>JANCRC010000006.1:22925000-32925000 GCA_024362995.1 Heteromeles arbutifolia
TGATCATAATTGTTGCATGTGGACATAAAAGTCAAAGTAAAGGTGCTAAGTTCAGACCTACAATATCAAAAACTAAGTAATGCTACACTTATTATTTATTTATGTTTTTTTTTTTTTGACAAACAAAGTAAATTTCATTTAATGAGAAAGCTAATACAAGGAAGGGACACCTCCAAAAGAGATTCCAAAAAGGCCAAGCAAAAGCCCAACTCCATAAACGAAAACTACAATGAGAAAGGCCCAAAGAGAGCAGCCCAAAGCAGCAAACAAACCGAAAAACCTAGGCAGCCACCTCCACCAAAACAGTAGCACCGCCACCGCAGATCCGTCACCACCACCTGGAAGAAAGGCCAAAGAACCAAAAGGATGAACGGAAAATGGGGGTAGGCAAGCTACCCACGCTAGGAGCGTTCCCATAATCCTACCAAATAGTGCAAAAAGCACTTTAAATGCTACGAACCACCAAAGTGTGCCTCCGGAGTAGATCTGAGGAGAAGACACCAAATGAAACGAGCAGCAAGGGTAGATGGTAGAAGATTCACGGTGATGAGCGATGTTTGGAGATGAACTAGGCAAAGAAACCAGATCTGAGATAAACTCAGGAAAGACTGAGACCAAGCTTAGAACAACCTGAGATACAAAATGCTCAGAAAGAAAACAAAAGAAAACAAAATGCAAAAACAGAGAAACTAAATCTCCAACCATGGAGGCTTGGAGAGGGAAAAACAGGTGAAGGCGGAGGAAAAGGGAGAGATGGGGAAGTCGGGAAGGAGAGAGGGAGAGAAGGGAACAAAGTAAAAAAACAAAGGTGGAAAAAGGAGGAGAGGAAGAAGGGCGAAAATCAGGGAGATAAAGATGAAATAGAGGATGGACGAAAGGGGAAGAGGAAGGAAGGCGAGGAGGGAAGTGTTGGGCTGCCGCTGACCCCAAGCTAGAGCAAGAGGCTAACGGCAGAGAGGGTTTCAGAGATTTAGGCGCCTTGGAGGAGGGAGAGGGCACAAAGTCATAGGCAAAGCTTGGCTTTGAAAAAAAAAAAAATCTAATAATTATAACACTCTATGTTTTTTTTTTTTTAAAACGTAAAATTCACCAACACATGTGGGTTTTATGTGTATTAGATAATTGATATAAATGATAATCCAAATATGTGATAATAGTTACATTTTTACCAAATGTGTGATATATCCACAATAGTGAAGATTTAACTTTTTCTGAGAGCTATAACTTGGCATGCCGTCCTCCCATTTAAACCTCGAGATGACAATGGCCGCCTCCTCATATCTTTATTTCCTTATTCATTTCTGGTCACTAGTGACATTCGCCACCCCTTCACTAGCCAAAACATCTTTCAAACTCAAAGCCCTGGTTCTTCCAGTATCAAAGGACCCTGCCACCCTCATATACCTCACAAGCATCAAGCAAAGAACTCCGCCAGTATCCGTCAGACTAATTCTAGATCTCGGCGGCGACTTCCTCTGGGTCGACTGCGAGAAAGACTATACCTCCGCCACCTACAAGCCTTACCGCTGCAACTCCGCCCAATGCAAACTTGTAGACTCCAGGAATTGTTTTGACTGCCTCCTTTTCCAAAGACCAGGCTGCTACAGCAACACGTGCGCACTCAGGCCGTCAGATACTATGCTCGGCAGAGGCGGCAGCGACGGCCAGCAGGGCCAAGACCACTTGTCCCTCCACTCCACAGATGGCACCCACCCTGGTAAACTCGTTTCAGTCCCCAACTTCCTCTTCATTTGCAGTCAGACGTATCTCTTGGAAAACTTTCCCACTGGCGTCGAGGGTTTCGCTGGTCTTGGCAGGGATAAAATTGGAATTCCATCCCAATTCGCTTCTGCTTTCAGATTCAGCAAAAAGTTCGCCCTTTGCTTGCCGTCTTCCACAAGATCAAATGGTGTCAACCCTTTCACCACAGCCCCCTCTTACGTGGAAGGCAAGCCTTCGGCTGAATATTTCATCAACGTAACATCTATAAAAATGAACGGCCTTACTTTGCCGTTAAATGCTTCATTACTTGTCTTTGACAAATATGGTTATGGAGGCACAAAAATTAGCACCGTCAATCCCTACACGGTGTTGGAGAGCTCAATCTTCAACACTCTCAATTGGGCATTGCTTAAAGTACTCCCTGCTCCTATTCCTAGATTGGGATCCGTAGTGCCATTCGGACAATGCTTCAACTCGTCTCACATCGGAGAGAACGATGGGCCTATTATTGCTTTTATGTTGCAGAGTGAGAGTGTGTACTGGAGGTTGTCTACAGCAAACTCAATGGTGCAAGTGAAAAAAGGCGTGATGTGTTTGGCATTTGTGGATGCTCACTAGTAGAAAAAACACTTTGCGTGATAGAGTAAATTTGGTCGCGCAAAGAGTGTTTGCGCGATGCTAAACACAAAGCGTCGCGCAAAGTTTCATTGCGCAAAATACATTTGCGCGACGCTTTTATGCGTCGCGCAAAATTTTGGCGCCAAACAAAGGGCAGTGGTCGCGCAAAGTGAAAGCAGGAATTTTTTTCCTTCTGTCATTTATCACACTCATCACTCCAATTCTAACACTTCACTCAAAACTGAGAAAACCAAACAATTGACTCATCACTCCAACTCCAACAAACTATAACACATGCCATGGCTGCATCCGAAAGACACTGGTGAACCTCATGGCTACATCGGAGAGAAAATGGGGGAAAAAAAGACTAGAGTTTTGAAGTCTTAATTTGAAGTGCGTCAGAGCTTCCAATAACACAGAGAATATTTACACAGCAGCATGTCCGCTGACAGAACATCAAATACTATAAAACATTAAAAAAATACCAAATCATATTTGCAAGTCTAATGAAAACATACTTATAAGGTTGATAACGTTTTGCAGAGAGCCTTAAGCATGACCTTCTTGACCAAATCAATGAGTTTATAGTCATACTTATGAAAAGCACAATACATTATAGAACAGGTGGGTATTGCTTTGCCTGCTGTCGCACTCTTCGCTTGTACTCAGCTGGTTGCTGCACGTCAGGATAGAAATCGTCAACACAGTTCATATTTCATGAGCAATCACAGAAGTGATGGAGAGACACCTGAAGATCAAGACAAACCTGGATAAAGAGTTGATAACCTTCGGTTTGTGTCAAATCAGTAGGATTAGGCTGACCTAGCAAATCTTGAATGCCTACGAGGATTTGCTTCACTGTGATGGCCGGCCTCTAACCCTGAAAAAAGAAATTCACGTTAGGACGACTTCATCAACGAACAAAATCTCCATATACATGCTAGAGCAGTAAAGATTACTTACTTTGTCCTCGTTGAGAATCGAAAGACAAACAGTTCCAAAAGGATACACATTAGGGTGGAAAAAGCCTTGCGGGAACTTGCATTTTGGGGGCTTGCTGGGGTAATCCTCACTGAAGTTAAGTGTAAGTGGAAAGTAGCCACCTTCCCAATCAGTCTACAATACCAGCAAGATCAATACCCAAAAAAATAGAAGAAAAAAAAATATTGTGAAAATTTCTTGTAAGGATGTTACGCTAGTAACCAAGCAACCACTATCAGTCCATAAAAATCAGCATTCCCAATATATATCAGCATTATGAAGCTAAAAAATTGTGAACTTTATCTTCAATATAATACATTTCAGAGAGAGAGATATATGTGGACACACTAAACAATAGTATGAAAAAGCAGTCCAGCAAACAACTTTTGGAAAAACCCTCATGGAATTGTCTATAGAAATTTATATTGTGAAACATAATTAGAACAAAATACAATAAAATTAAAGCCCCCCCCCCCCCCCCCCCCAATAAAATCTAAAACCCTGATGCATTGAGGGGCTAGCTGATCACGCAAGTCAAATTCCAAATTAAAATCCCGACAACCCAAACTTACTATCTTCAATTGCATACCTTACAAAACTCTGACCAGAAAAAGAAAGAAAAGGACTCACAGAGGGTTTGTCGGGGATGATGCACTGCCACACCATCAAATTGATGGAGCCGTCCGAAGCAGT
Organism: Heteromeles arbutifolia; assembly: GCA_024362995.1. Lineage (NCBI taxonomy): Eukaryota > Viridiplantae > Streptophyta > Magnoliopsida > Rosales > Rosaceae > Heteromeles > Heteromeles arbutifolia. The sequence continues at coordinate 22,929,015 of JANCRC010000006.1, forward strand.
CTCCGGCTTCGCCACAAAACCCTAATTTGATTAATCATGGTACTCGATTGACGTCTAAAATCTTATTTTCAGCGAAGTGCGATTATAACAGTTGAGACTTGTAAACTTTTAGTGCCAGAAATCAACGTAAAATCTCCCAATCCAATCAAATGATCACAGAAATTTAACACCATGCATGGAATGATGGAACAAAAATTAGAAATTAAACATAAGAAATACAGAAAGAAGAAAAGGGTACCTCATACTTTGCCTGCCGCTGCTCGTCAAAGGCCAAAAAACTTAGATCCTAAATACCAAAAAGAAATCTGAAATTGAATCAGAACCCACACAAAATTGGAGCCGAAAAGGCAGAAAATTGGAAAGATAGAGAAACTGAGAATTGAAAAGTGAGAAGAAGGAAGGATGTTGGTTAATGGGTAATTGGGGATTTATGTGAGAAACTGAGAATTTTTAAGGAAACTGATGAGAATTTATAAAAAAAAAAAAAAAAAAGACTTTACGCGACGTATGTGCATTGCGCAAAGCTGTTTTGCGTGGCTTAAGGAAAAGTTTTGTCCCGTTACTTGATCTCTGAATGTTTTTTTTTTTGCGATTTTTGGCGTATGCAATCTTGAAGCATATACAAACAAGTTTGACAGTTGGAACGTTGAAACTAGTTTCGTACAATGCGTATCCCATCAAAACATTAGATTCACAAAAAGTTGGAGTTTATTGATACTTTCATTAAATATAACATAAGATTTTGTGGTATCCACTTGTGTCAATGTTTTAAATTGACGATCGGATTGGTTGATTGTATTCATATAGGGTTAAAGAGTGTAGCTGTAAAAAATCATCAAAATCGGACTTAAAAAAACCGTTAAATCGTGATTTTTTGTTTATAGCCGTCGAAAAGGTTTGTCCTGTTACTTGATCTCTGAATATTTGTTTTTTACGATTTTTGAGGTATGCGATCTCGAAGCATATACAAACAAGTTTGACGGTTGGATTGTTGAAACTAGCTTCGTACAATGCGTATCCCATCAAAACATTAGATTCACAAAAACTTGGACTTTATTTATATTTTCATTAAGTATAACATAAGATTTTGTGGTATCCACTTCTGTCAATGTTTTAAATTGACGATCGAATTGGTTGATTGTATTCATATAGGGTTAAAGAGTGTAGCTGTAAAAAATGATCAAAATCGGACTTCAAATAACCGTTAAATCGTGATTTTTCGTTTATACCCGTCAAAAAGGTTTGTCCTGTTACTTGATCTCTGAATATTTGTTTTTTACGATTTTTGGCGTATGCGATCTCGAAGCATATATAAACAAGTTTGACGGTTGGATCTTTGAAACTAGTTTCATACAATGCTTTTCCCATGAAGTTCAATGATATATATATATATATATATATATATATTTACTAAGTAAATTTTAATTTATTTATTTCGTACTTATAACACTTAAGAAATTGAATGATATATATGTAAGTTTAATTATTGTGGGTTTTTGTTAGAAAAATATATTATTGTGGGATTTATGTTAAAAAAAAATTGAATTTGAAAGGAGGAAAGTCACATTTTGGGTAATTTTTATAATAATTTTTTTTTTCAAAAAAATACTTTGCGCGACGCCTTAATATGATTGTCGTGCAAAGCCACTTTGCGCGACGTCGAATTATACAACTACGTCGCGCAAGGTGTGATAATTTTTGCGCTCCAACAGTGAAAAATAGGCACTTTTTTTTCAATTTTTCCAAATTTGGACAAAATCTTGAACCCTCCCTCTTTATACCTTCTATTTGAACCCTCCTTATTTCCCAGAATCTGTCCTGTGAACCCTCCCTCCTTTTTATTTCCCGTGAACCCAGAACCCAGCTGAATCCCGTCCCTCTTTATCTCCCTCTCTCCTTTTCACAAATCTTGAACCCAGAACCTAGAATCCCGTCTTTCTTTCTTTCCCCGTAGACCCTAAATCTCCCTCTCTCCTCTTCACAATCTCGAACCCAGACCTGTATTTCTTCTTAACAAATCTTGAACCCAAACGACAGGCCTTCACGCGAATCTCGAAGCCGACGTGAATCAAGTCCCAAAATTAAGGTAAGGGTTTCTGATTTGCGATGGGTTTTTGTAGGTAAGGGTTTCTGATTTTCGATGGGTTTTTGTTATTTAGGGTTTAGGCTCAAATTGCATGATGAATTCTGAGTATTTTGTTGATGTATGTGTGTTTTGTCTATGAACATGGAGGTGTTCTTCTTGTACAAATTAAAATGTGAAAAAGAAGCTATGAATTTGGTTTAGTTTGGGTTTTATTAATTTGATTTTAATTGAGTTTCACTTTACGATTAGTACACCAAATATAAATTGGTAGTTTTTGTTTTTCAATTTAAAGTTTCATATCCCAAAATCTGACAACCAGTTAGTAAAAAATGCATGAATGTCAATCTATAATCCTGTAGCAGAAGCTATTAGGTTTTGATGGTGAAAAAAAATAAAATCAGAATGCTGTTTTGTGATTTTTATCATGTGTGGTTTATTAAAATACGTAAGCCGACTTTGCTATTACCCTTGCTCGTAGAAGACACACCACACCATGGCCTTTTAAGATGAATTCAATTTTAAGTCTTGTGTTTGTTGATGGTTTGGTCATTTTTCTTCAGCTTTGCTCAAGCTGCAGCTGCAGCTTCTGTTATCCAGATTTTTGTTGGTTGTCTTAGGGTAATGTTCTGCCACATTGTATAATGGAATTTTTTTTAAGTTCAACTTCAGTTTATCTAAGTTTCTAAAGGTCAAATTTATCATTCAGGATTGGTCTTGCAACCATTCTGGTGACCATGAGATAGAAACTGCTCTCAAAAGAGGGGATGATCCTGAGTTAGCCTTGGTAAGTTGGAAATTTCTCATCTTGTGGTTTTTTTATATTTTATTTTAGAAAAACTATAGTATGAATTTTGATTTTTGACCTCTATATGATTACCAAATATAAACTGGTAGTTTTTGTTTTTCAATTTAAAGTTTCATATCCCAAAATCTGACAACCAGTTAGTAATGAGCTTAAAGAATTTGTTCAAAGACCAATGAAACTGAACATTGTTGGATGCATTCCTTCGCTAGCAGGTCTTCACCCCATCACTGATTGAAACAGGTTGATGGTAGCTCAATCACAAGATATTGAGTCACTGAAGCTTAGTTCCCAGACTCGCTTTCCTCATCACTGATTGAAGTCTTCTAGATGGTTTAATTTCTGGCTATGCCGTGAATTACTCATGTGACAGTGGAACTTTGATATAGGAAGATATTGAGTATAAACTGTTCCTATATAATAATAAGATGTTTCCTGGTTTTGCAGGTCACAAAGGCATATAACTACATTCACAAAGATGGACATAAATGAAGTTGATTGCAGCAGCAGTTCGTAATAAGCAGGATCTATCCAGTCTCTTGGGGTATTTTATATCAGTCACCTTTTAATTTTGTATTTTTTATATAGCTTCGAATTCTTGTATTTGCCTTTATGGATATTTGGTTTTGAACGGAGAAGTTTGTATGAAACTATCAGTTTGAATGCCTAATGGTTTATAAACTTTTGAACAATGGGTGGAGAAATACCTTCAAACTAGTAAATATTTGTTCCTTTAATATGTGTATCCTTGCTCTATGTATGGTTGTGGCTTAAATTTTTTAATTTAATGTGCAGATAAGACGGCCACAGAAAATTCAGGACTACCGTAATATAATTGTGTTCGAAAGGTGCTACTACTTGACATTTTTTCTCTCTTTTCTTATGGAAAAAGATAACTATAACGTGTTATGTAGCATACCACGATTCATCAATAAGTTATTGGTAAACATTGGAATGGATTAAAATTTATGATAAAGAATTATTAAACAAAGAAATTTATTAGATTAGTTGGGAAAATGTATAATTATGACTTTGATTTCTTTAAAATATCTTCAATCATCATACACATATTAAGTAATTAGATGATGAATATTTCTTGCCCTAGTTGCAGATGAAATGCCATTTTGATTCGAAGTACCATGCCGGCATGTATGTAACAAGCTACTTAGCTTACTAGATATACATTTAGTAATTCCATGCTTAAACAATTTTTCACTTAGAAATTTGAATTGTTGGAGTACCCTTTACTTCTGGAAATTGAAATAAAAAAAGGACAAATTAAACTGCTGGAAATACATAGTTGACCAGAGTGTTGAATTAATTATTGAAGCTAATTTAGTCTTGCAAATATTTTAGAGCCTGGAGGTTGGTCAAATGAATAATAGAGATCCCCATGCAAATAAATTGTGCTTGGAAGATGAAACCAAATACATAAGACAGCAGCTGTAGGCTGTGCACCAAGATGGTTGACATTGTTTTCATTTCTTTATTGTGCATTAACGACGTACGACGTGCGTCGTGCAAAGTGACCTATGCTGAGACGGTGAGAGACCTTGTACGAGCCATACAGACAGCCGGCCTACAAGTCTCGCTACCAGCACCTCATCTTGATCCACCTTTGACTTCAGAGCTACCTCACCCTCCCGATACTCAGTAGCTTGATGTTTTAAACCTAGTTCACTTGTAGTTTTTTCTTTTTTGTTTGGACATCTTCTATGTACATTTTTATATATTTTATAATTAAATAATTTTGCTTTGTTAATTAATTATTCTTTACAATTTAATTACAATATTTATCAAAAGTTTAAAAAAAATAGTTTTGACCAAAACACAAAAAAAGAAAAAAAGAAAAAAAAAGAGTTTGCGCGACGTAGGTTGCGTCACGCAAGGCAACTGTGCACGACATAGGCCCTGAGTGGCGCAAAGACCATTTGCTCAACGTAGGTCATGCGTCGCGCAAGACCACTTTGCGCGACGCAGGGCCCCTACGTCGCGCAAGGACACTTTGCACGACGCAGGACTTGCGTCGCGCAAAGCCACTTTGCTCGACGTAGGTCCTGCGTCGCGCAAAGCAGCTTTAGGCGACGCAGGTTATATCTTCGTCGCGCAAACTCTACCGTCACTGCCTTGTCATGACGATTTTTGCGCGACGAAGGTTGCGTTGTGCAAACCCTTAGGCAACGATTTTTGACTTTGCACAACGAAGGTACCTACGTCGTGCAAAGTGTGTTTTCTACTAGTGTCTGGGCAAAGTCCAAGTAACCCTAGGACTTCCATTGTGATCGGAGGGCACCAGTTGGAGAACAATCTTCTCCAGTTTGATTTGGCTGATAAGAGGCTTGGGTTCTCATCTCTCGTCCCAAAAGACCAGTTGTTCTAACTTCAACTTCACTTCCACAGCTTACTAGAGACAAACAGTGGCGAGCTGGCCACGCACGCTGTACTTGAATTATTAATTATAATGTCTGCTATTGTTAAATTGTGTTTTGTTAGATCCGAATAAATTACGGAGAAACAAACATGAATATAATTAATTATGATGATAATGTTCCTTAAAAAAAAAGATATACTTGTATAAGACTACGATTTTCTAGAGCTGGAGTAAAGCGGATCGGAATACGCATACCTTAGAAGTCTGGCCACGAACTCAACAACCTCCGATGCAGAGTTAAATAAATGGAGCATCGATGCCACAATCATTTTGTTCCAAAATCAATGGCTGAAGTCCGATGACTTCCACTACTACAAAATTATCTATAACTGACGGTTCAAAAATCGACAAAAAACGTATATTACTGTTCGATTTTAAGCAAAATCTGACAGAAAATGGATGCAGTGACGGCTATAATAAGCGACAGAATTGCCCGCATCAGGAAATGAATTTTCTGACAGAAAATACTCTAAAACTGACAGAAATTGTGTCGGATATAACCGACAGAGAATAAATTAATAATGAATAAATAATAGCATTTTTTGTCGGATAAAACCGACAGAAATAATACAAAACCGACATAATTGGTGTCGGTTATAACTGACAGGGAATATATTGATAATAAATAAGACCATTTTTTGACGAATAAAACCGACAGAAATAATATAAAACCGACAGAAAATATAAAAATCGACAGAACTTGTGTCGGTTATAAAACCGAAAGGGAATATATTAATAATAAATTAGTTCATCTCTGTCGGATAAAACCGAGAGAAAATAGATTAATAATAAAAAATATATAAAAAGGACATGACAGCATTCACTGCACTTTCTGCAATTTTCATATTCGGTACCATCCTCCTCCCTCTGCTCTCCCTTTTCCTTTCCCTGTTTTCTCCATCCACATCCGACGAGCTTCAACCTCTCTTAAACTTTAAGCAATCCCTTGAAACCTCAAACCCAAGTCTTTTCATTACTTGGGCACCACCCAATTGGGTTTGCAACTTCACAGGCATCGTCTGCGACTCCGACGGCTTCGTCTCCGAAATCATCCTCTCCCAACACAACCTTTCCGGGTTTCTTCCATTGCATGCAATCTGCTCGCTTCCATCGTTAAAAAGGCTTTCTTTGGGCTCCAATGGATTGTACGGAAGCCTCATAGATGACCTGAAAAATTGCTCGAGCTTGGAGCAGTTGGATTTGGGTAAAAGTTCATTCACCGGAAAAGTTCCAGACTTGTCTTCTTTGACAAAATTAACCCTCCTGAGTTTTAATGGCAGTGGATTTTCCGGGAAATTTCTATGAAAATCGCTGTAATTTTGCTATGATTTTGTGACTAGTTGATGAAAAAATATAAAAACAAATGAAACAAATCATAGTAGCCAAGAAATGGCCAAAGAACTGAGGAAACAACATCGAAGAAAAGGTTTCATAAAATGGAGGTTAATCACATACACATTTCTCTATATTTTAAATGAAGAAAAAAAAAACTGGCACCTTATATTTTTCAGTTTGTTCCTTCCATGTACATGCATCCCAGAGATCAACGCCCATATCTTTCCAGTACATACCCACTTTAAGTCGGCATGCATTTTCATAGCTTCAGCTTGCTTCTAGAATTGTTCATACATGGTGATTGAAGCGAGAAGGAGAAGGGGAAAAGAGAACGAGAAGGAAATGAGGAAGGGAGAAGGCACTGGCGCAAGGAAGACATGAAGGGGTTTTATTTTGGAAAATTTTCATTACTGTCGGTTATAACCGACAGAACCATTTTTTTAAAATAAAAACAGACAAAAGATTTTCATTACTATCGGTTATAACCGACAGAAAAAAATGGAGGCAGAAATCCCCCCAAAATTTCCTCCCAAAATTTTAAATTCCCTCCCAAAATTTTAAATTCCCCCCCCCCAAAATTTTGTTACGTTTTTAAAAAATAAATAATAATTCTTTGTTTTAATAAATAAATAAATAATATGTATTTAAATAGAATACGTTTTTAAAAATTAAATAAATAATTGTTTGATTTAATAGATAATAATACATGAAAAATATGCAATAAAGAAACAAAATGATAATTGTACAATGAAAATGTCATCACACAAACTAAATATTGTGTAATCAATACTTGAAAATCATAAATAAAAATTTAGCACAAATTACTTTTCCCACTTAAAAATTTAGGCAAATTTAACAGAGATATGCATTCTACGAAACTTTTTTCAACGATCCAACCGTCAAACTTATTTGTACACACTCCGAGATTGCATACGTAAAAAATCGTGAAAAACAAACATTCAGAAATTACGTAACGGAACAAAAGTTTTCGACGGTTATAAATGAAAAATCACAATTTAATGGTTTATTTTAGCTCTGATTTTAATGATTTTTTGCAGCTACACTCCTCGACCCTATAAAAATGCAATGAATAAATTTGATCTTCAATTTAAAATATTTACACTATTGGATACCACAAAATCTTATTTTATACTTAATGGAAGTATAACATTGACTCTTAAGTGTTTATTTAATCTACCGTTTTGACGCGATACACATTCTACGAAACTTTTTTCAATAATCTAACTGTCAAACTTGTTTGTACACACTTTGAGATCGCATACGTAAAAAATCACAAAAAACAAACATTCAGAGATTAGGTAACAGAACAAAAGTTTTCGACGGTTATAAACGAAAAATCACAATTTAACAGTTATTTTAGCTCTGATTTTGATGATTTTTTACAGCTACACTCCTCGTTCCTATAAGAATGCATTGAACGAATTCGATCCTCAATTTAAAATATTTACACTAGTGGGTAATTTTTTATACTTAATGGAAGTATAACAGTAACTCTTAAGTGTTTGTTAAATCTATCAATTTGATAGGATATGCATTCTACGAAACTAGTTTCAACGATCCAAGCGTCAAATATGTTTGTATATACTCCGAGATAGCATGTGTAAAAAATGGCAAAAAAATAAACATTAAGAGATTAGGTAACGGGACCGTGAGTGAAAAAAAATATTTAAACCATTTGTTTATTTATTTATAATCAATATAACATTTGAAAATAATAAAATAGTCAATTTCTGTCGGTTATAACCGTCACCATTAACTTAAAAACCGCCAGAATATGTTAAAAATATTAAAAAAAAAAGAATTCAAAAATATTGAGGGTTGTAATAATTTTATGGCGGTTAAATCCGCCAGGAAAAATCCATCAGGAATTTATGTCGGATATATCCGACATAAAGTAACTTTAATCCGACAGTAAATAAATTATGTGTCAGATATCTTTTATCCGTCATAATGGCTTATTAACCGCCAAGATCGTCTGACACCTAAAGCTAATATTGTAGTAGTGTTCGTTGAGATTGACCATGCTATTGTTGGAAATTATATATTGTAATATGAAATATTGCAATATATAGTTTTAATAATTAAATGAAAAATAGTGTTAACCATATTTCTTAGAAAGGTTATGTTGTTTAGGTGTATTTCCTTGCTAAATGATGTATACTTATAGATGAAAAGTTACATCTCTTTAATAAGTAGTAATTGGGTTCTATATAAACCCATGAAACCATTGGTATTAGTATATAGAAAAGTAAAGTTAATTTTTACTCTTGAGAAATAGGGTTTCCCCACTTTGTTTCTCTTATTCTTCGTTTGTCCAATTCCGAGTAGTGTTTTGAGAGTGCAAAATATATAAAGTTCGCCAAAATCCGAAGATTGAAGTGCTTCAACTTCGGATTATAGATTGTTGAATTCAGGGAGACGGACGCCTACCGAATTACAAGCACAAGAGGAGGCGCGAAGTTCTGTCTTTAAGACATTGCATTTATGTAAGCCTCAACCTCCAAATTTGTCAGTATTTCTAACTTTCTTCCTAGGTTATATTAATCTCATACATAATTGATGTTTTGATTTTCTTTATGATTATTATCATTGGAATTCTTGTGTTATTTTCATATTTTCTAATATTACTCCAACATATTCTGCAAGATACGGAAACCTAATTCAGTAAGGAATCAGTAGGTTTTCTATAATCTTGGAGTCCTTACAAGAATCAGCAGGTTTTCTATAATCTTGGAGTCTAAAGATTGACATTCACACACAACAAGTAATCACACTCCTAAGAGAATGCAATACTTACTTCGTAGATATCCTCTGGGATTCTCCCAGTTGAATAAGGATTCAACTATCCTAAAAGGTCGTCTCCTCGACTAGTATATAAATACATCATTGTAGGGTTCATCTCTTGTAATGCAATTCCTACATACTTATTCTCTTGCCTACTGCTTGAGTCTTAATATTGCTTACTAACATGATCGTTGAAGAGCCTTTGACCAACATACACCCCCAGTCTTTAGCTTGCTCACGGTTGTTTGTTCTTTTACAGGTACTTGGATTTGAGCATCTCTACTCTCTACGGCGGTGCGCAAATTTGGTTCCAACAACTTGCATTTCTTTTAGGGATAAGCTCATTCCTCAACAAATAACATATCTTCACCGAAGATATTTCATAATCGGAACCATTCAATCTCTTAGCATTCATTTGAAAATCATCCCTACAAAAAATCATTCAAATTGAAATCGAATTAAGATAATCACCCACCTCAGAGTCGACTTTATATATTTCTATCATAAGAGGATTAAATTCAGGAACACGATATGCCTTAGAGCTGTAAAATACAATTTGTGGTCTTTCATTCTTAAAGTTGTGCCTAAGGTTTTGACTTATATGGAATATGCATGTACCGTGACGGGCATTGGGAAAAAAAAGTTAGAAGAGCCTTTCGAATACTTTCATATCTATCAGAAACAAACACTAAATCATCAATTTCCCCAATTGCTCTCCGTATATGTGTTAAAAAACCAATTACATGATGCGCTGTTCTCTGAACCTCTAACTCTGAATGTTAGAGGGTATATTTTTTTTATTGTCTTCCATGCATGTGGCAACAAATAGGGTGCTAAGATATTTACCCTTTAAAAATGTCTCGTTGACCACTATTACCGGCCCAATAACACTTCGAAACCCTCTTAAATAAGGTCTAATTGACATGAATAGTACAAAAAACAATTATTCCCATTAGTTTCAATATATGTTATTGTACTGGATATTTAGCTTCTAACACAACAAAATAAGATGGAAGTAATGCGTAATATTCCTCTGATGATTCCCTAATCAACTCCAATGCATGTTCGCTAGCACTCCAAGCCTTCATATAACTTTTACTCAAACCCATGTTCTTTTCTTTTCTGCATATAACGTTTTATTTATATCTTGTGATGGTAATCATGTAGTGTATCTTTTCATATTGATAGCTTTAGTCTTTTATATTCATGTTTGAGTTTTGGATAGAATCTTGTTGTATCCTATCTTATATATGATGTTCAGTAAACCATCTTATTCATAAAAAAAAATCCATCTACTTATTCTATCTAATTTCCAGACTATTTTTTGTGCTTTGTAATGGATTAACAGAGCACCGGACTAATTAATTAAGAAACGGACAAAGAAGACGCAGTTCAAAGTCCAAGAGATTGACCACAAAAGAGACAAAAGACCAAGCGTTTTCTAGTTTTAGCCTCTTTCCATGCATGTTTCAGGTTAAAATTAGTAATTTACAAGTACAATAAAGAAATTGGTGCTAGGGATATTTTTTAGATGATAGATTTGATTTCTAGATTATCTATTATTTTAGTTATTCTTTTTTTATAGGATTATATTTAATTGAATGACAAATTAATCATCTCCTCTTATTCTACTATAAATAAAAGCATTGGGTATGGAGTAATACACACAAGAATCGCTAAGCATTCTACAATCTCTTCACCCTCTCTGTGCTACACCCCCTCTTTTTACCTCAGTTAATTCTAGGCCACACCAATTGGAGTAATAGTTCATGAATTTTGGCTTAATTGGAGCTTTGATCTCTGAATTATTCCATAAAATTATTATAATGTGTAGCAATGATCATTTTGGCTAGCTCCATTAGAACTTCTATCCATTTTTTGTCCCTTAATTAAACCTTTTTATTTTGGATGAAAGTTTTAATGAAGTTACCATTGCTATACTCATGAATTTTTTATTCAAGGAAGGAAAAACTCCAATTGGGCTAAAATTAAAAAATCATTGCTCCAATTAATCAGGAATAAGAAGGAAAAGCGACAATGCCAGAAGGAGAAACTTAATAAAACTGGAAGGATGAGATCAATTGATAGGGCATTCTAATGTTCATAATTGCTGCATGTGGACAGTCAAAAGGAAGGTGCCAAGTTTGAGACCTCAATATTAAAACTCGCACACTAAAAATGTGATATTTTAAATCCACAATATTCAAGATTTACATTTTCTGAGGGCTATAAATCGGCATGCCCTCCTCCCACTTCAAACCATCAGCTTCCTTTTGAGATGACAATGGCCTCCTCATCAAAGGGAGTGTTGAGGGGAGCGAAAGGTGCAATCGCACAGGGTTCCAAATTTGAAGGGGCCCCTAAATTTTTTCCATCTAATATCATGTAATAATATTCTATATTTAAAAAAATTGTTTTTGTTAGCACTTTAAAACAACATTGTGCATTCCATATTAGAGATTTTTTTTTTCTTTCTAAATATAAAAACTTGAAGTACAATGAGATATTTTGAGTGTCTAATATCACCCTAAAAACGAAAGTTTCTAAATTTAATTATATAACAACGGTATATATTCAAGTAAAACTTTAAAGGTAGAGGTTTGAAGTTTTTTTTTTTCATGTTTGATTGTTTAAGATAAAACTGCTTTTGATTATTTAGTGAAGGTTATATTTATAGATCTTTTTACTTATCATTAAGGACAATTGTAAACATGCAATCAATGAGTGCTAAAGTTTGTTTTTATTTTTTTATTTTTCAACAAACGATATTATATACACTAAGGGGGTGGGGGAGTGCACTAAGCCTCACAATGGGTTAACAATAATGTGGTTTAAATTCGCCTTTGACGATAATTGAACCTAAGACCTCTTACTTCCAAGTGGAAAGGAATACCACTAGACCGTAGTACTAAGTGGCTTTGTTTTGATTTAAGTGAATGTTTTCTAGTATCAATACATTGTCAAGGAGGGTCTCTTTTACAAATTTCACACAGGGCCCCCAAAATCTCAGACGGCCCTGCTCCTCATCGCTTTATTTCCTTATTCTTTTCTGCTGACTGGTGATATTCACCACCCCTTCACTAGCCAAAACATCTTTCAAACCCAAAGCCCTCGTTATTCCGGTATCAAAAGACGCTTCCACCCTTACTTACCTCACCAACATCAAGCAAAGAACCCCGCCAGTCTCCGTCAGACTAATTCTAGATCTCGGTGGCGACTTCCTCTGGGTTAACTGCAAGAAAGACTACGTCTCCGCCACCTATAAGCCTTCTTGCTGCAACTCCGCCCATGCAAACTTGCATACTCCAACAGTTGTTTCGAATGCCTCTCTTTCCAAAGACCAGGCTGCCACAACAACACGTGCTCGCTCAGGTCGTCCGATACATTGATCGGCACATGCGGCAACGACGGCCAGCTCGGCCAAGACCACGTCTCCCTCCATTCCGCAGATGGGATCCACCCTGGTAAACTCGTCTCAGTCCCCAACTTCCTCTTCATTTGCGGTCAGACGTATACGTTGGCAGACCTTCCCACTGGCGAAGGGTTTCACTGGGTTTGGCAGGGATAAAATTGGAATTCCATCCCAATTCGCTTCCGCTTTCGGATTCAGCAAAACGTTCGCCCTATGCTTGCCCTCTTCCACTAGATCATACGGCGCCGTTTTCTTCGGTGCCGGGCCTTATGTTTTGCACCCAGTTATCGATGGTCCAAGTCACTTACCTACACCCCATTGCTCCTCAACCCTTTCACCACAGCCCCCGTTTACGTGGAAGGCAAGCCTTCGGCTGAATATTTCATCAACGTAACGTCTATCAAAATGAACGGTCTTACTTTGCCGTTAAATGCATCGTTACTAGTCTTTGACAAATATGTGGTTACGGAGGCACAAAAATTAGCACCGTCAATCCCTACACGGTGTTGCAGAGCTCAATCTTCAACACTCTCAATTGGGCATTTCTGAAAGTACTCCCTGCTCCTATTCCTAGACTGGGATCCATAGCGCCATTCGGACAATGCTTCAACTCGTCCCACATTGGATATAACGATGTGCCTATTATTGATTTTGTGTTGCAGAGTGAGAGTGTGTACTGGAGGTTGTCTAGAGCAAACTCAATGGTGCAAGTGAAAAAAGACGTGATGTGTTTGGCATTTGTGGATAATGGGCAAAGTCCAAGTAACCCTAGGACTTCCATTGTGATCGGAGGGCACCAGTTGGAGGAAAATCTTCTCCAATTTGACTTGGCTAAGAAGGCTTGGGTTCAGCTCCTCACTCTTGTCCCATTAGACCAGTTGTTCTAACTTCAACTTCAGTTCTACAGCTTATTAGAGACAAAGAGGGGCGAGCTGGCCATCTACGCTATACTTGAATTGTTATTTATAATGTTTCTGCTATTTTACATTATCATTGCAACTTTGTTCAATTGTGTTTTGTAAGATCCGAATAATTTTGTTGGGAAACGAATCTGAATAACGTTGTATAGAAAAAGAAAAGATAATACTTGCATTTCCCCTTAGGAATGAGCTCATCGCCAGTTGTAAGTAACTTATCTTCACGGTAGATATTTCATACTTGGAATTGTTCAATCTCTTAATCTTCATTTGAAGACCATCTCTACAAAAAATTATTCTAGTCGGATATCGTTTAGTCATCTAAATGTATGAAGTAAATTAACAGTGTATATACCAAGTAGCATATTCATGATAAACCGTTGTTCTATTTCATATATTTAGATCACTAAATGATATCCAATTTGAATGATTTTTTGTAGAGATGATCTTCAACTGAAGATTAGAAGAGTGAATGGTTCTAATTATGAAAGTTTTACGGTGAAGATGCGTTATAAGTGGGGGAATGAGCTCCCCTACAACCAAATGCAATAATGATTGGGTAAAAGCTTAAAATTTAAGATTTGTATTGTGCCATCTTCATTGCCAAGCTTAGCCTTCTTCTTTCACCTATTGATGAGAGATGGATGATTTTGAGTGTAGAAAATAGCTACTTTCGATGGATGATTTTGAGTGTAGAAAATAGCTACTTTCGACGGCGATGGAACCCTTTTCCAAGGGCATTAATTTGAGTGTAGATAATAAGCCTCTTGTCGAAATATTTTTGACAGAGCATAACTTTTGGTCGGAAATAGTGGTTTTCCAAGTGTATTCGTTGGCCCTAGAAAAAGTTGGTCCCAAATGACAATTTTTTTGTAGTGTTCTTTCACCTATTGTTGAGATATGGATGATTTTGATGAAAAAACAAAAAAACAATAAGAAAGATGGATGGTTGAAGAGTATGGTGTGTGTAGGTTTGAGTTTCAACCTCTTCTTATATAAAGGAAGATGGTGGTGGTAGATGGAACTAATTTGATAGTTGGACCTAATTTTCATACTTTTTATTTTCATTATTTTTTGGAAATTAATTTTAATATTCATAAAAAAAAAGAATAATCTACTTAAATTTTATTTTTAAAAAAGTTACAAAAAATATTAAGCTAAAATCATCCTTAATAATTTAGGACTTAAATTTTAAGCCATAACAATTAGAAAAGAGAATTGTTTCTAGAATGGCTTAAGAGTTAAATTTTTAAGCTTTAACTCACACTATTGTAAGAGAAAAATGCAAGCATTATCAGAAAAGGAATCTTATATTTAGAGACGAAAGAGTTACATTTTCATATACTTGCCGGTGTCAAGTGGGATGGCTAGGCATGCTGTGAGTATTATTATTATTATTCCTTTTTTTATTTTATTGAAAGAGCAGGTGAGTAAACCCTCTTTTTAGCAGAAGATTTTTGCTCAACCGCCTTATTTATTAATGTTAGGTAAATTTAAACTTTGAAATCTCATTATAGATATGCACAAATTTTAAAATTAAAAAACATAAATTTTTCAGAACTCTGCAAATCCTATGACAAATTATGGATGTCATTTCAATATGATATCTAATGTTTAATAATTTGTTTGATCCGATTATTTTATGAGAGACCACTTATCCTACCCATGCAAGTCATTGAAAAAAAAAGAGAAAATAAAGATTAAAAAAAAAATTGCACTGACAGAGGATTACAGCAGCAGCTACTTACATATTTTTGTATTTTGTGGTTGGCATTACCATTGCAATTTGTTCAGAAAATCGAGTCAAGCCAGAGTGACAATCCTATCCAATTATGCTTTACAAGATCCGGATCTAGCACTTCTGAATTGAATCAATTTTAGTATTTTTGTAACGTATATTAATATATATTTGAGCTTAATCTCTACTTGAGTTTCAGATTAAATTCTGTTAGGAAGTATTATATTTCATTGGAGCTTAGCTTAGTGGACCACATATATGAGTGGATATACAGTTAAATTAAATAAAATCAGAACTTCAGAAATTAAAAGATATGCAACTGGTGAATTATTTTGGTGAATGTAGTTTATTCTTCAATTTGCTGAATTTTTAGTTCAAGTCTTCTTTCATTTTTTTAATTTAGTTTAGTGTAATATCATTTGTAATTAAAAATAAGCACAATATTAACTCTATCAAAGAGAAGGCAATGAAATGAGGAAGAAGCCATTGTTAGTAGATTGATGGAATTGAATGGTTGAAGAATTGGGAGGGCATTGCCACCAATTTATAGGTTTTTGAAGTCATTTTACATTTTTAACCAAAAAAAACTAAAGTCTTCGTATACTTGGCGAGCTTGTGAGGAATCGACGTTTTGCCAAAGATGGCGACTTGGGGATATTCTATAATATCTATATCCTTATGCCAGCTAAATCCATGGTTTTCATCCTTCCTATGGTGACTTTGTCTCTTTAGATAGCTTTGAACTTCATGGTATTTGCCCTCTCTGTTTAATTGTTATCAGTCAATATTTTACCCCTCGCTAATCAAATTGACGCACTGATATTTTCAGTTTATTGATGACAAAATAACAAAACAAGAACGAAGCTTAGCTTCTGAAACATTACTTGGAGAGCTTAAGGAACAACACTATGAATAAAAGTTCATCAATCAAACTTATATACATCTGCGAAGAGCTTATAGCTGAAGTAGTTAAGAGTGTGTATTCTTACTTACCTGAGGTTTTGTAATCTTAGGGCAATTGATGTGTGTGGTCGTCCTACAAGGACTCCTCGTGTTCTTGATATGTTGTCGTGTTTTCTTTCTTTTTTTTTTCTTTTTTTTTTGGGTTAAGGTAAATACGAATGGCGCTGCTATGGGCTTTTGTTTCGGTGTTAAATTACTATTCAAGATCGTAATGAATTGCACTTGGTGGTTTTGCGGGATCCCTATGTTGTCTTTAGATTGACATTATAAGGGTTGAATGCAATTTCTCTTTAATTGGTTGTTCATATATCTCCTTTGCTTGGGATAAGGGTTGGCATTTTTATGGATTGAATGTAATTTCTCTTTAATTGGTTGTTCATATTTCGTTCAACTTTTCGTTCAACTCCATCTAATGAGGTGCATTGGCCTATTCGTGTTCAATGACACAATTGTCGTGTGATTTTATGGGAGCGTGGGTGTCTCATATATAATATGAAGGTAAATCATGCATGTGGTAGACTGTTTAGTTATTTATGAAGTTATCCTCGTTGTGTTACTGCAGCTTATCTTCATAATTCCTTTCAACTTCCCTGCTAGAGATTATGTTGAGATAATTATTAGTATCTCAAACGTTTGAGATAATTATTAGTTTCGACACAGAAGGACTTTAGTTTGAGGTGTTAGCCTTATAAGATTATACAATTAAAACTCAAACGAAGGAATGACTGATCTGATTCCAACGGTGGCCATGGAAGTCGAACACGAAAGCAAGCGGGCACAACAACACCAAGATCTTCTATAAACACCTAGCCGAATACAACTACTCTATGGGAAGTATTATGTTGTGTGTTCTAGGGCTTATAGGGACCGGTGTTTTTATATAGGTTAAAAGTTAGGGTTTCCATCCATAAAGGAAACCTAAACTTACTTTATTAGCCTCCAAGTCAAGTATTATGATCATATTTAATTAAAGATTCCATCAATCCTATTTCCAATATAAGACACCTTATATAGGATTGATATCTTTAAGAGATCAAATCACAATAACATTATTCTTCAATATTACATTCCTATTACATGTAGTAGACCACTTAAAGGTTGATTTATATTGGATGAATCAAGATCCTCACCGGATCTTCCCCTAGGGATCTTAGGGATCCCGCAATCATGTCCGTTTATTTTATATCGTGCGGTCAGTTTTCGTTAGGTACTATTTATATTTGAATTTTAAATTTTAAATTTTAAATAATTTTTTACCGCACGATATACGATGAATGGATAGGATTGTGAGATCCCTAGGGAATGGATCCGGAGAGGATCCTGATTCATATTGGATAAATCCAACATGAGGAACCTCCATTTTTCTTTTAAATGATTTTACTTGACGATTGTAACCATAAGAGGAATTGGATCCCCTCCTGAGCAAATGGTGGAGATCCTCATGACCAACAAACACGGGCCGTTGGATTTTGATCCAACGACTATAATTATCATAACTTTTAGAGGGACCCCCTGTTTGTAGCTGTTGGATCAAAATCCAACGGCCCGTGTTTGTTGGTCATGAGGATCCCTACCATTTGCTTAGGAGGGGATCCAATTCCACCATAAGAGATTAGGGGCTCAAGGAGGTCGTTTTAATTAGCAGCCGAAGTGCAGGTCTGATGTGTAGGCTGACTTGCCTAATTCTCATGGTATGAAATAAATTTTCTCCCTCTTAGTTGTAATCCTTTCTTTTACTAATACAATTTCTTCTTTTCAATAAAAAAAAACAATAGCATATGAAAGGAAATGCTAATACGGTTGATTATCAAAGTGCAGGACAAATAATAAATACAAAACTATGATATTATTCTATTAATTGAAATCAAATAAATAAGAGCCAACACGATTACGAACTATGGACTACATGGTAACTCAGTTATTCACAAGTGAATAACAAACATTCTATGTATAGTAAACTAAACCCTAATAGCTAAATGAAAACCTAATTCTTCGACAGAAAAAAAAATAAAAACCTAATTCTAACGAGATGGGCCTAAAACCCAAATAATTAAATAATCATAACTGCTAATACTTTCCAAAAAAATACAGTATCTCTAATTTATCTTTCTAATTACAGTTTGTCTTTTTCTTATCTAACCTTTTGCATTGACTTTTTAACCTTCCAGTATTTGACTCTTTTTTTTTTTACCATTTTGTATATATTGACTTTTAATGTAGGCTTTGGGGTTGGACGAGGGTACTTTCGTGTGGGCCACTTAGTACACGTGTGCAGAAGTGTGGCGAGGTGATGTAAGAATATGTAATTCAATTTACATGCATGGTTAGCAGAACTTTGAATCCTATCTAATCTTATTAAATTAATTGACGTGATTTAGGTTTATTGACGTGCTAGTGAAACCAAAAGCTTGAAATTTAAAAATCCATATCAAATCTTAGTTGCAGATGCCACCTAAAGCGTGAAAGCAAGCTCCTTCCAATCTCATATGGTGGCAATGAGGTCAACGATCGAGTCAAGAAACATCGTAGAGTTGGTCCAGTTGGATAAGATTGGGTGATCAACATTAACATACTGCAAAATCTGACAATCCAGCAACTTCAGCGAGAGCTCGAGGGCGATTCAACTTCGAGTTCTCGAGTTGGGAATTTGAGAAAGGAGAGAGTTTGTTAGAGTTGAAGAGAGAAGATGGTGGTGGTCGGAGTCAGGGGAGAGAGACCTAGAGGTTGATGCTCGAGTTGGGAATTCAGGAGAGGAGAAGAGAAGATATGTGTAAAAAATGATGGTGGAATTTAATCTCCATATGATTGACGACGGAAACGGTCTGAGCTGGGACCATTTTTTCAGAGATTTAAACCTGCACCGCCCTGCCCAGTTTTGAACTTACAAAATCCGGACCCTCCTCATACCCGCCCTGTAGGTTCGAGACCCGTTTGTCAAAGAAACTTTTATCCAAGGCTAAAATAGTAAAAATAAAAACATATTAAAATTGAAAAAAGAGAAACGATTGGAAAGAGATAGAGAATGTTTACTAGCTTAACCAAACAAGTTTTCCTTTCTCCACGTTCTACTTTGGCAGTTTACCACTATCAGTTACTTGCGGTTTACAAATCTCACTCCAACACCCTTCATATGCGTAGCCAAATAAGAATTTGAGAAGCGGCAAAATGTCCTATTACATTGCGTTTTCTAATTGCTTTTCTAACTTTGCGTTTCTTCTTTCTATTATTCGTTGGTATGTTCATTTCTTCCATCTTATTCTCAGTTCCAGCAAAGAACTTCTGCATGCTTCTTCTTTCATACTCATATGAAAAGATTTGAATGTTTAATTGGTGGAGAACTTCTTCATCTAATATTGATTGTCCTTCACGAAATTATGGGTAATTATATTTTCGTTTGATGTTCTATCGATTTGGCTTGGCTTTACTCCCATAGCATTCTATGCGCAACAACGCAAGGTCTCTTTAATTTTGTTTCTTTTGGTGCTATTCTAATAAGGTGTTGGGTTCTTCTTTCATTTACTTTTCCTTCCATTCATTTAAAAGGAAAGGATTGAAGTTAACGTCTAACCATTGTATTATTGGTTATGATGAACAGTTAATATTTGAAATGGAGGTAAGGTATGTCGTTTATCTCCTTTTTGTCCCGTTTCAATCTACTAACATAAGTAATTATAATTGAGAGTATTTGCAAATATATTGTTGGTTTTTGTTGTCAACCTTTGCAGGGAGTCCACTCCCATTGGAGTTCATGAAAATATGAAATTGGGAGAGTGCCTTCAAGTGTTCCTTATACCATATAGCCAACAGATTGTTCAATATAAGTTCTATTTGATAAATTTTCCCTGAAGCTGCTCCAAAAGAAAGAGAGGAAAAAATAAATAAATAAAGGTGTTGGGTGTGTGTAAAGATGCTAGATGCTTATTAGATGCTTTTCTTCCCAGAAGCTGCTCCAATATATATTATATCCACAACGTAAAAAAGTTGTCACATCAAATCACAACACACACATCCCCACTCAAGAAGACAAACACTGACCAACTCCCACTACATGTTAGTTGTCTACTCAGCACAAATTCAGAATATCCCAATTCCTTATCCACTTCCATTACTTAAATAATTTTCTGGTCAGTACCGCGGCAAACCGCAAAAGCACCAACTTTGCAACCATTTATTTATTTTATCCTCACCATTCTTCCTTTTGCCAGATTGAAGTTTCCCATAATATCCATCTCTCTCTCTGGTTTTCTTCCATGGCTTCTTCTCTGCATTTTCTTCTTCTTTTCTCTTCATTTCTCTACACTTTCAGCATATCTCAAGCCAAACCCTACAACCAACTAAATGGTCACATTTTCCATGTGAAAAAAGATGTGTCTACCCTCCAGTACGTGACCGAAATTCACCATGGAACTCCACTTGTACCCACAAAGCTTGTAGTTGATCTCGGCAGTCCTTTTCTCTGGCTCAACTGTGCATCATCGTCTTCTAGCCGTCTGATTTCTCAGCGCTCAATCAAGTGCCTTGCAGCAAAGCCAAAAACCCAGGATCAGGGTAGCAACAAGAAGTGTGATATTTTCACGGAAAATAGGATCACCCAAGTGGCGACACAAGGGGATTTACTAGAAGATATCATGGCCGTTGATCAAGTCACAGATGGGTCAAAGACAGGATCAAAATCAATCACCACAATTGGTTACAACTTCCTTTTTTCTTGTGCACCCATGTTCTTGTTAAACGGCATCGCAAGTGGCGCAAAGGGAATGTTAGGCCTCGGAAGGACTCAAATGTCAATGGCCTCACAAATTTCTGCCCAACTCGGCTCCAAATTCCAATTCATCATCTGCCTTTCTTCATCAAACGGTGTCGTCTTACACGAAAACGGCCACCATAGTTCGAATTTTTGCTCGAAAATTCCGGACTCAATAACATACACACCCTTGTAAACCAAGTTGAATCACCACATGAGTACATCATCAATTTGAAGTCCATTAAAATTCGTGGGAAGAAAATGTCTCTGGATGTTGAAGAAGGGAAGATTAAGCTAAGCACAATTGTTCCCTACACTACTGTGTAGAGCTCAATTTATGCTACATTTACTAAAGCTTATGAGCAGGCTGCAATGTCTATGAACATGACTAGGGTTTCCCCTGTGGCACCATTTGGTCAATGTTTTAGTTCACGAAAAAAAGATGGCACGTTGATCGGTCCAAAAGTGCCGATTATCGATCTGGTGCTGCAGAGTGAGTTGGTGAAGTGGAGAATTCACGGCAGAAACTCGATGGTTCAAGTGAGCAACGAAGTTATGTGTCTGGGGTTTTTGGATGGAGGTTTGAACTTGAAGACTTCGATGGTAATAGGGGGTTATCAATTGGAGGATAGCCTTCTACATTTTGATGTAGGTGCTTCTAGGCTAGGATTTACTCAACAAAGTTGTTCTGAGTTGAGATTAGACTCTGCGTTTAAACATACATTGTAACATGTAAATAAATATTGTTCAATTTTGGTAACAACTACACGCAATGGTCCTAAACTTGACTTTCTGTACCTACAAACTGTGCTTATTGTACTAGATTTTGACTATCCATATGAACTTTTTTTGTGCAAGCCTGAAGCACGATGCAAAAGGGAAAACAAACGTCACATTTTGTTAAATAGAATAAATTGTCGATTTAATAACTGAATTATTTGTGTGAAATTAAGTTTTTAAATAATGTTTTGGTAAAAATTAAAAACTTTCAGTTTCATTCCATTTGAAGCTATTCTATCCAATTTTTCATCAATTTAAGTCCATGACTTGCACACATTTTGAAGGATAATACCGTCATTTTCTAGCCCATGAATCCTTAACGTTGCCATAGGTTGCGAATTGTGCCAATTTACTCAACAAAATTAATTTCATACACTTGTATTTTTTCAAAAAAGAAAAAAAAAGGAAAAGTTTTTTTTTGGAAGCCTGATTCACATTAAACCAGAAGAAAGCCACACAGAGGGCATAAAGCCAACAAGGCTAATAGGCCAACATCTAATTCACCGGTAGAAAAAACAGCTTGCGCGATGATATTTTGCGTGACGAAACAAATTTCATCGCACAAGAGCACCTTGTGCGACAAACACAAAATGTCGTCATGCAAAACAGAGAGGAAAGAAAAAAAATAAATAAATTTGCGCGACGAAAAACTTCGTCGCGCAAGACAACTTTACGCGATGAATAGGCCTTGTCATCGCGCAAAGTCAACAAGAAAAAAGCGCGGGAGATTACTTTGGCGCGAGAACCTTGCACGACGAAAACTGGACTTTGCGCGGCAAAGATTTCGTCGCACAAGTTCCTGGCTTTAACTCCGACCATTCATTGCAGGTGAATCAGGAATCAATATTGCATTTAGTGCAAATGTTTGAGCGACGAATAACTCGTCGCGCAAAGGCCTCATCTTTCCTATAAATATGCGTTTCTGATGTCCTTATTCTTCACAATTCTATTCTCCTTATTCATCACAATTTTGTTCGTGGTGAGATGGAGGATAAAAACAAGGATCAGAGCGTGACCGACGCCGACCCGAATGATTTAAGGTAGCATTTTCAGTTCGCACATGTGATTGTTGTAACCATGGGGAACAAGTGTCCTACTGCTGAGTGGCGTTCTTGGAAAGATGTGCCCGAGAATGCGAAGAAGGCGCTGATGGAAGAATTATTAGTAAGTATATTGTTGATGGATCAATAAGTAATTTTGTGAAATTTTTTATTATATGTTGGAATTAAGTATTTGCATATATGTGTAACAGTGTAAGTATACTCTTGATGATGACACGAACGAACAGTTGATGAAGTTGATGGAGGATGCGTTGGAGGGAGGATACAATAGGTGGCGTTATAACGTCCAGTGGAATGGATTAAATTTAAGGTTTTTTTTATAAGTTATGTATTTGGACTTAATTAGGGTTTAATTCATGTATGGGTTTTTAAATAATTGAATGGATTAAATCAATTTATTTAATATTTTATTTATTTGTAGAATAAATATTATAATTGAATATTTGTTTGTAATTATTTTACGAAATTTTCTTTTTTTGTCGAGCGACGAAAAATAGTAAGAGTCGCATAATGGCTCTTTGAGCGACAAATACATTCGTCGTGCAAGATTACTTTACGCGACGACTACATCTGTTTGTCACACAAGATGAATTTACACGACGACTGCTACTATTTGTCGCGCAAAGGGTTTAGAAGATATAGTCTAACTGGTCAGCCAAGCATTAAACGCTAACATTTATAACAGGCAGTTATGAGAACCTTGCCCGATGAACCATTGGTCGCGCAAAGTGTGTGGAGTTTTATACATACACGGTTTCAGAATTCTATTTTGCAAAGGTTTTATATCAAACGATGGCCGATTCAGTTTCAGAGTCAACGAAAAGTTTGGATGGAGAAGGCTCTCATAAAGGGAAAGGTAAAAATAAATTATTGTTGACTTAATTGTTTTACAGTTGATATGGTTGAAATTGTTGTTTTAATAGGCTATATTAAGTTTTAAATATTTGTGGTAGGAAAAAAAAATGAAGAAAGTTATGGTGACATTAGAGAAATACCGACGTAAGCGTTTGCCCTTGTTTGCTGACAAAAGTTCGGGTGAAGCGTACGCCAAACTTAATTACGATATTAGGGGATTGGTGTGGGAGAAGTGTTCTATCGAGTTTAACTCTTGGAAAATGGTGCCTGTGGACGTGAAGAACTCGATGGTGCAGCAGTTATCGGTAAGTTTATATTATAGAATGTGTAATTGTTTTTGTTTGAAAATAATTTGTTTGCCATATTTAATTTAATTTTCTTGCCATTACAGGTTGTTTGGGATGTTGATGAAACCGATGAGAAGCAGCGGAAGTATGTGGACGACCTTTTGAAGAAGAAGTTCCAGGAGTGGAAGTTCGATGTACAGCGGGCTGCAGATCGTGCACAAGTTGATAATGCTGTTGTCGACGCACCTGTTGATGATGCAGAGGAAGAGTGACCGAATTTGATTATGTTATGTATTTGAACATTATGTTGGAGTTTATTTTAAAAATTTCTGTTACATGCATGGAAAGCTTAAAGTTTACATTAGTTATAATATATATTTTAGTTAATAAATTAGTTTTAATAAATATTTTGGTAATATATAAGTTAGTTTGATAATTTGAATTGGATAAAAAAAAAATTTACATTAATAAGAAATAAAATGGAAAAAAAAATAATGCTTTGCACCGCGCAAATGGATTACATTATTAAAAATATAAATAAAATGGGAAAAAACACTTGAGCGACGAATTATGTATTCGTCGCACTAAGATACCTTGAGCGACAAATTATGTATTCATCGTGCAAAGTGTTTGTCCCAAGAGTGATCTTTATAACCTGACGTTATAAGTTGAAGAGGGAGAAAACTGAGAAAACTGCAGTTTTCTCCCCTGCATATTATTGTTTCGGTTTTCTTCAATTCGGGATCCGTCGGTCCCATTTACTCTCAATTTCTTCCTTTAAAACTTCATTCATCTAAATCTCTAGGTTCATCGAGGTATTTCGTTGTGTTTGGTAAGGGTTTTTGTTATTTTCATTTAAAATTATCAATGTGAATTCATACTGAAAATATGTTGACTAGCACTCGGTGGATAACGATTTGGAAGGTATTTTCTTCATTTTATTTATAAAAAAAAAAATGAAATAGTTAAAGTATATTGAAAATATGTTGTTAAATTTTTTTATATTAAGTTGTTAAATTATATTAATTTTTATGTTATAATTATTTATAATGTTGAATTTTATATGTACAAATTTGTACATGATGTACAAATATGTGTTGTGATGTACGGAGTTAATTGAAAATAACTTCGTACTTGGTTTTTTTAGTAAAACTTAGTTTCCCAATTGAGGATTAGTTGGATGTTGCACATGGATGCGAAAGCATGACTGCGATCTAATTGAATCTTGAATTGTCCCATTATTTGGATAGTTTGGGAATGCAAAGTTATGCTGCGTAGTTTACGGTTAAAGGATTAGGTTTTGGTCGTGGGAATTTCGGTGGCATCTCTGTACGTTCTTCGGGTGGCACATAGGTATTTCATATCTATGTTGTGCACTTGACAAATTGTACAGAGATGCTGCCGAAATTCCTCCATGTCGAAATCTAATCCGAAGCAGCCGTAAATTACGTGCCATAATTTTGCATTCCCGAATGGGATAGGGCCCTTACCGGAGGCATAAGGTGAAAAGATCATGTAGAAGTTGTTGTACTGTTATTGTGGTTACAGGAATGATGGACATAACGTGGCTGCATAACCCGAACAGATGTGCCAACAGATAACGAAATCGAGGATTTTATTGACTTTGCACGTACACACAACCCGGGTGCAACTAGAATCCGATGTCCTTGTAGGAGGTGTAACAACCCATTCAGGGAAACTTTTGAAAATGTTTGATTTCATTTAGTAAGGAATGGAATGGTAGAGACCTATAATATTTGGAACTATCACGGGGAACAATTACACAATGCTTCGTCTTCAAACGTGACAACAGTGGGCAATGTTGAACCTAATTATATGGATCCTAATGAACAAGTCATGGAAATCTTAAATGACGTTTTTCCATTTGCATCGACAAATACCAATCGGGAAGTGGAAGATGACGTGCCAACACAAATGGATAGGGGAGAATTCGAAGAATATGAAAAATTATTAAAAAATGCCAACCAACCAAGAGTTATACCCGGGGTGTGATGGAGTTTTCGTCCTCACAGCTATTGTGGAACTAATGCATGGGAAAATAAAGTATCGTATGTTGAACCAGTGTTTTGATTATTTTTTGGGGGTTTTTTAAAGAGAATGCTACCAAAGGACAATTGTTTGCCGAAAGACCATAGAAACGCTCAAAAGGTGTTGAATGGTCTCGGATTGGGTTATGAAAAAATTCACACTTGCAAAAACAATTGTGTATTGTTCTACAAGGAGAATAAAGCGTTGGATAAATGTCTTGTATGCAATGAGTCGAGGTTCAAAATGATATCTCTGAATAGATCGACGAAGATCCCACAAAAAGTCATGCGTTATTTGCCTTTGAAGCCTAGGTTGCAGCGGTTGTATATGTTAACACATACTGCC
This sequence comes from Heteromeles arbutifolia, assembly GCA_024362995.1. Taxonomy (NCBI): domain Eukaryota; kingdom Viridiplantae; phylum Streptophyta; class Magnoliopsida; order Rosales; family Rosaceae; genus Heteromeles; species Heteromeles arbutifolia. Next base: position 22,955,625 of record JANCRC010000006.1, read on the forward strand.
ACGGACATGAGATGGCATAAGGAAAAACGGGTTGATGACGATATCCTGAGGCATTCTGTAGATGAAGAGGCATGGGAAGAGTTCGATTGAACGTTTCCTTATTTTGCTGCTGATTCTTGTAACCTTAGATTGGGACTTGCCACTGACGGATTTAATCCATTTGGGGTTTTAAACCAACACCACAGTACTTGGCCGACTTTTCTATTTCCGTATAATTTGCCGCCATGGAAATGTATGAAAAAAGAATATATGATGATAACTCTATTGATAACTGAGGATCCTGGTATGTCAATCAATGTATACTTATGGCCGTTGGTGGATGAGGTAAAAGATTTATGGACACACAACGTGCGCACATACGATAAGTGTACTAGCAAGATGTTCACTTTGCGGGCTGCAGTGATATGGACTGTGAACGATTTCCCCGCATATGCAATGGTTTCCGGGTGGAGCACTAGGGGTTATATGGCATGCCCTGTATGCAAGGAAGACATAACTTCTAGTTGGCACGCCAGAAAAGTTTGTTACCTTGGTCATCGGAGATGGTTGCCTTGGGACCACTAATGGTGAAATAAGGATAAAGAGTTTGATAGGGAGAAAGAGTATCGCCTCAGACCCAGATAATGGTCCAATGATCAGATTTTGGAACAGCTTAACTGTTTGGATTTTGCTCTTTTTGGGACCAATGTCAGTAGAACCAAACCTTCTACACATATGAACTGTACGCACAAGTCTATGTTTTTTGAGCTCCAGTATTGGTCAAAACTAAATTTGAGACACAACCTCGATTTTATGTATGTTGAGAAAAATGCATTTGACACATTAATCAGCACAATTCTAGATATTGAGGGCAAGACAAAGGACACGATCAAAGCTCGTTTTGATTTCAAATGAATGGGAATACGATAGGGTTTATGGATGAATAGGGACAATGATAAAGCCAGAAGGGATCTTGTGTTTTTTTTTTAATGAAACCGAATGACAAGAAAGAATTTTTAAAGTTTTTATCGACTGTAAAGTTTCCCGATGGGTATGGTTCATATATCGCGTGTTGCGTGAGCGTTGACGGGGGTAAATTAGCTGGCCTAAAGAGTCATGACTGCCATGTGGTTCTGCAACGCCTACTTCCTGTGGGTATTCGACATCTCTTGGCAGCCGATGTAGTGAAACCAATCATGTTGTTGTCTAGTTTTTTTTCACAATTGACGTTAATAACATTGCCAAAAACGGATGTTAATCAGTTGCACCATGACATTGTGCAAGTTCTATGCAAGTTTAAGATGATATTTCCTCTAGCTTTCTTCACAAGTATGATACATGTGATGGTTCACTTACTAGATGAGGCATTACTTGCTGGACCAGTCAACTTTTGATGGATGTATCCAATAGAAAGGTATATATTCCTTGTCATTTTTATTAATCAATATTAAATATATTACAATTAGTAAAATTTGTATCGTATCATTTTATTTTGGCAAGCTTCTCGGAGACTTGAAGAAAAGTGTACGAAACAAAGCGAAGCCCGAATGATCCATTATACAAGCTTGGGTGGCATATGAGGCACTTACATTTTGCGGAATATATTTAAAAGATGTTGAGACAGCTTTCAATCGTCATTCTCGCCATAATGACGGGGGTGTGAGAAAGGAGAAACTTTCAGTTTTTGCCCAAATCGCTCTACCATAAGGAGATCCGATTTGTGGCGAGTCGTTTTCCAAGAAGGACATGGAGGTAGCACATTGGTTCGTACTCAACAATTATGACGAGGCACTGTTATACCTAGACAAGCATGAAAATATGATGAAGCAGGCATATCCTTCACATTTGTATGCTAAGAAACACCGTGAATTGTTTCCGCAGTGGTTTCTCGAATATGTAAGTTTGAAGTGTTTTGTATTGGACATATATATTGTACCAATTAATTTGCTTGAACTAAAAAATTTAAATGTTTGTCTAATATTAGGTGAATCAATTGAAAGTATCGAATTCCCCGACGTACAGTGAAGAGTTATATAACTTGGCTTTCAGACGTATTCGCATGAATTGTACTCGAGTTGCCATGTCAACAGCGTCAAGTTCTTAGCGGGTGCACGAGATGACAAGTTGTGTACCCAAAACAGCGGTGTTCATGTCCCCGGGGGAGGCAAAAGTATAGACTTTCAATTCTATGGCAAACTAACAAGTGTCGTGCAATTGCTTTACAAAGACCGGTGCTAAGTGATCCTATTTAAGTGTCGATGGTTTGATACAAACCCAAATAGGTAGGGTGAAAAGAGATCATTGATTACTATTAGTGAACACTACCAAAACTTGGTACGACGATGACCCTTACATCTTAGCAACCATGGCAAAACAAATTATGTATCTAGATGACCCTAAAGCCGGGAGGGGTTGGAAAGTTGTTCAGAAGATGGATTATAGGAACGTGTATGGTGTACCAGAACAAGACCCTACTGACGACGACATCGACAATGTTGTTGACGAACGTCTTGAATCTTCGATGGAAAGTGGTGCGGAAACACTTCGAGATACTAATGTTATCCAAGAACCATTTCAGATAGAAGAAGTATCCTTAATCGAAATACTGATTCAGTCGATCACAATTGACCTAGGAAATCTTCGACGATACGACGGTCAAGTGCGCACAGACGACGATGGTGATGTACCTATCGATGATGAGGAATGGGACACTGAAAATGATGATAGCAACGAAAGTGAAAGTTATTATAGTTCGGATGAAGATTAAGGCAATTTATTTGTAACTTTTTTTGTAAAACACATGAAATGGTTAATGCATTATAGATACTGATGGAAAAAATGGTATGAATGATTCCCATTTTATATGTGAATTACTTTGTAAATAAATTTGTTTTATTTGTATTTTATAATAAATTGTAATCAAAATAAAAAAATTAAAAAACCATTTTAAAACATAATTGCGCGACGCATAACAATTTTTGGTTGCGCAAGCGTTTTAATTTTACGTGGGATTATTGAATTTTCAAACACTTGTGCGACGAATACATATATTTCATCGCGCAAAGTATATTTGCGCGATGAAACATATGTATTTGTCTCGTTCCTCCCCTCACTTCCATCTTCTTCCTTTTTTCCCCGCGCGATATCCTCTCTTTCCTTCCTCTGTATCTCCATCTGTCTCTCATTCACCCACCTTGTCTTTCCGTCCCTCTCTCCGACCGTCGCGTCTTCGTCTTTAAGAGGTAATTTCCTCTTCAGTTTTTATTTTCAATTTTCTTTATTGACCATGTTAATTAGGGTTTTTTTTGTTTTTCTTTCTTTTTCAAATTGGGGGTTAGAATTAGAGTGGTCGGGTTAGATTTAGGGTTCGTAAATTGGGGGTTACATTTAGGTTCTTAAATTAGAGTTTTTAGGGTTCTTAATTGGGGTTAGATTTAGGTCTTAAATTAGGGGAACGATTTTGGGCAGTGAAGTTAGATTAAGTTTTCTTAAATTGGGGGTTAGATTAGGGTTAGATTAGGGTTCTTAAATTAGGGGTTTTTTAATTTCAAGTAAAGGGTTAGAATTAGGGCCATGGGGTTAGAATTAGGGCTTGTCTCGCTCTTGATTGAATTTTTCTTATTACCATACAAAGTGATTTAGTGTGTTGAGAAATAATGGAAATCATATAAGAAATCAAACGCATGAAGACATAAAACTTAAGCTGAACCTAATTGTTGGAAGTTGTTATTGGGATAATGGGACCTTAAGAATTTGAAAATTACACAGAGATGCTGCAAGTTTAACCAAAGTGAAAGAAATATAGAAAGGGTTGGAAAAGATAAGAACCCCAACTATCATCCACATTTGGGATTAAACTAGCTATGAGCTACAAGTCTCTAACTACAAATAGTCAAATACAAATTAAATGTTGCAATGCCGGTATGAATAAATAGTACAAATTGCATAAAAAAAATATTGAGTAAAAAAGGGGAGAAAATTGATATATGTACCTCAGAAACAAAGGCATTGTAGGAGTCTGTTGTTGCTGATGGCAGAAAGCAAAACAGACTTATTGGGTTTTTTTGGGGAGACAAAAGTTGTGGTTTTGTTCAAGGTCCTCAGTGGTGGGGGGGGGAAATACATAATAAGCACAATGAGTGGCCATGGAAGATGCATAACCCTGTTTTGGTCATCTTCTTTCACCTGCAACCATTGTTTCTTCCCTTCTCCTCCTCTGAATTTGGTTGCTGAGAGAGAGAGAGAGAGAGAGAGAGAGAGAGAGAGAGAGAGAGAGAGAGAGAGAGAGAGAGAGAGAGAGAGAGAGAGATGAGGAAAGAGGAAGGAAGAAGAATGTGTGGAGGATTGTAGTTCATAGCTGTGGTTGTGTGGTGGACTGCGAGGCACCTCCTTTGCACCAAAACTCCAAAATCTATGTTTTATGCCCCTTCACCACACATTTTTTTTCTCTTTTTTTTTTTTTTTTTTTTTTTTCTTCTGAGAAATGGTTTGATTTAAATTTTAAAGTGTGAGATTCAGTGTATGGTGATTGGTCATGAAATCCAACATTCTATGTTTTATGCTGCAAGTTTAATCAAAACTGTACAGAAAGTGAGAGGATATCAAGTCCTCACAACAATTTCAAGTGAAGGTTTTCTTAAATTGGGGCTAGATTTAGGGTGCTTCGTTGGGGGTTAGATTAGGGTTCTTAAATTAGAGGTTTTTTAATTTCAAGTAAAGGGTTCGAATTAGGGCCGTCAACCTTTGGAAACTGGAGATTTGTTAATGTTTTCCTGTGTTGTATGCATAGCTTTACAGATTTTCTTTTCTTTGTTCATTTGTATCAGAACCGAGTGACATGAATTCTGGAGTTTTGAATCTAATCCGTTGCAGTCCCACTTGAATTGTGAATAATTAGCAAATTTAATTTGATTTAGGAAGTAGAGTAAATTGTACGAATGGTCCCTCAACTTTAATCAAATTGGAGCAATGGTCCCTCAACTAAAAATCCATTACTATTGGTCCCTCAACTTATCAAAATGTGTAGCTATAGTCCTTCTCATCAATTTTGTCAAAATTTTGTCAAAATAAGCTATGTTGGAATGACCATTTATACAATTAGGATCCCTCAACTCATCAAAGTGTATAATTATGGTTCTTTTTGTCAACTATGTCAAAATTTTTGTTAAAACGAGTTATATTAGAAGGACCATTGCTACAATTGGGTTAAAGTTAAGGGACCATTTCTCTAGTTGAATTAAAGTTAAGGGACCAATGGTAATGGATTTTTAGTTGAGGGACCATTGCTCCAATTGAGTTAAAGTTAAGGGACCATAGCTACAATTTACTTAGGAAGTAAGTTGGTTGAAAGCTTTGAACTGCTGAAAGTGTGATCGTGCCCATTGCGGTAACTTCTTTTTTTTCAATGTGAAGAATGTATGACTCTGTTAAAGAAATAGTGTTGTAGCTTAATTAGTTAGTCATACAATCGAACAGAGATAGTTATAGAAATAGGGCCGTGGGGTTTTTTTATTTGAAGAACATAAATAGCTTAATTAGCTTACTAATGCTTCTCTCTCGAAAGTCTTGACTCCTAAATAGATAGAAAGTGTTATTTGCTGCTACTCACTCTTTTCTAAATATATTGCATTGTTAATTATTCCAGTTACCAAGCTCTATTTATATCCAATAGTCATATGATTTCTATATGTCATGTGGATGTTTAAAGAGACTGAGAATCACTTTATATGGTCCCTTTTCTCATTACTACCTATGAAACTATTAAGTAATTATGGTGGAAACTGTTTGTGTTTATGTTGCTTAGTACATACACACACAACACACACACACACACAACTTGCATACATCAACACACACACAGAGTACATGGAAAATTAGCATACATCAACACACACACCCAAAATCAGCATATATACATGGACACACACACAGACAGAGTACATACACACACACTTACACACACAGAGCACGTATATACAGACGGACGCATACACTCATAGACTATGATTTTGCCTCCAACTACTCCTTTATGCTAGTTTCTTCTTATAAGTTATAATTGCTGGGTCTAAATCCTATCTGGATTGATTAGTCTGTGTATGGTATATCAGTTTTAAGTTTTGTTTCTGCCAAACTTGAATTGGGTTTAGAATTAGGGTTTTTAAATTAGGGTTTTTAAATTTCGTTTTAAATTTAAGTTGAAATTATTAGCATGTGTACGGTAAGTTAAATCTTTGTGTACGAAACAAATTGATTTCTAATTTTGTAGATGTCACAGCTCATTAGAACCCAGAGGGTGATGACTTATACACCTAGTCTGATGGCTACTCCTAGTCCGACGACTACACCTACTACTGCCGCCATTACTCCGACAAAGATGGACCATAGGCCAGTCAATCTGGTTGACCCAGTTGGTCCTCCAGTCCCACAGGTGCAGGCATCGTCGACTTCTTCGGTGGCGCTACCTGTTAGCGCCCGACGTACTCACTGGCGCCCCCGCACTCTGGACCGGATGTCGCCATTGGGATCCATAACCGATGCCTCGGGTACATGGCCAGGTATACAATCCTAATTCCCTCCCTCATTCCCATGTTAACTGAGTTTTGTTATTTTAGGTTCAATTTGTTAAGTTATGTCATGTAAGGATTAAAAAGTTGTCATCATTCTGAACCTTTTATTAAACTGTTGTGATCATTGTGTTGGATACGTATATTGTTTATGTTATTTTCAGGGTTTTGGGAAATGTTTTAATTATAGGGGAGGTTATGCCGAAATTTTAGTAGGATTTGTTATTAGCTTTGGGTTAATGATTTTTTTTTTCTTTTCATTTCTTTGCAGCGAAGAAAAACACCCGGGGACCTTGTCGGCAATTGAAGACGGCGAAGGTCACCCGGGTGACCAACAGTCGTATCCCAATCGGATACAATGAGCGACATCGGGCAGCACCAACAGCAGAGCAGTATAGTACATTGGCCCACGACATTGGGCATGTCGTGCGGACCTTTTGCCCTATGCTGTGGAAGTCTTGGAAGGCGATGCCAGAGGAGATGAAGAACACGGTCCGCAATCAATTGTCCGTAAGTAGCGTCGCCTTTTTAATGCTTTTCATGTAAAATTTATATATTTATATCTATTACTGTCTTTTATTACTAATACTTTCATAATATTTGTTACATTGCAGACAAACTACAATTTGGAGGACATGAACGAGGACATGTTGGTGTACCTAAATCGGCTTTTCTCCGAATTCTACAAGCAGTGGAAGAGTGACCTGCATTCATATTTCCAGCAGTTTGATGATCCGCAGGTCGCTCTCGAGGAGGGTTGCCCGAAGGAGTTCGAGGACCGACAAGATAGTTGGGTTTAGCTTTGCGGTCATTTTCAGAAGGCGGGCTAAGTGGTGCGTTTTTAATTACGACTTCTTTCATTTTACTTTTTTTAATTTTTACTAATGTTTATTTTTTTATTTTTAATTTTCTTTAAGTATTACAATTAATACATTTATTTTTTGTATAACAGAAGAAGGCGAAGGCGAACAAGATCAATCAGGAGAAGAAGACTCTTCTCCACCATTCGGGTTCGAGGCCTTTCTCCTATAGGATGGAGGCGCGGCGGAAGGTATATATTACAACTTTCATTTCCAATTTCAAAATGTCGCTAATAATTTTTTTTTCGTATTAACATTTTCCTTATCTTTTTCGATTTCAGGAGGGTTCAAAATTTCCAGAGATCGACGTCTTTGCTGATGTTTAAGTTCAACTTGGGGATGAGTTGACCGAGTCCCTTCATGTAAGTAATTTCTTATGCATTAAAGATTTATACTAATTATTTCAAATTGTTTTCTATTAATAATCCATGTTTTTTTTCACAAGCGACTATGGTGGCGAAGAGTCAGTTGGTGCTTCAGGAGTCTGCCTTCCAGCATCCCTTGGACATGCCGATCGAGTCTGTGGATCCCCCTGAGGATGCAGGGTTTCACATCCTGACAGAGACGTTGGACCAGACTTTTGGTCGGAGGCCAGGAACATATTGTCGAGGGATGGGAAATGCCAAGCGGCTGGAGAGTGGAGCCTCGTCATCCTGGCAGTCAAACGGCCAGGTTACGGCTTTGACGCAAGAAGTCGCTGGCCTGAGGAGTGAGTTGGCATCGTACAAGTCTCAAATGTCAATGCTTGTACAAGCCCTCAGTTCCTCCGGAATATGTCTCCCCGGTTTTTTTGCACCACCGCCCTTAAAGCTCTTCCATGCCGAGCATGCACAGCAATCAGGCCCGTCGACCTCTGACCCCGTCCCCAACCCTATCCCCTACCAGCAGCAAGATTACCAAGCACCTCCGAACTACTTGCCTATTGATTATTCCACTTTTTTTTCATAGTTTTGTTTCCGCTTTCTTTTAAAACTTTGTATTTGTACGTACATTTTTATTTATATTATAAAAAAAACATTTTTTATTTATTAATTTGCTTTTTTTTTTGTCATTTGTATGAAATTTTTTTTTTTTTTTTATAATTTTCCTTTTATTCTGTTTATTATAATTTTTTTCTAAAATTTCAGTTGGGAGACGCCGATTGGTTGTCGCTCAAAATTACGCGCGTCTTATACATTTCGTCGCGCAAATTATTTCCAGACAAATTTTTGTCGTCCCTAAAAATTTCTCGTCACAAAGCACATTCGTACCATTATATATCGTACGACGAAGGTTTTTGTCCGTATAACTTTAGCGCGACGAAGACCAAATCATCGCTCAATTCTTTATATGTGCGACGAATTTCCACTTATTTGTTGCGCAATGTCTTTTTTCACGACCTTTGCGTGATGATTTGTGCGTCGCCATAGTTTTTGTGCGACCTAAACATGCTTTGCACGACAAAGTCTCCCTTATCGCACAAATTGTTTAATTTAGTAGTGACTAGAAGTGAGGAGGGGGTACAAACAGACACATACAAGGATGACGCGTCAACCAAACCTCACAGCAACCAAAAAACTAATTCGGAGGTCACGGAAGGCCGTCTTTATTCAGAATACCAACTAGCGAAGATGGAGGTCTACTAACCCAGACGAAATTACTCATCACTGCTCCAGAATGAGACGCCATAAAGTCCGCCGCTAAGTTAGCTGATCTTAGGACCCAGGGCCAGTCGCAAACTTGAAAGGAATCCTCATCGCACATATTCTGGAAAGGATGGGGAACGCTTCCCAGCTGCTGTCATCAATTTGCCCATTGAGGGCAGAGACCACCTCAAACGAGTCGGATTCGATGATGATTTTAGAAAAACCCCTTACAGAGCCAATAAGCACCCTTCAAGGACCGCCAACGCCTCCGCTAAACACACGTTAGAGGCTCTTATCTCCCTTTGATGGACCTTAAGGTAGTAACCAGTTGAATTTTTGACAATGATACCAGCAAACCCACAGTTAGGACCACCCACGAGGCCTCGCTTCCATGATGCATCAACATTAATTTTCAACACATTTCGATGGTGAGGAGGGTCCAATGGAAGAGTGGATGCAGGGGCCTGATATGCAAAATAAGTGGGGGAGGCAATCTGGATCGCGTCGCCCAGAAAGATGCAAAGGCACCATTCAAAGCTTGAAGGTTTGAGGAGTAGATGTCAATTTATTATTGAACACTACTTTGCACTGCTCCTTCCAAATATGCCAATAGGTGAAGGTAAGGATAGACAGAGACTTCTTACCATCCTCTATTGTTCCATGAATTAAAGTCAAAAATCCCTCAAGCCAAGCCTGCAGCGTTGTAATGGAACCACGGTGAACACGATAACCCAACAGCCCTCCAAACCAAACCTTCTCCACCCACGGGCACAACAACAGAAGATGCTCCACCGACTCCTCACAGGAATTACATAACAGACATAAGGGAGAGAGAGCACACCTTCTGATAAACAGCCTAAGTTTCTTAGCTAACCCCCACCTAAGGGCCCTCCACAGAAAATTTCAAATTTTTGGGGGAACTTCCAAGGTCCAACATGTCACACCAAGGTACTGCAGAAGCAAAAACTGCAAAATCCGATCCTTAGCCCCTATAATGTCAAGGCCTGAATGTTGAGGGGGATGAGATTTTCCATTTCTCTCATGCAGCCACCTGTAACCAGACTTGACCGAGCACCTGTCCCTTCAATCCCATGACCAAACAAGGCGGTCACTCATTTCGGGGTCACCAATGGGACTAACAAGGATAGCTGGGCGATCCTCAGGTGATATAATGTCACTTATGGAATCCAATCGCCAAGATGAGTGATGATTATCAATTAATGACAAGACAGAGAGAGACCTGATAATCCCATCATCCACCAATGGGGTTGGATGCCTCGACGGTAGGGAAGGAATCCACCTATCCACCCACACCCGAGCTTGATCCCCAGCCATAACTTGGCAATGAGATCCTTGAATCAACAAATCTCATCTAGCAATGAGACTCAACCAAACCCAGGAGGCTCTACCCCAATGTTATTGAACTCACAAAAACTGCCAATATATCTATTGTTGAGATCTACTTTGAGCATGATGCCTTATTTCACGTGAGCACGAGCGAGGTGGTGAATGAAGGGATTGTTGGGTTGTGGATTATTTTAGTACACGTGTGCAGAAGTATGGCTAGTGATGTAAGCATAAATAATCCAATTAATATGCATGGTTAGCGGAAAATTGGATTTTGTTTTATCATATTAAATTAATCCATGTGATTGTGATATGCACTTGTATTCATGAAAGAATAAATTAAGAACACATGCATAAACTAGAGTAAGTTTAGAATTCCAACCTTTAGGTTTCATATGCGGACAAATTCAATGTTGTTGACGTTTCCAAGTGTTGGCACGCCGACAACAATTTGCTAGTATTTTCTCCTCCAAGTGGTGTGGCGGCAAAGCAGAGTGGGTTTGTTTTTCAATTTCTCTAAATTGGAAAACCTAATACCATTCTTTTTAATTTTTGTTTTGCAACTTATGAAATCGTATATTAGGTCTAAAGACCCCCTAGGCTTATATAGAGAACAATTTCATAAGCCTGTACGTTTACAAATTAATCTTCCACCGCCGCATGTGTGCCGCAAGTCTTAGGGAACCTTTCCTTGGGCTTGCCGCACCTCCATATTGCCACTGGGCTTTTAGCCCAAGTCGCTCATATTTTATTTATTTAATTATTTCGGTTTTTCCTTTCGACTGGACTTTATTACTTTATCTTAGTTCAAATAATTAACAATAAATAAAAGTCTCAAACTAATTAATCAAATATATTTGCTCAAAAGAAAAAAATAATCAAATATAAAATAAAACATTTAATATAAGCAATTTTATATTAAATTGAGTCTTTAGCAATTTTATCCTTCAATAGCATTCTTGGGTGTGACCTTATAGGTTACAACTAAAACTAGCAGTGGATAATTTGATTAGTCGAATTAATCTAATTTTACATCATTAGAGACCATTCTAATCCAACCTTATATGAATATGCATAAACCGAATGGTAATATTTAGCAATGGCTTTCAGCTACCCAGATTAGTTAGAATATGTTTGAATTCATAAAAACACATATATTGAACCTTAACTATGGTTAAAATGCAATTAAGTTCTTCTGTCAACTATATTCTGATCATATATTTTACAGCAAAGAACTATTGTCAAACTCTAAATATACCCATGATGTATCTCATATATGTTACTTTGACCAAAGACTTCTTGAGATAGATCGTCAAGGGGCTCCAAGAATATCTACTTCATGAGTACCTATAAGGTGACAGATTCCTAGTTGTGCCTTCATGTATCTTCATGAACTTGAACCTCACACTATAAGGCTTTGCTATCATTTGAGAGCTTTGAGGTGAGACCAAATTTAGATCATATTCATTTACATGAGATAACAAGTGATGCCACGGGTCAAAGAACTAGTTGCATCCATAACTCATAAGTGTGGTACAATTGACACATGTAATTTTCTATTCATACACTTCTATGGTTGGTCAATGTTCAGTGAACCCAATCTCATGGATGAATATGTTTATGTCTATTTCATGTCACTACATGCTTTTTCTGAAACTTACTACTGAATATGACATAAAACGGCATTTGCGGATGTTCGCTAGTCCACTCTATCATCCTATGGCTAGGAACATGATTTAGGACTTAAGATCCGTAGAGTAAGTATCTCAGTATTGGAACTTCTTTGCAATCTCATCCGTAATCACTAACAAACCTTCCAAATTTGCTATTACACCACGTGCTTAATTGACGGATGTTTGCACTTGCCGTCGTCTTAAATGATTCGACATTGGATACTGCTTCCATCTTTACAATAAGTTGACTGGTCGCGATCCTATATGTGTATCTGCATCTCTTTTATATACCGAGGATGTGGTTTGCAGAGTTGCAAAACATAAGTTACCTCACCTCTAACGTTTTTAGATCATAGCAAAGTGAGATTTTCTATAGAATTATTTTTTTTCTTTCACCTACCACATTCTCTTATTTACTCTTCTATTTACGGTAGTTACAAGGAAAGGAGACTACACCTAGGAAAGAAATTGGTGATATGAACAATAGCTGGGATGGTGATGCATTTATTCACGACTGTATTGTTTGTCGTAGTTTATTTATAAGATAGTAAGATAATAGTTTTGAATGAATATAGGTTTATTAATTGAAATGCCCCATGAAACTGTCATTTAGTCTTAATTTACCCTATGAAACTGTTTTTATCTCATTTTTGCCTTCATTTTCAACTTTTTTGGTCTCACTTCACTCCATTTTGTTAAATAATTGTTAAAAGTTCAAGGATACTTTAGACATTTACTTTTTGCACATCTATTTACCTTTAGCCTACACACTAAATTGATCTCAATTCCATTTTTGACAACATTAATCCAAACCCCATCAGTTAGGGAGTTTTTAAAAATAAATTATTCAATAAACACACAAATTTCGAGCAACAAAATCATTATGTTGAGCCTTGTAGATCGCCCCATGAGGGTAGTGCCGCTCCACTCATCATTGTGTTGAGCCTTGTAGATCGCCCCAGTCCTAATCCTTGAACGTTGGAATTTTTGTTCGTTGAGGTTTCTGAATCTCTTGCCATTGTACTTTTCCTTTACGTTTTATCAAAGAATTTTTAGAAATCAAAATTCCAAGAATAAGAACGTACGAAAAATCTACAAATAAGCAAGGAAAAAAAACCTTAGATGGAAGAGTCTTCTACGAACGTGTGACTCAACTCTTAATGAAAGCACAAATTTATGGATGGATGCAAATTTTTTCCTCCTTGTTCTTGGACAAAATTGCACCTACAAAACAAATAACACCTTAGGTCAAGGCCAAGAGCCTCACGCGCCCACGATGAATGGAGGGGGCTTTGGTCGAAGAACCTCTGATACCGAAGTTAGAATTTTGAGGGAAAAGTGTTTGGAGAATTTAGAGAATTTAGCAAGAGAATTGGAATTGAGTTTTGGAGAAAATGAGGTGGTATTTATAGGGGTATGGCCGGCCCTTTTGGGAGGATGGGGACCGGTCACTTGGATGGTTTTTTGGGTGTGATTCATAATTTGTTAGCTAATTAATAAATTAATTGAATCAATTAATTAGCTAATTAATATATTTTGAAAGGAATGATTTAGGGGTTACCTTGTGGAGAAGATTTGATGAGGATGGATGAAATAGGTTTTAAATAATTACCTATTTTGAGCACTTTTGACCTTGATTGAGTCTTGATTGTCCACTGCTTGCGCGTAGGAGTTCCGGTATTCCTTGAGGGTAATTTTGTCCTTTTAACCATAGAATCTATGTGTCGCCTCCATATTTTTCTCGATTATTTTTACCTCCACACTAATCCCATCTAATTCACAATCAAAGAAAAATAAATTTGGACATTGCCAAAAATCCAGATTGCAAAAGCCAATTTAATTCATGTGGTATCAGAGTTAGTAGAGCTTAAAATGTCCTAAAACCTAGGGAAAAACAAGTTAGCAACACGAGTTTTGATCTGGATACTCTAAAACGATTATATTCCTCTGCCACTAGTCATATAACAAATCAAGAATAATGATCAATTAATAAAAGAGTAATACTACATTTATTATCTATTTGTATTATCATTTGTATTATCTTTGTAATAGAATTAGGACCCACATATATTGTGGAGCCTAAAATAATCCCAAAAATTCTAGAGGTAACACGTAGACCTTTATTCAAGAAAGACAAGATTGCTCTCAATAAATGGGCAAGCTTCTCAGATGCTTCCATGCGCAGTTCACACCCCTGGAGGTCTCAGTAGCTGAATACGACTGCCCACAACTCACCTGCCCTTGGCAAGGAATTAAAGATAAAGATTAATTACCCAAATCATATCTTTAATACATTCCCAATTGAAGATTGACTCCAATCAAGTAAGTAATCCTAATTTAAATAAATTAGGGATAATTACACCATTATCTCAAGATATTATTTCCTATTTAATATCTTGGGAATATTTAGAGAATATCTCTCTATTAAACACTATATGGCCAACCGTAGCCCTATAAATACCCCATATTCTACCAATTTTTCAGAGCTTTTGCAACCCTAAAAAGCCCTAAACACTTTACTCTCTCAGAGAAACTTAGGCATCAAATATCAGTTGACCTAAACCCCCCCACCTCATGGGCTCGTGAGGCTTAGGTCTCTGATCAAATGTGTTGATTGTTTTGCAGGTATATTTTCGTCAAGACTGAAAACGACAAAAATTTGCATCGAAAAATTGGTACTTTCATTGAAAGCTGATTTAAAATACTCGAAGAAGCCTCTCGCATTAGTTTCTTGAATTTTCTGTTACGTTGACTTTCTCACACGTCATATCAATTAATTTTCCTAGAAAAGTTTCTTGATCAATCCCGGTAGAAAGGATACAATGGTAGGAAATTCAAAAACTACAACGAACGGAACCCCGTACGTGCAAGAATTTGGACAGGAGAGTGGAGACGAAGACATAGCCCTACGACGGAGGTCCTCAAGGCTCAACGGGACGGCAGGAGGAGCCCCACCACCATGAAGCCACGCCACAACCATCACCATTGTGACCTAGTAGCCACGGCAAGGCCACCAGGTCACGGCACAAATTCCATCGCCACTGCCCTTGCAGCGCTGCATCCCTCCAAACCCTAGGCAGGAGGCCCAGGTCCATTTCAAAGCCCACGGGCAGGAGGCCCAAAACTTGGCATCTGGCACAGCAAGCCCAGGGAAGAAGGCCCAGGCCACTACGACAGCAGGCCCAAACCCGAGCCCAGAATGCAGCAGCTGCTGCCAGCTAGGCAGCTCAGCGGGCCAAAGCCCATGCCACCCAGCCAGCAGGCCAAGATGTGGCAGCCCAACGGCCATGCAGGCCCAACGCAAGCAGACGTATGTCTAACATGTCCCAAGACCTACTCCGACGACCCGGTCGGCGGCCCAATCCATTTTGAGGCCACCTCCAGCGATCCAGATTTCGACCACAGGTTTCGCGATCGATTCAGGGTTATTTACACCCCACTTTTCTGCAGGAATGCCCACTTTGGGCTCATGTTTTGTACATGAAGTCCATTATACTTCCACCACACATAGAGACGGCCATTATCTAGACTCTTCCAATCCAAATGGCGAGCACCCCAGCAGGTCACCAATTTAACGAACGCCCTCGTGCAGTAGACCACTTTGGTGAACCAACTCCTCGAGCGTATCGAGATACAGCGCACCCAGACGAGGTGTCCCGAAGCAGGACAAGGACGGAAGAACGTGACTCATTCCAGCGACGTCCTGGCAAAGAACCGCTCAGCCCACTACGAATCGTGTGTTCAGGTAGTGTGCACTCTCATTTGGGCCCTCGGGGAAATGTTTTCTCCCACCTAGATGCGTAGAGAATGGTTCATTCCTGACTAGGCTCACGAACCAGTGTATTCGAGGTTGGGTCCATACTCCGACGAGCACTCAGGACATTCCGGAAGAAGCGTTCACACGAGGTTAGGCCCATAAGAAGATCCTCCTACGAGGCAACGGAGTTGGCAATCGCATGAAGCCCAGAGAAGAGCATGTGAACAGTCCAACTCAAGTTCCACTGGCAGCCCCCGCCCAGAGCCACAGCAAGTAGCACAAGGTGAACCACGTGCACCATAACCGCGACACAGACGAGCAGGATTAGCCGAAAAGCAACATGGACCGGCAGGATTAGCTGGAGGCTCTGCTGCCCCACTAGGCGTAAATCCAAGATGAAGTACAAAGAATCGTAGCAAATTTCAACGCATTGACACTACCGACGATGCCCTCTGTAGAAACGTGGCCAACCTAAGCAGGTCACCATTTACAGATGAGATCGAGCAAAAGGAGCCATCGAAGAAGTTCTGCCTGCCACATTTCACCTTATTCAAAAGAGATGAAGATCCGGACAGACACTTGATGCACTACCGAAGTGCCATGACGCTCTACGCCAATAATGACGCTCTTATGTGCGAAATCTTTGCCACGACGCTCCAAGGTGAGGCACAAGACTAGTTCCACACCCTGCCGCCACATTCAATCCGGAACTTTAGTGAACTTTCCTTGGTTTTCACTAAGGAATATTCGTCTAACCGCTCGATCAAGAAAAAGTTTGACCACCTATTCAACATGAAGAATGACCCGAATGAGTCACTTCGCACTTACGTTAAGAGGTTCAAGGCAGAAAAAGCAAAGATCGTCGGATGCTCTGGCAGCATCGCATGCTCAACTTTCCAAAAGAGGCTCCCAGCAGATCACCCACTTTTCAGAGAATTGATTATGAGCGAGAACTTGTCCCTGGCAAACTCTTATGCATTGGTAGAAAAACACTCATTGTGGGACGAAGAAAAGCGTTCCCAGAAGCAGCCTAAGCAGTCGCGCAAAGACGCGAAACTGACTTAGACGAAAGCGAGCCATAAACCGCTCAACAACAAAAGCAAGCGAGGAGACAGATGCAAGGACCGGTCCCCAGCAAAGGGAGACACAGCACCCAAGACGTACACCAAGTTCTCAATCCCAATCAACCAGATTATTCGCGACCTCAAGAACAAGCCATGGTTCAAGCCGCCGCCACCCATAAGAGGTGTTACCTCTAAGATGAACCAGACCAAGTACTGTGCATTCCACAGAGGTCATGGGCACACAACCAAGAACTGCACTGCATGGAGAAGATACCTTGAGCAGTTCGTGAAGGAAGGCAAGTGTGACCAGTATGTCGACAGACCAGCTGCCTAAGCCAAATTCATAAACAAATTGACCAACCCTGTGACAAGCGGAATGCGATTGTTACTCTGTAGACATGGCGTAAGCTTTCCAGCACGAGAGGGTAAACCAATTCCCCGACACCTACATGGGTATCCTACTCCTGTGACAAGTAGAAGACACCCGCTGCCCTGCAGACATGGCGTAAGCACTCAAGCGCGAGAGGATAAACTAATTCCCCAACACCTATTTGGGTATGCTCTCCAGTGCAAGAGGGTAAACTAATCCCCCGACACCCATCTGGGTATGCTCTCCAGTGCGAGAGGGTAAACTAATTCCCCGACACCCATCTGGTTATGCTCTCTAGTGTGAAAGGGTAAACTAATCCCCTGACACCCATCTAGGTATGTTCTCTAGTGTGAGAGGGTAAACTAATTCCCCGACACCCATCTGGGTATGCTCTTCAGTACAAGAGGATAAACTACTCTGGAATATCCGGACGTGGATGGGTTTTACGACTATTCAATTCCCTCTGAATGTATCGACTACCTACGCCGAACGACTCCCAGAATTGGCCACGATAGTCTTTTCCCTGAAATAGACTTAGCCAACTGAAGGATTCAATTCCGCGGGATCCCGGGTCTTTAACCAGAAGAGACGCTAAGTGCAGGACCCCTTCCCATGAAAGAATTCACGTGACAAGATGGTTCGTCCTCGACGTGCAAATCTTCATGAAGCGACTTGGTTTTAAAATGTTGCAATACTATTTAAGCAACCTGCGGAATCAAAGTTGCGACTTGGAAGGATATGGCCTCTGATGCGCAATTTCGCCTACACCTCACGCCTGAAGTGGTTATGCGGGTTGTCTACTTTTGTAAGTAAGACGCCCAGTCGACAACCCAACGGCTAAAAGCCCAAGGTAATTCGTAAGTCGAGACTCACACCTGCTATGACTATGCAGACTCGCCTGCTTACTTACAAGCAGCACTTCCAGCCGACAATCTACGGTTTAAGTTTTGCTAGAACAAAGCCGAGGTACGACTATAGTGGATACGAGGACCTCATCTGCTTCCTACGAGAAGCATGAGTCCAGCTGATGACTCTATAAGTTAAACACTTCGCAACACGCCCTGGGAGGGCCAAGGCTCGAGAAGCCACACAAAAGATGAAATACAATCATAGAGGCTACGCGAACTCCTCTGCTTCACACAAGAAGCACAAGTCCTGCCGCCGGCCCTATAGGTTAAACATTTCGTAAATCCACCCCGGGAGGGCTAAAAGCTCATAAAGCCATCCAAAGTTGAGATTCACAGCTATAGTAGCCACATAAACTCGCTTGCTTCTTATAGAGATAACAAGTTCGGCCGCTGGTTCTATAAGTTAGAAATCTCGCATTTTTTCTCTTGTAAGTAAAGCTCTATGAGCATCAAAACCAAATACTAAAGCCTAAAGTGACCACGTGAGTCAACTGCTCCATCGAAGTAGCCAACTCAATTGACAGTCCTACGGCAAAGTTTTGCAAATCGTCTCCAGTAGGCAAGGTTCCCGAAGCCCCAAAGACAAAGCTAAAACCTAAGTGACAACGTGGGATCGGCTGCTTCATTGAGGCAACTCACCCATCCGAACGTCCTAGGATAAAGTTTTGCAAAAAGTATGGCGAAGCAAAAGGATTGAAGCCAAACAAGGAAAGTTGTTTATTAAATTTCTAGCAAATTGAGAAATCGACTTGAAGGCCAAGAAAGTTCAAGCAAAGCAGAACAAAAAGGAAAATAAAAAAATTCCTAAGTCTAAGCAAAAAAGACTACTCATTGGCAGCTTGCGCAACCACTGGTTCCTCGACTGCCATGCCTTCAGTAGTCGCGGCGCTCCTAGCAGCTAAAGCTTCCATCAGCTCATCCTCAGCCGCCCCTGCCTGGACTGCCTGACCCTCAGCTACTCCACCAAAGGCAGCCTCAAACGAGAAATCAAGCAGATCAACTGGAGAAATGGAAAAAGTCTCGAAGTCCTTCTACGAAAACTCATAATCCGACGGCATGCCCTGAAGATGATCTACATAGTCAAGCTTATTAAAATCGGCCTGACAAGAAGCAAGCGCCACTTCGTGACCAGCTTTCTTATTCTTCAGCTGCACATTCTCCTCAACAAGCCCAGTGTGAACACTCTGCAACTTATCCAGTTCCCTTTTCAGGTTCTCGTTAGCAGACAGTTCACCTTGCAGATCCACCTCCTTGGACTCAAGCTTACTGGCAACCTCCTTGAGACGAGCCACTTCAGCATGCATGAAGATAAGCTCATCGTCCTTGGCAAAGTAAGCAGATCGTAGCTCAAAATTGACACGCTCAAGGTCATCAACCACCGGAGAAACACAACTGACTTTCTTCTATGCAGCTTCCAACATCGCCTATGTCGTACTAAGCTTAGCGTTCAGGTAGGTGACCTCCTGATAAGCGATTTCCAATTGCAAAGAAGTGGGGGCAGAGACATCAGACCCCTTCAAAATGACGAGTTCATATTCGAACTTCTAAATCATTTCAGCAGTCGAGCGAAGCTAAGCCACCAATGCCACTTCGACTTCCTTAGCACACTTGACAGCATCCTGATCAACGCGCATAGACTCAGCTGCCAGGATCAAAGTATTATGCATTATAGCAATTAGGGAAGACCTCCTCCAGTAGGCAAGACGCTTCGTAAATGAGTCTGAACGGATGATAACTTTCCCAACACTGTCAACAAATTTGGCACATGCATCGACGTTCTCAAACAGGTTAGCTTTCAGCAACGCACAAACCTCGGGAAACTCTCCTACCTCAGACTCAGTGGATCTCTCACAACTGCCTGTGTGAGCAGATTTCCCCTTCTCAGTAGACGAGTCAGTCACAGAAGAATGAGGAACAGGCCTAGACGCCACCTTAGTTGCAGAATCCACCTTCCAGCTCTTCATAGCGGCGAGCCTCTCAGAAGTCGATATAAACTTAGCTCTCGACGGACGCTTCGATACAAACCTGGACACTGGAGACGTCACTGAACCCTTCCACTGGGCAAGTCTTTCAGCGATGGATGCAGTCACCTTTAGTGTAGCAGGTTTCACAGGCTCAGGCTCAACGGTCTTCTTCACCCCCTTGGGGGAGGTTAAATGAATGACAAGCTTCTCAGCAGCAGACGAACTCCCACGAGCAGTAGAAGAAGTCATTGGCTCATTCTCAGCCGAAGGCTCACAAGCAGGTGAGGAAGACCCTTTCTTTCTATCATCATTGGCAGCAAGCTCTACAGCAGCAATTAGGTGAGCCAACACTTTATCCTTTATCCGCTTTATCTCTTCCTTCGAAGGCAGGCCATCTTTCTCTCGACGAAGATGGATGAGCAGCCAACACCACTCATGATACTCAGCAGGAATGCCAAGGCGACGTGTACTTTCTTCATATCTGCCGAAGTCCTTGGAGTTGAGCCAAATTCTGAATCTATGCAAAGTAGGAAAGACGATCAATAAATTGAAGTCATGGAACAGCTTAACACAAATTCAAGCAGGACAAGAATGAAGCAGTTGACTTACCACTGATAAAGGTAGTCGGGACGCGCAGCTCAGGAGAATAGTCAAACTCCTACTCTCTGCTCACCTCCAAGGTATCACTTGCCCATTCATGATCACGTTTGCTAGAAGCATCAAACAGCCTATAACGAGATCTCAGCTGTCTCACACCTTCCTTGTGGCCGATCTGAAAGAAGTACCAAAACTCATTTATAGTTAAGCCAAGATCAAAGAACCTGCTCAAGTTTGAGAATCCCACCATCGCGCGAACTGCATTTAGGGAACACTGAACAGGCGCACATTTCATGAAGTAGATCACCTCCCGAAAAGACACAGCATGGGAAAAGTAAATCCCAACACAAAGTAGTACAAATGGAATTTGATAGCTATGTTCCTAGCAGAGGCACCTTCAACGCATAGTTCATGGCCACTATTATCTTTCACCCGCTTAACGTGAACCCCAGATGGAATCGCATGCTTGTACGCCTCAAGAAAATCCTGAAACAGCCCATCAGAATTGATCTTGACATGTGCAGCCTTGAAGTAGCCCACCTTGCCAAAAGAGCCACCTTGACAGTACAAAGGTGGAGGATATTCGTCACTTTTGCGGTTGGAGGAAGACATCTCAAAGTCCCTACAAAAAAGCACGAAGAAAAATATTTAGAGGGTAGCTTGGGAAAAAAGGAAAAAAAAAGGAAATAAAAAAAAGACCGCGAGCCCCTCACTTCCTCTCTCGATCATTGCCCACGCAGCCCAAGCCGTTCGGCCCAGTTAAAGGGGAGGCCCGTGCCTCCTCCTTTTCATCTTCTTCACGCGCCAAGGGCTCCAAACAGGCCCACGATCCAATTCAATAGAGAGGGGGGCGAGTGCCTAGCACCTCTCTCATCTCTCATATCTCCGCTACAACCAACAAGGCCTAAGGCCTAAGGCCCAACCTCTCTCACTCCCTCTCGCCTACTATAGCAAACCTGAGTCTGCGCCACTAAGCTTGTCCTATGCCAAGCTCACTTAGAAAGGCTAGAGACTCGCGGCTCACCCAGCCCAGCGCCCCTGCACTCCAGCTGACATCTTTGCCGCACCACTCACACCACCTCGGCCCCCGCCGAACCAATTTTTCAAGTCCCAAGACTCCCAAAAAATTCAAGAAGAAGAAAATTCAAATTTTTCTTACCTTGGTACGGCACAGAGAAGAAGAACGACAACGAGAGATGACTTTTTGCAAGGGCAAGAAAAGAAGAACGCTAGAGGAGGGGGAATAAAAATTTCCTCTGGCTTCTCTTCCTTGTTGGAATAATGATTGTTCTCCAAATTTATTTAAAAGAAGAAATTAGGTTCACATCCTTCCTTTTGCTACTCCTTTGATTAAAATCATATTCATTTTCAATTTTTTAGTAAGGTCCTTGGGTATTAATAACATCATTAATTATTTGAATAATAAAATATTTTTATTTTTAAATATATTCCTTTAGAGTTAAAAATGTTACAATTAGTATATTTATATTTATGGCTAAATTTTTTATCATATATTTTTATTTTTAGTTTGTACCTATTTTTAATTTGCAAATATTTTTTAATTTGTACCAATTTTCTTTTCATTTTTAATTTGTACCCATATATTAGTTTCTTTTTGTGCACATATTTTTTAAAATTTTATTTTGTGTTTGTACCCATGTGTATATCGTCACGTGACATTGTATATTTAATCAATGATAGACAAATTACATATGGTATATTTATGTTTTATGCCTAAACTTTGTATCATATATTTATATTTTTAGTTTGTACCCACTTTTAATTTGCAACATTTTTTTTTTAAATTTGTAGTATTTTCTTTTTAGTTTTATTTTGTACCCATGTATTAATTTCTTTTAGCGCCTATATTTTTTAAAAATTCATTTGTACTCATAATTTTTTAATCTTTTATCTGTATCCTAATTTATATATAATGTACCCATTCTTCTTTATTAATGTACCACTTTGTTATATGTGAAATGTACCAATTTTTTTAACACTATGGATACATTCTTTTGCCATTTATTATTTCTTATTTTTACATAGTTTTTATCCATTTATTCAATCAAAATGTTTGAATTTCTTTTGTTGTAACCGTTTCTAATAGTATTATAATGAGGGATTTTAAATTTAGAGGATTATAAATCTCATAAAATATCAAACAATTAATGTCAAAACTATAAAAATATAAATATTAATAGTAATATAATGAGGTGTACAAAGTCAAGGGACTTTGATCAAACTTTGAACACCATTAAGGTTTTAATCAAAGAATGTTAAGGATTAGGGACAGCATCCAAAGTATCCCCTTATTTAATAGGTATTGGGGGCAATTATTTTCCTTTTCCTAGAAGAAGTCTATCTCCCAATCAAGAAAGAAGATCAAGTTCAAATTGGGAAACAACTATACAAGCCTAAGCAGCTTGGGATTCCTACACCTATTATCTTTTTCCTGCATGCAACACAATAGGTGTGAGGGCATTTGACGAGCCTAAAATAATCCCAAAAATTCTAGAGGTGACACGTGGACTTTTATTCAAGAAAGACAAGATTGCCCTCAATAAATGGACAAGCTTCTCATATGCTCCCACGCGCAATTCACACCCCTGGAGATCTCAGCAGCTGAATACGACTGCCCACAGCTCACCTGCCCTTGGCAAGGAATTAAAGATAAGGATTAATTACCCAAATCCTATTTTTAATACATTCCCAATTGAAGATTGACTCCAATCAAGTAAGTAATCCTAATTTAAATAAATTAGGGATAATTACACCATTATCTCAAGATATTATTTCCTATTTAATTCTTGGGAATATTTAGAGAATATCTCTCCATTAAACACTATATGGCCGGCCCTAGCCCAATAAATACCCCATATTCTACCAATTTTTCAAAGCTTTTGCAACCCTAAAAAGCCCTAAACACTTTACTCTCTCAGAGAAACTAACTTAGGCATCGGAGATCCGTTGACCTAACCCTCCCCCCCCCCCCCCCACCTCGTGGTCGCGTGAGGCTTAGGTCTCTGATAAAAGGTGTTGATTGTTTTGCAAGTGCATTTTCGTCAAGACCGAAGACGGCGGAAATTTGCATCGACATATATCATCTTTCTAATAGAGGGACGGGCCGAAGACCCATTTCCAACAACACCGATACTATTCCTAACTTGGTAATTACCACCTGCACAATCCGTCAAGTGTGGGGTTTTATCACAAAAGGCCTTGGTGTTAGTTGGAGTAGGGTTAGGATATCACAAATGTAACAAGTTCGGGCACATTATGAAGGATTACAAATCAAGAAATATTCAGCAAGTGAACTGTGCAAACCAAATTGAAGAAGAAACAAATGTGTTATGTGCTTTCAGTGCAAAAGTGGAGAAAAACAATGAAGTGTGGTACATTGATAGTGGCTACAACAATCAAATGACTGCACATGAGTCATTACTCATTCATATTGACATAAACTTCACTGGAAAAGTGAAAATGGGAGATGGAAACATTGTCAAAGCCACTGGAAGAGGAACTCCAGTCATGAACACCAAGAAAAGAAGAAGATGAATAAGGGAAGTGATGCTAGTGCCTGGATTGGATGAGAATCTACTTAGTGTGGGTCAAATGATGGAGCATGGCTATTTTTTACTCTTTGGGGGAACTGTGGTTGAAATATTTGATGACAGGTCCCTATCAAACCTAGTGACCAGAGTGGAAGTGAAAAACATAAGCTTTCCACTTATGTTGAAGTACCTATAAGAGGTGGTAAGGAAAGCAAGTGTGACAGGTTCAATGAAGTTATGGCACAAAAGGTTTGGTCACCTAAACATGACAAGTTTAGAAAATCTGCAAAAGCATGAAATGGTACAAGGTATACCAAAGTTGGATCAATGTAGTGAAACCTGTGAAGGGTGTGTGTTTGGAAAGCATCATAGAGATCCATTTGAAGCTGGAAAGGCTTTAAGGGTAACAATGCCGCTCGAATTGATTTATACAGATGTGTGTGGACCAATGCAAACAACAACAATCAGTGGAAACAGGTATTTCATAACCTTCATTAATGACTACTCACGGATGTGTTGGATGTATTTCATGAGGTTCAAGTCTGAGGTATTCACAATATTCAAAAAGTTCAAGGCAATGGTGGAATTGCAAAGTGGATACCAAATCAAAAGACTAAGAAATGATAGGGGATGAGAGTACACCTCTCCTGAATTCAATGCATTCTGTGAAGATGTGGGGTTGGAGAAGCAACTCACTACGGCATATTCACCACAATAGAATGGGATTGCAGAAAGAAAGAATAGGACTATAGTTGAAATGGCTAAGTTTATGATGCATGAGAAGAACATGCCCTATACATTTTGCGGTGAAGCTGTGAACACCTTAGTGTACCTATTGAATATGTGCCCTACTAAAGCACTGGATAAGAAGACACCATTTGAAGTGTTCAGTGGAAGGATGCCTTCTGTGAAGCATCTGAGAGTGTTTGGCTCAGTGTGCTATACTCACATTCCTCAATAACTAAGGCAGAAGTTGGAGAAATCAAGCAACAAGGGTGTGTTTGTGGGTTATAGAACCAGTGAAAAAGGGTACAGAGTTTACAGTTTGTCAACTCAGAAGATAACCCTATCAAGGGATGTTATCTTTGATGAAGACTCAACATGGAATTGGGGAACAAGTGTAGAAGAGAAAGACAGTGTCTCTCTACAACTTGACCTCAACAATGGGCAAACAAGGCAGCTTATGGAGACCTCAATTCAAGAAGAAATTACAGAGAATGGTGACACACAAGGGACTCCACAGCAAGCAAGCATAAGTCCACAACCGAGTCAATCATAAATAACAACTCCAAGTTCAACTCTAGTAAGGTTGAGAAGCTTAGATGAGATATATGCTACATGTAACTACTGTGTAGTGGAACCAGAAACATATGAAGAAGCTGAGAAAGACAAAGCTTGGAAAAGAGCAATGAAGGAAGAGCTCGAAATGATTTAGAAGAACGACACTTGGGAACTTGTTAATCGACCAAGTGACAAACCTGTGATTGGAGTGAAATGGGTGTACAAAGTCAAGCTTAACCTAGATGGTTTTGTGTAGAAGAACAAGGCAAGATTAGTAGCTAAAGGCTACTCACAGAAGCCTGGTGTAGACTTCAGTGAAACCTTTGCACCAGTAGCAAGGTTAGACACTATAAGGACCTTGATAGCCCTAACAGCCAAGAAAGGTTGGAAGCTGCATCAATGGGATGTCAAATCTGCATTTCTAAATAGAGTGCTAAAGGAGGAGGTGTTTGTGGGACAACCTCAAGGGTTCACAAGTGAAGCATTTCTAGATAAGGTGTACAAGCTAAGGAAAACACTTTATGGCCTAAAACAAGCTCCAAGGGCTTGGTACAATGAGATTGATTCTTATTTCACTGAGAAAGGATTTCAAAAAAGACCTCGTGATGCTACACTCTACACCAAAATAGAAAGTAACAACCTTCATTATTTCAATCTATGTGGATGATGTGGTCTACACTGAAAATGATGCTGCAATGATTGAAGAGTTCAAAGAAGAAATGATGAAGAGGTATGAAATTACTGACCTAGGCCTTTTGCATCATTTTCTAAGCATTGGGGTAATTCAAGAAGCAAGTAGCATTTTCATTCGTCAAAAGAAGTATGCTGAAACATTGCTTGAAAAGTTTGGGTTAAAGGGATGCAAACCGGTCTCTACACCCCTAATTGCAAATGAGAAGCTTAAGAATGATAATGGAAGTGAATATGTGGATGCAAGTCTCTATAAGAGCATTGTTCGCAGTCTATTGTACCTAACTGCAACAAGGCCAGATTTAATGTTCTCAACAAGCCTACTTTCTAGGTTTATACAGAATCCTAGCAAGATACATATGGGGACAGCTAAGAGAGTGCTAAGATATGTGCAAGGAACACTTGATTATCGGATCATGTATGAAATGGGGAAGTCAACTATCCTAATTGGATTTTGTGACAGTGATTAGGGTGACAGTGAATATGATAGCAGAAGCACATCAGGCTATGCTTTCACCTTTGGTTTAGGGGTATTTTTATGGGCCTCTGTGAAGCAACAAAGTGTTGCACTGTCCACAGCCGAGGCAGAGTACGTGAGTGCATCAGAAGCAATGGCTCAATTTATTTGGCTAAGGTTTACACTCAAAGATTTTGGCGAATTGCAGGTGGATGCCACACCACTCTTATGTGACAACACATCTACAATTGCCATGACCAAAAACCCAGTTTTTCATCAGAGAACAAAGCACATCAAGAGAATATATCATTTCATCAGAGAGGCATTGTAAGACAACACAATCAAATTACACTATTGTAAAATAGAAAATCAAATCACAAACATCTTCACAAAGACGTTACCGATAGAGAAATTCAATTACCTGAGGGGTTTGCTCGGAGTGACTACCAGAAAGAGTTTAGAAGGGAATGTTAGAACCTAAATTCTCTCTGGAGTCGAGGATTAAAGGCAGCAAAGAGTTTCCCAAGCATGGTTGCTGTCTGCATCGAAAAATAAAGAAGAAGAAAGGGTTTTAGCCTCTAACAGCTAGTTTTAGTTTAAATGTATGTGTGAGTGACAAGTGTACACTCCAGATTAGATCACTTAAAATCCAAATGAAGGGCTGGGATTTAATCTGGAGTAGTAAGGATAAAATAGTTGTTTAAGTCTCTTGTCAATCACTCTCTTAAAGAAGTATGGGTCTTGGCAATACACCATACCCTACAAGCATTTCCCTACTTAATGAAATTATTGTTGCTGCATCTAGCACAGCCTTTGAAGCCGTCATACACATATCCAAGTTCTCTCCATTCTCTGCCATTCTAACCCTAAGAAAACTAATCCAAATAATCAATCAAAACACCTAAACAAAAAAACTTGATCATTTTGTCCCCATAAAACTCACAGTCGATCTTGGTTGTCAGTAGGTTTCGGTGGACTGTGACAACAACTACATTTCCTCCACCTTTGTGCAAGCCGACTCGTTGTAACTCTGCCCAAAGCTCACTCTCAAACTCTAAGGCTTGTACCACAGCATGCTACTATTCCCCTAAGCTAGGCTGCAACAACAACACATGTGGGTATCTTCCCCGGTAACACAGTCACCCGCACCTCCACAAGCGGGAACCTTGGTCAAGACACTGTGTCCCTCCAATCCATAGATGCGTCTAATCCAGGCAGGCTAGTCCCTGTCCCCAACCTATTCTTCACTTATGGTGCTACATCTCTATTGGAAAGCCTAGCCAGTGGTGTCAAGGGAATGGCTGGCCTCGACAAGGCTAAAGTCGGGCTTTCTTCTCAATTTGCTTCCGCCTTTAGCTTCCGACGAAAATTTGTAATTTGTTTGAGCTCTTCATCGAGTTCTAGCAGGTTGTAATCTTTGGGGATGAGCCTTATACTCTCCTTCCAAGTCACTTTCACCCCATTGATCGTCAGCCCTGTCAGCACAGCTGGTGCTTATTTTGAAGGCGAGCCTTCGGTGGAGTACTTCATCAAAGTGAAGTCGATTAAGATCAACAAAAAGGTTGTTGTTTTGAATACTTGATTGCTATCCATTGACAAGGAAAGGTATGGCGGCATGAAGATTAGCACGGTGAATCCTTACACGATTTTGGAGACCTCAGTATACAACACCGTGGTAAATGCATTTGTGAAAGAAGTTGCTAAAATCCCAAGAGTGAAAGCAGTAGCGCCTTTCGGTGCTTGCTTCAATTCGAAGAACATTGGTAGTACGAGGGCTAGGCCTGTTGTGCCTCACATTAATCTCGTGTTGCAAAACGATAATGTTTATTGGAGGTTGTTCGGAGCAAATTCAATGCTACGGGTGAGCAATGATGTCTTATGTCTAGGGTTTATGGATGGAGGTGAGAGGCTAAAGACTTCTGTTATGATTGAAGGGTACCAATTGGAAGACAATCTTCTTCAGTTTGATCTAGCTACTTCTAGGCTTGGGTTCAGCTCCTCACTTTTGTTCAGATGAACAACTTGTGGGAACTTTAACTTCACTTCTAATGCTCAAGTGTTAGAGGGCGATATTTAGTTAATGATTTAATAATTGTGATATGGTAATAATATTAAGTTTTGTATAATGGTTGTGTTTCATTAATGGTTATGCCAACTTCACTTAGTGAGATAAAATTTTGTTGTTGTTGTTGTTGTTGTTGTTTTCATTAATAGTTTTGATGTAACCTTGTCACTAATGATAATTTATCAGAAAACTTCTTAGATTTTTTCAATTCACTTACTATTTATCCCAACTCATTTTGCCAAACTGTGGCATTATCATGTATAATTTATCAAAAAACTTCTCAGAGCTTTTCAATTCACTTGCTATTTATCCCAACTCATTTTGCCAAACTGTGGCACTATTATGTCGAATCCTACCCGATCCATACAATTAGTCACCCAAAACAAACAAAGAAAAGAAGAAAAAGATTGGTAAAAATGATTGTTATTTACATTTCAAAAATCTCATTGTGCACTTCTAATTTTTTGTAAGAAAAGAAGAAAAAGATTGGTAAAAAAGATTGTTAAAAAGATTGGTAAAAATGATCTGTCAATAAAAAATTAGTCTTATGAGGAGTTTTGAGTGCCAATACTAGCATCCAAATGATCAGAATTCAATTTTAATTGACAAATCAACATTAAGAGACTGACTATAATATGTGCATGAGAGTTAGATGATGACTATATTTAGTAAATGCATGTAATGTAATCAAGTCACAAAAATAAACATCGACTAATATCGATTGTATATAAACAAAACAGCAATCATGTATACGACATATTGAAAACTTAATCATTTAAGGAACTGAGATTTAAAAGATAATCCTTTTGATCAATTTTCTCAAACAAAAATACATCTAATTCTTGGAAAACAAAAGTATGTAGAAGGAATATAAAAGAGAGAGAGTACTATAAAGTTGAAAGAGGATAATTTTGCCAAATGGGCTTTTCAATTTCAATTTGTGTTGAAAGGTTACAAACTCTTTGGTCATTTTGATGAGACTACTGTCTATCCACCTTAATTTGTCATCACTACAGATTTAGGTATCATCGAAGAATTAACTACTGCCTATATTAAGTGGGAGTCTACAGATATGGCTTTGCTTAGTTTGTTACTTGCTACATTTTCTTTTGAAGCAATGGAATATGTTCTTGGCTATAGAACTGCTAATGAGGCCTAGGCTAATTTGGTAGATAGATTTGCTTCTGCTTCTAAATCCAAGGTCAATCATCTTAAGACTGAGTTACATACGATTCAAAAGGGTGCTGATTCAATTGATAAGTATTTTCTTCGACTAAAGAATATAAGGGATCAGTTGAGTGCTGCCGAGGAAATGATTTCTGATATTGATGTGATGATTGATGGTTTAGTTGGTTTGCAAAAAAAGTATGCCATTATAAGAACTGTGATTCTAGCTAGGGAATCTTCAATTACTTTGAAAGAATTTCGTGCACAGCTACTTGGGACGGAGAAAGAGATAGAACATGAGATTAATACATTGTCTCACAACATGTCTGCAATGTATGTTCAGGGGCCTAGTTCTAGTTCTTCTATGGTCATCTTCTTGCAACAACTGGGGGAGTCTTAACTCAAATTCCATTTCATACACCTTAACAGTTTCCACTAACAACACAAAATCCTCGAGCCTCTACTTTTCAGCCAGATTATCCTATTGTTTCACCACCATTTTTCCCCATGCCCTATGCACCATCTCCATATTTTCCTTTGCCTCCATATGGATATGGTTTTGTTGGCAATGTTGGTACTTAACTTTGGTCCTTAAAATTAGTCTTCTAATTCTGGGTTCAATAATGGTTCTAGGCCTCCAAATGGTAACATTTTCAAAGGTTTAAAAAACAATAGTGGTTTCAAAGGGAGAAATTTCAATTCTAGTGGATTTAGGCAAACTTCAAATAATGTAGGTTGGTCTGGTAACACTGATACAAGGGTGAATACTGTCATTAAGTGTCAAATCTATAACGAAAAGGGGACATATTACTGCCAATTGTTTCCATAGAAATAATTCTAACTTTGGTTCTAGATTTATGTTGAAATGTCAAATCTGTAGAATGAGAGGTCACTCGGCTCTTGATTGTTATCATCAAGAGAACTAAGTATATCAAGGTCAACCACCACCACGATCCATGAATGCCATGATTGCTCAACAGAGTTCTCAATTCTTTCCAAATGATGCTTGGATTGTAGATTCTGGAGCTTCAAACCAAATGACTACTAATGTTAGTGGTCTTACACAAGTGACACTATTTGAAGGCAATGACAATATCACTATTGGCAATGGTACACATTTACCAATCAAGAGTGTTGGGTCTACTACACTCTAGACAAATGATCATTCTCTAATTCTTAATAATGTTCTTCATGTGCCTCATCTTGCTAGAAGCTTAATGTTTGTTAAACAGCTCTATGCAAATAACAAGAGTTGGTTCATATGTGATGAATGTAATTTCTTTGTGCAAGACAATAAGACAAATGAGATACTGTATCAAGGAAAGAGTAGGGTAAGAGAGTTATTTCAAATTCATGTGCTTCACCAAGCGGAAGGAATCCAATCAACTACATCCAGTTCTGTTGCTTTGCTGGGAAAAGTGGTGAAGTCTAATATGTGGCATCAAAGGTTGGGGCACCCTTCCAATGAGATTATGTCTTCAACGCTTCACCAATCTAGTATTTCTAGTAGTATAGATGATTTGCATAGTATGTGTAGTTCTTGTATTCAAGGGAAAATGTCAAGAATACCATTTCTAACTAGGACTAAGAAGTGTTTGTTTCCATTTGAAAAGGTTCACTCAGATGTTTAGGGACCTTATCATGTCCAATCTTTAGATGGATTTTGGTATTATGCACTCTTTGGTATTTTGGTATTATACACTTAGGTATTTCCAATGTGTAATAAATCTGATGTGTTTGCAATTTTTGTCAAATTTTATCAATATGTGCTGACTCAATTTGGGATATCCATAAAGTGCTTACAAATTAATGGTGGAGGAGAATATGTTAGTAAAATGTTTAAAGAATTTCTTGCTGCTAAAGGAATTGTTCAAATGTTGTCATGTCCTTACACTCCTCAACAAAATGGAATTGTTGAGAGGAAGCATAAACATATTGTTGAAACTACTATCACCTTGCTAACTGAAGCTGGTTTATCTTTGGAGTTTTGGTACTTTGCAGGTGCTCATTCTATGTTTCTCATTAATCGAATGTCGTGTAAGTCTTTGATGATGTCCTTTCCATATAGTGTGTTGTATAAGAAACATCCAGAATTGAAAACAATGAAGATTTTTGGAACTGCAATTTATCCTTGGTTAAGGCCATATAATGCAAACAAGTTGCAGCCTAGATCTTTGTTATGTGTTTTTCTGGGATATTCTTTTGGGATTTAAAGGTGTTATTTGTTATGAATTGAAGTCTAAGAGATGCATTATGTCTAGACATGTTATTCATGATGAATATGTGCTCCCATATAAACACAAATTACAATCTTAGTCCCAAGCAATGCCAGGATCTTCTACTAGTTCTTTAGTGGTGGTGCCTATACATATGTCACTTATTCAAACTACAAATAGGATTGGTTCTGGATTACAAGAACACACAGATGCTTCCTTGTTCTCCTCATCTCATGTTCATGCTATTTCTTCACAGTCTACTTCCATGCATTCTGGGAATTTCAGTTTTACACCAACTTCTACTAGTTCTGGATCTATTGTGTAGAGTAGTAACAATGGAGTTTTTTTACATCATGAATCTGATACTTCAATCTCAATAAGTTCTACTTTTTCCACTTTAACAAATACAGCTCATTTGCTTCCTATCTTAGATCCTGCACAGTTACAGGTAATATTACATTTATCTCATTCACATAATACAACTATTCCAGATTCATCTGTTTCAGCTAATCGACATGGTGGTACACAAACACGACTTTAAACTGGAGCTATTCCTAGGAAGGATTACTATGCCTATCTTGCTACCTTACCTGAGTTGTCTTCTTTACAATTAGTTGATGACTTCACTGGTAGTTTTTCCTTTCTTACTGATGTGTCTGATATTGAAGAACCTAAGAGTTTCAAAACTGTTAGTCTTATGCATCAGTGGCAAGTAGCTATGCAAGACGAGTTTAATGCTCTAAAAATGCAAGGGACTTGGTGTTTAGTTCATCTTCCTCCAAATAGGACAGTGATTGGTAGTAAATGGGTCAATTTCCAGGTATAAAGCTAGGTTAGTGGCTCAAGGTTATAGTCAACAACCTAGTTTAGATTTTTTTGAAAATTTTAGTCCAGTTGTTAGGCATACTACAGTTCGGATGATTCTTGCTATTGTAGCTCAGTGTGATTGGACATTAAGGCAGCTGGATGTTAAGAATGCATTTTTGCATGGTGATTTGGCTGAGAAGGTGTATATGAAACAACCACAGGGTTTTGTTGATGCTACACATCCTAATCATGTTTGTAAATTGGTTAAGTTTCTTTATGGTTTAAAACAGGCACCAAGAGCATGTAATTCAAAATTTACATGTTACCTACCTTCCCTTGGTTTCAAAACCTCATTATCAGACACTAGTTTGTTTGTCAAATTAGATGATGGTGATGTAATCATTCTGCTATTGTATGTTGATGACATTATATTGACTGGTTCATCCAAACCCAAGATTCAAGCTGTTATAATTACTCTTGTTGAGGTGTTTGACCTTAAAGACATGGGTCGACTTACCTATTTCTTAGGTCTCTATATTCAATATCAATCAGATGGTTCTCTATTCATTAGTCAATCTAAATATGCTAAAGAGTTATTGGTTAAAACAAGAATGAAGCATTGTAAGCCTACTTCAACACCATCTAAACCACACACCCAACTTCTTGTTCAGAAGGTACACTATTGTTTGATCTAAGTCATTACAGAAGTCTAGTAGGTGTTATGCTATATTTGACATTTACTCGTCCAGATATTGCTTATTCAGTCAATATGGTATGCCAATTTATGACAAATCCCACTGATTTACATTTTCAATTGGTAAAGCGTATACTAAGATATTTGAAAGAGACTATGGATTGTGGTATGTGGTACACAAAAGGTGAAGATATCTCTATTAATGGTTTCTCCGATTCTGATTGGGTTGCTGATATTAACACAATAAGGTCTATAATAGGCTGTGGTGTTCTTAGGGACAAATCCAATATCTGGCGACATTACTTATACGGTGACAAGTGCCGCATCTTCACCAATCATAAGAGTTTGAAGTATGTCTTTACCCAAAATGAGTTAAATTTGTGGCAGATGAGGTGGATAGAACTCATTAGTGACTACGATTGCACTATTGAGTATTATCTTGGTCACCCAAACGTCGTAGCAGATGCACTTAGCCGGAAATCCTATGGACAGCTTGCCTCCCTTTAAGCCATCCATGTTCCGTTACTGTTTTCTCTTTGAGAAACTGGCGTTATCGTGACACCAGATTCACAGGAAGCCTTGTTAGCATATTTCCAAGTTAGGCTTGTTTGGTGGATTTGGTTCGGGAAGCATAAGAGCTCGACCAATAGTGTGTAAACCTAAAGGAACAGGTACGGAATGGTTCTAGGTGATATTTGAAAATCTGGAGAAATTGAGCCTTGGTGATGGGGAATAGGTTGTTTGTGCCTAAGAACAATGAAGTGGTGAAGAAGAAAATTCTTGATGAGGCTTACATCTCAACTTATGCCATACATCCAGGGAGTAGCAAATTGTATCACACCATTCGTCCGTTCTACTACTGGTACGGGATGAAACGGGATGTGGCAGAGTATATGAGGAGATGCATTATTTGCCAGCAGGTGAAGGCGGACAAACAGAAACCTGAATGGCTAATGCAGAATCTCCCTATACCCGTGTGGAAGTGGGAAGACATCACCATGGATTTCTTGTGTGGTTTTCCGAGCACATGGTCGAGGTTTGATGGCATTTTGGGTGATTATAGATTGACTCACCAAGACTGCTCATTTCTTACATGTTCAACAGACCTATACACTGGAGAAGTTGGCATGGTTGTTCATCGATAACATTGTTAAACTTCATGGTGTATCTATCACCATTGTTTCAAACAGAGATCTAAGATTCACCTCCAGATTTTGGAGAGCATTCAATGACGCCATGGATACTCAGCTGTTGTATAGTACTGCCTGTCATCCACGGACTGATGGTCAATCTGAAAGGACGATTCAGACCTTGAATGACATGTTGAAAGTGTATGTTCTTCAATACAATGGTAGTTGGGATAACTATTTACCTCTGATTGAGTTTGCCTATAACAACAGTTACCACTCTAGTATCAGCATGGCACCGTTTGAGGCACTGTATAGGAATGCATGCTGGACACTGTTGTGTTGTACTGAAGTCAGTGAACGGGTGTTAGTGCGGCCAGAAGTTATCGACACCACTAATACTAACATCTAGTTGATAAAGAGGAATATAAAGGCGGCTCAAGATCGACAGAAGAGTATCGCGGACTGACATTCCAGGGATCGTGAGTATGAGATTGGTGACTTTGTCTTTCTGAAGTTGTCGCCCTGGAAATGTGTAGTTCGTTTTGGTAAGCGGGGAAAGTTGAGTCCTCTATACGTCGGCCCTTACCGGATCACGGAGAGAATTGGTGTGTTTGCGTATAGATTAGAGCTACCACCAGAGTTGTCAAAAATTCACGACGTATTTCATGTTTCCATGCTGCGGAAGTATGTATTAGATCCCTCCCACGTTATTCAGCCAGAACCATTAGAAGTGAATCAGGACGCGAGCTATGTTGAGGAACCAGTGGCTATCATCGACCGTCAGGATAAAACTCTGAGGAACAAAGTCATTTCGTTAGTGAAGGTGTTGTGGAGGAACCATGTAGTCGAGGAAGGGACGTGGGAAATGGAAGAACTGATGAGGAATCAGTATCCATACTTGTTTGTTTGAGATTGTAATTTCGGGGATGAAATTCTTTTAAGGGGGTAGATTGTGAAACCCCGTCCCAATTTAAGTGTATTTTCATATTGTCGAACTTATGAAATTACCATTGTTGCCCTTAAGTTGACTTTCTTTGACTGTCTTGTCGAAACGCGAAGTTTTAATTTAAATAAGTCATTCTTATCGTACTTATCGCCACGAATGCAAAAGGTGCAAATGGATTCGAATTCGGAGTTATAACGAAGATTCTACGTTCGAAAGTCGAATGTTTTCGGAGATTTTGTGTTTCGTCTTATACGTTCTTGAATTGTGAGCCATTGGGACCCACTTTGGAAAGCTTGTCCCCTTGCTTTTTCCCTTGGACCCTTTATGTGCTTAGGTGCAATTATTAGCAGCGTTTCCATCCTTCCTTTTTCACACGACTCTTCAATGATAGAGTATCTGTAGTGGACCCTTTCTAAAATGCATGTTTTAATAGTAGGAATGCATATATGAAAAGCATGATTTAATGGTTACATTTTATGAAACGTTTTATGAGTAAATTAGATTTACACTTTATGATTATCATGCTTTACTGAGAATATTTCCGAATACCATACTTTATCGAATTTATGTTCTTTGTAGTATATATGATGGATGACTATACTATTTATGAACATGTTTTTACACTCTTTGTAGTATATATGATGGATGACTATACTATGAAGATGTTTTGAGATATATATATATATATATATATATATATATATATATATATATATATATATGTTGGAAAGATTATATTAAATGATTTTGTGCTTATCTAGTGGTCACCGTTCTGCCTACTGGTGATGATACTTATATTGGCTTCGGCCGAGCGTAGGTTGGTGGCTTCGGCCGTATGATACTGATATATGATACCACTATTTAGTACACTATATGATATATGTTTTATGAAGGTTTTATGGCATGCTAGGGTTTTTGGAAAACCTATTCTATATTACGCTATATGAGTTTTCATAAAACTTTGGGGGTTAGTACATTGTCGAATAATTATGTTCGTACTATTTATTTATCAACTTGGTCCACTCATGTTTGTTTTATGCCCCCTCAGGACATAGGAACGAGGCATACGATCCGAGCTACTAGGCATTCCCCTACCAATGACATCGTGCCATCATCTCTGCTTTGACATCACTTGTAATAGCACATTCCGCTTGTATTGTGAATTGGATGTATGCTATGAACATGTCATGCATTATCACTATCATTTATTTGACGTTTGACTATTAGTATATTATTTTAGTAAGGTTTGTATTTGAATATTATACTTTTATAATTCGAGCGAAATCCCGCTGTCCCCTGGACATCGAGATCGGGGCGTGTCATCCTCTATGCACGACTGCAAACTCAGCAGTGACATTCCCAATTTCGTTTAAGGGGGGAATAATTGACACACCCCGACCCGAAATGTCCACTAAGACTCCGAATCGAGCTATGCTGGCCGACACTTGGAAGGTGACGAAGCCAAAAAGTGATGATATGGAATATTGCGATTAGATTTAAATAAATCCTCAATCCAAACTCTCAATCAATAACCTGCACCCATGTCAGAACCACCTATAGTGGTCTGTACGACAAGCTAGGTATATAAAGACGCTCTGTGCTACGGTCACGTAAAGGCTGGCGACGAATCGCGGGTCACCTACAAGTCGGAACCACCTATAATGGTCTGTACTACAGGCTGGCACCTGCCTTGGATCCAAGGTGAGCGTACGGTGCGGGAGGTGAACGATCATGTGAAAGCTAAGCCCTACTCTGGCGAAGCACAAACCCCGATGTGCAAGTAAATTAGTCATATGCTAATCTCACCAATATCACCATAATCATCATAACAAAAATACATACTCACCAGACTTGCCTGTCGTCCGCAGTGCCACAACATATAATCGCATAAACATAGCAATAAATATACATATATATATATGGCATTCGACATGGCATTCAATTTCATAAAATCAGTCAAAACGTATTTATGGGAATCAACCAAGTATACATACATATATACACACACACACACACACTGAAAACAAAAGCCTACTCACCTGGAGTCCACGCTATAACTCCCCAGAACGAGTACCGAGGAGTCCCGAACGATCGGCGCCTAGAACAATTATTAAATCACATCTCAGAATACTTGTCGATAGAACACGTAACTCACATAAAACACATCCTCAAGGGCATTCAAGAGTGATTCAAGACTCATTGACCATAAGTCAACCGTCGACAACCCTACATAACTCAATCTGGAAGATTCGCATATCAGATTTCCCATCCGTAAATTCTCATGATTCACATTATACTTATAGAACAACATACTAAAGTTTCGTTATGATCCAACGGTTGGATCTCCGTCAATTTCCAAAACCAAGTGGCGATTAACCTTTTATTTTATGAACTTACAAATCCAATTTGGGAAGATCCATACGTCGGATTCCTGATCCGTCAGTTTCTACATTCTTCAAATATTAAGTACTACAAAGTATCAAAGTTTGGTGACGATCCAAAGGTTGGATCGCCAATTCATATTTTCACCTAACGACGTATCGTAAGGAATTTAGGCCCAAACAATCAGTCTACGTTACACAATTACTAAAACTGAATTCAAGGCATTCAATATAGGCTAAAGATGGCATTGGAGGCCCTCAGGCCATGCGCCGCTGCGAGTGGCGGTCGGCCGCCCTAGCTCGGCAGAAAATTCAACTTTCTCCAAAAATTCTCAAAATTTTCAGAATTGAAGATCTCAAAGAGTAGAACAACTTTCATACCTGTGACTAAGGCCAATTTGGCCGGGAAAAGCCTCAATTTAACACGAACGCGCCAGAACCCTATAATTTGGGTGTCCTCAATTCGGCTCCATAGCAACTCCGACGCCCCCAAACTTTTTTGGGCTTTGTTCCTGAGCTTTAGATGAGTATTTTGGTGGTGGTAATTTGAGGGTTTTGTTCCAGAATTTAAGGGATAGCCACCAAGAACCCTTAGCCTCGCCGTCGGCCCTTCGATGAATTTACACCCAAATTCCTTCAAATCTTAGGTGGATATGGAAGAGAGAAGACTAGGGAGTAGTTTCTAGGTAGTGGTTTACTTTGATTTGCCAGAAATATATTCGAATTTGGCCATGGTTCTCATCGGGTCGCACGAGTCAGAGGATGACCCATTTTCCCCCTCATTTTCTCCTTTCCTCATTTCCCTCTTTTCTTCTTTCTGATTTGACAGTTTCTTCCTCTCCCCTCTCCTAATTCGTCCATCTCCCTCATATGCTATCTTCCTCCCCTCTCCTTCGCCGCCATCAGGCACCCCTTCTTCCTTCTTCCCTCATTTCCTTCTTTTCTTTTCTTTCCTTTCCTTTCATCTCCACCATCCATCATTTTTATCTTTAAATCTGGGCCATCCACATCTCATGCCAGATTTCATCCAAAAATTTGGAGCTTTCTTAAATTAATTAAATTACCAGGAAGTCCCCAACTTTAAACGTTAATATCTTTTTCGATATAGCTCCAAATCACAAACCGCTTGTGCCCACGCGTCCATAGCGATGAGTATTACGAGAATATGCCAAGAAGCAAAGGAATCTGATGATCAACATCACGGTGTGGGGGTAAGGAGCTTGGTGGTTGAAAGAGCTCCGGGTACTGATTAATGAGAGCCTGAATGTGTTCTGGGGGTGGTGAAGGAGTTTGGTCCGCTGTGGTGAGACTGGAAAGTTGAGTGAGTGCACGGAAGGCACATGCCTCAGAAACAGGGGATACAAGGGCGGTCGAGGTGGAAGTCCCTACCAACCGATAATTTGTTCCATGGACGGAGAACTCCATAACTTTAAGCAAAAAGTTCCAACCAATGAAGCCCAAGGTTTCGAGCCAATCCACTCCTAACACCATGTCGCAACGCGTCACTGCGAGGTGATGGAAGTCACTAGCGAAAGCAACAGCCAATGGCCATCATGATAGGTTCGGTGTGCGATGTATTGATCTGGAGTCCCAAACGAGTCACCACTTGAGGATTGAGGAAACTCTGATCAGCGCTGGAATCAATAAACACCTGGATTGGTGTGTGACAGATGAATCCCT
The DNA here is from genome assembly GCA_024362995.1 of Heteromeles arbutifolia. NCBI lineage: Eukaryota > Viridiplantae > Streptophyta > Magnoliopsida > Rosales > Rosaceae > Heteromeles > Heteromeles arbutifolia. The sequence continues at coordinate 22,995,397 of JANCRC010000006.1, forward strand.
CTAGTCTCATAGCACAACCCTAGGCTCGTTTCATGGCGGAAATGACGTTAAGAGCGATAGGTTGCTCCGGCTGTTCCACGACTGTGGTGGGTGGTGGAATCTGGTCCTCAGGAACCGGGGTACGATTTAGATAGTCATCATCCGCCAACAACAAGAGAATATGGGACTGTTTGCACCGATGACTCGGAAGGTATTGTTCATCACAGTTGAAGCTGAGACCTTGTTCCCGACAAGTCCGCATTTCTGCTTGGGTGAGCCTGAGAATCGGTTTAGCAGGGTTGGGATTATTGGTGTTGGAAGGAGGCCGTGGTTGAATTAGTGGTGTAGTGGGGTTGGGTGAAGGGGAAAATGGTGGTTTAGAGTAGTAGGTTAATGAATGGGCATTCCCGGAATGCACCACGAAGTGGCAGCTTTATTTGTGCTTGTAGATAAGAGCCAGTTCAATGGCGCGCACAAGGGAGGACGGGCTCTGAGCAACGACATCATCCTGTAACTCATCCTTGAGGCCCCCTAAGAACGCCCCAAGGAGCTGCGCATCGGTCCAGTCCGGAGTGTGACATGAGAGGTGGATGAACTGGCCCACATACGCCTCCACGATGGTGGTTTGGGTGATGTGTGAAAGGGCCATGTTGAAGTTCAAGGAATCAGTCGAGCCAAAGCGTTGAAGTAATTGGGTTGTGAATGTGGCCCAAGAAGAGAGAGGGAAATGCATCTTAAACCACCGAAGCCAATGGACCGCATCGCCGCTAAGATGGAGGCCGGCCACTGTAACTCGGTGGTGCTCGGCGATTTCGTGGTATTCTAAGAATTCTTCAGCCATCGACAGCCATCCGTAAGGGTTGCCCCAAAAAAACGAAGAAGTTCGATCTTCAATGTCTTGGGTCCAAAGAAGGTTGGGGAAGTGGGTGGGTATAGCTGGGTATAGTAGGGCTCGGAGGTGAAAATATGAGGGTTAGTGTGGGTGGAAGGTGGGGGAAGATAGTAGAAGGTGGAAGGACGGTTCATAGGGTGAGTTGTGGCGGACAGTGGTGGTGTGAATGGAAGGGACGAGGGCCTAGCGATTATGTGGAAACCTGAAGGTTGGGCTATGGTTAAGGGCTGAGAGGGCAATAGACCCCAGGTCAATGGTGGGATAGGAGTGTAGACAGTGGAGAAGGGGGTGGGACCGAGAAAAATGGGAATAGAGCCAATCGAAATTTGTAGGCTGGGCTGGGATGGGATGGGATTCGGAGAGCACGAACTTCATCGAGGATCGTCTGTTGCAATTGGTCCTGGCGGATCCGGTGGATCGAAAGATCGGCGATAGAGTGCTGGAGTTCATCATAGCAGACGCTCAGCGACGAAATGGACTCATGAAATTCCTGGAACTGGTCGAGGATCTGCTGGTGCTGAAACTCACGGTCCAGCTCGTCCTCCGTCACCTCAGCCACCGTGACTGAGGCTTTACTTTTGCCCGTGGATGCACAACCTGGCTCTGGATACCAAATGGTAGGTTCCAGAAACACCAAAGAGAGAATTGCAGAGAAAATGAAAATAACAGAGGAAAGGTAAAGCATTTTTCATTCATATCCCAAAAGGGTATCACGATGGGGATTGTATACCCACATCAGACATTATAGACAAAGGAGTTAGGTACACAAGTGCTGAGTCACTATTTTCTATTACTCCACTGCTAGACAAGGAATTAACAAAAGGAAATTGGCATGACGGGTTAGAATCCTAATAGTACGAGAACGTTATGATTCCATGAAATTTTTGGAGTGAAGGAGAATTAAAGGGGTGAAGAACACAGCAGCCCCTTGCTGGTTTTGCATGCCCGGGGAAAGAAAAAAGAAGAGAAGCCTTTGGCTTCTAGAATACTCCCCTTGCAAAATTACCATTTTGCCCTTTAACTTTAAAAATTCGTAACTTACTCGTTGTAACTCCAAATCACATTCCGTTTGCGCTCACGCGTCTGTATCGGAACATACTATTCGAATATGTAAAGAAATCTAGAAAATCATGAAAGGCTCAAATACGTCCGTGAGGAAATCAATTTAATACAATAGGGCAATTTTGTCATTTTCCATTTAACGAAAAATTATACAACATAAATAATAATGAAATCCAGAAGCGGAATTTCACATTTTCCGCATTCGAATTTCATAACCATAAATCTATTTATTCTCAATTTACCCCACATTTTCATATATTTTAAATTTTCAGGGTATTACAATGCATAGACAAAACAACAATCATACATACAACATATTAAAAAATTAATCATTTCAGAAATAGAAACTTAAAAGAGCAAGACAGTGAAGGTGGGAATGACTTTCCAAAAATAAAAAACTTGGAAAACAAATTCTCCGAAAATAAAAAAAATGAAAAGATGAAAACTTTTATAAGGTTAATTACACCAACACTCCTTAAGATTTATCGAGTTTCATAAAACTCCCTCATATTTGAGACATTACACTAACACCTCCTCATATTTTAATTCACTTTCACATTACACATTTAGTCAACATTCTACTAATAAATTGACAACTTTACCGGTCTAACTAATTAATTAAATAATAAAGAAATATATAAGGAAAAAAATATTATAAATAAATAAATTAAACATTAAAAAATAAATTAAAAACTTAAAAAATGAAAAAGGAAAAAAGAGAGAAAACTCTAAACCTTTCCCCAATTCCACCATCGCCACCTTCGCCCGCCCCACCCTTGCTACTCATTACCCCGTCACTGCTTTAACAATTTTGCAGGCCAAAGCCATCCATGGCTTCTTTAATCTCTCTCTCCCTCTCTTCCTCTCTCCTCCCGCATCCTCTTCCTCTCCTAAAAAAACTCCACTGCTTTGCTCGCGGACAGTGAACCAACTCTTGAAATTTACAATGGTTGAAAAGTGCTGTGAAACAGCCCTTGAAATTTTCACAGCCTTGGTCGCGGCTTATTGCTGGAACAATCTGCTTGACGAGGCATTTTTTGTTTTTAACTGAAGACCCTCCCGCAATGCCAATCTGACAACTTTACTGACGGTATGTTGATAAAGGTTTGCATGGACTTAATTATTTGAGTAAATTGTAGCTATGATCTCTTAACTTTAACTCAATTGGAGCAATGGTCCCTCAACTTATCAAAACGTGCAGCTATGGTCTATCAACTAAAAATTCATTACCATTGGTCCCTTAACTTTAATTCAACTGGAGAAATAGTCCCTTAACTTTAACCCAATTGTAGCAATAGTCCTTCTAATGTAACTCGTTTTGACAAAAATTTTGACATAGTTGACAAAAAAAACCATAATTATACACTTTGATGAGTTGAGGGACCCTAATTGTATAAATGGTCATTCCAATATAACTTATTTTGACAAAATTTATGAAAATGACTATAGCTACACATTTTGATAAGTTGAGGGACCAATGGTAATGGATTTTTAGTTGAGGGACCATTGCTCCAATTTGATTAAAGTCGATGGAGCATTCGTACAATTTACTCTAATTATTTTTAAGGTTTTTAATTAATTTAGTTTTTATATTTTCTTTTTCCTAATATATTTCTTTGTTATTTAATTAATTAGTTATAAGGGTAAAGTTGTCAATTTATTAGTAGGATCTTGAGGTGAAAGTGAATTAAAATACTGGGGAATGTTAATATAATGGAATGTCTCAAATGTGAATTGAGTATGTGAAAGTGTACTTAACCCAAGTTTTATACATCGGAGGGCGAAGAGAAACAGAATGATCGGCTCCTTCTGATACGCGCAGCTTCTTCAGTGAGTATTTTCTTCTATTCCCCTTTTCACTCTCTCCATTCTTTCCAATTCTTCAATCTTTGTCAATTAATTTTTATTTTTATTCTTATTCTCACGTGCACCTGATCTCTAGATGCTTGTTCGTCCAATTTGATCTTAATTTGGCACTTCTGGGGTTGTTGAACAAATCAATGATCGGGGAAAGCTAAATTCATATTTTTATTTATTTTCTTAGGAGGAGCTGAATTGATATGGGTAAAATTGTTTATGCTAATTTACTAGTTTGATTTGCTCCCCACGGGCTTGTTTACAATCCAATGTTGAAAAACTCGATTGATGTGTCTTATGTCTATTTTCTCAAGAAAACTTGATCTGAATTTTGCCACTTGATTTGCTTTTTGTTAAGATGGTATTTCAGAAATTAGCCAAAGTTCATGTTTTGAGATCTAGATTCTGTGTTATGCATTGTGATCGGCTCTGGTCTGAATCTCGTATTTGCTGTACGTACTATTTTGTATTGGTTCTTCTGTCAGTTAGTTGTTGCTCCCGGGGTTTTCTTTTCGTTTGAGTATATGATGCAATGGACCCGATTGATGAATTTACTCGGCTTATCATTCGGATGTGTTCCTTGCAGGGGATTTAGTCTACAAGAGTGAAAAAAAGTTCCTGTGATTAGCAATGGATCAGATTGATGAATCCCTTAAGAAACAAATTGCAGCATTGTTGAGAGTTATACATGTGACAAGATGCTCTAAAGAGGACAATGTTCCGTGCCAAATTGAAGAGGTCACTAGATTTTTATATTACCATCTGTTTTTTGCCATTCACTGTTCATTGTTTCTACCGCCCTGCTTTCCGCAGTTTATTATTTTCATTTTCCAGGGTCTGTTCTTGGGTTCTATTGGAGCTGCAAATAACAAGGAGGAACTGAAAAACTTAAACATCACACACATTTTGACCGTGGCTAATTCTTTGGCACCTGCATATCCAAATGATTTTGTGTATAAGGTTATAAATGGTATGAATGTTGTTCCTCTGATCCGGTGCAATTCGTTTTCTCATGTCATTTTGGTTTTAAAACTACCCTCTACTTTTTAGGGATAATTGTACTTTAATTTATTGTCTCAGAGTTGATTGTTTCTTACACAGTCTTCAACTTGCATTTAACCCTTTGTTTTGTGTAGCTGAGATGATTGTTTAGTCGATCCTAAGTGGTTTTCAAATGATTTAGCATATATACGAAATGCATAAGTAAATCTGTACATCGTTGGTGGTCTCCATTCTTCTAGATAACATTCCACTGCAGTATGCAATCATGATTCTATACCCCAAGACCCCACCTTATCAAGTATCTAATGCCTTGGTCTACAAGTGTTTAACATAATCGTGATCATATATGTTGTTTCAAGGCAAGGTGTGAGATTGTAGAACTGAATTTGTATTTTTCTTTTGGTGCTCTTTTAAAATTGAGATAGTTGCGGACAGAGTCTGCACAGATTTAAAACAGCACTTCGATGAGTGCATCGATTATATTGATGAAGCTAAAAGATCGGGCGGTGGTGTGTTGGTTCATTGCTTTGTGGGAAGATCCAGAAGGTGATTTTTCTCTCCCAGTATAGGTTATTGCTTTCAGGTTGTCTTCTTCGCTATCTTAATTTAAGTCATACTGTTAATCATTCCCATGTGAATTGAATTCTTGAAATATGGTTCTGTTGATCTCTTTGATACATCATGGATAACGAACTAATGTTTTAGGATAAATGTACTTTAGAATTTGCATATCTGTTATTAATATTAGAACAGAAAAAAATTTGGTTTTCAATTGCTGGTTTTAAAAATCGGCCAAGGCAGCCGCCTAGGCGCTATGCAGTGGAGGACCGATGCGATTTAAGCGAAAACGCGCAGAAAAATCGGGTAGGGGCTAGGCAGGCTAGGCGGTGTCTAGGCGGTTCTATTGTTTTTAAATGTTTTTTAATTAACTTAAAGGGCTTTCTGGGTAACCTACTAAAATAGAACCTAGTTTATGAATTAGTGAATTTTCAAATTTGGTTTTGGATTTTGGGTTTTTCTTATTTTTATTGCATTAGTCTGTGATGATGACTTAAGTTTTAACTTTTAACTTTACCAAATTCTCACTACAAGTATATTTTTTATTTTTCAGAGTGTAATTAGGCACTTATTTATATGTTATATAATAAATTTAATTAAATCCTCCTAGTTCGCCTAGACACCTCGGCGCTAGGCCCCAGCCTGCCGCCCGACTAGCGCCTAGCATCTTTTAGAACCTTAACTTTTAACTAGATAAAGGTCAAGAGTTATGTAGTTTTGCCTAGTTTGGTTGAATCTAGATCAGATTCAAGCTCTGTCCAATGTTCATCAATTCTAGTAAGCCATATTCAAACTAAGTCAGGACACTTGTACAGCATAGAAGAAAATATACTCTTGAGGGAAACACTTTGCTTCCTAATATTATTTGAATTTGGAGTTTTTAATTGTTTTCCTTGCAGTGTGACTATTATTGTTGCATATCTGATGAAAAAGCATGGTATGAGCGTATCTCAAGCTCTTGAACATGTGAAGAGCAGACGACCTCAGGCATCTCCTAATGCTGGTTTCATTTCACAACTGCAGAGCTTTGAAAGGTCTCTTAGTGGTGGGTCATTATCGTTACACTTTTAATCCAACTGAAGTTTATGAATTACCACCTGAAGTAGCCGAACCTGTGTAGCATAGTCTTGATTTTACTGACAGATCTCCTCCTTAGCCAAACCATAACATAACATTTTCCTGCTGACCCGAACTCATGAATTTTAAGCATATAGTTTGTTCTAATGATATTGGTGTTGGCATTAATATTAACATTGTTGGTGATTTTAGGGGGCTAGTTCTCACTATACTTTATTGGAAATACGTGTCACAAAAGGGTAAGATGACAGTGCACATGTTGAGTGTGGCGCGCATATTTTGTGGCAAGATTTAAGCTAAAACTGATCTCATGTTAGTATATGCTGTCATATAAGTCGGCCGTGAAAAAAATCTGTAGGATAATATGCTTAAGCGTGTTTTCGGGCCCTCAATTTATTGATGGCTTCCACTAAATGCCAGTGGGACAGAAACTATCTTCACTTATTCTTGGTATAAAACCATTGTGCAAAAGTTTTGCCCTTCAAAATCCGTAGTTGTCAGCTGAGCTATGTGATGATATCAAGATGTAGGTTTTTCGCTTTAAGGACATGTTTATATATTTTGTACTGATGTTGGTTTGGTTGTGATTTGCTTTGGATTTTCCTTTATATGCTCAAGCAGATGAAGAGAACAAGACAACATAATGTAGGTGGGCGGGCTCCTGCGTTGAAGAACCTCGCTTTAATATATACGTTACCCAAGTTGGATGAAATTTGGTGGTAGAGATAGAACTTTCAGTTGTTACAAAAGAAAGGGATGTGCTCTGGATTTAAAGTTGACTATGAATGATTAGGTTGTAAGAAGTGCAATAAAGTTCTTATTGCATAAAGCGTTTAATAGATGTAGAGGTTCCCATAAACTTGCCCAAAGTGTATAAATTGTCGCGGTATGTATAGATCAGCAGACTGGTACTGTCTCGTTGTGATGTTAGAAGGGATGCTAATTTGTACATAAATACCAATTAACAAATATAAACCCTAAACAATGCTGTGTTGGCAAAATGTATGTATCAAAGGGAAGGATGAGAGTGACTGGAGGGGAATTGAAAGGAAGGAGAATATAAGAACACGAATTCTTTTGTGACTAATACCTAATACTGTTGGAAATTTTCAAAACAAAAGTTATGAAAGAAGTGACGGGTCGGAATTATTACAGTGATAAGTTGGATTGAAGCAGGATTCTGAAATTTCAGAGAAGCAACAGGAGCGACCGGATGGACTGATATCGAACGATCGGTCGGAGCCTGTTGAAGGAGGTCGATGTCGTGAAATCCAAATTCTTCATGTCTCTTCGAATGTAGGAAGGTGTTTAATCGGTTTTAAACTTTGAATTTTGATACTCCGTATATAGTATCAAAAACACTTCAGAAACATGTTCCACAAGCTAGAGATTGAATTCAAATGAAGAGACATTTTATTGAAACGGTGCAACCTAAGTGCTATATGGTTTATGAATGATTGTTGAACCATCGTACGTATTAAACCTCTATTGACGAGTCACGGACAAGTGCTATAAGAAAATTTTATATTTCCCTCTCTGCCTTTTTTTCATTGAAACCCAAAGCACTAAGAACAAAATTGTGCAGTTTATGTTTTTGGCTTAAAACTCGAGTGTTCTTGTTATCTTTAGTGTGTTTCAAGTTTATCTTAGGAGTACAAAACTTGACAAACAAAAGGCACAAGGTCAGTGATGCATTATATCCACAAGATTACACACAAGTTTTGAAGACCAAATTGTTAAGCCTAATAGCGTAGTAACCTACGTACGTATCTTGAAATAATCTTTCATCTTTCTTAGCCATAACCCACTAGTCGTTACTATCCAATAAATACTATCAAACACTGAAAAAGTTTTGTGTCCAAATTTAACCACTTAACTGGTATCAATGATATTGGCGGGAGATGTAAAGCTAGCTAGTAGCAAGGTTCATGCCAAGGCCAATTAATTCGTCATGGATTCTCGTACGTGTTTTTATATATAGTTGCCATGAAAGTTCTTTCTTCTTTTCTTTGGTGCCAGTTATTTATCACCGCTTGGAAGAACAGTCTGTTTTGAATTTATAACTGAGACGCAAAATATTGTGTGGCCTCTATCGATTACAGGTCGTAGATTTTGCTGTAGGTGTAGTGCTTGAAGCCTTGGCGGGATCGAAATGCAAATATATAATTTGTCATAGGGCTTTTCCAATGGGAATTGTTATTGGCACTCCAAAATTCTCATTCTACACTTCAAATTTTCTATATTTAGAAAGAAAAATACACTTGTGAGGAGTCTAGAATGAGCTTTTTAGAGTGCCAATAACACTTCCTTTTTCAATCGAGATATAAAAACGTATGTTTTTCTTCCTTAGCTACAACACATCAATTACGCTACAAATCCAGTCTCCTTGCAACTTTCTGAGACTCTCCAAAAAGTAAAGAGACAGAGATAATATAGCTCTAGACTCTCTCTCTCTCTCTCTCTCTCTCTTAAATTTTGAATGGTTTTAGGCATGAGCCCATTCACGTAGTAGTAATTGATTTAATGGGATGAGAATGTACGTAGTAGTTCAGCGACGATGATGGGACATTCATTCTCTGTCTTGTATAGTCTCCAACGCAAGAGTCATTATCATCCGGGGCGTCTTATTATTATTATTATTATTATTATTATTATACTGTTAGGTCCCTACTCTACATCTTCCACAATTGCACAGAGAGATAGTAACAGAACATGAGAACAACAATACAATTTCATTAACTCCCTTTTCCTTTCTTACAATGTACTATTTATGCTAATACCCAACTCTAACTGTCACCACAAGATGATGCCATCTGGCATCCTAACAATACTCCCCCCTTAAAACAGAACTGGAGAAATAAAAGTCAAGTACATAACTACAATGAAAACACTACACCCTAGTAGCATCACTCCTGAGATGGTTCTGCCATTAGACTCACTTGAGTCACTTCACTAGCAACAACATTGCTTCTCTAGATTAGCAGAGTAGCTCATTGCCAAAAATTTGACTACACATTACACCCTCCCAAAAAGATGAGCAATGGTATTGAATCAAGTAAACAGGACCTGGAGTGCATGAGTTGCAAACGTTAGTTACAGCTGCTTTTGATACAGATTCAGGGAGCCAAACAACATTCCTATACTGAGGATATCTCAAGCATCAAACCATGAAATTTCCATCCCAGTTCTGTCTAAGTACCGTATCTGCTTCGTGGCATAGTCCACATTGCCGACAGCTTGGATAGAGTATGTGTAATTTGAATGTGGCGGTGAGGTAATCCTGTCAATACCCTCCCAGTCTGATATAACAAAACCCTTAAATTTAAGGGTGTCCTTGAGGAAGTCCGTGCTTGTGCCACCATCACCAACGAAGTGCTTTGCACAAGCTGCAACTTTTTTATTTCCAACAACATATGGCACTCCTTTCTGAGAATTTGCAGGGATATCTTCCTGTAAACCTGGAATAATCTCCGTCATTTCTTGCACAATTTTGTGATCTTCACTGTAGATTTCGTAACATCGGCCCTATCTTGGATCTCTACACACCGCAATGCAATGAGCAATTATACAAAGAATTCTCGTAGCTCGGGCGTCAAGAGCAGTTGCAAAACCAATTCTTCATACCAGTTCAAGGTCCCTGGTAGCTCCAAGCCCAACATTATGAGGAAATATTGTAGCATTGTAGACATTATTGTGTCCATGAACAGCATCAATGTCATAGATCATCGTAATGCCCAAATGACTAGATAAAGCTGCCTTCTGAAATCCATTAATCATGTTAACCCAGTCTTCAACGCTAGTTTCTGGAAGTGGTGCACTGCCCTCACCGCTCAATACACTACCAATGAAGTAAGTTTTCAAAGTATCAAGAGAGGCAACACTCATATTAATCTGCACCATCTGACCAATCTTCTCTTCAATAGTCATCCTGCTAAGAAGGTCCCCAACTCGAGCAGCCACTGGTTGGGTTAGATCTCTGTATATGATGTAATCGGCCTTGACCGTCACCAAACTCGTCCACCACCAAACCAAAAACAAACCCACCACTGGTAACGAAACCCAAACCCTTGTAACTCGGTCCCTTTTCACACTGAATTTTGAGCCTCCACCCGTATCCTGAATGTCCTTCCCGTAGCACATACAGCAACTAGAAAGCCACATTTTATCAAACAGATTGAAAGCAAGAAAAGTCAACTCAACATGTACAATCAAGGGGTCAGCTTCCTCCAAAAAAAAATCCTTTTTTTCACATTAAGAACAAAACCCAACTCACAGATTGCTAGGAAATCCATTGAATTAAATTCAGAGAAAAATATAGTTCCACCCTTATCACGAATTCCTTTATGGTAGGTGAACTGAAATATAACATAAACAATTGCATCATTATAAAACCCACCTAAAGGCTGCAGTGCATCAAACAGTTGAGCAGAAGCATTTTCTTGCACCAAAATGGTGTCAACTTTCCCGGTAGATTTCGAATTAAGGAGCCTTTGAGTAGTTGTTCCGCCTTTGTCAAGAATGAACTCATGGAAGCCAAGCTTCAAAGAAACAATTTTGACTGTTTGTTGCATTCCAACAAACACATGGTGAGCAAACATTCCAGCCCATTCTTTTTGGCATTCATTCTCAAGAATTGATGGTTGTGTTTTCATAAACTAATATAAACCCACAAAACCCACAACCATTATCTTGGATTCATCACATTTCTTATCACCAAAATTTGAAGCAACCAATTCAATAACGTCCTGAAGATCCGTAGTACCATTTTGCAAGAATTCAACATTATAAACAAGAAATTTAGAATTGTAAACATCTGTGACCTGAAATTTGGAAGTAAAATGCCCAATAATAAGTGTACCTCCCGAATCCGAAATCGGCATATGATAGCTGAACTGAAGAACACAATTATTTGTTGAGTGTGACCTTTCATCAAACACCTGGAGTGCAAGAGAATCAATTTTCAGGAACCCATCATCAGAAACAGGAATTGTGAAAATGAAATCATGGGCCACTTCCTTCTTGCAACTAGATTCACGAATAGACGAAAGCGTCATCCCGAACTGAATGAAATTATGTCCAAAAAAAGTAGCCAAGCCATTAGGAAATGTAGAACCCAGAACACCAGCTTGAACCTTGGATTTCATGTAATCAGAATCAAGAAATGGAGGACTTTTCACAGAATCTTCAACTTTCGTGTCGAGTAAATCAAAAACCTTTTCATTCTTCCCAGCCAATTCACTTCGAAAAAACCCAAAACTTTCTTGAAATTTGGAACTGGAACGAAACTTTGCAGAATCATCGTCGTGGTGTTTGCTATAGTCACGCACCTTCTTGAATTTCTTCAACATAGGTCGTAGACAAGGACGAGTCTTGGGCTTGTATCTTGGACGAAATTGAGAGCAGAATTCATCTTTTTTCTCTCGGGCTCGAACCTTTTCCTTGTGGAAGGATTGAAGCTTGAGAACAATTTCATTCGATTTCTCAAAAGAGAGAGGAGATGTAGATTTGATGAACGGCTGATGCGTCGGTATAGCTGTAGAAGACTCCACACCCAATTTTTCCGCAAGCAACTTCAATTGAAGAAGAACTTCGGCCCGGAATTTGGCCTGAGAAATCTTGAATTCGTCTTGAGACTTCTTGAAGACGTTGAACTTGGCTTCCCGATTGGAAACCCTTGATTCCATGGATTTTTTGCAAAACGTTTGTGGCGGTATACAACGGAGAAGGATTAAGAGAATCGAACGTTTGGCTGTGATACCAATGTTAGGTCCCTACTCTTCATCTTCCACAATTGCACAGAGAGATAGTAACAAAACATGAGAACAACAATACAATTTCATTAACTCCCCTTTCCTTTCTTACAATGTACTATTTATGCTAATATCCAACTCTAACTGTCACCTCAAGATGATGCCATCTGGCATCCTAACATACACACACACATATAGAGGATATAGCTAGCCTAGCTACGTATTTGCCCACCAAAACAAAGAATGGAGTTCAGCAGATGACCAGCAGGAAGAATTTGATAAATACATAATACCTATTGAATCTTTATATATGCTCATTTGGCCCTCATTATTCTGATATATTGACTTGTAAGTTTAATTCAATGGTTAAAATTGAGTGATCAATAACAGTTAAATCAAGTATAATGGTCAAATATGTGTCGACACTTATTGCATGTAGGTACTTAAGAAACATTGGCATAACCATAAAAGGATTTCATGATGTTTTCTTCATTATGTACTGAAATTAGTAGATACTAATAAGCTTTTTGAGCCCTCTGCCACTAATCACATCTTAATATTAAGCACTTGTATAGGGGCATACGTACTAGTGAGAGAGCAAAAGAGAGAAAAATGGAGGAGAAAAAAAGATAAAATAGCGGTAATATGCGCAACTGAATCTTAACTTTGTTTTAAAGTCAATTACTTTTAATTACTGTTATACTCAAATATGTTCCTTAATTAATTGTGAATCGATGTATAATTGAAACCCTTGCAAGAATAGCAATGTTCAAGTCTCAAAGGATTAAGACCAAGTTATTAACGAATAAACTACAAGATGTTAGATAAGAGTAAATTGTATGAATGGTCCCTCAACTTTAATCAAATTGGAGCAATGGTCCCTCAACTAAAAATTCATTACCGTTGGTCCCTCAACTTATCAAAATGTGTAGCTATAGTCATTTTCAAAAATTTTGTCAAAATTTTGTCAAAATAAGTTATATTGAAATGACCATTTATACAATTAGGGTCCCTCAACTCATCAAAGTGTATAATTATGGTTCTTTTTGTCAACTATGTCAAAAATTTTGTCAAAACGAGTTACATTGGAATGACCATTGCTACAATTGGGTTGAAGTTAAGGGACCATTTCTCCAGTTGAATTAAAGTTGAGGGACCAATGGTAATGGATTTTTAGTTGAGGAACCATTGCTCCAATTGAGTTAAAGTTAAGGGACCATAGCTACAATTTACTCTGTTAGATAAAGAGGATCAGAAGTGCACTCAAGAACTATTACAAACACATATAAGAGGAATTTGCAACATGATATACTCAATTAAAAGCTTATGTAACAAACAAACCAACAATACTCAGTTAGGAGTTAGGATACTTCTTCGAATAATTAAAGTACGCAATCTCCAACAAAGAACTCCAAAGGTGAATCTTTAAGTCCCAAGAAAGCTTCTGAACGAGGTAAGCATGTCATGCGCATGAAGAGAGTTAAAGAGTATAGTAGATACATGTGTGCATGGGAAAATAAAGCTTAACTCATAGTAGATACATGTGTGCATGGGAAAATAAAGCTTAACTCTAACTCTTCCTTCTTTAACTCGCACGGAGAGAGAGAGAGAGAGAGAGAGAGAGAGAGAGAGAGAGAGAGTAGAAATTACAACTTCACGAGAATGCGACCTATAGCATTTATTATCAACCCAACAGGTGTTTTGGATATGTGGGTTTCTTTCAATGTATTTCATATAAATAGCATAGCTTTTGAGTTGAATATATGTGGAAGAAAAAGAAAGTGGTTGAAAGAAAGGAAACAGTGCACAGAAGGTAAGCTTCAAGATCAAAACCATGTCTCACATAGCTGTGGAGAGAAACAGGAGAAAACAGATGAATGGGCATCTCAAAGTCTTACGCTCTTTGACCCCTTGTTTCTACATCAAAAGGGTACTTTATAAATATATTACTCGATGCATATCTCTCTCATGTTTGTATACTATATATGATTATAGCTTAAGTCGGTGTTAATTATTTTCTCATTAACTAGTTGTTTAACATGTACTAGGGAGACCAAGCATCCATCATCGGAGGTGTGATAGAATTCATCAAGGAATTGCATCAAGTTTTACAGACTCTGGAATCTAACAAAAGAAGAAAAAGCATCAGCCCTAGCCCTAATCCAAGCCCAAGACCTGTAGTCGTACTGCCTCAGAAATATCCAACCGCTCCACAACCTCATCAAAACCCTGACTTTAATTTTAATTTGGGGACTGAAAACCGTCACCATGTGATCAATAAGGAATTAGCTATAGGAGCAAGTTGCAACTCTCCGGTGGCTGACGTCGAAGCAAAGATCTCGGGATCCAACGTGGTGATGAAGATAATATCTCGGCGAATACCTGGCCAAATTGCCAAGATCATTGGTACGCTCGAGAGGCTTTCATTTGATGTCCTTCATCTCAACATCAGCAGCATGGAAGACACTGTTTTATACTCTTTTGTAATCAAGGTACGTACGTTGTATCATGAAACCTCTTTAATTATGTAGTTCTTGAAACCCAATCTTCGAACACCCCTAATTGTGCTCAGTTGAAACTCACGACCAAAACTTTGTTGGGAAGTTAGGGTTTTAGTTACCCTCAAGCGCTCACTACAGATCATGACAACGAGAGCTGCTTAGGGCAAATAAGTTTCTAATTATGATCAAATCACCAAATTTATCTAATAGTAGCTAGCTATAAATTAACAGTACTGATGTTTAAGAACCAGAAGAATGAACTGAAGTAATATATGTGATCACACGCGTATAAAATATGGACTAGCTTCCAGGAGTGGCACGTTATTAGTTAATTTTGTAAAATGAAGGCATACTCTCATGAATGGATATTGTTTTGCAAAATTGGTAAGGAAAATGATAACTACACTCTTTTCTCTCCCAATACGATTATGTTTAATCATGTTCTTTGTTTCTGTTTACTTTATTCAAATAAAGAGAGATGTATAAAATGAGAAAAAGAGTGTGGACTAAATTATTGCTCCGATCGGTTATTTGATGATGAATTTCTTTGTTACACAGATAGGACTGGAGTGTCAGTTGAGCGTAGAAGAACTAGTACTTGAAGTTCAACAAAGTTTGCGCTCAGATGCAAATTAAGCAGGCGTCGACGTACAAATACAATAATGTTCTTGAGTGTGGATCAAGTGCTGAAGTTAAGTTCGTGTTTTTGTCCTATATAATAGGCTTATGAGAAAGGATATAAACGTTTGTTTCACTTGAAATGTATACCTGAGATGTCAAATCATATATATAATAAGTAATGCTTTATACCTAAAACTTAGTAGTTTGATATAATTATTTTACTCTATTACATGATACGCCACGTAGGTATGTCATATTCATGGGTGAGTTATACTCAATAATAAAGTAAACTAATTCTATTAAACAAAGTTTTAGGTGTAGCATACTAACATGTTTCTAGATGTATAATTGTTATTATGATTGACCAGTGCTCTTAATTTTGTAACTTGGATAGGGTTTGGTTGGATCATCATTCTTAACCCATGAATTAACTAGTAAGGACCTAACTCGTGATCACATGTTTACTTATTTAAAATAGAAGAAATCATGAATCGAAAAAAATATGTGAGAGAAGTACATGACGTGTTTATTATGAAAGTCGCATTTTGTTTTTGTTTCATATGTATTAGTAAATGTCAAGAAGTTGGAATGATTTAAATACACATGAATGAGTAAGCATATGGGATAATTTTTTTTAACTTCTTTTATTGTTATATAATAATATATTTATACTTAAGGATGAGGAGAATAAATTGGTTTCAAACTCATCATCTATGAGATTCAAACTTAAAACCTCTCGTTTACAATACACATGTATTAATAATACTAAGTGGTAACACATGGAAAGTTAGTAATCAAAAGGATTTGAATATCAATTTCAAATAAGTAAACATGTCATAAACTAGTAACATCAAATCTAAATTTAATTAATAGAATAGTGTATTCTCTTGAATAAATGGAAAGGATAAAGTGGCCAAATTGTAAGTTTACCTAATCCAGTTCAAAAGTCAAGAGAGCTGGTGATGAGAAGAAAATGTGGAGTGGATATCGGAGCAAGCCTAGTAGGGAGGCTGAGAACTAAGGGCCATTTTATCAAATTTTAGAGAATCGACGAATGAGGAAATCACATGAGAAGAAACAAGCTCATTGAAACCCTATTTGAATTCTTAACCCTTTCCTTTGTTAGGAGATTGTCCTCCTAATGTAATTTCAATTTGGATCCATTTTCGATTCAATTCAATACCCGTTTGATCATTGGGTTCCATATTATATAATCTATGTTTGAAATATATATTTTGAGACAACTAATATTAATTTTGACTCGTCACTTAGTACTACAGTCTAGTGGTATTCATCTTCACTTGTAAGTGAGAGGTCATAGATTCGATTCTTGCCAAAGACGAAATTGAACCACATTATTGCTAACCCATTATGAGGCTAAGCTTTAGCCCACCAACCCTTCTCCCTTAATGTAGATAATATCTTTTGTTAAAAAAGATGTTAATTTTGACCATGACATACCTAGTTGGTGGGTTTTGAATATAAGGGTTTGAATGGGGTTTCAGTGGTCGTAGGTTGAGCTTATAGGTGACGGGGGATTGACATTTCCCGATCTTTATTTTTGTTTTCCATTTTATTTGTGAATTTGTTTATTTATGTCACATCTCGGGCTCGGCTCCGCCGTAGCACGATATCGTCTTCTTTGGGCTTACCATTCCCTCACGTTTTTGTTTCTGGGAACTCACACGAGAACTTCCCAGTGGGTCACCCATCCTAGGAATGCTTTCACCCGAACTCGCTTAACTTCGGAGTTCCAATGGAATCCGAAGCCAGTGAGTTCCCAAAAGGCCTCGTACTATAAGGAGGGAAGCATGTACATATAAGGCATATCACCCCATCTTCGTTGGTCAATGTGGGATCTTACAATCCACCCCACTTAAGGGGAACTAGGCGCCCTTACTGGCACATCCGCACCGAACGACAGAGTGGCTTTGATACCAAATTGTCACATCTCGGGCTCAGCTATGCCGTAGCACGATATTGTCCGCTTTGGGCTCCGCCGTAGCACGATATTGTCCGCTTTGGGCTTACCATTCCCTCACGGTTTTGTTTCTGGGAACTCACACGAGAACTTTCCAGTGGGTCACCCATCCGAGGAATGTTCTCACCCGAACTCGCTTAACTTCGAAGTTCCGATGGAATCCGAAGCCAGTGAGTTCCCAAAAGGCCTCGTACTGCAGGGAGGGGAGCATGTACATATAAGGCACATCACCCCATCTCCGTTGGCCGATGTGGGATCTTACAATTTATTTTTAAGTTTTCATCTTCACGTCTTTTTAGAAGTTTTTTTTATTATTATTTTAGTGTTCTTGTAAGTTAAAAAGTGGAATCCAATGTTGTCACATGCACATTTAACGGAAAAACTAACAGGGGCTTAATACGTATAACTTAGGCTTAATAACAGCAGTGGTTCTTGATTTACAATCTGCAGTTTGGTTCTGGAACCTAAAAAATAGGTCTAGTCGTCCTCTACTTTAAGCATGAATTGTAGCATTCAGTTCTATTAGTTTTACTTTCTCTCCCCTCTCTTTTTTCTCTCCCCTTCTCTCTCCTCCTATTTGAACGGTCAAGATTAAGCCAAGTTAACTTCTTATATTAATTTTTTATAAAGAAAAAGACAAAATGGAAAGTAAGAGAGGAGAAGAGGAAAAAAGAGGAGAATAAGAGGAAGAGAATCCTACTCCCTTATATTTTGGGGTACAATTTCCTAAATATACTACCTTCTTCATCTTTCTTCTAACACGAACTCATTTTGGCACATAAAAATGTTTCTCTACAAAATTGAAAAATTGGGTGGGAAAGTGATGAACAAATAGATGGGTATTTATAAAATTGTGAAACCAGAAAAAAAAAATTAGAGTGTATGGTTCTTAAAATGAAAAACATATTTGTTTTTTCGTCAAAACCACTGCAAACGTAATTTATTAGGCAAATCGTGATATTTTTTTATATGCCAATAATTGTTGTTAAACAGATATATGATCGCTAGTTAAAAAAAAAGGTGGTTGTGCGAAATCTATTGTTGAGGCTCCATATCGAGTTAAGTCTCATGGTGTGTGAGAGTTACTTTGGTTGAAAAGTTTAGTGAAAGATATTGGTTTTAAATCAAAGAAAGCCATGAGTTTACATTGATACTTAAGGTTTCAAAAAGTTTAGGAGGGGAACCTACTCTATCCCGGAATCAACGCATTACCATAAACCTCCTTGAGAACTTACAAAGGGTCAGGGCATGGTTATATTTTAAGTCATTGAGCATGATATACTTACTAAGGCGATCTCGAATGCAGTGTTTTTATAACTCGTTTACGCGTGACATCTTTAAACCAATTTGAACGAGTATTGACCAAGTTTTCCTTTCTAAATATGGTATCTTTCCTAATGTGATTGTCTTCCTTATGAACACTATATCTAGATAGAAATTCTCAAAAACAACTGATAAGAATGGGCTACACGTTAGAGACATGCTTCAGTGGGTCAGCCCAATCCTCAACAAGAATCAGACCCAATCCAAATCAAACAAGACTTCACTCCTCATGTGCTTAACTCTTAACCATTTGACAAATTTATTAGTCAATCTGTCAATGTTCATCCAAATACTTTTGATGAACGATAAGTGAAAGTAAGCTGTAGCCTTTTGGCGCATACTATGATTGCTATTGACGTTACAACTTGCATTGTTACTTGTGTGAATGATAAAATTAAAATCAATTAAGCTTAAACTGCAGAGAAAGTCTTCGACTAGCAGCAGAAAGCAACACAAAAGCCACAAATCCGTGATTGATTACCTGCCTGTGTCTTTCTTAATTTCTTCCAATCACCTGGAGTCCTGGACCCTCATCCCACAAATCCCAATTATTAATTTGATATCTTAAGACTCTGGCTGCTGCTTAATTGGGTCCATTGCTTTTGAAAGAAAGTGGTAATGCATTGCATCAAGATCTTCATCATTCAACTTCATGATTGCTAATTCACAAGTAACTGCTGTTTAGTTTACTGTGTGACATGTGAACTGCTGCCTTGTGTTGTGTATTGCCTGGTTATTTTGTTGCACAATGATTGGAACAAACAATTAGCTCTCAAGAACCCACTCTCTCTCAGTAATCGAGTATGATTCCACGTGAAAGAACAAATTAATTTCAAGCAAAGTTTCAAAATAAAGCAAATCTAGGTTTATGATCTGCTTTGTCCATTCAAATTCTCATTGGATAAATATATATTGATTTAGAGACCAACTAATCTTTGATTTAGTCGTAGTTGTGTTCACTAGTTGGATAAAGTTGTCTTCTCCTTTCCGGTTGAAAAAAAACTTTATATTCGGCTTTAGATGAAGGCAATGACATACATTTTGACATAAGCTCGATATCTAGTTCTAGTCAACCGTAATGTAATGATGCAATTTTGTCACGAGTGGGTTAACCAGTTTTACAAATATCTTTCTAAATACAATATTGTTTTTCAAGTAATTAAGGAAAACTCCAAACAGTGTTCATTATTAATTATAAATTGTCCAGAAACATTCCCATTAATTAAGGAATGTTGATGATTCCCAAATGGAAAAGCTTCAACTGTAATTTTAATGATTTGATGCAATTGCTTGCAGGAGGCAGCATTTTTTCTATCATATCAGATATCAAGTGCTTTTAAACTCAACTGCATTTTGATTGAATTTACTTTTTATTTCAGTTTTCACAGTTTCACCTGCGAGCCAAAAGATTATGACTGGTAAAGGCCAAAAATCTATAGTTGCAAATAACCCCTAATTGTTGGCCTTACATTTTAAGGTAAAAAACAAGCATATGAACCGTGAACGAACCCAGGACAGGGGTGGTCCAACTGCTCTGAAATTTGCACTCAAATTATTGCGATAGCGGCCAAAATTTGTTGAACCCATATGCATACACCAGTTGTATTTGGTACTCCATTGTCTCAATCTGGTCAAATTTACTGTTCTAACCTAATTAATTTAAGCCTACTCCATGTAACTTTACACTACAGGATTATATTATATTCCTCACCCAATGAAGCTATAAACCCTAAAATCCAACTGTTGTTCTTAATATTAAGTTGTAGGATTTAGGGTTTTGGGTTTAAGAACTCATAGAATGTGAAGACATATATTTGTTCAATTCAAGTTAAATAACAAGAAACTTGTAACTGAAACATATTTTAGAATATTTTCTGATAATATTTTCTCATGCACTCGACATCTTTGTTTCGACAATAAAAACAAAAAAAATAAATAAAACCTCAAGGATTAATTTGGATTGGTTAACCTCTAATCAAAGCTTTGAAGGGGAGTTTAGTAAAGTCGAAGGGGTTTGATAAGGAGGAACCTCTGACTTCATGAATTCATGCAAATGATGCAACCAACAACCAACCCTAAAACCCTAATCCCTGTAAATTTACTATCTGACAGAAAACGATACCACAGACACACACAACGTAAAATCAATAAAGTCGTGACCAGAGTAGCTCCCGCGCGTGACGCCACCCATATCGTCATCATCACCAGCCACAGTTCAAGTACACAGAGCCACGTGCACGGCCAGAAACAGAATCACTAATCTTCTCTGCCATCATCGGTCATAATAACAACCAACCAGCCACCATCCATCCATATGCAGCTGCAGATGTTAACGTTAGAGTGAGTCGGACGCGGCGAGGAGAGAGAAAGGAAGAAAGAAACAACTGCTACTACCGAGTCTGTGACACGAGAGGGGAGAGAGTGCGTGTGTGTGTGTAATAATGATGAGGGCGTGGTGTGTACTGTGTGGTGTGTCTGGGGGTGGGACCCGCGCGAGTGAGGGGTGGCTTTAACCGGACCGTACAGAGATTCCGCGGCTCTTCGGAGAGAGGGGGCTCAAGAACCCCCAACTCTCTCTTTCTCTAGTGAAGTGAGGGCACGACGGGCCACAGAAACAAACCTGCCTTCACGTTTTGCAGGCTAACAGACAATTTTTGCCGTTAATTGGCTTCCGTCATCTTCCTCTCTTTAAGTTGCCTCCTTTCTTTCTTTAATTTATTTTCTAGTTTTCTTCTCCTCCTGTTCGATCGGCTCCACTTATTGGCTCGGCTTCCAACTCTCATCAAGCCTGCTAGTATACTAATTAATTTGATAAATGTTTTTAAATAACTGAAAACGTTTTTAAATAAAATATTTTTGAATCATAAACACACCTGAAGTGCATTCTTGAATAAACATTTGAATAAACATTTGTTATGTGTTTTTTTTTAAAAAAACATTAAGTTATTTTCCAAAAGGCACCCTTTCCAAAATTAACTTGTATTTTAACTAAAAATTTATTTCAAAAATATTTCCTCTAAATGTGATTTTAATTATTTAAAAACATTTCCGAACCAGTCCGCTTCTTTTCTCCCCTTATCACTTTCGTCTCCTTTTGTTTTTCTTATTTTACCTTTTACCCCCTTTTCATTTTCTTAATTCTTATTCAACATTAATTTCTTAGTAATGACCTCAAAAAAAATCATTTCTTAATAAAAAAATAATTTTTACACACCAGTTTTTCCCCTATATTCATTTTCCTCCTTACTTTAGATTTGAAAATCAGTGAGCAAATACAATAAAAGTGGTGAAAAAGAGTTAAAAAGTGCACAAGAAATCACCTAAAATTAGGATTCCCACTCTTTTGTCTTATTTTTCTAGCCACTATCCACAGATTATCGTTAGGGCTTAACAAAGCTCAAATTACTCTTCAAACCTAGCAAGGAAGGGGAATAGCCTAGCATGGCTGCATACGAGGGAATTGGATTCGCTCCGGACTTTAGTGTTCGGAGCCTAGGGATCAATTCATTTGGGTCCCATAAATTCAATCAAACGGTACCCATTAACTCATTTTTCTGGCCCACCACACAAAATCAATGGCTCTGATTTCTTTTACACACCAATTAGCGACCCAGATGATTTGATCCCTAGGCTCCGAACACTAAGGTCCAGAGCGGATCCAATTCCGGATACAAGATGATCTTGAAGGATCCGTGACAGGATACATATATTTACAATTATGTCTCCAGGCCACAGTTAAAAAACTGAAATGACTAATTGACTTGATGAGACAGATAATGAATTTCAAACAACTAATCACATTACGCCGCGTGTATCTTAGGTACCGTTTGGTACGTGGGATTGGAAGGAACGCAGTAGGACGGGATGCACTCGTCCCACGTTTGGTGCGTCAATTTGCCTGGGACGCGTTGTCCCGTGTAACATATTTTAGTCAACTTTTTGTGTCACCCTCCCCCTTGGAATGACTTGTTCTAGCCCATAGAACACAAAATTATAACTTTTTGGACAACAATACCCTTACTGTTTTTCATTAATTTCACTTCGAAAATTAAACAAAATTCTAGATATCTCTCCATTTATGCACAATTAGCATAAAATATTCATTAGAAATCGAAATTTACCTTAACAGATAAACTCAAAAACTGAGTTCTCTTGTTTTTCCGGGATATCAAGCTTCTTTGATCGCACTTCAAATTTTCCGGGAAACTGAGTGACAAAAACCCAACAAAAAGCAATTTTCTTTGCGTTTGATTTCTATTTTCAAAGAAAAAAAACAGCAAAACGAAGAAAACCCAGATCGGATAAAGGGTTCCTGAGAAAGCCAAAGAGAGGAAATTTTATGGGGAAACAAACAGGAAGAACAGAAGGGTACCGGGGAAAGCCGGTGAAAGGACGAGAGTTATGAGAGGGAGTGGAGGAAGAAGAGGAAGAGGTGGAAACGGGTAATGGGTAATATGTGAAGGGTACGATTGTCATTTAATCTTTCGTTCCATTCCGGCCTGAGCGTACACTAAACGTAGCATAGAACCTCTGTTCTGTTTTGTTATGTCCCGTTCTGTCCTATCTGCGTACCAAATGGTACCTTAATGAATAGTCTTCAAGCTTAACCGTGCCAATATACGAGGACATGCATATGGCCTTCAATCATGAAAGTAACTAGTCATTTACCAAGAAACTCAAGCTTTTGAGTCCTCATTCATTCTCCAACTTTAATTTAGGCATCAGAGAGCCCTTTGAACACACCGCACCAATGTTACAATGCCTAACATATCCTACTCCTCCTTTGGTTGCAAGAATACTCAAGTGATTTTACACTTACGTAAAATTTACCCACATTCCTTTTACCATCAAAGAAGAAAGTTGCCGGTGGCTAGATAGTGGTACAAACTGTTCAAGAAATTTAGTTATTTATTTATGGGAAACTTTGAATTGAGTCCTTGGTCACTAATACTTTTTTACTAAAACCTTATTCAAATTTTGATCAAAGTCCCTTGACTTTGTACACCTCATTACATTACTACTAATATGTATATATCTATATATTTGACATTTTATGAGATTTATAATCCCCAATTGTGTTAATATATATATAGATGTTATATAAATCTCAAATATAAAATCCCTAGAAACGGCTACAATAAAGAAAATTCAAACATTTTGATTGAATAAATGGATAGAAACAATGTAACAACATGAAACAACAAATGGCAAAAGAATCTATCTATAGTGTTAAAAAAATTAGTACACTTTACATATAACAAAATGGTACAATTGATAAAGAATAATGGTACATTATAAATAAATTACGAATACAAATAAAAAATTAAAACAATTATGAGTACAAATGAAATTTTAGAAAATATGAGCACAATAAGAAATTAATATATGAATACAAATTAAAACTAAAAATAAAAACCTAGTACAAATAAAAAAAGGGATGCAAATCAAAACTGGGTAGAAACTAAAAGTAGAAATATATAATATAAAGTTTGCTCATAAATATAAATATTAAATGTAACATTTCTAACATCAATTAAATATGGGTTTTTATCGCAAATGGTCCCTGACATTGAAAATCAATAGAAATGGTCCCTGAGATTGTCCACCATCCATCATTTTGGTCATTCCGTTAAAAACTCCGTTAAGTGTCCCGGAGCTTTTGGCCGGAAGTTTGGGCAATTTTCAAAGCTTCGTAACTCAATCGTTTCTTAACCGAATTCGACCCATAATATATCAAAATGAAGATAGGAAAGTGTAGAATAAGATTATACCATTTGGAAGTCCAATGGTTGCTGGAGATGGCCGGAAAATAGCCTCAAAGTTGACTGGTCCGAGTGAAAACTTGAAAACTCGCCGAAAACTGGGTAAACTTTAAACGTTCATAACTTCTTCAATACTCAACGAAATCAAGTCATTCAAAAACAAAAATCATACTTCTCGATGAGACGAAGAGAATGGTACCTTTTTCCATGGCTAACTCGCTCTGGTTTGGCCGAAAAGTGGCCACTTTTGAGCCATTTTCAGGCTTTCCGGCCAAACCAGAGCGAGTTAGCCATAAAAAAAGGTACCATTCTCTTCGTCTCGTCGAGAAGTATGATTTTTGTTTTTGAATGACTTGATTTCGTTGAGTATTACCCAGTTTTCGGCGAGTTTTCAAGTTTTCACTCGGACCAGTCAACTTTGAGGCTATTTTCCAGCCATCTCCGACAACCATTGGACTTCCAAATAGGTATAATCTTATTCTACACTTTCCTATCTTCATTTTGATATATTATGGGTCGAATTTGGTTAAGAAACGATTGAGTTACGAAACTTTGAAAATTACGCAAACTTCCGGCCAAGAGCTCCAGGACATTTAACGGAGTTTTTAACGGAATGACTAAAATGATGGATGGTGGACAATCTCATGGACCATTTCTATTGAGTTTCAATGCCAGGGACCAAATGATGTGTTTGATCAATGTTAGGGATCATTTGTGATAAAAACTCATTAAATATTTTAAAAATAAGATGTAATTGTAAATATTATAATTGACATAATGATGGTCATTAAAAATTAAGAACCTTGAAAAGAAAATTACAAAAAAAATACAATTTTAATCAATAAAATAGAAAAAAGAGAGATAAAACCTAATTTCTATTTATTTGGTAAGTAAAAACCACTCAAATCACTTTTCATATGATACGAAAATTATTGCACATAGTTGAAAATCAATTAATTTCTTCTTACATACTACATTTATTTATTTATATTATATTTTTAATTTGTAATCTATAGGTGTACTCTTACACTATTGTCTCCTGTCCCATCACGAGGCAGTGGATCAAAAGACAAGAAGATTGTATTTTGTGTGAGAGAGTGCCGACGTTAGTGTGCGGTGTGTCGCAGATTCAGAACGTGGGTCAGTACACATTGTGTTACGCGGGAATATGTTTCCTAAGATATTTTACCTGAACAAGTCTCTGTAAATTGCAATGCCAAAGTTGCAAAACGACCTGTTCACCCCTACTCTGCACCCATCTTCCTTATCCTTTCCAGGGGCATTCTCGTGAATAAGCAGTTGTTAATAGCTATGTGACCAGAAACAGACCAGACAACGCGAGCCAGTACGGTACAAGCTTACGAAATATTTGTATTGGGTTGCAAGTTTCAAAAATCTGTTGGGCCCACTTGGAAATGCCATGCTCGTTGCTGGGTGTAGGGTTAAGAACCCTAGCTGTGAAATGTACTGGATTTAGATTTACAATGGCGTTGGTGTTGATGAGGAGCTAGGGTTAGGGCTAGCTGGATGTAGGGCATCAGTACTTGATGAGTGCAGTGCAGCGATAGAGGCAGCACAGCGGCAAACAAGTTTAAGCAAAGATGCTTAGATTCTCTTGTTTTAATGAGATTTAGAATCTAGATGTTAGATTTGTCCAGCTGCTTCTTCAGTCTTTTTCTTTGGATTTCAACTTGACGGGGAGAGAAGTTATCGAGGTTTTCAGCTTGGTTTCTGCAAGACGTTAACGCATTGGGAAAACTAATGTTATTCGTTTACAATAACGTTATAGTTGGTAATCTTAACTTTATGAATTCTATTGTAAATTTCATGAGACATGTTTGTCAATTGTCAGTGTGTTATTATTTGAATGGGTGAACTACAGATTAAAGCCTAGTTTGGGGTTGAGGTGATTTTAAAAAAACTGCTATGAAAAAAAGCTGGGAGAGTTTTTGGTGTTTGGTAAACATTCAGCTTCAGTTTTTTTTCACAGTTTTGGATGAAAAAAAGCCAAAAACAAGAAGCTGCAAAACTTAGCCCCAGTTTGGGGTTGAGGTGATTTTAAAAAAAGCTGCTATGAAAAAAAGCTGTGACAGTTTTTGGTGTTTGGTAAACATTCAGCTTCAGCTTTTTTTCACAGTTTTGGGTGAAAAAAAGCCAAAAACAAGAAGCTGCAAAACCCAGCTTTGAAAAAACGGCTTTTTTTCACATCTGTTTTACATAAAAGTTCACCAAACACTATAATACTAATTTTTTTTTTTCAAAAGCACTTTTACAAAAAAGTTTACCAAACACTCTGCTGCTTTATTTCACAGCTGCTTATTCTTACAGCACAGCAGAAGCAGCTTTTTTTCAAAGCACAGCAATACCAAACCAGCCCTTAGCTTTGAAAAACCGGCTTTTTTTCACATCTGTTTTACATAAAAGTTTACCAAACACTATAATACTGTTTTTTTTTTTTCAAAAGCACTTTTACAAAAAAATTTACCAAACACTCAGCTGCTTTATTTCACAGCTGCTTATTCTCACAGAACAGTAGAAGCAGCTTTTTTTCAAAGCACAGCAATACCAAATCAGCCTTAAGTCCCTTTGTATTACTCGGGCAAAACTTGAGTTCTTACACTTATTTTTACATACTCTTTATTTTTGTCATATGCAAGTCACATATTTAAGTTAACAGATAATTGGATAGAAAAACTTGAAATCTAACTGTACAGATGAAATTGACGGTTTGTAATGAGTTTAGGATATTATTTTCCCCGAAAAAATAATATAGGAACTGCTAATTTTGCTACTGTTTACTGCTTTCTTGCTACAGTTTTATCCTAAACTCCAATTCGGTTTTACTGCTTTCAGGCCAATTTTGCTACAGTTTTACTGATTTCTTACATTTTCAGTTATTTTACATTTCAAATCATGTAGCTCAGCGTATCGGCTTAGATTTTACTTTCTACAAACGTTTGTAATCCTAATTCAATCATAAAAAGATTATATTATGGTTCTTGCTTTAATTTTTGTTTCACTTTCATTCACTTTTTATGCAAGCATACACGAAATCAAATTAAATTTTAATTCCTCGTTCGTTCGAGGCATAAAAGAACTTAACCGAACCAGTGTCACACTCGACACACGTTAAGAAGTCAGATCTACGCACAACTTTTACACACAATCGAACACAAACACTGTTTTTTAGAAGCCTCTAACAGTGGCACTCCTTTCTCTCTTTCTCTCTTTCTCTTCAGCCATCTCGCGGCTTCGAGACCAAAAGCAAGACTCAGGGCAAGTAGGTATAGTTGAACCCAGTCCAGACTCGTTCCACACCAAGAAGGACAAAAAGCAGATATAGAAGAATAATAAAATACCTTAAGAAATTAAAGAATTAAAAGTAACACTAAACGTGATCAAATCTCATTGCACAAGTCTGTTTAAATTATCAACATATATGGTTCCGTCCAGCTTAGGTTTAGTATTCAGTGATGGAACGGTTTGCTAATGAATAGACCACAAAATTTAGGACTATAGTTCCATAATTATTGATTAGGTAAACTCTTGGTTGAATAAATAAGACTACAAACCTAGGGATTTAGGGAGTGTTCTTAGTCAGTAGGGTTTGGAGTTGGAACCGATAAGATACGACAGTTGTGTGCTAATTGCTAATTATATAAGTTAGTAGTTAGTACTGGTGGTTCCATGGTGACTTTATAAAATTAGAGTATTGCTGTCCACATATCTATTTTTAGTTCTCGTATATTCCTTATAATTTTTTACTGTCCGGTCGAATGAATAAAAAAAAAACCAATGACCAAAACTAACAATGATGCAGGAAAGTAAAAATGAGTGTGAATATGACTATCCTAAATTTAATACTAGTGGACAAGCAGTCCTAACCTTTCTTCTATGTATGAGGCTCAACTCAAAAGAAAGTGATGGTACATACCATATATTGCATAAATGTCACTGCTAAAATGAAAGATGCAATGTGTGCAATCTAGATCTGGCATGTGAGTGTGGTGGACTTCTCGCCCAATTTTGTCCTTCTTTGAGTAGCTAAAGTCCCACAACGTAAATCAAAAGAAGGGGTACAAACTTGTCAAGCGAGCTTAATTCAAAGTATATACTGTGACATCAAGTTGATATTACATTTTGAAATAGTTATTCAAATCATGCATAAAAAAAGATGAGTGCATGATGACCCATTTTTAAAAGTATAAAGATGAAAATGAATGCGTACATGATAAACTATCTCGCTTAGTGACTTTCAAAACTCAATCGGACTCATCTAAATTTATGTTACTTTGGTTGTAAGGAGACAAATAAATAGATATTATACTTATTCCTTGCACTACATTCGTTGTAAGTGAAAATGTCTTAAATGTTGAATAATGGGAAAAGTCGCATATCGGTCATCTTTCAAAATAAATTGCAACTTCTATTAAATGTTTATACTTCTCACTATACTGAAACTCTTTGAGTAGATGATAATGTTAGTGTGATCGGCGGGATTAATAGTGAGTTGCTTTGAATTTTAACGCCGAGTGCTGATAACAATATTTTTTAAGATGTAATTGAATTGTAATTGAGCATCTCAACATGTGAAAAAGACACTATCATGAGTCATAACATGGAGACAAGGGCAAGCAACCATATGAACTATGAATTGTTTTCCCACATGAAATTCTTCCTCATTGGCCTAAAATTCTTAGCCTACAGAAATTAGAAAGAGACAGTGGCACAAATGTAGAAGAGAGCCTTGGGAAATCAAGCAAGCAAAATAGAGAAAGCATAGTCCTAAACCCTAAAATAATACATAGGAATATGGGGCATAGGGCCTCCACGTCCATGCCAAACCGGCTTCCGAAACCCAAAAAGAGTGGTGTGAGCCATGTGATTTTACTGCTCTAATTCCTTGTTCTTTGAACCTTGAATTCCTTGCTTTGACTTGTGTAATTCTATATTGTTATTATAGTTAATTAAGTTTGATTCTTTGTTTGTGGGAAAACGTTTTAAGCTTTCTGATTTTTTTTTTGGTCAAATTTTTTAAGCTTTCTGATTAGATATAATAATCGTGTGAACTAGCTAAGCGCCTAAGCCTGCACGAGTCGGAAAATGTGGCTGCTGCAGCAGAAAATGTATGCTCTTCGGATCCCGTCTTTTTAATCCACTAAATTAAAATATTCATATCATTGAAATTTAATTAAACGGTTGAAGTTATTATAACTTTTAAAATTGGTCCATATTTGTAATCGTTGAATCAAATTTCAAATTATAAGAATCTCCTAATTTTATAAATTAGGCTGCAGCTATCTCCTCTGCACAAAATTTGCGCCAAGTTCAAGATCCCAGTTAGCCACGCAGGTGACTTCTTTCTTATATTCTGCCACGTTTACACAGTATTTAGGAATAGGCTTCTGGCTTTCTGGGTAAAGTATAATAAATCTTACTTTATATTGTGTTAGGTATAATATGTAGGTAATCTCTCTGGCAGTGATTTTGTGGTCCAATATTATGAATCTGAAATATATTTAAATATAGTTTAACTAATAGTTTAATTTACAATCTCAATAAAAGAATATTTTTCATATATTATGAGCTACATAATAGCAAAAGAAGAGAGAAAAAAAAAAGAGAGGAAAATTGGGAAGAGATGTAGACAATGTTTTGATGACAAAAATGGTAGTCATTCCAAGAAAAAACATGATCCAAGTTGATATTTTCCTTTGGTTTTTAATGAGATTGAATCGTAGCCCAAAAAGTTTAAAATGATTTTTTGCATTGGATAGCTGACAGCAAGTTTTATGATCAATCTTTCTCAAGAATTTAAACACCCACCCTTTTAAATCGATCATGATTGTTCAAGACTTCGGGTCTGGGGGGAGAACTTAAAAACCTAACCTCTGGACAGAAAAATAAAGAAAAGGCTTTTTAGCAAAAATGGTCTCTTGAGATTTGCATAACACATCACTTTAGTCCTTGAGATTGAAAATCAATAGAAATGATCCCTGAGATTGTTCACCATCAATTATTTTGGTCATTCCGTTAAAAACTTCGTTAAGTGTCCCAGAGCTCTTGGCCGAAAGTTTGGGCAATTTTCAAAGTTTCGTTACTCAATCGTTTCTTAACCAAATTCGACCCATAATATATCAAAATGAAGATAGGAAAGTGCAGAATAAGATTATACCTATTTGGAAGCCCAATGGTTTCCGGAGATGGCCAAAAAATAGACTGAAAGGTGACTGGCCCGCGGGAAAACTGGAAAACTCGCATGAAACTGGGTAAACCTTAAACGTTCATAAATTCTTCAATACTCAAAGAAATCGAGTGATTCAAAAATGAAAATCATACGTATCGTCTAGAAAAAGAGAATGGTACCTTTCTCGACGGCTAATTCGTCGTGGTTTGGCCGAAAAACGGCTCGAAAGTGGCTAACTTGAGACCAAGATAGCCACTTTTGAGCCATTTTCCGGCCAAATCACGGCAAGTTAGCCGTCGAGAAATGTACTATTCTCTTCGTCTCGTCAAGAAGTATGATTTTTTATAATCATTCGATTTCGTTGAGTATTGAAGAAGTTATGAACGTTTAAAGTTTACCCAGTTTTCGGCGAATTTTCCAATTTTCTCGCGGACCAATCACCTTTCAGGCTATTTTCCGGCCATCTCCGGCAACCATTGGGCTTCCAAATAGATATAATCTTGTTCTACACTTTCCTATCTCCATTTTGATATATTATGGGTCGAATTTGGTTAAGAAACGATTGAGTTACAAAGCTTTGAAAATTGCCTAAACTTTCGGCTAAGAGCTCTGGGACACTTAATGGAGTTTTTAACAGAATGACCAAAATAATGGATGATGGACAATCTCAGAGACCATTTCTATTGATTTTCAATCTCAGGGACCAAAGTGATGTGTTATGCAAATCTCAGAACCATTTTGGCTAAAAATATATTTGAAGCACACTTTTGTCTTTAGCTTTAAGTTCAACAGTAATACAACTTACGGTCAATTCTCTTTATTTTTCTTCAGGTTTCTCCCTAATTTGTTAACTATCTTCATTTTCGGATTGTGGTCACTTTTTCACTGTGACAAGAAGAGTTTTCGTGATTATGACAACTCTCTTGCTTTGTCTGAAAAGAGCCTTTGTGGATGTAATTATAGCAACTCCTTTAATATGTTATTAATTGTCAAATGGTACGTTCTTGATTATTCTTAATAAAGTTTAATTTGATAAAAAGGATGAAAGATTTAAGGTCATGGTACGGTTAGCACTTAGCAGATATATTAGTGTAGTGTGATGCCAAATGGGTTTGTTTCTTTCATTCAATACTTAATTAGGTCGTGTTACTCACCAAAAGAAAAGGTAAAAAAAGCTATGAAGTATCCTTTTTTCTTGGGTAAAGTACACTTTACCATTTCAGGTTTGAGGTCTATTGCAATCTTATACAACATCTTTAAAACATTTCACTTTCATACCTCAAGTACTATTTTATTTCAATATAATACATCCGTTACATTTTCCATCCATTGGTTAGTTAAGAGGTGACGTGGCTGCTACATTTATGCAACGTGGCAAAAAATTTTTTTTTTTATGTATTTAAAATATTATAATATTTATCCTATTTACCCTATAAAAAAATAAAATAAAAACCCAGAAATCCTTCCCCAACCCCTTCCCCTTCCCCTCAACCCCCTCCCCCGCCCGACTCTACCCCGCCCCGAATCGCAGTCCCGGATCCCCAGCCCCAGCAATCCGAACCCACCCCGATTTCCAGAACCCCTTCCCCCCACACCAAAAAACCGTCGTCCCGGTCCCTGTCCCGATCCAAACCCTCGCCCGCCCGATCCAAAAAGCCCCAACCCGCTTCCCCGGATCCTATTCTCGTCGATGCCTCCTTAGACAACCCAGATCTCGGCCCGTTTCTGCTCAAGCTGGCCCAAGACACAATCGCCTCCGCCGAGGGTCAAAACAAGGCGTTGGAGTAGGCAGTCCGGGCATCCAAGTCTTTCTAGCGGTGCGCGGTGGACGGCGAGCCGAGCCTGGACCTGGCCATGAGCTTGGACGGCGAGGGAAGGCAAGCCTGGACGGTGTGCATCGGACGGAGACTAAACCCGGCATCCTCACTAAAGAATAAGAGAGTGGAGGAGAGGGAGAAGGTGGGATGGGGGGTTGTGGGGGAGGTGGGGGTGGGGCGGGATAGGGTGGGGCAGAGGAGAGGGAATGGGTCGGGGCGGGAGGGGTATGGTTTCTGGGTTTTTTATTTTTTTTATAAATAGGATAAATATTATAATATTTTAAATGTATAAAATTTTATTTTATTTTTACCACGTGGCACAAATTTGACAGCCACGTCAGCTCTTAACGGACCAATGGATGGAAAATGTAACGGATGTATTATATTGAAATAAAATAGTACTTGAGGTATGAAAGTGAAATGTTTTAAAGATGTAAGAAATTGAAATCGACCACAAACCTGAAAAGGTAAAATGTAATTTATCCTTTTTTCTTTCTAGAAAAACAAAAAACAAAAGTACAGGAGACAAAGACCCTCACATTCTATGCAAAATAATTAATAATGGGTAAATTACACTTTCATACCTCAGGTTTGGGGTCTATTTCAATTCCTTACAACATCTTCAAAACATTTCACTTTCATACCTTAAGTACTATTTTATTTCAAAATAATATATCCGTTACATTTTCTATCCATTGATCCGTTAAGAGCTGACGTGGCTGCCAAATGTGTGCCACGTGACAAAAAAAATAATTTTTTAATTTTTTTTATAAAAAAACCCTAAATCTTCTACATATATTAATTTAAAATTTTAAAATAAAAATAAAAACTGAAGTTAACCTTCTTGTCATCCCCCCCCAATCCCCGTTGTCCCCTCAAAACCAAAAACCCAGAATAATCCCCCCCCCCGCCCCCGCCCTCGCCGCTCGCATCTCCCCCCACCCCAAAACTAGACACCTAGAAACAATTAACACCCCCCCCCCCCACCACCCGTGACCCTCCCTGCACACCCCACCCCCAACCCGCGACCCTCCTTCCCTCCGCACCCATCCTCTTCCCTTCTCTACACCCCCCCCCCACTCCTTAAATCCACATCCATTCCACTAACCCAGCGATGGCAAGACGGGATCTGGGTTTTTTTTTTTTTTTGGTTTGCGTGTAGGGGGTCGGGGGAAGAAGATGAAGATGGGGGAGACAAATTGAAGGGGTTTTTTTTTTTTCTTCTTCTTCGTCTTCTTTCTGGGTGGGTTGCAGGAAAGAGGATGAAGATGGTGGAGATGGGTTTGGGGGTTGCGGGGAGAAGATAGGTTTCAGATTTTATTTTATTTATTTTGGAGAAAATTCAGGTTTTTTTTTAAATATATATTTTTGCCATGTGGCAGACATTTGGCAGCCACGTGGCATATATGTGGCAGCCACATCAGCACTTAACGGATCAATGGATGGAAAATGTAACGGACTTATTATTTTGAAATAAAATAGTACTTAAGGTATGAAAGTGAAATGTTCTGAAGATATTGTAAGGAATTGAAATAGATCACAAACCTGAGGTATAAAAGTGTAATTTACCCATTAATAATTGAACTCATGCAACCCGTCCAAAGTTAGCAATCTACATCTAGATACAGCAGGCGCACTGAATTGCTTCTATAGCTAGTTGGATTGAATAATTGAGCACTTGAAAACCCTAACAACCCATCTTTCCCGCACCACTATTGGATTGAATTATTAACTGACCTGCTTGCTTTAAGAACACAGATTCTCATTTTTTTTTAATGAGAATTAGTTATGGAATTCACTCTACATCGAATTTCAATACTTCGAATCGTCTATTTTGCAAGTTATGATTCATAAATCATCATTGTAAAAATTCAATTCAATTTGAAACCATTTACCTATTTGATTGTCACCACGAAATTTCAATATTTCTTATAATATAGTTTTTGTCAATTTATGTGAACTCAATTAAATGTCTATTTTACAAGAATGATCTATGAGATGCAAGTTGAAAAATAACGATTTGAATCATTGAATTTCAATGTGATGTGGGATATAAAAGTATATATGATCTTCATTTACCCTTTCAGTTCTATATTTAGAAGCAGAAAAGTACTTCCGAGAATCCCTTCCGAGAATACACTGCTGTAAGTGGGTTTGTGTCTCTCTACTTTATATTATCTAATTTTTCATTTTGTAGAGAGAGAAGCTGACAATCTTATTGTACATCCATTCTAGATATGTTTCAACGTTTTCAACTAGAACAGAATTAAATAATATAAAGACATATAATTGACGGTGAGATTATATAAATTCTTGGGATCTTTTGATATAAGTTCAAAATTACTAAAAATTAAACATATTTCAAAAAGTGGGCTATAAAATTGGACCTATTTCAATTTTTTTTTAAATTCTTATATAAAAGAATTTGGAGCTACCCACCAACAGCCGGTGCTTGAGGCACTCAAGCCACTCAAGCCACTCTTTTGTTCCAAGAAATGACTATCATTATCAAGCATTGTAAGTACTTCCCTCCTTCCCGCCAGCCACCGATGCCATTAATTATTTAGAAAATAAACGTATTCTTTTTGGAAAATGGATCATTTCCGGATCTCTTCCATCAAATTCACCCAATTATCTAATCCGGACCTTTGAAATTTGATCCAACAGTTAAAGTTATTATAACTTTTAAAGAGACCCCATATTTGTAGTCGTTGGATCAAATTTCAAGGATTCGGATTGATTAGACGGATTTGGCGGATGGGATCCGGAGAGGATCTCTTTCCTTCTTTTTGGAGTAGATCTCTTACAATATCAATTTGTTTTGGCACTGGTTCGTAAAGAATATAGGCTTTTTATATTAACATCCCACAAAACATTAAATGCACCCCACATTAAAATTTAATATTAAATGACTTATTTATCCCACTATGCAATAACAATTTTGACCTTATTTGGTTTTAAAAAAAGTAAATTCTAAATACACCCCAAATCACTTTTAGCGTATTATTTATCTTCACAACTATCAAAACCCTCCCACCCTTCATTGTTGAACAAAACCCTAACCAATGAAACTACAAATATGTTGATTGAGAAAAATTGCTTTTGACGAATGGAACAAGAATCGATGTTTCGGAAGCTTCACATGAGGTAAGACTTCATATTTTTTATTGTTTTAGTGATTTCGACGACATCGATAATTATTTAATCTTGCGTTTGTTGCGTTATTTAAACTTTTATATTCTTATTCATCTTTTAGGGATCACAAGAATCCATGCGGCTGTTCATCAATTTAGGCATGAAATTAGACTATTTAAACTCAGGTTACTGCAATTAGTAAGTATCCCTTCGGCTGTTCATCATAAGGATCCCTGTGGCTGTTCATCACAAGGGTCCCTGCAGCTGTTCATCTTTTGGGCTTTGTTTTTTTCTGAGAAACTCTATAATCTGATTATTATCTAGTCTAGTGGAGGTATATATTGAGAATGTGGAGTGTACGGTATTATGGGAAAATATGTGGGGTGGGGTATATTAAGATAATTTTTAAATGAAAAAGTAAATGTGGGGTGTATTAAGTATGTGATATTTATTCAATAATTTGTGAAGTGTTAATATAATAAGGCAAGAATATATGATTAAAAATTAGTCTACTTTTAAATAATACAAAAAGTGAATTTTTAAACTTGAATTGAAATCCATTACTTTTTCTGTCTTATTCTTTTAGCCCTAGTTTTTTTTTCTGCTAGCTCTTTACCGAAATTCTATTTTTCTTTCCTCCCCTCCAAATCTCTCTCTCCTCCCCCTGTACTCTTTCTCTCTCATCTCCCTCTCCTCCGACCCTCACTTTGGGTCTCTTTGTCTGTCCAATTGAATTTAGTAGTAATTCTTGACAAGGAGTTGTTGTAGGGTGTTTTTTTTCTTCTAATTATTAAAATTTAAAAATAATTTTAAATGTCATACCAAACAAGTTTTAGCGTCTTTAAAAAAATTGTTCTTATAACATATTCTTAAGAAATGTTTTAAAAAAAAATTATGAATTTTTAAAAAAACAATACCAGAAAAGCCTAAGTTTCTTTAAATAAGACGATTAGGCTAGATTAGCTCCTAAATAATATATATATATATATATATATATATATATATATATATATATATAATCAATATTGAGTGCAAGCACCCATGGACCCTCAACTCAAACAGGGGGGAGACATTACTCTGGGAGGAGAGACGATCCTTGTTGGATCCTTTTTGTGAGGATCCTGAAAATTCTTCAATCACATCCGTTTATCATATAATGTGCGGCGAAGTGGAATTTGGGTGAATGCGGCTGGGGATGGGGAAGACATGGGTTTTAGGGTTTTTTTTTAAAAAAAAAAACTTTTTTTTAATTAATTATTTTAGTATTTAATATTCTAATTAAATTATTATTTTTTAAATGCATAGAAAAATTTATTTTTTTGCCAATGGACACAAATTTGGCAGCCATGTCAGCAAAAATGTGGATCCCATATTAGCCACGTCATCACTTAACAGCTTACCTAATGGATTTTCTAACAGATGTATGAAATTGAAATAAAATGATAAGTAAATGTATGAAATTGAAATGTTTTAAAGATGTTGTATGAGGTTTCAATCGACCCCAAACCTAAGGGGGTAAAATGTAATTTACCCTAACATATATAATCAATATTGAGTGCAAGTACCCATGGACCCTCAACTCAAAAAGGGGGAGACGATTACTCTGTTGGAGATCTAGCGCACCAGTCCCTCAGAATTAAAAAATGAATGACGATTCTCTCTAGATCTTTTTTGTGAGGATTTCGGGAATCCTCAAATCGTATCCGTTCATCGTACATCGTGCGGTCAGAAATCATTTTAAATACTATTATTTAAAATTAAATATAAATAGTACTTGATGAAAACTGACCGCACGATGTACGATGAACGGACACGATTTGTGTAACAGCCCGTCCCGAGAGGTTCGTATCAGGGACGTGAAATGACATTTTTACCCCTGCATCGGTGGTCACGTGTGTATGTATTTTGGGGCTTGTTTTGGAAATTAGGGTTGGTGGTGTGGCCATAATCTTGTACACATACACACGTACACCATACATCTCTCTCTTTTTCTTTCTCTCTCCTCTTTCGGATTTTTCTTCTGTTTAGCCTCAAACGTACGGACGCCATGGTTGTGGGTGATTTTGGCACAGATCGAAGTCGTTCTTGCTGGATTCGTGACCCTGGTAAGCTCACAATCACTTCTATACCTTTGGTTTAACTTGAAACCTTTGAAAACAAAGGTTTCCCGTGAGTAGATCTAATGGCACTGTTCATGTACTTTTAATCTAGGGACTTTTAGGACATTCTAAGATCACAGGGAGCCTTATAATGTTCTTGTGAAGCTTGGAAGACAAAAGTGGAGGTTTTTGGACGTCGGGATCGCGAGTTCTGAGTTTGGCCGAAATTCGTGATTTTGCTCCGATGATTTTCCGTCGTGTTTTGGGTTTAAAAGAGGTATAGACTTGTTCCTCTAGTCCTAAGCTTCATTTTGGTGTAAATTTCGTGAAATTTGGTTTTAAAATGAGTGAAAAATCAAGGTTGGAAGTTTTACCCAGTTTCGGGCGACGCAGAGGCGTCGGCGCCGATCGCCGGTGAACTGGCGAAGAAGATGACGGAATATTCCGTCAACTTTGACGGAATATTCCTAATGGAGGTAACGGCGTCAGTTAACCTTAACGAAATATTTTGGAGATTTAACGGAATATTCCCTAATGGCGTTAGGGTTTCTGTCAGCATGCACGGCACGTGTTGCTGTGCCTTGGCTGGCGCGTGAGGGCGCGTGGGGCTTCAGAATTTTTTTTCTAAAAATATGGGGGTGTTTGTGGGTTTGAGTAGAGCATGTTGATATATTCAAACACCCTAATGGAGCAATGTATGAGAAGTTATTACCTAAGTTTGGTTATGTGCGTAATTAACGATTGTATAGTTGTTTCGCATATAAGTGAAATTTATCCTGAGGACAAGCGCAGCCACACGAGGCTTGGGGGCTATGATCCGTCTACTTATCAGTGAGTGGGCTTTTGTTTTCAGTATATATATATACTTGGCTGATTCCCAGAAATACGTTTTGAATGAGTTTATGAAATTGAATGCCATGTCGAATGCCATATATATTTATTGCTATGTTTATGCGATTATATGTTGTGGCACTGCGGACGCCAGGTAAGTCAGGTGAGTATGTATTTTTGTTATGATGATTATGGTGATATTGGTGAGAGTAGCATATGGCTCGTTTATCTGCACATTGGGGTTTGTGCTCCGCCAGAGTAGAGCTTAGCTTTCACGTGATTGTTCACCTCCCGCACCGTATGCTCACCTTGGATCCAAGGCAGGTGCCAGCCTGTCATACAGACCACTATAGGTGGTTCCGACTTGTAGGTGACCCGCGATTCGTCGTCAGCCTTCACGTGACTGTAGCACAGAGCGTCTTTATATACCCAGCTTGTCGTACAGACCACTACAAGTGGTTCCGACCTGGGTGCAGGTTATTGATTGAGAGTTTGGATTAAGGATTTAATTGAGGAGCCATAGATTCAGCCGTACAGGTCACGATCGGTGACTCCGGCTGACTTATATGCATTGCTGGCATGTTATGCATTGAGATATCACCTGATTGGTTTTGATGATATTTATTGCATGATTTGATATTGGATATGGTCTATTCGGACATGGCAATATTTGAATGTTGGTTTTCAGTATAAGTACGTATATATTCTTCTGGGAAGTATATATATTTTACAAAGAGGGGTTATAACTTTTATATCGAAGTGATTTTGGAAAAGCTTTGTTTTTGCCCACTCACGCTTTTGTTTTGCGCCCCTCCAGGTATTAGGTAGCATTGGTGGCAAGCGAGGTTTCAAGGCAAATCTGACAGTGCACTATCCATGTAAATATTCTGGTTGTTCTGTTAAGTTATTCTGGACTGCACCTAGGATGCTTGAACCTTGCAAATTATGTTTTTGTCCTTCACACTTTACAATGATCTTTATATTATTTTCCGCACTGCTCACATGGCTACGTCACGCTCATGTGACGGCTAGCACGTCCCGATATTTGGGTCGGGGTGTGTCAATTTGAGGATTCCTAGGATCCTCACAAAGAGGATCCTATTTCTTAAAAAAGAACAACTAATAAGAAGTAAACAAAGCCACTTAGTACTGCATACAGTCTAGTAGTATTTCTCTTTATATGTAAGTGATATGTCTTAGGTTTGATTCTCGCCAAAGCGAATTTGAATCACTTTTTTGCTAGCCAATTGTAAGGCTTAGCCCACTCCCTTCCCACTTAGTGTATATAATATCGTTTGTTCACAACAACAACAAAAAAAAAAGAAGAAATAAAGCCAAAACCTCTCGGAAATTGATATTGAAATGAATACTAGTAGCCAAATTTGTTTTTTCTAAACTTATTTTCTTTAGGAAAACTAATGAAAATGGCTTGAAAACTTTGAGTTTTAACAATAAGGACAAAATAAAGGGTAAAGTGAATAGTACCAGGATTGACTTTTTAGTGTAAAATATGATTTTTCGTTAAAGTGAACAGTACCGGGAGCTTTTCGTTAAAGTTATCTATTTTCTTATGTTATAATAAGAGTAAACGATAATTTTGATATATCTCATATATAGGATATATTAATAAAATAAACATATTTTAATTAACACATCACCATGTTTTGAGTATTCCGAAATATTACTCAACGTTAAGATAAGAAAATATTAGAAAAACTACATTTTGACCGCATTGTAATTATCTTTCCAAAAAAAAAAAACTGATACCTGCTTGTATTATGAACCTTATTCTTATTAGATAGATGATTTAGAAGTGATTTGTAAAACGAAATTTTTCTAGCATCACTCTTAAGAAAATAAAATACAGTATATACCAAAACAGAAATTGTGTGAAACTTTTAATTTTTAAATTAAATGAGAGAGGAAGAGATTTAGAGAAGGTAGAGGAGTTGGGAGAGAGTGAGAGATGTTTAATTTTTTTTTTAATTTTTTAAAATTAGACATGTTAAAATCACATGTAAGTGATGCTTAAACAAAAACAGTAAAATTTTATTTTGTAAAATTAAGTTATTGCACTTAACTTTTTTATCGTAATAGAAGACTAAATAGCACTGTTCTAAAAAATGGCCTAGGTGCCTTGGAAACGAGGCGATTTTGTGCAAAATGGCTGGAAAAATCGGGGTGGCTCTAGGAGGTGCTAGGCGGCTGGGTGGTTTTTTTTTTTTTTTTTTTTTTTTTTTTTGAAATTTGTTTAAAGTCTAAGTCCTAATTATACCTTGAAATTTTGTTAATTTTATAGAATAGGTGTGTTGTGTATCAACTTAAATTCCGGGATGCTAAATATAAGTATCTTACATTACTAAATTTCCTTATTTTCCTCATATTTTCCATTTTATGTTG
Organism: Heteromeles arbutifolia; assembly: GCA_024362995.1. Taxonomy (NCBI): domain Eukaryota; kingdom Viridiplantae; phylum Streptophyta; class Magnoliopsida; order Rosales; family Rosaceae; genus Heteromeles; species Heteromeles arbutifolia. The sequence continues at coordinate 23,036,231 of JANCRC010000006.1, forward strand.
TTTTAAATTGTGAACTTGTTGTACATGTGTCATCCTACAATATTCCTGACTATGGTTATATGACATATATGCTTAATGTATTTTTAAACTTTGGACTTGTTGGATACTCTTTTTGCATTTTATCATTATTTTATTATCTTATCCATGAATTTCATACAAGTATAATTTTTTGTAAGTATTAATATACACTTATTTACAAGATATACAAGAAATTTACTTAAATCCGCTTAGGCGCTAATCCGCCGCCTGACTAGCGCCTAGGCTTTTTTAGAACCTTGCTAAATAGTCATTTCATTTTCTTTTAGTTGATAAAAAACATTTTATTAATATGTAGTTTATATTTATTTTTATAATAAATAAATAAATTCAAGAGCATGCAGCAAAATCAGCCCGACTTTCTTGACTTGGGTCAAGAACTCTTGCAGTTTCTTTTTCTTTTTGGTCACCAAGCCTCAACATTTCAAAGTGCAATTATTATGAAAAGCAAAAACTTGAACTTTATGAGACAGGAGATGGAGTAGAGTGGAAGAATTTGACCTGCCGGCACAAAAGCACAGGCGATGATCAGAAAAATAACCATGACCCCCTACCCATCCTTTCCCAGCTTTTAGCTTTTGACAAATATTGCGACATTGTTTCCTTTTTTCATAGAAGGAAATTCAAAAAATAAAAATATGGGAAAGAAATAGGAGTCCAAGTATAAAATAGTCGTACTTGGCTGTTATATGATACGATTCCAATCTTGTTGATGAAAGTTAGTCGGAGTCGATCTTTATCTTTTGTAACATGGTATCTCCCGAAATCCAAAGGCACGTGAATAAAAAACAGTCTACAGGACTGAAAAAAGTCACCAAATGAACAGCTCATAATCATCAGCTGGTTTGATATTTCTGTGCTTTGAAAAAAAACTGTTTCTGCTATGCTATGAGAATAAGCAACAGAGTATTTGGTAAACTTTTTTGTAAAAGTGTGTAAACACGAATTTTCCTGAAATGAACGAAACAAGAACACGTGTACAAAATAATATTTTTGTATTAATTTTGGGTTACAATCTCTTTTACAATTTGATCCTCTAATTCTATCTTCGTAAGATGTAGATTTGTGGGTTGTGTTGTTGATCCAAGGGCCGTCGAGGCTTGATCTTGGATGAACGGTTGGAAGTTTCTTCAAGGACCTTTTGGGCTTGATCTTGAAGAACAGTTGTGCGGATTTCTTCAAGGGGCGGCTTTTGGGCTTGATCTTGAAGGTTGATGGATGAACGGATCTTCAAGGGCTTTTGGGCTTGATCTTGAAGAACGGTTGGATGTGTGGATTTGTTGATGTTGTTGATCCAAAGGGCTGTTGGGGCTTGATCTTAGGATGAACGGATGATGAACAATGAACACTTTCTTCAAGGGCCGTCGGGGGCTTGATCTTGAATCGGTGGAAGTTCTTCAAGGGCCGTCGAGGCTTGATCTTGAAGGAGGATTTTGACGAAGAACGATGAGAGCTTTCTTGATCCTTCTGGATTTGCTTGAGAGCTTTTAGAGTTTCAAAGCTTAGAGTTTCAAAGCTTCAAGGTTTTGGTGTGATGTGAATTGGTGTGTTTGGCCTTGATGGAGAAGCCTATTTATAGGCTGTGAGAATGAATTACCACCACAAATTTTCTTGGTGAATTAAGTGGATGGTGTAGGTAAAATAAATGTATGATGTAGGAAAAAAAAATGTATGATGTAGGTGAAATGTTGTAATTTTAATGCAATTGTCAATATTTATTTCATCGAAATTTCAATGTCTACAAATGCCCCCACTTTAAGGCGCATCGTATACATGTGCTTGTCACGTGTAGAAGATGCGTTTTGAAGTCCCTTAATGTAGATGTCGATCCAAGGGCCGTCGAGGCTTGATCTTGAATTTGGCTGGAAATTTCTTCAAGGGCCTTTCGGGGCTTGATCTTGAATTCGGCTGGAAGATTTTCTGGTTTCCTCCAATTGTTGATTTTCCACAGGCTTAATCTTGAACTGGGCTGAAGGGTTTCCTGGTTCCCTCCAAAGGTCTGAACTTACTCTTTTTATTTGGAGCTGAATTTGATTCAAGGGTGGTGGACACTTGATTTTTAATTGGACTTGTGATTTCTTCAAGGGCCATTGGGGCTTGATCTTGAACTTAAATAGGACCACGAGCAGTTTCAGGATTTGAACACCTGGCAGGCAGGCATGAGGTGGAGGTGACAGCCTATTTCTTTGTTCATTCTTTCCAATTCATATTGAAGAGGGTTAGGGGATGAATCAGCACGTACATTTGTTGTGTTTGCTGATGATCCACAAGATTGATGTTTCATTGTCACTCGTCTTATCTGTTCTCCAGGCAGATGTGGTATCTTCTCTAGAAGTACATCAACAGCTGAAGATGAGTACTCGAGAGCGATGCTAGGTAAGCAATCAGGGAAAGGGTTCCAGGCAGTCGGTTCCAGACCGGAAGATTGATTCCAAGTGCCGACTGATTACTTTCTTTCTCCTTGTCCTGCAGGTAAGAACAAAGACAAGGAAAATGATAGGGAGAGAGCATGATATGAGACACTCTTGCTTTCGACCCTGATGATATGAGATACTTTTGCTTTTGAAGAAGTAGTGGTGATTTGACAGTGTTGCACGGTGAAGCTTTGCTTTTCAGCGACGGTGCCAGTGAAAGGTTTGTTGAAGCTTCTCGAGTTCTTTAGATACGGCAGCGATACCGAGCTTGGATCTGACTTAGACTCTTTTGTCTGGATTATGCGGTTCTGCAGGAAATGCGTTGTGTTGTAGTGGCCTGTTCCAGCTCATCATTGAATCTTCTGCTTCAATTTGTCGCATAGCAGAAGTGGTGCGCAACCTTTGCATTTGAATGGTCCTTCATAGCACTACTTCTTAGCGACTCATCCCTGCTTGGCAGCTTCAGTGTAAAGAGCCAATATCTGGTCAATTGTTATGAGGTATTTGCCGGAGGAATTCGTGACCTTGACAACAGTTGAGGATGACCACTCGAAAGCAATGCAAGGAAAGCAATCAGGCAAAGGTTCCGAGCAATCAGTTTCAGATCGGACGTTTGATTTCAGGTTCTGATTGGTTGCTTTCTTTCTCCTTGTCTTGCAGGTAAGAGCAAGGGCAAAGGAAAAGACAGGGAAAAAGCATGATATGAGATACCTTTGCTTTCGACCCTGATGATATAAGATACCTTTGCTTTTGAAGAAGCAGAGGATGGATCAGCGCATATATTGGTTGCGCTTGTCTCCATATGCTTCGATGTATCAATTTGCCTTATCTGTTCTCCAGGCGAATGTGGTATCTTCTCTGGAAGCACAAGATGTTGAAGATGAGTACTCGAGAGCAAGGCTAGGCAAGCAATCAGGGAAGGGGTTCTAGGTAGTCGTTTCCAACTCGGAAGGTTGATTCGAAGCGTCGGCTGATTGCTCTCTTTCTCCTTATCCTACAGTGAAGAGGGAGGACAAAGAAAAAGATAGGGATAACGCATGCTATGAGATACTCTTGCTCTCAGCCCTGATGATATAAGGTACTTTTGCTCTTGGAAGAAAGAGTATAAGATTTTGATGCGGGTGTAAACTTTTCGATCGAGAGGGGTTTCTGGTTGAGGAAATGAGCTGATCATTTTGAGTGGCTTGATCGAAGAGGTGTTCTCGAATAGGAAGACAACTGAGTATGCTGAGAGGCTTGGTTGCAGATGCATTCTTGGCAAGGGAGAAGAGCCAAGCATTTTGGATATGTGCCTTGCCATAGAGGATGAAGGTCGACCTATATAGGGAATGGCGCAATAGCAGGTAGTGGTGCCGATGTGGCCTTGTCACCCACGCTTGTCGGCAAAAGTGTGGTAGTTGGAATAGTGAAACGCGTTTTCAACTTTATCAGAGATTTTTTGACAAAGTTGCACGTGTTATCCGACAAGTTGAGATTGCGCCTGAAAAGTGTTGACAGACTTTATGCAGGAAAATCCGGCTTTTGAAATTTAGATAGTGCTGTCTCTTCGATTTTTGAATTAGTGGCTGTGTTACCTCTCCTTTTATAGAGGTTTCGATCACATCCAACATGCACACTTTGAAGATTACCTGCTCGTGAAAATTATCTCTGGTGTATTTATGAGATTTTACTCCATTCAACCCTTTTCTTTTACCATTCCAGAAAATGGCTTACCCGTCTAACATTTGCCTAGATTTGAGTCTCATGAGTGATACAGGTGCGCCGCGTCAGGGTAATATATGGTGCCCGTCCTTCTTATCTTTTAATGGCCCTCTTACAATTGACGACTCCGTGATGAGGGATGGAACAACTGTTACGGTGGTAGCTAGGAACCTCCTTACTCATAGGGATAATAGGTTGCTTTCAAGACGGTCCGATGAGTTGGCTGCCCAAGACTCCCTGGCTTTCAGTGTTCAGTGTGCGGGCTCTATGTCCAATATGGGCCAACGCCTACTCGCTCGAACTCGCCAAGTCAAATCATTGACGGCCGAGGTGGCAAACCTTGGACGAGAGATCAGACGGCTTAAGCGTGAAAATAGAGAGTTGCATGTGCTTGCAAATAATTATTCAACGAGCATGAAGAGAAAGCTTGATCAGCTGCAGAACTCCGAAGGTCGGATTCAAAGTGACCATTAGAGGTTTGTGGTTGTATTCTAGAGGCGCTTTTTGCCATCATTATCTGGAGTTCGACCAAGTATTGAGGCTCCAAATAAACTATCTATAGTGCCTCCATCTTCTAGGGTTCTGCCGAGCACTAAGGCTTCACACGAGTGACATTTGTGAAGGCTCCTTTTTTTTTTCTTTTTTTTTTTTTGGTTGTTGTACATATTTGTATTTGTAATTTCTTAGAGATATTAATAGACATGCTTTATTTCATTCAATGTATTGTGCTAAATACCAATAAAACCTTTTTTTATATTTTTTTAATCACATTTTCCAGGATAGTGCCGTACATAATCATATTTTCCAAGTGCACCATCACATCACCTTTCATTTTGGTTTTCTTTTCCAGGCACGGGTCATTGTTTGCACAGTCACTATTATTTGCACAGTCACCGCACTTCACTCTTCTCTGCATGCGAGTCATTTTTACTTTGCACCGTCACCGCACTGTATTTGCACAGTCACCGCACTTCTTTTGCTTCTCTGAGTTCTTCTGTGTGTATATATATATATATATATATATATATATATATATATATGGGATCGAATCGTCACTGCGCAACCATCGCACAGCCACTGCACTGCTTGTTGCTCTACCATCACTTCACCGTTTGCTGCATACCCATTGCACTGCTTGTTGCTCTACCGTCACTTCACCGTCTGCTGTCCTTGTTGCACTGTCCATCGTCATGCTGCTTGAGGCTTGTTGCAGTGCGTCACTTTTTGCCATGTGGTGTTGTGCAAAAGACCGCAGCGGGGTTTCGCTGTGTAGTGTCTTTTGGTCACAGTTTTCCTGCGGTGGTGACGTGGGAGTGCTGCTCATTTTTTTGTAATAAGGCTTTGTAACCAAATCCTTCATTTAAAGAAATAAAGTATTCTCATTCTTGAATTTGCTCTTTATTCTTCAAAGTGTTTGTGTTTTTGTTGATGATGTGACTATACTTGAAGTTTTGAAGTTTCAAGTTGCCTACGTACCCTCGGTTGAGGAAGGATCAAGTCATGACGTAGTTCAAAAGAGTGATGGATTGCTTTTGGCAGTTTTAATGGTGAGTTTGATGATAATTTTGCTGTACACAGTTTATGCTCTTACGGGCCAGGAGCGTTGTACCGTGTGCAGTTTAAGCTCATGCAGGCGAGGAGCCTTGTTGCCGTGTGCAGTTTAGGCTCGTGCAGGCGAGGAGCTTTGTTGCCTGTACAGTTTAGGCTCGTGCAGGCGAGGAGCTTTGTTGTCGCCTTTTATGCTCATGAGGACCATGAGCGTGGTGCCGCCTCCTCAGGCGTTGTATTGTTTTGAGTTACGAAACTCTATGCAAGCGTGGAGTTGTCTTGATTTTTTTAGGACAACATTTAAGTTCCGTCCCGAGTCCATGACCTCTTGAATGAAATCAGTTTCGATTATGTTGACAATCTCAGCTTCATCTAGGCTTGAAAGTGTATTAACAATGGTTTCTTGCCCCTCTTTCGGACTAGTGAATTTGTGGATGCAACGTAGGCTTCATGTGTAATTTCTTTGGAGCGACATGAGTCCGTCCTTCAACTTTGCTTGACTTGGAGCATGCCCCCAGTGGTCGAGGTGAAGACTTTGAGTCGAAAGAGCCAGAAGTGACGTCTTCCTTAGGGATTTCATTTTCTTTGTCTTCTTGGATCGTGATGGGGAAGATGTCTTGGACCTCCTCTTCAGTGCCGTCCTCTTGGGTTTGTTGGCATGAAGATTGTCCAGTGTTGATAATGGTGCGCCTTCTTACTTTCAATGGTCCATTTGTGTCAACCTCCAAGATTGCTTGGCGCTTCATCCTTGAAGGAATTGAGCTTCGAATATCGCTTTTTTCTGCTAGCCCGTCGAGCTTTTCTTCCTTTGACGTTGTCTCCCTATTTCTAGAAAGCTTCTTGTTGTCTTCAAGTCTTTCCAAAGCTGACCGACGAGAAGGAGAGCTAGCCGTGTTGCTTTGTTTCTTAGGTTTTGACAACCTTTCGAAAATCGAGCTTTGGGATGTTGGCGCGCTAAGCCTCTTGAAGACGGAAGTTCGGTCTTAACCACCAATGCGATTAAGTGCCAAAATTCTGGACCTTGAACGATTCATCCTATTGAAGACTGACATCCGAGGGATGGGTTTAGGCTCCTCTTGATCTTGTTCAATGCTCACGCTGATGTGTTGAGTGCTAGTGTTTTTTGCTTTGTTTGAAATCTTCACGGGTACATTTGGTGTGAAGCCAAGTCCAGCCTTGTTATTGTCAACTCCGTAACCATGCTCTTTTAACTTCTATTGAGTATTGGTGAGGTCACGTTCTTTATCGTTAACGGTGTTTGAAACCTTCTTTCCAAGATTCGAAGAAGAAGCGAAGTTGTACCCAGCCTTTAACATGAGTTTGTAAGCGTTTGGATCAAAACCTTCTTCGGTCCTCTTGGTTGGAAGAAAGCTTGGTTCTATCCCCTTTGGCAGAGCTTTTATGAAGCCTTGTGGTAGTCTTGCAACTGTAGTGTCACCTAGCCGTGTCAGAGGCAAAACTGCATTTGTCTTGAGCAACTTTGCATTATCCTTATGCCGCTATATGTCGGCTTTGCTTGCTATAGTTTCGAACGGGGATTGACCATTCTTTCTTCTCGACATTAGGATGTATAGGAAGACGGGTGTGTTCGGTCCTTTTGAAGGCGCCCTACTCCCTTTAGTTGTTGCAGGTTTAGCAAACTCATCATCATTTTTGCTTGAAGATGAGCTTGGCTTGCCCTTCTTGGTTCTTGGGCATAGCTTGCCACTCCTGTTTTTTAGGTGCTGCTTTGCCAGTGGATTTGATCTCTTCTGGAAAAGCTTCGGGCACCATGTCTTCATCCATGTAGAACTTGGCGTCTGCGAAGTGTGATTCGGCTTCAGTGAATGGCTAGGTATCACCTTGGATCACCTTTACTCTTTCTCGGTAGAACTTTAAGCATTGGTGGATGATGGATGACACTACTCCATTCCTGTGGATCCAAGGCCTTCCTAGGAGCAAGCTGTATGAAGTTCTTGCATCAATCACGTGGAATATCGTGCTTGATTTGAGTTCACCAATGGTCATCTCTACTTCTATGATGCCCATCGCCCTTTGTCCTCCTTGGTTAAAACCCTGGATCAACAGACGGCTTAGGGACAGCTCATCCACCTTGATGCCGATTGTGGTCATTGTTGACTTTGGCATGATGTTTATGGCTGACCCACCATCTACAAGCATGCGATTGACTTTGTGCTCCCTTACGTACCCCGAGATGAAGAGATGACGGTTGTGAGGCTTCGATCCCAGCAATAAGTCTTCATTCGTAAAGTTGATTGCGTCCTGGGCGGCACAACATGTGGCCAAAGCTTCAAGCCTTCGTCCTTGCTTTCTTGCACTTCGTGGTCATCAGGACTTGCTAAAATCGTTGCTAGTGCTCTTCGCATCTTCTTTGGCAATCATAACGTTTCCTCAATGCTAAAGTGTGTTGGCAGACCTTCTTTGGTTGTGGGGGTCTTTTCTTCCTCAGTGGCAATATCTTTGCCTTTTAAGGGCTCTTCCATCTCTACTTCAACCATGTGACAGGCGACGGTAGTGCACTTTTGGAAGAAGTCCTTCAAGAAATACTCATGCAAGGAGACAGGAATGCGTGGCTCTTGCTCCATAGGTTCCCCACTGTATGTTGGCTTAGCAGCTCTTATGCTTCCTTTGGGCTTCCTATTATTGCGGCGGCGGTGCTTTGTCCCTTGCTCCCTATTTGGCCTTGTGGCTTGCGGTCTCGGCTTCCTCGTCTTTTTGTAGGTCACCAATGTCCACCCTTCTTCATCGTCGGTAGGTGCATCTTGGTCGTTTGCCCCCAGTGATGGTTGTGCAGAAGGTGCTGTGTGGCTTGAGCATTGGCGAGAATGGTCATGAATCCTTTGGAAGGGAACGGGGTCGAATGATCCAAACATGATCGTAGTAGTATGTGTTGCAGCCATGTCCTCAAGGTCGAGCTCAATTTGCCCTTGTTACGTTAGCTATATGATGAGTTCTTTGGGGATGAAGCATTTGCCAACAAGATGGCTCACGATGCGATGGTACTTGCAGTACCTGGGATCGTTAACGCGATTCATCTCCTCAGGGCGCTTGCATTTTGGTAACTCAATCACCTTCTTTTCTAGCAAGTTGTCTAGCATTGCAGCCATATCTGAGTCAGGAAAAGGGTACGTCTTTTGCTCCAGCTCCCTCAAGGTGTTTTTGTACTTGTCTTGAGTGCGATAAGGCTCATTTCTCTTTATCTCATTCGCTTTGTTCTTGGAGGAGATTTTGACAGGCGCGGATGAGGTCTTGATGGGGTTAATGTTGACGGTAAAAGTTTCCTTAGTAGGCTTCTTCCTAGTCTTGTCTACATTTAGGGCGAACACTTTATCCTTCTTGAAGTCAGCGATCGGCTTCTTTTTCCCGTGATTGGTGATACTCAGCTCCATGTCGTGGGAACGAGTTGCCAACTCCTCAAATGTTCTTGGTTTTGTGCCTTGAAGGATGCAATGTAACCCCTAGTGCATGCATTGAACGCACATCTTAATGGCAGAGGTTTCAGAAAGCCAATCTTTGCAATCCAGACTTAATGAATGCCATCTAGTGATGTAGTCGACGACAGTTTCATCCTTCCACTGTTTCGTACTAGTCAGCTCTAGCATGCTTATGGTGCGGCGGGTGCTGTAAAAGCGGTTGAAGAATTCCTTTTCTGGCTGATCTCAACTGTTGATAGACTCGGGCTCGAGGTCGGTGTACCAGTCAAAGGCGTTGCCTTTCAGCGAGCGCATGAACTGCTTGATGAGGTGGTCTCCCTTTGTTCCAGTATTGTTGCAAGTTTCAATGAAATAGGCGACATGTTGCTTTGGGTTTCCCTTTCCATTGAACTGCATTAACTTTGGCGGCTGATAACCCCTCGGCATCTTCAAAGCGTCAATCTTCTTGGAGTAGGGCTTTGAGTATAGCACAGAGTCATGTGAGCTTCCTTCGTACTGCGTCTTAATTGTGCTTGCGATCATCTCCTGCAACTGCTGGATAGAGAAAGATCCCATGAGCGCCGCTACTTGGTCTGGCTCCCGCTTCGCTTTAGGTCGACTTTTACGTCGCGCTGCGCCTCCAGCTGGTTAGCGAGTGCGGCAATTTGCAAGTCTTTCTCCTTCACAGTCCGTGTGAGTTTTGTGATCGCTTCATTCATTTGAGCCAGCTGCTCCTCGATTGAAGTCACTCATGTGGTCATGACTTGCATGGCTGAGCTGCCGCTCGAGTCGGCATTAGAAAGTAAGGACTCTGAGTACTTCTTCTGGCTTTCCTCTCTTGGCGCCCTTAGTGAGGCCAGAGTGATCACGAGTTCATGCTTCAGGTGCGCTTGTTCATTCGGCAGGGTTAATGCAAGGGTGGAAGCCGCGACAAAGAGAACTCTTGCCTTGCTTCGAGTTGTTATGCCCGAAATGTCATCACTTGTAGGGAGGATGTTCTTGTTCTTCACTTTGGTTACGGGAACAGCTTGATCATTTCTTGATGTCATTTGTGCTTTTTGCGGATTTGAAGATAAAGATGAGAGGTAGAGAAAGTCCCACTAGGCGTGCCAAATTTGTAAACACGAATTTTCCTGAAACAAACGAAACAAGAACACGTGTACAAAATAATATTTTTGTATTAATTTTGGGTTACAATCTCTTTTACAATTTGGTCCTTTAATTCTATCTTCGTAAGATGTAGATTTGTGGGTTGTGTTGTTGATCTAAGGGCCGTCGAGGCTTGATCTTGGATGAACGGTTGGAAGTTTCTTCAAGGGCCTTTTGGGCTTGATCTTGAAGAACAGTTGTGCGGATTTCTTCAAGGGGCGGCTTTTGGGCTTGATCTTGAAAGTTGATGGATGAACGGATCTTCAAGGGCTTTTGGGCTTGATCTTGAAGAACGGTTGGATGTGTGGATTTGTTGATGTTGTTGATTCAAAGGGCCGTTGGGGCTTGATCTTAGGATGAACGAATGATGAACGATGAACACTTTCTTCAAGGACCGTCGGGGGCTTGATCATGAATCGGTGGAAGTTCTTCAAGGGCCGTCGGGGCTTGATCTTGAAGGAGGATTTTGACGAAGAACGAAAAGAGCTTTCTTGATCCTTCTGGATTTGCTTGAGAGCTTTTAGAGTTTCAAAGCTTCAAGGTTTTGGTGTGATGTGAATTGGTGTGTTTGTCCTTGATGGAGAAGCCTATTTATAAGCTTTGAGAATGAATTACCACCACAAATTTTCTTGGTGAAGTAAGTGGAAGTTATAGGTGAAATGGGTGGAGGTTGTTGGTGAATTGAGTGGAGGTTCTGGGTGAATTAAGTGGATGGTGTAGGTAAAATAAATGTATGATGTAGGTGAAATGTTGTAATTTTAATGCAATTGTCAATATTTATTTCACCGAAATTTCAATGTCTACAAAGTGCTTTTGGAAAAAAAAAACAGTATGATAGTGTTTGGTAAACTTTTATGTAAAACAGCTGTGACTGTGTGAAATGACAAAAAAGGGTATAATATTATATTATTATTATGATATTTTATTTAATATTATTATTTTTATGTGAGGATTTTGTGTGGCCATGGGGCCCACACCCCATTTCCCTTATCCTTGTGTCTTCCTTTCCCTCTACACTCTCGAACTTTCTCGAAAACTCTCATCTCTCTCTCTGCACTCTCTCCTCCACCGAGACAACCCCACACACAAACCTTCAATCTCAGACCATCTCACCTCAGCTCTCTCTCTCTCTCTGTGCACTCTATCTTCCTCTTGCTCGGAATCAACCGACTGAGCTTGAGTTGAGTGAATGTATCGGTGAAATGGAGAAATGGGTTTTGGGAAATTAGGGTTCTTGATGGGTTTAGAGCCGCTATAGCTCGATGGATGAAATGACGTCAGAGGCTGGGTCTGTTTTCCTTCGATTTCTGTTCAGGACGTTCTCCGCTAGCTCCCACTCGATCCGGTCCTGGTAAACGGCGTCGTCAAGGACCTGGTCGGTGAGCTTCGCCCAGTCTTCGAAATTGCAAGCGCGGTGATTTTTGGAGACCCACTTGAGGTAGGCTGAAGGGAGGGTGCCCAGCATCTTGCCCTTGTATTTTCCGAAGTCGATGACTCTGTCTCTGGCAGGCGGCGGTGTTGAGGCGGATAGAGAATGTGGTTTAGGTGGTTTTGTGGGTTTAAAGGATCAGGAGAGGCGGAAAGGGTGCAAAGAGATGTGGGAGAGTGGTGGGTTTGACGTAGGAGTGGAGGCGGAAGAGAGAGCTCAGGGTAGGATTGCCAGAAACTTTCATTAAAGGGTCACTATTCACCCGTGTTTTAGAGGTTTGCGCAGAAGCTGAAAAGCCAGCTTTTCAAAGCTGCATTTTGCTGCTTCTGTTTTTTGGCTTTTTTTCACCCAAAACTATGAAAAAAAGCTGAAGCTGGAATTTTACCAAACACAAAAATGACCCCCAGCTTTTTTTTATACCAGCTTTTTTTAAAATCACCTAAATCCCAAACCATACCTTAATCTTAATCAATATTACATGACAACTCATAGTAATCATTCTTTCTGTAGCACAACTCCAATGTATGTATACGACATTACAAGGATTTGTGCCATGAAACCCACGGTTTCTTAAGCCAATTCATCTCTCTAGCTCGAACAATCACTTCTAGATTAAGTAAAAATAACATACAATTCTAACATTACATTTATGATTCAAAATCACTATGACGCATATACAAGAACTTGCATGTAACTGAAATGACGGAATAATTAAAAATATTTTTACGAACTGAACTATGCTTTATCTTTCGATTGTTATGTTTATGTGATTAATTATCGTTGTCTTTGGAGCTATACTTGGATTGAGCTAACCACTTTTATATATATGGAGGATTCTATCCCCTTCTATTTCTATATTCCCTCTCATCCTCTCCTCCTTGTTGTGTAACGCATGTGAGGGTTGTTGAACAAATTGATGAGAACAACAACACAATCCAAGCATTCCTCCAACTTTCTCGACAGCTTTGAGACCTTTGACATAGCTATCAAGTACTATAATAATAATGATTATACAATATTTTAAATTGTAAAGGTTTATAGACATGAATGGTTTCAAAACAAATAGTTGGAATTTTTTTTTCGATATAAAACACTCCGGCTACAGCGTCAAGATCAACCTGAGAAGCCAATCATGGCTGACGTGTAGAAGGAGGAGGGTAAATGGTGGTGTGGACATGAGGATAGAAGATGAAACAATGTTGAACAAAAGCAATAAAAAAACGAAGCTCATTAAATATGTGGCACAACTTAAAACGGTCTAGATTAAAAGGAGAGAATGAGAGGGGAGAGAAATAGGAAGACAGAGAATTCAAATCTATTTTTTATTGGCTGTGCTCATTTTCACTGAGTGAGATGAAACTTAAAATTAGCACCAAATTTTATTTTTTCAAAAACTTGCACTAAGTTAGAACCGACTATAGTCAAAGAGTGATTCTATAATTGTGTAAAAGAAAAGATTTTACTCGCTAAATGCAAGTTATGGTCACCCAAATTGTCAAAAGGGTTGTAGGAAGAATTCTACATAACTCCTTACAAAAACCGATTCAAAATCCAACAATCTAGGCCACATTTCCTAACAAGATATATAGGTTTAAAATAGAGGTATTTATCAATTTCCTCTCTGAACTTGTGACTATTGGCCAATTTTCCCCCTCAACTCTCATAATTAGTCAATTTCCCTCCTCAACTTTAATTTGGCCAATTTCCCCCCTAACTCTCATAATTAGTCAATTTGCACCCTACTGTTAATTTTTTAATTTGATCATAATTAAACAAGTGTGTGTAAGAAACTAAATAAGATGTGTGTTAATCATTTTCCTATATCTTTATCCTATTACAAATAGATTAAAATTAAGAATTTTACAATTTATCATAGATAGTATTATTAGTCATAATAAATCAGTATGGAGTAATTTTATTTGATTTTTTACTATACAAAATTGATAACGAAAAGGATTGATGTGTACATTTTTGTATGTGAATACAATTTTCTTCATAAAAATGAAAGCTAAGTTCAAGTAAATTGCGGAGAATCGAGCTTTAGTGCAAAAATGGCTAATCAATTCATAATTTTTGACTCCTTATTAAGAATAACCCATTTTATTGAAATAGGTCTAATCCATGAGTTTAGGATTATTATTTCTTTTTGTTATTATTTCTTCTTCTACATGCTTTAAACCCGATTCATAACTTTTTCTTATAATCAACCCATATCACATACTAATTGTATTATGTTTTTGTACATTTTACCCTATATTATGCAGGTGAGTTTATGTTAATTTTAGTACTTTGTTGGAAGTTATTAGAAAGATTGAAAAAAAAAAAAAAGAATAGATGGAAAATTAAAAAAAAATTAACAGTATGATGCAAATTGACTAATTATGAGAGTTGATGAGGTAAATTGGCCAAATTAAAGTTGAGAGGGGAAATTGACTAATTATGAGAGTTGAGGGGGGAAATTGGCCAAAATTAAAGTTGAGAGGGGAAATTGGCCATTGATCACAAGTTCAGGAGGGAAATTGATGAATACCTCTTTAAAATATAAATTGAAACAAGAAAAACCTTTTTCCCTAGGAACTGTATATTCCATGCACTATGTCCAAAGTGGCCTATGCATTATGCATATTCACCAATAGCTAACAGTACCATGGAATAACGAGTGCTTGACTAAAACGCTACAGTTGCATAGCTTGCAACACTAAATTCTTCAATTTTCAAACAAGTAGTAAACTAGGGACAACACCCACTCCGATCAAGGCATTACAAAAATAAAAATTAAAAAGGAATAAAAAGAAGACATCCGGTACATGTCAAAGTTTTGAGTTAAAATATACCTAAATATCTATCATTGATCCTGATGACTTTATGCAGCATAATTTAGAAAGTGGGCTCGTGGTTTCTCCAACTCCACTTGCACACATATACTAGTAATTCTGTCATTTTTTGATAATTTTAAAACAATAAACCCATGACATGTTATGTGCATCATAATTATACCTATAAATGATATGTAGTATGACTCTAGAGATCTTAAGTGTTTTCGAGGCTTTTTTATTTATTAAAGCTCCTTTACTCTAAAAATTGAACCACTTGAACATATTTCAATTTCAATTTTCCTCCCATTAGGAAACGTGTGTTGCTATGAAACTAAACACAAGACCTATGCGATGATCTACTCAATAATGCATGTGTGAATGACTTTTTATTATAAGTTACGTGAAAGTTCACATTTTTCATTTGTGAAACAATATGAGTTATGAAACTAGACACATAAATTATGCTATGATCTAATCATAAACAATTTTTAAGACGAACTCTCACATCTTAATTATCAAATGATTGGCGAACAACATAAAAATCTTCAAACACCACACAAACTGTGTTATGAATCTAAACACAATTTCCATGCTTGCATCTTTACATTGAATGCAGGAGAATATTTGTTTAAACAACCTTAAAAAACATTCATGCAGACGTTAAAGTGATGTAATTTTTCTGTCTTGGCCAAAATATATCACATCAGATTAACAGTAATCCGAAATACATGAGGTTCCGCCATCTGCGGGACTATCCAAACAAAAAAGGCGGAGGAGTTCAACTCGAAGAGATATGGCGCGATGTGCATATGAAAACAACTGTTTGGACTGCATATCCTATCCTTGGCCATAATAATACGAGTAAATTGTACGAATGGTCCCTCAACTTTAATCAAATTGGAGCAATGGTCCCTCAACTAAAAATCCATTACCATTGGTCCCTCAACTTATCAAAATGTGTAGCTATAGTCTTTCTCATCAATTTTGTCAAAATTTTGTCAAAATAAGCTATGTTGGAATGACCATTTATACAATTAGGATCCCTCAACTCATCAAAGTGTATAATTATGGTTCTTTTCGTCAACTATGTCAAAATTTTTGTCAAAACGAGTTATATTGGAAGGACCATTGCTACAATTGGATTAAAATTAAGGGACCATTTCTCCAGTTGAATTAAAGTTGAGGGACCAATGGTAATGGATTTTTAGTTGAGGGACCATAGCTGCACGTTTTGATAAGTTGAGGGACCAATGGTAATGGATTTTTAGTTGAGGGACTATTGCTCCAATTGAGTTAAAGTTAAGGGACCATAGCTACAATTTACTCCAATAATATCACATCGCAGTAAATATATCAAATCAATCCTACAGTAAAATCTAAAAAAGTGATGGAACATCACACATATGATGGTCCATATTCATTTCAATTTTTGTTTACCGCATGAAAACAACAGCTAGGATTATCTTCCCTCATCATTCTATATTTTTCCATCTATTTCTCTTACATTCTATATTTTATCTTTCTCTTTCTATAAAAAAATTTATATAAAATATTGATATGGTTTAACCGTGACCGTTCAAATAAGAAGAGAAGGAAAGAGAGAAAAAAAAAAAAAAAAGGAGAAAATTCTACTCCAAACCTACTCCAAACAACAGGGGACCAATTCAATTTAATTATTAATCATAGGACTCTCACTTCACTCGAGTGATCTCACCCCACCCAACTTAGAGATGGTGACTATTAACTGTGTAGTTTGTTAGATGGTGACCATTAACTGTATAGTTTGTTAGATGGAGATGATTAACTGTATTAAGATTGCGGGTTTGTAACTCTATGGCTCGCTTACTAATAATATGAGGAATTGAATTAATAAGGAATTAGAATAAAGAAGAGTCTGAATTAGATTTTTGTTGAAGTTGTTTATTAAAATCTTCTAGAATCGGAATAAATTGGTATAGATTCCATATAAATTATTTACTAATCCATCTGAATTGGAAGAGAAATCACTATAATTCAATTTGGTTCTGGTCCTTAATCAATCTAATTGTTAGAATGAAACCTTGTTTGTTTAAATATTTTGATCAAAGTCCTTAACATCATTTAAGAGATTTAACTCATGCATTTATACATTTAATGTCCCACAAATTATGAAATTTAAACAAATTCAAATAAATTTTTTAAAATATAATAAATACTTAAAAATAAATATTAGAGTAATATTGTTCTTCAAAAAATTATACCAAGAAAATAATGTACCCATATAATTATTAACATATTTTAAAAAATAACTACTGATATATTTTAAAACATAGAATAAATACATATAATTAGCATGGGTACATTTAGCAAAATTAAAAATGGGTACAAATAAATCAAAAAATATGGGTACAAATACAAATAAAACTTAAAAAAATAAGGGCACAAAAAAAAATATATATATGAGTACAAATTAAAACTGAAAAGAAAATTGGTACAAATTAAAAAATGGTTGCAAATTAAAAATGGGGTACAAACTAAAAATAAAAATATAGGATAAAAAATTTAGCCATAAATATAAATATACTAATTGTAACATTTTTAACACTAAAAGAATATATTTAGAAATAAAAAAATATTTTATTATTGAAATAATTAATGACAATATTAATACCCAATGACCTTAATCAAAAATTGAAAAGAAATAAGGTTTTAATCAATGAAGTAGCAAAAGGAGGGATGACAACCTAATATCTCCTTACTAAAATGTCATTACTTGAAAAAATTACTTTATATACTATTTTTTGTTAAATTTTATATACTAATTAATAGAATAAAAATATTAAAATGCCTCTATTCACCAAATAGTAAACACACTGGAATTTAATTATTTAATTTAATTTAATTTTAATTATTGCTAATATTATGGTAAATTTCATATTAAACTGGGCAGTGGTCGGTGCAGTTCGGTTAATGCGAAGACAATCTTGAAATTTTAGAAATAAGTTAGTGTAGAATGGGGAGAAAAAATCCATTCCAATTCCCGAACAACCTGGAATTCAATTCCCACCTAAATCTAAGGAATTAAATACCTTCAAATTTTGTAGTTGGATTACAAAACTCATGTGTGTGACAGCCCGTCCGGGAAACTTATTCTTGATAATGTGAAATGACGAAAATGCCCTTGAGCGTTGGGTGAGTGTTTGTGTTTCGGGTTAAGAAATTGGGCCAATTATATCAAGTCCTAAATAATTGGACCCAATTAGAACAAAACTTGTTTTGGTCTTTGATTGGTGGCTTTTGGACCACACACACAAACCAACACATACACTCTTTCTCTTCTCCCCCGTACTCTCTCTCTACCTCTCAGAATCTCACTCTCTCTCTTCCCTCTACGTACGGACATCACTTAAAACCCTTCGAAACTTGATAGATCGAGCTCTTGCTTGGTTCCATTGTGTTCATCTCGTCCATACGAACTCACTGGTACCACTTTCAGGTAAGGTAACCCCCGAAATCACGCGAAAACCCTAACCCCGAATGAGGTACTGTTCATGCACTAATTATTGTGAGGTTTTTATGGGATTTCAAGCTCACAGGGAGCTTTAGAAGGTTGGCACGAAGCTCGGGGTGTATCGTTGGAGTGTTTTGGACGTCGGGATCGTGGATTCAAAGTTTGGCTGGATTTTGTGGAAATTCTCCGGCTAGATTCCATCGTGTTTTGGATTTTTCTAGTTTTCCAACGACCGTCGCCGTCGCTGGAGTTCTGAGGTAGGAGACGACGGAATATTCCTTCAAGTCTGACGGAATATTCTGACATCGTTAGTTAGTTTGGACGGATTCCGTTGGGTTTTAACGGAATATTCTGAGGAATATTTCTGACGGCGTTAACTGATGCCGTTAGTGTGCCTGTCACGTGGCCGCGCGTGGGGGCGCGTAAGGCCGTGCCCTTGCAGCCGCGTGGGTGATCGGAAAATTTTTCTAAAAATATGGGGATGTTCGTGAGGTTGTGTAGATCCCAGTGGTATATTCAACTACCAAAATTGAGCAATGTATGAGAAGTTATTTCTAAGGTTTCGATTATGTGCGTTAGTTGACGTTATTTCAGTTACTTCTCATATAGGCGAGACTTATCCGGAGGACGAGCGTAGCCAGGCTAGGCACGGGGATTACGACCCGTCTACTTATCAGTAAATGGGCTTTTGTTTTCCGTATAGACCTATATACTTGCTTTTCCCATAAAATAAATTTAAAGAATTATGTGATTTGAAATGCCATGCAAAGTATCTATTTATTTTATTTATGCATTAGTGATTGCATATAATAATGATGGTGCTGCGGACGCACAAGTAAGTGGCAGGTAAGTTTATATACTGGTTATGATGAGAATGAATGATGTGATGTGATGTGATTAGAGCTCATAAACCTGCACCTTGATATTAGTGCTCCTGCCCAGAGTTAGGGGCATAGTCTTTCACATGATGTTCACCTCCCGCACCGTATGCTCGCCTTGGATCCAAGTTAGGTGCACAGTCCTGTCGAATAGATAAGTGAGTTCGACTCGCAGGTGACCCACGAATCATTCGCACAGTTTTCACGTGATTGTAGCACTAGAGCATATTATTCTATATACAGTCATGTTGAGCAAACCACTAGATGTGGTATTGATTTGTGTGCAGGATATACGATATGATTGAGTTGATTATGAGCTATATGATATGATGTGATTTTTATGAGCTGTATACAGCCGAGGGCTGAGTTGATTATCTGGAATTCAATCACATTCCCAGAGTTATGATTTGGCATGGCATACATACATTCATACATACATATTTTGCAGTAGGATTTCGAGAATTATATATATGAGTATATACTTTATTTCTGGGAAATTATACAGGTTTTACAGCGAGGGGTTATAACTTTTGAGAAAAGAAAAGGTTTTGAAAGGATTTGTTTTTGCCCACTCATGCTTTCTGTTTTTCGCCCCTCCAGGTATTAGGTAGTGTTCATTGGTGGCATACGAGGAGCTCATCGAACGTTCTGACAGAATTCACTTATGTAGGACCACATTCGGGTGTTATCTCCATTTAGTACTTTCTGCTTGACTGCACGTAGACCATTTATGCTCTGGTTGTGTAAACCATCTTAATTCTCGCACTAGCACACTATCTTTTTTTTGGGTTGCTAGTTGCATGATTTTAAATTGTTCGTATCTTTCTGATTAATCTTGCTTCCCCATTGTGCACATGGTTACGTCACTCTCACGTGACGGCCAGCACGCCCTACTTTAGGGTCGGGGTGTGTCAGTTTGGTATCAGAGCGTAGGTTTGGCAGTCTTGCATATCTTGTGAATATTCTAATTATCTTGGTGTTTTTGTCAGAACTGTGCCGTCTCATAGAGAGCCACGTCGTTCAGTTGACCCTAATTTCCCTAACGTAGCTCAGTTAAGGGAAGCTATAGTGGTGTTATTCAGTCAGTTATTCGCCCGCTGCAGCGAACCCTTCTGGAGTCGGTTCATAATTTGAAAATAACCACTTTTGTGGGGAATGAAAGGCCCGAGGGTTCAGAGAAATGGTTGATGCATATTGAGAAGACCTTTAGGCTGACGCAGAGTCAGGGGAGTCTATCTCCAGATAGATGGGTCGAGACGACTTCATGGTTTTTGGGTAAGGAACCAGTTTCATGGTGGGGGCAGTTGGCTGATGAGTTACCCCAAGAGGAATCTAAGGATTAGGAGGTATTTAAACAGTTGTTCTATAAGAGATTCATTCCTTCTGCATACATTGATAGTAAGAAAAGGAGTTTACTAGTTTAAGGCAGAAGAAGCTGTCAACTAATGAGTACTACAAGAAATTTACTGATCTATCTCGTTATCATCCGTAAGTTGCTGCTAATCTGGTTGAGATGCTACGTCGTTTTAAATTGGGTACTGAGAAGAAATGGCATACCATTGCGACTGCGATTCCCTGTACCACTTATCATGAGTTCTATGAAGCTTTACTTCAGATTGAGGATTCTGAGAATTTGCCCAGCGATAGCGAAGAAGAAGAGAAAGATGGGAATCAGAATAAGGATAAAGAGTAAAGGTCATTTCTCACAAGGGCCTCACCAGACTCAGAACTTTAAGCGTAGTGGGGCTAGTTCTAGTTCTTCCAGTGGAGGTTTCAGTTCCATAGGTCAGAGAGGAAGTGGTAGGTTCTTTAGAGGTTCCAGATCCCAGAGGCAGGGGAATTCTGGTAGAGGAAATGCACCCTTGTGCCGTAGGTGCAATAGTCGACATTTCGGGAAGTGTCGAAGAGGTAGCAGCGGTTGTTACACTTGTGGTCAGGAGAGACATTTAGCTAAGTTTTGTCCTCAAGGCCAGCAGAAGCCTCAACAGCCTCATTTACCACCGCCAACTCCAGCTCAGCAGTTTTCAGAACATGGTGGTTATACCCAGACGGGTCGTGGTGGTGCATACCTCTATCAGGGGGATTCTGTTCCTTATTCTTCGGGACAGTACCAGTACCCCCAGGATCCCTATCAGCAGGGCAGTTATGGATAGTATTCATGAGGATATATGCCTTCACAGCAGTACTCTGGAGGATATATGCCTTAGCAGCAGTATTCAGTTGATGGATCACAGTGGCATTCTAGAGGACAGCCTCAACAGATTGATGCTGCTACCAGTAGAGTTGGGTCTTCGAGACAATATAGTCAGTCAGGACAGGGGCGTAATTCTCAGGGGCGAGGAGTTCACGCCAGCAGAGGCAGAGGAAGACAGCAGACCCAGGGATGTATCAACAACCTTTCGCTGCAGGATGCTCAAAATAATCCGGACTTGATCATGGGTACGTTAAATATTCTTGATCATTATGCTAAAGTGTTGATTGACTGTGGTGTTACTCATTCGGTAATTTCTCATACGTTTGCTCAATTGACACAACCTCAATCTTCACTTCTTGGATATGAGTTGGAGTTTGCTATGCCCAGATGGGATAAGTGTTATGTAAATTACGTTTACCCAGGTTGTCCCGTATTAGTGGAGGATGTGGTTATGCCAGCTAACCTCACTCTGCTAGACATTGTGGATTTTGACGTTATCCTAGGCACAAATTGGTTGCATTACAATCATGCTAAGATTGACTGTTACGGGAAATCAGTGACCTTCCATCATCCTGGATTACCTGAGGTTACATTCTTTGGTGAGCCTAATGGATTGAGGCATGGTATTATTTTAGCTGTGAGAGCCAAAAAGTTACCAAAGAAAGGTTGTCAAGGGTACTTGGCTCACGTGGTACTAAATGATGATGCTTCGGTTAGCGTGGAGAATGTCAAGGTGGTCAGACACTTTTCTGATGTTTTCCCTGATGATTTACCTAGATTGCCGCCAGATCGCGATGTGGAGTTCGCCATTGATTTACTTCTAGGTACTGATCCTATTTCTGTAACTCCTTATCGTATGGCTCCTGCGAAGTTAAGAGAATTGAAGACTCAGTTACAGGAATTGGTTGATAAAGGTTTCATTCAGCCTAGTTCTTCACCTTGGGGAGCCCCAGTTTTGTTTGTTCGGAAGAAAGACGGTACTTTGAGGCTTTGCATCGATTACAGGCAATTGAATCGGATGACGATTAAAAACTGTTATCCCTTGCCTCGTATTAACGATCTTTTTTATCAACTCAGAGGTGCCTGCGTATTTTCTAAGATTGATCTAAGGTCTGGTTATTATCAGTTGAAGATCAAGAGCGACGATGTTCCTAAAACTGCTTTCAGGACTCGTTATGGTCATTATGAGTTTCTCGTGATGCCATTTGGATTGACGAATGCACCAGCAGCTTTCATGGGTTTGATGAATAAGGTGTTTCAGCAGTATTTGGATAGAGTTGTCATTGTCTTTATTGATGACATTCTGGTGTATTCTAAGTCGAAGGCAGACCATGTTCGACATCTTACTTTGCTGTTGAAGAAGCTGAGGGAACACCGATTGTATGCTAAGTTCGGTAAGTGCCAATTCTGGTTAGATCAAATTGCTTTCTTGGGGCATGTTGTTTCAGCTCAGGGTATTCAGGTAGACCATCTGAAGATAGCAGCTGTGGAGAATTAGAAGCAACCATGAACTGTCATCGAGGTACGGAGTTTCCTTGGTTTAGCAGGTTATTATCGGCGATTCATTAAGGATTTCTCAGTTATGGCTTTACCACTAACGAGGTTGACCAGGAAGGAAGTTAAATTCGAGTGGAATGATAATTGTGAACAGAGTTTCCAGCAGTTGAAGTATTATCTCACTCATGTTCCTGTTTTGACTCTTCCTGATGATAGTGGTAACTTTGAGATTTACAGCGATGCTTCTTTGAATGGCTTGAGATGTGTGTCGATGCAGCATGGTAGGGTAATTACTTATGCTTCGCGTCAGTTAAAGCCTTATGAGATGAATTACCCTACATATGACTTTCAGTTGGCAGCCATTATTTTCGCTTTGAAGATTTAGAGACACTGTCTCTATGGCGATAAGTGTAGGATCTTCACAGATCACAAGAGTCTTCAGTACCTGTTTACGCAGAAAGATTTGAACCTTCGTCAGCGGAGATGGATTGAGTTGTTAAGTGACTACGATTGCACGATTGAGTATCATCCTGGACGTGCTAATGTGGTGGCTGATGCTTTAAGTAGGAAATCCCAAGGTCGGATTAATGCTTTGTATGCTTCTCGTGTTCCTCTTCTTATAGATTTAAGGTCTACTGGAGTGAAATTGGAATTGGAAGAACAAGAAGAAGTTGTGGCAGAAGAAGAAGAAGCCTTACTTGCTAGTTTCCAAGTTAGGGCTATTCTGATTGATCGTATACTCGAGACTTAGATGAATAATGAAGAGATTCAAGAGCTAATTCAGTTGAGGAATCAAGGGAAAAAGAAAGATCTCAGAGTTAGAAAGACGGATGACATGCTTATGCAAGAGAGTAGGATGTACGTGCCAAATAATGAGGAGTTAAAGAAGGCAATTCTTAATGAGGTACATATTTCAGCTTATGCGATGCATCCAGGAGGAACTAAAATGTATCATACCATTCGACCATTTTACTATTGACCAGGTATGAAAAGGGAAATTGCAGAGTATGTAAGCAGGTGTGTCGTATGCCAGCAGGTTAAAGCCGAAAGGAAGAAGCCGTCTGGTTTGTCGCAGCCACTTCCCGTTCCACAGTGGAAATGGGAAAATATTACTATGGATTTTGTGTACAAGCTTCCTCGTACACAAAACGGCTATGATGGAATCTGGGTGGTTGTTGATCGGCTTACTAAGACAGCGCATTTCATTCCTGTGAGGGAAAAGTATTCTCTGAACAAGTTAGCTGAATTGTTCATCACGAAGATTGTGAAGTACCATGGAGTTCCTGTGAGTATTATTTCAGATTGAGATCCGAGATTTACTTCTAAGTTTTGGATAGCATTCCTGGAAGCTTTGGATTCGAGATTAGTGTACAACACGTCATATCATCCTCAGACAGATGAACAATCAGAGAGGACAATTCAGACCTTGGAGGATATGTTAAGATCTTCGGTGTTGCAGTTTGGCAACGCTTGGCATAATCGGTTGGATTTGATGGAGTTCGCCTACAATAACAACTTTCACTCGAGTATTGGTATGGCACCATTCGAGGCATTATATGGCAAGCCTTGTCGTACACCTTTATATTGGTCAGAGGTTGGCGAAAGAGTTTTAGTGTGCCCTGAGTTAGTGGAGGAGACTACTCAGAACATTCAGGTTATTAAGTTTAATATGAAAGCGGCCCAAGATTGCCAAAAGAGTTTAGCAAACAGACATGCCACTGATCGAGTGTACAAGGTTAGTGATTGGGTATTTCTGAAGTTATCGCCGTGGTGAGGTGTAGTACGATTCGGGAAGAAAGGCAAGCTAAGTCCTAGGTTCATCGGACCTTATCAAATCACCGAGCGAGTTGGTGAAGTTGCTTCTAGGCTTGAGTTGCCTTCTGAACTATCTAAGGTACATAATGTGTTTCATGTTTCGATGCTTCGTCACTATGTCTCAGATCCGTCGCATGTGATACCTCATCAACCCTTAGAGATTAGTTCAGATTTGACTTATGATGAGGAACCCGTGACTATTTTGGATTGGAAAGAAAAAGTTCTGAGACATAAGACAGTGCAATTGGTTAAAGTCTTATGGAGAAATCACTCAGCAGAAGAAGCGACGTGGGAAACCGAGGACAGGATGAGAGAGATGTATCCAAGGTTGTTTAATGGTTACTAGTGCTGTATTATGGTAAGAAATTTCGGGGATGAAATTTTTATAAGGTGGGTAGATTGTGACAGCCGGTCCCGAAAAATTATTCTCGATAATGTGAAATGACGAAAATGCCCTTGAGCGTTGGGTGAGTGTTTGTGTTTCGGGTTAAGAAATTGAGCCAATTATATCAAGTCCTAAATAATTTGACCTAATTAGAACAAAACTTGTTTTGGTATTTGATTGGTGGCTTTTGGACCACACACACAAACCAACACATACTTTTTCTCTTATCTCCCGTACTCTCTCTCTCTATCTCTCATAATCTCACTCTCTCTCTTCCCTCTACGTACGGACATCACTCAAAACCCTTCGAAACTTGATAGATCGAGGTCGTGCTTGGTTCCATTGTGTTCATCTCGTCCATACGAACTCACTGGTACCATTTTCAGGTAAGTTAACCCTTGAAATCATGCGAAAACCCTAACCCCGAATGAGGTACTGTTCATGCACTAATTATTGTGAGGTTTTTAGGGGATTTCAAGCTCACAGAGAGCTTTAGAAGGTTGCCACAAAGCTCGGGGTGTATCGTTGGAGTGTTTTGGACGTCGGGATCGTGGATTCAAAGTTTGGCTAGATTTTGTGAAAATTCTCCGGCGAGATTCCTTTGTGTTTTGGACTACAAAGTGGTATATTTCTCTTCCTTATGTTTTAAGCTTCATTTTGGTTTAAAGATCGTGAAAAATGGTGCAAAAATGGCCGAGATATAGAGTTTTAAAGTTTTTCCAGTTTTCCGACGACGGCGACGGTCGCCGGATTTCTGAGGTAGAAGACGATGGAATATTCCGTCAAGTCTTACAGAATATTCAGACGCCATTAGTTAGTTTGGACGGATTCCGTTGGGTTTTAACGGAATATTCCTGACGGCGTTAACTGACGCCGTCAATGTGCCTGTCACGTAGCCGCGCGTGGGGGCGCGTAGGGCCGTGCCCTTGCTGGCGCGTGGCGGCGTGTGGGTGATCGAAAATTTTTTCTAAAAGTATGGGGATGTTCGTGAAGTTGTGTAGATCCCAGTGGTATATTCAAATACCAAAATTGAGCAATGTATGAGAAGTTATTTCTAAGGTTTCGATTATGTGCGTTAATTGACGTTATTTCAATTACTTCTCATATAGGCGAGACCTATCCGGAGGACGAGCGTAGCCAGGCTAGGCACGGGGGTTACGACCTGTCTACTTATCAGTGAGTGGGCTTTTGTTTTCCGTATATTCCTATATACTTGCTTTTCCCAGAAAATGAATTTAAAGAATTATGTGATTTGAAATGCCATGCAAAGTATCTATTTATTTTATTTATGCATTAGTGATTGCATATAATAATGATGGTGTTGCGGACGCACAGGTAAGTGGCAGGTAAGTTTATATACTGGTTATGATAAGAATGAATGATGTGATGTGATGTGATTAGAGCTCATAAACCTGCACCTTTATATTAGTGCTCCCGCCCAGAGTTAGGGGCATAGTCTTTCACGTGATGTTCACCTCCCGCACCGCATGCTCGCCTTGGATCCAAGTTAGGTGCACAGTCCTGTCGAATAGACCACTATAAGTGGGTTCGACTCATAGGTGACCCGCGAATCATTCGCACAGTCTTCACGTGATTGTAGCACTAGAGCATATTATTCTATATACAGTGATGTTGAGTAGACCACTAGAGATGGTATTGATTTATGTGCAGGATATACGATATGATTGAGTTGATTATGAGCTATATGATATGATGAGATTTTTATGAGCTATATACAGCCAAGGGCTGAGTTGATTATCTGGAATTCAATCACATTCACAGAGTTATGATTTGGCATGGCATACATACATTCATACATACATATTTTGCAGCAGGATTTCGAGAATTATATATATGAGTATATACTTTATTTCTGGGAAATTATACAGGATTTATGGAGATGGGTTATAACTTTTGAGAAAAGAAAAAGTTTTGAAAAGATTTGTTTTAGCCCACTCACGCTTTCTGTTTTTCGCCCCTCCAGCTATTAGGTAGTGTTCGTTGGTGGCATACGAGAAGCTCATCGGATGTTTTGACAGAATTCACTTATGTAGGACCATCTTCGGGTGTTATCTTCATTTAGTACTTTTTGCTTGACTGCACGTAGACCATTTATGCTCTGGTTGTGTAAACCATCTTAATTCTCGCATTAGCACACTATCTTGTTTTGGGTTGCTAGTTGCATGATTTTAAATTGTTCGTATCTTTCTGATTAATCTTGCTTCCGCACTGTGCACATGGTTACGTCACTCTCACGTGACGGCCAGCACGCCCCACTTTCGGGTCGGGGTGTGTCAATGTGGGTCCCACCAACCTTTTTTTTTTCTAATTGTAACATTTTTAACACTAAATGAATATATATTTAGAAATAAAAAATATTTTATTATTGAAATAATTAATGACGTTATTAATACCCAATGACTTTGATCAAAAATTGAAAAGGAATATGGTTTTAACCAATGAAGTAGTAAAAGGAGGGATGATAACCTAATTTCTCCTTACTAAAATGTCATTAGTTGAAAAAAATTACTTTATATACTATTTTTTGTTAAATTTTAAATACTAATTAATAGAATAAAAATATTAAAATGCCTCTATTCACCAAATAGTAAACACACTGAAATTTAATTTTTTTTTTTTAATTATTGTTAATATTATGGTAAATTTCATATTAAACTGGGCAGTGGTCGGTGGAGTTCGGTTAATGTGAAGACAATCTTGAAATTTTAGAAATAAGTTACGGTAGAATGGGGAGAAAAAATCCATTCCGATTCCTGAACAACCTGGAATTCAATTCCCACCTAAATCTAAGGAATTAAATACCATCAAATTTTGTGGTTGGATTCACAAATTTATGTGGGTCCCACCAACTTTTTGTTTCTCCAATATTTGATAAGTATTTAGTATCCTGTAATTTGAATTTAAATCGGCATTATGATTCTGATTACTTTCATGTAAATGTGCCATAAAATAGTTAATAGAGTATTTATTCCAACATCTAAAGTGTGTTCAATTTCACCTTCACACAATACCTCTTGTAAAAAAATGAACAAACTGGCCACGCTCAAATTTATGCACGAATTGTAAATGCGCGTATGATATAAAATTGGCATAATAAATATTTCGCCGAATTGTTAGCTAGGTTGGTAAAAGTATATACTGATGTATAAATACGTATTTTATGCATATTTTATACGCATTTCCTTTTAAGAATCTGTGTATTGTTGATGTTCTAGTAGGAAGTGTAGTGTCTGTATTTTTACGAAGAATCTATGAATCTTTGGCATATCATGTCATGCACACACACTGACATGGAGCTTTGATGACAATAAATTGAGCAGTTGCTTAGAGAACAATAATATTAAAACTTATTGTATGCATAGTACATCAAATAATATTGGTGTGATGAACTGCCAGACAAATGCTTGTGAGTTTATATAACCAATTTTGGATACTACTGGATCTTCGATTTAATGTTTGATACGTATGAGCGTGCATGGTGGTGGTTGATGGTGTTGTATGAGTGGGATGAAAGAGGAAATTGGACAGGGATATAAAGTGGACCCCTCCAGATGAACCTTCTCACACCATAGGAAGTGGAAGGATATGGTGGCACCACCACAACCTCCCACCAGGCCTACTTACAACAATGAAGACTAGCACACTTTTACAGGTTAGGTTAGGCATATTGAATTTCAGCGCCGCCCTTGATCAATAGCATTTGCCCCTAAACAAATATTTAATTTTCCATAAAACTCGTTTCAATTTGCCTTTTAAATGATCCCATATATGCCAACAAAATAAATTTAGACATTGAAATTATTCGGAATTGTTTTATTTACTTAGATATAAAAGATCCTTTATGAATAGAATGAAGCTTTTTTTTTTTTTTTGTCAAACGATAGATTTTGTTAGATTAAATGTTAAAATGAAGTTTTTGTTTTTTTCTTAATTAGGTGTAACTTTTATATTTTTTTTTATGTTTCAATAAAATTTGAAATGAAGGGACTTTCATCGGGCTCCTAAAAAGTGTATGACCATTCGCCATTGGGTTTGAGAGTTGAAACTTTATAGCCTATATCGTTTTACTCCGATGATTTAATATCGTATAATTCTATATTTTATCATAATTTTGTAAATAGATGTTTTAAATAATAAATTACCAAAACTTCTAATTTCTGATAACTAGTTCAAGCTTTTTTATGGTCAATAAATAACTAGTTCAAGTTAGTTCCCAATCTTGCACAACATTTTTAAGCATGCATGATCCTGCCGTAGTCCTCCCAGAGGAAAGAATCTCTCATAAACATGACACCAGATGACAGTGCCACCAGCCAATCACAATGGAGTGTTTTAATTTTCTTGATCATTTTTCTCTATCTTATCTTCTCTTAGTTTCTACCGTTCACAAGCGAAAAAACTATTGAACTTGTACATTGAATACATAAGAGATTCTCTCTTTCTAGAGGCATATTATGGAAGGCTTTGCTCCATGACAACCATGCTGAAAGCGTATATTGATGCAATATGACGGACAGAAAAATATTTTTCACTCAGTTTAATGTCAAATTATCACTGTTAACAAATATTTTGAATTACTTGAGTTATAAACCTCATGAACATGGTCTAATAAAAAATTTAAGTACGTGATTTTTTTATGCACGGGTACGTACGAATTGTTTGCATGAGTCAAGTACGCAATAATTAAAGTATGGAAGGGCGTTTGTTGTCTCCCTTAAGTTGTGCTTTCGTAATTTAAAAGGAGAGTTATTTGTTGATTTTGGAGACAATTTACGGGGCCCGGTCAGATGTGATGCACTTTAGGGCAATTTGACCACACAAAGAAACATAGTGGCCTAACCCCATCTCTGACATCCATCCATCACTATTTGGATGCATTAGGCAGATCCTTAATTTGTTAATTACTTAAACACCCTTATGATTTTAAGATTATTCATGATGATTTCTGTTCAAACTCAATTACAACATCATCAGTCATATTTTGTTAATTTAGTAGCTAGTGATTGCCTTAAAAATTATTTTCATTAGTCAGTTTAACATATCATTTCCAACAATACTAATTACTTTAACTTATTCTAAATATCTTGTTTTCAACACAATGGAGTGAAAAAAGTGAGTGACATGTAATGTTTTTTTTTTTTTTTTTTTTTTTAAGCACATCGATATTTTTACACTAGGGAGAGAGAGAGTTCGGCTAAGCCAACATTCTAACCATATTTTCTCTAGTCCTTAATAAATTTAGCTAGTAACGTTTTACAAAGCTAGCTTAACTAGCCCCCTTCCCTCATCGCTTTCCAGAGCCAGCTCCATGTCAAGGCCGTCTCTTGAAGCAACTATTTATTGTTTTTAGGCGTTTAAATAACTAATCGAGAGTTGATAAAGAGTCTCTTAATTAATTATCATCTTACTTTACTATTTTTAATTAAATGTTTTGTTCATTTCTTTGTGTTTCAATACTTTCAAAATAGAAGAAAAAAAAAATCCTCACCACCCTGACCGGCGGTAATGGTTTCCAGCAAAGACACATTTGTTGTCGATGCGCTTCTAGGTTTAGGGTTTTCTAACTCTTGTCTTGACCTTTAACTTTATATCTCGTCGAATTTTAACTCTATCTTTCTATTCTTTTCTGAATTATTACTTCATTTGACCACTATTCTTCTCACTTACTACTATTGGACGCTTCTTCTTGTCCCTTTTGCGGCTGATGTACGTACGTTTCGAAATTTCACTATTTCATCAGACGATGCACTCTTCTCTCGTGTTAATGGTTGATTTTTATTCTTTGGGGATAGACATGGAATGGTGCTCCTTTATTTTCTTATTTACCTGGTCCCTAAAAAATGTAAGGGCCTGTTTGGTATCCTATTTGAAATTTTTTATTATTTCTTAAAACATTTCTTAAGAACATTTCTTGAAAACAATTTTCTTTAATACTCAAAAACTTGATTGGTTTGTGACTTAAATTTTAAATCTTATGACTTAAACTACACAAAGAGATCTAAAAAGAAATAGTTACAGGAGAGGGAGAAAGAGGAGAGAGGAGGAAAGAAAGTAAGAGATGATTGAAGGAAAAAGAAAGAAGATAGAGGATCGGACGAGATAGAGAGGAAGATGAGTGAGAGAAAGAACCGAGAGAATGAGGGAGCGGATTGGAGGAGAGACGAAAAATGTAAAAAAAAAGAAAGAGGGGAGAGAGAAGAAAAGAGAGATAGATTTGGAGTGAGAGGGGAGGAGGGAGAGAAAAGAAAGGACTGGGTTTAAGTTTAAAAACTCTAAAAACTCACTTTTGATGTTTTTAGATAATAGAATATATTTTTGAGTTAGTCTTGAGTTCAGTTTTTTAAAATAGTCCTACCAAACAAGTTTTTAAGGCCTAAAACTTGAAAATTGTTTTTGAGTTTAAAAAGTTGGATTCAAGTAGAGTACCAAACAAGCCCTAAACGTTTTGAAGAGGACAAAAATACAAGTTATATATGTACATTGACTAATCCCTGTTTAGTTACATAGCAGTAAATTTGGGAGGGGGTTCTAATTACATTATGTAGTCAGTCTATCAAACACTATATTGCTTCTCCCTTGTCGTCTCTTCGGGTTGGTTTGGTCTTGTTTGATTACGAGTGTTGTTATGTCCATTCATTTGTCTTATTTTTTTCACTTATCTTATCATAGATGCAATTTTTATGAACATTTTCACTGTTAGGTGACATTGTTTAATATTTCTCATTTAGTACCAAAAAAATACTTGTTATTTAGGGTCATACGGAGAAAATTCCAAATAATTGTATAATAATTTACCTAAATCATTAGCTAGACATCTGACCCTATAAATTATAAAAATTTCCATTGAAAAAATAAATAATAAACTTTGGTTGATTTGGATTGAAAGTTTGCGGGATCATGAGACTGATTAAATCCATCCTTGAAAGTTAGTGTTCATCCATCAATAATTAGCAGAAGACAGAAGTAAAGAATATGAGCAATATGCTGACAAAAAGAACCAATTTTTTTGCTTCCCTAATGGGCAAGTTTGTCAAGCTTCAGAGAGTCTTGTATCCTACCTTACTTAATGGACATCGAATGTTACATGGTTTTAGGATTAGAAGAAGAATATATAGTTCATCATCTTAAACTATATATATCACGATTATCCAATTAATATATAAAATAAGATGAGGATTGAAGACCCATGTGAAAGTTCATGTATCATTATCAATTCAAATCCTCAGTCAAAATTAAGGGCCCGAAAAAAAGAAGAAAAGTGAACAAAAATAATAGAAAAAGGATCCAGCTTCTGTCTTCTTCAATCACGATTACCGCTTTCTTTTCTTTGTGGATCATCATCATGGTTAGCCTCTCCTTCTCAACCCTACTGTTAACCTTGGTTTGTCAATCCATCCTCTCAATCTTAATTTTAATTAGCATTATTAAGAGTTTGTAAGTCGTGGATTGTTCTATTAGATGTCTTTATCTTCAATCAATTGCGTTACAGATTTTTTATCGTTTCTTTGTAGCTTTTCAAATAGGGAAAGGGATCATCTCCGGATCACTTTCTCATAATCCACCAAGTTCAAGGATCTGAACTTTTGAAATTTGATTCAACAGCTACAAATATGGGCCCACTTTAAAAATTATAATAACCTGAGCCGTTAGATCAAATTTCAATGGCTCGGATCCCCGAACTTAGTGGATTAGGAGAATAGGATCCGGAGAGGATGCCTTTCCTTCAAATAGTATATCGCTAAGGGTTTAACTCTTGTTACTCACACAAACAAAACATATATGCTTTTTATGCATGTGTAACGTGATGTATACAAAGATGCTTTCTTTCTTGTGATTACATCCGAACAGTTTGATAACATAATATACACAGGTGTATAATGTGAAATATCTAAGAAAGAAACAATAGTAGTTTGCAAAAGTAGAAAATATAATAAGCCAAAACAAGAAACACGATTTTGATGAAGCAAACAGAGAAGTGAAATTGTTGCAGTGAGTTGTTAGGTTTGTGTGAGTGAGTGTGCCGTTTGGCATGGCATTATATGCATATTGCATAATTTTGCAAATAAATCCAAAGAAAACCTACTAAAACTGAACCAAATCCTCATCCCCATACTGCCATACAGACATGCGGCCAGACAACATCCCATGTGAAATTTGAGTGTATATGCATGATTCCCCAGCCAAAGACGTCCTCATTCTCCTGCCACGTGTCAGCTTGCATGATTGACAATTGGCAACCCTAGTTCTGATGTTTGGAGAGAGGGTCCCGACCATTCATGTTGAGGATTGGATTGGTCCAAACCAAGAGGAGGATTTGCGAGTCTTGTTAACCAATCAGACTGAGAAATATTGGATCTGGAGCTACGAGCATTAAATGTTTGGCTTAGGTCTCTCGTTACCCGTGCAACCGTAGAGCCTGATGGAGGCAGATTGTCTGCCCTCCTAATACCATGCCCTTCTCATCTCCTTCTATTTTGTGCGGTCACGGTTAAGTCACGTCAATATTTTATATTAATTTTTTATAGAGATAATAAAGCAATGGGAATATAAAATGTTGACGTGGCTTAACCGTGACCGTACAAATAGGAAGAGATGTGAAGGGTATAGTAAAAGGAGGGTAGACAATCTGCCTCCGAGCCTGAGACACAAGTCGTTGGCTAATCTTGCAAGCAAACACATACGACTTTGGAGATGTCAAAATTCCAAATAGCTAATTGATTTGCCTTTTGAAATTATCATTCAGTTTCACAGACTTTTCAAAATCGAGTTTGTCTCACTTTGTTTTTTGAAATTATCATTTTCGTTTCATTGTTCACTTTGTTTTTGTCCAATTCGGTCAAGTAAACGTTAAATTGAAGAAAAGTATGAACATTATATTTTTGACACAATTCTTTGCCTCCAAGCTGTCTGCTAAAGCAATCTAATTTCATTTTTTACAACTCTAATTCAAACCCCATAATTTACATATCTACAAACTTTTTCTAAGTTTACGACAAACTGCCATTATCGCCAAGAAGATTAGTCGTCAACTGAACTCAATAACTTGATCGCAATAATAGGTGAACTAAAACTAAGGAGACAAAAATATACTTACTACCCTTTAACCCATGTCAAATGTAAAATATCCTTACTACCCTTTAACTTAATTTCTATTTGACAAATAGACAAAAATAGGTGAACCAAAACTAAGGAGACGAAAATGGTAGTTTTCATAAGACTAGTCTAATAAGTGTAAACAGTATTAGTTAATTATATATTATTATTGATGTAATTTGGTAATGTGCAATTTTGATTGACAGTCTACTATCAGTCTATCATACATTCTCATGTAACTCAAAAGACAAACTATTACACTAAATAAAAAGTTTAAACATGAAACGAGTTAGTTAAAATGAATGCTTTATCTACTAAAGGAATCTACCACTTACAAATTAGGTTAATAATTTGATTCCAAAGTTAAATACTTAAACAATTCCTGACATATAAAATAATAGTCGTACACGTTTATTTTTTAAGTCCATATTGTGTAGAATCTCAATCAAAATCCCTTACCATAATAAGCTATTAAAACAAATTATCAAACAAAAGTCATTGCTTGCAGCCAATTAAATTTTAAAAAATCCTAGTACTAGACTACTGATTATGCTACCAAATTAGTAAATTAGTAACCCAAAGCTTGACCCAATTAGTTAGTAATTAAACTTGTGCTTCTCGTTAATCAAAGTTTTATTAAATTATATAGAGGGGAATGGTAAGCAGAGGGGAACAGAGAAGTACTTCTGGGAAGGTACAACGGAGCTGCCCATCAATCGCTGTCTGATTAGACAGTGGATCGATGGAGCTCGACGGAACAGCATACCAGCATTGCTGCACCAGCAGCAGCAGCTCCTCCATTATCATCATCATGTGGCGAATCCAACGCATCCAACAAATCATGTTTGTGTTGTGGGGTCCACTCTCTTCATCTTCTTCTCCGTTGTAAATTTTTTTTTAAATTTTTTTCTGCTCTGTTTCCTTCTTTCTTTCAGTGTGTCACTCACTCACTCATCAGACCTGAATTTCTGTCCAAAGTGTCAACGCCTTTAGATTTTCTAAAATATAAAGTTGTTAGCTCGTCTTTGTCAACACCTTCTACTCTTTGTTTCTTCATCTTCTCGTTTGCCCGATGTACGCGAAAGAGAAACACTAAAGAGATACTTTTAAAATAGATTTCTTTCCTACACACAAATTAATGTTAATTTTCTTATCAATATTATAAAATATTGTGTTAAAAATGTAAAATGACAACAGTTTCACTTTTGAAATAGGCTCTTTAACATTTATCTACACAAAATTCAAAAGCACCCCCATTTTATTCTACTTTTTTAGTTGATTTTCACAATACTTTTAGCTTCTTAACAAATCTTTATTTATTTATGACAACTTAATACTACGGTGTAGTAGTATTCTCCTTTACTTGTAAGTGAGATGTCTTAGGTTCGATTCTCATCAAATGCGAGTTTGAACCATATTATTGCTAGTCTATTGTGAGGCTAAGCCCACTCCCTTTCTTTTAGTATAGATAACATCGTTTGTTAAAAAAAAAAATTAACATAACAAACAAAAAGTGTTTTATTATCCTCTTTTTTTTTTCACAATCATTTTATCCTCCAACTGTTGGAATGAATTGTTGGAGAATAAGATCAACATCAGACGTATGACAAAATAATATATAATTACTATATAAAAGTTTCCATCTCTTATATCACATAGACCCTTTGTAGTGAAACCCAACACCAACAATAAATAGTTAAGTTGGGACAATATCAGTGATATTGGTAACAGACCATGCTGGGGTTGAAAGTTATCATGAATTCAAAGCAAATCAAGGATCATAATTAAAGTGTAGAAGGTAAAAGAGAGTACATAAATCACCCTTTTTTAATTAGAGGAGGGAGACTTAGGGTGCGTTTGTTGCACCTGACTATCTCGGACTGGACTAGCTTCAGGGACTAAGTTAAACTGGCTTAGACTAGACTAAGCTGAACTGATTTAGTGAAGTGTTGGTGCAGCGTCGGACTAAGAAACATGATTGTAATATTATATTATTTTATATTAATTTAATATATATATATATATATAATTAATATTTTATTATATATTAATATTTTGCTATTATTTTATCTTTTTCTTTTTTTTTTTCTTTCTAGAATCCTCTTCTTCTTACTTCTACAATCTCTGTAACCATTTTTCACTCCACCTCTCCATCCCGTCAAACCTATCTTCCTTCTCCCTCTACCTCTTTTCCCGTCAAACCACACCTCCGCTTCTCATGAATCACAAAACATAAAGCCCAAATTTTACAAGTTTCTCACAGATCACGAAATTCAAATACCAAATTTCACAAGTTTCTCAGCTTCTTCCCCACCACCAACGAAAACCCCAACTGGTACTTGGGCTTTTGGTACGCTTTCGGTCTCGACTTGCGTATGGGTCACGCGCGAACGTAGAGATCGACGGCGAGCTTCTGGTGATGGTGGTCTGGTGGTTGCAACCATGAAGATTTTGCTGAGAAAGAGAGTGAATTGAACGAAGAAGGGAAAGGAATCAGTGTATTGTTTTTCAGTTTTTGTTTGAGGTCTGGGTTTAGGCTTTTGGGTGGGATAGTGAAGGCCAAAGGGAGTGAGCGAAGGTGCGAAGGAGAAGGGAAAGGGCGAAGGAGAAGGGGGACGACGAGGGATCAACGGCGGGGGAGAGAACGGGACTAGCAGTCCGCTTGAAATCGAGGGGTCTTGCTAAGAACGTTTAGCGAAGCGTTCAGTCGAGGCGAGTCCTCGTTAGTCCCATTAAAACTAGTCTGTGTGCACAACAAACATAAGATTGGACGCATACTTAGTCTAATCTAGTCCAATGACCCCTAAGAAGGTCAAACAAACGGGCCCTTAATGAACAAAAATAAAAAAAAATGCAAAAAGAGACGCATGAAATAAAAACTTACCGTAGAAAGCAAGGAAAGAGCACTGCTTGACTTTTTACCTGCAACAACTATTTTTTTAATGTGTAAATGTGAATTGATATGTATTTAGAAGGAAAGCTTGCCCACATATGTCAAATTATATGGCATATGTGGGGAAAAATTGTTACTTATGAGTCCCAAAGAACAAAATAAAAATAAAAAACAATCTATATTGTTAATTTATACTAAAGTTTTATTTATTATATACTAAAGTTTTATTTCCACTAGCCCTACTCATTTAGGTGGACCCACCACCCAAACATCCATGATGTCAATCACGTTGGAGGAAACAGGGAGGGCAGGCAAATTTTGTAAATGGATAATGAGCTACAATGCACATTGCACTTGCCACATTCACTGCTTTTTAGTTCCTCTTCAACCTAAATATTGTTTGAACTAAAAAAAATTCTGATAAATAAAGAAAGGAGAGGATTTTGGACTTGGAAATTATTGAGAGAAAATGGGCAGAGAGATGGGCTTCCCATTCTTTTCTTCTTATTTTTGTTTTTGCAACTTATATAGACATATATAAACATCCTCATAAAAAATAGAGAGAGCAGAGAGCACTATCTCCCTCTCCTTCCACTTACATCCCCATCTGCTCCTCTAATTACTTTAAATATATTATCTATAAATACTCTCTATTAATAATTAAACCCTAATTAACTTAGGATTAAAAGGTAAGATGATCATAGATGGGAAAGAGAGAAATTAAAGCTAAAAAAACATTTCCATGTATAATATGGCATCGGATTTCTAGTCCTTGGAACTATTAACTGAAATCACCACCACCAGAACCACCACAAACTCAGCAAATTAACCCAAATCAGCAGGCAGCAGGACCATTTTTCCAGTCAATTTTTTGGGTTTTCACATCACATTGCAACTTGAGGTCTCATCACTGAAGAAGTGAGTGTATGGTTCACCTGCTGGAGGAGGAGCGTATGCGTATGGCGGCGGTGGGCCGGGTGGCATGTAGTTGACAGCAGGTGGAGGCCTAGCATACATCATTGGTTGGAACCTCTCATTGCCCATTTCCCTTTGCTGGTTCATCACAGCCTGCAAGTATTGTTGTTGGTGGTAGGGGTTACCAGGCATGGCCTCAGGCCCAGCTCCTTGGAAGTATAGACCTCCACCGGCGCCTCCGCCACCACCGCCATTCATGGCGCCAGCCGGCAGGCCTTGGACAGCTGGAATGTTGCCCATTTGGCCCATAGGCATGCTACCCATTGGGCCCATTGCCATGTTCATGTTGCCCATCTGTCCCACATTACCTCCAGGCATGCCCTGAGGACGGCCACCCATGTTCTGGAAAGCATTGTTTAAAGCTTGAACTTCACTCATTCCTCCGCCGCCGGCGCCTCCTCCACCACCCTTTTTACCCCCATTGCCATTGTCCATGCTCCCATTAGGACACCCTTGACCACTGTTTCCATTCTTGGCATTTCCCCCACCACCATTTTTGCCATCCGACGGAAAGCCTCCACTTTTGCCTCCATTCTTTCCACCCCCGCCTCCTTGATTGTGGTTTTGGTTTCCACCGCCGCCGCCACCCTTCTTTCCTCCATTTCCATTTTTACCCTCATTGTTCCCACCACCCATATTCACCTGAACAGGCACAGCCCCACCGCTGCCGCCCTTTTTCCCATTACCAGCATCACCACCGCCATTCTGACCACCACCACCCTTTTGGGCTGCGGCATTCATCATCTGCGGATGGTTCCCCTTCATCATACCATTCATCATCATCATCATGTTTGGCGGCATCCCCTGGCCGCCATTGCCCATCATCACAGGCTTCCCCTTAGTGAGAGGATGAAGGGGTTCATCCATGTCATCATCAAGCTCATCGTCATCATCGTCATAGTCATCATCATCATCGAGGTCATCGTACTCATCGTCACTCAAATCCTCTTCCTCCCGCACGTTGAATTTCACCGCCCTCTGATTCGGGTTCGGGTTCTGGCCCTTGAAATTAGGGGGCATTTGCATGCCCTTCAATTGGGGCAGCTTCAGATCTTGGACCCCTTTCATTTGCTGCAGCTGCTGGAGCTGCTGGAGTTGCTGCAGCTGCTGCTGAAGCTGCTGGTTCTGCTGTTGCTGCTGGGGTTGCTGGCCGCCCCTTGGCTGGCTGTTACCGCCACCGCCACCGCCACCCTTCTGCCCGCCTTTGCCGATGTTGTTGTTTCCGCCTTTGCCATTGTCAATTTGCATGTTCTTGAACTGATTGGGGAGGTTGCTCTGGTTGTTGTTATTGTTCGCCTTCGGAGCGCCCCAAAGCTCTGCATGTTTGCCGGATTTCGCAAGCTTCTTAATCAGAATAGCAGGGTCTACATTTCCGGAGACCGTCACCTTCCCCTGCTCTGAATCTATGTCGGTGGTGAAAACCCCTGTTCAAAATTAACCAACAAATTTTAGAAAAGATGCAAACTTTAAAATTTGTATGGAACAAAAACAAAAGCTTAAATGTGATTAAGCAGAAAGAAATAATTTTCTGTGATTAAATTAAAATATGGGGGGATGGAGGATACCATCGATTTTCTGCAGGATTTTCTTCACTTTGTGCTTACATCCATCACAGTGGATGTTCACTTTGAGAGCACATTTCTGCATGTACAGATAACCCAAAGAATACAGCAGAGTGAAAAAGAAATATTCACAACGGTCAAAATTTTTTAAAATTTTTTATAAAGTTATGAACATTTGAGTTCAAATGAAGCAAAGAATTAAGAAGAGGGGAGTGAGAGAGAGTTTACCTGGATCTTCAAGAACTCTTCTTTACTCATAGTTACAGCTCAAATGCAACAAATTAACACAATGTTACAATTAATAGTAAAAACAGAGAAAAGGGTCGCTGATAGATCTATCAAACAGAAGCAGCAGAAAACAGAGAGAGCGGTGAAATTAAAATGAGGTGTTTCTGTTATTTCTTTTGGGGACTTTTTTCCGAGCAAAAGAACACAGAGAAAACAAATGGGTCCGACTCTCTCTGAGCAGAGAAAGTTTAGAACCAACAAAGTTTCAGTCTTCGAAGAGAGAGAGAGAGAGAGAGAGAGAAAGGGGGGGGGGGGGTGGAAGCTCAGAAGAAGAGGTGGGTAGACATTAAACTTCAATGGGCATCCCTGCTTCCTCTATTTCAGGGGCGAGAGAGAGAAAAGGAGACTCTAGAGTGGTGCCTCCTCCAAGGCGTTTTCTCACTCTTATATTTTCAAGCCTTTATTATTTGTTGCTATTATTTTTATTTTGTGATCTGTA
Organism: Heteromeles arbutifolia; assembly: GCA_024362995.1. NCBI lineage: Eukaryota > Viridiplantae > Streptophyta > Magnoliopsida > Rosales > Rosaceae > Heteromeles > Heteromeles arbutifolia. The sequence goes on from JANCRC010000006.1 coordinate 23,076,267, forward strand.
AGTTGGCTTGGCTCGGAAGCTAACAATTGCTTACTGGCTTGGCTTTGATAAGAACCATGGAGGAGTGAGGAGTGATGAGTGAGGAGTGATGAATGATGAGTGATGAGTGATGAGTGATGAGTGAGGACTGAGAATGAGGAGATGAGTGTTAAATAGCGATGGTGAATTGAAGAGGGTCAGATTTCGTTTCAACTATTAAATTTAATCTTTGAGAATTATTAATTATTATCAGCAGATGCGAATGAAAACTGTGTCAGATTTTCCCCTCCCAAAATCGGTGGTAAAATAAATCATGCCATTAAATTGGACCTTCTCTTTCGTGTATATGCTTAGATTTTTTTTTTTATTAGTCTGATTCCTCCAATCCTCCTCCTCCTCCTGTGTACTTTGCTGCTGCTATTCGTACTTTGAGCTTGGCAGAAGCAATTTACCGGATCACCTCTTTAAAATCCAATTGATTTTTAAGAATCTGGGTGAATCCAGTGCCTCTGAGTAATAACTTTTGAGTAAACGACATTCATCGCGGTGTGAACTCTTTTTGACATGAATCAATCTATGGGCACCAATTTATGATTATGTGAAGAGGTCTTGAAAGAAAACAAAAAACAAAAAAAATTGTGAGGTATTTTATTAAGAAAAACTCAAATTTTGGGATTAGATTATAGGTTAATTAGTTGGAATGATCAATTTTTTATATTTTGTTGCAGAAATGATAATAAAATTGATTACTTTTGTAATCAAATGTCAAAAACTGATTAGTTAACTGAACTAAATTATATACCTTCACTAAAGATTATTGAAAGAAAACACAAGTTATTAGGGTTTATTGACATATTCAAAATAATAATAAAGGTCGTTAAACTTAACTTAGACATAAAACATGTGAGATGGAATTGGCAAATGCAATGTTATAGAAAATGAGAGGAAATAAAGTCATCCATAAATTCAACATTAAAATATGCCTCGCTCTTATTGAGTAGGGCAAAGAAGTATGGAAATAGAGTCGATCCATGTTCTTGATGGTTGAATCTTTGTTACGCGTCAGATGATCTGCAAGGCTACTACTTGTTATGGAATAAATATAAATAGAATAGGGGTCTCCAACCCTTTTCCGGGAAGAGAAACTCGGTCTTTGAGGCTGGTTACATTACTTAAAAACTTTTCTTACATCTACAGAATAGGAAGATCATAACCTCTTTATCCATCAATCGTACCCCCAACTCATAAAAGATTACATACTAATTCGACTTACACGTATTATAATGTTCATAGTCATATCTTACACAAGTAAATACTCCAGCTGCACCGCAGAACGTTACAACCTAACTCTGAACCCCAGATTTCATTTAATTTGGTCAACTTGTACAATAAAAATACTTTACATATAATATTACGTCAAAATACATCACTGGAGACTAAAAAGGAAAATCGACCAAAAAAAAAATTAAATCGATAAATAAACTCTTTCTACCTCTTTAAAAAAAGAGAACGTAGATGATGTATTGATTTGACAGCTGTGGTAAAAAAACAATTACCGCATATTAAGGGTTTAACATGTGTACATAAGAAGCTTGAGTTGACAAATATACACTTCAAGAGGTGTGGTCTTGAAAATTTCGCTTGGCATAGAAGATACATACATCGAGCTCGCACGCTTGATGCACATAATACATCATAATTGACCGTTGTTGGGGTCCAAAAATGTCACATGCAAACTCAATTAAGTCTCAAGGCCCGATTATCGTAAAAGCCCTGAATCAAGCCTAAATACATGACAAGACGTGGAATTGAGAAGAAAAAACATTCACAATCATGCCATGCCATTAAAATAATGATAATCGGACCGGATGTTTGTATCATCATGCCACGCCTATGCAAATCCTTGCATATTCATCACGCCAAGCTCTATTTTGCTAACTACTATTCACGCTAAAATATGCCCAAGCCACGTGCCACCCTTGCCAAGTGAATCATAGTGTGGATGTTTACGAAATTTTATTGAGCGCAGAGTCAAGATTATGGAAGACTTTGGGTTGCTTGGGAGTCCAAAGATCCAAGCCCACAATCTTTGAAGTCCACGTAGGTGAGTTTGAGAGAGAACAAACCTAGTTTCTCTTTTTCCCTAGTAGGCCAACTAAGTTAATTAAAAAGGAATTAGACTCAAAGCCTTAAGTTCACATGAAAGCCCAACAGAGCCCGCATTTAATGAAGAGAGAGGTGAACTTCCTAACTCACACAGAAGAACAATGAATAAAAGCTAAGAGACGCATTACCAGAATTAACGTTTGTGGAAGTTGACTAGAGGAATGAGTGCTCTAGGAAGAGTGCACGATGCAATCTTCACGGGAGCAGTGGCATTCATTTGTCTTACAACAAAAGGGAAGGTCGCAGTTGTGCTAGGAGAAAGAGGAAGGAAGATTTAGCTATAACTAAGATTCACCAAAGAAGCCTGAAAAGAGGAACCGTTCACCTGCAAAAAGAGAAGTCAGAGGTCTTAAAGGGAGGGATGGAACATTACAAAACGCTAAAAAGAAGGATTCAAGGTTGTACTGCACAAAGCAAGGGAAATCATACTCTAAGTGCAAACAGTCTTGAATCTTTGAGAAGATCACCTTCTTGCAACCTTAGTGCTTTCTTTAATTTTCCTTCAATCCTCTCAGTTAATGGTAACGAGAATACTGACAAATATTTCACGGAAAGACCAAAATGGTTTACAGTGGACAATCTCAGGGATCATTTTAGCTAAAAAAAACAACATTGTTAATTGGTGTTTCTCAATAATACAATCTAAGGTAAGAGTTTTAAGAAGAAAAAAAGTTAACAAACGCCTGTCTTATCTTAGCTCCCAAATAGATTTGTCCGTGTGAATAGTCGCTTATTGGTGCATAGGTCACTCTAAGTGAACAGAAATGCCTAATTTTCTTTAATAGTTTGAGAGTAGTTCGGGAAATAAACGGAAAAAATTGACTCTATGAAATCGAACGGTAAAGATTGTTAAAAGGTCGAATTACTTGAACTATTGAAGAAAAACCCGAAATTGCTCTGGTAAAATTGGTACAGGCCAAAAGTTTAGATCTTCTTTTTAAATGCCATTAACTGATTAAAAAAAAAAAAACATAAAAGTATGTGAAAGAGACTAGCTTAATTCCACAATACTATTTCTAAGATCATCTCCAACAATGGGCTAAAAGCCAAATTACCCCCCCCCCCCCCCCCCACAAACACCCTCCAATGCATGCTAACATTTTGGGCTAAATGCCAAATGTTATTTCTGGGCCAAATACCCCCCAGGTTCCCCCCATCCCACCCCACCCCCCCCCCCCACCCTCCGCGCGACTGGACTCGTTGGCCTTTGGGCCAATCTCAGCCCATTCACGCTCCAACGCACCCCACGCGGAGCGCCTGCATTTCGTTCCCGACAGGGGTGGGCCTCGTTGTTAGCGGTTTGTCGGCCACCCACTGAATTCCAACAGCTACATTTTGAATCGGATGGCTAGTTTTCAAGGACCGTTGGTTGATCCAACGTTCCAGATTCAAATTTGATTTTTTTAAATATGTTATTTTAAAATACACTGAATCCAACGGCTGAGATCGAATATAATCAAATCTAACGGTTAAAAAAAAAGATCTAACGGCCCAAATTTAAATCCAACGGCTAAAATAATTTAAAAAAAATTATTTAACTCAAAATTCACCCAAAAACTCTATAAATACCTATGTATTTGTTCAAACATCCACACAAAACTCAATTTTCTCTTACAATTCTTCCAATTTATCTTTCTACCATTTCTTTCTATTTCCAAATTGTTCAACATGGCAAGAGAGCATATTAGAGGTCGTAATTGGACCTGTGAGGAAGATGTTGCTCTATGCTTGGCATGGGTTTCTGTTAGCGAAGATGGTGCAGTTGGCACAAATCAAAATAAGAAGGTTTTGTGGGATAAAATCATTGCAAAGTTTCAAGAAAATTGCAATGGCGGCGGGTGGGATGGTGGTGGTGTTTATGATCGGTGGAAGGCTATCAACAAAGCATGCACTTTATGGAAGGGAAGCTTGGAGAGAGCCGTGGTTGGCATGGCTAGTGGAAGGAGCACCACAGAAATTGTGAGTTTTGTTCTTGATATTTTATTTGTCATGTACATAATATTATGTTGCAACTAATTATTTTTATGTATTTTTTGCATAGGGTGACAAAGCAATGGAAATTTACAAGACAAGAGTAACACCAAAAAATCAAGTTTTTAAGTTGCAACATGCTTGGGACATCCTCAAGGATTGTCCAAGGTGGGGAACCGATGCGGACCAACAATGGGGAAGATTATTTCAACGTGAAGCTGCACAGACAAATGTTGGAGATGAAGGTGTTGATGAAAGTTGAACGGTTGATGAAAGTTGAAAGTTTGGTGTTGAACGGTTGGTGAAAGTTGAAAGTTTGATGTTGAACAGTTAGTGAAAGTTGAAAGTTTGGTGTTGAACGGTTGGTGAATTGAAAATTTGGTGTTGAACGGTTGGTGAATTGAAAGTTAGCCCAGGGTTGAAAGATTGATAAAAGTTGAAGGCTTGCTTTGTGGAAAATTTAGTGATTTTTCAATATTTATCGGAATTTAAATTTTTTTAGATTAAAATGTTCATAAAATTAATTTACGATAGTCTACATTTTTTTTAAAATTTAATTCAAGAAAAAAAATAGCCTAAGTTCATTCTTTAATAATCCTAGGCTAAAATTTTAGGCCAGAACGGTTGGAGCAGAAAAGCTGTTTCTGGACTAAAAGCTAAATTTTTCAGGCTAAAATATTTGGCTTTTAGCCCAACCATTGGAGATGGTATAAACCCCCATGCAAAACTATCATATTCCCAAATGGTGGAAATAAAAAGAGTTCATCCTTTTGTGTATATATCATTCATTCTCCCCAAAAATGGTTTGCTAGTTGCTACACCAACTTGAAGAAAATTTCCCAATTGAGCTAGGGTTTGGTGCAATGTAAGGTCCATTATTTATGAAATGTGGGAAAATATGGAAAAAAAAAAGAATAGAAAGGAAAATAGCAAGCTGTAGGTCAGGTTATGAAACTAATAAAGCTCCCTTGGTGTTTTTGATCATGTGTATGTCCTACTTTAACAGCAATTAGGCAAAAGAAAGCAACTATTGAGGGCCACAAGCAAAGTCCTCTCCTCCTCCATTGATGCAGATGAATCATGCTTTGCTTGCTTGTGATTTTGGGTAGATTTTTTCATGAGTTTTGGACACTTGTTTCGTGAGGATACAAATCATTGATGTCCTTAAAAGCCTGAGGTGAGAGAGGTGATGTATAAACAAACCCTAGTGCCTTTTTTCCCCATTAGCTTTCCTGTTTACCCCTTTGAAGTGGTAACTTTACTGGTAAAAAGATGTTTGGACGGTGTGAAAAGGGACTTAAACCATATGGCTTTGGTTTCCTGGTCTAATTCAAACAAACAGAAATTGATTTTGGAACATTGATTGCGTCTTTGAGGTGACTTAGTGATTATTAGGTAAAGTTTAAGCAAAACCAAAGTTGATTCATAATCAGAGCAGAATATATTCTCGTCTCTCTCTCACATCATGCAAATAATCACTATAAAATCTCCTCATAAACAGTGGAGATTGTAACTGATTCTTATTCATTTGTGTCTATATATCTCATCACTTGAGATTTGCTTTGTAACTAGTTGCATATCCTTATTTCCAGTTGTATGTCTGCTAAAGCTACATTTAAAATCTGATTTATAACCAATTATGTATATCTGTTTATGTCTCTCTCTCATCATGTAAAATTTATCTTACAACCGGTTGTAGTGATGAGATAGATAGACGAACACAAGTGAATATACAACCAGAGATAACTAACAGCCTCTCCAAAACTACATTAAAAAAAAAAAAAAAAAACTAATGAAAAGGACTTGAAAACTTTGACTTTTAACGATAAGGACAAAATAAAGGGTAAAGTGAATAGTATTAGGATTGACTTTTTAGTGTAAAAATGTGGTTTTTCGTTAAAGTGAACAGTATCGGGAGTTTTTCGTTAAAATTCCCTAAAAAAAAAGTTTGAAAACTATTAATTAGGTTTCCATTTGGCCTCCATACACAAAGAGACGGTGGGCAACACGGCAACACTTAAAAAGCAGAAGGGTCTGAATTACATGCATGGGGGCTTTAGAACTTTGTTGAAACTTGAATGTATGTCAAAGTGGGTAGCTCTATGGCCTCTCTCCCATGTATGGAACTTGACATAACATCTTTTCCTTGTGAGGGAGGTTTTAAAAAGGAAGGACTTGGGCGGCCAAGCAATGCCATTGCCATTTATGCAGAAGTTGTCACATGAAGCACCACATGGCCTTCTGCAGATAGTGATTGATAAGAGAGATTTGAGGTCGTCATTTATTAGATTTTTGCATGCAGATTATGTGAACGTAACAAGATTCGAACAGAAGTCCGAACGCGATGACGGTAGTGATTAATGAAATTTGTAACAAGATTTCTTTCTTCTTTTTTTACCAGAAGATTAAAAAGGAAACCAATTCGGAGCGCAAGTGTTTCGGAAGGATATCAACAAGTTGCAGAAGTGAATATATATACAGTGGTTAACGGACTGCACGGACAACATTAGGAAAGGATATACAGAGAAAAGTAGGTAATCATATGGGAGTTATAGCTAACATTCAGTGCAGGCAAATAGCAGTGAAAACTAGAGGTGCCCTTAAATGTAAGAATACCCTGTAAGGGGGTAAAGCATACAGTTTTGTGCGATAACAACGAAACAGCTGGTGATTACATACACACCGCGTGGAGGATCAAGGCGCGATGTAACCAGCAATTTGTAGTGTAGTTAAAGGAGGTTAAACAAAGGAAGACTATAACAGCTTTGGCAAATAGAATCGGACGCTGTTGATGAAAGGAATTGTATGTTAAAATGAGTCAATCGCATCCTCTCTTGCAAGAGATACCACACCCACAAAGAATATCAACAAATACAAATTGAATCAGCATGAGAAAATACATCTCCTAACTGGTCATATAGTATGTTCCTATACAAGTCTGAAGGATTCAGATGTCCATGGTTTCACAGCGGCTAACATATCAACCAGTAATGTGGTCGGGAATAATTTGTTCAAACGCTAAACAGTGAACAAATACAAAGTTAAAAAGAATACTAAGGCTAACATACAACATAATCAGATGGTATTCTATAAAGAACCTAATACACACAAACACACATATAAGAAATAAAGTACTGAGGGCAAATACAGTAGGGATGTTCAATAACATGCAATTTGACCCACCTAAGCTTTACAGATTTGAATCTTAATTTGTCCCTTCACACTAACTTCAACGGGAAACATTCCCTCCCAGACTCTTTTTGAGATGTATCCCAGAGTGAAAAAAAGTACTTCCTTGAGGCACAGAATGTTTGTCCTATCTAGATGTCCCAACCTAGAATGTTCTCATTCTCTTCCTTGAATCCATATGTACGCATAAAGATATATGTATAGAATGTAAAGATACCATAGAGAATCGACTAAAGCAGCAGAAAGTTAACAAACACATGCCTCCCCCAATTTCTTCTCCCCCAAGGAAAGAAAATGGTGAGGACTGTGCAGTAAAAGCATGGAAATCGATCTCTTTTAATTAAATACTGTAAACCTCAAAATTCAAAAAAAAAATTCACTCGCTGCTTTCAAATATGTAAAATGACAAGATGACGACTCCTTAAATGTATAAATGCTCCACAAAACATTCATGGAAATCAAACCCACACTTTTTACTTATTTTTTTAGTTTACAAGTTCTAAACGAGTTGCCTATAAAGGGAACCGAGAGCTTGCAGTTTGCACACACCATGGGTATATATAATGGTTAAGAAAGTTAATTCTTGAGGATCAAATTTCAGTCATCTATGTAAGATAATCACATGAATATTAGAAAGCAACACAGCAATTACAATATACAAAACAAAACAAAAATGCCCCTTTATACAACAGGTGAAAACACACAAATAAAAGAATTCGATAGCCATACCACAATCCACATAGTATGGAGAAACAAGTATCTTCATTGCTCACTTTTATTTATCTTGATCTCTATAAGTTCCTCAATGGGTTGACGGCAGATGGGGCATTTATTGGATTGAACCCGCAATTCTTTTGCACAGTCACTGCACATACACTGGAAAAAACAAATGAAATGAGAATAAACAACTGTAGTCTTAAAAGTGAAAAGCTTGAGGTATGTATCCTAGCTTGCATTGTCATACACATTCTAGGAGTTACAAAGGAATTCTAATCAAGAATTTGATTTCTCGTCATCTAAAGAAACTAAATCTACAGGAGTTAGAAATTTGAGAAAGAAACAAAAACCATGGTAGCATGTTACTGACCCAACCATCCAATGCTCCTAACCACTAACCAAGAGAACCCGAAATTTAACAGAAATCTAGTGTGGGAGTCGGACTATCGTAGATGTGTGATCGGATGAGTCAAGCCCATCTGCCTGGATCAGTCTATTCACAAGCGAGATCCTCGAGCACAATGGGCTTGAGCCTTCCAGACCATCAGTCTCAACAGATTTTCTACCATATGGTATAAGTGCAGATTCTCCAGCATAGTCTATGATAATTAGCACCCTCTCCATATAATTATGTATCTTAGACAAACTCTCACCATATGTCGACAAGGTAACACAGCAGTATCCTTAGGTTCAGTCATGCATATCACGCATTCCTTCCCTGGTTCAGTGTCATCAAAGCTTTCCACTGTCGAGCTTCCTATTCCATATATCTCACGTAGCTCATACCGAACTTCATCAATCCACAGTATCTGCCTAATTACTTTCACTTGGAAATGGTCACCATTGTTCTTTTCCAGCACAGCTTGAGTAATCTGCATACGAGGGGATGTATCTGGGGTAGGCCCAACAATATGCTCATCTGTTGAATCAGGTGGCAGACATGTTTCAGCAGATATTACAAGCGGAAATACATCTTCTCCTGGTGATGGTTTTGAAAGATCATCCAACTCAAAGAAGCCTAAATCAATTCCTGTTCCTGAGGGCTGGCGAAATTTTTGGCCAAGACCCTTCTGAAAGGGGACTCTCACTGGCATAAATGCTTCAGGAAATAGTGGAACAAACCTACAGTCTGGCTCTTCCTTGGCAAAGTAGAAGACCGTAATGCTGTCAATAAGAAGACTTGATCAGAAAAAAGGAACATGACAAAGCCCATAAGAAATGGAGATCGCCTAAAAAGACTGCTAAGAAAATGGAAACTGTTACCATATAACCATGGAGAACTAGCCATGGTCTTTACCGTTAGAGAATCATGACTGTGGCCAATAGGCATGTGATGTAAGTGGAACCCACTTATTTTCTATATATAGGGAAAATGCATAGTGTGAGTGCCATATACATGCGCAACATATGCTAGCTGGCTACACGCAAATGCTCAGCAGGAACATGCAGCAATCATAACACAAAATGTTTCACATAGTGCTACTTTTGGACGGTAACTCTTATCACTTAAGAATGCTCATCACATCAAATATATAGACAAAAGTGCAAACAACCTACCTACCACATCCAAGAAAGTTGTTTCCAAGCACTATTGAAAAGCAAATTAAATATAATACTTCAATGAAGCTCTAGACCGAAAGAAATGTGGATAAACAAGACATGGACCATAGCATTATTGGTACTATAAACAGTGTGGACCAAATAATAAAGAGTTATTTAAAAAACAATTGCATTAAATGAAGCACAAGAGCAGACTCAATTACAAAGATAAAACCATTACTTTACTTAATGATTTCTCAAAACCTATAAAATAATTGATGAAAACTCTAAGAAATAGTTTCAACATAGCTTCATCTTACTTTGGTAAAGATAACCAAATGTGAGAGGGTTCAGTTAGATGCCAGTATGACCCTGTTTTTTGCAGGAAGAATGAAATATATCAAAGGTAGTATGACCTCCTAATCCAGAGTTTATCATGAAAAGCAGTAATCTCGAAATAACGCTAGCCCAACAAGTGATTGCAGTAAATTATCTCCCTTCTACTTCCTCTTGAGAGCAGTGTTCAACAAACAAAAGCAAGAAAATTAACCCTTTGTATATGATAGGGAACCTTCCTATTGGAGAAGGAGGACCCATACCTTCTCAAGATAGATAAAAACCTAGAGCTTCAGGGTGCAGAGCTACAATTTCTACCAAATTTTTTTACTTCAAACCCTAATGTGAAGTTGTTCGAATCATTGATTTGCCAACGAACATTGACGGCTGTAGCTAATTTCTTGTTTACGGTCATATCTACCACTGTCATCCCCCAAGCTATGAAACATATTAAAAGGCGAAATTCATGAGCTTCTTTTAAGGCGTCCATCAGCAATTACATCATCCAAGGATTCAAATATGAGCATCAAGTGACAATCGCTTCATAAGTCCCACATCTTATTAATATTTCATATGCTTAGATAATCAATGTAATTGCAGACTTGCATATGAAAGAGAGTTTTGTATAACTCATAGGTTATTGTCTCCTTACCCTAAATGATCAAATATCAGAAATTTGTCCCACCTCCCCTAATTTTTTCCGGTTCAGTATCATAGCAGCAACACTAGCACTCCATTTCCATGGATATGGCAGCAATGAATCCATTGTCATTAACACGCATAGCCCCTACCTAATTAATTGCTACGAAAATTCCATCTCAGCTAACTCAAATTCTACGGTTAAAGGCTTTAGTATTCTCAGGTCCTAAATGCCAATAACTTTGAGATTGAAACCCCATCCCATTTCTTGTCCACAACATCTGAGCATGAATACATACCAATCAACACACAATCTATTACAAGACACAAGCTTCAAACACAGACATAACATAAGACATAGACCAATTCAAGAAGCGAACAACCAGAGGACAACAAAAGAATCCCAATTTGCTTACCTCCCATCATACATGGCATCGAAAACGAAAGACACCAAATGCTGATCAGGGTTCAGGTCATCAATCTCAAGCCTCAACGTGTCCTTATGCACGTTGACATCGTTCTTAACCTTCTTGGCGTTCTGATGCTCAACGTAAGGCGGCGGAGGCGGCAGAGGAGGCCGAATTGCGGGCCACCCATTACTCTGAGTAGCACCATAATTATAAGGCTGCTGGTAATTGTAATTGTAATTGTAACTGAAGCGCCCCATCATGGAATTGCCATGGTTGCAGGAGTTGTAGTGGCCGTAGCAGTAATGGGTTTGCGGTGGAGAAGGAGGAGGAGGCGAGAGAGGGAGAGGGTGTGTGGGGTACGGAGCTCTGGGTTGAGGTCCTTGTGGGGCGTAAGGTATGGCAGAATTGGCATAGGGGTAGTTGTTATTAGAAGAAAATGAAAAAGAGGAGGCGGAAGAAGCTGAAACCAAAGGGCCAGGTGGCGGTGGAGGAGGAGGAGGAGGTGGCGGTGGAGGTGGAGAAAGAGAGGCATGCTCCGATGAGTAATAAGGATGAGAACTTGAGATGTAATGGGGTTGACGTGGCGGCGGTGGCGGCGGAGGCGGTGGTGGGTTTTGGTAATAGTTGTTCCTTCTTCTGTTGGTGCTCCATGAAATCCCCATTTGTCAAGATCAAAGCTTTGGGTTGTGAATTGTGAGTGGAGAAAAATGGTGGATTTAGGTGGACTTGGTAGGGGAAGCGTGTACTGTAGACGACAACTGTAGGAGAAAGGAGAAAGGAGAAAGGGAACAAGATCGCGTTTTGTAACAGTCAAATTATTTGTCGAGTAAAAAAGTTAAAACGATACTATTTGTCACGGTTTTGGTTCTTTGCGACTTTATATAGAGTTTTTGGTTTCTAACATAAAGCTTTTATTTAAGTTGGTCTTGACTCGAAATCAACGTGTTTAATTCTTCTTTTCGCAAGGATGAATTGAATCGATTGTAGATTGTGAAGGGATTGATCTTCTTAAGGCTTTTGACTCGTTTGGTAGCCGGATGAGATTGAACCTTAGAGATAAGATTAGATTGGTATACCTCTTAGTACTGCGGTCTAGTGGTATTTCTCTTCATTTGGAAGTGAGAGGTCTTAGGTTCGAATCTCGTGGATGACGAATTTGATACCCAATTAGGTTGCCTATTGGCTTAACCGAAATCTCATTCCCTTTAGTGTCAAAATATCGATATACTAAAAAAAAAAAATATATATATATATTGGATTGGCAGGGACTTGTAATCCATGTAAAATGATAGGTTAAATAACTTACTCTATTATAGATTTATAACTCATCATATTCCGTCATATTCATCTCACATTTTAACACAATAAACAACAGACTGAACTCAAGTTCATTTTAATTGGTCACAACCTTCCCATCCAGCCCACCAAACAGAGCCTGAAGCGATTAGTTTTCTTTTTGTACAAGTGTTATTAAGAAAGAGGTAGGCGTGCTTTAAACTTGAAACCTTGAATTGAAAAGAAAAAAAAACAAACACATTATTAAATCAACTAAGATACAACATATTGCAAAATGTTTAACCAGCTTCATCAAGCATAATAAATTTGTATATAATACGCAAAAGATATACGCACATACTTTTTATGATAAGTGTTTTTATTTTTCATACACATCTCATTAATTCATTAAGTTTCACAAAATTCAACGTAAAATATACTTTTTAAAAATTTTATACACGTTTATTTACACATAATATTGTATAATACATATAAACTTCACTTGTTTTTAGCATATTATTGAATAAATTAAAAAATACATATTATGTTGTGGCCTATATTTAACTGACAGGGGAAGGGGGGCTGGCGGCACAGAGAGAATATAGAGAGAGATGTGTTTTGTAGGATTGTGTAGATGATGTTGTTATTCCCCCTACGCAGTGCCTTTATTTATAGTTATAAGAGAGAGAAGAAATTCTTCTCCTCCAAGGAATGCAAGTCCTAATAGGAAAGAATAACTATAATCAAATCTAATCTAGGATTTACACAATCACACATAAACAAGAAGTTTACAACACTCCCCCTTGAGTGTGTAAATACTTAAGTAGATTCGACATCATGTAGAGGTTGAGGAAGTCGACTCGTCTGTCAATAAGATATGAACTTGTATAAGGAAGTAAGTCTCACAAAAAACTCTATGGCTATGGTAAAAACCCGAGTAGGGACAAAATCCATAGTCTAAGGAAAAATGTGTGAGTAATGCAAAGTCAAATGAAACATCTACGGGACGTCATCAGGGATATGATCAACCCAAGATGGGTGCCTCGTCAAAACCTCGTTAGGTAGCAAAAACCCAGTGGGAAAAATGCTCATGATCGTAGTGAAAAAGAGTACATTAAGATCAAACAAGTATACTTTAGGATACTCCCCCTGAGTTTGACACAATTCCAAAGAGAACTAGCAATGTTACAACTCAGGAAGTTTACACATACCAATTCCTTGAACAAGCTTATGAAACGTCGCATTCGATAGTGATTTGGTGAAGAGGTCGGCCAGATTGCCTTATGAACATATTTGCATGACTTCAATATTTTGATGCTCTTGTTGTTGATGTGAGAAGAAGAACTTCGGCGTAATGTGCTTGGTGTTGTCTCATTTGATGTAACCTTTTTTGAGTTGTTCGATACATGCTGCATTATCTTCATAGATCGTCATCGGGACATCAACGACGTGGTAAAGATCGCAGGAGCTTCGAATATGGCCCACAACTGCTCTTAACCAAAAGCATTCCCGAGTTGCTTCGTGTAAGGCGAGAATTTCAGCATGGTTAGACGAAGTGGCAACTAAGGTCTATTTAGTTGACCTCCAAGAAATTGCGGTGCCTCCAACGGTAAAGACATAACCCGTTTGAGAACGCGCTTTGTGCGGATTAGATAAGTATCATGCGTCGGCATAACCAACAAGGTGAGAATCGACTCGAGATAAGGGGGTGTGGCATCACTCGAGGATCCGTAGGGATAGAACAAGTTCAAATCCGTAGTACCCTTGAGGTAACGAAAAATATCTTTAACACCAGTCCAGTGTCTACATGTTGGTGTATTACTCTATCTTGCCAAAAGAATAACAACGATGTCGGGTCTAGTGCATTGAGCTAAGTACAATAAAGCGCATATCGCACTTGGATAAGGAACTTCAGGCTCCAAAATCTCTTCATCATCCTCCTCCGGATGGAAGGGATCTCATTTTGCATCTAGCGAACGAATGACCATGTACTCGAAAGCTTCGCTTTATCCTCGTTAAAGCGGCGTAACACCTTCTGGGTGTAGTTCGATTGATGTACTAAGATTTCATCCGAACAGTGCTATATCTTGAGACCGATACAGTATCGAGTCTTTCCAAGATCTTTCATCTCAAATTCTGACTTCAGGTGCATAGCAGTTCTCACGAGCTCTTCAAGAGTTCCAATGAGATTCATGTCATTGACATATATTGCGACTATCACAAAACTGGAATGTGACTTCTTAATGAACACACAAGGGCATAGTTCATTGTTCACATATCCCTGACTAGTCAAATACTCACTCAGACGATTATACCACAATATTTCGGATTACTTCAAACCGTAGAGTGAATGCCTCAGCCGAATTGAGAGCATGTTCCGGGGTTTGGAAATATTTGATCTAGTCAATGTAAGTCATTCGGGAACTTTCATATAAATTTCCGTATCAAGATCTTCCTAGAGATACGCAGTTACTACGTCCATCAGCTACAAAACTGGTAAGGTAGTGAAGAGTAATCACATTCATAATGGGTGAAAAAGTTTCATCATAATCAATCTCAGGACATTGTGAGAAGCTTTGCGCAACAAGACGAGCTTTGTAAGGCATAATTTCGTTATTCTCATTACACTTCCGAACGAAAACCCACTTGTAGCCAACGGGCTTCACATGTGGAGGAGTAGGAGCTACAGGTCTAAACACCTTACGTTTTGCAAACGAATCGAGTTCTACTTGGATTGCTTGTTTCCAGTTTGACCAATCAGTTCTACATCGACATTCATCAACGGAACGGGGTTCAATGTCATCGCTCTACATGATCTCAGTAACTAATGCATTGTTGACGATCATCTCATTTCTACACCAACTATCATCTAAGCTAACATAATGGACTAAAATCTCATAATTCTCGGGAGGTAGATTCGTCTCTTCAAGGATGCTTCCGTAATCTAGAATTTCCTCATGAGTTGGATAGAATGAGTAAGCGACAGTCGGATTCACGGTAGGCTCTTTAGGTGCCTGTGCCGTGGGTTTCCTCTCTCGGGGCTGTAAATCCTTTGAACCAAGAGGTTTGCCATGTTTTTGTGTAAGGACAGATGATTGGCTAGCTGCTAATGTACGTGGATCACCAAAGTTGGCGTCCCGGGCCTCCAGGAGGGAAGTTCGTCGTACATTTGGTACATCCATCTTTGCAGGCACACTCGTAGCTGGAATATGTGATCTTGTCACTCGCGCTAGATCAATGAAATCATCTGGCATGCTTTAAGCTATGCTCTGAAGATCTAATATGCGCTGTACTTCAGTCTCAGACTGAGCGGTGCGGGGATCTAAATGAGACAAAGTGGGAGTCATCCACGATAATTCGCATCATTCTTCAGGAACATTGACGTTCTTATCTTCCTCTAACGATGGGAATATTGTCTCATAAAAGTGACAATCCGTGAAACGAGCGGTAAATAGATCGCCTGTCAAAGGTTTTAAGTAACGAATAATCGAAGGAGAATCATATCCGCCATAGATTCTCATCATTCGCTGAGGCCCTATTTTTGTACGTAAGGGCGACAAAATTGGCACATAGACCGCACAACCAAAAATGCACAGATGCGATATGTCGGGTTCGTATCCAGTAACCAACTGAATGACGTTATATGGTTGGGTCACAACAGGCCTCAGACAGACCAACATGGCTATGTGCAATATTGTATGGCTCCAAGCAGCGATCGGGAACTTGGTACGTATGACCAACGATCGAGCAAGCATTTGTAAGTGCTTAATGAATGCCTTTGCCAGGCCGTTGTGGGCATGAACATGGGGTACTGGATGTTCAACTTCAACCCCAACCAACATGCAATAGTCATCAGAAGTTTTAGATGTGAATTCTCCAGCATTATCCAATTGAATAGATTTGATCGGATAATCAGGGTGGTGAACCTCGAGCTTGATAACCTAAGCCAATAGTTTGGAGAATGTATCATCCCTTGTGGACAACAAGCACACGTGTGACCAACGTGTGGAAGCGTCAACCAAAGTCATAAAATATCTAAATGGTCCGCATAGAGGGTGAATTGGTTCATAAATGTCCCCCTAAATCCTTTGTAGAAAAATAGGAGGATTCGAACGAATCTTGTCATAAGAAGGCTTAATAATAAGTTTTCCCATGGAGCAGGTTTGATATGTGATTCCTTGAATCGAACCTAAACTTCGGGTTAGTGGATGCTCGTGTGATCATTTGAGGATACGGCGCATCACTATTCTTTCAGGGTGTTCCAAACGATCATGCCAAAGTGTAATTTCGTGCGCGGTCCCAGAGGTAGGGCCGGCCACATAATGGCTCTATATAGAGTGTATGGTCGTAGTATACAAACCACTCGGGATACACTCCATCTTCTCTAGAATACCCTTTATGGCCATATTCGTATGAAGTTATACACATAAATTCAACTCTTTTTTCTACATAGGTTTCAGCGTGGTAATTATTATCTCTATGTCCTTGAAACTCAACAACGTTCTTCCGTAACGCGGAGAATAGAATGCCTCATCAATGGTCAAAACTGTACCATTGGACAACATTATACGTGTCTTACCGTATCCTTCGATCAAGTTGGATGGGCTTGAGAGGGTTGTCAGATGTGCGTTCTTAGGTATGAAGTTAGTGAAATAGATGCATTCACGCAAAACGGTGTGCGTGGTTGCACTATCTTCCAGACAACAAACTTTTCCACTAATCATACCTAGGAATAAAAATTAATTTGAATCAATCACATGCATAAAAGTTCTAAAAACAAATATCCAATCAAAATAATTTAAGTATTTAAGGATGGTAATTAATTAAAACTTAATATAAAAAAATAAATTACCAACAAATAATCCAAACATAAAGGAAAAATGTTCAAAATTAAACCAAAAACACAAACGGGTTCGGCCACTAAGTGGAATTCGGCCCTATTGTCTAAATTTCAACTAGAAAAATAGTTCATGTCTAAGATTCTAATCTTCCATAGGGGTAATAGCCTCTTGAAAGTCAGAAACCTCTATCTTGGTACTTTCCGGTTCATCAACTTGCATAAAGTTTGATTCAAACTTCTTATGACGAGAATGATATTCAGCTACAACCTTATGGGAAGCACGGCAAACATAGGACCAATGGTCATTTGAACCACAACGATAGTACATGTCCACATCCATGGTTTCAAATGCTTTGCCCTTATTCTTGAAGTTTGGGGCCTTGGGAACGAGGTGAGGGCGATTTTGGGCTCGATTTCCTCCCTTAGATGAGCCTTGGCTCTGTTGACCTTGACTGGGTGGCTTCTAGTCGCCCTTACATTTCTATTTTGGTGTTTTAGGCATTGGTTTGTGCTATAATGTGCTTCGGGCACAACAGTTGCCCCAGTAGGTCGAGCTTGATGATTTTTCATCAACAGCTAATTCTACTTTTCAGCGAGAAGTAAAACAGAGATCAAATTTGAAAACTTAGTGAATTTTTGAGCCCTATATTATTGTTGCAGGACAATATTAGTAGCAAATAATGTCAAATGGGTATTCTCCAGGAGATCCTCTTCAGTCAAGGTCTCGTTACAGAACTTGAGAAGTGATCGGATTCGACAAACTTCAGAATTATATTCATTTACATATTTAAAGTCATGGAAGCGCAAATGCTGCTAGTCATGTCTTGCTTCAGGCAAGAAAATATCCTTTTGGTGATCAAAGCGATCAGCCAAAGCGACTCAGAGTGCTCGTGGACCCTCCTCAACACAGTACTCAGTTTGTAGTGCGTCATGAATATGTCTTCGGATGAAGATCATGGCAGTGGCTTTCTCAGCTTCACCAACCAGGTTGTCTGTCTCATCTACAATGGCGGGACGCAAATTCTTTGCAGTGAGGTAGAGCTTCACATCTTGGACCCACTTGAGGTAATTTCTTCTAGAAACCTCCAAAGCGGTAAAGTCGAGTTTGTTCAAATTTGACATGTTCCTTTCACAAAATGAATGGACAAGATGTGGTTAGTGTAATAGAGAAAAAATCAATCCATTCACATGGGAGTATAACATTCAGGTTCTAATAGACATGTATTGGTTTAAATTCGCATGAAAAAGCTTCGGGTTTTCATGGGTAATGTTTTTAAGGAAAACTTCAGGTTTTCAAACAAGGCATGTTTCTAGAAACTTCAGGTTTTGAAATAATTATGAACTTCAGGTTCATATGTTCCTGTAGACAAACGCAAATATATATACATAAATTATGCAAATAGAACTTCTGGTCTATAATTATAATTGAATTAATTATTTGGACCTGAGGCCAAATTTAAAGTATGGGTGAAAAATTATAAAACCTAAATTGTCTAAAAAAAATAGTCAATTAAACCTCGGGGTCTAAAAAATTTGGACCAAAGCTTACGAGTGAGCTGAGCAAATTATTAGCCATGAGGTCTAAGCCCAAAATAGGCTGGGATAGGCTCGGGTAGCAGGCCTGGGGCTGCAGGCCCAAGGATATGGAATGGGCTGCAAAAAACAAACCCAAAAAGAAGTCCAAATGGGCTTCGATTTGGTGCTACAAGGTGCACCAATGCTCCAGCAAAGCTGGATCGTGTGCGGGTTAGACATGGATGTAACAGTAAGGGCTGGGATCTGGTGTGTCGCAAGCGTATGGGACACCATAGCCCTACGGGCTGGTGTCGCGCTTGGGTCGAGCTTCGGATTGTGGGCTGCAAACTATGAGCCCAGATTAATAAATCTCTCCAGTGGGCTGAAATAGAACACCAAAGCCCAAAGGGCTGGTGTTTAGACCAAGGGTAGCCAAGCCCATGTGGGCTCGGGTAAGGACCAAAAACATCCCAGTGTTGCTGGGTAAGGTTGCTGTAGTTGAGGCAGCACAGCCATTGTTGGTGGCCGTGTTCTTGGTGAATTTTGGTCAGGGGAAGCACGGGTTCGACCTGGAACCCTATTTTGAACGGAGAAAGTTTGATTTCTCGGCGTTGGGTGTGAAAACCATGGGAATTTCGAATTGAAATCCTCGAAAACTTAATGAAATTCAACAGGAATTTCAATGATCATCGTTGGAGACGATGAATTTGTCCCAAAAATCACAACTTCAGGTCATGATTCTTAATGGAAAGCGTTGGTGCCGTGACTCGTCTACGAGTGAGTGTGGGTTTGGGGATGACGCCATGGACGGCGTCGTTTTGGTTTTCATGGAGAGAGAGAGAGAGAGAGAGAGAGAGAGAGAGAGAGAGAAAGATAGAGAAAGAAAGTTGCTGGCTCTCAGCTTGTGGCTCGGCTCAGTCACACAGGCTGTAGGCCTGGTGATGACAGCTCGAAGCGGCGCAGCTTAGAAGCCAACGGTTCGAGATGGATCAGATGGGTTTTGAGAAAAATCCCTATTTTTAATTTTTTTTTAATTCCAGATTATAAAATTTAATTCAATTGCATGCCTATTCAATTAAATATTTTAATGCATAGACATATATTTGATGCAATTCATGGCAATATCAAATTCACATAATTCAACAATTATGGATATAATGCATACAAAATTTATGTCGAATCTAAAATTCGAAAAATGTAAAGTTGGGTTATGCATTATGATGAATGTTCATGTTATTAGGGCTGCAAAAATATCGAGATAAAAACCGTTGTTTTGGAAGAACCTGATTGTGTGATGATATTGGTGAACTGGTTTGATGCAGAAAACTTCCACGTCAGATTCCTAAGCACAGCGGTATGAGCGTGCTAATAATGTGTTGTGGCCTATATTTAACTGACAGGGGAAGGGGGGGTCAGCGACATACAAAGAATATAGAGAGAGATGTGTTTGTAGGGTTGTGTAGATGATGTTGTTATTCCTTCTACGCAGTGCCTTTATTTATAGTAATAAGAGAAAGAAGAAATCCTTCTCCTCCAAGGAATACAAGTCCTAATAGAGAAGAATAACTAGAATTAAATCTAATGGTGTAGTCAAACTAAGATTTTAAAGGATTTTAAAAGTGATAGATTTTATAGGATTTAAGAGGATTAAAAACTCCTACAAAATTTATATGGATTTTAAAGAATTTGAATGGATTGTGGTGGAAGGATTTGAAATCCTAGGGGGTGAGGTTAGATTCTTTTTAGTCTTGGTTATATATATTTTTTGCTTTCAAATCGCACAAAATCCACAACTTATTGAAATCTTCCAAAATCTTAATTTTTTTTAATACACTTAGATTTGGATGGATTTTAAAATCCTTTAAAATCTTTTAATTGACTACACTAGGATTTTAAAGTCTTTTAAAATCCTCTCAAATCCGAGTTTGACTACACCCCCTAATTTAGGATTTATATAATCACACTTAAACAAGAAGTTTACAACATATTAAAATTTAAAAAAATGAAGGAAAATTTTAAAATATAATTTTAGCCTAGTTGCCAAATAATTCATGTATATATTCCTGTTTCGTAGGCTTCTTGCATTTCAAGTTTCCTTGATTACGTGTTAAATATAATAAGAAGGTGATGATGGATTATCCTCGTGTTAAAGCTTGGCAGTTAAAAATAAAAAATAAAAAAAAATTAGCCTTTATTTTAGGCAATGCCCGGTCTACTATTGATGTTGTAGGCCTTTTATTTTAAGGACAACTAATGAAAAAGATTTGAAAATTTTGAGTTTTAATCAAAATGACAAAAAATTGTTGTAAGTGAATGGTACCAGAGTGACTTTTTAGAGTAAAATTGTCATTTTTCGTTAAAGTGAACAGTACCTGAAGTGTTTTGTTAAAACTCCATTTATTTTATTAAAGAATCACATCGAGGTCATAAGATTTACAAACACTTCAAGATCAATAAGGGTGCTAAAATCTTTAATTTTATGTGTAAGTAAGAGGTTTTCGATTTAATTTGGTGTATAAAAATAGATCAACGAAACAATGAGTGCCCAAATGAGATAGGCTGCTAGCTCGGGTATTCTCTTGCTTCTTTAAGTTGTGGCGGAGGTCACCTTGTATGGTAGAAATGTTGGGCAACCACTCTCCGATGCGCAAGTCAGGTAGGGGCTGTGTGTACGTGAAAAATGATGCGCCTTTTTTTCAATGCGTGAGTTGTCGCTCACGCGAGTTGGAATTGTTGGTTGCATATGGATGGTGCGATGGCTCTTCGCGACATTGGTTTCTGGAAAGGCCCAAACTTTTCCCCATCACGAGTGAAAGGAAAATGATAAGCCCACGTCTTTTTCAATTTCTCACGTGCTCCTGTTTAATTATAATTGTTGTTGTTACTTAATACTATAGTTTAATAGTATTATTCTTCATTTGTATTTGAGAGGTCTTAGATTTGAATCTCGAGAATGGTAATTTTGCAACTAATTTATTCTCTCATCCTTAGTGTAAATATATTGTCGTATAAAAAAAAAAATCATAACCGTTGTTTCTATTTGATTGATTCAATTTAATAGCTAAAAAGAAAGAAAATGTTTGAGACACTAAAATGATTATGTGAGAGTTCCCCAAATACAAAATAGTATACCATCCATATTCGCACCGTGTTTGCCATTATCTCAAGAGTCAAAAGATGATTTGGCAAAGAGGGGGATCTTGTATCCTGGCTAGAATTTATCAGGGTACTTCGTTCGAGTTACAGTTGCCTTGTTTTACGTTCTGGTGTTCATTGACTGATAGTGGGAAGAAGTTGTTTGTTTTATTGTTGATTGCACTTGAATGCTCGTGTTAATTAGTAGCACTAGCACAATAGAGTGATGTTTCTTGCCGTATTCATCTTTCATGTATTTACACACTCTGGTGTAAAATTGTTTTGTTCAACGATTTCGATTTGATTTTATAACAAAATATTTAGTTTTGAATCCTTATCACAAAAAGAATCCAGCAATAAAATCGAACTTTGAAAACACACTACACAACCAACATGTTAACCAATTAATTTCGGTTTAAAGCCGGCATATGTGCAGTATCATGACATCGTCACCAAATAAACTCTCTTGCAATCAATATATTGTCTTAGTAACACCACCAATGACATACATAATTTTTTTGTATTCAAAACAGTAAATCATCCGTCCCCCTCCCCCCACAACACAAGTCAACAACAAGAAAGCCTTTTAGTACCATTTCGTTTTTCATTTTTAATTTTTTTTTCGTTTTCTCTTCTTCTCCCTTTTTGTTTTTCTCAATGACCAAACGACACATTAAGAAAAACTATATCCAAACCTGCAACAAGTTCATTCAGTATACATCTTTTGTGCTACTGGTACATACATATTTCTTCATAATTTGACCATAAAACATCTGAATTGTTCAATCACACCCAATAAAACGTACTTAAGCCTCCAACGAGTAAAAAAAATATCTCTTAGCTTGCTTTTACAAGGCCAATACAAACACATAACATTACAGACTTACAAAAACAGATAGCAAAAATCATAACCAATCCCATCAGCAAAAATCCGGCCTCAGTTTCTTCCGAACCAAAACGCAGCCTCTCTGATGATCCCTGAAAATCCTGATCTCACAACAGTCCCTGAGGTCCTCAAGGCTGATATATTGCTGCTTGACCATCCTCAAAGTATCACCACCAGTGTCATGAATCCAAACGTAAGGGTGGCAGGTCTCGTCATAGTAGTACAGCAAGCCCTTCATGCCACCACCGCAGCTGCCACCACTCTCTCCGCCAGGCATGTAGGCCTTGTATATGCTCTTGCATTTCAGCCTCTTTGAGCAGCCTGGTTTCAAGGTGTGAACTTTTTTTAGTATGGACCCAACTCTTATCTGCAGCTCCACAGGCTTGTCACTCAGGTTCCAAACCCTAGTTCCAAATCCTGAGGATTGCTGTGTGTGATCCCTGCATCCATCAAAGCAGCCACCAGTTGGGAAGATGCCAAATCTGGGCATTTTTGATTGGAGTGACTTGAAATGTTTGGTGACCTTGGTCACCTTGGACTTAAGGACAACATGCATTTTTTCGGTTTTTTGTGTTGCAGAACATTCACACCACTCATATTTGACATCTTTAAGTCCATATATAACCTGTGTAATGACCCCCATAAAGTCAATTCATGACATACTTTCTCATATTCTTGAATGAATGGCTGTGATTAGTTTGGTGGTACTAGAATACAACACCTTGGTATAACGAGTTCACATGTTATAATATAAGTTTATTGAGATTAACTTTCAAAGTGGGAATTATGAATATGAAATGGGCCAAATGGGTTATTTTTAAAATCCCAATTGCTAAAATAATCAATGTTTCAATATAAGATCACTATTTCGTCAACATTTGATCGGTCGTTGATATTTGGTCAATATGTCATTGATATATGGTAAAGACATAGATTTATAACAAGTGATTATATATAATTTTTCCTTAAGGGAACATGTGACATGATAGAGAATATTGTTAGCCCCTTGCATTAAGGAATTGGTAGGGTCTCAAAGGGCCAAAATTTCAACACGAGAAAGCGTGGAGACAGAAAATTAATTAAAAATGGTAAAGACTGCTTTTTTCCTTTGTTTGGGAGGGAGAAAGAGAGAAATGGCACCCACACTGCACACTAAGCTTAATGATGAGGTCTCATGTGTATATGATGTTGCTTCCCATTTGGTTATTCCAACTTATCTTTCGATTCACTCACTCCTGTTCAAGTTTCAAAGCAATCACCTTTTGCTTCCCACAATCACTCCAATTCCTATCTATAAGCATAAATCAAACCCTGGTAATTTGGACCACAACCAGATTGGGACTTCTCTAATGGGCCTTGGCCCTTGGCAGAAACTCGAGCGCGACCGGAGATATATAACGCCATCATCTTATAGCCCTCGTCACATGACTCACTTCAGAAGCGCTAAAGGGTGACGGAGATATATACCTGTATGATATACAAGAATCCTCCCTTGACTTTTGGGGGTGGGTGTTTGTGCTGGTAGAACACAAAGCCTAATTTTGTGGCAGGTAGATCAATTTCTTCATTTCTTGCCAAACCAAATCTTCAAATTTCAGACTATTCTCCACTCACAACATCATATTCAACAGATACATGACCTTGACAGCAGGGCAAATCCGACCGTCGAATCGGCGCAGAAAGAAAATTTATAATAAAACAATGGTAAAAGCGACTCGGATTTCGACCAACTGTCCAAGAGGACAACACAGGGCACAACAAATCTTCTGTATAAATACTGGACTTGTAGGGAGCAAATAGATTAATCGTTTACTTTACATTAAACCAACCATTCAAAGCCTCACAAAAATGACCTCAATGATTTCTTTAATCTTTTATTTCATGTTGAAAAGGACAAAAGTTAGACTCAAATAATTCAATCTTAATGGCCAAGTTAAGCCATATTTGTTCCAATTTACAAAATCTAAAGGATGGGAGACTGTACAGGGAACAAATTGATGACTATCTGATGCTGCAGTATTAATAGAGCATAACACTTTGAAAGGAGGAGGTGGGACGAAGAATTTACAGAGAGCGTGGATTTCATTTCTCATGATGGTCGTCAGGCGCGTCTATCTTGATTAAAAGCGGCTGGTTGAGATGCACTGGTGCTTCGGAGACAACAGGTAACTCTGGTATAATATCGATGTTATCAATATCCTCATTTTCAGCCAAAGCTTTATCCAAAGCGGCCTTGGCAACTCTTGTAACACAAATCATTAAAATCACTGCAAACAAGCCAAAGAAAAAGAAAACGGAATACTTCACAACACTTCAATATATGCACAGAAACTTTTAATTGTAGTACAATGTTTAACCAAGTTTTGCTTACTAGCCCCTTTCCAGTAGTAGCAATTTCACTTAGTCCATAATCTTCTTTTGGGGAAATATCAAAATGCTTTGTTTAACTACAATTAATAAATGACTACCACACACGTAAAAAATGCTAAAATTTCAAATTTCAGGAGTGATTTAAATATTTCCTGTTCCCATTATATTCCCCTTTAACCATTCAACACACTTGTAAATCCAACACCGGCATTCCTACTTAAGAGTGTGCCACAGTTCAAAAATCATCTTTTCCCATTTCTCTGGTTATTTCTTTCTTCTTTGTTTCATTGACATGTCATTTTTATCTTAAGCTTCATGCTATGATAGTAAGAACCCAAACATCTTTATCTAGCATGGTAGTTCCAATGCTCCCACTACACTAAGAAGAAAAAGAAGAGAAGGTGGCTGAAAAAAACAGGTAGTGTGTGCTTGCTGAGATGCTGCAGCTTACCGGAGACTACAAGGCCCAGTATGATAAAAGCCTGCATACAAAATATAAGAGAGTGAACATATATCAGAGATAAAGACAATGAAGAAACAATGCTATATAAATCGCAAAGCCTAATTTGAAATCTATAAATTGTGCTCTCTAAGAGCTTATATGTCCATAACAAACAGTTACGATACACCCTTTTGGGACATGATGCTCGCAACATGCACCGGATACTAAATCTGAGTAGACAATGTTGAGGAGAGATCATTTGAACAAATTATAAAATTACAAGCAGTCCAGAACAGATAAAAGATGAGGTAGCTCTTACCCAACGGGTCTTTGAAAATTCACCCCATCCATGCGTCACATCAGAAAGATCCTTAAGAGTTGTTCCAACATATACTAGCGCAAGTGTTATTGGCTGTAACAGAACCATTATCGAACACATTAACATCGAAATGAAACAAAAATCTCCCCCTATGATAAAGATCTCTCTTTAACATAAAGTTTTAAGTTTGAAGCCTGCTCAGGAAACTTGTCCAGTTGTCCTCTGAAACTACGTTGCAACAAAAAATAGCAGTTGATAAAACAATTAATATTACTCAGCTTGGTAGGGACCTAAAGAGCACATGTATTTTGCATTCGTACGCAAGTTCCCTAATCAGAACTTATACACGTATTTACCAATATATGGCTATATGTTACGTTCAGAACTTATATATTGTCTGAACAAAAGACTGACATCAGCTTGAGACAGATGGAAGAGTGCATATGCATCACATATTAAATTCACAGATTCATGAATATGCAGACCACCTTTTAACACAGTGCAACTCTCCCTCTAATACATTAAATTGATATGACCGATGTCTAAAAGATGCTGAAACATTTTCACAATTGAGTGTAATTGATGGACCACAAGAAGTCATGATGGATGAATGGGTAGCATGTTTCAAGCTCAAATTATAACACGTGGAGTAACTGAAAGGGGTAAATGTTACCTTCACAACGTAAACAAAGCATGCTAGTCAAGCATACAATTATATTCTTGTAAAGATACACTAAGACAACCATCTTGATCAACATATATATCGAAAGAAAAGCAATGATAAACTATGACAATATCCCATTATGCATTTTAAAAAGAAAAACATTGTGTCCATTACTTGTGAATAGAATGGAACATAGTATAGCAAGATGTTGGGATGGAATCACGTAAACATTGAGGGTGAAGAAAATACCATCATCCCTATCCAGGAAGCCAGCATGTATTGTCCAATTGGAACAGGAGTCACAGAGAGGAGGTAATTTAGCATGTTGAAGGGGAGCAAGGGCACAAGACGAAGCAACAAAACAATCTGCAGAAAGAATGAAACAAGTAATATCAGCATCTATTTACATTCTACTATAGATAACATTCATTTTACGCTGTTGCCATTTCACTACTTCCATGCTTCATTGTTTACCATTTGTAAAACAATTAAATTAGGGTAAATTAATAAGGTAAGATGCACGTGGAAACGCCATTAAATGTATATACTGAAAATGTCAATTCACTTTTTGAAGGTAAAATATGAACCACACAAACCTTAAATCCGGATCTCCGAATTGCAATGGCAACTGCCCGGAACTGAGGATAATCCTTCAATCTGGAAACAACAAATGATCTCCCAATCTGTGTGGGAATTTAAGAACAAGATAAAGAAAGCATACATACTATATTTATGACCAATGGGAGCACACGCACACGCACACGCACACGCGCACGCACAAATGCAATTATATATTCACACACACACACACACACACACAAATGCAATTATATATTCTCTCTTTTTTTCAGAACTTAAAAACCAGGATATTTTTCTAAACAAGAAGAGCTTAGAATGGAAACCTACAGTTCTTCCAAGAAGGAAAGCAGCCCCTGCACCTATAGTGGCTCCAATTGAGTCGGCAACAAAGCCAACAGGTAGGCCAAAAAGATAACCACCACCGAGCTGAACCCATGAAAATGAGGAATCACATAAGCATGCAAACTTGAAATTAAATAAAAAAAATTTAAAAAAAAAAAATCTTTCTTGAAGTTTTCTCCTTTCTTTTCCCCTCTAGACCATGACTGGATATTGCAGAATATAACAGTAAAAGAAAACTTTTAAGTGAAGTAGGCAAAGCATATGCTAGATCATTATTCGACAAGAATTCCAGTGCAGTAACAACAATTGCTAAGGCATCGGACAAATGCTTACAGTAAGTACTGAAGCTGGTACTGCCAAAACTGTTAGTGGGATGTATGCAATAGCCCTGCATGTTACCCAAAGAAATATAAGTTGAAAGGGCAAACAGAGGCAGTCTATTACTGTTTCACCAGTAACTCATGTTTGCGGACAATTTAACCTGTCAGCAATCTGTTTCTGTGACTAAGCAGTATGATTAAAATTATGACAGCAATCAAAATGAGACATGCACATTATTATTAGTCAGAGTTAAAACCCAGAAAAAAAAAACGATATGGTAGAAGTAGAAACAAAATTAAAGTCCTACAATTTACTTACAGCACAAGGGGACCCCAAGGACCAAGATCATGCTCAACCCATAATAAGAAGTCCTTCAAAATCTGCAGGTACCAGTTACTTTATCAATCAACAAACATGACCATATTCGAATAAGAGACTTTGGTATCAGCATCTTTGCCAAAGAATTGGGGTACGAAAAGGTCTCAATGAAGTGATCCACAAAAAGACCTCCTATTGCAGCCGACAGAATTAATGCAATTTAGCAAGAGAAGTCCTACTGCATTGTCACATTTCAAACGAAAAGGAAACTGCAATTGTAGATAGACTAACGAGCAACAAAGTGATATCCATGTCACTATTCAAGTGATAAGAACCTAGTTAGAAATCAACAAACCATCAAATTGAGTTCAGCATTTTCGGCATGCTTAAAAACGCAATCCCATTCAAATTGGGCTCCTCCCTATATTTCATTCAAACTTTACCCTCAATTTCAGAAAAAATGTAAAGCGCCAAAGAATAGCTCTAGTGGGAAAAAAATCAACACAGCTGCAGCAAAATCCAAAATTTCCACCAATTCGAAATGTAAGACCTACCCAATAATCCAATCAACAAAAAGATGCATACCCAATCAAACATCACAACGTCAATAATAAAAGCACAAGAAAAATCATCCAATTATCGAAACCCCATACCGAAAACTAAACGGAAAACAAAAACCATAAGGAAGAAACTCACAGATTAAGCTATCAAAACACGAAAACAAAACCGACCCAGATGAGAAAAACCGAACCTTTTCAATAGGGAGAGTAAAACAAGCAGTGGCAACGGCGGCCAGAAGGAGGAGGAGGAGAGTGATCCTGAGCGCAGAAGCCCAAGTGAACGCCATGGAAAATCTCCGACGCCAAGGCCTGCACTCCTCGTCGTCGTCGTTGTAAATAGGTTGCTTCAACGACAAGCGAGGCCTCAACCCCCCAAGGTTTGCCAGATTTGATTCGGCTCCAAAAAGATGCGGGCTTCCTGCCTCGTTCTTTTCCGGGCACCCACTGTTTTTGTTTTCTTGCCTTCTTATCTTATCTGCGTGATTTGATTGAGAAATCTTCCGAGATCAGAAGGAGGGCACAGAAAGTCGTAGAAAATGTGTTGATAAAATTAATTATTTAATTAATATTTTTTGTATAATTTGGTGTGTATTGATGGAGTTTTCCTGGAGTTACTTGTGAGGAGATTAAAATGGTAGGTGGGTTGGGGTTTGCTTCTGAATGTATTGAGTATTTTTTGGGGGTATTGAAAGTCTTGTGATTTATGTATCTCTGATTGATGTAATGTGGATGATGGCGGTGGTTTCATGTTTTGTTGCGTGTAAAATAAAAAGGGTGTTGAAGGAAAATTAAGAGGGTGAGGTCGTGAGGGTAGGAGAGGGACAGCAAGAGTTGGGATGGCAACGGTTCGGTTTGGGGACGGAAATGTTATATCCATCTCCATAACCACGAAAATTAACCATTTCCATAACCGCAAATTAACCATCGGGTATTATCCATAACCATACCCACCGGGTAACGGATTCTCCATCGGTTAACGGGTATATCCATCTTCGTCAATACAAAAAATATATTCGTTCAATTGAGAAATTATAAGTTAGTAGATATCAATTTCATCATTAAACATTTGATGTATAAAATGATCCAATGAATGGATCTTGTTGAGTATAAAAATTAAAACACTGATGATGTTGGCTTGTTTTTGTTATGTCCTAAAAGCACCATTGAGTTCGCATTGATTTTGATTCAAAACTTTACTTTCCTACAAAATGCAACTTTTGTATTCTCAAGCTAATGGTTTGGTGAATAATAGATATACAAATATATATATATATATGTATTATACTATTATATTATATATAAATTATATTATTTACTAATCGGATCGGATTCGGTTATGGATACGGTTTGGAGACCTCTATAACCATATCCAAAACCATAACCGAATAATATAAACGGTTTTTCCCCATATCCAAACCATACCCGAATTTTCATATCCAAATCCAATCCATTCGGGCGGTTATCCACGGTTATCGGATTTAACGGTTAGAATTGTCATCTCTAGGCAAGAGAGAGAAATGGGGCTCAATTGGTTTGTAATTGCCTTTTTTTTCTTCTTCTCTTTTTATGGGTTGCAATTGCTTGTTTTATTTGGTAGTCTTATGTTTTTATGGTTACACACTGAGGGAGTCTTGTAGTTAATATTATTTAAGAAAACTGATAATATTCACAAAAACTTAATAATGGTGAAACGCAAAACGGGACAAAATTTAAAGCTTCGGAGAAAAAGTGAGAAGTGCAAAGTCGAAGCTTAAAGAAAACAAGTGGCGATTAATGCTCACATTAGAGTATGATCAACTTAGGATAGGTGCCTTGCTAAAAAAAACCTGGTCAGGTTAGCAAACACAATGGGAGAAATGCTCCTGAACTAAGGGAAAAGAGTACATTAAGGTCAACTAGGTATCTAAATGATACTCCCCCTGAGTTTAACAAAATCTTTAATTAGACTACAAGCGGTATAATTTAGACAGTTTATGCTTTCCAAATTCTCGGACTAGCTTCAGAAAACTGAACTTTGGTAATGACTCAATAAAGAGATCGGCGAGGTTGTCATTGGAATGAATTTGCTTGATTTCAATCTTCTGATGCTTTTGTTGCTGATGAGAGAAGAAAAACTTCGACGTAGTGTGCTTGGTATGGTCTCCCTTGATATATCCTTTCTAAATCTAGTCTATACATGTACAATTATCCTCAAATATCTTTATTGGGACACCAAAACAGATGACAATCCACAAGTGCTTCGAATATGCTTGCTAACGACTCTAAACCATGTACACTCACAAGCGCTATGAGGGTGAGTATCTCAGTATGCTTCAAAGAGGTAATAACTAAAGTCTATTTAGTAGACCTCCAAGATATTGCGGTTCCACCAACGGTAAAAACATAACCCATTTAGGGTCTTGCCTCGTGCGGGTCGGATAACTACCCAATATCAGCATAACCAACAAAGCAAGAATCAACTCGAGGACCGAGAAGGACGACGACTCCACTCATGGTTGAGTAGGGATAGAACAAACCCAAATCCATAATACCACTTAGATATCATAGAACATCTTTTACACCTTTCTAGTGTCTGCGTGTAGGCGCATAAATGTATCTTGCTAAAATATTCACAGCTAAAAAGGTGTTCAGCCTCGTGCATTGCTCTAAGTACAACAAAGCATCAATTGCACTTGAGTATAAAATTTTAGAGGTTCCAAAACCTATTAATCATCCTCTTTAGAACAATATTGGTCTCATAGTGCATCAAGCATATAGATGACCATTGTGAACGGCATATCAGGCTCGTACCCAATTACCATAAGGAACGGCAAGAGATAGAGTAGAGGGTTGGAGAAAGATGACAAGATAGAGCGAAAGGGAGTTAAACTGGTTGAAGGTGTATTCAATTGAGATTTGAGGAATTTTAATGATTTTGTTTTCATATAGTCTCCTTTAAATTTTTCCTCCTCCCTCCCACCACTTCCATCCATTATTCTTTAATTTTTCATTTGGCTCATGTATATGTGTATATATATATACACTTTAGCATAGAACAAAATGAAGAAAAAAGTCAAAAGACAAATTAAAATTCTTAGCAAACAAGCAATAAACTATAAAAAAAAATTAAAAAAAAAAAAAAAAAAAAAAAAAAAAAAACCAACAACCGCGGCTGCAAGTTGTTTCAAACTTGACAACCCCAATCTGTATGTAGATGGGCTGGATCGTTTTTGCTCAACGATGGCTGCTTGCTTTGGGTTTGTTATGCATTTCATGACTCAATTAATTTTGAATTTCTTTTCATTGGACCATGGGCTCAGAAAATGGTTAACCAAACTTAACAATGGAGAGCAAGGTTTGATGAGTTATATTTCAAGGTAATTACGTCAAGTTAGTTAGGGATGAATTACAAAATATTAGATTGGAAGAATTAGTGTTAACGCTCCAAATTTGTAGGCCAAATCCAGACGAATCTGGATGGACAGTCACATATTCTAAATGAAACAATGAAAGATACTTAGCCCTTGATGGGCTTGGGACATGAACTGTCAAATACTGGGCTAAAAATGAACACAAGAATATATAGTGGTTCACCCATAAATGGGATTACATCCACTCTAGTTTGTCTATATATTTGCTTAAGATTACATAAAAATGCCTCAAAGCCCCCTTTTCACCCCAACCAATCTCGCTCTTTTCTCTGCCACTCTTTCTTCACTAAGAGGTCTTAGGTTCGAATCTAGTAGATGGCGAATTCGATACGAAATTAGGTTGCTCATTGTGTGGTTTAGCCGAACTCCTTCTCTCCTTAGTGTAAAATATATCGTTGTACTAAAAGGTGTGGCATTTCCCTAACCACCCTATTAAATATGCCAACTAACATATCTAGTCTAATAAATATCTGATCTTGGTCATCGTACCGTCATCTGTAGAGCACCGTGGTCTAGTAGAGAGATGATATTCCTAGCACTCTGGTGTTCTAATTTGAACACTGGTTTGGTGGTCTAATTAGAGCACCTTGGTTAGATAGTCTAATTGGAGCACTTTTCTGGTGGAGTCTAATTGGAGCACTTTTCAGGTGGTCTCGGTAGAGCACCTTTCTGGTGGTCCTGATAGAGAGATGGTCTTCCTCGCACTTTGGTGTTCTAATTAAAGCACCTTGGTTTGGTGGTCTAATTAAAGCACTTTCTGGAGGTCCCGGTAGAGCACCCTTCCGGTGGTCTCGATAAAGCACCCTTCCGGTGGTCTCGATAAAGCACCCTTCTAGTGGTCCTAGTAAAACACCCTTCTCTAGCACATTTTCCTAACACTCATGTCTAACACTGCATGCCTAGCACATTTGCCTAGCACTGTTGCCTAGCACTGCATGCCTAGCACATTTTCCTAGCACTCCAAACATGGTATATCATGTGCTAAAGAGTTGTCTCCTTTTAACTCTTGAGGTCTTGGTTTTCCCTTCTTACTTTGGGCTTTGGTCTTCTCTTCTTTCCTAGGCCTTTGTCGGGCTTCCTCTTGAACATGCACTGTTGTAAGAGCCTAAAAGGACCACGTTAACAATTAGAAATACACCATATGAGCATTATAAATGCATGTCGGACGAATTTGTAAATAATTCCTTTCAAATAGAGATTTGCAATTCTCTCACACGCTTTTCTAATGCTCATATAGGTTTTCGAATTCTATCTAATATTTTGTGATGCATTCCTTATTAACTTGATCAAAATCCCTTAAGGCAATGTTTGGTGGGCTGGATGAGATTAAGCCTTAAGGATAGGACTTGATTGGCATGAACTTGTAAATAAGACTTATAACCTATGTATAAGGATAAGTTAGATAACTCACTATATTGTGGATTCAAACCTATCATGTCCAATCATGTCCATATCACATTTTGACACAGCAAACAACAGACTAGACTCAAGCCCATTTTAATTGATCACAACCTATCATATCCAACCCACTAAACGGACCTTATGACTTGGAAATTAATCACACAAATGTAGCCTTTAAAAAATGTCAATTTTTTTTTCATCTAAATATGATTTTTCTTTGAGTTTAAGGATCATAAAACTATGGTGTAATAGCTCGTCCCTAATTTTACGGTTTTTCATAATTTTAAGTGTGATTTTACTAGAATGCCCCTCGAAGCAAAAAACGTTGACTTTTGTTGACCATCATGTCGTGTCACATAAGACTCATTTCCTTAGCGTATTCTTGTAGCACTCGTTGCCACGAACGCATGGGCGCAAGATATATTAAATTTAGAGTTAGAACGAGAATTTTATGAACTTCGGAATGTCGAGGGTAAATTGAGAATTTCACGTTCGGAAGATATTGTATGTTTGTCTTTTATGGGCTTGTTTTGTGTGCCATGTGGGACCCGCATCCCACTCAAACTCTCATCCTCTCTTGCCTCGTGTCTTCCCTCCCCCCAAACTCCAACTCTCTCTCATCTCTTCCCTTCACTTCTCTATTTCCCTTAGTTCTCCAGTCTCTTCCTCTTCTCTGCAACACTGACAGTGACACCACTAACTCGCCACTCCAGCGAGCACCACCACCATCACCTCACCCTTCTTCACTCCTACTTGAATCTAAGAACCTCAGACGGAATGCCAAGCTTGAACCGAGACCTGGGCACCATTGAATCAGACGAGTTTCCACCATCTCCGACTAGGTAAGCCTCGGGTTACCTTTTTTCTTCTTCCTTTCATTGTGTACAATCAAATTTATGCCATGAATGTCTGATTTGGTGGAGATGGGATGCATAAACAGCTTGGGGAAGGCTTACCCTATTTTTCGGCGATAACCGCGACCTTGCAAACCATTTTTTAGGCCAACTCCGGCCACAGCCAATAACCCTAATGGTATATTTCGATTCCTTATTTCATGGGCTTCAAATTGGTATATTGGATTACTAGTTTTAGTTGAGTTTTGACCCCTAACGGAGCCTCTAAAATTTCGACTTTCTTATTCGCGAAAACCAACGACAGAGATCGGGTTGACCCGACTTGACCCGATAACCAAAACCTGTTGACCAGACCCTTTGACCCGTTGACCTGGGACCCGACCAACGAACCTGATCCAAACCCAGATCCGACCCGATCGGTTCCTAATTGGATTTAGAATATTCCGTGGAATATTATCAAAATATTCTATGAAATATTCCTTGCATTGACTTTTACGAAATTTTCTCAGGAATCCTCCTAGAGTAATTTCGATGCCCTGAATATGTTTTTAGCATTCGTTTAGTGAAAATTTGAAGTTTAAGGTAGTTGATCGGCTCGGCGTCTCGGTTGACTTTTTGGGTTGACGGTTGACTTTTTACGAAATTTTCCCGAGACCTCTCTTAGGGTATTTCGACACCCTGATTCCAAATTCGTGCTCCATTTTCCAAAATTCAATCATTTTAGTGGGGTTTACTAATTTTTCCTTTTATGTGCTTAGGTGCGTTTGTTAGTAGTGACCCCGTCTTCCTGAACTTAAACGGCTTTTCGGTGATGAAGTATCAGTGAGTTGACCCTTTCTCAAATTGCATGATTTTATTAAAATGCTAGGATTGCATACATGAAAAGCATGATTTCCTAATTTTACGTTTCATGAAATATATTTATGATTTATCGAATTTATGTTTTATGAAACATTATGAAATATTGGATTTACGCTTTATGAATTTGCTCATGAATGTGATTTATGACGATGATTTGAGCTAGAACGCTCTTATGGATTTATGATACGATGTTTGAGCTATTGAACTCCGATGATATGATTTGGAAAGAATATGTTTATGTTTTCTGTGCTTACTTAGTGGGTAATCATACAACACATATACACAACACGTATGTATCTGTCTATGGCTATAGGACACAGTTGATAAGTAGTGAGATATTTATGACATACTCCCAGCTTCATTGGCGAAACCAGTGTCGATGTCTTATGTACCTTTTCTTCTCTGGCGTAACCCAGAGTCGTACAACTTCAAATTTGGGTGATGGGGCCTACCATGTTTCTTCACTAGCGTAACCCAGTGTCATACAACTTCACCCTTAGGTGATGAATATGCCCGGGCGACTATGATACCCCTAGTTAAGTACACTATTTTATGACTTACACAGGTTTTATGGATTTGCCTTCGGGCGACTATGTTACCATTTTTTAGCATTGCTTTATATATACATGTTTTACGAAGGTTTTCATGGCATGTTAGGGTTTTTAGAAAACATACTATGTAGTACTATATGTGTTTTCAAAACGGGGGGTTAGTATATTCAGAAAGAAAAATGAGTTTTCTTATTATTATTATTATAAACTTTAGTCCACTCACCTTTTTGTTTTGTGCTCCCTTCAGGACTTAGAATCGAGGCGTACTACCACAACGTTGAAGCATTCCCGTATCAGTAGCTTCGAGTCGTCCTCTCGGTGTAGGGTCCCTTTCTTTGTAATCTCATTGTTATATAATATTCTTTTCATAGTATTCTTGATTAGTTGTATGTTCTGAACACGTTCCCGCATTTGCATATTTCATTATATTTAAATTTACATATTTTATTTACGTTCGTTCTTTCTTCATAACTTGCATGCATGTTATAATGGCTTCGTCACCCTCGGGTGTCATTCGGTATGTGTCCATCTTGATGTTTGGAGAATATCGAGATCGGGGCGTGTCATATGGATAATCCATAGAAAAGCAGACGCCAAAGAAAGCGATCTTCACACTCCTATTTTTTCTAATATTCACAAATCAAAGGAAAGAATAAATATAGGTGGGCAAAAGTCAAGGGGGGGGAGCAAGAATTATCATTGATGTGTCCTATTTAATTTTTCTTGCCAGCGGGATTGGGCTTGGTGTCTCTTGCTACATTGACTATATGTGAGTTTGGTGCAAATAGGTTTAGATTGGGTGGGCTACAACGATTAATTTGAGTGACCAGACCAACATTATGTGGCTACGCCATTGACATAAGAAAAAAATGTGTGTGAAAATCATTTTTCGATACCAAAATTTTCTCTAGAAATGACGGATTGTACAATGCAACTGCAAGTTATTAAGATTGGAATGTTAATGAAGAAATTTGACGTTTCATCATAAAATTAATTGGTAATATAAGGAGTAACCAATTATTTATAAGCACATGCAAAATTCATTCTTTCACCAATGTGGAATTGATAGTCTCAACATACCCTTCACATGCGTTGAGTTTTAAAGCCTAGCACATGGACCCACAAACCGGGTGACTTGGGGTCAACACGGTGCCTTCACATGTGGTGAATTTTAAAGCCAAGCACATGGACAACACAAATTGAGTGACGTGGAGTACGTATGGCCGTTACCATGAAGAAAGTTGAGATTCCATCATAAAACCAAGAGATAATATAGAGAGTAACCCAATTATTTATAAGCACATACAACTTCTCTCCGATGTAGGATCGATATTCTCAACAATTTATGAATCAAGTTAAGCATATTATTATTGTTGCACGGACCACTCAAGCCTGTTTGAGTAGGCGACTGTCATGATTAGCATAAAAACTTCACCAAATCAAGCTAAACCAATCAAACCTTTCAAGAACCAATTAATGCAGCTCACTGCTTGGTCCATCAATGCTGCCATTCAACTTTCATCCGATTCATTCATATCTCATTTGCGTCTTGATTAGAATCAGAAAAGAAATTGATTTGAGGACGTAATCTGTGTGGTTTAGAGACTAAACACTGCTTGGCTCCTTAAATTTTAGGATTGATTTCAAATTAGTAGCCGGACTTTGACGACTTAACAAGCTCATACCCAAACTCACCAAAATCCTACACTTAAAACTATATTCATATTAGTCAAAACTGCTAGCTAATCCGTCCACATATAATGAATGACTAACTGTCTGACCGGCGAATGTAGTTAAATTAGAATTTTCGTAAGTTTGGATATGGCATTGTTGGTAGCTCAATGAATAGGCACTTCTAATGGAAAATTGGAAAAGATGCATTGAGGAATAAAAAGCCAGACAAGCTGAGATAGAGTTAAAAGTGTCTTTATTTCTTGTAGCCAAAAAGTTAATCACACCTTTCCTTCTTGGATCCTGGAGGAGTGTCATCAGAACCACATATACCAAATTCAAAACTTAAATTGCAAAAATGAAGAGGTTGCTTGGTATTCAGTTTGAAACTAATTTACCGAAAAATCTACAGTACTATGGAGTATTTAATATTTTGTGACTTAGAGCACTTAAATCCAAAGAAATTTGGATATCCAAAAATTAGATATAAGAAGGATACCAAACAAGCTCGAAATAACCTGATATTGAATGATAACTTGGCTTTAGGAGGCTTAACTATAATTACTTGAGATACAAAATTCTCTAATGATGTACAAACGTGGTCTAACACTATATGTAACTATATATAGACAACAAATAAAGAATGCTAAAAGCTCAATCTAATGAACAATACGAATGCATCACCCTCATACTCTGCCTTCAAGCACCAGAAAATACCGCATTTTGGGAATCTCGTGTTCTAAAATCGCCCCAAAATTTGAATTTGCTTCACATGTTTGCAGAAGCTTCCCTTCCTACACATAGTGCATTCAGCAGTATATGATCCAACATAAGGTCTACAAAATAATGGTGCCCGATTTCGCCATCTCTCCACTTCATCTTTACAGGAGCTCGGCCATAGTGCACCCCATCGTTGCACCGATTATCAAAATGCCATGGGAAGGTCATGTCGAAATTGTCAATTACACCGGAGAGGAGCCCGGCTTCGTTCAATTTCTCTAACAATACCCAATTGAATGCCTCCATTTTACTAGGGTTATATGCCAGAGTTCGTGCATACCCACCAGTGGCTATTGTTGTCCGGTAAAACACTTTTGGCACCGTCAATCCTCTCTGCCTTATCGACTCCATAATTTCCACCCAAAATGTTGCTGCATAGCTTGCCCCATTAGAGAATGATCTTATGTTGGACCAAAATACACCATCGTGTAATCCAGAGTTCATGATGATAGTATCTGGAACCGTCTCTTCAGAGAAGTACTTCTTTAATAAGTTCCTAAATCCTTCATCTTTCAGAGAATTCAATCCTTGGTAATTTTGTGTCTCGTTCCAATGACCATTGAAAATGCTTGTTATTCGAACCGTCTGTGAAGGGTCCTTCGGGTTTGAAAAGTTCATATTAAACCGTCTAGGAACTGAGGGTATATCAGGCCGATCCAAGATAAAATTGAGAATGTTCCGTATTGAGTCTACGTGATTGGAGTCGCCCCAAAAGAAAATCCACCGGTTGCTCAAGCAATTCCAAGCATCATCAGCCGAAAACAATCTAAACGAACAATGTGTGGAGTAAACCCAACCATTACTCTCCAACACCCCCAATGAGCCATTGCACCATGGACCTTGGCAAGGATAATTCGGAGCTAAACACCGATATCGACCATCATTACTGATTTCACAGTCATCGTTCTTCCCATGCCTAGTCCACCTTCCAGCCCAAATCTCTCTCCCAAAATCAGACTCTTCGCAAGTACGCAGCTCAGGCAACTTCGCCGAGCCTTTTACAAACCTGATCGGAATCTTTCGCATCTCTCGATCATACGCAAACCTAGCTGGTGAAAATCTAAGACCCTCAAAATGCCTAAAGAGTAAAATAACAGTAAAATTGTACAACCCCACAAAATCCTGATGAACTTGAAGCTTAACAGAATAAGAACCATTGCCAAAGTCTCTCACCAGAGGCCTAGATTTCCATGAATCCCCAGAAAGATCGGTTTCGAAGTAATCCCCACCCAAACATCTAGGGTTCTTATCCTCCCCCAATGCCAGAAACTGAAACTCATACACTTCACCGGCTGATAACTCGATCAGATCCCTACCGTCCAAATCAAGAATTGAAATTTCTACTGTTTTAGAATCTTTACAGGGCTCTCCTCCCGGAGCTAGCCACCGAGCCAGAAGATTCTTTGTTAAATTAGGCTCCAATCCAGCTGCAACCCAACTCATACTTCCTGATTTTAGAGAAACCCCAGTTGAATTATGGGCAGAAATTGGTTCAGATTGGGAAAAATTTACTGGCTTTTGAAAATCCAAGTGGGTTTTGAACTGGGTCGCATTGATTTGGCTCTGGGTCGCATTGGTTTGGTTCTGGGTCGTCTTGATCTGGTTCTGGGTCGTATTGGTTTGATTCGGGGTGGTCTTGGTCTGGTTAACCGCAATGTGGAAGGATTTAAAGTCGAGATTTTGATGGGTTTGGGCGAGATTAGCTAAAGTACTAACCTTTGTAGTGAGGTAAGCTTGGCGGGACCTCGTAGCTTCGACGAAGCTCTGCATAGTTGTGGCATCGACGCTCCAAACCACCACCATTCCAACGATAACCACCGCCGTTAACAACCCAACTCGCCATTGAAGCAGATGGCCGAACCTTTGACTCCCCGTCCACGGCTGCGATGACGGCCAGCTCAGCCCCTTCTCCGGCATTTCTCACAGACTGCATCAACAAAAACAACATTAACAACAACACACTAAAAAACAAACCCAGATGGTAAAAAGCTGTTTACTTTGACGACAAGGAATGTGTTTTTCTCGATTTGTTCGAGGCAGTGCGCGCATATAATAATACAGGGAAAAAAATTAAGAAAATACTCACTTGGTCTGAGGTTGCAGTAGTACAATGTTAAATTTTCCTTTTTTTCTGCTCCTTAAATTCTGAAAACAGAGAGAATCAATCTGTGAACTTGAATGCAGCTCTCTCTCTCTCTCTCTCTCTCTCTCCCCTATTTCTGGTTGCTGGAGTCCTACTCATGGAAGAAGAAGGAAAGAGGTCCTTCTATTTTGTTTCTAATTGTAGCTATTTATAATTTGAGGAATGTGAAGGAGATTAAAATTTTAAATTAATGTATTCATTTTTATTAATGATATATCTTTTAGT
The DNA here is from genome assembly GCA_024362995.1 of Heteromeles arbutifolia. NCBI lineage: Eukaryota > Viridiplantae > Streptophyta > Magnoliopsida > Rosales > Rosaceae > Heteromeles > Heteromeles arbutifolia. The sequence goes on from JANCRC010000006.1 coordinate 23,116,675, forward strand.
TTAAAAATTGTATCCATAAATTCACGCTCTTTAACATTAGCTTTATAATTTACAATCTATGCAAAAAACACATATATTTAAACTTTTCATAGTCCCTGACTTCTGAAAAATTAGATAATTGGCACACTTTTAAAATATTTAACGCTATTACATAAAAGAGTAAATTGTACGAATGGTCCCTCAACTTTAATCAAATTGGAACAATGGTCCCTTAACTAAAAATCCATTACCATTGGTCCCTCAACTTATCAAAATGTGTAGCTATAGTCATTCTCATCAATTTTGTCAAAATTTTGTCAAAATAAGCTATGTTGGAATGACCATTTATACAATTAGGATCCCTCAACTCATCAAAGTGTATAATTATGGTTCTTTTCATCAACTATGTCAAAATTTTTGTCAAAACGAGTTATATTGGAAGGACCATTGCTACAATTGGATTAAAGTTAAGGAATCATTTCTCCAGTTGAATTAAAGTTGAGGGACCAATGGTAATAGATTTTTAGTTGAGGGACCATAGCTGCACGTTTTGATAAGTTGAGGGACCAATGGTAATGGATTTTTAGTTGAGGGACCATTGCTCCAATTGAGTTAAAGTTAAGGGATCATAGCTACAATTTACTTTACATAAAATTGAATGATATAGAAGTGAATACTGAGATTAAAAATAAAATATTCAGATAATTATAAAACTTAAATATAATAGCTTTAAATACCTGTAGTGAATTATTAGTCGGAAACAGGTAAGGAGTCGGAGGGCAAGTCAATCTTAATTTTTATGGACGAAAATGCCCTTGGATTTGGATGGAGATGGCGGTGAGGTTGATGAGCAGTGGGTCACCGACAGCCGACAGGGTGACCAACTGGAAGGAGCGTTGGCGGGTGTGAGCTTAAGGGTATTTATGTCAATTAATGCATTATGATTACTGATAAAAATATTGATTGTGCATATTGACGGTGGTCTGGGATGTCGTGCCACCTGGAATCACGTGTAAATGTTCGAGTGATTGTGGAACACAAAATATAACAAATAAAAAAGGCCAAAATCGCGCATTAATTTTTACTTTATACATACGTTTGTTATTTTTTTTTCAATTCATTTTATTTGAGATCAAAAATTAAAAATAATGTGTGAATAGTAAAAATAGGGGTATAAATAGCACCGCCCATTGAGAAATCGAACCATTGAGCGTTGAGCAAGAGCAAAAAACTCCACTGGATTTTCACGTCATAACGCCGGCCTAAATAACCAGCAACACTTTTATTTGAACTTTCTTAATATATTTTTCTTAGCTTTGTTTTCTAATATGTAATTTTACACGATGACCCTATTTGTTTGTTAGTCTTCAAATATTAACCATGTCAACTTGGAAACCAGTTGGGACAACTAATTAAACAATTAATTGTCGATCAATAGGTAGTAGGTTTTGGAACGTGCCACACACGCTGTGAAAACTCTGCTTCGTGCCTCGAAAGGAGGGGGTGTTGATGCTTTACCGGTCAATCGAGATCTGAGATCTGCTTGCTTCGATCTACCATGGTGGTATGAGTAGGGGGCTTCTTGACAATCTCTCTCGGGGCGCAAGAGCAAAGACGATCGTGCTACAAGGTAGGAGTGAGGATACTCATCTGCGTCGACTGGCCAGTGCTGGAATGCTGGAGACCTTACGTCCTGGGGGTATTGAGGATTCTGGAGCGGGATTTTGAAGACCAGCTGGTAGATCCACCTGTTCTTGGGGAGGGTGGTGTGTTAAAGCTAGATCGGGTGTGCAGGGCTCTTTGGGTGAAGAGGGGTTCTCTTTGTCATGGCAGGGGACATTGACAAGAGAGATTTGGAGGATTTGGGTTCGCGCTTCGGGTCCAAACTGAGGCTATCTAAGAAAGAGCGATGAGGCATTAGTATTGAAAGGAAAGATGTGGAATGAGCACGGTTGGGGCTCCAGTATATCATGATTGCTGAAGTTCTCACTTCAAATGACGTGAACGGAGAGGTGTTCATAGATTGCTTTATGTCACTCTGGTGGGGGCGTGAAAAGGTTTCCATTCGAGACATCGGAGAACGAAGATTCCTGGCTAGATTCGCGGGCCAGCTTGACCTTCAAAGGGTTGTGGATTCTGATCAGCCCTGGTCTTTCAAAAATGACCTAGTGATGGTGGTAGACTGAACAGAGAAAGGTCTAAATAGGTGGATGCCCTTGTCTCTCGGTGCGTTTTGGGTCCGAATCCACAACGTTCCGGTGCTCAGTATGACTCAGGCGGTTGCAGAGTCTATTGGAGGACTGTTGGGCACAGTTCGTAAGGTGGACAAATCTGGAAGTCGAGACTGCATTGGTAGATTCCTCCGAGTTAAAATCAGATTCAATGTTCGTGAACTTCTCATGCGAGGGACTTTCGTGACATTCCCCGATGATGGCAGAGTTTGGGTGGACTTTAAATATAAAGCGTTTCCTAAATATTGTCTTATCTGCGGAATGTTGGGACATGCAACAAGGATCTGTAAAGGTCCCCATGTGAAAGGAAAGCTAGATGGTGAAAGCTCTGGAGAGATGGATGCGACTACGGACTTGAGGGGCAATCCCTTGGGCTCTGGTGCTCGAAGTAAGGCTTCTACATGGTTGAACGGAGGCAATAGAAGTCCGGAATGTAGGAGGGAGGAACAGAGTGAAGAACATAATGGAGGTAGACGATCCAGACGCTCTTCAATGGCCTCCGGGATGGGGAGTCACTCACAACACCGTGGATGCAGATCTCAAAGTGGGAGTGAATGTACAACTAAGATGGAGGACGACGAGAATGATATTGCTATCTCCCCTAGTAAACCCCGATGGTCTTCGAGCAAATGTGGCAGTGGGGACCTAAAACTTGCTGACAAAATTCGAAACCAACGGAAGGAAGAAGAGGCGGCGAGAAAGGCTAGAGAAGTTACTTATGATGCAGGGTTTATTGGACCGGGATGGGTGATTGCTGAAGGTGCTGAGCATATTATTCTTCATGAGATCCCGGAACATGATGTATGGGTGAATGTGCCAGGTGTTTCCTTGGAAACTGGTCAGGGTTTCACTTAAATTACGAGCCTTTTGTTGCAGACGGCATAGAAAGTGGGAAGTGTGACATGTGAGAGGCTGCTGATAACCCGTCAAAGGATGGGGTCAATGTTGTGGAACCCAAGGCTATGGAGGATGACCCATTTGAACTGGCTTCAATCATTGAGGCAGCGATGAATGACCAGAAAAGGCAAAAACGATCACACCAAGAGTTGGAATACTCTGTGACAGTTCCTTGTTTGGAGCCTAGAAGTAATAGACCTAGGAAAAGCTTATTCGACGAGGCTGAGGAGACTAGCCATAAGGGGTCTCCCAAGTCTCCATGAAGATAATCACTTGGAACTGTCAGGGTATCGGGGTGACCTGATAGTTGACAACCTGCTGGAGCAGAACCGGCGACACACCCCTGACATAGTTATCTTGCTAGAGACAAAGAACAAGAGCATGAACTATGAGTATCTGAAAATGAGTATGGGAATAGATCATTTGTTCGCTATGGAACCAAGAGGTATATGAGGCGGCCTGTGTGTGTTCTAGAGAATTGATTCTCATGTAAGTCTGATTAAGTTTGAGGACTTCATGATTGAAGTCAAATTATGGGATGAGTTGCTTAATTGCCACTGGCGTCTGTTCACCATCTACGCTAGTACTGATGAACGGAAGAGAAGTCACCAATGGCAAAGATTGAGTAAACGGATTGATCAAGATAGGGACAGATGCCTACTCATAGAGGATTTTAATGATATCCTCTGCAATGAAGAAAAAGAAGGAGGCAACTTTAGAGATGCTTTTAGTATGCGGGATTTTAGGGAGTTCGTAGCCCAGAATGAGCTCATGGACCTAGGATACGAAGGTTATCCTTTTACATGGAGGAATAATAGAGAGACGCTGCCAATTCAGTTGAGACTCGATCATGGCTTGGTAACCTTAGGGTGGCATGATATATTTCCTGACACTAAAATCAGGCATGTGGTCTTGGAAGGGTCCGATCACGCCCTGCTTATTCTCTCAACTGAAAAGGTGCAGGAGTGGAGGGGAAGAAAATTTTCTTTCGATGGTCGTTGGAGTGACCTGAAGGAGTGCCGATAGTTGGTAAATGGGGAATGGCGGGTTAAATTTGGAGGCTCTCATGCCCTTCGCTTTTGTGAAAAAAAATGAAAAGGCTTAAGAGAAGCTTAAAGGCATGGTATAGGGGGAAAATCAGAAACTCTAAGAAGTTGATTGAGCAGCTAAAGGAAGGAATTCAAGCAACCTACACATCTAATGGGTTCGGCAAGGAAGAAATTCAATGTAAGGAAAGGGAACTCCGGGTCGCTCATAAAAAAGAAGAGGCCTATTGGAAAACCAAATCCAGGATCCAATGGCTTAGGGAAGGTGACAAAAAAAACAAAGTTCTTCCACGCGCACACGCTAAAAAGGAGAAGGTGTAATCAAATTCGTGGGATTGAGGACTCTAAATGGGTGTGGCAAGAAAGTGAAAACGGGATCTATGTTACTGCAACCTAATATTTTGTGGAGTTATTCCAATCTTGCAGCCCGAGCCAGATTGAGGAGATTGCGGTCTGCATGGAAGGTCGGGTCACTCCGGAGGATAACCGTGCTTTGACTGCACCGGTGTCGGAGGGCGAAATTATGAGGGCTGCCTTCCAAATTCCGCATTCGAGAGCCCCGGGTCCATATGGGTTCTCTAGGTGCTTTTATCAAGACCATTGGGATATCATGGGGGATGACGTGATCAAGATTGTTAAAGCTTTCTGGCATTCTGGCAAGCTTTTACGGAAGCTAAATCACATAAACTTGGTGTTGATTCCAAAGGTAAAGTGTCCGAAGAATATGAAGTAATATAGGCCCATCACTATCTGCAATGTAATTTACAAGACCTTAGCCAATGTGCTTACCTGGCTAAAGCTGGTGATGCCGAAAGTGATCGGGGACAACCAATCTACCTTCGTTGCTGGGAAGCAAATCCAGGACAACATCCTTGTGGTGCATGAAATTTTGTACTTCCTTTTACACCAAAAAAAGGATGATCAGACGGGGATGGCTATAAAGCTGGATATGGCTATGACCGTGTGGAATGGGATTTCCTCACTAGTATGATGCTGAAATTGGGGTTCGCACCACTGTTTTGTAAATGGATCAAAGAATGTATCTCATCTGTTTCGTTCAGCATTCTGGTCAATAGTAGCCCGATTGTTTACTTTCTGCCGCAGATGGGGCTTAGACAGGGAGATTCCCTATCTCCATTTTTGTTTCTTCTGTGCACTGAAGGATTCTCTATGTTGATTAGAAAGGGTATGGAGCGAGGCGGCCTCCATAGCTTCAAGGTGTCGCCAACTGGAATCCATATTTCGCATCTCTTCTTTGCTGATGACTCTGTCATGTTTGGAAATGCCACGGTGGAGGAGGCAAATGGGATCATGGAGGTGAGAAAGTGTATGCACAGGGTTCCAGTCAAGTTATAAATCTGTCTAAAAGCTCGATCTGTTTTTGCTCTAAGACCTCGAAACGGATCAAGAAGAATATTGAAACAACTTTGGGCATTCAATGCAATGAGGGGTTTGGAAAGTATAGCTGATTTTGGACATTCCAAAAAGGCTATTTTTGCGAATGTTTGGGACAAGCTCGAAGCTCGAATGGCAGGTTGGGTTGAACAGTTTATGTCCCAAGCTGGTAAGGAGGTCATTGTTAAGGCGGTGGCCATAACTTTGCCAAACTATGCCATGAGTTGTTTTAAGCATCCCATTGGGGTGTGTAGAGACATTGAGAAAGTAATTTGTAACTACTGGTGGAGAGGGAATGACCAAATGAAGGGTGTACATTGGATCTCATGAGATCGGCTTATGAAGAAAAAGAAGGCTGGTGGATTGGGGTTCAAGGATATTCAGTGCTTTAACCTTGCTTTCCTAGCCAAAATTGGGTGGCCCTTGACCCAAAATCCGCTATCCCTGCTAGCAACTGTATTGAGAGACAAATACTTCCCAGGGAAATCCTTTAGGGAAGCTGGTAGGGGAAAGAAAACATCATAGGGCTGGAAAGGCATCTATGAAGCCCGTAAGATCCTGCAGCACGACTTAAGATGGCGGGTGGGGGATGATGCTTACATAAACATCAGGGAAGATTCGTGGTTTCCTATGCCTTCCACCTTCAAAGTTAGGCCGAAGGCAAGCCTAGAAGGTACTATGGTTTGTGATCTAATTGACCTGACAACTAAGTCTTGGTTGGTGGAGAAGATCTCAACCGGTTTAATCGAGAAGATGTGGTTCCTATTCTAAGTATCCCAGTAAGTAAATCTAGTGTTAGTGACAGATTAGTATGGCACCACACTGTAAACGGGGAGTACTCTGTGAAATTTGGTTATGGAGTGGCTGTGAACCTTATAGATAACAGCGCATTGGGTAGTAGAGATCGGGGTGCTCCCAGCGAGTATCAAAAGCAAAACCATGTCTGGAACAAAATTTGGAGCTTGCAAGTTCCCAACAAAATCAAAACCTTCATTTGGAGATGTTGCAATATCGCCTTGGCTGTTAGGCATAACCTTCAAAGAAGACATATGAGAGTCGACAACGTGTGTAGGGTTTGTAACAAGATCGATGAAACGGAAAACCACCTGTTTTTCTGTTGTGATTTTAGTCACTTATTTTGGTTTCGTTCTCCGCTTCATTTGAATTCCTTTGAATTGGCTGGGGTTGATTTCCTTGAGAGTTGGGAATTGTTTTGTAACCGAGTCAAGGATAGGGATTTGGCGGATGAGATCTGTCAAAAATTTGCTTTTGGACTGTGGCGGCTGTGGAAAAACAGAAATGAGGCCGTGTTCAATGGTTGAGTCCACCACCCCTTGGAGGTACTGGAGGATTGGAGGAAGAGTGTAATGGAGTTCAGGAATGCTACATCCCGGGGAGACGAAGACAAAGACATAGCAAAGTTTACGCATGTTACGGCTGCTGGCTATGCGAATGTCCATTGGCCAAAACCGATGTTTGGTGTTATCAAAATCAACGCTGACGCGGCCTGGTGCAAGGATACGAAGCGTGCTGGAGTGGGTTGGGTCGGTCAGGATTTCGCTAGACTGCTCCAGGCTGCAGGAGGATATGGCACCGATTTCTGCCACTTTGCTGCTGCGGCCGAAACGTAGGCTGTAAGGGATGCCCTGGTGGCGTGTATTGATAATGGTTTCAGTCACATTATCATTGAATCAGATGCTAAAGTGGTCATCCAGATGCTCAGGAAGGAGGTGACTCATGATTTTAGCTTTGAATGCCTTCTCAGTGACATTGAGATTTTAGTGCGAAGACTGACGTCGGTGACGTTCGCTTTTGTGCCTAGGGAGTGTAATCGTGCTGCTCACTTAGTGGCTAAGTATGTGTTTAAGGAAAAACATACTTTTTTTTCTGGGATTGTATTGGCCCGGATTTTCTGTTTAATATTCTAGCCCAAGATGTAAACATTTCTATTCGGCTTTAATCCACCTCTATCTTTAGGAAAAAAAAAAAAATATTAACCATGTCAAAAATCAACCAAATCCGAAATAGTTTAGGGATCAAACACTAATTCATGAAATATTAATTTGTTAAACACTAAAACTTAATTTAATTGATTTATTACAGATTAAAAGGAAAAAATTTCTAGTAACTTGAACTTGTAAACTAATTGGAACGCCATTGTATTATGGAAAAGGATCCTTGCCGGATCCCTTTCCTAGGGATCCCGTGATCTCACACATTCATCGTATATCGTGCGGTCAGTTTTCATTAGGTACTATTCATATTTAATTTTAAATTTTAAATTTTGAAATGATTTCTTACCGCACGATATACGATGAACATGTGAGATCACAGGATCCCTAGGATCCCTACGAAAAGATCCGGCGATGATCCTTTCCCTTGTATTATATACTGACAAACCATAATAAACAGTTATGTAATAACGCAATCTCTAAACCGACCTTGAAAAGCAATCAACAAATTTTTAATAATAAATATATCTAAAATATGGGATAGGATCAAGAGACAAATATTTTTACAAATATTTTTACACTCTTTTTAAGCCTTTTGATTACATGACATTCAATGGTTCTTATTTATTCATTAAATGACCTGGATGCTTAGGTGGATTTTAACTAATATTAAAGATAAAATAAAACTGAAAAAAACATAAAATCTGGAAAATTAAAACTAAAATTAAAAAAGGAAGAAAACCTAATTGTACGCAGTCTAAATCCAAGTCTGAAAAAAAAAACATCACTTAATATGATTTTTTTATTAGGGTTCAAAGTTTGAATCCAAGTCTTGATTGAAATGGAAATGGGAGAACCAATTTCAGTTAAAGTTTCTTCCTTTTTTTAATTTTAGTTTTAATTTTGCGCTGTTCAGGAGTTTGATCTTCCCTGATCCTATTTCCATCGAAAGTGAAACGCATTACCTCGAACATAAGATTTTTACGTTCAAAATAATCTTGCATCAGATATTGGAGCGGCATAGTGCCACCAATCCTGTAGTACATGTCAAGTTCATGCTGTTTTTGCACCCTGAGAATTATTCAAACTTCACCTTTCATAAGAGAAAGCCTGATGAGGGATTCCTGGATGGCTGCCGGTCTTCTGTCCATTCCCACAACTAGTACTGCTCGAAAATTCTCTGCTTGGAAAACCTTGCAATCCCTCAACATTGTATGCGCACACACACAGATATATATTTTTATGTTTTTTTTCAGTTTTATTTTATCTTTAATATTAGTTAAAATTGACATAAGCATCCATGTCATTTAATGAATAAATAAGAATTATTGGATGTCATGTAATCAAAACGCTTAAAAAGAATGTAAAAGTATTTGTAAAAATATTTGTCCATTGATTCTATCCCAATAAAATATATGCAAGAAAATAGTAAAGAGAATACAAAGATAATGAAAACGCGAATTTTAATTCATTTATTTCATATTACGTGAATTTTAATCAATAATTAGCACATGCATGCATTACGTGGGAAATTAATAAGAAAACTCACTTGATCATGTGGCTCAATTTCCTCCTTGTGCGGTTCATCTTACGGTGACGATGACAACATCGCTAGACATGCAGCGGCGGATTCGAATGCAGCCTGTTCGGGCATGAATTATGCTGGTAGGCGTTCCTGGCTCGAGCACACAGCTCCCCGAGGAGTTGACACTTTGGTTGGCTGTCAGGCTCTTGGTTGTTCGTCGGGCTACAAGAAGAGGACAGAGTTAGTTCTGAAAGGTGCCTTTGTCGGGCCTTAGGTATAGGTCGTGAGGCTCGTAATCAAAACTACCTTAAGTGTAGAGGCGTGCCACTGCCATCTCTGTATGGCAGATGTAAAATAAGTAGATTTAAGTCGATTACTTGGGCCCTAAGTTATTCTGACTTCATATTGTCAAAGGATTGTCGTGGATGGGTTAAGTCCACATTAAGTTCTTTTTTATGCCTTGAGACCAAGGACTTTTATTTATCTTGTATGATAAAAGGGTCGAAGATCCAGATTTGATCAAGTCATTAAGTTAATTCACTTTTAAGATGGTAAAACCATTAACCAAACCAGATCTGAGGGTAAGTTGAGCTATGGATCATTAAAATACTTGAAATGACTTGAATATATATTGGAGAATGCATTACAACACCAGATCTATTAACTGAAAGATAAAACAAAGAGAGTCGGTAAAGATTAAACCTTGTCGGGCAAGGCTGGATCTCTTGCAGTTTCTCTTCTTTGCAACTACAAGGATTTGGGGATTTAAGGGAAGATGGATGGTAAACAAGTTTACACAAGAGAATTGATACTACAGTATTTGGAGAAAGTAGCAGAGCTTTTAAACTTGACAAGAGATAGCTTGTCACTACAAAAGGGACTGAATCTGGGGTGATTACAGCTTTTGGATGCAAATCTAGCTTGAGAGCAGAGTTTGTATGTTTGTTTGTTTGATTGGTTGAGTGTCATTGTCTCTGGGCCATCTTCTTCCTTTTATAGGCGAACTGGCCCGACTGCTTGCAGCTTTATTTCTGCCCGAAAGCAACTGAGGGGTAGTGACTTATTAGTAATTTACATGCTTTGCCATTCAGAAAGTGCTTTTGGGCTGAGAGTAGATCAATTTCCATCACTTGTCACTTCTTACAGGCCACTAGCCTTTGCATTTAATGGGAAAGTGCCCATTAATCTTGAAATGGATAGTCTGGGCTTAGGCGATGGGCCTCGGGTCAAACCACTTTCTTGCATTCTCTTTGGGCTTCCTTTGTTGACAGCCCAAGGTTTAAATATTAACCCAAACAGTGCCCCCTTCAATCGTTGTTAAGCCTACAAACCGAGGTGCTAATAATGATTGAATAGCAGCCGTGTGGGCACGCATTCTCTCGGGACTCTCATTAATTAAAACGATCATTGCAGTTCAGACCCTTGCACTACCCCACGAATCCTGCTTCCATTACTATAAATCCCTCATCGATTAATTGGCTAAGTACTTTAGTAACCCCAAATTTTCAACATATTCTGAATTCCTAAGAATTACCAGATCCTTCATAATCTTCAAAAATCCTCCTTGCCCTTCTCAGTTCCTCAGAGTTTGAAGTTAATCTTTCTGTGAAATTGGTGAGGAGATTCTCACCATGCGCTGCTCACCTCGTAACCTTCGTCACCTTCGGGCTAGTCCGTTCACTGAGCTTTTCTTTAGTGACGGAGGAACACCTTCTTTGGGGTCTGCATGGATACCTCAGGCTTCAATAGCTGTAAAAAGCAACACGCTTGAGGCAAATCACAGCCTCTACATCCTTAGTTACTTCATCATCATAGGTGTATGCTTTAGGATCAACCACAAAGTTTCTAGGATGACCATCATTAGCCCAAGCCATCCCTTATCTGGACATCAAAGTATCCATCAACTTCTTGCTGATCCGAAGGTTGGGTTTTGCCAGGAAATCAGCAATTTCACCTCAGTTTTTGCCCTCCAATTTTTCCATTCCATAGAGAGGCTTTTGTGGATCTCACCGTATCGGATGAGCAAAGTAGATCTTCTGATATATAGGTAAGCCATCTTAGGATATTAGTCTTTAGTCAAAGATGTAAAACTTTCTGAGTTGATTCCTATGTAACTTCATCAGTTAATGAAATGGAAATGGTCTCCTTAATTCTTTTTATTTGTAATTCCATTTTTCGTAGTTCCTCTATGATAAAGACATAACCTAACTTTTGGATTCTTCAAAATGCTTTAAACTTCCTCAATGTAACAATCCCTAACATCCTATAAGGTTGGACTGTACTTCTTCAGAAACTTGGCATTAATTGGATGCTTCTGCAAGTTCCCATCTAAATCAGCCAAGTAATAACCCCCTTTATCCAAGGCTCGGTGAATGATAAAAGGACCTTCCCAAAGCCTCTTACTTGTGTTCCTAAGGGCAAAATTGCTTTCCAAACTAGATTTCTTTCTCTGAAAGTTTTTAATTTTACCTTCTTGTTATAGGCTCGGGCAACAGTTCTCTTCATCTCTTGAATTTTATCCAGAGCTTTGATTCGGGCTACATCAAGATCTTCAATTCCCTGACACATAACTTGAATATATTCTTCGCTATGTAGCTCGAATTGATTCTGAATCCTAACTAAATTCACATTAATTTTCATAGGTAGGACCGCATCTTGCCCGAAGGTTAAAGCATAAGGAGTAGTTCCAGTTCCTGTTCTCTTGGAAGTTCTATAAGCCCACAAAGTATCTCCCAACTTTTCATGCCACTTCTCTGGCCTTTCTATCACCATCTTTTTTATAATACTTACCAAGACCTTATTGCTAGCTTCCGCTTGACCGTTTGACTAGGGGTAGTATGGACTAGATCGAATCATCTTTATTTTGAACTTACTGGTAAACTCTTCTACTTCCCTGGAGATAAAAGATGGCCCGCGATCTGTGACAATTGTCTCGGGCACCCCGAATTTATGTAAGATCTTGGTTTCGATGAATTTCTTGACCGCCGTTGACGTGATAGTCTTCACTGCTGAAGCTTCCACCCATTTGGTAAAGTAATCCATCGCCATGATTATGAACGTGTGCCCCTTGCTGGAAGTCGGGTGAATCTGTCTGATGAAGTCTATTGCCCACCCTCTGAAAGGCCAAGGCTTGACCACGGGGTTTAAATGTATTGTGGGCACATGTTGAAGTGGCCCATGTCTTTAGCATTCTTCACATCCTTGGGCATAAGCTTTGCAATCTTTCTTCATCTCGGGCCATAAGTAACCATATCTCCTAAGCAGCCACCTCATCTTGGTTCCAGCCTGATAAGCTCCCCAGATTCCTTCATGCACTTCGTCCATGACCCTCATAGACTTTTCCTGGCCTAAACATTTCAACATTAACCCATCTGGAGTCTTCGTTAGTAGATTTTCTTCCCACAAAACGTATTTAGTTGCTTGCTGTCTATCATTCTCACTTGTAGGGAAGGAATGATCTTTTAAATATCGAAGAACAAGTGTCCTCCAATCTTCAGCTTCTACTTCTTCAATCATTATATCTAGGCTGAATCTTCTTTCCAAAATGGAAGAGAGATTTCTTCTCTGGACCTCTATTTCTCCCTCAAACTTCCTTTCTTGGATTTGTACTCCTGAAGCTAATTGTGCCATCTCGTTGACAATCGCATTCGCTTCTCTAGGGATGTAGCTAGCTGATATTCATGTGCCTCAATAGCTTAATAATTGGGTAGCTGCTAAGTAATAACTCGTCATGGTGATATGTCTGCATCTGTACTCTCCTTTCAACTGATTGATCACCAATTATGAGTCACCAAATACTTCTACTTCAATTGCCCCTAATTCTATCAAGATTTCTAGGCCAATTATCAAAGCTTCATACTCTGCCAGATTGTTAGTAGTTTCTTGATAATCTAGGAAGAATGAATAACAATGGTGAGTACCTCTCGGATAAATAATAACGATCCCAGCCCCAGCAGCATTCTGGGTACAACATCCATCAAAATATAGCTTCCATGGAGTAACCCAAAGGCTGGATATTCTTCCTACTTCTTGCGGAATCCACTCTTCTTTGGTCGAGAGGGCTTTCTTGGTGGAATCCCAAGGCTAGCTACCTCCAGAGTCCCTAGGATGTTGATTATTTCTTCTTGGGACTCTTGGTGCTCGGTTAAGAAGTCTGCAATCACCTGCCCCTTAACTGCCATTTGAGGTACATACTGAAAACTAAATTTGGACAGTGCCAAAATCCATTTCCCAATTCTTCCTGTCAACATAGGTTTTGACAGCATATATTTGATCACGTCATTCTTGGCAATGATATGGATGTGGCAAGGCAACATGTAATGCCTTAACTTGCAAGCAGTAAAGTACAAAGCCAAACATAGTTTCTCCAATGAGGTATATCTTGTCTCTACCTTAGTAAGGATTCTACTGAGGTAGTATATGGCTCGTTCCTTTCCGCCTTCATTGTTTTGGGCTAGCAAGCTTCCAATTGACCTCTCCGAGGCAGAGACATAAAGTTTTAATGGCTTTCCCTTCTGAGGTGGCATGAACACTAGTGGAGAGGCTAAGTAAGCCTTTATGCAGTCGAAAGCCTCTTGATGTGGCGGGCCCTATTCAAAATCTTCCTTGTCTTTTAACCTCAGCAACAGAGTTAGCGGCTGAATCTTGCCTGCTAAATTAGCGATAAATCTCCTCAGGAAGTTGATTTTTCCCAGCAACCTTTGCAGTTGTACCTTATTAGTGGGTGAAGGTGATTCCATTATTGCTCGAGCTTTGTTTTTATCAACCTCCACTCCTCTCTGATGAACGAGGAACCCCAAAAAGTTGCCCGATCTCACTCCAAAAGCACACTTATGTGGATTCATTTTTAACTTGTGGATCCTCATTCCTGTTAAGGCTTGTTTGAGATCTACCAAATCCTGCTCATCAGTCTTGGATTTCACCACAATGTCGTTAATATATACTTCCATGCTATGGACGATTAAGTCATGAAAAATGGCATTCATCGCTCTTTGATAAGTGGCACCAGCATTTTTGAGTCCAAATGGCATTACCACATATTCATATGCTCCGACATGACCTGGACATCTAAAGGTTGTTTTATGTATATCTTCTTTAGCCATCTTTATTTGATTGTATCCCGCATTTCCGTCCATGAAGGATATACTTTGTGTTTAGCTACTGCGTCTATGGATAGGTCGGCCATTGGCATGAGATATTCATCTTTAGGCGTGGCTCCATTAATGTTTCTATAGTCAACGCAACATCTAACCGCTTTAGTTATAGCTTTTAATACATGAACAATGTTGGCTAACCATTTAACATATTTGGCAGGTCTAATAAATCCAGCCTTCACTAGTCTTTCGATCTCTTCTTTAACTTTCTCTTCAATCTCTTTTGACATCCTTTGTGGTGCTTGCTTGACAGGTTTAAACCTCTCATTGATAGGCATCATGTGTTCTACTAAGGTTGGGTTTAAACCTGGTATCTCGGTGTAGTGCCAAGCAAAACAATATTTAAATTTGTGCAAAAGGTTGACAATCCCTGCCCGATCTTCGGTTTTCAACAAACCACTAATCTGTATAGGTCTTGGATCTTCCTCTGTATAGGTCTTGGCTTCTGCGACGTTGGCTGTAGGGAGAAATGGCCGTGATTCGGCCTCTACCATATCCCAAAACCCAGGTCCTATTTTCCCTTCTTCATGGTAGACAGCTACTCGCTGGTGTAAGGTAGATGGCACAGAGAGGCTCTGATGAATCCAATCTCTGCCCAGTAAAGCCCCATAAAAAGAAGTACTGTCCACAACAAAAAAAGGCCAGCATGATTTGTTTTGAACCCAAGTCCACCTCTAATGGCAGTATCCCATGTGTCTTGGTGATAGCTCCCGAGAAACTAGAAACTGTCAGATCGGTGGGGATAAGATCCCCTTCACTCCTGCACATTTTCTTCATCTGCTTGTATGGCAGCATATTAACTGCGACCTTTCCATCAATCAAGACCCTTTTGAAGGGTACCCCATCTATGTGTGCCGTTACGTATATGGGCTTGAGATGGTTGGCCAAGCTTGAACTCGAGCGGGCAAAAACCATTTTGTCCTAGTATATCCTCTCAGGCTTCTTTATTGATTGTTCGGCCACTCCTGCCCGATTGGGTTTTCCTCGCTTCACATTCTCAATACTAACATGCGCCATCATAGGTTTTGTTGTTAGGTAATCACCTTCCATCATGGGAGGTTGATCATGCTCAGCGCGAAACATGGCAGATAATACGTATGTCATGTTTATGTGGAAGTTGCTGGGTCCAGGTAAATCTCTCTCCTTGCCCCTTATGTGGTGCATAAACTCATCTAACCAAGCCTATGCTTCTTCTGGCAACATCATTTCAGGTAGTGCCTGTTCTTGAGTTATGCCAAAGTTCTGGGCCTGTACTAGGTTCTCACAAAAAGTATCAACCAGCAATGATGAGGGTATCCTCCTTGCGAATGAGATTGTTCCAAAACAGATTGGTTCTGGGCTCCACTGAGGTGTTGGCATCATCACCATATCCTCCTGAGCTCTTCTCAAGATTCTGTATTTTCCTGGGTGAAGGCTCGATGGCGCATAGTCTCATTCCTTTTCGGTCTTGCTATTAGGTTTTTCCACCTCATTCTTGGTTCTCCAGTGGGGCTGACTTTTCCCTTCATCAGGCACCTTGTCCATTTTTACATTCTTGGAGGTTTCTGAGGTGGTGGGGACTTTTAATGAGTTCATGTGGGCTTTATGTTGCCTTTGGACCCTCCTGATCATGGAAGCTCCCATCTCTTTAACGGGCTTTCCGTCCTTTCCAACTATATACCATCTCCGATCGTATCGGGCAACATTCTTCTTAGTGACTGGGTTTACTATCCTTCATTTTATTCTAACATCTCCACCTGCGTATCTTGGTTGGGGTGGCCTTAAGTCCACCCACCTTGGTGTCTTGGCCTCCTTGTCCTCTACCTCATCTAAAGCTTTATAGTTTTTGAATACTTCTGACAAGTTCT
The DNA here is from genome assembly GCA_024362995.1 of Heteromeles arbutifolia. NCBI lineage: Eukaryota > Viridiplantae > Streptophyta > Magnoliopsida > Rosales > Rosaceae > Heteromeles > Heteromeles arbutifolia. The sequence continues at coordinate 23,132,700 of JANCRC010000006.1, forward strand.
TTGGCTGAGAGTCTCCTCCCAACCTTTGGAAGACGTTCCGAGAGGTTTCTTTTTCGGCCACTCGCATGATATTTCTATGGGATTCCTGTTCTTCATTTTCTCTTCTCTTGATCAAGGATAGCTCCTGCAGCCGGTACTTCCAACTCGTACTCACATTGACATTTACTGCACAAAACCACCCCATTGATTATTGCTGCTTTAGGCTTTTTGGGCAACTTGATAGCCCTCTCCTTCGGCCTATCAATTTGCCGTATCTCAGCTTTCATTTCCCAGGTAGCTTTTTCTTTTCCCTTCTCTGCCCACGTCAGGTTGATCATGTTTAGTAGGGCTTGTAAAAAGGAATCAGCATTTGTTGTTATACTAGCATGCGATTCTTTCTGTAGCTGCTCTATTTCTGATCCGCATTGCCCCCTATTATTTGGTAAAAATAACACGGGGTCGAGCAGCTCTGCCTTTTTAACTGTCTCCAATCCTGGCTGACGATTTCCGGATTCTTCCTTGTTTCTCTCTTCACTTTTCTTTTCCTTAGGCAAAGGAAATAATGGAATAGCTGGCTCTTCCTTAGGACTGGCTTCCCTCATTACTTTTTCAGCATGATTATTCTCTAGGGTAGAATGCTCCAGATCTAGTATTCTTTGCAGACTTTTTGTTGGGTAAAAGAGTTTACTGACTTCTTTCCTTGTTTCTAGAAAGTCTTTTTCCATGCTTTGAGAGTTTTTCTTCATACTTCTCATAACAACCATCGTGGTAGCCTGTAGGTCTTCATTCGTGACTTTTCCATCTGATTTTTCAAAAAGAGTCGGGCTTTCTGTTAAAATAGGTCCTTGCAAGTCTTTGGGGAAATTTGCCATGCTAAGTTTTGGCGTGTGTTTTACTCCCCACCTGAAGGTTTGTTCTTTTCTTCGCCTTCTTGGCATACGAGACGGATCCCACCGGGCGTGCCAAAACTATGTTCGGGCAGGAATTATGCTGGTGGGCGTTCCTGGCTCGAGCACACAGCTCCCCGAGGAGTTGACGGTTTGGTTGGCTTTCGGGCTCTTGCTTGTTTGTCGGGCTATAAGAAGAAGCCAGAGTTAGTTCTGAAAGGTGCCTTTGTCGGGCCTTAGGTATAGGCCGTGAGGCTCGCAATCAAAACTAGCTTAAGTGTATAGGCGTGCCACTGCCATCTCTGTATGGCAGATGAAAAATAAGTAGATTTAAGCCGATTACTTGCGCCCCAAGTTATTCTGACTTCTTATTATCAAAGGATTGTCATGGATCGGTTAAGTCCAAATTAAGTTATTTTTTATGCCTTGAGACCAAAGACTTTTATTTGTCTTGTATGGTAAAAGGGTTGGAGATCCAGATCTGATCAAGTTATTAAGTTAATTCACTTTTAAGATGGTAAAACCATTAACCAAACCAGATTTGAGGGTAAGTTGAGCTATGGATCATTAAAAGACTTGAAATGACTTGAATATATATTGGGGAATGCATTACAACACCAGATATATTAACTGAAAGACAAAACAAAGAGAGTCGGGCAAGATTAAACCTTGTCGGGCAAGGCTGAATCTCTTGCAGTTTCTCTTCTTTGCAACTACAAGGATTTGGGGATTTAAGGGAAGATGGATGGTAAACAAGTTTACACAAGATAATCGATACTACAGTATTTGGAGAAAGTAGCAGAGCTTTTAAACTTGACAAGAGATAGCTTGTCACTACAAAGGGGACTGAATATGGGGTGATTACAGCTTTTGGATGCAAATCTAGCTTGAGAGCAGAGTTTGCATGTTTGTTTGTTTGATTGGTTGAGTGTCATTGTCTCTGGGCCCTCTTCTTCCTTTTATAGGCGAATTGGCCCGAATGCTTGCAGATTTGTTTATGCCCGAAAGCAACTAAGGGGTAGTGGCTCATCAGTAATTTACATGCTTTGCCATTCAGAAAGTGTTTTTGGGCTGAGAAAAGATCAATTTCCATCACTTTTCAAGAAAGAACCAAAATGATTGACGGTGGGCAAACTCAGGGACCACTTCTATTAATTTTCAAAATCAGGGATCAAAATGAAGAGTTATGACAATATCAAAGACTATTTGGCTAAAAAACTTTTAGGAAAACTAATGAAAAGAGCTTCAAAACTTTGAGTTTTAATAAAAAAAAACCATCCTATAACTTTATTTAATGATAAGGACAAGAGAAAGAAAACAAAAAACAAAAAACAAAAAAAACAAAAAAAAGAAAAAAAAACCTAACTAAAGGCGCATGCAAAAAGCACCCAACCAATCCTTCAGTTGCATAACCCTTTAACATAATCCAAGCATATTTTATTCCTCTAAAATTAGAATTTCAAATTGAAGTGGGTTCCGTTAGATTCAGAACCACATCTGATGCGGTAGTGTTGGGAGGGAGTCGGTCAGTATGGGTTAAGATGGTTGGGGGTAGGGGTGGGGCAACATCACTGACAACATCGTTGGACTGATCATCCATTTTTCTAGTAATGGTATTGAGCTATTAGCCATGCATGACTTTAGCGACGTGGACTAGGGGTGGGCAAATGGGTACATGAATAGTGGGTCGGGGTGGGTAATTGCGGGTCAAGGCGGGTACGGGTCGGTTCCTGTTTTTTAATAGGGGAAACGGGGCGGGGCGGGGCGGGGCGGGGCAATGTCATTTTAGGGTCGGGCCGGTTCCAGATGTGTAGAAAAAGGGGGCCCCGGACAGGCCCGTTTGTAATTGAAATGGACGGCCCAGATTGAAAATAAACATACCTTCCAATCATGACTATTGGTTTTACCCTAGTATCTCTAAATCTGATCGAGTCTCTCGAGTCCTCGACCCTCGTCGATCTCTCCGTCTCTCGTGACCTCGTCCCGTCGGACTTCCCCTGAGCCCTTCCCCTCCATGGTTCCACTACCCACACTTCATCACTCCTCGTCAGTCATCTCCTCGCCCACCCCCGACATTACCGCCGTCGTGAGTCTGGGCCCTGACGACCACCACGGCTAATCTTCTTCTCGATTGTTCTCCTCGATGACATCCCACCCCAAACCTAAACAGCCCAGGCACCCGCACCACCCATCTTCTAGATTCTCATTTTCTCCTTCCCTACGACATCACCGTCGTTGCCAATTCAGGTGAATTCTTTATCCTTTTTTATTTTTTATTTTAGGTTATTTAACCTCTGATGTTTGTAACTTTGTAGTTTGAACTTTGATCTATTTGGATGTATGTAATCTATGCTCAATATATTGCGATGTTCATGTTTGTTCTTGCTTATTTGGTGGATTTTTTGATTTTTTAAGTGACCATGAAAATGAGATTGGTTTTAACAAGATTGTAAGGAATAATCCGTGCAGGTAACTTACCTAATTATCTTGATTTGGTGCACTGCAATTTGGAATGCCCAAATTGGAAGATTAGTTGATTGGATGATGGATTGCAAAATGTTTGCCACTGCAATTTGGAATGCCCAAATTTGTTTGGAACACGAACATTCAATATTTGCCTAATTGAATTGACCTACATGGGACCTTAAATTGCCTTCATAAAGCATACATACTGGGATATATATATATATATATATATATATATATATATATATGTGTGTGTGTGTGTGTGTGTGTGTGTGTGTGTGTACAACGTGGTTATGCCCAATGAACGTGAGAGATTCTAGAACTTTTCTTGATCCAATTACGGCATTCTTTGTGTTCCTTATTTTGTAACATCAGAAAAATGGAGGGGTAGGATTTGCGCAATTGCAATTTGTGCAAATCTGTGCAAATCTGTGCAATTGAAATCTGTGCAATCTGTGCAAATTTTAGTTTTTTTTTTTTTTTTTTCAAAAAAAAAAAAAAAAAAAAAACCAAGAACCCGTGAACCCGGCCCGAACCGGACCGGGTAAGGTCTGGTTCCTATGTTAGAAAATACTATCCCTGGCCCGGCTTGACCCGTCTCCTTTAAACCCGGGTCCGGTCTGGTCCCTTCAAAATTGGGCCTGGCTCGGCCCGTGCCCACCCCTAACGTGGACGTTGATCTCTATCATTTTTTTTAATCTTTTTATTGCAGTTTGGTGAAAGAACTTGAAAATCTGGGACGAGCATCTATCGTTAAGTTTCATAAACAGTGTAGTATCGTTAAGTTTCATAAACAGTGTTGTACCGTTAAGTTTCATAAAAAAAATGTAGTACCGTTAAATTTCATAAACATTGTAGTAAGTTTCATAAACAGTGTAGTACCATTAAGTTTCATAAACAGTTTGTGTGAGGGGCGTGCGGATCCGCACATCAGTTTTTTTTTTTAAATATTAAAATGATGTTTTTTTCATTAAAGTTTTACGTTTTTTTTGTCATTTTTATTAAAATTTAAGATTTTTTCATTAAAATTTAAGTCTTTTTCATTAAATAAAGTTATAGCATGATTTTTTTATTAAGATAAACTTAGTCTAAGCCTTTTTCATGAAAGTTTCCAAAACTTTTTATTTGTTTATGAGTTATTGTCTTTGGTTGAGCTGTTGGTTGGTGTTTGGCCGTTTTTTCAGTTGGCTTTTGTTGTATTTTTGTATCGATTAGTTTTTCTTTGGGTTGAATCTGTTCCTTTTAGTTTGGGGTCTTTTCTTTTCCTCGTGACCTTGTAATTATAATTAATCTATTCGAAAAGAGGGTTTAGTTTGCCAAATTTTCTTGAATTGTGTAAGCAGGTTGGTAAGAATGGAATGCCAAATAATGAAATGAAAAGCCCCAAAAAACAGATTCAATTTTTTTTTAAAGCCGGTCTTTTCTAGGACTACATACTTTGTAATCTGTCCGTTTAAACAATGTTTTATCCATGTTTCTCTACCTTTGACAACAACAAAAAAGCAAACATTTGGTCTAACAATTGGCATTTTTTTTTTCTTTTTTTCTTTTCTGCCGCGGTTGCCTTTCCCGTTTGTGTTGTTTGCAATTTTTCTTAAGTACTTACAATCATTCAGCATTAGTAAATATTTGACGGTTGGATTTAATTCAATGGTCCTCGGTCACCCACCGTTGAATCCTTTCATGCGTACATTTGAGATAACAGTTGGCCATTGTGTTAAATGGCAGCACCGGTGAAGTGATGGTGGGGCAGCAAATGAAGGAGCAAGCCATGTGGCAAGTACTAGGATTCTCTCACATCCTCTTTCCATCCCCTTCCATTTCTTTCTCTCACATTCTTCATTTTATCTTACTCTTTCTATAAAAAATTAATATAAGATGTTGATGTTGCTTAACCGTGACCGTTCAAATAAGAGGGGAGGGAAAGAGAGGAAAAAAAAGAGGGGAAATAATCCTACTCTACGTGGCAAACCTAAATGTCAAAGAAGATGGTGGGGGTGGGATGGAGTGGTAGTGGGCAGTGGTGGTGGAGCAAAAGGGCAAAATGACAAAAAGCCTAAATGTTTGAAGTGTGTCAAGCTTTAATAGAATGGTTTTTCTTTTTTTGTTTCTTCGGATGGTGTTATCCACATTTCTCTTTTTACACTCATTTTGATATCTGATTGTCGGACTGAATAAATTGAAAATGATCAAATGATAAATTGAAAATGATCAAATGATAAAAATTAACTCAGCATGTATGATAAATAAAAAAAAGACGTGTAAATAACACTTCTTCTTTCTGCAGGAGAGCAGATAGGTGAATCAGGGTGAAAGTGTATACTTTTATTTTTTTTCAAATTCAATTTATGACATTCCAAGAATCCATGATCTTTTTCAATCCAAAATCGTTTAGAAGCGGTGAAATTTGACCTTTCTTCAAACAAAATTTGTGAGCACACAAATGGGTGGGTGCCAACCCCACCAGCTATCTACCAACCACCCGAACGATTCCACCTTATCACTCGTTTTGTCCATTGTTCTTCGCGAACAACTTACACAGCACAAAATCGTTATGTAAAATAAGGATAATAGACAAAAGTTATACATATTTTTATTTTATTGGCATGGTATACTTATGCCATATAACATGACATCTAGTCTTTGCTAATAGATGTTAATATCATTATCAATGATGCGTCGATATCATCCTAAATGATATGTCAATAAGAAAACATGTTCGCAATACATAATTAACAATATCGATACAACATGTCATTTTACGTGCGGCCATTTCTGCTCTTTAATCCTACCCTTAACCTATAATCTCATGGAAGAACTGGACTTATTCTCATGCATTGCATGACAATTGTTGATTAATGCGAAAAGAAAAAGGTGATATTAGCAATACGGTATAATGTTATTCCACTCTACTTGTTAGGAAGATGTATCAAGTTACTGTTTGGGTTAATATTTGAACTTTGGACTTAAAGAAAGAAAAGCCCAAAAGAAAGTGAGGAGACTTGCCCGAGGCCCAGCACCAAGCCCAGCCATCCATCTCAAAACAATATGACGGTTCCTCATTAATGCAAAGGCTATGTGCTTACAAGGGAAGTGACAACCGATGGAAATCAACCTCTCAGCCCAAAAATACTTTCTAATGGCATAACATGTAAAAAAAAAAGATGATGACTCACTGAAGTGCTTTCGGGCAAAGCCTGCAACAACCAAGATAAAACGCCTATAAAAGATAAGACAGGGCCCAAAGACAAGGCCACTCAACCAATCAAACAAACAAGCATACAAACTCTGCTCTCAAGCCAGTTCGTACCTTCCAACCCCTTTTTAGCAATAGTTCCCTTAGAAAGACATCTTTTGTCCAGTGTAAAAGCTCTGCTACCTTCCCTAGATGTCGTAGTGTCAATTCCCTCGTATAAACTTGTTTACCATCCATCTTCGTTTTAGCACACAACCCTCTGTAACCACAAAGAGAAGAGACTGCAAGACGTTCAACCTTGCCCAACTCTCTTTGTCTTGTCTTTCAATTAATAGATCTGGTATTCAAGTCATTTCCAGTCATTTGATGATCAAAAGTTCCATTGGTTCTCAGATCTGGTCCATTTAGTGGTTTTTACTGTCATAAGAGACTAAATGAGAATTAAACTGATAACTTAATCAGATTTGGACTTCCACCCTTTAAGCATACAAGACAACAAACTGAAAATCCTTGATCTCAAGGCACAGAAAAGAACTTAATGTAGACTTAACCCATCTATGACAATCATTTGATAACAAGAAGTCAAAATAACTTGGGGCGCAAGTAATCGACTTAAACACACTTGTTCTACATCTGCCATACTGAGATGACAGTGGCACGCCTTAACACTTAGTTTTGATTGTGAGCCTCAAGGCCTACACCTAAGGCCCCAAAAAAAATCACATTTCAGAACTAACTCTATCATCTTCTTGCAACCTCCCAACAAGAAGGAGCCCGATAACCAACCAAAGTGCCAACTCCTTGAGGAGCTATGTGCTCGAGCCAGGGACCATTCCTAGCGAAATTCCTGCCCGAACATAGTTTTGGCATACTCGGTGGGACCACAAGTCTTGTATGCCAAGAAGACGAAGGAAAGAGTAATCATTCAAGTGGAAAACAGAGAAAAAACCACCCCAGTAAATATCAAGATCAAACATGGCGAACCTCCCCGAAGATTTACAAAGACCTATCATGACAAAAAGCCCGACTCCTTCTGAGAAATCAGGAGGAAATGTCATAAATGAAGACCTGCAGGCTACCATGGTAGCTGTGTTAAGGAGTATGGAGAAAATCTCTCTAGAAACCAGAGGGGAAGTAAGCAGGCTCTGTTCCCTAATAGGGAATCTACAAAGAAGGTTAGATCTGGAGTACTCTACCCCAGAAAATAATCATACTAGAGAGATGATGAGAGAAACCAGCCCCGTGACGGAGCTAGTTATTCCTTTGTTTCCTGTGCTTGAGGAAAAGAGGAATATGGGAAAGAACAATGAATGATCTGGAGTGGATCAGCTAGCGTTAGAGGAGATCAGAGAACCAAAGTTGCCCGGCCCCTTCTTATTTTTATTGGATCGTAGGGGGCAGTGCGAGCCGGAGATAAGGAAATATAGAATGCCTCAGCTAATTGGAGAAAGTAGTGGGAAGGGAGAGCCCACAACTACAGACAAACTTCCTCCCTATAGGCCACCACCAATGGCTAATAAGGGAGGGGATGTTAAGTGGAAGCAACCCGAGTCGAAGAAGGAAGCCTCATTGGGCAATGATTGTAGCCCGAAGTGGGGAGCTTTTTACACCCCACAGAACAACACAGCCAATCAGCAATTAGAGATGAGTTGGTTAAGTTAAGAAGGATGGTGGTGAGAAATGCTCAGCTACAAGCTTGCCCGCTGTTTAGGGTCACCTATCAGAAGCCCTACCCGGAGTTCATTGATGAGCAGAATCTATTTCCTCTTAACTTCAGGATGCCCGCATTCCCAACGTTCAGTGGAGAAGATAACAACGTGTTTTCCAGGGATCATATCTTCAAGTTTTCCAATCACTGTGTGGCGTTTGAAGACAACCCCAACTATAAGTTGAGACTGTTTGGGAACTCCTTGGCGGGCTTAGCATCTTAGTGGTACTCTTTGTTATCCCCTAATTCTATTGCAAACTAGGAGTAGATGGAGATGGCATTCCACAAGCAGTTATTACAGGATTGAGCCAGAGATGACCATCAACGATTTGGTTGAGGTGAAGCAATACGAGCATGAGTCTACTGAGGACTTCATGATGAGGTTTAGGAAGACAAGGATGAGGTGCCAGTTTTCTATCAACCATGTCCAGCTTATAACTATTGCTCAGAAGGCCTTGAAGCTGGCCTTGAGGAAGAATTTTTATGATGTGCAGTTTGATGAGTTGCAAGAACTGGTGATTGCTGCCACCAAGTATGAGAAATTGTTGATCGAGGAGCAGCAAGCAAAGCATTCCTCTAAAGTACCCTTATTTTACAAAAACAAGGTTATCATTCATTAAATGAAGTTTGAACGGATGGAGCCAGAAGAGAATGATGGTTATAGAAGAGATGGAATTGATATGTGTGCAGCAGAGATGACCACTCCTTTCAAACCTTTGATAGTGAAGGGATTGGTCTAGCCAGTTAAAGACCAAAAGGTGGTCATGAACGATGGTGGATTTGTACCAATGAAACCCTCCCAAGTATCAAAGCTATTCATTCGATCTAACCAAGGTAGCAGAAATATATGAGGAATTGGTGCGGGCAAGAGTGATTGTGCCCGACAACACCAAAAAGCTGCCTAAACTCGAATAACTGAGAGGGAAGAAGTATTGCAAACCGCACTACACTTTCAATCATTCCATAACAAACTGTGTCCAGTTTAGAGACTGGATACAAGATCTCATTGTCAAGGGGAAGTTGTTGCTAGAAAAACCTCAGGCCAACATGATGATTGACACGAATCCTTTCTCAGAAGCCCCAGTAAGCATGATCAACCTAACATGGGCTAAAAAGGGGAAAGGGAAAGCCACTTGGGAAGTAAAGGCAAAAAGAAGGCCAGTGGACGGACCAACTGAAGAGGTTATCAAGTTGCACGAGAAGCCCAATGCCGCCATAATTAAATGAGTAGTGCTATGCAACAGGTGTCAATATGAGTGTGAGTTGGAAGTTCCAGTGTCAGGGGTTATTATTGATCAAGAGTTGATCAAGAGAATAGAAAAAGAAGATCTAGAAGCCCGTAGAAGTATCTTGCAGACAGTTGAAAAAGAAACCTCAATGAATGTCTTCCAAAGGTTGGGAGGGGACTCTCAACCAAAGGGCTTGTCAGAGGTGTTCAGAAATTATGAAGCTTTTGAAGAAGTAGAGGACAGAGAGGCCAAGGTACCAAGATGGGTAGATATGAGGCTACCCCAGCCAAGTTATACCGGTGGAGATATTAAAATGAAAGGGAAGACAGTGAACCCCGTCACGAAGAAGAGACTTGCCCGACTCGGGCGGAGATGGTATATAGTCGAAATGGATGGAAAACCAGTTAAAGAAATGGGAGCTTCCATGATCAGAAGAGTTCACATGAACTCATTAAAAGTCCCCACTGCTTCAGAAACCTCGGAGAATGTAAAGTTTGATAACGTACTTCATGGAGGGAGAAATCAACTCCATTGGAGGAGTAAAAAAGAGGTGAAGAAAGCTAACAACAAGACCGAGGGGGAGGGAGATCATGTACCACAAAATCCTCATCAATACAGAATTTTGAGAAGGGCTTAAGAGGATATAGTGATGATACCGACCCCAAGGTGGAGCCCGGAGCCAATTTGTTTTGGGACTATCTCGCCCGAAAATGGGATACCCTCGCCATTGCTAGTTGATACCCTTTGTGAAGACATGGACCAGGTGCAGAATTTTGGCATAACTCAGGAGGGAGGGTTGCCCGAACTAGTGCTACCAAAAGAAGCATATGACTGGTTGGATGAGTTCACAGAGCATATCCGAGCCAAGGAGAAAGACTTACCTGGACCCAGCAACTTCCACGTAAACATGACATATGTTTTATCTGCCATGTTCTGTCCTAAGCACGATCAACCTGCCACAATGGAAGGTGACTACTTGACAACAGAACCCCTGATGGCACATGTTAGTGTTGAAGAAACAGGGAAAAGAGAATCAAGCAAGATGGATGTGCCTGAACTGGCAAGAAGGGAGCCCGAGAGAGTATATACAGATAGGATGATCTTCAGTCGCCTGAATTTGGCCCTAGCCAACCATCTCAAACCCATATACGTAACTGCTCATTTAGAGAGAGTGCTCTTCAAGATGGTCTTGATTGATGGTGGAGCTGCGGTTAATGTGCTGCCATACAAGCAGATGAAGATAGTGCAGAAGTGAGGAGGATCTCATAGTTTCCAGTTTCTCGGGAGCTATCATTAGGACTCATGTGATACTACCATTAGAGGTTGACTTGGGTTCTAAGCAAATCATGCTGGTTTTTTTCGTTGTAGACAGTACTTCCACTTATGGAGCTTTACTAGGCAGAGATTGGATTCATCAGAGTCTCTCTGTGCCATCTACCTTACACCAACAAGTGGCTGTCTACCATGAAGAAAGGGAAGCAAGACCTGGATTTTGGGAAATAGTAGAGGCCGAATCACGACCATTCCTTCTTACAGCCAACATTGCAGAAGCCAATTTATATAATCCTAGTGTTGGGATTCTTCAATGTTCATGAGCTGATAAAAACGGTTGCCCGACTAAGGTGACGGCCCAAAAACTTCTGGAGCAAGGGCTATCTCTTACAAGGGAAGAATGAGATTGGCCTCATATCATCCCAACTCCCCAACACCAATAATGTCAGAACAAAAAATGAAAAACCAAGTGGTTGCAGTTAGGTCCTTAATAAAAAGATTGTTGGTGTATGGGAGAGAGAGAAAACAAGAGAGAGAACTCAGCCAAGGAAGAAAATGATCAGAACAGAGAAGCTTCTAGCAGCCAGACGAGTAAAGAAGATTTTTTTGGGAATGAGTTAGAAGCAGCCATCCAAATGGCTGAATGTATATATGATCTGGATGGGCTAGAGGATTTGCCCAAAAGTCCAGAGTTGGTTGAATTTTTATGTGCAAAGTCTGATAAACCGGCCCCAGAAGTACAAGACCCCTTGGAAACCATTGATTTGGGAACCGAGGAGGATCCGAGACCTATACAGATCAGTGGTTTGTTGAAAACCAAGGATCGAGTAAGGATTGTTAGCCTTCTACATGAATATAAAGACCGTTTTGCCTAGCACTACACTGAAATGCCAGGTTTAGATCCAACCTTAGTAGAACACATGATGCTTATTAATGAGGGGTTTAAACCTGTCAAGCAAGCACCACGGAGGATGTCAAAAGAGATAGAAGAAAAGGTCAAAGAAGAGATCGAGAGACTGGTAAAAGTTGGATTTATTAGGCCTGCCAAATATGTCATGTGGGATAAATCTATGCTAAGGAAGACTCCAGATGGACTGTTACTTAAGTGCTTAGGCCAGGAAGAATCAATGAGGGTAATGGCCGAAATACATGAAGGAATCTGTGAAGCACACTAGGCTGGAACTAAGATGAGATGGCTGCTTAGAATATATGGCTATTTCTGGTCCGAGATGGAGAAAGACTGCAAAGCTTATGCCCGAGGGTGTGAAGAATGTCAAAGACATAGACTGCTCCAACATGTGCCCTCAGTACCTTTGAATCCCATGGTCAAGCCTTGGCCCTTTAGAGGCTGGGCAATGGACTTCTTCGGGTAAATTTACCCAGCCTCCAGCAAGGGACATACATGCATAATTGTGGCAACATATTACTTTACCAAGTGGGTAGAAGCTTCTGCTGTGAAGACTATTAATTCAACTGCAGTTAAGAAGTTCATTGAAACCAAGATCTTCCACAGGTTTGGGGTGCCTGAGATAATTGTTACAGACCGCGGGCCATCTTTTTATTTCAAAGGAAGTAGAGGAGTTCGTAGGAAAGTTCAAGATAAAGATGGTTCAGTTTAGTCCTTACTACCCCCATTCAAACGGCCAAGTAGAAGCCAGTAACAAGATCCTGGTGAACATTATTAAAAGAATGGTGGCTAAGAATCCAGAAAAATGACATGAGAAGTTGGGAGATACTTTGTGGGCTTACCGAACTTCCAATAGGGCAGCAAGTGGAACTACTCCTTATGCTCTAACCTTCGGGCAAGACGTTATACTCCCCATGGAAATCAATGTGAGTTCTGTTAGAATCCAGAACCAATTTGGGCTACATAGTGAAGAATACATTCAGGCTATATGTCAAGGAGTTGAAGATCTAGATATAGCCCGAATTGAAGCCCTAAATAAAATCCAAGAGGGGAAAAGAGTTGTTGCCCGAGCATATAACAAGAAGGTGAAATTAAAGACCTTCAAGGAATGAGAGTTGGTTTGGAAAGCAATTCTACCTTTGGGAGCTCAAGTTAGAGGCTTTGGGAAGTGGAGCCTGACTTGGGAGGGTCATTTCATTGTTAACCAAGTACTGGACAAGGGTGGATATTATTTAGCAGATGTGAATGGAGGCTTACAGAAACATCCAATCAACGCTAAGTTCTTGAAAAAATATCACCCAACCTTATGGGATGTTAGGGATTGCTACATAGAAGAAGTACAAGCATTGCATGAAATCTAAACTCAGTTTTGTACTCATCATATTTGTGTCTAAAGAAAAGAATGCAAGCCAAAGAGAATTGAAGAAGTCATTTTCACTTCAGTAAATGTTGAAAATTACATCAGAATTAGCTCAATGGTTTTACATCCTTGATTACGGCAGCTATCCTAGAATGGTGGGCCTACATTTCACCCGACTCCTCCTAAACATTGTTACTATTAGCTAAATATGTTCCAACATATCCAACTTCCATTTGCTGTCTTAACTTCTTCAAATCTTCTGAGCTTTCGTCCACAAGCCCGACCGAGGTCTTTAGTCGATAAAATCAGGGTAGTTGATCCCAAAGCATACACATATGATGATGAAGTGATCAAGAAAACATAAGCTATAAGGAAGTATGGGCTTGTGGATATCAGCATAAGTGGAATCTACCGGTTCAATTAAAACTGCTCGGCTACTCTTCAATGCCATAGAAGTCCTGAAACATGAGCTGGATGCAGTCTGCCTTTCTGAGGATACTGTGGAAGCCAATGACCAGTCGTGAGTAACATCTACGACCCAGCCCAAGGGCTTTGACCCCAAGTGATGCACTCCTCCCTTCTCAAGGAAAAGCTCGGTGTACAGACCGACCCGAGGGCGATGAAGACTGTTGAGCAAGCAACACATGGTGGAAATTCCCTCAACAGTTTCATAAGGAGATTAAGCGGGAATAGTTTTTGGCGCCATCTAAGAGAATTCGAGGAAGAAGTAGAAGAATAAAGGAGTGAAGGAAAGGAAAATTTCTGGCAATTGTGAAGGCTTAGTAAGTTCTGAGAAGTCTGAAGATTTGAAATAACTATGGTATTTAGTCAAGAAAGGAGATTTATATAAATGGTTAATTAACAGTTGGAGTTCATAGGATAGTGCAAGGGTTTAGTTAATAACAGCTGTTTAAAGTGGTGCAAGTCCTTAGTGAAGGCGTGGGCGGTTATTTTAATCAGTATTAGCATCTTGGGCCGTAGACTCAACAATGATTAAAGGGGGCACTGTTTGGGTTAATATTTGAACTTTGGACTTAAAGGAAGGAAAGCCCAAAAGAACTAAAGTGATGAGACTTACCTGAGGCCTAGCACCAAGCCCAGCCATCCATCTCAAAACAATATGACGGTTCCTCATTAATGCAAAGGCTATGTGCTTACAAAGGAAGTTACAACCGATGGAAATTAACCTACTCTCAGCCTAAAAGCACTTTCTAATAGTAGAACATGTAAAAAAAAAGATGATGACTCACTGAAGTGCTTTCGGGCAAAGCCTGCAACAACCAAGAAAAAACGCCTATAAAAGGGAAGACAAAGCCCAGAGACAAGGACACTCAACCAATCAAACAAACAAGCATACAAACTCTGCTCTAAAGCCAGTTCGTACCTTCCAACCCTTTTTTAGCAATAGTTCCCTTAGAAAGACATCTTTTGTCCAGTGTAAAAGCTTTGCTACCTTCCTTAGATGCCGTAGTATTGATTCCCTCGTGCAAACTTGTTTACCATTCGTCCTCTTTTTAGCACACAACCCTCTGTAACCACAAAGAGAAGAGACTGCAAGACGTTCAACCTTGCCCGACTTTCTTTGTCTTGTCTTTCAATTAATAGATATGGTATTATAATGTATTCTCTAGTTGGTATTCAAGTTATTTCCAGTCATTTGATGATCAAAAGTTCCATTGGTTCTCAGATCTGGTCTATTTAGTGGTTTTTACTGTCATAAAAGACTAAATGGGAATTAAATTGATAACTTATTCAGATTTGGACTTCCACCCTTTAAGCATACAAGACAACGAACTGAAAGTCCTTGATCTCAAGGCACAGAAAAGAACTTAATGTAGACTTGACCCATCTACGACAATCCTTTTATAACAAGAAGTCATAATAACTTGGGGCGCAACTAATCGACTTAAACACACTTGTTCTACATCTGTCATACTGAGATGGCAGTGGCACACCTTAGCAATTAGTTAGTTTTGATTGTGAGCCTCAAGGCCTACACCTAAGGCCCCACAAAGGCACATTTCAGAACTAACTATGTCTTCTTCTTGCAGCCTCTCAACAAGTAAGAGCCCGATAACCAACCAAAGTGCCAACTCCTCGGGGAGTTGTGTGCTCGAGCTAGGGACCCTTACCAGCGAAATTCCTGCCCGAACAGTTACGACTCATGTAGATGAAGAGTTCAATACTTCGTTAGGATTGACCTATAGTGTGACTTAACCTAAATCTTAACCTCAAATATCGTTGTCAAGACTCAAAAACACATACTAACAAGAAAGGCCGCTGGCAGAAATCACCAAACCCCCACAGCTAAAAGACATGTTATAAACAGTAGACACTAGACTCACACTGCTTCAACTAGGGATGGCAACGGGGCGGATTGGGTTCAGATATGCCATCCCCATAACCGAACCCGTTTGTTTTCCCCGTACCCGAAATCGTAAAAAACCCGAACGGGTATTCCCCATAATCGAATCCGTTGGGTAACGGATTTCCCATCGAGTAACGATTTTTCCCATAATAGGAAAATTTAACTGATTAAACAGTGAGAGGGACGAGGAGGCCGATGGTGTTTCGGTTGTTGGTTCTCGAGGGAGTTTGAGGTGATGGTGCAAGAGGGACGAGGAGAGAAAGTGAGAGGTTGCAGAAATGGTGAGGGTCTGGAAGGTGTGGTTTGAGGGCTCGCCAGAGACGATAGGGTGGTGTAGGTGGTGGTGCCGTGTGTGCGTAGCTAGGGAGAGGTGAGGAGAGTGTATTGTGGAGAATGAGAGAAAGACAGATAGAGAGACTTGCAGAGAAGTGAGGTGAGGGAGAGAGCACGAGAAGAAGAGAAAGGTGAGGGATGAGGGAGAGAAGATGGTGGTGTGGTGTGTAATGAGGAGAATGAAAGAAAGACAGAGAGAGAGACTTGCAGAGAAGTGAGGTGAAGGAGATAGCACGGGAAGAAGAGAAAGGTACTTGGGGAAGGGAGAAGCACAGAGCACAAAAATGGGACTTTTGTAGTCTCAAGACTTTTGCAAGTGTGGGTACGCGTGTACGTGTGTGTGGTGCTCAAGACTTTTGAAGTCTCCCATGTAGTATTAAAGAACTCAAAGGTTTTAAATATAATAAATATTTATATTTTTTATTAAAGAATGAAAACGGGGCGGGTTTGGGTATGGGTTCGGAGCGGATACCCCTATAACCATAACCGAACCCGAAACCGAAAATTTTACCCAACGGTTACCCATAACAGTAAAAAACCCGAAATTTGCTCCCCAAAACCGAACTATTCGGGCCGGTTACCTGCGAGTATCGGATTTGACGGATTAAATTGCCATCCCTAGCTTCAACAGCCACAACAGCAACAGTGTCCTATGACTCCGACTCGTTAAGGTCTCCAACCCGAGAGGGCAAAATGACGATATTCTTTCATAGGAAGAAACGATCAAATGTGTGTAAACAAGAAACCAGCCCTAACTGCTAAAGCCAGACAATAGTGCAAAAAAATGTGATTTTCTATGTTTTCTTTCTTGACAAGTTCACAAAAAACGGTAATGTTCTCTCTATTAATGCAATTTCAACAATGTGAGTGAAACAAGATCGAAAAGAAGAAGAAGAAGCTGGAAAAGCTCAGAAAATTGAAGACAAGAAATCAATGAGAATAGAATAAACGAAAGAACTTTAGAAATGAAAATAGGAAAACAGAGCAACGCACTACAGCTAATGCCATGGATCATCCCAGCCTTTCGGTCCATCTCTTTTAACAAAATCGATGATGGCATGGACAGCTTCATCAACTCTGTTGGACAGGGAGTGATTCCCGTATTCGATTTCAACTTTCTCAGCACCACCCAAAGCTTTGCACAATCTGCATGAGATCCACAAATAGCAGTACAATTATTTAATCGGATCAGAGATTAATCCCTTGCGCATGGACAGACACAGATACAGTGAGCACATGCACACGGAAACACCACAGGAGAAGTCTGTTTTAAATGCATTATTAACCAGCATGAGTAATCATTTGTTTGTACTACTTTCGTGAGGTTCTTAACAACACAAAATGTCATATAAAAAATTTATGTAAAATATGCAAAAGTTTCTATTTCTTAACCTTTGAACCAGTGCTTTCTTGTCAACATAGTCTGGCACATATTCATCAGCCATGGAAAATATAACCTACAGAAGAAATATGAGTAATTTAATTTGTATTCCATACACTAAACCAGAAAGTAGGATCGTTCTTATATAAAAGGTAAACAAAACTTATGCTTGTCACTAGAGATAAGAACCAAGAGGCTGATAATGCATTTGCCATTTTTATGTTTGAATCCTGAAGCAATGCAATTCTACCTTTGTCTTCTTATATTTCTTATCCTTTTTCCTATCGTCCCCTCTACAAAATCTATGATTAGTTACTTTCCTAACAAAAATATATAATTATATTATTCTGAAATTCTTTTAAATGTGTTCTTATCTAAAGTCGTTAACATCTTGCCTAAAGGTTTACTTCAAATCAAATTAAGTTACTTTAGAAACACTCTTCCTTGCAAATAAGAAAATAAAATAAGGGATACTCTACCTGGCATGGTGTGTTAGTCATGTGCCCAAGTCTCAACCTCAGCTGGTCATCAGTAAGGTCAGAACTAAACATGTCATCATCCCCGTTGTATGCACAAAGGGAGTGATACCTGCAAGGCAGTTGTTTCTTTAGATGAAGACGAATAGCACTAATGAAAGGCAATATGGTATTTGATGGCTGAGTAGCAAGACGATCTTAATGTCATGGTGCAACCCATTGCAAACCTCTATGTATTTTGAAGCCTACTCTTTCTAATAAAGCTCATTTCAAAACTGGTAAAACTTTCATATCTTATTACTACGGATGATGATAATATGGGTGTATACCCACCGATAGGCAGTTATTGGGGCTCCTGGATCTGCTGCACTTGGCATTAATTCTGAACCACGTCCTTCACTAATCATGGTTGAAGCCAAGTCAATCATAGCAGCTGTTTCAGGAAGAGTTGCTCTGTATTCCCGATCACTGACTGGGGCCTGACATTTAATTGGCATTATGACCATAGATTGAAGTATAGGTTCATAACTTCATACAGACAAGGATAGAAGATATTGCCGCAAGGAAGATTAAGAACTTTACATCAATCATCGATTCATCAGACATCAAATAAAAGATGGCTCAACACGATGTTGACAAAATATGAGTTAGAAAACATATTTCTTTGATGAAAACTACAATCAAGTGAATACAAATCTCTCAACATATTTCCAATCAACTACAAACTGATAATTTGCTGACAAGTAACAAGGGAGCCAGCTTTACACCCAAATGGCAAGATGATATCTTTAACACAAAGTCTGAACGAGGTGCTTCACATCTAGCATTTTGAACTTATTCGCATTCAAATTTTCATTTCACTATGACCAAAAGAACCAAATTAAGGAAAGCGTAGTACCTGCAAAATGGCAGCACGAACCGCTCGGGAGCATGCAGCATTTGTGCACATATAATGTACAATATCCTAGAGTCGGAACAAAAATATGGAATTCTAATTATATGCCTCAAAAAGTGATAACGATGAGTGCTCTCGTTAACTTCAGAAGCTCAAGTCTAAATGCAATCAACACAAACCTGACAGCCAGTACTATGGCCAAGCAGTACCACACCCTCGGAATCTTCTTTGTTTATAAAGTGACTGATCAGCTGATCAAGTTCGATTGCATCCTTCAATACATAAGGCGACAATATCTTATAAGTAAAAGCAGTAATATTTGTAACTTCAGCACCCAAACCCCAAAAATAGAGAGAAAAATATGTATATATAATATATATGAATATTTAGAAAAAAAGTTGAACAACCGAAGTTCACTTTTCCAGGCCAACTTAGCCCACTTAAAAACAGAAAGCTTAAATATGTAATAACCTAAACAGGTTAAACTTGATGAAAAGGTCCAGGCCAGTCACCATGGATCCTTAAAACCATAATGATTAAAACCATAATGATACAATACACTTAAAACTGTCTTGCAACTTGCAAGGGTAACCCTATTGTACCTAAAAACATAGGAAACAGGCATGAATCAAGAACCTATATAAAAAAGCAAGGGATTGGGTGAATTAAGTTACTTGTTTCAAGCTGGAAGTGCCATATCCACTGTATGAAGATGACAAGAGAGGTTGAACAAGTGACCATTTCTCCTTGTCCAAAGCAATTGCAAGAGGTTCCAAGTATCTATAAATCACATAAAAGAAAGATATGAAAGGAATGACACATTATTAAAATTTTCTTTAAGCACCTCGCAACATTGTGCAGTGAACTTCCGTTTATTGAATGAAGAAAACTGCTCTGAGTGAAAATTACATATAGGATGAAATCTAGTCACACGAACAAGCGTTGGTGATGTAAGACAAAATATCACTTCAAAAGAAAAGTTATCAAGCAATGTTACATACTCTGTTGCCAGAAAACCATCAGTCAGTCCACCAATAACAATGACTTGCTGTCTATAATCACCTGTTTTAAATGCAACCTGCATCGCAAGGATAATTCTCACAGACACATCATCAAGGAAATTAATGTACAAGCATGATAAAAAAATAGACTCCTAAAGCAAGCACAATAACAGTGATTAAGCTATACTTGAAAACAATAACAAACAGCAAGAACTTTATAATTTATATTCAATGAAAATAGAGGAATTATCAGAACAGAATGACATAAAAGACATGCACTGGAAAAGAAAGGAAAAAAAATTCCATAGTGTGATCTGGTTGAACTAGCCTATACTAAGATAGTAACTTTTTCTGTTCGAACGCTGGGCCTTACCCTAAAATACTTAATTAGTTAATTCCATGAGCAATTTAAAGTTTAAACAGAAATCTAGTTTACAAGTTTAATCTTGCAAAATGTCACCAAGCTTAAGCCAATAGGCATAAAACTTGTGCTCTTGATGCAGCTCACTGAACCTTCCAACATTTTTTATGGAGAGCAATGTGTTCGATTGAACTGAAAGGATATAGGTACAATCGATAGAGAAGACACAACTGAATCTTCCAACCGCAGAACCAGGTAATTTCTCCTCTTAGTTTCTGTAGATAAATAGCATCCAAACAAATGATTTTGAAAATCCTATCATTTTTTAAATGCTGTTCTCTCTCAGTAGCTGACAGTGAACTACTTCACATCTATTTTTCGCATGTTACCAAAATCCATCCTGACTTTCTAAGTTCCCACCCAAGCTCCAGCATTTCACCTCAAATCCCAATCTCAGTAATTGGCATAAACTTTATGCACCAAATTCAAATCTTCCCAACATCCCAATAACATAATTCAGATTAGCTAACGGTTAACAATTGCATCTTTCGACAGCAAAATGGCACCATATTACCCCACTCTTTCAAACTACGAATCTCAGTAATTGGAAACTGCTCAACAAAAACTTTACCCACCAAATTCAAATCTTCCCAACACCCCATTAACATAATTTCAGACTACCTAACAGCTAAAAATGGCAGTTTTCGACAGCAAAATGGCACCAATTAACCCCATTCCTTCGAAATACCAATCTCAGTAATTGACAACTGCTCAAAAAATATTTAATCCACCAAATTTCAATCTTCCCAACACCCCATCAACATAATTCGGACCACCAAAAAGTTAAAATTTACATTTTTCGACAACGAAATGGCACCAAGTACCCCAATTATTTGAAATTATCAACTTCCAAACAGAGATCGAGCTCTCACAACTCAATCGCCACTCAAAATTCAAACACAATGCAGCAAAATCCAGAAACAAGAAGCATTAATTGGCATAAGAAATTGACAGACCTGAATAGGTTTGGGGCCGTACTTGAAGAGCACACCGCGGAACTGATTCTTCCGCACAAGGGGACCGGAATGGTCGCCGGAAACGCCCGAAACGGAGTCTGCTCCCATCTTTACAGACCCGGCCCGGTCCGACCGGCCCCGGACGACGCCGGAGAACCAAGAACCGGAGGAAGACGACGAAGAAGAAGACGAAGACGACGCAGACAGCGAGCGATTCATGTCAGAATCAGGCGCTCCGATTAAATAACATTTTTATTTTATTTAATTTCGTATTTGAATGCAAATTTCAGGTGAAGATTTGACAAGAGAGAGAGTGAATAGTCTGCCAATCTGCATCAGAGATGGTCACGGTTGGCGGCCTCTCCGTCCCTGCCAGTCACTCTCGCAGATGACGTGGCAAGTTATAGACACACATGCGCTTCTAGAGCGCGAGCGCGTGTATTGTGAATTATGGGCCTTTCCCCCTTCTATGTTTTTTTTTTTAATATATGGGCTTAAGAAGATAAACAAGAAGACCCAAGTGGTATGGGTTATTTGTGTTCTTTTTACTCTGTTTTTTTAAATTGTAACATTTCATTCAAGAGGATTGCTCTCCTGCGCATTATTTCATATTAAAATATGGTTAAAATTTAATTAAATCTTATCTAATTAATTCAACTGTGAAAAAGCCACTTAGTACCACAGTTTAGTGGTATTCCTCTTTATTTGTAAGTGAGAAGTCTTAAGTTTGATTCTCGTCAAAGGCGAATTTGAACCACATTACTGCTAGATCCATTGTGAGACTAAGCCTACCCCTCCCCTTTAGTGTGGATAATATCGTTTGTTTACAAAAAATTCAACCGGAAAAAAAATGTGCTAGAAAAAATTTTCTTTTCAATTTAATATGGAATATTACAAGATGTAGTGGCCCAAAATAAAAAATTCTAGCAACATAAGCAAGACCTAAATAGAACAGCTCAATACAAGATAAAATTGAAAATGCTAAAATGTGAGACAAGAGCACAGATAAAATACGTTCCTTTTTTAACATGGAATGAGAAAAGAATCCAACCTCTCTACTTACTCGTAACATGCTTTCCTTTTGTCGAAGATTTCTTCCGAATGGCATAATTGTCCTTTTTTTTTCTTCTCATTTTAAAGAAGATTGACTCTCCCTTCTCCTTTTTCATCGTCGGTCCTTGTTTCACTATTGGTTATTTCAATTAAACTTCAAGTCCTAGAAAGAAAATAAACTTTAAGACTAATGGTTATGACATAGTCCAACTATGTGATTTCTAGCATTCTAGTTGCTTATATTAGTTTATCTCCTAGTAATTATGTGATATTCACTATATTCGCCAGTTAACTATTAGTCTAATGATACTTCTTTTTCTAACATGGGAAAATGTTATATATACACATATATACATACTACTTTGTTTATATTGACATTTACCTACCCATTCTTAGACCTAACCCTTTGAAATACACTTATGCAGAGGCCTTCCGCAATGAGGCCTCCAATATGAATATTCAGTTACACGCAAAACCAATAACCCCGAATATTGGTGAATCGTGATGTATACAAAAAGAACCAATTCCTTAGTTTTTCATAATCTAATATTGGGCACCCATAACTTATTGCTTCAATATCTTGTCAACCTATTTTTTCCCAACCTGGTTTTGATAACTCTAAAAGTTTTCCTGCTAATTTGGCACAAGTAATCATGAAGTTTTGAAAATAACCGTAGCCATAATTTGTAGATTTTGCTGCCATATGGTATGAATAACTTGGTGCATATTCAGCCAATAAATCCAAACCCCACCAACTTGAGGATGGAAATCACTTGAATGGTTATTCATCATATGCCGATCTTTTAATTTGTTTTAAATTAGTAAGTATGGTTTTGGAGCTCAATCCAAGTTGGGAGCAAGTCCCACTCAACTACTCTTCTAATTAGTACTCCCTTAACTATGCTACTTTTTTTTAGAGATATGATTATTACAAAAAAAACTACCTTTTCAAACGAAAAGATTTCCGTCCGACTAAATAAGGATTTCGTCGTTAAAGGTTTTGCCATACATGATTTCGTCGGGAAAGTTCGTACCTAAAATTTTATCCCGAAAAATAGATTGACTAAACGATCTTAGTTTTAATTCATTTACAGAGATGATTTTCACAAAGTGATGAACGGTTCTAATCATAACCACAAAACTCTGTAATTCGAACACCAAAAATTTTGAGTAGGAGTTTCTCTATTCATTCTTAAATAGCCAAGCATTGTTGTATTATTTATTATGTGGATTCTATTATATAAAGTGTATTTGTGTAAAGCTTGCTTATGATTGCTCCTGAGTCTCTTCATATTTTGGGTGCAACAGCTATCGTGATTCCTCAAAATATAGAAACTACTCCAAAATCAAAAGTTAAATCTAAGTGAAAAAAAAATGCCTTTTGATGGATATGTAGAAGGAAATATTTACTTATTTGTAGTGCTCTCTCTCTCTCTCTCTCTCTCTCTCTCTCTCTCTCTCTCTCTCTCTCTCTCTCTCTTTCATCATGTGTATATATATTGCACATGCAAAATTGTAAATATACGATGATATACGTATAAGAGAACTACAAGCAAATTAACATTTGGTTAAAACTAAACTGTGTGTGTGTTACATTTACAGCGAGATCAGTGTTGTTCCAAAATATTTAGGTTATGACTAATTAGGGTTTCGGTGTTATACTAACAAAAGTACGATAACAATATATATCATCGACACATAAACCCGCTAAATGTTGAAAAGAAATGTTAATCCGAAGACTATTAATCGCGCTAGCTCTGTTGATGAAAAGAAAAAACAAAACTATTAGTCACGCTTGAATAAAGATTAGGAATCAAAGATTAGCTTTGTATGTTGATTAGTTTGAATATTCGAAGAAATGGAAGACAGTCAAACGATTTTAGCTTTCAGGAAAAGTATGACTGAGGTCCTTTTTGTCTCGTCCTATTTATGTATATAAATAATTTAGTGGCAACTTGTTGACCCTAAAAACTACCAAACCTACGTGGCGCGCAGGCCGAGTAACTAATAAGCTAACTACGTCCTTTGGTTGTGTGCAGGGCGTGCCAACTCGTCGGCCGAGCTCGACCGAGGAGTAAAATTTGTTGATGTTGCGTTGGTCGCACTGTTGACTTCTTGATCTTGCGACTGCGGCCGAGGAAGGAACAATTCTCGGCCTTCGGGTTCTAGAGCCTGAAGACAAGGCTGCTAATTTGCGAAGTTCAATATCAAATTCGGCTGTCAATGTGTTGAATGTAGTAACCTGGTAACACATCACTTCGCCGAGAAGGCTAATGAGATGACCTCTGCCAATAAGGATTCAAAAATCCTTCTCGACTGAGACTTGGATAGGTAACCAGTCGGCCTCTTTGCAGTGCTGTTTATCCAAATTGAAGGTGCTCCGCGGTCGGCTGATTCTACGGCGATAGTGCTGTTTATCCAAACTGAAGGTATCACCGGTTGCCTTCACAATGCTGTTTATCCAAACTAAAGATGTGTTGGCGAAAAGGAAAATAAAAAATCTCAAGGTTGTTGAGAGGTTTCGCATAGAGCGAAGGTTTGCGCAGGGCAGATTTATGTGTTGAGTTGGAGAGAGCTTGAATGGTGCCACTGCCTCTGTATTTATAGGAACGTCTCTGCAATCAAGTCATACTTGGATTAGGACTCCGTATTCTGATCCAAAACTATCTCGATTGATCATTCTTCAATCAGGACTTTGAACCTAGCCTTTATCTTGTCACACACATCTCTATATCTCGTCAACCTCATCCTTGCCGAGACCCCTTAATGAATCAGGATTCCTGTTATCCGTAGGACTCTGCCTACTTCACCTTTATCCAAACAGCACTTTTCCTAACAGGACCTGGCCGATCTCGGCCCATGGGCTAAATAAACCACAAGCCTCCAAATAAAACCTTCTGGGCCGAGAACAATTCCAATTCGGCCCAACCTAATATTTTGGGCCTAAACATTGCCCCGTCGCTTCTAAGGTCTTCGGCCTGGAGATCTACCGGCCAAGCCCTAACCTTGAAGAAACGAAGCTCTTCATCACCCTAATCCTCGATTTCCAAGGAGCATTTATGAAGCACGATTTCACGATCTTCTTTCTGCCAACCGTCTCACTACGTGGCGTCTTCTGCCATAACTGCCCCTAGTAATGACGCCTGAAGCGTGCGGTTCACTAAACCGTCGAATCTCTTACTAAGCCTAATCATTACACCTCGATCCGCGGATTTTTAAATAACCTGGCGATCGTGCAAGCATCAAAATGTCATTTCCCATAAAACTCGCCGCCATACGTATACGTGCATCCTCAAAATACGAAAAACTCGGTCTCTTCACATAGATTCTCCGGATATTCATAATGATTAGAGTCTTTTCGACTAATTTCCTTTTTATTTCGAATTCTGAAACGATTGATCTTCCTTCAAGGACCCTATAAATACCAGAACTCTTTCATTTGTACCTTTACGCTTTCTAATTTTCTGAAATCTCTTGCTCTCACTCCCGAAACACCCAAGGAAAACCCCTTTTCTCCAAGATCCTTGCACTCAGACTCCAAACCAGAAACCCCTTTTTCCAGAAACCTTCCAACTATTAGCAATGGCTTCCTTTACCTCCCAGCTCTCCAAAGAATGCAAGAAATGCGAGAAGATCGTCGATCCCTGGGCCATTAAAACCATTCGCTTCGAATCCGACATGAACACCCCCCATCAGATCATTGGTCCTCTTTTCAAAGCGGCCGTGCCATCCCCTATTACTGAAATTTTCAAAGCCGAGAGCCTGAAATTTCTGCTGCAAGGCTACAAGTGGTCAAAGTGGAGTTCGGCAAAACCTCAAGGCTCCTGGCCCTCAACCATTGCAACCTGGGCGGCCTAGGTCGAGCGAATGGAGAAGGTTTTAGGCGAGCAATGGAAAACACTCGGCATCTATGACGTCATCCGCCTTTCATCATTAGAGATAGCTATGGACAAGGAGCTTCTCATAGCTGCCACAAGCCTCTGGTGCTCGGCTACCAACACCATGGTCATCCCTCTCGGCCCCGTCAGTCCCACAATCCCTGACGTCAAGGCCCTTCTGGCGACTTCCCCATCTGGCATTCCAATCGATGCAGCCCTCTCAGGGTACCCGTCAAATCTTGACCTGAAAGTGCTTTTCGACAAGCGGGCCCTCGAGATACTGAGCGGCGAAGGTCAAACACCATCGAAGGAAGAGGTTCAAAAACTTCACAAGAACTTCTTCAACTACAACACCCTCTACCTCCATTTCGCCGGCCGAGGGGATGAGGATCTGCGAGAAGAAGAGCACGAGGCATTTCTCTTCTATTGGTACAATAAATACATCTGTTGTACCAAGTCGAACAAATGTCTGGTCGAGAACATGCCAGTGGCCGAAGCTCTGGCTAGCGGCCACACTTTGGCTCTTAGCCCGATGATCATTGCTCACCTCCTCCGTTGTCTGGCCGAGATGACCCTTCACAAGGTCGACCCGCACCAGAGCGGCCCTCTCTGGGTCTTCCAACTCTGGCTGCAGGTTTACTTCGTCCCCCTTCGGCCAGAAATCGCCAACTTCTTGCCCACCGAGGTGCTTGGTGCTCAGTTGGCTTCCCGACCAGCGCCCCCGCACAAGGCCGATGAAGTATTCAAATACTTCTTCACCCTCGATGCTTTCTCCGACGACGAATTTTTGATCTGTCGTCGTCAGGAATACCCTTCGTCGGTCACGCTCCCTTTGTCAGCATGGAGCACGGAGGAAGACGCCGATCTCCGTCAATCCTGGGGGTTGTTCGTGCTTGCTCGTGACCTTCCTCTTGGCTGTGACGCTCGCCGAGCGAGCTGGGAGGTCTACTATCCAAACTTCACCGCTCGGCAACTCGGCTACCTCCAAGGCTGCCCGGTCCCCCTTCTCACTTTTCGCACTCTTTTGAGCCAAGGGCGCCTTTTTGGTTCCTCGAAAAAAGGAATACAGAGATGCGAAGAAGGAGTTTCAAGAGCGATGCTAGAAGCTTCGCCTTCGACCGGTCGTCCCTGAATCCCTCAGCACCGATACCTTTGGTGACTGGTGGGAAGAGTGCACCCAACAATTCTTTGGCGCACCGGTTGAAGATATCACAAGCAGACTCTTCAATGACCGTCCGAATAAGACCCCAGCTCTCCCGCCTAAAGAAGCGGCCCAAGGTATACAGGTATTTTTACTTTGCTTTTGAAAAAATTGTCATAATTTTACTGACTCGATCTCATATTTTCCCAGGCAGCCGAGCGCCAAAGAGGGTAGAGTTGGTGGCCGCCGTTGCGGCCAAGAAGAAATTGATTCCCTCCTCTAAGCCAAGCAAACGACCCCGACAGGAGACTGAGACAGCAACTGTGGTCCCTCAACCTTCCAAGCGTGTCAAGAAATTGGCAAAGAAAGTGGAACAGAAGATCCATGTCGTCAATAGCCAAACGACAGGATTGGCCGCAACTGACGTCTCTCCCTCCATCGGCACCGAGGCGGTCGTGCGGCGGGCCCAAACTGGCCAAGCACCCGAGGCTCGATCTGAGCCACAAGTCACGGCTGAGCTGGTAACTGCCCAGCTAGCCGAGGACACGGCACCTCCGGCTCCGGCCGAACCGGCTACTTCTCCGCCAGTTGAGAGGATGGCCATTTCTGAACCGGTCGTGGCCCCTGTCTTGGAAGAGGTAACCGCAGCGACGAGAAGAACTCCTTCCAAGACTCCAAGACAGTCGGCAATCATCATGGAGGTATAATGATGCGGTTGTTAATTCCTTCTCTCTTGAACAACTTCGAACAACTTTAACAACCTCTTATTTCAGGATGATGAGAGGGACAACAACCCCAGCAGTCCTCATCCGACTGTTAAAGCAGCCGGCCGGGTCAAGACACCTGCAATCGCTGAAGCGGTCGGTCAGGTCGATCCTCCTGCAGTTGATCATGGGAAAGGTCTTGCCGTCGAGCCTGAAGTAACGGTGGAAAGGCCGATCCACCCGCAGGATCAAGACCTCGGCATCCCTCCTCAAGAACCCACCTCCGCCTATGTAAGCACCCAGTTCATTGTTCTGTTTTATCAACTTTCTGCCTTAGAATGCTAAACCAGAAAAATACTAAATGTCAGGTGCCCGTGTTCTCTTTTCACCGAAATTTTTATGCGCCGAATGGCGTTATCTATATCTCTTGGCCACCTCAGTGGCCATCAAATGTAGATAACCTTCATCGGCCGCGTGAATTGAGAAGTAGTCTAAAACACTGGGCTCGGTCATTGAGCTCTCTGGGTTCGAGCAACGATCCAGCAGACATGGCCGTAGTCTCTTCTCAGCAGGTCTAGAATTTCCCTCTTGCTTGCTTGTCTGATAATTCAACATATTCTGATCTTTCTTTTTCGTGCAGCCTTCGTGGGAAGTCGAATTCGACGCCCTCCTCTCAGCTGTGTCGGGAACTGCTGGTCTTTCGGCGACCACGATTGGGTCCTCGGCTGACTCCTCTACTCTTGTCAAGCTGCAAGAACTCTTGTCGCTTTCGGCCCCCCAAATTCTCGAACGCAAGGGCCTCGAATCCGTCAACGAATATCTCAATGACCTCGCGGTTAATGGTCAGTTGAGCCTTGAAGCTATTACCCGGGCATCTTCGACCTTGGAGCGGACTTGAGAATTCTTTGGCATTTTCGAGAAAGCTCTTCGGGCCGAAGATGACTTGAAGGCTGCGTCGGGTGTCCTTGAAGCTCTTTGCCCAAAATTTGAAGCCATGAAAGCGAAGAAAGACGTTCTAGCCAACCTGGACCATCAGATCGTCGAACTTCAAAATCGGAGATCGGCCGTGGCTTCTGAACTTGTGAAGGATTTCGAGTTAGGTGGCAAAAACTGCCTAACCGATTATGCGGCTAGCATGAAGCGGGTCGAGCAGCACAAAATGGATAAGAGCATTCATCAAGCCGAGGTCACAATGGGCGAAGTGAGGTGGCTAGAGCTGAAGGCCGTGCTTGAAACCCTTCTTCCTTCGTCACCCTAGATTTACTTATGTGCTGACTGACTGGCTCAAGCTGTACTTTTTGACAATCTTTAATAAGATGAAACTCTTATTCTCGCATTTCCCAAGTAGTCGAATAGTATTTCTTTAAAAATTTCCCATTGATTGGTAACTTGTGAACTGCGCCGGTTCGATCTTTAAGGTGATATGCCCCCTTGCCGAGGACTTTATGAACGATGAACGGTCCTTCCCAATTCGGCGACCATTTGCCGGACCTAGGATCTTTAATTCCTATAGGCAACGCAGTTTGCCAAACTAAATCTCCTTCACCGAATGTTTTCTGTTTAACTCGTTGGTTATAGGCTCGTTCGGCAATCTTTTTCTGTGCTACTAGTAAATTATATGCATCAAGTCGCGCTTCTTCTAGATCTTCTAACTCTTGCCTCATAGACTGACTATATTCGACGCTGAACAAACTACTTTGCTCGATTATTCGCAACGAATTTATGTTCAATTCGACTGGTAGTATTGCGTCATGCCCGTAGGTTAGAGCGTACGGGGTTGTCCCAGTCACTGTTCGGAGTGATGTCCGATATGCCCATAAAGCCTCATTCAACTTCAAATGCCACATGCCAGGCCTTTCCCCTATTATTTTCTCAAGAATACCGATCATCACCTTATTACTTGCTTCGGCTTGTCCGTTTGCCTGTGGATAGTATGGCGTGGACTGTTCAAGCTGAATTTTTAGATTCGCCGCATACTCTTTAAACCTCTCGGCTGTAAAGATCGTGCCATTGTCAGTTATGATCGTTTCTGGTACCCCGAATCTGGTCACGATGTATTCCTCCACAAAGTCGCAAACCTCTTTAGACGTTAATTCGGCATACGATTTTGCTTCGACCCACTTGGTAAAGTAATCGGTCACCACAAGTATCCATGCATGCTTGGCAGCCCCGGAGGATGGCGTGATTTTGCCAATTACGTCCATAGCCCATCCTCTAAATGGCCATGGTTTGGTGACCGAGTGCAGTGATTCGGCCGGGACTCTTTGTATAGGACCATGAATTTGGCATTGCACACATCCCTGTGTGAACTCAATGCAATCTTTTAATATACTTGGCCAAAAATAGCCATGTCGTCGAAACAACCATCGTATTTTTCGGCCCGACTGATGAGATCCACAAATTCCTTCATGAACTTCTGTGATTGCTCGAGCAGCCTCTTGGGGGCCGAGACATAACAATAGTAGTTCATCTTTGCCTTTTCGATATAATTCATTTTGGTACATGACATAATTCGTGGCGTGAACCCTTGTTTTACGGTCGTGTTTGCTATTAGGATTATCAAGATACCGCATAATGGGATTCCTCCAATCATCTGGCATTGCCTCAACTACGCAAACATCTATAGGGTTTTGTCGGTCCAACAACGAAGGTAATGACATGACTCTTGTACGTATCACGTTATTGCGTCGGAGGACTTGCTGATTAATCAAGGCCGGGTATGGTCTTTGTAACACAGGTATTTCCCGGCCTAGCTTGCCCCCTAGGAGTTGTGCTCCGGAAGTGATTTGAGCCAGTTCGTTGGCGTCAGTATTATGAACCCGGGAAATGTGCTCAAATGTAATGTCATCGAAGAACTCGGCCAAATAGCTGGCAATCATGTGGTAGGGTGCCAGAGTACAACTCATGCATCGAAAAGAACCATTGAGTTGGTTAATCACAAGTTCTAAATCACCGAGGACGAGGACACGGGTCGCTCGTAAGTCATGGAGGACATGGAGGCCGATGATAAGAGCTTCGTATTTGACCTGATTATTCGTACAATCGAAATCGAGCCGGAGAGAAAAATACCATCGGCTGTGGCTAGGCGATTGAATGACGATGCCAACACCAGCCGAGGCTGAGGTACTAGAGCCATCAAAGTACATCGTCCAGTGGTTATCGCGTGCTTGAACCATGCCGATTTCAACGTCATTACCCCCGACATCATATGGGGAGGGATGTTGGGCCAAAAAATCGGCTAAAGCTTGGCCTTTAATGTCTTTCTGAGGTACGCACTGCAAACTGAACTCTGATAATGCCATTGTCCATTTCCCAATTCGGCCTTTTACTATAGGTCGCGTTAGCATGCAACGGATGACATCGGTTTGGACGATGACTTGCGTGACCGATGGAAGCATGTAATGGCGGAGTTTTGTGGTGGTGAAAAACAAAGCCAAGCAAAGTTTCTCGACAGGTGAATAATTGATCTCAGGTGCATTCAGACCCCGACTGAGATAAAAGATAGCCTGTTCGCGGCCAACATCGTTGTCTTGCGCGAAGAGGCAGCTAATAGACTCTTCGGCCGTTGAAATATACAACTTTAGAGGCTTACCGCACCGAGGTGGCACGAGAACTAGCGGCGTGGTAAGGGAAACCTTGATCTGTGTAAAAGCTGCTTGATGCTCTTCGCCTCACTCAAACCGATCCGAGTCCTTCAATTTCAAAAGCGTAGAGAACGCTGTCATTTTCCTCGTCGAATTAGATATAAAACGGCGGAGAAAATTTATCTTGCCGAGTAAGGACTGTAATTGTTTCTTTGTCGTTGGGGGTGGGGCAGCGATAATTACGCGTGCCTTATTTTCGTCCACCTCAATTCCTCGATGATGCACAAGGAATCCTAAAAAGTTACCGGTCGATACGCCGAAGACGCACTTAGCCGGATTCATCTTGAGGTTATGTCGCCGCATGCGAAGGAAAGCTTGCAGAAGATCATCTAGATGTGTTTGGCGACTTTTTGATTTAACCACCATGTCGTCAATGTACACCTCAACTATGGTACCAATCAAATCATGAAAGTTGGCATTCATGGCGCGTTGGTACGTGGCACCAGCGTTTTTGAGGCCGAATGGCATAACTACCCACTCGAATGTTCCGAGTGCCCCCGGGCACCGAAAGGCAGTTTTATGAACATCGGCCTCGGCGATAAAGATCTGGTTATAACCCGCATGGCCATCCATGAAAGACATCATGTCATGAGTAGCTGCGGCGTCAATCAACAAATCTGAGATCGGCATGGGATATTCATCCTTGGGAGTTGCCAGATTCAAATTACGAAAATCAATACAAATGCGTAAGGCACCGCTTTTCTTCAGTACCGGCACGATATTTGCCAACCATTCGACATATCGGGTTGTTCGAATAAACCCGGCGTTTAAAAGTCGAACCAGTTCTTCTTTTATGCCGAGTTGAACTTCGGTTGAAAACCTTCGAGGAGGTTGGCGAAAAGGCTTGCAACCAGGTTTGATGCGTAATTCATGCTCAACGAGGGTTCGGTCAAGGCCAGGCATCTCGTGACAACTCCAAGCGAAACAATCCTTAAATTCGCCAAGCAACTTGCAGAGTTCAGTCTTAGTATGCTGGGGTAACAAAGCACTAATGAACAATGGTTGAGGGTTGTCGGCCGTTCCCATATTTATTTCGTCTAATGGGTCTTTGACTTGGGGCTGACTATCCTCGAGTTCGGCCGGGGCAGCTTGGATTTTGTCGAGAGAGAGGACAGGGCCATTGTTGCCTTCGGCAAGGAACTCCACGAGGTTGATGCCTGAATCCGGCTGTTGGGAGATAGCGTACCAATGAGCCAGCAACCGTTCCATGGTCGATGAAACTGCGGCTCGACGTTTGGTCTGACTAGCGTCAAACATCAGGGTCGGTGACGAAGTTGGCCAACTCGAGCCTTGCCGAATCCTGGTGAACAGTTTCGGCGCCAACCTCGATGACCTTCTGAACAGAAATCTACGTTGGCCGACCTTCTGCGTTAAGGCCGTGTAAAGTGATGTACCCGACATGATCATCGTAGCATCGTGCCTGGATCATGTTAGCTTCAAATGGATGAGAATCGATTGGGTGAACCACGACTGTCTTTCAATCCCAAAAGACGAGAACTTGATATAACGATGAAGGGATACAATTGGTTTGGTGAATCCAATCCCGTCTGAGCAACGCATTGTACTCGGTTTTGGAGTCAACTATAAAGAAAGCGGTCATATGGTTGCGACCTGCGACGGTCACCTCCAACTGGAGGACTCCCTTGGTTTGGGATTTGTCACCAACGAAACTGCTCATGGTGATCCCTGATGGAATAAGCTCGTCGTTAGAATGACGTAACGCCCTCATGATTGTCATAGGCATGATATTGACCGTCGCTCCACAGTCAACGAAAATTTTGGACACTGGGTATCCCCCGATATGAGCCGTAACATACAACGGCTTTAGGTGATGGAGATTAGCCGATGACGAAAGAGGAAATAATTCGGCGAGAGCTGCCTTGAGGTTATCTTCTTTTGTCGCTAACTCGACTTCGGCAGGGAGCACGAAGTCGGCCTGGGTAACCTCCTCGGCTACTACGTCACCGTCTAGGAAGTTAGGTTGGGACGTGCATGGTTGAAAATCTACAGGCAGAACATGGCCCATACTGATTTCCATGTTGTCGATGACTGAATGACCCATCGGCCCGGTATCTCCCATCTCTGACGGTCCTTCGTTTACCGTGCTTTTCTCCTCCGGACTCCTGTCATGGACAGTTTTTGCGTTGACCTCATCGACCGTTGCCGAGGTATGTTCTTGCAAGGCGTCTTGGAGGACTTCCTTCTGTTGGTCGAGGGGCACAGGCTTATTGGGAACCATAACAGGGTCTAGGACTTGCGTTGTGCCGTGAGCCTGCTCTTGATACATAATGCGGGCGTCCCTGATGTCTAGGTAGGCATTTAAGCGTTCCACGCGCTTCGTCTCATTGGCCGTAAGGCCGAAAAGAGAAATGGCCGAAAAAACTTTGAAATGGTATCGCAAGTGTTGGAGATCTTCCAGAGAAAAAGGGAGCTCGCTTGTCTCGATATCGGTATATGGGTCGACGTCAAAGCTGAGGACTCGAGCCTCTCGTATGTGCTGGAACCTAGCTTTCAGCCCTAGGTCCGAATTCTTTTGAATAATTCGCTCTGCATCAGGACAGGCCAGAACGAGATCAATCGTATATTGGCATGCATTCGGCAAACCGTATAGATCGTTGCCCGAATACTTTTTGTGAAACTCTCGCATATACTCCAATGCCTATCCGAGGAACGGTGGATGCAGGTTCCGTCTAACCCTGATCAAAGGCTCCTGTATAGGTAGCAGAGGGAGTTTGCTCTCGGCTTCCGCCTTCAACTGTTCAAGGCGCGACTTCATTTCCCTGGGTCGAAGGAGAAGTTTGATTCGCTTATCAGCCTCCTCAAATATGGTTTCCACGTCAGGATTGATCACTTGTCTTTCTTGGAGCAACTCTGTCATGATGGTCGGGGGTTGTCGCTCGTCGTCACTGCTAGTTTTGTTCTTCGGCTGCCACTTGGGGGCCGAAGTTTCCTAAGCTGCTTGTCGGTGAGCCATGCAGTCCATTCTTTGGCGCCGACGCTTCTGTGATTTGGATAGTGCAGTGTACACACCTTTAGGGGAATGATAGGTGTACCAACGTTGATCATGCGGTTTTGGAGGTTTGAAGGTTTTCCGCTTTGCCGATGAGTTTGAGCTGCTAGAACTTCGTGCGTAATAATCCTCGTTATAGAATGGTGCATCGAAGTCGAGGCGCCGTCTAACTAGGGGTAGTTTGGTCGGCCGCGTTTTGGGGTCGAGTCTGTCGAAAACTCTCTGGTGCTGGTTCGTACTAAGTGTCTTCTGAGGTGTTGCGGCCGAGTCTGTCTTAACTTGAAACAGCCTTCTGTTTGGCGCTGCGTCGACGTTTATCTTACACCGACTACAAAGAATCGTTGATTTATCTTCTTCCTCGGCGCTGGAGTTTGTCATAGGTTGGATGATGGCCGGTCCTGAAAGAACCTCGGGTGGCTCGTTCGAAAATAAATCTATCTTGAGCCGTGGCTGAGAACTCTTCGTTCGAAAGTGTTGCACTGGGATAGGCTCGACCTTATCTTTCCCTTTGTCTCTAGGTAGACGGGCATCTACCATATTAACCATCGCCGTAGGAAACGGGTCGGTATCAACGCTCATTTTCTTATCTGGAAACTTGAGTTTGCCGTTGTCGATCTAGCTTTGGACGACATCTCGAAATATGACACAATTGTTTGTCGTATGTTTATTCGAGTTATGGTACTTGCAATATGTTCTTCCCTTCAATTCTTCAGCCTTAGGAATATTATGCCCAAGCCGAAGCTTGATGATCTTGGCCTGCAGCAGTTGGTCGAAGATGGCGTCGGCCTTAGTGATGTCGAAAGTATAAACCTTTGATGTTTTGGTGGTAGATTCTTCGGTGGCCGAGCGAGTTTTTACATCCTTGGAATTGGCGTACGTCAATGCTTTGCAAACATACGGTTTATCGATGACTATCTCGGCTGCATCAATATTATTATACTCTTTAGGTTCAGTCGAGGCATAGCTAACCGTGGGGTTTTTATAGATGGTTCCTCGGGATGGAGACTTTGAGACTTTTTCTTCTCGGAGTAGGTAGTCATATTGCTCCACGTGTTGAGCTAATTCATACATTTCTCGGAAGTTTGCCCCCAGGAATTTCTTCTTGTACTCCATGTCCAGCCCATTCAAAGCTAGTCTAACAAATTCGACTTCAGGAAGGGGTACTCGGCACCAATTTCTCGCCGACTTAAACCTGGTCAGGTAATCCATTGGCGACTCATCTGATGCTTGAGCCATCCTAGCTAATGATGAAACCGACATTTCCATCCCCGGCCGATAGAATTGCTCATGAAATTTTTCGGTCAACTCCTCCCAGCTCTGGATGGAGTTTGGTGGGAGATTGATGTACCACGCAAAGGCCGAGCCTGTCAATGAGAAGTTGAATAGCCGCAGTTTATGGAAATCGCTATTAACGTCGCCACATTGAGCGGTGAACCGGGCCACATGTTCTAACGAGGACAAAGACGACTCTCCGGCAAACAGACTGAAATATGGGATTTTAAAACCTTTGGGATATTCAAATTTTTCGACATAAGCAGGGTACGGGTGGATGAATTTTGGGAATTTCGGCCCATTTTTCAAGGCCGAATCGATCATCCTCTGGATCTCAGACGCATCGATGGATGTCGCTTCAACTTTCTGGTCAAATCCATCCACTCTACTGTTCAATCCTCCTTTCTTTTCCAGGTCAATTGACTTGAGCCGAGCAGGCACTGGCTCGGCCCATACTACTGGTAAAGGATCATTCCTTGGTGGCAATTGCCGAAAATGATCGGAGGGTTTTTCTTCACAGATCTTATGTACCAGCATTTCAAGCAATCTGGTGTGTGTTTCACTAGTACTGCTTATTACGTCGCGCAGACTGTCTATTCCTCGGCTGAATACCTGTTCAACTTGCCGAGATTGTTCATCTAGCCGTATTCGGAGAAACGACCTTGTTGGTGGATCAGCGATTTCACCACCATCTTCATCGCAGTCCTCCACTACCACCTCATTGAAAATGCATGCGGTTTTGCTAGGAGCCTCTGCATTGCGAGGCTGACCACCGAGACCAGCTTCATTTTCTCAACGTGTCGTGCTTGCCGACTCTGGTGTTGCGGTAACAATGGGGTTTTGTGTCTGCGGTACTGACAAATCAGTCGTTGATTTTCCCATAACTGCTTTCTTCTTGACTGATCGTGTCTCAATTGGCATGAACTTCGTAGTTTTAGCACTGGGTCCCATTGGGCGTGCCAAAATGTTGACCCTAAAAACTACCAAACATACGTGGCGCGCAGGCCGAGTAACTAATAAGCTAACTACATCATTCGGTTGTGTGCAAGGCGTGCCAACTCGTCGGCCGAGCTCGACCGAGGAGTAAAATTTGTTGATGTTGCGTTGGTTGCGCTGCTGACTTCTTGATCTTGCGACTACGGCCGAGGAAGGAATAATTCTTGGCCTTCGGGTTCTAGAGCCTGAAGACAAGGCTGCTAATTTGCGAAGTTCAATATCAAATTCGGCTGTCAATGTGCTGAATGTAGTAACCTGGTAACACCTCACTTCGCCGAGAAAGCTAATGAGATGACCTCTGCCAATAAGGATTCGAAAATCCTTCTCGACCGAGACTTGGATAGGTAACCAGTCGGCCTCTTCGCAGTGCTGTTTATCCAAACTGAAGATGTGTTGGCGAAAAGGAAAATAAAAAATCTCAAGGTTGTTGAGAGGTTTCGCGTAGAGCGAGGGTTTGCGCAGGGCAGATTTGTGTGTTGAGTTGGAGAGAGCTTGAATGGTGCCACTGCCTCTGTATTTATATGAGCGTCTCTGCAATCAAGTCATACTTGGATTAGGACTCCGTATTTTGATCCAAAACTATCTCGATTGATCCTTCTTCAATCAGGACTTTGAACCTAGCCTTTATCATGCCGCACACATCTCTATATCTCGTCAACCTCATCCTTGCCGAGACCCCTTAATGAATCAGAATTCCTGTTATCCGTAGGACTCTGCCTGCTTCACGTCTATCCAAACAGCACTTTTCCTAACAGGACCTGGCCGATCTCGGCCCATGGGCTAAATAAACGACAAGCCTCCAAATAAAACCTTCTGGGCCGAGAACAATTCCAATTCGGCCTAATCTAATATTTTGGGCCTAAACACAACCCCATTTGAATTTTTTATTTTAAAGCAGCTTTGCATCAAACGAACACTAAAACCCCATCATAGTGAGTCAGTGATCAGCCGATCATGAGAAAAAAGCTATATTTTTGTACACTCTTTCATGCTCTCGATCGACTCCAACTCTAGACATCAAGATCGAAGCTTATTAATTAATTGTTTGACAATTTGTTCTACAACTTCAATTAGATTATTTAACAAGTTGGTACTTCAGATAATGTTGATTATTCTCTTGTTAATGATTATTAATGTTGTATTATGTCCTATTGGTTTGGGTGCTAGCAGTTTTGTTTACATATATAACAGATATTGCTCGTTTTACTACACGACATAGATTAAGTGGAATTTGTTAATTTGTATCGTTTCATGTTGAATTAAGAAATCGTATAAAAGATTGTTAAATCTAAGCTAGTATGACAAGATATCACTAATATACACTATATCATAAAAAGAGAAGAATCAAACACAACCTTTGCATTGCATGCGAAGATCAATAATCTTAATCACTTGTATCATAAAAACCTTGCAAACGGACATATTTTGGAGTACATGAACTTCACCATAGAAGAGAAAAAACTATAGTGCTCCACTAAAAAAGAAAGGGCCCAAAAAAAAGTTCTAAATAAGGAAACAGTGTATCTATACATGCCTAGTACGTACGGTTGTTTAACAAATGAATTGCATGAGTTGAAATAAGGGGCATATATCATATATCTGTAAAACCATTTTGTGAATGACAATGAATTATGCCGAGAATAATTGAGGGAATAGTTGACTTGGCAATCAAGTTAATGAAATCTCTAGGACTCTCAGTGCCTTAAGGAAATAAACATATTGGAGTCCTAATTAAATGCGATTAATTATGGACCTTTATTAAGTAAATACAAGGAATAAGAGTCATGGTGGGACTCTAATTGATTAGATATGATTTGAGTTGATATCCTTTCCAATAATAGGGAGCAATTGGTTGAAACCCTAGCTATATAACCTAAGAATAGTCCCGGCTTCCATACTAACTGAAACTCACGAAAACTACAAGCCTATTTCGATAGTAGAGTTCATTGAGAGGTACTGGAAGTAGAAGACTACTTCTACTTTGTTTGCAAGGATCAATGGATTCATCTTCATAACCATGTCTTCCGTATTCTATAGATAAGTTTAATATAATTAGTCGATCTCTATTTTATATTGATTTGA
Organism: Heteromeles arbutifolia; assembly: GCA_024362995.1. NCBI lineage: Eukaryota > Viridiplantae > Streptophyta > Magnoliopsida > Rosales > Rosaceae > Heteromeles > Heteromeles arbutifolia. The sequence continues at coordinate 23,171,315 of JANCRC010000006.1, forward strand.
TTTATTCGTGATCTTAATGTCTTGTTGTTGTGATTTCAGAATAAGTCTTACAATATTGAGATCGATTTGTATAATATTGTCAACACAGCCAACAGTTAATGGTCAAAGTGCATTTCAACCGGTAACTACCAAATCATATTGATATATAACTGTCTGTGAGTGTATATAATAAGTTAATAACACGGCCAATACAAGTGTGATCTGCTGGTTTTTTCTTTCAAACTAGCTAGCTTAGCAAGATTTTGCAGCTTTTTAGATTCTCAATTTCACACACTATGATGAGTACTAATATTCTCCTGCTTTTCCATGGCCTTATGATTCCTAAAGGTTCTGTTTGGCGTTCCCACAAAGACCTGGTTAAAAGAGCAGAAATTGAACTTAACAGTTGTAAACAATTTCTTCGCTGCTTCCTTAATTCTCTCTCTCTCTAAATGTTATCAAATTTACCGATTTCAATTGGTTATGAGCATTCGAAGTTCTAAGATCTTGACTCCCCTTCGCTTGTATAAAATAAAAAATAAAAAAAAATAAAAAAATAAAAAAAAAACTCTAAACTTCAACAAAACATTGACGCATTGAGACATGTCAAATAAGCTTTTCGCTTTTTAATGTGATGAGGAGCCTACAACGCGCTATTGTTGGCAATGACTAATCATATATAGTGTCATTAGATTATTAAAACTCATTAGTTTAAAGAATACATAATCCAATCGTTGTGGTACAATACAGATGGAGTGACATATCACCTTAGCTAGGTTTATTTTGCATGTGGTTTGAGAAGCCTCCTCATTTTCTTTGGTGGATTGAGTTTTGATTGTTCAACTACTACATTCGGGGTTCGGAACTCTCCCTTTTGTTTTATATTATAGGGTACCAATATTTTGTTGACTCGGCGAGATATAAGAAGAAAAATGGAACGATATATCACAACGCTAGAATCCTCTAAGAAACCCTAGAATCGACTTGATCTTCAACACCAACACCAAAGAGGTGTATTTATACGTCCAAAACATAAGGCAAACCCTAGTAGGACTTGACATTCAAGGAGGAAATAAAAGAAACGGTTAACAAAGTTCCAGAAGTATCCCAAAATTTTAAACGTTGTTTTGGGATGGTAATGAAGTAATTTGGCCAAATTTGCCCCTTATTCACAAGCCAAGCCAATGTGTATTGGTCCTCACGTCATTCTCTTCCAAACGACATGTATTATGCCTGATTCTGACACCGATCTACCATACCTACATCCCATAAGCCTTGTTGCCAACTTTGCATCATTCAAGCTGCTCTTCAATCTTCTCAGCCATCTATTCTACATCAGTTTTCATGTTTCGCATCGCAATATTTTATTGAATCGGCTTTGAATTTTTTATTTTTGTTTATGTAGTTCAACATCACTCTTAACTCTCCTCAGTTTCATGTCATTCAACAAGAAATAACATATCTTTTACATAAAAAAATTAGAAGGAAAAGAAAATGACAATTGTAATCGACATCCAAGCAACAGCTCATGCAAACGCTAAACTGTGGGACAACATTTTATCCACTTAAAAATTGTATTTTTGGTTGGTTTTAACAACCAATCGAATTAAATTAGTTCTGCAAATTTCTTGTATTCCAATTGAACTTATTCCTCAGCAACCAATATTGGAGCTAGCATTTCTTTATCGAGCATCCTCCAATCGAATTGAAAGACTAGATCAAAATTTAATTCGCATATTATCTTTTGTTAAAATATATGAAAATTAAGCGCATGCACATCTTGTATGTAATGCCCACGTACATATTCTCGTCTTCTTCTCAACTTCTTTATACAAAAATTAATTTTTTTTTCCAAGTTTTCTTCCTTCTTTTATTTTAATATACTTTCTTTTAATTAGTTTGTAATAATTAATAATTTTGTATAATAAACGACCCATCTTGACAAAGAGAAGATAATTGATAAGAACAAGAACAGTGGAATTCATCAAAAAGTATGAAAAAACCTGAATGTTTAATATTGAATAATTGATAACATATCAATCATAATGCCGAACGGCCTATGTATAATGTAACTTAATCCTAGAAGCCCTATGAATCCAAAAAGTAATAGAAAAAAGATATAATAAAATACCAAAAACATCCGTAAATCTTAAAATCTTAATAAAACATTGCGGACGAGAGAATCTGGTTGAAAACCCCGATGCAAAGAGTTAAGTTTGATGTGTGTCCCCATTTTCGCCGAAGTGAAGCGGTACAGGCCCAAGTCAGACGCCAAAACCAAAATATACAAAATTTTATTATTTTAATCCAACTTACGCCTTTCGACGTGATCTTCAGTCAACTCCCCATCTGATCTTTATCAAATAATGCTAGGTGTTTCTTATTGGGAAATGTATTTTCATTTCAATTGTAATAAGATTACATTTGAATAATGAATACGTGTTTCCCTTATAATAATGTAACCGTGTTTCTTTTAGCAATAGGAACAAGAAGAGAGATTTTAATTTAAAATATATTCTAAGAGGTATCTACTGACTGGACCTATTTACTTATAAAGAATAGAAATTAGTATCATTTTTTTTGTTGACAACGCCACATGAGTCCGAAAAAAAAAAAAATTACATAAGAGTATCGCGAGACTCCAGTTATATCTATAACTAACAACCAACAACAACAATGAGAAGCTTACTAAAAAAAGATTGGACCCCAACTGCATAACAAATCTAAATGAGTTAAATCATCAGCAACAAAATTCTTTTCATGATAAATATGATAGTTTTTACAAGACCAACTTTGATTCTTGAGTTTCATGCATTTACTAAAATATGAGGAAGAGAATCATTTCACTCATTCACTTTCTCTTGTGTTTACTTACACATAAGAAATAAAAAAAGTGCAAGCTTTCTCTTAAAATCCGTAATCAAATACTTATAAATAAAAAGAAATCAGATGACTCGAGGGATTGGTTAATCTGGTTCTTTTTTCTTACTTCTCCTACTATTGTGTAACGTTGTTTCTCGAAGGAATAATAATTTTACTCGGAATCAAAGGACATTGATTAAAGAGTGAATTATCAGAAACATAAGGCTAACACTTTACCCTTCAACACATTTAAATTTTTTTTATATTGATATCAAAACCGTAAAGAAAAATTCGTTTTGCCCACTGCTTTCCTGAAACAACTATCCCATTCCCACCCAATATTTTACATCGTTGGTGATGCATACGTGTTCTTAATTTTTATTTTATGGAGAATAAGTATAGAATTAGAACCTAAACCCAAATTAATAAAAGGTAATCACTAAACAACTGGTGTATGCATTAGAGAATCATACCCTGAACCACATCACTTCCTCCTACTTTGAGTTGACTAACATTATTTATGCTTTCAGTTATATTATTACACAGGTGGCTCCTCTTTAACACATTAAAATGACGATTAACTTGTAGCTTAGGTAGCTACCTACTTACACATTTTCATGTAATTAACAGATCATGTCACTCTTAATTACACTTAATTTCCATGAAATTAACAGATCATGCCCTCCTAATTAGCACAAGAGGCCCATTTAATTGTTGGTATACTTGGTGTCGATCAATTCTTTCTATATGGTCCCTCCTAACGCTAAGAGCATCTTTGTTGTCCAAAAAAAAAAAAAATGTTAAGAGCATCTCTAATGGAAGCCCCTACTTAGGGATTCCCACCACCATCTTTAAGGAGCTTTAGAGGAATATTGGAGTCTCTAAAAGAATATTGTTTGAAATGGTAATTCCTTAGAGTATAATCCCTAAATATAGGAACTAAAATATTACAAAATTATTATTCATTTCATTAAAATACAATAACCATTGATAAAAATTAAAAACTATCTCCACCATTGATTTTTCAAGAATTTAAAAAAAAAAAAAAAAGGCAAATGAGAAGTTGCCCACTTCGGTGGGTTCAAAAAACAAGGAAAAAAAAGAAGAAGAGTAGCACCATTCCCACTCAAAATTAATATGGAGTCTACCATTTAAGTCTCTATATATAGTCCTCATATTTGAAAATTCTTTTGAGATATCAAGGAGTTTGTATGTATTGAGATATTTTGAGGACTTCAATTCATGCCCATTAGAAGTCATTTGTCTCTATATTTAGGAAATATACAGTTGTAGGAACTTCATTAGAGATGCTCTAAAACCCTTTTTATTTTTCAATTAAAGAATATTCAAAGACAGTAAATCCACACTATAAGACATTACTTCTGCCCAGGACAATTCACCAAAAATCTACATGTGTTTTTCACTCCATTGAAGTCATAAGAAAACCCTATACAACCCTTGGTTGCTTTAGTTTTCTCCCACCACTATAAAATCCCCAAGCTCTCATCTCTTCTGCTTAGGCAGTGATCATTCAACTTCAAAAACTTCATTTTCTCAGAAAACCCACAGTTTTCCTCCCCAACCGAATTTTTTTTTTTGAAAAAATGGGAAGCTAGTACAAGATATTCCTAGAGAGAAAACCCAGCTATATAACCATCACCATTCATTTACAACCCTTTTTTTATTCCATTGGAGAATTTCGAATCCTAATCCTGCTCCTACCGATCGATCACCCTAACTAGCTTGCCAGTAGGCTAACCCCAGTGGCTTGCATCTCTCTGTGGTTCTCTCATCTCTCTTTAATACTCTACATCAAGAAGTTTTTGCAAGCCATTTTTTATCCAACAATTCGCCGCGTTTATTGTAATTGAAGGTAACGTGGTCCAAAAAGCTATGTTGGGTATTTTGTCGATTTTGTTGTGAGGACTGCGTTACATGTGTGACTTTGAATATAAAGTTTCCATGAAGTGAATTCTCACCTGTGTTTATGGGTCAACCGTGCAGGTTTCAATTAATAACAAAATGAGAATTCTCATGTCTGCCTGCAAACAAGTAGTACAGCCGATGGTGAGCTTCCATGGCCCCGCGCTCACCAACATCAACATGGATCCATTTTTCTGGAGAAAAGATAAGGTTGTGATCGTAATGGGAGCCACCGGGACTGGCAAGTCCCGGCTTGCCATAGACCTCGCAATGCATTATCCGGCGGAGATTATAAACTCGGACAAAATGCAAGTCTACAAAGGCTTGGACATCGTCACCAACAAAGTCACTGAGGAAGAGTGTAAAGGCATACCTCACCATTTGATAGGCAAAGTCGATCCCAACTCAAATTTTACTGCCAATGATTTCAAACACCATGCGTCGTTGGCCATCGAATCCATCTTGGAGCGTGACAGACTGCCGATCATTGCGGGTGGTTCGAATTCGTACATTGAAGCCTTGGTGGATAAACACTCGGAGTTTCGAATGAAGTACGAGTGTTGCTTTCTTTGGGTTGATGTGGCCATCCCTGTGCTCCACTCTTTCGTGTCGAAGAGAGTGGATCGGATGGTGAAGGTTGGTTTGGTGGACGAGGTGAGGAAAATGTTTGACTCTACAACCGAAGCAGAATATACGCATGGAATCAGGCAAGCCATAGGCGTGCCTGAAATGCATGAGTATTTACACTGCGAAGCGAGTGGTAGTAACGATGATGAAACCCAAGAGAGGCTTCTTCAAGCAGCAATTTCTAAAATCAAAGAAAATACTTGCATTTTGGCGTATCGCCAATTGCAAAAGATCAGCCGGCTGCAAGCTCGGCGGGGTTGGAACATGCACCGCCTTGATGCCACGGAGGCGTTCTTAAAGCACCAAGGGGAGGCGGATCAAGCATGGGAAAAATTCGTGGCAACACCCGCCACGCGGATGGTGGATAAGTTCCTTTTGGACCCAATTCCCTCCATTCTTCCGACAAAGGCCATCACGCCACCGCGATTCTTTCCACGTCTATGCCGACAGTGGCTGCCGCAACACGGTAACTAGAGGAAGTAGGTCTTGGCCTAAACATAGAATCTCCATTATCGCTCTAATCTGGTCGGCCATCTCTGCAGTAAAAAGGAAAAAAATCTTAAGAAGAAAAATATAGTTAGAAACGTTGCTGTCACTGTCAGGTGGTTAAGTTGAAAGCACCTTTACATCTTTGGGTGGCGGTAAAGTTGGAAGCATTTTGGAGATCCGTGCTGGCTGCTTTGAAGTGCTTTCTTACAGTTCGTTTGTCCGTACGAACGACGCTGTGCGGTGCGCCTGCGTCAAATCATCATCAATCATGAGTTGCTAAATGGGCTGTGGGGGTCCATATATTTTGAGAGCCATCCAATAAACCCTAGCTAGGCGTAGGGCCCATTAATTTCTTGTGTATGAAGTAAATATATGAAAGTAAGCAGAGCATGGTTTTTTTGACCTTTTAGATTGTGTGCCGTTTTTACACCATGAGAGATGATGAGCTCTTTGCTCTTTTTATTTTACATGTATATTGCTAATTTCCTATGGTATATATGCGATTGGGAATTGGGAATTTCCCAAAAAAAAAGAAAAAAAAAAGAAAAGGTGTGTGTGCATTTGGTTCTTCCATCCATATTCTAATTTCTAAAGTTGAGTATATGTAACTACTTAGTACTACGGTCTAGAGTATTCTTTTTCACTTGTAAGTGAGAGTTCTTATATTCGATTCTCGTTAAAACTAAATCCAATTACAAAGTTCAAAGGAATTAGATATGTTTGACATGAAAATTAAAGATATTAATTAAAATCTGTATTGATTGTGTAATTAATGTACATACAATTTTCGTGAAGATTTTCAAGTGCACACAAAAACTGAATACGTTAAAGTCACATAAAACAATGATATTTGATTAAAAATGAGATAATTGTTGAAAGACTCTATAAAAGTATGGGTCTAGAATTTAGGGATTCAGCTTAATACGTAAAATCATTAAATTTAAATAATCAAGTTCGACTCATTTATTAGATTGATAAATCCGAATATATTGAGCTATATTTTGAATAATCTCAAGTATATGTGTTTTGTTGTTACATATTTGTGAGAAATTTACCATGACACTCATCATATCAGTAACTAATCACTCACATGAACATAATCAACTTGTACGCATGCGCGTAATTCATCCTAGCATATATATCGACTCATAGTTATCTGGGAAAGGTGAACAACTATGTATTTATGTATGTAGAATCTATTGTAAGATGCACACATCATTAGCATGGTTGAATAAGGTTCTTAAGATTATCCCTTCTACCTTATCAAGTATAGAATCATGACCAATAACCTTCTTGGACAACAGATCCAAAGGTGAAAGAACCTGCTACGTGCATGCATGGAAGGGACACATAAGCCTCTTTATTTGATGGAAGTAAATATGCTGTAATTGACAAATTTTAACATCTAGCTTTGAGCTGTGATTAGATTTTGGAACTAACCTATTCCTAATTGCTAAATTACAATTGGGAATCTTTGAAATTAAAGGGACAGAAAGCAAAGCTGCTGTAATTGGTAGGGTCGTCTATCCAAGATCCCTTGTCGTTTCATGCAAAAATGATTCCAAATTCCAACTATGCAGTTTTATATATAATTAATATGGATTGGCCTTTATACCCACTCAGCACAGGAACTCACTCACCACCTCTTATTTTGCACTCAAAATTCTCTGTGACTTTTCTGCAATCTATTTCATTTGTTGATACTTAGCAAAATAATTTATCTTCTCAATAAGAAAATTAAAAATTAAAGATATATTAAGTAAGAAAATCACGTTTCACTTAAGCTTCATTGCAACGTCATAATGAGGGTTCAAATCAACTTTATTAAAGGGGGAGAAAGAGTTGGGGCTTAATTTTTCATGTATGGGAATGAGAGGGTGCCAAAACGGTAAATGTAATTTGCTTTTTAGATGAAAAGCCTAGAGAGGCCAATTGGCCATATTATTTTTTTTTTGAACAAACGATATTATCTACACTAGGGAGAGGGGGTGGCTTAGCCTTACAAGTGAAGAAGAATACTACTAGACCGTAGTACTAAGTGGCAATTGATCATATTTTTTTAGTATAACAATATATTTTACATTAAAGAAAGGGGAAAATTGGTCATACTTTTTGACATTTTTGGAGAATGAATAATCGAATCTAAAAATTGTGGAAGAGTAATATTATGGGATTAAATATCATGGGAATACTAATAGTTAATTAATTTAATTGGTGGTACTTAAAATTCTGATTGTGTGGTTACTAAATGTTTTTATAGTGTTGATAATAACTAAATTGTTATGTTTATTAGAAATATGGTGATTTTTTTTTTCATTTGTAAGTATGAGGTTTTATATTTGAATCTAGTAAATGACAATTTCAATACAATTTATTACATCTTATTCTCAAACTCTCCATTCTTTAATATATTTTATATTGTTATATCATAAAACTTAGGAGATAGTATTAAAAAAACTTTATGGTGTCTATACTCTCTATATATACAAACCTATGCCTTACTTGACATCATCAAACCTCTACTCTTTTGATCAAAGACTTTTAAGTAACTGAGTGTTTGAACCTTGAAGACCTAGGTACACCAGTCTAGGGTTTACCAAGTGAATGGTATGCACAAACCCTCTTCTTCTTTTTTCTTTCTGTTTTCTCAGAAACATATTTTTTTTTTACAAACATAATTAATTTGATGAACCGTAGATGCTAGCCACAAGACAAAACGAAGTTAAGATCGTGAAAGTAGCACTATTCCTTCTATCTTGTTATACTTTAGTCGATTTCTAATGGAAGAAAAAGTTAAGTTTGATTGGAATGGTAAACAAATTCCCGTTGTCTTCAACGATGCCTACCACCGTCCATTCAACTCACCTGTTATTTTGCACTAAACAAGGACAATAGAAAGAACAGACAAACGTGGCAGCTATCTATTTGCTTAGAATCTGAAGTTGTCATATAGTCGGGTACGCATAAAAGGACAGTCCACTCTACGGTAGTGTGAGGGTTGTCATGCCATTGCTATCACAATTAAATGTGCTCACGGGTTTTTCTTTTTCCTTTTCATTCTTCTGATCGTGTTTTTAGGGTTTCTTTCCAATTTTTCTGGTTTATTCCGATCCCTCCACTTTTAATCAACAAGTTTGTTTGAACTTTCAAGTTGCAAAGTGACATGAACCACAATATACATGTTTGAAATATCAATTTACAGTGCGCTAGAGCTACGGTTTTACCAAAATAGCATGTTTGTATTTTAGGTAGTCGGCCGGGTTACAAACTTTTTGCTGTCGTAACATGATATCGTTAGTTGGTCGAATGTCGTAAAGAGAAATATCAATTAATGTTACATCCGATCTTTTATTGTGTTTCCTTTTTTATGTTTTCTTGATTGAAGTGGTAGGCCTAAAAAACAAATATCATCCATGGTCCTTTAAAGTACAAGGCAATTATTGAGTGAACCATGCATGCCCAATCCTATAATCTTCGAAGCATAGCACATGCAATGAAATTGACTTGCTAGTATATGATGGCACTTTTAGATTAAAAAACGCAATGCCAACCACAAGTACCTATGGCCACCTGCAGTGTCAAATGAAGATAATGCCTCACATGAAACAAAAAACAATTGCAAGTACCTGAAAAGAAAAGAAACCTGCCAAGAACGCTGTCTTGGTCAACTTGAACTAATCAAACCCTACATTTCCAACCCTATTCCAAAAGAAAAAGAAAAATCTATAATCCCCTCTGGGCTCTTGTACTCTTTTAATTCGTTTTGGCAACTTGTTTCTACTTGTTTTCCATCCGTAGTTTCTTGGAAATTTAGGTCATTTTTGTTTGGTCTTCATATCGGTTTGCTGGCGGTGGCATTTGTTTTTGAGTAATGCTAAGCATATTAAATTTTTAGATTAAATTTGCAAATTAAATGATGTGTCACCAATTAAAAATAAGCACGTTAATCAACACTTAAGTAGTAATCCAATTATCAATTTTCATGTCATTTAGTTTACAAAATTTTGTCTACAAATTTAGTCTCCATAGCATTACCCTTTATTTTTATGGCTTGAGCACTTAGTTTTTGTAGTCTTGTATATGTATTTGGCTATTAGGGTTGGTCTCGTTTGTCGTTAGCAAGTGATATAAAAGCTTCTGTGTACAACTCAGAAACGCGTAGCCATGATCGAATGAGGGAGAGAGTTGATGCATTTTTAATATCAAGTTACTTATAATTGTCATTATTTATTGTTAGTAGGAAATTAAGATGATTGTTATTATTTGTTGTTATTGGAAAATTAAAATGTAATCTTTTAGCCTTTCATTTTATATATCTCTTGTAACTTTTTTATTGTTAATTTGTGTTTACTCTATTCGCTAAGGTTGGTTTAAACCTATAATTACACTAGTAGAAAAAACAGCTTGTGCGACAAAAAAAAACTTTCATCGCGCAAGAATACTTCGCGCGACGAATATTTGTTGTCTTCGTGCGGGGTAATTTTTTTTGGCACGAAACACTTGCGCGACGAAAAGGGGACCTTTGCGCGACAAAGGGTTCGTCGCGCAAGTTACAGTCAGTTTTCACTCAGACCATTCACTGCAGGTGAATCAGAGGAACCAATACTGCATTTAATACAGATGTTTGCGCGACAAAACCTTCGTCATGCAAAGGCCCTAACCTTTTTATAAATATGCGCTTCTGCTGTTCTTATTCTTCACAATTCAGTTTTTCTTATTCTTCAAGAACAGATGGAGGATAAAAACAAGGATCAGAGTGTGCACGACACCAACCTGCATGATTTGAGGCAACATTTTGAGTTCGCGCATGCGATTGCTGTAACCATGCGGAATAATTGTCCTACTACTGAGTGGCGTTCTTCGAAATTTGTGTCCGAGAATGCGAAGAAGGCGGTGATGGATGAATTATTAGTAAGTATATTGTTGATGAATCAATAATTAATTTTGTGAAATTTGTTGTTATATGTTGGAATTAATTATTTGCATATATGTTTAACAGTGTAAGTATACTCTTGATGTTGATACGAACGAACAATTGATGACGTTGATGGAGGATGCGTTGGAGGGAGGTTACAATTGGTGGCGTTATGACATCCAGCGGAATGGAGGACCATTGAAATAGTAGTTTTAAATTTATGTTTTGTATGACAATATTTAAATTTAAGGTTTTCTTTTATAAGTTATGTATTTGGACTTAATTAGGTTTTAATTTCTGTTTGGTTATTTAAATAATTGAATGGATTATGGTATTAATTATTTTTAGAATAAATGTTTAAGGTAATATTTATTTTTAGAATATATATTTAACTGGAAATTTGATTGTAATTATAAAGTTTACGTAAACATAGATATCTATGTTTACGTAAACTTTATAATTACAATCAATCATGTCGTCGCTAAAGAGATTGAGCGACGAAAATGTCGTTGCTCAAGCACACTTCGCGCGACAAAGATCTTCTTTTGTCGCGCAAGAAAAAGGTCAGATTGCGTTCAAACGATCCCATTTATTGCGCAGTTATGACGCGTTTGCGCGACGAACTCAGGCCTTTGTGAGACCAATGTGTTCGTTGCGCAAAGGGTTCCTATTGCTATATAAACACAGTTTCAGAACCCTAAATTTGAAAAATTTTTTGTTTCAAAACCAATGGCCAATTCTAGAGAAGGTTCTGGCAAAAAGAAACTTGTAGTGCGATCAGAGAGGTATCGACGGAAGCAAGTGATGTACTTTGTAGACAAAAATATAGATGAGGCATACGCCAAACTTATTTATGATATTGGCGATTTAGTGCGGAGGGAAAGTTCTGTTGAGTTTGAGTCTTGGAAAAAGGTGCCTAAGGAGTTGAAGAAGTCCATGCTGGGGGAGTTATAGGTAAGTTTGTATTAAATAATATATATTTATTTTTGTTAAAATGTAGTATTTTTAAAATTACTAATTTATTGTTATTGGCATTAACGTAGGTTTATTGAGATGTTGACGAAACCGATGAGAAGTAGCGAAAGCATCTGGATGGGCTTTTCAGGCAGCGTTTCCAGCAGTAGAAGTTTGATGTTCTGCGGGATAAGGAGGCGGAGGAGGCTTGAAGTTGAATTGTTAATTTTTTTTTTGTATAAATAAGATTTTGTGGACTCTATATTTATTTTAATTAATAAATTTATGTTATACAGATGAGTATTTAATATTTACATTAATTATGATTTGTATTTGGGATAGTAAATTAGTTTTGGTAATTAATTTAATGTTTAATTAGGTTTGAGTTTTTAATTTAGATTAAAATAAAAATTTACATTACATAAAAAGAAAATGGAAAAACTTAAAAAAAAGTTAAAAAATATGCATTGCGCGATGATACATGTTTTCATTGCGTAATTTGTTGAAAAGAATAAATTATAATGACACACCCTGTCCCGGAGGAGGGCATGCCGGCCGTCACGTGAGAGTGACGTAACCATTTACACAGTTCGGAAGCTTTAGAGATACAATTACAAAGATATAACACCCGAAGGTGTATCCTACTTTTGTGAATTCTGTCAGAACACCGTTGGATTCCTCGTGACCACCAAAGCACTGCTACTTAGAACTTGGAGGGGCGCAAAACAAAGTTGAGTGGGTCAGTAAAACAAAGCTTTTCCAAAAAAATCATCTCATTATCAAAGCGCTAACCCCTCGCTGTAAAACCTGTATACTTTCCCAGAAAATAGCATATAAACATATGTATATCGTTATATTCTCAAATCATAATTTAAAATCAATATTCTGAAAGTATGCCATGCCTGATGCATTAATAACATAATGAAGATATGCAAATATATCAGGTGAAATAATAAATCAACCGGAGACCCTGCAGTGGTCCTGTACGGCTAATCATATAGCTCAATACCTATGCCTGTACACGAGTCGGAACCACTGAGTAGTCTGTACGACAGGAATTGGTGTAATAATACGCTCTAGTGCTATACTCATCAAAACGGCCGTGCGAATAATCGCAAGTCACCAACGAGTTGGAACCACAGAAGTGGTCTGTACGACAGGACTTACACCTACTTGGATCCAAGGGAGCGTGCGGTGCGGGAGGTGAATATCAACATAAGCACTAACACCGGTGGTGTAGGTTATCAGCTCTTAACACAAATCATATCATCAACATAATATAACACACCTGATACTTGCTTGTGCGTCCACCGCATCATTTCATACATATGCATCATATATCAATTCATATAATTCATATCAATTCTATGCATGGCATTTTAAAACATACTTTCATTTAAATTCAATTTCTGGGAAAATCAGTAAGTATATAGGTATATAATGAAAACAACTGCCCACTCACAGATATATGGCCGGATCGTAACCCCCGTGCCTAGCCTGGTTACGCTCGTCCTCCGAATAGGCCTCACCTATATGCGTAATAACCGAATAAACGTTATTTAATGCACATATTCAACAATAGGTAATAACTTCTTATACGTTGCTCAAATGGGGTGTGTCAGTTGGTATCAGAGCCAATCCCTGGCCGGAAGTGCGCCGACGAGGACGTCGGGCCCCTAAGGGGGGTGGATTGTAACATCCCACATCGCCCAGGGGAGTGATTCTTAAATGTATATTCTCATCCCTACCTAGTACGAGGCCTTTTGGGAGCTCACTGGCTTCGGGTTTCGTAAGAACTCCGAAGTTAAGCGAGAAGGGGGCTAGAGCACTCCCATGATGGGTGACCCACTGGGAAGTTGCTCGTGAGTTCCCAGAAACAAAACCGTGAGGGCGTGGGAAAGGCCCAAAGCGGACAATATCGTGCTACGGTGGTGGAGTGGGCCTGGGAAATGATCCGCCCCGGGCCGGGATGTGACGTATAAAGTATAGGAAATAAAAGAAAAAAATGGTAAACTTGCGTGACGAACACATTACTTTTGTTGCGTAAAGGATATTTGAGCGACGAAGAGCGCAAAATCGTTCGTCCGAAAGTTAACTTTATAATTAATCTGGATTCAAATTGTGCAGAGGCTGAACAGTTGAAAAGAATAAATTATAAATTAAAGGAAATAAAATAAAAAAATTGTAAACTTGTGCGACAAACACGTTATTTTTGTTGGGCAAATTTCCTTTGCGCGACGAAGTATCTGTTAGTCGCTACAAGTCTCTTTGCGCAACGAAAAGGTTATGCGTCGTGCAAAATCATTCGTCCAAAAGTAAAATTCATAATCTGGATTGAGCTTGTGCAGAGGCAAACTGCACAAAAATTGCAGATTTAGCCTTTGCACTCATCCCTTTCGGTTTTACTCAATCCGACATCCGTCATTTCCATTTTCTCTCTATTTCATCATCTAATACTCCCTCCATCTTCTTTTCTAGGTTGATCGAGCTATCTCGGTGTGTCTGGTAATCTTTTTTTTTTGTTAGGGTAAAAGTATTAATGTAAATTCATACTAACGCCATGAATTTCATTTTTCATAGGGATATTGTGTGTGATTAGCGATTGGTGGAGAACGATTGAGAAGGTATTTTTTTCATCATATTTTTAAAAAATATCAAATTAATTCAATTATGTTGAACTTATGTTGTTATGTTTATATTGTGTAGTGAAATTATGTTTATATTGTGTTGTGAAATTATGTTTATCTTGTGTTGTGAAATTATATTTATATTATGTTGTTAGATTTGTACGTGGGCTACAAATATGTGTTGTGATGTACGGAGTTAATTGAAATTAACTTCGTACTTGTTTTTTATTTTTAGTAAAACTTAGTTTCCAGTTCGAGGATTAGTTGGATTTCGGGCATGGATGTGAAAGCATGCCTACGGTCTAATTAATTCTTGAATTGTCCCAATATTTGGACAGTTTGGGAATGCACAGTTATGGTGCGTAGTTTATGGTTGCAGGATTAGGTTTCGATTGTGGAGATTTCGGTGTCATCTCTGCACGTTCTTCGGGTGACACATAGGTATTTTGTATCTACGTCGTACATCTGAAGAACTATACCGAGATGCTTCCAAAATTCATCCACGTCGAAATCTAATATGATGTAGCCGTAAATTACGTGACATAACTATCCATTCCCGAATGGGATAGGGCCCTTACCGAAGGCATAAGGTGACACTATCATTTGTATGAAGTTGTTGTGATTGTTGTACTATTATTGTGGTTGCAGGAGTTATGGACAGAACGTGGATACAAAACCCAAATAGATGCACGGACGAATACTTGGATGGAATCGAGGATTTTATTGACTTTGCACGTAAACACAATCCAGGTGCAGCTAGAATCCGGTGTCCTTGTAGGAGGTGTAACAACACGTTAAGGGAGACAATTCAAAATGTTCGATTTCATTTAGTAAGAAATGGAATGATTGAGACATATAATACTTGGAACCATCATGGGGAACAACTAGACAATGTTTCATCTTCAAACGCCACTAGAGTGGACAATGTTGAACCCATTGTGGATCCTAATGAACAAGTCATGGATATTATAAATGATGCTTTTCCATTTGCATCGACAAACACCAATCAGGAAGGGGAAGATGACGTGCCTACACCAATGGACAATGCAGAGTTCGAACAATATGAAAAACTATTAAAAAATGCCAACCAAGAGTTATACCTAGGGTGCGAGAACTTTTCGGTTCTCACGGCTATTGTGGAACTAATGCATGGAAAAGTAAAGTATCGTATGTCGAACCAGTGTTACGATTATTTTTTTGGGGTTTTCAAGAGAATGCTTCCAAAGGACAATTGTTTGCCAAAAATCCGTAGACATGCGCAAAAGGTGTTGAATGGTCTTGGATTGGGTTATGAAAAAATTCATGCTTGCAAAAACAATTGTACTTTATTTTACAAAGAGAATAAAGCATTGGATAAATGCCCTGTATGCAATGAGTCGAGGTTCAAAATGACATCTCAGAATAGAACGACTAAGATCCCACAAAAAGTCATGCGTTATCTACCCCTGAAACCTAGGTTGCAGCGATTGTATATGTTGATGCATATTGCCACCGACATGAGATGGCATAAGGAAAAATGAGTGAACGACAATGTGATGAGGCATCCTGCAGATGGGGAGCCATGGAAAGAGTTCGATCGAATGTTCCCCGAGTTTGTTGCTGATCCTTGAAATGTTAGACTGGGACTTGCCACTGACGGATTCAATCCGTTCGGGGTTGTAAACTAACACCACAACACTTGGCCTATTTTCATATTCCTATATAATTTGACGCCTTGGAAATGCATGAAAAAAGAATACATGATGATGACTCTTTTGATAACTGAGGATCCTGGTAGGTCAATCGATGTTTACTTAAGGCCATTGGTTGATGAGCTAAAGGATTTATGGACAAACAATGTGCGCACGTACGATAAGTCCACTAGGAAGATGTTCACTATGCGGGCATCAGTTATGTGGATTGTGAACGATTTTCCTACATATGCAATGGTTTCTAGGTGGAGCACTAAGGGTTATATGGCATGCCTTGTATGCAAGGATGATGTAACATCTGGTTGGCATGCCGAAAAAGTTTGTTACCTTGGTCATCGGAGATTGTTGCCATAGGACCATGAGTGGCGGGAAAAGGATAAAGAGTTCGATAGCAAAATAGAGCATCGCCTTAGACCTACAGAATGGTCTGGTGATCAGATTTTGGAGCAGCTTAACTGTTTGGATTTTGCTCCGTTCAAGAAAACAGTTAGTAGGATCAGACCTTCTACACATATGAACTGGACGCACAAGCCTATGTTTTTTGGGCCCCGTATTGGTCGAAACTCAAATTGAGACATAACCTCGACGTTATGCATGTTGAGAAAAACGTATTTGAGACATTGGTGGGCACCATTCTAGATATCGAGGGAAAGACAAAGGACACGATCAAAGCTCGTCTTGATTTGGAAAGAATGGGCATACAGAGGGGTTTATGGATGAATAGGGACAGTGATAAAGCTAGAAGGGATCTTGCATTTTTTTTCCATGAAACCGAATGACAAAAAAGAGTTTTTAAAGTTTGTATTGTCAGTAAAGTTTCCCGATGGGTATGCTTCTAATAAGCAGGGAAGTGTTAAAATCGACCATGGCTTACTGTCTTTGAACATTAACAGAACTTGGTACGAAGACGACCCTTACATTTTGGCAAACATGGCAAAACAGATTGTGTAACTAGATGACTATAAAGTTGGGAGAGGTTGGAAAGTTGTTCAGAAGATGGATCAGATGAACGTGTATGTTATACCAGAACAAGACCCAACTGACGACGACGTCGACAACGTCTTTGACCAACGTTTAGAATCTTTAATGGAAAATGATGCGGAAACATTTCGAGATACAAATCGTATCCAAGAACCATTTTAGATACAAGGAGTGTCTTCAATCGAAATACTGATTCAGTTAATTACAATTGACCTCGGTGATCTTCCGCGATACGATGTTGCAGTGGGTCCGAACGACGACAGTGATGTAGTTATCGAGGAGAAGGATTGGGAGACCAAAAATGATGATAGCGAGGATAGCGAAAGTTATTATAGTTCGGATGATGAATAATGCAATTTATTTGTGATTTGCCATGTAAAACATAGTAAATGAATTTTTTTGTAATTTAATTATCTTATGTTATAAATAAATTGTTTATATTTGAATAAATATAAATTTTAAAAAATTTATCGGGGTAAATTAATTTTTCAGCTCATTGCACGACGAACAATATATTATTCGTCATGCGAATGGTATTTGTGTGACAATTAATTACTCTTCGTTATGCAATGAGCTGAAAATTTGACGTCCTGGGCGCGCACGAAAATAATTTCGTGAAAATTTGAATGTATTGCGCGACTAATATCTTCTGTTTGTCACCTAATAACCTCGAAATTAAACTGAAATCACAAACATTTTCCCCTCACCTCTCCTCTCTGTAAACTCTCCCTCAGCTATCCCTCGCACTCTCTCTTCCTCCTCTGGCAGCCCTCTATCTTCCTCATCCGTCAACCCCATTTTTTCCTCATCCGACAGTGCTCTCCCTCTGAGGTAAATTTCAATTTTCTTAACTCTAGTAAAATTAGGAATTAGGGTTCTAGAATTATGGTTCTAATTTTTTGAATAATTGCTTTGATTTGATAATTGCTTTGAATTAGGGTTCTAAAACTAGGGTTCTGATCTGTTTTAGGGTTCTAATCTGACCAGGAAGAATGGGTTCTAAAATTCACATATTTTTTTGCATTTTTTGTTTGGTTTCCTAGAAAATTTAGGGAGATGAGAAAAAGTAGATTAATTTTATTTTTTTAAATGGTATAGCTAAGCTCATGCAACCAAAATGCTAAAAACCCAGTTGACCTTTTCCTTTTCAAGAAAGTATAAATATGCGATTCACTTTTCTGTTTTTAATGTGCATTTGGTTTAGCTTCTGATGGAATCACATCATAAAGTAGCAAAATTTCCTATGAAGCTTGTGAGGTTGAAGTTACGGAGAATACTTGTTGTATTTGTTACAACCTTTCGTTGCCGGTGAATTTACTTTTCCATTTTTTTTAGGATTCATGTTCAAGTTTCTTCATGAGATTCTTTCAATCTTACAACTACCTTAGGTTGCTCATATCGTATTGTGTAATGCTTCAGGTTTGTTTGAATTTACGGAGTTTTTTTTTATACGAGCGGCATTTGGGGGAGGGAAAATCGAACCTAGGATCTCGGATGCAAGGGTAAATGCTCTTAACCGCTTGAGCTATGATCCCCTGGCATCTGAACCTTTAGCTTGGACCATGGTGGCTTGTGGTTTGATCTGAAGTTATATAAATATATGTTCTCTGGTACATTGATTATATGTGCAAACCAGTGAGCACTTTCCCAATTAGGGTTCTAGATTTAGGGTTCTAATGTTTTGAATAATTGCTTTGATTTGATAATTGCTTTGAATTAGGGTTCTAGAACTAGGGTTCTAATCTGCTTTAGGGTTCTAATATGACCAGGAAGAATGGGTTCTACAATTCACATCTATAATGCACATGCAAACACAAAGTGAAGTTTAAAACTCCAACTTAGAAAGAAAAAAAAATTAAAAATCCTCAATTCAAGTCTTAAAACCCTAACTTCAAGAAACCCTCAATTCAAAATTCCAAACAATAACATAGATATTAGAAAGATAAAGAGAATAATTACCTTTGATGTTCGCTATTTCTACCTCCTGGGTGTCGCCCTTCTCAGAAGGTTAGCACATTTAACTCTCTCTCTCTCTCTCTCTCTCTCTCTCTCTCTCTCTCTCTCTCTCTTTCTCTCTCTCTCTCTCTCTCTCTCTCTCTCTCTCTCTCTCTCCCCCTCTCTCTCTCTCTATTTATATATATATTTGTATATATGCATGTATAATTGTATATGATTAGACCTCTGTGTATAATTGAATGTATGTATGCCATGGTAGTTTTTTGTATATTTTTGTAAATCTTTGTTGGTTTCTTATATTTCGTGGAATGCAGATTGCAATAATGCAATATCTGCATGCACATTTGTCAGTTTTTCTTGTTCTCTTTCGTTCGGTTAGTGTTAAAGCTTGTGTTGTCGTGTAATAGAGGTTGTTTTTAGGTTCAGTTTTCATCCTAGTAGGAAGAATAGGAAATTTGCTTCAAATTCGATTTAATATTCTTATTAAATTGATTTCTCTTAAGAGGTGTTTTAATTAGGAATTGTGTTGTCATTTAGTAATAGTCGTTTACTGTGATATATTGGGCTAGTAACTTGTGTTTGTAGTTCTTATGGTTCCTGGCTAGGCTTTCTAAATTATCGAACTATCTAGTCCGAAAGATTGTTTCTTTTGTGAATGCTTCACTAGTTTCCTTGTCATTCCGACTTTTGGTATTCCTTTCGGACTAGATAATTTTGTGGTTGCCAATATTTGTTTATAGTACTTTATGTCAAAGTATCAAACTTGTTTACATTATCATGGTATTTAATTGTAAGTCACTTAGGTGTGAATCTGACATGATATTAGAACAATTCAAATCTTTATGAAATAATATTACAAGTGGAGAACACAAAGCCTTATTTAACTGATTTTTATGATCTCAAACTTTAAAGAAAAATAGTTCAAATCCCAAAACCTATATTTGTGGCAGAATAGTAGATCAAAATGGTTGGGATTCTTGAACTTGTCATGTTTATAGTTATTAAGATGCCCAAGAGTGTTTTAGGGTTCATGATTTCCAATGCTCAAAACATGGATCAGTGGTTCAACATTGGCTGAGCTAACAACATAATTGATATTTTAAAAACATAAGTGTTTATCTTCATAAAGTTGGTTTGTTGAATTTGTATTTGGGAATCCCTGTGTTAGGTTTTCATTTGGTCAGATTGGGGATAAAAGATTTCTGCCGTCTTTTCTGGGTGGGTTTTGAGGCTGCATTCTTTTGTTCGGATATGCCTGTAAATTTTTCGTATTATGTTCTTGTTTTGTTGTAGTTTCTGTGTTGGCACATGGCATTATTTTGCTTTGCTTGTTGGTTTTGGGTGTACTGATTCTGCTTTGTACAATTTTTTTCCTTCACAAAAGACTCACCAATTATTGTACCTTGTTCCATCAATTATATCCTTCAACATGTATCAACTAGGAAACAATGGATGCCAATTTTCTATTTACCTTATAATATGTCTGGTGTACTAGAATTTCATCACAATTCAACTCTAGGGTGATGATCTGCTGTCAAATTTGAGTACTGTTTTGATTCTAAATGTGCTTTGTTTTATTTTTCTTGAATTTCAAATACTTGGAAAATGATTGTCGGTGTTCATGTTTTACACCTGTGTTTTGTTATGAGTTAAAGAGTTGGTGTTTTGTCAGGGTCAAGTAATATGAGAAATATGTTTATGCTGCCAACTATGGTTTGCAATTTATATTTAAATGTAATATAGAGAATAAGCACTAGATTTGGCACATTGACTTCAATGAATATGCACTGATTTTTTCCTAATTGTGCAGATGTCGCAGCTTATTAGAAGTCGTAAGGCGGTGACGATTCCCCCACCTTCTATTTCAGCTGCCACTGCTCCAGCATATATGAAGCCCAGACCAGTTAATCCGGTTGATGCAGTTGCTCCCCAGTCCTCCCAGACACCAGCGTTATCGGCCTCTTTAGTTGCACTACCTGTTAGTGCCAGGCATGGTCACCACGGCCCCCGCACACCCGACATGACATCGGCATCCACTACTGATGCCTTGGGATCCCAACCAGGTAAACATGTGATAAATGCAATAACTGCTCGAATAAATCTCTTAAGCTAAATTTTGTCAATATTTATATTGCTAATCAAATTTGCCGTATTCTGTTACTAATGTTTGATATAAATGATTCTATTTGTTGTAGCATGAATGCCAATGGTCGGTTTACTGTCAAACCAACGAATTGAATTCAAAATAATGTAGCAACAAATAACTTAAAAACTGAGTTCTTAAATAGAATGTGGATGTTAAATGTTCCTCATCTGATTAAAATTTTTGGTTGGCTTTTGATTCTGGATAGGTTATAAACTAGATATACACTATGTAATATTTCACTTGGCATCCACTATTAAAGCATTCAACTGTTGTGATTGTTGTTGGATATCATATATTATTCATTACAATGTCCAGGGTTTAGGAATTGTTATAATTTTAGGGGAGGTTCTGTCGGAATTTCGGTTTTATTTGTTGTGTTTGTTTAAATGTTTTTTATTTTTTTGCAGCAAAGAAAAATACTCGGGGACCTTGTCGCCAGTTGAAGACGGCAAAGGTCCCCTAGGTGACCAACAGACGTATCACGATCGGATACGATGACCTGTATCAGGCTGCACCAACAGCGGAGCATCATAGCGCATTGGCCCACGACATTGGTCACGTCGTTCAGACCTATTGCCTTATATAATGGAAGTCTTGGAAGGTGATGCCGGACGAGGTAAGGACGAAGGTGCATGCACAGTTGTCGATAAGTTTCCTACCTTTTAATTGTTTTTCCTTCAAATTTTATATATTTATATTACTTAATGTATGCAATTAATTTGTTACATTGCAGACGAACTACAATTTCGACAACATCAACGACGATATGTTGGCATACGTCAATTGGCTCTTTACTGAATGGCACAAGCAGTGGAAGAGTGATCTGCACCAATATTTTGAGACATTTGATGATCTGCAGGTCACTCTTGAGGAGGGTTGCCCGAAGAAGTTTGAGGACCGGGAAGATAATTGGGTACGGCTTTGCAGTTGTGGATGCAAATTTCCGCCTTCTCCTTCTTGGACGAAAATGCACCTGCAAAACAATTAACACTTTAGGTCAAGGCTAAGAGCCTCACGCGCCCACGATGAATTTGGGGGGGGGGGGGGGGGGCTTTGGTCGAAGAACCTCCGATGACAAAGTTAGAATTTGAGAGAGAAAATGTTTAAAGAAATTTGGAGAATTTTAGAAGAGAATTGGACTTAGGTTTTTGGAGAAATGAGAGTGTTTATATAGGGGTGTGCCCGACCCCTATTTGGTGAAAAGGGGTCCGGCCACTTATGGTGGTTTTTTGGTGTAATTGCAAGATATTATGTCAAAATAATATCTTGCAATCAATTAGGAAATTAATTAGGAAATTAATCAATTAATTTAGGTAATTAATCCTAATTTGAATGAATAATTGAGGGTTACCTTGTGGGGAGGATTTGATGAGGATGGATGAAATAGGTTTTGAATAAATACCTATTTTGATCACTTTTGACCTTTATTGAGTCGTGATTGCCCGTTGCTTGCGTGTGGGAGTTCCGGTGTGGCTCGAGGGTAATTTTGTCATTTTCACTCAAAAGCACACGTGACGCCTCCATAATTTTCCTGATAATTTTTAACTCCACAAATGCCCCCACACCTGCTGGGCTGCTCGTAGGAAAGGGCAGCAAGTGTAGAGATCTCTAGCTTTGATGCAGATTCTCACTTGGACTTGGAATTAGATTCTTCTAGGAAAGGGAAATAAATTGCCTCCAAAGCCTATTTAAGCCTACCTTAAGTAGGGGATTAAATCAACTTCGGAGGGCAATTATTTATCCCTACAAGAAAGAGAGAAAACTAGAAGATATTTGTTCCCCCTCCCCTAGCACTCTTATTTGCCCGTGCAAAGAATCGTCTTTCGTTGATTTCTTTGTCTTCTCTGCGCTGCACCGATGTAAGAAAAACTTAATTCTACTTGTCTTCTTCTTGGGTCGTGCTGCCACGGGGCAGTCATCGGGGTAGTGCGGCACGTCGGTTGGCAGGGCTAGGAGTCGACTTAGTATGGGCCAAAGAGGTGGTGTGGCAAGGGCTATTGCTTGTGCTACTCGGCTTGACTGAAGCTAATAACTGGCTCGGCATGGGTCGAGGAAGTGGCGTGGCATGGGCCACGATTTGGGCTACTTGCCAAAAATGAGGAAACTGCTTGAGCTTGATTTCTTAGCTGCCGTAGATAAAGCAGTCAAGGATGAAGCTGCCAAGATCGGAGCTGTTGAAGATGAAGTGTTGGATGAGCGAACTGTTGAGTGCAAAGTGGATGCTGCCCCCTGATCATTTGTTACCTAGTTGGTCTTCAAGCATTCGGTCTTTTGAACTATGTGGCATTTTTGCACTGGAAAGCTTACCCAGATGGGTGTCGGGGAATTAGTTTACCCTCACACACTATAGAGTAATTAGTTTACCCTATCGCACTAGAGAGCAATTAGTTTACCCTTTTCCACTGGAGAGCTTACCCATATGGGTGTCGGAGAATTGGTTTACCCTCTCGTACCGGAGAGCAATTAGTTTAACCTCTTGCACTGGAGAGCAGACCCATATGGGTGTCAGGGAATTTGTTTACCCTCTCGCACTAGAGAGTAATGAGTTTTTTCTCTCGCACTGGAGAGCAGACGCATATGGGTATCGGGGAATTGGTTTACCCTCTCGCACTGGAGAACAATTAGTTTACCCTCTCACACTGGAGAGCATGGAAGTCGTTGTCATGAGTGCAGCTGAGGAAAGTTAGAATGCTAGACAACTGAAATAATCATCAGCCTGCGAGGTCTTGTTTGGCGATTTATTTGAGACTTCGAACTGCTTGTGGAATTCACATAAGGGTGTAAGCATAGTGAGTTGCTCCTAGAATTATTGCGCCATCATTAGGTGTTTCGTCGTGTGCCCTTTTGAGGCTTGGTTGGCACAAGCCACAAGGCAAGATCGGCACAGTTGGGAGCCGTGGTGTAAGATTGGCACAGTTGTGAGCCATGGTGATAGATCAATGGTTGCCGAGAGTCATGGAGCAGGTTGGCACGGCTGTAAGAGCAAAGTTGGGGCTGGCTTGGGCCAGGTTGTGCACAGCAGAAGGAATTGGACCACTAGGTCCGCGATGCTCGGCTACTAGTGATGTGGTACTTTAGTATTGAATCATCAGGAATGTTGAGAACGAGGCTTGCCTCCGGTTCTTGGTAGTTGGGCTGGTGTGTCTTTCTGGTACTCGTTTGCCCCTGGCGCGCCATTAGGCTGAGCTGCTAAATTTGTCGGAACATAAGTAATCTTTGTATTCGACAATCTATATGGGATAGTCCCGTCTGCTCAATCTTGTCATTGAAAGGTGACCCACTTATGTTAGTCATGTCTCGTCGGAGCGCCTCGTTAGTAGCTTCGTTGTGCTTGAAATCGAGTAATTATTTGGTTGGGAGTTTCCAACTTCTTCCTGAATTTTCCTCTAGTGGGGCAGCGGAGCTTCTGGTTGCCCCCAGTCGTGACCTATTGGTCTAGGCTTCTCTTATATATGCTCGGCTCGTCTATGTCGCGGCTGCGGTGTAAGTGGTATGTTCTTAGCAGGTGAACGAATTTCTCGCAAGCTGCCGGTTGAACTTGAGCCCGATTGAGTAACTACTTTTCTCCGTCTGTCGTGCTGCCTACTCCGATGTGAGGTGGATGATACTCCTTACAAGTCTAGCCGTGAATAAACATTTCGCTTGGAAGGTTGCTAACGTTGATTAGTAGAGTGTGGTCTCATCCGTGAGTGTATGCTCGTCCGTGGGCCTAGCCGTGAATGCACGCTCCTTCATACGCTAAGACGAAAGTATATGCTATCTCGAGGGCCTAGTCGAGAATGTATACTGCTAAAATGCTCGGTTCGTGACTAGTCGAGTGGTTGCTTGCCTGCTGGAGAGGTTCGTTGTTTGCCCTTGTCCTTCTTCGGGACACCTCATCTAAGGTACGCTGCAAAAGCTGATTCACCAAGGTCGCCTGCTACGCGAGGGTGTTTGTTAACTCTATGACTTGTTGGGACAAGTGTTGTTCACCATTTGGGTTGGAAGAGCTTGGACGGAATGCGTCTCCTTGAGTAATGGAAGTGTGGTAGACTTCGGGCACGTGATTTTAGTTGAGAAATGTCAAATATGTAGAAAAATAAGGTGAAAATGCCCTCGGTTCGATCGTCGGTCAGAAATATGAAGCTGGGACAGTTGAACCGGTCTTGGACCAGTGGGAATTGCTTTAAAGGCTGGGCCACGTGAGTGGGCTGCTCGATGTGTAGTGCACGTGGGTGTTGGGCTTGGGCTCGGCTTGGTAACGCGTTGGGCTCGAGCGGCTCGGCCCGACTCACCTTAGGCTTGGGTCTGTGAGAGCTTGAATGGCACGACTTAGGTCGTGGTCTTGGCGCCGTGGGCTTTGCCAAGGGTGGTTGCCGCGGTGGCCACCATGGTGGTTGCTACAGTGGCGCCTCGTGGGGGTTGTGCCCTCCACTCATCGTCGTGTTAACACCTTAGGTCAAGGCCAAGAGCCTCACGCGCCCACGATGAATGGGGGAAGGCTTTGGTCGAAGAACCTCCGATGCCAAAGTTAGAATTTGAGAGAGAAAGTGTTTAGAGAAATTTGAAGAATTTTAGAAGAGAATTGGACTTAGGTTTTTGGAGAAATGAGGGTGTTTATATAGGGGTGTGGTCGGCCCCTATTTGGAGAAAAAGGGTTCGGCCACTAATGATGGGTTTTTGGTGTAATTGCAAGATATTATGCCAAAATAATATCCTTCAATCAATTAGGAAATTAATCAATTAATTTAGGTAATTAATCCTAGTTTGAATGAATAATTGAGGGTTACCTTGTGGGGAGGATTTGATGAGGATGAATGAAATAGGTTTTGAATAAATACCTATTTTGATCACTTTTGACCTTGAATGAGTCGTGATTGCCCGCAGCTTGCGTGTGGGAGTTCCGGTGTGGCTCAAGGGTAATTTTGTCATTTTCACCCAAAAGTACATGTGTCGCCTCCATAATTTTCTTGATTATTTTTTACTCCACAGCAGTCTTTTTCAGGAACCCGGCTATGTGGTACATTTTTTATATTAAGTTTAAAAGTATTATACGTTTCTTACTAATGTTTATTAATTTTTTTTTTATATTTTATTTAAATTAGAACCAATACGTTTGTTTTTTTATAACAGAAGAAGGCGAAAGCCAACAAGAGCAATCGGGAGAAGAAGAAGACTTTTCTCCACCATTTCGGTTTGAGGCCCTTCTCATATAAGATGGAGGCGTGGCGGCAAGTAATAATAAAGTTTTTCATATTCAATTTTTAATATGTCAATAATATTTTTTTTTTTGTACTAACAATTTTATTATCTTGTTCTATTCAGGGGGGTTCAAAATTCCCAGAGATCAATGTCTTCAGTGACGTTTATGTTCGACCTAGGGATGAGTTGGCCGAGTCACTTCATGTAAGTATTCTTCAATTGTAATTACTATCTTACGCATTCAAGTATCATGGTTATTATTTGAATGTTATTACTAATATTTTTATGTTATATTACACAGGTGACGATGATGAAGAAGAGGTAGTTGGTTCTTTAGGAGTTCGCCTCCCAGCTTCCTTCTAAGACTCCGCTAGAGTCTGTGGATCCCCTAGAGGATGCGGGGTTTCAGATCCTTATAGAGACCTTGGATCAGAATCTCGGGTGGAGGCCAGGGACGTATTGTAGGGGGATGGGGAATGCCCGGCGGCGGGAACCTAGAGCCTCTTCATCATCACAGTCAAATAGTCAGGTGACAGCTTTGACAGCGGAGGTGGCCGACCTTAGGATTGAGCTCGCCTCGTATAAGAGCCAGATGTCACAGATGTCAGTCCGGCATTTGTCTCTCGGATCTTCGTCTGTCGTCGACATCCAAGCCCCTCCAACCCGAGCATGCCACAACTCTGCCCCTTCGACCTCTGAGCCCATCCCCAACCTCGAGACCTTCCAGCTGCCTCAGAATGACGACCCCGTAGATTACGCCACATTATTTTCTTAGTTTTTTACTCCCTTACTTTTTAAACATTTTCCTTGTACATACATTTATATTTATTCAAATAAATTATTTTTCTCTTCATTACATTTTTTAATTGAAATTTAATTTTATTACAAAATAAAAAAAAAGAACAAAAAATTAAATTGAAAAAAAAAAAATTATTTTTGAGCGACGAATACCTTCGTCTCGCAAAATTTAGCGACTAACAAGGTTTCATCGCGCAACTATAAACTGTCGTCGTGCAAAGTTTCGAGAGACGAATATTAGTCGTCCCATGTTTGTATCCTGGTATTTTGTGCGACGAACACATTCATTCCTATAAATTTTGTGCGACGAAGGCTAAACCGTCACGACGCGTTTTCGCGACCAATGCTTTTGTTCTTCGTGCAAAGTCTTTCTTCACGATGTTTGCACGACGGATTTCACTCGATGAAGTTTCGGTCGCGCAGAGATTTGTGCGATAGAATGACACTTTGAGCGACCAACTTTTGTTCGTCGCGCAAATAGTTAAACGTAGTAGTGTTAGTAGCATTTTTTTCATCATATTTTTATTTATTATCCTACTACCCAATTTCTTCTACATCAATTATTCTCCATTCTTCCGTCTTTTTTTTTTTACTTACTAACCAAAGAAGAGTGTTCATGTAGTAGAGCTTTGAACTCTTCCTTTTGTGCAGATAGGTTTAAGTCACACAATGATTCAACTGGGCTGTTGTATCTTGGAGGGGACGTTAAGTCAAATGATATACTATTGCATCGATTCGTGGATTTTCTCAACTGCAGTGGGCTTGAATATCCTTAAAGAGAGCGAGATACATGTGCCTCAGCCTAATTGTCTACGTGCTTCTTAGAGGAATATCATAATTTCCTTGTAACTTTTTCTAACAGAGAGCAATAAAACACGGTTTTTGGCTAGGGTTGTCGGAGTTTCTGCTTGGGCTATAAATAAAAAATAAGGCCTGTTATGGGACCTATCTATTTTTATTTACGCAAAAATCGCACGACTTTGGCCCACCAACTTTGAAGTTCAAACCAAGGCTCGAACAATCATCTCATTTCTCTATAACATGTCTGGGGGCTCGAACACGATTTACTCTGAGAGCGTTTGCCACACATACAACTAGAGCCCGAAATATCTTACCCCTTAAATGCATACACATGCGTCATTCAACACGCTGAGATTTTTACCGCGATCGTGCACCTCAAGACACATGCGTCATTCAATTGGAGCCCAAAATATCGCATCTATTTTATAAAATCAAGTCTTTACGATCCTTGAATCAGACCCACCTTTTGTTTTTTTCAAACACTTTTGGAGATCGAACCAGATGATCGAATTTTGTGAAGAGATTCACCCAAAGTTTGTAACCATATTCACTCATCAATACAAATTTACTATTACACGTGTTATTTTTTTAATTATTTGCAGGAATGTTTGCGTTTACAGGTTCATCCATGTCTAGACCTGGCATTCGTGTTGTGTTTCCCGTGTTCGTGTCGTTTTCGTGTCATACCCGATATCTTAACGGGTCGTGTCGTGTAACACCCGTTAAAATAAACGGGTAAAATGACTTGACCCGAAATCGACCTGATAATATTAATAGGTAATATGACCCGACCCGTTACTCGTTAATGAAAATATATTTTAAACCAATAAATAATCAAATGAAAAATATAATACTAAATAAGTATATACATACCATATTATCACATTCAAAACATAAAAACGCATTTGTCTTTCAAGTATTACATATTTACATACCTAAAATAAGAGCATAATAAATAAATAAAAA
Source organism: Heteromeles arbutifolia (assembly GCA_024362995.1). Lineage (NCBI taxonomy): Eukaryota > Viridiplantae > Streptophyta > Magnoliopsida > Rosales > Rosaceae > Heteromeles > Heteromeles arbutifolia. The sequence goes on from JANCRC010000006.1 coordinate 23,200,211, forward strand.
CATTAGAACATTACAAAATATCAAATGTTCAAAAGATTTGCAAAATTAAGTGAGTTATGTTTCAAGGTTTGGAACCTTGCACATTTTCTTACAATCAAACTCTTCAATTTTCATCAATCACCATGGGAAACGGTATTGGAACTTTGGCTTCATATATTGTCTTCAAGAGTTATATTGATAATATTTTCAGTGAGGCTTTCTACATTAGCACTCTCTTCTCATTTATCCTATGACTATTGTTTAAGTAAAGTCTTTAATAGTTTTTTAATTAATGTAGAAGTGTGAAAAATATAGAAAAAATATATAAACGCTTGTAATGATAAGCTTTACAACTTTCGTGAATGGCTTAACTTTGAAATGTGCCACTATAATCATATAAATCATAGATCAAAATTTAACCGTTGATTGTTGTTTACATTTATGCTTCATTTTTCTCACCAAATTTTGTGTTTTTCAGATTTTCTTTTTTGAAAACATGTTCTATTAGAGGATACAGGAATATGAACGGTTCAGATCGTTGATATTATGTTCAGAGTTTTACCGTTAGTGAAAATATTGCTTGGTGTTTTATAAAGTCTCTACAAACTATATAACATCGACTCATATTTCAATTAACCATAAATATCGGGACGTGGTATCAAAGATCTGAACTGTTCATCTTCCTACATCCCCCAGAAGATCATGTTTTCAAAAAGAAAATTTTAGAAATGAAATTCAATATAAAGAATAAAGCCTAAACGACAATCGACGGTTAAATACAAATTTAAGGTTTATGGATTATAGTGTCGGATTTCGAAGTTGACCCCTTCACGAAAGTTGTAAAACTTGTCATTACGAGTGATTATATATATATATATATATATATATATTTTACATTTCTTACACTTCTACAATAATTATTATTAATTTTATTACTTTTACACTCAAATAAAAACAGTATTCATGACGGTTTGGAAGGTTTTAAAAATCTAAACGATAATGTAAGTGTAACCATTGTCTACTCGTGGAGGAATGATGAGTCACGAGTGTTTATATATTCTTTCATATTTTTCATACTTGTAGGGATGTCTTATTGCCTATACTAATACTATACTAGTTGATTTTAATTTTGGACAACAAAATGTTAAGTAAAGTTTATCCTATTAATGACAATAAGAAACTCTCATAATAAAAATAAATAAATGAATAAAACTTAATTTTTTTTAACTTATATAGAATAATAATACAAAAATATATAATTAATATAGAATATACCAATATATACAATATGGCTATTGTATTTTACAATAAATTTTTTAGTAATTTAACTTTAAAATTATAATTTATTTTTCTTAACGGATCGAAACGGGTTACCCACGTGTTACTCGCGTGTATACTTGTTAAGAACCTGTTATTAACGGGTTCTTAACGGATTAACGGGTTCTTAACGGATCATCCGATAATGACCCAATTAGTTATTGTGTTACCCGAAACCTGATATTTTCGTATCATTTTTGTATCGTGTCACCGTGTCGTGTAAGAAACTGCCGAGTCTATCCATGACCAATTCTTTTCTTTTTCTTCTATCAGGGGAAAAGTGTATGATGTTTTTTGGGTGTAATAATGACTCCCTAAAATCTAATTGAATCCAAAATCCTATACGCAGGGTTAAATACATTATAATCTAATTATCGGATACTCCTTTTTCATTGAGAAGTGGTTTTAAATAATTGAAAACGCTTTAGATAAAATGTTTTTGGAACCAACCTTGGTAAAAGTGCAAGTTAATTCTGAAAGAACAATTGAAGTGTTTCTAGCTAAAAGCAAATAACTGGTGCTTTTAGCAGGAATCACTTCCAATACTTTAAGAACCCAAAAATATTTTCTCTAAAATTACTTTCAGTTATTTAAAAAGACTTGCCAAGCGAGTCTTACTCACATGAAAAATGAAAAGCCCAAGCTATATTTTCAGACTTGGTTTTCGTGGTGGTAACAATAAGCAAAGCCACGAGGCCTGACAACCATAATGCAGGCCACAATTTATTTTTAACTTTACTCACATTGCGATTAGGCCCAAATTATCTGGACTTTGAACCTACTTGGACAGTCCGAGTTACTATATTTGTACAATCTGGTCAACCTAAAGACGTGCCGAAAGCTCCCCTCGGAATTTGGCAAGTCTCTCAATATATGCAGAAAATGCATGCATGATTTAATGCACGTCTCTTACTTTGTCTAGCTATGTTCATATGTTTATGGTTGCTGAAAACCCTAACATGTACCTGTTTAGGTAGATATTTAATGTTGGGCTTAGTACAATTGAAAGCCTAGGAATGCGAAAAACAGAAAGGGGTTGGGCTCGGATAGTTGGCAGTCCCGGAGGAATTTAAAATCATTTTTGACAACGAATAGGTAGCAAGTCTATGTGAGAAATGACAAGTGACAGAGGGCATCTCACCCTCAGCAAAAAACACTTTTCCGTGGCATGGGTAGATAATTAACAAAAGTTGATAATGACTCACCGTGCTTTGGAAGCCATCACCAAAAGGGAAGGCTTGGACAATCAAGCTAGAAAAGTCTACAAAAGCCATGAAGGGCACGAGAAAAATAGGCTCTCTCAACCAATCAATCAAGCAACTCTCAATTCACTCAACAACAAAAACAGAAAAAGCTCTAGTTTGTTCATCCCTTGTCCCTTTCAAATCGTAGGTCCACTATAGAAAGTTCTATTTTGTCTAGTTTTAGAAGCTCTGCTAACATTCCCTTTGTTGTAGTATCGAATCCCTTTAGTAAACCTCGTTTATATTTACTTTTCCAAGATTTCAATCACTGTTAAATACAAGGAGAAGAGTCTGCAAAAGGATGAACCTTACCCGACAAGGTTGTAATCTTGCCTGAATCTCCTTTATTTGTATTTATGTAGAATAAATATGTTATTTCTATATCTTTAATTAAACCTCATGTCATTTTTAACTAATTCCGTTCCAAGTTTTAGTTATGATTAATCCTGTTAAACTAATTACTCTTGTTTCCTTGCCATCGGCCTAAGCTAATAATTAAGGAATTAATGTAAATGACCTTGAACTCCTTTGTGAACTAACATATGATGTTATAAATGCAAGTCCTTGATCAAAAGGCAAGCAAAGAACTTAATGCAGACTTAACCTATTTGTGAACAATCCCAATAATACAAGAAGTTAAAGTGACTTGTAGCACAAGAAATCGATTAATTGAACAATCAAGTAAACAATCTGTTAGACAAAAAGAACAATGGCACGCTCAGATCCATGTTAGTTTTGATTGTGAGCCTTAAAGCCTAATAAAGGCCCACAAAGGCACCATTCAAACTAACAATACACGTATATTGCAGAAGACTAAGCAACAAACCTTGCCCGACAGGCAAGACAATGAGAGTTATGCAAGGGACAGATCTAGCCCAAACATAATTTTGGCACGCCCTGTGGGACCCCTAGCTTGTAATATTGCATGCCAAAACGAAGGAATGATCGAACCTTCAGGTGGAAGGTGGAATTCAGACAGTCTCTTTGCCCGACGAAAACAGACATGACAGATTAGCTAGGGGATTTTCCTTCCCCAGTCAGTCCCAGGATCATAGAAAGCCCAACTTCTTCTTCTGAGAAGTCTGAAGGAAAGGTGACTAATGAAGACTTGCAAGCTACTATGATACAAGTATTAAGGAGTATGGAGAAGATCTCCCTAGAGACCAGATGGGAGGTTAGCAAGCTATGTTCTTTGATAGGAAAACTATAGAGAAAATTGGAGTTGGAATACTCCCCACCAGGGGAGGAAGCTGCGAACCATGGAGGTCCGGTGTTGGATCTAGAGAAGGAACCATTTCTCCCCCAGTTTCCTTTGTTGGGGAAGAAAAAAGATAAAAAGAAGAGGAATGAACATACAGGAACCACAACCAAGCAGAAGTTAGAGACGAGCCACAAGAGTTGTGCTTGCCAGACCCTTTGCCACCACTATTAGAGGTCAAGAAGCCATGAGGGCTAGATGTGATAAAACTTGGCATGCCCGATCCAGGTGAGGGCCCTAGTACCAGAAGCTTGCCTGTTGATGGAAGGAAACCTCCACTCTATCGATTGTCACCATTGGTTAATAAGGGAATAGAAGCTAATTTGAGGTAGCTATCCAATGAGAGAACCTTTCTCGGGCATAGATCATGGCCTAAAGTTGGGAAATTCCTTTTCCCAAAAAATAATGTGGCAAATCAGCAACTTAGGAATGAGCTAGCAAAGCTAAGGAGAATGGGGATACAAAATGCTCAACCTCAAGCCTGCCCAATGTTCAGAATCACCTACCACAAGCCTTATCTAGCATATGTGGATAAACAGAACCCGTTCCCTCTTAATTTTAAGATGCCTGCTTTTCCAACCTTCAATGGGGAAGATTGCAATGTGTCTTCTAGAGATCACATTTTCAAATTCTCAAACTATTGTGTGGTTTTTGAAGACAACCCTAACTACAAGTTAAGGTTGTTCGGGAACTTTTTGGTAGGATTGGCTTCTTAATGGTATTCTTTGTTGCTTCCTAATTCCATTGCTAATCAGGGGCAGATGGAGATGACTTTTCACGAACAGTTTTATAGAGTAGAGCCATAAATGACCATCAATGACTTTGTTCCAGTAAAGTTGTATGAACATGAGTCTACAGAGAACTTCATAATGAGATACAGGAAAACCAGGATGAGGTGCCAGTTCCTTATCAATCATGCTCAACTTATAGCAATTGCGCAAAAGGGTTTAAGGTTGCCTATGAGGAAGAAATTTTATGATGTACAATTTAATTAGCTTCAAGAGTTAGTGATTGCAGTTACTAAGTATGAGAAGTTGCTAACAGAAGAACAGCAAGCGAACCATTCATCTAAAACACCTTCGTTTTATAAAAATAAAGCGCCGATACATCAGGTAGAGTTTGAAGGTATGGAAAAACGGGAAAGTAATGATGGCTCGGGTGAAGGAATAGAGTTATATGCTGCAGAGATGACTACTTCTTTCAAGCCCTTGACAGTGAAGCATTTAGTTTAACCAATTAAAGATCAGAAAATCGTGATGAATGATGGGGGATTTGTTCCTATCAAGCCACCAAAATATTAATCATATTTTTTCGACTTAACCAAGGCTGTTGACATCTATGAAGAACTGGTGAGGGCCTGAGTCATCTTGCCCAACAATACCAAGAAGATGCCTAAGCCTGAAGAATTGAGGGGAAAAAAGTATTGCAATATTCATTATACTTTCAATCACTCTATCACTAATTGTGTGCAGTTCAGAGACTGGATCCAAGACTTGATAGTCAAGGGGAAGTTGTTGCTTGAAAAGTCACAGGCTAACATGATGATTGACATAGATTCATTTCCCGAAACCCCAATTAATATGATAAACCTTAATTAGGTAGAGAGGGGGAGATGGAAAGCTACCATGAGTATAGGAGAAGAAATGAGAGGTACAGATAAACCCACGGAAAGTAGTAAAAGGTTGCCCGATAGGCCTCAAGCAGCTGTGATCAAGGGAGTAGTATTGCGTAATAAGTGCCAATGCGAATGTGAGTTAGAGGTGCCAGCACCAGGTACCATTATTGACCAAGAATTAGCTAAAAGGAATGAGAGAAAAGAATAAGAAACCTGCAGAGCTAACCTCCAGGTGTCTGAGTTCAAGAAAGAAACCTCCAAGAATGTATTTCACAGGCTAGGAGGAGATTCAGAACCCAAAAATCTGTCCAAAGTGTTCAGGAATTTTGAATCTTATGAAGAAGTAGAAGATAAGGATGGAAGGATGCCACATTTGAGAGATGCTAAAGTACCATGCTCAACTAGTCATGGAAACACAAGGTTAAGAAGGACATAAAGGAACATGAGCCCAAAGCAATCGGTCACAAAAGTAAATACAGCTCGACTTGGCCGAAAATGGTATGTAGTAGGAAATGATGGAAGACCTGTGAGAGAGGTGGGGGCATCGATCATAAGAAGGGTGCAGAGACAGCACAAAGCACATATGAATTCATTACAAATCCCTATTATGTCAGAAGGCTTTGTGAATGTTAAGATTGAAAAGTTTGTCCAGGGAAGTAAAAGGCAGCCGAGCTGGAGAAATAGAAGGGAGATAGAGAAGGCTAAGAACAAGATTGAGGGAGGAAGAGAACATGTTCCTCAGATACATCACTTGGGGAAATATAGGGTATTAAGAAGAATGCAAAAAAGTATGGTTATGGTAACTACACCAGGTTGGAACCCAGAGCCTATTCGTTTTGGAACCATATCTCTGAAAGAAGGGTACCTCCACCACCATAGGAGGGTATTCCTTTTGGGACTCCAAAATAGCTACTTGATTTCAACACAGTGGAAGAAGAGGAAACACCCGAGTTAATGTTAAACTAAGAAGCCCAAGCTTGGATGGATTAATTTTTATGCCAGATTAGAGATAAGAAAGAATGAGCACTTGGACCTAGCAACTTTTATGTTAACATGACTTATGTATTGTCCTCCATGTTTTGTGTTGAACTAGATCAACCAATCGTTATGCAAGAAGATTATTTGTCACAAGAACTAATGATGGCCTTTGTGAGCCTTGAAGAGACTAGCAAAGAAGAGCCGAAAGTTGTCATCTTGCCCGACCCTTTGCAAAAGATGCCCGAAAGAATCTATATTGATGAAATGGTGTTCAGAAAGCCAAGTTCGTCATTAGCAAATCATTTAAAACCCATTTATGTGACAGCTCACTTGGAAGGGGTTCCTTTCAAAAGAGTATTGATAGATATAAAATAGTCAATGTGTTGCCACTTAAGTAGATAAAGAGGCTTGCTAGAATTGAAGAAGACTTTATCCCAACAGACCTCACAGTGTCTAGTTTTTTTTGGGGCTATTACTAAAACACATGGTATATTGCCTTTAGAAGTGGATCTGGGGTCCAAGAAGATCATGATGGCATCTACGCTGCATCAACAAATTGTTGTTTACCATGAGCCAACTACTGTCGGGCAAGGGTTCTGGGAAATAGTGGAGGTCGAATCACGACCATTTTTCCTCACCGCCAATATTGTTGAGGCAAACTTTTACAACCCCAATGGCAGAGTGAGAGGAAAGAAGTTCTAGCACAAAAGATAGTCAATAAGGAAAGTTTTTTTAAGAGTGTATAGTAATTGGTGTACACATGGTAAAAGGTATATATGACCTAGATTAGCTTGATGATGTGCCCGAAGCTCCAAAGACCATGGAGTTTTTTTTCTACGAAGCCCGACAAGCCAGCACCAGAAGTCCAATACCCCTTAGAAACCATTAATTTGGGACTGAGGAGGATCCAAGGCCAATACAACTTAATGACCTACTAGAACCTACAGATCGGGCCAAAATAGTTGATATTTTGCATGAGTTCAATACTAAGATGCCAGGATTAGACTCTGAGTTAGTAGAACATAAAATACCTATAAAAGAAGGGTATAAGCCGGTGAAACAAGCCCCAATAAGGATGTCAAGATAGAAGAGAAGGTTAAAGAAGAGATTGAGAAACTTGTGGAAACAGGCTTTATTAGACCTACAAAGTATGTAGAATGGTTGGCAAACATTGTACCTGTATTGAAAGTGTTAACTAATGGCATTTGATGTTGCGTGGATTATAGAAACATTAATAAAGCAATCCCTAAAGACGAATACCCTATGCCCATGGCTGACCTATCCATTGATGCAGTTACAAAACATAAAGTGTTATCTTTCATGGATGAAAATGTTGGTTATAATCAGATAAAAATGGCTAAATAGGACATACATAAGACGACATTCAGGTATCCAGGACACGTAGGGGCTTATGAATATGTTGTGATGCCCTTTGGGTTGAAAAATGGTGGTGCTACATATCAAAGGGCAATGAATGTTATCTTTCATGACCTCATCGGGCATAGCATGGAAGTATACATTGATGACATTGTGGTGAAGTTTAATACTGAGGAGCAACACTTAGAGGATCTTAGACAAGCTTTACGAAGAATGAGAACCCACAAATTGAAAATGCATCCTCGAAAATGTGCCTTTAGAGTCAGATTGGGCAACTTTTTAGGGTTCTTAGTTCATCAAAGAGGTGTGGAAGTGGACAAGAATAAAGCCTAAGCTATAACAAAGTCACATGCACCTACTAACAAAGTATAATTGCAAAGATTGCTAGGAAAGATTAATTTCTTGAGGAGATTCATTGCTAACCTGGCAGGCAAGATCCAACCCTATCTCATTTGCTAAGGCTAAAGAATCAAGATAAGTTTGAGTGAGGCCCTCAACATCAAGAAGCCTTTGATAAATTAAAAACCTACCTGGTATACCCTTCGGTGCTCATGCCTCCCCAGAGGGGTAACATTTAAAGCTCTACATTTCAGCATCTGAGAAGTCCATAAGGAGTTTATTGGCTTAAAATAATGAAGGAGGGAAAGAAAAAACAGTGTACTATCTTAGTAGAATCCTTACTGAGGTAGAAACAAGATAGACCCATGTTGAAAAGCTATGTTTAACTTTTTATTTCACTGCTAGCAAGTTGAGACATTACATGTTGGCTTGCTATACTCACATAATTGCTAAGACTGATGTGATTAAATACATGTCCAAACCTATGTTGACTAGGAGAATTAGGAAACATTATCAAAGTTTAGTTTGCTTGCCTTTTTGACAGAACACCAAGAACCAGAATAAGAGTTGATTAATATTCCTGGTACTTTGGAAGTTGCAAGTATATGGCTTCCTCCAAGAGAATGAAGCTTAGGCAAAAAGGCTTGGGTCCAACAAAAGATAGAAAGGGTATCCAGTCTCCGGATCACTCCATGGAAGCTAAATTTTGATGGATCATGCACACAGCGCGCTGCAGGCGCATGGATAGTTATCGTCAATCCACAAGGTGCTCACCATTATTCATTTTTCTTGGATTATGCCAGTATCACCAACAACAGAGTAGAATACGAAGCATTAATCATTGGCTTAAAGATTATGATAGAATTAGAGCCAGAAGAATTAGAGGTTATTGGAGATTCAGAGTTGGTGATTAATCAATTAAATGGAGAATACAAGTGCAGACATATCACAATGGCAGGGTAGTACATGGCTGCTACTCAATTATTGGCATATTGGGGAAGTGAAGTCACAATTAATCATATTCTTAGGGAGTTGAATTTAGCTACAAATGAGATGGCACAACTAGCATCCAGAGCACAGGACCAGGGAGAAGCACCTGAAATAAAAGTGAAGATACAATCAAGAAGCCTTCCTTCGATCTTTGAAAGGGGATTCAATTTCGATGTAATGACAGAAGAGTCTAAGATAGAAGATTGGAGGTCACCCATCTTCAGTATTTAAGAAATCCTTCTCTCCCTACTTGTAAGAAAACCAGACAACAGACAACTAAGTTTGTTCTGTGGGAAGAAAGTCTGTTGAGAAAAACCCAAGATGAGCTTCTGTTAAAATGCTTGGGTCTAGAAGAGTCAATGAGAGTGATGGCTGAGATACACAAGGGAATTTGTGGAGCTCACTAGGCAGGAATAAAAATGAGATGGTTGCTAAGAAGATACGGTTATTTTTGGCCTAATATGGAAAAAGATTGTAAAGCTTATACTAGAGGATGTGAAGAATGCCAGAGACATGGTCATCTACAATATACCCCATCAATGCCTTTGAATCCGGTTGTGAAGTCATAGGCTTTTAGATGATGGGCTATGGATTTCATCGGGCAAACATATCCAGCTTCTAGTAAAGGGCACACCTTTATAATTGTGGCAACTGATTACTTTACCAAATGTGTGAAAGCTTCAGCTATAAAAACTATCAATTCAACGACTATCAAGAGATTTATTGAGACCAAGATCCTACATAGATATGGGGTGCCCGAAGTCATTGTCACAGATAGAGGACCATCATTCATTTTGAAAGATGTAGAAGAGTTTACGAAGAAGTTCAAGTTAAAGATGATCCAATCCAGCCCCTATTATCCCCAGTCTAATGGTCAAGCAGAGGCTAGCAACAAAATTTTAATCAATATCACCAAGAGAATGGTTGCAAATAGCCCAGAGAAATGACATGAGAGATTGGGACATACTTTTTGGGCTTACAGAACTTCAAAAAAGGCAGGAACTGGAACTACTCCTTATGCATAAACATTGGGGCAAGATTCAGTGCTTCTTATGAAAATCAATGTGAGCTCTTTGAGAATACAGAACCAATTTGATCTACACAGTGATAAGTTTGTATAGGCCATGTGTCAAGGGATAGATGATTTGGATGTTGCCCGCATTGAGGCCCTGGACAAGATTTAAGAAGGAAAAAGAGTTGTTGCTCAAGCTTATAATAAAAGGGTAAAATTGAAGTCTTTTGAAGAGGGAGAGTTGGTGTGGAAAATAGTTCTACCATTGGGAGCACAAGTTAGAAGATTTGGAAAGTAGAGTCCTACTTGGGAATACCACTTTATGATTATCAAAGTATTAGATAAGGGGGCATATTACTTGGCAGATCTAGAAGGAGATCCACAGAAACATCCAATCAATGTTAAGTTCCTAAAGAAGTATCACCCAACTCTTTGGGATGTTAAAGACTGTTATATTGATGAAGTTTGACACTTAAAGTTGTTTTCCAGAGATTCCTTGCATATTTAAAAAAGAAGAAGTTGCTTTTGGGTAAAATGACAAGCAATTATAAATAGGCAAATAAAATAGTAGAATAATGAAAGGTCTTTTTATTTAATGATTGTGAAAATACAGAAGCTAAGATTTGTTTCACAGATTTACATCCTTGGCCAGAGCAGTTATTTAAGAATAATAAGTCTGCATTATGGTGAAGATGCGACTTGGCTCTTCTAGAGCTATGTTGCTGTTGGCTAGCTAAGCTTCTTATTCTTCCATCTCTTGGTTCACTTTCTTCACCTCCTCTATTTTCTTGTAAAGTTTGCTGGAGAGGGTCATTTGCTTAGCCTTCAAAGCAGAAAGCTGTTCCTCTAATTTTGGAATTTCTCTAGCCACCACCATGATCCTATCTTCCATGGCCGACCCCTCTTCTACAAGCTACTAAAGGTTAGTGGAAGTCCGAGCATGCTTATCTTTGTTGCACCTTACCCAATTGGCCTACCTCTTAGCCCTAAGATGTTGATCCCTCAAAGCCCTCAGATTCTCAAAGAATGAGATGAATGACTCATATTACACCTTGGTCATTTGCTTGGACTCATGCAACTCAATTAGAGCTTTCTCAGCATCTTGAAGTACCTTAAGACTAAATGAGGCAGAAAAGTCCCTTTGCATCCACTATTTGAAAATCTTGCACTGATCTTGAATATGTTAAGACTTAGAATAGCGCATTGGGGATCTCAGCTTAGTCCTGATTTGCTTAAACTTTCAACTAGTTCGGGCAATGAGGCTGTGGCTGGGAGAAAAGCCAACCGAGGGGCACGATGCTAGGACCACCTGAAGCAGCAACAGTAGTAGCAATATCATCAGCAGTAGCAAAGGAGGAAGAAGATCTGGTAGCAGCCACCTTCCTAGGCCTGGGGATGGGAATCCCTGAAGCTCTAGTAGCCCGATGAGGTCGATGAGGAATCACTTTGCTCATAGTAGGCTGAGAAGGCTTGCTCGAACCCTCATCAAAGACCTATTAGATGAAAAAGGAATAAGTTAAAGGTCTAAACTTAAGCTGAAATAAAAAATAATAATGAGAGAAAAGGGATAAGTTGTCGAGTTAAGTATACCTTAGTTGAGCCTTAAGCCATGCTTAGAAGGTTTTCTAATGTAGTTGTTTTTTAATGGGATGGTTCGTTTGATGGGGACAGAATAAGGGAGGCTCTAGGACTAGTCACCTCTGAGATGATTGGTATCTCAAGGACTATTGGTTCCTTAGCAGCTGGTGTAGGAGACTTGGCAGCTTCTGGAAGAGGTGAAGATTGACATAGACAAAGTTTAAAGCACCATGTTAAAAAAAAAAGGATCTTAAAACAAAAAGCACCTAAAAGAAGAAAATTACAGAGGTGCTATCATCTTCTACAAAATGAAACAACTCTCCAATTGCAGGGTTAAATTGAGAAGTAGGAGTCACGGCTATGGCTGGAAGAACTTGAGAGGGAGATGGAGTGGGTGTTTACTGAGTTGCCGGTGTTGGAGTGCTTTTCCTTGTTTAAAAATAGAAAAATTTAGGTCAGAGATTGGATCTTAAGAATTTGAAAAGTAATAAGTTTTGAGAAAAGAATGTACCTCTGAAGGCTTGACTCGAGGAGGATAAGCATGCACAGGTCGGGCTGGAGGTGAAGAGAGTTGTTCCTAGGAGATTTTTTTTTTGCCTTGTAAGCTTGAATTAGATGACTTGAAGCATCATGCCTAGCTTTGGACCTCTCGAGCTTTGAATTAGATGACTCAACCACAGCCCAATGAGATGTTCTAGTTTCTACCTCAGGTTCAATCTCTATCTCAGATTCACTAAACATCTCATAGATGTTTTTAGCTTCTTTAAGAGTTTGGCTTGGGCTTGCGCCTTGCTTAGTAACTTCAGCGGTGGCTTTTTGTAAGATCAGGGCATCAACAGCTTCTTCTTCCTCTTGCTCGATGACTGCTTCGTTAAGGTTGTCTTGAGTTGCAGAATGAAGAAAACAAGATTAGTATTGATAAGGATCATATAATCAAAGGAATATAGTAGAAAGATGAGTTACCTATCATCAGGAATTGGTTTTTCTCGTTGATAGTCTTCTTCCAACTCTCAAATTCTTATTTTTTAGGGAGAGACTTGAAGAAAACTTGCCCGAAGAGCCTGTCATGAGCCTCTATGATGTCCCTGCCATATTTGTTAGACCATTTGGCTTCCCACCAAGTGGTAAATAGAGCAATACACTTAAAGTTGAGGGTGGTTCATCACTTCCAGGCTGTGCCTGCTTGCCCGAAACGTGGCCTCAAAAGGGGATCAGAGTCGATAAGAAGTTCCACACTAAATCGGATCAAAGAATGAAACTGGGATAGCCTGCCTAAATCCCAATTGTCTACCACAGAAGTTAGAGTGGTAGACTTCCAGCCTACGTTCATAGCCGGCTTGGTCACTCCTTACTCCTCTGGCTAAATCTCTTTGTTGGATGTAGCTTATGAACTTTTCCTTCCAGAATCTGTTGGCATCCGCCCAAATGAATCTTGGAAAAGATTGGCTGAGAACCAATGATACCTCCTAAGCATGAAGGCACCTTACTCCAAGTCGATTCTAGTTCTGCAGATCTTAAAGAAGTAAAGGCAATAGAAAGTTGAGTGGTTGGTAGCTGGAGCCTCTGCCAGAATTTGGACAAGAGCTACTGCCTCAGGCAATTCCAGGTTTAGAGCCCGAAATTCGGGAAGTACCACTGGAGCCAAATCTGGACCATCCAGGTTGCTCAATTGAGATTAGTCTCGAATGCTTGTTCCTTGGTTATCTCATAGAGTAGGTGATAGAGTTAGGCAAGGATAAAGGGCTCTGTGGCCACATTGTCAAAAGAATGTAGGGTTTCCACCAAAGGGATCAACTCCAGCTTTACTCCATTGGACTTGTAAGGGAACACATGTTTGTTTAACCAATAGATGAGGAAATAGATGTGTTCTTAGGCTTTGTTAGCAGAAAATGATGATGGGCATAAATTCTTCTTGGCAAAAGGGATAAAGCCTGCAAAGGAAGTTCCATAACTTTTGAAGTTTGTGGAATCATACTTCAAGGTCACAATATCTTGCGAGGCTTCAGAACTTCCAGTAGCTGGTTGAAAAGGGGAAGACCAGTCATGAATAATGTCCACGCATCTGCCCGACGGCCTAAGCCCGAACACCTGAACCATGTCAAGAACAGTTGGGGTCATTGGGCCAATTCTGAAGTCAAAAATGTTGGTCTCATTGTTAAAGAAGAGAATAGCAGTTAATAGAAGCTCATGCTTGATGGGGATGGTGATCTTGGACATCATGATTAGCTCATAAATACCATTTGTCATCCATTTCCCCTTCCAGATAGGTTCCATCTCGTCCACCCACTTTGACCAAGCTGCATCGGTCATGGAATGAAAGCCTCTCTTGAAACTTGACCATTTGGCAGTAGAAATGCCCTCCTCAACTTCATAAGGACAATGGGTGAACCATTCCTTGGCCGGCATGTTGCTTTCCACAGCAACATGAACTCTAGTGGTCCAGGCAGGTCCTAGGGAGTGGGCCTCATCTTTAAGAAAGAAGATTGGGAGGTTGAGGCCAGCCTGATGGCGGTTAAGACCGTTGAGATGATGACGAATAATGACAATACCTTTTCCAGACTCCTATGCAGAGCGTGATTTGGGAGTCATTGTTGGATTTAGAAAAAGATGAAGAAAGTGGCTAGATATTGAGTTAGGGATGAAAAATCAAGAGAATTTGGTGGTTCTGAGAATTAAGCTTGTTGAAGGTAATGGTCGAAAAAAGTAAAGTGGAAGTTATATAACGGGTAGATAGTTAACGTTGGAAATCATAGGTTAGTGCAAAGGTTTAGTTAAAACGACTAAGATAAAAGGTGCTAATACCCAGTTGCGGCATGCATTTAATTTTAATCATTATCAATGTCTTGATTAGCAGAGTTAATAATGATTAAAGGAGGCACTGTTTGGGTGGATATTTAATGTTGGGCTTAGTACAATTGAAAGCCTAGGAATGCGAAAAACAGAAAGGGGTTGGGCTCGGACAGTTGGCATTTTTGACAACGAATATGCAACAAGTCTATGTGAGAAATGACAAGTGACAGAGGACAACTCACCCTCAGTAAAAAGTACTTTTCCGTTGCATGGGTAGGTAATTAACAAAAGTTGATAATGACTCACCGTGCTCTGTAAGCCATCACCAAAAGAGAAGGTTTGGATAATCGAGCTAGAAAAGTCTACAAAAGCCATGAAGGGCACGAGAAAATATGTTCTCTCAACCAATCAATCAATTAACTCTCAATTCACTCAACAACAAAAACAGAAAAAGCTCTAGTTTGTTCATCCCTTGTCCATTTCAAACCGCAGGTCCATCGTATAAAGTTCTCTTTTGTCTAGTTTTAGAAGCTCTGCTACCATTCCCTTTGTTGTAGTATCGAATCCCTTTAGTAAACCTCATTTATATTTACTTTTCCAAGATTGCAATCACTGTCATATACAAGGAGAGGTGTTTGCAAAAGGACGAACCTTGCCCGATAAGGTTGTAATCTTGACCGAATCTCCTTTATTTGTATTTATGTAGAATATATATGTTATTTCTGTATCTTTAATTTAAACCTCATGTCATTTTTAACTAATTTCGTTCAAGTTTTAATTATGATTAATCCTATTAAACTAATTACTCTTGTTTCCTGGCCATCGACCTAAGCTTATAATTAAGGAATTAATGTAAATGATCTTGAACTTCTTTGTGAACGAACATATGATGTTATAAATGAAAGTCCTTAATCAAAAGGCAAGAAAATAACTCAGTGCAGACTTAACCCATCTGTGAACAATCCCAATAATACAAGAAGTTAAAGTGACTTGTAGGGCAAGAAATCGATTAATTGAACAATCAAGTAAACAATCTGTTAGACAAAAAGAACAGTGGCACGCTCAGATCCATGTTAGTTTTGATTGTGAGCCTTAAGTCCTAATAAAGGCCCCATAAAGGCACCATTCAAATTAACAATAAACGTATACTGCAGAAGACTAAGCAACAAACCTTGCCCGACATGCAAGGCAATGAGAGTTATGCGAGGGACAGATCTAGCCCGAACAGTACCGCGTACGTGTCTACATGAATTAAATTATGTTCAATTTCTAAGAATCTCGCACAACTTCCCATGCGTGAGTGATGGACTCTCATATTAATTTTGAAATGTACCTTAGTGAAGCCTTTATTAGGCTCTTAGGCCCTTTTACAAAGTTAATAAACTGTCAGGCGTGCCACTATTGACCACAATATATTGTAGATGGAATTTAGATGTTTTATAGATCGTTTACTTGTGCCATAAGTTCACTGAGCCTCTTAATCAAAAGATTGTTAATGGAGGAGTTGAATCCATTATATGTTCTTTTCTATGCCTTGAAGACACAGACTTTAAATTTCTTTTATGTTAAATGCCAAAAACACAAGTTGATCAACAGTGAGCCAAATCAGCTGATAATCATTTATGAAAGAGTAAGACAGAAAGTAAAACAAAGAAGATAATAAGCAAGAATTAAAGGTAAAAAGCTTGCAGGTTCATAAGTGTTAATTAAAATGGCAATAAATTGGGTGGAAAGACAATAGCTTGAAAGTAAATGACAAATACAAATGATCGGAAAAAGTTTCAGCCTATTCAAACAAACTGTGAGGCATGTTGGGCAAGCTCTTTGCAATTACAAAGTACAAACGTGGGAAAGGAAATTGAAGGGAGGAAAATCAATACTACAACAAGAAGGTAGCATAGCTAAAACTATAAGGGAGCTGTTTAAACTACAAAAGGAATGTATGAAAAGTTGCAAAGTTTTTAGAAATCTTTCTGGTTGTTTCAGTTAAGTGTTCATTTTTCTAATTCTCCTGCTGCCTTTGTGGATGCAAAATTCTTCCTTCTTGTTCATGGATGAAAATGCACCTGCAAAAACAATTAACACCTTAGGTCAAGGCCAAGAGCCTCACGAGCCAATGAATGGGGGGGCTTTGGCCGAAGAACCTCCGATGCCAAAGTTAGAATTTTGAGGAAAAGTGTTTAGAGAATTTAGAGAATTTTGCAAGAGGATTCAACTTAGGTTTTTGGAGAAAATGAGGTGATATTTATAGGGGTGTGGCCGGCCCTATTAGGAGAATGGCGATCGACGACATTTGGTGTTTTTTGGTGTTAATTACAATCAATTAGCTAATTAATAAATTAATTGAGTGATAAATCAATTAATTAGCTAATTAATGTAATTTGGAAGAAATAATTTGGGAGTTACCTTGTGAGGAAGATTTGATGAGGATGGATAAAATAGGTTTTGAATAAATACCTATTTTGATCACTTTTAACCTTGATTGAGCCATGATTGTCCGCTGCTTGCGCGTAGAAGCTTCGGTATGCCTTGAGGGCAATTTTGTCTTTTTACCCTAGAATCCACGTGTTGCCTTCATATTTTTCTTGATTATTTTTGGCTCCACAAATGCCTCCACACCTGTTGGGCTGCTCGTAGGAAAGGGCAGCAGGTGTAGAGACCTTCCTGCTTTAGGAAACATAAGATTGTTTCTTATTTTGATGTTGATTCCCTCTTTAATTGGAAATTAGATCCTTCTAGGAAAGGGAAATAAATTTCTCTCAAAGCCTATTTAAGTCTACCTTAAGTAGATTATTAAATCAACTTTGGAGAGCGATTTATTTTTCTCTACAAGAGAGAGAAAGCTTAAAGGATATTTGTTCCCCCTCCTCTAGCAATCTTCTACATCTTGCCCGTGCAAATGATCATCTTTCATTGCTTGCTTCGTATTCACGCCGCTTTAAGGTAAGAAAAATTAATTTTTCTTGTCTTCTTAATTCTTTTTTTTTGGAGCCTCAGGGCTTGAAATTTGCTCTGCGGGGGTTGAGGAGGTGTGAAAAGTTAACTGGGAAGCCATGGCAACGTTGTTGCCATGTGTGGCTTGGTGTGGCTTCAGCTCGGGTCTGGGCGCTGGGACGCTGTGCTATTATGTTAAGGCTGGAGCTCAAGCCGCTGGTGATGGGCCAGGGAGGCACGGGCCTTATTTTTTTATTTATTTTACTTTTTGAAGGCTGGGCTCGGGCCCGTGCCTGGGAGAGAAGAGCAATGAGGTCGAGAGGCATTTTGGGCCAAGGAATCAGACCATGCGATGGGGCCTGGCATGGTCGCTGGGTTATTGCGGTTTGGGCCACGATTTTGGGCCAGGAGGCTTGATGCGCCGGCTGCTGTTGTTTTTCTTTTTTTTTGCTAATGGGCTTGGGCCCACATCCGAGATGAGAGAAAGAGGCAGAGAGGCCTTTTTGGGCTATGGGGCCTCTTGTGCCATGCCCTTTCTTTTTTTTTTTTTTTTTTTTTTGCAAGCAGTTGTCTAACAAATTTTCTTCGCGTCTTTGTAGAATTTCCTCAAGCATGTCTACCTCGAGCCCCAAGAATAATGATGGTGTGCCGCCATTATATCGTGAAGGCGAGTCTTTGAGCATAGTTGGTTACTTCAAGGCTATTCACTTCAAAATTAGCTCTGATGACTTGTTTAGAGACTTCCTTGAGGCATATAGAGACGTTATTTCATCAGGAGTGCGTGTGAAGCGTGTCAAGGATGGTAGTAGCCATGAACCATGCAATGTGTTGGTGTAGAACTTTGCAAAGTTGTTAGTCATAGGGTCCGCAGCCGGACACCTTACTTACAGAAGCAGACGAGTCCGCGTGACCACTTGGCTGTTAACTTTGGCTTTCTCCAATTTCGTAGGTTGCGTAGCATGTGTCACAACACTTTAGGACTTGATACAGGTTCTTCCGCGCTTTGGCAGAAATGAAGTCCATCGATTGCATAGCATGTCGGCAATGGATGTAGCTTCGTATGTTTGTTTAACCTTTCACAGAAATGTGCGGTTGTCTAAGTTTACGGCGGCTTACTGCTCGAAGGGTAAGCCGTAGGCAAGGTTTAAAATATCGATGATATCGGAAATATCGGTAGTCCAAAAACACGAAAATTTCGATGGAAATATCGGGATATTATCGATATCGATAAAAATTGAATAAAAACCACGGAAATTGTAAGAAAAACTTGGAAATTTTTATTGAAACTTTGCAGGATGTTTATTTAGTCAATTATCTATTAGTTTATCATAAAAAATTGGAAGGAAATGCATTGCATGATGGATTTAACTGATTTAAGTTGATTATATAACGAGCTGGCAAACATTGTAAGTGTAGAAAATATATAAATATTTTAGCATATTTTCACAAAAATATAAGTGATATGGTGGTCAAGGTGTTGAAGGAGTAAAATGGGAGGGGTTCGAATCCCCTTGGTGTTTTTTTAAATATAGAAATTTAAAAAATACTAAAATTTCGATGGAAATATCGATGCCATCGGAAATATCGGTAGTCCAAAAATACGAAAATTTCGATGGAAATTTCGAGGAATGCCAAATCGGCAAATGATATTATTCTATATGAAGCGCTTTATGTTTATCTGAGTCGTGGTTGTCATGGGCTCTGCTTCTACCCATTTGGTGAAGTAATCGGTTGCCACGATCATCATGCCTCTGCCCCCAGTAATGGGCGGCAATGGCCCTACCAAGTTGATTGCCCACTGCATGAACGGCCAAGGATTCGTCTGTGGGTGTAACTTGCTGGCAGGCAGTGCTGGTACAGGCTTGTAACGTTGGTAGCAGTTGCATTCTTGTACTAACTCTTTAGCATCTTGATGCATGGTAGGCCATTAGTAGCCTACATTTAGAGCCTTCTGTGCTAAGGATCTGCCTCCGGAGTGATTTCCACAAATGCCTTCGTGGATTGAGCTTAGAACCTTTAGGTTATTGGGAGGCGCTAAGCAGCGGAGATGTGGTCTGGTGTAGGATCTTCGGACAAGAATGTCGTTCCACATGTAGTAGCGTGTTGCCTTTATTTGGAGCTTTCTAGACTCCAACCTTTCTATGGGAAGTGTGTCATTGACCAGGTAGTCTATAATAGAACTTTGCCAGTTGGCAGTTATACTAATTTATGACACATTGGTTGCCAACTCCGCCTCTATGCTTGGCTTGTCTAGATACTATACCGGAATAGAGCATTTGAGTTGGTAGTTGAATGTGGAGCCTAGGCCGACTAGTGCGTCGGCGTAACCGTTGTCTGCCCGCGGAACTTGAGTGAGAGTGTAAGTCTGAAATGCCTTAAGTTACTTGTATACCTTATCTAGGTATTACACCATCCTATGATGTTTTGCCGTGTACTCCCCAGTTGGTGATTAGTTAGAAATCAGAATGAATTGCGAGTTACTTCACCTCCAAGTCTTTTGCCATTTGGAGGCCTGCTAGTAGGGCCTCGTACTCTGCTTCGTTGTTGGATGCTTTGAAGCCTAGAGTGATCGCCTGCTCGAGCATTGAACCGTTTGGGGTAACAAGGACCACGTTTGCTTCTAAGACTTTATAGTTGGATGCACTGTTGACATGCAAATGTCAGAAGTCTCCATTAGGGGGAGTAGGCGCGACTAAGGTTTGCTCGACTGCTTCTAGGGCATCGTTCGGCTGCTCTGTTGCGTCGCCTAGGCTAGGTGTTAATTCCGCTATGAAGTCTATCAAGGCTTGGGCCTTAATCGCCGTGCGAGGCTGAAAAACTAAACCGTATTGGCCAAGTTCCAACACCCATTTTATCACTCGTTGGGAAGCATCCGGACCATGTAAGATTGATCGTAGAGGATATTGAGTCATGACGATGATTGTATGAGCTTGAAAGTATGGTATGAGCTTCCGAGCCGCAACAACTAGCGCCAAAATTAATTTTTTCACCTTTGGGTATCTAGCTTCCGCATCGAGAAGAGCTTTAGAAGTGTAGAATACCAGCAGTTGAGCCCCCAACTCTTTTCGTATGAGGGCAGAGCTCACTACTACTTCTGAGATTGCCAAGTAGATGTATAAGTGCTTCGCTACTTCCGTCTTAGATAGTAAGGGAAGTGATGTAAGATATTTCTTCAGGTCTTGGAAAGATTTTTCGCACTTATCATCCCATTTCTCTCATTGTGCCCTCTTGATGGCCTTGAAAAAGGGTTTGCATCGATCAATGGATCACGAGATAAAGCTTTTGAGGGCGGCTGCTCGTCCGGTCAAGCTTTAGATCTCCTTCAAGGTGGTTGGAGATTTCATTTCTAGGATCGCTCAGATTTGCTTGGGATGTGCTTCGATTCCTCGTTGGGTAACTAGGTACCCTAAGAATTTGCCTGAAGATACTCCAAGTATGCATTTGGAGGGATTGAGTTTCATCTTGTACTTTTTAAAGATGTTGAAAGTTTCCGCCAGGTTGCCGATGTGGTCTGACTCTTACTTGCCCTTTACCATGATGTCGTCGACGTAGACTTCCATGGTTACTCTAATTTGTTTCTTGAACATCATGTACACTAACCTTTGGTAAGTGGCTTCCGTGTTTTTGAGACCAAAGGGCATGACCTTGTAGCAGTAAGTGCCTCGCTCGATCACGAATGCTGTTTTCTCCTTGTCGAGCTCATACACGGCTATTTGGTTGTAGCCGGAGTAGGCGTCCAAGAAACTAAGCAGCTGGTTCCCATAAGTTGTATCTACTAATAGATCGATTCAGGGAAGTGGATAAGGATCATTTAAGCATGCTTTGTTGAGGTTAGTATAGTCTACACAAACCCTCCATTTGCTCTTCTCTTTCTTCTTTACTAGCATGACGTTGGCAGGCTATGCTAAGTGTGCTACCTTTTCTATGAATCCGACCTTCAGTAGCTTGTCAATTTCTGCTTCGATGATCGCCACTTATTCGGGTGCAAAATGCCTTCTTTTTTGGATCACCGGCTTGGTAGTGGGATCGACGTGCAGCTTGTGGCAAGCTATCTAGGGATCGATGTCCGGCATGTCGGAAGGTGACCACGCAAAGACGTCATGATTTTCCTTAAGGAAAGCTGTGAATTCTTCCTTCTCGACTGGGCTTAGGCCTGAGCCAATTCTAGCCGTCTTTTCTAGCTGCTAGAGATCAAGAATGATGTCATCGACATCCTCTATGGGTTTCCATCCTATCTCGTCTGCTTAGGCACCATCTTCTTGATCTACTTGCTGTAATTGATATTAGGTAGCTTCTTCGTCCTTTCGGACTTCGGTAGCCTCTACGGGGGTAAAAGTCTTCTTCTTGGATTCCTTTAATACTTGTACAGTGCATCATCGAGATGCGGCCTGGTCAGACTTGATTTTTTCAACTCCTCATCCCAGGATGCGGAATCAGATTTTTTGATACTTGACGGAAGTGACAACATCCAGCTTGATCAACCAAGGTCTCCCAAGAATCCCATTGTAGGGAGATGGGTCGCTTACGATCGTGAACGTCTACTTTGAGACAACTGGCAATGTTTTCACATTAAGTGTGATGTGGCCGATGGAAATCGAGGTGTGCCTGTTGAATCCGGTGAGTATCTCTGCTCGGCGTATGATTGTGTTCTCTAGGCCCATTTTCTAAATTACTGAGAGTTAAAGTAGGTTGACTGCACTTCCATTGTCAACCATCATTCTGTTGACTATAGCATGGGATTGTTGGATAGATACTACTAATGCGTCGTCATGTGGAAAGTTGACGCCTTCTGCATCCTGCTCAGTGAAGCCAACGATGAGTCCAGGTTGGGTGTCGACTGCTTGGACCTGTGAGACTAGTAGAGCCTGTTGGATCTTTCTTTTTTGGAGTTGTTGGTGGCCCCTAACTGCTCAGATTCGGCGAATATGTCATTGATCTGAATCGTCTTGGTTGGTGGCTCTTCGTCGGCGTCTGCGTTCCTTCTAGGCTGCGCAGCTGGCTTGTCCAAGTGTCTGACGACCTTGCCTTTCTTTACGAGCTTCTCTAGGTAGTTCTTCCAAGTGTAGCAGTTGTCAGTTGTGTGACCAGGACCTCGGTGGAATGCGCAATACTTAGTGTGATCTAACTTGGAAGTATCTTTTTGATTATTTTGGCGGCTTAAACCATGGCTTGTTCTTGATGTTGCGAAGGATTTGGTGGATCAGGATCGAGAACTTAGAGTAGTTCTTGGTCGTGGGGCCTTCTTTGGTCATGGGTCGGTCCCTACGCTTGGCCTCCTGCCTATTTTTGTTATGCTGCTTCCCGTCATTCTTCTTTTGGGCCACTTCGAACTCTTTTCGAGGCTGCTCGGGCCTCTTGTCTGCTCGACGAGCCTCGTCCCAAAGTACATGCTTCTCTGCCAGAGCGAAAGAGTCTGCTAGAGTTATGTGTTTTTTCATGATTAATTCTCTGAACAGTGGGTGGTCTGTTGGGAGTCCTTTTTGGAAGGCTACACTTGCTATCGAGTTGTCTTATCTGACTACCTTCGCCTTCTCTGCTTTAAACCTCTTTACGTAGTCGCGGAGCGACTCCTTTGGATTCTTCTTCACATTGAACAAGTGGCCGGACTTCTTCCTAATCGAGCGGTAGGATAAGTATTCTTTGGTGAAAACCAAGGAAAGATCATCAAAACTCTAGATGGATCGTGGCGGCAGGGTGTGAAACCAATCTTGCATCTTGCCTTGCAAAGTGGTGGCGAATACCTTGCACATAAGGGCATCATTGTTTCGATAAAGGAACATCGTGCTTCGGTAGTGCTTCAAGTGTCTCTTCGGATCTCCATCTCCTTTGAAAGATGTGAAGTGTAGCATGCTGAACTTACGTATAGGTTATGTCTGCTCGATCTCGTCCGTGAAGGGTGACCTGCTCATGTTGGTCATGCCTAGTTATAGTGCTTCATCAACGACTTTATTACGTTGGAAATCGTGCAATCGCTCGTTTAAGAACCTCTCTACCTCTTCCTGAATCTGCATTTTTAGGGTAGCGGAGCTCTCGGCTGTCTCTAGTCTAAGCTACTATTCTACGTGCTCAGCTCGTTTATGCCATGGTTACGGTGCATGTGGTTCATTCCTAGCAGGCGAGTGAATCCCTTGTAAGCTATCGATTGAACTTGAGTTGAATTGAGTGACTGCTCCTCTCCGTCTGTCATGCTGCCTACTCTGATGTGAGGCGGATGATGCTCCTTGCGGGCCTAGCTGTGAGTGTATGCTTGTCTGTGGGCTTAGTAGAGAGTGCATGCTCCTCCGCGTGCTAAGAAGGGAGTATACGTTATCTTGGAGGCCCAATCGAGGGTGTACACTACCCGAACGCTCAATTCGTGGCTGGTCGAGTGGTTGCTTGCCGGGACACTACGGGAGAGGTTCCTCGTCCGTGCTTGTCCTATTTTGGGACACCTCGTCCGGGGCACGTTGCATCTCAGTACGCTGCAAGAGCTGATTCAACAAGGTCATCTACTGTGTGAGGGCGCTTGTCAACTCTATGACTTGTCGAGACAAGTGTTGTTCTCCATTTGGGTTGGAAGAGCTCGGAAGGAATGTGTCTCCTTGAGTAGTGGAAGTATGGTAGACTCCGGGCACGAGATTTGAGTTGGGAAATGTCAAATTCGCGGAGAAATGTGGTGAAAATGCCCCCAGTTCAAGCTCCAACCCAGAAATCTAAAGTCGAGACAGTTAAACCGATCTAGGACCGGTGGGAGCTGCTTGGAAAGCCACGGGAGTAGGTTGGACTGCTGGAGCAGGCTAGGCCATGAGAGTGGGCTGCTCAGCACGTGGCGCATGTAGGTGCACGACTAGGGCTCGGCTTGGCAACACATTGGGCTCGCGTTGGGTTTGGGCAGCTCAGGCCAACTCGACTTGGGCTTGGGTGGCTCGGGCCGGCTTGGCTAGGGCTTGGACTCTTGAAGCTTGAAGTGGCACGGCTTGTGCCGTGACCTTGGCACTGTGGGTTTTTCTGTGGGTGGCCACTGTGGTGGTTGCTACTGTGGTGCCTAGTGGGGGTGGTGCCACTCCATTCATCGTTGTGTTGAGCCTTGTAAATCGCCGCGGTCCTAATTCTTGAACGTTGGAATTTCCATTCATCGAGATTTCCGAATCTTTTGCCATTGTACTTTTCTTTTACGTTTTATCAAAGAATTTTTAGAAATAAAAATTCCAAGAATAAGAACTTACGAAAAATCTACAAATGAACAAGAAAACGAAAAACCTTGAATGCGAGAGTCTTCTACGAGTTTGTGGATGCAAATTTCTTCCTTCTTGTTCTTGGACGAAAATGCACCTGCAAAAACAATTAACACCTTAGGTCAAGGCCAAGAGCCTCACGCGCCCACGATGAATGGGGGGGGGCTTTGGCCAAAGAACCTCCGATGCCAAAGTTAGAATTTTGAGGGAAAAGTGTTTGAAGAATTTAGAGAATTTTGCAAGAGGATTCAACTTAGGTTTTTGGAGAAAATGAAGTGGTATTTATAGGGGTGTGGCCGGCCCTATTAGGAGAATGGGGACCGGCCACATTTGGTGTTTAATTACAATCAATTGGCTAATTAATAAATTAATTGAGTGATAAATCAATTAATTAGCTAATGAATGTAATTTGGAAGAAATAATTTGGGATTACCTTGTGAGGAAGATTTGATGAGGATGGATGAAATAAGTTTTGAATAAATACCTATTTTGATCACTTTTGACGTTGATTGAGCCATGATTGTCTGCTGCTTGTGCGTAGAAGCTTCGGTATGCCTCGAGAGTAATTTTGTCTTTTTTACCCTAGAATCCACGTGTCGCCTCCATATTTTTCTCGATTATTTTTTGCTCCACAGCCTTTATAAGAGCTTTCTTCCCTACGAATTAAGCCTCTTTGGCTCGATACATTCCCTTTCATCCTATGATGTGATTGTTGGTAAAGGATGAGTCCCCACTTGGGTACTTGAGCTTTGATCCGCTTGAACTTATGAGTTTTGCCACTGAAAAGTGTGTTTTCCTGCAAAATGTCATTTGTAGTCTGAACAGGGGTGGTCTTGCCGCCCAAACTTGCCACGTCAAAAGTACTTTCAAATTTTTGATCGATTATTGTTTATTTATGTCAAAATTAAATTCCCACCAAGAAGTGAGGCTGTTTCAAAAGATTTGACTGTGACTGAGCCCCATGCCCAATTTCGGTCCAAACAAATTTCATGCACGACGAGACATGCATGCAGAAAAAGGTTACAATTAAGAGAAAAATAAATATATGGGAAGTGCTTACTCCTTAGGATTTGCATATGTACATGGCTGCTCATTGGATGTGAAAGTTACACGAGATTAGAAAGGTGGGTAGTTTAGGTGTTCGACGTTTCCTTGTTATAAACATTTAAGAAACTAACATGTACCATGTACGTGTCCAAATCTTTGTCATCACCCAACAATTGATAAACTTCAATTCTTGTGGTTTTGCTAACCATAAAGTGTTGGGCGAATCCCAAATAGTTTAATCCGTTGAAGAGTACTCATTTTTCCGATATTATTAGTTTAATTTAAATTAAAATGAAGTTTAAACTCAGAAGGTACTATGTTGAAAATAAAAAGAATCTAACAACCATAACTATTCTTATACTTTTCCTTTCTTCTTCTTATATGATGAAATGTTTTTTTTTCCCTCCAAACATAAGTGATTGGTAGCAGTTATTTGTGAACACTTATGAGGCCTCTGACACAATATTCCTCTCTCCTTCTTTCATTCCAAACAAAATAAATAAAAAGGGAGATGCTATTGGAGAAAATTTTATAGGCGTCGAGAATACAAGTTATGTGATTTACTACCTTACATGTTAATGTTATACGACAAGATCAATATGCCCCATTTTTAATAGGATGTATTAATAAATAACAAATTTACTTATCATAATTTGAGTGAAATAATAACGTCACTTATTGTGTTCTAGATATGTAGATAAAAAAAAAACATGCTACTTTTATTTACAATGTAAAAAAGTTATTATGCTCTCCTTGCTTTTATATTATAGTTTTACATGTTAGACATGCACATTAACTTTTAAAAAGTACGAATAACAATTGATTGGTAACTTTTCCACATGCTATTTTTTGAGATCAAATCTTCTACCCCTAAAATAGGCATGGCCTCTCTATGGCCCGGATAGGTGACTGACATGTATTTATTATCTTAAATTTCTTAATTTTGTTATAATAAATTTAATATATGTCAAACAATTATTAGGAGCATATCACACTTATTTCTCCTATTTTTCCTCTACACACATTTTCAATTTTCTAATATTTATTTGTTTTTCTTCAAAAGCCCACTTGTACTTTTCAAAAAAAAAAAAAAGCTGACTTGCATAAATGGGAGTTAAAAAGGTAGTAAATTAAAAAGGAGCACAAAAAACCTTGTACTAAAAAGGTGCAGAAAAGCTGTTCTGTTCCGGATCACGGATTCTAGCAAATCAATATCCTCATATGATTCCACCACGTGTTCACTCCTATAAAGTACGAACAACCTCTCCTCTCGTCACACACTCACACTCACACTCGGATTCTATCGTTCTGAAAGACACACAGAGAGAGAGAGGCACACAGACTCCCGCGATCAACAAGAAGAAGAAGCAGCAGCAGCGATGCATCCGATAAATGCGATATTGATGACTCGGATGCTGACTCGGAACTCGGGCCTCGCATCAGAGATTGGCGCCATCCCCTTCGGATCCGCCTGGTGGTTCATTTACGCCGGCCTCTCCTGTTTCTTTGTCATCTTCGCCGGTATAATGTCCGGCCTAACCCTCGGTCTCATGTCCCTCGGCCTCGTCGACCTCGAGATTCTGCAGCGCAGCGGCTCCCCGACCGAGAAGAAACAAGCAGGTTCGTCCGCATCCATCTCGGTTCTCGCCGATTCTTGTATTTCGGTTTCGTTTCGCTCGCAAATCACCAATTTTTCGTATGTATCTGAAAATTTTGTGTTTTTTGTTTCAGCTATTATATTGCCCGTGGTTCAGAAGCAGCACCAGCTGCTCGTCACTTTGCTTCTGTGTAATGCGGCTGCTATGGAGGTAAGTGGCACTCCATTGTTATGATTTGGAGCGGTTTTTGTTCTCCATGCATTTGTTTTCGGATCGGATTTGGTTTTGCAAAAATTTAATTGAATCTAGTTCAAGAATGTCAATGTGATTCAATGCCGAATGTATTTAATTGAAAGCTAAAAGGTTGAATGTGTTATGATATCATGTTTGTAGATTTGATATGAGCGTCTCATTAAGCATTTAAAGTTTGAACATGCAATGTCAGCTATTAACTTTGGTATTTGTTGCTCTGCAGGCTCTTCCGTTGTATTTGGATAAACTTTTCAATCAATATGTTGCTATAATTCTCTCTGTGACTTTTGTCCTGTTTTTCGGGGAGGTATGTTGTATCCTAATTCTCCGATGATTTAGCACTTTGGTTTTGAAATTTATACTCACACGTGATTTCTTGAATTGGAATTGATTTGATCATTTATTTTGATCCTCCAGGTTATTCCACAAGCAATATGCACTAGATACGGACTTGCTGTTGGCTCGAACTTTGTGTGGCTTGTGAGAATTTTAATGGTTGTCTGCTATCCAATTGCTTTTCCAATTGGCAAGGTATATTCTCTGGCTGCTGGTTCATATTTGCATAAAATTTGGTATCACACCTGCTTCAGATGTTACTTTTCTAATGCCATGGCTATTCAGTTAATCGTATATAAGGAGTTTTTATCACTTAATGCTTCTGCTTGCTCTGGCATGTTCCTCACTTTAGATAGTTGTGAATCCCCAATCCTACATGTCTACCATCTTTGCGTGTATATTTGATTAATAAGGACGGGAAACAGAGAGAGGAGTACTAGCTTTGCATGTTCATGCAAATTGATCTTCCTGTAGAAATTTTGTACTTACAATCGTATTTCTCCTCGTAGGTTTGTATATTTGTATAAAACAAGTTCTTAGGTAATTAAGCTTGAATTTATATCAGTTTTCTTTTCGTTCACGCATATGAAAAAGGCCTGGATAAGGGAAACAAATAAAAAATAGAATTGTAAATTAACTAGAAATTGAAAATTCTCTTTTATATCATTCTGCACCTTGTCATGTAAATAGCAAATTATTGGTGATGCTGCTTGATTTGGCATCTACGTGTTGACACTAAGAAATTTACGTGTTCCAGATCTTGGACTGTGTTCTTGGGCATAATGAAGCATTATTTAGGCGAGCTCAGTTAAAAGCCCTTGTCTCCATCCACAGCCAGGAGGTAAAGTGAATAATTCAGAATCAATATGTGACGTGGGTAGAAGCAATTGATTGTGTAAGGAAACTAAAACGGTAATATATGGTAATAATCTTCTTGATTTTCTATTTTTGAAAGTTGCCTTCTGTTAATGTCGCACATAGGAGGGCAAGGGTGGTGAGCTTACACACGATGAGACAACGATAATTAGTGGAGCACTTGATTTAACTGAAAAGGTACGCATCATAATGAAACTGCCTTTCTTTTGGATGCTCAACTGTTGTGGTTTTCTGGTTTTTGTGATTTCTAGAATATTAGCCCTTCAATGCATAAAAAATGGATAGGATTTGCCACTGAGATGTTTACTTTTATCCGTTTCTAATTTAATCTGACAATGTGAAGTTTACCCTTAATTAGAGTAGAACAATTAGTGGCAACTTCATTGTGTAGCTAAAACTCATGATATTGGACTGTTGATTGTCTTCAGCATGAACATAATATTTTAGAAGCTCTCTTTGTATATTCTTTTTCTATTTCATTCTTGCTCTTAAGTGATATAAATCTTAAAAGATATCGTGCAATGGGAAATCAAATTTAACCTATTTATTTTTGTTCTCATTTATTAACAGACTGCTGAGGAGGCTATGACGCCTATTGAATCAACCTTCTCCTTAGATGTCAATTCAAAATTGGACTGGTAAGCTTTGGTCCTGAAAAATTAGTGTTTCGCCTTCTCAATTAACTGTCCCCTTGGTTCCTGTAAGAATCACATGTATGTTATGCTGCCAACGTCCTTTGGCGGGAACATTTAACATCATCTTAAATGAGGAGTGTACTAAATGATTAGAATTAGAAGCCAACCTTCCTACTAAGAAACTTTTCACGATTTCAATTAACTAAGAAACTTTTCACGATTTCAATTAACTTTCAGAAAGATAACCATTGTTATTTTCAATCTGTTGTCTCTACTAGGCATTTATTCTTATTATCTTTCTTTTATCTTGTCATTTTGTAAATTTATTTGCAGCAAAAGTTGTAGATTGTAAGTGTCTAGTATGTCTAATTATATTTTCATTCTTCCCCCTCAGGGAAGCAATGGGGAAAGTTCTTGCTCGTGGACATAGTCGAGTTCCTGTCTATTCTGGGAACTCAAAGAATATTATTGGACTTCTGCTGGTGGGTGTTAGAACTTAAATCTTTGGAGTTTGATATTAGCATCCGTTCTCTGGATTTCAAACTCACCACATCTGTAATTGGTAATTCTCATGTTTTTATTTTAACCCCCTTCTTGATGTTCATTTGGGGGTTAGGTGAAAAGTCTTCTCACTGTACGACCTGAAACAGAGACCCCAGTTAGTGCTGTTTCCATCCGTAGAATTCCAAGGTGTGCTTCAGCTTCTTTAAATATGCTATTGTTTCTTCTCAATTCCACTACTGAGTATATGATATCCAGTTTTCATGTGTGGGTCATATTCTCAGAGTTCCTGCAGATATGCCACTGTATGATATATTGAACGAGTTTCAAAAGGGCAGCAGTCATATGGCTGCTGTGGTGAAGCCTAAAGCGAAAAGTAAAATTCCTCGACCAACCATTGATGGAAAGAGAGATGAATGGAACGGAGACACTGGCATGGACTCCCAACTGACTACTCCTTTGCTATCCAAGCAGGATGGAAAGCCGGAAAGTGTGGTTGTTGATATACCCAGGATACCAAGGCCCCCTCATAGACACAAGGAAACTTTTTCACCCCATAGTGACAAAGCAACAAATGGTTTGCTCCAGGTATCAGAGGATATCGAGGAGGGTGAAGTCATTGGGATTATCACTCTGGAAGATGTATTTGAAGAACTCCTGCAGGTAATGTACACACAATTGATATTCTCGTGCTTTCAGTTAATGAAAATTGTTTATTTGGTTGTAGTGACGATTGTCTTGAAAAATGCAGGAGGAGATTGTGGATGAAACAGATGAATATGTTGATGTCCATAAAAGGTATCATAGAGTGACAAAAGCAAATAGTTGGTTGACATTATGTACGAAAGTTATAATTTGAAAGTGGATTAACCTTCTTCTTTGCAGAATACGTGTCGCTGCAGCTGCAGCTGCTTCATCAGTGGCACGGGCTCCATCGACTCGGAGGTTAAATGTGAGCAAGGGACCTGCCACTGGACAAAATGTATTTCCCCCTTACAATCTGTTATTTTCAAAGGGGTCTGGGCTGTTGATTTGCCTCTCAACATTCACTCTTTTTTTTAATGTTCAATTTATGTCCAGTGGTCGAAGCTGACTAATGTTTTCTTGTTCTTATTGTGATGATGCCCTAGGCAGGCCAAAAAGTAAGAAAGGACTAACCGTCAAGAAATCTGCTGATGAATGGTCCTCGGCAACTTGCAACGGACTTCTGGCGAACCCCGTCTTGGAAATAAGAGATGATTCATCTAGCTCATTTGTCATTTCCTGATCCGGTTGCTCCTCAGGGAATTGGCTTTGACTTGCATCTACGAAAGTTGTTTGTTTTTGTTTTCGATTTTTGTTCTCCGGGTGGCGGGTAGGTTTCGAGAAGTGGAGTTCTACATTAGATTGCAGAGGAGGATATCATTGGAAGTTTAGTACCTTACTAATTATTTCCACTCGTGTTTTTTTGGTTCATATTATATCGATAGGTCGAGCTGCCTCTTTGGCTGGCTCTAATTTTTGTTTTGTAAACGACGGTATATGGAGAAAGTAGTCAATAACAAGTGCAAGGTTTCTATGCACGATTCTTTCTGCTATGCAAGTTTACAGAAATATTCAGATCTGTACAATAAGAAGTAAATAAATGAAGACAGTTTGTTCCTTCAATTCTCGACTTTCAATTTCTGTTGTGTTCCTAGTTCGAGTTTAAACGAAGATATTACTTCAAGACCAAGAAAGAACATGAGTGATGCATGCTCGCTGAGGATTCCTTCAATGTTTTTCTTGGATACGAGCGATATTGAGGGAAAACGGAATCAAACAAGAGACCTCAGGCGTAGTGATAAATTCTCGCTCCCATCGTGAATTTACAAACTAAACAAGCTTTATTGGCATCAAATTCGTAATAAGCTTTTCTGGCACAGCAATTAAGCTATTCTTTTATTTCTTTATTTCTTTTTTTAATATATCAACACACGTTAATAACAGACTAATCTCTCATGCAACTCTAATACCACATGAGGCAGCATCGTACCTTTGATCCCCGAGTTAAAAGGTACGCTAAAGTATGATCCAAGAGAATGCATCAGTGCGGAATTCACAACAATTAACCTATTCTGGAGGGTGATATTTGCGGATAAAGGAAATGTCACCTCTATTAAATATGTGTAGTCTAAATGAGCTCAGTAAATATAGTACATTACATGTAGTACTATCATTGAATTTTACATGTAGCATTATCGTTTAATTACATGGTATTAGTATTTAAACTCATCACAGACACAAGTAGCTTTACATTTTCTTGTAAACTATTTGGATCCAATTTCAATAGGAAATTCAAAATCACAAGAACACGACTTCAACCCTTTCGTATTAAAAACAGTCACCTCTCCGTCACTCATCCCAGCAGAGAAGTATGACAGTGCACCTCCACATGATATAAAATCGCGTCCGCTGCTCCCTCATCAACCTCGAGCATTTCTCCCACGACCGGAGCTTGGGTGTTCGAACGGAGGAGGACAACTCTCCCTTCATGTTAGACGGCAACTGTTGAGACTATTTCAGGCAAAGAGAGAGAGGAATACTTGTACGTTGGTATGAAAAATTTCAAGGTTGCAATATTGGTCATGGAAGAACTTGAGCTAGCTATAGCTTTGCCTTATAGAGAGGCACATAGGAAGGATCTGATGAGGCAGTACATGGTAGGGAGACAAGTGTAGGCCGTAAATGGGTTTACAAGGAGTGGGGCTCCCATTGAGAACAAAGATGACAAAGCAGACACATGAGCTTTGTCTCCCTGTTCAATCACCTGAAAAACTTGACAAGGATTGGAGTTTTTCATCCTAATCTCAAGGCCACCTCTGTCCGCCATTATTATAGGCTGTAATTTGTCCACTGAATGAACTAACTATAGTATATATGTGTGTGTCTAGCTATATATATATATTTATATGTTTACATTTTCTATGTATGTTAAGGATATAGATGGCTTAACAAATTAAACTATTTCTCTTCCAGAATTTCAGGGAGCTTTTGGATGGATTCCTTAAAACTTATTTACAAGATCTGTACAAGATTTATACGTGTATATATATAAAGAATATGTAAGACTGCATGCTTGAGTAGGTACATATATAAATACTTCACGCTTGGATTTCTCGTACTTTGTAATTTTATATAGTTGCTGATCAACACCACAAAATCCACCTTGTTAGATCATGTTCCCATCTTGTGCTATATTATAGGAAACACAAAAAAAAACATACTCAAAACAATATTTACAACTTAAAATTTGCACTTACACAAAAATATTATTCTCGATAAATTGAGTTGATCACTATAAATATCTCACTCTTAACTAGGAGAAAACATTAATAGAGTGCGTCAATGATACAGTATAACCTCTTCTTAATTAAGAAATTCACCATGCAACCGAAGACATATCCCTCATTTTCTTTTTCTATACTCTCATTAAATGATCATGTCAATTGATAAGAGATATAAGAATAGTGGAATACATCTCTGATTACACTTGAGAATTTCTCACAATCTAACATACATGCTTCTTCACATATCAACACCTAACGATCGATATAGAACGTACTAATTTTACGCATACATATTATGGGACTGCATGCAATGCATGGCCCGAACGATTAAGCGTACTTGTGCCAACCAAGAAGCATAGAAATGCAAACCCTAGTAATATAGAGCTTCCCTTTTTGTTGCCTCACCATTCTTTTCCACTTGGCAAGTCTCCTGCCCATGCTTCCCATGACCAATATCTATAGCTTTGCTACTTTCTCGAACAAATTATGACTCTTCCTTCAATTCTAAACCCTAATTTAGTGGCTTAAGATCTCAAGCACTTGTCTTGGAATATTTTAACATCCACTCCTTATAAACTAGCTTCAAGCCTTCCAAATGGTAAGTCGCAGGGTCTACTTGTACCTTCACATCACCTCCATGCCACGTGCACTAGCAGCGTGTATCTCTCTCACCGTAAAAGTCCTCATCGGATAAATTTTGCCTGCCATTAATGATTGTCCCTCTTGTTCAAACTAGTTCTAAGCAGAACAGTTGAGATTCCTGTTGCAGTTAGGTGCCCCATATGTGTTATGATTTTGCTTTAGAAAGTTTTTGGTGTGAACGTTTTTATCCCACTCATATGAAAATATCAACTTTGATAGTATAACTCATATCATAACACATTCATTAATTAGTAATATCATACGACGACTGAAAACTTTGCTTAAATAATGAAATTTTTGAAATTTTGGTGACTCCAGTTGACCAAGTTGGCTTCTCCAAATGGAGAAACACCATTGTAGTGTCCCAAACCAGTAATATAATATCTTATGAGAAAAGTTAATACATAATAATTGTATTATTGATTTCAACGCTACGATGACATTTCATAGTGTAGATAACTCCTTCCCTCCAAAGATACTGTGACATTGTGTTCTCATTGCCAAGTCCCCCAAGAACATCACAGTCACATTTCCCACTTCACGCGTCTAATCATGTCTCATTGCCATGTACGATTAGCAATGGAAATGTTCTCAAACCTTATCTTATAAGTAGAAAGCATCAAGCGATAAGATTTTTTATTACACTTAAACCCATGTGGACCTTTGAGAAAATGATCTACTATTATCCAGCTGACATAGATCCAAATCAGATTGGCCCTATGAACAATATCTCAATGAGAGTCGTACATACTTAGAGATGAGGCAGGTGTGTGTGTTAGCAACTTGGGGACACCATCAAAATGTCACTGAACTACTTTAGTTAGGAGATAATTAGAAAGATTGGAAAATTCCAAGTTGGTGGGGTGTGCTTTCTTTTGTTGCATTAATTTGTTGGGATGTTTAGGTAGTGAAGTTAAGGGAAGTGGGTTAATCTTTTTGAGTTGAGACTGTGACTAACTGAGACACCACAATCACAACATTCCCTTTCAACAGACATAACGAGCAAATAGCTGCATGCGTTGGACTGTCAAAGAGAAAAAGATTCGTATACCAAAAGACGGTGACAACCTATAGCTGGTAGGGTTTAGCTCATATTTGGGTGACTCTTCAATTACAGTTGAGAGATGTCGTGGAGCATATGTACGAAGCCAGTAGCTTCTCTTTCGGCAAATGGCAACCATCAACGGTTTCGTATCATAAACTGATATGGTGAGCGTGTCTGTTTAACGGTAAACCATAGGATTAATTGGTTGTGTAATCTACGAGTGACCGTAGCATGGTTAATCTCATAACATGACAAAGGGCTTGTTGCTCTAATGTTCATCCTTTGCATCTAAGCTCATGTATTCGCCTGTCCTCGTTGCTTCAGCCTGAATGAGAATTGTGTTGACAATAATAAATCTCACATTGATAGGAAAATGAACCTTTCATGTGCTTATAAGTAGTTGGGCTAGCTCCTCCTCATAGTGCCAATTGGTTTTATGCTAGAACTCCAACTTTCTTTATGGTATTATAGAGCAGGTTGTCTCACCTGTGACGCACCACGGCCACATGCACTCCATGTCACCCCCATTTGTGTTGTCCACATATTAACTTGAAAATTCATCACATGTAAGGGGGCATGCTGAGAATGCAGTCCCACATTAATGGGATAAGGGACCACACATGTGCTTATAAGTAGTTAGGCTCCTTCTTATATTGTCAATTGGTTTTATGGTATGAAACAAATGATTCATCAAAGTAGACATACCTAGAGATATAAACCCTATTGGTGAGGGGATCTAGACATTGATGGGAGAAGGGACATCCCTTTGTATGTGTTTATAAGTAGTTAAACTGCTCCTTATATTACCAATTAATTTTATGATGAAATCCTAACTTTCTTCAAAGTGGACCTACGTACGGCAATCCATTTTCGAATTCAAACATCGGAGCATTTGGGTGGGGAAAATGTTATAGTTTAAGACCTTGTAAATCCCAGCTGAAGTTCTTTTTCATAATCAAGTTGCTATTCTAGTCCGAGGTAAAGTCAAGTGATTCCGGCCTCTTTGATTTTACTGCAACTTAATCATTTCGATTAAGATTAGTGTTTAGACTTAGGTTCTAGATTTTAGTTGAGTCATTCACTAAAGATTTTCTCACTTGTCGTATTTGGCATTCACCAAATAAATTATAAAGTTTTATGTCTTTAAGGCATAAAAAGAATCGAGACTGAGCCATACAATAATGTATCCTTTCCTTGGCATACTCGAGACTCCTTTTATAATCTTTTTTTCCCTCTTACTTACAAGTGAAAAGAAATATTACTAGACCATAGCACTAAGTGACGACTCCTTTCATAAGATTAATATTGTTGTATAGAGTCAGGATATAGGCTGGGTCTAGTGTACCATCTCAATCAACCATCATATATATGTATCATCTATCTAATATAGACTGATAAGGAGACAGGCCAACCAATGATCGGCCATGTGAGACTCCACGTAACACATAAGGAAGGGTGGAAAAGGAAGAGAAATTTTTTAGTGTGATAGACATATCAACATGAGGTGCCATAAATTCACGTGTTACATCATATTTAATATGAGTAATGTTATTCTTGCTATCTAAATATGCCACACTTTTATATCATCTTATGTGGCAATTGAGGTGGGTAAGCCATATCAATTATAATAAATATTGTGAAAAATGAGGTAGATAAATTACATCAAAATCTCAAATTTTAATGAATAAATTTTTTAGAAGTTAATCAAAGCCTAGTTTTGTACGTTTTCATGCCTCCCTCCCTGTAGCCTCCTCCTCCCTCTCCTCTGTCCACCTTCACATCGCTTCTTCAACCTCCTGACTATCTGAGCTCCAACCCATCCTTCTCCGGCGAATGAACTGATGGTGACTATTTCAGAGATTATACGGTTAGAAGTTCTCAAACTGTCAAGCATCGCATCGATTAACCGCCGCTAATGAGCGATTCCCATCAGATTGTCATTTTTTTTCAAGTTATACCCCAGTTAGTTATCAACAAAGGATGTGGATAATTCATCAACATCGACGAATGGTATAACCTGAACAAATTAATCACGAGTTAGAAGATATAATTCTATGGACATGTAGACGACAATTAGGAGAAAAAACAAAACCGATCTTGAGAAGCAAGTTGACGATAGAAAGAGGTGAGGGAGGAAGATAAACTAAGGACACCTAAAATTTAGGGTTTGAATTATTTCTTAAACTTTTTATTAATGAAAATTTGAGATTTTTTATTTATGTGATTATCTACCTCAAATTTTATTTATGTGATTATCTACCTCAACTGCCACAAAATTCTTTTTAATTGACTTGGTTGTCCACTTCATCTGTCACATCAAGTGATATAAAATTATGACAAATTTAAATAGTAAGAATAATATTATTAATTTAATACATCAGAGTCTAATAAAATGATAGAAATAAATAAATATGCATGTTATAACACAAATGAGTAATATCAAATGCCAATATTGACAAATCATAATATATATATATATATATATATATATATATAAAGTCTCTCTAGTTGTAAAGTCGACGATATATGTGCAGTGGAATAAAATAAATAAGACACAATATTTACGAGGTTCGGCAAGTGTGCCTACGTCCTCGAGGCAACAGTAGTACTTTATTTCATTATCTGAAATAATAGGAGTACAAAATAACTCTCACTATTTTCTCTTTTCTCTCTAGCCTGGCTCAGTGGTAATTTCTTCCACATCTCTTCTTTCCTCTTCTCTTCCTTTTCCTCCATAACTTCTCTTTCTTTCCTCTGTATGTTTTTCTCTCATCTCTTTCTTCTTCTTCTCACTTCTTCCTTCCCCGTATGCTCTCATCTTATAGGCAAAAGATTACTATAGCAACACTATTTACTTTACAAACTTTCCTCAAATGAATAGTGAAATACTGTGCATGAATAGTGAAATACTGTGCATGAATAGTAACACATCCTTTTTTCTTCATATGAATA
Source organism: Heteromeles arbutifolia (assembly GCA_024362995.1). NCBI lineage: Eukaryota > Viridiplantae > Streptophyta > Magnoliopsida > Rosales > Rosaceae > Heteromeles > Heteromeles arbutifolia. Next base: position 23,238,028 of record JANCRC010000006.1, read on the forward strand.
ATAATCCATCTGATTTTTCTTTGGATGAATAGTAACAAACTATTCATGTGGGCCATCCACATATTATATTACAACACTCCCTCTTGGATGGCCATACATCAATTTCGGTTGCCTCGTTAAAATCTTGATATGTTTTGGATACTCCCCCTAATGAGTATCTCCCCCTAATTTCGAATTCTTTAATCTGACATATTGCTATGTTGATGTAATCTGATACCATTCATGATAGTTGGAGTGTTTGCTTCTGAAGGTGGTTCACATGCGCTGTAAATTTTAATGGCGACAGGTTTTAACCAAACTCTTGTATTTCTGAGAGATATGAAGACATGGCAATGAATGTTGCTTCCTTGATCGTTGTAGGATCAATTTATTTCCATATGTAAATTCAAATCATTTCTGAGAGTAATTTGTATGCAGGCTAAAGAGATATTCAGATTTTTGCTTGCCCAATAAGATCATGGCTATTAGTGAGTTCTTTGGAATAGAAAAGCACATGTCTATAATTTCCTGGAGTTATCATAAGATAAACTTTACTTCATTCTAATTTCATATGTTGGTTTTGTGCTTCATGAGAAATGTAACATCTGACTCAGTGTATTGTACTAAATACAGTAAGGCACATACCTCACTAAGATATGGTACTCCTGGACCAAATATCAATTCATCATTTCCCTCACGAGGATGAATGATCTTTCTTAGTGTCTAAATATTGGTTAATCATTTGAGTATTCAACTCATAATCTTCAATCCATATGGTTTTTTAATACCGTAAACATTTTGGATAAGATTTGTGTTGGCATATTGTTCGATCTGCAGCTCGAGACAATATTCTTTTCAACATTTTATAATCTTTCTAGATTCTTCAGGAGTTCCATTCTAATATTATCAGCTCTTGCAAGAGATTTAGTATGTTGCAACAACATCATAAAAATAGTACTCACTAAGGCAATTTATACCATCTATTGGTATTGCGTACATAATTTATGCTTTACCTTTCCAAGGCTTTCTTCAAGCAATTTGAATCCTTCAGTGATTTTCTACACTTCAAGACACATTCTCTTTTGGAATTTATACAGAGCAACTTGCTTCCATGTATACTTGAGGGATTTACTTGTGGAGATATGCTTCGAGCATATATATAATTCTCCACTGAAATGAACAAGCTTTACAATAGGAAATCATGTTTTCAGGAGTGTATTACAATTTCAGGTTTCAATTGGAAACCTTCTGTCATATCATGTGAGTGTATTTCACTATATTACAAATGCCCATATGTAACCTTCTGGGTTCAACATCATTTGGGGATTTGTACTATAGGTCCATTTTTCCACGTTCTTAATAAATTGTAATGGAATTGCCTTTCTCCACTTTGGCCAATAATTTTGCTTTTTGTCAACGAACAAAAGAACGTGGCTCAATATCAGCAAAGCTCTATGATGAATTTAATAGCTACTTTAAAACCAAAATTAGCATTGGTAATCATCAATTTGTGATCCCATAATTCTCATGTCCATGCGCATGCATATTTATAAGCATTTCATTACTTTGGATATCATTGCCTCTTCAAGGGCTTTACATTGTCTCTTATAGGACAATCATCTCTTATTAGATGAATTATTTAGAGAATTTGGATCATAACCTCTTCTAGAGCGTTATAGAGCTTGGATTTTTAATCTCCACTTTTGGGGAGTTGAATCATTGGAACCTACACATCGATCATGCTTCAGGCATGAGATATATTAAAATTGCCGTGTCCATGGATTATTCCTTTTGAACTTGAATCCATGCGGCAACTGTTATGCTTCGGGTATGCAACAGTTTAGTAGTGCCAAGTGTATGGATAGTCTGATTGAGACTTCAATCCATGCAGCATCTGTGTAACTTATAATCAATTAGTAATTTTCATTACCTTTTTGTACATCATGCGAATGATATAAACTGGTAGTGTTTGCTGGGGCTGTGAGTAGGAATCCCATCATTGAACTTTGGTATTCCATTCACTTAGTCAGCCACCAATTTTCTCCATTTGGACTTCTATGGGCTCATCGTTGATCATTCTGCTTCAGTCTCTTGCACAATAGAAGTGGTGCGCAACCTTTGCCCTTGGATGGTCCATCACTTCTTGGTGACTCATCCATGCTTGGCAGCTTCAGTGTAAAGAACCAACAGCGTACGAATTATTCTGCGATGTTGGTGACTTAAGACCTAGCTCCAACAACAATTGAAAATGACTACTCAAGAGCAATGCAAGGTAAGCAATCAGGGAAAAGTTCCAGGTAGTCGGTTCCTGACTGGAAGTTTGATTTCAGGTTCCGACTTATTGCTTTCTTTCTCCTTGTCTTGCAGGTAAGAGCAAGGACAAAGGAAAAGATAAGGAAAGAGCATGATATGAGATACTCTTGCTCTCGACCCTGATAATATAGGATACTTTTTCTCTTGAAGGAAAAAGTATAAGATTTTGATGCTAGTGTAAACCTTTTCGATCGAAAGGGGTTTCTTGCTGAGAAAATGAGTTTGGCATTTTGAGGGACTTGGTTGAAGAGGTATTCGAGAGAAGGAAGACTGAATATGTTAAAAGGTTTGGTTGCAGATGCATTCTCGGCAAGGAAGATGAGTTAGGCGTTTTGGAAGTGTTCTTTGCCATGGAGGACGAAGGTCGACATATATAGGGATTTCTCAATAGCAAGTAGTGGTACGGCTGTGACCTTGTCACCCACGCTTGTCGATAACAGTGGTGTAGTTGGAATAGTGAACTTTACTTGTTTTAACTTTACCAGAGATATTTTGGCAGAGTTGTCCTTAATATCCAGAAAGCTAAGATTGCGTCTAAGAAAATGTTGACGAACTTTATTCAGGAAAATTCGGCCTTTGAAATATGGAGAGCAGTGTCTTCGATTTTTGAACAAGTGACTGTGTTGCTTCTCTTTTTATAGAAGAATTAATTGTATCCAAAATGCATGCTTTGAAAGTTGCCCGCTTGTGAAATTATCTATGTTGTATTTATGATATTTCACTCTATCCAACCCTTTTCTTTCATCATTTTTGAAAATGGCTTGCCCATCCACCCTTTGTTTAGATTTGAGTTTCGAAGGAGATACACACGAGCCGCGTCAAGATAATATATGGCGCCCGTCCTTTTTATCTTCTAATGGCCCTCTTACGGTTGGAGACTTTGTGATGAGGGATGATATAATGGCTACAGTAGTAGCTAGGAACCTTCTCACTCCTAGAGATAAAAGAATATTTTCAAAGAGGTCTGATGAATTGGTTGTTAAAGACCCTTTGGCTTTCAGTGTTCAATGTGTGGGTTCTGTATCCAACATAGGCCAACGTCTACTTGCTTGAACTCACCAAGTCGAAACATTAATGGCTGAGGTGGCAAGTCTTAGACAAGAAATTAAAGGGCTTAAGCACAAGAATAAAGAATTGCACAAACTTGCAAATATTTACTCGACGAACATGAAAATAAAGCTCGACCAGCTGCAGGAATCCAAAAGTCAGATTCAAAGTGATCACCAGAGATTCGTGGCTAGATTCTAGAGGCAACTGGTGCCTTCCCCTACTTGTGTTTTGCCAAGTACTGGGGCGTCACATGAACAATCTCCAGTGCCTCCCCTTTTTGGGGTACTGCCAAGTACTGGGGCTTCACATGAGCAACCTTTATGAAGGCCCCCCCATTTGTTTCTTTTTGTAGTTGTAACTCACGTGTATGTATAAAAAAATCTATCCCATTTGATTTTATACATGTCTGAAAGCTTCTACTTTAGCTTGTTATATATAGGAACCCATGGAAATTTCTGGTTCCATAATTAATGAATTAATGGGGAAATGATGGAAACACCTAGTTCCATAAATATAATTCAATGAGCCTTTAAGTATAGATGTTTCTAAAATCATATGCTTCCACATGAATTCTCGGGCATTATGAATTCATGAAAGTGTCGCTTGTGTAAGATGTCAATGGTCACAAAATCAGATTTTCCTAAGTTCACCATTTTCTTATTCCCAAAAGGAAAAAATTCAGGTATGACGGAAATTGCAATAATTAACTCATAACACATATAACATATGTCTACACAAAATGTTAGAACTTCAAGTTCTTAACATTATTCATATTTTCAACTTCAGGTCAAAACATTATTCATATGTACTTGAAATTTATTCTCAAAATCGACATCATTAGAACCTTTAGGTTCATATTTTTGGAATTCATACCCATACTTAATTTGTACATGGATTAAGGAACTTATGGTCCTCATTTACATGAATCAAGGAACATTTGGCCCTGATTTAATAGTTTGTGGACTGAGGCACTTATGGCCGTCATTTTAATTTAATTGAGGAACTGCTACTCTCTTAGTTGATTCAAAAACTTCAGATTTTGATTTGATCAAGGAACTTTGGGTCCGATCTTTTTTATATAATGATGATCAAGGAACCTCAGGCCTAATCTTTTTTTAATGGTGGAACTTCAGATCCAATCATTTTATATGATGAGGATCAAGAAACTTCAGGTTCTAATCTGATCAAGGAACTTCGGGTCCTTTTATATACTCATCATAAAATGTAGTACACTACATAAATTAAAGTAATAGGCGGTAATTTCAACCATGGTAAATAAATTGCTTTTAAGTAAAGCTTGTGACAAGGGCTTTGATTCAGCACCATTCACATAAATATCAAAGCTTTAAAGCAAAGGGTAATAATTCCACCAACTGTAAATAAATAGAACTTGTGACAGGGCTTTAAACCAGCACCATTCACATAAATATGCCAAAACAGAAAACGCAATGATTCAGTCGTCATCTTTTTTTTCTTTGTTTGTTTCATCATTTTTTATTTTATTTTCATTTCACAGTTCTAAGTCCTTTTAGTTACCCAGGAAGTAATAGTAACAATAAGTCCCAATTGGTGTTCGTCCTCCGGTGAGTTTCGAAAAAATCGAAAAGGTTCCTATAAGTTTTGGAGTCAAGAGTAATGTCTGCAACTTATGAGAAGATCAAACCGTTAGATTTGGCTCAAATTTTAGTATGATATGGATAGGAGGATACCGAACAACTTTCATGAAGAAAAAATTTCCATCTAAGCTACTGAAAAAGGAGTTTCGGTAATTCAAAACTGGGTTGGTGTTTCAGACATCTGCGACGATCGCACTATTGGAATTTTCTAAAAATTTAATATGTTATAGGTACTGGGCGGACGAACAACTTTCAAGAAGGAAGTATCTCAATCCGAGGTCAGCAAGTTAGAGTTCAGGGGCTGTTTACATCGCAGTCAGATTTTCTGCCAATAATAATGATAATAGTTATATAACCAAAAGTATATTTATTTTAAGAAAATTAGTCATACAGAGATACGAAGATGAAATGAAAAGATTTTCTTATCTGTGAGATTCCAGCCGACAGATGTGGAGCCAAAAATAATTGAGAAAAATATGGAGGCGACACGTGGATTCTAGGGTTAAAAGGACAAAATTACCCTTGAGCAACACTGGAACTCCTACGCGCTAGCATTGGACAATCATGACTCAATCAAGGTTAAAAGTTCTCAAAATAGGTAATTATTCAAAACTTATTTCATCCATCCTTATCAAATCTTCTCCACAAGGTAACCCCCAAATCATTCATTTCAAATTATATTAATTAGGTAGTTAATTGATTTATTACTCAATTAATTTATTAATTAGCTAACAAATTATGAATCACACCCAAAAAACCATCCAAGTGGCCGGTCCCCATCCTCCCAAATGGGCCAGCCATACCCCTATAAATACCACCTCATTTTCTCCAAAACTCAATTCCAATTCTCTTGTAAAATTCTCTAAATTCTCCAAACACTTTTCCCTCAAAATTCTAACTTTGGCATTAGAGGTTTTTCGGCCAAAGCACCCCCTCATTCATCGTGGGCGCGTGAGGCTCTTGGCCTTGACCTAAGGTGTTATTTGTTTTATAGGTGCAATTTTGTCCAAGAAGAAGAAGGCAGAAATTTGCATCCACAAATTGGTGCTTTCATTGAGAGTTGAGTCACACGATCATAGAAGACTCTTGCATCTAAGGTTTTTTGTTTCTTTGCTTATTTGTAGATTTTTCGTACGTTCTTATTCTTAGAATTTTTATTTCTAAAAATTCTTTGATAAAACGTAAAAGAAAAGTACAAAGGGAAGAGATTCGGAAACCTTGACGAATGGAAATGTCAACATTCAAGGATTAGGACCGCGTCGATCTACAAGGCTCAACATAACGGTGAGTGCAGCGGCACCACCCCCACAGGGCACCACCGTGGTAACCACCACGGCAACCACCTTCGGCAAAACCCACAGCTCCAAGGCCACGGCCCAAACCGTGCCACTTCAACCTTCAAGGGCCCAAGCCCTAGCCGAGCCGACCTATGTCGCCCAAACCCAACGTTAGCCCAATGAGTTGCCAAGCCGAGCCCAAGCCTCGCACCCGTATGCGCCACACGCCGAACAACCCACTCTCATGGCCTAGCCTGCTCCCGTTGTTTCCCAAGCAGCCCAAGTCGACCCAAGATTAGTTCAACCATCCCGGCTTCAAATTTCAGGAGCTACCATCGAACCAAGGGCATTTTCACCATATTTCTATGAGGATTTGACATTTCCCAACTCAAATCTCGCTCCCGGAGTCTGCCACCATTCCACTGCTCAAGGATGAGCATTTCTTCTAAGCTCTTCTAATCCGAATGGCGAAGAACACTTGTCTCGACAAGTCATAGTGTTGACGAGCGCCCTTGCACAACAGACAACCTTGGTGAATCAACTTTTACAGCGCACCGAGATCTAACGTACCCCAGACAAGGTGTCCTGAAGTAGGACAAAGGCAGACAAGGAACCTTTCCAGCAGCGTCCCGGCAAGCAGACACTCGACCAGCCATGAACCTAGCATTCAGGCAGTGTACACTCCCGATTGGGCCCCTAAGATAGCGTATACTTCCGTCTTAGCGCGCGGATGAGCATGCACTCTCGACTAGGCCCACAGACTAGCATACACTCACGGTTGGGGCCACACTCCGATAATCAACATGAGCAGCCTTCCAGGCGAAGCATTCATTCGTGGCTAGACCCACAAGGAGCATCAACCACATTACATCAAAGTAGGCAGCACGACGGATGGAGATAAGCAGTCACTCAATTCGGCTCCAGTTTAACCGGCAGCCTGCAAAAAATTCCCTCGCCTGCCAAGAATGAACCACATGCACCGCCGCCACGATATAGATGAGCATAGCACGTAGAAGAGCAACCTAAACCAGCAAGTTAAGACCGGAGGTAGTCGAGAGCTCCACTACCCTAACAAAGGCAAATTCAGGAAGAGGTAGAGAGTTGCTGCGACGACTCAATAGCAAGTGCAGCTTTCCAAAAAAGGCTCCCAGCAGATCATCCACTGTCTGGAGAGTTAATCATGAAACAAGTTCTAACTCTAGCAGACTCTTTCGTTCAGGCAGAGAAGCTTCACTTTGGGACGAGGCTTGACGAGCAAACAAGGCACCCGAGCAGCCTACAAAAGAGTCTGCAATAGCTCAAAAGAATAAGGACGGGAAGTAGTCCGGCAAAAGTAGGCAAGAGGCCGAGCGTAAGGACCAACCCATGGCCAAGGAAGGCCCGACGGCTAAGAATTACTCTAAGTTCTCAATCCCGATCCACCAAATCCTTCGTGACATCAAGAACGAGCCATGGTTCAAGTTGCGGAAATAATCAAGGGGAGATACTTCCAAGTTGGATCACACCAAATACTGCGTATTCCACCGAGGTCCCGATCACATAACCGACGACTGCTACACTTGGAAGAACTACCAAGATAATCTCGTGAAAGAAGGCAAGGTTGACAGATACTTGGACAAGCCAGCTACGCAGCCTAGAAGAAACACTGACGACGACAAAGAGCCGCCAACCAAAATGATTTAAATCAATGGCATCTTCGCCGAATCAGAGCACTTGGGGGCCACTAACAACTCCAAAAAGATAAAAAACCAGCAGGCTCTACTAGTCTCACAGGTCTAAGTAGTCGATACCCAACCTAGACCCATCATTGGCTTCACCGAGCAAGATGCAAAAGTCGTCAATTTCCCACGCGACGATGCATTAGTAGTATATGTCCAACTAGCCCATGCTATAATCGACATAATGATGGTTGACAATGGAAGTGCAGTTAACCTACTTCAACTCTCAGTAATTCAGAAGATAGGCATGAAAAGCACAATCATACGCCGAGCAAAGGTACTTACCAAATTCAATAGGCACACCTCAATTGCCATATGCCACATCACACTTGATGTGAAAACATCGCCAATTGTCTTAAAGTAGACATTCACGATCATAAGCAACCCATCTCCCTACAATGGGATTATTGGGAGACCTTAATTGATCAAGCTGGATGCCGTTACTTCTATCAAGTATCAAAAAATTCGATTCCGCATCCCGGGATGAGGAGTTAGAGAGATCAAGTCTGACCAGGCCGCATCTTGATAATGCACTATGCAAGTGTTAAAGGAATCAAAGAAGAGAACCTTTACCCCCGCAGAGGTTACCGAGGTCCAAAGGGATGAAGAAGCTACCAAATAGCAATTACAACAAGCGGATCAAGAAAATGGTGCCCAAGCCGACGAGATAGGATGGAAACCCGAAGAGGATGCCAAGGACATCAGTCTTGATCCCTAGCAGCAGGAAAAGACGACTAGAATCGGATCATGTCTAAACCCAGCCGAGAATGAAGAGCTCACGGCTTTCCTTAGGGAAAATCATGATGTCTTTGCATGGTCACCTTCCGACATGCCCTGCATCGACCCCAAGATAGCTTGCCACAAGCTGCACATTGACCCGCTGCCAAACCGGTGATCCAAAAGAGAAGACAATTCACACCCGAGCAAGTAGCGATCATCGAAGAGGAAATTGACAAGCTACTGAAAGCCAGATTCATAGAAAATGTAGCACACTCAGCATGGCTTGCCAACGTCGTGCTAGTCGTCAAGAAAGAGAAGGGCAAATAGAGTGTTTGCGTAGATTACACCGACCTCAACAAAGCATGCCCAAAAGATCCCTATCCGCTTCCCCGGATCAACCTATTGGTAGATTTAACTTCTGGGAACCAGCTGCTCAGCTTCTTGGACGCATACTTCTGCTACAACCAAATAGCCATGTACGAGCCCGACAATGAGAAAATCGTGTTCGTGATCGAGTGAGGCATCTACTGCTACAAGGTCATGCTTTTTAGCCTCAAGAACGCCGGAGCCACTTACCAAAGGTTAGTAAACATGATGTTCAAGAAGCAAATTAGGGTAACCATGGAGGTCGATGTCGACAACATCATGGTAAAGGGCAAGCAGCGGTCAGACCACATTGGCAACCTGGTGAAAACTTTCAACATCCTCAGAAAGTACAAGATGAAGCTCAACCCCACCAAATGCACATTCGGAGTATCTTCAGGTAGATTCTTAAGGTACCTAGTAACCCAAAGAGGAATCGAAACACATCCCAAGAAAATTTGAGCGATCCTAGAGATAAAATCTCCTACTACTTTAAATGAGATCCAAAGCTTGACCGAACAAGCAGCTGCCCTCAACCACTTTCTTTCGTGATCCACGATTGATGCAAGCCCTTTTTCAAGGCCATCAATAGGGCATAACGAGACAAATGGGATGAAGAGTGCGAAAAAGCTTTCCAAGACCTGAAGAAGCATCTCACATCACCTCCCTGACTATCCAAACCGGAAACAGCAACGGACTTATACATCTACTTGGTAGTCTCAGAAATAGCGGTGAGCTCTACCCTTATATGAGAAGAGCTGGGGGCCCAATTGCTGGTATTCTACACTTCTAAAGCTCTTCTCAATACAGAAACTAGATACCCGAAGATCGAAAAATTAATTTTGGCGGTAGTTGTTGCGGCTCGGAAGCTCAGGCTATCAAGCTCATACGGTCATTGTCATGACTTAATATCCTCCACGATAAATCCTACATGGTCCAGATGCTTCTCAACGAGTGATGAAATGGGTGTTGGAACTTGGCCAATACAGTTTACTTTTCTGACCCCGCACGACGATAAAGGCCCAAGCCTTGACGGATTTCATAGTAGAATTCACGCCTAGCCTAGACGACTCAACAGAGCGGCCTAACGACACCCCAGAAGTAGTCGAGCACACCTTAGTCGCGCATGCTCCCGCCAATGGAGACTTTTGGCATTTTCATGTAGACGACGCATCCAACTACCAAGGCTCGGGAGCAGGCATGGTCCTTATCACCCCAGACGGTTCAATGCTCTAGCAGGCGATCACTTTAGGCTTCAAAGCATCCAACAACGAGGCAGAGTACGAGGTCCTACTAGCAGGCCTCCGATTGGCTAAAGACTTGGCGGTGAAAAAGCTCGTAATTCATTTCGATTCACAGCTAATCACCAGCCAAACTATTGGGGAGTACACGACAAAACATCTAAGGATGGCGCAATACCTAGAGAAGGTACGTAAGCAACTTAAGATATTTCAGACTTACACTCTCACTCAAGTTTCACGGGCAGACAACGCCCACGCAGACGCGATAACCGGCCTAATCTCCACCCTCGATCACCAACTCAAACACTCTATTCCGGTGGAGTATTTAGACAAGCCAAGCATAGAGGCGGAGTCGGCTGCCGAAGTGTCACAGGTTAGTATAACTCCCAACTGGCAAAGTTCTATTACAGACTACCTGGTCAATGGCACACTCCACATGGAAAGATCAGAGTCTAGAAAGCTCCAAATAAAGGCAACACGCTACTACATATGGAAAGGCATTCTCGTCCAAAGATCCTACATAGACCACATCTCCACTGCCTAGCACCTCTTAATAACACGAAGACATTTGTGGAAATCACTCCGGAGGCCGATCCTTATCACAGAAGGCTCTTAACGCAGGCTACTACTGGCCTACCTAAAGGCGGAATCATGCTTGTATGCACTCAAAACAAAACATTACCCATGAAATTCAAAGCCTAGTAGTTATGGTGAACCAAGACTCAACTCAAATCTTAAAGAAAGGAGTTGAGAAACTTTTATACCTTTGAAGCACCTCTTTGCTTAGCAAAGGTTAATCACCCATGTGAGGGCCTTCTTTCCTTTGTCTCCTTGCTCCTTGGCTCCATGGATATGGATGGAAGAATTGATTCTCCAAAAGTCCCCAAGGTAGGAGACCTCTAATTTTCGACACCAAGGATGGTGAAGGAAGAAGATGAGTGACCTTGAAGGAGGAATGATTGCTAGCTAATCCTCTCCAAGGGGGCCGGCCTCCTAGAGAGAAAGGGAGAGACATGTTCTCTCCAATTTTCTCCAAAAGAAACCCTGAATGAATTTTGGCTATAAAGTTCTTTATATAGTCCCTTCAATTAAGTGACTAAAAGAACCACAAACCCTTTTCTTCTCTATATGGCCGGCCTCCTTAAGGCTATGGGCTGTTTGGGCCCTTTTGGGTATTTAGTCAATAAGTTGTCATACAACTTATGTTAATGGGCTTGACATTCAAAGCCCATTGGGCCTTGAGGCCCAAAACTAACCCGAGGTCTAAAACAAACTTATTCGTTTGATTAATTAACATATTAATTAATCCTAGCCATAAATAATTAAACCATTTAATTATCCTTACTCATCTCCATTGTATCCTTTAATCATTACCTTACACGGTGTGCGATCCATTAGGTTCCTTTTAGCGAGGCAGTGGGCGATTAGAACTCTTACTAATCGATTGTGAATTGAAACTTACTTTCAATTCTCCCTTTAGTGATTATACATCTTCAGGGCTTCCACAAGCCATGAGTGACACCTAGCAGTATGCCATGGCTACCCAAGCTAATCAAAAGAGGTTGGAGAACCTATTCAGTTTGGGATTACAATGCAATACGGTCTTTCTCTAATACAATACTCTTGACCACATTGTTTGGTTTGATATTTTATTCATGTCTACTATCCAATGTGATTCTCTTACTTATATGATTACCTTGAATGTGATTTGGAACGAGTTCCTAAATCTCATTCATACTCTGGCCAGAGATTCTTAATCATATCATAGAGTATTCTCCCTCAACGTTTGAAGGTTAGAGATCCCTTGTTGCGCATTCACTTGCCTCCATGGCTAAGTGGCTTAACCCCAACTATGCCGTGGACACTCTTTGACGGAGTGACTTTGACATAGTCAAAAATCAAGGACCTAACCACAAGACAACTATGATGCCTCAGGTCAAAGGACTACTTTGCGTTATCCCAACTATGAGTTCTCATGTGACATGAGTGTGAGAACTCCTCGTTGATCGCGTTCAGTGGACTCATTCTCTATTGAGCACCTACGTACTTGTCTTGGTGTCAGTCACACCAATGACTCGAGACCAGTCACTCTTCCTAAGAGAAGACATAGCACGTACTGATCTTGACGGACTGTCAATGCCCAATTGGCAATCCTATGATCAGGAACATTTAGGATATGTATTCGAAAGAGAATGGTCTCATGAATCTAACTTCTTTAGATCACATTCTCCCTATTACATATTCTTTGGACTTATCATTTAAGCATATAACATTTATATGAGACGGCTTAAAACAATAATCTTTGCCCTTTATATTAAACTAGATTAGTTTAACATGTGAAATGTCCGTAAAGTATCATCATATGATTGGTTTTAGGGCACATTTCCAACACTACCATGCACCAAGATGCTAAGAAGTTAGTACAAAAGTGCGACCCCTACCAACGCTACAAGCCGGTACTAGCTCTGCCTGCCAACGAACTTCACCCGCAGACGAGTCTTTGGCCGTTCATGCAATGGGCAATCGACCTGACAAGGCCAATGTAACCCGCTACTAGGGGCAGAGGCATGGTGATCGTGTCAACCAATTACTTCACCAAATGGGTAGAAGCAGAGCCCATGACAACCACGACTCGGACAGACATAGAGCGCTTTATATATATAGAGGAACTTCATTTGCCGATTTGGCATCCCTCAGTCCATCATCACCGACAATGGCCTGTAATTCGTGGGTAAAGATTTGGCGAAGTTCTTCCAAAAGTATGGCATCAAACAGCACATGTCCACGCCAAGATATCCTCAAGGCAATGGGCAGGTCGAAACATCAAACAAGACGATCATTGACTGCCTCAAGAAATCTTTTTCCGACAAGAAGGGAAAATGGCCAGACGAACTCCCTGGATGTTTATGGGCATATAGCACCACCAAAAAACGAGCAACCGGTAAGACTCCTTTCTCATTGGCATTTGGTTCAGAAGCAATCATTTATCCCAATGTCATCATGCCGAATATCATCACTCTACTACCAAGCATTGAGCATAATAGTAAGGAGATGGCCATAAGCTTAGATCTGGCAGAGGAAAAGTGCAAGCAGACCATCACCCGCATCGTAGCCTACCAGCAGCAGCTCATTTCCAATTACAACAAAAGGGTCAAGATCCGGCAATTCCAAATCAGAGACCTAGTCTTAATAAAAGCCTTCATCACTGCCCGTAGAAAAGGCTCCAAAAAGATGGATCCCATCTGGGATGGTCCATACAAGATCAACATAATAGGCGGCAATGGTAATTACACTCTCGTCATCATGAACGACAAAGAGATCGAAAAGCAGTGGAACGCTTACAATCTGAGGAAGTACCATGTGTGACCTTCCGCTACATCAAAGCCCGAAGAACTCAAGCAGCTCAACGAGCGCCACCTTGCGAGCCGAGGATTATCCAGTTATTATGCAGTCTCTACTTTACAGCTAAGTTTTTGTTCGTTTCACTCGTTTTCCTATGAGGAATTCAGAAGTAATTTACAACTTGGCTCGACTATATGTCTACAACAACTTATCTCTCTTACACTTCAAAAAGAAGATCGCACCCTGCTTAGGGACTCATCGCAAGAATTTGCACCCCCCGAGAGACCAACCATGCTCTCTAGTGCGAAAGGGTAAACCAATTCCCCAACACCCACACAAGTTAGTTTGTTTTCTAAAGTGGGAAGATAAACTCTACACTCTGAATATCCATACTTGGACGAGCCGGGTTGCCCTAGTATAACGAGATGCACGATGGTTTGCGCTGAGATTCCTAGAAGTAGCCATAATGGTCTTTTTCAAGGCTTAGCTAACTGAAGGATTTAGGGTGTCTTAACCTAATCTGCTGGGAACTGGGCCCTAGAGATGGAGGGGGCACATTACACAGTACGCCCTATGGACGGCTGCCCTGAAACCCTAAAGCTGCTACTGAGTGCACTAAGGTAGCCTACAGTTTCCAGAAGACTACCTACAGCTTGTCCTTCGAGCAGTAAGCCGCGTTAAACTTATACAACCGCATGTTTTCGTGAGAGGTTAAACAAGTTAACGCACATATACGAAGCTTCATCCTCTGCCGACATGCTACGCAGTCGATGAACTTCACATCTGCCAAGCACGGAATCACCTACACCAAGTCCTCAAGTGTTGTGATACTTGCTACATAACCTATGAAATTGGAAAAAGCCAAGGTTAATAGCCTAGTGGTTGCACGGACTTGTCTGCTTTTGTAAGTAAGGCGTCCGGCTGCCAACCCTATGGCTAAAAACTTTACAAAGTTGTACACAAACACCTACGGCTGCATAGGCTACGCAGGCTTGTATGTTTATAGAAAAGTAGCACGCCTACCACTGGTCTATAAAGTCTAAGGTTAAGGCATGAACTAAAGAAGCGAAGATAGAGAAAAATGAAGGAAACACGTTTATTAAATTTTTTAGAAAAATTGAAAAACAACCAGCAAAGACCAAAGAAATTCAAGCAAAAACAACAAGGAAAACAAAGAAAAGCATAAAGGCTACCTAGAAAACTACTCTTCAGCAGCTTAGACATCCCACGACTACTCGGTCGTCTCACCTTCAATAGCCGCGAAGCCCTCAGCAGCATTACCATCCGACGTTTCACCACCAACTGCCCCAACCTGGGCATCAACCTCTCCGACTACCTCACCAATATAAGACTCAAAAGTAATGGTGAGCAAGTCTTCCGGAGAAATAGAAAAGGTCTCGAAGTCTTTGCCAAAAAACTCAAAGTCTGACGGCCACCCAAAGAGATGGTCCATATAACCCAAGTTGTAGAAATCTGCTTAACTCTAAGTAAACGAAGTATCGAACCCAGACTTCTCACCCTTCAACTGCTCATTCTCCTCGAGCAGATAAGCATGGACCCGCTACAGCTCCTTCACTTCTTTCTTCAGACTATCGTTGATCTTCAAAGCACCTTGGAGTTCCAATACTTGAGGCTCAAACCTATCAACAACCTTTTTAAAGTAGATCACTTGGTTATAAGTAGCGATCAGTTCTTCATCCTTTGCGTAAGCAGCGAAGCGGAGCTCAGAGACGGCACGCTCAAGGTCTTGAATCTGAGGTATGTAACACTCGATCTCCTTCTCTGCACTTTCATACTTTACTTGGATCGCATCAAGCCTAGTCTTCAAATCCACGATCTATTAGCGAGCACTCTCAAGCTGCAGAGAAATGGGGGCAAAGATATTAGACCCCTTCAAAGTAGCAAGCTCAGATTCCAACTTCTTGACTTTCTCGACCGAGGAGTAAGCTTCGGCTGCCATAATTTTTGCCACCTCTTTGGCAGTCTTGGTATGCTCTTAATCAAGGAACATAGACTCGGCTGCTAGAATTGCCATTTTTTACGCCATAGCCAGCAGAGCAGTTCTCCTATACTCGGTCGTATGCTTCGCAAAGGAACTTGGGCCAACAATCCCCTTGACACCAGCAACAAATTTGGCACATACTCGGTCGGCGCACAAATCTCAACAGTTTCCTTGGAAACAAACTTGGTGGATTTCTTACAGCTGCTCGTACGAGCAATCTCCTTCTTCTCAGCAAACGAATCGGTCTCAGCAGTGGAGAGAATGGGTTTTGGCGCCACTTTAGCAGGCAAAAACACCTTGTCACTCTTCATAGTAGCAAGCCTCTCCAAAGGTGAGCCAGACTTAGCCCCAGACGGACGTTTTGGTACAAATTTCAGCACCAGAGGCACGAATGAACTTCTACACTGAGCAATCATATTAGCAATCAAACTAGCCATCTTTGGAACGGCAGGTGTCACCGGCACAGACATTCACTCTTGCACATCAACACACTAACAAAAAAATATTGATGAACTTTTGACGAAATGACTCAATTAATGTGTGGTAGTGAAAGTCAGGGAAAAAATTTATCGATTTTTGAATTTCAATGACCCAAATGAGGAGTTTGATTAATGTCAGGGACCATTTGCAATAAAAACCCTTCTTTTTTTAATCCACGTGTCACAATTTTATTGGATTTGTGAGTCCCACATACAAACAAATAGAATAATTGACGAAATCTAAACGGAATGACCAAATTGATGTGCGGTAGTGAATGTCAAAGTTGACATTGATTGATTTTGAAAGTGAAGGACCAAAATGATGAGTTTGGTCAATCTCAATGACCATTTGTGATAAAATTTCTTTTGCCGAAAGATAGACTTTATTATAATCTAATTACAATGTTTACATCTTCTGCAATATTATTAGACAGAAATTTCAAGCCAATCTTGTCCCACCATGCAAGGTGATATTTTAGGCAATCACGTGGGCAACAAGATTACCACCCTGCGGAAAGTACTCAAATTAATGCATCTCCAATTTTCATAGCTAATGATTCAATATCAAAAAGAAAACCTTCAAGAGTAGCATCGACTCTCGCAAAGAAGAGCTATTTTAGAAAATGATAACGATAACATTGTTGTAGCCATATTTAGAATATGAATGTGATTGTGTAAATCCTAATGTATCTAGGGATATCTTGGAATATTCACTTTAGCAGTTATTATCCTATTAGAGTTGTAATCCTATTAGGGTAAGGATTTAACCTATCCTACTACTATAAATAAAGGCACAATAGGGTGATACAATACACACCACACAATTAAATCTCTTTTCTCTATCTCTTACCGTTGGCCTCTCTCCATCTCTAGTCCTAAATACAATTCAATCAAATAGGCCTACAACACGTTATCAGCACGCTCTTGCCAGAAGCTGAAGAACTGAATGATCATAGGAGGATACTTTCTTCTACAAAATTCAAAGGCTTTTATTTGTTTTCTGCCAATCAGGTACGCTTAAAATAAAGTAAGATATTTGAAAAGTTCTTATGAAAACATTCCCCATGATGCATGAATCCTCTATATTTATATTTTCCTTCTGATATATATATATATATATATATATATATATATATATATATATATTGTATATGATTCATATATTTGTCAATATATATATATATACACACACATATACGTTTCATGCATTACACAATTATTTTTCTATGTGGAATTTGTGAGTCAAAGCATATAAATAAATTAGAAGCAATTTAGGGTTCTTAAAACCCTAGAAAAGTCGGAAAAAAAAATCTGGGAATTAATGCGGCATAAGTCGTGGCTCACCGCCGCGCAACCACTGGCACCATTGCTAACCTCCACGCTGGCCTGCAGCTCAGCCGCGTTGAGTACACCCTAAAACGACGTCATTTTGATGTCTGACCCATGGTAGCAGCCCTTTGGGCTTGCTACAAGCGAGAACAACCCGGCCTTTTTTGCCTAGGATCGGTTCGGATTAGGCCTGTAGCCCCAACCCACCTACCAGCACAACCTGTAGCCGTTTGCTGGCCTCTACCCTCACACTCATGGCCTCGTTACCAGCAACCCATGTGTTGTTGGGCTTGGTCCTGCATTTTTGTCCCGCCTACAATGCTTGCTAGGCTTTGCCAACCCTCGGCCCAACTCGCCAACAACTTCTGCTCCTTGGCTTGACCTACCCCAACCCAAAAACCAGAAACCCAGCCTTGGCTAGCTTCCCCGCACCAACTCGCAAGCCAACCTTAGGCTGGGCTTACTCTCCGTGCTCGGTTTTAGGCCCAAACCAGTAGCACCTGATGCTGAACTTACCCAGATCACATGGCCCAGAAGTCTGCAGTCCTCCAGTGGCCCAATGACTTACAGCCGTGCTGTAGGGCCCATCCCCACATCACAATCAGTCCACTTTTGGCTGGACCGCATTATTTTTCGACCCAATGCCAATTTTTGGCATCCCCGTGTTATAAATCATGCCCAAATATTTTTTTTTGGGTACTTTGATTTATGCTAATTAATTCTAATTTAATTATCACTTCGTTTATCACCAACCGAAGCTAATATGACTTGTCAGTCATTATTTTGCTTCCACGATCGACTCTGTTTGGTCTCGATCTATTGAATTAATTAAAAGTGATCTGCAGTCCATTACTCTGATAATTAATCCAAAGTTATTAACCTGAAGATCACTTTTGGACATTAACGATTCAATAATTTATTTTTCTACTTTGAATCGTTGACATCCTTTCGTAGTCCCAAAGCTCTCACACTTGAGTTCTCGAAGCAACTCAAATCCACTACACATAAATCAGCATATTGCATTATGTGTTCTTGCATGAACCTCTCCTTTATGAACTAATCGTTCATAAAACTAAATTGAACCTGTAGTTTCATATTTAGTGTCTCTGAAACACGAAGTTTTCATTCAAAACTTACCACATGAAACATGTAGCTTTCATGTTTAAATTAAACCAATACATGTTTATAGAACCCGAATGTTCTATGATGTATGTCTATGGATTACCATATGACTAACCACGTTTTATTGTACCCTCTATTTTAGGGACATGCTAAAGTTGAACAAGCTCGATTTCACCGTTCTGTAAATATCTAGAAGAAACTACCTAAAGTGGGTTCAAGACGTGAAGCTTCATCTTACTGCAAAAGGTATTAGAGCCACTATCGAGGAACCTACCGATGCCAAACCTATCGATGAAGCTCAAAAAGCTACTGCAATGATCTTTATTCGAAGACACATCCATGATCCACTACAGACCGAGTACCTCACTAAGAATGACCCACGCACCCTCTGGCTTGCTCTGGCTAATCATTTTGATCACCAGAAATACACTTACTTGCCTGAAGCAAAACACGACTGGCAGCATCTATACTTCTAAGACTTTATGTTCGTGAATGAATACAACTCTGAAGTTTGTAGAATCCGATCACTGCTTAAGTTGTGTAAAGTGGAGTTAACAGATGCAGATCTCTTAGAGAATACCTATTCGACCTTCCATGCCACCAATATTGTCCTGCAGCAACAATATGGGGCACAGAAGTTCACCAAATTTTTGGATTTGATCTTTATTTTACTTTTTGCTAAAAAAGAGAACCAGTTTTTGATGAGAAATCATCAAGCTCGAACGCTCCTCCTGAAGCGCATGCGACTAATTCTAGCAACCACAAACGACGAAAACATCATCATGGCAGTGGTAATGAGTGACCCATAAGCCCAAGGTCAACAAAGCCAAAGCCCTATTCAAGGGAGGAAATTTGACCCAGAAGCGCCAACCCTTTGCACCTAAGGCCTCAAACTTTAAGAACAAGGGAAAAGCTAGCGTTCAATCGGCTTCCACTGAAATGGATATGTGTTACCGATGTGGATCAAATGATCATTGGTCACTTGTCTGCCGAGCTACCTCTGAGGCCATTACCAAGTATCATTCCCATTGTGAGTCTAACTTTACCAATGTGGAACATCCCGAAGATGCTACTACATCCATATAGATATCAGATGTTTAGGAGACATTAGATCCTATGGACGAATAATTTTTATTCTTCTCGACATGTTTTTAAGGTGTTTTTACCCCTAGTGGCCGAACCCACTAGAAGTGGCCGAACCCCCCCTATTTTTTTAGGTTTATGGTTCAATTTTTGGACAATTTTTTTAAGTATTTGGAATAATTTGTTTGGTTTTGGTTTGTTTTGAATTATGGATAATTATTTTATGGATATTATTTCTCAATTGATTAATTGAATGAATGGAATTATATTTATGCATATAGCCATTTCAATTAATTTATTTCTAGGTATGATCAGTAGGGAAGTTAGTTGTCTGACTGATAGTGTTATTACGCACACCATATTGCATGAGCAACACTATTTTACCAACTTCGTACCTCAGAATGCACCTCTAACAACCCTCTCATGCTTATCCAACCTGATTGCAGGATATAGAAAAGCTCGTATAATGTTGTCTAACGGTACTGTCTTAACCATTAAAGAGACCATTTATTCTCCACATTCCAAAAGAACTTTGCTGAGTTTTAGAGACATTCAAGATAATCGATATCATGTTGAAACCACTGAAGAGAATGGTTCTGAATTTCTTTGTATCATTTCTTATGAGTATGACCAGAAGCGTATTCACGAGAAGTTGGAACGTCTCCCAAGTGGATTGTACATCACAACCATTCACGGCATAGAGACCCACCATGTGGCCAACCCTGAGTCCAGGTTCCAGGGCACGTTGCTACTTTGGCATGACTGTATGGAACATCCCGAACATGACATGATGCGCCGTATCCATAAATCATCACATGAGCATCATTCACCTCCCTACGTTGGATTCCCGCCATGCAAAGCTTGTTCTTTGGGGAAGTTAAATACTCAACCCTCAATTACAAAGATTATTCACAACCCTCATAAGTTTCTTCAGAGGATTCAAGGGGATATTTGTGGACCTATCCAACCAACATGCGGACCATTTATATACTTTAAGGTGTTGGTTGATGCATCGACATGTTGGTCACATGTTTATTTATTGTCCACATGCAACGCTACATTTGTGAAACTCCTAGCATAAATTATTAAGCTTAGGGCTCACTACCCTGATTATCCGATCAAGTCAATTCGACTGGATAATGCTGAAGAGTTTACTCACAAACGTTTGATGACTATTGCATGTTAGTTGGGATTGAAGTTGAACATCATGTACCCCCACATTCACACCCAAAACGACCTGGCAGAAGCTTTCATAAAGCACGTTCAATTGATAGCTTGGACTTTGGTTATGAGAACCAAACTGCCGGTATCTGCCTGGGGCTATGCAACCTCATTCACCATTACAGTTGGTTACTAGATACGAGCCTAAAGTCTCGCATTTACATGTGTTTGGGCGCACAGTCTATGTGCCAATAGCACTGCCATTACGTACCAAAATGAGTCCTCATAGAATAATGGGAATCTATGTCGGTTATGATTCGCCATTAATTATTCGCTACTTAGAACCCTTGACAGAAGATCTATTTACCGTAAATTTTGCAAATTATCACTTTGATGAGACAATCTTCCCGTCATTAAGGAGAGATAAGAACGCTAACGTTCCTATAGAACACCGCGAATTGTCGTGGTATGCTCCCACTATGTCTCATTTTGATCCCCGCACTACCTAGTCTGAAACTGAAGTGCAATGTATTCTAGATCTTCAAAGCATCCCTCAAAGCATGCCGGATGCTTTTACTGATATAGCAAAGGTGACGAGATCATATATACCCGCTGCAAATGCACATGCAAGGATCGTCGTACCTAGGTACGCTGTAATACCGCATGGGAAGGGCGAACCGTCCTCGAGGGTGGGGCAGCTGCACCTTTCATGAGACCTGGTACATTGGTAGCTAGCCAATCATCTGCACCTACCCTGAAGCGTGGCAGACCCCCTGGTTCAAAGGATTCACAACCCTAGAAGAGGAAAATGGCACAAACTAGTGACCCTAGTCTAAATCCGACAATCGCTTACTTATCTATTCCAACGCATGAGGTTATTCTAGATTACGGTGATGTCTTACATGAGACAACCTGGCCTCCCGAGAATTACAAGAATTCGGTCCACTATGCAATATTGGATAAGGTTTGGAATCGGAAAGAGATGATCGTCGACGATGCATTTACGTACACAGTAACTACTGACATCATGCTTAGCGATGATATTGAACCACGTTCCGTCAATGAATGCTGATATATAATGGATTGGTCAAACTGGAAACAAGCAATACAAGTCAAACTCGATTCGCTTGCAAAACGTAAGGTGTTTGGGCCTGTAGCTCCTACTTCACCACATGTGAAGCTCTTGATTTGCAAGTGGGTTTTCGTAAGAAAGCGTAATGAGAAGAATGAAATAGTGTGATACAAAGCACGCTTTGTAGCGCAAGACTTCTCTCAACGCCCCAGGATTGATTACAAGGAGACGTATTCCCCCGTAATGGACGTCATAACATTCCACTACCTTATCAGTTTGGTAGTTTTCAAAAAACTGAATATGCAACTTATGGACGTGGTAACTGCGTATCTCTATGGGGATCTAGATACAAAAATCTACAAGAAAGTTCTAGAAGGACTTCCATTGACTGGTTCAAATAGTTCTAGACCACGGAACACTCTCTCTATTAGATTAAGGAGATCACTCTACAAATTGAAACAATCGGGGTGGATGTGGTATAACCGTCTGAGTGAATATTTGACAAGTCAGGGTTATGTGAATAACAAACTATGCCTGTTAGTGTTCATAAAGAAGTCACATTCCGGATTTGCGATCGTTGTAGTTTATGTCAACGACATGAACCTTATCGGAACTCCCGTAGAGCTTGAGGAAATTGCCTTTCACTTGAAATCGGAATTTGAGATGAAAGATTTTGGGAAAACTCGACATTGTCTCGGCCTGGAGATCGAGCATTGTTCAGATGGAATCCTAGTACATCACTAGACCTGGCATCTCATTCGTTGTCAATTTTTTGGCTAGATACAGCAATGCGTTTACACGCAGACACTAGAATAATGTTAAAGACATTTTTCGCTACCTCAAGGGTACGACGGATTTAGGTTTGTTCTACACCCATGAATCCTCGAAATGAGCTGTCACCCCATCGGTCCTCTGGTTGATTCCCGCCTTGTTGGTTATGCAGATGCTGGTTATCTGTCTGACCCACATAGGGCACGTTCTCAAACGGGCTATGTCTTTACCATTGGAGACACCGTTATATCTTGGAGGTCTACCAAGCAAACACTAGTTGCGACTTCTTCGAACCATGCTGAGATCCTCGCCTTACATGAAGCATCGCATGAGTGCTTTTAGTTGAGAACAATCATGGAACATATTCGAACCACTAGTGGTCTTACTACCGTTGTTGACCTTCCTACGACGATCTTTAAAGACAATGCAGCATGTATCGAGCAGTTAAAGAAGGGATACATCAAGGGAGACAACGCCAAGCACATAGCGCCAAAGTTCTTTTATTCTCACCAGCAACAACAGCATCAGAACATTGAAGTCAAATTCGTTTCCAAGACAACCTGGCCAATCTCTTTACCAAGTCATTGCCCAAGTCTACTTTTAAGAAGCTCGTCCAAGGAATCAGTATGCGTAAATTATCTGAGTTGAATTGCTTGTAGTTCTCTTGTTTGGAAGTTATGTCTAACTCAGGGGGAGTATCCTGAAGCATACTCACTTGATCTTTATGTACTCTTTTTCCTACAATTATGAGCATTTTTCCCACTGGGTTTTTGCTACCTAACAAGGTTTTGATGAGGCACCCATTGTGGGATGATCATACTTCGTTGAGTTCACTACTTTCGTCCTGTTTGATGTTTGTTTTAGATATTATGCATACTTCTCACTTTTCTTCTTAGTCTATGGGTTTTTACCTGCCTTAGGTTTTACCATAACGAGGTTTTGTGAGTTTTACGACCAATGCATACTTTCTTTAAATTTGAGACTCGCATTCACCCGTTGTGCCGACGACTTCATCAACTGTTCTACCTCAACTGCTGAAGATCTGATGCAATGTTTTGTTTGAGTATTTCCACACTTAAGGGCAGTGTTACAATTATATTTAGAATAGGAATGTGATTGTGTAAATCCTAGTGTATCTAGGGATATCTTGGAATATTCACTTTAGTAGTTATTACTCTATTAGAATTGTAATCCTATTAGGGTAAAGATTTAACTCATCATACTACTATAAATAAAGGCACAACGGGATGATACAACACACACCTCACAATTAAATCTCTCTTCTCTCTCTTGTCGTCGGCCTCTCTCCTTCTCTAGTCCTAAATACAATTCAGTCA
This sequence comes from Heteromeles arbutifolia, assembly GCA_024362995.1. NCBI lineage: Eukaryota > Viridiplantae > Streptophyta > Magnoliopsida > Rosales > Rosaceae > Heteromeles > Heteromeles arbutifolia. The sequence goes on from JANCRC010000006.1 coordinate 23,262,003, forward strand.
AATAGGCCTACAACAAACACTATATTATTTTCAAATACCTCAGTTTAATCTTATAGGTTAAGTTTTTATTTATACGATTCAATAATAAAAAAATAAAAAAAAAGTGTGGGAAGCTGAAAATAGTGTCCGACAAGTAAAATCACCTTCCTTTCTTGTCAGACCAACCCGATGTGGTCTAGTGAGTTCTTTGGGCGTGGACCAAACCAAGTTTGGGCTAACAAAAGAAGAATCAGGCCTGTCCACCAAATTGACCTTTCTTCCACCTTGGTAAATGGTAAATTCCATCTCAATCATGCAAATTCACCTTTCAAATTACGTACGTAAAATACGCGATTCAAATTCAACAAAGTAGAAAACATGCCTGTTCCAGAAAACACAGGAGAGCTCTCAGCTACCAGTCACTCCCTCCCACACCAACACTTCAAACCTTACTTCCTTCCTTCCTTCCTTCCCTGTGATTGCCAGTTGCCCAGAATTCTCAACAACGCCGGTACAGACAGATGTCGTGGTGCTTGTCCTGCTGCACCGCTTCCACCTGCGGCCTATGCGGCTCCGTCGCCTCTGGGATTTCCAACAAGTCGGCCAGGCTTGCTTACTGCGGTCTCTTCGGGCTCTCCCTCATAGTTTCTTGGATTCTCAGAGAAGTTGCAGCTCCTCTCTTGAAGAAAATCCCATGTGAGTTTTTCGTTTTTCCAACAAGCCTTTTCGTTTTTGGAGCTGATTTTTGTTGGGTACATGAGGAATCGTCTGATTTTGCAGTTTTAGTGATAGAATTGAATTCGTCTCTGAAATTATGAACTGTGTTTGTTTTGTTTTTTATTATCATGGGATGCATATTGTAGTTACTGTCAAGCTTTTGGATTTTGCAGTTGATTTCCCCAAATGTAAAGACATGTGGTTAATCACCTATGAATGGAATACCAAATATCTGAATCATCTAATTTTCTTGATGTTATTCGTTGAGTTAAATTAAGAATTCGAAATTCAGCGGCGTGATTGCATTTTTAACAGCTCTATCACGAGCATGCAAAACTGAAGTGCTATATTGGAATTCAGCTTAATTTGTTTTCGGATAGTCTTCATTCAAGAATTTAAGGGATTTCAAATTAGGATTTTAATATTGGAAATGCTAGTGAGTGTATAACTGAGATTATGTGGGATGCTTGTTTCACTTCCCAAAATGTTTTGCGAGTTGCGACTGTTGTGGATTTGATTTTTGATATCCCTTTGGGGTTTGGTCTTTATAGGGATAAGCTCTTCTGAGACACACACCAAGGTGTGGTATCAAACAGAAGCAGTTCTTCGTGTGAGCATGGGGAATTTCTTGTTTTTCGCAGCATTTGCGCTTATAATGATTGGAGTTAAAGATCAAAATGACAGACGAGATTCCTGGCATCATGGTGGATGGATTGCCAAGATGGTGATCTGGCTTTTGCTTGTCATTCTCATGTTTTTCATGCCAGACATTGTCATTACAATCTATGGTTAGTATTTTCTCGATATATTTCAGTTTGAGCTATTAGTATTTTCTGCTTTCAGTTCTTTAACCTTGTGCAATAGAGAATGTTTTGAGCCTGACGTAGTTTGTTTGTGGGGTCAGTCATGAATCTGTGGCCATTTCTCTGCTTTACTTGATACTCACGAGTTTTTAGTTCGGAGACTAATGCTTTGTTTTTCCCATGTTGTTATTGACACTATAAAAATGAAATTATGCACTTTTCTTTGTACAAGTTTTCCATTATGTTTTTATAAATTTGGTGTGCATGATGGTAGGGGTGGAGCCACTAGGGGACCAAAGTGGTCATGGGCCCATCCTGCAGTTGTAGAACTGTGAGACATGAGGGAGAAGATGAATTATCCACGTAAAGAAGTTGAGTCAAACGATGTAGTGCCTTATGTTTTTCTAACAATTTTGTTTGTGTTGTCTTTTTCTTTGTGATTTAGTGAAACGATAAGTGTAGGGACGGGGGTTTTAAAATCGATTTTAATGATATTTCTAAAGCAACCTAATCAACTATTATTTGCAGCTCTCTTCTTTGCCCTTCTTTTTCTGTCTAACGATTAAAATCAGATTTCTTTGTATTTTCTTTTTGTAATTTCAATTTTTTACTGGTTACCCTGCTCTAGTTCCCACTTAGTTGTATGCTGGGTTTGCAGGTGTCTTATCAAAATTTGGGGCAGGCTTATTTTTACTGGTTCAAGTGATTATCTTATTAGACTTTACTCACTCGTGGAATGATGCATGGGTGGAGAAAGATGAGCAAAAATGGTTAGTTTAAGTACAAATAGATAAATTTCATCTTCACTGGTTGAATTTCAGTTCTCACTCAATGAACATGTATGTTTCAGGTATATTGCTTTGCTTGTTGTATCAATTGTATGCTACCTTGCAGCATTTGCGTTCTCAGGCGTTCTGTTCATTTGGTTCAACCCCTCCGGCGAAGACTGTGGCCTTAATATCTTCTTTATTGTCATGACAATGATTCTCGCATTTGGATTTGCAGTTATTGCATTACACCCGAAGGTAAGGATAAAAGGGTAAACTTCATTCATTTGTATGAACTTTGGGACTTAGTAGGTCTGTGCTAGAGAGTGTCAGACTTTATATTGAAAACTAACCTACATGATGATTTTGCCTGGAAATCTCAAACAGGTGAATGGCAGCCTCCTCCCTGCTTCGGTGATATCTGTTTATAGTGCTTATGTGTGCTTCACGGCTCTTTCCAGTGAACCTCATGACTATGCTTGCAATGGTCTTCACCATTCCAAAGCAGTCTCTGTGAGTACCCTTCTTCTTGGGATGGCGACTACTATTCTTTCAGTTTTGTATTCTGCCCTTCGTGCTGGATCATCAACAACTTTTTTATCACCACCAACTTCACCTAGGGGAGGTACTATCGCTTTTTGTATTCCTTTATGTTCAGCCAAAAGTAATAAGTTCTTCCAAACTTGTTGAATGTTGCAATTTATGAAAGCTATTCTCGTGCTTCTTGTTCATAACGTATTTAAGTTCTTCCAAACTTGTTGAATGTTGTGGCACTGGTGCAGCTGAAAAGACCCCTCTTCTTGACGGCAAAAAGTTGGAAGAAGGGAAAGAGAAGGAGGACAAAGAAGCAAAACCCGTCAGTTATTCCTATACGTTTTTCCATCTGATATTTGCCTTGGCTAGCATGTATTCAGCCATGCTGCTTTCGGGTTGGACCGACTCATCAGAGAGCTCAGATCTCATTGATGTTGGCTGGACATCGGTTTGGGTCCGAATCTGTACAGAATGGGTTACTGCTGCACTATACGTTTGGTCCCTCGTCGCTCCTTTACTTTTCCCTGATCGCGAGTTCTAGGTACCTCCTTCACCTTGTTTCTGAGGTTCCAAGGACTGTCAATATTTTTGTTGTTTGTCTGTGAAGTATAAATTTAGTCATGTAATTATCTAGTTAGCTTTTAGAAATAGTCATGGTTGGGAGTCTGTAATAAGCTTGAGCTCAGCACAATATCCATCGATATGTGATATAAATTTCAGGATTTAACATGTTTTTGCACATATGGAACAAAAATTGCAATAAATTTTAAATTTGTTTAGAACAACTCCAATCCTTGGAGTAAGTTTTCTATCCCCCCAATTCCATTCCAACCATTGTGCTAAAATGCGGTTTAAGTGTTAGAACTAAAAAAAAAAAAGCCAAATTCCGGCCAAGATTTAAGTCAAAATTAGCCGTCGAACCAACATGTGAGAGTGGAACATTTGAAGTGAACTGGACTCGTCCAGACTAGAAGAGCGCACACCCCGCACGCGTTGACCTGCCTCAGCATCGCTAGCCCACCCACATGGGGCTGTCGGCCTTCTGTCACCTGGTGACACAAGCCCAACGGCTCCTTTTCTGATCCGACGGCCACAATTCAAATGGATATTGGATATCCAACTGTTCACTTTAATTTATATAATTTTTAGTTTTATATTTATATATTTATTGAATTCAACGAACGAAATTATTTAGGTAAACTAATCTAATTCAAAATTATTACATCATGTTGAGTTATGCGTTGACAATCAAGTGAAAAAGAAAAGAAGTTGGATTATTTAGATAGATTCCATATGGAGAAGGAGATTGCGACTGGGAAGAAGATTGCGGGGAGGGGGGCGCCGACGCAGCCGAGGAAGCACCAAGTGCTGCTGCTGTTGTTTTACTGGATCACAAGGGCTCCATCTTGCAGCCCAATCACGTGAAGAAACAGCGAGAGCAGGCCTCACGCGTCAGGAGTATCAGAGCAGACAGATTTCTACAAGCGAGCGCAAGACACAAGCATCCCTTCTACGGACCAGATTCTAGTGTCGTCGGCATCCAATCGTCGGCGCTCATCGTGGATTTTGATCCAGTGCGCCTTGCCCGGCTACATCCCTTTTTAAATTTGACGATTTAAATCTAATTTAATCAATTTTAACAGTAATTAAAAAGATTTAACGGTTTAAATTTAAATTTAACAGGAAAAATAACACTACTAATTAATCCAAATTAGTTCCAATGTCAAAACTTGTGCAAAACTCTATAAATCCCTTCCATTTGATCATTAGTCCATAAAAATTCAATCTTCCTATATTTCACTACCAAATTTTTTTTTTTTTTTTTGGAATTTGAATTTTTTACATCAAAATGTTAGTAAAAATAAAATAAGGTAGATTATACAAAAATTAATTCCAAAATTGTTAGCAAAAAAATTCAAAGAAAATATAAAAGTTTAAAAAATTATAAAGTTGGGGGGAGTTAGAATTACATATCTCTTATTGCGAGAAAAAATTTGATTAATCCCCTTAGACGTATAAATAAACAATTAAAAACATAAGGCTAAATTTTGAAACTTATCACCATTGAATTGAAGATAGCCTAATGAAGTAGTTTTGCTTTCTTTCTTTGGAAGAGAAGGAAATATCTTTAACATACAACTAAATATTCTGATTTGACCAAAACACCATTTTAATTTCTTTTTCGTTTTTATTGGTGTGGAAAGATTTCTTTTTCTTATGTTGATATTTTGATGCAAAATACGTGGGCCGGATTGATGCGACATGAATTTGTCTCATCTATCCAATTTTAATTTTTCTTGTTTTTAATTTTTATTTTTTAACAAGGGCGGCTTTTTATTTTGATGCAAAAAACCATTCCGAACACACTTCATTCGTCTAATTTTTTTTATTTATAAATATACGGTATCCAAAATTTGAAGTGGTTGTGAGAATGAAGTTATACCTATAAAGTTGGTTTAATATAAATTAACTATATTTTGTTGTTATCAGCTAAACACGTAGCCTACTATAAAAACATCCGAACATATGTTTTAATCAGTTATTCATGTGCGTGTAAGTGACTTTTGATAGTTAAATACATATGAGACCATGTAAATAGATAGCAGAATGGTCAGCCACCTCTTTCATTTGTTGCAAAAACTGAGGTAAGAATCGTTGGTCCATTTGTTTGTTCTTGGCAGTGAACTAGCTAGGGTCATCACAACATTTGCTCTATCACATCATTCACATTGTTAAGACTTTACTCGTGCTTGTGGCTATTAATATCGAAGTATTTTGTAACTCAATTGATTAAGAACATTCATTCTTACACACAAGATTACCTAATCAAATTCTATCATTTCAACGTCGCATTGTATTAAATAAATAAATAAATAAAAGTGGATGTCAGCTGGATTCACCAAATTTGGTTTTCACTTGAATTTGGTTTGGTTGTATAGTATTGAAAAGTAACAAATGGTCAATAGGAATTAAGCAAAAATAGCAAAAATGTTTGCTTTATTACGGTGTTCGAAGCAAAAAGGTTTGCTTTATTACGGTGTTCAGTTAAGTTTATTTAATTTTGCCAATTTTTAGTATGAAAATTTTGTATCCTTCATCAAAATAAAATATATTATAGGTAGACTGCATTCACGTGACATAATCCGTAATACAACATATGAAAATCAGTAATTATATTGAGTATTGTTTCTTACAAGAATTTATTTTTATTTTTATATTTTTATCGAAAGGTAAAATTTTATTGACTTAAATACGAATCATTACATGCGCATCTTCTACTAAAATATTAAAAAAAAACTCAGGTCATAACTCATCCCGACCAAATCTTTCGCCATGCTTAACAACATACGCCTACGTAATATGCGTAAATCATTTTACGCCTTATTTTTTATTTATGTTTACTTTATGTAAGAAATAAAAAAAAAAAGTATAAATTTTTTGTTTGAAATCTACATTAAATATCTAAAAATTGAAAATCAAATTGACTACAGAGATTAGTTCTTACTTGTCCTATTTTTAAGTTGTCGTATTTCTAACATCCATGATTCATGGCTTGTCTCGTTTTAATTAGGCAAGCAACTAAGCATTCCATAAACTCTTGATTTAAACAATATTTTCAAGTAATTACCCCGGATTGATTCATAGGAAATTAATTAAAAATTAATAAAAAGGAATATACTTGTTCACAACTTCACGTAGTTGACGTAACAAGGATTGAAGGTCCACGCCATACTCGCTCCAGAAGGCGCGTGAGCGGACCAGCAAGCCTTCTTCTCCCCCATCATTTTCCTGGAGGGATGAAACCTCTACCTCTGCCTCTACCTCTACGTACCCAAAAATATAAATAAAAAATAAAATATTATTTATGAAAAATAAATAAATTTGAAAATTACAGAAACCCCCGTCCTCCGTGTTTCTCTAACATGCGCCATTTGCTATTCGCCACCACCACCACCATCATGCCCTCCTCCTCCTTCTCTGCCGCTGCCACGTCATCCTCCTCCTCCTCCTATCCAACCCCCAAACCCAAATCCTCAAACCCTAACCCTAACTCAAACCCTAATTGCACCCTTCTCTGCAAGCACTCGCCGTCGGCCACCCTCGACCTCCTCATCCTCATCCTCGTCCTCTTCTCCGGGACCTTCCTCATCACCTCCTACTTCTCCTACATCTTCAACTCCCTCTCGCTCCTCCTCTCTCACTCCACCCTCCACCTCCACCACATTCCCGTCCCCTACGTCGTCGGCTTCGTCGCCTTCTTCGCCGCCACGCTGTTCGTAGTCGAGTTCTGCTGCGGCATTCGATCCAGGAAGTGCGATAGGCCCGGATGTAAGGGCTTGAAGAAGGCCATGGAATTCGATTTGCAATTGCAATCGGAGGAGTGTGTCAAGTCCGGGTCTAAAGATATCGATAGGCTGCCGTGGAAGGGCGGCAGCGAGGGCAATCCTGATTACGAGTGCCTCAGGACTGAGCTGAGGCGGATGGCGCCGACGAATGGCCGTGCCGTGCTGCTGTTTCGGGCGCGATGCGGATGCCCCGTGGCCAAGCTTGAAGGCTGGGGTCCCAAGAGAGGACGCCGGCGTAAAAAGTGAGCTTCTTTCTCATTTCTTGCCTGCATTTTCTTGATATTTGATTAGATGGAAATTAATTGGATTCAGTAAATGTTGTTTGTATTGATCTGTGTAAGTTTCAATTTTGTGGGGCACTTATTGGATGCTATGAATTGAACATTTGAACTTCAAGGGGGTTGCTTAAATTTACAGAAATTTGCAAGTAATCTTTGATGGGTACTGGAAGGTTTATTGAATTCATTGAGGCTGAAGAGGTAGAGCTTAGATCACATGAACTTCCATTAGACTTAGGTTTGAGTCCAAGATCGATATCTCTTATATACACTCTTCAACCAATCAGATGATCCATGTGGAAGAGTAGAAGCATAGGTGATGGCATCAAGGCGATATTGTAGAAGGTAAGCACCAGGGGTTTTGGGGAAATGAGACCCTTTTTGTTTGACCTTTCTTCGTTTGCCTCACCTAAAAAATTATGTACACATAATATGTCTTTTCACTTTGTATCCCTGGCTAGATCTGTTAGGTAGCTGTGCTGTATTGCATCCGGCATTTCTGAACAATGTAGGCTAGAATAATGTTTTGTTTGCTCAGTGGAGCCTGAGTATTCTGGAGTTTAATGGTAAATACTGTATATATGTTTTCGGTTGGACAAACATCTTTGGTAGTGCTCCAAGAGAATTATGATTGAGTTCAGATTGATCTGTGTAAATAGCATATGCATTTGTTTGTCGTACAGGAGAGTACTCCCTAATAGAGATAAGCAAGCTGACAGCCCATTTTACACCTCTACTCCAGAAGTATTAGGGAGAGAATTTGTTTGGGTCTTTAAGGTCCATAACCCAGACATCAAACCCAATGGTATACATGATAGATTACTATAGGATTTCTGTGGAAAGCTTTGAATCAGAATATGAAAAGAGGCTGATGAACATCAATATAATGGTAGCAGTGAGTATATTCTGAAGTGCTAAACGCATGAAAGCTACGGTATAATTTGGGGTGTAGGTCATGAAAGATCAATTCACGAGTAACTGGAATGGTTACTGAAAAGTGTTAGCTTCAGCGCCACGGTTGACAATGTGGAATAAATCATGATTTGATATGAATTTTCTCCACAAAATAAGTATATGCACAAACTTGAGTCCTCAACATAAACGATAGGATGATATGATGATATGCTGGGGCATATACCCAGTCATTTTATGTTCTAGATGTATCTGATCATCCATTAGTATTGTTCCAGAAGGTAACCCCTCATAAGCGGCATTCATTGCTATATTTTCTGTTTGTGGAAGAGACTAGTTTTGCCTCTTTTTTTAGCACATACCTATAATGCACATGAGAGCAGGGGTGGTTGGCCAGGCAATAGAGAGAAAACAACAATATAGTTTGGGAAGAACCTGTAAGCAGTTAGGGTTGACTTTGTCCTCATTCAGGGTTGGTTCAGTTTAACAGCATCCCCTTTTGGGCTGCATTTCTGGTTTTGATAGATCTGGCAGTTACGTATGACTGCTGATTTGGTTTTAAGTTTTGCTATGGAACATGTTTCTCACGAATAGAAAAGAAAAGAAAAGAAAATGCGTATCTTTATTTGGCTTTAGTTATTTGCAGCTTGTCTTACCTCGTTAGAAGACAATGCCCTCAGTCTCAGTAGGTTTCAAATGTACTTTGTTGGGTGCACTATTATGTACTTTGTAGTTGTAGGTGAACTTATTGCTTTGTAGGCTGGCAAGTTTTGTGTCGTAACGATTGTGTGACTGTTAAACCCTGAAAGTGGTATTGAGCAATTACGAATTGCAACCATGCAAGTTATCTACTGCTGCATGCATCTGCATTGTATACGGTTGGGACGATTATTTATCTAGTCTCTTTGGTGTTGCAGGGCTCTGGCCAGTTTGGCTCTTAATGGAGGAGATCATCGCTGATTGTTCAGGATGCTTTCACCACCGGAGTTCCCATTACGTGTTCGATCATTTACCTGTTAAATTATAGACGTTATTCTTGACTTCACTCTCAAGCAAAACAGTTCTTTTTCATTAATCATATACTCCGGTGGCGCATTTATATGTCTGAAACAACCTTTGTGTAGAGCCTGTAGACAAGCATCTTCTCGAGCGATTGTCTCTCGTATGTGGGAAGGGCATAACAAATTGAATGAGAATAAATATCAAACGTCAATTGGATATTTTGTTTGCCTAACTAATGGTTTTGAACTTTTATACCATCAATTCCCTTCTGGAACCGAGATGAGGTAAAGCTATGTACCTTTACCAAACGGGGGAATTGATGAATCGCAACACAACTACGTGGTGTTATTTCTTGGTACAACGGTATTCTATTCTAAGGGAGGGATGATTGGGCTAGGTCGTAATACTAGTTGTCCGAGGTTTTTTTTTATTTTTTTTATTTTTTTTTAGTACATTGATATTTTTACAGAGTTCGGCTAAACCACATAATGGGCAACTTCCTCTCATTTCCAAGAAGAGAGAAATACTATTAGACTGTAATACTGAGTAGTCAGAGTTTAATAACAAATTATTCGTTATATGGCTTCCTGCTTTAATTGGAGAACTAAAGTTAGCTTGGGTCTAAAGTTACTTCCTTTTCGATTGGTTTTGCTTCATCACATTTACTTTCAAGTCATTCATCAATTTCTCCCATCAACTTGTGACCATTGGCCAATTTCCCCCCTCAATTTTAATTTTGGCCAATTTCCCCCGCTCAACTCTCATAATTAGTCAATTTGCACCATACTGTTAATTTTTTTTAATTTTTTTTTAATTTTCCATCTATTCTTTTTTTTTTCTTCTAATAACTTCCAACAAAGTACTAAAATTAACATAAACTCACCTGCATAATATAGGATAAAATGTACAAAAACATAATACAATTAGTATGTGATATGGGTTGATTATAAGAAAAAGTTATGAATCGGGTTTAAAGCATGTACAAGAAGAAATAATAACAAAAAGAAATAATAATCCTAAACTCATAGATCAGACCTATTTCAATAAAATGGGTTATTCTTAATAAGGAGTCAAAAATTATGAATTGACTAGCCATTTTTGCACTACAACTCGATTCTCCACAATTTACTTGAACTAATCTTTCACTTTTATAAAGAAAATTGTATTCACATACAAAAATGTACACATCAATCCTTTTCGTTATCACTTTTATAAAGAAAATTGTGTTCACATACAAAAATGTACACATCAATCATTTTCGTTATCAATTTTGTATAGTAAAAAATCAAATAAAATTACTCCATACTGATTTATTATGACTAGTAATACTATCTATGATAAATTGTAAAATTTTTAATTTTAATCTATTTGTAATAGGATAAAGATATAGGAAAATGATTAACATACATATTATTTAGTTTCTTACACACACTTGTTTAATTATGATCAAATTAAAAAATTAACAATAAGGTGCAAATTGACTAATTATGAGAGTTGAAGGAGGAAATTGGTCAAATTAAAGTTGAAGGGGAAAATTGACTAATTATGAGAGTTGAAGGGGGAAATTGGCCAAAATTACAGTTGAGGGGGGAAATTGGCCAATAGTTACAAGTTCATGGGAGAAATTGATAAATACCTCTTTACTTTCACCTTGTCAAGTACTCTACTTGAATTCACTTCCTTTACCAAAGCGTCTCATGCTCTCGTCGGATGCTCGTATCTCTGAAACCCAAATCGTTCCCTGGACTTCCAGACATTCGCATTTCAGGTCTCAAATGGCTCTCCACTGTCACCGCTACCCAAAATCCAGAGGACAATCTCCGTTCCTTCTTCACCGGCAGAATGAACCCAACCCAAACCGACTAGGAACAGCTTGATTAATACGTATGCCAAATGCGGCTTCATTGCCGATGCCTAGTCGCTGTTCGATTCTTGCTATAAGTTAGACCCGGTGTCTTGCAATATTATGGTTGCTGGGTATGTCAAATCGAGTCGTTTAGTGATTGCACACCAGGTGTTTGAGAAAATGCTGAAAAGGGGTTGTGTCTCGTACACTACTATGATAATGGGTCTTGCCCAGGATGAGCGTTGCACCGAAGCCGTTGAGGTTTTCAGGGATATGAGGTCAGCGGGTGTGATCCCAAATGAGGTGACAATGGCGACTGTGATCTTAACTTACTCACATTTGGGCGGTGTTTGGAATTGTCGAATGCTTCACGCTTTGGTGATTATGTTGCAGCTTGAGGGCTTTGTTCTTGTCTCTACGAATTTGTTGCACATGTATTGGGGTTGTTCGAGTGTATGGGATGCCAGAAGTCTGTTTAATGAGATGCCTGAGAAGAATATACTTTCGTGGAATGTCATGTTGAATGGGTATGCAAAAGCCGGGCTTGTCCATTTGGCTAGAGAGTTGTTTGACAAGATTCATGCAAAGGATGTGGTTTCATGGGGTACAATGATTGATGGGTATGTGCAAGTGTTAAGACCCAAACTCTACTTCTTCATATATTGCTTACGATCTCACAGTATTACATTCAACAACAAAACAATTACACACCTTTCTTCTTACAGCTCTATCCCTATATACTAACTCCCACTTGCTGTGCGAGCAATCTCCCTAACTGTCTAACTGATTACACTTCCATCCAATTCTAACAACAATTCTAACAATCTTATCAGATAGCTATCCATTTTGGCCGTACACTTGGACAACCTAGATGGTGCCACTTGGCATCCTAACAATACCCCCCTTCAAACTGATCATTACACAGATCTTTACAAATGTACAATATCTGGAAATTTGGATTTGAGTTCATGGTAGTTCTCCCATGTAGCATCTTCTGTGGTGTGATTCTGCCACTGCACTAGTACTTCTGAAACAGCAGTGTGACCCTTCTTCACCATTCTCCTATCCAAAATAGCCTTTGGTACATCCTATAATATGCTAGATTCAGTAATAACCGGTAAGTGCACAGAAGGTTGCACTTGATCACCCAGATGCTTCTTTAGACATGAAACATGAAAAACAGGATGAAGTTTTGAAGTCTCCGGTAGCTTCAACTTATATGCCACTGGTCCCATCTTTGCCAAGATTTCAAAAGGCCCATAGAATCGGGGATGCAGTTTGTGAACTAAGTGAGAGGATAAAAACATGAATTGATAAGGTACAAGCCTGAGGTACACCCAATCGCTCACCTCAAAAACCCTTTCAGTTCTCTTTTTATCACTTTGAACCTTCATTCGATTTTGTGCAGCCTGCAAATTAGACTTCAATACTGCTAATATTCGATTTCGTTCCTGTAAGGTCTGATCAACTGAAGCAACCTTAGTGGTGCCACTGTCATAAAATGAAACAAGTAGAGGTGGCTGGCCATAAACAATTTGATATGGAGTCATCTTTGTAGCAGTGTGATAACCTGTGTTATAACTCCATTCTGCCCAAGACAACCACATAGCCCATCTTCTTGGTTGTAGATTGCAGAAACATCTCAAATATGTCTCAAGGCATCTATTAAGAACCTCAGTTTGTCCATCTATTTGAGGATGGTAACCAGAGCTGAAGCACAATTTAGAGCCTTGAATAGTGAAGAACTCCTTCCAAAATTTGCTCATGAAGACCGGGTCTCTATCACTAATAATGGAATTAGGCATCCCATGCAATTTGAAGATGTGATCCACAAACAGTTGAGCAATCATAGTAGCAGAATAAGGATGAGCAAGTGCCAAGAAGTGAACATACTTAGATAATCGATCAACCACCACGCATATTACAGTCTTCCCTTTACAAGGAGGCAATCCCACAATGAAATCCATAGAAATGTCAGCCCAAATTTTATTAGGAATAGGAAGTGGATGGAGTAATCCAGGAGGTGATAATGTCTCATACTTGTTCTGTTGACAAATGGAGCAACTAGACACCATTTCTTTAATGTATTTCTTCATACCTTCCTAGTAAAAAGATCTAGAGATCCTCTTATATGTTTTGAGAAATCCTTCATGGCCAGCAATAGGACTCGAATGATGTTCTTCAAAAAAAATTTCTCTCCAACAGCTTTGAGGACTTATAACAATTCTGTGCTCGAACTTCAAAAACCCATTATCCAATTGGTATCTGAGATTTCCCACAATATCCTTAGCTGCAGGGTTGTTGAATACCTGCTGGATTTTGTGCAATATCCAAGGATCCTTCTCCACATGTCTTCTCAATTCACCCATCCACTGAGAATAAGGATATGAAATTGCCAAACATTCATCAGGGTTTAACAATTCTAATGCAACTAATTCGATACCCTCGGGACTCCTTGACAGTGCATCAGCAGCTAGATTATCACTGCCTTGTCTATAGTGAATCTCATAGTCAAACCCCATAAGCTTGGACACCCATTTTTTTTGGAATGGGGTATTTGCTCTCCCCTAAAGAAAGTATTTCAAACTGTGGTGGTCAGTTTCAATAATGAAATGGTTACCAACCAAGTATGATTGCCATTTGGTGATTGCATGAACAATGGCTAACAGTTCTCTTTCATAAGCAGACAATTGTTGGTTCCTTGGACACAAAGCTTTGCTAGTGAAAGCTATAGGTCTACCTTCCTGTTGTAACACTGCGCCAATCCCAAAACCTGAAGTATCAGTTTCGATTATGAATGGTTTGTTGAAGTCAGGTAAGGCAAGGACTTGTGGTGATAGCATAGCAGTCTTGAGAGTATTGAAAGCTGTTGTAGCCTCTTCAGTCCAATGGAAACTGTCATTTTTTGTTAAAGTCGTCAATGGACCCATAATTCTTTCAAAATGAGGAATGAACTTTCTGTAATAACCAGTCAACCCCAAAAACCCTCTTAGGGCTTTGACAGAAGTAGGAAGAGGCCATTTTGCAATCGAGTCTAGTTTGGAAGGATCAACAGCCACTCCTTCTTTTGACACAATGTGACTTAAATACTCTACTTTATCTTAGGCAAAAGCACACTTCGACTTCTTGACAAACAAGGAATGACTTCGTAATGTATCAAAAACTGTCTTGAGATGTTGCAAATGAGATTCCCACGATGTACTGTAGACTAAAATGTCATCAAAGAAGACCAATATGAATTTCCTCAAATAGGGTCTGAATATCTCATTCATTAAGCATTGAAATGTTGCAGGGGCATTTGTCAATCCAAACAGCATAACCAGGAACTCATAATGGCCATCATGAGTCCTAAATGCTGTCTTTTCTACATCATCTGGGTGCATCCTTATTTGATGAGACCCTGCTCTCAAATCCAACTTGGAAAAATATTAAGCTCCATACAATTCATCCAGTAATTCGTCAATGAGTGGAATTGGAAATTTGTCTTTAATAGTTATCAAGTTGAGACCCCTATAATCCATGCACATCCTCCAAGTACCCTCTTTCTTCCTTACTAAAATAACAGGGGATGAGTAAGGGCTGTTACTAATTCTAATGAAACCAGATTGTAGCAATTCACTAACACATTTCTCTATCTCTGTCTTTTGTACTGGTCCATATCTGTAAGGTCTACAATTTAGGGGTTTGCTACCACTAATTAAAGGTATCCTGTGATCATGCATGCGATGTGGTGGTAAGGATGTTGGAATAAAGAACAATACCTCATAATTTTCCAGTAATGACTGTAACTCTTGAGGCAAATGTTTGTCTTCAGCTTGATCTATAGTTGTTGCTTCCATATGGCACAGAAAGGCTCCAACCGTGGTTTCTTGCTGCAGAAGCTTCTGCATCTGTAATGCAGAGACATCCTCGATCTGGTGCAAGGAAGAACTATGACTGGAAATGCAAAACGTTTGAGAACTCTTGGAAAATTTCATGTACATTTTATCGAAATCCCACAGAATTGGACCAAGCGTTCTTAACCACTGTACTCCAAGGACGATATCGCAACCCCCTAGTGGAATAGCATACAAATCCGTTATGCAACTGAATTCTTGAATCTTGACAGAAACTTGGCTCAGGGTCCCTTTTGTAGCCACTTTTCCACCATCAGCAATTTTAACATTGAATATATGTCCCGTATCCAATGTATACTTCACTCTCTTAACCAAACTTAAATCAATAAAGTTGTGAGAACTGCCAGAATCAATGAGGATTGTAACTGGACAGTTCTTGATGAATCCTTGCACGCGCATTGTGTTAATGGTAGGAGGTGCAGGAGTGCCAAACAGGGCACATGCAGTAATCTCAGGTTCCTCCGTTTCAATGATATTGTTCTCTTCTTCTTCCAAATCATCAGAATCTTGAACATCTATAAGAAGCAGTTGTTTCCTCTCACACATGTGACCCTTCCCATATTTTTCCTTGCAATGAAAACACAAACCATTCTTGCGACAGTAATCAACTTCTTCAGGGGTTAATCGCCTCACAGAAGGGTTTTTGGGACGATTTTCGAGGGCTGTGGGATTCATTACATTCTGTGAAGTAGGTGATCAAAATGTAGGCTGAAATGTATGAGCTCTATGAAAAGACTTCACCTTTAGATCTGATAGCTTAGCATCAACTTGTTGGGCAAATGATGCAGCTTCAAGGACATTTCTTGGCTTAAGCAATTTCACATCATGGCGTAATTCCGCTTTCAAACCCCCAATAAAGCATGATTTGAGAATTGCAGGACTCATATCCATGGTTCGATTGGACAGTCTTCGAAATTCCACGATATAATCCCTGAGAAGACCTGTTTGCTTCAAGTTTACCAGATTTTCAGCACAATCATCGAATTCTGATGGGCCAAATTCTTGACAAAAAACCCTTGTAAATTCACCCCATGAAGGATATTGAGTGAGACAATTCGCCCATTGGAACCACTGCAGAGCTTCGCCCTCCATATGGAACGATACCAATTTCACTTTCTTCGAGTCTTCGATAGTAAAGAAATCAAAGTAATGTTCAGCCTTATACACCCACCCCAATGGATCGTCTCCATCCACAAATCTGGGGAAATCCATCCTCAAAAATGGTGGTCGACCAGCATTTGAACCCAAATCTTGGCGATTGTAATTGTGATTAGGGTTCATCCCTCCTGGAAAATTGGGGTTCGTCGGAGTCGCCTCAGAAGATTCCCCACACGATCCCCCACTACCCTTCGCTGCAGGTGATTGCAGTTGTAGCAAAATCAAATCTTGACTGGCTTTGATCTCAGCTTTGAGCTCCGATCTGAGATCTTCGATTGTGGTTTCAAGATCAGACAAACGGGTATCCATGGCTTTCCTCGAGGCCTGACGCGTCATACAACAATGAAGGCTTGAGCGGATCAACGCTGGCTGATACCAAATGTTAAGACCCAAACTCTACTTCTTCATATATTGCTTACGATCTCACAGTATTACATTCAACAACAAAACAATTACACACCTTTCTTCTTACAGCTCTCTCCCTATATACTAACTCCCACTTGCTGTGCGAGCAATCTCCCTAACTGTCTAACCGATTACACTTCCATCCAATTCTAACAACAATTCTAACAATCTTATCGGATAGCTATCCATTTTGGCCGTACACTTGGACAACCTAGATGGTGCCACTTGGCATCCTAACAGCAAGTAGAGTGGTTGAGTGAAGCTTTGATGATGTATCGGGCAATGCTGCGTACTGGGTTAGGGGCGAATGATGTTATGCTTGTAGATTTGATTTTGGCTTGTGGCCGGTCTAAGGCAGTACATGAAGGTCAGCAACTTCAAGGGACAATTGTAAAGGAAGGTTTTGACTGCTATGACTTTATACAGGCAACAATCATCAATTTTTATGCAGGCTGTGCCGACATGAGCCTTGCTCGTCGTCAGTTTCAAAAGGGCATCAAGGAGCATGTTGCATCTTGGAATGCCCTCATTGCAGGATACATAAGAAATGGAATGATCAACCAGGCAATTGCATTGTTTAATGAGATGCCTGAAAAAGATGTTTTTTCATGGAGTTTCCTGATTTCTGGTTATGCAGAGTGATCAACCTGAGTTAGCTCTAGAACTCCTTCAAAGATTGGCAGCTAGTGGGATCCGACCGAATGAAATTACAATGGTGAGTGTGTTATCTGGCATTGCTACATTAGGCACATTGAAAGAGGCAAGATGGGCACATGAATACATAGTTGAAAACTCCATTCCTCTCAATGACAATCTAAGTGCAGCACTCATTGATATGTATGCCAAATGTGGGAGTATCAATACCGCCTTAGAGGTGTTCTATCAAATCCGAGATAAAATCTCTACAGTCTCGCCATGGAATGCCATCATATGTGGGTTGGCCATGCACGGACATGCAAAGTTATCTCTTGAAATATTTTCAGACTTGCAAAAGCGTAATATCAAACTCAATTCAATCACATTCATCGGAGTCCTAAGTGCATGTTGCCACGCTGGCTTTGTGGAGGCGAGGGAGAGGTATTTAAGAGCATGAAGAATGTTTACAGTGTAGAACCAAATATCAAGCATTATGGTTGTATGGTGGATCTCCTTGGAAGAGCTGGTCGAGTAGAAGATGCTGAGAAAATGATAAGGAGCATGCCCATGAAGGCTGATGTGATCATAAGGGGCACGCTGTTGGCAGCATGTAGAACACATGGGAATCTGGAAAGAGGAGAAATGGCTGCAGAGAGTTTGACAAGGTTGCAACCATCTCATGGGCCAGTTAGATTTCTCCATCCAATTTATACGCGGATGCAGGGAAGTGAGAAAAAGCCTTTTCAAAGAGGCGAGCAATGCAGAGCCTAAAACCGGAGAGATCACCGGGGCACAGTGATGTTGTATAATAAGGGTGCTGGGGTTTTAAAACATTCAAGTTATCATCGATGAGTTTTCGGCAAGCAGTTGCAGTCGCTTTACCAAAGCTTCCCAGTGTTTAAGCCTGAGAATGTGGCAGAAAACTATCAAGCATTTATCCCCCATACATAAAAACTTTTCTGAGGGTAAAATGATTACTTGCATTGCAAGGCAACATACATGTTTCGTTTCGCCAAGTTAAGAATCTTGGAAGCCGATACATTTTGCAGAAACTGCGCGATTAACGCAATGGCCATCACAGTATTCCGACTGCAGTCTCTCATATTGTTCATTCCTCTCCTCATGATGATTTTCGAGACCATCTATGTCCGTGTCTTGGGGTTTAGTTGGCCACATGGACTTCTTTTCCGGAACAAGTTCCAGTAACCCCTCATCGTCTAACGATGAATCAAGCAACTGCCACACGGTTGAGAAGATGAACGCAACCACAGTAGTCCCAGCTTCACTTGTTTGCAACCCAAATATCTGGGACAAATTAAGAATCGTATCTATTGATTTCGTAACCCCGAATGAGGAAGATAAGTTATACATTGCAAGCAAAAATAATAGGGTACAACAAAATTCCATAAAAACATTTATATTATACACCAAGTGCCGGTTCAGAAGTGATTCTGGGAAGGCTAGAATTACTTACGAGAGGTGCTTTTGTCACTTCCAGAATCACTCCCAATCGGGTCCGAGCCAGCTTTCTTATATAAGACAATGTAAAAGGTAATTTTTTTCGTATTGTATCAATACAAGTGAAGAAACTAGAAACTTATTGTTGATGATTAGGCCGCTTAAGATTTGAGTGAAAAAACATGTCTCATGAGGAGCTCCATGTAAAGCCTATAAGCTATTGGTTGGACAAGTCGATTCGGAATAACCCTATGAAAAGAAAAGAAAAGCAACTATAAAGTTCATTTATCTTACAAGAATTCTCTGTGCGGAACGTCCGTTCTTTATTAAGTTGACATCTACTACAATGATATCGACTAGGGGTGCAACATGAGTTTTATTTGTTACATAAAAATGCAACATATGAACAGTTTTCATCCAACAAAAACAACTGTAAAGTCTAATACCTTAGGAGAATTTTCTGTGCATGACGTAAATTGTTCAAGGATGGATTTGTATCGGCATTGTTGATAATGTGCCAATATCATGTCAGTATGTTTTGTTATATTGACCATTCGATCTTTAATCAAAACAGACCTGGAAGAAAGCAAAGCCAGAACAAGATGGAGGGCACCATGTTCAAAACCAAGGCCTTCTCAAGAAACTTCCGCATAATCGGCACATTGTTCTCCCAACAAACATGCGATACCAACACGCCGGCGAGCTCCATAGATGGCAGGGACACCCCAGCAGAGCTCAAATTCGATGAGACTTGCATCGACCAGAGAAGAGGATCACTGCCATTTTCTTGAGCTTGGTCTGCATTATCACAGCGTCCCAGAGGCTGCTCTGTTTGGGCTCCGCCATTTCTTGATCACAATGGCCAGTGTTTCGGGCTGTTTCCGGTGAGAGAGAGAGAGAGGGAGAGAGATTTCGGATGGTGCAGAATCAGAACAACGTTGAAGGATTGTCTTTTGGTTTTGCTTCTCCTTCTGTGACAGTGCATGATGTGCATGTGTGCTTTTTTGGTCGTGAAACAACTGAAGCGATACGATCTGTCAAACTGGCTGTAAGATTGCCACTTGGAATTTGGATTCAATCTTGTTGAGGAAAAAAATTGAGAATTTAGAACAATTTTGTACAGATCTTTAAATTCAGTTAAACTGATTCATTTTTCTTCTCTCTAGGGATAACTAACATGTCAGTACATTTTGTTAATTAAAAGTTGAAATATTGTCAACACATTGTCGATGACGTACTCAATAAACGTATATTCTTTATCCGGATTATACAAACTCATATTGGGTTTAAAGGGTCCAAGTGTTTAGAGCTTATTGCAAAAGAATTTGAAGTATATATTGTAAAAAAAAAATATGAAAGAGTAACTCTATTTAGGCACACAAAACCCACAAATATGCTACAAACTCTCTAATACAGTTAGGTCCTACATACCATGATCAGATCCGACCGACTATTTGATTCAAAATGCTACGAAATGCTGCAAATGTTTCTGGCGATAAATCTAATCTAAAACCATTTTTAACATGTACATCCGACCTCCTAAAACCTTAAAGCTGTGCTGAGGAAATGGTGTCTACATCTCATTTTCGACTATGAGCTCAGCGGCCGCTCCCATTGTACCGACGCCTCCGATCCCCAGCAAGGCCAGAGCAAGCTCTTCCTCACCCCACTGCCTCAGACCGTTACTCAGTCTCCTCAACACTTCTACATCCACCTCAAGCACCCAATTAGGCGTGCAACTCACCATTAGCGTTACAAACCCCGAGACATAGGCACGCCATGTTGCTGAATCACAACCAAGTGATATCTTCCCATCAAGTGCACTTGCAAGAAACTCCATGTGGATACGTAGGATTTTAGGACGTCGTTTTGATGCTGATGATGACGAGTCAACGCCCCACGCAAAGGCTCCACCAAGCACTGCAAAGTATGCAAGTGCATAGCCGCCAAGCATTGCAACAATTCCTTCTGACCCTTGTTCCTGCTCGGAGCCATGCATAGATATAAACCAAGAAGGCAAGGTTTCTGTGATCAATGACTGAACCAGACACAAGCCTCCTGTCAACCATACTAAAGATGCCCCGAGTGAAGCTGCTAGTTTCACCCGAGACATTGCTGCATCAAGCGAAACCTGTTCATATCTCATTGCGTTTCTTCTTGTCTTCAACTTCTCCAATCTCTCTTTAGGACCAGCACGGCATGCTATCTCTCGTACAGAATGCATCAAGATAGTAACAATCTCTTCTGTCATGAAGACAATATCTGTAATCGATCTGTAAACGCGTAGGTAAAGGATCCCTGGTGCAACGGGGGAAATCACACCACAGAAATGGGATCCAAATCCATGGCCAAGAAGTGCTCCGACACCACCATTGCTTGAGATAGGAGTGGCATTCAGGCCAAGTGTGGCAGTAAAGCAGCTTTTAAGAAGCTGGACCATCGAATCCCTGTTCTGGAGGAAAACAGTCCGAGAGGCAGAAAAAACAAGGAAGTCGCTCCATCGCTTGGCCTTTTGAGTCCAAAGCGATGCGACAATTGGCATACAAGGCCAGGGGCAACCAGCTGCAAGGCACTCCAAGGTGGGGCCAGCCAAACTGAGGAAGCGTTCTGATGCTCGGTCAATCTTGTAAGTAATAGTAAGACTCACGAAGGCAGCTAGGGGCAGCGGAAGTGTAGCTGGAGAGCTTCCACCTGCAATAGCTAAGTCTCAGTCAAAATACTAGAGGTGACGACATTACAAAACTAGCTCCACAGTATGGGGAAAATGGAAAACGAAATCACTCCCAAAACAATGTAATAGCTCATCTCGTTATAAGTTCGTAAGAGGAGAAAACCTGCAGCAAGGCTAGGGATATGAACACCGGTAGCAGCTAGAATTTTTTTGATCTGTTCCTCAACATAAGATAGATTCACAGCCGGACTGGGCCAATCTGTTCCATTCATAAAAACTGGTTTCCAAATACCCCGAGTTACTTCAGCAGAAAAGTAGCTCACAATGGTCGCCAAAGATGCCGGAAGAAAATCTACTAAATCCTTAAGCCCTGAAATAGTGAAAACTCTTCAGTCATTTCAAAATTGAGTTCCATAGCTAAACTTTCGCGATTAGTTTTAAGAGAAGTCATTTTAAAAACTATTTCATATGTTTTTCCCAAGTATCGGTGTATGTAAATAACAAAACATCAACAGAAAATGAGATGAGAAAACAAGGCTAACCTGTAGCCAGCTCACGAGGAGAAAGTTTTCCATGAGCACAGGCTGTTAGAGCAGCATCAACCACAAAGGGAACAGCTTCCAGGATATCCCAGGCTGGCAATTTAGGTCTTAGAGAGCTGTCTTCATTTCCAGGTCCCGAAGAACTACTACTTGGAGAATTGACACAAGTTAAAGACTGGCTTCCACGATTAATCTTTGTGAACATCATGTTAAGAAGCCCATCAACAATCTGATGGACGGGTGTTCCATGAACAAGACCAGAGAGAGTTGAGGCTATACATGCTTGATGTTGCCGATACCACACTTTTAATTTTGGAAACGAGTCCACAAATACGGGTTCTGGAGATGAAGAACTTGCAACAGCAGAGAGTCTCCTCTTATTTCGATCCTGCTGAGCACTCCCGGAAGATACTAGGTAAGAATTTCTCACTGACAGGAGGTACTCGGGTGTAAGTCGGGAAGCAACTGTGGGTACATCTCCCACCCCATGCTCAAGAGGAGGATGATTAAACCTCCACAGCTTCAAAAGGAGAGTAAATGCATTTGAAAACACAGCATGAGCAGAGATTTCTTCTCCTGTTGTTAGAGTCCAGGAGACATTGGGAACACATGAACCGAACACCTCACAAATTGGCATCAATGAACACGCAAGTTGTGGAACCTGGTAAGAAAATTAGATGACATTCGTTTACAGCTGATGTGAGGGTCTCGTAACTAACACAAACATGGCACATCAAATTCAAATGCCAAACTGACTATTGAGGTAGATAATTTGATAACAGTCAATGTTGGAAAATAATTAGCTATAAGTAAGGGGTATGCTCAATCACTGAATCTAGGATGTGACGAACCCTAACAAGATTATTCTGTATCTGTCACGTTTGGACCTTTGGTTAAGTAAAACATATACTATACATACCAAGCCATGTAAAGAGAAAATCTGAACGCAGTCAACAGATCCTATTCCAACAATGAGGACATTCAGCATCGGTGCATAACCTATTAAATGGCTGTCATCCCCAGAATAACTAGCGGGAACCGGAGGGGACAGTAATCTAATGATAAAATGAGCAGTATGTTCCTGCATTACATGTGAACCATAAGTTAATTAGAAAGTTGAGTGATTCGTAGGAAATGGCAAGAACTCTTAGTATTCAAACACGCAACTGCAAAAAAGCTACTGCATTGTGGGCAAAGGATTCAAAATATATATCAAGCATAACAATATTGTTTCTTCACCTGTATATTCCATCCTCTAATTAATGAGGCGCCGCACAAAACGGTAGCAGCAGAAATCTTCTCAGCATTGGATCCATTGACTGCAACCTCAAATACTTTCTCGAGTTCTGCTAAGCTTCCATCAAATCCATGAGCTTAATTCAGTAGCTTTACCTTTGGGTAAATTTACAAAAAAGAGCATCTGATATACCTGGCTTCAGGAAAGAAAAAGGAGTAACTGAAGACCAGGCCATAGTCAAAGAAGTTTAAAAAGGTAATCTAAGGGTCATCTATCTATACAGAGTTCCCCTTTTAATAGTTTGCACACTATCCCGCTACTTAGACATAGGAATCATAACGCCCGTGGCCAAAGGTATCCATGTACGGCATCAGTCAGATTATTAGATTCTTAAACTCCTGTGAACCAAATGCAAACCCGTTTAAAACCTCCATCCTAGTTAGTGCATTTAAGCGTGAACTGAAAAACCGATAACTTAGAAATCATCTATTGATGCGCGTTCAGAAAGTGGCAATCCAATTTAACGAATCAATTTTACCAGAGAGAGAAAAAAAACTGCCTTTCCACTTATTTGACTTATGTAGCATAGGAACAGCGGTTTCAAGCCCCAGAAAAGCAGCAAGGAACTAATCCTTGTAAGGAATTACTCATTGGCGTATAACGATGAAAAATTGTGGAAATGAAGTCCTAACCACTTAATTACAACATGAATTACTAAATGTAACATATTTAAAATGTTAAAGCTAGTATACCTTGAAGCAGGACTGGAAACCAAAGCATTAGCCATTGCTGGAGTAAGCGTTGCCCCCAACATAAATGACGACCAATCAGGCCCTTGCGTTGGCATGCCATGAGGTAACTGGTTGATGCATCCGTTAATATAACCTGGCCAGGAATATGCAGAAGTGTCCAGTAGATTTCTAGCAATACAGGACTCAACTATCAAATGACGCATGTTTCCAGCTGTAAACAAATACAAAAACCTTAGATTAGAATACTAAACTAAAACATAGAAACAGGAACAACATCGGAAAATAAAATAAGACGGAAATGAAAAACTCAACAAGGAAAAGAATACAAGACCGCAACAACCATGGACAACAACGTGCAACACAGTTCTAAGAGTTTTTATGTAGAGCAGTAGACATTTAAAAAATTATAAGAAATTTTTTAGTGAACCATGTCGCCATGCTCCAAACAGCCTTTCATTTTATTTTTCTGCTGCTTCCAACTCTTTATAACAAGATACTCACAAAGTATTTTCATGTTGAAGTGACTTGTTGACATTGAATTAGAGCTAGATATTACTCACAGAAGTTGATAGGCATGTTTTTCATACTGACGCACTCAAGGTAAGCACTCCCAACAGTGACACCTGAAAGGAACAGCATTGCTTTTGCAGCAGCCTGATTGGCAGCGGAAACAACACACTGCGGTGGAGTCAGCAAACCCTGATAATCACCCAGTGTCTGCAGGCTGGAGACTAAATCATTGCGGCGCTGTCTTGGAACCTCTTTTTCTTTCCAGCCATTGATTGAGCCACATTCATTTTTGTTGGTTGGTGCAATTTCCTCCTCAATCAGATCAGCAATCACAAGCGTTGTGATACTCAATAGCATGCATAAGCGAGTGTCTAGGCGAGGCACAGGACCCTCTATGGGATACCTTTCCTACCGGAAATTTAAAAATAAAAAAAAAACTATAAACAAGAAGCCATAGCTAATATAATATTTAGAAAGCTGAGTAAATCTGGTGCTAATTCTTAGAACATAGATAGAGTAAATTCTAACAGTAACAGCTTAAGATTTTTTTAGAGAAATGGTAAACCAACTTATTCATCAATGGTGTCATAGCAGAGCTGCAGAAGGTTGTGTGTTAAAATACCTACAACTGGAACCTCCCAATTTATGTTGAATTTCATAGGTTGGACTCTCTAACGATGAAATGAGACCCGCACGTGAGAGAAGTGCTGGAATATAAAATAGTTGTGACTCACATCTTAAGAGAGTAAACAACCTAAGCTTTTGGGACCAGTGATAAAATACAACAAATTTTTCAACCGCCAGTAATGTCTAACTCATAAAGTTGTAGAACTTTGTAAGAAATTTTGCATGTCAGCAATCAAAGTTGACGGAAGTACCCAAAATCAAGTTGCTTAAACTTCTACAACATATGGGTCTGGTCGTGTTAAACTTCTATGACATAGAGCTAGTAGAAAGTTTATAGGGAGTACTAAGATTTTTGTTCAGGAAATATGCTAACCGTTGAGACAGAAGAGGAGAAATTTTAAAGTTACTCAAAACAGAAACGAACCCTCTGTACAAGACGAAGAGCTGCTATCCAAAGGCCTAAAAAGGTATCATGCCAGCTTGTGCCATTTATTGCTCGAAGGGTTTTAATCAAACCTACAAAACGAAACATTGCTTTTTCATTCTCACAGAACTGGTTTCATAACAACAAATCGTAATTTAAAAAATACCACTTTAAGCACAAGGGATAAAATTTGTGTTTACCAGTAATTACTTCAACAGCACTTGTTGCGTCAACTTGATATCCATCCATGGCATCTTCTAATAAAAGATCAAGAGGAAGCCACAGAGCAGAACGACTAGCCCCGTGACACAAACCAGTACAAGTCAGAGATCTCGAAACCATCACTGCATGATACTTTAGCAAAGAAGTTGTTTTACATTCTCGAGGCAAGACCATGCAACCCTCTGAAGTCAAGTTTATAAGAGCCTCTGCAGTAAGAGTTTTCGAATTTCTTATTCCTAATGAGTTTGATCCAAGAATCTGTAATCGTTGAATAAAACTTGTCCAATGTACAGGCCTGAAAAAAGTGGGATGGCATGTTAAGAAAAATCTTGCAGTCAAGGCCAAGATCAAAAAGGAAACTGATCAAGGTACTGGCGCAAGGAAAAGTTAGTCTTTAATATTCGGACTTGCTGGCAAACGAAATGAAAAAACACAATGCACACAACGAAGTTCCAACGTAAGTAGAAGGAAATCTGTTGAAAGCACATTCAAAAAATTCCGTATGCATATAAGTTGAGTACTAAGGCCATCCACTGCTTGAGAAAACCAAATATTAAAGTCGTATAAATTTAAGGGAACTAGGACTAAGTATAGAAGCCATTGATAAAGGGTACAAGGACTTACAAGTTTCGGCGAGCCAAGTCAAGAATTCTTGAAGTTAAATTATTTTGAAGAAATTTCCCAATTATCTCAATGGCCATGACTGTATTTGTTTCCTGCAATATCTCATTGTATTCGCTCCTCTTCTCATAATAACTTCCATGACAATCTATCTCCATTTCTTGAGGTTCAATTGCCCATTTGGACTTCTTTTCGAGGGTACAGTTCAGCAATCCTTCATCATCTAATGATGCATCAAGCAATTGCCATACAATTGAAAATAAAAACTCAACCACAAGAATCCCTGGGTCACTTTCTCGCAAGCCAAAATTCCAGGAAAGATGAAGAATAGATTCTATCGATTTCATGACTCTGTCCAAAGAATATAGGTACAAATTCCAGATACAATGTAAGCACCATTGTCAGTACAATGTAACAAATAATCATTCTGTACTAGAGAAAACTTACATTTGATAATTTGGCCCATTTATCTGAGATTTAAGGGTAAAAATGTGTCTCTTAAGGAGTTCCATGTAAAGTCTATATGCCACCGGCTGGGAACGTCGACTTGGAATGACCCTGCAGAAAGAATGGTAGACAACAGTAAGACCATTATGAGAGTTTCCATTTTCCCACAATGCAAGGGAGCAACCAGTTGCTCACAAGTGAAACCATACGAAGGCAAGTTAAGAAAAAGTGAACATAACTAGATCCGGAGAAACAAACAGAACCCAACTATCCAAACCTAGTACCAGAAACAAAACCCGAAAATCAGTGGCAAGCAATGCAGCCTAAGATCAGTAATCTGCCTGCAATCTGATACTTCAAAATAAAACTTTGCAAATACATAATAAACAACGCCACACTCGCTCATCAATGTAGCACATTGCGATCCATGAATTCAATAGAGTTCACAAGCAAATGAAAATTAAATTAGGATGCTCACATCCACACGTCTAATCGCAATACAATAACTTGGCTCACTCGTTATCCATTCTTTTAGAAAGAATGTCTACAACATCGATCATACTGAATGATCAAGACAGGGAAAACCGAGATGGAAATTAGAGAAGAATTGAATTGCATTTGTGAAGGAAAAAAATCAAGTACAAGGAGAAACATGTGAGACCATTGCACAATTTGAAAATGTGGGGGAAAGGTGAGAAAAGTCTTGAATTTAAAAACTCAAAAGCAAAATAGAAAAGAGTACTTGTACAACACATTAATTTCTCCTCCTAGTCAACTGAACACACAAGTATTTGCTACAATTCAGCCAACATATCCTCCACTTGTCCTAAGCAATGCGCCATCACCAACACATTTAAGATTCTGGTATTACTTTCCCTCCCTTCATTTTCTAAGCAACCAAACAAACAGCACAGAAAACAAATCATTAAACACAGAAAACCCATTGAAACACAAAGAGCAATGAATCAAACACTCCGCAGCGGCCCCGGGGGTGGGGGGCACTCTGTGTGTGTGTGGAAGAAAAGATGAAACCTTTAAACAAATTCACACCCTTTAACTGATCCCAACTAAAAAATGTCTCAAAAGAACCTCATTTAAAATCCCAAAAACCGCAGAGCTCGACTTAGCCAAGTTGGCTAGAGTGCTCCAAAGTTTGAGTTCCCTTCTTCGCAGTTAAAGACGAATTTAGTGTAGATTATCTTCATCGTTTATCAAAAAGTAATTTCCATTAATCCGAACCCACCCAGAAAAACCAAAAATCTTCAAACAGCAAATTTGAGAGCAAAAGCACAAACTTTTGTGAAAGCAGGGCAAGAACAAGCATGGGGGGCACAATCTTCAGCGTCAGAGCCTTCTCCAGAAACTTCCAAGTGATGGGCACGTTGTTTTCCCAGCAAATGTGAGAGACCAACACATTGGCGAGCTCCGCTGAGGGCAGAGAAACTCCCATGGAGTTCAAGTTGGAGGACAACTGCATGACCCAGAGCAGAGGATCACTGCCCTTTTGCTGTGCCCCTTTGGTCAGTTCCACCACACTGTCCCAGAGGTTGCCTTGTAAGGAGACCTCCATTTATGAGACAGATTTTGATTATGGTTCTGGAATTTGGAATTCGGAGTGGATTGGTGAGTGTGGAGAGAGAGAGAGAGAGAGAGAGAGAGAGAGAGCAGAGCAGATCAAAAATAGCAGAGTGGTGACTCTGATGAGTGAGAAAGGAAGGGCGAGAATAGTATCGTGGTTTTATCTTATGCTTTGGGTATAAATTGGTGTTAAGAAACGGTAAAGTCAAAACTGTGTGAGGATAGTATTGGGATTTAGGTAATGTCTTCTGCCTATACATGGAGAAAGTCTTAGGTACAACAATCGGACCACATGTCTCATAACACATAATTTTTTATTTTGAGACTTACCACTATCTCATGTAATAATCACACACTTTCTCGTACTACTTTATAACACATCATATAATATACAAATTTAATTTAAAAACTTAGTTTACCTAACATTACTCTTTTCGATTTACTCACACAATCTTTCCTATACATGGCACGTGGGGACAAATGAATTGTGGTTTCATTAGTCTAATCAGATTCTCCTAAACATCTCTATTAACTGTTGTAGCCTTTTTGTGCTGACGTTTGTATCTATCTATTAATCCTTTCGATAAAGATGAAGCAAATTTGTGTCGTTTGGTATTCGAATAGGAGAATCCGTCCTATCACACTGGGCTAGTAGGCTTAGGTTTATTATAAAACCTCACATATATTTCTTGTATGCCAAGTCACGATTGTGTATACAAGTGTATCCCTCTACATCAACACAATCATTCAATATATGACCAATGTATAAGACTGGGTGTTGGTCTAAACGGGTGGTCACGTGCACAAGGATTGAGATTCTCTTCGAATCTCACACTTTGGAGCTCATAGGATTAGCAATCTGGACTATTTAAGAAAAAGAGGTATATGGGAGTTGAAGAGAGAGATTGTGTGTGAGATGAGCTAATGAAATGAAACTAATAAAAGTCGTGAAATATAGTCCGAATTGTTGGATCTATAGACTCCATAATGTGAGATTCGAAGAGGATTTCAATCCATATGCAGCCATTCTCTTCAAGATTATCATGTACTTACAAATGTTATAACCAAAATCATGTCCCCACCAATGTCTTAGATACAAGCTATTGGATCCAACTCTACAAGAACCAGAACAGCTCAACTTTTCAGTTGGAAGTAATGAAGGGTAAAGATGTAATCTTATGCTGACCTTTCTCATGTTTGAGGCCAGCCCTGGCTCACAAATGATAACCGATCCATAGGGTCCAATGGCTTTGCCACCAGGAGATGATGATCTTCAAATCAGTTTCCTAATAATTTCTTTTCTTAATTTCCACATTATTTTTCAGTCCTAGAAATATAATAATTGAAAAACTATGATGGATGGTGGTAGGTGGAAATAGATCCCTCCTGAACATTAGGTGGGGATTCTCATGAGCAAGAACTTTGGACCATTGGATGAAAATTCAACGGTTATAATTATTATAACTTTAAAGGGATTTTCTTATTTGTAACCGTTGGATTTTCATCCAACGGTCTACAGTCCTTACTCATGAGGATCCCCACCTAATGCTCAGGAAGGGATCCATTTCCGTGGTAGGTGGTGAATAAGTCCACTTAAGAGTTGAGAGAGTAGATTGGGTCCACCTCCAAGCAAAAAAGTGACATTAGAATGAAAATATTTTTGCTCACCACCATTAAGTACCATTAAGTGATGGTGATGCTCATCACTATTTTTATAATCATTAAATGAATTTAAATTTTAAGATCTGTGCAGTAGATAGACACAAATCTCAAAATTTAAATTCAATCAACAGTGATAAATAAGGTAGTGAGTATTACGACAACTTTAGAGTGGTGAGTAAAAATGCACCACAATGAAATTGGCATGTTAGGACTTATAAGGCTTTAGGTATGGGAAAGGTGGTCCTCCTTTTCCCCCACTTCTTCAATTGAGGACCATTTTGGGAAGAACCCTTTGGTATGTTGTCACAAGTTACAATCCTATATCATGTTGTGTGTGGATATTATATAATATATACTATGCATGTCTTGGTAGGTAAGCAATAGTATTAGTGCATGCCTTCATTTGGGCATCTTATATATTAACTACTATGTTTAGGGCATTAATCTTGAAAAGTCTCAACTAATGTGGTTCAACCTCCCTTACCAATCCTAATTACAATAATTCTTCATGAGAGAGATTGGATTATGTTGTGGCAAACATGGTGTAATCACTACTGAGAAAAAAAATTAACAAAACATTGCAGGAAGCACGTAAGTAGCAAAGGTAGCATGAGGTCATTGGTTCCACATAACCGCAACAACTTCATATTTTTCTTCTCTTTGAATTTATATATGACCTATATAGACAATAATTCTTGGTGTACTTGTTTGTGACATTTACATTTATTTTACTTGTTGCAACTGCTATAGCTAAAAGAGTTTTTTCAATTATGAATACCATGAAGAATTCACATAATGAATGAGAGATCAATAATTGAATAATAGCTTGGTTATATACATTAGGAAATATACTTGTATTTGATTTTATGACATTAGGGAATGGTTTAAGATAATAGACATTGTGATATGACGATATTGTGATATGACATTCCCAAAACTCGTCGTGGAAAACAACATTTTCCCTATCAATTTGTTGGTAGGAAAGTTACTCGTGGGAATCGAAAGAAATTTATAACGCACACATAAGCTTATTAGGGACTGGTTTAAGATAATAGTACAGGACAAACATGATATTTTCCTATCAATTTGTTGGTATTTGTCACACTAAAAAGGCTTTAAACTCAATTTCGGAGTTTGTGAGCCAATTAATTGTAAAACATTGGGATATATTAGATATGACATAGAAGAAAGTGAGTTAGGTGAATTGGTCCAGTCATTTCTAAGAAACCACATCAAGTTCAAAGTTGTTATGATATGATTTGAAGTTGGTAGAGTGGGAGAGGATATGGTTAACAAACCCACATTTTATATGGAAGATGATGTAATTTGCAAGGCATTGAAGAACCAATCAATCTCGTTCTCCTAAACTTTACCGTTTAAAGAAATTGTAATAACTTACTGTTTGATTTTAATCCAGCAATATGGGTAAAGAAATAAAACAACAAACGTTTGTCCTCTTTCACCATTGAATTAAGACCGATGATAGGTGACCGTATTTACTTTAAAACTATAAAATTCAGAAGATTAGTATCGAAGAAATTAATGCATAAGATGTTATTATTTTTATATATAGATAAACCCACATGAAACCGATTCTTATGTCTTAATTAACTTTAATTAGTAAGCATTGTTGCCATCTTTTTAATAGACCATACACATTGATCCAGTTGTGCTCAAAAGATGGTTGCTTACCACCAAAAATCAAGGCGGCCAAGGCAAGCAAAACATAAATCAAACTAAACTATTGAGCTTGCAAATTTAAAATTGAGAAAATCATCACCTTCTGTCTAAATTGATGGGGCACCAGCTCCTAATAGTAATAATTACTAGGAAATTTGGATAATCCTAAAATAATAAGAAAGGGAGGAAAAAGTGGTGGAGTTTTGGTACCTAATCTGAGTGCTTGGGGTCACCTCAGACACCAAACTCAGAGAGATATTGGGAAGGTTGAGTCGTCAAGAAGTAAAGCACTTGTCCAATAAAAGCTTTGACACATCTCTTGTGCCACGAGAGAGATATTGGGAAGGTTGAGTCGCTAGGGCAGCTCTAAAATCGATTCATACAATTTGGGAGATGTAGTAGAATTAAAATACAACGCCTTAGTTTTATGAGAGTTGTTATATGAATGATGTGATCATAATCTCTAATTAAGTTTTGTCATGTCCTTCAAGCATACAACCGATAATATATATTTTTGTCTCAATATGTTTGTGAGACTTGGTTTGGTCACATGATATATGTGAATTAGAAAAGTATCGCGTGATGTGAGAAACAAAAGAAAAAAAAAATGATATATACACTCTAATGGATAGCCAAAAAAAACAAATTCTTAAGTAAATAATATATTTTTATTTTTCATACATCACGTAACGAGTGAAACAAGGTAAATAAGTTAATCTTTATCAAGCGCAAGTTGTGACATGAAGATGGGTCCAAAAGGACAAATTGGGAGCATTATTAGCTTTGTTGGTTGGTAGATAATGATTGTGCCTTATCCTCCTCTACCATGAAAAGGCAGTGACGAACACTAGTGGTGAATGAGCTTGCACATAATAGCATTAAGATGAAATTAGCATGTTTCCAAAATATCAACATCCTTACACCATCTCCAATCGGAGATGCCAAGTCCCAAATTTAGGATTTAGCAACGAAGTACTTATCCAACCCAACCCATTTGATGCCAAAAAAACCAATTGACAAGGACGCCTATAATTGACGCGATAGGATGACAATTCTCTACCCTTGTAATATTTCTTCCCTTTTATTCTCTCATACTTGAACAGTTACGGTTAAGTTACGTTAAAATCTTATATTAATTTTTTATAGAGACAGTAATACAAAAAGCAAAATGTAAGTGGAGGGAAGGAAGGAGATCGGAATAAAATGAGAGAGAATCCTACTTAAAAAGGAGAGCCAATGGCTCTTTTTTATCCAAAAGGTGATATTGGATTATCCCATCGCGAGTGGGGATTTGTGCTATTTATACTAGTTTTGATGAGTTTTCTTGTGAAGCATACGAGAATTTGATCTTCTATTGGAATTTTACTTTATGTTTACACAACCATATTCTTAATTAATAATTTTAATCACAACAATCTCAACATCAGTTTTCATTTTTATTTTTGTCTTAATTCTTAGAAACATCTAACGGATGATATCAAATGTGGTCAAATTTAATAGTGATGAATATGATCAAACGATCCAAATTTATATCAACAGGCTAAAATAATAATTAAAAGTATTTAGCTCATAAATAAAGATATCAAATGCCGGAAATTTGGATTGTTTTACTTATATTTTCGTAAATATAAATAAAGATAACCTAAAGAAAAATAATTTGAAAAAAAGTTAATAAAAAATAAAATAATGCTAAAACACTTGTTCACATTTAATATAGCTAAGTTGCTAAATTCAGCGCTAAAGGGTTGGAGAAGAAAAGCAATTTGTTAATTCAGAATTTGTCTTTTGTGTGCCAAATTTTAGCAATTGAGGAGTTGGTTAAGGAAAACCCTTAATGAGGAAATATGCTTTTGGATATTAGCTAATCGCTTGCTTTAAATTAATGGGGCAATAAATTGTGACATCATCAATCAATATCATACACCTTAAAAGACAACAGACTGCATCAATAGCTAAAAGTCACTTACGTGTGTGACGCTATCCCGAGCAAAATCTTAACCTAAATTGGAAAAAATGTTGGTGTATGCAGAGAAAAAAAAGTACACGTATGATTCAAGCAAAATTGGGAAAAGGGTGCACCCATGCCATAGTCAGAAGGCTAATAATCAGAAGCACTGATGAAAAGCAGCTGAAGCATGTACCATTTTTCAAACACAATGATGATATTATGCACATTCCAAATTATGATAAATAATAAAAATTAAATTATAGAAACAAAAAATTCTTTGTTGAGAATGACAACCACCTAAGTTAACAGAACGAATATATGAAAAATACTAGGATTGATCGCACGAGGCCGCGTTTCTAGTCGTTGATGTATATGAGTCCACTGAAACCCACATACATCTACTATCAGAAATTACCTAAGCTTGCGAGAGCGATTGACGATAGCATTACTCATCAATACATACTATCACGTGTCGGTGACTATGACTACCTCGAAATACAATATACAAATTGCTACCACAAAGAATAGTAACTAAATTTTAGTTAGTTTCAGATAGAGTCAGTACAATGCTGGTGGACGTTGCAGGTTGCAACAAATTTGGTGAACTAGAAGTCGGCGTCCAACTTGAAGATGAAATTTTTGCCACCATCTTGGAGGCCTGACATAACAGATGCTTTTTGATAGTCACCGACCCTTCTCTCGAAAAAGTTCGTCTTTCCTCTGCAGAATCAAGCAAACGAGATCAAGATCATTTATCCGTCAACCAGTTCCAAGAATAGACTAAAGCAGGCAGAGCAAAACCACATTCTCAGAAATACTCACTGCAAAGAAATAAACTCCATCCAGTCAAAAGGATTTTTGACATTGTACTTCCTCTTACAACTTAATGCAACCTGCAAAGGAGAAACATTCTACCATATGAATATTGATACTAACGCGGAGAATAGTTATATAAGTTAAACGCAACTCCCCTATCATCTAGGAATTAAAGAAATGAAAAAGGAGGAAAAAATCATCAGAGAGATACTTACCAAGAGTCGATCAGCAACATATTTTATATACTGGCTCATAAGATCTGAGTTCATGCCAATCAATGCGCATGGGAGGGCCTCACAAACAAATTCAGTCTCAATCTCGACAGCTTCATTTATAATTCCATGAACTTTTTCCCAATTTAGTTGCTTCTGCAACAAACTAATAACAAAACAAATATAGTTTCCGTCATTTGCATACCGAGAAATGGAAAAGAATTTTCAATCTCTCTTTTTTACCCCAGTTTCTCCGATTCCCGGATTCTGCAAGGACTAAAAGTAATAAACCACTGAGTTCTAAGAAGGTGAAAACAACACCGTATAACTATTATCTTGTGCCTAGCAACACAGGAAGCTCAATTTTGGGAACCAGAAAGAAAATAGATATTACCTGTACAAAAGGCAAGCAAAATCACAGTGAAGACCCTCATCTCTAGATATAAGCTCGTTTGAGAATGTCAACCCAGGCATTAGTCCCCTCTTTTTAAGCCAGAATATGGCACAGAAGCTGAGAATGAACAATAAAGTAAAAAACAAGAGAGAAAAGGGAGACGAAAACAAAAGAAAAGATCATACAAGCCTCATAACGAAAAGTATCAATTAAACATATAAACTCAAGCATATATAATGCAAGCCCAAATTACCTTCCGGAGAAAAAGATTCCTTCAACACACGCAAAAGCAACAAGTCTCTCCGCAAATGAATTGGAACTGCACATCATGCAGAATAAGAAATTGGTTTTTGGAGCATCTGCCATGCTTCTAATCAAACAAGGATTATGTACAAGCTACACATGAAGCTTGATGATAACAAGCAGACAGGGTATAGAAAGACGCCTTCTAAATTTGCAGAGTAAAGCAGATGGTACTAAGTTTGAATCTTGTGATATCAACATATGATACAGCATAGACTACCGAAGGAGCTCTTTGTTTTGTTAGAAACTGAATAATACATGGTTAAAAAGCCACTCCCGTTTTCCCTATGTGCATAAACCTTCTCTTTGAAAAGACCAAGTGAATGTTAAAAACCCACTCCCCTTTCCAATACCATACGCACTTGAAGGTTGAACTGAGTCATTACATATAATTTCACAAGGAAGGAAGTTCAAAATTACTGCAGATGTCCAATACCGAAGTTTGACATAAATGGCCCTCCTACACATCTAAACAATCTGTTCTCTTCTCAAACAAAATCTTAACATTTAATATTTGAAAGGACCAGAGGACTTCTATATTAAAAATTCAAGTACCTGAGTTGTACAAATTAATGCTCATACACTACTGCTCGTGATTGCATATATCATTCACAAACACGTCCAACCATACAAAATTGTCAAAAAGTACTATCTCCCTTATTAGCGATGTTATATTCACTCATAAGAAACATGAGTACCTGTGTATCCAATCCAAAGCCCACTTAGCCTTCCTAGACACACAAGGAATGCTTTCAATTGCATTGAACAATCTATGCTTCTCCGTAGAATCCTTGATGTATGTCTCCAAAAGCAAGCTGTACATCTCTGATGGTAGACAGTATTTAAAAAGGAACAAGGAGAAAAGTCCTTAGACAGGTGGCCATATACATTACAACTAAGGAAACCAGAGAAACTATGTTTTAAGCTCTACCGGAATGGATATTCTCCATTGCAAGTTGAAATCCATAGAATGCCCGAGCCTGTGAAGAATGAGAAACCTTGATGTAAGTCAACCAGGAGAAAACAAAATTAAATAACTGAATCTTAGGGGTGAAACTAAGGAGATAAATAGTTGAATCTTAGGTCTTGGGAACTTCAAACACTCTTCGCATCTTATCTATATAAAGAACAGACCAGAGAAAAGAAATCACCTCTGGAATCTGAACATCAGTTAGAAATCTTGCAGCCAAATTCTCCAAAACAATCCCATCAGATGCAGCAAAAAATGCAAGGACATGGCTTATAAAGTGTCTTTCAGAGTCAGACAAAGCGTCCCACTGCTGTATATCATGGGAGAGATCAACCTCCTCAGCTGTAAGCCAATTAACACGTCATTAGAACATACCATGGCAAATAAATAAAAATAATGGAACATCTACTCAACAGCATAACATTGATAGGATATCAGAAATGGTTAAACAAATTAGTGCGTATGAGTATAATTCTACTAGCTCAAGGGACCCTTGTTAAATGTTTGACACTTGTCATTAGATTAGAAAGATTAGTTGCGGTGGTTATTGTTGTAAAAGCTTAGCTTGCAAGTCTGAGCTGGATATATATCAGACTAATTGTGCAAGGCAGGTTGTTGTTAAAAAACTATATTGTTGTGGATAAATACAAACACAGTTTCCATGCCATGCGTTGAAGGTTAGAACAAGGTTCTTATTAAACATAAGGAATCAAGTTACTGAAATAAATGCCTTATGCCCACATTCTAAGCTATAATTCAACCACACCCGCCAAAGACTAGAGCTGTCCGGTAGAAGGTGAAGAACTTATATGCTCGAGATTGTAGACTCAGAATTCTCCAGAGTAAGACACTATATGCTAGTGCTATTTACCACAAAAGCAAACCAAGTAAATCAGAGGCAATGCTACCCACTTATACTGTATTTGACATATCAATATGCCTTCATACATCATATTGCAGTTAAAATTTGCAGCCCCCAAAGGGTTTGCGTTCGAACATGTTCCGATTTTGTTGGATTTTCATACAGGTTGATAATTGCTTCTTCATGTAACAATTCAAAAACAAGTAATGTACAATAAACTTAAGAGAGAGAATAAAGATAAATAATTTATTTCCCAAAGCACAAGAAAATCCCAAATTTGTTCCCCTTCAGAGAGACAAAGCAGACGCCATGACTATAATTTTAACTAATATTCTTGCGGATCCATTTAAGGAAAAGAAGATACTACTTTCATGAACCAACAGTAACAATATCTTACAAGTAATTACACAACTGAATTTTGGAACCAAAATAAAAGAATTAAAAATCCCCACCTCATATTTCTTTTAAATTCCAACAAAGACAAAGGGAAGAACACTAACATTGCACAGATACAAAAACAAAAAGTAATGAACTTGAAGAAAATAAAGAAATACCCACTTCAAAACACATGCAGAAAAGCAAGAAAAAACCAAAATTCAAAAGAAAATATAGGAACCCTTGTTGTTTCTTACAAAGAGGATTAAAAGAGAGAAATATGAACAAGTTACCAGTCCAAAAACTGAATTTTGAAAAATTAACAGAAACCCACTTCAGAAAACACACAGATAAGCAAGAAAACACCAAAATTCACAACAAATACTTAGAATATTTGCTCTGGTTTTCAAAAAAGGATTAAACTTTAAAGAGGTAAAAACGAAGAAGTTACCACTTACCAGTCCAGAAACTGGCCACGGCCTTCTTGTACATCTCCCAGACTTGCTTGTACCGAACAGGAAACATACAGAACCTCTGCGTCTGCTCCATTAATATCGGCTCCTCCTCCTCCTGCTCTGCTCCTTTTTCTCCATTTGCTATCTCTCTCCCATTTTCCAAAGAACCCATGTTTTTGCAGTTTCCAGATGTTGGGTTTTGTGGGGGTTAAGGAGAAACCCTACAAAAACCTCAAAGCTAGAAAAAATCACTGCCGATGTTGAATTTTGATGGGATAGCGTATCAGACAAGGCCGGTCGCAGATAGATTTTAATTTTATTTTAATTTTTTAAAATTATATTTCTTTTTGTTTGTTTTCGTGCATGGTGGTTTATGTTTGGGATTCCAATTGCGACTGGCACGGAATTTCTGTAAAAACGGCGATGTAATGGAGAAATTTTTTATTATGACCGGAACACGAGTGTTAAACTACGTGTTTTTATATAAATGGTAAAAAAAATTTATTTTTTAAGTTATTAATATTTTAACACACATATCTCACTATTTGTATTGTAACACATAATGTACCAGTTCAAGTTCGTGTCACATTGAAAAATCCCTTGATAGTGAGGACGGTTATATTTTTGGCGGGTTGGGCCACTCGCTTTTTGCCTTGTGAGAACTGGGCTCTGTAAAAGAAAAAAAGAAACCCAACTTTGGCGGGTTTGGAACTGCTTCTCTGATTGCCCGGTTTTTTACGTTATTTTGCTACACAGAAGAAGAATGTCAAGCTCCGAGTGCTGCTCAAACCCTCCGACCCTGAACCCCTCCAGCGGCACCGGCCATGTCGAAAACCTCGGCGGTCTCGACTCCTATGTCACTGGCTCCCCTCACTCCAAACTTGCCGTTCTCCTCGTCTCTGACGTTTTTGGTAACTTCCCCACCACTTCAAAAACCTCTCCTTTCTTCGTTGACCGACATGGGTTTCTTTCCTTATTGTCTATTTTTTATGGGTTTTTGTTTTGATGGGTATGGATTTTTAGGCTGTGTTTGTTGATGGGTTTCCTAAATTTATGATATTTTCCATTCCTATTTGAATTTTGGGATTTTTTTGCTCCAATTCTGATAAAGTCTTGATAATCTAGATTATGTGATGTTCATTTCTGTGATGAAAGTTTGTGTTTTGTATAACTGCTTTGTAATGTTGAATGTTTTCTTTGTCATGCAGGATTTGAAGCTCCAAACTCGAGGTATGATGACTAGTTGACTACTCTCTTTATTGGTTTTTCGACTGCTAATTTTATTTGCAGTGGATAATGTGCTAGATGAATTCTACGAATCGCTTTTTCTTGAATCCGAACGTTTTATGCTGTCCCTTTTCGCTTTCGGATATTGACTCGGGGATATTGCTGGTTAAATTTGATGAGTAATTTACTTGAAATAATACAGTCGTTAAGGAAGAAGAAAAAGTTACTGTAGGTCTATAATCTATGATTCTATTAATAAAACTCATTTAGTAGAAAAGGATAAAACTTAGTCTGTTCAATTGTTGAGATATATTTTGTCCTTTCTGTTTTGGTTG
Organism: Heteromeles arbutifolia; assembly: GCA_024362995.1. Classification (NCBI taxonomy): domain Eukaryota; kingdom Viridiplantae; phylum Streptophyta; class Magnoliopsida; order Rosales; family Rosaceae; genus Heteromeles; species Heteromeles arbutifolia. The sequence goes on from JANCRC010000006.1 coordinate 23,301,610, forward strand.
TTATAGTTTGTTAGAGTGTGGAGTCCACACATGTGCAGAGGTCAAAGCTTGTATATAAATACTCTTGTAATCTTATCATTTGTGTTAATGAAAATACAACTCTTTTATCTGTATCTATATCTAACTTAATTTTGAAAGATAGTTACAACCAATGGTTTCAGATTGTATATCAGTATCAGATATTGTCCGATCCCCTGCCTATACAATGACCTTTTATGATGATTTGAAGATCTATAACTGTATTTTTAGGTTGTTCACTCTATAATCTATAGAACGATAAAATTTCACGTGCCGGTTACCGACATCAGCTATTTTCATCGAAGAACAAAACTCTGGAATCACTTTGTAGTTTCCGTGTTTCCACAATATCGTATACCCTTTAATGCCACCTGCCTTCCATTTTGAAGGGAGCTTGCTGATAAAGTAGCAGCTGCTGGGTTCTTCGTTGTGGTTCCCGACTTCTTTAACAAAGACCCTTATGCACCTGAAGATGCCAATAGACCTCTTCCTGTTTGGTTAAAAGATCATAGACCGGTTGGTTCTTTTGTTATTATGTCTACTTTTATGCGTATCTGTTTTGTTTCTTTAATGATCGAAGTACTTTTACAAGTCTCCCTATGCAATTCTTGAGTTTACGAAAATATTTTAGATGCTTATCTGTGCGGGTTCAGCTTGGCAATCCCATGACTATTTATGTCAAAACTTTTTATGGTTGTTCCTTACTAGGCTGATTCCACCTTTTGTGACAATGGTTAAGTTACGAGTCCCTAGCATTGGGGTGTTATAAAAGTTTCTCTGCAATTTGGGTATGTTCAAGTATTGTTAGCTTCTGAATCTTGTTTTTGGATTGATAGGGCAAGGGATTTGAGGATGCAAAGCTACTTCTTGAAGCTTTAAAAAGAAAAGGCGTTTCTTCAATCGGTGCTGCAGGCTTCTGTTGGGGAGGTGAGTTCACTTTCCTTTCCTGTTAACATCTTGGTTGCTCTATTTTATTTTTCCTTATCTCCATAATCCATTTACTTTGTGGGTTATTTGTTGCTTTTTCAGTGTAACAAAAATGTTTCTCATTTGGACTTTTGGCTAATGTTTAGGCAGTGTTTTACTTATCACTCTTGTTTCAATAGTTCAACCAATATGGAAAATATTGTTTCAGTCGACATTGAACTATTTGTGCTGTTTTCAGCCAAGGTTGTGGTTGAACTTGCAAAGCGCGCTTTAATTCAAGCTGCTGTTCTGTGTCATCCTACATTTGTCACTGTGGATGATATGAAGGGTAAGATATCAGTATTAATATTCAGGAAATATCTACTTAGACACCATTATTGGAACAAAAAGTTAGTCTCACTCGTCTATTCCTGGAACTACTTTCAGAGGTTGAGGTTCCTATTTCTATACTTGGAGCTGAGTTTGATCGGATATCTCCACCTGAAGTTGTGAAACAGTTTGAAGAGGTTTTAACTGCAAAATCTGAGGTAGGAATATATCTTTCATCCAAACAGTCTTCAGTACTTGTGCTTTTGTTAGTTTGTTTATTCTAGTCAGGGACATTCCTCAACTTGAGATGCCTGGCGAACTTTGTTTATCATATAATGAAATATAATTGTGCATGGCTTGTAGTTGTAGGTAACTTGCCCTTACAAAAATGACTTGTAACTTTGTAAGGGAAGGGTGCCAGAGAACTTATATGCTATGCCAAGACATTTGATTTAATTTCCAATCATGGTCATACACCGTTTTGTATGAACTTCAAAAACATTTTAATTTTGTTCTCTGTGAAGAAATGATAGGACAACACGAGGAACACACACCCCCTTCACTTTAGGGTTCACCACTGTGGTAGCTTGTAGTGGCAAACTTTTGAAATTTGTTGAAACGATTGTTGGTTTTGTGGAATCACAGGTTAAGAGCCATGTGAAGATATTCCCGAAAGTGTCACACGGGTGGACGGTGAGGTACAATGTTGAAGACGAAGCAGCTTGTAAATCTGCCGAGGAGGCTCATCAAGACTTGTTGGAGTGGTTCTTGAACCATGTCAAGGGAGTGACATCATCACTGTAGTGGATCTCCTTATCCTATCAACTGCCTTCTATCGGTAGTGGTTAGATGATGCCTCTGGAGTTTTATGAACTAGTGTGTGTTTGTAAAGTTTTGTAGTTTGAACTGACGGTCCTCGACCGGCCTCCTCCGTGTAACCCGGAAGAACCCCCAACACCATTTTGGTGTCATGCAAGTATAGTACTAGTTGGAGATCCCCTATGGGTTGTGCCCCCCAAAAAAGAGAGTTTTATAAACTTCATGATTTTGTTTCCGGCACATGATAACCAGTCATCACACTTTGGTTTAGGAACAGGGAAATACAAGGGAGAAAAAGAGGAAAATCAAATGATGTCTTACTAATAAGAAATAAGTACGTATATCAACACTTAAATAATAATTCAATCATCAATACGTGCTTTCATATTGTACCTTCTTTCTTCAATGTTTTGCGTTACATATTTGGAATGACTGTTCGTTTTATGGAATCACAAATTAAAAGCCATGTGAAGAATTTCCCGAAAGTGGAACACGAAGTAAGACGTTGAAGACGGAAGCAGCTTGTAAGGCTGCCGAAGAGGATCATTAAGACTTGTTGGAGTGGCTCTTGAATGTCAAGTGACTGGTATTGTCGTCATTGTGAAGCATTTTAGACCAGAATTATTTAAACATTATCGTATTAACAGCGTTCTATTTACTATGAATCAGAATAATGCCTGCACTTTTTATAGTACCAATATTTGTATGTAAAATTCGTTGCTTGCAAGAGTAGAGGTTTGAGAACAATGTGGTGCTTTTACGTTTGGCATTTGGCGAGTGGTATAATTCATGCTAATAAGTTTGATGAAGTTGATTAGTGCATCATAAAAAATAAAAAATGTATTCTAAATCGAATAGAACCACATATTAAGCGGTTTTCTCTAACACGGTCTTTTCTGGATAGTTGCGAAATGTAACTCATCGGCGTGCACAAGACATCGACTGATCACTCACATTCTGCAATTTACTTCCAACCATAACATACCCTTTCACTTTCACAAATGACCAACTTGATGTACTGGGTTTGGTTTGGAGTGCCATACTCTTGGGGTGCGTTTGTTGACCGGACTGGACTAACTTCAGGGATTAAGCTGAACTGGCTTAGAATAGACTAAGCTGGATTAACTTAGTGAAGCGTTTGATGCAGTGTCAGACTAAGTAGCAGAATAATGAAAAACCTATGATATATAACAAAATATTTGCTTCAACTTCAATTTTAACCAACATCAAAATTTTCAACACCCAATTCCCAATCCAACACCAAAGTAGTAGAAGAAACCAATCAAATACACTCTTCAACATAATGGAGCATAAGAATCTACCCTGATTCAAATTTGTCTAGTAATTTTTCTGAAAAGCAAAACGTCTTCATTTCAGTGACATCTCAAAAACCGTAGGTTGACATCTGATATACCAAGAGGCAAAAAATGAGTCAAAACATGATTAAACCCGCTCCTAGAAACTGGCCTTGCAAAGTGCGAAACTGAACTTCTGATTGGGAAACTCTTCATAACTGCAGAGAACAGAAACACAGATCATAAGTATGAGTAATATGAACCAAAATAAATGAGGACCTCAAGTTTCGTGAGTCCAGTTTCTCAGCAAATCACTAATGAGAATTTGGCCATGAATATGTAAGCACATCAAAATATATACCCAACAAAAATTGCAGAAACTGCAAATCATTTGAGGGTAATATACCCATTTTGCTAAACACCTACAAGGCAGCAATTCCTATAAATTCTAACAACACCAAATTCACAGATAAATTTGTAATTTTTTTTTTAAAAAAAAACGTTGTTTAAAACTAAAGTTCTGAAACAGAGAGAGAGAATTCAAAAACATACCCCATGCTTTTTTCTGTAAAATCCCAAAAAGTGAAGCAGGCGATGAAGATGACACAGTTGACAGGACCATCGTTGGAGATGAAGCAGTGGAAGAGGTCAAGGAGGACGGAGCCTGAAGTCCTTGCCGTCGAAAATTGAGGTCTAGGAGGAAGGAGCCCAATCGGAGGGCGCGACCAATGAGCTTGATCTGAGCGGAGGTGAATCGAACAATGAAGCTCGTGAGTTCTCCGATTGAAGTTCAAATCGAGGTCTTTGTTCATGACTCAGGGTTGGGGGCGAGGAGAGAGGGAGAGAACGCGAGCAGAGAGTGATCAAAGGGATTAGCTAGTCTCATGGTTCGCGACGTCTCTCGCTAAGACCGTCTAGCACGGTCCTTAGTCGAGGCGAGTTCGGCTTACTCCCGCTAAAGCTAGTTCTGTGAAGTAACAAACACGGATTGCAGTAGTTTTTAATCCACTCCAGTCCTGTGAAGGTTAGACCATCTCCAACCGAAGGGTACAAACGGTCGAAAATAGCCCGAAAACCGTCTCCAACCGAGGGTTAGGCCAAAGGGCTCGTGGGCTCCACTGGACAAAAAAAGGCCAAAAGGCTAACCTGCTGGCCCAAATGAGACAGCCAGCCAGCCCCGGGCTGGGCCAGATTTTTTAGTATTCCTATCGGATATAGTCGACAACATTGTTAATTATTCCTGTCGATTTATATCCGACAGGAATGCTAGGCCAAATTTCAAATGCAACGGCTAGTTGACGTCAGCTAGCCGTTATTTTTTAATTTTTTTTATTTTTTTACAAATTTTTTTAGATTCTATTTGTTTCCTATAACTTACTAAGCCATTATACAACATTAAATTAAATTAAGTAACATGAAACAACATTAAACAATATGAAACAACATTAAATAACATTAACCAACATTAAATATTATACAACATAAAAAAAACATACAACAACATGAAACTTAAACAACATTTTTAAAAACATTTAACAACATAAAACTTAAATGCCTACTCCATACTTCTTTTGGCCCAAAGATATGCAACAAGATCCTGTTGTAGATATTTGTTTGTGGCACAGGAACGTATCATCCTATAGCCTTATGTACTCATTTATAGAAATACTACCAGTTCTTGGATTGAAAGGCAAATTAGGCCCATCATATATTTTTGCATGAGCCCTTCGTGACCTATTTGGATCTTTTTGGTCGTCATCGGACTCTCCATCAATATACCCATCTCGCTCATCCTCCACAATCATATTGTGTAATATGCAAGGTTCTAAAAAACACTAGGCGCTAGTCGGGTGGTGGGCTAACACTTAGCGCCTAGGCGGCTAGGCGGGATCTAGGAGGGCGCCTAGTCGAATTTAGGTAAATTTCTTGTATATTTTGTAAATAAGTGCATATTGACATTTACAAATCAAAATTCTTGTATATCTTTGAATAAATATATTATATATCATATAAATTAGTTAATTTATTTTATAGTAGATGATTAAATATTGAGAACTACTTTATTTTTAAAAAAATATACATATCTAAACATAAGAGTATAATATAAGATTATTTTATTCTAATCATAAAAAGAAAAATAATAAAATAATATAATGCAAGAGTGTAATATGGTGTTGTTTTAAAAAGAATAAATAATAAAATATTATCTAAATAATTTATATAATTTATTTATTAGGGGATAGTGGGTAATTATTGTTTACCCCTTTATTTTGTGATAAGGCAAAGGCTGGTGCACTTCACCACGCCAAACTAAGCATCTTTTTAGAGACTTTTTCACTTTCCCAAGTTCCCTGCTGCTACCCGTTCACATCTTTTCATATTTTCAGACTTTTCTTCTTCTACATCTTCTTCTTCATCTTTTCGAACTTTTCTCTTTTATCTCTCCGCTCCATCTTCTGTCTCATCTTTTCACTTTTCTTCTTCTTCTGACTTTTCAAACTTTTCAAACTTTTCTTCTTCTTCTTCTTCATCTTTTCAAAATTTCTCTTTTACGTCATCTTCTCAGTTTCTATCCCTCCATTTTCTTCTTTCCTGAAAACCCACAAATCAAACATCGAAAATATCTCCCTCTATCCTTCCAAATTAAAACAACTCCCTCAATCCCTTCATCTCTCCACCGCACATCTCCTTCTATCCACCACCGTACTTCTCCGTTTTCATGCACAAAAGTCTTAGGTTTGCAATATTGGTCAAATCTAAGATGCAGCACGACGAGAGACATCTAGATATTCTGGGTTTGCAGTTTGCACAAACACAGAGCGGAGAGGCGAGGAACCGCCTACCATGCCGCCTAGCACCGCCTAGTCAACTGCCTAAACCTTCTCCGTTTTATTGAACGTTTTGCCCAAAATCGCCACGAAAGCCCACCGCCCAGCGCTTAGGCGCCACCTAGGTCGATTTTTAGAACACTGGTAATATGATGCAAGACATCATGATGGAGTCTAAATTTTCTCAACTCCATCCTCTTGTCGGTTCCTTGATGATCTTCCACCATGCTTGTAGAACACCAAAAGCTCTTTCAACATCTTTCCGGTATGCCTCTTGGTGTAAGGTAAAACATTTTTCGGTGTCATTTTTAGGGTTTGGAATTGCTTAGATAAGTGTCACCCACTTTGGGTAGATGTCATCTGCCAAGTAATACCTCATATTGTACTGACGGCCGTTGATGTAGTAATCAAGTTGAGGTGATTTACCTTCCGTCAGGTTATTGAAGATGGGTGAACGCCAAAGAACTGTAATGTCATTTTGAGATCCAGGGACTCCAAAGAAAGCATGCCAGATCGCCTCTAACACAATAGTTGGCTTTCTCGACCTTCCGTGAAAGCCTAATTGCCATCCCGTGGGACAGTTCTTCCAACTCCAATGCATGCAGTCTAATGACTCTATCATGCCCGGAAACCCACGGTCTTCAGCTTTGCGAAGGAGCCGATCCAGATCTTTTTGATTTGGCTCACGGAGGTACTCCTCTTTGTAAAGCTGAACAATTGTGTTACAGAATTCAGCAAGAGTATCAAGGCATGTAGACTCAGACATACCATGGGTTTCATCCATCGAATCAACTGGGGAGCCATAGGCCATCATTCGAAGTGCAACAGTAACCTTCTGATGAGGTGAGATGACACACCCCGACTCGGAATGTCCACTAGGACTCCGAATTTGAGATGTGCTTGCCAACATCTGGAAGGTGACGAAGCCATAAAGTGTAGTGATGTGGAAAATGTGAATAAATTTAAACCTAAAAGTGCCTAAATACCATAGTGCGCTAGTGAGCAAGAGCAGACCCATCTCACTCGTAACGTTAGAGCATAAGTAAGGTGCAGTAGAGCGGGTAAGAATCATGCCCTCAGAAATAGCCACCAATCTTGAGATTTGCCAAGTATCCTCGTCGAGACGAACGTTCAGTAACTAAAACTTGGAGGGGCACAAAACAAAAACATGAGTGGGCAAAAACAAAGCTTTTCAAAATCATTTCAATATCAAAAGCAATAACCCCTCGCTGTAAAACCTGTATACTTTCCCAGAAAGTATCATACATAACCACATCTCAAAACATGCTAGAAAATGGTAAACCTTGAATATGCCATGTCAGAGTATGCCATATCAAGGTATCTCAGCAACAACCATATAAGCAAGATGAAATAAATTAATATAAAATGAATGTCAGTCGGAGTCACCTATAGTGACCTGTACGACTTATCCATATCTCATAAATCAGGTGCTAGCACGTGAGTCGAAGTCACCTATAGTGACCTGTACGACTCATCCACATCTCATCATTCAAGATCTCATCAATCAGGTGTTAGCACATGAGTCGGAGTCACCTATAGTGACATGTACGACTCATCCACATCTCATCAATCAATATCTCATCAGTGAGTCAGAGTCACCTATAGTGACCTGTACGACTCATCCACATCTCATCAATCAATATCTCATCAATCAGGTGCTAGCACGTGAGTCGGAGTCACCCATAGTGACCTATACGACTCATCCACATCTCATCAATCAATAGCTCATTAATCAGGTGATATCACATGAGTCAGATTCATCTATAGTGACATGTACGACTCATCCACATCTCATTAATCAATATCTCATCAATCAGGTGCTAGCACGTGAGTCGGAGTCACCTATAGTGACCTGTACGACTCATCCACATCTCATTAATCAATATCTCATCAATCAGGTGCTAGCACATGAGTCGAAGTCACCTATAGTGACCTGTACGACTCATCCACATCTCATCAATCAATATCTCATCAATCAGGTGCTAGCACGTGAGTCGGAGTCATTTATAGTGACCTGTACGACTCATCCACATCTCATCAATCAATATCTCATCAATCAGGTCCTGCACACGAGTCGGAACCACCTAAAGTGGTCTGTATGACAGGCTGGGTGTGTGTGTGTGTGTGTGTGTATATATATATGCTCAGTGCTACGATCACATGAAGGTTGTGCGAAGTATCACAAGTCACATACGAGTCGGAACCACCTATAGTGGTCTGTACGACAGGTTAGCACCTACCTTGGAATCCATGGTGAGCGTAAGGTGCAAGAGGTGAACGATCACGTGAAGGCTGGCCCTGGCCTCGAGCTGAGCACTAACACCGGGGTGCAGGACAATGAATTCTACTCGAATCCATTCATCATCAATTACCATTCGATTGTACCAACAATATATACTCACCTGAACTTACCTTGGCCTCCGCATTAGTGTGCAACACTGTGCAAAGCCGTACTAAATCACATATTAAAATGTAAAATAATTATGGCAAGGAATTTATAAAACATAAAACCACAATTTCCCATTTCCTCACACAATGATTTATCATCAACATTCAGTCACCAAATCATAAGATTAATCTCACATTTCTCACCAGATTCCTTTACACTGCTCAATTTTCCAAACAAAGCTTTTGTCCAGATTATTTAATCTCACTTATAATATGGCTACATCTAACGTCTCATTAGACTGCCTACGTACCTTAAACAGGGATCAAGCCAATCGTAGTTCATAGTAACTGTTTATAGGTTATACGCATATGGATATATCATGATATAATGTAAACTCAACCATATCATAGTACTTTATAACATATAAATATATAGAACCTGGCTTAAACTTCTTAGTTCAATTTAAAAGTATTTGTGAAATTAACAATCACATATAAATATGATAAGAAGGAAAATATCCACTCACCTAAAGTCCGCGCTACAACTTCCTAGCATAAACATCGAGGCGTCACGAACGATCGGCGCTTAAAACAATTATCAAATCACATCTCAGAACTTTTGTCGGTAAAATACATAACATACATAGAACCAATGTCTACGTAATTCGATCCGGAAGATCCATATATTAGTTTTCTGATCTGTAACTTCCAAGGATCCATATTATGCTTCTAGAATAACATACTGAAGTTTCGGAACGATCCAACAGTCGGATCTCCACCAATTGTCAAAACCAAGTGGCGATTAACATTTTATTTTACGGTCTTACAAATCGAATTTGGGAAGATCCGTACATCGGCTTTCCAATCCGTAAGTTCCTACATTCTTCAAATATTACAATTAATAACCTATTAAAGTTTGATGACGATCCAACCGTCGGATCGTCGATTCATACAATGACCTATTAACGTAACGTAGCGAATCTAGGTTCTAATGATCAATCTACGTTAATCCATTCTCAAAACTGAACTCAAGGCATTTAATAACGTCTAAAAATAACATTGACGGCCTTTTGGCCACGCGCCGCCGTGAGTGGCGGTCGGCTGCCCCGACTTGCCGGAAAATCCAACTATCTCCAAAAATTCTCAAAATTTACATAATTGAAGATCTCAATGAGTAGAGAAACTTCCATACCTGTGACCAAGGCCACTTTGGCCTAGAAAGGCTCCAATTTTGCCAAAACCCGTCGGAAACCTGGAATTGGGTGTGTTCCAATTCAACCTCCATACTTGCTCCGACGTCTCCAAGCTTGTTTGGGCTTTGTTCCAGACCTCAAGGAAAGTCTAAAGGTGGTGGAGATGGAGGTGGTTAGCTTCGGATTTAGGAGATTCGAACCCAAACACCCCACACCCTCCCTTGCGGTTTTCTCTATTTTGGAAGCCAAATCTCCCCAAATTTGGGATGGAATGGATAGAGGGAAGGTCCTAGAGTTTTTTCCAGGTGGTTAGAGGGTTTGATTCGTCGGGAAATCAACGGAAAAGCACCGGCAAAAGGGCTAAACGGGTCGGGTCCGAGATGGGTTGCGGGTTGGCTCCCCCTTCCTTCTTTTCTTCTTCTCTCATTTTCCCTCATTTCTTTTGTTTCTGATTGGTCTTCCGAGTTCTCTCCTCTCTTCCCATTAGTCACACCTCCCTCATTTCTCTTCCTTTTAATCTGGGCTATACATGTAGCACTCCAGATTTTCTGGAGTTTTCCTCAAGTAATTAATTTACCATTTAGTCCTTAACTTAAAACGTTAATATCTCCTTCGTTATAACTCCAAATTGCACTCCATCTGCGCCCACGCATCCGTAGCGATGAGTACTACAAGGATATGCCAAGAAAATGAACCTTACATAACATAACATGGCAGTCAACAAAAGTCAACACTTTGCCTCGAAGGGCATCTTCATAAACTCACCTATTAAAATTATAAAAATCATAATTTTTAGGGACGGGCTGTCACATGAGAAACCAAAGCGGCCTATTATGTCCAACTTCTGTTGAAAATATGGATTGACCTAATGGACATCATGAAGTACACACTCGAAGACATGACGCCTCATCCGGAAGCGACGCCTGAAATCATCTTCTGTGTACACCGAGTTAAGGTTGAAGTAGTTGTTCATCAGATTGACATGCGTCATTGCTCTTTTTCGTGGTTTGTAAGAGCGACCAGCAATAGAGCCACCTCATTGAGGTTGTTCCTCAGTTGGCTGACACATCATGGCCGTAGCCATGGTTGCCACATATTGTGTGTTGCGTCATGCTTCATCTTCTTCATCAGACTCCTCATCTTCTCATCTCATATGTGCCCATTTTTCTTCCAATTCGAAATTGGATGAGGACCCCTAGTTGGAATTCGAAGAAGATCCAAAGTTGGAATTCATTGTAAACTTGAATTGAAAGAAATTGAATTCAAATAGATTGAATTCAAAGGTGTGTGAATTATAGCCCAATATCAATCCTATTTATAGAAAAAAAAATATTTGAATCCAACGGCTAGTTGATGTCAGCATGACGTCGGCTACCAACGGCTAGCTGACGTCATGCTGACATCAACGTCAGCTACCAACGGCTAGCTGACGTCATGCTGACATCAATTAGCCGTTGGATTTGAATTTGAATTTTTTTCGGCCAAAATTTGTAAAAAAAATATTAAAAATTTCTCATTTTTTTCCTATAAATTTAAGTTATTGTATTTTTTAAATTTAATTTGTTGTTTTTAAATTTAAGTTGTAGTTTTTAAATTTAAGTTGTTGTAGTTTTTAAATTTAAATAATAAATTATGTTTGGCCCTATAGCCCTTTGGCCCTTAGTTGGAGATGGATACAAATATGGCCATGCACTGTTCATTAAAATATTAATTTCTTGGAGAACTAGAGGGCTAAAACGAGCCATCTGGCCCTCGTTCGGTTGGAGATGTGTTGGAGAGTTGACTTTTGTAATTAGCTTAGTTACCTGTTTGGATCCTTGTAATCAAAATGTAATTAGTATAGATATTATTTGGTGTTTCTTTCCTTGTAAATCAATCTTGTACAATATATATTTCCCTCCTTGGTGAGAATAATAACATCAGAAAATTAAACCCCAAAATAAGCCTTAATTAGCATGGTCTCAGAGCAGAGATCCTATGATTTCTGCTCTGCCCGTTCCCTCAAGCAAACTCGACCCTCCCATGAAGAACCTACCACCACTCTACGGTGGAAACAATTTCATCCTAACCGATCCTACCCCTATACTAAACATTATAACCCTAAACACTACTACCCTAACTGACCCTACCATGAATCCTCCTCTTGTTTTGAGTTCTTCCGACATGCCACCGGAGTCCTCAGGTAACTGTGGTTATGCTTTTAATATGAATAATTGTGATACTCAATCCGGTTGGATCATTGACTCCGGTGCCACAGACCATATGACCTATGACCCCACTGATTTAGCTTGTGATAATGTTCCACTTCGACTAAATATTATTAATTCTAATGGTGTCACCTCACCGGTAACTGGTGCTGGCACTGTACGCCTCACGCCTACCCTTTCTTTGCCGCATACATTACTTGTACCTTCACTAAAGCATAAATTGATGTCTCTTGGCCAAGCTACTGAGCAATTGAACTGTTGTGTACTATTGTATCCGAAGTTTTGTCTTATTCAGGATATTCTCACGAATGAGATAATTGGTCGTGGTACTAAGAGGGGGGATCTCTATTTTGTGGACGATGTCAGTACAGGACGGGTCAATCTCACCCAAGAAGCCATTGATCACAAACGGCGTCAGATATGGTTATGGCATCACCGTTTGGGTCATCCATCTTTCACTTATTTATAGCATATGTTTTCGGATTTATTTGTTGGTTGTTCGACTTCAGACTTTAATGCGACACTTGCGTACTTGCCAAGAGTCACCGTGTTTCTTATCCGTTGAATTCTAATAAAAGTGTTATTCCTTTTGGTCTTGTTCATTCGGATGTTTGGGGACCATCTCTGATTACTACTTTATCTGGTATTAGGTGGTTTGTAACTTTCATAGATGATTGCACACGGATGACACGGTTATACCTTCTTAAGCATAAAAGTGACGTGTTTATGTCGTTTAAGACATTCCACACCATGGTTCAGACACAGTTTTCTACTAAAATCTGAATTTTGCATTCTAATAATGGTGGTGAATATGTTAATAATGATTTTACACATTATTTAACTAATCACGGAATCCTCCACAAGACTATTTGTCCCCAGACTCCTCAACAAAATAGGGTGGCTGAGCGCAAAAATCGTCATCTATTAGAAATGGCTCGATCGCTATTGATTGGGGCGCATGTTCCCCGCTCCTCTTAGGATGTTGCTCTTCAGACTGCCACTTACCTTATCAACTACATGTCATCCAAGGTATTGAATTTTCTTACACTTTTGCAAGTTCTTTCTACATTCGTGCCTCTACCGTCCGTTTTGGTGCTTCCACCGCGAGTTTTTGGATGTGTTGCCTTTGTTCATCTACATAAAAATCAACGAACAAAACTTGACCCATTTGCTATCCGTTGTGTTTTCATGGGGTATGGACTACATCAAAAAAGGTACCATTGCTACCAACCTCCTTCATGTCGGATGTATACTACCATGGATGTTACCATTTTCGAGTTTGAGATGTATTACTCTTCGTCTTCTTCCAACCCTTCTCTTTAGGGGGAGACACTACATGACGAGCAGGTTTGGACCATGGTTGCTACCACTGATCTTCCGCTGCCACTATTAACCGAGCCAGTCGTCGAGCCCGCAGTGGTTGAGCTTCTAGCCCAGCCAACAGAAACACCATTGTTGCCACAGAACCAGCGGTAGGCACGACAGTGCCGTCCTCACCCACAGCAACAGTGCTGCCACTTGCCGATCTTGAGACTTCTACTAATACTACTCCCCCTCGTCTCAAAATATAGTACCACCAGATGACCATACTTCATAGAATATTCCTGAGGTAAGATCTAATATCCCTATTTATGTATCCGATGTTCCGAATTATCAGTTACCTTTCAGGCACAACCGAGGAAAACCACCCAATCGATATTCACCGGAAACAACGAAAGGCTTTAAGTATCTTATTGCCAACTATGTGTCATCACATAAATGATCATAACCCGGCAAAGCTTTTGTTCAACAAATATCTAATTATAGCACACCAAGTTCATTAAATGAGGCACTATCTGATGATCGATGAACCAAGGCAATGGAGGAAAAAATGGATGCACTTCAGAAAAATCAAACATGGGATTTAGTTCCGTACCCCTAGGAAATAAGAGAGTGGGATGTCGATAGGTGTACACCATCAAGTACAAAGCTGATGGGTTGATTGAATGATACAAAGCACAATTGGTGGCCAAGGGATACACTCAGACGTATGATGTTGATTATACAGAAACATTTGCTCCGGTGGCAAAGATTAATATTGTAAGAGTGTTACTTTCATTGGCAACTAACTTGGATTGGCCATTACAGCAATTTGATGTGAAAAATGCTTTCTTACATGGTAATCTTAAAGAAGAAGTGTATATGGATATTCCACTTGGTTATGCATTGGTTTCACAACCCGGAATGGTGTGTAAGTTGAATAAGGCATTGTATGGATTGAAACAATCACCTCGGGCATGGTTTGGTAGGTTTCGGATGGTTATGAGGAAGTATGGGTTCAAGCCGAGCAACTCTGATTATACATTTTTCTTGAAACGTCGAATGGGTAAATTGACGGCACTTATTATTTATGTGGATGATATGATTGTTACGAGTGATGATAAAGAGGAAATCTCAAGGCTGAAAGATTACTTAACAACTGAGTTCGGGATGAAAGATCTTGGTGGATTGAAATATTTCTTGAGTATAGAAGTAGCTCGATCTAAACAGGGTATATTTCTATCTCAAAGAAAATATGTTCTTGACTTGTTAGCCGAAATCAGAATGCTTGATTGTAAACCGGTTGACACCCCTGTAGTCCAAAATCACCATCTTACCGTGCACCCTAATCAAGTTCCCACTAACCGAGATCGTTATCAAAGGTTAGTTACGAGGTTAATTTATTTATCTCATATCAGGTCTGATATTGCATAAGTGTTGTTAGTCAATTTATGCATTCCCCGAGTGATACGCATATAAGTGCGGCTGAACGCATTCTACGATACCAAAAGTCCTCCTCGAGTAGAGGCATCATGTTTTCCAAGAATGATCATTACTGGATAGAAGGTTATACCGATGCAGATTGGGCATGGAATATTACTGATCGACGGTTCACATCAGGTTACTTTACATTTGTGGGGGGAAATTTAGTGACTTGGCGGAGTAAGAAACAGAAAGTGGTTGCTTTATTAAGTGCAGAGGCGGAATACATGGGTATGGCAAAAGGAGTATGTGAATTATTATGGCTTTGGAGTTTACTCGCAGAACTCGGGTGTCCTTCAATGTTGGCTTCGAATTTGTTTTGTGATAATAAAGCAGCGATTGATATCTCACATAACCCAATCCAGCATGGTCGCACGAAACATGTGGAAGTTGACAGACACTTCATTAAGGAGAAGTTGGATGGGAATATTATTCAATTCCCGTTCGTAAAGTCAGATGATCAATTAGCGGACATCTTAACTAAAGATGTTACCAGTCAAGCGTTCTACAACTCTCTCGTCAAGTTGAGCATGAACGACATTTATGCACCAACTTGAGGAAGAGTGTTGGAGAGTTGACCTTTGTAATTAGCTTAGTTACCTGTTTGGGTCCTTGTAATCAGGATGTAATTAGGATAGATATTATTTGATGTTTCTTTCCTTGTAAATCAATCTTGTACAATATATATTTTCCTCCTTGATGAGAAGAATAACATCAGAAAATTAAACCCCAGAATAAGCCCTAATTAGCAAGATGGTCTTAGTGGGGGACTCTGGCTCTTAGCTATTCTCCTCAAACTTTTCGCATTAGGCTTACGTCATTCATCCCGTCATTTGAAAAAGTAAAGAATTCAATAAAAAAACAAAATATAAAAGAAGTCCCGCATGTACTTGAAATTCAATGAGAATCAATCAAAACGAAAAGGAATTGATATTTTTTTTGCAGAAATATTCACGAAATTTAACTGTTTGGAATATAAATGGGAGATGAGGATGGACGAGTGATTTTTTTTTTTTATATTTAATTTGTTTTTTTAAAACAACTTGTAAGTTGAGCCAAAATAAATAAATAAAGAGTTGGCCATATCAAATTATAAAAGTAACTTTAACGAAAAGCTGCCGGTAACGAAAAACTACATTTTTACACTAAAAAGTAAATCCTGATATTATTCACTTTACCCTTTATTTTGTCGTTATTGTTAAAACTCAAAGTTTTCAAGTATTTTTTTTTTGTTAGTTTTCTTAATTATAAATGAAACCTCATTGATGACGTGATAGTACTGTACTAATTAATAATTTTTATATTTAAATATAGTCTCCGCTGTCCTTGCTCAGTCAAACACTGAGTGTAAATTCAGGGAGAGAAAAGGAAAGAAATCATGGCAAGCTCTGAGTGCTGCTCAAACCCTCCGACCCTGAACCCCTCCAGCGGCACCGGCCATGTCGAAAGCCTCGGCGGCCTCGACTCCTATGTCACTGGCTCCCCTGATTCCAACCTTGCTGTTCTTCTCATCTCTGACGTTTATGGTAACTTTCCCACCATAAAAAACCTCTCCTTTCTTCATTCTACGACATGGGTTTGTTTCCTTGTTGTCTATTTTTATATGGGTTTTTGGTTTAATGGGTATTGATTTTTAGGCTATGTTTGTTGATGAGTTTCCTAAATTTATGACATTTTCCCTTCCCCTTTGAATTTTTGGATTTTTTTTCCTCCAATTCTGATAAAGTCTTGATAATCTAGCTTATGTGATGTTCAATTCTGTGATGAAAGTATGTGTTTTGTATAACTGCTTTGTAATGTTGAATGTTTGCTTTGTCATTCAGGATTTGAAGCTCCAAACTTGAGGTATGATGGCTTTTCGCTTTCGGATATTTACACATGCTGCTTAAATTTGATGAGCAGTTTACTTGAAATAATACAATCGTTAAGGAAGAAAAAAAAAGTTACAGTAGGTCTGTAATCTATGATTCTATGTCTATATCTGACTTATTTTTGAAAGATAGTTACAACCAATAGTTTCGGATTGTCTATCAGTATCAGATATCGTATAACAATTGTCGGATCCCCTGACTTTTACAATAACCTTTCATGATGGTTTGAAGATCTATACCTGTATTTTTAGATTGTTCACTCTATAATTTACAGAAGGATAAAATTTCACGTGCCAGTTACCGACTTCAGATATTTTCATGTTGTTCGGTGTTTCCAAAATATCCTGTGCCCTTTAACTAATGCCACCTGCCTTCCATTGTGAAGGAAGCTTGCTGACAAAGTTGCAGCTGCTGGGTTCTTCGTTGTGGTTCCCGACTTCCTTAACAAAGACCCTTATGCACCTGAAGATGCCAACAGACCTATTTCTGTTTGGATAAAAGATCATGGACTGGTTGGTTCTTTTGTTATTATGTCTACTTTTATGCATATCTGTTTTGTTTCTTTAATGGTCGAAGTACTTTTACAAGTTTCCCTATGCAATTCTTTGAGTTTTAACAAATATTTTATATGCATATGTGTGTGGGTTCAGCTTGGCAGTCACATGAAGACTGTTATGTTAAAACTTTTTATGTTTGTTCACTACTAAGGCTGATTCCGCCTCTTGTGACAATGGTTAAATTACGAGTCCCTGGCATTGGGGTGTTACAAAAGTTTTTCTGCAATTTGGACATGTTCAAGTATTGTTAGCTTCTGAATCTTGTTTTGGGATTGATAGGACAAGGGATTTGAGGATGCAAAGCCAGTTCTTGAAGCTTTAAAAAGTAAAGGTGTTTCTGCAATCGGTGCTGCAGGCTTCTGTTGGGGAGGTGAGTTCACGTTCATTTCTCGTTAACATCTTAATTGCTCTATTTCATTTTTCCTTATATATATTTAATTTGTTGCTTTTTGAGTGTAACAAAAATGTTTCTCGTTTAGACATTTGGATAATGTTTAGGCAATGTTTTACTTATCGCTCTTGTTTCAGTAGTTCAACCAATATGGAAAATATTGTTTCGGTTGACATTGAACTCTTTGCGCTGTTTCCAGCCAAGGTTGTGGTTGAACTTTCAAAGCACGCTTTAATTCAAGCTGCTGTTCTGTGTCATCCGTCATTAGTCACTGTGGATGATATCAAGGGTAAGATACCTGTTCTAATATTCAGGAAATAACTACACCATTATTGGAACAAAAAATTAGTCTCACACTCACTTTATGATCTATTCCTGGACTTACTTTCAGAGGTTAAGGTTCCTATTTCTATACTTGGAGCTGAGATTGATCAGATGTCTCCACCTGAAGTCGTGAAACAGTTTGAAGAGGTTTTAACTGCAAAACCTGAGGTAGGAATCTCTTCATCCGAACAGTCTTCAATACTTTTGTGGCTTTGTTAGTTTGTTTATTCTAATCATGGACATTCCTCAACTTGGGATGCCTGGCGAACTTTGTCTATCATATTATGAAATATAATTGTGCATGGCTTATTGTTATAGGTAACTTGCCCTTACAAAAACGACTTGTAAGGGAAGGGGGCCAGAGAGCTTATATGCTACGTTAAGATATTCTATTTTAATTTCCAATCAGGGTCATATACCGTTTTGTACGAACTTTGAAAACATTTTAATTTTGTTCTTTTTGAAGAAATGATAGTACAACACCAAAAACACCCCCCTTCACATTAGGATTCACCACTGTCGTAGCTTGTAGTGGTAAACTTTTGAAATTTGTTGAAACGATTGTTGGTTTTGTGGAATCACAGGTTAAGAGCCATGTGAAAATATTCCCGAAAGTGTCACATGGGTGGACGGTGAGGTACAGTGTTGAAGACGAAGCAGCTTGTAAATCTGCCGAGGAGGCTCATCAAGATTTGTTGAAGTGGTTCTTGAACCATGTCAAGTGAGTGGCCTCATCAAGATTTGTTGAAGTGGTTTTCCTTATCAGCTGCTATCTATTAGTAATGGATAAATAATGCCTCTGGAGTTTTATGTTCGTATTATGTTCGTATATGTAGTGCATACAATCCTTATTACATAAGGAAACAATAAAGGACACTAACATTACCTTCCTAAAACATGACTCTAATATTTACACAATATTTACATTCCCTTTTCCTATATATTGTCTCACGCAATACTCCCCCTGAAGTTGGTGCATAGATATCACACATGCCCAACTTGATAGGTGAGTCATCAAAAGCTTTACTACAAACGGCATGAGTAAGAATATCTGCAAGTTGTTCTTCCGAGTTCACAAAAGGTATTGCAACAATCTTGTTTTCAAGCTTTTCTTTAATGAAATGTCGGATCAACCTCAAACATGCTTAGTCTTATCATGCTGTACTGGATTCTCTGCTATCTCTCTTGCCGACTTGTTGTCACAATACAATTTTGTTGCCCTTTCTTGTTTAAATCCGAGACTCCAAAGCAACTTCTGTAGCCAAAGAATCTCACACACACCATGCGCCATGCCCCTGTATTCGGCCTCGGCAGAAGATCAAGACACCACCTTCTGTTTCTTGCTCCGCCAAGTAACCAAATTACCTCAAACGAATGTAAAATATCTAGACGTAGGACGCCTATCAGTCACATCACCTGCCCAATCAGCATTAGTAAATCCCTCAATCCTCATGTGTCCATGAGGCTTATACAGAATTTCCTTTCCAGGAGCAGACTTTAAATACACTAGAATCCTTATAAGTGCCACCATATGCTCCACA
Source organism: Heteromeles arbutifolia (assembly GCA_024362995.1). NCBI lineage: Eukaryota > Viridiplantae > Streptophyta > Magnoliopsida > Rosales > Rosaceae > Heteromeles > Heteromeles arbutifolia. The sequence continues at coordinate 23,321,080 of JANCRC010000006.1, forward strand.
CTTGGCGAGTGCATAAACTGACTCACCACACTTACTGCATAGGCAATATCCGGACAAGTGTGGGACAAATAAATTAGTCTCCCTACCAGTCTCTGATATCTGCCTTTGTCAACCGATTCTTGATCTAGATAAATCCCTAAATAATGCTTCTCTACAATAGGAGTGTCCACTGGTTTACATACCAGCATGTTTGTCTCCTTTAATAAATCCAAAACATATTTACGTTGAGACAAGAAAATACCTCGAGATGAACGAGCCACTTCTACTCTAAGAAAATATTTTGTCTCCCAAATTCTTCACCTCGAACTCGGCGGCAAGACTTGCTTCCAATTTTATCATCTTTTCTGAATCATCACCTGTTATTATCATGTCATCCACATAAATAATTAAGGCTGTCACTTTACTGCTTCTCCGTTTTACAAACAACGTATGGTCGGAGTGACTATGATAATATCCATTCCTTCTCATAACTTGAGTAAATCTATCAAACCATGCACGAGGTGATTGCTTAAGTCCATAAAGCGACTTTTGCAACCTACATACTCCGATTTTCCCTTTGGCATTATACCCGGAGGAAAATCCATATACACTTCTTCCAAATGCCCATGAAAAAAAGCATTTTTAACATCAAGCTATTTCAGTGGCCAATTCAAATTTGCAGCTTGTGAAATAAGAACCCGTATTGTATTCATCTTTGCTATTGAAGAAAAGGTTTCTTGGTAATCAACATCATACGTTTGAGTATAACCTTTTGCCACTAACCTTGCTTTATACTTGTCTATTGATCTGTCGGCCTTGTATTTAATTGTAAAGACCCATCTACATCCGACCAGCATTTTCCCCTTCGTAGTTCCATTACTTCCCATGTATCATTCTTATGTAGTGCCATCATTTCTTCATCCATTGTAGCAGCCCATTTCGGATCCTTCAATGCCTCCTCAACTCGAGTTGGTACTTGAACTGCTTCCACATTATTCACCCATGCTTGACATTCTGGTGCAAAGTTCTTGCATGACACAGAATTTGCTATTGGATACTTCACTTTTCCTTTGAGAGAAAACCTATCATGCGGAACACCACGATTTTGCCTTAGCGGCAACTTATATGTACTTACAACATTATTTGGATTAGTTACATGATCATCCATTGTACTTACCTCAGGGATATTCAGAAAAGACACATTGGGTAGTGAGCTAGAGAGAGATGGTAATGTAGGTTCGGCAAATAACACTCATTCCCTTACTACACTTAGTTCGGCAGCAACTAGCTGCTGGGCGATTGAACTTGGATCGGCAGGACTTTGTCGATTTGCTGTACCTGTCTCGGCAAGACTTTGCCAATCTGTTGTACCTGTCTCAACAGACTTTCACCGATTTGTTGTACCTATCTCGGCAGACTCTCGCTGAACTACTGCACCTGTCTCGGCAGACAGCGGCTGAGGTGGCTGGTTCATTATCTTGGCAGCTTCTTGCCGATTCCCTTGATTCTCATTATCGTCAACACATGCTCCCCCTGAACTACATATCATACTTTCTAGTATCTCTAAGCACCAAGATCATTCTGATCACCACTAGTGTTTTCCCCCTGGTGATCTGAAGATGACGAGGTAGAAGAATAAAAATACTCGGATTCAGAAAAAGTAACATCTATGGTCATATACATATGGCGAGTTTTAGGATGATAGCACTTGTACCCTTTCTGTTGAGAGGCAAACCCAACAAAAACACATTGAAGGGCACACAGATCCAATTTGCTACGATGACTCTTGTGGATATGAACATATGCGACATATCCAAACACACGAGGAGTTAAGGTATTGGTAGATACTACGGGAACATGTTCGGTCAAGACTTGAAGAGGTGTACGGAAGTCCACAACCTGAGATGGCCTACAGTTAATCACATACACGGCATAGGTAATGGCTTCAGGCCAAAAACGTTTAGGGACAGACGCACCAATAAGCAAGGCACGAGCAGTTTCCAAAATATGACGATTCTTTCTCTCAGCAAACCCATTTTGGTGTGGAGTATGTGGACAAGTAGTTTCATGGAGAATTCTTTGATCCCAAAGAAAGCCAGATAACTCAGCACCTATATAGTCAACTCCATTATCAGAGCGGAGATCTTTAATAACAGAGGACTATTGTGTTGTAACCATCTGAGAGAAAGACCGGAACACCATACTAACATCACCTTTATTCTTCATCACATATATCCAAGTTATACGGGTGCAATCATCAACGAAGGTAACAAACCATTTAATACCAAAAAACGTAGCAACAAGGGTGAGACCCCAAACATCAGAGTGCACAAGATCAAAGGAAAAAAATCTTTTATTCATACTAGGAGAAAATGAAGCACGATGACTCTTCGTGAGAATACATACTTCACAATGTAAGTCTGATTCTTTTATTTCATGAAATACACTAGGCAACATATACCTTAAATAACCAAACGAAGCATGTCCTAACCGACGATGCAATAACCAAACTTCTTGTAAATTATTGGTACGAGATGCCCGAACTGCATTAGCTCTGCTAGGAACAACGTCATCCACATAATACAACCCATCTTTCTTAGTGCCACGCCCAATGATCTCCTTGGTCTGAATATCCTGAAGTAAAGAAAAAAATGGATACATAAGTACAACACAATCTAATTGCTTAGTAACTTGAGGAATAGATAAACAAATTATGAGACAACGACGGAACAAGAAAACAGTGATGAAGGGAGAAAGCCGGTGTGAGGTCCACGGTGCTGGCCCCTTGGACCGGTGTATTGGTGTCGTTCGTCGTTGCTATGCACTTCCGCGGAGTTGTTGTCATACAAGTAAACAAAGTTTTATCAAAGGTCATATGGTATGTTGCACCAGAGTCCAGAATTCAACTTGTATGATGTTCCATGTCAGACGCTAAAAAAACACGCACCATACTACCTGCATTCGACGATGATTCACTAGGAGTGCTCCTAGTCAACAAACTTTGACTCAGATCTCTAGAGGTAGGCACGACTTCCTTAACACTAGGTTCTACAGTGGCAACAGATGCATGGCTTCCACTTGCTCAATTAGCAGCACGCTCATTGGCACGTAACTTTTTCTTTAATTCCGAAAACCACTTAGGAACTCCATGTTTTTTAAAACGGTTATCCTCAGTATGACGGGTTTGACTGCAGAAAGTACACTTTAAATCATCTTTATTTTCTCGAGAAAAATGACGAGAAGTTGTCGATGAAGGTGATGCATATGGCCGACCAGCAGGGAATGATCGAGACATCATGGCTATCGTTTGTGTCAAGGCTCATCCTTGGCTGCCGACACCACTTCCTTCCATCATGGTAGCATGATGTTGGGCTTCACGCCTAACCACAGAAAACACCTCCTCGACAGATGGTAGGGGTTAAGTTATTAAAATATCACTATGTACCTTATCAAATACATCATCAAGTCCCGCCAAGAAGGCATACACTCGGTCCAATTGGATCTCCTCTCGAAACGTCTTCAAATCAAGAGAACATTCCATCTTAATCGGTCTTCTTTGATCCAGTTCTTGCCATACTGCCTTGAGATCGACATAGTACACACCAATAGGACGCCCTTCCTGACGGAGTCGAAACGATTTTACCTTCAACTCATAAATCTGAGAGACATCAGAACCATCATAATATGTCCGAGCAACTTCTTCCCACACTTCTTTAACAGAACAAAGATGGATGAAAAAACCCATGATGGTAGGATCCATGGAATTAATCAACCACCATTTCACAATTGCATTCCCAGTTTCCCAAGCTTCATACTCGGCACTTTCTTGCTTGGGCTCCTTAATATTCCTTGTCATGAACCCTTTCTTACCACGCCCAGCAATATGCATCTCCAATACTTTGGACCAAAAAGGGTAATTTGATCCATTGAGCTTTACGGTATTCGGTACGTTTGAAGCATCAATATGTATCACAACAGGGCTCACAACTGAATTGTCGGTGGCTGTACGTAGACCCTCCTCCAACTTCAGCTGTGAGTTTTCTTCGACACTGGCCATCTTGATTCACGACACACACAGTAGCACGGCAATTTCCTGCGAATAGCAGAAAAAAGAAACACAACAGGGACATAAGACCCATGACAGAGCAGCAAGCACAGCCCTTGCAGTAGCGGCACGGTATAGAAATTGTTTTCCGGTTAAGGTTACGGCAACAAGGTTCCGATGCCAAGTAGAATTTTATGGCTTAATTTCCATATATTCCATAATTCTGAATATAAGTACATACAATCCTTATTACATAAGGAAACAATAAGGGACACTAATATTACTTTCCTAAAACATGATTCTAATATTTACATTCCCTTTTCCTATACATTGACTCACGCAATATTTTGAACTGAAGGTCCTCGACCGGTCTCCTCCATGTAAGGAACCCCCAACACCATTTGGGTGTCATGTAAGTATAGTACTAGCCCCAACACCATTTGGGTGTACTAGTTGGAGATGCCCTATGGGTTGTGGCCGCCGCCCCCCCCACACCAAAAAAGTGAGTTTTATAAAACTTGATAATTTTGTTTCCGATACATGATAACAGTTTTCACATTTTGGTTTGGAACAGAGGGGAAATACAAAAGAGAAAAGTGGGATGAGCAAATGTAAACGAATGTTGGTGGAACCACAAGAAATGTGCGCGGTAGAGAGTGGAGTTTGAAAATTAAGAACTTGAAAACGTATTTATTATCAGTAAAACCTAACTAATCATGTTTACACTAATTAACTTGCTAAGTTCTCACTTGGTTTTCAATAAAAGGATGCATGCTAACAAATATGTCCCCACCTGAAGTCGTGCAACAATTTGAGGACGCTTTAACTGCAAAATATGAAGTAGGAAATGAGTCCGGATCCTCTTTGTGAGGATCCTGAGAATCCGTAAATCGTGTTTGTTCATCGTATATCGTGCGGTCAAAAATCATTTTAAATATTTTTAATTTAAAAATAAACATAAACAGTACTTGACAAAAACTGACCGCACGATGTACGATGAACGGACACGATTCACAGATCCTCAGGATTCTCACCAAAAGGATCCGGAGAGGATCCTGTTGGATAGGAAATATCCTTAATGGAAACACTCTTGTTGGGGTGCAAGATCCCCACACAACTCTTCCCGTGCGTGGTAAACACTGAGTTAATTGAAGGTGTCTTGACAAAACCTTGAATAGGCTCTTAGGCTTTCTTGCAAAGTTAGTTATTGTCAAGCGTGCAATTTCTGGTCAAGTCCAACAAGTTGTTTAATTAGTTTAGATGTTTATAGGTCATTTGTTGATCCGCAAGTAAACTGAGCCTCTTAGAAAAGATTGTTTAATGGAGGGGTTAAATTCATATTAGGTTCTTTTCCATGCATTGAAGACAAGGACTTCATATTTTTCTTTTGTTGAATGCCAAAACAATGACCGCAAACTGATCAGAAACGATCCAAGCCAGTTTGCAATCTTTATGAAATATTAAAGAGATAAAGCAAAGTGAAACAGAGAATAAGTAAAGCTGAAAGTAAAGAGCTTGTAAATTCTCGTAAAGTGTTAGCAAAAATGACAATAAATTGCATGAAAAGTAATAACTTGAAAGTAAATGATAAATACAAGTGATTAGGCAAAGTTTCAACCTATTCGGATAAGTTCTTGCAAGTACAGGGAGTGTTTTGGGAAGTAAAATTTAATACAGGAAATCAATACTACAAAGGAAGTAGTAGAGCTATAAATACAAGGGAATGTTTGAACCGCAAAAGGAATATGTGAAAAGTATGTTACATAGCTTTTAGAAGTCGTTTTGTATGTTGGGTTGAATGTTCTGTCCTTTTATAGAAACTGCCTCTTTCTTCCAAAATATGTTCTTAGTTCTGGCCAAAGTGGTTGATGTGATTTTGTTAGAGGGTGAGTTTTCCACTTGGATACTTGAGCTTTAATCCTCTTGCATCCATAATTTTGCATTGAAAAGTGATTTCTTTGTAAAATAAAAAAAATAAAAACGACGAGAAATCCCTCTTTCAGTGTGAACAAGGATGATCTTGCCACCCAAACATGGCACATCAAAAATACTTTTAACTTTGGTTACTTACTGTTCATTTGTGTTAAAATTAAGTACTCAATAAGAAAACCAAATGAATTTTAAAGACCCTAATTTCAGTTCAAAAAACTCTCAAATGATTTTAATGTATTTGTTAAAATGAATCATGGATATCCTTACAGTCCGGGTTGGTGGTTATAGGTTTCCCCCCGGGGGGGGGGGGGGTGGGGGTTCGACTTTGCCTTACAAAACTATAAGGTAATTATCAATAGAATTGTGTCATGAGTTATAGGTTGAACTTGCCCTTACAAAACTAAGAGCTTATATACTATGCGTTACATATTCACCTTCTTCAATATTTCGCGTTATGAAATTAGAATAGGCTTTTTAGCCAAAATGGTTTCTCAGATTTGGATAACTCATCACTTTGATCCCTGAGATTTAAAATCAATAGAAGTGGTCCCTGAGTTTGTCCACCATCAATCATTTTAATCCTTCCTTGAAAAATTATGTTAAATAAGGACCAAATGACAAAAATATCCTTAATTTAATAAACAATAGGCCAAAATTATTTGACAAAAATTACAGGCTTTTTGTCATTTTATCCTTATGTAATGAATTTTTTTCAAGGAATGATCAAAATGATTGATGGTGGACAAACTTAGAGACCACTTCTATTGATTTCAAATCTCAGAGACCAAAATAAGGAGTTATGTAAATTTTAGGAACCATTTTGGCTAAAAATCCATTAGAATATGACTGCTGGTTATATGGAATCGCAGATTAAAAGACTCTGGAGATTTTCCTGAAAGTAGAACACGGGTGGAGTCGGTGGGCCATGAAGTAAGACGTTGAAGACGAAGCAGCTGGTAAGGCCGCCGAGAAGGCTCATCAAGATTTGTTAGAATGGTTCTTGAATGATGTCAAGTGAATGGTATTGCCATCATTATGAAGCGTCTTATTGTCACAGAAAGACGAGAATAATTCAAACCTTATCGTATCAACTGCATTCTATTTAGAGCACTTCCAACCTAATAAAATCCCCTAGGGGATAGTGGATTAAATAAACTCCCCACCCCCAAAGCTCTTCCAGCCCTTTGTAATGCACTAAGCTCAAGGGGAGTCCAATTGTTCATCTAGGCAGATATCGACAAGCCCAGCCCCTAGGCCATTTGGCTGATGTCAGCCATGTTACAATTTAATTTTTTTTTTTTTTTTTTTTTGCACTAGGCACGTAGAAAACACCCACGAGTTAGTGCGCATCTCCTACGCCGCTGCAGCGCATGAGGCCCGCATACAAGTGCACTAATGAGTTCAGATAAAGGGTGACTTGGCACATGGTAGGCCATTGAATTTCCAACATCTATTTTTCTAGGTTGTCAGATTTTCAACGGTAAAAAAAATTGAAATCTAAACCCCAACAACTAGATGACGTGGCACAATCTAGACCGTTTGATTTCCAATCAACGGTCAAGGTTTTCTGGCTTAAAAAAATGAAAAACAAAAAATATGAAAAAAAATCAGAAATGTTACCATTGGCCAGGTGTCAAAGTATGACCTGTTGGATTTTAATTTTTTTTATAATCCAACGGTCCAAATTAATTAAGTTAATAAAAATTATTAAAATAATACAAAATAATAAAAATCCTTCTTTTGCAATAGTAACTTTTTTGCTCAGAAATGAGGCTCATAACATGAAAAAGCATTCTTCTTTTGCACAAAATATGGATCATGGTTGCAAATAGCAATCATGATTTTGTTAACAAACTTCGTCCACTACTACAATACTAGCTTTAGGTGTCGGATGATGGTGACGGTTTAATAAGCCATTATGTCGGATAAAAGATATCTGACACATCATTCAGTTAGTGTCCGATAACAATGAAATCCTGTCGGTTATATCCGACATAAATTCCTGGCGGATATTTAGTGTCGGATGCAACCGCCATAAAATTATTATAACCACCAGAACTTTTGAATTCTTTTTTTTTTTTATAAATATTTTTAACATAATCTGGCGGTTTTTAAGTTAATGGTGACTGTTATAACCGACAAAAATTGACTATTTTATTATTTTACTTTCTGGCGGTTATTATTTTAGTATTCTGGTAGTTATAACATGCAGAAATTGACTATTTTATTATTTTAAAATGTTATATTGATTAAAAATAAATAAATAAACACATGTTTTAAATATATATATATATATATATATATATTTTCACTCATGGCCCTGTCGGATATAACCGACACAAACAAAGCAAAATTTTGGGCGGCCGCCAAAATAATCTCTGAATGTTTTTTTATTTTTGCGATTTTTACACATACTATCTCGGAGTATATACAAACATATTTGACGGTTGGATTGTTGAAACTAGTTTCGTAAAATGCATATCCTATCAAATTGATAGATTTAACAAACACTTCAGAGTTAATGTTATACTTCCATTAAGTATAAAATAAGATTTATCCACTAGTGTAAATATTTTAAATTGAAGATCGAATTCATTCATTGCATTCTTATAGGGTCGAGGAGTGTAGCTGTAAAAAATCATTAAAATCGAAGCTAAAATAAACGTTAAATTGTGATTTTTCGTTTATAACCATCGAAAACTTTTATTCCGTTACCTAATCTCTAAATGCTTGTTTTTTGCGATTTTTTACGTATGCGATCTTGGAGTATGTACAAACAAGTTTGACGGTTGGATCGTTGAGAAACGTTTTGTAGAATGCATATCGCATCAAAACAGTAGATTAAACAAACACTTAGAGTTAATGTAATATTTCCCCATCAAGTATAAAATAAGATTTTGTGGTATCTACTAGTGTAAATATTTTAAATTGAAGATCGAATTCGTTCAATGCATTCTTATAGGGTCGAGGAGTGTAGCTGTAAAACATCATCAAAATCGGAGCTAAAATAACCGTTAAATTGTGATTTTTCGTTTATAACCGTTGAAAACTTTGGTTATGTTACCTAATCTCTGAATGTTTGTTTTTTTGTGATTTTTTACGTATGCGATCTCGGAGTGTGTACAAACAAGATTGACGGTTAGATCATTGAAAAAAGTTTCTTAGAATGTGTATCACGTCAAAACGATAGATTAAATAAACACTAAGAGTTAATGTTATACTTCCATTAAGTATAAAATAAGATTTTGTGGTATCCACTTGTGTGAATATTTTAAAATGAAGATCAAATTTATTCATTACATTCTTATAGGGTCGAGGAATGTAGCTGTAAAAAATCATTAAAATCGGAGCTAAAGTAAACGTTAAATTGTGATTTTTCGTTTATAACCGTCGAAAACTTTTGTTCCGTTACGTAATCTCTGAATGTTTGTTTTTTACGATTTTTTACGTATGCAATCTCGGAGTGTGTACAAATAAGTTTGATGGTTGGATAGAATGCATATCGCGTCAAAACGGTAGATTAAACAAACACTTAGAGTTAATATTAGAGTAAATTGTAGCTATGGTCCCTTAACTTTTACTCAATTGGAGCAATGGTCCCTCAACTAAAAATCCATTACCATTGGTCCCTCAACTTTAATTCAACTGGAGAAATGGTCCCTTAACTCTAACCCAATTGTAGCAATGGTCCTTCCAATATAACTCGTTTTGACAAAAATTTTGACATAGTTGACGAAAAGAACCATAATTATACACTTTGATGAGTTGAGGGATGTCACATCCCGGCCCGGGGCGGATCACTTCCTAGGCCCGCTCCACCACCGTAGCACGATATTGTCTGCTTTGGGCCCCGACTACGCCCTCACGGTTTTGTGTCTGGGAACTCACACGAGAACTTCCCAATGGGTCACCTATCTTGAGAGTGCTCTGGCCCCCTTCTCGCTTAACTTCGGAGTTTCTACGGAACCCGAAGCCAGTGAGCTCCCAAAAAGCCTCGTGCTAGGTAGGGATGAGAATATACATTTAAAGATTACTCCCATGGGCGATGTGGGATGTTACAATCCACCCCCCTTAGGGGCCCGACGTCCTCATCGGCACACTTCCGGCCAGGGATTGGCTCTGATACCATTTTCACATCCCCGCCCAGGGCGGATCACTTCCTGGGCCTGCTCCACCACCGTAGTACAATATTGTCTGCTTTAGGCCCCGACTACGCCCTCACGGTTTTGTTTTTGGAAACTCACACGAGAACTTCCCAATGGGTCACCCATCCTGGGAGTGCTCTGGCTCCCTTCTCACTTAACTTCGGAGTTCCTACGGAACCCGAAGCCAGTGAGCTCCCAAAAGACCTCGTGCTAGGTAGGGATGAGAATATACATTTAAGGATCACTCCCCTGGGCGATGTGGGATGTTACAAGGGATCCTAATTGTATAAATGATCATTCCAACATAGCTTATTTTGACAAAATTTTGACAAAATTGATGAGAATGACTATAGCTACACATTTTGATAAGTTGATGGACCAATGGTAATGGATTTTTAGTTGAGGGACCATTCTTACAATTTACTCTTAATATTATACTTCCATTAAGTATAAAATAAGATTTTGTGGTATCCACTAGTGTAAATATTTTAAATTGAAGATCAAATTTATTCATTACATTCTTATAGGGTCAAGGAGTGTAGCTGTAAAAAATCATTAAAATCGGAGCTAAAATAATCGTTAAATTGTGATTTTTCGTTTATAATCGTCGAAAACTTTTGTTCCGTTATGTAATATCTGAATGTTTGTTTTTTACGATTTTTTACGTATGCAATCTCGGAGTGTGTATCAAAATTTTGTGGTATCCACTAGTGTAAATATTTTAAATTGAAGATCAAATTTATTCATTATATTCTTATAGGGTCGAGGAGTGTAGCTGTAAAAAATCATTAAAATCGGAGCTAAAATAATTGTTAAATTGTGATTTTTCGTTTATAATCGTCGAAAACTTTTGTTCCGTTATGTAATCTCTGAATGTTTGTTTTTTACGATTTTTTACGTATGCAATCTCGGAGTGTGTATAAATAAGTTTGACGATTAGATCGTTGAAAAAAGTTTCGTAGAATGCATATCGTGTCAAAGCGGTAGATTAAGCAAACACTTAGAGTTAATATTATACTTCCATTAAGTATAAAATAAGATTTTGTGGTATCTACTAGTGTAAATATTTTAAATTGAAGATCAAATTTATGCATTACATTCTTATAGGGTCGAGGAGTGTAGCTGTAAAAAATCATTAAAATCGGAGCTAAAATAATTGTTAAATTGTGATTTTTCGTTTATAACCGTCGAAAACTTTTGTTCTGTTATATAATCTCTGAATGTTTGTTTTTTACGATTTTTTACGTATGCAATCTCAGAGTGTGTACAAATAAGTTTGACAGTTGATTGTTGAAAAAAGTTTCGTAGAATGCATATTTCCGTTAAATTTGCCTAAATTTTGAAGTGGGAAAAGTAATTTGTGCTAAATTTTTATTTATGTTTTTCAAGTATTGATTAGACAATCTTTAGTTTGTGTGATGACATTTTCATTGTACAATTATCTTTTTGTTTCTTTATCGTATATTTTACATGGGTTATTATCTATTAAACCAAACAATTATTTATTTAATTTTTAAAAACGTATTCTATTTAAATACATATTATTTATTTATTTATTAAACCAAACAATTATTATTTTATTTTTTAAAATCGTAACAAAATTTTGGGAGGGAATTTAAAATTTTGGGAGGGAATTTTGGGGGGATTTTTTGACACACCCCGTCCCGAAGGAGGGCATGCTGGCCGTCACGTGAGAGTGACGTAACCATTTACACAGTTCGGAAGCTTAAAAAAAATACAATTGTGAATTCTGTCAGAATACCGTTGGATTCCTCGTGGCCACCAAAGCTCTGCTCTAACTCGAACCTGGAGGGGCGCAAAACAAAGTTGAGTGGGTCAGTAAAACAAGTCTTTTCAAAACTTTTCTTTATCAAAGTTCTAACCCCTCACTGTAAAACATGTATACTTTCCCAGAAAATAGCATATATAAATATATATAGCTTCAAAATTCTCAAAACACCATTCTTTATCACTTTTCAGAAAATATGCCATGCTATGCGCCAAAAACATAATATGGATGCATCAACATAAATCAGGTGAAATAATAAATCAACCGGAGACCCTGCAGTGGTCCTGTACGGCTGATTCTAGAGCTCAATATCCAATCCAGCCGGAGTCACCAACTGTGACCTGTACGGCACTACACTGCACATAAGTCGGAACTACCTGTAGTAGTCTGTACGACTAGGATGGTGTAATATTACGCTCTAGTGCTTCTCTCATCAATCATCTGTGCACATAATCTAAGGTCACCTACTAGTCGAAACCGTCTCTAAGGTCTGTACGACTAGCATGTCAGAACCACCTCCAGTGGTCTGTACGACTAGCATCTACTTGGATCCAAGGTGAGCGTGTGATGCGGTGAATAACATAAGCACTAACACCAGGGGTGCAGGTTATGAGCTATCAACACAAATCACATCAAACAATTCAATGCACCAAATATAACTCACCTGATACTCACCTGTGCGTCCGCAGCACCAATTCACATATATGCATCATATAATATCAATTCACATATCTCATATAAATTCTATGCATGGCATTTCAAATCACATGATTCATAGAATCTATGCATGGCATTTCAAATCACACTTTCAAATCATATTTCACTTAAATAGATTTTCTGGGAAAAACTCCTTTATATAGGTATATACGTAAAACAAAACTGCCCACTCACTTGGAGTTCGCCCTGCAACTCCCTAGCACAACACATCAAGGCGTCATGGCGATCGGCGCCTAAAACAATCATCAAATCATACCTCAGAATCATATCGATAGAATATATCACTTATATAAAACACGTCACTATGAAGTTCGATCCGGAAGATCTGCAACTCAGATTTCCAATCCGTAACTTCCAGAGGTCCACAATAAATCTCTAGAACAACATCCTAAAATTTCATGACCATCCAACGGTCGGATCTCCGCCAATTACCAAACTAAGTGACGGTTAACATTATATTTTATGAACTTACAACTCCAATTCCGGGAGATCCGTAAATCGGATTCTCCATCTGTAAGTTCCTATAATCCTCAAATATTACGTATTACAACGTATCAAAGTTTGGTGACGATCCAACGGTCGGATCGTCAATTCATATTTTGGCCTAACCATGCATCGTATCGAAATTAAGTCCAAATGATCAACCAACGTTAAGCCACTATCAAAACTGAACTCAGGACATCCAATATAGCTTAAAAATAACATTGGCGGCCCACTGGCCACGCGCCGCCGCACGCGCCGCCGTGGGTGGCGGTCGGCCGCCCCGGCTCGCCGGAAAATCCAACTTTATCCAAAAATTACCAAAATTTACAGAAATGAAGATCTCAATGAGTAGAACAACTTTCATACCTGTGGCCAAGGCCAATTCGGTCGGCAAAGCCTCCAATTCCAACAAAACCCGTCGGAAACCCTAGGTTTGGTGTGCTCCAATTCGACCTCCAAACTTGTTCCAACGCCTCAACCACTGCTGGGCTTTGTTCTAGGCCTCAAGAGGATGCCATGGGTGGTGGTGATTGGAAGAAATTGCTTCACATCTTGACGGAAAGGGACCCAACCCGTGCGCCCCCTTTTTGCACGGTTTCTTCTATTTTCACCATCAAATCTCTCCAAATTTGAGATGGAATGGAAAGAGCAAGGGTCCTAGAGTGTTTCCCATGAGGTTCCTTGAATCAATTCGCCGGAAAAACGGGTGAATTTCGCCGAAATGTGGGTGTGGGTGCCGCAGGTCGAAATGGGTCGCGGGTGAAAACCCGTTTTCTTCCTTCTCTCCTCCGCTTCTCGCCTTCTCTCCTTTGCTCCTTTCCCCTGTTCCGATTGGCCCTTCTCTTCCTCTCTCCTCTCCCCATTCGTCCGGCTCCCTCCTTTCTCTCCCGGAGCTGCTGCTCCTTCCTCCTGGTTGGGCAGTTTTTGCCCAATCTCTTCTTCCTCCTTTCCTCATCCAGCCGGCCACATACACACACATATAATTTTATTCCTATTAATCCCAGCCATCCATTTATTTCCTCATTAAATCTGGGCCGTCTATTTTCATAAAAGAATTTCCATATTTTATTATTATAATTCCCAAAATGCCCAAACTTCAAACTTTAATATCTTTTTCGTTATAACTCCAAATCACGAACCGCTTGCGCCCACGCGTCCGTAGCGACGAATACTACGAGGATATGTCAAGAAAACAAATCTTAGATGGCACGACACAACGATTAACCTCGAACAATGCGCGTGCCTCAAAGGGCATTTTTGAAAAACCCTTATTAAAACTTTAAAAATCTTAAAATCAGGGACGGGCTGTCGCATTTTTGCCCCCATTTATTTTTGTCGGTTATAGCCGACAGTAATGAAAATTTTCTGTCGGTTTTTATTTTAAAAAATGTTTTTGTCGGTTTTAACCGATAGTAATGAAAAATTTCCAAAATAAAACTCCTCCATCTCTTCCTTGCACCAGTGCCTTCTCCCTTCCCCCTTCCTTCCCCCTTTTCTCCTCTCCTCATTTCCTTCTCATTCTCTTCTCCCCTTCTCCTTCTCGCTTCAATCACCAGTACGTTTTAAATAGAAATTATAAACTTCTGAACTTTCTTAAATAGAAATATCAAAGCATGAGAAAATCCCACATACAAAGGAAGAAACGCAGCAACATAAAGGAGAAACCTTGTCAATTTCTCATCGAGATGAATCAAGAGCACAACTGTAGTAGTGAACGAGAGCATGGTTGTCACTAGCGAGAAGAAAAGAAAGGCAAATCCTAAATGCAACCTAAGCAGAAGAGATTGATGGAAGTTTTTCTACTCAAACTGAGATGTCAAGATCGAGAGAAACGTGACGAGAGAAGACAATGAGCTGATGAGCGAGACAAGGTCTGTGATGATAAAGGTGGTGAAGAAAGGAGAGTGTCGAAGAACAGGAGCACCGCCTGAACTGTAACCCCTGGGAGCAGTGTAGGCGGCTGCACAACTTGCACAAATTTCCGGTTTGTCTTTTCTTTTCTTTTTCAAATATATTTATCCATCTTTCCAATCCTTTTCTTGTTGTTGGGGGTCAAACTTCTGTCTAACTAACTAACTAACTAACTAACTATATATATATATATATATATATATATATATATATATATATATATATATATATATATATATTCAGGTTAGCTGCGAAATAGGAAACAAACTTGAAGAATTGAAGAATATGGTGTGCCTTAGAGGAACGTTGCACATCTCAAAGCTGGACAATGCAGTGAATGCAAGGGAGGCCAATTTGAAAGGGAAAGAAATGATTTAGAAAGTGGTTTATATTTTTTTTATTATTAATATATTTTTTGTCGGTTTTATCAGACAGAGAATGCTCTTATTTAATCATTATTAATAAATTCTCTGTTGGTTATATCTGAAACAAGTTCTGTCGGTTTTAGAGTATTTTCAGTCGATTCTATCCGAAAGAGAATGCTCTTATTTATTCATTATTAATATATTCTTTGTTGGTTATATCCGACACAATTTCTGTCAGCTTTAGAATATTTTCTATCGAAAAATTCATTTCCTGACGCTGGCAATTATGTCGCTTAGTATATCCGCCACTGCATCCATTTCTGTCGGATTTTGATTAATATTTGACAGTGATATACGTTTCTTGTCGGTTATCATAGCGACACTAATAAATGGTTTCGTAGTAATGGTCGCATTCTAAAACGACGTCTAAAATACGCATTAGGGTATGCATTGTTTGGGACAAAATAATCGTCTAAAAGGTCCTTACCTCGATGTTCCGTCTTTCTATTAAGGTTTGCGGAATGCCTGGGTCTAGGGATCTCACCCACAACTTACATGACACGACGGGAATGTGAGGCTCTCTCTCTTCTACATTCTTCATCCTCTTCCTCTCCATTTCGAACACCTCATTTTCAACCTCCTCGAGATCGAACAATCTCCTTGCTTGCCACGTGGCACGCCGTGATTGATTAAAAATCTTATTGAAATCTATTTTCAAATATTCTAAACAGATAGTGACACGTGGTACGACGAGATTGGTTAAAAATCTTAGCAGAAATTTATTCACAAAATTCTTACAGAATCATGACACTTGGCGCTATGAAATTGATTAAAAATCTATTCGAAAATCTATCTATAAAAATTATACTTTCGGATAACAACACATTGAGTGATGAGATTGGTTAAAATCCTATCCGAAATTAAAAAAAATTATTTTTTATTATTTATAAAAAGATTTAATAATATTTTAGTACAAATTTCTTGGCTATTCAGTTTAGAATAGAGATATATTTGAACAGTTACTGTTCATTAAATGCAATAACTGTTCACTTGGGGGATTAAATTGCCTATTGCTCATGAGGCTTTTTAGGGGTGGAAGTGAATCAGACTAATGTCTACCATTTTATGGTACCATTATTGGTATGTAAAATTTGTTGCTTGGAAGAGTGGGTGCTTTTAGGTTTGGCATTTGGTGAGTGGTATAATTCAGGCTAATAAGTTTGATGAATTTGAGTGGTGCATCATAAAAGAAAAAGAGTGCTATTCACACATTTTTTTTACTTCTCACACATTATTGTTAAATTTTTGTCATTGATATTTTTCAGTTCATTCGATCTGACGACCGAAAATAAAGAGGAGTGTGTGAGAAGTAAAAATAAGTGTGTGGATAGTATCACTCAAAAAAAATACTTTTTTTGTTATTCAAATCCAATCATCCAAACAGAACCACACATTAAGTGTTTTTCTCCAATCAGTATTTAGAATACCGATATAGGTGGAAATGTCGATATGCAAATTATATAAACATTAGTTGTCTTCGACGAAAATTATAGAAATTTGCAACGGGGGCGTATATCAACTCATTCAAAGTTAATCGAAATTAGAGAAAAATTTCTCAATTTTTTTGTAAAAGTTCAAAATCTGCAATGGGTTTCGACAAAATTTTTGTAATAAATTGGTAAATATCATCGATTTTCATTGATTTTTGTATATCTCGTCGATACAGGATAAAGTTTGCATTTCACCTCTTTCCATATCGATCTTTACTTTTTCAGATATTTCAACAAAACTATAAATAATTTGGTGAATATTATAAATACTATCTCTAATACAGTCTTTTCTCTTCTCAAAAAAAAAAAAAAAAATACAGTCTTTTCTGAATAATTATTAGATATGAGTATCTGATGGACATGCACAATACAAGTCAGTTGACTGGTTGCTCAACTCTCATAACATACTTTCACTTCTGGGTTTGGAGTGCCACAGTCTTGGAGTCTTGGACTTTTCGCATTAGGCTTACGTCATTAACCCCGTCAATTCAAAACAAATCATAAATTCAAAGAAAAATAATGAAAATAGCTTGAAAACCTTATCGTTACATATTATGGGGAGTACCGTACTACTAGTCTATTAGTAGTAGCTCAATCAAACACCGACAAAGAGTGAATTCAGAGAAAAAAAACAAAGAAATCATGGCAAGCTCTGAGTGCTGCTCAAACCCTCCGACCCTGAACACCTCCAGCGGCACCGGCCATGTCGAAAACCTCGGCGGTCTCGACTCCTATGTCACTGGCTCGCCTCACTCCAACCTTGCCGTTCTCCTCGTCTCTGACATTCATCGTAACGTCTTGATATTGTAGCTTCTGTGATGTTCAATTCTGTGAAGAAAGTGTGTGTTTTGTATAACTGCTTTGTAATGTTGAATGTTTGCTTTGCCATTCAGGATTTGAAGCTTCAAAATTGAGGTATGGTGACTTTTCGCTTTCGGATATTGACTCGGGCTCATCAGTTACACTTGCTGCTTAAATTTGATGAGCAATTTAGATTGTTCACTCTATAATCTATATAAGGATAAAACTTCACTTGCCAGTTACAGTTACCGATATCAGATATTTTCATCAAAGAACAACAATGTTGAATCACTGTATAGTTCGTTGTTTCCATAGTATCCTGTACCCTTTAACTAATGCCACCTGCCTTCCATTGTGAAGGAAGCTTGCTGACAAAGTTGCAGCTGCTGGGTTCTTCGTTGTGGTCCCCGACTTCTTTGACAAAGACCCTTATGCACCTGACGATGCCAATAGACCATTTGATGTTTGGAAAATTGATCATCACCCGGTTGGCTCTTTTGCTATTATGTCTACTTTTATGCATATCTGTTTTGTTTCTTTAACGATCGAAGTATTTTTACAAGTCTCTATGCAATTTTAGATGCTTATGTGTGTGGGTTCAGCTGGGCAGTCCCATGACTGTTGTTGTGTTAAAACTTTTTATGGTTGTTCACTACTAGTCTGATTCCACCTTTTGTGACAATGGTTAAATTACGAGTCCCTGGCATTGGGGTGCTATCAAAAATTTTCTGCAATTTCGATATGTTCAAGTATTGATAGCTTCTGAATCTTGTTTTGGGATTGATAGGACAAGGGATTTGGGGCTGCAAAGCCAGTTCTTGAAGCTTTAAAAAGTAAAGGTGTTTCTGCAATCGGTGCTGCAGGCTTCTGTTGGGGAGGTGAGTTCACGTTCCTTTCTCTTTAACATCTTTGTTGCTCTAATTCATTTTTGTTGCACTGAAATAGAGCAACAAAAAAGTTTCTCGTTTAGACATTTGGATAATGTTACGCAATATTTTACTTATCACTCTTGTTTCAATAGTTCAACCGATATAGAAACTATTGTTTTGGTCAACATCGAACTATTTGCGCTGTTTTCAGCCAAGGTTGTGGTTGAACTTGCAAAGCTCCCGTTAATTCAAGCTGCTGTTCTGTGTCATCCTGCAGTAGTCACTGTGGATGATTTCAAGGGTAAGATATCGGTATTAATATTCAGGAAATATCTCCTTAAGACACCATTATTGGCACAAAAATGGCACAAAAAAGTAGTCTCACTTACTTTATGATCTATTCTTGGAACTTTCAGAGGTTAAGGTTCCTATTTCTATACTTGGAGCTGAGATTGATCAGATGTGTCCGCCTGAAGTCGTGAAGCAGTTTGAAGAGGTTTTAACTGCAAAACCTGAGGTAGGAATATCGTTCATCCGAACAGTCTTCAATTCTTTGTGCCTTTGTTAGTTTGTTTATTCTTATCACGGACATTCCTCAACTTGAGATGCCTGGCGAACTTTGTCTATCATATTGTGAAATATAATTGTGCATGGCTTACAGTTATAGGTAACCTGCCCTTACAAAAACGACTTGTAAGGGAAGGGTGCAGAGAGCTTATATGCTACGCTTAGATTCTAATTTAATTTCCAATCAGGGTCATATACCGTTTTGTATGAACTTCGAAAACATTTTATTTTTGTTCTTTTTGAAGAAATGATAGGACAACACCAGAAACACCCCCTTCACATTAGGGTTCACCACTGCGGTAGCTTGTAGTACTAAACTTTTGAAGTTTGTTGAAACGATTGTTGGTTTTGTGGAATCACAGGTTAAGAGCCACGTTAAGATATTCCCGAAAGTGGCACATGGGTGGACGGTGAGGTACAATGTTGAAGACAAAGCAGCTTGTAAAGCTGCCGAGGAGGCTCATCAAGACTTGTTGGAGTGGTTCTTGAACCATGTCAAGTGACTGGCATCATCACTGTAGCGGTTTTCCTCATCTTATCAGCTGCTTTCTATTGGTAGTGGTAAAACAATTCCTCTGGAGTATTATTTAATAATGCCTCCGGAGTTTTATGTACGAGTATTTGTTTGTAAACTTTCGTAGTTTGAACTGCCGGTCTTCAACCGGCCTCCTCCGTGTAACGCAGAAGAACCCACAACACCATTTTGGTGTCACATAAATTAAGTACTAGTTGGAGATGCCCTATGGGTTATGCCCCCCCACCAAAAATGAGAGTTTTATAAACGTCATAATTTTGTTTCCGATACTTGATAACCAGTTTGGTTTTAGTTGTAGTTCACTTTTTTGTTAGGAACGAGGGGAAATACAAGGGAGAAAAGAGGGATGAGCAGAGGTAAACGAATATTGGTGGAACTGGAAGAAATGTGCACGGAAGAGAGCTCAAATTTGGTTTTTCTTTCCTAGTTTTGGTTTCCTACATTCTTCTTCATTTCCCCTTCCATCCTCTCTCTCCATCCTCATCCACGATTCAAATGACCATGTCCACGTTCACGTTCCAGTTTGAACCCCAATTCCGATTCAAATGACCACGACCGTGCGAGAAACCAGAAAGTTGTGAACCTGAAGTATTATCCTTAACATTTGGACAAGCAGATTTCCGTGTCATCATAGCAGTGAACATAGAAGCAGTGTCAAGATCAATTTCTTCTTCAAGTAATAAATCTCTCGGCTGAATAAAAGCGATATGAATTGGTCTTGCACGAATGTGAGATTGGAAGAAGTTATATTCAATAGCCAACCCTTTTAAAATGACGATGACCGTGTCTTGATCGGAAATTGTTTCACCAACAGCAGCAAGTTGTTGTCTCAAAGCTCGAACACGCTTCCAGCACACATCAATGGAGTCAGTGCCTTTCTGCATTGCGCACAAATTATTCTTCAGGTGCCATAGACATGCTTAGATATTCTACCTTCTTAATGCCGCTATGTTTCTTCAATGTTTCGCGTTATGCATTTGGAACGACTGTTGGTTTTATGGAATCGCAGATTAAAAGCTGTGTGAAGATTTTCCCGAAAGTGGAACACGAGGTAAGACATGATGATGCAGCTTGTAAGGTTGCCGAGGAGGCTCATCAAGACTTCTTGGCGTGGTTCTTGAACCATGTCAAGTGAATGGTCTCGTCATCACTCTGAAGCGTTTTATCGTCACTGAAAGACGACAATAATTTGAACCTTATCGTATCAACTGCATTCTATTTATTATGAATCAGAATAATGCCTGCACTTTTATGGTACAATATTTGTATGTAAAATTTGTTGCTTGGAAGATTAGAGGTTTGACAACAATGTGGTGCTTTTAGGTTGGTATTTGGTGAGTGGTATAATTCATGCTAATAAGTTTGATGAAGTTGATTAGTGCATCATAAAAAAAATATCTTTTGTATTAATCGAACGAAACCACACATTAAGCGGTTTTCTCTAATGCGATCATTTTTTGATAGTTGCAGAGTATAAGTAACTAATCGATATGCACAATACAGTCTTTTCTATTAAGACTTCATCAGCCTTCATCAGCCAAAAACAAAATTGGCTTTGTTGATGGCTCCATTCAGCCTTCATCAGCAAAGGATCAACCAAAAGAATATGATCTCTAGAATCAATGCAATAGTATGATTTTAACATGGCTCGCTCAATCTGTGGAGCCTGATTTATCCAAAGGAGTTGTTCATGCCAAAAGCGCTCAACAGGTATGGGAAGATTTTAAAGATCAATTCTCACAAAAGAATGCACCAACAATTTATCAAATCCAGAAGTCCATCGCATCCCTCTCTTAAGGTTCCATGATTGTCTCGACTTATTTTACAAAACTTAAAGGCCTTTGGGATGAATTAGAGACTTATCGACCTCTTTTCATCTGCGACCAGACAAAGGCACATAATGAACAAATAGAAGAAGATCGAATGATGCAATTTCTCATGGGTCTTAACAATGTCTATAGTGGAGTTCGAAGTAATATTCTCATGATGGCACCTTTGTCTAAAGTTCGTCAAGCCTACTCACTTGTTATTCAGGACGAAACACAAAGACAAATGTCTTCGGGATCAGGTGAAATGTTTTCCGTCGCTGCAGCCGTTCAAAGTCGATCAAACCATTCCTTCAACAATTCCAAAAATCTCCGTTGTGATTACTGTGATAAAGATGGACGTACAATTGATAATTGTAGGACTTGAAAATATCATTGCAGGTTCTGTGATAAAAGAGGCCACACTGAAGATAGATGCCGATTTAAAAATGGGACGAGTGGAGGAAGCCAAGGGAGCCATAAAGCACAGCAGCATAGTGTCCAAAGCAGCAGCAACCCACGTGCTGCCCATGCCTCTTCTCCTGCTGCCAATGCAGCGTCAGGTCTCATCACTGCTACAAATGCAGCACATGTCATCCCTCAAACACAAATATAGCCTTCACCAAACCCGTTGTAAGGACTTTCTGCATACTAACTTCAACAATTGGGTCACGTGGTGTCCATGATGAATTTAAATAATACATCTGGTAATGACAGTGCTTATGCGAATGCAGCATGTCTGTCCCTTTTTACTGTTGCATCCATTAATTCAATATATACTCAACCTTGGATTTTGGATAGCGAGGCTACCAATCATATCATTTCAGATTCTTCACTTTTCAACAAAAGCATATCTTCACCAATATCCACTGTTAAATTACCCACTGAGTCTTCAGCCACAATCACTTCTACAGGAACCGTACCATTCAATTCAGATATTACATTAGACAACGTTTTATGTGTTCCTTCTTTTCACTTAAATCTCATGTCTGCCAGTCAAGTCATTGACTCTCTAAATTGTTGTGCCATTTTGTTTCCCACTTTCTGTGTCTTGCAGGACTTGGGTACGAGGAAGATGATTGGATCGGGTAAGCAATGTGGTGGCCTTTATCACATGTCCCCGTTGCAACGGACGCCTCTTTCCTGTCAAGTTTCCCATTCCTCCAATTTGTGGCATATGCAACTTGGACATCCTTCACCTACTCGCCTTAAATTAGTATTTCCCTCGTTGTCTTCAAATAATTTTTCTTTCGATAATAATTGTACTGTTTGTCCCATGGCTAAACAAACCAGACTTCCATTTCCTTTAAGTTCTATATCAACTCATGCTCCATTTGATTTGTTACATTCTGATATATGGGGTCCTCATAGAGTTCCCACACATTCGGGGGCTTGATTCTTTCTTACCATTGTCAATGATTTTACTAGGTGCACATGGATTTTTTTTTATGCAACATAAATATGAAACTCAACACCTTTTAAAATCTTTTGTTACTATTGCTTATACACAATTTCATGCACATATAAAAGCAATAAAGGTTGACAATGGGTCTGAGTTTTTTTCCATGAAAGATTTTTTCCAAACCAATGGCATTGAATATCAATGCACATGTGTCTACACTCCACAACAAAATGGCGTTATTGAACGTAAGCATCGTCACATTCTCACCGTTGCACGTAGCTTACGCTTCCAATCTCAGGTACTCCTTTCATTTTGGGGTGAGTGTGTGTCCACCGCTGTCTATATCATTAATCGATTACCATCTCCTTTGTTATCTAACAAATCCCCTTTTGAGTTATTATATAGACGTCCGCCATCTTTTGACCACTTGAAAGTTTTTGGTTGTTTGTGTTTTGCTACTGTTGTTCACCCTACCCATAAATTCGACCCTCGTGCTAAACGATGTGTCTTTGTTGGATACCCCACTGGTCAAAAAGGGTTATAAACTATATGATTTGGAAACTAAAAAATTCTTTGTCAACCGTGACGTTAAATTTACTGAATCTACTTTCCCTTTTCACTCTATACCATCTTCCCTTCTGACCTCTACCCTTCCCATGAATGACAACGGATCCCTAATACCAACCTCATATGCACAGCCCATCCTACCATGCTCCCACCACCTAATCCTACCACTCCTGACATACTTTCATCCATCTCTCCACCTACTATCGTGCCCACATCTCTTACTCCACCATCCACTGACATGTCTACTCTATCATCTGCCCTCTTTCATCCACCAGACGCCACGTCTACTCTACCCTTCCCACGTCAGTCTCTCCGTCCGAAGCAACCTCCCATATGGCATAAAGATTATCACATGACTAACCAGGTCAGTCACTCTCCTTCAGCGCCTCGTCATTCCTCAAGTACTCGATACCCTCTTTCTAATTTCTTTTCTTATTCACGTCTTTCGTTTGCCCATTATGCTTTTCTGGCCAACATTACAGGTCCCACTGAACCTACTTCATATGCCCAGGCTATCCTTAATCCTTATTGGTGCCATGCCATGCATGCAGAATTAACGGCTTTGCAACAAAACAATACATGGACCATGGTTCCCTTACCTGCAGGTCATAAACCTATTAGCTGCAAGTGGGTCTATAAAATCAAATATAACTCTAATGGCACAATTGAGCGGTACAAGGCTCGTCTTGTTGCAAAAGGATACACTCAAATTGAGGGCATCAACTATCAGGAAACATTTTCTCCTACCGCCAAACTCACTACTCTTCATTGTCTCATTGTTGTTACCAGTGCCTGTCATTGGTTCATTCATCAACTAGATGTTCAGAATGATTTTCTCCATGGTGATTTGCATGAGGTTGTTTTCATGGAACCTCTTCCAGGTCTTCGTCGACAGGGGGAGAACATTGTATGTCGGCTTAACAAATCTCTATATGGACTCAAACAAGCCTCTAGAAACTGGTTTTCGACTTTTTCAGTCACCATTCAGAAAGCAGGTTATCAATAGTCAAAAACTGATTATTCTCTTTTTACCAAGGCTCAAGGTACTTCATTTACTGCAGTCCTTATCTATGTAGATGACATACTTCTTACAGGAAATAATCTTCAAGAGATGGAACGCCTCAAAACATTTCTTCTCACACGCTTCCGCTTCAAAGATCTTGGTGATTTGAAATATTTTTTTGGCATTGAATTTTCTCGTTCTAAGAAAGGCATTTTCATGTCTTAGAGAAAATATGCACTAAACATTCTGTAGGATTTTGGACTTACGGGAGCACGTCTAGACAAGTTTCCAATGGAACAAAATTTGAAACTTACTCCCACTGACGAAGCATTATTAAATGATCCCACCAAGTACAGAATACTAGTCGGACGATTAATTTATCTTACTGTCACTAGGCCTAACATAGTCATTTTAGTTTGCACATTGAGTCAATTCATGCATGAGCCTCGCAAACCTCATTGGGATGCAGCTTTATGAATTCTCAGTTACATCAAAGGTACTCGTGGTCAAGGTTTATTATTCCCTGTCTCTGACAATCTTGGTTAAAAGCTTTTTGTGATTTTGATTGGGGAGGTTGTCGTGCCACAAGAAGGTCAATTACAAGATATTGTGTTTTTCTTAGCAATTCTCTCATCTCATGGAAATCCAAGAAACAAGACAATGTTTCTCAATCATCTGCAGAAGCCAAATATCAAGCTATGGCCAACACATGTTTAGAGTTAACTTGGCTACGCCATATATTGCAAAATTTAAAGGTTCCACAAAAGGCTCCCACATCATTATTTTGTGACAATCAAGATGCCCTATATATTGCTGCTAATTCTGTTTTTCACGAGCAAACGAAGCATATTGAAATTGATTGTCACATCGTTCGAGAAAAACTACAAGCTGGAATGATTATTCCCTCACATGTACCTACACGTTTCCATTTAGCAGATTCATTTACAAAAGCCTTGGGAAAAGATCAATTTGTGACACTACGCGACAAGTTGGGAGTTCATAATATTCTCTCCAACTTGAGGGGGAAGTATTAAGAAATATCATGTAATATATTTTGTAATATATTTACCTAATATGGTTTATGACAAATCCCACCAAAAGAAGGATATGATTTTGTAGGACATTGATGTATGATTAATTGGTTTGACCTAACAGTGTATATATTGTACTATAAAGTTTATCACTAATACATATGAAACTATTCAGTCTGCTCCTTTCAATTGTCTTGTCATTTAGCCGTTTTAATATTCAACCATTTTTAAGATTCTCTGAATAATTGTGGAGTGTACGTAACTAAGTCTATTCGACATGCACAACTGTAATTTACTTCGAAGTTTGAGGCATAACATACTTTCACTTTCACAAATGACCAACGTGGTGTACTGGTTTGGTTTGGAGTGCCAGAGTCTTGGAATCTTGGACTGCGGCTAATAGTTATTCTCCTCAAACTTTTGGCATTAGGCCTACGTCATTCATCCCGTCATTTCAGAAGTAAATAATTCAGCAAACAACGTCCAAGCTCATATATCAAAGCATTGACTTTCCAATTTGCTACCAAAATATCAAATTCTGATATATTTGTTGACCATTTCCAAACTTCCATATTTTTTATTGGCCGGAGAATGATTTCCCCTCTATAAATATAGCCTCTGCTGTTCTAGCTCAATCAAACACTGACAAAGAGTGTTTGTGTTTGTGAATTCAGAGGAAAAAAAGAAGAAAGAAATCATGGCAAGCTCTGAGTGCTGCTCAAACCCACCAGCCCTGAACCCGTCCAGCGGCTCCGGCCACGTCGAAAAGCTCGGCGGTTTCGATTCCTATGTCACTGGCTCCCCTGACCCCAAGCTTGCCGTTCTTCTCGTCCATGACGCTTTTGGTACTTTACCAACCACTCCAAAAGTCTTTCTTTTTTTTACTTGTTTCAAAAGCTTGCATTTTTTGTTCAGTTTGTGATTTGGGTTTGTGGGTTTGAGTGGTCTGTGTGTGTTTTTAGCTTAATGGGTACTGGTTTTTAGCTTGTGTAAATTTATGGGTGCAAGAATCTCCATATCCGAAAATTGACAAATTATAACTTATATCGAGTGGTTGTACTTCTAATTATATCGAGGTCTTGTAGTGGAAAGCTGGCCTGTATTTCTGAAATCTTTGACACTGTTGCATATGTTTGATTAATTGAGGAAGCAATCAGTTCTGACATTTTCCTTTTCCTTTTGGCTATGTGGGTGCCGTGCATATGTTTGATTAACTGAGCAACTATTCACTTGTTCCCCATTTTCTGTTTTTGCATGATTGTTGTTCTTTCTTTTCCCGTTTGCTTCCAATTGGGAATTCGAATAGCGTAATTGATTTTCGATCATTCAAACCATATGTCTCTCTCTCTCTGCTGTATAGTTGCTTTCTGTGATGTTCTATCACCAAACCACTTGTTAATGTCACATGTTTTTGCCATGCAGGATATGAAGCTCCAAAGGCTAGGTATGACTGATTCCCACATCTGATAGATGAGTTCTCAGAAATCGATCGCTTTTCTTGGATTTTAAATCACACTTTCTGATTAAATTTGATGACTTGGTGAACTTTTTGAAATTATTTACTCAGAAGTACAATCCTTGAGGAAAAAATGGTTAAGCTACGTCTATGTAAAGAGAATCACTAGTTTTGAAGAATAGTTCAGAATCAGGTTGTTTACCATATACCTGTCGAACTTCACACTTTTCTCGAATGCCCTCTCGTTACGCTTAAAAGTTCCACACCTGTATTTTGTGTGTCAACTCTTTACAATAACAATGGATAGTTGGTCCTTCTAGTTTCCGACATCAGAATTTTTTTGTTTGAAGAAACAGTTGTGATATTTACCTGAATCACTATTAAGTTGGCAAAATTGCAAAGTGCCCTATGCCCTTTAACTAATGCCACCCGTCTCTTGTAAAGGATGCTTGCAGACAAAATTGCAGCTGCTGGGTTCATTGTTGTGCTCCCGGACTTCTTCAATCGAGACCCTTTTAATGGGGACCTTGCCTCTCTACCGGTTTGGATAAAAGCTCATGCACCGGTTGGTTCTTTTGTTTTGATGCAGATCTCTAAGTATTTTGTTTATCTGTAATTTAAGTACTCTCACAAGTATTTGTGTGTGATTCGTGCATTTTACGTAGAACTTGGGAGACATTTTCATTTCAGCTTAGCATCCCAGTATTGTTGTTGTTTTGAGCTTCATATGGTCTTGAACTCTAGGATGTTTCCACCTATTGCGACTATTGTGACAAAAAATACAAGGACCTTATATAGTGGTGTTTTAAAAGTTGGTATGGAATTGTCGAGCATACGAGTGCCGCTAAAACTGAGGTTATGAGCTCTTGTTTTCGTATCTACAGGACAAAACAATCGAAGATGCAAAACTGGTAATTGAAGCTTTAAGAAGTAAAGGTGTTTCTGCAATTGGTGCTGTAGGCTTCTGTTGGGGAGGTGAGTTCATTTTCCTGCTCTCCGTTATGCATGTCTATTTCCTGGTTTATTAGAGCTATTCCAGTTTAAAACAATGTCTCATATGAGAAAGTGCTTATTTTCCTGCTCAGTGCATTATGGCATAGGTCGTTTCATATGACATTGAATTATTTGTGCTGTTTTTAGGCAAGGGTGTTGTTGAACTTGCGAAGCATGACTTTATCCAAGCCGCAGTTTTGTGTCATCCTTCATTTGTCACTCTGGATGATATCAAGGGTAAGATTTCCGTATTTACAGCCAAAATGTTTCTCCGCACCCACTTCTCTCTGTTCCTACCAGCAAAATTTGAAAACGATAACAAACCTGTGTTGCGCGATGGCTGCGCAGCCCTGACTGCCACATCTGCTCTTGGCTGCAAAAAGAAACAAAATGTGGTATTACAATTCTTTCAAGAAAGAACAAAAGTATTGTGTGTTGATTATTGATCTGTTCCCGGTACTACTTTCAGCGGTTAAGGTTCCGATTTCTGTACTTGGAGCTGAGATTGATCAGCTGACTCCACCCGAAGTCATCAAACAATTTGAAGAGGTTTTAACTACAAAACCTGAGGTAGGAATATCCTTCAATGATTTTGATTGTGATCAATGCACATTCCTTATAAGTGACTGTCTGCGTAATGGAATCACAGATTAAAAGCCATGTGAAGATATTCCCGAAGCTCGTACACGGGTGGACGTTGAGGTACAACGATGAAGACGAGGCGGCTGTCAAGGCAGCTGAGGAGGCTCATCAAGACTTGTTGGGGTGGTTCTTGGAGCATATCAAGTGACTGGAACCATATATCACTGCTGAAGTGTTTGTCACTTAGGAAGACAGTTTGTTTGTCACTTAGGAAGACAGTTTGGAGTACCTTAAATTCTCTTATATGTTGTTTTTTATCTGTAAGTGGGGGATTGCCCCGGTGACTCGGGCATTCTTCTTTGACCCGCTACATCCCGTGTTCAAACCCTCCTCTCCTCTTAATGTGTCTGTACTCAATTGCTTTTTATCTATTTAATTTATCTGTAATGTTACTTGCTTGGAATAAAGAACAACACCTAAGGTACCTAAAGTTCAAATTTTAAATGTAGACTTCATCGTTTTATGCCTTGGGAAAGTCCCATTGTCCTTTGTGTAATCTTCTTGATGAGACTATTTCTAGCAAACTCTTGTTTCACGCGAAATCTCCCAAACATCTCAAGATCTTTTTATTTTATCTTTTTTCCGCTAATAAATCTTCAGTTTGGATAAACAATACTGCTTCAAGACTGACTGGTTATCTATCCAAGTCTCGGTCAGTAAGGATTTCCTGAGTCCTTGTTGGAAGAGGTTATCTTATTAGCCTTCTCGACGAAGTAAGGTGTTATCAAGTTGCTTAATATTCGGCACACTAAAAGCCAATTTTGATATTTTATGATTGAACACTCATAAGTGCATGTTAGAGTTCGGCACGCAGACGGCCGAACCATATGTACAATCAAGACTCACATTTCTTTATAGTACTTGTGTCCCTACAGTCTGGTATTGATTCGGCGCGCTTATATTCTTATGAATATAATTACAGTCGCCGAATCCGGTGCCGACGATTCATGAACTTCACAAAACTAGCAGCCTTGTCTTCAAGCTCTAGAACCCAAAGTCTGATACGTGTTCCTTCCTCGGCCGCAGTTGCAAGTTTCAGAAGCCATCAGTGCGCCCAACGCCAAATCAACATTCATTCACTTCCCAACCGAGCTAGGCCGACGAGTTGGCATGCCCCGCATTCAACCAAAAGACATAGTTAGCTTATTAGTAATTTAGCTTACGCGCCAAGTACGCTAAGTAGTTTGTAAGGTCAACAGTTACTTACACTACTTGTTCATTCTTGTGCATGTATTGTTCATTCTTCATTCATGGCTTTCATTGCTCATCAGGAAAGTGCATAATTTGATGAAATTTATGTATTTGAAAAAGAAATGTAGAACCTTGAAGGGAAACTTTTTTAGAAGGAAGCAAGGTGACTGCCAAAATATATCTTGATACGTCTTTAAAATGGAGTTGTCGATAACCGATAATGGTGAAGCAATATCTACACATAATATCTTCGAAACTTCGGAGATATTTTCGGCAATATCGAGAATTTCGGTAAAATTTTGATACTTCATTTCATTTTATTTTTTCAATATAAGTGTCATTTACTGATAAAAAAATGAACAATTGAGATTGAAAATAGAAGATTTAATAATTATAAAAATTTGATCTAATAGTTAAAATACCCACAATACTAAATGCTACGTAGCATCAAAATCGCACCTCAAAGTATGACATAAATCGGTTAAGAAGTCGTGACACAACAATGGTTTGGTATTTTAAATGTTTAACCGAATTAAAATAAAATTTTCAAAGAAGTTTAATGGCTTCCAATCAAAATAGAAAAGGAAGTTTGGTGCTATTGGTCCAGAAGTTTTGACGGATGTCATCATTTTAAGTGTTACAAAATGAACTATAACATTTTATCTCCCATTTTTAGAAGATATTTTTTTATATATGTCATTTTGGGAATATATTAAGATCATCTTTAATTGAAAGGGTTAAACATAGTCCCGTTTAGAATTATAACCTTGCAAGAAATTGTTTTTAGATGAATAGTGTCGGGCCGTACTCATATATCATCTCCAACTGAATAGGCTAAACATAGTCTCCTCAATAATTATTAGTTTTAAGTTTGTACTTTAAAGTTAGGATCAAGTACCTAAAACCCCCCAGTTTTTCAGTGGCATTTCAAATTAGTCTCAACCTTTTTAAACATTCGAAACAAGTGCCCAACCAATTGAAAATGTCACATCCAATAAGACCAATAAAATTTTCAAACATAGATTATATTTAAGACCCACCAACTTAGTACATAATGGTCCACATTAATACTAGTTACCTCAAAATCTAAATTTCAAACATAGATTATACAATATGGAATCCAATGGTCAAACGGGTATTGAATTGAACCGAAAATGGAACCAAATTGAAATTACATCAGGAGGGAAATCTTCTAACAAATGAGAGGGTTAAGAATTTAGATAGGGTTTTAAACAGCTTGTTTTTGCTCATGTGTTTTTTCCTCATATGCCGATTCTCGGCTCGTAAAGTTTCTAGTTCTTTTTTGTGGGTAGTGAAGATGGTGGTGACCGCATCATAGCAGCCCATATCATTTCAACAACCTCCATAACCTTCTTCTCGATGTTGGCAGCGTGAGTTGTAGGGTGGAGTTGGTGGTTTTGCGTTGGGTTTGAAGGTGATGGCATGATAAGGGTGGTGGTGATTGTTAATTGGTGAAGGCTATGCTTCTACGACCTTTGATTGATTGTAACTGGGCTTAACGGATGTGACGAGATACTTTCAATAGGTTAAGTACTTGTTTGAATGATAAAAAATGTTGAGACCAATTTGAAATGACACTAAAAAGTTGAGAGGTTTTAGGTACTTAATTCTTAAAGTTATTAGTTAATTTAATATATCGTTGGATGTTTTCAAACATAGTCATGACTTTGAATCAAACGAGATGGGCCTAGTAAAGGGGCTAAGAGCCAAATAATGATCTGATAGGCTCCATAAAATTATAGCCCAACTATCTATTGGAGATGAATTTTTGGACAAACCAAACTATTTTTTAGCTTTTGGACCTTTAACCTTCTCTACTGGAGATGACCTAACGTGTATTTTATAACAATTGGAATGAAAACGCCAAATGATGGATAAACTTTTCGATGTGCCAAAACATGGGGTAATACTTCATATGTTATTATATGAGATCACTTGTATACCGACATGCGGTATACCACCTCTTATTCGGCATATTGAAAAGTCTATCCAAATGAGGGGCGTTCCAGACCGTAAAATTGTTATGGCGGTCTGCCAATCGTATGGTCAGGATCTCTTCTGGAAGGGAAGCCCCAAAATAGACAGTTGGACGCAGAAGTTTATGATCTTATCGTGTTCCTGATGAGGAGAAAAAGGACGCCCCAGTGAAGCACGTGGGGAACACGCTTAACCAACAAACGACGTAAAACCCGGAGTCTCGGAGATGGGACCCGTTTGAACGGCGTCACACTATTAAATTATGGGAAAAGCGCGTGGATTCATCATCTCTCCCAGTTTGATTGCAAATTTACAATTTTATCCTCTTTTATAATTTCGGCCTTCACACATACCCTCTTAGACGATAATGCCCCCTCTTCTTTCCAATACTACAAATCTGCCATTTGCGTTTTTGGTCGGATTTTCTTTTATTTTATGTCCATTTTTGAGAAATAGAAAGGGTAATGTCATCAAAATTCTATCATGCATCTACATTGATGCATTAGACGATTGGATTTGCATGGTTAAACATTAACGATTTTAGTCCAATCATTCAAACACCAATACATTTTTAAATAAGAAAACATCATCATACACTAGTGTATTGTAAAAAAACTCCTTTTTTCCGCTAATTTAGAACTTGTGCCTAAAATATAGGTTAGTGTCACATCCCGGGTCGGGCGCAGCCAACTCCCGGGCTCGACTCCACCGTAGCACGATATTGTTCGTTTTGGGCCTTTCCCACGCTCTCACGGTTTTGTTTCTGGGAACTCACACGAGAACTTCCCAGTGGGTCACCCATCTTGGGAGTGCTCTCGAGCGCTACTTGCTTAACTTTGGAGTTCCGATGGAACCTGAAGCCAGTGAGCTCCCAAAAGGCCTCGTGCTAGGAAGATGTGAAAATATACATATAAGGCTCACATGATCCACTCCCCTAGACGATGTGGGATCTCACAATCCACCCCCTTAGGGCCCCGACGTCCTCGTCGGCACACATGCGGTCAGGGTTAGGCTCTGATACCAATTTGTCATATCCCGGCCCAAAGCGGACAATATACTGCTACAGTGGAGTCGAGCCCGGGGCGGGACATGACATTAGTGTATAAAAGTTAAGAGTCAAATATGTTGTTGTTTTCTCTTGTCAAGATTGTTTTAATTTTTATTGTGATTTCTTTTCTTAAATGGAGACCAGCATGTCTTAGCCGTGATAGTTCACCTTTTTAGCTGTCGAAAAGACTCAAAGAGGCATTTCATTGTGATTTTGACTTTTTGTAGTTTTGTATTTTGTGAAAAAAAGAGGTCAAAGATGAAGAATTCGAACTAAGACTCAGATGTGAAGATAATATTTACTAGAAATACAAACCTCAACTCAACACACATACTTAAGTTAATAATTCAGCTCTGCCGAGTGATGGATTATTGTCTTTATTCCTTTTTAACTCACTACATTCCAAGCCAAAATTCTCTTCCTAAGCCTGATTTAGAGTGGTAATACTAATATTATTTTAATAATAAAAAAAGTCAGTAATTAAGTTCATAATGTTTGTTGCATTTGGACTATGAAAACGCTCGTTTTTGGAAGAAAAAAAAGGGGGTCTTGGAGAATTTATTCCATTATTATTGCTATTCGTTGGATGGCGAGTTTATTTTGTTCAATCACTTAGAAGTGGTCTTTACGATCTTCCAATCAAGCAGCCCATGATGTTGTAGCTTTAGCCAGTTCGAGAGTGCGCTTTATGAGTTGGGCAACTATGACTCCTCCCCCTCTGGTGATGGTCTTCTCTCGTGATGGACTGCCCTGTCCTTCAATTTTATAGCTTTTGAGGGGCTTCTCCCCTCTTTTTTTCGTATGCCTATTGGGTATTTGGCAATGTTTGTCTCTTCTTTCTAGATTCTTTGATGCTCCTTGTGTAATTAGGCAAAACTTTTCTTTCCCATTGCGGGACTGGGAGTTGTAGTGGGATAATGCTCGGGTTCAGAGAGACCAAATTTTTAAACCAAATGATGTGTCACCAATAAAAAGTAAGTACCTTAATCAATATTTAAGTAATAATCCAATTATTAATATCCTCATCAATTGATTTACAAAATTTAATTTAGAAAATTGATTTCTCTAGCATTATCCGTTATAATGCGATTCCTTCTTATGTTTTGCTTTACCGGTTTCAATATATTACTATATTTCTCAGAAAAAAAAAAAATATATATATATATAATTATTTTATGGCTTGGCTGTCGGCTTCTCCAACGACGAAAAACAAAACTGAAAGATAAAGTACTTTTTGTTTATTTTATGGCTACCAATTCATGATTATAAAAGATTATGCTTTGGAGCTCCCCATGTGATGCACACATGCACCTGGGCCGCCCGCCTACCAATTATTGTACTTATTATTATTAGTACAATAATAACCACTTAATTTATATTACCAAAATAACAGGTAAAACTTAATTACAGTTCCTACTTAGGGTAAGGTGTTGTTATTCACACACCAATTTTTAACTCTCACATATCTTTCTCAATTTTCAACCGTTGGATCGAATTAATTGAAGAAGATCAATAGAAAAAAATTAACAAGAGTGTGGGAAAGATTAAAAAGGGTGTGTGATTTCATGATTTCCTCGTTCCGAACAAGTAAACATGCCATCAATCAATTCTCATTTCTGATACCTCTTTTAGATGATCTGCTAGTAATTCATGATTCTTGGATCAATGTCATCTTAAGTTGAAGGCAAATGCTCTATTTATCTTAGTAAAGCAAAAAATTAATAAAATCCCAAAATGAATGGCAAAAAGGTCTTTTCACCTAAATATAATTATTTTGCAAAGCCCTTTCTAAAATTATTATTTGGTCAGGAAAGCAAAATAATGCAAAATAATGGCCATCTTTAAACAATGTGCTGTTTTCTCATTTTAGTAATATTTTACTGTTCTTCTCTGTTTTTCTCTGTCCCTCTCTCTCTTCGCTCCAAAAAGCTGCGACTTGGAGTACGCCGTTCTGCGATTCTCTCTCTCTCTCTCTCTCCCCTCGCTTTCTCTTGGAGATCCAAAAGCACCTCCACTCGGAAATCTCCAGCCCAATCTTCAAATATCTGCCACTTCTTCGACTCCCAATTTCTGTTGAATCCGAAGGCACTTCTACTATGCTTTTTTAAAACCCATTACTTTCTTCTCCAAAAGCATCCACCTTTATTTTTATATTTTCCTTAGAAAACGTTAGAGATTACCGCCTTCTTTAGATCCTCCAAATTTAGTAATTTCCGCTGGATTGCTTTGCACAAGTCACACTCCAACTCTGTGATCTGTAAAATCTTCGCTTCCAACTAAATTAGATACTTCCGCTATCTCTTTTAGCTGTCTTATTTTGGACTAAAGCTCTTTGCTTTGTTCTTGCAACTTCCGAATTCGAATTGGATTTTAATCGGTATTGTGTTGAGTTTTTTTTATTTTGATCATCAGTTGGTTATATTCGGGTGATTTGGTCATCTGGGTATTTTGATTTTAGTGGGATTTGGGTTTTCTTTTTGCTGTTTTTTGTGATCTGGGTCTGGGTTTTTTCAACTCAAGGTGTTAGATGCACCTGTTGGATTGTTGCTTAGAAACCCTTTGGATGCTTTGTTGTTAAGATGCAGCCGGATCAAAGAAAAAAGGTATATTCAATCACTTCTGATGTATTCCTGCAAAAATGCAAAATGTTTCTGATGTCCTTCCGATGTTTGCAATCATATGTTCATATTAGTAGTTATAGTTGATTTTATTCGAAGATTTGGTCTTGCATTTGTTAACTATTTCATGATAATTGGAATCAAAACTTTCTTGCTGGTGCAGATTTTACCGTATTATTTCCTGCTGTATATTGGTGGTGTTCCTATATATGGACTGTACAGTGTTCCTGTTCATGTTTCAGTTCTGTGCCATATGCTTTTGTGCATTTGGTTGTATGGGAAAATGCCCACTTACAATTTGTCTTATGAAGCTGTTATTGCTTAGTTTTCATTTTGTGTCGTAAAACATTTTATGGGTAGTTCATGGGGTAAAGGTTAGTCAAGCTGAAATACAATACATTACATAAATTTCTTGTATTCTTAACTAGGAATCTAAGTTTTCTTTAACTAAAGAATAGTCAGTGTCATTTACAAATCTCATGTTATCGTTCTTTACATTTTCTAGCCATTTACCTACTTGATCATGATAAGTACTTGTAATCTTCAGTCAAGATGTGGAGGGAAATATTTTAAAGAAAATAACTAGTGGGTGTTCAGCCTGATTTGATGATGTTCTTACTGTGATTAACAAGGGTAGAGATTGACTTATTTCATATTCTTCGACTTAAATTTGCAAAATACGAATGATTTGATTTTTGGGTCTCTTTTAGTCTCCTTGTATTGTGACCAACTGTTTCCACCCAATGTCGTGAATCATTTTGATTGCATAATGACTTGTTTTATGGTATTGTGTTGATGAAATGGTTTGTTTGTGGCCATGCAGTCGTCTGCAGATGTGGACTTCTTCACAGAATATGGTGAGGGTAGTAGGTATAAAATAGAGGAAGTAATTGGTAAAGGAAGCTATGGCGTTGTTTGCTCTGCATATGATACACATACTGGAGAAAAGGTTGCGATAAAGAAAATAAATGATATCTTTGAACATGTATCGGATGCCACCCGCATTCTTCGCGAGATTAAACTTCTTAGGCTCCTACGCCATCCAGACATTGTGGAGATCAAGCACATCTTGTTACCACCATCCAGAAGGGAATTCAAGGACATTTATGTTGTCTTTGAACTCATGGAATCTGATTTGCACCAGGTTATTAAAGCAAATGACGATTTGACACCAGAACATTATCAGTTCTTTCTTTATCAGCTTCTTCGAGGCATGAAGTACATACACACAGGTAGTTTTATACTTTTTAATGACCTTGTTCACATTACATTTACAATATTTTGCATTACTGCAGATTCTTTTTACCTCAAACTCAAATTAGATCATGACAATACTGGTTCTGATTTTGTTCATATATTGGTTTTGTAGCAAATGTCTTTCACCGAGATCTAAAACCCAAAAATATCTTAGCAAATGCTGACTGCAAACTCAAGATCTGTGACTTTGGGCTTGCAAGAGTAGCTTTCAATGATACTCCTACTGCTATATTCTGGACGGTAATAATTCTTTCTTTAATAACTTGTGAGCTTCGATTTCCACATGGTATCAGATTTGCACATTTTCTGAAAATGTAAGTTGTTCAGGTCTCATCTCTAACTTCATTTCTTATACATGCAGGACTATGTTGCCACAAGATGGTACAGGGCCCCTGAATTGTGTGGATCATTTTTCTCAAAGGTGCAAGAATCATTACCCCTTTCATTATTTTGGATGCTGTTTGATCTTTTTGTCTGGTACTGTAGTTGTAGCTCCGTGTGCTCTAATGATTCTTTAAAAAGTTTCCAACTGAATTTTATTGTGTTATTTCACCATTGCATGTAATGCTTCCTCACCTCTTCTTTTCTCCAATTTACTTCACATTTTTACGGTAAACGTTAGCCTGTGGAGATCTCACAATCTGTCCCTTTCTCCTTAACTTATTTTCAGTAGGGTTAGAACAATTTTTTTAATCTGTTGTTAAACCCTTTTGCTAAAAAAGGCATTGCCTGAGAAACAATGCTGCATATGTAACCCTTTCTATATTGGGTGCTGTTTGACAGATATTTAATAATTTTATACAATACAATACAAAACAATATTAGAATGAGCCATACCTTCGCTATCTTCTAAATCTTAATTTGGTTGGCCTTCATGGACGGAGGGAGGTAAGGCCCAGTGGGGGCATATGCCCCCTCTCATCCTTTTTTTTCATTACAAATTATTCAATTAATCATTCTCATTTTTTTTGCTTTGCAGATTATTCAATTAATCATATTAAAATAGGGAAAATCCTCTTTTAGTTTTTAAATGCCCCTCCATCTTGTATATTTTTCTCACGCACTAATGTCTAAACCTTGTTGAGTTGCATGTATTTGGTTAATTAGTACAAATGAGCATTAGGTTGTCAACAATTAAAGACAAAATTAGACAATAGAGTAATAAAATTAGGCATTTTGTAATTAATTTTTTCAGCATTTGTGAAAGAACTAGCTTTATTTGTCCAAAAAAAGAGCTCAAATTTTTTAAGGTGTCCCCTCTTAGTTAAATTTCTGGCTTCGTCCTTGTTGGCCTTCCATTGTTTACCTTACCTCTACTTCCTGTAATAGCATTGAACAGTAACCATTGCAAGTTATGTCATGCAGTCACCCAGTGATAGCCATCTCAGTCCGCTGTGATAAATGTGTTTCTTTTACTTTTCTGCTTTCTTTTCCAGGTGTGATATTCAGTCCATTGATACTCTTGTTTCTATTTTCAGTATACACCTGCAATAGATACATGGAGCATAGGGTGCATTTTCGCAGAGCTCTTAACTGGGAAGCCTCTATTTCCTGGCAAAAATGTTGTTCATCAATTGGATCTGATGACTGATCTATTGGGAACACCATCTGCTGACGCAATTGCCAGGGTCAGTTTAATATATTTATTTACAATATTAACAAATTCTGACTATATGTTGTTGTGTGTACATTTGATTGTCTGAACTACTCCTCTGAGTCTAATTCTAAATTTTATCAAACAGGTACGCAATGAGAAGGCGCGCAGATACTTGAGCAGTATGCGAAAGAAGAAGCAAATTCCTTTCTCCCAGAAGTTCCCTAATGCAGACCCACTTGCACTTCGTTTATTAGAAAGAATGTTGGCATTTGAACCAAAGGATAGACCTACTGCTGAAGAGGTAAATGTTCATACAAATTCTTCATTTTTTTACCATGTAAATTATCCTGCTAATGGAGATATTCTTCTGCTTCGTTTAGGCCCTTGCTGATCCCTATTTTAAAGGTTTGGCAAAGGTGGAGAGAGAACCTTCTGCTCAACCAGTTACCAAGATGGAATTTGAATTTGAGAGGCGAAGGATAACCAAGGAAGATGTAAGAGAGCTCATTTACCGTGAGACTCTTGAGTACCATCCAAAAATGTTGAAGGAGTACATAGAAGGATCTGAGCCAACGGGCTTCATGTATCCAAGGTATTCTGATCCGAAATTTTAAATTATCAACTTATTTTAAAACATCCTAACTCATACATTTCTCTTACAAGAGTCTTTATATTTGTAGTCATGTATATGTTCATCGTCTGGTTAACATCTGAGTTTCTCATAACATAAAATGTCTGGCCAACATTGTGGGTATTTCAATAGAACTGTTACTCTGAGTTGTGAAAGTTGAAGCACCTCGAATTAAAACCCTTAGTGCTCTTCCCAGCGAAGTAGATGATATCTCTTGTGTTTATGCAATGAGGATCTAAACAAACTTTAACACTGTTCCAGGCTTCCATAAGAATAATGTATGTGTTATCACTTCTAAAGGGTATAAACAAAGAAAGCTAAAATCTGCAACTTGAAGCCTATTTTGTTAATGGGTTTCCCACTGTAGTGAAGTGAACTGTCAGTCTCAGGAACCATCACAATTTTCTCTGGAAGCAGGATGTATGTAAGGTACAGGAGTCGGTATACAAGTAAGATAGATATGCACATCGTACAATCGTGAAAAAAGCAAGAAATATGGCATTATAATGTTAGTAGACACAATATTAACACATTTTAGGTTGATTTCATGTAATCAAGTATTTGATTTGGTTACTAAACCTCGAATATCAAATTTGGTGGGAGAATACCATGCAAACCACCGGGAAAGTATGCAAACTACCGGGAGAGCATGCAAACCA
Organism: Heteromeles arbutifolia; assembly: GCA_024362995.1. Taxonomy (NCBI): domain Eukaryota; kingdom Viridiplantae; phylum Streptophyta; class Magnoliopsida; order Rosales; family Rosaceae; genus Heteromeles; species Heteromeles arbutifolia. The sequence goes on from JANCRC010000006.1 coordinate 23,360,666, forward strand.
AGTTTCCTCTGATTTGCAAGCTGTATTGCTCTTCAAAGGAGAAAGCTTTATCTTAATTTTTAATTTACTTGCTTTTTCAACACAGTGCTGTTGACCATTTCAAGAAGCAATTTACTTATCTTGAGGAGCACTACGGAAATGGCACAACAGCTGTTGCGCCTGAAAGAACACATGCATCACTGCCCAGGTATCCCTTGTACCATCTGTTTTCTAAGCATCACCTGTAAATTTTATTAGCATTCTTGTCTAATTGCTCACAATCTGAATTCGAAATCCGGGGATTGACTGAAATTTGTGCTAATCTGATTTCGAAATCTGGGTATTGACTAAAATTTGTGCTTGCAGGGCATGTGTTTCATATTCAGATAACCCGGTACAGCATTCAACAGATGTCACAGATGACCTCTCAAGATGCTGCATCAAAGAAGTTGAGAAGCCACAGACGGACAGGAGCAGTGGGATCCCTACGACAAGGCTCCCAATTCAAGTTCCTCATGCCATCCAAGGTGCAGACATGATTACAATATATTACAAATTGTTGTTGTTGGGGTGTCTGCTTTATCGCCCTCCAAATGCACTTGCAATATTTCTCTTGTTCCCACTATTCCTACTTTTGCGTTTTAAAATTTGAGTTGTATTTTTATCTATTTAAACTGCTGTCACTTTGCTTTTTTGGTTTTTTGTTTTTACTTATAATGCTGCTTTTTGATGCAGGAGCTGCAAGGCCTGGGAAAGTTGTGGGCTCGGTATTACGCTTTAATAATTGCGGGGCAGCAGCTGCAGCAGAGGCTCTTGAGCAGCGAAGGGTGATGAGGAATCCAGCTGCTCCAACTCAATATCCTGCTGCAAGTGCAGCTTCATATCCTAGAAGAAATATGCCCTGTAAAAATGAGAGGGGAGATTGTGAAGGCGTTGAAGGTTCCAACCGGCTGCAGCCAAAGCCTCCTCAGTACATACCAAGGAAAGTTGCTGCTGCTCAGGGTGGATCTGGTAGCCAATGGTACTGATTCCATGGCAGGTTTATATGGTGGAATCCGCTAACCATAACAGATGTTAGATGGAGCAGTTATCCACCGCATACTAACCAGGATCGATCCATCACTAATTGAAACTTCATCGATTTAAGTAGTTTGAATACCAGTTCCGCATATTGCCACATCAGCGCGAGAAAGATTGAGGCCTTTCAATCTCCACTGGAGGAAGAAATGCTAAGCAATGCATTGACGTACCCGGTTTGTTCCATCGCTCAGTAACTAGGGTAATTTTTCGTTTCATCCTTTATGGCGTAACATGAGTGTTTGTATATTCACCTTGTATTTTTTTCTACTTGAAATAATGGTTTCTCTCACGCTCCTTTCCTAGATCATGTTTGGACATCTGTGGCGATAACTGATTTGGTTTTGTGCTACTTTACTGGCAAATTTAAACGTGTTTTGCTTTGTTAATTGGGCTGAGTGCTTCAGTTTCTCATGCATGCGCCAATGCACCTAAGTCCGCCACAAAAAATGGGGTGTGAAAATCATTTTCCTTTCGGTGTCAGTGTTGAAGACCATAAATAAATACAAGTTAAAAAAACCTGATCCTCACGATGAACCCATTTTGATTCAGTTTATGCTAAGGGCTTGTCTGGTGTCTAAGACGCGATAAGAATTGAATTGTTGGATGTTTACTCATTCGTAAAACATATCCCATTCGATCCTCCCAAATTTCTTCCAGTCCTATTCTAAGAGTAAATTCTAGTAATAGTCCTTCAATTTTCATTAAATTGGAGCAATGATCCCTCAACTAAAAATTCAATACAATTGGTCCCTAGGTTCATCAAAATGTGTAGTTATGGTCCTTTTGGTCAAAATAAGTTATGTTGGAAAGATCATTGTTATAATTAGGTTACAGTTGAGGGACTATTGCTCTAATTGGGTTAAAGTTAAGGACCCATTTCTCCAGTTGAAGTAAAGTTGATGGACCATTGATACAATTTTTCTTATTTGATTTTTCATATTTGTCCTTTGATCTTGTCCTTTGATTTAGCCTCACTCACGTGACTCATTTTGACAAAAATTCTGACAAAGTTGACGAAAATAATCATAACTGCATGTTTTGATGAGTTGAGGAGCCAATGCGAATGAATTCTTAGTTAAGAGACCATTGCTACAATTTACTCCCTATTCTAATTTATTGGCACCAAACGAGCCATAAATCAATTATATTCCGTCAGATTCTTGGAGTGGGAACGCGCTTAGAAAACCTCACTTGTACCCAAATTTCTTCAACTTTGATCTCCTCTAGCAAAACATAATATTGATCTCCATTTTCTAATCTCTACATGATGAATCCTCATCCTCACACAATAGAATCAATATGTCAAATATATAGTATCAAAGTTGGGAGAAAATGAGTACAATATACACACACACACATACATATAATCATGCGTCCTGTCCTGTCTATACGAGTAAAGATGCTGCCATCTTTCATTATCTATAAAAACGACAACTCCAATCTGGACCAAGAAAAAATGCACAAACATTATAGCCAGCCATCAACAGAGGTTTACAAACTACACCGCAAACAAGTCCTTGGCAACACGAGATATTACAATCAAACAAGAAAAAACAAATGAACCAAACTCTCGTTTTTGTTTTATTATTCTAATGGCTTATTTTCCAAATCAATACAACCTTGCCTTAACCCGCCTTCCGTTCCCATCAGTGCCATCTGATAAGTTCCCTTTCCCGTACCCAGAAGTAACAAAAGAATGCTCACCAATACTTGCAACGTAACGCAGTAGCTCAGTGATGACAGAAGGGCAGCTTTCCCTCAAGTACTTGAATCCATCAGTTTCAATCACAGCTGAAAACAATTTATCAGCTTTCTTGTCAATATAAAGTTATTCAACGGACAGCAACACATACATTCAATCTCCATTAAACCTCTGGAAATATTTGCTACCATGAATTAATTAAAGAGTAAATGAAAAGAAAAACATATGAACGAGAAGTTCTCAGTTTCCAACCAACCAGTGAATCCTCTTTAATTCCAAACCAAGCCCAAACACCAAAATGGAAGTCCCCTCCACAACCACAAGTCTTTTAAAGCGACTCATTGAACACCAATAACTGATTCTATATTTAAAATGAAAGAACGGTAGCTTTAGGTTTGTTTATTGAAAAGCTACTCAAGAACCTGGTTTGCTCGAGTGTTATTCAATGGCCCACAAAAGAATTAAATATTTTTCAAATTACGAAGACAAGCTTTTTTATAGACAAAAAAGGAAATAGAACAGAAAGAAGTTCATAAAAACCAGATTACACCCCTCAACCCTCGAAGAAAAGCACTGCAAGCCAAAACTTCCCCACTCCCACCAGATTTGAATCTTTTCTGATCTCATCTCCACATCATTCATATTTGAACAGAAGAAAAAGATATTGAAGAACCGAGGAACAGTGGGAGACCAACAATGGACGATTTTTCTATTTTTAAAAAATAGCTCTAGAAATAACAAAGTAAGAACATATCGGTTTAAAAAAAAAAAAAGTATACCTCTTAAATTTTCAGGCACTGCAATAAATTTGAGGCATACAGCTCTAAGTTGTTCACATTGGTGTTGCTCTGCCAAGGCTAACGTTGTTGCAACATTATTTATGGCAACATTTTCGCAAAGTTTAGCCTCACACATCAGTTTGAGCCTCTCGAGGGCATAGCGATCAGCCGCTGCCAGCAGATGTTGGGCCATCATTGTAGACACCCAATTTGAATTTAGCGGCCCAACAAGCTCTTGCATGTCTGGTAGAGAATCCCAGTAGATGAAGTGGAGTAATGCCTGCAGACATCCAAAACAAGAAATCAATCAAGCTCATATGTTCCCCTTTACTTGAATAACAGAAATCAATCAAACTGTTGGCAACCGTTTTCTGTGAATAAAAGATGTATTGAAGAGGGAACAGGGCATTGTCAATGCTAATGCTAAATATGCAGTAAAAGAACAAAGACAGAAGCAACACAAAGAAATACTTGGAAAATACGTTTCCATTAAATATTTGAATAATTTAAAACATGCATTTCATAGTTGAATAATACAATAATGCAAAAACAAAACACCTGGCTGCCACTAGCCAAAATCAGATGCACACTTGAAGGTTGCATTACTATGAATTATTTATCCTTCAGCAAATAAAAACTTACATTTCTAGTCCAAAAGAAAAGCTGTAATATGGGTACCATATAATCAGCCAAAACGGGGCCTAATTCTCCTGAACATATTGAAGTCTGCACTCTAAAGCTAAGAAACAAAAAAGACATCCCCTTCATCATCTGTTCCTGATTTATATGATTTATGATTGTCATTTGAACATGAAGAAGAGAGAGTATTTAGCCCTAAGCCTATCCACCAATCCATATATAAACAACAAAGTAAAGTCGTAAAAAAAATAGCATGAGCAGCTTTACGAAATTGGTGATAAAGACAGAAAAATTCATGTGTATAATCTCCAAATTCGTGCTTCCTATAGAAATGTCCTACTTCATACCAAAACATGAACACTTCATTCAGGAAAATCAAACTTCTGTTAAATTTTGAAATAATTTCTGAGCCACACCCCATTGCTGTTAACAGTTTACACCTCTTAATGCTTTTTTCTGGGGGGAACAAAACACGCAGGGGCACAGGCTCGTGCACACATGCAGACACACACACACACACACACACACCCACACACCCACATAGAGAGAGAGAGAGAGAGAGAGAGAGAGAGAGAGAGAGAACCTTAAATACGGGAGCTTCAATGTCTTCAACTATTATGGAATCAGTGTTCTTATCTTTTAATGGACCAAAAAGTTGTGCCTTGAACACACGCGAGCGTGCTGCGAGCACCACTTTGTGGGCAGCAAATATTTCTTCGTCAACTTTGAAACTTACATCAGTCAACTTCCCACTTTCTAAAAGCTTACCAAAATGTTGGCCAATATTGGAAGGTGGTTCTGCTATATTGTACGTTTTAGGTCCTTCTGTATTCGTCTTAACAACACCAACACGACATTTTATTATAAGACAATCATCTTTAAGGTAGTCTGATGCCTCTAAAAGACTTCTTTTGTAAAAGCGTTTATAACCCCTGCAACATCCAAAAGTTGAACCTACTCAGTTATGTTTTTCACCCAAAACAGTACAGACAACAATTTATGTTGTATATATTGTAATGACAAGGCAAAGAGCAGCTTATTTATTTGCGGAAATCCAGGCCCAAACAATTACGTTGTTTTTCAATGCTCACTAACAATGCTGATGGCAGCTTTGCCAAAACATTAAGGAGTTATCCAGTTGTCAGGCATGGTTAGAGACAATACAATAGAAGATAATACTATTTTTTTTATTGTACTTTCATTACATTTAGAGTAGTGCTATCCGCACACCCATTTTTACTTCTCACACACCCCAGGGATCCAATAAATTGAAGAATATCAATGGCCAAAATTAACAAGGGTGAGTCGGAGGTAAAAATGGGTGTGTGAATAGCACTATCTTACATTTAAATGTTTTACACGGTATTTTATCTCCGAATTGCATTCAAGGAGCTTTAAGTTTGTGGTCAAAGTCGAACTAAAATGATTAAACTTCAAACCAACAACATTTCATATCAAAGACACACCCTATCATCATAAGTTTAACCAATTCAACGAAAAGTTTCACACTTCTATACACACAATATGAAATCAGAATCCAATACACACATATATACATACAACTTATACAAAATTATACATCAAAACAGTAATTTCAGAATACATACCACATGCTTCCCCGGTATTTAAGCGTATAAGGACCGCCATCGAGCATCCTCAGAAAATGGCTATGCACCTTGTGCCGTTGCCTCTCGCTCTGATCCAAAAGCGTCAATTCGAACAGAGCCCTGACATCGGTGCCCTCGCTCGCCAGGGCTATGAACACCGACACGTACCCGGCATTGTCCTCGACGCTCTTGCCATCCGGGTAGAAATATATAGCCCATGTATAACCACCGACGACAAACGAATCGGAGGCGACGTATTTGCCGATTCCCATGCCCTTGGCAAGCGAGTACCCACTGATCTTAAACTCGTGGCACCCATTTACGGTCTCCGTGCACGACGTCGAGCACGTGACCGGCGGAGCCAGCGGCGGCGGGGATGAGCTGGGCTTTAATGCTTCATTTGGGACCCTGATTCTGTCCATCAACAATTACTGGCTCGTGGCGCGGAAAGGACCGATTTTGATGTTCTGGGGCTTCTCAGGGTGGGAATTGTGAAGAGGGTTGGATTGACTTGGCCTGTTGGATTGGATTTAGAATTAGGGTTTTGATCGAGGAATGGGGTGTTAAATTGGGGGAATTGGGGGGTTTTGGGGTTGAATTTGGTGGTCCAGAGAATTTGAAGGGTTGGAGGGAGAGAACTGAATTGGCGGGCGGCGGTGATGGCGGTGGTGGCGATGTGGATTCGTGGTGGATTGGCGGTGGATGGTGGTGAGATTAATGTTTGATTCTGATCGTGTGGGGTAAAGGTCTTTATATGGTTGAAATGAGGTAGGAGTTTATAAGAAACAGGACGAGGCCTGCCAAAAACATATATCACACATTGATTAAGTAATTAAATGTGAAATATTTTGTATTTCGGAAGAGATTTTTTTGTAAGGAACTGTACGAGAGAGAGGAGGGGTGGACAGAGATCGGGTCGGATTTATTTTGAGAGATTATATTTACACATTTTAAGTGTTAGTGGTGTGTAGAAAATATTAAAAAAATTAAAAAAGTGTGAGAGAAGTAATTTGGGATGTATGAATATAACCTCTCTTTATGTTTGATGGATTTGGATTTGAATTTTTTTTCAAAAGAGCCTGAGTCGATTTAGGTTTATGTTTTTGTTATTACTAGAATCAACTCATTTGAATCCGTTTGATACAACCTAGTTCTTATGGATCGATCATATACGTTTTTAATAATATGTCGTATAATAAAACAACAATTTATATGTGTTTTCATTAGGAAATAATTACATCTATAAAGTCAATACCAACAAATGTTCTAAGGGAAGAAGTTTGATCGTTGTTTTATTTTGATATGACTTTTTAGCCGAAATAATCCTTGAGATTTGCATAACACATCATTTTGGTCATTGAGATTGTCCACCATCCATTATTTTGGTCATTCCGTTAAAAACTCTGTTAAGTGTCCCGAAGCTCTTGACCTGAAGTTTGGGCAATTTTCAAAGCTTCGTAACTCAAACATTTCTTAACCAAATTCGACCCATAATATATCAAAATGAAGATAGAAAAGTGTAGAACAAGATTATACCTATTTGGAAGCCCAATAGTTGCTGGAGATGGCCGGAAAATAGCTTGAAATGTGACTGGTCCATGGGAAAACTAGAAAACTCACTAGAAACTGGGTAAACTTTAAACGTTCATATCTTCTTTAATACTCAACGAAATCGAGTGATTAAAAAACAAAAATCAACTTCTCGACGAGAAAAAGAGAATGGTACCTTTCTCAATGGCTAACTTGCCGTAGTTTGACCAGAAAAATGTTCGAAAGTGGCTAACTCAAGACCAAGACAACCACTTTCAAGCCCTTTTTCAGCCAATCAACTGCGAGTTAGCCATCGAAAAAGGTACCATTCTCTTTTTCTCGTTGAGAAGTATGATTTTCGTTTTTGAATCACTCGATTTCGTTGAGTATTGAAGAAGTTATGAACGTTTAAAGTTTACCCAGTTTCCGGCAAGTTTTCCAGTTTTCCCACGGATCAGTCACCTTTCAGGCTACTTTCCGGCCATCTCCGGCAACCATTGGGCGTCCAAATAGGTATAATCTTGTTCTACACTTTCCTATCGTCATTTTGATATATTATGGGTCGAATTTGGTTAAGAAACGATTGAGTTACGAAGCTTTGAAAATTGCCCAAACTTCCAGTCAAGCTCCGGGACACTTAACAGAGTTTTTAACAGAAGGACCAAAATAATGGATGGTGGACAATCTCAAGGACCAAAGTCATGTGTTATGCAAATCTCAAAGACCATTTTGGCTAAAAAGCCTTTTGATATATATGGAATTATCGATCATGGCTTCATCGTGGACTACTAATAAAATGACAAGTTCTAAGACAATCTTTAAACGGTTCAGACCAGATTTGCTTGCACATAAGAAATATGGACTCAATTTTACACAAGCCGAGTCCAGTTCGTACGGTTTTGAAAATTAAAAGTAAGAACCAGATGATTTTATATCAGGCCGAATAATACACTTTGAATCCACGAGTTCCAAGACCTGTATGCCCACCTTTAAGAGAGACCGTGTTTTTAGACCACTTGATGTGGCGGTTCATTGTTGGATTCCTCCCTTAATGAAATAACAATGAAGTCAAGCATCAACTGCTACTTCATGTGGTCTACAAAATATGGTCCAAGACTTAAAGTAGATAATCTCTTTAGCATCACCCTCATTTCTATAGTGATTTAATCAAAGAACCCAACAATCAACTGCCACATAATGTGGTCTATAAAATATGATTCAAGTAGATAGCCTTTCTAGCATCACATTTTTCTAAGTACTAGGTATTCAAGCGGTACTCCACATTTTATAGTACAAGTGGAGGAAATGTTATATTTTTACCTATCTCTTTATTTCTTTTATGACACGTGAAGTACTGCTTGAATACCAAACAACATTTGACACTCATTTTCTGATTTGAAAATACTTTTTTAATTTTGAAGGAAGAATGTTGCAATTTGATCGTGTGTGTTGAATTTGGAATTGTTCTTTCCCCGGAGAGCAATTAGCTAGGGTTGTTGGTTCATCCTATATATCTAATTGATAGGCCGGTCTGCGTATAGGACAACCCTTGCACCACCTTCGCATCACCGGCATTAATTGGTAGCTCTTCCGACTGAACGCCTTCAAGCAATGGTTGGTTTTGGGGTCCTTCTGTCTTCGTCTCAACAACACCAACACGAAATATATTAGAAGGCAATCGTCTTTAAGGTTGTCTGCTGCCTCTAAAAGACTTCTTTAAGGTAGTCTGCAACATTCAAAAGTTGAACCTACTCAGTTATGTTTTTCACCCTCGACAATGTCGAAATCCAGGCCCCAACAATTACGTTGTTTTGCATTGCTCACTAACAATGCTAATCACTGCTTTTTCAAAACATCAAGTACTATTTACACTCTCCAAACAATGGCCAAAACTTGGAAAATACTTTCCTTCGTGCATTAAATGCTACGACCTGAATTCGTTAGGATTATTATTTTTATTGTGGTCTTGGGAATCCAAGTCAGCTATCTGCCCACACCTCCGTTGGGATTTTAGAACATTTCCAATGGAATTTTACACTTCAAATTTATGGAATGGCCGTGCTGTATGTACACACATTCAAGCGCTCAATCAGTAACTTGTTGATTGTAAGAATCTTTTCACAACTAAGTAAAACGAATAATGAAATGTTTAGTTTTAGTGGTATGAAGCATTTATCCCACGCCCCCGAGGACCGAGTTTCGAACATAGAGTAGGATTCTTTGTCACGTCAACATCTTATATTCATTTTCTATAAAAATATAAAGATAAAATAGAGAATATGAAACGAATGTATGGAAGGAGATGAAAAGAAGAGGACAAAGAATCCTAGTCGTTCCAACATTCCCCTCCCATCTTGACCTCCTTTTAGAGAAAATTAAGATTACCACAGAGCTTAATCTATCCGATAACCACAGAGCTTCGATTCCATGCTCTGCTTCCCCCGACCCCATGTAGTGCACTCCCACCTTCTCTCTCTCTCTCTCTCTCTCTCTGTCTCTCTCAATGTTTCGCAGATTCCTCGCCACCTCTCTCTCTCACTCCTCCCCTCCTCCCCTCCTCCACCTCCGCCCCAAAATCCTCCAAACCCCCAACTCCCTCCTTCGTCCCTACCCGAAACCCACCCCCTCACTTCCCCCCAACACCCGATCCTTATCCTCCCATATGGGCGACGCCCGCCGACCCGGTACGGTTCCCATTCCCCACATCGAAAAAGCCGACCGCTCCGAGCTCCTCCGCGCTCTCGAGGCCTCTCTGGGCTCGGCCTTCAGCTCCGAGCCGCTCTGGCCCAGCCCCAGCCCCCTAATCATCGTCATCAGCGGCCCTAGCGGGGTCGGGAAGGACGCCGTCATAAAAAAGCTCAAGGATTCCAACGAGAACTTGCATTTCGTGGTGACGGCGACGACCCGCCCAACGCGGCCCGGCGAAGTTCACGGCAAAGATTACTACTTTGTGAGCAAAGAGGAGTTTTTGACAATGATGGAAAGGAACGAGCTTCTGGAGTACGCGTTGGTGTACGGGGACTACAAGGGGATCCCCAAACAGCAGATTAGGGAGGAATTGGGGAAAGGGTACGACATCGTTTTGAGGGTCGACATCCAGGGTGCTCAGACACTGAGGAAGATTCTTGGGAATTCGGCCGTTTTCATATTTTTGATGGCAGAGAGTGAGGCCAAGCTTGTGGAGAGGCTGATTGATCGAAAAACCGAGACAAAGGAGTCGCTTCTTGTGAGGGTTGCCATGGCTAGGGAGGAGGTGAAGCATGTTAAGAATTTCGATTATGTTGTGGTGAATGCGGAGGGGAGGTTGGACAATGCGGTTAAGTTGGTGGAGTCCATTATCGACGCGGAGAAAGCTAAGGTGCAGCAGAAGAGGTCTGTGATATAGCTGTGGAGGTAAATGTGGTAGCGGGTCGAATTTGTGTTTTTCGAGTTTAATTTTAGTTATAAATTGTTCAATTTGAATGGATTAGTTTCGCGTGTGGAAGAATGCACGCAATGATCCGAGTTCTAATGGTTTTGTAGGAAGTTGTTTAGTTTGTGACAATTGGAATGTGAACTTCAGAACTTAGGAAAATCGACTGCTTTAAGTAGTTGCAGTTCACAGAATCACTATGTGTTACATCATTTTTTGCAGTCATCGTGTCTTTTAAATGCGATATATTAAAACAATTTGTTCAAGAAATCGGAACCAAGCAATTATCTTTATCGAAGTTCTCTTTATTAAGCATGCATCCGCACAAGTGATCCTCAATCGTACGGTGTTAGATATGGTTGGACTTGATGCACTAAGTAATGAAAGGTATGTTGATTATGAAATATTCAGGTTCGTTGGAGATGTTTATGGCACGAACTTTTAGTAAAATGAGTTCGTTACGAGATAGCATTAAGAAGTGACATTCTTTTTCTTGCTATACAACTCTTTGATAACTAATGTGCTCCATACTGAACCAAAATGCTTCACTTCACACTGGCTTTGCTGGTTTAAGATACATTTGTAACAACTGACTCGTCTGTTAGCCAATGTTTACAGAAGTCCTGGTTTTGTATATTAGCCGGACATTTAAACAGGTGAATTGGAGAAATCAACCTATATTAGCTTGGCATGTTTAGAGTGAAATCTGGTTTCGATCTCCTTGCTATCAGATATCATTTATGGCCGTGTAAAGGTCAAACCATGTGTGCTCAACCTGCCTATTCCCCATGTTTTGCTCAACTGGTTCAAAGAGTTTATCTGGTTTTGTTTGTCAATTTTGTGTTTTGCAATATATAGACGGCTATGTTTCATGATGATGTTAAAGTGGTTAAGTTCATAATTCAACCCTACCCCGTTTTCATCTCTTTCTTTGTCTTAAATTGTATTGATTAAGCGCTGACGTTTGCTAACATTGACTTCCTCTAGCCATCCTATAGCTTAACAAGCTTCCAGGTACAATTAAGTTTTTTCTACTTTGAGCTGGAATTTGGCTAAGAGAGGGACCTGAAGTGCCTAGTACTGCTTGTTTTTGCTGCATTCTGTTTGTTGTGAAAAGGCCTGAGAACGTTGTCATATCAGTTGGTACATTAAAAGGTATATGCTGCTCTCTGTTTTTACGTATGTTAGCTACTGGTACTACTATTCTAGATGATAACAGTGGAAAGACATGGAAATGGTAATCTAGTTGCTTTTATAGCCGGCCTCTTGTTTGAGTTTTCTGAAAGTCCCCACGTTCTAGAGATTTCGTGGAACACCAAAAGAAGAAGAATTATTCGTCTATGACTATCTAGGTGTATTCGGTACTTGCGCTACAAAAGCTTTGAATGGTGATGAAATTTTTCGTCTGTAACGACAAATGTATCTCATTCTGAATTGAAGATTCAATTTTACGTGTTGAGTTGATTTGGTTGATAGTTTCGAACTTTCGATGCAGCCCCTCGGGAAGATTGGTCATGACCTAGCTCCCTAGCACAGCCAAATTAGGTAGAAGAATTTGATCAAGTTGTCTAAAGTATGTCTTCCTCCCTAGCACAGCCAAATTATCTTACTCAAGCATCTGCCCTCCTCAACCTACTACCACCAACATTTGAACACACCTAATCCACAGGGACTCATTCAACGCCCAGCACTTTAAACTTGAAATCTACCCAAAACAGCAGACTCATTCAATACCCAATTCTTAAATGTTGCTTCCACTACTCATTCCACTATTACGGAAAGATTACCTAAAACTTAGATGCAACTGTGGCGGTGTCCCGAAACAATCAAATACTTGATTGGTTTGGAATACAACTACGGTGGCGTCCCAGTTGCAGGTAAGTTCGTCTCGGTATTTTGTTTTTCTCATTGATCATACAACATTCTTTTTTTCCTTCTCTCTGCTATGAGTTATTTTCTATTAAATGTGCTAAATTGTTTCAGGCTTGCAGGATTGATTGCAGGTTTACATTGTTTAAAGACCAAGCAGAAACAAGAATGTTCTGATGATGATAAAAAAAAAAAAAAAAAGTCAACCAGTATAAGTTTTATATAAAACACTTCAAAGTTCGAGAAATCTATATATAAAATCCCAATTCCCAAGCTCAAGTAATTTTCATGCGTATCTAGAATATTTGTCATGTAGTGTATCATTTTACATGTATATAATATGAGAAAGCGACACCGATGCTATGTCATATTTTGAGGTTTATTAATAGAAAACAAGCACACTTAACTGGATTTAGTAAATTAATAAAATCACATAACGGTATTCCAAATAAACGGAAACTAAAAGCCACTGCCTTTTAGTGGCAGCCGAAAATACTCTTTGACAGAGATGGGAATCCGTGCACTCAAACTCAAAGGGATTGTAGGGGCTGGAGGAGAGCAGGGAGTGGGACCCATCTGAGCCTTTAGCTTAACACAAATGAAGTCGTAACCCTTTTCTGCAAGCCACAACCAACTAATTTGCCAATCGGATCCTACATATTAAACGATTTTATTTTATTTTTAATAACCCATAATCTTTTTTATCTTAGACGAACAGTGATTCTGGCTTATGCATGTACATGATTAGATGGAGTTTTAAATTATTTAATTAGGATTCAAATTTTGGTTCATCAAATCTTAATTAGCGTTGAACAAGTGGTTAGTTTGATAACATTAATTATGTCCTCATATCCTAACGATCTGCAGATGCTTAGTTGGCATAATTTAGCATTTCATTGGAATGTTTATCCAATAAGAGCAAGACTAGGAGAAATTTTTTTATTAGAAGCTACTTGTATACAATTAAATGACATATGTCAATTAACCATACTTCGCTGCGGAAAGAAGAGCATCAAGTGCTTTTGAAAAGTCAATTACAAATGAACACGTGTCTAAATAATTGAAATTAGAAACTTTAATAGGACACTTATTCGTTTGTAATTGGATTTCATCAACACTTGCTGCTTTTCTTTTAGCAGTGAAGCATGGTTCTATGTCAATATGTCTAAAAATGGTCGAATCAGAAGGAAAATATTTGGCTTCTTCTTTATAGACCAATTACAGTTTGACACGCATAAATTTTTTTTGTGTGTTTAATAAATTGTTTTTGTATATAGATCAAACTCTTTGCAATCGAATAAGAGTGACTTTTTTGGAACACATTGTTTTTAGAAAGATAAAAAAAAAGTAGAAGTCAATGTCTCCAAGCTACGATACATGGAGAAATGGTAAGTTGAGAGAAAAACACCAAGCAATTTCTTGAGCAGGCACCACCCTTTCTTTTTGGTTTTCTCGTAAGCGATTCTAAGTTATGAGAGCAAATTATAAGCGATTATGAGAGCAAATTATATAATGCCATATATACAAAACTTACACACATAAATTATATGATTAGTACGAGACACTACAACAACAGTATTCTCATGACATATATACAAAACTTACACGCATAATTGTTTGATTGGTACGAGATGTCATAGCAACCGTATTCTCATATACTCAACAAAAAAAAGATATTTCTCTAACCAATTAGGCTACGCCACAAAGAGACATTAAATCTAAGACGAGCAAAAATTGATTCTCCAACAAAACATAACAAACTTAGGAGGAAAACATGGAGGGAAAATACAAAAGCAAAATATGACGTTCACTCTTTCCTCTCCATTTCCACAGATTAAACGTGCTCCCCAAGCTTCTCTTCCTCCCTCCTTGTTTATAAACCCATCCCCTCCTCCTTTTCTACAACTTCAAAACCAAACCAAAATTCTTTCATCTTCTTCTGCAACACAATCATATTCCGTCGAAAATCGACACACAGATAGAGAGAGTAGCTTCCGATTTGAGGGTCGTGGGTGTTTTTGCGGCCTTCAAACTAATACTGAAGAGCTAATATTGCCTAATCCTCTATTTACTTTTAAAGTAACAAAGAGAAGGGGAGAGAGAGAGAGAGAGAGAGAGAGAGAGAGAGAGCAACATGGTTGAGTGCAATAACTCAGGAGAAGGTGAAAGAAGCATTCATTTGCAGATTGACGAGCTTCTTCATCGGCGCCTCAACGAAACAAGCAGCACCACGTTCAGCACAATGTTCGAGCCTCAGAGCAGCATTGAGAAGAGAGACAGCGGCGCAGCAGCTTCCGTTGCTTCTCCAACTGCACAACCAGTTCCAGCACCAGAGAAAAAACTGACCCTTTTCGCGCTCCGCCTAGCAGTGCTCGAAAAGGTAGCAACCGGCCTAGGAACCCTCGGGTTCATCTGGGCAACGGTCGTTCTGCTAGGCGGTTTCGCCATTGAATTAGACCAGACCGACTTCTGGTTCATCACAATCATTTTGCTGATAGAAGGGACACGAATCTTCAGCAGGAGCCACGAGCTTGAGTGGCAGCACCAGGCCACATGGTCCATAACTGACGCTGGAATCAACAGCTTTCGCGCGCTGCAAATCAGCTCAAGCTCCGTGATCCACAGCATCAGAGCAGTTTTCAGGCCTGTGCAGAACCTTGCACTCAGGAAACAAAGCCAACACAGCAGAGACATTGCGAGGACTAATGACAATTCGGTGTTTTCGCGGAACTCTGATCTTGAGGGGAAGATATACCGGACTTGGACAAGCTCGGAAGTCCCTCTCCTGCCTTACGCACACTGGATTTTTCGCACAAAGCATATAAGTAAGCTGCTCTACTGGCTCCAGCTCCTGTCCGCCTCATCATGTGTGGCTCTTTCACTGGTGAAGCTCGTGAACCACAACTATGGAGAGGTTGAAAAGGGGAACACTAACAAGAGCAACAGGCAGTTTGCTCTGAGTATTTTTTATTCGTTAGCATTGGCGGAAGCTCTGTTGTTTCTCATGGAGAAAGCTTACAGTGAGTTTATGATAAGCTGTTGTAAATTGTTGGAGGAGGTGAACAAAGAGTGTGATTTGGGGCCTTCGGGGTTGGTCTCGATTAGGAGATTTTTTTATGACGCGTATTCGAGGTGTGTGAATGGAAGCATTTTTGATGGACTGCAGATGGATATGGTTACTTTTGGAATGGACTTATTGGGCTCGAATTCCACCGATGAACAGCTCATTGGAGCAAAAATTCTTCGACAGTTTTCAATGAACCGGCTGTATTCAGAAGATACATTGCAGAAGATTGGTATTAATATTGCAGTGATTGAACGATTGGTTGAGATACTTAATTGGACAGATCAAGAGGAGGAGGAAATCAGACGGTCAGCAGCAGAGATTTTGTCGAAACTGGCTGGCAAAAAGCAGAACTCCATTCGAGTAGCTGGAGTTCCTGGCGCAATGGAATCAATCTCATCTCTGCTCCAAACATGCAGGAGCTCAAGTGGTGCAGCTGATGAGATCAGTGAGAAGAGGATCATTTCTGACCACACAAACTACGGATTCTTGACATTCAACCATTTGGGATTGCTTATTCTGAAGAAACTTGCGCGTGTCCACGACAACTGTGGGAAGATTGGAAACACAAGAGGCCTCCTGCCAAAGATCATAGATTTTACACATGCCGATGAGAGGATCCTAAAAGAAGTGACTGTCATGCCAAACGATCAGATACTGACGCTGAAACGATCCCTCCAGTTGGTGAAGAGGCTTGCAAGCACGACCGGCAACACAGGAAAGAATCTGAGGAGAAATCTTTCGGAGATAGTTTTCACAAACAGCAATATCAGAGATATTCTGAGATATGGAGAGCAACAGCCAATGCTGCAACAATTGGGAATTGAAATCTTAACAAGTTTGGCGCTGGAAGAGGAGGCAACCGAGAGAATAGGAGGAACAGGTGGAGTTCTTAAGGAGTTATTCAAAATTTTCTTCAACAAGGGAATGCTGAAGAATGATAAAGAAGTGAGGATCAAAGCCGGAGAAGCACTGGCTATGCTGGTTTTGGAGAGCAAGAATAACTGTCAGCGGATATTAAAATTGGGGGTGCTCGAAAGCCTCGTTGAAGCTCTAGAGGTTCGACTGGTTAGCGTGCATGCTGCTAGGATTCTGAGGAATTTGTGCACCTACAATGGCTCGAACTGTTTCCACCAGCTGAAGGGGATTACAAATGCAGCACCTACAGTAAGTTCTTCCTTGGCACATTACCTACCTGTAATTTATTCTGCACTAACAAATGTTACGTACGAGTAATGTTTTCTTGTCGAACAATCTGATATATTAGATTGCTAAATCGACAATCTGACAATATAACATGTCAGACTGTGACAAGAGGTCTGCACTAAAAACTCATTTCTTATGCATTTGGCTTCGATTGCAGGTGCTTCGAGCAATTACTTCAGAAGAACACAAACTGCAGGAAGTAATGGTAGGACTAGCTGCGCCGGTTCTAGCATTCTTGTCTCCCGAAGAATCAAGCCTCATGTTTCAGAAAGCCGAAATTACTGAGGCAGAAGTGGCTAATGAACTAGTTCAGATCCTGAAGAGGTACAGGCATCCGCCGATCAAAGTTCCAAGAATAAGGAGGTTTGCCATAGAACTGGCAATCTGGATGATGAGACACAAACCGGAAAATGTTCAGATTTTCAGGACTTTGGAGATGGAAAAGGAGCTGGATTTTGTGCTGGACACAACTGCAGAGCTCGAAAGCTTCAGCATTTTCTCTGGTACCGTAGGAATGAGCCGGCACAGCACGACGATCCATTCATTGGTAGAGACTGCATTGGGGTTGCTAGATGAAGGGTGAAATGATGCAGAATAATGCAGTACATCACCAAATTCAATACATATGTGGGAATCCAATAATCTTTAAGTTAATCACTTCACTTAACACAATTAAATTATTTTATTTTTTGGATAAAGTTTCTTGTACTGTAATCTGTAGATGTGATTATATTATACTATCAACATTCAAATTTCTACTTAATTGAGGAAGTTGTTGCCTTCTGTCACGAAATTATCACTTAATTAAGAACATTCAACCTTACACCGGAGGTCTTGAGTTCGATTCTGATTCCGCTTCCGCTTCCCCAACTATCACTTGTTTAAAATTACATATGGCACATGTGATAGGAAGATATATTGAAAAATAATTTCCCATATCAGAACACCTAGAACAACAAAACAATACATTCATTTGTGTTGTGGACACTGAATAAGAATCTGGAACCAGAAGAAACCATTTTTTTTTTATGTTACAACTAAATCAATACAATTTTACACAGCAATCTTTCTACTCTTTTCCCCTTTTTTTTTCGGTTTGGTTTTTGCTTTTCCAGTCGAGCATTTTACATATCATGAACCCTGACACTTTAGTTACAAACAAATACAATCATATTGTCTACGGAGAAAACGAAACAATAAAGGAAGGAAAAGAGTCATCTATCGGCTGTGGTTGTTTCTAAAGAAGTTAAAATCCCAACGACGTATCAAACCATCCATGACATTGCTTGCAGGGTTTTTTACCACCGTTACAGTGGCTGTCGTCTTGGCTGATAAGTCACCATCTGAAGTGCTTTGGATGCTTTCTGACGTATCGCTTCGGCTAGATGGCCCGGCGCTCCCATTCTCCATTATGGATAGAGGCGTTTGTAATGCAGGTTCTGTGGATGGAACTCTTGTACGAGACTGATCTTCAGGTCTCGAGTCGTGGGATTTACTTACTGAAGCGGAAGTAGATTCTGTTTTCAAGGATCCAAAGTGCCCAACTGAAGTGGAAGTAGATTCTGTCTCCAACAGCTCTCGCTTCTCTGCAGGAGATGCATCATCCCGCTGGTCATCTTTTTGTGACGACTTTAAGGAATCCGGGGTATCTCCTGGTGGTTGCTCTTCTGCCTGAGGGCCTCTCATTTCTAAATCTTTTAGCGACAAGATCACTGCTTCCATGAACATCTGGTAATTTGGACGAGTTAAACATTAATTGATTCATCAGTCATTCAAAAAATGTCCTGTATCCAGACCACATCTAGGTCAATTATATGACTCACCCGTTCTTCCTCATCAACATCACTTGGAAAACCTGCCAGGTCATCAAGCTGGTATTCTACATACTGATCATCATCCATCGTGGTAGGAACATGGGGCCCACAAGGACTGCCATTTGCAAATTCAAAGCTAATCATATCAGAAGATGATGGGCCATTATCGCTTTTTCCATCCTGCACCACCATGGATAGTCAAGACGTTTAACTCTGTTACGTTTCTAGTTAACAGATAAAACCAGACAAGATGACTTTGAACTACTCAGGCACCAATGCACCATAAAATTTCTGAGCCACATCATGTACCAATCTGTCACAAGTATCAGCTACAGTGGCACATAGGTTTTTTTTTTCTTTGCGTGATCAGGCATATGTCATGTTAGTGCGTAATGTTAACTACGAGGAAGAAAATTTGGGAGTTTGGAAGCAGTTTAAGAAGAGAAAAGGCAAAATACCTTGGATTCAGATTGGCCATCGGTAGACGAAATACCAGAAGGAACCTGAGGAAAAATGATAGAAGATAACAAAAGAGAAAAAAAATATATAGTTAATACACCTGCAAAACACTAAACCATCATTCACCAAAAAAAAAAAATATTTCTGCCTTTCCCCCCTCTCTAACAGTTGTAAATATCTGCAAACTCCTTTTTTTAAAAATTTTTTTTTTAATGCAGCAGTTTTTCATTTGTGCAAGAAAAATAAGAATGAACTAATTACTAACATCCATCCGACTCATGGGTCTTCTTGACCGGAGTTGTCTAATGGCATCCTGTTGGCCGCTGCTCGGTGCTGCTTCTGCAGGTAAGGAGTAATCAACAGGACAGTGAGTAAGAAAGAGGTCGCCAAATAAGGAGCCTGTGCACTTGCGATGTTAAAGAGACAATAATGCACTTTAATCACCTGCAGAAGCAGTTGAACGTCCATGATCATAATCAGCAGTGTGCACACTTCTCCAAGTACCCTGCACGTAAAGCAGTCAACATTTGAGAAGGGCTGTGAACATAAAATCTAGCAATTTTAATACAATCGAAACTTACAGCCAGATGAATTACAGTTTTTTTACCTTACCAAAGGTACTGTGTAGAGTGTCAAAAAATGTTCCCCCAACCTCATCTTCCGGGGGTTGCAAAACATTGTGGAAAAAGATGTTTATAGAATCAAAGTAGAATTGAGGTCGTGGAGAATTGTGATCTCCCTCAAATTTGATGATATTTTTGTCTCCCTGCAAAAGTTCTCATTTACATAAGGATATTTGGAAGACAGAATGATGAAAATCAAATGATAGTAGACCAAGGAGACATCTTGCTTTTATCATCGGGGAGGGGAATTGAACTTGGGAGCTCTTCCGCAATTGGGAAGAGAAATACCACTAGACTAAGAGCTAGCTGGTACGTGTAATGAATACTAAACTCATTAGACGTCACAGAGAATTGAGAGTTCTAATTTGTTTCAACTCCATGTAAACAATGTACGAGACACAGTATGTATCATGCCAAAATTATGGTAATCGCGTTACGAATATTTACCATATAAGCCTCAAATATACGATCTGAATGATGGGGTTGTATGAAATCATCATCAATGGCATGCCCAAACAAAACTGGAACAAAGCAAGAGCTTGCCACCTAATAAAAAAACAGAGTCAACCAGAAACCTCCACTGCTTAAGAGAACTTCAAGTGTATGAAAGATTGTGACAGAGAACGTAAATTTATGTTTTCTATTCTAATGTGTTTAGTCATAGAGTCAGGATAACAAAATAAACATTCATGGATAAAATACCTTAATGGTGTTCAATTTCATTATGTCAAATTTTGCTTTTTTCTGGATAGCTCTTCGCATGTATTGGATTGCAAACTTCACCTAAATAAGCAAAAAGAAAAGGTCAAGGTCAGAGTATATAGGTCCTTGCAGTCAATTAGTTAGTGCACTGCTAAAACTGATAAACAAAAAAACTTAATTGCCCAATATAGGCGAGAACTGATAATGACTATCAGAAAGGCTCTAAATAATAGCAATCTATTCCCCAATATGCACCAAAATACAGTTGCAATATCCCAGAAAATCAGCCATATAGGATCTACTTACAGTGAACTTTGGCAAACGAATTTTGTAGGTGTCCACCAATTCCATCATCAAATCAACCAAATCAGAGAATGGACTGTCAAGAACCATTCCTGCTATTGAAGGATCCTCAGCTCCATACAAAAGACTGCCAAATATGTATATGGTTAATAGCAGATAAGCTAACCCTCAAGTAATAGCTTACTCAACAAAGATCCAATTATTGATGCAGAGCGTACATCTGCTTTCATAGATTGTTCATATGCTAAGATATCTTATATCCACCTTACATGCCACAATCTCTTCAATTCTTCTTGTTGCTTATCCTAATGGACTCTTCAACTGTTGTTATTATGGTCATCATTAAGATCTCCACTAACACTTTTAATGCTACCAATATTTCATTATACAACACAGTTGAGAGGGACACTGGCTGCATGCAAACACTTGGGGGAATCTTATATATCATACAAGCAAGAGTACAGATTGATTAGATAATTTAAAACCACGCATGCCATGTGAGGCTTTGCACCATCAAGTTATAAGCTCATGAAATGGTCCTAATTCTTCGATAACCAGAAGAAATTTTACTGGCTATAAAAATCTTCAAGAAACCTTGATAAACACTTTTTTGTGTTTAGAAATTTCTTCAACCTATAATACAAGAAATGGAAAGATCTCCAAAATCTACATTCATATATGCAAGCTTACAATTAAGCAATAAGTGAATGAGCAAAACCTGGTAACAGCACCCATTGAACGGCCCCACAAGCTAATTAAAGATACATTTCCATCTGCTCGCAAATAATCAACCACAGTCTTCAGGTCATCCTTCTGAAAAAACAATCAAAGTCAGATGTCAATTCCCATGATGCAGAATGGTAACCACATGCATATACAAGGGGCAACAGGGTAAATGTCATAAAGAAGTCAAGGCATTCATAATCATAAATATGGTTTTGACAAATGGAGAAAAACTTAAGAATCACCCTCAATGGATATATTAACTTCAATTTTGGATACTCATTGGACCAATTATTAAATATACATAATTAAGATCTCTCTTATGCTGCCTCATCAGTAAACCTTCCATTTCAACATACAAATTATTTAAGCCAATAGTAGTCATCATACAATCCAAAGCTAACGTGGAACAAACACAGCAGAATTGTAGTCCAGTCATTATATGATGAATCTGTTTAAAATACTTATTGAGTACTTACTTCATTCCACCCTAAAGTCACGTGATCTCCTCCGGAGATTCCGGATCCTGAGAAATCAAGAGTGAAAACTGTAATATTTGACGGAAGCAAAATAATAGCTGCTTCACTGGCATCAGCCCTGCACCCACTGTCAACACAATATACTGCAGTCAGTCACGTTATATTCTATGAAGGCAAACAAAAAGGCATAAAATGTCATTTAGATTATCAGAGGCACATAACTTTCACATACATAAGTGATAACATAGCTATGAAGTATGAAATATCATGGAAGTGTAAATGTTGGTTGATCATTTACTGATGTGCAATAATTATAGGTTGGAAAAGGAAATACAGCACTCTGACAGTGTGCAGTACAAAGAATCGAAAAAATGTGAGACCAGGTAACTAGGGCCTTAGTGTTTATCAAAATTATGATTCCCATTAACTTCAACATTGAAATACGTAACAGTAAAGCAACCTCATTTTCTTGGTGAAGGTTAAGGCCATTTAGAAATTGTTTCATCGCTAGATACTAATGAAATCCATTTATGTAAATCACAAGGAAGGCAATTATGTAGTTGACTACTCAAATTTAAAAGTAAAATCTCATTCTTCCAAGTTCTGAAATGTCATAAAGATTGTAAACACAGTATGAAACACCCATGAAACAAACATGCAACTCCAATCAAGCATAAATTTTCAGACCTGTTTCCATGACAATATATTACACAAGGCAAAGGCTTTTCTTCTGGACTAACAATGGGCGTGTAATGACTACACTTCAGGACATCTCCCCGACCATTTTTCACCTGCAGGATTTTCAAAGACCAGTATAATTTATATATAGGGGTGACAACCACATGGAATTCTGAAGTCAAAAGCAGGCAGAAAATGATCACCATTCAGAGTTAGAAATAACGCGCAAGATAAAAGAAATTCTGAGACAAACAATCATAAAAGTTGCATATCCAGAAGGTATTTACGCCCTCCAACAAGACGAAAGCTTGTAAGTTCAGAAACTGAATAAAATACTAATCTACCTCTCACGGACATACAAAATATGGAAAGCTTACCTCCACATCCTTTCTTTGGTACCATTTCCCTTTCAGTATGAACTCTTCATCCAACAAATCATTTTTTGGGTCGTATTCAGCCCTGAAACCAAACACGCGTAAACTCATATACTCTTCTAATAATTACAAATCATTTTGGTTTCTAATTCTGAAAGGCAAAGAAATCACTCAAATTTCAGTAAGTCCGAACAACAAATCAACTTCACAAAATCTTAAACTTAACACCAGAACTAAAAAATGGAGAAAACAGAGACAAGGTTCAACTCCACCTTTACCACAAAAAATATGCTAATCAAATCATATGCTCCATACCCTTTTTATTTCTACTAGAAAAAAAAGAGAAAATAGTAGGAAACTACGAATTTTATTTAAACAAACAGTTGAATTGGGCTAATTAAACAAAAGGGTTCCATTTTCCTACAGAACCCAATTAGGAAAGCAACTAAAGATTCAATTCAAACTTTCAGCTTTCCCAGCAACCAAACGCAGCAAAAACAAAAACCCATCACGAAATCCAATCCCAAAATCAAGAGAAAAAAACACAAAATCTAAGAGCTCGAAGTAAATAGAGGGCTAAAGGGTAATTGTATACCTGGGAGGCCGAATAATAAAGTTGACAAGCTGCTCCATAGATTCAAGAAAACGATCTCCCTCTCTGAGCTCTTTGCTGTTCTCCCACAAATTTAACTTCTTTCAGCAAAAAATACAATAAATATTGAAAAAAAAAATTAAATTACAAAAAAAATACCCGAAGAAACAAAAATTGAACTTGGTGGATGATCAGGAATTGCAGAGACCAATAAGAAACAAGAAAGAAGAAGAAAGGACTGGCCTATGCTGTTGGGGGTGGAAATATAACAAGAAATTTGTGAGTTTGTTTCCTTGCAAACAAGAAGAACAAAAAAGATTTATTATTTTATTTATTTGAGTATTATTTCATTTGAGTAAATTGTACGAATGGTTCCTTAACTTTAATCAAATTGGAGCAATGGTCCCTTAACTAAAAATTCATTACTATTGATCCCTCAACTTATCAAAATGTGTAGCTATAGTCCTTTTCATAAATTTTGTCAAAATTTTATCAAAATAAGTTATATTGGAATGACCATTTATACAATTAGGGTCCCTCAACTCATCAAAGTGTATAATTATGGTTCTTTTTGTCAACTATGTCAAAAATTTTGTCAAAACGAGTTACATTGGAAGGACCATTGCTACAATTGGGTTAAAGTTAAGGGACCATTTCTCTAGTTGAATTAAAGTTGAGGGACCAATGGTAATGGATTTTTAGTTGAGGGATCATAGCTGCACGTTTTGATAAGTTGATGGACCAATGATAATGGATTTTTAGTTAAGTGACCATTGCTCTAATTGAGTTAAAGTTAAGGGACCATAGCTACAATTTACTCTATTTCATTTTATTATTATTTAGTTTATTTGTTTGCTCTTTGCTCTCTTTGCCTCTCTGGCTATTTTCTTTCTCCAACCTCTGCCTATTCGCACGTGTTATGCGTATGTATCCGTTTCAGAGCTGGAACCAGGTACGGGCCGGGTTCCCAGATCGGGTTTGGTTCACAAAATATATTTACTATTAGTATATGGATGAATTATTAATACAATAATTATAAATTTTTTTAATGCAAACAATATTACTACTTTAATTTATATAGGAAAAATGGAGGATCTCAACCCGAAATGCGGGTTGAAAAGAAAAATTCTAACCACCAAGACAATTCAAGACTTGCCAATTAATAATATTTTATCCAACAAAAAACAAACGGTATTCTTAGTTTCATGTTGAGTTTAATTTTAAGATAGTTCTCACTTTATTCCTCTCAAGTATCGTAAATTTCATACCTTTGCTACCTTTAGTTTTTTTCGTCTCAGTTTCATACCCAAACTTTGATTTTTTGACAGTTTAATATTTCCATTAGGCTTCCCGTCAAGTTCTCCTATAAGTGATGAGGTGGCATAACTTTGGCCCATTATATTTGCTACGTGGATGAGAGATTCTCTTGTAAATCCAAGCCACCGTGTCTAGTGCTAATTTTTGGAATATGATCGGCTAAAGTTATGTCGCATCATCACTTAACAGAGAACTTGACGAAAAGCCTAACGAAAATATTAAAGTGTCAGAAAAATCATTTAGGTATGAAATTGAAACAAAAAAAATTTAAGAATAGTAAAGTGTAAATTTCACGATACTTGAGAATAGTAGAGAGAGAACTACCCTTAATTTTAATAATAAAAAGGATTATTAGACTACATGATTAGTCGATGATCGGCTCAAATGCGTAGTTTATCTCGCCTCATTTTCTATGACTCGAATCAACTCCCTTTCCTTTGTAATATTTCTATCCTCAATAGGGTATTTGATTTCCCCTAGAAAAATATAAATGTTATTGGTACTCTAAATAGAACAGTGTTTTTTACTTATAAATTTATATTTATACTTTTAATTTTTATTCAATTTTAAAATCATGGTCCCCAACTATTTAGTACTTCGGTGTAATGGTATTCATTTTCATTTGTAAGTGAGATGTCTTAGGTTCGATTCACACCAAAGGCGAATTTGAACCACAATATTGCTAGCCCATTGTGAGGCTAAGCTCACTCCCCTACCTCTTTGGTGTAGATAATATCGTTTGTTAAAAAAAAAAAATCATATTCCCGTAATAATTTCTTTTGAAAAATATAATTAAAAAATAAATAAATAAGGAATGAGAGCACTATGACTATTTTGAAGTGAATAACAACTCCCAAAATAATTTGTATTGAAACGACTTATTAACTTGTTGGTTTTTATTTATCGGTTACAAAAAGTTTAGAGGGAGGGGAGGCTACCCTATCTCAAAGCATATCACAAGTTTTTTTGAGAACTTACAGATCTTAGCTTTTTTTGTTTTTTCTTAAATATGCAACTGAATAAGTTAGTTCATTGTAATATTTCGTGAAGAAAAAAGGTCATGCAAGACACATTTAGAGCAAGATAATATGTGTGTGTGGGAGTTATAATGAGCAATATATTGTTAATAAAAGTACTATATTTTTTTCATGAAAAATTACTGTGACTTTGGAATTTGAATCCATATCTACTTTTGCACAAAATCAGTCACTTGCATCATATTGTTAAAATGTTTTTTGAGGGTATATATGGCATTTAACATGTTCTAATTTATTTCCAAATGGAAGTAAAACAAATACAAAAGTAAAAGGAAACTAAGAAATTGGCAAAAAATCCAAGTTAGTGGGATTCAAGGGCAGCCTCTCACTTTTGCATCAAGGTTGAACAGATAAAGTAAAATAGGTACTGATAATGACCATATATAATGACCATATACCAATGTTGGGAAATTCATGATGTGAAAGTAGCACCCACCTTACCAAATGGTTTCCGCTAGCTTTACATGTCACCAACACAATAAGGATCACTCATTTGCCTTCAAATAATATGCAAACCAATCACTCCAATCCAAAGTCATCCCAATTCTATGACAACAATGACTGGTTTGAAACTGTTTTTAAATGACTGAAAGTGATTTAGAAAAAATATTTTTGGATTCCAAAAACACTTAAAATGTTTCCTGAGAAGCACTAGTTATGTGCTCCTTTTGGGAAGCACCAGTTATGTGCTTCTTTTGGGAAGCATTTTAAATGCTTTTCTAGGATTCACTTACATTTTTACTAAAGATTGGTTTAAGAAACATTTCACAAAAAAAACACTTTTATCCATTTTAAAAATATTTCCAAACAAACCCTTAGTAAAAAAATAACTGCTAAAAGCAGTCGTCTACAAAATTAAAAGAGAAATGCTAAGAGAAATTGTCTGAAAAGTCGAATAAAAATTGCTAAAAGTAGACGCTCACTTGTACATAAAAGATTGACTCTAGCACATTTCTTGTCCAATTTCACTAAAATTTTTTTTTTAAAAAAGGCCTATAGAGCACATGATGGTCTCTAGAGACAAATATTCCCAAGTCCGTGCCCGACAACAAGAAGAATTTGTGCATTGAATCGGTTTCTCTCATAAAAATTTGGGAGTTTTAACAAAACATTTTTAGTACTGTTCACTTTTAATGAAAATGATATTTTTATTTTAAAATGTCACTCCTAGTACTATTCACTTACAATATTTTTTTTGTCATTTTGATTAAAACTCAAAGTTTTCAAATATTTTTCATTAGTTTTCCTTAAAAAATTTGTACACACAAATAACTAGTGTATAGAAAGAATGAGACACTCACTAATTGAGCTAGACGTATTAATTTTTAAGACAAAAATAGAAAACACAATTCATTATTATAAAGGAAGAATAACAATTGGACATTTTTTTAATCATGTTTCATGGAAGTGATATAATGCACATAAACATAACTCTTGTTTTTTTCTAGCCCACCATCTTACCTAGTTTGTTTTTCTTTAAAAGGGAGACCAACTGATAGGGAAGCCACGACAATTCACCCTTTCGAATGTCGGCAAGACTCATAGAAGTTGTTCAGACTCTCATCGTGTGATTCACCAACACAAAAAATCGATCCCAGGACTGAGTTTGTTGGATTCGAGAACTTCGGGTTTGTCAACCCTTAATTTGGATTTTGCAAATGAATAATTTGGTTATTAAAATAGAATTTGGATTCTACCCGGATTCAAATTATGGAGATCCTAGGGATCCTCACATCTTAACCATTTATCGTACATCATGCGATCAGAAATCATTTGAATTTTATTATTTAAACTTAAACACAAATAGTAACTAATGAAAACTGACCGCACGATATACGATGAACGGTTAGAATGTAAGAATCCCTAGAATCCCCATAAAAAGAATCCAAAAAAGATCCTCGTCCATTAAAATATTTTAGCGGGAAAGTCACTTGCCGAGTAATACATCGGCCACCAAGGTCCAAAACTAGGCCAAAAACCAAGAAAGATAACGGTCCAATTTTACATCCTTTAATTTTACTTTAACAAACCATGTATTATAGGGTTGGAAAAAATTTCCGAAAATTCCAAATCAAACCAAAAAAATTTCGATCTCAAATCAAAATAGTCATAAACCAAAATTTCCAAAATTTTCAAGACAAAATAACAAACCGATCCTGAAATTTCAGTACGGGATTCTGTATTGTCTACATTTGAACTGTTGCTAACTACTAGTAGCAATGTAATTGGTGTGGTCTACATGTAGTAATCATAACGCTTTATCGCCACATCTGCCGGTACAAACCTCCCACAAATGTGTCTATTTCTTCAACACGAAATCAAAAAATTGTATTGTTAGTTTTCGAACATATTAGGTTTGTAACTTATTTTTTTGCTTTTGGGTTTGTTACTTATTTTATTTTGTTTGCATGTTAATTTAACTTGGTATGGATGATTGTGTAGACATCGAAATTTCGGTGAAACAAATGTTCACCAACGCATTAAAGTTTTGACGTGTCAAGGCATACATGGCATACGCCACGTGTCGTACAAATTGTACACATGGCGTGTGACTCAACAAAATAGGAAGAAATACCCTTGGAGGATTACACAAGTTTTTCTTCTCATTTTGGGCAATGACAAGGCAAGCACACTTCAATCCATTACGGATCAAAGCAAGTTCTTCTCATTTTGGGCAATGACAAAGCATGCACATTTCAAGTTTAAAATGGTATTAAGTGGGACATTAGGCCATAAGTTACACCACTTCAATTTCAATATTGCATTAAGTGGGAAAATTAGACAATGGTGCTGTGTAAAGAAAAAAAAATCTTGTGGTGGTGATTCATTCTCAAAGCCTATAAATAGGCTTCTCCATCAAGGTATCATTCACCAATTCACAAATACATTTCTCTACTCCCAAATTGGAAGAGAATTCACCAAAGAATTGGTCCTTGAAGCTTTGAAACTCTAAAGCTTTCAACCATCCAACCTCCCAAATTCTCAAGCAAATCCTGAAGGATCAAGAAAGCTCTCTTCGTTCTTCGTCAAATCCTTCTTCAAGATCAAGCCCCAACAGCCTTTGAAGAAGCTCTCATCCGCCCATTCAAGATCAAGCCCTAAAGGCCCTTGAAGAAACTCAAGCCCCGACGGCCCTTGAAGAAGCCCAAACCGCTCATTCAAGATCAAGCCCCAAAGGCCCTTGAAGAAACTTCCTTGAAAAAAACTTTCATCAACCTTCAAGATCAAAGCCACAAAGGCCCTTGAAGAAACTTCCAACCATTCATCCAAGATCAAGCCTCGACGGCCCTTGGATCAACAAAACATCAACAAATCTACATCTTACGAAGATCGAATCAGAGGACCAAATTATAAAGAGATCGTAACCCCAAATTCATTAACACAAAATATTATTTTGTATACGTATTCTTGTCTCGTTCGTCGCAAAAATTTTCGTGTTCACAGATTGCTATTTCAATTGGTATGAAATTTGGGAATACCAAACCATCCCGAAATACTGAAAATATTTCGGGAATCCCGAAAATTGGGAATACCGAAATTTTGGTTTGGGATTGGTCTTCAAATTCTCATCCCAAAAATTTCGGTTTGGGATTTGAAATCCCATTTTCGGTTTGGGATTCCATACCAAACCATCCCTAAAATTTAAATCCCATTTTTGATTTGGGATTCCATTTTCCGTTTGGGATTCCATACTGCCCAAATTTAAATCCAACAGCTAAAATAATTAAAAAAATTATTTAACTCAAAATTCACCCAAATTTAGTGATTTTTCAATATTTATTGAAATTTAAATATTTTTAGGTTAAAATGTTCATAAAATTAAATTATGATAGTGTACATAATTTTTTTTTTAAATTACTTTAAAAGAAAAAATTAGCCTAAATTTATTCTTTCATAATCTCAAGCTAAAAAATTTAGGCCAGAAGGGTTGGAGCAGAAAAGTTGTTTCTGAGCTAAAACCTAAATTTTCAGGGCTAAAAATGTTAGATTTTAGCCCAAGGATTTGGAGATGGTCTAATGTATTATGAGTGGAAAACTTTAATCCATATTGTTTTTGTTTTTTCTTAAATAAAGTATAATTAAAAATAATAATAGTTAAAGTCATCCCACTTCATTGTGGCCCATTTGGAAGTAGACCTGCATCAGGGGAAGGTTGGGCCTGCAACCTAAAAAAGAAGAAAGCCCAATTTCTAAATATTCATTAGGTTTTTTGAAATGCAAAATATGATAGTTGATATATGTGAGTAACCAGTAAACTAATCACTTATGGCAGTAAACTAATCATTTATGACTCGTTTGGATTTTTTTTTTTTAATGAGTGTAAGTGTTTATAGTGATTTTTTTTTTTTGGAACCAATCTTTGGTAAATATGCAAGTGAATCACTTTAAGTGCTTTTGGAATCTAAAAATATTTTTTTAAAAAAAAGCTATTTTATAAGTACTTCCAAAGGAGCCCTTATATTATGTAACTATCATGTATTGAAGAATTTAAAGATATCCATTGCTTCTCGTCACTGAGAAAGTTCTTATATAGAACATAGAAGAATGAAGTATTGAGAAGAAAAAAAATGAAGCTAAGATAGGTGAAAAATGAGAGAGAAGTTCATTAATAAGAAATATTCATTACATCAATCTCACATTGGATCTCACTAGTAAGTCACTATGAACTGCTACTTATCTATACTCAGAATGCCACTGTAACGGTATCTCAAATCAATAAAGCACAATCATGTGACAAAGTTAAACATATTAAAACACTATCACAGTTACGTCCTAGACGTAAGTTTCTTTCCTTTCAACTAATAGAATAAAGTAACCTATCTCCTAAACCAAAATGGGTGAGCAAATGTGCTATATTATTATATGCGAGTCCAAATTTTCTTAACTGTTTTGTACTCTTAAAAGCTAAGAGCTTTGTTGGAGATACAGAAGTGCAGATGCTAGCAAGACAAATACAGACTCTCCACACAAAAGCTTAGCTGGAAAGCATGTGAAAAACTCAGCCACCATTTAGTAGAGATGTGAGGTCATTCGAAGGAATGGCATTTGAAATGTGCATCTCAAATCTTTATATAAAGACACACCATGACCATTTACCTTGTGGTCCCAAAAGTGTAATTTACATAATGGTGGGTATTGGTGGTGGTGTTAATAGTGGGTTGTGATAGTTAGAGAGTGTAGAGGGAACAATGGTGGTAAGAACGGTGTCAACAATAGTTATGGTTATGATGGTGGTGGCAGTGGTGTAATCTCCATTTCTCCAACAACCATTACCAAGCATTTGTTGGATAATTAGAAATTAAGAAAAAGAGGGCTTACACCTTACTATATATCAACGGAATTGATTTTATCATATTTTTTTCCTTCCATTTGCACATTCTGTTTGTTTTTATCTATTAATTTTCTTTACTTTATTCAATCTAACAATTAGAAATAAGCGTAAAGTATGCACGTGAAAAAAAAAAGTGTGCTAAAATCAGTTCCATGTATCAAGTATTATACAACTCAATTATTAGTTCATGCAATGAATTTATGATAAGTATGGATTTAAAAACAATGGGAATTCAGTCCTCATGACTTTCTTGTTCTAGAGAAGTAAATATATTACTTTACATGCAATATATAACCTTGACCAAGCATTCAAACCATAGTTTATTACTTTACATGCCTATAAAAAATATTACATAATTCTCAGTTGGTGGGGAGAGAAAGAAAGTATAAGAAAATTTGACGAACCTTATCTTGAATTTACTACTCCAAAACCTTTTTCTTAAGCACCAAAAACTATTTTCCTCCACACATCCACACATCCACACATCCACACACACCCACACATCCACACACACTCCTATCTGCTGAGGAAAGGCCAACAAATCTTTTACCCATCACCCACTATGTTATACATAAACTCCCCTCACCAAAAAACACATCCTCTCTCTCTCTCTCTCTCTCTCTCTCTCTCTCTCTCTCATAAGCTCTGAGCAGTTCCAGCCAAGTTGCAGCGCTCTTCTGTCTTCAGGTAAATATAAAAGCAATGAACTTTTTTATGAATGGGTAATGGGTTAGTCAAGCATTCATTCAAAATTAACAATGTCTGATACATTTGACCGTTTCTTGCATGAATCTGTTACTCTGCTGCAAAAAGTAAGACAAATGGTAGATTTTAAGTATGTTTTCTTTCTGTGTTTCTTCTTTCTTTTTTTTTTTGTGAGAATTATTATTATCTTGTTTATTTTTAGGTGGGGTTTTGTTTTGTCTTTTCTTTTCTTTTCTTTGCTGAAATTGTTTAATCCAATCGCTCATAAGTTTTATGATGATGCTATTCATACACTTATTTTTACTTCTCACATATCCTTCTTGATTTTTGATCATCGAATCGATTGAATTGAAAAATATCAATGCATAAAAGTTAACAAGTGTATGTGAAAGTATAAAAAAAAAAGTGACACACCCCGACTGGACATCGGGACGTGCTGGCCGTCACGTGAGCGTGATAAGGCCATGTGCGTAGTGCGGAAGAATAAATATAGATAATAAGTACTAGAGTATCATTACCAGTGATACAGGCACATAAAAGAGTGTGGAAGTTAATAACATAAAGTACAGAGTTCGAGCATTCTAGGTGCAGTCCAAAAGACATAAGCAAGAAAGTAAAATATTTACATGGATGGTGTGCTGTCAGATATGCCTTTGATGCCTCGTTTGCCACCAAACTACCTAGTACCTGGAGGGGTGCAAAACCAAAGTGTGAGTGGGCAAAAACAAAGCTTTACCAAAATCACTTCGATAGAAAAGTTGTAACCCCTCTCTGTAAAACAAGTATACTTCCCAGAAAATATGTATATACGTACTAGTACTAAAAACCATCGATCAACCAATCAATCAATCAATCAATAAATCAATCAATGCCATGATCGAATGAACCATAATCAGTAATAAGCATGTATCAAATATCATCGATCAATCAGGTGATATCCCAACTCAAATCATGCCGGCAATATATATGTCAATCAGCCGGAGTCACCTTTAGTGACCTGTACGGCTGAATCTATGGCTCCTCAACCACATTCTCAATTCATCTCTCAATCAATAACCTGCACCCATGACGGAACCACCTAATGTGGTCTGTACGTCAAGCTGTGTATAACGCTTTGTGCTACGATCACGTGAAGGCTGGCGACGTCTTGCAAGTCACCTACGAGTCGGAACCACCTAGTGTGGTCTGTACGACAGGCTGACACTTGCCTTGGATCCAAGGTGAGCGTATGGTGCGGGAGGTGAACGATCACGCGAAAGCTAAGCCCTACTTTGGCGGCACAAACCCCAATGTGCAGGTAAATGAGCCATATACTAATCTCATCGATATCACCATAACCATCATATCACAATCACATACTTACCTGACTTACCTGGCGCCCGCGGTGCATCAATATATAATCATATAAACATAAAAATATATATGGCATTCGACATGGCATTCAATTTCATAAAAGCATTTTAAAACGTATTTCTGGGAATCAATCAATTTTATATGTATATAGACTGAAAACCAAAAGCCCACTCACTGATAGGTAGACGGGTCGTAGCCCCCGAGCCTCGCGTGGCTGCTCTCGTCCTCAGGATACGTCTCACCTATATGCGAAACAACTATATAACCGTTAATTACGCACATAACCTAAATCAAGTAATAACTCCTCATACATTGCTCAATTGGGGTGTTTGAATATACCAACATGCTCTACTCAATCCCACGAACACCCCTATATTTTTAAAATAATTTTTGGAAGCCTCACGCGCCCTCACGTGCCGACCAAGGCACAGCAACACGCGCCGCCCACGCGCGGCCACGCGCCGTGCACACTGACGGAAACCTTAACGCCGTTAAGGAATATTCCGTTAAATCCTAGAATATTCCGTTAAAGTTAACTGATGCCGTTAACCTCTGTTAGGAATATTCCGTCAACTTTGACGGAATATTTCGTCACCTTCAACCTCAGTCGCCGGCGACCGGCGCCGGCGCCGCTGTGTCGTCGGAAACTGGGTAATTTTTCTACCTTTGATTTCTAGCTCATTTTTTAACCAAATTTCACGAAATTTACACCAAAATGATCCTTAGAACAAGGAGAAGAGATTTATACCTGTTTTGAACCCAAAATCCAAGTGAATATCGCCGGAGAAATTTCACCAATTCCGGCCAACTTCCAAACCGGCGATCCCAACGTCCAAACTCCTTTAATTTTGTCCTCCGAGCATCCCAAGAAGATTCTAAACCCTCCTATGATCTCCAAATAAGCTGAAACACCATAGATTTCGAGTGTATGAACAGTACCACTCTTGGTACCACACGGGTTCTAGGGTTCTCGACCGTCTAAACCTCAACAAATGGTACGGTTAGGATCACCAGGTTACCAAGGTTCTAAATATGCTATCTAGGGCTTTGATCTGTGACCAAAACACCAGGAACAAGGATTCGTCGGTACGGTTGCAGGGGAGAGGATAAAGAGTTCGAGAAGAGAGAAGGGAGAAGGTGACGGGGTGGGGTGATCATGCACACGTGTTGTGCATGTGTGTGTATATATTTCCTCATCCAACCCCATCCACACAAAATCAACCAAAATACAATAAAATAAATATATAGGTACCCCTACCTATAAACATTAATCCTTATTCACACATCCTCTCACTCCCGCAAGGGTAAAATCGTTATTTCATAAATAACATATCCATTATCTTAGAACGGATTGTTACAAAAAGTGTGAATAGCACCACTCTAGTTTTAATACAAGAAACGATAAAGGGAAAGAATTGGGGTCTTTTTAGTCGTTTGGTACGTGCTTTACAATGTCAAATGTGCCTTATTCCTCTTCAATTCTTTTCCACTTGTCCTACAAATACTAAAGCTGACTTGTTTGATTTTTCTTTAGGTCTCTAAATTATTTTTTGGATAAAATAAGTTTTTAAATTTATTAAAAATTGTAAATTTCATCTTTACTATTATATTCAAAGTTATTTTATCCAATTTTTCGTCAACTTAAGTCACTTGACACACTTTAGAGTGTAACACCATCATTTTCTCACCTATAAGCCCTTAATATTTCATATAGGTTACGAATCAAACATCTAATTCACCATCCAAATTTAACTCCATACACTATTTCATTATGAAAAATTACTAATCTGCCCTCTAATGTGTATCACAAGCAAGTAATATGACTTAAATTGACGGAAAATTGAATATAGTAGTTTCGAATCTAATATTAGGGATGTAATTGACAAATTTTTATAGTTTAAGGACTGATTTTTTTCTCAAAAAAAATAGTTTAGGGGTCTAATTTTCAATCAGGTGATAATTCAGAGACTAAATTGGTAGTTCACCCTTTTTTTCATACAACGATATTCACCAATAGTAATTTCTAAACGCTAATGTGCACTGCTAATTAGTGCTAATTTTCTTTCGAATGTTGGAAGAGGTCACAAGTTCAAGGGCAAGACAATACCGCTAACTTGAAAAGCTCACAAGATGTCAAGCATGGTAAAACAATTGTGGTAATGATAAGAAAGCAATGCATAAACAAGTGCTTAACATAGAATTTGGAGAAGCAAGAATAGACACTGCATATCCATACAAAAAACAAAGCAGAAGGAG
Source organism: Heteromeles arbutifolia (assembly GCA_024362995.1). Lineage (NCBI taxonomy): Eukaryota > Viridiplantae > Streptophyta > Magnoliopsida > Rosales > Rosaceae > Heteromeles > Heteromeles arbutifolia. The sequence goes on from JANCRC010000006.1 coordinate 23,396,280, forward strand.
AGACGAGGCGGTCGATTCGATGAATTTCATAGTTAAATTGTATAAGAACTAGAAAACACTTGGTCTGTCATGTTAAGTGTTGTATTTTGATGTAAGTTTCGCAAGTTCGATAGATCTTGATGTTAAGAGGCCTTGAATGCGTTTACTTACAAGTCCTTGATGATGGTTTATACTGTTTTTCAGTGAGGAGTAGGCCGAAATGGCGCAGATTTTGGCACCCACTTCACAATGGCAGATGAAAGTTACAAAGAGCTCAGCAACTGCCAGTCCTATGACAGCAAAGATGTGGGGTTCTCTTGTGTTGAAACCGAACAAGAAAGGACCAACTCGGAGCTCTACTAAATTTAGAGTGCTCGCCACCAAGTCCGAAGGTTATACCATAAACAGGCTAGAGGGTTTACTAAACCTGGACCTCACTCCATTCACTGACAAGATTATTGCCGAGTACATTTGGTATGCCTCATCTTCTCTGCTAGCATCTGATATTCGTAATGCATGTTAACATTGTTCATTCTTTGATATCATGGTAGGTTGCTTCCGAAAAATGTTTTGATCTTTTATCATTTTGAAACAGGATTGGAGGGTCAGGGGTTGATGTCCGTAGCAAGTCAAGGGTATGATAAATGTCCATGGACTTTTAAATTTTAACTTGAAAGTTTGAAGTTTGATTAGTCTCATGCATATGCTTGTTTACAAATTTTTCAGACAATTTCAAAGCCTGTTGAAGATCCTTCTGAGCTTCCCAAGTGGAATTATGATGGATCAAGTACCGGACAAGCACCCGGTGAAGACAGTGAAGTAATCTTATAGTAAGATCTTCAGAATAAAACCACATTTATGGTTGTTTCTCTGCATTGTTACAACATGAACTTGATATAACTTCTATTTTCCAGCCCTCAAGCGCTATTTAAGGACCCTTTCCGTGGTGGCAACAATATTTTGGTAGGTATCATATATACATGTTTGTACCATGATGTCCAGTGAATTTAATCATATAAAACTTAATGGACATCATTCTATGTGCTATGCAAAGGTAATTTGTGATGCATACACACCGCAAGGCGAGCCTATCCCAACAAACAAGCGTGCCAGGGCTGCTGAGATTTTCAAGAACAAGAAGGTTATAGACGAAGTACCATGGTAATTTCTCCTTTGATACTTTTGTCTTAGTTTTACGTTGTGTGTGTGTACTTTCCTGCGTGTCTGGTAGGTGATTCGGACTGGAATTATAATTTTCATCTCTTTGTATTGATGCATAGTGATTAACAGCGTTGTCAAGTTTATGTAAATAAATGTGTCAAGTATGTGTTACACTACGATTACATATTTGGAGTTGAGAATGTACTAATCTTGACCATTATTTTCAGGTATGGGATTGAGCAAGAGTACACATTACTCCAAACCGATGTGAAATGGCCTTTGGGTTGGCCAGTTGGAGGTTATCCTGGTCCTCAGGTTGTAATTCTGTTTGCAAGTATCTGTCAGTTCAGCCAAAATAGTTTCATTTCTAGTAAATTAAAGTCTGTCTTATAAAATCTTTCGCCAGCAATAAGTATCGGGTAATAATGCGTCTATTTATCGCAGGGTCCCTACTACTGTGGTGCTGGTGCTGACAAGTCATTCGGCCGTGACATATCAGATGCTCACTACAAGGCTTGCCTATATGCCGGAATTAACATCAGTGGCACCAATGGGGAGGTTATGCCTGGCCAGGTTCTCCTCTTCCCCTTCTCTATCTCGTCCTGTTTCGAAATTCAAGTACTGTAGTTACCTTGCTTCATCCATCAGTAACAATTATCGGTATTATCATGTAGTGGGAGTATCAAGTTGGTCCGAGTGTGGGAATTGAAGCTGGAGATCATATCTGGGCTTCAAGATACATTCTTGAGGTAACTCATCCCGATCATTACCTGGCCGCAGTTTTGCAAATGAATGGTATCATTGAACTAGTGTTGGTGCGTCGATGTGTCCTATGATTTACTAAACATTGTCTTTCCCTACCCTGGCAGAGAATCACTGAACAAGCTGGTGTTGTTCTCACACTTGATCCAAAACCGATAGAGGTAAATAGTTTTTGCCATACGCTGCTATTTTCAGTAAATATGTGCGGATGAAAGAACTTGTCTCCTATTTTGCATCGACAGGGTGACTGGAACGGTGCAGGATGCCACACCAATTACAGGTATTTGGACGATATAACATTGATGAAATGGACAATATAGATGTATAATTGGATAGTATGCTGTAACTGTTAGGAAAAATAATATATCGAATAATCATTGCTTTCACAGTACAAAGAGCATGAGGGAAGACGGAGGCTTTGAAGTTATTAAGAAGGCAATTTTGAATCTGTCACTTCGCCATGGTGAGCACATTAGTGCCTACGGAGAAGGAAATGAGAGAAGGTTGACAGGAAAGCATGAAACAGCCAGCATTAACACATTTTCTTGGGTATGCCTCAAGTTGTTAGCTTTTGGTATTGAACTTTACTCAATGGAGCAACAGAAGTGCCCGTCATATATTTATTACTAAATAACGCTTCACTTGTATTTGTAGGGAGTGGCTAATCGTGGTTGCTCAATCCGTGTTGGTCGTGAAACTGAGAAGCAAGGAAAAGGTACTACTACCAGTTTCAGTATTACTATCTTAAGCTGTAGTTAAATGTTAAATATGTTTCAGTGTTGTCTTTTTTTTGTATGCTTCACCAGTATACTCCCGGCGTTTACTTTCTGATATGTCACTTTTATAAACGACCTGCACCACTGAACCTTTCGATGTTGCTTGCTCTTGTATTAGGTTATCTGGAGGATCGTCGTCCAGCTTCGAACATGGACCCTTACATTGTGACCTCACTGCTGGCAGAAACTACATTGTTGTGGGAGCCAACCCTTGAGGTTGAAGCTCTTGCAGCTCAAAAGCTTGCATTGAACGTCTGAAATCAATTCGTCGAAGATAATCCACTGGGGCTTCAAATGCTGTCAATTGGGACAAAACAGCCAAATGTGGGAAGCATATTCCCTCACCCTTTAAATCCTTTTGAGAAGATCCTTTGTAAATAAAGGTCCCATTGTCAGTGATTGTTCATGATTCATCTCATGCTCAACTTTGTAGAATATTTTCTTGTATCAAAGAAATTAATTGTGTAGATCGGAGAGCCTTAATTGAATCATTTGACAGTTCATTGGATCATTTACTTAGCATATGAAGTTTGGTTTTTGCATAAGAAATAAAGCTTGGAACTGAGTCGAAGTGTTCCTTCTCGTTCAAGTCTTCCGTTAGCTTCAAATCTTCTGCTCCCTACAAAATTCACCAAAATCTGAAAACACTATGTTCATCTACTTTTATAGTCACACATAGACGGCTAGTTCTTCATTAGATTCTGGTACAAGTGAGCTTTCAATGAACGATTTCAGATCGTGGGATACATTTTGTCAAGGGTCCAGACACGTGGTTAGCGACGTAGGAACTTATTAACTGGTTAACACTGAAGCCCTACTGTATGTGGTGCCAAAAATAATCACAAGGCGACATGTGGATTTTTGGATAGAAGAGGACAAAAATACCCTCAAGGCACACCGGATTTCCTACGCACAAGTAGTGGACAATCATTCTTCAATCAAGCAAAAGGTACCCAAAATAGGTAACAAATTCAAAATTATTTCATCCATCCTCATTCTATATTCTCCATAGGGTATTTATTTCATAACCTTCAAAACATTCCATATAAATTGAGTTAATTGGCTAATTAATGGATTTATTACCTAATTAATCCATTAATTGCCAATTAAATCACACATTTCACACAAAAATACCCCAAAGGGCTGGCCACCTTTTCTCCAAAGGGGACCGGCCATGCCCTATATATATCACCCCATTTTCTCTAAAAACCTAGGTCCACACTCTTGCAAAACTCCCAAAAAACTCTCGAAACACTTTTCTCTCTAAATTCTAACTTTGGCATCAGAGGTTCTTCGGCCAAAGCCCCCCCTCCCCATTCATCGTGGGCGCGTGAGACTCTTGGCCTTAACCAAAGGTGTTAATTGTTTTGTAGGTGCAATTTTGTCCAAAAAGAAGGAGGCGGAAATTTGCATCCACAAATTGGTGCTTTCATTGAGAGAAGAGATCCACACTCGTAAAAGACTCTCGCGTAAAAAGGTTTTTCTCTATTTTCTAGTCCACTTGTATTTTTTCGTACGTTCTTATTATTAGAATTTTTTATTTGCAAAGATTCTTTGATAAAACGTACAGGGAAAATACAATGGCTAGAAATTTAGAAAATTCCACGAGTGAAAATTCCAATATTCAAGAAATAGGACCGCGGCGATCCATGAGACTAAATGTGATCTTAAGGGGAGCGGCACCACCACTACAAGGCTCCACCATGGCAACCACCGCGGTGGCCACCACGGCAACCACCCGTGCCGGGGTCCATGGCTCCACTACCACTGTCCGAGTCGTGCTATCCAAGGCCTACGCCACCAAAGCCACGGCCCGAGCCATGTCACTCCATGTCCAACGCGAGCCTAACGCATTGCCAAGCCGAGCCCTAGCCTCGTACCCATGTGAGCCACACGCTGAGCAGCCCACTCCCGTGGCCCAGCCTACTCCTACCGAGCAGTCCGCTCCACCTGCTCTCGCCGAGCAGTCCGCTATCGTGGTCCAACCTGCTCCTGCCAAACAGTCTGCTCCCGTGGCCCAGTCTATTCTCGTGGCCTTCCAAGCAGCCTAAGTCGGTCTAAGATTAGTTCAACCGTCCCGGCTTCAAAATTCTGGGCTTACGATCAAACCGGGGGCATTCTCACCACATTTATCCGCGGATTTAACATTTCCCAACTCAAATCCCGTGCCCGGAGTCTACCACCCTTCCACTGCTCAAGGAGGCACATTCCTTCTAAGCTCTTCCAATCTAAATGGTGAACAACACTTGTCTCGACAAGTCATAGAGTTGACGAGCGCCTCAACACAGCAGACGACCTTGGTGAACTAGCTCTTGCAGCGCATTGAGATGCAACGTGCCCCATACGAGGTGTCCCGAAGTAGGACAAGGGCTGACAAAGAACCTCTCCAGCAGCGTCCCGGTAAGCAGCTACTCGACCAGCCACGAACTGAGCGTTCTGGCAGAGTACACTCCCGGTTAGGCCCTGAGATAACGTATGCTCCTGTTTTAGCACGTGGAGAAGCGTGCACTCTCGATTAGGCCCACGAACGAGCATACACTCACGGTTGGGACCGTACTCCGATGAACAACATGGACAACCTTTCAGGGGAAGTGTTCATCGTAGCTAGGCCCGCAAGGAGCATCATCTACCTCGCATCGGAGTAGGCAACACGACGGACAGAGAGAAGTAGTCACTCAATCCGGGTCAAGTTCAACGGGCAGTCTGCGAATAATTCCCTCATCTGCTAGGAAAGAATCATATGCACTACAGCCGCGACATAGACGAGCCAAGTACATAGAAGAGCAGACTAGACCAGCAGGTCACAACTGGGGGCAGCCGAAAGCTTCGATACCCCAATAAAGGTAAATTTAAGAAGAAGTAGAGAGACTTTTGACTGAGCGATTGGGCGATTTCCAACGCAATGAGGTCACCGATGAGGCACTGCGACGGAACATGACCAACATAAGCAGGTCACCCTTCACGAACGAAATCGTGCAGGCAGAGCCTTCACGTGAGTTCAGCATGCCATATTTCACATCTTTCAAAGGGGATGAAGACCCGAAGAGATACTTAAAGCACTACCGAAGCGCAATGATCCTCTATCGAAACAACGACGATCTCATGTGCAAGATATTCGCCACTACTCTATAAGGCGAGGCGCAAGATTGGTTCTACACCTTGCCGCCACAATCCATCCGGAATTTAGACGAACTTTCTTTGGTTTTCACCAAAAAATATTCATCATATCATTCGATCAAGAAGAAGTCCGACCATTTGTTCAATGTCAAGAAGAACCCAAATGAGTCGCTTCGCGACTATGTGAAGAGGTTCAAAGCAGAGAAGGCAAAGATAGTCGGATGCAACGACTCGATAGCTAGAGCAGCATTCCAAAAAGGACTTCCAGTAGATTACCCGCTATTCGAAAAATTGATCATGAAAGAATATCTAACTCTGGCAGACTCATTCGCTATGGCAGAGAAGCATGCACTTTGGGACGAGGCTCGCCAATGCACATTCAAGGACTTGAAGAAGTACCCAGCATCACCTCCCTATTATCCAAACCGAAAGCAGCGGGGGACTTATTCGCATGTTTGACGGTATCTGAAGCGGCAATAAGCTCTACCATCATACGAGAAGAGATAGGGGCCCGACTACCTATATTCCACAGTTCAAAAGCTTTCTTTAATGCTACCAGAAATTCAAAAGCTAACTTTGGCGATAGTTGTTGCAACCCGGAAGCTCAAGTTTTACCTTCAAGCGTATGCGGTCATCCGCATGACGCACTATTCCGCCCAATCCAGACACGACGATAAAGACGTAGACCCTGACGGATGCGAAGTTTTATGACAAATGCAACAACTCGGCCCAAAAGACAAGCAAAGGGTAGACGAACACTGGAAGGACACAATTCATTCTGATTCCTATTTAATCACTAACCAGACTACTTGAGGCGTTGTAAACTTACACCCTTACTCAAGTTTTGTAGGCAGACAACGCCCATATGAACGCACTAGCCGACCCAAGCTCTGCCCTCGACCACCAACTCAAACACTTTATTCTGGTGGAGTATCTAGACGAGCCAAGCATAGAGGCGAAGTCAGCAGCCGAGGTGTCACAGGTTAGTACAACTCGAAATTGGCAAGATTCCATTGTAGATTACCTGGTCAATGGCACATTCCGCACATAAAGATTGGAGTTTAGGAAGATCCTACACCGGACCACATCTCCGCTGCCCAGCGTTTCCCGATGACTTGAAAGTTCTAAGCTCAATCCACAAAGATGTTTGTGGAAATCACTCCGGAGGTCAATCCTTAGCACAGAAGGCTCTTAACGCATGCTACTACTAGCCTACCATTCACCAAGATGCTAAGGAGTTAGTACAAAAGTACGACCGCTGCTAACACTATAAGCCGGTCCCAGCACTGCCTGCCAGCAAGCTACACTCGCATATGAGTCTTTGGCCGTTCATGCAGTGGACAATCGACTTGGTAAGACCTATGCCGCCCATTACTGGGGGGCAGAGGCATGATGATCATGGTAACCCGTTATTTCACCAAATGGGTTGAAGCAGAGCCCATAACGACCACGACTCATACGGACATAGAGAACTTCATATGGAGGAACATCATTTGCTGATTTGGCATCCCTCAGTCCATCGTCACCGACAACGGCCCGTAATTAGTGGGCAAAGATTTGGCGAAGTTCTTCCAAAAGTATCGCATCAAGCAGCATATGTCCATGCCGAGATATTTTCAAGGCAATGGGCAGGCCGAAGCATCCAACAAGATAATCCTTGACTACCTCAAGAAATCCCTCATTGACAAGAAAGGAAAATGGCCAGACGAGCTCCCCGGATGTCTATGGGCATATCGCACCACCAAAAAATGAGCAACCGATGAGACTCATTTCTCTTTGGCATTTGGTTCAGAAGCAATCATTCATCCCAACATTATCGTGCCAAGCATTAACACTCTACTGCCAAACATTGAGCATAATACTAAGGAGATGGCCACAAGTTTAAATCTAGCAGAGGAGAAGTGTGAGTAAACCGTCACCCACATCGCAGCCTATCGGCAGCAGCTCCTCTCCAACTACAACAAAAGAGCCAAGATCCGGCAGTTCTAACTTAGAGATCTAGCCCTGAGAAAAACCTTCATCACTGCCCGCAAAGAAGGCTCCAAAAAGATGGATCACACTGGGAATGTTCGTACAAGATTAGCAGAGTAGGCGGCAAGGGTAATTACACCCTCGCCATCATGAACGACAAAGAGATCGAAAATCAGTGGAACATCTACAATCTGAGGAAGTACCATGCATGACCTCCTGCTACATCAAAGCCCGAAGACTCAAGCAGCTCGACGGGCACTACCTCACAATCCGATGACTATCTAGTTGTTATGCAATTCCTACCCTATAGCTAAGTTCTCGTTCGTTTCACTCGTTTTTCAATAAAGAATTAAGAAGTAATCACAACTTGGCTCGGCTACATGCATACAACAACTGATCACTCATGCACTTCAAAAGAAGACTACGCCCTTCTTAGGGACTTATTGCAGGAATTGCGCCCCCTGATGGAACAACCATGCTCTCAAGTGCGAGACGGTAAACTAATTGCTCTCAAGTGCGAGAGGGTAAACCAATTCCCCGACACCCACATGAGTCAGCTCTCAAAGACGGGAGGATAAACTCTACACTCTGAATATCCAGACGTGGATGAGTCTGGATGCCCTAGTATAACTAGATGCATGATGGCTTGAGCCGGGATTCCTAGAAGTAGCCACAATGGTCTTTTTCAAGGCTTAGTTAACTAAAGGATTTTGGGTCTCTTGGCCTAATCCGCGGGGAACCGGGCCCTAGAGATGGAGATGGCACATTATGCAATACAACCTATTGACGGCTGCCCCTGGAACCCTAAAGCTACTACCAAGTGCACTAAGGTAGCCTACGGTTCCCTGAAGACAGCCTATGGCTTGCCCTTCGAGCAGTAAAGCTACGCTAGACTTATACAACCGCACATTCTTGTGAAAGGTTAAACAAGCTAGCGTGTATATACGAAGCTTTATCCATTGCCGACATGCTATGTAGTCGATAAGCTTCACCTCTGCCAAGCGCGGAACAACCTACACCAAGTTCTAAAATGTTGTGATACTTGCTACGCAACCTACGGAATTGGAAAAAGCCAAAGTTAACAGCCTAGTGGTTACGCGAACTTGTCTGCTTCTGTAAGTAAGCCATCTGGCTGCCAACCCTATGGCTAACAACTTTGCAAAATTCTACACCAACACCTAAGACTGCATAGGATACGCGGGCCTGTCTGCTTATATAAAAGTAGCACGTCTGCCACTGGTCTATAAAGTCTAAAGGTTAGGGCATGAACAAAAGAAGCGAAGATGAAGAAAAGTGAATGAAGCATGTTTATAAACAACTAGCAAAGGCCGAAGGAGTTCAAGCAAAACAAGAGCTACAAGGAAAAACAAAGAAAATCCTAAAGGTTACCTAAAATACTACTCTTCAGTAACTTGGACACTCCACGACTACTCGGTTACCACACCTTCAGCAGCCGTGACATTCTTAGTAGCGGCACCATCCGGCGCTTCACCACAGGTTGCTCCAGCCTGGGCACTAATATCTCTGGCTACTTCACCAATAAAGGCCTTAAACTTAAAGGCAAACAAAGAAATAGAGAAGGTTTCGAAGTCTTCCCCAACAAACTCAAAGTCAGACGGCCTATCAAAGAGATGATCTACATAAACCAGCTTGTAGAAATCGGCCTCAATTGAACAAACGGAGCCTCGAGCCCAGCCTTCTCACATTTCAGCTACCCGATTTCCTCGAGTAGACCAACACGAACACGCTGCAGCTCATCCACTTCTTTTTTCAAACTTTCATTGATCTTTAGTGCACCTTAGAGTTCCAACAGTTGGGGTTCAAGCCTATCAACAACCTTCTTGAAGTGGATCACTTGGTTATAAGCAGCAATCAACTCTTCATCCTTTGCATAAGCAGCAGAACAAAGCTCGGAAATGGCACATTCAAGATCTTGAATTTGAGGTATGTAACACATGATCTCCTTCTCTGCATTTCATACTTAACTTGGATCGCGTCAAGCCTAGTCTTCAAGTCAACAATCTCTTGGCGAGTGGTCTCAAGCTGCAGAGAAGTTGGGGCAGAGATATTAGACCCCTTCAAAATGACGAGCTCAGATTCCAACCTCTTGATCTTCTCGGCAAAAGAATAAGGTTCGATTACCACAGCCATTGCCACCTCCTTGGTAGCCTTGGTATCAATTTGGTCAAGGAGCATAGACTTAACTGCCAGAATAGTCGTCTTCTGCATCATGGCAAGTAGGGGAGTCTTCCTATACTCGATCTTATGTTTTGCAAATGAACTTAGGGCAAACAATCCCTCTAATGCCATCGACAAACTTGGCACAAGCATTCATGTCTTCAAGCATATCTGGTTTAAAAAACGCACAGATCTCAGAAGCCTCCCCAGAAGCAAGCTTAGTGGATTTCTCACAGCTGCCCACGCGAGCAGTTTTCTTCTTCCCAGCAGGTGATTCAGTTTCAGCAGTATGAGGAGTGGGCCTTGGTGCCACTTCAGCAGCAGAGTCCACTTTATCACTCTTCGTAATAGCAAGCCTTTCCAAATGTGAACCAGACTTAGTTCCCAATGGATGTCTTGGTACAGACTTCGGCACTGGGGGCATGACAGGACCTCTACGCTAAGCAACCTTATCAGCAATCGAACTAGCCATCTTTGGCATGGCAGGCGCCACATGCTCAGATCTAGCGGCTCATTTTTCCCATTGGAATAATTCATGCCAATCACAGACCTATTGGCAGCAGGCGAACCCTCACGAACAGCGAAAGAAGTCTTCAATTTTTTCTCAACCGGCATCTCTTGAGCAGGCGGGGAAGATCTCTTCTTTCCACCTTCATTCATAGTAAGCTCTACAATAGCGATCAGACGAGCCAATGCATCCGCCTTGATTTTCTTTACCTCCTCTTTCGGGGGCAGCCCACCATTCTCTCGACGAAGAGGACTAAGAAGCCAACGACATTCATGGTTCTCAGCAAGGGAGATTAACCCAACATTCTCGCAGGCAGAAGGCCTGCATGCCCAACATTCCAACAGCCTATGAGGCCTGTGACCTCCTCATTTCTCTCAATCACCGGCTTGGCCAGCGTCAAGTCCAAGAGCCTAAAGGACATGAGCTATGTGGCTCGCCTAGCACTGCGCCCCAGTGCCTCAATCAGCGGCCCCAGCCGCTCAAGCTGCCCTTGGCTCTAGCCAAGCCGAGCAGCCCAAGCAGTGGTCCCTGCCACAACACCTCCTCGGCCTATGCCAAGCTGATTCCTGGCCTCTGCCAGCCGACGTGCCGCACCACCTCGACGGCTGCCCAGCGACACATTATCCAAGAAGAAGACAAGGAAAATTAAATTTTTCTTACCTCGGTGGGACGCAGAGAAGACGAAGAAAGCAACGAAAGACAGTCCTTTGCATGGGCAAGATGTAGAAGATTGCTAGAGGATGGGGAACAAATATCCTCTAAGCTCTCTCTCTTTCTCTCTTGTAGGGTAGAATAAATCGCTCTCCAAAGTTGATTTAATAACCCACTTAAGGTGTACTTAAATAGGCTTTGAGAGAAATTTATTTCCTTTTCCTAGAAGGACCTAATTTCCAATTAAAAGGGGAATCTACATCAAAATAGGAAGCAGTCCAAAGTTTCCTAAAGCAAGCAAATCTCTACACCTGTTGCCCTTTTCTGTGAGCAGCCCAACAGGTGTGGGGGCATTTGTGGAGCCAAAAATAATCACAAGGTGACACATGGATTTTTGGATAGAAGAGGACAAACATACCCTCAAGGCACATCAGATTTCCTACGCGCAAGCAGTGGACAATCATTCTCCAATCAAGCCAAAAGTACCCAAAATAGGTAACAAATTCAAAATTATTTCACCCATCCTCATCCTATATTCTCCATAAGGTATTCATTTCATAACCTTCAAAACATTCCATATAACTTGAGTTAATTGGTTAATTATTGGATTTATTACCTAATTAATCCATTAATTGCCAATTAAATCACACATTTCACACAAAAATACCCCAAAGACCCGGCCATCTTTTCTCCAAAGGGGACCAGCCATGCCCTATATATATCTCCCCATTTTCTCTAAAAACCTAGGTCCACACTCTTGCAAAACTCCCAAAAAACTCTCTAAACACTTTTCTCTCTAAATTCTAACTTTGGCATCGGAGGTTCTTCGGCCAAAGCCCCCCCCCCCCCCCCCAAAATCATCGTGGGCGTGTGAGACTCTTGACCTTAACTAAATGTGTTAATTGTTTTGTAGGTGCAATTTTATCCAAGAAAAAGGAGGCGGAAATTTGCATCCACACTGTATACAATAACGCTCGCTCATTTCTTTTGCCAAAAAATAATCATTGAACAGAGAAAAGAAAAACTTTATTCTTTTATTTTGTGTGCTTAGCAGGGAAACTTTATTCCACCAAAAAATAAAAACCAAGAAATTCTTTGCCCCTTCCCTGAGGCAATCCCCATGAAGGGAAAGAATGTGAGCCATTTCTTTGAATTAAAGACAACAATTTAATATCCAGAATATATAGTTCTGTAAGCTAAGCTCAATAAGCGTGACAGTATTTAGTCCTTCTCTTTCCATCTCCCCAAACAAATTCAAAGGCCATGGCTTCCGGAGGCTCAAAATCTGCAGCATCAATTCTCCTAGTTGTTAATCTTATTCTCTATTTCATTGTCATTGTCATTGCTTCTTGGGCTGTCAACCATGGAATCCAAAGATCTCGCGAAACTGGTAATTGTCGATTTGCATAGTCCTTCAATTACGAGAAATCTTCTGGCGTGACCATCATCACAGCGTCATGTGATTGAATTTTGGCGGTCACACTGAACAGCTTCTCGTCAATTACAACTTAGTTGTGGTAAATAACAACAATTAACGTCCTTGCATATGCAGCATCTGTTCTGTCAATTCCAGCTCGGATATTTCCAATATATTTTCCATTTGGGAATTTGGCAACTGGGTTCTTTGTGATCTTCTCCCTCATTGCTGGAGTTGTTGGATTTGGGACCTCAATCACCGGACTCCACAACGTTTTTCAATGGGACGGTCCCAGCTTGCACACAGCTGCTGCCTCTTCTCTTGCTACTTGGTCTCTCACCCTTCTTGCCATGGGGTGAACATTTCTGCTGCTTCTTGTTTTTTTTTTTCTTCGTAAATTAGAAAAAACACTCCAACAACGATAAATTTCATATAAAAGCACTTTAAGAGCTCAATTCGAAGGGAAAAGACCGTTTTTCTATCTACTTGTTATTCTTCTAAAGTATAATGTTGTCAAACGCTTAATTGCGAATTTCGTCTCCACTTTTGCTGTTTCAGATTGGCTTGTAAAGAGATTGAACTTGGTTGGACAGATGCCAACTTGGTAAGTTGCTGCTTTTATTTTTGAAACATAAAACCAATGGGAGGGTCATTGTTGTTTTTGGCGAGAAAAACTTCCCTATCACCCATTTGTATAAACAGTCACATGAATTAACCCTCTTATTATGTGACTTTCGTGTAATAACAGATATAGATACAACCGGATGCACTCAGACTTAAGCTTTTCTTATACTAGGCACACTCCAATTAGTACTAGCAGCCTTTCTGCATAAAATAGATGCATATACATTGTCCTTTCGCACACGACCCTCACCCCCCAGTTGTCACATAATTAATAGTCGTGAAAAGAAAGTTGTATATATAATACATTCGTCACATGCAAAATTTTCGGACGGGTCATATAGGGAAAGAGCAAAGAGTAGTAGTTCTGAAAGTTGTATTGCATAAACACATGAATCTTAATTACATGACTAATCATGGTGTTATGTATTGGATTAACAGCGTACTTTGGAGGTCATAACAATAATTGTGAGTGCAACACAAATGTTTTCCACGTGTGTCATCCATGCTGGGGTTGAAGAAGCTATTGTTCAAGAAAGGGGACGCATTGGAAGAGTTTAACTACTTGTGTAGAATAAATTTACCACAAGCAAGATTTTACATTAAATTTAAATTTAAGAGAAATTTAAATTTGCGTGCAGAACGAGAAGCACCTGTATGAATGAATTACACATTTTCGATATGAATGTTTGTTTATAGTACCATTGTATGTATTGGTTTCTACACACTACTTTTCTTCGTTTGTCGTGTTTAATTTTTGTCTGTTAGTTTCTTTATTTTTGTCTTCATTTTCATATCATTTGTACATGCAGTTTTTATTTTTGATATTCACGTTGGGTTTTGGATTGTCTTCTTTTTGGCTATCCATTGGATTATCTTATGATGTTGCGATGCTTTCTCGAGGTGCCTCGGTCTAAGTATTCGTGAACCAAGAAAATGTAGCTTGTCCTCGATCAAATCCATATAGCCGTCGGATGTTTGTCAAAGTTCGGGTTTCATTCTCAAAACTTGGGAGTTGATTGTTGAAATATTAGTAAGTCTTCGGTCTTGCGTCGAAAAGTTGAGTGTGATACCAATAATATAGGAATCAAACTCCTATAGTGGGCTGAAAAATATGAGTGTAATGAGAGTGGTCTTATTTTTAAATTCAATATATTGAACTCATGACTGTGATGCCTATACAACAGAGAGAAAAGCGGTGACCAATCATAAAACAATCAATACGAACACCAAACTTTGACCGTAAACTAGTGCCATTTCCCAACTATTGCTTAGAAATTATACCCCACTTCTCACCTGCTCAAGTAACTGGAAAACAATGGTAATCTTCATAAACAACCAAATATTTACATGGCTGATACACATCAACAGCAAATTATCCAAGGCAAATCAAAGGTCTTTCTGTTACATAACCTAGACCGACTGTCAAAAAAAGGACTAGCTACTTATGCAGCTCAAAAACTTCAAAATCTATCCATACAGACAATCAGAGATGACTGACTCTTATTGCCCACACACTTACCTCTGCCAACAAAGTTTTCGTCCACCCTCTCGCATAATTTCGTAGGCGAGCTTGTGCTTTTCAAGAGATGTTGCCCCAGCCTCTATGTATTTGCAGGCTGCTTCTCTCAAACTCCACACCATCAAGGCCTTCAGCTCTTGAGGGTTTCCACCCAATTCAGATTCACACGGAATACCATATTCAGCATTTCTAGTCCAACGGCGTAAGATATAGCAAGGGGGGACTTCTTTTATGTCCAAGATTTGGAAAACTCTCAACACATGCCTACATAGTATACCTTCAAATTCAAACATTCGACAGCTACAGCCCACTTCGGGAATGGCCGCACTAACAGTGACTATAGATTTCTCATCGTCATTCCCGCACTTGCGGACCAAATACCTGATGATTGCCCCTTCATCATAAATCTTAAATCCTAGATAACTATAGGATTGTAGAAGTTCTTTCTGAAATACCCTGAATGTGTTCAGTGTATAAAGTCTTCTACATTGTTCTTCTAATGGTTCTTTCGTCTGCAAGTAGGCTTTCAAGTTAAAAGAGTTAAAATCCTCTTTTATTTCTTCTTCACGCCGTCGCTCAAGGCCTCTTTCATATTGTGAAACAAACTCCTTAAGTGGTGTTTGGCCATTGAAATGTGCACCAAAGAATGATTCTATACTTTCATTGAAGGGGATGCCGGCAAAGAATGTAGCTCGTAAGTATAATGGAACCCAACTCCTGCGCTTTTCGTACATTGCCTTCAGCCAAGCGTTATCCTTCAACCCATACCTGCTGAGGAGTGCATTCCATGCGGTTTCAAACTCATCGGCTGTTTGACACTGATAAATGCATTTTTCATATTCATATTTAAAAGAACCATTCATTACGCTTAGATGCTCACTTTCTTTTGCCTTGATCTGCCATAACGAGAAACGATGATGGGTTCCTGGAAAAACTTGCATGATGGCTTGCTGGATCACATCATCTTGGTCAGCTATTATTGACAGAGGACGACGCCCTGACATTGCCCTAAGCCATGTTTGAAACAACCAAGTAAAAGATTTCTCAGACTCATCAGCAACTAGGGCACAGCCAAGAAGCACCGGTTGCTTGTGGTGGTTGATTCCAATGAAAGTGGCAAATGGCACCAGATAAATACTTTTCCGATATGAGGTGTCGAAAATAATGGCATCACCAAACTGGCTGCATGAAAACCTAGACCTCCCATCAGCCCAGAAAATACTCATGCAATTACCATTATCAACTTCTACTGCATAAAAGAATCCTGTATCTTCAGCCTGTTTGGTTTGAAAATAGTCAAACAGCACACTGTACCAATCACTTCCAATGTGATTTTCTCTATGTCTTTTGACAAGGTTACCATTGTTTATGTCAACAATATCTTCAATCTCCAGCCCTCCAATCTCCTCTTCTATGAACTTTTTTGAAGAAAATAGATTTTTCTTTTGAACTTCCAGGTGAGACTCAAACTCATGGTTATGATTTTTATCAAAACGGTCCACTACCCATCTTCCAGAATCTTGTCTCTTAATCCTCATATATGCCCCACAACCAACTCGTGATGGATGCTGAAACCCTTCCTTTGAACACACAAATCTCCGAGATGTAATTGACCCATCAAGCTTTGAACGAAACAATTGACCAATCCTGATTCTAAATCCCGTATTCTCAGCATATGCATGATAAAATTGGTACGCTTCATTGGCTGAATTGAACTCTAGACCTGCAGATAGATCAACTTCTGACTGCATTTCATCTCCACCCCGTTTTAAGCGCTTGGCAGTTATAACTCCAGATGGGCAAGGTGGTTTATCCTCAATTACCTTAATCAATTTGACTTTTGGCCTATGAGACACTTCAACAACCGAATTTGTTGGCATTGAACTCTTCTTCTGAAAAATCGGGGAACGATTTTCCTCTGTAGATGATCCAAGACCATGATTGTGATCCTTCAGGAAAAGGTCTACAACCCATTTCCCAGAATCACGTCTCTGCACCCTTATTAATGCCGGGCATCCTGTCCGTGAACTAATCTGAAACCCCTCCTTAGAGCACACAAATCTTCGAGAAGACACTGACCCATCAGTTCTCGAGCGATACAACTGACCAGTTCGAACCTTAAACCCCATCCGTGCTGCATAGAGAGTGTAAAAATCACGGGCAACATCTGCTGAATCAAACTCTAACCCCACATATGGTTCAAGTACTCCAGACTCTCCCTCATCCTCTGTATCGACAGCATTCATTGGAGGCATCATTCCTAAAGGGTACGCCTCGATAACTAAGTTGTTCCCACTGTCTTCAATCTTAGAACCGGTATCTAAGCTGCGTCACACGAAATAAAAACAACATAAAAAATCACAACTACATTAGCCACAACAACTTAATTAACAGTCTGAAACAACATTAACCGATCCCCAAAAGCAAACTCATACAAAAACTAATCTATTAACAAGTTCAGCAACTCAGCAGCGCATGAATGTGAATAGTGATTAGCAAAATAATAAAATAAAAGCATAATTATCAAATCAATAAAAACAATTTCTCAGCAACCAAACACAGCATTATCCAATTAAAATTAAAGAAAAATACCCAATTCACAAATACAAAATGCACAACAAAGAATTAAGCTCGATTGGGTAAGACATAAATCAAATTGGGGAAAAAATCAAACTTAGGGTTTAAGTTTCAATTTACCTTCTGATATTTGTGAAGTGGGTGGAGCTGGATTCCATGCCCATTTCTGAAATTAATAACACTACAGTGGTGAGCGATGATTTCGAAGCTCAAAACGCCATTTGATGATTTCGTGAGCGTATTTTGGCGGGAAAATTGATTCAGGAAAAAAATCAGAGGGCGCCCTTTCGAAAATCTGACGAATTTGTGAAATGATGAATGGGAAGTGTTTTGGGTTTTGGACCTCTCTGCTCTGGCGTTCGTTTGCTCCTAATTTGAGGGTTTGACCTAATTGAGCCCATCAGGGCATCCACTGACATCATCGTCATCCAATTTTTTATTTTATTTTATTTTTTGGTTTTGGGAATTGGACTTCGACTGTCTGTCCTCCCACTTCCCATCTCCTTTCCCGTCTTCCTATTTGTGCGGTCACGGTTAAGTCACGTCAACATTTCACGTTAACATTTTATATTCTTGTTGTTTTTTATTTTATTATCTCTATAAAAAAAATCAATATAAAATATTGACGTGTCTTAACCGTGACCGCATAAATAGGAGGGGATGAGAAGTGGGAGGGAATGCATGATTTCTTTGTATTACTTTTTTTTTTTTCTCGTTGTGAAGAGATTTATTTTTTCTTTTTAAAGATTCATTTGCTTTTAGTTTCCGTAAAACTCAAAAATAAACGCCTCCTCAGATAAACCTAAAATATTTTTTACAAAATAAACAAACTTTACGCAACTCGCTTATAGCTCAGGTAAGTAAGAGCATTATTCTTGCACTAGAGGTTTCATGTTAAAATAGATGGTTCACTTACTATTCGTGTTAATATGGGATGTGGTGGTGTATAGTGAGTTTCGTTTTCTTATTACATAAATGAATCACGTACGTTACCAAAAGTGAGAAGAAAAAAACTCCTTCTATCTATACTACGCATTAATAGAAAACTCTTTATCAACCGAACTCTAAGAAAATATCACTCTTAACACTCCCACCAAAATTGAACAAAAATAAAAAATTATAGGGGTAAAACACTGTTTCTGTGTGGGTCGCGATAGCGTACCAAATCAAGGCAACTTTGAATACTATATATGATCTCAAAATGACAGGTGTCAAGGTTGGCCAGTGAGACGACGGGGGATAAGCTTCATTGTCAATAAGGAAACAGCTCGGTTCACCAACTAAGGCCCCTAAATGATCGGTCAGTTATAAAAGAGGTAGGGGTGCAGAGACATCCAAGAGGTTTGCCTAGAAGCAAGTAGCAAGCACCTTTGAAAGAATGTGTAATAGCTCATTGATATCTCGTGCCGAAGAAGAATGGGGGTGGGTAATCTGCTGAAGTTGTGGGATGTGAAAATGCATTAGTAGGGGAGCTTTCCGCCTAGAGGGAAGCACCCAAGCAAGCGGCGGTGGACGAAGTGGAAGCGAGAATGTTGGCTTGAGTAACGCACACATTGGTGAGAATCCAATGCCCCGAAAACCTAAGGGTTCTTCCACAAGGTTCGTCCACGGAGGGTGAGTCAGGGCCTAAGATCAGACCGAAAGGCGTACCGTCAGATTTGACCTAGATTCGGTTAACATCGGACTCGTATCGGATATGATATTTATCAAATTTAATTTGACATATAAATATTAAAGGATTAAGTACCTAAAGCGCTCCAACCTTTTAGTGTCATTCCAAAGGGGTGTGAGGGTTTACGGTTTTCGATGATCTTAAGGATAGAGGCTATGCTCCAGATATTGTCATGTATACTACCATGGTTCATGGTCTTTGCACAATGGGTTATATTGGGGAAGCAATGAAGCTGTGGTTTGAGATGATTGAGAAGGGATATCGTCCAAATGAGTACATATACAATACAATGATTCAATGATTCTCGGATCTGTAAGATTAGTAGTTTTGAAGAGGCCAAGATCTTTACAAGGAGAAATGTGATAAAGGTCGTAAAGAAACCACAGTCAGTTGCAACGCAATGATGAGAGGACTATGTTTACATGGAAGGACCGATGAGGCATATAGATTGTTCACTGAAATGCCCCATAAGGGTATTGTTCGTGATTTGATAACATACAACACTCTCTAATCCAAGGTTTCTGTAAGGAGGGCAAGATAGTAGAAAGTACGAACTTATTTCGAGAGCTCCTGACTCAAGGCTTACAGCCATCAACTTACTCATACACCCCACTTATTGAAAAGCTTTATCAAGTTGGATCTGTACAAGAAGCAAAAAGTTTGTAGAATGTTATAAAGAGTAGAGGTTTGGAACCAACTTTCGGTACTTAAGATTATATCATCATTGGATTGTGTGATCAAGGAGATGTTGCAGAGGGAATGGAATGGTTCTTAGACATGTTAAAGAGTAAGCTTTGTTGATGCACAAAATCAGTGAAGACTTTGGAACAACGTAAAATGTCAAGTTTGTGACCTTCGCTCGGTTGCTTTGGTCACTAGTGAGGATAAATATGTAAGAAGATAGAGATAGAGAAGCAAACACAATAATGACATTAGGGATTCATTGTAGGAGAATGGTCTTCTTTTATAGTTGAGGAGAGTCTCCAACTTTTGTTCGCGATCGATGTGGGACTATATGAGCTTTATTCTGACATTGACATGTGTCGTGCTGTGATTGGCCTCTTAGTTGGAGGAAAACTCTTGTGTTTCAACATAGGTGCCTCAGCATGAACCCCTCAGTGGATCCTTGAAGGTATGAAGTTGATCGGTGCATGGTAGTTTTGGGATTGGTCAAGTATGGTACAAACAAGCTTAAACCAAAGCGCAAAACTTTTGGGCGACTGGTTGAATATCTTTGACAAGGAGATAGGTTGGATGATTCTTTACTTGTTTCAGACCTAATGTTTAGGGCAGATTATACAGTAGAAAAACACACATGTTCTCTGGTCAACAAGCGGGAGAACAACCATTCTGTTGAAACATGTCTAGGGGAGATCTTTGAAGGAAAGTGATGTTTCATGTCATCTTAATACATTCCTTGTAACTTGTGTAAGTTACTAATATCAGTAAGTATAAATGCAAAAATGATATGTGCCTTTTTTTCAATTGTTTTACGGCTAGTAATCATTTCGCAGCTTGTTTTGTACGTTTACTATGTTATGTGTAAAGGTCCACTCGTACGAAATTAGATTATGACTAGGAGGCTCTTCCGTTTTTGGACGAAGAGACATGAATGAAAGTTATGAAATACTTTGCTTTCTTTGTTTCTAAACTTGATGGTTGATCGATACTTTGAGCCTCAAAGCATCCTTATGCAGTTGTTTATTTTACACACATCTCTTATATGTTTTAACTCACCCACACCTGAGTATCATAATATGCTTTGTTTTGAGACAATGTTGTAGCTCTGGTCCCTCTGGCTGGTGTGTTTTTGGACTAGTATTCTGGGGTTTGGTTGGTTATCTCGCTGACCACCGGCGTCATTTATGCTTTGTTCTTTTGGTTTGCTCAAACTTTGGCAATGGTGATAAAATTCTGATGTAGGTTTTCTGGGTTTTGATTTGATTGTTAAATTCTGGGAATCTCTTTTTGATTTTTCTAACATGAAAGAGAGAGCCCTATATCACTAGTGGAGTTCATATTCCTTGGGATTTGATAGTCACCACTTGATTAAACTTGATGATATTTGCAAGCAACTTTTACAATGTATATCGAGTCATTTGTTTTGTAGTGTGTCGATCACAACAGCACATAGTTTTATTATTTCTTATAATATGTGCGGTCATTACCAATTGATATTCATGAACAACATCACGTGAGTGTGGGACGGTGTCACCAAAACATGCATCTTGTTTTTCTTTGGGACAATGGTTAGTACATTGTTTTAGACTCCCAATTACACAAAGCAAAACAAGTCAACTTGAATTTGTACTTTTTCTCCATGCGAAAAGACCATGTTTCCCCAAACTAAAAGCCTAGAGTCCATACACAGTATCAATTTTAATCAAATACTAAATACAAACAAATTTAAACTTTGAGAACTCATCAATTTGACGAATAAACAAGGCCTTCGATACTAACTTGAATACCAATTTGCAATATAAAATTTTCA
The DNA here is from genome assembly GCA_024362995.1 of Heteromeles arbutifolia. Lineage (NCBI taxonomy): Eukaryota > Viridiplantae > Streptophyta > Magnoliopsida > Rosales > Rosaceae > Heteromeles > Heteromeles arbutifolia. The sequence continues at coordinate 23,417,683 of JANCRC010000006.1, forward strand.
TAAAAAATTACATTTTTTTTTGCATGACGGTGTGACCACTTCATAAAAACCGATTAATTTACCATAATTTTTAAAAAAAATCACATTTTGCACAGGATTTCTCATTTGGAGTCATTTACACCCAAAATATAGACCACTTCTCCCATGGGAATATAGGATATTCCGATCCCTTCCCCATTTTTATATGACAATTTGACATTATCGAATATGTTACTGCCACTTGACCTAATCTTATGTTAATGCATTTTAAATCATTTAATTAAAGAAAAACTAATGAAAATGACTTGAAAACTTTGAGTTTTAACAATAAGGATAAAATAAATGGTAAAGTAAATAGTACCATGATTGATTTTAAAAATATGATTTTTCGTTAAAGTGAACAATACCGAGAACTTTTGACGCAGCGTGACAGTCCAAACGACACCCGCATGTCACTCTATCAAAACGCCAAAAAGTCCGATTTATTTTTTTGTCTTCTGAATTATTATATATTATCCACCAACCAGAAGAAACAAACCCCCATCATCATTCCACAACGACCTTTCCCCTCGCCCTCCCAATTTTCTCGAGAAAATTCCAGAGAAAGTTCTCGAGCAAGAGAGAGAGAAAATGATGAACAAGATGCACGGGTACACGGAGGTGGGTACGAACAGCGGCGTCAAGGCGGCGGAGGTAGACATTGAGTCGGGGGAGTTGCTGTACCCAGGTCTGAGTAAAGGCGAGAACCAACTCCGATGGGGATTCATCCGCAAGGTGTACGGAATCTTGGCCGCCCAGATGGTTTTGACCACTCTGATCTCCTTCGTCACCGTCCTCTACGCTCCGATCAACGATCTCCTCAAGGGAAGCCCTGGAATTCTCCTCTTCTTCGCCATCCTTCCCCTAATCTGTACGTAACCCTAATCACAAAAACCCTTATTTGTTGCATTAGTTGTGGTATTTGCGTTTATGGGTGTTGGTTTTAGATCGAGGCTTTTTCTTTGAATTGGGGTTTTGCTGGTTGGTTATTTGGTTGAAATTGATTCAGATTTGACTATTCTGTTGGCGATCTAGGTCTTTTTATTTGGTGATCGAATTTGGGTATTATTTGATTTTTCTAGTTTTGTTATCTATGATGCGGTTACATGGTTACAAATACTTGGAAAATTTGAGAAATTTATCGGGTCTGTGATATGAATATGATCGTATTGATATGAAACTCGAAAATGCCTGTTTTCTAAGGTAGATTTTCATTGAATTACCCATTGATCTAATTGTTTGTTGGGTGAGGGGTTTTTCTTATGAGTTCTTGGAAGTTTTTTTGTATAAAATTTATAGTGTCTTCTTTCTTGGGGTGTTTTTTTCTAATTACTACGATATCCACTACTGGGTTTTTGTTTTCCACATTATTTTCTTATTTTGCTTTATCTTATTAACCTTGAATTTCGACGCAGTGTTGTGGCCCCTGCATGTGTATCAGCAGAAGCATCCCCTCAATTTTGTCTTCCTTGGACTTTTCACTCTGAGTTTGAGTGTCACAGTTGGCGTGGCCGTCGCAAATACAGACGGTTAATCTTATTTCCCTACATTTTGAATTTTTTACCGTCATCTTGCAATCCGAGATTGTAGGGGGTTGCTGATTTTTCATCTTTGTGGGAATTCCTTAGCTTTTGGAATTACACTCATCTGATTATGTTTGTGCTTTCAGGAGCAATTGTGCTTGAAGCTTTGATTCTAACCTCAGCTGTGGTTGCATCCTTGACTGCTTACACCTTCTGGGCGTCGAGGAAGGGCAAGGACTTCAGCTTCCTCGGACCAGTGTTGTTCACTGGCCTCATTGTCCTCCTCCTAACTGGTTTCATGCAGGTCGGATTGTCTTTCTATTAAGTTGTTCAGCACTTTTCCCTAAATACTTGAAATATCGACCTGACTTGGTGGTCGTGTACCCTCTTGCAGATGTTCTTCCCTCTTGGCCCTACAACTAATGCCATATATGGTGCCATTGGTGCTATCATTTTCTCTGGGTACATCGTCTATGACACCGACAACCTGATCAAGCGCTTCACATACGATGAGTACATTTGGGCCTCCATCACTCTTTATCTTGACATTCTGAACCTGTTCCTGACTATATTGCGGATGCTGAGGCAAAGCAACAATTAGTCATGCCAAGTACCGACTACCGACTCAACTCTCTGCAGTCTGGTTTTGGCTAAACTCTGTGTGGACATAGTATCTATAGTCCAAGCCTGAACATAATCGTTGTGGATGTAGCGTATATGTTTCCCTTTTACTCTCTAAACGGTTCTGAAGCCGAGTGAGCTGCCACACTTTACGCCGATTTCTTAGTATTTATACTTTTGCCCAAACTAAGTGTGCTGCATCTCATTTATGCGAAACATTTTACATTGTATGGATTTGGTTACTCAACTTGTTCGAACACCGGATTTTCTCATTTTCGCTCACACGACAGACTATTTACCGGCAGAGCCCCGGCTATTGCTGCCATGAATGTATCTCACACGACACGCTATTTATTGGCAAAGCCCCAGCTATTGATGCCATGAATGTATCTACCAGGTGCCGAGATAAAGGAGGTAACGTACTTGGTTTTTAAGGATGATTCTCCATGCTCAACTCCGAAGCATTTGCACGGTGCACCTTTGAAATTTGTACCCGAAATGTGACATAACGTGAATTGAAGGGTGCAAGGAGCTCCATTGAATGTATAGCTAAGGAAACCCCGTATCGGGTTTCTAATTTTATTGAAGTATAAAATGTGACATAAACGCAATTGTAAATCACTTAAAACTTAACAGAAGAGATAAGAGAACATATTTACGCCGTATAACAACCAAATAAACAATTATCTTCACAATGCTTGCCATCTTCTTGGGACCGCAGTTTCATCGTGATTTAATAGCGCCGTCGTCTTCATCATCTTCGATATCCCAGCTCAAATCCTCCTCTTCCTCTGCTGCACTGAGCCGCTTCTGTAAATTCGCTCTATTCGCACTGCTCCCCGTTGCATCCCCTTTGTTCTCATCAATGCTTCCTAAATCTTCAATCTCATCCCACCCAAGATCCTCTTCCTCATGCATTGAGGGCTGGCTCGAAACAATCGAGACATCACTCTCTTTGCAAGAATCACCACCATCCGTCTTCCCTTCCGAAACTCCATCAAATTTCAACTCTGCCTTATCACCACCGTCACTGCCCACAGATTCCCTTGCAGCAACTTCAACACTCTCAACACTGTCACCCTCCCTTGCAGCACCTTCACAAGAAGCTTGCTTTTGCTTCTCCAACTCTACACTCCCACTCGAACCAACCTTCATATCCGACCCATCACCCTTTTCCTTCCATACATGTTTATCATCACCATCATCATCATCAAAATCCCAACTCAAATCCTCTTCCTCCCCCGAAATTGCGCGATTCACAAGCTTTGCTCTCGCCTCCTCGACTTCCTTCAGCTTATGCACCCGATACAAGTACCTAGACCAGAAGCTCTCACCATCAACCTTACCAGGCACAATCTCCCCATAAATCTCACCAATCACTCCATTTTCCCTCATCAAATTCTCGACTTCCTCCGCCTTTTCGTCCAGCACAAACCCTAATTTCCAGCTCCAATAGCTCTCCAAATCCTCCGGTTCCTCCAAATAAGTACTCAAATTGCTCTGAACCGCACGCACCTGAGCTTCAAACCTACTGTACTTTCTCAAATCACTACCACTGCTACTCAATCTCTTATTCTCACCACCAATCTCACGATTACCACTAACATTATCATCCAAATTATCAGATTCAACATCATCATCAGCTGAGGTTGCGTCCCTACCGTGAGAGATGATCTCCGCCGTCGATTTCCAGACGGTGCTTCCGATATCATCGATCGCCTGCCCCACCGTCTCCAGCGATTCCTGAGCCACCGACGCGCCGACCTCCAGCGAACCCGGAAGATCCTTGACGGCGCGCGAAGCCACCACCCGGATCACCGCCGTCTCCTTCTTCAACTCGGACCCGAACTCCTCGAGATCCCGGCGGTAGTTCTTCATAACGGATCCGGACTTCGTCGCCAGAGTCGTGATCAGACCTCCGAAGCTCCACGCCCCGGTGCCGGAATTCGGAGGCGGACTTTGTTCCGGTTCCGGGTTCGGGTCGACGCCGTCGTTTGGGGCGTCGTAGTGCGGATCGTCGGAGGGAAGGGGCTTGTCGGAGAAGACCGAGTTGAAGAAATTCATCCGTGAGAGGAGGAGATTTCGGGGTTTTCGAGATTTTTGTGGAAATTTTTGGGGGTTAGAGATTTTCTGCAATCGGATTCGGAGTCCGAGATTAACCCGGAGCTCTATTCGTACCGAATAAATACTCTTTACAATAATAGTGACATGGTGGCGTAATCTAGCTTTAATATTTTGAAAAAATGGAAATTTGAATTAAATATCCGTTTAAATGCTAAAATTTGTTGTGGTCTATTTTATCTGACAAGGTTAAAGAGGGTCGGCGGCAAAGAATGTAGAGAGAGATGTATTTGTAGAATTGTAGGGAAATATGTGTATGTTGTTATTCCTCCTACATTGTGCCTTTATTTATAGTAAAAAAGAAGAAGAGATATTATTTATTCTCCAAGTAATATAAGATACAATAGGAAATGATAACTAGAATCAAGTCTAATCTAGGATTTACACAATTACACCTAAACTAGGAATGTTTACAACACTCCCCCTTAAGTGTGTAAATACTCAAGGTAGATTCAGCATCATGAAGAAGTTGAGGAAGTCGACTCGTTAACACTGATTCTAAGGAACAACGCTTATTCTCAAGGAACTTGCATAAGTAAGTCTCACTAAAAAACCCTAAGGCTATGGCAAAAACCCTAGTAGGGACAAAATCCATAGTCTAAGGAAAAATGCATGAGAAATGCAAAGTCAAAAGAAACGTTTACAGGACGTCATCAGGGATATGACCAACCCAAGGTAGATGCCTCGTTAAAACCTAGTTAGGTAGCAAAAACCCAGTTAGGTAGCAAAAACCCAGTGGGAAAAATGCTCCTAATCGTAGGGAAAAATAGTACATTAAGGTCAAGCAAATATCTTCAGAATACTCCCCCTGAGTTTGACACAATTCCAAACAAAAATAGCAATGTTACAACTCAGAAAGTTTATACATACCAATTCCATGAACAAGCTTCTGAAACGTTATCTTCGGTAGTGATTTGGTGAAGAGGTCAGCCAAATTGTCTTGTGAACGGATTTGTGTGACTTCAATCTTCTGATGCTCTTGTTGTTGATGTGAAAAGAAGAACTTCGGCGCAATGTGATTGGTGTTGTCTCATTTGATGTAACCCTTCTTGAGTTGTTCGATGCATGCTGCGTTGTCTTCAAAGATCGTCGTCAGGACATCAATGGTTGGATAAAGATCGCATGAGCTCCGAATATGGCCCACTATTGATCTCAACCAAAAGCATTCCCGAGTTGCTTCATGTAAGGCGATAATTTCAGCATGGTTAGACGAAGTGGCAACTAAGGTCTGTTTAGTTGACCTTCAAGAGATTGCGGTGCCTCAAACGGTAAAGACATAACCCGTTTGAGAACGCGCCTTGTGCGGATTAGACAAGTATCATGCGTCGGCATAACCAACAAGGCGAGAATCAACTCGATGAGCATAAGGTGCGGCATCATTCGAGGATTCGTAGGGATAGAACAAGCCCAAATCCGTAGTACCCTTAAGGTAACGAAAGATGTCTTTCATGCCAGTCCAGTGTCTGCGTGTAGGTGCATTACTGTATCTTGCCAAAAGATTAACAGAGAAGGAGATGTCGAGTCTAGTGCATCGAGCTAAGTACAATAAAGCGCCTATTGCACTTAGATAAGGAACTTTAGGCTCCAAAATCTCTTCATCATCCTCCTTTAGACGGAAGGGATCTCGTTTTGCATCTAGCGAACGAACGACCATAGGAGTACTCGAAGCCTTCGTTTTATCTTCATTAAAGCGGCGCAACACCTTTTGGGTGCAGTTTGATTAATGTACTAGGATTCCATCCGAACAATGCTTTATCTCGAGACCAAGATAGTATCGAGGCTTACTTAGATCTTTTATCTCAAATTCCGACTTCAGGTGCACTGCAGTTCTCGCGAACTCTTCAGGAGTTTCGATGAGGTTCATGTCATCGACATTTACTACAACAAATTCAAATCCGGAATGTGACTTCTTTATGAACACACAAGGGCATATTTCGTTGTTCACATATCCCTGACTAGTCAAATACTCACTCAGACGATTATACCATATTCTTCCGGATTGTTTCAAACCGTAGAGTGAACGCCTTTGCCGAATTGAGAGCGTGTTCTAGGGTTTGGAAATATTTGAACCAGTCAATGTAAGTCCTTCGGGAACTTTCATGTAAATTTTCGTATCAAGATCCCTATAAAGATACGCGGTTACTACGTCCATCAGCTGCATACGCAGTTTTTCAGAAACTACCAAATTGATAAGGTAGCGAAAAGTAATCACATTCATAACGGGTGAATAAGTTTCATCATAGTCAATCCCGGGGTGTTGTGAGAAGCCTTGTGCAACAAGACGAGCTTTGTAACACACAATCTCGTTCTTCTCATTACGTTTCCGAACAAAAACTCACTTGTAGCCAATGGGCTTCACATGTGGAGGAGTAGGAGCTACAGGTCCAAACACCTTACGTTTCGCAAGCGAATCGAGTTCGACTTGGATTGCTTGTTTCCAGTTTGACCAATCAGTTCTACGTTGACATTCATCAACGGAACGCAGTTCAATGTCATCGCTTAACATGATCTCAGTAGCTACTGCAAATGCTAATGCATCGTCGACAATCATCTCATTTCTCCACCATACACCATCTAAGCTAGCATAATAGACCAAAATCTCACGATTCTCGGGAGGAGGATTCGTCTATTCAAGGACGTTTCCGTAATCTAGAATTTCCTCATGAGTTGGACAGAATGAGTAAGCGATAGTCAGATTCATGGTAAGCTCTTCAGGACCTTATGTCGTGGATTTCCTCTTGCGGGGGTGTGAATCCTTTGAACCAAAGGGTCTGCCACGCTTTTTTGTAAGAGCAGATGATTGGCTAGCCACTAATGTACGTGGATCACCAAGATTGGCGTCCCGGGCTTCCAGGATAGCAGTCCGTCGTACATTTGGTACATTTATCTTTACAGGCGTATTCGCAGTTAGAATGTGTGATTTTGTTACGTGCGCTAGATCTGTGAAAGCATCTGGCATGCTCTGAGATATACTCTGGAGATCTAATATGCGCTGCACTTTAGTTTCAGACTGAGCAGTGCAGAGATCTAAATGAGACAAAGTGGGAGTCATCCATGATAATTCGCGTCGTTCATCAGGAACGTTGACGTTCTTATCTCCCTCTAATGATGGGAATACTGTCTTATAGAAGTGACAATTCGCAAAACGAGCAGTAAACAGATCGTCTGTCAAAGGTTCTTAGTAACGAATAATCGAAGGATAATAGATTCCCATCCTTCACTGAGGCCCTATTTTTGTACGTAAGGGCGGCGAGATCGGCACATATACCGTACAACCAAAAACGCGTAGATGCGATATGTTGGGTTCGTATTCGGTAACCAATTGAAAGGCACTAAATGGTTGTGTCGCAACAGGCCTCAGGTGGACCAACTTTGTTGCGTGCAATATTGCATGGCCTCAAGCAGCGATCGAGAGCTTGGTACGTATAACCAACGATCGAGCAATCATTTGTAAGCGCTTAATGAAAGCTTCTGCCAGGCCGTTCTGGGTGTGATCATGGGGTACTGGATGTTCAACTTCAACCCCAACCGACATGCAATAGTAATCAAAAGTTTTAGATGTGAATTCTCCAGCATTATCCAATCGAATAGATTTGATCGGATAATCAGGGTGGTGAGCCCTGAGCTTGATAACCTGAGCCAAAAGTTTGGAGAATGCAGCGTTCCTTGTGGACAACAAGCACACGTGTGACCAACGTGTGGAAGTGTCAACCAAAACCATAAAATATCTAAATGGTCCGCAAGGAGGGTGAATCGGTCCACAAATGTCCCCCTGAATCCGTTGTAGAAAAATGGGAGGATTCGAACGAATCTTGTCATAAGAAGGCTTAGTAATAAGCTTTCCCATAGAACATGTTTGACATGTGATTCCGTGGATTGAACCTAAAGTTCGGGTTAGTGGATGCCCGTGTGATGATGTGAGGATACGGCGCATCGCTATTCATCCAGGATGTCCTAAACGGTCATACCAAAGTGTAATTTCGTGCACGGTCCTAGTAGTAGGGCCGGCCACATAATGGCATTCTATGGGGTGTATGATCATAGTATACAGACCACTCGGGCTCCATCTTCTCTAGAATACACTTCTGGCTATATTATAGGAAGTTATGCAGATAAATTCAACTCTGTTTTCTATGTGGGTTTCAGCGTGGTAATTATTATCTCTAATATCCTTGAAACTTAGTAATGTTCTTCCGGAACGTGGAGAATAGAGTGCCTCATCAATGGTCAAGATTGTACCATTGGACAACATTATACGTGTCTTACCGTATCCTTCGATCAGGTTGGATGGGCCTGAGAGGGTTGTTAGAGGTGCATTCTTAGGTATGAAGTTAGTGAAATAGATACGTTCATGCAAAATGGTGTGCATGGTTGCACTATCTGCCAGACAACTAACTTTCCCACTAGTCATACCTAGATTGAAAAATTAATTTGAATCGGTCACATGCATAAAAGTTCTTAAAACAAATATCAATTCAAAGTAATTTTATTTATTCAAGGATGGTAATTAATTAAAACTTGATATCCAAAAAACAAATCACCAATCAATAATCCAAACACAAAGGGAAATTGTTCAAAAAATCAACCAAAAACAAAAGAGGGGTTCGGCCACTTAGTGGAATTCGGCCCCAATTGTCTTATTTCAACTAAAAAAATAAGTCTATGTCTAAGATTCTAATCTTCCATAGAGGTGGTATCCTCTTGAAAGTTAGAAACCTCCATCTTGGTAGTCTCCGAGTCATCCACTTGCATGAAGTTTGATTCAAACTTCTTACGACAAGAATGATATTAATCTACAACCTTCTTGGGAGCGCGGCAAACACGGGACCAATGGTCCTTTGAACCACAGCGATAACACATATCTGCATCCATGGTTTTAGGTGCTTTGCCTTTATTCTTGAAGTTTGGGGCCTTGTGAGCGAGGTTTGAGTGTTTCGGGGCTTTGTTTCCTCCATTGGATGAGCCTTGACTCTGTTGACCTTGGTGGGTTAGCTTCTGGACGCCCCTACCACGCATCTTTTGGGGTTTTGGGCGTTGGTTAGTGTTATAGTGTGTTTCAGGCACAACAGTCGCCCCAGTAGGTCTAGCTTGATGATTCTTCATCAACAGCTGGTTCTGCTTTTCAGCGAGAAGTAAAATAGAGATTAAATTCGAGAACTTAGTGAACTTCTAAGCTCTATACTGTTGCTGCAGGACAATATTAGAAGCAGAGAAGGTCGAATAGGTCTTTTCCAAGAGATCATCTTCGGTCAAAGTTTCATTGCAAAACTTGAGAAGTGATCGGATTCAACAAACTTCAGAATTATATTCATTCACAGACTTAAAGTCTTGGAAGCGTAAGTGCTACCAGTCATGTCTTGCTTCAGGCAAGAATATGTCCTTTTGGTGATCAAAACGATCAGCCAAAGCGACCCATAATGCACGTGGATCCTCCTCAGCAAAATACTCAGTTTGCAGAGCATCATGGATATGTCTTCGAATGAAGATCATAGCAGTGGCTTTGTCAGCTTCGCCAACAGGTTCATCTGTTGCTTCTTCAATGGCAGGACGCAAGTTCTTTGCAGTGAGATGGAGCTTCACATCTTGAACTCACTTGAGGTAGTTCCTTCCAGAGACCTCCAAAGCGGTAAAGTCGAGTTTGTTCAAATTCGACATGTTTCTATCACAAAATAGATGGACAAGATGTGGTTAGTGTAATGGAGAAAAAATCAATCCATTCACATAGGAGTAGAACATACAGGTTATAATAGACATGTATTGGTTTAATTTTTGCATGAAAAAGTCTTCAGGTTTTCATGGGTGATGTTTTTGTTTAGTGAAAACTTCAGGTTTTCAAACAAGGCATATTTATAAGAAACTTTGGGTTTCAAAAAAAAATTATGAATTTCAGGTTCATATATTCCTGCAGGCATATACAAATATATATACAAGCAAATAAGCAACAAGAATATGCAAAGATATGACTTTTAGGTTTACAAATATTATTGAATTAATTTATTTGGACTTCGGGCCAAATTAAAATGTGGGTGAAAAAAAAAAACCCATTGGGCCTAAACTAATTAGGCGAATAAAACTCGGGGCCCAAAAATTAAGCCACGGGTGGCTTAAGAAAAATGGTGCCGTGTATCCCAGGCCCAAGAATTGGGCTGGGGGTCTCGGGTGAGGCTACAGGCCCACGGAGAGGATTGGGGCAGGGATTGGGCTGCGGCAGGTAAACTTAAAAGCTAAATTTTTTTGTTTTGTTTTGTTTTTGTTTTTTGTTCTCTCTTTGCAGGCCGAGAAAAAGATGGGCCAAAGCAGGGAAGCCCAAGGCAGAAAAGAGAGAGAAAAAATGGGCCGAGAGACAGAGCCCTATAAGGCTCGGGTTTTGGAACCTAGACACCCCAGCGTGTGATGGGTTTGTGTCGCCAGAGAAGAACGTCAGAATTAGGTGACGGCGTTGCGGCAAACGACGTTTCCAAAGTTGAGGCAAGCCATGGTTCTTTAGAAACCTCAAATATGAACGAGGATTTTTGAAAAAAAATTCAACCATTCTAAAAAAAACCCTAGAAATTCGAATCGAAAAATTTGTAAAAAAATTTCGATGGGATTCAAAAGAATCTCGGCCTAATTCCGACGTGGGACGACTTCTGGTTGTCGACAATATGAACCATAGGTTCAGGGCAGTGGCTGCAGGCCATGCTGTGGTCGGGGACACCATGAAAGGTGTCGGGCTTTGTGGGTTTGAGGCTCAGAGCATCTTGCTCCGCGGGTTTTTCTAAGGAGAGCTGCTGGCTCTCGGCTTGGCTTGGGGGAAACCCATCTACAGGATGGTGGTCACGAGTTTGAAAGAACTCGATGTTCCCAAATCGTAATTTTTTTCAATTCAATATACCATTTAATTTGATATATATTTCAATAAAAAAAAAATATGTTCAATTGGATGCATATGCAAAACAATTTCAATGCATATACATATGTATTTTATGCAATTCATGCAAATATCAAATTCACATAATTCAACAATTATGATTATGAGGCATACACAATTTAAGTAGAATCTAAAATTCGTAAAACGTAAAGTTGGGTCATGTATCATGGTGACTGTTCATGCTATCAGGCCTACAAAATATCGAGTTAAAAGCCGTTGTTTTGAAAGAACCTGATTGCGTGATGATATGGATGAACTGGTTTGATGCAAAAAAATTCTTCAACGTCAGATTCCTAAGCGCAACAGTAGGAGCGTGCTGATAACGTATTGTGGTCTATTTTATCTGACAAGGTTAAAGGGGGCCGGCGGCAAAGAGTGTAGAGAGAGATGTGTTTGTAGAATTGTAGGGGAATATGTGTGTGTTGTTATCCCTCATACATTGTGCCTAGAGGAGATATTCCTTCTTCCCCAAGGAATATAAGATACAATAGGAAGGGATAACTAGAATCAAATCTAATCTATGATTTACACAATCACACCTAAACTAGGAATGTTTACAACAAAATTGATATTTTTCTGTTTTGTCATTGTAAGGTAAGGGGTGGATCACTCAAATACTCCGAGTCCTAGGGATTCCTATCGTACCATCAAATAACTGAGTTCCGCTCCAGTTAAGAGGATTCTCAAAATAATGGTACTCAAGATCCATATTATAGCTTTAATTGGCAATGTCGTCTACCACTGTGTTCTTCTCTTAGTAGACATGCACCAATCAATGATGTTGACAAAAGAACGAAAGTTGGAAAGAGTTGAATCCATCCCGACACATAATCTTGAAATACTTTTGTCAACTGCAAGTTTTAGTCCAAAATATAGCCTCCAAATTTCAGCATCAATCACCTGCCCTTTGTTCAAGTTGACAGAAAACCCACCAAGGCAATCAAAATAACATCCTGCTGCACCTATATTTCCAGTGCATTGAGCCGAGAAGTCCACATTAAGCTTCACCCTCCTGCAATAGGTGGATCCTAAGCCATGGAAACTTGCATATTAGCAACATTAGGCATATACGGTGAGATTCATTTGCAACCCTGAAAATAATATTTTTCCAAGATTGCGGCATTGCGAAGTTGTCTTTAAAGAGTAGTTTATTCCTCCATTTTCATATATAATAGCAAGTAAAAATAAAATTAGATTTCAAATGAGCCATCAACCAAACTGTAACATATAGATAAAAGGATAGCTGCACCTGTCTAGGGCATTCCCATCAATTCCCAAATTGTCCTTGCTCTTGCGCAATCTCTAATAATATGAAGAATGGTCTCAGAAGACCAAGAGCATCAAGAGCACGAGGAATCCACAGTAAGGTTTCTCTTGGCCCTTCCTCATTTGTTAAAAACTTATTTTTCTGTTTCTGTCCTTACACAAAACGCATGTTAAATTGTGAGTTCGATACCAACTTATTCCTTTCATCCCTCAATGTAAATTTATCGTCAAGAAAATAGTCAACTACATATCCAAATCAATCATGACTTGAGGAAGCAATGCAATGCTTCTAACTCTAAGAATCATATTCCATAGAGAATAGGCAACTTCTAGAAGCAAACTAGTTTTAAAATTCACCTCACAATCATCACCATGTACAACTCTCCATTCTGGAGGAGTTCGATCAAACAAAGCAACACACAAAATCTCCATAAAATGGCAAACCTACAGAACACATATATAACTCATAAGTGCTCATGAACCCCGAAAACCAACCATTTTTACATATCTTTTTCGAAGATTTTACAAAATTATGTCAAAAGACTCTTCCTTTTTTCTTCTCGTTTTGTAATTCAACAAAGACCACAAGAGCATACAGATCTTGACACACCCCACTCCTGAAAGCATTATACTCCATCCATTCTCTTTTCCCTTTTCTTGGCATATGGCGTTTTGTCCGATGATCATTGCAGAAAATACGATTTCAGAACAAGCACAACAAGCAGATGTGAGGTAGTATTCTACAGGTTAACTAGTTGAGATACTCCTTCGATTTCCTTGATGATCAGCTCCTTTTCCTCTTCAAATTGCTCGTCTTCATCACCTGCAAAGAGACTATAAATCAGCGGGGATAAACGAGACGTGAAAGTTTCAATATTTTTGGAAGCACCATCATCCTTTCACAAGCCAATTCATACAAAGAGTCGCATGGTCAGAAAAGTAACAAGTTAAGAACCTTTTCCAGCAGAAAGATTCTGAAGCAAATCCGTCAACTTTTCATGGTTTTTAGCCAGGATAAGCTTTACTTCCCGTGGCTTATTAGGATTCGCAACAAAGACCTGCATTTAGAACACAGATATATAATAATCAATAATGAACAAAATGCAAAAAATGAGAAACATGGGTGGGAACCGAAGTAATCTGAGACTTTTATTTATGAAGTTGACCAACGAGAAGTTAAGGCATCAATATCAGACTGCCGGTCAACATTCCCACCATACAAAATTGACTCGTACGATATATGAATCTGTACATTGTTCCAACCGACATGCCTCATTGCATGAAGTTCAAAAAGCAGCTACAAAATGCACTCCATATTCTATCACATTCATACAAACACACACATCTAGGGAGCAGGAGAGGAAAAATGAGCAGGGGACACACCTTGAAGATGTGGAAGGCAGAGATTTGGATGTTTTTACTTGAATCCTGCTCATATTAAAAGAAAAATATTAAACAGCATGCTAAATGCACAAAGTAACACTATTTGCATACATTTCAATGTAGCACCCATAGCTTGGTCATCCATAGTCCTAGAGAGTACTAGCAATAATAAATTCAATACCTTGAGCAACGTCATCATGACTTTCAGGTACCGAACTTCTAAAATGTAGCGCTTCATTATATGTGAATTTGGAGTCTCCAAGAGGAATTCGGAGAGAAGCTAAAATCCATATACAATTTATCCTTTAGAGCATCTCATAAATCAAAAGAATTGTAGACAGAAGATGAAAATTTAGATACAAGAACCAACCTTCAAAGATTGCCTCCTGGTCACGTAATTTGGAGATGTCAAGAGCTTTTCATATAGATCAAAGAACTGGAACAACAATTTCTTATCAGATAAGCTCAGAATAATATACACTAGAATGTAACAATACACTAGTGAAAAAGCATCTCAATCAAGCAGATTTCGTACGTGTAAAATATTTAATTAACATAAACATACAAAAAGTCACACTGCTACGATTGCCACTGACCATATTTGTACAGAAATTTATAGTAAGAAAAAGTGTAAGCAAACCTCATCATAGTGAGCAGTCAAAAATTCAGATACCACTGTTCCATGTTTAGTAAGTAGATCCTGCCAAATTCAGGACATATTATGAGAGAACAGATAGGGCCACAAAAGCTCATCAATGTTTAGAAAGGTCCAACATCAAAGAAGTTCATGATTCTGACCTTAAAGGTAGAGAACGCATCAGAAGCAACGTCAAAGTTAGGCAGCTCCACATATTTGAAGAACAACTCAAAGCTCGCGGACTCCAATATGTATCTGAAAAACACTACACAAATCAAATGTGTGAATAAAAGAAATTTGCTTGCCAGTTAGAAGGAAAATAGAAACACTTAAAATAAAAAAAGAACGAACAATAGGGGGTAGCAGCTCTATTGTACCCACGTATTAGTTATTCCAAAAATTTCCTGTTCTGCAATCATTAATTATCATTAATGGAAAGTAACAGAGCATCCCCTTTTACAAAATATGATCTACTTTAGCAAGATCACTACTGACTTGCAACAACCATTAGCAGAAAAAAAGATAAAAAGTTTGAATGTCTTACTTTGCAAGTGCAGGGAATCTAATGCAATCCCTCAACATATTCCCACAATTCAAAGCAATTTCCTTGTTATCATAGCTGTTTGAAAAAGAAACCAATAAGTGTCGTGCAATACTAATCTACCAGTTGAAAAAGTATGATGACAAGTATAAAACATTAGGACAATATCCCAATGTCCCATTGGTCACAGCTGATGGTGAAATTACACCTAGCTACGTGCATGAGTCCCTCGTTTACTTACTGGAACTTTAGGTAAAGAAACTGAAAGTGAGAAAATTGGCAGAATTTGGACAAGACAACTCTGGTTGTACAAAATGCTTTATTAACAAATTTTAAAATAGTCAAATTTATTAATGGAAACATACATGCATTCATGAAATAGAATGTATAAGTAAGTAGCATCTGAGAATCAATGCTAACCGTAGTTTATTACATAGATAGAGAACCAAAATTGTGACATGACAATAAACAAAGAGGGCCTTGAGAATTAACAAAATTAATTTGTAACATAGACACACGGTTTGGCAGCAGAAAACAAATTCTCCAAAAATTGGAGGAGAAAGGGACAGATCAAATAAAACTTACAAACCTCAAATAAGTGTGGGAGGAAACAAGTGGTAAAAACACAAAGTAAAGAATCTCTATTTTACACAGATGTATTAATAAAACATTAACAAACTTACTACACGACAAGAAAGTCTAATAATTCCAAATGGTTCTCCATGTATTCTGCACAGCAATAAGTTGATTCAACCTTTTGCTTCATCAATATGGACCAACAATGGACCAAATCCTTTCTTGCCTGTATTGAAAACAATTCATCATCACGTGCAACCAATGCTTCATATGCTAGGCAGTATGATAAAAATTACCATAACTTACTTCCCATCCCAGTATAGGTAACTTGTGGATTAGAAGATCAAGTACACCCTCCTTACAAATCTCAAGAGCAAGCTGTGAAACGTGATCCATATTTGGTTCGGTCTCCCCATCTCCAGAAAGCATACATTTCATTGTTGTGAAATTCTTTTCAACTTCTTCCAAAGCCTATAATAAAGTTAAGCAACGTCTGCTTAAAAAAACTAAACTTGCATATCATTAATTAAAACCCCAACACCTACAAGTTTTATGTAAAACATTTCAAGAGCACAGTTAAAGAAAAACCCTCATCCATCCACTTCTCATGCTCCAATTGATTCTTAGTCGTGAAATTCCTTTGGTTCCCTTCTTCCTTTACAAAGTAAGTACAGTTTTTTTCCAAACTAATGGGGTGTTTATCGCTAAAGTGTAAACCCCAACTAAACTAAATCCACCAGACTACATCTCGCATCAAGCTCCGTTATGCCAAAAACAAAATAAAAACAGATTATGAATCTCCCAAGTAGTGTGCCAAGTGCCAACAAAGTTGGGAAAACGAAAGCTAGTAACTTTGCCTACCAAAGTACGAAATCCGATAGAGAAAAGCACTGCTACACTTAAAATTTTGCTTGCACTAATCGAGTTTCTTAGAATTATGTCTATCTAAATCAAACCAATTGACAATTTCCCATTGATTTATGCAATGCTGCAGAGACACACACCCACAAAGCAAAACCAAGCACCCATTTGCCCCAATTGCATAACCAAATTACAAATGCAAGTTTGGGAAATTGGAACTAGAACAATGAATCATAAGCCCTAGAAATTGAGAGAGAGGACCTTTTCGAGGGCTTTGACTTCGACGACGGTCTGGATGTCGAGGGCCAGGAGGCTGTCGTTGATGGCCTTGGCCACCTCCTGAGGGGTTTTGGGCCTCGACGGCTTGAAGAACGAAAACGACATGATCGTCGGTGTCGTTCAATTCTCCTCTCCCTATCTCTCCTCGAAGAATTGAGGGAAATTCAACGGAGCTTTTGTCAATGGCGATTGTGAAAAGCCAGTCTTTTTTCCGGCTCAGTGAATACAACGAGGGTACGTAGAAATGAAATCATGATAGTGAAATAATATCTACCAACTTTATCAGAAAAAGAAAAAGAAGGAAAAACAAATATAAAATCTACCTAGTATAATTAATTTCTAATTAACCATGATAATTAGGTAGTTGACATTTTTTACTTATCTCATGATTGAATAATGTCTTAATGGGACAAATATCTAAAATTCATTGTGTACTAAATCTAGATTGACAATGTTTCCAAAAAAAAAAAAATCTAAATTGACAATGCCAATTAGGATTGGTTCAGTTGGTAAGGTTGCGCTTGTGGTTAACCTTTAATCAAAGATCGATCTCTGCTGTCAACATTTCTCGTTGGTGCGCGATATGTAAATTCCTACGTAAATTCATATCGGTGGCAACTGGCAGACAAGTGTCTTGCATAAGTCTTTTTGGCTTGAGGTTGTGGTTTTGTCCTGATCCTGGTGGTGAGAGTAGTCAATCTTCCCCTAAACTTTTTGTTACCAAAAAAAATAAATCTAAATTGACAATTATGTGTGAATTCAAACATACTTAAGAATTAAGAAGTTGAAGATAAATTATGGAATATTAATCATTTTTGTAGACTCTTCGGGCTTGTTTAGGAGTGTAAGAGAAGACTGTGACTTCTCATTCGAAACAATTACAGTGTCTTTAGAATCACTCTCAAATAGACCTTAACGTTACTTTCGGAGATTAAAATAAAAATACTCGAGTGGGCCGAATAATATTCTTTTTTTGGTTAAAACACAGAATAACGTTTGATTGTCAATCTCCCTCATCAATGCATGACCGAGGGTAGATGGACAGAGGGATCAAGGTGATCCCACGATTACTCGGAGTCTGGAACAATATATATGTGAAGGTCTTTTGAGGATCCTTCAAAAATTTGGTAAGGGCTACTTTTGTACCTACCAAGTGTTTAATGTAATGCATATTAAGCATATCTCGACAGGTTGCGTCGACATCATTCGACAAATTATTTTCTATATTACTGATCAGATTGCTTCGACATATGTCGATATCTATTGACATGTGCACAACATAGTTTGGTTGATGACAAGCTCACTAAGTGTTCGATGAAGTGCCTCTGTGAATAAACAAAATTTTTTTTTGCACACTCCACGTTTCTGTTTTACCTAAAAAACTTGTATATAATACGACCCAAAGGTTCGAATCCTAAATCTGCTAATCTGCACGATCCTTTTGATTATTGCTTACGGTAAATATTGCACCTGTAATGAAAACATTTTTGAATGCTTACGGTAAATATTGCAGTCTTGCTTTCATTACAGGTGCAATATTTACCGTAAGCATTCAAAAATGTTTTCCTGTACTCCTTGTAAAAACATAGGAGAGAAAATGCACCTGTATCAGTGTCCGGTGAATTTTTTGGGGTGCCAATAATTGTTCCTGATAATTTTAAAATCGTATCGATATTTGCTATTTGATATACATGTTAAGTGCACGACATGACGCACCAGCTAACCTTAATTTTCTGTTTATGAAGGGTTGCTATGTTGGAGATCAGGGACTAGCTGCCGTGGGAAAGTGTTGCAAGCAGCTTGAAGATTTGAATTTACGGTTTTGCGAGGGATTGACTGACGTATGTGTGGTTGAGTTAGCCCTTGGTGTTGGGAATTCATTAAAGTCTCTTGGTATCGCTGCCTGTGCAAAGATAACTGATGCTGCAATGGAAGCAGTGGGGCTACACAGCAAGTCTCTTGAAAATTTGTCGTTGGATGCAGAGTTCATACACAACAAAGGGGTGGTTTCTGTGGCCCAAGGATGTCTTGCTTTGAAATCTTTGAAGCTACAATGTATTAATGTCACAGATGAGGCTTTGACTGCTGTTGGAACTTCTTGTTTGTCGCTGGAGGTGTTGGCTCTATATATAGCTTCCAGAAATTTACTGATAAGTCAGTACTCATTATTCCTAATTTGGCTCTTCATTTATTACATGAATGTAACGGGACTTACATATTAAAAAATTAAACATAATTCTTTATCTTCTCTTTGTTCACTAGTAGTTTCTTATTGAGGCTTTCCAATAAGAAACTTCTTTATGGAACGAAGCGCTACAGTTTCTCAACTTCAGATTGTGCCTGCACACATTATTTTATAAGATTACTGAAAAATGATGAAGTTTTGAGCTTGTCTGTTTCATTTTATTAATTCAGCTCACACAGTTAAATGACTCTCTCTTTGTTTTCATGTCTACATTTCAGAGGTTTACGGGCTATTTGAAAAGGATGTAAGAAGTTAAAAAATCTTATTGTTAGTGATTGTTTCTTTCTGGGTGACAACGCTTTGGAATCAATTGCAACTGGCTGCAAGGAACTTACACATCTTGAAGTGAATGGTTGTCACAATATTGGAACATCGGGTCTGGAATCCATTGGAAAATCTTGCCCGTATGTTCCTCTCTCGGTTTAACTTAAGTTGGTAATTTAGATGGTAATTATATGGATGGTTTGAGTGGTTCTCATGTTTAGCTTATTGATGCTGCTAAGCTGTGGGAAAATTCCATTGAGATACATGCTTTCACTAGTATTTTTCGTTGAATGGGTTATAGGATACAATTAGCATGGATGTTTAGCAGTCAGTTTTGCCCGTAGGTGGAAACTTATGGACATTCAGAAGTTGTATCCTTGGAACTGTGTACATTCAGCTCAGTTGGCAGATTTGATGTTTGTGTTCTTTAACATAATTTCTTGCATGCCTATGGTAATACCTAGTTGATGTTACATTCTTGTTATGTATTCATTTGTCTGTTGATGGTAAGTTAATCCAAAGAATTTGAAAATGTGCAGGCGTCTTACTGAGTTATCATTATTGTATTGCCAAAGGATAGGCAGCCTTAGTGGGGTTGGACAAGGCTGTCAGTTCCTGCAATCTCTTCATCTGGAAGATTGCTCAAGTATTGGAGATGAAGACATTTGCAATATAGCTAAAGGCTGTAGAAATTTGAAGAAACTTCACATTCGTCGATGTTTTGAGGTTCTCTCAAACTTAACAAAGTCTTAATCACCACCTTTTTTATTCTTCATTTACTGTTTACAGAATATGATTATAGTTATTTTTTATATATTTTTTTGCTGTTATCCAATATTTCCTTTTGTTTGGAAGAACGGAACAATATGCAGGAACAAGAAAAAGCAATGCTTGGTTCTGTATTTGAGTCGTATTCCCTTTTTTGAAATGTTATCTTCAACAATAAATGTGTTCTTTTAAGTTAAAAGATTCATTTGTATATGGCTTCTGTCAAAAATTCTTTATTTGTTACTTATTTGGATAATATCTGTTGCCTTCTGGTATAGATTGGAAACAAGGGAGTTGTAGCAGTTGGAGACTATTGTAGGTCACTCACAGACCTTAGCCTCCGGTTTTGTGAGAGGTAACTTTTTCATTGTTTTGTGGATCAGAATCTACATTATGTCTTCAACGTTGTATATCCCACGGGTCATCTCCTAATCTTATCTACATTATGTCTTTGACATTGTATATCACACGGGTCATCTCCTAATCTTACCTTTTACTACTAGAGTTGGGGATGTTGGTATATGGTCCAGCCCATGATGAATGTTCTAGATTATTCTAGTAAGCAAGTGAGGTGGCTGGAGCATGCTAAAAAATTCTAGCATAGTATTAAGTTGATGGAAGAAGCTAGAAAGCACTAGTTTCCTTGGTTGCAAATGGAAAGATCTAGAAGCTACAATTTTGTGGCTAGTCTAGAATTTTCTAAGTTAGAGGTTGGTAGAATATTCTAGAAACTAGAAACTAGTTCTAGTTTGTAGAAGGAACTAGAAACTAGTAGAATGCCAAGCCCTCACCTATAAATATGGGTGTAGTGTAACCAATCAAGAAACGAAGTGAGTAGCAAAGGATCTAGTCCAAAGCTAGAGTTCCACTCCAAGAGTGAGAGTGAGAGTGTTCCACTACACATTGTGTGAGTGAAGTTTAGTGTGAGAGAAAGTGTTGTTATACTTTCTTGTATCCATCAAGCCTTGTCTTTGGCTTGGTAAGACTACTCTTGTTGTACTCATTATTTTCATATAGTGAAGATTGATCGTTGTTCCGTGGATGTAGGCATAAATTGCCGAACCACGTAAATTCTTGGTGTCTATTTTCTACTTTACTTTGTGCATTCTCTATCTTGTAGTACCGTCATTCCTAACAGGGGACCAGGCCCTTATTGCTGTTGCTCAGTGTAGCTCCCTACAATATCTGAATGTCAGTGAATGCCACCAAATTGGTGATGCTGGATTGATAGCCATTGCAAGAAGTTGCCCGCAACTTAGTTACCTAGACGTGAGTGTTCTTCAGGTGTGTTCTCTCTCCCTCTCTCTCACTCTCTCTTTTCACCCCCAACAAACACATGTATCTTGTGACTTGTATCTGAAGCACAGGAAGCATCCTTGTTACATTTGAAGAAATAGTGGAAGTTTTCATGTTCATATTGATGCACACGCAACCTAACGTGATTGCGTTTTTCCAATCTGTGTTCAACCTAACATGATTTTCGTTTTCAATAGAATTTGGGGGACATGGCAATGGCTGAACTCGGAGAAGGCTGTCCAAACCTGAAGGACATTGTACTGTCACATTGCCGTCAAGTAACAGATGTTGGTATAAACGATCTTGTTAAAAATTGCACAATGCTTACATCCTGCCACATGGTTTATTGCCCGGCCATAACTTTTGATGGAGTAACCACTGTGGTTTCAAGTTGCCCCAACATAAAGAAGGTCCTGGTTGAGAAGTGTAAGGTTAGCCCAAGAACCAAACGGAGGGCAGCCTCTGTCATTTCCTATCTTTGCGTGGATCTGTAATGTCCGCAATCCGCTTTATGTACATACCCTGAGCTTGCTGAATTCAGGACAACAATATATAGAAGACAACATCTGGAGCCAAATCCTCTCTTAGGACTTACATGAAATGGGTTCACCGCCAATATGTCGTTCCGTTCTAATAGAACAATGACATGTGTAAGTTTATGGCACGTTATCAAAGCGGATTGGAACGCCATGTGGTGGTGAACCCATTGCATGTAAGAACCAGCTATGTACGCATGCCCAAGATCTTTTGCTTATTTTTTTTAACTTTTTTGTTGTTTATTTTTGTGGCCGTACTGTAATATTAGCAATAAATGTTTGTAATGTCTTTTGTAATAATAGTAGTATTCCAAGTGTTGGAGAAAGAAATAAAAGAAGTAATGTTCTGATGGTGTAACTATCTGGCCAATTTTCTCAAGTATTTTCCTTGTCGCACAGTTTCTTACAACAACGAGGCTCTAACCTAAAATCTTAAACTTCTGTCCCGTCTTGCGTATTTCCTTTGAGCTAAAGCTATGGGGGCAATTTCATGGATCCGTAGTTTTAGTGGTTAAGAATATTCCTCGTCGCATACAAACTTTTGAAGTGCAATTACAATCTTGTCACCCGAAAATGGATCCACCTAGCAAAAAATACGAAGTTGTAATTCAGTATTTCTTCATAGTTAGTGCTATTCAAATGCCTCTTTGAATTGCTCACACATCTTTGTTAATTTTTGTCCATTGATATTCTTCAATTCATTCGATCTAATGAACAAAAACTAAAAATAGTGTGTGAGAAGTAAAAGTGAGTTTGAGAATAGCGGTACCCTTTCCCCATCACTTCCCTTGTTGCTTCCCCAAGAAAAAAATGAAAAAAAAAATATTTTCCATTTCTTTTTCCTTTAAACTAGCCTCTCTGTATGCACGCACGAGAGACATTTTTGCATCACGGGCGCTACGCGCCCCTAAAGGTGTATTGTGTTAGTTTTTTTTTCATTTTAATTGTAGAGATATATTTTAAATGTATTGTGCAAAGATGAGCTTTTTCTTTACCATGCACGTCCTAAAAAGTTGTCATGTTTTTCGTTTTCACTTTGCGTAAAGTAATGATTTAAATGTTATTCATGCAATTGTCAAACAACATGGGATTTTGGATGCAAGTTCCTACCTAAAGTCCATGAATAATAGTAAGTAGATGTAAATGAAAAAAGAGTAGATGAAAACATTAAGTACTCGTAGCAAAATACTAAACAACTTAAATGTCGAAATATAAAACCTACATGACAATATGTACATTATTCACAATATCCATAAAGTCTATATGTCATTGTTTCTTTTGAAAAGAAAGCTTACGTATTGACATCAATGCTGCAATTTTCACCCATTTGTTCATGATTGATGCTTCAGATTTTCATTGCCAATCTACAAACGATAGTGAAAAAAATTAAAAATCAAATAAAAAGAGTTAAATTGATAAGTGAGAAATGCATACATAAAGGTTATAGTTAATAAAGTTGTTACCTATTAGGAATCACCATAATTAGCTGGAATGAAGCAAGACTTCTTTGTATACTACATTTCGGGTAAATACACCTTGTTGGCCTACTATGGAGCCATTTTTTACTAACACGGTTGTGGTTGACTTTGAGACCCCCCTCGATAAAGCCACATATAATTGTCCATGATTGAATATGTGATCTGGAACGTAAATGCCTACATGTGGTATTGTTTGACCTTGAGATTTGTTTATAGTGATAGAGAAACTTAGTTTCACTGGAAACTGCTTTCGTTCAAATGGAAGCCTAGCAGTATTAGTACTTTTGAGAGGGATTCTTGGTAAGAAAACTCTGGATTCGGCAAATTGTCTAGTTAGAATTTCAGTGTCAATAAGATTTTGGTAAGAACCACGACATAATAATCTTGTACCATTACACAATCCCAATTTCGGATCACTATTTCTTAAAAGCATGATTGGAGAACCTCTTTTCAAAGTTAACTTGTGCGGAGGCAAACCACCAAGTGAGATTGAATTCAAGAACTCTGGTTGATACAAATTCCTTGTGTCATCCTCAACTAAATCAAATGAATACATTGTCTCTTCTAAACCTGGAAACATATTGATTATCTTTTCATTCAACATATCAATGTCTTCATTTGTAGGAGTTACCACTGCCCTTTTCCACCATGTAGGTTGCATCATTTATATGATCCTCTAAGTCAGGGAAGATTTTGGCAATTAATTGTTTAATGGAATGCTCACTCTCCCATGGTATCACCATGCATTTAGGTAGTTTTACCATATCATCCATAATAACAGCTTCATTCCCATCACCAACACGAAGTAAAAATTATGAAAATTCACGATCATTTATGGATCTCATGTTTTATTTGAGTTTTAAAATCTTTACATGTGACCAAAATGATGCTTTAACGACACTGGCTTGGATTAGTTCGGACTTGGTTCCTTTCCGGATAACAGGAAGAACTTGTCGAAAGTCTTCCCCAAATATCATTATCTTCCCCCCAAAGGGTAAGTCAATATCTGTTAAGTCTCTGAACGTTCAATCAAGTGCTTCAAATGCATGACGATGCGTCATTGTTGCTTCATCCCAGATAATTGCCTTTGCCTTTTGTATTAGCTTTGCTAAATAAGCTTGCTTACTGATCGAACACATCGATGATGCATCGAGACTAAGTGGTATCTTGAATTTAGAATGTGTTGTCCTTCCACCAAGCAATATTGTAGCTGCTATTCCAGATGATGCTGTTGCTAATACTATGTGCCCAAACCTTCTCAAGCTTGCTAACAATGCGCGATATAAGTAAGTTTTTCCAGTTCCACCGGGACCATCCATAAAAAAAGTTTCATTCTCCGATCTTTGAACTGCCCCCATTATTGTGTTAAACGCACTTCTTTGGTCATCATTTAAACATTCAACTGCATCAAGATCTTGTTGAGGAATACTTATGGATTTTTCATCTTCAATACATCTTGTCATTCCTGAACTTGATTTAATTCCTCTTGTCATTTGGGGCAAATCAAACTCGTTTATACTCTTATTAAATTGAACCAAAAGTGTGTTCAACTTATGCAAGAGTCTGTTGGTAGCAAGTGTGGGAGTTATGTTAGTCATGGAAACATAATCTTCTATTATGAATGAATAGAACTCATCACATAACCCTCGAACACCAATTGGTGCACAATATACCAATATGGTGACAAATAGTCTTCTTAAAGCCGACAACATCTGAATTGTGGAGGCCTCTAGCAAACATTGTTGAATAGTGTCATCTATTTCTAACAAACCTCGCTGTTTTGCTACCTACTTATATGTTGGATGCAAAACCCCGTTAACTGTTCTCAAGTTTGTGAAGGATATTGGTCCTTTAACATGATTAAGAAGAATCCGAATGTAAAATTTTTCGCCTTCAGCAGGTGAAACTGTATATATTTGCCCAATAACCTTGTTACGATTCATTCTTTTAGACCACTTTCTTTGAGCTTGAATCCATATATAATGTGATGGGATCTCTATGTATAAGTACCGTCGTGCTTTTGCATCCACATGATTAAGTGTGAAAAATTTAGTCAACATTGTCTTTCTTGTACTCTCATCATGTAGAATATTTGTTATACTCTCATTGGCACGAAACTGAACTTGGTGCATATTAGGAAGATGTATTTGCAATCGCTCAACAGATGGGTAAATTCGATTAATAATGAACTTGAATATCTTCCATAATGCCTATGGTGCACAAACTCATCTTACATCTTGAAATTGCTTTATTTCATCGTATTCAGGGTCTGATTGCACTTCGACTGTCACTCTATCCGGGCCTTTGTAAACATACTTATATAAGTACTTGACACTTTTTATGTTTGCACAAATTTCAACATTGATGTGACAATCATACCTTAACATCAACCACGGATTATATGGAATGACCTAACTATTATCAACCATTAAGTTTCCTTGTCGATCAAGTGAGACGGGTAATCGATTTCCTCGCCTTTGATAAATTGGATATGAATCATTCCCTTGAATAGTGACTGGTGCAAATGGTTTGGGATACTTTCTCTTACAACTCCCATTTTTCATACATAGAGATTGAGGATTATGAATCCCACACGGGCCATGAATCATATGCTTTAACACCATATTGTAAAGTTGAGGCTCTACATCTTCGTTTGGTATTTCATCTCTAACAATTCAGTCATACTCTTTTGGGTTATTGATCTTATCATTTTCGTCTAACACCACCACCATATGCACATGTGGAAGATCATGTTTCTGAAACTCAATAACGTATGCGTAAGCAACAACACTGCCTACTACCCCATTTTCAATGATGTCTTCGTTTAGTTGCTCAAGTTTTGCATGAAATACTCTAGTGAGTAAGTTAAGACGATCTTGTGGTGTTTGTCTAGCGAGTAATTCGCTTTTGATTTCTTCCCAACTTGGGTTACACGTCATGGTAATAAAAAGATATGGCTTTCCGAATCTTTGAACCAGAGTCATTGCATCTTGATGTCGTTGGTACATGTCACATGGGCTTCCAACAAATGATGATGGTAAAATAATTCTACGTCCGATGCTACCTGATAATTTTTATTTTCAATTAGTAGCTATATATATTGTACACACTTTGAACAAAGTTATATTCCTAAATAACGATGACTTAAACGATATATATACCTGCATTGTGTTGACCTGCGTTTAAAGAGTCTTCAAGTCCTTTGTAGAGATCCGCTCTAACTGAGGCTTAATTAGAACGCAACCATCTAAGTTTTTGTGATTCAATTTTAATGTAGTTATCTACAACATATTGTTGCAAGAGACACCCACCTCGAAGCAAAAGTGATGATCCATTATGGCGTATTTGCATAAGCAAATTTCATATATTGCTTTTAATATGGGAATCATCATTCATTTATATATACTGGGAAGTAAATTATGTTATCGGTACAAACCTGTAACATATAAGCATAATAGTTGCAATATGTTATTGCTCTTCCATCATCATCACGACTATTAACATCCCAACCATATGTACCGTAAGGTAGCAATAGTGGATACTGTAACGGATTATAAAATCCAACATAGTCTCGGACGTGAGAAAGTCTTCCACTAACTGTCTCCACCACGGTATCCCTTCCATTTGTAATTGTGGCATTATCTCCATCTATTATAATTGCCGCAACTTGTGATGCTGATGGTAGACTATACTAATGCCGATCTATTGGTTGCTCTTTTAGGATCAACTTGCAATTCGGCAAATCTTGGCTTTGTCTAAGGCTTTGTTATGTATGAACAAAAGGATTATGGTTGTTCAACATCTGGTGTATCTTTTCGACCACACGTCTATCTAAAACTTCACTTTCACACATTCGGTTTTCAACTTCATGCTCAGTGTCATATATATAAGCTTGTAAAAATCGCGGTATGTTCCCTTCATTTGGTAAAAGTCCACCAATCTTATGATATAATGCACCTTGAGCACGAAATGTGTAAATCCCACGACCGCCGATATTTATTCTTTCATCCACGTGTACTCCCATTGAAGTGAGTGCAAATGCGTGATTGTAAGCTCAAATAGTTTTCCTGAAGTGTCTAACCTCATTTGTTTGGTCAGAGAAAAGAGCAACCATTTCTGTTGGAGACTGTATTGGGGGTAAATTAACTCTTCCTTTCAAGCAACACATATTTGAAGTTTCTCGAGTAAACAATCGTGCATAGCAATACAGACATATGGTTGGAACAGGTAATTGGCAACCTAGGATACCCCGATTCTCATTATAATTTCTAGCACAATTGTTGTTTCTTCTTCCTCTGCTTTGGCGCACATGATGATTGGTTCTATTTGCATGTTCTTCTTCTGATATTTTTACATGAATATCCAACACTCAGTATAAGAAATTTCTTTGTAACTAATAATAAATCTATATATAGATAGAATTATATAACAAGCTCACCATTGTGGGGCGGAGTTGAGAGCATCCCATCAGATATTTGTGACCTATTCGAATGTGTCAATTGTCCTATATGAGTACGCATTCTAGCAGAAGTTTGGTCATCACGATTTGGGCGATATGGTAGAGCGGGCCTGGGAAGTGGTCCACCCCGGGCCGGGATATGACAATTTGGTATCAGAGCCAATCCTTGGCCGGAAGTGTGCCGACGATGACGTTGGGCCCCTAAAAGGGGTGGATTGTGACATCCCACATCGCTCAGGGGAGTGATCTTTATATGTATATTCCCACATCTTCCTAGCATGAGGCCATGTGAGAGCTCACTGGCTTCGGGTTCCATCGGAACTCCAAAGTTAAGCGAGTAGCGCGCGAGAGCACTTCTAGGATGGGTGACCCACCGGGAAGTTCTCGTGTGAGTTCCCAGAAACAAAACCGTGAGGGTGTGGGGAAGGCCCAAAGCGGACAATATCGTGCTACAGTGGAGTCGAGCCCGGGAGGTGGCTGCGCCCAGGCCGGGATGTGACAATTCACCCCTCTTAAGGGCCAAACGTTCTTGTCGGCACACTTCCGGCCAGGGATTGGCTCTGATACCAAATTGTCACATCCTGGCCCGGGGTGGACCACTTCCCGGGCCCGCTCCACCATCGTAGCACGATATTATCTGCTTTGGACTCCGATCACGCCCTCATGGTTTTGTTTCTGGGAACTCATGAGCAACTTCCCAGTGGGTCACCCATCCTGGGAGTGCTCTGGCCCCCTTCTCGCTTAACTTCAGAGTTCCTACAGAACCCGAAGCCAGTGAGCTCCCAAAAGGCCTCGTGCTAGGTAGGGATGAGAATATACATTTAAGGATCACTCCCCTGGGCGATGTGGGATGTTGCACAATTGCTTGTAACCTTGACAGCTGAAAGCTACTTCGGTAGCTAAAATTGCTGTAGGAACCGAGATGCAGCAGAGATTTTTTCAAATTGAAATTAATCTGCAAATGATTGCAAACACAAAAATAATTCATTTTCAAATAAAGATAAAACAAACTTAAAATATTTCCAGGGTACTTTCAAAAACAGGAGAATAAAAACAAAGCTTTTATCAACATGACTCTCAATTTTATACAGATTAGCATAATTCAATTTAAGCACAAAACTGAAAGTCTAATGATGACAGATAACAATGTAAATGTTACTAAAATAACTTGTCATACTAAATAAGCAAGACTGTTAAACTACAATATTAATCGAACAAATTTATATATCAGAGAGAAACAGAAAGAGAAGAAAAGAAGAGGAAAGTGAAAAGTGGAAGATGTTGGAACCCTAGAAAACACAACACGCATGCACGCATGCACGGGAAGCAAAATCAGAGAGGGGCACCATTCAACCCCACTAAAGCTGAAAAAACATGAAGAGAATGAGGGACAAAATCGAGTGAGCACTGTTAATGAACAGTACCCATCTGCTAATTTAATTAAAAATTATAGCTATACTATCCGGACCTTATTGTATATAAATAAAATTTTAAATAATAAAAATAATTCAAGGTTCCATGATGGATAGTTTTAAAAATCAGAAACTAAGATGATGATACCTCCAGCAATTCTCAAACTCTCAACATCCTGAAACAATAAAGCAAATCAACAATGCAACAAACATAAATCACATAAAGAAAATAATATACTGTAAAAAAGATGCAAATTTTTTCCCAAAGTTGAGCAAAAAACACACACCTTAAGCGTCTAAATCTATTCTTTAGGAGTGCATTAAGGACCCAACTGCATTTTACTGCTTTCTTCTTCAATCTTCCTCTCATTTGTACACTCATATGCCTTCCAATCCTCACCATTCGTTCATTATCTGTATAAACAAAAATTGAAAAAGATATAATACTCTTAAATCAAACCCCAAAATAATTGGGTAAAAGCATTTTAGATTGAAACCCAAACCTAACCAGCTAAAAGGATATAATAACTACCAGCACAGAAAATTAATAAATGAATTAAAAGAACAGTAAACATATATTAGTCCCAAAAAAAAGATATATATTGGACGTAATGTATGTTTCCCACCTTAATCATTTTTATATTGTTATTGTTATCTTGTAAGTACTGTTATCATGTTGGCTAGCACTCAACGTAGTGCTGTAGTGGCGTACAACTTTTCCTTTCTTTATTGTACCAATAGCTCTCTTGCACCCTCATGTTGAGCTCTTCTTTGCATATACCTCTTGTAAGTAATCTTAATCAGTCAATTATCATGAATATACAACTTATATTAATTTTCTACAATATCCAACACACAAATATAACAGAAGAAGAAACTTTTACTTAAGCAGCGCAAAAGGATATCCTCTGCATTTCATTCCAAAATCCATCACTCTTATGTCTTTGCTTGCACAATTTTTGCTCCAACATAGCCTGCCATGATGATAGCACTATCAATAATTAAGACATAAAGAAAGGCTATCCTAGCTAGTCATTATCGTTGGAGTAAACCAACAGCATCATAAGTAAAGTGGCAGACCAAGTTTTTTTAGAATTGATGTGTTAACATGTTTAAGTAGCAAAAATATTACAACACATTGGATGTGTTAACACATCCATAAGCTGATGATTCCCTCTCCGGTTTATCACATCATTCTTAATATATTCAACAATGTAGCAACAATGAACTCACATAGAATACGTTTTTTAATTGTCTCTCTCTTTTTCTGATCATCCACATGTGTTTCTGAGAAATGTTTAGTTGTTTAACTAAAACACACAAAAAAAATTTTCTCACCCACATAAAAAAACCAAAACATGCAGAGCAAAACCCAAACATTAAGGATGACCATCCTTTTTTTTATTTTATTTTTTTATTTTTAAGTTTGAGGGAAAGATCGATGCACAGACAATCAAAAAAACCCAAACGAAAACAAAATTAACACCAAATAGATAAATTATATACCTGAGCCAAAAAGGGCATGCAAGCTCAGAGAATAAAACCTTACAACTGGAAGAAAAAGGTTTCCTGCAACCAAAATACAAAATTAGAGATAACAACCAGACGTAGAGCATGAAAAAACAAAGAAAATGCTGGGAAAAAAAGCCGAAGAGCCGAAATTTACAGCAATCAATTATAAAATTTTCTTCCTAACCAAACATAAAATAAACCTATTAAAACTTAGCTTGTAAGGAAATTCAGAGATGTAAAAAATATCTTCTTCTTATTTGATTAACTTGCTTAATAATACATTTACACCAGTATATATAGACACAATTCTATGGACATAATTGACCCTATCATTTACAACTAATTACACACTGCCTTTGTCTAACTAACTCCAACTTTACAACTACTTTTAGAATCTTTACACCCCCTTAAGCTGAGACTTGGTGCATGAAAAGTGCCAAGAGGAAGCTTGGACTGAAGAAAATAGAATATGTGATTTGATAAAGATTTAGTGTGGATATCAGCTAATTGATCCTGGCTGCAGACAAAGAGAACTTTAACCAGATGCGCTAAGACTAAGTCCCTGATGTAATGATAGTCAACCTCAACATGCTTTGTCCGAGCATGAAAGACAGGATTGGAAGCAAGAGAGATTGCTGAAATGTTATCACACCAAATGGTTGGAATTTTAGACAAAGAGAAATGAATATTAGAAAACACTTTGCAAATCCAAGTAATTTCAGCTACAGTATGAGCTAAAGATCGATATTCAGATTCAGTTGAGGAGCGGGCAACAATTGGTTGCTTTTTAGCATTCCAACTAATCAAGTTTTTACCTAGAAAAAGACAAAACCCACTGGTAGATCTCCTATCATAGTTGCAACCAGCCCAATCTGCATCAGAATATGCAGTGAGGTGTAGAGAACCCTTTTTAAACCAGAGACCTTGTGTAAGTGTGCCTTTGAGAAACCTGAGAATCCGTTTTGCAGCTTGCAGATGTTGTTCCCTTGGTGCATGCATGAATTGGCAAACTTGATTCACTGCAAATAAGAAATCAGGTCTTGTCCAAGTGAGATATTGCAAGCCACCCACTGTAGATCTATATTCAGTGGGATTAGAAAAAAAAAGGACCACTGTGATCAAGTTTAGAAGTACCAAGAGGGGTGACACAAGGCTTAGCACCTGCAATATTAGTCTTGGTAAAAAGATCAAGCAAGTATTTACTTTGATGCATGAATATGCCTTCAGAAGTTATTTGGACCTCCAAACCCAAGAAATAATGAAGGGGTCCCAGGTCTTTAACATGAAACACTTGACTGAGTTTGTGAATGAATTGTTGACAGATAATAGTATTTGGTCCTATCACCAGGATATCATCAACATAGACCAAAACAAAAACTGGAACCGGAACTTGGAGAACAAATAAAGAAGCATCTGAGGAGGATTGTGTGAAACCAAATGTGTGCAGGATTTGAAAAAGTTTGTCAAACCAAGCCCAAGGAGCTTGTTTTAAGCCATACCGGGATTTGTTGAGTTTACAAACATGACTAGGAAGATTGGAATCAATGAAACCCAGTGGCTGAACCATAAAAACATCTTCCTGTAGATCCCCATGTAAAAAGGCATTGCTAATGTCCAATTGATTAAGAAACCAATCAAATTGAACTGCCAAAGTTAATAAAATCCGAATGGTGACTGGCTTAGCTACTGGACTGAAAGTGTCTTGATAGTCAACACCATCTTGCTGATGAAACTCTTTGGCTACTAAACGAGCTTTATATTTGTCCGCTGTACCATCAAGTTTTCTCTTAATCCTAAACACCAATTTACAACCCATAATATTCTGAGACTGAGATGGAGGGACCAAGTGCCAAGTACCAGTGAGTTGAAGAGCATTAAACTCTTCCTGCATAGCCTGTCTCCAGTGTGCATACTTGGAGGCTTGTAAATATGTAGAAGGAACAAAATCAACATCTAGAGGTAATGGATGCTTAGTTGCAGAATAAGCCTTTTGTTTAAAAATGCCTGCCTTAGATCTTGTGAGCATATGATGTGTGTTGATAGCTTCTGAAGGTGGATCAGAATTGGAAGCAGGATTGGACAATGGTGCTGGAGAAGAAACATGTGCAATAGAGGAAGGCACAGAAGATTGAACTTCAGAGCTTGAAGATGAAGGTGATGCCTGAGAAGTGGAAATAAGCTTCTGTGGTACTGAGAATTGCAAATCAATAACAGCAGATGAAGATTGAGATTTCTGTAAATCATACACAGTGGAAAGATGATGAAAGGGAAATTGT
This sequence comes from Heteromeles arbutifolia, assembly GCA_024362995.1. Lineage (NCBI taxonomy): Eukaryota > Viridiplantae > Streptophyta > Magnoliopsida > Rosales > Rosaceae > Heteromeles > Heteromeles arbutifolia. The sequence goes on from JANCRC010000006.1 coordinate 23,450,665, forward strand.
GTCTCATTGAATTGCACATGTCTTGAGATATATATTCGCTGAGTAGTAGGATCAAGACACCTACAACCCTTGTGCTGCAAGCTATATCCGAGAAATACACATTCTTTACCGAGAAATACACCTATAACCCTTGCACATGCCTTCTAACTTTGAGTGAACATAAGGCTTTAACCAAGGATAACAGGAACATCCAAAAAAACTTTAACTTGGTGTAATATGGTGAAGACTGAAATAAAATTTCCCATGGAGAACTTTTCAAGCTAGAAATAGGCAGTTTATTTGTAAGATAAATGGCAGTAGAGAATGATTCAACCCAATACAAGTGAGGAACTTTGGATGCTACTAATAAAGTATGTGCTGTTTCAACCAAATATCCGTGCTTTCTTTCAGCACAACCATTTTGTTCAGGAGTATGTGGACAGCTGAGCTGATGAGAGATGCCATGAGCTTGAAGAAATGATGTAAATTGATTACTAGTAAATTCACCCTCTGAGTCTGACCTCAAACATTTGATTTTATTACCAAAAAAATTTTCAGCATAGTTTTTTAACACAACAAAAGTGGAATATACATCAGATTTGGCCTTTAAAGGAAAGAACCAAGTATATTTGCTATAGTCATCCACATTTAAGAGATAGTACTTGTAGCCACAAACAAATACAACTAGAGCTGGGCCCCAAACATCACAATGTAATAAACTTAAACTAGTAGTTGAAAAGGAATGAGTTGTGTAAATGGAAGCTTGTGATTCTTAGCAACTGCATAATCAGAGCAGAAGAAATCAACATAATGCTTCCCTTGCAGTGCAAGCTTATTTGTAGATATAACTCTCCTGAAGATGGAAGAAGATGGGTGCCCCAAGCGATTGTGCCAAATAGTCATAGGTGCTTTAGTACATACCAAAGCATGAGATGGCAAATGAGATGGAGATAAAGCAGCATGGATACCTTGAAGAGGATAGAAACCATTTCTAACCGGTCCTCGCAAAAGCATCTTCCCCATAGAACGATCTTTAACAACAGATCCATTTGAGTTCAAAGTCAAAGAACGGTAATTATCTTTGAGAAATTGATATACAGAGGGTAAATTGTGCTTCATTTGCGGAACATGTAAAACATTGTTCAATTTAAAAGAAGCATGAGCAATATTTAAGGATGTACTGCTAGTATGATGAATGGACAAACATTTTGCTATCGCCGATATACACCTTATCTTCACTAGTGTAAGGAGTAGGAAAAGGAAGATTGGAGATGTCATGTGTGATATGAGAGGTAGCGCCAGAATTGAGAATCCAAGAAGGAGATGGTTTGGATGCATATTGAGTGTACATGGCAGCAAGTTTAGTAGGAGGTACTTTCCCAAAGATATCCTGATTCATGCGATCAGAGCAATCAATTGCTTCATGGCTTGTGGATCCACAGATTTGACAGGGGTTACGAGAACTAGAGGAACCCTGAGAATGAAAGCCTTGATTGTTATACCTGGTGAAGCCAGAATTAGAGTGATTTCCCCGATTGTTTCCATGATACTTATGATTGGCTCTGTTGTTGTGAAAACGACTGTTATTCTGGCCACGATTAGAATTGTAGCGAAAAGAGTTTTGCATAGGCTGATTCTGAGCTGCATAAGCCTGAGAGGAATGTGGTGTAGGAAGCAGGGGTTGCTGATTCTGAGTTGCATAAGCTTGAAAATGTTCAGTAACAACAGATTTCTTGCGACAAGCCATTGACAATTCTTTGGTAAGAAGAAAACCATGAAGTTCATCTAAAGTAGTAGATGATAATCGAAGAGTGATAAAATCAACAAACGAGTCAAATTCCTCTGGTAGACCATGTAATGTAGCAGCAATTAGGTCACGATCGGACACAGAAGCACCAGCGGCTGTTAAGGAATCTGAAATTGTCTTGATTTGTTGCAGATAGTCAGAGATCAATTGAGACCCTTTCTAAAGAGACTGAAGGCGAGATCGAAGTTGATGAACATGAGCATCAGAAATTCTACCAAAGCGTTGTTCTAATTTAAGCCAGAGATCACGAGAAGAAGAAACCCCAACCGTGAAAGGAATGATCTCATCCGAGAGTGTAGAATTCAACCAGATCAAGAGATTCTGATCTTTTTCATACCACTGTTCAAACGCCGGATTGAGGGAATGATCAGGAAGCAGAGGAGATAGACATGGCTCAGAATCGTCAGTAACACCGAGAAGTTTGTAGCGACAAAGAATTGGAGCAAACAATGCACGCCATGGAAGATAATTCGAGCTCTTAAGCTTTATCGGTACCATACTCCCAATGTTCTGAATCGTGAGAGAGGTATAGCTTTGTACCAAATTAGGGTTTGGCATAGAGGAATTTGGGGGAGAAGACGACGAATCGGACGCCATGCTTGAAGGAAATATCAAGATTCAACCAAATTGCCAAACAGAAGATAGAAAAGCAAGAGAAAAATCACCAGAGATCGAAGCGGAGAAGCCGTGGGGCGGTGAGGATCGAAGATTCACCAAGGCCGTGAGGCGGTGGCGATTGATACCATATTGAAACTTAGCTTGTAAGGAAATTCAGAGATGTAAAAAATATCTTCTTCTTCAGGGGAAAAAAAGGGCAAACACCTTGTAGAGAATTCGATTGGAATCGAAACCAAAAGACAGATGAGAAAACAGAGAGAAACAGAAAGAGAAGAAAAGAAGAGGAAAGTGAAAAGTGGAAGATGCTGGAACCCTGGAAAACACAACACGCACGAACACACGCACGGGAAGCAAAATGAGAAAGGGGCAAAATGGCCAATTCACCATTCAACCCCACTAAAGCTAAAAAAACATGAAGAGAAAGAGGGACAAAACAGGGTGAGCACTGTTAATGAACAGTACCCATCCGCTGGCTTTTAGAAGAGTATAATATATAGATAACTACCTTGAAACGACGGCGTAGTGACGCAATTTCAAACAGTGAGTCGAAGATTTAACATATCCGGAACCCGCAGAGCTGTGTGACGCTGTCTTCTGTCGGATAATCAGTTGCTGAGAGAAGCCATGACCGGAGGTTGCAGCATCAGAGCCATCTGGATCCTCAACAGTCTCGACGCCGTCGTTTTCTCCAGGTGTCCTCTCCGAACACATTCTCACGCTATCCATATCTATCCATCTATTATATTGCACAACCACAACGAGCTAATCTTAGATACAATTCTTCTGCTTCAAAATTCCAAATTCGATTCGAATTTGGTAACCCTAGATATTGGGATTTTGAAATCCAACCCCCTAATTTGCTCCTGAGGAAAGTTCAGCAACATACAAATTGTTGTTGTTGTTTTTTTTTTTTCTTTCAAAAATTATTAATTTGATCGAGTAAGGCTAACTAATTTGTTGGAGGAGTTTATGTATTGGTGTACGGAAGCTACGATTGATAACTGGAATCTATGGTTGTGTTTCTTGGCAGCCAAACAGGGATTTATAAAATCTGAGTTTTGCTGAATTTGGTTTTGTTTTGTAATTTTTACTATGTAATTTTTACTACTCAGGAGGTTTCCAGTGGTAGAGAAGCGGTGGAGGGGGGTTTGCAAGAGCGAGAACGAGATTTCGGCCGAGGGTGGTCTTAATTCGAGTGTTTTTCCTTTACTTCCTAGTGATTCAGAGTTAGCCGCTGCATTTGTAGATAGAAAAAGAAGGTCAGTTGAGATTCATTTCTGCTTTGTCACTTTTTTCTCTTGTTTCTTTTTCTTGGGCTGTTTCTGTTCAATTCATGTTAAGATGTATTTTGCTAAAATTGTACATCTTGATCTATCAGATTTTATTAGCCTGGTTGATTGAATCACAACTAATGTGCTAAAACGTCTTCGTTTGTTTGAACATGTTAGTTTTGTGACTTACATCTAGTATGTAGTTTTTCTCTGTTACCTCACTCTCACTCTCGCTCTTGTTCGGGTTTTATGGGTTTCGTGTATTATGTTATTACAAGTGATTTTCTCATTATAATTGTTGTATCCCTCCTTTTGTAGATTATGGTAACTTTATTACTATGTTTTTTATTTGTCAATGTTACTAGAATTTTCTTTTTATGCATGTAGGGAGGGGTCTCTTCGTGGGTTCGGGGTACGCGTAAGTCAGTCAACTGAAGGCTCAGATTCTTGGGTTGATGATCCAATCACACGTCATATCATAGGAATTTACATTAGCAATGAAGAGGGAGGGGACGATAATCTGCTCTGGCCTTTAATCTTGCACACAAAGGGCCATTATTGCATCCTTGTATTGCCTATGGTGGAGCCCAGGCATTTAAAGGCATTTGTAAAGTTATGTAATAGATCTGATTGTGGCAATGCTGTTGGAGTGGAGGACAGTATATCTACCATTCTGCTTGATCTTCCGTCCATCACAGGGTATGGTAAGTTACTTTCAATAGTGTTCAGGAAGAATATCATACGAGAAACCATAGTTGTTTTGTCATTCCTCTCCATATTTTTTAAATTGGCATATGAGCAGTGCCTCAATTAAACTCGTGAAGGGCACATAAATTAGATTAAAATGCATAAATGAGATTAGTGTGTCCCAGATGTTTGTGTAAATTTAAAACCTTGCACATTCCGTTTTGCTTTCTATTGATGGGATGCACTGATTCCAATTTTTTTCTTTTCCTGTTTTTTCACCACGTTTCCCTTTCCTCCATTACATTTTCAAGGGGCTGGCATTGCATGTTTGTATGAACTCTAAAGTAAAAATTGAATCAACTGTGTAAATGGAACGTGCGACTTTCTTTAAAAACAGTAAGCAGTTATTTTTCTTTTTTGTTATCCCCTAGTGCTTTTATGGTGGCACATGCTATTGGTGACATAATAACTGGTGATGTGGCGGAACCTGAAGTGGTTGTAAGTGCATCCCCATCTGTCGGAGGATTGTTAGACTCACTAACTGGCAGCATAGGAATATCAAGCATCTCCTCAAGGGCGAAACCTGTAGCTGCACCAGTTGCATCCTCAACCCCTTCTGGCATTGCAGCAACAGGAACTGTTACATCAGATGCTCACAAGACTGGTTCTAGGCCTTTAGATAAAGATGCTCTCCGAACTTTCATAAGTAGTTCAATGCCCTTTGGTTGGTACTTCTTACTATGGTATTTCTCATCTTAGATTTTTTTATTATCATTATCACTATTGACAATTTAGTGGTTCATTTTGCTTTGACCTGTTGCTGGTTTAGTGTTTGATGTGCTTGCTGATTGTACATATAGGAACACCGTTGGATTTGAGCTTCCCCAATATTCTTTCCATTAGGGTTAATGGCTTTTCTTCGTCAGATCTTCCTCCTGCAGACCTGAAGCAACCAGCTTGGAAGCCTTACCTATACAAAGGAAGGCAGAGAATACTGTTCTCAGTTCATGAGACTGTCCATGCTGCTTTGTATGATCGAGACGAGATTCCAGATAGTATATCAATTTCTGGTCAAATAAATTGCCGAGCAGAATTAGAAGGATTGCCCGATGTGACCTTCCCCTTAATAGGGTTGAATGCAGATCACATTGAAGTTTTATCATTTCATCCTTGTGTTCAAGTTCCAGAACAAGGTGCTGATAAGCAAGCTGTGATATTTTCACCCCCGTTAGGTAATTTTGTTCTAATGCGTTACCAAGCAGTTTGTGGTCTTGGACCACCCATAAAAGGATTTTACCAGTTGTCTATGGTCTCCGAAGACAAAGGTGATTTCTTATTCAAATTACGGCTAATGGATGGATACAAGTCTCCTCTCGCTATGGAGTTTTGTACTGTGACTATGCCTTTTCCAACAAGAAGGGTTGTATCTTTTGATGGCACTCCATCGGTTGGAATGGTTTCCACTACAGACCATTCTGTGGAATGGAAGATTGTCACGGGTGGGAGGGGCCTTACCAAAAGTATTGAGGCAACTTTCCCTGGGAAAGTTCAGTTTGCACCATGGAAACCTCAAAAATCACCTACCCCTAGTTCAGCCTTTGGAAGCATAGCTGATGAAGATAGCGATATTGAGACAGATGGTAACAATAATAATATGGTAAATGTAGATGAGTTCCTAACGGAAAAAATGAGCAAGGATCTTCATCCAGCTGATTTGGAGGAGCCATTTTGCTGGCATGCATACAATTATGCCAAGGTACTTGCTTCCTCTTTGTTTTTTTTTTCTCAAAATCTGTTGGGATTTCTTGCAACAGAGTGATGTCTTATCCAAAAAAGTCTGTTAGAAATTACAAATTAGAGATATGGCTTCCATTATATTGATCGAATATTCGGATTTAAATTTGGTTTCATTGGTTTTGTTCTCTGTTATTGTTACTATACTCTTGCCAGTGTCTATGTGGATTGAATACTAAAATAGTAATGATAATACAAATTTTGTCAAGTGTATATTTTGTCTGTGTCAGTCAAGCACGCTTTTGTACTTTAAAGTGTCTAAGCATTTATTGAAGACCTAGCTTTAACAGAAGATGGCGTTTCCTGACTCATGTTTACAGGTGTCATTCAAGATTGTTGGGGCTTCATTGTCTGGAATGTCATCAGATCCAAAATCTGTAAGTTTTGCTTCCTTTAATTCTCCTGTCATGGCCTTGTTCGTTACACGAACCCAGGGATAGGCAAGAAGAGGAATATTCTTGTTGTATTTAGCTCATATTTACTTGTATTTTTTGTTTGCTGGCTTTCTTAATTGTTTCTTCTACACGCAGGTAAGCATTTATCCAACCATTAAAGCACCAGTGGAGTTCTCTACTCAGGTGGGTTTTTCCTCAGACTTCTCTATATTCAAGCTTGATATACTTTTATTACTCTGAGAATGCATGCTGCGGAAAAATTATTAGAAAATGTTTGCTGACATCACTGTCCATAGCAGTTCATTTTTGCATCTTCTTGTTTGACTTGTGCTCATCATATATAAACTAGCATAAGTATATTATATGTAGTCATGGCAATGCTACAGATGGACCAATGATTGTTTCATAACCTGTGAAAGTAAAATTCTCCTTGGTTTCTTGTTTCTTCTAATAGTAGCAATTTCATTGTTTAAATGTGAAAGTTGAGTATACTTGTCAATCCATTGTTCCTTTTCACTTGTTAAGCAGGTTACTTCTGGGGATTACATTTTGTGGAATACGTTGGGTAGGTGCCCGTCTGTTGCTGTAGCAAAAGTATAGGGATGGATATCGATGGCAACCCAGGAATATAAAATGTAAATTCAGGGATCAAGAATGCTCTCTTTATGTAATCCGTGTACACCAGATCCATGTTTTAAATTTAGATGTGTGCTGGGGGGGACATATTTTTCAAATTTCAGACCTATTTTTGGCATTAATGGGCGTAAACCTTCGTTCTTTGCTAGAGATGGTGTTAAAAAGAAGGGAGGTCAAGTTTATGGTCTGATTTGTTATGAAATGGCGTTTTGAAGTTTCTGAATAGATCACTCGTAATTTTATTTAGTGTTGGAAGAGAAGACAACCTACATGTCGTTGCTTATATGCTGTTAATTACATGAATATTATTGGTTTGAAAGCTGGTTTTCGACAAATTGTCATTCCTTTACATTTGTTCCTTGAAACACAAGAATTTACAGGTTCCTAACCTTAGAGCAGTTCCACCGGAGGTGGAATAGCCCAGCACCCAGTCAAAAAACCAGGCTGGCACCCTGTCAATTCACTCCAACCCGTGAAATCGACTGGCACCTAGCTCAAGCCAGTCCACAGGCCGGCCTAAAATTGACAGACCTTGGGACCGGCCCGTATGACACCATGCTGACGTCAGGGATGGAATCGGCGGTTTGGATCTACGGATGCGATGCAGCCGTGAAGTGTGAGTCCACCACGGAGTGGGAGAGGGAGAGGGAGAGGGAGAGGGAGAGGGGGAGAGAGAGAGAGGGAGAGCGTTCGAACCCGGAGAGGGATTTGAATCGCTAAGAGAGATCTAGCAGCACCGAAACCCTTGGACCTGCAAAAGCAAACAAAGGGAGAGAGATCTGAGGAGAGCTCAAGCTCTCGGCTTCAATGGTAGGACCTTGCACCATGCACCGATGCCGCATGCAAGGCCATGGTTGGGTTCCATAAGCTCCAGGGATTACAAAAATAATATTTTGTGTTTGATTTGTTGAAGGTTTTGAAGAGGAAGGAGAATGAGAGCTCACGGGAGAGCTGGAAAAGAGAGAGATGGAGAGAAAATAGATAGAGAGAGAGGGAAAGAGAGAGGGAAAGAAAGGACCGGAGAGGGAAAGGAAGAAAGAAGAAAAAATAAAAAATAAATTAAATGATAAAATATTAATTGATATGAATAAAATAAAATAATATTAGATTGACTGGGTGCCAACGTATTTTTAGAGGTGGAGATGCTTTGGCCTATTACTGTTCATTGGGGTTTATTACGGTTCATTTGAGTGGATAAATGCGCTGGATGCTGGCACAAAGCCCTTAGGGATGGACTTGCTCTTACAAAGAAGCCTTCAAATGGCCATTTACAAGTTGGATGGTCTACTCTTGGCAACAAAATTTTGCCATCCATGCCCCAGCTTCTTCGCAGGAGCCAGCGGACGAAAATGACATCAAAGGCACGGAGAACCCGAGATCTCGTCGCGAAGTTTGCCTCCTCGGAACACACTCCATTCAAGGACTGTGTTATGATGTGCATAGTTCATGACTCTGCATTTTATCTCCTTTCATGTTCTCTCTTCATTGTTCAGTCAACTTTCTTCTCTCTTATTCTTCCAGAAAGTGTCTCGACGAATGGTAGAGATCGTATGGTGCCCAGAGATGATCGACGGTGCAAGGCTTCCGGGAGTCCAACCTCAACCATGGCTTACCCTTCCCGCTCCAGTGCAAAAGACTAATGGGACCAGGGTGGAGGCTCCTACACCTTCCTTCAAAGTTGTCACCTCCTAAGCCATGCTGGTTCCACCGGTGATCCTCAGCCTTGATGTTTCCGGCCAAAAGCAGCATAAAGGGCGGCAGAGACCCCAAATGGTATAGCCTCTTTCGCTTTTGCAACGCCATCCACTCCTCAACCTTGTGTGTATAACCTCCTTTCCTCCATTTATCCACATCCACCACCATCACTCCTGTGTTGAAATAACACGGGTTTCTTCCTTGGAACGTCTTCGACAAATCCTGGTCAGACCAAAATGCGTTAGTGAAATACTCTGTGAAATTTGCCCGGCAATATTCCGGTGCAGCCACCACCTTGTCTTCCATGTCCACACTCCATAGCTTGGCAATGTCATCCACCACAACGAGGTCCGAGTCCAAGTATATAACACGTCTCATCTCATTCGGAAGGATGTCAGCAAGATAGATTCTAGCATAATTCATAGGCTGATCCAATGCTTGTCTTATAGATTTTGATATCTTCCCACAAACCCGGTCCGAATCAAAGGCATACGTCTTGAAGTTCAAGTAAGGGAACGTAGACTTTATGCTGGAAAAGAACTTGGGCGTCGTATGCGCGGAGAGGAAGTGAAAGTAGAGATTTTCAGGCCATGCCGAGTGTTGCAACAAAGAGAATACGGCAGCCATTGTGCCGCGAATGTAATTGGCATCTAGGGTCATGGCAACATGGATGCCATCCGTGTTTTCGGAGCCACATTGCTCCCCGTTTCGGAAGGCAGGCGCTTCGCGGAAGATGGGAAGGTCAGGGGAGGGACGGGGAACAAAGCCTAGGCGAATGCCGGAGGTGGTGGTGATGGGGTGGAAGAGGAGGATGGACAGGAGGCCAAGGAGTATTGGGAGAGAGGTTGGAGTGCTCAACAAGGCCATCCTGTCAAAGGTGTTTTGGTATTAGTTTTTTGGGGACCGTTGGGAGGTTGTCTCTAAAGGCGTAGGCAACGGAAGGGATTTGAAACAATAGAAATTGGGGGTTTTTGGATGTGAGAAGTTGGTAGAGAGAAAATCTCCGAGTATAATTCTGAGGAAGAGAAAATCTCCGAGTATTTTGGGTTGCCGAAAAGTCGAAAGAGGTCAATTTTTTTCCCCCCATTTGTGGTAAATTTGGATGATCTTAGTTAGGTGTTGACAATGTAAAAAATAACCCAAAAAGTGCATGGTTTAATTAGGCTTGGCAAACGGGTCGTGTCTATCGTGTTCGTGTAACACCTGTTATCTTAACGGGTCGTGTCGTGTCACACCCGTTATCTTAACGGGTCCTTAACAGGTCGGGTCACTTTACCCAATGGGCAAAGTGACCCGACCCGTTATGACCTGTTAAGAAATTTTTTTTTCTTCTTAAATTTACCACACATTGCTACATAAATATTATTTCAAAACATTAAAACACATTTGTCGTTTAAGTACTACATCTACACTCGAAAATAAAAGCCGAATAAAAAAAAATATATACACTACAAATCTATTACAAATATTAAATGTGCAAGGATATGCAAAATGAAACTTTTTGTTTTCAAGGTTGTGAAGCCTTTCTCAAAATATTTTAAATTGAAAATCGAATTCATTCATTGTATTCATATAAGGTCAAGGAGTGTAGCTGTAAAAAATCATCAAAATCGAAGTTAAAATAACCGTTAAATCGTGATTTTTCATTTCTAACCGTCGAAAAGTTTTGTCCATATACTTGAACTCTGAATGTATGTTTTTTGCGATTTTTGCCTGATGTGATCTCGAAGCATTTTCAAACAAGTTTGACGGTTGGGATCGTTGAAATTAGTTTTGTAGAATTCGTATCCCATCAAAACGATAGATTCACTAACACTTAGAGTTTATTTATACTTTCATTAAGTATAACATAAGATTTTGCGGTATCCACTTGTGTAAATATTTTAAATTGAAGATCGAATTCATTCATTGTATTCATATAGGGTCAAGGAGTGTAGCGGTAAAAAATCATCAAAATCGAAGTTAAAATAACTGTTAAATTGTGATTTTTCGTTTATAACCGTCGAAAAGTTTTGTCCCGTTAATTGATCTCTGAATGTTTGTTTTTTGCGATTTTTTACTGATGTGATCTCGAAAGCATATACAAACAAGTTTGACGGTTGGGATCGTTGAAATTAGTTTCGTAGAATTCATATCTCATCAAAATGATAGATTCACTAACACTTAAAATTTATTTATACTTTCATTAAGTATAACATAAGATCTTGTGGTATCCACTTGTGTAAATATTTTAAATTGAAGATCAAATTCATTCATTGTATTCATATAGGGTCAAGAAGTGTAGCTGTAAAAAATCATCAAAATTGGAGTTAAAATAACCATTAAATCGTGATTTTTCGTTTATAACCGTCGAAAAGTTTTTGTCCCATTACTTGATCTCTGAATGTTTGTTTTTTGCGATTTTTTGCTGATGTGATCTCGAAGCATATACAATGCGATTTTTTGCTAATATGATCTCGAAGCATATACAAACAAGTTTGACGGTTGGGATCGTTGAAATTAGTTTCGTAGAATTCGTATCTCATCAAAACGATAAATTCACTAACACTTAGAGTTTATTTATACTTTCATTAAGTATAACATAAGATTTTGTGGTATTCACTTGTGTAATATTTTAAATTGAAGATCGAATTCATTCATTGTATTCATATAGGGTCAAGGAGTGTAGCTGTAAACAATCATCAAAATCGAAGTTAAAATAACCATTAAATCGTGATTTTTGGTTTATAACCGTCGAAAAGTTTTGTCCCATTACTTGATATCTGAATGTTTGTTTTTTGCGATTTTTGCCTGATGTGATCTCGAAGCATATACAAACAAGTTTGACGGTTGTGATCGTTGAAATTAGTTTTGTAGAATTCGTATCCCATCAAAACGATAGATTCATTAACACTTAGAGTTTATTTATACTTTCATTAAGTATAACATAAGATTTTGCGGTATCCACTTGTGTAAATATTTTAAATTGAAGATCGAATTCATTCATTGTATTCATATAGGGTCAAGAAGTGTAGCGGTAAAAAATCATCAAAATCGAAGTTAAAATAACTGTTAAATTGTGATTTTTCGTTTATAACCGTCGAAAAGTTTTGTCCCGTTACTTGATCTCTGAATGTTTGTTTTTTGCGATTTTTTGCTGATGTGATCTCGAAGCATATACAAACAAGTTTGACGGTTGGGATCGTTGAAATTAGTTTCGTAGAATTCATATCTCATCAAAACGATAGATTCACTAGCACTTAGAGTTTATTTATACTTTCATTAAGTATAACATAAGATTTTGTGGTATCCACTTGTGTAAATATTTTAAATTGAAGATCGAATTCATTCATTGTATTCATATAGGGTCAAGGAGAGTAGTTGTAAAAAATCATCAAAATCGGAGTTAAAATAACCGTTAAATCGTGATTTTTCGTTTATAACCGTCGAAAAGTTTTTGTCCCATTACTTGATCTCTGAATGTTTGTTTTTTGCGATTTTTTGCTGATGTGATCTCGAAGCATATGCAAACAAGTTTGATGGTTGGGATCGTTGAAATTAGTTTCGTAGAATTCGTATCTCATCAAAACGATAAATTCACTAACACTTAGATTTTATTTATACTTTCATTAAGTATAACATAAGATTTTGTGGTATCCACTTGTGTAATAATTTAAATTGAAGATCGAATTTATTCATTGTATTCATATAGGGTCAAGGAGTGTAGCTATAAAAAATCATCAAAATCGAAGTTAAAATAACCGTTAAATCGTGATTTTTCGTTTATAACCGTCGAAAAGTTTTGTCCCATTACTTGATATCTGAATGTTTGTTTTTTACAATGTTTGCCTGATGTGATCTCGAAGCATATACAAACAAGTTTGAAGGTTGGGATCGTTGAAATTAGTTTTGTAGAATTCGTATCCTATCAAAACGATAGATTCACTAACACTTAGAGTTTATTTATACTTTCATTAAGTATAACATAAGATTTTGTGGTATCCACTTGTGTAAATATTTTAAATTGAAGATCGAATTCATTCATTGTATTCATATAGGGTCAAGGAGTGTAGCTGTTAAAAATCATCAAAATCGGAGTTAAAATAACCGTTAAATCGTGATTTTTCATTTCTAACCGTCGAAAAGTTTTGTCCCGTTACTTGATCTCTGAATGTATGTTTTTTGCGATTTTTTGCTAATGTGATGTCGAAGCATATACAAATAAGTTTGACGGTTGGGATTGTTGAAATTAGTTTCTTAGAATTCATATCTCATCAAAACGATAGATTCACTAACACTTAGAGTTGTATTCATATAGGGTCAAGGAGTGTAGCTGTAAAAAATCATCAAAATCGGAGTTAAAATAACCATTAAATTGTGATTTTTCGTTTATAACCGTCGAAAAGTTTTTGTCCCATTACTTGATCTCTGAAAGTTTTTTTTTTGCGATTTTTTGCTGATGTGATCTCGAAGCAAATACAAACAAGTTTGATGATTGAGATCGTTGAAATTAGTTTCGTAGAATTCGTATCTCATCAAAACGATAAATTCACTAACACTATTTTATTTCTACTTTCATTAAGTATAACATAAGATTTTGTGGTATCCACTTGTGTAATATTTTAAATTGAAGATCGAATTCATTTATTGTATTCATATAGGGTCAAGGAGTGTAGCTGTAAAAAATCATCAAAATTGAAGTTAAAATAACCGTTATATCGTGATTTTTCGTTTATAACCGTCGAAAAATTTTGTCCCATTACTTGATATCTGAATGTTTGTTTTTTGCAATTTTTGCCTGATGTGATCTCGAAGCATATACAAACAAGTTTGACGGTTGGGATCGTTGAAATTAGTTTTGTAGAATTCGTATCCTATCAAAACGATAGATTCACTAACACTTAGAGTTTATTTATACTTTCATTAAGTATAACATAAGATTTTGTGGTATCCACTTGTGTAAATTTTTTAAATTGGAGATCGAATTCATTCATTGTATTCATATGGGGTGAAGGAGTGTAGCTGTTAAAAATCATCAAAATCGGAGTTAAAATAACCGTTAAATCGTGATTTTTCGTTTATAACCATCGAAAAGTTTTGTCCCCTTACTTGATCTTTGAATGTTTGTTTCTTGCGATTTTTTGCTGATGTGATCTCGAAGCATATACAAATAAGTTTGACGAAGCATATACAAATAAGTTTGACGGTTGGGATCATTGAAATTAGTTTCGTAGAATTCATATCTCATCAAAACGATAGATTCACTAACACTTAGAGTTTATTTTTACTTTCATTAAGTATAACATAAGATTTTTTGGTATCCACTTGTGTAAATATTTTAAATTGAAGATCGAATTCATTCATTGTATTCATATAGGGTCAAGGAGTGTAGCTGTAAAAAATCATCAAAATCGGAGTTAAAATAACCGTTAAATCGTGATTTTTCGTTTATAACCGTGGAAAAGTTTTTGTCCCATTACTTGATCTTTGAATGTTTGTTTTTTGCGATTTTTGCTGATGTGATCTCGAAGCATATATAAACAAGTTTGACGGTTGGAATCGTTGAAATTAGTTTCGTAGAATTCGTATCTCATCAAAACGATAAATTCACTAACACTTAGTTTATTTATACTTTCATTAAGTATAACATATGATTTTGTGGTATCCACTTGTGTAAATATTTTAAATTGAAGATCAAATTCATTCATTGTATTCATATAGGGTCAAGAAGTGTAGCTGTAAAAAATCATCAAAATCAGAGTTAAAATAACCGTTAAATCGTGATTTTTCGTTTATAACCGTCGAAAAGTTTTGTCCCGTTACTTGATCTCTGAATGTTTTTTTTTTGTGATTTTTTGCTGATGCGATCTCGAAGCATATACAAACAAGTTTGACGATTGGGATCGTTGAAATTAGTTTTGTATAATTCGTATCCCATCTAGTTCAAAGGTATATATATATATATATATGTATGTATGTATGTATGTATGTATATATATATATATGTATGTATATATATATATATGTATGTATATATATATATGTTTGTATATGTGTATATATATATATATGTATGTATATATATATATGTATATTTATTAAGTAGATCATGACGTGTCATAAACTTCATTTTCACCCATCTTTCCCTCCCTTTTCAGTTTCACCCATCTTTCCCTCTCTTTTTTGTTTCCTTTTCTTATAATTTTCTTTTTTCCCTCCCTTTTTCTTCAAAGGGTGGATGCATATTAATTATTATAGTTTTTAGGTGTATAAAATTTAATTTAAAATTTAATATATATATATATATATATATAAAATTATTATAGTTAATATTTTGGGTGTATAATTATTATAGTTAATTTAATATATATATATATAGTTTTTAGGGGTATAAAATTATTAAATTAATATATATAATTATTATAGTATTTTTTTAGGGTTATAAAATTATTAAATTAATATTCTGCTTTTCGTGTATCGTGTTACCCATTTGTGTATCCAAACCAACCCGTTATTTTAACAGGTGCTTATCGGGTTACCCGATAACGACCCGATTCGTTATCGTGTCGACTTGAACACCTGTTAATTTCGTGTCGTGTCGTGTCGGGTTATCGGGTCGTGTCAGGAATTGCCAGACCTAGGTTTAATGGAGTCGTTTGTGCATACCCAATTTCACGTTTTGCATACTTGTTTTTCACCTTCTGCACTTCCTTTGTTAATTTTAGCCTTTGATTTATTTATTTATTCAGTTTAATAGCTAGAATGAAATAAAAAAGATATACATATGCAAGAGGTGAAACATGGTGTGCATAAATTATTTTCTTATGTTTATTTTTTTACTACCCATAAGAGTGTTCGAGCTTTTGATTAAAAAAATATGGAAAACTATCCAAAACACCCTAGGAAACTTTCATTTAACCATAAGGACAAATAATTTTATAAATATCAAGGTTGCCCTTGAAAACCTTCAAACAACAACTGAATGCAAAAGATAATGAAGTATGGGCATGAGCTCCAGGAGACAAGGCATGTAGGAAGTCCACATACATTCAGCAAGTTCACATGCCGTTCAAAACAAAAGCAAAAGAAGACAAATAATAGTCCACTTTTAGAAACAGTGACATCGACAGTTTTCAGAAATAGTGCAAAGTTACTATTCAAAAAAGTTGTAAATAGTTGTTTGCTTTTTAAAAAGTTGTTTTGTCGCTTAGGAAATTGATTTGTATATAAATGAGCCTTTCCTCCCATGCAAAAACACACCATACTCACACCATACTTCAATCTTCATACACTCAAGCATTAGAAGCCTTCCTAGCATCTTTTGTAAACACTTCCTTGTAAACACTTCTCTTTGTAAACATTTTACATATCAATAAAAGTTCAAGTGTACATATTTAAGAAATCTCCAAGTCTTAAGTAAGTTTTCTTTCTTTCTTTAGTGTATTTGTTTAATTAAACTTCTAGTTTAAAACAGGAAAACACTATTGTAGTTATATTATTAACCTGCCAAACTGATGATCATACTTTGTTCGAGCACTCTGTTATAGTTGAATGCTTGCCATACAAATAACTGAACATTAACCAGGGTACCTTTGAGTTCAGCCGTTAAGGCCTTATACCTGCATTGTGAGTGGCCATCATGCTGAAACATGTCGAGTTCCATGTGCAAGGTTTTATGTCTAGTTGTTATAATGGTCATCCGACTATTTAACCAGGCATTTGCTTTGCAAATTTGGTATCAGAGCCAAGTTTAACATTTTAATAGTATAATTATAATAGTAAAGTACCTTGAGGACGGAAGTCATTAACACAACTGATATTACACACTTGTTTAATTTTGTATGAACAATAGATATTATTGTCATTGGAGACCTTGTCAATTACAACCACCAAGTATTTATTGTCCTAGACACCCAACTATAACTAGCATAAAGAGAAGATTAGCATATATATCCAAAAGAATTAGCAAGACTCTGAAGAAGCAGAAGTTTTATCTTGGTTATCTTGAACACCCTTCATTTATTCGCAAATATAATAACACAGAAGTGCAGCATAGAGTTTTAGAAGCAAAAAGAGCAATAGATCAAACTTTAGAGACCATGAGAGAAGAAAGAGAGTTTCTAAGAAACCAGTTAGCCGTAACTTTAGAAAAAGGTAGACTGTAGTTCATGATAGATTATCTTAATTTAAAAATTAGTGAACCACAAAAAAGAAAAATAACCTTAGACCAAAATAGTTTAGTTCGTTATTTTCCATTAAGAAAGCATAATCATATTTTGCATAGTGAAGAAAATCCACAAATCAATAGTATTGTAGATCTTATTATTAGTCAAGCAAAAAATTTAAAATTAGAAAATAATAAGTATAATCATTTGTTAAACCAGTTGTTAGAACATCTTCATAAAAATTTGATAGGAGCATATTTATGCGACTTAGTTAGTGTGTTTTCTTGCATTTATTTAGTTATTTGTTGCTTATTATAGTGTCTTAAGTCATTTTCGTGTGTTTGTAGGTCCAAGAAGCAAAGTAGGCAAAAAGATGCAATTTGGAGCATTTTAGAGCAGTTTTGGGGTTTGGAATGGATAGCACAAGTATGGAGCAAGATGGATGGACGAATTTGAAGTTCAAGAGAGGCTAGGAATGTGCAAAAGAGTTGGAGAGATAAGGAATCAGCTATAAAGAAGGAGAATTATCCAAAACCTTATCCAACCTTATCTTATCCAAACTAACCTTATCTTATCTTACCTTGCCTTATCTTATCCTATCCTAATCCTTCCCTAACTTAATTCCTGCTGTAAAAGGGTCTTAATTTCAGTTTAGGAGACATAAAAACCTGATTTCTAGGAACCTTATCCTCTCCTACAAAGATGCCGCACCCTTGTCCTTGATCCCTTGGGTTTTTGACCTTCTAGATGTCCTATTTCTTGCTAGGATTACATAAACCTTTTCCCCTTAGGATTGTGTTATTATTTTCCTACACAAACTACATTTTGTAATCCTTTTCCTACACTATATGTTGGTGCCGCACCCTCTCCTTATATATACATATTTTCTGCACCATTCAACACACCACCATCTACCATTCAACCTCATTCTGCCGCAGCTTTGCAAAGGAAAGAAGGAAGAAATCTGGAGCGTTTCTAGGTGTATTCTATCTTTACTCTTGATGTTTAAATTTAATTGTCTTTGTTTATTTGCAATCAAGAGGAACTAAACCCCTACTTAGTTAGGGGGGAATTCGAAACTATGAGCATATATGTGATATGAATTGATTTCATCCAGTTGTGATTTCATAAATCGTGAATGCAATTTGCTTAACTGTTTGATTTAAAACTTATTCTTGTATGTTGATTAGAGATGCATACTTAATTTGCATGCATGAATTTGATGCTAAAATATAAGGGAGTTTCACCTAATAGTTACAAACTTATATTTACAAGTAGTGGAGGTTGCTAGTCACGATCGCGTTAAGTAAATTCGTGGCAGAAGTGTCATGCAGTCATAGTCACGAATTTCATGTCAATGCTTATGATTTTCACAAAGCTTAATGATCTTTGATATGTATCTCTAGTATGCAGTCATATAGGGAACTTGATAAGAATAATTTGGTTTGCGGCGCTACGTCCAAATTCAATGAACTCAGGAAAATCTGAAGGTTAATGCGTGCAGTCACGATTAATTTGGGGCATTGTCGTTCATGGTTTATAGAAAGAACAATTGGAAATCGATTTGTGTTGCATATGTGTCATGTGTGGAGAAGGACCCTCTAACTAGCCATTCACCCATTTAAATCACCAATTTCGTACAAAACTAAGTCTAGTTTACAATTCTGTTTTGCTTAAGTTTAAATCCGTTTTCAAACAATCCCTTACTCTTAATTTGTGTTAAGATAGTCTAAATTTGTAAGAACTTTTGTTTTCTAGTCTTTTGAGTCAATTAGAGTCTTAATTTCGTTCAAATCAATCTTAGGTGTTAGTTTAGAGTCTAGATAACTTGCTTTGTGTGTTTTAGGTCTATTTAGCTTGTTTTGAGTCTCTAGAGTCCAGAAACTGTTTAATTGAATTCTATTTGCTGTTTTGAGTTATTTGAGTCAAGTTAGGTTGTTTAAGGTGTCTAGAGTAAAAATTCGTCCAAATTGATCCTTAGTACTTGTTTTCATTGTTTAAAGTCCAGTTTATTGTTTTAGAGTCTAATTTGTGTCGATTAGCAATCCTTTTAATCCCCGGGTTAGAACGATCCCTACTTTCACATACTACATTGATAAGGGTTTAAGTTTGTGTGCGATTTAATTTCACATCAAATTTTTGGCGCCGTTGCCGGGGATTAGCAAGTTTGTTAATCCCTTGTTTTTGTCAAGTTTTTCTTTTGGTTTCTGATTTCGTTTTGTTTCTTTTCCTTTGGTTCAGGTACTAGTGTATGACTCGGAGTTCTCAACCAGTTCACGAGCACATCTTTGAGTTTGACGACGATTTTGAGCGAACGTTGAGAAGAAACAAGAGGAAGCTGCCACCCACTCCATCTATTTCAAGCAGAGAATCCGAATTTGGAGAAGAGGAGGAAGACGAACAAGTCATGGCAACGGACAATCGTACAATTAAAGAGCTTTCAGCCTCGGGGTTGGATAATGCTGTGCCTTTATGTATCCAATACCCTGCGGCAAGTGAAGGCAAGACCGACGAATTCGAACTAAAGTCTAGCTTGTTGTATCATGTTCCAAAATACCATGGGCTGTCCATGGAAGATCCAAACAAGCACTTAAAGGAATTTGAAGTTGTTTGTTCAAGCATGACTCCCATTAATGTTGATGGGAATATTCTGAAGATGAAAGCTTTTCCATTCTCTCTTATGGATAAAGCTAAGGATTGGTTATTCGAATTGGCGCCCGGAACTGTCACATCTTGGGAAAGCATGAAAAGAGCGTTTTTAGAGAAATTCTTCCCAACTTCTAGAGTTATACTTTTGAGGAAGAAGATTAGCGGGATTCAACAAAACCAAGGCGAATCATTCCCAGCATATTATGAACGTTTCAAGGTTCTTGTTGCCTCATGTCCTCAACATCAAATGAAAGAAGAGCTTCTCATTCAATACTTTTACGAAAGACTTCTTCCAATTGAACGACAAATGCTAGATGCTTCAGCGGGAGGTGCATTGGTTGACAAAACACCAATGGCTGCAAAGATCCTAATCGCCAACCGAGCGTTGAATGCACAACAATACGAAGGCGTTGGACAAAGAGAAGGGCCACGCCAACAAAGTGTGCATGAGGTAAGTTCAATTTCTGAAATTCAATCCAAATTAGATAACCTCACTATGCTTGTGTCGCAGGTTGTTGATGTAACCAAATTGCAAGGGATTACACAAAGTGTATGTGGTGTGTGCTCTATGCAAGGGCACCTCAATGATCAATGCCCTCAATTGATTGAGAATGAAGGGTGGGAATCTGCCAATGCCGTGGGTTTTGGGAACCAAAATCAGCCACGCAATGATCCTTACTCCAACACGTACAATCCGGGTTGGAGAGATCACCCTAACTTCAAGTGGAGGGAGCCACAACAACCTCAACAACAAAGCCAATTTCGACAGCCCCCTGGGTTTCTTCAAAAACCATTCGTGCCATCTCAAGCCTATCCACAAGCTACCCAACAAACTTCAGGTTCGTCCCTTGAAAATGCTAAAATTCTTGAGTTATTAACCTCCATGTTGCAGGGAATACAAAACCAAAACAAAGAGGTGCAAACTCAAGCATAAGTAGTGGTGAATCATCAACAGGAGATAGGATAAATAAAGAATCAATTGGGGCAAATTTCTGAGTTTTTGGGGCAAATTAGAGAACAAGGCAAATTGCCTAGTTCAACAATTGTCAATCCGAAATGAGGATTTGAATCTGCAAAGGCAATCATGTTACGAAGTGGCAAGCAAGTTGGAACCGACCTACAACTATCCAAATCAAGTCAAAGGGAGGACGACAAGTTGCAGATTGAAGAGAATGAGGAAGCACAACCCACGACAAAGGGTGAAACACCCTTGCCGCAGCCACCTAAGCCATCTAATCCGTCCACTTCAGGTAAGAAGGTTCAAAATTCAATTATTTCTAATGTTGTTCCTCCGAATGTGCCCTTCCCTCGCAGATTTATGCAATCAAAGAAGGAGGAAGCTGAAAAGGACATTCTTGAGATGTTTAGAAAGGTACAAGTCAATATCCCTCTCCTTGATGCAATTAAGCAAGTTCCCAGGTACGCCAAGTTTTTGAAGGAGCTTTGTACAACAAAGAGGAAGATTTCGAACAAGGAGGTTGTCCAGGTAAGTGAGAATGTCTCTGCTGTTTTACAAAGGAAATTACCCCCTAAATGCAAAGATCCAGGGAGTTTTACGATTCCTTGTGTTATTGGCAATACTAAATTTGAAAATGCCATGCTAGACTTAGGAGCATCAATTAATGTCATGCCATACTCAATTTATGCATCTATGAACTTAGGCGAACTTAAAAGTGATGGTGTAATCATTCAATTAGCCGATCGTTCTAATGCCTATCCAAAAGGAGTTTTGGAAGATGTTTTGGTGCAGGTGGATCATTTAGTCTTCCCGGCTGATTTCTATGTGCTAGAGATGGATGATTCGGCCCAAGCTACTCCATTGCCAATCTTGCTTGGGCGACCCTTCATGAAAACAGCCCGGACAAAGATCGATGTGTTCAAGGGGACTTTATCAATGGAATTTGATGGGGAAGTTATTGATTTTAATATTTCTGAAGCCATGAAATATCCTATTGATGATCATTCATGTTTTTCTATTGATATTTTAGAATCTTTGGCACAGAAATTTCTTGACTCATTAGATCGAGATGCCCTTGAAACAACCATCGTTTAAGGAATAGAAAGCACAACCCAAGCCCCAGAAATTGTGCAAGGGCACGGCAACAACAAGGAGGAAGTTGTTTCCGTGGGTTTTTGTGAAGAAATTGAGGAGATGGTGGCTGCACTTGAGTCATCCCCACCATGTGTTGGTAAGTCTTCAATCCCAATGTCAATTCCTGTTTCTACTAACAAGTTATTACCTTCGGTGGTGCAGGCACCTACACTAGAGCTCAAACCTTTGCCCAACCACTTGAAGTATGTCTTTTTGGGAGAAAAAGAAACGTTGCCCGTCATTATTTCATCATCTCTCATAGCATTGGAGCAAGAAAAGCTCATTCGTGTGTTGCGGGAGAATAAAACTACCATTGGATGAACCCTAGCCGATATCAAGGGGATTAGCCCTACGACATGCATGCATCGCATACTTCTTGAGGAAGAGGCTAAACCAACTCGAGAGGCTCAACGCCGTCTTAACCCTCCTATGATGGAAGTTGTGAAAAAATAGATTGTAAAGCTCCTTGATTATGGGGTCATCTATCCAATTTCAGATAGCTGTTGGGTTTCACCAATTCAAGTCGTTCCAAAGAAGTCGGGAGTCACTGTGGTGAAGAATGAAGAAAATGAACTTGTGCCTACCCGAATCCAAACAGGTTAGAGAGTGTGCATCGACTATAGGAAGCTCAACGCCACAAAGAAGGACCACTTTCCCTTGCCGTTCATTGACCAAATGCTTGAGAGGTTAGCGGGTCATTCCTTTTATTGTTTTCTTGATGGATATTCTGGGTATAACCAAATTGTCATAGCTCCGGACGACCAAGAAAAGACCACTTTTACTTGTCCGTTTGGCACCTTTGCGTATCGCCGAATGCCATTCAGTTTGTGCAATGCTCCAGCAACTTTTCAACGGTGCATGGTAAGTATCTTATCTGATTTTGTTGAAAAGATTATTGAAGTGTTTATGGACGATTTTAGTGTTTTTGGTGATTCGTTTGACGGGTGCTTAAATAATCTCAGTTTGATCTTAAAACGATGCATGGAAACTAACCTTGTTTTGAATTGGGAAAAATGCCACTTTATGGTTAAACAAGGCATAGTTTTAGGTCACATCGTTTCGGAAAGGGGAATTGAGGTTGATAAGTCGAAAATAGATCTTGTACGCTACTTACCCTCTCCCACTTCGGTGAGAGAGGTTCGTTCTTTTCTTGGTCATGCAGGATTCTATAGGCGATTCATCAAGGACTTCTCGAAGATTTCTACCCCCCTATGCCGACTTTTGCAGAAGGAAGTGCCATTCAAGTTCGATGAGGAATACGAGAAGGCCTTTAAACACCTCAAGAAGATGCTTACTTTGGCCCCCATAATTGTACCACTAGATTGGAGCCTTCCTTTCGAGCTAACGTGCGATGCATCCGATTATGTAATTGGAGCAGTTTTGGGACAGAGAAAAGACAAGAGGCCCCACGTCATTTACTATGCTTCTAGGACCTTGAATGACGCCCAATTGAACTACTCCACTACGGAAAAAGAACTTCTTGCTGTAGTTTTTGCTTTAGATAAATTTCGTTCATATTTAATTGGTACTAAAGTGATTGTTTACACTGATCATGTAGCATTGAAGTACTTGCTCACGAAAAAGGAGGCCAAGCCAAGGCTTATTCGATGGATGCTGCTTCTTCAAGAGTTCGACATCGAAATTCGGGACAAGAAAGGAAGTGAAAACGTGGTGGCTGACCATCTAAGTCATTTGGTGCACAATGAGGAATAATTACCCATCCCAGAAGCATTCCCAGACGAGCAATTGATGTCCATAGAGGTAAGTGAGCCTTGGTATGCTGATTTGGTCAATTTTTTGGTGTCTAAGCAAGTTCCAAGCACCCTAAACAAAAACCAACATGAAAAATTGAAAAAGGATGCTAGGTTTTATGTTTGGGATGATCCATACTTGTGGAAGTATTGCCCTGATCAGATTATACGTAGGTGTGTGCATAATTTGGAGTTTAACTCAATTTTAAGTTTCTGTCACACTTATGCATGTGGGGGACACTTTGGCACACAACGCACAGCCCTTAAAGTGTTAGAATGTGGATTCTATTGGCCTACAATCTTTAAGGATGCAAGGACATTTTGTGTTACTTGTGACTGTTGCCAAAGAATGGGCAATATAGGCCTAAAGGACCAAATGCCGCAGGCTCCTATCTTTATTGTTGAAATTTTTGATGTTTGGGGTATTGATTTTATGGGTCATTTTCCTTCATCGCATGGTTTTAATTATATTTTACTTGCGGTCGATTATGTCTCGAAATGGGTGGAAGCAAAAGCCACCCGCACTAATGATTCTAAAGTTGTTGCAGATTTTGTTAGAACGAACATATTTGCAAGGTTTGGCATGCCATGAGTACTTATCAGTGACGGAGGGTCCCATTTTTGCAATAGAACCATCAAGGCACTGGTCAAAAAGTACAATGTCACGCATAAGGTGTCAACGCCTTATCATCCTCAAACGAGTGGGCAAGCCAAGGTTTCCAATCGTGAAATCAAGCAGATTTTAGAGAAGACAGTTGGGCCAGCGAGGAAGGATTGGAGCTTGCACTTGAATGATGCACTATGGGCATATCGTACGGCCTACAAAACACCCATTGGCATGTCCCCATTTCGGCTCATCTATGGGAAACCATGCCATCTTCCCGTTGAATTAGAGCACAAGGCGCATTGGGCAGTTAAGACCTTCAATATGGACATAGATGCCGCAGGAGTTCATAGGAAACTTCAATTGAATGAGCTTGAAGAGATTAGGAATGACGCTTACGAGAACGCTCGAATCTACAAAGAGAAGACGAAGGCCTTTCACGACAAGATGATTCGAAGCAAGACGTTCTCCAGGGGGCAGAAAGTGTTACTTTACAATTCGTGCCTTAAATTGTTTCCAGGTAAGTTATGTTCTAGATGGAGCGGACCCTTTGTTATTACTAACGTTTTTCCTTATGGTGCAGTTCACATCCAAAGTCTAAAAATGGGACAAGAATTCAAGGTGAACGGACATCGTTTGAAGCCGTATTATGAGAATTTTGTGGAGCATAACGTGGAGGACATACCCCTCTATACTGTGGGCTCCAATGAAGCCTAAAATGCAGGATTCGTCCGGCTGGAAGACGTTAAAGCAAGCGCTTCTTGGGAGGCAACCCATGTAAATAAAGAAGACCTCGGAAGCTCCAGCTCCACAACCAGATTTGCGTTCCTAAACCCTACTCTTTATTGCTTTTACTTTGCCATATTTGTCATGTTTGTTAGTTGTGTTGTTTGCTTGCTTGTGTGTGCGTCTATGCTTGAAACATTGAGGACAATGTTTGGTTTAAGTGTGTGGGGAGGGGGGTAAACAAAGTGTTTTGTTGAAAATTTGTGGGATTTTATCACCTATCACTTCTAAAAGTTGTTTTTCACTGTTTTTAAGTGTTTTGAAGTGTTTTTATATGTCTTTAAAAGATAATAAGAAAATTTGAAAAAAAAATGGAAAAAGTTATGAAAAATACCAAAAAGAGTCGTTTTTGTGTGTTTGTGTCTTAGGGTACCTTCCAACACAATGATGAGGATTTGGTTTTTAATTGCATGACTGTTAAAGCAAGTTACAAACATGGATTGAAGTTTGATATGCTCTTTGGTTTATGCTTGGTTATAGTTGACATTCATGAATTCACATGTAATCACAAAAAGGAAAAAAATCAATTTTTGTAACATGCTTGAAGGAAGCAACTCAAAATAACGCTACAACCTTGAGAGACTTGAGCTTATACTTTGTTTGGAGAGTTATTAATCTGTGCATTCTTGTTTTCTAAGGTCGTTGCATGATCTCATTATTTCTTTGCTTGGTTGCTACTTAGAATGCATTTCATCATTTAGTTCCAAATACTAGAACTCATGCCTGTTTCATTCAAAACTAAAATTGATTAGCATAACAAATAACAAGATGAAGTTGTTTAGTTAAACCAGAGCCACAAAGCCTCAACCTTTGCATATGTATTGTAGGTTTAGCCCATTTGAGCCATATTTAGCCTATTTTCTTTGTTAACCATATTATCCTTACCTAGCCTAGATTAGGATCATCCTTACCCTTGTTCTTAAGGCATAGTGAAGCATGACCTAGAGTGAATTCCCTTTGTTCGTTATTAGGCAGTAATCAAGTGTGGGGGAGGTTGTACAATGTTGTGTGCCAAAATAAACAAAAGGGCACGGGTGAGAAGAAGAAAAAAAAAAGAAGAAATTTCGTGAGAAAAAGAGAAGAAAAAGGAAAGTATGTGAAAAAGATTGAAAAGTGTTCAAAATAAGTGAGATTAAGCTCACAAGTGTTGGTTGTTGAAGAAAGGGTCCAAAAAGTTGGATTCGGCCCTAAGTATGTGTGATCGGCCCTAAGTGTCATATTCATTACTTTGCTCGCTATTGCTTTAAGAACGTTTGTTTTCTTTACCTTTCTTTGTTAGCCAATACCCTTAGCCTCGTTACAACCCTTAAACTTCTATCTTGATTGTTATGTGTTTCAATATGGAGTTTGGGATTGGTATGAGCATATGGAGTCCCTGGTTCTCGCATCTAAGTAGTGGCATTCCATTTATGAGATCATATATATACATGCATTAAAGTGCCTTCTTTGTTAATACATATGTGAGTATTAGTTTTCATGTTTACATCAATCTTCTCACATATAACTAGTGTAGGGTGTGTAGTCAGAAAATCTGAGTGAAAATTGAGTGCATATCTAGTAAGGAATTGAGGGATTCTCTAAGGCATGTTACTACATTCAAAATGTTGTTTTAATTGATTAGATGCGCACTAGTGAGTGGTAACTGTGATTAAGTATGTGCTCGAGAGTAGGGATAATTGAAATCTATGTAAGTAATGATTTTTAACGTGTTATGTTTCATTGGAAATCCCTGAGGCAAACGTTGGAAGGTTTAGGTTATGTTTTGTTTGTTTTGCTCGAGGACTAGCAAAAGCTAAGTGTGGGGGAATTTGATAAGAGCATATTTATGCGACTTAGTTAGTGTGTTTTCTTGCATTTATTTAGTTATTTGTTGCTTATTATAGTGTCTTAAGTCATTTTTGTGTGTTTGTAGGTCCAAGAAGCAAAGTAGGCAAAAAGATGCAATTTGGAGTATTTTAGAGCAGTTTTGGGGCTTGGAATGGATAGCACAAGTATGTAGCAAGATGGATGGACGAATTTGAAGTTCAAGAGAGGCTAGGAATGTGCAAAAGAGTTGGAGAGATAAGGAATCAGCTATAAAGAAGGAGAATTATCCAAAACCTTATCCAACCTTATCTTATCCAAACTAAACTTATCTTATCTTACCTTGCCTTATCTTATCCTATCCTAATCCTTCCCTAACTTAATTCCTGCTGTAAAAGGGTCTTAATTTCAGTTTAGGAGACATAAAAACCTGATTTCTAGGAACCTTATCCTCTCCTACAAAGATGCCGCACCCTTGTCCTTGATCCCTTGGGTTTTTGACCTTCTAGATGTCCTATTTCCTGCTAGGATTACATAAACCTTTTCCCCTTAGGATTGTGTTATTATTTTCCTACACAAACTACATTTTGTAATCCTTTTCCTACACTATATGTTGGTGCCGCACCCTCTCCCTATATATACATATTTTCTGCACCATTCAACACACCACCATCTACCATTCAACCTCATTGTGCCGCAGCTTTGCAAAGGAAAGAAGGAAGAAATCTAGAGCGTTTCTAGGTGTATTCTATCTTTACTCTTGATGTTTAAATTTAATTGTCTTTGTTTATTTGCAATCATGAGGAACTAAACCCCTACTTAGCTAGGGGGAATTCGAAACTATGAGCATATATGTGATATGAATTGATTTCATCCAGTTGTGATTTCATAAATCGTGAATGCAATTTGCTTAACTGTTTGATTTAAAACTTATTCTTGTATGTTGATTAGGGATGCATACTTAATTTGCATGCATGAATTTGATGCTAAAATATAAGGGAGTTTCACCTAATAGTTACAAACTTATATTTACAAGTAGTGGAGGTTGCTAGTCACGATCGCGTTAAGTAAATTCGTGGCAGGAGTGTCATGCAGTCATAGTCACGAATGTCATGTCAATGCTTATGATTTTCACAAAGCTTAATGATCTTTGATATGTATCTCTAGTATGCAGTCATATAGGGAACTTGATAAGAATAATTTGGTTTGCGGCGTTACGTCCAAATTCAATGAACTCAGGAAAATCTGAAGGTTAATGCGTGCAATCACGATTAATTTGGGGCATTGTCGTTCATGGTTTATAGAAAGAACAACTGGAAATCGATTTGTGTTGCATATGTGTCATGTGTGGAGAAGGACCCTCTAGCTAGCCATTCACCCATTTAAATCACCAATTTCGTACAAAACTAAGTCTAGTTTACAATTTTGTTTTGCTTAAGTTTAAATCCGTTTTCAAACAATCCCTTGCTCTTAATTTGTGTTAAGATAGTCTAAATTCGTAAGAACTTTTGTTTTCTAGTCTTTTGAGTCAATTAGAGTCATAATTTCGTTCAAATCAATCTTAGGTGTTAGTTTAGAGTCTAGATAACTTGCTTTGTGTGTTTTAGGTCTATTTAGCTTGTTTTGAGTCTCTAGAGTCCAGAAACTGTTTAATTGAATTCTATTTGCTGTTTTGAGTTATTTGAGTCAAGTTAGGTTGTTTAAGGTGTCTAGAGTAAAAATTCGTCCAAATTGATCCCTAGTACTTGTTTTCATTGTTTAAATTCCAGTTTATTGTTTGAGAGTCTAATTTGTGTCGATTAGCAATCCCTTTAATCCCCGGCTTAGAACGATCCCTACTTTCACATACTACATTGATAAGGGTTTAAGTTTGTGTGCGATTTAATTTCACATCAAAATTCCACAAAAACAATTAGACAAAAATTTAGATTATATTACATCTCAGTTAAAAGATAATAATAAAAATATTCAAAGGTTTCCTAGCAAAAGAGAGATAAAAGAGTTTATTGACCTCATAGATAGTAAGCCTAAGCATGTAGAATTTAGATCGCTAGAGATAGTTGAGCAATTAAAATTAGAAGTTCAAAAAATTCAATTAGTACAAAAAAAATTGAGGGAACAAGTAGATAAGTTGCATAATAAAATAGACAGATTATTTATTTAATAACCGATTATAGAACTAATAGAAAATATATCCAAGCTATGAAAGAAATTAGTAAGTTAGATAAAGAACCAGTAGGTTTAACAGATTTTTCAACACTAGTAGGTAGTAGTAATATCCCTGTTAGACAAAATAATTTAATTATCCAATTAGTTTTAAGTTTAGCTGAAAAATTAGATCAAACTGAAGAACGAATAGCAGAAATAAATCAAGTTTTACATAACGCATCTTCATCACTTCCACCATCTTTGTTAGAAAATTTAACTTTAAGTACAAATAATCATATTAGAAGACCTAAGATAAATCATTTTGATAATAGAAAATGAAACTCTTTAAAACTCTTTAGGAGAAAATAAAAAAGAAGTAGTTAGAGCTGAAGATATTTATCCAAATGAAGAAGAAGCACAAGAATTTATTGGAAGAGGTTTTGAGAGAATACAGAGAAATAAATATAATTTGTATCAATTAAGTTTATTTGAAAATAGAAGTAGAATTGTAAGTAGCATCAGTCAACATGAAGTTAGTTGTATTGATAAAGAAGTTACACTTAATTTACTTAGTAAAGAAGCAGTTACCCATTTGAGAAAATCACATTTCAGTCAAATTCACATAGGAACAATCTTAATTGGAATAGCAGGATCAACCAGAGCACAAGTAGGCACAAAAGTTCTAGTATACATATATGATGATAAATGAGATAGTCACCAACAAGCAGTAATAGCAACAGCTGAAGTAGACTTATATTCAAACTTAGCAGTCATAGGATGTATTCCAAATTATGTTATGACAATAAATGAATTTAGTAAATATATTAAAACAAGCATAAGAACAAAAAATTATAATTAGCTTAATGTATATTGGTAAAGTGTCTAATAAATATAATCATAAATTTAATCTAGAATTTCAAAATTTAGTTCAAATATTTGGTAGTAAGCATGTAAATATGATAGAAGCAAAACCCGTAGATAATAGCTTTTTAGAAGGAACTCAATGGATATTACCTAATTTACAAATAGCAAGAAATAGACAACCAAATAGAGTACAAATATATGAAATTAGTATAGGTGAAGCAACAATTAGATTTAGTAATTATAAGTTATTAGAAAATATAGAAGATGATGAGAGTGACATTTAAAATGAAAGTATTCATATGACTTTTGATAATTTAGATATTAATTTAGTTGAGAAATTTTTTGATCATATTGTAGATAAGCTTATAGAAGATATTGATAATTTAGATGAAGAACAATACTTAGAAAAATATAAGAAATATGATTTAGGACTACATAGAATTTCAGATGAAGAGATGAAAAAAATTAATTTTAGAAATAGGAGTAGAACATATTTTAGGATAAAAAGAATGTAATAATTTATTAGAGTTGAAAGTAGAATGTAATCCAGCAAAAGAAAGTAGTACATCAGGAGTAGAAAATATGTAGGTAGAACTGATCAACAATTTTTGAGACAAACAAATGAACAATATAATGAATAGCAGGAGTAGATTACATTGAAGAAAGTATGATGAAACCATCTAGAAATAATAGGATTCCATATTTAAGAGGATTAGAACAAATTAATATAGCATGTAATATATTAAACTTAGATCATGTAGATCCACAAGATTGAGAGAGAACAATTGAGAGATGGGAAAAATGTTGCGTACATACAACATTAATGTTATATTTTAGTAATTCACAAAATATGTTAGATTATTTTGAGCATACTTTAGATGGTTTAGTTTTTGATTATTTTCAATCATGGAAAGTTCAAAATCCAGAACAGCATCAGGTAGCTAAAACGTATTTTAATATTGATGGTTTTGTTACTTTAATTGAACAAGAATTTTTAGATCATAATATGTTGGATGGCAGAAGCAAACAAGAACAAATAAGAGCAATTAAAAATTTAGAACAATTACAAATTTATGATTTACAATATATAGCTGAGTATACATAAGATTTCTTTAAATATTTAGGAAGAATAGGTAGAATTACTTATATTAATTTATTAGATACTTATATGACAAAAATAAAGGAACCAATAGGTGAAAAGATTTGGAATGAATAGCAAAAGCATCCAAAGAAAAATGATATTGCAATAGGACATAGAATTTAACATGTATATGACATACTTAAATAAGAGTGTAGCCAAATAAAAACTAAGAGACAAATTAGGAAACAATTTTATATGAGTTATTAAAATATAGATTTACCACAACAGTATGGTTGTCACAAGAAAAATAAGCATAAGAAAATATACAAAAAGAAATATAAGTCATACAAACCATACAAACAGCATAAGAATTTTAGCATAAGACATTCAAGAACATATAGGAAGAGAAACTATATTCCAAAACAATTTAGGAAAAGAAGTGGTAGACATTGGATTAGAAAATATAAAGCACCAAAAGATAAGAGTAGTTGTAAATGTTATTTATGTGAAGAAGTTGGACATATTAGACCTAAATGTCCAAAATTAGGTAAAAAGCCAAGAGAAAAAGTACATTTGATGGAGTTGTTTAAGTTAGAAGAAGATGAAAATATTCAGTCAATATATAGTT
Organism: Heteromeles arbutifolia; assembly: GCA_024362995.1. Classification (NCBI taxonomy): domain Eukaryota; kingdom Viridiplantae; phylum Streptophyta; class Magnoliopsida; order Rosales; family Rosaceae; genus Heteromeles; species Heteromeles arbutifolia. The sequence continues at coordinate 23,482,097 of JANCRC010000006.1, forward strand.
TAGATGATTTAAGTGATAATGAGAGTATTTACAGTATAGAAAGTATAAATATGATAGCTTCAAACTCGGAAGATTCAAGTAGTTCATAGAGTGATTTAGAAGAGTATATGTGTGCATTCATAGAAGAACAACATGAAGAAGAGTATAAATATATAAATTTAGGTTGGCCAGAAAAAATGTCATAAGTGTAGCAAGTTAGTTGCAAATAAATATTATAATACATATTCAATATTGTGTGAAAAGTGTTATAATAATAGATTTTTGGAAGTTAATTCAGCAGAATTACAAGAAAATACTGAAATATTAGGAAATACTGTTTATAGTATAGAAAAAAAAATTGACACACCCCAATCCGAAATGTCCACCTGGACTCCGAATCGAGTTGTGCTAGCCGTCACCAGGAGGGTGATGAAGCCATAAAGTGTAGTGATGTGGAAAAGGTGAATAAATTTAAACCTAAAGGTGCCTAAATATAAGAGTGCGCTTGTGAGCGGGAATGAACCTATTTCACACGTGATGTCAGACCATAAGTAAAGTATAGTAAGGTAAGATGAGAATCATACCATCTAAGGTAACCACCTACACCAGGATTTGCCAAGAATCATTGTCGACACAAATGCTCAGCCAATAAAACCTGGAAGGGCGAAAAACAAGGGTGAGTGGGCCTAAAATTAAAGTTTTATAAAAACATTTTTGAAAACATTATAACCCCTCGCCGTAAAACAAGTATAGTTTCCAAAATATAAATACTTCGTATAGTAGTACCTCACGAAATGTAATACGTCAAAAACTTTCGTAAATAAACACCTGACGTCCGTAATCACATATTCTCGCATAAATAAACATATCATATCTAGTGCTCATCGACATATGCTAACACACGAGTTCATGCAGAGATATTCTGACATGAACAAGACTGGGTGTAACAATGATATACGCTCTAGTACTACAATCATGTGAAGATTAGCGCTATGCGCAGCACATACAAGTCCTAATTGCCTATAGCAATTTAGGACAAGACTGGCACCTACAATGGATCCAAAGTGAGCGTATGGTGCGATGTGCACATACACGTGAAATACTGGCCTGGCCCGGGCGAGTACTAACACCGATTCAGCAAACGATGAGCAGATAACATAAATGTTGTCATGCCATAGTGATTCGATAATTCTAGTCAACATAATATTATTCATAGCCGTAAACTTAATTAAGGCATCCTGTAAGATTTATAGTGATTTCCTAATTCTCACTGTTACGTCATTTCCTATAAATGTTAATTTAATTACGACAGTCGTAGAGAAAAGTCATTATTAGATGTATATATGGAAAGTAAATAAATATATGTATATATATCAAAGAAAAGACCCACTCACAGATCATGTCGTCGAGTCAAACCCGCCTTCAAGGTTTCGAAGATCCTTGCGATGCGTTTCACCTAGAAACGAAACCATTAACGTAAATATGTAACGTACTAACGTATAAACGTGTTTTTCATACAAAGTACGGCTAATAAAGGAACTATTTTAAAACTGTAACGGAGGGCTAATTCGGATTCGGTACGTCGAGAAACCTAAGGAAAGACCTTGGGTTCCGCCATGCGGCACCCCAAGGTGGATGAACTGGCAACCACGCGTCACCACGTTGTGGCTTCCCACGTGCGCCCACGCGCCTTCTTCACGAAACCTGTAGTTTTTGCAGGTTGCAGGCCTTACTTTCAAAGCTCCAAACGAGCTTATTTCTTAACCAAAATCCGTGATTCAAGAACCTAAATAAAATTAGGAATGCAGGGAATATATCTATACCTATTTGGGGTCGAGTCATGGTTAGAGTTCGCCAGAAAAGTGGTCTGAAGATGGTCGGATGGCCACGGTTCAAATTCCAGAAAACTATAAAAATTCATTTTTTCATTTCAATCACCAAACCCTACCAAAACAAGTTTAAAACCCTAAGATCTTCCACAAACATCGAAAAGGAAGGGAAAGAGAGTGTTCCCGAGGCCTACCTTGGTCGGAATCGACAAAAACTCATCGGAGAAGATGATGAACAGTGGAAATGGCCACTGTGAAGTGCAAGCTCCACGCCTGGGTTTGATGTTCATGGTCTGAGCTTAATAGAGATAAGGAGGGATAAGGCACGGTGGTGGTCTAATGATTTAACTTGCCGGAGTAGTCGTGTGGTGGTGGTTCGGTGTTACCGTGCACTGAAGTGTAAAGAGAGTTTGAGATTGGAAACAATACGTGGCTATCGTCGGTGTTAGTTCCGTGATATGAGATCTAGCCAGAGTGACGAGTGGTTGTGTTTTGCTTGAGGGAAGAATTTGTCTTAGCTAAGAACATGTGAGAACATTTGAACACATAAGCAAACTAATAACACTTTAAAGTAGGCATGCATTCAAAACAATTCTAAAACCCATGACTTTCAAAGCCTAGTGAATGGTGAACCAAAAGACTCTTTAACAAATTAAAGAGAAGAGAGAGGTTGAGTTTCATTACCCTTGAAGCTCATCCTTGTTTACACAAGGGATTTACCCAAGTGGAGGGCCTTCAAGTCACCTCATTTGCTCCTTGGATGGTTGCTTCTTTGCTTCTCCTTTACTCCTTGAGGATTTGAGGAGAGGAACTCCAAGAACACCAAAAGTTTGGTGTCTCTAAGTCTCCACACCAATGATGAGGTGTGAAGATGAAATTGATGACTTAGAGGAAGGAAGATTGCTAGCGATTTTTCTCTAAGTGTGGCCGGCCTCTTTGGAAGACAAAGAGAGAAAGAGTTTTGCTCTTTTGCCTCAAAAGAAAAACCTAATGTGGTAAAGCTATAAAGTTCCTTTTATAGCACCTCATATTTGAATGGCAAACTTGCAATTATGCTGAGTTCACTACCACTCACCCTATGGCTGGCCATCCTTTAGTTATTGGGCTAATTGCCCATTTTGTTTTAGTTGTCATACAACTTAAACATAATGGGCCTTGTGGACCAAAACCTTTTTGGGCCTCGAGACCCGAAACTAATTTGAAAGCCCAATACGAACCCTTTGTATAATTAATTAACTAATTAATTAATCTTGACCATTCTCAATTAAACCATTTAATTGCTTATCTATCTCATTTATATTTCTTCACTTTCATCCTTACTCGGTGTATGATCCATTAGGTTCAAATTAACGAGGCAGTGGGCGATTGTTACTCTTAACGATCGATTGTGAATTGAAACTGCATTTCAATTCTCCTTTTGATGAAGATTAGTGTTTGCTAATCTTCAGGGCTTCCACAAACCATGAGTGACACCTAGTAGTATGTCATGGCTACCTAAGCTACGTAGAATTGGTTGGAGAACCTATCCAATTACAATTACAATGCAATACAGTCATTCTCTAATACAATACTCTTAGTCACATTGTTTGAGTGATAGTTTGTTTCATGTCTACTATCCAATGTGATACTTCTCTATATGATTCAATTGAATATGATTTGGAACAAACTTTCTAAGTCATATTCGTATGCTTTGGCCAAAGACTCCCAAATCATATCTTAGGGTATTCTCCCTCCACCATGGAAGGTTAGAGATCCCTTGTTGTGCATTCATATGCCTACATGACTAGATAGCTTGACCCCAACAATGTCGTGGACACTCTCGATGGAATGCCTTTGACATGATCAATGATCAAAGGCCGAACCATTAGACATTTATGATGTCTCAGGTCAAAGGACTACTTTGCATATTGCAACTTACAATTTCTTACATGACATGTATGTTCGAACTCTCTTTTGATCGTAGTTTAGTGTACTCGATTACCATTTTGAGCACCTATGTGTTTGTCTCAATGTCCAACACTAAATGACTTGAGACTAGTCATACTCACGCTTGAGTTAACATAACACATACTAACCTTAGCGGATTGTCAATGCCTAATTGGCAATCATATGGCTAGGAACATTTTAGGAATGAACATAAGAGAAGGGTCTCGTTAATCTAACTTACTTAGGTCACTTCTCTCTTAGATTAAATACATTCCTTGGATTCCCTTATTGCTTAAACACATAATACAATAAATAGTGATTAACAATAAGTTTTGCCCTTCATTAAACATATAATAGTTTAACACAATAAGTATTCCAAAAGTTATTACATCAAATGAGTGGCTTTGTGGGCATACTTCCAACATTGCTGGTCTTTGCAAAAACAGATAAATGAGGAAGAAATGGGGAATGAAATATGAGAGAGAAAGGAAGAGAGTCTTAGTGAGAGAGAAAGAGTTTGAAAAAAAATGAGAGAGATAACCGGGATAGTGGGTAGGAAGGACATGGGGACAAAAGGGATAGGAGACTCACATGGGTAGGTCCCACCATGTAGAAAATCCTACAAAAATTATTAAAATAATAAGGGTATTTATCTAGAATTATGGATTTACCAAAATGCCCTTGAACATCGTAAGTCTGTAAAATTTTAACCGTAATTTCGACGCAATCGGAGTGCAATGATTCCTCTTTTATGCCTCCAAACTCATATTTTCCTTCTCCTTCTGTACAATACTATAATATAATACTTTTTATAAAAACATAAAGTCAAAAATATTTATATATGTATTATAACATCACGTCAAAATACATATATATAATAACGTAAAGTTAAAATAATTGTACTGAAATTAAAACTGAACATAGAATATTTTTCACCTACACACTCGGTGTGTCACGTACTCTGAAGATAAATGTATAATACCTTTGGGTCAAGCCCAAACAAAAATTAAATAAATAAATAAATAAAAAAGCTAATGTAGACGGGCCTACTTGTTCACTTGCTTAACGATTCCAACAAATAAGTTATCAATATTACGGTCTATAGCCCGCGATATCGACAGCTCACTATTGCCTCGATAAGCAAGCAACAAATTACCGAGGGTGAAATATTACCATATTGCCCCTCATTGGGAAATACATATAAATCGTCTTATTAGCGCCTCGATCGCGCTCACGTACTACTCTCTTGGGTGACATCATCAATAGCTCACAATTTGCTACATCTTAAACTCGATCATTCGAATACCTGTTCGCAATACTCGTTTGTCAATCATATACTGTGCATGCAATCTTTCTACCACGTCTCAAATGGTGTCATACTAAAAAACTGAAAGTGTAACTGCAGTTACACACTACTCTAACAAAGATAAGTGTCTACTACAATCATGCTAAAACTATAGAACAGATAAATGCAATATGCCACGAAGGTCCGGATGGTTCGTTCAGACTAGCTATTAGTCTGAGGGTGAAATGTGGTATTGGACAAAAACTTAGTATGCATGGCCTTCAAGAAAACTTCCCAAGACTTAGAAGTGAATCGCACATCACAGTGAGACACATTAGTGACATATACACCATGTAGCCAAACAATGTAGTTCACAAATACCTTGGCGAGCTGATTCATAGTGAATTTCCCTCAGATTTAGCGAAAACTATGTCAAGAAAGCTAAAAAAACAATCAAGAATTTGAGGGTCAAACAAGTCCATCAAATCTAGAATACAAGCACTACTAGAAATTTGGCTATAAGCCACCCTTTCATTTGGTGGCCATTGTCAAGTGTTGCCACTCACATTGGTGGCAAACCTCTATGGCCACCAAGCACCCACTAAACTAGTAGTGTAGCCTATGTAGAGGACAAAGTTGCAAAATAATATTAAAAAAAAAGAATGCCCTGTGTGGGCACCCAAATTGGAGTATCATATTTCTGTTTCTATTTTTGGTGAGAAAACAAATTGTAATATCATTAAAATATAAGAATATAACTATAAATTTGCATAACTGAGATTTTATAGAATTTTGTACAAATGTTGGAACCAAACTTTAAAAAGTCTTCGAATAAAATTGGCAGCAATCAAAGCAACCTTGCAAAATCACATTCAGTTTAATTTCTATAGGTCAAAAAACAAAGAAAACATGTATATCAACTTGTCATATTTTATAAAACTAAAAGCATGGACAATTCAATGCACCTTGGTTGCACATTTGTCATATCCAGCAGCTCACATCAGCCACCCCCCACTGGAATCCAAGGCTGAGGGAAGCCATATGCGGGAGTTGTCATCTGAAGCACCACTCTTATCTTTGCCTTTCTCTGATTTGCCACCCCCCATGGATGCCAAGTTGCTTCAACAGTCCTCGATGTACACATATCTGGAACTAAATTGGATACGCTCATTTGCAAAGATTTAAAATGCAATGTAAAAAGGAAAAATTTTATTTTATATGTATTAAAATGATTAACAAATTTTTTATTGAGCAATATAAAAAAGGTATTAAAAACTAACCTAATTTATTAAGTTTGGAAAAATTGGACAGATAAAAGAAAGCTTTTAATCCTTGCTATAACTAAAATAACTATGTTATTTCATTATCAAATAGGATTCATACGTGTGATCAGGGTTAAGAAAATCCCTAATTAAAGAATCTGCAAGAAATCATCAAATTGGACTTAAACTTACCAATTTTTGATTCAAATAAACTAAGAAAAGGAGTTGGAATCAAACTAACCTCTGTTTTCTATATGCAGCAAACTGTATCTTGTTTTTGCCCTTGTTAACAACATATCGTTCGCTTTGTACACACCAAAAAACAGTAAACACCTCATTCATTACTAACAGCCATTTCAATCAATTAATTATTTAGACAAATTTTTCAACGATTCCGAAGCTCAGACAAAAATTGCATGAGAAAATTAAGATTATATGCAATTGGATGTCAAAGAACCTGAAAATACCATATATCCAATATTTAGTGCATACACCTAAAAACTAGTCTTTATATATACTTTAAAATAATACAGATCAATGTAATCTAAAACATTGGAAATGCATATCAGTCTAAGCCAAGGTCTCAAGTTCTCAGAATGGGGAATTACTGATTAGAACAGTTAATTCTTTGCTTCTTTTTGGGTATGAACTAATTAGCATAGTAGCCATAAAAATACCAAACAAAAGCTTAATCATTTATGCAATTTGGTCAAATTTTATACAATTTCTAGCAAAACCCAAAACTCAATAATACATAAGGAACCCAATAAATGATTGAAGCAATTTTATTCACAACTTATGCAAGTCCAAAGAAACGCATTTGATCAAACTTACTGAATACTGAAGAAAAAAATTACAATCAAAGTACGGATTAATAACTACCTCAACAGCTAACAGAGCCAAAGCCAAACCCTAGAGCTTCGAAGGGCAGAGACGATAACAGAGACATGAATAGTCCTTATTCCTTCCCACTGCTGCTGCTGCTGCCACTTTCTCTCTCTAAAAACCAATTGGAAATTGTTTATAAAGAGATAGAGAAGCACATGGAAATTGTGTAAATTTTTTAACTTTGTATTTAAAACAGAACCAACAACCAATCAACACAACAGAGTAAGAAAAAACCAACAACATAGAGCAGTATTGTGAAAGAATGACAACATAGTACAGATTGATTATTCAACTTAAACCAAACGAAACCACATTCATTAAAGAGTAAAACCTCACTTACCAATTCAATAAATAGTGAGATGCAAAGAGGGCCAAAGATTGCATAATTGGAAGGAAGGAAGAGCATCAAGATAAGAACTGAAAGGATCACCAAAAGACTGCATTTACTGAGATGCAAAATTGGAAGGAGTGTGGATGTACAAATCATAGGAAAATTGACCTATTTAATAAGTGCATAGTAACCTCAAAACCCTAAAAAAATTAAAATATACAAACAGAAAAATCCAAACGAAAAAACCAGGGAGTTGGGAAAATGAGGATGAAACTGACCTGGAGAAAGTTGCTTTCAACACTTTCTTAAACACCAATTGGTTTTGGGATGAAGCTTTTCGGCTTGTGGAATGACGACTTGTGAACATATCGGCCAGGGAGAACAGAATCCAGCAATTAAGCACAAATCTTGAAAACCCCAATCACTATTCATAATAAAAGTAATGAAATTTGATAAAACTGAACCAAACAAATTTACAAATCCACCAAATACTGAAAGTTTTTATTTTTGAGAAAGCGCTTACACTAGAGAACAGCCACGAGGAGAGGATCATTGTTACCTCTTGGGTTGAGGTCCAATTCAGGCATACTTCGCCGGAAATTGGCCGGAAATCCCGCGGTCACCGTTTCATAGATCTGAAATTGAGAAAATTCGGCTACGAATTTGTAGAAACTAACTTGGGCCTTGGAAAGAGGAAGGGAAGAGGATTCTGGAGGTATAATTTGACGGTCGTTGGTGAGTCGAGGACGGAGGCCCTGCTGCATAAAAGAGAAGAGGGAAAAAGAAGATACGGGAGGGAGGAGAGAAAAAGAATGAGGGGGAAGGGAGCGGAAAGAACGAAGGGGAATGAGGTTTAGGTGTTGTAGACGACGAATATGGTTGGGGTCGGAGAGAATGGCGAAGTGGAGAGGACGACGGCGGGGGTGCTGTGGGCGTGGAGAACTGGGTAGGATTTAGGTTTTACTTTTTCTTCTTTCTATTTTTCAAGTTTTGAATTATAATAACGAAAGGGGAGAGGACGAATGGCCTGGGAATGGGAGGCTTTGGTTTTTCCTTTCTTTTTATTTTTTTAAAATTTTTTTATATAAAAATTTAACAAAAAATGTGATATTTTATTAATTAAATATTTTTTATTAGTTATTTTGCCACATGGCAGAAGCTGGCAGCCACGTCAGCAAAATTGTAGAACTCGTTATTACCACGTCATCACTTAATGACTAACTTAACATATTTTTTAACGGTTCTATGAAATTGAAATTAAATAATGACTAATGTAAGAGATTGAAATATTTTAAAGAAGTTATATGAGGTTGCAATTGCACCTAAACCTGATGGTATAAAATGTAATTTACTCTTTTTCTTTTGTTTTATTGGTGCCCCAATTAATCACAAATGCACAAGAAATTACTTTTTAAGAAATAAAGCATCTAAACAGACACCAATGCTTGGTGTCTCAAATTTGAAGGCAACTAATATCAGTGTCATCTAACTAAAAAGACACCAAAAAATGTTAAGAGTGTCATCTTTCTATCAATAGTCACCAAATGCAAACAGTGGCAAGAGCCAGTGCACAGTGAAAGGCCTCGCATGTGTCTCCTGAGCAGAACAGAGTAAGTGATAGTGGTTCTGTGAGATGGAGCGAGTGGTGGTGGTTCTGTAGTCATGTTTTGCCGGAAAATTGAGGCGTTGGTGCGACTCGGTGTTTACAGAGAGAAGAAAGGGGAGTCCAGGGAGCTAATGGTTGTTTGATGGAGTTGAGGCTCACTGGAGTGGCGAGTTGTGATGTGGACTCAGGCCTCTCGGCAAGATGGTTTAGGGTTGAGAGAGAGAGAACGGTTGGGTTGAAAATTAGGGTTGTCTAACTTTGTATTTATTTTGGGGTGAAAGTACTGTAGAATAGGATTATTAAATGAAAAAAAAATTGAAAAAAAAAAAGGAGAAGAAGACTGAAAAAGAAATAAAAAAAACAGGTCCCAAAGTTGAAAAAACATGTAAAAGGTCTTTGGTGTAATTTTAACAAATAAAATTAGTTAACAGACACCAACATTGGTGGCTGATTTTTTCAGGCCACTGATATCAGTGGCAATCCATTGTAAAGCCACCAAAAAATAGTAAAAGTAGCAACTTTATATCTATGGCCACCAATTGCAAAGGGTGGGAAAAAAATGGTGGCCTATGAGCCAAATTCTAGTAGTGAAGGTAACTGGAATTAATGCAAGACATCTCGCTACAACGGTAGCTTCTGGAATATTCAATCATCAATGGTAAAGATTCGCTTAACAGAGTATTTGTTGGGTGATTGAGAAATTAATGGTTACAACTGCAATTCCAATGTCAACGGTTCTTCTAGACAGTCTATCGACTTCAACATAATACGAAGTGCAGTAGGGTAGACACGTACCCAAGGTTGATTGGAATGCCTTCCGGCACAAAGGGGCGAATATGGAATCATAGTTAGAGTAGATATTGATCGATACGTCAAAAAATCCGATAAATTCAAGAATGAGTAAATTTTACCAAGTGGTAAAAAATGTAGTCCCTATGGACTAATTGAAAGTGGCTTGATTTGTCAAGTCGATCTATAATCACCGAAACATCATCATAATCTTCACATGTACAAGATATCTCGTACCAGGAGTTTATGGTGATATTCCCCAGTTGCATTTGGATACAGAAAGTGATTATAACCACTCGAACGATTTCTTGATGATTTGTAAATAACGTCAAATCGATACTTGTGAACTCTAACTGGAATGAAATATGAAAGGCTGGAAATGTTCAAGGGTAGATATGTCTTTTGTTGTGGTAAACAATAATTACGTTTGCATAACTTAAGTGATACACGAGGGTGCAATCATAGACGTTGATTTGGTTTTTCCATCACCAATGTCAGAAATTTTCAATTGAAGATGTATTTGAGAAGTTTAGGGTTGATAAAGATTTTCGACACGTTTCTCCACAGAGAAGTGTCATCCGGTTTTCAAGTAAAGATGGCAATTGTTAACTCTAGGTCATGAGTAAGGTGGTTCATTTCATACGGTTCCAACCGTTAGGAAACATAAGCGATACCCCGCCATGCTGCATTTACTCAACCAAATCATTCAGAGAAAATGTCATCGTGGATTTCCAAATTATCAACGTCGTCGAAAAATGTAAGAATGATTCTCGGGAAGAGACAACACTTAGGTTGTTAGAAATTTTATACATATGCAACACAAACTAAAGTAACGTTCCTCGGTCCACAAGTGAGGAAAAACGCTATAGTTGAAAAATTGCTAATAAACCGCCAATTATTTTTGACAAGGCCAAAGATATCACATATTTCACAACACTTTGTGAGGATTTCAAATTCTACAGTTACAACCTTTTGGGAAAATGAAAAGAATATCGTCTGCTAAGATCACGTCTCACAAGAAAAGAACCAAGTTAATCTCTGAGGAATGTGGTAATAAGCTAACTGTCGTTGTTTAGAAAATTGAATCTCGTTGCTGGGATATGTGAGAAAGTAGTCTGTAAGACTACTACGAATTCGTCAAGCTATGGAAGAAAACTCGGCTCAAAAGGTTGGTCGGGTAGACCATCAATTCGAAGTTGGGTTGACGGTTTTAATTGTCACCCGATGGAGTTGCTAAAATCTAGATTTGATCCTAAGGTTCGACCTTTCACCTTCGCGGATAGGGTTGAGGTTCCCTAGGTAAGTTGTTTGGTTGGGTAAATTCCTAATTGGTAAGCTTTTGTAACTAAGTTCTCTAAATGATGTAGGAGTTGTTTGAAAGACGCAAACAAAACTGGTGTAGTACAAGAAAGTGGATCAATAGTGTACTTCACTTCACCATTTGGTGATATCCAGGTAAAATTTTAAGAAATGACGCCAAAAGTATACGTCCTCGAAACATACCATACTACTTCTTTTCTTTACAACACGTACTAATAGGTCTTCACAGATTTCTCAATACTCAATTTGCTCTTACAGCGGGAATTAACTTATGCTCCAATTCAAATATTTGTCAGTGGATGTGACCACAAAAATGACTGGCAGAGAATGTTTGGGTTACCTAACTAGGTAATATGGTTAACACAACTATGAATTTACTGTCCTAATACAAGGCTTGCTCCTAAGTTTTCACGATTTTAATTTCTTCGGCTCAGGAAGTCACTGTTAATCAGTCTATCAGTCGTGCCGCTAATTAACGTACATATGATATTTTGATATTGTTCACTACTTTAAAACTGTGAACCGGCGTTCTGGCATAGAGGTATCACTCCCAGATACTGGTACCTGTGTCTGGTATCAGAAATCATACCGCCTGAATACTGGTTGACAGTTCCTGAATATCAGACAGTATCGTTAATTAGTAGCGCCACCGTAGGCTGATTACAGGTTAGAGCCCGCTTGGGTAGATGGTTTCGGATGGTTGGTAAGGAACTGGTCCTGTGAGGTGGTTTTGTTGATTTTAGGGAAAATACTCACTACATGGGGATTTCTACTAACTATAGGTATAATAACTCGTACTCCCATACCTATACTCATCGAAATGACGAGTAAATCACCAAAAGAAATTCGAAAAACTAGTATTGGTTGGAATGTCCGAAGGCCAGAAAAAGGAATTTGCTAATGATCTACTTTAGTACGGACTTAAACGGAAGTCAATCTTCCTCCCGAAGATCCGGAATGATCACTTATGAATTTGAAAAGATTAGTGTCATCGGGGACCAAACGTGGTTGTCCCCCAAATGATCTTCTGTTGAGTGCCACCACTTTAGCACCAGGTTGTCGCTCAAGACATTTCTTTCGATCTTCCTCCAGAGGATCCGGAATGATCACTTGTGCATTTGAAAAGATTAGTGCCATCGGGGACTAAAAGTGGCTGTCCCTAGATGATCTTCCGTCGAGTGCTACCACTTTAGCACCAGGTTGTCGCTCAAGACATTTATGGAATCTTGACGAAAGTAAACTTCGTAGGAATTCTGATAGATCGTATACTAACAGATACTGCCAAAGAATCAAAACTATTATTGGTTTCCTAACTCGAAAGGGTTGGTAGAAATGACTAGATGGTAGAGGGATTGATTGGTAAATCTCTGGTGCCATACAATTATCAATACATTAGCCCTGCTTCAGGGCCATGAACTCGTCTCTGAATCGAAATTTTCCTTGGTAGAAAGGTTCTTTGTTTAAAATCTAAAAGTGGTCGCCGAAATGTTCTTCTAGAATGTCGCTAAGTTGTCTAAGTCACTCAAAACTTAGAAAAAGTTAACACATTTTTCGTGCTCGATGAGGTGGCAAGATTCAAAAATTAGGCTTAAGAATCGAGAATGCTTACATCACACGTGTGATGAACGCAATACTACCTAAACTTCTTCTCTGATACCAAACTGACACACCCCGATTTGAAATGTCCACCTGGACTCCAAATCGAGCTGTGCTGGCCGTCACCAGGAGGGTGATGAAGCCATAAAGTGTAGTGATGTGGAAAGGTGAATAAATTTAAACCTAAAGGTGCCTAAATATAAGAATGCGCTTGTAAGCGGGAATGAACCCATTTCACATGTGATGTCAGAGCATAAGTAAAGTACAGTAAGGTAGGATGAGAATCATATCATCTAAGGTATCCACCTATACCAGGATTTGCCAAGAATCCTCGTTGACATGAATGGTCAGCCACTAAAACCTGGAGGGACGAAAAACAAGGGTAAGTGGGCCTAAAATTAAAGTTTTATAAAAACCTTTTTGAAAACATTATAACCCCTCGCTGTAAAACAAGTATAGTTTCCAAAATATTAATACGTATAGTATGAAAATACTTACCAAGAAATGTAATACCTCATAAACTTTCGTAAATAAACACTTGACGTCCGTAATCACATATTCTTGCATAAATAAACATATCATATCTAGTGCTTATCGACATATGCTGACACACGAGTTCATGCAGAGATATTCTGACATGAACAAGACTGGGTGTGACAATGATATACACTTTAGTACTACAATCACGTAAAGATTAGCGCTATGCGCAGCACATACGAGTCCTAATTGCCTATAGCAATCTAGGACAAGACTAGCACCTACAATGGATCCAAAGTGAGCGTATGGTGCGATGTGCACATACACGTGAAAGACTGGACCTCGCCCGGGCGAGTACTAACACCGGTTCAGCAAACGATGAGTAGATAACATAAATGTAGTCATGCCATAGTGATTCGATAATTCTAGTCAACATAATATTATTCATAGCCGTAAACTTAATTAAGGCATCCCGTAAGATTTATAGTGATTTCCTAATTCTCATCGTTACGTCATTTTCTATAAATATTAATTTAATTACGATAGTTGTAGAGAAAATTCATTATTAGATGTATATATAGAAAGTGAATACATATATGCATATATATCAAAGATAAGACCCACTCACACATCATGTCGTCGAGTTGAACCTGTCTAGCGGGTTTCGAAGATCCTTGCGATGTGTTTCACCTAGAAACGAAACCATTAACGTAAATATATAACGTACTAACGTATAAACGCATTTTTCATACAAAGTACGGCTAATAAAGGAACTATTTTAAAACTATCGAATTTCAAAAAACGGAGGACGGATTCGGATTCGGCACGTCGAGAAACCTAAAGAGAGACCTCAGGTTCCTCCACACGCCATTGCACGCTCCGCCACAAGGTGGCTGCACTGGCAGCCATGCGCTACCACGCTGTGGTTTCCCACGCGCCTTCTTCACGAAACCTGCAGTTTTTGCAGGTTGCGGGCCTTACTTTTAGAGCTCCAAACGAGCTCATTTCTCAACCAAAATCCGTGATTCAAAAACCTAAATAAATTTAGGAATGTAGGGAATAGATCTATACCTATTTGAGGTCGAGTCATAGTCAGAGTTCGCCGGAAAAGTGGTCTGAAAGTGGTCGGATGGCCACGGTTCAAATTCCAGAAAACTGAAAAAGCTTCATTTTGTCATTTCAGTCACCAAACCCGACCAAAACAAGTTTAAAACCCTAAGACCTTCCATAAACATTGAAAAGGAAGGGAAATAGGGTGTTCCTGAGGCCTACCTTGGTCGGTTTCGACGAGAACTTATCGGAGAAGATGATGAACAGTGACAATGGCCACTGTGCAGGGCAAGCTCCACGCCTGGGTTTGATGTTCAGGGTCTGAGCTTAACAGAGATAAGGATGGACAAGGCGCGGTGGTGGTTCCATGGTCTAACTTGTCGGAGTAGTCGTGTGGTGGTGGTTCGGTGTTACTGTGCATAGGGAGTGCATAGGGAGTTTGAGATAGGGAGCAACACGTGGCTGTCGTTGGCGTTAGTTCCGTTATACGGGATGTCGCCGGAGTGGCGAGTCGTTGTGTTTTGCTGGTCTCTGCAAAAACAGAGAAATGAGGGAGAAAGGGGGAATGAAATATGAGAGAGAAAGGAAGAGAGTCTTAGTGAGAGAGAGAGAGAGTTTGAAAAAAAAATGAGAGAGATAACCGGGATATCGGGTAGGAAAGACACGGGGACAAGAGGGATGAGAGACCCACGTGGGTGGGTTCCACCATGCAGAAAATCCTACAAAAATTATTAAAATAATAAAGGGTATTTATCTAGAATTATGGATTTACAAAAATGCCCTTAAACATCGTAAGTTTATAAAATTTTAACCGTAACTATGATTTTGATTCCGCTTGCACCTATGCGTTTGTACCATCGAGTACTTTGTGAATACGATAAAATAGTAACTTGTACGCGTCACGAAAAGACGGTCAACGAAAGCCAGCAATTCGCCTCATGGGGCATTTTGGTCAATTCACACTTTTAAAATTTATAAAATCGTAAAATTAGGGATGAGTTGTCACAAAAATAGTTCTTTAATTACCATAAATTGTGAAATAGAATTAGCAAAAGAACACAAAATACAAACAACAGCTATGATAGATACAGGAAGTACAAATAGTGTAATAAGATAAGAGTTAGTACCAGAAACATATAGATAAAAATTAGCAAAACCAGTGAGAATAACACAGTTTGATGAGAGACCAGTTTATTTAACACATTGCATTAATAATGAGTCTATTAAAGTAGAAAAACAACAATTTAATTTACCATTAACATTTGTTTCACCAATAGGATCATATCCATTTATTTTAGGTTTAAACTTTTTGAAAAGTTTACAAGATTTTTTGTTTATGAATCCTAGCATAACATTTTTCAAGAGAGGAATGATAATAACATATCAAAGTGATACTGTAGAAGCATACAAAAGCATAAGTATGGAAGAATCTAGTAGTCAAGATAGTTATTATTTAGAAAACTCAAAAGAAAATGATGAGCATAATAATATAGAAGAGTTTGATGAAGAAATATTTGAACATGAATATCTGATTTTAGAAGAAAGAACCCGTATAGAAATATTACAGT
Organism: Heteromeles arbutifolia; assembly: GCA_024362995.1. NCBI lineage: Eukaryota > Viridiplantae > Streptophyta > Magnoliopsida > Rosales > Rosaceae > Heteromeles > Heteromeles arbutifolia. The sequence goes on from JANCRC010000006.1 coordinate 23,498,003, forward strand.
TAGATAGACCAAAGAGTTTAGAAGAATTATTACAATTAGCAGTACAAACTAGAATCATAGGGGAAGACCCACAGTTACATTGGAGTAAAAATAAAATATTAGCAAAATTAGATATAATTAACACAAATTTAACCATTAAGACAGCTGCTATGCCTTGTAGTTTATTAGATAAACAAGAGTTTGAGCAGCAAATGAAAGAGTTGTTAAATTTAATAAATAAAATTCAAGAGAGTAAATATTTTAGTAAATTTGATTGTAAATCAAGATTTTGGCAAATACGATTAGCAGAAGAATCAATTGAGTGGACAACTTTGACTTGTCCAGAATGACATTTTGAGTGGCTTATTATGCCATTTGAATTTAAAAATGCTCCATCAATCTTTCAAAGAAATATGGATCAAATTTTCAAGAAATATGATAATTTTTGTAGTGTTTATGTAGCTGATATTTTAGTACATGGTAAAAATATAATGAACATAGAAAGCACTTAGAGATAGTTTTACAAGAATTTATCAATAATGGAATTGTGATTTGCAAAAACAAAATAGCATTAGAAAAGCAAGATATATAATGTTTAGGAATGTATATCAAGTCAGGTACAATACAATTACAAGATCATATAGCTAAAAAAGTCTTAGAATTTCCAGATAAGTTAGAAGATAAAAAACAGTTACAAGCATTTTTAGGATTGTTAAATTATGCAAGAAATCTTATCCCTGATTTAGGAAGAAAAATAGCAATATTACATAGTAAAACTAGCAAAATAGAACAAAAGTATTTTAATAATGAAGATATTAAATTAGTTCAAAATATAAAGGAAGAAATTACTCAACTTAAGCCATTAACATTACCATTTCATGATAGTTACAAAATAGTTGAAACATATGCTTCATCATTAGGATGGGCAAGTATACTACACCAAAAAAAGCATAAGGAGTCACCAAAGTCTGATGAACAAGTTTGTAGATATTCATCAGGAAAATTTAGTGATGTATAGTCAAGATTACCATCAACAAATTTAGAAATTTTAGGAATAATTAACTCACTTGAGGCATTTTCTTTATTTTTACATAATGAAGTATTTACAATTATAACAGATTGTCAAAATATAGTTTCTCATTATAATAAGATATATATATTAATAAACAGGCAGCCCGAATATGAGTTAATTTAATTGATTCAATTATAGGAAATGGTTTTAAACAAATTTTTAAACATATAAAAAGTAGTGACAACACATTAGTTGATATCTTATCAAGACTAATTCATTGAACAAGAATTGAATATCGTGGACCATCATCCTCAATAGCATAAGACCACAAGGTAAAAGAGCACCTTTCAATAGTATAATAATGCACCATGGACGTCCACCATTCAGTGGATTCCAAAATAGCATAAGCAGACCAGCATCACCACCAATACTCACATTTAACTTTAATGGCACTATTGTTGAAAGAATCAGAAATCCAACTCTGAGGTATAGGCCAAGGGTACCAAGACTCACTGATAGGCAACAAGTTTTCTTAGATAATTTTTAGAATGTTCAAATCAAAGCAACAAGTTTTCTTAGATAATTTTTAGAATGTTCAAATCAAACAGCCAAGCATGAGGTTAGGCTATGAAAAATTAATTAGAGCCTTAGAACAAGAGTTTGATAGTTTTAATTTTAATTTCCATCAAAGGCAACATCATATTTATTCTCTTCAACACAACCTTCAAGTCATTTCTAGAGACCATGAGTCATTACTTAGCAAGTTTACCAAAATGACCCAAGAACTCCAATCTTTTAGAATACAGCAGAAAGCAAATGACACCCTGAAAAGAGAATTGAAAATAGGTTTAGAAACTGAGCAGCATAAGAATAAAGAAAAAGAGGTTATTGAACCCATAGAACAAGAGGCTAATGAGCCCATAGAAGAGAAGGAGATTAAGATTGAGCTCTTAGAAGAAGATATTGAAATGGAGAAGCATCAAAATAATGAGCAGCATCAGCATCTGAGTGACAAAGAAAAACAAGAAAGATATGAAAGTTTTCTTAGGAATTTACCTTTAGACTTAATAATAGATGATATCCTATTAGAAGAAATTTCAAAAGCAAAATTAAGAAAAGTGCCACTAGATATGCAAAATGAGATCCTGAGCAGAGCATCACAGTCCATGAAAAAGTTACAATTACAATTACAATGTGCTTTGTATCAGTGCATCTTTGATCCAAAACCAGAAATGGATATTATTACAAAGATATATCCACTATATCTTTGTGATAGTACGAAGAGTTGTATTTGTAAACCAGAGGTTAGCATAGCTGTAGTCAGGATTAACATGAGAGATTTTAGACCATGGCATTTTAGTTAGGAGCATCAGAAAAAGCATAATGTAGTAGAAGTTACTCCAGCCTTACTATTAGAGTTTGGCTATCTTGATAAAATATTTATTAACCATATTTCCCAACTAGAATCTTTTCCTGAAAAGTTTATAAAAGTAGCAAAAGATTATCTATAACAGTGGAAAGAAATTTGCATAAGTTTTATTAGTAGTCATTCAGATTGGTATGTACATATGCATAAGGAGAAAGCCAGGCATATAATCATGATTAATGAAGGGTCCTTTAGACTATCCTCTAACCCCCCACACATGTGGACTCCTTCATACAAAAATATTCTAAGATTTCAAAGGAGAAACAGCAAATATGTATTACAAGGTAAAAGAAGATAGAGAAAGAGATGCAGAGCTAGTAGAAGGCGATGAACATTACTGGAACAATTTGACAGAAGAAGAGCTGCATAACATCGACAACATGATGGAAGCATAAAGAGCTGGCAGCAAATTAGCAAAAGAAAGTAGCATAATTTGAATAGCATCATGCAAAATAATGTATTTTGATCAGACAGAAATGTCAACATCATTGTGGACTCCGCTACAATAATGAAATAATGGCATAAGAGTAAATAAAGAAAATAGCTTGACTCACGATAGATTTTTCATACAACAAATGTCATTTTGATTAAGAATGAATAATAATAAGCCATTTTTATTAAGACTCCCCAAAAATAAGAGTGTTCGAGCTCATATTAGTGCACAATAGGCTGCATTTTAGGCCCAAGAAGACCCGATGATAAAGCTTAATGGCCTTCAGGCCCATATTGTTTTTAAATAAAAAAAAAATTATGACAAGTATAATTAGACTAAAAAAAATTAATAAACAAGGATATCCACTAAGCAAATTTGTTTGTTAAAAGAAAATAGAAAACAAAAAAAATATTACAAAGAGAATTCTCATCGAATCTTAAAAGTTAAAACCATACTAACAAAAGTTTAATTCAAAAAAGAAATTACAATAAAAAAATTATTAAACTAAATAAATGAGTGATCGCAATTTTGTTTTGCAAAATAACTTGATTTTTTTTCAACTACCTTTTTCTTTGGGGTACTTTGATCCAGACCCAAATTTGAGTTGTTGTTGGATTTAGTCTAGTTTTCTTATTTTTCAACTTTAATTATATTTTTTTATTTGAATATTTAAATATGAAAATCTAACAACTTTTATGGTGTTGTGAACATTTATAGTTTAAGTATGACTGTGTAAATCCTAGATTAGATTTTATTAGGGTTTATCATCTCCTATTGTATCTCATATTCCTTGGAGAACAAGGAATATCCTTATCTTATTATTATTATAAATAAAGGTGCAATGTAGGACGGAAACACACACAATTCCCCTACAATTCTACAAACACACATCTCTCTCTTCTCTCTTTCTCTGCCGCCGGCCTCTCTCCCTTTGTCAGATAAAAATATACCACAACACGTTATCAGCACACTCCTACCGCTGTGCTTAGGAATCTGACGTTGGAGAAAATATTTCTGCATCAAACCAGTTCATCCATATCATCACGCAATCAAGTTCTTTCAAAACAACGGCTTTTAACTCGATATTTTACAGCCCTGATAGCATAAACATTCACCATGATGCATGACCCAACTTTACGTTTAACGTATTTTAGATTCTACATAAATTGTGTATGCCTCATAACCATAATTGCTGAAATTATGTGAATTTGATATTTGCCATGAATTGAATCTTACATATGCACATGCATTGAAACTATTATTTTGCATATGCATCAAATTACATCTGTGATTCATTAAAATATACATAAACATTGAATTATATTTAAATTGAAAAAAATTTACGATTAGGGAATTAGGGTTCTATTCAAACCTGTGCCTTTGCACCATGCAAGGCCGCAAGCCACCAGGCCCGCAGCCTGCGATGGCCCAACCCAAACCGAGAACCCACACCCACAAGCATTGAACCACACGGTGCGTTTGAAGCACCTTGTCCTGACCTACGGCCTGAAGCCCAGGTCCTCGCCGTCGACTCTTTCGACGCAACACGACCGGCAGTCGTGCAAATTGGACATAACCCATCGTTTTCACCAACGATTTCGTGAAATTCCAGAAGAATTCCATGGGTTTTTCATTCAAATTCAGTTGATTTTTTTTTGGTTCTCTTTGCCCCGACGTCGAGATTTCATCTCCGTCGATGAGTACTTGGTTCTCCGACGAACCATGGTTTGCACATACCATGGACTGTCGCCTACAATGGCGCCGTCGATCAAAGACCGGCCTTCTTCCCCGATGGACACACCCAGCTACGGCTGGGATGTTTTGGTCCTTCAACCCGAGCCCTGTTGGGCTCCAGCTCCTCGGCCCGTACGAAAAAAAGAATTTTTTTATATTGTTCTTGGGCTCCCCTGCAACGGCCTGCATAAAAAAAATAAAAAAATATTTTAGTTGCTTAAAGCAGCCCAGTTCTCCCCGTGGGCCTGTAGCCCCACCGGAGACACCCTAGCCCTAATTTTGGGCCTAGGCCACACGGCACCATTTTTTTCAAGCCACCCTTGGCTTAATTTTTTTTGGGCCCCAAATTTTATTCGTCTAAATTATTTTAGACCCAATGGGTTTTATATTTTTTTCACCCACACTTTAATTTGGCCCAAAGTCCAAATAAATTAAAATTCAATTATAATTATACACCTAACAGATATATTTGTGCATATACTTGTTGCATATTTGTTTGCATATATATATTTGTGTTTGCCTGCAGGAATATATGAACCTGAAGTTCATAATTACTTTAAAACCTGAAGTTTCTTATAAACATGCCTTGTTTGAAAACCTGAAGTTTTCACTTAAACATATCACCCATGAAAACTCGAAGTTTTTCATGCAAAATTAAACCAGTACATGTCTATTAGAACCTGTATGTTCTACTCCTACGTGAATGGATTGATTCTACCTGTATGTTCTACTCCTACGTGAATGGATTGATTCTTTCTCCATTACACTAACCACATCTTGTCCATCCATTTTGTGATAGGAACATATCAAATTTGAACAAACTTGACTTCACCGCTTTGGAGGTATCTGGAAGGAACTACCTCAAGTGGGTTCAAGATGTGAAGCTCCACCTCACTGCAAAGAACTTGCGTCCTGCCATTGAAGAAGCAACAGATGAACCTGTTGGCAAAGCTGAAAAAGCCACTGCTATAATCTTCATCCGAAGACATATCCATGACGCTTTGCAAACTGAATATCTTGCTGAGGAGGATCCACGTGCATTATGGGTCGCTTTGGCTGATCGCTTTGATCACCAAAAAAACATATTCTTGCCTGAAGCAAGACACGATTGGCAGCACTTGCGCTTCCAAGACTTTAAGTTTGTGAATGAATATAATTATGAAGTTTGTCGAATCCGATCACTTCTCAAGTTTTGCAATGAAACTTTGACCGAAGAGGATCTCCTGGAGAAGACCTATTCGACCTTCTTTGCTTTTAATATTGTCATACATCAACAATATAGAGCTCAGAAGTTCACCAAGTTCTCAGATTTGATCTCTATTTTACTTCTTGCTGAAAAGCAGAACCAGCTGTTGATAAAGAATCATCGAGCTCGACCTACTGGGGCTACTGTTGTGCCTGAAGCACATTATAGCAATAACTAGCACCCAAAACGCCAAAAGAGGCGTGGTAGGGGCGGCCAGAAGCCATCCCACCAAGGTCAACAAAGCCAAGGCCCATCCAATGGAGGAAACAAAGCCCATAAGCGCGTAAACCTCGCTCCCAAGGCCTCGAACTTCAAGAATAAGGGCAAAGCACCTAAAACCATGGATGACGATATGTGCTATCGCTGTGGTTCAAATGACCATTGGTCCCGTGTTTGCTGAGCTGTCAAGAAGGTTGTAGATAAATATCATTCTCGTCTTAGGAAGTTTGAATCAAACTTCGTGCAAGTGGATGAACCGGAGACTACAAAGATGGAGGTTTCTGACTTTCAGGAGGATACCACTCCTATGGAAGATTAGAATCTTAGACATAAACTTATTTTTTAGTTGAAATAAGACATATGGGGCCGAATTCCACCTAGTGGCCGAACCCCCCTTGTTTTTGGTTGATTTTTGAACAAATTTCCTTTATGTTTTGGATTATTAGTTGGTAATTTGTTTTGGATATTAAGTTTTAATCCTTGAATAAATGAAATTATTTTGAATTGATAATTGTTTTTATAAACTTTTATGCATGTGACCGATTCAAATTAATTTTTCATTCTAGGTATGACTAGTGGGAAAGTTAGTTGTCTGGCAGATAGTGCAACCACGCACACTGTTTTGCATGAACGTATCTATTTCACTAACTTCATACCTAAGAATGCACCTCTGACAACCCTCTCAGGCCCATCCAACCTGATAGAAGGACACGGTAAGGCACATATAATGCTATCTAATAGTACAATCTTGACCATTGCTGAGGCACTCTATTCTCCATGTTCCGGCAGAACGTTACTAAGTTTCAAGGACATTAGAGATAACAATTACCACACTGAAACCCACGTAGAAAACGGAGTTGAATTTCTGTGCATAACTTCCTAAGAATATGGCCAGAAGCGTATTCTAAAGAAGATGAAGCGTATCCCGAGTGGTCTGTATACTACGACCATACGCCCCATAGAATGCCACTATATGGCTGGCCCTACTACTGGGATCGCGCACAAAATTACACTTTGGCATGACCGTTTGGGATATCCTAGACGAATAGTGATGCGTCGTATTCTCAAATCTTCACACGGGCATCCACTAACCAGAAGTTTAGGTTCGATCCAAGGAATCGCAGATCAAACATGTTCAATGGAAAAGCTTATTACTAAGCCTTCTTATGACAAGATTCGTTCGAATCCTCCCATTTTTCTACAACGGATTTAGGGGGACATTTGTGGACCGATTCAACCTCCATGCGGACCATTTAGATATTTTATGGTTTTGGTTGACGCTTCCACATATTGGTCACACGTGTGCTTGTTGTCCACAAGGAATGCTACATTCCCCAAACTGTTGGCTCAGGTTATCAAGCTCAGGGCTCACCACCCTGATTACCCGATCAAATCTATTCGATTGGATAATGCTGGAGAATTCACATCTAAAACTTTTGATGACTATTGCATGCCGGTTGGGGTTGAAGTTGAACATCCTATACCCCATGCTCACACCTAGAACGGCCTGGCAGAGGCTTTCATTAAGCGCTTACAAATGATTGCTCGATCGTTGGTCATACGTACCAAACTCCCGATCGCTGCTTGGGGCCATGCAATATTGCACGCAGCAAAGTTGGTCCGCCTGAGGCCTGTTGCGACACAACCATTTGGTGCCCTTTAGTTGGTTACCGGATGCGAACCCGACATATCGCATCTGCGCGTTTTCGGTTGTGCGGTATATGTGCCAATCTCGCCGCCCTTACGTACAAAAATGGGGCCTTAGCGAAGGATGGGAATCTATGTCGGATATGATTGTCCTTCGATTATTCGTTACTTAGAACCTTTGACAGGCGATCTGTTTACCGCTTATTTTGCGGATTGTCACTTCTATGAGACAGTCTTCTCGTCATTAAGGGGAGATAAGAACGTCAACGTTCCTGATGAACGACGCAAATTATCATGGACGATTCCCACTTTGTCTCATTTAGATCCCTGCACCGCTCAGTCTGAATCTACATATTCCAACTGCGAATACGCCTGCAAAGATAGATGTACCAAATATACGACGGACTGCCCTCCTGGAAGCCTGGGATGCCAATTCTAGTGATCCACGTACATTAGCGGCTAGCCAATCATCTGCCCATACGCAAAAGCATGGCAGACCCCTTGGTTCAAAGGATTCACACCCCCGGAAGAGGAAAACCATGGCACAAGGTCCTGAAGAGCCTACCGTGAATCCGACTATCACTTACTCATTCTACCCAACTCATAAGGAAATTCTAGATTATGGAAACGTCCTTGAAGAGATGAATCATCTTCCCGAGAATCGTGAGATTTTGGTCTATTATGCTAGCTTAGATGATGTGTGGCATAGAAATGAGATGATTGTCGACGATACATCAGCATTTATAGTAGCTACTGAGATCATGTTGAGTGATGACACTGAACCGTGTTCCGCTGATGAATGTCGACGTAGAGCTGATTGGTCAAACTAGAAACAAGCAATCCAAGTCGAACTCGATTCGCTTGCAAAACGTAAGGTGTTTAGACCTGTAGTTCCTACTCCTCTACATGTGAAGCCCGTTGGCTACAAGTGGGTTTTCGTTCGGAAACGTAATGAGAAGAACGAAATTGTGCGTTACAAAGCTCATCTTGTTGCACAAGGCTTCTCACAACGCCCCGGGATTGACTATGACGAAACTTATTCACCCGTTATGGACGTGATTACTTTTTGCTACCTTATCAGTTTGGTAATTTCTGAAAAACTGGATATGCAGCTGATGGACGTAGTAACCGCGTATCTCTATGGGGATCTTGATACGGAAATTTATATGAAAGTTCCCGAAGGACTTATATTGACTGGTTCAAATATTTCCAAACCCCGAAACATGCTCTCAATTCGGCTGAGGCGTTCACTCTACGGTTTGAAACAATCCGGAAGAATGTGGTATAACCGTCTTAGTGAGTATTTGACTAGTCAAGGATATGTGAACAACGAATTATGCCCTTGTGTGTTTATTAAGAAGTCACACTCCGGATTTGCGATTGTTGCAGTATATGTTGACGACATGCATCTTATTGGAACTCCTGAAGAGCTTGCGAGAACTACTTCGCACCTGAAGTCAGAATTTGAGATGAAAGATCTAGGTAAGACTCGATACTGTCTCGATCTCGAGATAGAGCATTGTTCGGATGGAATCCTAGTACATCAATCAAACTACACCCAGAAGGTGTTGCGCCGCTTTAACGAGGATAAAGTGAAGTCTTCGAGTACTCCTATGGTCGTTCGTACGCTAGATGCAATACGAGATCCCTTACGTCCGAAGAAGGATGATGAAAATATTTTGGAGTCTGAAGTTCCTTATCTAAGTGCGATGGGCGCTTTATTGTACTTAGCTCAATGCACTAGACCCGACATCTCCTTCGTTGTTAATCTTTTGGCAAGATACAGCAATGCACGAACACGCAGACACTGGACTAGCATGAAAGACATCTTCCGTTACCTTAAGGGTACTACGGATTTGGGCTTGTTCTATCCTTACGAATCCTCGAGTAGTGCCGCACCATGTGCTCCTCAAGTTGATTCTCGCCTTGTTGGTTATGCCGATGCAGTATACTTATCTGATCCGCACAAGGCGCGTTCTCAAATGGGTTATGTCTTTACCGTTGGAGGCACCGCAATATCTTGGAGGTCAACTAAACATACTTTAGTTGCCACTTCGTCTAACCATGCTGAAATTCTCGCCTTACATGAAGCAACTCGAGAATGCTTTTGGTTGAGAGCAGTAGTAGGCCATATTCGAAGCTCATGTGATCTTCATCCCACCGTTAATGCCCCGACGACGATCTTTGAGGACAATGCAGCTTGCATCGAACAGCTCAAGAAAGGTTACATCAAAGGAGACAACACCAAGCACATTGTGCCAAAGTTTTTCTTTTCACATAAACAACAAGAGCATCAGAAGATTGAAGTCATGCAAATCTGTTCACAAGACAATCTGGCCGACCTCTTCACCAAATCACTGCCGAAGACGACGTTTCAGAAGCTTGTTCATGGAATTGGTATGCGTAAACCTTCTGAGTTGTAACTTTGCTATTTCTCTTTGGAATTATGTCAAACTCAAGGGGAGTATCCTGTAGATATTTGCTTGATCTTAATGTACTCTTTTCCCCTACGATTAGGAGCATTTTTCCCACTGGGTTTTTGCTACCTAACTAGGTTTTAACGAGGCACCCACATTGGGCTGGTTATATCCCTGATGAAGTCATGTAGACGTTTCTTTTGACTTTGCATTTCTCACGCATTATTCCTTAGACTATGGATTTTGTCCCTACTCGGGTTTTTGCCATAGCCTTAGGGTTTTTTAGTGAGACTTACTACTTATGCAAGTTCCTACCTTATTGAGAATAAGCGTTGTTCCTTGGAATCAGCACTGACAAGTCGACTTCATCAACTTCTGCATTATGCTAAATCTACCTTGAGTATTTACACACTCAAGGGGGAGTGTTGTAAACATTCCTAGTTTAAAATCCTAGATTAGATTTGATTAGGGTTTATCCTCTCCTATTGTATCTCATGTTCCTTGGAGAACAAGGAATATCCTTATCTTATTATTATTATAAATAAAGGTGCAATGTAGGAGGGAAACACACACAATTCCCCTACAATTCTACAAACACACATCTCTCTCTTCTCTCTTTCTCTGCCGCCGGCCTCTCTCCCTTTGTCAAATAAAAATAGACCACAACACATGGAAAATAATTAAAATAAAATTTATATGTATTCATATATGAATCCTATACCATAGGCTGATAAAGTACTTTTAATCTGTGATAAAAAGTATCTAGGAAAGTAAATAAAAATTAATCTATCTATCATTCATGAAAATAGTTCAAAGAAATTTCATCTTTCATGCATTTATAAATTCATACTAGTATATATGCTGATATATATATTACCTACAATAGAATTAAGTTAACACAGTTAACCTGTGATGGAAGTAGAAGACAAAATTGAGATACGAAATGAGAAACAATATTCTTATATTTAATTCTAAAATTGGGGTAAAGATAGACATATAAATATGGGATGATATTTATCACAATTTAATAAAAAGATAATAAAAAAGCTGATGTAGATAATTAGGGAATAAACCTAATTCAACAAAGTGGCGAAAAATAAGAAAACTAATTGTAGGTACTTTAATGAACTAGTTTAAAAATAGGTACTTTACTTTTATTAATTTTTCAACTTTAATTATCTAGTTTAAAAATAGGTACTTTACTTTTATTAATTTTTCATAAATGAACTATTTATATTAAGACTTTTCACTTACAAGTAAATCGAAATAGCTGTAGACATGTAAATTTCGTTGCATGCAAATGATGCATCACAAAGCTCCATGTAGCATATGACTCATCACAAATGGACAAGTTATCAATAACATGTGGCACAAAGCAAAGGAAGCTCAAAAGCATTCCTAAAATGCAACAAAGGGGAAGAAATCTCCTTAAAATCGGCAAGGGGCCAAATTGCTCCCAAAACCGGAAAGAAAGCTAAAGCATCTTCACAAAACAAGCAAGAATTGAAGATTGCTCGCAAAATAGGCAAGAAAACCCTATAGATTTCGGCCAAGCAAGGGAAATTAAGACACAAAACATACCTAAATTCACCCATGGACGAATTAAGACACAAATCAAAGCCAAATCCATCCAAAGGCAAGCTTTGAGAAGTCTATAAATACAAGGTCCCAAGACAAGCATAAGGTGGACAATTTCTACATTGAAGGGCCGAAATTCTCACAAAATGAGAACCTCTGCCAAATCTTTGAAGACTAATATGCTACCAAAGCTCTCTTCAAAGAATGTACAACCAAAGCTGAACCTTTCTTTCGACCAAAGCCGAAGCATTCCCTTGAAGAATCAATAAGCACTTGTGCCGATTCCTTCTAGACTTTGTTGCAAGCTTAAAACTTGTAACAATGTTCGATTCAAGATCAAGTCGTCAAGACCCTTGAATCAACAAAATCCCACATCAACATCACCTTTGCCACAGGTCATACACAAACCTAGAGGTGAAAACTATCCACACATTGTTTCAAGCTCAAAACTTGAAGCAATCGTTCAATCGTTCGTCCGAGATCAAGTCATCGCGATCCTTGGATCAACAACCTACACATCCACATCAAATTTGAAGACTGAATCAGAGGAAAATTGTAAACAGAAATTGTAACCCTACAAATTCATCAATACAAATCTACTTTATACACGTGTACTCGTTTCATTCATTACAAAATTTTCGTGTTTACAAGTTTGACACGCCCAATGGGACCTCTCTGCCTCTCATCTCTGTCTTCAAATCTGCAAGAAACACACCTGGCATCAAGAAATGATCAAGTTGTTCCTGCAACCAACGCGAAGAACAAGAACATCATTGCCGCAAGTGGTGGTACTTTGGGTGTCAGAACCTGAAGCAAGGCAAGAGCTCTATCTGTCGTGCCTTCCACCCCTACATCAACTATGCCGAATGAGAATGAACACCCGAGGCACGAGCCTGTGATCACCCTGACCTCGCTAAAGGCGCCAAGGGAAAAAAGCCCGATAAGGTACTTCGAGTCGTTGACTTCCGATGTCCACTCAAGTAGCGGCTCGTATCCCGTAGCCATGCAAGTCATAACTACTGGTGCGACTTCAATCGAGGAGCAGCTGGGACAAATAAGTGAAGCAATCGCAAGGTTGACAAGGACCATGGAAAAAAAGAATTGCAAATTGCAACACTCGTCAACCGTCTGAAGACGTAGCACAATGAGAAAGTTGACCCAAAGGTTGATCTACCAAAGAAAGAAACTGACGAAGAAGATGAGCTTCTGGTGGAGAAAGCAGAAGAGAAGTTGGAGGTGGACCGAGCTACCACACTCATGGGATCTCTCTCTATCCAACAGCTGCAAGAGATGATCACAAGCATCATCAAGGCACTGTACGAAAGGAGCTCACATGACTCCGTGCTGTACTCAAAGCCCTACTCCAAGAAAATCGACGCCTTGAGGATGCCAAGGGATTATCAGCCGCCCAAATTCATACAATTCGATGGAAAGGGTAATCCTAACCAACATATTGCCAATTTCATTGAAACCTGCAACAATGCTGGGACGGAATGAGACTACCTCGTCAAACAATTTGTGCACTCGCTAAAAGGTAACGCCTTTGACTGGTACACCTACCTCGAGTCCGCGTCCATCAACAGTTGGGATCAGCTTAGAAGGGAATTCCTCAACCGCTTTTACAGCACCGCCGCACTGTAAGCATGCTAGAGTTGACAAGTACGAAGTAATGGAATGATGAACATGTCGTCGACTACATCAAGATCAGCTTTTTGAAACCTCCGCCATTGAGATGTGCATTCAAGGCATGCACTTGGGGCTACATTACATCCTCCAAGGCATAAAACCAAGAACTTTTGAAGAATTGGCAACTCAATCCCATGACATGGAGTTGAGTATTGCCAATCATGGGAAGAAAGAGCCGATCACCGACTTCAAAAAGGATAAGGCATTAACTCTAAAGGTAGACAAGATTGGGAAAAAGCCCGCCAATGAAGCTTTTGTCGTCCATACTACCCCCATCAAGACCTCAACCGCGCCCGTTAAGATCTCATCCAAAAGTAAAATAGTAAGCACATATTTGGATCGGCTTAAGACATCTTCAAGCCACTCCCAGTAAAACTCAACAAAGACGGCTTCTCTAGTAGTCGACAAGGTGTTATTCCAAGTCATAGCTCCGCTTCGGATGCGATCGCCAAGAAGCTCAAACGAAGCCGGTGGATTGTCACGAACATGGTACGAAGGATTCAAGATAAGTATCCTCGATGTACACACTGTCTTCTTTGTATTTGGTCGACCAAAATCTGTCACCTCCCAAGATACTTCAGAATACCACGACTTGATATGAATCGAGTTGTCTTTTTCAGGAAGAACAGGCTCTTTAGGGCCAGTCAACGACGCACAAAGTTTCAACATCGTTCCCTTATATCTTGCGAGTCACCTTCCTTCGCAATAATAGTGATGGTATTGCTCTTAAAGCACTTGAAAAATACCATGGCTGCAACGAGAAAAAGAAGGAAAAAAAGGCAACATAAGCACAAGGTGGGACGGCAAGAAAAAAAGAAAGAAAAAAAAAAGATTGCTTCACTAAAGCAAAAGACATGTAAGACAAACCTCGTGAGTGTTGAAGGATGACGATGACAAAGTCACAACAACGAAAAGAAATCAGCCACAAAGCTTAAGCAGCACAGCAAAAAGGGCAGCTGCAAGACGGTCCTTCAAAGCATGCTACTGTAGCAAAGAAAATCAAAATGCTATGTAATTGCACTATGCAACCCCACAGCGATTACGCAAGCAATTTCTTGCACTGCACGGCAATGTCACCACCTATGGAAAACTACGACCAAAAGGCACTACACGGCATAACACAGCTACAGTCTTTCGCACAGCACCACACAGTAAAAAAAGTGACGCACTGCAACAAGCTTCAAGCATCACGCATGGCAGCAGCAAGAACAATGCACACAGTAAGGAATTGTTGTGACAAAAACACACCCAATTGTCCTATAAATAAGGGTCAATTACTTCCTAATGCTATATGGAGAATACATACCAAATAGCAAAAGGAAAATTAAAAGAAGGAAGCACATTCTAGTTGCAAAAAGGAAACAAATTCCAAGCAAAAAAAGGGCAAGCTGATTTCAGCATAAAGAAAAGAAAAAAAATCTGTTTTTGCAACAAAATCAGCAAAGAGAAGAAAAGGAAACAAAGAAATAAGGAAAAGGCTTTTAAATTTCTAAAACATCAAAGGAAAGTACATTTCCTTGCCAAAATACAAAAGGAAATCCTTTCAAAGCAAGGACAAGTCTTCAAGTTTCCCAAACCAAAAGGTTAAAACACCCTTTTGCCGTGGAAAAAGAAAGGGAAGAAAAATAAATGCAAATCCTACTTACCCAAGGACATGCATTAAAGCTTTCCAAAACCTTGAAGGAAATCACCAAAGCTTTCCAAAACCTTGAAGGAAATCATCAAAGTTTTCCAAAACCTTGAAGAAAATCACCTTCATTGCCAAAATTGAAGAAGGTTCCTACTTAAGGAAGGAAAAAGCATTTTTTCCCACCCCCACTAGGAAAAAATCCAAGCCTCAAAATACACCAAATGTATTTTGTCAAAAATTATGGAAAATCAATACGCACAATAAGTATGTGCCGATTTATCCATTTTCAAAATTTTCATTCAAGATCAAACCTCTACGGCCCTTGAATTAAATTTTCATTTTATTCAAGATCAAGCCTCTACGGCCCTCAAAGAAAATTTCCATTTCATTCAAGATTAAGCCTCTACGGCCCTTGAAGAAAATTTTCATTTCATTCAAGACCAAGCTTCAATGGCCCTTGAAGAAATGTTTCATCCAAGAAATACTCCTCAATGGCCCTTGACAAATTTCATCATTTCAATTCAAGAAATACGCCTCAACGGCCCTTGAAGAAATGTTTCATTCAAGAAATACGCATCTACGGCCCTTGAAGAAGCAAACTAATTCAAGATCAAGTCTCGACGACCCTTGAGTTAGAACATTCACATTGCAGGACTTCAAAACACGTTTCCTACATGAGACAAGCACATGCCTACAACGCGCCTTGAAGTGGGGGCATTTGTAGACATGTAAATTTCGTTGCATGCAAATGATGCATCACAAAATTCCACGTAACATTTGACTCATCACAAAATGGACAAGTCATCAATAACATATGGCACAAAGCAAGCAAAGGAAGCTCAAAAGCATTCCTAAAATGCGGCAAAGGGGAAGAAATCTCCTTAAAATCGGCAAGGGGCCCAAATTGCTCCCAAAACCGGAAAGAAAGCTAAAGCATCTTCACAAAACAAGCAAGAATTGAAGATTGCTCACAAAATAGGCAAGAAAGCCCTATAGATTTCGGCCAAGCAAGGGAAAGTGGCTGAAATTAAGACACAAAACATGCCTAAATTCTCCCATGGACGAATCAAGACACAAATCAAAGCCAAATCTATCCAAATGCAAGCTTTAAGAAGTCTATAAATACAAGGTCCCAAGACAAGCATAAGGTGGACAATTTCTACATTGAAAGGCCAAAATTCTTACAAAAGGAGAACCTCTGCCAAATCTTTGAAGACTAATACGCCGCCAAAGCTCTATTCGAAGAACGTACAATGAAAGTCGAAGCTTTCTTTCGACCAAAGCCGAAGCATTCCCTTGAAGAATCAATAAGCACTTGTGCCAATTCCTTCAAGACTTTGTTGCAAGCTTAAAAATTATAACGACGTTCATTTCAAGATCAAGTCGCCAAGACCCTTGAATCAAGAAAATCCCACATCAACATCACCTTTGCCGCAGGTCATACACAAACCTAAAGGTGAAGACTATCCACACATTGTTTCAAGTTCAAAACTTGAAGCAATCGTTCAATCATTCATCTGAGATCAAGTCATCGCGGCCCTTGGATGAACAACCTACGCATCTACATCAAATTTGAAGACTGAATTAGAGGAAAGTTGTAAATAGAGATTGTAACCCTACAAATTCATCAATACAAATCTACTTTGTACACGTGTTCTCGTTTCATTCGTTACAGAATTTTCGTATTTCCAATAGCATGTACTAACATGAAGGAACTAGTTACTACAAAATGACTAGGTACTTTACATTGTAATATTATTTTAGCGGTTTATTGAAGTGGGGAATGACGCTTTGGTTTGTAGTGTTGGTGTCTCCTTGTGTTCTCTACTCCTATTTATTTTGTTAAACTTGTTAGCCATTTCCGGCTTTCCTTTTGTACTTTGGCTTTTGCCTAGTTGTGGAATGCATTTCTAGTTTCTCCACAAAAAAAAACAACATTGTAATATTATTCTATAGTTTTTTAAGGTATTTGCTTAATTTGTTGACCTGAAGCACATATATATATTTTTTTATTCAATGTCACAGATGCTCTATTTGATTAAAAGAGGTTATGAATTCAAATTTTATGTAGGATAAACTAATGATAGAAAAAAAATTTGACTTGAAATTCGAGAAACCTCACTTATGATCACTATTCTAAAAATCGCTGTCTTAATCCCTGTGCATTTGAAAATTGAAAGAGTACTTAGACTTTCTTAGACGCTCGCCTATACCAGCCTATGCATCCTCCTAACCTGTCTAGGCATTTGCCTAGCCTGCCTAGACCCACCAAGGCAACGACTTGGTCGTGACTCTCACTTAGAAAGAAGATTAGATAACTTTCATTTTACATTTTATTTTATTTAATAATTGTCGAAGACTTGTTGAATATTTTGATAAACACCTCATTATATTCTGGTTTCCCATGTTTTTGATATGTTCTAATACTTTCTAACCTATATGTCATTGTATTTTTTAATTTATGTATCACAATACCATATGTATTTGTTAAGTATAAACATGCACTTACTTATACGATATATATATATATATATATATATATATATATATATATATATATATATAATAAGTTTACCTAAATCTGCCTAGGCTCCCGTTGCCTAGGCGTTGAGCCCTAGTCCACTGCCCAACTAATGCCTAACTTCTTTTAGAACTTTGCTTATGATATGATTTCATGGTCCAAGATATTTCCTAAGATACAGCCTACAACTTTTGCATGCACGTTGATCTTCCAAGTTAGCTTCAACAAGCTCTAACGTGTGTGTTACAATGTAAATGAGGTTCTATACATCTATTTCATAAAAATACTAACTTGAGGCTTTTGTTGGAGAATTTGGATAAGTAGTATCTTGAAGTCTCCTTCGAGGATGACATTTTTTAATTGTAGATGAACTATTGAGATAAGTGCTTGTTTTAATGTCAATGCGAAGAAAGTTAAATTTCATCATAAAAAATTGATAATATAATAAGTAATTTTGTTATTTATAAGTACATACAAAGTTTATTATTTTTCTAATATGGGATTAATACTCGTAACACAACGATTCCACTGCAACACATTTGACATACAAATAAAAAGACTTCAAAAAAAAAAAAAAAAACCCAACATCCTGACATATATTTTAATCTAGCATGCACTGACACTGTCTAAGGATCTCACAAATTATATTGTACGAATCCTACGTTTTCTATAATTAATTAAATATATATAATCAATGTTGAAAACTTGAGTTTGATATCCTTCTGATATACATTGTATTATTCAAGTCACGTTAGGCACATAATCCACTTATAACATATCAACATTACAATGATTATGTTACAGTGGGTGTAAACTACTATATATATACGTATATTGCTTTTTCTTAATCTAATTTTTAATCCATGCAGATTTTCTAATGAGCAATGCTAAGAAAATTAAATTTGTAGACACAATTTTGTAAACTAAATAACATGAAAGTTTATGATTTGAGTATTACTTATGCGTTGATAAACGTGCTCATTTCCTATTGGTGACATATCATTTGGTTTGCAAATTTTGTCTACAACTTTAGTCTCTCTAGCATTACTCTTTTCTAATATGCTACACTAACAGATTATTCTCTAGCTTGAAAACCTAAATATTAAAAAAAAATAGGCTATGTCCATTGTGAGACCATATGCGTTGATAAACATGCTCATTTTTTTTTTTATGACATATCATTTGGTTTACAAATTTTATCCATATATTTAATTTCTCTAGCATAAATCTTTTCTAATATGATACATTGACAGATTATTCTCTAGCTTGAAAGGCCAAATATTAAAAGATTATGCTATATCCATTGTGAGACCTTATGTATCTACGGGTAAGAACTGGTATGAGCGACTGTTCTAAACATTTCTCCAAACTAATTCCATAAGCGGGTGCCGATAACCTTGAGTTTATATCAAACCTTATATAATGACCATGCTTATTTAGTAGTTAGCTATATAAGGTTTTGTGTTTGGATCAAAATGCCCCATACAATTAATCTAAGAAAATGGAGTATAGGCAAACAAGAAATTAAACTAAGTAACTAATTAACCAACGATATCCTTATAAATATGTTAAAGGTAATCATAGGTGATGGACTGATTAGTCCAATGAGGATCTTGTTACTGCCTCTAAACACTTATTAAAGCCAGGATTAAAAGTTCCAAAAGCCTAAGAACACTTTCCGTTCTTACTTAATGGTAAAAGTAAAAAATTCAAAAGTAAAGAATAGAAGCATCTTCTAGATTTGTCTTTGCGAAATCCAATACCCTAAAATGGGGTTTGAGTCAGAAACGTAGAAAGTAGGTTGGTTTTAACCAAAAAATAAATAAACTTATTAATAATTATAAAACTTTTGGAGAGGACAGAGGGTTTGGAGCAGAGGGAACATGATGGCCTCCATGCTTACAAAGCCATGCCTGGAAGTGCCTGACTCTTCCTCACTCACTCAGACAGACCCACTCACATTATCAATGGCTTCATTCTAAAAGGAGGCATGGGAAATGGAGTCACTTAATGACATGAATCTCTCTGGGAACTCCCCCCAACTTTTCTTTTCGCTTAAGGGTCCACTACGTACTACTGCCATTTCCTGAACTGGATTTCACTGGCTCACTACGAGTTTGCCCAATCTGGACCAGACCTAAAATTTATTGCGGCCACCACCTCGACAATGCATGTTCTTAGGAATTGTATGGAGATGAAATATACGCATTGCCTAATATTAGTGGAATATCTTCTTAAATTACGTACGCAGAGATTTTTTGAGATTGTAATGTGGCAGGTCACATTCCAACAAATAGTTTGCACTTAGAATTTCTTCGATGCCATTAAGTTGATATGGATGTGAGAGTGAGAAGAGAATCGAAAGTTGACAGCTCAACACATAATTGACTATGAAAATTGAATTTAGAACTTCAAATACCATATTGATCAACAAATGAGTAAACTAAAACGAGTTAAGAACTTCCTATCATACCATAATGACTAAGTTTAGTAAAATAAAATGTAATAGAATGTAAACATCTATCATAAAAGTAAATGGCAACTCTCTAATATCATACTAGAAACTGAACATCCAACCAAAAATCAGTTGGTAATAAAATATCAAAGATTATTCAAACCACATAAGCGAAACTTTCTTTTGCAATGTGAAACAACACACAACCAAATGGTCATGGAAATTAATCCAAAACTTGCTCTTAAATTCCTAATTTGAATTAATCTCGACCTAAAAAAATTTCAATAATTCTATTTAGATACATAAGATTGAAGACTTACATACTCTCTAATAGAGGTGAGTTCTACCATCGGAAACATAGGCTCTACTTGTATTAGAAAGTGTGTCAAAAAATGTGAGTTTTGTGTGTCTAAGTAGCATTACTCAAAGAACTCGTATATCATGTTAAGTTTAGACTATACATGTATAGCACTTGAACGGGTATATTCATGTCAAATTGAATAAAAATTATAATTTTTGGTAAGCTTAGAATTAGCAGACTGGATGAGAAAGATCATCCATAAGTTATCTGCTATTCAAAATGGATAAGAACTACTCTGCTGTTATGTACTTGAGTGAGGCCTTTGGCTAAGAAAAGTAAGTGAATAAGACAGCAGAGGCAAGGGTGAGGCAGCAGAGAGAAAAAACAAGCGAAAGGCTCACAAAGTCACATAGCAGCATGAATGATGCTTGCCTGGAGCAATTGAGAGAGATTCCAACTGTGAGAGAGAGAGAGAGGCTTTCTGAATGAAAAAAGCACGACAGGAATGATGTGGCGTGTATGGAGGATTAGGATATTTCTCTCTCTCTCTCTCTCTCTCTCTCTCTAACCCCATCTCCCAAGCTTCGAGATAGATTTTACATTTTGGTCTGGAAGGGCTCGAGGACTTGGAGACTGTGTGTATGAAAGGAGTAACCCTTATTATTATTTGGTCACTTGGGTGAGGCTTTGTTTGTTTGTTTTTGTTACTATGTGGGGGCAGTGTGTGACTTGGAAGATTATGGCCACTTAAAACTTCCTAACATGCTTTGTTTGCTTCAGAATCTTCATCACCTACTATGATGTATCATGTCATTCTTTGGTGGGAGCCATCACTTGTAAAGAAATTAAAAACCCAAAGAAAAAAGAACAAGTGTTTTTTTTTTTTTTTTCATATGGCTTGTTAATTAATTATGAGTCATGAGTATAGTGACTCGAACCTAGGATAACCCTTGAGATTGCCTAAGTGGCTAGATGGAGATTTAAATGAAGATAACTAGTAAACTCTTTACTGATATAAAAAAGCTTAGTTAGGCATGGCCACTACTTGAGAATTTGATTGGCCTTTTAAGGTTCTAATCATCAAGGTTGTTCTAATTAACATGTGGTTGACTTGTTATTTGCAATGGGTGAATAATTGAAAGTTAACATTCCATTAAACAAACATGTAAAGAAGTAACTTTGTATTAGTGATTAATTAACGATCATATACTTAAAATCATCTCTAACCTTTTGAAGATCAATATTCTCACTATGTGTGTCGATATAATTCCTCTCTAGATATAATTGAATACATCTAATATGTTCATTGCTTTTAATATAACCATGGTGTAGTAGTACACTCTACTTAGTATTTGTCACGTAATCAACATAACTAAAAATAATATCTATGGTTATGGTTGCAATTTGTGAGCTTGGCAAAGGGCTAATGGGAAGAAAACTCGACGTCTGTTGGGGGTGACTTAACATGACTCTTTTGCAGACGATTGTAAAACCATCAGAGGGTGGTGCCATCCTTTCCTCGTGATGCCTTTAGGTCTTCGGTTTACAAGGTTTAGTCCTCGTGACTAGGGTTTAAGGTTTAGGACTAAAGGCCCTCTGCGAATAAAGATTTGTATTGTATTCTCTGTTGAGTTTGTGATTGTGGAGTTGTTGTGTGATGTGTTCTAAGGATCACGTTTTACATGCCCCATCTTATGTACGTTCTTGACTATTTTTAATGAAATTTATATCTAAATAAATAAAAAAGCCAAACTCACTAAGGACCACGAGACTCATAAGATTAAGTTGTACCCAAGGAACAAAATGCCGATAATATCGCCGATATTATCGGTTTTTCACGGTACCGATATTTTAATCACTATCCATCTGGTTTTCGTCAAAATATCGCGATATTATCGATAATATCGATAATATCGTGATATTTCCGAAATTATTGCGATATTTTGAATCCGGCCGAGACTTTCCCGGGGGAGGAGGAGGACAGTCGTGGCGGCGAGAATAGGGCCGGCGGATGGGAATACGAGACACAGAAGTGGGGAGAAGAGAAGAGGGGAAGGCTCCCGACCTGGAGGTCCGAGAACGTGAACGCCGGGGGGGGTGGAGGCAGGAAGAATCTTGGGGGGGGGGAAGAGGGAATGAAGAAGACTCCGGTGTGGGGGGGGGAAGGGAATGAAGAAGACTCTGGTGTGGGGGGGGGGAATTCTGGGTGCAAGAGGGGGAAAGGGACTTGGGAAGGGGACGTGAACGCGTGGGGGGGGGGAATCTGGACATTCCCGGACTTATTTATATCATCAGAGAGAGAGGGAATCTGGGGGGGGGAGGGAAGGAAACCTGGTGATCTGAAGGTGTTCTGGGAAGGGGGGGAGGAAGGGAAAGGGATCCTGGGCAGAGGGAATGGGGGGGTGGGGGGGTGGGGAAGAAGGGATCTGGTTTAACTGGAGAGGAAGAGAGAAGGACAGGGAAGGTGGGTGCTGCCTGCCTGCGTGCGTGCGTGTGCGTGTGTGCGTCGTCTGTGCCACTTGGCACATGGTTTTATATGAAACCATGGTTTTGGCACATGGTTTCGTGTGTGGTTTTGTGTGTGTATGTGCGCGCTCGGTTTTTTTGTGTGTATGTGTGTGTGTTTGTGTGTGTACGATTTTTTGTGTGTCTATATGTGTGTATGTGGCACACGATTTTGTATGAAAGAATTGGAAGCAAGTAACTTTGCTTAGAAGAACCAAAAATTTTGTCAGAGAAGAACAAAGAAATATTCTGTCAGAGAAGACCAAATATTCTCCACATGAAGACCAAATATTCTCCACATGTATCTTACCATGCAATGTATAAAGTTTAAAATATTGTACTAATTCATTATATATAAATGATTATGGTATGTTTAAACTTCTTTCATTAATTACTACATATTTTCTACTCACAATGTTTGTCAGCTCGCTATATAATCAACTTGATAATGTTAAATCCATCATGCAATGCATTTCCTTCCAATTTTTTGTGATAAACTAATAGATAATTGACTAAATAAACATCCTACAAAGTTTCAATAAAAATTTCCAAGTTTTTCTTACAATTTCCGTGGTTTCCATATAATTTTTATCGATATCGATATTATCCCGATATTTCCATCGATATTTCCGTGTTTTCGGACTACCGATATTTCCGATATTACCGATATTTAATACCTTGGTTGTACCCATTTAAGAAATGTGATTAATAGAGGCGAATATTTTTTTTTGGGAAAATTAGATTCACATCCTTCTTTTTGTTACTCCATTGATTAAAATCCTATTGATTTTGAATTTTTGATCAAGGTCCTTGGGTATTAATAACATCATTAATTATTTAAATAATCAAATATTTTTATTTTTAAATATATATTCCTTTAGTGTTAAAAATGTTACAATTAGTATATTTATATTTATAGCTAAATGTTTTATCATATATTTTTATTTTTAGTTTGGACCTATTTTTAATTTGCAAATATTTTTTAATTTGTACCCATATATTAGTTTCTTTTTGTGCCCATATTTTTTAAAGTTTTATTTGTGTTTGTACCCATGTGTATACCGTTACGTGACATTGTATATTTAATCAATGATAGAAAAATTACATATGGTATATTTATGTTTTATGCCTAAACTTTGTATCATATATTTATATTTTTAGTTTGTACCCACTTTTAATTTGCAACATTTTTTTTTAAATTTGTAGTATTTTCTTTTAGTTTTATTTTGTACCCATGTATTAATTTCTTTTAGAGCCTATATTTTTAAAAATTCATTTGTACTCATAATTTTTAATCTTTTATATGTACCCTAATTTATTTATAATGTACCCATTCTTCCTTATTAATGTACCACTTTGTTATATGTGAAATGTACCAATTTTTTTGTAAAATGTAACACTATGGATACATTCTTTTGTCATTTATTATTTCTTATTTTTACATAGTTTTTATCCATTTATTCAATCAAAATGTTTGAATTTTTTTATAGTAACCGTTTCTAATAGTATTATAATGAGGGATTTTAAATTTATAAGATTATAAATCTCATAAAATATCAAACAATTAATGTCAAAACTATAAAAATATAAATATTAATAGTAATATAATGAGGTGTACAAAGTCAAGGGACCTGGATCAAACTTTAAATACTATTAAGATTTTAATAAAAAATGTTAAGGATTAGGGACCGCATCCAAAGTATCCTTTTTTTTTTATCGGTTAATTTGTGAAGTTTCCTAACCATTAGTTTCCAAAAATTGCTTGAGAGAAAACAAATTAATACATACTTAGCAGTGTTGGCACTAGCACACGTTTAAATTCATCAGAAGGAAAGTCAAAGAATGAGAATAGGACTTATCAAACCACACCATTCAATCCTTTTTAGTACATGAGCTTGATCTCCATAAACAAAAGGAACAAAAAAGCTTTGAGAGTGAAAACACATACACTCGATCATGATGAAACTGAGAAGCAAAGCTTTCCAAGGTTTCAATTCTTAGCTTCTGCTGCTCAGCTGTGCACAAAATATGAGCATATCATCAGATGGCACTCCAAGTGAGAGTGGTGGGATCCTCCATACAATACATGATATACATTTAGGCAAATTCTGCGCGCATGGTACAGTAGCACTCACCAATCCTCCTCCACATAGTGCTCCAAGAAAATACACACCATATATAAAAACACCAACACGCTTTTATATCTATATATGAAAAAAGGGAAAGATTGTAAAAGGAGATATAAAAACAAAGAGATTTATTTCATCCACTATTGTATAAAGTTATTCACTTATCTCATAGTCTTATCACTTCAAATCTCGCCCAACACTATGTATAACAGTTAAGCAAGATTCATTCATCGCATAGTATGTGCGGCATAGAAAATACTACGTATGAAAAGTCTATTCGCACTAGTGCACACTGAGAGATTAGTTATTGTTAATACAAACCAAATATTGGAACCAATTAATACATGTGTGGAAATATGTATTGTGCGCGTGAAAGTATGGCATGACTCATGAGTCATGACATGGCGGCTAGATAATTAAGCCCTCCCTCTTGTTCATTATCAATGATCAGTTTCATCCCAACAATTGCAAATGGTGCGACCATGGAGGGGCTCGTAGGGCCAACGTGCCTTCAAACTGAAATACATGGAGGTCCGAGGGAGGGGTGGGACCAAGTGTGCCAAGGAGTTGGGACACATGCTAGATGATGTGTAGCTTTGTAGGGTCGTTCATGGTGGTTGTCGGGGGGTGCATGAGGCCGCTGAGTGGGACCAATTATATAGGGTTGGAGATGTTGTAAATTCATGATTTCATTGATTTGGGATGAGAACGAAGGGAAAAGTAACTCTTGTATAAACTAGTGTATTTGCTATGATTGTATTTGTATCTTCTCCTTATGGTTGCTGCCCTCATATGACACGATAATTATATGTACAAAAAACCCTAATTTTCTCAAAACCCTAATATGTTATTTTATTTTCTTATATGTCCAAACCTAAAAAGCTAAGTTAAGTTCATAGACAATATAATTGTATAAGTTCCGTAATTTTTCATGTGCTAATTTTGAGACTCGTTATTGTGAGAGGAGCTTTGTATACATTCAGTACATATAACTGATGAAAGACGGGAGGATTAAGTTAAATATAAGTTTTTTTTTTAAAAAAAAAAGAAAAGAAAAGTGGGCTAGGGGGACCAATTAAGTATTATGGGTAAGGTCTTTCAAAATGCCTTTCTTTGTCCCTTCAAATTACCAAGTTTTTCAAAAAGGATATGAATTAGTCCTCCCAAGTTGAAGTTAAAGAGGAAGATTTTGGATTCAACTTTTCCGCATGAAAAAGGTGGGGACTTTGTTGACACTTGATACTTTGGTTTGGTTGAGACTTTTTAAGTAAGATTTGATTCTAACAAAGTGGTTGACCATTTGTAAATGGTGATTTGTTTGTGTTGAGAGAGAGAGAGAGAGAGAGAGAGAGAGAGAGAGAGAGAGAGAGAGAGAGAAGAAGAAGAAGAAGAAGAAGAAGATTGCTTGCAGAAGAAAGAGAGTGTTGTGGTGTGGGCTTTTAGATAGTGTGTTGAGTTTGGTGATGCGCGTGCAGCACAAAGAGGTGGGATTGTGGGCATAATGGGGGCTGCCAGCCACATATCCATAAGATTTATTCATGACGCCATACATTCCGCATCATTCCTCTTCTTAAAACAGAAAAATTTTGATTCCTAAACTCACATATTTTCATCATTGCTTTCTCAACCCTTTCTAATTTTCTCAATTCAAAATTTAACTCTCTATACTATACACCTTAGCTACTAGTGCATGCCCTACATGCATCATACAAATACAAATTGGTTGCTTCCGTTTCTATTGATGTTTATCTTCCAACCTAACAGCACATGCATCATACAAATACAAATTGGTTGCTTCCGTTTCTATTGATGTTTATCTTCCAACCTAACAGCATATAGCATACAGTATCAAACGATGTTATGAGTTCAAATCTAACAGAGGTTAGTTGTGTTGTTTATAATAATTGATCACGTAGAACTTCGTTTGAATGTGTGATTTAGATTGAAAATTAGGAAAACTAATGAAAATGATTTGAAAACTTTGAGTTTTAATGATAAGGACAAAATAAAGGGTAAAGAGAATAGTACTAGGATTAACTTTTTAGTGTAAAAATGTGATTTTTCATTAAAGTGAACAGTACCGGAAGTTTTTCGTTAAAGTTCTCACACCATAACTTGTTTTTAGTTGTGCATCTATAACCTAACATGCCAAAAACTTTTGCCAAGAGAAAGCTTCTTCCTAGCTAGCTGATCATTCTGAATTGTAGATGTAATCTTTCAGCAATAGTCTTGAATTAAAAGCCAAGGAGAACCAGAAATGTAATGACTAATGAGGCGAGTAGTAGCTTAGGTTGGCTATGAAACTTCATTGGAAAGCCCACCAAACACTAATTACTCCCTTTTACTTCAAAGTTACTGTACCTAAATACTTTATGTCTGACCAAAATTAACACGAAAATCATTGTATGAGAGATACAATACAACTATGTGTCGGTAGTTTTGGCAAATGAACGAAAAGAGAAATGTTAGGGAACCTCTTAAAGTAAGACTTTCTATACATTATTTGTCAACTCATAGTTCAATGTCAATTCTCATATCAACATTATAAAATATTGTGTAAAAAACATGAGGGGACAGAGATTCTCACTTTTGAGAGAATCTCTTTAACGTTTCTCGAATGAAAATATGAACCAACAAAATTATATGAAATGTTAGGCAGCATGCAGTTTGAAATTGCTAAAGGTTTAATTAAGTTACTTTTGAGAGAGTGACCTTACCATCGAATAAAAATATGAACAAACAAAATTATATGAAATGTTAGGCAACATGCAGTTTGAAATTGCTAGAGGTTTAAGTTACTTGTATAAAGAAAAGGTTTGGCTAATCAAAGTTGACATAATTAATTCTATGTATGGCAATCTTTTTCCTAAATTTCCTTTTGGGTGAATGCTTAAAGATCATTGTTGACTCTTCCAAAAATATATCAATATTGATAATACGTTTACGTTATTCTGCTAGACATACGCCGCGTGTAAAGATCTCGTATTTCGATTTTACCTCATATCTTGGTTCTCTTTTAACTGTGATTATCACGGTCTTGTAATAGCTCAAAAACAAGTTGGTCTTCCATTTTTTGAAGGGGAAACAAAGATGACAATGTCATTTGCATGGAGAATAAAAATGATGGGAGAATGGCCTTGATATCACGTATGGATCTCCCCCTAATTCAAAGATATTCTCATTATTTTTATCAGCCACGCCTGATTCCTTTTATTTTTGTTTTTTGCAAACGAAATTATTATTGTTTTAACTTATAAGCTAAAATATTCATGATATTCTGGGCACGTCTTTACCTTTTTTGTTTTCAGCACCTGCTCGATCAATGCTCAAGAACATATGGCAGCATTGTCCCTATCAACCAGTTGTTTTCATATTTTTAGTGTAGTTTTCACCTTTCCATTATTCCACTGCCCATTTTCAAAGTTTTGAGTGGTCATCTTGCAGTTCCTTTTACACTAAATGTATCAAAATTACGAGAAGGAAAATTCGAACTTGGCTTCAAAAGATGAAACACATTGCTCTACCCCAACTTGACTAAATCCAAATTTGCAATTTTTTAAATCTCTTTTCTTAGCCACTTTTTCTAATCTTCTATAGTATACTACTTGGAAAAATTATTATGCCTGTAAAAAAACATATTGAATTTAGCAACAATGCTAATAATTCTTGTCATGGAGAGGAACAAACAAGAACATATCTACTTCTAGTCTATAATTATGTCCCAGAATTTTCAAGCCAGGACTTAGATATAATTCCTTGTAATTGTGATGCTGAATTTTGACCCATCTTATTTTCAATTATTGACATTCAAAATTAACCAAAGTTTCCCAAAATTTGGCGGAAAAACACATGCAGATAATTATCTTCATCAGCTAGAACTTGTGATGATAAGGTTCTTGTACAAACAACAGTTCCCTGTAGGCTAAGTACAACCTACTTGTGACTGAGCAGATCAAGCATATATATGGATCCATCTGTCCAATTCTTACAATCGTAGAATTACTATGCCTATTTATGATGTTTGTTTCTTGGTCCAACATCAATTAGTCTTAAGGGACCTCCCCTGTTTTTCTGCTCATTTTTTAGACAGCAAGTGAACCATGAAACGAAATTATATGTGCAATTTAGCACAACTCATACCATGCAAATTAAACTCGTTAAGTAAAGCAAGCAACGATATAGTAATAATATCTGTTAACCAGTGTTACACCTTGTAACACAATTTGGAATCCACAAGAGATGAGAAAACTCTTCTACCAAACTCGTATTTGACATAGCAAATGACCTCGAAACCCTTAAAATGCCCTATATCATAGCAAAACAATAAATTTTGACCATCTTGACGTTCTTTCAAAATACGTAGTATGAGTTCAAATCAGACATCATCACCGTAACTTCAGAACACTCAAAATTTGTTTTCTTTAATATGTTTATTGAGTTGTTGCATGATTTAATTCATTAACTGTTGTGATCGTTAAAAAATTGTAAGTCTACATAATAATTTAATTTTTAACTTGATAATTGGATGGAATATGTTTGTCATCTTAATCAAAATGGACTGAAATGAATTAAGTGGAAGCAAATCATTAATTGGCAATATGCATTGTTGGATTTGCTTAGCACTACTCATGGGAGAGAACAGTGACTGTCTGCCGACTGGAAGTAAGTGGAGAGAAGTGCAGGATTCAGATACAAATCATACAAACAATAGACCAGAAAACAAAACAACAAAAAAAATAAAGATTAATATTATACGCGTGGGCATAAATTCCGTTTGCTTGTACACATCGGTCTCTCTCTCTCTCTCTCTCTCTGCTCTGCTGAAAGAAAAGATTTTGCTCACGAAAAATAAAAAGGATTTGTAAGCAAATTTCAATATACATATCATCATCCTTGTTCACTTCATAATGCCTGCAATCATGATTCTTGGTTGCCTCATCCGCATGCCCCTCCCTCTCTCTCCTCCCTCTCTCTCTCTCTCTCTTCTCCCCCTCTCCCACCTACCTATAAATTCCACACACCCCACCCTCTCTCTCTCATCTCTACATTCCCCACTCACAATCTCTCTCTCTCTCTCTCATCTCATTTCGTCCTCTGCATCTCTTCTTATCGCTATTTGTTCATTTGGGCACTTGTTTGATTTGCGCCCTTGTTTTTTAGGGCACTTTGTTCGTTTTCCTAGGGTTTACCCTACAGTTTGTGTGTGACCTAAACAACCCGAATGGCGGTTTCTGGTTTTGAAGGGTTCGAGAAGCGTTTGGAGCTACACTTCTCTGGGGACGACCCTAAAAATGTAGGGTCGCTCGGTCTTGGTCTTCGCCTCCTTGACTTTGAGTCCTTGCAACAAGTCCTACATGCCGTCCAATGCACCGTTGTCTCGGCCGTAGCGAATCAGCACTTCGATGCTTACGTGTTATCCGAGTCCAGCCTCTTCGTCTACCCCACCAAGATCATCATCAAGACATGTGGGACCACCCAGCTCCTCAAATCCATCCCTCCACTCCTCCGCCTCGCGTCGCTAGACCGCGGCCTCACTCTCGTCTCCTGCCGCTACACCCGCGGTAACTTTATCTTCCCCAGTGCCCAGCCTTTTCCCTACACCAACTTCCAAAACGAGGTCGTTTACTTAGAGGAGTCACTTCCCGCCACTCTCTGCTACCGAAAGGCCAACGTCATGCCCTCCAAAACCCCCTCGCACGCGTGGCACGTGTTCACAGCATCCACGCAAAACACTACATGTCGTGTAGGGGAAGACGACAACGACGGCGGATTGTTCACCCTCGAAATCTGCATGACCGAGCTCGACCGCGACCTCGCGCGCAACTTCTTTCTCCGTCCCAGCGCCAAATACGACGGCGACTCCGCTGGCAAAGAGATGACGGTGATCACTGGAATTTCCGAAATTAACCCTCGGGCTCTGATCTGCGACTTCGCCTTCGACCCCTGCGGCTACTCCATGAACGGCATCGACGGCGACCGCCACTCCACCATCCACGTCACCCCCGAGGACGGGTACAGCTACGCGAGCTTCGAGTGCGTGGGGTCGGTCTACGACGACCGCGACGACGTTGTTCGGGTGCTGAAGAAAGTCGTCCAAATCTTCCGGCCGGCGACGATGTCGGTGTCGACCACGTGCGCGAGCCACGAGGTGTGGACGCGTGTCGCGGGGGCATTGGAGCCGCTGGGGCTGAAGTGCCGGAGTTGCGCCGTGGACGAGTTTCCCGCCGCCGGCAACGTCGTGTACCAAACGTTCGTGGATCGTCGGAGTACTGAAAATAATAATAAGTAGGATTAAATCGTAATTAAGTGGGGTTTTTTTTATAATTTTAATTAGATTTTTAGCGGAAAAGCGATCGGACGGTGGAGGTGCGAGGAGAAAGAAGGTGATGATCGAATGTGAGGGGTTGACTGTTGGGATAAATAGTAGAGATGACGTGGAAGTTAGCACAATGATAATGCACCCCACTTAGGCTTGTCACGCCTAAGATTTTGAGGTTGTTTTTTGTCTGGTAGTGGGGGATATCAGTATTAAGTGCTATTTGTTGAGAGGGAGGTTTACTTGAAGTTTCTTTCTTCTACATTCTCAACCTCTATTCTTTTCATTTTCTTTTTCCCCCAATCCTTTTGGATTTTCTATTTAATTCTCTCTATTTTCTTGACCCTCTCCCTTTGTCCCTAATGCATGCTTTAATTTGTTTCTAATAATCAATTATCAAACAAAAATAAATCATACGAAATTACGCAAAATGAGAACTCGTGAAATGAGCAAAGAATATGCGGATGATCGTCTAAAGATTAGTTGCCCCATTTCATTAGTCTGCAGTTGGACGTCTATCCGTAACATGACAATATGTTATATGTATATGTTCAAAAATGTGTTCAAGCTCTCTTTTTTTGAAATTAGACTCATAATCTTAAATATTCCTTGTTCATTTTACGAGAATACAACTAAGTATACTGAAATGTAAATATGTTCTAATCATCGTACTTGTATATTATAAATTTATTACTCAAAATCTTTGAGACCCTAACAACAAAATCATCATCGTATTCTATTGAAAATCTCCTTTGTTTTAAAGTGGCAACCCTAGTTTGCATGCATGGGGGGTTTAATAAACTTTTCCATAAACAAAATAATTCTCCCTCCATGATAATATGCAACGGGCAATGAAGTCACGAACCCTCACCATGATGTCATCCAATAGTTCCTTGTCGCATATAATTTTATTTAATTTTTTATCCTTTTTACCTTCACGTTAATAAAAAAAAAATCATATAATTTGCACGTGATAATTATTATTAAGTTGAAGTGGTCGGACACACCTAATAGCTACAGGTAAAAAGAGAGTGGAAGCTGGTTCAATGAACCACCTGTCTAAAGTTGATTCGTCCTCAAAAGGGTTCATATGATATGAAATTATTACATTGGGGGCTAAAACTTTATTTTGTCTAAAAATGGGTTCTTTTCATAAACACTCTATTTTTGGTAAGTGGACTGATTCGTAAAATGGGTAAAACTGTTAACAGGCTAAGGCCCATTTCATGACAAAAACAAGCTCTAAGACCAAGGACCCAAAATTCTTACCCAAATAACTAAGTGAAATGGACCACCTACACATGTTGGTCTTTATAATTTTTTTTTTTTTAACAAACGATATGATCTACGTTAAAAAGGAGAGAGGTGAACTTAGCTTCAAAATAGGGTAGTAATAATGTGGTCGAACCTAAGACCTCTCACTTACAAGGGAAGAGGAATACCACTAAACCGTAATACAAAGTGGCATAATCCTTTTTGTTTATTATCTTTATAATTTGAGGGATGTGAGATAGTCGGATAACTAGTATGGTGCGTGACGGGCTATCTGTATCACACATTTCATACAATGAAATCCAATATGTAAAGCAGTATGTTTCTCTACATAAATTAAAAAAAAATCCTAATTAAACATGATCATGTTTGAGCCTTTGAGGAGTGTGAGACAGTTGAACGTCTAGTTGTATGGTGTGTTACGGGATATCATACTTCCCGTAAATGAAATCCCATCTATACATGAAGACGATATGTATCTTTACATTACTTTCGGAAAGTTTTCCATATACCGCAAGTGTTTGGTCAACCTAAAGGTTGAAGTTTCCTTGTACGTTTATGATGTCGGTAGCACCTTAGTAATGTGATCAGTAGTTCTCTCTTGCCAAACTTATATATGATCAAGCAAATTCTTATGCTGCAAGACTGAAAGTAACACATCGGAACATGATAATTAATCATGGTTTAGCGAGAGAACATAAACATGATTGAGCTGTTTCCCCTTTTAAAGTGCATGGCTTAATCAAGTAATTAATAAAGCATTAAGAATCTAAGATGATTAACTAAAAACGATAAAATTTAATTAACCCATCAACTTTTGGAGCTTTATTATCAAAAGCTAAAGATTAAGATGGAGAAAAAGGTTAGACATCAAAAGCTTGCAGGAATGACAGAATCTAGTGGGACTCTTTTCAGGTCATGCGACAATGCTTTTGGTCCCCAATCATCTTGAAAATTGAAATTAAATTGCTACCCACCCCAACACCCACTTTTCCCGAAAGCAAATATTGGAATTTTTCTGGGAACAAGGTTCAAGTTCTTCGGAGAAATTCTTTTGTCATCTCAAGCCAAGGGTTATCGGTCATTTTAGCCCCAATTTGTATAAATCTGTCTCCAGTTTGATTCTCGTTAAATACGAAGTTGAACCACATTATTATGGGAAGCCTATTGTAAGGTTTAACCAACTCTCCGACTCTATTAGTGTATATAATATCATTTGTTAAAAAAATAAAAAATAAAAAAATAAAAACACGATCAGGGCTAACTTTTGCTAAGGACAAACTACATAGCAAGCCCTCAAGTCCTTCAACAAGCCCTAACATGTGTATTCCATAAGATATAGTCTTGCATAATTGGAGATGAAAAATTTTAGCCCTACAATATTATTTAAAATCTTACTTTTTTTGGAGGGTAAAACATGACTATGGGCTACGTTTACCCCTTTGTTACTGGAGGCAGCCTTATGTGTATTAGAAACACAAGTCACGATGTATTATTTTATGTGGAGTGAATAACGGAATTGATATGTCTCATTTATATTAATAAATGAATTTTACGTTTTATTATTTGAATGATATAATAATGTTACATAATTGAATTCCGAGTACAAACATTGTCGTGGGATTTTTCTCACAAGTCACAGCTCAAAGAACTGTAAGCTGTCAGAAGTGTCCATCTTAATAATTTGTATTTTCGCAAGTGTTGAAGGAGAAACTTCCAGGTTAAACAGATAAGGATTCAAATGCTACAACAATTCCATTTACTAAAGAGCTGTGGATATAACCCATCATATTGAAACTCTTAAACTTTCACGTACACCTTTTCATCCATTTATGGAAGATGGCTGGAGCTTTGATTTCTAGTTTTAGACAATTTTGAACTACATGTGTCAATTTGTGATTTTCTACAGTATCGTGATGGCTGTGTCACAGTTTTACATGTATTATTGGTTGTGCAAATTTATCTTCAGATCAAGAAATTGATCACCAAAGAGGATGTACACATTTAGCACCTCATTGTATCAAGAAATTGACAACATGCATTGCATATTGTCAAAATATATCTAACTTAATGGCGTCGCTCTCTCGTTTCAAAGTCAAAAGATGTTCGAAATTCAACGCATCATGTGTACTTATTTACTATACTTATCATATGTTCATTAAATATAATTATTATTACCAATTTATAATTATAACATGTGAATTAGTATTGCTTTACCACACACTCAAAAAATTTCACCTCTAAATTAAAAAAAATATCGATATTTGTTAATATTTATATTCGAAAGTTGTCACAAATGTGCGTATCAGGTTTTTCTTTTCTTTTTGTTCCCTTGATCTTGTCTTTCCGCAAAGCAACGGATCATTTCGAAAAGCCTGCTCTCTTTGCCTTTGCCAAGATTATATTCCGTGCGAACCCCACACGTGCTTGTATAGTGATTTGATGCATTTGCTTTGCTTCTGATAACCTTGCTTTTTTGTGGTTTTATTCCAAATTTGAAACGCACTAAATAATAAAATTGCATCAGTTTACCAAAAAAAAAGTAAAAAAAAATAAAAAATTGCATACTTAAATTTGCTTCAATACAGCCACGTAATACTACGGTATAGTGGTATTCATCTTCACTTGTAAGTAAGATGTCTTAGGTTCAATTATCGCCAAAGGCGAAGTTGAATCTCATTATTGCTAGTCTATTGTGAGGCTAAGCCCACCCTCTCCCCCTTAGTGTAAATAATATTATTTGTTCAAAAAACAAAAAAATTAATTTCATACAAGGTAAGCATATTATTTAATATTTAATTAGGTCGGCAATTTGAAGGACTCAGTCCAATATTTGAATTCAAGGAAGATGGTCGTCTTATTAGCACATTATATATTGTTAAACAAACTCCATATTTTCTTTCTCAATTTTAATACACTCCGCATATTTTCTCTACTATCCTCACATTCCACACATATTATATAAAATTAAGTGCTTCATTAGTATCTAAATTATGCCTAGTCTAATGCATATTGTAAATTGCAAGATCTATAGTCTCTGTTAAATGTTGTTAAGTCATGGAAATACTAGAATATGTATAACGACTCTGCAACCGTTGTTACATAAAGAATGAAACAAATATGAAGTCTTATTTTATGTGAAGTCTCCAGAACGTTGATTTTATGTTTCATTTGTCAAAAATAACTATTTCCAATCAAACGTGTTTGTGCTTTTAGTGATTTGAATGTTGTTCTACAGTCGAAAGGGAGTGGCTATGAGAGCTTGGAAAATAAGTATATTAGAATACATGTTGAAAATAATTTGGAGCGTATATAGAAAATAAGTTTCTTTCTTAAAATCTTATAAAGCCTAAATAGTCATCTCATATTAGGGTATGTAAGTTAATTAATAACAAATTTTTGTGGGAGGTGTATTCAACAATATGTGACGTGCATCTTTTCTTCTTTTAGATAGGCAACGGAAGCAAGCATGTGTGGGAATGATCAATGACTTGAGTTTAGTTCTTTAGTTCGAGTAACATTCCGGTCTTAAGCAAAGTCGTCCTACCTGTCCTGTTCAGTCAGTTGCATATTGGTAAGTATGATTGTAGAAATACAAATAGGCGAATGAGTTTTTCAACAAATTAATATATGGGTGCCTAGGGAATCCACAAGATTCAATCTCAGAATACCCTTCGTCCCTATTAGCATGTCACATATTGTTAAATACACCCCTAAAAAGGTTTATTATTAAATACTCAATACCTTGTTGACCAAAAGAAAACTCAACAACTTAATTACTCAAAAATTTTAGTCAATCAGAGTATATAAAATTGGAAAAATTTTATTTGGACCCAAATTTTTTCTTTCTGAACTCAACTTATGATATTTTTACTTTGAATCTATGTTTTATCTCACATATAAAATGAGTTTAGAAAGAAAAAGACGCCCAACCAAAGTCACTTCCGTCATCCACCCCCACCTCTCCAAACCCAAAGACACCCAATGTTCTTCACCCCTTCCCCAACGATCCGGCCACGCCACTTGCACCTCCCCTACCACCCACAATCAAAGACCCAAATCTCATCTCATCATTATATAGAAGCAATGCTTCAATACCGTAA
The DNA here is from genome assembly GCA_024362995.1 of Heteromeles arbutifolia. Taxonomy (NCBI): domain Eukaryota; kingdom Viridiplantae; phylum Streptophyta; class Magnoliopsida; order Rosales; family Rosaceae; genus Heteromeles; species Heteromeles arbutifolia. The sequence goes on from JANCRC010000006.1 coordinate 23,534,612, forward strand.
GGATAAATCAATGAAGAGACATCATCCAATTAAGTCATTTGTTTAATATAAACCATTAAAAACTAGGTTAATGAGTTTGTGTGTAGAACCTTAATTCTTCATTAATCATTTTTCACAAAAATTGTGAATTAAACCAATTTGAGTTCAAACTCATTGAGTTTAAATCATTCAATAGGAATGCCAAGAAGTTTCAGAGGTTGGATGGGGGGGTGTTTTCTTGGAGGACTTCGATGGGGTAATTAAATATATCTCTTTTCACTAATAGGTTTTTGTGATGCCTTTTTTCTTTCTAAACCCATTTTTTATGGGGGCAATATTCATAATAAGTTTGGAAAAAGTAAAATACAAGAGGAGTGCATAAATTATTTGTAAACATGAGTTATTTAAATAAGTATGTAAATATATTGTAAATACTAGGAGTCCTTTATTAGGAAGGATTTATTGTTGTGTCCTTTATTGTTTAGTGTTTCCTTGTAGAATAAGGATTGTGTATGTATATATTTCAAGGAAGTAATACAATGAAAATTACCCCGTAAAATTCTATTTGGTATCAAGAGCAGGAGCTGCCGTAACCCTAATTTTCTTTCCGGTGTACTCGACTGGTTTTCTGCAATTCTTCTCGCAGAATTCAGTTTGGGCTGTGTGTGTAGTACTGCTGTGTGTGTAGCAGTGTGGTGAGTACCCTATCAACGTGCAGATTTGTGTAAGGCAGTGTCAACGTGCAGATTTGTGTAAGGCAGTATGGTGTCTACGAAAATCAGTGGTATTTTGAAATTAAAGGGCAGTGCTCATACCTCTAAGCCAGTTGTGAGTCCTGTTGTTATTCAGAATGATGCATCTGCTGTACCAAGTACCGTGAAACTAAATGGATCGAATTATCCTCTTTGGTCCAAGGTTTTAAAGATGCATATCGCTAGACGCGGTAGGAAAAGCTTTGTGACTGGGAGTACCAAGGAACCTGCTGAGGATAGTGCTGAGTATGAGACGTGGGAGACAGGGAATGCAATTGTGAAAGGGTGGTTGATCAATTCCATAGAACCTGCTATAATGGGATTTTTTATTCACCTGCGTACCGCTAAAGAAGTTTGGGAAAATGTGGCTTGGACCTATTATGATGGTTCGGATATTTCTCAAATTTATGAATTGAAAGTTAAATCTTTCAGACTCTGTCAAGAGGGCCGGCTGGTTGGTATGTATTACGCTGATCTCAAGTCCGTTTGGCAGGAGTTAGATCAAAGGAGACCAATCAAGATGGAGTGTGATGTGGATCTCAAGACCTTTCGAGAAGAAATTCAAATTGATCGTGTGTATGCTTTTTTGGCGGGTTTGGATGATATCTTTGATAAAGTACGTAGTGATATTCTACGTACTCAACCCTTACCATATGTTGAAGAGGTGTTTTCTGTTGTTTCGGCGTGAAGCACAACGACATGCCACTATGATGGGTGGGAGTAACAATCAAGGAGGGCTGTCGTCTATGGCCATGGTCTCTCGGCCAGCTGGTGTCTCTCGGCCTAATAATCCTTCTAATCAATCTTTAAATTCTCGTCCCTTTACCTGATAAAATAAAGATGATTTGAAGTGTACTTTCTGTGGACAAACCTGTCATACTGAGGATATGTGTTTTACCAAGCATGGAGTGCCTGATTGGTTTCCAGAATTGAAGAAAAAACTGCGTGCAAATGAGTGTGGAAGTGCGGGAAACAATGGAGGCCGTGCCTCCCTGGCTACTGCTCCACCGAGAGCTAAGGAGGCCGCGACTATCTCCAATGACCCGAGTCAAACTTTGTTGACTCGTCCTACCCATGGTGACTCGTCCTCCACCGCAGGTACTGTAGGGCATGTTCTTTTGGCCTCCGATACTGAGCATCATACAGGTTGGATTCTGGACTCTGGTGCAACGGATCATATGACATACGATAAGAATATGTTTCAATATATGACAACATCTCACAGGGAATATATTGCAACCGCCAATGGTACCCGTGCCCCTGTCGTTTGTGCTGGCACCGTGTATCTCACGGCCTCTCTCTCTTTACACTGGTGTTTACTTGTTCCATCTTTATCACATCATTTACTTTCCATACCACAGGTTACTGAACAATTGGATTGTGTTGTTCTAATGTATCTGTCCTTTTGTCTACTTCAGGATATTCAGACCAAGGAGATAATTGGACGTGACACTAAGAGAGAGAGGTTGTACTATGTGGATGATGTCGTTCCTGGCAGAGCTCATGCAGTACGAGTGTTCCGTGATAGTAATCTACAAGAAGTATGGTTATTGCATCGTCGATTAGGGCATGCATTCTTTAGATATTTACGGCATATGTTGCCTAGTTTATTTAGTGGAATAAATGAATCAGACTTACATTGTGAAGTATGTATTCTTGCTAAAAGCCACCGTGCTTCGTTTCCTCCTAGTATGAATAAAAGACCTTTTCCGTTTGATCTCGTGCATTCGGATGTTTGGGGGCCTTCTCCAGTTGTTGCTTATTCTGAACTTCGGTGGTTTGTTACATTTGTTGATGATTGCACTCGTATGACATAGCTTTATGTGTTGAAAAATAAAAGTGATGTTGGTGCCATATTTCGGTCCTTTGCTCAGATGGCTCAGACGCAATATTCTTCCGTTATTAAAGTTCTGCGTTCTGATAATGGCGGCGAATACATTAATTTTGAGTTGTCGGAGTTCCTCCGTGGTCTAGGAATTCTCCATGAAACCACGTGTCCGCATACCCACAACAAAATAGGGTTGCAGAGCGTAAAAATCGCCATATTTTAGAGACAGCACGTGCCTTACTCCTTGGGGCCTCAGTTCCTCAACATATTTGGCCTGAAGCTGTTACTTATGCCGTGTATGTCATTAACCATATGCCCTCTTGGGTGGTTGGATTTCAAACACCTCTTCAGGTCCTCACTTAACATGCTCAAGTGGTGTCACGTAATACTTTCACTCCTTGAGTGTTTGGTTGTGTGGCGTATGTTCATATTTAGAAAATCCATCGTAGTAAATTGGATCCGTGTGCCCTACGGTGTGTCTTTGTGGGCTTCTCGTCTCACCAAAAAGGGTATAAGTGTTACCATTCTGCGACCCGACATATGTTTGTAACCATGGATGTGACCTTCTCTGAAATGGAATATTTCTACACTTCCGTAACTTCAACTTCAGATCACCAGGAGGAGAACACTGATGGTAATCTGAGTTGGTTGGATCTAGGGAGAGATGTGGCTGTTGAACCGCGTGTAAGACCTGGAACTGTTGATGTCGATGTCATGGCTGATATTGATCAGGTCGGAAAGGTTCTGACCGAACCCATACTAGGAGAGTCTCGGCCAGATGGTGTCGAGGACAACCCTACTGTTGAACAGTTTTTTGACGAACCCAGTACACCTCTCCTTGCCAAGCCTAGTACATCCTCTCTCTCTAGTTCTGAAGTGCCGCCCATTACATCTTCTCTGAATATACCTGAGGTAAGTGTTGTAAATGATTGTGTAACTAATCCAAGTAATATCGTAAGTACTTATAAATTACCACCGAGACAAAATCGAGGTGTGCCTCCTGATAGGTTTTCTCCTGAAGGAAATGTGAAGTATCCGATAGCCAACTATGTATCATGCAATAAGCTTGCACCAGAGCGTCAGACATTGGTAAGTAATATGGAGTCTATCCAGGTACCAACTCGAGTGGAGGAAGCTCTAAATGATCCAAAGTGGGCAAAAGCAATGGATGAGGAAATGTTGGCATTGCAGAAAAATAATACTTGCGAGGTGATGATGATACCCACAGGGAAGAAGACAGTGGGATGCCGGTGGGTATTTATAGTTAAATATAAAGTTGATGGACAGTAGACAGAAACAAAGCAAGGTTGGTGGCTAAAGGATATACCCAAACATATGGGGTGGATTACCAAGAGACTTTCTCCCCGGTTGCCAAGATGAATACGATACGTGTTTTTATCTCTTTAGCTGCAAACATGAACTGGCCATTAAAACAGTTTGATGTGAAGAATGCGTTTCTCCATAGGAATTTGGAGGAAGAAGTGTATATGGATTTTCCTCCTGGATATAGCAATGGTGGGAACACCGGAGTATGTCGGTTGCGTAAGTCACTCTATGGACTTAAGCAATCGCCTCGTGCATGGTTTGGTATGTTTACTCAAGTCATGAGAAAGAATGGATATTGTCAGAGTCACTCTGACCATACTTTATTTGTGAAGTGTAGACAGAATAAAGTAACAGCGTTGATTATTTATGTAGATGATATGATTATAACAAGAGATGATGTTGATGAGATGTCCAAGTTGCAAAGAAATCTCGCGGCCGAATTCGAGATGAAGGACTTAGGGGATTTGAAGTATTTTCTGGGAGTTGAAGTTGCTCGCTCGTCGAAAGGTATCTTCTTGTCTCAACGTAAGTATGTACTCGATTTATTGAAAGAAACTGGTATGTTGGGATGTAAGTTGGTAGAGACTCCTATTGTTGAAAAGCATCAGGTATGTTTGGATCTGAAGCAGAAACCAGTTGATAAGGGTAGATATCAGAGACTTGTAGGGAGATTGATTTACTTAGCTCATACTCGTCCTGATATTGCCTATGCTGTGAATGTTGTGAGTCAGTTCATGCATTCACCGAGTGTGGATCATATGACTGCTGTTATGCGTATCTTGGCATACTTGAAGTCGGCACCTCGGAAATGAGTCTTGTATAGAAAGAACGGGCATTTGAGGATTGAAGGGTTTACTGATGCAGATTGGGCAGGTGATGTAACTGATAGACGGTCTACTTCTGGGTATTTTACCTTCGTTGGAGGGAATTTGGTGACATGGCGAAGTAAGAAACAGAATGTAGTATCACGGTCTTCAGCTGAGGCCGAATATAGAGGTATGGCTCAAGGAATTTGTGAAATTCTTTGGCTACGAAAACTTCTTTGGGGACTTGGGTTTAAACCGAAGGATACTATGAAGTTATTTTGTGATAACAAGTCAGCAAGAGACATAGCTGATAATCCAGTACAACATGATAGAACGAAGCATGTAGAGGTTGATCGTCATTTCATCAAAGATAAGCTTGAAAAGAAGATTGTATCGATACCGTTTGTGGATTAAGTGGAGCAACTTGCAGATGTTCTTACTCATGCAGTATGTAGTCGAAAGTTTGGTAACTCACTTGACAAGTTGGGCATGTGTGATATATATGCACCAACTTGAGGGGGAGTGTAAACGTGAGTTATTTAAATAAGTATGTAAATATATTGTGAATACTAGGAGTCCTTTATTAGGAAGGTTTTATTGTTGTGTCCTTTATTGTTTAGTGTTTCCTTGTAGAACAAGGATTGTGTATGTATATATTTCAAGGAAGTAATACAATGAAAATTACCGCGTAAAATTCTATTTTATTTTCTCAAAATAATTAGATATTTTAGTTTAATGAAAATCATTTGCTTGATATAATAATTAAAGGGTTAAAAACCTTTTTGGTCACTATCAAAAATATAATTTTGTCACTGTGTTTCTATTAACATAATAGTAAAATATTTAATCTATACTAACTATTAATAGAACACTCTTTGTCAACTAAAAGATAGTGAAAATACCATTCTATCCCTAACAACAAAACTAAAGAAAAATAACCAAAATAAAAGTTATGGGCATTATAGTAAATCAAACACAAAACAATTTTGCTGTTCATTTTCTCTCCCTCGTAGTCACCCCATTTTTCCTCCCACCTCTTAGGCGCGTGTGGTTTTGGCTTTGATTAACTGTATTGTTTTGTTTTGTACATTTTCGTCAGGACAGAAGACGGCGGAAATTTGCTACCGCAACCTCTGACATCCACCCCTACCGCTCCAAACCAAAGACACCCAATGTTCATCACTTCTTCCCCAGCCACCTGCACCTCTCCTACCACCCCCAATCAAAGACCCAATTAAATCGCTTCCCACCATAAGGATAAATCAATTAAGAGACATCATCCAATTAAGCCAATTTGTTTAATTTGAACCATTAAAAACTAGGTTAACGAGTCTGTGTCTAGAACCTTAGTTCTTCATTATTCATTTTCACAAAAATTCAACTATTTTGTGTATTAAACCAATTTGAGTTCAAACTCAATGAGTTTAAATCATTCAATAAGAATGACAGAAGGTTTCGAGGTTGGAGGGAAGGGGTGTTTTCTTAGAGGGGGCATAGATGTGATAATTTGATATATCTCTTTTCACTAATAGGTTGTTTTTCCTCATTTCTTACATGGACAATTGATCTTCTTCCTTATGGATTTTCTCCCACCTCATATTTTAACTTTAATTTCCTTACAAATATTATAAAATATTATGACAAAAATATGAAATGACAAAAAATATATAATAAACCTTATTTTTGAGAAAGTCTCATTAGCATTTCTCATAATCAAAACACTAATTAGTCCAAAATTGATGAACCAAGCTCAATTTTTTTTCTGACAATGTAGTAATAAATAAAAATTTTATATATTTAGAAATTAAATTGCAGAAACGGACAGTACTTTTTACATGGTTTGGTCGATTTCTTGGGACATGGGTTTCTTTAACACACTCAACCCACCCATGCACACATAGAATCTCATTGCCCTCCCTCTCTCTCTTGAAAGAAACCCCATTTCGTCACCATTTTCAGTCACAGAGAGACACAGGGACACGGAAAGACCCCATCTTCTTTGGACTCTTCCTTTCTTAGGGTTTCGCATTTTTTGAATCTTTAAGTTCTTGATCCCTGATCTTTCGCCCTGAAAAGAAAGTAGAATTTGTATTTTTCCATCTGAAAAACTGTAAAGTCCTCGGTTTTCTGTGTCAATTCCCCGTTGCGCGTGTGATCACAGAAACACCAAAATGTTTCCACCTTTTTAACTTTTTATTCCCCTTTGCGTTGCTCTGTGGTTTTGTGTTGAACATCGTTTCTGGGTGGCGGATTTTTTTCTCTTCTGAGGAGAATTTTCCCGGAAAGTTCATTTCTTTCAGGGTAGCAAACAAAACCCACCTGAAATTATCATCTGGGGAAGCTTAATCCTCTGTAATCACTGCTCCCAGGGATCCATTTTCTCAGTTCATTTGCTTTTAGGGTTTTATTCGTCGTGCCTAAATTCTGGTTCTGAATCATGAGCTCTGCTCAGAGTCACCACATCAAGCTCCACAATGTCGAATCCCAAGACTACCCATTTCGCCATTCGCACCAAGAATTGCGTTTTGGAAGCTGATCGCGCTTGGTTTCTTTCAGGCATTTTCTCAAACACGGGCTGCAATTGGCCTGGAATTGAATTTCTTGGTTCTGTTCATCTCGATTCTTTCCCTTATAGAAGCCATGGGTTGTGTCCATGGCAAGTGCTGCGGCCGGTACCCCCAGTCTTCCGATGGTGATCTACGGGACTTCAGAGATGCTGGTCCGTACAGCGCGCAGAGGAAGAACATACTCTCAGAGAGGTCATTGGAATTCGTCCCTGTTCCTTCACACGATTATCGTTTAGAGTACTCTTTGTTAACGCAGCGCGGTTACTATCCCGACTCGCCGGATAAGGAAAACCAGGACAGTTTCTGTGTTAGAACGCAAGTCCAAGGTAACCCAAATATCCATTTCTTTGGTGTGTTTGATGGGCATGGCCAATTGGGTACCCAGTGTTCTAATTTTGTTAAGGACAGGTTAGTAGAGATATTAGCGAATGATCCCTCATTGTCAGCTGACCCTGTGAAAGCTTACAATTCTGCTTTTCTAACGACGAATTATGAGTTGCATAATAGTGAGATTGATGATACTATGAGTGGTACTACGGCGATAACTGTGCTTGTTATTGGGGATACCCTTTATGTCGCAAATGTGGGTGATTCGAGAGCAGTAATTGCAGTGAAAGATGGTAATAGAATTATTGCAGAGGACTTGTCTTCTGACCAAACGCCGTTTAGGAAAGACGAATGTGAGAGAGTGAAGCTGTGTGGGGCCAGAGTTCTGAGTGTTGATCAAGTGGAAGGGCTGAAGGATCCAGATATCCAGTCGTGGGGTGATGAAGAGAGTGAAGGTGGTGATCCTCCAAGGTTGTGGGTTCCAGCAGGGATGTATCCTGGAACTGCGTTTACAAGGAGTGTAGGTGATAGTACAGCTGAGACGATTGGTGTGGTTGCTACTCCAGAGGTGTCAATAGTTAAGCTGACACCTAATCATCTCTTCTTTGTTGTTGCAAGTGATGGAGTTTTCGAGTTTCTCTCAAGCCAAGCTGTGGTTAATATGGTATGTCACTTTGACCATTTATAGTCTGCAATAAAGCTATACTTCCATTATTTGTTATCCTTTTAATTGATGTTCAACTGATTTTTTCATTGGTGCATTGTATTTGATTGTCTCATTATGCTAATACATTGATCTTTTGCCGCTTTTGTTATCTCACTGATATGTCATCATCTTGTGTGTTGTACAATGACCAAGGAGAACGATTGTTTGTATGCTTTTGTGTTCATATGGTTTATGATAAATTGGGATTTGTTAGCTCTTAAATCCCGACATATAAAAGCAAAAAGTGCGGAAGAAACTTCTATTGCCATCAGAAAATAAGTTGTTATTTGGAGTTCCAGATACGTTGATAAGTTGATTTCAAATATCGTTGTGGAAGAATGTTGATAAAACTTTCTCGTCATTGGTATATCCATTATGGTTGTTGAGTCTGATCTCAATATAAACTAATGGTAGCGCTATTGGTTGCTTATTTAGAATCATTAATGTCACGTTGTCGTATTTGTACCAAAGAATATTCCAAAACTAGAAGTTAGCTTGCGTATTTTCCTCTTTAGCATCTATGAACTGCTAGTCTTTTGATCTTTTACAGTTTGCAAGCAGTTAGCGTTTGAGGTACTGCCCTTTTGTGTCCTTATATCATCTTCTGCCTGTGTAATTGACCAATACATATATGTGGATTTCATCCTGTATCGCTACAGAGTTTTCTGTAAATATGTAATTATTTAGCATCAATGCCACACCAAAAAGAATAAAAATGTCAAACAGTTTTCTCTTTTGTAATGTTTAACATTTCTATTACTATCCTTCCTGCTCACAAATATTCGGACACCATTCTTTATACAGGCGGCAAGATATCCAGATCCTCGAGATGCATGTGCTGCCATTGCTGGAGAATCATACAAATTATGGTTGGAACATGAAAACCGGACAGATGATATAACAATAATCATTGTTCACATCAAAGGCTTGTCCAATGTACAAATTGTGTAAACCTTCTCTTACTTTTGTTACATTTTCTTTAGGCTGATTCCCCTGCTCTGTATGAACTCTCATCAGTAATTATGGTGGTATGCTGTAAGATTCTTGGGTGTGGGATATGTTGTCCCTAGGGCTTCCATAATTAGGTTGTACCTTGTTTCTGTTTGGTTTCTATAGAAAAGTTGCACATTTTAAGCGGTTAATTTTTTATCATACAATTTAGCAGGATGACATCCGACACTGGATAACATATGCCCATGCCCAGAAGAGGATTTAAATTTACAACTAGCTTGATGATATTATCTATAACATGAAGGAGTAGAGGAATATGAGCAATCATGTTACACTCCTATCATATTGCTGCTATTGCACATGACACATGCATAATCTGATATTAGCTATAGAGGGCATTGTTTTCCGATGTACACTTTCAACTGATTGTCTCGTTTACCAACTTTATATTGTGCGTGCTACAGTCTGCTGGTGGTGCTACAGATGAAGCAAGTGGGGCCAATAATAGGCCAGCAACACGAGTGAGAAAAACTTCAGAGTCATCTGTTACCACTGGGTCGGAAGTTTACCGCTCTGTGAGAAGTGATTCCTCAGAAGTAGAGTCTTGTCAGCTTGTGCTTTCGATGAGTCGAAGCCCAGCTATTGTTGTTCCATCTCCTTCATGTCAGAGATCTTTGAGTTGGTATGTCTGTTAAGCTCTCGTATATCATTTTGTGACTATTATTCTATCAACTATCCATTTATGTTGCCTCCATTGACTGCAGTGGTTGAACTGAAGGGAATGGACGGAGCTGCCACACGCCCCCTTGTTATTGTTCTCAAGTGGTACTTCTTTACACGATGTTCCCTTGGGTCCTTTTATATCTGATACAATCCCAATTAAGTTGATCGTAACAAGCTTATTTTTGGAGAGAGCACTTTGGAGAGTAAACCAATGCCTTTGTTCAAATACCTGACTCAACTTTTTCTGTTTGCAGGATGTGGGTTAGTGGTGCATTCAGCCGTTAGCAGAAGTATTTGTTCTGGAAATAGAAGTTCCCCTGAACGCTAATCTCTAATCTCTAGGTTCCGTTGCTAATCTCACTAATGACACGGTTTCTGACCTATATGATATGCCTGGAGAACATATTCTCCTTCTGCTAATCCAAGAATGTGGAGAGACGGAGGAAATGAGATTTGATATAGGAGGCACATACAGGAGATTCCTTCACACGAAATTCAGGGCGAACATTTCACGCACTCTTGTAAAATCTTTACCTTCCGTTGTTATTCGTCATATGATTTCCTATTGAGAATATGAATTCGATTCTTAACTGATTCAGGCATGACATACTTGTGAGCAATATATTGCGTTTTCTATAACGCTGATTCTCTCCCCACCTATTTCCTCCCCTCACAATTCCTTTTTTTGTCTCCGTAAAAAAATCAATATAAGAAATTGACGTGACTTAATCGTAATCGTTTAAAATAGGAGGGAAGGGAAGGGAAGGGAAGAGAATCCCACTCTTCCTATTATAGCGTTTCAGATTCGAATCTTGTTTAATTTTGTTAAGGGTTTTTATCACAAATGGTCTCTGAGATTGACTAAAATCATCATTTTGGTCTCTCACTTTCAAAATCAATGTCGTTCCTGACATTCACTACCACACGTCAATTTGGTCCTTCCGTTTAGATTCCGTCAATTATTCTGTTAGTTTGTATGTGGGATCCACAAATCTAATAAAATTATGACATGTGGATTATACAAAAAAAGGGTTTTTATCGCAAATGGTCCCTGACATTGATCAAACTCCTCATTCTGGTCCCTGAGTTTCAAAAATCAATAAATTTGGTCTTTGACTTTCACTATCGCACATCAATAGTCATTCCATTAAAATTTCGTCAATATTTTTTGTTAGTGTGCTGATGTGGTCCCACTAGTCCAATCATATGACGCCAAGTGGATTAACTATAAGAAACTAATTTTTTTTAAGAGTAAACCAACTGCTAGTATTCCGCGCTGACATTTCTCTCGCATCCCACAATCCCGATTGGAAAATAAGATTCAATCTAAATTCGATAAAATCGAATCCAAATTCAATTCAAATTTGATAGGATTATAACCAACTAGAGAAAATGAGAAGTGAGTTCACGGGGGACAAGAGCTTTAGTGGTGTCATGGTGCGTTCCTTTTCGTTTTTAGCATACCTAGATGAAGACGATGATGTTTTTTTTTTTTTTTGCTTTTAGTTTTTGCTTTTAATTTCTTATAGTACTTTTAGTTTTAAATCTTTTTTTTTAATAATTAATTCATGTGGCGCCATATGATTGGTTCAGTGGGACCATATTATCATACTAACAAAAAATATTGACGGAATTTTGTCGGAATGACTAAATTGATGTGCAGTAGTGAAAGTCAAAGACCAAATTTATTGATTTTTAAAACTCAGGGACCAAAACGAAGAGTTTGATCAATGTCAGGGACAATTTATGATAAAAACCCTTCTTTTATGTAATCCATGTGTTACCATTTTATTGGATTTGTGGGTCCCACATGTAAACTAACAGAAATAGTTGACGGAATCTAAACGGAATGACCAAATTGATGTGCAGTGATGAATGTTAGGGACGACATTGATTGATTTTGAAAGTAAGAGACCAAAATGATGAGTTTGGTCAATTTCAAGGACCATTTGTGATAAAAACCCTTTTGTTAAAGATGATGATGATTTTTTGAGCAATAATGTTGGGTATTGGATTCAATAATGTGATGAAGGTATGAGATTGTTTTGAATGTGGGGCCTTTTTCATGTTGTTTATTTTCCCATCAAGTGACCGAACCTTCAGTGTAAGAGTGGCCTACATGCCTTCACCTTTCGTGGTGGACTTCAGGTCTTACCCTAACCAGTAGCCATACCTACTTTGCGAAAATGGCCTAATCGAATAAATGGTTCCGGTGGTTATAAGGTATTCGAAAGATAGTCCTTGTGGTAAAAAAATTCGGATTTAAACTTCTGTAATCTAAGCCTGTTAGGATTTATGCCCGAAATTAGAACTTTAGCAATTCCTCTATTAGTAGCTTGCAGGTGGATCTCACGGGGAAGACTAAGATGGTCATTTCATCCCTTCCATTGATCTCCTTTCAGAACGATGAAACGGTCTTTCCATTTCATCCTTTCCAAACTCACCATGAAAACAGTTCCATAGACGACGACGGCGAATCGTTGTTGCCGGAGAAGATGAGGGGAGGTATAATCGGAGCGTTATTGAAGTATCTGAGTGAGCACGGCACTCGCCTTGTTCGCAAAGGAAAAAGGCTCGGTCAAATCGCCAGGAACAAATTCTGGTTCTGGGCTTTTCTCTTTGCAGCCTTTTTTTTCTTTTTTTTATTTTCTTGTTGCTCGTCGGCTTCAAAATGCATCCTCCTGGTATGTGCAAATTTATAGCAAAAACTTAACTTTTGTTAATTTGATTACTTAAATTTTAAATTTAATCATCTTGGTATTAATACTATATTAATTACGAATGTGGGTTTTGATCAATGCAGCTAAACTAGAAGGTAGTGGTAGTGGTAGTGGTAGTGGTATTAGTATTTCGGTTCACCCATAAATTTTGCCGTCTGGTGCTAGAAAACCACGCAGAAGCAAGCATCGTGCCAAGTGTAAGTGTTGATATATATTGATCCCTTGAATTTTTGTTGTACTTTTTTTCAAAGGGATGAAATGGAATGACCATGTCATCGTTTCATTGTTCTGAAAGGAGATCAACAATGGAAGGGATGAAATGACCATCTTAGTCTTACCTGTGAGACCCACCTGCAAGCTACTAACAGAGGAATGACAGAAGTTCTAATTTCGAACATAAATCCTAACAGACTTAGACCACAGGGGTTTAAATCTGAATTTTTTTACCACATGGGCTATCTTCCAAATACCTTATGACCACGGGAACCATTTATCCGATTAAGCCTTGCGAGAATTATAATATGCTCCGGTGTATCTTATAGATCAGGTTTTTTGGACATAGATATTGGTTATTGAATTTTTTATTAGGACATTAACAGTTAGAAGCACTAGTATACAAGGTTCTAAAAATCGCTAGGCGCTAGTTGGGCAGCGGGCTGGGGCCTAGCGCCTAGGCGGGGCCTAGGCGGATTTAAGTAAATCAATCATATTTCGTGTAAATAAGTGTCTGCTTATACTTGAAATATATATAATTTCATCATAAACTACAAAATAGAATGCATATATACTAGGAAATATTGGAACATAATGAAAACATGTAAAATAAGGATATAATGTGTGTTCATTTAAGTATGCAACAGGTCTCTTACAATTTATTGGAAAAAAACAAAATGCAAAATGAAAGTTATATATTTTCTGTCTAAGTGAGTTGCGACCTATGCGAGTGTTTAGGCGGGTCTAGACGGTCTAGGCGGTATAGGCGATGCCTTAGCAGATCTGGGCGGCCTTAACATTAATTGGGACGGTGGCCAGCCGCCTAGCGCCTAGGCGACGCTAGACGGAGATTTTTATAACAGTGGTAGTATATAAGATACACTGGGGCATACTAAAATATCACGACTACTTTGTTTATGAGTGTAGTGAAAACATTGCCAGCCAATTACTGGAAAACAAGTGCTCCATCATGGTGCTGTTCAACGCAGAGCGCCTGCTTTTTTGGGGACCCGCGGCCAAAGAAAGAAAAAGATTGAAGTTTAGGTGCAAGCATGCGTTTGTCGTCTTTGTAGATTCGATGAATGTAAACCGAGAAGGAAACAAAAGAGGTGCTAGCGTCAGTCGTGCGTCAAATCGTGATGCAATCTTTTTATGAGAGCGGATCTGCTATGTTGTACAAAACCATCAACGGCTAAGACCGCATCACGCTTGGTGGATATGGTCTACAGTCATCCGTGGTTGAAAGATGGAAATCTAACGGTTACATTTCAAGTATATTAACTCAAGTCATTTGAAAATTCGTACAAAAATCGTTAGAAAATTAGAAATAAATGGACAGCTTCTCGTCTATCACATTCTGTAACATGTTACACTGTTCTAGCAATATGCTTAATTTTTCAGCTCCCTTGGTCACTTCTCCAGTCACCGCCATTTCTCTGCCAGCATTCTCCAACCTCCCGTTTTCATGGGATACGATTTCTATTTCTGCTTCACCGTCGTGCGCTAAACTTCGTTCATCCTCCATCCAGTCATTTGCATTCGGGGTCTCGTGGATTTCACCATCAGGAGATGTTTCAGGAAGAGATAGACCAGATTCTAGCAAGGGCCGCCCTCTATGGGATGAAAGAGGGCCGCACCCAACTTCGATGACTTCATCCAGAGTCGGCTGATTAAGGTAACAGGGCGAAGGTCCGGTATCTTCAAGCCCCAACTTACCCAGGTTTCCAAAAACTGTGTTAAGATGAGGACTCTCCAAGACATAGGCTGAAGAGAAGGCCCCATTGGCTAAACCCATTAACCGCCAGTTGAAAATTCGTCGGAAGATGATAACCCAATTCGGAACTATATAGCAGCACGAGTCCTGGCGCTCAAGTCGGCAGCTTCTTTGTAGCATAACATGTGCCTCTTTTATAGCAAGTGCAGGTCCCATCATCTTACTTGAATGCGTCAGGTATTCAATCAAGCCATTTTCAAGTTCATCTCTCAGGTTTTCAATCTCATTTCCTGCATTACATTTGGGTAGCCACGAAATACTGTCGGGAAACGCTGGAAGTCTACAATCCCCTAGAGCCGACATTAGCGGTTCAACTTTTTCCGATGAGCTCCATCCTACAATTGGCAGGCACCACTTGACTGACCTGTACTCATCACTGAACTCCTCCAGCAAAGCAATCTCAGGGCAAGGCCAACTGGATGGATTTGATTCCACAGCAGCAGCAATTTTCTTCTGTGACCAATCCAAGGCTTCATTGAAGGCAAGGATACAGTGGTCTGGACCTACTTCATAATCTTTCATTTTGTCTAGTGGGTCCAATGAAGAATTCAAGTAGGTAAGAATGAGTTCGTGTGTTTTCACATGATGAAGAATGAGTTGAAGGGGCGATTCACTTGCAAGCCATCGTAGCCCTTCCCTAAGTCGGTTGTCACTGAAAAACCCATCCCATTGTCCCATTTGCTGGTTTTCAACAAGCGGAACAACATGAAAGCTGCTTACTCGTGACTTATCCAAGTCACGGAGACCCAAATTATCAACAATAATGGAGTCATCAACATTTTTCTTGTATGAGCCACTTAAGATCAGAAGGGGCAAGCAGGAACCATAAGGTATAGACATCAGAAGGTTATGAAGACGGACTTTTTGCAATTTCCAAGGGATGCTTTCAGATGTAAGAAACAAAATAGCACTTGCACCGGATACACTTTCACTTGGATTATCAGAACTTGCATCCTTGACCACAGACAAACAGCAGTTCAGATCTGAACCAGATTGGTCACGAACCCATTTCTTCCATATTGAGACACCAGGGGATGAAATTACAAGATCCTCATCATCATCGTCCACATCATTTGCCGAACGCATGAGCTTTGAAAGCAACCAGGGGGCTGCTCCTGCGTATTGGCTCCTCTGCCCCAGTTCATCACCTTCTAGATTGTTCATCTGAGAACATACAACAGTTTTCCAGCATAGGCATCTAGCATCCGGGTTTCTTCTGCCTAGTATATCCGCTATTACATCTGAAACATTAAGTCTTGACCATGACTGACCATGCTTTTTACATCTCTCCCTCAAAACGAGATCAATGTCAAACTCGCCAGAAGTGCTTGGTTGCTACAGAATGAAACAAAAACGATTTAGGCTGAGATAAATAATCACTTAGATTTCTTCCCAGCAAATAAACTATGTTCCAACAGATGTAAAAACAATTCTCCTATAGGAACCAATGCTTCAATAAGTCAGAAAAGAACATTATGGGACAAGAAATCCAATAAGACAGCAGTACACAAAGAAACAATCTCTAAAACCAAAATTTTTAGTTATCCTTCCATTGACGAAACTATTGAAACATACTCGAACCCACAACAATCACCCAACTACAGCTTCACAAGCGGCATGAACAAGACAAGAAAGGAAATCTCTAAAATCTGAATTACCTAAGCTCACAAAGAAGGAAATTTACTGTCTTCTTAAACTATCATCTTCTAAGCACAAACAAAAAAAAATGGCACGATAAAGCACACGGGCATATTAGCTTCAAAAAATTGAAAAAGCTTACATCTGTCTTGAGTTGAATTGGTGGCCCCAATGATAAAGAATTCAATGCAGCATTTGCTGCTAACTGCTTTTTCTCTCGCAGTGCTCTTAGCTTCAGAGAACGTCGCTTCCATAATCTGATGAGGAAACAAGTGGGAACATGAAGGTACTGGATAACAATGGCTTCAACATACAGCCAAATAAGTACAACACGCTAAATACCTTAGTATCAATTTGAGTTTTGCCTCCTCAATTTCTTCCTGTTGAGAATTCTCCATAACATCATTGTTTTCATCTACCTGATGGAGATCTGGAGGTTCCTCGTCTTCCAACTTATCGGTGACCATATTTTGGAAAACTGGATATTCCATACTGGAACTATATGTACCAACAGATGATCTCTCTTGTACAGCTTTCTTTGACTCTTTTTTTGACTCATTTTGCAATGGCATTTGTTCCATTCCAGAATGCATGCGTCCCTCTGGAGAGTTACTAAAAAGAGTATCATAGTTTGGCTTCTCCATGGTATCAGCTTTATCAGGCTGGGGTGTAAATGATGAGAAAGCCCGCGGGGAAGGAGACACAGCAGATGCCCACGGGGAAGGAGACACAGCAGATGCCCTACGGGGACCTTCACCGTATTGACGAAAAATTGGTGTTTGAATCGTTTGCTGCTTTTGTCTGACATCTTCTGGAGATGAAAAAATTGGTGCTTGAATCATTTGCTTCTTTTGTCTGATATCTTTTGGGGATGAAACAACTTGAAAATTAGGCCTTTTTTCATCAACTTCACTAACAGAATTTGTTACTTCAATGGCTGGGACATGACGAGCAGGACTTTCCTTTTCAGCATATGAAATATTTTTTGGTTCAGGCTTCTCTGTCTTAGTCATCAGAATTTCTTTTGTTGCTTCAGAAGACAAGGATATGACTTGACTAGAACCCAAAACATCCTCAACTATCCTTCTTGACTTTTTCATATGGACCAGTTTAGAACACTTGGTAGGATAATCCTCATCACCATGGAGAAATGGGCCTTCCTTCACAATATATGGCTCTTGGAATGACTTTATTGCAAACCCATGATACTCTGAAAGGCTTTCAATTTCATCTTCCTAATTTCAACCATCAAAGAAGCAGCATAAGATAAGTAAAAATGGTTCGTCCTTCCCCACAGGGTGCCAAAATGGAATTGTCATCAAACCAAAGAATACATACCTCCATTGCCAGCCACTTGGCAGCATCCACAATAGGAAGACCTTGGCTATTCTGGAGACCTGCATGTATAGAAGCAAGTGCCTGGGTTCGTAACTGGTCAAAACAGCAAAGAATGTTAGTTATATGTACAAATCTAACATCAGCAGCAACAAGTAAAATACATGAGCTGAAGATTAGCGGTTTATTATGGCGTTACAAGAGACCCTATGGCCGAATCTCACTGCCTTGGGTCTTACGCATGAATATCATTAGCGCCTAGGCCCTAGACACTGCAAAGCAGTGCTGTGAAGGAGGAAGAGAGAAGAAAACACAGTAACCATGCTTTAATCAAGTTCAACCTAAACTTCTAAGTCTTCTATTCACAAAAGATTTTCATCTGCGTACAATGAGATTGATTCGCAACTTCTTCCCTTCTTTACATAAGAAAAGCTACCAAGCAAAAATCTTAAACACTTAAGCTCGAAGAAACCACTTAGAAAACCCTAGGTAAACCTTATTCTAAAAATAATCTATATTTAGCAGAAAAGTAAAACTCTACAATAGCATAAGAATAATGGAGACTTCAAATTCTTTTAAGCCTACACTCTTGATGACACATTGTTCAAACTAATGCTCACAACATTTTCCCTGAATGTCACAGATGAACATAAATATGTGATTGATACAGCTGGAAGGGAAAAAACAAAATCTTTAAAATGTTTCCGTCTATCTAGCTCAGCAATTTTCTAAAATCACAGTGCATACTGCATTTTACAGTACTTACAACCTTAGCAACTGAATGCTTCGCTGGTAGATAGAGTAGTCTTGTTTATTCTTTGTGGGGTCAAAGATCCCCATTTTGAAGCAATACCACAAACTAAGAAATTTAATAATACCTTTGAGAAGTGAGCATGCATTAGGCAAGCTTGAAGGTAACTTGCTTTCCTCGCAAGTCGAAAGAAAGCTATAAAATTACCAGTTCTGCAAGCTCTGCAAGAGGAAATCAATTTATATTAAAATTCAGTTTACACCAAAATCAGAAAATCCATTTGAAGGAAGTGATTACCTAGCTACATCACGCGCAAATAGCACCTCTGAAGTTTGTCTTATTTCTGGAGTCATCTTTGCAAGATCAAGTGAGAGCTCTGCAGGTTCAACCTAGCAGGAATCCCAAAACTTTAGCCAACAACAAAATGAACAGAGTACAACAGAGTGACTACTGTAGGAGACCTTACCATGTACCCAGGATGCTTGTCCAGCTTGAGAAGGGCATAGTAACCTCGAAACTCTTTTTCTGTAGGAATGTTTATTCCTTTCTTTCTGTGATCATCATACAATTGGAACAATTCAACAGATGTTTTATTCATCTGTTCGATATTGAGGTGTGCATCAAATCCCTCAGAAAAGCCCTCTCCTCTTGAGTATTCACATAATTCATGCATGACAATTATGTGAAGTCTTATCTGAAACTCAATGCATAACAATCAGTGCTTTCTACTCATCACCAACCAGATGCATATCCTTGAAGAAGAAAAAAATGCTGATATAGTATGTATGTGAAATACATATAAAGGTAAAGAGGAGTTTCCGAGTTACTTATCATAAGTTCAAAACAAAGAAAAAAAACCATGAGTACATAAGAATAATTTAACCAGTCTTTTTTATACAGCTTGAAACTAGATGATGAAAAGGACCTCAGAAAACTATGAGGAAGAGCCCATAAGAATAAGAGAATTTCACTATCCCATCATCCTCACTCCTTTCATAATAAAAACATGTCCGCACATTTTCTTCACAGTTAATGTTGATAATTACGAGTTATGTTAAAGCAATAGCATATCAGCAAACAGGAAGAAAAGTATAGAGGAGAGGACTCACCATTTGCTCCAGCATAGTAATAGCCTCTTGGTTAAAAATGTGCTGCATTCTCAAGTCCATTCGAATTGCTCGCATTCGATCCCATAGGAAGTTGTATATGCTAAGAAACCTATCATTGTAAGGCTTATCAAGCAAATTGAGCAAATAATCAATTGTCCTCTGCAGGATCGGCATTGGTCGTATCAGGTTTGCATCTCGCTCAGCTGTTCTGTTATACTGCGTACAAATGACATTGAACATCCATCATGCTTCATCCTATTAATGAAGTAATTTCCTGAATAGGGGGCGGGGGCGCGTGTGGGTGGGGGGTGAGGGGATAGTATAAAGAATACCTTTTTAACAGCAAGGGACATGCTGGTTTGATTTCTATCCCCATCCAAGCGCTCATATTGATCAAGATCCCCTTTCCTTTCTCGTTCTGCCCTTTCTGAGTCTGAAATATTAAGGAAAACTTAGTCAGATTAAAGGACTAAATGTCTCATACTCTTCTAGCACAAAAGAAGAAAGCAACAGATAAATTACTAAAAGTGGAGCATTAATCTTTCATTGATATTTCCTCATTTATGGACCCTCGATATTTCGGTCAATACTATCGGCCATCTGTCCTACTTTCCTCCACATTTTATCAAGTGGTCATGCTAGAGGCATAAAGAGCCATAGATAATTGTGTATTATGGTTGAGAGGCATACCAGGACACATATCCGGGCACAACCCAATAATGATACCAGACGACTCCACGCCTTCATCCTCAGGTAAAGCATTGCCATCAGTACCATCAGTACCATCCGTAGCCAGTTCGGTAGATTTATATGCAGCTAATTTGTTCCTCTCAACATTAGATTGCTCATGTCGATTTGCAGAAACCCCTGGCTCTACAATATCAGGATTGTTTTGTGGAGTTTTACTTAATTCAACCTTGAACCGGGCTAACCGCTTAGCTTTGGCTTGCATTTCTCTGCAAATGACATCAGGAAAAATACTTTAGTAAACCTCAAGCTTGAGTAAGCATTTAGAAAAAAACCAACACACCTAAAATTTTACCGTTCAGTACCATCTTGAGTGGCATAAGAGTTTCCATGAAACACTTGATCCTCGGGAAGTAAAGGAGGTGACCTTGTTCTTTTGGCCACCGGGACGCTGGTCAAATTTCTTGCAGCAGCTTCAGAAATAGTATTGCTTGCAGATTGCAAAGACTTTTTGTGTACCCGAGAATCAGGAGTACTAAAACTGGTATTTGATCTACTATTGAACCCAACAGGAGATACAGAAGGCCTAGAAAAGGTCATATGAGATTCACTCAGAATATTCCCACCTTGTTTCTGGGGATGCAAACGGCCATATGCCATAAAAATGCCATAAGAATAACAGATTTAAGTGGACAAATTCCATTGAACTTCTCTTTTTCCAAACCTAAAGATCCACTTTCACTTTACAGTAAACAACCACTTGGATAAACTTTACAATGAAACTGTCCCATTTATATAGAAGAAGAAAATAAGAACTCCTCTATTTCTCTCCTTATGCATTGCACATGAATCTTAATCTTTTTTGTATGCCCAGATTACAGATAGTAAATCCCAATTGTCTTCACAAATCTTAAAAATTCTAAGTGTCCAATAATATATGTTAATTTTAAGTTTTATAGTCATCTCGAGGAAAATGTGAATTTTATTGGACAACTTCATTAGTCATACATAGTAAAAGTGGGAACCTTGTTCTTTTCGGGACTTGACCATTGTCATGTTTCAGAGGAAAATTTCTACCAGTACCATAAGACCCATCACAAGGTGATACTAGAGAAGGTTCTTGAGGAGCCCGCAATTCAGCATGATCAAGTAACTCCCGACGACTATCCACTTCAGAAGAGGGAAATGCATGCCTATATACAAAACAACAGCCTGTTCAAAGAGAGATCACTACAGAAAAAAAAAAACTGTGGGATTGAATAAGTTATCTTAAAAGCAACACACAAAAGGAAACCATGCATATCATCTTTAATAAAAATGAAGCATGTACCTATATCAGAAAAAATATATGTTCACGGGGAAAATACTTTAATTTTCTATGTTGATCCCATAGCAATGAGCAGACATGCAAACATAAGGGGACCAGTATTTTTGGAGATAATGTAGCTGAACTATTATGTGCTAGCCCAAAACATAGTTTCCCAAGTACTGTACATGACAGTGTTATGATAGCATACAAAAGATGGTTTTCATCAGAACAGTTTAATTGTCACCGAATCATCTCACACACAAACAAGCACACACATAGAGTTGAACTTAGAACTTACTCTTCAATTCCAACAGAAGGATGCAAATCCTCATAAGAGACCAAGGGAGGCGATCGTATTCTTGGAGAAACTAAGCGACTGCATATATTTACAAGCAAATCTAAGAGGCCATAGGATTAAGTAAATTAACCAGAACTAATAAGGCCAAAAATCAAAGCAGTCTTTCAAGGAGCGTATCCTCATGGAAACTTTTCAACCTCAAACAAAAGGTTAACAGTTTAAATGTCACCGAATCACTTCACACTCAAACATGCATGCACAAAAAGTTGAACTCAGAACTTACTCTTCAACTCCAACAGAAGGATGCAAATCCTCATAAGAGACCAAGGGAGGCGATCGTATTCTCGGAGTAACTAAGTGACTGCACACAGTTACATGCAAATCTTAGTGACTATAGGATTAAGCAAATTAAAGCAGAACTAATAAGGCCCAAAACCAAAGCAATCTTTCAAGGAACATATCCTCATGGAAACTATTCAACCTCAAGTCGAAAAAGTAAAGAAAACATATTAACCTCATTATGAATCAATATAACGAGCATAGATCATAGCACTAAAGTTGATACACTGACCCAAATTAAAGGTTGCAGTCATATGATACAGTTTTACTCACAGAAAAGTAAGCACACTTCCGACAGCTAGAGTCACTAGGTTGACATAGTGCAATTAATAATGTAAATAAGTGCAAACTCATCAACATCAAATACAGAGAACAAAATGACAAAACTAAAAAGAAAGAAAGCACTTAACCTTCGAGGGACACCTTGAGTGGAATTTCTGAAATTGACATCTTTAGGCAGAAAGGGAGGCGATCTGATCTCTTTAGTGTCTTGGAATCTGGAAACCTTGGCACTAACACTAGTTCCAGAATTACGAGACACAACAAATGATGTGACAGCAGATGTCCTTTGATGAGCCTGGGTATCATAATTCTTAAAGGAGGATCTCTGCCCACCATCCCAAGTCGGATGAGAATCTGTGGACCTGGATGCAAAAGAATAGCTATCAGTATGAGTTATCACATTTATGATTTAAAAGGATCAGTGACCAATCAAAATAAAACACAAGGGTCACATTAAACAGAAATGACTTACATGCAAACAAATGCATGCATGAAAATGCAAAGCACAGAATCAATGTTGCTACTGCTAAACATAAAGGTCTGTACATGTAACAGAAAAGTATACACAACGACCATAATATACAGAGGATGCTGGTTTGATAAAGTTAAAAATATCTAAACAACCAATAGAATATCTTTCAGAAGAAACGAAGAAAGCAAAATTAATATTTTGTACACTGTTATAGTCAAAACGTGCAACACATATATCCAGCTCCTTAGTTTAAAGCCACAATAAACTTATAGGTTGGGGTTTGTCTTTACACATTGACCACAAATATAAATTGCGTACAAGCCTCAAGCGCGCAGTTCTCCAAGACCACATGCCAAAATTACTCAGCAAGGGGTAGAAGAGATGCTAAATGTAATCAGTTTTCTCAAATCATCTTAAACACAGAATACTGAATGTACAATTACAAGGGTTGTTGTACCTATGGACTCCTGCAGATGGGTAAGAATGACTTGCAGTAGGACGAGCTCTTTCAAAGGCCAAATGAGGTGAATGCAGCTGCCCTGGAGCTTCAGGCCCCCTATGTTGAAATAAAAATCAATAAGTTTTTAATACATAAAGAAACCCAAATGCTCAATGGCTATTCAATCAAAGGTGTTTATGCATAACTCAGGCACATTCATGCATCAATAATATATCACAGCACTATATTCTTCTCTGACGTGTCATAAATTAAACATGTGCCACAAGAATGTGATCGCATTGAGACAGATACAGACGGAAAAAAACATAAAACACTAAGTGAAACACATAATAATGAATTTAGATGTTCAATTTACAAGGGTTGTCCTTACCTATGGACTCCCGCAGAAGGGTAAGGTTGACTCGCAGCAGGATGAACTCTTCCAAAGCCTAAAGGAGGAGAATACAGCTGCCCTGGAGCTTCAGGCCCCCTATGTTCAAATAAACACCAATAAGTTTTTACCAAAGCCAAATGCTCGATGACCATTCAATCACAGGTTTTTATGCGGGACTCAGCACACTCATACATCAATGATATATCACAGCACCATATTTTTCTATGACATATACATTAAACATACACCAAATAATTTTGTGATAACATTGGGAATGATAACAAAGACAGAAATCATATAACACCAATTGAAACACTTTTAAGGAATTTAAAAGTTTACAGTTCTTGGTGTTGTCATTACCTACGGACTCCTTCAGACGGGTAAGGATGACTCGCAGCAGAACGAGCTCTTTCAAAGGCCAAAGGACCTAGAGCTTCAGGGCCCCTATGTTCAAATAAAACCAATAAGTTTTTAATACATAACCGAACCCAAATGCTCAATGGCTATAATTCAATCACGGGTTTTTACAATGCTAATTAAATTAATCCAGACTTGCATATGACCCATAAACCCAAACAAGAAATGCAGATTTAGAAAGCTGACAATGAGCTATTGTTATAGAATTTGATTAAAAAAGAAAAAAACCAAGAATTCAAATTCGATCACGAATACATTCTTCCACTCATACATAATTGAGCACAAAACTCTTCCCATTTATCCAAATTTCTGTAATATGCTTAAACCCAGAAAAGGGAAATTTAATATCTGAAATTCTTAGAGAGGAGAAAACACAAAATAAATAAATAAATAAAAAAGAATGATACTTTGAATTAGTTTCAACTATCCAAAAGAAACCCATGTGAGGAGCAATTAAGAAAAATTGAGAGAGCGGACCTGGACGGAGAACGCAGCGGAGCAGCGTCGGAAAAAGGAGGGTTGGTCGGCGGAGAAGGCGATGACGGCCGACTGCTGCCGAAGTTTCCGAATAGTGGCCGCGATCCCGGCGGTCCTGTTGGTCCTGACGCCTTGCTAAATCCCGGGTACATTGTGTGTTCAGAGTGTGCCTTCTTGCTGATGGTTTGCTCTCTTTCCTTTGTTTCAAACTTTTGAAGCCGCAGAGAAAACCAGAAAGTTTTGAGCCTTGAAAGCTTGAAACGCCAAGTGATGATTTGGGTCTTAATGGGCCAGATCCAAGCCGGACTCAGACCCATTTGCGACTATTGGGCCGCATCACATCACCACTCCGAATGAGTGAGGAAGTACAAATTTAAGTTAGGGTTATTTTATAGGGTGATTTTGTATAAAATCAATTAAAAGTTATGATATTAACAATATGTCAATCAATTTTATTAGAATTATAAATAGGTCAATGAGACTTTAAGATACATTAAAACTCCTCAATTAAATTAAAATTACAAATGATGCCATTACTATTTAAAACACCAAACATTTTCATCTCATTCATTGTAAATCGTGCCTCACCACCTTCAGACTTCAACTTCCCTGCCTCCCACCACCTTCAACCTCCAATTTTTCGGACACTGCAACGCATTGTCTGTTTCATGTTCTGTGATTGTGCATTCAGATTCAATTGTTTGTGGATTTAGACACTTCGTTGCAGTGTCTGTTTCTTGTTCTGTGATTGTGCATTCGGATTCAAATATGTTTGTGGATTCAGACACTTCGTTGCAGTGTCTAATTCCAGTTCTGTGATTGTGGATTGAGATTCAAATAGGTTGGTGGATTCAAACAATGCAACGTAGTGTTTGTTTCTTATTCTGTGAATTCAGACACTTCGTTGCAATGTCTGTTTCCTGTTATGTGATTGTGCATTGAGATTCAAATAGGTTTGTGGATTCAGACACTGCAACGCAATGTCTGTTTCTTGTTCTGTGAATTCATATAGAAAACCAACGAAGAAGAAGACCGGAATCGCAGGGGAGGTGGCCGGAAAACTTCAAATAGCCATAACGGGTTCATTTCTCAACCAAATTCAAAGATTCAAAAGCCAAAATAAAGCTCAAGAGGTAATGAATAGAAATATACAAAATTGAGGCTGAGCCGTGGCCGAAGTTGGCCGAAAAATACTTGCAACCTCGCCGGTTCTTCACCGGAAACTGGGAAAAATTTCTCTGCGTTGATTTTCGTTTAACCTTCACCTAATCAAAGGGATTTTCACATTCAAACTCTGGCATAAGATTAGAACCATAAAAAGGAAGAAGTTCATGAGTTCCCAACCCTTACCTAGTCGGAAAATCACGAAGCCTCGCAAAAAAAATATGGAGGTAGAAGTCTGAGTTCGAATTCGTAACCTAGGGTCTCGATTTTAGTACTGGGATATTGGTGGACTTTGTTGAGGTCGAGGAGGCCATGTTGCATTCATAGAGAGAAAGAAAGAAGGATAAAAGAGTCAAATTTTAACTACATATAATGACATAAAGCTTATGTGGCATTCATCATTGACCTATGCCTAATTAATAAAAATATGTCATTGATTAAGTGCAAAACAAAAACATGTCATTGATATATGACTAAATAGTAAAGTTTTTATTGACCTTTGGCTAAATTACCTTAATATCAAACTCGTCATATAGACTTCTAATGAAATAAAATTAAAGTACCAAAATTGTAGGGAAAATGTTTAATCAAATTTGCAAAAGGAATAGATGTTTAGTCTATGACATTTAAAAACAAGGCGTCTAATTCAAAACGAAATTAGAATTAGATGCCTCATTTTAGACTTTTGTAGATTAAACATTTATGCTTTTTGAGTTTTTGATTAAGCTTTTGAAACATTTGATTAAGATACTCAGACTTGAACTGTAACATCCCACTGTTGGGTTTTACGGCTCAAAATTAGGATGATGCAAAAAATTAGGTTTGTGTTACCTATTTGGTTTTGGTGTCCTATTTGGGTTTGGATTTTGACTTCTTAGTTGGTTTCCTTGGTGGAGAGATTTTGTTAATTACCTATTTGGTTAGGATTTGGATTTACTTCCTATTAGGATTCTTATTGTATCTTAAGTCCTATGCACTATAAATAGGACCTTAGGGTTAGTGTATTTTGTGTGGCTCTTTTGTATGGTAATTTGGTGAGAGTTAATTTGTGAGTTTATGAGTTAGAGAGCAATTTGGGAGAATCTTCTCTGTTTGTTTGAGTTCTCTACTCGTTTGGTTTAGGGTTTGTAATTTGTGGGATTTGGGTTGTGAGAGTTTAAATACTCTTTTGTAATCTCCGTTTGTTTAGTGAAATTCCTCGCCGTGCTTCACTCGTGGACGTAGGCTTTACGCCGAACCACGTAAATTTCTTGTGTTAGTTTGAGATTGTTTGTTACCTACGACGTTGATATTGGTACTTTGTTAGAATTCACTTCTGTTTGCGCATAAAAGTACAACAAGTGGTATCAGAGCCTAGGTTTCGGCTTGGGCTTTGCTTGGCAATCACTATGAAGCCTTTTGTGTCGTCGGTGAAAGTTGATATTGAAAAGTTCGACGGCAATGATTTTGGTATTTGGCAATTGAAGATGCATGCTTTGTTAGTTCAACAAGGGCTTTTGAAAACGCTAAAGGATGTGAAGGCTTTGCCGAATTCGTGGACTGATGAGGAAAAGGAAGATGTTATGGAGCGGGCACTTGGAGCAATTCTGCTGACTTTATCTAATGAAGTCTTGCGTGAAGTTGGTAACGTCAAATATGCACTGAAGTTGTGGCTCAAATTGGAGAGCTTGTATATGACCAAATCCCTCGCTAAACGGTTGTATTTGAAGAAAAGTTTGCATACTCTTCGTATGGATGAAGGTACGTCAATTCATAAGCATATTGATGAATTCAATAAACTTATGATGGATTTGAAAAGTGTGGATGGCCAAATTAGTGATGAGGATTATGCGATAACTTTGTTGTGTTCTTTATCTCCTTCGTATGAACACTTTATCGATACCATGCTATTTGGTAAAGAAAGTCTTAGTTTGGAAGATGATAAAGTCGCTTTGAATTCTAAAAAGCTAAAGAATAAAGTGTCTGACACACAAGATGGAGCTTTGGTAGTTCAAGGAAGGAATAAGGAAAGGAGCCAACTCGGAAAGAACACTTGTAGCTATTGTTATAAGGAAGGTCATTGGAAAGTAGATTGCCCTAAACTCAAGGGCAAAAAGAAGCCGTTTGAGAACTCTTTTGCTAGTGTTTGATGCAAGCATTGTAGAAGATCGTTGTTCTGAACTCCTCTAAAGGTTATGTGAGGAGGTGAAGCTTGGTACTCAAGCACTTTGGGTGAAGTGCAATTCGCACTTTTTGTTCGTACGTTCAAGCTTTTGCTTGGATTTTGTTTCATATTTGTTAGTTTCCGTAATGGAATTTGTTGGAGAAGGCATTGGAGGAAATTTCAAGTTTGAAGACTTTTGGATTTTTTGAGTCTAGGTGCAGATCAGTTTCGAAAGAATTTAGTGCACGTTTGCGTTTGTATTTTGGTATCCCAAATTTGAAGTTTGCATTTGTTTTGGAAGTTTGCTAATTTCTCGTCGATGTGGAGATTGTTGGGTTTTACAGCTCAAAATTAGGATGATGCAAAAAATTAGGTTTGTGTTACCTATTTGGTTTTGGTGTCCTATTTGGGTTTGGATTTTGACTTCTTAGTTGGTTTCCTTGGTGGAGAGATTTTGTTAATTACCTATTTGGTTAGGATTTGGGTTTACTTCCTATTGGGATTCTTATTGTATCCTAAGTCCTATGCACTATAAATATGACCTTAGGGTTAGTGTATTTTGTGTGGCTCTTTTGTATGGTAATTTGGTGAGAGTCAATTTGTGAGTTTGTGAGTTAGAGAGCAATTTGGGAGAATCTTCTCCGTTTGTTTGAGTTCTCTACTCGTTTGGTTTAGGGTTTGTAATTTGTGGGATTTGGGTTGTGAGAGTTTAAATACTCTTTTGTAATCTCCGTTTGTTTAGTGAAATTCCTCGCCGTGCTTCACTCATGAACGTAGGCTTTAAGCCGAACCACGTAAATCT
Source organism: Heteromeles arbutifolia (assembly GCA_024362995.1). Lineage (NCBI taxonomy): Eukaryota > Viridiplantae > Streptophyta > Magnoliopsida > Rosales > Rosaceae > Heteromeles > Heteromeles arbutifolia. The sequence goes on from JANCRC010000006.1 coordinate 23,563,340, forward strand.
CTTGTGTTAGTTTGAGATTGTTTGTTTTAGCTTTCACCTACGATGTTGATATTGGGACTTTGTTAGAATTCGCTTCCGTTTGCGCATAAAAGTACAACACCCACATCGCCTGGGGGAGTGATCCTTAAATGTATATTCTCATCCCTACCTAGCACGAGACCTTTTGGGAGCTCACTGGCTTCGAGTTCCATAGGAACTCCAAAGTTAAGCGAGAATGGGGCCAGAGCACTCCCAAGATGGGTGACCCACTAGGAAGTTGCTCGTGAGTTCCCAGAAACAAAACCGTGAGGGCGTGGTCGTGGCCCAAAGTGGACAATATCGTGCTACGGTGGTGGAGCGGGCCCGTGAAGTGATCCACCCCGGGTCGGGATGTGACAATTGGTATCAGAGCCAATCCATGGCTGGAAGTGTGCCGACGAGGACGTCGGACCCCTAAGGGGAGTGGATTGTAACATCCCACATCCCTACATAGTACGAGGCCTTTTGGGAGCTCACTAGCTTCGAGTTCCGTAGGAACTTCGAAGTTAAGCGAAAAGGGGGCTAGAGCACTCCCAGGATGGGTGACCCATTGGGAAGTTGCTCGTGAGTTCCCAGAAACAAAACCGTGAGGGCGTGGTCAGGGCCCAAAGCGGACAATATCGTGCTATGGTGGTGGAGCGGGCTCGGGAAGTGATCCACCCCGGGTCGGGATGTGACATGAACTACTTCAGATTAATTGAAATTAATTTACATTTAAATATCTGCTATATATTTTAAATAATTTCAACTATATTTAAGTCTAAAAATTTATACTTTTCAAATCTAAATGTACACCCACGCCAAATGAAAACGTACCAACATTAAATGAAAACGTACCAACGTCAAACGAAAACGTACTAACCCCGAATTAAAACGTACCCAATTATAAACTATATTAAAATGAATATTCATCTTTTTGGAATGTTTAAAAATATATTTGATTCATACGCAGATAATCTTGTTTTTTGGTAGATAAGTCTCTGGAACAACTTTTAGTTGATCGGAGATAAATCCTTATTATTGTAGATAATGCTAAATAATAACGATAAATCATATAATTTTGAATTAACAAAAAGGTTATTATCCGTTGATTAATGACTCTTTCTATAAAAAAAATACGACACTTTCTATAAAAAAAAAATAATAATTAATTAAAGTAATTCCTCATTATTGGGACAAAAAGTAATAAAACTTATGTTTTGAAAACAAACGTACCAAAAATTCAAATGTACCAAGAACTAAATGCACCAAAAGTTCAAATGCACCAATAAGCCAAATTGACACACCCCGACCCGAAAGAGGGGCGTGCTAGCCGTCACGTGAGAGTAACGTAACCATGTGCACAGTGCGGAAGCAATAAATGATAGAATTTACGGGTCAATTAAAACTGAAACACTAGCAATACTAGTGTAAAAGAAGTGTGAATTCCACTAATACAGAGCATAAAAGTCTACGTGCAGTCAAGCAGAAGTACTGAATAAAGATAACACCCGAAGGTGGTCCTACATAGGTGAGTTCTGTCAGAACGTCCGATGAGCTCCTCATGTGCCACCAATTCTCACTACTTAATACCTGGAGGGGCGAAAAACAGAAAACTGAGTGGGTCAGAAACAAATCTTTTCAAAACCTTTCTTTTCTCAAAAGTTCTAACCCTTCGCCGTAAAACCTGTATAATTTCCAAGAAATAAAGTATATACTCATATATATAATTCTCAAAATCCTGCTGAAAATATGTATGTATGAAAGTATGTATATGCCATGCCAAAGTATCATAACTGAATGCCAAAGCATAACTCTGTGAATGTGATTGAATACTAAATAATCATCTCAGCCCTCAGCTGTATATAGCTCATAATAATCATCATATTATATAGCTCATACTCATCTCAATCATATCATCATACATATACCCTGCACACACATCAATACCACCTCTAGTGATCTGCACAACATCACTGATAAATAACTAATATGCTCTAGTGCTACGATCACGTGAAGACTGAGCGATAAATCGCGGGTCACCTACGAGTGGAACCCACCTATAGTGGCCTATTTGACAGGACTGAGCACCTAACTTGGATCCAAGGTGAGCATACGGTGCGGGAGGTGAACAACACGTGAAAGACTAAGCCCCTCTCTGGGCGGGAGCACTAATATCAGTGTGCAGGTTTACGAGCTCTAATCGTATCACATCACATCACATCACATCACATCATTTGTTCTCAACAACTAGTAAATAAAACTTACCTGCCACTTACATGTGCGTCCTCAGCACCAACATTAATATAAGCAATCAATAACGCATAATAAATAAATAGATACTCGCATTTCATATCACGTTTCATTTAAACTGATTTTCTGGGAAAAACTCATTTATATAGGTATATACGGAAAACAAATGCCCACTCACTGATAAGTAGCCGGGTCATAACCCCTGTGCCTAGCCTGGCTACGCTCGTCCTCCAGATAGGTCTCGCCTATATGAGAAGTAACTGAAATAACGTTAAAACGAAACCTTAGAAATAACTTCTCATACATTGCTCAAATTGGGTATATGAATATACCAGTGTGATCTACACAATCTCAGGAACATCCCTATTTTTTTAGAAAAATTTCCTGACCACCCACGCGCCTGCCAAAGCAAGGCCAGACGAGCCGGCCAAGGCACGGCCAGACGCGCCGGCTACGTGACTTGCACACTGACGGCGTCAGTTAACGCCGTCAGAATATTCTGGGGAATATTCCGTCAACTTCTAATTGTTACCGTTAAATCCAACTAACAGCGTCAGCATATTCCATCAAAACTGACAGAATATTCTCCTTTTTCTCCAGCTAGTTGCCTGTCGCCGGTGACTGTTCGCCAGTTTCTGGGTATTTTTCCAAACATGGTTTCTCACTCATTTTAGCATCATTTTCTACGTACTTTATACCAAAATGAAGATCTCACAAAGATGAACACATCCATACCTGACTCGACCCCCAACTCGCCGGGGATTCACCGGAAAAAGCCTCGATAATTCCGGCCAAAATGAAACTTCCCGATCTCGCTATTCCGACGTTCAATTTCTTCCAACGAAGCATTCCAAGCTTCCTTAGGACCTCAATAAGCTTCCTATAAGCTTCAAATCTCCAAAAACACAAGGTTTTACGTGAACATGAATAGTGATAAATTTGGAGGTTATGAGAACTCGGGTTTTTCGAAGGCTTTCTTACCTGCAACCTGTACCAATGTGTTTGTATGGACCTCAGGAACACGATGGGGTACTTCACGTCCTCGATCTGCTAGGTTTGGGAAGGATTTAGGTTTGTCCGTACAAAAGCCGAGAGGGAGAGAGAGAGAGAGGGTGTCTGAGGTAGAGAGAGAGTGCGGGAGTGAGAGATAAGAATAATGTGAATGTGTGTGTGTTTGTGGTCCAAGTACAACCAAACACCCAAGTAAAAACACACACTTACCTAAAAATAAATGCCTAGGTGAATTTTCGTCATTTCACGTCAGCCGTACGAAAACTCCAGGACGGGCTGTTATAATCTACCCTCCTTATAAAAATTTCGTCCCCGAAATTTACCTAACTAAAACCATCCACTAGTACTCGTAAAACAATCTCGGGTACATCTCTCTCATTCGATCCTCTGTCTCCCACGTCGCTTCTTCCACTGAATGGTTCCTCCACAAAACTTTAACCAAATGAACTGTCTTGTTCCTCATAACCTTTTCTTTCCAATCAAGTATCGTCACCGGCTCCTCATCATAAGTCAAATCTGAACTGATCTCCAAGGGTTGATGAGGTATCACATGTGAAAGATCTGCAACATAGTGACGAAACATCGATACATGAAACACATTATGTACCTTAGATAACTCTGATGGCAACTCAAGTCTGTAAGCAACTTTACCCACTCGCTCGGTGATCTGATAAGGTCCGATGAATCTAGGACTTAGCTTGCCTTTCTTCTCGAATCGTACTACACCTCGCCACGGCGATAACTTCATAAATACCCAATCACTAACCTTGTACACTCGATCAGTGGCGTGTCTATCTGCTAAACTCTTTTAGCGATCTTGGGCCGCTTTCATATTATACTTAATAACCTGAATGTTCTGAGCAGTCTCCTCTACTAACTCAGGGCCCACTAAAACTTGTTCGCCAACCTCTGACCAACATAAAGGTGTGCGACAAGGCTTGCCACATAATGCCTCAAATGGAGCCATACCAATACTCGAGTGAAAGCTGTTGTTGTAGGCAAATTCCATCAAATCCAACCGCCTATGCCAAGTGTCACCAAACTACAACACCGAAGATCTTAGCATATCCTCCAAGGTCTGAATCGTCCTCTCAGATTGTCCGTCTGTCTGAGGATGATATGCTGTGCTGTACAACAATCTCGAACCCAAAGCTTCCTGGAATGCTATCCAAAACTTAGAAGTAAATCTCGGATCTCGATCAGAAATAATACTCACATGAACTCCATGATACTTCACAATCTTCGTGATGAACAACTCGGCTAACTTGTTTAAATAATACTTTTCCCTCACAGGAATGAAATGCGCTGACTTAGTAAGCCAATCAACAATCATCCAGATTCCATCATAGCTGTTTTGTGTACGAGGAAGCTTGTACACAAAATCCATAGTAATATTTTCCTATTTCCACTGTGGAACGGGAAGTGGCTGTGACAACCCAAACGGCTTCTTCCTTTCAGCTTTAATCTGCTGGCACACAATACACCTACTTACATACTCAGCAATTTCCCTTTTCATACTTGGCCAATAATAAAATGGCCTAATGGTATGATACATTTTAGTTCCTCCTGGATGCATCGCATAAGCTGAAATATGTGCCTCATCAAGAATTGCCTTCTTTAATTCCTCATTATTTGGCACGTACATCGTATTCCCTTGCATATGCATGCCATCCGTCTCTCTAACTCTGAGATCTTTCTTCTTCCCTTGATTCCTCAAATGAATTAACTCTTGAACCTCTTCATTATTCATCTGAGTCTCGAGTATACGATCAATCAGAATAGGCCTAACTTGGAAACTAGCAAGTAAGGCTCTTTCTTGCTCTGCCACAACTCTTTCTTCTCGTTCTTCCAATTCCAATTTCACTCCAGTAGACCTCAAATCTACAAGAAGAGGAACACAAGAAGCATACAAAGCATTAACCCAACCTTGAGATTTCCTACTCAAAGCATCAGCCACCACATTAGCACGTCCAGGGTGATACTCAATCGTGCAATCGTAGTCACTTAGCAACTCAATCCATCTCCACTAACGAAGATTCAAATCTTTCTGTGTGAACAGATACTGGAAACTCTTGTGATCTGAGAAAATCCTACACTTCTCATCATAGAGATAGTGTCTCCAAATCTTCAAAGCGAAAATAATGGCCGCTAATTCCAAATCATGTGTAAGGTAATTCATCTCATGAGGCTTTAACTGACGCGAAGCGTAAGCAATTACCCTACCATGCTGGATCAACACGCATCCCGAGCCATTCAAAGAAGCATCGCTGTAAATCTCAAAATTACCATTATCATCAAGAAGAGTCAAAACAGGCGCATGAGTGAGATAATACTTCAACTGCTGGAAACTCTACTCACAATTATCATCCCACTCAAATTTAACTTCCTTCCTGGTCAACCTCGTTAGTGGTAAAACCATAACTGAGAAACCCTTAACAAATCGCCAATAATAACCCGCTAAACCAAGGAAACTCCGTACCTCGTTGACGGTTCGCAGCTGTTCCCAATTCTCCACAACTGTTATCTTCTGAGGGTTTACCCGAATACCCTGAGCTGAAACAACATGCCCCAAGAAAGCAACTTGATCTAACCAGAATTGGCACTTACTGAACTTAGCATACAACTGATGTTCCCTCAGCTTCTTCAACACCAAAGTAAGATGTCGGACATGATCTACTTTTGACTTAGAATACACCAGAATGTCATCAATGTAAACAATGACAAATCTATCCAAATACTGCTGAAATACCTTATTCATCAAACCCATGAAAGCTGCTGGTGCATTCGTTAATCCAAATGGCATCACAAGAAACTTATAATGACCATAACGAGTCCTGAAAGCAGTTTTAGGAACATTATCGCTCTTGATCTTCAACTGATAATAACCAGACCTTAGATCAATCTTAGAAAATACGCAGGCACCTCTGAGTTGATAAAAAAGATTGTCAATGCGAGGTAAAGGATAACGGTTTTTAATTGTCATCCGATTCAATTGCCTGTAATCAATGCAAGGCCTCAAAGTACCGTCTTTCTTCCTTACAAACAAAACTGGAGCTCCCCAAGGTGAAGTACTAGGTTGAATGAAACCTTTATCAACCAACTCTTGTAATTGAATCTTCAATTCTCTTAACTTGGCAGGAGCCATACGATAAGAAGTTAAAGAAATATGATTAGTACCTGGTAGTAAGTCAATGGCGAACTCCACATCTCGATCTGGCGGCAATCCAGGTAAATCATCAGGGAAAACGTCGAAAAAATGTCTAACCACCTTGACATTCTCCACGCTAACCGCAGCATCATCATTTAGTACCACGTGAGCCAAATACCCTTGACAACCTTTCTTTAGTAACTTTTTGGCTCTCATGGCTAAAATAATCCCATGCCTCAATCCATTAGGCTCACCAAAGAATGTAACCTCAAGTAATCCAAGACGATGAAAGGTTACTGATTTCCCGTAACAGTCAATCTTAGCATGATTGCAATGCAACCAATCTGTGCCTAAGATAACGTCAAAATCCACAATGTCTAGCGGAGTGAGGTTAGCAGGCATAACCACATTCTCCACTACTACGGGACAACCTGGGTAAACATAATCTACATAACACTTCTCCTTTCTAGGCATAGCAAACTCTAACTCATACCCAAGAGGTGAAGATTGAGGTTGTGTCAATTGAGCAAACGTATGAGAAATTACTGAATGAGTAGCACCACAGTCAATCAACACTTTAGCATAATGACCAAGAATATTTAACGTACCCATGATCAAATCTGGATTGTTCTGAGCATCTTGCAGTGAAAGGTTGTTGATACGTTCCTGGTTCTGCTACCTTCTTCTGCCTCTGCTAGCATGAACTCCTCGCCCTTGAGGATTACGCCCATGTCCTGACTGACTATACTGTCTCGAAGACCCAACTCTACTGGTAGTAGCATCAACCTGCTGAGACTGTCCTCCAGAATGCCACTAGGATCCACCAGCTGAAAACTGCTGCTGAGGCATATATCCTTCAGAGTACTGCTGTGGAGGCATATATCCTCCTGAATATTGCCCATAACTGCCCTGCTGATAGGGATCCTGGGGATACTGGTACTGTCCTGAAGAATAAGGAACAAAATCCCCCTGATAATGGTATGCACCACCACAGCCTGTCTGGGTATAGCCACCATGTCCTGAAAACTGCTGAGCTGGAGCTGGCGGTGGTAAAGGAGGCTGCTGAGGTCTCTGCTGACCTTGAGGACAAAACTTAGCTTGATGTCCCTCTTGACCACAAGTAAAACAACCACTGCTACCTCTTCGACATTCCCCTAAATGTCAACTACCGCACCTACGGCACAAAGGTGCATTTCCTCTACCAAAGTTCCCTTATCTCTGGGAGCTGGAATCTCTGAAAAACCTACCACCTCATCTCTGACCTGTGGAACTGAAACCTCCACTGGAAGAACTAGAACTAGTCACACTGCGCTTAAAGCTTTGAGTCTGGCGAAGCATTGGTACGAAATGACCTTTACCCTTATCCTTATTCTGATTCCCACTTTTCTCTTCCTCTTCACTGTCAATGGGCAAATTCTCAGAATCCTCAATTTGAAGTAAAGCCTCATAAAACTCGTGATAAGTAGTACAGGGAATCACAGTCGCAATGGTACGCCATTTCTTCTTAGTGCCCAACTTAAAACGACATAGCATCTCAACCGGATTAGCAGCAACTTCCGAATGATAACGAGATAGATCAGTAAATTTCTTGTAGTACTCATTAGCTGACAGCTTCTTCTGCCTCAAACTAGTGAACTCCTGTTTCTTACGATCAATGTAAGCAGGAGGAATGAATCTCTTGTAGAACAACTGCTTAAATACCTCCCAATCTCGAGATTTTTCCTGGGGCAACTTATCAGCCAACTAACTCCACCATGAAGCTGGTTCCTTACCCAAAAACCATGAAGTCGTCTCGACCCACCTGTCCGGAGATAGACTCCCATGACTCTGCATCTGCCTGAAAGTATTCTCAATATGCATCAACCACTTCTCTGAACCCTCGGGGCCTTCATTCCCCACAAAAGTGGTTATCTTCAAATTATGAACCGACTCCAGAGGGGTCCGCTGAGTCGGGCGAATAACTGACTGAAAGGTATTTGCTATAGATTCCCCTAACGGAGCTATATCAGGGAAACTAGGTTCATCTGAACGACGTGGCTCTCTATGAAGCGGCATAGTTCTGACAGAAACACCAAGATAATTAGAATATTCACAAGATATGCAGGACTGCCAAACCTATGCTCTGATACCAATCTAACACACCCCGACCCGAATGAGGGGCATGCTGGTCGTCACGTGAGAGTGACGTAACCATGTGCACAGTGCGGAAGCAATAAATGATAGAATTTACGGGTCAATTAAAACTGAAACACTAGCAATACTAGTGTAAAAGAAGTGTGAATTCCACTAATACAGAGCATAAAAGTCTACGTGCAGTCAAGCAGAAGTACTGAATAAAAATAACACCCGAAGGTGGTCCTACATAGGTGAGTTCTGTCAGAACATCCGATGAGCTCCTCGTGTGCCACCAATTCTCACTACTTAATACCTGGAGGGGCGAAAAACAGAAAACTGAGTAGGTCAGAAACAAATCTTTTCAAAACCTTTCTTTTCTCAAAAGTTCTAGCCCCTCGCCGTAAAACCTGTATAATTTCCAAGAAATAAAGTATATACTCATATATATAATTCTCAAAATCCTGTTGAAAATATGTACTTATGAAAGTATGTATATGCCATGCCAAAGTATCATAACTGAATGCCAAAGCATAACTCTGTGAATGTGATTGAATACTAAATAATCATCTCAGCCCTTAACTATATATAGCTCATAATAATCATCATATCATATAGTTCATACTCATCTCAATCATATCATCATATATATACCCTGCACACACATCAATACCACCTCTAGTGGTTTGCACAACATCACTGATAAATAACTAATATGCTCTAGTGCTACGATCACGTGAAGACTGAGCGATAAATCGTGGGTCACCTACGAGTCGAACCCACCTATAGTGGCCTATTCGACAGGACTGAGCACCTAACTTGGATCCAAGGCGAGCATATGGTGCGGGAGGTGAACAACACATGAAGGACTGAGCCCCTCTCTAGGCGGGAACACTAATATCAGTGTGCAGGTTTATGAGCTCTAATCATATCACATCACATCATTCGTTCTCGACAACTAGTAAATAAAATTTACCTGCCACTTACCTGTGCATCCTCAGCACCAACATTAATATAAGCAATTAATAACGCATAATAAATAAATAGATACTTTGCATGGCATTTCATATCACATTTCATTTAAACTGATTTTCTGGGAAAAACTTATTTATATAGGTATATACGGAAAACAAATGCCTACTCACTGATAAGTAGCCGGGTCGTAACCCTCGTGCCTAGCCTGGCTACGCTCGTCCTCCGAATAGGTCTCGCCTATATGAGAAGTAACTGAAATAATGTTAATTAACGCACATAAACGAAACCTTAGAAATAACTTCTCATGCATTGCTCAAATTGGGTATATGAATATACCAGTGTGATCTACACAATCTCAGGAACATCCCCATTTTTTTAGAAAAATTTCCCGACCACCCATGCGCCGGCCAAGGCATGGCCAGACACGCCGGCCACGCGTGGCCACTTGACTTGCACACTGAAGGGCGTTAGTTAACGCCGTCAGAATATTCTGGGGAATATTCCGTCAACTTCTAACTTTTACCGTTAAATCTAACTAACGGCGTCAGCATATTCCGTCAAAACTGACGGAATATTCTCCTTCTTCTTCGGCGAGTTGCCGGTCGCCGGCAACTGTTCGCCGGTTTCTGGGTATTTTTCCAAATATGGTTTCTTACTCATTTTAGCACCATTTTCTACGTACTTTATACCAAAATGAAGATCTCACAAAGATGAACACATCCATACCTGACTCGACCCCCAACTCGCCGAGGATTCGCCGGAAAAAGCCTCGATAATTTCGGCCAAAATGAGACTTCCCGATCTCGCTATTCCGACGTCCAATTTCTTCCAACGAAGCACTCCGAGCTTCCTTAGGACCTCAATAAGCTTCTTATAAGCTTCAAATCTCCAAAAACACAAGGTTTTACGTGAGCATGAATAGTGACAAATTCGGAGGTTATGAGAACTTGGGTTTTTCGAAGGCTTTCTTACCTGCAACCTGTACCAATGTGTTCGTATGGACCTCAGGAACACGATGGGGTACTTCACGTCCTCGATCTGCTAGGTTTGGGAAGGATTTGGGTTTGTCCGTACAAAAGCCGGGAGGGAGAGAGAGAGAGTGTCTGAGGTAGAAAGAGAGAGTGCGTGAGTGAGAGATAGGAAGGATGTGAATGTGTGTGTGTGTGGTCCAAGTACAACCAAACACCCATGTAAAAACACACTTACCCAAAAATAAATGCCTAGGGGCATTTTCGTCATTTCACGTCCGCCGTACGAAAACTCCGGGACGGGCTGTTACACAAATGGACCAAAAATTCAAATGTACCAAGTAACTAAATGTACCATTATAATCAACCGTACCGATATAATCAAACATACCTAACAACAAGTTTTGTTACATTCTATTTAATTTACTAAAATAAATATTTTAATAAAAAAAAAAAAAATCTTAAATCATCATAATAAAAGATGCATAAAAATAGAAAGAAAAAAGGAAATGCTAACGTGAATAGACTTCTAATGAAATAAAATTAAAGTACCCAAATTTAGGGGAAAATGTTTAATCAAATTTGCAAAATGAATAAATGTTTAGTCTATAACATTTAAAAACGAGACGTCTAATTCAAAACGTCCCAAATAAGTAATTACCCAGCCAAAGACAGCGTCCTTCTAAGAACTTTTTAAATAAAATGTCTCAACCAAGACGCCGCCGTTTTGTAACTTGTTTGGTAATTTTTGGTTGATTTTATTTTTTTGGTAAAAATTACTGAAAAAATGCTTCAGTTTGTGCTCTTCTTCGGACCCACTACAGCAAGTACATCAATTTCCCAAAAGTTCTAAAACCCTAAACCCCGCTGCCCCATCGGACACCCACACCAACCCTCTGATTCCACCAAATTCCAATCCCTAATTTCCCCAAATTCCAAGAATGTTTCAACCCCACTCCGACCCGAATCCACGAGAAAGCAACCCGCCACCGCCTTAACTACTACCTCTCCACGCAGACGTAGAAGGCGACGACGAGAATGTAAAACAGCTCAACCAATGCTCTGCTCTCTACCTCTCCTTACAGGTATCCTTACAGGTAAAACAAACATGTTCCCCAATTTTTTATTAGATTCTAAAATTCTAAAACCCTAAACCCCAAATCACGAAGAACGCGAATCCGGTCTGTGGCTTGCAGGAATGCCTTGTTAAGACTGGCAGGAATTGGAAATCTTGTCAACCAGGTATGTAACTTGGGTTGCTATTTTTCAATTCATTTTTTTTATTTTATTTTCCAGTAATTGTGAATTTCGTGTTTTAATTTTGTGTGAACAACATTTTCATCAGAAGTTGAGGCCTTGAAGGCGTGCAATGAGAGGAGAGAGAAATGACAGTGGAAAGTCGATTTGTATCAATTTTTGACTGGATTTATAAATGAAAGAGTTACCATTTCTTTATTGTCTTTGCATACAATTTGTGTTTATGTTTCATCATTACTACGATTAAAGATAGACGCAGTGAGCGCACGAGTCAATCTTGCCACCTTCCATCCCAAACGATCCATGTTCATTCAGATTGTGGTCCCGAATATCCAAAAAAAAAATCCAAGCGTGCATTCGGGACCAAATTTGGTTCGTTGCCTGAGGAGATTCTGCCACTCCTTAGGCGCGCACGTATTAGGGTTGAACGTGGTAAGTCTCATTTTACGTGGGATTTAAGTTTCCGAACCTCAAGTGCACTGGCAGCGTTAACCATGGGCATGGCTAGGGTTGCATTTGTTGGGGCTGAGGAACTCAAAAGGCGTAAAGAAACTGTTTGATGGAATAGCAGACTGGCACCATAAGAGTACTTATAAATTCATAATTAGGAACTCAAGACATTAATCAAAAGTTTTAACAAAACAAAGTCATCATCTGCGGTTTGTTCTACAGAAGCATAGTTATTAGGGTTTAGGAATTTAGACATCCACGTAGCTTTGGCATTCCGGTCCTCCCGAAACCTTTCTATGCAAAAGTAATCGCAGAATTCTCAGCAGGAACTTGCGTCGAAGCATTCTTTACACATCAGGAATCCCGTACCTCTGAAAACATAACCCAAGTTCCCGCCGCAGGTAGTGCATGCAGTACCTGTCCTCAGAGTGAAATCCAGCTGAAAAGAAAGAACATTAGTTGTTCAACAAAAGGAGAGATAATCAACAGCCATCAGACAAATTCAAAGAAAAACTAAATGGATAGATATATGAACCATGAAAACTAACGAAGGAATTTAAGGACTTGAAGAGTGGCGCCCCAGAACAAGCACCATGGTATCTCCCGTCAGCAAACAGCTTTGCTTTGGGTTTCTTAATGCCTCAAACCCTGCATATCACATGGTAAGCACACTAAACAAAAGTTGTAGCAGAGAGATGTGACTAAATTTAGGCATAAATATGTCAGGAGACAGGAAGTATAGTTTTAGTACCACTTCACCTCCTCTCCTAGGTCGTAGAGCGAAACAAAGGATGTACTGTAAGAAATTGCATCACGTGTCCTCTCGTCAGTCAGAGTAATTTCAATTTCCCTGAAACTCTTTGTTTCTTGATTATAACAAACTACACCGCGCGCCATTGTACATAAAGATATCCCCATTTTTCGGAGACACAAGAACACTGCGATAGTCTCTAAAAACATTGCAACAGTATCTAAGGCCCCATAATACCCTGGCACTGTCTGTGACGACCACAATTTTAGTCCAAGACTCCTGGACACCATAATCCTTCATAATCCACATGTCAACTTTGCAAATATGATAATGGGGCGTACAAAAAAGAAGACAACCTCCTATCACTCCCAACTTCAAATCGTTCTATTTCATGCAGGAGTCTTGGGAGGGGTATTGGTCGAAAATGTTCTATTTCATAGTTAAAAGAATAAACAGGTGATTCTGCACTATTGGAAATCCAATGAAGAGCTCCATGCAGAAAACAATCGCCTTGCGAATTAACATGAATGTTTTGTTCAAGAGCAGGTGCCAATCCAATGCTTCTCCATGCTCCTGTACCGATGGTGTATATCTCTGACACTAAGTTCTGACTTTTTGTACGAGAGGTTCGCAAAACCTTGTATTCATTAGTCGTGGCGCTATAACCAATTCCTTAAAAAATTCTCCACCAATTATGAGAATGCCAATTGGTCGGGGGAAGCGTGATGTACTCACCCAAGATTGGATTGCACACATAGAAGGTGCCATCTTTGTCCATTATTCGAGACAAACACAGTAACCCATTGTACGAGTTTATCAAATGAAACTTGTCAATAGGTAGATTATTTTTGGTAGTAAACTGCATTTTCTAGACCTGGAAATCGGAACCGCAGACCGAATCTTGTAGCTGGGTGAACTGAAGTTTCATTGAATCCTCCACGTGGTACCGTGCCCCCCTGGGTTCGTTCTTGCTCAATATGCCAATGGGTGATGTTAAACGGTGTAGATGTGGAAATTCAGGGTCAGAAATACTATAAAGCCAATATTTGCAAACGCACCTGCAGCTGAAGAGGGCCTTGACGGAGACCCTCGAGAGAATGTCCATCACTAACTCCTTTGGAAGTTGTTCGAATATGCCGTCGCAAGGACGTAGATTAGGGTTTGTCGCCATTCTTCTCCTAATTGCTCTCTGCAATCTGCATTAGATTAGGGTTTTAAATAAGAATTCTGAAATCGCAATATATATGGGGGGTTACTAGTAGGAAAAACACTTTGCGCGACGTACGCATGTTCGTCGCTCAAAGTAAAAAATCATTGCCTAAGGGTTTGTGCGACGCAACCTTCGTCGCGCCAAGGTAGTGACGATATGGTTTGCGAGACGAACAAGCAACATGCATTGCGCAAAGTGGCTTTGCGAGACGCATGACGTGCGTCGAGCAAAGTGTGGACCTGCGTCGTGCAAAGCCACTTTGCGCGACGCTCATCCTACGTCGTGCAAAGCCACATTGCACAACGCAAAGCAAAGCCACTTTGCGCAACGCACATCCTGCGTCGTGCAAAGTCAATTTGTGCGACGCACATCCTGCGTCATGCAAAGCCAATTTGCACGACGCATGATGCGTTGCACAAACCCTTTTTTTTTCGTTTTGGTCAAAAATATTTTTTTTTTTAAATTTTTGATAAATACTGTAATTAAATTCTAAAGAATAATTAATTAACCAAGCAAAAGTATTTAATTATAAAATATATGAAAATGTACATACAAGATGTCTGAACAAAAAAGAAAAAACTACAAGTGAACTAGGTTTAATACATCAGGCTACTGGGTATCGGCAGGGCAAGGTGGCTCTAAGGTCGAAGGTGGAGCAAGCTGAGGTGGTGGTAGCGAGATTTGGAGGCCGGACATCTGTATGGCTTGTACAAGCTCTCTCACTGTTCCGGCATAGTTCCTCATCTCCTCGCCCTGGGCCCTCAGCTGCGCCTTCATCTGCTCGCTCACCCACGTCTATCGCTTTCAACTGATTGAAAAAAGATCAAAACCCTTCAACCGAAAACTGCAAAAGAAGAAAAAAATCAAATTAATAAAAACCAAACTAAACCAAATTCATAGCTTCGTTTTCACATTTTAATTTGTACAAGAAGAGCACCTCCATGTTCATACACAAAACACACATACAGATGAACAAAATTGCAAAACTTTATAAGGAGACCGAATGAGTCTGCGTGTATATACTGAAAGATGACATTCTATTCTTTCAATATTTTATAGTGCACATAGAACAATGTATAAGCAAAGATGGCATTCTTACATCTTTCTAATTACACCTCATCGTTTGATCATATGTCTATTTGGTGTTTAGAGCAAGTGCAGAATTTTAAGAAATGCATTCGAGTCCTCCTGTAGCTATCATTTCCTCCATTGCTTCTCCTTAACAGAAATTTTCACAAAAAAATAATTGAAAAGTTAAACCAAGCCATAAATATGTCTACGACTTTCATATCAGTCTATATACTCTGCTTCCCTAACAGATTTCATAATAACATAAAAGTTGATCTATCACTTCATAAATTAATAACACTTATCATTCGTCAAAACTGAAAAGATGCAAAACAATTTCATCATGGTCTTTCTATAAATGCCATCAAAGCGAGATCTACTTTATCTTTAAACAATCAATTCCGTACTAATGTAAGTAACCTCTGGTATGGATTGTCTAAATTGTAAAATTGAAACTTGGCACAACTTGAGGGCCAGGTGAGCTAATCAACCAGCAGTAAGAAATGATTTTGAGTTCATCAAGCGCTGATGCTGCCACAACCCATATCAAGAAGCCATGATATACAAAGTTGCATTGACTATTGTTGTAGAAAGGAAGATGACAATTACCTATTCATCCAAAATACCATGCTGTAAGACATATTACAGATTCCTGTTTTCCGAATTAACAAATTTGGAACTGAGAAACACCAAGTGAGGTTTGGAAAAGCAACAAACAAGGCATAGAGCTATCTCCACGGCCTAATACTAGGAAGGTTTGCATTAGAATGTATCAGATTATACAGCTACCTCAACAAATATCATAAAAAGAAATTGCTCTTATGCTCTTACAAGAGGAAATAGGTTTTTCAATAGAGCTTTGCCATAGTCAATTTTTCATTTCTTTGAAAAGGAAAATTAACCCCGAGTAATTTGGTAACAGATAAATTTGTGACAAAAACCCTAAATAACAAAAACCCATCGAAAATCAGAAACCCTTACCTTGAATTTGGGACTTGATTCGCGTCGGCTTTGAGATTCCCGTGGTGGCCTGTCGTTTGGGTTTAAGATTTTTGAAGAGGAAACACAAGTCTGGGTTCGACGACCCAAAAGGAAAGACAAGATTTGGGGTCTACGGGGAAAGACATAAGGGTTCGACGATCCAAGGGGAAAGACAGGATTTGGGGTCTGCGGGGAAAGAAATAGGGAAAGAAAAAGGGAAAGAAAGAGAGGGAGATTTGGGGTCTACAGGGAAATGAGGGTTCAAGATTAGGTTCGAAAGAAGGGGAAAGAATGAGGGAAAGAAAGAGAGGGAGATTTGGGGTCTACGGGGAAAGAATGAGGGTTCAAGATTGGGTTCGAAAGAAGGAGAAAGAAGGGGAAAGAATGAGGGTTCAAGGAGGGAGGGTTCCAGATTTATCACAACTCGGAAATAAAGAGGGAAAGAAAGAGAGAGGGTTCAGGTTTGGAGTTCACATGAAAGAAAGATGGATGGTTCAATATTTTGTCCAAACTTAGAAAATTGAAAAAAAAGTCCTATTTTTCACGCCAAATTTATCACAACTTGCGCGACGTAGGTATACAAGTTAATGTTGCGCAAAGTGGTTTTGCGTGACGATCAAATTAAGGCATCGCGCAAAGTATTTTTTTCATAAAAAAAAAATTATAAAAATTACTGAAAACGTGACTTTCCTCCTTTCAAATTCAAAGTTGTTTTACATAAACCCCATAATAATATATTTTTCTAACAAAAACCCACAATAATTTTTTTTACATATATATCATTCAATTTCTTAAGTGTTATAAGTACAAAATAAATAAATTACAATCTACTTAGTAAATATATAGACCATTGAACTTGATGGGATACGCATTGTACAAAACTAGTTTCAACGATCCAACCGTCAAATTTTTTTGTATATGCTTCAAGATCGCATACGCCAAAAATCTCAAAAAACAAACATTCAGAGATCAAGTAACGGGACTAGCCCTTTCGACTGCTATAAACAAAAAATCACCAAGTTAACGGTTATTTTAACTCCGATTTTGATGATTTTTTACAGCTACACTCTTTAACCCTATATGAATACAATGAACGAATTCGATCGTGAATTTAAAAAATTTACACAAGTGGATATCACAAAATCTTATGTTATACTTAATGAAAGTATAAATAAACTCCAATTGTTAGTGAATCTAATGTTTTAATGGGATACGCATTGTACGAAACTAGTTTCAACGATCCAACCGTCAAATTTGTTTGTATATGCTTCAAGATCGCATACGCTAAAAATCGCAAAAAACAAACATTCAGAGATCAAGTAACGGAACTAGCCCTTTCGACAGCTATAAACGAAAAATCACCAATTTAACAGTTATTTTCACTCTGATTTTGATGATTTTTTACAGCTACACTCTTTAACCTTATATGAATACAATGAACCAATTCAATCGTGAATTTAAAACATTTACAAAAGTGGATACCACAAAAGAAAAAGGCAATGCAAGAACCCCAAAAGAAAAGCAAAAGAAGAGAGGGGAAAAAAAAAAAAACTTTGCGCCTACGTCGCGCAAAACAGCTTTGCGCGACGTGGGAACACCTGCGTCGCGTAAAGTCTTTTTTTTTTTTTTTTTTTTTTTGCCCTTTTCCTTATGAGTACAAAATAAATAAATGAAAATGTACTTAGTAAATATATATACCATTGATTTTGATGGGAAACGCATTGTACAAAATTAGTTTTAATGATCCAACTGTCAAACTTGTTTGTATATATTTCGAGATCGCATACGCCAAAAATTGCAACAAACAAACATTCAGAGATCAAGTAATGGGACAAAACTATTCGACGGTTATAAACGAAAAATCACAATTTAACGATTATATTAACTCCAATGTTGATCATTTTTTACAGCTACACTCCTTGACCCTATATGAATACAACGAACTGATTCGATCGTCAATTTAAAATATTTACACAAGTGGATACCACAAAATCTTACGTTATACTTGATGAAAGTATTAATAAACTCTAAGTATTAGGGAATCTATCGTTTTGATGGAGAATACGTATTGTACGAAACTAATTTCAACGATCCAACCATCAAACTTGTTTGTATATACTTCGAGAATTCAACCAGAACAACTCTGTTTGAGTCCAGAACCTGCCACCATTCCACAGGATTCAGTTCAAGAAAATACCAGTCAAATTGTCTTACTAGAAATCATAATTAACCCAATAAGAATCAGAACTCACTGATCACATTTCTATGTTGGGAAACGAAAAACAAGTACATTAAACACATCAAATTTATCAAACAATTTCCACAAAGTGCAAATTAACTTACTTTTTCCGAAACAAATATCCCCAAGAAGCAATAAACCAGATCCAAAAACTAATGAACTTCGTAAGCAATAAAACTCTAAAAGCAATACAAGAAAACACTTTGCTTTCAACAGCAAAACAGTCGCTTCTTAATTGAAAAACCCAATCAACGACCAAGTGCTTTTCAATCCGAACGGTCGCTTCTTAATGAGACTGTGAAGAAAACCACCCCTCTGCTCGATAAGAGATAACCTTTGCTCCATGATCTTAATAAGTTTTGGAGATAAATCAAGCTCCAATTCTAAATCAGCCATTTCATGTTTCAGTCACAAAAGAGTAATTGTGTCTACAAATTGGCATCCAATAATCCACCAACTCAAACTTGGTATTGTTGGTAGGAACTTTTGGCATCTATAAGCAACTAGGTCTTGCAGCCAAATAGTCCAAATAGTTCATTCATTTTATAATCCTTCTAAAGTTACAAACTGATGAAAGTGCTTATTCATCATTATAATCAACCAGATAAACATTTAGCTAACTAAAAAAAATAACGCATTGTAGTTGGTTTGATAAGTTGTGTCCTAAAATTAGAAAAGTTCCCCAAGTGGTTTGACTGAGAGAGTGTGAGTCAGTTACCTGTATAATGTAATTGGCTGGCCTAAAAGGGGAAGATATTGCTTTGGCATGCTGGCATAGTAGCACAAACTTAACGAGAAAACATGATCATCTTATGGGACTAGAATGACAACCAAATCCATAGATGAAGGTGTTGGGAATTTCTCTTAGACTTCATTTTCATTGTAATGTAAAGCTGCAACAAATAACAAGCATTCTCTCATCAAATTCAACTGATTCTATACCGTTATACAATAAACATTCAAAACAAATTATTGAAACTTCATATATATAAGCCATCAAAAGTATTCAATTCACGTTTCTAAAAAAAAAATTCAATTCCCAACAGCTAAATTAGATCTGCTTACTCCAAATAAAAAACCATCAAATAGCAAGAGAGGGATTGCATGATGAAAAGATATGAAATATTTGTATGTTGAATTTATGAGCAATAGAGGAATTGGAGAAGGTTTTGAAGAGAGATGGGGGAGGGAGGTAGCTGCTGCAACTAGGTTTGCAATTTCTGCCTCCCAAACTGATTAAGTGGAGCAGAAAAAGTCGTTGACTTTGCGCGACGCATGTACACCTATGTCGCACAAAACGGGTTTGTGCGACGTACGTTCACATGCGTCGCGCAAAGCTTTTTTGATAGATGTAGGTGTATGTGCGTCGCGCAAAGTCAACTTTGCATGACGAACGTGCACGTACGTCGCGCAAAGTTGGAAAAAAAAAGCGGTAAAGCATTCTTTGTTTGGTGCCAAGATTTTGTGCGACGCACAAAACGTCGCGCAAACAGCCTTTGCGCAACGGTACTTTGCGCGACGCAGGCTGGCGTCGAGCAAAACATCTTTGCGCAATGCAATAGTTCCTGTGTCGCGCAAAGATGTTTTGCTCGACGTCATCCTGCGTCGCGCAAAGTACCGTGGCGCAAATGCTGTTTGTGCGACGTTTTGTGTTTTAGGTCGCGCAAACAGCCTTTGAGCGACGAAATTTGATCTGTCGCACAAAATTCTGTTGCGCAAACATGTTTTTCTACTAGTGTATATTAGTTTTGGATTGGGAACTTTTGTTGCGGAAGTCTGATTTGGGTTGTTTGGTGTGTGACTTGTAGGCCGGGCCACATATGTAAGTGATAGGAGACATTTCTTTTTGGGTGAGAGAGTGATAGGAAGCTTTGATTGGGATTCTCAATTAGCTTTAGCATAAAATAATGGAAGTAAATGTAGAGAATGACGTGTTTGTTGAGAATGAATGCTACATTAATGAGAAGATGAACCTTGTATGAGCTTATAAGTAAATTGGGCTATTTCGTCATAAAACGAATTGACAATATCATGCAAGATCTCTCATCTCATCAATTTTAGATTCATTCTCAATAGTGTTTACAACCAACTTATTTTTTCACACTAATGTAAATATATTGTTTGTGTATATCAAATAAATAAATAAATAAGCTTAAAATTACTTGAGTGTGTATTAGGTTCGACTCATATTTGGTTCGTTAAAGTTCGGCTGGTGAAATTAAGAAGTCAAGCTTATATGTTTGACTTGATAAGAAACAAGTCAAGCTTGAAAATGTTGATGTTGTAAACCTGTGAGCGTCTAGTATTTTTCATGAGACAACACGAAGTAGATTCTATTCAAGAAGTTTACATGGAATGAAATATGATGTCTTGAATTTTGTTTTGGAAGAATTATATTTACTTATTTTAAATTTAGATTGACCATCTCCGACTTTTTTTCTTTTCTCTGATGGAGATTGATAATCGGTAGTGCATCGAGGATTCTAATTTTGGGTGGTCAAAACAAAAAAGGTTCATACAAAAAATGTAGACTGTTGCAGTCCTACTTATTATAGGAATGTGATTGTGTAAATCCTATTATATCTAGGATATCCTTAGTAGATTATATCGTATCTCTTACGTTAGATATTATCCTATTAGAGTTGTAATCTATTGGGATAATGAATTTATCTTTTCTACCACTATAAATCACATACCTCATAATTACCCATCTCACTCTTCTCTCTCTATGCCACTGGTCCCCTTCTCTGTCCTCTACACTTAAATAGTAAATTAGGCCTACAATATAGACGAAATATTAAAAACTTAAAATACAATACATTCACGAATCGCGATAAAAACAATGTTACAAGCTACAAAACTAAAACTTGTCAGGAACAAGTTTTTATAGTCTAAAAGTTTCCAAGTGATCATATCCCAAAATATTTCATTCAAGGAATATCAATTTCAATGTTTAGTACGTACACTAAAAATTTGTGCCTGTGTGTTGCTGTAGAATAAAAAATTGTATGAAAGATTACATTTAAAAGATATAATGATTATGTTGCAAAATGTTAATATTATTTACATTGAAAACGTTAGTAAATTCTTGTATACAAAAGATTATGAAACATTGTGTTATTTACAAATTACATGCAAAACAACTATCATAAATCATAATATATGTAGATTTGTATTATTCTTTTAATTTGACCTAGGCAAGGGCCAGAGGATTAGGTGAGCAAAATTGTATAACAGGGCCAAGTCATCGGAGTGCATGTAATACAGAACAATCTGTCACTTGCTTACTGATTAAACATGCAAGCTTGGGAAGAGCAGTTCATGAGCTGCAAAACAGAATCTAGGAAAAGAAAATCAAACACCAAAAGAAAGGCAGTTGAAATGAATACAGAAGTTGTTGTAAATCATCCCATTCAAACCATCAAAATAGTTTTAACATTACCCATCGAAACATGAATTAAGATTGAATAAAAAAATTGCAATTTGAGGAGAAAAACACACGCACACACAACACAGAATACCTTAAACCAAATATAATCTGGAGATCCTGGCTTATAAGATGCCTTTTTTTTTTGCATGATACCCTGTATACTGGTGCGGCGATCTTTTTTTTTTTTTTTTCATGCAAAAGGACTAAAAAAAAGTCCACATATTAGTCCGATTTACTGTCAAGTTTGGTTTTTGGCTCTTTAACATTAAGACTACGTAAATGAATTAAACTGGACCAGTCATGATGATGCCACTTGATGAGTCGATTTTATACTATATATTATTCTCTATTCTTGGTATATTTTGGTTATTATTTTGGTAGAATTTTGATATTTTGATTTATATTCTTAATGTAGGACACTCGATTTCCTCTGAAGCAAAAAGTGATCAAACAGATGAATTTTGGACTGATTCCAATTGGAGGATGTTTGTGTGCCTTTCAAGATGATTGTATCAAACTTCCAGATTTTTCTACCAAGCGGTTCGACTGTGGCGATGAAATTAAGGCCCAGCGTGCAGCTTTCCTAGATTGACGTTTCTGGACGTTTTGGGTATTTTGGAGGTCAAGAAGGAATATTTTCAGGAAGATTCCTTCTGAGGATTTGTAGGGGATGACTTCAGCTTTTAAAAGAGACCTTTTGGGACCAAATCGGAGTTGATTTGGTCCGTCAAAAGACTAATTTTCTGAGAACTCCGAATTTTAGTTCAAATAGGAAACCTTTTATTTTCTGTTTTATTATTTAGGGTAAAGTACAAAAAACTACCTCAACTATTGGTGTCATGACACTTTCATACCTTATCTTTTAAAATTGACAATGTCATACCTCATCTTTAGAATTTGGTCAATTTTATACCTTCTGTTAGCTTAACCGTTAATTTGTCAGTGAAATGCTGACGTGGCTTGATCCAAACCCCACTTTCTATTAAAAAATTAATAAAATATTATTGAAACTAAAAAAAAATTATTTAATATTTTTTAAATATTAAAATAATAAAAAAAGTAAAAAAAATTTATTAAAAAAAAAAAAACCCCTTCGTCCCTCCCCCTTCATCTTCTTCCCCTACCTGCACACCCCCACCCCCCGGCCGCCCAGATCCCGTCACACCCCCAAATTTGAAAACCCATCTTCTCCCCCTACCTGCTTTTTTTCCTTTCTTTTTTTTCTCTCTCTCTCTTCTTCCTCCTCTTCTTCTGCAGGTTGGGTGGGTTTGGGTGAGGGGGGGGAGGGACGAACGAATTGGGTTTTGGGTTTCCTTTTTTTATTTTTTCTTCTTTCCCTTCTCTCTCCTCCTATTTTTCTTCTTCTTCTTCTGCAAGTTGGGTGGGGTGGGGGGGGGGGGGGAGAGAGGAACGAACGAACTGGGTTTTGGGGTTTCCTCCTTCTTCTTCTTCTTCTTCTTCTTCTTCTGCAAGTTGGGTAGGGTAGGGTGGGGGGGGACGGACGGACGAATGGAGGAAGAGAGGGCGGACGCGGAGGGGGGGAGGAAAGGGTTGGAACACAGTGAATGCAGGAAGATAGGGTGGACGCGCGCGCGCAGGTGGGGAGGGGGAATGGGGGGGCGCTAATTGTGTGGGGGGGGGGGGGGGGGAACATGGGGCTGGGGTGGGGGTACCTGGGTCTGGGTTTTTGGTGAGGATGGTGAAGGAAGGTTGGGGCGGGACAGGTGGCAGGGGTTGGGTAGGAAAGGGTCTCGGGGATGCAGATGAGAGAGAGGAGAGAGAAGGGTGGGGAAGAGAGAGGTAGAGATTTAATATCATAAATTTTTTTTTTTAATTTTTAATTATTAAAAATATATTTAATAATTTTTTAATCTAGTTGGATTAGTGAGTGGGACCCGAATGTAGCCACATCAGCACTTAACAGAAAAACTGACGGAGGTATGACATTGGCATAAATTAGTAAGATGAGGTATGACATTGTCAACTTTAAAAAATGAGGTATGAAAGTGTCGTGACACGAATAGTTGAGATAGTTTTTTGTACTTTACCCTATTATTTAATTATGTTTCCTAGTTTTACTCTAAGACTTTTTAGGATTTTATTTTGTATTAGTATAAATAAGGTTTTTTAGCCATTAGAGAGGAGGGAGGCAACATAGGAGAAATGCACGCACTACTTTAGAGGATTTTTAAGGTTTATTTTCAAGGTGTTTTCTATCCTTGTTTTTAATAATATTTCGTTGTATGATTGCTAGTAACTAATTTCCGTTTGCTAGGGCGAAGCCTTGAGTCTTAGCATGAATTTGTAGTTTTATTTAATTGCTTATGAGATTATGCATGTTTACTTTGAATTATTAATCACTGTGCTTAAACTGTCTCTATGTCTTAATGCTTAGCTACCATTAGGATGTTTAGATAAGTAATTAGATGCAATTTGGTCGGAATATCACCGGAGGATTGAGTATTGCTTCTTGTGATTGATAATTGTAATTTCACCTAAGACGAATATCATGCTCTTAGGGGTTGCATGGTTTTTCAAAAGGTTTTCATAAAACTTAATGAGTCTTGCATGTTCATATTTGATCTAAATATCATAGACGGATTGCATGTTAGATATACGTTCTTACTTGAATATCATGAGGAGAATATGCATAAGGAAAACCTAACCTTCAAAGTTGCATATGTAATTCATAAGTAATTGGTAAAACTACGTAGGATTGTTAGGGTGACGGCGGAACCCTAGGCTTTTAACTTTATTTTCAAAACTATTTTCTTTAGTCAATTTATTTAGTTGTTTTTATTATTTTAAATTCCAAAATCAATATTTTCCAAATCTTGTTTTAAATAGTTAATTAAGAATTAGTTTATATACAAATTATTCATTCAATCCCTGTGGAAAACGACCTTGCTTGAGTTGCTATACTACGACTACCTTGTTCTCTTGCAATTATTTCATGTGTTTTTATCTCTACTTTTGTAGACGGTAAAATCCCTATCAAGAAATTGGCGCCGTCGCTGGGGATTGTTTTAAATAATTTGTGTTTATCATATTCTCAGTTAATTATTTTTGTATATATCTTTTTATTTATTTGTTGATTTATTTATTTGTTTTGCAAGTTATAATTTGTTAATTTTGAGAGCAATTCAATGAAGCTACCGGAAGAAGGATTGCCCTTATGGGTTTCTTTAGCAGAAAAGGGATTTTATGGATTTAAACCTACAGTTTGTGCCCTTTGCTATTTAAAGAGCCATGATATTTTGAAGTGCCCCGAAAAGGAAGATTTTCCTGAGTTTGTTCAAAAGCATATCAATATGAGAACCAACTCAAAAAGGCATTGGAATAATCCGCATTCAGAGCTCTATACTCCAGGTTTGAAAAAGCATTTTTATTTTATGTGGGCATGCAATCAACAGTTTTTTGAGCAGCTGGATGTACCACAAGAGCTTTCGGTGGAGAACAAAATTTTTATATTGTTAGAATCAACTGAGTTGTACATTGAAAGAACCAATCAGGGATTTCAGATTCAACCATTAAACCGTGGGAAAAGCTATGATGATCAAGAGAAAATTGGTGCAGAAACGGAAGAGCAATCTGCTAGCCAGTCACGGCCATGGGAGGAAACACCACCTGCTGATCGTGAAACAATTTCCTTACAATCTGCTCCACCCCAAGTTTATGTGCCACCAGAATCCTTTCAAAAAGGGCTGCACGAATGCACAAGAATTGATATGTTAGAAACTGTTCATTCAAAATCAACATATCAGACATCACATGATCAGTTTTTAACAACTCTGCCTATTTTGGATCCCGAGCAACCAGTTACTGATCAGAAAATTTTGGTTGCTGAATTGGACACACCTACATCAGAGTCCATAAAATTTAAAGAATATCAAGGTCAATCCTACAAGCAAGCTAAGGCATACGAGAAGATATTTTGTGGCAGCCAAATTCCTTATAGAGAAATCCAGCCATTGCAAAAATTATAGGTGTTAAATACAAGGTGGAAGCCAATTCAACAGATACCAAAACCTTACTGGAAGGGAGTCCAGGGAACTTATTTGTTTACAAAGACTCATTCCCTTAGAAGGGTAGACAAGAGAGATGCAACCAATGAATTCAAATGCACAGTTCAAATCATTCTGTACCAATTGCTAACGTTTGATGTTGTTAAGGAGTGGATAATTCTAAGAGAACAAGTGACGTGATCAAATCATTCCATCTACGTCTAGCTATAGACGTTAACTATAGCGCTAATTGGGAGGCAACCCAATTTTTCTAACTCTTTTCTTTTTATTTTTTATTTTTATTTTTTTTCGTTTATCTTGCTTTTATTTCAATTACAAAAATCATTAAAAAAAATCAGAAAATTGAAAAAGAAAAAAAAATGAAATTTTAATTCTTATTATTTTCTGTACTTATCTAATTAGGTTTTTGATTGCAGGTTGCATTCGGAACTGATTCAACCTAATCCCAACTAAGGGCGTGCAATCAACATTCATTCCACCAGCACATTAATCATCTATTCCTCTACATTCATGAGATTAGGCAGTGCGGATTGCAGAAACAAAGTTGAGGGATCTAAGTAGCACAGAGGACACGGTTCATCAAGGCTGGATACAGTTTCTTATTATCCAAAATTTTGGGCTCAAATATACATCAGTGGTACATGCAAGCACATAGATAGATATTTATGAGCATGTGTAGAACATTATCATGCATGATACGCAAATAAGAAGGATTAGACATTTGTACCTCTGAGTGGGTCGACACCAAGATAGAAGTTTGGGGGTGGATCTCCACATTTTGCCGTCAGAGCAATGAACAGATAAAGAAGATGGGACTCGCGGAGGACCTAGAGGGTGTTTGTTTGTGTTGTGGATGAGAGATGCAAGACTGGGGAGGAAGAGAGCCCTCACGGCTCTGGGCTCGAGGCTAGACAGAAGCAGCTCTAAGTTTTGGGGTTGGAAATGGGAAAGGAGAGGATCCAATTCCAAACTTATTTATATATGAATCTGCTAGGTTCACATCGGAAGGTTTCGCATATGTGGGCTTGCACGTGTTGGTCAACGCCTTTCCCATGGCTTCAGGTCCTGATTTCGAATCCCAGGTATGTCCATTCCCTTTTTCTTTTCTCTTATTTTCTGTTTTATTTGTTATTTTCTATTTTTTTTTATTTTCTATTTTTCTTTCCTATTTTTATTGTCCTAGTTTATTTTCTTTATCTTTGTTAGTTGTTTTACGTCTTTATTTTAGGACTTAATGTTTTTGTTTCTTTTCTTTATTTTTCCACACCTTGAGGACAATGTGTGATTTAAGTTTGGGGGTGGGAAATAAGAAATTTAAGTATTTTAATTTTTGTGTCAAGTTAAAATTTTCATTCTTTTGAAGTTAATATCCATAGATTATTTTAAACGTTAGAACAAATGGACATAGTGAAGGTTAATCCCATAATAGAGTCTTTTCTATTTGTCATTGCCTAGACACTAATTCATGAGTTATACTTTGAAAATTTGCAAATTCACACCAACATAGTTTGTGGGGAGTGAGATTGAAACACTTACTTTTTGTCTAAGTCATTTTTAATTTTTGTTCTAAATAAAGTTTAGTATGTGTTATAAAGTAATAATTGTTCCACCCGAGACTTTGCTTAGTAACCGGGCCAATCTTGCCTGATCAACAGTGATTCTCGCATCAAACGGTAGAGTCTTGGCATGGGGCAGGGTGGTTAGTTGGTTTCGTAACCTTTTCAGCTCGGGTTAATAAGTCCTTAGGGGTGTTCTACACCTAGTGCCCTAAAGCCTTTGTGGTTTGGGAGTCATTGACCTAAAGCTCGCTACATGGGTTGGATCGAAAGCTTAAGGGAACTGGCATTGCACGACCACTACTGTTACTGAAAAAAAAATGAAAAAAAAAGAAGAAAAAAAAAATTGAAAATTTCAAAAAAAGAAACAAATATATATGCGAAGTTAGTATGTGTGAAGTATGAATAAAGAAGACAAGTGGTAAGGGTTTTAGTCGAGTCTCCTTAACTATGTTGGTTCACTTTACACCAAAGGAAGTTCATGAATTCTTTTCTAATTGATTCTAAATAGCTTAGACTTTGTGATGGGATTAGTTTAAACTTTTGGAAAGATATTCTAATTTTTAACGTTTTCTATGGATTGCAACTTGAAGGTGAAAATTTCGTCTTAGTTAATTTTTGTTTAAGTTTTTAGTTTGTTAGTTTTTATATTTGTTTTTGAGTTTTGTTTTGCTTGAGGACAAGCAAAAAGCTAAGCTTGGGGTATTTGATGAGTCGATTTTATACTATATATTATTCCCTATTCTTGGTGTATTTTGGTTATTATTTTGGTAGAATTTTGATACTTTGATTTATATTCTTAATGTAGGACACTCGATTTCCTCTGGAGCAAAAAGTGATCAAACAGATGAATTTTGGACTGATTCCAATTGGAGGATGTTCGTGTGCCTTTCAAGATGATTGTATCAAACTTCCAGATTTTTCTACCAAGCCGTTTGACCGTGGCGATGAAATTAAGGCCCAGCGCACAGCTTTCCCAGATTGACATTTCTGGAGGTTTTGGGTATTTTGGAGGTCAAGAAGGAATATTTTGAGGAAGATTCCTTCTGAGGATTTGTAGGGGATTACTTCAGCTTTCAAAAGAGACCTTTTGGGACCAAATCGGAGTTGATTTGGTCCGTCAAAAGACTAATTTTCTGAGAACTCCGAATTTTAGTTCAAATAGGAAACCTTTTATTTTCTGTTTTATTATTTAATTATGTTTCCCAGTTTTACTCTAAGACTTTTTAGGATTTTATTTTGTATTAGTATAAATAAGGTTTTTTAGCCATTAGAGAGGAGGGAGGCAACATAGGAGAAATGCACGCATTACTTTAGAGGATTTTTGAAGTTTATTTTCAAGGTGTTTTCTATCCTTATTTTTAATAATATTTCGTTGTATGATTGCTAGTAACTAAATTCCGTTTGCTAGGGCGAAGCCTTGAGTCTTAGCATGAATTGTAGTTTTATTTAATTGCTTATGAGATTATGCATGTTTACTTTGAATTATTAATCAATGTGCTTAAACTGTCTCTATGTCTTAATGCTTAGCTACCATTAGGATGTTTAGATAAGTAATTAGATGCAATTTGGTCGGAATATCACCGGAGGATTGAGTATTGCTTCTTGTGATTGATAATTGTAATTTCACCTAAGGCGAATATCACGCTCTTAGGGGTTGCATGGTTTTTCAAAAGGTTTTCATAAAACTTAATCAGTCTTGCATGTTCATATTTGATCTGAATATCACAGACGGATTGCATGTTAGATATACGTTCTTGCTTGAATATCACTAGGAGAATATGCATAAGGAAAACCTAACCTTCAAAGTTGCATATGTAATTCATAAGTAATTGGTAAAACTAAATAGGATTGTTAGGGTGACGGCGGAACCCTAGGCTTTTAACTTTATTTTCAAAACTATTTTCTTTAGTCAATTTATTTAGTTGTTTTTATTAAATTCGTTTTTATTATTTTAAATTCCAAAATCAATATTTTCCAAATCTTGTTTTAAATAGTTAATTAAGAATTAGTTTAAATACAAATTATTCATTCAATCCCTGTGGAAAACGACCTTGCTTGAGCTGCTATACTACGACTACCTTGTTCTCTTGCAAGTATTTCATGTGTTTTTATCTCTACTTTTGTAGACGGTAAAATCCCTATCACCACTGCTCTCCTAATGCAGCGACCACTGCAAACCAAATTGTTGACCTCTAGCAGCATATGCATCAAGATTCAGCTATGCGAATGAATTCATGTTGACATAATTCGTTTAACGAACTAAACTTTGTTGATCAACAAATGTGTTTCCATTCCACAATTTTAGCCACAAAAATAAAAATAAAAAATCATTAAATACATCTGCTAATAACATGACAATACCATTTCCGCCCAACGTTAGTATGAAATCATTTAAACTTTTTAGGTAGAATGGCACCAACTATATAATTTCAAAGATATCAAACACATAATAATGATCCAAGTTCGATTCTTTACTTCTTCAAAACACTACCCAATATCTCTGCTAAATGCTCATAACACGCTAATCAGATAAGTGGATCATTAATTAGTCCCTAGCAATTTTTTATTATTTTTTTTCTAAAAAGGGAGATAACTGGTGACAGGCCACAGTTATCCATCCCTTTCAGATCCAAAGTGGCTATAGAGAATTTCACTCTGCCCGTGCCCACAGTCAAGCAGACTTACCAACTCAAAGCGTTGAACCTGGGACCTCCCACATTCCCTAGTAATTTGAAGCACACCAAAGAAAAAATATGGCATTATCAGCTTTCTCATAACTTTGCCTTTCTAATCCTATGATAGTAACAATTCAAAGAGGGATCGAATAAAAGTTTGTAACTACCTCCTAGAAGTCCAAGGAGATACAGATAACCCTTACATGTTTCTTAAATTATAAATTGCTTCTAGTATTTGGACAAGGAGATACAAAACCGTACACATACAACCATCAGTCACAATAGAAGCAATATTTTCAGCCCATTCACCATTAAGCATTGCTAATTGCTTCACAATAGAAGCAATATTTTCTCGGAGTTCTCCAGTCACCGCCGCAACCACCACCTCTCCACACTGACGTAAAAGCCGAAATTTTTACCATTTTTTGATCCTTTGCATACAATTTGTGTTTTTGTTTCTTCGTTACGACGATTAGAGACGGACGCAGTGAGCGCACGAGTCAATCTTGCCACCTTCCATCCCAGATGATCCTTGTTCATTCGGATTGTGGTCCCAAATATCCAAGAAAAATCATGGCGTGCATTCGGGATCAAATTTGGTTTGTTGCCTAAGGAGGTTCCGCCACTTCTTAGGCACACGCATGTATTAGGGTTGAACGTGATGAGTCCCATTTTACGTGGGATTTAAGTTTCCGAACCTCAAATGCACGGGCAGCAATAACCATGGACATGGCTAGGGTTGCATTGATGGGGCTGAGGAACTCAGAAGGCGTAAATAAGCTGTTTCATGAAATAGCTGTGGCACCATAAATAAATGAAAAGCTCCTTACCCAGAGTACTTATAAGTTCATAATTAGGAACTTAGGCATTAATCAAAAGTTTTAACAAAACAAAGTCATAATCTGCAGTTTGTCCTACAGAAGCAGAGTTATCAGGGTTTAGGAACTTAGACATCCAAGTTGCTTTGGCATTCCGGCAACCTTTCTACTCAAAAGTAATTGCAGAATTCTCAGCAGGAACTTGCGTCGAAGCATTCTTGACACATCGGAAACCCCGTACTTCTGAAAACATAACCCAAGTTCCCAGCGCAGGAAGTGCATGCAGTACCAGTCCTCAGAGTGAAATCCAGCTGAAAAGAAAGAATATTAATTTTTCAACAAAAGGAGACATTATCAACAACCATCAGACAAATTCAAAGAAAAACTAAATGGATAGATATATGAACTATGAAAACTAACGGAGGAATTTAAGGACTTGTGGAGTGGCATGATGAGTCAATATTATATTATATATTTTACCCTATTCTTAGTATGTTTTTGTAATTATTTTGGTAGAATTTTGATAATTTGCATTATATTTTTAATGTAGGACATTCGACTTCCTCTAGAGCAAAACATGATCAAACGGTCGAATTTTGGATTGATTCTAATTAAAGGATGTTCGTGTGTTCCTTAGCTTGTTCATGTCAAAATTTCATAATTTTCTACCAAGCGATTATTTTATGGCGATTTAATAAAAGAGCAGTGCGCGTTGCTGGAAAATGACGTTTTGGAGTTTAAATTGCGTTTTTTGAGCCCATGATGACCTCTGATGGGTTCATGGCCTTCTGGATAAGTGTTCAGAATAGTCCAAGCTTTAAATCTAGCTATTTTGGGCTAGTTTTGAGCTGATTTGGGTCCAAAACGTGGCTGTGCAGATTTCTAGGCGAATTTATCAAGTCAATTTAGGATTATGTTTCTTATTTTATTTCAATTTATTATGTTTCCTATTTTTCTAAGACCTTTTACTAGGAGGATTTTATTTAGAGTAGTATAAATAAGCCTTTTGGAGACCTAGGGTTTTTCTTCTTGGAGGTACGCAAGATTGGGAGAAGACTTTGGGCAAAGCTTAGAGATTTTCAGATTTTATTCTACAAGGTGTTTTCAATGTTTTTCTAGTTTAATACAATTATGTTGATTTTTATTATGAATATGCGTAGCTAATTTTCTTTTGCTAGGGCGATGCCTGAGCTTTAGCATGAATATGTAGTTTTTACTTAATTGCTTATGATATTATGCATGCATACTTTGAATTATTAATCACTGTGCTTTAAACTGTCTTTGTGTCTAATGATTCGCGAGCATTAGGATGTTTAGATAAGTAATTGGATGCAATTCGATCGGAATACCACCGGGGAATTGAGTATTGCTTCTTATGATTAATAGTTCTAATTTCACCTAGGATGAATACCACGTCTTAGGGGTTGCATGGTTTTTCAAAGGGTTTTCATAAAGTGTAATGAGCCATGCATGTTTATATTTGATTTGAATACCACAGATAGATTGCATGTTTGATATACGTTCTAGCTTGAATACCACGAGTAGAACATGCATTAGGAAAACCTAACCTTCAAAGTTGCATGGATAATTCATAAGTAATTAGTAAATCTATATAGAATTGTTAAGGGGATGGCGGAACCCTAGTTTTTTTCCAAATTTGTTTTCTCAAAATATTTCTCTTTGATTTGTTTTTTTTTTATTTTTAAATTAGGTATTAGTTGCTTTCTCTAAATTAATTTTATTAAAATTAGTTTTTATTACTTTCAAATTTCAAAATCAACCTTTTCCAATCTTTATTTTCATATAATTAATTAGAATTAGGGTTTTTCATAAATTGTTTCAAATAATCCCAGCGAAAAATGACCTTGCTTGAGCTGTTTATACTACAACAACCTTGTTCTCTTGCAAGTATTTTGTGTGTTTTTATCCCTACTTTTGTAGGTGGTAAAATCCCTATCATGGCACCCCAGAACAAGCACCATTATATCTCCCGTCAGCAAACAGCTTTATTTTGGGTTTCTTAATTAATGCCTCGAACCCTGCATATTATACGAAAATTAAGCATACAAAAACAAAAGTTGTAGCAGAGAGACGTGACTAAATTTAGGCATAAATATGTCAGGAGACAGGAAGTATAGTTTTAGTACCACTTCACCCCCTTTCCTAGTCCTAGAGTGAAACAAAGGATGGACTGTGTTGATTTTTAGTTTCAACTATTTGTGTATTTCATCATAAGAAACAAAGTACAAGGGAGAAGCTCTTATAGAGAGCTCGAGAGTGGCTGAAAAGCCAATGGACAAAGCATGGTAACAGGCCACATAAAGAACCAAAGAATAAACTACTTGACCCTAATTACAAAGGAAGAGCTAATCCTAGTTACAAGTTACAATGAAACACAAACCCTGCAATTAAGGAACAAATAGAAAAGTGGTGGCTGCAACTCACACATGTGATTGTGAGTTGAAGAAGCAACCCTATACATCACTTTCAACATACTGCAAGCAATTGCATCATGTACCCTGTCGTCAGTCAGAGTAATTTGAATTTCCCTGAAACACTACTACAAAATTATCTATAACTGGCGGTCCAAAAACCGACAAAAAACGTATATTATTGTCGGATTTTGCTTAAAATCCGACAGAAAATGGATGTAGTGGTGGATATAATAAGCGATAGAATTGCCAGCGTCAGGAAATGAATTTTCCGACAGAAAATACTCTAAAATCGACAAAAATTGTGTCGAATATAACTGACAGAGAATATATTAATAATGAATAAATAAGATCATTTATGTCGGCTAAAACTGACAGAAAATACTAAAACCGACAGGACTTCTGTCAGATTTAACCGACAAAAAATTTATTAATAAGAATAAATAAAAGCATTTTTGTCGGAAAAAACCAACAGAAAATATATTAATAATAAAAAAAATATACGACCTACTACAAACAGAACATTGCCACTGTTCTTATTGATCAAAAACAAAAATCATCCAAAAAGCACAAATTGAATATCCATTGCTCCGTCAAACGAAAATTCCAGTCAAGTTCATACCATAAAACCTAGTTCAAATTCTGCAACAAATTTGGGAAAGAAAGAACGACAATTCGGAAAGTTTAAATCTAATTCCTTTTAACAAGTAACAACTTCCTTAAATGCCAAAGATTGTTGCCTAATTGAGAAATTTCTTGGTCTCTCTCAGAATCCTTTCTCTCTATCTCAACAGAAAAAGTAAAAAGATATTAGCTCTTAATCTTCTGCGAGCAAACACAACCTAGCAAAATTTTCTGATAATCAAACTCCAAAAAAAAGAGCAAGCATCCAAATTGCGCTATCGCTTCCTAATCTATTTCAATTGCAAGAAACGTTTGGAATTGTGACAAAATTGGCCATGAAACCAAAATTAAAACCCTCAAAATCCAATAATTTTATAGAAATTTTGTACATTTGAGAGAAAAAAAGCAAAAAGCCCTAACATCGGAATCAACAGATCTGAGAGAAACCCTAACAAAGAAGACGTAATAAACACACAGGTATAAAGCTTTAAAGCACAATTGGAATAGAAGAAAAGTAAGAAAGAAGGATTAGGGAAGCAGACGTACGTGAAGGAGCATAAGCGAGAGCGCAGTCGAACCAGAGCTCGGCCTTGCGCCTATCTTCTTCGCTCTTGTCCTTTATGAAGTCGAAGAAGCGCGGAGCCAAGAACTCGTACGTATCGTCGACGATCATCCCCATCGCCGTTGGAGCCAGCGCGTTGGGTTCTTGGTCGGTCATTTCCTTGTTTTCAAGAACTTGTTGTTTGGGGTTGGGGATTTCAAAGGAAGAATTGGAAAGATCTCGAAGATTAATGAAGAAATGAATAGAGAATAATGAATAAATGAAAGAGAGAGAGAGAGAGGGAGAGAGAGCGTTTGAGTGGGTGCGAGTCTGGCGGATTGGAGTATAAAACAGACATAAACATTTTTTAAAATAAAAATCAACAGAAATTTTTCATTACTGTCGGTTATAATCGACAGAAAAAAAAAATGGCGGCAATAATCCCCCAAAATTCCCTCCCAAAATTTTAAATTCCCTCTCCCAAAATTTTAAATTCCCCCCAAAATTTTGTTACGATTTTAAAAAATAAAATAATAATTTACTTTAGGATCATGAGTGAAAAAAAAAATATTTAAAATATGTGTTTATTTATTTATTTATAATCAATATAAGATTTTAAAATAATAAAATTTTCATTTCTGTTGGTTATAACCGTCAGAATACTAAAATAATAACCGCCAGAAGTAAAATAATAAAATAGTCAATTTCTATCAGTTATAACCGCCACCATTAACTTAAAAACCGTAAAATTTGTCAAAAATATTTAAAAAAATGATTCAAAAATATTGTCGGATATAACCGACAATATTTTTTTGATATCCGCCACTAAATATCCACCAGGAATTTATGTCTGATATAACCGACATGATTTTTCTAATATCCGCCACTAATTAAATGATGTGTCGGATATAATTTATCCGTTAAGATTTTTCTAATATCCGTCACCATCATTCGTCACCTAAAACTAATATTGTAGTAGTGAAGCTGTTTGTTTCTTGATTATAACAAACTGCAAACTACAGGGCCATTGTACACCAAGATTTCCCCATTGTTCAGAGACACAAGAACAACGAGGATGTATCCAAGGCTCCTTAATACCCCGGCAGTGTTTGTGACGAGAACAATTTTAGTCCAAGATTCCTGGACACCATAATCCTTCATAATCCACATGTCAATTTTGCAAGTATAATAACGGGACCTACATAAAAGAAGACAACCTCCCACCACTCCTAACTTCAAATCAGGCGGAAATGACATCTCTCTCGGTAGGGGTATTGGTCGAAATTGTTCTGTTTCAAAGTCAAAAGCATAAAGTGATTTGATAGGATTTTTACCGCATCAAAAGTAAGAATAAAAACATTTAAAAATACTTGTAAGAGTTTAAGGTTATCGTAGTATAGTAGCTCAAGGAATGTCGTTTTCCACATTGATTAAATGAATAATTTATATTTAGACTAATTCTTAGCTAATTATTTAGAACAAAGTTTCGAAAATGTTGATTTTGAAGTTAAAAATAATAAAAACGAATTTAATTAAAAAGGTTAAAGAAATTAGCAAAGTAAAGAAAACAAAGGAAAACGTTTTGAAAACCAAATTGTAAAAGTCTAGGGTTCCGCCGTCCCCTTAACAATCCTATGCAATTTTACCAATTACTTATGAATTTCTACATACATGTTTTGAATGTTAGGTTTTCCTAATACATATTTTCCTTGTGATGTTCAAGCAAAAACGTATATCTAACATGCAACCGTCTGTGATGTTCAGATCAAATATAAACATGCAAGATTCATTAAGCTTTGTGTAAACCCTTTGAAAAACCATGCAACCCTTAAGAGTGTGATGTTCGCCTTAAGTGAATACTAATCACAAGAAACCCTCTTCAATTTCAGGGTGATGTTCCAACAGAAATTGCATCAAATTACTTGTCTAAAAACCCTAATGGTCGCGAATCACTAAGACAATTAGATAGTTTAATCACGGTGATTAATAATTCAAAGCAAACATGCATCCATTCATAAGCAAATTAATAAAATCACATATTCATGCTAAGGCTTATGGCTTCGCCCTAGCAAAAGAACTAGTTACAAACAATTATAAAACAAAAAGAATTTTATTGAAATAGCAAAAGGATAGAAAACACCTTGAAATACAAATCGTCAAAGCCTAGCTAAGTTCTCCAAATTGATGCCTCCATTCTCTTTCTCTAATGGCTAAATAGCCTTATTTATACTACTACAACCTAGAAAAGGTTAGAATAAGATAATAGAAAATAAAAGGTTTCCTATTTGAAATAAAATTCAGACTTCTCAGAAAATTAGTCTTTTGCCTGACCAAATCAACTCTGATTTGGTCCAAAAAGGCCTCTTTTGAAAGTTTGAGACGTCTCCTACAAATCCTCAGGAGGAATCTTTCTCAAAATATGTCGTATTGACCTCCAAAATACCCAAAATGTCCAGAAACGTCAATCAGAGAAAGCTGCGTGCTGGGCCTTTTATTTCATTACCACAGTCAAACGGCTAGGTAGAAAAATCTGAAAATTATTTCATTACCACAGTCAAACGGCTAGGTAGAAAAATCTGAAAATTTGACACAATCATCTTGAAAGGGTCACGAACATCCTCCAATTGGAATCACTCTAAAATTCATCCGTTTGATCACTTTTTGCTCCAGAGGAAGTCGAATGTCCTATATTGAAAATATATAACAAAGTATCAAAATTATACCAAAATAACCAATAAACTATAACTAAGAATAGGGTAAAATATATGGTATAATATGGACTCATCATGATTCTCCAGTATGGGAAATCCAATGAAGAGCTCCATGCAGAAAAATATCGCCCTGTATCCCAAAATGAATTTGTCCAGGAAGAAGAGCCAACACAATGTTTCTCCATGCTCCTGTACCGATGGTGTATATCTCCGGCACGATGTCCTGATTTCATGTAGAAGAGGTTCGCGATACCTTGTATTCATTCGTCGTGGCCCTATATCCTATTCCTGAAAAGGTTCTCAACCAATTAGAAGGCCATTTGGTCGGGGGAACGGTGATGTACTCACCCAAGATTGGATTGCACACATAGAAGTTGTCATCTTTGTCCATTATTCGAGATAAACAAAGTAACCCATTGTAGGAGTTTATAAAATGAAACTTGTCAATTGGTAGATTATTTTTGGTAGTAAACCGCATTCTCTGGACCTCGAAATCGGAACCGCAGGCTGACTCTTGTAGCTGGGTGAACTGAAGTTTCATTGAACCTTCCACGTAGTACGGTTTCCCCCTAGGTACGTTCTTGCTCAATATGCCAATGGGTGATGTTAAATGGTGTAGATGTGGAAAATCAGGGTCAGAAATACTATAAAGCCAATATTTGCAAACGCACCTGCAGCTGAAGAGGGCCTTGACGGAGACCCTCGAGAGAATGTCCATCACTAACTCATTTGGAAGTTGTTCGAATCTACCTCCGCCAGGACCTAGATTAGGAGAAATTTTTCAATGTGATCGGTATACTGGATGGTACAACACGTGTCATTATACAAATTATGAGATATGTGTGTTATAAAGTTAATAATTTAAAAAATAAAATTTCTCACAACTTCTATAAAAACACGTAATGTACCACTCGTGTTCTGGTCACAATGAAAATTTTATGATAGATTAGGGTTTGTTGCTTCTAATTGCTCTCTTCTGCTGCTGCTGGCTGGTGCCGCGCATCTTTTCCTTGGATGATCCGCGTGGGTTTCCCTTTATCTGTCATTTGTCTCTGCAATCTGCATTAGATTAGGGTTTTAAATATATATATATATATATATATATATATGTATGTATATATATATAGGGGTTAGTTTTGGACGGGAACTTTTGCTGCGGTAGTCTGATTCGGGTTTGGTATGTGACTTGTAGGCCGGGCCACGTATGTGAGTGATAGGAGACATTTTTTTTGGGTGAGAGAGTGATAGGAAACTTTGATCGGGATTCTCAATTAGCTTTGTGTAACATAATGGAAATAAATGTCGAGAATCATGCGTTTACAATCAACTTATTTTTTCACACTTTAGTATAAATATATTTTATGTATGAAATAAATAAATAAATAAAGAGGCTAAAAACTACTCTAGCATGTATCAGGCTCGATTTATGTTTGGTTCGTCAAAGTTCGGCTCGTGTGATTAAGAAGCCAAGACTATATTTTTGACTTGATAAGAAACTAGTCAAGTTTTAAAATGTGTATGTTCAACTTATAAAACCTATGAGCATTTATAATATTTTCCGTGAGACAACTCGAAGTAGATTATATGACCTAGCCAAGAGTTTTGTTTTGTTTTGGAAGATTTATATTTACTTATTTACTAGAGTTTTGTTTTGTTTTGGAAGATTTATATTTACTTATTTACTCGAAGTAGATTATAAAACCTATGAGCATTTATAATATAACGTCTAGAGTTTTGTTTTGGAAGATTTATATTTACTTATTTTAAATTTAGATTGATTATCTCCGATTTTTTGTATTTTCTAAGATGGAGATTGATAATATTCTATTCCTCTTTTGTTTGTTTTTAAACTGCATGCATGATGACCTAGCCTCCTACTGGAAACACGTTGAAAATCACCTCTATCAATTCCAACCTCAGCTCATCCCAACTAGACTGAAATTCAAACGATCAGTCTGTGGAGACTTTATTCGAAACACGAACTAAGGAAACTAAGAACCATGGAAACTACAAGAATTTTTACTAAAAAGGAGAGACGCAGACATTGTGGCAGGCCAATATCTGGCCTAATTTAATTATTTCTTTCAGAATTGAAACGCTGATTAGGCTCCTCTTTAATCCTTCAAAAGGATTGTATATTTGGGCAAAGTTGCTTCTATGAAAGATCTTGCTCAAGGAATACCTGTAAGTTTATTTTTAATAAACTGCCTCTACCAAAATGCGGTCTCTTTTGCGAGGTCCTGTTTGTTTTGGGACTGGGAAAAAATACTTCAGTTTATGTTCTTCTTCGGACCCGCTACTGCAAAGTACCTCAATTTCCTGAAACCCTAAACCCCACTGCCCCATTAGATAACCCCTAATTTCCAAAAATTGCAATCCAAACCCTATCATAGGGATTCAACCTAAAAACGGAGTGCTCATTGTCGACTACCTAACGCCCTCTTGCTCTTCCTTTATCGGGGCTTGGGACCGGCAATCCAAATTTCCCCAAATTCCAAAAATGTACCATCCCCAGTCGCATCCAAACCCTAAAGAAAACAACCGGTCACAGCCGCCACAGCCACCTCCTCTCCACGCAGACGTAGAAGACGATGACGAGAATGTAAACAGCTCAATCAATGCTTTGTCCTCTACCAAATAGTTTCCCCACTTTTTATTAGATTTAAAATTCTTAAACCCTAAACCCCTTATCACGAAGAACCCGAATTTGGTCTGTGGCTTGCAGGATTGCCTTGTTAAGACTGACAGGAATTGGAAATTTTGTGAAGCAGGTATGCACTTTTGGTTGTTAGCAATTCATTTTCTATTTTCCAGTAATGGTAAATTTCCGGTTTTGATTTTCTGAGAACTACATTTTCATCAGAAGTTTAGGCCTGGAAGGCATGCAAAGAGTGGAGGAAGAAATTAATGACGGGAAAGTGAGATCGTAGATTTCCCAATTTGTATGAATTTAAGATTTTTACTAGATTTATAAATGAAATTGTTACCATTTCTTGATTGTCTTTGCATACAATTTGTTTTTTTCGTTCCTTCATTACTACGATTTAAGATAGATGCAGCGAGCGCACGAGTCGATCTTGCCACCTTTTGATTCGTTGGGATGAAATTGCCCTCCCATATGATCCTTGTTGACTCGGATTGTGGTCCCGAATATCCAGAGAAATCCTGGCGTGCATTTGGGACCAAATTTGGTTTGTTGCCGTAGGAGGTTCCGCCCTTCCTTAGTCACGCACATGAATTAGGGTTGATAGTGGTGAGAATCTCATTTTATGTGGGATTAAAGTTTTGAGACCTCATAAGTGGCCCTTTATCACAGTGGTGGAAAGGTGTTGAGCCCTTGCATGACGGCATGGTTTCGAACTCCGTCGGTGATTAATCTAATAAATCTATCGTTTGACCCAAAAAATAAAAAATAAAAAGTTTCGAAACCTCAAGTGCATTGGGCACAATACCCATGGCTAGGGCTGCATTTGATGGGCATAAATAAGCTGTTTGATGGAATAGCTGAGTGACACCATAAATAATGAAAAGCTCCTGATCAAAGAATAGAGTACTTATAAATTCATAACTAGGGACTTAGATAGACATTCATCAAGAGTTTTAACAAAACAAAGTCATCATCTGTCCTTTGTTCTACAGAAGCAGAGTTATAGCCTGATGGCTAGATAAAAAAAGACGCAATATCTGTCTTTGTTGATCATGGAAAACAGAACCTGAGTTGCTTTGGCATTCTGGCAACCTTTTTACGCAAAAACATGTGCAGAATTCTCAGCAGGAACTTGCATCGAAGCATTTTTGAAACATCGGAAACCCCTTACCTCTGAAAACATAACCCAATTTTGCACCACATGTAGCGCATGCAATACCAGTCCTCAGAGTGAAATCCAGCTGACAACTTACGGAGGAATTTGACTTGTTGCGTGGCATCCCAGCAAACAGCAGTCTTTCGGGTTTCTTAATGTCTTGGACCCTGCATATCATACGGCAATTAAGCATACAAAAACAAAAGTTGTAGCAGAGAGATATATGACTAAATACACATGAATATGTCAGGACACAGGAAGTATAGTTTTAGCACCTCTTCACCTCCTCTCCTAGATCGTAGAGTGAAACAAAGGATGGACTGTAAGCAATTGCATCATGTATCGGCTCCTCAGTCAGAGTAACTTCTGTTTCCCTGAGATTATTTGTATCTTGAATATAACAAACTACACGACCGTAATTGTACACTAAGATGTCCCCATTGTTCAGAGACACAAGAAAACTCGAATAAATAAGGAGCTCTATTACCCCAGCTAAAAAAAAAAAAAAAAAAAACCCACATCCATGGTGATTTTGCCTCCCGAGTCCCAAGCATTGAAAAAGAAAACACATCGAATTTCACGCATGTACACAAAAGCATGACACTAAGAAAACATAATGAATTTTATGCACACACATTAAATAATTTCAAGGACTTGTAAGTTGAAGGAAATTTGAAAATTCTATGATAACACCAAGCCTGAAAAATTTGAATATTTTGGAATTAGAAAGCTTGTTTCCGATCTAACGTATCTGAAAATCACACCTACCAATCAATAATTATAACATTATTAAGTTTATTGGTTGATTAATAATTTATCAAAGTATTTCTTATTATTTTATAAATAATGTACATCGTATTTTAATTTGTTGTTTTACGAACAATATTATGTATTTGTTTAACTAAGTAAAAAGGTAATGTTAGAGTGATCAAATTTTTTAAACTAAACTTGCAAACCAAATAACATGATTGTTGATGATTAGATTATTACCAAAATATTCAAGAATCTCCCTATTTTTCTCGAAAATAGATTGTACATTGTTTAATGCACTACATTATTCTATGTTGTGATCCTTTAATTTAACCAGCAAAAACTCTGTTCAAATAAATAAAAGTCATAGGAACACAACACATTCATGCCAAGATTGCTTTTGGGGTTCCCTAGAAAGTCTGTTTTATGAAATTTTATGAGAGCTCAAAAAAGTAGAGATGCTCTACGTACTTTGAAATGTATCGATAATCATCATAGCATATCTTAAATGGAGTATGATTCTCTTCTTTTTTTTTTTTTATTCCCTTCTTTCCTTTTTTATTTGAACGTTCACGGTTAAGTCACGTCAATATCTTATATTAATTTTTTATAGAAAGAGAAAGACAAATAGAGAATGTGAGAGGAGAGAATGGAAAAAAAAAGGGGAGATAATCCTAGTCCGGCTTAAATAAAAGTTCTAATTCAAAACCATCAGTAATGTCGTTTTTCTGTTAAAAGGACTCTGGACTCATGACTCGCTACCACCAACAGCAGACTTCATAACTGAATAATTTTCACGTGGAACCGGCGTCGAAGCATTGTTGACATGTTGGGAATCCCTTGCCTCTGAAAAGATAGCCCAAGTCACCGCCGCATAGAGTGCACGCAGTCCCTATCCTCCACGAAAACTCCAGCTGAAAGAAAAAAGATGTGTTCATCGGCAAATTAAAGAAGACGGCAACAAACAACCATTGCTATCGGACAGATTCAAGAAAACAGAAAAAAAAGAGGATTGGATTTAATAACCAACAAACCGGCACAAGAAAGAAAGAAAACAGATCGATATTTTGTGAACTAGGACAACTCACAGAAACTGCAGAAATTGTGGCTCTAGGAAGACCCTCTTCAAGAGTAGGCAACTCATGCCCCGAGTCAAGTTTTGTGGACTTGTGGGGTGGCATCCCAGAACCAGCACAGCCAGAACTGTTGGATTTGTCCAATATAAATCAACCTGTAAGTAGTCTACTACATGTAATAGGAATGTAATATTGGAGAATAATGTTGATTGTGATCTGATCTCTTAAAAATATCAATCCTATATAAGGTGTCTTATATTGGAAATAGGATTGATGGAATGCTTAATAATATATGATTATGATATTTTAGTTGAGAAGCCAAGAAAGGAGAGTTTTAGCTTTCCCTTATGGACGGAATCTAAGACTTTTTGGCTAATATATAAACACCGGTCCCTGCTAACCCTAGACACGACAACTAAGGCTTCCCATAGAGCATTGTCATCAAGCTAGGAGTTTACAGAAGAGTTGGTGTTCTCTCAATCACGTATTGTCTGCATGGCTACTGCACCTTCAACAAGTAAGTGCTTCATATCAGTACTTTATAATTATATATGTATTGTGTTTTAATTGTATAACCTTATAAGGCTAACAATTGGTATCAGAGCCTCTGGTTATATAATTAAAACCTATTAAGTTCGACGATACATATAATCGTTTTACAAAATTCATAAACTGAATTTTGGTCTTAAATTCAAGTGTGATTCCATATCCTTGGCGTACTAATATGATATGTTCAGACATATTCTATGATCAGTTCCTTTTGATCCTAGAATCAATGTTAGTTTAATATTAAAAATCAAAGATGGAGGTCGGTTAAAGAGCAGAGGCGACGAGGCTTACGATTGAGCCTACCCCCTTTGGTCGGTGCGTGCCTACCCCAACCTTCGGGGAATCAGAAACTGGCTGCTAGTAAGTGAAGCCATTGTCGCTCTAATAAAGCCAATGTACCATGCCGACATCACCGGCCTATACCAAGGCACGTGCAGCCTTGCAGGGAATCATATCTCATCTCCTTGTGAAAGATGCGCTCGACTTGCAGGGAATTATTATCTCCTTGAAATCACATAGTATGCTCTCAGATATATTACATCTAAACTGGTAAACTAATCTTGTTGAAGGTGAGATTTTCAAGCACTTCAAGCTTCTTTCTCTTATTTCGTTCTCATAAAGAAAAAATTGGATCAGTTTGGTCATCTTTATTAAATTAATTATGACTGGAAGAATATGGCATGCTTTAAGCTTCCTATTTCGATATTCATGCCAATGTTTTTGGTTGAAATGATTTATCATGTGCCACTGATGATCTCAATTTTTGTAAGCATGCTATATTTGTTCAGACCTTACTGAAGAGGCCCCTCCGATTAGCAAGCAGAGCGAAGTCATTTACCAAAGCAAAATGGTTTGTTTCATTAACTTTGATTTCCATGATGGTTTATGGTATTTTGGTTGATATATATTTGGGTTGATCCCTGAAAGCTTAAATTGGTAATAAGATAAAGATATACTTGAGTGATGTGCTAATTATTGAAAGCATGTACATACATTGAATACCATGTTTCAGTTAAGTATGTCATGAATATGGATCCAATTATTTTATGTTTGGCAACTGTATAAAAATAGGCACATGATTTATGTGTTTGACTAAGAATTGAGATTATCAATTTTTAATCTGGTATATGTTAATATACTTCATTTCGATTAGGAAGAGCAATAAATTTAAGGTTTTGCAATTTATCTGAATTATTATT
This sequence comes from Heteromeles arbutifolia, assembly GCA_024362995.1. NCBI lineage: Eukaryota > Viridiplantae > Streptophyta > Magnoliopsida > Rosales > Rosaceae > Heteromeles > Heteromeles arbutifolia. Next base: position 23,607,952 of record JANCRC010000006.1, read on the forward strand.
CCAGTAAAAGCACCGTTGTGATGTAATTTGGTTGCCATAAATTTCTTTTACACATTCACTGATTTGTTCTCTACAAAATGGCTTGAGGTGATACTCCAATTTAACAAGAAATAATTGCATAAGTGTCGGCAAATGGGATATGCAGACATGCCAAGAAGTATGTAAATGTCAAATCTATCTTGTTTGTTCGAGGCTAATTTTATTAGGGCCACATGAGAGCAAGCTTGTTGGAATCAAAAGCTCCAGCCGCAAGTTTAAGGGGGTTTTTACTGCCACACGCGAGAACACCTGTGTGAGGTGCGTCCTGGGTGGACAGGCGACAAGGGGACACTAACGACCCTTCAAATGCCTCACGGATTATTGCAGGTTCTGTTTTCCTTTTGCATTACATGATTATGTGTAGGAAATATAGATAGACCGAATGTAATTGCCATGTCATTGGTTGCTGTGGGAAGTAATCAATATGGATTAAAATTTTAAGTTTTGCAAACATGTAGCAAAATTGACATACGGCGTGTTTTATATATTAAAGGGATTGGGTTGTCCTATATTGCTTTAAGCTTGAGATGATCTTATGTAAAGACACAAATGTGTTGATTAGTAATGCAGTATACTAGCACTTAAGTATGATTGGTGATTAATTCAAGTACGGTTTATAATGATATTAACTCCACAAGGAATTTGCATGACTAATCAAATTAGTTTTGCTTTCATATCTCAGTAGAGTCAATTGTACATGACTAGTTAATTATGAAATTGATGCATAACTTGTGAATTGACTGAGAATGAAAGAAAGAATTCAGTGGCAAGAACAAGGATATTATACAAATGAATAAGGTTTGTAGTAATTATGTGTCAGTACTCATTTGTATTTTTATCTATTCTTATATGAGAACTTTGGTTGGTCATGTGATTATATATATGTTTACAAAGAAGTGGTGAACATATGAAGCATGAGGTATGTAATCCATTCAAAGTATGTGGCTTAATTGATAAGCATGAATTTTCAAACATGTATTATTGTTTTTTATTTTTCCTATGCCTAAAGAATTTAAACAGTGCTTTGATTAGTAAATTTTTTATGTGTCATAAGGGGAGAAGAAAAGAAACTTTTCAAAGCCAATGTAGGGCATATATTGGAGATGTTTTCTATCGAAGAAAATAACTTTGGTTGTTCCTTTATTTAATTTGGTATTTACAAAGCTAATGCATGATTATAATGCTATGTTTAGTAGTTTTGTACTACAGAAAGAAATATATAAAAGGAAAGGAACACGTTTGACTTAAGAAAGCATTTGAGCGATTAAGCTTTTAAATTAGAGGAATGTATTGTTCTTTCCCTTTACATAAAGTATTTCTATTGAGTAATTGACTCCATAATGATAAGTTTTGACATTCTTGTGGTGGAGTAAAACTTGTTCTATATGTGATTAATCTCTTTCAAGTATGCTGTCGGGTTTTTTGAGATTAATTTGATGTCAAAGGGAGTCATGAAGGAATTAGTGCCATTTGTTGGCAAGACTCGAAACTCGAATCAGGTTATCATAATTTTGTCACTTACAGTTAATTAATCCATGTGACTTCTTGTATTGTTTCAGGGTTGAGTTGATCAATGCCTTTTCAACTAAGAAAGCCGCAACGGCTTAGTTGATTATGAGACTATGTTTTGAGTTACTTCGGTCAACTTTGCATCTTAATTAGAATAAAAGGGATAATCTTCTTGCCTACAGGTGTGGATTACTTCTTTTGGGTTAATTAAGATGGCACAGTATGGGTTTTATTTCACAGAAGATGTGAAAATCTTCATCTTGCCTACAGGTGTTGAAGTTTTTCATGAAGGTACTTTTGTGACATAAAATCTAGTACTAGAAACTAGTTAATTTTCTTGCCTACAGGTGTAAATTAATTTAGTTTCATGAAGTTTATTGGGATAAAGTTCCATACCATTAGTAACAAATATTTCCACAATGAGCCCCATAAAAGGTTGTGGTTTGAAGGCATGGAAATCGGTTGCATCATGACGTATTTTGTGTCTCTTCATGAGACTTGTTGGTGCAAAGTATTGGACCCATGAAGGTTAATTAAGGATTGCTAAGGTACACATTGTTTAAGTCTTATGCTTGTAAATCTTTTCAATTTGAACTATGATGTCAGTTTAGAGGATGAAATTTGACTACTAAAGTTTCATTTGGACATCGAAATTGAAATGTTATGAAATTGAATTTGTTGTGGATGCACAAATTCATGATAGATGCATATAATTGTTTCTGGCAGATTGTGTGTCTTGATTTAAATCGGGTGAATGACACGTCTAATGGTCACCAAATGAACTGAATTTTGGATAGTTTCATCATATAGATGTCTACTATGTGCCTGCAAATTTTCGTAATTTTCTGCCATGTATTTTAATTATGGTGAATTTACTAGTAACCCATGCTCGTATAGGCAGTTTTACTGGCAGATTGTGTTGGTCTTTTTGAGACGTGACTTTAGACTACTATTTTGATCCAAAATAGCTCTGTATTTTTCTTTTATGAAGATTAGTATGTCTATTTTGATCAGTATAAATTTGGTAGCAATCAAGCTTGTAAATTAATTATGATAAATTCTACAGTAAGTGTAACTCATTGCTGAAATTCTGTTTGATAACTTTATGTTGGTTGTGATGTATATTTGTTATGTCTAAAATATAAAGCAATTTTCTTTAGGTACATCTTTGAAAGAATATATTAACGAGTGTTTGTCCAAGTGGGAGAATTACTGAACGAAAATTGGGCTTCACACGCATTAACTTATTTCCAAGTATAAACTCTGAAAACTTAGTGGGAGTTGTTCCAAAATTTTGAGCATTAAGTGGACTTGCATGAATCTATTAAAGCATTATTCTATCTCCCATGTGTTACTTGAATGTCTATAATATGTTTAAGCTGCACGAATAGATACTTGGTATATGCGTACATTTTCTGTTACTTGCAATCATTTGGATTTCTCGATTGATCATTTATTTTGGGGCTCATAAGGACTTAGCATAAATGTGGACTTATTAATACATATAAGATGGTTGTTGGATACATGTTTTGTGTAACAGCAGTGAATGCTTTTAAGCTTAGTTGTACCTTTCATTGAGGTAATATGCATTCAATGACTAAGTAAGGCTATTCTCAAAGGCATATTTTCAAAAGTATGATTTAAGTATTGATTTGCAAATTAAGTAACGATGTTGCAGATCAGTGGGAGCCTGAGTTTCGTATTAGTAATGCCTTACATTTGCAGATGACCTATAAGGTATGTATAGAATCCATGTATTCAATTTGATCTCTGGTTGGATTCATTAAGTCACATTTTTCGTGTGCTAGTCAATTATCTGATGAAATATATATCAGATATCAACTTGTTATCAAATTGCATATTAAATGGCATGGCATGGTTTGTGCACTGCCTCAGTTGTGAGGATTTCCATCTTGCCCGCAGGTGTTGGAAATCACTATGAAAGTAACTGGTATGGTGTATAGATCAATGTCAAAAAACATATTAATTCATCTTGCTCACAAGTGTTGAATTAATTTGTTTTATGAAGTTTTTGGGATATTTTACTTGGACATGTGCCTATTTGGTATTTTCAGTTGTGTCCGTTGGCTACAAACATTGTTTGTCTTGTTATTGGTCTAATGAAAGTGATGCATGATTGTTCTGGAGATGTATTCACACCTGCAGGTTATGTTGGTTTCATTAGATGAAGGATATCTGCGTTGGCAGATTTAAGGCTTCGAAAAAGCATAAAGTGTAACTTGTAATTTACAATAAGATGGACCTGAGATGATATAAAGTAAGACATTTTGGTTAATTTAAAGTTTAATTAAAGTTTCATCTCTTGATCATAATTTGTGTTTCATGTGAATGAGGATCTTAGCATGTGTGATTATGAAGGTTCTGGTTTGTGTCAATCTTACAACCTTGTTAGTTCCATGTTAAGAAATTTATTTGACTCGAAATTGCATTAAGGACGAGATGTAATCACTATTACATGGCCACTAAAGTGACATTAGTCTCCAATCTCAAGTATAAACGTGAATATTACATTTTGTAGACCAAGTGGGAGAATGTTGGATTTGTCCAATATAAATCAACCTTTAAGTAGTCTACTACATGTAATAGGAATGTAATATTGGAGAATAATGTTGATTGTGATTTGATCTCTTAAAGATATCAATCCTATATAAGGTGTCTTATATTGGAAATAGGATTGATGGAATCCTTAATAATATATGATTATGAAATTTTAGTTGAGAAGCCAAGAAAGGAGAGTTTTAGCTTTCCCTTATGGACGGAATCTAAGACTTTTTGGCTAATATATAAACACCGGTCCCTGCTAACTCTAGACACGACAACTAAGGCTTCCCATAGAGCATTGTCATCAAGCTAGGAGTTTACAGAAGAGTTGGTGTTCTCTCAATCACGTATTGTCTGCATGGCTACTGCAACTTCAACAAGTAAGTGCTTCATATCAGTACTTTATAATTATATATGTATTGTTTTTTAATTTTATAAGGCTAACAAGAACTCCCTTCAGCAGACGGTTTGTCGCATTTCCTAGCTCCTTGCACCCTGCATATCATATAGTAATTAAGCATGCCAAAATTAGTTGATATGATCGGTGACCAATGTCCCAGCCTCCTCCCGTATACATTAGGAGTTAATGGATTACCAAAAAGAAGCTTGAACAAGATCATTTTTTCTTAATAACACCGCCGAAGAATTATCATTGCATTAGCAAGCGCAAGAGGATTTCTTTAATAACTTTGTAACCGTGCTTAATCTACAGATAAATCATATATATGCATTTAAGTTGTTAGGTGTCGTGTAGCTCATATAAAGGACTAAAGGGGACTAATAACTACTGTTTTGTTCATAACATGCTAACCAGTGACATGAATCTGAAAAAAAAAAAAAAAAAAAAAAACTTTAAAAAATGGTTTGACTACTACTATAGAACCGAAGAGGCGAAGACATGATCGAACAAACAAAACTCAAAGGCTCAAAACAAGAATTCTGTAGCAACTTGATTTTTGTTAAAAGTATACTCAGCTCTGATATAACCAAACGAATTGAACAAACCACAGAATTAACAAAAGTATGGGTCCTAGATCACGGTCGGAATAGTTCAAAACTTTCAATGCAGTTTTAGAGAAAATGGCAAATTTAATTAACAAAGTACTTTGATATGTTTGAAATATCAACTTCCACGAAAGAGAAGCAAAACTAATAGTTGCGACAGAGAAATGTAGCAAAATTTTGGCATGTATAAATCTAAGAGTATAATGTCAATACCTCTTGACCTCCTCTACCTTTGCAACATTGTAGAGTGAAACAATGCAGGGATATTGTAACCAATAGCACGAAACTCTCGACTCTTAGTAAATTTAGTGTCCCTAAGACTCTTTCTTTTCTGATTATAACAAACCACAATCCAGTCGTTGTGCGACATTATGATTTCCCCATTGCTCAAATACACCATTGGTTCATACAAATCACAGCTGATGAGTTCTCTTTCATACAAGTTTTCGATGACAAGAGTTTTAGTCCAGGACTCCTGGACACCATAATTCTTCATAACCCACATGTCAAATTTGCTAGAATCATCCCCAAACACGCACAGAACGAGACAACCTTTGAGCACTCCCAGCTTCAAACAGTCTGAAAATTGCTTCTCTCTTGGTCCAAAGTAGCTGGGTGGGGGCAGGGGACGAAACTGTTGTCTTTCAAAGTCGAAAGAATTTATAAGCTCGGAAACATCACTAGATTCACTACCATGGGAAATTCAATGGAGAGCTCCTCGAAGATAAGCATTGAATGGTAATTGACAATCAAGGCCCCCATAAGCATTTCCAATGCTTCTCCAAACTCTTGTACCAATGGTTTTTTTATTTTATTTTATGTTTTTTTAGAGTGAGAGACAAAGAGGGGCCACGACATGGTGGTCTGTGCGGGACGACGACGACGAAGGTGATAAAGGTAAAGGAGTATCCAGGTTGGTGAGTCAAAGTGTTGGATTGTAACCAACGAAATGGGAGTTTCCGATTGATGTTTATTGAGGTGATCAGATATAAAGCTCGTTTGGATGTGCTTTTAAAATAACTGAAAGCGTTTTTGGTGAAAATGTTTTTAGAACCAATCCTTAGTAAAAATGCAAGTAAATTCTGGAAAAACACTTAAAGTGTTTCCTGGAACCAAAAAAATATTTTCTCTAAAAGCGATTCCAGTCATTTTAAAAGCACATCCAAACGAGCCCATACTTGATTGTCGAATTGGGGCCTTTTTGTTTTTTGGAGTGGCGATATGAGGTTGCTCCAAAAGAATAAGGGACAAAGCTAGATTTTTATTTTTATTTTTTTTGTCAAAACAAAGTTGGAGTTTTTTAGAAAGTTTTGTAATGTGGGGTTTTTCATAAAATTGTGGGGTGTGTATAAAATAAGGTAATTTAGCCAAAGGTCAGTAAAAACTTTACTATTTAGTCATATATCAATGACATGTTTTTGTTTTGAACTTAGTCAATGACATATTTTTATTAATTAGGCATAGGTCAATGATGAATGCCACATAAGCTTTAAGTCATTATATGTAGTTAAAATTTGACTCTTTTATCCTTCTTTCTTTCTCTCTATGAATGCAACATGGCCTCCTCAACCTCAACAAAGTCCACCAATATCCCAGTACTAAAATCGAGACCCCAGGTTACGAATTCGAACTCAGACTTCTACCTCTATATTTTTTTGCGAGGCTTCGTGATTTTCCGACTAGGTAAGGGTTGGGAACTCATGAACTTCTTCCTTTTTATGGTTCTAATCTTATGCAAGAGTTTGAATGTGAAAATCCCTTTGATTTGGTGAAGGTTAAACGAAAATCAACCCAGAGAAATTTTTCCCAGTTTCCGGTGAAGGACCGGCGAGGTTGCTTGTATTTTTCGACCAACTCCGGCCACAGCTCAGCCTCAATTAGATATATTTCTATTCATTACCTTTTGAGCATTATTTTGGCTTTTGAATCTTTGAATTTGGTTGAGAAATGAACCCGTTATGGCTATTTGAAGTTTTTCGGCCACCTCTCCTACGATTCTGGTATTCTTCTTCGTTGGTTTTCTATATGAATTCACAGAACAAGAAATAGACACTGCAACCTATTTGAATCTCGATGCACAATCACATAACAGGAAACAGACACTGCAACCTATTTGAATCTCAATGCACAATCACATAACAGGAAACAGACACTGCAATGAAGTGTCTGAATTTTACAGAACAAGAAACAGACACTGCATTGTAGTGTCTGAATCCACCAACTTATTTGAATCTCAATGCACAACCACAGAACTGGAATTAGACACTGCAACGAAGTGTCTGAATCCACATAACCGAAAACAGACACTGCACAATCTGAATGCACAATCACAGAACAGGAAACAGACACTGCAACGAAGTGTCTGAATCTGCAAACAATTGAATCTGAATGCACAATCACAGAACAGGAAACAGACACTGCGTTGCAATGTCCTAAAAATTGGACGTTGAAGGTGGTGGGAGGTAGGGAGGTTGAAGTATGAAGGTGGTGGGAGGCACGATTTACAATGAAGGAGATGAAAATGTTTGGTGTTTTATATAGTAATGGCATCATTTGTAATTTTAATTTGATTGAGGTGTTTTAATGTATCTTAAAGTCTCATTGACCTATTTATAATTCCAATAAACTTCATTGACCTATTTTTAATATCATAACTTTTAATTGATTTTATACAAAATCACCCTTGATATTAATATATTTAAAAAGTTGTATTGCCGCTAGGTGGATGGTCTTAGTTTCAACTTTTATATATGATGAGTTTGATATTAATATATTATACCAAGTTGATTGTGGTCAACTTAAATCCTCTCACTCTTTAGTGTAAATTTATATAGTTGTATTTAAAGAGAGAAATTATAAACACATAAACTCTTTTTGACCTTCGACACACCTATATTTAATTATGTCCTTTGACCTGTTTGATTTCTTCAATATGATAGCTAGAAATAAGGGAATTTTAACGAAAAACTCCTGGTACTGTTCACTTTAACGAAAAGCTCCCGATACTGTTCACTTTAATAAAAAATCATATTTTTACACTAAGAAGTCAATCCTGGTACTATTCATTTTATCCTTTATTTTGTCCTTATCGTTAAAACTCAAAGTTTTCAAACCATTTTTATTATTTTTCCTTAGAAATAAAAAAGGTCAGTGAAAATCACATCTCAATAAAAAAAAAATTGAAACCTTTCAACTTCTTTTCCGCACAGCTACCTAAATTGTTGGACCAATGAATCTATAATTCGAAGGCGTTTTATCAAACAACGAAGGGTAAAACATGGCATCCATTGAATGGTAACAATGTGACTTTTGGTAGCTAAAGGGTCGTGTTGGAGCAGTTATGTTTTTATTTAAATAGTTATATATATTTATGTTGTGTTTTATTAGAAATATTAAGTATATAATTGTTAATTGCTATTAACCTTATCAGTTAATAAGGAGTAATTGGCACCACATAAATATGTTTTGAGATTCTTTCTCTGTATAGAGAAGAAGAACAAGTCTTTATCGATAATCCTTCCATAATCATTCCATATTTTTTCCGTTTTGATCTCGTCCGTTTTATTTTTTCCTTTTGATTCCCTACGGTTTTGCACCCCTAATAAGTCCCTTGATTTCTTACGGTTTTGCACCCCCAACTTCTCTTTCTTTATATAATATATATATATATATATATATAGAAAGATATATATTGAAATGCGTATAGCAGAAAGGTCAAGAAGAAAAAATAGAAATTTTACATATATTGATTTAATAGCAACATATCGAAAAGGTGTAAGTTCAAAGGTTCTTCCGTTGTGCAAGGAAGAACCTCATCAGAAGAAGAAGGTTCTGGACTGTTTTATCTTGACGTGGTATTTGTGAACTGCTTGCACGCTTTGGGCAGAGCCACGAAACGTCTTAAAGAGAGCGACTTAGTCCGCTACTCATCCCAAGAATGATTCACCACTTAAGGCTTCTACATTTTTCGGGTAACTTCGATCCTTTCTATTTCAGTTTACAACAATTTTAAGACGACTTCAATCTGCCATGCATTATAAGGAAAACTCTGCTTCTCAGGCAAATCTTGTTGAAAAGCAACTTATAGAAATGATATCAGAAATCAACTTAGTTGATGGATCCGAGGGGTGGTGGGTGGACACTAGCGTTTCTCGCCATGTTTATATGATTGTGTGACTGAGGGAAGGAAGGTGTTATTGGGTGATTCACACTCAACTGATGTTGTTGGTACTGGAAAGGTGGAGTTGAAGTTCACCTCTGGAAAAACCATGATACTAAAATATGTGATGCACGCTCCAGCGATAAGGAAAAATCTTGTCTCGAGCTTTTTCTCAACAAGGCTGGATTCACTCAAACCATTGGAGCAGATACGTATACTCTCACTAAAAATGGGGATTTTGTGGGAATGGGATATGCTACTGATGGGATGTTTAAATTGAATGTTGATGCTAATAAAATGTTTACTTCTACTTACATGTTGTCTTCTTTTAATACTTGGCATGCTAGACTTTGTCATGTTAACAAACGCTTGGTTAAGAACATGAGTAACTTAGGCTTTTTACCCAACTTATCATTGAATGATTTTGAAAAATGTGCAAGCTAAAATCACTAGAACTTCGCATAAATTTGTCAATAGAGAGTCTGAACCACTTGACTTAATTCATTCCGTTATATGCGAATTTGATAGAGTGTTAACTAGAACTGGAAAACGTTATTTTATTACCTTTATTGATGATTGTTCGAATTATTGTTTTGTCTATCTTATGAAAAATAAAAATGAAGCTATTGACATGTTCAAAACTTTCTTGACTGAATTTGAAAATCAATTTAATCGTGAGATTAAAAGATTTCGTAGTGATAGAGGACAAGAATGTGAATCCACTGAATTTGTTATTTTGTTTAAGTCTCATGGAATTATTCATGAAACTACTGCTCCTTATTCTCCTGAAATGAATGGTAAAGCGGAAACAAAAAGTCAAACTCTTTGTGAATTGACTATTGCTACTTTACTTAGTTCTGAAGCTACTTCTTATTGGTGGGGTGAAATTGAGTCACTTGATGCTGATTTTTATGAGAATAAATTTGGAAAAATAAGAAACTAAATGTGTTGTATTTAAAAACTTGGGGTTATTTAGCTTATGTTCGTAAACCTGATCCAAAAAGATCGAAATTGGCTAATAGAGCATATGAATGTGTGTTTATTGGTTATGCATGTAACAGCAAAGCATATAGATCTTATGATTTGAAAAATCATGTCATAATTGAGTCACTTGATGCTGATTTTTATGAGAATAAATTTCCTTTTAATCTTCGAAATAGTGGGGGTTCTAATTCTTCTAGAATTTATGAACCTACTGTGGTGGAACATAGTGAATATGCATTAGAACCTAGGAAAAGTAAAAGAGCTCGAATAGCTAGAGATTTTGGGCCTAATAATAATGTATATAACTTACAAGGATAGCCTAATACAATTCGAGAAGCTTTAACTTCTTTAGATGCAGATTTGTGGCAAGAAGCTATAAATGATGAAATGGACTCCTTGGAGTCAAATCAAACTTGGCACTTGGTGGATCTTCCATCTGGTTGCAAATGGATTCTTAAAAGGAAATTAAAACCTGATGGTTATGTTGAAAAATTTAAAGCTCGGCTTGTCGCCAAAGGCTATAGGCAAAGAGAAAATATTGATTTCTTTGATACTTATTCACCTATGACTAGAATAACATCTATTCATGTATTGTTTGCTTTAGCTTCTATTAATGATCTTGTTGTGCACCAAATGGATGTTAAAACAACTTTCTTAAATGGTGAATTAGAGGAAGAAATATATATGGATCAACCAGAGGGTTTTATTATTCTAGGACAAGAAAATAAAGTTTGCAAGTTAGATAAGTCTCTTTATGGATTGAAATAGGCTCCTAAACAATGGCATGCAAAATTTGATTGTTTGGTTACTTTGAATAGTTTTAAAATAAATGAAAGTGACAAATACATCTATTATAAGTCTGAAAATAATATGTGCACTATAATATGCCTATATGTGGATGATTTGCTTATTTTTGGTTCGAATATTCATGTTGTGAATAATGTCAAATCTTTGTTATGTGCTAATTTTGATATGAAAGACTTGGGTGAAGCTAGCTAGTGTTATACTTGGTTTGAAAATAACTAGGTCCGAAAATGGGTTTTCTTTAGATCAATCCCACTACATAGAAAAAGTTTTAAGAAAGTATAATTATTTCGATTGTAAACCAGCATGTACTCCTTATGATCCTAGTGTAAAACTGTTCAAGAACACTGGTGACAATGTTAAACAATATGAGTATGCAAGTATTATTGGTAGCCTTCATTATGCTACTGATTGCACTAGGCTTGATATATCTTATGTCGTAGAAGTTTTATGCAGGTTTACTAGCAGACCTAGTTTGGAGCATTGGCATGCTATAGAAAGGCTTATGAGATACCTTAAAAGGACGATGAATTTCAGATTACACTATGAGAAGTTTCCCGCTGTCCTAGAAGGTTACAGCGACGCTGATTGGAATACCCTTTCAGATGACTCTAAAGCCACTAGTGGATATATTTTTAGTATTGGTGGCTGGGCTGTGTCATGGAAGTCTAAGAAACAGATTATTTTGGCTCAGTCTACTATGGAGTCAAAATTAATAGTGCTAGCTATGGCAAGCGAAGAAGCATGATGGTTGAGAAACCTACTGTCATATACCCCTTTATGGGAGAAACAGATTCCAGTAGTTTTGATCCATTGTGATAGCACAATGGCAATAGCTAAAGTGCAAAACCGTTATTATAACAGGAAAATGCGACAAATACGTCGTAAGCACAACACTGTAAGAGATTATCTCTCTAATGGAGCTGTAAGAGTGGATCATATAAGGTTTAAAGAAAACTTGGCTGATCCTTTGACAAAATGACTAGCACGAGAAAAGGTTTGGAAAACCTCGAAAGGGATGAGACTAAAGCCCTTAGAAAATTGAGTCATTTGTGATAGCAACCCAACCTATAGATTAGAGATCCCAAGAAACAGGTTCAAAGAGTAATAACAAGTCACAATGATATGAGTGAAGTCTTGCTAATTTCAATTTGGAATATTATTCTATGTATATCCCTAAGAAGCATGACATCCTGAAGCGTTTTTAGGTTGAGATTTTTTTTTTCTCTTAGTAAGATCTATACTCTATGTTGAGTGGGATATCTAGCTGTAGGAATATCCTTGATAGTCTTACCTATGTGAATGTGGAAGTGAGGCTGCTTCCTATGAAATTTTGGTCAAGTTTCTAAAGTGTTCACTACACTGGGATACAAGCACATGGACGTAATGTGCTGGCTTTTTGAACTTCACCTTAATAAAGTTGTGTGCGTAGTGTTGTCAGATATAGAGTTCAAAACTATAAGTTACTCTAGTATATAATATAATCTGGATCACTAACACCATGTACAGGTTCAAGTTGAGAAACACCTTTACTTTTGCATAGCTTTATGATATGTTGCTTGATATACAATTTTTAAAACAAAAACAAGTGGAGGATTGTTGAAGCAGTTATGTTTTTATTTAAATATTCATATATATTTATGTTGTGTTTTATTAGAAATATTAAGTATAAAATTGTTAATTGCTATTAACCTTATCAGTTAATAAGGAGTAATTGGCACCACATAAATATGTTTTGAGATTCCTTCTCTGGATAGAGAAGAAGAACAAGTCTCTATCCATAATCATTCCGTATTGATTTTTTTCCGTTTTGACCTCGTCCGTTTTATTTTTCCTTTTGATTCCCTACAGTTTTGCACCCCGTAATAACTCCCTTGATTTCTTACGGTTTTGCACCCCTAACGTCTCTTTCTTTATAATATATATATATATATATATATATATATATGTATAGAAAGATATATATTGAAATGTGTATTGCAGAAAGGTTATATATATATATATATATATATATATATATATATATATATATATGTATGTATAGAAAGATATATATTGAAATGTGTATTGCAGAAAGGTTAAGAAGAAAAAATAGAAATTTTACATATACTGATTAATAGCAACATCTCGAAAAGGTGTAAGTTTGAAGGTTCTTCTGTTGTGCAAGGAAGAACCTCATCAGAAGAAGAAGGTTCTGGGCTGTTTTATCCTGGGGACAACGTGGTATTTGTGAACTGTTTGCACACTTTGGGCAGAGCTGCGAAACGTCTTAAAGAGAGCGACTTAGTCTGCGACTCATCCTAAGAATCATTCACCACTCAAGGTTTCTACATTTTTCGGGTAACTTCGTTCCTTTCTATTTCAGTTTACAATAGGTCGGGTCAAGCTACCCTCCATATCTCTCTATGCGTCCATCATTGTTCTAAAAATCAGCTAGGCAGCGGAGGACCGATGCGATTTAAGTCAAAACATTGAGAAAAATTGGATAAAGGCTAGGTGGGCTAGACAGTGGCTAGGTGGTTCCATTGTTTTTTTTAAAAAAAATAAAAAATTAAGTTAAAGGGTTTTCTGAGTGGCAAGTGACCCTTTACCATAGTAGTGAAAATGTGTTGAGCTCTTGCATGACGGTGTGGGTTTGAACCCCGTCAGCGACTGATCTAACATCTAATCTAACAAAATCTATTGTTTGACAAAAAAAAAAAAAAAAAAAACAGAAGGTTTTCTGAGTAACTTGCTCAAAAGAACCAATATTATAAATTAATGATTTTCGAATTGGTTTTGGAATTTTCTTATTTTTGCTGTATTAGTTTGTGATGATGGCAATGACATGATGGCTTAAGTTTTAAGTTTTAAGTTTTTCAAATTCTCAATACAAGTATAGTGTTTATTTTTTGAGTAAATTGGAGGAATGGTCTCTGAACTATGGTTGAATTGTAGTTTTAGTCCCTGAACTAAAAATCCATTAAATCTGATCCCTAAACTTGATAAAATGTGGAGCATTGGTCCTCTGATGTCAATTTTGTTAGATTTTCCGTTAAAGTGTTTGAGTGGAACGTTTATGGGCACCACATTTAAATAATTTTGTGCTACCTAGATTAGAAATATTAAAAATAAAAAATAAAAAAATTGGAAATATAAAATTAAAAACAAAAAACAAAAAAAATCTTAGACCCACCCGCACTTCACCAACTCTTCCAGTCCACCCATTCACCTTTGAGTCTTTGACCAACTCCCCAATCTACCTCCCACCTCCATCTCCCAATCCCCACAACCCAGCCGATCCCCAACCCGTAGCCCACAAAGTTCCGACCTCTGTGCGGTGAGGGTTTGGATTGTAGGTGGTGGAGAACTAGAGATTGGGTTGTCAAGGCTGCGTGGACTAAGGTGTTGCAAGGATGGAGGTCATTGTGTGAAGTCATTTGGAAAGGAAGATTGTGTTCCAAATTTAGATTTGAACTTTTTTATGGTTTGGTTGTTGGGAAAGTGTGACAATGGCGGCTGGGTTTGGAGAAGGAGGTGGGCGGAAGGGAGATGGAAGAGAGAAAATTAAACCATTTTTATTTTATGTATTTTCTTTTTCCTTTCTCTATGTTTGTAATTATTTTTTTTTTATAAATTTGTTAGCCCACATGGCATCCACATCAACAAAAATGTGGAGCCCACAAAGACCACGTCATCATAGTAACGGAAAATCTCACGGTGTTAGTACCAAAGGACTAATGCTCCACATTTTGTCAAGTTGAAGGACTAAATCTAATGGAATTTTAGTTCAGGGACCAAAGCTACAATTCAATCAAAGTTAAGAAACCATTTCTCCAATTTACTCTTATTTTTTAGTGTAAGAAACACTTATTTATATGTCATATAATAAATTTAATTAAATTTGCCTAGTCCGCCTTGACTCAGGTTAGCCGCCTAGGTGATAGGCCCCAGTCTACCGCCCGACTAATATTTAACGTTTTTTTGAAGACTTTGGCGTCCGCTAGGAAAATCAAACTCGAGTCTAAAAGGATGAGAACACTCTTTTGATCATATGCTCTAATTTCCCAAACTCACATGTGATGAGATAATTTCATAAATTAATGAGTCACCAAATATTAAAATGTCTATTAGTGACTAAATGAAAACACTAAGATATGATTAAATGAAAAATTAATAAATATTGGTCAAAGAAAACGAGCTACCTACAGCCTAGTAACTAAAATGGAAACAGCGTCGTTTTCCCCTTGGTCCTTAGTATGTGGAAAAGGATCCTCGCCGGATCATTTTCCTAAGGATCCTGTAATCGTGTCTGTTTATCGTATATCGTGTGGTCAGAAATTATTTAAAATTTAAAATTCAAATATAAATAGTACCTAACAAAAATTGACCGTACGATATATGATAAACGGACACGATTGCAGGACCCTTAGGATCCTTAGGAAAAGAATCCGGCGAGGATCCTTTTCCCTAGTATGTGCCATATCTTCATCCCCACATTAGGCAGCTAGACATAGGCTCTACTAAGTTCCCAACCAAACAAACCATATCGTATGCTCCTTTCTCACTTTCTTTTATTCTTATTCTTATTTATTTATGAGCTGAGAAAAAAAATTGAACTTGGCACATCGTATTTAGAAAGAAAAAAGTTAGGAAAATTACTTTTCTATTATATATGTGTATTGTTTAATGTGATAAGTGATGTGTACATGTTACTTATCGATGAATTTATCATACTAGATATTAGTTGTATACATCACTTGTTACATGAGATGATACATCTATGTGGTATAAAAATGTTATTTCTCTAACATTACTCATTTAAATCAAAGTTAACTAGGATTAGTTAATTGGACACAATATTATGAGATGGGTGGTGAGCATCTACCATAATTAATGGTGATGAGCAAAAATGCTCCATAAATGAAAAATGTAGCTAGCATTATTCTTATTCCAAATTATTGAAACTTTGTTAAAAAGGAAATATAAATAAAACATTAGAATAAGTTGGTTAAGTAAGTGGGATGAGACAAATTATAGCACGTGTTACATATACAATTCGTATCCATAACATGTGTGGGCAGATGTTACGCGTAGTGAACAAAAGTGAGTAAACAAATAAAATAGGGTGGTGCTATCCACACATCTCAGTAAATTTATGTACTTTGATCATGTTCAATTTGTGGATGCAAATTTCCGCCTTCTTCTTCTTGGACGAAATTGCACCTGCAAAACAATTAACACCTTAGGTCAAGGCCAAGAGCCTCACGCGCTCACGATGAATTGGGGGGGGGGGCTTTGGCCGAAGAACCTCCGATGCCAAAGTTAGAATTTGAGGGAAAAGTGTTAAGAGAAATTTGGAGAATTTTGTAAGAGAGTTGGAATTAGGTTTTTGGGAGAAATGCGAGCTATTTATAGGGGCGTGGCCGGCCCCTATTTGGAGAAAAGGGGTATGGCCACTTATGGTGGTTTTTGGGTGTAATTGCAAGATATTATGTCAAAATAATATCTTGCAATCAATTAGGAAATTAATCAATTAATTTAGGTAATTAACCCTAATTTGAATGAATAATGGAGGGTTACCTCGTGGGGAGGACTTGATGAGGATGGATGAAATAGGTTTTGAATAAAGACCTATTTTGATCACTTTTGACCTTGATTGAGTTGTGATTGTCCGTTGCTTGCGCGTGGGAGTTCCGGTGTGCCTCAAGGGTAATTTTATCTTTTTACCCAAAAGTCCACGTGTTGTCTCCATTCTTTTTTATTATTTTTGGCTCTACAAATGCTCTCACACCTGTTGGGCTGCTCGCAGGAAAGGGCAGTATGTGTAGAGATCTTCTTGCTTTAGGAAACATAGGATTGTTTCCTATTTTGATGTAGATTCCCTCTTTAATTGGAAATTAGATCCTTCTAGGAAAGGGAAATAAATCACTTCCAAAGTCTATTTAAGTCTACCTTAAGTAGATGATTAAATCAACTTCAGAGAGCAATTTATTCTACCCTACAAGAGAGATAAAGCTAGAGGATATTTGTTCCCCCTCCCCTATCAATCTTCTACACTTGCCTGTGCAAATGACCGTCTTTCATTGCTTTCTTTGTCTTCTTCGCGTTGCACCGAGATAAGAAAAAATTAAGTCTCATTGTCTTCTTCTTGGATAGTGCTATCGCGGGGCAACTGTCGGGGTGGTGCGGCACTTCGGCTGGTAGGGGTCAGGAGTTAGCTCAACATAGGCCGAAGATGTGTTGTGGCAAGGACCATTGCTTGGGTTGCTTGGCTTGGCTAAAGCCAAGGGCAGCTGTACGGTTGGGGCCGCTGATCGAGGCGTTGGGTTCAATGTTAGGTGAGCCGTATAGCTCATGTCTTTTGGGCTTTTAGACCTGACGCGGGCCAGGTCGGCGATTGAGAGCAATGAGGAAGTCGCGGGCCTCATAAACTGCTGGAATGTTGGGCATGTAGGCCTCTTGCCTGCTGGTCTGAGAGAAAAAATAAGGAAAAAACCATCATAAGTTGAGCTCCCCTACCGAGTATCGTGAATGGCGTTGGTTGCTTAGTCCGTTTTGCCAAGATAAATGTACGCTGTTCTTGAGATAGAAGATGAAGAAGATCAAGGCGGATGCATTGGCTTATCCGATCGCTGTTGTGGACGAATGAAGGTGGAAAAAAGAGATCTTCCTCACCTGCTAAAAAAAAAGCCGAAGACTTCATCCGCTGCTCGTGAGGGTCCGCATGCTGCTGATAAGTTTATGATTGACTTGACTTCTTCGAAGGGGAAGAAAGATGAGGCTGCTAGATCTGAGCCAGTGACGCTTGCAGTGTCAAATGTGGCTAGTACGATTGCTGATAAGATTGCTCAGCGTAGAAGTTCCATCATGCCCTCAATGCCGAAATTTGTGCCAAAATGTCTGTTGGGGGCTAAGTCTGATTCACCTTTGGAGAGACTTGCTACTATGGAAAGTGATAAGGTGGACTCTGCTGCTAAAGTAGCGCCAATGCCTAATCCTCTTGCTGCTGAGACTGATTTGTCTGCAGGGAAGAATGATACTACTTGCGTGTGCAGCTATGAGAAATCTATTAAGCTTGTTTCTAGGGAGGCTACTGAGATATGTGCGCTTTTGAAACCAGATCTGCTTGAAGACATGGACGCTTGTGCCAAGTTTGTCGATGACGTTAGAATGGTTGTTTGCACAAGTTCATTTGCGAAGCATACAACAGAGAATAGGAAGCATACGGCCGAGAATAGGAAGATTGCTATACTTGTAATAATGCAGAAGATGACTATTCTGGCAGCCGAGTCTATGCTCATTGACCAAGAGGATACCAAGGTTGTGGCAGCTGAAGCTTATTCTTCTGCCGAGAAGATAAAGAGGTTGGAATCTGAGCTCGTCACTTTGAAGGGGTATAATATCTCTGCCCCCACTTTTCTACAGCTTAAGATCGCTTGCTAAGAGATTGTTTACTTGAAGACTAGGCTTAACGCGATCCAAGTTAAGTATGAAAGTCTAGAAAAGGAGATTGGATGTCACATACCTCAGATTCAAGATCTTGAGCGTGCCATTTTTTGGCATTGTTCCGCTGCTTATGCAAAGGATGAAGAGCTGATTGCTGCTTATAACCAAGTGATCCACTTCAAGAAGATCGTTGATAGGCTTGAACCCCAAGTGTTGGAACTCCAAGGTGTGCTAAAGATCAACAAAAGTTTGAAAAAAGAAGTGGATGAGTTGCTGCGCATTCGTGTTAGTCTGCTCGAGGAGAACGAGTAGCTAAAATGTGAGAAGGCTGGGCTCGAGGCTCCGCTTGTTCAGAGTCAGGCCGATTTCTACAAGCTGTGTTATGTAAATCATCTATTTGGTAGGTCGTCTGACTTCGAATTTGTTGGGAGAGTTTTCAAAACCTTTTCTATTTCTCTAAAAGACTTGCTTACCTTTACTTTTGAGGCCTTCATTGGTGAAGTAGTCAGAGAGGTTGATGTCCAAGCTAGAGCAACCGGGGGTGAAGCGCCGGATGATGCCGCTGCTAGGAGCGTTGTGGCTGCTGAAGGTGTGGCGGTTGAGTAGTCATGGGATGTCCAAGCTGCTGAAGGTAGTCTTCTAGGTAGCCTTTAGGATTTTCTTTGTTTTCCTTGTTGCTCTTGTTTTGCTTGAACTCATTCGGCCTTTGCTAGTCATTTATCAATTTTGCTAGAAAATTTAATAAACTTGCTTCCTTTGTTTTTCTTCATCTTCACTTCTTTTGTTTACGCCCAACCTTTGACTTTTAGACCAGCGGCAGGCGTGCTGCTTTTCTGTAAGCAGACAGGCCCGCGTAGCCTATGCAGTCGTAGGTATTCGTGTAGAACTTTTGCAAGGTTGTTAACCATAGGGTCGGCTGCCGGACGCCTTACTTACAGAAACAGATGAGTCCGCGCGACCACTTGGTTGTTAACCTTGGCTTTCTTCAATCCTTTGAGTTATGTGGCCTGCATCACAACATACTACAGATTTTTGGGTTGTGAAATTCGCTAACCTTTCCTATCAAAAGTACGTGGTTGTATGGAATTTCGTAAGTAAAGGTTTGAGAGAACTTTTTGCTATTTATGTAACCAATTCCGTGGGTTGCGTAACAAGTATCACAACACTTTAGGAATTAGTGTAGATCTAATTGATCATTCTGCACTTGGCTGAGGTGAAGCTTATCGACTACGTAGCATGTTGGTAGTGGATAAAGCTTCGTATATGCATGCTAGCTTGTTTAACCTTTCACAAGAATGTGCGGTTGTATAAGTCTAGCGCAGCTTTACTGCTCGAAGGGCAAGCCGTAAGAAGTCTTTCGGAAACCGTAGGCTACCTTAGTGCACTCAGTAGCAGCTTTAGAGTTCCAGGGTAGCCGTCCATGGGGCATACTGCATAATGTGCCTCCTCCGTCTTTGAGGCCCGGTTCCTCGCGGATTAGGCCAAGAGACCCAAAATCCTTTAATTAGCTAAGCCTTGAAAAAGACCATTGTGGCTACTTCTAGGAATCTCGGCGCAAGCCATCGTGCACCTAGTTATACTAGGGCAGCCCAACTCATCCACGTCTAGATATTCGGAGTGTAAGTTTATCCCCTCGCCTTGAAGAGCAGACCCACGTGGGTGTCGGGGAATTGGTTTACCCTCTCGCACTTGAGAGTAATTAGTTTATCCTCTCGCACTGGAGAGCAGATCCAGGAGAAAGAGAGGCAGACGAAGCCGATAGAAACGGAGCAAAGGAAATGATGCAGAAGAAAAGGAAGGTAACCCAATTGAGCTCGAGTATTCCAATGACCTCAGCAAAGATTAGCCCTAAAGTTGTTGGGCATTTTTTATGATAAAATTATTTAAAAATAAATTTACAAAATTACCCTTGCATTATTTTATGCATTCTCCTTTGCTTCTTTTGATTTTTTTTTTGCTGAGGGGCATTCTGGTCCTAATGATTTTTGTCGAAGCCGTGACCCCAAATTGGGGCAGTGGATTTATATATAGGAGATTAAACCGAAATGCACCATAATATTAATATAAAGTGATAAAGAGTAAGGTAATTGATAGCATAAATAAATAAAAAAAATTCAAAACTCGTAATAATTTGATTATTTTTTGTGCTTTTGCTGAAGGATTTGATTTTTCTTTATTCTTTTTTCCCAATGGAGGGTACAAATATTGAACTTAACTTAATTTTAAAAATATTTATTACTGTAAATATATCGTTATATATGAAAAAAATCATTAGCAAAAATGAAAAACGAAATTATTATTTTTTATTACTTTAATCTATATGTAAAGAAAGAGATTTTTATTACAAAAAAAAAGAGATCAAATTTTCAAATCTAAATATTCAAGAATTATCTATGTCCTTTAAAGTGTTACATATGTAAAATAAGAATACGTTAACATTAGGAGCGTAAAAACGGGCCAAGAAGCTAGTTATGAAAATAATCCATCTACATGAGCTAGGTGGCTAATTTTCCTTAAATATGGTTATTAGAAAATTGAAATTCAGCAATCCTTGGTTTTTATTTTTTTGGTCGTTGAAAACATTGGTTAATTGGTCTGCTTATGACAAAAATAAAAAAATAAAAAATTACCCCCAGAATGAAACTTTTGAGAGAGACAGACGTTCAATTCTCTCTTATTTCTCTTTAAGCTAATAATTAAGAAGAGAAAAAAAAAGGCCAACTATAAATTATCTTTGTGATTTTCTGATGTTCTGAGACTGGTTCGTACCTTTGATTGATCGAACAATTAGCTCAAATCGGGTGCGTCTCGACCGTATCTGTCATCTGATTAATCACCTCAAATTCTTGTATATTGTATTAGAGATCTTTATTTTTCATGAACACCCCACTTACCAGATTTTGCAATTGATTTTTCTTTTTTGATCTAATCTTCCTGATTTTGTTTTTGAGATTTGTATTGAGTTTCACATTGGTAGCTCATAATTCTCATCTGAATCCAACTGGGTATCTTGCAAACGGATTGATTATTCAGTTATTGCTTCTGGGTAGTCTCTTTTTTTTTTCCTCTCTCATAATCTGATTGATGTGTTCTTGTTGATTTTGGTTCTGGAATGTTAAAAATCGTTAATTTTAATACTGGGATTTAACCTTTAGTAATCTGGGTTTAATTGGGTTGTTTAGATTGACCAGTTGATGATGTTGTGAGCTGGATTTTTTATTGATTGCAGCTATGAATGTTGGTTTCAGTAGTTTGTTGTTTGATGGATTTTTGGTAGAATTGGTGAATTTGGTGTTTTGGTATTGTATTCGGAACTGTTAGATAGGACTCGATGCATGTACAGATGAGAATGTATTAAAATTAGATTGTTTTGTGCAGCTGAAATGGCATCAATGGTGGCCAAGGGCAGTAGTAGTTGTACCACCCAAGTCTCTTCCTCGATAACCGTTCAAGAAAAGGGAAGTAGAAATAAGAGGAAGTTCCGGACTGATCCGCCTTTAGGTTACCCCAGTAAGATTATTCCTTTATCTCAGACTGAATCCACACGTTATGAGTTTTCAGCTGAAAAATTCGAAATCACGCGGAGTCATGGACAAATTGGTGTCTGTGACCTGTGCAGTGTTAATCAAGACCATTCTGATGGGTTGAAACTCGACCTTGGATTGTCTAATGCTGTTGTTCCATCCGAGGTTGGCCCAAGCCAGCCTCCATCCGAGGTTGGCCCAAGCCAGCCCAGAGAGGAACTAGAGGCAGATGAGTTTCAGGATGCTGATTGGAGTGACCTCACAGAAACCCAACTTGAAGAGCTTGTTCTAAGTAATTTGGACATGATTTTCAAGAGTGCAATAAAAAAGATTGTTGCTTGTGGTTACGCAGAAGAAGTTGCTACAAAGGCTGTTTTCCAGTCTGGTCTTTGTTATGGGTGTAAAGACACCGTGTCTAATATAGTGGATAATACTTTAGCTTATCTTAGAAGTGGCCAACAAATTGATCCTTCAAGAGAGCACTGTTTTGAAGATCTACAGCAGCTGGAGAAGTACATATTGGCAGAACTGGTTTGCGTTCTTCGAGAGGTTAGGCCTTTCTTCAGCACTGGTGATGCAATGTGGTGCTTGTTGATTTGTGACATGAATGTCTCTCATGCTTGTGCAATGGATGGCGATCCCTTGCATAGTTTCATTGGTGATGGAGCTTCAAATGGAAGTCCCTCCATCCCGAATCAACCCCAGTCAAAAACAGAATCCAAAAGTTCGGAATTGAATATTCTGAATAATTCTAAGACAGTTCCTTCAGTTCCTGGTTCTCATAGCTCACAGTCTGAGACACCTACCATTGCAGGAGGGGTTCCCAGCATAGCTAAACTGAAAAATTCCCTTGTTCATAGTGGATCATTGTTTGAGAAAGAGGGCGCACGTTCCACATCTGATAATGGGGATAAATCTTTTTGTGCATCTGGAACATCTCAATCTCCCGCAGTAGAGGAAAAGCTTTTAAGTAGTAGAAAGGTCCATTCTGTTACTACCAAGAGAGAGTACATGCTTCGGCACAAGTCACTTCATTTGGAGAAAAGCTATCGGACTTATGGATGTAAAGGGTCTTCAAGAGCTGGGAAGCTGAATGGTTTGGGTGGTTTAATCTTGGATAAGAAACTAAAATCTGTGTCAGACTCTACCGCTTTTAATTTAAAGAATGCTTCCTTAAAAATAAGCAAGGCTATGGGAGTTGATGTGCCTCAAGACAGTGGAAACAACAATCTTTCTGCCAATGCAGGGCCTTCTTCCCCTAGACCATTTAACCTGGATGTTGACAATACTGCATCTGTTTTGCCTAAGAACAGTGTCCCGTCCATATTACCTGCTGTCGGTACTTCAACGGCATTACCTGCTGTTGGTACTTCAACAGCATTACCTTCTGTCAATGCTTCAATGGCATTACCTGTAGTCAATACTGCAGCAGCATTACCTGCACCAAATACTCCGCCTGCATTATCAGTTGCTGATACTGAGCTTTCCCTTTCTCTGCCTACAAAAAGCATTTCAAATCCAGTTCCTATTAGCTGTCACTCTGATGCAACTAATTCTGTTTTTTCTGGGATACCGTATGATAAGTCCTTGGGGCAGTGGGTTCCCCGGGACAAGAAAGATGAAATGATTTTAAAGTTGGTTCCGAGGGCACAGGACTTGCAAAATCAGCTCCAAGAGTGGACAGAGTGGGCCAATCAGAAGGTTATGCAGGCTGCGCGTAGATTGAGTAAGGACAAGGCTGAACTTAAGTCATTGAGGCAAGAGAAAGAAGAAGTTGAGCGGCTGAAGAAAGAGAAGCAAACGCTGGAGGAAAACACCATGAAGAAGCTTTCTGAGATGGAAAATTCTCTGTGCAAGGCTAGTAGCCAGGTTGAACGAGCAAATTCTTCCGTCCAGAGGCTTGAGGTGGAGAATGCTGCCTTGAGGCAGGAAATGGAGGCTGCTAAAGTACGTGCTGCAGAGTCCGCTGCAAGCTGTCAGGAGGTATCAAAGAGGGAGAAGAAAACACTGATGAAGTTTCAGTCCTGGGAGAAGCAGAAAACCATGTTCAATGAAGAACTTGTGACTGAAAAGCGCAAGTTAAAACAGCTGCTACAGGAACTAGAACAAGCGAAATATCTCCAGGAACAATTGGAGGTACTTAGTAAATACTTTATTTCCAAGTACTCCGAATTGGCAATTCATGCATGTAAGCTTTATTTGGATTTGAGGTATAAGTATAGCATGCTTCTTTGGGATGACAGATTGTGCAGTAGTTTGGAATACAAGTGGTACTTGTGCATGTTTTGTAATGAAGATGATTTAGTCTTGTCATTTGCTTGCTATATATATTTGAGCTGTTGATTATTTATGTACTCAATTTGCTTTCTCCTTTTGGAGTTTGTCATTAGCTTATATTAGCACACATATGTGCACGTGTGCAAACAGGCATTTTGTAACCAGGGATTGATGGACCGATGGTATGAACTTTGAGAAAGAGCATGTAACGGTGTTGTACAGTTCATTTTGAAACAATCTCGAAAATGTTGTGTTGTTGGTTTTACAATAGTTTCATTCCTACCTTCTGCTGTAGATTTTTAGTTCTGAGTTTCTTCTCACTAAACGAGGAAGTATGTTGCAGGCTAGATGGCAACAGGAAGAGAAATCAAAGGAAGAACTAGTTGGGCAGGTCAGTTCGATAAGAAAAGAAAGGGAACAGATAGAGGCTTCAACAAAATCCGAGGAGGATGCGATTAAATTGAAAGCAGAAAACAATCTGCAGAAGTACAAAGACGATATTCAGAAACTCGAAAAAGAAATCTCTCAATTGAGACTCAAGAGTGATTCTTCAAAAATTGCTGCGCTGCGGAGGGGCATTGATGGAAGCTACTCCAGCAAAGTAACAGACATCGAAAATGGCCTGGATGACAAGGGGTCCCGGATCCCATACATCTCAGAAGCAGTGAAGGATATTCAAGACTACACTGAGACAGGAGGGGTGAAACGTGAACGGGAGTGTGTCATGTGCCTCTCGGAGGAGATGTCCGTGGTCTTCCTCCCGTGCGCCCATCAAGTGGTTTGCAGGACGTGCAATGAGCTCCACGAGAAACAGGGCATGAAGGATTGCCCGTCTTGTAGGAGCCCGATACAGTGGCGAATTTCTGTACGTTATGCTCGTTCTTAATAAAAGTCCGTAGAATCTGAGTGGAGTGTTCGGAATAAAGATTTGTGGGACTCATATAAACAGAATAAATACGTGTGGATCATTTCGCCGAGGAGTTTTTGACAGTTGTAAGTTGCCTTGTATTCTGAGCTTTGAACCTCTGGGTGGTTTGATAAATTTTCACATCATTGTACTAGTTTGAAATTCAGAGGGCTCTGTGTTGTTAGCTCTAAATTTTGTTCCCACTTTGTGAATTCGTTCTAAATTATTCAAAAATATTGTATGAAACCAAAAAACAATGTTGGTAACTGTAGTTTACATGTACAAAAGCTAGAAATTTTCCTGAAAAGTGATTTTCGCACTTTTTAATTTAAGCGGTTTTCGCACTTTATTTTTTTATAACTTTGTGTGCTTTTATATTTTAATTGTACTTGATTCTCGTTTTAAAAAATGACACAAATACAAAACTTGATTAACACAAACACAACACTTAGCTTACCAACAACACGAACACAAAAGGACACGACTCATTAAAAATTTGTCACCCTTGCTATATTTTGAAGAAAGATTGCCTCTTTTTTATTTTTTATTTTTTATCTTCTTTGTAATTTTAATCATTAAAAAATTGATTGTGAGGGGATTGCCACATGTATGTAAGGATAAGAAAAGAGAGACCAGGATTCCATGGTGACTATTGTCCACCGGCGAGCCGCGTGGCATGAGATCTTTGGATTCAGGTTTTCTCCGGAGGTGAAGGAGGAGACATTTTTCATTGTCTCCTGCGAAAAGAAATCGTATAAAATCTCTCGTGGAGGAGGAAACGGGCCCCACAGTAACAATCTATTTTGGTCAGCATTTATATTAACCAACGGGATCCTCATCGGATCGTTTTGCTAAGGATCATGAGAATTCACAAGTTTTGTGTTCGTTCTTCCAATATTGTTGATCAATTTTTATCAAATATTATTTATATTTAATTTTAAATAAAAATATTTAAAATAATTTTTGATCATATGATATATAATGAATAAATATGATTTATAAATTCTCAAAATCCTGGTAAGGATCTGAATCCAAATTCTTATATTAACAGCCTTGGACTTGGGAGTTTGCCAAGTCATCATCTGGGCGTCAACCATAATAACTGACTCCCTCCTTTTTCTTATCAGCCTGAAATGCCTACAATACCCCTCATATCATCTCTTCCTTAAAGATGTGGTCATCGAATTGCGTGCCATATTTTCATTTTATCTTTCTAGACAGCATGATTGCGATCTTATTATTATTTTTAATAAAAAGGTATCTCAGCATAAACAGACTAATTTCCTATCTAACGAGAAATTTTTTATTATGGTGATAATACAGATGGTAAATTACGTATTTTTATATAAGTAGTGGAAAATCTTATTTTTTAAATTATTAACTTTATAACACACATAATCTACTATTTATATCGTTAACACATGGTGTACCATCCCTTGTACTGGTCATACTAAAAAGTCTTTCATCCTTAACGAAGTTTTTATATCTATAAGACGAGAGGGTACTTTTAACGTTCGGGTCAAACGGTATATCAAAGCAGAAATATGACCTCAAAAAATACATTTATATAGTTAAAATTTAAGTTAAGAGGTCACTTTTCACTAAACCAATCTTTATTATCAAACAAGTTTCATATTTAACTTATGTTTTCCTTACGTACTAATATTATCAAATAAGCTACCCATCATACAAACCACAAGAACACCGTAATTGCGGCCGGATCGAGATCTCCGTTTTCAACCAATCGTAAACTAAAAAAAAAACTCTTAATATTACTTTTTGCAACAAAATGAATGGTAGTCGATTATTTTCCACAATTTTATTGGCACATACAAATACAATTATGAATGGGCAGTTTAAAAGCTGATTTAGCGCTATAATTTGGTCCACTCATCATGTCACTCGTCACACCAGTTACAAAACAAAGACAACACCAACCGCCATTTTTGCTTGTCTGAAGAAGCTCTAGACCTCAACGTCTCTTTGCAACTTTTGCAAGTAGAAACTCTCATCTTCTTCTCATCAGAAAAGCACTTCTGTCTTCAGCAGGTATGTGTATGTGCATATTTGATCAGAAGATTTCGGATTCTGTTTCACTGTTTGATCCATAACAAGTTATTTCTGCGAGCTGTTATCAGCACTCCAAAGTAACCGCCGATCATGCATTGAGACAAGTGTTAATACGAGAGACGGAGGAGTGCATGATGACTGATAACGATTCTCTTTTCGAATTTTTTAAGATTATTTTTTATTGCTTGGAAGTAAATTAGTACTGATCGGTTAAAGATTGTAGTATGGTTTGTATCCATTGGTAATATTTACTTGGGTTTCTCAAGCAGAGAGAGTATAAAAATGTCATCCACTGTGAAAGGCATGCTCATAAGGACTCCACCTGAGGTTTACAGGCAGAGAATGTTCAAGGGAAAATATGTGGATCATTTTGATCTTGTTAGAGAAAACGCTTCCTTCCATGGCCTCAACTCGTCGGGTCGAGTTGTCCTCAAGCGCTGTCACCCGCAGCAGATGCAAACTATAAACGCTATCACAAACCCAAACCCAAAGAAGAACGAGCCAGGACACATCGAAGCAAAAGCTGTTCTGTCCCCAGTTGCAGATCAGACTGCACCAACAACCAGAAGGGTACTTATATTGCATCCTTTATTCAAAATATAAAAATCCCACCTCAGATTATTCTAATCCTTGCAAGATCTTGGATTTCTCCATCCCTTTCTAATTAGTTTTCAGTCGGATGCTTTAGTTTTGACTTGGTATTAGAATAGTTTGTGACGTTAAAGGTTGTAAAATCCAGCGTCGGAAACCTGACAAAATTTAAATAGAGCTTATACTAAGTGGTTCCGTTTCACTACTATTAATAATTTCATCGAGGCCTTTTGTGTAAAACATCACAACTATCGGATTGCGCACTCTAAACTCATAACAATATCATGATCAATTTGACTGGCAATCTGAACTATGTACAAGCATTTTGTTCACGGTGCCTCTAGCTCCTGAACGGTTTCTGTTTTGTTTCTGCAGCGAGTATTTACTTTTGGAAAAGGAAAGAGTGAAGGCAACAAGGCCATGAAGTCATTGGTAACTTTTACTTCACTTTCGACATGCTACCAGTACGAGAAATGGGAATTCTAGCATTTTAGTATGGCCCAGTTTTGGATGAGGAGTTTTACTTTCATCTCAGTTGAACATAAGTTTATACTACATAACAGAATTGTTCAATTTGCACTTATCCATCGATCTACATGTTTGATTTAGTCTTAGAATTTTTTCAATTTGTATTTTTTCATTAATCTAAATGTTTGATTTAGTCATAGAATTTGAATTCTGTGTTCATCATGCCTATGCATTGTAGTTGGGAGGGAAAGGTGCAAACCTGGCAGAAATGGCTAGCATTGGGCTATCCGTCCCACCTGGACTTACTATTTCAACAGAAGCATGCCAAGAGTATCAGCTCAATGGCAAAGATTTACCACAAGGTTTGTGGGAGGAGATACTAGAGGGCTTAGAGAGTGTGCAGAAGGACATGGGTGCTATTCTCGGTAACCCTGCCAAGCCTCTCCTCCTCTCCATTCGCTCTGGTGCTGCGGTAAGAGTTCTTTCAGTTCCAATTATTCTTGGTTCTTTCAGTTCCAATCACAGCCGTTGTAGCATTAGTTCACAAGGGCACATATGGAGACGCATTTATGTAATTTTAAGCAATGGCGCATTTACTACAATCTGTTTGATAAAAACTAGTTTATGTTGTACACCAACTGATTTTCGCTCTACATACCTAGATTTCCATGCCTGGTATGATGGACACTGTCCTCAACCTTGGACTGAATGATGAGGTGGTTGCTGGTTTGGCCGCAAAAAGTGGAGAGCGCTTTGCGTATGACTCGTATAGACGTTTTCTAGACATGTTTGGAGATGTTGTAAGTGGTTTTATTGAGGCATTTCATAATGTTCATGTGTCTAAATATTGAAAATTTTCTCAATTTTGGCATAATAATTTCAACCTTATTTTTTCTGTTTCAAGACATTCTGAATTCAAAAGTTTTACGTTTGAAGGTTATGGGAATTCCGCACTCATCATTCGAGGAGCAGTTGGAAAAACTAAAAGGTACAAAAGGAGTTGAGCTTGACACAAAGCTAACAGCCTCTGATCTTAAAGAACTGGTAGAACAATACAAAAATGTGTATCTCGAAACCACGGGTGAAAAGTTCCCTTCAGGTACAAAGTAAAACGCCGACAACTTCTTCATGTTTTCCACATTTTCATAGCGCAACTCTTTATGTTAATTTGTACTTGTCCCCATGGATATCTGCAGATCCAAAACAACAGCTACTGTTGGCTATCAAAGCAGTTTTTGATTCATGGGACAGTACAAGGGCCAATAAATACCGGAGCATCAATCGGATAACGGGTTTGAAGGGAACCGCAGTTAACATTCAATGCATGGTTTTCGGGAACATGGGCAATACTTCAGGGACAGGTGTTTTGTTCACTAGGAATCCAAGCACCGGAGAAAGGAAGCTTTATGGCGAATTTTTAATCAATGCTCAGGTATTTGATACCACTATACCAAACTTCTCCTTCTAAGTCGATAGTAATAGGCACTATTTTTCCTATGGTTTTGTGAAAGTAACTCCATAATGGAATTGAACAGGGAGAAGATGTAGTTGCCGGCATTAGGACGCCAGAAGACTTGGATACTATGAAAAATTGTATGCCAGAAGCTTACGAGGAGCTTGTGGAGAACTGTGAAATTCTAGAAAAGCATTACAAAGATATGATGGTAAGAGTTATCATTTCCATAATATGATATTCCTATCAGCATTACATTCACATTTTCCGGTTCATGGGAACACATGTTTTTGTAGAACTAAAACATGGGGTACATTTGCCAGGACATCGAGTTCACAGTCCAAGAAAATAGGTTGTGGATGTTACAATGCCGTGCTGGAAAGCGTACTGGTAAAGGTGCGGTTAAGATAGCTGTAGACATGGTGAACGAAGGGCTTGTGGATAAGCGTGCTGCAATCAAGATGGTGGAA
This sequence comes from Heteromeles arbutifolia, assembly GCA_024362995.1. Lineage (NCBI taxonomy): Eukaryota > Viridiplantae > Streptophyta > Magnoliopsida > Rosales > Rosaceae > Heteromeles > Heteromeles arbutifolia. The sequence continues at coordinate 23,638,202 of JANCRC010000006.1, forward strand.
CCACAGCACCTTGACCAACTTCTTCACCCACAGGTATTTATGCTCATTTCTAAATTTACATATCATAGGCCGATTTGTATAATGTACCGATGGATTTATGACTTCCTTATGTATAATTTTGTCTGACTAGTTTGAGAATCCAACCGCTTACAAAGACAAAGTGATTGCCACTGGATTACCGGCATCTCCAGGAGCAGCTGTAGGGACAGTCGTATTCAGTGCTGCTGATGCCGAAGCATGGCATGCACAAGGAAAGAGTGTCATCCTGGTAAGCTAAATGTTCTTTTTGTCCCGGAATATGTGGAGCCATGGCCCTGTTTCATCACTACGAATTGTTGTTGTACATATTCATAGGTAAGAACGGAGACTAGCCCCGAAGATGTTGGGGGTATGCATGCTGCTGCAGGGATCTTGACAGCTAGAGGTGGCATGACATCTCATGCAGCCGTTGTAGCCCGTGGGTGGGGTAAATGTTGTGTTTCTGGCTGCGCTGACACCCGAGTAAATGACGCTGAGAAGGTGGTTTCCATTGTTTTCTCGTTATAAACATTATCTGTTGTTGTAAAGTCTAAGGAGAAAATGACATAATTTGGTTTGTTCATTGACGATTTACAGCTGGTTGTGATCGGGAATACAGTGGTCAATGAAGGAGAATGGCTTTCACTCAATGGATCCACTGGCGAAGTCATATTAGGAAAACAGCCACTTTCCCCTCCCGCTTTAAGTGGCGATTTGGAAACCTTCATGTCTTGGGCTGATCAAGTCAGGCGTCTCAAGGTACCATATTGTTTGTGTATTATGTTTTTTATTGTTACCACTAGCAATTTCACTATAAAAAAGTTGTGTGGTAATGCTATTAAAGGTTATGGCAAACGCGGACACACCTGAAGATGCTCTAACAGCAAGAAATAACGGTGCAGAAGGGATTGGACTTTGTAGGACAGAGCACATGGTAACTACTTTTACTTACTAAAGTGTTTAGCTGGATGTGCAATGTTTTATGGTTTGCTGCAAGTTCTGTTACTGTCGTACTTTTGTTTGCTTTCTATTTCGTGTTAACAGATCGTGTCATGCTATAGATCTCTTCTGATATTTCTATGTTTTTTATGTTCTAGTTTTTTGCTTCAGATGATAGAATAAAGGCGGTAAGAAAAATGATCATGGCAGCTACAACTGAACAGAGGAAGGCGGCACTGAACCTCTTACTACCATATCAAAGATCTGACTTTGAAGGAATTTTCCGGGCAATGGATGGTAAACGCTTTGAAGTTTGCTAGTATTTTCACCTCATGGACCACCAATACAACAAAATTCTCAAGGATTGTTAGGCTCTGAGGCTATGCGTGTAAAAATTAATCTACATTTTTCTTTAGATTTGTAATTGTTGGTTATCTGTCATAATGTCAGGTCTTCCGGTTACAATCCGCCTGTTAGACCCTCCACTTCATGAATTTCTTCCAGAAGGTGACTTAGAACAGATTGTCGGCGAACTAACTGCAGAGACTGGCATGACTGAGGATGAAGTATTCTCAAGAATTGAGAAATTATCAGAAGTAAACCCCATGCTTGGTTTCCGCGGCTGCAGGTTTGGTGGCTCTTCATTCTTCACATGGGCTCTCTAATCTAAAGATTTACTCAAATTTTAATTGTTCCGGAAAACGTCTTTAACTGATGAACTTCATTCACTTTGTCAGTTAGCTTCACATGCATCATTTCTTGTCTTATTCAGCATTTAGTTTTATTTCACTCACAAAACATGTTTACTATTTCTTTCAAATATCACATGTTTCGCTGCGCGAATGCTTATATGCTTTATGTCATAAACTTCAAGTGAAGAAGTTCAAAGATGCACAAATATGATCTCTTTGTTATTGATGAAAGGTTTGTTCTGATGTTTTAACAGGTTAGGGATATCATACCCAGAACTCACCGAAATGCAGGCGCATGCAATCTTTCAAGCTGCAGTCTCAATGAGCACCCAGGGTGTCAAAGTTTTCCCCGAGATAATGGTTCCCCTTGTCGGAACACCTCAGGCATGAATCATGATCCTGCAATTCTTGTTCCTCCCATTCTTCGTTGTCATTATTTATTTGCAAAATAAATGTGAAGTGATGGAAAGTGAATCCTGAATGAAATTTTTGCCTTTCAGGAACTAGGACATCAAGTGAGACTCATTCACAGTGTTGCGGTCAAAGTGTTCTCCGAGATGGGTACTACCTTGAGTTATAAGGTTGGGACTATGATTGAGATCCCTAGAGCTGCTCTGGTTGCAGATGAGGTAAGGCTAAATTGATAGGTTGACTTCGTTATTTAAAAGTAGACTGAATAAAACAATATTCATCGTCCTATTTTTTCTTTTATCAACAATGATAGATTGCGAAGGAAGCTGAGTTCTTCTCCTTCGGGACCAATGATCTCACACAAATGACATTTGGCTACAGTAGAGATGATGTGGGCAAGTTTCTACCTATCTACCTTGCGAAAGGCCTTCTTCAAAGCGATCCATTTGAGGTTAGTCACATTTATGCAAGTCCACGCAGGCTTTGTTGTAGATAGGTTTTTCCCCAATAGTAACAGAATCATCTTACAAGGGAATTAAAAAAAAAAAAAAAAAATCGACACTAACAGTCAAAATGCACTGCTTTCAGGTACTTGATCAAAGAGGTGTTGGGCAGCTCGTCAAGATGGCCACGGAAAAGGGTCGCGCATCTAGGCCTAGCTTAAAGGTGACCGAAAATGCATAGATTTTGAGCATTCTACCACAAATTTGGGTGTCAATTTATATCGACGATGTGTCATACAGTCACAAGATTTTTGTTTTTTCTGGTAATTATACTAACAGGTTGGAATATGCGGAGAGCATGGTGGGGAGCCTTCTTCTGTTGCATTCTTTGCAGAGGCCGGACTAGACTATGTTTCGTGTTCTCCATTCAGGTTCGTTTGCTTTTATCTATCTTATTTAGTCTGCATAAACTACTTTTATAACCAGATCAATTTCCTGATCCTAAATTCTTTGACAGGGTACCTATTGCTAGGCTAGCAGCTGCTCAAGTTGCTGTGTGAGAAAGATTGCATAACCAGCGACTCTGCACTTGTAAATAAATGCAGTTTTTCTGTTGTTTATATAAATCCTTTATCATTATATAGAAACCAAAATATAGGGGAAATAAAATATATATATATGTTCATATTACTTGATAAAGAAGAAGGATAAAAATAAATTAGAAATGTGAATACTTGTTCGGCTTCGATCTTTTGGGAATAAATTCTCTCTAATGTTAAACGTGTCACTTGGTACAACTGTACAAGTTGCATATGTATTTGGATTGATCACATTTATGATATAGATAGAGCAATCTGCATAATCTGCAGACACTTAGAACTCAAGAATTGCTGTAGACTCAAACATCCCTAGAGGGCTGCTTCATATTGTTTCTAGAACATGTCGAAAATGTTACATGAGATTCGAACAGATCAAACCTGAGCCATGAGCAATATCTTCAGTAATTAAAATCAACTTGGCGCGGAGGACAATGGTAGTAATATATATGACATGTTGTTTGTTAGAAGGCCTCCAACACCACAAAGTTTGAAGCACTTATAAGCAGAGGCGCTTCCTATAGAAGCATATCGAAAGGAAGTGTAGCTTTTTGTTCAGATTTCTGAATTCACATTGACAGAGTGGTGCTTAAGGTTTTTATGTGTTTGTATTAGCTTGTCAGCAACCAAGAATGAAACTTCTTCCAAATTTAATATATAAGGACGGTGACTCGATCTTGAAACTTCTTCCAAATTTAAGAAGAATATACGCAAATTGAACTAATATGATAGTTTGCGTAAGATTCAAACCTATAAGCATCAAAGTGAAGAGTAATATAAATTGTCATCAAATCTAGTTTCCCCTCTTTTTTGGTATAAAAAAAGAAAACCAGCAGGGTTTAGGGTTTTGGTGAAATATAAAAGAAAGTAAATAAATAAACATAAAAAAGATTATTTTTAAAATCATCAAAGAGGGAAATGGAGGGTAGAAAAAAAGATTATTTTTAAAATCATCAAAGAGGGAAATGGAGGGTAGAGTGCTGTCTGGTGCACAACAATATAGCTAAGGCTCGCCCGAAGCGCCACTGCCTTCGGTGTCTCGGAGCTCTTTTTGATCGGCCGCCGAGACTTCAGCTCCTTCGGCAGCCATGGCTCCACCTTACATCTCCGCTTTCGCCACCTCACACCTCCTCCCTTCCTTGTCTAAATGCCATGTTCTTGAACAATGTCTAACACTCGTACTAGCTTGTAGACGTTCCAGCAATGTATATCCATATCTACGTGGCATGAGCTCTTTGGTTTCAGATTTTCTCCGAAGGAGGAGGGGGAGCCGGCGCCACAGTAAATCTTCTTTGGTCAGAAATTACATCATAACAGCTTTGGACTCGAGAGTTTGCCAAGTCTACTGTGTCAACAATAATAACAACTTTTTTTTCATTTAATAAAAATGTATTAATATTAAAAGGAAAAAATATTATTCATATCCAAACGATAAGAGCTGGTTTAGTCAACTTGACTGCACCCTGATCTAGATCTTCGTTTTCAGCTTATTGCGAACCAAAAAAGCTTTTAATATTGCATTTTACAACAAATTAGTAGTAGATAACATTCCAAACTTTTAGAATGTTTAATTAAAAAAAAGAAGATAATTACAATAGTGAGCCATTAGACATATGACATGTCATCGGCACGTGTCACGATGTAGTAGATAATGTTTCCAAACTAAAAGGGCAACTATGTGTTTAAAAGGAAGAGTTTAGCGCTATATATAATATCACACTATTAAAGTCACAACAAAGCAAGAATTGGAGCTCAAGATCTCTTTGCAACTTTTGCAAGTAGTTCTCCACTCTTCTTCTAAAAAGAAGAGCACTTCAATCTTGAGCAGGTATGTATATTTGCATATTTGATCATATGACTTTGAATTCTGTTTCACTCTTTGATCCATAGAAAATTCCTTTTCGAGAGCTGTTATTGGAACTCAAACAGTCAATCCTGTACTCCTCCCTAATGAAAAATACCAAGGTTGGGGAGTGCGTGATGACTATTTTGCAGTGCTTACAACAATTCCCTTTCCGAATCTAATTAGTATGATTTCTATTAAGATTTTAAGTATTTCATATTTCTTGGAAGTTGATTATTACTGATCAATGAAACATTCATTGTAATATTTACTTGGGTTTCTAAAGCAGAGAGTACAAAAATGCCGCCCACTGTGAAAGCCAACCCCGAAGAAGTAAACGGGATCACGAATCCAATCCTGAAGAAGTATGAGCCCGGAGCCGTTCTGTCCCCAGTTGCAGTTCCAAGTGCACCACCAACCAAAAAGGTACTATATCACGATCAATTTAGGGTAGTTATAAACTACGTGCAAACATATTGTTCATGGTGCCTCTAGTTCCTGAAAGGCTTCTCCTTTGTTTCTACAGCGAGTATTTACTTTCGGAAAAGGAAAGAGTGAAGGAAACAAAGGCATGAAGTCATTGGTAAGTTTTACTTCACCTTCCCGATTTGGCAAGAGGAGTTTAAATTTGATACCAATCAGACATGTTTATGCAACATAACAGAATTGTTCAATTGGTACTTGTCCATTGATCTACATGTTCGATTTAATCATAGAATCTGAATTCCGAGTTCATCATGCCTATGCCTTGTAGTTGGGAGGGAAAGGTGCAAACCTGGCAGAAATGGCTAGCATTGGGCTATCCGTCCCGCCTGGACTTACTATATCAACAGAAGCATGCCAAGAGTATCAGCTCAATGGCAAAGACTTACCTCTAGGTTTGTGGGAGGAGATATTAGAGGGCTTGGAGATTGTGCAGGAGGACATTGGTGCTGTTCTTGGAGATCCTTCCAAGCCTCTTCTCGTCTCTGTTCGCTCTGGTGCCGCGGTAAGAGTTCTTTCAATTACAATTTACAGCCGTAATGGCTTATGTAGTTATTTTAGAAATGGCACGTTTGACAACAATCTGTTTAACAATAATGAATTTATGTCGTGCACCAACTGATTTTGAGCTACGTACGTAGCTTTCCATGCCTGGCATGATGGACACTGTCCTCAACCTTGGGCTCAATGACGAGGTGGTTGCTGGTTTGGCCGCAAAAAGTGGAGAGCGCTTTGCATATGACTCTTACAGACGGTTCCTGGACATGTTTGGCGATGTTGTAAGTGGTTTTATTGATGCATTTCACAATGTTTATGTGTCTAAACTAGATATTTTTATCTAAACTTTGCCTTAATAAATTCAACCTTATCTTTTCTGTTTCAAGATGCAATCTGAATTATTCAATTATACATTTGAAGGTTATGGGAATTCGACACTCTTCATTCGAGGAGAAATTGGAAAGACTAAAAGGTAAAAAAGGAGTTGAGCTTGATACAAAGCTAACAGCTTCTGATCTTAAAGAGCTGGTAGAACAATACAAAAATGTTTATCTCGAAACAACGGGTAAAAAGTTCCCTTCAGGTACAAATCAAACCGCCAAAAACTTCTTCGGATTTTTCACTTCTGCGTAGCACAACTCTGTATGTTTACATGTCCTTGTCCCCGTGTATATCTGCAGATCCAAAACAACAGCTTCTCTTGGCTGTTAAAGCAGTTTTTGATTCTTGGGACAGCCAAAGGGCCATTAAATACCGGGGCATCAATCAGATAACTGGTTTGAAGGGAACCGCGGTTAACATTCAATGCATGGTTTTCGGGAACATGGGAAATACTTCAGGGACAGGTGTTCTGTTCACGAGGGATCCAAGCACCGGTGAAAGGAAGCTTTATGGCGAGTTTCTAGTCAATGCTCAGGTTTTTGATACCACTATATATACCTAACTTCTCTTTCTAAGTCGACAACAATATAGACTTTTTTGTTAGGGTTTCATGAGTAGCTCCAAAATTGGAATTGAACAGGGAGAAGATGTTGTTGCCGGGATCAGGACACCAGAAGACGTGGATGCTATGAAAAATTGCATGCCAGAAGCTTACAAGGAGCTTGTGGAGAACTGTGAAATTCTAGAAAAACATTACAAAGATATGATGGTAAGATTTTTCATTTCCATGTATTTTATTCCTTTCAGTATTTCGTTCACAGTTTTTCGGTTATCAGAACATATGGTTCTAGGAAAATAAAGCATGGGGAAAATTTGCAGGACATCGAGTTTACGGTCCAAGAAAATAGGTTGTGGATGTTGCAATGCCGCGTTGGAAAGCGTACTGGTAAAGGAGCGATTAAGATAGCTGTAGACATGGCTAATGAGGGGCTCGTGGATAAGCGCACAGCAATCAAGATGGTGGAACCACAGCACCTTGACCAACTTCTTCACCCACAGGTATTTAGGCCAGACATGCATATGCGTTATCAATGTATCCATGTATAAACACACTAAGGATTTTTTACTTCTTCTGTATATATTTGTCTGACCAGTTTGAGAATCCAACCGCTTACAAAAACAAAGTCATCTCCACTGGATTGCCTGCATCTCCAGGAGCAGCTGTAGGGACAGTCGTGTTCAGTGCTGAGGATGCCGAAACATGGCAGGCACAAGGAAAGAGTGTCATCTTGGTAAAATTTTATCCATGTTCATCTTATTCACTGTTAACTTTTTTCTCTTTCCGACACACTTTGAGTTGTGCATATATAGGTAAGGACTGAAACTAGCCCCGAAGATGTTGGGGGTATGCATGCAGCGGCAGGGATCCTGACAGCCAGAGGAGGCATGACATCCCATGCAGCTGTTGTTGCCCGTGGGTGGGGCAAATGTTGTGTTTCTGGCTGCGCTGATATCCGAGTAAATGATGCTGAGAAGGTTGTTTCCATTGTTTACTCTTTATAAACAATCTCCCGCAGTAAAACCGAAAGTGAAAATGGCATAACTGGGTTTTGTTCATTGATGATACAGCTGGTTGTGATCGGGAACACGGTGGTCAAAGAAGGAGAATGGATTTCGCTCAATGGATCCACTGGTGAAGTCATATTAGGAAAACAGCCACTTTCTCCTCCGGCTTTTAGTGGCGATTTGGAAACCTTTATGTCTTGGGCTGACAATGTCCGGCGTCTCAAGGTACCATATTTTCTTGCCTTATTTTTTTTTCACGTGTCCCATTTCCAATCTCTATAAAAACTTGTGGCGATGCTGAAACAGGTAATGGCGAATGCTGACACACCTGAAGACGCGCTAACTGCAAGAAATAACGGCGCACAAGGGATTGGACTTTGCAGGACAGAGCATATGGTAACTATTTTCCGTTGCTAAAAATGTTTGCCTGTATTTGTAATGCTCTATCAATGTTGTAGCCTTGTTTCGTTGAAATTTTGTTAATGAAGCCCCTTTGATATTTCTCTTGTTTTTTATGTTACAGTTCTTTGGTTCAGATGATAGAATAAAGGCGGTAAGAAAAATGATCGTGGCGGCCACACCTGAACAAAGGAAGGCGGCATTGGACCTCTTACTGCCGTATCAAAGATCTGACTTTGAAGGAATTTTCCATGCAATGGATGGTATTTTTCCCAAATGTTGATTTATATGTTTGAAGTTTTATTATTCTTACCTCTTGACCACGACAAAACTTTCTGGAAGTCTTAGGATCTGAGTTTACCTGTTTATCATTTTGTCAATTTTTGCTGTATATTTGTAGTTGTAGTAGCTTATTCATCACAAAACTTTATGAACTTCCAGGTCTTCCGGTTACAATCCGCCTGTTAGACCCTCCGCTTCATGAATTTCTTCCAGAAGGTGACATGGAACAGATTGTTGGCCAACTAACTGCAGAGACTGGCATGACTGAGGATGAAGTTTTCTCAAGAGTTGAGAAATTATCAGAAGTAAATCCGATGCTTGGTTTCCGCGGCTGCAGGTTTGTTGGCTCTTCAATCTCCGCACAAGCTCACAAATCTAAAATTTTCTCAAAAATTTCTCTAACAAAGCTCTTTAACTGATGAATTTCAATCAGCGAAAACCATAAAATTAGTTGCCTGTCACTTTGAATCCATAATAAACGTTATCTGGAAATGTGGCACAAGTTTGATATCTCGGTGTCACATGTTTTCGCTACATGAATGTTTATATGCTTAAATTAGTGATAAACTTCAAGTGAAGAAGTTCAAGGATGTGCAAAGATGATCTCTTTTTTTTATGAACGGGTCCTTCTGATATGTCAACAGGCTAGGAATATCGTACCCAGAGCTCACTGAGATGCAGGCACGTGCAATCTTTCAGGCTGCAGTCTCGATGAGCAACAAGGGTGTCAAAGTTTTCCCCGAGATAATGGTTCCCCTTGTCGGAACACCTCAGGCATGATCATGCAATTCTTTTTCCGCTTGTTTTCTCTTTATTTATATGTGAAATACATGTGATGCAAATTCAATCCTGAATGAATGTTTGTCTTTCAGGAACTAGGACATCAAGCAAGGGTCATTCACAGTGTTGCAGTTAAAGTGTTCTCCGAGATGGGTACCACCTTGAGCTATAAGGTTGGGACTATGATTGAGATCCCTAGAGCTGCTCTTGTTGCAGATGAGGTAAGGCTAAATTGATATGTTTTATACTTTTTGAAACTTCCCTCCGTAGGAGGAAGATGCTGTTTGTATTCTACTAAATTATATGATATTTATCTTCTATCAACTATTACAGATTGCGAAAGAAGCTGACTTCTTCTCCTTCGGGACCAATGATCTCACCCAAATGACCTTTGGATACAGTAGAGATGATGTGGGCAAGTTTCTACCTGTTTACCTGTCCAAAGGCATTCTTCAAAGCGACCCGTTCCAGGTTAGTCATAATTGCAGATAGGGGTTTTCCAATGACACCAGAATCGTTTTGTAAGGGAACTTTAAAATAATTCAAACTGATTTCTTGACTGCAGGTACTTGATCAAGGAGGTGTCGGGCAGCTCATCAAGATGGCCACGGAAAAGGGACGTGCAGCTAGGCCTAGCTTAAAGGTAACTGGCATTGCAACGATTTTAAGCATTCTACAACAAATTTGAGTGTGAACTTAATATTGATGATGGTCCATATGTTACAAGATTTTTCTTCTTCCATTCTTTTCTTCTTCTGATATTTTTGCACTGTGATTATAAATAAACAGGTTGGAATATGTGGAGAGCATGGTGGAGAGCCTTGTTCTGTTGCCTTTTTTGCAGAGGCCGGACTAGACTATGTTTCGTGTTCTCCATTCAGGTTCTCTTTTTCTTTCATCTATCAACTTAAGTTGCATAAACAACGTCTATAACCAGATCAAATTCCTGATCCTAAATTCTTTGACAGGGTACCGATTGCTAGGCTAGCAGCAGCTCAAGTTGCTGTCTGAGGAAGACTACATAACAGCGAATCTGTGCTTGTAAATTTTTATTTATTTTTCATATTAATTTATAAGAACAGGGAAAATAAAGTAGGCATTGTAATTCTTCGGCTTCGATCTTTGGGGAATAAATTATTTTAATGTTAAACTCGTGACTTGATACAACAGTACAAGTTGCATTCATGTGTTTGCTGATCAAATGCATGATATTTATATAGCAATCTGCAGAATCTGCACACTTAAAATTAACAGTCGTTGTATAAATTAGAAATCTCCTTAGAACATGTAAGGGATTGCAGAATCTGCAGATGCTGAGTTTGTTCTCCTAGAACATGTAAAAAGGTTGCAAGAGAGTCGAAATTGCCAAAGTCGGCGATGTCAATGATTGCAGAGTCAAAATCCTTACAAAACAAGAAGACATGCAACGTTATCATATCTCCACTGTAAAGACCCGTTCCAGAATTTACAGAACGGAAAGGCAATTTTGTATTTTCATTATGGTTGGGTTAGATATTTTGAAATGTTGCTTTTTGGGTCTTAATTGGTGTGCCCAAGGGGGCCCACCCTTTGGTTTTGTTCCCCCCGGCCCAACCTTCTTCTCCCATTCCTTTCCTGTGTCAACTCTCGGACCTCTTTCTTCCCTCCCTCATTTTCTCTCTTTCTCTCTTAAGCTCCCCCCGAGCCCTCTCTCTGCAAGCTCTCCCTCTCTTCTTTGAGTGTCACTCACACAACCACAACAACCCCAAACCACCACCACTTGGAAGTTGGATCTCGAACCCCAGGCCAAATGTGGAACTCCACCGTGACACTCACGGTGCACATTTCCCCCGGCGAGCTTCGGTGGCTTTTGGGGATTTTCCGACGTAGGTAAGCTTCTAGGAACCCTTGGGATGTGTTTTAAGGTTAGATTGAAGCTTGTTTTAAGTTGTACATACGTGTTAAATGCAGAAAATAGCTCGGAGTAGCTTTTCCCCAGTTTTTCTGCGAGCACCGCCACTTTCGAGGCGTTTTTCGGCCAAACCACGATGAGTTAGCCATTGTGCAGGTACCATTCTCTTCATCTCATTGAGAACTATAACTTTCGTTTTTGAATCACTCGAGTTAGTTGAGTATTGAAGAAGTTATAAGCGTTTGAAATGTTGCCCAGAATTCGACCAACCCATGGCCTGAAATCGGGTTGACTCAACCCAAACCCTCAAACCCAGATGTTAAACCCAAGTTGAAACCCGGCCCAAGCCGTGCGGCCCAAACCCAAACCCAGAAACTGGCCCAACCCAGAACCAGATCCGACCCGACTAGGTTGCATCCTAGAATCCAGTTGGGGCGTGGGTCTGCGCGTGGGCACCTGCCTTGGCTAGCGTGTGGAGCACAAGCGCCCCGACGACTTTTCCGGCCAACTTTTCGACGACCTAACTCAGCACGTGGCCGTCCGGGCCGTCGCCCTGTGGCGATGCGTGAGGGTACCCAAGGTCTCCCTTTAGGTTTTTTGACGTCCTAAACCTATTTTCGATGTCCGTTTTCCAAATTCAATCGTTTTAGTATAGTTTTATTAATTGGTACCTTTATGTGCTCAGGTGCAATTGTTTGTGGCGTTTCCATCTTCTCTAGTTTGCATGGCTCTTTGACGGCAAAGTATCTGTGAATGGACCCCTTCTAAAATGCATGATTTTACTATTAGAAATGCATACATGAAAAACATGAATTTATGACTACGTTTGATGAAACATTTATGAGTAAATTGGATTTACGCTGTATGAAATATCATGCTTTATCGAATCTACATTCTTTGAAATAGTATGATTATATATACTTATGAATTTGGTTTATGATGATGATTTGAGCTAGAACGCTCCTATGATTTATGATATGATATTTGAGCTATTGAGCTCCGATAAGATATATTTTGGAAAGATTATGTTCACGATTTTCTATGCTTACCTAATGGTTAGTCATACTATATGCCTACGGGCGGATGATATTTATATGGCTTCGGTTGGGCGTTTGGATATGGCTTCGGCCGGAAGATATTTACATATAGCTTTGGTCGGGTGATGTAGGGTCTTTGGGCGATTTTGATACCACTACTAAGCACACTATATATAACTAGCCTTCTGCACGCACTCGTGCAAAAGGCATTTTTGAATCACAACATGCTATGCGCGACTTACACGTTTTAAATATATTAATATGTGTAAATTGACAAAAGGAAAGTCAAATATTTGAAGTAAATGAATAATTTTAGATCATGCTAGAAGAAACCCCTCATAAACCAATTAAAGCAGCTAAATTCACATAATAAAATCGGTCTCTATAGAATTTACATTAAGAATAGAGAAAATAATATTTAATAAACAATTGATTGAATCACATTATTGCTAGCACATTGTGAGGCTAAGCCCACCCCCTCTCTCTTAGTGTAGATAATATTGTTTAAAAAAAAAATCATTTGACAACTAATTTAATCACATTATTATCCACGTGCGAAAGACCTTTTTTATAACCGGCATTACACGCATCTTAAGATGTTTTGAATGTATTTAAAAATAGAGAAAATAATATTTAATAAACAACTGATTGACTCACATTATTGCTAGCCCATTGTGAGTCTAAGCCTACCTCCTCTCCCTCTCTTTAGTGTAGATAATATCGTTTGTTAAAAAAAATAATCATTTGATAACTAATTTAATCACATTATTATCCATGTGCGAATGACATTTTTTATAACCGGCATTACACGCCTCTTAAGATGTTCTGAACGTGTTTAAAAATAGAGAAATTGAATCACATTACTGCTAGCCTATTGTGAGGTACTAATTTAAAAAAACAAAAAAAAAAACAAAAAAACAAACAAACCACAAAAAAATTAATTATTAAAAAAATACTATTGAAATGACGAAAATGCCCTTGCCATATTGGATGCATTATTTTGGGATGCCTTTGAAGTTTTTTGTTTTGGGGGCATTTTTGTCCAATTATTTTGTTGAAGCCCATGACACCAAAAAGCACTATTCACCTTTATTGTTGGCTTTATATATTGACCAGCCTTCATGCACGTGCTCACGTGCGTGCAGAAGACATTTTTTGAACCACGGCGTGCTACGATGAACTTACACATTAAAAAAACTGTACAAAAAAAAATTAATTATGCATTATGTGCATGCAAAAGATCTTTTTTATAACCGGCACTACACGCCTTTTTGACACACCCGAACCCGTAGGTAGGGCGTGACGTGACGGCCAGCACGCCCTACCTACGGGTTCGGGTGTGTCACTTTTAAGATATTTTGAACGTGTTTAAAAATAGAGAAAATAATATTTAACAAACAATTGATTAAATCACATTATTGCTAGCCCATTGTGAGATACTAATTATTTAAAAAAAAAAAACACGGTGTGCTACAATGGACTTATACGTTTTAAATGTTTTTATACAAAAAGAATTAATTATGCGTTATCGGTTTGAAGACATTGAGTTTTCTTATATGCGTTCCGAATTGTAAATTTCTGCCCTCCTAAATTATTATAATTCCATCCCTTTTTCTTTTTAATAATAGAAATACAAAGAAATAAAAAACTCACTTAAAAAAATTCAAATATAAATCCTTTAAAATACTACTAATCTTATCAAATTGATTCATTTAATCAAATATAAATCCTTTAAAATACTATGAATCTTATAAAATCGATTCATTTAAAAAGTTTTTTAAAATATTTTGAAATTCAAATTTGGAGGGAAGAGATCATCTCCGGATCTCTCTCACCAAATCTTAAGGATCCTGAGATCAGGATCCTTGAAATTTGATCCAACGACTACAAACAGAGGCTCTCTAAAAATTATAATAATTGTAACTGTTGGATCAAATTTCAAAAGTCTGTATTTATGGATCTCTGGATCCCTAAGACTTGATGAGAGAGATCTGGAGTGATATCTTCCCAAATTTGACCAGTTGACAGCACATGCAGAAGATATTTTTTGAACCACAGTGTGTTACAATGAACTTACACGTTAAAAAAAATGTACAAAAAGAATTAATTATGCATTATGTGCGTGCGAAAGATCTTTTTTATAACCGGTACTACACGTCTTTTAAGATAATTTGAACATGTTTAAAAATAAAGAAAATAATATTTAACAAACAACTAATTAAATCACATTATTGCTAGGCCATTGTCAGGTACTAATTATTTAAAAAAAAAAACACAGTGTGCTATGATGGACTTACACGTTTTAAATGTTTTTATATAAAAAAAAATATACAAAAAGAATTAATTATGCGTTATCCGCGATAACCGGCATTATACGCTTCTTACGATGTTTTGAACACGTTTAAAAATAGAGAAAATAATATTTAACAAACAACTGTGAGGCTAAGCCCACCCCCTCCCCTTAGTGTAAATAATATCGTTTGTACATAAAAAAAAACAATCATTTGACAACTTATTTAATCACATTATTATCCGCATGTGAAAGACCTTTTTTATATCAAGCGGGCACCATAAATTTTGTCATTTGTTTATTATTTTCTTTCTTCCATTGGACCAAAATGCCCCTCAGCCAAAAAAATTCAAAACTTGTCCAAAATTATATTTCAAATTATGCAGGGGTAAATTGGTCATTTGGACATAAAAACACTATGTTGCACTGTTTACCTTTTCCATTGGCTTTCTATATAAGATATATGTTTTATGAAGTTTTATGGCATGCTAGGGTTTTCAGAAAACCTATTACATATTATACTATTGAGTTTTCATAAACCTTGGGGGTTAGTACGTTGATGAATAACCGTTTTAGTATTACTTATATATCAACTTGGTCCACTCATGTTTTGTTTTGCGCCCCCTCAGGACTTATAATCGAGGCGTACAATCCTGGCGTCAAGGTACTCCCGCATCGGTATCTTTGAGTCCTCTCGGTGTAGGACCATTTCCTTTGTTCGTATCTTTGAGTAGTTTTTCCTTCTTCAATGTTCTAATTTAGTTGTATGCTCTGAACACGTTCCATAATTGCATATTCATTATAGTTAAATTTACAAGTTTTATTTATGTTAGTTATTTCTTTCTAGTTCTCATGCATTCCAAGATGGCTTCGTCACCTTCGGGTGTCAGCCAGCACGTGCCTACCCTGGTGTTTTGGAGAATATCGGGGTCGAGCGTGTCATCCACCATCTCTTTCCACCAATATCACACCCTTTAATTTTGAGTCTTTTATATTGGGACCAATCTATATCAAAATTCTAGATCCGCCACTGTATGCAACGATTTAACCTCTAACAATGTTCTAAAAAAAGGTCCTAGGCGGCCGCCTAGGTGCTGGGCACCTAGCAACCGAGGCGTTTTTGGGCAAATCGGACGGAAAAATCGGTCTGGGCCTAGGCGGGCTAGGCGGCCCTAGGCAGTCCTAGGAGGTTTTTTTTTATTATATTTTTTTATTAATTGTGTGCTTTTTTCTTTTTTGGTTTCATGGTGGTATACTTATAAAAATGGTGTATCTAATTTGCAAATGATGGATTTACTACAAATTCATCCAATACTTATGGAAATAGTGTACCTAATTTGCATTTTATCATTATTTTATTATCCATACAAGTACAGTTTTTTTTTTTTTTTGTGTGTCAATATGCACTTATTTACAAGATATACAAAAAATTTACCTAAATCCGCTTAGGCCGTCTAGCCGCCTCCTAAGCGTTAGGCGTTAGGCGCTAACCCGCCGTCCGACTAGCGTCTAGCATTTTTTAGAACCTTGATCTCTAAACATAAATATCAAAAACACCCACAACCCAAACTTAAAAGAAAAAAATTAAAATTAAAAAATAAATTAAAAAAACCCAAATGGTACCTGCTCTGGCACCCGTAATAAATCAGAATCTTAACAGCCATGAGCAGACGCTTCTTGAATCAGAGCCTTTGTACTGCTTCAATTGGGTGATCTCCAAGCTGGGGATTGAAATTCGAAAAGAAAATTTTAGCTTTGAGATTTTCGAAACCCTAAAGTAGGATTGAGAGACATTGGATCACATTGCGAAAGGGTGAAAACATGCAGAGGTGAAAGAAAATATAGAGCTAAGCAAATGGGAAATGTTGAAAGCAAATATAACCAACCGCAATTCAAAGATTTGGCTGGGAAACCCCTACGACTCGCCGGAAAACGAAGTCGCTAGACTTTCATTCAAATCAACATTGAAACGATAAAACCTCACATGCAATTGTTGTACCATGTATCTGAGTTTAATAGAAATCATTTGGTGGTGATCCCAACCCACGCCGTGCCCAGATTCGACGGAAATTAGTCGGAAAAACCAGAGTGAGTCGCGAGGGGAGAGAGTCAAGAGAGAAAAAGAACGAGAAAAGAAAATGAATGAAACAGATGAGACTAAGGGCTGATTTGGTATTGCTCTTCTTTGAAAAAAAACAGTTTTTGCTGTGCTGTAAGAATAAGCTCATATTTGCTGCTTCACGTGTTTAACTTTTTTTCATCAAAAATTATGAAAATAAGCTGTTTTTAAGTATTTACCAAACATCTTTTTTAGCTCAGCTTTTTTTGACTTTTTATAAAAGCACATCAGTACTAAACCAGTACCAAAGGGCATTCTAGCAATTTTTGAAAAATAAAAATGAAAAGAAACAGTGTAACATGGGCAAAAAGGTCAAAACACTATTGGTTGATTTATTTTTCCAACTGAATTTTAGTATATAGAAATTTGAGTAAATAAACCATATATGAGACTAATTATGGTTATAAGAGTGCTTACAACCTTGCTTACTTATTAACCAAAAATGAAACATGATATTGATAATTTTTAGTTTTCTCAAACATCTCATCTAAAATTACTTTCATCTGAATATAAATTAGGGTTGTTTTATTAACACCTTATATATTGTTGAATACACCTTACATACTTAATACACCTTACATTTACTTTTTTAATTAAAATTTATCTTAATACATCCCACATTACTTCCAATAATATCCTCCCACATTACTTCCAATAATATCCTCACACACTACACTCTCAACATAAACTCCACATTTTATATAGATAATCCACACTGTTCTGTGCATATTCAAACAATTATCCTAGATATAGCGATCCTTTGGGTCCCGCATGCACGGTGGAGCTCATCATCCCTTTCTCAGGCAATACGAGCAACCGTCGCTTCCATACTTTTCTGGACATTATGCTGAAAACAATCCTAATCCATATGGGCTTCACCCACATAATGGATTGTTTCACCATCCTACTTGCCCTTGCTTCTATCGCTATGACAAACACCTGTGGGGTTCAGCACAATACGAGATGGTCAAATAACCTTAATCCCCAAATGGGAAGCTTTGTTCATTCCCATCCAGATAGGGTGGTGTTAACCGGTGGTGGCCGGCCATGTCTTCCGTTTTCTGGTGGTGCTCCATTTGTATATTTAATTAGGTCAAAATTGTCATTGCATATTAGGGCTTATAAGTTATTTAAAATGTGGGGTGTATTTAACATTGTTTGTGGTACTAATAAAAATAGAGGAGTAAAATGAAATTCGTGTTCGTCACAAAATTACTGAAACTTTGTTCAATCCAATATCCATACGTTTCCTAGTAAATACTAGCTAGAAACCAGAGTATCTTTTCCTTATAATATCTTTTCCTTATAATTCACTATCATGTTAATGATATGTGTATTCGCCAAATTCACAAAAGTGGTGTGATGATACAATTTTGTTCACACTCAAATTCACAAATTAAATGTGGAAAAAATAATTCAAAACCTCCCTTATGTGTCCCTACTGGGCTGTGGTTTTTTTTTTCTTTTGCCTTTTTGTTTAGGCTTGTTTCTGTTGTCTTTTCCTTGCTGTTAGATTTGGTCTGGTAGAACTGAGCTGTGTACTTTTATGGTTTCTTGAGTTGAAGGTAGTGTGTTTATTTGGTGCCTAAAGAGTCGATGCCAAACTATCAAATAAGATGTTGAGAATGAATCTCACATTGATGAGATGAGAGACTTTCATGTGCTTAGAAGTAATTGGGATACTCCTCATATTACTAATGGTTTTATGGTGGAACTTCAACTTCTTTCATGGTACTAGAGCATGTTGTATCTGTGAAGCCTAACGATTTTTCTTTTTCTATTTACATATCAAATCACAGTCGATGGGAATGAATCGAACAAATTTTGGAGATTGTATATCACTTTACTTGGATTCATATAGCTATCATTTGGTATAAAAGATTGGATTGAAACTAGGGATGGGCAAAATACCCATGGGTTTGGGCAACCGCGATTACCCGTCCATTTAAAGTTCACGGTTATAGTTATGGGTAACCGTTTAGACGAACAAACAATTATTGGTATAACTGTTTATCCGTGAAATTTAAATGGGCAGTTATGGGTTTTACCCGCGGTTATAACGGGTATCCATTTACCCATTTAATTTAATATATGTAAAATTTAAAATTTTATGGGTATTACCCGCGCTAAAAACTAATCTTTATTTTTGTTTTTCACTTTGGAGTTATTGGTAATACTGATTCAATTTATGCATATGAGTGTGTGAAAAATCATGGAATGTAAACCTTTTGTTTATGCATATTGATGAATGATGATACTAACTCAATTGATTTGGTACTCCGTTTTTGTTTGCTTTTTTTTTTCCCTGATAACTGAGTATACAATGTAAACATTCTATGATCACCTACCTCTGTTGGATTCATGCTAATTAGTGTCGGTGTTCCTAAATGGGATACTAATTTAATTTATACATTTCTTTTGTAGGCCTCTTTTGGTGAAAACGAGTCGATGAAACTTTGTGATTGAATGTGCTAAAGCATTAGTGTTCGAAAGTGTTTAGTTTCAGAATATTTTGGAGCTTTGAATCATCTAGTATTCAATATAATGACTGCTTTTTGTTTTTAGAAGCTTTTCTTTGTAATCATATGGATTATAATTAAAGACTTGCTTGGGTGTAACAGAAAAATATCGTTCGTAAACTATTATTTCAATTATTGGAATTTTATGAGGACTTAAATGATTAAAATAGGGAAATGCATGCTAAAATGTACCTATAACGGTGTTTAATTGTCAGAAAACGAAACTTATGACAAATTTTTCTTTTGTAATTTTCAAGTTGTTAAAAAAAAAAAAAAAAACATGTAGACAGGTGAAAAAATGGGTAAAAAATGATAAACGGGTAAATAGTTATGGTTATGGTTAAATGGGTGCATAGTTATATGTATGGTTAACCGTTTATAAACGGTTATGGGTATAAGTATAACCGTTTATGCAATTACCCAACGGGTAAACGATTATGCGGGTATGCACATAAACCGCGGTTACCCGCCCACCGTAACCGTTTCCCATCCCTAATTGAAACGTATCTCTCTAAATTTAACGCATAAGTTTTTAATTGAAAGGATTAGGCAATATAGCTAACCGTTCATCCCATTAATCTTATTAAAATAAAAGATTTTTATCATAAATGGTCCTTGGAATTGATCCACATTATCAAGATGATCCTTAAAATTGAAAATCGATCAATGTAGTCTCTGAAATTGGGTGTTGCAAATCAATGTAATCATTTCCCCACAACTCCGTTAAAAATTTTGTTATGTGCTAATGTGGCACATAATTGGATTCCACAATATAATAAAATATTGCCATGTGGATTAAAAGTATTTAAATAATAATTAAAAAACTATTTTATATAATTAAAAACAAAAAAAAAGGAGAAAAAGAAGAAGTTGACTGTTCATCATCTTCTTCCCCTCCTACCCAGCAACCCACCATTCTCCTCCCCATTCTCCTCCCCTTGAAACGGCATTGTTGCATCCCGTTTCCGCAGTCCTCGTGTTCGTCGGTGACAGTAATTCGAAATGAAACTTACCCGATGTTGCTCGACCCGGATGTGCAGGACGTAGGGGAGTGGGGCTGAGAATTTGAGACGACTCCAGCGTCCCTTTCCCTTGCCGCCTGACCAATATTAATCAATCCGAGCCTCCGCATTATCTTCTCTAAAGTTCTGAACTTATTTCTCATTTTTTGTGAAGTTCGCCTTTTTTCTTTTCAACCATTTTCTTATTATGTAGGTTAATTTGATTTGCATCCCGACTTTAATTGTACCTCAGACAAACAAAATAATGAGTTTTGGGTTCACCAAATGTTTATAATTACTTTGTTGTCTGAGGTACAATTAAAGTGTGGGTGACCACATGAAATCTTGCCCAAATATGACAATAAATTGAGTCGATTTGTAATGGTTGCTCGGTGCGAGGTGAAAACTTCTTCTTGTTTTTTATTTTTAAGCTTTTTATTATATAAAAATAAAAATTGTTTTTTATTATTTAAATATTTTTAATCTTATATTTAAATAGATTTGTAGGACCCAATTGTGCCACATCAGCACTTAACAGAGATTTTGACGAAATTGTAACGGAAATACTATATTGATTTGCGACACCCAATTTTAAGGATTACATTGATCGATTTTCAATTTTAGGGACCATTTTGATGGAGTAAGTCAATTTCAGATACTATTTATGATAAAAATCCTAAAATAAATATGAGGGACATAAAACCAAATCTCCGCAGAGAAAGTGAGCCAACCAAAGAGGAAAAAACATAGCAAGTGATATGGTATGGAACTTAAATCAGCCCCATGTACAAGAGAAAACACGTAGAAAAACAAGCATAAGTTGCAACAGGCAGAAACATTGGACCACCAGTGATGTGATACACATAAAACATAAAGTCATATGAAAGGGATCAGGATCCTCTCCTGAGCTAAGGGTAAGGATCCTTCTGAGCAAGCACATCGGGTCGTTGAAATTTTATCAAACGGTTACAATTATTATAACTTTTAGAGGGGCCCTCTGTTTGTAGCCGTTGGATAAAATTTCAACGGCTCAATGGGCTTGCTCAGGAGGATCCTCACCCTTAGCTCAGGAGAGGATCCTGATCCATATGAAAGGTAGAAGAGTGATTTTTATTGGGAAAGGATTTGACATGAAGGAAACTTCTTCCTTCTAATTTGAGGAGGATGAAATTGGTATCAAGAAAAATATCATGCAGCTAAAAATTAAACTTTGCACAATAAACTAATTAAGTGAGCTAATCAACTAGGTACAAGTCTGTCAATACTGAAAAACACAGTTGTAAAAGATAAACTTATTCGACTAGGGAATTCAACTAGTCAAATACAACTCAGGTTAGTACCGCATCAAGAATTCACAATCAGAGGCTCTCCATTATGTAAGGATTTTGACAACAACCATAAATGCAGACAACATGAGCCAAAATACACACATCAATTTTGTGCTGGAAAATCCCTAATTGGATTAAAACGTGGGGAGACTTCAGGGAGTCCGGTCCACTAGTAAACATAGGGTTCATACAAGGATAACCATAACATGCTCAAAGTTGAATATCAGAGTGCGCGACAGAATAAGACTACAAAATAGAATATTATTAAATAAATGAGAATGCCAAAACGGCTACAAAACTCCAAGAGGCTACATTGTGAATAACTTGATATTCATGCTAAACTATAAGCTATATTTATAGAGAGCAAAACCTAGAAACCCTAATTCGGATGGGCTAGGCCCATATAAAATACTAATATTTTTCAACACCCCCTGTCAAACTCCTGGCGGTATACAACATGGGTTTGCAAACAAGCAGATGCGGACTGGCTCCGTTAGGCGGACTGGCAGACATGCAAACTTGACTTAACTTGACTTAACTAACAAACTGGCAAACTGGCAAACTGATTCTGGTTCAAACTGGCTAGTGTTGAGAGTATGGAAAGAAACCGTCACTAAACGGACGAGATTTTCATATCTCAATTGTAGCAACAAACAAACAAACACAAATACTATCACTTGAATGGTCACAATTCCAAGCACTCGAATGATGGTCACAAAACAATTTCAAACAAGCCAACAACTCGTGTGGGCCTCAAAGACATCAAACCAAAAAATGGGCGATAAACAGCCTACAACCCATTTTTCCTCTCTACCAGTGTGGGCCAAAACCTCCAACACTTTTTTTTCCTACTTTTTTTTTTCTTTTCTTTCTCTAATATAGAAGTAGCAATGGTGTAATCCGTGGAGATGGAAATGGGTGCAGGTTGGTGGACAATTTGGATCTGGTACAATGCGGTGACTGTGGGCACGATGGACAGCAGCGGTAGGCTTGGTGACTGGGTATGATGATGTTGGGTCAGGTACGGTGGTGATGCGGGTTGGGTTTCGACGAAAATTGTAGAGATGACATGCGAGTTCAGACTACGACCTTTTTTGTTTTTTCAAACTAAACCAAAGACAATCTAAACAATGAACAAGACAGACAAACAAACTGATACGAATAAAGGGCAGATTAAATCTCGAAGGATCAAACCTGCTCTGATACCAAGTTGAATATCAGACTGCGCAACAAACAAGATTACAAAAATAATAGGAATATTATTAAATAAACGAGAATGTCAAAACGGCTACAAAACTCCAAGAGGCTACATTGTGAATGACTTGATATTCATGCTAAACTATAAGCTATATTTATAGAGAGCAAAACCTAGAAACCCTAATTCGGATGGGCTAGGCCCATATAAAATATTAACATTTTCCAACAATCAATTCCTAGATGAAGAAGTCTTTAGTCATCACAAAGAAGCAGCATGAACCATGCGAATGATATAAAGATATGAAGGGATGATATGCAGCTATGGATTCAAAGTCAATTTCTTCAGTCAAATATTTGGAAAGAAAAAACTAATTGAGAATCCAACACTTAGGTCTATATGAAGCTTTCAAAGAAGTTTTAGACCAAGAACAATACAAACTTTTTCACAAAAGATGTTGGTGTGTTAGCACTAATATTTAATGCATGAAAAATTGTCAGCAGCTCGGGTTTTGAAGAACATAGAGAGGATTCTCGGAGTAACAATCACTTTCTTGAAAATATGAGTTCTCTAACCAACGAGCCAAGGAGCTCCACACAACCCTAATAAACCAAAAGATATTTTTGTTTTGATTAGCCAAGTACAGCTACAAAGACATTTGTCAAATGCTAATACAATCTAAAAAGATCAAGGTGAAAAACAGAGTGAAATTCTCTCCCCTTCTATTTTCGTTCATTTCCCTCTCATTCTATCACACTTTGCTTTTTGCTTTTGTGACAATATAAAAAAATTAATATAAAATGTTAACGTGGCTTAATCGTAACCGTTCAAATAGGAAGGGAGGGGATGGCAAAGAAATTAGGAGGGGAGAGAATTCTCGTTCGTGAAAAACTCACTTACGAGTGAAGAATCAGACAAACCCATGTAGGTTTCCTTAAAATGTGTGCCAGACTTACGTGCACATGCATAACTTGACTTTACAACTTCACTAGTCAGAATGCATAAGAGATCGTAAATGTAAAATGCATATGAATGAACAAATTTTACTTAAGTTGATACACAACCATTTTCACTTTAATTTTCAACATCTCAGACTTCAATAACAATTTGTAAGTTTAAATATAGCAGAAACAAAAGAACTCAACATATCCAATTAACCACTAACCTTGCAAAGTCATTGCAGCAGAAAATAAAGGTTCTTCTCCTCTCAACACTATCTGTATGCACTGTCAATCAATAAGGCTTGATGTTTCTGTTTGCGTGTATTGTGCGAGAGTAGGAACCTTTTATTTATAATGTAAACAGTGGTCTTTGATAAGGATACTTCCCATCATGTAATCCTTATCAAAGTCATCAATTTGATAACCCTTATCACTAATATCCAAAGCATCAATATTAGAATGGTTAACACCAATTGCACCGAGACTTCTTTAGGCTATATTTTAGTCTTTATACATTCCTTAATAACAAGTATTGTCATACATAAACTCTTATGATCTCAATCCCTCATGCACGTGCTAAACAGGTGTGCATCTTTCATTAGACTTACATTCTCCCCCTAGAACCAACACTTATTTAATACAAATACTTATTGATATGAGAACATACTTAAATGGCCATGAGTTTAGTATTAACAAAATCCACAATCACAAGTTTCAGTCAAAAGCTAATATCCATAAAGAACTAAAGGGAAACATATCTTAATACACAAATATTATCCCCAAAATTACAATCATGAAATTAGCAATCACAAGAAACTCCAACAAGATGAAAATAATGAAAGATATATAAAATGTAATGTTTCTGCAGTACATCTTCCATTAAGGTCCTCTTTAAGACTAGTATACTAGTCCTCCTTTATTGCTTCGAATTGAAGCCTTTAAGTTGCTTTCTTTCATAACAATTTAATGGACTACCACTGTTCTAAAAATCCCCGCCTAGGCGCTAGGCGGTTGGCTACCTCCCCGATTAATGCCTAGGCGGTTGGCTACTGCCCCGATTAATGCCTAGGCGTTTGAAAATTAAGAAATGGTGCCTAGACCTGATGAGGCACCCGCCTAGCCCGTCCAGACCCACTTAGGCACCCACTCAGGTTGCGACTCACTTAGATAGAAAATAGATAACTTTCATTTTGTATTTTTTTTTTCAATAAATTGAAAGAGACTTGCTGAGCAATTAAATGAACACACATTATATGCGTGTTCCCTATGTTTTCATTATGTTCCAATACTTCATAATATATGTCACTCTATTTTGTAATTTATGATGAAAATATATGTTTTAAGTATAAATAGGCACTTATGTACACGAAATATAATAGATTTACTTAAATCCACCTAGTCCGCCTAGGCGCTAGGCCCCAGCCCGCCGCCTGACTAGTGCCTAGCGTTTTTTAGAACCTTGTGTACTACATCATAGCTAAAAACTGCATTTTTCTGGGAAAACCTTTGCAACTAAGCAGCACGATACTTTATTAGCTAAGATAATTGAACTACAAAGTCTGTATGCATGTAAATATGAAAAACCAAAATACTGTAATCAGAGAACAAAATATAAAAGCATTCACCTTCACTCCCACTATTCTTCGATATCAAAATTAGCCAATACTCCCATTTTCTTCACATGTTTCTTGAACATCACAGCAGGGACAACCTTGTTTAATGGGTCTGCAATCATCAAACTTGTCTCCAAATAATCAATTTTCACCAAACCTTCTATCACCTTTTCACGAGCTACCAGAAATTTGATATCCAAGTTTCTTGTTGCATTGGACCATTTGTTATTCTTTGTGAAAAAATTTGCAACGTTGTTGTCACAATAGGGCTGAACAGGTCTTGAAATTGAGTCCACTACACGAAGGCCAGTGATGAAATTCTTTAACCAAACTGCTTGATTTACGGCTTCACAACATGAAAGGTATTCAGCCACCATCGTGGAGGATGCCATTGTGTCCTGCTTGACACTCCATGAAATAGATCCTGCAGCCATCATAAAAACATGTCCAAAGGTTAATTTCAAGTCATCCGGACACCCTGCAAAATCTGAATCACTATACCCTTCAAGAACCAAATTATCAGTCTTCCTGTAAACTAACGTATGTGACTTTGTCTTTTGTAAATATCTTAAAACCCTCTTCCCGGCATTCCAATGTGCTTCTCCAGTGTGGGACTGAAATCTTCCCAAAACACTTAATGTAAATGCAAGGTCTGTTCTTGTACAAACCCTGCATACATCAGACTTCCTACTAATGATGCAAATGGTTTATCTTTCATTGCATCTCTTTCCAAATCATTCTTTGGACACTGCTCCTTACTTAACTTGTCACCCCTTGAAATAGGTACTCAGTAGTGCCGCAAGCCAACATGTTGAATCTCTTCAGAACCTTCTCTATATATTCTCTTTGTGACAATCCAAGCAAGCCCCTTTGTCTGTCTCTCTTGATTTCAATTCCCAACACATACCTTGCTTCACCTAAATCCTTCATCTTAAAGCTCATTTTCATGAAACACTTTGTGTCATCCAACATGCTAAGAGAGTTGGCAGCAAGCAAAATATCACCAACGTAAAGCACAAAGATTACAAAATTGCTCCGACTGGTCTTTAAATAAATACAAGCATCAAATGGATTTTCCATAAAACCATGTTCTTTAACTACACGGTGAAACTTCAAATACCATTGTCGTGACGCTTGTTTTAATCCATATATGGATTTCTTAAGTTTACATACCAAGTGCTCTTTCCCCTTTTCTTGGAACCCTTCTGGTTGTTTCATATATATGTCCTCCTCCAAATCACCATTTAAGAAAGCCGTTTTAACATCCATTTGTTGCAAAAACAAATCGAAGTGTGCTACCATAGCCATTATCACTCTAAAAGCATCCTTGGTTGATACTAGACTAAAAGTCTCTCTATAATCCACACCCTCCTTTTGAGTAAATCCTTTCGCCACTAATCCCACTTTGTGCCTTTCGATATTACCATTGGAGTCTCTCTTCGTCTTGAACACCCATTTTGAACCTATTGGTTTGACACCGTCAAAAGGTTCCACCAATTCCCATACACCGTTGTCGTACATTGAATGGAGTTCATTTTTCGTGGCTTCAATCCACTTGTCTGAGTTGTCTCTTGAGATTGCATCCTTGAAGGTATTAGGGTCTTCAAACTCTGATAAATTTTCTTCACAATCAGCCAAGTATACAAAATCACTGAGAATAGTAGGCTTTCTTACCCTAGTAGACTTTCTCAAAGGAATGTCAACATGCTGCGCTAGGATTAAGGTTTGAATGGGCTGCTGCTCATTCTCATTCGTGCCTCCACCATCATTATTTGCTGCAGCATCATCTTGAACCTGTTCATTATGAAATTCTTCCACTTCACTTGTAATTACTGCTTCATGATCATCAATGCTTCCTTGTTCTTCTGCATGCCCAGTGATGTCATTATTGTTTGTGGTCCAAGTTTCTCAACATTAGTTTTATCGGTGGCTATCTCCTCGAGAATAGAACCCTTCAAATTTATTCCAGGATCTTCTTCTTGTAAATGCTCGAAGAAAATGGCCCTTCCAGTCTCAACAATCTTGCTACTATGATTAGGACAATAAAAGCGATACCCGTTTGATCTATTTGCATACCCCACAAAATAACAACTTATGGTTTTGGCTTCTAGCTTGGCATTTGGGTTGTAAATCTTCGCCTTTGCCTTGCATCCCCAGACGTGGAGATGGTTCAAACTGGGTTTCCTCCCTGCCCACAATTCAAACGGTGTTCCTTCCACTGATTTTGTAGGAACACTGTTGAGGATATAGCTTGCAGTTTTCAAAACCTCACCCCATAGAAATTCTGGCAAGTTTACCTTGCATATCATACTTCTCACCATATCAAGTAATGTCCTATTCCTTCTCTCCGCCACCCCATTTTGCTCAGAGGTTCCTGGGGTAGTATATTGGGCAACAATCCCATTATTTTGTAGAAAAATGGCGAAGGGCCCTGGATGCCTACCCGTTTGATCATATTTGCCATAGTATTCCCCTCCCCTATAGGACCTTACAATCTTTATTTTGCCTTTCCAATTGGTTTTCAACTTCATTTTTATAAATTTAAAAACCTCAAGTGCCATAGATTTTTCAGAAATTAAGTATACATAACAAAATCTAGAAAAATCGTCAATGAAGGTGATAAAATACTTGTTTCCTTCAATGATTTTTGTTAGAAAATGACCACAAATATCCGTATGAATAATTTCCAACATTTGATTACTACGAGTTGATCCCTCTTCTAGACTTTGTTAATTTTCCTTTGACACACTCCACACAAAAATCAAAATCTTCAGGCAAGATTTCATTTTTAACCAAAATTTCCATTCTTCCTTTTGAAATGTGACAGCCTTTTATACCAAAGATTTGAAGATTTTTGTGGCTTAAATTTTTGGTCTTCCACGTTTAAAACAATTTGATCAAGTTTTAATTTAAACCTAAACATCCCATCAACTAGTGAACCAGTGCAAACATGGGAAGAATTAAAAAAAACGTTGAAGCCAATCTTATTTATAGTAAAATAAAAACCCAATAATACTAGTCTTGAAACTGAAACTAACTTCCTTCTATAGAAGGTATATAAACAACATTTTCCAAATCTAAATAAAAACCAAAATCAAACTTATGCCTAATGGTGCCTATAGCCTTGACTTCAACTCTTCTTCCATTGCCAACGGACACTTTGACTTCATCTTTAGTTGGAATTCTATTTGTTATGAAGTCCGACAATGAGTTCGTAACATGAACAGAAGAGCCAGAGTCAAGCCACCAAGCATCACTAGGCATATCAATTAAATTACTTTCAAAACAAGCAAAAATATTTTTACCTTTCTTGGCTCCTTGTATTGATAGCCACGCCTTATACTTAGGGCAGTTTATCTTCAAGTGACCAAACTTTTTACAAAAAGAGCATTTGAAAACTGATAGGTTATTAGGTTTGAAGGTCCTCTTAGGGGGAGAAGGAATATTTTTGGCATTGTTTCTTTTGGCAGCATCGACATGCACTAAAAAGGTTTTAAATATAGGTTCCTCCAGAGCCTTCAACTTCTCAGCAATATCAATCAAATTCAGAATATATTCAAGTACACTTTCAATGCCATCATACCTCATAGTTGTGAGTAGGGGTGGGTGTGATTCAGTTTGGTGCTGTTTTGAGTGAAACCAAAACCAAAACCGCAAGTTTTTGCGGTTTGGTTCGGTGCGATTTTGAGGCTAAAACCGAAATGAAACCAAACCATTTGGTTCCGTTCGGTTTGGTTTTAAAAGGTTTTGGTTTGGTTTCATTGTTTGAAAAAGCTATTATGGTTACCTAGTTGTATCTCATTTCATCCAATTCAATAAAAAAGTTTTGGTGTTTGAAAAAGCTATTATGGTTACCTAATGCATTATGACATTACAAAAAATAAATTGTTCATCCAATTCAATAAAAAATTTTTGATGTTTCAACTTACTTTGCGACTCGTAAAAAAAACCGGCACCAAAAATCACCAAGTGAAAGTAATTGTAATTTACCACTAACCTAATTGTCTGGTTGAATAAGCAGTTCGCCGATGAACTGGTAGACCGATCCAACTCGAAAGCTGAGCTCCCGAAGGTGCTTAGTGTCGATTTTTAATCTCTCACTTTCATCGACAATTGTGACAATGACTGTCTCTACGGAATAATCTTGTAACCTATGAACGAAGCAAGGAATACTAATTCATAAGCTGCTTAATGATATCGAAGAATAAATATAAGAAATGCACTCAGTTCATATTGTCTACTTCATGCACATCATGCTACCAATGTGCCATATCCATCCTCCTCAATAAACCAACCGGTGATGCCACATTCGCCTCAAGAATATCTTCTTGGACAGTTCTGCATCATTTCCAACACAGTACCATCTTGATGGTCATCTAACTATATCAAAATCAAACCACAATTGTTCCGAGCAATGTTGTCACAGAGTCACAGCACCGAAAATGCTGAAACTACGTATTTACATACTCCGTATGATATACTCCACCTCTATTCATCTTTCTTTTCTTCCCCAAGGAGAAGGACTCCCCTGTAATGGGGTGTATATCCTCATGCTCATCTAGCTTTTATCACGTGGCCTAATGCATTGAGAGCTATAGTAACATGGGAATATGGACTCCGTGAGAGGCAAGTTTTCCTCGTCCGCAAGACCAACAGAACTAGCGTTAGCTATAAATTACTTGTACCATATTAAGCCACTATAAGTAGAGTTATGAGACCTATGATATCAAAGAATTGAATCTACATGTTTTGAAACTTAGAAACTTAGATGAATAAAGTTGAGCAGTACATACTATAAGAAAGAAAAGATAGAGATTATGTGGAAATATTATGATGTGGTTGAGTCCATACTAAATGCATGGACTCAATGAAATAACCAATTAGAATTTAATATTTAATAAAGTTATGCGGTTTCGGTTTCGGTGCAGTTTTCAAAAGCCAAAACCGAAACCAAACCGTTTCCTACGTTGCAGTTCGGGTTTCAAAACCGCAAAACCAAACCGTTCGATGCGGTTTGATTTGATTCGTGTTTCGGTTTCGGTTTTCGATTCCAAGTGCCCACCCCTAGTTGTGAGTGAATTCATCAGGTTGTCTGTCTAGGTTTCGTCAAACTCCTTGTACTTCTCTTCAATTAATTTCAAGAACTCCTTAGCATTCGTGGCCTCTGGAAATCCATCATGCACGACATTAGTCATGGATCTCTTAATGATCATGAGAGAGATTTGTTGGATTTTTGCCACTTCTCATACTTGGACCTTTGGTTCGAAGAGCATCCTTCAGCTGGCATGGGAGGCTCATCTGTTCTCAATGCAACATCCATATCCATGACTCCCAACATAATCTCCAAGTCCTGTTTCCACTTTTTGTAGTTCATTCCAATAAGTGGTTCCACCGTGTTGAGACTCATGGAGCTAAGGTTCATCACTTGCATGATTAATCTTTATACCCCAAAACCATATGTCACAGCCTTCAACTCTTTGGATTGAAGAAGACTGTGGACGACGAACTTAATCATAATACTTTCGTAATCAAGAATGGATATTCTGTAACCATATTAACAAGTCTTTGTGATTTAGATAACATGGTTTTTATTCAATTAAGAATGTACGAATATTATGCCATTTAATATTCAGAACATAAGCAACAATTTTCTTTGGATAATCATCATTCAGTTATTAACATTAAGTGCAAATATTGATGACAGGATTAGGGCATAGTTTTAATGTGTGAAAAGCTTTAGCTAATACACATCAAACCATTATTATTAATCCATTGTCAATCTGTAACCTGCACAAGATTTGTTCTTCATGCTTTCGACATAGGGTTAAAGAGATATGCGATAGCTCCAATACCAAATGTAAGTTTAAATATAGCAGAAACAAAAGAACTCAACATATCCAATTAACCACTAACCTTGCAAAGTCATTTCAACAGAAAATAAAGGTTCTTCTCCTCTCAACACTATCTGTATGCATTGTCAATCAATGGGGCTTGATGTTTCTGTTTGCGTGTATTGTGCGAGAGTAGGGACCCTTTATTTATAGGGAACTTTCATGAAAAGGGCTTGGATTAAGTTTATTTTAAC
Organism: Heteromeles arbutifolia; assembly: GCA_024362995.1. Taxonomy (NCBI): domain Eukaryota; kingdom Viridiplantae; phylum Streptophyta; class Magnoliopsida; order Rosales; family Rosaceae; genus Heteromeles; species Heteromeles arbutifolia. The sequence goes on from JANCRC010000006.1 coordinate 23,669,552, forward strand.
AAAAAACCATGCTATAACTTTATTTAATGAAAAAAGAACTAAATTTTAATGAAAAACCCTTAAATTTTAATAAAAATGACAAAAAACTTAATTTTTAATGAAAATGACACAATTAAAAATAAAAAATAAAAAAAAAACCTGACGCGCGCTAGGGACCTATACACTGTTTATGAAACTGAAAATTGTTTATGAAACTGAACACTATTTATGAAATTGAACACTATTTATGAAACCGCACTGTTTATGAAACTGAATGGTACTATACTATTTATTGGTCCAATTTCATAAATAGTGCCTAGTTTTTTGTCCACTTTCATAAATAGTGTCTAGTTCTTGATAAGTTTCATATAAGCTTACACCTTAATGCATTACGAATCCACTTGAGGACTCGAGAATGGTCGTCAGAAACTTTCTTCGTTGTTTCACTTTTACAGACACTCAAGCAGATGCAGACTCGCTGCATCCTGTTATGACCACAATCAAGCAAGTACCAATCAAAAGAAGTCATCATCCTCCCTAAATCCACTTTTTTATGCTTATCCACTCATTTGTACCAAAATTTACCATCGGAACTGAGAGACGAAATTGCATGCATCTTTTGGATACAGCACCCACTCAAGTAAGGTCTTTGAAATTGAGGAAGCAAAGAATACAATGAACAACTTCCTCCGGAAGATCACTAAATCTGTCTATTCCACTTTCAGAGCAAGTTCCTTCAGATTCACAACTTGTAGATGCCTGGAGCTTACGCTTGTGCGCCATCGTAGTGACTCCTCAAGGCGGTGGTCCGATCCAATAGAGAAAAATAGGATGCCCTTCCCAAACACCTAATCAAATTTTCATAGAGGCATATCATCAAACACTTTCCAAGCACTACGACAATTAACTAATTTCAAAAAACCCCAAGCGAATCAACATGATTTTGGCAACGAAAAGTGTAGAATTAGACATAAATTAGAAGTTGAAATCCAAGTTTTCAGAAAATTGGATGTTCTGCAAACAAATCACTTACAGGTGGTAAGGTAGGGGGCATGCGCCCCAGCGCAAGTTGGGTTTGTTAGTTTTTATTTTTATTTTATTTTTAGTCTTTTGTCCTCATTATTAAATAAAGTTAGTGGGTAGTTTTTTTTATTAAAATATAAAGATTTGAGGCCCTTTTCATTAATTTTCCTTTATTTATAATGTAAACAGTGGTGTTTGATAAGGATACTTCCCATCATGTAATCCTTATCAAAGTCATCAATTTGATAACCCTTATCACTAATATCCAAAGCATCCATATCAGAATGGTTAACACCAATTGCACCGAGACTTCTTTAGGTTATATTTTAGTCTTTATACATTCCTTAATAACCAACAAGTATTGTCATACATAAACTCTTATGATCTCAATCCCTCATGCACGTGCTAAACAGGTGTGTAGCTCTCATTAGACTTACACTATTATCCTAAAGCCTAATTTAATGTAGATTATCTAAAGATCTTGTGTGATATAAAATTACAAGTATAACAAGATGCCCCTTGGAACTCTTTCACTGCCTGATTTCCAGAATTCAAACTGTGAATCTTAACCTTGAGGACAAGGTTGCTTTAGAAGGGGAGGGTAATGTTAGGATCTTGATTATCTTAATCACAATTAGAAGGGTTATGTTTTACTTAGTGAACTAAGCCTCTGTTGGTTATTGCCAGCTACCTTGTAATGTTTGCGTGGAGAATATAAGGGCGAATTGTTGTTGTGAGTGGCTAACCGTCATTTGATTAAAAATGTTAATACAAAAACAATTTCCAGAGCAACAGCTCTCTCTTCTTTTATTCGGGATCGGGATTTTTTTGGTTTGGTTTGAGATTTTCGGGATTTTTTTCCAAACCCTAGTTACAACCTCGCTCAACTTAACTAAAAATGAAAATGATATTCATCATTTTTAGTTTTCTCAAATATCTCATCTAAAATTATTTGTCATGAATATAAATCTCAAATGACAATTCTTCCTCACAAAATTATTGAAGCTTTATTCAATCCAATCAATACGCTTCCTAAATGTTAGCTGGAAACCAGAGTTTCTTTTCCTTATAATTCACGATCATGTTAATGATGTGTGTGCGCGATTGCACACACCCACAAAGGTGGTGTGATAATACAATTTTGTTCACACAAATTCACAAAATATGGAAAAAAAATCCAAACCTGGAAGAACTTCAAAGCTCCCTTATGCTTCTATTGGGCTTTTTTTTTTTTTAGCCTTTTTGTTTAGGTTTGTTCTTCTGTTGTCTTTTGCTTGCTGTTAGATTTGGTGTGGTAGAACTGGGCGCTGTAGTTTTATGGTTTCTTCAGTTGAAGGAGTTGTGTACATTTGGAGCCTAAACCACTTTGCGCACATTTATTATGAACGTGGCTAAATGGCATTTCGGGCGGTTGTTTTGCCATGATTTCTAGTAGTGCGAGTTTATGAGCAATGGCTCTCTAACAAGCTTCCTCTTCAAAGAGTCAATGTGAAACTACAATCCAACATGGTATTGAGAATGAATCTCACATTAATAAGAGAAAAGACATTGGATGTTCAAAAGGTAATTCGAACATAGAACATCTTCCAACTTTAATAACAATACAAAAATCGAACTAATAAGAGACTTTGCGGTAAAATCAAAATTATAAGCATCAAAATAAGAGGAATCTAAATTATTTTTAAATTCATAGTTTCCTTTTTTGTAAAAAAGATAAATAGGTAGGGTATTGGGTAATTTAGAAAGTAAATAAATAAACAAGAAAAACGATTATTTCTAAAATGACGTGGTTATTGATTAGGTTTGGTGTGCACAACTTTGGACTTGAGAGTTTGCCAAAGTCATCATCAGACACCGTCCACCGTAATAACAGCTTTTATTTATTTATAATGGTATTAATATTTATCAAAGAGTTATCCAAACAATAACTGATTTAGTCAACTTGACTGTGCCCGGATCTAGATCTCCGTTTTCAACTCATCGCCAACTAAAAAAGCTCTTAATATTACTTAAATGAGTGGTAAAAAATAATATTTGGCTTCTTACATGTCATCATCTCCACCAGGTGGCTGCGCCTTTAAAAGGAGGAGTTAGCGCTACAATTCATCACACCATTACACTCACAAACAAAGCAAAGAGTTGGAGCTCAAGATCACTTAGCAACTTTTGCAGCCGTTCTCACTCTTCTGCTCAGTTCAATCTTCAGCAAGTATGTATATGAGTTGTTATTGGCACTCTAAATCAGTCAATCATGCACTCGTCCATAATGAATTTTAACCAGGGTGGAGGAGTGCAGGACGAATACATTGGAGTGTCGATAACAATTCTCCTTTTTTAATCTAATTAGTACGATTCTATTAAGATTTCACAATAATTCTCTGTGCAAAGCTGTTATCGGCCCTCCAAAATAATCAATCGTGCATTCTCCCTAACGAAAAATATCAAGGCCGCATGAATGCACGATGACCACTTTGCAGTGCTTATAACAATTCCATTTTCAAATCCAATTAGTATGATTTCAGTTAAAATTATTTTATATTGCTTAGAAGTTAATTAGTACTCATCAATTGAACATTGTTGTATGATTGATTTATATCATTGGTAATATTTACTTCGATTTCTCAAGCAGGGAGAGTAGAAAAAATGCCGTCCTCTGTGAAAGTAAACGGGACCACGAACCCAAACCTGAAGAAGTATGAGCCTGGACAAAACCAAGCCAAATCCGTTCTGTCCCCAGTTGCAGATCAAAATGCAGCAACAATAAAAAAGGTACTCATATTGTATCCTCTGTTGAAAAGATAAAAATCTCGCCTCGGATTATTCAAATCCTTGGGACATCTTGGACCTCTACATCCGTTGTAAAGTTTCACATTGGAAACCTGAAAAAAATGCAAATCGAGCTTATATTGAGCTGTTTCATTACTAATTATCATGATCATTTTGACTAGTTATGAACTTTGTATAAGCATTTTGTTCAAGATTCTTATAGTTACTAAAAGGCTTCTCTTTTGTGTCCACAGCGAATATTTACTTTTGGAAAAGGAAAGAGTGAAGGCAACAAGGGCATGAAGTCATTGGTAAGTTTTACTTCACTTTCCACATGCTACCAGTACGAGAAAGTGAAATGCTAGCATTTGTACAGCCCGCTTTTGCACGAGGAGTTTAACTTTTAACTCAATCGAACATATGTTTATGCTACATAACAGAATTGTTCAGTTTTTACTTGTCCATTGATCTACATGTTCGATTTAGTCATAGAATCTGAATTTTGTTCATCATGCCTTTGCATTGTAGTTGGGAGGGAAAGGTGCAAACCTGGCAGAAATGGCTAGCATTGGCCTATCTGTCCCGCCTGGACTTACTATATCAACAGAAGCATGCCAAGAGTATCAACTCAATGGCAAAGACTTACCACAAGGTTTGTGGGAGGAGATATTAGAGGGCTTGGAGATTGTGCAGAAGGACATTGGTGCTATTCTTGGTGATCCTTCAAAGCCTCTTCTTGTCTCTGTTCGCTCTGGTGCCGCAGTAAGAGTTTTTCAATTCTTCGAATTTACAGCCTTTATGACCTCTGTATTTTTCTTAGCAATGGCACAATGGACAACAGTGTGTTTAATAAGAATTAGTTTATGTTGTGCACCAACTGATTTTCGCACTATGTATCTAGATTTCCATGCCTGGCATGATGGACACTGTCCTCAACCTTGGACTCAATGACAAGGTGGTTGCTGGTTTGGCCGCAAAAAGTGGAGAGCGCTTTGCTTATGACTCGTACAGACGTTTCCTAGACATGTTTGGAGATGTTGTAAGTCTTAATTGATGCATCTAGCAATGTTCATATGTGAAAATTTATGATATTTTTTCTCAAGATGTATTATGAATTCATCCATTTTATGTTTGAAGGTTATGGGAATTCCACACTCATCGTTCGAGGAGAAATTGGAAAAACTAAAAGGTAAAAAAGGAGTTGAGCTTGATACAAAGCTAACAGCTTCTGATCTTAAAGAGCTGGTAGACCAATACAAAAATGTCTATCTTGAAACGACAGGTGAAAAGTTCCCTTCAGGTACAAAGTAAAACGACAACAACTTCATATTTTCCACTTTTTTGTGGCACAACTCTGTGCGTTTACATGTCCTTGTTCCCATGTATATTTGCAGATCCAAAACAACAGCTTCTCTTGGCTGTTAAAGCAGTTTTTGATTCTTGGGACAGCTCAAGGGCCATTAAATACCGGAGCATCAATCAGATAACAGGTTTGAAGGGAACCGCAGTTAACATTCAATGCATGGTTTTCGGGAACATGGGAAGTACTTCAGGGACAGGTGTTCTGTTCACTAGAAATCCAAGCACGGGTGAAAGGAAGCTTTATGGCGAGTTTCTAGTCAATGCTCAGGTTTTTGATAGCGCTATATATACCAAACTTCTTTTTCTAAGTCGATAGTAGTATACTGTTTTTTGTTAGGGTTTTAAAAGTAGCTCAAAAATTGGAATGAGTAGGGAGAAGATGTAGTTGCCGGGATCAGGACGCCAGAAGACGTGGATGCTATGAAAAATTGCATGCCCGAAGCTTACAAGGAGCTTGTGGAGAACTGTGAAATTCTAGAAAAACATTACAAAGATATGATGGTAAGAGTTATCATTTCCATATATGATATATTCCTATCAGTATTACAGTCACATCTTTTTGGTTTATCGGAACATACAGTTTTTTTTTAAGCATGGGGAACAATTGCAGGACATTGAGTTCACAGTCCAAGAAAATAGGTTGTGGATGTTGCAATGCCGTGTTGGAAAGCGTACTGGTAAAGGAGCAGTTAAGATAGCTGTAGACATGGCTAACGAAGGGCTTGTGAATAAGCATGCTGCAATCAAGATGGTGGAACCACAGCACCTTGACCAACTTCTTCATCCACAGGTATTTATGCTCATTTCTAAGTTTACATATCAATAGGCCAATTTGTGTAATGTACCGATGAATTTATGACTTCCTTATGTATAATTTTGTCTGATTAGTTTGAGAATCCAACCGCTTACAAAGACAAAGTGCTCGCCACTGGGTTACCTGCATCTCCAGGAGCAGCAGTAGGACAAGTCGTGTTCAATGCAGAAGATGCTGAATCATGGCATGCACAAGGAAAGAAAGTTATCCTGGTAAGCTAAATAATCATATTTATCTTCCGGAATATGTTGAGCCATGGCCCTATTTCATCATTCAGAATCGTTGTTGTGCACTATTACAGGTAAGGACTGAAACTAGCCCCGAAGATGTTGGGGGTATGCATGCTGCTGCTGGAATCTTGACAGCTAGAGGTGGCATGACATCTCATGCAGCTGTTGTAGCCCGTGGGTGGGGTAAATGTTGTGTTTCTGGTTGCGCTGACATCCGAGTAAATGACAGAGAGAAGGTGGTTATAACAGCTTTCCCTTGTAAACAATATATTTTTTCTGTGAAGTATCAAGAGAATGGTAGTAAATGAGGGTTATTCATTGATTATACAGCTGGTTTTGATCGGGAAAACGGTGGTCAATGAAGGAGAATGGCTTTCACTCAATGGATCCACTGGTGAAGTCATATTGGGAAAACAGCCACTTTCTCCTCCGGCTTTGAGTGGCGATTTGGAAACCTTTATGTCTTGGGCTGATAAAGTCAGGCGTCTCAAGGTGACTTATTTCCTTCCTTTTTTCCTTTTCACCGGTATGAGTACCGATTTCTCCAACAATGTTCATGGTAATGTTGCAACAGGTGATGGCAAATGCTGACACGCCTGAAGATGCGATAACAGCAAGAAATAACGGTGCACAAGGGATTGGACTTTGCAGGACAGAACACATGGTAATTATTTGTCGTTGCTAAAATGTTTGGCTGTTAACAAATAATGTCAGGTTGTAGATCTCTTTTGATATTTCACATGTTTTTTATGTTTCAGTTCTTTGCTTCGGATGATAGAATAAAGGCAGTAAGAAAAATGATCATGGCGGCTACACCTGAACAGAGGAAGGCGGCAATGGACCTCTTACTACCATATCAGAGATCTGACTTTGAAGGAATTTTCCGTGCAATGGATGGTATTTTTCACAAATTTGATTTATAAATTTGAAATTTGTTAGCATGGTTACCTCATTGACAAAATTCCCTGTGATTGTTAGGACCATAGTATATGTATTTAAGATTTTATCAATATTTTGCTTTAACTTTGTAGTTTTATTAGCTTATTTATCACATAAATTTATGAAATTTCAGATCTTCCGGTAACAATCCGCCTGTTAGACCCTCCACTTCATGAATTTCTTCCAGAAGGTAACTTGGAGCAGATTGTCGGCCAACTAACTGCACAGACTGGCATGACTGAGGACGAAGTTTTCTCCAGAGTTGAAAAATTATCAGAAGTGAACCCCATGCTTGGTTTCCGCGGCTGCAGGTTTGGTGGCTCTTCATTCTTCACATGGGCACTCTCCAATTTTAATTGTTCCGGAAAACGCTCTCTAACTGATGAACTTCATTCACTTGGTTTAGTAACTTTATAGTTCATATGCATCATAAACTTGGTTGCCTATCACGTTGGATCTATGTTATTTGCAACTATGACAAAAGTTTCATCTCTCAGCGTCACATGTTTTTGCTGCACGAATGCTTCTATGCATAAATGAGTTGATAAAATTTAAATGAAGAACTTCTAATGCGTCAACAGGCTAGGGATATCCTACCCAGAGCTCACCGAAATGCAGGCACGCGCAATCTTTCAAGCTGCAGTCTCAATGAGCAACCAGGGTGTCAAAGTTTTCCCCGAGATAATGGTTCCCCTTGTCGGAATACCTCAGGCATGATCCTGCATTCTTTTTCTTCACCTTTTCATTTCTCATTATTTATTTACGATATTGGATTCATAATTTTTCATTTTTTTGGTAAACATACTGACTTCATAATTCATTCGTACGGATTTGTGAGAAATGCAAAGTGATAGAGATTTCATCCTAAATGAAATTTTTGCCCTCAGGAACTGGGACATCAAGTGAAGCTCATTCGCAGTGTCGCAGTTAACGTGTTCTCTGAGATGGGTACCACCGTGAGCTATAAGGTTGGAACTATGATTGAGATCCCTAGAGCTGCTCTGGTTGCAGAGGAGGTAAGAGTAAATTGATAGGCTGACTTTGTTATTTCAATGGAGATTGAAGAATTATCCATATTCTGCTGAATAATATCTTATTTTTCTTTGATCCACAATGATAGATTGCAAAGGAAGCTGAGTTCTTCTCCTTCGGGACCAATGATCTCACACAAATGACATTCGGGTACAGTAGAGATGATGTGGGCAAGTTTCTACCTATTTACCTCTCCAAAGGCCTTCTTCAAAACGATCCCTTCCAGGTTAGTCGCATATTATGCAAGTCCATGCAGGCTTCATCGCGAACAGGTTTTATTCGATATTACCAGAATCGCCTCACAAGGCTTTCTGCAGGTACTTGATCAACAAGGTGTTGGGCAGCTCGTCAAGATGGCAACGGAAAAGGGTCGTGCAGCTAAGCCTAGCTTAAAGGTAACCAGCAATGCACAAGCATTGTATAAGAAATTGGGGTGTCAACTTGATATGAATGATGCGTCATATGGTAACAAGATTTTTCTTCTTCCATTGTTCTCTTCTTCTGATAATTTCCCACGTGATTATAAACAAAAAGGTTGGAATATGCGGAGAGCATGGTGGAGAGCCTTCTTCTGTAGCATTTTTCGCAGAGGCCGGACTAGACTATGTTTCATGTTCTCCATTCAGGTTTTCTTTTTCCTTCACCTGTCTACCTAAGTTGCAGGTCTATAACCAGATCGATTACTGATTCAAATTCCTTGACAGGGTACCTATTGCTAGGCTAGCAGCAGCTCAAGTTGCTGTCTCAGAAAGATCTGCATAACCGGTGACTCTACGCTTGTAAATAAATGCAGTTTATCAGTATTCATTCAAGTCATTTATCTTAGAAACCAAAATAAAGGAGAATTATGTAGTTCTTTTTTTTCATGTTATTTTTCAAGAACTGAGGAAAATAAAGTAGACAATGTGTATAATTCTTCAGCTTCGATCTTTAAAATAAATTTTTGTGGCTTTCAGTACAAGTTGCATTTCCGTTCCTGTCATTGCGCTGATCACATGTGTTATATATAACATTGGATCTTTCAAACAATTCCATACTTCTATGTACAAGTACAGGACAAGTATAAGACATAGAAAATACGTATGATGAATCACTCAGCAAAGTATTCAAAAAACAATGTTGTATAAACCTCCCCAACCGTCTCTGAAGCTGACGCCTTAGCATTTTGTCACTAGATGATGCAGAGTTCTGCAGTTCTAAACTCCTGACCAAGTCCACTTGCAATGCATTTCTTTAGGTAGAGATTTCAAATTTTCACAATCTTCAATCTCTAGGAGCTCAGGAGAAGTTGATAGAAAAAATAATATGAATTTAATGATGGCAGTAGCGAAGAAGAAAAATGAGAACGTTGAGCCAAAGCACGAATTGAATTTGCTTTCTTTAAGACTAATTTGTCGCTCTTTCTTAGTGCAAAAAGAGTTGTAAAACAAATTGTCTCCAGGATACTAGGGACTCAAACTCACTTGATATTATTTCTTAAGATTTGCACAACTTCAGAAATAATCTAAAATTTAGAGACAAGAAAGAAAGAAGTAAAGATATCTCCTAATTGTTGAATTGGTGTTGTATTTATAGAACTCTAGATGATGTTTCATCAACAGTTGTAACCCTCCAATTCTATACCCAATCAGTTATATGAGTAGAAGGATGCATCATTTCATAATTTAGTTGCAACCTTTAAGAATCATATACATCCATTCGGTGATGGATATACCTTTTCACTCACAACTGCTCACTAATACACAACCATTCCAAATAATATTTCTGATATATTTGAAATTTTCCAACAATTCTCCCCAAATTTCAAATATATGTACTTCTTCTATGATGCTTCAAAATAAGTACATAGCCTATGATGTGTCCTTAGACTTGAACCCCTAGTTAGTCCAAATATATCAAAGCTTTGTCAGGTGGTGTGGTAGTCGCAACTTTGAACCAAGGACCTTATATGACTCAGCCGGATATATTGAACATACTTATTATGGATCTCTCTAAAATTCTTTAATCCGCGCTTTGTGGCCGTGCGCATGCCTTGTTTCATAAGTAATCCTAAAGAAAGGTCATTTACTCTCTTTCGGAAGCAGCCAAACTTCCTTACTTATATAGGTAAATCTATCTAGGATGTCCTTACCTCTACATCCTCGCTATCCGCTTATAGATTTATTAAGAGTATTATACCATACTCAGCCTCCACCAGATAAGTGTCCTTATGTTGCTAGAACTTAATATAACATATATAGATGGAACTACAAATATTGTTTAACATTCTTACGTAATCACACATTCGATTTGTTTTTACCCGTTGAACCAAAGCCTATATTTCAAGACTTTGGTTGGGTTTCTGTCGAAGTGATTGTCATTTAATAGACCTTAGTCCCATCACTTTTGATGTTTTATAAACCATATCTCGTGCGAGCCCTTTTGTCAAAGGATCCGCCAAATTCTCAATTGATTTAACATATGTTAAACTTATTACTCCACAACGAAGGAGTAGTTTTATATAATTGTGTCTTAGACCAATATGTCTAGACTTTCCATTATACGTCTTGCTTGTTGCACGAGCAAGAGTTGCTTGACTATCACAATAGATAGTAATTGAAGGAGTTGGCTTCTTCCATAAAGGAATTTCCATCACCAAATCTCTAATCCATTCACCTTCTTTACAGGCTGCTCCCAATGCAATCAACTCAGACTCCATTGTCGAGTGTGAAATGCATACTTGTTTCTTGGATCCTCAAGAGATTGCTCCTCCACCAAGAGTAAATATCCACCCACTTGTTGATTTGGACTCCATATTGGTGTTCCAGCTAGCATCACTATATCCTTCTAAGACAGAAGGATAACCATGATAATGTAATCCATAATCAATCGTTCATTTCAAGTATCTTAATACTCGAGAAATCCCTTCCCAATGCTTATTGCTTGGATTACTAGTGAATCTACTCAACATCCCAACAGCAAACGCTATATCGAGTCTTGTACAATGCATTAGATACATAAGACTACCTACAATCCTTGAATATTGTAGTTGATGTATGCATCTGCCATTATTCTTTACTAGTTTAACACTAGAGTCGTACGGGGTTGAAATTGGTTTTTGATTAAAATAATCAAATTTCTTTAGTATATTCTCAACGTAGTGAGATTGTACTAGCGTTATTGAAGCATTGTTTCTTTTGATTTTAATTCCCAAAATCACATCTGCCTCCCCAATATATTTCATGTCAAAACTAGTGGTTAAAAGCTTTTTGGCTTTCATTACATATTCTAAGTTGGTTCCAAAAATTAACATGTCATCTACATATAAGCAAATGATGACTCCACCATTAGTGTCAAATTTACTATATATGCATTTGTCTGCATTATTGACACTATAACCATTCAACAAAATGACACTATCAAATTTTTCATGTCATTGCTTGGGTGCTTGCTTTAAGCCATATAAAGATTTAATAAGTTTACAAACTTTATGTTCTTGACCCGGTTTAACATACCCTTCCGGTTGTTCCATATAAATTTCTTCATCTAGATCTCCATTCAAAAAGGTTGTTTTCACATCCATTTGATGGATTACTAGGTTATGAACTGAAGCAAGAGAAATTAGTAATCGGATTGAACTAATCTGTGCCACTGGGGCATATGTGTCAAAGAAATCAATTCCTTCCTTTTGTCTAAAGCCTTTGGCCAACCTAGCTTTAAATCTATTTATTGATCCATCTGTATTTAATTTTCTTTTAAATACCCATTTACAACCTATTGGTTTAGAGCCTTGGGGTAAATCCACTAACTTCCAAGTCCCATTAGATGTAATAGAATCTAATTCATCTTCAATTGCTTCTGTCTAGAAAAAAGCATCTGAAAAAGCCATTGCTTCATGGAAAGAGGATGGATCTCCTTCCATATTCATCACAAAATTTATTTCCTTTGTTATTTTTTCTCTATTACCTTTAACAAGATAAAGATAAAAATCTGAACCAAAGGAATAGTTTGTGACTCTTGCTCTTTTAGGATATCTAGGATTATCATCTTGTGAAATAGATTCATTATTGTTTGAGTTTTCATGCAGACTAGTACTATCATCATGCGAACTAAAAGGCTCGTCAATGTTTAACTCATTTTGTTTCAGTTTATCTTTAGCATATATATGCTCAAAGAATTCCACATCTCTTGATTCTATAACCTCGTTTGTTCCAAGATTAAGAAATCTATAGGCTTTACTATTTTTTTTCATATACTATGAATGCACATTTATAGGTCTTAAGCCCTAATCTGGATCTTTTAATATCTGGTATTCTTACATAAGCAAGACATCCCCATATTCTTAAATAATCCAAAAGTATTCACCTCCTCTATCACTTCTCAATACTTTTATCTTTCTGCCAAGTTGATTTTCCACCTCTGCTTTATAAATCTTGAACTTTTCAAATGCTTCATCTTTACTATTCAATAAATATACATAAGTATATCTTGAATAATGATCAATAAAGGTAAGAAAGTATTTCTTACCATTATGAGTTATAAAGCTCTTAAGATCACATAAATCCGAATGGACAAGTGCAAGCAATTCGGAAGTTCGTTCAACCTTTTGAAATGGTTTTCTCGCTATTTTTGCTTGTGCACATATTTCGCATTTTGATATACTACTACTATCACATTTTGGAATTAATCCTATATTACTCATACATTTGATAGATTGAAAATTTGCATGTCCTAATATACCATGCCATAATTGAAATGACTCAAGCATATAAATAGAATTCATGCCATAATTGAAATAACCTTTTCCCACAAATATCCCATTCTTAGACAAGATAAACTTATCTGATTCATACACTAGTTTAAAGCCAGCCTTGTTCAATAAGTCACCAGAAACTAGACTTTTCCTCATTTCGGGAACATGACGAACATTCTTCAAAGTGACTGTTTTTCCAGAAGTGAAATTAAGTTCAACTGACCCAATTCCCATCACAAATGCTGCTTGATTGTTTGCCATCTTGACACTTTGCACATCTATGATTTTCTCATAATTTGAGAAAACCTCTCGGTCTTTTGCAACATGTATAGTGGCTCCAGTATCAAGCCACCAACCATCATCAGAATCAATATGATTCACTTCAGTCACCATGGCTGTAAAATCATCACTTTCTTCGATCATATTTACTTGTGACTTAAGATGTTTCTTGTAATGTCGACAATTTTTCATAATATGACCAGGTTTTTGACAAAAGAAGCATCATTTCTTCACATCACTAGTGTTCTTCCCTTTCTTTTTGAAACTCTTTCCCTTAAGAGTTAATATATTTTTTGTTTTTGTCACTTGACTCTCCTTCAACCAAATTTGCTCTATAAAGATCACTTGTTATCTCAGTTAACTCATCGTCTTGCTTGCGAGATTCTTCTTCTATACGAAGGTGTCGACTTACCTCTTCTAGAGTAAATTTCTTCTCTTGGTGTTTGAGTTTCTTTTTATAATCGTTCCATTTTGGTGGTAATTTTGCTATAATTACACCTACTTGGAATTCCTCATCAACAGTTACTACTGTCACCATTGACTTGAGCAGCTTCTCAGTGACATTGACCATAATCAGTTCTTCAACTTGTGGAAGCATTGGCATGGACAGCAAACTGGGGGTGTCCATAATAGTTAATTTGGTGAGGGAAGGAAATGATAGCGACTGATGTTTCGGCGTACTTCCTGTTCCCATGGTGTCGGTTTTTACTATCAGTGCTTGCCATTCCTTCAAGAGTGGCAAGTCATAAAGTGTGAGCTCTTTCAAGGAGGGAAAAAACAATGCTTCTCTTTTCCCATCAACCAAACGAGTAGTGGAAGAACAGTTGGCGCCATTGTTGATGTACTCAATGGCGGAAGATGTTGGCATCTGTTCCAACCCTCAATAGTGATTTCAACTAGACTTGGCAAAATGCAGTGTTGGTCATCAACCAGTTAGGGAATTGAACACTGCAATACCCAGCTATGTGCAATGCCTTCAAATTCTGATGTGGTCGGTGTTGAATATATGGCCAAATTCTAGGGGCCTTTATATGTAAGCCCAACAACCCATTTAAAGGGCCTTTTTATTTGGCCCATGTGGAAAGCCACCGGAGTGGCTAGGTTTTTAATTAGGGCAGCTGTTGCCCTTTTGTTTCAGAGTAGAAAACAAAGAGCAGAAAAGTAGAAAAGAGGTGCCGCAGCCCCCAAAGGTGATTTTCTTTGTTTGTGAGTTCTCACTCAATTAAAGTTATATTTGTTGTAATAGCTTTGAGCTTTGTATAGAGAATAAATTATTCACTATATTTCTTTCTCTATTTGTTTCTTTGGTGAGTGAGAGTTTTTGGGTGTATTGGGGTTTTGGTTGTGAGATTGCCAACACTTTGTAAACTCCCATTTGGTTGATAATGGATTATTGGGTGAGCTCCTACTGCTCTGAGGACGTACTTCAGTTACACTGACTGTTGAGGAACCTCGTTAAAATCTTGGTGTCTTTTATATTTTTGTTCTTGCATTCCATTTGATATATTTCCTGTGGATTAGCTTGAGTTGGTTCCAATTGGTTTGGTGCTATGCTAGCACTACAGTCGGAGGCCTTCCAACAATATGTCATCTCCATTACTACCGTTGTCCTCCTCTTTGCACCAGGATAACTTTAACGACTGAAGACATTGCTTTTGGCTCAAGATTGATCTGTTCGACCCTCTTGTAACGTTTTTGACACGTTCTAAATAAACAATATGAAGCATCCCTCTGAGACAGTTCAGGCCACTCAACTCGTCTAGTCCACTAGAAGAAAGAGACTTCTTGCACAAGACGAATATTGGTAATGTCTGAAGAGAGATCAATTTTCCCAGCCCAGGCGGCATGTGGGTCAAGTTGCATCAACCATTGATCTCCAGATGTCTGAGGCTGATCATCTTCCCGATTTTTCTAGGGAGGTGCTTAAGCCTGTAGCACCGATTGAGTTTAAGTGTCTGCAGATTCTGCAGATTGCATATCGAACCAGGCAGTACCGCCAGGCAAACATTACCAGAGAGATCAAGATACCTAAGATGAGTCAACTTGCCTATGACATCCGGAAGCTCCTTAGTTCTTAGGTTGTGTAGATCCAATGCACGCAGACACCTCAAACTTGAAATGATTGTACTGTGACCGGTGGAGATCTTATATGTTTGATACTGAAGTGGTAAAACAAATGTCCTTACCTTCCTTGCTTTGAGCAACGTTGTCGGAACTTCCCATGAGGAAGGCAGATATTGGCTAAATGAAACATGACAAACTCTTTCAGATACATTTCCTGAATCAACATTGCAAATTGAGCATTCGGGTCCTGCAACTGCTCGTGCAAGATCCTGTATAAGGTCATGCATATTGCAACTAATTACATTTCCATCAACTTCTTTCTTAACCTCTTGAAACAATGACCTCCATAACAATTCTTTGAAATATGTATCACCGATATCTTCTAAGTTGCTGTCTTTACTTGGTGGGTGAATGTAACCTTGAGCTATCCACAGCTGGATCAACAACTTTTTATCGATTTCATATCCCTTGGGGAACAAGGCACAGTAGGAGAAGCATTGTTTCAAATAAACTGGCATGTGGTCATAGCTTAGCTTCAGTATTGCTAAAATGTCGTTCTCCTCCTTCGGAAATTCCCAAATTTCTTTATTTTGAATTGCCAGCCACTCGCTTTCGCTAGTTTTGTATCTCATCAAGCTTCCGAGAGTCCTTAATGCAAGAGGAACGCCTTGGCACTTGTCTGCAATTCTTCTTCCAATTGGCACCAACATCGGGTTCTCCTCCTCCCTTCCTTTTCTGAATGCCATTTTCTTGAACAATGTCCAACACTCTTCCTCTCGTAGACCTTGCAGCACATACGGTGAATCTATATCCATAACCGAGGTAACCTTGGTGCTACGAGTTGTTACCATAATCTTGCTTCCCTTGGCACCACCACTTAACAAATCATTCAGCTGAAGCCAACTATTACGATTTTCATTCCATACATCGTCAAGAATAAGTAGGTAGCGTTTCCCATCCAATTTCTTTCGAAGCAGAATCTGCAATTCCTCCAATTCCATAACCATTTTTTTCTGCGGACCATTTCGCAGATGAGAAAATTCCGACTCTTGTAATTCATCTGCAGTGCCAGTACTCAAAATCTTCAAAGCAATTGATCGCACATCGAAGTTTTCATAAGCCCACACCCACATCTTAAGCTGAAAATAGCTCACTACCCTCTCGTCATTGTACAACATTTTTGCAAGAGTAGTCTTCCCCAGTCCCCCGATACCAACAATGGCCGCGACAGACAGTCTCTCGGTCGCATTCCCACATCAAAGATCTCACCATCTCCTCTTTATCTTTGTCTCTTCCAATTACAGTCGAAGGCAACACAAAAGAGTGTGTCTCTTCCTTCTCGTAACCATTTTGGAGCCCAATATCTGCACAAACTGTCACCGATCCCGCCCTGAAGTTGAACTTGGAAATATCAGGAGCAATCTGATCTAGACTCTCTCTAATCTCTTTGATCTCGTGCCCCATCTTGTAACGAAAAGCGAGATGGTTTGAAGGCGAAAAAAACTCGCGTACCTGCAGCAGCAGCAGCTGATCTTTGCCGCCATTAGCTTTGGTTTCGAAAACATCCAACACGTTATCAGCACGGTACACAACATCTTTGAGCTTCCTCATCCATTCTTGCACCAAATGGCTCGTCTCTTGTTTCTCCTCGGCGTCGGAAAGAACAGTTCTGATGGTGGAAAGTGTGCTTTCGAGCTTGGTCAGCTCCTTGTCGACGCCGTAGATGAGGCCAAGTTCTTGGAAAGTGGAAGAACCAAGCTTCACCAGTAAGCGGGTGGCGATGCCAAATGGAACTACTTCTACCATCTTTGTTTTGTTTGCTGTTTGTGAAGAAGCAATCAGCAAAGGGGAGAGAGATAGATTGCAATTTGCAGGGAAGAAACCAGAGAAGTATGAGAAATGAAGTCAACAGCACCCAAATGATGCATTCCACGCTCTACTTGGGAAAGGCATCCTTTCCCAAACCCATTTCACCAAATACACCAATGTCACAAATTCGGCTCCATAAAATTTGATCCAACGAATACAAATACAGACCAACTTTAAAAGTTATAATAATTTTAACAATTGAATCAAATTTCAAAGGCCTGAATTTGTGGTATTGGTGGATTTCTCTACTTGCTCCTCTTATTTTAAATTTTTTTTTTATTTTGACGGGAACACGGGTGGTACACCACGTGTTTTGATGGAAGTGGTGGAAAATTTTGTTTTTTAAGTTATTAATTTTTTAACACATATATCACACCATTTGTATAATGACACGTAATGTATTATCTTGTGTGCCGCGCACACTGAAAAATCTTTCCTTATTATAATCCTACTGCTAGAGAAAAAGAGAATGCCGGATCATTCTTCAAACAACTTTTTAATTAATAATTAACATGGATGATTCGTATCTTTTAACTTTCATAATAATTAATGTTGTGTGATGCTACGTAGACTAAATTTATAAACCAAATAATGTGTCAGTAACAAAAAAATAAAAACGTTAATCAACACTTAAGTAATAATCCAGTTGTTAACTTCTATGTCATTTAGTTTACAAAATTTAGTCTGCAAATATAGTTTACAAATTTTAGTCTACCAATTTCTATTCATTCGTAAGTGCGAGGTATAAGTTTCTCAAAAATGCAAAAAATATGAAGTTTTAGGTTCGACTCTCATCAAAGACGAATTCAAATTAAATTCTTATGGCTAAATAGTGTAAATATATCTTTCTATTCAAAGAGAAAAATAAAAAGTAAGACTAAAGTCAGGAAGACTAAATTTACAAACTAAATGACATAAAAATTGATGATCGAATTATTATTTAAATATTAATTAACGTGCTTATTTCTTACCCAAACTTTATTTAAATGTTTTCGAGAACAAAATTTGAATCTCTTTATTCCTCCCTTACATTTACATTTGTCGATTTCAAGAAAATTATAATAATTATTCGTTTGAGGTGCTTTCAAAATGGGTCATGAGTTTTTAATTTGGATAATGCAAAAGAGATCAAATTTTTTAAATTAAATTTGCAAACTAAATTATGTGGCTGTAGATGATTGGATTACTAATTAAGTGTCAATTAACGTGCTTATTTCTTATTGGTGGCACATCATTTCATTTGCAAATTTGATTTATAAATTTAGTCTCCCTAGCATTACTCTTTTAATTTTCATACATTACATTTTGAGAATTTAAAATTGTGTCAATGTAACGATTTGTCTTTTTGGATGTCTAATCATCCATTAAATTAATGAGTTTTTTGTCAATATGATAGAAATGTGCTTTTACAATTAGTCCATATAGGACACAGATCCTCTCCGGATCTGAACCTAGGGATCAATAGATTCAGACCATTGAAATTTGATACAACGGTTACAATTATTATAACTTTTATGGCCCGGATCTATTGATCCCTAGGCTTAAATCCGGAGAGGATCTCTGTCCGTCCATATAGGAGCTTCAAGCTCACCACATCATCAATTTAATGAATTATCATACAATCAAATAAACAAAGTGCACAAATTGGTATAATTTCAATATCTTGAGCTGCAGGATGAGAAAATTAAAACTTTGTGGAAATCACTTCAAGCCTAAAATGCCTACTTATAATTATTACTTTTGAATTTTAATTCTTTCTATAAATATTTTTTGTATTTTAAAATAAATATTTTTGTATTTTTATATGAATTAATGATTATTTTCCAATTTGAATATAGTCACAACATGACCAAGATTGCAAACCTAAAGTGAATTTGAAACAAAATGACAAGGCTCGCTCATTGTGAGGCTTAGCCCACTTTCCCATCCTCTTAGTGTAGATAATATTGTTTGTTAAAAAAAATACTAAAGATAAACACTAGAGATGATTTTCGTATGGATCGGATCAAGAACAAAGTTTTCAATTTTCATTCCAAAAAGTTTGGATCAGAAAAAGTTTTCAAACTTGAAACTTTTGAGTTATTTAGAAGTTTCAAAATCATAGTACCCTTAAAAAAATTTCATAACATAATTTAAACAGTCATATATTTTACAAGTTTTTTTAATGTTTTCGAATATTGAAGTACATAATTAAAATGAGACTTTTAAGTTTTATTTGAGGCATCATAATTGAGAGTATAAGTATCAAGTGAACAACAATCTAAATTATGTTGCAGTCCTATTAGATTAGGAATGTGATTGTGTAAATATTAACATATCTAGGATATCCTTATGGGATTCTACCATATCTCTTAGACTATATATTATCCTATTAGAGTTGTAATCCTAAAAGGGTAAGGAATTAACCTTCCTTACTACTATAAATAAAGGCACAATGGGGTGGAATATAACACACCTCACAATTACACACCTCTCTCTTCTCTCCATGTGTCGCACCCCCTCTCTCTATGGCCTCCATAATTGTTTAGTAAATTATGCCTACAACACGTTATCAGCACGCTCTTGAAGCTGCGCTAAAGCAAGTTTATTCTTCAATCATGGGAGTATTACGTTTTAATCATTCTTTTTATGATTAATTTATTATTTTATTGAATTGATCTACATGCTATTGATTCAATTTAATTTTTTTTGTGTTGAACGTAATACAACGCATTAGAGATGCAATTCCGGCTTTCCGAGAATGATCTTCTACAAATTCAAAGGCTTTTATTGTTTTTTGCCAATCAGGTAGGCTTAAAATAAAGGAAGATATTTGAAACGATCATGAAGCATGAAAACATTCCCTATGATGCATGAACCCCCTACATTTATATTTATCTTCCGATATATATATTGTATATGTTTCATATATTTGTCAATATATATATATATATCAATATATATATATCTATATATATATATACACGTTTTATGCATTACGCAATTTTTGCTATGTGGAATTTGTGAGTCAAAGCATCGAAATAAATTAGAAGCAATTAAGGTTTTTCCAACCTTAGTGTCGAAAAAAAAAGTTAAAAATTGAGACTTTTTTTTTGCGGCATGAGTCGCGACCTTAAGCCAAGCCAAGACACGTTGGCTGGCCTAAAGCCCAGCCGTGTTAAGCAGCCACCAAGACGACGTTGTTTGACATTCGGACGAAGGTAGCAACCTTTTTGGCTTGCTGCGTGCGAGACTGACTAGGCTTCTAGCTTGGGCAGGTTTTCAGTTAAGCCTACAGCCCAGCCCACCTCCAGCATGGCCTGCAGCCACATGTTGGGCCCTGTCCTTGCGCCCTTGGCCCAAACCCACTCGTTTGAGAAATTTGATTTCTATATCATTCCTCGCAAAGATACGGAATGACTCTCTTTTGACAATGGATTCAAGGGAATATATATGGACTAATCCAACCAAAATACGGATCATATAAATAATTATGGTTTTGGTTGATGAATCGACAAACTGATCACATGTTTGTCCACACACATTGCTGCTAAACCTCCTGGCCGATTTTAAGGGTTCACCACCCTACTTATCGATTAAAGTCTGGGAGACTGGATAATGCTGGAGAGTTTATATCAACGATTTTTGATAAAGTATTGCATGTCTTTTGGGTTTATAATTGAACATCGAATTCCCATGTTAACCCCAAATAGCCTCGCATAGTGATCATAAAGCGCAATTTAAATCATCGCCTGAACTTTAGTGAATGTACCAAGTTTTTGGTTTCTGCTTAGAGCTATGCAATCTTGTACGCAGCTATGTTGGTCCACCTTGAGGCCTATTGCCACCCAATGTGAAACCACATCCTTAACTTGTTGTATTTTCATATTATTGGACTTATGAAATTACCAAATTACCCTTGAGTTAACTTTCGTTCACCATCTCGTTGAAACGCATAGTCTTAAGTTAATTAATGTATTTGTATTGTACCCATTGACACGAACGCGTAGGCGCGAACGGATTCGAAAGAGGATGTATAACGAAGATTCTACGTTCGAATCGTCGAACGTTTTCGGATATTTGTGTTTCATTTTGTACATTCTTAAATTGCGAACCAAGGGGACCCATTTGGGATTCTTATCCCCTTAGCCTTACCCTATCCGGATACCCTCCCCACCTTTTCAAATTTTCTTATTTCCTTTTATAACACTCTCTCTATCTCTCTTTTCCCCTTACTTTCTCCCTTTCTCTTTTAAACCTCATCGAGCTCTCACCTCTCTACAAACTCTCACTCTCCTCTCTAAGCTCAGCAACATCAACCCCAAGCTCATCACCTGGACTGAGAGGCTTCAAGAACCTTAAACCAAAACTGGGAACCTCACCGTGACAGCCACGGTGCACACCTGCCCCTAAGAGCTCCGGTGGCTTTCGAGACTTTTTTGACATAGGTAAGCTTCTTGAAACCCTTGGGACATGTTTAAAGGTTAGATCGAAGCTTTTTTTTTAAGTTGTACACCTTTGTTAAACGCATTTTTAGCTCGGAGTGAGCTTTCCCAAATTTCGGCAAGAACACGTGACTTCCAGGCCATTTTCCAGCCAAACCACGACGAGTTAGCCATTGTGCAAGTTACCATTCTATTTGTCTCGTTGAGAATTATGATTTTCATTTTTAAATCACTCAATTTGGTTGAGTATGGAAAAAGTTATAAGCATTTAAAGGCTTGCCCAAAAATCGGCCGACCTACAGCCTGAAACTGGGTCGACCAACCCGATAAACTGAAACCCAATTTTAAACCCAAGTTACTACCCGGCCCAACTGTCCAGCCCAAATCCATATTTGTGACTTACTAAACGCAACCCAGAATCTCAAGCCCAAACCCAGAACCAAGCCCAACCCAGAACCTAGATCCGACCCGGATTCGACCCTACTCGATCGGATCCCAGATCCCAGTCAACGAGTGGGTCCTCGCATGGGCCTGTGCATAGGGTGTCTGTATTGGCCAGTGCGTGTAGTACATGCGCCTCCACCGGAAATACTGTGCTCCGCCGCCGTTCACGGCGGCGTTGACAACTTTTTTGGCCAACTTTTTGGCAACCCAACTCGGTACTTACGGAGGCGCGTGGCCATCCGGGTCACTGCCCCGTGGCGATGATTGGCCTTCCGGGTCACCACCCCGTGGCGGTGCGTGGGGGTACCCGAGGTCCCTCTTTATATTTTTAGACGTTCTGAATCTGTTTATGACGTCTGTTTTTCAAAATTCAACCATTTCAGTAGGGTTTTATTAATTGGTCCATTTATGTGCTTAGGTGTGTTTGTTAGTGGCGTTTCCGTTCTCCCTAGTTCGCACGACTTTTCGACGACGGAGTATCTGTGAGTGGACCCCTTCCAAAATGCATGATTTTTACTATTAGAAATGCATACATGTAAAGCATGATTTTATGGCTACATTTTATGAAACGTTTATGAGTAAATTGGATTTACGTTTTATGAAATATCATGCTTTACTGAGATATTTACGAATATAATTCATGATATGATGTTTGAGCTATTGAGCTCCGATGAGATATACTTTGGAAATCTTATGTTCATGGTTTTCTATGCTTATTCAGTGGTTACTTATACTATGTGCCTACGGGCGAATGATACTTATATATTGGCTTCGGCCGGGAGATGTAGTGCCTACTAGTGGAAGATACTTATATTAGCTTCGGCTGAGAGATGCAATGCCTACAGGCGATTGTGATACCACTATTAAGTACACTATATGTGATATATGTTCTATGAAGTTTTATGGCATGCTAGGGTTTTCGAAGAAACTTATTACTTATTAGCTATATGAGTTTTCTAAACTGGGGGTTAGTACATTGATGAATAACTATTTTAGTACTACTCATATATAAACTTGGTCCACTCATGTTTTGTTTTGCGCCCCTTCAGGACATAGGAACGAAGCATACGATCCGAGCTACGAGGCATTCCCCTACCAGTGATTTCGTGTCATCCTCTCTGCTTTTAACATCACTTGTAATAGCACATTCTATTATACCTTCCGCTTGTATTCTGAATTAGATGTATGCTCTGAACATGTCATGCATTATCACTGTCATTTTATTGACGGTTGAATATTATTATATTATTTGGTAAGGTTTGTATCTGAATATTACATTGTGTAGTTCGCGCAAAATTTATATGCATGTTGCATATGTTCTCGGCATATGCATTCATTAAATGGCTTGCATCACCCTCGAGTGTCGGCCAGCACGTGGACATCGGGATCAGGGTGTGTCACCCAACTAATTTGACGTTACAGTTGGTTACTAGGTATGAACCTGACGTTTCATACTTACGCATTTGGGTGTGCATTCCATGTGCCAAGTTGCGCCGCCACAATGAACCAATATGGGTCCTCAAAAGAAGGATGTGAATCTTTGTCGATCATGATTCTCCTTTACACTAGCTCTCTTAGAGCCCTTGCATGCGAGCTCTTTACCGCTCATTTATGAATTTTCATTTCAATGAGATAGTCATCCCGCCGTTAGAAGGAGAAAAGAACATCAACGTTCCTGGAGAACGGCGCAAATTTGCGTGGACGTTGCCCACTATGTCTCATCCAGATCCTCGTACCGCACAATTGTGATTAGGGTTGGAAAAAATTCCCGAAAATCCCAAACCGAACCAAAAAAGTCCCGAACCCAAATCGAAAAATCCCAAACCAAAATCATTCCGAAGTTCGGTAATCCCGTCCTGAAAAATATCGAAGTATTCGATATGGGATTGGTTACCAAAACTTATTTATTTGGTATTCCCGAAATCCCGAAAAATACTGAAGTATTTAGTATGAGATTGGTTTCCAAATCTCAATTATTTAGTTCCCACTTCCTAACTCAAAAGCAGAAGCCTTTTGGCTCCCACTAACAAAAGCCTTTCGGTTCCCACTTCCCAACTCAAAAGCAGGAGCCTTTTGGCTCCCACTCTCTCTCTCTCTCTCTCTCTCTCTCTCTCTCTCTCTCTCTCTCTCTCTCTCTCTCTCTCTCTCTCTCTCTCTCGTTATCTCCATCTGCAATGCCAACCCAGAAAGGCGAAGCCACCTAAACCTTCCTTCAACTCAATCCAAACCCAAGCCAACACATCCTCACTCTCTCTCATTTCTCATATTTTGCCCTTCACTCGGTCTCAGATTCTTTCCGTCTCTCTGTCTCTCTCTTCTCGAATTCGAAGCTCAATAGCCACCACCCTCTAACAATCTCACTCTGACGAACTCTCTCCACTCCTGCCACCACCACACTTCACGGCTTTATCCTCTCCTTCGATTCTCTCAATTTATTCTTTATGTGGGGTTTCAAATAAAGTTAGGGTTTCGAATTGGGGTTTCAATCTAACCTCCGATCCTACCTGCATTTATATCTTTTCTTATGCAAACTATAATGTACCTTTGACAGCAATTCAAACCTTTTTTGTGAGAACGCATGTTTAGGAGCTTGCATCATTTGTTCTTGTAAGGTTCTGTCTAGTTTACTCGAAAAAGAAAGCTGCTTTGATTATAGGTGGAAGTTTCATTAACTTGAAGATTGTACAGTTCTAAATCATGGGGAAATGTATGCATTCTCAATAAATGAGATCAGGACACAAGTTTCATTATACTTTATAAAAGTGGTACTGATCTCTTGGAATTGATTCTCTCTGTAATTGTTTACAGTTTCTCACATAGAAATACACATGTGCACATGCACAGACAGACATTCTCTCTCACTTATCTTTTGCTTTGCTTCTTACTTTTTTTGTTACTCCTTGATCATATAAGTTGGCGTTATTGGAATCTATATTTCTTACATTGCTTTTCCAATGGATTCTGTCACCGTAACTTGGTTACCTGACCGCCTGAAAACTCAAAACTATTTCGGGATTCTAGATTTGTCCTGAAATCCCGAAACTATTTCGGAATTCCCGAATTTTGGGATTCTCGAAAATTTGGTTTGGGATCGGTCTTGGAATTGGGATTCCTGAAAACTTTGGTTTGGGAATCAGGATATAGTTTTCGGTTCGGTATCCCATACCGAACCAGCCCTAAGTGTGATAAGCAAGTGCGATGAATTCTAGCTTTCAGAATGTTGCTCTAGACTCATTCCTCTGATCTAGGTAAAGTGACGAGATCATATACTAGCTACAAACATGCATGCAAAGATAGATGTATTCAACCGACGTCGAGTCAACATCCCCAAAGGGTGTGCCACCCCTGTTGGGCGGTTTAGCCACCTCTGTTGGACGACCCGATGCACCAGCGGTTAGCCAATCAATCTGTCTTAGCTTAGAGCACGACAAATCACTCGATTTATAGGATTCACTTCCCTATAAATGGAAGACACGACACAAAAATGAATCTATACTAATCGCTGTTTCAAATCATTTCCATCTCATGAGATTAATCCGGATTACTCTCAAGACTTGAAGTTCTTGGTCCAGTATACTAGTTTGGATGAGTTAATGGAATTGAAATGAGATTATCATCGATGATGTTTTCACTTATATGGTAGCTACCGACATAAATGAAAAGCGACGATATCGAACTGTGTTCCATTGATTAAGTGACAACATAGAACTGATTGGACAACCGAAATTACAATCCAGGTTAAATTCCTTACCAAAGTGTGTTTTGGACATATCATTCCTACACTGCCCAAGGTAAACATGTTGTGTTACAAGTGGGAAAGGAAGCGTAATGAGATGAATGAAATAATGCGATATGATGCACGCCTTACGGCATAAGATTTTTCTCAAATGCCTTGTGATTGATAACAACATTATGAAATGTGGTTAGTGTTTCTCCATGGGGATATAGATACAGAGATTTACATGTAAGTTCCTGAAGAATTACATGGACTAGTTCAAATAGTTCCAAACCACAGAACACCATCTTAACTTGTTTGAGGTGTTCACTACACCCTGAAATACTAGAGTTACAGTTTATGTCGTTGACATGGATCTCATTAAGACTCTATAAGGGCTTGAGAAAACTGTCTCGCACCTGAAGATGAAATTTGAGATAAAGGATCTTAAGAAAACTCGTTTATGCTTTAACCTGAAGTTGAAGCATTGTTCTGACGGTACTTTGGTCTACCAGTCAAACTACACCCTGAATGTGTTACCTTTGAGTATACATGTGATCTTCCATACGTTATATGCAAATGAAACCCTTGAAGAGGTTATGGAATCCGAAATTCCATATATGAGTTCAACTTTGCGCTTCGTTGTACTTAGCTCATTGTATTAGACAGGACATCTCCTTCATTGTTGATTTGCTGGTAAAGATGCAGCACCGCGCCTACACGCAACCACTGAATTGGTATTAAAGACGTACCCTAAAGGTACTACTGATTTGGGCAAATCCCAACGCATCTCGAGCAGATCCGACCCCCCTGATCCTCTAAATGATGCTTGCCTTGTTGTTATATTGACACTAGTTACTTATCAACCCCGCATAAGGCAAAATCCTCGAATGGTTATGTCTTTACCATTAAGGGATATTGCAAGATCTTGGAGGTCCACTATATGACCTTAATTAAGAAATCTTCGAAACGCTCCAAGACTCACCTCACTTCACTACGCCACACGTGAGACATGGTTAGGAGTTCTTATTGAGCATATTCGAAGTAATTGCTGTTTTCATCCATCGTTTAGTCCCAACGACGATCCATGAAGATTATGCCGCATGTATCAACCCGACCAAGACATGATACATCAACGAAGTCAACACCAAGACATATTGCGTCTACATCAAGCCAATCTCAGACAACCTTGCTGACCTCTACACAACGTCACTGCCAAAGTCAACCTTCCAGAAGCTTGTCCGAGGAATTTTTCTTAATGTATTCTTTTTCCCTACGATTAGGAGCATTTTTCCCACTAAGTTTTTGCTACCTAAATAGGTTTTGACGAGGCACCCATTCTGGGCTAGTCATATCCTTGTGAGCTTTTCTACTTGCATCCAAAAGACGTATGGTTTTGACTTAATGCAACTTCTCACTTTTCTCCTTAGTCTATGGGTTTTTCTCCCACATTGGGTTTTACCATAGCAACGTTTTGTGAGCTTTACCTTTTATGCATTCTTCAGTTAATCTCGCATTCGCTCATTGTGTCGACAACTTCATCAACTGTACTTACTTCATTGCTGAAGACCTGATGCGCCATTTGTTTAAGTATTTACACACTTAAGGGGGAGTGTTGCAGTCCTATTAAATTAGGAATGTGATTGTGTAAATCCTAAAATATCTAGGATATCCTTATGGGATTCTACCATATCTCTTAGACTAGATATTATCCTATTAGAGTTAAAATCCTAAAAGGGTAAGGAATTAACCTTCCTTATTACTATAAATAAAGGCACAATGGGGTGGAATAGAACACACCTCACAATTACACATCTCTCTCTTCTCTCCATGTGTCGCACCCCCTCTCTCTATGGCCTCCATAATTGTTCAATAAATTATGCGTACAACAAATTATGATTTTAAAAAAAAAAAATTAAAACCTAAATTTACTTGAAAAAAATTAGGGTGTATGGTGAAGACACAATCAAATTTGAATAAACAAAACAATAACCTCTTTCATAGCACTTTTAGAAATAAAAAGAGTAAAATTTAGAATTGGTCCCTGAACTCGTGCTCGAGTTTAGAATTCGTCCTTGAACTGAATTTCTGTTAATGCAAGAAGACCACGTGCCACGCAGGTGAGATATTTTGGTAGTCTATTGTTATTTCAACAGTTTCCAAAAAGTTTGCCTTTTCTTTGTGATTTTTGGTTCCAAGTGCAACTCAAGAGGGCCGACTTTTGCTATAGAGGAGAAATTTTTCAGTGTGCCCGAAACATGGAGCGGAACACCACATGTCATTACTCTAACTGGAAGGACAATTGAACAAAATAAATTTTTCTCCAATTGTATAATGACATGTGGTGTTTCGGCCATGTTTTGGACACACTGAAAAATCTCTCTTTACAAAGACCCTCAACTTAGCAAATTGATGTGGAAAGGTGGACAAGCTAAGGGTTGCTCATTCAAAACCCTCTTCTTTTTTTTTTCATAAGAGAGGTACAATATTCATAGATATGAAAGATCGATGATATGACGGATACAACGAAGTGGGCCTCGGTTAAAAACTTTGTTGGAACTTTCAACCCCCTAATGGTTCTTTGATGAGAATTGTGCTTGACAGCCATGCACCTGGTCCTGAAATGGTGACGTAATTCCTTCAACTCTACCCGCCAATGCTGCCACAACAATACTACTAACATCTATTTTCTCTTGTTTCAAAAAAAAAATACATCTATTTTCTCAACCCAAAAAAAAAAAAAAAAAAGTAAAATGATATCTTTACTATCTATTCTATTCTCATTTGTGTTTTCTAATAAAGATGGAATCCACATGTATGTATTGATAAATTCTACTTTATTAAAGATATGATACAAATAAATAGTAAACGTAGTAATATAGAAAAAACAAAGCAAAAGGAAAAAAGAACTCTGAATTGGACAAATTCTAAACTTATGTGGGAGTTGAGGACTAATTCTGAATTTTACTCGAAATAAAAAGTAAAAATAACTAAACGGCGTCGTTAGTGTGTTGGGTTGGTTTTGCAACTTTCTTACGGTAGGACTCGGCGGCGACTGAGCCTGAACTGAAATCAGCGAAAGAGGGAAAAACGGAGGTAGAGTGCTATGTGGTGGTGCACAACATAGCGAAGAGGCACAACGTGGGCACGCTCTTCGGCGTCTCTGAGCTGATTCTGGTCGGCCGCCGAGAATTCAACGCCTTCCGCAGCCATGGCTCCACCACACACCTTCGCTTTCGCCACTTCCATTCCCTTCAAGACGCCCGACTCTATCTCAAGGTCCTTTCTCTCTCTCTCTCTCTCTCTCTCTCTCTCTCTCTCTCCCTCCTTGATTTCTTTGATTTTGGGTATAAATCTCACTGAATAATGAGTATTCGATTTTGTGTATGTGGGTTTTAGGAGAGAGATTGTGATATATGCGGCGTTGAGATCACTGATAATGCTCTGCCTGTAAATCATCATCCTTTCACCAAGAGCACTGCTTTTCTTCTTGGCAATGAGGTAATTATCATTTTTACAATTACCCATGTGGGTTATTTGCTCTGTAACTATTGGCTCGATTGGGAGTTTTGATCGGTAACTTTGTTGTTGGCATTTAGGCTTGTCAAGTAATGTACTTTTGATCATCGGTTTTGGGTAAATGTTGGTTGGGATTTCGTTCGATATGATTCGATAGTTTGAGAAGGTTTTTCCACTGTAATTTAACAATCTGGTGCTATGTGTTTCAGTTTGAGTTAAACTTCACTGTGCAATCAGTTATGCATTTGTAAATTAGCTGCATTAGGATTAGGTGATAATCCCTTTATATTTTTCTTTGTGTTGTTTGTAGGGAACGGGCCTTTCTGCTAAAGAATTGGAAATATGCGACTTCTTTGTGTATATTCCGCAGTATGGAGGTGGTACTGCTTCCTTGAATGTGACCGTAGCAGCTTCTATCGTGCTGCATCAGTTTGGAGGTAACTATAAAAACATGGCCTGCATTCATCCCTTTTGTTTTTCTTCTCTTCTTTTACGGCCTTGTGGTTTATGCACTTTTATGTGATGGTTCACTGCATAAGCAAAAAAGTTACCGTCACTAGGATAATGTATTGTTTAGATTATCTTCCTAGAATCTAATCGGTGCCCTAATATCATTTTCTACGTTCCCATATCATTATGTTCAATCACCAAACCCCATCTATCCTCCTCCAGAATTCATCTTAAATATAATATGCAGGTCGTTTGTGTGCCCTCCCTTGTCTCGCCGGTCCTTCCTACCATTATCGAACTTATTATTGCGAATTTTCTACATCACCCAATATAAATTCTTGGAGTCTTATTCTGTCACTTGGCGTCCACTAGTCGAATTCTTGGAGAGGTGGTGTTAGGTAGGCATTTAGTTTTTAGACCTAACTAAGCAGACCAAATAGAACAAGATCAGTCAATAAGATTACTTTTCTTAATGACCAAAATTGTTTGAACTTTGACTGGTACCACTGTACCAATCTTAGTTAGTAGTGCACACGGTAATGATTCCTTTCTTTCTAACTTGATTATTTCACTGTTGAATTGAAAGTGAGTTTACGTTTGATAACCAACACCGATCAGAATAAGAAAATCTTTTCTTTTGAACTATGCCAATAGCATGTAGGTATAATTTTCCACTATTGATTATTCTTCTTGTGCACAACTTATGAAATTTCCCACCCACGGTTCTCTTCAGTTTGGGCTGGCTTCCCTGAGAGAACTCGTGAAGGGAACAAGTTTATTGTGGCAGAGAAACCTGAAAAGCAGACGACGAAATTTTTGTGCAGAAACAGCAGATTCCATCATTGAAGAGCGAAAATGCAGAAAAGAATTTGCTGCTCATGGTTTCTTTGATGAGAGTGGAAATGAAAATTCATCTTCTAACCTTCTAGATGGATTGTTTGCTGATGTAAGAATATAATATCTTAGGTATCATATATGCTGAAAATCGTTTAGATTTAGTACACATTCCTCAACTGTTGTAACCGATTAACAAAAGGAACAGTTTATGAGTTTTATGTATCATCTGCAATGTGCAGAAGATCTAGTTTCATAGTTTATAATGTTAGTGCCATGGGTTTTGTTCAAAGTTACTGTTATGGGTTGTTTACTAATTCGTACTCGGAATGAGAGGAATTGAACTAAGGAGGAACTTAATTGAGGAGTTGGAATGAGATGGAGTCAATATCAGATTCCTGTTGAAACTGTTTATTAAAATTTTTGGAATCTGAGCAAGAAAGATACTGACCATATAAGTTGTTTACTAATTCACATGAATTGGAAAGAAAATCAATTTGATTTCTAAACTGCTCATATTCTAGTAATCTATTTTATATGCTAATTCTTTTTTATTCATTTATTTTTTTGGATAAAGCTTTAGGATTTAGCTACAATATTTTCTGATTCCCCTCAGGCTTGGTAAACGCTGGAATGATTTGGGAGAAGTGCAATTCCGGTTTCGTAATCAAGCCATTAGAGTTTGGAGGAATGTATACCGCGAGAGTTTGTTTCAATTAGTTATGTGCTCTAAGTCTTTGTCAATTTTTTTTTTTTTTTTTAACAAACGATATTAGCTATACTAAAGAGATGGGGGAGTGAGCTAGCAAGAATGTGATTTAAATTCGTCTTTGGCGAGAATCGAATTAAGACCTCTCAGTTCTCACTCACAAGTGAAGAGGAATACCACTGGACGTAGTACTAGGTGGCCTTTGTCATTAATTTTAGCGTCCAAATTTTATCCAATGGTACAATAGTTTGTTACATTCACTCCAAAGGGATAGAGAAGGAAAAAGAATTAATCAAACTTAGGCAAACGACTACTAAACAAACAATGAAAAGCACAAACTTGCATGAGCAAACACTTATGCTATATTTAGCACTCGAGTCTTGTGAATCAAGCAATAATTCAAGAGGCTTAGGAAGCCGCCGACTCTGAGTCTTGTGAAGAATCAGAACTTGACGCGGGGTACCCGATTCCATGGCGGTTGTTAGGGAACACAACGAAAACAGTACCGGCAATTGTACCAATAACCGGAGGCAACACCTGCAGCAAAGTCTTCTCAGTGGACTCAAACCCTGGATAATAGCACCTGACAGTGTTGGTATCCAAAAGTGATATAACTGCAAACACAATCACGGAAAGGAAGGCATGCACAAAGTCCCCAATCCTAAGCTTATAAGCAGACAAGTCTACAGAATTGGAGTTTGTTGATGGCCAAAGACCCTTGCATGTTGCCACCCCATAGTGTGTTTGTCCATCACTCCCAGTGTAACTGTCTGTGAAGGAAGCAAAGCAGCAAGAGAAGCCGCAAAGGACGATGAGAATGGCGCTTAGGTATTTGTTGAGGGCCGTGCAGTTGCCGTTGTTGGTCAAGACAGGGTTGAGGAACTGGAACAAGAAGACCGTGCCGGTCGGGAGGAGCTTGATGAGGTTGCCTGCGCCTGTGAATGTTCTATCTTTGGCGCTTTTGTTTTTGGTGGTGGTTGTCTTGGATTTAGAGGAAGAGCCCCCCATTTTTTGGAACTAACGTATTCTTCGAGGGAGTTTAGAAGTGTTGTTTGTGACTTTGTGTGTGTTCTAAATTGTGGTTTTTGTGACAAAGATTTGGTGCCTATTTATAGAGAAATATTGGACATTTCCCAGGGAGGTAACAATTGGGTAGCAAAGTTAATTTTGCTAACTCTTTGGAGATGGGCATTGGTTTGTTTCATTGATGGAATGGAACTGCAATTGCTTCCACGTTAACTGAAATATGGCTTTGTCGTGTTGAGATGGAAAGGTGGCTTTTACTTTTAGAAAGGGCGGGCTTCATTTCTAATCCAAGTTTAAGAATTAATATTTTTGAATTTTCTGTGCCCCCAAGATAAGGATGCATAAAAGAAGATTGAATAAATCATAAACAGGATAAGTTAGTGTTGGGAAAATTACAATAAAAATTGTAATATTCTTCTAAAAACGTAGACAATTAGGTTGAGGCGCGGGTATCTCGTTTTCTTTAAAGAGATTCAAGCCCACTACAATTTTACAAAAGTTCACGAACCGGTGCAGCAGTATATCTCTTGACTTGTCCCCTCTAGAATACAACAGCCCAACTAAATTGTGTTTGATTCAAACCTTTCTGCACAAAAAGAGAAGAATCCAAAGCTCCACCACAAGAACATCTTTCGTTGGCCAATATAAATAAAATATACAAAGTATGGAGGAATAAAGATTGTAGTTATTAAGAAATTGGTAGTGAGATCATAAATAAAAGACAATTAGAAAGTGCTAATAATTATATGTTTTATTATCACCCTTGGTGAATAGGATAATAAACACAAGTTAACAAATAAAAAATATTACAAGAGTTACAAAAGATGAAAAGTTAAAGACTCCATCTTAATTTCCCACTAATCACAAACAAGGACAAATAAACTTACTTTCCCACTAACAACCAAATAATGACAATTATATATATATATATATATAGGGTTTTTATCACAAATGGTCCCTAACATTGATCAAACACATCATTTTGGTCTCTGACATTGAAAATCAATAGAAATGGTCCCTGAGATTGATCAAACACATCACAAATGGTCATTCCGTTAAAAACTCTTTGGGCAATTTTCAAAGCTTCGTAACTCAATCGTTTCTTGACCAAATTTGACCCATAATATATTAAAATGAAGATAGGAAAGTGTAAAACAAGATTATACCTATTTGGAAGGCCAATGGTTGCCGGAGATGGCCGGAAAATAGCCTCAAATGTGACTAGTCCGCGAAAAAACTAGAAAACTTCCCAGAAACTGGGTAAACTTTAAACATCATAACTTCTTCAATACTCAACGAAATTGAGTGATTCAAAAATGAAAATCATACTTCTCGACAAGAAAAATAGAATGGTACCCTTATTTACTGCTAATTCACCGTGGTTTGGCCGGAAAATGGCTCGAAATTGGATAACCATTTTCGAGTTAGCCAATTTCGAACCATTTTCCGGCCAGACTACGGCGAGTTAGCAATCAAGAAAGATATCATTCTCTTCGTCTAGTTGAGAAGTATGATTTTCGTTTTTAAATCACTCGATTTCGTTGATTATTGAAGAAGTTATGAACGTTTAAAGTTTACCCAGTTTCCGGTGAGTTTTCCAATTTTTCCGCGGACCAGTCACATTTGAGGCTATTTTCCGGCCATCTCCGGAAACCATTGGGCTTCCAAATAGGTATAATCTTGTTCTACACTTTCCTATCTTCATTTTGATATATTATGGGTCGAATTTGGTTAAGAAACGATTGAGTTACGAAGCTTTGAAAATTGCCCAAAGAGTTTTTAACGGAATGACAATTTGTGATGTGTTTGATTAATCTCAGGGACCATTTCTATTGATTTTCAATGTTAGAGATCAAAATGATGTGTTTGATCAATGTCAGCGACCATTTGTGATAAAAACCCATATATATATATATATATTATTACATCAACTATCTTATAATCATCGGTAGAGTTTTCTTTTTAAAAAAAAATCAGTAACTTAATTTCGTTTTAGGTACAGTTATTTAACTTAATTTTTACGAAAAACGTGTACGCACGACTTTGTTTGAAGAAGAATATACCTGACTTCGACTTAGGAGCTTAAACAGTGATTTGATTTCTTTTTATTTTTCATCATTTGATCTTATCCCAGCATAAATGTTATGATTTGAGTGAATAGTAACAGTACGTGACAATATTATATAAGTAAAAAATTACATGTATGTTTGTATGTAAATATGTTTAACGCTTGTGGGATATGAGTATCATGATTATTATAATTGGATATGCAACAAACACGTGGGATATGAGTATATTTTATACGCTTATAGGGGTACGCTATTTTTTTCTTTTTAGTTCGAGGTAGACTAATTTGACCAAAGAAAAATAGGCTTGTACTATTGAATTAGACAACTCTAGCATACAAAATTACATGCAATTCTCTGAATAACCAAAATTAGCCCTGCAACCTCGCCCCTTGAACTGCAATGACATGAATTTTCTTAAGAGTAAGTGTAAACCATTTAATTTCCTATGTATTAATGCGAAGCACTAGGTATATAAATAGATAGAAGCCCTCCAATGCAGTTATGATAAACTCAAATGCATTTTCAGACTTGTATATAGAATTTCCCATATGCATTTTGCGTCTTTCATATATATATATATATATATATATATATATATATATATATATATATATATATATATATATATATGGAACGTAATCAAATCGTTAATACTCATGCAAATCATGGCACTTCTACTGGTTTTGTTTGGTACGACTCTCCTCTGCTTTCATTTTACCGCATACGAAAACCTGTTTCAATCCTACAAGTCGTATTCTACCCAATGACGATCTACTTTTTAACGAACTCTTACAATATAAAACGTGCATGAACCTCATTAAGTGATTTGATCGATCATGACCCAGGTGCAATATTGAGGATTAAAATAAAACAATCAAAATTTGGATTCTAATGCATGTGTTATTGACGATAATATATAAATGTGTGTTTTAAATGACTTAATTTAAAGTATGTTGAATTCAGAATGGAGCGTACGTGTCAAAGATATAAACCAATATAATATTAAGAGCATCCGTGCCAAGTGCAGTTCATTTGACTAGTTAGGTCATACAAATGACCTTGATCAGCTCACTAATCAACTGTAGAAATGAAGAACAATTCAAACTCTTTGGTAGTGTTAATTGACTAGTAGGTTTAACTATACTACATCCATTCCTCGGGTATGTGCAAATTGTTAGTTGTTTGTATGGGGGTACTCGTGAGCGACTGTTAGCCGTTAGTTCACTATGGAATCATATGAATCTACAGCTGATAATTACTCATGCATGCGCACGCACTTGGACAACTTTTCTTAGCGATTTGCCGACTCAGGTGAAGTGATGTACGTATTTCTATCATATATCTACAACCAATGAAAAAAAAAGTTGAACAACCATGACAAAATATATCTACTAGTCTTAAATAGTCTGATATTGCAAGGAAAATTAGGTTTCGTTTGTTTGGGCAAGGAGCAATTACACATGCATGCATACATGTTTGGGAATTGCAATGTCTTGACGTGCTATGGAGGCTCTTCTCTTTTTTTGGGTCAATGCCGTACACGATGTAGCTGGAGACTTGTATGAACTTATATACTCATGATTTCAGGAATTGCTAGGCTTACGTCTATGCTCAATTCAGTTGTTATTTTCTATAATTTGTTATCCTTTTGTTGACAGTGCATGTAATGCTCGATCGACCCAGGTTTTTGTTCGTTCGACTTGCAAACTCCTTGCATATATTTTGGAGCGAGCAAGAAGCAAATGAAAAAACGGTTACAATAGGAGCTTATAACTTAAGTGTTAGTTAAGAGCATTTATTCATGTACCCGAAAACTTAGGTTCGCGATTCTTCCCCCACCGTTTTATTCCTAACACTATCGCTTGTACAAGAAAAACGAGTACCAACTTGCTTGCACGCTATGAACTTAAATTGCGCATGTACTATATTATCCCCACTTACTATAGCTAGTCCATATATATGTTATAACATGGAAAAATAAAAATATGTAAAACATGCATTATAACATAAGTACATAAGTGAATTGCAACGAACGAACACTATAAAATTACTCATTATACTAGGGCGCATGAGCACTGTTTCTAAGTTTTGAACGTTATCAGAAACAAGAATTAATATTGAGTGTGTGTTCGTGCTGAAATTGAAAGCATGTACAATTGTGTACATGTGTGTGTGTACGTGTATATATATGCACACACTTAGAGACTTGGAAGGCACTGTTTTCTCATAAACCAAAGAGTAATGCTAAAAAACCACATATTTATATATACTACATTGGTATATCATTTTATGTGGTAAGTGATAACAACATTCAATAAGATAATTTAATTAATTAACGTAACATGTACATATCACTTATCATATCAAATGATACACAAATATGTATAAAATGTGATCTCCTTAATATTTTCCGAAACGAAAGAGTATAGATGATATCAATCATTGATGGCATTATTTCGTCAGAACACGTATTTCTTGCGGTGCAGTTTTACTTTGGCCTACTCGACCCCCAAAACCCTCGAAAAAGAAACGTATTTCTTGCGGTGCAGTTTTACTTTGGCCTACTCGACCCCCAAAACCCTCGAAAAAGAAGAAAGACTCTCTGCTTTAGGGTTGCAGGTTACAGAAGTTTTGTTTTGTGCTAGCTTTCCAGTACCCTTGTAAAATAGCTGACAATAGCTTAAGACAGAGAAGAGAGTTGGCAACAATCTACCTGCTGCTAAATGTAGTTAGGAAACTTTTTTGAAACACAACGATATTCTATATTAAGTGTTAGCAAGATTTAGGCTTAGTTACACAATTAGATAACCAAAATAATTTGATATCGAACTCATCATATATAAAAATTAAACCTAAGATCTCTTACCCTAATATCAGTGACAACTTTTTTGACCTTTTTCACTAATCAGATGGACACTTGCTGCCAAGGTCTATTTTAGCATTTGTGCAGTAATACATCCCTTCCAGTTGATAAATTGATTTTGCATTGAATGCTCAATTATAATAGGAAATCGAAGTAAGAGTTTAATGTATGGACGCAAGTTGAAGATTATTTACATGGTAAATCTGTTGGATTTGGAACGCGAGAATTAGCTACGTACTGGTTCCACATCACGTGAGATGGGACACAAAAAGACTATTGTGGGTGCAATTTTAGTCAAGTAAGAATTAACTAGAAAACCTATAAAACAATTAACGCGTAAGATCAATTGAAAAATTCTGGAGAATGTTTGTCAAATGGTCTCCGATGCCTAAGTCTTAAGTTTGAGAGAATTGAATAGAAGTAGATAGTTCTATGTTTAGTTTGCTATTACCAGTTTCCTTGTGCGACTTAGCTATTTATAGAGTATAAAGTTCTTTAGTTGTCTACCAATTGGCCAGTGCTAGGCAGACCGATTGATGGATTAGTCTCCTTGACCGGGTAGAGAGAGTATCCCTTGGGGAGATGCCTTGGCAGAGGGCATCTTAATATAGGTTTAGTATAACCTTCCCTTGCTAATTCTCAACTGCCCGAAAGGTCGAATTTAGCCAGAGGTCGACGACCATGTCTTACAAAGAAGGACACAATGTCTGCATGTGGGCCAAGCTATCTACATTAGTGCTCGGCAAGATTTGGGCCTTTGGGCATGATAGTTTGTGGGCTTTCACTAATTTTCAATGAGTTGGTCTACTTAGTCCATTAGGGTTGAGACAATGGTCTGCTCATGCCTTCAAAGATATTTTGTCATATTGAATTCATATGACACGCTCTAATTAGGCGTGGTCAATTATGTGGCCACAACTATAACATTCCTACACGTATGTGAGACACTCGTGAATGTTGAGTTTTATTTTTTTTGGAACAACGATATATTTATAAGAATTGAAGAAATAAATTGATTTTAAACTTGTCATTCAAGAAATTTAAACCTAAACCTCTCACTTACAAATGAAGAATCTCGCTATAACGTAAACTAAGAGACGGGTTTTTATCACAAATAGTCTCTGACATTGAAAATCAATAGAAATTGTCTCTGAGATTGATCAAATACATCACAAATGGTCATTCCGTTAAAAACTGTTTGGGCAATTTTCAAAGCTTCGTAACTCAATCGTTTCTTAACCAAATTCGACTCATGATATATCAAAATGAAGATAGGAAAGTGTAGAATAAGATTATACCTATTTGGAAGCCCAATGGTTGCCGGAGATGGCCGGAAAATAGCCTCAAATATGACTGGTCCGCGGAAAAACTGGAAAACTCGCCCGAAACTAGGTAAACTTTAAATGTTCATAACTTCTTCAATAATCAACGAAATCGAGTGATTCAAAAATAAAAATCATACTTCTCGACGAGACGAAGAGAATGGTATTTTTCTTGATGGATAACTCGCCGTAGTTTGGCCGGAAAACGGCTCTAAATTGTCTAACTCGAAAATGGTTATCCAATTTCGAGCCGTTTTCCGGCCAAAACACGGT
The DNA here is from genome assembly GCA_024362995.1 of Heteromeles arbutifolia. NCBI lineage: Eukaryota > Viridiplantae > Streptophyta > Magnoliopsida > Rosales > Rosaceae > Heteromeles > Heteromeles arbutifolia. Next base: position 23,708,289 of record JANCRC010000006.1, read on the forward strand.
GAATTAGCAGTCAATAAATGTACCATTCTCTTTGTCTCGTCGAGAAGTATGATTTTCATTTTTGAATCACTCAATTTCATTGAGTATTGAAGAAGTTATGAACGTTTAAAATTTACCCAGTTTTCGACGAGTTTTCCAGTTTTTTCGCGGACCAGTCACATTTGAGGCTATTTTCCGGCCATCTCCAGCAACCATTGGGCTTCCAAATGGTATAATCTTGTTCTACACTTTCCTATCTTCATTTTGATATATTATGAGTCGAATTTGGTTAAGAAACGATTGAGTTACGAAGCTTTGAAAATTGCCCAAACAGTTTTTAACGGAATGACCATTTCTATTGATTTTCAATGTCAGAGATCAAAATGATGTGTTTGATCAATGTCAGGAACCATTTGTGATAAAAACCCTTAAGAGGCACGTGAATGTCGAGTTTACTTCATGGCCCTGCCAAAACTTAATTATTTTGGTGTGCTAAAAGAGATGATTAGAGGAGGGCTTTGTTCACTGTATAAATTAGTTTAACCATTAATACTTATATTGTATGAAAAAATACCGTTAGCTTTGTAATTGGATACATTTTTATTTAACATCAAGTATTGCTAAAAAAATAAGGGTTCCCTCGAGGCCTCACTCGGCTCAACTAACCTTAACCTAATTGAGCATAGTCATGAGTTTGATCTTTTCGTCTACCTTGTGACATGGTCACTTACGTAAAAATGAAGTCAGGAATTAGAAAAAATTGTAACCTAATAGACACGTAATTAGTACGAATTTCACATTTTAAGTAAATATAAAACATGTTCTAATAACCGAAAAAACAAATAAACGTCATTAGTGTGACAGCCTGTCCCGGAAAATATTGATTTTATAATTTATTAAGTGATTTTACGAAAATGCCCTTGAGGCACGCGCATTGTTCGAGGTTAATCGTTGTGTCGTGCCATCTAAGATTTGTTTTCTTGATATATCCTCGTAGTACTCGTCACTACGGACGCGTGGGCGCAAGTGGTTCGTGATTTGGAGTTCTATCGAAAAAGATATTAAAGTTTGAAGTTTGGGCATTTTGGGAATTATAAGAATAAAATATGGAAATTCTTTTATGAAAATGGATGGTCCAGATTAAAGGAAATCTGAAATGGATGGCTGGGATTTAAAGAAATAAGATTATGTGTGTGTGTGTGTGTGTGGCTGGTGGAGAAAGGAAGAAGAAGATGATTGGGCAAATCTGCCCAACCAGGAAGAAGAGAGAAGAGAGCTCCGGGAGAGAAAAGGAGAGAGAGCTGGCGAATGGGGAGAGGAGAGAGGAAGAGAAGGACCAATCAGAGAAGGTGAAAGGAGGAAAAGAGAGAGGGCGAGAAGCGGAGGATGAAGAACAGAAATGGGTCTTCAACCCGCGACCCGCGCGACCCGTGGGTTTTCCACCCTTGTTCGTCCAAATTTCTTCATTTTTCCGGTGAGTTACTTCAAACCATCACTTGGAAAACCCTCTATGATCTTCCCTCTTCCTATTACAGCCCAAAAATCAAAGAATTTGGCTTGAAATTGGATGAAACCGTACGGTGTGTGTGCGGTGGCTTAGTGTGCAAATTCTTCAAATCTGGAAACGTTTTCTTTCAATTGCTAACACCATTAGCATTCCCTTAGGACCTGGAACAAAGCCCAAGCAGTGGTTGAGGCGTTGGAACAAGTTTGGAGGTCGAATTGGAGCACACCAAACCTAGGGTTCCGACGGGTTTTGTTGGAATTGGAGGCTTTGCCGACCGAATTGGCCTTGGCTACAGGTATGAAAGTTGTTCTACTCATTGAGATCTTCATTCCTGTAAATTTTGGTAATTTTTGGAGATAGTTGGATTTTCCGGCGAGCCGGGGCGGCCGACCGCCACCCACGGCGGCGCGTGGCCAGTGGGCCGCCAATGTCATTTTTAAACTATATTGGATGTCCTGAGTTCAGTTTTGATAGTGGCTTAACGTTGGTTGATCATTTGGACTTAAATTCGTTAAGATGCATGGTTAGGCCAAAATATGAATTGACGATCCGACCGTCGGATCGTCACCAAACTTTGGTACGTAGTAGTACGTAATATTTGAAGAATGTAGGAACTTACGGATCGGGAATTCGATGGACGGATCTCCCGGAATTGGAGTTGTAAGTTCATAAAATATAATGTTAACCGTCACTTAGTTCGACAATTGACGGAGATCCGACCGTTGGATGGTCATGAAATTTTAGGATGTTGTTCTAGAGATTTATTGTGGACTTCTGGAAGTTACGGATTGGAAATCTGAGTTGCAGATCTTCCGGATCGAACTTCATAGTGACGTGTTTTATATAAGTGATATATTCTATCGATATGATTCTGAGGCATGATTTGATGGTTGTTCTAGGCGCCGATCGTCATGACGCCTTGATGTGTTGTGCTAGGGAGTTGCAGGGCAAACTCCAGGTGAGTGGGCAGTTTTGTTTTCCGTATACACCTATATACTTATGGGTTTCCCAGAAATCGATTTTTGAATGAAAGTATATTTTGAAATGTCATGCATAGATTTATATGAATATGTGATTTAAAAATGCCATGCATAGAAATTACATGAATTATGTGAATTGATATATGATGCATATATGTGAATTGGTGCTGCGTACGCGCAGGTGAGTATCAGGTGAGTTATATTTGGTTCATTGAATTGTTTGATGAGATTTATGTTGATGGCTCATAACCTGCACCCCTAGTGTTAGTGCTTGTGTTATTCACCCGCATCACACGCTCACCTTGGATCCAAGTAGATGCTAGTCGTACAGACCACTGGAGGTGGTTCCGACATGCTAGTCGTACAGACCATTAGAGACGGTTCCGACTAGTAGGTGACCCTAGATTATGTGCACAGATGATTGATGAGAGAAGCACTAGAGCGTATTATTACACCATCCGAGTCGTACAGACTACTACAGGTAGTTCCGACTCATGTGCAGCGTAGTGCCGTACAGGTCGCAGTTGGCGACTCCGGCAGTGCCGTACAGGTCCCAGTTGGTGACTCCGGCTGGATTGGATATTGAGCTTTAGAATCAGCCGTACAGGACCACTGCAGGGTCTCCGGTTGATTTATTATTTCACCTGATTTATGTTGATGCATCCATATTATGTTTTTGGCACATGGCATGGCATATTTTCTGAAAAGTGATAAAGAATGGTGTTTTGAGATTTTTGAAGCTATATATATTTGTATATGCTATTTTCTGGGAAAGTATACAGATTTTACAGTGAGGGGTTAGAACTTTGATAAAGAAAAGTTTTGAAAAGACTTGTTTTACTGACCCACTCAACTTTGTTTTTGCGCCCCTCCAGGTTCGAGTTAGAGCAGAGCTTTGGTGGCCGCGAGGAATCCAACAGTGTTCTGACAGAATTCACAATTGTATTTTTTAAGCTTCCGAACTGTGTAAATGGTTACGTCACTCTCACGTGACGGCCAGCACGCCCTCCTTCGGGACGGGGTGTGTCAGTTGGTATCAGAGCCTAGGTTGTAGTCCTGTACATCTTGAGAATTCTCTAGTGTCTTCTGTCAGAACAATACCGCCTCGTAGAGAGCCACGTCGTTTAGTTGAGTCTAGTTTTCCCTATTTAGCTCAGTTATGGGAAGCTAGTACTAATGTGACTGAATCACTTTATGGAAAATGAATGACCTGAGGGAGCAGGTCGATGGCTTAATCATTTGGAAAAGGTGTTTCAGATTATGCAAGTTAAGGAAATCTTTCTTTTGACGGTAGGTCAAGACGACTACCTGGTTTCTGAGTATTGAAATTGCATCCTGGTGGAGACATGAGTCTTGTATGACGTCGCTAGAGGAAACAGCTGATCGAGAGTTATTTAAAGAATTGTTTAAGGAAAGGTTTAGTCCTCCGGCATATATTGATGGTGAGAAGCGATAGTTTACAATTTGAGACAAGGAAAGATGACGGCAAATGAGTATTATAGAAAGTTTACGGAGTTGTCTCGTTACCATACAGATATTGTTAAGAATCGAAGACTCAGAACTTCAGAAGGAAATAAGGCTAGTTCTAGTTCTTCCAGCTGAGGTTTTAGTGCCACTGGTCAGAGGTATGGTGATAGATTCACTGGTGATTCCAGATTTCAGAGACAAGGTGATTCAGATAGAGGGAATGTACCTTTGTGCCGTAGGTACAATAATGGACACTTTGGATAGTGTAGACAAGAAAGCAATGGATGCTTTACATGTGGATAAATGGAACATAGAGCTGCAAATTGTCCCTAGAATCGGTAATTGCCTCCGTAGTCTTCTTTGCCACCACTAGCGCTGATCCATCAGGTACCTGGATCTAGTGTGGTGTACAGGATTAGAGTCGTACAGGTCACAAGAGGTGACTCCGACTTATATACTAGCAGTGATCGATGAGTTATGAGTACAGCCGCACATGCCACATTAGATGATTCCAGCTGGGTGGACGAGCTATAGATTCAGCCGTACAGGTCATATTAGCTGACTCCGGTTGATATATTTCTTGGTATTGATGATGTTGCCAGAGAGAGTAATGATGGAGCACGATCGAGGCGTGTATATGTATTTCTAATGAAAGACAAGATGATAATATTGCACCCTTGGGGATTATTGCTTACTTATCGAGACAACAGTGAGTTATCGTTATTGCGGGCTGCAGACCGTAATATCCATAACTTATTGTTGGATTCGTTAAGCGAGTAAACAAGTAGGTCATCCTACGTTAGTATGGTGTTATTCAGAGTGTCCAGTGATGGTGAAAGATGTTGTTATGCCTATGAATCTTATCCAGTTGGATATTGTGGATTTGATGTGATTTTTGGCACAGATTGGTTGCAGTATGATCGTGGCAAGATAGATTGCTACGGGAAATCAGTTATTTTCCATCGATTTGGATGACCAGAGGTTACTTTTGGGGGATGCAAAGTGGAGTGAGGTATGCCGTTATTTCTGCTGTGAGAGCAAAGAGATTGTTATCGAATGGCTACCTAAGATATTTAGCTCATGCGGTACTATGATGTTGCTCTGAGTAGTGTGGAAGTGGTCTAGGTGGTTAAACATTTTCCTGACGTTTTCCCTGAGAATTTACCTGGACTGCCACCAGACGGAGATGTGGAATTCACTATTGATTTGTCTCCAGGTGTAGAGCTTATATTATAAATTGATTCATGATGAACAAAAAGAATTGAAAATTCGGTTACAGGAATTGGTTGATAAAGGTATCATTTAACTTTGTATGTCATCATGGAGAGCCCCAGTTTATTTATGAGGAAGAATGTGGACATTAAGGCTATGCTTTGATTATAAGCAATTAAATCGGGTAACGATTGAGAATCGTTATCCATTACCGCTTATTAATGATTGTTTGATCAGCTTAAAGGTGCCTGTGTATTTTCAAAGATTGAATTAAGGTCTGGTTATTAACCAATTGAAGATTTCAGTGATGATGTCCCTAAGACAGTTTTCAGAACTCGTTATAGTCCTTGCGAGTTTTTGGTAATGCCATTCGGATTGACGAATCTTATGAGTTTGACGAATGAAGTATTCAAGTGAATCCTTAAAAGGTAACAGTGATGGATAATTTGGAACAACCCCAAAACGGGACTGAGGTACGGAGTTTTCTTAGCTTAGCAGGCTATTATGGACGAATTGTGAAGGATTTTTCAGTCATTGCCTTGCCTTTGACGAGACAGACGAGAAAAGAGGTCAAGTTGAGTGGGATGAAAATGGTAAGCAAAGTTTTCGACAGTTGAGGTATTTCCTCACTCATGCACTTGTGTTAGCATTCTCAGATGATAACGGGAATTATGAGGTCTATAAGGATGCTTCCTTGAATGGTTTGGGATGTGTATTGATGCAAATGGTAGGGTGATTGCCTATGTTTCACGGCAATTGGAACCTCATGAGATGAATTGCCTTACTTGTGATTTGGAATTTGCGACTATCATCCTTGCTTTGAAGTTATGGAGACATTATATTATTGGTGAAAAGTGCAAGATTTTTACGGATCATAAGAGTCTCCAATATCTGTCTACTCTAAGGGATCTTAGTCTTAGGCAACAAAAGTGGATTGAGTTGCTTAGTGATTATGATTGCACGACCAGGGTGATCGTGCAAATGTTTGGGCTGATGTACTTAATACGAAGACGCTCGTGAAAATAAATGCCTTGTATGCTTGTTATGTTCCTCTTCTTGCGGATTTGAGATCTACTGGAGTAAAGTTGGAAATAGAAGAACGAGATGAAACCTCGCTTACTAGTTTTCAAGATAGGCCTATTCTGATTGATCATATACTCGATGCCCAGAGGATTGATGAAGAAATCAGGAATTAATTGATGCAAAGAATATCGAGAAAAGAAAGATCACAGAGTTCGAAAATCAGATGGCGTACTTATTCTTGAGACCTGGATGTAGGTGCCTAATGAGATGGAATTAAAGGAAATAATTTTGGACAAGGCGCACTGTTCAGCTTATGCAATGCATCCCGGAAGTACTAAGATGTATCATACTATTCGATCATTTTACCATTGGTTGGGTATAAAAGGAGAAATAGCTGAGTATGTTAGTAGGAGGATCACCTGTCAGCAGGTTAAAGTGGAAAGAAAGAAGCCTTTGGATTATGTGTACAACTTCCTCGTACACGAGATGGTTATGATGGAATTTGAAGTGGTAGATGATCGGCTTACTAAGTCAGAACATTTTACTCTAGTGAAGAACAACAACCTTTCCAGACAAGTACAACAACTAATTATTTGTTTTATGGAAATGGGATTTTGGCTTACGGATACGTTGAGCTTTTTGGGTATGTTGGTTATTTCTAAGTTTTGGTTAGGGTTGCATGAAGCTTTGGATACAAGATTACTCAATAGTACATCCTATCATTCTCAGACAGATAGTCAATTAGAGATGACCATTCAGATTTTGGAGGATATGCTGAGATCCTCAGTATTGCAGTTTGGTGACGCTTGAATTAAGCGGGTGGATGTGATGGAGATTGCCTACAACTACAGCTTTCAGTTGAGCATTGGTATGTCACCGTTTGAGGCACTTTATGAGAAAAGCTTGTCGTACACCTTGATATTGGTCTAAAGTAGATGAAAGAATTTATGTGGGTCTTAAGATTTTGGATGACTCTACTCGGATTGTTCAGGTGATTAAGTCTAACCTGAAAGTAGCCCAGGAGCGGTAAAAGAGATTAGCAGATGGATGTGCCATTAATCGAGTGTATGCTGTGGATGATTTCGTATTTTTGACGTTCTCTCCTTAGAAAAGTGTGATTCGGTTCGAGAAGAAAGGTAAGTTAAGTCCTAGAGACATCGGACCCTATGTGATCATCGAACGAGTCGAGGAAGTGGCTTACAGGCTTGAGTTGCCTCTAGAGTTGTCGTAAGTGCACGATGTGTTTCGATGATTCGACATTATGTTTTAAATCCTTCACGTGTGAGAGATCCTCAACCATTGGAAATTTATTTGGATTTGACTTAGGATGAGGAACCAGTGACTATTTTGGATTGGAAAGAGAAAGTTCTGAGAAATGAGATTGTGCGTTTGGTTAAAGTTTTATGGAGGAATCATTCAGTGGAAGAAGCTACTTGGAAGTCAGGAGATTGGATGAGAGGGATGTAACCAAGTTGTTTTATGATTATTAGAGGTTTGATTTGGTTTATGAATTTCGAGGACGAAATTCTATAAGGTGGGTAGATTGTGACAGCCTGTCCCGGAAAATATTGATTTTATAATTTATTAAGTGATTTTACGAAAATGCCCTTGAGGCACGCGCATTGTTCGAGGTTAATCGTTGTGTCGTGCCATCCAAGATTTGTTTTCTTGACATATCCTCGTAGTACTCGTCACTACGGACGCGTGGGCGCAAGTGGTTCGTGATTTGGAGTTATATCGAAAAAGATATTAAAGTTTGAAGTTTGGGCATTTTGGGAATTATAAGAATAAAATATGGAAATTCTTTTATGAAAATGGATGGCCCAGATTAAAGGAAATCTGAAATGGATGGCTGGGATTTAAAGAAATAAGATTATGTATGTGTGTGTGTGTGTGGCTGGTGGAGAAAAGAAGAAGAAGATGATTGGGCAAATCTGCCCAACCAGGAAGAAGAGAGAATAGAGCTCCGGGAGAGAAAAGGAGAGAGAGCTGGCGAATGGGGAGAGGATAGAGGAAGAGAAGGACCAATCAGAGAAGGTGAAAGGAGGAAAAGAGAGAGGGCGAGAAGCGGAGGATGAAGAACAGAAATGGGTCTTCAACCCGCGACCCGCGCGACCCGTGGGTTTTCAACCCTTGTTCGTCCAAATTTCTTCATTTTTCCGGTGAGTTACTTCAAACCATCACTTGGAAAACCCTCTATGATCTTCCCTCTTCCTATTACAGCCCAAAAATCAAAGAATTTGGCTTGAAATTGGATGAAACCGTACGGTGTGTGTGCGGTGGCTTAGTGTGCAAATTCTTCAAATCTGGAAACGTTTTCTTTCAATTGCTAACACCATTAGCATTCCCTTAGGACCTGGAACAAAGCCCAAGCAGTGGTTGAGGCGTTGGAACAAGTTTGGAGGTCGAATTGGAGCACACCAAACCTAGGGTTCCGACGGGTTTTGTTGGAATTGGAGGCTTTGCCGACCGAATTGGCCTTGGCTACAGGTATGAAAGTTGTTCTACTCATTGAGATCTTCATTCCTGTAAATTTTGGTAATTTTTGGAGATAGTTGGATTTTCCGGCGAGCCGGGGCGGCCGACCGCCACCCACGGCGGCGCGTGGCCAGTGGGCCGCCAATGTCATTTTTAAACTATATTGGATGTCCTGAGTTCAGTTTTGATAGTGGCTTAACGTTGGTTGATCATTTGGACTTAAATTCGTTAAGATGCATGGTTAGGCCAAAATATGAATTGACGATCCGACCGTCGGATCGTCACCAAACTTTGGTACGTAGTAGTACGTAATATTTGAAGAATGTAGGAACTACGGATCGGGAATTTGATGGACGGATCTCCCGGAATTGGAGTTGTAAGTTCATAAAATATAATGTTAACCGTCACTTAGTTCGACAATTGACGGAGATCCGACCGTTGGATGGTCATGAAATTTTAGGATGTTGTTCTAGAGATTTATTGTGGACCTCTGGAAGTTACGGATTGGAAATCTGAGTTGCAGATCTTCCGGATCGAACTTCATAGTGACGTGTTTTATATAAGTGATATATTCTATCGATATGATTCTGAGGCATGATTTGATGGTTGTTCTAGGCGCCGATCGTCATGACGCCTTGATGTGTTGTGCTAGGGAGTTGCAGGGCAAACTCCAGGTGAGTGGGCAGTTTTGTTTTCCGTATACACCTATATACTTATGGGTTTCCCAGAAATCGATTTTTGAATGAAAGTATATTTTGAAATGCCATGCATAGATTTATATGAATATGTGATTTAAAAATGCCATGCATAGAAATTACATGAATTATGTGAATTGATATATGATGCATATATGTGAATTGGTGCTGCGTACGCGTAGGTGAGTATCAGGTGAGTTATATTTGGTTCATTGAATTGTTTGATGAGATTTATGTTGATAGCTCATAACCTGCACCCCTAGTGTTAGTGCTTGTGTTATTCACCCACATCACACGCTCACCTTGGATCCAAGTAGATGCTAGTCGTACAGACCACTGGAGGTGGTTCCGACATGCTAGTCGTACAGACCATTAGAGACGGTTCCGACTAGTAGGTGACCCTAGATTATGTGCACAGATGATTGATGAGAGAAGCACTAGAGCGTATTATTACACCATCCGAGTCGTACAGACTACTACAGGTAGTTCCGACTCATGTGCAGCGTAGTGCCGTACAGGTCGCAGTTGGCGACTCCGGCAGTGCCGTACAGGTGCCAGTTGGTGACTCCGGCTGGATTGGATATTGAGCTTTAGAATCAGCCGTACATGACCACTGCAGGGTCTCCGGTTGATTTATTATTTCACCTGATTTATGTTGATGCATCCATATTATGTTTTTGGCACATGGCATGGCATATTTTCTGAAAAGTGATAAAGAATGGTGTTTTGAGATTTTTGAAGCTATATATATTTGTATATGCTATTTTCTGGGAAAGTATACAGATTTTACAGTGAGGGGTTAGAACTTTGATAAAGAAAAGTTTTGAAAAGACTTGTTTTACTGACCCATTCAACTTTGTTTTTGCGCCCCTCCAGGTTCGAGTTAGAGCAGAGCTTTGGTGGCCACGAGGAATCCAACGGTGTTCTGACAGAATTCACAATTGTATTTTTTAAGCTTCCGAACTGTGTAAATGGTTACGTCACTCTCACGTGACGGCCAGCACGCCCTCCTTCGGGACGGGGTGTGTCAATTAGGCCCTCGAATATTTTATGAATCCTAAACTCTTATGGTTATTTTCAATATTTCCAATCAATATAATGTGACTATTGTTACAGTCATATTTAGAATACGAATGTGATTGTGTATCCTAGTGGATCTAGGAATATGTCTTATATTCCTATTAGGAGTTAATTAACTATTAAGAGTTGTAATCCTAAAAGGGTAAGGATTCTACCTATCTTACTACTATAAATAAAGGCACAACGGGATGATGCAACACACACCTCACAATTAAATATCTCTTCTCTCTCTTATTGTCGTTGGCCTCCCCCTCTCTATTCCTCTAGAATAGTTCAGTTAAATAAGCCTACAACACGTTGTCAGCACGCTATTGCCAGAAGCTAAGGAACGGACGGATCATAGGAGGAGGCTCTCTTCTACCAAATTCAAAGGCTTTTATTTGTTTTCTGCTAACCAGGCATGCTTAAAATAAAGTAAGATATTTGAAACGTCCACGAAGCATGAAAACATTCCTCATGATGCATGAACCCCCTATGTTTATATTTTCCTTTCGATATATATTGTATATATTTCATATATTTGTCAATATATATATACGTTTCATGCATTACGCAATTATTTTTGCTATGTGGAATTTGTGAGTCAAAGCATATAAATAAATTAGAAGCAATTTAGAGCTTTTCAAACCCTAGAAAATTCGGAAAAAAAAAAAAAACTGGGATTTTTTTTTTTGCGACACCACCGTGACACCATGCTGGACCACCACGTTGGCCTGAAGCCCAGCCGCGTGGGGAAACGGTGTCGTATTGACACCTGGACAAGGCACACAACCATTTGGGCTTGGTGCCTTGCAAAGCGTGTTCTTTGGGGAAGTTAAATACTCAACCTTCACATACAAAGATTATTCACAACCCGCCTAAGTTTCTTCAAAGGATTCAAGGGGATATTTGTGTGCCTATCCAACCAACATGCAGGCCATTTAGATACTTCATGGTAGGGGTGGGCAAACGGGTATAGGAACCGCGGGTCGGGGCCGGTAATCAAGGTTTGGGGTGGGTACGGGCCGGTTCCTAATTTTTAAAAAGAGAAATGGGGTGGGGCGGGGCTTTGAAATTTTAGGGGCGGGCCGGGTCCGGAAGTATAAAAAAAAGGGTACTCAAACTGACATGTTTGTATCATTTTCCCATTCCTCTCATATTTTCTCACACATTCTCGAAGACTATCCTATCCTCAGTCTCCTCCCTTTCGATCTTTCTCTCCCCGAGTATATATCTCTCTCTCTCCCCGAGTCTCTCTCTCTCTCTCTCCCGAAGCCTCTGTCTCTGATTTTTCACACCTTTCAGATCTGTCAATTCTAAATCTCCTCCCTCTCGATCTTCCTCCCGATGCATCTGTCTCTGATCTGCGCAGCTTCGTCGGTTTTTCGCTCCCTCCTGAATCGGAGATCGCTCGACGGGAGCTCGATCAAGAGGTTTTGGACGCGATAGAACAAGCGAAGGATCTGGGCGGGTGAATTCTGAGAGCGGGTCTGGGTCTGGTCGGGCTTAGCCGAGACGAGGTCCTTGAGGGATTTGAGGATGAAGTCTTACGACTACCTCTTCAAGTACATTATCATCGGCGACACAGGTCTCAATTCCTCCAATCCATAACATTCTTATTTTTCTTTATTTTTTTTGTTTGTTTGGTTTGAGAATTGAGGTTTTAAAACAATTGGGTTTTGGTTTTGGGTTTTTGGTTTGGATTTGTTGGTGTCGGAAAATCTTGCTTGTTGTTGTAATTCACGGATAAAAGGTTTCAGCCTGTGCATGATTTTACCATCGATGTCGAGTTCAGAGCTCGAATGGTCACCATTTATGGTCATCCTATCAAGCTCCAGATTTGGGACACCGTAAGTTACATGTACTTATCTTCTTGTTTTCTGTTTGGCTATTAAGAAAATAGAATTTTCGTGGTGAATTGGGTTTATGGTTTTGTACCAGATTTGGAAACGACGCGACAGCGGATGAGGGTCTTGATGTCGGAGACTAAGTCGAAGATCTGGATTATGACGAATCTGGGAGGCAGTCAAAACCGGAAAAAAAAAAGTAAGAATGACCCGTGAACCCGTCCCGAACCAACCCGTTCGAAACGGGCCAGGTTAAGTCTGGTTTCAGTGATCAAATTTGCAATACCCGACCTGTCCTGTTTCCTTTTTAAGTATGTACGGTCCGGTCCCTCCAAATTTGGGCCCGATCTGACCCGCGCCCACCCCTACTTTATGGTGTTGGTTGATGCATCGACATGATGGTCACATGTTTGCCTGTTGTCCACACAATGTTGCATTTGCCAAACTCCTAGCACAAATTATTAAGCTAAGAGTTCACCACCCTGATTATCCGATTAAGTCGATTTGACTGGATAACCCTGGAGAGTTTATGTCATAGACTTTTGACGATTATTGAATGTCAATAGGGATTGAAGTCGAACATCATGTACCCCATGTTCACATCCAAAACGGCATGGCATAAGCTTTCATAAAACGCCTTCAATTGATAGCTCGGACTTTGGTTATGCAAACCAAACTACTGGTATCTGCCTGGTGCTATGTAATATTGCACGCAGCTATGCTAGTCCGCCTGAGGCCTACCGCTACCCAACCTCATTCACCGTTACAGTTGGTTACTGGATACGAGCTTGACATCTCGCATTTACGTGTGTTTGGGTGCACAGTCTATGTGCCAATAGCGCCGCCACTAAGTACCAAAATTGGTCCTCAGAGAAAAATGGGAATCTATGTCAGTTATGATTCGCAATCAATTATTCACCACTTAGAGCCTTTGACAGAAGATCTTTTTACCGTACGTTTTGTGGATTGACACTTTGATGAGACAATCTTCCCGTCGTTAGGGGGAGATAAGCATGCTAACGTTCTTGGAGAACACCGCGAATTGTTGTGGTATGCTCCCACTTTGTCTCATTTAGATCCCCACAATGCCCAGTCTGAAACTGAGGTGCGACGAATTATAGATTTTCAAAGCATTGTTCAAAGTACGTCGGATACTTTTACTGATCTAGCTAAAGTGACAAGATCACATATATACATGCTGCAAACGCACTTGCAAGGATAGACGTACCCTGCGTACGTCGTAACACCGCCTGGGAAGGCCGGACCACCCCGAAGGTGGGGAAGCCGCACATTCTATGCAACCTGGTACATTGTCGGCTAGCCAATTATCTGTTCCTACCTTGAAACATAGCAAACCCCTTGGTTCAAAGGATTCACAACCCTGGAAGAGGAAATCGACACCAACTAGTGACCCTAGTTTGAATCCAACCATCAGTCACTCATATGTTCCAACGCATGAGGTTATTCTAGATTACGATGATGTCTTAGATGAGACAACTCGACCTCACGAGAATCGTGAGATTTCGGTCCACTACGCACTATTGGATGAGGTTTGGAATCAAAATGAGATGATCGTCGATGATGCATTTGTGTACACAGTAGCTACTGACATCATGCTTAGCAATGACATTGAACCACGTTCCGTTGATGAATGCCGATGTAGAACAAATTGGTCAAACTGGAAATAAGCAATCCAAGTCAAACTCGATTCGCTTGCGAAACGTAGGTAGTTTGGGCCTATAGCTCATACTCCACCACATGTGAAGCCCATGGGCTACAAGTGGGTTTTCGTGAGGAAGCATAATGAGAAAAATGAAATAGTGCGATACAAAGCACGCCTCGTAACGCAAGGCTGCTCTCAACGCCCTGGAATTGATTACAAGGAGACGTATTCCCCCGTAATAGACGTCATAACGTTCCGCTACCTAATCAGTTTGGCAGTTTTCGAAAAAATGAATATGCAGCTTATGGACGCGGTAACCTTGTATCTCTATTGGGATCTAGATACAGAAATATACATGAAAGTTTCAGAAGGACTTCCATTGACTGGTTCAAATAGTTCTAGACCATGGAACACTTTCTCGATTAGATTGAGGGAATCACTCTACGGATTGAAACAATCCGAGCGGATGTGGTATAACCGTTTGAGTGAATATTTGACAAGTCAGGGTTATGTGAACAACGAATTATGCACAAGCGTGTTCATTAAGAAGTCACATTCCGGATTTGCAATCATTGCAGTTTATGTCGATGACATGAACCTCATCAGAACTCCCGCAGAGCTTAAGGAAATTGCTACGTTTTTGAAATCGAAATTTGAGATGAAAGATTTTAGGAAAACTCAATATTGCCTCGGCCTGGATATCAAGCATTGTTTGGATGAAATCCTAGTACATCAATCGAACTACACCCAGAATATGTTGCGTTGTTTTAATGAGGATAAAGTGAAGCCTTCGAGTACTCCTATGGTCGTTCAAACTCTAGATGCTAAACGAGATCCCTTTTATCCTAAAGATGATGATTTTGGAGCCTGAAGTTCCATACCTAAGTGCATTTGGTGCTTTATTGTACTTGACTCAATGCACTAGACCCGACATCTCATTTGCTGTTAATCTTTTGACTAGATATAGCAACGCGTCTACACGCAGACACTGGAATGGTGTTAAAGGCATTTTCTGCTACCTCAAGGGTACTACAGATTTGGGCTTGTTCTACACACACGAATCCTCGAGAGGACACACCGCCCACCTCAATTCTCGGGTTGATTCTCACCTTGTTGGTTATGCAGATGCTGGATATCTGTCTAACCCACATAGGGCACGTTCTCAAACGGGTTATGTATTTACCGTTGGAGACACCGTTATATCTTGGAGGTCTACCAAGCAAACGCTAGTTGCGACTTCTTCGAACCATGCTGAGATTCTCACCCTGCATGAAGCATCGCGTGAGTGCTTTTGGTTGAGAGCAGTTATGGAGCATATTCGAAGCACTAATGGTCTTACTTTCATCGTTGACATTCCTACGACGATCTTTGAAGACAATGCAGCATATATCGAGCAGTTAAAGAAGGGATACATCAAGGGAGACAACACCAAACACATAGCGCCAAAATTCTTTTACTCTCACCAGCAACAACAACATCAGAACATTGAAGTCAAGTAAATTTGTTCCCAAAACAACCTGACCGATCTCTTCACCAAGTCATTGCCCAAGTCTACTTTTCAAAAACTCGTCCAAGGAATCGGTATGCGTAAATTATCTGAATTAAATCACTTGTAGTTCTCTTATTTGGAAGTTATGTTTAACTCAGGGGGGGTATCTTGAAGCATACTCACTTGATCTTAATTTACTCTTTTTCCTACGATTAGAAGCATTTTTCCCACTGGGTTTTTGCAACCTAACGAGGTTTTAATGAGGCACTCATCCCGAGATGATTATACTCTATTGAGTTCACTACTTTCATCTTGTTTGACGTTTGTTTTAGACATTATGTATACTTCTCACTTTTCTCCTTAGTCTATGGGTTTTTCTCCAACCTTGGGTCTTACCATAGCGAGGTTTTGTGAGTTTTACTACCAATGCATACTTTCTTAAATTTGAGACTCGCATTCGCCCATTGTGTCGCCGACTTCATCAACTGTTCTACCTTATCTGCTGAAGATTTGATGCGATGTTTTGTTTGAGTATTTACACACTCAAGATGGAGTGTTGCAGTCATATTCAAAATAGGCATGTTATTGTGTAAATCCTAATAGATGTTGGAATATATCTTATATTCATAGTAGGAGTTAATTACATATTAAGAGTTGTAATCCCAAAAAGGTAAGGATTCTACATATCCTACTACTATAAATAAAGGCACAATGGAGTGATACAACACACACCTCAGAATTAAATCTTTCTTTTCTCTCTCTCTCTCTTATTGCCACTGGCCTCCCCCTCTCTATTCCTCTAGAATAGTTCAGTTAAATAGGCCTACAACAAATATTTCATTTTATTGGAGAAAATCTTGTAGGGTGTAGTGCATGCATTGGTGACATGTCGCATCTATTACAAATGAACATAAAATTACATTTTGAAAATGATTATACCATAAACGGTAATTGATGACTCTAGTCCACGAACCAAAAAAGCCTTAAGGCATTGCATTTCATACTAATGTGCTAGGTGATACTTTCCTAACATGGATTATACCAAACAAGGGAATTGACGACTGTAAACCACAAACCAAACAAGACTTAAGACTTTATGCTTCGAACTTTCAAGAATGGATAAAGCTCGAGCCAAAATTCACCAACTCTGATTTACTCATGTACCATATATAACTTTTTCAATGTTTGAAAATCCATAAAGTTTCATTTTAAATTTCCATCATTTCCATTGAAATTTGCTGATATTGATATCTATATTTGATATATCAGTCGATATTTGCACTAATTTGCATATCAATATTTCCACTAATGCCTGTTATGGCTTATTTTATCTAACAGGGGAGAGAGGGGGCACGACAGAGAAAGATAAATGTATTTGTAGGGTTGTGTATAGGATGTGTTATTCCCCCTACGCAGTGCCTTTATTTATAGTAATAAGAGAGGGAAAAATCATTTTCTTCCAAGGAATCTAAGTCCTAATAGGGAAGAATAACTAGTATCAAATTTAATCTAGGATTTACACAATCACACTGAAATACAATGTTTATAACACTCTCCCTTGAGTTTGACATAATTCCAAATAGAACTAACAATGTTACAACTCAGAAAGTTTACGCATACCAATTCCTTGAACAAGTTTCTGAAACGTCGCCTTCGGTAGTGAATTGGTGAAGAGCTCGGCCAGATTGTCTTGTGAACGGATTTGCATGACTTCAATCTTCTGATGCTCTTGTTGTTAATGTGAGAAGAAGAACTTCAGTGCAATGTGCTTGGTGTTGTCTCCTTTGATGTAACCTTTCTTGAGTTGTTCGATGTATGTTGCGTTGTCTTCATAGATCGTCGTCGGGATGTTAACGACAGGGTGAAGATCGTAGAAGCTTCGAATATGGCCCACAACTGCTCTCAGCCTGAAGCATTCTCGAGTTGCTTCATGTAAGGTGAGAATTTCAGCATGGTTAAACGAAGTGGCAACTAAGGTCTGTTTAGTTGACCTCCAAGAGATTGCGGTGCCTCTAACGGTAAAGACATAACCCATTTGAGAGCACGCCTTGTGCAGATCAGATAAGTATCCTGAGTCGACATAACCAACAAGGTGAAAATTGACTCGAGATATAAGGGGTGGGGCATCACTAGAGGATCCATAGAGATAGAACATGCCCAAATCCTTAGTACCCTTAAGGTAACAGAATATATCTTTAACACCAGTCCAGTGTATGCGTGTCGGTGCATTACTGTATCTTACCAAAAGATTAATAGTGAATGAGACGTTGGGTCTTGTGCATTGAGCTAAGTACAATAAAGCACCTATCGTACTTAGATAAGGAACTTCGGGCTCCAAAATCTCTTCATCATCCTCATTCGGATGGAAGGGATCTCGTTTTGCATTTAGCGATTGAACGACTATAGGAGTACTCGAAGGCTTCGCTTTATCCTCGTTAAAATGGCGTAACACCTTCTGGGTTTAGTTCAAATTATGTACTAAGATTCTATATGAACGATGCTCTATCTCAAGACCGAGACAGTATCGAGTTTTTCATAGATCTTTCATCTCAAATTCTGACTTCAGGTGTGTGGTAGTCTTCTCAAGCTCTTCATGAGTTCCGATGAGGTTCAAGTCGTCAACATAAACTGCAACAATTGCAAAACTGGAATGTGACTTCTTAATGAACACGCAATAGCATAGTTTGTTGGTCATATATCCTTGACTAGTCAAATACTCACTCAGACGGTTATACCACATTCTTCCGGATTACTTCAAACCATAGAGTGAACGCCTCAGCCGAATTGAGAGCGTTTTTCGGGGTTTGGAAATATTTGATCCAATCAATGTAAGTCCTTCAAGAACTTTCATATAAACTTTCGTATCAAGAACCTCATATAGATACGCAGTTGCTACATCTATCAGTTGCATACTAGGTTTTTCGGAAACTACCAAACTGATAAGGTAGCTAAAAGTAATCACATCCTTAACTGGTGAATAAGTTTCGTAATAGTCAATCCCAGGGTGTTGTGAGAAGCTTTGAACAATAAAACGAGCTTTGTAATGCACAATTTCGTTCTTCTCATTACGTTTCTGAACGAAAACTCACTTGTAGCCAACGGGCTTCACATATGGAGAAGTAGAAGTTACAGGTCCAAACACCTTACGTTTCATAAGCGAATCGAGTTCGGCTTGGATTGCTTGTTTCCAGTTTAACCAATCAGTTCTACGTCGACATCATTAATGAAACAGAGTTCAATATCATCGCTCAACGTGATCTCAGTAGCTACTGCATATACTAATGCATTGTCGATGATCATTTCATTTCTACATAAATATCATCCAAGCTAGCATAATGGACCGAAATCTCACGATTCTCGGGAGGTGGATTCATCTCTTGAAGGACACTTCCGTAATATAGAATTTCCTCATGAGTTGGATAGAATGACAGTCGGATTCACGGTAAGCTCAACATGGGTCTGTGTCGTGGGTTTCCTCTTCTGGGGGTGTGAATCATTTGGATCAAGTGGTCTGCCATTCTTTTGTGTAGGGGAAAAGGACTGGCTAACCGCTAATGTACGTGGATCGGCCAAAGTGGCATCTTGGGCCACCAGGAGGGAAGTCTGTTATACATTTGGTACGTCCATCTTTCTAGGCACATTCGCAGCTGGAATATATGATCTTATCAATCGTGTTAGATCGGTGAAAACATCAAGCATGCTCTGAGCTATGCTCTAAAGATCTAATATCCAATGCACTTCAGTTTCAAATTGAGCAGTGTGAGGATCTAAATGAGACAAAGTGGGAGTTGTCCACAATAATTTGTGTCGTTCTTAAGGAACGGTGATGTTCTTATCTCTTCCTAATGAGGGGAAAACTGTCTCATAGAAGTGACAATCTGCAAAACGAGCGGTAAACAGATTGCTTGTCAAAGTTCTAAGTAACGGATAATTAAAGGAGAGTCATATCCGACATAGATTTTCATCCTTCAGTGAGGCCCTATTTTTGTACGTAAAGGCGGCGAAATAAGCACATAGACCGCATAACCAAAAACGCGCAGATGCGATATGTCAAGTTTGTATCCGGTAACTAACTGAAATGCGTGATATGGTTGGGTCGCAACAGGCCTTAAGCGAACCAACATGGATGTGTGCAATATTCCATGGCCCCAAGCAGCGATCGGTAGCTTGGTACGTATGACTAACGATCTAGCAATTATTTGTAAGCGCTTAATGAATCTCTCTGCCAGACCGTTCTAGGTGTGTACATAGGGTACTGGATGTTCAACTTCAACCCCAACTGACATGCAATAGTCATTAAAAGTTTTATATGCGAATTCTCCAGCATTATCCAATCAAATAGATTTGATTGGATAATCAGGGTGGTGAGCCTTGAGCTTGATAACCTGAGCTAACAGTTTATAGAATGTGGCGTTCTTTGTGGATAACAAGCACATATGTGACTAAGGTATAGAAGCATCAACCAAAACCATAAAATATCTAAATGGTCCCATGGAGGGTGAATCGGTCCATAAATGTCCCCACGAATCCTTTGTAGAAAATAGGAGAATTCAAACTAATCATAAGAAGGCTTAATGATAAGATTTCCCATAGAGTAGGTTTGGCATGTGATTCATTGAATCGAACCCAAACTTCAGGTTAATGGATGCCCGTGTGATGATTTAAGGATATGACGCATTGCTGTTCGTCCAGGATGTCTTAAACGATCTTGCCAAAGTGTAATTTCGTGGGCGGTCCCTAAGGTAGGGCCAACCACATAGTAGCTCTCTATATGGCGTATGATTGTAGTATACAAACCACTCGGGATACGCTTCATCTTTTCTAGAATACGCTTCTGGCCATATTCGTAGGAACTGATGCACAGAAATTCAACTCCATTTTCTACATAGGTTTCAACGTGGTAATTATTATCTCTAATGTCCTTTAAACTCAACAACGTTCTTCCGAAACGTGGAGAATAAAGTGCCTCATCAATGGTCAAGATTGTACCATTAGACAATATTATATGTGCCTTACCGTATCCTTCGATCAAGTTGGATGGGCCTGACAGGGTTGTCAGAGGTGCATTCTTAGGTATGAAGTTAGTGAAATAGATGCGTTCACGTAAAACGGTGTGCGTGGTTACACTATCTGCCAGACAACTAACTTTCACAGTAGTTATACCTAGAAATAAAAATTAGTTGAACTGGTCACATGCATAAAAGTTCTAGAAACAAATATCCATTCAAAATAATTTAATTATTCAAGAATGGTAATTAAAAAAAACTTAATATCCAAAAACAAATCACCAATAAATAATCCAAACATAAAGAAAAATTGTTCAAACTTAAACAAAAAACAAAGAGGAGGATCAGCCACTGGGTGGAATTCGGCCCCATTATTCTAAAATGCAACTAAAAATAATTCATGTCTAAGATTCTAATCTTTCATAGGGCTAATAGCCTCCTGAAAGTTAGAAATCTCCATTTTGGTACTCTCCGGTTCATCCACTTGCAAAAAGTTTGATTCAAACTTCTTACGATGAGAATGATATTCAACTACAACCTTCTAGGGAACACGGCAAACACGGGACCAGTGGTCATTTGAACCACAATGGTAGTACATGTCTACATGCATGGTGTCAGGTGCTTTACCCTTATTCTTGAAGTTCGGTGCCTTAGAAGCGAGGTTAGGACGCTTCTGACTCATTTTCCTCTCTTAGATGGGCCTTGGCTCTGTTGACCTTGACGGGGTGGCTTCTGGCCATCCCTACCACGCCTATGTTGGCGTTTTGGACGTTGGTTTGTGATATAGTGTCATTCAGGCACAGCAGTCGCCCAAGTAGGTCGAGCTTGATGATTTTTCATCAACAACTGATTCTGTTTTTTCATTGAAAAGTAAAACAGAGATCAAATCCGAAAACTTAGTGAACTTCTGAGCCTTATCTTTTTGGTGCAGGACAATATTGGTAGCAGAGACTGTCGAATAGGTTTTCTCCAAGAAATCCTCTTCATTCAAGTTCTCGTTACAAAACTTGAGAAGTGATCGGATTTGACAAACTTCATAATTATATTCATTCACAGACTTAAAGTCTTGAAAGAGTAGATGTTGCTAGTCATGTCTTGCTTCAGGCAAGAAGATGTCATTTTGGTGATCAAAACGATCAGCCAAAGCAACCCAAAGTGCTCGTGGATCTTCCTCAACAAGGTACTAGGTTTGTAGTGCATCATGAATGTGTCTTCAGACGAAGATCATGGTAGTGGCTTTTTCAGCTTCGCTAACCGGGTTATCCATCTCATCTTCAATGGTTGGACGCAAATTCTTTGCGGTGAGGTAGAGCTTCACATCTTGGACCCACTTGAGATAGTTTCTTTTAGAGACCTCTAAAGCGGTGAAGTCGAGTTTGTTCAAATTTGACATATCCCTATCACAAAATAAATGGACAAGAATGTGGTTAGTGTAATGGAGAAAAAAAAATCAATCCATGCACATAAGCATAGAACATTTAGGTTCTAATAGGCATTGATTGGTTTAAGGTTACATGAAAAAGCTTCGGGTTTTCATGGGTGATGTTTTTAATGAAAACTTCAGGTTTTCAAACAAGGCATGACCTCATGTTTCAAAAGAATTATGAACTTCAAGTTCATATGTTCCTGCAAACAAACACAAATATATATACAGAAATATACAATAAGAAAAATATGCAAATAGATCTTTAAGGTCTATTATAATAATTAAATTATTATTTGGACTTCAAACCAAAATTAAAGTGTGGGTAAAAAAAAATTATAAAACCCATAAGGCCTAAAAAAAATATAGGCAATTAAACTCAGGGCCTAAAAAATATGGACCAAAGCCTATGGGTGGGCTAAGAAAATTTAAACCGTGCGGCCCAGGCCCAAGAATTGGGCTGGGGTAAACAGATGTGGGTTGCAGGCCCAATATACCAGAGGTCCAAATAGGAGTGGTTTGAGTGTGACACGATGTGGTGCACCAACTCTCCAGCAACGAGTTGGGATCGTACGCGTGTGGGTATACGGATGCACCAACCAGAAGTTGGGATTTAGGGTGACGCGGGCAGGGAAGACACTATAGCCCTCGGGCTAGTGTCACGCTTGGGCTGAGCAACTGGTTATGGGCTGCAATTTGTGCGCCCAGAGAAACAAATCTCTCAAGTGGGTCAAGAGAAACACCAGAGCCCAAAGGGCTGGTGTTTGGACCGAGGGTTAGCCAAGCTCAGATGGGCTCAGGTAAGGACCAAAGAACATCCCAGTGTTGCTGGGCGATGTCACTGGAGGTGAGCCAGCGTCGCTGCTGCTGGTGACCATGTTTTGGGTAGGAAAAAACGTCGGTGCTAATCGGGTTTTAACAGGGAACCTCGATTGTGACGAAGAAACAAGTCTCGACGTCCTACGAACTAAGAATCCACGAATTTGAAAAAACGGGGCTTCGAACTCCGATGAGATTTCGAAGAATCTCGGCCAAGGCCATGTTGGCGGTGACTGCACGTCACCGGGAATGGCGTGCCATTGTTTTTGGTTCTGGGCTTAAAGCCCAAGGGGCTCTGTGGTCTTAGCTTGCTCACGGATTGGGTTTTCAAAGAACCCTAGATTTTTTTTTTTAATTTTTCAATTTCCAAATTGTAAAATTAATTCAATTTCATGCATATCCATCATATAATTCAATGCATGGACGTTTATATGATGCAATTCATGGCAATATCAATTCACATAATTCAACAATTATGGATATAATGCATACACAATTTATGTAGAATCTAAAATTCGAAAAACGTAAAGTTGGGTCATGCGTTATGGTGAATGTTCATGCTATCAGGACTGCCAAAATATCAAGATAAAAACCGTTGTTTTGAAAGAACCTGATTGCGTGATGATATTAATGAACTTGTTTGATGCAGAAAACTTCCACGTCAGTTCCTAAACGCAGCGGTAGGAGCATGTTGATAACGTGTTGTTGTTTATTTTATAGAGGAGAAAGGGAGCACGAGAGAGAGAGTAGGGAGAAAGATGTGTTTGTAGGGTTGTGTAGATGATGTGTTTGTAGGGTTGTGTAGATGATGTGTTATTCCCTTACCTTTATTTATAGTAATAAGGGAGGGAAGAATCCTTCTACTCCAAAGAATACAAATCCCAATAGAGAAGAATAACCCTTACCTTTATTTATAGTAATAAGGGAGGGAAGAATCCTTCTACTCCAAAGAATACAAATCCCAATAGAGAAGAATAACTAGTATCAAATATAATCTCAGATTTACATAATCACACTTAAATACAATGTTTATAACAATACCGATATTTTAAACACGGCGCATGTTTCGTCATTGTTACCTCTGTAAAAGCCTTTCCCAGAGGCCTAAGGCCGAAACCAATTTTCATTCACCTATCCACAAATCAGATATCACAAAACCGAAGCTCGCCCCCTCTCTCTCTCTCACTTAAAACGGTAACTGTGGTGGCCATCTTTTTCCAAATATCAATTCAATCAGCTCAATAAGACTTTCGAATTTGCCCTAATTTAAGAGATCAGAAGCTGCAAACTCAATTTATTCTTTGACGAACAAGTACGCCTTAATCTCTTTCTTTTGATTTTTGCCCCATTAGGGTTTGATTTATCTGCATGTCATCATGTGCATACGATATCCTCTCTGATTGCGATCACGGTGATTTCAAATTTAGGGTTTGTTCTATTAGATTCCCAACCAATATTTCCAGTCCTTAATTCATTTTGTAGGCAAACTCTTAATTTTATTTAGGGTTTTCTTTTACCCCTTTTGTTCATTGTTTAGGCTGCCCTAGAAGTATAGGAATTAGGTCAGCTAAGTTTTTTCGGTTCCTTGGCTGTGCAATTTGTATTGATTTTGTAGTTTTGATCACTTTAAATAACTGGGTAATTGATTAAATGCTAAAGTTTGAATTGGAATATCAATCGGGAAACAAATTCAAGTAGCAGAGAATCTGAAAATATCATCATGTTTCGAATTTTTTACAATCTGTGCAAGAGTTTATGTTCTGGTGTCATCATATAATTGGATGTATTTGATTATCACGATGAGAATATTTCTTTCGTTGTTGATAGTTAATGATTTAGCCTCAGATTTGGGGTTTCGATATAATTGTTGTTGGGGTATTGTACCCATCTTGAAAGATAAGTTATGTTTTGAACAAATTTAGGTGATTTACATGCCACCTGAGTATATTGTTGGATAATGGTTGTTCAGACTTCTACTAAACTGAATTCATGTGAATACGAGGATGATGAACCTTTAGTTTTCAAACGGTACAGCACAAAATCTAAGCCGAATCAATTAAACGCTGAAGCAAAGAAATTATCAGCTCAGAGGCAAGTTGGACAACCAGGGAAGCAGTTATCTGAGCACCGTTCTTCCAATGGTCTAAACTCGAGTGTTCAAAAGGGTAAGATGGTTCCATCAACCAAATCACCACCAGTAAAATCTCCGCTAGCAAGCCCAAAAGCTTCAACTTCAGCTGCTGGGGCATCACCAGTATCAAATTCAAAAGCTTCAACTTCATCTAGGGCATCACTAGTACCCAAATCACCTCCATCGACTACATTAGGTGGTCAGTCAAAGCGGTTGTCAGAACAGAATAAGTCTACCACAATTAAGGAGGAAATTAATTCTATTGAACATCTTGCTCAAGGAAATAGTGATTCTGAAGATGAAAAACCAATAGGTGCCAGACTGGGGAAAGTGAAACCTTTTGAAGATTCGGATGATGATAAACCTTTATCATCAAGGATTGCACCGAAGTCCAAGGTGGGAACATCAGGCAGTCGGCCTTATGATTCTAACGAAAGGAAACCCGTTGTTTCAAAAGTTCAGAAGAATGGTTCCAGCACAATAGATAAGGGCAAAGCTTCATCTGTGGTCTCTAGTAAGAGGCCTCTAGATAAGGTCAATTCTTCTGAGAACTCTTCGGCTAAAAGGCCAAAAGTTTCAGATTCTTCTACATCTGCAAAGAATAAGCAGGTATCGGCCAAACAAGAACCAAAGGAAGAAGATGATGATGATGATGATGACTTCGTTCCAATTTCCCAGAGGAGTAAGAAAGCTGCATCAGATAGTAAACCATCTCTGACAAGGCAAAAGGTAACCAAAGTTGGTTCATCCTCAATCAAGAAAACGATCAAGAAGGGCCAAAAAGCTTCAAAATTTTCAAAGTATTCTAAGTCGACAACAAAGCCACCAGGCTCTAACGATGGGCAGATAAAATGGACTACTTTAAAACACAATGGTGTCATTTTCCCGCCTCCATACAACCCTCATGGGGTAAAGATGCTCTATAATGGGAAGCCAGTCACCTTGACTCCTGAACAAGAGGAGGTGTCTGTCTCACTCATCTTTATTTCTGCTTTGTATATTCTAGTACCTTAGTGAATTCAGTTCTCTTTAATTTAGATTACTTTCCTCCTAGTTTCTGCAAGTTACTATACTTACACTTGAAATTTTATAAGTGCAGGTTGCAACAATGTATGCAGTGATGAAAGATACTGATTATGTGCAGAAAGAAACATTCAGAAACAATTTCTGGGCTGATTGGCATAAGTTGCTTGGGAAGAACCATGTAATTCAGAAATTGGATGCTTGTGATTTTACGCCAATATATGACTGGTATCAGAATGAAAAGGAAAAGAAGAAACAAATGAGCACGGAAGTAAGTTGGTGACTCTAACATATATCCATAATCAAATCAAATAAAGCTAACATTTTGAGTTTGATTACAATTCAAAACATTAATTTAAATCACAAGATAGGATTGACAGTCTTTGTAAATTAAATAGTGAAATGTTTATTGAAAGATGATACGATAATTTGAATCACAAGATAGGATTGAGAGTCTTTGTCCAATTACATCTTTCCCAAGCATGCTTGCGATCAACATCAGTTGTCACTTGTCAGAAAAAGCCACAATATTTTGTTAAGTCAAGATGGAATAACAAGAATGACCAGTGCTTTCCTTTCCTGATACTCGGTGGTTTACATATGAAAGATTCTTTAAGTATGACTTGACTATTCTATATATTATACGTTGATTGTCCTCCAGGGCTTCATATGCTATGCTAGTTGTTTTTTATATTTAAGTCAAAATTTATAGGTCATCTTCTGTTACATGCTCTGCGGAAGATTTCCTTATGCCTCCTTAAATTGTTAAGGCATTTCTGTTGATTCAGGAGAAGAAGGCCTTGAAGGAGGAGAAACTGAAACAAGAGGAGAAGTATATGTGGGCTGAGGTTGATGGTGATAAGGAGAAGGTTATCTCTTACTTGCTTTTCTCCTGTAGCCTAAGTTTCAATCTGATTATCCCATCCGTAATATATCTACAAAATTTGTGGTGCTTTTCTGTCAATCCTCCCTATTTGATTATATGAATTATGTTTCCTTGTTATAATAAGAAGACAGTAGCATACCTCTGTTCTTTGCCTTTTATCATTACATGAAAAGTTTACATGAGTGATTTGTGTGATTGCAATATTAATATAGGTTGGAAACTTCAGAGTTGAACCACCTGGGTTATTTCGAGGTCGTGGAGAGCATCCAAAGGTTTGATATTATTTTCTTTGTGATACATATTTCAGAGTTGTCCATGAGAAGATAGTTTGATATGTGGTGGCTATCTGGTCAATTGTATATGTCGTTGTTAATGCTTTCTATGTATGGTATCAGTCGGGAAAGCTGAAAAGACGGATTCGTCCAAGTGATGTTACAATTAATATAGGAAAGGATGCCCCAATTCCACAATGTCCCATCCCTGGTGAAAGGTTTTGTTCTTCATGATCTCCAATTAGAAATCAAAACAACTCATTTACTTTTCAGATATTCAAAGGATGATTCTTTCATACTATATTTATTTTTGTGTGCTTTCCATATTAATTAATTTTGATTTAAATTAACACATGCTACAGCTGGAAAGAAGTAAGACATGACAATACAGTTACATGGTTAGCTTTCTGGAATGATCCAATTAATCAAAAGGAATTCAAATATGTATTTCTGGCACCTAGTAGTTCCTTGAAGGGGAAAAGTGACGAGCTGAAATATGATAAAGCAAGGAGATTGACGGTGCGTAGATGGAGATATGCCCATGAGCTTTTAGTAGGTTCTTTGGATAACAGAGAAGATGCTTGTCTTCATATTGACGAAACCCTGCTATTTTGAGTGCAGGACTGCATAGGAAAAATCAGGGCTTCATACACCAAGGATTTTACTAGTAAAGATGTATCTAAGCGGCAGATTGCGGTTGCTACCTATCTCATTGATAAACTTGCCCTCAGGGCAGGCAATGAGAAGGTATAGTATGTAAACCTTACTTCAGCTGTACATAGAAGCAATTGGCCTTTATTTGTTTATGCCATTTTTATTGAACGAGGTAACTTAGGCGAACAAGTGATGCAAACATTAGTGAGGCCATGGAAAAGCTCTCCGGTATTGGCAGAGTGATATTATTACAGTAATATGATCTCTGTAGCTAGAGCAAGCTTAAGAATCATAGTTTCAAACCATTTGTCCACAAAGAAGTGGACAGAATTTTTGTATGCTTGTATTTACTTGTTCTCTTGCAGGATGATGATGAAGCCGATACTGTTGGTTGCTGCACTTTAAAAGTCGAGAATGTAAAAGCAATCCCCCCTAACTCGTTGGAGGTGATGCTAATGCTTAAATTTAAAATCATTGTAGGTAGTTTTCCACTGTATTATCACCATTAAATAACCGGTCAACTTTTGTTTTTATAATTTCAGTTCAACTTCCTTGGTAAAGATTCAATCAGATATGAAAATACTGTTGAAGTTGAGATTCCTGTTTACAAGGCAATTATGCAGTTCCAATCTGGTGAGTAGGTGGCTTTCTAATTTTGATATTTCCTTTTTTTTTTTTTGTGGTGGTAATTGAAGCCCGTGGATGTGCTCAACTTTCTTTTTCTATTTGCTCCAGGGAAAAGTGGCAGTGATGATCTCTTTGACTTGTTGGATACCAGTAGATTGAATGCTCATCTAAAGGAAAAAATGGATGGCCTTACAGCGAAAGTGTTTCGTACTTACAATGCATCTATCACATTGGATAACATAGTAAGTTGATATTGGCTTTCACCGTCTTTGAACCTTTTACTGCTCTTATATGTTTTATATCCTCTGTAATATAAGAATAAGAGTTAATGATTCAGAAGAAAATTCTGAGTCTCTCACCTCAGGATGGGACAAAATCCTAATCATGAATCATGAGGACCTTCTTGCAGATTAGAAAAATTACTGTTCTTACATATACAAACCCGGTGCAGTTATACTTAATGACATTTGGTTTGTGGAAAATTTTAGAAAATTTGCTTATATTTGTTGTCAAAGCAAATTAAAGTTGATCTACATGCAAGCATTATTGAAACAGAGCCATAACCAAAATGGGGTGCAGTATACAGTGTCATTTGGTAGAAATTGAGGGAACCTCCCTAAATTTAGTTTCGTCTCATAAATTTTTTGATGATTTGTAAATGCTTTGTTGACTAAATACTTTTTGTATATATCTGATGACACTGTTATTGTCAAATATTCAGTATGGTTGAGATGAGAGGCTCGTCCTTCGTCATATCCTGAATCCTCGTTACATAGATTATGGGACTCATTTGTATGATATACAGCATTAACAAGGATACTAAAGGATATCTTAGCTTGCTCTTGATTTCTACCAAATTTCTAGTTTTGTGGCGTTCCCCTTTTTGGTTCTTCCCCTCTCTAATTCAGTTTCCTGTTATGACGATTCTTCTTATTTTTCTTCCTTGCCTTGGCCTGATGGCAGTTGAACAAGGAAACCAAAGACGGAGATCTTTCAGAGAAACTCGTTGTTTATCAGCATGCAAACAAAGAGGTGTAGCAGTCAATCCCTTGAGAATTTGTACTGAGCTAATAGCACTGTTACTTTTTACTCAGCAGCATCTACAATTTTTGGCATTTCATTGCAGGTCGCCATTATTTGTAATCATCAGCGTACTGTCTCAAAGTCTCACAGTGCACAAATGTCTAAGTTAACGGAGAAGATTGCTGAACTTCAGGTAATGACCTTATCTGGGACTTTACTGTGTTAGGTGGGCGTTTGTAAACTGAAAGTAAGTAAAAAGTAGGGTGATGCTGTAACTTGCGCTTTGGGAAAAAGTCTTGGTTGATTATCTGGAACTTAGAGTGTTAGACCAACCACCCTTTCTCTATCATGTAGCTAAAAAGTACGAGAATAAAGTTTGTGAACAGAAACCTGTCTGAGTGGGTTTAATAGACTAATGGCATTGAAAATTAATTTGAAATGCATGTTTATTTCTTGCTGTGGAACTAATTCTTTTTTTTGGTGACTAATTCTTTTTTTTTGGTGGTAGGGCAACCTGAAAGAGCTGAAAGTAGATTTGGACAGGGCCAAAAAAGGAAAGCCCCCACTGAAAGATGCTGATGGAAAGCAAAAGAAAAATTTGACCCCAGAAGCGTAAGTTTACATTTTGGCTTATTTGGACCAAGTTTCCATCACGTCCGGATATTGCCTTGTGAAGTAATTTTTGGATTGACACAGGTTGGAGAGGAAGATAGCTCAAACAAATGCAAAGATAGAAAAAATGGAACTGGATATGAGAACTAAAGAGGATCTGAAAACAGTGGCATTGGGAACGTCCAAAATCAACTATCTTGACCCTAGGATCACAGTTGCTTGGTGCAAGCGACATGAAGTTCCCATCGAGAAGGTAACGTCTTCTCGTGAGTGTTTGTGAAATAAATATAGCTATCCACAGTAATTCAGCTGATCAATAGATACTTTTCATATAAGATGTTGGCTATTTCTTTGTTTAAGCTGCTATATGCTTTGACCATTTGCCAACGATACAGATATTCAACAAGTCGCTCCTCGCAAAGTTTTCTTGGGCAATGCGAGTGGAGCCTGACTTCAGATTCTGATACTTGAAGGTGTTGCTCGGCCATCCCCTCCATTTCAAATTGAGAAAAAAAATAGTGAAAACAGACCCAACTTTCCTTCTTTGTTCGGTTATAGAACTTGACATTTTTATTCTTTTTTCTCATCATGTTTTTCTTATCGGCGGAAAATTCTTCTTGTATGTTAATCTAATCTAATGACTGGCTGAGTAGCCTTGCCACCTTCTTGACATTCCATTTGTGTTTCCTCTTCCTTGGATCCCAGCAATTGTTTTATTTGAACTCTGAGAACCTCTTTATACTGATTCTAAAGATATTTATGTTACATTCAACAGGCAGCTTAAGGTTGTATTGTCTACTTTTTGGTCATTGTTCTCTACGATCCAATCCTCCGGTATGTGAGGCTGTTCAAGAATTTCGGGTTGATGTTTTTTCAGCGAAATTCGATTTGTTTCTAGTATTTGCTACTTGATGTAAAGATTTTCTTCTCTAATATTGCCCATTCTTGAATCCTGATACCGTTGATTTATGGAGATGTAAATGTGTATGGGTAGTGATTTTCATCTCCTGCACTCCTCTTGTTGATTCTAAGGACTTGGGAAAAAAGGGAGGAGTGTGGCGGAAGAAAGTAGAGTGCGGATATCATTTCTTAGTATGTTTTAACTGTTTCCTTGTCTTACAGGATTGTATCTTTTCTACGAATTGTTATAGCACTTGCGGTATAACGATGCATACCGCAAGGTGTTCAAAACTCAAGGCTTCGACTCTTCGGGCCGGATCGTTCTGACCTACAAGAATCATCGGGCCTTCATCTAGGGCATGTTGTCTTACTTGGAATGGTAAAAGATATGAAGGACAATGATACTTGATTATTTAAGTACGAGAGGAACATGAAATGAAATTGATGAGAATTGGATTTACATTCGATACATATCCAGAGCTCCTTGTATCGAAGAGCCTTCTATGGAACTAGGGGTGGGCAAACGGATATAGGAACCGTGGGCCGGGGCAGGTACGGGTCGGTTCTTAATATTTTAGAAAACAAACGGGGCGGGCCTTTTTCATTTACTGGGCGGGCCGAATCCAGATACTTAGAAAAACAGATACCCAGACCGACCCGTTTCTAATTATAATAGACGGCTGAGATTGAATGATAACCTATCATTCAATCTTAACCATTAGTTTCTACCTAGGTCTACTCGAGTCCAAGCCAAGTTCTAGAATCATCACTCTCTCAAGTCTCAACCACCTCTCTAATCTCTATCCCTCACTCCTCTCTTTCCCTCTCGCTCCATCTCTTTCCCTTTCGACTCCGTCACAGTGTCACTGGAATGGAGGCCCCGATTGCCTCGTACGGAGACTCGTCGTCGGACTCAGACTCCGAGTCGCCGGCTTCACCTCCATCACCACCTCCGGAGCTCAAGAATCAACCTTGCGTTGCCTGTACTTCCTCTGTCACTTCTTGACAGCCCCAATTCCTTCGGTAACCTCCTTTGTCGTATTTCTTCTCTTCCTTGGGCTTGGACTTCCGGCCCCAGGTCTCCTTCTTCTTCACCGGTCCGGCTTACTGCTGCGACTGAGCATCCATGGCTACTCCGCCGAGTGTTTGGTTGCGAGACTCTGAGTCAGTCCCTTGACTCCCTCTCCTCCTTCTCCTTCCTATGCTTCTGCTCTGCCTTCTTTCACTCCTCCCCAATCAAGGTATGCCTAGGGTTTCTGCATATCTCGATTAGTTGAATTGTGAATGATGCATTGTTATGAGCAAATGTTTCTGAGTTCGAAGTTTGTATCGGAGATTTGATATTGATTAGGGTTTTTTGACGATTTGTGTTTGTTCAGGTCGGAAATTACAGGCCAAGGCGGAGGCTAATTCTGACGAGCTCGTGAAGGTTGAGGAGCAGATCGGCGCCGTTCCAAAACCGAAAAAAAAAGAGAGTAATCGGACCCATGGACCCGTCCCGAACCGGCCCGTTTCAAACGGGCTGGGTTAGGTCCAGTTCCTAAAATCAAAATCCTTCTACCCGGCCCGGCCCGTTACATATTAAAACGAGTAGGGCCAGGTTCCTCCAAATTTAGGCCCGCCCCGGCCCGTGCCCAACCCTATATGGAACGAATTGACCACCAATGCGGTGTCGTCTCCCCTGAACAATTACACATGCAGCCTTATTGACTCGAGCAACTTTCATAGTACTGGTGAACTCCAATAAAAAAAAAGGGGTACCAATTCACTGTAGCATCCATGAGTCAATGATATGTTGTCGCGCGAATGATCTCTCCCTACTTTTTAGTTTTCATGGGACATTTTTACGTTATACAAAATCTTATTTTTAATAAATGTTAGTTGTTATTGTTAAGGGAAAGAAAAATGAGTGAAAATGGAACCCACAACATAAAACAAGACAGAATTAATTTAAAATAAAATATAAATTTAATAAAAATCTTCTGCCCAAATTTCATCTTTCTTTTTACAATAATCCATTATTATAGATACAAACTACAATTTCCCAACAGAGCATAAACACAATTCCACAGCCCACCCACAAACCACATAATTAGTCTCACTCATTAATTTCCCACATATTACAAATCAACCCCAACACTTACCTCATTTTTCTCTTCTTCCACCTCCCATTTTCACCCCATCCTAACTTTTAATTTACCCATAAACCCCAAATTCATCAACAAACACCAAAATATTTCCCTTCTCCCACAACAACGTGATAAGATTTAGCTACCAAGTACCCAAACAGTAGGTAATTACTAATTCGCCCCCGCCTTCCCCGGAATTCCAGATCAACCTCCGTTTAAAAAAATCACGGACAGATTCGACCTGAAAAACCGAGCAGACGACGAAGGACAGAACCGTATCGGGTCCGGATCCATTCTGGGTCCTTCTCGGGTCCTCGGATCCGGATCTTCCATTTTCAACCAAGCCGGAGCAACCGCCTCAGGTCTCGGGTCGCCGAGTCGTCGTCAACGACCTTTGACACCTGCTTCTTCCTCGAAAACGACGGCAACGGGAGGGCGATCGGCTCAGGCGACACCACGAACGACGATCCGGCGTACACGTCGGTCTTACCACCCACCGTAGACCTCAGATCCACGATCCGCACCTGCTTCTGTACCGTTTCCGGGCCGGGCCGGAGCCTCTCGGTCCCAGTAGCAGCCAAACCGCCCTTTTCATTCATCTTCGAGTCCAGCGACTCTCCGCGCCTCAAGATTGTGACTTTCTCCATCTTGAAGCCCTGACGTTCATCGTCGGAGCTGGATCTCTTCGCGACCACCGCCGGCGGCGGCTGCGACTCGATTCTCCTTTGTTCATATCGCACCGCCGGCTTTCTAGATCTAGGGTTAGAAACGTAATTCTGGTTAACGACGGGGTTCCCATAGTAGGTGCTCTTCCGGCGCGAAAACGACGCCGGAGGGACTCTGATCCTTTCGATCAGACAATCCCGAGGCCGTAAGATCTCAGTCCCCATGATATCAAAACCTAAAATCCCAAAAGAAAAAACACCTGAAAATACAAAAAAAAAGGAAAAAAAACCAGAAGAAATTAACAAAATTCTAGGTTTTTTTTTGTTTTTTGATTTTTTTGTGGCCTCTTCTTCTTCCTCACATGAAGGGGAAGAAAGAGGATTTTTTTGGCTCTGTTGGATCTTTCCCTGCAAATCCGTTTTGAGTGATGGAGGAGAAAATGAGGGATTTATAGATAAGGACTGAGGGGAATGACGTTTCTACCCACCTTCGCTGCGTGACGCGTGAGGGGCCCGCCACTTTTTTTATTTTCAAAGACAATCCGGCCGAACCTGACTGGGTCTTTCGCACCAGTCGGGCCTACTTGAAGTCCGTTTTAACGGAGTCGTTGGGGTCTTGACTCTGGGCTCTCGGGTCTGGTATCCGTCATCTGTAACGGCGTCAAGTAGACGGACCAACTTGCTGTTGCGGTTGCCTTGTGAATGTCTTACAATACAAGAGAAATGTTAATACTTTATTATTTTATGCAACAAAATAACAAATAAAAGATAATATTGTGTGGAGTGGAAGACAAAAACTGTCTTGTTTTGGAAACTTGGGGATATTGGCATGTTGTGTTTATAAATTATTAGTAGTGTGATTTATCAAGCTCATCAGCTCTTTCTAACCATTCATATTCGTAAATAATTTTACATATAAAAGAGAATTATATGCGAAATTATTTGTGAATATAGGTAGTTAGAATCAGTTTACGCACACGATAGATCGCACTACATGCATAATTATTTCAAACATTTTTCTTATTATTATATTTTATGATGTTGTTTAGGTTTATAATTGGTTATGTATCTATTTATAAATTATATGGGAGAAGCTTTTGCAAAAAGAGTGAAGCTTTCATAATACTATCCTTCTCTCACTAGGATTTCAAAAAAAAAAAACAACTCACTTGGTGGACTATGGGTGGTTACATTTATTATTTTTCAAAATATATTTTATTATTTCTTAAAATAAGCAAAATTTAAAAAAAAAACTATAAAACAATAAAAAGCCAATTACAACGCGGGTAAGCGTGTTGCAAGAGACTAATTTTATTTGAGTTTTGCGTTAGTTTGGGACATTTAAAAAGAAGTAATCCTTCAAAGAGTTTTGATTAGCATTCTTGTTTGACAGGAAAGAGCTAGGAAGGTAATGAATTTGAAGATTCAAGAAGCATGTTTGCCATCGTTGACCAAATTATATCAATTCCACACATGTTTTTACCCTTTATTTTATTATCTATAAAATTACTTAGTTTTTTTAATTCAAGAACAAAAGATATTTGTGGACCAAATTATTTTAACATGTTACTTAAATTTGAATGGAAGAAAAGGAAAATAAGAAAAGGAAAGAGATCATCTCTGGATTTCTTCTACCAAGATCACCGAATTAAGTGATCTAGGCCTTTCAAATTTTATTTAACGGTAAAAAATTATCACAGCTTTTAAGGGATCAAAACAATTGAACCATTGGATGAAATTTGAAAGGCCTAAATCACTTGATCCGGTGACCTTAATGGAAGAGATCTAGAGATGATCTCTTTCCATGAGAAAAGAATATGAATTTAAACCTTTTGTTCATACGATGACAATGAAACGTGAGTCAGCAAAGTCTCCAAGCATTTTTTCTTTTGGTCAACAAGCGAAGTCTCCAAGCTGTGGAATCTCATATGTGGTGGAATTTTTAATTAAGGTGTTTAGTATTTAAGCGGATATTTCACGTGTCATAAAAAAAATAGAGGACCACATAAAAAGTTATTTTCTTCACTTGTATTTTATTATAATATGTGAAATATTACCTGAATACCCGCTATTTGAAAATTTTCTGAATAGTAAGTAAAATTAGCCTCCTAAGAAAAAAGATAAAACAAATGCCTCGAATGTTTTACTCTTTTTATAAGAAGAAAACAAACATGTATTGGTAAAAATTTAAAATGTAAAAGGAAACCTTGCCAAGTTTGTAGGTTTAGACGGATGCCTTAGGGGTGGTTTGGGAGTGAGGTGCTTAAAAAAAAAGCACCCATGAAAAAAAGCTGTGAGGGTTTTAGGTGTTTGGTAAACTAAAAAAAAAAGGGCTTATTTTGGAAGCTGCTGTGAGAATAAGCTGAAATCGAAGGAAAAGCTGAAGCAGCTATTTGCTGCTTTGGAAAATTGGCTTTTTTTTCAAAGCACACGGAGCTACAGTGCTCCTTTAATGAAAAGACCCACGTCGGACTTGTGGGCGAAGATCGAGTCGACGACGAGGGAGGAGATCTCGACGGCGAGGGAGGGTTCGGAGGTGGTCATGTCGACAAGGATGCCTCCGGGGCGGAGTCCGGAGAGTGCGCCGGTGGTGGGGCCGAGGAAGACGGAGCGGACGTCGGATTTGGGTTGTGGGTATTCTGGGTTTGTGGGTTTTCTATCGAAATGCGGTTGAAGACGGTGAGGGCGCCCACCTTGAGGGTTTTCTGGGTTGTGGGTAGAAGAACTGGATTTCCAGTTGGGATCATTGAAATCGATCTGTTGCCGGCTATGGCTCTTGCACTGAGCAAAGACGCGGCTGTTGTTCTTGGCGACTCCACTGGAAGTAGTAAGCTCGGCGGTGGAGGACGAGTCCCGGCGGGGCGATCGCGTGCAAGAGAGTGGCCATAAAACTTAAGATTTCTTCAAGTTTGTATTGATCAATGCGAGAGTTGGAAGAATTGCAGAGAGAGTAAATAAATAATTAAAGAGAGAAAATAGAAAGCAACGAGGGATTGTAGAGAGAGTAAATAAATAATTAAAAAAAAAACTCATTTTATATCCTTTTTTATCATTTCACACAGTCACAGCTGTTTTACATAAAAGTTTACCAAACACTATCAGACTGCTTTTTTTTCCAAAAGCACTTTTACAAAAAAGTTTACCAAACACTCTGCTGTTTTATTTCACAGCCGCTTATTCTCATAGCACAGCAGAAACAGCTTTTTTTTAAAACACATCAATACCAAACCAGCCCTTAGAACCCTTTACCATAATTTCTTGTTAAATTGGCACGTGTTGGTTACGTAAATCGGCCAGAATTATGACAAAGTGTGTTATATCTTTGCAACTAAAGTTTGAATCTCTCTTTTTATAAGTTAGACTATTAGAGTAACTTAAAATATATATCTTCTTATAAAAAATATAAATATATAGTACGCTGATAATCTTTGAAGGAAACATCATAATATTTTGCTTTGTTATTACTTTAATCTATATTCGGAAAACAACATTTTGTGGAATTACTATAGTTTCAATTTTTGCTAACTAAGATGCTCTTATAAGTTTGTACTCTACAATGGACAATAATTAGAATGCCATGTCATTGTTCTTGTATTATGATAATTATTTTCTTTTTAATTCCTCTAGAACATTGGAAACAACAACTTCATTGCCACCCTTATCAATAATAATTGGGTAAATGACAAAAAACTACCTTAACTATTAGTGTCACGACACTTTCATACTTCATCTTTTAAAGTTGACAATGTCATACCTCATCTTACGAATTTGTGCCAATGTTATACCTTCCGTTAATTGGCCGTGAATTTTTCAATTAAATGTTGACGTGGCTTGATTCGGGATCCATTTTTTATTAAAAAATTAATAATTTATTATTAAAAAAAATTATTTAATATTTTTTAAATATTAAAATAATAAAGAAAAAAAAAAAACCTCAGGTCAGTTCGTTCCTCCTCCCCTCTCTCCCCATCTTCCTGCAACCCAGAAAGAAGAAGAAAAAGGAAGAAGAAGGAGGAAGAGAGGAAGAGGAGGAAGAAGAAAGAAAAAAAAAAAAAAAAAAGAAAAGGAAACACCCAGTTCGTCCGCCCCGCCCCACCCCCACCCCCACTCCCACCCACCCAACCTGCAGAAGAAGAAGAAAGAAAAAAAAAAGAAAAAGGAACACCCAATTTGTCCCCCCCCACCACCTGTAGAAGAAGAAGAAGAAGAGAGAAAAAAAGGAAACCCAGTTCGTCCGTCTCCCCCCCCCCCCCCACCCTCTTCCCTCCACACCCATTCCTCCCATTTTCTATGCACCCAGTGTCACATCCTAGCCTGGGAAGGATCACTTCCCGGGCCCGCTCCACCACCGTAACACGATATTGTCCGCTTTGGGCTTACCATTCCCCCACGGTTTTGTTTTTGGGAACTCACGAGCAACTTCCCAGTGGGTCACCCATCATGGGAGTGCACTAGCCCCCTTCTCGCTTAACTTCGGAGTTCCTACGGAACCCGAAGCTAGTGAGCTCCCCAAAGGCCTCGTGCTATGTAGGGATGAGAATATACATTTAAGGATCACTCCCTTGGGCGATGTGAGATGTTACACCCAGGTTCTCAACCTTCGGAATTGGCCTGCCGAAGGTTTTCCGATTCCACCTTAATCGGATATGGGTTTTGTTTGGTTTTCAGGTAGTGGGTACGAGGTTGGGTGCGAAGGTGGGGAGGTTAGGTGCGGAGAGTGGAGGGGGTGTTGGGGGGGGGGGGTGGGGAGGGGGAAGACAAATTGGTTTTTTTTTTTTTTTTTTCTCTCTTTTTTTTCTGGGTTGCAGTTGCAGGGGAAAGAAAGATGGAGATGGGGAGAAGAGAGAGAAGGGGGGAGGGGACGGGTGTTTTGGCTTATTTATTTTTTTTTTTATAACTTTTTTTTATTATTTTAATATTTAAAAAAATATTAAATGATTTTTTTTATTTTTTAATAATTTTTTAATAAAAAATGGGTCCCGCATCAAGCCACGTCAGCATTTAACTGAAAAATTCACGGTCAATTAACGGAAGGTATAACATTGGCACAAATTCGTAAGATGAAATATGACATTGTCAACTTTAAAAGATGAGGTATGAAAGTGTCGTGACACCAATAGTTGAGGTAGTTTTTTGTAATTTACCCATAATAATTAAGTGAACTTCCTTGCCTACATGATTATTAAAAAAACCCACTAACGTGCATAAAGCTTTTTTAATCAGTAATTTAAATAAAGGTATCATTTCTTTTTAAAGTGATAAATCATTAGAGATGACTCTGCATGATCTTAAAAAATGTTATAAATTATTATAGACTTCTTTCTCTTATTTTATGTATGGGAAATAATCCGTGACACCACTTTTGTTACGTAATTTTTGCTACACGTTTTTGTGAGGTCTATTTCGTAATATATTTCAACGATGGGATTTGTGAGATCCCACATCGACCAACGGAGAGGGGGTGATGTGCCTTATATGTATATGGTCCCCTCCCTATAGCACGAGGCTTTTTAGGAACTCATTGGCTTCGGATTCCATCGGAACTCCGAAGTTAAGCGAGTTCAGGCGAGAGCATTCCTAGGATGGGTGACCCACTGGAAAGTTCTCGTGTGAGTTTCCAGAAACAAAACCGTGAGAGAATGGTAAGCCCAAAGCAGACAATATCGTGCTACGACAGAGCCGAGCCCGGGATGTGACACAATTGGTTTATCTTTTAGGTCTTTCCTCAAAGATCATGTCTACCAAAGATACCCAAATATAAAATCATATGATCATTGGATTAAGAGTTTAGGGTTTTTTTGTAAATCCATATTGGTCAATTTTTTCCACTATAAGTACAAATGAATGTCATAATGGTTTTTTATTTGTTTAATTATTATTTTTTTTGCAAGAAAAAGTGAATTATGAATGATGTTATAAAAATAAACAGTTCGGATCGTTAAAATACATTATGAAATTAGCCCTACAAGAACGTATGTATAAAATTGTGGGATCCGCTCCCTTTAAATATATATTATATATATATATATATCATAGATATATGAGTATGTGTAACACACACACACATATATATATATCATAGATATATGAGTTTGTGTAACACATCCCTGTCTTACTACTCCAAATGAGGCATGTAATCAGTTTGTGTTTATTTACAACTAAATTATATTGAAAAATAATACATATAATAATTAGGAAATCTTGAGGTTAGATTTGAATGGTGTTTCTTAATTTGAGATTCTTAGTTTCAGTGCCTGCCAACAGAATACAACATTATCTCTTTTTTTTTTCCTTTTTTTTTGGTCAAACAAAAGTAAAACACACCATTATCTTTATCTACCCCCTTATATCTACCTGCAATATCTAATTCCATTACTGGATTCATGAAACTTTACCATCCCATCAAGCTTTTTTCCCATGACTTTATCTACTTTTGGTTTTATGCCTTTCCCTTTTTCCCCTTCCAATCACTAAACTCAAGCATGCAGCATCAAAAAGCAGGAGCTCACTAATTTGTTTATTTTCGAGAATGCTCGAAATAATTACGTACAAAATGCAATCTAAATGATGAAAATGCAAGGCTAATTTGCATGCTTGATTTATGTGAGTTGTCAAGAGTGATTGGAAGTTGTTTATATATATATATATATATATATGCATCTGAGTTTTATATGCATTAATAGATTACAATCACCCATCTCTGAATGGATGATTGAACCAATGTTTAAAAATTTCTCAAAAAAATTAAAAGTTCAAGATCTGCAAAAGTTCCGGTAAATTTTCTACAGTGAATTGGTAAATATTATCAATATTCATTGATTTTCCTATATCAAGCCGGTATATGGTGAAGTTTACACTTCACCCTCATTTCCATATCGATTCTTGATTTTTCGGATACTTCGATGAAAATATTGCTAATTGCGTGGATATTCTAAACACTGAATTGACTCAACATAATTTTTTAAGTGATATGTAAGCAATCGATTTCCAACAAGTGTACTAACCCAGTTTTTTCTGGTCTAATAATAATGCTTCAAATTTTAAAAACGAGACCAATGAAAGAAAAGAAAGGCAGCTTTTAGCTTTGGGGTTGAACACCCTTTTCATAAAGAAGTGAACTGCAAGGAAGCAATCATACTATATTGTCTGATGTTTCCTATATTCATACATTTTATTGGGAAGTTGTGGAGGAACCATCCTCCCAAAACGCAAATAATTTATATAACTAAAGCTAAAGCTTTGTTTGATTTTTCTTCTTTTGTTTCTTTAGATCAACTAAAGTTAAAGTTACCTGAAGAATCATGGAAGATTTATATTGTCTTCATTTCCTAATGCTTGTAGAGATGTTTTGGTCACACCTGAAGGATGGAACTGATACCTACCACTTGGTCTGGTGCCTTTCCTCCATGGGAGTTGAACGGTTGACCTAAGTTATTGTTGAGCCAACTATGTCACCTTGGGTTTTTATATTTTATTTTTTTATGGTCACTTTCAGTGATTGATGACTATCCGAACATACTATGATATTTTGTGCTAGTGATATAACGTCAAATAGAATGAAATTTACATATAATAATATTACATTATTGACCCAAAATTTGAGATTCCACATCACCTAGTAGGGGAGTGGATCATGTGAGCTTTATATGTATATTCTTATCTCTACCTAGCACGAAGCTTTTTGGGAGCTCACTGGCTTCGAGTTCCATCGAAACTCCGAAGTTAAGCGAGTAGCGCGCGAGAACACTCCCATGATGGGTGACCTCCTGGGAAATTCTCGTGTGAGTTCCCAGAAACAAAACCTTGAGGGTGTGGTAAAGGCCCAAAACAAACAATACCGTGCTACGATGAAGGCGTGCTCGGGAAGTGGTCGAGCCCGGGACGGGATGTGACAATTTATTTGGTATCAGAGCCTAACCCTGGCCGCGTGTGTGCCGACGAGGACGTGGGGCTCCTAAGGGGGGTGGATTGTGGGATCCCACATCGCCCAGGGGAGTGGATCATGTAAGCCTTATATGTATATTCTCATCTTTACCTAGCGCGAGGCCTTTTGGGAGCTCACTGGCTTCGGGTTCCATTGGAACTCCGAAGTTAAGCGAGTAGCGCGCAAGAGCACTCCCATGATGGGTGAGCCACTGGGAAGTTCTCGTGTGAGTTCCCAGAAACAAAACTGTGAGGGTGTGGTCGGGACCCAAAACGAACAATATCGTGCTACCGTGGATGCATGCCCGGGCTGGGATGTGACACAAAACGTCACAGTAACAATGACACACCCCAACCTAAAACGGGGTGTGCTGGCCGTCACGTGAGGATGACGTAGCCATGTGCGCGATGCGGAAGTGACAATGGAATAAAAATGTGAGTAAATAAAAACCCAACAATCTAACTTCAACTAGATAAGTGCATAAGTGAGAGTAAAGACGAGTGAATAAAGTTACACAACCTCATAGCATAGATAACCTAGGTGCAGTCCAGCATGACAAGTACTAATTAAACAATACCAAAGGTAGTCCTGCAATAGTTACTATCTGTCAGAACTGCCGTAGACTCCTCGTAAGCCACCAAAAGCTTTCCTACCTAGAACCTGGAGGGGTGCAAAACAGAAAGTGTGAGTGGGCAAAAACAAAGCTTTTCAAAACCATTTCACTTATCAAAGGTAATAACC
This sequence comes from Heteromeles arbutifolia, assembly GCA_024362995.1. Taxonomy (NCBI): domain Eukaryota; kingdom Viridiplantae; phylum Streptophyta; class Magnoliopsida; order Rosales; family Rosaceae; genus Heteromeles; species Heteromeles arbutifolia. The sequence continues at coordinate 23,750,523 of JANCRC010000006.1, forward strand.
CATCACCGTAAAACATATATAATTTCCCAGAAAATAGAAAACATATATATATCAAAGCTATGCTCAGAATAGCAATATCCATATGTATACCATGCCAAATATCTCAGTATAATGAAGTAAGTAAACCAGGTGAATCAAATTAATGAAAAGTAACATATCAGCCGGATCCACCTAACGTGGCCTGTACGGCTGAACTATAGCTCATCAGATATGTCTGCACACGAGTTGGAACCACCTATAGTGGTCTATACGACAGGACTGAGTGTAAATAAATACACTTAAGTGCTACGATCACGTGAAGACTGTGTGAATGATCGCGGGTCACCTACGAGTCGGAACCACCTATAGTGATCTATACGACAGGACTGTGCACCTAACTTGGATCCAAGGTGAGCGTATGGTGCGAGAGGTGAACATCACGTGAAGGACTGTGCCCCTAACTACGGGCGGGAGCACTAACACCGGGGTGCAGGTTAATGAGCTCTAAATGCATCAATATATATATCCATCATACAGCAGCTCATAAACATCAACGTATATATACTCACCTGAAACTTACCTGAGCGCCTGCAACGACAAACAACAACACACATAATCATTAATGCCCATTCTAAGTATAAGAATATTTGGCATGACATTTCAAATCATAGAATCATTTAATTAATTTTTCTGGGAAAAATACTCAACATATATATATATATATATATATATATATATATATATATATATATATATATATACTGAAAACCAAAAGCCCACTCACTAATATGTAGAAGAATCGTAGCCCCTCAGTCTTGCCTGGCTGTACTCGTCTTCAGGAAACGTCTCACCTAACGCCGTTAGGAATATTCCGTCAAAGTTGACAGAATATTCTCATTTCTTCTCCGGTGGATCATCGGACTCCGCCGTCGGCCGTCGTTTGTGTCGCCGGAAACATTTTGGAGACCTAAAACCAACGGAAAGTGGTCGGAAAAATCCTCGATAGTCCGGCCACCCCTGCAACTCGACGAACTCAAGTGTTCTGACGTCCAAACCTTACCAAAATTGCTCCCAGAGCTTCGTAGAGTAGTTCTAAGGCTCCCTAAGACTTTAAAACTCCGTGAAACACCTGCGATTGCGACAGAGTAACAGTGCACCTTGTTGGAGCTCCCTGGTTCTAGCAATCCCGAAGTCCTTCCTCTAAACTAAAGGTACCACTCGACTCGTGAAGTCACGAGGAGTACGATGGTGGTCCTGAAAACCTCGATCTGTGAGGTTTGGAGTTGGTTGATAGATTGGTCGTACATATTGTACGAAAATGGAAGAAAATTCGAGATAGAAAGGGAGAGAGAGATCAACGTAAGTATGCGTGTGGTCTAGATTTGGGCAGCCAACCAAAACAAAAAGGAACTTAAGTTCCAATTGGTCCAAATAATTAGGAAATGACTTAATTGGACCAATCCCTTAGCCCATTTACACAAACACAACCCAACATTCAAGGGCAAAACCGTCATTTTCATGCCTTCGTAGATAAAATAAATATATATTCGGAACAGGTCGTCACAAACAATGTATTCGTGCAACGAAAATACTTCTCCACTTAATGGCTTGAATTTTATAAAATAAATATTTCATCATAACCATGATTATTCGATTATTTGGCGGCTATGTATTAATAAGAGTTCAGTAAAGGTAACATGTTTTAGTCAAAAGTGGCTGGCCATGTCCATTTGATTACTGCTTTCTCTTTCTACTTAAGCAAGAAGTCCAGTTTCTTCAGTGTTTGTTTGGTATATATCCAATAGAGTATGGATTTTTAACAGCAAATCTTAACATCAACCTGCTGAGTTCCACTTATGTCAAGAAAACGTTTTCCTCATCAATATGTGATTTATATAGTTCAAGACACAAGTGACAGACTTTCGGTACTTAATTTACTGTTTGGTGCTTAGATTTTTTTTTTTTTTTTGTACAACTTTGTTTTTGTGCATTATAAGCAGTCTTAAGTTGTCCAAACCGTGGAGAAATAAAGTTAAGAGTGATATGAACTGAACATGAATCTGGTATCGAAATATCGAAATATTTCAACTTATAGGCCATACCTAACATCTTCAAGATGTGCTCGCGAACAATGCCATTGCCATCATACCTCATAGTCGTTAAACAACTCAATAGGTATCACGCTCCGATCCCGACATACGATCAAGATACCAATCACCTGGGAAGAACCATGTGGAGTCGTCATTGTACGACTGAAGAATGAAATAATTCAGTGTAAGAAAATAAGTAAGACTCGAGACAAACCCACGCTGTTTACGTAAAGGTCTAGCTACCCATGACCTACCCAAGGTTTCCTCACTCTAAGGTAAAGGTATAGGCATCCAATACCTAAGCACTAACACCACCAAAAGTTGTCACGTCCCGATCCTGACATACGTCTAGGATCGACACGCGACACGGGGGCATAGGGGACATCATCCAGTCGACTGTGGAGGGATTGAGGCGTGACAATAGGTTTTCGATTTCAGCCTTCTTTGACTCTCTGACGTTTTGTTCCACAGTATTTAAGAACTGTTTTGCATTGTCACAACTGGGAATTCCTCCATGAGTAGTGTAAGACATGACTCTCTTCATAGTCAATATACACAAGCGATTAGACATTTCCCATTTTTCATATTTTGCTGTTTGTTCATCAGAGCTATCCTCAGTCGGCTAAGGAGGTTTATCTTCCTTTAGTGCTAAGTCGAGATCCCTGATTCCAAGAGCAAATTCTACGTCCAGCTTCTACTTTGCAAAATTGTTCCTATTCAAAGTCTCAATGGAAGAAAACTCCATAGCATAAACTAGAAAAATAAAATTAAAACATATATTTTCGCACTCTTAGTTTTTTTCAAAACTTATCAATTTTTTTTCTTTTTATTTTAATTGATTTAATCTAACGGTTAAAAGAAAAAAGGAGTCCATAAATCAATCACAACACAACTTTAGCCGTACGTGGACCTCCGAATGTCATCAACCTCTCTGGTAAAGATGAATTTGGTTGGCCTGTATTCAACGTAACAAATTGCAATTCCAACCACACAAAACGACCTAGCAGCAGCTGGAGGATGGCAAGTTAATCCCAATTCCAGTTGCGTATTGATAGGAATTTTTACTACCTACAAAAGTAGGGATAAAAATATTTAAAAATACTTGCAAGAGTACAAGGTTATCGTAGTATAGCAGCTCAAGTAAGATCGTTTTCCACATGGATTGAATGAATAATTTATGTAAATACCAAATCTTAATTAATTATTTGAAAACAAATATTGGAAAAGGTTGATTTTGAATTTAAAAATAATAAAAAGGAATTTAATTAAAAATGTTAAGAAATTAGCAAAGTAAAGAAAACAAAGGAAAACGTTTTGAAAACCAAATTGTAAAAGCCTAGGGTTCCGTCGTCTCCTTAACAATCCTATGCAATTTTACCAATTACCTATGAATTTCTACATATATGCTTTGAAGGTTAGGTTTTCCTAATACATAATTTCCTCGTGATGTTCAAGCGAAAACGTATATCTAACATGCAACCCGTCTGTGATGTCAGATCAAATATAAACATGCAAGACTCATAAAGCTTTGTGAAAACCATTTGAAAAACCATGCAACCCTTAAGAGCGTGATGTTTACCTTAAGTGAACTTACAATTACTAATCACAAGAAACCCTTCTCAATTTCAGGGTGATGTTCCAACAGAAATTGCATCAAATTACTTGTCTAAAAACCCTAATGGTCGCGAATCACTAAGACAATTAGATAACTTAATTGCGGTGATTAATAATTCAAAGCAAACATGCATCCATTCATAAACAAATTAATAAAATCACATATTCATGCTAAGTTTTGTGGCCTAACCCTAGCAAAAGGACTAGTTACGAACAATCATAATAACAACTAAAGAAAATATATTAACTAGAAAAAAAGATTGAAAACATTTTGTAGGTAAAAAGTTTAAAGTTCTCCAAAATAATGCCTCCCCCCCCCCCCCCCCCAAATGTTGCGTCCAAAACCCTAATGGCTAAAAAGCCTTATTTATACTACTCCAAATAAAATCCTCCTAGTAAAAGGTCTTAAAATAAGACTAGGAAACCAAATAAATTGAAATAAAATAGGAAACATAATCTTAAATTGACTTGATAAATTCGCCCAAAATTCTACACAGTCACGTTTTCGACCCATATCAGCTCCAAAACTGGCCCAAAATAGCTGGATTTAAAGCTTGGATTATTCTGAACACTTCTCCAAAGGGCCACAAACCCATCTGAGGTCAATTAGGGCTCCAAAACTTGCATCAAAGCCCAAAAACGTCATTTTTCAGCAATGCGCACTACTTCTTTATTTAATCGCTATAAAATAACCCTTGGTAGAAAATTATGAAACTTTGACATGAACAAGCTAAGGAACACACGAACGTCCTCCAATTTGAATCACTCCAAAATTCGTCCGTTTGGTCACGTTTTGCTCCAGAGGAAGTCAAATGTCTTATATTGAAAATATAAAGCAAAGTATTAAAATTCTACCAAAATAATTACCAAATTATACTAAGCATAAGGTAAAATATATAATATAATATTGACTCATCACGTACCCTTGTGAGCCTGCTTTAATGAGACGGGTGTGTATATTTTATTGTATTTTCGTATCACAAAGTTAGTGATTGATTGCGTTGTGTGTCGATGCTCCACATCTTGAAAGATCTTTTAGTTCAGGTTTGTTCCAACTTTGTTACTGGTGTTTTAGTCGTTAGATTTTATTTTCACAATTAGTTAAAAAATATTTTCAATCTCAGTCATTTATTTCTCATATCATTAAATGTTATGTAGTATTAAAGAAATATCCCTTTTTATGACAAATTTGTGGGATATAACTATTCCTAATCTAGCTAAAAATGCCTATCTCGTTGATTGTACTCACAATGCTAGTGACATTCCCAATCTTTACTTGTCCGATCCTTTTTTTGTTTGTTTTGTGATTCAATAATATTGGGGAGTGGAATGGGCAATTTTTGGAGGAGTAATTAGTTATCCAACTCGTCATTATGAAAGTCGAAATTGAAACCTTTCACTTACAATTAGAGCAGAATACCATTGGACCATTGTGTTAGTGATAAAAACTCATTAACATGTTTAAAATGGGCTTTTACCGAGAAAAAAAAAACATGTTTAAAGCGTATTAGCACTAAAACTTATATGCAAATTTAATTTAAAATCTATTTATAGGAAAAAAATTTCAATTTGTCAATAACACGACTTGGTACCTCAAGTGTTATCAATGCAAGTGGTTGACATTTGTTTTTCAAACATTCACAACTTGTATTATAATTTATAATACTTAGTGTAACGATATGTATTCCCGACATATTGAAGGATAGCAAATTAAACTTGAAATCGATTTACATGCGTTCTCAAACTGTACAAGTGCACACGTTTGTCCCTAGTTCTCAAAATCCTATCCAATCACCAAACCACACGTTTCCCTCCAATCAAATCAACCAATATCTAATTAAAAAACAAAAAAATCGAAAACAAAAAAAAGGGAAAAAGAGAGAAAAAGGAGAGATGCTTGCGAAGGAATCGGGCGGTTCGAAATTCGAACTTCCCGAGGAAGTGTTGGAATTACTGCCGTGGGATCCTTTCGAACAGGTCGAAGTGGCCCGCAAAATCACGTCCCTCGCTCTCTCGACACGTGTCTCGGCCCTGGAATCAGAGTCGTCCGCTCTGCGCGAGAAGGACCAGATCATAGCCGACCTCCAATCCCAGGTGGAGTCCCTGGACGCCTCTCTCTCCGAGACCGCCGACAAACTAGCCCAAAGCACGTTTTCTAATGTGCGCAGGTGGAGGTGTTCAGGAAGACGCTTATGCGATCACTTACCACCATCGAGGTCATCTTCAGTCCAAAGTCCAAAGCACGTTTTCTGAAGCAGGAAGTACATTTCATGAGGATCGCGACACAGATGGTAGGGTTTGAGTTAAGATCTTGGTCAGGGAAAAAGTGCTTTCAGTTATGCTTATAGGGAAGAACTTTTGAACATGTCAAATTTAATTTTCTTGTTGCAATGGCAGCCTCAAGACCTCGCATAGCATACCTCGGCTCACTCCCCCTGGTTCTCCTCCTATCTATTCTGCATCCACATCACCAACAAGAACATCGAAACCTGTGTCTCCAAAGCGACACTCCATGTCCTTGGCCACTTCAAGAGGCATGTTTGATAACAGATCGTCTGCGCCATCAAGCCATCACAGCTCTGAACGCGGTTAGCTCGAGAACCTTCTGCAACAATGTTAAATAATTTGGTCATAGTTAATGTGTATGGTTATTTGATTCTCTCTCAATCTGTTTCAGGAAGAACTAGGGTGGATGGGATTCGGGAAAGAGTTTTGAATTTGAATCTGGTGGGAAAGAACAAGTTACAGAAATTTGTGTGAAGAATATTGAGATAGTAAAAAATTTCATTCTGACTAGGTATCTCCAGTTGCATGCACTTCGTAAGTGATAACGCAGAACAACCCCACATCGCTTAGGTTCAATTGAACCAGCTTTACAATTCATTCACTGCCAAAATTGGCAGCTTATGACGAATATTTCAAGTAGTTCTAAGCAACTTCCAAGTAACTGGCCATGAATGCTTATGAGCTGCGGAAGGAACAAGCCTGATGCATTGCCATCTCGATTTACTTTGCTATTCAAACTATTATTATTGAGAAAGTTCATTCTCACCGGTGATCTTTAATCCTCGCTCCCTCCCTCTGCTCTGCGTATGTTCATTTTTAAGTTTTCCATTACCACTTGAGTGACTCTTGTGCAAAATTTCAGGAGACGCTACAGAAGGCAGATGAGATATTTGGGCCAGATAACAAGGACCTATATGCTATTTTTGAAGGATTAATCAGCCGCAATGTCCATTAAATTGACAATTTGAAGCTTGTAAAAGCCAGTTTTACCACTTTAATCTGTTTTTTGGCTGTGATTAAATACAAATTCAACGTGTACTGGAAGTCTAAAACCGTTCTTTGAACTCCTGCTACTTAACTGTATGACTAGTAACTTTGCAAAATTACGTACTATTAAGTAATATTATTGGTTAAATCTTGCGTAACTCGTATCACTTAATGGTACGTTAAACGATCTGATATTACTTACGTTAGAGTCCATTCATAAAGTCAGTGGTGTTGTTTCCCTGAAGATTGGCTTTTCACATGTTCACAACGTCAAGAAATGCTTTTGAAATTGTACTTTAGGCAATTAACGTAGTGCATCCTTTTGAGTGTACTATGGTTTATTCATATAAAATTAACAACGTGACGAGTTGATAGGATAAGACATTATTAAGAGGTGATTTCTTTGTCAATACTAAATCGTACGAGGGATAAATTTAGTAGATGAGAGGTACATTATCATCCTATGTTGAGGTCAAATTAAGACAAGTCTTAATAAGCTTTTAGGCCAATAAGATATATGGAGAGAAAAACTTTGGTACACGCATCCAAGTTCTGGACCACATGACTTGTCCGTCCTACGCATGAGAGCAACTTGCATGACACAAGTATATCGTTGGCGTCCAATAAAATAATGATAAGTAGAAAGAAACTAACATATGTCATTGTATTATTAGAACGGAACACTATCATGACGATATACATGTGCCATACAATTATTTCTCCCCACGCACAACACATTCTACTGAATACTCCCTCCCTCGTTTCAGACCGTTGATTGTTAATTATTGCCACGTGTCAAAGACCCAGAAGACGTGTAAACTGTAGGAGTTTGGGAATCTCCATAACTATACGTGCTTGCTTGCTTGCTAAGCCTTTTCACAAACATGCAAAAATTACACGTTGTTATTTCTATTTATTTAAGAGTCTAAGACAGATCACATAGACTGGATTAAGAAGCTAATTAACGCTGTGCCAATAACAATTAAAAGCCGATTTTTGTGCATTAATAGTTGCTGATTGTCCAAAAATGCAGGAATATTTAGAGGGAAAAAACGGAAAAATCATGGCAGCCACTATTTTCCATTTCTCTCTCTCTCTCTCTTGATTTTCTCTCTCTAGGTTTCTGTGTGTGTGGTGTGTCGTTTCCTTTGGCTTCTGAAACCTTCAGCGGCTCTCTTTGGTTGGTGGCAGCCTCTGAGAATTCATGGAAGATGCCCCAGAATCTGAACCAGAAACTTCTTCATGGTAATCGCCTCCGTGCCTGCTTTTCAGATCATAGCTTCTGGTTTGGCGGCTTTTGTCTCTAAGTAGTAAGCTTTTCAAACTCTCATCCTGCAATGGTAAAATTTTCCTTTCCTCTTAGTAATATGAATGTCTGTCCTAGGAGGTTGCATTTACTTGTCACATTGCGTTCATTAGGGTAAAAATATGAGTCATTCCTCCTTGCAAACAAATCAAAATGCGACTTGCGTGTAGAAAATTTTCTTGACTTTTTTTATACAAGTGACATTTTGCTTTAAGCCAACTTAAATTGCGTAAGGTAGCACATTCACTCTAGCCAATGTGACTACGTCTACGTCTGATTCTTTATTTTGTGGTTTATATCTTTGTATAATGTCCGACTATGGTTTGTTTCTTATATGCGAGGAGCTAAGCATTATGGTTTTGTTGTTACGTTATTCATTTGCACATGGTTTTGTTGGTTAAAAATGTCACTTTTGAATTTTTTATTTTTATTTTTTTGCTTTCGGGTTTTTGTTTTTTTTGCTTGAATAATTTCCCTGTTCCTCAAGAGATGATGTTTCAACGGTTCTTCTATAATCCATACACAAATCATTTGTTTGATTCTATATATCTAGAGATATTTATTTATGCATGTGTCATATTCTGTGGCCCTTTTCTTCCTATCTCCCTCCCCACTTGGATGGTCGGTACTAGTAATACTACCATGGTTTGGCCGAATTTGCTCTTTAGGTTACTTAATCTGTTAGATTTTGGCATATTTTCTGTTCTTTGCTGACATATTGCTTCGTATGGGCAGCAATGGTTCCCGCGAAACGGCCAAAGACAATGAAGAAGCTCAGGCTACAACAAATCCTTCTGCTCTCGGAGGATCAAGAAGAGCGCGAGCTGGATTCTCCGACTCTTTTTCAAGTCAAGGTAACGAATTTGTTTCGCATTATTTTACTAATATTGCGGATATATAGCAATGTGGTACTAATTCTTTTGGGATTTGTCATGATAGACTTGAGATCATTAAATTTGGATGAGGATGTCTCAATAGATGAGCCCTCTTCAAGAGGAGTTTCCGAGGATGAATACTGTCCGAGAAGCTTAGGATCCGAAACATCTTCTCCCAAGGCCAGCACTTCAGACTCGGATGGAAGAGGCAGCAGTACTACTTCAGACTCGGATCCAAGAGGCAACCATCACCGGCGCGGTTTTTTTGGCATGTTGAAAAAAGGACCCCAGAATCCCTTCCCAACCTTCCCTCCTAAAGGTGCTCAAAAACCAAAACTCACCAGAAGGAAAACCAAAAGAATAAGAGAGGAATTCATTCCACAGCCCAACTCTCCTGCCCCTAGGTCCTTCGATGCTGACTTTTGCCGCTTCAAATCTTCCTGGAAGAATTACTCACTCTTAGAGCTCCAAGCCGCAACCAACAACTTCAGCCACGGTGTGTACTCACATCTCTTTAGAGCAATTACATTGCATTAGTCGTATATCGCTAGAATTATGATCTTTTAGAAAGGTTTTCATTGTTTTATATGCTCATAGAACTTTTCGATTTGTCTTCTTGAAGAGAACTTGATTGGGGAGGGAGGCTTCGCTGACGTTTACAAGGGAACATTGGAAGATGGACAGATTGTCGCGATCAAATGCTTGACTCGCGGTACTCAAGAAGAAATGACTGCAGACTTCTTATCTGAGCTTGGTGTCATAGTTCATGTTGACCATCCCAATATTGCGAAATTGATTGGCTACGGGGTTGAAGGAGGGATGCATCTTGTTCTACATTTGTCTCCCCATGGAAGCCTGTCGTCTATACTTTATGGTTTGTTTGTCATTGCGAATTCGTCTTTTGCACACCAGAATTTCTTCCAATTTCACAAACAAGTGACTCATTGGTTTTGTTTCTTCATCGCGTGTTTTCTAGGACCGAGAGAGAATCTGGATTGGGGCATCAGATATAAAGTCGCTTTAGGGACGGCTAAGGGCCTTCTGTATCTTCATGAGGGGTGCCAGAGGAGAATTATTCACAAAGATATTAAGGCTTCTAATATTTTGCTGGCAGAGGATTTTGAGCCTCTGGTACACCCTCTTTGATCAATTCCTATAAAGGATTGTCAAAAAGCTGCATTGCGCTAATAATTCTCTGTTACTCCAATTTGAATCCAGATTTCTGATTTTGGGCTTGCAAAATGGCTACCAGATTCATGGACTCACCATGTTGTATCGAAATTCGAAGGCACATTTGGGTTTGTTAATCCAAAATCTTTAGATTTTTGCTTTTGTAAGCTAGTTTTGTTTTCTAGATCAGTTGACATTATTCCGTTCCCCAATCATGACAGATATCTTCCTCCCGAGTTTTTCATGCACGGCATAGTAGATGAAAAAACCGATGTCTATGCCTATGGGGTGCTAATATTAGAGCTCATCACCGGCAGGCAAGCTTTGGATAGTTCACATAAAAGCCTTGTCATGTGGGTACGTTCCCTTCTGTGTACCTCGGTTTCTAGTTTAATTTTTGTAGGTAGTAAATAAATATACTGGAATACTTGTTGACAAATTCGATCTGACTGAAACATTACTTTCCAGGCCAAACCCTTGCTCTCTATGAATAACATGAATGAGCTAGTTGATCCATGTCTTGGCGATGCCTATGATTTGAAAGAAATGAAACGTCTTGCGTTAACTGCTTCGTTTTGTGTACACCAGTCTTCAGTGAATCGACCGCAAATGAGCCAGGCATGTAATTATTTCTGGCAATGACTGCTCACAAGTTTGATTTTACAGTGCCTATTTATGTGATGACTTAACTAACAAGTTTTTTTTGTTTTGTCAAAACTTAACTAACAAGATTATGTTGCGTTTTATTTTAATTTTGTTTTAAATCCGTTGCAGATTGTCGAAATTTTAGAAGGCGATGAAGGCAGTTTGGAGTACGCTGCAAAACGTCAAAAGTCTAAACTTCAAAGGACGTATTCGGAGGAGCTCTTGGATGCAGATGACTACAACTCAACCAAGTGTTTAAGTGATAAAGAGAAACAACTGGAGTTTATCTTGGGCACTTCTAATGAGGCCTAAACTTTCTATGTATGGGGTGTTGGGGTAGTTGAATTTGTTTCTTAAGGCCGGATTCACATTGCGCTGAAATCCATCCACGGACCAAAAACGTTGGACAGTTTCAGAAGCAGAAAACGATGAGCATGCAAGAGAAGGAAGAGAAGAGCAAAGGACGTTTGTTGGAGATTTTGATGTTATATGTGCTTTGTTAATTACTCATCGTCTGTACAATGAAGGTAATCGAAATGACGACTGAATGAGAGAAAAGCTTGAAGGAGAGGGTGAGTGGTTTTAGTGAGCATGTATGTACAGCTGCTGGAACAAGTGAGTGGGTGATTTCTCATGAAGGGTGAACTTCTTCGAATCAGAAAACCCTCGAGGAAAACGATTAAAGGGGAAAGAGCATTAAAAATAGGGAATTTTATCAAAAAACTTCCGGTACTATTTACTTTAACGAAAAACAACAATTTTACACTAAAAAGTCAATTCCGGTACTATTCATTTTACCCTTTATTTTGTCATTATCATTAAAACTCAAAGTTTTCAAGCATTTTTCATTAGTTTTCCTTTTAAAAATAGGGGTAAATGTGAGATCCCACATCGCTCAGGGGAGTGGATCCTGTGAGCCTTATGTGTATATTCTCATCTCTACCTAGCGCGATGCCTTTTGGGAGCTCACTGGCTTCGGGTTCCATCGGAACTCTGAAGTTAAGCGAGTAGCGCGCGAGAGCAATCCCATGATGGGTGACCCACTGGGAAGTTCTCGTTTAGGTTCCCAGAAACAAAACCGTTAGGGCGTGGTTGGGGCCCAAAGCGGACAATATCGTGCTACGGTGGAGCCGTGCCCGGGATGTGGTGGCGGACAATATCGTGTTACGGTAGAGGCGTGCCTGGGATGTGGTGGGGGCCCGGGGCGGGATGTGACAGTAAAACTGTCCAAACACTATTAAACGAACAATGTTTTTTGTTGGGCTTTTTTAGTCAAAATAGTCTTTGAAATTGACATAACTTCTAACTTTGGTCATTGAGATTTAAAACAGATATAAGTGGTCTCTTCTACCGTCAATCATTTTAATCATTCTGTGAAAAAATCTACGTTAATTTGAGAGTATTTTTGTCAAATCAACATCTTCACTTGAACTAATGGTTTCTTCAAATTCACAAAGATTTTTCATGGAAGACCAAAATGATTGACAATGGACAATCTCTAATACCGCTTCCATTGATTTTAAATTCCAAAAACAAAAGTGAAGAGTTATATAACTTTGAAGTGGTTATGCACTATTCTTTGCTATTTCACACAACAAATCTATATTTGAATTAATGACACACTCATTTGGCGAATCAATTTCGTTTCAAGCTTAATTATTATCTTCAATTGTTGATAAATTTATCACCTATCATAAAATAAGATCGCAAAAATATGATTTATCTAACAGACACAAAAGTTTAACAAACATGAAACATTAGCCATAAAAGAAAATGATTCAAGTTCTTTCCAATGTTGAAAAAAATCTCAAGTTAGAATTTTCGTTGTGATTGAAGATTGAACTTATGAAATATTTACTTATTTGAAATGAGAATTGATATATGATTCTTGGTTTCTTGTGTATTTAATAACACAATTCCTTATTTGATATTCGAAAAACGAGGAATTAGATTGATTAAGGAAAGTAGTTGATCATATTCACTTCGATTTCATGAGTTCTACATTTTAAATAGGTAAACATGTAATTAATGACATTACTCGTTATAACATGCTTATGTAGATGGAGAAAAAAAATGTCATGTATAGAAGTGAGAATATGATTAACTACTCTCTTAACGAAACTAATTTTCGGCTTCTTAATATCAGATTATGTATCGTAATACAAGAACTACATGTATTTTTTTAATTTTGTATGTGTTAGTTAACGTAAGAAAAAGCAGAACAATTGTAAGTAAGTAAATAAATATTGCCCTAGTGGACAAAGATTTTAAAATGAAAAATCATGTCTTGGCAAACAAATCGAATAAATTGAAAAACATTATAACAAGAAAATTAACAAGACAGCATGTGAAAAATAAAAATAAATGTGTGAAACAGTGAACTTAAAACTAAGGAAAACTAATAAAAAATGCTTGAAAATTTTGAGTTTTAACGATAAGTATACAATAAAATGTGAAGTAAATAGTACCAAGATTAATTTTTTAATATAAAAATATGATTTTTCATTAAGATAAACCGTACAAAAATTTTCCTTAAAGTTCCCAAAACTAAACTAAGAAGAAAAAGACATGGCGGCAGCCACAGGTGGTTAACAGCAGCACTGCACTGAGATATTGGTTAGGAATTTAATTGACATTGACAGAGTCTGTCTCTCTCCATCTCAGAGATTGAGAATCCGACCGAGCACTGATGACTAGGGCTTGCCTTCACCTCCTCCTCCTCCTCTTCTTCCTGCTCTCACTCTGCTCCACCTCCTCTTCTGCTTCCACCTTCACCGTCAATCCGTCCAAAGTCAAACAGATCTCATGGAACCCCAGGTCTCTCTCTTTCCCACTCTCTCTAAACTAACAGTGTTTTGTTTTTAATTTTTCGATTGGAATTGGATTGATGTGATTGGAATGGATTGGATGATCAATTTGCAGAGCTTTCGTGTACGAAGGTCTGCTGACGGACGCCGAGTGCGATCACTTGATCTCCATCGTGAGTTTACGAGCATTTCAATCTTTTAATTTATTCAATTCTGATTTTTTTTCTCACGCTTTTATCAATGTGTTTGATTCTTTGTGAATAGGCGAAATCAGAGCTGAAGAGATCCGCCGTCGCCGATAACTTGTCCGGTCAGAGCAAGCTCAGCGAGGTCCGGACCAGCTCCGGAATGTTCATTCCCAAGGCCAAGGTCTCTGCTTCTTTTCTCTCTCCCTTTTTCATTTCTGATCATTTTTATATCATATGTATGTGTTGACTATATATACTACTTTTGTTAGGCTTTGCTAATTGCCAATTGCCATTCAATTTTACGTTTTTAGCCCGAAGTGCATTGATTGCATTATAAATGTGTGTGTATAGACACGCCTTGGATGTTTGATTGTTGACGGGATGATCATCGGTCATGAATTGGATTGCAAGTCACCAACGTATGGATGTATATCAAATGTGGTTTTGACAACTTAAATTCGTTATGTAGGATCCCATTGTTGCTGGTATTGAGGATAAGCTTGCAACATGGACATTTCTTCCAAAAGGTAAACCCTTTGCCGAAGAATACTGTTTGTATTGTTCTTTTCTTATAACCCTCAACAGGTAGTTAACTTTGAATGATACAATTAATATTCAGAGTCATACCTTGTCAAATCATGGATCAAAATTGTTGTCCCTTTATTGAGGTCCTCGTATGTTGCATTGACAGGGCCATATATTTAGATTTTAGCAATACGACGTGTTTCTTTTCCTTCTTTGCTTATAATTGGTGTTTAGATGTTTTGATGAAGAATATTGAAGTGAAAACCGAGTATAAATAAGGGATGATAATCAAGATACAGCAAGCATAACTTTTGGTAATATTGTTACTGCTACTGAATTGGGTGAACATGGGAAAAACAGATGCTAAATTGAATGTTTGGAGAGCCATGTTGGTAAGATTTCAGAGGTTGTCTATTCTTCCGACATCAAAAACTGGGCATTGCAAATATTGGATTGAGAAAGAAAGAATGATGTGATGAAAAATTTAAAAAACGTTTTCATTTTCGTTGCTGGGGCAAGCTTACATGTGATATGTGTTTCTCGACTTTCAGAAAATGGTGAAGACATACAAGTATTGAGATATGAGCCTGGGCAGAAATATGCACCACACTATGATTACTTTGTCGACAAGGTCAATATTGCTAGGGGTGGACACCGCGTAGCAACTGTACTGATGTATCTCACTGATGTGGCCAAAGGTGGTGAAACTGTGTTCCCTGAAGCAGAGGTTAGCTGCATTCTTCACCTCCTGGATTCTGTAATTTCTATTGAGCTAACTCGAGCACCATTGAACAGATTAGTGTTACCAGAATTTCTATGTGATAGTTGTCTAACAACATAGGGATTTCTAATCTTTATCCTGGAAGATTTATTTTCATAAGCCACCCCTGGCTGCCCTTGGATTGGTCATGACTGACATGCTCGTGAATCTGCATTATGTTGTTCTATATTGCATTTGAATTAGAAAAAATGTTGGTATTGGTTATAGTTCTTTCAACAATTGTCTATTATAAAAATTATGAAAAACTATAAGGATACGGAGCCATGGAAAGTAAGATAAAAAAATTACTATTTCTGTTAATTGGTTGAGAGTCTTGAGACGGGGTTGGGTAGTAGAGTATAAAGAAGTTTTTACCAGCTTAATTGTATGCTTTAGTTAATGTTGTTAATAGTTATTTTTGTAAACCACTCTGGCTGCAGATACCTTCACGCCGTAAGGCTGCAGAAATAGATCACAGTCTCTCTGAGTGTGCAAAGAAAGGAATTGCAGGTAAGCTCTATATAAAATTATAAATTAATACAGCTTTTATCAAAATATAGAAATTGTTGTAGAAAAGTTGATGTATTCTGTTGTTTCTCTCTTCACCTTGGAAATATTCAGTGAAACCACGACGCGGAGATGCCCTTCTTTTCTTCAGTCTCACCCCACATGCTGTTCCAGACCCGAACAGTCTCCATGCGGGTTGCCCAGTGATTGAAGGTGAGAAATGGTCAGCAACGAAGTGGATTCATGTTGACTCATTTGACAAGAACTTGGATGCTGGCGGGAACTGTGGAGATCTGAATGAGAGTTGTGAGAGATGGGCTGCCCTTGGGGAATGCACCAAAAACCGAGAGTATATGGTTGGAACTCCCGACCTTCCTGGCTACTGTAGGAGGAGTTGTAAGGTATGTTAGAATTCACTTCATGATTTCCACGCGGAGCATCCATTGGAGGCTTCCTGTTTCTGTTGTGGTCATTCACGAATTTTTTGGTGGATTGTAATTTTATTTTTCATTACAAGCACTTTTACAGACGTATATAGCTGAATGGACCTTTTATCTTTGCTAATTGTATTGGTTAAAACTGTACCGTTGCTTTTTGAAACGAAATTTGGCGAGAGAAACCACCAAAAGAAATGTGTCCATGTATATACTTGAGACCTGAAATAACGACTTGAAGTTTGCACTATGTTTATGATCTTGCTGGTTGCTTGGAGTATTATGCTATGCTCATGTTTATAATTTCACACCGTTCGACCATTTTGTTCTCCTTTAGAAAAAGTTGTAATATTATCCATGTCGCAACTCGCATTTCACATGCTTGAAGTTTGAGAGCTGAGACGTATGCACGTGCGCATGGCTATTTACAGGCGTTGTATTGCATCATGAGAAGAAGAGATGCAAGTTCTTGATTACTTTGTTGCTGATGTTTTCACATCCCGGCGCGGGCCCCCACCACATCCCGAGTACACTTTCACCGTAGCACGATATTGTTCGCTTTGGGCCCCTACCACTCTCACGGTTTTGTTTTTGGGAACTTACACGAGAACTTCTCAGTGGGTTTGTTCGCTTTGGGCCCCTACCACACTCTCACGGTTTTGTTTTTGGGAACTTACACGAGAACTTCTCAGTGGGTCACCCATCATGGGAGTGCTCTTGCGCACTACTCGCTTCCGAAGCCAGTGAGCTCCCAAAAAGCCTCGCGCTAGGTAGAGATGAGAATGTACATATAAGGCTCACAGGATCCAATCTCCTGGGCGATGTGGGATCTCACAATCCACCCCCTTTAGGGGCCTGGCGTCCTCGTCGGCACACACGCGGTCAGGGTTAGGCTCTAATACCAAACTGTCACATCCCGGCCCGGGCCCCCACCACATTCCGAGCACGCCTTCACCATAGCACGATATTATCTGTTTTGGGCCCCTACCACACCCTCACGGTTTTGTTTCTGGGAATTTACATGAGAACTTCCCAGTGAGTCACTCATCATAGGAGTGCTCTCGCGTGCTACTCGCTTAACTTCGGAGTTCCGATGGAACCCGAAGCCAGTGAGCTCCCAAAAGGCCCTGTGCTAGGTAGAGATAAGAATATACATATAAGGCTCACAAGATCTAATCCCTTGGGCGATGTGGGGATCTCACAATCCACCCCCCTTAGGGGTTCAACGTCCTCGTCAGCACACTCGCACCACACGACAGAGTGGCCCAGCGGAAGTGGTGTGGAGCCCGAGTCGGGATGTGACAGATGGTATGATGAAAGATGTAGAAGTTTTCTTTCATTGTACATATAGAATTTTCAAAAATTATCGTATGTACTTTCTTATACACTGAATCATAGTAGAATTTTTTTCACAGGGTCCAGCCGTCCAGATTTTTAGTGGTGTCACGCTTTGTTAGCCACATAAATTAAAGCATGTACCTTTTTATATCTGTTTGATTGGGGGTTAAAATAGTCGTGCCATGCCATGATGTCTGCAACTTGAGAGGACCTCACTTAGATTCCCACCACCAAGATTAGAAGGGAGGGAGGCCCCTCCCCCAAGTAAGAGTAGTGGTCCTTAATCCTTTGCATGTCTGTCCTACCATTAGGTCATTTGGCACATCCGATGCATGCTATGATTTGGTAACTCATAGAAACAGCATGGGACACATGTCAATATTGTGTTCAAGCTCGGTCAACCCCCTAGTGCTCGATTATACGAGAGTTGAGGTTGTAAACAAAGAGATCTTCTAGTATGTAACGTGTATACCATACACTGACGTCTATAGTCGTTTGGTCACTCATTGTTGAATCATTAGCTGCACATTCAATGCTACATTAATCTAGTTGGTCTGTACATTGGGGCACAGTAGAAGTATTGGTAACGGATTTTGGGCGCCGCTAACAGGATATTTGAATATGAAGAAAGGAAGGTGCTAAATTGCTACTTGTAGAATTAAGGTGACGCCAATGATTCCTTATCGTGTTTTATCAACCATGAGTCTGTAATTTGAATTTTACTTGGGATGGTCAAGTTTCTAAACGTTGATGTATGTCTAACAATGCATCAACAGTCAAGAGTTATCCAGTTGTGCGTGGACAAGTGAACTTTTGAGTTTGGCAATATCCAACTATATGAATGGAGCACAAATAGCTACAACCTTTGAAGCATTAAACAACTAAATAAGAATATGTTCCATTTATCTATAGGAATATAAGAATATATTTCCACCCAAATACTACAATTTTCATCACCATTTATGAAAAAAAATATAGAATATAACAAGACACCTTACTTTGTCTTTTGAGAAAAAACAAAGAAGAGAAAATATAGAGGAGGATTCTCTCTCGACAGTTTTGACATTTCCGAACCGTCCAAAGCCCACCCAACGGAGCAATTTTACTGAATTGATAAAGGTTTAGGTTCAAGGAGGAGGGCTTCCACAAACACAACTGGCCCTTTGTGTTTTTGGTTGACAAAACACAATCGACAGTTGATTACTACAGCAACGGCTGTAAGAGAGATTTCAAGATTCTCTTTTACTTGGGGGTTGCTTATTGGACCAAGAAATAAACAAACAATTTTTTATTTAGATACAAGAGCGACGTTCTAGGATAGGTATCGATGGAATACGTGAATGCTTTGAATTACTTGAACTACAAGTCTTGAGAAATAAATAAACATTCATTAAATATGGCATGAAGATTGGAAGGTACATTTAACATGGTACAGCTTCCAACTTCCAAGTCTTGAAGATCAGGTGGTCTAATCAGAGTTGGGATTCTCTCCAGATCTCACTGTCTGGAGCCCAATGATTAAAAAATTTGGACCCTTCAAGAGAGATTCAAACCCTTTTTGTGTGAGGAGGGCTAATAAAAATGAGTTAATGAGGATCATATGATTAATTTGAGTAATGCAGATTTATTGGTCCTTGAGCTCTTAACAATAAGATCACGACAGATCTCGACACTTCTCACCAAACTTGCTTAATTCACCATTTTGGCAAGTGATGATTCTGCCACATGGGATATTGAGATGGGGGTGGCATTTGATTAGTTGGCAAATAATTCTTTAATTTTAGTAACCCTAAAATCCCTAACAAGCTGGCTGGGGTTTAGTTCCAACCAGCAAAACCCTAACAGCTTGTAAATAACAGGTTCTGTTCCCTCTATATGTGGAGCACAGACCACGACTTTTTTTTTCTTTCAGTAAGTTGTAGAAAGTTGGCTAAGATTTTAATCGGATTTTATTTTCTTGGGTGATGCAATTTACGTTTGTACCCTGTTATACAATTCTCTTTAATAATACTTAAGCATTGGGCGGTGCAAAATAAACTGTTGATAGTGAAAAGAGAGTTTTTTTTTTTGTTTTTTTTTTAAAGAGGACAACTGGTAGCGAAATCACGACAGTTTACTATTTTCGGTTTCAGAGAAAACTTACAGAGATATTTTAGCCTCACTTGACCATTATCATATGATTCACCAATGCCATAAATTAAACCAGAACGAGCTGTGTTGAATACAAAGTTGAGCAACACGAGCCTATAACCCCAGTGAACTCAAGCCCTAACAATGCCGAATGATCCCAAACTCAAACTTGAGTCCAAATCGTGAAGCCTAGGTTGACCTTCCAACTCGTCCATGTTGAACCCTACGTCTCATTTTAATTAAAAGTTTGCAAGCAATTTTTTAATTTTTTATATTAGGGCTTAGGGTTCTTTAAGGCCCTTCAAATCATATTGGTTGAGGCCAAAACCAAATACAACTGGCACCAAATCAACCAAACTAGAACATGTCTAGAACTGGGTTGATTTGTTTTTCTTAATAATTAATATTCATGAAATAAAATGATAAACTGTGTAAAAATTTTGATTCGTTTCACAATTATAAGTGTGAATTGAGCAGAACCACACCATTCACGAATGATAGCAACACATAGAACGATTTTACCATCACTGTAACATTCCAGTCCACGTATCTTTCTCCAACCCTAGAGTTTATTCCTTGAGAAAGAGCGCAAAGACTTGAAAAATGTACAAAATTACAAGAAAAACAAAGATAGAGAGAGTGTGTTTTGTACAGGAGGTTAAAAGCTAATAATAAATTATTATTATTATTATTATTATTATTATTATTATATATAAAGGAGGGCAAGTGGTGGGGTCTGTGATTCTGTGGGAAAAATAGTAAAAACCAGAGCACATATCCACATAAAGAGGTAGAAGGGGAGGTCAGACTCTACCTGTACTAGACAGTAGACAAATGCCCCAAAGCAAGCAGCTTTTGGATTTTGTTTTTTCACATTGAATTCACCGAACTCTTTTTTCTAGGTTTTTATACTTTTATACTCTCTGGTTTGTGCAATAATTCCTCAAGATCTGCAATTCAAGGCACAAGCTTTTCTCAGCTGGCTGGCTCTCTTTCGCTTACTTTGTCTGTGTGGAGAGGAACAAAAGCAAAGACATGGAGGTGGGGCAAATGCAGAGACAGTGGGTTGACTACACAAAATCCCTGTTCCTGGAGGTAAACGCAACATAGAAATGTGAAATTTAAGCTAAATCACAGATGGGTTTGTTTTGTTTTTGTTGTATTTGCTTGTTCTGTTCCTTATTTTTTGTCTTTTTGGGTTTTTTTTGGTTTGGGTGAGAGAAGGGGTTTCTGGATGGTCAGTTTTTGCAGCTCCAACAGCTGCAGGATGAGAGCAACCCAGATTTTGTTGATGAAGTGGTGTCCCTTTTCTTTGAAGATTCTGAGAAGCTTCTCAATGATCTCACCAGAGCTCTGTAAGAATCCAAGATCTTACCTTTTCACTGTCGTTTCTTCTCTAGGATTGGATTGGACCGGATTGATTTGTGTGGTGCTCATAGTTTGCTTTGGATACTTTGAGGAGTGCATGATTTTCCCTTTTTTTTGTTTGCACAGAGAACAACCAACCGTAGACTTCAAAAGGGTTGATGCCCATGTTCACCAGTTCAAGGGTAGTAGCTCCAGGTACACTTCAATTTTGCTTCTTTTTTTTTTTGCCTATGAAAAAGAAACATGAAATGAAGTAGCAAAAGTTGGTCCTTTTTTGAATTTCTTAGTTGATTTTACAGTGGGAACTGCTGGTTTTACCATTTCGAACTCCTAGTTGTATAGTTAGTTGGACAATTTTGCATTTTGTTCAACCTGAGATAAATCCAATTTGTACATGCTTGGATAGATTAAACTTCGGGAAGTGATTTTCACACTCCCTCTTTTCTAGTCTTTGGATTGGATAGTTCAAAGAGAATCAAGGGACAGAAAAAGGGTAGGACCGTAGGAGTACAGAAGGAGAAAATGGGAGTGTGATCAATATTCATTACCCTAAACTTAATCTAGTTCAGATATAGGGACATAGGTTTGAGAGCAAATTGCTATTCATGTTTAATTGAATGTGTTTGATGAGAGTTTTTGTGCTCAACAGTATTGGTGCGCAAAGAGTTAAAAATGCCTGCATTGCTTTCCGCAACTTCTGCGAGGAACAGAACACTGAAGGGTGATTTTACTTTACTCTAAGCATTCCTATATAGTGTTTTTCTTTTGCATTTAATTCTTTCCTCGAAGTCGTGAGGTCTTGAACCATGAAAACTGAAAGACTTTTCGTTAGCAGGTGTGTTAGATGTGTTCAACAAGTAAAGCATGAGTACTACCTCGTGAAGAGCAAGCTTGAAACTCTCTTCGCGGTGAGTAGAATTGTATAGACGCTTAATGTTGCTTATTATGTGTAACTTTAATTGTTACATTTACTTATTCTTTTTTTCCAAAATTAAATATTGTTGATTTCAGATGGAGCAACAAATTATGGCAGCTGGCGGGTCGA
The DNA here is from genome assembly GCA_024362995.1 of Heteromeles arbutifolia. Lineage (NCBI taxonomy): Eukaryota > Viridiplantae > Streptophyta > Magnoliopsida > Rosales > Rosaceae > Heteromeles > Heteromeles arbutifolia. The sequence continues at coordinate 23,772,577 of JANCRC010000006.1, forward strand.
TTCCTATGTCGGAATTGAATTTCTAAGCATACAATTGTGAAAAGAAACAAGAAAGTTAGGGTGGTTGGAGAGATCTCATCACACGAGTATTGCATAACACCTCTTTTAATTGATTGAAATTTCTCACTGTTGAATTTGTGCTTGTATGAATGTTATGAGTAGTAGTGTTTCCATCTGGTGCGACTACTTGATGAACCTTTAACCTTGTTATTATGAAAAGGAGTTTCCCTTCCAATACTAGCTGGTGATATGCTTTATTGCTTAATTACTTTACCTATTCATGTCTTTGGGTCGTTGTGATTGAAACTGCGGCTGCACAACCGATCCCAAGTTTTTGTATTCGACAAGGGTTTTGATCGTGAGAAATCTTCAGCCTGCAGTTTCTGCTTTTGTGGAAACTTTGAAATGGCTCAAGTTTGTGTTGGCTGTTCCTCGTTGTTGGTATTGTTGTGTTAGGGAAATGATTTTACACTCGCTCTTTATCCTCTTGCACTCCCCCTCTTATTTCTGGCCACAGGATTGTATAAATCAAACGGTTAATCAAGGACAGAAACAAGCAGGTAAGCGCGGGAGGAGAAAAGAGAGTGCGAAAATCATTTCCCGTGTATTGTTAGTAGAATTACATGCCTACCATTCCTATCAATCCTTAATTGTCATCGATGCCAGCAGAGATTAAACAAATGACTCATGAAGTCTTGTTTAATAAATCCATATTATAAAATAGATGTGAAAGATTTGATTCTTTGAAGCTAATTGTCAATCTTGATCTGCTTTGCTGGCCATTTGTTTGCTGCTCAAACGTGCTTTTCTCGTCAAATTCTTTCTTCAAGGAAAGGAGAATCAATGAGAAGGGTCAATGATCACCACAACTGGACAATAACATTTTGTTCCTTTTAACAATATTATCTTTGTTTGTTTTCTCAGAATAAAATAGAAAAAGGAAAATAATCCATATTAAGGGTTTTATGTTAATGCATTATAACTTACCTGAAACGGGGATATACCGCTTCAGTTCCTTTCTCACACATTGATATACACCCTTCTTTTTTTATTTTCACACATGGCATGGTGTGTGAGAAAAGAAGAAAAGCGATATACCCCTGTTGCAGAGAGCTGTCACTCCCTGCAACGGGTGGTTAAATCGAACAATGATGCAACAAGGGATAAAGCATGGAAAGTTGGCAGGCTGGGGTGGTGAGATTATAATAATGATTAGTGATAATGACATGGTTATGATCATGTTCCTGAAAGCTTAATCTGTTGAGATGAGATCAATTATTGTTATAATTACTATTATTAGTGACAACAAGCGCATTATAAAAATATGATGTGGCAGGTTCGCCTCTGTGCAAGCACAGTGAATCATCAATGAACAATTTACCTTGTTAAACAAATAAGCCAATGAACAATTCCAATGGCATTTTCCGTTTCGTATTCCTTTCTTTGTTTTTGCCATTTGTGCTACATTTGAAGCAGAATCTCTACTTTGTTCATACAAATTTCTACGTCTTACGGCGCAGTGCCGGACTGATTCGGAGGCTTCCGCCAGAAGTTTACTTGCTCTTCGAAACTAGCTAATACAGCAGACTGGTTTGAATCGCTAAGCCGGTCTGCAAAAAGATCATAATAGGCCTCAGGATCTACACTGTCCAATAGTCTGACCAGTTTCCATTGATTTTCGTCGATCATAAGCTGTCCATCACTGGATTCAACACCTTCAGCATAAACTTTGATGGACTTCACTTGGAAGGTTTCATTCAGATGGGAATCACCAGCTATGAGAACTGCTCCAAGAATTTCCCCCAAAAAAGTTTGCTGCAGCATAATATAACATATGAGAAGTGAGAACGTAAGATGTCAGACTGTCTGGCAACATAAGATGTTAGACCGTAAATCTAGACCATTAATTAGGTGGATGGTTGCCTGACTGTGTGAGTCTGACAATAAACCGGTCGATATGTGAAGTAGTGTTGGAGAAGACTCCCTACCATAGCTTAAGAGTGTTTCATGCATATATTCTTAGATAAGAAGCTAATTTACCATGTGATGATATCTATGGTGCAATTGCTGCAAACGGTAGAGCCTTGACAGCAAACGCTGGGCGAAACTGGCCTCAGGTGTCTTCTTCTTCCAGCGCATCCTTTCTAATATTTTCAAGAATGAACTAACTTCGCGCTGGATGCCGAGGGGAATGAGTGTGATGTTAAGTGAGGACTCAAAGACTGTTTTTGCAGCCAAAGGGTCAAGAAATATATTGAACTCTGCATATTCATTGGAAGGAATTGTAAACACATTTCCTTTGTCCCTGTCATTGCTGCTGAGATGCCCTCCAACAATATATACATCCTGCAATGAGCAACATCGGCATCATTGCTGCAAATACTTGATGTGAGAATATACGAATTAAGATCAATGAACTCACCTGTATTAGAAAGGTGGTATTCTTTTCCGACGAAATGATCTTTGCTAAATTAGTCAAGGGTCCATTGGTCAGTATGGTAATCTTGGATCCTGGATCCAGTGTTTTCACCACAGCCTTCCAAACCTCCAATGCCAGTGGTTGCCTGAGTTCAGGGTGATCTGTATCCCGAGGGGCTCCAAATTCTAAATAATTTTCTGCTGTATACCTGGTAAAAAGGACTTAAGAATTCACTCTCGGTCCATCTAAGGGAACATACGATTTTGCATAGAGTATCGCTAAGCTCACCAAATTCGTTTACTAAGTTAAGTTCACTAAATCATATGGTAGTGTTTCGTTTATTCAAATCTGGTTCGCTGTTAACCTCATTAGATACTAACATGTATCTGACACATTTGGTGAGTGACGGAAAAGTAATACCTTCGTGGGCTTCGTGGCAAATCGCGAGCAAGGCCGTAGAGAGTGTCTGAGTCCAGCAATCCACCATTGCCATGAGGGATGGCCTGCAGGTATTTGCAGTCTCCAATAGCAGAGAAGATTGAATCAGACTGGTTTGTAGCAAATACATCTCCAAGACCTACTGGGATGTCATCACGGCCCATCATATGCAGCAAGTCATAAATCACATCTATTGTTGCAGCATTTGCCCACCCTGTTGGGCTTACTATTATTGCCTGAAACCAACACAAACAGATTTTTCTCATATATGGAAATCAATGACAAATTAAGCTACTCTCTTTTTTCGCCAATCTATTTTCTCGAAAAATAGGGGTTCTTAAAGCTCCATTTCGAAGAAAAGACCCTGAACCCAACTGTTATTGTGCTATTGGTGAGTGGTTTTCTATACATATAATTTGATTGTTTAAGAGTTTCTCGCTAACATTATCAGTTTTCGGGGGACTAACCTAGTTAAGTTAGAAAAAAGAAGCAACAAAAATTCTACCTTGAGATTAATCACTTCAATGGGTACTTTGAGGAGGTAGAAGAGAGCTGCAAAGTCTCCAGCACTCATATCCATGTCAAAGACAACAGGTTTTCCAAGTTTTCTGTTTCCAAATTCTGGTTTGTATGTAACTTCCTTGTAAAATGGAAATTGGGTTGTTAAATTGAATCTCCCTTTTTGTTGAGGGTTGTTCAGAACCTGCAAGAAAAAAAAAAATTGGAAAAGAGTAAAAAAATTTATACGAACCTGCAAAAATTAAATGGAAAGAGGATTTTAGTGAGCTTAATTACATCCAAGAAACTTATGAAGAATTCTCTGTCAAGTGGGCTTTGAGGGTCCTGATTTGGCTTGGCTTTTGTAGCAACAAGCACAGACACTGCCTCTGATCCTGTTACTTCTTCTGTATAACCATCCTGTGTCAAAATAGGAAATTCATCAACATTTGAAGATCATGTTTAAACATTAGCATTCTTGTTCATTAAATCAAGCTTACCATTATTTTAAGCACTTTTAAGATTTTAAAACAAATCAAGTTTACAAAGATTATAACATAAGCAAGCAAAGTTTTGTGTAGTGTAGTTATCCGCACATTTTTAGAATGTGGATATGTCATCGATAAACTTCACTGCACTTTGCCTTAAATGAGAATTCGTGTAAGTTAAGCATACAACCACTAAAGCCTCTTTTGGTTTCTATAATTGGGATTGGATGAAGAAACCGATGCCAAATTTCGAATCTTGTCTAAGTCGAAAGTAGAAAATGGATAGTTTCCAAAAAAAAAAAAAAAAAAAAAAAAAAAAAAAAGTAGAAGATGGATTAGTCATAAAGGAAACAAATTTCTTCCAATCCCCACAAAATGATAGGACTCGGAAGGATAAGTTTCCTTCATGGCTAATCCATCTTCTACCTTGGACGAAAATTTAGAATTTGACATCCATTTCTTCTTTCAACAAACATTAAATCCAGTGAGTTATCCCTTCCAATTCAATACCAGACTCCAAACGAGGCTTACGAGATTATATTTTGGAAGTTGTAACCTAGAAAGCAAGTTAGTTACCTTGCATTTCCCTTTGCCATTTTCCCCAATGCAAAATGGATCTCTTAGTCCCTTTTGAACATGACCACTATGCACACCATTTTTGTCTAAGTTGAACTTTGGAACTTTGAGGCCATCAAAGAAAGGATTAGAGCCATCAGTTACCCCATAAGGTTCATTTGAAGTAATCACAGTTATATTCATATACTCCATTTCCGCAAACTCATTTTCTCCATTAGGATTATTCGAGTTGTTTCGCATGATTGATACCGCCACACCAGCTGTGAATGAATCCCACATGAAATAGCTCTGAAAATAGTCACATTGTATCATATCAGATTATTTGATTCCTTAAGAAAGGTATGCAAAGTTTGATTAAACACCCAAAAATCGAATAATCGTGGATGTACCGTGTAGAATTGATCATCAAACCAAGTATCACGAGCCATTTTCAAGGACTGGAAGATATATTGTGCCTCATATGTGTTCTGGCTCTTCTCAAAGGCATCAAAGAAGTTCTGACTAATTGGAATGGTGTTTGTTGCATCCAGAGGAACAAGGGTGACTGGAATCCCAGAATGTATAACCTGAAATATATCAATTTCATTGTCACCAACGCGACCATTTATAAAACCGGAAAATTTTCTCTTCTCAAACTATCGGACGATGTATGTACAGGACTAGACCTACTGTGAATATGAACCATTAACCAAGTTGATTCTCACCCGAATGTGTGAATTTGATGACATAATAATTATTTTTCCATAAAACTATATAAATGTTCTCTGTCACTGCTTGGCAACATAAGATGTTGATGTTGTTAAACTGTAAATTTGAACCATTGATTCAGTTGACGGCTGTTGTCAAAATGTGAGGTCCAAATTCACCGTCTAGCAATGATTCACGGCCGAAAAATATATATTGAACTGTAGTACTACCTGGTACGCAGCAAAGGGATCACCAAGGAAATTGAACTCTGCATAAGGATTACTAGTGTAGTCTGTGAAGACATTGCCAGGATCACCACACTGCCGAGGAACACACGACGTGGAATTTTCCGGGCAACAACCAGTAGGGTTTTTCGATCTCACACCACCACCCATGACATAAATGTGCTCAACATTTTTCTTCAGGTGTGGATTGCTCATAAGGAAAAGGGCAAAGTTTGTGTGTGCTCCTATCAGAAATACAGTAATGGGACCTGCAGATATTTTGTCAATCATCACTTGCTGAGCAGTAGGTTGTCGAAAGGGAGTATATCTCCTGCTGCCCTAATTTCATTTACAGAAAAGAAAAGAAAAAAAAAGAAAAATTCCTGAGCAAGATATAGAATTAATGTAACACCACAAATTGAATAAAGAAAACAGTTCTTCAGTAGTTCATGTATGAATTTATCAGACAAGCTATCATAATCATATATCATTATCACTATAGCAATGTTCTTCCATAACACTATAATTGTTATCAAATAGTCGTATTATATCGATATCATCTTTATATGTTGTCCATATATATTGGTGTGGTAATAACTTAATAGCTTTAAAGTGTTGTTATATAACAGAAATTAAGTATCAGTATGAGTTGATATCAGTGTTCTAAAAATCAATCTAGGTGGCTAGACGATGGAGGACCGATGCGATTTAGGCCGAAACATGGAAAAAAATCGAGTAGGGGCAAGGCAGGCTAGGCAATGGCTAGGCGGGTTAGGCGGCTAAGCGGGCTAGGTGGATTAGGCGGGCTAGGAAGGTTTGGCAGGTTAGGTGGGTTAGGTGAGTTAGGCGGCCTAGGCAGGGGCTAGGCAGAGGCTAGGCGGTTCCATTGTTTTTAATTTTTTTTAATTAAGTTAAAGTTTTTCTGAATAACCTACTTAATTAGTGAATTTTCAAATTTGGTTTTTTTTTTCTTATTTTTTTGCTGCATTTGTCAGTTATGGTGACAATATGCCTTAAGTTTTAACTTTTCTAAATTCTCAATACAAGTATATAATTATTTTTTAGAGTGTAAGTAGGCACTTATTTATATGTTATATAATAAATTTAATTAAATCCGCCTAATCTGCCTAGGCTCCCGCCTAGCCGCCTAGGCGTTAGGTCCCTACCCAACGCCTGACTAGCGCCTAGTATTTTTTAGAACCTTAGTCGATGATGTCGATTTACTACAGTGATAGTGCTAATTATAATTTCTCCCTATCAGCTTTCAACGTAGAGCCATTTGGGTCATCATATATCAAATCAAAGATTTAATTTTGAGAAATGATTTCTACATGCCCTTTTTCTTCTCATTCACTTAATTCTTTAATAAGATACATATTTAAACAGTTATATGCAGAAGGAGAAAAAAGGTATACGAAACTTTGGCAGACTCAAAGTGAAGAAAAAAATAGCCGGAGAATATATAAGAAATACAGCTTAAAATTACTGTGTTTACATTATTTTTACCTGGGGGAGAAATGATTTTCTGAGGCCAAAATTAGAATCAATATCCAATCGACCTCCAGCACCTACGGGAATGGCTTGTCTATATCTGCATCCTCCTGCTGTTGTAGTCCCCTGAAGTTAATTGTTTTTTAAAGTAATATAAATTAGTGTCCGTAAATATGAATTTAACATGATTAATTAAGCATAATTATGATTTATGAGTTGAGATATATAATCCGTTCATGCCTGTTCGATAATTGGAAGATATCCACCAACATTTGGCAAAATTGTACCATCTTCTTTGATCCCACCTTCACCACCCACTCCAACTCTCACGTCATCACGCCCCATCATGTATAACATGTCATAGATTTGATGCACAGCATGCCCAGGATTGGTCCAAGCATTTGCATTTACAGTCACTGCCTGTGGTAAAACAAATTTACAGTTCTATAATTACCAAGGTTTAAGGAAACAATAATGATTTATTTATTTTTACTTTTTAAAATAAAAACGCTTTTCCAATTGTCGTAGAAGAAGACACAATGCAAGAGATGAAAATTGTAGTCGAAATATATTTTTCTACTTTGCAAGAGATGAAAACTGTAGAAGGAGACAAGAATTTGGGTGCGAGGGAAGAAAACTAGAGTCGGAATTTATTTTTCTACTTTGCAAGAAAACATGTTTAAGGTAAAAACAATGATTCACTTTTACATAAAGGAAATCAAAGTTGTTTTACTTTTACATGTCGTTTGACCAAAAAGATTAATTTTTAATTAATTAAACAAGGTTAAGCTTGCAAAAATATTAACACTCCAAGAACACTGTCTTTATTTTTTATTAAATTATACCTTTTCCCAAATATAGAATCCATTCAAAAAAAAAAAAACAAGTTCTGCACCTTCAAAGCCAAATATCAATTAAAATTTAAATCAACCAAAACTAATTCGATGAGTTTTTCTGGTGATCATCACTTGCTTAGATTCCTAACGGAAGAAATGAATATATATATATATATATGCGTGTGTATATATACATGCATGCAGAGGCGGAGCCACAGTGGGGTCAATGAGATCGCACGACCTCTTGGAAGCCATGGAAATAACCTTAGAGGTCCCTTGGAGCTGCACACCACATGGTCGACAAAATGTCTGGTGCGACCCCTTGTGGTAAGATTCCTGGCTCCGCCACTGCATGCATATATATGCATACATATACAATTATTGGAAAGACGTACATCGAAGAGACATGTAAATTTTGAGAGCTCTAAGCATTTGCAGATTTGGAGATCCAACTTATAGCCTTAAGTACTTTCTGGATGAACACAAACAATTGATGATGATGGATGATGAACTCACCTCCAACTCAAACTCTGATCTGTTAAGCTTCAAGAGGTACAAGAGAGCAAAGAAATCATCGGTATCGACATCTGTATCGATAAGAATCCGGTGAGGCCTTCCTTCCCCAGTCTGCAAATTACTAGCTCCAATCACAACTAGTACTAATCCCACAGCAACTAGCATCTGCACTACCCAATTAAAACGCTGCTTCTTCTGCCACAACATTTCTATTTCTTAATTTCAACCAAAACCCAGAAATCTTTTCCCTCCAAACTACAAAGATATGATGCTTTAATACTGGTTGGAGATAAGCCTGCAACTTAACCATGGGAAGAGATTTATAGAATTCGAGAGATATTGGTCGAGAGAGTTATAGAAATATTTATGATGAAAGTATGTATGGGATGGGACACACGTCACCCACGCCGGAGGCACGTGACGAACGAGAAAGCGCATGAATCGCACCAACCGAATTTTATTACATAAGTTTTAAGTTCCTTTTTCAAAGCCACCCCCAACCACTATAGTCCTACTTCACATTTCTACCCTTTCAAATTCAACATGGGTTTGGGTTCATTTTCTCCCCTCCATGATTTTTAGTTGAGAGAATTTTTAAGGACATATGTAATTGTCTGATTGGACTATATGGAAACCACAGTTTTAGATTGGTGAGAAGGTTATAACTTCATCAACAAGGCTAGAACTGTCAAATTTGTTAATCAAATAATGTGTTAGTACGCACGTTTAGTAAATAACAAAAATATGTGCACATAAGAGAATTTTATTGGACTATATATCAAGAACAATTTTATTTCATCAACATTATTCGTTCCAAATTTGCTTACTCAATGTGTTTCCCACTTTTCTGCCAAGTTGGGGCGAGAGAAGGATTTTACCGTTCAAATACAGTGACATGTTAATTTCTTATTTAGTTATGTTAAAATAAATAAAATTGAAGCTGTAAACATAACACATACGAGTGTAACCAAGTCAATTAAAACGAATATGCTCCCCCTTTATACACTATAATTTTGCATTCATTTTTGTTTTTCTTGGTCAATTATAGAGAGACATAAAGAGTCTAGACAATGGGTGTCCAATCGATGAGTTTGAAATTCGAATTGCCAACAAATCTCTCCTCCAGTTTTCTTTTTACAGTTCACTTTACTCTTTTACAAGTAGGGATGGCAACGGTTTGGTTTGGGGACGAAAATGCTACATCCATCCCCATAACCACAAAAAATAACCATATCTATAACCGCAAATTAACCATCGGGTATTATCACCGGGTAATGGATTCCCCATCGGTTAACGGGTATATCCATCTTCGTCAATATAAAAAATATATTCATTCAATTGAGAAATTATAAGTTAGTAGATATCAATTTCGTCATTAAACATTTGATGTACAAAATGATCCAATAAATGGATCTTGTTGAGTATAAAAATTAAAACACTGATGATGTTGACTTGTCTTTGTTATGTCCTATAAGCATCATTGAGTTCGCATTGATTTTGATTCAAAACTTTACTTTCCTACAAAATGCAACTTTTGTATTCTCAAGGTAATGGTTTGGTGAATAATAGATATACAAATATATATATATATTATACTATTATATTATATATAAATTATATTATTTACTAATCGGATCGGATTCGGTTATAGATACGGTTTGGGGACCTCTATAACCATATCCAAAACCATAACCGAATAATATAAACGGTTTTTCCCCATATCCAAACCATACCTGAATTTTCATATTCAAATCCAATCCATTCGGACGGTTATCCATGGTTATCGGGTTTAACGGTTAGAATTGCCATCCCTATTTACAAGGGACCCTTGACATTGATAAGTCACCTCTCTTTATAAACAATATAATTCTTTCTTTTTTTCTTCAAGGAAATAGAAATTCATTAAATGGGAAAAGACCCAATACAAGTTACATCAAACAATCCAATGCAAATTGAGGATAGCCAAAAAGTCCATTCAACAAGAACAAAAATTGAAAAGAAAAACCATAACCCAAATCCCTATCCAGCAAAATGCCACCACCGCAGCAACCACTTCGCCGGCAGTCACAAGAGCAGCCGCCCTAAGAAAACCAACACCACGTTGAATCGACGAAGGTAGCATTGCATAAAACTTTTCAACCCTCAACAAGGAAAAAAACCCCAACCTAATTTCGGCACCAAAATCGCCACAATGGTGGAGATCCTAGATATGAACCACCATTACATGACTTTGCAAGAAGAACCAAAAAACCAAAACAAAAGGGAATGGGATCGGGCTAAGGGGCATCTCAAACACCATAGCTTTGGGCAAAACCGCCACACACTTGGCCACAATTTTCCAGCATGTCGGTCGATCGGGTGCGGAGCTGGAAGAGAGGGTTATCTGACGACCAAAACAAGTGTGCTACTCTTGGCTCTGAGCAAAGATAAGGAAGGGATGAAATGGGAGGAGAAACAAATGAACAAGATATAAGAGAATGGGTGTTGGTGGTTAAAGGAGGGTGGTTGTAGGATGGGGATTAGGGTCAATGGAAAGATACGATGAAAAACACCGGAAAATGGTGAAAGAGCTGTGACCTCACAATCCGACAGCCATAGGCAGCGGAATGGAGGGACACATACATAAATACTAAGAAAGAGAAGAAACGGAGGAAAAGCAGTAAAAAAAGGAGTTGTTGCCGACCCCGATCAAGGGAAGGAGTTGGCAACGAAGAACAAGGGTTTTTGTTTAGTTTTTGTGCGGGAGAGAAAAGGGGAAGCAACTAGGATTCGCTACTAATCTATATAATTTCTTTCTCTATAAGGAATTAAGTTACTACTTATATTGTCAATTGATTTTATAGTTATCATCAACTTCCTTCATGATATAGAGCATACTTGCCTATTTGTGAAGCACAACCTCTACACATACTTCAAGTCACATGATTTCTGTTGTTTCACATGTTGAACTTGAAAATTCATCACACATAAAAGTGTGTGTTAAGACTATAAATCTCACGTCCCAAAAAAAAGAGATCTTATATGTGTTTATAAAGAATAAAACTACTTCCATGTCAATTGCATATGTGTAAAAAGAAATATCACAATAGAAATGTCCATCAATCATCATAACATAACTCAGAGATCTTTTCTTTGAAATAAGTAAACTTTTTACTTGACAATCCATGACATTGTATAGAACTATACTTCTTTTTGTAAGATTGCATTACACATGTTTGGTACTGTGTATATATAAGTAAATGCGAGCAAAATACTCCAGAAACACTAAGAAGTGTGGCTAATATAGACGAGAAAATTTTCTTTATGTCTGAAACGCGGGTTGTGTATCACGTATTATTGGATAAGTGGTAGAAAATTTTATTTTTTAAGTAATTAATTTGTTAACACAAATATCTCATTATTTGTGTACCACCTTATGTTCCGAACACACTGAAAACTCTGTGTAAACTCTATCTCATTTAATCAGTTGTATGTCAATTTGTGTTAAAATTAAACAATATCCCCAGCTGAAGGTTTTTTTTTTTAATTTTAAATAAATAATATATTAACCAAAGAGGAGGACAAGCCTCAGAACAAGGAACACATGTTAATTATTAAGAGACCATAACAAACAAAGGGAACGGAAATAATGGGACCTACAGAGATATCAGTGATCCAAAAATAGCACACAAATAATTTTCACTTTTGAAATATGAGTTTCTTAAGATATATTATCTGTTTTCACTTTTGTTTTGTCGAAGAGAATTTTGTTACCAAGTAAAGCGGATAGTATAAGTTTGGGGGTATTTATTTATTTATTTTTCATAATATTCAGTGGCAGGATTGTGTGGAGTCATACTTCACTTCTCACAAATGTGAAAGAAAAACGGATAATTATTTATAAAATTATTTTTTTTTTTTAAAAAAAAAGAGGGACAATTGGTGGCACGCTACGGTTTTTCATCCTTTTCGGGGTGCTGAAGACTCACAAAAACATTTCAGCCTCCTCCTTGCCACAAGTCTGATTTCCACACCAACAATTTATAAAATTATTAACCAAAATATGATAATATATCTATCCACATTAATCAAAAATCCAAAATAACATATGTATTGATATTTTTATATGTTCACCTTATTCATAATTATATTGCATGATAACCTTGTTATCTATACTAGCTGAAAGAATTATTAAACTCAATAGGAAGAACCAATCAAGAGTTTACAAATTCTAAATGCTTGAGTATCAGATAAAATAGAGTAGAAATAAAATTAATAGTGAATAATATAAATTTTTTACAAGAAACGATGGTTGATATTTCGTTGATCCATTGTTTATTAGAGCTTGGTAATATTTTCTGTTTTCAATGTTCAATTTCTATTTTTCTCATCATCACCACTATTCTATTAGGTCTTTTGATAAAGGAAGTTTTGGCTTAGTTGTTTAAATAATTTTGGGTTTCTCCTTCCACCGCAATTATTAAGTTGTCAACGGTTGATCATTGAATTATTGATCGAACGTTGAATCTTGATTTACATGTGCATGTCATACAATTCAACATAATACTTCGTCCCATATCGCCTCCAAGAGAAAACTCCAACTTTCCAAACTGTCCAATGGCATCTGCCAACGTGTTACAAGCAATTCTATTTTGATTTGAACCGATTGCTTTCTCATTTGTGGGACTCTATATACACCTCACTAGTCACCATTCTTTCTATTCTCGTCGTTATGGGGATTCCCAGCTTCCCACGACACATTTTTGGTTCCAAATTCTAGCATCCATTTTCAGTTCTGGCGGTTGGAATATATTTGATTCTTTCACTTTCCTTTTTATTCTAAAATCCATTATTTAAACTTTCCATTAATATATAATATCACTTTTGGTCGGTCTTAAAATCTAATTAATACACGAGTATCTTAATATCCAAGAACGGGGTAATGCTAGGGAGATTAAATTTGTAGACAAAATTTTGTGAACTAAATGACATAGAATGTGATGATTAGATTATTACTTACGCGTTCATAAACGTGCTAATTCTTATTAAAGACACATAATTTAGTTTACAAATTTAGTCTCCCTAGCATTACCCTTAGGAACGAGGAAGGAATTCATCAAATGAACAATCTGAAAATCAGACCCATAAATTAATTACGATTATTGAAAATTTGACAACTAGGGTTGCAAATTAAGTAGCATCCCTATCCTTACTGTATACCAATATCCAAATTAAGGGTCATCATCAATACAAAAGAACACTAAGATGTTTTTATATAAGTGCTAATTACGTTTAATATTGATCAAGCACTTCTCCAAAATCAATAGTAATATCTATATAAGATGATACATCACTAAACATATGTGTTGTTGAGAGTATCTTACATTAGAGGAGTCAAAGACTATTAATATTTATAAAGTCTTGTATAAAATGCTCAAAAAGATGCTGAACTTCTCCACTCATTAACTTTTGGTTTTGGTTTTGGATCGAATGTTCACATTATAAGTTGAAGATATATCACGTATTCATCTTCAATCATTTATGAACCCTAAATTTTATATGATTGATTGTTCTCCAAGACAATACATGCACTCCTATATGCTGAGGGAAGCCCCACCACGTAAAGATCCCTATTTTGCAGCCATTGAATGAGCATGAACTTTATCGTTGAAGGATATATAATATATATTATATTTCCTGCACGCATTGCCATTATTTATTGATTTTTTGACAATGGTGGCAATCCAGTGAAAGAAATTTCAACTTATTATATATTCGATTAGTTGCTAAACTGAATATATTGACTATTAAGCATAATTAGGCGCATAGCAAAGAAGTGATTAGAAGATTTTAGAAGCAATATCTAAAAGGCTAAAGGCCTAAAAGCTATCTTGTTCTTGTGCACTCGAAGATGGAGGACTACAGTCAACAGTACTAATTAATTAGGTGTTCAATATTAATCCATACTCCAAGTCATATCAATTTCCAATAATTTATTGGTATTTCTAAGTGCTAAGAATGAAAGGTTAAGTTTCAGCTTAACTAAGATTAAGAATATTTGGGATGAAATTAAAGATACCCCATTTGGGCCAATATACATATTAGTTAATGGGCAAAAAACGTGAGGGAATGATGAGAAAAAAAAGTGTGTGAAAGAATAATGAGAAGGAGATATAGAATGAGATGAATTTCCTAGCCAATTTTTCATTGATCAATAATAAAACATTTGTACAAGACATTTCATACTCTACTTAATACACAAGAAATCTAAAATTACGACGAAATTTAAACGGCTTGGGGTGCAAGACAATTTTACAAATAATACGTCAAATTCACTATCAGGGTGTAAAACGCGTTTTCACAATATGATAAATACTACACACACAAAATAAGTTCTCTAATATATCGTAGATATCTTTGTACATGATGATTCTTCATATATACACATCTCTATCAAAAAAGAAGAGGAAACTAAAGGTGCTTTACTTTCTACCATGTTACTTTTTCCTTGGTAATGTGGTGTTTGGACACGTACAAGCTATAGTATGTATGGGACTGAAAATTCTTAGGACGAAAAATAAAATCATCTCGAAATTTAGTTTCCTATTTTCTTTTTTTTAAGAGGACGGAATTGGTATTATATTAGATGCGGGAAAGTTAAAAGAAGGAAGCATCATTTAGTTAAGAAAAGTGATTGGAGAACTGGTAGTTCATGAGTTAACAAATTGTTTACAAATATATTGAAAGTGGATGTTTTGGATTTTTTAGGCTGTTCAGATTAATGCTACTTTTATTGTCCGTGTGAATTTTAGACCCTTAATATATGGATTCGAAGAAAATGATGGATGAGATATTAACAAGACTTGCAACAAGCCCAGTCAGATTTTGGGCGAATTATGTCGTTTAATGTGTTTAATTCGGGGTTTAATATTTTAAGATCTTTCTGATATTTGTTACTTGTTTAATTCCTTTCCTAGGATTCCTAGGGTTTCTAGGGTGACCGCTTGTGATCCGTTATCCTCTCCGCTGTGTCATTTGTATATTTTCAAATATTTGTCCATTCATATCATAACATAAAGTCGACTTCAACAATGCCGGGCAAGTCCTTCTCAATCATTCGTGGATTTAACCAGATTTATTGTGTACCAATAGATATGAACAATGAAAATCAGGTTGTGCCAATTGTGATTGTTTGTGAACCAAGGAACAAACAAATAAGAAAATTTCAAATTCTAGAGCCTAGACAAAGTACTTATGTTACACGTGTAATTAAATTAGAGTTAGCAACTTACTTAATTTGCTGCCTAATTAAGCTACCTAGTTGTCATCATAAGGATAATATGATTATGAGGTGTGAGGGCTAGTCGTTGGACGTCCCAATATCGCACTACAAATCATAAGTTTATATATTATATGGGAATTAGTTGGTCGTTGGTCCCGTGCAATATTAACAATCATTGCATATATAAACTAAGGAGAGAAAGTCATTTACTCTAATATATAGTAATTAATTGATAATATTAGTATTTATATCATCTCACCTTATAAGTTTCTTATCATTTTATAATTAATATAAAATCATATACTCAAGTGATTAATTAGTCTCTAAGAAATAGTGAGAGATCTCACATCTAGTGAAGAAAAGTAGTGCTAAGATCAATCGACCGACGTTATCGTTCAAACTATAGACAATATACAGTGAAAACAGATTCTTTTGATCATGCGCAATAGAACTGGTTTATGTATACTTTAAAGGAGCTTCATTAGTCTTAGCATATCCTATATATACACATATACATTTGATATATATTATTCGAAAGGGATCCTTTAATTCTATCTCAATTGAGAGGATGGCCCTTAACAATAGTGGAGGGATTTTTAAATTCATGGCAGTTGCGGGGTGCATGGTGTTTGAGCGATTTTGGACAAATTGTATGCCATCATACTCCTCGACCAACCCTAATTGAATTCAAAGGTGGTATAGGAAGCATGAAGAAAGCTGCCGTCATTGATATATCAAGCAAGACTATCCTTAATTTATGCCAAAATATTTAAAAGTGTTTGGGGGTAAATGTAGAAATATAGAGAATAATCCGAACTCCTCAACCAACCCTAATTGAATTCAAAGGTGGTATAGGAAGCATGAATAAAGCTGCCGTCATTGATATATCAAGCAAGACTATCCTTAATTTATGCCAAAATATTTAAAAGTGTTTGGGGTTAAATGTAGAAATATAGAGAATAATCCGAATGATGACTTTGAGGTACGACTTGAATCGTTTCCTTAAAGTGTTATTTGCCCCCACTCGAATGAGTTTGCTAAAGGGTTCTTAGCAAATCACTTCAAGGATACAACAAAGTATGGAATATTCGATTAGCAAAACCGAATTGTATTCCCTTAGAAATAACTAGAAAGAAATTGTATGAATGTGATGGAGAATGAAGAGAGCAAGGAATGTAGAAACAAATTTCTAAAAATTGTGTGTGAAACATTATGCCACAATAGGTATTTATAGACATTAAAGCAACGGTTCATTGAGCCCTTTCATTTTAGTTGAAGATATACAACCTTTCTTAATAGTGTTGACCCAAAGGACATGTCTTCTATTTAGAATTTTCAGAAAATAAATATTGACTAATTATATCTTTTAATTCTGCTCATACAATTTGAGTAAGCATCATGTCTTTCAACCAAAAGTTGCAGTTCAACCAAAAGGTACAAGGTTGAATTAAATTCAACCTCTCGGTACTATTATTTTTTGCACACACACATGCTGCACAATGCAGCATATATATATATATATATATATATATATATGTTATATATAGTACGTTATATATTATTGAAACTAATAGATGCAATGCTTCACTCGAAGAGAAGCAACTGTTGGGCAAATACCCAACTTTCCAGCCAACGCGAATATATAAATATATTCTTGAAATATTTAACAATCCTTCCCTATTTTAAGAATATGGTAAATAATATTATAATAGTTCCCTCTTTGTAAATAATCACAAGCACACTGATATAATCATGCATACAATAAAGGTGTCTTTCGAATTAAACCTTTAATTAATGTAAGTAATTCAAAGTTATAACGAATGCAATGGTGACCTAAGTTTAAACCAACTATTCTTATGTTAAAACCGGAATCACTACACACAGGACTATGTCTTATTTCCTTAAAGAAATTTCTAAACTAATTAAGCACTATTATGGCCTTGTGCTTCATCCTGGTTTCATGAACATTTACAAGAGAAAACCCAACTCTTGGTAGAAGTGGCACCACTTCTTATGTTCATATAGGTGAGGTTCCTTCACATGTCCCTGCTACTATAGACATAACTACAAATAACCTCATTAAGAGGTAAAACTCATCCTCCTAAACATAGCAGTTTTGCACTGATCATCCTGGAATGAGCTATATATTAATTTTCAATGCTTTCACAACCACTTATCACTAACTTGTTATTACCCATTAAACTTTTAAACTAGTGATGTTCTAGACAAAGTCGGGTTACCATTATGGGTGGCTAATTTTCAATAATCCAAAGCTCTTGAAAGTGCTTTCGTTAACGGATCTGCCAAGTTATTACTTGATTTAACATAAATAATATTAATAACTCCATCAGTTATTAATTGCTTGACATATTCATGTCTCAAACTAATATGTCTAGACTTTCCATTGTATACCTTATTGTATGCTCTAGACAAAGTAGCCTCACTATCACAGTATAAAGAAATGGATGGCATTGGTTGTGGCCACAACTCTATTTCCAATAACAAATTTCTAATCCATTCCGCTTCTTTACCTGCTACTGCTAAGTTGAATGTGCTATACATGTTTGCTTCTTCAAAGCCCGAGAAATTGCTCCTCCAGCAATTGTAAAAATTCACCCTAATGTAGACTTATTATTATTAGCACTCGTTATCCAACTTGCATGTGAATATCCTTCAAGTACTGCTGGAAACTCAAAGTAAGTTAAACTCAGGTTAATAGTTCTTTTAAGATAACCAAAAATTCTATTTATTGCTTTCCAATGAGCAGTACATGGATGACTAGTGTATGTAGAAAGTTTGCTTACTGCATATATGATATCTAGCCTGGTACAATGCACGACATACATTAAACTTCCGATTACACTAGCATACTCAAGTCGTGCAACAGACTTACCTGAATTATTAAGCAAAGTTTCAGTAGGGTCATAAGGGGTATTTGCTTCTTTTATTTGTAGATGCTTAAACTTAAGAAGCAACTTTTCTATATAATGTGACTGACACAAAGCGTAACCCCTATTATGCTTCTTTACTTTAATTCCCAAGATAGTATCTACTTCATTCAAGTCCTTCATCTTAAGTTTTGAATTTAGATACTCTTTAGTTTCAAATACACATTTCATGTTTGTACCAAAAATTAGCAAGTTGTCGACATATAAACATATAACAACACCATAATCATTTGTGAATTTTGAGTATATGCATTTATCAGCAGTGTTATGTCTAAATCCATATGATAGAATGACAAAATCAAACTTTTCATGTCATTGTTTTGGTGCTTGCTTCAATCCATATAACGACTTTACTAATTTACAAGCTTTATTTTCATTCCTAGGGAGAACAAAACCTTCTGGTTGTTCCATGTAGACTTCATCCAAATCACCATTTAAAAATGTTGTTTTCACATCCATTTGATGCACATGCAAGTTATATAAAGATGTCAATGCAAACAATATTCTAATTGATGTGAGCCTAGCTACTGGTGCATATGTATCGAAATAGTCTATTCTTTTTTTTCTGCTTAAAACCCTTGGCAACCAGCTTGGCTTTAAATGTCTGAATAGACCTGTATGTATTATATTTTCTTCTAAACACCCACTTACAACCTATTGCCTTTGATCCTTGGGGCAAGTCTACTAAAACCCATGTTTGATTAGATATTAATGACTCAAATTCATCATATATAGCCTCTTTCCAAAAAGTTGCATCTCTTGAAGTCATTGCTTTCCTTAGACTTTTAGGATCATCGTCAACATTCAACAATACAGGTATTTTTTTTAAGAACATTTTTTCTATTTCCTTCAACTAAAAATTCAATAGATTGAGAAGAAATAAAATTAGAGCCTAGAGTCTTTTCTTTTCTTACTCTTTGGCTTTTCCTTAGTTCATTAACAGTTTTAGACTGTTTTCTTTTCTCACCTTGAGAATGACTAGTAGCCGGATTAGAGAAAGGTGTTTGATCATTCTCTTTTCCAGACATTGAGTAGTCGTTATAAAATTTATTTTCTATAAATTTGACATCTCTAGACTCAACTATTGTATTTGAGTCTAAATTAAGCAACCTATATGCCTTTGAATTTTTTGCATATCCTACAAATATGTTTTTAATTCCTCTTGGACCCAACTTGGATCTCTTAGGGTCCAGTGCCTTGTAAAAGGCTACAAACCCCATACTCTTAAATATGACAAATTTGGTTTTCTTCTTTTCCAAATTTCATATGGTTACATATATGTCTTCGTAGATGTAATTCTATTGTGTATATGACATGCAGTAAACAATGCTTCTCCCCATAAATATTTAGGAGTATTAGCATTGATCATCATAGAATTAATCATTTCAGTAAGTGTCCTATTTTTTCTTTCTGCCAAACCATTTTGTTGTGGTGTACAGGGTGCAGTTCTTTGATGTACAACACCATGCTCTTCACAAAAGATATCAAATTCATGTGAAAAATATTCACCACCTTTATCACTACGAAGGCATTTAATTTTCCTTCCCTTCCCTTTTGGTTTTCAACTTCAGCCTTATAACGCTTAAAACACTCAAAAGCTTCATCTTTATTAGACAATAAATAAACATAAGTGAACTAGAACAATCATCTATAAATGTGATAAAATATCTTTTTCCTCCTCTTGTTAAAACACCATTAATAAATTCACATATGTCACAATGTATTAAGTCTAATAAATTTGTATTTGTTTCGGCAGTTAGAAAAGGTTTCTTAGTCATTTTCACTTGAATACATGTTTCACATTTATCATTGTAATCATCATTGCAAGCAATTAAACCAAGTGTGCGCATGTATTTTAAAGATCTACAATTTATATTAGCTAAACGTAAATGTCATAAATGAGAGGAAGATTCAATAATATAAGCAGAGTAATTCACTTTATTATTAATACTTAGTTTAAACATCCCATCACAAGAATACCCCTTCCCAACAAATATTCCATTTTTCAACATTATTAACTTGTCGGACTCTAGAATAGTCTTTATACCGTTCTTACATAATAAATTTGCAGACATAAGATTCTTTCTAATTTTTGGAACATGTAGTACATTAAGCAACGTCAATTTCTTCCCAGAAGTAAACTAAAGTTCAACGGTTCATTTTCCTAGAACTTTGATGGAATTATGATTCCCCATTAAAACCTCTTGATTATCCATTGATGCTTCAAATGTCTTGAATTGTGTCTTGTCATTGCACACATGAATAGTAGCCCCTGAGTCGAGCCACCAATTAGAGGATTTTATTGCCTCTGCCATATTCAGTTAAGTAATCATGCCAATATGCATCATTGATACCATTGCAACAATGTTATAAATTCCAGAGTTTTCCACCATATTTGCTCTATTGGTCTTATTGGCATATTCCTCGCTTGCTTTTCTGTGTCTACAATTACGAATGTAATGGCCTTTCTTTCCACAATGGTAACAGACACCATTTGCATTCTTTTGATTGTTGTTGGAATTGATCTTCTTAAACTTATCTTTGTCAATTTTGACTTTGAAGTTCTTTTTGTATTTGTTTCCTTCGACAATGTGAACTTTAGAGGAATCTTGATTTGCAAAATTCTTATCACGATTTCGAGTTTCCTCTTCAATTTAAATACCCTTTTGCAAATCCTCCAAACTAATATCTTCCACCATGTGTATAAGTTTCTTTCTATAGTTATTCCATGTTTGAGGTAATTTTGCCATAATAGCCACAACTATCATAGGATCCCAAATAACTATTTTAAGTTCACGAAACTTTGAGACCAAGACCAATAATTCATGAACTTGGTCTAGGATGGGTTTGTTATCAAACATAGTGAACTCATAATATTTGAACATTAAAAATTTATCGATACCTCTTTTCTCCGTTGTGTTCAAGTGCTTCCCAAATTTCCTTTGGAGATTGAATGTGTGCGTACAAGTCATATAAGCGATCAGATAATGTGCCCAAGATGTGTCATCGACATACCAATTCATCTTCTTCACGCTTCTTTCGATCGACAACTATTTTGTCCGAGTCTTTGTCACTTGTCACGAATAGGCTCCAATTTCGGGTCCAACACATATATGACATTTAGAACGGTAAACATGAAACGCATCTTGTCCTTCCATCAGGTGAAATTTGATCCATCAAATTTGTCTAGCTTGTAGACATCTTGATTGATAATCTTCAAAGCCATGTTATCAAACTTGTTCTCCATGACGGAAATAACACTTTAAGATTGTTTGGGGTAAATGTAGAAATATAGAGAATAATCCGAATGATGACTTTGAGGTCTAAAAGGTTCTTAGCAAAACGCTTACAGGATACAACAAAGTATGGAATATTCGATTAGCAAAACCGAATTCTATTCCCTTAGAAATAACTAGAAAGAAATTGTATGAATGTGATGGAGAATGAAGAGAGCATGGAATGTAGAAACAAATTTCTGAAAATTGTGTGTTAAACATTATGCCACAATAGGTATTTATAGACATTAAAGCAACCGTTCATCGAGCCCTTTCATTTTAGTTGAAGATATACAACCCTTCTTAATAGTGTTGACCCAAAAGACATGTCTTCTATTTAGAATTTTCAGAAAATAAATATTGACTAATTATATCTTTTAATTCTACTCATACAGTTTGAGTAAGCATAATGTATTTTAACCAAAAGTTGCAGTTCAATCAAAAGGTACAAGGTTGAATTAAATTCAACCTTTCGGTACTATTATTTTTTGCACACACACATGCTACACAATGCAGCATATATATATATATATATATATTGAAACTAATAGCTGCAATGCTTCACTTGAAGAGAAGCAACTGTTGGGCAAATACCCAACTTTCCAGCCAACGCGAATATATAAATATATTCTTGAAATATTTAACAAAAAGAAACCCCACATTCTTAAGTGACACACCCCGACCCGAAAAAAGGGCGTGCTGGCCGTCACATGAGTGTGACGTAAGCCATGTGCACAGTGCGGAAGCAATAGAGAATAGAATTTACGAATCAATTAAAACCGAAACACTAGCAATACTAGTGTAAAAGAAGTGTGAATTCCACTAATACATAGCATAAAAGTCTACGTGCAGTCAAGCAGAAGTACTAATTAGAAATAACACCCGAAGGTGTTCCTACATAAGTGAATTCTGTCAGAACGTCCGATGAGCTCCTCGTATGCCACAAACGAATGCTACCTAATACCTGGAGGGGCGAAAAATAAAAAACTGAGTGGGTCAGAAACAAATCTTTTCAAAACCTTTCTTTTCTCAAAAGTTATAACCCCTCGCCGTAAAACCTGTATAATTTCCCAGAAATAAAGTATATACTCGTATATATAATTCTCAAAACCTTGCTGAAAATATGTATGTATGAAAGTATGTATATGCCATGCCAAGTATCATAACTGTATGCCAAAGCATATCTCTGTGAATGTGATTGAATATTAAATAATCATCTCAGCCCTCGACTGTATATAGCTCATATCAATCTCATCATGTCATATAGCTCATAATCATCTCAAACATATCATATATATACCCTGCACACACATCAATACCACCTCTAGTGGTCTGCACAACATCACTTATAATAAACTAATATGCTCTAGTGCTACAATCACGTGAAGACTGAGCGATAAATCGCGGGTCACCTACGAGTCGAACCCACCTATAGTGGCCTATTCGACAGAACTAAGCACCTAACTTGGATCCAAGGTGAGCATACGGTGCGGGAGGTGAACAACATGTGAAAGACAGAGCCTCTCTCTGGGCTGAAGCACTAATATCAGTGTGCAGGTTTATGAGCTCTAATCATATCACATCACATCATTCGTTCTCAATAACTAGCATATAAACTTACCTGCCACTTACCTGTGCGTCCTCAGCACCGACATTAATATAAACAATCAATAATGCATAATAAAGTAATTAGATACTTTGCATGGCATTTCATATCGCATTTCATATCACATTTCACTTAAACTGATTTTCTGGGAAAAACTCATTTATATAGGTATATACGGAAAACAAATGCCCACTCACTGGTATGTAGACGGGCTGTAACCTCCGTGCCTGGCCTGGCTACGCTCGTCCTCCGGATAAGTCTCGCCTATATGAAAAGTAACTGAAATAACTTCTCATACATTGCTTAATTTGGGTATACAAATATATCACTGCGATCTACACAATATCAGGAACATCCCCATATTTTTTTAAAAATTTTCTGACCACCCATGCGCCGACCAAGTCACGGCCAGACGCACCCCCACGCGCGGCCACGTGACTTGCACACTGACGGCGTCAGTTAACTCCATCAAAATATTCTGGGGAATATTCCGTCAACTTCTAACTGTTACCGTTAAATCTAACTAACGGCATTGGAATATTCCGTCTAACTGACGGAATATTCCGTCTTCGTCTACCTCTGGACTCCAGCAACCGTCGTCGTCGCCGAAAAACTGGGAAAATTTCTAACCGTCTAATCTCACTCATTTTTAAACCATTTTCTTCGAAATTTGTACCAAACGAAAGCTTAGAGTGAGGAGAATGACGTTATACCTATTTGAAGCTTCAAATCTCACAAAATCACGTCGGAGCAAGCTCGAAAATTCGGCGACCTTTGCAACTTTTCGTATCTGGGCTTTCCGACATCCAATTTTTACCAACGATGCACTCCGAGCATCGAGAGAAGGTCCTTAAGTTTGCTATGGTTCTGAAAATTGAAGAAACTCACGGGTTTAAAAGTTGGTGAACAGTGCCACCCTCGGAGGTTCGATTTCCATGGTTTCCTTACGTTCAAGCTTAACCAAAACTCAACCAAAATCCTTAGGAGGGAGAGAGAATACCTTTAGGAGCCTTGAAATGGTTTGAAACCTCGACGATCACCTCGGAGGTACTGTACCTCGACGGACCTCTCGGGTCCTAGGGTTTTTTTCTATGGTTTCATGGCCAAAAGAAACTATGGTTGTGCTCGTGGACCCTCAAGGATCCCAAATATGGCCTCTGCAAGTTCGATCTGAGAGAAATGGGGGCTTGTTCGTACACTTGCAGAGGGAGAGAGAGAAACCGAGAATGTCTGAGAGAGAGAGTGCACGGGAGTGAGAGAGAGAGGTAGAGTGACTGTGTGTGTGTGTGTGGTCCAAATACCCAAAGTAAAAACACACACATACCTTAATTAAATGCCTAGGGGCATTTTCGTCATTTCACGTCCACCGTACGTAAACTCCGGAACGGGCTGTTACATTAAGGGTTAAGTTGACTATAATAACGTTATAAGGTGGGCATCGATCAACCCTCTTCTGACTCTTAATAAGTGAGTGATATATATATATATATATATATATATATATATATATTAGGATTCAGAGACACATGTTTTTGACACATTTTTTTTAGGTCACTCCATAATATATTACATATGTGAATGAGGATCCTCTTCGTTCATCGTAAATCCATAGACTTAAATAATAGGGTATGTCATAATTTTTTTCCACATGAACATTGTTAGAAACTGTAGATTGATTGATGTATTCTACACCAGATAAGAAAAAACATTGGGATCAAATATCAAGTACAGTAAAGTCACTTGTGATCACAAGGGCTTGTAGCTTAAGTGTTAAGATAATTTATCAATTTCTATAGTTTAATTAAAGTGAGAATACAAAGTCAAACCCACACATGTAAAAGCAACAACACTTGCTAGTGTTCATATAGCTCATGCTCCATAACTTCCAGGTGTTCACTGCAATTTCTACTAATAGATAACTCTAAAACATTATAAAACCTAACCAATCCACTTCAAGTCTTCTAGATTGATCGCAAATTAATCCATTCCATTGATGTAGAAAATGAAATTAAATACTGCTCATCAAACAAAGTGGTGAGCGGTTCCATCTGCACATGGAAATTTGATTCATACATTGTAATATTCTTGGACAATTGACTAAAATGATTAATTTTCATATCTCACTTGCTGAGATGAATTGTTTTTAGTATATCATCGTATGTGATAGCTGTGAAGCCAAAAATAAACAAGAGACGACACGTAGATTTTTGGGTGAAGATGATAAATTTACCCTCGAGGCACACCGGGTCTCCTACACGCGAGCAGTGTAGAATCATCCATCAACCAAATCAAGAGTACCCAAAATAGGTAACAAGTTCAAATTTGTCTCATCCATCCTCATTCCATAACCTTCAAAACCTTCCATATAAATTGGATTAATTAGGCTAATTAATGAATTAATTCCTAATTAATCCATTAATCATCAAATTAATCACCATTTCACACAAAATCCTCTAAGGGCCGGCCACCCCATTCCCTATATATATGACCCTATTTCTTCTAAAAAGCTAAGTCCACACTCTTGCAAAACTCCAAAAACTCTCTAAACATTTTTCTCTGTAAATTCTAACTTTGGCATCGAAGGTTCTTCGGCCAAAGCCCCCTATTCATTGTGGGCGTGTGAGGCTCTTGGC
Source organism: Heteromeles arbutifolia (assembly GCA_024362995.1). Taxonomy (NCBI): domain Eukaryota; kingdom Viridiplantae; phylum Streptophyta; class Magnoliopsida; order Rosales; family Rosaceae; genus Heteromeles; species Heteromeles arbutifolia. Next base: position 23,798,473 of record JANCRC010000006.1, read on the forward strand.
CTTGACCCTAAAGTGTTAATTGTTTTGTAGGTGCAATTTTGTCCAAGAAGAAGGAGGTGGAAATTTGCATCCACAAATTGGTGCTTTCATTGAGAGTTTGAGATCCATACTCGTAGAAGACTCTCGTGTAAAAAGGTTTTTCTCTATTTTCTAGTCCGTTTGAATATTTTTCATACGTTCTTATTATTAGAATTTTTTATATTGCAAAGATTATTTGATAAAACGTGAAAGAAAAATATAATGGCTAGAAATTTAGAAAATTCCCTAAGTGAAAATTCTACTACTCAAGAAATGGGACCGCGGCGATCCATAAGGCTAAATGTGGTCATAGGCGGAATGGCACCACCACTACGAGGTTCCACGATGGCCCAAGCCGTGCCATCCAAGCTTGTACAGGCCTGAGCCCAAGCCTCGCATTCACATGCATCACGCACTGAGCAACCTGCTCCCGTGGCCCAGCCTACTTCCGCCGAGCAACCCACTCTCGTGGCCCAGCCTGCTCCCACGGCCCAGCCTGCTCCCGTGGCCCAACCTGCTCCCGCCGAGCAACCTACTCCCGCGGCCCAGCTTGCTCCCGCGGTCTTCCAAGCAGCCTAAATCGGTCCAAGATTAGTTCAACCGTCCCGATTCCAAATTTTTGAACCGATGATCAAACCAGGAGCATTTTCACCACATTTTTTCACAGATTTGACATTCCCAACTCAAATCTCGCACCCGGAGTCTACCACACTTCCACTGCTTAAGGAGATACATTCCTTCCAAGTTCTTCTAACCCAAATGAAGAACAACACTTGTCTAGACAAGTCAGTCATAGAGTTGACGAGCGCCCTTGCACATCAGACGACCTTGGTGAACCAGCTCTTGCAACGCACCGAGATGCAACGTGCCCCAGATGAGGTGTCCCGAAGTAGGACAATGGCAGAAAAAGAACCTTTCCAGCAGCGTCCTGGAAAACAGCCACTCAACTAGCCACAAACCGAGCGTTCGGGCAATGTACACTCCTGACTGCGTCCTCGAGATAGCATATACTCTCGTCTTAGCGTGCGGAGGAGCGTGCACTCTCGACTAGGCCCATGGATGAGCATACATTCACGGTTGAGGTCACACTCTGATAGTCAACATGAGCAACCTTCCAGGCGAAGTGTTCATTCGCAGCTAAGCCCGGAAGGAGCATCCTCCACCTCATATCGGAGTAGGCAGCATGACAAACGGAGAGAAGCAGTCACTCAATCTGGGTCAAGTTCAACCGGCAGCCTGCGAAGAACTCTCTCCTCTGCTAGGAACTCACCGCATTCGCGGCATAAACGAGCCAAACACATGAAAGAGTAGCCTCGACCAGTAGGTCACGATTGGAGGCAACCAAGAGCTCTGCTACCCTAAAAAAGGCAAATTCAGGTAGAAGTAGGGAGACTTTTGACCAAGCGATTGCACGATTTGCAACGCAACGAGATCACCAACAAGGCACTACGACGGAACATAACCAATATAAGCAGGTCACCCTTCACAGACAAGATCGAGCAGGCAGAGCCTTCATAAGAGTTCGGTATGACATATTTCACATCTTTCAAAGGGGATGCAGACCCGGAGAAACACTTAAAGCACTACCGAAGCGCAATGATCCTCTATCAAAACAACGACGATCTCATATGCAAGATATTTGCCACCACTCTACAAGGCGAGGCGCAAAATTGGTTTTACACTCTGCCGCCATAATCTATCCGGAGTTTCGATGAACTTTCTTTGGTTTTCACCAAAGAATATTCATCTTATCGCTCGATCAAGAAGAAGTCCGACCATTTGTTCAATGTCAAGAAAAACTCGAAGGAATCACTTCACGATTATGTGAAGAGGTTCAAGGAAGAGAAGGCAAAGATAGTTGGATGCAACGACTCGATAGCTAGAGCAGCCTTCCAAAAAGAACTTCAAGCAGACTATCCGCTATTCAGAAATTTAATCATTTAACTATGGCAGACTCTTTCGCTCTGGCAGAGAAGCATGTACTTTAAGACGAGGCTCGCCGATGCACATTCAAGGACTTGAAGAAGTACCCGACATCACCTCCCTATTATCCAAACCGGAAGCAGCGGATGACTTGTTCACATGTTTAACGGTATCTGAAGCAGCAATAAGCTTTACCATCATGTGAGAAGAGATGGGGGCCCAATTACCTGTATTCCACAGTTCAAAAGCTTTCCTCGATGCTACCAGAAATTCAAAAGCTAACTTTGGCGATAATTGTTGCAACCCGGAAGCTTAAGTTTTACTTCAAACGCACGCAGTCATCCTCACGACGTACTATTCTGCCCAATCCAAACGCGCAACAATAAAGGCGTAGACCTTGGTGGATGCAAAGTTTTATGACGAACGCAACAACTTAGCCTAAAAGACTCCCCAAGGGCAGACGAACACAAGAAGGGCATACTCGGAAGCAAGTTTTGTCCTCGTCGGCCCAAAAGATTCTACATAGGAGCAACATGTACCGACAGTTGAACACCACCTCTTGCTACGTGTCACACGGCCCTAGCCGACCCTTGCTCCATAATTCAACTCTAGAGATTTAGCCCTGAGAAAAGCCTTTATCACTGCCCGCAGAGAAGGCTCCGAAAAGATGGATCCCATCTTGGAAAGTCCATACAAGATCAGCAGAGTAGGCGGCAAGGGTAATTACACCCTCACCACCATGAACGACAAAGAGATCGAAAAGTAGTGGAACACCTACAATCTGATGAAGTACCATGCGTGACCTCGCGCTACATCAAAGCTCGAAGACTTAAGCAGCTCGACGGGCACCACTTCACAATCCGAGGACTATCCAGTTATTATGCAGTTCCTACCTTACAGCTAAGTTCTCATTCATTTCACTCATTTTTCAATGAAGAATTCAGAAGTAATCACAACTTGGCTCGGCTGCATGCTTACAACAACTTATCACTCATGAACTTCAAAAGAAGATTGCGCCCTTCTTAGAAACTCATTGTAGGAATTGCGCCCCCCGAGGGACCAGTCATGCTCTCCAGTGCGAGAGGGTAAACTAATTGCTCTCCAGTGTGAGAGGGTAAACCAATTCCCCGACACCCATATGGGTCAGCTCTCCAAGACGGAAGGATAAACTCTACACTCCGAATATCCAGACGTGGATGAGCTGGGCTGCTCTAGTATAACTAGATGCACGATGGCTTGCGTCGAGATTCTTAGAAGTAGCCACAATGGTCTTTTTCAAGGCTTAGCTAACTAAAGGATTTTGGGTCTCTTGGCCTAATCCCCGGAGAACCGGGCCTTAGAGACGGAGGGGGCACATTACACAATACGCCCTATGGACGGCTGCCCCTAGAACCCTAAAGCTACTACCGAGTGCACTAAGGTAGCCTACGGTTTTCGGAAGACTGCCTACGGCTTGCCCTTCGAGCAGTAAAGCCGCGCTAGACTTATACAACCGCATATTCTTGTGAAAGGTTAAACAAGCTAGCGTGCATATACGAAGCATTATCCACTGCCAACATGCTACGTAGTCGATAAGCTTCACCTCTGCCAAGCGCGGAACAACCTACACCAAGTCCTAAAGTGTTGTAAAACTTGCTACGCAACCTACGGAATTGGAAAAAGCCAAGGTTAACAGCCTAGTGGTTACGCGAACTTATCTGCTTCTGTAAGTAAGGCATCCGGCTGCCAGTCTATGGCTAACAACTTTGCAAAGTTCTACACCAACACCTACTACTGCATAGGCTATGTGGACCTGTCTACTTACAAAAAAGTAGCACGCCGGCCACTGGTCTATAAAGTCTAAAGGTTAGGGCATAAACAAAAGAAGTGAAGATGAAGAAAGGTGAAGGAAGCATGTTTATAAACAATTAGCAAAAGGCCGAATGAGTTCAAGAAAAAACAAGAGCTACAAGGAAACACAGAGACAATCCTAAAGGCTACCTAGAAGACTACATTTCAGCAGCTTGGACATCCCACGACTACTCCGTCGCCACACCTTCAGCAGCAGCGACGCTCTTAGCAGCGGCATCATCCAACGCTTCACCCACAGCTGCCCCAGCCTTAGCACCAACTTCTCCAACGATTTCACCAATGGAGGCCTCAAACGTAAAGGCAAGCAAAGAAATAGAGAAGGTTTCGAAGTCTTTCCCAACAAACTCGAAGTCAAACAGCCTACCAAATAGATGATCTACATAACCCAGCTTGTAGAAATCGGCCTCACTCTAAACAAATGGAGCCTCGAGCCTAGCCTTCTCATCTTTCAGCTGTCCGATTTCCTCAAGCAGACTAACACGGACGCGCTGCTGCTCATCCACTTCATTCTTCAAACTTTCATTGATCTTCAATGCACCTTAGAGTTCCAACACTTGGGGTTCAAGCCTATCAACAACCTTCTTGAAGTGGATCACTTGGTTATAAGCAACAATCAACTTTTCATCCTTTGCATAAGCAGCGGAACAAAGCTAAAAAAACGACATGCTCAAGATCTTGAATCTGAGAGAAGTGGGGCAGAGATATTAGACCCCTTCAAAGCGACGAGCTAAGATTCCAACCTCTTGATCTTCTCGGCAGAAGAATAAACTTCAGGTGCCACAGCCTTTGCCACCTCCTTGGCAACCTTGGTATCCTCTTGATCAAGGAACATAGACTCGGCTGCCAGAATCTTCGTTTTCTGCATCATGGCCAGCAGAGCAGTTTTCCTATACTCGATCGTATGTTTCGCAAAGGAACTCGGACCAACAAACCTTTTAATGTCATCGACAAACTTGGCACAAGCGTTCATGTCCTCAAACAAATTTGGTTTCAAAAGCGCACAGATCTCAGTAGCTTCCTCAGAAGCAGGCTTAGTGGATTTCTCACAGCTGCCCACGCGAGCAGTCTCCTCCTTCCCAGCAGGCGATTCAGTCTCAATAGCAGGAGGAGTGGGCCTTGGCGCCACTTCAGCAGCATAGTCCACCTTATCGCTCTTCATAATACCAAGCATTTCCAAAGGTGAACCAGACTTAGCTCCCAACAGATGTCTTAGTACAGACTTCGGCACTAGGGGCATGACATGACCTCTACGCTGAGCAACTCTATCGCAATCGAACTAGCCATCTTTGGATGGCAGGCGTCACTGGCTCAGACCTAGCAACTCCATCTTTCGTCCCCATGAAAAAAGTCAAGTCAATCATAAGCCTGGGGGCAGCCGGCGAACCTTCGCAAGCAGCGGGATCCACAATAACGGTTGGGCGAGCTAATGCATCCACCTTGATCCTATTCATCTCATCTCTCGGGAACAGCCCACCTTTTTTCCCGGCGAAGAGAACTAAGCAGCCAACGCCGTTCACGGTACTCAGCAGGGGAGCTCAACCCATACTGGTTTTTCTCCCATTTTTTCTCTCGGACTAGTAGGCAGGAGGCATGCATGCCTAACATTCCAGCAACCCATGAGGCCTGCGACCTCTTCATTTCTCCCAATCGCAGGCTTGGCCCTTGTCAGGTCCAAGAGCCCAAAGGACATAAGCCATGCGACTCGCCTAACATTGTGCCCCAGCGCCATAATCCGCAACCCCAGCCGCACAAGCTACCCTTGGCTCTAGCCAAACCGAGCAGCCTAAAGCAGTGGTCTTTGCCAGCCGACGTGCCGTACCACCCCGACGGCTGCCCCACGATAGCACTATCCAAGAAGAAAACAAGAAAAATTAAAATTTTCTTACATCGGTGCGGTACGGAAAGACAAATAAAGCAACGAAAGACTGTCCTTTGCACGGGCAAGATGTAGAAGATTGCTGGAGGAGGGGGAACAAATATCCTCTAAGCTATCTCTCTCTTGTAGGGTAGAATAAATCGCTCTCCAAAGTTGATTTAATAACCCACTTAAGGTGGACTTAAATAGGCTTTGAGAGAAATTTATTTCCCTTTCCTAGAAGGATCTAATTTCCTATTAAAGAGGGAATCTACATCAAATTAGGAAGCAGTCCTAAGTTTCCTAAAGCAAGAAGATCTCTGCACCTGCTGCCCTTTTATGCAAGCAGCCCAACAGGTGTGGGGGCATTTGTGGAGCCAAAAATAAACAAGAGATGACACGTGGATTTTTGGATGAAGATGACAAATTTACCCTCGAGGCACACCGGGTCTCCCACATGTGAGCCGTGTAGAATCATCCATCAACCAAATCAGGAGTACCCAAAATAGGTAACAAGTTCAAATTTGTCTCATCCATCCTCATTCCATAACCTTCAAAACCTTCCATATAAATTGGATTAATTAGGCTAAATTAATTCATTAATCACCAAATTAATCACCATTTTCACACAAAATCCTGTAAGGGCCGGCCACCCCATTCCCTATATATATGACCCTATTTCTTCTAAAAAGCTAAGTCCACACTCTTGCAAAACTCCAAAAAAACTCTCTAAACACTTTTCTCTCTAAATTCTAACTTTGGCATCGGAGGTTAGTCGGCCAAAGCCCACCCCCCCCCCCCCAACAATTCATCGTGGGCGCGTGAGGCTCTTGGCCTTGACCCTAAGGTGTTAATTGTTTTGTAGGTGCAATTTTGTCCAAGAAGAAGGAGGCGGAAATTTGCATCCACAATTGCTATATTATCAATGTTTAATTGTTGTTCCGGCAATATTTAATCGTTATGTCGTCGATAATAAGGAGATATTGCTAAAATATTTGGATCATGTGTACACTTGAGCCCTCTAGTTGGAATTTAATATAAAACTAAGAAAACTCAAAGTCAATGCCTGGGTTATGGGTTTCTCCATGACCATTCAATTTTGTTTTCATTTCTTTTTTTGTAAGGAAGGGGACAAGTATGGTGCAGGCATGTGTGTATGAATGTGAATTGGGAAGCCATGACCTTGAAGATGCGTAACATCTGCGCAGAATAGTCAACAAGCTAGGGAAAAAGTAATCGTGATAGCATGGGCATGTATAATTTATCTAAGGTGACTTCCAAAACATACATGTCAGTTTCGTTTTACTAAAAAACAAACAAATTTGAAAAAAATAATATAAATAAATAATAAAAAAACCAATGGATACGAATTGTTCAAAATGAAAGAATTTTGATAAGATTAGTCGGCCGACCGACATGTTTAGGTAACCTTGAGTTATTAAATACATACCACTTGAAAGTAATGTGAGCATCACACTCTCACAACTAGACTATCGGAAAAACAAGTTTAATCTAAGGAAGATGATTCAATTTCACTCAAGAAAATCGTATGAGTTGTAAGAGTGTGATGCTCACATTAATGTGTCTTAATAGTCACGATAGGATGTATACCAGCTTCTTTTCAACCAACTGCGTTTAAATCGTCGCCCTTCTCCCTATAGTGTAAATTAAAGTAGTTACATCGTTTGTATTAAAAAAAAAACAGGAGAAAGCTTGGCTGCTGAAAAAATAGCAGCAGCTTCTACTGCTAGCGAATCACAGGTGAACACGTGTCCAAATTATAATTAAAAAATCAATTACTTTGACACGTGTCCACCCGTGATTCGCTAATAGTAGGAGCTGCTGCTGATTTTTCAGTAGCCAAGCTCCGTTCAAAAAATAATAAAGGGTTAAAGCTTTAAAGGGTTGTGTTGCAGGTAGTTGAAATCGAAGATGATTAGGCATGTTTGGGGTTGCTTATGGAAAGGCCAAGAGCGCTTTATAACAACTAAAACACTCCCAAATGTGCTTGACAGAAAATTTATAATACTTATAAAGGCGTGTTAATTTGGAAGTACTTTTTAAAATTACTTGAAGCTTTTCTCACCGTGCTTGGTATAAAAAGTTAGAAGTATTTCCGGATTAAAAAAACATTTTCTTTTTGGAAAAAGCACACATGTTGTGTTTTCCTAGGGAACACCTCAAGTGCTTTAATAAAAGGTTTTTTATTCAAAATGGTCCATGAGATTTGCATAACTCTTCATTTTGGTCCTTGAGATTTGAAATCGATAGAATTGGTCCTTGAGTTTGTCCACAATCAATCATTTTGGTCATTCCTTGAAAAATCTCCATAAAATAAGAATAAAATGATAAAAAAATACCCTTACTTTTTGTCAAATTATTTTGACCTATTGTTTATTAACTTGAGGGTAATTTTGTCATTTTGATCTTTATTTAACATAATTTTCACTGAATGATCAAAATAATTGAGGCTTTTTAGTCAAAATGGTCATTGAGATTTACATAACACATAACTTTGGTCCCTGAAATTTAAAATCAATAGAAGTGGTCCCTAAGATTGTCCACCATCCATTATTTTGGTCTTTCCGCTAAAAAAAACTCTGTTAAGTTGAGGGTATAACACATAACTTTGGTTCCTGAGATTTGCATAACACATAATTTTGGTCCCTGATATTTGCATAACACATAACTTTGGTTCTTGAGATTGTCCACCATCCATCATTTTGGTCCTTCCGTTGAAAAGCTCAGGGACCACTTAACGGAATGACTAAAATAATGGATGGTGGACAATCTGAGGGATCACTTAACGGAATGACTAAAATAATGGATAGTGGACAATCTCATGGATCACTTCTATTTATTTTAAATATCAGTGACCAAAGTTATGTGTTTTGAAAATCTCAAATACTATTTTGGCTAAAAAGCCAAATAATGGATGATGGACAATCTCAATGACCACTTTTATTGATTTTAAATCTTAAGGACCAAAGTGAGGAATTATGCAAATTTCGAGACTATTTTGGCTAAAAAGCCTTAATAAAAAGCACTTCATGTTTTTTTAGGAAAGACTTAAGTGCTTTCAGGAAGCATTTACATCTTTATTAAAAAAGTTTATTGTGCTTCTAATGGGTGCTTTTACTGGAGTACTTCTGAACATAAGTTCTTTTTAAAGAAACAGTTCCAAACAAGTCATAGGTCATATAAAAGCTTTTTGGAAAGTACATTTCAAATGCTTTAAGTAGCCCTTCTAAGTGATTTTTTGGGAAAACACTTAATTTATAAAAAATATCAACAGAGTTTGTAATGCAAGTAATTTATCATAGGTACTTATTAGCAAAAGTATTTCTTACGAAAGCAATCCCAATCGGGACCTAATGAACTTTGGCAGTCAAATTAATCATAAATGTTCAAATGATGAGAAAAAGGCAAGCCATGTGTTGAAAAAAATCAAGGTCCCATTCCTCCCAATCCCTCCCTCTCACTGGCCCATTTTATTAGTCTTGGATCATCTCATGGCTCCTTCCCCATGCCATGCTATATCATGCCATCATCTCACGCTCACATGGCAACTCTATTATCCTATAATCATTACCCATAGAGCTGTGGACCCCAATTTGATCGATGATCAAACCGCGCTTGGACGATTGACCTTAGCCAAGTTCTAAGACTACTGGCAGCATGCCCCTCCAACCAGCCCCCAACCCCAAACAAAAAGTAATCAGTTCCATTCTTTGCAAGAACACGCCACTTTGGTTGTTGAATTTGAAAGGAAGTTGGAAGAACTAGAGCTTTGGTTGGGCCACAATCTACAGACATTGTAATGCAGCATACTGTAGTGGCCCATACAGGTAGAACAGCTACCTAAACAAAATCAACCTACACTAGGAAGTTCTTACTGGCTTCCTCAGTTTCTACACAACAAATCTATCATCTATGTACAAAAATTCTTGCAAAAATAATTCCTTATAAGTTCTAACATCCAATATCAACGTTGCTATGCAATTCTCATTTTCCCTCCCTGGTTTACACATGCAACCCACATGAAGGAAACAACACTAGGACTTGTCTACTGCTGGAAGTGAAAGCTTCTAAGTGAGGTTTAGCAAACAAAATGGTTGAATGCAACCATTAACAAAAAGGTGCCTAGTCCAAACCGAGGGAGTTTTGAGGTACACTTAACCTTTAGAGATGCTTTACATCATTAACCATGGTCCATGACTCATAATAACCTGAAGAAAGATCTAGACCTTCTTGCTAAACCTTGATGATATGTAGTTATATTAATACCTGGTGCTTGTTGAGGTCCCTTGAGGACCACAAATGTACTTAAAGGGCAACCCCAAGCCAACAAGGCTCCCGCTTAGCCAGGGTCGCACCGGGAAGGGGGGGCTTGTTTTGCAAAAAGGCTATTTCCACAGTCACAAAGGAGCAACCTTTCCATTGCGCTAAGGCTCGCCCTTTGGACCAAAAGGGTACTTGTTTTAGAAAATTAGCCTTCGCACCCAAACCAACTAGGGAAATGACATATTCATAGAATCCTAAACTATTATTTTCCAACAACATTGTTCTCTTATTGATCAAGGAACATGAAACTCATTCTTATTCATGCTATTGGATCAAAATGCAACAACTAATACTCAAATGCAAACTATTGTCTTTATGTTTCGAATAATTATCATCTGTTGGATCATAAACCAAAAGTTATTGGGCATTGAAGACTACGATGAAAAATAACTAACATAACAACTTGCAGAGAAACATTCATGAATGATATGCACAAACAGTCAATCCAGGGCATACCAATAATCAAATTCATCGCCTTTAACTTCAGATTCGAAAGCATACCGAAATTCAAAACACAAAGGCAACACCAAACTTAATCAAAACAATATAGCTATATAATTAAACTGAGTAGAACTCTATATATTTTCCGAGACCGATACATAATCCAGCATTGCAGTTGTACAAACTTTTCTAACATTTAGTAGTTTCAGGAAGAAGCATTTCATCCGCCCAAACACATTAATTCAACAGAATTTAACCGATTCATTCGAAATGTGACCAGATCTGAACAGACCCACTGTAACCTCACTATTACAAAGCAGTAAATTTTGGAAAAATCAAGCGTTTTCACGAAACCTGGCGGAGCAGCAGCCTCCGGTTCGTGGCCAACCCGACATTCTTCGCGGCCCGATAGTCGCGGGCACCCGAGTCCGACTCGTCGTGGTACCAACCGACCGATTTCTGAGCTTCCAGAACAATCTGCGATATACCTGAACAGAATTCGGCCCCTCAAAACACAAAATTCAGAAGAAAAAAATCGCAATTAAAAAAAAAAAAAAAGTGAAAAAAATGGTACCTTGTTTAACGGTCTGTCTGTTTTGGCGGATCTCGTGGATGGTGGCGGAGATTTTCCAGTAGAGAGGGCGGCCGATGTAGAAGAGGACGAGAACAACCAAAGCTATGATTACTATGCGGAAGGTGATCCTTGCTGCCGGCGACGCCATTTTCGTCTGCTTTTCGAGCCCTCCGTTGCTTGGATGTTTTGGTTATGTCAGTTGGGCGTTGGCTTTGGCGTTGGAGGGGAAAGTAGATTTTGTTGTTTTGGTGTGTGAGGAGGAGGGTGGGGTTTCCAAGTATAGTCTACGAGTAAATTGGAGAAATGGTTCTTTAATTTTGATTGAATTGTAGCTTTGGTCTCTGAACTAAAATTTCATTAGATTTAGTCTTTCAACTTGACAAAATGTGGAGCATTAGTCCTTTGGTACTAACATCGTGAGATTTTCCGTTACTATGATGACGTGGTCTTTGTGGGCTCCACATTTTTGTTGATGTGGATGTCACTAACAAATTTATAAATAAAAAAAATACAAACACAGAGAAAGGAAAAAAAAAATACATAAAATAAAAATGGTTTAATTTTCTCTCTTCCATCTCCCTTCAGCCCACCTCCTTCTCCAAACCCAGCCGCCATTGTTGCACTCTCCCAACAACCAAACCATAAAAAAGTTCCAATCTAAATTTGGAACACAATCTTCCTTTCCAAATGACTTCACACAATGACCTTCATCCTTGCACAACCCAATCTCTAGTTCCCCACCACCTACAATCCAAACCCTTACCGCACAGAGGTCGGAACTTTGTGGGCTACGGGTTGGGGATCGGCTGGGTTGTGGGGATTGGGAGATTGAGGTGGGAGGTAGACTGGGGAGTTGGTCAAAGACTCAAAGGTGAATGGGTGGACAGCAAGAGTTGGTGAAGTGCGGGTGGGTCTATAGATTTTTTTTTTGTTTTTTTTTTATTTTATATTTCCATTTTTTTATTTTTTTTAATATTTCTAATCCAGGTAGCACAAAATTATTTAAGTGTGGTGCCCATAAACCTTCCACTCAAACACTCTAACGGAAAATCTAACAAAATTGACATCAGATGACCAATGCTCCACATTTTATCAAGTTTAGGGATCAAATTTAATGGATTTTTAGTTCAGGGACTAAAACTACAATTCACCCATAGTTCAGGGACCATTCCTCCAATTTACTCTATAGTCTAGTCTGTGTAGGCAAGGTTACGTTATTCCACAATTGGATTGCTACAAAAAATGGTTCTTTTGGTATATAACTAGAGATGATCATCTATAATTAGGTAAGAACTTGTTATTTATATGAGTTGAACTTCAGACGTTATTTTAGAGCATCTTCAGTTGAGGATGTATAACAATACACCTCCATATTTTAATTGGAAGTAGATGTGATTTTTACATTTTAAATTTGCATCTCTTTATTGTAATGCTCTTACAACTAAAGAATAATATCATCAAATGATACTGCTAATCGAAGCAAGCATATTGTTTAGGTTAACCTCTGACGAGTGGTCGCTAATCCAAGCACTCAAGCGATTATCAGAAAAAATTAATTATGTTTGTAAAGTTCTAAACTTCTAATTCAAGTAGTGGGCTGGAGCAAAGTATGTGTTATGAAGGCATTACCATAGATGAGCCCTAGATGGGGTTATTTATTCTAGTGGAGGGATAACCCTTTTAAGATATAGAATCCAGTTAAACCGGGAGAATTCCAAAAGATATCTAACATAAGATATTGCTTCTTTTTTTTTATTGTGATTACTTGTTGCGCACGCTAATTTCTAGTTTGTAGGATTGTCCAAGAATATAGAAAACAAATATGATCTCTTGTCGGATCAGGTTTCCATGTCTTGCAGAACAAGCATGGTCGATATCAGCAAGGCTTACGGGCTTTGCCTATCATTCTGGAGCTCAACTGGGTGTGGTGGCATTGTTAGTCTGTTTAGGCAGCTTAGTTCGATTCAGAGCCGTTAAGTCCATGACCGGACTTCTAAGACACTTGTATTTCGATCCGCCTTATTCTAGCCTAGTAAAATTCATAGTCCCACACCCCACTTACAAATAACGTATTTTTACCGCAAAAATTTTATAGTCGGAACCATTCAAAGTTTTAATCATCATTTAAAGATCATCACTATAAAAAATCTTTCAAATCGAAGATCGAATACTCAACCAAATGCATCAAATAAATAGACAACTCATCATTAATATGTTATTTGATACCTAGATTGAATATTTATTTGATACATTTTAATGACTGTATGATTTTGAGTTTGAACTATTTTTGTGAGGATGATCTTTGAATGATGATTAATAAATTGAACAGCTCCGATTATAAATTTCAACTATGAAGATATGTTATTTGCAAGGTTCTAAAAAACGCTAGGCGCCAGTCGGGCGGCCGGCTGGCGCCTAGTGCCTAGGCGGTCTAGGTGGATTTAAGTATATGTGTAAAATTTTAGGACTTTTTATGTTGATTTTGTAACATTTAGTCAGCCTATTTATTTTAATCATTGTTAGGGATAACGACATGAAGGGATCCAAGTCGTGAGGAGTCACTCATTGGGCCGTGGACAACCAAAGAAAAACATGAAGAAAGGCCCACGAAAATAGAGACAAAGCAGCCCATTTTTCTGTTCACACGCACAACACACACGAGCACCAGAAACCCTAGCTGGTCTGAAATAAACATTGGATGCTCATCATACATTTGCCTCGAGCCCAGAGCCAATGGCTCTCTTTTGTCCATTCTCATCTCCTTTCTGAATAATAATAATGTTGCTTGTAGAACCCGAAGTCTCTCTCTCTAGAAAATACGAAAGGCATCTCTCTTGCTCTCATTTCAAACCTATCCCTCTCATCCCTTTCTCTCTCTAGAAAATAAGAAAGAGTTCTCAGTTCTCCAATCGCAAACCCAGCGCCCATATTTACAACTCATCCATTTCATAACAACTAAATCAATTTCAAACATATCATTCGCCGTCCCTCTTCTTTACTTTTCCGCTCCTTCACCTTTCTCTGCAATTGCAGATGCCTTACTCTCTTTCTCTCTTCCCAGCCAAGTCGTCTTTCTTCTTTACTCTTTAATTGCAGATCGATGGTTATCGCTCTCATCTTAGCCAAATCGTCGTCTCACTTCGTTTTCTCTACAATTGCATATCGAAATTGTAAGGATGGTCGCCCAGTCGTCCAACCTCATTACCACAGCAAAGGAACGACGTTGTAATCGACTTACCATCAAAGCCGCCTAGGCGGTCGCCAAGGTTGCCTAGCCCGCCCAGCGCCCGTCTAGGCGCCGCCTAACACCAATTTCGATTTCTTCAACGATTTTGGTTAAATCGCGACGGCGAACCACCGCCCAGCGTCTAGGCGGCTGTCTAGGCTGCGTTTTCAAACACTGGTTATTTGTAAGTGGAAGAATGTGCTAATCGAACTTAAGACCTCTCACTTACAAGTGAAGAGAAATACCACTAGACCGTAGTACTAAGTGGCACATGAAATAAATTAATTCTAATTGAACAAGCAACCCTAGATTGAGAAGGAGCAAGAAACCTAAATATTATTCCTCATAAAAGCTAACTCAAAACATAAACCTTAAAACCATCCCTAAGAGCAAGTCCAGCGCTGGACAGTGCTCGGGGGACAGGGGAGAGGAAAGGGCCCGAGGCCCGGTGGACAACCCTCCAGCCTTGGAGAGCCCGAGTGAGGGTGGGGGCCCGAGCACAAGGGGGGTGGGGAGTTGACAGGCCTGCAGCCCGAAGGCCAAGCATTTTTTTTATTTTTTTTGTGTCAGCCCGAGGGCCTGCAGCCCCATTTCCATGTTTTTTTTGTTTTTTATTATTTAAGCAAACAAAACGAACTAATATTTTATTAACTATTGCCAGGGGGAGGGTTCCAAGGGTGGAGATGCAAAAGATAATTACTGTTCATTAATGGTAGTTACTATTCATTAAAGGCAGTTACTGTTCAATAGGGTGGATTGAATAGTGGATTGCCAGGGAGGAGGGCTCCAAGGGTGGAGTTGCTCTAAAGGAGATGTCACATACACAAAATAGAACTAACAGACATCAGGTGTTCTCAATAGAGATGTCATATATGACGTGGTAGCTATTTGACTCATTGCTTTCTAACTGTCTTTTTTACCGCAAACAAAGATGGAGTCAAATATATTAATTTTTAATACACGGGTCCCATTAATAATTGGATAAAAAGTAAATGACGGGGACCATCATCGGATCATTTCCTTGAGGATCCTCGAGATCCGCTAATTCTGAGCATTCGATAAACAATGAACGGTCAAGATTGAAGTCGGAAAAAAAAATTTCGTTGTCATTTTGCGCGCAGCCCGTAATCCCATGACCGCCATCATGCTTGGACTTCGCCGTTGACTTCTCGGAAACCCACGTCGCTGCAGCAACAGACTCGCCTGCATCCACGTGCTGCCTCACATCGTCGCAACATCCACCTACTAATCTGAGCAGCAGTAGCAGCAGAGCTCCCCTCAGAAAGCCTCCTACCCAGAAAGAAATCCATTCGTCAACCATCAGTTGTGTTTCTTTTTTCTTATTCTTGTCTATTTATTTATTTATTTTCTAGGTTTCTTTCAGACTTTAGATTATCTTGTTTGTTCTATGAATTGGGGTTTTATGGGTTTACTTAAAGTTATCCCCTTTTCCTAGTTTTTGGTCACAATTTCTCTCGTTTTTCTTTGTTTTTGCTAACAAGTTCTCTCCTTTTTCCTTGTTTCTTGCTCAAAGCTCTCACCTTTATTGTAACAACCCGTCCCGATAAAAGGGGTATTTTTGTAAAATTTCACTTTGGGTTAGATCCTCTTCTTTTAAAATTGTTTTTGGGTCTTAAATGGTGTGCCCAAGAGACCCACCCCTGTTTCGTCCCCCGGTTCTCTTTCATTTTTCCTTTTATTCTTCTGAAAAGTCTCTCTCTTTTCTCTCAACTCTCAGCTCTCTGTGCTCTCTCCTCCCCCGTGATCAACACCCACAAACACACATACGCACACCCTAGGATCCTCCCTGGCGAGAACTGGAACCCAGGACAGGTCCGTGGTGCACCACAGGGGCGGAGACCCATGTTCTTTCCCTCTCTCGTCGAACTCCGATGCAGACCGCCCCTTTCGAGGCAATTTCCGGCCAAACCACGGCCATTTGGCCGGTGTGCAAGGTATCAATCTCTTCATCTCGCTGAGTACTACAACTTTCCTTTTTGTTTCACCCAATTTCATCGAGTATTGAAGAAGTTATACTCATTTGAATCTTACCCAGTTTCCGGCGAGTCCGACGGATTTCGAGGCGATTTCCGGCCAAACCACGGCGAGTTAGACGTCGTGTGAGGTACCTTTCTCTTCGTCTATTCGAGAACTACAACTTTCGTTTTTGAATCACTTGATTTCGTCAAGTATTGGCAAAGTTATGGCCGTTTAAAGTTTGTATAGTTTTCCGGCCGAATTCCGGCCTTCCCTTCCATTTAGGTCCGGCGAACAACAACCAAACCAGGCCTTTGGGCCTTTATTTCCGAGCCCAACCCCTTACCCTTTTGAACTCAGCCCAAAACCCTTAAGAACCCAAACTCACGGGCCTTTAAGCCCAACCCGGAACCAACCTAAACCCTGCCCTTTAAGCCCAAAAACCCTTGGGCCTTAGAACCAAGCCCAAGAACCCAAGCCCAACCCGGATCCAAGCCCAAACCCGTTTGACTGGATCCGACCCGGACCCGCGACCCGTTTGACTGACCCGGTTGACCGTTGAACCGGTCAACGGTCAACGTTGACTTTGACTTGACCGGTCAACGATCAGCGTTGACTTTGACCGTTGACTTGGACATTCGGGTTGACTTTTCGGGTTTTCGTTCGAGACCTCTCCTAGGCTAATTTCGACGTTCTGGACCCGTTTCTGAAGTT
This sequence comes from Heteromeles arbutifolia, assembly GCA_024362995.1. Taxonomy (NCBI): domain Eukaryota; kingdom Viridiplantae; phylum Streptophyta; class Magnoliopsida; order Rosales; family Rosaceae; genus Heteromeles; species Heteromeles arbutifolia. The sequence goes on from JANCRC010000006.1 coordinate 23,815,396, forward strand.
TGTTTTCCCAAATTAAGTCGTTTGAATAGAGTTTTACTAAATGTACTCTTTATGTGCTTAGGGGCAATTATTGTGGCGTTACTTTCTTCGCTACTCTGCGCAGCTTTCGACGGCGAAGTACTGTGAGTGGACCCCTTCTAAAATGCATGTTTTATAGTAGGAATGCATACATGAAAAACATGATTTGATGAGTATGTTCTATGAAATGCTTTATGAGATATCGTGCCTATTGAGGTTATTTTGAATTATTACTGTTTTTCCTATAACCCGTATTCTTATAGAATATCTGATGGATGACGATATGATATTTAGAATACGTTTCGAACACCTCTTTATAGTATAGATGATGGATGACTTTATACTATGAAGATGCCTTTCAAATGTACGTATGTTCAATGGTTTTGTACTTACCTAATGGTCCTTACCGCTACGGGACGTAGGGATAGTTTCCGGTCCGTCCTGGGCGAAGATTTTGGTGTTGGCATAAGGCCTGTAGGGTGTTTCCTCTGGCATTTAAGACCAGGGATGGGGAGCCGGCATGGGGCCTGGGGGTTATTTCCTCTGACTGTCTGCTCAGAGATGAGGAGCCGGCATGGGGCCTGGAGAGTTATATTGGACATTCACTAGAGATTATTATATATACAAGTTATGATTTGAGACAGTGCACAGCATGCTAGGTTTCAGAAAACCTATGTTTATCACGATATATATGTGTTTTCATAAAACCTAAGGGTTAGTATGTTTATAACTGTTTTACTATATGTATATCAAATTGGTCCACTCATGTTTGTTTTGCGCCCCCTTCAGGACTTAGAATCGAGGCATACAATCCTGGCATCAAGGCACTTCCGCATCGGCATCTTCGAGTCCTCTCGGTGTAGGACCTATTCCTTTGTTCATTCAATTTTATATTAATTCCTTTAGTGTTCTAGATTAGATGTGTGCTCTGAACACGTTCCTAAAATGCACTCTTTATTTTATATTTATAAGTCTTATTTATTCCTTATTCTCAGCATTTACATTCAATAAATGGTTTTCGTCACCCTTCGAGTGTCGGCCAGCACGTATCTATCTTGGTATTCGGGGAATATCGGGATCGGGGCGTGTCATTTATCAACAATGGCGATGCTATCTCGGGCTTTTCGACTCGTTACAGGTAAGCAGCGTGTTTTCAAAGCCCCTATAGCTTCTGCTACGGCAGCCAACCGAGACTTTAACGGACATCATCAATGTTGTCATCAATTCCATAGGAGGTGGAGCTCCTCCTCCGCCTTTTCCTTTGTGCCCGACAATGTCACCACCAACTTCGTTAACTTGTCTCTCACCGATTTGGAGTGTTTGGACGATATGCAACACCACCCGGCGGATTTTGACCAAACCTACCAGAAGATGTTGGTGCACAAAACCATGTTGGAGAATTCAGTGAAGATGGCTTCCGAAGTGGCCAGATCCGGTAACATGGCGGCTGAAATTTTAGGTACTCAAGCCCAAAGGAAGAGCCCAACCCAAAAGACTAGTCCAATAGGTGGGAGGACCCCAAGGACTTAAGAACCCCTACACCCCCATAAGTGTAGTCAATGTGGGATCATAACAGAAATCAAGGCCCAGGACCAAGATACTGGCAGTTTTCCCTATGTCATCCCGCTTACCGCAGTCATAGAGCACTACGCCAATGCCGGAAGAACCAATGATGCTTTCAAAGTGTTCTTGTACATGTTAGAAACCAGGGTAAACCCTAATGCATACACCTATACTGTAACCATCAAGGCATTTGCTGTTTGCTCCCCAAGCAACCTCAATTTCTCCTTTTTGGTTGAGTTTGCGAAGAAGTACTTTGTGGAGATGTTGGACAAGGGATTGCGGCCTACTCCCGGGACCTACTTTGCCTTGGTTGAGAGAATTGATGAGGGCAGAGATAGGGAGGAGTTTGTGGAGCTGGTTAAAGCTAAGGGGTTCATGCCAACATAAGCTGATTTTCGTCAAAGGAAAGTGCTTGAAGATGCAACCAAAAACACTAGTGACAAGGAAATGCAACAAATTTTCGAAAAGATACGCTCTACTTCAATTAGGAAAGATGCATTGAGGATGTACCATGGTCTGGTAAAGGACGGCCAGGTTGATGAAGCCAATGAGATCTTTAAACAAACCAAGGAGAAGGGCATATTGCCCGACGTGGCCATCCACACTGTAGTGATTGAGGCCTACGCCAATGCCGGGAAGGCTGAGGGTGCTCTCAAGGCTTACAAGCACATGTTGGCCAATGGGATCAAACCCAATTTATATACTTACAACATTCTCATCCAGGCACTGGCTGCTGACCCGTATTTCATTCAGGATGCCAGGAAATACTTTCTTGAGATGATGGATAACGGAACATGGCCCAATGACGATACTCTCAAAGCCGTGACCAAATGAGCTGATTCAGAGGACAATGAGTACATGGAGTTTGCTAAGGATTTCATTCAGGATGCCAGGAAGTACTTTCTTGAGATGATGGATAATGGAACATGGCCCAATGACGATACTCTCAAAACCGTCACCAAGGGAGCTGATTCAGAGGACAATGAGTACATGGAGTTTGCTAAGGCTGTGAGCGCTAGGGGGTCACAAATCTGCTACAAGAATACTGGTAAGTACACCAAATGTTTGTTTAGTTTTCTTGCAATATTGATTGATCGCCATGCTCGGTAGTTGGATTTTGATATATCGAGAAAATATAGTTGAAGCACTGAAGTTTTTTGTTTCTCCTTCCATTACATTATCAGGCAAAGAAGAAGAAGACCCGGAAGACATACAAGAAATCTTGCACAGGTTAGAATGTGGGATCCCCGTTAACGTTGAAACATACAATATGGTCATCAAGAGACTCGCTTTCCAAAAACCAGACCCCGTTGCCGTTAAGTATGCCAATAAGTATTTTCTGCAAATGCTTGACAAAGGAATGGAGCCTGATCCCCCCTGCCTACACCTTCGTGATGGAGGCCATTGCCTGCCAGTTGGACGATAAGGAGAAGGTGGTGGCGGAGGGCAGGGAGTTTCTGAAGCAAATTAAACACAAGGGGTTTGATCTTGAAAATCAAAAGTACTTTGAATACCACAAACACCTCGAAGAGGCATTCGATGCATATAGGATGACCGACTATGCCACCAAAACGACCGATGAGGAGATGCGAAAAACCTTCTTCAGGTGGCGCACCGACGCAGCCATCTGCATGAAACATATCATGGCTATGGTAGATGACGGCTTTAAGGATGAGGTCAATGAGCTCTTTGATCCGTTCTTTGACACAGGCGTACTACCCGCCATTGTCACCCACACCGCTGTCATCAAGGCATATGCCACTGCCGGCAAGATCAAGGGTGCTTTCGAGGCTTATCAATGCATGTTGGCGGTTGGGGTTATGCCGAACTGCTACACTTATAGTGTCTTCATCAAGGCACTTGCTACTGACCCCAACTTCTTTGGGGATGCCAAGAAGTACTTGCTGGAGATGATGGAGAAGGGGATGCACCCCAATGCTGCTACCTACACCGCAGTTTTTGAGGGCTTCGCGAGGCAAGGGGACAAGGCGGTAGAGGACGGGAGGGAGTTTTTAAGGGTAATAAAAAGCAAGGGATTTGTGCCGGACGAGGAGGCCGTGAGTGAGGTTCTGAAAGGACGATCTGGAGAAACGGTTAACTGCACCATGAACATTCAGTTTGGCAAGTATAACTTGAAGTAGTGAAACCGAAATTCGTGCATGCCATAGTACTGAATATCATTAACATATAACGTTTTCATTACGAGTGAAACTCTATACAATATTTCGATTCTGGATACATAAGATTACATATTTTACATGCGTAAAAAGCTGCCAAGAACCTGTAATTTCTCGCTACTTACTGCAAACTTTCTTTGAAAAATGCAGTATAAACATTACAGAATGTATGAAAATCATGAACCAGTTTAAGTACCTAATCATCTTGTGAAGCGTAAAACAATGAGCCTTCCTCAGTAGAAGACTCTCCTCCGGCATAATTTTGGCCTCATCAGGGTGGGAACTTGGTCATCACCAGGAAATTCCCATCGGGCAACGGTCCCATCCCAAGAAGAGCTGACCAAAATGGGATATAGAGGATGCCAACTACAGTCTCTTACAGGTCCTTCATGATGGTCTAGTTTCGCAACTTGAGCTCCAGTCACCTTTATAGAACAAAACAAACAAATTACTAGAGGTCGAATACCACATTCTCAAGATATAGCATTTTGAAGTGAGCATGATGGCCAGTTTTACAGGCCCTTGTAGTAATAACAAGCCTACAGGACAAAGTTACGAAACTTTTTAACGAGAGTGTTAATTTCATTAAGGACTGCCAACCACGATTCTTGCTTTCCTACAAGAAACCTCGTACCATCGTTTACTTTTCAAAGCATCTTTATTTTTGTCCTAACTAATCGGAAAGACGAACCAATTATGTATCAACATCCTTTTTACGGTTGGTAGAAATGAATATGAAACAAGATGGCAGAATCATCCCATTACGTTTTCCTTAACAGAATGACATGAGAAAAACATGGTCTTGATGACAAGAAACATAAAAGGTCAGTTATGTACCAGATCATATATATAGACAGATTATGTACCAGATCATATATATAGACAGAATGATCACTTGAGCCAGTGTAGATGTACTTCTGTCCGGTACTGCAATAAGCAGGATAGAAATTAGAAATATATACAATACTCCTAAACAACGGTCAACACAGCCTACTGATTATATGATATTATCAGAAAAACCAGAAGCCTTAAAACCAAAACAATAGCTAACAAGATTGCGGGTTGAATCCATTCCAGCTGTTTTACTCGACCAACTTCCCTAGGGCTAAAATAGTCTGATATATGGACTTGGCAGAACTCTGGAATCAAACATAATGAAGAACCAAGACCAGAACATAACTGTGAAAACAGGAATTGAAACAAACATGTACTCCAGCATCTTTGAATTCGCACAAGTTTTTAAGACAAATTCTAAATACAGGATTAGAATACAACAACAACAACAGAGCCTTATCCCACTAGGTGGGGTTGGCTGTATGAATCCTAGAATGCCACTGCACTCAGTTTTGCGCCAAGGCTTCCGTTACCTCCTAAATACAGGATTAGAATAAAGAAATAAAAATTACCTATATGCTGGAGAAAAGTAACAGCGAATTAAAGTGCGCAGGACTGCATGGCCTCTATATGTAGCCAAGGATTGATCATTGGGATGTTTCAAAGTTGTTGCATGAGCTGGGTACTCCATCCACCTGTAATCCCAGTCACGATATGTACGCCTTGGGCTGCTGGTTGGAAAGTTGAAAATCAGTGGCCAAAAATATATTACATTGAACCAAGAAAGGGTCTAGACTTTAGGCTCTGAGCCAGTACCTAAATAACAACAGTCAATCATGTGAACACAGACAAGGACAAGCAGACGGGTTCAAATAAAGATCCATGAACTGCATGCTTTAATATGGTACAAATAGAATGGTTCAACAAAAATAAGAGATATCCCAGCATGCTCTAATAATAGAAGCTGCTGTACTCGCTTGATCTCACAAAGCTGCTTTAATATGATAAATGGTTCAATAAATACAAGAAATATTCCAACGTCAATTACAGTAACTATTCGCAAATAGTCCTCTTTTCCACTACTATATGTTCCCCGGTATTTTAGACCATATAAACTTGAAGCATGAAACATCAATTTAACCACATTATTCTAAGCCCAAATACCACAAAACTATTTTCCACACTATAGAATAGTATAGAGTCAAAATAACGGGAGGACAATATAGTAAAACTAAGTCAACTTATCACATGCTGACAGCAGTAAATTTCATATTTCTACAGCACCAAACGGAAATCCAATAAGTTAACATGAGCAGAAAAGGGAAACAAGTAACGCAGACGTAGTAAATGGCTCTAGAGGACATCTTTCTTATATCCCAGAGTTTGGTAGTCTGGTCCTTCCCATTTGATATCAAGTAACGCCCATCTCCCCGACTATCAATAAATGTAACGCCTTCAAGATGTCCCATCAGGACCCCAGCTGCTTTTCCTTTCGTCGTTGAGCAGCGTCTGTCCCACACCTATACAAGAAAATAGATAGGCCTAAACTTCATGGGGACTTCATAGCTCAATAGTAAAGAACTTATTAGGCACTTAACCCCAACCCACGAAAGAGATATGACAACATAAAAAAGAAAAGCATCCGATTACTTAGGATTTGAGGCTGGGCTACTGAATCTTAAGATTTGAGCAACTCTAGCAAAGAACAAATCGTTCATAACATAACAGTTTTTAAGGGTGACATTTTAGCGACTACAACAAGGAAAACCAGAGTTTAAAAAATAAAAAATAAAAAAAAAGAGTACCAAACAATGAAGCAATCATGGTTTCTACATCTTATACTCTTATACCATATAAAGACCTGAGATGAACGTTACCTTACAGAGGTTGTCGTCACTGCCAGAATATATGAGATGGCCACTCTCATCAGCAAAGCATACAGTGTTTACATCAGACTGCAACAAAGGATAAATAAAATAACCAAATGATGCTGTTAAGTGCCATCCAGAGTGTCCGGAGGAAGGAACCAGTATGGGAGAATCTGTCTTTAAAATTATAAGTAAATGAAAATCTTCTTCGAAACCACCATCAAGAAGTAATTTGAGTATATTCTTTTGTCAGATCCTTTACCTGGTGTGCTGGTATTTGGAGGCTAACTTTATTTTCTTGTAGATCATAAACATATATTGAAGCATCACTACTTGCAGCTACAAGCTCTCGCCCATCAGTTGAAAATTTAACTGAGAAAATTCCAAACTCATCCGCATCGTCTTCAACAGAAAAATCTAGACCTTCATGAATTTCCTGAATAAAAAGGCAAATTTTTATGTAAAAAAAAAACAGTACGAACTTGAAAGTGACTCTTTGTAGCAATCATAATAGAGAAGCAACCGACTTAGAAGTGAATAATCAATTGATTAGTAAAAATGTAAACTCCAAAAAGTACGAATTCACGTTATAATGAGCATTATAGGGTGAGCTGTAACATCTTCTGAAGCCACCAATATGCCACAATAGATTATCCAGAAAAAACAATAATTTAGAAACAAAAACATCATCAAATTGGATACTTCCTTTTCCTTTACCAGAAGATCTCCACCTTGAGATTCAACAGATGGTAGCATATACTACAATTCAGATACCATCACCTTTAACAGATCACTAAGACAATTATCCCTAGCTAATTTCGGATAAACATCTTCCAGATCTTGTGATCTTGTAACATTGATGAAGATATCTACTTTAAAAGATTATAACAAGGATTCATACAAGATTTGATTACCAAATCTGTAGATGAACCAATTAAACTCGTATCTACGAGCTATTTCATATGATACTCAAAGCTAGTAGCACTAAAAGGACCATTAGTTTCACATACCGTAACGTTTGCAAGTGACTCCGTCTTAGAAGATTCCACATTCACAATATTGACAACCGGTGTCATGCTAGCATAAACCTGTAATTTTATCAAATTAGAAGTGTGACTGATTAAGTTAAGAAACTCAGAAAAAGCAAAATCACTACGAAAGATGACAATTATAAATGAAGCTCCATCGGCAGTCAAAACATGCACTAAGATAAATATGGGTTCGGAAATAATGCAGTATTTACATTTATGTGTATATCATCAAGGAAGAATAAGTTCCGATTGTAAAGCCATAGTTATACAGACAAGCTTCTTCGTATTCAACAAAACATCAGAAACTCACAAGATAACGTTGGTCCGGTGAAAGAGATGTGTCGGTAATCGTCCATCTCAAGCTTTTGGTCAGGATATCCTTCTGAACTTTCCATCCCTTTTCAACATTATATATTCTAATATGGCCTCCCTGTTTCATTAAAAGAAGAAGAAAATTAGGACTTCAAAACTGCACTTGTGTGCATGCATAGTGGGAAATTGAATTTTAAGTACAGCAATTCAAAATCACAACAAGAAAAATGAATTATAACATTAAGCTAATAAATTACAATACCTGAAATCCAGCAACAAAAAACAAACCATCATTGGAAAATTGAGAAACATAAGCAGGGCTTCTGGACTGGTCCACCCCCCAAGGACCATTTACGGGCAGATACCGGCTCAAAACATGGCAACAATCTGCCGATGAGAACCTCCCCCGCCCTGAATGATTACTTTCGCGACTGACCAGCATTTTCATCGTTGAAACCGGTAACCTCAACTTCCCAGGCATACCCCCGCTCAAAAGTTGATGGGGTCTTGATTTATGCTTAGTAAGTTGAGCAATTTCATGATCAAAATCATTGGATACTTCATCAGGTCCTTTACTTGAACCCGAACCTTTAGCAGAATTTCCGCCATCACAGGCGCTGTTATCTTTACCAAGCCTCGCTGTGTAACTCATTTTTTCTAAATTTTACTCGGTACCCACTACTCAATGAACCTTCACGTGACCATATTTGCTTTCATCTTTAACCGATGGGTCAAAGGGCTAGAGGGCTTGTTTTAGTCCTGTTACAAAAAAATTATCTCCAACTAAAGGGTCAAATATATTTTATTATTTAAATTTAAAAACTACAATTTGAATTTAAAAACTACAAATTAAATTCATAAAAAAAAATTTGGCCCAAAAAAAAAAAATTTTTGAATCCAACGGTAACTAGCTGTTGTATTCGAAATTTTGGCTTACCATTCCTATCGGATATAACCGACAGGAATAAGTACAATGTTGTCGGATATAACCGACGGGAATATTGAAAATTCTAGCCTGGGGTTGGCTAGTTGGCTGCTTTAGGCCAGCCGGTTGGTCCTTTGGCCCTTTTTTGTCCAGTGGGGCCCACAAGCCCTTTGGTTTAGCCATCGGTTGGAGACGGTTTTTCAGCTATTTTCGGCTCTCTGGACCTTTCAGTTTGAGATGGCCTTACCATCGGATTTCTCACCCAACACAAACAAAATAAACACGATAATCTAAGCCGACACCAAATTTGCGAATCAAATTATGTGTCACTAATAGTGCATAATATTTAATTAATAATTGAATCATCAACGAGCACATCATATGTTTGAAAATTTGGTCTCCCTAACATTACAAAATGAAATGACTAATTTGAATATACCATCTATTTGTATCATATTTTTAAAAGAAGTATGACCCATTATGAACCTCATCTCTACTAAAAAAGAATGCAAATAAATGGTAAGAATAACATTTTTGAAACTTCTTATAATTTGTGATTGGGAGATTCAAAGTTGAGCCAAAATATATCGTGTTCGTTCATCATATATTGTGATAAATAATTAACGAACCAGGATCCTTGCCAGATTCATTCCCTAAGGATCCTGCAATCGTGTTCGTTCATCGTATATCGTGCGGTCAGAAATCATTTAAAAATTAAAATTTAAAATTCAAATATAAATAATACCTAACGAAAACTGACCGCACGATATACGATAAACAGATAAGATTGCGGGATCCTTAGGAAATGGATCCGGCAAATATCCTGGTTCGTTAATTATTTATCAAGATTACTGTACTTAATTAATTATAAAAAAGTTACTTAATTAATTATAAAAAAGTAATTTACTTGCTTACTTGTTAGAGATGTTTGATCCCTCCTATTACAAATTTTGATCATATAAAAACCAATTAACTATTCATCAGTTATTGTTTGAGGGTGAAATTAATTTTCGATGTGGGGTTCCGTTTGAACCAAAGTGGATTGAAATTAGTAATCCAAAAAAAAAAAAAAAGTGGATTGATATTGATCCATCAGTCCATCGTCTGGTCATCAATCAATCAATCTAAACACAATCACACTCACTTTTACTTCTAACATAATACATGAAAGGTTTTTTAATCATAATTGTTCTTGAGATTTGCATAACACATCATTTTGGTCTTTGAGATTGAAAATTAATAGAAATGGTCCCTGAGATTATCCACCACCACCATCCATTATTTTGGTTCTTCCGTTAAAAACTCCGTTGAGTGATCCCGGAGCTCATACCGAAAACTGATATTTTCAGCCGGAAGTTTGTGCAATTTTCAAAGCTTCGTAACTCAATCGTTTCTTAACCAAATTCGACCCATAATATATCAAAATGAAGATAGGAAAGTGTTGAACAAGATTATACATATTTAGAAGCCCAATGGTTGTCGGTGATGGCCAGAAAATAGCCTGAAAGGTGACTGATTCGCGAAAAAACTAGAAAACTCACTAGAAACTGGGTAAACTTTAAACGTTCATAACTTCTTCAATCCTCAACGAAATCGAGTGATTCAAAAACGAAAATCATACTTCTTGACGAGATGAAGAGAATGGTACATTTCTCGATGGCTAACACACCATGTTTTGGCCGGAAAATAGCCTGAAAGATGGCTCGTCCGCGAAAAAACTGGAAAACTCTCCGAAAACTAGGTAAATTTTAAACGTTCATAACTTCTTCAATACTCAACGAAATTGAGTGATTCAAAAATGAAAATCATACTTCTCGGCAAGACAAAGAGAATGGTACCTTTCTCGATGACTAACACGCCCTTTTTTGGCCGGAAAATATCCTAAAAGGTGACTGGTCCTCAGGAAAACTGGAAAACTGGCCGGAAACTAGGTAAACTTTAAACGTTCATAACTTCTTCAATACTCAATGAAATCAAGTGATTCAAAACCAAAAATCATACTTCTCGACGAGACGAAGAGAATGGTAGCTTTCTTGATGGCTAACTCGCCATGGTTTTGCCGGAAAACGGTTCAAAAGTGGCTATCTTGGTCTCATCAAGTTAGCCACTTTCGAGCAGTTTTCCGGCCAAACCACGGCGATATAGTCGTCGAAAAAGATACCATTCTCTTCGTCTCATCAAGAAGTATGATTTTCGTTTTTGAATCACTCGATTTCGTTGAGTATTGAAAAAGTTATGAACGTTTAAAGTTTACCCGGTTTCCGACAAGTTTTCCAGTTTTCCCGCAGACCAGTCACCTTTCAGGCTATTTTCCGGCTATCTCCGGCAACCATTGGGCTTCCAAATAGGTATAATCTTGTTCAACACTTTCCTATCTTCATTTTGATAGATTATGGGTCGAATTTGGTTAAGAAAAGATTGAGTTACGAAGCTTTGAAAATTGCCCAAACTTCCAGCCAAAAATCTCAGTTTCCGATATGAGCTCCAAGACCACTTAACGGAGTTTTTAACGGAAAAACCAAAATAATGGATGGTGGACAATCTCAAGGACCATTTCTATTGATTTTCAATGTCATGAACCAAAATGATGTGTTATGCAAATCTCATGAACCATTTTGGCTAAAAAGCCTACCTGAAATGATTATATTAACTATACTTTAAATATAAACATGTGATGGTGTTCCAATACCATACAATAGTTTTTCCATTCATTTGTGTCCTTACGAGCAATTCGAAGTTTAGCTACAATACTATTGTAGCTAGCTATTCAAGAAATTTGGCTACAATATTTATATGTATTTAATTTAATCATCATCTCAACGGTCAGATAGTGATTGTATTACATACATATATTCACATGAGTTATACTTGACTGTCAAATGATAATTATATTAAATAAATAAAATAATAATAATAAAAAATTGATGGCAAGTTTGAAAACTAAAATTTAAAAAGCTGGAGACCCTTTATTTCAGATCATTACAATTTTACAATTTGGAAGCAATCCCATTGGAAAACCATGGTTTCTTATTAACTAAGCACAAAAGGCAACCTGTCTATAGACATCACAACAAAAATTTAGAAAAAAAAACTTACTACCTCAAACGCCGTGGGCAAACATCGCCCAGAAGCACACCCCGGAAGAACTACATAGTGACAAGATAAAACGTTTTAGCCACTTGTCTTAACCTAGTGTTAGAAAGTTGTGTACAACGGAGATATATGAACAGAAGATTAAGGGGTTGCGAAATACATTGAAGGGAGAAGGAAAAAAAGAGCCTTAACATCTAAAATTTGTTGAATAAACATCTGCGTATTGATACTGCAAACTCGCCAACCTTGTGAGGATGGATGAGGACTGCACATAACCCTACACAGATAGCTGTAGCAGAAATTACATAAAGTGCAGGGCGAAATCTCAAGAACATCCCACTAGAGCGAGACCTTAAGACCTCCCCGGAAGTGCAACACTTGGCCACACTAGGCAATTCCTTGATGAAGTTAGCTTTACCAACTGCTTTTTTACTCAACAGCGGAACAGTTTCACTTCTCTCGTTAGAAGTTGAACCCACAATTACATCCAGCCTACCATCTACAGTTATCTCCGTATCCTGCTTTACATAACACATGTCAGTTTATGAAATAAATAACGCCGAACTACGACGGGAGAAAATAACAAGCACAGAAATTTTATACAGTCATTGATCGTGCTCAACTAAACAACCATACTCCCAATGAAGACCTCTTACAGGCTAGAAGTTCGAAAACATTTTACAGATAAATTTAATGGTGAATTACTCAAAATAGCTATTATAAGATCATAGATGGCCGAAGTAAAGCTGTAATCTCAATTTTAAAAAGGGAGGAAAAAAACCAGGATTGTAAGCCCAACCATAACCTAGCCAAACCGTATAATCAAATAATTCCTTGACTAGTGCAAGGGGCTTGTAGCACCAGATCAGAACAAGTGCTAAATTGATAATGAGTCAAGTGTAAAGTGAAAAGCTAACTTAACTAGGATTACCCGATATAAGAGGATACAAAATATGAAAACTGAAGCCCTCACCTGACAGTGGAATGGAGCAACCGATTTTCCATCATTCTGAAAGCAGGTTTGACTTTGAGAAACAAGATCCTCTTTTTTCACCAACCTTCCAGACTCTCTGACTGAAACCCCAGAGCTTTCGAATTTTTTACAAAGAAGATCACGGGCATATTTCATGTAATTCTGTAATAGCCTCATATCTGCGTCAATGCTGTCATTATTTGCACTGTTTAACTCCATGTTAGCCATTAGAGTCTTCAGATTTTGTAAAACTTTATCCAATATGGTTGTTGACTTGATAGATATCAAAAAGTTCAATAGATAGTTGAATCTTTGAATCTGTGAAGCAGTCATGATCTGTTGGAAGTTTTCCGACAAGGGTTTTTTTAGTAACCATGCTATATCTAAAATAACGTCAGAAAATGCTGTGTCCCTCATTGAAGATGCTTCACAAGAGTTTGAAAGGGAAACCCTAGAAGAAAAGTGTAATCCTTGCAAAGAGAGAGATTCATCAAATCTCTTCTGAATAGTTTTCATTTCTGCACAAACCTCTTTGTCCCCAATGAGTACCGGTATAAAGTTGGACAAGCCAGATTCATTCTCAATCTGCCACACAGATTCCATCAATATTAAATTACATAACAAAAGAAAATCCTGGTAAGTCCAAAACAAGTATCATGCTTTAAGAAGCTATTGTAAAGTATGTTTATATCTACATGAGTGTTAAAGTTTTAATTTTATCTACATTAATCTGGTACAGTACAGATACAGCAGATTCCGGTCCAGAGTTATATCTTGTCGCTAATGTTATCAGCAAACCTACGTAATTGTGCCAGATACCATACAAGATGCCAGTTTGAAGAGTGAGCACTCTCATCAATGCACAACCAGCTAAATAAACTAACCACTAAAAATCCCTGGTCATAATACTCTTATGATCACTGGAGTCTGGAAATATGAATAGACAAGATATACACAACAATGAGGCTAAATATGTATCAGAAATATTCACAGATGACCAACAACCATGTAGATAGACAGAATGTCCCTACTGATAGTTGAACATGGTGTAAAAGGAAAAGTAAGAAGAGAGAAGAAATCAGAATGTTTACCTCAATAAATGCAGGACCAAAACAATCTGATTCAGTTTGAGGGACCTGTATCTGGAATAATTGATGGTCTAAATTACTAGCAGTGTCCCCATCAATCTGACTATGGGAAGACGGAGGAGAATAATCATATTCCAGATACTTCCCGGAGAAGGATACCAGAAACCTGTAACCATAATGATCTTTATTAGGAAGCTTACGTGACAGCAGTTTTGCTCTCTGCATGCATGAAACAGCTAACAGAATATTATATACCAAAATGCAAAGCTTTAAACAAATGAGAATTATTTTGTTTGGTATTAAGCTTCAAAAGTAGAAGACTAATCAGTCGATGCCATCAGACAACTAGAAATATTTTCCATATTTGATATCATCTCAAGATCACTATGAGTGTTGAAGTTTAGAAGCAACAGAGAAGACTAGCAATTACATTACTTACTATCAAATAGTGACAAGTCTATATAGTGTCCATCAAGTAGATTCCCCTCTCTCCATCAAGTTTATTAACTATTCAAACAAATTACAGTTTATAGGGAACAATGTGTGCATAACAAGCTACATGACACAGCCAAAAGGAGTGAATCAAAAGTACAGCACAATAAACTACTAAAAACATGTGGAAAACCGTGACTGAAAGCCCTACCGAAATTTGGGCTGTAATAAATTACTTCCACAGGCAACAAACTCCATGGGCTTGCCAGCCTCGAAACATGTAGGATGAACGTAATGAAGCCTTGGGGCCCGCACCTCCACTTTTGTTTTTATTACAGAAGTCCCGTCTGTGCATATCAAAATAAAAAGAAGCATGTTAGTAGTTCAAACTACTAGTAAAGACCAATTACTTTCCCACCCTAAAACGCAATAATCCAATAGAAACATAACACCGTTATGAAGCATCAGATTACCTTTTACAACACGGAAAATCATGTCGTTTAGATAAATCAGAATATTGCCTCTCCCGGATAGCATTTTCCCAGGTACAATAACAAATTCATGTAGATACGATATAGGATCTTCAAGCAACTGAAAAAACAAAAAACAAAAAAACATAAAAACAAAAAAAAAAAAAAAAAAAAAAAAAGATCAAAACCAAAGTGGTAGAACAAAATTTATAGAGTGAAGGTAAGAGAAAAGCTGTGACAAACTCAATCTTACAAATAAGATTGCCAACACCATTACCTTCATCCACATAAACTTAGGCATTGCAATAAAAATAGTCAAGATAGTACATCCGGGGCGGATATATCCCTCCAACTCAACCGGCATACTGGCCAACCATTCGAATATCTGAAAACACATAAGCCCACTTGTTTATTGCTCCCTGATATTTTCCATTAAAAAACAATTCTCCCTATGTATACTAAACTGTAATGACAATCTTTTAATAGTACTTGGTGCCGAAGTCTTCTAGGAAATTCTGCTGGATTCCAATCATAGAGCTTGAATGATATACGACCCGTCGGACACTACAAGAATGTATCAAATCAGTACACCTCAAACAGAGCTCCTCATATTACAATCAATGTTAGCCACGCAAAAGCAATGAAATTCAGCAAAGACCTACCATAGAAGAGTAGCTTTTGTTATCACAATTTGACGGAGAAAGAGAGTTGTTAGAATCATGTTTTCTTGCATCCATTTGGGTTTCACCAGAAGCCATAAATGATACACCGCTGTCACTACGGATATTCTGGGATTCAGGCACTGAACAGAGGATAGGAGTTTGCCCACCTTGAGACTCCAGCAATTCTTCCTTCTCATTTAACTGACTGCTTAACTGTAAACAATCTGTACATTGTACATACAATTAGACATAGGTTCTTTTTCCTAAGCACTGTTGTAGCTTTAGTACTCTTTTACAAGCTGTTTGCATCAAAACAAACATCAAATACCTTCTGTTGCTCCACCATCAAAATTGGTCTCTTCAGTTTGATTTTCCTTTTGTGATTCCTTTCCACTCGCTCCTTTAGAATCACTAGGTTTCCTTCGCCGTCTATTATTATGACGCTCTAATTTTCTTCGACAGCTCCGCTTACCTTCATCAAAGTCTGATAAGACATGGAACCTGCCAAAGAATGGGCCCACATGCAGAAACGAAATTACAAAAACAATATTAACATAAAACTAGCACATTACAACAATTTTAAAATAATACATGCAGTTCTTCAATAAAACAGAATAGTGACAATTCTACAACATTAGAAGGCATATCTTTTTTTTATAAAGTGATGCTTGTCCTGTTCCTAAGAAAATATCTCTGATTCCCTTCACCTAAGAACAAGAAATCAACCATGGAAACAGTTCCAAAGACAAATTCAAATGATATCTCAGTTAAGAAAAATCATGTGCTTTTACACGACTGAATTTGCATATTAGTACTAATATATCTCAATCTAAGCCTTGAGTAACTAAATTCCTCTACTGTGTTCGCTCAGGAACACAAAGAGACTTCATGCCATTCTAACAGAGGCAGGGCTGAAACTGTTGCCATTGCTTTTAAACAGTCACTACTCCGCATTTTTCGGAGCTAACAAGTCCAAAGAAACGCTTCTTCCCCAACTTAGGTAAAGCCTTCAAATTGATAATCAATTCGAAGCCAAAACGACTCGTGCAAGCTGTCCTCGTCATTAGCACCTAGTGATTAAGTAAGATTACAATCACAGCTCACAAATTGAGAAGCTCGAAAACCAATTTATCCGAAAACATTACTCAGTAAAACACTTCCAAACTACTAAAAACGAAACGGCCATAACTGAAACAATACAATCAAGAACCCTAATTTCGGAAATTAACTAAAAAAAAAAAAAAAACTTAAGCTTACTTGCCACACTGCTGACAATAGCGCTTGGTCTCACCGTCGACATCGACAGTGCTGGCATTTGCACAGGCAAGGCACACTCTGTGCCTCCGATGATACCCCTTCAGCTCCTTGATATCGACGCCGCAAGACGGGACCTGACACCAGGCCGTCCCGTTCGGGGCCCGACCCGTCTTGACCCGCTTCTTCCCGTGCCCGGCTTCCTCCTCCTCCAGCTCCATCATCTTCGCGTCGATCTCGGGGCACGCACAGGGGATATGACCCGCCAAGAAGTTGGGGCAAGCCAGCCTCGGGTCCCGCTTCCTTATCCGACTCGAATTGGAATTCAGATCCTCCAGCGGGTCCTCCGGGGCCAGGCCGACCTCGGGGTCCGGATTCTCAGCGGAGCCCCACGAGATCGACAAGTCATCGTCGACGGTGAAATCGAAGAGATCTCCCCATTCCCAGACGGTGGAGGTGTCGTCGGAGGGCAGCGGCGGTTGAATTTCCATCTGTGAAACCCTAGGTGGTTCGTCTGAACGCTGCCGTTGCGATTGCGTTGGAGAGAGAGGGGGCGGGCTTTGCATCGCTTTTGTGGTCAAGATTACCTAAAATTGGCAGTGGCAGCTCACCTAACGTCTCCTACCTTCCTACCTTAGACGTCAAGATTCCCCTTCCACCGGCGCTGATAAAGGGTAAGACCGCAGTAATTCACTTTTACTGCTTTGTTTTCTGAGGGAGTGAATAATTATCAAATTTTATTTTCAATCATTCTAAATAAATACTTGAAACCGCAACTTTTTGTGTTTTTATTACAACTGATGTCAACGTCATCATATTTCCGGGTCTTCGCCACCCCGAAAGCTTTGCAACATGAGGCAATTAATAAATATCCCCTTTTACAGCATTTCCACCCTTAAAAAGCCCATCCAAAAAATAAGCAATTCAATCATTACAAGTGAATTGACAGTAACCGCTCAGTCTTCCTTAATAAACTCTGATTAGTTCAATTAATTCGTATTAAAATATTATTTTTATTAAAATAATAAAAATTAATTTACTTTTAATTTCATATGATAATAAAATATTCGTTGAAAGTATTTGAAAATATTGAAATGTAGTGTAAGGTGAAACGACATGGTTAGATATTTATAAAAGAAAATTTATATTTTTATGATTTTTTAATAATTTTTTGTATTTTTTATTAATTTTTTTAATGTAGCTGACGTCAACCTTGCGTCATATGATCTAGGGGCTACCTTAGTCGATTTTGTGAGCAACTAGGCTCCCCCGTAGCCCAATGGATAGGAATGGGATGGAGGAGTTTTGTGGGGAGGGAGGAGATTTAATCCACTATCCCCTAGGGGATTTGACAACGGTGGAAGTACTCTAAAAGCAATTTTTCACTCTATCGGTAACATGCCTAGTACACCAAGTGTAATAATATAATTGATTAGAAATTAGATTATTACGCTTGGTGTAGTGTTTTTAACACACTGAAAGAAATGAGAAAAGAGAATTAGAGAAAGGTTCCCGTTGACAGAGTCGAGTGGTTGATCATGGTCGGGGTGGGTTGAGCTTCGGTGATGCTGGGTTTTTGTTTTAATTCTTAGTTTTAACTTTCGTTAAACTCAACATTGTTCGGTTAGGGTGTTACGTGCTTGGACATGTGTCAAATTGTAAGAGGATGGCATTTTTTGGCACAAATATTTGGCATAAAAGATTTGAAGCCCCATAATACAGAGAGAGTAACGACCTTTTAAACAATTTTCACTATTCGATTTCTTAATACAATCTTCATCATTTATTAAGAATTTTAACGAAAAGCTCCTGGTACTGTTTACTTTAACGAAAATCACATTTTTACATTAAAAAAGTCAATACTGGTACTATTCACTTTACCCTTTGTTTTGTCCTTATCATTAAAACTCAAAGTTTTCGAACCCTTTTCATTAGTTTTCTTTTTATTAAGTCTCGGACTATTGAATAAACATTGCATATTTTCTTCTCAACACCTTTTGAAAGTTGTAGTTGAACTGTGACGAGTTTGATACTGCCTTTGTTGGAGTCTTAGTTTAAGTTCCTTTTTCTTTTTCTTTTTTTAAAAGATACGATAGTAGATTTCGTCTCATCAAAAAGAGTATTACATCATACAATTTTTGAATCAATGCTTTACACAATCCTCTACAAGTAAGTCAATAATAACACTTGGAGGAGTCCCATTTCATTCACAGTGTTGAGTCAATGAGAGCCCAATCCGTGCGAGCCGATGATGTCACGCCCCGATCCCGACATACGTCCAAGATTGACACATGACGTCACCAAATACCTGTATCTCTATCATACCCCGCCTCTGGGATATGGGCAAAACACAACTCGAGATCCAACTGCGTAATAAGTTTTCGTATACTTTATGGCTGCATCTAACTTCCTCGTTAGACTGCCTACATAACCTAAATAGGGATCAAGCCATTCGTAGTTCACCGAATCATGCCTTCTGTTATGGTAATGCATGATATGAATTCCAGTGGTACAAGTAAGTTCAATAGAAAATAAATATGTACGTATGTATATAGTATCCTTAATAAGAAACAACTCCATCCCTTTCAGGTTTTATACATATATATTCGTTCCGACTTTAAACATGTGCAACAGGTCTGATAATGTTAAACAAATGGAGACCTTAAATAGATATTTCATACATAGGACAATTACCATAAATGCCTTTTCAACATTTATACCCAAAAGGTCAAATTGTTTCATATGTTAAAATAGGCATCTGTAAAGTTGGGAGAGTATTGGTTTGTCCAGGGCATATAATCTAAATACTGCATAAAAGTAGTAAGAAACAAAATATATGTTAACAACCTGCTCGAGTCCACTACTATAGAAAGCTCTATCAAAGATCAGAAGCAATATTTAGTATAAACAGTCGTATAGCTTCACTCTTATCACATGTGCAATCGAACTGATCTCCAATTTAAAGTCTAAAAGTCATGCATCCTTGCGGATATACATATGTATATAAACCACCAAAAGAGGACCTGGTGAGTTCTACAAAAGTAATATAGAGTAGCTATGGAAAGACTAAAGAAAATATGAGAATCTTTACCGATAATTAGCATGCCATAGGTTTGGCAAATGAAATCGCGCTTTTTCCTGATGGTTTGGATCAACCTCAATCCCTTTCTTCTAATCCGGTTGCAGACAAGGAGGCATGAAGCAGATTTCCTATCTCTATTAGTCGAAGGCATAGAGGGAGATTAACAGAAAAAAGGAAACGGAGGAGCTCTGCTATAACTTGTTCCTGTAAATATTTCAATCTCATCTCTGATATAATATATATATACACACCTTCTCTCTCTCCTCTCTGCACCTTGAGAATTTTTTATATGAAAGATGCATATGAAGAGTTCAACTAACAGCTGAGATATGCGGAATAACATTTTACAACCCCCTTTATGCTATCAATAGAAGAAACAAATGCCAGTGTAGACAATCAGACACATTTGCTTGCCATTCTTTTTCCCATATGTATATAAACACAATGTAAACAATTCACTGCCCATATGTGTGTTCATACCAGGGAGAAAATAACCATTGCGCTAAAGCAATAACCTTAAGGCTAATCAATAGAACTAATATCGTCTAGCTACATTGTACCACATGTTAAGAGATCCAACAAGCATTATGCACACGTATAGCAGAATACCATAAGCTTGTGCACACATAGTACCAGCCTTCCAATCCTAAATAAACACAATCTGCCAACTCTAACCAAAGTATACTATGAACTTGAAATACAGATTAATCCTGGTGAGCAATGCCAGTACAAAACCAAACTAAGACTTCAATAAACACCCATTAAACTAATTTGAAGTCAAAAAGTGTCAAACATTCAAATTGCAAACTATCACTAGAGGGCATAGAGTACAAACTAAGAGATCCACTAGCTGGCGTGCAACCACCATTTATTCACCAGAATTAAACTAAACTCACCACCTCCGCAAACACCCAATTACCTCAATCGATAAAATAACAAGAAATATTTCTGAAAAAAGTTCGGAAAATTTTGAATCAAAGACGGATAGGTGAGGGATTCATGAATTGAATAATCAAATGGACAAAGAAAGCACCTTGACGAGGAGGAGGATTCCCTGTGCCGTTGAGCTTTCCTTCTTTTTCCTCCTTCTTTCGTTTCTTCCCCACCTTTCTCCACCTCTCCTCTTTTCTTCTTTTCTTTCTTTTTATTTTATTTTATTCTATCGCTAATATTTTATAACTAGTGCTATTATCTTTTCCACTACTTTAAATAAAATGATTTATGCGTGTTTCGTAAAATCTTTCTTCTAGTTCTAAGTTTCGCTACGCTTATAATCAGTCGTTCATAATAACGAGTGCTGTCAAAATATGCTAATTAATATGTCACACGTGTCTTGACCAGTAAGTCAATTAAAGTCGACACATACCCCCTAAGGGCATTTTGATCGTTTCACATTTTTTTTAAAAATAAAATTATAGACGAGTTGTAACAGATGAGCAACAGAGTTTGTATTGCAACGAGTATAGGTAATAGTAGCTTCAATGATTGGATGGAGTAGTGCTTTAGTGTCCTCCACCATTTGTCCAACTGTGGACAAATTTAGAGTTTGATTCCTCAATGCCTCCACAATCTGAAGCAGTCTCAAAAGATAAGTTTTGAATTCCCCTATTTACTGCCCAATACACACTCTCCCGAAATGCCACCAGCTCCACCTGTAGGGGAGAAAAGACATCCTAAGAGTTGCCACAAAATGCATTCACAAAGCCTCCAATATCATTTCGGATGATCGCCCCGAAGCTAACCATCTTCTTGACTTCATTTCATGCCCCATCAATATTCATTTTGAGGCGTCTAGGAGGAGGAGGAACCCATTTGGAGCTATTTAGGACCCGTGCAGTCAAGCCGGGAGCAATCGTCTTAGCCTTAACAAAAGCCACCCATCATTGTCAAGTTCGTTCAACACACACATCAGGGGTATCAATTTCTTCATTCCATAGTTTCCCATTTCTAGCCCCCAATAATGCCTAACAAATCATGAAAAATAAGTCAAAACTGGACTTGGGAAGAAGTCTCGCAGTTTTGGTAATCTAATCAAGGAAAGATGGGTGTTGGACATTTCTCAAAATTACTCCCAAACCTGACGCCATACATGCGCACATTGCATATGGGCAATTCTTCATCAAATAAATAGTAGTCTCGCTATAAGAGTTGCAAAGAATGCATTCCAATTCAGTGGTGATATGGCGTTTATTTAAGTTTGCACAGGTGGGACAAATATCATTTCCAAGACGCTATGACAAATCTCATTTTCAAGACGCCATACACATATTTGGACCTGAGGTGGAACATTTGCATTCCACAGCTTAGACCATAGTGTGCCAGAGGGTGGAGGTTGGGCTGATGACGATGCACCATTATTTGCAGGTTGGAGCCAAGACCTTGTAATGTGATAGTGCCACATTTGCACTTCCAACTGTAAATTTTCCATGTTTGTCATAGTGCCACACTAGGTAATCCGGTGGGGATCGTAGGCTTAATGTGATTGAGCAAATAGCATCTACTTCTTCCACCGAGAAGAGGTTCCTAATCAACCCAATGTTCCTTCGTTTTGTATATTGGTCAACAAGCTCGTCGACTGTTTTCAAGGAGTAGCCCGCTGGTTTAATAGAGAAATGCCGAAAGGATGACGGGGTGGGTAGCCATAGATCCTCTCATATGTGGACGGTGAAGCCACTCCCCACTTGCCAGCATGACCCGAATGCGACAATCTTCTGCGCCGCATATATACTTTTCCAACAGTAAGAGGCATTGGGCTTTACTAGTGCCTTCATAAACGATCCATGTGGAAAGTATTTTGCTTTTAGTATCTGTGCAACTAACGAGTAGGGTTCATTAATGATCATCCATCCATGTTTTGCTAATATCCCCAAATTAAAGGCAAAAATGTTTCGAAACCCAAGTCATCCTTCACTTTTTGGGACTCAAAGTCGTTCCCAAGAGCATCAATGCATTTTTCTTTCACCCTCATCACCATTTCACCAGAAAGATGAGATCAGTTTGTTCAAATCCTCGCAGAAATGCTTTGGTAGAAGAAAACAACTCATCATATACGTTGGGATTGCTTATGCGACTGCCTTAACTAGCACCTCTTTTCCCGCCGCACTAAGTAACTTACCCTTCCATCCCTGTAATCTTTTCCATAATCGATCATTTAGGTAACTGAAGCACATTGACTTGTTTCTACCAACGAGGGTTGGCATGCCCAGATACTTGTCATGCCTATCCACTCGATGTACCCCTATCATCGTTGCAAGTCTCAGTTGCAGTGGTCTTTTGACATTTCTACTAAAGCAAACCTCAATTTTCTAGGTTAATCCTCTACCCAGACGTTCTTTCATAAATTTGGAGGACCTCCATAATCTGTCTACACTCGGCATCAGAGGCTCGACAAAATAGCAGACGGTCATTGTCAAATAACAAGTGATTCACCGACGGCGCTTCTAGGTAGATAGAAATACCTGAAATCAGTCCCTTGCATTCCCGTTGTGCAAGCAAATTTGATAATCCTTTGGTGCACAAAATAAACATATATGGGGACATATGGTCTTCATGGCGCAATCTTCGTGAAGAGAGAAAGTACCCCTGAGGATACCCATTGAGAATAACAGAGTAAGATACTGTAGAAACACATAGTATAACAAAATTTACCCATTTTTTAGAGTTTGATAAGGATTTGCCATAGAAATCCCCACTCGATTTGGTCGTACGCCTTACCAATATCGAGCTTCAAAGAGATAAAGCTTTTTTTCCCCTCATTCTCTTGAAAAGATAATTAGTGATTTCAGAGGCCAAGATGGTATTATCCGATATGTTTCTCCCTGGTACAAAAGCACTTTGGTTCGAAGATATAACCAAATGGATGAGAGTCTTGAGTTTGTTTGCCAAAACCTTAGAGATAATTTTGAAAATGACATTACACAAGCTAATAGGCTGAATTTGAGTCATCTCTTCCGGGCGCTTTGTTTTGGGAATAAGTGTGATATGTGTATAGTTAGTCTGCTTCAGCAGCTTTCCAGAAGCATGGAAATTTCTGATGGCATTAGTAATATCCGTCCCAACTATATGCCAATATTTCTGAAAGAAAAATGATTCATCACATGCCGGCTCTATTTGGAACACAACCATTTTTACTTCCTCATCAAAAACATTCATATCCAACATCCCATTTATTTCCATTATTATCCGCGTATGAACGAAATCAAAGATATCTGCCCCATCCAACCTTCCCGATGAACAAAAGATATCCTGAAAATAATTAGTGACTATGTTTTCAATCCTTGCTTCATTACAAACCCAATCACCATTTTCATTTTTGATGCGTTTGATAGCATTTTTTGACTTTCGATTCTTCGCCCCTTGGTGGAAAAACCGCGTATTGCGATCACCTTCCTTAATCCACAGAGCACAAGATCGCTGTCGCTAGTATTTCTCCTTCTGCCCAAGTAAAAGGTCTAGCTTCAGTAATAGTGATTCCCGTTCAGCAATCACCTCTTCATTGAGTGGTTGCCATGATGAAACCCAATTTCTGTCTAACCGTAGCAATCTCATCTTGCCTGCCTCTAAAAACATCTTGGTTCTATTTGATCAGTGTCAATCTGGTAGCTCGAATCCTGCTGACCACCTAATACATTGGTACGCCTGTGATAGGTTAGTTCTATGTATCTCGAATAATGCTTTCACACTTATCATGATCTGCCCAGAAGTTCTCAAATCGAAAAGACTGACGGCGACTCCTCCCCTAGTTAGGAACCACATCAATTTCAACCAGAAGTGGGACATGGTCTGACTTTGATAGGTTCAGATAGGATACCCTTGCACAATTGAATAGATCCTTCAATCCATTATTAGCTAGAGCTCTGTCAAGGCGCTTTTTTATACCTCATGATCTAGTGGTTGGCTATGTGAACGAGTTACCCACGAATCCCAAATCGTGGATATGGCAATCACTGACTACCCTCTTAAAAGCCAATATCTGATTGATTGGCCGAACTTCACCTCTTTCATTCTCATGTGTACCTAGGAGTTCATTGAAGTCACCCCTTATTAACCAAGGTAGAGAGCTGGCAGTAGCAAGGTCTCGCATTAGATCTCATGATTGACTTCATTCCTTAGTTATCGGATGACCATAAAACCCAGTAAAGCGCTAGTGATATTCATCTCCAATGCCTCTAATTTCTGAATCAATATATCATTCCGAGCTCGATAATATTCTCAAATTAATGTCGTCATCCCAGAACAATCCAAGTCCACCCGATTGACCCCGAGAGTTGATGCCAAAAAACTTACTAAACCCCAATTTCACTTTCAACACCCTTAACACATACACATTACACTTGGTTTCACACAAAAAAAACCAATTTGGGACCTTTCTGCTGGATAATATCATACAGTGCTTGAACTTTCTGAGGGTTCCCAAGTCATCGGCAGTTCCATACTAACGTATTTATGGTTATCGGTGGGGCTGAGCTCCGTCAGCCTCCATCGATAACATCTTTGTATTTTTTCTTCCTCTTCCTAGTAATCCACGTTCCTCTACTTTCTCCATTTCCTTGGACGGACTGATAACCACATCGCACATATCATACATTTCCTCCATACTTACAAATTGGCTACACAGATGAGCCTTCCCGCTGCTACTACCGCTTCTGGGTTTAGGGGTTCATTTTTTCAAGTTGGATAGATGGAGAGGGCGACCGCTCTTGGTATTTTAATGCCATCTTCAGTTTTTTAGCCGATGGTGTTAGAGTCTTTACGTCTTCCCTTATTTCTCCACTATTTTTTTTTTGTGGGTGGGGCTACACCACTAGAAACTGAGCCCACAAACATTGCCGCATCACAATACTTTCCTTCATTGGTAGCCTTCAGGAATTGGGTCACCAGGCGGATACTATTTTCATCTACTTCGGGCCTATTAATGTTTGGTGGGAAACAGTCCATCACTGAGAAACCTGATGGGCTTACCCGCACCTCCTCAGCCGCTTGAAGAAGGTTTCCCACATTTTGTAAAGCCCAATGTGGGATTCGTCTTATGTCACACTAGTTTTTTTCTAAGGAAAGCCCATTAACAGCAATTGTAAGTGTGCTATTTGTAAATTGGGTACCATAGCTATCTAGGTGCCACATGTGGCCATAATCTGACCGTACATCCAATCGTGTGGTAGGGTGACGTTTAACACCACGACTTATCATATCTAGTTGTCTTATCCTACCCTGGTGGTCGTGGGAGACCAGACCTGCAATCATACCAAAAGGGTCAGCGTACTTCTATCGCATGGCAGGTTGTGTGCCAGGTGTGTTGGCATGTTCCTTCATCCTCCGATCAGCTCCGTAACTGTTTGCCAGAATATCTATTTTCGTATCCGGTAACCTATAGAAACCTCCGTCACCTCTATCCCATTTACGTCGTCAGTGGCTGTCGTTAGCTCATGTCTCCATGGACGTCTTCCTAGGTGGGAATAACAATAAATTAACCCTGGATAAAAGGTCAGCTCGGAATGCCGTTGTATATCGACCTTCGCCAGTTGAAGATGGTGGTGCAGGGCGAGAGCAACCCC
This sequence comes from Heteromeles arbutifolia, assembly GCA_024362995.1. NCBI lineage: Eukaryota > Viridiplantae > Streptophyta > Magnoliopsida > Rosales > Rosaceae > Heteromeles > Heteromeles arbutifolia. The sequence goes on from JANCRC010000006.1 coordinate 23,841,732, forward strand.
TTGAATGGCCGAGTCTACCACAGCGATAGCAGAAGATCCTTAACCTCTCATATTTAAGTCGGATTGTGTAAAATCCAACCCTTGGGCAAGGGACTGAGAAACAAGTAATTAGGGGTCTTGAAGCGTTAAGGTTCACCCTAAGTCGCATAAATCCCCTGAACCCAACTTTCATGGGGTCTTCAACAGTAAGAATAGTCCCAATCTTAGCCCCAAGGCTTCTGGCGTTCTTCATAGTGCAAAAATTCCTTGGTATCCCATGTGCTTGGATCAAAAAAAATTGCACGATTTGCTCCAATATCATCCAATGAATGAAATGACAGCCATATCTTAACTGAGAAAGTGTAGTCCCTGATGAACCAATGGTTTCTTTCCAGTATTCTTCTTGCCACAACTTTTTCTCCAATGCATATAGAAGTTCCTTGTAAAGAAAGAAAAATAAACAAAATCGTGCATGGGGCCTTGGTAGTTGGTGGGCTAGATTAATATTATTGCCAATACACCGAACTAAGTTAGTTGAAGAGCGCAGATCATTAAGGAGGGTATATTCAATTGAGAATTTGCGAGATTTTAATTCTTTTAATGAAGGGTTTTTATCACAAATGGCCCCTGAAATTGACCCACATCATCAAGATGGTCCCTAAAATTGAAAATTGATCAATGTAGTCCCTGAAAATAGGTGTCGCAAATCAATGTGGTTATTCATTCACAATTCTATCAAAAATTCTGTTATGTGTTGATGTGGCACATAAATGATCCCACAAGTCCTTTTTTTTTTTATTTTTTTTTTTATCACAGATGGTCCCTGAAATTGATTCACACCATCAAGATGGTCCCTGAAATTGACCCACACTATTAAAATGGTCCCTAAAATTGCAAATCGATCAATGTAGTTCCTGAAAATAGATGTCTCAAATCAATGTGGTCCTTTCGTCGTAATTATGTCAAAAAATTTGTTATGTGCTGATGTAGAACATAAATGGGCCCACAAGTCTAACTGAATAAAAAATAAATGAGAAATATGTCTAATAATTTAATAATTAATTAAAAAAGTTGTCAACCCAGAAACTCAGTCCCGCAATCACCTCTGATCCCAACCCATACTCTTTTACCTCTATCTATGGTAGCCTTTGTCTCTCTTCTCTAGAAAAAAAAAATCTTAAGACACTCATTTTCATACCCTTCATTGAATTTGACCAGGATCGAGACCTCTTTTAGTGACAGCTTGGATTGGTGATGATTTTTGTGACTTTACGATCAATATTTGGGCGATCGACAACCTTACAACCTTAACCTTGGAGAACTTGTTAGGCGCTCCCCGATGATCTTGGTGACGCGAAGAATGGAGAGCTTTGCCCTGAAAAGATCTCATTGTGCAAAGAAGTTTTTTAACAATTTTTAAATTAATTATTAAACTTACATCAACACATAATATAATTTTGATAGAATTGTAACAGGATGACACATTGATTTGCAACGCTTATTTTCAGGGACTACGTTAATTGATTTTTAAGTTTAAGGACCATCTTGATTATGGGTCAATTTCAGGGACCGTCTTGATGGTGTGAGTCAATTTTAGGGACTGTCTTGATGGTGTGGGTCAATTTCAGGGATCATTTGTGATAAAAACTCTTATAACAGAAGTTTTGACGAAATTGTGACAGAATAACCACATTGATTTGCGACACCTATTTTTAGGGACTACATTGATTAATTTTCAATTTCGACGACCATCTTTGATGGTGTAGGTCAATTTCATGGACCATTTGTGATATAAACCCTTTAATGAATTTAGGGGTATTCAATCAGGATTTTAAGTGATTCCGTAAAATTTAATGTGTATTCAATGTGAATTTTTCCTTAGTTTATTAAAATCCTTATAAATCTGGGTGTATTCAATTAGGATCTCAAAGAAGTTTATAACATTCCAGGTGTATTCAATTGAGAATTTATTTTGAAGAATTTTAAAAGTTAAGGAATTTAAGGGAATTATAGATATTTCGTAATGCAATTTAAGCATTCACAAATCTCACATCTTCCCATGATATTTCGAGGAATTTGAGAGATTTCAATGGATTTATAAATTCATGGATTATTAAGGACTTTAATTGATTTGTAGATATTCCATGTAAAATTTTGATTCAATTCCCTCAAAATCTCATGGGAGAGGTGAGACTTTGTGGATGCTTAAAATACACTACAAAACCTCTCCAATTCCCTCTAATTCCTCAGTTTTTTCAAATTCTTTAAAATCAAATTGTAATTGAATACACCTGAAATGTTATAAACTTCTTTAAAATCTTAATTGAATACACCCATATTTCTAAGGATTTTAATAAACTACTGATTGAATACACATTAATTTCAGAAAATCACTTAAAATCCTGATTGAATAACCCTAGATTCATTAAAGGAAGGCTTATTAGTCGAAATGCCCCCTTGAAACTACCATTGAGTCTCAGTTTACCCCCTGAAACTGGTTTTGTCTCACTTTACCCCCTGAAACTGGTTTTGTCTCACTTTACCCCCTGAAACTGACATTTTCAACTCTTTTGTCTCACTTTACCCACTTCCGTTAATGGACTGTTAAATTTAATAGTATTTTAGACATTTCAATTCTTACATATTTATTTACCTCTAGTCCCCACTCTAAACAAGTCTCAATTTTATTTTTGACAACTCTAATTCAAACGCATAAATTTTGAGCATTTTTAAAAATAAATTATCCAATCAATACAAAAATTCTGAGCAACAAAATCATTGTATCAACCAAAATAAGGGTTACATTTGTTCATATAGTCATTTCACGTGCAAGACATTCATGTATTAACTCGAAACTTTGCAATTGAAAGATATTCATTACAACAATATCATTATACTATTAAGCTATCTTATCCAAAAAACTTCTCAAACCAAAAAAATCATTTAAAGCAAATGTGCACAATTTGAACAAACTCATGCCTGGTGGAATCAGTGCTCAACAATGTGAAATTTTTGTTTCAAACTGTGCTCATTTGCTTTAAATGATTTTTTTGGTTTTGGAAGTATTTTGGATAGAATAGCTTAATGGTATTATGATTTTGTTGTAATGAATATTTTTCAATTGTAAAGTTTCGAGTCAATACATGGATGTCTTGCACGTGAAATGACTCTAAGAACAAATGTAACCCTTATTTTGGTTGATACAATGATTTTGTTGCTCGAAATTTTTCTATTGATTGGATAATTTATTTTTAAAAATGCCCAAAATTTATGCGTTTGAATTAGAGTTGTCAAAAATAAAATTGAGACTTGTTTAGTGTAGGGCTAGAGGTAAATAAATGTGTAAAAATTGAAATATCTAAAATACCCTTAAATTTAACAGTTCATTAACGAAAGTGAGTAAAATGAGACAGAAGAGTTGAAAATATCAATTTTAAGGGGCAAAGTGAGACAAAACCAATTTCAAGAGATAAATTGAGACTCAATGACAGTTTTAGGAGGCATTTTGACTAATAAGCCTTAAAAGTCAAAGGGTTTTTATTATAAATGGTCCTTGGAATTTACCTTCACCATTAAGATGGTCCCTGAAATTGAAAATCAATCAATGTAGTCCTTCAAAATAGGTGTCGCAAATCAATGTGGTCCTTCCATCAAAATGCTGTTAAAAATTCTGTTAAGTGTTGATATGGCACACAAATGGGCCTCACAAGATTTACGAGTTTTTATCACAAATAATCCCTGCAATTGACTCACACCATTAAGATGGTCCCTGAAATTGACCCACACCATCATGATGGTCCCTAAAATTGAAAATTGATGCATGTAGTCCTTGAAAATAGGTGTAACAAATCAATATGATCATTCTGTTATAATTCTGTAAAAAAATTTGTTATGTGTTGATGTAGGTTTAATAACTAATTTAAAAAATTGTCCAAATACCTTTTTGCACAATATAATTTTTTTCTTATAGTGGGACTTACTTCGAATAAAGTGTCGAAGTGTGTCGATCTAGGTAGCACAATGAAATTCACCCTCACCAAAGGTGATCTCGATCTAGGTTTAATTTGGTGAAAGGTATCGGAGTGTGTAAAAATGGGTGTATTGAGATTTGTTTTTGAGAATAGACAGCGAATGAGGTAGAGGAATGTGGACTGTGATTAAAGGTGATTGCATGATTGGATTTTTGGGTTCATAACTTTTTATTAACTATTAAATTATTAAACCTATTTTTAATTTTTTTTATTTAATTAGACTTGTATGATTCATTTATGTATCACATCAGCACATAATTAAATTTTTGACATAATTGTGACGGAATGACTACATTGATTTGGGACACTTACTTGAGGGACTACATTGATCGATTTTCAATTTCATAAACCATTTTGACGTTGCAGGTTAATTTCGGGGACTACATTGATGTCACGGGTCAATTTCAAGGACCATTTGTAAGAAAAAATGAATTGTGGGACCCATTTATGTGCCACATCATCTTTTAACGAAATTTTTAACAGAATTGTGGTGGAAGAACCACATTATTTTGCGACACCTATTTTAATAGACTACGGGAGGTGTATTCAATTGAGTATTTGAGAGACTTTAATGGATTCATAAATCCATGAATTTTTATGGAGTTTAATTGATTTGTAGAGATTTCATATAAAATTTTGATTCAATTCCCTCGAAATCTCATAAGGCAAGGTGAAATTTGTGGATGCTTAAAATACACTACGAAATCTCTCTAATTCCTCAACTCTCTCAAATTTTTTAAAATCAATTTCTAATTGAATACACTTGAAATATTATAAACTTCTTTAAAATCTTAATTGAATATACCCGTATTTCTAAAGATTTTAATAAACTATTTTAAAATTCTAATTGAATACAACTTGAATTTCAGAGAATTACTTAAAATGCTAATTGAATACCCCTAGATTCATTAAAAGAATTAAAATCCCTCAAAATCCCAATTGAATACACCGTCCTTCATTAATTGATTTTCAATTTTAGAGACCATCTTAATAATGAGGGTCAATTTCAGAAACTATTTGCGAAATCCAAAGTCAAAATTCCAATTTAATACACCCCTTAAATCTAATAAAATCTCATTCAGTACACTCCCTAAATCGATATCTGCACCGCACTCTATTCTTCTCCACTATCCGATTAGGGACTTAGGGTTAGGGTTTTGCGCGCTCAGGGTTCAAACCCTAGCTGCAACAATGGCCAGGTACAGAAGCCGAAGCAGAAGCTACAGCCCTCGTCGGCGCAGCCGGACTCCGCCGCGTGGACGCAAGCGATACGACGACGAGCCGCGTGATCGACACCGTGACAGTAGGTCTCACAGAGACCGTAGCTCACCCGCCCCTTCTGGCTTGCTCGTTCGCAATCTCCCTCTCGACGCTAGGTATCTATCTCTCTGTCTGCATGTGTGTGTGTATATATATATATATGTTTGTATTTATATGTATATTTTGGTTTTTGTCAGTCAAGATTTTTAATCATGTTGTTTATGTGGTTATTCTTCAAATGCGTGACTAAAATTGGGTGGAAATGATTTTATTTTTTGTGTTTTACTTTTCTAAATTTACAATTTTGTGTTAATCTCTGGTTAATACAAGTATATTATCGAAGAATAACTTGATTTTCCATGGTTATAGACTTAATCCTTCTGCTAATTGAGTTGATTACGACAAGTCTTTTAACCCCAAATCACGGATTCATGATAATTTCCATTACTGAACATCTAGGCTTATTCATTGTTTATCTGTTCTATGCAGGCCAGAAGATCTTAGGATCCCATTTGAGCGATTTGGCCCAGTAAAGGATGTGTATCTTCCAAAGAATTACTACACGGGGTATGCCATTCTTGATTGTTATAGTGTTAATTATGCTAAAGTTGTAATGTGATTCTTCTTTTCTGCTGTGGTTCAATGGTGTAAAACTTGCACTCTGGAATAGATATTTCTGTGAAAGTGGACATATTTGTGAATTTTCTGGATAACACAAATTTAAGTTATTTTGACTCACTGTTTTTACTTTCAATTCGTAGGGAGCCACGGGGTTTTGGGTTTGTGAAGTACCGTTTTGGTGAGGATGCAGCGGAAGCAAAGCAACAGTTGAATCATACAGTTATTGGTGGGCGTGAGATAAGAATTGTGTTTGCTGAGGAGAATAGAAAAACTCCTCAAGAAATGCGCACAACTACCCGCGTAAGGTACCTTGTATTTGGCTCCAATACCACCCATCATTTATTATGCCTTCTTAAATATAATTAGATATTCATTTTATAAATGTGATTTTTATTTTATTTTATATTTATCTGCAGTAGTCGACATGGAGGAAGCTCCAGAAGGAGAACTCCGCCAAGGTCCCCAAGACGGCAATTTCGTTGTTGGTTTTAACTTTCACTTGGCTTTTTCTGAATGACATGCAATATTTTTTTTATTTTTTCTCAATTCCTTTGTGAAATGATTTTCTCCTACTTTCTTCTAAGTTATCATCAAATGTTTTTTTTCACAGCTTACTCGCCATCGCCATCACCATCACCATCACCTGTTAGGCGTTACTCAAGGTCTGTATATTATCTCTAGATGCTTCTTTTATTCATTAACACTGTTTCATTTCTATAATACTGTTGTAATCTGCATGGTAGGGTGGTTACTCCTTTCAAAGGTGTGGTAGATTCATCAGCGATACGTTCACGTGGTGATATAATATTTTCCAAAATTGATCAATGGTTATAGTTTTCCAATGCTTGTTTTCATGGATGAGTACATTAGTGATCACATTTTCATTGAAATATATCTGAATCCACCTTTTATGTTCACATACCTGTGTTTCTGGTGAAATTACAGAATGAGAACTCTTATAGGTAGAGAGAATGAATTGTATAATATTTTCTGGTGGCCTTGTTTATGCAGATATAATTTAAAGACTTCTGGATTAGTAAAGTTTAATGAGAAAAGAGATCATAAAAGTGACGGGCAACTTCTTTACCTTCCACCAATGGTCTCCATAAGTACTATCTATATCCACCATCAACTTTCATCCACAAATGGCATTGGGTTCCTATTGTTATGACTTCGGTTTGTGAGACTTTCTACGACCGACTGAACTGACAAGCTAACTGGGTGTTAGAGATATCGGAATCTTTACTAATATTTATTTATTTTTCCTTCTTATATTAGCTAAGTAAGTTTTTAACGAGAAATTTGTTAAGTTTGATATCTTGTTTTGCATATACCATCCAGTAAAGAAAGAATATAAAGCTTATAGTTGGCCAAAGAAAGAATTCATCTACAAAGAAATGAAGCCATTCAAAGTTTTTACCGGTAGAGTATGGTGACATGTTGAAGGAAAAGATATTATCTGGTTTTAGAAAGTTGGGGCAAAGTGAGCTATGAAGTTGTCAGATGCTGATCAACCAGTACTAGCCTAACTCTTGAGTGTTTGGACCAAGTGTCATATTTTTTGTTCAGAACCCTGTAAAGGTTCAGGTAACGGTCATATCTTGATCAATTAGATTTGAAGAGGATGCAAGTAGTTGTTCTGTTATCTTGAAACAGATAATTGGTTCTGAATTGTTGATCCGTGCCCAACTTACTTTTGCTTGTGCACGTGCATTAGATTATTAATTGGGGAAGTTTTTTTCTTGTGAAAAATGGAGATGGGTTTAGTGCATCTCTTATTCATTTGGAATATTTCTATTTTATTCTCTTGCTGCATCTCCATTTTTTTTTCAATACATAATTAGGTGTTTTTTCCATTGGAAGGGACCGTCGGGCTAGGGCTGGGGATGATTATCACTCGCCAGTGCAATCTAGATCAATTTCACGATCTCCCTCACCAAGGGATGGAAGAGACTACAGGAGGTCCCCAAGTCCTAGAGAGAATGGTCGGAGTATTCGTGATGTGAGGGAGTATGCAGCCAGCAGATCAAGGAGTCCTAGGGGTAACAGTCGCAGTCCGCCAAGGTCTTGTTCGCGATCCTACAGGTAGATGCCTCTTCCACTTTGTACTCATGTAAATAATTTCTAGTGTAATCATAATAACCTTTGTTGAGGAAGAACAATCCGGGGGGCAAACCGTGGCGAGACTTTATTCACCATCTTCGGGACCACAGAGTATGGTCTTAAATTTGCTGAGTATAGTTTCTTATTATATGTGAGAGGTACCCTTATGGAAGGAGTTTAGTATGGTCTTAATATTGGGGAATATAATTTCATATTATGTTTGAGAGGTACCCTGATGGAAGAGGACTTTGGTATGGTCTTAATTTTGCGGAATATAGTTTCATATTATGTGAGAGATACCCTTATGGAAGTGGAGTGTAGTGTATTTTTGTTAACTTTATTTTGAAAACAATATATACTTCCAAATCGTTTTCTGTTATTTTTCGGTTGGATTTAGTTGTATAATTTGAGTGCTGCTGTTAATTACTTTGGGCTTGGTTCTAGTGATTAGGCGAGGGTGAAAGTTTTGCCTGTTTACCTTTCTTTTAATGCTGAATGTCCTAACCAAAATTCTGAATGTTAGACCAATGAAAAACAGTTTACGTTCCAAGTCCCTACTAGGACGGATGGTAATGCCTGGTCTCAGTGTAGTTGGTGATTAAGGTCCCCTGAAGTTATGTGGGGATATGACCCTATTTACTACCAAATAGGTAGTGGTGGTGATAATTTCTACAACTATTGCTGTACAGTCATCGTCACATGCTATCTATTCCATTACACTAGCTTGTCGATTAAGTGCTGTGGTGGTAATCTCTATAATTTTTTGCTGTGCAGTCCTCGCTGATGCGTGTCGGGTACGTTGGTTGCTGCTTCAAAGTGTACTCTGAGCGTGGTTAACTAGATGATATGCTTTAGTATTCTCGAAGATGATGAATGTTTGGTAAATATGAGTTTGCCCTATGGATTTAAAACTATTTGTATGTTAGTCGAATAAAATGGATGTAAGTTGTATGGAGCTTAATGTGACTTGTACCGTTGTATGAAAATCATTTTGGCTTTTCCATGCGTGCGTGGTTTGTTATGCCAAGGGCGGGTAAATCGCACTTTAGTTTCTCCTTCCGCACTCTCCTTGCTTTTGTTAATTGATTTTTCTTTGATTTATTAAGTCCCGCGACAAGAAAACAAAAGGATAGAATATTGTGTTGAGTTGCAGTCTCATTTTTTCGTAATACTAAAATTTAAAGGAGACCGATCAAGGAGTCGTTTTTTCGCGACAAAAGCAATTATTCCTCAAGTGCACCTGCAACTGCAACACAGGTAAGAGAAATCAATCATGCTTTAAAACGGTGCAAATTTTCCTGTAAGCAAAAATTAGTTCAGCTCCAGAAACAAGATGTGTAGAAAATGTACGCGACGGTATTCGCTCATTTGACACTGCCCGTATTATTGGGATGATGGCGGGATAAGGGTGAAGCTCTCATGCCAACGGGCACTTCTTCTCGAATTCCTCCTGCTCTTTGCGACATAAATCAAACTCATTTGTATTGTAATACATGCATCCAACGTAACCATCCATCTCCGTTGTGCACCTCTGATGAACATCTTTCAGCCTGCACGAATAAATGCCTCATGTTTACATGTGTAACAAGACGTACCACTCTTAACTAGCAATGCAGACCTCTTTCAGGCAGTGTAGGCATGTGACGGCGCATGCGTACTAACTGGATCACCAAATCACAACCAATCCAAATATGAAGTAGTGAACATATGAAAATGTGATGCAGATTTTAACAAGTTGCGAGAAGAGAACGTAAAGGGAAATGATGATACTTGTGAACTGATCCCATTCAAAGGCTGTTAGGGAGTGTCTACAGAACATCTTTTATCCTAATCAAATCCTCGAGTGTCGCATACAAGTATAAGACGAGTAGGATTTTTCATTTTTCCTGTTTAGGTATATACTCTCTAGTCGTTCTAGGCCATTGGATAAGTCATGCAAATTGTTCATACGTAGGCGAATGATGACGGATGGCTACAAACATCATCACTGAACAACGAAGATATGTTAAGCGGGAAACAAAAAAATCAAGACAGAGTTCAGAATATAAAAGAAAAACAGGAAAGCAATTGAACAAAAGAACACTATACTGTCATAAAACCCAAGTTCAATATACAATCTGAGTTGAATACTTTGTAATAGATACAAGTTACAACAGAGGAAAATATACAGTATTTATCCTTCATCATCAGTGTAGGGGTTTCGTATCTTCAGGTCCGTTTGATAATCCTTTCATTTTTCGGTTCAGATTTCATTTTTTTGATAGAGATAAAAAGAAAATCAGCGAGCGTAAAGTATGGATGAAGAAGGGTGGAACGAGGAAGGGGAAATGAAAGAGAATGTACGGGAAAAAAACAGCTCAAAATCATTTCTGGTTCCCATATTATGTGCCGTTCAGTAGACATTTCTTCCAACTCCTTCCCACCACCATTCTTCCTCCCTTCTTCATACAAGGAGAATGAAATATGAAACCTAAAAACGAAAAAAGTTACCTAACAAGTTCTTCTTTAACTCAAGGAAAACACGGACAAAAGGTCACATTGCTTGCTACAATCAACAAGGTTTGAAACAAAGTTCCTGAAATCTGCTCCCCATGAAACTTATTAAGTTGATATATATGAAAAAGAAAAGATTAATCCTGATATTCTCCATAGCAGCAAGACTAATGATTTCATCATGGCATTTAACACAAGTTCTAAAACTGACCTGTCAAATAAGCATTGGGATTAAACCGACTCTAACGACGAGGATCAACACTCACTTGGCACCGAAAAGTGCTCAAATACAAAGTTTATCAGCTAGACCTAACAAATTTTGGTATTCCATCTCCGAATTCTACATCAAACCGTGGTTTATATACGACTTACTGTTTGTTTAGCGTCCCTCAGTTGTATTTTTTCGATTAATCAGTTCTATTTCCGCATATTTCCCACAAAATTTGAACAATTGCATACCCCTTGAACCACATTGAGCTCATTTAACCAAACCAAGCCACAATTCACAAAAAATCACAGCATCGAAACGTTTCGATTCAAAAGGGTTCACATACAAACAAGTAACAATTCATAAGAAACTCAGAAAAGTGAAACGAAAAATAGGAAGCGGAGTTGAGATTGGCTTACAGGGTGAGCACGCATCGGGTGACCTGACGACCTTTGTCGAGACACTTCTCGGGGTTCGGGTCCTTCATCTTGCACTTGAGAAACGCCACGTTCTCGGCCTGGCAGTTGAACTGAATGTGCTTCGCCGCCGCCGTCAGCACCGCCGACGTTGGGATTGGTTCTCCCGTTGGGTCCACCGCGCTCGCCATATCCGGCTCCTCCTCCGATTTATTCCGATAAAAAAAAAGATCCAAACTTTGAAGCAAAAAAATAAAATTTTAATTCGGAGAAATCCAATTGAAAAACAAAGCCCGGAAATGGTTAAATGTCCACACGCACGAGGCGACTTTGGAGTTGGAGATTGAAAGGGCAGTTTAGTCTTTCCATCCTAAACCCTTGGGCCTTGTCCTTGAATACACTGCGGGTTTTCACTCTCCTACTTGAGACTCCATTTCGGCTTTTGCACCTCTCACTTCTCAGGCGATTGCAGCTTACAAAACTTGAACAGTAAGTCCGAAATTCTTCTCATCATTTCTGGCTACAAATACTCCATCTTTCTGCTTTTCTTTTTCTTCTGATTTTTTTTTGTTTTTCTTACTGATTTTTTTTCTGAAATGGGAATGGTTGTAGTAGTAATGGAAGATAGAGGGATTAAACCATTGTTGTATTTCTGTGATTTGGTGGAAGATAGAATCAGACCCAGAACCAAACCAATCCGATCCAGTTCAAAACCCACTTGGATTCTCCAAACCCAGTTAATATTTTTCCCAATCTGACTCAGAATTCAACTGGGGTTCCTATAAAATTTGGGTAATTTTAGTTGGGTTGCAGAAATCTGAAAGGAGGAGGTGGTATTGTAAACTTGTTTGTGTGCTTGGGAAAATGAATCTCAAATTCTCAGCCATGTCAAGATGTAAACTTGCTTGTGCAAAGTTTGATGGGATTTTCTCTTCTGAGAACTACTTTAATTGATTTGAATTACAGATAGTTGTTGTTCCTCTTGATTAATTTTTCCTTTTTGTTGTTGGGGGGGGGGGGGGGGGTGATGTTTAAGGCCCTGTAGGAATTTCGTTTTTTACTGCAGATGCACAACAGTTGTGCACATGTTTCTTTGTTTGTGTAGTGAAACATGCGTTTTCTGTCACCTTTGATTGGCTTTCTCTTCTGTTGTTTAAGGAATGGGTGAAAAGAAGAAGAAGGCTACCTTGTTCATCCGACTTATCTCAGCAGCTGGGACTGGATTTTTCTATGTCAAGAAGAAGCCTAGTAGGGTGCAAGAGAAGCTTGAGTTTCGGAAATTTGACCCTCGGGTAAATCGTCATGTTCTATTTACTGAGGCAAAGATGAAATGAGCAAGTTTCCTGTGCACTATGGATGTTTCCATTATTGTCCACCTTTGTTCTTAATCCTTGTAGGCACTCTGTTTAAAGGTAGGCCTAACTCTTAAGAACTTGGGTTAATTATTGGTGTTTTCTGTTGTATCTTGATGAAAGTTCACACTCTCTCTCTAGCTGAAGTATAATAAACTCAAATTTCGATTGCTAATCTATCACTCTCATGCTGTTCTAAAACATGGGTGATTGAAATATCGAAGAGCTTTATTAAGAGTTAATGTGTTGTGGTTTCTTTTTTGGAAGACCATCATGCTATCATAGCGTTGCTATGTCTTCTTTGGCTCTGTGTCTTGGCAATGTGATGTTTTGCTTTTCTCATTCTTAAGTTCCTAGCTGTTCGCTTAGTTGTTTACTGGGTCTAGTCACTCAGAAAATCGAGGATGTACACGTGATGAGAGAGATATTAATCAGGGATAACAACCCTGGTTGTACCCAAGAATCCACCCGAATCACCAGAGTTGGGATTTGGAGTTTCATCCACCAAAGTTTAATTAGGTTTTTATGCCCCCTCTAATAAGGGAAAAAGTACAGTTATTGGAGCCAGTCATTTCTCCATAAATGAGAGCTGCTTACCTATATGATATGTTGTGATTTCCTTTAAGATTGATCAAATAAATTAGGAAGAATGAGTTGGAGTAAGTTCTCTGATGTTTGGTATGTAATTAGATAGAATATGTGAAAGTGCAACAGTAAAGTCACTTGTTATCACAGATTCACAAGGGCTTTGTTCGGTTCTTTCCATCCCATGATGAGTTGTCCTAACTCTATTAGAATTACAGTCTTAGATGATTAAATTGTTTACCCAATTGGAGTTGTTTTTCCAATCGAAGTTGTTTACCAATTGAAGTTGTTTATCCAATTTAAATTGTTTACCCAATTGGAGTTAGTTGCTCAATTGGGGAAGGATTTATAACTAGATTCCAATTAGGATTAGTAATCCTTATTGAAGAAGACCCTTATCATGTCTATATATAAGGGGGCTACTGTGCTAGTTTTGAATTAGAGCAAAACAAAAAATTGTATACCACTCAAGGAGTCGGAGTGAGAGAATATTGTAAGGGCAAAGTGTGTGTGAGAGAAAAGAAAAGAGATAAAGAGTGTATTTCTTGTTCTTTTTCTTTCATGTTTTTAGTCAAGTCTTAATCCTAGAGACTTGGCAAGATTATTCGTTGTACTCATTATTGATATAGTGAAAGATTGTTGTTGCTGCCTGTGGCCGTAGGCACATATAGCCGAACCACGTTAATTCTTGGTGTTATTTATCTTGGTTATTTTGTTCCTATTTCGAGTTTGTTCTATTTTTCTCATTCTTAAACGCGATGTTCACAACAGGCTTGTAGCCTAAGTGTTAAGAGCATTTAAACATGCACTCCATGTTTATATCCCGCTCCTCTAGATTTTGTTCGTTGAAGCTATTCCCCTTGAATTCAATAGTTGGATAAGGAAAATGGTATCCACTCTCTTTTTCTCCTTGCCCTTTCTCTCTTTGTTGTAGCCACATGATTGAATAAATCAACAGTGAATCAAGAGACGAGAACAAGCAAGGGATTGCTTTTCGACCAACAAATTTTACCATTTTCTTGTACGTTTCTCAGGCAAAAATGATGGCATAGTTTTGTGCAAAGTATCAAAATGTGCATTGACTGAGACCTTATCAGTTTGGGTTTTAATCACAAATGGTCCCTGACATTGATCAAACACATCATTTTGGTCCCTGACATTGAAAATCAATAGAAATGGTTCCTGAGATTGTCCACCATCCATCATTTTGGTCATTTTGTTAAAAACTCCGTTAAGTGTCTTTGGAGCTCTTGGTCGGAAGTTTGGGCAATTTTCAAACCTTCGTAACTCAATCGTTTCTTAACCAAAATCGACCCATAATATATCAAAATGAAGATAGGAAAGTGTAGAATAATATACCATTTGGAAGCCCAATGGTTGCCGAAGATGGCCGGAAAATAGCCTCAAAGTTGACTGGTCCGAGCGAAAACTGGAAAACTCGTCAGAAACTGGGTAAACTTTAAACGTTCATAACTTCTTCAATACTCAACGAAATCAAGTGATTCAAAAACTAAAATCATACTTGTCGACGAGAATAAGAGAATGGTACCTTTTTCGACGTCTAAATCGCCATGATTTGGCCGGAAAATGGCTCGAAAGTGGCTAACTCAAGACCAAGACAGTCACTTTCGAGCCGTTTTCGGCCAAACCATGGCGAGTTAGCCGTCGAAAAAGGTACCATTCTATTCTTCTCGTCGAGAAGTATGATTTTCGTTTTGAATCACTTGATTTCGTTGAGTATTGAAGAAGTTATGAACGTTTAAAGTTTACCTAGTTTCTGGCGAGTTTTCCAGTTTTTGCTCGGACCAGTCAACTTTGAGGCTATTTTCCGGCCATCTCCAGCAACCATTGGGCTTCCAAATAGGTATAATCTTATTCTACACTTTCCTATCTTCATTTTGATATATTATGGGTCGAATTTGGTTAAGAAACGATTGAGTTACGAAGGTTTGAAAATTGCCCAAACTTCCGGTCAAGAGCTTCGGGACACTTAAAGGGGTTTTCAACGGAATGATCAAAATGATGAATGGTGGACAATCTCAGGGACCATTTCTATTGATTTTCAATGTCAGGGACCAAAATGATATGTTTGATCAATGTCAGGGACCATTTGTGATTAAAACCCTATCAGTTTTTAGATTTTGATCAAAGTCCCTAACATTAATGTATTAGTGAATTACATGTCAGTTACATAATTTTTTAAAACAAAAATTAGTAATTGATTTAGGGTTTTAATACTCACACCCTTATTTAACTCCTAATTCATTTTCAATTCAAAACATTTTCAAAACAAGAAAAATAAAATTAGAATAAGTTTGTACCAATTAATTTATATGTACCCATTCATATAATTTTTCAATTTTTTCTAATCTTAAATGTACCCATTCTTAAATATACCAATTTGTTATATGTAAAATGTACCCTTTTTTAATATAAAAAATAAGTAAAATGCACCCATTTTTTTTTATATAAAATCAAGGTTCTAAAAAACGCTAGGCGCTAGTCGGGCGGCGGGCTAGCGCCTAGCGCCTAGCGCCTAGGCGGATTTAGGTAAATTTCTTGTATATCTTGTAAATAAGTGCATATTGACACCTAAAAAAAAACTATACTTGTATGGATAATAAAATAATGATAAAATACAAATTAGATACATTATTTCCATAAGTATTGGCTGAACTTGTAGTAAATCCATCATTTGCAAATTAGATACACCATTTCCATAAGTAGACCACCATGAAACCAAAAAAGAAAAAAGCACAAAATTAATAAAAAAAATATAAAAAAAAACCTCCTAGGACCGCCAAGGGCCGCCTAGCTCGCCTATCCCGCCTAGCCACCTAGCCCGCCTAGCCTGCCTAGGCGCAACCCGATTTGCCCAAAAACAACTCGGCTGCTAGGCGCCCAACGCCTAGGGTGTTTTTTAGAACAATGTATAAAATTCATTCAATCTTTTTTCTAATCCATTTTTTAAACTTATATAGGTACATTCTATTTCGTTGATTTGATAACGTATTCATGTCAATTTTAATAGAAGAAATTTAATAATGTTATTAAGCCTAATATGTTTTTGAAAAATGTACCTATGTTTTGGTACAATAATTTTTTGGTTAGTTTTGATGAACATGCCATGTATACACACACACACATACAATATATTGGAGAGTATAAGTTATCTTTAATATTTTTAATCCCATAAATTTTGGGTTTTATTTAAAATCTCATTAATATAAATAACTACAAATTTCATTTTTAATTTAAAATATAATAACCTATATAGAAATACATTATTACATTAATGTTAGGGATTTCGATAAAAAACTGAAAACTACAAAGGTCTCAAACGAAAAACATTGATAATTAGGAACCGTATCCAAAGTTCCCCATATTATAATCTATGGTTTCTTCAAGTATTTTGTCATCGAAAATGTTTCTTTTAACTCTTTAAGATTTTCATGACCATGGAACAAAGATTGCAACACACCTTATCCATTCATTCATATTTTAATGCATGTTGAAGAAGCAGCCAAAGCAGCATTTCTGAATTCAGAAAACCTTACCTCATTATCCCCATCCAAACCATTGCATGTGAAAGGGCATGTATGCAAAGTTGCAAACCCCTCCAAGGCATTCAACAGAGACGTTCCTACCTTGAAATCCAATCTCTTCAGAAAATAATAGCTATTTATTTATTTTTAATATTTTCCCATTTGTTCCAAGTTTCAAAATAATAGCACAATAAATCCCAACTTTTTCAGTAAATTTATCAGACAACCAACTAATTATCAAAACCAAACCCTAATTTGCTTGAGAATTAAGCAACCGACAAAGATTCTTGTCTATTAACTAATCAAGGCAAGAACTCATTGCAGAAATGCATGAAACAACTCTGTCAGCACTGAGTTCAAATTTGACATCTTGTTGGGGGATGCCGTAGGTCCGAATTAGACATCTTCCGACATCCATGAGACCAAAATGCTAAGAAATAAACATTAGAGTAAGGTAAGAAAACGGGTGACAACGGTTCTGTTGTGATTATGGTGGTTTTAATTCTGAAAAAAAAAGAGAGAGGGCAGCTCTGTCGTTAATTGCAAAAAAAAAGAAGAAAATGTGTCTATGTCGTTATTCGTTTGCCGTTAAATGAAAAGGAAAAAGGAAAGGCCGGGTCTGTCCTAATTCGTTTGGTTTTAAGTTTGAGTGCTACTAGACCCAATCCAGTGTCATATTTTCCCACTCACATGATAATCCCACCCACCATAGAAAATTAAAAAAGTAAAATGTTATTTCCCAACCCACCATTATTCCCAAAATAACCATAATATTTTTTTTTTTAAATAACTCTAATATATCTTTAAATAATATTATAACTAAATAAATAAAAATACAAAAAATTAAAGAAAATGCAAGACCTTAGACCTAGACATTCATCATCTCATTCACACCTAAAGCTGTCCTGCAGAGACCCTGGATCTCCAAACCACTCTTCTTCCTCCTTTTTTGTCAAAACCACATATCTCACACCCAATTTTTTTTTTTCTACATTGAAGTTTCTCGCCTTCATCTAGCACACGCCCATTCATTCCTCCAACCTTTCCATCGATTCTAACCCAAATCTTGCCCAACCTCTTTCCACCAAAGATATCACACCCAACCCACCATTATTTATTTAATATTTTAAATTATTTTTTGTTTTTTCAAAATTTTAGTACTGAAATAGGGGTTTAAGAGTATTCTTTTAAAAAGATAAATATGTTATTAACATTTTCATTAAATGGTGGGTGGGGAAATAAGACACCGGGGTGGGAATATTACCACTCTTAAGTTTTAACCGTAGAAACAAGGAAAAGGCGGCTCCATTGTGATCCTTTTAGTTTAACAGCATAAATCAAGGAAAAGGCGGTTATGTTGTCACCCGTTTAGTTTTAACTGTATAATCAAGGAAAAGGTGGCTCTTTCGTGATTTGTTTAGTTTTAACCGCATAAATTAAGGAAAAGGCGGTTATGTCGTGACCCCGTTTAGTTTTAACCACATAAATCAAGAAAAAGGCAGCCCTGTCGTGATCCGTTTAGTTTTAACCACTTAAATCAAGGAAAAGGTGGCTCTGTTGTGATCCGTTTAGTTTTAATTGTATAATCAAGGAAAAGGTGGCTCTTTCGTGATTTGTTTAGTTTTAACTGCATAAATTAAGGAAAATGCAGCTTTGTCATGATCCGTTTAGTTTTAAAGGAAATGACGGCTCTATCGTGATCCAATTAGTTTAGTTTTAACCGCATAAATCAAGAAAAAGACGGCTTTGTTGTGATCATTTAGTTTCAACCATAAAAGTCAATGAAAAGACGGCTCCGTCGTAATCCCATTAGTTTTTAACAACACAACTTAAGGAAAATACGGCTTTATTGTAATCCGTTTGGTTTTAACCACGATGAAAAAAATAAGCAGTTGTGTCGTGATTTGATTGATTTTAATTACGAAAACAAAAAAAATGTGATTCTATCGCGATTAGTTTAGTTTTAATCGCGTAAGAAAGAAAAATTGTGTAAATAATGCTAATATAATAATTGCCTTCAACTATTTTGGCATTGACTAATACACCATCAAACATCATCTCATTTCACTTCATTTTCAGTACATGCATTTTTGCATTGGTGGATGGTGGATCTCCAACACAATACACTGCAAGACTTGTTAACTAATTAATATTGCTGATGTGGCAAATCCTGGTATAGAAACGTCGGTCATTCCACACAATTTGAAAAATGTTTTGGTGTATTTGCTTGCTGGATTCATAGCTATCATCCACTCTATCCTCTTGTGATTTCTGATGACGTGGCCCAATGAATGCACATGCAAAACAATCACCCAGAAACACACTTGCTGTTAAAAACACAGTTATGGAATGGAAGTAATCACATATACAAAGTCACCATTTTTGGTCTTTGAAACAAGGCTCTTAATTACACTGCTCATCCACTCATTCTCTCTCTCTCTCTCTCTCTCTGTCTCTCTCTCTCCCCCTTATTTTATTCGGTAACTCCCACTGACACTATCACCATTTCAGTGGGGAAAACTCTGAGACTCCCAGAGACCTTAGTTTCTTGATACCCTTTTCTGGGTTCCTCTCCATTTCACCTCTGATTGCAAATTTGAAGCTCTTGAGCTCCATTTCTTCTTCTTCTTCTTCTTCTTGTATATGCAATGGCTCTCTGCGCATTCTCATTTCCTGCACATATCAGCAAACCAGCAGCATCTGCAGATGCTCAGAAATCCCACTTCTCTGTGGGAACACCTCTTCCATGCCCATCTCAGCAGAAGCTCAATCAGGTCAGAAAAGTTTGCATCTTTCTTTTGAATTTCACAAAAGGCACTCACTGCATGGATGATTTGAGTTTTGGAGAAATGGGTTTTGTTCGAAATGTCAATTTTATAATTCAGAACAAAAATTTAGTTGTTTTTTGTTGTCATTTGGAGCAGGTGATGAGAAAAGGGCCAAGTGGGATTTGTGCATCACTGTCAGAGAGAGGGGAGTATCACTCACAGAGACCTCCCACTCCTCTCTTGGACACCATCAACTATCCAATTCACATGAAAAATCTTTCTGTCAAGGTACACAATTTTTTTAAATTTTTAAATTTTTGATATATTTGCATTGGTTTTAATTGATCTTGCTTGTGCTAATTAACTTTTAATTCAGGAGCTTCAACAACTAGCAGATGAGCTGAGGTCTGATGTGATCTTCAATGTTTCAAAAACTGGAGGCCACCTCGGTTCAAGCCTTGGTGTTGTGGAGCTCACTGTGGCTCTTCACTATGTCTTCAATGCTCCTCAGGACAGAATCTTGTGGGATGTTGGCCATCAGGTTTCTCACCTTCTCTCTTTGGTTGCTTTCTTTGTCTGATATCGAATAAGCAGTGATCTGATAACTTCAAATTTTTCCATGGTTTGATTGTAAACTGTGATTTTTGTTTTGTGTAGTCTTACCCACACAAAATATTGACTGGGAGGAGAGATAAGATGCACACCATGAGACAGACAAATGGATTAGCCGGCTTCACTAAGCGCTCTGAGAGCGAATACGATTGCTTTGGCACTGGTCACAGTTCTACCACTATCTCTGCAGGCTTGGGTAATTTCCTCTTCTGATAAATGTTGAGAACTCAAATGTATTGAACTTCAAAGAGTTCCTTTTTGGTTAGAAACTGAATTTAAGATTAGAATATTAACTGATGATATGAGGTAAAAGGTTTCCGTTTAACAATTGGGATCAAAACATGAATGCCCCTTGGGAAGTTCCACACAATTGTAATTATAAGACAGTTTATCATATAATTGTCTAAGTGAAGAGAATCTGATTCCTTCTACTATACTCTCATGTAACTAGTTACGATTTGATATACTTGCATCATGCATCGGTTTTTATGGAAAAATGTTATATTTATCCTCACGCCAGTTTTTTCTCCGAATGATCCGACTGACTTCTATTTAATTTCTGTAATTTCAGTCCGGATTACATTTTTAGATTTAAAGGTCAATTCCTCATTTTGGTTTTTAATCTAGGATGTTAATGAAAATGCAGGGATGGCAGTAGGAAGGGATCTAAAGGGAGGAAACAATCATGTAGTTGCTGTAATAGGTGATGGTGCCATGACAGCAGGGCAAGCGTATGAAGCCATGAACAACGCAGGGTACCTCGACTCTGACATGATTATTATTCTTAATGACAATAAACAGGTTTCTTTACCTACTGCTAGTCTTGACGGACCCATCCCGCCGGTAGGAGCTTTGAGTAGTGCTCTCAGTAGGTTGCAATCAAACAGGCCGCTCAGAGAATTAAGAGAGGTCGCAAAAGTAAGTAATACTTAAGTCTGAACATACTTAAGCATAAAGAAAACACTTACATTTCCAAAAATGTGCAGATTTTGATTATGGTTCAACTTTGATATGCGATTGTTGCAGGGAGTTACTAAACAAATTGGTGGCCCTGTGCATAATCTGGCAGCAAAAGTTGATGAGTATGCTCGAGGAATGATCAGTGGTACTGGTTCATCGCTATTTGAAGAGCTTGGACTATATTATATAGGTCCGGTCGATGGTCACAACCTAGATGATCTTATTTCCATTCTCAAAGAGGTTAAAATTACCAAAACAACGGGTCCTGTCCTGATCCACCTTATCACTGAGAAAGGCAGGGGATATCCGTATGCAGAAAAAGCGGCAGACAAGTACCATGGTATATACGTTTCTTTCTGAAGAGGCAAATAAGCAACAAGTGCATTATTGTTTATTGAATTGTTTCTGAAATTAAATCCATTATTGTACGTAAACAATTTATTCGCTGATGATTCTTTAAAAGGAAAACTGAACGTCTTTAATGCCGTTAAAAGATCTCATTCGTGTGGTCTGCATATGCGTAATCTGGAATAGTCAATGAAAGATGAATAAAGTAGTTTTCTTTTGCTATTGCAGGAGTGGCCAAATTTGATCCGGCAACTGGAAAGCAATTCAAAGCAAGTGCTAGTACACAATCTTACACAACATACTTTGCAGAGGCTTTGATTGCAGAAGCTGAAGCGGACAAAGATATTGTTGCTATCCATGCTGCAATGGGAGGTGGAACAGGGATGAATCTCTTCCTCCGCCGTTTTCCAACAAGATGCTTTGATGTTGGAATAGCAGAACAGCATGCGGTAACTTTTGCTGCTGGTCTGGCCTGTGAAGGCCTAAAACCTTTCTGTGCAATTTACTCATCTTTCTTGCAGAGAGCTTATGACCAGGCAAGCTATTAGCTTCTTTCATCTTTAACTTCATCCATCATTGTTATCTTCTTTCAAAAACTGATATGGTGCTACTCTTAGATGGTCAGAATATTACTGAAAGAGTATATAAACTCAAATATTGACTTCCATGTTTGAGCCTCAGGTAGTACATGACGTAGATTTGCAAAAGCTTCCGGTTAGATTTGCTATGGACAGAGCTGGGCTGGTCGGAGCTGATGGTCCTACGCATTCCGGGTCTTTTGATGTCACTTTCATGGCATGCCTTCCTAACATGGTGGTGATGGCCCCTTCTGATGAGGCAGAGCTTTTCGATATGGTAGCCACTGCTGCTGCCATAGATGACCGACCAAGTTGTTTCCGATACCCAAGAGGAAATGGGGTTGGCGTTGAGCTGCCACTAGGGAATAAAGGCACTCCTCTCGAGGTGACTTTCAGCAGTATCTACTACTATATATCTATCTATAGTAACCATAAATTTCAATAATTACAAGATGATTGAACGTTGGCAATTTGCCTACAGGTAGGAAAAGGAAGAATATTGATCGAAGGGGAAAGAGTTGCACTTTTGGGTTACGGAGCAGCAGTACAGAGCTGTTTGGCTGCCTCCTCTTTGGTGGAATCCCATGGTTTGCGCCTTACAGTTGCTGATGCACGATTTTGCAAACCACTGGACCGAGCTCTCATTCGCAGCCTTGCGAAGTCACATGAGTTTCTGATAACTGTGGAAGAAGGATCCATCGGAGGGTTTGGTTCTCACGTTGCTCATTTCCTGGCCCTTGATGGCCTTCTTGATGGAAAACTCAAGGTACGCATTTGATTTTTGTTACGATATACTATGATTTCTCGATGACTCTTGCATAAACATTATACTCCTCAAATTCCTTAAAAACTCATATTGATGCTCAATATCTTGTAGTGGAGACCGATTGTTCTTCCTGACCGGTACATTGACCACGGTTCCCCTGCTGATCAATTGGCCGAGGCCGGACTCACCCCTTCTCACATTGCAGCAACAGTATTCAATATGCTTGGACAAACAAGAGAGGCCCTGGAGATAATGTCATGAAGACAGAAATTTACAAAGCAGCGCCATTTTTTCGCTGTATACAAAACCGGAACTGTGACGCTCTCTATTTCCATCTGTATAAAAACAGTCCCATATTTGAGCAAGGTGTTGCATTAGGTAGCTGAAGGAAACCTAAACAATCCAGTTCATCAATTAGGAGCTCCAACTAGTTGAAGCACCTGAGATTGTAACATGTCCTACAAATGCAAGAACTGATTTGTGACTAGAAGAAAACTCTTTAAGTCTTTTGCATGGTGTCATTTGAGTTTGTAACTTAATTGCTTAACCCATCCGCATCCAAGTTTGGTTTCAAAGTCACAATAGCGTTCTGATTCAATAATGCATAGTTGTAGAAAGAAATTTACACATGATAATGTGTTATTAGATTGAAATGCCATGTGGTGGGAATCTGTTGTTTGATTTTAAGAATGCATTGTTAAGGGATTGTTGACACGTTTTAATAGAGAGAGAGAGAGAGCAATTCGGGTTGTGGCATTTCTAGGAGGGTTTGGCCAAGACCAAGGTATTAAATATCAATGATATCGGAAATATCGGTAGTCCAAAAACACGGAAATATCGATGGAAATATCGGGATATTATCGATATCGATAAAAATTGAATAAAAACCACGGAAATTGTAAGAAAAACTTGGAAATTTTTATTGAAACTTTGCAGGATGTTTATTTAGTTAATTATCTATTAGTTTATCACAAAAAATTGGAAGGAAATGCATTGCATGATGGATTTAACTGATTTAAGTTGATTATATAACGAGCTGGCAAACATTGTGAGTGTAGAAAATATATAAATATTTTAGCATATTTTCACAAAAATATAAGTGATATGGTGGTCAAGGTGTTAAAGGAGTAAAATGGGAGGGGTTCAAATCCCCTTGGTGTTTTTTTAAATATAGAAATTTAAAAAATACGAAAATTTCGATAGAAATATCGATGACATCGGAAATATCGGTAGTCCAAAAATACGAAAATTTCGTTGAAAATATCGGGATATTATGGATATTTTAGACCTTGGCCAAGACACAACATTCCATATATGTGTAGGCAGGAAATTAGTCAGTGGTGATTGATTTGAAATCACGTTATACAAAGTATATGCCATGAAATGTCATGTTATCTCTTCCCGCAGAAAAACAACTAACAACAATTTGATGGTGCACATAAAAATATTCCCAAGTGATAAACCCACATCTCTCAATCCTCCAATTATATCTCATGGATGTCAAATCTCCAAAACCTTCCCTTAAATTGAAAAGTTAGGCCACTTTGCCCTATTGATCATGAAATAAAATATACAAAACAAATATATACTTAATTAGTTCCCCAACTTAAAGAATCAAGCTATAGAAAAAGAAGAAAAAAAATCCTCACCAATTATGAAATGACAGTCGATGAAATAACAGTCGAATTCAAAATTTTTTTTCCTTCTTCAAAACCATTTTAAGTGTTTTTAACTATAAAATGGAGTCTCGAATTGATTATTTGAGAAGAACCCAAAATACACCAAAATGAACAATATTGCTTTAATTTCACCTATAATTAATATGAAACAAATAAATTGATTTGTGTACTAAATACCCTAAAAAAATGATAAAAGTACGGTATATTGCATGCGCCCGCCCCATCACAAGTTCGTAGTTGTGAAACCCGTAACCATTTACGTGAAAGACGGGCGCAATCAACATCTTTTTAAACACAAACTTTGTTACTCCCTCTTCCCTACTACATTATGCAACAAGCATTTGGATTCTCATCACTGAACATGAAAAGAATTTCACTCTCTTTACAGCAATCTAAAAATGATGGATAAACATTTGGTTTTGACAGATTTCCCTCACCGGACGCATCTTTTGGCTTTTCTTCCTTGTCAAGCACAATCTCCACTTTTTTGCCCGTCTTTTTCCTCAGTTTCTTCAACACCTTTTGTGGGTCGATTTTCCCAGTGACCACAACTTTGTGTTTCTTCATTTCTGTTGTAAATTTGTCCACCCCTAATAATTAAATTAACCCAAAAACTAAATTAAAATTAAAACAAAATTAAGATAAAACTGTAAAAGAAGTTAACCTTTGAGTTTGCGAAGGGTTTTGACGACGGTTCTTTCGCATGCATTACAGTGCATTGAGACTTTGAATTGTACTGATACAACCTATGGATGAATGAAACGAAATCTAGTTATGTAATTTTGAGTCCGAGATGTGATGGTAAAAGGTAAATGTGGGTTAAAAACGTAGAATCTTACTTTGAGTTCTTGGTCATTTTTCTTCTTACTCTTTCCCATTGACACTGTTGAGTGTTGACGACGAGAAGGCAAAACATGCAAATTAACCGTGCAGGGATGGAACATAAAGAGACAAATAAGCGGTTCGGTAAATATTTGCATGTGTTTGGTAAGAGCGGTTATTAAATCGAGTGGTCAAATTACGGACATGCCCCTTTGCTTGGTCGGAAAACTAATTAGCAGTTTGTCAGTTGTTTTTTTTGTCCCTTATTTTTCTCCCCGCGATTTTCTGAATGATGTTCCAACGTTTCCAACGGCTGAGTTTCTCTTTTGCCACTTCAACACATCAATCTTACCCAACTTAGTTTATGCAATTGACTTCTTTTTTTTGTGAACAAAATGTTTAGGGTTACTCTCATCACCAACGTTAGACTATGTTGAGAATGAGTCATACGTTGATGGAAGAAGGAACCTTGCATGGGCTTATAAGATATTGGGCTACTCCCCATATTGCCAATTGGTTTTATGGTGGAATCTCAACTTTCTTCATGGTATCAGAGCAGGTTGTCCCACGTGTGAAGCCAATCAGCCACATGTGCTCCACTTCACCCCGCTGTGTTGTCCACGTGTTAGACTTGAAAATTCGCCACACGTGAGGGGGCGTGTTGAGAATGAGTCACACATTGATGGGAGGAGGGACCTTGCATGAGCTTATAAGAGGTTAGGCTACTTCCCATATTGTCAATTGGTTTTATGGTGGAACCTCAACTTTTTTCAGACTGTACTCATAACGTCGAGTCAAAAGGACTTACGCATAACGCTTAACTGATAGCTGTACCAGTATGGATTTGCGTAGAAATTTACAAATTGCGCACCAATATTTAGGATCGCTAGCAGCGAGACTCGAACCTTGGTGGGACGATACATAAGACAGGGACCTTAATTACCAACTGAGTCAACCCTCGTTGGCTTTAAGCAGTTGACTTTAAGAATGTAAGTTAACATACTATTTACCAAACTTTTTTGTTTCAACAACTGTTGTACATGAGATTTGGACTCAATGATAACAAAGTTGAGATTGTATGCTACTAAATTAAGAGTTAGTTGATAATAAATTGGGTTTTTTTTTAACTTTAATCCTTTAAGAAGATTGAAATTTAAAATAAACCTAGTGTTAGATTACGTATTGATTATAATCCCTTGATGTATCCTTAATTTGAAATAATTAATATGCATTTTATTTAATGTCTCCCATTAAATATTTAAATTTATTAATATACAAATTTTAATTTATTTTTTGACCAAAAAATAGTTTTAAATTTATTCATTTTATTTAACATTCTTCAAACTTGAAAGACTCAATTAATGTACCTAAATGTTAGTACCGAAATGTATTATATTGAACTAATGTATTTAAATGTTAGTACCGAAATGTATGTACTGAAATATATGCACCGAAATGTATTATATTAAATTAATGTATCTAAATATGTGTACCGAAATGTATGCACCGAAATGTATTATATTGAATTAATGTACCTAAATGTTTGTATCGAAATGTATGTACCAAAATGTGTGTACTTAAATGTATGCACCAAAATGTATTATAATGAATTTAATGTACCTAAATGAAGAAGACAAAGTATATCGAAATATATTGTACAACAAAAATTAGCTTATCTAAATGTTTACAACAAAATATATTATGATAAATGAAATGAAAATGAAATAAAATTAATACATTAAAAATTAAGAAGAAAAAGAGAAATAATAAAAAATTAAAAAATAATTAATAAATGAGGTTATTAATGTATCAAGTGACTAAAATTAGATTTTGATCTTACTCATGGTTTTAATCTAAAAGTCATATTTGCAAAGGATTCAAAAGAAGTTTTCTATAATAAATTTATGGCCTATCGAGATCATAACAATTTAAAAATAAAAACTAAAAGAAAGTTGTAAGTGATGAATTGTTCTAATTGATAATTTAATCGTCTTTAACTCATTGCATTCTGAATTTAAATCTTTTTTTGTTTGTAATTTAAAAAAATTTAATATAAATTATCATATCGACAAAAACAAAAAATCAGTCATCTCATAAAAGATTCGCAGTACAGCTTTTAGCTGTTGCAACCAAAGTCCTGCTTATTTATTTATTCCATTGGAAAATATAAAAAAAAATTACAGCAACTATGACATTACAGAAACTGGAATTTAATACTTAATTAGCATTAACAACCCTGCAATTCTTTCTAATCTCTCCACCATCCTGCACTCGTGTTTTGACTCCAATGGCACCCATTTTCTTCATTGAATTCCCAAAGTAGGTCATGAAAACATGGAACCTCTCAAAACGTCTAACAATCTGAGCCGAACGCCGGTCAGTGAGTAGGGCAGCATCTGATGTCAAGAGGCCTTTGTTTTGCCTCAACCCCTCAAAGTAATGACTGTCAAAGGAAACTGAGCTGTTGGCGTCCAGCGCCACAGCGACGGCCGGAGTGGTGCATTGTGTTCTCAAAAACTCTGCGTATTCTGGATCAAGTGTAGGGTCTATGTCACCTTTTCCGGTTACGTTCAGTCTCCTTTGAAATACACCGCAATGTGCCACTCCAATTGTATGTGCCCCTACACATTGAAAAAAGTTCTTTTGTTAGACAGTCAGTAATTTAATCAGTTGAACTAAACCAATGATTAGATAAAGTTCGCATTTGAATGTGTGATTCAGATTGATAGTTTAAAGACGTAACATGGCATGATCGTTTGATTATCGACCGGGAAGAGAACTTGATACGTACCTGATAATGCCACAAGATCTATGACGTTCAGCCCCAAACCAATAAATTGCTGGCAGAGTGGTGAAGTTTGCACCTGCGGAGGGAAAGTTTGCTGAAGCCTCTGACGAAAGGGAGACTTTTCCATCTTTTCTTCCGGTTAAAACCTGCCACATCGGCCTTCCAAACTGCCAATGATCGATAATAATTAAATATCACAAACAAATTTAATATATATCAATGATCTTATTTGATATAATAATAATATATATGGGAATGATTTGAGCGTGTATATATATGGCACGTCGACGGCTGCCAAGGCAACAATATCTGCACATTAGACGATGCCGGGACACCCTTCTTCTAATCTGGCTTTAATTTCATCAATAGCATCATAACCTCTAATATTCCTGTTTTGTATTGCTTCCTTCTCCGCCGTGTTGTCGCTGGTTGAATCTAGCAATAGTGATGCATCACATCCCTACAACAAGATACACACACACACACACACACACACACACACACACTAGAATAAATAAACGTTGTACGGGTGATGAGGTTTTGATAACAAGAAAAAAGGCCGGTAGACGCTCGAGTATCCAACCCAAAATCAATTTTATGATACTAGGATAACATACTCTCAACGATGCATAACGTGTAATCGTGTATGTGTGCACTTACATATAATAAGGTAATTAAGGTGCATCTTAAGGTTTTGCTACATGATCCATGCATGTGGTGATAAACTGAAATGGGAAGGAATTGGTGCTCATACGTACCCTAACAAAACAGTCATGGAAGTGCATCCTTAGAAGCTTTGCTGCCATGGTAGGATTTTCTGCAACCTTGCTCCATGTGACATTCCTCACTATTCTTCCAATTTCAGGGCAACACTTGTGATAGAACACCAGACTCAGCCCACCGCGACGACGACCGCGACCGCCATTACAAACGCTAACAACGTCAACGAGCACAAGAAGAGAAACTAACACCACATTTATGCTAGGCTTCATGATCAAAGATATTTATCCAAAAACCCAACTTTTGAGTATGAGTTTGTTTTCTGAACACGTAATGAATGAAGACTTTGGATGCGGTCCTTAGTTATAAATATTCTTTGATTGAAACCTTGTTGGTTTTTATTTTTTGATCGAGGTCCCTGAAATTAATGTGATAATTTATTTCCATGTACGTTACTATATTTTTTAAATTAAAAATCAGAAATTATAGTTGTTTATATAAATGAGATTTTAAATAAAAAATCATAATTTGTGGGATTAAAAAAATTAAAATATAAATATACTATTGTGTGTGTGTGTGTGTATATATATAAACATGGGAACATTCATCAAAATTAACCAAAAAATTAATTGTATCAAAACATGGGTACATTCTTCAAAATCACAAAAAAAAAGAGAAGAAAGATATTAGGCTTAATAACATTAGTACATTTCTTCGATTAAACTTGACATTGTAAAAGCTAGTCCTGAGAAATAATTATCGTGGATGTGAACAGACTAAAATGCCCCTAGGACATTGAGTTTTGGGGACTTAGACTTGAGTTATTCTTGTTGTTTTGCTTTGGTTGGCTAGACCACACACAGACCACACACACACACACACCCACACGTTGACATTCTCTCCCTCCTATCCCTTCTGATTTTCTGCAACGTCCGTACAAACGTACGGACGAACCTCAAACCAACCCATTTATGCACAGATCGAGCTCGTGATTAGTACCCCCACCTTTATCTCATCATCGCGAACTCAACCATACCAATTGTTAGACATGAAACCTCTGAAAACCTGAGAAACCCGAAACCCAGTTTTGAGGTACTGTTCATGCAATTGTGATCGCGAGGGTTTCAGTTGATTTTAAGCTTATAGGAAGCTTTAGATCATCCTCATGAAGCTCGGAGAAGAAAAACCAAGTGATTTGGACGTTAGAATAGCGAGATCGACGAGTTAAAAGTTTGGTCGAAATTATCGTGGCTTTTCCGACGAGATTCCGTGATTTCTGGAGCTTGAAAGTGGTAAGAATTGATTCTACTCTTCATAAGCTTCATTTTGGTTCAAGTTTCATGAGACTTGGTTGAGAAATGAAGAAGATATGAAGATTTGAAAATTTTACAGAAACCGGCGAAAATTCGAAGTTCAGTCGGCGGCGGATGGCGACGACTGGCGAGGTCCAAGAAGAAGGAATATTTCATCAGAATTGACGGAATATTCTAACGGTATCAGGTTAGTTTTAACGGAATCTGTTAGTTTTAACGGAATATTCCTTAACTGCCGTTATTGTTTCCATCGAACGTGCAAGGCACGTGCCGCGCATGGCCAGCGCGTCTGGCCGTGTCTTTGCCGGAGCGTGGCAGCGCGTGAGAGGTCAGAAAATAATTCTAAAAATATGGGGATGTTCATGAGGTTGAGTAAGTCTCAGTGGTATATTCATATACCCAATTTGAGCATTGTATGAGAAGTTATTACCTAGTTTTGTTTATGTGCTCTAAAATAATGCCTATATAGTTGTTTCTCATATATGCGAGACTTATCCGGAGGACGAGCGTAGCCAGACTAGGCACGGGGGTTACGACCCTTCGACATATCAATGAGTGGGCAGTTGTTTTCAGTATACACACACACACACACACACACACACACACACACTTGACGTTTTTTTCCAGAAAACGTATTTAAAGGAAATGTGTTTTTAATATCATGCCATACTTGCATCGTATTTTAGCATATGCATTATCATGATTATGCATATTGTTGCATGGTGCTGCGGAGGCCCAGGTAAGCCACATGTGAGTATATTATGCTGGTAATGATTATGAGATAGACGGTGACGTTGTGATGCATTACCCGCCCAGAGTTAGGGGCATAGTTCTTCACGTGATGTTCACCTCCCGCACCACATGCTCATCTTGGATCCAAGTTAGGTGCACAGTCTTGTCGTATAGACCACTTTCAGTGGGTTCGACTCGTAGGTGACCTGCGATTAGCGCACAGTCTTCACGTGATCGTAGCATTAGAGTGTATTTATTTTACACCCAGTCCTGTCGGTCAGACCACATGAGGTGGTTCCGACTCGTGTGCAGATATGTATATACATGATGAGATATGATGAGATATGTGACGTATATACATGATGAATTATGTGATGAGATACGAGATTGAGATGTGATTGAAATCAGCTCTAAATTTGCCGTATAGATCACGTCAGGTGACTTCGGCTAGCAGATGATTATTATGAATTGCATCATCTGGCTTACAGTTGGTATTTCATGATATTGGGCATGGCATATATATAAATATGAATCTTGATATACTGAGCATGATTTGAATTATATTTACGTATTCTATTTTCTGGGAAAACTATACTTGTTTTACGGCGAGGGGTTAGTATATTCAAAGGAAGATAAGGTTTTCATATAAGCTTCATTTTACTGACCCACTAAACTTTGTTTTTTGCCCCTCCAAATTCTGAGTAGAATTCTCGTTGTTGGCATAGCGAAGGCTCTCAAGGCAGTTTCTGACAGATCACCATCCACGTAGGATCACCTGAGGGTATCGGTTATTTAGTACTTTTTCTACTTGACTGCAACTAGACTTTTATGCTCTGTATTCTTGGAGTTCACACTTCTTCTTACACTAGTATTGCTAGTGTTTCGGTTTTAATTTATCCGTAAATTCTATTCTTTATTGCTTCCGCAATACACACATGGCTTACGTCACGCTCACGTGACGGCCAACATGCCCTGATTTAGGTCGGGGTGTGTCAGTTTGGTATCAGAGCCTTAAGTAGCAATCCTGCATATTTTGTGAATTCCCTAAGTATTATGGTGTCTTCTGTCAAAACTATGCCGCCTCGTAAAGAGCCACGTCGTTTAGTTGAACTTAGTTTCCCTAATATCGCCCAATTAGGGGGAAGTTATAGCTAATGCTATACAGTCTGCGTTTCCTTCTACCCATAGGACTCCTCTTGAGACTGTATATAATTTGAAGTTGAATCATTTTATGGGGAATGAAAAACCTGAAGGAGCAGAGAAATGGTTCAATTATGTGGAAAAGACTTTTCGAGTAACGCAAAGTCAAGGAAATCTTCTTCCTAATAAGTGAGTCGAGACGACCACATGGTTCTTTGGTAAGGAACCTGCATCCTGGTGGGAACAGAAGGCTTCTGAATTAACTCGAGAAGAAGCTGCTGATGGGGAAGTTTTAAGCGATTATTTATGAAGAGATTTATTCTTCCAGCTTATATTGATAGTCAGAAGTAAGAGTTTACTCAATTGAGACAAGGAAGATGACAGCAAATAAGTATTACAGTAAATTTACTGATTTGTCTCGCTATGATTTGGAAGTTGCTGCTAATTCAGTTGAGATGCTTAGACGCTTTAAGTTGAGTACTAAAAAGAAATGGCGTACTATAGCGATCGCTACTCACTGTGCTACTTACCAAGAATTATATGGAGATTTAGGAAGAGGAAGTGCTCCCTTGTGCCGTAGGTGTAATAACAGGCACTTTGGTGAGTGTAGGCGAGACAGCAGTGGATGTTTTACTAGTGGGCAGTTGGGACATTGAGCTATAAATTGTCCCAATAATCAACAAAGGCCCAAGCAGCCTTCTATGCCACCATCAGCACCGATCCATCAAGTTCCTGGATTTAGTAATTATGGTCAGATAGGTCGTGGTGGACGTCAGCAGAATCAGGGGCGTATCCACAACATAACATTACAGGATGCTCAGAACAATCTTGACTTGATTATGGGTACGTTAAATATTCTTGGTCATTTTGCTAAGGTATTAATTTATTGTGGTATTACGCACTCAGTTATTTCTCATACATTTGCTCAAGTGACGCAACCTTCTCCTACGCCTCTAGGATTTGATTTAGAGTTTGCTATGCCTAGAAGGGAGAAATGTTATGTTGATTGTGTATATCCAGGATGTCCAGTGATGGTAGAGGAAGTAGTATGCCAGCTAATCTTATCTCGTTTGGTATTGCTGATTTTGATGTGATTGGGTACAGATTGGTTGCATTATAATTGTACCAATATAGATTGCTACGGGAAAACAGTGACTTTCCATTGTCCTGGATTACCTGAGGTTATTTTTGTGGGCGAATGTAGTGGGGTGAGGCATGGAATTATTTCAGTTATGAGAGCTAAAAGGTTGTTATCGAAAGGTTGCCAGGGATATTTAGCTCATGTAGTATTGAATGATGTGCTCCTAGTAGTGTGGGGAATGTAAAAGTTGGTCAGACATTTTCTAGATGATTTACCTGGATTGCCACCAAACAGAGATGTGGAGTTCACTATTGATTTACTTCCAGGTACGGATCCTATATTCTTAGCTCCAGTTTTAATTGTGAGGTAGAAAGACGGGACTTTGAGACTATGTATTGACTACAGGCAATTGAATCGGGTAACGATTAAAAACCATTATCCATTGCCGCATATATATGTTTTGTTTGATCAGCTTCGAGGTGCTTGTGTGTTTTCAAAGATTGACTTCAGGTCAGGCTACTATTAGTTAAAGATCAAGATTGACGATGTCCATAAAACGGCTTTTAGAATTCATTATGGTCATTATGAGTTCCTTGTAATGCCATTCGGATTGAAGAATGCACCAGCAGTTTTTATGGGTTTGATGAATAAGGTATTTCAACAATACTTGGATAGATTTGTCATTGTTTTTATTGACGATGTTACCTGATGAGTAGTGCAAGAACACGATCGAGGCTTTGTTTAGACGGTGTGGGTATATTTTCCAATGAGGGGCAAGATGGTAATATTACAGCCTCGGGAATTATTTACTTGCTTATCGTAACAACGATGTGTTATCAATACTGGGGGCTGCAGACCGTAATATTGATAACATATTTGTTGGATTCGTTAAGCAAGTGAATAAGGAAACCCTCAAAAGGTAGCAGTTGTGGAGAATTGGGAACAGCCACGAATCGTCACTGAGATATGGATTTTTCTTGGCTTAGTAGGATATTATCGACAGTTTGTTAAGGATTTCTCAGTCATTGCCTTGCCACTGACGAGGTTGACAAGAAAGGAAGTTGAATTCGAGTGGGATGATAATTATGAGCAAAGTTTCCAGCAGTTGAAGTATTATCTCACTCATGCACCTGTTTTAGCATTCCCAGATGATAGTGGTAATTTTGAAGTCTACAGTGATGCGTCCTTGAATGGTCTAGGAAGTGTGTTGATGCACCATGGTAGGGTGATTGCTTATGCTTCACGACAATTGAAGTCTCATGAAATGAATTATCTTACTCATGATTTGGAATTAGCGGCTATCATCTTTGTGTTGAAGATCTGGAGACATTATCTTTATGGTGAAAAGTGTAAGATCTTCATAGATCACAAAAGTCTTCAGTATCATTTCACCTAGAAAGAGCTTAATCTTAGGCAACGAAGGTGGTTAAAGTTGCTTAGTGATTATGATTGCACAATTGAGTATCACCCTGGTCGTGCTAATGTGGTAGTTGATGCTTTGAGTAGAAAATCCCAAGGTCAGATTGATGCTTCGTATGCTTCTCGTGTTCCTCTCCTTACAGATTTGAGGTGTACTGGAGTGGATTTGGGAATAGAAGAACGGGAAGTAGCCTTGCTTGCTAGTTTTCAAGTCAGGCCAGTAGTAATAGATCGAGTGCTCGAGGCACAAATTAATGATGAGGAAATTTAAGAGCTAATTCATTTAAGGAATTAAAAGAAAAAGAAAGACTTCAGAGTTAGAAAATCAGATGGCATGCTTATGCAAGAAGGGAGAATGTATGTACCGAATAATATGGAATTAAAGAAAGAAATTTTGGATGAAGCGAACTGTTCAGCATATGCAATGCATCCTGGAGACACTAAGATGTATCATACCATTCTGATATTTTATTATTGACCGGGTATGAAAAGAGGATTTGTTGAATATGTTAGTAGATGTGTTATTTGTCAGCAAGTTAAAGCTGAAAGAAAGAAGCCTTTTGGGTTGATACAACCACTTCCCGTTCCACTGTGGAAATGGGAAAATATCACTATGGATTTTGTGTACAAGCTTCCTCGTACACTAAATGGTTATGATGGAATTTGGATGATTGTTGATCGGCTTACTAAGTCATCACATTTTATTCCAGTGAGGGAGAAATATTCTTTAAGTCGATTAGCTGAATTATTTATATCAAAGATTGTGAAGTATCATAGAGTTATAGGAAGCTCTTGGTTCGAGACTACTCTATGGT
The DNA here is from genome assembly GCA_024362995.1 of Heteromeles arbutifolia. Taxonomy (NCBI): domain Eukaryota; kingdom Viridiplantae; phylum Streptophyta; class Magnoliopsida; order Rosales; family Rosaceae; genus Heteromeles; species Heteromeles arbutifolia. The sequence goes on from JANCRC010000006.1 coordinate 23,876,866, forward strand.
ACGGCATAGCATCGTCAGACAGATGGACAATCTGATAGGACGATTCAAACTTTAGAAGATATGCTAAGATCTTCTGTACTTCAGTTTGGTGATAATTGGCAGGCAAAGTGGGATTTAATGGAATTCGCCTACAACAACAGTTATCATTCTAGCATCGGAATAGCACCATTTGAGGCGCTTTATGGCAGAGCTTGTCGTACACCCTTGTGTTGGTCAGAGGTTGGCGAAAGAGTGTTAGTGGGCCTTGAGATTATGGAGGAGACTACTCAGAATATTCAAGTGATTAAGTCTAACCTGAAAGCGGCCCAGGATCGACAAAAGATCCTAGCTGACAGGCGTGCCACTGATCGAGTGTATAAAGTTGATGATTGAGTATTTTGGAAATTATCACCATGGAAATGTGTTGTGCGGTTTGGGAAGAAAGGCAAGTTAAGTCCTAGGTATATCGGGCCGTATTTGATCACTGAGAGAGTCGGTGAAGTTGCTTACAGGCTTGATTTGCCTCCAGAGTTGTCTAAGGTACATGGTGTTTTCCATGTTTCGATGCTTCGTCATTATGTTATAGATTATTCGCATGTGATACCTCCTCAACCTTTGGAAATTAGTCCAAATTTGACTTATGATGAGGACCAGTGACTATTTTGGATTGGAAAAAGAAGATCCTGAGAAATAAGACCGTGCAGTTGGTAAAAGTTTTCTGGAGAAACCCATCAGTGGAAGAGACTACTTGGGGAGACGGAGGATCGGATGAGAGAGATGTATCCTCGGTTGTTTTATGATTATTTGTGGATTGTGGTTGTTGTATAATTTCAGGGATGAAATTTTATAAGGAAGGTAGATTGTAACAGCCCGTCCCGAGAAATAATTATCGTGGATGTGAAAAGACTAAAATGCCCCTGGGACGTTGAGTTTTGTTGTGGCGTTGTGTGGTTTAAGTTTTGGATGTGGAAAAATAGGTTAAGTCCCTAATATTTTGGAGCCAATTAGGGATTTAGACTTGAGTTATTCTTGTTGTTTTGCTTTGGTTGGTTGGACCACACACATACCACACACACACACACCCACACCCACACCCACACGTTGACCTTCTCTCTCTCCTTTCCCTTTCGATTTTTTGCAACGTCCATACAAACGTATGGACGAACCTCAAACCAACCCATTTATGCACAGATCAAGCTTGTGATTAGTACCCTCACCTTCATCTCGTCATCGCGAACTCAACCATACCAATTGTTGGATGTGAAACCTCTGAAAACTCGAGAAACCCGAAACCCAGTTTTGAGGTACTATTCATGCACTTGTGATCACGAAGGTTTTAGTTGATTTTTAGCTTATAAGAATCTTTAGATCATCCTCACGAAGCTCGGAGAAGAAAAACCAAGTGATTTGGACGTCAGAATAGCGAGATCGACGAGTTCAAAGTTTGGCCAGAATTATCGTGGCTTTTCCGGCGAGATCCCGTGATTTCTGGAGCTTGAAAGTGGTAAGAATTGATTCTACTCTTCATAAGCTTCATTTTGGTTCAAGTTTCATGAGATTTGGTTGAGAAATGAAGAAAATATGAAGATTTGAAAATTTTCCAGAAATCGGCAAAAATTCAAAGTTCAGACGGCGGCGGCGGATGAGGTCCATCGGAGAAGAAGACGGAATATTTTGTCAGAGTTGACGGAATATTCTAACGGCATCAGGTTAGTTTTAACGGAATCTGTTAGTTTTAACGGAATATTCCTTAACTGCCGTTACTGTTTCTATCCAACGTGCAAGGCACGTGCGGCGGGTGGTCGGCGCGTGGCGGCACGTGAGAGGTCAGAAAATAATTCTAAAAATATGGGGATGTTCGTGAGGTTGAGTAGGTCTCAGTGGTATATTCATATACCCAATTTGAGCATTGTTTGAGAAGTTATTACCTAGTTTTGTTTATGTGCTCTAAAATAACGTCTATATAGTTGTTTCTCATATAGGCGAGACTTATCCGGAGGACGAGCGTAGCCAGGCTAGGCAAGGGGTTTACAACCCTTCGACATATCAGTGAGTGGGCAGTTGTTTTCAGTATATATATATACACACTCGACGTTTTTCCCAGAAAACGTATTTAAAGGAAATGTGTTTTAAATGTCATGCCATACTTCCATCGTATTTTAGCATATGCATTATCATGATTATGCATATTGTTGCATAGTGCTGCGGAGGCCCAGGTAAGCCACAGGTGAGTATATTATGCTGGTAATGATTATGAGATAGACGGTGATGTTGTGATGCATATTGAGCTCATTAATCTGCACCCCGGTGTTAGTGCTCTCGCCCAGAGTTAGGGGCACAGTCCTTCACGTGATGTTCACCTCCCGCACCACACGCTCATTTTGGATCCAAGTTAGGTGCACAATCCTGTCGTATAGACCACTTTCAGTGGGTTCGACTCGTAGGTGACCTGCGATTAGCGCACAGTCTTCACGTGATCGTAGCACTAGAGCGTATTTATTTTACACCCAGTCCTGTCGGTCAGACCACGTGAGGTGGTTCCAACTCGTGTGCAGATATGTATATACATAATGAGATATGATGAGATATGTGATGTATATACATGATGAATTATGTGATGAGATATGAGATTGAGATGTGATTGAAATGAGCTCTAGATTCACCGTATAGATCACCTCAGGCGACTTCGGCTAGCAGATGATTATTATGAATTGCATCACCTGGCTTACAGTTGGTATTTCATGATATTGGGCATGGCATATATATAAATATGAATCTTGATATACTGAGCATGATTTGAATTATATTTACGTATTCTATTTTCTGGGAAAACTATACTTGTTTTACGGCAAGGGGTTAGTATATTCAAAGGAAGATAAGGTTTTCATATAAGCTTCGTTTTACTGACCCACTCAACTTTGTTTTTCGCCCTTCCAAGTTCTGAGTAGAATTCTCGTTGTTGGCATAGCGAAGGCTCTCAAAGCAGTTTCTGACAGATCACCATCCATGTAGGATCATCTGAGGGTATCGGTTATTTAGTACTTTTTCTGCTTGACTGCAACTAGACTTTTATGCTCTGTATTCTTGGAGTTCACACTTCTTCTTACACTAGTATTGCTAGTGTTTCAGTTTTAATTTATCCGTAAATTCTATTCTTTATCGCTTCCGCAATGCGCACATGGCTTACGTCACGCTCACGTGACGGCCAACATGCCCTGATTCAGGTCGGGGTGTGTCAGACATGGATACATTTTAAAATCAAAGAAAAAGGAATGTACCCATATAAGTTTAAAAATGGATTAGAAAAAACTTGAATAGATTTTATATAAAAAAATTGTACATTTTACATATAGCAAATTTGTATATTTAAGAATGAGTACATTTTAAGATTAAAAAGTTTTACATGAATGGGTACATATAATTAGCATGGGTACATTTAGCAAAATAAAAAGTACAAATAAAAAAAATATATGGGTACAAATACAAATAAACTTTAAAAAATATGAGCACAAAAAGAAATTAATATATGAGTACAAATTAAAACTGAAAAGAAAATTGGTACAAATTAAAAAAGAATTACAAATTAAAAATGGGTACAAACTAAAACTAAAAATATAGGATAAAAAATTTAGTCATAAATATAAATATACTAATTGTAACATTTTTAACATTAAATGAATATATTTAGAAATAAAAATATATTTTATTATTGAAATAATTAATGATGTTATTAATACCCAAGAACCTTGATCAAAAATTGAAAAGGAATGAGATTTTAATCAATGGAGTAGCAAAAGGAACGATGAAAACCTAATTTCTCCTAATAGGAAAAGCACCAGGACTCTAGGAGTATATATAGCCGTGGAAAACCTAGTTTCGAAGTAGCTATTCTTGGTTCCTTGAGCTATAAATTAATCAATTAAATACTTATTTAAGTGATCTCGATTATCAATTGTATGACATTCGATGTTCTTCATGATACATTTTGATATATAATTGAAGTATATGATTCGTTTAGTGAACTACTTTTTCATTGCAACATACATGTAGCTGCGCTGCTAACTAATCATCGCTCGTTATTCGTTGAATAATGGCCGCCATTGACCAAATGAAAAACAAAAAGAGCAATAGCTAGGGGAAAGAACGTAGACGTCACTTTACATATTAGGATTTAGGGTTAGAGTGCTACCAATCTTCTTATTTAATTTTTTTTCGTTCTAACTTTCTCATTTTTCTTTTTCAATTTGCAATGTGACTGAATGATTCAAACTGTTTATTTTCTAAGTCGTCCTTCAAAGATCAAGTCTTGCTAAAAATCAACCAAATCTAAATCCGTTTAGTCATATGACGGTTGTCCAATAATAATCTAAACTACATATTAATAAAACACTCATTGTCAACCAAAATCATATGAAATTTTAACCCTTTAATTAAAACTGAATATGAATAAGAAATATGGGCAAAATTATAATTTCACCCTACCAAAATTTTGTTATTTTTTTCAAAGCCTCACCTATATATAATTCTAGCATATCTCTAATTAAAAACTAAAAAAATAAAAAAATAAAAAAAAAAAAGCCTTTCCCCACTCCCACATCTTCTATCACTCTCTTCCTCTCTGCTTCCACTTCCTCAAATTAAGAAAAACAAAATCCAAGTTCGAACTTGGAATTAAGCTTGATATGCATAAAGCATATGATAGGGTGGAATGGGACTTCCTGGAGGCGGTTATGGAAAGAATGGGATTTAACTCTACTTGGAGACGACTTATGATGGGCTATGTTAGTTCGGTAAATTTTGCAGTCGTCATTAACGGTCAACCAGGGGACAAGTTTGCTCCATCAAGGGGGTTACGGCAAGGTGACCCATTATCCCCTTACTTATTTCTCCTCATCAACGATGTGCTTTCCCAGATGATTCATTCTGCTATGGGTTTGGGGAGACTGGAGGGAGTGCGGATGAACCAGAACAGTCCGATGGTCACACACATTTTCTTTGCAGATGATACCTTGATTTTCTTAAGGGTAAACAAGAAAAACTGTAAAAATTTGGTTGACTTACTAAGGGCCTATTGCTCGGCCTCTGGGCAGGAGGTTAACCTCCTTAAGTCGAGCGTTTATTTTGGAGGTAATGTCCCTGAGAAAGTTGTTGTGGAACTTGGGGGGATTCTTGGTGTGACGGTGGTGGATGATCCGGGAACCTATTTGGGTGTCCCTGCCATTTGGGGCCGATCAAAGAGGAGGGGACTTGCCTTTGTGAAGGGTAGAATTTTGGGAAAAATTCAAGGATGGAAGCAGCGCACACTGTCTCATGCAGGAAAAAAGGTTTTAATCAAAGCGGTTGCGCAGGCTATTCCCGCCTACCCAATGAACATCTTCAAATTTCCCATAGTGGTTTCTAAGGAATTAGATGCGCTTATTGCCGGATTTTGGTGGAGGAAAAACGAGGACAAAAGGAGAATTCATTGGGTGTCCTCTGATATCCTCGGTTTGCCTAAGGATTTAGGGGGTATGGGATTTCGGAATTTTCAAGATTTCAATGATGCTCTCTTGGAAAAACAGTGTTGGAGGCTAATCCAAGATCCAAATTCTATATGGGCGAGAGTCCTGAAGGCTAGGTACTTTCCCCACTGTTCGTTGCTGGAGGCTCGGCGAGGGTGCCGTGCGTCTTGGGCGTGGAATAGCATCTTGGTGGGCAGATATTTGTTATTAAAAGGGATACATTGGCAGATTATGAGTGGCAGGGATGTGAGGGTTTGGGTGGACAGGTGGATCCCTTCTCTCCCTGTGGGTCATCCTAATCCTTATGGGGATGTGGCGGTTTTAAGAAATACTCAGGTGGATTCTTTAATCTGTCAGGAGTTGGGAGCTTGGAACATCGACTTTCTTATGGCCTTCTTATCGGAGGAAGAGCAACAAGCCATCACTGGGACTGTTATTGGTGATGTTGATAAGGAGGATCATCTGGTTTGGGTTTTCGATAAGCGTGGTAGATACACGGTGAAATCCGGATATCACCGGGCTCACTCAAGGAGGCTTAATATGGGAGGACATCATATGTTACTGCCTCAGCATGTCCTAATGAAAGTTTGGAAACATATTTGGAAGTTGAAAATCCCTCCAAAAATTTGAAACTTTATGTGGAAGTCACTTCACCGTGCTTTCCCATCCATGGCACCCCTCTTCAGACGCCGATCTGCCTTATTTGCCAAAGTGGTGAGGAAATCGTGGAGCATTTGTTTCTTTTGTGTTTGTGGGTTGAACCTATCTGGTTTGGAGGAATGTTAAATTATATAATAGATAGGGCAATGGTCTCGACTTAGGAGCAATGGCTGAACTCCATCTTTGTGTCTGATTGTAGGTCTCCTCAGGAAAATGAGCTTTTGCTTGTTCTCATTACCTTCACATGTTGGCACGTATGGAAAGCTAGGTGCGAATTCATTTATAATCAAAAGGCTGTCAACCCTTCTCAGGTTTTGTTTGCAATTTCCCACTCCGCAGGTGCTTTCTATGAGGTGAATCATTCCTCTGGGACTCACCAAACACAAGTTTTGAGGAATGATGTTCTGCCTGATTGCTGGACCCCTCATATTTCCCCGTTCATTAAATTAAATGTGGATGCGTGCTGGAAATCCTTGGGCGGTGCGAGCTTTGCGGGGATGGTGGTGAGGGATGCTGAATGAACTTTTCTTTCTGCTGCTAGGGTAAAAACTTCGGCTTCAAGTGTGGCTCAAGCAGAAGCTTTGGCTCTTTTTCATGGGTGTAAGCTGGGTTTATCTCTAGGTTTCAGTTTAGTCATCCTAGAATCTGATTCCCTTGAGTCGATCTCATGCTTGACGGACTCATTGGATAATGGTAGCTGGGAGGCTTTTCCTATTCTGGCAAAAGTCAGGCGATTAGGGAGTTCTTTCTAGGACTGTCGCTGGTCTTAGGTTCCAAGATCAGCCAATATGGCGGCGGATTGGATGGTGTCGGTAAGGTTTCCGGAGATGAGTGAGGTATCATGGGTCGATCAACCCCTATCTTCCTTAGTCTTTGTATTGAACAATGATGGGTTACCTTGTCCACCTTGATTTTGTTTGAGCTTTGTAGGGGGCGACGCCTTGCATCTGTTGCAGCGTCTTTTAAATCTTGTCCCCTTACTTTGCTCGTTTTTGCAGTTCTTGTTGCTTGCCTCGCTGTAGGCTTCCTGTGTTCGTTTGGCTTCTCTGGCCTGGGTTGTCTTTGCCCAGTTTTCAAAAAAATAAAAAATAAACCATCAACAAAATTACCCTCTTTGCAAGCCATAATCTTCACCACTACTATTTCATCGAGTTAGCTTTGTGATGGTTTTAATTAGGTGGGTTTTGATCTTGATAGTTCGTTTATAACATTTTTTTTATAGCTACCGCTGTGGTTTAAAACTTTCCTGTTTATTGATGCAATAGTGACAAAAAGCACTCTTCACTGCTGTTTGGTCAAAATGTGGTAGGTTAATTCTTGCTTGACATTCCAATTTGGTGGTGGGTTTTATGTCATCCATCCACTCCATCTTTCAAAGTATCTTGCTATTCATCTTCCACACAAGAATGCTAGACAGTGCAAATTTCATGTCGGGAAGATATGCCTTATACGCGTTACAATGTAATGAATGGCTTCACGATTAATTATATCGAGGAAGAATGAAAGAATTTCACATTGAAAGTTTGATAAGCTACAACATCTTCAGTAACTAATTATATTGATGCCTTTTGTGCTAGAACCTCATGCACGTTGTGGCAATATGTGGTAATATGCAAGTCGAGGAAAATATCGATGTTGATTAGTAATGAGTTGATCTTTTGCCGGTGCAAGTACGATCCACTACTAGGGTAACACCAATATAAAGTCTCTAAATTGGTTAACCAACACGAGTAAAAGCACTGTCATTCAGTACGACGGTCTAATGATATTCCTCTTCACTTGGAAGTGAGAGGTCTTAGGTTCGAATCTCGTGGATAGCAAATTCGATACCAAATTAGGTTGCCCATTGTATGGCTTAGCCGAACTCCCCCTCCCCTTAGTGTAAAAATATCGATGTATTAAAAAAAAAACATGAGTAAAAGCACTAATAGAGGAAGGGAAGCACTCGTGTAGTTGATTATCATTTTAAAGTGGGTTTGATAATCCCAAAGTTTGATGGTTCATTTTGTGATTAGAACCGACTCCTCAAATGCTAATCTTCATTAGCACAAAAGTAATACTGTAATTATTGAAAGCGCACTACTTGAAATCTTGAACTAACCCTTTTCACCAACCTTGAATGGGGGTTTTACCGACAAGTATTGGAATGTTTCAAATTTGTGATTTTTGAAATTATTTTTTTTAGCTGAGGATGTGTTGTTGCTCGCATCCTCAAGAGATCATGTTCCCCAGGACAAGAACGATAAGTAACAAAAATAAGAGGAATGAAATAATTTTGGGGATGACCAAGGTCGCCTCTCACGTTGTTCAACTAGAAGAAACAATGTCATCTTTTACAATATTTCTCAGATTGATCTCCTGCTAATACTGTTATCTTCTTCCTGCAGAGCCACAAAAAACTGTTTAGTTTTTAATAAACCGAACTTGTTAACAAAAAATCTTCGGCAGTTACGTCTAACTAGCAAGTAAACCATAGGTGCAGTATTGAGAGTTAACATTCTCGTAAATCAGATGTTTTACCATGATAATGGATATATTCAGTTACATGATACTTTCGACGCCTAGTTCAAGCTGAGTCAATAAACAGAATCTAATACTATCAGCTATCATTAAAATTTTGTAAACACACATATTAGTCAAAACCAATCGATCACGGAAAGAAATGGCCGAGTTCATAAATAATATCTGCGTTATGTAACTCTAATGGATATTTGAAACAAAACAAGGTAGATAACACCCCCGATAAAAATGGCTTAGAATCGTGACCCCCAGCCAGAAGTTGCGAGGGAATAAGAAATAAAGAAAACAAGGCAGTGAATTAGAGTCTGCTAGCAACTGTGAATGTCGAATTGTATAAAGGCTAAAAAAATATCAGTTCTTGAAGTCGTAAATTCTACCAAGCAAATGGATAGCAATGTGCCGATCTCTAGATCCCAACTATGATGTGGTCAAACAAACCTTGTGAACATGCAGCCATCCAACTTAGGATTCCTTGCTTGCTTCTGCATCACGATTTCTCCACGGATTGAGAGCTTCCCTGATAGCTTGGGCCTCCGGTGAATTTTCATAAGCCCGTTTCTCTGACTCCAGAACCGTTACTTTGTCATCTGCATGTATGAAAAGAGGACAATTAAGAATTACATTATGCAAGAACAAGATATAGTCATAAGATAGAATGCAACAGGCGCTCTTTCAGATAATGTGGTACAGAACAATTCAACTCGATTATACCAAACAGAAAAAGGAATCTATTTTGTGGAAAAACGAAACCAAATTTTATCAGAAATGACAATAAAATTACAAAAAGTGGACAAGACGACCACAAGTAAAAACAGAAAGCACACAGCAAATCAGCAAACTAAATCCCCTAACACTGAAACAGTTACGAGAAGAGAAACTCCATTAAGCTAACTAATTGCAGATTTCCAATCAAGCAAAAGAGCAGTTTTAGAAACAATATTAACATGCGAAGGTAACTAGTCTCTTGTAAAGAGGGGACGATACAGAGTGGAGGCTTTTTGCAGAAAACAAAAAAATGCTAAGAGTAGTGGAGAGCCGAGGTTAGAGGGCGATGGGAGCGAAGGAACAACTTAGATGGCCCAACCATGGTCAAACTCAAAGGGCACCCCAATGACGGCTCAAATGCGGAGCAAGACAGATCAAAAGAAATATTTAGTTGATCAAACTCCAAATCTTTCAATCCCAGAAACCATTTGGGAGTAACCAGCACAACTGGTAATTGGTTACATTTGCACACAAATTCCAATTGAAAGGGTTCTAAATTCAATAAAATCCATGTGAATGTGAAACCTCATCTAAGTTGACTTCAACCAAAACAAATGATATTTCTGTCTAATCCCTTTTCACAATTTCCCTACTGCAACTCTGATATTTGGTTTCGCAAACTAAAATTTAATTTACAAAAAACAAAAATTACAGGAACAATTTATGAACAATTATTGAAATATTGCTCCATTAATTATGTCATAAAATGAAACAACAGGTACATAATCAAAAGAAAGAAAAGGGTAATGATGAAATGGAGAGTTCTCACACAGAAGCCGGTCTTGATCATGAAAAACTCCATGGAAGCTCCAATCAGAGCCGACCCGAATGCGATCTTCAAATACCAATCCAGAAACTTCATTTTCGACTACACATAAAGAAAAATCAAAACTTCAATTTCAGCAACTGTATGTGTGTGTGTGTGTGTGTGTGTGTGTGTGTGTATATATATATAGATTATGATCAGGGCATGCTTTCGCTTAAAGAATTACAAGGTAAGAACGAGAGCTCGAGATTTATATGTCCGAACAGTAGACGGAGCTCTGGGAGGCTGAGACTCTCCGACTGCGAGAGTAACGAGTTTCTCCGTCTTTTCGAGTTTGGACTGGATAACTTCGGAGATGGGCCTGCGTTTTGGGCTCCAGGTTTTCATGTCAGACTAAATCCCCACCAATATTTTCTTTTGTGACAAATTTAGGCCCCTGTGCTAAACATTTCGTTTTTCATTTTCAATTCAAGTTTTACTTTTTTAAAAAAAATTGAAAATTGAAAATTGTTTGGTAACTATTTTTGTAAATTGAAAATTGAAAACTACTTCTTTGAGTTTTCAAACTTGGCCTTGGGTTTCCTTTTTTTAGGTTTTTAATTTTCATTTTCATAAAAACTGAAAACCACAAACTGAAAAAATGAAAACTAAAAATGAAATGACTATCAAACTACCCCTTAAAAATACTCTTTCGATAGGAGAGGGGACATTCTATTTTGGCTTATTTTGGCCTTCAAAATTCCAATTTATTGTTGAAAGTTGAAACCTCCTAAAAATAAGCAGAAAATCAGAGTCTTACTTGTGAGTGTCGTAGTAGATTAAAAAAGAATAAAATTTTCGTGACAGCTTTATAACATCCAGTTAATCCTAGATTCTAGATTACCTTGGTAGATAGAGAGTATTCTTATTCAATTCACCTTGTTTAGCATTCAAACTCTCTCCCTCTTTTATATAAATTCGAGTAGTGATATCGTTTGCAGTAAAACTAACACTAACCAAATCATAGTTTCTCTGAATTGACCTTGAAACCACCTAAACACAACCAAACCGCATAATTTGTATTATTTGCTTGAACACTTGTGATATATTCTTCGACAATAATAAGTTTTTTTTTCCAACTATTATTTGGTGTATGCGTATGAAGTTTGATATGAAGTCCACCAAGGCATACAATCCGGACTTTTGAAATTTGGTCAAACGACTACAAACAATGGCTCATTTTAAAAGTTATAATAACTTTAGCTGTTGGATCAAATTTCAAAAGTCCGGATTGTGTGCCTTGGTGGACTTGGTGGAAAGAATCGGAAAAGGATCCCTTTCCTTCCTCGGGTACCATACAAAATCCACTTGGTGAAACAAAAACGGGTGTGCAACACAAAATTACTTCCAAATTGCTTTTCCCAATTTGAGCTTAATGTTCTATTGAGAATTACTAGAATTGTGTAATTACACTGATATCTTTTCTTTTTCTTTTTTTAGATAAAGAATTTAATTTGTAATCATCTGTTTAGTCATCGCATGTATTATAACAATGTAATTTTTCAATTATAATTAGTATAGGATTTTTATGGAATTTGATTTTTATTTTTATTATAAATAATAATGTTAGCAAGTTAAATTGTTAGATTTTAAGAACGAATGCTAGCATGCTTTGTCCCGGTCAAACCAAGCTTCTTGTCCATTAGCTCTCTTCCTTCTAGGTTTCTAGTCCAAAGTTATTTTACTTGTGTTGAAACCCTAGCAGATCAATACGTGGAGTAATCCTAACCAGACCCTCTACTTTTTTTTTTTTTTTTTGGTCAAAGGAGAACTATATTCCAACCAAACACAACTACAACAAAAGCCCAACACAAAACAAAGATACAACAAAAAACAGGCCTAAAACAAAACCAAAACAGAAAAAAGGCCCAGCAAGGCCCCAAAACCAACAGCTTCCGCCAGAAGCTTCCACAGCCATCGTCCCCCTCGGAAACAAGTCCTTCAGCCAATGCCCAGCTACCATATAGTAGCGCCTCCACAAATGCCACCTCCAACCCACCAGAGCACAGCCATATAGTTTTTATAGGAATAACGGAAGGAAGTTTGTGAAAGCCCACGAACAACACTGTCGGAACTAAGGAACAACTCGGAACTGCTAGACAAAGCGGAGAAAGTGGTGGTGATGGAACCACCCGAGCCGGTGAAGACACCAGAGCTATACACACAATCGCCCAAATAAACTTGGCTGGCGATCGGATCAAGGGTGAAAAGAGAAGAGGGTTACTTGCAGGAGTAAAGAACCAGGGAAGGCCAGAGAGAAATTTGGGGAGCGATAACAGTAGAGGCAGGGAGAGGAGAAGGAGAAGAGAAAAGAAAAAGCACGGCAACCAACCCCGGCCGAAGCCGGGGCCGGTGCCACCGGACAAGTCCAAAATCAAAAGACTCACAAACGGTGAGAAAACACTCTCAGGTCAGAGAGAAAGAACTCTCACCGAGGAGAGAAAAACAACTTTACACAGTTGTGTAACGTCCCACATCGCCCAAGAGAGTGATCCTTAAATGTATATTCTCATCCCTACCTAGCACGAGGCCTTTTGGGAGCTCACTGGCTTTGGGTTCCGTAGGAACTCCGAAGTTAAGCGAGAAGGGGGCTAGAGCACTCCCATGATGGGTGACCCACTGGGAAGTTACTTGTGAGTTCCCAGAAACAAAACCGTGAGAGCGTGGTCGGAGCCCAAAGTGGATAATATCGTGCTACGGTGGTGGAACGGGCCCAGGAAGTGATCCGCCCCGGGCCAGGATATGACGATTGGTATCAGAGCCTATCCCTGGCCGGAAGTGTGCCGACGAGGACGTTGGGCCCCTAAGGGGGGGGTGGATTGTAACATCCCACATTGCCCAAAGGAGTGATCCTTAAATGTATATTCTCATCCCTACCTAGCACGAGGCCTTTTGGGAGCTCACTGGCTTTGGATTCCGTAGGAACTCCGAAGTTAAGCGAGAAGGGGACTAGAGCACTCCCATGATAGGTGACCCACTGGGAAGTTGCTCGTGAGTTCCCAAAAACAAAACCGTGAGGGCGTGGTCGGAGCCCAAAGCGGACAATATCGTGCTATGGTGGTGGAACGGGCCCGGGAAGTGATCCGCCCTGGGCCAGGATGTGACAATTATCTTTAGTAAAATGATGTGATTTATTATAAACAGACCTTCTACTTTTTTTTTGAACGAACCAGACCCTCTACTTTTTTTCTCGGTCTGAAACGTAAATTTCATTAGTCCTATATTAGTGTGTCCACTTTCTTATTAGTGATGAACTTGAGCTTAATAAAAATTTGACCTTTAGGTGTACTTAAACTACATTATTACTTGCCTTCATGCACGCGCGTGCTACGCATGACTTACACGTTTTAAATGTATTTAGAGTAAATTGACAAAAGGAAAGTCAAATATTTGAAGTAAACGAATAATCTTATATCATGCTAAAAGAAAGCCCTCATAAACCAATTAAAGCAGCTGAATTCACATAATAAAATCGGTCTCTATAGAATTTACATTAAGAATAGAGAAAATAATATTTAATAAACAATTGATTGAATCACATTATTGCTAGCTCATTGTGAGGCTAAGCCCACCTCCATCCCCCTTAGTGTCGATAATATCGTTTGTTAAAAAAAATAATTATTTAACAACTAATTTAATTACATTATTTTCCGCGTGCGAAATACCTTTTTTATAACCGTCATTACACGCCGCTTAAGATGTTTTGAACGTGTTTAAAAATAGAGAAAATAATATTTAATAAACAACTTATTGGATCACATTATTGCTAGCCTATTGTGAGGCTAAGCCCACCCCATCCCCTTTAGTGTAGATAATATTGTTTGTTAAAAAAAAAAAATCATTTGACAACTAATTTAATCACATTATTATCCGCAAAAGACCTTTTTTTATAATCGGCATTACACGTCTCTTAAGATGTTTTGACACACCCCGACCCAAATCAAGGCATGTTGGCCGTCACGTGAAGGTGACGGCTAGCATGCCTTGATTTGGGTCGGGATGTGTCATGTTTTGAACGTGTTTAAAAATAGAGAAATTGAATCACATTATTGCTAGCCTACTGTGATGCACTAATTAAAAAAACAAACAGCAAAAAAAAAATTAATTATTAAAAAAAATACTGTTAAAATGACGAAAATGCCCCTGCCTTATTTGATGCATTATTTTGGGATGCCCTTGAAGTTTGGGAAATCTTATTTGAACCCATGTAATCTGTTTCTATACCCAACTTAAATTTAAATTGTTAATTGTCTATTTTACCCTATTGCGTAATTACTATTAAGTACAAAATGAAATTAATAATAAAACTCAAATTTATCAATAAACCCATTAAACCCTACCATCACTTCTTGTTTATCCTACGTTCATTCTGGCTAAAACCCTAATAGGTCTTGACGCACCCCGACCCTGAATGTCTACTAGGACTCCGAATCGAGCTATGCTGGCCGACACCTGGAAGGTGACAAAGCCATAAAGTATAGTGATGTGGAAAATGTGAATAAATTTAAACCTAAAAGTGCCTAAAGACAAGAGTGTGCTGTGAGCGGGAATGAACCCATTTCACACGCGACGTCAGAGCATAAGTAAAGTACAGTAGTGTGGGTAAAGATCATACCCTCAGAGGTAGCCACCTATACTGCGATTCGCCAAGAATCCTCGTTGATACGAACTTCAGCAGCTAAAACCTGAAGGGGCGAAAAACAGAAGGGTGAGTGGGCAAAAACAAAACGTTTGAAAGCACATTTATCTTTTCTGAACATAATAACCCCTCACTGTAAAACCCGTATAGTTTTCAGAAAATAATAACACGTAAATATATAAAAACAATGCTTAGAAGCAATCAAAACAGAGGTATGCCATGTCAAGATGTTCAACAACAAAATGTGTAAGTCAGGTGATACGATTCAATGTAAAATAGTATGTCAGCCGGAGTCACCTAATGTGACATGTACGGCTGAATCTATAGCTCATCAAGTATGCTTGCACACGAGTCGGAACCACCTATTGTGGTCTGTACGACAGGGCTGGGTGTAAATAAGTACGCTCAAGTGCTACGATCACGTGAAGACTATGAGAATAATCGCAGGTCACCTACGAGTCGGAACCACCTATTGTACGACAGGGCTGTGCACCAAACTTGGATCCAAGGTGAGTGTGCGGTGCGGGAGATGAACTTCACATGAAGGATTGTGCCCTGGCCACGGGCGGGAGCACTAACACCGGGGTGCAGGATAATGAGCTCAAAATGCATCAACATATAACCACACACAACGCAACTAATACCATCATGATGTACTCACCTGAAGCTTACCTGAGCTTCTGCAGCCTCAAAAAATATAATTCACAAGTATAATAGTGAAACACTCAAAATGCAACTTATTTACGACATGGCATTCAAAGCTTAAATCATTTAAGAAAGACGTTCTTGAAACCATAACACACATATATATATATATATATATATATATATAAAGCAAATGCCCACTCACCTGGAGTTCGCGCTACAACTCCCTAGCACAAACATCGAGGCGTCACGAACGATCGGGGCCTAGAACAATTATCAAACCACATCTCAGAATTCTTCTCAATAGAACACGTAACTTACATAAAACACATCCCCAAGGACGCTCTAGAATGATTTGGGACCCATTGACCAAAAGTCAACCGTCGGTCAAAGATCGACGGTAGGGTCCCCAACCCTACGTAACTCGATCCGGAAGATCCGCATCTCGGACTTCCGATCCGTAACTTCCCAAGATCCACATTAAGCTTCTAGAACAACATACTAAAGTTTCATTACGATCCCTTGGTTGGATC
Organism: Heteromeles arbutifolia; assembly: GCA_024362995.1. NCBI lineage: Eukaryota > Viridiplantae > Streptophyta > Magnoliopsida > Rosales > Rosaceae > Heteromeles > Heteromeles arbutifolia. The sequence continues at coordinate 23,892,913 of JANCRC010000006.1, forward strand.
TCCACCAATTACAATTTCAAGTGGCGGTTAACGTTTTATTTTATGAACTTACAAATCCAATTCGGGAAGATCCGTACGTAGGATTCCCAATCCCTAAGTTCCTATGGTCCTCAAATATTACGCACTATAATGTATTAAAGGTTGGTGACGATCCAACGGTTGGATCGTTGATTACTATTCTAATCAAGTGGCGAACTTTAATGGAACTTCGCCAGCTTCTGCAGATTTTGCAGATTTCCTGGGCAATCTTTAGAACTCCATATCTCACTTGTTTCTCAACCAAATTCGAACCATAATACACCAAATCGAAGTTAGAGAAGTGTAGAACAAAATTATACCTACTTGGAGTCCAAATGGTGGCCGGAGGTGGCCAGAAAATGGCCTGAAAGACGGCTGTCCGCGGGAAAACTGGTAACTAGCCGGAATATCTGGGCAACCTTTCAACGTCCCTAACTTTGTCAATACTCCACGAAATCAAGTGATTCAAAAACGGAAATCATATTTTTCGACGAGAGGAAGAGATTGGTACCTTGCACGGTGGCTATATTGCCATTGTTTGGCCGAAAAACTTCTCGAAAGTGGCAGAGGTCGCCAGAAACTGGGCAAACCTTAAATCGTTATAGCTTTCTCATTTTTCAACCAAATCACACGATCCAAACATAAAAATTTAGCTAATCGACAAGAAGAATCGATCTATACCTGTTTAGAGTTCAAAATATGGCTGGAAATTATCTGAAACTGAAGGGAAACCAAAAAGTGAGTTCTAACTTGCCTTCGGCCACAAAAATTCTCGAAACCAACTACGGATTCACAATTCCAGGGATGCTAGGGACATGATTATGATGTTTTCAGGGTCTAATTTGCTGGGAAAATGATTGGTGCTGGTTTGGTTTCCACGGGAAGAAAGGGAGCCGAGAGAGAGTGAGAGAATGAGAGCTATGGGAGAGAGATGAGAGTCACGGGAAAGAAAGAAAAGAAGGAGAGTTCCAGAAGATTAGGGACCAATCTGTGGGTCCCACATGGCACACTACTCTAGATACAACATGTTTTCAAATGGCAAATTACCAAAATGCCCTCGACGTTTAAAGGTTCGTAGAATCTTCGTTACAACTCCAAATTACATTCTGTTTGTGCCCACGCATTCGTAGCGACGAGTACTACCCAAATACACCAAGAAGATGATTCTTAGGTGACATGATAAGGCGGTCAAACAAAATCGACGCATTTGCCTCGAATAGGGATGACAATTCTAACCGTTAAACCCGATAACCGTGGATAACCGCCCAAATGTATTGGATTTGGTTATGAAAATTCAGGTATGGTTTGGATATGGGGAAAAACCGTGAACTTTATTCGGTTATGGTTTTGGATATGGTTATAGGGGTCCCCAATCCGTATCCGTACCCGAATCCGATTCGAATATATTATATATATATATGTATGTATGTACGTATTTGATATATAATATAATTTTATTTAATTTACCAAACCCTCCCTGTACTAATTCATTATGCATGCATCAAACCCTATACTATCTTTATTATGCACCAAACACCATGCATGGGGCATACCAACAACCTCATCAATTAAATACTCTTATTGTTATACTCAACCAAATTAATTCATTGAATCATTTTATATATCAATTATCAAATGTTCCAAGTATATTGGATTCATCTCTCTTCAAGAGTCTCACTGGCTTAGTGGAACTAGAAGCAAAGTGCAAATTTCTCGTTCTTTTGTCGTCACAAGTTTTGGAATTATTAGAAAATTTGCTTTGTCTTCCTCTCGTATTTGCTTTTGTCCTCTTTCTTTTTTTATTGGACCAATTTATCATATTGGCTTGTCATGAACAACTTCAAATATATTGTTATGTTTTTTGTAATTTGATGTGGCTATTTAATGACGGCATTATTATCTACTAAAATTTATAGTGGGTCAATTGGATAAATATATATATATGTATGTATTTATTTTACGAAAATGGATATAACCGATAACCGATTGAAAATCCGTTACCCAGTGGATATGGTTATGGATAATCCCCGATGGTTATTCTGCGGTTATGGGTATGGTTAATTTTCGTGGTTATGGGGATGGATATAGCATTTCCGTCCCCAAACCAAACTGTTGCCATCCCTAGCCTCGAAGGGCATTTTCGTACATTCACTTATTAAAAGTTTTGAATCCTCCAACTATGGTATGACTCAATTTATGAATATTTTGTTCGTTTGATTTCAATTTTTTTAAAGTTTAGAAGATGAGTGTTTGGGTTTCAATTGTTTTCATCAATCCCGAATGGTTTGTAAAACTTTCTGCAATTGAAAAATTCTAAGGAAAAACTTCTTACCAATGTTCTTAAATTATAAACTTCCTTGCTTGTTGATAAATATAAGGGGATGATTTTTTTTTATTTGTTGCTTATGCACATCAGTAGAAAGAAAAAAGGCAAAATGTCTGGGTTTGGTAACAGAAAAAAAAAAAGAAAAAAGGTTGCCCTGGAAATTCTAGTAGGTAAGAGGGGGGGGGGCAAGGACGCCTCTTTGTTTTAAAAAAAAAAATTCAATTACAGATGTTATTTTATAAAGGGAATGAGTGTAAAGATAAATTAACATTTTGAATTGGGTTTGAAAGGGTAGTTTAGAGAATAAATTTGGGTTTAAAGAGAAATTAAGTCTTTAATAAAAAACAATATTGGTGAATAAAGTAAGTTGGGTGTAGAGAGAGGTTACATGAATTCAAATAAAATTTCCCTTGAAGCTTTTTGTCTTAGGGGTATTTTTGTCCAACTATTTTTGTTGAAGCTTGGTGACACCAAAATCACTATTCATTTTTCCATTGGCTTATATATAAATAACTAATTTAGTGTGAAGCTTAGTTCAATATCTTATCTCTTAGGGTAGATAATATCGTTTGTTAAAAAAAAAAAAAAAAAAATTAACGTTGATAGAGGTATGGTTTTCAATTTGCAGTAATACGTTAATGTTTTTTGCTCACTTGGTCATCAATGAATGTGTAGTTGCTCTCACAAGTGAATTTGATATTTTTTTTTTTTTTTTAACAAGTGAATTTGATATAGTACCTACTATTAAAAGTGAAAAACAAATATATGTATTTAAAAAAAATTTAATATCAGGAATAGATCCTCTCTGGATCATCTTGGTGAGGATCCTCTCCGGATCTTTTTTGTGAAGATTCTGAGAATCCTTCACTCGGGTATGTTTACCGTATATTATGCAGTTAATTTTTATTAAATACTGTTTATATTTAATTATAAATAAAAAGATTTATAATAATTTTTTACGAAAAGATGTACGATGAATAGGAAATGCGCAACGAGACGAAAACCCCTGCACACACCTTCAGACAAAAGTTACAAAACTTCTCGTCATCTTCCTCCGCGACCTGACCAGACCATCGTCCTCCCAGATAATTCCATGTTTTTTCTCACCAATTAAATAGCATTTTCCAATATTCTAATAAATTAATTTAAATTAAAACCACTACAATTCTCCAATTCCTTAATAAATCTTTCAGTCTCTCACTCTTTTATATTTGCTGGGTTCTTTTTTTTCCTTCCCAAAAGAAATTCTTGGGGTCCTCAGTAATAACAATGCAAGCTGCTCAATCAGTCTCCAATGGAGCTGCAGAACCTCCTCCTTCTCCTCAGGTTTATATCTCAACTTCCCCATCTCTCACCTGTTTTTGTATGTTTTCCATGTTTGCATTTACTGTTTCTGCAACGTTTTGGATGCAACCCATGCTTTGCTCTCGCAAGATTTGAACTTTTTTGTGTGGATAAAGTGGAAGATTTGAACTTGATTAATCATTTTTTAGCTCAAGAAATCAACTGGGTAAAAAGAATAATTTTACTGGGACGATTTATTTGCTGTGTTGCTTGCTTTATTAGGGGGTGTATTTAATTGAGATTAAAAGAGTTATAAGTCTATGGAGTTTAATGGAGTTCCATAGACTTTATGTGAATTTTGAGCGGAGTCGTAAGGGAGAGGTCTGATTTTATAAAGCCTAGAAACACTATAAAAATCTCTCCAAATCCATTAAAATCTTCATCTTTTAAAATACTTTAAAATCAAATCGTAATTGAATGCGTATGGAGTTTTATGAACTGCTTTAAAATCCAAAATGAATAGACTCAGATTCTATGGAGTTTTACAAACTTTTTTAAAATCTTGACTGAATAATACCTATGGACTTTCATGGATTCATTTAAATTCTTGATTGAATAGAATACACAAGAATTTGTCAACTCTTTTAAAATCTTTAAACTCCTAATTGAAGCTGGATTTTTGGTTATTTTTGTCTCTGGTGGTTGGATTTCAGCGAGTAACATTAAGCATGAAACTTTAGGGGTGCCCCCTGCCCAGTTTCTGATTTCACTGGTTTAATGCTATTTTTCATTACAAGTTAAAACTATTCCTAAACTGTTACATTCTCTTTTGCCCTCCTTTATTAGTATTTTGCAGGTCTTGATTGTGTTCTGCAAACTGCTTTTCTGTTACTTTTTTATTGCAGATATCGACTGTTTTTCATAACGGTTAAAATACCCGGAGTATACTAGAAAATCCCAAATCTTTATAGCCATTTGGGTTGTTTTTGTTTAAAAAGTTTGTGTCTTTTTGTTTTGTTAATTGATATAAGAAATCTTCTGAAAGCGTATAGACCAAATGAGAAGTAGCATTAGATATTTTGTTTTGTGTAGGCTGGTCTCCAAAATCTGAAGACAGAAAAGGAAGAAGGTACCGACCTGGAATCTACCGGCAGGCGCCCAGACATATCACTTCAGATACCCCGAAGGCCTGTGGGTTTTGGCAGCAGCCGCAGTGGAAAGGGTTTACTGCAGTCTCAAGGTTCCTCTAAGGGCAGCTCGCTATCAGGGGGCCTTTTCCGGGGTTTAAGCTTCAAGAAAAAAGGCAATCAGCCGAATGGTGAGAGAAGCTCCCTCCTTGATTCAGACCCCAGTAGAGCTCCTGAAAGTCCTATAATGGCCAATCCAGTATCACCATTTTCTTGGGAAAGATGGACCTCTCTTCCTGTTACACCAGCACCAAATTTGTCCCACTCTGTTGCTACACCCAGCTCTGCGAGGATGTATAATGAAGTGCACAAGCCACATGTAAGTGGTCATGCATTCTGCAGTTTTCCCTAGTTTTTGAGATTTCACATGAACTTCTGTGCTTTTGGAGGTATAAAACTGGTAATGCAACAAAAGATCATAATCTTCCAAACAAAAATTATGATTGATGATTTACCTAGAGACATTGTAGATTTTTTTTTTTTTTTTTTGTGTCCCCTAAATGCTGTTTCAGAGAATGATGTCTGAACATTCATTGTCCTGGAAAGGGAATCTGATTTACGTTTCCAGTTTAGACACTCAAGTTACCTCTTAACCGTGTTATATGATAATTCGGGCAATTTTGCCATTAAACTACTATGTATGTACTATGAAAAAGAAAATTAAATCTGAAGCTTTGTGCTTCTTCTAATTTTTTCCTCATTAATGCTTCCCTAAAAACGGCTTGTTAATCAGGAAATCATCCAACTGAAAGAGATGGTTGTGATTAATTTTGTGCAGAAAGAAACTAGAACAGTTTCGAGGTCCCTTTCCGTGCCTGGACGAAATAAAGTCATTGTAAGATCCATATCTTTTGCAACTCGAAATGAGCAGACTCAAACAGATCCTAGTGATGGTATGTAGTGAATCTATTATTCTGGTTTTTTGCTCATGCTGCATATGCAACTCACATATTTGTAACAATGAATGAATTTACTCACTGTATTTCAAGGAGTGTGATATCCACACACCCCATTTTACTTCTCACACACCTTTTTAATTTTCAACTATCAGATCGGATGAATTGAAGAAGATCAATGGACAGAAATTATCAAGGGGTGTGTGAGAAGTAAAATGGGGTGTGTGGATAGCACACCCCTATTTCAACTACTTTTGGCATATGTATTCCTCTCTCTCTCTCTCTCTCTCTCTCTCTCTCTCTCTCTCTCCCCTAACTTTATTTTGCCAAATCAGATCAAATAACTCCAGTTCCAGTGGAGGCCGATGATGAAGAAATTCCTGAAGAAGAAGCAGTGTGCAGGATATGTCTTGATGTATGTGATGAACAAAATACGCTCAAAATGGAATGCTTTTGCAAAGGTGCTCTCAGACTTCTACATGAAGAGTGCGCCATAAAGTGGTTTAGCACAAAAGGAAACAAGAACTGTGATGTATGTGGTCAAGAGGTTCAGAATTTACCTGTAACATTGCTTCGGGTGCAGAGCACTGCTCAAAGGGGTAGCAGACAGCAGCGCAACCAACAGGGTTTGCGTCCTGAAACGATAAGGTATGATAATGTGGTATTGAGATCCTTTACATTTATGACTTTGATAGAAGGATATATTTGGAGACTCATGATGTCATGACTGTTAAAGGGAAAGAAAAAACAAGTAGAAACCTTTTTTATGAAGCATCCATTTCGATTCAGTCACGATTGAACAGTCTTGAATGTCCAAATAGAATTCTCAACATTAAATGCCAGAAGATTGGATCCAAATCAAATTTACTTACCTTGTAGAGACCAATTTCCGCCATCATAGCCACATCATTGGCAGGCGACAGTGCTACTGTAGGGTTTTCTTTCTGAGCAAGTTTCCCCCTGTACATTATTTGTAGAATTCAACTTATGATAGATCTCACGCTTCCTTTTTACTCGTTTATAGCTAATATTGTCATATTTTATGCAGTGCCTGGCAGGACTTTGTGGTACTGGTCTTAATTAGCACAATTTGCTATTTCTTCTTTCTTGAGCAGCTACTGGTATGCCATTCTGCTAAACTAGAACTTGTTCATGTCTCCTGATGAGTTCGATATCCTCCAATAGAATTCAAAATAATCCAATCTAATTGTGTGTAATTAGACCACACCTAGCACTATGCAAGACATTGTTAAGAACACCTAAATTATGCAGTTCCAAGTGCCATGAAATATTATCTGTACATTTGTATGGTCTACAAACTATCTGAGCACATACAGGGTCCCAAAAAGAACGCATTGAAAGAAGGGACATAACTGGTTCAAATTGTGACTGATAGTTGGCAAACGATGCTAATTCTACTCTTTTCCAATGCGTAGATTCGTGACTTGAAAACTAAAGCGATTGTAATTACAGCACCGTTTGCATTTACATTGGGTCTATTGGCATCGATATTCGCCATCATCCTTGGTATAGCGGAGCCTCTGAGATTTCTCGTTCTCTTCTCTCTGTGTAAGTTTATAACCGTCTAACCATTTGCTTGTTTAATTGCAGCAATCAAGGAGTATATATGGACATATGCAGCTCTTGAGTTTGCGCTTGTCGCCCTCATCGTCCACCTGTTCTATAGCATAGTGAGTGATGCTTTCGATTCGTGATTTTATCCAAACCCTGTCATAACATGCTCCATGATCTGCGTGTGTTTTTCTGTTGCTCACTGCGGTTTTTTCTACGGTGCACCAAACTGCCTAATGCCAGACTACGTGTGCTTGATTATTTCACAATTTGCCTTATTAACTAAATTTTTTTTTGTTCTTTCAGCTTCATCTGATGGCCATTTACGCGATATTGCTTGCTGCGGTGTTGGGTTTCGGAATAGCGATGAGCCTCAACTCATTGTATATGAAATATTTCACCTGGAGAGTTCAAGTTGCACAATCTCAAAGCTCTAGCCCTGTATGACTGATTCCTGGATTTAACAGGGAATAGCATTTTGTGTTGGTAAATTGTAATTTAATTAGTGTACATCTTACACTCTGTCCAACTTTAATATATATAGAGGAGTAAATTGTAGCTATGGTCCCTTAACTTTAACTCAATTGGAGCAATGGTCCATCAACTAAAAATCCATTACCATTGGTCCCTCAACTTATCAAAACGTGCAGCTATGGTCCCTCAACTAAAAATCCATTACCATTGGTCCCTCAACTTTAATTCAACTGGAGAAATGGTCACTTAACTTTAACCCAATTGTAGCAATGGTCCTTCCAATGTAACTCGTTTTGACAAAAATTTTGACATAGTTGACAAAAAGAACCATAATTATACACTTTGATGAGTTGAGGGACCCTAATTGTATAAATGGTCATTCCAATATAACTTATTTTGACAAAATTTTAACAAAATTTATGAAAAGGACTATAACTACACATTTTGATAAGTTGAGGGACCAATGGTAATGGATTTTTAGTTGAGAGACCATTGCTCTAATTTGATTAAAGTTGAGGGACCATTCGTACAATTTACTCTATATAGAGAGATGAAACTTGTAGCTAAAAAGTCGACTGCTAAATGTGCCATCCTTGTCTTTATATTTATAATTTTTTTACTTTTTAAGTTTTGTAAACAATGCCGCGCCGTTGGGGCGGGGGAATGGAGGAGAAGACCTCGAGTACAAGGGTAGATGCTCTTGAACGACTTTGGTCTGGTTAAAGGACATAACATGTACAAGTTAAGGCTAAGCACTATCGGTTTGCTTTTATGAGCTCAAACCCGGTAACTCCGTACAATGAGAGCTCAAACTCATAGGTGGTTTCTATTGGATTGGACTGGATAAGCCACCGCACCGCATTCTAGGTATACTGATGCCAGAAATGGATGTGGACTTTGAAACCTTGTTCAAGCTAAAGGTGGAAGAAAACTTATCGCGTCCACCTTGGTAGGATTTGAAGTGGGACGTTTCCTTCGTTAATCCATCTTCTACTTTCAACTTGGATACGATTGTAAGTTGATTTCCATTTCTTCCTTCAACATAATCTAATCCAATCCAATACGCACCAAACCAGGCCTAAAAGTACAAGATTCATAACGCTGAAAATCATAAGTTGATTTATCTAATAGCATCATCGTCCCTCCCGAGTAATCAAGAATATTCTTATGGTAAAAAAATAATTTACGTTACAGTAAGCAAATCATTACAGCAGTAAACAGAAACTAGCTACATCACCCAGTAAAAAAGGGTGAAGAAAGAAACCTTCACACATATTTGCAACTAGTACGGTTATATACAACATGGAGATATTTACAGGGAAAATATAAAAAAGAAAACTCAATTAGTAATGCACATTATCGCAACGAAAATGCCTAACCGTATAAAGGAAGAAAGATATTTGAAAAAAAGAAAAGAAAAGATGAACAAATGTAATTGACCTTATTTATTTTTTGTCACAGGGAGGAACTTACTGCCATCTTTCCTTAGCCATATGGTCCAACGGGTTTTCTTAACTCGATCCGTGAAGAGGCGATGCCTGCCACATCATTTGTGCAAGCGTGTTAGGAAAACCAAGATACGAATCCTTGATACACATAATCTTTAGTTTCTTCCATTATTTTAAAGACGACAAAACCAATTGAATACAATGACGAATATACAAGAACAAGAGATATTACTTTCGAACAATAATGATGTAATCCTGGAAGTAAAACTAACCTTTCAAACTCCAGCTTCTGAGTAACAATCCCATTCAAAAGCAACTCTGAGCTGTAAACTGTAGCTCCTGAAAGTATAAAGCAGTGTCAAAAAAAAAAAAAAACCTCGTATTCTTATAGGGGTGTGATATTAACACACCCTTCTAATTTTCGACCGTCGGATCAGATGAATTGAAGAAGATCAACGGGCATAAATTAACAAGGGGTGTGAGAGAAGTAAAAATAGGTGTGTGGATAGCACCCCACTTCTTATAAATACTTGGTAAATAAAAGCCATGGCTGCTAACCTTTTTCGAGTAAAGGCACACAAATTTCATAATCTTCTTCACAAGATAGAACCAACAGATCATCTGGAATTTTATCAGCCTCCAAAACAGATCTACCAATTCTTTCTATAGCCTAATGAGCATTTCGAACAAAATCAAAATCATTTCTAGAATTAATGGCAATCAAAAGTTCAGATAAAAACAGGATGAACTTTATACGTGCATGTTGCAGTGTATGCATGCATGAAGAGAAAGAAAGAAAACCATACCTGGCCCTGGACTGCTTTGACCAGACTTGAAATTATTTCTTTACCAGGCTTCGTATTTGGGGTGATGAAGACTTTACGACCCTGCAAAATCATGTGTTAATGGGAATGCAATCTAAGTCTAATCTATCTGGGCGCACCAACACAAACATAATATTTACCTCCAGAAGTGGATGCTGGCACGCACGTGCCAACGAAGTCGGCATGTTAAAGCCAAACTCCTTCTCCTTCTTGGTATCCCTTAGTATATAGTTTTTCTCATCAATGAAACAACTAGCTTGTCCACAGCTATCGAGCCATAAATGTGTCACCACTGGTTTTCCAGCAGCAATAGCTTCTAACATATTCCTCGTACGCACAAATTGATCTGCTATGAAGTGTGTGGCATCTGTCATAGAGGATGCCACAGAAACTCCTAGTCGGGCCAAAATCTGCAAAAAAAGATTTGCAGATAAGATTAGTTTAGAACTTACATGTTTAAAAAAAGACTGAACTCACTCACAAAGTACCTTTTTCTGATGCTTAATTACATAGTCATCCAAGTGGTGGCTATACAATACTCGAACATCAGTCATATCTCTCCTCTTCCTTAAATCCTTTGATGCTGAAGTTGGTGTATGCCCCTTTGCACTCAAGTCACGGATTTCTTTCAAAAGACTTGGCCTTGAAGGGGTCTTCTTGCATGACTGTTTGAAATATTCATTACCCATACAAACTGGAGATGCATCATTGACAGGGACCTTACTGTTAACTGGAGTAGCACAAGCTGAATCCAGTGGTTTGTATTTCCCTAGCGGGGATTCATCCCTCATTTTAGTAGCAGAAGACGGATTTGCATCACTCGTCCTGTCAAGAATTCCAACTGCCTCTCCACCAGTTGTAATCTCTGATATCATTATCCCATCCTTATGAGAAGAATTACAATGAAGAGGAGCTTTCCAAGGAACAGTTTTTAAACTTTGATGTGCAAATTTTCTAGCACAATTCTTGTCACCACGTGTAGCTGATCGGGTTCTTCTTGTTGACTTTACATCAACAAAAATGCTTTGAGCAGCACCCTGCGATCTTGTGTGCCTAGTGACATGTTGTCCAACTTTGTCTGGCTGAACAGATGGGGTCGGTGGATCATTTAAGTTATCAGGCCCATAAACCTGATCAGATAACTTTCTCCTAGATCTTTTTCCTTTGGGGAAGCTTAAAGCATCCAATTTGATGCCATTGCAAATAGCTTCAAACTTGAGATCTGAACCGTGATGTTGGCTTCGTTTATGATTTCCAACTTCTCCGGATCGATTGGGACCCGATTTTGAAGATTTTGCATTCAACGCATTAGACACCTGAACACCTGTGAAACTAATTATTTTTTCTCTAGTTGCAACATCCTCTGTTTGAGAGCTCGACTCTTCTCCACAATCACTGGATGCATCATCAGCTTTCTTTAACTGATTTACCACCATAGACCGTCTAGTTCGACGTGCTATCGGCGTAAACGTACCAACATCCTGTTGTAAATGCTTTTTTATAGATCCTTCTGTTCTTAGGTCAATAGCAACAGAAGGCATTTTCTCCATGTTTCTGTTCCCAATGATGTTAAGATGCTTTTTAGCATTGGACTTCCCCTTCTTTGATTTTGGTATCACCACCTTTGTTTCACACTCCTTCCTGGTATTCTTAGAATATTCCGGAGGTGAAACTGAAGAATGTTTACTTGATCTGCCACCAACCCTCGTTTTCTTTGCTTGTCGAGTTTCTCGGGAAACCCCTGCATCAGTAAAACGCCCTCTTTTTCGAGAAGACAGTTTCGTTGAACAAGTTCTATTCTTTGATTTTTCTCCCATCGAACCTTCAGGAGAACTCTGATTTCCTTGAGCATCTTGATGGTGATCACTAGCATCACAATTGGAAATCCCTTCACCATAACACAAGGCTTCTATAGCTTCAGCTGCCATTTGAGTATCAAAGCCTACATTCATCATTTCAGGTGCATCGTTCTTATTAATATTGGCATCCAACTGCTCTCTAGGGGAGTCATTGTTAAACTGTTCGTCAAACTCACTGACGAGATTCTTTATATGTTTCATTTCATCTTCATGTGCTGTCTTCTTGTCGACTTTTGAATTATGCAACAATAGTTTTGAATCAGAATGAACTACACCTATTCTCTTGTTCTTTCCTTGTAATTGTTTTTTGCAATCCTTCTCCACATCCTGTCCTTTCTCTTTGGACTTCTGGGGTTGGGGAAGAGATCTCCACCGATGGCTTCCACCATCGAAGAAGTCTGCTTTTCTTCGGCGGAAAAATTCACCTCCTTCTTCATCCTCGCGGTTATCATCCCAATCGAAAATCCCTTTATCTATGCTTTTGTCATTGGCTTTCTTGGCCAAAGTTTGTGGCCCTTTTGCACTTGAGACAAATTTTGAATTGTCCCTTGCACTCTTTCCATGGCCAACTTCTTTATTAGACTCATCAAGATTATTTTGGAGGAATTTATCCACAAAATCAAGTGCATTAGCCTGTGATAATTCACCTGGTTCTTGAGAGTCAATATAGCTCAACCCTGCCAAATTACTAGGAAACTGAAGCAAATCTTCAGCTTCTTCATCACTAGCGCTGTTATGAGAAATTTCCGTGTTTTCAGCATCAGAATCCTCAGTAAAAAGTTTTCTCGCTGTTGAACTACCAGTCCTCCATTTGTTCTCATTCCTTGAATCATGTTCCTCGTTGACTTCTTTCCCATCGATGGTCGAACCCCCTAAAAGAGATACTGCATTATCTTTCCCAGAAAGTTGATTCAAAGATTGATTATTACTTGGAACAGAACGAGACTCACTGTTGGTACCATTCAAAGCTGTACTGCAAGCTGCTAGACCGGAGGCCTGTAAGGATGCTGCACGGACTGAGGTTAATTGCATATGCACAGAACCTGAGCAAAATGGGTAGATTGACATAATAGTTCTTATTAGGAGTGCATTATATTATTCGATCGAGCAATCATGAACTCTGACTTCCAGATGTAAGTAGCTGGAAAATAAATTCAGACGATGTTTCCTTTATATTTATTTTACTTTTGTAGAAAATCAAGTAATCGTAATACAAACTAGGCCCAGATAGATATTTGCGCTTTGAAATAAGAAATCAATTGTATGCTCAAACAAACTGGCAGCACCATAAACCAAAACCAGTTTAGCAAAATATATAATTGATACGGATTCCATGCAATTTGAAGGAGTTAATACACAAGATCTTAGCATCCATATTCCATACAATTTTACCAAATTTTTTATTAACAAAAATGCACCGTCTAGCCATGAAGAAGCAGGATAGCTCATACCTGGTCCCAGTTCCGGGGAGCCGTCATCCACAGGTGTTGCAGCAGAAACATGGAGCCCTAAAAGATAAAACCCCAACTTACTTTTATGAATTAGCACATAAATTTACATGCACAATTTATTAAAAGAAACTTCATGTGAATTCAAGATTAAATAAAACATTCCAAAACCAAGGAATGATATTTCATTCAATAAGTAGGAAAATGTTCTAATTTGCAATCCATGAGCCCATTATGTAATTCAGACTCTCCCAGAAGCTCATCATTGAAATAGTAGATAAAGCAAAGAATTATGCAGATAAGCACAGTAAAGCTTTAGACCACAAATGAAGCTAAAGATTAGGGGCTTCGGTTTCTAATGAGTTCACTGGAATATCGCTTTCCTTTCTTTATTTAGATTGGAAATCAGCTATTTGTTAGTCTGGTTGTGTTTTTGTTTGCTTGGTTTTGTGGTCCTTGTTGTGATAGCGGTGTTTGGGCTGGTCTGCTAGACCACCCTCTCTGTTTACTTCTTTTTTCCTAACAAAATTGTCTCTTTACAAAAAATAAAATAAGGTAAGGACTAGCATTCTTGTCTAGATTAAAGAGGTCAAACCTGCATTGTGTTGCTTCTCGACCAAATGATTGGCTTGCTCCGTTAACCCATTTTCACTATTTTCACAAGGAGTGCGGCAAATATTCTCCTCATTCATTAATTGACCAGAACCTCTCTGTACTGATTCATTGTCAGTTAGATCCTTACTATCATCCAAAACTTCAGTTGCATCTGACTCTTCACTGTCACTGACAACTACATCATCAAACTCTAATAACTGAGTATCCTCCATGTTCACAAAGCAGTTGATATCATCCAATACTTGTGTTTCACCACCGAAATCCACCGCTTGTGTTTCACCACCGAAATCCATCGCTTGTGTTTCACCACCCAAATCCAATACTTGGGTTTCGCCACCAAAATCCATTACTTGGGTTTCGCCACCAAAATCCATTAATTGGGTTTCATCACCAAAATCTACCATTTGGGTTTCAAATGCATCTTCAACTGGAACGGTATCATCACACGGCACAATGTCTCGCACTAACTCAGCCGCATCCCTCGATTTGCCCTTCTCATCTAAATTTCAATATAACAAAATGAAGAAAAGAAATCTCAATAACAATTGTAATCCTAAACCAAAAGACAACAGCATTCACATCCCAAAATACGCGAAAATCATACTAAAACACAGCCAAATAAAAATTCTCACAGTGATATGCACAATTTCAAGAGAACATATGCGCAAACATGTAAAAATCTTGCTTTTCCATGAAAAAAATCAGAGAAAAACCGCAACATAATTCGTTGAATCGAAAATTTTACCATGCGAACATGAATTCAACAAATTTGACTCCTTGTCTATATATTCACATTAAAATTACCATAAGGGAAAAAACTTTAACCAAAAAAAAGTTACCGGACAATGGAGGGCTTGAAATCTGAGTATCAATGGGCTCGGTATCGGCGCAGTCGGCGAGTGAGTTTTTCTCCATCGGCTTGATTTCGTCGTCGCCGTCCCAGAGGGAACCCATTTCAACTCTCATCGGAAACCAGATCAGAATCCACCGTAACCCTAGAAAAAAGCATCGAAATTTCAGAAGGAAAAAATACGAAAAAAAAAAGGAAAAATTTGATGGCGACGATCGAAAGTGGGGTAGGAAGTATGCGGAAGTGAGAAGCGAAAGACGATCGATTGGGGAAAGAGAGGGAGCGAGAGAGTGAAAGATTAGGGTTTTTGGAGGTGGATGGTGGGGGGAGTGATGGGGGCCGTGGGAAATTTTGGAGGGAAAATTAAGGAGTGGAACACCGTGTGAGTGTCTGTTATAATCGGAACCGAAGTTGGTAAACTTCTCATTCACCTCCGTTTCTCTCTTCGCTTTTACTTTTCCGACTGTAAATAAAAATACCACGGAAACTTTCACCACTTCCCAGGAAACGATCAAATCAAAATCCAACGGCTGAAAATCATCAGCCTAAATTCCTATGTAGAGCATGGTAAATGATGATAGAATACCATGACCGGCCGTTTGGGTGCAAGAGGTCCCGAGTTCGATTCTCGGAACGGCCCCTTTTTTTATTTTTGTTTCTTTTTTTCTCTTTTTATTTAATTTTAATCTTTAGATAAAGGGGAAGAGGATTGATCTGATGTGTGGGATTAATTGGAAGTTGTTGGTTCTAGAAATCAACCAAGAAATTGGTAACAATCACTTCTTTTCATTGTTAACTATCGTTCATATTCAAATCATCGAAGAAGTAAAAGCCTAAATTTTTGGAGTTCAAAACTTTAAGTCCAACACAAGTGGGGACGCCACAAAGGGATAATAGGGAAATAAGTTAGAATTAAAATAGATTGTCTAGAGCTTGATTCCTCCAACGTAACAACAAAAGAAGTCAAAACCCTTGCGTAATTTGACAAGTCTCATTAAAAAGATAAACTTGCATGCAGAACATATTCTGGTCGGAACCAGTTTCAACCGTTTATACAGAGTACTACTGTGGGACTATATAATCCCAAGTACAACAAACATAAGCACGCTCCAAAACTTCACTGTCCAATGACTGCAAAAATCTATGAAGCAATAAGGCTGTCCCAAACAAACTTGTCGGAAGAACGACTACAAAACATAGCCTGGTAGGGAAAAGGAAAAGCTAATACTTTTGTGATTTTTTTTTTGACAAACGATAGATTTGAAGATTAGATGATAGATTAGGAGTCGACAAAGTTTGAACCCACGTCATGGTCATGATGCAAGGACAACACTCCTCCCGACCACTGTTACAAAGAGCCACTTGTAGAAAAGCTAATACTTCAACACCAAGGTAAAAAGCTAACAGAAGCATTTATCTAGGAAGACGAGGTTGTTCTTGTTCATCAGAGAATTCAAATACGAGGTTGCAGTTACAAGAAAAAAATTTCAGTTTCTTTCACTGTCGGCCAACATTTCAGCAAAGGTAGCCCAGGGTTCAGTGAAAATTCAAGGGTATATAAACAAGAAATTCAGAATATGCAACACAAAACCAGCAGAGCCGCCTCCTTCACGAAAGACCAAAAGCCGGCTGCAAAATGCGCCTGCCTCGTAATTCCAATCAATAGACGGCTTCATTTCCCACACCGGCATTCTGGGAAAAGGCCTATGAAGCAAAAGGCTAGTCTGATTACCAACTCAAGTCTGACTGAAGAAACGAAGCGGCAAAGCAGCAGGGTCAAGTTCCCAGCATCCTCTGAGGCTGCCGCCTTTTTCGTCTGTTAGCTGGAAAGAAGGAATCATGTGAGAAAACCTCAGTAGCTCAACCCCACGGACGGTCATGGTTTCAGCTGATCCTCCTTTCACCCGAGTCTTGAAAACCGAGTTGAAACCATCCACACGCTCTAAAATCAAGACCTCTCTTTGCAAATCATTTTCAGTCTGCACTACCACTATGTCATACTCGCAGGTATCCAAGTCGGAACACGAGAGATCAGCTGTCCAGTTCTTATATAAAGCCCAAACCTCACCTCTGTGTGGATATATATCAAAATCATTCTTACCAATAGAAACTGCATTTAACCGGTGTGAAAAGGACAGACTAGAATCATAGTCCTGGAGTGGACCCCTTCTAACCCTAAATCTCCCGCAGCTGACGGGCATCTCCTCATCATGCCATCGGATCACCCTGTCAGGTAGTAAGTTGGCAAGCCATGCAATATGCAATTTGGATCGGTGACTATCAAGGCTCTTTATCTGGCCATAGTATTTTGGCAAGCCATCCTCATCACTATACAATGCCCAGATCTGACCAATCTCAAACTTTTCCAGAGATTTATCAGCATCAAAGTTGTAAAACTCAGCTTCTGGAATATCGATACCTTCTGGGGATGATCCTTTGGGAACATTACCATCTTCATTCCTTGTATCCAGAGATGCAGAAAAACCATTAGTACAGGTACTAGCCTCCGTTTTCCGTTCTCTAGAAACAGGAACTTCTTCAATATTAAAAGGCAAAGCGGCAGGATCAAGTTCAACAGATCCTAATGGAACTCCCACTCCTTCGTCACCAGTCAATGTATAAGATGGAACTCTGTGGGAAAACCTCAATAATTCTCCTGGTGGAACTTGAAATGTGCCTTTCCCATCCTTAACCCTTCGAAAAACACTCACAAAGCTTTTCACCTTCTCCAAGAGTGCAACACATATTCCAACATCCTCAGAATAGTCTGACAAAATATCAACAAATTCATATTCAAAGTGCTTCTGATTGGAGTCCGGATCCGAGAACCACTTTATATCCCAGTTCTTGAAAATGGCCCAAGTCTCTCCCTTTCTTGGATATATCATGTAAGCACTTCTAATCTTCCCCCAAATCATCAAATGAGAGAACATGGGAAGATCTTTTGCGGTTTCAGAGTGACCTTGCCTGAATTTACCACAAGAAAATGGCAAGTCAGCTTTGGCCCATTTCATTTCATTATCATCATCGGGGTCCGGCTCTAGCCAGGTTATCTGCAACTTGAACTCAGGTGAGTGAACTTTCTTGATTCTAGCATAGAATCTGGGCATCCCATTTCGAGTATCATAAATAGCCCACACCTGCCCAGCTTCAAAGAGTTCTTCTTTCCGGTACCTCTCAAAGTCGTTGAAATCACTATCAGGGAAAGAATACAAGGGGTCTGGTTCTTGTTTCTCATTGGAGCTTTTATCTGATGGAGAATTCTCAAGACTTCTTTTCTTGGAGTCAAATACTTTCACCCTTTCTTTAGCCCCAAACTTCTTTTCCCCAACTCCTTTTGGCAAACATTCTTCAAAATAAGCACTTTCTTTCTGTTTCACCTTTTCCTCTGTAGTGTCAGCAGCACGATCAGATTTATTATTCATGTTAGATTCCTCCTCTTTTAATGCGTCTTCATCTTCCTCTCCAGTGGCACAGGATGAACCACTCCTCTTCTCCCTTTTTGATAAAGGAGTGTCTTCACCATCGCTTAGATGTTCCTTATAAGAAACGTTTTGCTTATGCCGTGATGACCTCCGTGGTTGCTGCTCTCCATAAATTCCAGATTTCAAACCAGCCTGAAGAACAGCATCGTCGATGACCATATCTTCTTCAGAATCACTGCTGCTTTCAGAGACACTGCTTTCACTGGATTCTACTACACGTTTCCTTTCTCTCTTACGCTTTACCTGTTCGGAGCGAACACCTGAAGAGCTACTTGCCTTTTTCTCTGTCTTTTGGAAAGGTTTAGCTTTGGAGTTCTCAGCTCCAACATTCCTCTGAAATCTCACGTCAGACATGTTAACATTCACTTTTTTCGGGGGGAATGCCTGCTGACTTAAGTTAGTTGGTGGTGGTGGTGGTGCTCCACCTGGCACATTTGTGTCATATGCAATGAAGGGCTTACCGCAGCCTTGACAACGAAGAGATCTAAGAAGAACTTCTCTATAATACTGGTACTTAACTGAACAAAATGGGCAGGCAGTCCAAAAAGTGGATCGGGCATCTGAATACCCTGGTGGAAAAGGCTGCTGTTGCTGTTGGCTCTGGAGATTAACGCCTGAAAAGTTGCCTCTGGAGTTGTTTTGAACTCCAGGATTTGAGTTCCAACTCGCCCTCTGCGGGGGCCGATGTGGTACACCTGTTTTACTCACAGAAGTCTTGCGTTTCAGGTCATGCATGCTCCTTTTGTCACGGTCCAAAAGCACTCTTTGAGCTTCACCTATCAGCTTAAAAGCAGCTTCTGCACCGGAAAACTTATTTTTATCAGGATGAAGTTGGAGAGCAAACTTCCTGTATTGCTTCTTAATTGTTATCTCATCCGCTGTTTGATCAATCTGAAGGATGCCATACCAGTCCATCTCAGTCCCAAATAATTTCTCAGCAGAGCAATGCACATCACAAACCATAAGCATCTGAGATATATTCTCCAGATCAGAATAGAGTTGTTGAGCCTTTATAGCAATCTTACGAGCCCCCACGAAATCCTTGCTCTGCATCTTCTTCTCAGCAATCGACTTGGCCCTAATGGCCTCCTCCTTATTGCAATCCATCACTAATCTGAAGAACCTGAGTTCACTTAAGCTGATTTAATAGTGCATAAAGCAACAGGAAACACTATAACCCCAAAAGCATGCTTCTTTATTGAAAAAAAGCCAAGTTTGATTTCCGTTCAATATCACAAGTCACGTCCAGTTGAACCCTGCCAATTCTGCATCAACTTAAGAGTTAGGACCAATTAAAAGCCTTTAATCAACATAAAGAAAAATAAACAAGGTGTAAGCGATTACATGTGTGCAACGTTTCACCCCCAGTATTACTTATTAAGTTGATATTCAAATTAAAGAAGGGCAATGGAAAATGCATTTTTTGCAGTTTAATAGGAAATCACTAAGCACCTACTTATGTGGTGAAACTTGAAAAAGGTGGGAGATGAAAAACAAAACAAAATTCTGAGTAATAACCAAATAAACCACGCAAATATTTTCATCACATATTAGAAAGCAACTCAACGAACTCCGTAAGCCACCCAGAACAACATTCAAAATAATTAATGAAAAACGGGAAACCATAGTTAAAACTGAAAAATAAATATAGAAAACCAACAATACAAGGAATTGTTTTCTCAGGAAACCATAAAATAAGAAAACATTACGAATTAAAACAAAGGAAGATATAAGATCGCGAAATACACAACAAAATATATCCCATTTCCCGGAGCTACACATAACCGCTTATCTCAGTCCCCTACTCAACAGTCTCTTTGGAACCCAAATGAAATCCTTGAATTTATAGAATTTCAATTCCAAATATTTATCCTCATACTTCAAAAGCTAAATCTGTGTAGAGTTCATTCTCAAATTCTTGAATAGTGAGAATTTTCAAAGACCATCTCAAACTGAGACAATTGTAAATTACCTCAACCCGAACAAATACGAATCTGTACAGCAGGCGAATGTCTACAGCCGGTACAATACAGAAAATTTGGTCCAACTACAAGGGTTGGTCCTATGCTAAACTACCAAACTAACCTGCAGCAATTACGACTTGTAAGTTTAATTTTGACAATAATAAACATTGAACTCTGTCCTAAACATTTAAATTTCATTCACAAATGAATTCATTTGCAAATAATCCTTTTTTTTTTTTTTTTTTTTTTTGCCATTTGGTCCCGGAAAGTATGACAGTTCACTTTATACGCCAAAAACATTATACCAATTGCTCCCACAACGAAGCATTAACCCACATGCAATCCAAACCCAAAAGAACCCATAACATCACAGTCCAAAACGGAAAGCAAAACCCTTGTAAAAATTAGTAATATGGGGATGCAGAACCCTAATTTTACCCAAAACTCAACAAATAATTTGAAAAAGTTTGAAAATTTTGAAAAATTACTGTAATTTGTTGACATATTTGAATCGAAAAAACAGACCCCCAAAAGTATGCGTAATTTAATACAGCGAACAACCAGAGTCAAGCATCGTTCTTCAAGCCAAAGGTGGAAGCATGAACAACTTTGGGAAAACACCAGAAAGTGATAAAAATGTCGCAACGGATTCAGAAACAAAGAAAGGGGTTTTGGAAAAGAAGCGCTTACTCGTTTGTTTTGGCTGAGAAATCACAGAGCCGGATTTGGGAGACAGAGAATTCTGGAGGGACCTGGGGTTTTCAGAAGTGGGGAAGAAGAAGACCTATGATACTTCGGCTTATTTCTCTAATGCCACTCATTCAGTCATTTGGGTTTATTGGTAATTAGAGTTGTAATTTAAGTCAAATTCAGGGGTATTTTGTTTGGTGATTTTTTCGATTAGTCCCTTGGTCTGCCCAATGTCGTTTGTAAAGAAACGTACTTCGTTCTGAGAAAGGGAAATGTTGTGATTAAACTTCATTGACATTGATCTGAAATTACAATTCTAGCCTCTTTGAAATTACCAAAAAGGACATTCATCAATTAGGGCATAGGGATTTTCAATGCGCGGGCCCAGCCCAACACTTAACGTTGGGCTCGAGCCCGGCTTGGGTTGGACCATTTTGGGCCTAGAGATATTTTGGGTCGAGTATGCTTTTGGTTCTAAAGCCTTAACTAAAACTCGTTGACATGAATCAAAATGAGTCTGTATAACAAAAATATGTTTATAGGGAGAAGAGGAAATTGAACTCATTACTTTGGGTAAGCTACAACTCTCTTCCAAATTACAAAGGGTCAGTTTGGGATTGTAATGCTTTTCCACAAAAAAACAAAACAAAAAAAA
This sequence comes from Heteromeles arbutifolia, assembly GCA_024362995.1. Lineage (NCBI taxonomy): Eukaryota > Viridiplantae > Streptophyta > Magnoliopsida > Rosales > Rosaceae > Heteromeles > Heteromeles arbutifolia. The sequence continues at coordinate 23,914,508 of JANCRC010000006.1, forward strand.
CAAAAAAAAAAAAAAAACTACTTATGGTGTGCATTAAATATAATCAAGGGTAAATGACAAAAAACTACCTCAACTATTGGTGTCACGACACTTTCATACCTCATTTTTTTAAATTTACAATGTTATACCTCATCTTACGAATTTGGTCCAATGTTATACCTTCTGTTAGCTTGCCGTGAATTTCTCAGTTAAATGCTGACGTGGATTGATCCGGGACCCACTTTTTATTAAAAAATTAATAAAATATTATTAAAAACTAAAAAAAATCATTTAATATTTTTTAAATATTAAAATAATAAAGAAAAGTTTTTAAAAAAAAATTAAAAAAAAAAAAACAACACAAACCCGTGCCCTTCTCCCCCCCCTCTCTCTTCTCCCTATCTTCTTCTTCCCCCCTCCTGCAACCCAGAAAACAGAAGGAAGGAAAAAAAAAAAAAAAAAAAACAAGGTTCACAATTTTCCCTGACCCCCCCTTTCTTTCTTCCCCCATCCCGTCTTTCCTAAACCCTCTGCACCCACTATCTGCAACCTCACACCCACTACTTGCAACCCAAAAAAAAAAAAAAAAAAACCCCAAAAAAAACCCAGATCCTGTTGAGGTGGAATTGGGAAACCTTCGCCAAGCCGATTCCGAGGGTGGAGAACCTGGGCGAGCAAAAAATGGGGGGAATGGGTGTGGAGGGAAGAGGGTGGGTGCGAGGTTGGGTGCGGAGGGTGGGTGCGGGGAGAAGAGGGGGTGGGGGGGGTGGGGAAGACAAACTGAGGGTGAGAGAAGACAAATTGGTTTTTTTCTTTTTTTTCCACTTTTTTTTTCTGGGTTGCAGAAGGGTGGGGGGGGGGGGGGGGGAAGAAGAAGATGGGGGAAGAGAGAGGGGGGGAGGAGAGAGAAGGGCACGGTTAAAGTTTTTTATTTTTATTTTTTTTTAACTTTTCTTTATTATTTTAATATTTAAAAAATATTAAATGATTTTTTTTTTTAGTTTTTAATAATTTTTTATTAATTTTTTAATAAAAAGTGGGCCCCGGATCAAGCCACGTCAGCATTTAACTGAGAAATTCATGGCAAGCTAATGGAAGGTATAACATTGGACCAAATTCGTAAGATAAGATATGACATTGTCAATTTAAAAAAATGAGGTATGAAAGTGTCGTGACACTAATAGTTGAGGTAGTTTTTTGTAATTTACCCTATAATCAACTGCAAAATAAAATGGTTGTGTTTGATAAAACTGTATTTTTAAAAGTGTTGTGAGTATGAAAAGCTGTCACAGCCCGTCCCGGAATTAATTAATCGAGGATGTGAAATGACGGGATTGCCCTTGAATCTACTACGGTATGTGACATTTCATTGGGTTTTATTGTCCTATCCTAAGTTTGTTTTGGAAAAATAGTTGGGAATTAATTTGGAATTATTTTATTGTCCTATCGACGATTCGTGCAAGATTTCTCTATGATTGCTTTGCCACTAACGAGGTTAACCAAGAAGGATGTTAAGTTCGAATGGGATGATAATTGTGAGCAAAGTTTCCAGCGGTTAAAGTATTGTCTCACTCATGCGCCAGTATTGGTACTTCCTGATGATGGTGGTAATTTTGAGATTTACAGTGATGCCTCATTGAATGGTTTGGGATGTGTTTTGATGCAACATAATAGAGTGATTGCCTATGCTTCTCGGCAATTGAAAGTTCATGAAAGGAATTATCCTACTCACGACCTTGAGTTAGCAGCTATTGTCTTTGCTTTGAAGATTTGGAGGCATTATCTCTATGGTGAGAAATGTAAGATCTTTACAGATCATAAGAGTCTTCAGTATCTTTTTACTCAGCATGATCTTAATCTTCGTCAGCGAAGATGGTTGGAATTGCTAAGCGATTATGACTGCACGATTGAGTATCATCCGGGTCGTGCAAATGTAGTAGCTGATGCACTGAGTAGGAAACCTCAAGGACGACTTAATGCCTTGTATGCTTGTCGTGTTCCTCTTCTTGCAGATTTGAGGTCTACTGGAGTGGAACTGGAAATGGAAGATCGAATAGAAGCATTTCTTGCTAGTTTCCAAGTCAGGCCGGTGTTGGTTGATCGGGTACGTGAAGCTCAGATAAATGATGAGGAATCTCAGGAGATAATCGAGGCTATTGAGAAAGGTAAGAAAAAGGATTTCAGAATCAGGGAATCAGACGGTATGCTTATGCAAGAAAACCGGATGTATGTGCCTAATAATGAGGAATTAAAGAAAGGAATTTTGGATGAAGCTCATTGTTCGGCTTATGCTATGCACCCAGGAGGAACTAAGATGTATCATACCATTCGACCATTTTATTATTGGCCGGGTATGAAAAGGGAAATTGCCGAATATGTAAGTAGATGCATCGTCTGTCAACAAGTTAAAGCAGAAAGGAAAAAGCCATTTGGGTTGATGCAACCGCTTCCCGTTCCTCTATGGAAGTGGGAAAACATTACTATGGATTTTGTATATAAGCTTCCTCGTACGCAGAATGGTTTTGATGGTGTTTGGGTGGTCGTAGATCGGCTTACCAAGTCAGCGCATTTCATTCCAGTGAGGGAGAAGTATCCTTTGAACAAGTTGGCTAAATTGTTCATTAGAATGATTGTGAAGTATCATGGGGTACCGGTGAGTATTATTTCTGATCGAGACCCAAGATTCACTTCTAAGTTTTGGGTGGCTTTTCAAGAAGCTCTTGGTACGAGATTGCTTTACAGCACTGCTTATCATCCTCAGACAGATGGTCAATCTGAGAGGACTATTCAGACGTTGGAAGATATGTTAAGGTCTTCAGTGTTACAGTTTGGTGATTCTTGGCATGACCGCTTGGATTTGATGGAATTTGCCTACAATAATAGTTTTCATTCGAGTATTGGTATGTCACCTTTTGAGGCACTTTATGGTAGAGCTTGTCGTACGCCTTTATATTGGTCAGAGGTAGGTGAGCGAGCTTTGGTGGGCCTAGAGATAGTGGAGGAGACTACTCAGAATGTTCAAGTGATTAAGTCTAACTTGAAAGCGGTCCAAGATCGGCAAAAGAGTTTGGCGGATAGGCATGCCACTGATCGAGTATATAATGTGGGTGATTTGGTATTTTTGAAATTATCACCTTGGAGAGGTGTGGTTCGATTTGGGAAAAGAGGCAAGTTAAGTCCTAGGTACATAGGACCTTATGTGATTGTCGAAAAGGTTGGTGAGGTTGCCTACAGGTTGGAGTTGCCTCTGGAGTTATCCAAGGTGCATAATGTGTTTCATGTCTCGATGCTTCGACATTATGTTTCGGATCCTTCGCATGTGATTCCTCCTCAACCTTTGGAGATTAATCCGGATTTGACGTATGATGAAGAACCAGTGACTATTTTGGATTGGAAGGACAAGGTTCTAAGGAATAAGACAGTGAGCATGGTGAAAGTATTGTGGAGGAACCACTCGGTAGAAGAAGCTACTTGGGAGACTGAAGATCGAATGAGAGAGATGTATCCGAGGTTGTTTTATGGCTACTAGTATTGGTTTGGTTATGTGAATTTCGAGGACGAAATTCTATAAGGAGGGTAGATTGTCACAGCCCGTCCCGGAATTAATTAATCGAGGATGTGAAATGGCGGGATTGCCCTTGAATCTACTACGGTATGTGACATTTCATTAGGTTTTATTGTCCTATCCTAAGTTTGTTTTGGAAAAATAGTTGGGAATTAATTTGGAATTATTTTATGTGGTTGGGGTGTTTGTTGACACACACACCTTCATTTTCTCACTCTCTCTCCCGCATGCTCACGGTCACTCTCTCTCCCTTCTCTTTCGAAAGGTACGGACAACCCCAAAGGCTATCAAACCTTCACGGATCGACGTGGTTGAGACCACCATCGTACTCCTAGAGACCATACGAACCCATTGGTACCCATTTCAGGTAAGGGTTCATTCGTTTTCACGCTGAAATCACGAGGTCCGTGATTGTCACTATTCACCAACTTTTAAATGGTTGCATTTTAGGACAATCCAATCTTACCACGAGCTTAAGGAGGTCCCCACGAAGCTCGGAGTGCTTCGTTTGAAGGTTTGGGACGTCGGGATCACAAGGTTCGAAGGTGGCCGGTTTTGGTGAAATTTTCCCGACGCGATTTGGAAGGTTTTGAGGCTCCAAAGAGGTATAGCCTTCTTCCTCTCATGATTTGTGACATTTTGGTGAAAATTTTATGAAAAATGGTGCAAAAACGAGCAAGAAAAGGGCAGTTGCAGGGTTGCCCAGAATCCGGCGCCGGTGGCACTGTTCCGGCGTCGGGAGGTTGAAGATGATGCGCGTGGGGGGCGCGTGAGGCCGTGGCCTCCCCGGCGCGTGAGGGCGCGTGGGCCCTAGAAAAATTTATTTAAAAATATCACGATGTTCGTGAGGTTGTGTAGATCGCGTTGGTATATTCATATGCCAAAATTGAGCATTTTATGAGAAGTTATTTCGAATTGTTGGTTATGTGCTTAAAATAACGTTTTTATAGTTGTTTCGCATATAGGTGAGATCTACCCCGAGGACGAGCGCAGTCAGAGGCGTCACGGGGGTTACGACCCTGCGACATACCAGTGAGTGGGCAGTTTTGTTTTCATTATATGCCTATATACTTAATGACTTTTCCCAGAAATTGAATTAGAATGAAAGTATGTTTTGAAATGTCATGCATAGATTTATATGAATCATGTGATTGAAATGCCATACATAGAAATTACATGAAATATGTGAATGGATATTATATGATGCATATATGTGAATTGGTGCTGCGGACGCTCAGGTGAGTATCAGGTGAGTTACATTTGGTACATTGAATTGTTTGACGAGATTTATGTTGATAGCTCATAACCTGCACCCCTGGTGTTAGTGCTTATGTTATTCACCCGCATCACACGCTCACCTTGGATCCAAGTAGATGCTAGTCGTACAGACCACTGGAGGTGGTTCCGACATGCTAGTCGTACAGACCGTTAGAGGAGGTTCCGACTAGTAGGTGACCTTAGATTATGTGCACAGATGATTGATGAGAGAAGCACTAGAGCGTATTATTACACCATCCGAGTCGTACAGACTACTATAGGTAGTTCCGACTCATGTGCAGCGTAGTGCCGTACAGGTCGCAGTTGGCGACTCCGGCAGGGCCGTACAGGTCACAGTTGGTGACTCCGGCTGGATTGGATATTGAGCTCTAGAATCAGCCGTACAGGACCACTGCAGGGTCTCCGGTTGATTTATTATTTCACCTGATTTATGTTGATGCATCCATATTATGTTTTTGGCTCATGGCATGGCATATTTCTCTGAAAATGATGAATAAGGGTGTTTGAGATTTCCGAAGCTATATATATTTATATATTCTATTTTTCTGGGAAAGTATACAGGTTTTTCTAGCGAGGGGATATATATGTTAATAAAGGAAAGATTTTGAAAGCTTTGTTTTACTGACCCACTCACCTTGTTTTGCGCCCCTCCAGGTTGTAGTTAGGAGTGTTTGGTGGCTCTCGAGGATTCCCACGGCTGTTCTGACGGACTTCACTCATGTAGGATTCACCTTCGGGTGTTGTAACTTAGTAATTGTCCTACTTGACTGCATTTGAACCTTATGCTCTGATTATGTGTATTTCATACTTTAACTCTCTCTCTCTAGCATGTCATTAGGAGTGTACTGCTAGTATTCGGTTTCTAATTATTCATACTCTTTATCCTATTGCTTCCGCATTGCGTAGTGGTTACGTCACGTTTGTGACGGCCAGCACGCCCTGATTCTCGGGTCGGGGTGTGTCAAAAGCAGTATAAAAGCGTCAGTAAATTTTAATGTAAAAGCAGTGACAAAAATAGACATGATAGTGTGGGCGATGATGATGACAACGGTGGTGAGAGCAATGGTTGTGATGGTGGTGATGGTGATTCCAATAAAAGGGTGTGGTGGTTGGGCTACAGAAGTAACAATGATGGTAAGGGCGGTGACAGCAGCGATTGTGGCAATTGTGGTTGTGGTGGTGGTGGCGGCGGTGGCGGCAACGATGATAGTAGCAGTTGTGGTGGTAGTGGCGGCGAGTATGGTTGTGGTGGTGGTGGTGGTGGTGGCAACAATGGTGGTAGCAATGGAAATTGTGGTGTAAGAGGATATGGTTTGTAATAGTAGGTGGTGGTGGTCATTTTGTTTTCTAAGGATAAAATGTGTATAGAATAATAAATAATGTCAATTTCAAAAATTAATGAGCATATAACATGAATTAAAAAGATTCATTCAATGCTCAACTCCACTTTTTCTTAAAGCATCTTTTAAAAACAACCTACAATGTGCTTTTAAAAGTTGTTGCCTAGAGGCTATTACGTTTAAAATAATTAGAGTATTTTATTACTATCAAATTTTTTTTATTGCTTAACTTTAAAGTGAAACCATTTTTTATGAAAATAGCCTAAATAAGATACATAATAATAGAACTGGGTTTGATACGTTTACCGAAATAAAAATAGGATATTGATTACCATACCAAACCTTCCATATGCTAATATTAGTTACCATTGTCGTGCCGCAAAGTTGGTATGTCGAATGAGTTGGTTGGTAAGGTTAGTATTGGTCCTGTCAATTAATTTAGTATTTGATTGTTTCATTTGGACCCAAACTTTATTTTTTGTTTTAAGATTCCTAACTATTTTCTTCCAGCCGAAAACCCTTTTTAAATTTTAGTGAAGGCCTTAAAAAGTGTAATCAAACATGATATAACATACACATAGTAAGATGTTACTTAACACGATCTTTAAATTTTGATGTAGTCGTACAAGACACCAAAAAGGAACCCAACTTTTGGACCAAACCAAAAGGCATCAATTTTCTTTTTCTTTTTTTTTTCTTTTTTTTAACAAAGGGTAGATTCATTACCGTCAAGAACAAGTACAACAATGGCCCAAAAACAAGTTAAGCATAACTAGAGAAGATGGACCATAAACAACCAGATGACAAAGCTCCATAAACAAACCACATGAAAAACCCTAGAAAGCTAAGCTTCCTGAAGTTGCAAACGCCGACACCAGAAAACCACATGACGATCATCTCGATCTAGCTCCCTCCACAAGCAATCGGGATCACGCAAGAAAGAACCGAATAATTCGTGAAGAAAGAGGCCGCGTCATCTTCCAAGGACCAGCATAAGGATCGTTGCCACGAGACCAAGGAAGCACGCTGGTAGAAAGAACTCATGAGCAACATCGTCGACAAGGGCAAACAACGGGGAGGACTAACAAGGGCCAAAAAGGATGGTGGTGCGAACACCTGATCTTTAGCCAAAGCTAGGGCCGATGTCGACGCAAATCGATGAAAACGAAAACCACTCACACGACAGTGAGAAAGACTCTCATTGGGGGAGAGAAAGCTCTCACAGGGGGTGAGAAAGACCACTCCAAAGGCATCATTCACACACGTTTTGCAAAACTAAACTTCTTCTAGCAATCTACTATACCCATTACCTACCATCAACTTTTTATCATTTATCCTTCACACATTTGGTATACCAAGCAGCAATTCATCAAAATTCATGATACAATACAATTTATAAGTTACAGATTAAGAGCATTTTCAATCAAGCTCTCTATTTTTAAGTCAACATTTAGCTAAAAAGATTATAAAAATTATTTTAGAGTGGTGTTAAGCCCATCTCATTGTCTTATCTTGTAATGAACCGAAATTTCTAATTCAGAAGCTAATTACTAAGATAGGCCCAAATTATTTTTCTTAGCCAAATTTCAAAAAAAAAATAATCCCAATTATTTTATTATGGATGCATCTAACCTTTTCGATAGACTGCCTATGCACCCTACTAAAGGATCAAGTCATTCGTAATTCACATAACGCTTCTAGAACAACATACTAAAATTTCATTTCGATCCAACGGTCGGATCTCCGCCAATCACAACATTCGAGTGGCGGTCGACGTTTTAATTTACTAACTTGCAAATCAAATTCGGGAAGATCCGTATGTCGGAATCCCGATCCATAAGTTCCTAAGGTCCTCAAATATTACGTATTATAATGTATCAAAGTTTGGTGATGATCCAACGGTCGGATCGTCGATTCCTAAATTGCCCAAATAATGTATCATAATGAATTTAGATTCAAACGATCAACCTGCGTCATATGAATATAAAACTGAATTCAAGACATCTAATTTAGCCTAAAAATAGCATCGACGGCCCTCTGGCCACGCACCACCGTGGATGGCGGTCGGCCGCCCTGACTTGCCAGAAATTTTCAACTATTCTTAAAAATTCTCAAAAATTACAGAAATAAAGATCTCAAAGAGTAGAACAAACTTTATACCTGTGGCCAAGTCCAATTTGGCCGAGAAAAGCTCCAAATTGACTCGAACCCACCTGAAACCCTAAGATGCGTGTTCTTCAATTCGACCTCCTCGGTGTTCCAACGCCCCAACAACCAGTTGAGTCTTGTTCATGGGTCCAAGGGGAGTTGATTAAGGGTGGTGGTGGGTGGTGAAACTCGCCGGATCCGAAGAATCACCGTCAAACCCCCATGACGCCGTGCGTCTTCCTTCACAGATTTGGGCCTTAAACCCCTCATTCTAGGGCTGAAATGATAGAGGAGAGGTTATGGAAGAGATTGCAGGTGAAGGTGGAGTGAAAATCGTCTGAAAAAGGGCTGAGAATCCCCCGGAATTTCACCGGTTCAAAACCGGGTTGTCATGGGTGCACGGGTCGACGGGATGGGGGTTTCTTCCCTTCTCCCCTTTTATTTCTGATTTTTCCCCTTTCCCATTAACTGATTGGGCCAAAAACCAAGCCCTTCCTTTGTTCTCCTCCCACCTAGTGGGAGTTTAATTTAGGGTGATTTTGTATAATATCAATTAAAAGTTATGATATCAACAATAGGTCAATCAAGTTTATTGGAATTATAAATAGGTCAATGAGACTTTAAGATACATTAAAAACCTCAATCAAATTAAAATTACAAATGATGCCATTACTATTTAAAACACCAAACATTTTCATCTCCTTCATTGTAAATCGTGCTTCCCACCACCTTCAGACTTCAACCTCTTCGCCTCCCACCACCTTCAACCTCCAATTTTTCAGACACTGCAACACAGTGTCTGTATATAGTTCTGTGATTGTGCATTCAGATTCAATTGTTTGTGGATTCAGACACTTCGTTGCAGTGTCTAATTCATGTTCTGTGATTGTGCATTGAGATTCAAATAGGTTTGTGGATTCAGACATTGCAACGCAGTGTCTATTTCTTGTTCTGTGAATTCAGACACTTCGTTGCAGTGTCTGTTTCCTGTTCTGTGATTGTGCATTGAGATTCAAATAGGTTTGTGGATTCAGACACTACAACGCACTGTTTGTTTCTTGTTCTATGAATTCATATAGAAAACCAACGAATAAGAAGACCGGAATCGTATGGGAGGTGGCCAGAAAACTTCAAATAGCCATAACGGGTTCATTTCTCAACCAAATTCAAAGATTCAAAAACCAAAATAAAGCTCAAGAGGTAATGAATAAAAATATACCTAATTGAGGCTAAGCCGTGGCCGGAGTTGGCCATAAAATACCTGCAACATCGCCGGTCCTTCGCCGAAAACTGGGAAAAATTTATCTGAGTTGATTTTCGTTTAACATTCACCAAATCAAAGGGATTTTCACATTCAAACTCTGGCATAATATTGGAACCATAAAAAGGAAGAAGTTCATGAGTTCCCAACCCTTACCTAGTCGGAAAATCACGAAGCCTCACAAAAAAATACGAAGATGGATAGGATTAGGAAGAGGAAGGGACTAAATGGGATGGGTTTGTTCATCTTGTTTTTCTGGGGGTTCGGATAAAATGGTTGTTTTGGGACACAGTTTGAATTTGTGAAATAAAAGATACTTTGAGATGTTCAGAAGTTGAACTGAACTATCAACAATGGCAGGCAGATCTGGTGGTCAAAGCACACGTTTTTGTTTGAGATTTGTCTTTCGGCTGAAGCATTGCATTCATAAAGAGAAAGAAAGAAGGATAAAAGAGTCAAATTTTAACTACATATAATAACTTAAAGCTTATGTGGCATTCATCATTGACCTATACCTAATTAATAAAAATATGTCATAGATTAAGTTCAAAACAAAAACATGTCATTGATGTATGATTAAATGGTAAAGTTTTTATTGACCTTTTGCTAAATTACCTTTAATTTATTTCACAACTTTAGTTTAGTAACACGACTTCAAATGTCTGTAACTATTCCATTATAATCCGACCTCACAAACGGTTTTCGCCTATGAGCTCGTAGGGTCGAGCTCTATCCAAACATGCCGAGAAATACGATAACACATATGAGGATAAAATACGTCCTCATAAACTTACGTTTTGTCAACGAGGGACATTTTCGTCATTTTACTTCCCAATAAAAAAAATTCCACATAATCATATATTTTAAATTTTCAGGGTATTACATATCTCTCCATCCACTTTAAAATGTAAATTCCAATGACAAATATCTCCTCTTATAAAATGACATTTAAGGACTTAAACAATAACCACTAACATTTTTCCACATCAGCATAGTTGAAATAGCAAAAAAGAAAAAAATAATTTAAAAATCCACCCAATACAAACCCAACCAGTCCACACCCCCACGGCGGCGTCGATCACAGCTACTCCCTCTTCAAATTCCATCTATTGTGTATGTAGAACCAAGGTTCTAAAAAACGCTAGGCGCTAGTCGGGTAGCGGGCTAGCGCCTAACGCCTAGGCGGCCTAGGCGGATTTAAATAAATTTTCTATATATCTTGTAAATAAGTGCATATTGACACCTAAAAAAAAACTATACTTGTATGGATAATAAAATAATGATAAAATGCAAATTAGGTACACTATTTCCATAAGTATTTGATGAACTTGTAATAAATCCATCATTTGCAAATTAGATACACCATTTCCATAAGTATACCACCATGAAACCAAAAAAGAAAAAAACACACAATTAATAAATAAAAAAATAAAAAAACCTCCTATGACCGCCTAGCCCGTCTAGGCGCAACCCGATTTTTCAGCCCGATTTGCCCAAAAACGCCTCGGTTGCTAGGCGCCGCCTAGGGTGTTTTTTAGAACACTCTGTAGAACTCGTTGTGCTGCTGTCTGAGTCTATTCGGTCGAAGTCATTGACAACGACCATGGGTATGAAAAAGACCATTCTAATCGTTTTGCACCCGTACCTGCGAAACCCTTTTCCTGCCCTGATCTCTTGTACAGTAGCCAACTAACTCCGTGTCAACGAATTCCAAGAATGAACAGGGGAAACATCATTAATGTATTCCTTCTTCAATCATTGTTGCCCCAAGCCAAGGAGCTTGCTATCTCATCCCATGATTGGTTTTTTTTTTGAGATAAATATTTACATATATATTATACATACATATTACAGAAACCCACACTAGCTGCCTTGCAATTTCTACACAAGCACATGCGATGCTGGAAGTTGGTTATTTAAGTCCCATAATTTTTTTTTTAAACAAACGATACTATCTATACTGGGGTTGACTACTTGGCTAGCAAGACCGTAATGCTAAGTGACCTCAGCATTTCTATTAAAGCTCTAAATTTATTGAAGTCCAGTCCAGTCTAATCCAGTCCACCATCTCACTTTTTGTAATAAAATCGTTTTGTAAAACGTTACCAAACAGACTCTTAACGAGCAACAAGAGCGCGTACGAAACCCAACTATAGGGCAGCAAACCCAGAAAGAGGGCATGACAGATTAAATTAATGGAAGACACTTCCACAAAATACTTTATCTTACATACAAATTAGGAACCTGATTCCCTTTTGAAGGGGCAAACTATAATTTACTGAATAGTTGGTTTAGGTGTTTTTATGCTCTAAGAAGCTGTACAAAAACTCTCGTCAGGCACTTAATTAACTTCAAGGCTGTTCCATTGGGCTACCACCAACAGATCCCTCAGCTGGTAACTCCACCTTTTCACCCTCCTCCGCCGTTAATGATGGCTGAATATCCATGTCTTCGGATGCATTTTCTTGCATTGTCCCAGAAACCTGACAAGTATCGCCCACTTTAGCTTCAGATTTTGACTCCTCTGGTGTTTCCAAGCTGCCCATAGGCCCTGCCTCCGACAAGCCTTCAATTTTGTCACCCTCCACAGCCATGTTAACTGGAGGCTGATCCACATTTTCAGATGCAACTTCTGGGATTGTCCCGGAAACCTGAGAAGCATCAGCAACTTTAGCTTTGGATTTTGATGACTCTGGTGATTCGGTGCTGCCTACGGGAATTGCCTCAGATAAGCCTTCAACACTATCCCCCTGATTGATCAAGATAACCGGAGTTTGATCCATGCTTTCAGACACATTCTCTGGCAATTCCACACAAACGTGAGAAGCATCAAATATTTTAGCTTCAGATTCCAACTCCTCTGGTGATTTGGAGCTGCCTATAGGCACTGCTTCAGACGAGCCTTTGACACCATCATCCACCATGGTCGAGGTAACCAGAGGCATATCCACAGATTCACACACAACTTCTGGCTCCCTCTCACAAGCATCAGGAGCATTCATCTGAGTATCCTTGTCAGCTACAGGTGTTTTTGGACCCTCCGTCACTGAGCTGCCATCTAGAACCTCAGATGGATGATCTATAACTCTTCCCTCTATCTCTAAGGAGGATGCAGGCAGGTCAACGTCCTCCGCCATTGTATATTCTAGCGGCACCATGCCAGCCTGAGTCGTACACATGATATATTCATTACTAAGGAAATTAAGAGCAATAAACCAACTTTGTGATTGTCTGTGGACATTCGTATGCATTTGAATTTCACAAGTAATTGTTATATACTTCGAAATATTACAGTTCATAATTCTGTTTAGTAGGAAGCTCTGAGATAAGACAGGTTTTGTTTTGCTGGTGAAAAGAGGAGGGGGTGTTGTGGTGGTGAGGTTCGCTCTTGTAATTTTGAAACACAAGCCTAGCTTCCAGCATTAAGGTACACACCTATTTATTTGAAAAAATAAAATTGATAAAAAAATGTTTATCTTAGTTCCCAATGAGTGAAGCGAACCTTGGACGCATCGGAATGATCACTTGTCTCAGGTTCAGAAACCACTGATTCCAACAGCGCCACTGAGCTGCTTATAGGATCCTTCTTGGATAACCGCTGAACCTCCTCTTCTGAATCAACACTTTTTTTTACAAGCAAATCACCAGAATATCTGGGTGTTTCCATTAGATGACCCATTTCATCTTCCTTTCCAGTTGATTCCTCAAGTTGTACTGAGCTGCCATCTTGACCCTTCTCAGAAGAGCCCTCAGTACTTTCCTGCTCTTTTGTCAAGGAAGATGAAGGCAGATTTTCTAACATCCCTTCGGGCACAAACGTGTCAACCTCAGAGACAACCATTTTATCAGAAACTAAAGCTTCAGATGCATCCCCCAACATTATTGATCTGGCTGGACCACTCTCAGATAAGCATTCAATCTTTCCTTCCTTAACTGCAACAGTAGATGATGGCACAATAACACTTTCTGATATATTTTCGGGTTGGAGCTCACTAACCAGAGAAACATCCATTTCAGTATCAGATCCTTTCGATTCTCCCCGTAAGTCTGAACTCCCACCTAAATGTTCCATAGATGTTCCATCAATCTTGTCTTCTTCCACTGGTACTGGACTGCTGAGTAGACACTTTCCAGATATGTCAGTATCCCCTTCTGGTAGATTCTCATCAATCTGAGATGAATTAATTAGAGCATCTCTTTCGGCTCTAGAAACTTCTGGTTCCTCCACAGGTAATGAGCTGCAAACTTGAAAAGTCTTAGATATATTTTAGTCATACCTTCTGATAAAATATTTTCTTGCACAGTTCCATGAACCTGAGATAAATCCATTTGAACTGTTAAAGCTCCAGAACCTTTGACGTCTTCCAGTAGTACTGAGCTGCAACTTGGCCTCTTCTCAGATGAACCCTCAATCTTTTTTTACTGCATATTTAAAGATGAAGGAAGATCAATTTTTTCAGAGATACGTTGTGGCGATTTAACATCCATTTCAGTGACACAGTGATCCTGATCAACTGGAGATTGTGAGCTGCTACTCTGGCATTTCACGGATGAGCCCTCCACTGTTTCCTCTCCCCCTACAGAAGATGACAGCAAAACTTCTGATTTATCTTCTGAAACAAATTTACCATCCTGAGAAACAACCAAGGCAGGATGAGAAAGTTTTTGGTCCTCATGTGCCCTATAGCTGCCAACTTGAGCTCTATCAGATGATTCATGAATTTCTCCCGCCACTACCAAAGAAGATGAGGGTAAAACCGTTTCCAATACTTCTTCATGTGGACAACTAACAGCATGAGAAATATCCATTTGATCACCCTCAGCAGGGACCACTTCCTTATTGCAAGCATCAATACTACCATCCCCAATCATTTCAGTTCCAAGTTCCAAGATGCCCTTTTCAGAAGGAATAACATGCATAGTGGTATTACGCCCTGAAGCACCACCAACTGATTCATGAGAAGCTTCAGAATCAACAATCTTGGATGAAATTTCTGGATTTAAACAAATACCTTCATTATTAACAACTTCAGATTCTGTAAAAGGCATGTCAACTTTGTCAAGAGAACCCCGTCCAGAATCAATATTTAGCATTGAGGGAATAATTGTGGAATTCTCATGGCTCATAGGAGAATATTGTGTACAACCTTCTGAAGCAGGCTCATTCTTTCTTCCAGGGTTATTCTCAGCCATAACAGGAGGCACTACATCCCCTAAACCCACAGACGAGGGTGCACTTTCTCCAGGACAAACTTTTTCAGATGACGTGAGCACAATGGTTTTTCTATCATGAGGGGAAGATTCTTGGGACTCTTTTGAAGAATGCTTTGATTTGTCCGCTGAATTTATTTCGGTCATTTCAGTAACACCAGGAGCAGCAACTGAATGATCTGGACTTGAAGTAATAGGTGAAGGGTCTTCAGAATGATAGCCGGCATCCTCAGTAATACAAGGAGATGTTGGATTCTCTTTAGCAAAACTCCCTTTTTTGTTTTCAGATTCAACCATGGCAGGAAGGCCCACCTCGCTTGACTCGATTGGGGCCCTAGGAACAGGAGGCGTAACACCAAGATGAAGACTGGCATTATCAGTATCCTTGGAAATTAAAGGGTGCTCAACAGAAGAGGATTTATGAGACTCTACTGAAAAAGATTCAGTTTTCTGTCCAGAATCTCTCCCAATCACCTCAGGATGCTCAATGTTACTTTCCAATACTAACGATGAATTCATCTCACCACCAGAGGACCCTATACTAGAAGCAGGCACATCAACATCTCGAGCCAATGTCTGAACAACAGTATCTGTTTTACTCACCATATTCGAACCATCAACACAGAGTTGTTTTGAGTCTTCCAATTCTTTAGTGGAGCCTACAGCTGCCTTGCCCTCATGTTGGTCCATATTTGTGATGGGAACATGGGTTTCATTCAAAGCAGGTGGCTTGTCCCTCTCCCCTTCTGCACTAACACCAGTCCCAGATTGCTTCTCGTAATTCGCTGGAAGGTCAAGTACATGGGCTGCTGCTTCCAAAGTTGACACAATTGGAGATGCTTTATCCTCCAAACATTGGTTTTTGGCTAATTCCACAGGAGCCTTACTTGATACAGGTACACAAGGGACAACCCTACCTTCTCTCCCAGATGACTCAGGAATTTTAGCTTTTGACAAACGTGTTCCAGAAAAGACCTCCTTCATCACACGAGCAACATCACTTACATCAGCAGTCTGGATACGGCCCAAAGCAGAACTCTTATCAGAGAATCCTGGAGGAATGTCAAGTGTTGAAGAATTTGAAGACTGCTTACTGTGGGTTGAAAAGACTGGCTCCTCTTTTCTCTTTGAATCATGACCCACTAAACTGCTAGCTAAATGTGCTTGACTTGCTTGGGCCTGAGTACCATTTGTCAACTCCTGTCCATCAGTACCCTGCTTACTTCTCAGTGCAGCAGACTTACTCCCGAATGAATCAACAGATGCATTCTGTGATTCAAACCTTAAGTTTGGATCCTGACCGGCTGGACCATCAGAAACAAAAGGTAACATCGGAGCCTGCTTCCTTCCCCGACGACGGGGTGCTTCAGCTCTGCTTGAAGTCTTTCGACCTTGTCTTTTGACTTGTACTGTTTCAGAAGGGCAAGGAGTGAGAGATTGAGAAGCTAGAGGAGCAGAAGGGTTGGAAGGCATTGACTGAGAGCTAGGAGCAGTCTTAACAACATCATAGTTTGCCTCACTGGTGTTTTCCACTGCTGGAGGTGCAGTTACGGGAATTGGAATAGCAGGAGCTGCAGCACCTTCATTCACTGTAACAGTAGAATTGCATGCGACAACATTTTGACTTTCTCCCAATGCAGGACCTGTCAAATGTTAAATTAATTCATGTGAGGAAAATATAATCATGAATTCAGTTGTAAAAAAAAAATTCAGGCATGCATAAATGCACAGTATTTACCAAGGGATCTGACGGATGTATCATGCATCATTGTTGAGCTTGTTATTTGCTTGGCTCGGGCAAAATTTACAGACTCTTCAGTTAAGTTCAGATCCTGACCAGCTAAATCATCAGCCTCTTGCTTACTTTGCATGGCAATATCTTTCCTTCCAGATGAATCCTGTGGTTGCAGATTGGGTTTCAAATCTTGACCAACTAACACATCACTAACAGCAGGTGAAATTGGCGCCTGTTTCCTTCCCCTACGCCGCAGTACTCCTATGTCACCTTGCGCCTTCCGGTTTTGCCCTTTTGTTTGCATGGGTACAGAAGGGGAAGGAGAAGATTGAGACAAAGGAGCAACAGATGGAGAAGAAAGGGCTGGCTGCGAACTCAAAGCTACAGCATCACCAACTTGGTGATCAGCCCCACTCACAACTTGTAAAGGAGCAGAACCAGAAAAAGAATCAGGGTGTTGGACTGCGGAAGTACTAGAAACAGTTCCACTCATGCCAATGGCTTGATTTTCTAGTGGATTCACAGATGTGTTCTGTGATGCTTCATTATGTTTTGGATCAGGACCACCAACACCAGGTGATATTGGAGCCTGTTTCCTTCCCCTACGCCTGGGTGCTTCTGGTCCACTTTGAGTCTTCCGACCTCTTCCTCTTGATTGTGCTGATGGAAAACGGCCAACAGTGGTCGTCTGAGAATCAGGAGTAACAGAAGGTTTAGGAGCAATTGGCTGAGAACTAGGTGAGGCCACAATACTAGTATGTTGTGCGTTAGCAGAACTAGTTGATGAATCAGGGACCAAGTTTGTGGCAGGGACCAAGTTTGTGGCAGGGCTAGATGCCATCCCTCTTTGCAACCCAGTATCCACTTTAATAGTTCCAGAAGGTGCTGTAAGAGCCATCGCAGTTGGTGATTGAACTAATGTTGCTCTTTTTGGCCTTCCACGGCCTCGCTTAGCTGGTGGGGTAACCTCTGTACTTTGTTGCATCTGGGAAAGGTCCACAGAGGGTGACGATATGTGTTGTGGGAGTGGAGCAGGAAGTTCTGTTTCACAAACAGCCACCACAGACCCATTGTCACCTTTTGGCATGTTTGACTCTCTAACTTCTTTTGTTTTTGTGGGGGAATCCGGAGATTCGGCCTGACATAACTTTTCAAATTCCTCTTCTGTCCATTGCTCTTCATATGAACGCACCTAAAAAGCATTCAAAGTAAAGGGTTCATAATCAATTAGCAGGTTTGTGGTATAAGAAACACAAGGATAGAGAGGAAACATTTATGCTACTAGAATCCAATATGACAAACAAACCTCTCTTGCCCGTTTTCCCCGGCCATAACGTTGAGTATCAAGGCCCCCGAGAGACCCACCCTTCCACTTCACCCCATCATTAGACTTTTCACCAGTTTTTGGAACCTCATATATCTTCATTGCTTCACAGAACTCCTTCAAGTCATCATCTGTAACAAGGCGAGAAGGCAAGGGAGGCAGAGTCTCAGAACTATCCATGCCTTGTACACATACTAACTTTCTCCATGTTTCCTGCAAAATTAAATTTTTTAAAAAGCTGCCACTTAAGAGAAGCAGATAGCTTTCGATAATATACAAGGATACTTGTACAATGTAAAACCAAAGATACAGACAGCATTGACTGCAAATGATTAAGTAGATACCATCTCTTCTTCTCGCCGCCTTCTGTCAACTGATTCAAAGACATCAATTTCTGGCTCACTGCAAGAAAAGAGGCAACCATTGATATTCTACTCCAAATAAAAAAGCGAGCAAAAAAAAAAAAAAAACAAACAAACAGATAAATAAGTAAATAAGTTTTGCTTCATTTGAAAGGGGGTTAGCTTTTCAAACAAATGAAAGTAATAATGACATTTAAACCAGTGACAAACAAAATCAGGCAGGAGAACAATGGTTTTGCAATTTAATCAGCAACAAATTCCTACACGCTAATGACTTTTGATTGTGAAATTTCCAGCCCTTCTCATTTTGTAGATAATTCTACCCGGAGGAAAAATAAATAAAAAATAGGGCAGTAAACTCATCATTGCTTATGAAAAACATTAAATATCAACAAAATCAAAGAAAACAATTAGGTACCATAGTCTACAGTGGCTCCATCTTTTCAAGAAACCCATGCAAGGATTTTTTATTTATTTATTATGATGGACATGCTTAAGCTGGAACAGGAACGATGCATCTAACTAGTCCACCTTATTTAGATGAACAGTCGCATAAAACTATCTACCTGCGAGCTAAAAGATCATTTAAGGCATCATCATCTAATACAGGTGCAGCTTCCTCTTTCTTACACTCACGCAAAAGGGTCTCCAAATATTCTCTTCGATCTTCAGCACTGTGGTAAAAAGAATTTCAAGAAAACTTAGAAACAGCTTTAGAAGCATGCAACAGAGCAAGTATATAAGCAACTAACCTTGTATTGTTGTCAAAGAAACCGGCAGTAATGCTCTGATTCGCAACTCCCAGCTTGTGCTCAGCTGCAGCTCTGACTTGTTCCTCAACAGTTTGAACCTTGTGCAAAAGAAAAAAACTCAAGCAGTTAGATATAAGACTCTAAATTAGGGACAATTTAATTTCAAGACGTAAATAGAAGAGAAAGAGTGGTTATAGCTTATAGATGTACTTTTATCTTAAAAACAAAGGGGAAGTAACAAGGGGGAAGTGCCTACCGTTTCAAATCGAAGCACAAGTACATCCTTCTTCTGGCCAATTCTGTGAGCCCTTGCCTGTGCTTGCAAATCAACCTGAAGATTTACCAACCAAAAAACTAAAAACTTTAGACTTGGAATTGTATGTTATAAACTCAAAATTTAAGTTAATGAACAGTAATTTCGTAAATTGCCTGTGGATTCCAATCAGTGTCAAATATTATTACTGTATCTGCAGCTTGAAGATTTACTCCTACACCACCAGCCCGAATGCTATCAAAATCATACGAATGTCAGTACCATTAACAGGCAAGAGCACATGCAGACACACATCAAGACATATGAACAGTGATGAAATTGAGGTTCCACCATAAAACCAATTGGCAATATGGGGAGTAGCCCAAGACCATATAAGCACATACCAAACCTTGTCCCTCACCAATGTGGGACAACTCTCAACATGCCCCCGCACGTGTGGCGGATTTTCAAGCCTACACGTGGACAACAACTGGGTGACATGGAGCGCGTGTGGCCGTTGGGCTTCACACGTGGACAACCTTGCTCTGATACCATGATGAAATTGAGGTTCCACCATAAAACCAATTGGCAATATGGGGAGTAGCCCAAGACCATATAAGCACATAGCAAACCTTGTCCCTCACCAATGTGGGACAACTCTCAACAAACAGCACATCAAAGCTTTATAGTTTCCATTTTCTACTTTCTAGCAAACCCCTAAAAGTGGAATCAAGCACAAAGCAGCCTAACTTTAAGGCCAAGAACATGACAGTAGCGTAACTCAGTGACATTCAAAAATTAATGCTGGATTTTTAGACCCCATATGGGAGTGTTTCTGTATAAGGTGCATCTGTTAGAAGCACATAAGAACTTTCATAAAAAATGAAATGCATCCTCCATCTACACCTAGCGGTGCTTCCTAAGAAAGTAATAAAGTGCTCCTCTCAACCCCAAAAACCTATGTCTATTTCAGACAAACGAAATAAAAGGCACCCTTATCTGAAAGTCATTTTGACACCACCAAACACGCCCTTTTTTGCTTCCACTTCATATGTAAATCTAAATCTCACCCTTTATTGACTTCTCAGGTAAAAATATAAAAGTGGAAAAAAGGGGGAGGGGGGATGGTTATCTTAAAACCTCCAAAAACCCGAGGTTCCAGTAACTATTGAACCACCTAGTCAAAGCATACAAAAATATTTACACAAAACATGAAGAATCACCTGAGAAGAAATATAAAAAAGGGAGAATCCGGGTTGTTGAACATATCAATGAGGGCACCGCGATCACCCCCAGATGTATGTCCATCCAGCCTAAGGTACCGATATTGTTTAATATAAAGATATTCCTCCATAACATCAAGAAGCCTAGTCATTGTCGAAAAGAAAAGAACCTACACGGTGACAAGTTTCATTAAGTTGTAGTCCAATGTCAAACCAAAAAACTAGAATATTCGAAAGAGACATGAATACATATTAAAGAATGAGAGGATAGTTAAACAAAATATTCATGTGGCTAGAAACAGGAAAAAAAGCCTGCCATACCCTATGATCTGTCTCTTTTAGCTTGGGAAGCAATCGATCTAGCATCTCAAGCTTCCCACAAAGCCTTATAACTGGGGGTAGATAATGCTTTGGTATTAAGTTATCAACCTACAAGAAGCAATAAGATAAAGAAGTTTATCTTAATTGGGAACTCAGGAAAAACAATGGAAAGCCTTAAGAGCACAAGATAACAATGACAACTGCTTCTCCTCCCTTTCAGTATCTTTACGAGAGCAAATAAGAACTTAAAATGAACAGGTAAAGAACATACCTCCTCTGCATGAAGCTGGCTGAGATATGGATGATTACATATATTTCGAAGCTCCATAACAGAGTTGTGCACTGACCGCGCCTGCAACCAATATGCAGATATTATAATACAGATGCATTGTAATTCACCTGTCTTAATGAAAGTGGAATTAAAATACCTTGGAATTTCCAATTGTACCCAAATTGTCTTCTACCCTCTTCATTAGAAGCTTCTGATAAGCAGAAGCCTCACATCTTACAAGTCTCTCAATCTTTTCAGGTAGTTCATTCTCAACCTGCCAAAAAGAATATAAAATTCCACAACATTAAACATAGTGACTTGCCATACTCAAGTTTAAGAAAATAAATGGTTTGTTAATGATAAAACAGAAACTTCGATAAAACATCAGCAAGGCCCCAGAAGCAATATATTTTATACCAAAATTTCTCGATGTAACAAACACCATAACAAATCAAATACAACCAGTAAAGGAACTAAGAACCCAAATAAAATATTCAGGAGTCGAGTCATTTTGGGCCTCATCAATCATATGATCGACTTACATTTGCATATCCTAATTAAGCGGCCAAGTCTACACGTGCCTTCTACACAAGTAATGAATTAACGTTAACCAAAAAAAAAAAATAGTAATGAAATTAACAAGGATTTTGTTGTTCAGCAGCCATCTCGGCATTCCTAGTATAGAACTAGCTAAATCCTTTACGAGCACATGTAGCCCGGATAAGAGGCTGGACTTGCTTATTTAAGAATTAGTCACATGTTTGGTAGTTACATAGACTACAATGGGCAGGTCCACTTAAGAGAAGAAGCGGGGGTTCCACCCGCTTATTCTGTCTGCTTATTTTGGTAGGGTTAAGCCGGGATACATTTTATCAGCTTTTATCAAACTCAGACTATGTTATCTAAGTTTTATTATCAAATGAAGGAAGCCAAAGAACAAAGCTGGCTGCAGTTGAAATGTATGGCTTGGGGCTATGAATTATTAATTTCTGGATAAACTGGATGCAGGTGATAAAAGTTGGGTTGGAATAAAATAAATGAACTTATTTAACAAAAAAATAAAACAAAATAAAAAATGAGTTCATTGAAGAAACAAAATCTACACTATTTATCTATGTTCAGTTTACTTAAGACATTTCATTCATACTAATTAATTTTTCTTACCTCAGATGTTTCAATATATTTGGAAAATTATCATAGTTGATATATATATATGGTCATTTAAGTCTTAAGAACTACAGCAGTACAGTTCATATGCTAAATACAAGATAATAATATATAGAAATTTATCTAATTTCTTAGTCCAACACTGAAAAAACATAAGACAATACTAGATTGGGTCCAATTAAGGTCAGACCAGCCCAAAACAGTAGTTCAGTCCAGTCTAGTCCTGCCCACTAAGGAGCCCCTTAGTTTTTAAAATGAGTGGGATGTATGACATTCTCATGGAAAAGGCACAATGTTAGCATTCCAAGTCATTTACAAAAGTTATGATGACACAAAAGTTTCCCTGCCCGGAGCACCAACATAAATGGATACACAAAGAACTCCAGAGAACCACAAGCATTGTAGAACCCCAAACACGGATGCATGCCTCTATGTCTACACATCATAATAGGGATACTAAATCCACACAAGGCATAAGAATCCAATATGGCAATATGTACCAAAAAAACACTTTCCAAATGGCAAATGCTATTGATAAGCTAAAAACACATTTTCGGTACCTTATGCTTCAGCCTCCGGAGGACAAATGGTCGAAGTACTTGGTGAAGACGGTTTATGATCAATAAATTCTCTTCCTCAGACAGCAAGGCCTTGTCAACATAAGCCAACAAGTATGTAACTATTAGATTTTAATGTAACAGGAGTCATAAGAGAACGTCAACGACTCATACAATCTTCCAAAGCTTACTTGCTCAGCTGAGTTATCACCACTACTTTCAAATGGTTTGTTGAACCACTGAGAAAAATCATCTGATGAATTAAAAATATTTGGCAACAAGAAGTTTAATAGCGCCCACAACTCCTCGAGATTATTCTAATCAAACAGAAATAAAAGGTAATCAGGATACCACATTAGTACGCCAACCGAGGTAAGACAATACACATTTACTACACCATCACGGAAAATGAGTGCAAACAACAACAAAAGAAGACCACAAGATAATAAAAGCCTGAAACCTGTAATGGAGTTCCAGTTAACAGCAATCTGTGAGAGCTCTGATAATGCTTCAACTCAGCATTTAACTTGCAGGAAGCATTCTTTATCCGGTGACCTTCATCAATTATTATATAATGCCAATGTATTTTGCTTAGTTTAGGTCTGTCATGCTTATTCATCAGATACTCGTATGTCGTAAGGAGAACATTAAATTTCTGTTGAACTATTCTTTCCCTGCAATGTAAAGTAACTCCTGAGCCACTGTATACCAAAAGTATAACACAAAATGAAGTAGCTGTTTGGTTTTATGTGATTACTTGAATAGCCTACGTCTCTCCTCAGGGGCGCCAGAATAGACAATTCTAAGAATACTAGGGGCCCAAAAGTTAATTTCTGACTCCCATCCAGGTAAAACTGAAGATGGCACAACCACTAGAAAAGGTCCTCGGTCATTTTTTGTTTCCATCAGGTAACAAATTAAAGAAATTACCTACAAACAAACATGTTACAGAGTTTACATGTGTAAACAGGAAACAAAATGCCATAAGTCTAGGGAGATCGAGTATCAATCCCTACCTGAACAGTTTTACCTAGTCCCATTTCATCAGCCAGAATACCATTCAAATGATTGTTGTATAGTGACACCAACCACCTTAAGCCATTCATTTGATACCTGAAGATCAAAAATACTGTTATTGATAAAAACACTTCCTCAATCTTTTCCAATGAATACGACAATTCTAAAATTGTTATTAAATTAGACCATTTTAAAGTTGAGGAAAAAAAATTCAAACGTTTATCCATCCCCAACCACCAAAAATATATTATATTTACAAATATATAAATATGACAAAGCACATTCTACTCACTCTCTCAATTTTCCACCGTTAAGAATAGATGGCTGCTCAGTGACAGTCTCTTTTATACTGCAAAAGTCAATGTTGATTGTAAGATACTTTGGCAGACTCTGTAAAGGAGAAAGTAGTACAACTGACAGCCTCAAGAAAGCAAGACTTTATTTCTATAAAGAATTAATGTTCCAAGAGTTATGGTCAGAAAGGAAATTTTTTAAAGAGGGATTAGTAAAAGGAACCAGAGCTTAGCTCAGTTCAACCACCACTAAATAAATGTTAGGTAGTGAGGGATAGCTATTCCAAAGCAGCAAATAAAGTTTAATAAACAAGAAACCCAAGATAAAGTAGCCATATCAGTACCTATGAGCCATCAAATAGTACTTCTCATTGCTCTCCATGTAATGCTGCAAAACAATAACAAAGTGAGCGGGGACTTAACTAGGAAGTGAAGTGCACAGAGAATAAACTTGCCTTAGCCTGGTCACTTTCATCTTCATTTTCAAAAGTAGGCTCACTCTTCTCCACAACACTTGCAGTTCCACTATCATCCATATCATGCTCAAACCGGCTTGCCAAAGCCTTTGCATCTCGTAGTTTGGAACCAAGCTTTTGAAGATATTTCTCAGTCTCTTTGAGAAGTTGCTTAACACGGTCAGATTTGGCATCCTAGCATGAGTTCCAAAAATGTTATGTAAAAAGAGTAAACTTAAGATGCAATGCCGAAGTCAATAAAACTTTAGAACATACCTGCACCATTCGCAGATATCCCTCCACGTCATTGATCTTCAATAAATTTATCTTTTCACGTTGGATCCTATCAATCTTCTCACGATGGATACGTTCCTTCCTTTTATGGAACTCCTTCACATATTTATTGAAAACCTTCCAGCGCTCTCTCTTAAGTTTAAACACATCATCCAGTCTTTCCCTGAAGTCCAGATTAGAAAGCAAGTAAGAAAACCGTGCAGCACACTTTGGAAACTGAATTGACTATGAGAAATAGAACAAATGACTACTACAGCTCCTCAAAAACATAGAATGCTAAAAATGTTGACATGCACTGGACAAAGATAAAACACATACTTGTGAACCTCGATATCACCAAAGAACTCCTTTTGCCTCTCCCGAATTCTCTTTTGTCGCTCTTCCTTCATCTTTTGCTCAAACTTTTCAAGTTGTTTAATCCTCCTACCATGTCTATATTTCTTACAACTTCTCAAGTGATCCATTTCAGTACCAATTGGTTTGAAGAAATCACCCAAAAATTCACTGCCGAAACGAGTCAAAACATGGTTTTAAGTGTGAGAAATAAAACAAATTACACAGAAGAAAAAAAAATTGCACTAATTAGACTGAAAAGATAAATATACTCCCTCTGTCCCAAATTAATGGTCCACACTTCCTTTTTAGGAATCCAAAAGAATTTTACCCACGGTGAAAAACTTGAATAATTTCTTTCCACTTTTTCCACAAGCCTTAGTCATCTCTTTAAATGAATTTGATACGAAATACTTCATAATTTTAGATTTAAAAATAAGAGAAACAATTGAATGCAAACACCTGAGAAGTAGGAAAGCATTAAATGGTTACTTAAATTTTTATAGAAAAGCATTAAAACATTTCCAAATAATTTGGTAAGAAAGCATTAAAGCGGTACTTAAAATTTATGTTTCTGCAGCACAGATAATTCTTTAAAGGGACAGAGGAGTAATTGGTCTTCACTTGGAAGCCTGTATAGGATAATCAATGACCTCCGGAGACGGCGTTGCAGCCCCAAGAGTTGTAGCTTTTTCAGTTCTATGACGCTTTTGGTTTTTGCAGATATATCTTCAGAAGAGCTCACATTTTCCTACAAGTAGTAAAAAGCACTACATGAGGCAAAAACAGTATTAAAAATAGGATAAATGAACCTATCACACCAGCCATCTAGTTGAATTTATCTTTTTGCAAAGATATATTCACATATAGATGAGAATTGAGTAAATATAAGATAAGTATTTGGTCAAAACATGACATGAAGATCATTTAACAACTTCAAGAATACAGAGCAAACAAGATAAGTAGTTGAGTAAACTCCTTTCCATAACGGATGTATTGTTTGAAGGGTGACTTATAGGAATAATGAAAGCACATGAAAAATAACAATAAAATAATTATCCCTTCAGCGATGTGAGCATAACGATGTGCCCAAACCGTTTCTTGGGGAACTCTGTACAGCACCATGTAAACACAGTTGTGATGCAATTCATAACAAAACAAACACGGCAGTGCATGGTTGGTTATGTTCTCTTTTATGCGTCTCTTACTACATGATATGTGCTTCATACAAGCTATGACGTGCCAACTTACTGAATAAGTAAACTGACCCAAATAATTTGATTCTTCTATTCTTCCAGCAGAGAGATGCACCTATGATCTGTTGGGTTTTTCCAGCCCCTGACGCATTGTCCTAAGTCTATTAGGAATTATAGACTTCGAAGATTTAGTGGTTTTCCCAATTGGAGTGGTTTTCCCAATTGGAGTTGTTTATCCAATTGGAGTTGGTTTCTCAATTGGAGAAAGATTCATAACTAGATTCAAATTAAGAATAGTAATCCTTATTGAAGAAGACCTTTATTATGTCTATATAAAGGGGCTATTGTACTAGTTTTGAATGGGAGCAAAACAATAAGTTGTATACCACTCAAGGGATTAGAGTGAGAGATTATTGTAAGGGCAAAGTGTGTGCGAGAGAAAAGAAAAGAGATAAAGAGTGTATTTCTTGTTCTTGTTCTTTCGGGTTTATCGTCAAGTTCTTAATTCTAGAGACTTGGCAAGATTATTGGTTGTACTCATTATTGATATAGTGAAAGATTGTTGTTGCTGTCCCATGGACGTAGGCACATATAGCCAAACCACGTTAATTCTTTGTGTTACTTATCTTGGTTATTTTGTTTTCGATTTCCCGAGTTTGTTCTGTTTTTCCCATTCTTAAACGCGAGATTCACAACATGATCAAGTAATTTTAGAGCTATTGCCTTTAAGCCCGACCCCCCAAAACCTTCTTAATGCTACTCTAACAAAGAAAAAAAAGCACAAAATCTATACATGGTTAACTTTTCTGGATGGCTCCATTGTTTTCATAGAAGACATACATAGCACATGGCATTCTGGACATTTTTCCTTATTAACTATTTAAGTTAGATATATTATTCTTTTAAATCAAAAATCAATCATTCCCCATGAAACTTCTAACACAGATGGATCAGTTTTAAAGTACACATCAGCATAATACTTTTTTAAAATAGTCTAAACTACTCTAATTTGGTAGAGAGGGGCTCAAACTTGGGAGCCAAATGGCCTAACCCACATCTGCATCAGCATAATTCTACTTGAAATGTGTGAAGATGTTCCCTTTTGTATTTCACAAAAGTCCAGTTAGCGAACTAAGGTATCGCTGAATTTCAGCTTTACAGCAACCCCTCAAACCCCAACAACCCACCCCCCCCCCCCCCCGGCCACCCCTCTTTCTTTTCTTTTCCCCACAAAAAAAAAAAACCTCAGTAACTACAAATTAAGACCATAACAATTACCAGGCAAGAATTAAGAAAATTATGTTTTGGGGTAATAAAAGAACAACCAATATTTGATGACATAATGCTTTTATAACAGACCTTTAACTTGTGGAAACATGTCGCAATTTTTTTATTTGCTTTTTGCTGTTTTAGAATCCAAGTTTGTTCATCCAAAAGCTTCTTTTTCTGCTCATCCATAATCCACTTCTCTGACATAGTGTACTTTGGTGAAGGTGGCAAGTCAGCATGGTTGTCGTTCTTTACTTGTCCTGCAGTTGAAAAAGGTCTTTTTTCAGAGATTCACAAATGATTTCTTACTCTCAAAAAGCATTTCTTTTGAAATACAAATACCTATGAACCATCTACACCATAATTACCAGAAGTAGCAAGATCACACGAAAGAAAAAGGACAGATTGATTTAAATATATTGTTCTCACCCTGAGACAAATGTTTCGGCATGATCTGAGCATCCTTTGATGCAACTGCTGTGTGATGGTCATTTCCAATTCCAGAAATTGGTTTCCAAGGATCTCTGAGTGAAAAAGAAGAGGTTTGGCTAGCCCTTGCAACTTGCAAATGTCCATTTTCCACATTGTTCAAAGGATTAATGACAGTTGAACCACTCCTTGCACCTGAAGATTCGGGATGCTGTGATGCAATAGTTAAACATGCCGGCGAGATTGTGGTCTCCTGGGTCTGTATCTCAGATTCTGGTTTCTGTAAACCAAGAAGATGGTTTCTTTCTTCTGCAAGTACAAAGTGATCTGGAGGTGGGCCATTCTTTTCTTCCATTTTTGGGTTCTTGGTTTCTTTGAGCAAAGAGTTAGTCTCAGGGAATTTTCCAGTGGACAAGGCACTAGGCAGCATTTTATCAGTGTCCCTCTCATTGTTAAGTCTTCCAGGTGTAGTAGCATCAGAAATGATATTTGGCTCATTTGAAAACTGTGTTTTTCCTTTATGGTCAATGAACTCTTTATGAGGCCCATCTGTATTGCCACCTGAAATTTTTTAAATTAATACATCAAGGCCGATAATACAAAGTGATTCAACTCTGGGGCAGCAAGTCAGTAAAAATTGAGGATTTAGAAAAAAATGAAAATAGTTACCTTCTTTAGGGAAAATGTTACCGAGTGCAATTTCAAGATGTAGTTTCTTTGGCATCAAACCATTTCTGCACGCAAAACACCAGAATTTAACCCAACTAAGACAAAGATTTGAACTGGATAGCATCTTGACCAAATAGGATAACATCAGATCCAAAATATAACTATCTACCTGAAGGCTAAAAAGACAAGGCACTGCGCTCTGAGCTGTTTCAACTGCTGTTCCTGGAAAGGTGTGCCAGGAGATCCAGAAGCCAAGTGAACTGGAGATTTACCAGTATCTCTCATAGCTGCACTTCTCAGCACATTCATTTCTACTGCACTATTTTGCCTGCCAGCCTATGAACAAATGTGTCAAACGCAAATTACAGCACATGCACAAACTTTCAAACAGCAAAGGAGCAAATAATTTCATGTGCGGAACAGATTTCCAGATAATATACCAGTATTAACTAAACATGAGGAACGCCATTTAAGCAGACTGCTAAAATGAAAAAAAAGAAAGACCTAACTCAGACAAACCACATGCAATATACACATTCGTAAAAGGGTTTTTATCACAAATGGTCCCTGGCATTGATCCAACTCCTCATTTTGGTCCCTCAATTTCAAAATCAATAAATTTTGTCCCTGACTTTCACCAACGCACATCAATTTGGTCCTTCCGTTAGAATTCCACAAATTTTTTGTTAGTGTACTGGTGTGGCACACAATGAGTCCCACTAATCCAATCATATTGTGCCACATGGATTATTCAATAAAAACCATTTTTGTAAAAGATTTAAAACTAAAATTGGTAAAACAAAATAAACACTAACAAAAAAGGAAGGTATAGCCCAGATGAAGACGATGGGTTTGGAGATGTGGGTTTTGGTGGAGGAAGACGAGGAGGGTTTCGAACTCTCGATGAATGCAGAGGAAGGAATCGACGAGTTCTCGGAGCCATTGGAGGGAGAGGAGGTTCCTGGAGGAAGAAGAGAGGTGGGCCGTGGAAGAAGCAATTGAAGACATGGGTTTGGAAGGAATCAAGGTCCAATCAACCACCACCCACTACTTGGTTGTGGTTCTCCATTGAATCCAACTGATTACATCTCAGCTGAAGACTGAACGTCCGATTTGATTGGAACCAAATGATGAGTATTCCGCGCTGGCATTTCTCTAGCATCCCACAACCCCAATTGGGAAAAAATTCAATCTAAATTAGATAAAATAAAATCCAAATTCAATTCAAATTTGATAGGATTATAAACAACTAGAGACAATGTGGAGTCAGTTCAGGGAGGCCAAGTGCTTTAGTGGTGTCATGGTGCCTTCCTTTTTCTTTTTTAGCATACCGAGTTGAAGACGATGATGTCTTTTTTTTAGTTTTGGTTTTTAGTTTCTTATTTTACTTTAGGTTGTAAATATAGTTGCTTACAGTTAATCCATGTGGCGCCATATGATTGGATTAGTGGGACCCATCATGTGCCACATCAGCACACTAAAAGAAAATTTGACAAAATTTTAACAGAAGGGTAAATTGATGTGCGGTTGTGAAAGTCAGGGACCAAATTTATCGATTTTGAAACTCAAGGACCAAAATGAGAGTTGGATCAATGTCAGAGACCATTTGCGATAAAAACCCTTCTTAAAACTAAATGTTTCCATAAGATCTGAAAGACAAACACAAATAGAAAGTATATTGCACGAGCTATGTTTTCTTTTAGTACGTCTTTCCCACATACATCAAGTAAGAATGCTAGAAACAACTTAATTCAGCATGATGGACAAGACTAAGTACAACACCCTTGTTTTGCCTAAAAGTGGAGAACATAATGGATATAGATTAAGTACCTGAGATGTCTTATTTGCATCAGCTGGTATATCAGTATTTCCTCCATCATGCTCAGAGACCTTTCCAGTTGAGGCCAATGTGCTGCTGTAATGGATTGGACTTGAGAATCCAGGTTCTGCTACTTGAAATGAACCAGATGCAACTGGCACGCCTCCTTGAATCTTGCCAAAAGAGCCTGAATTTCCAAGAATACCATGTGAGCCTTAATTACTCAAAAACCCATGAAGAGTTTCAGCCTTAATAAGATTAACCTCATTTAAGAATCATTTATTTGTTCGTATATTAATTCAATACAAAAGAAAGCGGAGAAGATATCATTCCAAAATATAGATAAGTCATGTTTCAATATAATTCGACCAAAGTTGATATCAAATCAAATAATCCCACGGAGAGGATATTGTTTAAGGACATAGTCCAAGGGGTCCATGTTTTTTTAATACCATTTTATACCAGTTATATTTGGAAAATCTTCAATTTTGCGAGCTGAAATTTCAGATGCATTGATTTCCAACGCGTTAATTCCACAATAATATCAACGTCTTTCCAAGTTCTTACTTGATCCAGGTGATGGAGATGTTGACTGCTGCATCGGAATCTCTGCTGAAATATTACCTGGGACGGCAACATTAGAAGAAAATCTGGGAACTTGAGATTTTTCAAATGGAAACCCAGCTTTACTTTGATTCCATATTCCCCTAGTGTCATGTGTAGGAGTTAGAGAAGTGGCTTGATGCTGTGCTATCGCATTATGAGTAGAGGAAACTTCCATTTCTTCAGGGTGATTTGAACTCAGAGCCCGAAACATCGAGTTGCTAGTATTTGTCACATCCAACTGCTTTTCTGAAGGTTGACCTTCTTGCTTGGCTCTGAGCAGTGGTCTCATGCTTCCAGAGAACGATGTAAAATGTTCCATTTGACCACCACTCAGACCAATATTAAAATTAGCATTTTCACCACTTTTAATTGAGAAACCAGCCAGTGGTTCAACCTTGTTTATCTTTCCCTTCCTTGTAGTAACTGCAGCGTTTCCGGTATCAAGATGTTGAGGGTTTTCAGGATCCGGTTCCATAGGCATGGATGTATCTTCCCTCTTCCTCTTAGTGGTGGGTTTTTTACCATCCTTTCGATTCATCTGTTTGTTTGCGTCACGCCTTTCTTGTGACTGTGAATTGGTAGACCTAGAGTCTAAACTAGATGGACTTTCATGATCAAAAGACTGACTACTCCGATGAGTTGCAGATCCTTGATAATAATCATTCCCTGTACTGCTAGGACCAACAGGTGGTCTGCTTGAAGAAAATGTGTCCATATTAGACATCTCATTTTCGGTCAAGCCTGCTTTGGAATCTTTTGCAACACCAACAGCATGAGAAGAACCTGCAGAAAAATGGCTGCCAATTACCTCACACTGGCCAAGATAGTATAATGAGCCAATTTGATTGAAATAAAATGACATTGACTGATTGAACTCAAAATGTGACTGAAAAATTACCTGTTTGAGCTCCACCAGACATAGGAAGGCGTGAGGACTTCAAAGCTTCAATATCAAGACCATGCTGATTTATAACAGTCTCCATGGCCCTAAGTGGATCAAGGAAGATAAGTTAGAGAAAAGTATAAGACCCCCCCCCCTCCCCCTTTCTCTCTCCCGGTCCCCAAATAAATGAAGATGATGGAGGAAGACCCAATTCACAAATCAGCTATGAGAAATCAAAATTTTCAGGTTATGAGTTGACGTATACGCAGAAAAAATTGAAATACCAAAACAAAAAGAAAACCCATGCAAAATAGGAGTGTTGAAAAAAAAAATTAAAACAATAGGTAGTGATAAGAAAAGCTAAACACAAAAAAACAGAAACATAGCTTAATATAAAATGATCTCCATACTAAAGCAATTTAGTCTTGAACTAAGCATATTTTTTGCCAAAACTAAGTAAACTATTTAACTAACTAACCAATATTATTGGATATAGTACAACTATCCCCACTATGTCGGGTAAATACCCGAATAAAAGAAAAGGCAGATTCATCCTCCAGATTAATAAGGTATAGAAAACTTATTTTCTTGGACACTGCAAGCTCGATGGTACCAGATAATTAAGTAAATTATCTTTAGGATTCACCATGTAAAATGATAACAATGCTAGCACAGTTTTGAAACTCTTTCACATGTCTAGATAACTAATGCAATCTTAAAATTTCTGATTGTCCTAATATAAGTCCAGAATTAACAAAATACCATCAAATAAGGTGAACAATGATTAACCTTTACCTTGATATCACTTGATATGGCATGGAATGTTCCTTCCCACTTGACTTCATGTGTTGTAGTATCTGCATTTCCCAAACACAAAGCAAATAAATAATTGTACATGTGCATCAATAAATAGGAGCGAATAGAGGGCGGGGTGAGATAAAAAGACCAATTGTCAAGAGAAAACTGCACAAACCACATAAAGCTTCGTAGCAAGTTTGGCAGGCTCATCTTTAGAATCTTGAATGAGTTTGTGGAGAAACTTGGCAGCTTCCAACTCGACATTATGTGAAGATGCCATCTCATTCGAACTGCCATGCAATTAGTGAAATCAAAGGACAGTAGTCAGAGGATAGTCAATCAATCAATTTTCTGGTTCAACTTTTGGAATCAGATGCTCAATGCATATATATGGTTGAGAATTACAGTTTTGATGTACAGTAGTAACCAATAGCTTTCAGCACCAAATGGGGGAAAATACCACAAAGACCGCCTAGCAATTACAGCCGCTTGTCGACATCTCATAAACACCCATGACTAGAAGTGTTACAAGACAAAAACACTACTCTCCCCCTCAACTACTGGGAGGGAAAGAGAGAAGCATTGATTGCAGACGAAATAAGTGCATTTTATTTAGGTAAAGTAAACTATTCATTAAAACATCAAATGGTGCCAACATAAACTTTCTAGTTGAGAAATGGATCAATTAGATTGCTACTTCTACTTCCCACATACCTTTCTAACTAATTTCCAAAACTGGCTAAAGCAATAATACTGTCAACCCACTTTTCAAACTTCACTTTAAACAAAAACCCAAGTCAATTTTCACATACTAGAACCAAAAAAACCCCAAATTTTTTACAAAAACCCTACCTTGGCCCTTTTGCAGGAAAGTTGAGCTGAAAATTAGTAAAACACAGGCAACTCCTGTCCCAAAACCCAAGAAAATGATATTTAAGAAGCAAAATTTCGGTCTCGGAAATAAAAACCGACACTGACAGCCCGTATTCGAATTCGATTCATCAGCTTTCGGTGACTGAGTTCGGAAACAGTAAAAAATTGTGGACGGCAATATAAAATGCTAAGAAAAGCGGCAGCTTGAAAGACAAAAAGTTTACCTAATCGGAGATCCGACCCGGAATTCGACGGAGACGCTGCTGCAAGCTGGACAGCTTCATAAATAAGAGTCAGAGCGAGAGCGAGAAGAAGTAATTGTGTAAGCCCTCGCCCTGAGAGATGTAATTTGCGGAATCTGCTCTCTGTCCATTATTGTGTGAGAGACTTTAACTCCGTCTAAATTAACAGACAGCCCTTTGTGCTGACTGGGCTGAAGCTTTTTTCTTTGGACACATAGTTTGAGTGGTTGAAGCTTTTTCCTTTGGATACATACTTTCAGTGGTTGAAGCTTTTCCCTTTTGGCACATATCTTGAGTGGTTGAAGCGTTTTCCTTTGGACACATAGCTTGAGTGGTTGAAGCTTTTTTCTGTGGACACTTAGCTTGAAAGGTAGAAGTTTTTTCAAGTTTCAACCACTGAGCAGCTCCAACGTGTGCTGGAGCCCGATGGACAGGGGCGCGAACAGGGCCAGACAGCCCGAGCAAGCAGGTCCAGCGTGTGCTGGCGAGGGAGCCCGAGCTGGCCCGAGGGAGAGGCCCGGCACGAGTTGCCAGCCCGAGAGCCCGAAGGTATTATGACGCCAGGCTGACGTTGCCTAGAAGGTCAGCCACTTATTTTATTTTTTTCTGTCAGGCGCGTAGCCCTCAAGGGCGCGTAGGCGAGTGTCATCCGACATGATTTCAGAATTTGGAGCCCGCGGCTCAATGAGAAAATGTTACTGTTAGGAAGCCACGTGGATTCCCCTAGTCCGTTGGATTTCAATGGCAAAAATTTGTGGACCATTGGATTTCCAACGGTACTAATAATTTTAAAACCTTATTTCATTTATACCGTTGGATCTTAGATCAACGGTCCACGTTATTCACCTTTATAAATTAAAAAAATTAGAAAAAACAGTTTAAAAATCAGAAATCTTACCATTGTGCTACGTGGCACAATCTGAATGTTGGAATTCAATTTTTTTTTAATCCAACGGCAGAGATTAATTAGGTGAATAAAAATTTTTAAAAAATGTAAAAAAATAACAAAAATCCGAAAAAAAAATTACATAAACATACCAAATAATAAAAAACTCACTAAATGAACTAAAACAAAAAACACACCAAATAAAATTACATAAACATACCAAATAATAAAAAAAACTCACTAAATGAACTAAAAAAAACACACCAAATTAAATTTAAATAAACACACCAAATAAAAACAAACGCACTAAATGAACTTAAGTATCTTGAGCTTGTTTCAATTCCCACTGGTCCTCTATCAATTCAATTTGTCGGGCATTGTGCATATATGGCCTTTGAAGTGCAGTATATCGTTGAATGAGCCTTTCATTGTAACGTCCATCCCTTTCTAATGGCTCGTGTTGCACGGGTTCTTCAGTGGCGTCATGAGCACAATATATTTGTGTTCTAGAATTGTTCATCGTGTCTGGCTCATATTCATCAACGGCATCATAATCGTATGCATCTTCCACAATCATGTTGTGAAGAATGATGCACGTCATCATGATGGATCGAAGCGACTCTACATCAAATATTCTGACAGCACCCCTAACAATCGCCCATCGAGCTTGGAGGATACCAAAACAACGCTCCACATCCTTCATGCCCCCCTATTGACAGCTTGCAAAGTGTTTTTCCTTTGCACTTCGCGGACGTGGCACTGTTTTGACAAAAGATGACCACCTTGGGTAAATGTCGTCTGCTAGGTAGTATGGCCCGTCGTACTTATGTCCGTTGACCCAGTACATGACTTTTGGTGCCTTTCCTTGCAGGACTTCTTTGAGCACTGGGGATTGGGCAAGGACATTGAGGTCATTTTGAGCTTCCGGAACCTCGAAAAATGCGTGCCAAATCTATGTATCAAAATATGCTACCGCTTCCAAAATGATACTTTTTTGCTCCTTTTCTGTCCCCATATGTGCCTTGACATGCACTTGGACAGTTTTTCCAGGTCCAGTACATACAGTCGATGCTTCCAAACATCCCAGGAAAACCTCGCATCTCACCATTCTTCAGAAGCCTTTGCAAGTCCATGTCAGTAGGTCTCCGGAGGTACTCTGCGGTGTAGATAGATTCGATTGCTCCGCAAAACCTCATTGGGGACTCAAGATGCTCCATATGCAAGCATCCGCATGGCAGTAGTAATTTTTTGCTCATGAAGGAGACCCATAGCACCAAAAACATCATTCTTTTGCACAAAGTAAGAATCATGGTTGTAAACAGCAATCATGATTTTGTTGAACAAATGTCGTTCCATTCTAAAATGACGTCTAAAGTACGTATCAGGGAATGCGCTATTACGGACAAAATAATCGTCCAAGAGTTTCATACCTCGTCGTTGCCTGCTTCTATCAAGGTTTTCGGAATGGCTGGGCCTGCAGATCTGACCCACAGCTTTGATGACTCGACGGGAATGTGAGGCTTTGCCCATTCTTGCTTCGTCATCTCTCCTTCTGCGCTCATCATCCTCTTCCCTCTCATTTTGGGCCACCTGGAGATTGAACATTCATTCTGATTGGTTAAACAATTTTTCCTCTTGCTGATCGATTTCCCACATCATCCTTAAAGAATAAGACATTGTAAGAAGGAAGCAGAAACTATGAATAATGATATAGATTTTGATTTTGGTGAAGAAAGAAGCAGAAACTATGAATAATGATAGAGATCATGAGAAAATTGGTGTGAGATTTATAAGGATGGACGGTGGATTATATGGAGGATTCATAAAGGATTAGGTTGTAGATAATAACACGTGGCATGCCGTCATTCGTTAAAAATCTGACCGAAATCTATCCTCAAAGATTGTAAACCGATTGTGACACGTGGCGCGACGTGATTGGTTACAAATCTTATCGGAAATATATCCTCAACGATTCTGAAAAGATAACGACACGTGGCACGACGGCATTGGATAAAATTTTTATCGAAATCCATCACCAATAATTGTCATTTCGGATAATGACACGTGGCGCAACGAAAACGATTAAAAATCTTATCCGAAATTACAAATTAAATTATTTTGTATTATTTTATAAATAAATAAAAATACTATTATTTTATTGCCTATTGCTAGGGCTATTCAAGTGTAAGGGTGGAGATGCAAAAGACAATTACTGTTCATTAAGGGCAGTTACTGTTCACTATGTGGATTAAATAGTGGATAGCCCTGGGGGGCTTTTTCCGACGTTGGAAGTGCTCTTATCGATTATTTAGCTGATTTGGTATATTTTTTATACCTCCGTTATGAATGTAGTCTTTTCCATCACTTTAGTGTGTTTGTTGTACCAGACTATTTTAGACTAGATTCAGAGCTTAAGTTGGACTAGCTTGGCTTGGATCAAGCAGGATAAGAGCATCTCCAATGGGAGTCCCTATTTAAGGACTCTCACCACCACCTTTAAAGACTTATTTAGGTACTAAAAAGAATCTTTGAGTACTTAAAAGAATATTATCTCCAATGAAAAAGTCTCTATAGTATAAACCCTAAATTTGAGGACTATATAATTAAAAAAACTAAGTTAAATCTGGACCGTTTATTTATAATAGAAGAAAAGAAATATGTGGAATCCAGCCTGCAGATGCGTCAACAGCTGTCTGGCGACTAGTATCCACCTGCACTGCTGGAACAAGTGGATGAACTACAATATCATTCAAACCCAATATTTGGAAGAAGCATGCAACCTTTTCATGTGGGTGGGCCTTCATCCCCACTCAAAGTTGTCCCTCTATATAGTCCTCAAATGTGAGGAAATTTTTTAGTACTCCGGCCAATTCCTATACTATAGGGACTGGAGCTCCGCCTTAGGAAGCCACAAAGTTCCTAAATTTAAAGACATACGGTAGTAGAGGGTGGTAAAGACTCAATTTAAAGATTCCACTGGAGATGCTCTAAGAATAGTAAAATATTTGGTGCAGTGTTGGATTATGTCGTAGACTAAAATATTTTTTTTACGCAAAAATTTAATATCAAGTTTCTTTTATCTTTTACTCTTGCACGCTCACTCACCAAAACCGAAAATAGAAAAAGAAAAAATAAATTCTCAAAAAAAAAAAAAAAAAGTTTACTATATTATCCCCCAGCCACTAACTAAGTTCAGCATTGTTTCCTCATTTCCTTTGCCCCCCCCCCCCCCCCCCCCAAATCACATTTTCGATGATAGATGGATATCTGATGCAAGGTATTCAGAGTTCAGGATCTTTTTGGATTCTTCGTTTGACCAATAAAGTATGTGTTGGTTTGCCCCCATCTTCGCATGGTCTCTATAGGTCTATTTCTGGACTTGTGTTCTGGTAATTGTTTTGGTGATCATCGTGGTAATGCTAAGCTTTGTGGCAGCGGCTGCTGCTTCTTGGAGTTGTTTTATGGCTATTTTTTTTGTGAATAGAGGGGGTGAAGACACCCCAGACGAAACTAAGACATAACATTAATAACAATTGAGCGGCCCATAGGGACACCTACAAGATCATCTGTTAGATATTGCATAAGCCATTAGGGAGGAAGCTGAAAAGAATACAAGTCAAGGTCCAAATTATAGGGACACCTACAAGATCATCTGTTAGATATTGCATAAGCCATTAGGGAGGAAGCTGAAAAGAATACAAGCCAAGGTCCAAATTATAACTCCATTTGGTTAGCTGATATGCAACATTGTTCAATTCCCTGAAAATATGCTTTAGCTCACAGTGCGCAATTCATCTCATCAAATCCCTACAATTCTTCAAAGGGGTAGCAAGGGGGTGAAAAGTATCTTCCACAAATTGGTTCAACAATAATACAGTAGAGGAAGAGTCCATCTCAACGACTAACTTAGATATGCCTTTTCAATAACAAGCTAGAGCCCGAAATACAATCCCCAAACTTCAGCTTCTATAATCTACCATTGCCCTAGATTAATAGAGAAACCTCTCATATAATCACCATTGTGATCATGGAGAATTCTTCCAGCACTGATCTTGCTCGAAACCATTTTTCTATAGCCATCCACATTCAACTTGTGCCATCCAATAATAGAAGGCTCTCACTTCAACATAACATGCATCCAAGAAAGTGGCTTTCTAATTTTTAAAAGGGAATCCAACGATTCAGAGGCAACTTCAAGAATAACCATTTTAGGATCACTAGGGATGGATTTTTCCCACATCAAAAATTTGGTGATTCCTCCATTTCCAAATATACCAACAAGCAAAGACAACAAACAATTCCATGCTATCTTGTCAGACCACATTGCATTGGACGTCACATTAGCCATTATCTAGGCTTTCAAGTCCAAATTAAAAGTATTGCGCAATTAAGATGGAACCTACAAAATATCCCAAATGCATTGAGTTATGCTATATTCCTTTAGAATATGCGGATAGTCTCCAAAGGCTAAGAACAAAGATTGCAAGAGGAATCCACAGTTAGGTTTCTTTTGGTTCTTTGCTCATTGGTAAGTAACTTGCCTTAACCAATGAGCCAGAGAAAGAACTTAAGTTTGGGGGGAATTTTGAGAGTCCAAATTCCAAACCAATAAAAAACAAGCCTTTTTTCACAATCATATAACACATTATAAGCCGTCTTTACGGTGAAAGTTCCATTTGAATTGCATTCCCATATAAGTTTGTCCTCTCCAATATCAATAGTCCCAGCAAGCCAACTAATTGTTTTTTGGACCAAGTTTTATGGAAGAACAGATCTTAGCTTATTGACATCCGACTAACCATCACGAAAGAAATAAGAGATTGGAAAGTCCTCATCGGGAAAGTTATTAGCATCAATATAATAATTAAATGAGCATTCAACACCTAAAGGTCTTTCCACAACTTGACACCATCACAATTTTGAATTCTCCATTTCATTTCTTGCGCAACAAATCAGTTCCATATACAATTCATTTTCAAGTGTAGGAGCAGTCAGACTTTGCATAGGGGCACTTAGAATTCCTTTCCATTTCATTCCTTTGTGACTATAAAATTATTGTTTGGGGCTATTTTCAATGTTAATGGGCTTGACTCAGCTACACAATGACAAGACAAAAACCTTTCAGCATGTTTCAAACTAGTGTACAATGGGGATACATGTACAAAAGATTATGGGAAAATGTAGGGCGACATCCCACTGAAAGTACAACACTTGGCCACACTAGGTAATTCCTTGATGAGGTTAGCTCTACCAACTGTTTTTTCTTTACTCAAAAGAAGAACAATTTCACTTCTCTGGTTAGAAGTTAAAACCACAATCACTAGAGATTTTTCAATG
Source organism: Heteromeles arbutifolia (assembly GCA_024362995.1). NCBI lineage: Eukaryota > Viridiplantae > Streptophyta > Magnoliopsida > Rosales > Rosaceae > Heteromeles > Heteromeles arbutifolia. Next base: position 23,954,654 of record JANCRC010000006.1, read on the forward strand.
TGCTTGGAACACGAGACGATACGCTATATGTTATCATAAAAATGGAGGGAAGTTTTTTATTTCACATGTCTCTTCACTTGGATAATGGCATATGATGCATGTGCCCTTATTCCCGGCACATTGGAAAACCTCTCCACAAGCACACCTAACCTACCATCTACAGTTATCTTCGTATCCTGCAGTACATAACAATTCATATAACAAAACATGTACCAGTTTATGAAATAAATAACGCTAATCTACGAAAAGACAAAATAACAAGTACATAAATTATATGCTTAATTATAGCAATGGTCCTTGAATTTTACTCCTAGCTTAAGTTTAGTTCCTAAACTCTCATATTAGTTTATTTAGTCATTGAACTTAACAATGTGTTACACCACTACTCCTTTTCACTAACGTTGTTTTTGTTGTTATTGTTGTTGTTGTTGTTATATCTAGGGTATTCTAGGAACTTCAATTTCAAACTTTCGAAAAAAATAAATAGAAGAAACTTAAATACAAATGAAAACTTATGAATTAATATCTAAAACTTAAATCAAAATGAAATTTGAACTATAAAAACACAAAATGAAAATGGTTGAACTTTAGCAACTTGTAAACTACAATGCAATTTCAAAGTTGGTAGAAGATCGAATTGTGGCTGGACTTAAACAACTAACAAGTCACATGATTTTAAAAGAGAGTTAGGTGTTACTAAAGAAATTAATACTAGAGTTTAAAAATTAAAAGTAAACTACAATATATCCATACATTGTGAAAGAGAATGGGGCGTGAAGAGAAAAAATAATAATTAAATTACACGATCCAACAATCTAAAAAATTACACGACTCAAAAATAGTTAAAATTAACCTATTGAACAGGTGGCCAAGTTCTAACCCTTGGATGACTACCAACGGTCAGGACAGACACGTGGCAGTCATACTGCATCCCATCAAAATTTAAAAATGGAACGGGTGGAAATATACTGTTTGGATACAAGTCAAACCTTAAACTCGGAAAGCGCACACTATCGCCTCTCTACGGTATCCTCGTTTAATTTTCAATGTAAATCCACATTCCCGCTCATTCCCTTGTACCAAACATTTGACCTTTCGTCCCCAATCCAAAAGCCAAATCACTCTCTCTCTCTCTCTCTCTCTCTCTCTCTCTCTCTAAAATTTCAAATCTGCAAACCCTAGGAAGCAAAGCTCAGAGATGAACCAGTACCACGTCTACGAAGCCATTGGCCGCGGAAAATGCTCGGTAAGTTTGATTCACAAGCTCGTTCGCGTCTTCATCTCCGAACTCGCCGATTCGACGATTTTAAGTTCAATTAGTTGCTTAGTTAGTCCGTTTACCGTTGGATTTGCAGACTGTGTACAAAGGGAGGAAGAAGAAGACCATCGAGTACTTCGCGATCAAGAGCGTCGAGAAATCGCAGAAGAGCAAGCTTCTGCAAGAAGTAAGTAATTAAGTTCAGTAAGCAAACTAAGAAACAAAATTCGGATTTAGCAATGTATGGGTTTAAATTTGGTTTGGTTAATTCAAATTCGAAGGCGATTTAGGTTTTAGAGTTTTGCATTTGGTGCAGGTGAAGATTCTTCACACTCTAGATCATCAAAATATCCTCAAGTTTTACTGGTGGTAAGAATTCTTTCGTTGGATATTTGCTTGTGTAATTTTGATACGTGTTTTTTTTTTAATTTGAGCTAACAATTGAGTTGTGTATTTGTGAATTTCCTTTTTTGTGCGCCGCTATTAAATGCAGGTATGAAACTTCTGCTCACTTGTGGTTGGTTTTGGAGTATTGCGTTGGGGGCAATTTGATGACACTATTAAACCAGGTAATTGATCACTTAGTCTGCGCTTGGCATCAAAGTAATGTGTAGAGCTTGGGGATTTTTTTTTATTTTTTTATTTTTTGTGTTTGTATAAGACGGAATTATTGCAAATTTGGTTGGTCTTAGAATGGTGCTAAACTGCTAATGTTTTATCGAAGATGATTCAGTGTTTTTAGAACTCTAGTACTGATAATGTATGGAAATGTAGGATAAGCAGCTACCTGAAGAGTCAATTCATGACCTTGGGTGTGACCTTGTTACAGCTTTGCTGTAAGAGTCTTGAATTGCTTCATTTTTTTGTTCTTCTTACAAGTCTCTTTTTCTTTACTTCATTTAATTCATGTTTTCGGAATGTTCACTTTGTGTTAGGTTTTTACACTCAAAGGGAGTCATATACTGTGACTTGAAACCATCAAATATCCTGTTGGATGAGAATGGCCGTACAAAGGTATAAGGAAGGCTATTTTCCTTGCATATTTCTCTCGATTGTTTTATGTTTTTTCTCTTCATCTGAACTTGTATGTTTGCTTGCACAATGCAGCTATGTGATTTTGGATTGGCGAGAAAATTGAGCGACATATCACAAATCCCTTCTTCTTCTGTAGGTTATCTTATCCCAACATGTGAAAATCTTTTGGATAATGTAATCTGAATGTAATTAGAAAATATGAGAATACTAATGTAGCTTTCCCTTGTTGTACGTGTTTAGTTGCCGCAAGCAAAACGCGGAACACCTTGTTATATGGCTCCTGAGCTGTTTGAAGAAGGGGGTGTTCATTCGTATGCATCTGACTTCTGGGCCCTTGGTTGTGTACTGTATGAGTGCTATGCTGGGAGGCCTCCTTTTGTTGGTAGGGAGTTTACTCAGCTGGTAAAATCCATTATCTCAGATCCAACACCGCCTCTACCTGGCACTCCTAGCCGTCCTTTTGTCAATCTCATAAATTCTTTACTCATAAAGGATCCGGCAGAAAGAATACAGTGGCTTGAACTTTGTGGTCATGTTTTCTGGAGGACTAAGTTAACTGTAGTGCTTCTGCCTCCTCAGCCTGCTTTTGATAATATGCTAGAGCAATATGCTAAGCCATGTCTGTCAGAGCGCAATGGGGATAAATCTTCCCAAATCAGAACTAAATATCGCCACAAGGATGTTAAAGGAACTTTTAAGCAGGATGAGAATTCTGTTTTAGAAGCAAAAGGTCATGAGACTCCAGTCAAGGGGACACCTGGAGGCCACAGAACTCAAGCAAAGGTTTCTGGCAGAGGGGTTGATGAAAACCAAAAGGGTCCTTGTGCCACTAGGGGTGTGAATCTTTTGAGGCTCTCAAGAATCGCAAAACAGAACCTGCAGAGGGAAAATGAGAAGGAAAACTACCGCAGGCCGGTGTCTACTAATACTGAGAATGATTCTGAAGTCAAAATCGAGAACACGGACATGGAACTTGACTTTAATGAGAACGCAGAAGAAGACACACAGGATGAATCTGATGGGTCCGATATCCAAGGTTGTACACCTGATAACAAATTTTCAAGTCAGCACCAGGGTAAAATGGAAGAGATGGAAAACAACTTGAACCATTCAGATGCCCTGCCTGTGGTTAGTACACCTGCCTCAGATGAATCCGGAGTTCATAATCAGGAACCATCTCCCCAGAATATTGAAATGGCTGCAATTCCACCCAGTGCCAGTCCTCAAATTAAAAATCAGAGATTTAAAGAAGGTTTAGGATCGGCAGTTGACTATGATTCTTCAAAATCTCCGAATAACCTTTCACAAGTTCTTTGGCATCCATCAGATCTCTCAGTCAGACCCGTGATGCCCACCAGAAAATCTGATAAAAACTCGGAGGTAATTCCTTCTCTTCCCTTTGAGGCACTGCAAGCCTCTGATTTTGTGAAGATCTCTAAAGAGCAGTTGGATGCACTCAATAGTAAGATTATAGCCATTTTTAATGGGAACAGTAGCATTGGCGAGAAGCAAAATGTAATTAGATACCTTGAGATGTTAAGCAATAATGCCGATGCTGCAAATATCTTGACCAATGGACCTATCATGCTTCTGCTGGTTAAAATGCTCCGGCTGTCCAAGGCTTTGGCTTTACGTGTCCAACTTGCTTCACTGGTTGGTTTGTTGATTCGACATTCTACTTTTATTCAAGATGATGTGGCAGATTCGGGAATTTTGGGTTCACTTGCTGATGGCCTTAGAGACAAGCAGGAAAAGGTGAGGAGGTTTTCTATGGCTGCTTTGGGTGAGTTACTATTCTATATATCCACCCAAATTGATCATGCAGACAACAATCCAGTAGAGTCTCCATCAAAGGAAAGCCGGTCCACATCTGGGTGGCAGGTTAGTGTCATAAATATTGCAACTTGTTGCATATGCTCCTGCTCATAGAAAGATTGACTGTTATACCCTAATAGTCTGTACTTTTACTCTTAACTGAGTAAAAGGTTTAGTGGTATATTATATATGTATATGCTCAAGTAAAACTATCATTTTTTGTTTCCTCATCAATTGGAACTTAAAAATATGTTCTACCAAGAGAACTGTTACTACTGGATGTCCTTGAGTACTTACCCTTTCTTTTTCCTGCACTTCTACTTAATTTTGTCACTGATAAGTTATTCTCCTTGGGGCAGGTGTCAAATGCATTGCTTTCATTGGTTTCATCAATTTTACGAAAAGGAGAGGACGATCTAACTCAATTATATGCATTGAGGACAATAGAAAATATTTGCAGTCAAGCAGGGCCCTGGGCAGCTCGTTTGACTAGCCAGGATATGATTAAGAACCTATGCTATTTATACAGGGCTGCTGGAAAACAGGAGAGCATGAGGCTCACAGCAGGATCATGCTTGGTCCGTCTGGTTCGTTTTAATCCACCTAGCATTCAACCAGTAATAGAGAAGCTCTCTTTAAAGGAAATAGCATCAGCACTTGTGAAGGGCAGTCTGCGTGAGCAGCAAATAAGCTTAAACCTCTTAAACATGGCCATGCTTGGAAGTCATATGTTAACGAATGTTGGCAGGTATCTCCTCCCACTGATGGAGGATAAGAATCTTGTCCCAAGTTTAGTGTCTCTTATTGATCAGGGAAGTGAGGTTTTGAAGGGAAAGGCATTTGTTTTCGTTGCTCTTCTTTGTAAGAGCAGTAGGAGGTGGCTGCCACATTTTTTTGGCCATGCCAAGTTGCTTTCTGTGGTGGACAGGCTGGTGAAAGAGAAGGACCATTATGTGCAGGAGTGTTTAGAGACATCTTTGTGTGTTATGGCGTCTACTATACCCAGTTTACTGGATACGATTACTGGAGATATTCAGAAAACGATGGGAGGCAGGCGCCATGGGTATCAATCTCCCCCTAACATTAGAGCTGCTCCAAAGACCAATGTTTATATGTTTCCTGTAGTTCTCCATCTTCTTCGGAGCTTGTGTTTTAAGCGCAAGGTGGTGAGTGAACAGGTCCTGCAGCAGTTGGCAAATCTAGTGAAACTCGTGGAGACACCATTTCAGGTGGGTGGCAGCCTAACCATTCTGTGTTATTTATAGTCATTGCTAGTCTTCTCGTTGCTCTCACGATGCTTATAATTATGATATGATAAATTAGTAATACTAAATGGTCCTGTGTGATTAGATGAGCTAACTGTTAGTTATTGGAACTTGGATGTTATGTAACTTGCCCGGTGTTTAGGTACTGTGTCTTGGCAAGTGATCCCAGGTTGTTATAGGTTGTTAAAATGCTTGAGCAAGTGACAACCTGATCACTTCCGCTATACAACATGCCATTTATTTTCTAAATAAATCACTAGTAACAGACTCATTAGCTTTTAAGTTGGCATGCGGAGGGCCAAGGCATAAAAGTGCATTAGCTTGGACTTCTGGTATATTTATACTATGTGGAGTGAAAGGCAGTTATAGTCCCAACTTATGATGAGAAGTGGTAACAGATTAATGTGTTCTTGTGTGTTTGTGTGCTTTAATGGTCAGATCTAAGTTGGTCCACTTTTGTACATCAACAGAAAGAAAACGTATTATGGTGACATTGATGCTGATAATTAATTTACTATTGATTTCCAGGGCAGGGATGACTTCCAGATTACCCTTCTTCGAATTCTTGAGTCTGTCTCAGAGGAGTCACATGTAATTCTTCAAAGCCCTAACGTTTTTATTCATGAAGTTCTCCCCCGTTTGGCTGTTCTTTATAAGGGTAACAAGGATGGTGATGCCAGGTTTCTGTGCTTGAAAGTTTTGTTTGACGTGATGGTAATTTTTCTGAATGAACAATCTGAAGATCAGCAAAGGTCCAATGAACTGGAATCCATATCCAATAAGAATTTTCTTCCTCTCTACCCGTCCTTGATTGAAGATGAAGATCCGATTCCCTTGTATGCACAAAAGCTTCTTGTGATGCTTATTGAACTTAATTACATCAAAATTGCAGACATTCTAGATCTTAAGATAGTCTCGCAATGCTTTGAGTTTTTGCTCGGCAATCTCGCAAGTGCAAATGTGAATAATGTCATGCTATGTCTGGCTCTGACATTGGCACCTGAAATGGAAACCAAGTTGCTTTCTCAACTGAAGGTAGTTCGGAAAATAGGAAACCTTCTAGAGTTTGTGTATGCGAAAGATATGGAAGATTTTCTGGAACCAACCCTTGGCTTATGCAGGGCTTTCCTTAGAAAAGGCTTCATCTATTCAAAAGAACCTGCTCTTCTAGGTGACATATCTTCCGAGGCAAGTGGTGCTGATCAGCAACAAGGCATTAGAGATATCGTGGACTTCGGCAGCAATGTTGGCGTCTTACTAGAGTTGAGTAGATCCCACGGAGGAAATGTGGCAGGTCTAGCTTCAGAATGCGTTGTCTTGTTGCTCAAGGCAGCTCCAAGGGAAGCCACTGCTGGTCTGCTAACTAATCTTCCAAAAGTTACTGCAGTCCTCGAGTCTTGGCGTAGGGGCACATCTCACTTATTGGTGCAGCGGGTGCTGCATGCCCTCGGTTATTCCTGTAGACAATATTTGTTACACGCAATGATACTGTCGATATCTATACCCGAGATCTCAAGAATTGAAGGCATTGTTTCCGAGCTTAAAGGTTCAGGTGTACCTGTTTTAGCCACTGCTGCTTTCCATGTGGCTGTGGAGTTGCAACGGCTGCCTCGCTGCCTGTAAACCATAGAGGCAAGATGCTCGTTTCTTTTCCCCCTTTCGTATCATCATAATTGTAATCTCTCGAGTGTAATGATTTCTTCTTTTGGCATGCAGTACTATGCAAATCAATCGGCTTCTCCTGAGTTCTTGACAAAGGATCGACAACTCATTAAGGTGAGTTTATTTGTTCTGCATTATGTTAGGGCCAATCCAGCTCTGGTTGGCTTGTCATTGTATAGTCCTTGTAGACTTGTATCTCCATTGGAATTCTTCTTCTTTCGATATATATCTTTTTCTGGAATTTCCATCACTGCAATTCGATTAAAACTTCATATGCTAATCATCCCAAAATGCTGATTAGTTGTGGTACGAAATTGTTTAGCTGTTCGATTAAGGATGAATGAATCCACATTGAAATCGGGTACATAAAGGTTGTGAATTCCTGGCCTTTGTGGCAAGGTTTGTTCTAAATCCTTCTTGATTCCACTGAGACACTGGTTATTGCATCAACAGTTAATTACTTTCATAAGCGTGTCTAACTGACCGTAACATTTCTCAAGAAATAATCAAATATAAACCAAACTTTGATTTCATCTACCAAAAAAAAAAAAGGAAATTGTTTTAAATGATTGGAAATTAAATCTTAATTGCTAACTGACTAAAGTCAAATACCAATAATATAGTGACGATATTACAATAAAATATTAAGACATAATAATTAGATATCGACAACCTTTTAAAAAATTGATCATTTTCCAATTAAAATTAAGAAAAAAAATTGAATTTTGTCAAATTCCCAACAAAACTTTGGATTCACAGCTCATGCATGCTGCAATAGTTACAGCATTACAAAGTTTCGATTTGATCCTGTGAAATTCCTTTGATTGGAACATCCTTCGTCGGTGAATGGTTCGATTCAATCTAGTTGTTGACCTGCTCGTGCTGGACCCGTGATTTTTGGGGAGGGGGGGGAGGGGTTGGGGGTTGGTATATAATTGTCCCCCTTTTTTTTTTTCCGGAAGTTTGAGATATCTCGCACCCTAAAAGGTAGGACTAATCCGTAGTTGGTATATATAATTGTCCTTGACTTCTTGCCCTTTTTTAATCCATCATGTTGCAGATCTCTGCGTTATGAGCCAATAATGTCCGATATAGCATGGTTTTTGTTCATTTTTCACATTAAAATTTTCTTTATATTAAAATAACAATAGTTGTTTACTGACCCCAGTGTGACAAATATTTGGAATTCTTGATTTTTTGACTTGGCTGTGGATGACTGGAGAGTACTAATAAGTTGTTTGCTACTATGTCCCGTTCAGTTTAGAAATTTTATGCAAGATCTACGCGTTGAAACATTCATTAAATCCTTATATAAAAGATTTAATGTTGATTTTTTGATTTGAGTTTGCAATTAGGTTGCATCAAAAGTGGTGGATTGTTCTGATTCTTCAATCTCACTACTTCTTGGGTTCAAAAACTCTTATTTATTAATAATTTAGATGAATTTAGTGTAATGTATGTCGTCGTTTGTTAAAAAAAAGGTTACATCAAAAAAATATCATTTGAATATTTCTTTTAATTGATGGCCTTAGAACTCAACATAAATATAATATCTTCATTATCCATTTGAGTCGACCTTGAGATCTCAAACTTACAAGTGAAGAACAATAGCAGTAAGCTATAGAACTAGTTAGTAATTGTTTGTTAATGCATAATAGAGGCTTCCGAAAATACAAATTGGGTAAAGTCAAACTTAATTAATTAATTTACTTGATTGGAGTTTAGTCATTGGGTTAATGTGAGTACTTACTAGTGAGATTAACTAGTGAGTAATTACTTTTTTTATTTTGTCCAATAATGTTTTAACACATATTTTATTATTTATATATAACGTAACATGTAACGTAATTTTTTTTTTAAGTCCCCCTTCAAGTCGGTAGCCCTAGGCCGTCGCACTCTCCACCCCTGGCTAGGGCCGGCCTTGAGTATTTAGGATGATGGATGGTTTTATAACATTGAAGTAATCAATTAGCTTAGGAATTAAGGTTCCGGATTATCAGAAAATCAAGGGGACAGCAAGGTCACAGCCCAAAAGGAAAAACAAAAAAACCATCTGATTCCAATTAGAAAATATGCTCAAGTCATCTCCGATCTTTGATCTTTGTCTCTTCCCTACACATGCCAACCTGTATTTGCTCAAATCCACCGAAACTTCACTCTACCCATGTGGCACATTGGTCCCATCTAAACAAATTTTTTTTAATGCGCTGGGAACACGACCGGGTATACAAGTGTAATAATATAATTGATTGGAAACTTGAAAAATGATTTCTAACCAATTTGTATTATTACACTACTTGATGTACCTGACCGTGTTTCCGGCAATATGAAAAATCTCTCTATCTAAAACTTCTAACCATCTACATGATACTGTCACTTAGTTATTAAGAACATTTACCCCCATCAATATACAAATGATATATTTACATAAGGGGTGAGAATATATTAGTATAGAATTTGCTATCTATGGGATTAGAACCTAAGATTTTTCATTTACACATAAATAAATGGTTAGTACTAACTAGTCTAACTACTAAGGCAACTTCTAGTCATCCTTTCAAAAAGCCCAATCATAACTTCCACCAAAAGCACTATTTTCTTTGGTCAAACCCCAAAAGCACTTTCACAAAAGAATATATAAACCACACTCCCCTAAATTTTGTGGGAATTGATATCTTCATCATTAGAAATGGCCTCTTTTTGGTTAAATATAGCCCTCATTACGGCTCTCATTGTCTCACCTCTTCTTACCTTTAATTCAAAAGCCTCAAGCATCTCAGCTTCACCAGCATTCTTCACCAACTCCCCTCCATCTTCTAATCTGCAAGGACTGCCTCCAGAAATAGCTCCACTTTTGCCATCTCCAGGTCCGGAGGTGCCTACCACTCCAACTGATTCCTCCATACCCACCATTCCCTCCAACCCGAGCCCTCCGAATCCCGACGAACTGCCTTACTCTGCACTTTCACCATTTGGATCACTGCCAGCTTCTTCAGCAGCATCTGCAGACTTGTTTTGGACTTTAAAGTTGGCTGCTTTTGCAATTTCAGCTGCATGTGTATTGGTTCATGCAGTTTCTTAGGGTGTAAGTCATCTTTTTGTGGGATACATGATTCAATTGTCGTGGTTGTAGTCAAAATTGTCCAATATATATGTACAGTAGTACTTTTTGTATAGGTTAGAGAACTTTTAATTGATTTCGAGTAATATTCAGAGTTTGTAGCTCGAATAGTTGAATTCAATTATCCCCTTCTTCGACATCGATTGTATAACAAAGAAATGTTTGGTGTCTTGGCTACTCTCGCTAGAGACTATGAGTCAAACAACACTCATCACTTGATTTCGTTAAAAATATCTTCATACGTGTGAAAATTACAACATCAAGAAGCAAAGTGGCACATTGTTTTTTAACTAGATTGAAATCAAATAATTGATAGTTTTTTATTTGTTAGTGCATGTGACATCCTAAGAGTACAGCAAGTAACCAATCATATGTTGCCCTAACCAAAAGATAAAACAAATTGGCGTTTTAGGTAATCTAATTTGTTGTTTCTGCTGTCGTGATCTTTGCCCTACTCTTCTCGACTAACAAGGCGATTGTCCACCGTTCTACACCCAAGTCTGAATTCCCCAAATCCCTACCCAACTAACACGGTCAGTTAGTCAACATGGCAGTTCGTCGGTCATGTTGCACTCAAGTTTGAATTCCCCTACTCTTCTCGACTAACAAGGCGATTGTCCACCATTCTTCACCCAAGTCTGGGGAGACTCTTCTCGACTAACAAGGCGATTGTCCACCATTCTACACCCAAGTCTGAATTCCCCAAATCCCTACCCAACTAACACGGTCAGTTAGTCAACATGGCAGTTCGTCGGTCATGTTGCACTCAAGTTTGAATTCCCCTACTCTTCTCGACTAACAAGGCGATTGCCCACCATTCTTCACCCAAGTCTGAATTCCCCAAGCCCCTACCCAACTAACATGGTCAGTTAGTCAACATGACAGTTCATCGGTCATGTTGCACTCAAGTCTGAATTCCCCTACTCTTCTCGACTAACAAGGCGATTGTCCACCATTCTACACCCAAGTTTGAATTCCTCAAACCCTTCCCAACTAACATAGCCAATTAGTCAACATGACAGTTCGTCCACCATGTTGCACTCAAGTCTAAATTCCCCAAAACTCTTCTCTACTACCAGGGCGGTTGTCCGCCATTCAGCACCCAATTCCGAATCTCCCAGGTCCCCTTTCCCACAATTAATCAAGCAAGAATTTGAATTGTTGAAAGGGCTTCTGAATTGCCACCCATCTTACAAAGGTTGAAGGTTATTGAGTGTTTGTAACTAACACTTACTAGTGCTTGTCACATTTCATTATTTTTCTTGGGATAAAAGTAAACAAATACAGAACATTAGAAACACCACTAACGAGCATCGATCTTCAACTTAAGCGCGCTAAAACATCCATAACTAGAGATAATTAAAGTCCCAAAATCATAAGAATATAAAACTCATACAAAGAAGGTAAAGGGAGAAAAAAAGGGTCCTCGGGTTTGTGCTGGTTTTCTTTAAACTTCATTAAGCACTCTTCGCAACGAGATCCTCGATCAGGTCAGCTGCATCTTGAACAGTGGCGATGGTCTGGGCATTTTCTTCCTCCACGGTGATGCCAAATGCCTCCTCAAGTCCCATCACAATCTCAACCTGTATCAATGGGTACAAATATATCAATCACAATAACCAAATAAACACGGAAAAACAAACATCTGTAGCAAGTTGCAACCAGTTTTGCACAAATAAATCTATCCAAGATTGTTGTAATCCGAAAGTTGATGATTAATCGGACTCCATAGCCTGATGTATCCATCCACCCTATAAAATCCCTATCATTCTAAAATTCTAATTGTGTTCTAGGAAAGGAAAAATAATAGAAAGCTAATGATTAATCGGCAAGGTAGAAAATGGGAACAACAAAAGATAATTGGTAATTACCGTGTCAAGAGAATCGGCACCAAGTTCTGAAAACTTTGAGCCAGCAGACACATCCACGTCTTCAGCTAAAGCCAGCTGCTTCTTCACTATGCTACACACCTTGGTGATAGTCTCCGGTTTGGCCTGCAAAAAGTATTAATACCATATTACTATTATAATTATTACAAAATAGGCATGTGAGATATTTCATGATCATAGACCACTGAATCACTGTTACCTAATTTATGTTCGACAGAGTTTTAGTACCTTTAAAGAACAAAAATGCTTTCTTAGACAACACAAGGCTAAGCATCCTATGACATGGTTATGATATTAAAAGGATAATTTGTTTTGTAGATTAAAGAAAACTGTGGAAGAGTATAGGAATCATAGCGAGCCATGAGCAGATGGTACAAAGCACTGGCTTTCTGAGATGCCATAGTTTTTTTTATCAGGCCCTCTTTTGGCGAAACAAAGAAGACATCTGAGTTCTGTGTTAAAGGAAACAGCACTCCGTGTCTTTAGAGGACCTCAAAGGAAAAGTTGTTTCGTAGATTAAACAAAAATATGGAAGAGTGTAAGCATCATAGCGAGCCAAGAGCAGATGGGTACAAAGAACTGGCTTCCTGAGATGCTATGATTTTTTATCAGGCCCTCTTAGCCAAACAAAGAAGACATCTGAGGTCTGTGTTAAAGGAAACAGCACTGCGTGTCTTAAGAGGATCTCAAAGGAAAAGTTGTTTCGTAGATTTAAGAAAACTAAGGAAGTGTGTAGGCATCATAGCGAGCCAAGAGCAGATTGGTACAAAGCACTGGCTTTCTGAGATGCCATAATTTTTTATCAGGCCCTCTTTTAGCCAAACAAAGAAGACACCTGAGGTCTGTGTTAAAGGAAACAGCACTCTGTGTCTTAAGAGGACCACAAAGGAAAAGTTGTTTCGTAGATTAAACAAAACTATGGAAGAGTGTAAGCATCATAGCGAGCCAAGAGCAGGTTGGTACAAAGCACTGGCTTTCTGAGATACCATTATTTGTTATCAGGCCCTCTTTTAGGAAAATAAAGAAGACAAACGGAGGTCTGCATTAGAGGAAACAGCACTCCGTGTCTTAAGAGGACCTAAAAGGAAAAGTTGTTTCATAGATTAAAGAAAACTATGGAAGAGTGTAGGTATCATAGCGAGCCAAGAGCAGATTGGTACAAAGCACTGGCTTTCTGAGATACCATTATTCGTTATCAGGCCCTCTTTTAGCAAAATAAAGAAGACAGTCTGAGGTCTGTGCTAGAGGAAACAGCACTCCGTGTCTTAAGAGGACCTCAAAGCATAATTTCTTTCATTACAGGAAACTTTTAAAAAGTGGAGTGAAGATGTTAAAGGAACAAATGGATTTTCCAACATGTCCAACCAGTAATCATATTTTATCAATTCAAAAAGAACATGCATACAATAAATTAATCCAATGCCACATCACCAGAAGTGAAGATATATTTAGAATGCAGAAATTTATGTATGAGACAGATGACAATAAAAGAAAAGGTTACGGTAGTATTATGATCAATCAAGCTTACCGCACAAGAAATTTGGAGGTGCCCAGGTCGGGAACCGAGAGATGGAAAGCGCTTTCCAGTGACGGAAAAGGAAACTGATTTCAAACCAGAGCTCCTGCTGCCGGGTGCCTGCTTCAACATTCAAGCATAAAAACTAAATGTCATGAATGAAAATATATCAAATGAACATGAAGAAAAAGCAGAATCTAAGGAATTGAAAATTTTCAAGTCAATATTGTTCACTTATCTAAAAAGAGATATCACAGAATAAACACCCTTCATCATAAAACCTTCTAAAATAGCCAATCTCCCACATGGAAAATACCCAACACTATTTAAATTATACGAAGGGAAAACCCCAGCTTCCATTTTATCAAAGGAAAGTCAAACTGAAAGTTCATAAATTGTTCTTAAGCAGTGACAAAAATGTTGTAAATATGAACTAAACAAAACAGAAAACTAACTAAAAACAAATTTCTAGAGGGAGAGAAATGATGGAGGGGAAGACGACCACGGATCTCCTAAGATCTAAAACAATGTATCCACTACTCACTACCATCTTCCCTGTCTCTCCGAACTCTCATCGTATCCCTTCAGTTGTACTTGAACCATAAGATTCTCCAAGTACAATACGTACAAGTGATTTTTTAGAACTATTTAAAGTCATAAAACACGAGAAACAAAACATATCCTTCAGTTGTACTTGTACCATAATTTTCTTTTGATGTTTTGGTTAATCTAAGTTCAATGCGTGCAGCAACCAGCATAATTCAATACACGATTTTTGAAACCAAGCTATTTATTGTTGTGTCCAAAAGCTACAACTAAAGCAAAGCAACCAGCACAATTCAATAAATGATTTTCGAAACCGAGTTATTTATTGTTGTGTCCAAAAGCTAGAACTAAAGCAAAATCATGAAGTTCAAAAGCTACCCCATGAAATCAAAAAAGTGACCAAATAGCTTCAAATGACCAAATGGGGCCATCAAATGTCTATAACCCAACTAGTAGCATGCAATCAATTTCCATTTCCAAACTTCAAAGTAGCAGATCAAATTATTGTAAAAACTCAATTCAATCAAATATGTCATACTCAAGCTACTCTCAGATCATTCAAAGCTCAAACTTCATGATCAGCAAAAGTAAATTTTCAATCAATCAGAAATGGAAGCAAAAGCTTCTAGATTTACAGGTGAACAAAAACAATCAATACCCAGCTCAACAAATCCAACCAGATTCACAAACTACACAATCTGAGGATTCAAATCTACACCCAGAAACCCAAATCCGAAAAAACAGAACAAACAAGCATAGATAAGAAAGATGGAAACTTTATCCAATTACCAAAGCGGGCTTGAAGGAGGTGGAAAGGGCAGCAGAAGCTTGGGCGAGGGAAGCCATTGCCGACGACAGAGGAGAGATCTGGTATCGAAAGAAGTGAGAAATTGAGGAGAGAGAGGGGGGCGGAGAGCACGAAGA
The DNA here is from genome assembly GCA_024362995.1 of Heteromeles arbutifolia. NCBI lineage: Eukaryota > Viridiplantae > Streptophyta > Magnoliopsida > Rosales > Rosaceae > Heteromeles > Heteromeles arbutifolia. Next base: position 23,969,685 of record JANCRC010000006.1, read on the forward strand.
GTGTGTAGAGAGAGAGTGTGATTTGGGAGGAAAAGAGTCTTCAAACAAGGGTTTTATAAGTGCCGTGGATTGGTTGTTTCTTGGTGTTTGTTGGGATTTGTTGGGCCTTTTTCTCGCTTTGTTTCCATCGAAATATCGGGCTGTTTGGCCCTCGGCCTTCTGTTTTCCTTCTTGCTGTTTGGCTCCTGGCTCAGGATTCAAGGAGGGTTGTGTTGATATCAAATCTTCTGTTTGGCTCCTTCATTGCACTACTAATCTGTACCGTTGATCAAGTTGATTTCTGAATTTTTATTATAAGAGATATTCTAAAAGAAGAGAAAATGTTTAAAATCAGGACGCAGTGAATTGAGGCGGTCACTAGGAAAATCAACCACTTGCGGTTTATGATTTGACAAGTTTAGATTTATAGTCTAGGTACAAAAAAATATCTATCAACTTAGATTGTCTAGGGAAATCAACCACTTGCGATTTATGACTAAGTTTAGAATTTTATTTTTATTTTTTATGAACAAACGATATTATTTATACTAAATGACAAGTTTATCGCAACCATGAATAACATTATTAACACTCCCGTCTTCTATACCAATGTTAGTGTGCAAATAGTGCTATTGGGAGCGCAACTTTTAGTTTAGAACTTGAAGTTTGATGAAATTTGAAGAAGTGACTTAATATTATTGAAACAGAAACTCAATTGGAAGAGAACGCAAAATAGCAAAATGTTATTGAATATGACTGAACCTAATATTCCAGAAAAATTCAAATGCAAAACAGACATGATGTAGAGAGAATTACACCCAATCATCAAAAGAAGCATACATAATTTATAAAATTATTACAAAGAAGGCGAAACAAATGGGACCACCAAGCACAAAAGCCTAGCCTTAAAAGCGTTTTTGAGACCTAAAAACACTTTCATATCTATCGAGTTCTATTTGTTACTGATAATTTGTAATTGATTCCATTTATGCGTATTTTCTGTAAATATTGTTAAAGTCGGCTGGCTAAGTAGCGATGGTGACCGTTGAAATGCCAAATGCTGACAGAGAAAGGAAGGAGTCCAGGAAAAGGGGAAGGAGAGGGATTTTATTTTTCTTTAATTCTTATTTCTCAATAATTATATTTATTTAAATAAATAAAAACAACTTCGGAAGTTTAAATGAATAATTTTCTGACGTTCAATTAAAAAAAATTATAGGCAGGTCAATTCAACTAAAAGATCAAATAATCAGACATCAATTTCTTACATTTCAAATCAAAAACCAAAGTCTACCAACTTAATTGAATGCCTTGAGCCCTACTAGCAATGTTACCTCAGACCATGGTCTAAAATGCCGATATTATCGGCGAAATATCGCCGATAATATCGGTTTTGGGAGAGAAGGATATTTTAACACATATCCAATGAGTTTTCGTCCAAATATCGCGATATTATCGATAATATCGCGAGATGAACCAATAATATCGCCTCTTGAACAGCTGAGTCGACCCGGATGGGGGCGAGTCGAACTGGTTGAACATGCTCAACTCGTGGTCGTACATGGCCTTCTTGGTGGGGTTAGAAAGGACGTTCCAGGCCTCGGAGACCAGCCGGAAGGCATAATCAGGGAAGCGATTTCGGTGGGGGTTCAGCAGAAGAGCGAGTCGACGGTACTGAGTCGCGACGATTTCGAGGTTCTGAGTGTACTGGGCGAGAAGAGTGTCGGCGACGGCGATTATCAGCTCGGTGGCCTCGAGCCTGGGGTCAGTCTCTCGGGCTCGGATCGCGAAGGTCTTGGTTTCCTACAACTGCAAGTCATGCGTCGACAGTAGCTTCACGGCTCTCCGCTTCCGCCCTCGCCCTGTTGGTGTTGAAATTGAACTTCATTTCTCTCTCTCTTATCTCTCTCTCTCTCTCTCTCACTCCCCTTTCTGCCTTTCTTGGTTTTCGATGAAGTTCAGACAGAGTAGAAGGGTGGGGGAATTTTGGGTGGACGAAAGAGGACCTGGGTTGTGACTGAAATGACGGAGACTGTTTGGTGGTGGGGTGGGAGAATGGGAGGTGCAGTAGGGGTATTTTGGGAGAATGGGAGATTGTTGTTGTTGAGGGTTTTGAGCACAATTGGACTCGGTTAATGGATTTAGATTTTAAACCAACGGAACTGCTACCCTTCAACACCTTAACCACCATATCACTTATGTTTTTGTGAAAATATGCTAAAATATTTATATATATGGTTTTGTTTTGAATTCTTTTTGCAAGAAACAAATTTGCACATGACAGCTCGCTATATAATCAACTTAAATCAGTTAAATCCATCATGCAATGCATTTTCTTCCAATTTTTTGTGATAAACTAATAGATAATTGACTAAATAAAATCCTGCAAAGTTTCAATAAAAATTTCCAAGTTTTTCTTACAATTTCCGTGGTTTCCATGTAATTTTTATCGATATCGATATTATCCCGATATTTCCATCGATATTTCCGTGTTTTCGGATTACCGATATTTCCGATATTACCGATATTTAATACCTTGCCTGGGACGGTGCATTAGGTTTACACATTTAAATATGCTACGGTTAATTGTAGCAATGGTTCCTCAACTTTAATCAAATTGAAGCAATGGTCCCTCAACTAAAAATCCATTACCATTGGTCCCTCAACTTATCAAAATGTGTAGCTATAGTCATTTTCATCAATTTCGTCAAAATTTTGTCAAAATAAGTTACGTTGAAATGACCATTTATACAATTAGAGTCCCTCAACTCATCAAAGTGTGTAATTATGGTCATTTTCGTCAACTATGTCAAATTTTTTGTCAAAACGAGTTATGTTGGAAGGACCATTGCTACAATTGGGTTAAAGTTAAGGGATAATTTCTCCAGTTGAATTAAAGTTGAGGGACCAATGGTAATGAATTTTTAGTTGAGGGACCAATGGTAATGAATTTTTAGTTGAGGGACCATTTCTCCAATTGAGCTAAAGTTAAGGGACCATAGCTACAATTTACTCGTCGCTTGTGTGTACATAATTTTTTATTTTTTTTGTTGAAAGATAGATTTTATTAAATATGAGTTGAAATGTTTACATCATTAGCTAGAATATTAAAAAGAAACTCTGGACCAATACAATCTCAGCTAAACGAACCACCATGAATTTGAACAAACGAAGCCACGACATGCGCCGCTCGTTTACCTTCCCTACAAGTAAACTCGAACGAAGCAAGCCCCACTTCATTTGCAATAGCCCATATATCACGTACGTAATTTAATTTTGATCCTTTATATTTCATGAGCTCCACATGCTTCAATGATCAGAATCATCCCACGCAAACTTGCTCGACTAACCCTAGCAATACTCTATTCATACCAGGCACATAAATTGTTGAAACATCTTCAATAAATGTACATAATTTCGTTTGCTTAATTCAAATTGTGGGTTCATTTATACTTGCATATAATTTGTTGTTTTAGAGCACAATGCAGTTAGGTAAACAAGAATTATATGGAGTGTTAACCTTGGCTTTTTGGTTGCTTCATCAAATTTCCAACCAACCTAATTTTCCATTTGCTAAACATAATCAATCATAAATCCATAATTTAATTCGATGAAAGCATGGCTTGACAAGCTCATAGGATAGGAGATCTAAAACTTAAGGAAAACACGCACATTTTTTTAACTTTTCAGAAACCTAATTTAGTTACTATCGTTATTTTTACTTGATTTATTCAATCTGATGGTCGTAAATAAAGAAAAGTATATGAGAAGTCAAAATTGGTGTGTGAAAATCATCTTTCAAACTTAGAGACATGCAATTCTTTTGATAAAGCTTTGTGTTCTAAATAATATAATGAGAAATGCTAAGGATACTCTCTCAAAAGTGGAACTCTCCATGAATTCTTTGTCACCTCATGCTTTTGGCACAATGTTTTATAATGTTGGCACGAGAAGTAACATTAAACTATGAGGTGACAGGAAGTCTGTGAAGAGTCTCACTTTAGTCTCCTTAGCATTTCTTTAATAAAATTATAATTATAATCTTTGTCATATAATTTTATTATTTATACAAAGGGTGATGTTTTTTGTTTGCGAGTTCAATTAAAGAGTGTCAGAAAGTGGGTTGATCTTGTATGTGTAAATTTGCTATTTGCTAAATACATAGTTAAATGAAAGGATATAATAAAAACAAAGTCTTTATCCAAAGGGAAAACCATTTTTTTAAATAAAAATAAAGACTAGTTGTAGGGCCACTCTATATCGAACTGCAACAATCCGAATCATCTATTTTTCGAGTCTTCGTTCACAGATCATCCTTTCAAAAAGCCAATTCAATCCGCATATACCCATTTAATTATTTTGATGAAATTTCAATATTTCTTAGAACATAGTGTTCTTCAATTTCTTTAAACTCAATTAGATACCTCAAACATTTCTAATTTGACTAATATTTTGCATATGATTATATGTGAAGTGCATGGTTGGATCGTTAAAGTTTGTTGAGAAGTGAGCCCCATAATCAGCCACAATTTCTATATAAAAATAATGAGTATTCCTTTTAGATAAAGGCCTGATAATAAAAAATTAGCGACCTTGCTACATTTGCTGTCTTTTGCATACTTTATTATTGCAAGGGATCCAAAACGATTTGCTTCTTTTGTTCACTTAAAGTAGGGGTGGAAAATTTTGCCATAAACCAATTTACCGACCGAACCATACCGGTCGGCTCATAATGATATGGTATAGTTTTGGCATTTTTTCATAATCGGTTGGCATTTTACCGAACCGACAATTAATGGCATGGCTTTGGTAATTGATTTTGTATGCTGACGGTATGCCATACCTACCAATATATATATATATATATATTTTTTTTTTTGTTTCTTTCTTTCTATTTAGATATTTTATGTATTTTTTACATGCTTGACTGTTGACTCCTTAGTTTGTGTGTATATATATATATATATTTTTTTTTTTTTGTTTCTTTCTTTCTATTTAGATATTTTATGTATTTTTTACATGCTTGACTGTTGACTCCTTGGTTTTAGGGTTTAGAAAATAAATGACTGCTTAGTTTTAGGGTTTAAAAAATATATGTATATGTATATGATTCATGCCATAATAAATATAGAAATATTGTTAACAAAATTGATAGCATGATGATTACTAATACTATATATACACGTACATATATATGATTTTGAATGTATATGCGTTGCTTATGTTTTGGATGATGGAGTCTAGCCAATCAACCGCTAGTGCACAACATGGATTAACCCAAAATGAACCACACAATGCAACCAAACAAGCACCCCAATCTGAAAAATCAAAATGAGCCCTTGGAACTGGAAGATAGCGAGGAAGAAGTGGAAACCACCGGTTGTGCCATTTACCAACCGAACCAGCCAATAATTTTGGCTGAACCGATTTTTGGCAACCGCAAGAAGATGGTTGGCTAGCGGTAACTGATTTTCGGTAATTATGTATATGTGGCTGGCAGGTGGCACAAGAAATTTGGCACGGTTTGCCGACCGAACCCAGCCCTAACTTAAAGTGTTAAGTGTCTATTAGTAAAAGCATTACTTTAATTAACTTTATAATTTGAGGTTTTCGTTGGCAAATTTAAATATTATTCTGTAAATTTTAATTTGATTTCTTGACATATAAGTGGTTGAAGTACACAGAAAAATCATTGGATTTGCAATCTAAAAGTCGATTTACAATTGAAGAGGTTGTGAAGTTGTACCAATGTAGAGAAAAAATCCAGCTTCCCTTTTTGTTTTGATTTCAAAAGAGACGAAGGGCTCGATTGGAAGTGTACTAAATGCCTAAATCATTTTTTGTGAAATTTATTTTGGATTTCAAAAACATTTTAAGTGCTTTTTAGAAAAAAACACCAGATATGTTATTCTTGCAGAAAGCATTTAAAAGCAGAAAGCATTTAAAATGCTTTTTTAGGATCCACTTGGATTTTTAATAAGAATTGGTTTCAAAAATATTTTCATTAAAACCGCTTTTAGTCATTTCAAAAACACTTCTAAACGAGTCTGAAAACACGAGTTTGGTATCCCTTTTACCTCTTTCAAAATTGCCAGAAAAATAACATATATACATATATACTTATCTCAACTCATAAATCAAAATCATGCCAAAAGTAGTGATATGCAAGGTATATGCCATGCCAAATATATCTCATCAAATCACATAATTGTATCAGGTGAAAACTCATCATAGATAATAACATGTTCACCGAGTGATCAGCTCGGCTGAACTATAGCTCATAATCAATCTCATCATATCTCATCATCACATATATATATATATATATATCCTGCACACGAGTCGGAACCACCTCACGTGGTCTCACCGACAAGACTGGGTGTAAATAATTACGCTCTAGTGCTATGATCACGTGAAGACTGAGCGCTAATCGCGGGTCACCTACTAGTCGAACCCACCTATAATGGTATATTCGACAGGACTGAGCACCTAACTTGCATCCAAGGTGAGTGTGTGGTGTGAGAGGTGAACATCACGTGAAGGACTGAGCCCTGGCCCTGGGTGGGAGCATTACCACCGGGGTGCAGGTTTATGAGCTTTCAACACATCTCAACATAAGCATAATTTCATATTAATCATTCTCTATCATCGATATATATATACTCACCTGATACTTACCTGTGCATCCACAGCACCAATTACCATTATATACAGCTACTAATGCATGAATAACATAGATATATACTTTGCATGGCATATCATATCACATTTCACTTAAATTGATTTTCTGGGAAAAATCTCATTTATATAGGTATATACGGAAAACAAAAGCCCACTCACAGATAAGTCGAAGGGTCACAATCCCCGAGCCTCAATCGATGGCGCTCGTCCTCAAGATAGATCTCGCCTATATGAGAATTAACGAAATAAACATCAATTAAGAGCACATAACCAACTCTAGCTAATAACTTCTAATATATTGCTCAAATTAGGCATATGAATATACCATAGAGACCTACTCATCCTCAGGATCATCCCAATATTTTTAGAAAAATTTTCCGACCACCCATGCACTGCCACACGCCGGCCAAGGCACGGCCAGACGCGCCGCCCACGCGCGGGCACGTGCCAGGCACACTGACGGCGTCAGGAATATTCCGTCCAAAAGCAAGTATATTCCGTTAAAACTAACCTGACGCCGTTAGGTTCCGTTAAGAATATTCCGTCAACTTGACGGAATATTCCCCTTTCTTCTCCGGCGCTCCTCCGGTGCCGTCGTCGTCGCCGGAAACTGGAAAATTCTTTAAAACCATATATCTTCTTCATTTTTGCACCAAAATTCATGAAACCAGTACCAAATTAAAGCTCTTAACATGTAGAACATTTCCTTACCTGTTTAAAGCCCTAAAGATCACGGGATCTCACCGGAGAAATTCGAGAAAAACCGGCCAAACTTGAAACTCATGATCCCGACTTCCAATTTCTTCCAACGAACCACTCCGAGCCTCGTGAGGATGATCTAAAGCTCCCTATAAGCTTGAAATGCTCTAAAACTTCCACATTCACATGTGCATGAACAATCCCTCAAAACTGGGCTTCGGGTTTCTCGGGTTTTCGAAGGTTTCACGACCAGAAAATGGTATGGATGCACTCGTGACAATGAGGTGAAGATGATGGTGTTAAACACAAGCTCGATCTATGCTCGAGAGGGTTGGTTTTAGATTCGTCCGTACAATTGTACAGATTTTCAGAAAAATCCGAGAGGGAAGAGAAAGAGAGAGCACGGGAGAGAGAGAAAAAGGGTGTTGGTGTGTGTGTGGTCCACGTGGGTCACCAATCACCACAAACCATTTTCTAAGTTCTTATTGGGTCCAAAACATTAGGACCTACAATAATTGGCCCGAACCTTTAGCCCAAAACGCAAACACAATCAAACGTCCAAGGGCATTTTCGTCTTTTCACATCAACGATAAATTATTCCGGGACGGGCTGTTACAATCTACCAACCTTATAAAAATTCCGTCCTCGAAATTTACATAACCGAAAACATCCACTAGTACTCATAAAATAACCTTGGGTACATCTCTCTCATCCGTTTCTCTGTTTCCCAAGTAGCTTCTTCCGTTGAATGATTCTTCCAATCCAAGATAGTCACTGGCTCCTTGTCATAAGTCAAATCCGGATTAATTTCCAATGGTTGAGGAGGTATCACATGTGAATGATCTGACACATAGTGACGAAGCATGGAAACATGGAACACATCATGCACTTCGACAACTCTGGAGGCAACTCAAGCCTGTAAGCAACTTCACCGACTCGCTCGGTGGTCACATAAGGTCCGATGTATCTAGAACTTAGCTTGCCTCTCTTTCCAAACCGAATCACACTTTTCTAAGGTGATAATTTTGAACACACCCAATCACCTACATAATACACCCTATCAGTATCGAGTTTAAATGCTAAGCTCTTTTGCCAATCCTGGGCCGCTTCCAAGTTAGACTTAATAACCTGAATGTTCTGAGTAGTCTCCTCCACTAACTCAGGGCCCACTAAAATTCGTTCGCCAACCTCTGACCAATATAATGGTGTACGACAGGCTCTACCAAAAGTGCCTCAAATGATGACATACCAATGTTCAAATGAAAACTGTTACTGTAGGCAATTTCCATCAAATCCAACCACTTATGTCAAGTGTCACCAAACTGTAATACTGGAGATCTCAGCATATCCTCCAAAGTCTGAATCGTCCTTTTTTATTGTCCAACTGTTTGAGAATGATATACTATACTGTAAAGTAATCTTATATCCAAAGCCTCCTGAAACACTATCCAAAACTTAGGAGTAAACCTGGGATCACAATCCGATATAATACTTACAGGAACTCTATGATACTTCACAATCTCTAAGATAAACAATCCAGTTAATCGGCTTAAAGAATACTTCTCCCTCACTGGAATAAAATAAGCTGACTTAGTAAGCCGATCAACTATCACCTAGATGCCATCATAACCATTTCGTGTACGAGGAAGCTGTACACAAAATCCATAGTAATATCTTCCCATTTCCATTGTGGAACGGGAAGTGACTGCATTAATCCAAAAGGCTTCTTTCTGCTTTAACCTACTGACAGATGATACACTTACTTACATACTCAATAATTTCTCTTTTCATACCTGGCCAATAGTAAAATAGTCAAATGGTATAATACATCATGTTCTCTTGCATAAGTATGCCATCTGATTATCTACTCTGAGGTCTTTCTTTTTCCCCTGATTCCTTAAATGAATTAGCTCTTAAATTTCCTCATCATTAATCTGTGCCTCGAGCACTCGATCAATTGATACTGGCCTGACTTGAAAACTAGCAAGCATAGCTACTTCTCGTTCTTCTATTTCCAATTCCACTCCAGTATACCTCAAATCCGCAAGAAGATGAACATGGCAAGCACATAAAGCATTAATCCGACCTTGGGATTTCCTACTCAAGCACCAGCCACTACGTTTGCACGATCACCCTAGTCGCGCAATCATAATCACTAAGCAACTCAATCCACCTTCGTTGCCTAAGATCAAAATCTCTCTGAATAAACAAATTTTGGAGACTCTTATGATTTGTAAAAATCTTGCATTTCTCACCTTAAAGATAATGTCTCCAAATCTTCAAAGCAAAGATGATAGCCGTTAATTCCAAATCATGAGTAGAGTCATTCATCTCATGAGGTTTCAATTGCCGTGAAGCATATGCAATCACCCTTCCATGTTGCATCAACACACATCCCAAACCATCCAACGAGACATCACTGTAGACCACATAATTACCGTTATCATCTGGGAGTGCTAAAACAAGTGCATAAGTGAGGAAATACTTCAACTGCTGAAAACTTTGCTTACAATTTTCATCCCCCTCAAACTTAACCTCTTTTCTCGTCAATGGCAAAGCAATGATTGAAAAATCCTTAATAAACCGTCTATAGTAGCATGCTAAGCCAAGAAAACTCCGAACCTAAGTCACGGTTCGTGGTTGTTCCAAATTCTCCACCGTTGCTACCTCTTAAGGATCCATTCGAATACCTTGAGCAGATATCACATGTTCCAGAATGCCACTTGATTCATCCAACATTGGTATTTACTGAACTTGGCATACTACCGATGTTCCCTCAATTTCTTTAATACCAATTTAAGATGTCTAGCATGTTCTGCTCTAAACTTAGAGTACACCAGAATATCATCAATGAAAACAATAACAAACCTGTCGAGATATTCCTGGAATATTTCATTCATCAAACCTATGAAAGCAGCATGTGCATTCGTCAATCCGAATGGCATCACCAAAAACTCGTAATGACCATAACGGTTCCTAAAAGTTATCTTAGGGACATCCTCACTGCTAATCTTCAACTGATAATAACCAGACCTCAAATCAATCTTTGAAAACACACAGGCACCTCTAAGCTGATCAAACAATCATCAATGCACGACAATAGATAACGGTTCTCAGTCGTTACCCGATTCAATTGCCTATAATCAATGCACAGCCTTAATATCCCGTCTTTCTTCTTCACAACAAAACTGGGGTTCCACAAAGTAACGTACTAGGTTGAATGAAACCTTTATCAACCAATTCCTGCAACTGAGCTTTCAATTCCCTCAACTTTGTAGGAGCCATTCTATAATATAAGATCTGTACCTGGAGATAAATCAATAGTGAACTCCACATCTCCGTCTGGCGGCAATCCAGGTAATTTATCAAGAAACACATCAGGAAAAATGTCTAATCACTTTTACATCTTCCACACTACTCAGAGCAACATCATTCAACACTACATGAGCTAAGTATCCTTGGCAGCCTTTCGATAACCATTTCTTTGCTCTCATAGCAGAATTAACGGCATGCCTCACTTCACTTTGCTCAACCACGAAAGTAACCTCTGGTAATCCAAGACGATGGAAAGTAACTGATTTCCCGTAGCAATCTATCTTGGCACGATCATAATGCGATCAATCTGTGCCTAGAATAACATCGAAATCCACCATATCTAACGAAATAAAATTCGCTGTCATAACTACATTTTCTACCATCACTGAACACTCTGAATAAACACGATACTAACATATAATGACCTCCCTAATTACTTGCTTAACGAATTCAACAAATAAGTTATTAGTATTACGGTCTGCAGCCCGCGATAGCGATAACTCACTGTTGTCTCGATAAGTAAGTAACAATTCCCAATGGTGCAATATTACCATTTTGCCCCTAATTGGAAAATACATATATACGCCTCGATCGTGTTCATTCAGTACTTTCTTTGCAACATCGTCAAGAACATAAAATTTCTGCATCTTACAGTGATATGTTAACATGTCTCTGGGCTTGTTGTCGTCCCTCACGACCTCTAATAGCTTGATTACTTTGCCCCTGCACACCACGGCCTATTTGACCATAACTTCTAGATCCAGGAACCTGCTGAATCGGCGCTAGCGGTGGCAAAAAAAAAAAAAGACTGTTGGGCATCTATTGATTCTAAGGACAATTTACAGCTCTATGTCCCCTTTGTCCACATATAAAGCATCCACTGTTTTCGCCTACACTCTCCAAAGTGTATTACTGCACCTACGACACAAAGGTACATTTCCTCTTCTAGAGTCACCCTATTTCTGAAATCTAGGACCTCCAGTAAATCTACCATTTCGCCTCTGACCAATGGCACTAAAACCTTAGCTTGAAGAACTAGAACTAGCTTTACTTCTTTTGAAGCTTTGAGTCTTTCGAGGTTCTTGAGATGACTGACCTTTACCTTGGTCATCTCTCATCTGATTCCCATTTTTTTCCTTTTTTCTTCTTTACTCTCGCTGGGCATATTCTCTTCATTACTTAACAAAATCTCGTAAAACTCCTGGTAAGAAGTACTATGAATAGTGGTCGCCTCAAAACGCAACTTCTTTTTAGTATCCAGCTTAAAACGACATAAAATTTTCGCTGGATTAGCAGCAACATCCGGATGACAACGAAACAAGTCCGTAAACTTTCTGTAATACTCATTCACTGTCCTCTTTACTTGTCTCAAATTTGTAAACTCTTGTTTCTTACCATCAATATATGCCGGAGGATTAAACCTTTTCTTAAAAAATTCTTTAAACAATTGTCAATCAGCTATTTCCTCCGGTGACAACTGACAAGCCTCCTGTCTCCACCAGGATGCAGATTCAATACTCAGAAACCAGGTAGTCGTCTCGACCCACCTTTCAAAAGGAAGATTCCTTTGACTTTGCATAACCCGAAACGTCTTTTCCAATGATTAGGCCATCGCTCTGCTCCCTCATGTTCTTCATTTCCCATAATGATTCAGCTTCAACTTATAAACAATCTCAAGAAAGTCCTTTGAATAATAGACTGAATCACAATAGCAATAGCTTTCCTTAACTATGCTATATCGGAAAACTAGACTCATCTGAACGACGTGGCTCTCTACGATGGGGTATAGTTCTGACAGAAGACACTAGAAAATTCTCAAGATATACAGGACTGCAAACTAGGCTCTGATACCAACTGACACACCCCGTCCCAAGGAGGGCGTGCTGGCTGTCACGTGAAAGTGATGTAACCATGTGCACAGTGCGGAAGCTAAGAAGATAAATATAAATACACATTCAGAGCAATAGGAACGTCTAGTTGCAGTCAAGGACAATTACTAAGATATAACACCCGAAGGTGAATCTTACTTTTGTGAATTCTGTCAGAACACCGTTGGGTCCCTCGTGGCCACCAAAGCACTGCTACCTAGAACCTAGAGGGGCGAAAAACAAAACGTGTGAGTGGGCAAAAACAAATCTTTTCAAAACCTTTTCTCTTTTCAAAGGTTCTAACCCCTCGCCGTAAAACCTATATAATTTCCCAGAAAAATACCATATATACATATATACTCATCTAAACTCATAAATCAAAATCATGCCAAAAGTAGTGATATGCAAGCTATATGCCATGCCAAATATATCTCATCAAATCACATAACTGTATCAGGTGAAAACTCATAATAGATAATAACATGTTCACCGAGTGATCAACTTGGCTGAACTATAGCTCATAATCAATCTCATCATATCTCATCATATATATATATATATATATATATATATATATATATATATATATATATTCTGCACACGAGTCGGAACCACCTCACGTGGTCTCACCGACAAGACTGGGTGCAAATAATTACGCTCTAGTGCTACGATCACGTGAAGACTGAGCGCTAATCGTGGGTCACCTACGAGTCAAACCCATCTATAATGGTCTATTCGACAGGACTGAGCACCTAACTTGGATCCAAGATGAGCGTGTGGTGCGAGAGGTGAACATCACGTGAATGACTGAGCCTTGGCCTTGGGCGGGAGCACTAACACCGGGGTGCAGGTTTATGAGCTTTCAACACATCTCAACATAAGCATCATTTCATATTAATCATTCTCTATCATCGATATATATATACTCACTTGATACTTACCTGTGCGTCCACAACACGAATTACCATTATATACTGCTATTAAGCATGAATAAAATAGATATATACTTTGCATGGCATATCATATCACATTTCACTTAAATTGATTTTCTGGGAAAAATCTCATTTATATAGGTATATACGGAAAACAAAAGCCCACTCACAGAAAAGTCGAAGGGTCACAATCCCCGAGCCTCAATCGATGGTGCTCATCCTCAAGATAGATCTCGCCTATATGAGAATTAACGAAATAAACGTCAATTAAGAGCACATAACCAACTCTAGCTAATAACTTCTCATATATTGCTCAAATTGGGTATATGAATATCCAATAGAGACCTATTCATCCTCAGGATCATCCCCATATTTTTAGAAAAAATTTCCGACCACCCACACGCCGGCCAAGGCACGGCCAGACGCGCCGCCCACGTGCGGGCACATGCTAGGCACACTGACGGCGTCAGTTAACGCCGTCAGGAATATTCTGTCCAAAAGCAAGTATATTTTGTTAAAACTAACCTGACGCCGTTAGGTTCCATTAAGAATATTCCGTCAACTTGACGAAATATTCCCCTTTCTTCTCCGGCGCTCCTCTGGTGTAGTCGCCGTCGCCGGAAACTGGAAAATTCTTTAAAACCTTATATCTTCTTCATTTTTGCACCGAAATTCATGAAACCAGTACCAAATTAAAGCTCTTAACTTGTAGAACATTTCCTTACCTATTTAAAGCCCCAAAGATCACGGGATCTCACCGGAGAATTTCGAGAAAAACCGGCCAAACTTGAAACTTACGATCCCGACGTCCAATTTCTTCCAGCGAACCACTCCGAGCCTCGTGAGGACGATCTAAAGCTCCCTATAAGCTTTAAATGCTCTAAAACTTCCACATTCACGTGTGCATAAACAGTACCTCAAAACTGGGCTTTGGGTTTCTCGGGTTTTCGAAGGTTTCACGACCAGAAAATGGTATGGATGCACTCGTGACAATGAGGTGAAGATGATGGTGTTAAACACAAGCTCGATCTATGCTGGAGAGGGTTGGTTCTAGATTCTTCCACACAATTGTAGGGATTTTCAGAAAAATTGGAGAGGAATGAGAGAGAGAGCACGGGAGAGAGAGAAAAATGGTGTTGGTGTGTGTGTGGTCCACGTGGGTCACCAATCACCACAAACCATTTTCTAAGTTCTTATTGGGTCCAAAACATTAGGACCTACAATAATTGGCCCGAACCTTTAGCCCAAAACGCAAACACAATCAAACGCCCAAGGGTATTTTTGTCTTTTCACATCAACGATAAATTATTCCAGGACGGGCTGTTACAAATATCATGTTACAACGTAATTTGACGGTTATTGCACTATCAAATCATTTTGCCTAAAAAAATGAAATTGGTATCATGTGGAATATCTTGTATATAAAAATTATAATCTGCTGGACTGACTAGTCAAGCCGGCTAGTCAAGTAAGATATATTTGTTAGTCGATCAATCTGAGATTCAAATACCAAATTCAGTTCTCAAAAACTATCCTAGTCAGCAAGGTTGTAGATCATTGCAAGTTATTAATGTGTCAAGTGAGCATGACAGTGAGCACATACTATTTAAATGTTCAACAAAGATATGTATCATGTATGTGCATGTAAGATGTGTGACAGAATAAACATAACTTGAACACAAGATATTTTTGGCCAGAAAAACCCACCTCTAGGTTAAAAAACCGGGGACTCTCCATTGAGTCCAATCCACTAGTGTAAACAAAAGTTCATACAAAGACCACACAAGCTCAATTCATATATCCCTATCTATGGAGCAGCTTTACCTTTGTGCAACCTTGCCTTAGAAGAGATAGACTCATTCGGTCTTCATAAAGTGGCAACTCCTCCTGAGCTCATCACCTTGTGACACCGAGATCAACACGATTAATGATGTGATATGATTTTATGATATGCACATGAAATCTGGATTCACATAACCAGTCAGATTCTTTAGTTAAACAGTTAAAGGAAGAATCTAACTTGAATCCAAAAGCTTGGTCTAAAACCGAATTTAAAGCTTAAAACTGGACCAAGACTTAAATGCAAAACTTTAAAAAAATGCAACCCTAATAGACAATAATTGGGTGCTTAATGCACGAGGAAGGTTTAGCAGTTAGGGTTCATAAATGGAGAAGATGCAAGCTTCAAGCCTTTAAGGCAACTCTCTCTCTAAAACTAAGTTCTAAACCCCCCAAGAACAATATGAAACCCTAGAAGTAAATATACTCAAGGAAGTCAGATTTTCCATCAGCTAACTTGTCCCAATGACACTTGTCGGCTGCAAAAGAGATCTAGGTAGATCAATGGCTAGAAACTGACTACCATAAAAAAAAAGGTGCCAGTCAGCCCATGTGGGTTGTCTTAATCTGTGTGCCTAGACAGCTGGAAGTCAATGCACAAAATTGACTAGACAATTAACCTAGATAGAATGCAACACAAATAGAGATATGAGATGCACATACATGAACAAACCTTTGAGTTGAAATGTGCCACTTCTTGAACATTTACTCCAGCATCAATAACTCATAATTTGAGTATATTCTAAAGCTAGATTGAGCATGTGTGATGGTTCAATTACAATACTTACAAGGAAAGCTAAACACTTAAAGCTAGACTTTACAATCTCCCATTTGGCTTTCCTTGACAAAATATCCCAAGCCTATAACTAATTTCACTCAAAACCCATACTCAAGAGAATATCAAGCAACAGAAGAAGACCAAGTAACAACTCTTGCAAAAAAACAACTCTTGACAAGAACAAGTGAAATTTATCATGGGTAAAGGCTTGCAAGATATGAAGCACAACGAAATTTTTCTCCCCCATTTTGTCATGGTAAGACAAAGAAATGGTGGAAGATCACACCGAACAGTCAAATTTGCTGCAAATAAGCTTGATAAGAACAACAAGAGCACAGCGGATACAGAATTTGGAATAAAGCATGTAGATATGCTCAAGCACAGTGTAGCAACAATGAGACTATCGACAAATAAGCATGAAATGATGCATGCGTTGTGATTGAACTCCCCCACAATGAAAACTCCCCCAAAAATGATGCTTGCAATATGAACAAGCTCTTGAACATTTGCACCAATAGACAACCGACAACATAACCAATAGATGATAATGAACTACAATGTAGCTTGAATATCTATGCTTCCAAGATATATGTAATTTGAAGAACACAAAAAGTAGACGTGTAATGCAGTTCTCAATGGATAAATCTTCAAAGGCATACACAAACATTAATAATGAGATTAACACAAGCTCATAATCCTATAGTGATGTGTCAAGGTATGGGAGAAAAGATTTTGGATAACCATCTTAAAATCATAGAACCAATCATTTAATCTCAAAAGCATTTTCAAAGTTAACCAAGCTTTTAATAATCCATTGACCTTAAGAGACAACACTTCCTACATAATATGGATAATGGACAAGACTCGCAAAAAGCAAGGCATAAGCCTTGAAGAAAAAGCCAACTTTGGTGAGGAACTTTGAGTGAGACACCAATTTGAGAAGTGCCAATGTCATTTGAATGAAGGTGAAATTTTGATGAATCACCATTGATATTTGAGAGAATTGCATACATGACCTAGGAGGGATCTTGAGGCACTACTCATGACATTGCATGGAAGGCTAAATGAAGGGATTTTTGATAATATATACTTTCTTTTGATGATACCTTTTTCATAAAACACTTTCCCATTTGATTTTTGTTTTTTAGTTTGTTTTTATTTTGGGGATATGACAAAAAGAAGAGAATTGGCACATGGTCCAGATTATAGAGTGAGTAAAGTCACAACCACTCAATTAGGACCAAGGCAACATTAAATTCAAGAACACCACTAGATTTGGATGATTAGAAAAATGATTTTTCAGAGGCCATCAAGATAATAGGGAGAACCTTTGACATCACGGTAAATAATTAATCAAGGATAATCCCAAAAATATCATGAATGTATGATAGTTAAGATAAGCATATAGAGAGACTGTTCAAGGATAATCCCAAAAATATCACGAGAGCACCCACTATCAAGACATCATACATTTGGCTTGGTAACAGATAGAGCATTTAGAACAACAAGACACTTGTTCGAGGCCTTCTAAACCCACTTTGGACTTTGCTTAATATTTCCAGTTAAAGAAGACTGAACAAGCTGAGCAATTCTGTAGACTTTGATGACCAGACGATCTACCTGACCCTTTAGCGAATTGGTCTTTCCAGAGTACAATTTTCTACATCTTGGATGAATGTGCCCAACTTCGCCACAATGATGACACGTATGAACAAATCTTGTCTTTGAACATGGTTTGACTTTCTGAGATATAGTCATATATTTTCTCACAAATTTTGTTTTGGTGGGAATAGAACTTGAGCTACTTTCTACATAACCAAGACCACTTTTGTCACCGTGTAGTTTTCCAATACTCAGCATCTTGTCAAATTTTTAGCCCTAATAGTGAGCCGAATAAATTTATCATTTGCCTCATTCAGTTCAAATAGCTGTTTCCTGTTGGCCTCATGATTCATCACAGTATTTGCCTTCAATGCATGAATTTGATTCACCAAGTTCTCTTGAGAATCTAGCAAGTTTGGAACCTGAGCTTCAAGAGTAGTAATAACGTCATCATTTTCAACTTTTTCATTGAAATTAGAAGCCTTCTCATTTAGCTCTTCAACATGGGCATCAAGATAACCAATTTTTTCATCCAGTTCAGTTCTGACTAGATGAAGAGATTTGTTTTCTTTTTGTAACTCAACAACCTTCTTAGTTAGCTCAATCTTATCCATTCTTGTAGTACAAGTCTCATCAAAGAGAGAATCATACTTGATGCACAATTCATCATAAGACATCTCATCATTGCCATTCAGAGCAGAATCATCATCACTCAAAGACACTTCCTCAATTAAAGCAACAAAAGCAACAACTTTTTCTTCATTATCTGACGACTCATCAAAATGCACAGAACCTTGATCATTGTTATCACTCCAAGTAACCATCATCACATTTTTATGCTTTTGACAAAGGCGTTTGGTGTTAACACAATTAGCAGCACGGTGCCCACTTCCCTCACGTGCAAAGCATGGACCGGGTACTTTTAACACACTTTTGTCTCATTTTCTAGTGAACCCTTTGTGCTTCACTCAAATAGATTGTTTTTCCCGATTGTTTGATAACTCACCAAACCATTTAGAATTCTTTCCTTTGTTTTCGAGAATTATTGTGAATTGTTTGACGAATAGGGCAAGATCATCTTCTGAGGCATGTCTACACACATCACCAACAACCTCACAGTTCTCAACACTTTGAAGTGTCACTTTTTTTTTCTTCTTGGAGTCACTTTCATCCATGTTAAGCTCTATCTCATAGGTAATGAGTTTCCCAACCAATTTTTTAAGCTTGATCTCATTTAGGTCCTAAAACTCTTGAATGACAACTCTTGAATGACAACTCTTGAATGACAGCCTTCTTTGCTTGAAATTTCTTGGGCAAGCATCTCAAAATCTTTTGAACAACAGTTGTTTCATCAATAGGTTTCCCTAACCCCAAGGCTTCATTTGTTAACATTTCAACTTTCTTAAAGAAGACCGAGAAAGTCTCAAACTCGAGCATTCTCTAATCTTTAATTTTTGAAATGGTCATTTGAAGCTTTAAATCTCTCACTTGTTTATCACCTTCATGAAGAATTCGAAATTTGTCCCAAGCTTGCTTGGCAGTTGTGCAATATCGAACATAAGCAAACTGATTAGACGAAATGATAGAAACAATTGCATTCTTTGCTTTCATATGAGCCATGGCCGAAGCAATTTCTCCTTGAGTCTTTTCACCTTTAGGCTTAATCACAAACTTTTCATTGACTAGCCTTGATGGAGCCTTCCACTCAAGAGTACTCAAGAGTGAGATAATCAATAACCATAAGATCTTGAGCCTCAAGGAGTATCTGAAACTTCTCGTTCCAAGCAGCATAATTTGTACCTTCAAATAATGGAGGTGTATTACACGAGCTACCGACACGACCATGATCCATGGTGAGATTCCACCCAATATCAGCAAATCCCAGAGATCACTCTATGTATATCTAGAGCTATGCTCTGATACTAATTGAAATTGGTACTAGGTAGAATATCCTATATATAAAAATTATAATCTGATGGACTGACTAGTCAAGCCCGCTAGTAAACTAAGATAGATTTGTTAGTCGATAAATCTGAGATTCAAATACCAATTTCAGTTCCCAAAAACTATCCTAGTCAGCAAGGCTGTAGATTGTTGTAAGTTATTAATGTGTCAAGTGAGCATGATAGTGAGCATATATCGTTTAAATGTTAAACAGATATATGTACCATGTATGTGTATATGGGATGTGTGACACAATAAACATAACTTGAACACAAGATATTTTTGGTTGGAAAAACCCACATTTGGGTTAAAAAAATTGGGGACTCTCCACTAAGTCCAATCCACTAGTGTAAACAAAAGTTCACACAAAGACCACATAAGCTCAATTCCTAGATCCATATCTATGTAGCAACTTTACCTTTGTGCAACCTTGCCTTACACGAGATGGACTTCTTTGGTTTTCGCGAAGTGGCAACTCCTCCTAAGCTCATCACCTTGTGGCACTGAGATCAACACGATCAATGATGTGATATGATTTTATGATATGCACATGAAATCTGGATTCAAATAACCTGTCAAATTCTCCAGTCAAACAGTTGAAGGAAAAATCTAACTTGAATCCAAAAGCTTGGTTTAAAATCGAACTTAAACCTTAAAACCAGACCAAGACTTAAATGCAAAATCTTAAAACAATGCAACCCTAATAGACAATAATTGGGTGTTTAATGCATGAGGAATATTTGGCAGTTTATAATTTTTAAAGCGTGAATTTACCAAAATGCCCTCCGAGGCAAAAATGTTGACTTTTGTTGACCGCACTGTCGTGTCACATAAGATTCATTCCCTTGGCATAGCCTCGTAGTACTCATCGTTACGAACGCATGGGCGCAAGCGGAATCAAATTTGGAGTTAGAACGAAGATTTTATGAAACTTAGAATGATATGGGCATTCTGGTAATTTTATTCAAGTAGAGATATTTCCATTTTGGACCACTCTGGTGTGGACACATGGCAGTTTTATTCCCATTTCTGGAGGTACTTTTCCCCCGTAAGCTCTCTTTCTTTAGAATTTTCTCTCTATTTCTCTCTATAGAACCATCTCCCTCTCTTTCATCTCTCGTGACCTCTCTCATGTCCCTCAGCTCTTATCCATTCTCTCTCAGCAATCTTTCTATCTCCCTTAGCTCTTTTTTCTCTCACTTCTCTCTGTCACTTCCTCTATCCCTTTCTTCGAACACACACAGACAACCTCCACACCACCGACCTCCCCACTTTGAGAGACACACACACATTCACCATACCATCTAGCCTTTCTGGCTAGACCTTCAGACCACCACCCTGTCTTCTTATTCCTTCTCGAGTTCATGTGCACTGTTCAAAACAGTGGGGGTTCTCGGTGACTCGATCTAAGTAAGGCTCGAGATGCATTCGATTCCTCATCTTTTTTATGTCCTAAGTTGACTTACAAACTATATGTATGAATTGATGACGGATTGATACAAAAATATATCGGGGAAACGTTTTCCAGATTCTGGTGAGAAACCCAGCGACTTTCGAGCCGTTTTTCGGCCAACTCCGGCCACGATAAGCCTTGAGATAGGTATATTTCGAATCCTTATCTTCCTAGCTTCAAATTGAGTATTTATACGTCGAAAATGGTGGAGTTTTGACCTTAATCGGAGCTGGGGAAATTTCCTTGTCGAAATCTGGCTTTCTTCCTTGTTGGGTTTAGTGACTTGCAAGTCATATGGGTCGACCCGACCCGTAGTCTATTCGGATCCAACCAAACCCAGCCCAAAACCCAATCTACTAAATTAAGCCCAACCCATTGGTCAGGCCCAAAATCTTTTAACCTAGTAAACCGGCCCAAAGCCTTGGCCCAATAACCTTAACCCAGGTCCAAAACCCCAAACCCTAAACCACTAATCCTAAACCCGACCCAACCTAAATACCCAAGCCCAGACTTGATCGTTGACTTTCCGGTCAGGGTTAACCGTGGACCATTGACTGGTCAACGTTGACTTTTTTGTTGACTTTTTCAGGTTTTGGTCTGGACCCATCCTAGACTAATTTCGATGCCCTGATTCCAAATCTGGTGTCCGTTTTCTGAAATTCGATCATTTTAATAGAGTTTTACTAAGTGGCCTCTATACGTGCGTTTAGGTGCAACTGTTGAAAACGATTTCATCCTCGCTAATTTGAGTGGCTCTCGGGCAATAAAATATCTGTAAGTGGACCCCTTCTTAACTTACATGTTTTAATAATACGTTTTACTAAAGGTTATGAAATATTGGAATTTCATTTATGAATTTCTATGGATTTCGAATATGATTTATTTTGCGGGTTTACGAATATGAGATTTCATGGATTTACGGATATGACTTATTATGGATTGATGAGATATGGCCTTGAGCTTTTGAGCTCCGGATTTGGATATGAGTTTTGAGATATGTTTTCTGTATTTATCTAGCGGGTTATCATACAGCACATCCACACAACACGGGTATGTAAATGTCTATGGCCATAGGACACAGTTGAGGATATTTGTGATGTATATATTTTCTTCTTCGACGTAACGCAGAGTCGTACAGCTTCACATTCGGGTGATGAGGCCTACCATGTTTCTTCACTGATGTAACCCAGTGTTGTACAACTTTATCTTCGAGTGATGGACATGTATTGCCTTCAGGCGGATGAGAAGGTGATGATATTTATGCCATACCCCCAACTTCACTGCCGAAAGCAATGTCGGACAACTTCACTAGCCACGCTAGTGTTAGTGTGTGATGTATATATTTTCTTCTCCAGCGTAACCCGGAGTCGTACAGCTTCACCTTCGGGTAATGGGGCCTACCATGTTTCTTCACTGACCCAATGTCGTACAGCTTCATCCTCGGATGATAAACATGTACTGCCTTCAGGCGACTATGATACCCCTAAAGAGAGTACAGTATTGCTGAGATTCATGGTTTTACCTTCGGGCGATGATATCACCGTTATTAAGCATGGTTTTACTCACACTTGTTTTACGAATGATTTCACGACATGCTATGGTTTTTCAAAAAAACCGTTTATGTAGTATAATATATGTTTTCAAAACAAGGGGTTACTATGTTCATAACTAAAATAGTTTTCGTATTATTAGTATTATTATAAACTTTGGTCCACTCACATTTTCTGTTTTTGCGCCCCCTTAGGATTTAGATTCGAGGCACACGATCCCGGCGTCATGGCACATTCGCTCAGGCATCTTTGAGTCTCCTCTGTGTAAGACACATTCCTTGGTTCGTACCTTTCTATCATAATTATTTCACTTTATTCTTGGTTAGTCGTATGCTATGAACATGGTTCTGCATTGGTATATCTTTTTCTAATTACATATTTTATCTATACGCATGTTTTTAATGGCTTCGTCACCCTCGGGTGTTGGCCAGCACGTGCCTACCCTGATATTTGGGGATATCGGGGTTGGGGTATGTCACAATTAGGGTTCATAAATGGAGAAGATGCAAGCTTCAAGCCTTTAAGGCAACTTCCTCTCTCTAAAACTAAGTTCTAAACCTCCCAAGAACAATCTGAAACCCTAGAAGCAAATATACCTAAGGAAATCAGATTTTCCATCAGCCAACTTGTCCTAAAGACACTTGTGGGCTGCGAAATAGATCTAGGCTGATCAATGGCCAGAAACTGACTACCATAAAAAAGGTGTTAGTCAGCCCATGTGGGCTGTCTTAATTTGTGTGCCTAGACAGCGGGAAGTCAGGGTGCAAAACTGACTAGACAATTAACAGACATAATGCAACATAAATTGAGATATGAGATGCAAATGCATGAACAAACCTTTGAGTTGAAATGTGCCACTTCTTGAACATTTACTTCAGCAGCAATAGCCCATAATCTAAGTATATTCTAAAGCTAGATTGAGCATGTGTGATGGTTCAATTACAATACTTTACAAGGAAAGCCAAACACTTAAAGTTAGACTTTACAAAAACAAACAGAGAATAGACTTGAACTTTGATATTAAATACACAATTAAATGTTAGTTATCACTAAATTTACAAACCCCATCATAATATTATTTTTTGAAATTGGTAACAGGCAGAATATCATGTATATAAAAATAATCATTTGCTAGACTGACTAGTCCAGCCTGCTAGTTGACTAAGATGGATATGTTAGTTAATAAACCAAAGATTAAATGACCAATCTCAGTTATCAATAGTTACTATGAACACAAGATATTTTTGGCCGGAAAAACTCACCTATGGGTAAAAAAACCAAGGACTCTCCACTGAGTCCAATCCACTAGTATAATCAAGGTTCTTACAAAGTACCACGTAAAACTCAATTCCTAGAACTCTATCTATGGAGTAGCTTTACCTTTGTGCAACCTTGTCTCACACAAGATGGATTCCTTCGGTCTTCAAGAAGTGGCAGCTCCTCTTGAGCTCTTCACCTTGTGGCATCTAGACCAGCTCATGAACTATGCATATGATGATGTGACAATGATATGTAGATCTGGATTCAGATGTCTAGTCAATTTCTCCAGTCAAACAGTTGAAGGAAGAAACTGACGAGAATCCTAAAGTGGGTCAGTTTTAAAGATTTGAAACTAGAAACACTTGACCACTAATTTAATGCAAAACCAAAGACAATGCAACCTTATTCTTCAATGATTGGGTGTTTAATGCATGAAAGAATGTTTTACAACTAGGGTTTCATAAATGAAGAACAAAGAGGCAGGTAAAGTCTTAATGCATTTCTCACTCTAACTTCTCACTAGAAATTTATATATACTAAAACCCAAACTCGGTGGCACTGTTCTAGGGCAGTGTGCGGACCAAAATGCCCCTCAATTCGTTTGTTTAGCCATTTTTTTCCATTTTTCTATAGTAAAATGACTTCCTTGCCCTCTGACCCCACACGTTTATCCTCTCCGGTTTTGATTTCGGGGGCGTTTGGGGTTGAGGTGATTTTAAAAAAAACTACTGTGAAAAAAAGCTAAGGGTCATTTTTGTGTTTGGTAAACTTCCAGCTTTAGCTTTTTTTCACAGTTTTGGGTGAAAAAAAACCAAAAAACAGAAGCAGCAAAATGCAGCTTTGAAAAGCTGGCTTTTCAGCTTCTGTGCAAACCTCAAAACGCGGGTGAACAGTAACCCTTTAATGAAAGTTTTTGGCAATCCTACCCTTCATCTCTATCATCCCCTTTCTGGATTTCTGGGGTGCGGGGAGCAAAGCAACAAACAAGTGGATTCAAACATCACAATTTTTTGATTAACATTCGAAAACCTAATCACGTTCATCTTCTTCTCGATTCTTCTACTCTTTCCAATTATACACTTTCCTTTAAAAAAATTCATATAAAACCTGAAATTTGTAGTGACTCATTGTTTACGTTAGTACGTGGGAGTAATGAGGTGGGGGAGCTACTCAGCTGAGCTAATTATGAAAGGGGAAATCAAATGGAAACAGAAGGTTTCAATTTTTGTACGTTTTTAAATAAAATGGAAATCAAACTTTTATGGGTAGGTAAATAAAAACGAAAAGTTTGATTATTTTAACTCTTTAAATGTTTAATTAAATCCCAATTGAGGAAAGTAGTTTAATTTTTTCAATTTTCAGGAACTAGAAAATTTAACACTTACAACACAGCCGTTAAAGACATTAAAGTATTTCAATCTGGCTATTGGGCAATATGTTCGGTGTTTTCAGCTTCTAATTATGTTAGCAGGAGGTATAGGAGTGATCACTGCGACAGTTGGTGGACCTCAACAAGAGGTATTTACTCGCAGGGTGACATTTTTGTTCAGTTGCATTTAGAATTTTAGTTAGAGTAACCATTATTTGATTAATATAGTTTGCTTAATATTGTTTGTATGAGTTGTTGGGATAAAGATTTCCCATGAATGTTGCATCATATATGCATTATCGGGCATGTTTATTGCATAATGTTGATGTACTTTTGGAGTTTCCTTTATTGATTTTATAATTAATCAAAATGAAGCATATCCAGGAGCTTATTCGTTATCTGCAATTTGGACTCTGATGGCTGGCCCTTGGTGTAGCATCATCTATTGGTCTTGGTAAGTGCGAGTTATATTCAAAATAGCATGAAAACTCACAACCTGAATACTGGAAATCATTATACAATCCATACTTGAGGGCAAGTTCTCTTTTCTTTTTTGTTTAGTGTGGATTCTCTCTTCTTTTTTTTCTTTTTTTTTTTTTTTGTTGGGTGTAATTTCTGGTGCTTTCAGTAACTTCAATGCTAATTAGTTTTTATTTCTTTTTTCTTTTGAGGTTTTCTTTTTTGTTTTAATTTACAATTTTACTGATTTTCACGTATTTTTTGAAGGTTGTGATACACTCATAAAAAGCATACGATTTCTTCAGAAAATTGGCAATTGACTCATCAGTAAGTCTCTATTTTTTTAATAGGAACTATTCAAAACGATGTATGATTTATTTTGTCATAAACTATTAAATCACATGCCTTTGTTATTTTATAAATCCACTATGCGGCGCCATTTTTATGTTTTTTTATTATAATTGACTAATTTGTGATTGTGTTTGGTTAGGGAAATGCAGAGAGAAGACGTTCCCAGTAAGTTTAGCAGAAATACCAAAGGAAATGAGGCAATCCGAATCAATGGCATACAGAGTGTTCGGAACTCAACATTCTCAGTGGTCAAAAATGTTACCCGAGGTGGGTCTCGAGTCAATCAGTGGTATGCCTTCAGCTTTGAATGAGAGCTTTGGCCTGTGCTCGGGATCTAGATGATAGTTGGTTCAACCTCTCCCGTGGTAGGTAAACTTAATTTGGAAGGAAAGCAACTCAATGCCTTTCTTTGTTTCTTTTTTTTTTTTTTTTTTTTTTTTTTTGCAGGATTGCTACTAGATGAATGGCAAATTTATCATGAGTGTCATTGAAGTTTTATCTTGAATCTGAACAGGTTTTTGTCAATTGTTATTTTCAAAGGTTGTGACAGATTGTGCTGGCCTAGCAGAAATTTTTGTGATCATAAAATTGTCATGTGATATTACTATTGTCAATGTTATGCAAGGAATAAAGTTTGGAGAAGGTTGCTGATCTACCTTTGCTGCCACCAAAATAATGTACGTAAAAAGTTGCTGATCAACGATAATAGGTAGCTTGCAAATTTTTTTTAATGTATCCTATTAAATGGATTTGAGAGCTGTGATATTACTTAATTATTTTAACAATTTACATTAGCAGCTTTTATTTTTTCACATTGTAACCGAGAAGCATGTATATCGTAAAAAATAAAAAAAGTTCTGAACTGACGAACGAAGAATTTAAAAGTGCTGATTAGTGTATGTGTGCAAATATAACTGTAAACAGGCATACGAATCCATAATTGAATCCCTAATTTGGTTGTACATGTATATAGAACTTTTTACATATTTTATACGCTTTAAAAACCCGCAGCAACGCGCGCGGGTATTTATACTAGTATAATCTAAAAACCCCCAAAAAGAAAGAAACCCTAGCTAGGGATCTTAACTCCAAAAGCTTCGATTTGTTTTTCACCTACCAAGGACACATGTCGTTCTACAAACTGATCAGACAAAATTAAGGGTTGAGATTTGACTATCGGCAGAAAGTTGTCAGGAAGCCCAAGTGGGTAGGTCTTAATTTGCGTGCCCAGCTTGCTGGAAATTCACTCGCAAGCTTGACTAGACAACTAAGCTAGTCAGAATGAAGTAGGAATGTATACGTGAAATGCACATGCATGAACAAACATTTTGAAGTAAGATGTGTCTCATCCTTGTACATTTTTTCACAGTAGACACAACCCAAATATAAAGAAAAGCCTAAGGTTAGATTAAACATGTGGTATACTTACAATATTGATAAGGAAAACCAAACCTAAAAGTCTAGACTTCACATTTTCATTTCATATAATTATAGCAATCATGTGTGACACAACATCACATACAAAAATAACATTAATCAATTATTTCTTTAGATTCATTTTTGACTTCCCACCTTTTACTTAGGAAAAGAAGAGGAAAAACCGAAAAAGGGCAGAAAAAAGAAGAAGAAAATCATTGTTATTTATTTTTGGCTTCTCCTTTTTAAGCTTTTTACTTTCGGTAAAGTAAAAAGGGAAGTGTGCACGTCCACTTCCATGTCCATGTGGTACGCAGTGGCCGGTTCTTGTCTAGTTTGGTAGCTTTGCTTTGCTACTTGCTACTTTCCTTTTGCCCTTCAATACCTTAAATTGCACAAAATTAC
Source organism: Heteromeles arbutifolia (assembly GCA_024362995.1). Taxonomy (NCBI): domain Eukaryota; kingdom Viridiplantae; phylum Streptophyta; class Magnoliopsida; order Rosales; family Rosaceae; genus Heteromeles; species Heteromeles arbutifolia. The sequence goes on from JANCRC010000006.1 coordinate 23,997,585, forward strand.
CGTGGATGGAACGTCAACGTTAACATTTGTGGTGAAAAACTTCTTCTTAATAATGTTTGTGGTAAATTTTGAGTAGTGATATTCGTACATTCATTTTTCTTATCACACATCCTTGTTAATTTTTATCCATTGATTTTTTTTTCTCAATCCATTCAATTCGACTATCGAAAATTGAGGAGTGTGTAAAAAGTAAAAATAGGTGTGTAGATAGCATTACCCTAAATTTTTTGTTCGTTTCAGTCTGAGTCAAACTTTCCATTCAAATGGTATCCAATTCTTCACTTTCAAGTGTAAAAACATCGATTCAAGTCTAAATTTAAGATCCAACAAGTTTTTATTTATTTTTATTCAAGTGATATTCTACTTTAAACTAATATAAATTGAGAGAGTAGAAAAAATCCTTACTCGAGTGCTTAAGTTATATTCGCTTATATATAGAAAAATATTGTTACGTAACAAATGGCGCCGCATGAAAAGCATCTATTGAGTAATTGAAATAATTTTCAAACAACTAATAAATATTTAATGAACGGGTGATGCTACTTAAACTATGCATTGGTTACAATATATCCTCTCTGAAATATATCATAAATGGGTGAAATTGGACATAATTTGAGTTGAAAGTTCCATTTTGACTGAGATTGACAACAAACACATACCCAGAACTACAAGTATTTACCTCACCCTGTTGGGGGCAATTGGGTCAATTTGGTTTGCTCGGGGTGCTTGCTAAGAAAGAAAATAAAAGTTGAGAGAGAGAGACCCACTGCCACTGTCAGTGGTTGTATTTCAGCAACTGAGCACCACCACCACCGCCACCCATTCCTCCATTCCCACACTTTCTCTCTCTAGAATCCCACTCTCTCTAGTTTCTTGGTCTGGGTTCTTCACATCCGCCTGCATTCCCTCAAGAACTGCCGATGACGACGGCGCCAGAGCTTCTGGATGTTCATCCCCCCGAGCTCACATTCACATGTAATTTGCTAATTTCCCACTATTTTTTTTTGGTTCATAACTTTGATTAGTATTATTTCATCACACCCAAGAAACAACTGATCGCACTTTCTTGTGTAATTATTGTTACTAATCGTGTCTTGTTTTGTTTCCCGTTTGCAGTTGAGGTTAAGAAGCAGAGTACGTGCTCGATTCAACTCGGCAACAAGTCCGATCACTATGTTGCTTTCAAGGTAGTGTAGTTGCTTCAAACTTTCACTGTTTTTTTTTTAAATTTTCTGAATTGCTTATTGTTTTTTGTAGATCGTGTGTTGTGTGCATGGAAACATATATGATTAGTCACATTTGATGAAAATGTGGCCGAAATTGAGAAAAATTTGGGTTTGATTTGGGATTTAGGAGATGAATTGGGTGTGCTTAATGTTTTGGTTTGCTATTTGGCAAAATCCATTTGCAGGTGAAAACCACTTCTCCAAAGAAATATTGCGTGCGGCCGAATACTGGCATTGTACAGCCTAAGACAACATGTGATTTCACAGGTCTTGTGTTCTTCATCTCTCTTCATCTTGGGGTTTTTGTGCTTTTCTGTAATGTGTTGTTATTTCTGTGGTTTGAGTCCTAAGGCATACATTGATGATATGTCGTCTTGGGGGAAGCATGATGTTATGATGGTCAACATGGATCAAATATTGGAACAAGAATTTACTTGATTGGAATTGAAAGTCTAGCAATGTTTTGCTGTGCATACATGTATTGTAATGAATCTGTTTGTAAGATTATGAGGACATAACGTTAAGCATAAACTTGCATCCACATTGTTAGTTCCCTGTTATGGCGCTGACCCAAAATGTAACGCTGAAACTAAATGGTTTTTGACTCTTCACCTTTTTGGTCAATGCAGTGACTATGCAAGCTCAGAGTGTAGCTCCACCGGATTTGCTGTGCAAAGACAAGTTCCTAATCCAGAGCACTGTTATTCCTTTTGGGACAACTGAACAGGAGATTACATCTGAGATGGTAAGATATTACGAATGATTGGCTGTCTCCTGGTCTAAGTTGTTCGGTAAAATTATCGTTTTAACTTCCTCAATTTTTTTGGCAGTTTTCAAAAGATAGCAGCAGATACGTTGAAGAAAGGAGGTTAAAAGTGATGCTTATTAGCCCACCCGCATCCCCAGTATTTGTACCAATCAATGGAGAGTCGAAGCAAGATCCATGTTATGAAACTTCAGTGAAAAAGGATAGGGTTTTGAGTGGAGCTGAAAATATACCTCCGAGTCATGGGGTAAGAGCAATAATGTTGTCTGTTGAACTGAATTCTTGACTGATCTCTTATCCTTCTTCGTTTGTTTGATGTTCATCTCTTATTTATTGTTCCTTTGTTCTGTGTATGTGTTCGAATATTCCTTCTTCGTTTGTTTGATGTTCATCTTTTATTTATTGTTTCTTTGTTCTGTGTATATGTGTTCGAATATTAATTTTTCTTTATTATGTGCATGTGTGTGAGTGCCAAGTGATATTCGCACTAGCATTTTAATGTGGTAGGCAGCATTGATTTTCATCTGTATGTTAGAGGAGTAAATGATTTTGTGCAAGTGTTATTTTGTATTGTAATCAATTTTGAAATGAGATGTGTCAAAAAAGAGTTGTTCACATACTGTAATAAACCATAATCTGTTTTCCTTGTGCCACGTTGCTGAGGATGTTAACGCGTTTGAAACTTGTAAGGACGTGGATGAGTCAAGAGCAGTTAAGGATGTTGCAGCATCAAAACCAGCTAAGGATGTGGAGGAATTGAAACCAGCTAAGGACATGAAGGATTTGAAACCAACTAAAGATATGGAAGAATCGAAACCAGCTAAAAATATGGAAGAATCGAAAACAGCTAAGGATATGGAGGAACTGGAACCAGCTAGGGGTGCTGCTGAGTTGAATTTAACAAAGGATTTTGAGGAACTGAAATCAAAGCTAAATACAGTGGATTCAAAGCTAAAAGAGGTCTGTTTTTCTCATCTAGATATCTTTATAGCGTGGTAACCATGAAAAACTTATTTTTGACAAAAGGTGTTGTCATTCTCATGGAAGGATAGTAGGAAACATATCTGAATTTAAGAAAGTTGACAGGGGAATAATATGGGAAGAGGTTACTATTTAAGCATGTTGAAGTGCCGTAGTTAACTGTGAATTGTTGCAAATACATTCAGCAGTAAGATTTCTCACACCCTCCCACCTCCGCTCCTCCTCTCGTCCTCCCTCTTCCACATTCCATATTCCATTGTGGTGGACTAGGCTTATAATGCATCAATTCTTCTCATTCCTGGGTAGGAAGATCGTATCCCATACATGGCCCAATTCCGGGTGTGTGTGCTCCTCAAATTTCCATTGGGTGGATCCTACTTTCTAGTACTCTTTGTAATGTTAACATTCGTGTGACCCCTCCTTGAAACTGTAAATAGAAGTGATCTTAAATTTGTCACATATTCTTTGCAGGCTGAACTTACCATCACGAAGTTAATGGAAGAGAGTAGCAGGTCCACTCGAGAGAAGAATATGCTTAAACATGAATTGGTGAGGAATTTATCCCGTGAATCCTTCACTTTTCTATTATCTGCATCAGAGGATAGCTGCATAATCTGTAAATGTAGTATGCGTTCCCTCCCATAACCGCCTTTGAATCAGATAGTATGAAGAATGAGAGATATGGATGAGTAGATTTTCCATCCAATCAATTCATTATTTTGTTTCAGTCTTCTTTTTTCATCATTTGAACCTCGCTGCTCTTATGTGCCCCGTCTGGAGATCTGATGTCCGCCTTTTCTCTTCGTAGGAGTCGTTGAGGAGGAGAAAGAACAATTTAAAAACAGTCACGGTTGGCTTCCCTCTCTTCCATGTTTGTATGGTTGCCCTCGTCAGTCTAGCAATCGGATACTATATCCATCCGTAGAGACAATTCTATGTCCTGGATATTAGACAGTGAAACGAAGTTGTTTCCCCTTCTCGACCGAGTGAGAAGGATCTGCATGCATGTTTCTGACACCAAAGATGTTCTTCCGTGTGATGCGTAATATATGGATCTAATCTGAATTCTGCATGTAAGAACTGCTCCCAAATAATGTTTTGTATTGTAAAAAATGTCCTTCTGTGGATGCCAAGTTTGTTTTGAAGCTTATGTTCCAAGAAATTCAATGATCAGATGAGCGTGATTAGGTTTTCGAATGTTAATCAAAAAATTGATAAACATTCGAAATTCAGTTGAGAAGTACCACTAAACTAAGAGTTAGTTGGTAATCTTCCTTTTCGGCATAAGGCGTAGGCCAAAAGGGTATTTTCGTCTATTCATGATTGCTTGTTTGTACGAACGACATTAATCTCTTCTATAGGTGATGAAAATGATAACGACGAGTCACAAATCTTATCTTATTTTTCATCTAACCGTTGCAAAGATACGTTAGAACCCTATATGCAAGATGTAATCGTTGATTTTTCAGACCACTCAATAGATGCAATTTCCGAAATCAAAAAATTTGAAAGATCATTACAACACCAATCACACAAAACTTACAAGGGCATCAACTGTGCTAAGGATTTAACCTAATCAGCAACCTATGCAGACACGAAAATTTCCGAACCACCACACGAAACAAGCAGCTCATCCTGTGTAAAATGCTGTCACCACACTCCAAAATCTCCTTTGTATGAACAAATGCACACTGCAGCCAGTCTCAAGTACAACCTATACATTACATAAATTAGTACTCATCTGTGATTGTGTATAAATAGTTATATATGTGTGCTAGTTCCGTCTCAACGCCATTGATTTCCAATTTCTTCAACGGGTGAGCCTGGAACAAACGGCACAAAACCCCGCCCACCAAAAACAGGCCGCATGAAGGCATTATCAAATCTTCGCCAGTAATGGTGGACGGTGTGAGAAGGAGAGCTTAAGAGCATTCGTAAACTAGTTGGACGGGGTATGTCCACGGGTCCTATGTTTGCCTCTGAATCTTCCACCCCACAGCTCACTTCTGAATCTTGGCCATTGCCGAGTAGTGGCACAACGATTGATTTAGGACTAGACGGTTCAGAAGATATCATACTCGAGACGTGTTTTGATACAGGAAGCAAGATTCTCACAAGTGGTTTAGTCATCAAACCAAACACCTGCATAAACAGAACGATATAATATACCAAATCAGTCATTTGCGGGTTTATATACAAAATGTGTCCCAAATGAGTCCGGTTTTCAAGTCGCTGGTGTCCTACCACTGTGCTGAAAAGAACAACTGTGATGGTACTGGTGATCATGATCGCATTCGCACGCAAGTCCGTGTGGCCAGACCTATTAAACTGCATACGCATTCACAGCAAATTATGAATGTCAGTGTGAGAAAATTTTCCCAAGCTTAAAACTGCACACAGCCGCATTGTAAGAGCAATACAGAGCAGAGATCAGAAGTACACAACCATGAATTTATCCTCGATTTCGTCCAACTGTCTTAAAAGTCCCGAAGACTGTAAAATATCAGTTTTGTAGGCAACAGAAAAGACTACGTAACGTTCAATCTTTACCTGATTATAAGCCAGTGCCATAGAAACAGAGCCACGCATAAGCCCCGCCCACCAAACTGTAACCTGAAAACCGGGAAATGCGTGGACATCTGTTATATTTCACTTGATTCAAAGAACGTACACCAAAAGTGATTAAATTAGACAAACTCTTACTTGTTGCTTTAAACTAAGCTTGTCTTGTGGAGATTTCTTAGTCAAGTTGGATAAGAAAGACAAGGGAAAAACAAAGGCTGCTCTTCCAACCAGAACCAGTACCAACAGTATCGAACTCACCGCCATGGATTTTCCAGGGCTGAAAAATGAAAAAAAAGCAAAGAAAAATTAACCAACTAACGGAGATCAACTGAACACGTTGTACAAGACGTAAAGAGTTTAAAAGGAGGCCGATTTCCTTTTTCTGCATTGATCATACCTATCACTCACAAATCTCCACTTGTCAATGTCCAGGGTATCCATGCCGACATAAAGAAAGATAAAGATCTCAGCCACAAATGAGAGAGTGGCAAAAGTATGCCTGCATTAGTTTGTAAAGAGAATGAAACATCAGCAATATTTTCCACAGGTTTCGGCAGATCGAATGAGAACGCCTCTCAATTTTCCAGGAAGATGTTTATGGATATTTAACGTACTTAGTTGTCACTCGTGAACTTTCAGTCACGTTATGCCATGTGTAGTGAGACATAACAATTCCGCAAAAGAACACAGTGAGAATGGCACTCAAATAACATAGCTGAATGATAAATCAAAATTTTGTTTTATGGTCAGAGCTCTTTTTAGATAAGAAACAAAACAAAAGAAACACGATGTACGAGTTGTCACAAATCTTACTTCAGACAGCACGTATGACAGGTAAGCCATGAGTATCATAAGAGCGACTTCGCGATCAGTTGAGTGCCTGATTATTGAAAATTAGAAAAAACAAGTATAAGAGCACTACTCGAATTCACGTTTAAAAACTCCGTCCTTCAGTGTAAAATTATACAAACCTGCCGAAGTAGAGCTTCTTGATGATAAATGCACTTAGTAGTCCAGCCTGCAAGAAAGTAGCGTTAAGAAAAAAAAGATGTATGTGTCTGCGAATTTATTTTGGGAGAGAGAGAGAGAGAGAGAGAGAGAGAGAGAGAGAGGGAGGGAGGGAGGGAGGGAGGCTTACTGCGACTCCCAGGATTGTACTTGTAACAAACAAATATAAAAAGTTTCCAAAAAATTGCAAAGCAGTGCTTGTATTGATGTGAGAGAGGTCGAAGCTCTGGATCGCATTGAAAAGCACTATTGATGTAGCATCATTAACGACACCTTCCCCAAAAACCAGGCTGTACAACAAAGGCGTTTCATCCTGATTCAGCACCTGCATTCAAAAGTTTGGATTAATTCAGTCGTCGTTATTAAATCTGCAACAGGAGCACATCCTTCACAAGACACAAAGACCATGCATACCTGTAAGGTGCAAACAGAATCGGTTGCAGAAAAGATCGCGCCAAGTGCTGCAACCAAGGGACTGATCCAATTAAGCAGAAAATAACAAGATAAAAACAAAACAACAATAATTTGAAGTCATAAAGTATACCAAGATAATCTCCAATCTTGAGGGAACCGACGCTGAACTTGTGAAAAAAGTGCATTGCACCTGGTTCAAAATACAAAAGAATTCATGAACAACCATTAAAACCATCATTGAAATTATGCGCCGGTCAATCAAAATCGAAGAAGCTAGTAACGCAGAAGCTTGTTTGAAACCAATTATACTGAAGAGGCAGTCCTGCTCATACTTTAAATGATTTATTGTTTCGAACATTTTTACTTTGCACAAATATCCTAACACACAAGTGTCTCACATCTTTAAACCTTCCAGCAGAAACCTATGCTACAAAAGCTAAAATCCTCAGGTTGTCGAGTTACCTAAGGATATGATGGCAAAGGATATGAGAGTTCCAACAGCACCAAACGTCATGATAGTCATGAAATTACGAAAAAATTGCTTCTTCTTTACCTGGAACCTGATGACGTTGAGAAGAAAAGATCAATTGTAATGTACTGCCAACTTTAGCGAGTAAAATAACCGAAATAAATATTTACTAAATTCCATTAATATACTCTTTTAAAGTTTACATGGATGGAGTTATTCTGCAGTAACAATCAATTTCGACTTGTACTAATGCTTAAACACTGCAGCTCTTGTTATCGAGCAGAAGTCCGGTCATTTCATACCGTTTATGTTAATTTAGATAAATTGGCAAACTTATATCAAAAGCAACCAACCATGTACCGATTGCGTACGTTTTGAAGGTTAATTAAACTGATTAGACAACACCTAAATGAGTAAATTGGGAATCTGATGAGGGAAACAATCAGTTAAAACTACATCCACAAAACCGCATTGAACGTACCCGGCATTAAAAATGATAGGCGGAAGCAGATATATAAAGAAGAGATCTTCACTAAACACCAACAAATGTGAGCTTTTTCCTCCAGTTGTGAGCAAAATTACTATTCCTGTGCACAGTCCCTGCCCACCAAAACAAAAACTCCCACAAAATCATTTCCGGTTCTCCATAAACACACACACATATAATAAATACATAGACAGATACAGATACGGAAGTGATTTCCGCACATCCATTTCCTCTCCTTGCACGCCATTCTTTATTTCTCGCATTTGGATCGAACAAATCAACGGACAAAAATGAACAGGGATGTGCGGAAATCATTTCCTATACCGACGTAGAACAATAAAAGCTGACTCACAATTACAAGGGCTGTGATGGACTCATTCATCCATCGACTCTCCTCCAGCAAATGACCAAGTAGAATACAAGCGCACAGAAGCGCCACGAAAAGGTTCATCGAAACCACCGAGGTGTGGTCGGAGGCCATCAGAATTCTCATTGATTCCGTTGCAATTGAGCTCGCATCGACCGCCATTGCTAGCAGTACTAGAGATCAATTCAGTTCAGGTTCCGCTTCGAGTTCAAGTCAAGCCTTCGTTTCTGGGAAGCTGAAAAGCGAAAATTTTTGTAAGAAACATTACATGTTTAACTTTTTATTTTATTCCGGCGATAATCTACACTAAATTAATCTATATTATTCAAAGCACACTGATGCGGCCAACTTCGGGAGGCGCGCAAAACAGAAGAGAATTAGACATCAATACACAAGTGACCGTTGACAACCCAAGTCAAATTTTCCTACACTTTCTCGCCAGCCAAACAGAGGCTAACTATTTCACCTTAAATTGTGGAAATTACATAAAAAGATTCAATGAAAGTTAAAAAAAAAACAGATAAACTCATTTTTTTAGTAACTAACCAGTTTTTGGAGGTCAAAGTTTTGATCTTTGAACAAGAAAACTGGGGGGAAATGGTCCAAATTTGGATCTGGATTCTATAATTCCTACTGAAAAAAGCTACCAAAATTCAAGAGTTGTTAGTTCCAGAAAAGTTTAGAGAGAGAGAGAGAGAGAGAGAGAGAGAGCAGAGCAGGGGAGGAGTGAGAGGAGTGATGAGAAGGGGAAGAGAGACCGCCAAGCGAGTGGAATATATACGGTCGCCTCGGCTGTGTGTGTGACAAGGGGGAGTTTGAAATTGGAGGGAAGCTGACCGTTGATTGAGCAGCAGCGATGAAAGATGAACGGTGGAGATGTAAGCCTGTGTTTGACTTTAAGTGTGGGTATTACGAGGTGTCTTGACGGTCTTGAGAGGGAATGAAATATTCTCTGTTGTGTTGTGCGTCATCATCATTGTGTTTGTGTTTTTGTCGCCTTGAATGAAGGATCCTTTTTTTTTTTTTTTTATAATTATTTTATTACTTTTGCGTTTTTGTGGAAGGTCACTTTTTTTTGTTTTGCATGCGATTGATAGGGATCGGGCTTTCATTGTCATAGAATTCTACACTCAGTGTAGATAATTTTTTCATTTGTTATGAAAAAAATATTAATGTAATACAACCATTCATGCTTGGTGACAATCCATTAACCCGAACTTCAACGATCTGAACCGTCTAAGTCTCGATTCATAGATCATCTTTACAAAAATTCAATTCAATCCAAAATCATTTACGTATTTAATTATCAAGATAAAATTTAATTGTTTCTTATATAACAAAGTATTCGTTAATTTTATAGGAAGAATTGAATTGAGGAGGAGTTGGAATGAGGAGAAGTCAAAATCAGATTTCTGTTGAAACTGTTTACTTAAATGTTCTATAATCGGAATAGAATTTCATAAAACTGTTTACTAATTCAGCAGAATCGGAATATAAACCAGTATGATTACTAAAATGCTCTTGTCCCAAACAAGTAAGTGAGGGCATAAAGGGAACAAAAGTCTCATTCCGATTGCCCAAACAATCAAGAATTTGATTACCACCTATATCTAGGGAATCCAATTCTACCAATACAATGAATTGAATTCCAAAATTTGTGTGGGTCCCACTGATTTTTTGATTCTTCCATGTCTAGTAAATATCGGAGTACTCAGTAATCGAAATTCAATTCCACATTTTAATTTCGATTACGGATACGTAAACACGCCTTTAAAGACTTCCCACAAATGAATTTAACAGGACCGTTTAAGAATCTCAACGTATGGGCCAACCCCACCTAACACTGCACGACACTGGTTCCCCACGTTCGCAAGGCACAGTGCTGGGGGAGGGTTCGTACGGCCACCATTATGGAAATCATAGTCCCCACAATCGCCATCAAAATATTTCTGACTTCTTCTTTATTTTTTTTTTGGAAAATTCTGACTTCTTCATAATTGGTTAAAGAGAAAGGTTAAGAAATTTCTTTCAAATGATACTCTTTATAAATTCCCAATCACTTTATATTTTTAACATAATATTTTATAATATTAGCATGAAAATGGACATTAAAATTATACGGTGGTGAAAAGTTCTACTTTTGAGAGAGATTCCTTAGCATTTCTCTTGGTTAAATAATAGGCGAGACGAGGGATTTTTCAATGTGACTGGAACACGGGGTGCTACATCACGTGTCAATATACAAATTGTGGGATATGTATGTTACCAAGTTAATAACTTAAAAAGTAAAATTTTCCACCACTTATATAAAAATACGTGGTGTACCACTCGTGTTCCGGTCACAACAAAAGAATTTCTCTAGACGAGACTATTTAGACACACAAAACTGATACGTTTAATAACACGAATTCTAATATAGTGGAATCTACATAGATATCGTACCATGATGAAAACTCTTTTGTATTAAAGAATGTATCAATTTTGTGCGCTTGAATAATTATTTTTTATAAATCATGAGCCTTAATGTGACATTAATATTCTAAAATGAGAGAGGATGGTAACAAATGAAAGATCGAACCTAATACTCCATGAGCAAAGATAAACGGATCAACCCTAAAGTGAGAAGAGAAATGGGAATGAATCTTTCTCAAAGTGAGACTCTTTATGAACTTTCTGTCACCTCATAGTTTAACATACATGTACGTTCGCTTGTCTTTCCATCCTCACTTGATCGGGTTGTATTTCCTGACCCGACTGACCTCCTTCGCAATGGAAATGCCCTATTCCTCTATTTCAACCACTCACAAGATCACTGAGATCAAATTGACTAAGTGGAAATGCGGATACAACAGAAAGGACCTAAAAGAAGAGCATCCTCTTTTAAGTTTCTTACTCCCCCACCCACCGCCGCTCGGCCCTTGTTAGAGAAGACGGTGCAACTCTTTGAGGGATGTCAATTTCATGCTAACATTATAAAACATTGCTCCAAAAACATGAGATGACAAATATTCTCACTTTTAAAAAAGCGTCCTTAACGTTTCTCAAGTGAGAATTGTGTTTAATTAAGTAGTACGGATGATGGTAATCTATTTGTAGTATAAAAGGAAAGAGCAACATTAAGCAATTTGTGTGCATGCTGCTTGACGATGCACCATTTGTGGGTGCAAAGCCATGATAACTGCTTAGCTCAATGCCGGCACCTTTAAAGATCGATCAATATATTGCAGGTACAGGGACCGATCGAGTAGTGGAAGAAGAATCATCATCATTATATTAGATCAGTCAATCGCATGGTCCACAATCATCACCATTCTATTGCCACGTGGTTACGTACACACGTTCATTGGTTGTTGGAGAAATTTTTGGACGATCACACTATCACATGGAGTGTTATAATATAGTGAAAGGCTTATTTGTAGCTACATTATTTGAATTCGATATTAATTTTACTTTGTTCACGGTAGTTTAAAAGTAGCAACTTTACTTCTTAAAACTCAAAACTTGCTCTGGAACTCGATTTTGATCGCATTTTGCCCACTGAAACTCAAAAGTTGTCATTTTACTATATAAAACTAAAAACCGGCTCCACAATGCCTTAATTTTGTTAATTTCGTTATGTGGGTTTGATTTGGGTGCACTAGGCTAATTAAATTTTGTTTTTTTCATCTCCGTAACTCATGCAAAGCAACCCAAAAAAAAAAAAAAATTCAATTCTTAATTTCTTCTTTTAAACTTAATATTTTCTGATTGTTGAATGTTGAGTCCACAAGTCGAAGTGAAACGAATTTTGAGTTTCAAGAAGTAGATTGGTAACTTTTGAGTTACAGAGGACAAAGTGAGATTAAAAATAAATTTCAAGAGCGTAGCTAAAAATAGACTGATGGTGAATTTATAACATTAAAGGTTAAAGATCACGTGAAGGAAAATTAAATTGATTGGAGAAATTTTTTACGGAGGTTACTATAGGGAGAATGACTTAAGTGTATCTTGAACCACTAATACAAAGCAAGAGAGTTGTACACATAACTTTATATTAGTAGCTCATGACGCCATTGATGCCACTATAACAATGAACCTCTTTTATATAAGTCATTCTCTGCTAATAGACCATGTGTTAGATGTATCATGCATGGATAATGCTAAGGAGATCGAATTTTCAAAATCAAATTTGCAAACCAAATAATATGGTTGTGGATGATTAGATTATTACTTAAATGTTGATTAACGTGCTAATTTTTTATTGATGACGCATCATTTTCACAAATTTGGTTTAAAATTTCAGGCTCCCAAATATTACTCATCGTGCATGGACCCATTGTTTGCATGAGTTGCGCAACTCATATAAACCCCAAAACCCATCTCACTGATTCTGTTTCCCAATTAGCCTCTCGCATGGATGTGTGCTTAATCATGATTATTGTGTTGATCTTCTCTTTCAAACACTCCTAATTTTTTTCCTGGTTGGCGTGAGATTTGTTCTCTCCACTTTTCGTGCATCATTTCAAATTCAAAATCCTACGTAAGAAGTATATGCACGGTGAGAGTGTAATCTGACATCGAGAAAGTAAAGTCTTGTATCGTATAATAAAATACAATTTCACTTGAATCTAGCATGTTAGTGGTAGTCAATCATGTGGATTGCTCAATCAGAATGACAGTATAAACATACACGAGATTAGAAACACACGACCAACTATATACATTATTTTATTATTCTATACCGCTCATCAGTGATGGAGTTAGCATTGGATCATTGGTTATCTTTGATCTCAATAACTTTAAAAACCCCATATATATTTGTTTGTATATTGTATTGACCCTTATAAACAGCTAAGGGAAACTAAATTACAACATCATCTTCATACTTCTTCTATTTTCTTATATCATATTTGTCTTCCTTTTCTCTCTTCTTGTATGAAATACTTTGGTTGAAAAGGCTTGACAGTCTTTAACATTACTCCACAATGTCCTACATCCACTCTCGACAAGCCTCTACAAGTAATAGTAGTTGTCGACATATGTTGACATAAACTTTCGACAAATGTTGATAGAAATTGGCAGGTGCCTACTAGGTGCTCGACGACATGGCCCAATGAAGCTTTTTGATTGATATTATGACCCTATTATTTGAAAATCTTGGCTACGCCACTGCAGCTCAAGTACCATGCTAAAATCAAACGAAAAATCGAGAGTGAGAATAACAATGCCATAAACATAGAACTTGTTTGGATGTGTTGTTAAATTGATTGAAATCGCTTTTAAAGAAAACGTTTTTGGGTTTCAAAAGCGTGCTTTTTCAAGATTTATTTGTATTTTTGTTAAGAATTAGTTCCAAAAATATTTGCACCAAAACACTTTCAATCATTTTAAACACAACATAAATATATGGTAATATTACACTAACAAGATTGCCGAAAAGCTAGATCTTATTATAATGGGCCTAAGACGAACACCACGAAGATCAAATTCAACATGGGCTTAACCAGCCCAGAAAGTTGTTGTGGGTTCTTGAGGGGGTTCTCAAGGAGTTGGGCTGGGCTATATATCAGTGGGCTTGGATCCAATAGCTCCATGGCTAAGCCTGTATGGATACTTGTTGGGTTGGTTTACCACCATCTCCAAATTCCAATCAACTCAATTTTGTCTTCAACCCAAGAGAAATGAAGGTGATAAAAAATGGTATTAGCCGAGTGTAATGATATACAAAAGTTATGTCTTATCACCGACGATATATCTCTAACGACATTCAATCTTCACTTTCTACATGTACAACTAAAATTTCACTTATGTGTTTTTGCTAAATGAAATCAAATTGTTGGTTAGACTCAAGATTTTGCATTTCATTTCAACAATACGACAAATTATATACACAAAATTTGAACTCAAGAAGATGTCTTGCATAAGCCCTTGGGATTAGCTAAGTGGAGAAGAAGACGGGGTAATGGGCTAGGATTTTAGAATAGGGCCATAGTTTTAATCCTTTCAATGAGTTACGGTTATCGGTGTCTATAACAATATGGGACAAAAATGTTTAATAAGAAGACATTTCGTTTTCGATATTTAGTACTACGGTTTAATTGTATTTCTTTTCACTTGTTAGTGAAAGGTTTTAAGTTTGAATCTCATGAATGCTGAGTTTGCAACTGAATTATTTCTCTACCCCTTTAGTGTAAATATATCATTGTATAAAAAATAAAGACATTTTCACACTCTCTTTTTATCACTTTGCAGTATCCCGTTTTTCTTAAAGTTTAAATTAAATAAATAATTTTTTTTTTAACAAACGAGTTAAAATGTTAGTTGTTAGGAGCAATGTTTAAAATATCGGTATCGATGCAAATTTATGAAAATATCAACGGATATATCGAATATCGATATTGATTACTTTTGATGAAAATAATGAAAAATTAAAATGAAACCTTAGGAATTGTCAAACATTGATTTTAACGAAATATAAAAGTTCCTCAGATATTTAAAAAATGTGTCAGCAGTATCGACGATATTTGTCGATTTTAGTCTAAACTTAGTTTCTCTAATATGAGGTGAAGTTTAGACTTAACCCCCAATTTTCATATTTTTTTTGATATTTTCATGAAAATGTATAGAGATGATTGTTTTTCACCATTGCAGTTAAAATGTTATCTACAAATAAAAGTGAAAAAGAAAATTTACTTAATCCCATTACCACTATACCAGGATAAAATTTGTTTGAAATCCAGTGGGGCCCGTGGGCACGTGTTGGCAGTTGGCGCAGCCGAACAAATTGAATAAAAAGACAAAAACCCTCAACCGTCCCCACTCGAGTTGATGTGGCTTTGCTTTGCCACCTCTTCTTCTCTCCCTCTTCTCCTCTTTTCTTCTCCCTCTCGGAGTCGGAGCAGCAGAAAACCCACGCACACTCAAATTATCGTTTTCCAGTTTCAAATCTCACTCAAAAAAAAAAAAAAAACGAAAGAGAAAAGTGGGATTCTCTCTCCCTCTCCGTTCTAGGGTTTCCGCTTCCGCCATTGCCACTCACGTTCGCGCATTCTCTTTCCGCCACTGCGACCATTGCTTGCTCCGAGCTCGCCGGAACTTTCGATTGCTGCCGATTGGGATTCTCCGATTCGGTGTCGTTTTTGGTAATTGCGAGGGCTTTTGTTCGGACTCGGAGGAAGGTTGCTTGTGCGGACTGTGGTGTAGGTGAGGTTCATCCGCTGCTTGATTTTTTATTTCGATTTTTTCAAGTGGTTGATTAAGCATTTATGCGAATTGCTCTTTAGGTTGAAGGTTTTGGATTGTGGTTTGCACATTGATGAATTCGATTTTTTTTAGTTTTGTTTTGCTAAATTTGGGTTTAGAGTAGCGGTTAGTTATGCGTTTGAATTGCATAAAAAGATGGACTCTTTCGTGCTTGTAATTGTGAATTGCCCGTGCATTTTGAAATGTGTTGCTGTATGAATTTATTTTTACTCGCAGCCTCACAATCCGCGTAGTGATTTTCGGTTTTTCTGTGGTAATGCAAGGCTGGATAGTGTTCGTACGGTTTAACATGGACTTTTTTTGGGACAGTGGAAGTTAGTAGAGCGTATTGTTACATACAGGTATACGAGTCTCGATGGTATGTTCACTTGGAAGTGGGAGGATGGCCGTCATGGCAAGGCTTCTGGCGGGCGGGACTGTCTCACAAAGCATAACAGGTACAATATGATTTTTTTGTTTGTTTGTTTTGTCAAACGGATGGATTTGTTAGATTTGAGAGCCACGGTGTTCGAACCCGCGCCGTGGTGCATGGGCAACACTCCTCTCCACCACTGTGGTTGAGGGCCACTTGCATGGTACAATATGACTTTGGGGTTGTATGTTTTTGTGCATTTTGTGGGCTTTCTACACTCTGCCTCACTTATGGTCTATCCATGCTTAGTGGAACTAATTATTTTTTCTTATAAGCAGCACTCAATTGTCCCGTTTTGGTTTGTCATTAACCTCGTTCCCTGTATCTTCTGTACAGAAGATGTTGGCCATCAGAAGTTTGCCGCTCAAATAATTTGCAGAGAATTAAGTGAGGCAAATGAAGCTAATTTTCTTGACGAAGAAGGTGATTTCTTTATTTAATTCAGACGCACCTTTTTAATAAAGAAGTGTATTTGTTCTATGGTCACGGGGTTAATGATAATCTGGTGATGGTGGTTTCGACTAGGAACATCTTTTATTCGACATTGTAATACTATATATTTATAAACATAATTAAGAACATTTTTATCAAATTTGGCAGATTAATGTGCACCTTTAATTGTTTTCATTCTATTTCTAAAAATCTGGTTTTCTAGATGCATATGTATCACAGTTCTTGGTTCATTTCTGTAATGTAACATTTTATAGTTTCATGCAAGCCTTTAGTTTGTAGTTTGATAATTTTGTTTGATGATTTCCATCTGGGTCTGCAGATATGCGTGTGTTTGGTTTGAAGCCGATGGATGATCCTTTACATTTGGTAATTTTTAGATTACATCGATTTGCCCATGTATGCTGAGTATTTCCGCTTTTCCAAAGAAATAACTTGTACGTTGTCATGTAGGTATATAACACTGTTCAAGCTGGCGCATTCTTTATTTCTTCCGTCCTAAACATTAGAAACTTCTTATTTATTACCTTTGTGCTTGTGGTATTAATACAATAGTGGTCATAACTTCCTTAACTGGAAATAAAGGAGACCTTAACCATCTAAGTCTCTAGTGACTTCTTTTGCTAATAAATGAGCATGAATTTATATTATGGGGGCAAATAAACTTGAAGTAGTGGATAGTTGCAGTGACACATTGAAGAAATTAAATGATTGCGAAGTCATCAAAAGTCAAATTGAGTACAGTGGATCAATGTGATGTTCAGCAATATGGTGCAGTGAGAGGCTGAGTGGAACTATAGACAGTTTTCTGTGTGATTGCTGTAGGAACCTTATGACTTCTGGCATTCAGTAATTGATATGGACTATGATTTTGTGGTTAGCAGAAAAGTAGGCAAAGTTCCTTGGGGTTTATATCCAGGGACCAGGGGTTGAATCTGGCCTTTACCTTGGTTTGAGGTCTTGTGGATGGGAGAGGACTACCATCCACTGTCCCTTACTGGACTGAGAAATTAATTTATTTCTCTCAGGTTTAGATTTATGTAGGTCAAACAAGATATCATCACTTGACCAGTGACTACTTTAGCCTGTGAGAGTGTTTGTGGCAGCAATAAGCCCTCTGCTTCTGTAATCTCCAAAAAATTAACATGATGATACTTTAATTATGCACAACACAAGTTGCCTTTACTGCATGGTGTGTGTTAGATATGAAGAATATTGCTTTTTATATAGCTGATCTGCTTTAAGTCTTTAAGTAAAAAATAAAAAAGGTAGCTGATTGATCCGTGTAATTGTTTATATCTGATGTGTTTGTGTGGTTTTATCTCTATGCATAACCTCTATTTAATTTGATTATTTAACATACTGTGAAGGTGTGTTGCAATGCTTGTAAAAAACCAGTCAAGGCCAGTCAGTATGTGGCTCATGCAGGTTTGGAGGTCTTTTTTTCTGCTATTTCCTTCAAAATAGTTTTCTCTGTGTTCCTTAGGTCTTTCATATGTAGACACACATGTTTGTTTTCCCTTTCTTGTGTGTGTATGTGTGTCAGCCCAGTATTCTTGTGCTTTACAATTTGAAGCATGCTACCATGTAAGAAAATACTCGATGCTAGCAACCAGTGGAAACCTTTGGATGTGAATTAGTTCTCTTCATAATATTTATTGCTCAAATGTTTGTATGTGGTGTGTTGCATGCTCGATGGAGAAAAATGTGTTGCATGCATAGCCCAATTCATGTTCCAATCTAGGATCTCTCAATGTGGCAGATTCCTTATCCATGTTTATTGGACTGCAAGTAGTGTTTGCTGATTGGTTCCTTCCTAACTCTCTAAGTGTGCTGGATGGCCCGAAATTTTCAGAACTTTGTAGGTCCTTAAATTCTATGCAGGAAACTACTTTGGAGCTTGATGGAAGTATGGGGCAAAGGAAGCCTCCGAAGAAGGAGAGGAAAAAGTTATCAATTGTTCATTCTAGTATCCTTTTTTTATTTATTTCAATAGTAAAGTTTAGTGTTTTCCTTGTTTTTTCTTACATTTCATACTGATGCCTCATCCCGTTTCTCTTATTCATTTCTATTTGAAACAAAGTGGAGTAAAGTTTAGTGTTATGGAAGAGTTAATAGTAGTTATTAATATAACACCATTTACTGAGTTTTTTTTTTTCAAGTAGCATCTTGGTTCTATTTTTTTTTCCTGATTCAGTGGATAATGTTACCAAACGGTGTGACAATTTGATGATTCTTAACCTTTCCTAGACCAGTCCAGTTTAGTTGGAGAGCTAGAACGATCTGAATCTATAGATGCAGATGATATCTCTCTGTCACGATTCCAGTTGGATGGGAAAATGGGAATGAATCCTGGCTCTTTTATGGAGGCAAAAAGTAACTGTTTATGGTGCTTAATATTGTCTTCAATTTGATATCTTGACTTTCCTAATTTTAAATTTCTGTTTTTTTTTTTCACCTTTTTTTCTTTCCTTGCCCGACTTGTTACTTTTTCACCATTAGGGTGCAATTTTCCATTTAAATCATGTTCCTGAACAAATTAATCAGGCTGTAACGTAGGGCCTGGTATATGAAGTATTGGCATATTGCAGATTTTGTTTTTATAAAAGATTCTCCCTAGAGTTTAGTTCTATTCTTAATATCATCTAGCAATGTCACAATGGCCTTCTTAAGTTGATTTGCTCAAGTGCACTCCTCCCTCCTTTATTTTCCACTAGGGAGGAGTGCATGACTTTTTCAAAGAGCAAAAATGAGCTCCCAAATAAAGCAATCAAATAAATTATTATACAGCTATTCTGCATAAGGATTTGTTCATATATGTACCGTTTCATATAGTGAATTCAGCTTACGCGGATGTGACAATCATGATGGATGGTTCCGGAGTTAGTCCAGGAAATACCAATGGCTCAACATCTGTGATACTTCCACCGACAAAACGATTTAAAATGTATGATTTTTATTCTTGTGACCATTAATTATCTTTGCATTGTGATTATATACATATCTTAAGTACTTTAAAAGTCTATTTGAACTTCGAACATATAATGCACACAACTGCTCTAGCTGTTTCCCTTTAGTCAGTTTCTTTCGCTCCCCCACTTCCTCTGATCTTATGCACAGCCAAATTCTGGACTGTCAATTTTCATTTTCCTCTTTTAAGGATTTTGAGTACTTGTGCATTGTGTTTAATGAGCAATTTAGAGAAATGGACTCTTAGTGGCTTTAGACATTTACCCTGTAGTGGGGTCAGAAAGAATGTCTAGACCATGGGCACTTCCCTTGACTTCTTCTTGCTACTTTTATTGATGCCTTATCGCAAAATTTTTATATTTTTATTTTTGTTTATTAGCTACCTACCCATTGTGGGTAGGGTGATGCAATGTTACAAAAGTGGGATTCATTCTTGCATCCTGTATATAAGTCAAACGCAATGGCTTGTTGGAAATGTTCAGTCGCTCTATTTTTTATTTTGTTTTTGTATTTATATAGAAGAAGCCTTTAAATGGTGTTGGATATTTGTCTTTCATTTCCATTCAATGATGCAAATGCCTTTTTCCCCGCTTGTAGGGTAGCAGGTCAGCAGCTGCCACTATCAGATGATATAGGAACAGCATCTGCTGTATCAAAACTTGCAAGTACTCAGGATGCATGTCCTTGTGAGGATCTTTAATTTTTGGAAGTTTTATATTAAATCATCATCTTATACACTCTCATGTTGCTTGTCGAGTATTGAATATCCAATCACTTTATTTTATATTTTAAATCCTCCCTAATGTTAAAATAGAGATAACTTTTCGTGTATAGCTACCCTCATTACTTGGGCATGAGTATATCACCACCATTTTTAATAGTATGAGAAGTTGGATATGGTTGATTTTGATGTTTGATTCTCATTACGCATTAATTCAGAGAACTTTTAGATTTCCACCCCACACCCTAGAGGAAACGAAGAACTGAAATTGGGAAGAAACTACAAATGGATTTCATTGTTTCATTATTTTAAATATGCATAAATGTGGTAACTATCACCTTTAACATAACTAAAACCTTATTGATTCTCTAGTTGCTTCTAAATTTATGGTGTATTCACGTCTAGGTATGTATTTCGTGCATGTGTGCAGATAGGGATTCTCCAAAAGGAGCCATTCCTGCAAGTGAAATACCTTATCCTGCTCTTAAGTATAAGAAGTCGGGGCAAGCCCTTGAATGCTGCCTGCCAATTAAAGGTATGCTAATAATAGTGTCAGTTTGCTCAATTCTTTTACTTTAGCTTGCAAAGATTAACAATAAGGTCTTGGATCTTAAAGATGAATCATCATATGTACTTTTTGAACTTCAATCGACTTCTTGGGAAAGTTTATCCTGATGATCATTCTTTCCCAATAATCTACTGTACGTGCTCTCTGTTCACAGTATTTGACAAAAAGTTTCGTATTAATCAGATTGTCCTCTTCCCCTTGCTACTAAAGTATATTACTCTCAAAGACGCAATCGGCTCCGGTCAGATCTTAGTCATCTTTATCATGAGGCAATGGCATCAACTGAGGAGCTTTGTAGTGACATGGTGAGTCACTAGTATGAAGGTGTTAAATGAGTATCGGACAACATTTTGGATTGCATCAAAACAAGATTGTCTCCCTCTCCTTTTTCCATCAAACTTTTTAGTGACAAACAGCTAATCTGAGATATAATTACTTAATTGTAAAACAGAGAGACTCACAGCATTTGCCTTCTTTACGGAAACCTGATCAAATTCTTGCACAAAATTCAGAAGTTTGCTTGGGGAACTCAGTAGGTTGCCAGCCTGATGGTGACTTCTCGAATCAGTTACCTGTGGATAATGTTCCAAGGCCTGAGGTGGCTAGTGTTGGTTTAACTAGAAGCAAAATTCTTTCAAAACCTTATTCTTTTGCAGGTAACTCAGGTATTCTTGAATCCTTTTTAAGGTGTGCAGTATTTCATTAGAAGTGTACATTAGATTTGATCATACTTGTTTGTTTTGTAAGTACTTCCACAATGGTAAATAAATCCTTCACCCAGACAATTTCATTGGTTTTGTAGGACAATCACTGGGGACCATGCAACAGAAAACTGGCAGTGTTCACGTTATATAGGAGTCCTGGTAGGAATTTTTGCCTCGGTTAAGGTTCAAATTGAACCTAATACTTGAGGTTAGGACTTAGGTTTCTTTTCCGAAATTGACCATACTCATCATTAAAACGTTCATTCGAGGCCTCTACATAATAATCAATGACTGAGCAATGTTTGTATATCGCTTGCTGTCCCAAGTTTCTGTCCGAAGAAATGCTACTCTCGAATTTGTAAATATGACTATTTGTAGCCTTTTAATTGATGCAATATTCTTTCTGATACATTAGTTTCGTTGACTATAATTCTTCTGTACGATCTTCGATCTGCTACGTGGAGAAAAATTTCATGTCATCCTTTTTTTCCTCTCCTGTGGCTATCGAAAGTTTGGTGGTGACGGAAACATGTTGATCCAATTCAATTACGACATTAAGCGGGAGCTCTCAGTTGGCGGGGCCCTGGTAAGTTTCCATCAACATTTATCATTTATGCTAT
Organism: Heteromeles arbutifolia; assembly: GCA_024362995.1. NCBI lineage: Eukaryota > Viridiplantae > Streptophyta > Magnoliopsida > Rosales > Rosaceae > Heteromeles > Heteromeles arbutifolia. The sequence continues at coordinate 24,019,555 of JANCRC010000006.1, forward strand.
GAAAGAAGCACAAGCCTGATGTGTGAAAACAGCAGGCAGCGCAAGACAAGACTTGTGCGTGACAGCAAGAGACTTAGACAGCCTCTTGTTATTGTGGCAAGATATTTTAATTAATTATATCCTAGATATTTTGATCCTTAGATATAAACGGCATGCCAGTTAAGGTAATGCTAAATTATGTCCTTGTTCTTACTTCTTAAGTGTGTGATGGGGTCTTGTTCCGAAAGCATGTCTAGATATCATGATAAAAGAAACACCTATAATTGTTAACTATGTCTTTGGTCTATTTAGTTTGATGCTTTCGTTTGTTTATCGAAACAAGAAATTTTTAATCAACTTCTTTATCTGTACGAATTTCGGGAGCACTTATTATAGCTCTAAAAAACTCATTCTGCATTTCTCGCTTGGAAAAACACAAAAGAGAAATTGCGTTTAAGGGAGTGCAAGATGAATTTTTTGGAATGTCAGTAAGAATTCCTTAAATTCTCTACCAAGTGACTGAAAGATGATTTAAGGCTGATGTAGGTGTAGGTGTAGGTGTAGGAGTATGATTTGAGAAATCATAGTGGTCGTGTGATTGATATGGCTGGCATCCTCTTTTTGCAATAGTGCCCCCATTTAAAAAGTCGGGGAGTGTCACTTTCCTCATCCTACCAATTGGCATGTGGGCTCATACTTTTTTGAGAGCAAATAAATCAAGAGTGGGTGGTTTTGGGGTAGTATCCATCCATCCTGTGGGCTAGCACTCAGTAAAATTCTTGTCTCCTTAAATGTTGCGGGCAAGTTACAGTTTGATGTGTAATGCGTCTGAATCTCTCGTTTCTGTAATTGGAATGACCTGGCTTTGCAAACGACTTTGATTTGCAGATAAGAAGACGATATTCTAACATAAAACCTCTCTTTCCAATATGATACTCTCAAACTAGAGCCCCACACAAACCTGTGTAAATCCTAGATCCTCGTATGGGAGAGAGGTCAAATTCGATCCTCAACACATCAGGTTTGGCTCCTCCCCCAAGAAGATCTCATATATCTCTCGAAGTATTAGCATTTGCCAGTTTGTTTGTCTGGTGGTTTCTGATTGGACAAAGGTAGAGACAGATAATTGAAATATAACAACCGACAAACAAAGTGTTCCTCTCAATTCAAGTGTCTTCATATACACATGTTTTCTTCTCATATGTTTCCTTTTGGTTTTGTCCCCTTATCTTTACAAACTTTGCTCGCCGTTCAAGTCTTGTCTGGAAGACTTATGTACAACTGGTTCACTGTCACGTAGCATTTTAGTTCAATAATGCATTGCTATGCATAAGTTTTTTCATGCGGCAATGCATTATTGGACCAGATGGCACATAGATGGTGAACTGGTTCCATGTAAATTGGAATGTCGAGTTTAAAACACAGAAAATAGATAGAATTGTGAATTTAGATTAGAAAAACGTAATAAAAAAAACAGATAAAATATGAATTAAGGTTAGAGAATCCCGTCAGAATCATCACTTGGGTACTAAGCAATATGAAAAACAAAAGTAAGGGCTGTCATACTCGTAGAGTACGTAAAATTTGGATACTACTTTACTTTTACGTTAAAACAAAAATTTGTGTGTATAATAAAGAGGAAGGGAAGGCTAATTTGTGGATTAGTCTAATACAAATTGCTTAAGTTCCATAAGATTCCACCCACTGATTAGCCGGCAAACTTTGTGTCATCTCCGCCCATCGGTTTAGACGGATTATCTATATATTTTGTGCGTTGGTCTCTCCTACAATGGGCAATCCAATTTGGTATCGAATTCCCTATTCACGAGATTCGAACCTAAGATCTCTCACTTCTAAGTGAAGAGAAATATCACCAGACCGTAGTATTGAGTGACAAAAAAAAAAGTTGGTTAATTAGTTTGGCTAAATTGTATTGAACTTAAATACTCTTACTACTAGAGTCCATTCATTCATTTCTCGGATAAATTTTCCATTAATTTTTTGGGATAAACTTTCAGTGCAAGTGTAGAACCATCACTTGGTATTCTTTTTTTTTTTCTTTTTTTTTTTTTTGAACAGATAATATTATCTACAATAAAGGGGAAGGAGTGTCCTACGTCTCACAGTGGACTAGCAATAATGTGATTCAAATTCGCCTTTGGAGAGAATCGAACTTAAGACCTCTCACTTACAAGTGAAGAGGAATACCACTAGACCATAGTACTAAGTGGCAACTTGGTATTCCAATCAAAATGCGTAAACAATATTTTGTAGTTTTTTTTTTTATTTGAACAAGTGATATTATCCAGTAGGCTAAGCCTCATAATGAGCGAAACAATAATATGAGATTCAAATTCGTTTGGCGAGAATCAAATTCAAGATCTCTCACTTACAAATGAAGAAGATGAATATCACTGACCGTACTACTAGGTGACAACAATATTTTACAATTAAGAGCATGATTTTAATAATAAAATAGAATAAAATTATAACATGTTGGGTACAGTTAAACTTACTTTTTATATTTTAGGGTTTGTATTTTTTTTTCTTCAAGATTTATAAAATAAAAGAAAAGGAAATTGAGAGATGTGTTGTAGGCTTAATTTACTGAACAATATAAAGGACAGCGAGGGAGGGGTGCACCATAGAAAGATGAGAGAGATGGGCAATTGTGAGGTGTATGTTATGCCACACCGTGTCTTTATTTATAGTAATTTTTTTTTTTCAAAAGAAAGAAATTTTATTATATTCAAATGTAAATGTTTACATTCGAAGCCAAAGTATTAAATAGCGATTCTGGCTCAAGACCATCCCAATTATGAAATCCCCCTTCTCGGGTAACAACAGTTGAACATCAAAGAGGATGCCTTCAATCACAACATCAAGTTGAGTTTTCCCATCAAGCATATCCACTAGACATTTGGAGTCTGACTCTATTTAAACCACCTCAAAGCCCTTATCAATACAAGTCAACACTGCCGCTCGTATCGCTTCCGCCTCCACTATTAAGCTAGATTCATATAGCAGGTCCTCACTGTCGCCTGCCCCCTGAAAGATGCTTGCATAATCTCTTGCCACCCATCCATATCCACCACGATCCGACGCCTTGAACCAAGCTCCATCAACATTCACTTTGATTGTACGAAATGATGGGTGTACCAAACTTTTAGGAAAAGGATCACTAACCTGAGCAATCTCTTTATTTATGGTAATAGGGAAGGTAAATTCATTAGCCCAATAGAGTTACAATTGTAATATGATAATATTTAATCTAAGAGATATGATGGAATCCCAATCAATATTCTAGATATGTTATAATTTACACAATTGCATTCCTAATATAATAAAAATTGCAACAAGATGCATATTATATAAGAGAAAATTATTTTTGACTTGGATGATGTTATGGTTGACATTTGCCGTCACCCATTTGAGGGGGATTTTTTTCAACGCCCTTGGTGGTAGTGCTCGAAATTTAAGATTTGAGTTCACATTATTAAATAAATCTCCTCCTCGCACACATCAATCATCCCACTTCGCCACCTGTACACTATAAAATAATTTCCCAGTTGAAAATTCTAGATGTATAATAATATATTTATGGAAAATATGGAAAAAAAGGCTGACCAAATCCTCTTTTCACAATTTTCAACTCTGAATTGGAACCTTAAATTTTTAATCTCAAAAAATTTAGGTTTTAATTTAGAAAAAATTTCTATTTTAATTGTTCTAAATTAAAGTTGAGTTCGAAATTATTAAATAATAAATTTTAGGATTTTTTTTTTTCGTAAAGTACTTTAAAAAAAAATGTAGAATATCCTAATTTGATTCTATGAACATTTTAATTTAAAAATATTTTGATTCCTAAATATTTAAATATTGAAAAAATACTAAACTGACACTATGAAACTTGTGGAACATTATGAAAGAATATGAAACACATAAAAGTTTTTTTTTAATTACTTTAGTCATTGGATTTAAATTTGGACTATTATATCTTTTTTTTACTGTTGAATTTGATCATATTAGATCTTTGCCGGTTGGATTCAATGAAATTATAAATATCAAACTAAAAAAAATACATATATCTGATGGGTCAGCCCTTCTAACCCACGGAGAATTTTAGCTTAAATTTGCTCTAAAAATAAGTTTTGGATTAAAACTCATATTCGCTTCACCGTTGGAGCAAGTAGGGGTGAGTTTAGAATTCAGAATTTGAGTTTTACTGAAAGAGTTGGAATAGATTTCAAGAAAAGAAAAAATATAATAAAATCACGTTTTCCAATTCACAGGTTTGCAATTTGTTGCTGAACAATTTTGAATAATTAATTAGAAAATCCCACCAAATAAAAGAAAAACTCATAGAGATCGTTGGTCACTATTGTGTGATTCACAAGCGTACTATATAAAATATGAGTCTGAAATTCGCTCACAATTGCCACCTGGGGTAGTTAATCCCTCTACATAAGTAAGAGTATAATAATGATGCCCAAAAAATGAAAAAGAAAAATTTTCGCACTCACCAAAAACCGAATAAGAAAGAGTATAAAATAACAGAGAAAAAAAAAGAATAAATATTCCTAGTTGCTCTGCCCACTCGATTCTTCTTCAAAATTCCCAAATCCTCCATTCCAAATCCAATTTCTTATCCCATCGTATTCTGCTTCGTCGTGGAGTTTGAATCAATTGGGAGATGCCGATAAGGAGTATAATCCAGGACATGAAGTTCTCGCGGTCGCAGCGGGTGGTGCAGGACTCGGCGGCTCGGCCTGGCGGCCACGCGGTGGGGGAGTCGTTGAAGCAGAGCTGCTGGGCTCAGATGCCTCAGGAGTTACTCAGAGAGGTTCTGGTCAGAATCGAGGCTTCCGAGGCCGCCTGGCCGCCGCGCAAGAGCGTCGTCGCCTGCGCCGGTGTCTGCCGGAGTTGGAGACACCTCACCAAGGAGATCGTCAAGGCTCCTGAACTCTCTGGGAAGTTGACCTTCCCCATCTCCGTCAAGCAGGTATCTCTCTCTAGAAAAAAAAGGAAAAGCTTTATATTGATTGGGTTCTTTTTCTTCTCTAATTGTTTGAGTTTGTGTCCAAAATTTACACTTGTTTGCATTTTTCATGGATTCTGGATGTATTACAATTGGGTTTCAGTGGAAATTGCATTGCTTGATTTGTTTGTGATGCTTATGGAGTGTGACTGAAGTGAACTTTTTAGCTTAATTCTTGGCTTCTAGGCAAATTTAGCCAAATCTTCAATCTGTGTAATGTTTTATGGAATTGGAAAGCAATTTTTCTTAACGGTTGTAGTGGCTAAAATTGCAAAATTTCAGCCTTTAGTAACCATGTAGTGTAAATTCGATTAATAAGCGAGGGGAAGAGCCTGAGATAACGTGAATCACGTTCTGAATTCATATTATGTTCGATTTTCGGGTTGGAAAATCTTTGGTTTCCCAAAATTTTGATTTATTGTTCTCTACCTTTGAAATCGTCGTTGTACATATTTTCAATATCTGTTTTATCTGATTGCAGCCTGGTCCAAGGGATGATCTCGTGCAGTGCTTTATCAAACGGAACCGTTCCAACCAAACATATTATCTTTTTCTTGGTTTGACCCCTGGTGAGCATTTTTTAACCGAAAAGGGAAGTAATATTGTTTTGAGTTCATTTTGAATGACAGGTAAACTTTTCTTGTTTACTTTTCAAAGATATGGGTTTTCCATATTTGCTCTAGTTTTGTTTCAGTTAGGTCATGTAGGTATTGATTTCTCTCTTAAGAAATCGCTTTTGCTTTCTGTAAATAGTGGACCTGTCCTCTTTCGGTTTCCTTTTTGAGCTATAAGTTTGTGTTAACTTTTCTTGTTTGTCTGGTTTCAATGGCAGCTCTAATTGACGAAGGCAAGTTCCTACTTGCTGCGCGCAAGTTTAAACGCCCCACCTGCACTGATTATGTCATCTCACTGCACGCTGATGATATGTCAAAGGGGAGCAGCAACTATGTTGGGAAACTGAGGTGTGCGGAAAGATGCATATGATGTAACCTGTTTTCTTGTTCACCATGAGCTTAAGTATTAACACACTTTACCCCCCCTCTCTCTTTGTGAAGATCAAACTTCTTGGGAACAAAGTTCACAATCTTTGATGGGCAGCCAAGTCATTTGGGAGCCAAGATTGCAAAAAGTCGCTCCACTAGGCTTGTCAATTTGAAACAAGTTTCCCCTAGAGTCCCTGCTGGCAACTATCCGGTGGCTCAAATCCAATATGAACTAAATATGTTGGGTTCCAGGTAAACTTTATGCTTGTAGGAGAAGTTATAGAACCATATTTAGAAGTGAAATTATAAGAGTACATCTAGTATTCCATCAGCATAGGTGATGCTTTCATTCTTTTCTCTTATTCTCCACAATCCTCACAACAACATTGTCAGCTGCGATCCTAATTTGTTCAGTACACTTAGGTAAGGGTGCATTTTCATTTTAATACTGAGGAAATTAAAAACTCAGAGTTCTTGCAAGCAGGGGTCCGAGGAGAATGCAGTGTACCATGGATTCAATTCCATCCTCTTCAATTGAGCCTGGAGGAGTAGCCCCCACACAGGCAGAGTTTTCACATAGCAATGCAGAATTATTTCCATCCCTCTCATTTAATCGATCGAAATCAAACCGCATGGAGAGTTTCCTGTCAGGGCCTTTGGCCAGACAGAAAGATGGGGTGCTGGTGTTAAGAAACAAGTCTCCTCGGTGGCATGAGCAACTCCAGTGTTGGTGTTTGAACTTTCATGGACGAGTAACAGTTGCTTCAGTGAAGAACTTTCAGTTGGTGGCTTCTCCGGAAAATGGACCCCCTGGGCCAGAACACGAGAAGATCATCCTCCAATTTGGAAAAGTGGGCAAGGATCAATTTACCATGGATTACCGGTATCCAATATCAGCGTTCCAGGCATTTTCAATCTGCCTCAGCAGCTTTGACACCAAGATTGCCTGTGAATGAAGGTATAGATTTAGTAATTTAAAAGATGAATATTTCAGAGTCTGGTAATTAGTTTTGAACCTAAGTTAACCAACTATTATATACTTGAACACAACTCTTTCACCCCAGCGCCCGTAACACTTAGAGAATCCATACGGTTGTTTGTGCTGTTTGTAATGTTGATGGAGTCGGTTGGTCTTTAGGTGCCAATATCTGCTAAACGAGTATGATTGACCCTTTCTTTTTCTCGTATTCTAGTAGCAGCTAGGTTTAAAGGTCACTTAGTGCGTTGAGTTCAATGAGGCCCTTCACTGAAGGCGTTCGTAGTGCTGGGATTGGCAGGCAGACAGCGTGCTCAGACGCTCCAGACCTTCTTGGATCATGATTTTGCCAAACCCCGGAGTTGTGGAATATAAAGGTGGAGAGCTTTGGTTCTTTGTCACTCCCCCATGTGCTGTAAATTTTACATTTTGAATGTATATATTAGCTATTTTAACAAAACCCTGTTTTCCTGAAATTTGACCACATTTTATTTTGTATGTCTATTTTGTTTCGTCCAAGTATAGGCTGTTCAATCCCCCTTTGCATTCAGAATTCTTATAACGAGTTGCTTTGCAAAGCAGCTGCATCCATGGACGGTGGCCCTTCTGGCACTGTCCCAAACCTCGCCCGTTATTTCCTTTTGACAAGGATGAGAAGAAGAAAAATTACAAACTTCAAAAATTTTAACATGGTATCCGAGCCCTGGTTACGGGCCCGTGCAAGCCGAAGTGCTTGTCACCAGCAAGTGTGGACTTGGAAACAAGTATGGACTCTTAACATAGAGTCGGCCTCTGAGTTCTTAAGAAGCACCTCTTGAAATGATTGAAAACAAGTCTGTACTCTATTAGAATCGACCTTTGAGTTTCAATTGCTAATGTGTGGATCTTCATGTGTGAATCACTAAATGGGGCTTCACGTGCGGGGGCGTGTTAGCTATGCCACATCGGTAGGTTCAAAGAAAAATAATGAATTTAAAGAGGATTACCCCACTCTAACTAATACCGAGGCTGTTTATGATAAAAACCTCACACCTCATGAATTTGATAGATGGTAATTATCAAGTTGGTGACAGTATCAGTATCTTTAGAGTGGGCCCCTTGAGCCCGTCCATAAAACAAAAATCAACAACTTCATCATCCTCTGTTTCTGCTAATGTAGAAAATCTTCAAGGGAACTTGAAGTTATCAAAGAATCTACGCGTATTTCGACTATGGTACTGATTGAACAGGTCTTTTGAGTTGTATGCTGCCCCTGTTTTGCGAATTTTCAGAACAGGGCTCTCTGAGTTGGTCAAACTCTGGAATTTGCAAAGTTTGTTTGCATGCCATTTGGTGCAGAGGTCGATACCAAACCTTGGCTCTTTGGTGTGCATTCTGTGTAAAGCATACAACCGAGATTACTTACTGTTGCATGCCTAGGAGGGTAGCACGCTTTGGGATGGGGGCGAGCTATAATCGGCCAGCCCCCATCCTAAGCGGCACCAGGTACAGACCGTAGGACATGGGTGACAACTAATCCTCGTCGCTCCCCCTGCCTGAATAAAGCGGCTTTCTTATCGAGTGGTACTAAAATATAGTGCGATCCGATGCATTTTATAGGGATCCGATAGCATCTGTTGGGACACCCCTACCCCATGTTTACCGTTTTCTCCCGCACTTGAAAAAGAAATGGAAGAAATGGGTTAACAAGATACAACTTAAACAATTTTGGGAGCCTAAAGTAGTACCATTTACCAGGGAGAATAAAAGCCTAAAAATTGCTCAAAGGACCATAGTTTTTGGTGCAACGTAACGCAGTGATATACTGCTGTTCTTCTGTTTTGGATTATACGATTTTGAGTCGCTTCTCCATATATACGTATAGCAGACAAGTTTAATATACAAATACAACTATAAATTCTAAATGAAATTAAGCGGTTTGCAAGCGGATGACTGATTCCGAATTTGTACGTATGGACTCAACAACTTCTTCAGTAGGTAAATCATCCGACTCCAGTTGCGGTTGATTAAGGCTCCGAACAAACTCAGAAAACGAAGGAAAATGTTCGGGTGAGAAGAAATCCGCTCCCATTCTTTGATATGTGAATAAGTTGATCACATTCTCTCCCAACAAATTCTTCTTTATCTGTTGAAAGCCTCCGCGAGCTCCCACAACTGATGAGTTTTGGCCAGCAATCTCAATCCCATGCTTTCTGCAAGCTGTTTTAATTTGCAAAAGTAATAACTCGGGACTTGAAAGGGAGTCCCGTGGCTGATGTTCGTCTGATAGGTCCATTCCAGGCAATATAATTTTGCACGAGTTCCTCGCAAACATCTCAGCAACCGCTTGGTAACCATCTCTAGAGGATGTGTTGTAGAACCCAGAAGTAAGCTCAGAAGGGTGAGACTTTGTTTTATACCAAGAGTGCATTAGTGGAACTTTGCCACAAACTTCCACTTCAGTGTCACCGAAAGTTGACGAGGCAAGAGAGAGGAGGCGATCTCCGTGAGAAATGAGCTGGTTCGAGTACCAGGAGAGGAAGAAGTCACCATATGGAGACTCCCATGAACCGCCATTATCCTTGAAGAAGTTGTTTGCATTTGGTGACTGGTCGTAACTAGGAACATCATGAGGACCACCAAGACCCCACAGAGGGTTTCCGGATGCTTCAGCGTGATGCTTAAGAATCCTTAGCATGTTTTCATCATAACACTGGAATTCTCCAACTCCGGGGATTTTATTTTTGACCAGTCGGTGCTGAGAAGGATATCGAAGCTCACCATCTGGTCCTAAGCTCATTGAGATGCCCTGAAATTTAGCAATACAGGAAATTGACAATTTAGTACGCATAACAAAACATATGATGACTAATGTTTCATTGCGGAGTTTTTAAGTATCATGACTCCTTACCGTGATTGTGGAACCAAGAAAAGGAGCGAACGAAGATTTAAAGCTTTCGCAAAAGTCTTGGTAAACTTGAATTAGAGTCTTTCCATTCAGAACAGGAAGTTCATCAACAGCAAGCGATAAGCACTCTTTGTAATGCTGCCCTGACCGGTCCTTAAAGAATATACCAGGTTGGGACTCGCCAAGGCGAGAGACCCAGGCAGGGAGTGGGACCTTGGGTTGTTTAGACGCATGGAAGCAAAGCGAGACATGGAGCTCAAGGCCGGCTTTCTGAACCATCTCTGCAACGGCAAGGTAGCCTGACCACTCGTACTTCCCCATGGCTTCTTTCTCAACCATTCCCCACCAGACCGGGAGCTCCACACCGTCCACCCCCAACAGCTTCAGAGCCTTCAACCCGGAGGCGATCGCTCTAGCATGATTCACCGCATTGCAGTCTGAAATTGTATCTAGAGGTAACCCAACAAATAATCTTACTCCATTCTGCCAAGTATAACACATTGCCCAAAATGAGTCGATCAAGTACAGTTACATAAATCAGGCCAGAAATCTACAAATAAAACATTAAACTTCTCAAACACAGACAACTACATATTAGGTTAAATTAAGGATTTTGTTTTATTTGCTTCAGAACATGTTTTAACTGAAATTCTTGTCTTCAAACCAACCAACAAACTACAAACATTAAATTATCATGCAAGAATTGTAGCCAAACCCAAAATTATCATGTTTTTTTTAAAACCCTTTTATAATTTCATAAACTTGAGGTCAATTATAATTTATATAATAACAATTTGAAATTCAATCACTACTTTTCCATTTTCCTCCAATTTCTCGGAAACCAAACAAAAATCTAGCACAAAAAATTTAAGAAGAAACCAGTTACCGGTTTGGATCTTCTGGCAGGACCCGAAACATTATCGGACCGGACTGGTGAATCGGATTGTGCGGCCCTCACAGTAAACTGAAGCCGGGCGCTTTTCCAGCTCTTGCTCTGACCAAAACAGACGTTGGTCTTCAAATTTCCATTCAACTTAGAAAACCCAAGCTCCGTTCGCGCCAACTCGGCCTTTCTGACCGCCGCCTGAGAACCGCGAAACACCGAGACCTCCATTTCCCAAGCACCCGATTACCCGAAAGACTCAAACTTTTCACAACCCAAAATCAACAGACTTAAGAAATCAACAACAAAGAAAAGAAACAATTGAAAATTTGATTTCTGTGACTTTAATTTATGAAAATCCAGAAAGTTTGAGAGATTCTGAATGAAGACGAATGAGACGCTGACGAGTTTTGAGAAGTTAAGGCATCGGCGAGCCCGATGCTGAGCTTTATACACACAAAAGAGGACCTCATACGCGTCTTTTATTTTTGAAAAAAAAAAAAAGATAAAACCAAAGGCCAATAAGAATCTACCACGTGTCGATAGCACAGGAAGCAAAAGTAGTCCGGCGCTAAATTATTCGAATATTTTTTTTTCAAAAGAAGGGAGAGAATAGTCATACAGGTGGTTTGAAATTTGTTTTTTAATATTTTTTTTGAATTTTTTCTATAAATTTGACTCTTTATCCAAAATGGTCACTTGCTATAACAAACAAGTGATCCCGGAAATTCCGTGATCGTGACCGTTCATCGTATATCGTGTGGTCAGTTTTCGTTAGATACTATTTATATTTAAGTTTAAATTTAAAATTTAAAATGATTTTTGATCCTACGATGTACTATGAATGGTCACGATCACGGGATCCTGGGATCCCTTGGAAAAGGATCCGACGAGGATCCTATTCCTGTTATAACTTCCCACTTTAGTCCCTGATGTTTAAAATCAATATAACTGATCCCAGAATTTGTTCACAATAAATTATTTTTAGCCCACCGCGAAATATCTTTGTTACATAAAGACCAAAATGATAAAAATAATACTTTCAATTTAATAAACAATGTGCCAAAATAATTTGACAAAAAAAATTCTCCAAAATAATTTGACAAAAAAAATTCTCATTTTTTGTCATCTTATCATTATTTAACTGAGATTTTTACGAAATAACTAAAATGATTAATGGTTGAAAAATACATAGACAAATTATATTAATTTTAAATTTCAAAAACTAAAGTGATGAATTATACGTGAATCTCAGGACTATTTGGATAAGAAACGTATAAATTTTCGTTATCCAAATGGTATTTAGGTGATGTCTTGTTAGGTTATTAATCATATAGGACATGCTTATCCATTTATATTATTCCTAAAACAAAATTATCCTTTGAATAATTCAAACCATAAAATAACAAAAAGCTTACATGCGACGTATCTGGATACTGTTATTAAGAATTCGACGTTGTCAAAGTGCGAATCATTATATAAGCAAACGTCAATAATGGTATATAAACTAATATTATATGTACGGTGTCTATGTCTGTGATATATATATATATATATATATATATATATATATATATATATATATATATATATTTGTGTGTGTTCATGTCTGTGATACTTTGGTAGTATATAATGCAATGAAAAAAATGGAACGAATGCATGAGGCTTAAGAATGGAGATTAACGTCACGAGTCAAAAAATTACCAAATAGTTTTGACTTTGTAAATATTCTTTGTTGTCGATTTTTTAGAGTCAATTGCTTCATTTCTCAGTTCTTCACCATTCGTTTCTCATACGATTGAGTAGTTCTAAACTGTTAAAGATAAATTGAATATAGAACGTTATTTGTTATTAGAAAAATTACAAAAAATTAGTTGACAACATTATATTTAACCAAGAATTCTAGAATTGTGAGTTGAATGGATTTGGGTGGTGTGGACAGAGTGGAGGGAGTAGTCATAGTCAAGTAGTCAGAGAGTGATAGAGGAGGAGGAGATGAGTTGGGCGGTGGTTTTGGTGTGCATGGAATAATAGGCAGCCACCTCATTCCAATTTCCATCAACCACAAAACCCACTTCTCTTCTCTTTTTATTTTTATTCAGAAAATTAATTCAATGATTTATATTTTCATGGACAAACTTGAGTTCCTATTTTTTGATGCCTCAGTTTTTGTTTTATTTTCTCTTTTTTCTTACGAGATTGATCAATCGCCAACCATACGGGTCCAGCGATGAGAAGGATAACACTTTTCTTATCACTTGTACAGCGCTATATATGTACAAGTTTTTTGAGATTTACTCATCCCTGCACCTGACTTGTGCACATCAATTGGGTATTTAGTGTATTGGCAGCATATCCTCACCATATATAGATAGTGCATCATCATTATACTGTCATCATCATACGCGTAATACAAAATACTACGATGTAAAAGTATATTCATACCATAAAAATTGATCTCTCCCAAAGCCCACAACTTCAGAGCCCTCAGATCTTGTGGTTGTGGATAAGAGGAGTTGGGATTGGACTAGGAATTAATAAATAATTAAGAGTCAGCAGGCAGCATCTAGATTTTGTTTGTTTACACAAATACAGTAGGCACAAAGCCATTAATGCCTTCAATTAGCAACTCAACTTGCAAAACTCTGACATGGCGTCGTATCAGCCTCAGCCACTTGTTCAGACGTGTTCAAATCAAACGTAAAAACGTTTAGGAAACCTTATATAACCGGAAGAGGATCCTCTCCGGATTCTAGAATCCCCACGTTCTAGATGTTCATCATATATCGTGCGATTAATTTCATCAAGTACTATTATGATTAATTTTAAATAAAGAAAGTGAAATGATTTCTAACCGCACGATACACGATGAATGACTAAAATGTGAGGATCCTTAAAATTCCCCACAATTTGAATCCGGACGGAATCCAGTTGCTATATAACCAACTGCATTATTTGGGATGTCAAGTGTTGCCTTAAATTGAAAATTTCTTCAGGAAAAACAAGGTCTAATTGCTATATTAAATCACATTGAAAATCAAGAAATAATTCATGCAATTATATATCAAAGTATGCACATGAGTAACCAATGTTAAATGAACATGACATAATGGATTAGAAAAACCTGGAAAATATGGTTGAGGCAAGTGTTGGACACTATGTCCTTAAGACAAGTTTACATCCCACTACGGTGCTTATGGTTGATCGGCGCTTCTCTCCCAAGATACAACGACCACATCCTTGTAATAGTAGCAATCCAAATCACAAGACTCCATAAACCACGATTGTGTTGAAAATTCTCATATGGACTCAATGAGTCTCTAATATTTAGTACACTATATGTATGATTAAAAGTTATTTAATGACTATAGAAGGCTTCTCTATTTATAGAATTTGAGATACCTCTTTAGAAATCATGTGATTATTCATAAAGAGTCAAAAGTTGCAACTCTTCATTTAAATAAACACATATTTTTGCCAAAAGTCCAAAAGTCTCCACTTCTAATTCAATTAACAAATTTAATATATAATAATATTATTATTAAATTTTCCAACACAAATCTCACGTGTGTTTATAAATAGTTAGATTACTCCGTATATTGAAGAGTAGTTGCAAGGTTTAAACCTCCAACTTTTTACGAGATCTAAGATTTTAAGATATATAAAGTAATCCATGTACGCCATGAGCCTGTGACTAGCCACAATCTTTTTAGTATAAGAAACTTGGGGGTCGTTTGTTTGCCCTCACTAACTCTCACTGGATTGGACTGGACTAAGGGTTAGTCCAATCCCGTGTTTGGTACCCGCTGGGACTAACTTTAATGGCACTAACCTTCCCTCGCCTCGACTAACCATGGGATTAGCCGGTCTTAGCGAAACCCCTAAAAAACTATGGGATTGCTAGTCCCGTTTTCAAAACTGTCTGCATGTTGTATGAAAGCTGCAAGTCTGCAAGCATGCTTCTGGGCAACTCCATTTGCCCTCCCATGCCCAGATCTGAAACCCAAACCCACTCACAACCTAAATCTCAAAATCCAACCATCAAAATCCGAAAAAAAGAAGAAGAAAGAAGCAAAACAATAACATCAACAATCTCAATAGAAAAATTCTACCTTATTTTCGAAAATTCCCATAAAGGTTCCCTTTTCTCCAGAAAATTCCGGATAGAAATGGATAAAGAAGGGGAGAGAGTTGGGGACAAAGAGAGATTAAGAGACAGAGAGGGAAGAAAAGGTAGCTTTAGGGACGATTTTGCAGGAAACTTGGTTTTGAAGCTTTTTGCAGGAAAAAGATGGGAGGAAAGGAAGTATTGGGGACGGAACCAAAAAGGAACAAAAGTAAAGAACTCTCTAGAGAGAGGTAGAAGTGTGTGTTCGAATTTTTAGGGGAAAAAAAAGTTGAATTAATAATAAAATATTATTAAATATATATTAAATAATACAATATTATAATTTGTTATTTTATTTAGTTTTTTAGTCTGACAATGCACCAAACGCTTCACTAAGTTAGTCCAGCTTAGTGTAGTCTAAGCCAGTCCAGCTTAGTCCTTGAAGTTAGTCCAGTCCGAGATAATCCGGTGCAACAAACACACCCTTGGTCTTTAATTAACCTTGTGTAGTTTCTTGGAGCTATATCCAATTCAGATTACAGATGAATAAATAATAGAAAGGGTCAAAACTATTATCAGATTCAATGTTGGGAGTGTGAATCTCCAATCGCAGAAGAATAATGGACACTTGCATGACTACTCTCCGTATTACGAATTGATTTTTATTGTTATAAGTTTGATTGTTTGATCTTCCTCTGTTCAGCTTGGCGATGGAAAACTTGGGATTATTTCTCTAATTCCATCAAGAAAAAAGGGATTCCAATTGCAATGTGACAAAATATTAAACGAAAGGAGGTCAAGAAAGGTGAGCTCTGAAATTTGACACGATTTCTACGTTGGATAAGGCATTGCCAATGTCAAAAACTGTTGGCAAATGTTGAACTAGTGCTCTTTCCATGGTCTGAATTATGACCTGCACTATGCATGAATATTACAAGGTCCATGCAAATATGCAATGCAAGACTGCAGAATGTTCTTTTAAATTATGGCTAATACCATGTATATAAACAGTGATTCAAATCCAGAAGTTAAGCGTATTCCGACAACTTTACATAAGACAGAGTTTGATTCTTTGAACGTAATAGTGAAAAAGTTGACAGATAAGTCACCCATTTTTTCCTTCTCCTCTGCATGCATCATATTATGCCAACAAATTAATTGATTCATTAGCGTCTACCATGTTTCCCTTGTTATTCAGTAGTGAGAGTAATCATTTTCTGTATTTCATGCAATTAGGCAGTGATGACGTCTGGAAGATAACTATTTTATTTTTAGTTTTAGTTTTTCTTTTTAAAAAAAACTGAAATTTTGTTTGGTAATTTCTTTCAGTTTTAAGTTTTTAAAATTTAGCTTTGAATTTTCTTTTCTTTTTCTTTTTTTTTTTAAAACAGAAAAGTGAAAGTAGTAATCAAACAATATTTCAGTTTTCAAAAAAGTAAAAAGTAAAAATGAAATATAAATTTTTTTAAATTTTTTTTAACACAAGATCTAAACTATAAAAATGAGGATTCAAATGTACATGCGGAGGGAGAGCGTACTGTTTTAGTTGACTTGGCTAGACATCAGTCTATTCTCCTTCAATTTGATGTACATCAATTTTACGACAATATTGAATTCACATAATTACCTTCATTCATTTTTACAGTAGGGTTTAATTTGGTTTGGCAAAACCTTGACACATTGTAGTTGCTTTGTTGAGCATGCCCACTTGAAAGGAACTCAACATGTTTCCTTCCTGGCTCGGACGAATCGGCAGCAATTGCAGCCTCATGAATTGTCTCACCAAATGACAGAAAGTTGTTCTGAATGCCATTTTTTACTAACTGAACCAAGCTGAACCCTCATCGCTTTGAGTCTTTCCTTAAGGGCTTCGAGAGTACATGAATTTGTCCGGACGAGTGTTGCTTTCTCCTTGGAGCCCCGACTGCAGCTGGTTTTACCAATGGGCCAGACCAAGTTTGGACGGATTCTTTTGAATATGAAAAGCTTGTGGAACTAAATGAAACATCCAGAGGATCAAAAGCAGGATCAATGTGATCTGATGAACCCAAAGGATAGCCTAGTGTTCCATCTTGGTGTGGAGGAGGAAACTTCTCTCTTGCTCTTCACATTTGCATGTGTGATTAGACGTCGCCTCTGCAATAGGTTGACACATAAAGAATAACAATTAGCAAGTGCTCAGTTTAGGAAAAGACCAGTTTAATTCCCCAAGTAGTGACTACACAGTCAAGGGTCACCACTCACCATCAGCTGCATTAGTAACTGAATATTGAACCAAGTGCATTGATTTTAGTTTCAAGTATGAAATCCGAAAGCATGTCAAGAGTCTCAAGACTTATCGATTATAACATATATGCACATCAGCAGAGATGGCATAAGAACAAAGTCAACGCACCTTCATCCAGCGACTCAACCGACAATGCTCAATACTTCATATAAATTCGTTACCCTTTTAAATCATCCCCTCACTAGGATCAGAAGCCTAGATCTTATTTGAAATCTCAAACAAACAATAGCCATATGCATTAACTACAACAGAATTAACTACCCCCACATGTTTAACGATCGGAGGTCACCAACTTTAAAGGTTGGAGGAGGTTTAGCCATTTCAGTATATGGTATATAAAGTGTCAAGTGTTATTAGATCACCTTTTTAAATACCAATACAAAGCCTAACAATAATCCCATCAGCCACGAGAACTTAATCAGCACCAACTTGTTCCCTACTTCAATTAAGTTCTGTATCAAACTATGTCTCTAGCTAAAATGTCTGCCTATATGCGTATATGGATGTACTTTTCCCATGAGAGGATGGCATTATGCATAAGCTTATCTCCCCATGAGGCCCAGGGAAAAGCTAGATAGGTTAGGGGCACTGCTGCGCTATGCACAAAAAGTGCCGTGTATGGACATCCTTGTCCTCTTCTTCATCGAAACTCCTACAATCAATAAAGGCGGTGGCTACTGGCAAGGGGATATTTTAGGATAACATATCTCACTCGTTGATAGAGACAGATGGGATACCATTGGATTAAAGTTACTGTCGCAAACTTAATTCAATTAAAAAAATGAATTCCACGTTAATTATTAAACCCACAAAAGAAAACACTGTAGCTTAAAGAAGCAGATTAGATGCCATACATCAAGATTGGCTTGACGTTCCATACATCAAGATTGGCTTGACGTTCAGCATTGGCTTCTGGAGCAGGAATTCCCTTGGGGTCACATGCGTGAGATTTCCTTACACGATCTGCGTTATCTCTGCCAGCAGCTCTCAGTCTACAATCATGAAACTCATTTCAGGTTGCATATAACAAGCAATTTTCCCTTTTGGAGGGAGGTTAATTAGAAGAAGAAAATGGAAACGACTGAGCGATTAGAAAACTGATGAAAGAATAACTACTTCATAAAGAAACATGAAAGCAACAACATCATTGAGATGATAGATATCAAAACTTAACCCAAATAAACAAATGAATCAATAATCCAAAGGGACAAATGTGGAAACCAACATAGAGTCATGCAAGGAAATTTAAGGGTCAAGGCAATACATTTGGTTCATCAAAAGATTAGAGTGGATGATTCTCTACATTTTAGAATTTGTTGGTTTAAATCTCTGCAATTGAATCTAATTAATACTGTAAAGGTTCATGTGAGCTGTGAGCCGTGAATCTAACTAAAAGAAAATTGGTTAGATGAACAATAAAAAATTTATTCATTGCAATCATCAACCTTGTAGAAGGCCTTCTAGCTTCTACATCCCATATCTTAGCATCCATCTCTTTCCTGGGTGGATATTTTGGGAGGCTAGACGGTTCACAGGCATATCATTTGGATGTGAATAACTGCAAAAGACAGGTAACCATCACATGACAATATTTAATAAATGATAAATCGTAAGCAGATAAGGGCTCAGGATGATAAACTACTACATTAAGATGAGAAACTACCCAAGATACCGTTCAAGGCAATAAAGAAGAAAGGAAACTGAACAAGATAAATTTAATAGTGAAATATAAAATCTCACTTCATTCCTCAATGCAGCAGTGGCAGTCCAACATTCAGCTGGGTCAATTGCAAGGAGTGTCTCGATTAGTAGCAATGATGATGGTGGAAAATCTTTAAATACCTCTGCAATGCATCGTTTGTATGATTGCTGAGGCTTAAAAAGGGTTGCATGAGGCAATTTTGACTTTCTCCAGTATTCTTCAGAAGGTGAACCACATAACTTAAATATCTTGTGTAGCTGCTCTACCTATTTAAAGTAAAAGATAAATTAGGAGGACAGGAAACATATCTATTATGCACGAACATAGTCAGAACACCAATAATTCAAATAATTCCACGAATCAATAAGCATCAAAGTAAACCTAAGCAAAGGATCTTCCGATGGCAAACACAGTGAAGTGAAGGAACTCAGTTAATAAACAGAAGCATTCAAAACATACTTCTGTGCGACCTGACATGATTGGTTTCCCGGCCAACAGCTCAGCTAAAATGCAGCCGGCACTCCAGAGGTCCACACCTACACCATAATCGGTGGCACCTAGAAGAAGCTCTGGTGGTCAATACCATAAAGTGACCACCCTACTAGTCATTGGATGCTTATGATTAGGGTCAAAGAAGGAAGCCAGTCCAAAATCAGCAATCTTTAGGACCCCACCATTGTCAATAAGAAGATTGGACCCTTTGATATCATGATGAAGCACATTGCGGTTGTGACAGTGTTCCAGCCCTGATAATAGTTGGTTCATATAACACTTAAACTGCCATAGTTACATATAACAGATATGAGATAAGTTGCTCACTTTCCCGGCACAAGGGCAAAAAAATGGTTTCTTTATAATGTCAAATAAATGAAATAAAATAAAAGCAAGAGACTTTTGCAATACCTGAGGCTCTGTGAACTTGATTGCAGGGCTTGCAGCAAGTCCTGCCATATCATGCTCCATATATTCAAATACAAGGTACAAAGTACACGACAGCCTCGAGGTCACTACGCCTTCCAATTTTACAACATTAGGATGATCCTGACGACGCAGAATGAGAATCTCTCTGGCCATAAACTTTACACTCTCGGGCTCCAAATTGTCAAACCGAACTTTCTTCAGATCAACAATTTTCCCTGTCAAAAGATCCCTAGCTTTGTACACATTATCATACATCCCTTTGCCAATCTGATCAAGATAATACATTTACAAGTACAACTTACTAAGCCATTCATTTCTGCGAAAGGTAAGAACTTCAATAAGTAAAAGGCTAAATACTTAATTCAAAGTTCAAGTAATCCATTCATTAGTGAGGCTTACCAAATTGAGTTAATTGCTACTATTAAAAACCAAACATGATCCAGAAAAAAAGTTCCAACTTTTGTTTCCTACTCCAATTTCACACTAACTCTTTTTGTCTCCTTGCATTTTCTCAACAACCAAACAGTAATTAAGAAGCTCCAAAATCATTCTAACACTAAATAAGCCCTCACCTTATCAATCTTCTCGAATGTATCGGGGCAGGGGGCGTCCAGCCATTGATGGCCTCGCCGGCAATGGCGGAGAGCCAGGAGGGCCAACCAGCGGCGACCTGCTCGCCAAGGAGGTGCTTGGGAGGATTGCTGAGCCTAGGATTGGGCTTGGAGCGTCACCTCTCCCCTTTAGGCCTCAAACTCCACTCCTCCTCATTCTCCATCCGATTACTATTACTATCATCGTTACTAATACTATTATTCACATTATTCCTCACCTCACTGACCTCGCCGGCGGCGGCCTCTGCTTGCATGGAACCCCTAATTTCGCCATCTCCGTGGTTCCCAACGGGCTTTCCGGAAGCCTGTCTGCCTAAGACGGACCCCATCTCCTCTCAGTCATCGACTCATTTCTTCTCTGCAGAACAGGGGAGGGGAAGGGTAAAGGGAAAAACCCTAATGATTTGGGGAAGGAATGGGGGGCGTGGACAGTGGGGGAAGGAAGAGGAGAAGCGGAAGGAAGAGGACTGTGGGGTTCGGCTTTTCTGAGACAAAAGTGGAGGATAGCAAAGCAATGATTTGGACTACAGCCCAGTCTTAAACCCTTTTCTATTTTGACTTTGGACCTAGCTGATAAAACAAAGAAGGTTTTTGGGCTCCCACTTTAAATATAAAATAAAGTTGGGATATGTTAGAAAAGGCAAAGAAAGGAAAAGGGCGGAACTGTGGCCCCCCGAGTCTTGGGGGAACTCGCATTACATATACTACAAAAGTTTCGTGATTACTTTGTGACTTGAATTTTACAAGTTTTCAATCGAGAAACTTTCATTACAGGGGAACTTGGATGAGCATTGTTTGTACATGTTGACCTTAAAAATTACCAAGCCTATGTGGCGTGCATGCCGAGTAATTAATAAGCTAACTACGTCATTCGATTGTGTGCGGGGCATGCCAACAAGGCGGCCGAGCTCGGCTGGGGAGTAAAATGTGTTGATGTTGCGTCGAGTGCACTACTGACCTCTAATTCTTGCGATTACGGCGGAGGAAGGAACACGTCTCGGCCTTTGGGTTCTAGAGCCTGAAGACAAGGCTGCTAATTTGCGAAGTTCAATATCAAATTCGGCTTTCAATATGCCGAATGTAGTAACCTGGTAACACATCACTTCGCCGAGAAGGCTAATGAGATGACCTCTGCCAATAAGGATTCGAAAATCCTTCTCGACCGAGACTTGGATAGATAACCAATCGGCCTCGACGCAATGCTGTTTATCCAAACTAAAGGTGCTCTGCGATCGGCTGATTCTACGACAACAATGCTGTTTATCCAAACTGAAGATGTCACTGGTTGCCTTCACAGTGCTGTTTATCCAAACTGAAGGTGTGTTGGCGAGAAAAGGGGTAAGAATAGAGTTCTCAAGGTTGTTGAGAAGTTTCGCGTAGAGCGAGGGTTTGCGCATGGCAG
This sequence comes from Heteromeles arbutifolia, assembly GCA_024362995.1. Lineage (NCBI taxonomy): Eukaryota > Viridiplantae > Streptophyta > Magnoliopsida > Rosales > Rosaceae > Heteromeles > Heteromeles arbutifolia. The sequence continues at coordinate 24,041,332 of JANCRC010000006.1, forward strand.
ATTTGTGTGTTGAGTTGGAGAGGATCACATGTTGCAACGCACCTTGTATTTATAACACTTATATCTTCTGCTTGGCACGGTCATATAATGTTGTAGAGTTGAATTGCAACTTTAATTCCTAAAATTGATCCGCGTCAAAGGCCAAGCATATCCTTCCGATTGCAGTTCATGACTTTTCAAACAAGATAAAAACCTATCTTGGCCTTGTCACATCAGAAGCCTAGCCCACCTAGGCTTCTTATCTCATCAAAAACCTCCATCATAAGCCTTGAAACTCACACACCAAACTTCTCGGCATTAAAATCACCTATGTTCTGCCAATGTTTTGATCTTCCTCTGCTAATTCACCACTTGTCCCTTCCATGCACATGCATGCATTCTATTTATTAACATTTGATGGGTACCATTTGTTTTCAGCAGCTCATCTGTGATGGCAGAAAAACTGCAATGGCGAACAGAGAGCAGAAAATGAGAGAGCTATCACAACTCTCGGCTGCCGAAGTCGAGAAAAAATTTGGAGTGTCGGTAAAAAAAAACTGAGGTCAAGGGTAAAGTGGGGCCGAGATCGAGAAGAATTGGGGTCGAGGTCGATAAAAACCGTTCTTGGAGCTCGGCCTGCCTATATGTACATATTTATATATAAAAGTAGCCTGGTTATCTGATGTGATCTGCATATATATATATATATATCTCATCTCTATACGGCATCCTTTCTTCTCGGTAGTGGTATCCTGAAGCCATCTTGATGTAAGCTAACTTTAAAACCAAGGCTAGGCTTGAAATTTCAAACAAATTGCACACTGCACCAAGCATCAGGCCTTAGTACTGCACCAAGCATCAAATTTCACCAAGCAACTCCTCTATATTCATTCTCGGCAAGAAAAAAAATAATTTTTACCGCCGAGATGCTACCGAATGGTTGTGTTGGAAAAAAGCCACCAAATGCTTTTGAAACCCACCGAATGCAAATTCCCATGGTGGACCACCTCTCAACATCCAATGTCGACAATGCAATATTTAAATACCAATCCATCTGTAGGCTCTTGGAATTGCTTCCTAACCCTCGGCCTGAATAGCCGAAAGTTTTTTGTAACCGCGCCTTTTCGGCAGAAGCCACATGCAAATACACATTGCTGCATCGACCCCATAACTAGAACAACAAGGATGCTCGTTGCCCCCTACTTTCTTACGTATCGGCTGAAAAACTGAATGGTTAAGAAAATAATTTATTTATATCACACTTTTTTTTTTTTTTTTTTTTTAGCAAACGGAAATAAAAGTGGGCAATCCACAAAGAGGAGGCCAACGGTGCTTTATTCCAAGCCGAGATATTTTGGTATCGGCGTTTTCAATTTGATTTCCATCTAAGCCGAATAAAAAATCATCTCCAAATACCTTTGACTTGACGAAAGATTTTGCCAATTTCGGCTTTTAACTCGAACAATTTAGCCAAACGGGATTTTTCCATATCAGCTTTATCACCAATAATCATATCAATTGGCGTAGTTTCGGCGTCTAAGACCATGTCTTGGCCCTATTCGTCATTGGAACACTCCTCTGACGAATCATTTTCTGAGTCGATTTCTGGCTCAAAGGCTTGAACTTTTTCTTCCAGGCCTACCACATTTTCAGTGTCGATCGAAAAAACAGGTGATCTAGGTTTTTCTTCGGCCGTCTTGACAATTTTCTTAGGCCGAATTTTGATTGTGGCCGGAGCAGAAAATTGCTCCCATCTTCTACACCACTTCTCAAGGAGTTTTTCTTGCTCCTTTAATAGGCGACAAATCTCGTCTAATGAAGCTTGATCGAGATATATCATGTGAACTTCGTAGTTTTAGCACTGGTCCCACTGGGCTTGCCAAAATGTTGACCCTAAAAACTACCAAGCCTACGTGACGCACAGGCCGAGTAATTAATAAGCTAACTACGTCCTTTGGTTGTGTGCGGGGCGTGCCAACTCGACGATCGAGCTCGGCCAGGGAGTAAAATGTGTTGATGTTGCGTCGAGTGCACTGCTGACCTCTGCGTCTTGCGATTGCGACCGAGGAAGGAACACGTCTCGGCCTTTGGGTTCTAGAGCCTGAAGACAAGGCTGCTAATTTGTGAAGTTCAATATCAAATTCGGCTTTCAATGTGCCGAATGTAGTAACCTGGTAACACCTCACTTCGCCGAGAAGGCTAATAAGATAACCTTTGCCAATAAGGATTCGAAAATCCTTATCGACCGAGACTTGGATAGATAACCAGTAGGCCTCGACGCAGTGATGTTTATCCAAACTGAAGGTGCTCCGCGGTTGGCTGTTTCTACGGCAACAATACTGTTTATCCAAACTGAAGATGTCACATGTTGCCTTCACAGTGCTATTTATTCAAATTGAAGGTGTGTTGGCGAGAAAGGGGTAAGAATAGAGTTCTCAAGGTTGTTGAGAGGTTTCGCGTAGAGCGAGGGTTTGCGCAGGGCAGATTTATGTGTTGAGTTGGAGAGGATCACATGTTGTAATGCACTTTGTATTTATAGCACTTATATCTTCTGCTTGGCACTGTCATATAATGTTGTAGAGTTGAATTGCAACTTTAATTCCTGAAATTGATCCGCATCAGAGGCCAAGCATATCCTTCCGATTGCAGTTCGTGACTTTTCAAACAAGATAAAAACCTATCTTGGCTTTATCACATTAGAAGCCTAGCCCACCTAGGCTTCTTATCTCATCAAAAACCTCCATCATAAGCCTTGAAACTCACACGCTAAACTTCCATCACCATGCAAAAAGATGCCTAGCCTACCTAGGTTTCTTACCTCATCATTACCCAAGACCATCAAATCCTAGGCTTATCACATCATCATAATTCCATGCATGCATCCTGATGGCTGTCTATATGAATTTCAAATTCATTTTTTTACTAATTATCACCATATTGTAAATGGATAATAATCAGATTGCACCATGCCTCTTGAATATGTCAATCAACCAAATTGATCCCACCCACACATTCACACGCCAAACATCCAAATCAACTTGAATTGTGCCACCGTGTTCCCAGCTTGAAGATACATATCTCATCTTTAATAATAAATTATTATTAAAAGATAATTATGATAAAAACCATAACATTATCCTTTAATAATAACAAAATGATCTTTATCTTTCCATCCGTCGGTTGGGAGCTATGCCCACTCAACGGTCTCGATTGCACAGATCAATAATATAATTTTGGGTCCAAACAGTACCATACTTCACCAATCTGAAACTTCCGAGCACTGACAACTCCATACGTCCAGGGACCCATTAAAGAATTCGTGTTGAGGCACCTCTGCCGAAGCATAAGAGTTTATCTCCAACCAGGAGGCTAATCACAACACAACACGTGTCAACATCAGAATAAAGTTCTTAGAGTCTCACATTGATCGTGGACAGAAGTAGAGGACTCTCCTTAACTATAAAAGGAAATCATTCTCCCACAATTAGGAAGTAATGTCATTATTGTACTTAAACTCGATTGGAACTCACTAATGATGATTATGTTTGAACCTATGTATCGTGTAAACTCTTCAATATTAATGAGAACTCCTCGACCCTGGTGGACGTAGTCCAACTTAAGGTAAACCACATATATCATGTGTTTGCTTCCCTATCTCTACCTATGTACATATTATCCTCATTAGGTAACCGGAACAACCTTACAAAGGTCACAAACTTAACATTTTACGTTGTTCCAAAGCCTTATTGTTTTGTGCATCAACAGATCCTATACCGTTTACCCTACCCCCTTCACCACTAGAGCCAATTCGTGAGGATTAATACAACCAATACTAAATTTGGGGACTAGTGTTAACCAAAAATCCAGTGCCAAAGCCTCCCTCCACAATCACCTTTTGAAATTTTCACCACAAAACACTCTTCTCTCTCTCTCTCTCTCTCTCTCTCTAGGTTGAAATGGTTGGTTCATTTCTCAAAAGGAGATCCAGACAAGTGACGGTTTGGATCATAAATCTTCGTTGAAGAATGAGGTTCAACATTCTTTCTTTCGCTTCCATTACAAGAAATTGAACTCTTAACTCATATTCACCACTTAAGCAACAACAAAGGCTCAAATAAGCCTTAACGTTATATCAACTAACACTTAAGTCTTCAACTCAAGTCCTCTAGTAGATCGTAAAGGTTTGAAATCCTCAATTCGAGTTTGAATTCGCACGAATACGTTCTTTGGAGTGATTGGCTCTGTTTTGGCGTACCATTTGACCTTAGCGCCAAAATTACACTGTCGTCTTATGTGTGGTTGGTGAAGAAGGATTAGTCTGTCATCAATGTGTGATGAGATATCTTCTATGTAAAAAAAAAAAACAATATTATATCGTCTTGATTCAAAAATTTGGTAAACTAACAACTAAGATTTAATTCAAAATTTAGAAAATTAAGCTTAAAAATTGAAGCAAAAAAAAAAAAAAAGAGGGAGCAAATCCTCTCATTTATGTGATTTACAAGCTAAAGAAGTTTGAAGTTTTGATATGCACTCCATCTCACTCGAGCTTTGGTCGTCAAGGCAAACACCAACACCAAACAAACACCAAACGACGTCGACCTGTGGGTCCCCGTCGACTAACCCATCCTACTGAAAAACAAAACCATAGAGACCTCCCACCCGTCCACACCTCCGCCTGCGTTATCAAATCCTCGGAGAACAGTCTCCAAGCTGGAAGACAATGGGCACCATTGCTGGCGTTATCCTCCTCACAACAACTCCATTGATAAGACCTCGAGGACTCGTCGGGCGTTTCCCTAATCTTCACTGCCCTTCTTCCAAGTTTTCACATTGCAGAACCACCGCCAACACAGCCACGGACGCCGCGCCTTTCCAAGTCTCCGCCGCAGCATCGTCGCCGTCACCCTCCCTTGGTATAGTCTCACTCTATTTCTAACATTTTTCTCACTAATATCTGTTCAAGATTGTGAATTTCCAACATTTATCTATTTATCTATGGTAATTGTTTGATGGGTCGGAGCCAGATGAAGAGAAGGAGGTAACTTCTTCTGGGGAGGTGGGGGCCGATGACCTGCTGATTGTGGGGCCGGGTGTCCTTGGGCGCTTGGTGGCACAAAAATGGCGGGAGGTACTGATCTTACTGTGTTGGTGGTCTATCTGTATGTGATTATTTGAGTTTTGAGATTATGTATAATTTAGTAATTAAGTAGTGGGTTAAGCAAGTAATTAATGTACGTAGGAGCATCCTGGGTGTCAAATACATGGGCAAACAGTGACAGTTGATCACCATGAGGAGTTGAGTGAGGAGGGTATTAATCCATGTTTAAAGGGGACCAAAACGACCCACAAGTTTCCTTATGTCATCTTTTGTGCTCCACCATCAAGAACCCCAGACTACTCTGCTGATGTTAGGTGAGTAATTTTTCCGGTGCAGTCGTCACATTGTATTACCAATCTGCTCATTTTACAAGTGTATCTGTTTGTTAACACTATACCCTGAGTCCGCGACATATTAAACTGCCTGAGTGTGACCGTCTTACTAAAAAAACTCTCATGGAATTGATACTTGGGTAGTGAGTGTTTCGTGTTTGTTAATTATTATTAAGTATTATTTATTTATGATAGAATAGCTTGTAAATTGTAATGCTTGCTGGCAAGTGGCAATGGTTTATTTATTTTTGCTGCAAGTGATATGTATTTGGTTTGGACTTATTTTTAAATAAGCAGAATGGCTGCATTGAACTGGAATGGTGAAGGTTCGTTTTTGTTTACATCAAGCTCTGCACCGTATGATTGCAACGACAATGGTTCATGTGATGAGTTAGACACTTATTTCTGCTCGTGGTACCAAGTTGCTGTATTCTGTAAACTTGTTTGATTTCATAGTCATGTGGGAGTTGGACTTTGGAGTGATTCGTTTTGTCATATTGGTCATATTCCTCTCTGCAGGACACTCCAGTAGTGCCAATAGGGAGGAGCCCCAGGACCGATGTCCTTCTTAAAGCAGAAGAAGTTGTGCTGGAGTTTGGCGGTGTTGTTCTTAGATTGGCGGCGCTTTATATATCCTTTATGAAAGTCGAACTCTGAAGGATTATTTGTACCATAGGGGAAAACATTCAGGGATTTGGGTGATCTTGGTATTTTTTATATTTGAAAGTGTCCTTAACTATGCCTACAAATCAGATAGAGGTGCACATGTTTATTGGTTAAAGAAGGGGATCGTAGAAGCTCGTCCAGATCACGTCCTGAATCTTATACATTACGAGGTGATGGAATCATCCTACTGTACTTGTGTATCTGAAAAGTGAAAAGTTATTTCATGTAGTTCTATCAATATGCATTACTTTCTCTTTTATCATTACTTTCTCTGTTCAATTTTGTTACTTAAAAGTCACTTACATTTGGCTTTTCCTTTTCTCTTTAAATTTCAAATCACGCTTTAGATGGTTACGCTTTGTCACGGTCAGTAATATACTTCCTGTTTCATTGAATTGTCAGGATGCAGCTTCCCTCTCTGTTGCAATCTTGAAGAGATTACGTAACCGGATCCTCTTGGGTTGTGACAATCATCCATTGTCCAGGTCCTAGTCTGAACATTGCATCTTTCAACATTATTGAGTTGCATTGACTATATCAACTGTTGCCGGTTTTCTGTGTGTACTCGTGTGTAGGGCTACGATCAATTCACGTTGGTACATGATATTCTGTATATGATTAAACTGCTAATCCAATGGTTGATTCAAACGTAAAACTGGCCAGTTTTACACTGATGTCAATTGATCTTGTCCTATACTCACATGCAAAGCACCCAGTTGCGCGTGTGCACGCGCACACATACACTGCTAATTCACAATTCATACTCAGATCTTATAGTCATTTTGTTATTTCCTTCTTAATTATCCCTGTGAACTAGTGACATGAGCGTTTGTGGCCCTGCCAATATCTTTGCAGACAAGAAGTGATGGACTTGGTTACTAAAAGTGGCAAATTTTCGGAAACGTTTGAGGCCTGTACAGGTAACTTCCTGCTAATATTCCATGTAGATACTTAAAGGGTATTCCGGTTTTAATATCTTTTGAAATTCACCTCACACTAATTGATGCTGTTTGTGCAGGGACCAATGATCCCTTGGGTAAGAGATTAAACAACTCAAAAACTCGCGAGGAAATAGGGTGGGAGCCAAAATACCCCAGTTTCGCACACTTCCTTGACAGTATATGAATTACTGCTAGCATCCATCTGCATTGTTGGGGTTGGATTTAGTGGTGGGAAGCATTGGTTAAAGGCGACCCAAGGAACATTCGCCATGGAGTTGCCAAGGGTCTTGCATTCTCGTGTCTACTTTGGAAATACTCGGTACAGCGGGATCGCTTATGTATAGAACGTACAATTCTTACTGTCCTCAATCGGAATTATCCGACCATCGAAGCTGTGTATATCTGTACAGGTAGCTGAGATATATGCAATAGGTCCCAATTTCTGTGTGGGACTTGACTATACGTACGATGTATCACCCCTCATGTATCTAAATTTTTTCTTCTAGATTTTTGCACGAATACTCACATGGTCATTTGCGGTTCCACTCGCTCCCGACCTGTCATGCACGCGTGAGCGACTGTCCCAAGCACTGCTCGCATTTCAAAGCGTTTACTTCATCTTGTAGGTAACGGTTTAAATCAGCATAATAATACAATAGTTTAAGACATTAATGATGTTTAATTATTGGGATTAGTGTAACATGATCCCTTCTTCACGGTCTCTGTTTTCTTTCTTTCCACTTTTTTTGTTATTTGGTTAAAAAGGTTGCTCTTTATAATGTTGAAAATATTGGCGATATGGATGCTACTTCTTATACAACAAATCACATAAAATTAATATTACTATATCACAATTTTGTTATCATAATTTATTAAATAAAATAAACGAAATAAGATAAAATACTTGTCTTTTGTAGGTAGAAAACGCTCTTTGTCGATGCTTGATTAGAACAAGATTTTAGGTTGTTCATTGTCCTTAAGGTCAGATCTCGCCCCTCCAAGACAATGTCTCGGTGTAGAGTGCCCTAACCTCCAGGATACAACACCCTTTAATCCTCGTAAGCGTACACTTGCAATACTTAGATCGAATGAACAACTTGATTCTTTCCTTTGTACATAAAACTTGAAGAGTATCTTTGAAGAGAAAATGAAGAATCAATAATATATAGAAGGCAACTTTTAGAGCTCTTTATAAAAATGATAGATGAGAATATTTATAAGAAAACAAAAGGGTGTATAACCGTTAGACTATGTAATTGCCCAATTATTAAGGTGGAGGAAGATGCCTACGAGGGAGATGCCCTCGTGGTTATGCCTGCAATTCAACTTAATGCAGCAGCTAACAAAGGCCCACTTGGGCCTCTCTCGGAGGACACGCAAGATTTTAATGACTTTTTTGCATAGTGGAAAGCTACATTCAGTCGTAGAGAGACAAACAAAGGTTGCACATCGTCTAGTAAGGTTAAACTTGACATTAAAACACCAAGTATCGTTGTTTGAAGAACATTCCGATGTAATTTTAGATCTTTTGTTTGATTATAATATTATTAGTTAAGTTATTTGGTGCGGAATGCTCTTTTTTTCTTCAACCGGGTTGAAGTCTTCGGCAAAGTTTTTATCATGCCCACTATTTTTTTTGAGCCCACTATTAGCACCCTATCATCCGTTTGTACGTATTCCTTTTCATTCAATGAATATCGTACTTGAATTTCAAAAAAGAAAAAAAGAAAAAAAACTCTCAATTATGATATGAATTAAATGAATTGGCTAATAGCAAATGAGGCTATAAGTGATGAAACGGACATGCAATGATATCAAATAAAAAAACAATAATATGGCATAGTAAATGGGAGGAAAGGAAACGGATGCAATGAATTTGTATTTTGAAATACTCAACAAAATTCCAACATATAATACTCACATTTTTATTCCAGTAAAAAAGTTTGATATTTGACATAGTGGAAAGTTAAAGTTTTAATTGCACAACTTCCTCTGGTAAATGATCATTGCCTCTTAGTTTTACACTTTTCCCCTTCATTTGCTTGATCCTGCTGTTTTTAACTGTGATAATAAAATACTTTAATTTCTTAGGAGGAAGATTCGAACTTAAGTGTAACAAGACGTACATACAATCCAAATTTACCGGCCTAACCCACCCATGTCATTTGATGTTACTTATAACTTCATTTACTTATAAGAAGCTAAGAACAATGACTGACTGTCAAATTAATTAACGTGTATGAGTTGGTAACAAAGTTGCTAAAGGAGATATTATTTTGAAATGAGCTTTAGCAAAGTAGAAATGTTGTTTCCTGGTGAAAGATCACGGTTCGAGTCTCGGAAACAGTCTCTTTGTAAAACAGAAGTAAAGTTGTGTACCATAAATGTTATCTCTCAACAATCGCGAAACGGAAGACCTTATTAGTTTGGAATCGCCCTTTGTGTTTGTGTTCAGATCTTGGCTTATTAGACGTGTAAAAAAAAAGGAATCCGTGCATATATAAAATCACAAAAAACACGACTTACGACTTCGAGGCAACTGCAAATAAACAATTCAGGTCAACTTGACTTCCTACTCTTTTTTTTTTTTTCGGTGAACTTGACTTCCTACTTTTATAAACCAAATCGGTCATCAAATTATTCATTCATTCATTCCCTCTCAAGTAATCTCGTTCTCCATTTCCAAAACCTTTCAAGCCTTCAAGCCATCAGGTGATGGGGAAGTATTGCTGCCTTGAAGACGACGAAGGTGGTCTTAATCTCACGGCACTTCTGTTGGTGATTGTCGTAGCTCTTGTCATCATGACTATTTTCTCTCCACCGCCGCGGCGTGGCGGCGTCGTTGCCGTATACCGCTGCTATTGAGTTTTGACGTCTTTGAGTTCTCTCCTCTCCTCTCCTCTCCTCTCATCTCTCAGTAATTTTTCTCATTTTTTCTGCATTGAGGTGCTGGTAATAATTTAATAATCATGTTTTTGTTTTTTTTTGGAAACTTAATAATCATGTTTTTAATGAATCATAGTGTTGTTTAAATTTTGTTGTAAGATTTATTAAGTGATATCGGTGACAAGGTGTTGGAATTATGAGCTCTTTTCCAATTGTAACCACAGATAATAATCTTATAAATTTATGTTTATTTAGTTTCTGCCTCTCACTCTCTCTTTCTCTCTCTCAAAATTGCATGAATGATGATTCTCTCTGGTTTTTCTTTGTGAGGATCCAAATGATTCTTTAATCGTATTTGTTCATTGTAAATCGTACGGTCAATTTTCGTCATGTACTATTTGTAATTAATTTTAAATTGATTTCTGACCGCACGATATACGATTAAAGGATATTCGAGATCCTCACAAAGAGGATCTGCATTCAAATTGCATCACTAGTTGATGTAGTTTATTTGGAGTTTTCCTTGCATGTTGTCCTTATTATTTCGTTTTATTTTGCCTTATTTTAATACGTCAACTTAGTTCGATTTTCATCTATTTTTATTCACATAAAATTCCAAGTCGAAAAGTGTTTTTTCGTATTCAATGTACATTTGACTAACGTTGTTAATGAATTACAAAGACGAAAGTGATACAAAAAACTTACAAACGGGCGGAAGAGAAAATCCAAATAAATTACAAGAACTATTTTGTTTATGTTTTCATGTACATATGTACAATCCCAAGCGCCAAGTTTATCTATGATTCAACTTCGCAAATCAATACTCGGATGTTTATTTCACTTTTTATATTTTGGTTTGGTTTTTTTTTTTTTTTTTTTGTTTTTGCTGATTTTGCTTTTATGAAAAAAAAAAAAACTTGGGAGCACTGCTAATCAAATATATATTAACCAAATGAATGACAAATTAGTAGGAACTATTGTAAACACAGAGATATTTACAAATAATATTGTAAAAATGAAGCTGTTATTGACATTCTGAGCGATTCAGCATGCACTCCTTTCTAATAAAAAAAAATAAAGAAGATAGAAATGCATGATGACTTTTTACATTGCAAAAAACAATTTCTTTAAAACAATTTCTTAAAAAAAAGGAAAGATAAACAATCCTTATATAGAAAAGATTTTTCAATGTGCCGGGAATACAGCCCCTTATACCAAGTGTAATAATACAATTGGTTAGAAATTTGAAAAAAAAAAATTCAACCAATTATATTATTATACTTACTTAGTATACCAGACCGCGTTTTGATTAGACTAAAAAATTTCTCCCTAGTGTCAATATTTCAAATGGTTGGTTCTAAGTTTGAAACTTTCATTGGGTTTGCTTTGCCAGAGAAATTTCCATTAAATTTCCTTAGCTGACTTTGCTTTGCCAGAGAAACTTCCTTTAAATTTCCTTAGCTGACTAAGTAAAACTTTGCTCCTAAAAGTATGCCTATGTGTGAATCTTAAACTAAAACAAAAAACCTATGTTTGAATGCACCAATTAGTCACAGAAATGCGTGTGGATTCAGTTGGTATGCATTCATTGTATGAAATTGACACCTTGAACCCACTTTTATTTTTTTTCATTGGTAATGACTCAAACTAAACTGATTTTATTAATTACAAGAGAAAATTTGGATATGTAAGTAGCTTTAGTTGGCGAATAATTCACTTATTGTGCACCCTAATAAAGATTGCTGATAGCAAGTTGACGTGTACATGATATACCTTTCCAAAATAGAGCTCAATTATTTGCATAAACTAGCATAAGAAAGTTGAGGTTCTACTCTAAATTTGATTGATGATGAGGTGATTAGTTTAACTTATATAAGGTTATACAAGGTTTCTTGATTTTTCAATGTGGAATAACACGTAATAACACTTATCGGATGCCGTGAGAACATGTGTTTGTTGAGTTTTCAAATAAAGAAAATCCTATTGTGATACAACCAAAAAAATTGAGGTGGTTCCACCATATAATTAATAAGAGAAACTGAAATACGATGAGTGCAAATTTATTTTAGAGTGCAAAAAAAAACGACACTAAATTTTTACTACATAGCTTCAATGATTTTTTTTCGTCTATTTATAAGAAGGAAAATTTCTTAGCCTCATACTATTTTACCCTCTAAACTTTCAATTCATGCCCATGCCCCCTTAGTTGTTTTATTTTTTCGGGAGGCCTGAAAGACTTACAAAGGCAATTTAGCCTCCCCCTAACCACTATCGTGTGATTCACTAGCGCCAAGAATCGAACATAGGATGTGCCATGTGAAATATGAGCCTGCAATTCGTCCCTAATTACTGGCCACCCCGTGGTGGTTCATGCCCCCTTAGTTGTTAATTTTGTCAAATTTTTGTTAATTTCAATTGGAACAATACACATCCCGGATCTGATGAAATATGATGAATTGAGACAGTATTTTGTAAATACACAATTATTTTAAATATATTAACTATTTCTTTATTTTCCAATTGCTCAGTGGCACAAATTGAACATATAGGAGAGCACATAATCAAATTGAAAGTTTAGTGGGCAAAGTAGAACACAACCTAAAGTTCAGGCGTATTACTAAAACTTTTCTCTACAAAACTGAATTGTTGACCAAAAGGATGGATTCAACTCAAATTCAATGACCGACAGCAACCGGTTCAATCAATGTTCATTCCAAGGGCCGAGGCCCGTCGATTGGAAACTAGTTTGGGCCTTTTGGTTCGGTTACCAAACAAGCCCAGCCCAGCCCAGCCCAGCCCTCAAACAGTTCATTACTTTATAGTCACACGTCATCTTTTATATTCACCTATCATTTGGATCCTCCAGCGATAGAGTTTAACCTCCAAAAACAGCCATGGAATTCCACTGAACTCCAACCACAAGCTCCTCCTCCCCCCATCAGCTTTCTTCAACTCCAACCAGAAAAACAATGTCTCTGTGCTTCTCCTCCCTTGTATTCAATCTCCATGCCGCAAAGAACCAAAGCTTCATAACCCGTTTATCTTCTCACTTCCCTAACCAAACCTGCAAGGTAAGCTCTGGTCCTTCTGCTTTTTCATCATCTTCTCCATTAAACTTGCCTGAAACTTTGAATTTTAGAAAAGATAGATTAAAACCTATATCAGCTTCATCAAACCCAGTTGCTGAAATCACGAATCCACCCTTGTTCCGTGGAAAAAATCCAAAAGACATCAACATTTTGGTGGTGGGTGCAACTGGGTACATTGGGAAATTTGTTGTCAAGGAGTTGGTTAGCAGAGAGTTCAATGTTATAGCCATTTCCAGGGAGAAGAGTGGAATCAGGGGTAAAGTTAGCAAGGATGAGACTTTGAGGGAGTTGAAAGGTGCAAATGTGTGCTTTTCGGATGTGACTGATTTGGGTGTTTTGGAGAAATGTTTGGAAAATTTGGGGGTTTCGATTGATGTTGTTGTTTCATGCCTTGCTAGCCGTTCTGGGGGTGTGAAGGACTCTTGGAAGATCGATTACGAGGCCACAAAAAATAGTCTTGTCGCCGGTAGGAAGCGTGGGGCTTCACATTTTGTGTTGCTGTCTGCAATTTGTGTGCAGAAGCCCCTTCTTGAGTTTCAGCGTGCAAAGCTGAAATTCGAGTCGGAGTTGATCAGAGAAGCTGAGGAGGATAATGGGTTTAGTTATAGCATTGTGAGGCCGACCGCATTTTTTAAGAGTTTGGGGGGTCAGGTTGAGTTGGTGAAAGATGGCAAGCCTTATGTAATGTTTGGGGATGGGAAGTTGTGTGCTTGCAAGCCAATCAGCGAGGCGGATTTGGCTTCATTTATTGCGGATTGCGTGTTGAGTGAGAACAAGATTAACCAGGTTTTGCCTATCGGAGGACCGGGGAAGGCATTGACACCAATGGAACAAGGGGAGTTGTTGTTTAGACTTGTGGGGAGGGAACCCAAGTTCCTGAAGGTGCCTATTGAAATAATGGACTTTGCTATCGGGGTTCTTGATTTCCTTGTAAAGATCTTTCCTTCAATGGAAGATACTGCTGAGTTCGGGAAAATTGGAAGGTATTATGCAGCTGAGAGTATGTTGGTTTTGGATCCTGAGACTGGAGAGTATAATGCTGAGAAAACACCGAGTTATGGCAAAGACACGTTGGAAGAATTCTTTGAGACTGTGCTGAGGGAGGGGATGGCCGGTCAGGAATTAGGCGAACAAACGATTTTCTAAGAATTCATGCTGTCATTAGAAAGTTGTACATTCAATTTATCAATTGGTTCAACCAGTTTTGTACAATAGTCTGCTTTCAGGTACGCAGTTTCTCATCTGTACACCAAACTGTATTTCGTATCGGTGACAAGCAAGTCATTTTCCTACCATCGCTGCTAGATACTTAACTGATACTTCAGTTATATCAATATATCATCAGATTGGTTGTTTAAGCTGATAATGTGATCACTTGTTAGATTTTGATGACTTGCATTGCAAGTTACAACCTGTAATCACTGTTCTTCAGTTTATACTTTTCATTTTTCAACTGAATCTTACTTGGTTGTGTGGGTTCCCTCCTGATATAGCGTGTGCAATGCAGTTCAAATCTCAAATGTCGGTACATGCATTTGCTTTCGCTTTCTTTTCATATTGAAGAAGATGGAAATCATGTGGTAATTTCTTTCTAACGGAAACTAATTTGCATACATTCGCACTTAGAAAACCCTTGAATGAAATGGTACAAGGCGAATCAATTCCTCAGATGCAAGTAGATAACATTCACAAACCAAAAGAACCTGTAAAATAAGAAATCCGAATACTAAGCTTCCGAGTAGACAAGATAGATATAGCATACCAGACAACATTTACACAATGAAAGAACCTCGAAATAGAAAACACTAAGATTAGATAATACACGCGCACGCTCACACACACCGTTAAAGGCATCCTGTGGGTAGGTTTCTGATACATTTCGTTATGTTCTTCAATCTTCACAAACTCTACTGGCGAATTTTTTTGTGGAGGGTGAAAATAGAGATCCAGACCAGAAGAACCAGCAAAACTGAGGCAAACAGCGAGGTAGCGAGGGCGCCTACTATATGCTTACAGTACTTGTCGAGAACAGAGCACACCTTCTGCCACATCACATGTTCATTACCCTTGTATCCGATATATGCAACACCCCCGGCTGTGCCCGTGGCTGAGGCGACCAAACCCAGTATCAGCTGCATAATAAGGCATTTCACATATATAGTTTGTCAATATCGTGCGTCCGTTGTTTGTATCGCAATTGTTGGTACAAGTTAGAGAACAGAACATAACTTACCACATCAAGAAATCCAAAATGGAGCAACAACTTTGGTGGGCAAATTGGCTTCCAGATGACTGAAATGGATGCTAGTGTTGTAAGAAGAGCATAGAGGCCTGCAACTGATAGAGCCACCACAAAGTATCTGAAACAAGAAACATTTTGTGATCCAATATCCACGTATAATCTTCTATGAATAATTAAGATATAATAGAACTATTTGGACGCATTTATCGACACATTTTCTAATACAAATAGTAATACAAGTGAGCCTTATCTGTATTAGAATAATGATAGTGTATGTTTGCCACATGATTGATTGTGGTTGTATGCAAATAATGCAATGTTTTCTCCTTGTGAAAACCACAAAGTGATTGAGACATTAGATGCCTAATTTTGTTATGAAGAAAATGTTGCATTATGGGTCCATGCTATCCCTAAGGTTATTAAGAAATTGGGTTGGGGTTGAGTGAATGAGATTATTGTTTTTTAATCAATTATGAGAAGTTAATTGAAAGTTAAAAATAGATTTAGAACACCGTCAACTTGATATCTTCATTTTATGTAGAGTAAATTGTAGCAATGGTCCCTCAACTTTAATCAAATTGGAGCAATGGTCCATCAACTAAAAATCCATTACTATTGGTCCCTCAACTTATCAAAATGTGTAGCTATAGTCCTTTTCATTAATTTCGTCAAAATTTTGTCAAAATAAGTTATGTTGGAATGACCATTTATACAATTTAGGGTCCCTCAACTCATCAAAGTGTGTAATTACGGTCATTTTCGTTAACTACGTCAAAATTTTTGTCAAAACGAGTTATGTTGGAAGGACCATTGCTACAATTAGGTTAAAGTTAAGGGACCATTTCTCTAGTTGAATTAAAGTTGAGGGACCAATGGTAATGGATTTTTAGTTGAGGGACCATAGCTGCATGTTTTGATGAGTTGAGGGACCAATGGTAATGGATTTTTAGTTGAGGGACCATTGCTCAAATTGAGTTAAAGTTAAGGGACCATAGCTACAATTTACTCTTTTATGTACTTTCATCTCAAGAGTGTAAGCACCGTGCTCTAAGTCTAAGCAGATATATTACACATTAAAAGGAAAGAGTATTAATTTTAGGTTAAAGTAGAACAGGAAGCAAGGGTGATTAAAGATAAAAGTCAGATATACGTTCTAAAAAATTGTTTCTTTTGCACACATAAAGAAGATTAGATGGAATCCATGTTAAAGGAAGCAAAACTAAAGATTAAGTAGATTAATTAATTAAAAATTAAAAGAGCTAACATGAAATCTTTCCGCTAATTAAGCTGGCTAAATTAGACCCGGATTTGTCAATACACAGTGGGTAAGACTATTCAGAGTTGTAGAAAAAAGTTAGAAAACAGTGGGTTATCATTTCTGATCAGAAGAATATAACATGAAAGAAAATTTTAGTTATTCCTTGTCTATCAAGAAATTTCGTTTATTGGATTCTCCTGGGGATTATTTGTTAAATTTTTAACAGAATTAATTAGAGGGCACCAAGAGTGTTTCTGTGCCAAAGAAGTGTGTCTGTGTGTATATAGGTATAGGTATACGTTATTTTACTAAATTATATGTGCATGTTTTGGGTGCTTGAAGTTACTCACATGAAGGCAGGAGAGTGATTAAACTTGGCCCGAACTGGGAAAGGACCTCGGTGTACTGTTTGCTTGCTGGTGACCATGACCAACACACTTGTCAGTGATGCTACAAACACTAGGAACCTGAGAGCCACATCAACTAGAAAGAGGTAGTCGGGTTTAGGGGGAGGAGGAGGCGTGGCTTCGGACTCCTCCTTTGATGGCAGTGGGACTTCGGTCTCCTCTGGTGGCGGCGGGACTTCTGGGTCAGCTGGCTTATCCGTGGTTTCCATGGAAGCTGCTGGTATCTAGTGCTCGAATAAGTTGGTTAAGCAGAAGTCCGAGTGTAGTACTTGTAGTAGTAGATGGTGGTGGTGAATATACGAAAAATATTGCACTATGAACATGTATAATTATATGATGTTTGGGGCACACTAAAATGGTATAAATCCAAAATTGGTTGAAGTTTCGTGCACGCCATGTAATTGACATGAAAAGGGTTTAGTTGGTTGGGTGTGTACCGTTTGATCATCATCTTATACACCATAGACTTCCTTATTTTATTTTCTCTCCTAAATGTCACTAAATAAATGATTATTTTAGAATAATCCAGAGAAAATGATACCATTTAGTCTCTATCTCAGAGGGAAAAGATCAGAAATGGACTGGGGTAGTAGGAAACTAAATAGCATTTGTTATAGGGTTATAATTTGTAAGTTCCACTACTAATTGGGTTTAGAATGCAATAGTGCTAGTTGTCACAGCTAAGTCTTCTGGGGCAAGAAACATGAGACTTCTATTA
This sequence comes from Heteromeles arbutifolia, assembly GCA_024362995.1. NCBI lineage: Eukaryota > Viridiplantae > Streptophyta > Magnoliopsida > Rosales > Rosaceae > Heteromeles > Heteromeles arbutifolia. Next base: position 24,058,951 of record JANCRC010000006.1, read on the forward strand.
GTACGTGGTCGTGCTTGTAGCTTAGCGGTTTTTAAAGAACAATATTAAGAGGAGGAAAATCGAATTTAGGACTTTAGATGCAAGAGTGAATACTCTTAGCTAACTGTGTTATAAACTCCTTACATCTCAAAGTGGTTAATTAAGAACTTATACATGTGTGTGCGCGTGCGCATACATATCTTGCACAGGAGCATGTGGTTATTCCCTCTCCCATATATGCTGGTATAACAAAAATTGGCCTTGTGAATCTGCTGAATAAAACAGCTTGCGCCGTAATTAATTCTGGTTTAAAAGGTCTGCATAGTTTTGTTATAATTGTCCAATTTAGTACCTGTGAAAACAAACAATTCTTAGTTAAGTACTTTCCAAAACCCATATGTATCGTGTAACTTTGACAAATTACAATTGTATTATATCATAGTTTAATTTTGTGGTTCAAAGTCACATCAAGCACACAATTGGCGTATTCTTGTCCCAGTCTCTATAACTTTTTTTTATTAATGAAAGGATGATAATGAATTGAACAAGTCGAACTACACATAAGACTTAGTCGTCGGACTACAATAGTAAAAGCCTTACTCACTAAACCATGCACAAGGCGGATAGAAAAAACCAAGACCCCATGATTAGCCATAAGCTACAAATAGGCTCCTTTCTTCACGCTTAGAGCTATTAAAAAGGACTGACTCCCTAATAGAACGACCTCTCTCATTCCCATCTCCGAAATTTATTAAATAAAGAAAAGCGAAAATATAAGAATACAAGCAGGGGACGAAACATAAACCCGCAAAGAGAAAAACAAAGAAACATCAACAAAAACAAAAAATAAGATGAAACTCACGATCACTAGCATGGGCGACTTTTGCAAAATCTGAAACAGTGAACCCCTATAATAGGACTACTGGCCGCACTAGAAGAAGCCAGGGCATCAACAACTTGATTACCCTTAATTATCCGTATCCTCTCTCTTTATCCATCGTAACCCGGATATTAGTTGTGATTATGCACTAATAATGATTAAGATATTGAATTAAGTTTAAGCTAATTAATTCTGCTTATGTTTCTTTTTTTCTGCTTCGGGTCAACCAAGCAGAATACAAATACTGATACTATGGGCGGATAGCGGCGATTGCAGGAAGATTGAAGAAGTTCTTTGTCTTTGTTTTTTCTTGTTTTGTGTTGGCCCAAACTTCTGTTTGTTTGGAAGGTTTTTTCTTTTCTGTTGTGCTTGCTTTTGATTTTGGGCTTCCTTTCATGTAATGTTGTTTTGTTGGTAATGATATTACCCTTGACCAAAAAAAAAAAAAAAAAAAAAGCATATGTCTCTTTCTTTTTTTCGTTTAATTCTTCAATCAAACGCAAATGGTGGGAAGAAAAAAATATATTTATTTTGTGCTTCTCTCGCAAGAAAGTGGCCAACTTTTTCTTGTGTTCTGTTATCTGTATACATCACCAACAATTGAAGTTCAAGTGAGAGACCAAGAAATTCACTGCAGTAAGATGACAAGGCAATCATTGATTCATTATAATAATATAATATTCATTTCTGGACGCACACGTCATTGTGAAGATAGGTGGATCAGTAGATATGGAGCTCATCCTTTTTGTGTCTGAAAAATAGTACGTCTTCGTAGTGTGTGTTGAACGAATTGGGTGTTTATATATTATGAGTTACGTAATCATCAATTCTGCTAATAAGTGATTATGCATCTCATGAAATTTTCTTTTCCACTTTTTTGGAATACAATTTATACGCTTCTTCGTTCATGTTTTGGAATTTTTTCTCGATCGCTGTGAACGTCTCTAATTTAGATGTAACTAGACGTGCCTATTTATCTATTTCTAATCTTGAATCGAAATGAGAGAAGATTTGGAAATGAATCTTAGAGTGTCTATGGTTCGACTAAAAGGATCTTACTCATTTAGTCATTATAGAGATATGTATAGTAGTGGTTACCGACCCTTCATGCACTTTTGTGATAGTATGTAAGGACTTTACCTAATGGTACGGTCTCCATTTTATTGACGGAAGTCATGAATTTAATTTTCCTTAAAGATGAAAATTGCATAAGAAGAAAGAAAGAGCCTCATGAATCCAAATTTCCAGAAAATGTTTTTTACAATTACAAACTACACACCCCAATCAACAAAGGATTTTTGGATCACGTTACTCAGGCGCGCGCATACAACACACATATGTATACATACATACGTACAGAAAATGTTTCTACAGCATTAGTTAGGTGTCTCTGGTACTAATTGAGATGGTGGTGGCGGGCTGATCAGTTTGGAGATCCTTTTGTAAAGAGTGATGACAGAGGTCCAGAGAAGCAAGACGAGCAAAGTGGAGGCAACTACGGAGACCCCGATATGTCGACAGAATTTGTTGTAAGCATAGCAGGAATCCGACCATCTAAATTCTTCATTTGCCCCTTAGCAAGATATATGCAACACTTCCAGCAGTGCCTGTGGCCGACGCTATGATTCCCAATATCAACTTTGTCATATTTTTGCACGTACAAATAAATTATACACATTTGTTTTGTGTGGATGTTCGTTGTTACTATACAAAAGTAATCTCTTGTCAAACCATGAATCTGAACCATTACAATTTGATTAATGTTTGGATGCCTAATTCAAATTCACAATCTAATCGGATAAATATTGAGGTACCACTGAGAGAGAGAGAGAGAGAGAGAGAGAGAGAGAGAGAGAGAGAGAGAGAGAGAGAGAACCACGGCAAAAATGGCAAAAAGGACCAAGACTCCTGAGGAAGCTCGAGATAAGATGACTAATTAGTGAACATGGTAATGAAACGACAAATCCCTGAAACAGATAATGCTGCAGCATAGTATCTGCACGTACGTACAATTTTATTAGATTCAAGTAAGGGGTTTCGAAAGCAAATTAAACTTTCTCTCAATTCTCCACACCTAAAAAATGCATATTCAACTAATATCATGCTGAAATGTGTGCCATGTCTCACATTTGTTACTTGACAGGTTGATTTTGTAACGAAATGCATTGTCGCTATGCATAAAAATGTACTCTTACTTAAAATGATTATATTCCTTTTGTCGTGACCGCGAAATTGAAACCTTACAAAAATTAAATTGTCACTAAAAATCTTACTGTTAAACAATCTCGTACTTATATTTTTGCACACTCAAAGACTTCACGTAAGAACACACACATAACATGTTTTAGCAAATTGGAGACGAGAGTGCTCTTCAAGTAATTATAAAAAAACCAACATGATTGATAATCTTTTGAAGAGATTTGTCAAAACTATTGCTTAATCCTTTGAATAAAAAATTTGTTTACTAAAAGAAAATGTCAATTTGCTTGAAGAATCTCCTATCTAGATAAGGATGTAATCAAAACATTAAATTTGTTTCCATGCAATTGACTTGCCCATACATTTTGACTTTGGTCAAGGAACCATTTTATGTCACCTAGAAATGGGTTGCTTCTTGTTTGTTTTCTTCAAACACAACAATAACAGGCCTTGCAGATATGATTACACAAGTTATTCAAAGGTAGTGTGTCCTTAGCTTTGTATCTGATTTCGAATTCTCTTACATGTGATTTTTTATTTTGTTTGATACAAGCTATATAGTGAAGGAATCTAAATGCATAAATAAATACTTTTAACCATTTAACTACAGACGCCTCTAAATTATACAAAAATATACCCACTTGCAAAAATGGTTAGGTCATAAGGAAAACTATTGAAAAAGGCTTGAAAACTTTGAGTTTTAATGATAAGGACAAAATAAAGGGTAAAGTGAATAGTACCAGGATTGACTTTTTAGTGTAAAAATATGGTTTTTCGTTAAAGTGAACAGTACCGGAAATTTTTCGTTAAAGTTCCCTAGGTCATAAGCCCACTTGCAAAAAATATAGGAAAATATAATAAATATATTTTGATATTTGATTTACAAAAATGTTTATTTTTTTAATAATAGCGATACAAAAGATGACATAACAACAACACAGTAATTATATAATAACTCCTTTATAAAATATTGATCATTTTTGTACCGAATATCAAAATATGTTTATTTTAGCTAATTGCCCCAAAAGTATAGAACTTATTAAAATGTAACCACTTAATACTACAGTCTAATGATATTTCTCTTTATTGATAAGTGAGAGGTCTTAGGTTCGATTTTCACCAAAGATGAATTTGAACCACATTATTGCTAGCCCATTGTGAGGCTTAGTCCACTTCCCATCCCTCTCTTAGTGTAGATAATATCGTTTGTTAAAAAACAAAAAAATATATATATAAATGCATAATTTATACCTATAAGTAAGAGAATAAACAAATGAGTAATGCTAGAACATTTTTAAACCACATTGGTGTACCATCTCATGTAACAAGTGATGCACTAACATCTAATCAGATAGATTCACTGATTGACGTGATATGTACACATCACTTGCCCCGTCGTATGGTACACCAATGTGGTACAAAAATGTGACCTACCGAGCATTTTCCTAAAACAATAGCAAAAATAAGAAAATATATTATCTATTTAACCAATATGCACATGTATTCACTTGCCAAATATATAGCTAATTAAAAGGTACACATGCATAAATATGCATATGTGCAAGATATATTGTTGGAACGAAATTTGTGTACATCCGTAGACACCCATGAACGTCGGCAATGGGTGAATGGGGTTGATTGAGGGTGTGATTGAATCCGTGTTGGATTTCTTACGTATCTACATGAATGAAGAATCAAATCTCGGGTGTAATATTAGAGAATGAGTAGTGTGATGATGCTACATCGTGAACCATCTTTAGCGAATAAGCCTATGATGGGGCATGTAGGGGAGATGAACCTTCATGGACGTGGCTATGCGTAAACTATCGCGTATGTGGTGAATATATAGATTATTGTAGAGAATACCGAAGTTAGACAAGATTGCCCTCAATAAATGGGCAGGCTCCTTAGATACTCTCACTTGCAGCTCCTCAGATTATTGTAGAGAATACCGAAGATACTTATTGGTAGCCTGCGCAACCACTGGTCCCTCGACTGCCACACCTTCAGCAGCCACACAGTTTTTAGCAGCCAAAGCTTCCATCAGCTCATCCTTAGCCACTCCTGCCTGGACTGGCTGACCCTCAGCTGCTCCACCAAAGGCAGCCTCGAACGAGAAATCAAGCAGATCAACTAGAGAAATAGAGAAAGTCTCGAAGTTCTTCTCGAAAAACTCATAATCAGACGGCCTACCCTGAAGATGGTCTACATAGCCAAGCTTGTAGAAATCGGCCTAACAAGAAGCAAGTGCCACTTCGTTAGTGGCTTTCTTATTCTTCAGCTGCGTTTTCTCTTCAACAAGCCCAGTGTGAGCACCTGCATCTTATCCAGTTCATTTTTTAGGTTCTCGCTAGCAGACAACGCACCTTGCAGATCCACTTCCTTAGACTCAAGCTTACTGGCAACATCCTTGAGACGAGACACTTCAGCATGCATGAAGACAAGCTCCTCGTCCTTGGCAAAACAAGCAGATCGTAACTCTGAATTGACACACTTAAGGTCCTTGACCACCGGAGAAACACGACTAGCTTCATTCTCTACAGCTTCCAACATCGCTTAAGTCGCACTAAGCTTAGCCTTCAAGTGGACAACTTCCTGATGAGCGGTCTTCAGCTGCACAAAAGTGGGGTCAGAGACATCAGACTCTTTCAAAACGGCGAGATCAGATTCGAGCTTCTCAATCTTTTCAACAGCTGAGCGAAGTTGAGCAATCAACGCCATTTCGGCCTCTTTATCACACTTGACAGCATCCTGATCAATGCGCATAGACTCAGCTACCAGGATCAAAGTCTTATGCATTGTAGCAACCAATGGGAACCTTATCGAGTAGGCAGGATGCTTCGCAAAAGAGTCTGAGCGGACAACAACTTTCCCAACCCTATCAACGAACTTGGCGCATGCATCGACGTCCTCAAGCAGGTCAGCTTTTAGCAGTGCATAAACCTCGGGAAACTCCCCAGCCTTAGACTTGGTGGATCTCTCACAACTGCACATGCGAGTAGATTTTCCTTTCTCAGCAGATGAATCAGCCGCAACAGAAGGAATAGGCCCAGGCCCCACCTTAGCAGCAGAATCCACATTCTCGCTCTTCATAACAGCGAGCCTCTCAAAAGCCGAATCGAACTTAGCTCCTGACGCACGCTTCGACATAAATCCAGACACCAGAGGCACCACCGAACCTTTTCGCTGGGCAATCCTCTCAGTAATGGTCGTGGCTACCTTTGGAGTAACAGGTTTCACAGGCTTAGACTCAACGGTCTTTTTCATCCCCTTAGGAGAAATCAGATTGATGACAAGCTTCTCAGCAGCAGACGAGCCCCCACGAGCAGCATAACAAGTCTTTGGCTTCTTCTCGGTTGAAGGCTCACGAACAGGTGAGGAATATCTCTTCTTTCCATCCTAATTGGTAACAGGCTCTACAGCAGCGATCAGACGAGCAAGCGCCTCAACCTTTATTCGCTTTATCTCTTCCTTCGGAGACAACCCCCCTTTCTCCCGACGAAGAGGACTGAGCAGCCAGCGCCATTCACGGTAGTTAGCAGGAATGCCCAGGGGGATATGCACATTTTTCATATCTGCCGAAGTTCTTGGAGTTGAGCCAATTTTTGAATCTACACAAAGTAAGAAGAACGATCAGTAAACTGAAGTCATGGAACAGCTTAACAAAAATTCAAGCGGGCCAGGAATGAAGCAGTTCACTTACCACTGATAAAAACAGTTGAAACACGCAGCTCAGGAAAAGAGTCAGACTCCTACTCTCCACTTACCTCCAAGGTATCTCTCGTCCACTCATGATCACCTTTGCAGGGAGCATTAAGTAGCCTATGACGAGATCTCAGCTGCCTCACCCCTTCTTTGTGGCCGATTTCAAAGAAGTACCAAAACTCATTTATGGTCAAGCCAAGATCAAATAACCTGCTTAAGTTTGAGAACCCCACCATCGCACGAACTGCATTCGAGGAGCACTGAGCAGGCGCGCATTTCATGGAGCAGATCACCTTTTGGAGAAGACACGACATGGGAAAAGTAAATCCCAACACAAAGTAGTACTGATGGAATTTGATAGCCCTTTTCCTAGCAGTGGCACCCTCATAGCACGGTTCATGGTCGCTATCGTTTTTCACTCGCTTGACGCGAACTCTTGACGGAATCGCATGCTTGTATGTCTCAAGAAAATCCAAAAACAGCTCGTCATAATTGATCTTGACATGTGCAGCCTTGAAGTAGCCCACCTTTCCGAAGGAACCACCTTCACGATACAAAGATGGAAGATATTCGTCACTTTTGTGATCGGAGGAAGACATCTCAAAGTCCTTACAAAAAGTGTGAAAAAATATTTAGAAGGCAGCTCGCAAAAAGAGAAATAATAAATAAATAAATAATAAAAAGGACCGCAGAGCCTAGAGCCCAAACGCCAGGCTCCACAACCCAGCTCACTGCTCCCCCTATCTCCTTCAGCACAGGCCCAAACCGCAGGAGCCCGGCAACCAGCCAGGCCCCACGGCCCAGACCTAGCTCTCACTCTCTCACGCAGCATGGCCCGAATGCCTTTGGTCATCCATGCATGTGGCCCACGCCGCTCAGCCTAACACGGGATAAGGTATGCGCCTCATTCTTCTCTTCTCATTCGTACCCAACGCGCTCCAGCAAGGCCCAAGCCTCTTGGCCCAAGTCACCAGGACCCGAGAGCTAGCCCACGTCGGTCTCTCCCACTCTATCACCTCTCGCCTGCACGGGCCCGTGCCCAGCATCCTTGAATGTCTGACCCAGGCTGGCCTCACTGCGCCCCAGCGCACCTGTCCCCTTGGCCCAAGCCGAGCCGAGCTTCTGGCACACGCCAGCCGGTCCCCGCGCTGCACCACCAACATCTCATGCTGCCCACCGTGTGCAGCAGCCCCGTGGCATCCTTGCCACATCAAACACACTTCCTCGGCCCCTGCCGAGCCAATTTTTCAAGTCCCATGACTCCCAAAAAAATTCAAGAAAAAGAAAATTCAAATTTTTCTTACCTTGGTTCTGCACGGAGAAGAAGAACAACAACGAGAGACAACTCTTTGCAAGGTCAAGAGAAGAAGAAAGCTAGGGGAGGGGGGAAAAATTTCATTTGGTTTCTCTCTTCCTTGTTGGAATGATGATTGTTTTCGAAATTTATTTAATCCCCTACTTAAGGCAAAATTAAATAGGTATTGGGGGCAATTGGTTTCCTTTTCCTAGAAGAAGTCCATCTCCAAATCAAGAAAGGAAATCAAGTTCAAATTGGGAAACAACTCTACAAACCCATGCAGCTCGAGATTTCTACACGTACTGCCTTTTTCCTACGTACAGCCCAGCAGGTGCGGGGCATTTGTGGAGCCTAAAATAATCCCAACAATTCTAGAGGCGACATGTGGACTTTTGCTCAAGAAAGACAAGATTGCCCTCAATAAATGGGCATGCTCTTCAGATACCCTCACGTGTAGCTCACACCCCTGAGGTCTCAGCAGCTGAATACGACTGCCCACAGCTCACCTGCCCTTGGCAATGAAAAGTCAAAGCATTAAAGATGAGGATTAATTACCCAAATCCTATCTTTAATACATCCTCAATTGAAAATTGACTCCAATCAAGTAAGTAATCCCTATTTAATTCAATTAGGGATAATTACTCCATTATCTCAAGATATTATTTCCTATTTAATATCTTGAGAATATTTCTCCAAAAACATTGGCCAATAGGATGCCGCCATGTGTATGGTAAAACCCTAACACTATGGCCGACCCTCTTCCCTATATATACCCCATACTCTACCAAATTTCAGAGGCTTTTGCTACCCTAAGAAAGCCCTAAACACTTTACTCTCTCAGAGAAACTGACTTAGGCATCGGAGATCCATTGACCTAGCCCCCCACCTCGTGGGCACATGAGGCTTAGGTCCTTGATCAAAGGTGTTAATTGTTTTGCAAGTGCATTTTCATTAAGACTGAAGACGGCATAAATTTGCATCAACACTAGGTACAATAATCAAAACTTACAGCCTCTAATGTAGGATAAAACACAACCAACTTATAGTACTATATATAAGTATGATGTTACAAAAAGGCAAAGCCATAAGTTATGTATACCTAATTATTGTGATGAAATTGGACTAATATCTAACTATGGGAAAGGAGTATTTAATTGAATTATTATTTCAACGGTTCATACTACCTAAGCTATAACTAAATAAATAAATATATATATATATATATATATATATATATATATATAGTTTGCAAATTTGTATATAAATTTTAATTAACGTTGTACATATGGCGGCACTCTTTTTTCCTTTTTTGAATTTTTCCTCCTTTTAAGTGGTTTTTCCAAGATTACCCTTTTTTTTAGTAAATAAACAATATCGTAGGGGAGGGGTGGGCTTAGCCTCACAATAAGCTAGTAATAATGTGGTTTAAATTCGTCTTTGGCAAAAATCGAATATAAGACCTCTCAATTACAAGTAAAGATGAATAATACTAGACCGTAGTACTAAGTGACTCCAAAACTAAGGGTTTTTTTTCTTTTCACAGAGGCCCAAATTTGCAACTTTCTTTCTACTTTGGGTTGATTATGCGTTTTACTCTTGGTTATTGATTAAAAAAAAACTGAATTATCGCCCTACTTGAGAATAGGTGTGGCGCCTATATATCAATTGGATTAGGCATAACTTCCAGTAATATCATTGAAATTGTTAATTAGGAAATGTCCCTTCTAAAATAATAACGCAAGCGGTGGATTTCCCTACGGAGGGCTTTATCCTTCAACTCAAGGATATGTTTTCAATTTTTTCATGGTTAAATGAATTTAGTTCTTTTATCCTTCGTAAAAGATAAACAATAAAAAATAAAAACAACGACGACAACAAAATCATAGAGAGTTTTAATTTTTCGATTCTTCTAAACAAAGTTAAAGAGTTGTTAATTACCCTGAAAATAAAAGTTTTAGGAGTAAGGATGCTTAAAAGAAGAAAGAAAGTTCAGGATCAAATTAGGCCAAAGAGAAAATGAGTTTTAATAAAAAGGACAAGGCCGAAGACCATACAAGCAAAATTTGGTTGGGCGGTTTGCCTATCAATGAACTTTCTGTTGGTATTATATATTCTTATACTTTCCAAGTGCCAAAAGAAGATTTCGGATGGAATCAGAGTTGTTCTAATGATACCACGCGTTATCTCTTTACATGCATGAAACTGTACGTACTTTCATAAAATGGAGACGAAGAGATGAAAAAAGTTAATGTTCGACCATAAAATAAATTGGTATGAATAATTCAACGAGTTTTTTTATGTGTAACGAATTTCTATGCTTAACACATGGACAACATAAATGGAGCATACGTGACTGTTGAGCATCACATGTGGGATAACTTATTCTGATATACCATGAAAAAAGTTAAGGTCTCATCATAAAATCAATTAGCAATATAAAGAATAACTCATCTACTTATAAGCACATTCAGGGTTCGTTATTTTGTAATATGAAATTTGATACATCAAAAAGAGAGCGAGAGATTGTATAAAACCGTGGGTCTTTTTTTCCCTCTTTAGTAAGATGCTAGACCAACGAGTGGGCGTTATTGACTTCGATTAAGTTTTGGCTTGACAGACATGCTTGCGGACTACAAATTAATATTGGACTGTTCCATCCTCTGAAATTCACATGCATGTGATGAATTACTCATCTTATGTTGTCTGTGTTAACCAAGCTGGTATGAACAGATAAGAATAGATAAGGATGAGGAAGAAGATTAGAGAGACAGAGATTGAGGATTACTCCAGTAATTAAGAAGAAAGAAGGTTTTACTTTTTGATTAATGTTGAATGAATAGTACAATCTATTACAAAGGTTTATATCCTAATCTACAATTGCTTATAAACTAAGCAATCCTTACAACAACTTGTAACTAACTCGCTAATCTATTGACCCTTGTCAACATCACAACAGCTCAATCTTATACCCCTAACAGTATACCGTCAAAAAGTGTATATAAATGTATCAACTGATCAATGAAGTCCCAGAGGTCTAATAGCGGTGAACTTTTAAGTTGCCAAAATAAAGAAAAAAACACAAGGGTAAAATAATTAGGGATGTTGCATCCATGCATTATGTATTTAAATTAACTCACATGAAAAAGACGGTGATCCAGTAAAATTGGATAGAAAGGTTCCACAGAAAGAGTCGTACGTCCTCTCAGTCCTCGGATCGCCTGCTGTTTGACATGCTGAAAACACAAATCAACGATGCCATGATCAGAAAACTGAAGCAAAAGTAAACGACTGGCTTCTTTGTTGACCCCATTATTATGACTGTCATTGCCTTGTGGATTTAGGGCTCAAGTGACAAATTCGGTGGAGTTTTAGTAGACTTTCTCTGTCGGCAGGGGCGGATCTTCTAAGGGACCAAGGTGGTCCCAGGACCACCCGAAAGTTAGAATAAGTGGTTGTAAGGGCCTCCGAGGACCACCTAAGTCTGAGTGTGCGGTGGGACTGGCGACCGGTGAAGAAAGAACCAGCAGGCAGCCTGAGGAAGAAGAAGAAAAATTGCTCTTTATTTCTTAACCCTCAGCTGGACGGTGTCGTTTCATCTATTCATTTAATGAGTATTTGCGAGGCCGTTTGTTTTTGGGCCTTCGCTTATAGAGATTCATCTATTCATTTACTGAGTATTTGCAAGGCTGTTTATTTTTGGGCCCTAGCTTATAGAAACTAATGCCACGTCACTTTATTTATGTCTTTTTTTTGGAAAACCACTTTATTTATGTCTTTGCCTTTCTGTTTTTTGTTGAAATTATTTCCTTTTGGTTCTCCGCTTCCCTCATCCTCCTTCCCTTTTCTAGTCTAATTTTTCATTGCTAATCAATTTCATCTTGGTTGTCTGTGTGTTCTTCTCTTTGGTTCTTTTTTTTTTGTGTTTTCATTTTCATTTGTTTCTTTTGTCTTCTAATTATAGAGGATAATTCTACACCTATTTTACAATAAGAGAAGGAAAAAAAGTTTGAATTGTTTGCTTCGTTTTAAAACCAGTCATAAAAGTAAAAGTAAAGACATTTAATTAGGTATAAAATGCTGAAATTGAAACATTGTGGTCCAAACAGAAATTCTCACTTAATTATTCAAAAATGCAAAATTATTCACCAAACTCAAACATGTCAAACAAAGAAGCAACTCGGTGTTTACCTCATTGAAGCGATCATTCAATTCCTTAAATTTTAAGAGAAATAACGTTGTGTGGCTTAAAAAATATTGAAAAAAATGGTCAAATTAATTGGACAATAATTTAAAAAAAAAACAAATCTCAAGATAAATCAACACATTAAAAAGCAAGTTAGGTGGCGCACATTGATTGGCCAATGGCTAAAAAAAATAAAACAAATTGGGGTAATTTTGAAAGGGCACGTGGGTGGGATGGGAGAGAGAGAAAGTCTCTCTTCTTCCTCCCTCTTCTTCTTCCCTCTTCTTCTTCGTTAGAACCAAAACTATATTTCCAGAAGCTGCAAAATGCAAATCTTCATTCCTCCTTTCATTGGCCATGCCTAGTATTTTTCGTTAAGAAAAAAAATGAGAACATGCACGCACTCTGCGCTGTGCTAGAGCAGGGAAACCCAAAAGGCCAAAAACTAGAAATTTCATCACTTCCGATGGGACCAAAGGGGCGAACCACCGCTCCTGGGCTTGATTTCCGGCGATGGGAGTGGCGGCAGCCACTCCTTGTCCTCACGTAGCTTTGTTTATGTATATTGGGACCACCCAATGTTAAAATCCTGGATCCGCCACTGTCTGTCGGCCAATTAAAAGAAATTTTTTAATTGGATAGTTGACATTGTCTGTTTAGGTTTTAATTGGGAGTAATGCTAGGTAGACCAAATTTTTTAAATCAAACTTGCAAGCTAAATGATGTGATTGTAGATGATTTGATTATTAATTAAGTGTCGATTAATGTGCTTGTTTCTTATTGGTGACACATCATTTGATTTAAAAAATTTGATCTCCCTAACATTACTCTTTAATTGGGGTAATTCTTATGATTAGGAGAATATTCTCTACTTGATTAGTTAATTGAAAGCAATCAAAGCCTGACATAGTTGGAGCTTGTCTATTATTATGGGGAAAGGGAAGACATGGTTGGAGCTTGTCTATTATTATGGGGAAAGGGAAGGAGTTATTTCTTGCTGGCTATAGTATTGTCCTCCTCTCCAAGCTAAAAAAATAAAAAAGTACTCTACTTTTCAAGCGCTAAAAGAAATTTCTCGATGTCGAATAATCAAATATAGAGAGTTGTTGAAGAAAAATTTAGAGTGAAAGTAGGAGAGGCACGGCGAGAGAGAGAGGGAGAGAGAGAGAGAGCTCAACGGTTGTATTTTTACATGTGCAACACATTTGTTTTCGCACAACACTCCACCGTACACGCTTTCTTCTGCACAACTTAAGCATGATGTGCAGGTTATATAACGATAATCAATACTGCTATATATAGTATATAATATAAGGAAAACTAATGAAAATGATTTGACAACTTTGAGTTTTAATCAAAATGACAAAAATGTGTTGTAAGTGAATAGTACTAGGAGTGACTTTTTAGAGTAAAAATGTCATTTTCGTTAAAAACGAACAGTACCGAGGATATTTCGTTAAAACTTCCTATAATATATGTGGACACAAACAGGCATACGCACACACACATATATAGTAGCTAGCCTACTGATCAGAAGAATTGTGGAAGCAAAATTATATCTAAATATGACACGCCCCGATCCCAATGTCCGTGGGACATCAAGATGGTCACGTGCTGGCCAACATCCGAGGGTGATGAAAATCATTTAATTAATGCAAATGTTGAGAACATGGAAAACATGCATATAAATTTCGTTCGAAAACTAATATAATAAAATAATATAGAAAACTTCATTTTAATCCTTAAAAAAGATTATTTTTAAACTATAACCTTGTGTAAGATTAAAATCCAATTTTAGTCCCTAGTACATTTAATCATATTTATATTTTGATGTTTTATTTATCTTTTTATTTTTATTTTAATGTATTAATTACATTTAAATTTAATTTTTATTTCATTCATCATAATATATTTTAATGTCTACATTTAGGGAACTAATTTTTTTTATAATATATATTCCGATAACAATTTTGTATGTTCTTCATTTAGGTACATTAATCCATTTGAATATTTCAGTATATCCATCGGTACAAACATATAGTTACATTGATTCAATATAATGCATTTCGGTCAATATAATGCATTTCGTTACGTACATTTTGGTACACATTTGAATATTGACTTTTAGGTACATTAATTCAATATATTATATTTCGGTACATACATTTAGGTACATACATTTTGGTACATGCATTTCAGTATAGACATTTAGGTACATACATTTCGGTATTGACATTTAGGTACGTACATTTTGGTATTGACATTTAGGTACATTAATTCAATATAATACATTTAGGTTCATTATAATATATTTCGGTACAATCATGTAGGTACAAATATTTCGGTACAAAAAAGTCAATTTTATATATTTCGGCACAGTCATTTATGTACACTTATGTATTTATATATTTCTGTATCATAAATTTCTTTTAATATTTTCTCATTTACATTCATTTATAATTAAAAAAACTAAATATGTGCATATTAATAAACTTAAAATTTAATGTGGATAGATTAAATAAAAATACACATTAAATAACAAAAATTGAATGTAAATTTTGATAAAAGTACACTTCAAAGGATTAAATTGAATATGTAATCTAGCACCAGGATTTTTTTAAAATTTTAATCTTTTACAAGGACTAATGTTCAAAAACCCCAATTCAACTGCCAACAATGAAAACATAATAATAGTGCATGACATGTTCAGAGCATATTCTAATTCAGAGTACAAGCGGAAACTACTTTTACAATGAAGTCAAAGCAAAAGGGATGGCATGATGTCACTGGTAAGGGAACACCTAGTAGCTCGGTTCGTAATCCTCGTTCCTATGTCCTGAGGGGGCGCAAAACAAACATGAGTGGTCCAAGTTGATATATATATATATATATATATATATATATATAAAATATTGAAACAGTTATCAACATACTAACCCCAAAAGTTTTATGAAAACATCAATAGCATAATATGTAGTAGGTTTTCTGAAAACCCTAGCATACCATAAAACGTTTCCTGAAACATATCTCATATATAGTGTGATAAATAGTGGTATCCAATAATAATATCTCTCGGCCCAATGCCAGCTTCTATGTCTCTGCGCCCGTAACTAGAGATTATTTATCATGGCCCAATGCCAGCTCCATGTCTCTCGGCCTGAAGCCGGAGATTATTTCTCCCGGCCCACAGCCAACAACCATAATCCTCGCCTGTGGCGATATAGTGACCACTAGATAAGCACAAAACCATTGAACATAGACTTTCCAAACATAGGTATATATCTCTCAAAAACATCTTCATAGTATAAAGTAATTCATCATCTATACTATAAAGAAGTGTGCAAAAGCATGTTCATAAGCAGTATAAAGTCATCCATCATCTATACTACAAAGAACATGAGTTCGATAAAAAATGGCAATTCAAAATATTCTCAGTAAGCATAATATATCATAAAACGTAATCATTAAATCATGCTTTTCATGCATGCATTTCTACTATTAAAACATGCATTTTAGAAGGGGTCCACTCACAGATACTCCGTCGTCGTAGAGCCGTACGAAATAGGAATGACGGAATCGCCGCTATTAGTTGCACATAAGCACATAAAGGGTACAATTAACAAAAATCTATTCAAACAATTGAATTTGGGAAAATGAACGTCAAAAACGGATCCAAGACGTCGAAATTAGCCTAGAAAGGGTCATGGTCAAAACCTAAAAAAGTTAACGAAAAGTCAACGTAGACCGGAAGGTCAACGGGTCCAGGTCAAACCGGGGTCAGTCAAAACGGGTCCAGGTCAAACCGGGGTCAGTCAAACCGGGTCGGTCAAATTAGGCTGGGTCAAAGGTCGGTCAACGGGCCTGGGTTTGGTACGGGTTGGGCCTAGGGTTAGTGGATCGGATCCATGGCCCAAAGGCTTGGGGTCCAAATAGAGTTTTGGGTTTGGGTTTGGGTTTAACCTAAGCGGGCTGAGGGCCTTGGTTGCATAATAGGGCTTGGGCTTGAAAGCCTGGCCTAAGTGCCTAGGGTTTTTAGAAAATAAACAAGATAAATAAATAGGTTTGGGTTGGGTTAAACGGGCCTAAGGCCCAAGTGCTAAACGGCCTAAAGGGCCTCCAATTAAAAGGGTTTTGAGGTTTAAGCTTAAAGGGTTGGGCCGGCCCAACTCCACTCGTGGTTCGCCGGACCCAATGGAAGAGAAAGCCGAAATTCGGCCGAAAAGTTCCTCCGAGCTCGATTTACAACCCTAGGGTACAAACTAAGTACCAAAATGAAGATAAAGGTGAGAGGGAAAGTTTCCATACCTTTTATACATCGTGGGGTGGCCGAATTTCGGCTCGAAAGCCACGGATCGCTCGACCTGGGTGTGATGTGGGTGTCCCGATGCTTCACAGGGACGGAGAAGAGAGAGAAAAGGTTTTCGTGATTTTGGTGATGTCGTGGTTCGTTGGAGGGGATGGTGTATGGGTGTGTGTGTGCGGATCACCGGGGATGGGAGATATGGGTGAAGAGAGATCTGTGAGAGTGAGAAGGATCCGAGAGTGAGAGAGCTGAGAGAGGGACTAGGGTGAGAGAGTAGGGTGATGGGGATGTGGGAGCTGCCACGTGGCAGCATAAAATAGAGGAGCCGGGGGACCAAATCCAAAGGTGGGCCCTTTTAGGCACACCTATTAAGGCCCTAAAGCAAACCCAAGTTAACTTTCTTGCGTGAAAAGATCAAAAAGCCCCCGTTCCAAAAATTCGAACGAAAAACTCAGGATGGGTTGTGACAATCTACCCCTGCTAAATAAAATTTCGTCCCGAAATTTAAAATAACTAGCTACTCTGAAATACTTGAAAATAGGAAGAAGAAATCAAGTCAGAGTGGTTGCATAAAAGGGAAAATGCCACACCGTCGTGATCAGGTTGGAATGATTCCATCTTTCGTGCCTCTAGGCTCATGTTTTCTTTCCCCATCGGTGTAAAAGTAGAAAACATACTTTATAAAGATATAAAGTCGAAAACATATATTGACGTAAGGTCAAAAATATGTACGTAAAATATGATAGCATCAAAATAGATATGTACTAACATATAGGTCGAAAACTCGTGCTGAACTTAAAACTGAAAGTGGAAAAGACTTCCAAAAACATTTGTAACCTCGAAAATACGTTAAAACTATAATAAGGTAATTTAAAATACTTGTACCAAAAGTGAGAGTGGGTCTCGCCCAAGCATATGTAACGTCACGTACTCCGAGAACAAAAGTGTCTTTGGGTCGAGCCCAACAATAGCAAATCAGTAACAACTGCCGTAAACGGGTCTTCCTGCCCACTTGCTTAACGAACCCAACGAATAAGTTATTGATACAAACAGTCGGCCGCCAGCGATATCGATCACACATTTGTTGTCTCGATAAGCAAGCAGTAATTTCCCAAGGGTGTATAATTTTCTATATCGTAAATTCGATCTTTCAAATACCATTTTGCTCTGCAACGTGGGAGTGTACAAAGATCGTCTGATTCTCGCCTCAACCGCGCTGTAGTACCGTTCCATAGCGCACCAATCAGATTTGCTAGAAGTGTTTCAACATCTACGTATTCACGAACAATAAGGTCCTGAAGTGAAGCAGTGGAAAGATGCGTTACGACGAACACATCTCATCATCTTGCTACAATTCATAGGCATCATATCGTTGGAAAAGATCTACCAGAGTACGATATGGTGTATATGAATTGTAGCAAAATAATAAGAGGTGACTATTCATTTCTGCGCGAAGATAGTGATTGGTGATGCAATCCATTGACCACCCGTACTACTACCTTCACCAATCCCTTACTAAAAGACGGCTCAAACCTCACAGCAATATGGAACTCTTTCTAGTATGTTTGGTAAGCTTGTGAAAAGGTTATGCTCCTAATATTCTTGTTTGAATCGATATGAACTGGGCGCACACTTCAGCCGAATCGATCGATCGTGAATTCCTCACTGATTGAGCGAGAAACCATGTCGAGAAGGCTAAAAGAACATTCAAGAATTTGAGGGTCAAAACAAGTCCATCAAAGCTAGAGTACAAAACCAAGGATACTTGGCATTTCTCGACACTTTGTGAAGATTTTCAATTTCCAACGGTCGCAACCTTTTTGGAAATTGATGAGAATAACGTCTGCTACCGAAAAGTCTCCCAAGAAGGTATTTAATCTAAACGAAGTCAACGCTCAAAGAATTTGATGTAAAGCTGACGGTCAATGGTTAGGGAACTTGACTTCATTGTTAGAGTAAGTAAGAAGGTTATTGTTAGAACAATTGCCGAGAATTGTTCTAAAGATCCACACGAATTCCTCAGTGGGAGCGAGTCCGAGGACATTGATTCGATTCCACTATCTAACACTTACTAAACTTCACAACATTTATTGCTTACTCACTTTCTTCAACACGAACTTCGAATGTTTCGAGCAATTTTCACATAGATGTGACTCTGCCTTCCATTCTTAGGGAATGCATGTTGCAGAGTATCGATCCGATGTTGAAAGTCATCCAACAACCAATTCGTCATCGACGAGGCATAATCCCTACACAGGTTTCTTCTTTTTCAATAAGATGTGACTATTCATGCAGTATGAGGGTTGCATAACCATGCTGAAAGACAACAAATCTGGAAGTCGTGACATCCAAATGATGTCATGACTGACACAATACTACAGTAACAGAAGATCCTAAGTATGCTCTGAACAAACCTGGCTTTGATACCAATCTAACACGCCCCGATCCCGATGTCCGTGAGACATCGAGATAGTCACGTGCTGGCCGACACTCGAGGGTGACGAAGGCCATTTAATTAATGCAAATGCTGAGAACATGGAAAACATGCATATAAATTTCGTTCGAAAACTAATATAATAAAATAATATTCAACTGCCAACAATGAAAACATAATGATAGTGCATGACATGTTCAGAGCATAGTCTAATTCAGAGTACAAGCGAAAACTATTATTACAATGAAGTCAAAGCAGAAGGGATGACACGATGTCACTGGTAAAAGAACACCTCGTAGCTTGGTTCGTAATCCTCGTTCCTATGTCCTGAGGGGGCGCAAAACAATATGAGTAGACCAAATTGATATATATATATATATATATATATATAATATTGAAACAGTTATCAACATACTAACCCCCAAAGTTTTATGAAAACATCAATAGCATAATATGTAGTAGGTTTTTCGAAAACCCTAGCATGCCATAAAACCTTTCATAAAACATATCTCATATATAGTGTGATAAATAGTGGTATCCAATAATAATATCTCCCGGCCCAATGCCAGCTTCTATGTCTCTGCGCCCGTAGCCAGAGATTATTTCTCCCAACCCAATGCCAGCTCCATGTCTCTAGGCCCGAAGCCAAAGATTATTTCTCCCGGCTCAATGCCAGCTCCATGTTTCTTGGCCCGAAGCCAGAGATTATTTCTCCTGGCCCGCAGCCAACAACCATAATTCTCGCCCGTGGCGGTATAGTGACCACTAGATAAGCACAAAACCATTAAACATAGGTATATATATCTCAAAAACATCTTCATAGTATAAAATCATCCATCATCTATACTATAAAGAAGTGTGCAAAAGCATGTTCATAAGCAGCATAAAGTCATCCATCATCTATATTACAAAGAACATGAGTTCGATAAAATATGGTAATTCAAAATATTCTCAGTAAGCATAATATCTCATAAAACGGAATCATTAAATCATGCTTTTCATGTATATATTTCTACTATTAAAACATGCATTTTAGAAGGGGATCCACTCACAGATACTCTGTTGTCGTAGAACCGTACGAAATAGGAATGACGGAATCGCCGCTATTAATTGCACCTAAGCACATAAAGGGTACAATTAACAAAACTCTATTCAAACGATTGAATTTGAGAAAACGAACGTCAAAAACGAATCCAGGACGTTGAAATTAGCCTATGAGGGGTCTTGGTCAAAACCCGAAAAAGTCAACAAAAATAAATGTTGACCGGTCAAAGTCAACGATCAAAGGGTCCGGGTCAGTCAAACCAGCTAGGTCAAAGGCCGGTCAACGTGCCTAGGTTTAGTTCGGGTTAGGCCTAGGGTTAGTGGACCAGATTCATGGCCCAAAGGCTTGGGGTCCAAATAAGGTTTTAGGTTTGGGTTTAACCTAAGCGGGCCGAGGGCCCTGGGTTGCATAAAAGGGCTTAGGCTTGAAAGCTCAGCCCAAGCACCTTTGGGGTTTTTAGAAAATAAACAAGATAAATAAATAGGTTTGGGTTGGGTTTAACGGGCCTAAGGCCTAAGTGCTAAACGGCCCAAAGGGCCTCCATATAAAATGGTTTTGGGGTTTAGGCTTAAAGGGTTGGGCTGGGCCAACTCCACTCGTGGGTCGTCGGACCCAATGGAAGAGAAAGCCGAAATTTGGCCAGAAAGTTCCTCTGAGCTTCGTCCGAGCTCGATTTACAACCTAGGGTACAAACTAAGTACCAAAATGAAGATAAAGGTGAGAGAAGAGTTTCCATACCTTTGATACATCGTGGGGTGGCTGGAGGTGGCCGAATTTCGACTCGAAAGCCACGGCTCACTGGACCTGGGTGTGCTGTGGGTGTCCTGGTGCTTCACAAGGACGCAGGAGAGAGAAAGAGAGAGAGAGAGAGAGGGAGAGAAAGAGAGAGAGAGAGAGAGAGAGAGATAGAAGGTCTTGGTGATGGTGGTGATGTCGTGGTTTGTCGGTGGGGATGGTGTATGGGTGCGGATCGTTGGGGAGGGGAGAGATGGGTGAAGAGAATTTTTGTGAGAGTGAGAGGGATCCGAGAATGAGAGAGCTGAGAAAGGGTCTCGGGTCAGAGAGTAGGGTGATGGAGGTGTGGGAGTTGCCATGTGGCAGCAGAGAAGAGAGGAGCCGAAGGACCAAATCCAAAAGTGGGCCTCTTTTAGGCACACCTATTAAGGCCCTAAAACAAACCCAAGTTAACTTTCATGCGTGAAAAGATCAAAAAGCCCCTGTTCCAAAAATCCGAACAAAACACTCGGGACGGGTTGTTACAAAATATGTGGCTTTGATTCAGACTAATATTAGCAGCATAACATGGCATGCATGCACGGTTTGACGTTTGTTAACTTTCAGTGTAGAACAGTGACCGAACTCTGTTATGGGGGCTTCTGTCACTTCCATTCAAATCTTATACTCTTCATATTGCGTGTGCTGAAACTTAAATCTTTTATGCATGTGTGTATACAGACTACAGAGATAATTTTAGGGTTTAATTTGTTGTTATATTGTTCTCTCTATCGAGATATAATATATATATATATAGGGTGAAGTGCCGATTTAGTCTCTGAATTATTACCTCAGTGAAAATTAGGTACCTGAATTAATTTTTCGGTAAATTAAGTCCCTAAATTCATTAAAAATTGTTAATTTCATCCCTACTATTATATTCAAAACTATTTTGTCCAATTTTTCTTGAACTTAAGTCACTTGACTCACTTTAGAGTGTAACACCGTCATTTTCTCTCCTATAAACCCTTCACATTTCATATAGGTTGCGAATCTAACATCTAATTTACCCTTCAAAGTTAACTTACACTATTTCTTATGAAAAACTACCAATTTACCTTCCAAAGTTAACTCCATACACTATTTCTTTATGGAAAACTATCAATCTACCCTCTAATGTGTATCACATGCAAGTAACGTGACTTAAATTGACGGAAAATTAAATATAGTAGCTTTGAATATATTATTAGAGATGTAATTGGCAGATTTTTATAATTCAATGACTAATTTTTCTGAAAAAATAGTTTAGGGACCTAATTTTCACTGAAATGATAATTCAGAGACTAAATTGGCAATTCATCCATATATATATATATATATATATATATATATATATATATATCTATATAAGGTTACACAAAACTTGTAATATAAGAGACAATTAAGGAATTCTAATTACACACTAAAAACATTCGGTTGACTCATGCAAACATACGGTACGTGTATTTACTATTATACAATACTATATACATGGCAAGCCTGGAAACTCGATGGAGAAACTGTGTCTGAAGGAATTAGGGTTTTCAAACCACAGAGTGGATTAATAAGTCAAAGATATCGGGTGGTTGTATAATATATTAATAATTAAACTGGACTATTAGAAAACTATTATATTATAATTAGCCATACCATACCTTTTTTAATGCGTCATAACTTTTTGAGAACAAGTAGGTTGGTTTCTTGAATTTCTGTCAACTACTTCACCAATGTTCATGATCAGAATTTAAGTCACTGCTCGCTGGCGCCCTGGAGTCAGAGCTGATAATTACAACTCTCCAGACAAATTCAGGCTGGCATTGTTTGGTGATTTTTCAACTCTGAAATGTTTGTCAGAAGTAATTATCGGTATAATATTTCCAACTTACCTCGTCGTATTAGTATTAGATCTCGTTTAGCAGCTCGGACTGTATTAACTATTTCAGTTGGATAGGATAAATAGTGATCGAATAGTACTTATTAAATTAGTTGGACGTTTGATGTAACATCAGACTAATTACCGTATTATTTATACAGTATTTGGTACTGTACTGATAAGAGCAAGAAACATAAAAAAAAAAAAAACCCAAGTCATCGTCTTCTTCTCTCCATCATCTTTCCCAGATGAAACCTTTCATAATTTTGAAATCCTATTATTGATTCTCATCAAATCCCATTATCAATTCCCAACAAAACCTTTCATCTTTTCCAATTTGAAATATTTCCAAAGCAAGGCAAATTATCTTCACCGCAAGAGAGAAATGCCCAGAACATGTCCCCCTCCTCCCCCTCACCTCTCCTCCACTCCACCTCGTTCACACACACGAACAAACCCAGAATCTAAATCTGAAAAAAAAAAAAAAAAAAAAAAGGATGAAGACAATCAATTGAAAAACATAACAAGCAGCAAAAAACATAACAATTCAATGTTGAATTTTTCAATTTACCTTAAATTTTTAGATTTGAAATAAATGAGAAACCCTAATTTTAATTAAGGAGCAAGATTTTAAAATCAATTGAAAAAATGGAGATATTAATACTATTAGTTTGATTTAATATATAAATCAAGCAAGAAAAAAAATGAATTTGCAAGAAAAGTTGAGAGAGAGAGAGAGAAACTGTGCGACAGAAGGAAATACATAGAGAAGAAGAAGCAATAGGAGGTTCAGACACCCAAACGATGGAAACGAGGAAAGATTTGCGAACGCCAGGCGATGGAACGGAGGAGGGAATTCAAGAGGTGTGCGTTATTTCTCCCGACTAATTATCCATAGGTTTTGGGGAGGATAATTAAGCAGGCGTGAAGCCGACTAAATTAGCGGGGCCGGATATATAGTCGGGGTACTAAAATTATACATCATGCGCCAAACACCGTATTCGTATTAATTAGTACTATCTAATATGTAAAATGGTGTGCCAAACGAGGGGTAGTTAGTAAACCTTAGATCTCAACGTACCATAATCTCATATTATCGCATCTTAGTCATCCGCTGAAGTAGCCGCGTGAGGCCATGACGTGCACTTTCACATTTTGCCATAAAAAAACTTGAGATCAGATTCTTCTCTTCCGACAGATCGCAGTTGCTGCCATCCATATCCAGTGTCCACACATGCACTCAAACTATAACGAAATCATTGAAAAGGAGGACAAGTTCTTACCTAGCAATTATATATTTCAAAAGATGTGGAAATCGTCATCCTATTAATATAATTACTTGGAATTAAAGTATGCAATCAAAATTGTTTCTTCTACCCAGTATTCTATCTATCATCACTACTGAGCTAACCCTAGTAGCTTAAATATTTTAATCATTTGTTCTGTAAGGTAAATAGATCAAACAGAGCATATACAATTCGATTTAGGTAAGAATACGTATATAAAAAAAAAAATTGATCATATTAAAACGCGTAAAACAATAATGTTCTTTAGATAAAGTAAAAACAAAATTATAACAAATCAAAGGACTAAACAACTTTTGATTTGGTCCATTTTTTGCATGAATAATTCTTAAGCACTTAAAAGCTCAAAAGAGCCTCCCAAAATCAAACATGTAATTACTCGTATGTATCAAATTAAATTGTCTATTTATTTACAGACAATAACTAATTCGAAAAATCTTAAATGTCACATATGAGACAAATCGAACCTAGCTGGAATGATTGAGTTTATATTCTTCAAACTCACGCAACAGTATTCATTCTTGCCACTTGGCCAACCAAATCAAAATTCAAAAGTTATCTTGAATTTTTTTGGATCTACTTGTCCAGTAGCAATGCTAGAGAGATTAAATTTGTAGATAAAATTTACAAACTAAATGATGTATCACAAATAAAAAATGAGAAAGTTTATCAACGCTTAAGTAATAATCCAATCATCAACTCCTATGTCATTTAGTTTACAAAATTTGTCTACAAATTTAGTCTCCCTAGCATTACTATATATATATAGCGAAGTGTTATTGGCACTCCAAAAATCTCATTCTAAACTCTTCACAAGTGTATTTTTCTTTCCTAATATAAAAAGTTTGGAATGTAAAATTAGATTTTTGGAATGCTAATAACAATTCCCTATATATATATTTGACTTGCTAGATAAACATGGCGCCGGGATATCCATTTGAGATCACGTACATTGGAAACAATATGCCGTAGCGATATAGCTTGAGCATTCACATGTAGACGTGTCTGTTTCCCTTTCACACACACAGACACTAGTTGTCATTTGCATTCATTCAGATCGACCGCCCTCCTTCCCTCCTCTCCTCCCTAACCATCTCAAACAGACCATAACCTACTTAATTCCCCCACCACTGGCTTTCCCCTCGTCCAAAGGCCAATATATCTATTATTCACAAAATTGGATCATTGGTTTGGTTC
This sequence comes from Heteromeles arbutifolia, assembly GCA_024362995.1. Classification (NCBI taxonomy): domain Eukaryota; kingdom Viridiplantae; phylum Streptophyta; class Magnoliopsida; order Rosales; family Rosaceae; genus Heteromeles; species Heteromeles arbutifolia. Next base: position 24,084,103 of record JANCRC010000006.1, read on the forward strand.
AATTGAATTCTTGATTTTTGAACTAAAGTTTCATGAGTGTTGATTCCTTAACGTGTGATTATATATAGTAATAGTCCATGTGGATAATCCCGTTAGGACTTTTATCTCTTATTTGCCTCTTAAAACCTTTTAATTTGGACGACTGCTTTATATTGCGATAAGTTTTGAGAACAATATTTTTGGAATTTTAATTTATGACAAAACTCCAATGAAGTTAAAATACAGAGACCAATCCCCTAATATTTATTAGTCTCTCTCCACCTCTCTTGCTATTTAAGGGTCATCTGCTCATTTCTCTTCCCATGTCTCTTCTCCTCACTCTTTCTCTCTCTCTTTTCTGATTCTCTGGGAGATCTCTGAGTTGGGTTTGTATTTTGGTGATTTAATTGGTAATATTTGTGTAGTGTGGATATAATATATGGAGAACAAGTATAGTGGGAGCAATAGTGGGATGGAACAGCAAAAGGAAGGGAAGATAGCAAACCAAAGAGGTGGGACATGTGAGCCAATTCTGAGGATTTTGGCCTTGGTGCTAACTCTTACGGCTTCTATTGTTCTTAGCGTCAGTAAGCAAACCGAAATTGTAACGATGAAGGTCATCCCAACCTTGCCTCCTATTGATATTCCTGCTACGGCTAAGTGGCATTACTTATCTGCTTTTGTGTAAGCTAGAGCTCTCTCTCTCTTTCACACACACACAGTAATTTTCACCAGTTATATTAATAGTAAATTTGATTAAGAAAACACCCCGACAATTCTAAATTTTATACAAAATTACTTCAACAACTCAATTGGACAAAGCTAATACCTTATTTGTCCATTTATTATGCTCTAATCGATCTTTAGTTGTTGAGCTTTCCCATTATCGTTTGAGTTTGAAAGATTTTCTCTAAAGTGTAATATTATTGAAAACTTACATGTGATAATCCACATATATAAAAACACTACCATGCAATCTAATGGATTTTGGTGGATAAGATATTTCATAACTTTGAGTTCAAGATAATTGTTTTATGGGCAAGAAATGATGAAAACCGGTTTCAATTTCACTCATAAATACCCAATATATGCTTTATATTGCATCGTTGTTTTTTTTTTCCAACCTTTGATGCATCACATGTATTCGTTTATCAAGCTTCAAGTTATGTTATAAGTCAAATTCATTAACAGCTTATGTTATGTTTTTAAATTGTCCATCTGAATTTTATAAGAGGTAGAATCTTACTTACTTATATATATATATATATATATATATATATATATATATATATGTTATGTTTGGCAATGTGACATATTGTGTTGTCAAACTGATTGTGGTCCAAATTAACAACATTAAATGTGCAAGATATCTATCAAGCTAGATGAAGAGAACATTACCGTATATTTTCAATGTGACTATTATTTTGACACACGGTGTTACCAAATGCAGTTGTAGCACATGCACTTATTTATTTAAACTATTGTCTAGTGTGAGTAAAACAAGAGTTCATTCCATACAATTTGAGGCTTAGGAGAAAATCATAAACGAAGTTTTTTTCTCGGACCAAACAAAACATACATATGTCATAGATGAAGATTGATGTAGTGGAAGATATTCTTTGCTTCAAAGTTACACTCCAGTCATAGCTCACTCCGTCAATGCTTTGCCCGTGCCTTATCTCAATAAAAAATTTCCAACATCCTCCTGAATTTGAGTACGTATGATCCTCTATGCAAGACATCATTAAAAGTCCAATTTAGTGGTGTTCCATTTCATTTATAAGTTGAAGTATCAAATTCGACTCATTTGAATAACGAGTTTAATGTCTAATTATTATAACTGATCTATTGTGACTTAACTCGTATTTCTCACCATTTAGAGTAAAATATCATTATATATAAATAAAAAAAAAACAAAATAGTTATGCACGACAAGACTTTTCAAGTCCCTCCTAAGTACGTAAACCACTTTCTCTCACTAATGTTCAATCAGCTAGCATGGTCCTGGACACCTCAGTCTAGACTACTATACTTGTATCCTTACCTACGTGTGTTATTTCTTGACTAAAATCTTTTTCTTGTTTGTTTGTTAATTATGCAGTAATTATTTAAGTAAATAATTTTACCAAGATTGACTATGTGCTAGGTACCTTGTGGTAGCAGATGTCATAGCATGCGCATATGCAGCATTTTCCCTAGTCCTTTTGTTTGCAAATCGGGGAAAGAAAAATAGGTTAGGGCTGGTGATCATCGTGCTTGATCTGACGACGGTGGCGTTGCTCTTCTCCGCCATTGGATCCACCGGGGCAATTGGTCTGATGGGGTACCAAGGGAATGCACACGTGCAATGGAACAAGGTCTGCAATGTTTTCGGAAAATTCTGCCACCAAGTCGCAGCCTCTGCCGCCCTTTCCTTGCTTGGATCTCTGGCATTCTTCTTCCTTATTGTGCTTGCTGTTCTAGGCCTTAGCAGGACGTCTAAGTAGAAAAATTGTCTGCTCGGAACCCTCTAATTTACAATGCCTGTAGAGGTGGAGCCTATTTTTATTGTTCATGTTATCAAGTACTAGCTAGTTTGGTGTGTGTGCATGATAATGCAGTTTGATTCCATCTTTACTACTCCATATAATTTGTATCCTGTTGAAATGATCTTTGCCAATATAATATTTCTGAATGTATTATTGCAAAGAGTTGCCTTCGACAGATATTGGACATTTAGAGCAAATTTAGGTCCACACGGAAGCTTTTAGATTATTATGACTTAATTGTGAATCTTTTTGGTGAACCCAAGTTGATGATGTGACATGAAAGCGAGAGCACGAAAAGCCCTTTAGGGTCAAATTAGGTTAACGCCGATTAAGTTTGAATTAGACATGTATGAGTTCGATTTCCTTGTATTCTAACCAAAAAAGCAAACGAGAATTTCGCACTTAATTTGAAGAGTAATTTCAATTTCAAAGATTAACTGGACTAATTAAGTTGGTGGGGTTTTCTTTGTGCTCACAAATTGATTGCACTGAGCTGTGAGATTTACTCACATAAGGCACCTTCGACCAATCAACTGCTTTCGTTTATATTTTTCTAATTAAAAGTCTTGAAACTGCCTTTGCTAGCATTTCTCTAATTGAAAGTTAGGTCACTGGTTTCTTTTAAACTTGTGAAACAAGTTAGGTCATTAATTACCTAATATAAAGCAGCACATTCGACAGGAGCAAAAGAAACCACTTCTTGCTCCAGGTCAAAGCCAACGTAATAATTTTGCTGCTGGGTATTTCCAAATATGGACAGCTTTAGACTGGACCTGACAATTGCAAAGCACCAAAGTCCCTACTCTGCTTCAACAACGTAATTAGGCTTCGTTTGGTACACCGTATTAGACTCCGGATAGAATTAATAGTGCGATGCAATCTTCACCCTCAAACGGATCTTTGCCTTCTCCGTTCTCTCCTCTATCTAGAACGAACTCCATCTGTTGTTCTTTTGTTCTTCTTCCTCCTCTCGAATTCATCTGCTATCCTTCGTTCTTCTTTGTCCTTTTTCTCCGCTCCCTCTCTCTGTTTGCTCTCTGTTCCCTCTCTTATGAAATTGGTTGATGAATTCATATGGGTTTTGGGAGATTAATTGAAGAAATGAGGAAGTGGGTTCGGCAGAGAGAGTGAGATTTGATGCGCGGGGATGAGGATGAAAAAAGGATAACACAACTGTGAGAGAAGCCTGGGTTTCTTTCTTTCCATTTTTATGGTTTGTTTTTTAATTTTGTCCTGAGAATGAATTCTTCTTTTTTTTTCTTTGGTTTTCTTTCTTTTTTTTTCATTTTAACATCAATTATTCGGTGAATTTTTTTAGAAATTTATTCTAGTCCAATGTATTAACCGATGCACATATTTATCCAGTAAAGCACCAAACGCCTGACTAATTTAATCAGTACTATCCGATGACTATTTATCATATCCGACTGAAATAGTCAGTACAGTTCGAGCTGCCAAACAAGGCCTTAGTTTATTTAATCAGAATGACTTCGTCTCATTTTGATCTTATTTTGCCTTCTAGAACTCGATTTTGATCTCATTTTGTCTCCTAAAACTCAAAAGTCGTTATTTTACTTTTTGAAACTCAAAATTTGCCCCACATTATCTTAATTTTGTTGATTCTATTCAAAAGCTATCAAATATGCTGATGTGGATTAAAAAGTGCATATATGAAAAGAAAAAGAAAATTCAAAGCAGCCTGAGTGAGTATGCATACTCATGCTCCTTTGAACTTCTCCCTCTCACTCTTTCTCTAAGAGTGATTTGCTTTTGTGGAATCAAACCAAATTTCATTATGTGGGTCTGATGTGGGTGCGCATCAATTTCTTTTTTATTTTTATTTCTCATGTCTCTGCAACTCAAGCACAGCAAACCAAAAATAATTCAATCCTTAATTTCTTCCTTTAAATTTAACATTTTTTTTATTGTTGAATGTTGATGGATAGTGGAGATTTATAATCAAATTCATATCCACTATGCACTAACATTCAACAATTCATAGTGGAGATATATGAAATGACGACTTTTGAGTTTTAGGAGGCAAAGTGGAATCAAAATCGAGTTTTAGGGGCAAAATGAGATCAAAAATGAGCTTCAACTAAAAATAAGCCTATGATATTACATTTTTACCCGTCCACTCAACAACTTTAACAACTATTTGACATAATAAACGGAAACATGATAAAATGGAACGAATTTTAAGTTTCAGAGAATAAAGTGATGACTTTTGAGTTACAGTGGTCAACGTAATATGGGACCCACTAATACATGTGGATCTTATCTCTATCATAAAGATGGTACAAATATGGTAAGAGTAGCATTTTTTTTTTTTTTTTTACGCTTGAGTTTAATTTCGTAACTGTTTGTTTTTTAAGTTTCTCTCTCTCTTTCCCGCATTTTACCTTCTTGTCCTCACTTTTTTAAATTTTTTTTTTTTCATAAGCTGTAATCAAATAGGCAATTTTGCCATTACGAAAGAGAAAAAGGGCATGTGAAAAATATAGCTAAGTAAATTACATTTGGACATTAGAAAAAGAGTGAATTTAGAAAAGGGTAATGCTAGGGAGACCAAAGTTTTAAATCTATTTTTGTAAATCATATGACATAGTTGTTGAGAATTAAATTACTACTTTAGTATTGATTAACGTGCGTATTTCCTATCAAATTAGCCTTTAGAAAAGAGTAATAATAGGTGGACCAACTTTTTCAAAAATGTTATTCTTACCATCTATTTGTATTATCATTGGTACCATCTCTCTCATAGATAATGGGACCCACACATGTTTGTGGGCCCTACCTCTATTGGAGATACAAATAAATGGTAAATGTAGCACTATTCCAACTTTTTAGACCAAGTTTACAAACTATATGATGTGTCACTGATAGCAAAAAAACACGTTAACCAACACTTAAGTGATAATTCAATCATCAACAATCACACCATATAGTTTACAAAATTTGTTTTAGAAAGTTGGTCTCCCTAGCGTAACTCTTAGAAAAATAGCCGTAGGAAGCTGAAGAAGCTTCAAGGGTATTTTAAATATCCCTGTTTTGGAATCAAAGAGCATGTTCAAGCTCCTGGCCATGGCTACACGGTTAACCTAATCCCCCCCTGCCATGTCGCGATCATCCAATCATTGTCAGAAGGCAGCGCAGTCAACAGGAGCTAACGAAACCACTCCTTGTTCAAGGTCATAACCAACAAAATAGTTCTGCCGCTGAATGTTTCCAAGTGTGGACAACTTTTCATCGGACCTTATAATTGCAGGGCACCAGAGTCCCCGTCTCTACTTCGATGCAAGTAGTTTGCTTCGCTAGCATGCCTTGGAAAAGAAATGTCACATCCGCTCCTGCAGAGTCCAAGTCCTCGAAACACAACTCGAACCATTGAGGAGCTCTTCTTTGCGGCAATTGTATGGCTTCCCGTAGTGCCTTGACCAATGCATCGAATGCTTCTTGCCGAAGCATTGTGTATGTTGTGCCGGAATCAATGATAGACCCGCCTTCACCATCACTTGTCATGTTAAAAATCCCGTCAGGGAGAGGAACATTTTGATCACCGACGCTAATTGCATTGAGAGTCAGATAGTAGCCATCCTTTTTCTGTTGATCACATGGAGTTTGCCCGCAATAACTGCCTGTGATTGGTCCCTCATTGTCCGGCGGCACCGTGCAGTACGAGCACCTTTTTATTTCCTAGTTGATAAATGGAGGACAAACGCAACTGGTTCAATCTCAGAGCGCCTGTCTGGTAGCCGATAAATTCCGATGAAGTGTTGTAGGTAAAGATGAAGATGCCAAGTCCAACTGACCAACATCGACAGGGTTCCCGAAAGGATCTTCAAACGCAAACTTTTCATGTGGAAGAGTTCCCCACGTTGAAGAACGATCAACATATTCAAGTCTGTAGGAGCAAGGTTCGCAAATATCATCCCCTACGCAGGTTCTAATGCGCGCTAGAACCTCGCAAGGTTTGGAGACGGCTTTACAGGGTTGAAGACGTTGGAACTTTCTGAGCATTTCACCCAAATGACTCAGCTTCCGGGGTCAGTGAAGGCGGTGTCAATGAAGGCATGCACTTGAGTAGGGGGAGTGCCTATCGAGAAAGCCACTATATACTCTCCTTGTTCGGGGAATAACCTAGATGACGTCTCACGATCTCGTTCTGAGGATGGAAAGGCGGTGGTGAGGGAGTGTATGCTATTAAGGTGCGAGAAAGAACGATAAGCAGCTTCTTGTATATGATCTAGGGCGGTCATGGAACGATTGTATAGTGGGGAGAGAGGTGAGTCGCGGTGGACCAGACGGACCGCAAAGCCATCAACGAAACTACCGCCGATGGCAGTTACGAATTGAGCAATGAAGATGATGCACAGGGAGAAGAAAATGCTGGGAAAGAGAGGCAGCAACCATATTCCAACATATGAGATCGAATACTGCTATCAGAATTGATGCATTTATTGGGAGAGGTTCCAAATATTTTGGTGCATCATTATGAATGGGAATTCTAGAATTGAGGAATGTTACGAGGCTCTCTCAAAAGTGGAACTCTTCATAAACTATTTGTCATCTCACATTTTAAGATCGATTTTCGCACAAACATTACAAACTATTGTGCCAAAAGCATGAGATGGCAAAGTCTGTGGAGAGTCCCCTCAGCATTTCTCGAATAGAATTACCATATATATTTGTGAGATAATGTGCGGTGTGAAAGAGATGAAACAGTATCTCAAGAAAAGTATCAAGGGTGTGATACCATTTTTTTGGCACAGAAAAAGTTATGGTTTCACCTATGAAAATTTAGCCATAAGAAGATGGAGAAAAAGCTTCAAGGGTGTGAGTGAACAGAATAATAAGATACCCATGTCTAAGGTTCTGCCCGTGGAATTTTATTTGTTAGATGTACGGTACGTCCAGCTGCCTACGCATGTGGGCAATATTTCCGAGTTTAGGCATGTGTGACCCACAATGCAATGATGCATCGAACAGTCAGATTTCACACAAGCGCTAATGACTGGAACTATCAAAATTCTTGCAGTCAGTACTCAGGCATGTAAAACATGGGAAAAGTATACTCTCCACGCCGTCCGTCGGGAAGATTCATCGGCCATATGGTGGCCATCCAACAAATCATTATCAAAAGGAAAACCCATCCAAGTATGTACTTTGCAATCATCATCACCATAGAATGGAGTAAGAAGACTTTAAGTTAGATTCACGCACACTGAGTTCAGACCGAAGACAAGAAGAGAATCACTTTAAATTGGAAAACTGGGAGATGGTCCTCACGTTTCTAAGATGTTCTAATAGCATGTATAAATTCTGAAAATGTTGCCATAAGTTTCGAACATACTCTTGTTCAAAAGTAGCTAGAATGCTAGAGAGAGTAAAATTAAACTATCAAAATATCCCTCCATATCACAAGACCAAAATCATGTTTCAACATGAAAACATTAGAAATGACACAAAAGCACTAGTATAGTCATATCCAATCAAATGACTGACATAACAAAATTTGTTATAATCTAACGCACCATTGAGAAATCTGGGAGTGCCTTCGTAAGGAGGCTGGGTTATTGGGATGCTCATCAACCAAGGCAGAAAAACGTGGTAATCTCTCTTTTACAGGATACAAACGGCATGTGCAGCTTCAGATTTTCAGTCTCTACCCTCAGGAGTTCAATAAAGAATACCTTCTTTGGTGGTTAGGTCCTCAATGTTTGCGCTCACTTGTAAGCCCGTGTTTAATAGGGAACTAACCATTGTAGGGATATCAGCGATTAAAGATGCAGCTAATGCCTGTACACGGGAACAACCACGTAAGCTTGAGTTCTCAAACAGACTATTGAACAAGCATAACTGTATAGGTATCTAATTTTCTTTTTTCAAAAACAACTGCATAACTGGTATACCTTTCTGTCCTCTTCCTTCTGGCGCCTAATAACTTCTAGGGGCCACTCACTAACCAACTTTTCAAGCTCAACCACGATGCTGGACTTCTTTGTATCAGGTAAAATCTGGCATAGAGAAATCCCAATGGCCTCAGCAAATAGGAAAACATAAAATAAGATCATATTGGAACATGTTTGACCAAAATTTTTGCCCCCCTGTAGCTAACAATGGAACTCAACCATCATGAAAAACCAGTGTAGAAACTATTCCCTTTTTGTATGCCAAACATATATCAATGGGTGGACAGATAAAAGTTCAATCCAGACATAATAAACGAATTAGCATTGCGGCTTCATTCATTCAACAGAGATTTCTTAGTACTGTATAAATACGTTACAGTTCCACTAAAGACTCAGATTTAAATTAGGTATGAAAACCTCGAAAGTTCTTTTCTCTCCCTATTATAAGTATAAAGCATGAGTATGCTAAGGAACCAAACCTGATTTAGAACTTGAATAACGGAAGCAGCTTCCTCAGGCTTACGTTCTAAGAGAAAACCCTGCAAGGAATTTTGAAAAATAAAAATGAAAAAGCACGGGTGAGTTGGCTGAAAACTTGAAACCAATCAAACAAAGCTCTAACTAAAGATGCTGAGGCAAAGCTCCAACTTAAGTTCTCTTTATTTTATTTTATTTTCTTATTAAGAGGAGCAGTTTCGAACTTAAGGACCTTTTCGGTTTTCCACCATGGAAAAAGAAATACCACTCGGACCAAGAGCTACTTGGTTCTAGTTTCATAGAATCCGTTTAACCAGATATACAAGGACTGTGAATTAACTGGTTATAACCAGGTTTGGGTGGTTCTCTTCCATTTATGGTAGTAGAATCCTCCATCTCCAGTCCATTGCTTTAATGTACCCATTTTAAGTCGTGTTAACAAATAGGTACGAACTTTTGTTTTTGGTTTTGTGTTTGTGTTTGTGTTTGTGTATGTAAGGTTCAAATTCAATACCTTAGCACATGAAAGTCCACTTGCAACAGTATGCTGCTTCATCGATTCAGATCTTAACTTCTCAGCTTTCCACAATGATTCAACATCTCCTGCAAACAAGAAAGTAGAAATTCTTTAAATAATGAACAGGATACCAGAAAACAGGAAAATTTTCATATGAAGCAAAAGAAAGCATAACCTAAAGTACTGGCATGACTGAGGATGACAATAGAAAAGGAATATTATTTGGGATTATAAAATATAAGAGAACTGTGATTTTGAAGAGACCTATTTTAGCAGCAAAATCCATCCATGAATCAAAAGCAGTTTGACGTAGCTTTACTCCAGCTTTGACAAACCTTTTTGAGTACTTTGACATCAGCTGCCAATTATCGGTATTGTAACAAATGCTGCAAATGGTCAACCCAAAACGGATTTAAGATCATATATATTAAGAACAATTAAAAAGCCACAAAATAAAACCCTATAGAAACCTATAAACTTTTATAATGATTATCTTATTTCTCACAACAATTGTTTTAAAAGAAAGAAGAGCATTACTGAGGCACTCCTAGTTTATAACCTAGGTACCTGAAAACTATATCTGCTGTACCGGGTTGCAAGGGTAAGTCATTCCTCTTCAAAAGTTTCATTACTTCCACCATAAGTTTAGCATCATTGCATTCTTTAGCATACAACTGCATCCAATTTACATCAAGAATTTATTGCATACTAAGATGAAGTACAAGAGAAACCCAAACAGTCGAAGTGCAATTTCATTGGTACCAGTAAATGGTGCGCAGATCCGATGCTAGGATCCAATCCATACACGTTATGTTTCCACAAGGCCTTCTTTCCTGCAATGTAAGATACATGCATGGGTTTCTCAAAAGTGTAGACCTAGTAACAACTCTAACTTAAGGCCAAAGAATCAGATTAATAGCATACCAAAGTCAAGAGCTCCCACACGAACACATGCCTTAGTAACCTCTCGGCAGAGATTGCAATTAAAATCGGAATGGATGCGAAGATTTGACAGTCTCTGCAATCAGAACCAAATCATACAACTGCCAACAGAAACAAATTACACTTCACTCATAAGATGCAAGTGAAAAACTTAGGAACTAACAAATCTTCGAAGGTTCTGCAAGATGTCAAATAGAAGCTTAATATCTTCTTCCTTTTTGCAATTTTCAATCAATGACCATAACCAAGCATTAGGGGGCATTGATCGTCTGATATTAACAGACTGCAGCATTTTATCATACAGCTCCTTCACAACCTCTGCACCCAACAAAGCAAAGCAGATATTACCAAATGGACTAAAACAACAATCCTAACCAACTCCAGCCAAAGCAAAGCTACAACCTGTGGAACCACCTTCGATGGTACTTGCTTCAGAAGAAAAGGGAGCTCTCAATGCCATCACTGCATATGTTGCACGTTGTTCCATCGGCAAAAGATGACCGCAAGTAATGCCTATATAATTCAGCATCTCATTACAAAATTATCGATTTGATCATATAGAATTAGTTTGTTTGATTAGTTCACTGCTCTAAGAAAAATGACCCAACAAAAGACTCTTATTTCATAACTTGAAATTTTCTGTTCTTTTCATTTCCTCAGGTTTCTTGGCAACCAAACAGAACCTAAACTATTGCAAGAAAACCCAACTACAAAAATTGTCAAAAAGTAAAATTTTACTCCTTTCAAGCTCAGATTTTCTCAGTTCCAAAAAAAGGCTCATCTTTTGTTTTCCAGATATTTTCTCGGAAACCAAACAGAACATAATGCACTAAAACTTCAATTAAAAACACAAAAGAATTGAAATTTTCAAGTGAGAATTAGATGAGCAAATGCTGAGGTTACCGGATAACAAGGCAGTTTGGGAAGAGCCGGCGCTGAATTTCCGCCATTGGAGAGAAGTGAGGGGAGCTTCGACGACTCGGGCATCGGGGGAGAGAAATTGGTCGGCGGATTTGATAAAAATGGGAGATTTGAATGCTCTGGAGAGCCTGCGAGTGTTGGAGATCACTTGCATGGCTTTAAAGGACCGAGTCGAGGCCGAGTTTGGGGCTCTGAGTGAAGCCGACGAGTTTTCAGAGAGAAAGAGCTAAAGCCCAGACACTGACTGAACGATCAAGGTTTAGAGGGAAGAGGGCCGCAGAGAGAGGAGCATGTATTTGTGCAACGGCGGTCCATAGTTGTTTCTGTGGATCTTCGCTCGTTGCTAATTGCTATAAATTATACACCCGTAATTTTGATCAGACTGGCAATTTCTTGCACGATCCGCCACATGAAATAACAGATTTTGGATCCATTCGTTACGAGTTGGGTTGTTTTTTCATCATTTGTTAAAAACCTGTTAGGAAATCAAGTCGTTATTGAATCACTCATTAAGATATTGTTTGACAGATCTAGACATAATGGCAAATTTTTGCATGACTCATTAACTCGACACAAATGACATGATCCGTTAACGAATCGGATTGCTATTAGATCACATGTTAAAAGCCCGTATATAATAAAAAAGAATATATATTAATATATATAAGATAAATTACAATATAATAAACAATATACATTAAAAAAAAATTTAAAAGATGAGTCTTATAATGTTTGTTAAAAACATGTTTGACACAACATAATCTGTTAAGATAATAGATATGACACGACTGTTTGCCAGGTCACCAACATGAAAAATGAAATTATGAAATTTCAGCCTTTCATGGTGATAAAACAAATTGAGAGAAGATTTGGAACATGGTAAATTACAAATACATCCTCATAGATGTGGTATTTTTCATAAAAATAGTGTTATTCACACACTTATTATTACTTCTCACACATCTTTGTTAATTTTTAGTCATTGATCTTCTTCAATTCATTCAATCTGCCGACCGAAAATTGAGAGGAATGTGTTAGAAATAAAAATAAGTGTGTGGATACACTACTCTTTTTATAATAGGTAAGGGGCTTTACGATGTAATAACATAAATTTTGAATATAGGTATAGGAAGCTGTTATTACTACTCAAACAAAACCAAATGCGCTCTAATAAGAGAAGCTTCCATATCCATTTACCATATGATCAGAATACTACAATGATGGTAAACTCATTTTATATAAATTATTATAGTGTGCTCATTCATTCATAAATGGTGACATTCCACATCATACCCACACCCCTCTAAGAAGTTGCAGGAAATGAGTTAACCCATTAAGTGGGCTCTCTAACTTTGCACAGATTGCATGCTAATAAAAACTTGATTGTTAACGCAACATGTAGTTTAGTTCGTTAAGAACATTCATTCTTGTTCATGACATCAGGGTCCGACTCCCGGTTCCACAATATCGCTTGTATAAAAAAATTAATTGTTGCTACGCACAGTAAGGCAACGTGAACAGATGAAAGCAAGATGGGCATGGTTATTATCATGTGGCAAATCATTTGAATCATAATGCAATGGTACAGAAACAATTGGAGGATTCCAATTTACGTTGTTCATTAACGGTACAAGCTTCACTGCGCCTACCAGACTCGATGATATCATTGAGGAAGAACTGGAGGGGCAATCGTGCGTGTGTTGTATGAGCTGCAGTGGTTGCATTTCTGCCCAATTATGTGGAAGTAGACTTCGGTAGTGTCGTTGCAGTCATTGCAAAGGATCCATACCTGTGAATTAACATTGATTCTTAGACTTGTACTGGTAAATGGTTCCAAATTCGTGACGCATGATGTTATATGGAAATGGATATTCAGGATTTTTACACCAGAGAGGCATTGTTTTTTATAGGTAGGCCTGAACATGGATAAAAAGTACGCACCTTCTTATACCGGTAATCCTCAGGCATAACGGTTGCTTCTATCTGGCAGTGTGCAAATGTCAACTAATTAGTATGAAATCTTCATCGTTATCGCATAACTGAGATAACTAAAGAACCAACGCAAAATGTGAATTAACTGCAAAACAATTTGCACTTGAACTTGAGAAGCCTACCTCCTCGTCTATTCTCTTCCAGGTTCTGGACATGTCAATCACCGACTTGGAGCATATCGGACAACAATATCTGAATCGTTTAAGCAGTTTGAGTTAGGAATCATCTTTTGACTTGTAAACTAATGAAATCAAAGTGATGCCGCTTACTTGTCACGCTTCATCATTTCATTGTAACATTCGCAGTGCATTGTGTGCCCGCATTTCATTACAGTAGTGTCTTTCAGAGAGTCAAAAAGAAACTACAGAACACAATATGATAGAATATGTACCGTTAGTTAGGGCATGACAAAGGTCTCCAACTACAGTATAACTACAACGGACATTTCAACACAAACCTCGTAACAAATAGGGCAGTGATGCCGCATGGAGTTCTCCACACACAAGTGATTATCACGTAAGCCAATTGAATAGCAAGACCCTGAAAGAATATAAAGCATCATTATACTCCGAACTCTTACCAAAATATTAATGTTACAAAGTAAAAATGAGAATCTGTCATAAAATCAGAACGGTGTTTTATCGATGATTGGTAGTATGTAACCCAACACTGGATTTCCAAAACTTAAATTAGCAATAGATCTGGAACGCTATGATCCAAAAGACAGATCTGAGTAAATTAAACAGTGAAACCAAAAGGCACAGGTTTCATTTATCCAAAGAATAACTAATTGCAAGAAGTTCATTAACGAAGGGAAGTTTCCAATTTCAGAAACAATATTTGCATACTGATTAAGCACATACCACATTTCTTGCAGTGATAGAATTTGTCACGACCCCCGATTCTGTTTTCGATATGAGAAGTCAGATAAAGAAATTCCTTAATGCCACGAAATTATATGACAAAAATCGACCGTGTAGCAAGAGGAAATAAATACCGAAATTGTACTAACCTGCATATCCCACAATCATTACAATGAAATTGTTCTTTCGTGGTCTGCAACGCATAAAAAGAAAAGCTTACTTCAATGAGGAGCAAACCATCAACAAAGATACAGATCACAGACCAACTACCAGATAAACCAATAAAGTCAAAGGAACAGACATTTAACTAAATTTGTTCGTCAAATTTCCGGGTCCGATAATTCAATTTGAGATTGAAGTTAACTTACATCATCATCATAGAATTTGCAAATGTCACAGAAGTATTCCCCCATACTGACGCCGCAGTTTGTACAAACTTTTGCAACCTACAATCGACATAGATATTCAAGACAACATTTTTCTTTGTTCTATCTTTTAATTTGGATTACAACCAACAAAGTACGAAAACAAACCGGCTGCTCTGTGTCACAAACTGAACAGACAACCTGAAACAGCAACACAAATAAACACAATGAGCACACTCAAAAAAGTAAAGACAATTTATAAAAGCAGACGTGGGTTCAGAAAGTTGGCCGGGCAGTGAACCCGACTCATTGCACCCGTGTTCGAATCCTTCTTTTTCGAAAAAATGACATAAACCACAAACAGAGGGTATAATATAATGTCACATACTTGCTTCACATCGTAGCGAACAAGCTCATGCCGATCAAAGGGGTTGCTCAACATGCTCTGAGAATATCAAACATATATTACAGACCAATCACCAATGTCACGAATTGAAATATGAAATGCTTGTTCACAGTTAAACGTGACAAATACCGTGGCTTCGTTGTGACAATGGCGACACGGATAGATCTCGTTGCAGCATGGAGCTCGAATCTGGCATCTTCTTCTGTAATGCTTGCATCTGCAGAAACAAAAACCCAGAAACAATCAGCCATAAAAACGAAACCCAATTCATATTTCTCGCAAACGAACCAGAAACTCGAGGAAGAAGAAGTGGAAGGGCGAAATGGTAGTTTACCCGTAACCCATCTTCCCAAAATCGAGACGTTCATTGGCTGAGCCTTCCATGAGAGTTGGAGGAGGAGGAGGAGGAATTGCAGAGGGGAAGGCTTTAAAGAATGAATGGAAGTTTCCCGATTTGGGAAGGATAGTTGGCTCTGTTGGCTTGGCTCTTTTTGTCTTGAGTCCTCGATTAGAAAGAGCCAGAGCCATCACGTAAAGGATCGCCTTTCCATTAAAATAGTCATTATTTTTCTTTTTTTTTCAAGGATTAAGCTGTAAAATAATGGGAAATAAGAGTTTTGGGAAAAAAGATCTAAACTTTTTTTGTTTTGTTTTGGGAGTTGCCATGTTTGCATTTGCTGCTACCCACTTGGACAGACAGATGGGAGAGGGAGAGGGAGAGAGAGAGAGAGGATAAGGTGGGGTTGGCAGTGGCTGGTGGACGTTGATAGAGAAAAGGACAGGCGCCGTTAGATGAGCGAATCGGATTGGAGAGAATGAGAGGCAGGCTGACCAAAACAATCAATCTTGTTTTCCTTTAACAAACACCTGCTGGGTGTAATTATGAATATATCATCACCTTCTCCCTCTTCCCCTTTTTCATGGAGAAGGGGAATGAACCCCCCTTGAATGAAGAAATCAGAACTGAAATTCAAGCAACTTTCTTTTTTATTTTCGTTTTTCGAGTTTGTCTCTGATAGTCCAGCTTATTAAGGAGTTTGGTTTTTTAAACAATTTTATTATTTAGTAGTATCGGATTATTGAAGATAACGTTTTATTATAATGAAGAAAAGCACTCGTGCATATGCATCTTGATGCATGTTTGATCCACATTGATTTCGCTCCCTTCGTAACAACTAATTATTTAACGCATAAACGCTATCACACTACTCAGTAGTCCAAACTATTGAAATTTTTATTTTGTCTAAACGTTCACTACTGGCCTAAAATTTAATAACATAAAAGCAGTTAAGATTCATCACTATCACTTGTTTCATGCATTCGCAAGGAACAACCTAAAACTTAAGTAAACGGGATTTTAAATTCACATCATTTTCATTGAATAGAACTCACATTTATATTTCTTAAAAATGTTTATGAGATTGTACTTTTACATCTCAAATCCACATCTCTCCATTGAAGATGTTCATGAATATTGATTTATGAGACTTTCTAATAAGAACCCGTGTGTATAGCATAACCAGGATCCTTGGCCTCCGAATTTTGTTTATTGAATTCTTAATCATACTAGTGCATGTTATATACAGAAGCATAATAGAATTTACAGTGCTCAATTGCGAAGTTTACAAAGACATTATAAGAGACCAAAAATTGGAGAAGAATAATATTTGATAACAGAAAAAGCACTCTCAGTCTCACTAGCTTTAATATAGACGCAAGCAATGAGTAGCTTTTCTCCCATGTTTGTTTGTCTCTCTCACGCTACTTGATAAAACTTTGTACCTCCAATGCTTTTCTTATCCAATTCAATTCATACGACTCTAGTCAAGATATTGTGGGACAATATTGGCAATCTAGCTCCATACTTGGAACAATAATTCACAACCACTGAAGAAACTTTATCAAGTTACTATTGGCATTACAAAAACGTCATCGTATATTTTATAAGTGAAATAAATAAAGGAGGAAGTGTGCATGATGAATTCTTAATCAACGTTTGAAAGCTCGTTTGAATATGAAAAATTAAAACGTAAAATTTTGAGAGCTTATTCATCTTGTTTAAATTAAAATACTTATAAATTTGTCGTTACTGTTTGTGGTTGATACAAATAAATTTCATAATGCATTAACAACTAAAAATCACTCCACATGCACTAGCACAACTCAATATGTCATTAATCGGTTATTGATAACACTAAATTGCACGAGGTAAAATCCACATTCTTTTTTTATTAAGCTAATATTGTCATGAATTTGAGATTAACTGCCTCAACTGTATGTTCATTATTTAAAACAAAATATGAGATGGAGATGACATCACATCACATGCATCTAGAGATTTATGGGAAATTGAAACTGCTTCTTTCTTGTACATTTCCAAGTTCTAGATAGTGGACTTGGATTTTCTCCCATCTTATTTTCATTTCTTTCATCTCCTCATCTTATATTCTTTATTTTGTATTTCTCTTTCTATAAAAAATTAATATAAGATATTGACATAACTTAACCGTGACCGTTCAAATAAAAGGGGAGAAAAGGGAAGAGAATCATTTTCCATAGATAGTTGCCCTAGTTGTTTATGCAAATTTTTTATTATGATTGAAATAAGAGTGGTACATCACGTGTTTTTATATAAGTGGTGAAAAATTTAAAATTTATGTTATTAATTTTTTTAACCCACATATCTCATTATTTATACAATAACATATAATATCTTATTGACACACCCCGACCCGAGGATCAGGGCGTGCTGACGGCCAGCACGCCCTGATCCTCAGGTCGGGGTGTGTCACTTATCCCGTATTACAGT
Source organism: Heteromeles arbutifolia (assembly GCA_024362995.1). NCBI lineage: Eukaryota > Viridiplantae > Streptophyta > Magnoliopsida > Rosales > Rosaceae > Heteromeles > Heteromeles arbutifolia. The sequence continues at coordinate 24,101,814 of JANCRC010000006.1, forward strand.
CACACTGAAAAATTTCTCATCTATTTCATCTTGTTTATTGATGATATTTAGCCATTTAGGGGTCTGCAATGGATGTTATTGAAACCTGAGATACATACAACATTCAAGTGGGACTTCTCAATTTTTGTTGGTCTTCTTCCCTCATGTCTGCCATAACGGTCCCCAACAAAATTTGCAACTCTCTTCAAATATGTGGAGGTGAGATTTTTCTGTATTCGGAAATACAAGTCGATATGTCACGTGTTATAATATAAATGGGGAAGAGTTATGTTAAGTGAACTAACTTTTAAGGTCACATTTGCAAACTATGTAATATGTCGTTAATAGAAAATACGCATGTTAATCAATACCTAAGTACAAATTCAATCATCAACAACCACGAAACATGGTTTACAAAATATGGTTTAAATAGATGGTCTTCCTAACATTACTCAGATAGAGGAATTGTATAATCTTCAATGTCTCTCTAGTTTTATTCTAACACGTGGTATACTGCTTTGTGTTTCAAGTACACCACAAAGGCTCTCATACGGAAAAGGGAAGTGAGAAATAATAGAGATTTTTAACCATGTGAAGTGTATAACACACTAAAATTTGTAGTCGTCGAATTTTTATTCATTAGATCCTCGATCACACATTTAACTGCTCATTCCTCTGATGTGTGTCATACGCCGAAGCATGATAGGACTTCGATGAGAGTGATTTTCTCATAGTCTCACTTCAAATATATCCTTATATTACTATCTGGCCAAAATGTGTGCTTGTGAATCCTGGACTTGTTTTGGATTGTGTATATCCCTCTGCAGTTTATGATTCTAAACCTTTGGTCTAACATGAACGCATTCAAACTACCAAACAGTCTTGTTTTGTTATTTGGTTTTTCAGTTTTCTTCTTCTTTCTTCCTATTTTTCCAGTTGATTTGCTCTTCTGTATATTCCGCAGTTAAGAAATATAAAATATGTATTACAGAATTCAACTCATCCCAAAAACCTTTTACTTAGAGGTGGGACGGTTCGGTTGAATAAGTTTTACCTTTAAACTGCAACCGAACCAATTAACTTCCAGTGGTACGATGTGGTTCGATTTCAAATAAAACCAGTGGAGAAACCAATTTCCAGTGTTTCATGTTTTCTAAGTTATGTTTTGGTTCGCTTCAGTTCAGGATTACGCTCTTTTATTTTGACATAGTCGGTTTTTTCCTTGTATCCCATCTTTATTTTTCATCTGTAATTTTTCCACCTTGTGGAATCAGATGCAAATTTCTATAAAGCAGAGGAAGCTTGGGGGTCCAATCGGTGAAACACTACTTGGAAAAACAGTCAGTCTCTCTCTCTCTCTCTACAACTTAGCCCCTCTTCAGGTACATTAACCTTCTTCAGGTGGATAAATGCCAATGTTTGTGGAGTGTCCATCTTCTATCCTATTCTTCATTTGCATCCCATCTTCGTTCCTTCGTGGCTTAAGGTTTGCCATTCCAGATTTCTTTTTTCTGGGCAAAGCCAGTTTATAGGTTTTCAAAAAAAAAACAAAAAGAAACCGACCAAAACCAATCCAAACTGAAAAAAAAAACTAAACTGAACACAAATCAAACCGAAAAAACCCAAAGAAGACCAAACTGAACAATCATTTCAGTTTGATTTTCGATTTTGGAAAACAACCGAGCCGAATGAATCGAACCCAACCCTAGCAAAAAGTTTTGAATGCATGCATTAACTTTGCCAAACTAAATGTTTCCTAATTACTAACCTAGATAACTGTCTTTTTAAATATATGAATTTATACGGTGAAAATACGTTATTAGTAAGTGTTGAAAAGTTAAAAAGGCATGTGAATCGGCTTATATGCAAGTAAAATACACCGAGCAACATTGACGTGTTAATAATGATGAGCTGCCAAGACATAAAATCCATCTCCACCTTCGAAACACAACGAATAAAACGGTTCTATATAAGCTACGTACACACCTGCATGCCACCGAATTACACCCATGCAAACCACAGCTCCAACACAAACAAATAACAAAATCAAACACAAAAAACAGCTTCCATTTCTTCCATTCTCACATCTCTCTCTTCCTCATATCATTAAAGGGAGCTCGAGCATTAATTCTTCTGTCTCGGTCTCTCCACTGCCCAATCTCTACATCTTCGAGACCTCACAACGCACAAAATATTGAAAAATGGGTTGCGGGGAATCAAAGTTGGCGGTTGCCACCAGCAACACCATCCTCCGCCGCAAGAAATCTAGCGTTGCCGATCCTTCCAAGAAGAGCAAGGACATAGAAACCGTCCTAGAAAACAATGACAACGCAGCGAACTCAACAGTGCAACAACAACAACAACAACATGACCAACAAGAAGAACAAGTCAAGGAGGACAATGTGGTTGCCAATAATGTTGGTGGTGGTGAGGCGTCTGCGGTGGGTGATGATGTGAATGTGAAAGACATAAAAGTAACTAACAAGGACGGAGAAGATGGTGGTAAGGAAGTATTGGAAAAAGGTAACAAAGAAGAGCATGACGAGGCAGCGGAGAGATTGATTTCGCATGGCTCTCCGAATCGTTTCTTTTCGTCGAGGAAATTGGATGAGGAGGGAATTGATGGGATTATATCTGAGGAACGATCGGGGACATCAGACTATTACACTCCACGCCATGGAAGTAAGGGAAGCTTCTTCAAGGTAGATGATGATATTGCAGAGGATGATAATGAATTGGATCTGCCTGCAGAAACAGAAGCTCTAGTAGCTGAGCCACAAAAAATGGGTTTGTAAACCACAATGTTAAATCGTTTAATTACAACATTAACGTAAAACTATGTTGATCACATTGCAAGATTGCATTGCATGCATGCATGATAATGCCGAGTCGGTCTTATTTCTAAACGGAAACATTCTCTTGCCAGACTATGAACTTGACCTATTGGTCATGTCGAATTTAGCTACAACCGTATCAAGCAAACGCATAGTCTGACATAAACATACGTCTGGAAACATACATGTAACCGTCTAACGTATTGCTGCTGATTTAATTTGGTTATTGTGTAGGTACAGAAGAGCCCGTAAAGAAACCGGAGGAGAGTTTGGTGAAGGAAACAGAAGCAGTAGTTTCAACCACTGTTGAAGCCAAAGTGGCTGAAGCCGCCGAACCTAAAGCTTCAATCCCTGCTGAAGAAGCGAAGAATTAATCTGAAACTAGAAGTACACGAGTGCAGGAACAATATGCGGGCGATTCACCAGCCAAGGATGAGAAGACAAGCTAAGTGCGAAGGGCAATTAAATTAGGAAAGCTAAAGCTTCTCGCTTAGATTCTGTGTTTGTAATTGATCAATCACCTAGTTTGTATTGGGTTTCTGCTCCTGTCCTACAAAGTTGATCTTGCTATTCATATAACATGTAATTTGGACAGAGAATATGTAGTAGTAATGTGTGTTGAGATATTGGAATTGCTTTCTGTTTCAAAATTTGTCCAATTTCGCTTTTATAGACCAAATTCAAACACTCAATATTAATGTATTAAGTAGACGTGGATTAGACTAGTTAGCCTTTGTCAGTATGTCAAACAAACTCATATCGTCGGAGAAGAACATTATAGAACTGCGCAAAGGGTTAAAGAAATTTACAACATTACAAAGAACTTCAAGACATTATAGCATCCTTGCATCTATACACTTGAAATTTGCTACTATATAAATTAGATTAGTTTAAAATATCGTTTTACAGTAAAAATGATGAAGAAAATTTGACGAGAACGCGTTTTATGTTGGTTTCCTATGCTTGAACCAGAAATGAAATTTGTATATTGGACCACCTTACTTGGTTACACGAGTTATACGGGATGAAGATGTAGTGTCAATGTGTCAGTGTAATCAAATTAAAGCACCGTACCAGCTTGTTAGGTTAATTGATCAAACCCACTGGAAATGATATGGAAATGTAGTGTCATTGTGCAGCGCTACATCAATGTGGTCTCCCTAAAGAACCCCCGAAAAGGCTGCCGTCCGATGGGTACACGAAAGTGACGAAGTTGCTTTGACTACAGAACCATGCCTATATGTTGATCAAACCCACTGGAAATGATAAGGAAATGTAGTGTCATTGTGCAGCGCTAGTCTTGTTTCGATAAAACCCGGTTGCACCTAAGATTTTTCCTGAGTTGACAACTGAGTTTTACCGGTGAGCCCAAAGATACATAAGTGTTTGAAGATGAATACATTATATTTACACAAGTAACACAATGTCAGCATTCATATCCCAATTAGAATGAAGATGAACACATTTATATATACACAAGTCATCCGCAGCCCCGTCCCAACCCACGATATTCATCAGCTATGGCTTCTGAAAAGGAAGGGCTTTTAGGCAGGCGTACAATGAAACAGCTTTTCCAGGACATACACCTACAACTGACCTCTCTTCAGATTTCTTCCAAGGGAAAACATGACCGACACTCTACAGAGGTTTTGCCCCAGTATCTGGCGCTGCATTCAACTTGAGAACAGAAGTTGCAGGATCTCTGGACAGTACAAAATTTCCTCCTAGATCTGTTCTGCTGTACCCTTCTACACCAGTACCCATCACAATTCTGCACCGTCTCCATGTCTTGGCCATTAATTCAACGCCATAATAAACTAAATGGTCCGAAATGCTGTTCCCACTCACTGACCTGCACAAACGTCTCAAAAACTTGTATCATATTTTTGTGATCAGATTATTCTTTTCGACTTCATTATTTTATTATTATTCTAACCATAGAAGACTGCACTAGCGAGCTGTTATGTGTCGGAACATGATGAAAGAAAGGAACTGAGGAGACAACTACCAATTATATCACAACGGAAAAAACTGGATTACCTGCTGCACGTTGGGTCCTCGCCTGAATCATCACAGATTTTCTCAACTTCGTAAACAAGACTTTCAACTCCAATGTTATAAAGCCACACCTAGAATTAGAATAAGACTCTCAATGGTCTGAAAAGAAAGGAACTTCCAAAAAAAAAGGTCATAAATATACGAAGTTATGATTCAAGTGCCTTGTGCAAGTGTATATCAAGAGTCCTATTCATTAAAATTCATCCACCTATTCAAAATATGACCAGAAATTGTAAGTCAGATACCATATTCTCATCAATTACAAATATTTCACATAATCTTAAGCTATTCACAAATAATTGGTTGTATATAAAGAGCATAAAATATTGAAAACTTAGCCACAAACAGACATTTTACAAGAAACTACTTAATCAGTTTATTGTCTGATTGATCTTAAAGGCTTCAAAGTGAATGTGTAACTAATCCACCTCTGTGGGCTAAAAAACATAAAATACTGAAAATTTGGTCACAAATAGATTTACTAGAAGAAACTACTTAATCGGTTTATTTTCTAATAGATCTTAAAGGCTTCAAAGTCAAGGCATCCAGCAATGTCAGCTAAGAGAATACCTCTCGTGGAAAGTGGTGGTATGTCTTCTGAGGAAAATAAGTATAGTATGGAGGCAAATGAGGCACCATGTCATGTGAATTTGTTACTCGTATAGTGTTTGGTACAAGTGTGCTATAGTATGATGCAAAAGCTGCATTACCGATACGAGGTTGTCCAAATGTCATAACCTGAACATCTTTCTCTTTTTGATTGACCTGGGAATTCAAGGAAAAACATCCAATGTTACAGGTTTGAAGAACAATTCCAGAATAGACTACAATTTCAGCAAGCAGTGAATGCAATTAAACTAGTTCAAATACCCTTCTGGAATAAGTTCAATCTTTTATGCCATTCAAGAAATGTTGCTGATATACTAACATATCTTGATAAGTTAAAATGAAAGAAAAAAATCAGTCAAATCGCAAATGGCAATAACTAAGTTTTTATAGCACATAAGTCGGGCTCTGACAAGATAAGGTATACTGAAGACCGAAACAAGATGAATCGTAGTGCAAGAAAAACTCAAACAGATCTTGCAAAATGAAACATGCAAAATGGAGACCGGCTTAATTATGATTACCCTTAGATCAAGAGCACAAAATGAAGCCATTGCCCCTCCCATTGAATGTCCTGTAACTATGATGCCAATATCTCCATAATATTCCCTGGCTCTTTCCACAGCATTTAGAATTCCAGGGCGTATGGTCGTGTTGTGGTAAGCATTATAAAACCCATGGTGCACCTAAAACAGAAAAAGAATGAGAACTGATACTACATATTCCAGCAGCAACAAAGTAGAGAAACTTTACTGCAATACCATTGAATCAGGCATGCCAGGATAATCTAGATCAAGTTGTTTCCAAAATAAGTCTTCAATCCAATTCTGTATGCTGTACATATAAAGAAAATCCATTAATCAACAAATTCTGGTAAAAGGGCCAATCAGATTGTCCATAGAGATACATATAATTATATTTAAAGGAAAAGCAACGCATGTACTTGTTCATTGTATTTTTCAATTTTCTCTTCACCTACGCCATAGTTTGGGCTCAAATAAATAATTCAGCAGAAACTTTAATCGAGAATGATAAGAACGTTAGTCCCGCACCTGTGTTCCTGAGTCCCTCTAAATGCAATTATAATAGCATTTGGGTCTTGTGCCACTCCAACAAAAGCCTGGACAAAGTTGACAATGTCATACAGAGGCAGCAAAGAAATAACCTTAACACATAAAACCAGGCTGAACTATGAAATCACACCTGTAAGCAATGCTGGACGTCAACAATAATCTCTATCATTTCAAATCCCTGTCCCATTGAAAGGAGAAATAAGGCCAACAATTTTCAAGCATAAGAATTTCAAATTAATCAGATAAGTCTCAGTACCTTAATCAAACCATTACAGCATGAGCATGTCCAAGTAAACAGCTCTGACAAATCAGACACATAAACCTACAAAAGCAGAAATTTGATTTCAATTGTAACGTACCTTACGGCAGGTACATACTAATAGTTCAAATCTTGACATATAATCCAGAAAATCTCCATAGTTTGGTTTCCACTTTATCTAGACAGATTTAAATGCGCCCCAAAAACAACCTTTTTCTATGTCACAATTACAACATACCATGACTGACAAAGCATATGGTAAAGATTTGCAAGAGAAATGGTGAGGCTAGATGTTTACAATAAATCCCCATAAATGGTGACACAAGCACATATCTGATGAAACTTACCGTAGAAGCATACCGCACTAGTATAGTGGCAAGCGTGTGATTGTATATGGGGCCATAATCCTTGTGCTTAATCTTCAGTTCTGCATTTGTAAGAAGAAATTACTCCCTATTAAAATGGGTCCGAAAAGTTCAACACAACCAAATTCTGATTCCAACTATTTTGATGTATAATTCCAAGTAAAAATACACAAAGAATCCGCAATATACAACCAGTTTATAATGGTATAGTTCGCATCATGTATTTCCTTCTCCAAAGTGAATATAGAACCTCCTTAGTTTAGTCCCTAACAGACTGATACCAAATCATCCTTTAGTAAACTATGATAAGGTAAAACCAACAAATACCACATTGTTGCAAAGGCTATCAATCATAGACCAGTTTGGAAATACTTTTCTAGAAAGTACTTCAATTCATAAGCAATTGTGCTAGAAGTGCTTTTATTAGAGGCATTTAGGAAAAATTTATACAACTCCAAGTGCTTCACCACTCCAGGAAGCACTGTCACTTTTAAACAGCGAAGCACTTTTAACTTTTCTTACCAAACCTCTTCAGAAGCGTTTTTGGTTTGCTTAGCTATTCTAAAATCACTTATAACATAGAATAACGACTTGGGGCTCGTTTGGAACCCAAAATCATTTTCTCTCAAAGCGCTTTCAATCATTTTAAATATACTTTGAAACGAGCCCTCGAATGACCCATTGAGTCTCCTGAATTAATTCTTCACCAACCATCAATTTCCCTTCAACCCAATTACAATATCTATATACACACAAAAAAAGTCTCTAATCAACCGCTATGAACTTAAAATTTAATTAAACATAAAAGATAAAACTTTTGATGCAAAAATTGAAAATTTTACCTCTTCCAGCAGAAAAGACAAACATCCACGTTAATATTACCAATACCAACCATCTCCTTTTCTCCATGCCCTGACCAAAAACTAGCAGAAATGAACAATTTAGGGCACAATTCAGCAATAATTAGTTGCAAGCAATCAGAAAATTAGAGAAACCGACCACCGTCACGACGTCCCACTCCACTCACCCCAACCCGGCGGCGGCTTCGGAGCTCCGAAGACTATCGGATTGAAGCGGATTTTGCGGCCGTGCAATCGTGGTATGATCCGCAACGCACCGTTTCGGAGCTCTTCCTGTGGTGGTTGCCAACGTGGTAAGACTGTGGAGGAAGACCCAAGAAAAGTAGTTGAGAAGGCGAAAAATAAATAAATAAATAACTGAAAGAGAGACGAAGAACGAGGAATACAAGTTTGTTTGTTTTGTGTATACTTCCTAAAATACCCTTATTTTTGCTGTTTATCAACCGTCCATCTTGTCTCTACGTGTTTAATAGGGCCATTATTGGAGGGTAATCACGGTAAGTTGCCGCTGTTTGAAGCGTGTGGAATTGCACGTGCTGATGTGTATTTTATTATTTCGGATTAGGGTTGGGTTTGGATGACAGGGATTTTGCCTCCGTACTGTTCCCTCTACACTATCAATTTGTTCTTCATTTTTCTCTTACTAATTATTTTCCGAGCGTCACTTAGTATTCCTTTTCATTTGTAAATGAAAAGTTTCAAGTTCAATTTTCGCCAAAAACGAATTTGAACTAAACTCATTATTAGCTATTTCTCTCTCCCTTAGTGTAGATAATATTCCTTGAAATAAATGTTTAATTCTTTTGATGGGATGTAAACTTATTTTGTTTTTTGATACAATTGATATTTTATTTTAAATGTGAACATGGAGTTTTGAATTAGGGGCGTTTACGTTTGATCCTTCACTTGTGAATCGATCAGAGCAAACGACGTCCAAATAAGTTTAGATTGTACAAACTTCCTATTGATCTAACGATTTTTCGCTTCTCAATATTGAAAATAATCTCTAATTTGAATCCTCATTTGATTAAATAAGAAAAAGGTAAGATTTGGAAAACGAAACCCCCTTGTACCAATTGAATGTATATTTTGTTATTTTTAATTGTGCTTAGTCTCTTGCATATCTCTAGTTTTGTCATAATAATTCTTGTTTGGATAATACTTAGGTATTCACTAGTGATTACTCTATCTACAAATTCTTTGATCTGGCTCAATAAAAAAATGTCACATGTTTTTTGTTTTAAAGTCCACGAAAAAATAAATAAGATGTCCATTATTTTAAAGCAATAAAATAAGTGTTACAATATCATTGGACAAAATCGAAAGACAACACTTACTAGTGAAGACCCTTAACGTTGTGCTTTAAAGTATATACTTTAAGATTTGGGATAAAGTATACTGTATATGCTTGAAGGATATACTTGAGAGGGTTTCATTAACACGCAAATATTTAAGTTGACTCGAGAAATATTTTACAGATTACATGTTCTTTTCCACCATTGAAAATTTAAAAACTTAAAAAGAAAACACTCACACACAACCACCGTCGGCAGCTCCGAAGCTCCCCCCACTCGCCCCCCTTGCCCGTGCAACTCTCTCTCTCTCTCTCTCCCTCTCTCTCTCATATCAGTAGTAGAGCAAGTTAGAGACAGACATTGTTATCATACGCCATCTAAATGCATATTAATTAACATAAATTTTCAATATACTAACATTAGTTACCATATAATATCGAGTTCCGGTACTGAGAGCTGGAGAATTTGTTGCCAGCATGCAGATGCAGTCATCGAGACATGCAAATGAAGACAATATTATTTTATATGTTCATTTCCGGACACCACTGCTGCATTCAATATGCCACGTACGTAAATTGATCATAGGCATCGAAATCTTATCACTGTTTATATAGAGAAGCAATGGAGGTGCAGCTTCAGAGTTAGTGACGGATCCAGGATTCTAACATCGGGTGGTAGTCGTTAGGCGTTAGTCAAGTGGCAGGTCAAGCCTAGTGCCTATGCATCTAGACGGAGCCTAAATGGATTAAACAGATTTAAGTAAATTTATTATATATTATATAAATAAGTGTCTATTTACACTTAAAAAAATTATGATATTTTTGTTGTAGTATTTTAGTGAATTTGATGGTATGAGATAAAAGTTCAATTGATTACGAGTTAAATACTTTACGAAATATTTTTCAGAAATCGTATGAATTTATAGTGAATCCTAAAAGAAATAACGATGTCAAACATGGGGTATAAAAAATAAAAGGCTAGGTCGCACATCCTAATTGAACAACAATTAAAACAATGAAAAATAGGTAGTTGGTCACGTGGGAAATAGAGAGATAAGTCTTTTTTTCGCTGAAACCAAAGTCCAAGAACAACTAAGCCATGGTAGTCTTCTTTGTGGTCCTCTTCGTCTAAAATTAGATTTCTCTTTTTAGTTCAAAGCTTCTATTGCACATTATCTGCATAACCATGATGGTCTTCTGTTTTTCACCACGTGCCCAAACCGTTAGGTGGTTCTCAGAGGTTCTCACAAGTACTTCTTCGAACTTCCTAGTTGGCGTATAACCCTTCAGCTGAGACTTAGAGGCAAAGAAAGGATTCAAACCTTTAGTTTAATATTTGTTTCAAGTTTAAATTAGAGTCGTTGGATCATAGTCCATATGGCAGTCCTTGCTTGTATCTAGCTTAAGTGATAAAGCATAACAAGTGGCATCATCTCATAGGGTGATAACAATTAAGGGCTGAGATTTAGTTTGCTATTGATGAGTGAAGGATCTCCCTTCTTCTTCCATGTATAACGGTAACAACCTCACATGTTTGTTGTGAGGAATATTTGCAATCAATTCGATCATCCTCTCTGAAATTCTCTTTGCCATTTTCTGGTTTTCTCAAACCCTCATAAAGCTTTCATAAAAGCTTATCAAATATTCACATACACTAACATGGCCTTAGAGCCAGGTTTCATCGTCTAAACTGGGCGTGAAATATGTGAAAATTACATGTGTGTGATTGAGCTGCGTTTTGAGCTCGAATCAATCTGAAACTGTGCGATCTCTTGAATCCAAGGTCTAACATGGCTAGATCAAGTACCGCTGAGCTTAGAGCTCCAGATTTCAATGGAGAAAACTACGAGTTTTGGAGGCTTCGTATGACAACTATACTGAAATCGTATGGTCTATGAAAGCTCATAGAAAATGGGTTTGAACCTCCAGATCCGAAGGCTACGAAGGTTGTGCTTGATGAAACGAAGAAGGAAACAATGAAGTTGGTGTCATTCAGTGAGACCCTGATGAAAGATGCTTGTGCGCTTGGAATGATCCAATGAGCATTCTTGGATCAAATCTTCCCCAGAATTGTGAATGAAGAAACATCCAAAGGAGCTTGGGATGTCTTGAAGAGTGAATTCAGAGGAGACAAACAAGTATGGAGTGTAAAATTGCAAGAGTTGCATAGAGATTTTGAGTATACTCGTATGAAGGAAAATGAATCTTTATCTGTGTATCTCACTAGATTATTTGACATTACTAATCAAATGAAAAGCTATGGAGCGGAATTATCTAGGGAGAGAATTGTGCAGAAATTGTTAATTAGTTTTCCTAAAACATATGATGCAATTTGTTATGTGATTGAGCATTCTAAGGATCTCGAAACCCTTGAGGTCTAAGAAGTTGTTGCTTCACTCAAGGGATTTGAGCAAAGACTTGATTTACATGCTAAAACCTCTACTGATAGAGCATTTGCTAGCCTAAATGTTGCAGCTAAAGGTCCTAAAAGTGGTGGATTATCTGGAAATCAGAAGTTTCAAAAGAATTGGAAACCAAGAAGGAGAAATTGGGATCACATGCCTAACTTTGCTCCTAGACAGAACAATGCTCAGAGAAATTGGGATCACAAGCCTAATTTTGCTCCTAGACAAAATAATGCTCAGGGAGATCGCAAATGGTGTGATAGTTTTCACTATGAGAAGTGCTGGTATAAAGATAAACCAAAGTGCACAAGTTGTGGTAAACCAGTTCATGCTGTGAAGGATTGTCATGAAAACAAAGCAATACATAAGGCTAATTATGCAAGGCAAATGGGTGAAACATGATCACTGTTCTATGCCTGCAATGTTGTGACATATCACTAGTAGAAAAAAGCTCATCTATCACGGTCGATGCCCGTGGTAGATTGCAATCCACCACGGACATTGTGCCCGTTAGTAATCTGGATGTGATAAAAAGTCAAATTCTACCACGGGTTATGTCCGTTGTCAATTGTAATATAATCACAGATTGTGCCCGTTGTAGATTAAGATATAACACCACGTGCACTATAACCGTTGTGGATTACAAATTGGCCACGGCTAATGCCCGTTATAAAAAAAATCTAAAAAAAAAATATTGTTTAAGAAATGTATTATATAATATTTATAAACAAAATTACACATTTACTATAATATAACAATTAAATAAAAAATCATAGATTCAAACATTACAATTGTACACTAAAGTAAAGCTAACAACAAAACAATAAGATATACAAAAAAATACCAAACTATCTAGAGACCTCCAACAAACAAGGACATTGTCACTTGAAGACCTCACATTTCTTTGAACACCTCCAAACAAAGGACCTTGAGAGTGAACTACTGCCCCTAATGCTTGAGCCTCATCAATTGTTGCCTCTCTATCTAGATGGACATAAGCATATGGATCCAAAATAAAATCTTGTACTTGTATAGGTAGAAATATACATTTGATCTCAATCAAGAAAAGTGAATAGAACTCTTGAAAAATTACATGTTCCTTTACCTGCTAGGATGCTCTCATACATACTTTAACAACCACTCTAGGCTCTGTCAAATGTAGCACATTGTCAGCTACGTTAATATACAATGATTATATTAAATTGCAATCGAAACTCTTAGGAACTTAAATGGAGAAATGAAAATGCGATCAAATTCATGATATCATAATTCATCCATACCTCTATGCATTCGTGTAGATCATCAATTTCTGTTCTCACATGAGTCTGCAAAACCATGAAATGGCGTCAATGAGTAATTGAAAACTGGATGTGTGCCAGACTGAACTCGTTTATCGAAGGAGACCACACATTGATTGTCGCCCGAGCGCCATACACTCATTGGGATGTTCCAGTGTACGCGATTGCATGCTACATAATCAATTAATCACCATTTACTTGGAAGTTGAAAATCTGTATTTTCTGTGACATTTTTACACTGAACTGTTTGTTTGTCAATTGACTTTGGTGTAGAAATTTCCATCCTTTTTGCATATCTCCAACAGGTAACAAGAAACAACACTCAATTTAGAATACTTAATTAGTTAGGGTTTACCTCATGGCTATTCCCGCTGACTACATCGGGGGCATCGATGCATATGGAAGCAAGATCATCAGTAATGTTTAGGGTACGGTGCTGTTTCTTGCCAAAGTCAGCCATAGACTTGGCCCTCAGCACATCATCCACCGTGCTCTGCCGTATGGGAATCGTTCCTCTCGGACATCTCATCCTGTTTCTATGCCACATTTGCTGCAGTGCACCCTTAATCACATTCATCTTCTTCGTTGCTACTGCTCTTGGCCATTCCAGTGCCTTCCTCTGCAATTATATACATACATAAATGTGATTAACTCAACAAATTAATACTAATATATCAGCACCAAACCCTAGCTAGGTCATGATTAACACAACATTTTAATTCTATGATACCATTTAACTTACATAACAAACTGTTTTTCTTTTGATATAAGCGATTTTTACACAAATTCATCTAAACTACAAGGAATGCAGATTTGTTTTACACTAAATTCACTAAATTACGGAAGAACAATTCGAACTTGAGTACAGAACGAAATCATAACTACTCTAGCTAATTATATTTTTAAAGAGGGTAGAGTGATGTATATATATAGAAATTTTAATTTGCTTACGTATATCAAATAACAGATATCAATGTTTATACTTACTACATAACTACTCCAGCCCACCTTCAATAATTTTCACAAAGAACCAAAGCATCACATACATCTCAAAACAAGTATCAATGTTTATACTTACTACATGACAACATATCAAATAACAGGAGCAGAAACAAGGAAAGCATCACCTAGACCCTAATTAATCACATGTTGTCAATAAATAAGGGGGACCATTATTCTTTTAGGACAAGGGGAAAGGCAAAATTCCCAAGTTTCCAACCTGTACAGTTGCAGCAGTCACTGTATCCAAAATGGTGTTGGCAGTGTAACTTTTTGACTGCATGAGAAGAAAAATAAACATACAAATTAATTTTACCTCAATACATAAATTAAAAGTTCCTTAACGAACTTGATGCTAAAGTAAAATGAACTTACATCACATCTTGTAACGGTGTCGAGGGGAAAAACTGGGGATAATGGATAAATAGAAAATGGAGAATCGAAGAAAGCAATGAAAGTTGAAAACCAATGCACGGTTACAAATCAGTTTTCTTTGAGAACAAAAAACAAACACCTGGTGTGCAAGTTTAGAAGTTGAAAACCAAGCTCTGATGCTTCACTTGATGGTGGTGAGCGCATATATCAGAGAGGCGCACTGTAGCACTTGCTTTTCTCATAAGTAGAATCGAAGAAAGCAAGCCAGAGTAATTCATTAAAAATCATCTTACATGACTCACTAGTCGCGACATAGTGATGATTTGCAGACAAATATGGGAGGACTTGCCCGCTATTGGACAATTATAACTTAACTGAACCTTTCATAATGAAATTGTCAATCCCTCCGCAGAATGTCTACATTCCATTTTGGGCACTCAAAATCACGATCCATACGGCTCCACCTTATAACCTCCGTAAGCATAAACACCGTCGCCATACCCGCATCGGGACCAGCATCATACCGCTTCCCATATGGATCCGAACCCAAATCGGATCGGCTTCGGTTGTATCCCCTATACCTATCATCTAAATAGGAGCCGCCGGAGCCACCGTCGTGATCGAATTTTAGAGAATTCTCGTATGGATTTTCATATACAGAACACATACATAGCATATTGGAACAAGCTTAGGGATTTTTACCTTACAAAAGAGGCCGCAGACTTGGGTGCGTAGTTGTCGGAAGGGAGGACGAGTTCGCGAGGAACTAGCCAGGTTTGCAATTAGAGATGGTTTTGTTTTTGATACTGAAGAGGTTGAATTGGGCTCGGGTATGCAAAGGTGGAGGCATTTGGAAATTTCTGAAGAGGAACAGAGCCTACAAGAGATAAATGAAAATGAGGAGGGAGAGCTAACGCGCTCTGTTTGAAAATAGGGAGTTAGAGATTTTGGGCGCCATGCCAAAATTTTGGCAACCCACCAAAATTTTAATCTTCCGCCATCTCCAAATGTTTTCAATTGTGAAGATAAAAACATCCACCACAGGCCAAAGGCGTGGTGAATTTGCAAAAGACGATGTGGTAGTTTGAAGTAACCATTATGAGCATATCTCGCGGTAATTATGATATTTCATCACGGATATAAATGTCCGTTGTAGATTATTCTTTTTAACAACAGGCCAAAATTTGACCGTGGTGGATTAATCTTATCTACCACAAGTTAAACTTGGCCATGGTAATTGAATAGTTTTTACCACGAGCTATATATGCCCGTGATAGAATTGGCGTGGTAGATGAACTATTTTGTTCTAGTGTATGTGAAAGTGAATAATTCCTTGTATATTGATAGTGGTTGTAGCAACCACATGATTGGTGATAAGATTGCTTGTGAATATACAGAGAAATTTGTCTTCAAAGGTGAAAATGGGCACAGAAGAAATTGTCAAAGTTGAAGGAAAAGGAACCTTGGTAATTGAAACCAAGTTAGGAAGAAAACATATTCAAGAAGTCATGTTGGTACCTGGACTTGAAGAAAATCTTCTTAGTGTAGGTCAAATGATGGAACATGGTTATTACTTGGTGTTTGGAGGGGATGTTGTGAATGTATTTGATGGATGGTCACTGGACAATATAGTGGTTAGATTGGGACACTTGAATAAGAGAAGTCTCAGATTACTTGAAGAACAAAATATGGTGCATGGATTGCCCCATTTGGAAATGTCAACTAGTGTATGTGAAGGATGCATGATAGGAAAACAACACAGGGACTCATTCCCTTCTGAGTTAGCTTGGAGAGCCAAATATCCATAGGAATTGATCCACACATCATGTGGACCAATGCAGGTTGATTTTCATTCTAGAAATAAATATTTTCTGCTGTTCACAGATGACTACACTAAAATAACATGGGTGTACTTTCTGAAATATAAGTCTGGTGCACTTGAGTGTTTTAAAATGTTCAAGGCAATGACAGAATTACAATGTGGTTATAAGGTGAAATGTATCATAAGTGATAGAGGATGAGAATTCTTTTTTGCATAATTTGATAAGTATTGCAGTGATATAGGAATCCAGAGACAGTTGATTATGACCTACACTCCCCAGAAAAAATGGAGTGTTAAAGAGGAAGAATAGAAATGTGGTGGAAATGGCAAAGTCAATGATGCATGAGAAGAACCTTCCATATGTGTTTTGGGCAGAAGCAGTGAACATTGTTGTTTACTTGCTTAACAGATGTCATTCCAAAGCTTTGGGAAAAATAACTCCATTTGAGGCATATAGTGGCAAAAAGCCAGGGATAGTTCACTTGAAGATCTTTTGTTCTATTAGCTATGTGCACATCCCTTTTAATCTCAAACACAAGTTGGAAGAAAACAGTCATAAATGCATCTTTGTAGGCTATGATGCTAGTGAAATGGGGTACAAACTATTTGATCCGATTTCAAGGAAGATTATTATATCAAGAGATGTTACATTTGATAAGAATGCTTCTTGGATTTGGAATTGTACTACAAATAATGAAGCAAGATTTCCAGTTTTCACTAAGCATCAGAATGCTACTGAGATTTGTGACATTGGAGAATGTTCTCAATCTGATCAGTTCATTACTTCTCACAGTGAGAGTATGACTGAAATACCTCAAGTATATGATGATACACCTAAGAAGTGGAGAAGTGTAAATGAAATTATGGCTCAGTGCAATATGTGCATTGTTGAACTTGAAAGTTATGATGATACAGCCAAGGATGATTCATGGATGAATGCAATGAAAGCTGAATTATAAATGATAAAGAAGAACAATACATGGCAGCTAGTTGAGAGACCATTTGATAAGCCAATGATTGGTGTCAAATGGGTCTATAAAACCAAAGTCAATTTAGATGGTACAGTGTAGAAGAATAAGGCATTGGTGGCTAAAGGCTACTCGTAGAAGCATGGAATTGACTACAATGAGACTTTTGCCCCTATGGCAAGATTGGATACCATAAGAACATTGATTGCACTTGCTGCACATAAGGATTGAAGTTTGTACTAACTAGATGTGAAATCAGCCTTTCTCAATTGAGTCCTAAAAGAGGAAGTGTATGTTGAGCAACCACATGGTTTTGTGAAAGAAAATGAAGAGACTAAGGTGTATAAACTGAACAAGGCATTGTATGGTTTGAAGCAGGCACCAAATGCCTGGTATGATGAGATTGATGCCTACTTTAACAATGCAGGCTTTAAGAAAAGTTCAAGTGATGCGACCTTGTATGTTAAAACAAGTGAAAACTCAGGTATCATTATTGTCTCCTTATATGTAGGTGATATTGTATACACTGGTAGCAGTTCACAAATGCTTGAAAAGTTTAAAAATGACATGATGAAGCACTATGAGATGACAAATTTAGGTTTGTTACATCATTTCCTTGGAATGAGTGTACTACAAATTGCGAAAAGCATTTTCATACATCAAAAGAAGTATGCATAAAAGCTGATTGAGAAATTTAGGTTAAAAAACTACAAAACTGTTGCTACTCCACTTGCAGTGACTGAGAAACTAAGCAAGGTTGATGGTAGTGAAGCTGCAAATGAGGGTGAATACAGAAAACTTGTGGAGAGCCTACTACACTTGACATCAACCATACCAGATATAATGTTTGCAGCAAGCTTGCTAGCAAGATTCATGCACAATCCCACTAAAAAGCACATGGGAACAACAAAAAGGGTGTTGAGATACATTCAAGGAACAATTGATTTTGGAATTATCCTTAAAAAGGGAAAAACAACTACTCTAATTGATTAATATGATAGTGATTGGGCTGGAAGTGAGGATGATATGAGAAACACTACAGGTTATGCATTTACACTGGGATATGGTGTGTTTTCATGGGCATTAATCAAGTAAAGCACTGTGGCATGGTCCACAGCAGAAGTAGAATATGTGGGTTTTGTAGAAACCACCTCTCAAGCAAAATGGCTGAGATTTGTACTTAAAGATTTTGGGGAAGAATAAGTGGAAGGGACACATATTATATGTGACAACACATTAGCCATTACTATGGCTAAGAATCTTGTCTTTCACCAAAAGACAAGACATATCAGCAGAAAGTTTCATTTCGTCTGAGAAGCAATTCAAGTAAAGGAGATTGAACTGGTGTACTGCAAGACAGATGAGCGAGTTGCAAACATTCTTACTAAAGCTTTGCCTAAAGATCGATTTGCTTATATAAGAGAGCTTTTGGGAGTCGATTCAGCTAAAAGGTTAGAAGGGAGTGTAGACGTATAACCCTTCAGCTGAGACTTGGATGCAAAGAAAGGATTCAAACCTTTAGTTTAATATTTGTTTCAAGTTTAAATTAGAGTCGTTGGATCATAGTCCATATGGCAGTCATTGCTTGTATCTAGCTTAAGTGATAGATTATAACAAGTGGCATCATCTCATAGGGTGATAGCAATTAAGGGCTGAGATTTAGTTTGCTATTGATGAGTGAATGATCTCCTTTCCTTTTCCATGTATAACGGTAACAACCTCACATGTTTGTTGTGAGGAATATTTGCAATCAATTCGATCATCCTCTCTGAAATTCTCTTTGCCATTTTCTGGTTTTCTTAGACCTTCATCAAGCTTTCATAGAAGCTTATCAAATATTCCCATACATTAACATCGGGTCTTTGCTCCATCCACCCTTTGCTCGTCACTAGGTTAACAACGAACTCATTATAATGCGTCTTGACAACAATGCTAATGCCAATGAATTTATTGCTGGGCGAATATGATCTTAAGCAACAAAAGCGTTGTAGAGGTGCCGCATGCTCGTACCATAGGGATCACCATTCTGGGTGTACGTGTGCTACTCTTGTTTTGGGTTGTGTGTTGGGCAGTGTATTACTTGTTGATTAAGTGTGCATTACGAGTAATTGTTAGCACTAATTAATTATTATAGAAAATTATAAGACGTTATAAGTAAGTCAAAACAAAATATTGAGTCGACAAATCATTGCCTCTTCGTATAAGGTTCATGTGTTAAGAAAAATAAACTGAGTTGACAAATCGTCGCCTCCGAATATTGAACAACGTTGTATTGAAAGAAAATTGAGTCGGTTGACCCACCTATTAGGCACCCAAACCAGGAAAAATAAATAAAAATTAGCCGATGGACCCACCTGACAACCCGACCCATAAGGTAGAACTGTCATAATGAATGAGGATCCTCTTCGGATCCTCTAATCACATCTGTTTATCGTATATCATGCGATTATAAATTATTATAATTTTTTTATTTAAAATTAAATATAAACAATACCTGACGAAAACTGACTGCACGATATACGATAAACAGATGTGAGGATCCGGAGAGAAATCACATTTTCCTGTAATTGGCGGGAAATTCTTACTTTTCCTACCCAACATAAGAGCGGGAAATCACATTTTCCTGTAATTGGCGGGAAATTCTTACTTTTCCTACCCAAAGCTTTTCCAAACCGCACATCTCAATTTCCAAATCGAACGGCTGTAAACGCATCTATTTAATAACATCCTCCAAGCCTAAGCACCCCCACTCTCGCTCATTTTTCAAAGTTTTAAACTTTTTCATTATTTTTCGCCCAGAGGCTTCAAAAATCTATAATTTAAATTCGGTCCCTCTCTCTCTCTCCTCTCTGTCTCTCACTCTTCTCCTCTTTCATTCACGAAACCCTCGATCTGAGAAAATTAACAACCGCCATGGCGAGAGCTTCGAAGCCGCAGGTGTCGTCTGACGAAGCCCCATCCAACGGCTTTAATTCGTCGGAGGAAGAGCCGATTAACGACCAGGAGGAGGAGGAGGTCGACGAGGAGGAGCTCGAAGCCGTGGCTCGCACCGCTGACTCCGACGACGACGAGGCAGCCGCCGACGAGAACTACCCCGGCTCCGACGATGACCTGGTGGCCGATGAGAACGGCGATGATGGCTTGGAGGAGGAAGAGGTAGGACATTTACGATTTTGCCATTGCGGTAGTGTCTGCGGTGGTGCTTTCTTCGTTCGTTTCATTGGATCTGAGCTGTGAGGTGTTACTGCTTGTGTGTGTTATGGTTGTTTCAAATTGAAGTTTGGGAATTTGTTGCGCTAGGGTTTTGGCGGTAGAGGGATTGGTTGCTTTTTCCCCATTTTTGGGATAGAAGAATGGGGAAGGAGAGAAACAAATGCCCTTGGCCTGGGGTTCTTAAATTGATTTCTCAGCATTTTTTTGTTCTGTTTTGCGTAGTGGTCTTTGAAGAAAAACAAGTTTCTTTGTTCTGGCACTTTGCAAGTGGTTATTTTTTTTGTCATTGTTTGCGCATTTACCGGAAGTACTGAAGCTTCTCCAAATTTCTGGGCTTTTGGTGGATAATAGTTGTCAATGGCATCACCTAAGAGTTGTTGGCCTAGCGGTCAGGTCCTTGGTTTGCTCCCAAGTGGGCTGGGGTTCGACTCTCTCCCACGGTACCCACCTAGCAAAAATGCTGTAGTTTCTCGCTCCGCAAATGTTGTGGGGTCAGGCGGGGGGCCTAGTTATTAGTGACTCGGATACACTAGTTTCCAAAAAACAAAAAAATAGTTGGCATTGGCATCATTGTACTTGGGTTTGACTCTTTAAGGTTTGCTGGTGTAAGTGCCAAAGCATTTCTGCGCACCTTTTCTGACCAAAGGTTCTGTCTTTCATGCAGGATGATGAAGCTAGTTTGAATAATGCTGAAATTGGGAAACGGGAAAAGGCTAGGCTCAGAGACATGCAAAATTTGAAGAGACAAAAGGTTCAAGAAATATTGGATGCACAAAATGCAGCCATTGAGGCTGACATGGTGAGTGCGTTTGTACTTGTTATTGGATATGTAGTCTCTTTTATAAGGTAGCTGATTTTTTTGGTATTGGTTTAATTGCAGAATAACAAGGGGAAGGGGCGGTTGAAGTATCTTCTGCAGCAGACAGAGTTATTTGCCCATTTTGCTAAAGGTGACCAGTCTGCATCCCAGAAGAAAGTGAAGGGAAAGTAGGTTCACTAATTATTGCAGAGGCTTTGCGTATTCATAATCTATACTATTTGGTCATTGATTATTGTCTTCGGTAGTATGTTTGCCTTGAAGAGATAAATAGGAATCAAAATTTTGAGCTAGAATGTGTCAAAAAAAGTAGAATGATTGCCTTTAATTGGTTATGATTATTGCATGAGGGAATTAAGATTTTAAAAGTTCTTACTGGTGCTTACTTGTTTAATCACAAATTTAGAGGTCGTCATGCTTCAAAATTAACTGAAGAGGAAGAGGATGAAGAATGCCTTAAGGAGGAAGAAGATGGGTTGGCTGGGGCTGGAACCACACGGCTGTTGACACAACCTTCTTGTGAGAATTTTTTCTTAAATCTAGTTAATTTTCTGAAGGCTGCTTTAAAATTTACTTCACAGTTTAGGTACAGTTTAAAGTTTTAGACTTGCTTTTCCTTTTTCCTTTTGTTCAGGTATTCAGGGGAAGATGAGGGATTACCAACTGGCTGGATTGAACTGGCTCATACGACTCTATGAAAATGGTATAAATGGAATCCTTGCAGATGAAATGGTAAGCACTGATTTGCGGCTAATAGGGTTAAATCTTTCCTTTCTTCCATGTATGAATTGTGTTTTATTTTGTGTGAGCTGTCCTAATGATGAATACGTTTTGTTCTCTTCCATCAGGGGCTTGGTAAAACATTGCAAACCATCTCCTTATTGGGATACCTGCATGAGTTTAGAGGAATAACTGGCCCTCATATGGTAGTTGCTCCAAAGTCAACTCTTGGAAACTGGATGAATGAGATTCGGCGTTTCTGCCCCATCTTGCGTGCTGTGAAATTTCTTGGTAATCCTGATGAAAGAGTAAGTCATTCTGGTGTGATTTGTATGCGTGAGTTATTTAAGTTTTGGATACTCTGCTCAAGATTTCATTTCTTTCTCTATCTTGCAGAAGCATATACGTGAGGACCTGCTGGTTGCTGGGAATTTTGATGTATGTGTCACAAGTTTTGAAATGGCCATCAAAGAGAAGACTTGCTTACGCCGTTTTAGTTGGCGTTATATAATAATTGATGAAGCCCATCGTATTAAGAACGAGAATTCACTGCTTTCAAAAACCATGAGGCTGTATAACACTAACTTCCGCCTCCTAATTACGGGTACACCGCTTCAGGTATGAATTGCGATATTTCTTTGATTTATGGGACATGCTACATGCTGGATTAATTTTGTTTGGTGATGCTTTATTTATGCATACCTAGCATGACACTTGAAAGTTTCTAATTTTTTTTTCCTCGATGTCATTTTTGGAGGGTAACCTGGGTGAAATTTAATTTCTAAGTAGAAAGAATATTTCTTTTTAAGCATGCGTTTTATTTTTCCATGGTTTGCTTGCAGAATAATCTTCACGAACTATGGTCTCTGCTTAACTTTCTTCTGCCAGAGATATTTAGTTCTGCTGAAACTTTTGATGAATGGTTTCAAATATCTGGTGAGAACGACCAGCAGGAGGTTGTTCAACAGCTTCACAAGGTAGGCCTAAAGTCATCTTGAGTATTTGCTGCCCCTGCTTTATCATTGCAATATCTCACTTTGATTTATTCTTCTTTAAGGTCCTCCGGCCATTTCTTCTTAGAAGGTTGAAGTCAGATGTTGAGAAAGGTTTGCCTCCAAAAAAAGAAACAATTCTCAAAGTAGGCATGTCACAAATGCAGAAACAGTACTATAAGGCTTTACTACAAAAAGATCTTGAAGTTGTTAACGCTGGTGGAGAACGTAAACGCCTTCTGAACATAGCAATGCAGCTTCGTAAATGCTGTAATCATCCTTATCTTTTTCAAGGTGCTGAGGCTGGGCCTCCATATACGACTGGAGACCATCTTATCACAAATGCTGGTAAGCTTGACATTTTGTAAGTCATTGACTTCACTGATGCATATTGTTTGTTTGATCATCTAACACATCCTTATTAAATTTTCAATTGTAGGTAAAATGGTTCTTTTGGATAAGTTGCTTCCAAAATTAAAAGAGCGTGATTCTAGGGTCCTAATATTTTCACAGGTTAGTTCCGTTCTGTGAAATCATTATACTTTTATTGGTATGAATTCATGTGAGTGTAAGCAAATATGTTGCGAATTGCAATGCATGCCCAGAGATGTATCTCAATTCTGTTGTATGGTTCCTTGGTTTAAATGTCAGATGACTAGGCTGCTAGATATCCTTGAAGATTATTTAATGTTGCGGGGGTACCTGTATTGTCGCATTGATGGCAATACTGGCGGAGAAGATCGTGATGCTTCCATTGATGTCTTCAACAAGCCTGGAAGTGAGAAATTTGTGTTTTTGCTATCGACCAGAGCTGGAGGACTTGGTATTAATCTTGCCACTGCAGATGTTGTCATCCTTTATGACAGTGATTGGTGAGCATCTTTATCATTTTCTTTATACCGATGGTCATTGTTCTGTCTGCATGTCTATACCTCTGGTGTTTGATATTGCTTTAATATGTGACGTGTTCTAGGAACCCTCAAGTTGATTTGCAAGCACAAGATCGTGCTCATAGGATTGGTCAGAAGAAAGAAGTTCAAGTGTTCCGGTTCTGCACTGAGGTATGAATGTGTTCTGACATGATACATTTCAAACTATGTAATGTTTGTATACGGGTAGTTTCTCATTGTGCATTGTTTACACTTTGAAACAGTATACTATTGAGGAAAAAGTTATTGAGAGGGCTTATAAAAAGCTTGCTCTTGATGCTTTGGTGATTCAACAAGGGCGATTAGCAGAGCAAAAAAGTAAGGAACGCAATTTTTTTATAAGATCTTTTAAGCAAGCATATGCACAAATTTATTTCCTTTAATTTTGTTCTTGTCGTATGCAGCTGTTAATAAAGATGAATTACTTCAAATGGTGAGGTTTGGTGCTGAAATGGTCTTCAGTTCCAAGGATAGCACAATTACAGATGAGGACATTGATAGGATTATTGCTAAAGGAGAAGAGACAACTGCTGAGCTTGATGCAAAGATGAAGAAATTTACTGAAGATGCTATCAAATTTAAGATGGATGATAGTATGTTTGTCAATTTATTGTTACTTTCCTTTATGCATTAGATTATATTTTTGTTATTGCAATTGATGTTAAAATGGAAATTACAAATTTCTAATATTGGTGCTGTTTCTGCAGCTGCTGAATTGTATGACTTTGATGATGAAAAGGTGGGCACCATATTCTTTTAATTTTCTTCTTCTATCAAATTTTTATGGTTATGGTATTATTTCATTTGGCTTACCGTAGTTTTGTTCGTCTTTGTGATTTACAACTCATTTATGTGTATCTTTTTACCTGATGAAGGATGACAAGCTTGATTTCAAGAAAATTGTTAGCGATAACTGGATTGAACCACCAAAAAGAGAGCGGAAGCGCAAGTATGGATTTACCAGTCTGCCTCTTTACTTTGCATTCATTTTCTCTAGTTTATAAGTATGAATTTTTGTGCTTTCGTTATTAGTTACTCAGAGTCTGAATACTTTAAGCAAACAATGCGCCAAGGTGCTCCAGCAAAACCAAGAGAGCCTCGAATTCCACGCATGCCTCAATTGTAAGCGCTTCCTTAAGCTGGTTGTTGACTGATTCTCATGTGTTATGTTCTTTGACCTTTTATAAATGTTCAATAATTCTTATTATCTATTCTTGCCTTTTTGTCTCCAGACATGATTTCCAATTTTTCCACACACAAAGGTTGAATGAGCTGTATGAAAAGGAAGTACGTTTCCTCATGGTATGTATAAGTGAACTATTATATTCATTTCTATTTATGGCTTGAGATATATGCCTTTGCAGCCTATTTATCTATCTTAATTTTTTCGAAAAATTCTCAGCAAACTCATCAGAAGAATCAGTTGAAAGATACAATAGAGGTGGAGGAACCAGAAGGTATTTATGGTTTTCATATGAATTCAATTAATGTGCTTTTGTGTTTTCTGCTATTCCATCTGCTAACTGCGTATTCGAATGTATAGAAGTTGGAGATCCTTTGACTGCTGAGGAGGTGGAAGAAAAGGAAAGCCTGTTAGAAGAGGCAAGTATAATATATGCTGCAGATAAGGTTCTCATCGAGGTTTTCTTTATTGAGCTTTTTTATTGGTCGATTTCAGGGTTTCTCTACTTGGAGTAGAAGAGATTTTAATACCTTCATTAGGGCCTGTGAGAAGTATGGCCGTAATGACATAAAAAACATTGCTGCCGAGATGGAAGGGAAAACAGAGGAGGAAGTTGAAAGATACGCAAAGGTTTTTAAAGAAAGATACAAGGATTTAAATGGTAAGCGATATCCAGCAGTTATGTGTTGGTAGCTTTAGGTAGACAATGTTGTTGGTTAAAGTCTAAGGCTCTATTTGGAAACGTTGGAAGGCAGGATTTGGAATTGGCTTTAAATCTAAATATCATGATCCTTAATTTTTAAATATACTATCCACATGCAACATGAATTGGTTTTAAATCTAAATAGTCTGACCAAAAAAAAATGATTTTGTTTCCAGTTGTCCAGGTATTGAATTTCAAATCATTTGACTGGATTTTCTATGGCTTGTATTGCTCAGTGCTTGAGCATATTAATGTCTCACCATGATTTGTGGTAGATAGGCAATTTGATATCACTGATTTTTATTGCTTAAGCACCCTTTCTAAGTACACTTTCCAACAAATCATCTCAGATTCTGAGCAAGGTAGATCTCTTATGAGTTATGAACTCAAGCACATGGTAGATGCTTGAGTTACTTGAGTTTCTTTCCATTGGTTGGGAAATCAGAAAAAGCTATAGTGTGTGATTGAGCTAACGAGACTTGGGGCGCTACATGTGTGTGTGTATATATATATGTAGAAATATCATATATGTATACACACATATATATATGCACATTATACATACAATGTCTTTTGGTTTTGTTAGGGAGCTGTTGTGATTGGAACCTTAGATTCCAAATTGTTGACTCTATTGGTGCTTTCAGATTATGATAGGATCATTAAGAACATTGAAAGAGGTGAGGCTAGAATTTCCCGCAAAGATGAG
The DNA here is from genome assembly GCA_024362995.1 of Heteromeles arbutifolia. Lineage (NCBI taxonomy): Eukaryota > Viridiplantae > Streptophyta > Magnoliopsida > Rosales > Rosaceae > Heteromeles > Heteromeles arbutifolia. The sequence continues at coordinate 24,128,272 of JANCRC010000006.1, forward strand.
ATCATGAAAGCCATTGGGAAGAAGTTGGATCGTTACAAGAATCCATGGCTGGAATTGAAGATCCAGTATGGTCAAAACAAGGGGAAGTTGTACAATGAAGAATGCGATCGTTTCATGGTACAGTTTGGGACTCTCTAGCTTCTGTTCTATACAAACTTCTGATTTTTGATGTTTAATCTCTGGTGGTTTTTGATGTCTATTTCACTATAGTTATGCATGGTTCACAAACTTGGGTATGGGAATTGGGACGAGTTGAAGGCAGAATTCCGCACATCACCCTTGTTTCGTTTTGATTGGTTTGTGAAGTCTCGCACAACTCAGGAACTCGCTAGGAGGTGTGATACAATAATTAGACTGGTGGAGAAAGAGAACCAAGAATACGCCGAGAGGGAGAGACAGGCCCGCAAAGAGAAGAAGCTTGCTAAGGTTTGAAGGCTTCAAATGCACACATTTATTCTGTACTTTATTTATTTATTTATTTTTTGTTCCTGTGTAAGTTTATCTTACATTGCCGGTCCCAAGCCCGGATAAAGGAGGGGAAGGGCGTCAAGTAGTCGACAGCCGGCACTCTTAACTTATGTCGAATCCTTGGAATGTGATCATACCAACTCACATGCACCAGATCCCATCCGAACTCCGAAGTTAAACGAGTTTGGGCGAGAGTAGTACTAGGATGGATGATTGCCTGGGAAGTCCTCCTGTTGCATCCCCCCACAGCCGACCCCACCTAGTGGGAAAAGACCTTGTTGTGTTGTATTGTGTTGTTCGTTCCTGGTCTAGTGCCAAGCTTGTTTTAAAGAAATGTCCCAAATTAGCGGATGCGTTATATCATGTATCATGTTTTGTTTCAGAGCATGACACCATTGAAGCGGGCCATGGGCAGGCAGCCGACTGAGAGCCCAAGTTCCGGAAAGAAGAGGAAGCAATTAACCATGGATGATTATGTCAACTCGGTATGTGTTTCTTTTATTGAGTTGTACAGTGAGTCGATTTTTAATCTCCTGCAAGTGGTGGCTGATGGCTTGAATAAACTGAAACAATTTATGGTCTTATTTTGCCAGGGAAAAAAGAGGAAATGATCAAACATAAACATCCTGAATGCTTTTGGGTGCTTGAGACATCGAAAAGCACGGAGTATTAGAGTTTAGGCTCTTTGTCTTTTTATTTTTGCCCGATGGTTTTCAGATCACGGTCAGGTTCAACATTACCCGTGATCGGAGTAGTGACCGTGACCTTAGTAGCGGTAGGGTTAGCCGGATTATAAAGAGATGTGTAAAGAAATAGAGACTAGTTCTGATGTACTCACAATGTTTTGAACACCATGGATGTCATTCAATGAGATGCATGTCTTTGGTATACTGCTTGTCTGATGTGTGGAGAGGATATTATCTCTCTAGTTCCTCTCCGTCGCGGTTGCAGTATATATTTCTTCTAAAAGTTGGACGATATTAGTAGACGTGTGGTTAGTCAAGTTCACTAGAGCAGTCTCATGCATGGTTTACGCTGACCTCAAGGGCTTCTCTCGTTTACGGTTTTCTAGCAAGGATTAAGGTGCATACGATGCGATTTGGTGGTCGAGCTATAATTTTATGAAGTACAAAGCAAGGGGGTTGCAACGAAGTACCAAGCATGAAAAACAAATGTTTTGCAATATCAATTTTGTACATTGAACAATGAAGACAATAAAAATAAAAACATACGGGAAAATAACTTCACAAAGAGAGAAATTTACATGGGAAAAACAATTGGATCGACGTTTCTGTATAGGCCGAAAACATGACTCAGAAATCCATCCATACACGAGATTGTATGAGAGAGTACAAAAGATGCAACAACATCATCCAAACCAAACCCACTACTTCCCCAAAACGTACAGGCTACACATCATACGGGGCAAAAATTATACATCGTTCCGACGACTCTCCCTGTAATATGAGCATCAGAACATTAATACAAAGACCAACATGTTGCATACAACCATTCTGTTGTCGGGCGCTACCCGAAAATCATTAAACTACCCCCATTCCTCCAATCCCTTTCTCTTACCTTGTTTCTTCCTTTACTGCAATACCCGAGCATTCAGTTTCCATACTCAACTACAAGAATGACATATCACAAGCAAACAATAGCCATAGCCGGAGGATGACAGAATACTTATTCCCTCGGTGAGCATGGACACCAAAACCGTAAAGGATGAATGCAGCTCTCGTAATCTTCTCTTTCATCGCAATGTCCCCCAGAAACTTACAATACATTTTTCCTCAGAAGAAAATCTTACTAGGCTTGTTGCTGCATTTACTCATTTGTACCGTCAAAGCTACCCATCGCATTTGCTCGCTTCTTTTCTCTCCAATTTTCACCCCAAACCTTTGCCTCAGCCACTGCACGTTCTCTATCTAGATCACGGTTTCTTGGAGTTTCGCGTGCTCTCCCAGCACTTAGTGGGCTGTCTCTCTGAGACTCTTGTCGGTCTAACCCATCTAAACCTCCTCTTCTCCCAGACCCAGTGCCAGTTTCAACCCTCCCTAATTCTGAGGCGGTATTCAAGTCCTTATTGGGGTCTCTTCTTCTGAAATCAGGTGAATTTTTATGCGTAGCAGGAGAACCCTGTCGCCCACCACGTACAGAGTCATCTGGGCTATCTAGCCCATCTCCCATGTTCCTTCGTTCATCCCTGTGCCTAGGAGTAGATGGACCAACTCTGTTACTTTGAGTACTGGCTGCATTTGGATCATATGTTTGGGAGGCTAAGTACGTGAGAGCAGTCACAACATCCCCTATTAGAGGCCTTGTAGCCGCTTGCTCCTGCAAACACATGGCTGCAACAGCAAGAGCTTGGTAGAGCCCTCGCATTGGGTAACAGCCTTGCAATAGCGGATCAGCCATTTTCGGGAACTTCCTACGATCCTTGAAAAGTGGCCGTGCCTGCAAACCGAAGATCCACAAAACGAGAAGACGAAAACAAAAGGACAGCTTTGTTTCAAGTGAATTCGCGGAGTGATGAAAACTTATCTGAAAAAATATTAACAACCAAAATTATAAAAATGACAAATGCATACTTACCCAAGCAACAAGATTATGCTCTCCAGGACCTCGGGTATTATCAATGGCTTTTCGCCCTGTAATAAGTTCAAGGAAGACGACTCCAAAACTGTAGACATCGGACTTCAGAGTCAGTTGGCCAGTCATGGCATACTCTGGAGCACAGTAGCCATATGTTCCCATCACACGTGTGGAGACGTGTGTCTTGTCACCAACGGGACCTAGTTTTGCAAGCCCAAAATCAGATAACTTTGGGTGAAAACCCTCGTCAAGAAGGATGTTTGACGATTTCAAGTCTCTGTATATGACGGGAGGGTTTGCTTTATCATGCAAATATTCCAAACCCTTAGCTGCACCCGCCGCAATCTTCATTCTTGTATTCCAGTCCAGGGGTTCCTTGTCTGATGGAAGATCTGTAAAAGTAAAAGAGAAGCAATGTGGATGATTTAAAGAGAAGCAATGTGGATGAAAAAGTAAAAGAGAAGTAATAAAGAGATTTGAAGGGAGAAGAAATTGTTCACGAAAGAAAATAGATAATGAAACTGCAAAATTAGGTTTTGGAGTTTTGGCAATATGACTGAGCACAGTGTTTACTGGCCCTTCTCAGTGCACTGAATTCGAATGTTAGATGTTACAAAAGTAATCAGTTTGCAGCAAAGGCCAGTAACCTTCAAGTTAACATACTCTTACTTTTACATAGCAATATTTAGTCGTTCATTTGTAAGTACTGTGAAAGGTTTCCTAGAGATCCTTGGTTCACTTGAGCCCAGGTCTGGGTAGTTGACTGTTGGAAGAGCAGTTCAAATCTTTGGAGCTATATTACTCGACTAAAAACCTTTTTGCCACTTAGATTCACTTCGGGCCTTTTTCACACTTTTTTTTTCTGTTCCAACAATTTTTTGAAGGTCCTTTTGATACCTTGAGCTTGAATCCAATCACTGTTCCGATGGGAAAAATCCATTTTGAAAAATTACCCTCAACTGTAACTTTGACAGGTATCACCCTCAACTGATCAGAAAAGCAAACAATCTAATATCTATTCCTTTATTTCCATGCATTTATCTTACTGACCTAATTTTGGTTTCATTCATTCAGTTTTTCTATCATTCATTCAGTAACATAAGACGTATCTGGCATCAGCCAGTAAATACACAGTAAAAATATCCCTTCTGTATTCTATGACAATGTGGCAATTAGATTAACTGTTTCCTCTATTTTGAATCTGCATTTACTACCATGTCAGCCTTACGTACAGGACTCAGTACATATCCCATGTGCGTCACAGTGCGCCTTTCTTGGCCTACTAGTATCCTAAATGTACAGTCCATGGACTGTCAAATATGAAAAAGATGAAATTTGGAACTTTCACTACTCAAAACAATCCCAGAACTACAACAGAGACACAATGTCACGTCAACGCAATAAACTCAAAGTAAGAGCTATTCCAGATGTCATGAGCCAATGAGGAGAAAGATGGCTAGGTTACAAAACTTAATCATTTTAAAGCAATCCCATGTTTGTCTCCAACAAATTTTTTTATCATTGGTTTTTCTGATTTGAATCCCGCAATCTCACTATGGAAAGCATAATCAAATACGGAAAAACTGCACAATGCTATGACTTTGACCAAGAAAGGAACTCATGCAGCGTAACCAAGGGATTATGCCAGCAGTTGAGTACAGACTAAACGTACAAGTTAGATTAAATAGATAGAATGGTCAAATAAATAGCAGGAATGACTTATTAATCATCACTCATCAGCATTTGATCTACTTCAGTGACGGTAATCTAGTAGCTGAATCCCTGATTAACTCTTGTTTCATGTGAGAAATGTTGCCATAAAAACAAACCCTAAAATCCTATTGCAAGATTATAAGTTCACCTTAAGGAAACTAACATTCGAGGACTAATACAGGCAGAATAAGTTATCGAGACTATGTATTTAATATAAGATGCATCGCCATTTGCCACTAAATAGGGGAAGATTCATTATAGTTTTCTATGGTAATAAGAGAAATTCGATCTGACCATGTAAATGATCCTCCAAGGATCCCAAGGGCATAAACTCATAAACAAGGAGGCGTTGATCCCCATCAGCACAATAGCCAATCAAGTTGACAAGGTTTGTGTGATGCAGAAGGCTAAGCATAAGAACCTCAACCAAAAATTCTCGATTTCCTTGAAGACCATTCCGGTCAAGTTGTTTCACTGCAACTACCTGGAAACAAATAAATTCATAGGAGAGATCGATCATGGACTACTAGATGGAAAATCAGCAATTGATGCTTCAAATGAATTCTGCATACAAGTTTACCACAACGCAGAAAATGCTGAATAAGATCCTAAATGTAACAGATAGTATCAAGACTCAGAAAAATACTTAAACATGCTATGGTGATGTTTCTCCATTTCATTTCAAACCAATGGACCTACCTGTCCTGTGCTCTCCAAGTGACCTTTGTAAACGCGTCCAAAACCACCTTCACCCAACAAACATTCTGGCCTAAAATTCTTTGTTGCAGCTGCGAGCTCCCGGAAGGTAAATGTTTGTGCAGCAATGTGTGCCGTAGGTCCATCTTTGGAAATAGGTGGTTCCTTCTTAGGATCAGAACCATTCCGTGATTTTTTATCTGAAAAAGGATCAGAGAAGTTGAAAAGGCGTTTGGTTAACAATGAAACTAAAATACATAGAACCAAGCGAACAACTTCTGAAGCTATAGAAACTATTCAGTAGCCTAACGGACATTCATAAAATTGGAAAGAAACAAAAAAAGATGAGGAAAGCTAAGGGCTGAAGTGGCCTAAATGATACTTCAATGTGAATGCACAAGCAAAGACCTCAGATTCAAGATCACTAACAACGACAGTTACTGCATACCGGGCACATATAAATTGTCATAACAGTTATTCTGTGACCATGTCAATTTAAAGCTTAAAACTAACATAATTTCTAAATGTTTGGTACATTTGGAAGTTAAAGAATGAACACAAAACGCCATAAACCGAAAGAAAAATGCTCGAAACTTCAGGAACTAATTGTAGATCTCCAGGATTGATTCACTTGCAACTCCATCAAGTTCAAATTCAAACAACACATATAAGAAAATCAACAATTAAGGAATTACTCCAACAGAGAAACCATAAAAACCCCAATTACCAAACCAACCAAAACCATCCAACAACAACCACAGATGCATCAGATCAACCGTACTACATATTTACCAACAACCCATGATCACGGTACACCACAAAAACCCCCAAAAAACACAGAATTCAGCAGAACCACAACCCACCAATCAAAAACCAAAGAAACCCAGAAAAACAACTCTGAAAAAATAAAAAAATTGGAGAGAAAAAATCACCAGAGCTAACTCTTGTAACATGGTGAGACTGAGCAGCTGAGCCTTCTTTAACTGATGAGTCCTTCTTGGTCACTTCCTTGACACCACCACCACCACCGCTGCCCTCTTTGTTTTTGGATGATCCAAAACAAGGAAAGCACCCACCCATATCAAACTCCAAGCAAAAAATCAAAATCTCCCCCAACAAAAAGTTCAAAACTTTTTCAACAATCACTCATCAGTCATCACCTACCTCCTTCCCCACGGTCCACACACACAACCCAATCTCCCAATTCCAATCAAAATTTCTAAATTCACCCACTTTCTCTCTCTCTAGGATCCCAAGTGGCCATTTAAGAAGAAGATCGAGACCAACATGTCTGAAGAAGCAGATCAACAAATCGAAGAAAAAAACTGGTGTGGTGTAAGAAGAGAAGGTTAAGAAAAAGAAGACCCCCCACCCCCACGAAAAAAATATTACAAGTTAAAAATACAAAGGAGAAAAATTATGAAAAATATGAAGACCAACAATAATGAAATAATAAGAGGGGGATTAACTTTTAAAATTAAAGAAAAACTAACGAAAAGTTCAAAAAAACTTCTTTTTTAATGAGAAGTCATTTTTAAATGTATAATGAATAGTATCAGGTAAAGGGGAAAATGTGGTTTTTCGTTAAAAATGAACAACCCTCGAGTACCTTTAGCTGAAGATCGAATTCCTCTGTCCAGCTTCTTCTCGAATGTCCCATTAAGAAAGTCCCGCTTGGTATTGATGAAATCAATAGTACCATCTTCGTACCAGGAGTGTTTTATTAAATTTCTCTTTAATTAATTGTAGGATTATGTGGTCATTGGGAGCTAATTACTCATACGTAATGTTAATCTCTTGGAATAATTAGAAGATGCCCTTATGCCACCAACAAGAAAAAAGAAATTTACTTTTTGGTTATGCTTTTTCTTTTTTAACTTTTTATCCTTTGCGGTAGAGAAATTTTTATTAATATTCTATAAACAAGTTATATGTTATTTTATTTTACGTGTTATGATAAAGTTTGACTAAAAAATTTCTACGCCTCACTTTGAAAATATGTCTGATAAAATATAAACTAATGTATTTAAACTTTATAATTTAAACGGAATAATAACGATATTTGATTGTATCAAAAAACTACTTGGACAAATGAGAAATTTTTAGTGTGCACAGAATCCGAATGGTACATTATATATTGTTATATAAGTGAAGAGAAATATTATTTTTCACGTATTTCTCCACTTATGCATAAATATTTAGTGTACTATTCTGTGTTCTGGACACTTAAAAATCTCCCTGGACGATGTCTAAAATTTACAATTGTTATTAATAATCATAATCATGGCCGAAAAGTGGGACCTACCTTCCGAAGGGATGTGCTTCCATACACAATAATTCGGATCCTCGTCGGATTCTTGGAATCCGTGAATTATGTCTGTTCATCGTATATTGTACGGTTAGAAATCATTTTAAATATTTAAAATTAAACATAAATAGTATTTAACAAAAAATAAGCGCGATATACGATGAACGGACACGATTTACGGATCTCTAAAATCCTCACCAAAAGAATACGGAGAGGATCCTGTTGGCATATACACATTGTGATGGACATACTTAACACATGTCTTAAATCTACGCAGACACTTTGGGTAGGGAAGAAGGGTTCCGATCCATTGCGCTAGGAACTATTTTATTGTTTGTGGTATAGGGGTGTGAGCCGTTGGATGGAGAGATGGGTGAATGGGTTACTGGTGGATAATAGGTGTGACGATGCTGTCTGATCCAACCTTATTGGGGAGAGATCAGAGTAGCAGTACATTTCTGACAATTTTTAAAATTTAAAATCCAAATACCAATAAATTTAATATTTTTTTCTTCCAAAAAATCCTTTATATTTTAAAAGCGAAAACACACAGAGCCAAATGGAACGGGATGCAATATTAGAAGGGGTGATGTTTGAATACTTGATCATGGAAACAACACATGACAACTGTATAAGCACTACAAGAAAATATGGCTTTTGTGACGACCAACATTCGTCACATAAATATGAAATATTGTCACATTTGACTATATGTGACGAAATTTCAGCGTCACAATTAGCGTCACCTATACAGCATCACTGATAGTTTAAGTGACGAATATTGGAGTCACCACATATTTTCCTTTTACGTGACGCTTCTTCCGTCACTTATTATTCTAAAATGTGACGAAATTAGCGTCACAAAATACAAAATTCAGTGACCTATGTTTTTCGTCTCATATCAGACTTATAAGTGATGCTTTTGGGGTCACTCAATATGATCCCAGAATTATATAATTACACTAAGTGACACTGAAATCGTCACATATTCTTTTGAGAGGTGAAGCGGCTTATGTCACATATGTTATAATCAAATAACTATTTAGGAATAATATTTGAGGAATTCATTACTTATTCGTGTTTCGTAATCTAGAATAGCAACTCATAACAATTATAAGGTAATACTTCCCATTTTCATTAATCAACAATTAAACCACATAAGTTCGAATATGTTCAACAACTATACATCCAACTAAATAACATAAACTCATGGTGACCTATCTTAATAATAGCAATTTGTGAAGAAGGGTACCAAAGCCTATACATGGACCGTTTAAGGTACTAAATAACAAAAGAAAAGTCTAAGACACATTGAGGTGCTAACAAAAAGGTCTACCATGTGCATACTTAACTAATAACAAAAGACATAACTATCAAAATCATTCTTCTTCCGAGTTATGTTCTTCCAGTTCAGGATAAACATTTTCACTATTACCATTAGATTCCTTCGAGTTGTTGCTGGTCTGCCCCTGACTTGCAGCCAAAAAAGCCTTAATTTTTTTATGCCAAGGTTTCATCATCATTTTGTAAATCCAACCGAGCTCTCAATTGTTCATTTTCCTGTTGCAATTTAAGGAAACCATCTGATAGAATCTTGATCTGATCAGTCATATCAGTTAACTCAGAACTTGAAGCCATAGAAGAAAGGCAACTAAAGGTATCCGTACGAGGGAAAAGACCTACACCATTAACAGATTTTCCCTTCCTTCCAAGGTTCTCAGCCATGATTCCAAATTCATCTTCCAATGGTACTTGTATGGAATCGAATATAGTACCCTCAGACGCTTCTTGGATTAGCTTCTCCCTAACTTTATCCTTCTTTTTCTTCATGTTATCCTTTCATATTAAAATACAAACAAATAAGTTTCTTTTGTTTCAAACAAATCAGCCACAATATGCTTAAGAAAACACCATTTAAATACTTGGATGTGATCCTGAACTGATGTAGAAGTAAACCATTGGGTATAAACTGTCTTTACATATGATTTTGTAGTTTATGCTTCAATGTGTTTTACATAGGATTAGGCAACATACAATGTATAACCTTTAAAGTAGTTTCTGTTTGAATGTATGTTAGGTATAACCTTTCAGCTTCTAGCTAGTTATATTAAGTTTTTTTTTCAATTCAATCTTGCATGTTCACTTTATTTGTGTTTCCTAAGTTGTATCATGTCAAATTTGATTTTTTTAATCTCCATCTCCCTTAAAATGACACAAATGATAAGTCCGTGAATGACTTACATATTTGTCCCGGGCAACATCATTTATCCACTGACCGTTCCTGTCTTTATGGAGAGCCCCCCCCCCCCAAATTGTCAATCACAAATAATGGATTTCCTTTCTGCTCAATAATGCAGAAACATACATTAGAATATGTAAATTCCATAATGAGTATAATAAGTAATTTAATTTCATTACCATCTGGGCCTTCCTAGCATGTTGGATAAATGGCCTTGCCCCTCATTTGTGGTGATCCTTATGTTTCTTCCTATTATCAACATTTTGATTTGAAAGCTCCTACATTACACATTTGGTACTGACATACAAAAGAAGATTTAGTTAGCTATACATGGGTACAATTTGGAAAGTTTTAATCGGTGGCCTAGAAAATGACACTACGAACACGAAAAATGTCTATGCATTTCACTTTCTAAGGATTAACCAGCCTACAACTAAAATGAAAATGAAGAAGCATATAAGGTAAGAGCTAGAAAGCAAGAGTTATAACTAGAAACACTGTGTTCGAAGAACACTACAAGTCACAATTTCACATTGGAAAATTAAGCAGATGACAACCAAAATGAAAATGAAGCATAAAAGGTTAGAGGTTCTGACTATAAAAACTGAATTTGTAGAACACGACAAGAAGTCTTCATGTTGAAAGAATTGGTTTCTAACTTGGATTTATACTAGAAAAGATTGTATAGAATACATACCAAAAAGAGTGTAGTAGTGTAAACATTATCACATAACCAATGCCAATGACTCTTTGGTCTCCCATTCCATATCATATCATTTGGAAGCTGAGCACGTCCTCTCGTAAGTGTTCTACATGACAAGTAGTGCAGATGCAACCGGTGCCTAAACTGAGAGTATAACTTTGCCATCTTCTTGTCAACATATTAAATAATCTTCGGATGAGATAAGTCCATAACAAATAATACCTATTGTTAAACATAAATATATGCAAGTGAGTGCTTGAAATTACAATGAATAAATTGAATTAAATTCAAACTCACAAGCAACTTCTCTCGCAGTTCCTTCTTTTATGAAGTTGGGACCTTAAACCATCTCTCATAGCAAACCGGTGAATAAGTCCGAACAATATTCCCTATCTCGGACGTGAAAAAACCTGACACAACTGGATCACTTGTGTTTAAAATCAAAGATGATTGGCATCTTCAGCCCGTTATTGGCTTCCGAAATATCATGGACGCCTGTCCTACATGACTTTCCACAAGTCATCTTTTTTGCAAAAAAGTCAAAATCTGTGTCTAGAAAAATATATGTATCTCTAATCAATGTAATGTGTTGTTTAAAACTATGTTAATAAGGAAAAAGTAAATAATTGTAACTACTTTTCTTACCTGGGTTAGTGTTTGTTGGCGAAGCTGCAGGTGGTAATGAATGAGGTGTTGGTGGAGGAGGTGGCGGATGAGGTGCAAGTGCATCATTTGGAGGAGGAGGTAAGGGATCCCTCACCCATTTCACCCTCTTTTCTTGCGGAGGTGTAGGTGGTGGTGGTGGAGGAGGTGGCGGAGGAGGTGGTGGTGGCGGTGCAAATACATCATTTGGAAAAGGTAAGGGATCCCTCACCCGCTTCACCCTCTTTCCTCGTTGTGTAGAAGTTGCCATCTAAATATGAAACATAAAAGCAAATAACACAACCAAAATGTTAATACATACAAACACAAACCATTATAAGCATAGTGACTATTTGTAAAATGACAAGCAAATATATTTACTATTGTAGGATAATAAACATTAATTATAATGCATAGATCTCACCATAGTCATCAATTGTAATCATCATTAGTATCATTGGTTCCAACATTCTCCTCTTCATCATCTTCTTCCTCATCCTCTTCCTCGTCATTTTCTTCCTCCTCATCATCCCTCTGTAACCCTAGCATTCTTCGAACCTCCTCATTGTTAATATCAAAAGATTCAGGATCAACATCATCTCTACATAATGATATATCAACTTCATCGTCATTATGGACCCGCCTTGTAGAATTTTCAGTTTTATCTACATACTCATCATCGTCTTTGTCAGTGGCATTGTCCTCCTCATCATCATCATCTTTCTCAGGAACATCCCAAATGTGTCTATGTTGTATCTTTTGCACAACTTTTCATGGATGACCCAATTTTAAGTCATCAATATAAAATACTTGATGTGCTTGTTTAGCTAACACATACGGATCACCATCGTACCAACGATTATTTACATTCAATGATGTAAGATGATAATCCCGTATAACTTTTTTTCTTATATCTGTATTGTACCAATGATATTTGAAAAGAATCACCTTAAAACCTCTAGTAAATTGTACTTTAATGACATTAACTAAGATGCCATAAAAGTTACATGTTTCACCATTGTGTGACCCCGGCATCATAACCCCACTGTTTTGTGTTGTATGGTTTTGATCAACATGTCTGACCAAATATCGAATGTCGTTCACAATACAACCTATGTATTGGACAATACATTGATCTAGACCTTGGGCTAATGAAAAAATCTCTTCATTAACAATCTAGGCTCTTGATAATACAATGACGTGACCCACTGCCTAAACCATTCCGGAAACAACTGTCTATGCCTTTGTTGTACATTAGCATGACTATCTCTTTCCAAAATCTCGATATGTTCACTGCATAAATAAATAAAATATAAGTGAAAGTTGTGGAATTATAATTATTTAAATAAATGTTCAACTATTACTATCACATACTTTCTGAAGTCTTTTATTTCATCACAATTATCTAAGATATACCAATAAGCCACTTCTATATCTTCCCTTGAAAGTTGAACCATTACATGAACACCAAATGGACATGCTTTTTGAGCAAACACTGAAATGAGCGCATTGGGATTACTATCATCATCGTTTCTTTGTGGTCTGGTGAATTCCGTCTCAATGTCACATAAATACGTTGAGCAAAAAGTTGAAGACTCGTATGTGAAGTGTGCTTCCACAATAGAGCCTTCAGGACGAGCTTTGTTACGAACAGATTTCTTGTATGAACCCAACAATCTAGATAAATGAACAATTGTTAGAACGTAGAAATAAAAAAATTATGCAACTAATAGAAACATCATGGCCATTTACCTTTCTACAGGATACATCCATCGATATCCAACTGGTCTTTGCCAATTTTGCTTCGCGTGGTAAGTGCACTACTAAGTGAACCATGGGAACGAGGAATGCATACGGGAATTTTTTTTTCTAGTTTGCACAATATGAGGACAATGTCTTCTTCCAACTTGTCAAGATTAGTAACAGTCAGTCTTTGCACATATTTGTTGAAAAAAAACTAGAAAACTCAACAATTGGACCATATATATGCTTTTTCAAATATTTTCAAATTCCCACAGGAAGCACACGTTGCACCAACACATGACAATCATGGCTCTTCAAACCAAATATACTTCCTTCATCCACATTCACTTTATGTGATATATTTGCTGCATAACCATTTGGAAATTTAATTGCTTTCAACCAATGCAAGAAATCTTTACGCTCATATGGCTTAAATACATACTGAGCCAAAAGCTTATCCAATATGTTACGTGCATTTAGTTTCAAATGCAAACTCTCTCTAATATTCATGTCTTGTAAATCCATCCATGCTTTAAGGGTATCCTTTGACTTCCTCATATTCAGCAATGTCCCAATCAAACAGTCAAATATATTCTTCTCAATATGCATAACATCAAGATTATGCCGAATCTTCAATTTGGACCAGTATTCAAACTCGAAAAAAATACACTTCCTTGTCCAATTTAATTCTTCAGCATTCCGTTTCCTCTTCTTATCTTTATTAGTACGATGCTTACCAAGTGTACGAGGTAAAGGGGAATCAAGTTGATCAAGTATGTCATCACTTGAGAATTCTTTGGGACGATGTCTCATCTCTTGGCGACCATTAAAGAGTTGAGTATTTTTAAGCCATGAGTGATTCATAGGTAAGTAACGACGGTGCCTAATATGACAATACTTGTCTCTCAACTTAGTGTAAGATTCATCCTCATTGCACATTGGACATGCCAACTTGCCATAAGTGCTCAAACTTGATAAATTTCCATAAGCAGGGAAGTCGTTAATGGTCCACATCACAGCTGCACGCAAATTAAATGTCCTCCCAGTCATCTTATCATGGGTTTGAACACCACTTTCCCACAGTTCCTTAAGCTCATCAACCAATGGACGCAAATAAACGTCAATCTCATTTCCATGTGCTTTTGGTCTAGGAATTAATAAGGTCAGAAAAGAAAAAGGTTTTTTTTCATACATTTCGATGGGGGCAAATTATATGGAAATACAACAATTGGCTAGATACTATACGACTTACTTATATCTGAATAAGGAGTAAACCTGTCACTCGTAAGGCCTAATCGAGCATTTCGTGGGTCTCGAGCAAAATTAGGGTACATTTGGTCAAATTCTTTCTAAGCACTCGAGTCTGCTGGATGCCTCATTGTGTTCCCATCATTGATTATTTTCTCCTTGTGCCACCTCATGTCTTCGCTCGTATGTCTCGATATGAACAACCTCTGTAGCCTTGGCTTAAGTGGAAATTATCGCAACACTTTTCTTGGAACTTTCTTCCTCTACTCATAATGACTATCCTTATACCTTGGCTCATTACAAACTGGACATCTATCTTTCTTTTTATGTTCTTTATAAAATAGTGCACAATCATAGTAGCAAGCATGTATATTTTCACACCCTGATCCAAGACTTTTCAATATCTTCTTGCACTCACGAAATGAGTAAGGAACATTGTTAGGTTGGGGACACATCTTTTTCATCATTGCTAACATCTTATCAATTGCCTTGTTTGTCATGTGGTTGTCAACTTTGGTGTGAATCAACTCCATGATGTATGTCAAAACTGTATATTGCTTACATCAAAGGTATAGTTCTTTTTGAGCTTCACCAAGCAACATTTCATAAGTATCAACATCTGTCCACGCATTGGTCATATCACCCCCCCACATGGTATCTTGGTTCCCCATTGTATCTTAATCATCATCATCATCATCTATTCCTTCAAAGACATCCTCAATCATATTAAACATGTTGACATTAGAGTTACTGGTTGGCTTATTGTTCATAGATACCGAAGATTCTCCTTGCACTTGTTGGATATGCTTCCCATGATATATCCATCTATCATAATTCATATCCATACCGAAATTCAACAAATGGAGATGAACATCTTCAACTAAGTGAAAAAAATGTGTTATGGCAAACTCTACAAGGACATGGTATTTGATTATTCTCGTTCACATGGTGACAAGCAATGTCAATAAATGACTTGATCTCTTTTCTATATTCGGAACTAAGGCGATCCCAACTACGAATCCATTGTCGATCCATGAAATCAGATCACTTCAATCCTAATATTGAGCTGCACACTCTGACATATTTCAATAGGTTGCCATAATAGAAAATATATATATGAATATTATATGTAAAATTGTTAAGATAGACGTATAATATAACAACAAAAAACGTCAAGAAGCTCAATTGAAAAATTCACATATCCCAACTCAACAACAATTAGATGCTAAAACAAATGTACTCGAAAATAGCGAAATCACACAAAAATCACCATGCTAGATACTAAATTTGCAATAATCTAACAAAAAAACCACCATGCTTTCAACATATACATGCACAATACTTCGTATTCATCATTACTATTCAAATGCAATGATTATTTGGCTAGAGGTAGCATTAATAATATGTCATTGTAAATTGCAAGCATTAAAGACAACATACTAACTTGGAGTTTTGGTCTTGTACTTAAGTAATCTCAACCTTGAGCACCTTCAATCCTGAAAATCATGAAAATATAAAAATTTCATATATGTACAAAGATAAATGTGCATTAGAGTATAGTTAGATGAGAGCGTAATCGCAAAGTTCTATATGGAGTCCACTCTGCGGCTCTTAATCCATCATCTCAATCTATCATATTCGCCTTTTCCCACCTTTCCTCTTCATGTCATACAAACACTCTTTTTCCCCCGAATCACAATAAAAAACTGGGGTGCCCTCCATGTCTCTAGTTTTCTAGTCCTCGAAGGGGGTCTGAGCTAAGGTATTTTATTCTATCAGCTTCTATGAGTTCTTAGATTGTTGTGTGAGAAATGAGATACAAGCATGGATGTTTCTCTTCCTTCTAGTTTATATTTTGAAATTTTAAAGGAAAAGTTTTCAACTTTTTTTACATAGAAGTGTCTGTAACAATCTACTTGTCAAAACTAATGCTTTGACATTTCCCATGCTAAAAAAGTTCCTCATTAACTCCCAATCTAATATCAATTGAAAAATTAAAATAAAACAAAAATAAAAAACCTCATAAAGAAATTCGCTTGGAGGCAAGAAAATTGTAAACTATGAGGTTAGTGTATATTAGACAATTTGTAACATATGGTTTTAGTTTTGTTTGTATAAATAGCTAACTAATTAAAAATATGCATATTTGTGTGATAACTTAACAAAGACAGTAAAATCGTGCTAGGATTTCTTTGGTCGGTGAAAATTAAGATGCATACTCCTACATGATGAAAAAGCTATTTTCAATCATATGGCTTTATGGGCATCTGAGCCTTTATACAAAGAGATGCGGAAACACCGTGTGAACCTATTCTTGTGCAGCAAAAGCAGTTTCAGATAAGCATATCAGAAGCAGAGGGCATATAACACAGCAAAGACATAAAACCAATTCAAATCTATTCAGAAATTAAGAACTTTCGCTGATATTAATACTTCTACATATATTTCTATAAACAGGTTTACAAACATAATCAAGTATTTTAGGATCACTCCAAAGGACACAATATTGATAATTCATGTTTTGAAACAAACTTTAGTCTTTTAAATTCTAGGGTTTTCATGTATTGTCCTAGTCAAACTATACTTTCCCAGTCTATAAAAGTCTAGGACTCACTCCAGAGAACGCTACGGGTGATTTGCGGAACTCTACTAGAGGGATGTAAGTAGTTTTAATCATTTCTTATATTTATGTGCTACCAGATCTCCTACCATCACCCTTTTTCAGCCAGCCAAAACACAAGAAAGTATACATCTAAATAATTCCCAGCGGAAGTAGCTAGTAAGAAACGGCACTAATATCACTGTAGGCCCTACCCAAAAGATTTCAAGGCGAACCTAGTCTTGACTCTTGACAATACCTCTCTCAAGAAAGACAACACGCAACTTAATGGTTACAGACTTCCAACATTTGAACAAAAACAAAAAACAAAAAGATAACACTTAGTTAGGGGACTAAGAAAAAATATAAAAACATATATTAACCACCAAGACCAAAATTTGACTCCAAATAGTAAAGAAGAATCAAGATTGGAACAGAAAACTCACTGCCAGTATAACTCTCCCTGAAGCAGAGAACAATTCACCAGCAATAGGATCTTTAGCGAAAGAAAATCTGGGGAACAATTAAAGAAAAAAAAATCCAAAAACAATTAAAGAAATATAAAGAAACAAAGTACCTTGTTGTCAATTGAAAGAACTTGAGAAAAAATCGAACTTCTCTTTCCCTAATTTGATCTTGTTATGTCAGAGAGATAAGAGAGTTAGTGAACGAGAATCAAAGAGGGTGGGAGAATGGTTGAGGGATGGAGACGAATGAGATGTGGTAGTCGCCGTCGCTGGCAACCACCAAGTAGCTGGTCGTCGAAGTCAGGGTGAAGGAGTAGACGAACGGGTACTGAAGACTAGGAAGAAATGAGAATAAATGGATAGGTTTTGTTACTTGGGGGTTTTGATAATTGCATCTATATTTTTTATTTTTTATTTTTAATTTAATATTATATGTGAGGAATGGCCAGGTGGCCTGCCCTCTTTTTATGTGATGAAAACATTGCATCACATATTAAAATTTCGTTTGGCGGTAAACTTTCCGGCCCACTTTTTTGTTGCGAATCCAAAAGTATAAGTGACGCAAAATATTTTGGTGTCCTGCAAAAATCTTAAAGTGACGATTTTAAAAAAAGCATCACTTGTTTTACCTATATGTGATGAATTTTCACGCGCCACAAAAAATTCGGTCACTTAACGCACCGGGGGGGGGGGATTGGCTATTTATAAAAGTTTAGGAGGGTAATCGGCTAAAATTAAACTTTAAGGGGGAAATTGACTAATTATAAAAATTCAAGGAGGTAATTGGCTAAAATTAAAGTTCAGGGGGGGAATTGGCAGCTGCATACAAGTTCAGGGAGTGAATCAACAAATACCTCTTTTATTTAATATTCTTGCAGTTGTTGTAAACCTTGTCATTCAGCTTTAATAAATTTCTATCTTTTCGACAAAATAAATAAATTATAAGACTATATTTTAGATGGACAAACTTATACATTTAGTAAGCGATGTCATATTTGTTATTTATTACATTTACAATTTCATCCCCTTATGTTTGAAAGATTGGGCTCTATCTCTTTATTATTTCTCTCTTTCACTCTCTTGGCTTTCTTCTTCCTACATCTCTTTCCTCATTCTTCTTCCTACCTCTCTTTCCTTCTCCTTCTTCGTGCTTCTCTCTCCAACTTCTTATTCGTATTTCTCTCTCCTTCCCATCTTTTTTGTATTGTTCCATAGATTTATGAGTGTTTTTTTATGAGAAGGATTAGATTTTTTTTAGTATTTCTTGAAAGTATTTGATTTTGAGCTTTTGATGACTTAGAGGCATGAAGTTTGAAGTTGATCTTGTAGAAGTGCAATTATTTAAAAATGATCTTGTAGAAGTGCTGGTGTAACAACCCGTCCCGGAGTTTTCGTACGACGAATGTGAAATGGCTAAAATGCCCCTAGGCATTAATTATGGTAAGTGTGTGTTTTTACTTTGAGTGTGGTTGTATTTGGACCACACACACACACACACACATTCACACCCTTCTTTTCCTCCTTCTCATTCCCGTACTCTTCCTCTCTCTCTACCTCAAACACATTTTCTCTCTCTCCCTCTCGGCTTTTGTACAGACAAGCACAAATCTTCCCTAAACTTAGCTAATCGAAGGAACCACGGACACCATCGTGTTCCTCGTGGTGTGGTGAGTTCAAAGGTACCATTTTCAGGTTCAAATGCATTCGTTTCACGTAGAAACCTCACCCTCCGATTTGTGCACTGTTCATGCAAACGTGAAATGTTGTTTTCCAGGGAATTTGAAGCTTATAGGAAGCTTATTGAGGTCCTAAGGAAGCTCGGAGTGCTTTGTTGGAAGAAATTGGACGTCGGAATAGCGAGATTATGGAGTTTCATTTTTGGCCGGAATTATCGAGGCTTTTTCCGGTGAATCCCCGACGAGTTGGGGGTCGAGTCAGGTATGGATGTGTTCATCTTTGTGAGATCTTCATTTTGGTATAAAGTACGTAGAAAATGGTGCAAAAATGAGTGAGAAACAATGTTTGGAAGTTTTTCCAGAAACCGGCGAACAGTCGCCGGAGAAGACGAAGAATATTCCGTCAGTTTTGACGAAATATGCTGACGCCGTCAGTTAGAGTTAACAGTTTCCGTTAGTTAATTAATGGAATATTCCTAACGGCGTTACTGTTTAGTTACACGTGCCAGGCACGTGGCCGCGTGTGGCCGGCGCATGGCGGCGCGTGGGTGGTCGGAAAATTTTTAATATGGGGATGATCTTGAGATTGTGTAGGTCACAATGGTATATTCATATACCTAAATTGAGCAATGTATGAGAAGTTATTTCTAAGGTTTCGATTATGTGCGTTAATTAACGTTATTTCAGTTACTTCTCATATAGGCGATACCTATCCGGAGGACGAGCGTAGCCAGGCTAGGCACGGGGGTTACGACCCGTCTACTTATCAGTGAGTGGGCATTTGTTTTCCGTATATACCTATATAAATGAGTTTTTCCCAGAAAATCAGTTTAAATGAAATGTGATATGAAATGCCATGCAAAGTATCTATTTATTTATTATGCGTTATTGATTGCTTATATTGATGTTGGTGCTGAGGACGCACATGTAAGTGGCAGGTAAATCTATTACTAGTTGTTGAGTACGAATGATGTGATGTGATGTGATGTTATATGATTAGTGCTCATAAACCTGCACACTGATATTAGTGCTCCCACCCAGAGAGGGGCTCAATCCTTCATGTGTTGTTCACCTCCCGCACCGTATGCTCGCCTTGGATCCAAGTTAGGTGCTTACTCCTGTCGAATAGGCCACTATAGGTAGGTGACCCGCGATTTATCGCTCAGTCTTCACGTGATTGTAGCACTATAGCATATTAGTTATTTATTAGTGATGATGTGTAGACCACTAGATGTGGTATTGATATATATATATATATATATATATATATATATATATATATATATGATGATGTGATTGAGATGATTATGAGCTGTATGATATGATGATTGTTATGAGCTATATACAGCCGAGGGCTGAGATGATTATTTAGTATTCAATCACATTCACAGAGTTATGCTTTGGCATTCAGTTATGATACTTTGGCATGGCATATACATACTTTCATACATACATATTGTCCAGCGGGTTTTGAGAAATATATATATATATATATATATATATATATATATATATATATATGAGTATATACTTTATTTCTGGGAAATTATACAGGTTTTACGGCGAGGGGTTATAATCTTTGAGAAAAGAAAAGTTTTGAAAATATTTGTTTCTGACCCACTCAACTTTGTTTTTCGCCCCTCCAGGTATTAAGTAGTGTTCGTTGGTGGCATACGAAGAGCTCATCGGAAGTTCTGATAGAATTCACTTATGTAGGACCACCTTCGGGTGTTATCTCCATTTAGTACTTCTGCTTGACTGCACGTAGACTTTTATGCTCTGTATTAGTGGAATTCACACTTCTTTTACACTAGTATTGCTAGTGTTTCGGTTTTTTTAATTGACCCGTAAATTCTATTATTTATTACTTCCGCACTGTGCATATGGTTACGTCACTCTCACGTGACGACCAGCACACCCCTCTTTCGGGTTAGGGTGTGTCAGATTGGTATCAGAGCCAATCCTTGGCCGGAAGTGTGCCGACGAGGACGTCGGGACCCTAAGGGGGGTGGATTGTAACATCCCACATCGCCCAGGGGAGTGATCCTTAAATGTATATTCTCATCCTTACCTAGCACGAGACCTTTTGGGAGCTCACTGGCTTCGGGTTCCGTAGGAACTCCGAAGTTAAGCGAGAAGGGGGCCATAGCACTCCCAGAATGGGGTGACCCACTAGGAAGTTTTTCGTGAGTTCCCAGAAACAAAACCGTGAGGGAATGGTAAGCCCAAAACGGACAATATCGTGCTACGGTGGTGGAACGAGCCCGGGAAGTGGTCCGCCCCGGGCTGGGATGTGACAATGATTGGTATCAGAGCATAGGTTTGGAAGTCTTGCATATCTTGTGAATATTCTAATTATCTTGGTGTTTCTGTCAGAACTATGTCGCTTCGTAAAAAGCCACGTCGTTCAGCTAAACCTAGTTTCCCTGATATAGCTCAGTTAAGGGAAGTTATAGCGAATGCTATTCAGTCAGTTATTCGCCCACCTCAGCGGACCATTCTGGAGTCGGTTCATAATTTGAAGATAACCACTTTATTGGGGAATGAAAGTCCCGAGGGTTCAGAGAAATGGTTGATGCATATTGAGAAGACTTTCAGGCTGATGCGGAGTCAGGGGAGTCTATCTCCGGACAGATGGGTCGAGACGACTTCATGGTTTTTGGGTACAGAACTAGCTTCTTGGTGGGGGCAATTGGCTGATGAGTTACCCCAGGAAGAATCTAGAGACTGGGAGGTATTTAAACAGTTGTTCTATAAGAGATTCATTCATCCTGCTTACATTGATCGTAATAAACAGGAGTTCACTAGTTTGAGGCAGAAGAAGCTGTCAGCTAATGAGTACTACAGGAAATTTACTGATCTATCTCGTTATCATTCGGAAGTTGCTGCTAATCCAGTTGAGATGCTACGTCGTTTTAAGTTGGGCACTAAGAAGAAATGACGTACCATTATGACTGCGATTCCCTGTACTACTTATCATAAGTTTTATGAGGATTTACTTCAGATTGAGGATTCTGAGAATTTGCCCAGTGACAGTGAAGAAGAAGAGAAAAATGGGAATCAGAATAAGGATAAGGGTAAAGGTCATTTTTCACAAGGGCCTCGCCAGACTCAGAGCTTTAAGCGCAGTGGGACTAGTTCTAGTTCTTCCAGTGGAGGTTTCAGTTCCACGGGTCATAGAGGAGATGGTAGGTTCTTCAGAGATTCCAGATCCCAAAGGCAGGGGAACTTTGGTAGAGGAAATGCACCCTGATGCCGTAGGTGCAGTAGTCGACATTTAGGGGATTGTCGAAGAGGTAGCAGTGGTTGTTTTACTTGTGGTCAGGAGGAACATCAAGCTAAGTTTTGTCCTCAAAGCCAGCAGAGACCTCAACAGCCTCATTTACCACCGCCAGCTCCAGCTTAGCAGTTTTCAGGACATGGTGGTTATACCTAGATGGGTCTTGGTGGTGCATACCACTATCAGGGGGATTCCATTCTTTATTCTTCGGGACAGTACCAGTATCACTGGGATCCCTATCAGCAGGGCAGTCATGGTCAGTATTCAGGAGGATGTATGCCTCCACAGCAGTACTCTGGAGGATATATGCCTCAACAGCAGTTTTCAGCTGGTGGATCCCAATGGCATTCTGGAGGACAGTCTCAGCAGGTTGATGCTACTACTAGTGGAGTTGGGTATTCGAGACAGCATAGTCAGTCAGGACAGATGCGTAATCCTCAGAGGTGATGAGTTCATGCCAGCAGAGGCAGAGGAAGGCAGCAGAACCAGGGACGTATCAACAACCTTTCGCTGCAGGATGCTCAAAACATTCCAGATTTGATCATGGGTACGTTAAATATTCTAGGTCATTATGCTAAAATGTTGATTGACTGTGGTGCTACTCATTTTGTGATTTCTCACACGTTTGCTTAATTGACACAACCTCAATCTTCACCTCTTGGGTATGAGTTAGAGTTTGCTATGCCTAGAGAGGAAAATGTTATGTAGATTATGTTTACCCAGGTTGTCCCGCAGTAGTGGAGAATGTGGTTATGCCTGCTAACATCACTCCGCTAGACATTGTGGATTTTGACGTTATCTTAGGCACAGATTGGTTGCATTGTAATCATGCTAAGATTGACTGTTACGGGAAATCAGTGACCTTTCATCATCCTGGATTACCTGAGGTTACATTCTTTGGTGAGCCTAGTGGATTGAGGCATGGAATCATTTTAGCCGTGAGAGCCAAAAAGTTACTAAAGAAAGATTGTCAAGAGTAGTTGGCTCACGTGGTACTAAATGATGATGCTCCAGTTAGCGTGGAGAATGTCAAGGTGGTTAGACATTTTTCTGATGTTTTCCCTGATGATTTACATGGATTGCCGCCAGACAGAGATGTGGAGTTTGCTATTGACTTACTACCAGGTACTGATCCTATTTCTTTAACTCCTTATCGTATGGCTTCTGCGGAGTTAAGAGAATTGAAGATTCAGTTACAAGAGTTGGTTGATAAAGGTTTCATTCAACCTAGTACTTCACCTTGGGGAGCTCCAGTTTTGTTTGTAAGGAAGAAAGACGGTACTTTGAGGCTTTGCATTGATTACAGACAATTGAATCGGATGACGATTAAAAACCGTTATCATTTGCCTCTTATTGATGATCTTTTTGATCAACTTAGAGGTGCATGCGTATTTTCTAAGATTGATCTAACGTCTGGTTATTATCAGTTGAAGATCAGGAGCGACGATGTTCCTAAAACTGCTTTCAGGACTCGTTATGGTCATTATGAGTTTCTTGTGATGCCATTTGGATTGACGAATGCACCAGCAGCTTTTATGTGTTTGATGAATACGGTGTTTCAGCAGTATTTGGATAGATTCGTCATTGTCTTCATTGATGACATTCTGGTGTATTCTAAGTCAAAAGCAGATCATGTCCGACATCTGACTTTGGTGTTGAGGAAGCTGAGGGAACATCAGTTATATGCTAAGTTCAGTAAGTGCCAATTCTGGCTAGATCAAGTTTCTTTCTTGGGACATGTTGTTTCAGCTCAGGGTATTCAGGTAGACCCTCAGAAGATAACAGTTGTGGAGAATTGGGAACAGCCGTGAACTGTCACCGAGGTACGGAGTTTCCTTGGTTTAGCGGGTTATTATCGACGATTTGTTAAGGATTTCTCAGTTATGGCTTTACCACTAACGAGGTTGACCAGGAAGGAAGTTAAATTCAAGTGGGATGATAATTGTGAACAGAGTTTCCAGCAGTTGAAGTATTATCTCACTCATGCATCTCTTTTGATTCTTCCTGATGATAGTGGAAATTTTGAGGTTTGCAGCAATGCTTCTTTGAATGGCTTGGGATCCGTGTTGATGCAGCATGGTAGGGTAATTGCTTACGCTTCGCGTCAATTAAAGCCTTACGAGATGAATTACCCTACACATGATTTGGAATTGGCAGCCATTATTTTCGCTTTGAAGATTTGGAGACACTATCTCTATGGTGAGAAGTGTAGGATTTTCTCAGATCACAAGAGTCTCCAGTATCTGTTAACACAGAAAGATTTGAATCTTCGTCAGCAGAGATGGATTGAGTTGCTAAGCGACTACGATTGCACGATTGAGTATCATCCTGGACGTGCTAATGTAGTGGCTGATGCTTTGAGTAGGAAATCTTAAGGTCGGGTTAATGCTTTTTATGCTTCTCTTGTTCATCTTCTTGTAGATTTGAGGTCTACTGGAGTGAAATTGGAATTGGAAGAACGAGAAGAAAGAGCGGTGGCAGAGCAAGAAAGAGCCTTACTTGCTAGTTTCCAAGTTAGGCTTATTCTGATTGATCGTATACTTGAGACTCAGATGAATAATGAAGAGATTCAAGAGTTAATTCATTTGAGGAATCAAGGGAAAAAGAAAGATCTTAGAGTTCGAGAGTCAGATGGCATGCTTATGCAAGAGAATAGGATGTACGTGCCAAATAATGAGGAACTAAAGAAGGCAATTCTTGATGAGGCACATATTTCAGCTTATGCAATGCATCCAGGAGAAACTAAAATGTATCATACCATTAGGCCATTTTATTATTGGTCAGGTTTGAAAAGGGAAATTGCTGAGTATGTAAGTAGGTGTATTGTGTGCCAGCAGGTTAAAGCCGAAAGGAAGAAGCCTTTTGGGTTGTCACAGCCACTTCCTGTTCCACAGTGGAAATGGGAAAATATTACTATGGATTTTGTGTACAAGTTACCTCGTACACAAAACGGCTATGATGGAATCTGGGTGGTTGTTGATCGGCTTACTAAGTCATCGCACTTCATTCCTGTGAGGGAAAAGTATTCGTTGAACAAGTTAGCCGAGTTGTTCATCACGAAGATTGTGAAGTATCATGGAGTTCCTGTGAGTATTATTTATGATCGAAAACCAAGACTTACTTCTAAGTTTTGGATTGTATTCCAGGAAGCTTTGGGTTTGAGATTACTGTACAGCACAGCATATCATCCTCAGACAGACGGATAATCTGAGAGGACAATTCAGACTTTGGAGGATATGCTAAGATCTTCGGTGTTGCAGTTTGGCGACGCTTGGCATAAGCGGTTGAATTTGATGGAATTTGCCTACAACAACAGCTTTCACTCGAGTATTGGTATGGCGCCATTCGAGGCATTATATGGCAAGCCTTGTTGTACACCTTTATATTGGTCAGAGGTTGGCGAACGAGTTTTAGTGGGCCCTGAGTTAGTGGAGGAGACTACTCAGAACATTCAGGTTATTAAATCTAATAGGAAAGCGGCACAAGATCGCCAAAAGAGTTTAGCAGATAGACAAGCCATTGATTGAGTGTACAAGGTTGGTGATTGGGTATTTCTGAAGTTATCACCGTGGCGAGGTGTGGTACGATTCAGAAAGAAAGGCAAGCTAAGTCCTAGATTCATCAGACCTTATCAGATCACCGAGCGAGTTGGTGAAGTTGCTTACAGACTTAAGTTGCCGTCAGAGCTGTCTAAGGTACATAATGTGTTTCATGTATTGATGCTTCGTCACTATGTGGCAGATCCTTCTCATGTGATACCTCATCAACCCTTAGAGATCAGTTTAGATTTGACTTATGATGAGGAGCCGGTGACTATACTTGATTGGAAAGAAAATGTTCTGAGGAACAAGACAGTGCATTTGGTTAAAGTTTTGTGGAGAAACCATTCAGTGGAAGAAGCGACGTGGGAGACAGAGGATCGAATGAGAAAGATGTACCCGAGATTGTTTTATGAGTACTGGTGGATGGTTTTGGTTGGGTAAATTTCGGGGAAGAAATTTTTATAAGGAGGGTAGATTGTAACAGCCCATCCCTGAGTTTTCGTACGACGGACGTGAAATGACTAAAATGCCCCTAGGCATTAATTATGGTAAGTGTGTGTTTTTACTTTGAGTGTGGTTGTATTTGGACCACACACACACACACACACACACATTCACACAATTCTTTTCCCCCTTCTCACTCCCGTACTCTCCCTCTCTACCTCAGACACTCTCTCTCTCTCCCTCTCGGCTTTTGTACGGACAAGCACAAATCCTCCCTAAACTTAGCTAATCGAAGGAACCAAGGAAACCATCGTGTTCCTCGTGGTGTGGTGAGTTCAAAGGTACCATTTTCAGGTTCAAATGCGTTTGTTTCACGTAGAAACCTCACCCTCCGATTTGTGCATTGTTCATGCACACGTGAAATGTTGTTTTTCAGGGAATTTGAAGCTTATAGGAAGCTTATTGAGGTCCTAAGGAAGCTCGGAGTGCTTCGTTGGAAGAAATTGGACGTCGGAATTGCGAGATCGGGGAGTTTCATTTTTTGCTGGAATTATCGAGGTTTTTTCCGGCGAATCCTCGGCGAGTTGGGGGTCGAGTTAGGTATGGATGTGTTCATCTTTGTGAGATCTTCATTTTGGTATAAAGTACGTAGAAAATGGTGCAAAAATGAGTGAGAAACCATGTTTGGAAGTTTTTCCAGAAACCGGCGAACAGTCGTCAGCGACCGGCGACTCGCCGGAGAAGACGAAGAATATTCCGTCAGTTTTGATGGAATATGCTAACGCCGTCAGTTAGAGTTAACAGTTTCTGTTAGTTAATTCACGGAATATTCCTAACGGCGTTACTGTTCAGTTACATGTGCTAGGCACGTGGCCACGCGTGGCCGGCTCGTCTGGCTGTGCCTTGGTCGGCATGTGGCGGCGCGTGGGTGGTCGGAAAATTTTTCTAAATATATAAGGATGACCCTGAGATTGTGTAGGTCATCAAATTGAGCAATGTATGGGAAGTTATTTCTAAGGTTTCGATTATGTGTGTTAATTAACGTTATTTCAGTTACTTCTCATATAGGCGAGACCTATTCGGAGGACAAGCGTAGCCAGGCTAGGCACGGGGGTTACGACCCGTCTACTTATCAGTGAGTGGGCATTTGTTTTCCGTATATACCTATATAAATGAGTTTTTCCCAGAAAATCAGTTTAAATGAAATGTGATATGAAATGCGATATGAAATGCCATGCAAAGTATCTATTTATTTATTATGCGTTATTGATTGCTTATATTGATGTTGGTGCTGAGGACGCACATGTAAGTGGTAGGTAAATCTATTTACTAGTTGTTGAGAACGAATGATGCGATGTGATATGATTAGAGCTCATAAACCTGCACACTGATATTAGTGCTCCCGCCCAGAGAGGGGCTCAGTCCTTCACGTGTTGTTTACCTCCCGCACCGTATGCTCGCCTTGGATCCAAGTTAGGTGCTCAGTCCTGTCGAATAGGCCACTATAGGTGGGTTCGACTCGTAGGTGACCCGCGATTTATCGCTCAGTCTTCACGTGATCGTAGCACTAGAGCATATTAGTTATTTATCGGTGATGATGTTTGCAACTGATCCTACAGACGTAAGAATTTTGAAACTGATCTTGCAGAAATGCTGGAATTTTGAAACTGATATTGCAGAAGTGCTAAAAATTCCAAAACTTATCTTGTAGAAATACTTTGCAAAAATGATGATAACTTTGAAACTGATCTTGCAAAAGTGTTGAAAACTTCGAAACTGATCTTGAAGAAGTGTATGAATTGTGAAACTGATTTTGCACAATGTGTCGGTTTTGCTTTCTTTAAGTAACAAATCTATCGGGGGCACGACTACAATTTTAAAATTTTGATTTGCTTGTTTTTGGGCAGGTTTATTGAAGTTTGAACTTTTATCTCTCCTTAAAATGATTCAAACTAGTGAAGTTCTATGAAATGTATTTGTCATATATATAAAACTCCTTATTTTATAGATTTACTGATTTTTTTTATTAGAACATGTAATAGATTGGTAAGAAATATTTCAACTTTTATTTAGGGTTGGCTTAAGATTGTGGTGCTTTAAAAAAAGCAACTTATTAAAAAATTTGGAACATTAAATGTGTTTGGTAAAACAAAACCAAAAAGTTTTTTTTTTTAAAAAAAAATTGCTGTTAATGAAAGTAGAAAAGCATAGAAAAACAGAAGTAAGGTCTACCATGCTTCTAAAAAAAGTTTTTTTTTCTTCAAAGCATAGTAATCAATGCTCATTTAATGAACTTTTCAAATGGCAAGTATACCCCCACATGTTTTACAAAATTACAATTTTGCCCCTACATTATTGTCTTTGATCATTATTATATTATATTAAATATTATATCCTTTTTAGTCATGTAACATATTTAAAGTAATTTATATAGAAGTTTACCAAACACTCTGACACTATTTTTTTTTATTTATTAAAAGCACTTTTACAAAAAAAAGATTTACTAAACACTTAACAACTTTATTTTGCAGTTATTTATCTTCATAACATAACAAAATCAGTTTTTTTTTTTAAAAAGCACAGCAATACCAAACTAGCCCTTAATAAGCTAAAGTCACTTGAAATGGCCCAGTAAAATTATAATTTTTTTATTATGTTTTTAATGGTTTTTTCTGGTCAAACAAACCAACAACTATTGCCTAACATCCGTACCACAACCCAATTACTCTGATTTACCAAAAAAAAAAAAAGAAAAAAAAAAGCCAATTACTCTGACTTAAAATTAATAAAAATATTTGACAAGAGGAAGAATTATAGTTCATAAATATAGGGTTGATGAATTCAAATGCGAATAAAAACTTAAAAAGGGAGACATTTTGTTTTACGAGACTTTTAGTCTGTTGCGTTTGGGAGCTGGAATTTGAATTTGTTGAGAGTATTAATTTTATATCGAGGAATAAAGAAATTTTTCATGTGTTTATAAGTAATGAAGCTATTTACTATATTGTCAATTGATTTTATGGTAAAACATTAACTTTCATCATGATATCAGAGCAGGTTGTTTAACTTGTGAAATCCAACGACTAAGTGTGCTCCACGTCATCCGATTTGTGTTGTTTACGTGCTAGACTTGAAAACTCTTCACAAGTGAGGGAGCATGTTGAGAGTATCAATTCCGTATCAGAGAAAGAAAGAACCTTACGTGTGCTTATTAATAATTGAGTTCATTCCCATATTACCAATTAACTTTATCGTGAAATCTCAACCTTCTTCAAAATTATTTACCATTTAATTAAATTACATCTTCATGATATACTATGACATGATATTATACACTGCTTGACAGTATGTTATTTTTTTTTCTCTACTTGAAGCACAATTCAACTCGAATGATTATCCCACCCAACCCAATATGCACCCATAGTTCTCAGTCCTCATAGCCATTAGCTGAAAAGCTGAATGTAGTGGCACTACCTACGGCTGTGAGGCTGTGAGCCTCTGCAGACTTAACAAGGACGCACCAAATTGCATGTGCTAATGTTCAGTAATAACCATCTAGAAGCTCAGTTGACCACCCAACATACAGTCACAATGCTAATGTCAAACACTACACGATTGCCTCAACCCAAAGAGCACCCACACAAGACCTTCCCAGATTCCTACTAATAATACGAAATTCTACAGTGCACTGATGTATAAGTTGCAATGTTGGATGACTGGATTGGCATTGTAGTGCGTTGTAGACAAACTCTGATAGTGTCTTTACCTCGTCCAAGATTAGAAGTCAACTTTCATTCTCCATTGGAGGTGTATAATTGACAAGGTTGGCCTGAATCTGACACGAGTCCAACCCGATTAATGTCAATCAACGTGATTTCCATGGGTTGGTTGAAGATCTCAGGATCATCAACACGTTGTGAAAAAAGTTGAGGTTAATTGACAATACGATGAGTAACTCAACTCCTTATAAACACATACATAACTTTTTTTTTTCTCTGTTGTGGAATTCAACTCTCAACTTTGTTGTACACCTCTATTCTTCGATCTCTAGGGCATGCATCTTATCTTACGCCACTTTAGTTAAAATAAAATTAAAATAGTCCATTGCTAATTCTCAAGGACAACAAAAGCCAGCACATTTATATAGGTTTTAACGTCATCAAGTCCTAATTTCATTTGTTAGCCTTGAGAAAATCTAAAACTACAACGTGCAAGTAGATGGGTTTGGAATATCTTCAATATTATTTGTACAAGTACAGCAAGAAGATTCTTTTGGTGGGTTAATCGAGGATTATGTCTGCTAATCTTTCTATAATAGTAGGGTTTAGGGTTTATGGTATAGTTTTAGAGCTTTTGAATAACCCTAAAATGGGAGTTTATCACATTATCACAAAGGGGTGTGATATTCACACATCATTTTTTACTTCTCACACATCTTTCTAATTTTCGGCCGTTGGATCGGGTGAATTGAAGAAGATCAAATGGCAGAAATTAACAAGAGGTGTGTAAGAAGTAAAAAAGGGTATGTGGATAGCACACCCTTATCACAAATAGTAATTGCCCGCTTACATGAAGAAATGGATTAGTGACCCTTCTAATCATCTTTTTAATATCAACCTTTTTCAAGTTCTTGAATCTGCATCGAACTCTGCACAGAGAGAGAGAGATATATAGATATATCTATATACATATCTATCTATATATACTCCCAAACGGGAAAACACTGTTCATGAACAGTGAAAGTAACAGTGTCATTCCATTTTCACCCCTGCTTCTTTTTTGTTATTTCAACTTTGCCCTTCAACATTTTTGTCTGGTTCCTTTTCTTACCTGCTCACTTTTTTCCCATTTCTTTTGCTTCTCTTCTTTCGTAGCCGTCTGCTCTCTCATCTCTTCGCCTCTGTTGGTCTCAAAGTGGATAGTTTTGTGGTGAATTCTTCTAATCTTGCATCTAAAACTTTTTTATGCAACTGTATGGATTGTGTTCTGTTCAATTTTATATGTTAGAAGCTTTTAATTTTTTTGGGTTCAATTTTAAATGGGTTGTTGCTTTCGGAGTTTTCGTTTGTTGACAGAGATGGGGTTTTTGGGGAGAAACTTTTAATCCGTGAGTTTTTTAGTTAGGTTGTGTTATGGATCTTGACAAATGGATTTGTAAATGGATTTTCTGTTGAAATTGTTTCTCTTCTCATTTTTGGTTTTTTTTTTTTTTTTTTTTTTTGTGTCATCGGGTTTTGCATGTGGGTGTATAATCAGGTTTTCTTTTGAATTTCAAGGGATTCAGGTTTTTATTTTTCTGGAACTTTTGTCTGCAACTTTGGAAGACATTTGTGCTTAAGGTGAGAAACTTTGGTTGCTTGCTTTTGGGTTTTGTTGTAGAATTAAATTTTTTATTTTTTTTAAGAGTTACATTCGTGGGAATTCATTTGTTCTTTTTTTTTCTTGCATCTGAAAAATGCCACATGATGTGAGTTTATAATTAAATATGAATATCAAAATGGATTTTCTGTGCAAATTTTCTTTTTCTCATTTTATAGAACCGAAGAGGATGTTAACAATAATTTACACTGTTTTAGTACCCAGGTTTATAGCATGAGCTGAAGATCCAAGATCATTTTGGCAGAGACTTAGATATTGAAGACACTAATTTTGCTCCTTATTTTGTACTTTAATGTCCAACTTTTTACATGTTTTATACACTTATAACACCCGCAGCAACGCGCGGGCACTATGACGTGTGTGTGTGTGTGTATATATATATATGTGGATGACATGGATGAAAAGCAGGATAAGTACTTGTCTGATGAAATGTAGATGCATGCTTGCTGGTTCTGCCCTGTACCTTTTTATCCTGATAAAAGCTAATTAAGTTGAGAGTAAATTGTAGCTATGGTCCCTTAACTTTAACTCAATTGGAGCAATGGTCCCTCAACTAAAAATCCATTACCATTGGTCCCTCAACTTATCAAAACGTGCAGCTATGGTCCCTCAACTAAAAATCCATTACCATTGGTCCCTCAACTTTAATTCAACTGGAGAAATGGTCCCTTAACTTTAACCCAATTGTAGCAATGGTCCTTCCAATGTAACTCGTTTTGACAAAATTTTTGACATAGTTGACAAAAAGAACTATAATTATACACTTTGATGAGTTGAGAGACCCTAATTGTATAAATGGTCATTCCAATATAACTTATTTTGACAAAATTTTGACAAAATTTATGAAAATGACTATAGCTACACATTTTGATAAGTTGAGGGACCAATGGTAATGGATTTTTAGTTGAGGGACCATTGCTCCAATTTGATTAAAGTTGAGGGACCATTCGTACAATTTACTCTTAAGTTGAAGTAAGGATGAAGCAACCAAAGCCACGCCAATGAAACACAAACAGAATATTATACATCTTTAGTTGCATGTGTAGTAATTCACGTATGCATGTTGGAGATGTTTTCTTCTTTCTGTGATTTGCTACTTAATTGACAGGAGTATAGGACAATTATATACCATGCTAAGCACGCGAAACTCATTAGTATCCGTATACGTTAAGATTAAAGCATATATTATACATGAAAGTGTCGTTTTCTTTAAAATATTACTGGACGTACAAAGTAATGTTAACTAAAACGGTAAAATATGATATACGTAATCAAGATAAACAATTTGTCAACACAGAGACCCTATATCTACATATAGTAACGTACATACTTTACTTCGAAACTACAGTACTGCATCAAGGACTTGATTTCATTTTCTGGTTAATCAAGTACTAAAATTATGAAGTTCATGCGTCAGTCTTTGAGGGAAAAAGGCCGAATCGCATGTTTTATACTTTTTTGGCCGAAGTAAGTATGGTTTATGCTTTGAAACTTCAAGAGTTGGTGAATGGGCTTATGTGTCACTATGATTGCTTTACAATGGAAGTACCTGTGGCTGTGTTTATGTCATGGATCCTGCTAAAAGATGATCCATTCCCGTACTTTCACTACAAGCCCATATTTCTTACAAAAATTACAGTAAAGAACCCGTCCGTACGTAAAGTGCATATAAAAGTATAAACCTAAAAAATTGTCCTACAGCTCCAACTGTAGCTCGTAGTCGTTGATATTTCCTATACACATTGTTCATGATTTGTTGAGTCCTTTTCCATATATTTTTAATTTTTATAAGATAATGTGGAATCAATTCCACCACTAAATATTGAAAAGGTGAATATATTGCCTACCTAGCTCGCTTTTCGAAAATGAAAGAATACAAACTACAAAGTGCCGCATTATATAATATAGATAAAGTATCAAATTTCTTGTCAAAAAAATGAAATATAATTAGAACTTACAAAGTGCGACATTATATAATTAAATAGTTAAATTCTGTAGCCTAGTTAAGCTAATCCAAATAGTAAAGAGATTGGGATTGGGAAATAGCTACCAGCAAATATTACTACAATATTTTGAAGGCTTTTCATTCAAAATGGTCCATGAGATTTGCATCATCCATAAGTTTGGTCCCTGAGATTTAAAATCAATATAAGTAGTCCATGAGATTGTCCACCATCCATGATTTTGGTCATTCCGCTAAAGCTTTTGGCTAGAAGTTTGGGCAATTTTCAAAGCTTCGTAACTCAATTTTTTCTTAACCAAATTCAACCCATAATATATCAAAATGAAGATAGGAAAGTGTAGAATAATATTATATCTATTTGGAAGCCCAATGGTTGCCAGAGATGGTCAGAAAATAGCCTCAAAGTTGACTGGTCCGAGAGAAAACTGGAAAACTCGCCGGAAACTGGGTAAACTTTAAACGTTCATAACTTCTTCAATACTCAACGAAATCAAGTGATTCAAAAACAAAAATCATACTTCTCGACGAGAAGAAGAGAATTGCACCTTTTTAAACGGCTAAATCTCTGTGGTTTGGCCAGAAAATGGCTCGAAAGTTGTTGACTCCTTTTTCAACAGCCATTTTCGAGCTGTTTTCCGGCCAAACAACGGTGATTTAGCCGTTTAAAAAGGTATCATTCTCTTCTTCTCATCGAGAAGTATAATTTTTGATTTTGAATCACTTGATTTCGTTGAGTATTGAAGAAGTTATGAACGTTTAAAGTTTACCCAGTTTTCAGCGAGTTTCCAGCAAGTTTTCCAGTTTTCCCTCGGACCAATCAACTTGGAGGCTATTTTTTGACCATCTCCGGCAATCATTGGGCTTCCAAATGATATAATCGTATTCTACACTTTCCTATCTTCATTTTGATATATTATGGGTCAAATTTGGTTAAGAAACGATTGAGTTACGAAGCTTTGAAAATTGCCCAAACTTCTGGCCAAAAGCTTCAGCGGAAGGACCAAAATCATGGATGGTGGACAATCTCAGGGACTACTTCTATTGATTTTAAATCTCAGGGACCAAACTTATGGATGATGCAAATCTCAGGGACCATTTTGAATAAAAAGCCTATTTTGAAATAATTCAGCAAAAAGCAATGGTTAACTTCAAAAGTATATCTCTTTTGCAAAGATTTGACGAGTAGTTGGATAGGAGGCTCCACTATGTGTCCATGACAACAAATATAATGAAAATTTTAGCTTCGCTATGTACATTAATTCCCAGCTACCTTATTCCTTGGTAGTTCCTCCACTTTAGGATGAGATGATGATCATGCAAAAGATTATACATAGTCATAACTAAGTATATGGACTCGTAGATTTTCACATTAGGGTCCGTGTATATTAATTGTTCCACTTTTTATTATTGTGATATATGAAAGTATCTAATGTACATTTGATGTTTTCCTTGATTGCATGACCACTACAAGAAAAATGGCCTTTGGGCACAAAATTAAGGACACAAATGAGGTGTTTGTGTTTGTTTAAACATCAATAGGGTGGAACAATGTTCATTCCGTAATGGGCACCATGTATTGTGCCCAATGTGAAGAAAAATAGACACAAACACATTATTGAGCACATAACCATGACTTTTGTGCCTTTAATGTCAGCAATGAATTTTTTTTATTAATTTACAATGACACTATAAATGTTATCGTGCCCTGTAATTTAATATATTTAAAGTAAAAGTAGATTTTTTGTGGCCTTTGTTCAAAATAATGTTTTAAACAAAATAAAAAAACACTTTCCTCAATCTTCACACCTCACACTGTCCTCCTTTTCCTTCCTTGCGTCTCTCTGTGTTTCCCCATTCAAACCCATCATCTCCTCAGTTCCTCCGCCTCTCTTATCTCTCTCTCGCTTTCCCTTTCCCAATCGAACCGAGCCTCTCTTCCACCCCACCCCAGGCTCTCTCTCTCTCGCTCACTTTATCATTTTCCCCAAATTTTTCTATTTCCCTCCCTCTCTTTTGCAGTCGGTGGTATCAACGGCTGTGTGGGATTTGGTGAGGGGATGGGTTACGAGAGAGAGCCTTCGACTTGCAGAGAGGGAGGGAGAGAGAGAGCTTATGGCTTGCAGAATCACGATGATAGAAGAAGAAGCTCAGAGGTCTGATACGCCATTTCAGAGGAACCCTAAAAACCAGAGAAGGAGTAGAGGCTAAGAAATCGAAGCATTCAAATCATGAGCCGAGGAAGATGAGGCGGATACGATCGTTAGATCACGATTTTCTCTGCTGAAGGTTACCTCTTCCAAGTCGGTATGTGATAATCTCCAATTTCTTCTATGCGATTTCTTTGATTTGAATCTCTGATGGTTCCTCAGGTAGGGCAGATTTGTGGGTTTTTGGTTTTTAGGGTTTCATGTTTTGGAAATTTTCTTTCTTTTTTGGGTATAAATCTCGGGATTTTGGGGGTTTTTACAGTAGTGGGTTTTTGGAAATTCAAATTCTTGCATTCACAAATCCATGTAAAACCCTTCAATTTCGTTTTGTTTTACCTTTTGAGGTATGATTTTATAGAAATTAACGGTTGGAATTAACTTTGGTAATATTGATTTTGGTTTTGGTTCAGCTAGGGTTTAGATGAGTCCACCTGCTATGGTGAAGATGGAAGATGCCAAATTTTGCTTGATGGAGGTAAATTTTGCTCAATTTTACTTATTTGTTATTGTGAAAAGTGTTGTCAGAAGTGTTGGCAATTGCCAAAAGTTCCATGCCAACAGATGATCGTTTTAAGGTACATGTGTTGCCTTTTGTTTCCATCACTCCACTCTATGTCTGGTTTAAGTTTGATTTTGCATACCTTGCTTGTTTCTTTTGGCTTGTCCATTGCTAATTGACACTTTAACAGGTCGTTAAAGAAGATATGAAGCGAAGGTTAAAGAACACCAATATGAAGCCTCTGAGTCGCTCATCATACTGAAGACTGCAAGTTCTGTGTCAAATTTGTTATGATGCAGATGAGAAGTTGCATGTTTTGGATGAATTGTCTATTTCTGATTTGAAGTCATTCATTCCCGAGCTTTTGTTCCCAGGTACACTACACAAATGTACCTATATTTGTTATAGGTTACTGCTGTCAATTTGTGAAACTCAAGTTCTTAACATCATCCTCCAGCCAGGTATATTTTCATGAGAAATCCATGTGCTTCTTGACTTGATAAGTGCTAGTAGTATGTTCTAGTGAGAGAATCGGAGAGTTGCCCAATAGTTAATTTTGACTTTTATTTAAAAATAATTTTTTATATTTGATTTTAGAATGATTCATTTGTTTATTTTTTGTCAAAGCTCTTAGAATTAGTTTAATTAAGGCATTTGCTTCAGCTTACCCTCCCCTTAATATGTTCAGCTATACAATGAGGGCCTTTGCCATGGAAATTTGTTAAGAGGACGAAGCAATTACTTTGTCAAATATATTCAAATCGAATTTTTCCGTACCACCACTGCCTATCGAATTGAGGCATAAAGAGTATGTTATTTGTCTTCCTCCTGGTGCTAACATGATTAGAGATTCCAATGTGAAGAATAAGTCGGAAACGAACTCTGTGATTGAGGTAACTCAAAATGGAACATTTTCGTTTCGGTTTCCCTTTATGAAGGTGTACTGTCTTTGTTTGTACGTTGATATTCTTCCCTTGGTTGTGGTTTCATATTGCAACTTTATTTTCAAGTTGAGCAAGAAGCAGGGATTGAGTCAATCCGATTGAAAGCATTGATAGATCTTTTCAATGAAATTGAGGAGCCACTTTTCAATCAACTAAGGTGATTTTATTTGAGGTTGATACTTTTACTTACATACTGCCTAGCAAAAGAATCTGGGATCTAATAATAATGTTTTCAAATATATTTGAATATATGTTCATATAATTAGGGCTGGGTTCGGTTCAAATCGGTTCGGTTTTTTGCCAAAATCGAAACCAAACCGAAATTTCTGTTCAGTTTATTTTTTTTCAGTTCGATTTTTTTCGGTTTTTTTTTATTCGGTTTTGGTTTTTTTTCAGTTTTTTCCGTGATTTTTTTTTTTAATCTAGATATTGGTGCTTGAATACGAACTGGGGCGACTCGCAATGGCTGCATCAAACAAATCATCAATATCTGCAATACGAACAGAAACCTTTGTAAATCCTAAAGTCCCTAATGTTGAATAATCCATTAGTCGGGGTAACAAGAATACAACAAATCTTCAACATGAGTTTTAACCAATCCTTCCATGAAAATCTGCTCCCAACAAATCATCAAACAATAATAAACCCACAAATAACTAACAAACCCACAACACAAAAATCAAATCTGCAATACGAACCAAAACAACCCCCCTAAATTTACACCAAAACTTCAGTCTCCCTCTAGAATTTACCCTTAAAAAAACCCATATATCAACAAAATAATTAAGAGAGACTGGAGATCTTACCCTGGAGTGAGAAGATCGAGAAACAGAGAGAAGAATTGAGAAGAATGGAGAAATTGGAAGCATAGACATGGAGGGAGTCTAGATGTGTAGGGACGAGAGAGAGAATAGAGGAATGAAAAATAGAAAAGGTGTGGCTGCTACTCCTAGTGGTTAGGGTTTTGTTGATTTTTCATTCCATAAAAGACTATAGATTTCAATTTGTATAAATAGTTTAGTCATACAATCATAACAAAACAAAACCTGCTGCCAAGTTGGTTTCAGTGAAGCTTTTCAACCTAGAGCGCATGGGTTCGAACCCTCATGTTTCTAGGATTTCAGAGTTTTTTTTTAAATTTTTATAATTAAAATATTATAAAAAAATAATTAAATATGTAATCAATTCGGTTCAGTTTCCAAACCTCAAAAATCGAAACCGAACTGGGCAGATTCGGTTCGGTTCGGTTTGACAGTTTTCGATTTGGTTTTTTTCGGCCTCGGTCCGGTTCGGTTCTCGGTTTTTTTCGGTTTTCGGTTTTTTGAACGCACCCCTACATATAATTGTCTGATGTTTCTAGAAATCGTTTTAGTTCAGTTTTTGAACCTCAAAAACCGAAACCGAACTGGGCAGATTCGGTTCGGTTCGGTTCGGTTTGACAGTTTTCGGTTCAGTTTTTTTCGGCCTCGGTTCGGTTTGGTTCTCGATTTTTTTCGATTTTCGGTTTTTTGAACCCACCCCTACATATAATTGTCTGATATTTCTGGAAATAGGACGAAGGAGCAACTTGGATATGTTGTTGAGTGTGGCCCATGGGTAACATACCGTGTATATGGTATTCTCTCAATTCCTCTCTCAACTGATGCTAAAGTATTTGTTAAAATTCTTAGATTTAGGGTTTGGATAAATTCTTAGATTTAGTTCTTTGCATTTGAAAGAGTGAGAATTATATTGTTGGGACTTTGGATTCT
Organism: Heteromeles arbutifolia; assembly: GCA_024362995.1. Classification (NCBI taxonomy): domain Eukaryota; kingdom Viridiplantae; phylum Streptophyta; class Magnoliopsida; order Rosales; family Rosaceae; genus Heteromeles; species Heteromeles arbutifolia. Next base: position 24,167,378 of record JANCRC010000006.1, read on the forward strand.
ATTTTTATGTCCTAATTTGTGTGAGGATTGCTTGCCATCCATATAAGAATGTTACTAAAGTGTCAGGCAAAAGTCTTTATGTTTCAATCACAAACAAGTGCATGTATACATAGCAGAATTACACCAATTAATCTGTGGGAGGAATGATATACAACAGCTCATGAGATAAAGATAAAGAATCATAATTTGAAAATTTAGAAGCCACTACATACTCATTTCTTGTTGCTCTGTGTAAATTTTGAAGGGTCCGACATTGTGGCACTCAAGCAGCATTTTGGAAAGAAAATTTTGGAACTAGAAGATGAGAAAAGAACTGTGCAGGTTCACTTAAAACCTTAATATTTGATGTTCTTATTCTTGAGAGAACCGATATTCACTTAAAACCTTTATAATTTTAGTTTTATTTTAGTTGGGGATGGAACATGTAAAATTATAGTTGTTTTTATATATAATGGTTGTGAATATCTTTGTAAATTGTAATATTATAGATGCTTGTGGCTGTGGGCTGTTTTAATTTTATGAAAAAATAATTTTTTGTTTAGCCTCAATCTCAATTTGTAGGTGATTTTGGTTTTAATTTTTTTTTTTAAATAGTTAACATATTGGGCACAATAACAATAAATGTGCTAACATGGGTGGCAGTAGTCATCTGACAACTTTGTCAGAACTAGGCACAAAAGGACCTTTATTTGTGCTTACACTTTTCAACATAGCATACTGTTGGATATTATTAGTGACATATTCCTGTTAGCTCAGATGTGCTTGGTAGCACTAGTATCCAACAGCCATTCACTCCCATTCGAGACCATGTTAACCTCGGACATAACAGTAGCCAACTCTTCAACGGTGATTGCCATGTTAGCATGGTTGTTGTTTCCGTTAGCATGATTTCCATCCTTGCGATGATAACAATCTTGTGCCTTGTCACCAGATTTGCCACACACGTAACAGACGCCCTTAATCTTCTTTAGATTCTTGCCTTTAGGAGCAAGGGCAGATTGCACAAACTGCTTGGTTTTCGGAGCCTTATTCTTCTTTGGTTTGGCCTTGGAGTTTCCTCCTTCAACATAATTTGCATTGGCTTCAATGGCAGCAAACCCTCTAGAACGGTCTGTCTTTCTGTGGTCTTCTTCCACTCCTAGCCTTAGAATCAAATCCTCCATATTCATCTCACGACGCTTGTGCTTGAGATAAATTTTGAAGTCATTCCAAGAAGTTGGCAATTTCTCGATTATCGCCCCAACTTGGAAATGCTCATTGATCTCGCATCCCTCGGAGTGCAATTCATAGATCAATTTCTGGATTTCTTCAACCTGAGAGACAACAGATTTGGAATCCACCATTGTATATATGAGAAACTTACCGATAACAAATTTCTTTGAATTGGCATCATCAATCTTATACTTTTTCTCCAGGGATTCCCACAACTCCTTCGATGTCTTGCACAGAGAATAAATGTCGTAGAGATTGTCATCCAAACTGTTCAGAATATAATTCCTGCAACAAAACTCAGAATGATTCCAAGCTTCAATTGCCATGATGGTCTCTTTCGTCATTGGATTCTCATTAGACTTCGGAGCTTCTTCCTTGACAACATGAGCGAGATTCATGGTTGTCAGGAAAAACAACATCTTCTGTTGCCATCTCTTGAAGTCCAGCCCTTTGAACTTCTCAGGCTTTTCAGAGTATTTTGGCACAGTGCTATTCACAGTCACAGATTGTTGATCCATAATCAATGATAATTTATATATGCTAATAAATAATAAATTAACAGAGTATAAACAAGAATAAAAAATAAAAACAGACAACTTGAAGATCGAGACTTGCATACCGCAATGTCTTTGAAACAGAAATTTCGTCCCTACTCAGTGCTTGTAGTTCTACGAACGTCTACTTCACCAGGATTCAACGATCAAGTTAGAATTCCAGCACCGGAAAACTTAACTTCTGGCAAATTTCTTTGTGGTACTCTCAATAAGAATGCTATGGATTGTAGAAGAAGATTTATGTTTTTCTGTGTTCTAAATGTCATGCAGATGGATGTATATATAATGTGATTATGCCTGTTCACAATAGGTATGGAGAAGAGATGCATCTGTTGGAAGACATATTCTCTGAGGGGATGCTTTGCTCTGCGTTCTTTCTGAACTCTCAGACTTCATCTGAAATGATGAGTCTTTTCATAAAAATTAATTTAATTAAATTCGAAATTAATTAAAAATAATTAATTAAATCTGAAAATAATTAATTAATTTTAATATTAAAGCCCGAGCCCCAAGGTCCATCTTTTGATAATTAATTATATATTAATTATTAATTAATTATAAATTAATTAGCACACCCCAAAGCCCAACCCCAAGGATGACCTCAATTTTATTCTCCAAGGCCTATCCTCCAATCACTTTCTATAAGGGACAAAGCCTTATAAAGTGGGGGAAACCTTTTGGGAATGGCCAATGTGGGACAAAGAAATTTCAACTCAAAATTTCCAACACATACCTTATTGTGCTCTTTGATCAAAGGTGACGCCCATAGAGGGCACATATAGAAACTTAGTTGCTGCACTGTTGCTATTGGTCTATGGGCACATATGTTGGTGCTCTTTGGCCTCAAATGGCACATATAATTTATTGTGCGCAATGTCCATTTTTGTTGTAGTGGACTTTTATTTGAGCAGGATGTCCGACAAAATATCTCAAAGCACCTGAAGAGTAGGAAGCAAAAACAACCTAAATTTTGTGTAAACAATCTTATTCGGGAAAGAAAATAAACTTCTGAATCTGTTACTGAGTGCATAACAGCGCCATGAGATGAGCTAGTACATCGAAAGAGGAACATAACTTCATATATTCTACTAGCACTCCATAACAATACCAAATGATGATCATGATGATACAGTGTTGTTCGTGTGAAAACAAACATCGTTGGCTCGCGGAGTAGTTTTGTTTCTCAGTTGGTATAGGCTTTCACACTTTGGCCTTCAAAGAGGTTTAATCATTTGGTTTGTTAATTATCAGATGTGGCATTGTTGGCTTCTGCCAACATGAAATTGTAATATATTTAGAATATATTATATGTCTATTGAGTACTTGCACCACAGTAAAACTTCTTTTATAAAGAACTGTGCCAATGTTTGGCTCAAGTTTGGTTCTTTTTAATGTCTTGCATGTTAAAAATTTTGATTGTTTCTTAATGTTGGACCAGAAACTACTGAGATGGGGTTAAATACAAACTAGTTATATTTAAGCATACCACTTCAGTCATTCACAATAGAAAGTAAAAACAGTAAGCGATAAAAGCAATAAGTAAGTAACTGAAATTGATATTAATATTGCTCAATATCACAATCAAGCAAAGTACATAAATGTATGAATTAAGAACAACCGATTGAGCTCTTATCGGATTGGATATGAGACCATCTGGTTGGGGTAAAATTGCTTCCTTGTAAAGGGTTACAACCAAACAGACTAACTGTCTTAAGGCTAGTTAATTGATATGCAAAAGAGATGGAAACAGAGCAAATTCTAAATGGTCTTAGAGTCTAAAGGAAGGTTTCCTAAAGCTCTAAGGTCTTGGTTTCAAGTTGTCTTTTGATAAAGCAAAAGGAATGATACAAGTAAAAGACATGAGCTTTTAGTTTGAAAGCTTGTAGTATGTTTTGTTATATGATTTGAATGTCCTTTCTCCAAGTCCTTCACTTGTATTTATATACCGTCCATCTCTTCCATCAATGCTTTCTATGTTCTCATTTGAAGCCGACCTAGGATTACTTTCCAAAAAGTGATGCATTAATAGGAAAATAATCCAAAATATTTTGGCGGTGAAGGAAGATCAGCATAACCAATAAGGTGGTTTTGCCTAAATTCACGATCACCTTCCCTCTAAAACACCAAAGTACTTCACATTTAATGCTCTCTTCAGTCCAGAGCAAGGTATTAAATATCGGTAATATCGGAAATATCGGTAATCCGAAAACACGGAAATATCGATGGAAATATCGGGATAATATCGATATCGATAAAAATTATATGGAAACCACGGAAATTGTAAGAAAAACTTGGAAATTTTTATTGAAACTTTGCAGGATGTTTATTTAGTCAATTATCTATTAGTTTATCACAAAAAATTGGAAGGAAATGCATTGCATGATGGATTTAACTGATTTAAGTTGATTATATAGCGAGCTGGCAAACATTGTGAGTGTAGAAAATATGTAGTAATTAATGAAAAAAGTTTAAACACACCATAATCATTTATATATAATGAATTAGTACAATGTTTTATACTGTATACATTGCATGGTAACATATATGAGTGACTTAGTACTACATAGAGTTCTTATGATGTTCAAATCTCTATGTGTAAAGTAAGTTTACTGTGAAGAGTAGTCAAAATGATAAATTTTCAAAATAATTTTACATGTAATTGTTAACATGCGTTAGTAATATCCGTTATTTTTTCCTTCTTTTCTTTATTTCTTTTTCCAAAACAAAAAAAAAAAAAAAAAAAAAAAAAAAAAAAAACAGAAACAGAATCCAAAGCAATATCTAATTCATCAGCATGCTTTCCCATGCTTTCTGCTTTGCTTTTTCCCAACTTGCTGTCATTAGCCAAATCCCTTGTTCCGCATCCCCCCAATTTTCTCTCCCATATCCCCTTCTTTCCCGTCCCAGCGTTCTCTCCCAGATTCCCTTTGCCTTCCCCCCAGCCCTCCTTTCTTCCGCCCCCCTCCTTCCCCGCCGGTCTCCCCCCCCCCCCCCCCCACTTCTGCGTGCCCATCCTGCTCCCCCTCTTCCCCGCCCCCCCAAACAAGCTCCGCCGTGCCCATCCTGCTCCCCCTCTTCCCCGCCCCCCCAAACAAGCTCCGCGTCCACGTTCTGCCTCCCTCTAAACCGTCCCCCCACCCCCAGCACCTTCCGTTCTTCCCCGCTGCCCCCCCAACACTTTTGTGTCCGCGTTCTGCCTCCCCGCCCACAGATCCAACTGCAAATTTCCAAAAATGGGTTCCCCAACCTGCCTTTCCTCTCGGATTCCCACCCCCGCCGCGGGTCGTCTTCACCCCCCCTCCCCCCGAATCTCTTCCACCCCCACTTTTTTTGTTTCAGATTCGCTCTTGCTCCGGCGTTCTTCTCCGGGTAACACAGTTTCAAAATATCGCGATATTTTCGATAATATCGCGATATTTTCGATATTATCGATAATATCGCGATATTTTGACGAAAATCAGTTGGATAGTAATTAAAATATCGGTATCATGAAAAAACGATAATATCGGCGAAATATCGCCGATATTATCGACATTTTGGTCACTGGTCCAGAGGAAAGACTGAGATTATGGTATTTTGACAAGTTTTACGTGTGCACTGTTCATTTAGAGTAAACTTCCTTTGCAAATCATTTTATTAGGCCAAACCAAGGCCTAATAATATTTGTATTGTAAGCAAGTGTAACAGGTATAAGCATTTATAAATTGGAAAAGCCATATGTGTTTATGTAAGGTTCAAAGCCGTCCAGATGAAAACCCATCGGAGAACTGGAAGGGCCATATATGCGTGATGGAACAACACTACCAAGAATATATATGTTCACATATATAGCTGCAATAAAGTCGATAATCCAATTTTAATTTAGATTTAGCCATCAAAGAATATAATATATCCATAATTTTCATTATTGACAAGACATCTGCAATTAAAATGGAACATCTCCGCCGGTATGATTGCACGTAATATTTGTTGCTGAATTTCAGAGTTTACTCAAGAGGGTCCGTGACGCAAATTTATGCACCTCAGAATCTTCAGCCATTTCGCATCCGATTAATGCTTTTGCATGGCACTAACCTATATAGGCTAATTAATTAATTTACTCAAAAAGCATCCTAGCCTTATTTATTTTGTGGTGGTATATGCTAAACATCTTCTTCTTCTTTTTCCATTTATTCATTTTCTTAATTAGTTAATTCAACCCACTATATTAGCATATATCAATCTGAAACAATATTGTATGATGCATTTTCTTTTGGGTTACATTCTACTAAAAGTTTGATCTATTGGGACAGATATTTAGTCAAGTATTATGTACATGAATGATGTGAGAGAAAAAGATTACCTGTATATAGTGCTAAACTTCAAAAATAATATTTAGACAAGCACTCAAAAGTGATATGTAGTTCCATTGTACTTTTAGCCGCTGGATGTAACAAGAGGAAAGTAAAAAAAAAAAATACAACTGAGTTATCCCTTTTAACTATTTGGTACACATATATAATATGCTCCACTGCTAATTAATGTTGCTAATTAGAGCCACAATGCTCCCGCATCTTTTAGCAATTTCTTTAGCGACCCATTGAGATGAAGTGTCATGACTTATTGGCTGAGCCTACAAATTTGCCACCAATGAAGACTGCAGGCACTGAAGGTTGGCAACCTAGCCTTGTCAAAGCACACTCCATCTCCTTCCCTCTTGACTCCTCATCGAGCTCATAGATTGCAGGACTTACCCCTTGTTCGTAAACCAGTCTCTTGACTGCATGGGACATGCAGCACGAGCTCTTGCTGAATATCACTACAGCATTTTGTGATGTCAATTTTGTTACACTATCCATTAATGGATTTACTGTTGATCTCAAATAGCTAGAAAGAAATTAAAATGTACCCAAGAAGTGGAATGCATATGTGGCTAAATGAAAATTAGTTGGTAAGGATGCTTACGATATCGGATTAGGGTTTAAAGACTTAATGGAGCTTTTGTGTGGAAGCCAAGAAACTAGATGGGACCGTGAGGGAAAATTGTGGAAACGGAGCAAATGTAGGTAAAGAAGCTTGTGGGTTTGCATGCAACTTACTAGTAGTAGATTGGTTTGGTGATGGAATTGGATATCTTATGGGCATGTATATATAGACGCCAAATGGGAAGCTAGCAAGGTGGGATTACATATTATATGCATTCTTTAAATCCGATAGGGGAAAAGGGAATGCGAAAGCAGAAGGTTCCTTTAGATATTTGGGTTGATGCCCAAACTGCCCTTGATATGAAAGGCACTTGTTTGGCTTAATAGTTAATACACTAACTTATGTGCCAAGAATCTAAGACACTATAGAGATCAGCCAAACGTGGCCGAAAGTGGAATATGAGAGATTGAAAAAAATATTTTAAAAAGGGTTGTTTTAAGGGGTCTTTTGATATGGGTCCAATTGGACTAAAAATTGGACCTATTTCAAATTTTTTTTTTTTTTTAATTACACCTTACATATTATTGAATACAACCAACATACTTTATACACCCCACACTTATTTTTTTAATTGAAGTTTGTCTTACTTAATACACCTCACGTACTTTTCCGTAATACCCTCAAACCCCACACTCTCTTCATACATCCTTCATTTTCTACATATACCTCATACTATCCACGTCCTAGATGCAACCTCAGTGTCCCATGTAGAGGCATCACCTTGTGATCGATCCTGTTTATGTACGCAAAAATTGGTAAATTTGGATAACTAACCAAAAATTGGTACCCGTCAATCGGAACCCTCACAAATTTAGATGTTAAACCAAACAAAGAATTTTATTATCTTCGAATAACATGAATTTTGTTACCTCCGAATAACTTGCTGCAATCAAGTTTGTAATGTGTAATTGCATGAAACATTCAATTTGTGATTGGGGGTTTTATTTGAATGGGTAGGTCTCACTGTCTTAATCAATGATAAAAGTAAGCATGATTAGCTTTTCCTATCTGAACTAAATCGTAGGCTCCATAACCAGTCAAAAGCTATTTTCGTTGATATCTCTGCACGGATCACCAATCATTGGTTACATAGAATGCCTTAATTTGATTGATGACGTCGATGAAATCACTAAAACAAAGAAAAATTATAAAGTCTTACCTCATGTTAAGTTTTTAAAACGTTGATTTCATGTTTCATTTGTCAAAAATATATTTTTTCAAACAAAGTATTTGTACTTTTATTGGTTACTTGGAGTTTTTTTCTTTTTCTTTTTCTATAGTGGAGGGTGGAAGTGACTTTTTCAGAGCTTGAAGAGAGAAAATTAATCATGACATATACATGTTGAAAGTGATTGGGATGCATTTAAAAGTTTTATTATGATGCCTAAATAGTCATTGCATATTAGGGTATACTAGCAGGAATGCTTGCGCTCTGCCGCGGGATTTGAAACCGTCTCTACTATCAAACAAAATAATTCTATAATTTAAACCATCCAAACTTGTTGAACATAGTTTTTTGTCTATCGTTGTATCTTTCCTCTCACAATTTTTATGGAATAAAAATCCAAACATTAAAAAATCTTAACAAAATTTTGCAAATAATCTTGCATTTAAGCACGTTCAAAACCAGTAGCTCTTTCAAATTTTTTTCTAAACAAAGAAAAGGAAAAGTGTTCATCACTGATACTGTGCATCCAATGTACTGGTTTCGTGTCCACCATCTCCTCCTAACCCTTTTATCAAAAACCCATCTCATTCTTTCCCTCAGAGACTTCAAACCCAATTCCAACGGTCCATTTAACACCTCCCAATATCAATTCCTAACAAAATAAATACAAAAGCAAAATCAACAACGCTTTCAAATATTTTAAAAGGAAAGTGGGAAACTATTATCAAGAAAGATGCAAACGAAATATATTCATCACTGATATTGAAGAGAACCCGAAGTGTATTAGTAATATTCATCTTTCCCCATTCCTTGTAAAGTTGAGGAATTTTTTCTTAACATCTGATCGAAAAGTAAAATAACGCTAACACACTCAATTACAGCACACAGAAGCTCGTGAACAAATTATCATTTCCAAACTGCCATGAGATTACTAATCATAAATCTATGTAGAAGTTGAAATTCAATCCAAAATAAACATTAGGCACATCATCAAAAACCAACAGCACAACTACCCTATTGAAAAATGCTTATCTCACAAAACATTTAATGCATATTTTACTTCAGAAAATTCTGCAAAACCAAAATTGAACACACCGATCTCTAAATAATTCAGGAATCAATCAAAGCAGCTGTGAATACACATGGTAAAATAAGTGCTTCAGTTTGAATTTGTATTCTATAAACTTTACATTAACAAAATACATTTAGGGATTAGTCCTACAATGACATTGCTCCAACATCAATTACAAATCTTTTGAGAACAAATAAACAGAGTAGTGAGAGCTTGTACCCGAAGTGAAGCATATGATCACACCCTCCTCAGGTGCCCAAGAGTAATTGAACCCCTACGGAATGTTTTTTAATCGATTCAGTAGTTAACACTGGCCAAATGCATAATCCATGTCTTAGAAACTATCAGTTAACTTCCAAAGAAGTTAGAGCAAAAATTACCTCCAATCTTCGTTTCTCTTGTACTTTGGTATTGTGGGGGTTGACTTGTAAACGGTAATAGTCGTAAACGGAGTGAGATATCTGGTAACCAAAAATGAATCTTGGAAAGTAGACATAAACAAACTTCAATCACAATTACTTTAATACATTTGGATATCAGGGAAAATTAAATTTATTCAATTTCGATATAAAGAAAATTAATTAATGTAGGGACAACATTTGTGCCTCAATGACGTGAGAAGTACTCAAACAAACATTGTTTTCTTTAAGTCTTTAGGCTATATCTGCAAATCGCAATGAGTTCTCTAACTCATATCCATTGAGAATCAAATTAGCTAATTAACTTACTAATCCCTCTTGTTAATTTCACACCTATGCTCCAAACAGATTTTGTAAGTTGTAACTAATATCCCAAAAAAGGGGGCAAAAGGGAATAAAAAAACATCTGTATGGTATACTGCAGTGTTATCTGCGTAATCGAAGTCAAGCCCTGAAAGGCCAACAACCTCCTTGTATACTTGGAAACCTCTTGCAGATTTTATGGCTCCAGAAGAAAGTAGATCCTACAGCATTAATATCATTAAAACTAAAGTATTTTTCCCAAGTGAATACACATGAAAAGTATCAAAGAGAGAAACAAAAAATAAGAATTACACACCTGTCCTATAATTTGGCCAGACGGGTATTTTGCTACTGAGGCAAAATTCTCAATAGCCCAAGCATCAGCCTATCAGATGAAGAAATATTCGTAAGGGAAAAAGTAAGCTTAAACAGGATTTCATATGTATGAACTCACTCTTTGATACTTAATTACTCATCCTATTACCAAATAACTATTGGAAATGGTTTGAGTTATAAAACATGTCTCTAAACAGGCCTGACTCTTATCAAATAGCTCTCGAAAATTCGATATGCAAAACCTAAACCAAAGAAATAGATCCCAAATCTCATCCCACAACGAACAATGAACCAAAGTTACATGAACAAAAACAATACCAACATTTCAAGCTGTACAAAACTAAACCCATTCAGGAAAGCACAAAGTCATACATCTAATCCTGTCCCATTCAAAATTCCAATACTCAATTCTAAAGAATAAAGAGAGCAATAGCATTCGAAATCAATAATTGTAAAGAATACCGAGAGCAATAGCATTCAAAATCAATAGTTCGCAAGTCTCCAACCAGCATAGCAAAATGCAACGAGAGCAAAAGTCTCCAACTCTCAAACCAACATAACAAAATGTCAAAAATCAAAATGCCTTATGGCATTAGTACAACACAAAGTTCAAAATATTAGCAATAAATTTAAAAATGCCTTATCTAATATCATTGAGGTCATAAGTTGGAAGAGAAGACAAAAAACGAAAAGGGGTTCATCCAGGCAGTATAAAAAGCATAAGAGAGGAAAGATACCCAAAGCCCATCACAAATCATAGTGAAAGTTTGTGTTATAGCAACCCTATATTAAAAAAATTTCTCTAGTTTTCCATATTTTCTCATCAAACAAACAACAAATTCATATAAAATCAGAAAAGTAAAATTACCAACAGTAGCGTGCTCTGGGGCTCGTACGACGGCGTTCTTCCGCCCGCAACGGCGTCGATATTGCTTTCTGCAGCAAGGATTACACAGCAAGTCTGTAAAATTCATCAACATCTGCAAGAAAACAAAACCACCGAAAGTCAGAGATTTCCAAAACCGAAAAGAAATGAGAGAGAGAGAGAGAGAGAGAGAGAGAGAGAGAGAGAGAGAGAGATTGGAGTACCGTAAGTGTATAAACATATTGGAACAAAAATTGCACGGCAATTACTACAATCTGAATAAAAAATCCACTGTTTATTACACAGTGCTTTGGAATTGTGTAAGTAGAGACAGAATTGGAGTTCATACAGAGTGTTGGCGTACTAAATATCAGCTTCGAGCGCCTTGAGAGATTCATTGAAGGACTTCGTTCAACATTTATCAAATGTCAGTAAATTCTGTAATGTACATGGAAAAATCTAGAAATATTAGAGATGAACAAAAATAAGTGAATCAGACAACCGTAATTTTGAAATATCATCTATTTGCTAATACGACATTTTTCCATCAAAATAACATAAACCCCAAAGAAAAAATGGAAATTGGGAACGACCCATAATCTGAAGATTTACAAAAATTAACAGAAACGGATGAAATATGAGAGAAATAATTGGAGTTCTTACAAAGTGTTGATGAAATTTCAGAGAAAGAATTCGATTTTCCTGATCGATTTTACTCTTTTCTCATCCCTCCCATGAAAAAATCCTAAACACTCATCACTCCACCCACCTCAAATCCTTTCTCTCTCAAAATTGCAAAAATATGACCCTTTCTCTCTCTGTAATCTGAAGAAAAATCTGATCAAAATTTATAAAATTGGTTTTTGGTTTTGTAAAAGTGTGGACGGTTAGAAGGGAATTTGTAGAGAGAAGAAGGTTAACGTTTTCAGTAGATGGGAAGCAAAGCCATATATGTAGCTCGGTTGGTTTAGAACCAACGATCATCCACACAAAACTTTGACTTACACAAAAACCGATCCAAAAAACCAAAACAGATACCCAAAATTGTAACCAAACAATCAAAACCCACAATAAAAAAATCATACAACAACAATGCTTTCACAGAAAAATCTCTTAAAAACCCCCATAAACCCCCCAAAAATAAAATCATACAAAAATCTCAACACAGGGTAAGTCTAAAAATGTCAATTTTCATGCCACAAAATTGAATCTAAAATCACACATACACATATCATACATACACATACATCAGAGGGGAGGAAGCAGATAATTTCAACAAACGCGACGGAATTCCTTACATGGGAAAGGTTTAGCCCAGTGATGCGTACCGCCCAGACTTTGCACATCCAGAAAGCGAAAACTATTAGGCCAATGAGATGCAAATATTTCATGAAACCTACCAAGGAAATCAGAGCATGCATGTGTTAGGTTTATCATTTGTCTGTCGCAGCAGAGACCAAAATCAAAGAGATCGGTGTGTTTTACCTTTGGAGTTTCCAGTTTCCAGACCGATTTGCAGTAGCGGACTGCAAACGAAGTTGCAGGCCTCCTTGATTTTCTTTTGGTTAGCGGGAGAAAAGGAGGCTCTGGGTTTGTTGGGGAGACGATCAAAGCCTATAATTTTGAAAACAAAGAGAGACGAAGCTCTCGAGTTACAGAAATGGAGGGCAGGTTTGTGTGGTTTTGGGAAGCAAGAGCCGATGAGATGGGCTCAGTTTTGGGGTTCTGGCTGCTAGGGTTCGAGAAGGGGGAAAATGAAGGCCGATTAGGTGTGTTCCTATCTCTCTCTCTCCCATCCTTCTCAATCTCTCAATCACCGACACCAACCCTTTGATTTGAGGAGAAAAAATCAATCCTAACCCCACTTTTTGGCAGCTTCACTCCTCTCTCTCCCTTCCCCTCCCTGCCATCCCACTCCTCTCGCTCTGAAATCCCTCCACAAATCTGTTTGTTTTGGCTGAAGCACAGCCACACGCACAACGGCAGAAACGTAAATAATGCAAAATCGATGGCCTATTTTAGAATAGACTGGTAAAACCGTAAATATTTCGAAATATTACCCTCCCAACCAGCCCCATGTGGCTGGCATTGTTGTAAATAGGGTGAAATCGAATGGCAAAGCTTTGACTGTAGCTGAATGAACGGTCCATTCCTTCCTAATTTTAGAATAGATAATATATGTAATTTAATAATAAATTTTAATGCGAGATTATTCAACAGTATGTATTTGAAGTGCTAATAAAAGAACTCCTTAAAAAATGAAGTTAAGGGACTGTGGGTTTTTATTTGTGGACGAAAACACCCTTTGTTACAAAGCTGAGACGAGGGACCAATGTCAGACTCTAGATATAATTAGGTGTCTGATGAAGACGCGCACGAATAGAAGTTGCATCACACAGACCACAGACGATGCTGTGATGCATGCATCGGGATTTAAAGAATATTAAGTTGCCAAATTTGCAGGTGATGTGTGATTGCCTGGTTCCGAACTCGAGAGAATTTCAAAAAGAGAGTGAGAGAGATGGAACTGGCCTTGCCACTTCTATATGTGTTGTGTGTCTTAAGTCACAAGGATTTTTTCAAGAATATTAAACACATTTTTTCATCTAGTTATATTATAACATATGCGGATTTATAGGGTCAATGATCGCGCTTGTACAGTTGTACTCAAGATAATCATCAAAAGAACTATCATGAAAACGTTTAGTGTTGACTTGTTGTCGTCCAAACCCGAGGGTTAATAATTTTCAAGGATCCTGTGTTGGAAAATATGAAGCTAGGAACTTTTGGGAGATTGTTTTGTTTTCTAAGTTAGTCTTTAGACGTGGTATAAGTTCTAAGTTAGCTTGTCATTGTGGATTTGGTATACTTGTTCTACAAAGATTGTTTTTCTGTTTGTCCTGTTGGAAAATATAAAAGTGAATCATGATTATGTTAGCGGAATTAGGAATTTTGTCAAGGGTGGGCTAATAATTTTTCTTTCCTGCAAAGGTATATATAAGTTTGTTTCCTTATTTTCCTTTTAACTAGAAGTTTCAATGCATTAGTCTGGCTTCCATTTTCGGAGAATTTTGACTAGTTGGGTGGCCAATTTCTTGTTAGTAGGTTGGGATAATTCATGCAAAATGGTTAGGAGGTCTAGAAATGTCATAATTTTTCAAACTTTTCCCCCTTGAGCTATAGGCCACACCTTAGTCTGATTGTAGTTCCGCCGTTGGTCTAGGATGATGTTCGTCACAAGAATGAAGGTGGTGCTTAGTTTGGAGTCTGTGGACATACATTGGTTGCTTGCGCTTGTCTAGGATGGATGTTGACCCGCTTTATATTCACTCGGCACCAGTTTGTTTATTTATGTTATTTGGTATTGACATTAGTGTTGCCGATGGAAGTTTGCATTGACATGAGAAGTTCGCATTGGTGTTAGAAGCCTTCATTGACATTGATACTGGCAATAAAAATTTACATCAGTATTGGCATGGCCATCAAGAAGGGCATACTCATTGGCTTTTCTTAGCAAACTCATAACGTTGAATACCACTATTAGCTTGACGGTGGGTGGTGGGTGGTGGGTGGTGTTGAAAAAAGATTGTTTAACAAATATTGTTGTATTTCATATTTTCTACTAATTAAGGTTAGACTGCCTTCCTGTTTGTTCCAAATTATGTTTTGGCAAGATGTTGCATTCGTGTCGTGTAGTCGTTCTTGGCACTTGTTTTGATTTTTTTTTCTTTCGTCTATAAAATAAGATTCAGAGTTTTGTAATCAATATCGATCTCTTCTTTTCGCCTTTTAATTTGTTAACACCTTGAAGGTTGACTCTAGGTTGAACAAGACCCTTCACGTGAATAAATGCCCTCTTTAATTGAAGAGGGGTAATGCTAGGGGGACCAAAATTTTAAACCAAATTTGCAAACCAAAATTATGTGTCCCAATAGGAAATAAGCACGTTAATCAACGCTTAAGTAATAATTCAATCATCAACATCCACAACATTTGATTTGTAAATTTGGTTTGCAAAATTGGTTTAAAAAATTTGATCTCTTTAACATTACCCATCGAAGAGTGACGGGTCCGTTGCCATGAATCACCAAAAATCTCTAACGTTGTCCGAAACTACAAATCTCTAGTAAAAGAACAATGATTTGGAGAAATATTTTTTGTTATATTATTCAACAAATTGTTGTTTATGTGATTTAAATTTAGGATTTTCTTCAACAAAGTAGGTAACCTGAATGTTGCCAAACCAAATAAGATTATTAATTGAAAGAAATCTTAAGATTCCTATTTACGTATTCCCTCCACCTTTTAAGTTTTGTAAGAGGTAGGTATTCTACATATCATTTGGTTTCAAGCTTTGTCTATACAATTGTTACTTTGACTATTACAAAATTCGTAAAGAATTTTTACAGATCATGATTGAAAATTTTGAAGTGACAAGATTTTGGTAGAATTTTTGCAGAAATATAAAAGACAACCCAACTTGTCACAAATCCATCACTTAAGACTTTGATATTTTTTGGCTTGTCACAAATCCATCACTTAAGAATTGATATTTTAAAGCAAGCACTATATATCTACTTGAGATGCCGTATATATCACCCCCATTAATTATTTGAAAAATGTTGGTATCCCTTGATCATCAATATACAGCTTAAATTCCTTTGTCAAGATCATAGAGATAAATCAAACACATGCTTAATTTGTCAACGTGTTTAACGCGCAAATACTTACAGAACAAAAGAAAATATCGATGTCAAAATTAGCACCTTCCCTAATCAGAACTAAGAAGATGCCAGCAGCACCAACAACAGAGCACGAATCGCAGCCAAGCAAGCTACTGAAGTAGTGATCATATAAAAAATATATTGTTCGATAATAGAAATGACATATTTATGCACAATATAAGTTGGGGAGAGATTTTGATTCTTTTTTTCTTTCTGCTTTAAGATTTTGGACGGAGAAGTGTTATTCTGTCTGTTTCGAATCCACGAAAGCATGCATTAATATATATATATATATATATATATATATATATATGTATGTATGTATGATGTTTATTTATTTTTAAAAATTAATATATATGTGTAAGAGATAAAAGCAAAGGGGTGTGATATCCACCCACTTCATTTTACTTCTCACACACCTTTTTAATTTTCAGCCGTCGGATCAGATGAATTAAAGAATATCAACGGACAGAAATTATTAAAAGTGTGAGAAGTAAAATAAAATGTGTAGATAGCATACCCCAGTTAAATAGGAGTCCTCACCAAGCATACAAAGAATGCTTTCTTTCGTTTCTGAGAAGGAATAAAACAATCGAGAGAATCTGTACAGGGCCTGTACCTGACCTCACACAAGAGCCTCTCACGTACCTGACCTCACCGACCCAAATGCCTAATTTGTGTGATGCCACGATCCGTCGTCGCGCTACTTTTTTATCTTTAATAACTTTTGGCTTAAAAAGTTGGCATTCTTTTTCCAACTTACGCTACTTACACACGTATAATTATAAGGACCTTATCCCCCACACACTCTCGCATATTAGCTAGTGTGAACGAAAGAGAATAGTCATGGAAGGTACATATATCATGTGTTAGAGCTTGTCTGAATATGCTTTTAAAATGATTGAAAGCGTTTTTTGTGAAAATAATTTTGGAAACAATCCTTAGTAAAAATGCTAATAAATCATGGAAAAACACTAAAATTGTTTCCTGGAATAAGCACATAACTTGTGTTTTTTGTAGAAAGCACTTAAAGTGCTTTTGAAACCCAAAAACATTTTCTCTAAAAGCGTTTTCAGTCATTTTAAAAGCACATCCAAACAAGCCCTTAATGTAAAGTGTGAAGGTTCATGATGCATCAATAATATTGATAGTCGAAATGAACGCTTCGAATCATAAGATTATTTTGTGAAACAAGGCTACATGAGTGATTAACGTTGTATTAAGTTAGTGTTTGAGAGTCCTGCACATATAAAACTTATTCTAAGTTGCATTTAATAACAGGTCTAATCAAATGTGCAGCCTAAAATATATTTATATATACTAATATATAAGCTTTTCAATGTTTTAAACTGCACATGTCGTTAATATGGGGTTAATAT
This sequence comes from Heteromeles arbutifolia, assembly GCA_024362995.1. Lineage (NCBI taxonomy): Eukaryota > Viridiplantae > Streptophyta > Magnoliopsida > Rosales > Rosaceae > Heteromeles > Heteromeles arbutifolia. Next base: position 24,184,375 of record JANCRC010000006.1, read on the forward strand.
AGATGTCTTTGATATACCGTTGATTACTACAAATTTACAGTTGTCAATATATATATATATATATATATATATATATATATATTTATATATGTTATATGGAAGTCATGCATAAATACGAGATGATAAATAGCCATGCATACATTGATGCATATATATGCATGCTGCAATAAGTACGAGAGAGCCGCGTAATGTACGGTCATGGAACCTCCAAGATGACCCTTGGCTCCCAGTTGCCATACTGCTGGGCCATTTAGGTAAGGCCATTGTTCCTTAATAAAGTAGTTTGTCACAGGCTTTCTATGTCGTGACACACACATACATGAAAATATGAGATGAGACCTGAAATCACAGGTATGATCATTTCCTCCATATACATGGCATAAAGAATGATAGTACCGATATATATACATATGAATTGAGCAGTATAAATTACGTATCCCTGAGACACGTTAGCATCAATTCGCATGATCAGGATTCGAAGTGGTGATGGAAAATCGATCAAAAGAAAGTGAAGGAGCTTTCCAATTGATGGGATTCGTTCTTGTAGAGATGACTGATGGACAATATATCAACATCTCGATCGACCTTTGAAAAACATGGTTTATGCATGGGCGGTCCAGACTAGATATTAGTAATTTCGAGGAACATAGACAAGAAAATTAAATACATGTATTTTTCCAGTTATAGAATAACAAAAAGCAACAAACTACATCACTTTGACATGGAAAGATACATAGGGGATAACATTTGGGACCACGGCACGACCTCATGGCATATCGATTTGTCATCTCACTCCATGTACGTCAGTTTTTGGATTTAGGACGTGCCCCGCTGTGTATCATCGTCGGTCGAAAGTAAGAGGAGACTGATTAGTTAATTAAAATTTTCGTTAGGTCGGAAATTTATTTTGACATTTTTGGAATGCAATGAAACCAATTTGTATTAGCTAGGTTTCTTGTGGGGAACCTAATTATGCATCAGTACTTGATCAATTTTTGAGTTGTAAGTAGTTTTTGACAGGTGTGAACATTGCATATGTATAATTCTTGTGGACATGTATTTCTCATTTCACTTGGCTTTCTGTATCCTTTTCATGAATTGGATGCGAATCCAAATACGAAAAAGGAGGTCCCAAATGGATAAAACCAACTAGTTTCTCCAACTCAGCAGATGCTTAAGGATAGATACGGCAGATCAAATACAATAAACCCTTTCTTGTAGTGATAGCCGTTGATCATCAACTCGCCGAGTACCATAGCCCTTCCTATGTGCAGAAAAATGTAGAACAAACGGAAATGAGTGTGTCCTCATATTAACATGTCACTTGGTGTTACCATCATATAAAAGAAATGGAGTTTTAACGAAAATGACATTTTTATTCTAAAAAGTCACTCATGGTACTATTCACTTACAACACATTTTTGTCTTTTTGATTAAAAACCAAAATTTTCAAGCTCTTTCATTAGTTTTCCTTAAAAGGAACCGTGAACAAACATGTAAATAAGCAATCTAGCTAGCACAAGAGAAATAAATTATTTAAAAAAAAAAGGAGAATACAGTAAGGTACCTGTTTGGGCAATAGCATATCAAGGAACAAGATAAGAACGTGAAGCCGTACAAAGGACACGTCTCTATAATTTCCGTATGCAAAAAGATTCGGTTAGTTTTTGTGCATGCAACTTTCATGCTCTAATAAGCTACAGTGTGCAGCATTTGGATGGGATGGCTTAAATATCTATTGGAACATTCTTGTTTTTCCTTCACTATCGAATTATTAAACCCAACAATGCCAATCCACTAGTCTCCCATGTCCCTATATAAACCCTTCCATCCTTCCCCAACTACTCACAACATCAAACCTCAATCCTCTCAACTAATCGCATTGCTCTCCTTACCCTTTTCCCAACTTCCCAATCTTTTTGACACACCTTTCACTTCAATTCTCATTTGCTCTCCTAAACCCTAATCTTCTTACATTTTTGAAGAGTACTGCTATCTACATTTCAATCAGCGATGGATGCGGTGACAAATATGGCATCAGAGAGACCAGTGGTGATCTTCAGCAAGAGCTCGTGCTGCATGTCGCACTCGATCAAAACCCTGCTTTGTGACTTTGGGGTGAACCCAGCAGTGTATGAGCTTGATCAGATGCAAAGAGGGAGAGAGATAGAGCAAGCTCTCTCTAGGCTTGGATGCAACCCTACTGTGCCTGCTGTGTTCATTGGAGGTGAACTTGTTGGTGGAGCCAATGAGGTCATGAGTCTTCATCTTAAGCGCTCCTTAATCCCCATGCTTAAGCGTGTCGGAGCATTATGGGTTTGATTAATTCAAACTATGGCTAATTAACTTGCATAACAGGAGCTATTAAGATTCCTAGTTATGCATGCTTGAGATATTAACTAAACAAGTATCGGAGTCGGAATAAATATAGAGCATATATATATAATATCATATAATTAATAAGGTTATTAACTTATTATGTACTCTAGCTTTTTTGTAAGATGCTATGTTTCTGGTCTGGTTAATTATTATAGTAATAAAATCTTACTTTTACTAATCATGGTGCCTACTTATACAATGTAATTTCAATGTTCGTGTAAGATCGAGCTTAATTATAGTCAGTTGTGATTTTAAGTTAAGTAGGATTAAGGACAATCGTTTTAACACTAGCAGAATTTGTTATAATAATGCAAGCATATGGATATTTAGCCTCGTTATAATCCCCTCTGCAAATGCCAATAATCTCGAACCAGATCACAACAACAATAATTCCCTTTCATTGTAACAACAACAACAACAACTATAAATGGATAAAAAGAATATTTATACTATATTAGTATCATTCATCAAACTTCCTATGAACTCACATTCACGTGAAATATCTATCTCTGCAAGGTAGTTTTACATGTGTGAGAGGTGATTAGTAATGGTTCGTTTGATAATAATTAGTTTTTAGTTTTTAGTTTTTGGTTTTTGATTTTTGGTTTTCACTTTTCAGAAAATTGAAATCTTGTTTAATAGCTATTTTTAGTTTTTAATTACAAATAAATAAGAACTGATGAAAACCAAAAACTAAAAGCTCAAGACCAATTTTGAAAACTCAAGTAAATAATTTTCGTTTTTCATTTTTCTAAAAATTGAAAACGAAATGATTATAAACGTCCCTATAAATTGGATATATATACGTGAAGCATGAAATGTATCATATGTGAAAATAAGTTTGTAGGGAGGCAATTACAGCAGATTTCTCGGCTCAATTGAATTGGGAATTGAGTTCTCGTCCTACTCTTCTGGGGGATATAGTTTTTTTTTTTTTCCCCAGCCCTCATGCTATATTTCTTATTATTATTTTAATACGACGACATATTTTATACACTAGAGATGAAGTTTGTACTCTGACTAGTGGCATTTAAAACTTATCGTTATAAGTAAAGTATAATATTACTAGATGGTAGCGCTAAGTGACGGTTATGCTATCTAAAGGAAAAAAAACAACCCGTGAAATGGGGCTAACGGAAACTAATGAATAATTGTCACTGTTTAGGTATTTATTAGATACGGCAAAGAAAATATGTGTTTGGTTTTGGAGCAATTCCAAAGTTTGATACGCTTGATCTCCACATGCAAACCAAGGCATTCCACTCTTTTGTTTGGGGTAGAGTAGTGGAGTGTGTCTTGGAAGTTTAGGTCCCCACGTTTTGTCGGTCTGGTTTTAAGCAGAATTGGTGGCGGAAAGCTCGTCTTATATATTAGGGATAGTATCAAGGGACAAACATTTTGACAAATATTTTTACACTTTTTTAAACCCGTAGATTACATTGTTGGAAAATATTATTATTTAGATTTATTTTAATGTTTGGTATTTTGGGCTTAGTGATAGGAGCATATTTAGGTGACTTAGTTGGCTTATTCTTGTGCATTTACGTTGTTATTTCTTAGTTATTTTAGTCTTTTAAGCCATTTTCGTGTGTTTTCAGGTTCTAAGGAGAACGTATGTAAGAAAGTGCATTTTGGAGCCTTTTGGAGCAGTTTTGGGCACTAAATGGATTGCACATGCTTGGAGCAAAATGAATGGACGAAATTGAAGAATTGAAGATGTTAGGATTCCTAATCAAAGAAGGATTCCTAATCAAACAAGGATTCCTACTCAAACAAGGATTCCTACCTGAAGTAGGAAAGTTAAGCCTAGGTTTCCTATTTTGGTTTGACCTTTCTTAAACCTAAATATTCCTAAGTTCCAGCAACATTGAAGGCCTCCTATGCATTTTAGGACACAAAGTGAACTTCCCTTGCACCAAATCAGTCCTTGCCGCACCATCCCTTTATTTCCCATCCTTGCCGTGCAAGGAATCCTTTTCTTGCCTAAAATCTAGACCTAAATCAGCAAGGAAATCCTTTTTCCTTGCCTTGCAAAGCATTCCCTTACCCTTTCCACCCTTGCCGCACCTACTTGCCCAATTCCTTTAGGATTTTGACTTTAATTCCTATTTCCCTTAAAGTTTTGGTTTAATTTCTGTTTCCTAAATTGTTTCCTAGTTTTATTACCCTAAAGTCTTTAAATAAAACTTCCTTGTCCACACAAAAGGGACCATTCACTCACCCATTCATCCATTCACGCCAGAAATCATCCCTACACCTTTGCCGCAACTTCCTTTCATCCAAAACACATTCCTGACCCTAAAACACATCCCATACACTTCACCCACCTTTGTGCCGCAGCAAGGAGGAAGAAGGAAGGACTCTTGGATGTTCAAGCTTGATTGTTGGAGCATTCTAGGTGTAATTCGTTCTATGTTTACAATGTTTAATTTCTTTTCCTTTCGTTTTGCTGTGAACATGAGGAACTAAGCCCTTTTCGCTAGGGGGCTATTCAAAGCCATGAATATGCTTGCAATATGAATTGATTACCTTCAGTTGTGATTTCATAAATTGTGAATTCAATTTGCTTAACTGTTTGATTGATAACTTATTTTTGTATGTTGATTGAGAGTGCACGCTTAGTTTTCATGCATGAATTTGATGCTAGAATATAAGGGAGTTTCACCTAATCGTTATGAACTTATATTCATGTGTAGTGGAGGTTGCTGGTCACGATCGTGTTAAGTGAATTCTTGGCAGGAGTATCATGCTTTTCATAGTTACGAATGCCTCGTCAATGCTTATAGTTCTCACAAAGCTTAATGATCTCTGATTGTATCTTTATTGTGATGTTCACGTAGGGGACTTTTAGAGAATGTGTTGAGTTGTTGTATGCGTTATCCCGTCCAATTCAATAACTTAAGGAGAACTTGAAGGTTAATTTAAGCGTACCTAATTAATCTGGGGTGTTGAGTTTCATGGTTTATCGAAAGAACAACTGAAAATTGGTTTGTATGCAAGTGTGTCATGTGTGGAGAAGAACCCTCTAGCTAGCCCATCATCCATAGTTTTACCCAATTTCGTGCAGAATTCATCAGTTCTTTACATTACTTGTTTTGTTTTCAAAATCGTCAAAACACAATCCCCATTTACTTTGTTGAGTCATATTAGTTAGAAACTGATTTAGTTTGTGTTTTTAAGTGTTTAGAGTCAAGTAAAAACCTATTTTCGTCCAAATTCACTCTCAGTGGCATATTTGAGTCTTTTAGCTTGTTTTGTGCTGTTTTGAGTCTTTTGAGTTGTTTTAGTGTTTTAGAGTTTAGTTTTGCATTCTTTGAGTCTAGTTTAGTGTTTTAAACTTTGTTTTTACATTTTTGAGTCAGTTTCTAGTGTTTAGCAATCCCTCCTAATCCCCGGTCTAGAACGATCCCTACTTATACATATCCTACAATTGTCAAAAAGAGGGTTTAATTTGTGTGCTTGTTTTACATCGCATCAATTTTTTTGGCGCCGTTGCCGGGGATTAACAACTTTGCTAATCCCTTGGATTTTTCTTTCTGTTTATTTTTAATTTGTTTAAGTTTCTGACTTTGTTCTGTTTTCTTGTTTGTAGGTACTAGTTTATGACTCGAAGCTCTCAACCTGTTCGTAAGAATATTTTGGACTTTGACGACGATTTTGAGAGGACTTTGAGAAAGAATAAGAATCAACAAGAGCCCCAACCATCTCAACCTACACCAACTCTTGAAGAAGACGAAGTATAAATGGAAGAGGAGGCCACAGCTCAGATTTTAGAGGAGATACAAGTCATGGTAGCAGACAATCGAACAATCAAGGAGCTTTCTACTTTAGGATTGGACAATGCCGCACCCCTATGCATCCAATACCCCATGGCTGCTCAAGGCAAGACCGAGGAGTTCGAGTTGAAGTCAAGCTTGCTGCACCACATTCCAAAGTTCCATGGGCTATCCATGGAGGATCCAAACAAGCACGTGAAGGAATTTGAAGTGGTTTGTTCAAGCATGACCCCAGTCAATGTCGATGGCAGCATATTATTGATGAAAGCCTTTCCATTCTCACTTATGGACAAGGCTAAGGATTGGTTGTATGAATTGGCACCCGGAACAGTTACTTCATGGGAGAGCATGAAACGGGCATTCTTGGAGAAATTTTTCCCAACTTCAAGAGTCATTCTCTTGAGGAAACGGATTAGTGGCATCCAACAAAATCAAGGTGAATCGTTTCCAGCTTATTATGAACGTTTTAAAACTCTTGTTGCTTCATGTCCATAGCATCAAATGAAGGAGGAGCTGCTCATTCAATATTTCTACGAATGACTCCTCCCTATTGAACGCCAAATGCTAGATGCCTTGGCGGGTGGTGCGTTGGTTGACAAGACTCCGGTGGCTGCAAAAACTCTAATTGCAAACCGAGCCCATAATGCACAACAATATGAAGGTGTTGGGCCAAGAGACCTCCCACGGCAGCAAGTAAATGAGGTAAGTGCCGTTTTTGATTTGCAATCTCAAATAACTAACTTTACTTCTATGTTTTCGCAGTTTATGGAATGATGCAAAACGCAAGGAGTGTGCTCCAGTGTGTGTGGTGTATGCTCCATTCAAGGCCACCAATCTGAGAAGTGTCCTCAATTGATTGAGAATGGTGGATGGGAAAGTGCAAATGCCATTGGCTATCAAGGCCCAAATCAGCCCCGGTATGATCCATATGCCAACACTTACAATCCGGGATGGCGTGATCACCCAAATTTCAAATGGAAGGAGTCTCAACAACCTCAAGGAATTCGGCCAACACCCCCTGGGATATACCCAAAGCCCTACACGCCAACACAACCTTAACCATAATTTGCTCAAACTAATTCAGGTACATCCATGGATAATGATCAAGTTGTTCAATTACTGACCTCTTTGGTGCAGGGGCAGCAAAATCAAATCAAAACAATGCTCAATCAAGCTAAGGAGGTGGATGAGTTGAAGAAACAAATGGGCCAAATGGCGGAGTTCATGGGGCAATTCCGAGAACAAGGCAAACTTCCTAGCTTAACCATTGTGAATCCAAATGGAGGATTTGAATCCGCCAAGGCCATTTTGTTGAGAAGTGGAAAAGAAGTTGGAACGAATCCTCAAGCATCAAAATCTGCCCAAATGGAGGACGAGAAGCTGCAACAAGAAGAGGATGCCCAGCACACACCCACGGCAAGGAAGAAGACAACCTTGCTGTGCACTCCTTGCAGCCCTAAATCGGCCACCACAGGTAAGTTGGGTTCAAATTATGTTAATTCTAACCTCATTCCATCCGATGCACCATTTCCTCGCAGATTCATGCAAACAAAGAAGGAGGAAAGCGAAAAGGACATTTTGGACACATTTAGGAAGGTGCAAGTCAACATTCCACTTCTAAATGCAATTAAACAAGTTCCCAAGTATGCTAAGTTTCTGAAGGAGTTGTGCACTACAAGGAAGAGGGCTTCGAACAAAGAGGTGGTAAGAGTAAGTGAGAATGTCTCAGCCGTTTTGCAACGCAAATTACCTCCTAAATGCAAAGATCCCGGCAGTTTTACAATTCCTTGTGTTATAGGCAATACTCATTTTGAATCTGCCATGTTAGACTTAGGTGCATCCATAAATGTCATGCCATATTTAATTTATGCATCTATGAACTTGAGAGAATTGAAAAATGATGGGGTAATTATTCAATTGGCCGATAGATCTAATGCGTATCCAAAAGGTGTTTTGGAGGATGTTTTAGTGCAGGTGAATCACCTAGTCTTTCCAGCGGACTTCTATGTGCTTGAAATGGAAGATTCAAACCATTCCCCTCCATTACCACTCTTACTTGGCCGACCATTCATGAAGATTGCCCGAACAGATAGACGTATTCAAAGGAACATTAACCATGGAATTTGATGGGGAATTGATTGATTTCAATATTTATGATGCTATGAGATATCCTCATGATAATCATTCTTGTTTCTCTATTGATATACTTGACTCTTGTGTGCAGGAATTCTTTGACAATTTGAGTGAGGATACACTTGAAAAGACCCTCACACAAGGCATTGGACTAAAAAACGAAGGGTTAGCACTTAGGCATACCCACGACAACAACAATGACATCCTTGCCGTGCCTATTCAAGAAGAATTGGTGGAAATGGTTGCTGCCCTCGAGACAAATCCAGAACATATTGGTAATTCTCCTAACCAAATTTCACTTCCCCTTTCAACTAACAAGTTGCTTTCGTCCATAATCCAGCCACCTTCCCTAGAGCTTAAACCATTGCCTAGCCATTTGAAGTATGTGTTTCTGGGAGAACAAGAGACGCTGCCCATCATCATCTCTTCTTCACTCACGGCACAAGAGAAAGACAAGTTGGTGAGAGTGTTTCGGGAATACAAAACTGTCATTGGGTGGACATTGGCCGATATCAAGGGAATTAGCCCAACCACTTGTATACATCGTATACTTTTGGAGGAGGGGTCTAAACCATCTTGAGAGGCCCAACGCCGACTCAACCCTCCAATGATGGAAGTTGTGAAGAAAGAGATAATCAAGCTACTTGATTGTGGGGTGATCTATCCAATCTCAGATAGTCGTTGGGTTTCGCCCGTTCAATGCGTTCCAAAGAAATCTGGCGTGACAGTGGTGAAGAATGACGAAAATGAGCTTGTGCCTACTCGAATCCAAACAGGTTGGAGGGTTTGTATCGATTATAGGAAGCTCAACGCCACCACAAGAAATGATCACTTCCCTTTGCTGTTCATAGATCAAATGCTTGAAAGGTTAGCAGGTTATGCATTTTATTGTTTTCTTGATGGTTATTCTGGTTATAATCAAATTGTCATAGCACCCGAGGACCAAGAAAAAACCACTTTCACATGTCCCTTTGGTACATTTGCTTATCGTCGCATGCCATTTGGTTTATGCAATGCCTCTACCACATTTCAAAGATGCATGATGAGCATATTTTCAGATTATGTTGAGAAAATTATTGAAGTTTTTATGGATGATTTCAGCGTTTTTGGTGATTCATTTGATGGTTGTTTGCATAATCTTAGTTTGATCTTAAAATGATGCGTTGAAACTAACCTTGTTCTCAATTGGGAAAAGTGTCATTTTATGGTTAAACAAGGCATAGTTCTAGGTCATATCATCTCTGAAAATGGTATTAAGGTTGATAAGTCAAAGATAGGTCTTGTACATCACTTATCCTCTCCTACTTCGGTTAGAGAGGTTCGTTCTTTTCTTGGACATGCAGGTTTCTATCGACGATTCATCAAAGATTTCTCAAAGGTTTCCCAACCTCTTTGCCGACTCGTTCAAAAAGATGTGGCGTTTGATTTCAATGAGGAGTGCACGGCATCCTTCACACAACTCAAGGAGTTGCTGACCACGGCCCCAATTATTATTCCACCTGATTGGAGCCTTCTTTTCAAGCTCATGTGTGACGCATCCGATTATGCTTTAAGGGCTGTTTTAGGACAAAGGAATGACAAGAGGCCGCATGTCATCTACTATGCCTCCCGGACGTTGAATGATGCCCAATTGAACTATTCTACAACGGAAAAAGAACTTCTTGCCGTTGTCTTTGCTTTAGATAAATTTCGATCATATTTAATTGGTACTAAAGTAATTGTTTTCACTGATCATGCAGCTTTGAAATATTTGCTCACAAAGAAGGAAGCCAAGCCAAGGTTAATTCGATGGATGTTGTTTCTTCAAGAGTTCGACATTGAGATTCGAGACAAAAAAAGAAGTGAAAACATGGTGGCTGACCACCTAAGCCGTATGGTGCATGAAGAGGACTCTCTCCCTATTTCAGAGACATTTCTGGATGAGCAATTGTTATCCATCGAGGTAAGTGAACCATGGTACGCAGATTTGGTGAATTACTTGGTAATTAAACGTTTTCCCACCACTTTCACTAAACCCCAACGTGACAAACTCAAGAATGATGCACGATTTTATGTGTGGGATGATCCATATTTGTGGAAGTATTGTCCGGATCAGATTGTTCGACGATGTGTGCACAATTCTGAGTTTAATTCCATTCTGACCTTTTGTCACTCTTATGCATGTGGGGGACATTTTGGCACCCAAAGAACAGCCCTCAAGGTGTTCGAATGTGGTTTTTATTGGCCTACATTGTTCAAAGATGTTCGAATGTTTTGTTTAACATGTGATAGATGTCAAAGAACAGGTAGCATAGGTGCCAAGGATCAAATGTCGCAAACCCCTATCTTCAATGTTGAAATTTTTTATGTTTGGGGTATTGATTTCATGGGTCTCTTTCCTTCTTCATATGGTTTCACTTATATCTTGCCTGCGGTTGATTATGTTTCCAAATGGGTAGAAGCAGAGGCTACCCGGACTAACGATTCTATAGTGGTTGCAGATTTCATCAAAACTAACATTTTCTCTAGATTTGGGATGCCACGGGTCTTCATCAGTGATGGAGGGTCACATTTTTGCAATCGAACCATTGAGGCACTGTTTAAGAAATACAATGTCAAGCATAAGGTTTCGACACTTTATCATCCTCAAACAAGTGGCCAAGCCGAAGTTTCGAATAGAGAAATCAAGCAAATCTTGGAGAAGACTGTTGGGCCAACCCGGAAGGATTGGAGCTTGCGTTTAGATGATGCATTATGGGTGTATCGAACTGCCTACAAAACACCCCTAGGGATGTCTCTATTTCGGCTAATCTATGGCAAGCCGTGTCAGCTACCTGTGGAACTAGAGCACAAGGCGCATTGGGCTGTGAAAACATTCAATTTGGACTTAGATGCTGCTGGAATGCATAGGAAGCTCCAATTGAATAAACTTCAGGAGCTAAGGAATGAAGCATATGAGAATGCCCGAATTTACAAGGAGAAAACAAAGGCGTTTCATGACAAGATGATTCAGGGCAAAACATTCTCCATTGGGCAGAAAGCATTGCTTTTCAATTCCCGTTTACGTTTATTCCTTAGTAAGTTACGTTCTAAGTGGATTGGACCTTTTGTTGTTACTAATGTTTTTCCATATGGTGCAGTCCAAATCCGAAGCTTGAAAACTGGGCACGAAATCAAGCTGAATGGGCATCGTTTGAAGCCCTATTATGAGAACTTTGTTGAGCAGGTTGTGGAGGAAATCCCCCTCCGAGCCGTGGGCTCCAATGAGGAATGAATGAGTTATTTGTCCGGCTACAAGACGTTAAAGCAAGCGCTTCTTGGGAGGCAACCCATGCATTCAACAAAGGAAGACCTAGGAATCACTTCACTTTCAGATTTGCGTTCCTAAACCCTTATCTTTGTTGTTGTTTCTATTCTGCCATGTTTAGTGTGTTTATTCATTGTTTGTTAGTTTGTTTGTTTTTGTGTGAGTTTATGCTTGAAACATTGAGGACAATGTTTGATTTAAGTGTGGGGGGGGTAACAAAGTGTTTTTTATGCAAATTCGTGGGATTCTACCACCCCTTACTTCAAAAGTTGTTTCAAGCTGTTTTTAAGTGTTTTTAAGCTGTTTTGGGGTGTTTTAGTGTGTTTTGCCTTAAAATTCCAAAAATCTCATAAAAATTTGAAAAATTGTTTTGAAAAACCCAAAAAGAGTTGTTTTTGTGTGTTTGTGTCTTAGGGTACCTTCCAACACAATGATGAGGATTTGTCTTTAATTACATGGATGAAAGTTTGATTTACTCTTTGGTTTATGCTTAGTTGTAGTTATAGTTTACAAATTCACATGTAATCATAAAGGAAAAATCAGTTTTTGTAACATGCTTGAAAGAAGGAACTCAAATTAACGCTACAACCCTGTGAGACTTGAGCTTAAAACATTCTTTGGAGAGTTAATATTCTGTGCATTCTTGGTTTCTAAAGTGGTTGCATGATCTCATTATTCTTTGCTTGGTTGCTACTTAGAAGGCGTTTCATCATTTAGTTCCAAATACTAGAACTCATGCCCGTTCCATTCAAAGCATGACATTGATTTGCATAACACACGATCAAGATGAAGTTAATTAGTGAACCACCACAGCCAAATAGCCGAACCCCCTCTTTCATATGTTTTGTAAGTTTAACCTCGTTTGAGCCTTGTTTAGCCTTTGTTCTTTGTTAACCACATTATCCTTACCTAGCCTAGTTTAGGACCATCCATACCCTTGTTTTTAAAGGATAGTAAAGCATGACTTAGAATGAATTTCTTTTGATCTACAATATGCAGAAAAACAAGTGTGGGGGAAGGGTTTGTGTGTGTGTGTGTGCCAAGAAAAAGAAATAAGGCACGGGCAGAAAAGAAAAGAAAAAGAAAAAGAAAAAGTTGTGAAAAGAATGAAAAAGAGTTGAAAATTATGTGAAAAAGAGTTCTAAAGTGTTGTTTGTTGAAGAAAGGGTCCAAAACATTGAATTCGGCCCTAGAATTTGTAAATCTTCCCTTTTGTGTTTTAAGTTGATTTTTGCATTCCAAAGTGAATTCTAAGTGTTGATTCCATTGCTTTGCTTGCTATTCTTTAAGAACCCTCGTTTTCCATATCCTTTCTTTCTTACCCAACACTCCCAAGCCCCGTTACAACCTTTTAACTTCGATCTTGGGTGTTGTGTGTTTCAATATGTGGAGTTTGGAATGGGTATGAGCATATGGTGTCACTGGTTCTCGCATCTAAGTAGTAGCATTCAATTCATGAGATCCTATCTAAATATGCTTATTAACTCCAGAAATTGCTTTCTTTGTTATAACATATGTGAGTGTTCGTTTTCATGTTTACATCAATCTTCTCACATATAACTAGTGTAGGGTGTGTAGTCAGAAAATGTGTGTGAAAATAGAGAGTATCTTGTAAGGAATTGAGCAAATTCTCTAAGGCATGTTACTACATTCAAAACATCGTTTTAATTGGTTAAATGTGAACTAGTAAGTGGTGACTGTGATTAAGTATGTGCTCAAGTGTGAAGATGACTAAAATCTGTGGGAATGATGATTTTTAACATGTCATGTGCATTGGAAATCCCTGAGGCAATTGTTGAAAGGATTAGAATGTGTTTTGTTTACTTGGTTTTGTTTTGTTGTTTCGTTTTGCTCGAGGACTAGCAAAAGCTAAGTGTGGGGGAATTTGATAGGAGCATATTTAGGCGACTTAGTTGGCTTGTTCTTGTGCATTTACGTTGTTATTTCTTAGTTATTTTAGTCTTTTAAGCCATTTTTGTGTGTTTTCAGGTTCTAAGGAGAAAGTATGCAAGAAAGTACATTTGGAGCTTTTTGGAGCAGTTTTGGGCACTAAATGGATTGCACATGCTTGGAGCAAAAGGAATGGACGAAATTGAAGAATTGAAGATGTTAGGATTCCTAATCAAACAAAGATTCCTACTCAAACAAGGATTCCTACTTGAAGTAGGAAAGTTAAGCCTAGGTTTCCTATTTTGGTTTGACATTTCCTAAACCTAAATATTCCTAAGTTCCAGCAACATTGAAGGCTTCCTATGCATTTTAGGACACAAAGTGAACTTCCCTTGCACCAAATCAGTCATTGCCGCACCATCCCTTTATTTCCCATCCTTGCCGTGCAAGGAATCCTTTTCTTGCCTAAAATCTGGACCTAAATCAGCAAGGAAATCGTTTTTCCTTGCCTTGCAAAGCATTCCCTTACCCTTTCCACCCTTGCCGCACCTACTTGCCCAATTCCTTTAAGATTTTGACTTTAATTCTTATTTCCCTTAAAGTTTTGGTTTAATTTCTGTTTCCTAAATTGTTTCCTAGTTTTATTACCCTAAAATCTTTAAATAAAACTTCCTTGGCCGCACAAAAGGGACCATACACTCACCTATTCATCCATTCACGCCAGAAATCATCCCTACACCTTTGCCGTAACTTCCTTTCATCCAAAACACATTCCTGACCCCAAAACACATCCCATACACTTCACCCACCTTTGTGCCGCAGCAAGGAGGAAGAGGGAAGGACTCTTGGATGTTCAAGCTTGATTGTTGGAGCATTCTAGGTGTAATTCGTTCTATATTTACAATGTTTAATTTCTTTTCCTTTCGTTTTGCTGTGAACATGAGGAACTTAGCCCTTTTCGCTAGGGGGCTATTCAAAGCCATGAATATGCTTGCAATATGAATTGATTACCTTCAGTTGTGATTTCATAAATTGTGAATTCAATTTGCTTAACTGTTTGATTGATAACTTATTCTTGTATGTTGATTGAGAGTGCACGCTTAGTTTTCACGCATGAATTTGATGCTAGAATATAAGGGAGTTTCACCTAATCGTTATGAACTTATATTCATGTGTAGTGGAGGTTGCTGGTCACGATCGTGTTAAGTGAATTCTTGGCAGGAGTATCATGCTTTTCATAGTTACGAATGCCTCGTCAATGCTTATAGTTCTCACAAAGCTTAATGATCTCTGATTGTATCTTTATTGTGCTGTTCACGTAGGGGACTTTTAGAGAATGTGTTGAGTTGTTGTATGCGTTATCCCGTCCAATTCAATAACTTAAGGAGAACTTGAAGGTTAATTTAAGCGTACCTAATTAATCTGGGGTGTTGAGTTTCATGGTTTATCGAAAGAACAACTGAAAATTGGTTTGTATACAAGTGTGTCATGTGTGGAGAAGAACCCTCTAGCTAGCCTATCATCCATAGTTTTACCCAATTTCGTGCAGAATTCATCAGTTCTTTACATTACTTGTTTTGTTTTCAAAATCGTCAAAACCCAATCCCCCTTTACTTTGTTGAGTCATATTAGTTAGAAACTGATTTAGTTTGTGTTTTTAAGTGTTTAGAGTCAAGTAAAAACCTATTTTCGTCCAAATTCACTCTCAGTGGCAGATTTGAGTCTTTTAGCTTGTTTTGTGCTGTTTTGAGTCTTTTGAGTTGTTTTAGTGTTTTAGAGTTTAGTTTTGCATTCTTTGAGTCTAGTTTAGTGTTTTAAACTTTGTTTTTACGTTTTTGAGTCAGTTTCAAGTGTTTAACAATCCTTCCTAATCCCCGGTCTAGAACGATCCCTACTTATACATATACTACAATTGTCAAAAGAGGGTTTAATTTGTGTGCTTGTTTTACATCGCATCACTTAGCATGTTAGTATTAGGGTTTCGTTTCCTTACCTATTAAGGTTAGGTTAGTTTTCTATATATATGATACTTTGTAACTCTATAGAATAATAAGTCATTCACGTTGTAGCCTATTGGGATTCTATAGCCGTTTTGGAATTCTCGTTTGTTTAATAATGTTGATGCACAAAATCAGTGAGGACTTTGGTACAACAGAAAGTTTTAAGTTCGTGACCTTCGATTGGTCGCTACGGTCACTAGTGTGGACAAGTATGTAAATTGACAGAGACAGGGAAGCAAACACAAAATGTATGTGGTTCACCCAGATTGGCTACGTCCATGGAGTAGAGAAGTTCTCATTAATTGTGAAGGGTTTACACAAATACAAAGGTTCAAGCTCTCCTTTAGTGAATTCTAGTGAATGATTTAGTACAAATGACATTAAGGATTATTGTGGGAGAATGATCCCTATTTATAGAAGATAGTTTCCAGCTTTGTTCTAACATTGACACGTGTCATGTTGTGATTGGCCTCTAATGTTGACACGTGTCATGCTGTGATTAGCCTCTGACCTTGTTGGTCATTGACGGTATAATGTTGAACGGTTCTCAGTAGTTTCGGGATTGGTCAAGTACGGTACAAACAGTGCTCCCATAAGTTCCCGAGTGAGGGAAGCTCCTCGGTTGGGGACTTGCAAGTTCCAAGCCACTGAGTAATCCCGAAACTTCCAAGTATCGAAGTATGGTGTCGTTTTCACTTGCCTTTTCTGTTCCATAGGTGGAAGTGGCATCTTCTCTGGAAGTACTTCTCCTCCATTCATGAGTGGTATTTCTAGCTGATGTTGACGCACAAGGTAATGTATCATTTTCACTTAAAACTTACTTGTAGTTTCGGGCTTGGTCAAGTGTGATACAAACACTATAGTATGAGCCCCCAAAGTCTCTAAGCGAGGAGATCTGCTGAAAGAGGTAACAAACAAGGTAAGCAATCAGGGAAATGAGGCCCAAGTAATCAGGTCTAGATCGGAAGCTTGACTTCAGTTTCCGGTTGATTGTTCTCCTTCTACTTATCTCTCATTCAGCAACAAGGATAAAGAGAAGAAAGGGGAGAAGATATCATATGAGATACTTTTGATTTTGAAGAAGTAACTTTCCACAGGCTTATTCTTGACCTGGGTTGGAGGGTTTTCTGGTTTCCTCCAAATAAGCGAGCCAACTCAAGAATTTAAGGGTCAAAACAAGTCCGTCAAATCTAGAGTACGTTTGACCTTGATGATATGGGATACTTTTACTATTGACAAAGTAGTGGGTGTGGTATGGCGAAGCTTTGCTCTTTGGTGACGGTGCCAGCGAAAGGTTGTTGAAGCTTCTCGAGCTCTTGGATTCAACTTAGACTCCTTCTGCTGAGTTATATGATAGTGCAGGGCGGGGTGTCATGCTATAGCGATCTGTTACAGCTCATCATGCTGCATTCTTCTCTGCTTATTTCTTCTGAACGGCAAGCAGGCATGAGGTAGAGGTGATGGTCTGTTTCTTTGTTCAATCTTTCCAAGTGCCGACCGATTGCTTTCTTTCTCCTTGTCCCGCAGGCAAGAGCAAGGGTGAAGGAAAAGCATGCCATGAGATATTTTTGCCTTCGACTCTGATGATATGAGGTACTTTTGCTTTTGAAGAAGTATCTTTCCACAGGTTTATTCTTGAACTGAGCTGGAGGGCTTCTTAGCAAGGAATATGAGACTTGATCTTGAATTGAACTTGTAATTTCTTCAAGGGCCGTTGGTGGCTTGATTTTTGAAGAAAATCGGACCATGAGTAATCTCACATGGCAAGTGATCCTCAGCTTAGTTGAGGATGAATTAGCACGTTGCCTCCACATGCTTCAAGGTATCAGTTTCACTTGCCTTATCTGTTCTCCATGCAGATATGGCATCTTTTTCGGAAGTACATTAGCAATTAAAGATGAATACTTGAGAGCAATGCTAGGTAAGCAATCAGGAAGAGGTTCCAGGCAGTCGGTTCCAGATCGGAAGATTGATACCAAGTGCTGGCTGATTACTCTCTTTCTTCTTGTCTTGCAGGTAAAAACAAGGGCAAAGGAAAAGACAGGGAAAAAGCATGATATGGGATACTCTTGCTTTTGTCCCTGATGATATGAGGTACTCTTGCTCTCGTGTGGCTTGTTTGCAGATGTATTATCAGGGGGAAAGAAAGCTAAGTATTTTGAAAGGCTTCGTTGGGAGTGTCCTCTCGGGTATGAGGAAGAATTAAGCATTTTTGCAGGTCTACCTGGCCATGGAGGATGTAGGTCGACATATATAGGGATTTCCCCAACAGCAAGTAGTAATATTATTCCTTTACCCTTCTCGGTCGTAGTAATGTAGTGGGAGCTGCAGGATTCACATGTTTTAACTTTGTCAAAGCTCTTTGACAAAGTGGTCCGTGATATTCGGAAAGCTGATGTTGCTTGTGAGAAGTGCCGACAAATTATATCCAGGAAAATCTGGCTCTTCGAACTTCGAAGAGAGGTGCCTCTTCGATTTTTGAACAAGCGGGTATGTTGAAGATCTAGCTCTCGAAATGCGGAAAGCGTTGCGTTTTCGATTCTTGAACCAATCAGATCTGTTGAAGATCTGGCTCTCGAAATTCGGAAAGCGTTGCCCCTTCGATTTTTGAACAAGCAGATCTGTTGAAGGTATATTCTTGGAGATGAGGAAAAATTAGGCATTCTTGTGGGTATGCTTTGCCATAGAGGACAGATTTGACTCGTATAGTGATTTCCCAATTAGCAAGTAGTGGTGCTATTCCTTTACCTTTGTGGGTAATAGTAGGGTAGCTAGAACTTCGAAATTTTTGTGCCTTAACTTTGTCAGAGTTCTTTGGCAGAGTTACCCTTGGTATCTGAGGAGCTGGTGTTGCATGTGAAGATTGTCGATAAATTTTACCCCGAAAAATCTGTTTCTCGAAATTCGGGGAGTGGTGTCTCTTCGATTTTTGAACAAACGACCCTGTTGCCTTTTCTTTTATAGGGACACCAATTGTGTTCAAGAAGAACGCTCAGAGAGTTACTGCTTGTAGAAATCTTCCCTTTATTTTTGTGCTTCTGAGATTTATTGGACCTCATTTTTCTTTCGTCATTTCTGAAAATATCTGGCCCATCCGACCGTCGTTTTGACTTGAATGTTGAGGAAGAAGCAGCCATGTCTCCTCAAGACAACATATAGTGCCCGTCTTTCTTATCCCCTACTAGTCATCTTACCGTTGGGGATTCTGTGATGAAGAATGACATGACCGCTGTGGTGGTCGCCAGGAATCTTCTCACTCCCGAAGATAACAGACTACTTTCCAAACGGTCCGATGAGTTGGCTGTTAAGGATTCTCTGGCTTCCAGTGTTCAGTGTGCGGCTTCTGTGTCTAATATGGCCCAGCGCCTATTTGCTCGAACCCGCCAGGTTGAATCCTTGGCGGCTGAGGTGATAAGCCTCAAACAGGAGATCAGAGGGCTTAAGCACGAGAATAGACAGTTGCACCTGCTTGCACATAGCTACTCCTCGGGCATGAAGAGAAAGCTTGACCGGCTGGAGGAATCCGAGAGTCAGATTCTAAGTGATCATCAGAGGTTTGTGGGTTTGTTCCAAGGGCACCTATTGCCTTCGTCTTTTTGAGCTTTTTTGCGTACTGAAGCTCCAAACGATCAACCTCCGGTGCCTCCTCCTTCTAGGGTTCTGCCCAGTACAAAGGTTCCAAATGATCCCCCTCCGGTGCCTCCTCTTTCTGGTGCTTTGTCAAATACTGAGGCTTCTCCTGGGCAACCTTTGTGAAGGTTCCCTCCTGTTTGTTTGTTTTGATTCTTGTGTATGTACATATATGTAGTATGTACATATATGTAATTTTATCAATGATATCAATAAACGAGTTTTACTTCATTCAGCATATTGTGTTAAATACACCAAGGCATCATCCACCAAGTTCTTTGAATTTTTTTCTTTTGTTGAAGTTTGCATGTTGAAACTTCGTGGGTGGATCCTGTAGGTTGAAATAGTGCTCCCCTAATTTCCTGAATGAGGAAAACTTCTTGATTAGGGACTTGAAAGATCCAAGTCACTAAGTAGTAGCGGAACTTCCGAGTACCGAGGTGTAGTAGCATATGATAGGAGTCCCCCAAGTCGCCGGTCGATGAGAGTTGCCAAATAAGGTGTCTTGCTTGTTACCAAGTTGTCAGAATATCGATGCCTTGTCTTGCTTCATTTGGTGAAGCACAATTCTTTCTTAGTGAAGTACAATTCTTTCTTGCTTCATGTTGAGAGGTAGGGAAATAATAAAAATGAGACCCAAGGTCTCATCCCTTGCCCATTTCTGCTTCCTTTTTTTTTCTTTTTTTCTTTTTTTTTTTTACTTTTTGCTGTTGTTCACTTTTGTGGTGGAATTGCTTTTTGTTTCCACTAATCAGCTTGAGTCGCTGCAATTATAACACCTTTCTCTGTAGCTCAAATCGCAAAGTCATCTTCATGAAAGTTGTTCCTTAACTTGTGATCTACAACATATCCAAATTTGAGATCCATCGGCGTAGTAAAACTCTAGACATTCAGGTATGATGAGTAACTGTTCATGATTTGTCTGTCAACCCATCAGACCTGTTGTTAGCTTCGAAACTCCATTTTATCTTGCTCAAATCAACATACTTTCTTCATTGAAGTTGTTCCTCATCATCTTTTCCATAACATATCAAAAATTCAGAATGAATTAACGGTTAAATACTTCCAGATCTTTGAAACATCACAACAGCTTTGAAATCAGCAGGAATCTGATTGTCATGTTTGGAGCTTTAAAACTCTAATTTCCTTCTTGAAAGTTGTTTATCTGTTCAAGAACTATAAGATGTCCAAAATTCGGCTCCATTGAAGAAGAGCAGAAGTTGCGAAAATTTGATAGATGAAAGGTGATTGAAGAGGGAGAGAGGGAAAAAGGTTTGACTAGTTGAAGCTATTTTTAGGACACAATTTGATTTAGCTTCACACTATCTTGATCAAGAGTGTGTGAAGCTCTTGCATGTTTTAGTGTTGAAATTTTGTAGTGAAGCTTTGTGGGTGAAGCTTTGTAGGGTGAAGCTTTGTAGGTGAAGCTTTGTAGGGTGAAGCTTTGTGGGTGAAGCTTTGCATGGTGAAGCTTTGTGGGTGAAGCTTTGTAGGGTGAAGCTTTGTAAGGTGAAGCTTTATGGGTGAAGCTTTGTAGGGTGAAACTTTGTGGGTGAAGCTTTGTAGGGTGAAGCTTTTGTTGGCACCATAAATTGATTTTGCTTCACACTATCTTGATCAAGAGTGTGTGAAGCTTTTGAGATATGTACTTGAATCCCATTGATGAAGCTGCTGTGTTCCCTTTTTCTTTTTTTTTTCTTTTTTTTTTTTTTGAGTGGGGGAACTGAACATTTGAAATTTGAAACTCTCTAGCTTGTGTGGAAGTTTGAAGAATTTCCATGTGTGGCTTTCTCATGGTTTGAATTTGAATTTCAAATTTCTTTGGCTATGTTGAACTATCTATATAAGAATGATAAGTTTCCACTCTTTACATTGCCTTCATTTGCTAATTTTGTAGTGATTTTTGAAGACAAAGTGCTCTCTAGTTGAGAGGGATTCCGGCATTGCTTTGCACCATCTTCAGGTTGGTAGTCTTCTCCACTAGATCGAATGCTTTCAATTTTGTTGAATTGTTTGAGTGCTCATGTATTTGGTTAAGAACATAATGAACTGGTTGAGCTTTTTTCTCTTGCCTAGGAACTTACTTACGTTTCGATCTTCCAGGTAGTGATAGAGTTTGTTTTTGTTTGTTGTAGATGTTAGAGCCTGGAAGTTCTAGTGATGAGGGCTCCCCTGGCTCTAACTCTAGGTTGGAGCCTGCAATGTCGGAGTCTTCATGGTCTTTGTCAGAGTCTTGTACAAAAAAAACGTTGGATGATCTTCACAATTGTCAAACTTTAACCAATATTGGTTCTTCCTCCATGCCAGTGGGTGAAGGGGTTATTCGTGACGCCATACCCATATTTCGCTTTGAGTTCACAGGGGACCATTTAGAAAACAATTTGTTAGATAGTGAAAAGCAGCTTGAGGCCCTAAGGCAGTCATGTAGTGTCCCCTGTAATGTAGGAATACGTTTGGTGCATTGTGAAGAATTGCCCTTTGAGCCGCCCAAGGGTCATGTTATGTTCTATACCCAGGTATTATTGACCTTAGGGGTGAAGCTACCTTTGCACCCGTGGTTGCAACGGATGCTATCTTTTATTAGATATGCGTCTGGGCAACTCAACCCTGGTTTTTGGGATACCTTGATCGGGTTTTATATTATTTGGATGGAATGTGGGTTAGGTGAGCCTTCCTTCCAGCAGTGGCGCTACTTCTATAAGATGCGCCCGATGAAAGCATGCACTAGGTATGCCGAGTGTGCATGTCGGAGTGAGAGAGAGAGTGTTGTCTTTGGTAAGAAAAAGGCGTACTGCACTTGGAAAAACAGTTGGTGCTTTCTTTATAACGATTGGGAGCATGCTAAGGGTGTCACACCTGAGCGACGTGTTCCTACTCACTTCCAGACTGTAAGTTGTAATGTATCCATTGTTTGCTATTTGTTGTGATTTCTTCTTGCTTCTAACATTTTTCTTCATGCAGTGACACGAGGAACCATCAAACTGTCCGGACGGGAGCTAGCTGACATAGAGAATGTGTTGAGGGTGCCCAAAGAGTATAGGCATTTGGGCAAGCTACGACCCTTATTTCGAAAGTACGGTTTCCAGCCTCAAGTTTCCGAATGCCAGAGACGAGCAAGTAAGTTGTATCTTTCATTTCACCCTCTCTTGCTCTTACAAAATTGCATTCCTTACTTTGATTTTTTGTTTTTTTTTTTTTTTTGTTCAGTGGAGAAAGTGAGGAAAAAAGGGGAGACTAGCACCAAGAATGGGAAAGCACCCATGTTGGTTCCTGTAGACGACATTTTGTTTCACAAGGGAGTTCGTAAGCATCGGGTGATGCCAGCCTCTAGACCTAAGTCGCAAGAGGAGGTCATCAAGATTGCTGCCTTAAAGAAGGCTGAAGCTGAGGCCATCGGGTGTGCTGCCGCCATAGTTGCAGGAGAGGAGAGGCAACTGTTGCCTCATATTCCTACCATCGATCCTATCTTTCCTCCAACCATGGAGTCTATTGACCAAGAAGGTGGTCCTAGCTGCAGCCGCAAGAGGAAGTACAAGGAAGAGGTTGACAGCGTCCATTGGAAGGATTTGAAGGTTGCGATGCAACCAAGTAGTTTTAGGTACGTCAATAATTGCTTGGCAGGACGTCGATCTACTGTTGAAGAGCTTGGTGAGTCGCTAGCTAAGCACGAATCTGATTGTGACCGGATGATGAGGCTATCTTCCTATGTAAGTGTTACTCTGTCATTTCTTTACTTTCTCCCATCTTTTTTCTAGTAGTGACGATCATCTTGTCATGTAGGTCATGACTGAGTACGACGACAGACTACAAGAGGTCGAGAAATACAAGGCAAAGTTTAAAGAGAATAAGCGGCTTATGAATGATGCCAAGAAGACGAGTAAAGCTTTGGTTGACGCCGTCCGGCTCAAAGATCAAAACTTTGAGAGTTTGAAAATGTGGAATTGTGAGAACTTGAGGCTCAAAACACAGTTAGAGGCGGCTAAGGAACAGTTGGAGACAACTATCCTTGAGGTTTCCAAGGTTAAAACGGAGTTGGATAGTGCCTTGGTTGAGGTTTCTAAGCTGAAGAGGAGTATCCCAACTGAGAGGAAAACTGTCGTGCAAGAGTTCTTAAGTTCTCAAGCCTTTCATGATGCCTTTAGACCTTACTGCATCCGGGCGGCTAATTTTGAGAAAAGGAAATGGATGGCCGTCCTTGATCGTTACAACGATGGAAGCATTATTCGCAAGTACTGTGAAGAGAAAGATGAGTATCGACAAAAGGGTGAAACCTTCGTCCTCGTAGTCAATCCTAGTAGTGAAAAGGAGTCTGACGATGAGGCTAGTGCTGATAAGCAGATTCACCAAGGTGAAGATGATCTTAGAGATACAGATGATGGTGGTGAGACGCAGAGTGATATTGTCAGGGGTTCGACTTCAGATGAGGATGACTAGAAGTGTCTTCACTTTCTGCATGTACTCTGGATATACTAGTTTATTGTTTGTATGGCGTGTGCCATGTTATAAGCCTGAGAGCTTTTTTGTTTTGGATGTTTACGAGTGTTTGCACTATCATTGATGAATGTTTGGCTATGTTTGAATAGATCCCCTGTTTGGATATAAGCCATGACTTGGTTGTTCGTTTCTTTGTATAGTCTTATTGACACATACTTAGATTTTATTTCATGTTGGAAGCATTCGCGTTGAAGTTTCAACACTTGAGTGTTTCATTGCTAGGAATGTAAAAGAGTTAGGGTCGAGTTGGCTAAATCATCTCTTTATTGAATTCATTGCCAAATAGTCTTCATTACATAGGATGCCGAATAGCTATAGCTCAACACTTGTACACTATGAGTCTACTTGTAGTAGTACTTCAAGTGATCAGCATTCCATGGATGGCCAAAGATCTTGCCATCGGAACTTCTGAGCATGTAGGAGCCAAGGCGACTGATGCCAATAACTTCAAACGGTCCATCCCAGTTTGGACTCAGTGTGCCTTCACTTGGGACTCTATTGCAGAGTAATCTTTTTTTCAATACCCAATCCCCTACTTTGAAAGAGCGAGGTTTGACCCTTGAGTCGTAGTAGTTGGAGATACGTTGCTTGTAGGCGACATTCCTCAAGTGAGCCTGGTTTCTATGTTCCTCGACTAGATCCAAGTTGAGGGTGAGTTGTTTATCATTTTCACTTTACATGTAGTTCTGGACTCGAAATATTGCTTGCTCGAGCTCAACTAGGACAACCGCCTCTGTACCAATGTTAAAGTCCGATATGAAGTGCGGTATGACCAAAGAACTTGGGGTACAAATTCAGGCCAACAACCTTTAGCCTTGTCCAAGCTGGTTTTCAAAGTGCGCTTGATTATTTTGTTGATGGCCTCAACTTGTCCATTAGACTGGGATGAGCTGGGGAGGCGAAGCATAAGTTGATGTTGAACTTAGAACAGAACACCTGAACTTCTTGTTGTCGAACTGTCGCCCATTGTCAGTGACTATCGCATTAGGAATGCCAAATCTGCAAAGGATGTTCTTCCACACGAAGTCTTCTATCTTTGCCCCAGTACTGGTTGCCAAGGGTTCTACTTCGGCCCACTTTGTGAAGTAGTCAACCGCAACGATTGCATAACGGACATTGCCCTTCCTTACAGGCATTGGGCCGATCAAATCAAGCCACTGGGCCAAGGGCCAAGGGCTGATTATGAAAGTGAGAGGTTCTGGAGGGGAGTGAGGAATAGTCGCATAGCGTTGACATTTGTCACATGCGCGGGATACTTTGATGGCATCTTGGTGGAGTGTTGGCCAGTAATATCCTTGGCGAAAAGTCTTGTGTGCTAGGGACTGAGATCCAGCATGATCTCCACAGACTTCCTTATGTATTTCCCGGAAGACAATTTCTGCCTCGACAAGCGTAAGGCACCTTAAGTACGGCAAGTTAAAACCTCGCTTGTAAAGTTGATCGTTGATGATCAGGTAGCAGATAGACTTTTATCAAAATTGCTTAGCCTGGACTTTATCATTTAGGAGGGAGCCATGAACAAGGAATTTATAAATTGGGGTAATCCAACTATCCCCATGTTGTAAGTTGCACACTTCCGCGACCGTGGTGCTAGGAGCAACCAACAGTTCGACATGAATTTTTCTCCCAACTTTGTCTTCTAATGTTGAGACGAGGCAAGCCAAGGCATCTGCACGACTGTTTGCCGCTCGAGGAACTTGGGTGATCTGGTAGTGGAAGTGCTTGAGCAAAAGTTATGTTTGCGCAAGATATGCTGCCATGGAGCTATCCTTAGCATCAAAGTTGTTCGTAACTTGGTTAACCATTAATTGGGAGTCATTGAAGATATCAATTTGTTTAACCCCAAGATGTTTGGCTAAACGTAAGCCTACTAGAAGGGCTTCATACTCGGCCTCATTGTTTGATGCCTTGAATTTGAAACGAAGAGCATACTCCATTGCCACTTTGTCGGGGCTAGTCAAGACTAGTCCTGCTCCACAGCCCTGTTGGTTGGATGAGCCATCAACATACAGACTCCATGCTAGGGCTATTGGTTCTATTTTCTGGGCTTCCAAGGTTAATTAAGCCACTGCTTTAGGTGCAGAAGCAATGTCAACAGGATATGTGAAGTCGGCAATGAAGTCTACCACCGCTTGGCATTTCTCAGCTGGCTTTGGTTGGTAGGAGATGTCAAACTCACCCAATGTTATCGCCCATTTGATAATTAACCCTGAAGTGTCAGGACTTTGTAGTATCTGTCGAAGATGATGATTAGTAAGTACGATGATAGAGTGTGCTTGGAAGTAAAGGCGAAGTTTTCGAGCAGACATGACCAATGCCAGAGCCAATTTCTCAATGTTGGAATATCGTGTCTCCACATCTTGTAAGGCTTTATTAGCGTAGTAGACGGGCCGTTCGACATTACCATCATTTCGAATAAGAACGAAACTTACTGCTGAAGCTGATACCGATAGGTAGATAATGAGAGTGTCACCAACTTCAGGTTTGGAGAGCAGATAGGCTTTACTCATGTACTCCTTGAGGTTCTTGAATGCCTCAGCACATTCAGCAGTCCATGTAATGTACTTCTTACTTCCCTTAAGTGCTTTGAAGAAAGGAGCACATCTATCTGTGGCCTTAGAGATGAACCTGGTTAATGCTGCCACCTTACCAGTGAAGCTCTAGATGTCTTTTGAAGTTACCGGTTCCTTCATGTCGATGATTGCTTTGATCTTCTCGGGATTAGCTTTTATGCCTCGTTGGCTAATCATGAAACCTAAGAATTTGCTAGAGCCCACGCCGAATGCACATTTGTTGGGGTTCAACCTCATTCGATACCTCTTCAGAATGGTGAAAGTTTCAGATAGGTTGGTAATGTGTTGGTCAGCATGTTTGCTCTTGACTAGCATATCATCAACGTACACTTCCATGCTCTTCCCAATCTGTTCGGCGAACATTGAATTTACTAGTCTTTGATAAGTTGCCCCTGCATTCTTTAGGCCGAAGGGCATGACTTTATAGCAGTATAGTCCCCTATTAGTAGTGAAGGTTGTGTGTTCTTGGTCCGAAGGGTTCATGATGATTTGGTTGTACCCTGAGTAAGCGTCCGTGAAGCTCAAGAGTTCACACCCTGCTGTAGAGTTTATAAGTCTATCAATGAGAGGAAGGGGAAAGCTATCCTTCGGGCATTCTTTGTTTAGGTTGGTGTAGTCTACACACATTCTCCACAAGATCTTTTGAAGCAAGAGACTTTCCTTGGTCGGATTTTTCTTAATAAGAACCACATTTGCCACCCATGTTGGATAATTGACTTCACGGACGAAGCCTATGCCTTTGAGTTTTTCAACTTCTGCCTTCATTGCCTCGTATCGTTCAGCGTCATAAGATCTTCGTTTCTGTCTTACCAACTTGGTCTTGGGGTCAATACTCAAGTGATGACAGATGATATCAGGAGAAATGTCTGGCATGTCCTCGTATGACCAGGCGAAGACCTCAGTGTTCTCTTGCAAAAAAGAGATCAATGTCAATCGAAGGGGTGGCTACAAGGTGGTGCCAATCTTCACCATGCGATCCGGATAATCTTTTAAGATAGAGACCTTCTCCAACTCTTCTGCAGGTTGAGCTTACTGGGTGAAAGAGTCATCTTGAGGATCGTCGGGTTGACTGTTGCCATTATGAAGATCCAAGTTGGCTTTGTCCGGGCTTGTTTTTATGACTTGGTCATGTATAGAAAGGGTTTCCTTAGGCACAAGCAGATGTTGTTGCTTGACTGAAGTGTTGTAACATGATCGTGCACTAAGTTGATCTATTCTGATATAACCGTTGCCATAGGGGGGTTAGAAATTTCATCAACAACATATGTGTAGATACCATAGCCTTGAGATCATTGATGCATGTGCGCCCAAAGATGACATTGTATGCCGTTGGGCAGTCAACCACTAGGAAGTTAGTGGTAATAGTAGCTGTGTAAGGGCATGTACCAATGGTGAAGGGTAAGTGTATGCTCCCTAGAGGTTGCACAACGTCACCGGAGAAGCTTATCAAAGGAGAAACTGAGTGATCGAGCAAGTGTTCAGCTACATTAAGTGCCCCGAAAGCTTTAGCAAACATGATATTGACCGAAGCCCCCGTGTCTACCAGGATTCATCGTACGTCAAAGTTGGCTATGTGAGCTTCCACGATCAGTGGGTCACTGTTAGGGTAGATGATACCTCTTTCTTCCTCAGGGTAGAAACATATTGGATCCCAGTTAGGCTTTTGATACTTGCCTCCCCTGATGTCTTCCACGTGAAACACTTGGTGACCAGACCTTAAAGTTCGTTCACTATTTTTCATGGCCCTGTTGGAAGATTCAGATATGGGTATGCCGCCGCTTATGGAATATATCACATTCACTTGGTGTTGGTTACAGTTATCCATTGGAGAGTGAATGAGGAATTGATCAATTTTTCCTTCACGTGCCAAAGCTTCAATATGATCACGGATGATGATACACTTCTCGCTGTCATGAACGTTATGCTCATGGTAGCAGCAGAACATGCCCGTGTTCTTCGTAGACTTGTAGACTGGCTCTCTCGGCTTTGGCTTCGGTATCAGGTGAGCTATACTGGGGTAAATGGCCACTCATGTGGTGTTCAAGGGCGTGTATGTCTCATACCTCGGGGTAAGGCGTGTCTTGACACGTGTTTGGCCCACTGCATTGACTGCCTGGGGGCGGGCATTATTGTGGTGATACCCTTGGTTATCGCGATAGTGCTCTTTGCTCTGTTTACTGAAATGAGAGTGGTGGGGATGGAAATCCTTCCTCTTGCCCTGAGATTAGTATGTCTGTTGACTTGGCGAAGCATTAAGTGAGGCAGGGGGGTATGCTGTTATCATTTGGAGAGCCGATGTCTTCTCATTTGGTTGGATCTAGCTTCCACTCCCCACTTGCTGATAAGAGGTGGCTGTAGGGGTTTCCCTTGATATGTTCTTGCCTCGGCGGAGGCGTGGTTATAGGCATGTGCCATCACCTCGGAGTAAGTTTTCCAAGTGTTGGCATTGATCATATACTTGAAGAAACAGTCACGTAAGCCTATTGTGAAGGACTTGAGGGCAATTTTGTCATCTGCCTCAGTACAACGAGAATATTCATGGCTGAAGCGGCCGACATTCTCTCGTAGTGACTCGTCCGGCTTCTGGCAGATAGTGTACAAATCATCTGCAGAATACAAGCGATCAATCTGAAAGATGTGTTGAGAAACAAACAGTTTCCTCAATTCCTCAAATGAGTCAACCATCTCAAGTTGAAGATGACAATACCAGTTTAAAGCTCCACCAGAGAGGGTGGAGGGGAAGAGAAGACATCACTCTTCATCGGTGTGCATCTGGTATGCCATGGTAGACTCAAAGAGGTTAAGGTGTTCAATCGGATCCTCCCTTCCAGTATAAAGTTGCGAGCCAAGCTTTTATTTTGTCTTCGCCTTGAGGGGGTGTCGAGGATCCTCCTTGTAAGAGGGCCATGCCTGGGTTGATTCCAGTCAGGTGTCTCAGCTTGTCATTTGGCTTTCAACTTGTTTACTTCTTCAATGAGCTGTAGGGCGATGAGGTCCTGGGTGGAGTTTTGTATCATTGGAGCTTTCTTTCGGAAATCTCCATCCCCTATTGAAAATAGGAAAGTCTGATCAAGAGCATGTGATTTTTCCTTGGACTCGTCGTACTGACTTCTAGGGTATGTCTGTCGGAACACCTCTGAGTCCCCTATACCCTCATGTTTCTCTAGGACTTGTTGCCTCTTCCCTAAATTGGTAGCCGGCCTGGGCCGTGGTAGGGGACCGAGTCTTTCAGAAACCCTTGGGTCATTGATCTTTGAGCTTATGTGGATGGGGTTCTTTCGACGTTGCTTCATGAAGTCTTGACAGTCGCAATAAACAGCTTTCGATCCTTCCGCTCCCTCTGCCAGAAGATGCCTTCCTCCACTTCTCCTGCTTCGGGTTGAAGCAGCTAGGTTGAGAGAAGTTTCATGTTGATTGACATTTTGATGAGTAGCTTGCTCCTTATCAAGAATACCCATGTTAAAGGTAGGTGACCCTCCGTGTTGGAAGACATCCAATTGATGGTTAACGTTCACAGGGGCAACGAGCTCGTGTGTTTGAGCATGCCTAGCTTCGTGAAGCTTCTCGTATTGCTCTTGAAGAACCTCATTTTTCATTGCTATCTTGTTGTTTTGAGCTTCTAGCTCATCGACTTTAGCTTGAAGAGAAACCTTTTTTCCTTCATTCTTTCGTTGCTTCGCACTAGGTGTGAGAAGGGTGTCATTCTGTGAGCTGTGGCTTCCTTCGCTCCCCATGTTGGAGAGGGATGCCTGGTCAAAAGAGAGTATACGAATGGTGGAAACCAGCTTGACAAAGCTGAAGAGAGTGGGAATAAGTGTCGTTCCCACAGACGGCGCCAAATGTTGATGCACAAAATCAGTGAGGACTTTGGTACAACAGAAAATTTCAAGTTCGTGACCTTTGCTTGGTCGCTCCGGTCACTAATGTGGACAAGTATGTAAATGGACAGAGACAGGGAAGCAAACACAAAATGTACGTGGTTCACCCAGATTGGCTACGTCCACGGAATAGAGAAGTTCTCATTAATTGTGAAGGGTTTACACAAATACAAAGGTTCAAGCTCTCCTTTAGTGAATTCTAGTGAATGATTTAGTATAAATGACATTAAGGATTATTGTGGGAGAATGATCCCTATTTATAGAAGAGAGTTTCTAGCTTTGTTCTGACATTGACACGTGTCATGCTGTGATTGGCCTCTAATGTTGACACGTGTCATGCTGTGATTAGCCTCTGACCTTGTGGGTCCTTGACGGTATAATGTTGACCGGTTCTCAATAGTTTCGAGATTGGTCAATTATGGTACAAACAAATAATATTCTATTTTGTAGTCTTGTTCGTGGCGCACTCTGATATTCAACTTGGTATCAGAGCAGGTTTGATCCTTTGGGATCAACATGCTTTGGTTTGGTATCAATTTGTTGGTTGAAAATTGTTTGGTTTCGTTTCAGATCTTGATTAGGCTTCCGCTTTTGTTCGTTCTGGTGAATGCATGTTTGTTTTCTATCTCTGTTTGGAATCGGTTTGTTTGTCTTCATTGTCTCCGTTGTTCCTTTACTTTAGTTGTCAGATGATAGTTTGAAAAAGAAAATATTAGGAACTGAAACAGCGGACAGCTGCACTATAGTCTGAATATTGAATTCATGAAACGAGATCGCATCGATCCACCCGCACTGCAAGTACTGCACCATCTGCTTCATCTGCCTACCAATCATGACACCACCTTCATCAACACCGCACCGTCTCATCAGCACCCTATCTATTTTCTACACCTGTCCGCAATCGTATCTGCACCAACTCGTTCTGCAATGTGCAATGGAATTGATTGCTGCATTGTTTTACGTGATCAGGACCCCACCCAGGTAAAATGAAAAGAAAAAAAAAACAAAGGAAAAAAAAAGTACAAATAAAAAAAAAAGGAAAAGCAAATTCGTTGACCCGTGAGGAGGATTGTTTTGTTGGGTCATTTGTTGCATACGCAAGAGTTCTGTTGGACCAATGATCACTCGAGTGTTTGGACTGGTGATCACTCGAGTGTTTGGATTGGTGACCACTCGAGTAACATTGTAGACAGAGTAAATTAGATTTTTTGTTTGTTTGTTCGGAAGTTGGAATTTGCATTGGCATGGAATCTTGAACTGGCACTGGCATGAAAATCTTGCACTGGCACTGACTGGCATTGGAATCTTGCACTTGCACCAATGAAATTTCGTATTGAAATTGGCATCAGAAATTAGCATAATGGAGCTTGCATCTGCATCTGCTTGTTGGCAAACTCATGTCGTGTACCGCCATGAGTTTGACGGGGGGTGTTGGAAAATATTATTATTTAGATTTATTTTAATGTTTGGTATTTTGGGTTTAGCCCGTTAGTATTAGGGTTTCGTTTCCTTGCCTATTAGGGTTATGTTAGTTATATATATATAGTACTTTGTAACTCTATAGAATAGTAAGTCATTCACGATGTAACCTCTTGGGATTCTGTAGCCGTTTTGGAATTCTCGTTTGTTTAATAATATTCTATTTTGTAGTCTTGTTCGTGGCGCACTCTAATATTCAACTTACATAACATCCAAGAGTCCTTATTGATTCATTAAATGACATAGATGCTTATGTGAATTTTAACTAATACTAAAGATAAAAGTAAAACTGAAATAGCTTAAAATCTAGAAAGAATTAAAAATAAAATTAAAAGGCCGGAAGAACCCTATAAGCGTCCAAACAAGAAAGGAGTAGAACTCCATTGATCCATAACCTACATCTCCCTCTTTGACATGAGGTCTGCAACTTCTGGTAGCTCAACGCCGTCACCGTTGTCGTCATCCTCTCTGCCAGCGGCGAGAGGGCTTGCTATTACTAATATGGGGTTTTGGTGCTTCAATTTATCTGGGTTCTTGTTGCCTGTCTATCTGCCTAGGGCTTTCAAGAAATATTACTCTGCCCATAATGTGACAGATTATTGATATCCATTGTGCTGATGTCTACTGCTTCTTTTTTAATTTTCGTTTATTAATGTCAAAGAAAAATAAATGAATAAAAGATCTTCATCGGACTTCATCACCATGCTTCAAGATGGGGTCATTGATTTGTGATTGGGGTCACTAATTTATGCTTCTAATTTCTAATTTTTTTCCTTTTCGATTATTAATATTTAATTGTAGATCTCATTGACAAAGAAGGAGATGGAGGTTACAAATCAATAAAGTTCTACTCTTTTCTTGTTTGCAGGTTTATAGAGTTTCTTTTGTTTAATTTTATTTTAATTTCCTTTTAGATTTTATGTTTTTTTTCTTCAGTTTTATTTAAAATTCACGTAAGCATCCATGTCATTTAATGAATAAATAAGGACCCCTCCCTTGATTCTATCCCATATATATATAAACTGTGTAGTGCTATTCACACACTTTATTTTATCTCTCTCACACTGTTGTTAATTTTTGTCTATTAATCTTTTTCAATTTATTTGATTGGACGATTGAAATTGAGAGAGGTGTGAAAGGTAAAATTGATGTGTGGAGAGCACTATTCTATATAAATGTATGTGTAGTTTAATAGAATAATTTTATATGCATTATCCAAAAAAAAAAGAAATTTTCAAGTATGCCGAGAACACGGTCTAAAACATCCAATGTTAGAATATAAATGGTTGGAATTTTTTTTTTTCAAGTGTCTAACTACTTATATTATGACATTTGGTGTACTGGGCTATGTTCTTGGGACACTGAAAAATCTCTCTCCATAAAGTTTGCGTACAATTTCCCTAATAGCAATGTTTTGACCCGTAATTAGGTTGTATATAAAAGATCTCAACTCTGTATTACAAGAGTGAGAAGTTAATGAGGTGTTTTCTTTATTTAGTACCTTGCCATGGTAGTATGAACCAAAGCATGCTTAATATGTCAATAGTAGATAGGATTGC
The DNA here is from genome assembly GCA_024362995.1 of Heteromeles arbutifolia. NCBI lineage: Eukaryota > Viridiplantae > Streptophyta > Magnoliopsida > Rosales > Rosaceae > Heteromeles > Heteromeles arbutifolia. The sequence continues at coordinate 24,217,452 of JANCRC010000006.1, forward strand.
AATGATTATAGATGGTTTAGTGTCTCTTTGTAGTGTTTGAAACCATAAAACACTACTAGAATTTTGGCTAAATGACACCTTTTTTATTGGTGTCTATTTAAAGAATGGGCACTAACATTGGTGGCAAACCCCAATTGCCACCAAACAGCCACTAAATAGAAGTACATGTCCTATATAGCTAGAAGTCTCTACTGTTACGATCACCACCAATTAGATAATGGTGGCACAATGAACAGTTACACTTTTGAAATATTATATCATTTTTATACATTGGTGTCTATGTGTGTGTGTGTGTGTGTGTATATTCAAAAGGGCCCATTAATCTGGGCACCCAAATATATATATATATATATATATATATATATATATATATATATGTATATATGTATGTATGTATGTATATATGTGTATGTATATATGTGTATATGTATATATGTATATGTATATGTATATATGTATATATGTATATATGTATATAGTTATATGTATATATGTATATAGTTATATATGTATATGTATATAGTTATATATGTATATGTATATATGTATATATGTATATATGTATGTATGTATGTATGTATGTATGTATGTATGTATGTGTATATATATGTATATATGTATGTATATATGTATGTATATATGTATATATGTATGTGTATATATATATATATATGTATTATGTATGTATATATATATATGTATATATGTGTATATATATATGTATGTATATATGTATATATGTATGTATATATGTATATATGTATGTATGCATGTATATATGTATATATGTATGTATGTATGTATGTATGTATGTATATAGTTAAAGGACTACACGGAAATGTATGTTTGTTGTAGTCTTCCATAACTAATCATATATTCAAAAACAGTATTACAAACGGCACGCTTTCACAACAAAAAAAAAAAAAAAAAAGGTACGCTAAACTACAACAAAATCAGGTATAAAACCAATGAGCTATACTAAAAAATATAAAACTGACCTTCAAAGTACAAAACAGGACCATGAAGACCCTTATGTTGCTACTACTGTTGGTTAGAGAGCACAAGTAACTTGGCCAACAAAAATTTCTCATAAACCTGCGGAGGTAAAAGAGAAAAAAATTGAGCATTATACCACATGCATCAATTAGCAAACAAACTCAATTAATCTATGCTCAGAGTGCACAAATTCTAGTTCGGTACAGTTCAATTTGATGCCAAGGTAAGTAAGGTAAATAATAAACTTGTAACTGAAAATAACAGTGAGAGAAGTCAGCCAACTAGCTATCAACTTGTAACTGAAAAGTATTACCTAAAAATTAAAGAAGAAGAAATTCACTCAAGCTAATTGTGGGGTTGAAGTTGCAACCCTAGCTATTTGGACTGTTATTATATAATATAAGTGATCAAATTCATATAAACATTACTTATGGCTCAGCCCTTGCTCAAATCCTTGTAAATTTTCATAAGTTTTCTATGACACCAAGTTCAAGCAAAATCATCTTCAACAAGCAAAAGCACAACAATCATACCCTGTTGAAAGCAAAAGCACAACTATTATATTTGGGAACACTACAATACTTAGAAAAATTAATAGGACCTAGTATCAAGTCAATGAAAGAGTTACCTGGCCTTATCAAAGGGTAGAGCTCCATGGGAAGATATGGGAAGCACAACTTTTATAAGCACACAATCAAACAAATGTTCAGCTTCTACAAAATTCAAACAAAACACAACAACATAACAGAGACATCGCACAATTATTTTACAAAATACATATAAATACTTCCAACTGAGATAGAGATAGATTAAATCAGTGCAAGTACAAATGATTTGGTATACAGAGAACCTAGAATATACCTTGTGAACAAATAAAGAATATACCTTTCCCCCTGCTTCATGCACACATATAATATCAATAGCATGATGGAGCTTATTATGTCCATATTTGCTATGCTCTTACTCTCCCATTCGCTCTCTTCCGAGGCACCATCTGCAGCATCAACAACACATTATCCATCCAAATCAGTACACTTCCCAAACGTACAAGCGAAAACGAAAAATGCAGAGATAAAAATCAAAACCCAATAGAACAATCGAAGAAAACAATAAGAAAAACCCATCAAATTTTTCAGAAAAATAATTTAAAAAAAACAGGGGAATAATACAAATCCTTGGACGAAGGCGCAAATATGGCCCCAAAAATTCCAAAAGAAGCAGAAGACTCATTCGACCCGAAAAACTCAAAGGTAAAGGAAGAAGACGACAACCCAGTTTTCTTTCTTCCCTCCATTGCTCTATCCCTATTAGCAGAGTACTAGGTGTATATATATTGACAACTAGTCTGCAATGCAATACCTTGGTAACTTTGTGAACTTTCACAAGCCTTCCACAAGAAGAATTTCGCCCTCGTCAATGTTATCAACATTAGTTGATTTGAATAAAGATGATAGCCCACCACAAAGATATAGAGGAAGCAAGCATGTATAATTAATTTGCAATTAATCAGCAAACCTGCAATCGATCAATCGAGATTAAGAAAACAACAGCCCATAAACTCACACAGACAACCTAAGAACCTGCTTGCTGTTTCTGAGTCTTTATTCATTTGACACAATACTAGATTCATTACACACACTTAACTTATGCGGCTCTTTTACTAATCCCGAATCGAAACTGGAAAAATTGAAATACAGAAAGAGTTGCACTTTTCAGAAATTTCAAACCCAAATCGCATCCCTCAAACCCTAAACCCTAAATCCCAACCTCAAATTCTAGATCATAAACCTAAAAGCTGAAGTAGAAATTCGACTTCACAATCGAAATCAGAATAAAAACAAAGAAAAAATTAGAAGAAAAAAAAGAATCAAAACCAAAGTTCGAGAAATTGATTGAAATAAGAGAAATATAAAGCACACACCTGAAAATTAGAGTTTGAGAATGTTCCAGCCGCTTTTAGAGAGAGACCCCTGCAGAGAGAAAGAAATCAGTGAGATGAAGAGAGAAAATCTTCGAGAAAGAATTCGACAAAGGTAAGAGAGTGCAGAATAACCAAGGATTTTTCTATCCCCAATCTTCGTGTTAGGTTAGAGATAGGAGATAGTGAGGAGCGAGGCGCAGAGGGTTAGAGAGTGGGTGAAAGAGGGAGACAAATGAGAGGTGGCGAACGTCGCCAGTGGCAAACCACCAGTTGGCTGGCCATCGGGGTCGATAGGAAACTGAACAGTCGAGAGACGGATGAGGGGGTGAGATCGTGAGAGAGCATAACATATCAGATTTTACAATTTGGGGTTTTAACTAAATGTGATGAATTTCTGAGCGCCACCTATAATTCTGTCACCTATACCATGTTTGAAAATTAGGGTTAGGTAAACTTTGTATTTATATGAGATTTTGGATCTTCGCCGGATCCCATCCCTGGGGATCCTAGGGATCAATGCACACGGATCGTTGATCAAAAATCGTACGGCCACAATTAAATGATTTTTATATTTTTAAAAGTAAAGTAACCTCGTTTTGCTTGAAAAATATAAAAAAGGAAAAAATGGTAACCGCACGATTTTTGATCAACGGTCCATGTGCGTTGATCCCTAAGATCCCAAGGGAGGGGATCCGGCGAAGATCCAATTCCTTTATATGAAGGGTGAAGTACTGTAGAATAGCATTATTAAATGAAAATAAGCCACTTAGTACCACGGTCTAGTAGTATTCGTTTTCTCTTGTAAGTGAGAGGTCTTAGGTTCGAGTTTTGCCAAATGTGAAGTTGAACCACATTATTGCTAGCCCATTGTGACTCCCTTCCCCTTAGTGTAGATAATATCGTTTGTTAAAAAAAATGAAAATAAAAATATCTTTGATAGAAAAAAAAAGGAGAAGAAATCTGAAAAATAAAATATAAAAAAATCAGCTCCCAAAGTTGAAAAACATATAACAAGTCTTCGGTGTCAAAATTTTTATAGTTTGACACCAATGAATGGTGTTATAAAGGTTAAAGCCACCAATTAGACCTGGCATTCATGTCGTGTTTCTCGTGTTTGTGTCGTTTTCGTGTCATACCCGATAGCTTAACGAGTCGTGTCGTGTAATACCCGTTAAAGTAAACGGGTAATATGATCTAACCTGAAATCAACCCTTTAATATTATCAGGTAATATGACCCAACCCATTACCCGTTAAGAAAAATATATTTTAAATCAATAAAAATGAAAATGAAAAACATAATTTGACCCCAAAAATGTAAAACATAATACTAAATTAGTATATACATACTAAATTTCGGAGTTGACCTCTTCATGAAAGTTGTAAAACTTTTCATTACGAATGATTACATTTTTCACACTTCTACAATAATTATTATTAATTTTGCACTCAAATAAAAAACACTGTTCATGAGATTTGGGGGTTTTAAAAATCTAAACGACCATGTAACTATGCTTTCACATCTTTCAGACTTATGCATTAATGATTATGAATTTTGTTTATTTTGAACTCCCTTAAAAATACTATTCGTGAGAGTTTGTATGGTTTTAAAAATTCAAATGATCATATACCCATTCTCAAAGCTTAGAGGATGCGACTACGAGCGTGTGCATATTTTTTCATATTTTTCGCACATGTAAATTAATTATTATAATTTTTTTTAATGTGTTTGGTATTTTTAAATTACTTGATATTTTGATTTTTAATGTGTTTTATGATTTTTAATCTCAATCTTTGCCTACTATAAAAATACATAAATAAATAAAACTTAAATTTTAAAATTTATATAGAATAATAATTAATAAACAATATATACATATTCATTATATCTATTGTATTTTATAGTAATTTTTTTTTTGGTAGTTTAAAAAATTAAAATCATCAAAATAACCTTCTTCTTATCGTGTCGAAATAGGTTACCTGCGTGTTACTCTCGTGTAAACCTGTTAAGGACCCGTTATTAACGGGTTATTATCGTGTGACCCGATAATGACCCGATTAGTTATCGTGTTGACCCAAAACCCATTATTTTTGTGTCGTTTACATGTCGTGTTAACGGGTCGTGTAAGAAATTGCCAGATCTACCACCAATGATTGGTGTTACAAAAGTTTAAGACACCAAATTTTGACAATGGCGACAGTCCAATTTACAAAGCCATTGATGAAGAAGAGTGTCCTCAAAACGGTGCCCTATAACACATTTTCTAGTAGTGAAACTACAGGTCATGAGCTAGTAAGTTACTACCGATAGAGACATAGCTCTCGCTTCATCTCTCTGTAAACACAAACTGAGGTAAAACCCTAGCCCCGGCCTTAGCCTTTGGCTTGGGTGTTGGTGGCAACCTCTCTCCCTCTCTCTTCTCCTTCTTCTCTCATTCTCTTATTCCCTCTTGCTTGTATTTCAGTTTTCCTTTCAGTTCTACTTGGTCTCCTCCTTTCCTTTAGCTTGTATCAGTTTCAGGATTCATGCCCTTTCTTTGGCGATCATCGTTCTTTCTTCACCCTCCTTCTTTTCCGGGCGTCCCTTTGCAAACCCAGAAATTCATCTCCCACCACCTTTCGTTTCTACCTCACCTCCTCATAATTTACCCGTAACCCATCCTGGGCGCTGCGCCGAATCGAAAATGGATGCCATATCCCTCTTCCTTGCTCACTTATCTTCCCCTAATTGGCATGCCGCAATCCCTTCGAGGCCAAGTGTTCTGCGGTTTTGGCTGAAGTAAGAGTATTTTACATACCCTTTAGCCTCACCTTCTATCCATGTGCTACTATGTTTGTATATATTTGAAGGGATTTGTCATGGTGTTTCGAATCTGGTGACTACTTCTTGGTTTGGCGTCTCTAGTGGCAAATTCTGGTTGTAGTGTACTTTTAGTTACGGGTTTGTACATTTTTTGTTATGACGTCTTGGTCCGATTGACCACTCGATTGCTTTCTCTAGTATTGCTACTTTGGTGGCTACTGGCAAAACGTTCGTGATACTGACAGCAGCGGCGGCCTGTGTTTGGAAATTAGGGATTAAGGATTAGGGTATTAATTTTCGTTAGTTTGCTTATTAGGCTGGGCTTTATGTATTTGATTCCCCCCAGTTTGCTTTAGGTTATTTTTGCTTTCCGTTTGGATTTGGCCTGTAACCTTTTCTACTTAATGAATGTTTATTTTCGACCAAAAAAAAAATTCACACAAACTAAATTTTGTAGTTTTTTTTAAGTCTCACCAAAAAGTGACTTTAACATTCTCTAATTCAAAAAAATAAGAAATAAAATTTCACTCTCCAATTTGACGTTCCTCTTTTTCTCCCTCTCTCCTTCCCATTTTAAAACAAAAATAAAAAAATATTTTAACACACAAAGTGTGGGACATATGCTAGTATTTAATATATGGACACAAAACTGACACAGTCATAGAGTAGGCAAAGCAACTTATTGGATTGTTAATGGATACCATTAAGACCCGTATAATTTAATATCACCAAGATATAGAGACGAGATTAGTAGTGGTTATGATAGTGTAAGGTAAAATCAAACTAAATGGTTCTTAATGGGTACCCGTTAACAACCTAATGAGTTGATTTGCCACTTTTACTCATGCATACTCGAACTTAACTAATTTGATCACAGTAATGTATTCACTCAAAACAATACTTGGCTACTCAAAGGATGAGAAGGAGTTCCTACTCAAATCCGTTCGTTGCCGATTTATAAAACTTCGTGTTTATGATCGGAGCCGTTCATATTGTAAGTCACTCTATTAAGATTGTCTATGCAAAAAATCAATTGAAACTAAAGTCGTTTAGTCATCGAATAGTATAAAAACATATGAATGAAATTGGTAAAAGTATTACAGATTGTATATGTATTTGCTACAATAAATTGACTAGACGACCTTAGTTTTAATTCATTTCTTGCCGAGATAATCTTTATAAAGTAATTCATAACATGAACAGTTCTGATCATAAGCAAAAAGTTTTAGGATTCGAACACCAAGAATTCTAAGTAGAAATTTCTACTCATCTTTGAGTAACCAAACATTATTCATTCACTTATTTATTATCACCAAAACTAATTAACAAAATAATAAATAAAGAAAAAAATGATTAATTACTAAATCACATCATTAACATGAACTAACCTTTTTATACTCGAGAATATCTTTGGAAAAAAAAAAAACAAAAAAAAGCACTCGAGAATATCAAAACCATACAACACTCTACGAATCGAAACGTGGACGTAAACAGAGATTTGATCTTTTGAGCTGAAATTTGCAAGTCCCAAGACAACCGCAGGGACCTATTGTCGCATACAATAAATGTCTCTCTCGAATATTTGACCGCGCTCTCTCAACTCTCACTCTCCCACCCAACGGTCATCCACACTTCACACAAACAGAAAAAAAATATGTAATTAATCTCCTAATTTCTATGGACATCCACAATTTTTTTTTAAAATAACCATCCTATTTATTGTTAAAGTTAGCAAAATACCTAATTAAATTTTAAAAAATAATTATTAACATTTTAAAAATAAGATAAAAAATAAATGGAAAAGTGTTGTTGCAGTGACCACCCAACTCTCTCTCTCTCTCTCTCTCTCTCTCTGTCTCTCTCTCTCAATCCGCATTTTCATTTCTCTCGTCATTCATACACCACGGTTTTTTCCATTTTCCCAATGGTGCTCACATGGAGAAGTTGTGTCAAATTTTTATTATTTTTAAGTACGAAGATTTAAAAATATTATTAAAAATTTATTATAAGTGTTGAGAGAAATATTTTTAAATTTAATTATAGGTGTTTGAAAAATAAAATGTAACGAGTGTACGAAGATTAAATTTTTATTTTAATTTATACTTTCTACAGTGACAATCTTGAAAATACTTGCAAGGATTTTCATCGTTCGGTAAAAAAACAAAAGGAAATTCCTGTGATGCACTACAGGACAACCTGCGCCAAGACGCTAACGTACGCACCTTAACCTCTGGTCTGTCTAGTTACAGTACAAGGCCCTGCCTCCAGCTCACAGCTCGCTCACTCACTCGGTTAAACTCACCCCGCTCGTGATTCGGGATTTTCTCTCCCCCATTTTCCTTAACTTTCTCGGCAACCAAACAGAAGGTAAGCAACCACTTGCTCACAGTAACACTAAAGTAAAATTCTAATTATTTTGTTTTATTGAGAAGTTCATTTGTTTACTCGAAGATTAATGTAGCTTCCCTTTTGAAATTTCGGATTTTGTTCCATTTTTTTGGCGAGACCGATGATGATTTTTTTTGGCTTGTTTAGGAAAGGAAGAGGTTTGTTTCTGCTGCTGAGGTTGTTGTTTCACGAAGATGTTCGGTTTTTCTCGCAGGCGCATGAAGCTTGGACGGTCTTATTCTCCTTTTGCTTTATTTCTACTTTGAACTAACTTTTTTCTTCTTTTTGTAAAAATTTTTAATTTTTAGTTTTAACCTTTTAATCAGTAAATAATGTGTAGTTTTTTGACATTTGAAATTGTGGTGTTAATTATGTTTAAAGATTCAGATTTTGATATAAATTTGGTATTTACTGTGTTCAGGTTGAAAGTCCAGCTTTCAGATTCTGCTCAGGGAACTAGAAGCCCCATAAGACACCCGAAACGAAGTAACAGCTCCAATGTAAGGCTTTGTTTTAGCTTTGTATTGCGTGTAGGTTGTTTTCGGTGTAATGAATCCCTAGTACAATAAAGCTTGTTTACATTTTTCAGAATGAATGTGATGTGCCGGCAAGTAGCAATTCCGATGAGCTCGATGGCCAGTGTCCATCTGCTGTGCCCGAGATTAGTAATTCCGCGACTGGGAGCTCTGAGAATTGGATGGTGTTGTCGATTTCTGGGGACAAGCCTACGCCCCGCTTCAATGTACAATGTTATTAGTACTTTTTCTTGTGATTGTTTCATGTGGTACATTGATTTGGTTCATGCGTGTTGATGGTGTTTGCCGAAAGCAAAAGATTTATATTTTTTTTAATTTTCCTGAACAGCATGCGGCTGCTGTAATTGGGAACAAGATGATAGTTGTTGGTGGTGAATCTGGGAATGAATTGCTAGATGATGTACAGGTAGGATAATGTGTGTTTATCGCGTAAGTTTACATTTCAAGGGGTACGAGCAGGAAATTTGGTTGAAGTTTGGAGTAGGAATCTTTGGGATTTGTTTGATAATTAATTTGATAGTGGTGTTTGCAAATGTCAGGTGCTTAATTTTGATAGTTTTACGTGGACCACAGCTTCGTCAAAGCTTTACTTGTCACCGAGCAGTCTGCCATTAAAGATCCCTGCATGCAAGGGCCACAAACTGGTACAATCATATATACGAACCAAACCTTGTTGTCTTGTTTGTTTGCATTTCCTTTGTTATCATGAACCAGCGTATAGTTCCGTCCTATGCAATACAAAAATTTGAATATACTCGCGAAACACATTGGATATCAAAAACCATTTCCTAGGACCTAGTTTCCAAGCAACATTGAGAAAAAATACCATGGAAAGGTTGATTGTTTCTGTAGATGTGGACTATAAGAAGGTTAGCATATCATAAATTGGAATCAACAATAATGTCTTGCTTGATATTTTGAATTTTTCTCCGTCATTTCTCCTGTCTAGGTGTCTTGGGGGAAAAGGGCACTCCTCATTGGAGGAAAAACTGAACCGGGGAGCGACAAAATTTCAGGTTAAAGTTTGTCTTTGAAGCTTCATGAAAACATCACTTTTTTGTTTGTGCTTGTATGAAATTGTCCAATGTTTTGTTCATTTGTGCAGTTTGGGCATTTGATACAGAGACAGAATGCTGGTCTCATATGGAAGCAAAGGGCGATATACCGGTACATTATCTCTTTCTTCAATGCACAAACATTTCTTTAGCTTTAGCATAATTTTTTCTTAGGCCTTACACTTGAAAAGTTATAACACGACTGCTTGAGCCTTTTTCATCGTTTTTTTCTTCAGCATAATTTTAAATACTACATATTTAAAATTATATTGAACCAGTAGGTGTGACTAATTACTACATTGTTAAAATTATATACCCTTTAGTACCATATCTCTAAGTTATTGTCTTGCTGAGGAATTGTGAATTACTCAACTAATGATAGTTAAATGGAGTGATAATTTAACCCACCCACATATCTCACGCATGGCAGGTTGCTCGCACTGGTCACACTGTAGTCAGGGCAAGCTCTACATTAATCCTATTTGGAGGTGAAGATGCTAAAAGGAGGAAATTGAACGATTTGCATATGTTTGATCTGAAGTCCTTGACATGGTTACCCCTTCATTGCACGTGAGTGGGTTTTTCTTAAGTTGTGTGAAATTCAATGATATTATTCTTTGATCGAACTATCTGTAACAAATATTACGTTGCACATGGTTGCTAATGAACCCTTCTCCTTTCTTATTCTGGTAGACACAGATTTTGTCTCAACTTTGATATATATTGATATATGTGCAGCGGTACAGGACCATCTGCAAGGTCCAACCACGTAGCAGCTCTTTATGATGATAAAACTCTTTTTATATTTGGAGGCACATCAAAATCCAAGACTTTGAATGATTTGTATTCAATGGACTTTGAAACTGTGAGTGAATTCTCTCCCATTCTTGTATCTTATAAACTGCCTGATTATGTAGCCAATATTTCATCTCTTCATGGATGAGAGTGTAAAGTTTACCTTTGACATGCTGATCGGCTTTTCTCTCAGATGGAATGGTCAAGAATAATGAAACGAGGTTTCCATCCATCTCCTAGAGCTGGTTGCTGTGGGGTCCTGTGTGGAACCAAATGGTATATCGTTGGGGGTGGAAGCAGGAAAAAACGTATGCCTCATAATTGAATGACATGCTTGAATTTTTCTCTCTGTTTATGTACTGACATATTATATGCATGATTTTCATTATTCCTTAACTCAGCACTTGAAACATTGAAAAAGGATGCAACATCTTACTTATATTGACTTATCCTAATCGTTCCAGGACATGCTGAGACTCTGATCTTTGATATCTTGAAACTTGAGTGGTCAGTGGCCATTGCATCGCCTCCTTCTTCAATCACCGCCAATAAGGTGTGCAGCGGTGATATTTACCTGTAGCATAATTTTCATTGGTGTTGATTTCTTCTTTTCCTCTAAAATAATGTAGCACGGAAATAATTTTTTGGCTGGTACTTTAAACATTCTTATGTTATATTCTCAGGGTTTCAGCCTAGAGCTCGTGCAACACAAAGACAAGGATTTTCTTGTTTCTTTTGGGGGATGCAGAAAGGAACCAACGAATCAGGTTATTGGAAACTCGTTTTTCTGTTTTTAGACTTTAGTTGATTTCTCATAAAACTTTAGCTCATTACCTAAACTTTTTTTGTTACAGGTTGAAGTACTGACCATGGAAAAGAATGAATCATCCATAAGTCGTCGATCTTTTCCCAGCAAAGGCCCTGGAACTTTGCTGCCTGAGAAACGCGCATCATCCACAGGCTTGGCTTCTCAACTAAGTAATGGTTCTTCCCAACGCTCGGTTAATTCGGTTACCAGACAAAATCTTGCATCTGCAATTGAACAACATGGTTCTGGAAGAAAATCTTTGTCGGAGTCCTTGCTTGTTGATCCGAATCCTGTTTCTGGCAACGTTTCACTCAGGAAACAATTCCACAATGAAGAAGAATTCAACACGACTGTTAAGGTGGCAAAAAGTTCAGAAGATGAAAGTTCTTTCTCGCAGGTAAGCTGCAGAAGCTTTTCTTAATTAATGATCACTACCTGACTTATGTTATCATCTTTATCCCAATTTGAATTCTTAGATGGAACTTGCATGATTTGGAAAAAAAACCTTTCGAGTTCAGTTGTATAAACAAGAGCAAGAAAAATCCGTTTCCCTATGCGCAGTCATTCTTCATTAAACGTACACTATTTTTTATTATCTAATGACTTACTGTTACATTAATTTCAGCCAATAGAAAAGAAAACCAGTCAATCTGATTCAGGAGTCCAGACTAACATATATGGAGGCAGACTCTTTTCGGAGGAGATACTATCTGGATATGATTTTGAAAATTCAAATCCTCACCATCATGGAACTGGAAACCTTTCAATGGATAACAACGATGCCGTGTTCCCAGAAAATGATAGTAAACTAGGAGCCCTATCAACTGCTTCAAGTATGTACCACTACTATGAATCGAAGATGGCCGCACTAATAAGAAAGAATGGAATTTTAGAAGGAAAGTTAGCTACTGTGATGGCCAGCCAGGAAGCTGCCGAGAAAAATTTATCCTCGGCCCTCAAGAGCAGACAGGAGATGGAGAGAAAATTGTCGGACACTGCGAAGGAGATGGAATTTCTGAAGGAAAAGGTTGCAGGTGTAGAGATAGCTCAAGAAGAGGCTAACAACCTCTCAAATATTGTTCATTCTGACAACGTCAGGCTTGAGCACGATGTGGCTTTCCTCAAGGCGGTTTTGGATGATACCCAGAAGGTACTGTGAAACTTCGTACTTTAATGTTCTTGTTTAGAAACCAAGTTATCTGTTGTTACGTTGAAGTGATTTATGCCTGAAAGCCATATCGGGTGATCAACAGGAGCTCCATTCAACTAGAGGAGTCCTTGCAGGAGAACGAGCAAGGGCATTCCAACTACAGGTATGCATTTTTCGCAGACTAGTGCGTTACAGAAACTCTTATAACATCTTGTATCGTAGCTGTTCTTTGAATTAACTTGCCTCTAAACTATACAAAAATCTATGCATCAAAGGTTTAGCTCTTTATTTAGTTAGCCACCATCGGCATTCTTCTTCACGTCGCTATGCAGGTTGAAGTTTTCCACCTGAAACAGAGATTGCAATCTATGGAGAACCGAGCACCGACACCTAGGAAACCTTTCTAGTGTGAAGAAAACAAAGAATGGACTTAAACATCTTGCTAACGGAGAGCGGGGAGCTGTTAAACAAATCAAAACTGCCCTCCAATGGCACCGAACCCAAAACCATATTCCGCGACGCTTTTGCTTGGTTATGAGATCAGTCGCACACCCTGAGGAGCTCGGTGTGGAGAGTCCTACATGTTCTACCACGTACAGAAGTGAACCCATCTGTCACCGTAACATGTAGTTTTCGTTTTTGGTCTGAACCTTAAAATGTACGTCAATAACTCGATATGTAACATATGTGGGCTTTTCCACGTTCACGTGAAGAAAACGTTGATTCTGATGTCTCATGACTACTGAAGCTAGTTTCTGTTCTTTGACAAAATCAACTTGACAGATGACACAATTATGCAAAGACGAAAAATAACACCGGAACAAGGATAAGAAGGCCGTTACAGGTAAATTTGGCCATACAGACGACATTGAACTAGGGCGGCTGTATGCACAAAGGTTCGAAAGAACATCGAAATCCAGTTATTGCAACGGGGCGAGAATATGAACACTTTATACAAGTTGTATTGAAACATGAGAGAGATCTCAATGAAATACACTATATGACACAACAAAGAATTGGAGATTACAGGGTTACCACCATTAGGAGGATTGCCTTGGTCGCAAAGATCGTAACTACGCAGCGACTGGTAAATATTCTCTCCTGCTCCCAATCTATTCTGCGAGACCTTACGCCTTCCATATCAATACAAAAACTCCGTTGGTGGCCTGTTGTGACACGGAAAATCCCCCACTCTACTTCCAACGATGGCATTCTTTGCAAATAGAGTCTCGTCACGGAAGCTTTACAAATACTCATGGTTAGCATAGTTTAAAGAAGCTCGGTCTCTTCTTGGTCTCCATCAGCATCATCGACCTCATTTTCTTCATCATCTTCTTCAGGTGCATCTGGATCCACCCCCTACAGAAAGGACAACTTTTAGACTACATCTTCCTGAATTGCCTCATCATTGTTAAGCAAATCATTATGCTAAACAATGTAAACCAAATGCCCAATCACTCATTAAAGCTGTATAAACAGGATGACAGACCTTCATCTGTTTCTCTAAGCGCTCCAAACCTTTTTTTGCAGCTTCATTCTGTTGGTTTATCCTGCAATCCATGTCAGAAGAAAAAATGAAGCACTTTATAGTCATATGATCATAGAGCATTGCACAACAGATCAAAAGTGTGTTATAATCCCATGCAATCAATAGTTGGAATTTAATTTCTTAAATGACCTTAATTATTTCAGGACGACTACCTTAAATTGCTATTAATGGGATCCCTAAAATTTCCACACCATACACAAACACACCCAAGCAAATAATCAATGAGAAGCGCGTTTTTAAGTCCTAACAGTGAGAAAGTGATTCTTGATATCCAAAAATAACACTTAACCTCAACGCAGCTTGATAATGCGACAATGACTCTTGGAGCATATTTGTTGCAGCAAATACTTGAGCAAGTTTTACATGCAGCGAGTCATCTGCCCAGTCCTTCAGATATCGCTCTAGCAGTGACACAGCATCCCCATTGCGGCCTTCATTAACATGGAGCTCAGCTAGAGCTAATGCAGCTCCAAGGTAACCAGGTTCCAGCCTAAGGGCTGACTCATAGAACTTTTTCGCCTGTTTCAAGATTAGGTTGAATTCATAAGTACGTCAACTTGACTTCTGAAATCATGCTGATATAATCTGTTACGGGTTTACCTTCTCCCTACCACCGGGGTTACTTGCATGTACATCCCCTACTAATTTTAGAGCCTTCGCAGATTGAGGCATAGCCTTCATAGCCTCCCTGGAAGCATATAAAGCCTCTTTGATTTTAGAGAGAGCTAAATATGAATGAACCAAACCTGAAATCATAATCGAGCTCCCAATCATTAAGCTTCTGCAATTACTTCATATTTCTCTCTTTTGCAAAATGGTTGAATAGAACATGAATAAGTCAATGCGGACATAAGATGCATGTCATGCACATGAGTATTTTCCTTTACATGTCCCACCTTGATATGAACGAATATCAGGTCTCAACTCTTGAGCTGCCCTGAAGGCAACTACAGCTGCTTCTGCTCGCTTCATTGATAACAACAGGTTACCCTGAAAGCTTGGAACACTTCATATTTTCCTCATTGAGAACAGGGTAAGAAGAAAGATAAGGTGATATTTTTAAGCATAGATGCTGCAGCTTATTAAATACAAAGATCACATCGGTACCTTCATTATATAACCTGGTATGTGCCTCTCATCGATTCGTATACTCTGATGCAAAAAATAAGGAACTTATGAGATATAAAATAATTAATTAATTAATTAAAAAACAGCAAACTTACTCAATTTTGACGAACAGACCTTCTCAACATAGGATAAAGATCCTCTCTCATCTTTCCTTTCCCAAAGAACAGATAAGGCCACAAATACTTCTGGCCTTGTAGAATCAGCAATCAGCAAATCATGCACTAATTTATTGAGCTTAGAAAAATCAGACTTTGTCTTTAGAAGCATTGCGTACTCATCCATATATGTTACAACATATGGATCAATTGATCGAGCCTGCAAAGAATAGAAGCATCAAGATGTGAGTTCGTATTGCATGACATGCAATCATTTAAGGGCATATCATGCTCATGGGCATGTGCGTCTGTGTGTGTGTGTGTGTGTGTGTGTGTGTGAGAGAGAGAGAGAGAGAGAGTAGAAGCATCAACATATGAATTCGTATTTGCATGACATGCATTCATTAAAGGCATGTGCACAAGCATGCTCATGGGCATGTGCGGGTCTCTGTGTGTGTGTGTGAGAGAGAGAGAGAGAGAGAGATGAACACATGCATCACCATAATGACCAGAAATTACCTTTTCAAAATTCAATATAGCCTCATCGTTTTTCCCAATAATAGCTTCAACCTTCCCATGCAAGTTTTTACATATACAAAAGCAGAAATCAAAACCTTGTTAGAAAAATCATAGGACAACATTTAAGTCTGTTATTAGAAATTTAACCCAAGTAATCGGAATGAAAGCGCTCTTTGCAATCATTCAGCGTAAATTTGTGGTATTTCTTAATAAGGCCAAAAGACTGTATTTGGGAAAAATAAAAACAAATACTTGGTTAATTACAATTCTGTAAGTAACTTATGCCCATAACACGCCAAAAATTAGGAGCAAGATTTTCACAGATAATTTTATAGAAGGATGAAACTGTAATCATCTTTTATCTTTGAGTAGTGAGGTGAGCATTTTGGTGGTTGGTATTACTGCCATTCATTCTTTGTCAAATTATACCTAATAGAGAGCAACTGCAAAGATCTAGTAGGAATGAGAAACTTAAAAGAAGCAAACAAGCAACCTACAAACTCGTGGTACATATAGATGAGATTTAGTGGTCATAAACCTACTCCTCCCATCATAAGCATAGTTTCATTCAGCAATCAGTGCATGCATATATTTGCTTATTATCAAGCAAAATCAGTAGACAACATTATACCATTATTATCATAGCAAAAAAAGCGCAATAACCTCACAAACATTAGTTCTAACCTTTGCAACTTCAAGTAACAGGTGTAAATTATTAGGAAAACGTTGTAAAAGATCCGTAAAGAGTTCCAGACCACCTGCAATGCCAAAGTTAAATACATAGACTGTCAATGAAAGCATAATTTCAAACTAATAGCATAATGAAACTACATCTAGGATCGAGAATAGTTATGAAATAAAATCAATGAGAACTGCCACAAATATCTATTTCTAGCAACTTTCTACTTCCTTATAGGGCATCATCCAATAGATTCTAGAAGTAATACAGCTAATCTATACACCACCAAGACTTTAACCATAATAGTTCCCCTTTACTTCTTTGCCTGAAAGAAACTGGGCTTTTGCACAGAAATTTTATACAATCACTGAGTTGTTGACAGAACAATATGATGACCATCTATTAGTTGTAGAAATTTTACAAAACGAAGTGTGACTGCACATAGGCCACGTACTAAATCAGTATATAGAAAAGACCTCTAATGCATGCAGTGTCGACGATGAAGCAAGCCTTATCATGAGAGAATACCTTTTAAACAAGGTCTAAAATATCCATAATATCCCGATATTTCCATCGAAATTTCCGTGTTTTTGGACTCCCGATATTTCCGATGTCATCGATATTTTCATCGAAATTTCCGTATTTTTTAAATTTCTATATTTAAAAAAACACCAAGGGGATTCGAACCCCTCCCATTTTACTCCTTCAACACCTTGACCACCATATCACTTATATTTTTGTGAAAATATGCTAAAATATTTATATATTTTCTACACTCATAATGTTTGCCAGCTCGCTATATAATCAACTTAAATCAGTTAAATCCATCATGCAATGCATTTCCTTCCAATTTTTTATGATAAACTAATAGATAATTGACTAAATAAACATCCTGCAAAGTTTCAATAAAAATTTCCAAGTTTTTCTTACAATTTCTGTGGTTTTTATTCAATTTTTATCGATATCGATAATATCCCGATATTTCCATCGAAATTTCCGTGTTTTTGGACTACTGATATTTCCGATATTATCGATATTTTAGACCTTGCTTTTAAATATGTTCTCAAGTTTCCACAAACACACATAAAGATAAAAACCCAAAGGCCTCGTTGATAGAGAGGATTGGCTTGGGTAGGACTATTCACTATACTGAAGACATTTTAAAGGAAGAAATGGATGACAAATTCCTTATTTTGTCCAAGTTGAAGGCTACTCATGAAGAAAAAATATTCCTACTAATCCCCACAAAATGGTAGGATTAAAAGGGGCAACTATTCTTCATGAGTAACCTTCAACTTGGACAAAATAAGGAATTTGTCATTCATTTCTTCTTATGAAATCCCTTTAATATAGTGAATAGTCCTATCCAAGCCAATCCTCTCTATCAAATGAGGCCAAAGAGTACAGAAGAAAATATTCCCATTACCTCTGTAATCATTTAAAGCAACGCAACACTGAGCCTCGACGTAGCGCTGCACAGAGAAAAACAAATGTAACAACTTTGTTGGAATAATTGGGCTTTCCTCCTTTCAATCCTCTTTCCATTATGTAGATCCTATCCCTAGAACTGCTCAGTTGTGAAAGAACAAAATTGTGCAAGCTAAATTGCAAAATGCACGAGTATTCTTTCTATTGCATGACAAACCAACTACATAGGCTGACTAACAAAAATCTTCATCACTAGGTGCTATAGTAACTACTCTCTTCTTGACATATAAGTCTGTCCAAACAACCTTACAATATTTGTCATGATGAGTGTCACGGTTCAATGTGGATATGAAGCCATATACACATATAGCATAAATAAATAAATATAGACCAAATGATAGCTAATGATAAACGACCTCTGCTTTCCCCATTGTTACTTACATGCAGCCAACGACTTGAGTCAAAATGATCAAATGGAGCCCTCCCGCTTCTGTTTGGAGTCTGAAATTGAGAGTCAAGAAACTAAATTGAAGAAACATTGGGATGGACATCTAATTATAAAGCTTCACTCCATAGGTAATCAGATAACAATAGCCACATGAGCCAGGTCTCATATGGCCCCTCTAACTTTGTTTTTCTACAAACAGCATAAGACAAAGACAGCTTCACTATGAAAATACTTGACAGGACAAACCTGAGGAATCAAGGAAATAATGTCTTTGGCAGCAACTCCCAATTCTGCTAAAGCAACAATAGCCTCCATGACATAAGGGCAATGCCTGTCAAAAGCGCCAAAAATGAAGCAGCATGAATATAACAAGACGAAGTAAAGATTGCTAGCAGACCAGAAAGCATTAACACATTTGAACACATTGCAACAGGAAAGGAATTCACAGAGAATAATCTCCACGAGAATAAAGACAAGTGGAGATGGATGCAATATGGCCCAACTAAACTTAAGGGGAGCAGAAGAAGGAAATCCAAAGACTTTTATATCCATAGGAATGTCTTGGTCATCAACTTTTTCTAAAGTAATTTATGATGCAACCTTCTTTAATAATACAGGAGCTACCAGGAAAGGAAAGCATAGAACAAGGGATCTAAAGGGTCTGCAAAACAAAACACCTAAATCTTGCAATTGTCACAGCCTTTGACCTTTGACCCCAACCTTCCCACCCTTTAATTACTTCAACTACAGTATCCAAGTCTTAAAAAATGAATGTCCAACAGAACATGATATTGTTGACTCCAGAGAAACAAAGAACTCCTAATTCTTGAGATTCAGAGTATTAGTGCAGCATAATGATCACAAAATTTTATTAACCAAAGAAGTATAAGACTCAAAATATCTGCATACATAAAAATACAAACTGAAACATGAGAATCACAATTTGATTGACAAACCTTAGACATTCTTTGAAACAAGAAACGGCAGAACGATTCTGTCTAGAAAACCGATAAAGCTTTCCCATCAACAGATTCATTGGCAAGTTTCTGGATTTGCTTGGAATGTTGTCCATCTGTAAAGTTTAAAGGTGTATTAGACCCCAGTAAGAATATTCCAAAAGTGACATAAGAAATGTAAGTGCATATTGATATTGATGGGAAACCCATGGGTAGATTTTCTTCTTGCAAAACCAGCTTGCAAAGAAAGGGTGTCCTGTCCTTATATGGTACATATTCCCAACGTACCCAGCCGAAGTGAAACTATGCTCACAACTTAACAATATGTATAGGGCTACAGGAGAAATAGATAGAAAAAAAGATAAAAAGAAAGATAAGGAAGCAAGTAAAACCAGCAAAATTAACACAGACTTATCAGGATCTTTATACTCAAACGTTAATATTAAGCATAATGCTAGGGAGACCAAATTTTTTAAACCAAATGATGTGGTTGTTAATGATTGGATTATTACTTAAGCGTTGATTAACGTGCTTATTTGCTATTGGTGACACATCATTTGGTTTGCAAATTTGGTTTAAAATTTTGGTCTCCCTAGCATTACCCTAAATATTAATGCAGATAATATGAAAATTTTCCCAGCCCATAAACATTAGAGCATGTATGTCTGTACCTCAGAAAGGGCTGTTCCATTCTCACCGAGCACAAAGTAACTGGATGCTATTTTGAACTTCACCTGTCATGTAGAATAGTGCCAAACAAAAAAGAACCACTATTATGCTTTGGTATAAGCTGAAACAGAAATAAGTATTTGAAAAATGAAAGCGGCCTACCTCATTCTCATTAATTCCTGAAATGTTAAACAAATTTGGAGAAGACGACCTAGTTGATGACAATGAGCTTCTAGTAGCTGGTGCATTTGTCTTGGAAATCATCTTGCAAAGCTGCAATGCTTGCTTGTACGTATGCTGTCAACGAAAAAGAAAACAAATATAAAGAAGCATGCGAAAATCAATAACATGACAGCATAATAATCGTACAGTAGAGAAATCCGAAGTAGGTAGATACGATTTTTAACACAAGAAATGATCGAATGGGCATTTTCACCAAGGTTAAGCTCACTCGGTAAAAAATTACACTCCTTCCAATTTTGTTGCAATCACTCAGTGTTAAGTCCACTACATTTGTGCAAGATCACTACTTTGTACATTACAATACGAAATTACTGGAAAATGTGTGATTTTTCTTACAATTGCTCTGCGAAACTCTCTTTCGCGATACAACGAATCGCCAAGAAGCACCTGCAAGCAAAAATTAACAATTTAATTAACAAGAAATTAAGAGAGAGAGAGAGAGAGAGAGAGATAGAGTAAGTGAACTCATGGAGTTGAAGCTTCTGACCAAGCTTTCAGCTTTAAGGTGCGGATTGATTTCGGCATTGGCGGCCGGTGACGAAACAAGAAAACAACCCTAATCCCACACATAAACAACATTTCAGTCGGCGGAAAGTTGAGAAACTGCAGACAAAATTTGAAATTGGAGGAGGAGGAGGAGGAGGAGGAGGAGGGAGAAGAGAGATTACGAGCATCTGAGCTGAGTTGTAGAGGCCGTGCTCCATGAGAGTGGCGATTTGATCCTTGGGGACCTCCATTTCTGGGAGTGAAAGTTAGTGAAATTTGAAAGATTTTGCTTCCGATGCTGAGATTTATGGACCAATTCGCGTGTCTGTGAACGAAAGCTAAAACCCGCTCTCTACAAGCACCGTGCCAATTTGTGAGAACGACTTGCATGATGGAACCCACTGTTGCATTTCGATCTAATAATACAATATTGTTTTTAGTAAGTTTTTATATGTCACATTGCGTTATTAAACCAAAATGTTACATGCATGTGAACACTCGTTTGTAAGTCACTTGCCAATAGTATAACCCCAAATTTAGCGTTTATTTTTTACATTACATATTACGCTAGGTTGCATTCGTTTCATGAGTGTTACACTCTTGTCTATTTAGTGATTATCTTGATTGAGAAATATTTTTAATGACATCTTGTTTCTCCAAAATTCAAAATACTTTTCGAGAACCCAACATTAAAATTCTTAAACCACAACAAACGGCTAAGTGGTAAGAGCGCGAACTGCGACCCCCTAATAAACAAAAAAATATGAGAAGTCCCGAGTTCGATGCTCCAAGATGGTGAGTCTGTTTAACTGGGGCCACGGGCAAGGTGAAATTCCTCATAACCTCTCCGGGCCTGAAAATAATAGATAACTGTCACTTGCTACCAATTATCCTCCTTTAAAAAAATAAAAAAAAAAGAACATAAAAATCTTGCTCTTTTTTTGGCAATTAGGTCAGCTCTCGACACTTGCTAACATGACATTTTTGTAACTTGCACCGTGGCAAGCAACGAAACGCCGAATGTACCCTCAGGCTTTAAAGTAAAAAAAATTTATATTGAACTTGCATCTATGGTTTCACATCTAGTCTGAGCATTCCAATCAACAATTTGCTATACTTTTACATCTCACATTGACTTACGCAATTCAAAGCAATTCATTTCGTTAACACAAAACTCGAAAACAAGAACAAAAACAAAAGAACGAAAAAACCTCTAAATTTGTTAGTAAAGCCGGGGGCAAACTTTTGAGTCCTCGGAGTATTTATGATTCTTCTTCTGGTTCCTCTTCTTCTTGGAGCAGATTTTCTCTATTGTCATGCGCCCAGAAACCGCGCACATCAATGAGCATGCCGGCAACAGTGCCGCCTTGTTTGCAAGCTAGTAAATCAGCCAAGGTAATCCGCAGTGGATCGGCTGGTTTAACCATGTCCCAGATTTCGTCCCTTACATCCTCAATACACAGTTCGTAGTTTCCGCCCTCAATCCATTTCTGATGTACATCCCTGTTTCATAAAACCACAAAAATAAGATATTTTGACTGACACAACATAGTAAGGAATCAGTGCTGAAGCAAAGGACACTGAAATCTTAGTGTCTGTTGAGTTCATTAGTGATGTTCATGTCTCTGATAATCTGAGACTTGCAGATATATTGCTCAAGTACTGCAAGCAGGAAAATACTAGGGAGGTTTTTCTGTAGGAAGTTTGCATCAGGTAACATCCCAGCTTTTGGATGCTCCTCTTCTTTACTTCCATATTTGGCTCTGCTTGGTGTTACAGAACATTGCGAAAAAGCAATACTCGCATTTTGCACGAGCAGCCAAGCAAAGAACAGAACAAAATTTGACAACAGAAGTTCTACCACCAAATAAAGTTTTCGTTTTCTTTTGGGTTTCTGATAAGTCTCCCACAAACAAGCCATAAACAGAAGGATATTTACCTGAAAAGAGAGTGTATATCAGCTGTTGTAAGGTAACCCCTTCCCTGAAGATCAAGACATCGAAATAAATATGTTAACCCCTCTGGAGTGTCTTTGTTTTCTAAGGCCAGGACAAAGTCCAGAAAACTATCGAAGTCCATTTCCCTAGAACTTCCGCCACTTTTTCCACGCCGAACATGCTCGTCAAACACTGTTGAGGGCATATCAAATGCAAAGCATGAATAAACGAGTCTAAAAAGGTAAATACAAAATGTATGATAACATAACAGATGGGGGCATCCTCAGAAATAGAATTCCATACTGATTTCTTAGCATTTTTAAGTAAATGAATGTACACAGTACAAACAATGGATTCAAATTTTCTAGGCATACCTCTTTCAATGATAATTTCAGTCAATGTCCCATCTGCATATTCTCGAAGTTCCTGCTTGCTCAATGATCCACTCGAATCTTTATCAAGAGCAATGAACATGTCTACAGAAAGCACGCAGTTGCAATCAGCAACAGAATTACAGTAGAGTTAAAATTTTCAAATATAATCATTGCATTTATCTTGACATTGAGAGTACAGATTACATACTGATCCTAGGACTTAATTGACTTCGAGACTCAAGAATGTGAAGCGAAATCAAGACAAGGCAAGCCAAAGCCAAGACTGCAGATAATCGCCTCACTCTAGAATGGAATCCTCATAATACAGTTTAACTCATAATACAGTTAAACAGCAGCACAAATATGCCACATGTAGAAGACAACCCATAGCTAAAAAGGAATGACAATGGAAACCGGAGACATGGAATGAAAGTTTAGATGTGAAAAGTACCCACCGCATATGCGCTGGGCGGATGTCAAAGAGAACCAGTTTTCAGCTTGCTCATTGTCAGTGACTTCTTCCTCAGTTTCCTAATATGGAATAAAATTCCGGACATATTGTTAGCAGAAGATCAGAATTTACTGGATGTTTTATTGACATAATTAATTACTTTGCAAAATATATTATATACCTAATAAAGATTATGCAAATTATAACATAGCAAGTTTTTCACAAATTCTTTCACAGCCTACCTGGTGCAGTTCCATTAGTTCCTGGAGACAATTACTCAATAACACCTTCTTTATGCAGGCTTTTCCTGCGTAAACAAATTTAATTTAATTTTTTTCAACAATTAAATAAAGAATTTTAAATCTGGTTTTTTCTAAAGTTAAAGTATCCAACCCAAAACCAATTGGCAATGAGTGGAGACGCTTGCATTTTATATTTTGCAACTTTGGCATACCTCGTCTATGAGGGTCACAAAAGAAGAAGAACTTCTGTGCAGCTATGCGGCAATACATATTAACAAAGCCTGAAGGCATGTCCCGTAATTGCGCTAGATTAGGTATAAGGCCTCGTATATAGGCCTCCATTTCCTGAAGAAAGAACAAAATCATTACAATTATAAGAAAAGATGGAAAAAGATAATGCATCATTGATCTATCAAATATCATACAGAAAAATGAGGTAGCTAAAGTACAAGTCTCAAGATTCAAATATAAGTTATATAACACTTAGATGCTGAAAATTTGCAACAAGTTCATACATGAGGCTGAAGAAAACCATCAGAATCCTCATCAAGTTCGCTCATGTCAATTCTAGCTTGAGTAAGTGAAACCTGGAGGCAACAATTCGTAAGTAGCATTCCAGACTTTTGCAATTCAGTAGTCATATAATGCATAATTTCAATTCTTCAAAAGGATGCAAGAAAAAGCCTGGTGGAATTAATTATCAATTATACCCACCGTTCTCATCACATAAAGGTAAAAGGGCAGAATGGCAATTCTTCCTTGTTCATCTTTCTCAAATTTCATGAAATTTGAAGGGCTGAAAAAGCGACGACATTTAGGCCCTATCTGCTCCGTACATACAGAGGCAATGTGGCAAAAGTCTTCATAGTTCATCTATATGATGATAAATCAGGGAACTTATTAGCATTAGTCAGATACCTAACTACGCAATAAAAAATTTATAATTATTCAAAGCCATAAATTGAAGTGCAGATAATAATGTAATGGAAGTAGATGAGATGCCGTAATACTATTCTTCAAAGATTTTCATACAACATCAAAATGTTAGTGTGAAACCCATAAGAGATATTTATAACATATGGCAAAGGTGTAAAGCAGATTAAAATGTCTCAGTTACCACAGACCTTTTCTGCACCAGTTGCATCATCAATCACACAATTTTCCCTTAAGCAAACCCACATAGCATCTAGATCATCCGCATTTAGCAAAAGATCTGATTGCTTCTGCAAAAACAAAGGTAAATGCCACCAATAAAGTCAGATGCTTAGGTAACATAATAAAACAATAATCATCAGGAATGAAAATCCAGATGAATACCTTTAAAAAACGATATTTTGCCAGCCTCTGGACCCTCTGACTAATAGATCCTTCTTCAGGTTTCTGTAAAAATGGAAAGACAGCGCAAAGTCAAAAAGGACCAAGGAAAGAGCACACCAGAAGGGTCAAAACAAAAATGTATTAAAGATTATGAATTTTCCATCACAAATTAATGCCTTCCTCCTCAGATTCCCAACCACGAACAGAATCATTGAAATACAACAAAAACCCTACTACATGCCTTCTTGTAGAAACTTGGGATTGTGCCAGCTTCAGCACTTTTTTGTTGCTTCTCTTTGAAAATATCAAGCAAGATTCTTTTTGTTTCAAGCTCTACACAGAATAAAATAATATAAAACACTTGATTAAATCTCAGGCAGAGAATATCGGCATGGAGACAGATATGTACGAACTAAATCCACCTCAGTTTCATCAGTGCATGTCTCAGCAATTTAAATAGCAACTGGCAAGGTAGAAACTAAAAACTTGGTTTCCATCTCGAGCGTGCACACTCACAGATGTGCTCATAAAAGCAAATTACAGCGACCCATTATCTACTAAAAACTTGGGGAAGGGGCTCAAGTACTCAATGAACAGGTGCCTCACTCTTTCATATTACAGAACAAAGAGAGAAAACCAAGCCGAACTCTTCGAAATTTGCTGACACCCATGAGTCATGGGCTCAGTTGAATGTATAATGCATACCTAAATACAACCATTCGAACAATTGTGATAGATTGACACAAGCCCTCAAACTTCAAAAAAATTGAAACTTTAAGAGAGCTTTTCCTTCATATTTGTTCTGTTTCGATTAGCTTATCTCGCTATCACTTGATTCATTAGTTCTTAAGGAAGTTCTAATCACTACGAAAACAGCTTAATAACAGTTGATGATCCCTAAAACAAAGAGGGAAAACATAGAATTACTGATTGCACCCAAAATCCCAAATGTGTAACACATGGTTCTAATCTAAACCCTAATTCCAAAATTTAAAATTCGACACTTGGAAGGATTAGCATGGAAATGAGAGAGAAGTGCGAGGGAAATACCCATGAGGGCTTCGGATCCGAGTCCGGCGCCGGATCCGATGAAGCGGCGGAGATTGCGGACCCAGAGCATGGAGGAGGCGGGAGGGATCTTCCTCTGCGCGGCCTCATGGCCTTCGCCGTCGCTGGACCCACTGTACATTGCTGAACTCGGACCAACCCGGAGCCCGCGCACGGTTAGAGTCGATGAACAAAGCCCTAGCTGCCACGGGCATATATAAAAATCTTAGCTTTGAGCTTTGAGCTTTGAGCTCCGATCTACCCGGGGAAGTGGCGATACCGTGCAAGCGCCTTTGGGTTTCTGATTTTTTTTTTTACTTTTTTTGGATGGATTAGTTTTGATTAGAGGGGTCACTTTTTGGCAAAAGCTTTGTCCAAATCACTGTATTATCAATATTTATTATTTAGAAATTAGAATAAATTCATATTGAAATTATGTATGATTATAAATGCAGAGACGGATTCATTCAAGCCGGTTATCGACTGATTAATAATTTAGAGTTGGTTTGGATGTGTTTTTAAAATAACTGAAAGCACGTTTTGTGAAAATGTTTTGGAACCAACCTTTAGTAAAAATACAAATAAATTCTGAAAAAGTACTTAAAGTGCCTCCTGAAAGAAGCATATAACTGATGCTTCTTGCAAAAAGCACTTCAAATGCTTTTGGAATTCAAAAACATTTTTTCTAAAAAAGCCTTCAGTCATTTTAAAAGCATTTCTAAACGAGTCCTTAACCACTAATGCGTTTGTCAAAAGAATTAACAGAACACTTTTTATTAAGAGTGCTACTAGACCTACCCCATTGTCTTATTTCTCCACCCCATTATATTCTCACCCACTATAAAAATTAAAAAAATTAAAATCTTATTTTCCCACCCTCTATTATTTCAAAAATAACATTTTTCACAGCACCAACACCACACCATCGTTATCTTGTTTCCACCTCCATTCTCCCCTGGAACTTCCTTTAGCAGCAAAACGCGTCAATTAGCCAACCCAAAATCCCAGAATCCAGTACCATTTTCTCAATCTTGTCCATAAGCTATGTATCTCTAGATTTTGTACTACAGCAACAAGTCACTTGCACTTGTAGCAACTATCAAGCAATGGAGTTCGGGGTAATAAAAAAAACAAACTAAAAAGTTAATTACCGCCGTGATGACACTCTCGATCTCCACAACCATTCAAATTCAATGGAAATTGAAATCTAAGCTCCAAACGAGTAGTGACTTGCCCCAAAGGAGAGGAGCACTCCTCTTGCCCTTCCTCCATCACCACAAATTTGTCGTGCTTCTCCTGATCCTTCGTGCTTCCGGTCGTGGTGGTCGGTGCAGAAGCCAAGAAAAGAGAGATGAAACGGAACAGAGAAATGGGGACGGAGAAAGACGATGGAGGAGAAATGGGGTAGGGGTTTAACAGTCTTTTTATAAAATTATAAACATGTTATTAATACTTTTGAGATTTTTATTAAAATATGGGTGGGAAAATAGGACAATGAGATGAGATTATTAGCACTCTTTATTAATCAGAAATTAATGAAAATACTATTATACCCTTTCATGCATAATTAAACAAATCTAATAAAAATTATAAATATTAAAGTAATTTCTTACAAAAATTATTTTTTTATTTTCTCCCACCTATCATAAAAAAATCTCTAATTTCAAAATAAAAATAAAAGTAAAATTATCCCCTTCTACGTTCCCCTCTCTCCCACATTTCTCTCCAATTTCTTTCTCCCTCATATTTTATTTATTTTTAAATCTTTTATATTTACACAAATATTATGTGGGCTTCTTCTAGTGTTTATTAAACGACATAGTGAGTGCAGTCAAATCTAACTCGTCCCAATAATATATGAATTCATCTTGAAATGATTACTCGTGTGGTAAGTTTTGAATTCATCATAAAATGATTACTCATTATTATTCATGTGTGTTTAAGAGAAGATTGATTACTCGCACTACCAGCGCTAGAGCATATCCATAATCTCTAGGCGACCATTTCGCACGGTTTCGGAGGACACTTGAGTCAGCCGCCGGCGCCCGACTGCATCTTGACCCTATCCTATTTTTGGGCCAGATTCAAACTCTTATACAGAACTTGTGAAACATGCTGAAAATAATAAGATAAAATTATGTATTTCTCGTCCAATTGGAGATAAAATTGAAACGACATTTCTTTCTCCAAAAACTCCACATCGAGACCGTGCCTGGTTCACATTGACATTGTGATTGCGGACTCACAAACCTTTGCGGGGCCGAAGAATTGTTGTTTGTTGTTTGCTGTTTGTAGTTTCGCACGCGAACAAGCAAAGTCTAATCGAGTAAGAGAATCTTCAAAAAAGATGTTAAATTTTAAACATCAAAATGATAATTGATAGCTTATGTGGCAATTTGATATTTTGTACAATATTTTGCTCCACCCGATATATGTCATTTAATAAATTTTTTATCTTTTTGTGGAGTTCAATGATTAAGGCAGCCAATCAAATATGTCAAAAACATAACAACATTTATTATATATTATATTAATCTATTAAAAAATAATTTAATGAATTTGACATCTGCTGTCAAATTTGACAGCAAAATGCTTTGCCTTCAAATGACTCAACGCCACGTAAGAAATTGAAGGCTCGATTTGAGATAGTTTGCTGCCATTTTTTACTGTTGTATGCCTACGTGACAATTTTGACATCTCCTTTGAAGATGCTCTAATGTAACAATTGGATCTTAAACGTACCAAGTGGGGTTTGTCAAAGTTGCATCGTGTCAACTTTAAAGATGTGCATAGCAGTTTTTAAGCTGGGCGAAACTAACGTGAATTGGATCAAACTAAAATATATGAGAACAGAGATCCCATATTGTTAGGAAAGCTTTGCTACACATGACATGTCGGACTCTGAATGCCCCTAAACAAGTTCTTTGTTTTGGTTGATAACGGGGCATAAGTTTGAAAGAAAAAGAAATATTACATAAGAATATCACGAGACTCAACTATACCCGCAATTAACAGCCGTCGACAAGAAGGAGTAGCTTACTCAAAAAAGACTGGACTCAAACTACATGACAAATCTAAACGAGCCAAATCATCAACAACAACAAAAATTTCACGATAAACATGACAAATTTCACAAAACCAACTTTAATGCATAAGGACACAACAATTTTTAATTTTTTATTTTTGAGAACTAAGGGCACGACAATTTAATATTACTTTTGCATGTAAAATCAACTACTAGAAGTACATATTCCGATTCTATCATAATCTTTTTATTTCCATTATTCCATGCAAGTTCTTCTCTTTTGATACAAAGTAGTATCTTATATATTTTATTATTAAATAATTTATTGTAATTTTACAAGTCAGTACTGAAATCTCTGCCTAATGTAACAGGATAATAAGTTCATACTGAGATGACTTGTAATTTTCCGTCTAGTAACATAACATGTCAGGTGCTTTTCAAGATATGATGCATATATATTGATTTACGAGAAAGGGCAAAAAGAAGAAGAAAGAAGGCTCAAAATGTGCAATAGATTCTTTGCTCACGGTCCTCCATCAGCAGTCAGTTTTCACTGGTCATGAATCAAGTGCAGAACTGCAAGGTTATTCCTCCCCACCAAAATGGATGGTCCCCCCGGCCCACCCTGCCCACACACATTTTCTTGATTTCAGTCCTCCCAAGCACACATGGCATATATGATCTGGCTTTTATGGTACCACTTTGACTACCCTTGACCCAATACGTAGCAGCAGTTTAAGCAACAGGCCAAGGAGTAAAACTTTGGTGTACAAGTCAGGTGACGAGAGAAAAAGACACAATAGGTTCGTAAACCCATGTGTAACAATGTGATTATCTTATTTTTTAAGTTCGTAGATACCTATTACTGTGACGGATCCACTTAGGGTTCAGGGTATGCAATCCTCCCACCCTACTGTTGCTACACACGAAATTATTATCCAATGTTCATTTGATGTTTTTCTTAAGCATGAAGGTTACGAATTACCTAGAAATATAGGAGTTAAAGCACATGAAGTTACTAAAGAAAACAATGTTAAAATTTTTATGGTACTTTGGAGTATCCTATATTTCAGGGTTTTTAACCGTTAAATCTTAATTATTATATCTTTAACTAAAGATCGAACAGTTGAAAACTTCAAGTATAGAATACCCCGTAATGTACTTTGAAGATTTTTCAGTGATTAGAGTCTCAGACACCAAATCCAAACAAGAAGCCAAATTTGAGAAAATCCGGCCTTCCCTACAAAACCCTTATTATTAGACAGTGTGTGATATGGACCTCTTGTAGAGCTGCACAACATGACAACCCTCTTTCCAATCCCTCCCCTCCCTTTCCAGCCAAACCAACA
Organism: Heteromeles arbutifolia; assembly: GCA_024362995.1. Lineage (NCBI taxonomy): Eukaryota > Viridiplantae > Streptophyta > Magnoliopsida > Rosales > Rosaceae > Heteromeles > Heteromeles arbutifolia. The sequence goes on from JANCRC010000006.1 coordinate 24,247,844, forward strand.
ACACAAACAAAAATTTCAGAAAAACAAACAAACTGAATTAATAAAATGGAAAGAGACTTACAGCTCAGTAGCCTTCCCCACCAACAATTCGTACAGCTCAACCAAATTGCTCGAAATATAAATATTCACAAAAGCAGGCAAGGGTAAGAAATTTTAAGACTACCCCATTTTTCCAAAGCAGAAATTATAGGATACATATGTTTTTGTGTAGCAATAAAAAACCAAGGACATGTATACTGTGGAAACTTGATATCATATTTTGTTTTTCCTGCTGCAGAACTTGCAGTGAGATATATAATGTGCTGTTGGATCAGCTGTCAAAGGACCCCATCTGAAGGAAGAGAGAGGACTTCCTCTTTATACAAATACAGGAACTGCCCTCCCTCTCTTTCCAGATCAGATGACAGAAAATGAGGCAAAAAGGAAGATCATGGGAGTGAATTCAGGGAAGTGAGTGATTGATCGATATAACTACTTTGTTTTCTTTCTTTTGAATTTGAGAAAATTCTAGTATGCTCCGGATACTTATACGTTGAGATTTTTGGTCGTTAGATTCTTGGTTAAGAATGCGATACCTAATATTTGACGGCTAATATTTCAATGTATAGGATACTCGGGAGCATGTTACAAAATTCTTGAATTTGATCCCTTTCAATTAATTATTATGTCTTCCACTGTCCAACAATTTAAAGTCCCTCTCACACATGTCCACATTTTCATAGTAAAAATCAAAAGTATTTTACAGTTGGTAACAACCAGCAACTATCCCCATAAAGATTTTTCAATTTTTTTTTTTTTTTTACTCTCCGTTTTTTTGTTGGATTATAAGCTCAGTCATTTCTCTTTACATTCACTGACATCTGCATAAAGTGTTCATAGGTTGTCGCCTCTTTTACTTGACAAAAGTCTTTGCCATGCATCATTTTTCTAACTTTTCATTACATTTGAAATTTACAGTGACTGAGGTTGAGACTTTCTTGAATACTCCGCGTATTTTAACTGTTAAATCTTTGTTTAAAAAAAATTAGAATGTACTAGTTAATAAATCTGGAGTACCTGGTAATTTGGAGCACCCAATAATTTTTGTTCTGTTGTAATAATCAGCAATGCCAAATATAAGCCAACATCAAGTGTAACATCGGTAAGAGAAAAGGGTAATAATAATTTCTGCTTTATGTTTTTTTCCTACTTGGTCTCATAAATCACCCCTTTACCTCATCACATTTAAGCAAAGTGATTTCCGCACTTTTATTCTCTCACCGTCGTATAAAACAAAAGGAGAAATGTAGAAGAAGAAAACGAGAGCGTGAAAAACACTGCCCCAACTTAAATAGAGAAAAGTTGGGGTGGGGGATGGGAGGGGGGTTTTGAAAGGACCAAGATGTTCTTCAGTGATGGGGTTTTCTCCCACGTCATTGTGATGAGATGCTGAAATAAAGTGGGGCACAACGTAAAAAAAAAAAAAAACAAAGAAGAAGCAAATGAGTTGTCTTTCTGATCCGTTTGTTTAGATTTTAGCAGCATTGATTCTTCCCAAAGTTCTTGTTTTCTAAGTAGATTCTTGAGATCAGCCAGTTAGCATTTCTCAGCTCTTTGTCTGCAGTAAAACCCCACCAACAGCAATATATATTCAAATTTCCATTTTTCTGGTGCCAAAGGCTGTAAAAGTATAATTTGCAAGTCCTATAAGTTATTGTATTGCCACATCTATGGCTGGTTGCTTGATTCCAACTTGCTGAAATGCCAAAGCCATCTGCTGCTGTTGTTGGAGGTGCTGCTGGGGCACTTGCCTTGCTCGCAGTCGTCATTGCATTCGTGTGGTTCTGCAGGGCTCATTGCAAGAGTTTTTCGAACAGGACATCTGAAACAGGCTCCTCAGATCCATCTGCAATAGGTAAGACTCCTCTTGTCTTCTATTTTTACTTGAACTGTGAATGTATGTTAGTTAGCCAGGCAGCGTGTCGGCCTCTTTGCACCCGAATTTGAATCCCCCTTCCCGTTGATTAGAGTAGTTCTGAATATTGCATTTTTCGAAAGAAAATTATGCTACATTGGTCAATTGATGGCTGTAGTGTTGTTAACAACTGTGATACCTTGCTCCCCAACATTGTCAGTGGAATGGAACAGGGGTGGGCCCAGCTCGGGGGCACGACAGGGGCCGAGGGTCTTCACATTGGAGGAGTTAGACCAGGCAACCAAGCATTTTGATGAAAGCAGTCTGCTGGGATATGGAAGCTTTGGCCTGGTTTATAAAGGATTGCTGCGTGATGGGACTGTTGTGGCTATCAAAAGGCGGCCTGGTACTCCTAGACACGATTTTGTCTCAGAGGTAACAGATCATGAAAAAATAAGAAGTCTATTGCTCTATGTTTATGAGCATTACATAATGCGGCACGTATACATACAGTTGCTTAATGAATCGTTTGCTAAGCAGAAAATGAAGGTGGTGTCGGGGGTTCATAAGCGAAAAACTATTTATGAGCTTAATCTTATAGAATTTCATGAGGAAGTGACAGGTTATTATGTTGCAACAGGTGACATATTTGTCAGAGATTCATCATCGACATTTAGTTACAATTCTGGGTTACTGCCAGGAAAGTGGATATCAAGTACTGGTTTATGAGTATTTACCAAATGGCAGCATCTCTAGTCACCTATATGGTAATTATTTTTACCTCTTTTCACTGATCATATGTGTGCACGTGAGCGTGCGTAGTACTGGTTTTATAAGCATTTTTCAGATGCTATTCAATTTGTGGCAGATACTAGACCAGAGCCATCAACTAAACTTGAGTTTAAGCAAAGGCTATCAATAGCTCTAGGCGCTGCGAGAGGTAAGATCAAGCGGGAACTCCATAAGAAACGAAGAATTAAGAACCATGTTTGAAGTTTTTAATTATCTAATTTGCAGGTTTATCCCACTTGCATGGCCTAAAGCCTCCCATAGTACATAAAAACTTCAAAACAGCCAATGTTTTGGTTGATGAGAACTTCATTGCTAGGGTTGCAGATGCAGGAATCTCAAAACTGCTAGAGAAGATAGAAGAAGCAGGTCCTTCTTGCACGTCTAGTGTCAATTTTTTCGAAGATCCAGAGTAATTCGATGCCTTCTGAATGAACTCGGTTTTCGTTTTGGCGCTTTCATTCATATTCAGAAGCTAACAATGCATGTGATAGGGCTGGAGCATCCGGGGTTACCTCTGAAATGAGTGATGTGTACAGCTTTGGGGTTTTCGCTTTGGAGCTTCTAACTGGACAGGAGGCTGTGCACATTGGCTCCTTGGGATCAAATGAAAGCTTATTTCAATGGGTATGAACAAGCAAGCACTCTAATCATCGATAAAATAAAACTATTTGCACCCTATTTATCGACTACATTGTTGATCACATCCCTTTTAAAAGTAGACTCACCTGTGTGAGTGAATCTCCGCTCTCCAAGAGACGTGGTCACATAATTTTGCAATGTCTCTATACATATGCTAGTTAAAGGCTACTGTTTGTCTTCTGAATCACATTTTGAACTTTGTGAAGGTGGAATCACGGCTGAGTTCGAATAACCTAGTGGACCGCCGGCTAGCTGGAAGCTTCACCGCGGAGGGAATGAGGGACTTGATCAGGCTGACACTGCAAAGCATGAGTTTTCCGGCAAAAAGGCGGCCGAAGATGGAGATGGTTGTGGCGGAGCTAGAAAGAATTCAAGAGAAAGAAATGGCAATGACAACAGTCATGGGTGAGGGAACTGATACAATCACTCTTGGGAGTGTACTATTCACTTGAATATATATGTGAAGATATTTGCACAAATTGTTGGTGTATGTTAGCTTGGGCAAAGCTTAAGCTTAATCACACACCAACAAAAACAAGTTTAATTAGTAATCTCAATGCTATATTCTTAAGGGTAACTCATGTACGAGTGTACCAGTGTTGTTTGTGTCACAAAACATGCATTATTTAATCCCTTACAAACATTATTGAATTTCACGGCCGAATATACGTTTAAGAAATTTAGTAAATCTAATCGGTAAACATGATCCAAAAAGATTGTATTGTTGAACCAAATTTGTGCACCACCGTGAGTGGTGGAGATGTCCAAACTCATTAACCTACAAAAGAACATACAACCGTGAGCAAGCCAAAGACCGGGGGTGTGCCAGTCAAAGGCTCTTCAACCGATGGTTAAGTTAGTAAGCAATATTGAGACTCAAGCATTGGACAAGAGAATAACTATGCAAAGATTGCATTACCAGAGGTGAACCCTATAAGGGTGTATTTATATCAGTCGAGGAGAGGACCATTTAGGATAGTAGAACTTATTAAATCGGTAGAATCCTTATTAAATTGGGAGAATCATAGAAAATATCTAGGAAGTAGATGTTGTACCTCTTATGAGTGTGATTACCTGCGGTGCACGCAGTCTTTAGATTGTAAGAACTCCAAGATTATAAGAAACCTGTTGATTCGTTGCTCGATTAGGTTCCTGAATCTTGGGGAACAAGCATGGTCTATCTCAGCAAAGTCGACGGACTTCGCCCACTAATTTCAGAATAGGATGATGGTGGCATCATTGATCCGTTTAGTCAACTCCACAATAGAGACTATTGAGTTCATGGTCGGATTTCTGAGGTAAGCGTATTCCGATCCACCTTACTCCGGCCCTTGAAAAATCATGGTCCCACATGTAGTATACATTGTTGTATGATACAATGACTCTCCACTTTGTTTACAACACATAAAAAAACTTGAGTTTCAACATTAGGACTTGTATAGTTCTTTAGCTTAAAGTTAAGCTAGACAAATAGATGTGTGCGTAGTCACATTGGTTAGAACGGATGTAATTCCTCTTATACACTTAAGTTTGACTTCTCTTCTCCGCGATTTAGATTCATTTGAAGGTAGGTTAGTTAGACCTAAAACTACCGACACCAATAATATACGAGCAACATAAAGTTGATACATACTGGCTATACTTGGTACTCAGAGCCGTTCTTGTCTCGTAACTTACAAACGTCAAGTTGGTCCTGGTGGGATTCTGTTGAGCAAACTTGAATTCAAGAAGATCACAAAACACGTACTATTCTAAGGACACCAATTGTACAATTTTACTAAACCTTGCATAATATGTAGCATTGGCGATCCCCATTAGGTACCCGTTTCAAAACATTGTCCAACAACCTTTTGAATCATTCACATTTCACTAGGGTTTTGACACGACTAGACAATAAGGCTCCAAAATTGACATAAGTTTAGACAATATGAAAGGATTGTTAACCTAACACGAAAACGAAATACTTCTAAATACGAATTGTAAACTAGTCAAAAAGGTGATGACTTGACTACATATCTTGTATCCACATGTTAGGGTTTATTAAGGTTTATATTTTTCGTTCTCAATATAAAACTCGTTTACTATCAACGTCAGTAACTATTTGAGCTCGAATCTAAACACCCATTACTGAATCAACTTAAAATTAACTATTTCTTTTACATTTACACAAACACGAAATGACATGACGCAAACAAAATATATAAACGTAACCCTACATCTCACTCAGATGAACCCACTAAAACGGTGGAGCACATAAAAGAAGAGTAAACAACTAGGTAGGCATTCACTTCCAAGTACTATTGTTTTTCATGAGCTCCCTACCCCTCATCATAACTACAATGTGCCTATATGCGTTTACCGACGACTTCATCGTCCAATAAGTCACAAATTTGTACATATTTTCTCTATTTGGGACTAGTCACTGAGTGAATTTATGACAAACTCATATGAAGCCAAACACAGCACCACAGATTCCTTAGCTCCCACGACCCACAAAGTTCCCTGCCTCCCTCCATAATTAGGGCAAAAAGGGTCCATAAAGATTTTGGGTTTGCCCTACCAAAAATTCCCTTCCTTTTTATCATTTCAACCACCACTTTACACACATGGGTGTGATATTACTATGGACTATGGAGTCATAGTAAGAAGGGAGGAGAATTAGGGTGTAGGAGTGAGAAAGTGAAGAGCAAAAAGTAAGATGTGGTGAGGAGTATCATCGTATTAACTATTATTCGATGAGTGAATTTAAATTTTTTTTTTACTATATCGATATTTTTACACTAAGGGGAGGGAGAGTTCAGCTAAGCCACACAATAGACAACCTAATCTGATATCGAGTCCGCTATCCACGAGATTCGAACATAAGATAATAATAATGCTCACCGTTACTTAAAGGTGGGAAGGTACAATGCACTCTAAAATTAAGGGAAGAGTTGATATTACAAGAGTAAATTATAGTTGTTAGAGAGTATTTTCTTTACAAAAATGCAATTCTTATCACATTTTCTAGGAAAGAGATTCACTCCGGATCTCTGTGTTCCAAGCTTGCAAACCAAGAGATCTGAACCGTCCAAGAGAGAGAAAGAGACTCAGGCTGTTCAAGTTCTTGGATTTTTGTGAAGTGGGTAAGTGGGATAGGCGAACGGTGGCCATAAGATTGAAATTGAGTGGTCTGGATCTCTTGTCCGCGGGCTTTGAACACAGAGATCCGGAGTGGATCTCAATCCCATTTTTCATACCACATTTGTATCATTTCTCTAACAGAGATGAGACCGACATGTGTTGGTGAGCCCTACCTCTATTAGGGAGGTGGTACAACTACAAATGTGGTATGAAAAATATAGTAAGAGTAGCAATACTCTTACCTTTGTTAAAATAACAATTGCAAGGAGTTTGTAAGAGCATATCCAATAGGGACTTTATCATCCATAAGGCTACTACATTTCAAGACTTAGTGAGAAATTTCATCCCTAATGAGCCGGAAAATGAGATTAGATCAACTACTTGGGCAAGCAACTTCCTTTCTTGGGTAGCATAAAATTGGACTACATCTAACCCAAAAAAACAGTGAGTCCCACCAAAAAGTAGCAACCTATGTGAGCAAAAGTTCATCACTCTCCTTTTACTTGGGTAGCATAAAATTGGACTACATCTAACCCAAAAAAAAATTAAGATGACACGTCCAAAAATCAACTTAAGAAAAGTTAACACAAAAAAAAAAAAAATTATCGCATAATCACATTACTACATAAATAAATATATATAGCTCCATATAAAGCCCGAAAGAAATATAGCTCTTCTTTGGGAGATATTCTTTTATAAAGCCCCAAAAATTTCTCTGAGCTCTAAAATAGGTTATATCCACAACTTTTCCAGTCTCATATAAAGCCCCTCCTCACTTGGAATGCTCTAACTAAAGTGTTTTGGAGCGTTCACCCTTTGTACTCGAAGTCTTATGCTTGAGACCTACTTGTAGCCAACCATGCCAACCAGATAGTATATAATCCCTAGATAACTAGAGTATAACTTTTTTTCTAAAAAAATAACTTGCATAACACAGATACGTCTCATACTATTAGTCCAAATAATTCAAGAACATGGGTCCACTGCAGCACTGCTAGAGATGGCCTAACAAGGGTGCAGAGTAAAAGGAAAAGAATAAAAGCCCATGAACAAAACGCTGCGTTTCGAAAACGTAATCCAGAACGGGATACGTGGCATACCGACACAGTACGCTGTTTCCAGTTTAGCTGAACAAAACTCAGGAGTTTCGTTTCAGTTTGCCGCGCCTGAAAATGGCGACCATATCCGTAAGCTTCTGCCCGAGCGCCATGGCTCGCCCGAGGGTCCCACAGACTCGCAAGCCTCCGAATAAGAAGCGGGTAACTCCGAGGCCTAACCCTAACCCTAACGTTAGGCTGAAGGGTCGAACCGGCGCGAAGCAGTTGTCCTCCGTCGGCGTCGAGGCCACCACCTACACTCGCCTGCCTCCCAGAGAGGATTTCTCTCTCCCGTCTCTCGATGCAGCGTCGTTGGAGTTCTCGTCTGAGGTGAAGCTCTCTGAGTCAAATGTCGCATTGGTGGTTGAGAAGGAGATTGATTGTTTAAGCAGCGACGAAGAGGAGGAGGAAGAAAGTGGCACGGATAATAAGTTAGGGATGAATTCTGGGAAATTTGAGGTCTTTGATGGGAATTACGATTCTGAAATGGATGAGGAGGAGGAGGATGACAGTGATGGTGAAATTGACGGCGAACTGGAAAATGTTTATCAAAACGACGACGGTGAGTTCCTAGGGTTTAAGGAGGGCAAAGCTGTGAATTTATCCGGTAATGAGGGTGAATTGGAGGAAGTGGAAGTGAAGGAGAAGGGAGTGCCAGCGGTAATGCGGTGTTTCGATCGCGCCAAAATCTTTGCCAAGGCAGGGGACGGAGGGAACGGCGTGGTTGCAATGCGCCGGGAAAAGTTCGTGCCTTTGGGGGGACCTTCAGGCGGAGACGGAGGGCGAGGTGGGAATGTGTATATGGAGGTGGATGGGTCGATGAATTCACTTCTGCCGTTTCGAAACAGCGTGCATTTTCGGGCAGGGAGAGGTGATCATGGAAGAGGGCAGTCTCAGAATGGGGCTAAGGGAGAGGACGTAGTGATTAAGGTGGCGCCCGGGACTGTTGTCCAAGAGGCGGGGAAGGATGAGGTGCTTCTGGAGTTATTGCATCCGGGGCAGCGTGCATTGTTGTTGCCTGGAGGGAGAGGCGGGAGAGGAAACGCTTCGTTTAAATCCGGGACGAATAAGGTCCCCAGGATTGCTGAGAATGGTGCAGAGGGTCCCGAGATGTGAGTTTACCCCTCTTCGAGTCTCTTGTCAATCAATCTGAATTGCTTTGACTTTAAGCATGCTGTTGTTGTTATCATTGATTCTTTATTATTGTTTGGATGATTTGTGGTAGATGGAATTGTTTTGTTAGTCTGTAGTCATTCAAATTTAAAACAATGGTAAAAACTTTTGAATGATTGATTTGAGACATCGTTCTGGCAGTAGAAGATGATATGCGCCAAAGCAGTTTGAAATTGATAGTGTGACCCAAATATTGGTGCAATTAGAAGCTAGGTGCTTTCCAGGAGATCTTATCTGTAAAGGGAGACCCTCTTGTAGACTTGTAGTGTTTCTCTAAGCTCGATTTGCAGATTCGATCTTGAAAGCTAGGCAGTAGATCAAACAGTTGAGATTAGCTTAGTTAAAATAATTCTTAAAATTGGTCTATGTTGTCTGATATCTTACAATCAATGGCCTTTCCTTGGTCCCAGCGATCTCAAAATTAGGGATACTTGCAGTCTTTGTGTGACCATTTTCATTAGTTGAACAGTATGAATAAATGCTGGTATTATTGATCAGGTGGTTGGAGCTGGAACTAAAGCTGGTTGCAGATATTGGAATAGTGGGCGCCCCAAATGCAGGGAAAAGCACACTTTTGAGTGTGATAAGTGCTGCTCAGCCAACAATAGCAAATTACCCCTTCACAACTTTACTTCCTAATCTGGGTGTGGTTTCGTTTGACTATGATTCTACAATGGTAGTAGCAGATCTGCCAGGTTTACTTGAAGGAGCACACCGCGGTTTCGGTTTGGGCCATGAGTTCCTACGGCACACTGAGAGGTGTTCTGCCCTGGTATAGGCTTTGACCATCATCTCTCAAGTTATTTGGAACTTTGTTACAAATTATTTTGGATGCTCCAAGATTAAAATAGCTTGATATATTTTTTATATTCTTAATTGTCATTAGCTCATCTTCACATATTACCCTGTGGAAACTGTTGGAATTTAGATTAGTTATCTTGCGGGCCAAGGATTAGTTTCTTGCCCATTAAGTTTTTGTTTAGGATTTGTTTTAGTTTTCTCTATCCTTTAAGGATTAGGATTGTGCTTTAGTTTTCTATATCCTTTAAGGATTAGGAGTTTGCTTTAGTTTTCACTATATATAGTAGTGATTGTATTAGTTTATTTAATTAAGTCATTCACAATGTAGCCTCTTGGAGTTTTGTAGCCGTTTCGGCATTCTCGTTAGTTTAATAATATTCCTATTATTTTTGTAATCTTGTTCGTTGCGCACTCTGATATTCAACTGAAACAGAGTATGAATTCTCTTTCAACCAAATTATACGGTCTTTTCTGGTGGTCATTTTAATCAATTTCTGGTATCATCCATTGTGTCCTTCATTTACATGATAGAATATATGCAAAATTATGAGGCTAAATTTACATCTCCGATGAATGTTAAAGTCTACTTCTTTCTGTGGCTGAGGAAAATGAAAGCTCCCTTTTGTTCTCTGTTTAGTAATCACTGTTTCAAATTTTCTTATTTAAAGGAATTGTTATTGGCACTCCAAAAATTTCATTGTGCTTTCCTCACAAGTGTATTTTTCTTTCTACATATAGAATGTTTGGAGTGCACAATGAGAATTTGGGAGTGCTAATAATAGTTCCCTTATTTAATTTAAATTTTGTGCAAAAATGTTTTGTTTTATTCTTTATCAACACCATCGTTATTGATAAGATATTCATCATTCTGGAAATGTCAGATACATGTTGTAGATGGCTCATCACAACAGCCAGAATTTGAGTTTGATGCAGTACGTCTGGAGTTGGAACTGTTTAGCCCTGAAATTGCTGAAAAGCCTTATGTAGTTGCGTTTAACAAAATGGACCTTCCAGATGCATATGAAAACTGGTCATCATTCAAAGAAAATTTAGAATCTCGTGGGATTCGTGTTTTTTGCATGAGTGCAGTGAAAAGAGAGGGTACTCATGAAGTGAGCTGTGCTGCTTATGAACTTCTACGAGAAAATAAAGCGGCCGAGGAGGAGTTCCCAGGTCAGTTTACTTTAATTTTTTCTATATTAAAAAGGTTTCTTAACTAAATGCATACATATATTATCTTGTGGATTTTGTTTTATTCTCACATTATCACACAGACTATAGGGTTGTTTAAATTATACATGTTATGAAGATTATTTGATGACGGGCTATCAAATAGATATGTCACTGTTTAATTTGGAAGTAAGCTTTACTATAGAGATTTAAGCGACACTGGAATTGATTGAAAACGGAAGAGAAATGGCATGACTACATTAATGTAAATGGTCTCGCATTATTGTAAGAAACAAAATTCTGTATGTATAATAACAGAAGAAAAGGGGAAAGAAAGAGAAAAGCAGTGCAGCTTATAAGTATTTTTTCAGCTGACTAATGTTTAACATCCATACCTGCTTGTATTTATAGGATAAATAAGCTTTAACTCCATATGTTACTCATTCACTGTGTTGACAAGTCTCTTTTGTTTTGATATGGAAGACCCGGTCAATTTGAATCATGTAGCTGAGATGGTGCGTATGCAGCAAACTGCGTCTATTAATGAGTTTGAGATCACTCATGACAGCAGTAGCAATACTTGGCATGTTGTGGGGTCTGGGTTGCAACGCTTTGTTCAAATGACGAATTGGAGGTTGGTTAGAAACTGTTATAATAATGCCACTATTATAGTTTTTCATATTATGCTTTCTTGATATCACAAGTCTGATCTGTTATGATATCAAATTTGTTTCGTTATCTGTTGGTTATAGTGGAAAGTTCAAACTCCAAAAGTTGCATTGTAATGGGTGACCTGCATTGTGGATTCAATATCATGAAATTTTGACTAATAGAAGTCTTTTCGTTTCATTTTCTCTTTCTTCTTAAAAGAATAGAGCATGATAAGGGGGGAGTGATCAGTGGTGTGAGTCTGACAATTGCACAAGTAAACAGAGTGAAGCAACAACCACCTCTTTTTATGATGTAGTTTGTTAGAAAATACATAATGAATATGGATTGATGAATTAATGAAGATCAGATCAACAGCCACCTCGTTCTTCTTCAATTGCTTTGTGCTAATGCAGTACTACTCAAAGATAAGGATTTCCTGAATTTGAATAGCTCACGTGCACAAAATGTCTTTAGATATAAAGAAGGGGGTAAGGGGAAAAGAGGGGAGGGGGTTGGGGAGGTGAAGTGAGGGGCCTCGAGTCTCTTTTTGAGTTTCAGGAAACTCCCCTTTCCTCTATTTTTTCATATTGGAGAGCTGTCTTTTAAGTTCTGGTGTGAATTATTTCATGCAATGTTTTGTGTATGATAGTTAGGAGTTTGTTCTTATTGCTGTATTGTTTCTAAAGGACAGCTAGTCCATTGTTCAATGGGTTTAATAAAATCTTGTTTTTAACATGGCTCTAAATAGCACCCTTGTTTTAGTATAAATTGGTTTTCTTTTGTCTCACACCGTCACACGGAACATATAGTGCTCATCAACTTACGTTTATAATCTGTAGTCAGATCATGCACTATTCAATTTTCTCCAATATTGATGATGATGCCTCAGTGTTGCTATTTGATATAATTCGCATCTTGTTTTTGCTGTTCCAATCCTCACAGAAAATTTGTAATGAATGTTTTTGAACAGATATGTGGATTCTGGGAGACGGTTCCAGCATGTTCTGGATGCTTGTGGCGTGAACAAATCTCTTATAAAACTTGGTGTGAAAGAAGGCGACACGGTGATTGTTGGAGATGTATGTTTCTTTGCTCTGTTATTACTTTGTTACTTTAATGAAGTGTCCAACTTAAAACTTGTAGCGTTGTTTCTTCTAATATAATTTCCAATGACAACATATCTCATTTGCTTCCTTCAGATGGAAATGGTATGGCACGATGCTGCAGATAATTCCAGTTTTTCAAGTTTTAGGAAAGGATCTACAGAAACAACCAAGTGGCCTCAATGGAAGTGAGCTCGTGGTCTCGTGTGTTATTTCACTGCTAACCGATAGAAATAGAAAGGTATCAGCTCTTGCAATTTGTTTCTCTTCTCCATATACGATCTTGACACAACGCATGAAATTCAGTAACATCTGTTGAAACAATGAAACAGGCTTTGATGTATTTATAGAAAATTTTAGTTATCCTTTCATTTCTGGTAATATTCACGCATTCGCACACCTATAAGCATACTCAAGCGCAAAGGCCCGCTCATTCACACATAAACTTGCATCCCACACGATGAACGCACACAAAGGGAGGTTCATTGAGGGATCCCTCAGATAAGCTTATTCGAGGGATAACCTTGTACGAGCCCACCGCAATGTAGTTCAATGTTCCTAACCATGTCCTTAAGGCTTAAAAGGTCGGTTTAACTGCTTGCACTGTGTCATAACTACCGATTGATCTTCCAATGATGTGAAGCTTCTTTCTCTGTGTACGAAGAGTAGAAGAAGCTCAAATAGGATGTCTAAACTAGAAAGCAATCTAGCTACTAAAAACAATATAACTATTGCCAATTGCCAATTCAGATTTACAAGGAAAAAGGAATTCCCTTGTATTTAATGTATCATTATTCAGTAGTTACGCCTTGATTCCGAAATACATTCAAAATTGATACGTGACACCAAAACATACCTCTGTACCTGTTCAACCATCATGTCTCGCCTTCGAGACATGGCCAAAAACAAAACAGCGGTTCAACAATGGCATAGTATCCTTTTTTCTTATTTTATGGTTGTATCAAATTTTTGTATTAGACTGCTTACGTAACCCAAAACGGATTCAAACCATTCGTAGTTCACCATTTGTTAAACTCAGCCATTTCTCATAGTTCTAATGAAATTAGAATCTAGTAGCAAGGATTACTACTCTACTGTTTACTTCAGCTTTTTACTGTATATATTTGGTTCGGTTCAGTTTGAGTTTGAGTTTCTAGTTCATGGGAAGGGGTTGAGGGTTTGGGACTTGGAGAGCAAATATCGTGGTTTGTTCCCCAAGGCAACGACAACAGAACCTTTGTAGCCGTCCAATCTCACGATCCAACCGTCCTTTTATACAATCTTTGACCACTCCCCCTTTCCGTCCCTCTCTCTCTCTCTCTAAGGATTCGCTTTTACTGTTCTCTCTCTCTCTCTCCCCTTCCCTCTCTCTCCCTCTGCATGAAGAAGAAGAAGAAGAATGGAAGATGTACTGAGCTGCTTGCTTCGTTCATTCCCGTTCCCCAACCTCGTATCTGCATCATCTTACTCTACGCTGTCGGATGCTCCGTGATTTACGTACCACGTCGGCACTTACATTTGTACCGCCAAGATCTTCTTCTTCTCTGCAACGTCATCGTGACACCAGAAAACGCATTAAGAGGTCGCCACGTTTCCAACTTTATAAATACAGTGGCTGATGAATATATTGATCACGTAGTCCCCGTTGGCTATGAGATATGATCCTCGTTGGATTCTCTTTACGAGGATTTCAGAGATCTTTTAATTATGTTTGTTTATTGTACATCGTGTGATGAGTTTTCATCAGATACTATTTGTGTTTAATTTGAATAATATAATTTAAAATAATTTCTAACCGTACAATGTACGATGAAATGACAAAATTAAAGAATCCGGCTATGGCTCTCTCTCTTTGGCTATGGCATTGCAGATTGTGCACTCCACACTACAGTGTCACGTGGCAGGAGTAGCAGACCTCTACTTCAAACAGTAGTCCGTACTGCCTAGCACACTAGCAGATCTCTACACTGTGTTGTATCTTTTGAACCAAACTAGGTTTCTGTTTCTGAACCAAACTAGGTTTCTGTTTCTAAACCAAATCTCCAAAAATTCTACGGTGTTCGGACCACGGATATGGAGTTTTGTCTAGTTGAACAAATTTAACGGTTATAAAACTCATAATATCTCATTCGTCAGAGCACCATAAAATATTCCTCAAATCTATCATGGAAAAAACTATTAAAATAATCATTTAATCTCCCAAGCATTCATATAAGACTTATTTTCAGCTACGCCCCCTTAAAACTTTATTTTAATCTCACTTTGCCTTATGTAACTCAAAAGTCACCACTTTAATCTCTAAAACTCAAAATTCGTTTCACTTTAACTTATGGACTCTCTCTTATCTCTGAAACTTATAGGTCACCTCCTAAAACATATGTGAGACCCAACACCTAATAAGACTATGTCACATGTGCAATAAATTTGATTATAAAATAAGAGATTATTAAGTTTAAAAGAAATTGAAGAGCTGAAAAAAAAAATAAAAAAGAAATTGATTAGCCTGGCTCACCCAAATCAAACCCACATAAGAAATTAACAGATCTAAGGCAATGTGGAGCAAATTTTGAGTTTTATAGAGACGATTTTCAAGTTTCAGGGGCAAATTGGGATCAAAATCGAGTTCCAGAGGGCAAAGTGAAGAGTATTTCGAGTTTCAGGGAGTAAAATTATGACTTTTGAGTTACAGAGAGTAAAATGAGATTAAAATCGAATTCTAAAAATAAGCTTTCGTATAATGCATGTGTAACAATAATTGGAGAATATTATTCCAGTTTCTTCATGTATTCAAGACAAAGGAGTTACTTGGGCTAAATCAAAACCAGAGCATCTTTGTTTAGTATCATTAAACAAAAGATTAATACTATCTTGACATGTTTAGTATTGGGTTGGTTAGTCATGGTTTATGTTAGTTTGTGTCAAGTAGTAATCAACTAAAAAGTAATTTAACTTGGTATTACATTGGAGTTGTGTTATTTGATGGTATCACTAAGTATTCATTTGTTAATTTAGTATATCAAATTATCAACCAAAGGGACAGATGCCATCAAGGCCATGAAAGCGTGGAGTGGTCTACCACACTAACACTAGGGTTTTATTTTTATAGGAACCAATCACTCGTCGCCCAATCACTCTATGGCAAATTAACACAATGATCATTTAGGCAGGCAAATAGCATTTCACCCACAAGCTATAAAGCCACTAATATGGTATGTAGTATTCTCAAGAAAAAATAATTTCAAAAAACCAAAACAAACAAGATAAGGACAAACTTACACCCACCTCATCAAGAATAAGATCAACGTATTTTCATCGTACATATTACATAATTGAAACTGTTCACTTCGTTAATCATTGTTTAAAGATTATTATAATCAAAATTGTTTTCAAAACTGTCAAGTTTTAGATACATACGAATGAGTAAACAATCTCATTTAAACGATGATTAAGAAATGAACCATTTGGACTAAGAAGTTTTCTACGATAAAAATGTATTAATCTTAAGTAAGTGAACAAATTTGTGTTATCTTCGATTTGATAGATTGAAGTATTGTCGAAAACATAAATGAAAAATAAATAGTTTATTATATATTATTATTATCATATACATAATTTGACTGCATCGTAGTGGAAAGACACGAGCTTGTTGCATTTTACTGGAAAGTAGAAAGTAGCTGAACCACGAAAGGCTAAAAATCTAACAATGGGATTGGGACATTTCCAATCAAAGTGCAAAAAAAACCTTTCTTGAATTAATATAAAGACCACCACTAATCTCAAAGCTCCAAAACTTCAAAAACTCTCTCTCTCTCTCTCTCTCTCTCTCTCTCTCTCTCTCATGTCAAAGTCCAAGTCCTAAAAACAAAGACACATCTATCTTTTTCCCTAAATCCCGGGGGAACCTTTAACCCTAATGAAAAGTATGATGTGCTTGTTTTGGGGAATGTGCAAAATTCTCATTTGACTAAAAACCAGCCACTTGTCAAAGAAAAACTTGGAACAAGGGAATGGACAGTCTCACAGAGAGGCCCCTACCCCATCTATTTATTTTTATTTTTTATTTTGTCAATATTAAATACAAAATTGTTATCCATTTTAAGCAATTTTTTTTTAATTTTTTTTTTGGTCAAGTCTAATAAGTAAATCCGTTTTAAGCAAATCTAATAAGTACTTAGTCATGTTAATTTATACACTCCATCCTTTCCAACTAGCTCAACACTTTTTTGAGATGGGGCTTGAGTAAAGACCAAAGACCAAACCTTTTAAATTCATAAAAATCCTTCATTCTCCACAATTTATTAAGATGGGGTTTCATGAAGCAATCCTATCTTATTGGGTTTCTTCAAATTCTTAGTGGAGGAGTCAAGGGTCATAGATTCCAATTGAGTCCATCTCATTCTTAAAAGAACCAATTTTTTTGTAATTAATCATATTATTTAGTATTTTCCCTTGTAAGTTGTAACCCCCTCTCTCCATATTTGATACACTATTGATAATTTGTCCCTTTTTTTTCTCTTTTTCTATAAGAAAACATTTGGTTGCTTATATGTGAAGAATTATTCATAATCACACAAAAGTTACTATTTGACAGGCGTGCATAATTTCTTATTTATTATTTTAATAAGTTAATGTAACTGCGATTTGCATGTAAGGAAAAATAACATTTTACATGTTTTTATGATTATTTATATTTGTTAGGTTTATTACACAAACACAATAGACCATGACAGTGACCAGTGGCAAAGCATTGCAACATTTGGAAATGCTAAATGAACTGAAAGTAGGTTGACCCATTTGGTATTGTGATTAGTTTATGCCATTCCCCATGACGTTTTGGCAATGTGAGGTTTAATTAATCAAAGGGTTTAAAGATTACTTTTCCTACTGGAATTGCTAAATAATCAAATGTATACACTTGCCCCACTCCACTTATAACTTTTGTTTGGGCAGTTTACTCCACCTTGCTTTGCAAGTGTTTTTTTTTTTAAGCTCTTGATTGCCTTTTGGCCTAGCCCTTTTTTTATTACTTTCGAAGTTTGGAAACGATGACCAATGTCTAAATCCAACCTTGATATATTTTACTTGAAAGAGGGTACTTTGTGAGTAACTTATAATAACTATGGAATGTCGAACGTCTGCTTGCTGCATGCATTAGTCCTTAATTAGTCCACAAATTTACCATTAAGGTTTTGTTTATGACTTAAATTTAATAATGTGCTTGATAGCCGGGGGTGATTTAGGCTTAAAATCTCTTCGGCATTGGAAAAAGAGTATCACTAGATTAAAAGTTAGATAGTCAACAGTGGCAAAAAAATCAACCATTCGAAACTATTTAATGGTACAATTCAGGATATAAAATCAAATTTATAGTAAGTTAGAAGTTAAAAAACATAAAAATAATGTTTTCTAGCCAAATTTATGTTACTATATTAATGTCTATGTTGTTAGTCAAATTAAGTTATGTTATTGTATTGTGATTCTTGACGGCACATAACTAGCTACTCCAGATTTATAGAAAAAACGTGACCAAGTGCAGAACTTCGGAGGGCGAAAAAAAAAAGTTGGACAACTTAATTTGGAGATTCTCAGGACTTTAAACATCTTCTATTACTGAACAAGCTTGAATATTAACGAAACAACTAGGCCATCTAGCAGTAATTCTCTTCCAATGTTAGAAGAAATTTTAAGTTCCAATTGCCGCTCCCAATTAATAATAAAAAATCATACGAAATATATGGTCAGTGGACACTGCATGATTTCACTCTGCATATTTCATATGCTTACTAGTTTTCTACTGCTACGAACGAATAAAAAATAACATCCTATATGGTGAGCATATATAGACCAACAAAACAAAACAAGCATAAAACTTTGAGTGATGGGCCCTTCCTTACGAGGGAGCCTATTGTTTCTGTCCTGGTTTGGGGTTGGTTGTTTCCAAGATGCAGACCACAAAAACTCAATAAAATATGTTTGGTTCTCTGATAATTTCGATTTAGTTGAGAAAAATCTTAACTGCTCCGTTTGAAAATGCGAATTGTTACAAAGAATTTGGTTGCACAATATGCGGATTTACATGTGAATATTGGAGATCATTTTTGTTGGTACATTATGAATTCATTTCTTGGAGTAGGTACTAAAAAACCACGCAGTTGTTTTCCTTTCCAGCTGGTTTTATATATTTAGAATTGATCTAAATTTTGAAGATTTTTTTTATTCGAAATACTTAGCTCCTTATGTGTAAAAAGTTGCAATTTTTCGTTCAGACAACTCATATTTTGATATGTATCTAGAAATTTTTCATTTTATGATTCCATTTATATGAGATAAGAACATTATTTTTTTTCTAATCTACCAGTCATCAATCATCATTGATTCTGCATGTGGTCCAATATCTTAGTGCATAAGGTGTTGGGTTTTTACCCATGCGTCCTGAGATTGAAACTCCCCCTATCCTAAATTCTTGTAATAGTTTCGAACTCTTCCATTTCTCTTAATAATAATATAAATTTTTGAAAAAAAATAAAATAAAAGGCATCATTGATTCAAGTCCCTTTTTTTTAGTACATCGATATTTTTATATTAGGGGAAGAGAGAGTTCGGCTAAGCCACACAATGGGCAACTTAATTTGGTATCGAATTCGCCATCTACGAGATTCGAACATAAGACCTCTCACTTCCAAGTGAAGAGGAATACCACCATACCGTATTATGGCAATTCAAGTCCCTTCTTAGTCCTCAAACATTGACATTCTACAACTTAAGTTCTAGTATTATAATGGTTCATGGAGCTTTCAAGATTAAGCATAAAGTTTACTTGTGATCCACACGTGAGTAGATCACATTAAGATTCAAAACCCTAAATTCATAAAACAAACAAATCCCAATAGTTACATAGACATGATGTAATAATTACCTCATAAAATAATACTATTATAGACTTTGTATTTAAGTGTGATTGTGTAAATCTTAGGTTATATTTGATTCTAGTTATTCTACCCTATTAGGACTTGTATTCTTTGGAGGAGAAGGATTCTTCCCTCCCTTATTACTATAAATAAAGGCAATGCAAAGGAAAATAACACATCTTCTACACAACCCTACAAACACATATCTCTCTATTTTCTCTCTATGCCGCCGGCCCCATCTCTCCTTGTCAATTAAAATAAGCCACAACAATAACATCTTTGAAACTCAAGTAAGCGACAACAATAACATCTTTGAAACTTAAGAGTGTTATGAGTGAGTAAATTTCCAAACCATTTTCATATAGAATTGCAAGTTACATATAGATAGAGAATTTATATTCTAGGGTTTTATTGGAACTTGGAAGAAAGTGACTGTAGCTAGAAAATAAAAAACCCTAGAGCAGTTACAGACCTCCATTTCGAGTTTTTGACAAGTACTGCTGGGAATCTACACATTAGTTTTCACCTACAAGTGCTAGCTTATTATTATTTGCAGTTGAAGAGATGCAGGATTAAATAGAAATCAGAAAAAGAAAGATTTAAAAAAAGTAGGTGGAAAGGGAAGGATGGTCTTCCACAGAATGACATCTGCAATGTCCTTTTCCTTGCCCCCTCTCCTTATCTCCATAAGATTCTCTATTATAACTAAAACATAATCTTAGTGGTGTTTCTCATCTAATAAACACTTGTCAAGTGTTTAAAGAATGCATCATTTGTTCAATAAATATCTGTCACGTATGTCTTTACTTACACTAAATTATCTCTCCTCCTGATTATAAATCAGTCTTTAAAACCCTTCTCACAACTTCCACATACTTCACCATCCAAAATCCAGAAACCAAAACCAAAACCTTCACTTCTCATATCCTTCTGCACTCACTCACATTTTCTGTAGAACTTCTTATTATTTTCTGTACCATGTCAATGTCTACCTCCAAAACCCTAGAAAAACCCTCCAAAGCTTTTGAGCAAGGTCAGGCACAGGTGGGTTTTGCTGCTGTGCTGCAGAGAAGCACACCTCCTCCGTCCTCTCAATCCGGCGAGAGAAGAGGAAGGCGAAAGCAGGCCGAGCCAGGGAGGTTTCTTGGTGTGAGGAGAAGGCCTTGGGGGAGATATGCAGCTGAAATCAGAGATCCTAGCACTAAAGAAAGGCACTGGCTTGGCACATTTGACACTGCTCAAGAAGCAGCTTTTGCTTATGACAGAGCTGCCCTCTCCATGAAAGGCTCACAAGCAAGAACCAACTTCATTTACTCTGACAACACAACCTTCCAATCTCTCCTCTCACCCTTTGATGTCCAAACCCTTTTACCACAGCAATCACAGTTTTTCACTACTCAGACTGCTAAACAACAACTCACCAATCAAAACAGTCCACCTCATCATTCTAACATTTTCCAGTCTGATCAAATCCAATTTCAAAACCCTAATAATATTAGGTCATCATCATCGGCACATGATGAGGATGATGAGGGTTTCTTTTTCTCTGGCGATTCGAGTAATTCTAACTCGGGCTATTTGGCCTGCATTGTTCCTGATAGTTGCCTGAGGCCTCCTTCGGATAATCACCACCCCACAAATTACGCAAACTCAAAAGCTTTGAAAATTGATCAAAATTGTAGCTTTGCAAACCCTAATAACTCCACTAGTGCTACATTTCCTCTAGATGTTACGAATATGCAAGCAGCTTCTAATAAAAACAACAATGGAGATCATCAGATTCCTTGCTTTGATGGATTCAGTCATGGATTCTGGGATAACCAGCAGCCATGGGAGTTCAATCCTATGATGATTGAAGATGGATGCATGGGAGCGTTGTATCCGATCGTCGAAAAGTCAAGTGCTCATGGATCTTCTTCTTCATTCTCTTGCTCTCCATCAGTTCCTGCTTTTGGTGATGCAGTCATTGAGTTTGGCCACTCACTCGTTTGATTAACTTCTGGTGCGTACGTGCACCAATGGAAATTATCAATTAATCATTCAAATTAATCATGCGCATGCACTTATTTTTCTTGTGTCTTGAGCTTTTCTTGCAACCCTTTCTCTTTCATTGTAATTTCTACGTCTTTCGTCACATATATATTTTTGTACCAATATTTGATGATATTAGCTAGCACTTTAATGGCTTTATTGCATAATATAATAACTGCATTATGTGTCTATCTTTACGGCTATCTGCCTGACCTTTAACCGACAACGTAGCCTAACAAAAAGATGCATGCAACTTAATTTGGATGCAAAACGAGACATGGACCACTAAGCTTCTCAGCCACACAAGTGCAAAGTATTAGTGCTTTTGCAATAACGGTTCTAGCTTTTTGTTATGGTTTCTAGTTTCTATGCTATGCAAAGTTGTAGTTCATATGGGTACTCTTCAACAAGCTTGTAGATTAAATAGTTAATATCATTCGCTCAAACATTCATCTGGTCGATCTTATTTTTCTCATTATCGCTCGTATTAAAAAGTGACGTGTTACAATAATTAAAGCTCGACAATCAACAACTTACATTATAAGGTGACCATAGGGAATAAATCTATATATTCTCCTAAATTTATGAAAGTAAGGGTAACATACAAGGCTCCTAAATATATCCCACGAGTTCTTGTCTACTCCAAGATTAAAGTTGGATACATAAGCACTTCATTTTAGTGCTTTTTTGTCCCTTTGTTTTTCTTTACAAGGATGGTCATCAAGCACTACTGGTTTGGAAGGTAACGAAAGGAGGTCCATTAATTTTGCCCAACACAGTTCATTGCCTTCAAACCTGGATTCCTCTTGTCTCTTTGTCGGTCACTCCGTCAAATAAATTAGACTGGAAAATGTGTCTCATTATTCAGCTTTTTGGCCATGTAATTGTGCATTTTCTTGGATGGGAGACTGGGTATTATGGGAAATTCCTGCATATATAAATAGGTAGTGCTTTTACTTTTTCCACTCTTCTTAATTTTTGACGGTCATATCACATGAATAAAAGAAAATCAATGACAAAAAATAAACAAATGTGTGTAGGAGGTAATTAAAAATTAGTGTGCAAATAACACTATCCTATAAATAAACCCTATGTCAATGATATCTTTTTTCCTTGGGAATATCTTGGGCTCAATCATATGGTACTTGTGAAAAATCTTTGGGAGGTGTGTGAAGACATGACCAAAGCCATAAAGTTCCCTAAACTACCGCACATCCCATCAATTTTAACTTCAATCCATATTTAGAATGGAAGAAATTTAAAGGCAAAACTTGTACTCTTTGATGAACCAAATTGGACCAAGTTTTGCATACAATGATTTTTGTTGTCATATGCATACGTGGACGTAATCACGTTGGCTAAAGCGAATGCATCCCCTCTTATGCATTGAAGACTAAAGTTTGAATCATTTTTCTCATAGTTTATATTAGTTTTAAGAAGAAAATGGGTGAAAAAGGATTTCCAACTTTCTAACAAGGTTCATCTAAGGGCCATGCTGCCATATAATCAATCTGAAAGAGTTGCCAAGAAGTACCCAAAAGAAAAGGGAAGCGCATGCTCGAATATTTTTTTTTTCTTTCTTTTTGACAAGACGATACATATATTAAGCTACTCTAACATAGAGAGAACGTATTTGAACTTAAACACAAAGGGACAAACACACTTCTCTTACCAACTCGCTGACCCACATGCAATCTAGGTCATTTCACAGTATGCATGCATGCATGTATGTATATAAGCAGTGTAACGGAAAGTAACAAAGATGATTTTCTCCTCGCTCAATGAAATAATGAAAGAGAGAGATTATTAGAGTCAAAGAGTGCTTCATATATTTTGTATTTCACAACATAAAAAACATGGTCAAGCATTTCAATTGACACAACAGAATATAACTATGTATCTGAAGATCCCAGAAAAAGTAGCAAGCACTGTGATGCCTTCTTCTTTCGGTCTTTAATTTGCTGCTGTTTTCGAAAATAGACCTTGGACAAAAAGCGGGGGAACATGAATTCAAACTCCCAAGTTTTTAACTGAAAGCTCGTTCCCTGGTTTAGAAAAGGATAGACACGAATGCACGGTCATTGGAAAGGCAAGAACGCCTGGAACTATTGTTTTCATTCTGAAAAAGGATTGAGCACAAATGAGTATAACACTCCAAAATTGAAGATCTGGACACGGATTTGCCTCAAGGAACCGCAAATTCTTTCGAGGTTATTGAAGAGAGAGGTGGGAAGGCTATATGGGGTTTGCTAAACTTTTGGAGGTCGACCATGGCTTATTCGAGATAAAAGGGATGGCCGTATAAAGATGATATAAACACAGAGATGAACATGACTGATGTATGCTAAGGCAGTGAGATATGAAGCCTCTGTTGGAGGACTTGAAAAAGGTAAAAAATGATGCTTTGGGAGAAAGTTGATCAAAAAGGAAGAATGAAAAATTGCTTGACATTTTCTTAGCTTGAACTATGAGACTCTGTACTGTTGCCACTGCCACTCGAAGGACCAGAACCCTGAGAAGACTGCTGGACACCCACAGGGGTAACACCACCCTTAGAAACAGTTGAACCTACTGATAAACTCGAAGTGCTCAGTGACGAAGACATTCTGGCTGAAACTAAGTCCTTTCCAGAGCTTGAACTAAGCTCAGGTCGCAACTCCGAGGATGAGGATGACGGGGCTAGTGTACCAATTGATGATCCCACTGGGTAGGGTGCAACTGGCATATCAGCAAGAGAAGACGCTGATGGGCTGTAACTGAGTGTTCCAATTGGGTGGTCGAATTTGCATGCGGATCCAAATTTGCATGCTCCACGTTGTTGATAGTGAGTGCAAAGTGGAGCACCCTGATTACCACATAGAATTTCAGATTCACAGAGGAAAAAATAAGTATGCGTGAGGAGAAAAGTGTATAACTTACCAAGAAGGCATTCACAGTACAAAAACGTACAAGCAAGCAAACTTAACATAGCACTTCATGCTAAGAAAGAAGGCCAGCATGTTAACTAATAAAAATAAAGATCGTGACAACCAACATAATAAGTAGTATAATACGCTCAAATAGTAAAAATGCAGACTAGCAGACTTTACAGACAATATCACCTAGAAGTAACAACAAAAAAAGCATAAATGCAAGGAAAATTGCTATAAAAAAAACACCGAAAGGGACCCAAAATTAAGTGAGGCTCCCTAAAATGGACCCTGGGTCCAAAAATCATCATGATCCAGATAACCCTAACTTACATAATTTCAAACCAAATAATTACCATCTATCAGCGGCAACCAACATATTCGTTTCAGCACATATTTCCCACAAAGATTGAGTGTTGCTATGTAAACAAGCTCATGGTTCATGCCTAGTAAAAGCATCATGCTGAAAAGGATTTGTAAGGGCGGCTCACCGGGCGTGAAGGAAGACCACTGGAGCTAAGGAGAACAGTTGTTTTTGATTGAACAACTTCTGGCGGATGATGATATCTACATGAGGAACCAAATTTACAATCCCCTGTTCTCATGTAATACTGGCATTCTGGTTGACCAGGTCTTTCTGGAAATAATTGCTCCTTCTGGCTAGTAGTTGGAAGACCAAGAGAGGAAGCTAAGGGCATCGGTTGATACATTCCGGTAAACGCAGGCGCTGAAGGAGATAGTTGGGTATAAAGTGTCCTAGCACCAACACCAGGTTGAGTACTCGGAGAGGGCAATTGGCTTGCAAGTGCCTGCACCACATGACTAACAGCTTAAGGGAAATTCATGTAACTTAAAGATAATGGAGCAGGAAATGTTATTTACCTGATATGGATTCCAACCTGGGAAAGGAATTGTGCCCTGGGAAAGCAGCACTTGACCATAGGGGCTTGGAACATATGACCCCGGTATTAAAGGAGGCCTTGCAAATACTACTCCATACTGTTGTGATGAAACAGACGGAGTTTGCACATTTTGATACAATGTGTGTGTAGCATGTACAGGTGAAACTTGAGGTGCTGGTGACGGCACTGGAAGCTGTATGCCAGCCGGCTGTGGATGATGGAATTTACAAATTGCACCGAACTTACACTGTCCAGTTTTCACATAGTAGGAACACTCTCTTTTGCCCTGTTTTATTTGCAAAATATCCATGATTACAATACTTTACCTCACAGTCATGAAGTGGGATCTATAATATGACAACGAGTTGAAGAAATAGAAGTTCAAATTTGAGAATTACAGACCGGCCGCAATGGATATCCATAATAGTTTAATGAAACAGGGCTATCAGAGCTTCCTCCCTGCTTAGGATGGTGGTACTTACACGAAGCGCCGAATTTGCAAGTCCCTGTCCTCATATAATACTGCCATCAAAGAATCACAGAGCAATCAAACAAAGGGGATTCACAAATTTTCAGGACAGCAAAGCATGCAATCGTCAATAGAGGATGCTACTCTATGCAGAACACATAAGACCGGAAGCTGAATATGTGATCTGCTGGAATCATGTAAATGTATACTATGCCAAGGCAACATTTTGGCCTAAACTCCAAAAAAAGTTAAGTACCTGGCACACCGGCTGGCCCGCTCGCTCAGGGTACTCTAATCCTCCAGTTCTTGCCACTCCGATAACCTGAGAAATATATACCGCTCAAACTTAACTAGTAAACAGGTAATCATATCAGCATTAACCATTAATATAAAAAGTTAAAATTTTCTCCACAACGACTTGAAATTCAACAAATTCAGAACAATCCCACTAATCAAATTGCTTAATACCACAAACTTGATCATCAAATCTACAGACGAAACCCACAATATCTCTACTAACACACAAGATCAAAACAAAAACGAAAGCACCACACTGGTAATCAATGAATCACCATCCAATTAAGCCCCAAATTCAACCAATTAAAGAAGTAAAAAAGGGCAATTCAATAAAATTACCACACTGCGATCACGGGGATGATTGTACCGACACCGAGAGCCGTACCCACAAATCCCAGTCCTCAAGTAGTAACTGCAATCGGCCTCGTCGGGTCGCTCCGGGTACGATTCCCCGGGTCCTAGCCCCAACTGCCACATGGACTCTGCATTATCACACAAAACGGAAGGATCAAAACCCAATTCGGAAAAAAGGAGCCACATTCGCCCCACCAAATCGCAATCCCCAAAACCCGAAATCGAATCCGTATTCGAACGAAATTGAAATGCGGAGTGTATTGGGGAGAGAAGAGTCACACCTTCCAGCCCTGTTTCGGGTCCCGGAATGTTCCACTCCGGCGACGGATCGGACTGTGACCCTTCTGCGGTCCGACCGTACCGCTCCATTGTACGGTCACACTGAAATCACTTCTATTCTTCACTTAAATATCTCGACTTTTTCCACAATCTCTCTCTCTTTCTCTCTCCTCTCTCTCTCTTTCTCTCCCCTCTCTCTCTCCCCTCAATCTCTCTCTGTACAGGAAGAATGAGAGATTATGATCAAATGGGGTTATCAGAGAGATGGAATTCTGAAAAGGGCTTGGATTTTCAGGGCTCCTCTCTCTCCCTCTCTCTCCCCTCACACACACACACACACACACACACACACACACACAAACACTGTATGTGTGTTTCTCCCTCCTCTCTCTCTCTCTCTCTCTCCCCCCTCCACTGTATGTGTGTTTCTCCCTCCTCTCTCTCTTTCTCTCTCTCCCCCCTCCTCCTGTTTAAGTTTTGGTTATGGTTTTGGGTTTCTCTCTCTCTAAGTTTTCAAAGCGTTTTTTGGTTTTGGTCTCTTACTTTTCTCTCCTTAATTTTGAGAGGTTTCATTTTCTTTTTTATTTATTTATTTAATCACTCTCTCTCTCCCCTCTGAGTCTGAGTCCGTTGGTGGTTTACATACGCGCCAAATATACAACAACATTACGGTATTACCCTCCATTATTTTTTTTTCCTTTTTTCTTTAAATTAATTATCTAAACTACAAATTAATATAACCAAGTTTGTTAACAAAAAAACTAATGAAAATAATATTCAACCCTTTTATACATAACTAAAGAAAATACTAAAAAAGACAAAAAAGTGGTCATTAAAGTAATTTCATACAAACAAATTTTTGCTTTTTTTTTAACCTCATAACCATGTCGCTTAATCAATACACTAAACGCACACTCTCTCTCTCATTTGCACCCGCGTCTATTTTTCTTTTCACTTTTTTTAACTTCCCCATTCCACTAATTTTTTTACATAAATTGACATTAATTAAATTTAATTCTTTTTAAAATTTTAAATCACACACATAGTATGTATAATGCATTTAGTTTTGTTTATCTAAATAATTTATTGAAAAAAAAAAGTTTTTATTGACAAAGCTCTCTTTATCAAATAAAAAATTTGAGAAAATTAACTCTATCGGCAAAACTAACAACAAAATTAAAGAAAAATAACTAAAATAAAAATTATATGCAATTAATAAATTAAAAACAAAATAATTCTACTTTTTTTTATCGGATGTCCTCGAAGGGACAAAATAATTTTACTTATCAATTGCCCTATTTTCCATTCCACGTTTTTCTCCAATACAATAAATTTTTAATGACAAAATAGTTATCTAAAAACAATTGCTAAAAAATGTTTTAACGATCATTTTATATTTTTTCTCTTTATAAATTTTATTTTAAAAAAATTAATAAACACATGCATATTGTGTGTATAATTACTAGTATATATAAATAAATAATCAAAATTCAAAAATATACAAGAAGCCAAAAAGAAGAAACTGGTGTTGAGTTTTGAGGACTGCCCATAGCAGATTAGCAGGTAGACCATGACAGTTTTAGGGGTAATGGAGTGTTAAAATGACTATAATGTCCCTGGAATTTAACATGTGACTAAAAGAGGTCCATGCAACTGTGGGAAGATGGCAGACACAGAGTTGTCCTTTTGCCGCAAGATTTTATAAAAGCATGACCACAGACATGTAATGATGTGATTAAACTAATCCTCTGCAGGTGAACTGCAAAGTACATGCAAACTAATCCTCTGCATGTAATGATGTAATAGGAATAAAATTTATATAAAAGAAAACTAACGAAAAATGTTTGAAAACTTTGAGTTTTAACGATAAGAATAAAATAAAGGGTAAAATGAATAGTACCAAGTTTGACTTTTTAGTGTAAAAATGTGGTTTTTCGTTAAAGTGAACAGTACCATGGACTTTTCGTTAAAACTCCCTTTATATAAGGGGTGGTGTCATCCCCACACGCATTTTTTACTTCTCATTTACCGTTTTTAATTTTTTATTATAGATCGAATAAATTGAAGAAGGTTAATAGATAAAATGTTAACAAGAGTGTGTGTAACAGCCCGTCCCGGAGATTTTGTACGACGGACATAAAATGACGAAAATGCCCCTAGGCATTAATTAGGGTACTTGTGTGTCTACATTGGGAGTTTGGTTGGTGGTAATTGGATCACACACACACACACATTCACACTCTTTCTCTCTCTCACTCCCGCACTCTCTCTACCTCTCAGACCTTCTCTCTCTCTCCCTCTCAGCTTTTGTACGGACAAGCACCAAAACTCGTCAAAACTTTACAGATCGTGGTAAAAAAGGACACCATTGTGTTCGTGAAGCTCAGATGAGTTGATTGGTACCCATTCCAGGTAAGGATACCTTCGAAATCTCGTGAAACCGAAACCCGAATTTTCATGCACTGCTCATATGGATGTAAAATGTTGATTTTTAGGAAAATTTAAGCTCATAGGGAGCTTAAGGAGGTCCTAAGAAAGCTCGGAGTGCTTCGTTGGAAAGAATTGGACGTCGGGATCGTGAGTTTCGAAGTTGGCCGGTTTTCTTGAATTTCTCTGGCGAGATCCCATGATTTTTGGAGCTTCAAAGAGGTATGAATGTGTTCTCCTTGTTGTGGGCTTCATTTTGATATAAATTTCATGAATTTTGGATGAAAAATGAGTGAGATATGACGATTAGAAATTTTACCCAGAAACCGGCGTCTCGCCGGAGAAGACATGAGTATATTCCGTTAAAGTTGACGGAATATGCTAATGCCGTCAGTTAACTTTAACGGTATATGCTTGCTTTTAGACGGAATATTCCTGATGTGTGCCAAGCACGTGGCCCCGCGTCTGGCCGTGCCTTGGCCGGCGCGTGAGGGCGCATGGGTGATTGGAAAATTATTTTAAAAATATAGGGATGTTTCTGAGGATGAGTAGGTCTCAGTGATATATTCATATACCCAATTTGAGCAATATATGAGAAGTTATTAGCTTGTATTTTTTATGTGCGTTAATTAACGTTATTACAGTTATTTCTCATATAGGCGAGGCCTATCCGGAGGACGAGCGTAGCCAGGCTAGGCACGGGGGTTACGACCCGTCTACATACCATTGAGTGGGCTTTTGTTTTCTATATATATATACTTGACGTTTTTCCCAAAAAACGTACTTTAAAGGAAATATGATTTAAATGCCATGTCATACATGCATCATATTTTAGTATATGCATTATCATGATTATGTATATTATTGCATGGTGCTGCGGAGGCCCAAGTAAGCTCCAGGTAAGTATATTATGCTGTAAATGGTTGTGATATGAAATGATGTTTATGTTGAGATGTATTGAAAGCTCATAAACCTGCACCCCGGTGTTAGTGCTCCCGCCCAGGGCCAGGGCATAGTCCTTCACGTGATGTTCACCTCCCGCACCACACGCTCACCTTGGATCCAAGTTAGGTGCATAGTCCTGTTGTACAGACCACTATAGGTGGTTCCGACTCGTAGGTGACCCGCGATTTATCGCACAATCTTCACGTGATCGTAGCACTAGAGCGTATTTATTTACACCCACTCTTGTCGTACAAACCACTACAGGTGGTTCCGACTCGTGTGCAGATATATTGCCGTACATGTCACTTTAGGTGACTCCGGCTAGATGGAGCGATGAGCTATATAAATTAACCGTATAGGCCACTGTAGGGGCTCCGGTTAATATGTTATTTCATTGAGATTACTTTACTTGGCTTACATATGTTATATTGTGACATTGAGCATGGTATATGCATGGCATACACATGTGGTTTCAGATATATTAAGCATGGTTTTGAGACTTATACGTATGTATACTATTTTCTGGGAAATTATACAGGTTTTCCAGCGAGAGGTTAGAACTTTGAGATATGAAATGATTTTAGGAAAACCTTGTTTTTGCCCACTCACGTGTTTTTGTTTTGCGCCCCTCCAGGTATTAGGTGAAAGTTTGGTTGGTGGCTTACGAGGATACAACGGAGGTTCTGATAGACCATCGTTCATGTAGGACCACCTTTGGGTGTTGTTTAATTAGTACTTTTGCTTGACTGCTCCTAGGCTAGTTAAGCTCTGGTTGTGTATTTCACACTTATTCTCGCACTAGCTTGTTATCTTAGTTAGGATTGCTAGTTGTTAGGTTTTAATTTGTTCGTATTTCCCTTATTAATTTTGCTTCCGCACTGTGCATATGGTTACGTCACGTTCACGTGATGGCCAGCATGCCTTGATTTAGATCGGGGTGTGTCAGTGTGTGTAAAGTAAAAATGAGTGTGTGAATAGCACTACCATGATATCAATTAAAGTAAATAAATGGAAGTTTGTAAAATATTATGTTGAGACACATGATCATATTGTATGCCCGTGACATTGTGAAGAAAGTTGAGGTTTCACTATAAACTTGAACGCGGCATTGATAGAGGGATCAAGGATCTAACCTTAGATTTGTCAAACATGCTATATTTTTAAGTAGGGAAATAAAAAGTTGTGATCAATTATCAAATAAAATGCATATTTTTATATAAATTCACTTTATATAGAATGACATGACATTCTTATAACATGAAAAATTGTTTAATGATATAAAATTACAAGTTGAGTTTTATCACTTGAATATATGCATAGGAAATATGTCGTGACAGTTTGATAAGAGATGTTATCGTCGTCTGCTAAAATATTCATTGTATGTATCAATCTCTCTCAACTAGTTTTTAAGAGAACCTAAGCAATGCTAACAATTCGTGAACATTTTTGTGTTGACATTATATCCATGTAAAATATCATATTAGTTTAATAATAGTGTATAAATTGTCTTCATTTTAGCAATGGGCATTAGGTGGTTTGGCTCGGGTTGGACTCCAACCTGTTGGCCAACCCAAAAGATTCGGATTGGCGTTGTTAAAACACATTGTGACTTAAGTAAATGGACAAACTAATACACCCGATTCATTTCGAGGTGGGTTGGGTTCGGCAAGTTCGATTGATTGGGTCTAATTTTTTATTTTTTTTAATCTTATATCTAATATGAGTATGAATTACAGATATTCAAAGTTCGGATGACATTGTGGAAACACATTTTTCACCTAAGTAAATGAACAAACCAACCCACCAAAATCTTTTTTAGGCAGCCACTTAGTACTACAATCTAGTGGTATTTCTCTTCACTTGTAAGTGAAAGGTCTTAGGTTCAATTATGGTCAAAGGTGAATTTGAATCACATTATTGCTAGCTCATTGCGAGGCTAAGCTTACCCCTTCTCCCTTAGTATAGATAATATCGTTTGTTAAAAAAAAAAAAAAAAAAAAACAAAAAAAAAAAACCATTTTTGAGCAGGTTAATTTGTGCAAGTTCTATGGATTGGGCCTAATTTTTTTTTTTTTCCTCACGTCTAATGTGAGAATGAGTGACTTATATTCAAAGGTTAGGATTTGCATTTGTTGTAACGCATTGTCACCTAAGTAAATGAACAAACTAACCCATCCAAACCATATTTAGGTGGGTTAGATTGTGCAGGATCTACAAGTTAATGTGAGTATGTGTCACAGCCCGTCCCGAAAAGTTGGAATATTTTAATTTCGAGGACGTGAAAAGACGAATATGCCTTTGGTTGTCAAGTTGTGTTGTGTGTGTGACTTATATTTAAGTTGGATTAATTCACTATTATTCCTAAGTATTGGAACTAATTTGAATTAAGTTGTTTTGTTGTTTTGGGTGGTTGGAGTGGACAACTTTGGACCACACAAACACATACACACACACCCGTGCCTTCTCTCTCTCTCCTTCCTCCCTCTCGGATTTTTCTGAAAATCCGTACAATTGTACGGACGAATCTAGAACCAACCCTCTCGAGCATAGATCGAGCTTGTGTTTAACACCATCATCTTCACCTCATTGGCACGAGTGCATCTATACCATTTTTTGGTCGTGAAACCTTCGAAAACCCGAGAAACCCGAAGCCCAGTTTCGAGGTACTGTTTATGCACACGTGAATGTGGAAGTTTTAGAGCATTTCAAGCTTATAGGGTGCTTTAGATCGTCCTCATGAGGCTCGAAGTGGTTCGTTGGAAGAAATTGGACGTCGGGATCGTGAGTTTCAAGTTTGGCCGGTTTTTCTTGAATTTCTCTGGCGAGATCCCGTGATCTTTGGGGCTTTAAACAGGTAAGGAAATGTTCTACAAGTTAAGAGCTTTAATTTGGTACTGGTTTCATGAATTTTGGTGCAAAAATGAAGAAGATATAAGGTTTTAAAGAATTTTCTAGTTTCCGGCGACGGCGACGGCACCGGATGAGTGCCGGAGAAGAAAGGGGAATATTCCATCAAATTGACGGAATATTCTTAACGGAACCTAACGGCGTCAGGTTAGTTTTAACGGAATATACTTGCTTTTGGACGGAATATTCCTGACGGCGTTAACTGACACCGTCAGTGTGCCTGGCACGTGCCCGCGCGTGGGCGGCGCGTGGGTGGTTGGAAAATTTTTCTAAAAATATGGGGATGATCTTGAGATTGTGTAGATCACTGTGGTATATTCAAATACCAAAATTGAGCAATGTATGAGAAGTTATTACCTATTGTTGGTTATGTGCTCTTAGTTGACGTTTATTTCGTTAATTCTCATATAGGCGGGATTTATCTTGAGGTTGAGCGCCATCAATCGAGGCTCGGGGGTTGTGACCCTTCGATATATCAGTGAGTGGGCTTTTGTTTTCCGTATATACCTATATAAATGAGATTTTTCCCAGAAAATCAATTTAAGTGAAATGT
This sequence comes from Heteromeles arbutifolia, assembly GCA_024362995.1. Taxonomy (NCBI): domain Eukaryota; kingdom Viridiplantae; phylum Streptophyta; class Magnoliopsida; order Rosales; family Rosaceae; genus Heteromeles; species Heteromeles arbutifolia. The sequence goes on from JANCRC010000006.1 coordinate 24,281,268, forward strand.
GATATGATATGCCATGCAAAGTATATATCTATTTTATTCATGCATTAGTAGCTGTATATAATGGTAATTGGTGCTGTGGACGCGCATGTAAGTATCAGGTGAGTATATATATATCGATGATAGAGAATGATTAATATGAAATGATGTTTATGTTGAGATGTGTTGAAAGCTCATAAACCTGCACCCCGGTGTTAGTGCTCCCGTCCAGGGCCAGGGCTCAGTCCTCCACGTGATGTTCACCTCTTGCACCGCACGTTCACCTTAGATCCAAGTTAGGTGCTCAGTCCTGTCGAATAGACCACTATAGGTGGGTTCGACTCGTAGGTGACCCGCGATTAGCGCTCAGTCTTCACGTGATCGTAGCACTAGAATGTAATTATTTACACCCAGTCTTGTCGGTGAGACCACGTGAGGTGGTTCCGACTCGTGTGCAGGATATATATATATATATATATATATATATATATATATGTGTGTGTGTGTGTGTGATGAGATACGATGAGATTGATTATGAGCTATAGTTCAGCCGAGCTGATCACTCGGTGAACATGTTATTGTCTATGATGAGTTTTCACCTGATACAGTTATGTGATTTGATGAGATATATTTGGCATGGCATATACCTTGCATATCACTACTTTTGGCATGATTTTGAGTTATGAGTTGAGATGAGTATATATGTATATATGCTATTTTTCTGGGAAATTATACAGGTTTTACGGCGAGGGGTTAGAACCTTTGAAAAGAGAAAAGGTTTTGAAAAGATTTGTTTTTGCCCACTCACTCGTTTTGCTTTTTCGCCCGTCCAGGTTCTAGGTAGCAGTGCTTTGGTGGCCACGAAGGATCCAACGGTGTTCTGACAGAATTCACAAAAGTAGGATTCACCTTCGGGTGTTATATCTTAGTAATTGTCCTAGACTGCAACTAGACATTCTTATTGCTTTGAATGTGTATTTACATTTATCTTCTTAGCTTCCGCATTGTGCACATGGTTACGTCACTCTCACGTGACGGCTAGCACGCTCTCCTTGGGACGGGGTGTGTCAGTATGCGTGACAAATATTCAAGGGTCGTGTTATACTAGGCCTAAATTATGCAACTTTGGTGTTGTAGAATCACTAAATGTTATTTAATATTGAAATTCCATCATAATTTCATCCTTCGAATCAAGTCTAAATACACAAGTTAATGTCTATGTGATAATATGATATACGTGTAAGTTTAAGAATTGTTAACCGAGTTGGTCGATTTCAATCCGGTAATAACATTCTAACCCAACACAACTCTTCTATTAAACGAAGTGGTTGGGTTTTTACTGGAAAATTATTTCTTAAAATTTAGAACTCAACGCAACTTAACATATTTAGGTTAGGTTGGTCAGTTGACCTACTATAATGTCCACCCCTACTTGTTGTGTTTTAGACCTCTTGATAATATATATATATATATATATATATATATATATATATATATATATATATATATATATAATGTTAGTAAAAAGGAATTAAAATTCAAACTAGAGAGAATTTTTTTTAAAATAATGTGTAATAACTGTTGACTTGTATAGTTTCCTATAATTTAGAGTTTCCTAATTTAGAATGGATCCCTTGTAATCTGGGTATATCCCATGTGTAATCTCCTGTAATTATTCTTCCTTATTTGGTTAGATTAGGGTTGTGTATCAATACCTCTTTATGAGAAGAATAATACAAAATTGAAAGCATTCTTTCTTCTTGGCACCAGAGCCTTGTCGAAAACCAGAAACCGAACCCTATCTGGGTTTATCTTGCTGTGCTCTGCACACTGCTGCAGCGAGTGACTCCAAAAGTCATTGTTGCCTCAAATTTCATCCGCCAACAATAACATATTCATTGCTGCCCGTATTCTGTTAGATTTTGCTGATTATTCATCACATTTTTTTTTGCTGCCCAGTTCTTGCCGACAACAGGACACATGGCTGATCAAGATGTGAAGGCTGCTGCTCCAATTATGGTGCAGTCAGACAACTCGAGTTTCAATATTGGTATGGTACTGGATGAGAAGAACTACGATTTGTGGGCTCTTCTCATTCAGATTCATATTGCTGGAAGAAAGAAGATGGGATATCTTCGTGGGTGTATCAAGGCGCCCAAAGAGGATGATCCTAAATATGATGACTCGTTCTCCGAGGATCAAAGAATTAAGAGTTGGTTGTTATCCTCGATGAAGCCGGAAATTATGAAGCGGTAAATTCGATTGTTTACTTCAAAAGAAATATGGGATTCTCTTAAAACTGCTTATTTTGATGAGAATGATGAGGCTAGAATTTACACATTGAATCAGAAATCATTGCATCTTCGTCAAAATGGCCGATCATTGGCTACTTATTTTGGGGAGCTAACTGAGATTTTTCAGGAGTTGGATCACTTTAATAAAGTGGCCATAGAGTGTGAAAAGGATATCAAAACGTTTCAAAAGGCGACTGAGAGACAAATGGTCTATTTGTTTCTTGGTGGTCTAGACGATGGGTTTGATCAAGTACGTGGAGAGTTGTTGTGCAAGGATCCCTCGCTGGGGTTCCATGCATATGTTCGTCGCGAAGCAGGTAGAAAAGAGGCTATGAAGATGGAAGGAGACAAGCAGGAGCCTATTGCTATGGCAGCCAAGGCTCGTGGGCTGTCTTCTCGATCCGACCGAACTAGGTCAGAATATCGTCCAGGACAAACCCGAACCAACCAGACAAATCGGGACCGCCCTCCTGGTAAATGTCCACATTGTGGTCTAACAGGCCAATCTAAGAACCGTTGTTTTGAGTTGATTGGATATCCTAAGAATTGGGATAAGACACGCAATCCACGATGTAATAAATCTCATGTCTCTGTTGCAGAAACTAAGAGTAATGCGGATCATATAGCGGACAAAGCATCATCTATGATTGCTACGACATGTAATGATGGTACGACACTCAATAGTTCCACTACTGTTTCGAATAATACATGGATAATTGATTCCGGTGCTACGGAACATATGACTTGTGATTCTAGACAAGTTCCATCATTAGAAACCTCCACTCAAACAATGGTTAGTGTGGCTAACGGTAATGCCGCTCTGGTTGTTGGGGAAGGCACTGTTTCCCTTTCTGATACCATGAAACTTGATATTGTTTTTGTGGTTCCATCTTTAAATTATAATTTCTTATCCGTTGCCCAAATAACCCTTGCCTTTCACTGTTTGGTTATTTTTTGGCCTTATTTTTGTGTTTTCAAGGACATCCGGATGCGGAAGACGATTGGTTATGGTATTATACGAGGGAAGCTATATTACTTGGAGTTGATGTCAAATAATTCTGGCTTGCTGACTCAAGCTCATTCTGTTGCTGGTTCTCGTGAGGAGACTAATAAAGTGTCAAACATATGGTTGTGGCACCACCGTCCTAGTATGTTTGTTAAGAACCATGTTTCTCAGTTTAAGTGTGATATTTGTGAAATGGCCGAAAGCCATCAAACTTTTTTTTTCTCCAAGTTTGAATAAAAGTTCAATTCCTTTTATGATTATGCATTCAGATGTGTGAGGCCCATCTAAAATTGCTACTTTGGGTGGAGCTCACTGGTTTGTTACTTTTATTGACGATTGTACCAGAATGACTTGGGTTAGTTTGTTGAAGTCAAAAAGTGAAGTTAGTTTGGCCTTTCAAAAATTCCATAAAATGGTTGCCGTGCAGTACAACATGAATATCCAAGTCATTCGAAGTGACAATGGAGGAGAGTATGTTAGTACAGAACTTTGATTCTTCCTTGATATGCATGGTATTGTTTATCAGACTACGTGTCCTTACACTCCTCAGCAGAATGGGGTAGCAGAGTGGAAAAATCGACATTTGTTAGAAGTGGTTCGTGCCTCCCTTTTCATGGCATAACTTCTGTTGCATTTTTTGGGTGAAGCACTTCCTTTCACTGCATATCTTATTAATCGTCTCCCATCTCGCAATATCGACTTCCAAACGCCGTTTCATGCACTCATGACTCACACAAATTGTCCACCAGTACCTAACTTGTCTCCTCGAGTGTTGGGATGTGTTGTCTTTGTTCATCTTAACCCGCCCCAACGACAAAACAAACTTGAGCCCCGTGCTCTTCGTTGTGTCTTTATAGGCTATGCCACTGCCCAAAAGGGATACCACTGCTATCACCCTCAAACGAAGAAACTATTAGACACTATGGATGTAGTTTTACACGAACATAAGATGTACTATGGTTCCTCCAAGTCCTCACTTCAGGGGGAGATGCGAGATGTTGAAGTTTGAACCTTTGTTTATCCTAAGGATGAAATGCAGCTAGCGGGGCTGCATGAACAACAGCAACACCAATAGCCAGTGCATGTTGAGCTGCACGACCAGTGAGATGTGCCATCAGAGCAGCCAATCCATGCTGGGTTGTTAGACCAGCAAGATGGGCCATTAGAGTAACGGGAAAGTCCTTATTCTGGATATCTTGGAGCACTCCAGCCCACATTCTCCCAAATAGCGCCAGATGTTTCTGGGCTAGGGCGTCAGATAGCAGCCCACCAGTCCAATCCTCTGGTTTCTCAACAACAGGCCGTGGTGCCTGATTTGCATCGTAAACTGCCCATGGAATCAGGGCGTCTAGTTTCATACACCAAATTGGAGCAAAGCTCACCGGAATTATTTGATGTCAAGGACGTGGTCTCTGGTAATACTCATAACCAATCGCCTTTCGCTCAGGATGCTCTGCCATTTTGTCGTCTTCCAGAGCGAATTAATTGAGGTATTCTTAAACCCACTTATGAAGCTGACCCTAAATGTAAACAGAAATATCATGTGAATAAACCAAACTCGGACTTGTGGGTGAGATATCCATTAAACAATTATGTGTCCACTCGTCACCTGTCGGAATCAAATAAGTCATTTGTATGTCAATTATCTACTGTATCTATTCCTAACAGTGTGCAGGAAGCCCTAGCGGATTCTCGCTGGAAAGAAGCAATGAATGAGGAATTGAGGTCATTGAAGAAGAATGCTACCTGGGAAGTAACCGACTTGCCAGTTGGCAAGAAGCCTGTGGGTTGCAAATGGGTCTATACTGTGAAATACAAAGCAGATGAAACAGTGGATCGTTTCAAGGCGAGGTTGGTGGCAAATGGGTACACACAAAAGTATGGGATTGACTACACTGATACCTTCGCGCCAGTGGCGAAAATCAATACGGTCCGTGTGTTATTATCCTTGGCAACAAATTTAGATTGGCCGCTACAACAGTTTGATGTAAAAAAATGCCTTCTTACATGAAGATCTGACTGAGGAGATATACATGGAACTCCCACCAAGGAGTAACGTTGTGGATATGCATAGACAAAAGGTATGCAGGCTTCGAAAATCATTGTATGGGTTGAAGCAGTCCCCGAGAGCGTGGTTCGGGAGATTTACCAGGTCTATGAGAGCATTTGGATATAAGCAGAGTAATTGGTCCCCGAGAGCGTGGTTCGAGAGATTTACCAGGTCTATGAGAGCATTTGGATATAAGTAGAGTAATTGTGATCACACGCTGTTCTTGAAATGTCGGTACGGAAAGCTTACATCACTCATTGTCTACGTGGATGACATGGTAGTTACCGGTAATGATCCGGATGAACGTGCGGCCTTGCAAAAGTATTTATCTACAGAATTCGAGATGAAGGATCTTGGGTCTCTAAAATATTTTCTCGGGATTGAGGTGTCAAGAGGTAAGTCAGGCATCTTTCTGTCACAAAGAAAGTATATTCTTGATCTGTTAAAAGAAACTGGTATGTCGGCATGCAAACCCGTGACTACTCCGTTGGTAGAAGGGACAAAACTGAGTATTGATCTAAATCAAGTGCCAGTCGACAAAGCTGAGTATTAATGTATTTGGCACATACTAAACCAGACCTCGCTCATGCCTTGAGTATCGTTAGTCAATACATGCATAATCCAGGGGAACAACATATGAATGCAGTTATGAGAATATTGAGCTGTTTGAAAGGAAGTCATGGGAAAGGGATTTTATTAAAAAAGAATAGTCATTTCAGAGTTGAGGGGTGTACAGATGCTGATTGGGCTGGTTCAAGTGATGATAGGCGCTCAACATCTTGTTACTTCACCTTTGTTGGGGGAAATTTGGTTACTTGGAGAAGCAAGAAGCAAGGAGTAGTAGCAAGGTCGAGTGCAGAAGCTGAATACCGAAGTATGGCTCTTGGTATTTGTCAGATATTATGGCTTAAACTACTATTACATGATTTGGGGGTTAAGCATAGTCAACTGATGCATTTGTTTTGTGATAATAAGGCTGCTCGTGATATTGCTCATAATCCGGTACAACATGATAGAACCAAGCATGTAGAGGTTGACAGGTTTTTTATTAAAGAAAAGCTAGAAGGTAAAATAATTGAAGTGCCTCCAATCAGAACGAAAGACCAAATTGCTGACATCCTCACCAAAGCAGTTTCTAGTGAAAAGTTCTCTAAGTTTCTAGACAAGTTGGGCATGTGTAACATATATGCACCAACTTGAGGGGGAGTGTTGACTTGTTAGTTTCCTATAATTTAGAATTTCCTAGTTTAGAATGGATCCCTTGTAATCTTGGTATATCCCCTGTGTAATCTCCTGTAATTATTCTTCCTTATTTGGTTAGATTAGGGTTGTATATCAATACCTCTTTATGAGAAGAATAATATAGAATTGAAAGCATTCTTTCTTCTATAACAATCTAATGCAATGACAGTTGGTTCAATGAACTTCTTTTCCTTCAAAACGGTTAGTGTTTTTTTAACAGTAAGTTTTAAGGAGCTTATTTATTAAAACCTAGTAAGAAAATAACACGGATAACATTAAAACTGATATACCAAAAGGTAATTACTTATGGTACTCTAAAATTATAATTGTGCGCTCCTCATAAAAGTATTTTTCTTTCTAAATATATAAAGTTTGAAGTGCATAAGTAAATTTTTGGAGTGCCGTAACAATTTCCTAACAAAAATACAATAAAATAAAGCAAAAAAGGGTGAAAATAGCTAAAACAGAAGCCCATGTAAACGTGAAATGATAGCCGAATCGTGAGTCCATTCTTCACCTCCAATGAACGTTGGATAACAAAAGATAATCACTACAAATTTTGTTTTTGTAAAATTATTTAAATGACAAAATGTAAAAGTGATTAAAAAGGTGACTAGGGACTAAGCATGGTAGTTATAGTGGAGCCACCTAAAAAACAAACATAACAAAAAAGTAATTGGGCACGTTGCAGGCGTGAAGCGCTACGCCCTGATTCAACATACCTTGCACGCATATAGCGTAACACTTTAATACGGACACAATGTTGCACTCTTGCGTGCATCATGAGGTTTAGGTATGTCTTTTAGTGGCATCAAGTTTGAAAGGTGAGAATATTAAGTTATAAAGCAAAACCACTAGGATTGTCTTGCAAAACTTTAGAAGCCAACATATTTGGTGGCATGTTTTAGTATCCACTTGCATTTACTTATTCGCTTAGAGAAGTGAAAATATAATTTATAAGAGTACAGATAACGATCATTTAATCTTATCATTAACGTTATGCTCACATAATACATTATGTTAATTTAATAAGGGTCAAACATAATTGTCTTCCCTAAATTGTTACTGCAATCCACTTTTAATAAAATCTTCATTAACAACTCTTTTTTTCTTGTCAAATTAGTTGAAATGATATATTTAAAATATAATAATTACAAAAGTACGTGCTTATCACTAGAAAACAGTCATTTATTTATGTATGAACCAACCACACCAATGCATTAAAACCTCACCGAGATCTTAACTGCATCGAAAACCACGCTCTAACACAGAGTGTGAATCGTCGCCAGCAGTAACGTCAACGGATCCGCACGCCATGTACGGACACACAATGAACTCCACCATCTTTTCAGTTTTGTTTGTCTAACTCGCTCACCGTGCTATTCACGCTCTGTTACAGCACGTGGTGCTCGCTCTTTATTCAGTTTCAACTCCACCATCACTCAGGTTGTCTGAGACGCGATTAATCGGATAGAATCAACGGATCAGCTCCCTTGCCGTGAAATGTACGGCTGAGATCTGTCGTCATGTCAGAGTCTTGTTTAGCGGAAAACTAGGAGAGATTTTTCAGTATAATCGATATACGGAATGATACATCATGTGTTACTATACAAATAGTAAAATATGTGTGCTAAAAAGTTAATAACTTAAAAAATAAAATTTTCCATTACTTCTATTAAAACACATGGTATACTACTTGTGTTCCCGTTACAATGAAATATTTCTCGAAAACTAGAAAGACTGGATGATGCTTAAATGCGTACGTGAGAAGTCCATAAATGCAAAGTTCTTCAGTACAAGCAGGTGAAATCTGTGACCGGGTGCACCCGGTTGCCTGAGGGCGAGATTGGGAGGAGAAGGAACCGGACGGGGCGGTTACCAGGTGGGAAAGTGGGTTTGTTTGACTTGGACAAGATTTGGCCACGAGTGGCACTTTTTAAGATTTGGTGGCAATGGCTCTGATTTGGACTGTAGCAATCGTATCTTATCAACCCAAATGTCGGTGAACCACTTAGTATTACGGTTTAGTGATATTTTTCTATAAGTGAGAAGTTCTAGGTCCGATTCTTGCAAAAAACGAATTTAAACCACATTATTATTAATTTATTGTGAGGCTAAGTTACTCTGTCTCGCTCAGAATAGATAATATCGTTTAAAAAAAATTAAAAAAAACCTCAAATGTCGACGAGCTTTGTGTGCGAGTAATTTTTCTTTTCCTTTTTTTTTTTAAAAAAATTGTAATTTTTTGTTGGTCCAAAGGCTTTGGACTTTGTTGTGAATTCGTGATGGGCATTTATTGATCTATGGCAATATTGGCATGTCAACAAATATCTAGCTTTCTCGGGTTTTAAAGTTTGTGAAAAACTGAAGGGTACTCGGCACCAATTGGATAGGTGGATGCAGACTACGAAACTGAATTCCAAGCGGCGTATTAAGGAACTACAGGATGACATCAGGAAAGGCATGGTGGATGGGAGGGTACGGCAGGAATATATTAGGGGGAAGGAAAAAGAGTTGATGGTGGCCTTAAAAGACGAAGAAGTATATTGGAAAACGAAATCTCGGAATACTTGGCTTCGTGAAGGTGACAAAAACACAAAGTTTTTCCATGCTCAAACGGTTCAACAACGTTGAAATAATAGGTTGCAGGGGCTGGAAGATAATCAAGGGGTTTGGCACAAGGAGCAGGTACGTATGCAAGAGATTGGAGTAGATTATTTTACCACCTTATTTCACTCTGGGGGATCTTGGAGTGGTGGGGAGGTGGCGGCATGTGTGAAGGGGAAGGTGGAGGGAAGGCAGAATAACGAGCTTATCTGGCCTTTTTCGATGGAGGAAATTCGAGAGGCCGTGTTTCAAATTCCTGCTACTAAATCTCCTGGTCCTGATGGATTCACGGCTGCATTTTTTCAGGATCATTGGGAGGTGGTGGGGGATGATATTATTCGAATGGTCCATCCCTTCTATCATTCGGGAATGTTGTTGCAGAAGATTAACCATACCCACATTGTTTTAATTCCAAAGGTGAAGGCTCCGCGGCGGATGACTGAGCTTAGGCCTATATCTTTATGTAATGTTGTGTATAAGGTAATCGCTAAACTTTTGACGAGACGACTCAAGTATGTAATGGATCGGCTGATAAGCTATAATCAATCAGCTTTTGTTTCGAGGAGACAAATTCATGACAACATCTTGGTGGTTCATGAGATTTTGCATTCTTTAAAGCAACGGGTGAAGGGAGAGGATGGTAGAATGGCGGTTAAATTGGATATGGCGAAATCTTATGATCGAGTGGAATGGGGTTTTTTGCTTGAGGTGATGACAAATTTGGGTTTTCATTCTAAATTTTGTGCTTGGATTCGTGAATGCATTTCTACAGTGTTGTATAGTGTGATGGTGAATGGTGTCCCGTCGGGTTATTTTTAGCTGGAAAGAGGGTTGAGGCAGGGTGATCCTTTGTCCCCTTTTCTTTTTCTTATATGTGCCGAAGGCCTTTCGGCATATATTCGGAAAAAGGAAATTGAGGGGATGATTAGTGGCATGAGGGTGGCGCCGGGAGCTGAGGTAATCACTCATTTGTTTTTCGCGGACGATTCAGTGGTTTTTTTCTAAGCGAATGAAACTGAAGCAGGGAATATGGTTAAAATTTTGGAGGATTATGGTAAGGTATCGGGTCAAATTATTAATTTGGAGAAAAGCTCTATATTTTTCGGGAAGGGTTGTTTGAAGAAGAATAAAAAAAGGATTGTATCAAGGATGAAGATCCCGGCTAGGGATGGGTTTGGGAAGTATTTGGGAATTCAGGCTGATTTTGGGGCTTCGAAGAAGACGGTGTTTGAATTTGTACGTCGAGGTATTCAATGTCGTATTAATGGGTAGGCAGAGCAATTTTTGTCTTCGGCGGGGAAGGAGATTTTAATTAAATCGATGGCAATGGCGATGCCGAACCATGCTATGGCGTGTTGCTGGTGGCCACGTGCAAAGAAATGGAGCGAGTCATTGCTCAATTTTGGTCGAGGAGCCAATCGAAAACTAGGGGGTGTCATTGGGTAGCATGGGATAAATTGACTGCAAGTAAGAAGGTTGGAAGGTTGGGTTTTCGAGATCTTATGGGGTTTAATGTCGCTATGCTTGCTAAAATTAGTTGGAGGGTGTTACGGAAGCCGGAGTCGTTGCTTAGTAGGGTTTTAAAGGATAAATATTTTCCTAACACATCTTTCTTGGAGGCAAGTGGGAAAAATAGGTCGTCTTGGGGGTGGAAAGGCATTGTGTGGGGGAGACAAGTTTTGGTCAGAGGGCTACGGTGGAGGGTGAGGGATAGGGAGTTGATTAGGCTGGCGGATCCTTGGCTTCCTAAACCTCATTCGTTTAAACCTGTATTGAGGAATGAGGCTCTAAATATAAAGGTGTCTGAGTTGATCAGGGCGGATAAGATGGGGTGGAGGCTTGAGGAGGCTGCGGCATTGGTATCTTCAGATGATTTGGCACTGATTCAGACTATACCGATTAGTAGGCTTGGGTGTGAGGATCAACGTATCTGGCATTACACAAAAAATAGTTTGTGTTCTGTAAGGTTAGGGTACCATGTTGCGATGGATATGATGAAAAATGGTGAACTTGGAAGGAAGAGTGGGATGTCGAGCAATTCTAGTACATTGGGAGGGGTTTGGAAGAATATTTGGTCTCTTACAGTGCCACATAAACTCCGGTTCTTTATTTGGAAGGCTTGCAAGAAGGCGTTGGCGATTAGGCATAACCTAGAGTATCGAAGGATTAAGGTGGTGAATAAATGTGATTTGTGTGGAACGAGTGATGAAACAAAGGCCTATATTTTCTTTGATTGTGACTTCAGTCGTGCTTTTTGGTTTGGGACGTCTCTACAAATTAATCAGGTGGGAATGGGGATCAACGATTTTTTAGAAGGATGGCAGCGGATCGTGTAGCGGATGGAGCAGGAGGTGGATGCCGAGGTAATGATGCAATAAGTGGTGTTTGGTCTTTGGCGTATTTGGAAATGTAGGAATGAGACTATGTTTAAAGAGGTGCGGCTTTTACTTCACGTGGCTGTTGATTTGTGGCAGCGGCAAATGATAGTTTTTAGGAATGCTATAGGGGACATGGTGGGGGAGGGATGTGATAATATCAGGGTTGGGTTGTCTGGGGTGGGGAGGTGTGTAGGGGAGAGCCGTGGGGAGGATATGGGAATTGGGGAGGGCACGACATTGGGTGAGGGGAAACAGTTAGGTACGGGGGGAAGGGCGGGTGAGGGGTGCTGGCAGAAACTAGGGTTTGGTGTGCTCAAATTAAATTGTGATGCGGCATGGATAAAGCATGGAGGGTGGGGTGGATGCTGCGGGAATTTGCTGGCATCCCAAAGCTTGTGGGAGGGGAAGGAGGCGGTGGTTTGGAGTTGTAATTATGGCAGAGGTTGAGGCAATACGTAAGGGATTAGAGGCGGTGGTGGGTAGCGAGGGGGGAACTAGTTCTAGGTTGGTGGTTGAATCGGATTCTTAGGGTTTGATACAGATGATCAATAAAGAGATTGCGGTTGATGTGATTCTCGAGATTTATATCCAAAATATTTGGAGAATGGCAAGCTTATTTCAGTCGGTGAGGTTTTGCTTTACCCTTCGTCATTGTAATCGTGCAGCCCACTCGATAGCGGTGTACATTGTTAAGCATGGCGGGAGATTTGGCTGGGATAAGTTAGGACCTGAGTTTCTTTTTAATATTCTAGCAGAAGATGCGCATGTAACGATTTGTATTTAAGTCAATAAAATTTTATCTTTCGACAAAAAAATAAATAATATCTAGCTTTCCATTAGTGGGCTTCATTTTGTTACCATAAATGGAAAAAAGGTGTTCATCACCCACAAGTTACATCTAAATACTAAATTCTGTTTTCTTTTGAAAAATTGTATTTTATTTCAATTTATATATAACACTAAAGTATCTGTCAATAATTTATTTCATTTTTAATTGACGTGACGAGAATGAATCTGTAAAAGTGACCATGATTGTTTAGTATCGAATCATATTCGGATATTCCCCTACTCAAGTTTAAATACAAGACGAATGAATCAGTTTATGGAGAATTTTTTCAAAGTAGCGAGAACATTGCTAGATATATCAAATGTTATGAAATAAATGTTTGAATTTTTTTTCAAGTATCCAACCACTTTATTTTAGTATTTAGTGTACCGAAACGTGTTCTACCTTCTTAGCATACTAAAAAATCTTTCGTCTTTGATAAAGTTATAAGCTTCCTTGAAGCATTAGAGGGCAGAAAGAGCCTGATTAAGCATATGAACCCTAATTTGTCATCTTGGAGAGTCCAAAGTTACCGATCGAATCAATGATTTAACATAAGCTTGCAACTTTTAGGATCAAATGAATATTTTGCCACCTAAAAATGTTGCTCTAGTGCTTAGTTAGGATCATAAATTGTATTGGTACTTTAAGATTCAAGATCTCTTCGTGATACTTTAGTAAAAAAATGATATAGTGTTGTGGCCTATATTTATCTGACAGATGAGAAGGGGCCGGTGACACAAAGAAAGTATAGAGAGAGATGTGTTTATTGTAACATCCCACATCGCCCAGGGGAGTGATCCTTAAATGTATATTCACATCCCTACCTAGCACGAGACATTTTGAGAGCTCACTGGCTTCGGGTTCCGTAGGAACTCCGAAGTTAAGCGAGTAGGGGGCTAGAGCACTCCCATAATGGGTGATCCACTGGGAAGTTGCTCGTGAGTTCCGAGAAACAAAACCGTGAGGGCGTGGTTGGGGCCCAAAGCGGACAATATCGTGCTACGGTGGTGGAGCGGGCCCGGGAAGTGATCCGCCCCGGGCCGGGATGTGACAAATTGGTATCAGAGCCAATCCCTGGTCGGAAGTGTGCCGACGAGGACGTCGGGCCCCTAAGGGGGGTGGATTGTAACATCCCACATCGCCCAGAGGAGTGATCCTTAAATGTATATTCACATCATTACCTAGCACGATGCCTTTTGGTAGCTCACTGGCTTCGGGTTCTGTAGGAACCCTGAAGTTAAGGGAGTAGGGGGCTAGAGCACTCCCATGATGGGTGACCCACTGGGAAGTTGCTCGTGAGTTCCCAGAAACAAAACCGTGAGGGCGTGGTTGGGGCCCAAAGCGAACAATATCGTGCTACGGTGGTGGAGCGGGCCCGGGAAGTGATCCGCCCCTGGTCGGGATGTGACATTTATAGGGTTGTGTAAATGATGTGTTATTCCTCCTATGCACTGCCTTTATTTATAGTAATAAGGGAGGGAAGAAATCATTTTTCCTCCAAAGAATACAAGTCCTAATAGGGAAGAATAACTAGAATCAAATCTAATATGGAATTTACACAATCACACTTAAATAAGAAGTTTATAACACTCCCCCTTGAGTGTGTAAATACTCAAGTAGAATCGGTATCATGTAGAGTTGAGGAAGTCGACTTGTTGGCACTAATTCTTGGAACACGCTATTCTCAAATAAGGTAGGAACTTGCATAAGGAACTAAGTCTCACCAAAAACCCTATGGCTATGGTAAAAACCCGAGTAGGGACAAAATCCATAGTCTAAGGAAAAATGAGTGAGTAATACAAAGTCAAGTGAAACGTCTACGGGACGTCATCAGTGATATGATTAACCCAAGATGGGTGCCTCATCAAAACCTCGTTAGGTAGCAAAAACCCAGTGGGAAAAATGCTCCTAATCATAGGGAAAAAAAGTACATTAAGATCAAGCAAGTATACTTCAGGATACTCCCCCTGAGTTTGACATAATTCCAAAGAGAACTAACAATGTTATAACTCAGAAAGTTTACGCATACCAATTCCTTGAACAAGCTTCTGAAACGTCGCATTCCGTAGTGATTTGGTGAAGAGGTCAGCCCGATTATCTTATGAACGAATTTGCGTGACTTCAATCTTATAATGCTCTGGTTGTTGATGTGAGAAGTAGAACTTCGGTGCAATGTGCTTGGTGTTGTCTCTTTTGATGTAACCCTTCTTGAGCTGTTCAATGCATGTTGGTTATCTTCATAAATCGTCATCGAGACGTCAACGATGGGGTAAAGATCGTAGAAGCTTTAAATATGACCCACAACTGTTCTTAGCCAGAAGCATTCCCGAGTTGCTTCATGTAAGGCGAGAATTTCAGCATGGTTACACGAAGTGGCAACTAAGGTCTATTTAGTTGACCTCCAAGAGATTGTGGTGCCTCCAACGGTAAAGACATAACCCGTTTGAGAACGCACCTTGTGTGGATCAGATAAGTATCAAGCGTCGGTATAACCAACAAGGTGAGAATTAACTCGAAATAAGGGGGTGCGGTATCACTCGAGGATCTGTAGGGATAGAACAAGCCCCAGTTCATGGTACCCTTAAGGTAGCAGAATATGTCTTTAACACCAGTCCAATGTTTGCGTGTTGGTGCATTACAATATCTTGCCAAAAGATTAATAGCAAATGAGATGTCGGGTCTAGTGCATTGAGCTAAGTACAATAAAGTGCCTATCGCACTTAGATAAGGAACATCATGCTCCAAAATCTCTTCATCATAATTTTTCGGACGAAAGAGATCTCATTTTGCATCTAGCGATCGAACAACTGTAGGAGTACTCGAAGGCTTTGTTTTATCCTCATTAAAGCGGCACAACACCTTCTGGTGTTGTTCGATTGGTGTACTAAAATTTCATCCGAACGATGCTCTATCTCGAGGTCGAGACAGTATCGAGTCTTTCCTAGATCTTTTATCTCAAATTCTGACTTCAGGTGCACGGCAGTTCTCTAGAGCTCTTCAGGAGTTTCGATGAGGTTTAT
Organism: Heteromeles arbutifolia; assembly: GCA_024362995.1. Lineage (NCBI taxonomy): Eukaryota > Viridiplantae > Streptophyta > Magnoliopsida > Rosales > Rosaceae > Heteromeles > Heteromeles arbutifolia. The sequence continues at coordinate 24,296,670 of JANCRC010000006.1, forward strand.
GTCATCGACATAAACTGTGTTTATACCATACTTGACCAATCCCGAAACTACCAAGCAGCGGTCAATGTCATACATTCGAGAACCCACTGAGGGGTTCATGCTGAGGCACCCTTGCCGAAGCACAAAAGTTTCCTTCCAACCAGGAGGCCAATCACAGCACGACACATGTCAACGTCAAAATAAAGCTCATAGAGTCCCACATCAATCGTGGACAGAAGCTGGAGACTTTCCTCAACTATAAAAAGAGACCATTCTCCTACAATTAATCCCTAATGTCATTATTATACTTAAATTGGTCATACTAATGATGATTATGCTTGAACTTGTGTATTTATGTAAACCTTTCATTATTAATGAGAACTCATCTACTCCGTGGACGTAGCAGACTTAAGGTGAACCACGTACATCTTGTGTTTTCTTCCCTATCTCTATCTCTTTACACATTATCATCACTAGGTGACCGAAGCAATCGGGCGAAGGTCACAAACTTGACACTTTACGTTGTTCCAAAGTCTTCGCTGATTTTGTGCATCAACAAACTGCAACAATCGTAAAACCGGAATGTTACTTCTTAATGAACACATAAGGGCATAGTTCGTTGTTCACATATCCCTGACTAGTCAAATACTCACTCAGACAGTTATACCACATTCTTCCAGATTGCTTCAAATCGTAGAGTGAACGCCTCAGCTGAACTGAGAGCGTGTTCCGGGGTTTGGAAATATTAGATCTAGTCAATGTAAGTCATTCGGGAACTTTCATATAAATTTGCATATCAAGATCCTCATAGAGATACGCAGTTACTACATCTATCAGTTGCATACTTAGTTTTTCGGAAACTACCAAACTGATAAGGTAGCGAAAAGTAATCACATTCATAACGGGTGAATAAGTTTAATCATAGTCAATCTCGAGGCGTTGTGGGAAGCCTTGCATAACAAACGAGCTTTGTAACTCACAATTTCATTCTTCTCATTATGCTTCATAACGAAAACCCACTTGTAGCCAACGAGCTTCACATGTGGAAGAGTATGAGCTACAGGTCCAAACACCTTACGTTTCGCAAGCAAATCAAGTTCGACTTGGATTGCTTGTTTCCAGTTTGACCAATCAGTTCTATGTCGACATTCATCAACAAAACGTGGTTCAATGTCATCGCTCAACATGATCTCAGTAGCTACTGTATACGCTAATGCATCGTCGACGATCATCTCATTTCTACACCAAACATCATCCAAGCTAGCATAATGGACCAAAATCTCACGATTCTCGGGAGGTGAATTCGTCTCTTCAAGGACGCTTCCGTAATCTAGAATTTCCTCATGAGTTGGATAGAATGAGTAGACGACAGTCGGATTCACAATAGGCTCTTCAGGGGCTTGTTTCGTGGGTTTCCTTTTCCGGGGGTGTGAATCCTTTGAACCAAGTGGTCTGCCACGCTTATTTGTAGGGGCAGATGATTGGCTAACTGGTAATGTACATGGATCGGCCAAAGTGGCGTCCCGGGCTTCCAAGAGAGAAGTCCGTCGTACATTTGGTACATCCATCTTTGCAGGCACATTCTTAACTAGAATATGTGATCTTGTCATTCACGCTAGATCAGTAAAAGCATCTGGCATGCTCTGAGCTACGCTATGATGATCTAATATGCGATGCACTTCAGTTTCAGACTCAGTGGTGCGGGGATCTAAATGAGACAAAGTGGGAGTCGTCCATGATAATCCACGTTGTTCTTCAGGTACATTGATGTTCTTATCTCCCCATAACGACGGAAAAACTATCTCATAGAAGTGACAATCCGCGAAAGGAGTAGTAAACAAATCGCCTGTCAAAGGTTCTAAGTAATAATGATCGAAGGAGAATCATATCCAATATAGATTCTCATATTTTGATGAGGCCCCATTTTTGTATGTAAGGGAGCGAAATCGGCACATAGACCACACAACAAAAAATGAGCAAATGCAATATGTCGTGTTCGTATCCGGTAACCAACTGAAAGACGTTATATGGTTAGGTCACAACATGCATCAGGTGGACCAACACGGCTGCGTGTAATATTGCATGGCTCCAAGCAATGATCGGGAGCTTGGTACATATAACCAACGATCGAGCAATCATTTATAAGCGCTTAATGAATGCCTCTGCCAGGTTGTTATGGGTGTGAACATGGGGTACTGGATGTTCAACTTCATCCCCAACCAACATGCAATAGTCATCAAAAGTTTTAGATGTAAATTCTCCAGCATTATCCAATCGAATAGATTTGATCGGATAATCAGGGTGGTGAGCCCTGAGCTTGATAACCTGAGCCAACAGTTTGGAGAATGCAATGTTCCTTGTGGACAACAAGCACACATGTGACCAACGTGTGAAGGTGTTAACCAAAACCATAAAATATCTAAATGGTCTGCAAGGAAGGTGAATCGGTCCACAAATGTCCCTCTGAATCATTTGTAGAAAAAAATACGAGGATTCGAACAAATTCTGTCATAAGAAGGCTTAATAATAAGCTTTCCCATTGAGCATGTTTGACATGCGGTTCCTTGAATCGAACCTAAACTTCGAGTTAATGGATGACCGTACGAAGATTTGAGGATACGGCGCATCGCTGTTCGTCCAGGGTGTCCCAAACGATTATGCCAAAGTGTAATTTCATGCGCGGTCCCAGAGGTAGAGCCTGCCACATAGTGGCTCTCTACATGGCGTATGGTTGTAGTATACAGACTACTCGGGATATGCTCAATCTTCTCTAGAATATGCTTTTGGCCATATTCGTTGGAAGTTATGCACAGAAATTGAACTCCATTTTCTACATAGGTTTCAGCATGGTAATTATTATCTCTAATGTCCATGAAACTCAACAACGTTCTTCCAGAACGTGGAGAATAAAGTGCCTCATCAATGGTCAAGATTGTACCATTGGACAACATTATACATGTCTTACCGTATCCTTCGATCAGGTTAGATGGTCCTGAGAGGGTTGTCAGATGTGCATTTATAGGTATGAAGTTAGTGAAATAGTTACGTTCACACAAAATGGTGTGCGTGGTTGCATTATCTGCCAGACAACTAACTTTCCCACTAGTCATACCTAGAAATAAAAATTAATTTGAATCGGTCATATGCATAAAAATTCTAAAAGCAAATATCCATTCAAAATAATTTAAGTATTCAAGGATGGTAATTAAAATAACTTAATATCCAAAAATAAATCATCAGCAAATAATCCAAACATAAAGGAAAATTGTGCAAAATTAAACCAAAAACAAAGGGGGTTCGGCCATTAGGTGGAATTCGACCCCATTGTTCCAAAAAACAACTAAAAATAGTTTATGTCTAAGATTCTAATCTTCCAAAGAGGTGGTATCCTCCTGAAAGTCAGAAACTTCCATCTTGGTACTCCCGGTTCATTCACTTGCACAAAGTTTGATTCAAACTTCTTACGACGAGAATGATATTTAGCTATAACCTCTAAGGAGCACGGCAAACAGGGGACCAATAGTCCTTTGGACCACAGCGGTAGCACATGTCCGCATCTATGGTTTCAGGTGCTTTGCCCTTATTCTTAAAGTTTGGGGCATTATGAGCGAGGTTAGGGCACTTTTGGGCTTGGTTTCTTCCCTTAGATAGGCCTTGGCTCTGTTGACCTTGACAGGGTGGCATCTAGCCACCCCTACCACGCCTATGTTGGCGTTTTGGGCCTTGGTTTGTGCTATAATGTGCTTCAGGCACAACAGTCGCCTAGTAGGTCGAGCTTGATAATTCTTCATCAACATCTGATTCTACTTTTCAGCGATAAGTAAAATAGAGATCAAATCTTAAAATTTAGTAAACTTCTGAGCCTTATATTATTGATGCATGACAATATTGGTAGTAGAGAAGGTCAAATAGGTCTTCTCTAGGAGATCCTCTTCGGTCAAGTTCTCGTTACAAAACTTGAGAAACGATCGGATTTGACAAACTTCATTATTATATTCATTCACATACTTAAAGTTGGAAGCGCAGATGATGCCAGTCATGTTTTGCTTCAGGCAAGAAGATGTCATTTTTGTGATCAAAACGATCAGCCGAAGCGACCCAAAGTGCTCGTGGATCTTCCTCAGCAAGGTACTTAGTTTGCAGTGCATCATGAATGTCTTCAGATGAAGATCATGGCAGTGGCTTTCTTAACTTCGCCAACCGGGTTATCTGTCTCATCTTCAATGGCGGGATGCAAATTCTTTGCAGTGAAGTCAAGTTTGTTCAAGTTCGACATGTCTCTATCACAAAATAAATGGACAAAAATGTGGTTGGTGTAATGGAGAAAAAATCAATCCATTCACATATGAGTAAAACATTCAGGTTCTAATAGACATTTATTGGTTTAAATTTACATGAAAAAAACTTCGAGTTTTCATGGGTGATGTTTTTAAGGAAAACTTCAGGTTTTGGAGAATTATGAACTTCAGGTTCAGATGTTCATGTAGACAAACACAAATATATATACAGAAATATGCAACAATAAATATAAAAATAGATCTTTAGGTCCAGAATTATAATTGATTTAATTATTTGGACTTTGGGCCAAAATTAAAGTGTGGGCAAAATTTTTTAAAACCTAAATTGTCTAAAAAATTAAACAATTATGCTTGGGACCCAAAAATATGGACCAAAAACCCACGGGTGGGTTAAGCAAATTGGTGACGTGGTCCAGGCCCAAAAATTTGGGCTAGGTTGGGCTCGGGCTAGCATGTAGGCAAGCTCAACATCACAAAATAAATGGAATGCAGGCACAAACCCAAAAAAATATAGGCCCGTGAAGGGCTCTAATCTGATGTGATGCGTACACGGATACACTAGCGCGTGAGCTGGGATCCGGTGCAATGCAGACACAGATACACCAGCGCCCGGGCTGGGATCTGGTGTAACGCGGAGAATGGAGGGGGACGCCAAAGCCCACTTGGGCTGGTGTCATTCGCAGGTCGTGAGTCCAGATCAGTCCAATATGCTGTTTGGATTTGGGCCGTAGCAGCAAATGTAACTAGCAAACCTAAAAGGGTGTTGTGCGATACAGGCCTGAGGGTCCGAGACCCACTAAGGCTAGGGTCAAGAAACCCAGAACACCACAGTGGCACTGGGTGTGGGATTCGAACCGAAAAAATCTTCGGCGTCGCTTTAGGCGACTTCGCTCGGTCGGTCATGACACGACGATGCATAGGGGTTAGATTAGAACCCTAATTTTGGATGAAAACCTAAGTTTTGACGTCGGGGAAAGGGTCTGAGAAATTGTGAGGATTTGAAGAATCTTTCGAAAATTCACCGATGGTTATCAGATCTTTCGAGAAACCAATTGTCTCCGACGATGGTTGGGTCCCAAAAACACGGCTGCAAGTCGTGATGTCCCAAAGAGACAGCGTGAGGCTATGGCTGACTGCAGACGGCGGTTTGGTTTGTGGGTTCGATGCCAAAACGGTGTCGTCTTCTTTGATTGAGCATTGGGGGTTTTGCTACTGTGCATCGTGGCTCAAGAAGGCTCGCATGAGCTCGGGTTTTGAATTTGGCAAACCCTAATTTTTTTTTTGTTCAATTTCCAGATTAATTCAATGCATATTCAATTAAATAATTTAATGCATGGACTTATAATTGATGCAATTCATGGCAATATCAAATTCACATAATTCAACAATTATGGATATAATGCATACACAATTTATGTAGAATCTAAAATTCAAAAAACGTAAAGTTGTGTCATGCATTATGATGAATGTTCATGCTATCAGGGCTGCAAAAATATTGAGAGAAAAATTGTTGTTTTGAAAGAACCTGATTGCGTGATGATATTGATAGACTGGTTTGATACAGAAAAAAACTTCCACGTCAGATTCCTAAGCGCAGCGGTATGAGCGTGCTGATAACGTCTTGTGGCCTATATTTATCTGACAGATGAGAGGGGGTCGGCGGCACAAAGAAAATATAGAGAAAGAGATGTGTTTGTAGGGTTGTGTAGAGGATGTGTTATTCCCCATATGCAGTGCCTTTATTTATAGTAATAAGGGAGGGAAGAAATCCTTCTCCTCCAAGGAATACAAGTCCTAATAGGGAAGAATAACTAGAATCAAATCAAATCTAGGATTTACACAATCACACTTAAATAAGAAATTTATAACATATAGGTTCTGATATTTACAGATGGTTAGGCTTGAGAGTTATTTGTAAGCAAGAACTCTTAGGTTTAAATCCTTGTGAGGTTTAACCCAAATTCATCGCTCTCTAATGTACTATTGATGTATTATAATCTAAGTTGGTTAAAATGCTTGAAGACTCGAAGTGGTTATTTTCGTAGCATGATGAGGTACGGCTTAGCGCAAAACTGAGCTCAGTGGCGTTTTAGGATTCATACAGCCAATCCACTTAGTGAGATAAGACTTGATTGTTGATGTTGATGACAAGGTAAGTCAACACCGTGACACATTGAACCATGGGTCTCGGTGGTGGTTTTGTGGGTTCAATTATTTGGTTGCTCGAATAAATCTTTTTTAGGAAAACTAACGAAAAGTCTAAAAAAATATTAGTTTTAATGAAAAAATGACAAATGAAGGTGTAGTGAATAGTACCAGGAAAAGGTAAACATGTTGTTTTTCGTTAAAAATGAATAGTACCGGGAGTGTTTTGTTAAAACTCCCATCTTTTTTATTTTAGGAAAAGAAAAAAACTATTTGATTTTAGATAATTTAAGAACCAAGGTCAATATATTTAAAAAAAAAACAACTAACGATCACGTCATTTCATTTGGAATTCAAATTTGGTGCACAAATACGATGAACTTAGCATGTTCATACACAACTTGATGATCTTGCCAAACAAGTTTTAATATGAAACGTTCATGCTTTGTATTTTTATCGTATCTTGATTCTTTTTAAAAATAGAATAAAATGAATAAAATCCTGGCTCGATTTTTAACTAATTGGTTATTAAATACCATTTACGTTGAATTTTATATGGAAAGTTGTATTAGGTAATATTTATTGGCCCTTTTATTTCACTTAAATATTCAATGATTTGCTACCAAACCGCTTAGTCAAGCCAGGAGATAAAGCACATTCGGGCGTTAGACCGCGCACATATTTGTAATTTGCACGCATAATGTTATACTCGATCGCATACACTTGTATTGTACATTAGATGATATTGTGACTGACTTATTAGCTTGGCTAACGGTACATCCTTTTGTTCGCTATTTTTGACTTGTTAGTTTTTCATATTTTCATATTTTTTTACTTATTAACTAATGAAAAAATCATTGTTCATCTATTTATGGCGTCATTTCTTGACATATTTCACACAAACACACACATAGTATAATTCTTGCCTTATCATTTCCCTAGTCAGCAAGTATAACGGGGCTATGTGCCCTTGTGACCAAGTCGGGATCCTCGTCGGATCCTCTTTGTGAGGATCCCGGGGATCCGTGAATTGTGTTCATTTATCGCACATCGTACAGTCAGAAATCATTTTAAATATTTTTATTTAAAAATAAACGTAAACAGTACTTGACAAAAACTGACCGTATGATATACGATGAACAGACACGATTCACGGATTTCTAGGATCCTCACCAAAAGGATCCGGAGAGGATCATGTTGGCTTGTGACCAATCATTGTGCATTTGACACATGAAGTAATCAGTCAAAGGCTGCCACGTGTAATGTAGTTTAGTGGGAACCTTCGAAGGAGAGCGTACTTACACTCATACTATAAATTGGTTATGATGTCGGAGGTGCCAATCATTCAAAATCTCATATTTGATGTTCCTCTTCTTGTTTTCTATAAAGAATGATGAAACGTCTAAGCATCCTTCTCGTTTTGAATGGGAAGAGACTCAAATGACAACATGATTTGGTTCAAAATATGAATCAAAGTTGTTACATCGAATCATTAATTTACCAAATGATAACAGTAAGATAGTACGAAGCTTTAGTATTTTTTAATCAGATTTACGTATTATATATTGTTTATGTAAAGTCTCATTTTGAGTATTGTTAGGTTGTTTGAATGGTATTGTTGATTTGATTTTCCCTCTCATTTTATTTATTTAGTATCTAATTTTCTTCTTGTTGTTTGGATGAATATGCCTTATATTACCAACAGGCCTCCAACTTTTTGTATTTTGATTTTGTTTTCTTTATAATTTTCACAAACATTGGTGTCATTTTACATCTAACATGGTCGATTTTTCTCAATTTTTTCTACCAAGGGTTGTCATTGCATCCGACTTACAAAAAAAAAAAAAAAAAAAAAAAACCCTCTTTTCAAAAAAAACCCTAAATCTAGAAGCTTCACAGCCGCATGCCCCTTGCTTTGACTTGGGGCTAGCGGCAACCCCTTTCCTCCTTTCTTTTAGCCTCCATCTCTCCTCCCTCACCTTCAACCTTCTATTTTCTCTCCTTTCTTCCCTTCTTGTAGATTCCCCTCATTCTATCTCGTTTCTTCTTCCTCTATCCATGTCTCAACACCTCTTTCTAGTTGGGTGGAGTTAGGCTATTATCCTTCATATCGATAACGACCTAATTTTGTTTCTCCTACACTATTAAGAGTGTTGGTCGTGTTCACGACGATGGTAGTTCAGGTGTACAGTGTACATGGTGGTTTGAAACATCCTCATCTTAGTCTTGCAGGTGGTTTGATTTGCAGATATGAAGCCATTGAGGCTTTCTATTGGTTGGATTAGGTATGTTGAGGCACACCCTTTGGAAGTTTCAACTCGATCCTTTAGTTTTGGGTTTGTGGTGCTGGCTGGTTACAACGTCGTTACGGTGAAGAACATGGCCTCTTAGTTGAGGCCTTTGCTATTGCCGTTGGAAATTTGATGCACACTTGCCCAAATCGTTGATTCAATATGTGGATTATTGTTTCAATTTGCTATGTTGTGATCCATGTGGCCTTGGTGTTTACAAATCTTATCTTTTTCCCAGTAGGCGGAAACCCTTGGCAGCTTTTAGTGCTAAAGATTTTATGCAGGTTACTCTAGGCTTTTGGTGGCAGGGACGACGATGTCCATGGTGGCTCTGTCGTGTCGTGGGATCTGCAACCAAGCCTCTGTTGTCCTTGTTACCCACACACCCATGTGGTCCTGCAACCCACGACTCCTACCACGTTTGTACTCGTGTCTTTCCTGTGGACACGCTTGTGAACACGTCATCGTCTTTAGTCAATTTTTAAGTATTTGTTCTGTGGCGTTTTGAGAGGGTTAGATTAGTAGATTTTGTGTTGCTTCTGTGATATGTTTGTGTCGCTTATGCGATTTATATGGTTTCGTTGTTGATAGCTTTATGTCAAGGTATCAGTGTTAGGACTGTTGCATCTACCGTCTTTGTGATAGTTTTCCACGAGACTCCTATTTGTGTTGGTTTATTATGGTAGCCGTATAGGGGTTTAAAATATTTGCATGTTGTGAGAACTATCTCCATATCAAGAAATTGATCACTAGAGAAACTGTACCCATCTAGCACCTCTTGTATTTGGTTGTTCTTAGTAATGAAACACACTATCGCTTTACTTGGATCTCGTGCAACTCAATTAAGCATAAATGTCTTTGGTCATATTATTTCAAGTTTGTATATTGTTTTTTTTTTTTTTTGGATCAAACGATAGATTTGTTAGATTGATATTATTGTATATATATTTTATTTCCTATTATTTTGGCCATAATTTTGTATTAAATTGTTGGATTTAATGTGTTTTGTGCAAGTTTTGTAGAAAATATAGGGTTCGTTTGGAAGCGCTTTTAAATGACTGAAAATGCTTTTAGCAAAAATGTTTTTGGGTTCTAAAAGCATTTAAAGTGTTTCATGCAAGAAACACATAACTAGAAGCACTTTAAGTGCTTTTTGATGATCACTTGCATTTTTACTAAAGATTGGTTCCAAAAACAATTTCACCAGAAGCGGTTATAGTTATTTTAAAAGCATTTCCAAACGAGCACATACTTGTGATAAAAACATGAACTTTACGATTAAAATACGTGACGACCCGAAGATCCGGCGAGGAGGTTTACGGGAGCTGTGTTGGGCTTGTGCTAATAGTCGAAAGTGGGCTGGTGCTACTAAGCCCAAATTGGGTGAAGTAAGGCCCAAATATGGAAAAGAGGAGTATAAACAGGGAGCATGCGGCAAAAGCACGAAAAGGAGGAACGACTCTCCAGATCCCATGCACATACATGATACATAGCCGAGGGAAAGAAAGGGGAAGACATTGGAGAATTCAAAGCTTTGCCGTGGAGCGGAGATTGAAATTGCGGTTGTTCACTTTTATGTTTTCGAATTTCAGCGTTGTATTCTTTAATCTTAATATAATGTGTATTCAACTGAGATTCTGATGGATTTAAATCTATGAATTTTGATGGAGTTTAATTGATTTGTTGAGATTTCATGTAAAATTTCGATTCAATGCCCTCGAAATCTCATGTAGAGATGTGAGATATGTGAATGCTTAAAATACAATACAAATCTCTTCAATTCCCTCAAGTTCCTCAATTTTTTAAAACTCTTTAAAACAAATTTATAATTGAAGACACCTAAAATGTTATAAACTTCTTTAAAACCCTAATTCAATGCATCCAGATTTCTAAGGATTTTAATAAACTATCTTAAAATCTTGATTGAATACACGTTGAATTTCAAAAAATCACTTAAAATACTAATTGAATACCCCAAATTTATAAAAAGATTTAAAGTCACTCAAAATCTCAATTGAATACACCTGTCACTCAAAAATACTTTTTCTAATGCAAGCAATCTATTAGCCGAGAAAAGATTTGGATTTAGTACTTTAAACGTAAGAATGAATGCTTTTGATTAACTTTACCAACTTGATGATGTGAAAATACCACTTTCTTCCGTATTTCTATTCACTCGAGTCAATGGAATTGATTCCAGTCAAATTATTAAATTTGTTTGCTTTCCAAGCTACTCAAACATTTTATCTTCTTGATAGAATGAGAATTAATTAGGCCAAGTAAATTAGCCAAACATCTTATCTTGCAGTTTTAGTAGTACAGGGACTTTTTCCTTTTTAACTTTTCGGTTCATGATAACACGATACTTTAATTAATCTAATTTTCATAGAAATTTTTCTTATTCAAACTTTAATCAGACACACAGCCTATTTTTTAATTTTAGCTCTCATTTTCTTATTGTTCTTGAATGACACTAACCTGCTTGGAAATGCAATTTTGAAGCAGAATTTGAGGACAAAAGAGGTAGAAAAAAAAAATTCGAAAGACTTAAAAGGAAGCCTTAAAAAAGACATTAAATACTTAAAACTGACGAAATACCCGACGCAACCGCGGACAATTGAGTTCTAGAATTAGTACAACTCCACATGGTGATGGTGAGAAAGCTTTGTTGTTGTTTTCAAAAGCGTTTTTCATGAACTGAAAATAATTTATTAAATTCCTCAAAAAGAAAAAAAAAAAAAAAAAAAAAAAAATTACGACACGTGCAGAAATTTGTAGAAACAAAGGCAAAATATGAAAATAGCAACAAAATTATCTACTAACAGTGTTTTAAAGTTTCGCGGCTTCGGCTGTACACCCAATTTCTTCTTCTTCTTCTTCCTTTTCTTACTTGCAGTGCTGCTGCTCAATTGCTCTCTCACTCCATCTCTCAGAATCTAGACGCGCTCCAATCGGTCTGCAAACTCTCCTCCAGAGGTGAATTTCCTTTTCCCTTTTTTTTTTGAATTTTCCTTTATTTTAGGGTTATCAAAATTTCGAATTGCAAATGGTGTATTGGTAACGCATTACTAGCTTTAGGGTTTCGTTCGATGCTGGGTTTCCGAGAAAACTGCCTGCAGCAAAAGAAATCCCAATTTTTCTAGAATTTACTTCTTCATTTTTATCATTTTAACTTTTAGTGGAAATTTTTGCTCAGCTCGGACTAAATTGCTATGTTTTGGCTCAGTTTTTTTGGTGGACTTTATTGTTTTAGGATAATTTTGAAATTGATCAAGTAAGGGAAGCCTCGAATTTGAAATTTTTTTGTGTTAGAAAGTTGATTTTCTGTTGTTTCCTGTTTGATTCTCGGAGACCAAACGCTGATGCCAAGTTTATCTGGTTTAGGAAAACCTTAGCTTTGAGCTCCACAATTGAGATCTAAGATTGCATCTCAAAGATTTTCAATAAAATTGGCGGGAAAATTGACAAAGTATAGTTCTATTCTATGAGAGTGAAATTCTGAATCTTAGTTTTCGTTCTTAAGTCTCTTTCCTTTTGCTTTGTGGGACTTTATACGGGAAAACTACATTTACCCATCATGCGCTGGATATCAATTATCATACTTTATACCCACTACGAATCGGAGGTTTTGTGGTAGTTATCTAAAAGGGACGTGTTCTCGACAGCTCTCTGCTCATCCCGCTGTAGCCACCTAGTAGCCTGTAATTTGTCATCAAAGTAACAAAGGTGGAAGTTACAAAGAGTTTTGATGATAGGGCAATCTTAAACTTCTGTAGGATGATTTAATTTGATGCAGTTGGTATTGGTATGAATCACTGTATAACCTTGTTTTTTGATTATGACTTAGTGGGCTTATGCTTTCTTCTTCGTTTGTTTCAGGTAACTAAGGAAGTTAGCCATGCCCCCAACAAGAAAATCAAAAAGTGTGAGCAAGCGGTTTTCTTATAATAATGAGGCTTCTTCTAATCATGGAGAGCACGCTAACACAAGTGGGCAGAAAGTAAGTCCTGACTTTGTTTTGTGGATGTTATCATCTGAAATGTTTTTAGTCAATTATCTTTTCGAAATTCTTTTTCCTTTCCGAATACAGAATAACAGATCCTCATTAGTACTTTCTTTCCTTTTTTTGTTTTTGTTTTAGGGTCTGTGTCGTTTGGGGGGAGGGAGGTGGGACCATTTCAGTTATTTTAGTTAGCTAGTTATGAACTTTTGTTCTTATAAGTACTGTATTGCTTCACATGGTTATTGAACGTTGATTTCTGGATCCGACTTCTTTCCTTATGTGCTATAATTCTGTTTAGCTTAGCTTTTAATAATTTTCTTTTGTTTTTTGGAAAACCTCATTTACCATTGTATAACTTTGTCAATGGAAATAAAAGAATTCTTGATTTTCTTCCTCCTTTTTTCTGAAATAACTTTGCATTGCCACTCCAGGACTAAGAAGTTATGTGATCAATGTTGGTTTACTTCTTGTTGTGTTTATGCAGCTCTCAAACAGTAATGACCTTGATTGTCTAATGGTAGTATTAGAACTATTTAAATGTAGTAGTTGTTAACTATTTTTGGATCCTTTTCGCCTACCCTCTCATGTGCAGAAGAGAAAGTTGTCGGACATGTTAGGGCCTCAATGGAGCAAGGAAGAGCTAAAACAATTTTATGAAGCGTATCGTAAATATGGAAAAGATTGGAAGAAGGCTAGTACCAATTTTATGATACTCTTCACATGGATAACATGTTTGGATCGCCAGTCAGCTCACTAATTTACTACTAATTTGTGTTTTAGGTGGCTGCTGTAGTATGCCACCGATCTGCAGAAATGGTAGAGGCCCTTTACACAATGAATAAGGTATGTTTGGGATATTGTGCAATTTATCTTGTATACTCTATCTGGATCCATATAGATCAAGTTGTGTCTAAAAAATTTGTTTGTCATGGCCTCATTAACTGTTTTGATGTTGTGGCAAGTCCAGCATTGCTTGGAGTTTTCAGTAGTTTGAGAAAAAATTAAATTGTATATTATGACTTATTTTTGCATCAGGAAATAAGATTTGACACCATTTTAGTTTGTTGAGCTCTACAAATTAGACGCTTTTTTTTAAAATAAAATAAAAATCTGGTTATGTACAAATTAGTTTAACAGAATTCAGTTAATGCTCGATGAAGTTTCGTTGCTTGATTTTTTTTTCACCCTAATATGAAAGTAGATAATAGAATTTGAATATGCATATTGGGAGTTAACACATTTTTATTTTGTGGTAATAGTTTTACAAACTTTGTTGATGCCATAATCCTGATTTAACTTTGTTTTTTTCCTGCAGAAAATAAATATGTATGCTTTTTATGTTTTAATGATAAGCTTTATTTGTAGCATGTCACTCAAGATTTTGCTTTATTTTCAGGCCTATTTATCTCTTCCTGAAGGTGTTGCATCTGTTATTGGTCTGACAGCAATGATGACTGACCACTACTCTCTACTGGTAAATTAATTATTTAACCGAGTTTTCAGATTATTATATGCACTTAACCTCTGGTAGTGTTCCAGTTTGGCTGTTTTAGTATATCTACAAACACTGCTTGGAGAAAGGAAACTGTACATTTTGCCATGAAATTCATAAGGAGAAAATGAAATGTAGCTAACTCAAGTAGGGGAGAAAGAAAAAGGACGTTTTCAGGAAACAAAATGAAAGTGGCCATAGTGCATTGGTCTATTCGGTGAAGGGTTTCTCAGCTGTTAACGCAAATTTTCCTAAGGAATAATCAAAACCTGGCATTGGTTTATTGCTAAAGGAAACAGTAATGAAGTTCTTTCTTTAACCATGTTGGAAACATATTTAATCTTTTGCTTACATGCTAGTTACTGCTCAACACATTTAATTTTTTGTTTACATGATAAGCAGTAACTAGCATGTGAGCAAAAGTGTGTTTCTTATTCACACTTAAAATAAAATGCTAATTACTGCTTTTTCACGATTATAAGTTATTTTTGTCCGTCTTTTTTTTAGGTCTGAGTTACTTGTCATTGTCATGATATGTAATATTTGGTGATTTTTCTATCCGTTTGGGGAAATGATTTTCACACATGCCGTTTCACCTTATGCACACCCCTTTTAATTTATGTCCTTTGATTCTCTTTTGATTTATTCAGTCCAAAGCCCAGAAATGGAGAGGGGTTTGTAAGGGGTGTGAAAATCATTTCCCTCCATTTATGGTGACCATGTGCATGTGTATTATTGTGTAAATGAGTTTAATGATCTTGTACTGTTGATATAAATTCGGCTAGTGTTTTTGAGAATCATCCATATGGAACTCATATAGAGGACTCTGGCCTTGCAGGGAGGAAGTGACAGTGAACACGAAAGCATTGAGGGTGTAGGAACCCCTTGGAAACCTCAAAAGCATGAAAGGGTAAAATTTCAGACTGAGGTCTCAAAAAGATTTGGACATATTCCGGATTCTTCACAATCCCCTCCAATGGCATCAAGTAACGACTGCTTGTCACTGTTGAACAATAGGCGCTCAGGTGGGAAATGATATGATCTCCGTATGTGTATAATTTGCATTTTTGCTTCTTTGTTTTTCCTTTAAGGGAGGGGGTGGCGGGTGGTTTTATTTTACCCATTTGCTGCTTTGTACTGAAGAAGTTTCGCTGCTGCCTTTCATGCTGTCCATGTCATATTTTCATATTTAGATATAGTGCAACTTTGAGTCAAATGTGGTTTCTTGTTTATGTATGTTTGCCCTTTGTTTCTGAAAAGAGAAATTGGTGGTGGTGGATGGAATAATAAGTGTAGGAGCAAAGGTAGAAACTAGGTTTATATAATTAGTTTTTAATTTATTTATTAAAATCAGAATTTTTGGATTAAATTATCAGGGTTTAATAATTATTATTTTATTATTTCAGGATTACCTCTATAGATAGGGCCTACTGTGATGCAATACTAAATTTTTTGTGAATTGAGATTACAGAGATAAATTTGAACTTCTTTTCTTGCAATCATTCCACTCCGTGCTTATCTTTTTCCTCTCTCTCTCTCTCTCTCTCTGCTTTTCTGCTTGGTTCTCTTCAGAGTTCTCTTTGCCTTTCTTATTCTATATATATTGGCTTCAAAGATGTTAATGCCATTGATGTTCTTTGAATCTGTTTCAGGAATTGGGCCTCATGCTGTTAAAAAAAGGACTCCTCGTATCCCTGTTGCATATTCTAGTGATAAAGATAACAGTAGAAATTATGTTTCACCAGCCAGGCAAGGCTTAAAACCCAGTGTAGACACTAAAAATGATGATGTTGCTAATGAGATAGCATTGGCATTGACTGAGGCCTCACATAGAGGTGATTCTCCCTTGGTTTCTTGGAAATCTAAGAGAAAAGCCAAAGGTACACCACCAACTGTTAGGAATGGTGAAATGATGGTAAGATTATTATTTAAAAGAAAGGTTAACTGCTTTCCTAACAGTTCTTTCATGATAATAGCTTAGTATTCATGGTCGTTTCTGACATATAGGGTGCAGAATCGGAAATGACTACAACCAGGCTCCGTGCTAGTGAAATGGATGAGGGTGGACATGAATTGAGCTTAGGAAGCACAGAAGCTGACAATGAAGACTTTGACAGAAGTAAAAAGTATGCAATGGGTGCAGAAGGTACTGGTACTCTGGACTTCCAACGGAGGGGGAAGAGATACTCTGTAAAGAAGCAAAAGGTTGAAAATAAAAGCAATCATTTTGAAGACATTAAAGAAGCCGGTAGCGGAACAGAGGAAGGACAGAAGCGAGGTACTATCAAGGGAAAACTTGAAACTAAAGTTACGAAAAGTGCAAGATCCTTTGACAAGGAACAAAGAAACAAAAGTAAAAAAGCTCTGATTGCAGAAGGTATTTTAGAAAACATTTAAGTCAGGCTCCCTCCCCCCTTTAACCTCTCCGTCCCTCTATAACTGATGTTTGTATACTTCTATACAACCTGTTTTCTTTGAAATTTCGAGCTATGTACTTTTGATGTGTAGGA
Source organism: Heteromeles arbutifolia (assembly GCA_024362995.1). NCBI lineage: Eukaryota > Viridiplantae > Streptophyta > Magnoliopsida > Rosales > Rosaceae > Heteromeles > Heteromeles arbutifolia. Next base: position 24,313,388 of record JANCRC010000006.1, read on the forward strand.
CGGGTATAGTTGAGTTAGGTTTTGCTTTGTGTTGCTAGTTTCTTGCAATTCTCATTGAACTCTATGTCAGATTTGGCTTTTGTTTTTGTGTGTGGTTTTCGATATTACCTTTGGATTTGATTGCTCTGTCTTCCAAACAGTTGAAGCATGTCTAGATAGTATTCATTCCAACTCTTTTCTCCATGCAGATGAAAGCACTCCCTTTGATGCACTACAAACTCTGGCAGATCTATCCTTGATGATGCCCGAAACTACTGATACAGGTCACACATTTGTGTTTTGAAAAGTAACTTTTATAACCCTCTTCTGCTAGGAACCTTGGGTTTTATCTCTTATCATTTCCTTCTTTTAAGTGTATGTATTTAATTTATAAATGTGCAGTTTGTGTTATTCATTTTCTCCTAATGCTAGCATTCAATTTCAGAATTCAAAACTTCTTATTAGCTTACCTGGTAGGCTGGTACCTTATCAAGGGGTTTGATCAAATACAATGTTTTTGAATTGTTAACTTACCATAAATCTTTCTTCTTATCTCTTTTATAAAAATAAAATAAAAAGTGTTTCTTTGTAGTTCATGTAGATCTTAACTAGAATTAGACTTTGCATGCTTGTATAAAGTTAACATTCTGTTTGTCTTTGTTTTATCTGTACTTCTTATCAATAGTTTGAGGGATCTTTTGTGTCAGTTACTTTATAGATCCTCTTAAACTGTTAACGATTGTATTTGACTCGACATTTATTTTTTGTTGGTTCTGTGTTTAGAGTCTTCTGCACATGTCAGGGAAGAAGATTTCTATGTTGCTAACAAGTCTAAAACTAAAGGGAGTCACTCAATTTCTGGGTTTGAACCCAGTGCTTTGAAAACATCTAAACTGGGCAAACTTAAAGAGGGAGGTCACCAGTCTAACACCGGACTGCAAAAAAGAAAGCAATTGTTGCCATTTAAAGTAAGGACAAGTATCACTTCCCCTACAAATTTGCTCAGTTTTTCTTTACTCAAGATACTTAATATGGTCCATCTGGTTATGGCATAAATTGAGGAACATTTGTGACATTAATTGCAGGTATATAATGACGCTCAAACAGACTGTCGTGGGAGTGATAATCAAAAGATTGAGGTGTGCTGTCTTTACTTCCTGACTCTCTCTCTCTCTCTCTTCCTTTCTTCTTATATTGCTATTTTGGAAGTTTAGTAATACTTTAAGATCAAAAATATAATTTCCATTTGATCATGTCCTTTCTTATGGTAGTTACAATGTGAGTTTAAGTTTTTTTTTAACTTTCATGTGCCTATAATTTCTATTAGCTTTTGGTATTTATCCTTGATTTCAGGCTACAGTTGAGGTGAATAAGTCTACGAATAAGGGTAAACGATCTTCTCATTATATTACACACCCAAAGCAAGGGAAATCTGTGAATCCTCTACAGAATGCATCTTCTTCTACTGATCATGAAAGGGAGGAGAACAATTCAGGATTATCAACTTTACAAGTACCATCTGCAAACCAGGCCAACTTACCTACAAGAGACAGTATTAAATTGAAGCTGGACAGGCACAAACCATCAATAGAGAAGGATAAAAAGTCTGCTGAGGGTATTTTAGATGAACAGCCTGATAAACTGGCTCCTTCGTTTTGTAACAGAGAAATAAATATTAAGGTAAAGATGTGGTGTCATTTATATCGCCACCTTTGGTTTTTTTATATTCTTTTTTGTTTCATTTATTGGTGTACGTTTACATTTTCAGGAAAGACTTTCTAATTGCTTGTCTCGGTATCAAGTGCGAAGATGGTGTGCTTTTGAATGGTTTTATAGTGCAATTGATTACCCATGGTTTGCTAAAAGGGAGTTTGTGGAGTACTTGAATCATGTTGGATTAGGTCATGTTCCAAGATTAACTCGTGTTGAATGGGGTGTAATACGGAGGTAAATGTCCCTGATCTTCCTCTTTGATTGGAACTTTTCTTTTAAGGGGCAACTTTTGACTGGAAAGTAATACTATCTTTTGGAGAAATATTTATAAAGTTGTGCTAAATTTTTGCTCTCGCTTGTTGATGCAGTTCCCTTGGCAGACCACGGAGATTTTCTGAGCAGTTTCTGAAGGAAGAAAAAGAGAAGCTTAATCAGTACCGAGAATCTGTTAGAACGCATTATGCTGAACTTAATGCTGGTACAAGGGAAGGGCTTCCAACTGACTTAGCTCGGCCTTTATCAATAGGACAGCATGTCATTGCTTTTCATCCCAGGACTAGAGAGATTCACAACGGAATTGTACTAACCGTCGACCATAGTAGATGTCGTGTTCAGTTTGACCAGCCTGAACTAGGGGTTGAACATATTATGGTAATTAGTTCCCCTCACATAATTTTTGGAAAAATTACATATTTGAGAAATGTTAGCAACCTTCTCACTTAACTTCTCATTTCAATCTCTTCACTTCTCCTCATGCCACGTATACTCCACTAGCACTCAAAACTAAAATTTTAATTACATTAAAATCCCACTACTTTTATTCCTTTGTTAGTATAATTAAAATTTTAGTTTGTCTACCAAAAAAATAATTAAATATTAGTTTTGTGTGCTAGTGGAATACAATGTGTAGAAGCGAGAAGGTTGCTAGCACTCCCCTAAATATTTATATGATTGAGTGATGTCTTGAATGTGATGTGTATGATAATTTACACCTTTTCGGTTCCCGTTCCTTTTTAATGGTATGGTTTAACGTACTTCATGACAGGATATTGATTGCATGCCTTTAAGTCCAGTGGAGAATTTACCTGCTTCTTTCACAAAGCACAATGTCAATGTCAACAAATATATTGAGAACCTAAAGGAGCTCAAGATTAATGAACACCTTAAAGAAGGAAAGACTGAAGGGTATAACGTTGTTCCCTGTTATATCCAGCCATCGACTCATCATATCAACAAATCATCAAAGCAGACAGAGGTTAGTTGTGAGTTGCAGCTGCCAAAACATGTGGTCGTTATTTTTGTACTTTGTGTCCTTTATTTGTTATTAAATGTTTAAGGATCTTCTTGGAGTATCTGATATATTCAGGGCCTTGAAATTGCCCCTTTTATAAGATGAGCATTCTTCTAAGCATGTCGTCTTAATGACACAACAATGAGTGCACTTCTTTTTTCTCAACACTGCTAATCTATAGATTTCATTGAGGCTGAAACAGAATATCTGCCATTTATTGTTACCGGTTTGCGGCTCATGTTACTTGGAATCCCATTGCTGTATGCAGTGCCGTGTATTATTGTCCTGTTGGAGTTCTATTGCTATACGCAACATGCTTTTCACTTTTTCATGTTGTTAGGACATTGTTTCCGTTGGTCATTTGTGTATGCTGACTGCTTAAACCAATGAGCTTATATTAAGGCTGTATCTTTATATGTAGAAAACTTTATAGTGCAAAATAATTATATGCTATTATCTAAAGTTGAAAGTGTGGCTAGGGGAAATCATCAAACTTTGTACAAGCTAAAGGTGGGCCTGGTGAAACTGCTGCTGCACAAGTGGCAAATTCTCAACCTTCACTTCCTGTGCAGACCCAAGCAAAGGAAGCTGATATACGAGCTGTATTAGAGTTGACTCGTGCACTTGACAAAAAGGTGTGGTGCTGAATATCTTATATCCATCTTAGGTGTTAACCATTGGAAAAATGTGTTATATTTGGAGAAAAGTGACTTTACCTGTTCAACTGCTGTCAACGTTGGGTATTTTAGAATTGAGTTGATCACTTTGAAACTTGTAGGATGCTGTGGTATCTGAGTTGAGGTGCATGAATGATGAGGTGTTGGAAAACCAAAGAGATGGAGACAGCTTTATCAGGGATTCTGAGCCTTTTAAAAAGGAATATGCTGCAGTGCTTTTACAGTTGAGTCAAGTCAATGATCAGGTATCAGTATCCAATCTTCCCATTTGTAGCTTCATTCCTTTCCGTTTACCATGTTGGTACAATGCAACTATGAAGCAAGCTGATAGCCTTTCATGCGCAGGTTTCTTCTGCTCTGTTTTGCTTAAGACAACGCAACACGTATAGAGGGAGTCCCACAGTAAGCTCGGTGAAGCCCATGGAAAATTTAAGCGACCCTGGTGGCCATTCAAGCCCTTCTGGGTATTCTTGTCATGCCCAAGAATCGGCAGGTCGTGTGTGTGATATTGTTGAAAGTTCAAGAGCAAAAGCCCGCAAAATGGTTGATGCAGCTATGCAGGTATGGATAGGGAATCTGGTGCTTTTTTATTCTTTCTCCCAGTGTTCTCTATGAGTTACTGTTACTCAACCAGAAGTTAAATTGCTGTGAGTAAATGTCCATTGGTACTCTGACAACAATTTCATCTTAATTACTATTTCAGGCAATTTCATCCTTGAGGAAGGAAGATAACCTTGATAGGATGGAGGAGATTATAGACTTTGTTAGTAATCGGCTCTCTGATGACGCTGGCAGGCTGGGACCTTCTACTACCCCTGCAGATCCAGTTCGGGTTTCTCAGGATCAGCCAACTGCCTGTACATCAAAACCAATGGAAACGAGTTGTTCAGCTGATCCCAAGTCAAATAGTGTATCGAAGCGAAATGAAGAAAAAGCCCTTACAGACCTTATTGTAAATTGTGTAGCAGCGTTTTTGATGATTCAGGTAATCGAGTATACATTGCATAGTTTTCTGTTGCTGCTGATTTTTCTTGATCCGCTTCTCTCGAGTATCTAAACTTTCCCATTTGCATAAGGCAATCAAATTGTTTGTGGATATAACTAACATAAGAAACTAAAATTCTAAAGGGCCAAGTAACAATTTACATTATACAATGTGGGATTTATCTGTTTATGACCTTTGGTTTTGGTTTTTGCCACATGAAATGCAGACATGTACAGCGCGACAGTTTCCACCGTCTGAAGTTGCCCAGGTATTAGACGAAGCCGTGACTAGTTTGCAGCCACTTTGTCTGCAGAACCTTTCGGTTTACGGAGAAATACAGAAGTGCATGGGCATTATTCGGAACCAGATACTGGCGTTGGTGCCTACATAGTTCCCCTTCACACCCTAAATATACCTGCTCTGCATATTTTGTGTATCTTTTTTGGCCCTTCTCAACCATCGCCAGAATCAAATGTGCGTAGAGGTGTATCTTGAAGCATTTTTGTACGTATATAATGATATAAATGTTGAACAAAATCTCTGCATTTTATTTAGCTTTTGGCATTGTAAAACGAAAGGCAAAGTTAACTAAATCATATGGTATTTCCTTTCCGCTGCATCTCCGGTCCAAACTCTCCTCTCCCTGTCTCTCCCTGTAGGGTAAATTGAAGTAGTAATTTCTGTTAGTCTTACACACAAAATCTCTCGTATTGTTTGTAAACAACTGCGATATTTTTAAAATGTCAATAAACGCTTCGTATCATATTTACACTTAGATTGGGTAGATTTTTCGGTTTGGTTGCACGCGGTCCAAATTATTAACAGAAGAATGTCGCTTGGTTAGCCACCAAAGGTTTACCCTTCCTTTCAGTTCTCCTTTTCTTTTTTCAGTCTGATTCGAGCAAAATCTTCATCTAAATTACGGGATTGATAAGTAATTTGATACTTATTATAACTTAGTTCATATTCAATTGTTCAATATAAGTAAGTATTATAAACAATACTTGTATTTGATACCTACTTATTATAATTTGATACTTAATCTAATCTTTTTTCAGTCTGATTCAACGTAATTTGATACTTATTATAATTTAGTTCATACTAGAAAATATGCCCGCGCTTCGCTGCGGGGATTGAATGTGTAACAGGTAGAAAGATGCACTAAAAAGGCGGTAAGAACGGAATCACAGCCTCAAATGCACCAATGTAGATAACACACACTAATGCCCCTTCATACAATCTGCAGGCCAAGATGCGCAAAAAACATTTTCATATTCCTTGAAGGAAAATTTCTAGACCTTTGTTATATTATCTATGAAGGATAACCAAACTGTATCCCCCAACACTAAATTTGTTTAAGTCACAGTCCCCTTGCCAGGGTTGTAAAACTCAAAAGCTTACTGTCCAAAACCAAAACAATTTGTACCAACATATGCCTAACATTGGAAAAATGCCTAAAATCAAATACAAATTTGTAAATCACGTACAGATTTTGTTTTACATTTTTATAATCAAGTAGCAAGTAAAATTACAAACTTTCAGCAACCTGAGAGCAGAAATTAAGATGCAGAGATATCCCCAAACATACAACATACTGTATGGAAGCTAACCGTAAATGTTTGTGAAGCAAACTGGGGCATGAGCTTCCTCTTGAACAAATTGGAGGTACTTTAGCCTCTGTTCCTCCCCTCGGTCAAAACAATTACAAAAACATAGTAGCTTAACTAAAAAATGCATGATGAAATGGATAGTTTTCATGCAGAGAGAGAAAGTAATTTAAATTTTTTTTATACAATATGAGACAACTATAAAAATATATCTAGCATTATATCTTAGGTACATGTATAATAATCACAATTTGATGTGTGCCTAAGTAAATCTTCTAGGATTGTCAACTGGCTAAAACATACTGGAAAATAATCAAAAGAAAGCACTTTTAGTTGGTTAACTATTATAAACAATGGAAATTAGTATGTAAGTACCAAACTAAATCCCAATTAAGACAAAAGGCCCGCTTGACCAAGTTTAATAAACCAACATAGATGAATTTATCTATCATTATTGTCTGTCGTATATTTGTAGCTTCATCTTCCGTCCTTTCTTGACTTTCTCAATTTCTCTGACTACAACCTCATTCATCATTCAATGAATTCAGAATTCAGATTTCAGATATAAACAGAGGACGCTTTATTGACTCTAATCCTCACTAACCAAAGCTTAAATGCTACTATTTTGCTCAAATTAAATAAATTGTACCCCTCTCCACCATTTTCCGTGCAATTCACCACCTAAACAATGCAGCAAAAAACCAAATGAAGGGATAAAAGATTGTTACCTATGGTTAAATTTATTTACAATGAAAGATGTTTTAGCTTTATGAAAGAAATTTTACATGAAAAGTATAAAATGGGTGAATCAAGCTCTTGGAACTCTTTGAACCACTTTATGAGCCTAATTGGTACAATTGAAAATGAAGAGTGTAATCAAACTTCATGAGCCTAATTGAAACAAATTAAAGACCAGATTGAAAATGCATTAAAAGCTGAGGTTATGCTGTATAAAGGCATTGAACTCTGCATTTACCTGCATAGTTTCAAGTTGCCTAAGAAAATGCCTGGTATATTCTGGCACTTGAGTAATCACCTCTGTACATCGGTGTTCGCTTGCCTAACCAAAAAAAAAGAATAGAAATGAAATAAATTGCAATATATTTGGAATATTGGTGTATAAAACATAATTTTCAAATTAGATCCAAGCTAATTAAAATGCCAATCCCTTTCAAGTAAGCTTGAGAGCCACTGCTCAGGGTGTGTTATAAATAGGAAAAAAAAAACCAGATGAACAACAAAATGATGTCGTAATCTGCAGAAGATTAATACCTTGACTAACTAAATGATGTCGTAATAGCCGGAATCGTAGGAATCGTCGCCGGAACCCTGAGAAACCTTCAGCCTCTCCACCTCTTTAAGTAGCAGGACCCACCTTCTCAGTATCTCAAGTCTTTACCCCCTGCAGAACACAGCTGCTTCCTCCAATCTCCGTATACTCTTCTTCACACTCCTAAAGCTCCGACCTCCCTGCAAACAAATGTGAATGAGAAAAAAAGGTGGAAAATGTGAAAGATGATGGAAATTGTGAAATTACTATTCGGTCCTGGAACCGTTTAGCGGCTTGGCCGGCAAGGTGGACAACGAAGTCGGCATAGTTCCTGACGGTGCAAGTGATATTGTTCTTGTTGCCAACCTCCACCGCCTTGCTCACCGCCAATCCCGGCCATGACATTTTCTCCGACTTTTTGACACAATAACAGAAAAAACACACATCAACAATCCCAAATCACAAATTCTGATGCAATCAAATTAATCCCCTACCTACCTACTACTAACTCATTTCTAATATCCGCTCCCCATATCTCAGTTTAAGCCCTTAAATCATCCTCACAGAATTGGTCAATCTGTTCTTAATTTCTTCCTTCATCCCACACATATGCTCTCTAAGAACTACAAACCCTCATTCCCCATAAATACGATTTCCCAACAATATATTCCCTAAGCAAATAATACTGAAAGCTTAAAAATGCCAGGTTGGTACTTTGGGATGCAAGGAGTACCAGTTGTAGTCTTACCATTAGAGAGAATAATGTAATTTCTCAAGGACAAATCATAGAGAAAAAAGATCGAAACAAATGGCTTACTAATTGAGTCGACTCCTTCTGAAACAAAGGAAGCATGCCAACAGGCAACATACCTTAAAAACAAACGCTAATAAGAAGAAATATTGGAGAATCTAATATACACGAAATATTTAGGATTTAAAAAAATTAAGAATTAAATTATATGAATACAATTCTGAGTGTATCAATTTGAAAATTTTGAAAGGAGCATACCTGTTCTTGGTGGTTGATTGGGTCAAAAAGTACCTGATGCTGTTGAACCCTCAAGGAACCCAAGCAAAATCAAACCATTCCTACACAATTGACCAAGGGGGTTTGAAAAGGACAAAAACTATATTTAATCAAACAAACAGATGAAAGCATGAATTTTTTATTGCCTTAGCCACATACCCATCTCGTCATTTGCCTGAAATCCCAATTTTGTACTAATTCACAATACAATGGCAGGAATTTATACAAATTGTCAAAAACAATGAGAAAAATTACCAGAAATTTCAAATCTTTTGAGGGTTCAGAGTAATTACCAGAGGCGAAAGCAAATATCAAAATTAGCCGAGTTTTTTCAAAACCAGAACAGCTCCGATCTGAGAAATACAATGCAATTTCCGAAAAAAAAAAAAGGAGTGAGAAAACCCTAAATCCCTAAGAATCATAATTTATAAACCGCAAACAAAAGCAAAAAGGAGAGACGAAACCCAAATAAAGGGAAATTTGAGATATTCAACATACCGTAGTCGGAGTGAGGACGCTTTCCGACGGCCTAATTCATCGTCAACGGAGACGGTAGTCGACCGTTATTGTTCCTCCATTTCGTCCGTCATGTTTGAGGCTTGCGACAGTCACTACTTGGTTTGTCCGTGAGTTTTGGCTGAAGCACAGCCACACTAAATTTAGATCAAACCCTAATTTCCAGAATAATGAATAAAATCGACAAAAAATATATACAATTGACACGTTACCATTGATTCGAGCTCTGGTAAGGAGTGCGACGGCGATGGGAAGGCGAGGTGTGCGACGGTAAGGCACCGAATCGACTTTGTCGTTGAAGAGTTCTGAAGCAAAATGGGTTTGTCGTCGAAGAGATCTCTGGAACAAAATCGAAGACCTCCCACTCCTCTCTCTCTGTCTCTCTGAGGCGGCATGTGCTCCCATCTCCGAAACCCTCACCGAGTCCTTCAATCCCATCGAACCCAGGCACACCACCACTCTCTCTTATATAATAGAAATTAATCCAGCAGAAGCAAAATGAAATATGAATTGCAAAGGCAGCAGAATAACAAAATTAAAACTTTTAGAAGGAAAATTCAGCAGCTTTGCATGCGAAAATTGAAAACAGAGCAAACTAAATGAAAACTTAAATTAAATTGTTACCTTGAAGGCTTGAAGGGGATATGAGGGAGAGACTCGGAGACGGAGGGAGGGAGGGAAGGGAGGGAGAGAGAGAGAGAGAGAGGTGATGTAGTGCGGAAGGAAAGGTGGAGAAGAAGTCGAAAGGCAGCGAACCCTACAGACAAATTACCCTTCTAAGTTCTAATAATTACCCTCCCAACCTAGCCCAAACCTGATGGGTTTTGTGTAAATAAGGTGAAATCAAGGGTTTAGAGTTCATATTTTAGGACAAAACTACCCTCCTAACTTTTAAGAATTACCTTCCAACCCAGTCCAAATCTGATGGTTTTTGTTGTAAATAAAGTGAAATCGAGGGGCATTTTATTGACTGTAGCCATGAACAGGCCAATTCCCCTTCAACTTTAGAATAGATATAATATAATTCTTTATTCCAAAAGAAAAACTAGCCTGAAAAACAATTTAGATTTCCTACAAACCTGACTTTTCCATTTTCATTGTACCCCAAAAGTCGAACCCTCCAAAAGAACATGTAAACCCTAGACCATATTTGGGAATGGGTAAGCTTGATTCATTGCCCCCATGGACCTCAAATTTAGCCTCAATCATTCTTGAAGTTCAAATTTCGTCGCACTTTGCCACTTACTACCACAGTCTCGTGTGGTATTCCTCTTCACTTGTAAGTAAGAGGTCTTAAGTTTGATTCTCGTCAAAGATAAATTTGAACCACATTATTACTAACCAATTGTAAAGTTTAGCCCACAATGATCTTAAAAGAAAGTTGGCCTCAAATGATTCACATTCCACCCAATTTTGGGTGAATTTAGAGAATCCAATTTTAATTTTACAAAAGATTTAAGTTGTAACAAATACACAGCATAACATGATTCTCTTCATTGAGTTCTCCATTTGCCTGCTACTTACAATACGTTTAAGGATCAAACCACACGACGAGGATACGAACGAGGCCGAAAAAAAGCCAATTGCATGTCAACAACTACAAGTAAGAATAGCACCCAATAACTTCAATTGTTCAGTATTCCTCCACCCCCCATCATTTTGTTCCCTCTTCAGTCCCCCTAATTTCGACATAAAATAAAACTAACACGAGCCCCGCTATTCAGTAACATCGCATCTACATCTGCATCACAATGTATAAATAATAAGGGAGGGGGAAGACAGACAAATTTCTGAGGAAATGAATTCCTATTTACAGGCCTCTTTCTTCAGCCTAAAATCCTAAAAAAAACCAGGCAAAGTAAAGAAGCCAATCCAATTGTCTATTGAATGATACGAGATCAAGTCACCGTGTAAGGTACTGGATTCTCTCTAATGAACAGTTGGGGTTGGAGGAGATGTTGCCCCTCAACACATGCTTGGAGTCGAGGACCACAGAGCCAAACCCTTCTAACTTTTTCATCCATTGCCTTTAGGAGCTAACCAAGCAAGAACTTGAAAACGTCACTTAGTGAAACAATGCCTTCAACCCGCTTACTGCCAGCTTCTACAATCACAAGTCGTCTAACCCCTGAAATCCAAGATTTGAGGGAAGTTAAGCGGGAAGATTAGCTGGACATATCGTTTCTCCATACGATCATAGCTCTGCAACTTTACCCAACAGCAGCATAACATTAAGTCCGTAACGCTTCTTTATAAGAAAGTGAATAAAGCAAATATACCTGGATTGGCCAATCGCTCCATCACTTTATGCAGAGAATCACTGCGCAAACACATCTGACATCTTTGACCTCTTGGTTCAAAGGGAGAGAATGAGTCTTGCCCCAACTGCAATGCCTACAAAAACAAAGATAAGAACTAAGACTACATCCCTTGAAGATTCTCCAAAAGACAAAAACACCCCGGACAGTCCAAAGAATAAAAAAATCCTTAAAACTGAAAGAAAAGCCACCTAACTAAACCACAACTTATAATTCTCAAAACCATAAGGCCCCTAAATCTCCCGATCCACAAAATAAATGATTGGAATTCTGTCTCTAGTGCATCTGAAAAACCGTGATTCCGTAAGACATTTAAGATGCACAAAAGAAAGTACAAGTATATCTGTATGGAAACCGAAAAACATCTATGTTCAGGGATTACATCATTTACCTGTTGAATACTCATTTCATTGAGATTAATATGAGCATATGCTCTATCTTTAGCCAAAGCTGTTATGTCACTGTATAGAAAATGTGAATGGAAAAATATTAGTAATGGTTCGTTAAAATAAAAAACAACTGATCATTTATTTCAATCAATGACGACAACAGCAGTAATTATACACAAATAGAATTACAACTACCTTCGACAATATATATCCAGTAAAGAGTTATTATCATCAACTATAGGTATTGAACTTACTTGAGCTGCAAAGCAAACACAAAAATGCATTTGAGTTAGCATGACGGGATATACGTCTAAAATATTTGCACACTCCAAAATTTTGGTGTTATAATAAAAAGTCATCCATCCTGTGCATTGATGCATAACCCAAAAATTAATCGTAACAAATCCTTAAACACAAGATTAGTTCAGATAACTTGACTCCACTTCCTAAAATAGCAGGCCTGCCAGATGCCAATGCAATGCATGGATGTGTGTACCATCTATTGGACATGGCATCCTACTATAGTTCAAACCACAAGGCTAACCTTGAACTAGCAAGTTAAGTGCTGCACTAAGCGAAGCACTTGGTCTCAACATTGCTAATGGCTGACGATTCGACTCTCCAATTTCTGGAACCCAAGTACCCACATTAAGTGCACATATTGGTGCTTGAAGTATGGGTAATGAGCTAGATGAATGCCTAAAGTACCTGCAAACACCTGCAAATACATTTATCAGTAGTAGTACCAACTACGAACTGAACCTACGGTATTATACAAGAAGCTTCCAAAGAGCTTACATTTTAAAATACCAGACAGTGAAGCAAGATGTAATAGCTGTGGAAATGAGCCATCTTCTGAAGATGAATGGATAATTGGAACCGTAGCAAAACCATTTTGCAAAATTTTCAAAACAACATCTTTCATATTATCATATGGTCCAGCCTGAAAAACCGATAATGAACCAGTCAAAGCAAAATTATTAACCTAATCATGATACAAAAACTATCATTTGGTCATGCGAGACAGATTATATCTCCATATGAACATTCGCATTTATGCTAACGAGGACTATGACAGTGGTTGCACGTGTGACAGCCCATTTGTTCCTGTCATACCACCACAGCATTCAAGTTTCAACTTTGATATTTGTTTTACTTGTTTGGAACTTTGGAGACAAACTATTACTGATTTGAATAGTGACAATCCTTTGAATGCTTTCTAATGATCATTAATGAGTTCGCATTGTATGCAACAGCTTCACAAGGAGGGCTGCTTCTGTGTGCTTGTGTACTCAATAAGCAATTCTCCAAGGCATGAAATCATACGTTCCTTCTTGTGTCTTTTAAATAAGATTTCAAAATAATTCCAAAACACGCGCAGACACATAAAAATCTTATTGCATGAATCCCTAGGATAAAACGTTATGAATATTATATGCAAGATGCATATATTTTTGTATAAAAGGTTATGTTCTTTTGCCAGATACCTGCCATGTTATGTTGTCAAATTTTGAATCTAGTAACACAAATTAAAGATAAAATCCAGCTGATCAATGGTCCATACTGCATTTACAAGACAGAAATTCAAAGAGTGACATAAAGCACTCACATGGACTAACTGTCTGGGCATTGCTCTCCCATGTCCATCAACCTGTCCATTTAGATATGCTTTTCCCTCTTTCCATGCAGCTATAGTATGTGTTTCAAGCTCTTCCTCTGTTAAATTAGATCCATGGTTTCCAAGCTAAAAGATAAACGGTAAGTTAGCTACTTTAAGAAATTAACATACATCACTCATATTGTCAAATGCAGGTAAGTGCATTGCACAAAACTAATAGCAAAATTCTACATAACAAGTACTTGGTCAATACAATAAGCTGATAAAACTTTAACAAATGTCTGATTCACAATTTCCTCAGAATGTATACGTTATTGAAGAACGAAGTAAAAACAAACAGGAGATTGGAAATCTCAAACTAATATATTTGAGCTTTTGGCATCAAATTACTATCCAAGAATTCAAAATAACAAAGAGATAACTGCATCTTAAAGAACTCACCAGAGGGAAAAAAATCATTTCAGATTCAAACATACCTCTCTCAATATTAAAATAAAATCCAATGCACTAATAACTCCAACAAAAAGTCCATTGCTGAAGTCCCAAAGAGGTGCCAAAGGGATTCCCTGGAAAAAAAAAAGGCTCAGAATGGTGCACATGCTGGCTCATTATCAGCATCAAGCAAGCATGCCAAGCAAAAAAATAAAAGCAAGTTACTGTGCAAATTTTGACAACTAGCAAAGCTTAGATAAATTCCTTAGTTGAATTGAATTTATAAAAATAATGTGACAATGTCAATTGAAACAATTACATAAAGGGTGTAATCATGTGAACAAAGGGACCCATAAAGATATCTAGGGGGATCCTCCGGTTATGACATGGAACTTAACATGAGTTACTTTAGAACTTCCACAATGCCCCAATAAAAATGATAATAAAGCCATCAAGCTAGAATGTATTTATTTCCTCTTCCAAAAATCAAATACGCAGAGCATGATTCAACCGACAACGACAAACGTCTTTTTCTTTGTACATACCTGCTCATGCAATATATGAAACGCTTTCTTTACAGGTAAATCAACATCCAAGGCAACAACCTGTAAACTTGATGTGATTAAAAAAAGAGAAAAATGGGCCTAATGCATAGTACATCAAATTCATATAGACGACCAAATGTGGAATGCATAAAGGAAGGCCAATGACAAAGCATCCAAACCTTGCCTGACTCGGGGAGTAGTTCATATGTGGTGTGTGTAGACAGGAAGACAGAAATACGATGACGAGAGCTCTGCAAATCAACCTCTGATATCCTCGGTACTACATCGGTTAAAGTACCATCTGTAATCCGGACCTGGGTTACAAAACAGATCACAATCCACTCTTACTAATAACTCATTGGAGAAAAAATAATTGAAAGAAAATACAGCTTATAGGAGCATTAAATGATTATTAAAATGCAAGAAAGAACATTTTTTGGGAAAAAAAGGTGACTCAGACCATGCGTAGCCCATTGGACTCTGCAAGGTTCAAAATGTGCAAAGTTCAGCAGTGCATAAATTCCATGAGCAACCTAGTTACTCAAATACAAACAAATCGCATGGATGGGATAATGTTGAAGCACCCCTAATTTCAGTAAAATCATATAGGAAAGGTTAATAGAAAGAGCATTAAATTTCAAGGTAGCAATCATATGATCTTAAATGCCACCCCAGGGAAAAAAACTACAGAATCTTAAATGATAAGGAATGAAGGACTCTTACCAAACGCCTAAAGGCCTCATTATCCTCTTCCATATAATTAGGTCCAGAAGTTATCTCTGGGGTTACATTCGGATGAAAGAGATTAGGATCTGTAGCCAAGAGAATGGTGTTCACTAACCCATATTCACCACTCACGAAAGGTTGGTGCTCATCATGTCGCCATTCACCATCAACAAAAAACTTGTACTGTAGTATGAGAAACACATGCAAGTAAGACTTTGATGATAGTGTTTAAAGTCCTATCAACGTGAACACTGAACACCCCGTCCTATCAATGTGAACACAGAATACCCCAGCACTAGCATTCTAAAATCAAACTGCATGCAGGCTTGATAAAAATACACACATTAGATCACTTCAACAAATAAAGTTCCAAACTGGTGATCCACTTGAGGTGAACATGTCATTTTCGAAAGGAAAAAAATATAGTAAGTATGTGATATCCATAGATTATAAATTAATATTCCTCTATACATCTGTGAGCCAAGCCAATTATCCAGAATTCATATCAACCACCACATCACCTCCTACACTCAAATTTCTCAGCACTGACTCTATTACTTGATATATTACTACTAATTCAGCTTAATCAAGCATCCAATATGGATTTCCACACTATAAGTTCACATAATATCGCCACATGGAAAATTTAAATATATTCATAAACAGAAATCCCATGAGAAACACGTCAAGAAAGATGCAAAACAAGACAATACTGACTTCACTGCCTCAAACAACTCAGCTTTTTCACATGGAGATTTGAACCTTGGGTGTCTACCCTCACGGTCTCACCCCACCCATCCAATGCAACTTGCGCCAAGGCTCGTTTACAACCATTTTGTTTTCCATAAGTTCATATTTTCATAAAGTGAACAGGTCACCAAACTCTTAGTTCGTATATACCATATACTTAGTTCATCATCCTAAGACTATAATCACTGAGCGCTTTAATTCAACTACGGTGGGCCACAAAAATATTGGATATTCAAACTAAAATAATCTTCTTTAACCTTACAGTACTGCATTAATATAGTATAATTCAAACGAAATTTCATAATGGTAATACCTGATATTAACCCTTCATATTTCTTCTCATCAATACCAAGTTTGAGTGCATGAAGACTATGACTTGATTCTACTAATTAAATTCACCTACATTACAATCAATTATTAACAAAACTCAACTACATTACACCTTTTTCCACAGCCTGCATCAAATTTCTCAACTTTGCTCCTTTAAATGTCAAGATTGATATGATTCATTACAAGCTTTCTCAATGAATCCATCATCTATGATCACCGAATCAACGGTGCATGACTGCTACTGCTCATATTCCCACTCAAAGGTGAAAGCACATGAATTTATGCAACAACAACTATTCAAATGCTTTAATTCTAACACAAAAAACTTACTTGGTGGTATCCAGGGGTTACTCTGTAAATAGCTTGAAACACGGTGGGGCAACCCTCAACTGGCGTCATAGGAATAAGTTCAGACCATCTGCTGCAGAAAGAACATACCATTTTAGAAACACACAACTAAATTACTCAATTTAATCAAACAAAGCAGCCTAAAACTCAAATGGAATTAAATTCCATTAATATATAAACAAAATTCGAGACCAAAAACTGTCTCACCGGGCAAATGAACCACTGAGAAACACACTTCTGCCCCCATAAGGCCACACAAAACGCATTGGGATCAACACCGTGCTCGGAGCTCCACCAACATCCCGCGCCGAATCCATGTTGGTAGCAAACATTTGCCCCCAAATTTACACAAATTTTAACCCTCCAAGCAATACAAACTCCCTACGACATGCCCGCTCCTTTTATTTACCGCAAAAACAAAAAATTCAACCAAATTACGGTAAAAATCCCAAAATCAAACCAAAAGAAACAAAATTTGAGCTGATTCAACACAATCCCAGAGAAACCCACAAAATTAATAATTTAATGGCGATTTTACTTCCGGAAGCTAAAATGAACCGCAAAAACCCTAAGCACGTGGAAATTGGGGGCAGAAAAGAGAAAACCTACCAATTACAACAGCGAAACGCCCTCCATTTCGAGAAATCGATGAAAAAGGCAAGTGAAATTAAATTGGGGGAATGGAAACCCTAGCGGAAATAATTAAGATGGAAATTTTAAAAATTGGGTGAGAAAATCGAGAAAGGGGTTGCGACACGATCGAATCTAAGTTTCGAACCCTAGAGAAGACAGAGAACTCTGATAGTGATGTTAAAAAAAATCATAAAACCATGTGTTTTTTCCTTTTTTTCTTTTTCTTTTTTAATTTTATTTTTCTTAAAAACTTTTACAGAGCAAAGGAACTACTACCAAAGGGCTCGAAAATATTTTTGCTCCCTAAATGATTCATTCATTACATTATTTATTATCATCAGATGATCTAAAATTTTGATATTTGTATAGTGCATGCACAATAATTTTAAAGTTTGAATTCATCCAATTATGATAAATAAGGTGGTGAGTATTATCACAATTTGAGAGTGGTGAGCAAAAATACATACAAAGAGCTCCGGAAATTACTGCGACTTTGGATGGTGTGCAAGTTAATAATGTGATATAATGCAACTGCTAAGACCATCTGCAAAGGAGAAGTCAAATCCTAAGTGAAATGTTATGTAATCAAATTTAAAGGTACGAGCACGCTCCAACCGATATGTCAATCCTATGTGGATTGACATATGAGTTTTCATATGTCAAATTTGACATATGAAAAAAGATGATGTCAAATAATTGTTAATTATTTTATTGTGTGTGTCTCATTAATGCATCAATTATAAATCTTGAAAATTTATTTTAATTAATTTCTTTTTAAAATGGGTTATACAAATATAATTTATAACAAAAAAAAACATATTGGTTGGAAAATAGAAAATTTGGCATTGTCACATTAGTCATCAAACTAACATTTGATATTTATCTTTTGACATCACTGTTAAAGATGCTCTAAAAATGTAGAAAAGTTTTGAACGACATCTCATGTCGGAGATGTCGTTCAAGTTTTTTTTTCAATCACGTCGTTCAAGTTTTTTATGCTGCTAAACTGCAACCATGTGGCATGATAAACAATTAGAAAAATAAATAAATTTTCTTGACTTATTTTATTGATAAAATAATAAATGCATATTTTTATATATTATTTTTGTTTAATTTATTTAATCTGATAGTATATAAATTAAGAATAGTATGTGAAAATCAAATCTACTTTTTATAAATCTTTGATAAGATTAACTTGCTTTTTAACACAAAAAACAAGTCGGATAAACGAAGAATTTTTCAAAAATTGAGGTCCACAAATTTATAGGTGCCTGTTCTTATTTATTAAATTTCCTTCCCATTATTTGTGCATTTCAGTAATAAATATTTGTTTTTTTAACCATAAAAATAATAATTCACCAAGGTAACAATTCTCATATTATATACATTTGAAATTTAAAGGATATGAAGTTTGGGGAAACTATCGGTCATTTCCCTCGATTAAAAATGTGAGAATGAATCTAACGTAATCATATTTTATTCACCAAAGAAAATACGATGGAAACTTATTTGTTGAAAAAGATGTTATGGTTCTTGCTTCTTGGAAATTGCACTAGAAAATGCAAATATCTAGTTAGCCTCTGGACTTACATTCACGTGAATGTCAAATGATTTTTTCTGTTTGCACAATACGGACTATATTTTAACAGTTGTCTCATGGCAAGTGATCTTTTACCACAGTAGCAAAAATGTGTTGAGCTCTTGCATGACGGAATAGATTCGAACCTCGTCAATAACTAATCTAACATCTAAACCCACAGACAAAGGGATGAGGGAGTCTAGGCAGTCACTATTTATTGCATAAATAGTGATTGTCCTAGTGCAACTCCACCTGTAAAGAGTGGCTCAAATAGTTAAAACATTAAATTACAAAAATTATATAATCTGAATACCTTAAACCTCTCTAGAAACAAATTTTCCAATGAAAGTCCTGTTAGGCTGCTACTTTTTCTCTCTCTCTCTCTCTTCTTCCATTACCTCTCTTCTTATCTCCCACAAAACAAAATAAACACAAGAAAAACCCAATTTTTCTCTCTTCTTCCATCCCTTGTCTCTCTCTCAATACAAGAAGGGTATGAACAAAGGTTGTTTCAACGTGTAGATTGAAAAAATTCAATCATCTCTAAAGTTTCATACTGTGCGTCATTTAGTACTATAGTGGTAATCATCTTCACTTGTACACAATGTATTAAAAGCGTGAGGCGTGGGCTAGACGTCCGCCCGACCTAGGCGTGAGGCGAAGCATTACGGGATTAAATTTTATATATATATATATATATGTTTTATATATTATACATATAATTGTATAAAAAATAATACTATGTAAAATAAACATTCATTCTCAATTTATCATTCAAATCCATAATCATTCAAATGATAATATCATCTAAATTCATCATTCAAAGGTAATATCATCCAAATTCATCATTCAAAAGGTAATACAAACAAAGAAAACAAGCATTCATCAAAATCATCTTCATCTAAATCAAAATACAAACAAAGAAATCAATCATTCATCTGCATCCTCTTCATCTAAATAAAAGGCAACATCATTATCGTCATTGCCAAATCTAGATGAACTTGTAGGGTATGTCATCAATTCATCAAAAGAATCTTCTGAATCATACTCCACATTTCTTTGACTTGAGGATTCTTCATTACTTCATTTTCTTTTGTATGTAATAGGACCCCGAGGTTAAGTAGGCTCGCGAGGAGGAGTAGGCTCACAATGAGGAGGAGGAGGAGGAGGAGGAGGAGGTGAAGACTCTCTAGGCTTTCGAATGTATGGGCCACCTTCATAAACTGGGGGTGGCACATTCCTTACAGTCTTAACATTATACAATGACTCATCCTCGAGCCAGGTAGAATCTTCGGGAAGAACGGGATCTTCTATCTCCGTTATCCATTCATCATCGGAGGCAATTTCTTCCACAACAATAGGATCATACTTCTCCCTCATTTTCTTACTTCTCTCTTGTAAAGCCAAATTGTACTTGACATAGGCTAAAGCATTAAGCCTTTTGTGTTCAAGCCTATTCCTTCTTTTTGTATGAATCTACAAATAAATCAATTCTATTATTCAAGTCTAATCATCTTATGCAAAAATGACACTTAAGATACTAATAATATATTTACTTACCATTGAAAATGTGCTCCAATTCCTCTCACATCCCGATGCACTACAAGTAAGGCTTAGAACTCGGATAGCAAACTTTGTTAACTCGGGTGTTTTATTCCCAAAGCGCTCCCACCAAGCCGCTAAAAAAAAAAAATATTAGTAAGGTAAGTAATTTAAGGGTTAATGACAAAAATATATTAACAATTGACTAATTAAATCTTACTTGGTGTTCGCCTTTTCCTAGTTTGCATAGCCATAGAATCCGCAAATGCACCAAGCCTACCATTATATAAATCCAATTGAACATCAGCCTTTTCATGTTTTTTCCCTTTCCCAAGCATCTTATCCATGCAATCAAACAACCCATTTCGCACTTCATCACTATCTGAGAAATTATCCTCATACCAAAATTGTGGGTTTAAGTAATAACCTGCCACATGTAGTGGTTGATGAAGTTGATCGTCCCATCTACAATCTATCTTTCTCCAAATAAGCATATATTTTTTCTCCACTTTGTTAAGATTGCTTGCAATTTTCTCTTTTGCGGCATCCATCAACTCATATATAAAACCCATGAGGGGTCTCTCCTCTAAATCAAACTCTCTCAAAACACAAACAAGTGGAAGAACACCCTTAATGCAAAAGGAAACTCGACCCCAAAACTCATGATCATGTAACACATGATGCTTAGCCAACTTTGCTTCACGGGATTTTGCATAGGTACTTTCCGATCATTCTTGAGAGGTAAACAAAGCAACAAGATTTTCCTTTTGCTTTTGTAAGCTTTGTAGTGTAATGAAAGAAGTGGCAAACCTAGTGATCGTCGGACGAAGAATTTTTGAATTGTTGGTGTACTTTCTCATCGAAGCTAGTACCCATTGATGCCTATATAGATATTTTGAAATACACCTAGCACGTTTGAGTGTGTCATCAAACCATGCCATCTTAGAAATATCTTCTAGCATCAAATCAATGCAATAAGCCGTACATGGAGTCTACCACACTTTCTCTTTTCTCTCCATAAGTTTTGCCCCGACATTCTTGTAGTTCGAAGCTGTAACATCCCACATCGACCAACGAAGAGGGTGTGATGTGCCTTATATGTACATGCTCACCTCCATATAGCACAAGGCCTTTTGGGAACTCACTGACTTCAGATTCCATCGGAACTCCGAAGTTAAGCGAGTTCGGGTGAGAGCATTCCTAGGATGGGTGACCCACTGGGAAGTTCTCGTGTGAGTTCCTAAAAACAAAATCGTGAAGGCGTGGCCCAAAGTGGACAATATCGTGCTACGGCGGAGCCGGTATAGGATGTGACAGAATGGTATTAGAGTCACTCTGCCGTGTGGTGTGGGTGTGCCGACGAGGACGTCGGGCCCTTAAAGGGGGTGGATTGTAACATCCCACATCGACCAACGGAGAGGTGGTGATGTGCCTTATATGTATATGCCCACCTCTATATAGCACGAGGCCTTTTAGGAACTTATTGGATTCGGATTCCATTGGAACTCCGAAGTTAAGCGAGTTTGGGCGAGAGCATTCCTAGGATGGGTGACCCACTGGGAAGTTCTTGTGTGAGTTCTCAAAAATAAAACTGTGAGGGCATGGCCCAAAGCAGACATTATCATGCTACGGCGGAGCCGGTCTGAGATGTGACAGAAGCATTGTCGGATATAACTTGAACCACTTTCTTCTCCCCAATTTCTTGAATAACATAATCCAAATAGCCATACAACAAATCTCCATTCTTAATAGAGGCCGATGCATCAACCGATTTCAAGAACCCAGTACCTTGCGGGCTATTGACAAGAAAGTTAATTAAACACCTACTTTTGCCATCCAACCATCCATCCGACATAATAGTGCATCCATATCTCTTCCAAGCCTTTTGATGTTCTTTCATCATACCTTGTACATCCTTAACTTCTTCTTTGAGCATCCAAGTTTTATACTCATGGCTTGTAGGAAGATCAAAGCTGGGACCAAAATTGGATACTAATTTCATTGCATTAACATAATATTCATTGTTTGCCGCATTGAATGGAATGACACTGGTGTAGAACCATCGCGCAAGTGCTCGGGATGCTTGTCTTCTTTCCTCTTTTTTGAAAGGTGTATTCAATGTGGTTTGACGAGCTTCCAATGTAACATACCTATCAAGTGGTCCCCTTAACCTAGGCGGTAGAAAAGAACCGGTTTGTTGTGAATGTGTGGCACTCACACTCACACTACTTACATATGGTGTCTTTGTTGTGCCCATATCGACACTTTCATTTTCTTCTCCACCACCATGACACAACTCATGGCTAGCTTTCCTCTTTTCTTTAGTTCCCATAACATTAGCAAAGCATTCTTCCTTCACATTGGATGGGACTTTTTTACAACTTATCATTCCTCCCGAACTTACACCACCAAAATGATGTTTGAATCTAGAAATTGAACCCGTGCATTTGTGGTTACAAAAAACACAATAGAAGTGCTTGGTGACATGATCCAAATCTTTTGTCCATTGCCAAGCAAAATTTGTCTTAGAAGAAGAAGTCATATTCTTCAATGCCTAGACAATAAACATTTGATGCATACAGTTAATGAACCAACAATTTATTAATTTATGCACCAACAATTTCCATGTATTCTGGAACAATTACTATAATGACCATACTTAATTTATTATCTTTCTAACTGAGAAACCATACAACAGGGAGTGGGCAGGCTTATGCATACATAAACGGTAACTTAAAAGTTAAAACAGATACAACAATTTGACTTCATGTGTAATACCTTGTGCTAAGCTCAAAAGATTTTCAATATACAAGGCACTTTTTATTATGCAACATTAAAAGAATGAAGTATTAAATATGTGGCATCGTTATTATAACCCTTGGATCGTTTTGGACGATGCAATAAAAAAACATACAGAGAATCCCCAACCAGCCCTTAGTGGTTTACGTTGGAAATTGCCAAGGGCAGTAAATTGAATGCGACCCTTTTTCTTCTCAATCCCTGTTTTTATGTTCTGTGTGCTTAATTTCAAGTTCCAAAGCAAACGGTTGGTTGGCCATTCTCTTCCTCTAATTCTTTGTGTTTAATGTTGCATAATAAATTAAGAATAAATTGGGAGTAAATTAAAGAGACTTCATACAAGGCACTTGTACCGAAAATACTTTCAATATATAGTCCTTCAACTGTAGCTAGTTCACCTTTATTGCACACAGAGCTCACCTTCCTAAACCCTAATTATTTTCTTTTACTTACCTTTTATTTCCTACCCCATAAAAGCTTCCCAGTCCACTGCTCCAGATTTATATCGCACCCAGCCCCCTATCCCAAAATGCTCCACAGTTTACACCAGTTAAAAAAAAAAAAAAAAAAAAAAAAATCAAATCCCTAACCTTTTCAGAATTTCGGAAACCCTAACCTTTCGGATGTTGACAGTGCTGGGCTAACGGCGCTGGGGTGACAACGACGATGTGATGGCGGCGTGGCGACTGGTGCTACTACAATAGACGGCTGTGTGTTTTGGCGCATGGGAGAAGAGGTTGAAGAAGGCAGAGGAAAGGACGATCAAAGGTATGGTATACGAAATTTGGATTAAAACTAAAAACCTTTACCTAAACGGCGTCGTTTTGGGTTAGGGTGGTTTTTTATTTATTTTATATATATATATATATATATATATATATTAAAGCGCAGACAAGGCACCTAGACGCCTTGAGGTGCGCCTTCGCTGCCTCGGCGTCTTCGGTGAAACCTTTTGCCCACTCCATCAAAACAGAGTCATTAGCCTTCGCGCCCAGCCTCAAAGGCGCCCCGAGGCTAGTTTTTTAAAACATTGCTTGTACGTAAAGTAATTTTAGGTTCGAATTTTGAAAATCGTGAGTTTGCAACCAATTTATTCTCTTAGCCTTTAGTGTGAATAAATCGTTATGTATAAAAATAAAAATAAATTCATAGCTGGCAACATATTAGAAAGGATAATGCTAGGTAGACCAATTTTTAAACTAAATTTGCAAACCATGTGATGTGTCACCAATAAAAAATAAACATGAATTGTCAACAACCACATCGTATAATTTATAAAATTCAGTTTAAATAGAGCATTACCGAAAAAGAAAAAAAAGGCAAAAAAAAAAAGGAAAGTTCTTTATACTCACCACAACCAATCAATACTCATGACTGATCGGCGCGTGAAGGTGATAGAGTGGGAGAATAATACTGAGCTGGAACAAGGCAAGGCTTCTTGCTATTACAAGGATGATATTGATGACGAGGAAACGTTGATTAACTATATCAAGATTGAGTTTCCATTGTTTTTTATGTATGTTCATGTTGAACACAGTGATGTGTTGTTACCGCTTGTTTGGTTTCTGAGAAAATATAAGTTAAAAGGAAGGAAATTGAGTTAAATTGCATACAACTATTTGGCTTGGTGAAGAATTTTTGTCGCTTTAATTTGTGCTGTATTCCAACGGTGCGTAGTATGCAGAAAACTTTTTCCAGTGAAGTTTCCGCGTGTTTTCGGCCGGCTGGCTCTCGTGTTTTCGCTTTAATGTGGATTGTTTTCCTGGTTCAATTCTAGAAAAAAGTTCATTCATAGATGATTGCTGAAATATTGATTATGCAACAACATTAGTGTAGTGAACTCTTGGAGTAATTGAATTTACTGTGAAGTACTATCTTTTTTCGTTACGACGCTTCATAGGTTATTAGTGAATTTGAACCCAATAATTGTTTTTGTTCCATATCCAAGAGAACAAAATAGTTACCCGTACAAATTTTCAAATGCTGAGTTGAATTTAGTAGGTCAAATGTTTGTCTCTAAACAATGTTAAATAACATTTAGTTTTCACTTCCTAGTCTTTGTCGTCTAGGACCATTCGTGAAAAAAAAATTTCCAAGATAATCTAAAGATTTAGCATTATTGGTTACCAGTTATGTGAACAAAACCTATGATGGGCTTTAGCTGCTTTTAGGTAAGAAAAAAGGTTAAAACTGGGATTTCATCTGCAACTCTTTTCTACCCCTTTATGTTTCTGTGAACTTCTGACATGTTGGTTATTGTTCATATTTTCTGGTCTTATGTATTTAATAACGACACTTCTGTTACTGTCAAAAGATTGATAATCGTCTAATGTCAAAAGATGCTCATATTCCGAACAAACAAAGAAAAACAAACTTTCTTCAGAGATCGTACCCGTAGCTGCAACTCCTTTTTGTTGAAATATTTTTAGATTGACGGGCCCGGGGGCCCCACTCTAATGACATCGATATTGTTCCCAACTTTACCACCTGCCCAATCCGTCAGGCATAGGGTTTTACCACAAAAAGTCTCGGTATTAGTTAGAGTGGGGTAATCATATTTAAACCCATGGCTTTCTTTTATCCTCACCGATGTGGGACTTTAACACTCTCCTTCACGTGTAACCCCATTTAGTGGTTCACACGTGGAGATCCACACATCAGCAATTGAAACTTAAAGGTCAGCTCCAATGGAGTCCAAACCTATTTTCAATCTTTTTCAGGAAGTGACTCTTAGAAATCAGAGGCCAACTCTATGTTAAGAGTCCAAGCTTGTTTCCAAGCCCACACTTCCTGGTGACAAGCTTATTGGCTTGCATGGGCCTGTAACCGTGGGCTCTGATACGATGTTGAAATATTTTTAGATCGACGGGCTCGAGGGCCTTCCTTTAATGACACCGATACTATCCCCAACTTTACCACCTGCCCAATCCATCAGGTGTGAGGTTTTACCACAAAAGGCCTCGGTATTAGTTAGAGTGAGGTAATCATATTTAAACCCATGGTTTCCTTTTATCCCCACTGATGTGGGACTTTAACACTTTTATAATAGAAGAAAATTGAGTGTGCTATGATAGTTGTTCGGAGTGGCGGCTACTACCCATCGGTACTATCTGGAGCAACTCCCAGAGAAATGGTTGTGTAGCATGCTTAAATGATCTTTCGTCTTAGTAATCAATCGTTCTCTCTTTCTAGTTGTCTTCTGTTTTGTTCTGGTTGTGCAAGTCTTTGTGTCATGTCAAGTTGTTCTTCGTCTGGTGTATGAATCATTACGTTTTGCAATTTCCTTTTGTCTAATAGACTATGTGCCTTTATGTACATCTTGGGATTATTGGGAGGTTGCAATCGTGACATGGGTGAATTACTGGCGACAATATTAGTTACTGTAGTTTGTTAAGTTTACTGAGTTATACTTTTAACTCATTCCTATGTTGAGGTTGTCGAAGTCTTTGCTTTCCCTGACTGGTTTTCTCTTGTAGGGTGCATAATTTAAGATAGTAAGTATCGTGAAAAACATAGAAGTTGAGAAATACATTCAACAATTTTATGTTTAAAAATTTCGGAGTATAGAAAGATAAAAGTAGTTATAGGGTTTCAAATATTATCTTCTATTTTATTCTTCTCCTTAGGAGGTAATGTACACACACACACACACACACACACACACACACACACACACACACACTACTTCACCTTATGATACAAGAAATATTAAAGAGAATTATAACCAAACTAGGAAACATAAATACATTCCTACTCCACCTAAACTTATGACTCACGCCAACACTCCCCCTCAAGTTGGAGCATAGATATCTCTTATGCCCAACTTGTCGAGTGAGTCTTGAAACCTTCTAGCTGAGACTGCATGTGTCAAAATATCTACCAGTTGTTCATCTGTCTTTACAAAGGGAATGTCAACCAACTTAATATCTAGTTTCTCTTTTATGAAGTGTCTATCCACCTCAACATGCTTGGTCCTATCATGTTGCACGTGATTGTTTGCTATCTCTCGCACTGCTTGATTATCACAGTACAACATCATAGGTCTTTTAGGCTTAAATCATATCTCAGTAAGCAAAATTCGAAGCCACAAAAGCTCACAAATACCATGTGTCATTCCTCTATACTCAGCCTCTGCCGAAGACCTTACAACCACATTCTACTTCTTACTTCTCCAGGTTACAAGGTTACCAGCTACAGAAGTAAAGTAGCCTAAAGTGGATCGTCGATTAGTAATATTTCCAGCACAGTGTGCATCCGTGTATCATTTCACTTCCATATGTCCATGTTTTCTGTACATTAGTCATTTCCCCGGAGTTTTCTTCAAGTAACTCAATATTCACATTATCCCCACCATGTGATCCTCACTAGGTGCATCCGTAAACTGACTCACCACACTTACTGCATAAGCAATATCTAGCCTTGTGAGCGACATGTAAATCAATCGTCCCATAAACCTTTGGTATCTTTCCATATTTGTCGAGACTTAATCCTGATAGATTGTAAGGTGATGATTCTGCACAATAGGTGTATCCACTGGTTTACACCCTAGCATACCAGTTTTAGATAGAAGATCCAATATATATTTCTGTTGTGACAAGTATATTCCTTCCTGAAACTTAGCAACTTCAATCCCTAGGGAAGTATTTAAGTCCCCCAAGGTCTTTCATCTCAAACTCGGAAGATAAGTATCTCTGCAATCATTCAATTTTCATTGTATCATCACCTGTGACAATAATATCATCCTCATATATAATGAGCAAGATTACTTTGCCATCTTTGCGTTTGATGAACAAAGTATGATCTGAGTTACCTTGTCGTTACCCGTACTTTTTCATTGCTTGGGTGAATTGCCCAAATCATGCTTTGGGTGATTGTTTAAGACCATACAATGTCTTCCGAAGTCTACACACTTTCCCACTGGAGTTTGCAGTGCCGTATCCTGGTGGAAAATCCCTGTACACTTCATCCTCTAAATCTCTATGCAGAAATGCATTTTTTACATCGAACTATCTCAAAGGCCAGTCAAGATTAGCAGCAAGAGATAATAAAACTCTAATGGTATTCATTTTCGCCATAGGAGCAAATGTTTCCTGGCAGTCTACCCCAAAGGTCTGGGTAAACCCTTTGGCCACTAACCTTGCCTTGTACCGATCAATTGTTCCATCAGCCTTATGTTTTACAGTGAACACCCATTTGCACCCCACTGATTTCTTCCCATTAGGACCCTTGGGAAGCGTAACCACACTCTATGTATTATTTATTTTGTAATGCTTCCATCTCAACTTGCATTGCTTCTGTCCATTTCAGACATTTCAAGGCTTTTTCCACTTTGGTAGGTATTTTGATAGTTTCCATTTGCCGAACAAGTGCACAGTATTTCGGTGGGAGTCGATGAGTGGATACATAATTTGCAATGAGATACTGCACATTTCCTTCTGGAGAGTACCTGTTAAGTGGTTTTCTTCGATTTTGTCGAGGATGCAACACATAAGATGTTTTCACAATATCTGAGTGAGAACTTACCCTAGGGATACCCATTGGATCAGGAATGTGTACTTGAGGAGTATGAGAATAGTTGAGATTGACGTGTTCTACTTTAATGGAGCTACACATCTGTCCACATAATTCTAAACACCCATCACTTGGACCTGCGGTTGCGAATATCAAGTCTAGCCCATTTGAGCTGACATTAATTACCCCAGACGCTTGGGGACTTGAAATGGTTGCTGTTGACTGATCCCGCCCACTTGGGCTGTCAATATTTGAGAAATCATATAGCTCACTTGGGCTCTCACGGTTTGAGAAATCACATGGATTGCATGGCCCACTTAGGCTGTCACGCTCTAAGCTATTTGGGCTTCTGTCTCTTGATGTTCCATCTCGGGTTTCTTTCGGTGTAGCATGGATGATGCTGTTGTTACCATCTTGATTTGGCAGCTTACTTGGGCTAGCAGAAGAGTCTGCAAAGGTAATCTCTACTATACCGAACCCGTCATAATCGTCAATTAAGGTTGTCTCCCCCTGGGGAGTATGGCTGGGAGGAAAAAATAATTCGTCTTCAGAGAATGTAACATCCATAATGACGTACGTATGTCGAGTAGAGGGATGATAATATCGATACCCTTTTTGTTGAGGACTAAAGCCAAGGAACATACAACGCACCACACAAGGATCAAGCTTGCTTCTATGCTTTTTGTGAAGATGGACATATGCCACGCAACCAAAAACCTGGGGTTCGAGATAAAGAGTGGAAAATAGCAAAACATGATCTGCAAGCACAACCAATGGCGTTCTAAAAGAGAGAACACGCAATGACATTCGGTTTATGAGATAAATAGCATAAGTGACTGCATCAGCTTAATATGTATGGGTGCACAACTACCAATAAGGAGAGCACAGGTAATCTCAAGGATGTGCCGATTTTTTCGTTCGGCAACTCCATTTTGCTGTAAGGTTTGATGACACATAGTTTCATGAAGAATGCCTTTTTCCATGAAGAAATTAGAAAGATCCTAATTAAGATACTCACCACCGTTGTTTGATCGAAGCACTTTAACAGGGAGTGAATATTAAGTATATACCATGTGATAAAACTTTTTGAAGATGCCATCCACATCACTTTTGTTTTTCATAAGGTACAACCAAGTCATTCTAGTGCAGTCATCAATGAATGTTACAAACCAACGCACTCCATGCTGAGTAGTAACCGGAGAGGGTCCCCACACATCAGAATGAACTAACTCAAAAGGAATTGTTTGTTTATTAAAACTTGGAGAATACGAAGCACAATGGCTTTTAGCTAATGTGCAAACATTGCATTGTAGATAAGAATCTGAGATATCTTGAAACAATGATGGAAGTAATTTCCGTATATATCCAAAGGAAGCATGACCAAGTCGACGATGCTACAATTTAACAGTCTTCAACTTCCCACTTTTACAACTTTGAACTTGATGAACACGACCCTATGCAAGATCGTCACCATAGTACAACCCCCTCCTCTTAGTATCACAACCAATGATCGCCTGAGTCCGGATATCTTGAAGTAAATAGAAAGACGAAAATATTTGCACAACATAGTCTAATTGCTCGGTGACCTATCCCACAGATAACCAATGGCTTGAGAGTGTGGGAATAAGTAAACAGTTATGTAATGAGAGAGTATGAGTGAGTGTTATCAAATCCGCCCTTGTAACCGGGGCAATACCTCCATTAGCAGTGACAATACTATCTCGTGGTGGTGATGTTGTAGAGTTAAATAAAGTACGATCATAAGTAGGGGTGGGCACAGTTTGGTTCGGTGCGGTTTTGAGTGAAACCGAAACCGAAACCGAAACCCGAATTTTTTTGCTGTTCGGTTCGATGCAGTTTTGAAGTCAAAACCGAAATGAAACCAAACTGTTTGGTTCGGTTCGATACGGTTTCAAACGGTTTCGGTTTGGTTTTTAAGAAAAAAATGTACAATTTGCAATTTAACATATTAATAAGCATTTCCCAATAGCAATAGGAAAAAGACCTTATGTAAACAATTAGCATGTTGCATGCAGTTGTGATGTTAAAACATGTTTGTGCAACAAAAGGGTGTCTCGTACAAGGTATAACATAAAACAAGTTGAATAACTTTGAATTCATTAAACGTGAGCGAAACTTTCATACTAGAATATGTGATATCATGCTTCAAATGAGTGGACTTCATTAGATCATTGTTCGACTCTTGATAACAAGATTAGTCCACCCTTATACGTATATGTGTGTGTGTGTGTGTGTGTGTGATGGTATAAAATAACAAAGGTCCTTCTAAGTTAATGAACGAAAGAAAGTGATGAATGATGATATTCTAGTGTGGTTGAGTCCATACTAAGTGTATGGATTCTAACAAACAACCAATTAAAACATGAAATCTAATATGGATATTTCATTAAATGTTTATTAATATTTGCAGTGCGGTTTTCAAAAGCCAAAACCAAAACCCAACAGTTCGTTCGGTTTCAAAACCGAAACCATTTCAAAACCGCAAAACCAAACCGTTCGATGCGGTTCGATTTGGTTCGTATTTCGGTTTCGGTTTTCGGTTCTAAGTGCCCACCCATAATCATAAGTCATATGATCAATGGCTCTAGAATCAATGATCCAACTTGTATCAAGATTAACAAATGCAACTAAGGTTGTTCCCAAGTTACCTGGATTGTAAGATTGCTCTTGAGAAACAATCAAGTTTAAAAGAGATAGTTATGGGCCAAGACTGGCTGGGTCCCGGTCTATTTTTTGATGGTCTTCCGTTGGTGGGCTCGGTGGGCCTTTGCCGAGTCTGCTGCCAACATCATGATTTCCTTTATGTTTAGTTGTTTGGGCTGCATGCACGCCTGTGTGCTACTCAATTGAATGGTGAGTGCCAGACACAGCAGGCCAAGACTTTTGCATACTGGAGGTAAGTGCCGCAAGCCCAGTTCCTGCTTCAACATGTTTTTCTTGCATAGCCTCTGCATTCATTCGCTGTTCATCCATTAAGAACAATGACTTGGTGGATTTGTAGGATTTAGGTCGCGTGTGACTCTCTTGTCTTGAGATCACACCTTGATTTTTTGCTTTTGTTTTTTGGCATATTGATTTTGAAGCCAACAAGAATCTCTAATGTCGTTGGCACCAAGATAAAATTATGATTTTGAGTTTTAATCTTTGTCTTCTTCTTTTAGTGTGATGAGCAATGTCTCTTGCTTCGAGACGTTGAGATTTAGATTTCTAGGTTTTCTTTTCTTTCTTTCAGTGGGGTAAGCAGTGCCTTTTAGGTTTTGGTGATTTAGGTTTATAGGGTTTTTCTAGTGAGTGGTTCTCTTGCTTCGAGACCACGTTGGGAATTATTCTAGGTTCTCAGAGATTAGCTGCTAGAGTAAAAGAGAAAGAGATCGGCCGAAACCTGCTCTAATGCCAAGATAAAAGTAGTTCTAGGGTTTCAAATATTATTTTCTACCGTATTCGTCTCCTTAGGAGGTAATATATACTACTTCACCTTGTGATACAAGGAATATTAAAGAGAATTATAACCAAACTAGGAAGCATAAATACATTCCTATTCCACCTAAACCTCTAACCCACACCAACATAGAATGGGGCAGGCCTGGCAAACGGGTCGTATCTGTCGTGTTTGTGTCGTTTTCATGTAACACCTGTTTTCTTAACGGGTCGTGTCGTGTCACACCCGTTATCTTAACGGGTCCTTAACAGGTCAGGTCACTTTACCCAATGGGTAAAGTGACCCGACCCGTTATGACCTGTTAAGAAAAATATTTTTTTCTTCTTAAATTTGCACATACCACACATTGCCACATAAATATTACTTCAAAACATTAAAACACATTTGTCGTTTAAGTACTACATCTACACTCGAAAATAAGAGTCTAATAAAAAAAATAATACATACACTACTAATCTATTACAAATATTAAATGTGCAAGGATATGTAAAATGAAAGAGTTTTTGTTTTCAAGGTTGTGAAGTCTTCTTCAAAAGTTTAAATCTCAATTTACAAAATCCTCGATTTACATCGATCATCATGAAATTGTATTGGAACTTTGGCTTGATCTGTTGCCTTCAAGAGTTACGTTGATGATGTTTTCAGCAAGGTTTTCCACGTCAGAACTCTCTTCCGCATAAACTAAGTATAGAAAAACCAAACATTAAAAATCATTCAAATTATGAGAAGTTTACCAAAATAATTATGAAAAGAAATAAAACAATAGTACTATACCATATAAAAATATATTACCTCATTTTCCAAATAGCCAATCTCGTGTGCACAACAAAACTTGAACTGTTTTTGGTAACAATGAACTACGATACTGATCTAGTACTCTACCCCCAATACTAAATGTTGATTCTGATGCAACAGTTGAAATGAGAATTGTTAACACATCTCGTGCTAACTGAGAAAGTATAGGATAATGAAAACGCTCAATTTGCCACCAAGAAAGAACATCTATGTCTACTTTTCTATCTATTCTTTTATCCTCCAAGTTCAATGGTGTGTGTGTGTGGGTATATATATATATATATAAGTAGATTTAAATCTATTTATTTTGTACGTATAATTGACCGGTACACGGAGTAGTACATCACGTGTCATTATAAAAATAGTGGGATATGTGTGATAAAAAATTAATAACTTAAAAAAAAAAATTTCTCACCACTTCTATAAATTTTCATTTTTCCCTCTCTTTTTTGTTTCATTTTCAGCTTTTCTTATAATTTTCATTTTTTCCTCCCTTCTTTTTCTTCAAAGGGCGGCAGCCTACCCATCTTTCCCTCTCTTTTTTGTTTCCTTTTCAGCTTTTCTTATAATTTTCATTTTCCTTCCCTTTTTCTTCAAAGGGCGTGGTAGGAATGGAATGGAATTATGGAATCAATGGATGCATATTAATTAATAATTATTATAGTTTTTATAAAATTTAATTTAAAATTTAATATATATATATATATAATTATTATAGTTAATATTTTGGGGGTATAATTATTATAGTATATATAATTATTATAATTATTATAGTTAATTTAATATATATATATATATATATATATATATATATATATATTTATTGACACACCCCGTCCCGGAGGAGGGCATGCTAGCCGTCACGCGCCAACGAACGCACGGACCTACGCGCCCCCACGCGCGGCCACGTGCGAGGCACACTAACGCCGTCAGGAATATTCTGCTCGTGAGTTCCCAGAAACAAAACCGTGATGGCGTGATCGGGCCCCAAAGCGGATAATATCGTGCTACGGTGGTGGAGCGGGCTCGGGAAGTGATCCGTCCCGGGCTGGGATGTGACATTTATTATAGTTTTTAGGAGTATAAAATTGTTAAATTAATATATATAATTATTATAGTATTTTTTTAGGGTTATAAAATTAATATTCTGCTTATCGTGTATTGTGTTACCCACGTGTATACCTGAATCAACCCGTTATCTTAACAGGTGCTTATCGGGTTACCCGATTCGTTATCGTGTCGACCCGAACACCTGTTAATTTGGTGTCGTGTCGTATCGGGTTATCGGATCGCGTCAGGAATTGCCAGGCCGAGTTGTAACTTGGTTGCAGCGTTCCAGGATGACCAAATGGAGGATTAGGGTTTAATCTTGTAGTACTTTTGTGGTTTCTTATGCAAAATCTGAGTGAGCAACGTCAAAGATGAACGAGGCATTAATTAATTAATTAGTTAAGCAATTAAAGGATTTAAGGTTGGCAAATTTCATCAAGGATAATAGTTTACTCATTCATAGTAAAGGGAAGGTCCTTCCCCTAATGTGGAATCATTTTACCGTAATATTATAATCAAAACCATTCATTATCTTTATCATTGTTTGAAATCTTCTACAGATAGATTTAGTCGATTTGGAGACTATATAGCCATTCATATGCCTCAAATTAATAAACGCTTATAGTAATAAGGAACATTCTCACGATGAACCGTCAATTTCTTTAATTCATATAAATGACCCTCAAAACATATATGTTACAATATATTTTCCACATCATTACTTGACGGGCAACTATATATATATATATATATATATATATATATATATATTTTTTTTTTTTCTCTTCATAAAATGCTACTAGCTGGTGACTTTACTACGACATTCCATTTTTCAAAAGTTGGAAAGACTCACAGATGCATTTTAACCTCTTTCTAATCTGGCCATCATCATGTAATTCACCATGCAAAAAATTGAACTTAGAATGCGTTATGTGAAAT
This sequence comes from Heteromeles arbutifolia, assembly GCA_024362995.1. Taxonomy (NCBI): domain Eukaryota; kingdom Viridiplantae; phylum Streptophyta; class Magnoliopsida; order Rosales; family Rosaceae; genus Heteromeles; species Heteromeles arbutifolia. The sequence goes on from JANCRC010000006.1 coordinate 24,348,217, forward strand.
ATCAACTTAGAATTCGTTCACAACCACCGAATGCGATTAAAAGAAAGTTATACTTGACTTTGTTATTTTGTACTACGTAGCATACGTATCCAACGCTTCCAAACAAAAACAAAACCAAGGTCCACATTTCGCACGACAAAGTCTGTGGTAGCACGTCTCCCCCAACTCAAAACACGTGGCAAACGGCGCCGTTTCCTCAGAAACATGTTCCTCCGACTTCCCAGAATTTAAAGTTGTCGTCAATTTGGCACGCACCCTCAATTCTTTCACGCGCCAAAATTATACATGAAAAAAATATTTAAATAATAAATCGTAAACCGAAAAGAGAAACAAATAAAAAATAAAACTAAAAAAATAGAAAAAGAGTAAAAAATAAAAAAAACTAATAAAAATAGTTTGAAAACGAGTTTTAATTAAAATGACAAAAATGTGTGTTAAATAAATAGTATTAACAATGATTTTTTAGAATAAAAAAATTATTTTCATTAACAGTGAACAATACGAAAAATGTTTCGTTAAAATTTTCTAAAAAATAAGAAAAGCTAGGCACAAATAAAATAAATAAATAAAATTGGTACACCAACGAAGAGAAGAAGAAGAGAGACAGTGTACGGAAGATCAAATCAATCAACACGATTGCTCCGCCGTCGAAACCCGTTGCAGCCAATCAACACTCTGCACTGATCGACCCCGCGTAATCTCCGCCGTTGATCCCGGAACCCGATGATCGGCGAGTTCCACCGGAGGACCTTTAACATAATATGAATTCAGTGAAATTTTATTTGATATTTTTGGGGATTTTTTTCCATTGCGGGGTTTTCAAATTCCTACTGTGAAAAGTCGGTTATCGGAGAATCGGGTTCTGGGTTTTGCGAGAGCTTTGGTGGGTCGGAGAGGGTATTTTGGGGATTGGACTGATGCTGGACTTTAGGGAAGTCGGTGCGTGAAGGGGTGAAAAGGTTGGGGTTTTGGGGTTAGAGGTAGGTTTAGGGTTAGGGTTTGGTAAGGTTTGTGGTGATGGAGGTGAATTATACTGAGCTTGAAGAAGGCGAGGCTCCTTGCTATTACAAGGATGATGACGAGGAAAACCTTGACCCGGACAACGATCTCTCTTACATTGTAAGGGCATCTTTGTCTCATTGATTCATTCGTGTTCAAATTTCTCATTAGAATCTTGATTGAAAGCTTTGGAGTTGATAGATAATATATGAACATCTTAAGAAGATAATAGTGTGTTGAATTTGTTCTTATGGCTGAGTTTCTATGTTGTTTTTGATGTATGTGTATGTTGAATTACAATGGTGGATTGTAATTTGTAACTGCTTGCTTGGTTTCCGAGAAAATATAAGAAAGTAAGGAAATTGAGTTGGAACATGAACTTTGGACTTGCAGACAACTGTTTAGCAGGGTGAAGTAGAAACTTTTTATCCCTTGGATAGTAAAACGCAACACAATAATTAGGAGTCTTAAATTTTTTCACTTTAAGTTGTGCAGTAATCCAACGCACGGTAATATGCGAAAGCTTTGAAAACTGCCAGTGAAGTTTCTAGGTGTTTTCGGCTGGCTTTAGAGACAATGTAGATTATTTTCTGGTTCAAGTATAGAAGAAGTACGTTCATGGCTGATTGCTGATAATTGATTATACAACAGCCTTATTGTAGTGAACTCTTGCAGTTATTCGTAGGTACCATTGATTTACTATGATTTATAGTATCAAGAGTTTTTAAATGAGCATAAATTCTCTTTTCTTTCCATTATGATGCTTCATAGATTATTTATGATTGTATGGTTATTGATCCAAGGAAAGCATTAGTGAATTTGAACTCAATACTCGTTTGTTCAGTGTCCAAGATAACAAAACATTTAACCCCCCTATAAATTTCCAAATGCTGAGTGGTTGAGTTTAGTAGGCCAAATGGTTGTCTATGAACAAGTAATGTTAAATAACATTTAGTTTCCACTTCCTCGTTTTTGTCATCTTGGCTATCAGAAATACCGTTTGTGAAAAAAATTCCAAGATAGTCTCAAGACTCGGCATTATTGATTGCCATTTACGTGAACAAAACCTATGATGGGCTCAGCTGGTTTTAGGTAACAGTATCCCAAGACAAGTTTACACAATTCGCTTCTTCTGCAACGCTCTGTAATAGCCCTTTATGTTTCTGTACAGACATTTTGGTTATTATTCTTTTTTTTTTCTGGTCTTATGTATGTAATGACACATATATAAAAAAATGTTTGTAATGACACTATCTTTTTGATTTTTTCAAGGATGAGAGAATTCAGAATGCTCTGGGCCATTTCATGAAGGATTTTGAGGCTGGCAATTCTGTTGAGACTTTGGGTAAGTGACATCTATAAAAGTAGTAGACAGAGTGCTTCATATTTGTACTTGTAAATTTAGTGGCTCACAAGGTGGATGGACTTTATTGTTTTCTCAGGGGCAAAATATGGTGGGTATGGCACTTTTTTACCATCTCATGAAAGGTCTCCATCCATTTTGTCTCATCCAAATACCCCGCAGATAAACAACACATCAAGATCTCCTAAATGTTTAACAGAGGTATATGGATAAAAATTCTTCTTATTTGTTATTTGGTAGGGAGGATTTATATATGGCTGAGATCTTCTCAGATTGGAAAGTTCTATGTTAGTTGAGCATTCGCGGGTTATGTTAACATACAGGGCGACCCTCAGAATCTGAAAGCTTCTTCAAATGCACCCCCAAATGTGAGGCTTGGAACTGCTAACAGTGCTCATTTGTCACATAATTCAAGGGTCCTCACTGGAGACATTTCAGTTAAACGGAATTTGTGCTTGCCTCCTACTCAAGTAGCTGAGAGGTGTTCCGTGAAAGATGAAACCTCAAACAGACAGGGGAATCCAACTGATCAAGGGACACTGAAGGTTCGAATCAAAATGAACCCTGATAACACGGCTCAGAAGAATGTAGCAATATATAGTGATCTTGGACTTGGCTCTCCATCTTTATCTTTGGAGAACAGCCCTGTGGAAAGTAGGGCAATGAAACCTCCATCTCAAGTGATTGTGGATAACTCTCCCACTAACATTATTCTGGTAAGCCCAGATGTTTTATTGCAGTTTCTATTGCTGTAGATGGACCTAAAATGATCTGTTGCATTGATGGGCATTGTTTATGTTTTGTGACAGGTTATGACTTCCTTTCCTGTTCCTGGAGATGCATTGATATCACCACTTCATGACAGTTTGCTTTGCTTAGTAAGAAAGAGAAAGCTTTATCAACAAAAACATGTACCTTCATCACATCAAGAGCATTCATCTTTGTCTGTGATGGACTCTGTTTCCACACAGGGCAACAGCAAAGTGTCGAAGGAGACGAGAATTAAAGCATCCAGGAAGGGTGAAAGTCCGGTAGCATTGAAGCTTGAGAATGGTATCAAGAATAACACGAAAATTATTATGAAAAAGAAATCAGAAACTGGGAGCCGAGAAGACAAGGAGCTTATGCTCAATGACTTGAAAGCGACGCCTTTGTCCAATTCAGTATTTGTTGGTAATTGTTTGAAAGTGATTGGTAGGACACCTGAAGCTTCTAGGGAGGCGAATGAGAATGAGGTGAAGGGAAAATTATCTTCCTCTGAATTTGTGAAGGAAGAGCCATTGGAGTTGATATCTAATCAGGGTGGTGTCAAGAATGAGAAGCAGAGTTCTAGGTATGGTTCAGTGGAAAAGGTCTGGGAACAGAAGGATATTCCAGTTGATCTCAGGGATGATGTCAAGTGCAAGGATTACAAGATTTCAGCCTCAAAAGATGATTCTGATGTATCCAAATGCAAGGAAGAGCAAGACTTGCACAAACACAATGCTGGTAAGGAAGGTACATCACGTGACCAAGCAAAAACTAATGTCCGTGGCAAGAGGCCAAAGCTATCTTCTGAGGGCAAGGCTAAGTCAAAGGAAAATCAAAGCAAGGAAAAGTCACCTAGTATTTCAACAAAGGAACGCCTGGAGTTTGAAATGGGTGTGGTTCCAAAAGATAAATTGAGTGGAGGTCATGGTGTTCCTCAATCTGATATAAAAATTCAGAAGTCGAAGTCGCAAAATGGTAAGGTCAGAGATAATAAAAAAGTCTCAGTGGAGGACAAAAGATTGGAACAAAGGGATAAAATGGATCTAGCAGAAAGACCTGCTGCTGATATTGATGTAAAACTGAGGGCATGTTTGGATAAACCAAAGGAAAAATGGAGTGGCAAAAAGTCCGATAATCAGTTACTGTCAAAAGATGTTCCCGTTCCGTGCCAACAAACAAAAGAAAATGGACTTGCTTTGGAGCTTGTACCCGCGGCTGCAGCTCATGTAATTATAGAAGAACATTGGGTGTGCTGTGATAGTTGTCAGAAGTGGCGGCTTCTACCCTTAGGCACTAAGCCGGAGCAACTTCCTGAGAAGTGGTTGTGTAGCATGCTTAATTGGCTGTAAGCTTCCTTCTTACTATTGGGTTTGACAATAATGTTTGCATATCTTTTCTTTTTTTTCACTCCTCTCTCTCTCTCTCCCCCTCTCTCTCCCTCTTCACACACACACACACACTCACTCACTCTCTTGAGCGCTTGCACGTACCCATTCCTGCCTGTGTATGTGTAGATATTTAACTAATCACATGAGTCTATGCATGCTTGTTTTGCTGCCTTTTCACTGTGGCATTGATTTTTTTTTTTTTTTTTTGTAGGCCTGGGATGAATCTATGCTACATCAGTGAGGAGGAAACAACCAAAGCACTCCAAACATTGTACCAGATGCCATCTTCAGAAGGAATAAATAAGCTGCAGACTCATGCTAATGGAACAGCATCTGCAGTACCTGCAGTTGATGTCCTACATCTTGATCAGAACTTCAGTTCTCATGCCATGTCTAATCAAGGGAAGAAGAAACATGGTTTAAAGGAAATACCAAATGCAAGTAATGGAAGTGGTCTCTTGAACTCTACAAAGAACCACCTGCAAGTAGCTGTGAAAAGTATAAGCTCAAATGACATAAACCAGCCTCCTTTAGAATCAAATGTGATAAAGAAATCTAGTTCTCGACATACGAGCAAGCAGCAAAACTTGAAAATTGAAAAAGCCATACCTAAGCAGAAGGAGAAGCAAACAAGTGAAGGTATGCGATTATTTGTAAAGTTTCCCTTTCCTACTGCCATAACACATGCAAAACTAGGTAACCAGTGCCTGTATTTATTTGGGTTGTTCTATATCTGCAGGTAATGCCAAGGCAGTAAGATTGAAAAACAAGGAGGATGATCAGCATATATTTGGAACTTCTAAGAAACTGAAGAGAGGAGATATGTGGCATGCTGATAAGAACACAAATTCTAATGTTGACATTGGGATGGTTTGTGTCGGTTCAAGTACTGGTTTGCTAACCCAGGCACGTGGTCAGGACGTTAAATACAATGACCTCTGTCATTCTGAAGGCACTAAGGATGTAGCCAAGGACAAATTACAAGTTTCTGCAAAGAAATTGAAAGACCAAATTCAGGTCTCATTGCATGGTGGGGCTTTGGACGTGAGAACAGGCAGTAGAGATAGTTCCACGAAGAAAAGAAAGATGAGAGAATGGCAGGATACTCAGAATAATGTGGAGACATTTCAAAATTTTGGGCATGAAGGGAAGTTATATACCAAGGAGGAAAGTAGTGAAAGCGGATATTGGAAGGAGAAGAGGTCCAGGATTTTGAAGTCTAATGGTAAAGAGTCCAGCACTGGTAATGGAGATGATAGACCAAATAGAAAAATCAGAGTGACCAATATTGTTATGTCAGGCACAAAAGTTAATTCAATTCATGTTGCGGAAAAGGATAGGAGTATTGTAAAAGACCAGCAACCCAAGAAACATAGTAAAAAGAATGCATCTCAACAAACATTCATTGGTGTAAATTCATTGGGAAGGGATTCGGGATCCGGGCATGTTTCTTTGGCTGCCACTTCAAGCTCTTCAAAGGTTTCAGGTTCCCATAAAACTAGAGTTAACTTTGAAGAAGTAAAAGGCTCACCTGTGGAATCAGTTTCTTCATCTCCTTTGAGGACCTCCAATGCATACAGGCTTACTTCAGCAAGGGGAGATGCTTTAGGGAAAGATGATTCTGCTTATGGTGGTTTCCCCTTAACAAATAATGGAGATGCCAATATATTTTCATCAGTAGGCTACCTGGATGGAGATGCCAATGGTGAACTCAATGTCACCACCAAACCTTCTTCTGAAGTTTGGAATAGCCATTTGCTCAGTGGTAATAATGATGGTTTGGAAAATGGTCAGTGCCTCAATAATCAGCATGGCATGAATCATTCTCATGATGATGATAGAGAGAACAAGGACCACACTGGAGATCCTGTTTGTGTGCAAAAATCTGGCAAGGGTTCCTGTTTGCAGTCTAAGGACATTGTTAGAAGTGGCACTTCTAATTTGGATAGGAACAGGGTGAAGGTTTCTGATCCAGTGAATGATTGCTCGAAGAAGGGTCAAAGATATGAGTCTGAGATTGAACCCAATTATGTTCATGGAAAAGGGAATAATGTTAGACACGATCTTCCTGAAAAGTGTAGCACTAAGTGGGTCAAGCTCAAGGATGAAAGCTGTCATATTAGTAGGGGGGATAATGCAGGACATGGGTCAAGTGACAGTGGAGTGGAAACTCAACCAAAACGAAAGGACTGTGATGCATCAGATGTGAAATTTAGTTCTACGCAGAGCCCTAATAGGAAGAGTGCACTGCAACAGAACCTGATTCAGAAACATGAGGATGGTCAGATGCAACATGAGTCAAGAAGTGGGAAATCACAATTGTTTTTACATTGCCAAGGTGAAAGGAAAGAAGAAACACCATCTCTTTGCTCCCGACCTATTGCAGGGTCTGAGAGAGAAGTAGTGTTTCAAGGGCTTCCAGTTGATACCACTGTCAATGGTGATATGACAAAGTCACTAAAGCAGGCTGGGACTGCTGCTAACAAGAATGGAGTTAATTGCAATTTGGTACGTCTCATGCCTGATCAACAAAGAGCATTAGATGTTAGTGCGCCAAGTCCTGTGAGAAACTCCTCTGCCCAGACTGCTACTAATACCTTGAAAGAGGCCAAGAGGCTTAGAGACTATGCTGATTATCTTAAGGTTTCCTGTTCTCATTTGACTTTTTAGCAAATCTTTAGTACAGAATTGATACAAATTTGTTCTTTTTGTTTTGTTTTTTTTGTTTTTTTTTGTTTTTTGGTGCTCTTAACTCATACTGTGGTTCTACTATGTTTTAGAACTCTGGGTTTGATTTTGAAAGTAGTGAGGCTTACTTCCAAGCTGCCCTGAACTTTCTCCAAGGAGCCGTGCTTTTAGAAAGTTGCAGTAGTGAGAATGGCAAACATGTAGATATGACTACGTTGCAAGTGTACAGTACTACAGCTAAACTTTACGAGTAAGTTAAATGCTCTAAGTTTTAAGAGAGATAGTTGTTTCTCGTCCTGATGACTTGTGTCTCAGCCAATAGATTCAATTAGCTATTATTTGCATGCAGAGATGGTCCCTTTTAATTTTATAAGATATGTAATGCACTATAAGTTTTGAAGCTTTTGTTTCTGCGTTCCTATAGCCTGGTGTTTGGCTCTGTGCTGAACCTTTTGAATTCACAGATTATGTGCCCATGAATATGAAAACAGCAAAGAAGTAGCTTCTGCTGCCTTGGCCTATAAATGCATGGAAGTGGCATACATGAGGGTGGTTTACTGTAAACATTCTAGTACAAACAGGGATCGGCATGAGTTGCAAGCTACTCTCAATATGGCTCCTCAAGGTAGGGAGGTTATGAATGATTTATGTGATAATCTTTGGATTTCATGTCAAGTTTCAGTTTTGTTCTTCCATTAGGAAATGGTTGCCATTTGAAGTTGTAGATTATTTATTCTAGTTTGAACGTTTATGTTACTAAACAATCATGCGGTAAATATGTTTAGTTGAAAATGTCAAGCCTGTAGAGATACTGTCTTCACTGTTATTTGCAGAACCATACTTATCATAACTAATAATGAAATATCTACATTATCTATCTGTCATTTGTGATAAATATGTATGGACCGCTTCTGTTGATAAAAAACAGCAGAAGGTAGAAATCTGGGTGTTTTTACCTTTTCACTGAGAAAAGGAATATCAAACAACTCAACTTTTTTTTTTTTGTCTTTAAACTCTTCACTGTTCAGGTGAGTCTCCATCATCTTCTGCATCAGATTTAGATAACTTGAACAACCATGTTGCTGCTGCTCGTAACCGCTCTAGTTTTGTCAGGCTGCTTGACTTTGTAAGTTGATTTAGTCTCGCACTCGGTCTCGATATGAATTTTTGCTAAGAAGTGTTCTTTCAAGGTGTTTCGATACTCACTTATTCAGGACCACAGATTCAGTACTATGAATCATGGATATATAGTGGATAAAAAAGTTAGGAAGCTGAATTGGAATTTCCAGCCACCGGATATTGCATAGATTAGCCAATTGTTATTGGAGTTTCAGCGAAAAAGAAAAAGAAAAAAATATATTGTATGAAAGCTTCCAAGCAAGCCTGTTTTTCTTTCTACAAGCATCTTGAATGACTTGTGATTAAAATATTTAGTTGGATTATAAATTCATAAGTCATCTCATCTTGTGTAGGACCAGTAAGATATTTTCGCACAGATTTAATTGTATAGTAATGGTTTTACAGTTACCAGCGTGCTACAAGAGGGTAAGATGAGTATGTATTATTTTGCAGACACAGGATGTAAATTTTGCAATGGAAGCCTCAAGGAAATCCCAGAATGCTTTTGCAGCTGCTTGCGTGACACTGGCTGATGCACATAAGAATGATTGTATTTATTATATTAGGAGGGTCATTGATTTCAGCTTCCAAGATTTAGAGGAGCTCATCCATCTGGTTAAGCTTGCAATGGAGGCCATAAGTCGATCCAAATTTGGTGGTGCTAGAGATTAAGTCAACCCTGTATATATTGAACGTTTTCATGGTTTCTCTCTTCAGCAGGCAGGCATCAGGAAAAAAAAAGGGAGAAAGGATGCCTACCTGGACCTTCACTTGAAAATCTGCAAAGAAGGCAGGTTACTGACAGTTCATATCTCTTCTGTACATGTGTACAAAGTGAGATTGATTACCAAATTTTATAATGTATTTTTTTGCAAGTTAAGTCTATTTTTGACACCGATAAGTGCACATCATGCTCAGCCATAAGTTTTAATGGGTTGGGAAAAGAAGAATTAGTTGTTCGGGAGCATAGCTCAGAGATAATGTAATAGTTCAGTTATATATATGTATATGTGTGTGTATATATATATATATATATATAATTTTTTTTTTTTTTGGGCTCCTGTGATTTGGTGCTTGAGGTTTAAGAAAAAAATATCTATAGAGATTGGAAGATATTCGTAGGCAACCATTTTGAGAAGGTTGAATACTAGTGGTGATCGGTCAATGCTCTATCAAGCATTTTTCTGTTTTGTTACTGTTTTTCAGAATTTTGATGGAATGGAAACCAAATTCTTGGCCAAGGTTCCCTTTATACTTGTAGCAAAAAAAAGCTTAAGCTTTTGTATACGTTGATTGTGCCGAGGACTGAAATACGAATTGAATCTTCAGGTATGTAATATTTTTCTTCACTGTAATGGCAACCATGAAGTCGTCTTTTGAGTAATGTGTTTTGTAGACTTTTTTATGTTGGTGTAGGTGAAATCAAAGAACTTTGGTTGAGCAACCCCTGAGAAGTTCAGACTTGTGACCTACTGGAGTACATACTAGGACCATCGCTGCATGTGAGTTTAAGTGTAAAAAAAAAAAGGTTTACAAACATTATCCTACTCCAAGAATTACCCTATATTATTCATGTGTTTTTCTAATAATAAATTTTGCCTTGTATGTGGTGGGATGTATCAGTTTACGTCTGCATCAATAACTCGTGATGCTTTGATGTGGCATATGAAATTTTTCTCACAATTCATGCTATTATGTACTTGTGATACGCTGATATTTAAGAGTAAACTTCTATATTTAGGTTTTAAAAAAGTTACGAGGGTTCTTTCTTCTTGGTTGGAGTTGGTTGCTGAAGAGTAATTAGAATATCTTTTTGTTTTTGGTTTTTGTTAAGCATGCACTTGCTGTTATATTCTCAGTAATAAATATTTTATGATGTGGTTCATGAACCAATGACTCTAGTTTGAGTTCAAATGGTCCTGGTGTTGGTCAGACCTTTGCTTATTGCATCAACTGAGTGCACGTGCTCATTGTTTCCCGGGCACTACGCTTGATTGGTTTTCAACTTTTCATACTACTTTCACTTGTATGCCATGTTGAGTTATCAACATTCGATCTATACCGTGCGAATGAGGGTCTACCTATTATGTTTCGCAAAATTGTAGATCTTATCCTTGTTGGTAACTGATGTGGCTGCTTTACATTGAACTTCAGTGCACAACAGTTTTAAATGCCTGAGTTTCGGTTTGATTTGTTTAAGGATAAAGTTTTCTAGAGGCAGCGATGCTTGAGGTTGTTCATACCTGTGTACTCCACTTTCAGTAACCACTCTCCTGTGATACCTTCGTGGTGGTGGTCTACCTCTCTCAGTTGCCTTTTTCTGTCAGCTTATGTACAAATTGTTCTTTCTGTTATTTTTAGACGTAGTAAGATAACGGTTTTTCTTCTGTGATGTGGGTTTAGTACATCGGTCGTGCCAGATGGGCGAGCTTTTTCTTGATTTGATTTTTGCCTTGAAACGATAGATATCCGTTTTAAGATTTTAATTATTATTAAGTTTTGTTCTTTTAGGATGTCAAAGCTGGATATTTGTCACAGGATATAGGTTTTCTCGAAGCAGGTTACTCTGTCGGGTTTCAATTCACAAAGCGGGATCTTGGTTTATACAGGAGAAGAGTGGGTGCTGACTTCGGTCGCTGGCAGCAGCAGGTGCTGGTTGTTTACATAATGTATTTGCTATTCTCTTCTCTTGTTTTTCTTTTTATTCCAACATTGAATAATCTTTTCAGTGTTGCCTCCATGATTTTCGCACTATGTATCGTACATGAACAATAACGTTAACAGTAATAATAGTTATCGGCATTTTTTTCATCATTGGAGTTATCTGTTCTAATCGTCATTTTAATTCTTTCGAGTTCTGGACCTTATTTTGTTTCTTGAAGATTTTCTCGAGGCTTCGACCCGTATGGTTAAACTGCTGTCTCATGGACTGCCCGAGTTGGAGATTATCCGTGTTTGAAGATTTTCCGACACTGGAAGGCGAAATATGGTCAACATTTTAAGACTGATACTGCAAAGGTGGCTACTTGTAAATGTGGCAGAAATTTGATCCGAACTAAGAGATGGAAAACGCCGTTTGTTCAAGGCAATGCAAGGGTTTGACATCTTTGTTACTCTTTTGAGAATTCATGGGTTTTTCATGTCCTTTGTAAGAAAGAAATTCTCTGTTCTGGACGTCCAAAACAAATTCTCTGTTCAAGATGTCCTTAAAAAAAAAATTATTCTCAATTTTCGTCAACTTTAGTCTTCTTTATTATTTAGGTTTTAAGTGGAAGGCTTCTATCCATATGCCGCCTACTACGGGGAATGATGCCTATTTTTGAGCCGACTTTGGTGTCAAATTTTAGATCTGAGACTAGAAACTAAAGTTTAAGCAACAATGTCAATAAACGAGATCAAATTTGACGAAAATTTGAGAAGCAAAGTTTCCTCAATGCGTTAATAAAGACAGGACGTCATGCATATAGAAAGACTGCCTTTCGGGGATCAAATATTAAGCATCCTAATACCATTACGATTATTAAGGATAAAGACAAATTGAACACTAATCACCAAAGAAACCCTACAAATGCAGGAACCATTTTTAAAGTGATGAAATATGTTAACGTCTCTAACAAGAAACTCCCACTCGACAATCTGAGGCACCAATGAGCTTGAAAGCTTCTTGACAATCCTTCTAGTTTGGTTATCAACGCAAATCCACAAAGACCTTCCTCTTTGTTTCATCTTACCTTCCAACTTCCTCAACAAAGCCACCACCTCGCTCCCTCGCCCACATGATGATACATCTCCTGCGTAGAATACATAAGTTGAGTCCTTGACCTCAACCCGGTTGCACCCGGGTTCTTTTTGCACTCCCGTACGCCTCATTTCTGACCTAAGACCCTGAGCATTCTCCCACTCTCCGATCAATGAGTAAGCAATTGATAATTGAAGTCCAAGAAACAACAATCCTACAGCCCATCGAATCAAAAACCCGCTGAGCATTATCGACATCGTTGCACTTCCCGTACATATCAACCAGCGAAGAGAAAGCAACAAGGTTAGATCGAAAACACAAAAGTTCAACAGGCCCATGAACTCTTTTCCCAGTGCTGAGATGAGCAAGGATCGAACACTCATTAATCACAGTCACGAAAGTGAACTCGTTGGGCAGAACCGTACACTCGGGCATCTTCCAAAAGAGCCAGAGAGCCATTCCGGGCTGACCCGTGTCGACGTAACCGGAGCGAGGTCAGAACACAACGTTTGGTTCAGGCATTTCATCCAACGGCCGGCTTGCAAAGCCAATTCTTCGGAGCTTGACATAACAGTTGATGATATGGTTGGTGGTGAAACCGTCAAAGTGTCATATAAATAACCGGATTTTATGGTGGCGGAATGCTGTGAGTCTGCGGAGCCGGAACCTTTACAGTGCCGGAGCTGTTGAATGAGATGAAAGTTCGACGGTTTATTTTGGCGGGAAAGGTTTTAGGCGGTGAAACGTCGACGTTTCGTACAATTATAATTTCTACCTTTTTTATGGTTTTAGAATAATTTCCTCGCTTATACTTTATAGTAAAGAATTTAAATTTTGACCTCAAAATACTATGTTTTAGTTTGGTAACAGTAATAATGTGTATCTATTTTACTATATAATTATTTCTTTGAAACTGATCAACTTTATAAAATAAAAAGTAATGCTACGTAGATTAATATTTTGACCACATTTGCAAACTATGTAATGTGTCACCAATAGGGAATAAGGACGTTAGTCAGTACTTAAGTAATAGTCTAATCATCAACAATCATGTCATATGATTTACAAAATATGATTTACGTGAAAAAAAAAAAAAAAAGGTATAATAACTCAATTGTAAATGAGGAGAAATCTACATGAAATGTGTTCGCTAAGATGATGGTGTTTTGATTGTGCCTTGATTAAATTCTACAATTAAATTCTATTACTTAAGAATTACTTAAGAGTCAACTATCTACCTTGATTGTGCCTTGATTAGTATAAATTAGTTAGTTATATTAAACAATTAAATTCTAAATCATAAGTTAAACATTGAAATACAATCTGTTGTAATTACTCTTTGACTTTGAGTGAATCAATGAAAAGCAAACCAAGTAGTGGTGACGTTGAAAGCAATTAAAACTTTAGCTTGCCTTCGGCTAATGGAAAATTCTGCAGTGCACATATGCACCGGTGCACAACGCTTTCTAGCTCTTAAAAATTAGTGCATCAATCTGGGCCGGTCTTGAGAATGCAACAAGGGCCGAAGGGTTTAGTTGTGTTAGGGTTTGGTGTTTGGCAATCTTAAGAGTGCGACAAAAGAAGCAACAATTTTTTTTGAAGTCAATAAGAATAGGTTTGAGTCACTTGACATTCCACCTATCACGATCAAAATATGTTTGTTGTTTTTTTATTCAATTAATTATATAAAATAATTCAACTTTACAAATGTTAAGCTCAACCACTCAGTCCAATAAGATATTATATTTAGATAAAGACTTAAGGTCTATAAATTTCTTATTTGAACATTTACAAGATTTCTAACATTAATTCATATGTACATAAAATAAAATACAAAAAAATTAAGGGCCCAAAGAATGGGCTAGGCGACCGTCTAGCCCAGCCGGCCCTAGCATCAATACACACGAGTCTGCATATGCACGGGTGCACAATGCTTTCAACCCCTTGAAAAATTGGCTTGATATATATATATATATTTTTAAAACTATTGGCTTGATATGTAGTCGGTTGAGAACTTGATATTGCTTGCGCAAACAACAAGATTAATCAAATATAAATTGAGATTGATGGTGCCCATGTCTTCTATGTTTTCAGAAAGAAACAATCAAACATATCATGCACCACAATCTCCCAATCTCAATTATATATATATTACTATTCACTCTACTATTTTGCTTTGGAATATCTCTGTCTACCTTCTGCTTATTCCTCATCACCTTCCTCGGATTATTCCAAGAAATAGTTTCGAATCCAAAATGCATGGGTAAAACTCAACACTCTATAATATTTAGCGCCACATATCACACTCGCTACAAATATATTCAATTTTATATCCGTGTTAGTCAAACCTGAATCATCCTTCCTCAATTAAATGTAGACAATTATCATATATAAAACTATAAAAGGCTAATTGGTAGTCTTTTTCAAAAAAATTATATCGTCAGTTTTAACTTTAGAGCAAAATATATGTATCTTATATATGAAGCCAAAGCCCCACTTTGGGGTGACCGCTTTAACAAAAATAATATGACCAAAATGCCCCTTAGCCAAAAAAAAATCAAAAGCATAAAAAAAGAATGCATAAAATAATACAAGGGTAATTTTGTAATTTTAACAGTGCTTTTTTTAATAATTAATTTTTTGGTGCAGTTTTTATTTTTTTTAATTTTTTTAATTTTTATAATTAGTACCTCACAATAGGTTAGCAATAATGTGATTCAATTTCTCTATTTTTAAACACGTTCGAAACATCTTAATAGGCGTGTAATGCCTGTTATAAAAAAAATATTTCGTACGCGGATAATAATATGATAAATTAATTGTCAAATGATTGTTTTTTGTTTTTTGTTTTTAACAAAAGATATTATCTACATTGAGGGAGAGAGGGTGGACTTAGCCTCACAATGGATTAGCAATAATGTGATTCAATCAATTGGTTATTAAATATTATTTTCTTTATTCTTAATGTAAATTCTATAGAGACCAATTTTATTATGTGAATTCAGTTGCTTTAATTGGTTTACGAGGAGTTTTTTCTAGCATGATCTAAAATGATTCATTTACTTCAAATATTTGACTTTCCTTTTGTCTTACGTATATAAATACATTTAAAACGTGTAAGTCACGTGTAGCACGTCGTAATTCAAAAAATGCCTTCTGCACGCACGTGAGCACGTGCATGAAGACTAGTATATTGTAAATGTTCACGCGCGTACATAAAGGTTAGTATATTGTAAATGTTTACAGAATATATTATTGCATGACAGGGTGTGCCGCTGATTCGGTCATACATGGAATGATGAAATCAAGTGTGTGTATATATACAAATGAAACTTGTGACAAGTGTCGACATGGAGTGAAACAATTTTATGGGGGTAGAGTTTCCTCCAAAAGACATCAAGATTGGTGTGTGTGGGGGTCTAGTTCTAGTTCATAGTTCATTCATTGTGTTTTTGGACTTCATCTTGGGCACTACATTCAGAGACTGAAAATCTCTAAACTGAAATCCAATCCCTAATTACCGTTTTGTGTCCAAATATTTTCTTTACATTCAACAAATTTTTAACCAACCGCGTAGGTTACTCTTTGTAGTTAATATAAGGGGTGTGTTTTTTGATTTTCACACTCCCTTTTAGCGACTTCTCTTTTACATTTATCTGTTGATTTTTTTTTTTTATCATTTAATCCAATCACTAAACAAAACGGCAAAAGTGCACAGAAAGTGAAGAGTGCGAAAATTCCACACTTAATATAAGTGAGTGGTGTTGAGGTATGGTGATTGGAGGATGGCAAGGGTGGTGACGTAGCATGAGCATATACAGATTACAAATGTAAATCTTGAAGAACAAATTTTTTTGGAATCCACCAGAGATTGAGAGAAAACCCAAAAAGTTATTTTATTAATTCTAAATTGTTTGAATGATTACACTGAAATAGCCAAAGACTTTAAATAAACTGATTACAACTCCTTAAACAACTCAGTAGTTAAAATGACATTAATTTGATATTAATCAAACGGCAACTTAAAGGTCTGATTTCTATTATGAAAATTAAACGTTGTTTTGGAGGCTGAAACGACTTGGTTGGCTAAAATCAATGTTTTAAAAGACTCGCCTCAGGGTGCGCCTAGGCGGCCTCGAAGGTTGGGCGGGTGGCTTGCCGCCTCTGTTTTCCAGGAGTCGGCGTAAGGCATTGCCGGAGCTCGCCTAGGCGGCAAAGGCGCACCTCAGGACGTTCATGCGTTTTTTTTCTTCCATTTTTTTTTTAAAAACCCCAAAACCATGCCCAACAAAGAAGATGAGTTGCAGAGCTGAAGAAGATGAAGAAGACAGACGGTTTCTTGGCTCTTTTTTTTTTTTTTTTTTTTTTTTTTTTTTTGTCAAACGATAGATTTTGTTAGATTAGATGTTTGATTAGTCACCGACGGGGTTTGAACCCACGCCGTCATGCAAGGATTTAACTCATTTCCACCATTATGGTAAAGGACCACTTGCAAAATTGAAATTCACATTGTAGTTTTAGCTCACGTTGACGTCTCCTAGCTTTTGGTTTTAAAATAATTGTTTTCTCTTTAAAATTTAAATAGACCCACTTTGCTATATTTATTACCCCACTATCTTTTTTTTATTCATTTTTATTTTTATATTATTTTTTAGATGGATAGATAAGCATCTTTTGTTTCTTTTTGTTTTTATTATTTATAGATAAACATTTTTTTTATGGATATCCTCATAACATCCCAACAGATAAAAAAAAGTAAACATGTTTTATTTTTATTGTTTTTTATCTTTTTTTTTTCTTTCGACAATATTCTTTTTTATCGTTATATATTCTTTTCTTAAAAGAAACATCATATTATCTTATTCCTCTTTTTTAAGACTACATATTTCACCCTAATATTACTCAAAACTCTCATATACATATTAATAGCACTTAAGACTAGGTGTCTGACTCCATTTGTTTGATTGTTAGATTAATTTGATTGCTTGGTTAAACTTGTTCACTTGTGCACTTTTGAATGATATAAATATTTTTACAAAGTATTATATTTTATATGTATATTATATAATATATGTATATATATTAAAAAATTTAGGTTTCGTGAGGCCTTTCACCTAGACGGGGCTATCCATAAAACGCCTCGTCCACGTCTTCCCCTTTTAAAACATTGGCTAAAATCCGTCGTATGTCAAGACGAAGCCAAAATCCCACAGCACCAAGTAACAATGACATGATGAGAACACTGGATCTGGTCTGCAAAAATGAAGGCATCTGAATAGCACTTGAGAATGGCCCCTACTACCACCACCCAATAAGTCTGCCACAACAGACAATTTGCATGGACTACCACCACACCACACTGTTGGAACTTAGATTCCTTTCTCTTGCAAGAACAACAATTTATTGCATCACATGTTCATACCAAAAAAATAAACGAATGAACGATATAATCACGTGAGTTATCAATTCATGCATTATAACTAAAATGGTTAATATTTTACGGAGTTATAATATGGTAGAATAAATGGATGCATTGTTATAAGTAGACACGTGTTATCAAAGAGTAAAATCAAGAGCATCAATTAGCAGTGTAACAAGCCCACCGAAAAATTTACCAAAGGCAATATTCGCCAATAATTTGATTGTTCCTTAGTCCAAGGGGGATACATGTATAACTTGGTTTTAGAAAGTGCATAAATCTAGGCCCAACAACAACAACAATATTAAATTACAAGACCTAACAAAGTGCCTAACCTCAATGATTTTCTCTCCCTATAAATATAGGCTTCTACAAGACTTGAGCTACCAAATAGAATCTAACCAAATCTATACAATTTGCATTTTTTTTTTTACCTCCAAATTGTGCTTCCTTCCCAAATGGCCCCAGAACCCATTCACCCTATCAAGGTTGGTCACATTGATGATGTCCAAGAACTCAGAAAATCCAAGCCTTCCATTATTCCTGAGAGATTTGTGAGGGACATGACTGAGAGGCCAGCTCTTGCCACTCCCATGCCATGCTCCACTGACATTCCCACCATCAATTTCTCAAAGCTTGTAAAAGGAACCAAAGATGAAATCAAAACTGAGATTTCCCAACTTGCAAATGCCTCTGAGAACTGGGGATTTTTCCAGGTAAAATTTCCACAAAACTCTCTTTTTCTTTTTACTTGTATGAATAACATGGTAAAGTAGACTTGGGTTTAGCCAAGTTGGTTATAGTAGTATGCACTCCTCTCTGCACCCAAGCTCGAACCTCCCAAACTCCCTTTCCGTGATTTAGATGTAGTGTAGAAATATCGCTTGTATCAGAAAAACATGGCAAGCCATAGAAGCTAATGATTGGTCCGATCGAGGTGACTATTATATGGCAGGTGGTTCATCATGGGATTGATCTGAGTATACTTGAGAGCATAGAGAAGGTGGCCAAGAAATTTTTCATGCTGCCTTTGGAAGAGAAGAAGAAGTATGCACTGGCTCCCGGGACTGCTCAGGGATATGGCCAGGCGTTTGTGTTATCAGAAGACCAGAAACTAGACTGGTGCAACATGTTTGCTCTTGGGGTTGTACCAAACTTTATAAGAAACCCCATGTTATGGCCAACAAACCCAGAAAATTTTAGGTAAAGTTTCTTCTATGCTTCAAAATATATAGTTTTTTATTGGCATACTGTTTCCATGCAAGTCACAGTTTGATATATGTAAAAATAACTCATCGAAAACATAAGGAAACTATTATTGACACTTAAAAAAAGTTTTCATGCACTCCTTTACGTACAAAATTTGCTTTGTGTTTTTATAAAATTAGAGTGCAAGATGACTTTATTGGGGTGAGTACCTCAATACAAAAAATTTATGTTCATGTGTCAAACGTTCCAATTTCTTCGAAAAAACCAAGTAATTTCTTTTTATTATTATTAAAGTCTAAAGTCTAAACCTTTTCCTATTTTTTTTCCCTCACTCAAGTGAAAGTGTAGAGGTCTATTCAACGGAAGTGAGGAAACTGTGCCAGAATCTGCTGAAATACATAGCCATGAGCCTTGGCTTGAATGGTGATGTGTTTGAAAAGATGTTTGGGGAGGCTGTGCAAGCCCTAAGGATGAACTACTACCCTCCATGTCCAAGACCTGAGCTAGTTTTGGGACTAAGTCCACACTCAGATGGAAGTGCCCTCACAGTTTTGCAGCAAGGGAACGGCAACTCAGTGGGACTTCAAATCCTCAAAGATGACAGATGGGTCCCTGTTAAGCCCATTCCCAATGCACTTGTCATCAACATTGGAGACACCATCGAAGTGAGTAAAAATATTGGTAGCATAAGAAAATCTTTCCTAATATAGGGACGGGCGGAAAGCTCTCTTTTGAGATTGAGGGTGGGTGCTTTGCACCTTCTGACTGATGAGCTAATCTCGTCTAATCTTCGATATTGATTATTGGAAGTGGTATTTGGTGTGTGATTATTTTACTAACAGTAAAATGAAATGCAGGTTCTTACAAATGGGAAATACAAGAGTGTGGAGCATAGAGCAGTGACTCACAAGGAGAAAGACAGGCTTTCAATTGTGACATTTTATGCTCCTAGCTATGAGATAGAGGTTGGCCCAATGGCAGAATTGGTGGATGAAAACAACCCATGCAAGTATAGAAGATACAATCATGGAGAGTACAGTAAACACTATGTAACAAACAAGTTGCAAGGCAAGAAAACCTTGGAGTTTGCCAAGATTCGAACCAAATCTCAAACTACTTGACAAGACCCCATTCAGTTCCCAAACGAAAATTACATTCTCCTAAACCTTCATTAGATTCTGTGCACATTACTATTCCATTGTAGTACGTATGTGTTTCAGACCAAACTAGGTGGTGATCAAGCAACTTCTTTTCTGGACAGGACGTTCGTTCGTTACCAAATGGTAGATTGTCGAAATAGTATAATGGAATGTTATTGATAATATGTTAATAATATAATGTACCGACATGTTATCAAATGTACTGCACGAATTGTCACATGCATGCCAAGGGAGTGGTAAATTATTGGGCTACATTGTTCATACGTAACTCATTTTGTACAGTCTCTCCAATCAATGGAATCCTGGGGAGTCTGTGTTTAGAAACTTTTTCTTATCAAATTGTTTTTGTATATTCATCATAAGTAAACAAGAACATATATCAAAATAACATAAAAATATCAGTTTTTATTGTCTCTCTCTTTCCCTCTGTCTCTCTGTCTCTCTCTCTCTGATTCTTAACACAAAGAATAGCCTGCAAAATTATGCAATCATATGCAGGAATCCAACCCCAATACCAACCACAATAATTCTTTATAATCAAACAGGATGATGGACAAAATCATCGTTGTTCCTGTTCGGGTTTATATTTGACATTGGGCTTTGTGATAATGGAGGTCCAGGGATGCAAAAGCAAATAAAAACTTGTCTGAGCCAAGTCGATAGGCTCGAAGTAAATTGGAAGCCATTTCAGCCAAAGCATAGGCCACATGCCTATGATTAAGGTGATAGGTGACAGAGACCAACTCACTACCAGCCAAAAAACACTTTTCAAGGGCATGACAAGTAAATAAGTGATGACTCACTGGCCTCCGAAAGTCATCAACTAAAGACAGAGATGAGACAGTCGAGCCAAATGGTCTATAAAAACTGAGAGAGGCACCAGAGACAAATACACTCAACCAACCAATCAAAAGACATACAAACTTTGCTCTCAAGCCAGTTCATACCCAAAAAGCTGAATTTTGTCCAGATCCAGCCCTTTTTTAGCTATAGTTCCCTCATAGAAAGCCATCTTTTGTCAAGATTAAAAGCTCTGTTACCTTCCTTTAATGTTGTAGTATCGATTCCCTCTAGTAAAGCCTATTTACTTTTCACCCTTCACTACATACAAACCCTTGTAAACTCAAAAGAGAAGTGGTTGCAAGAAGTTCAACCTTGCCCGACAAGGTTAAATCTTGCCCAAGTCCCTTTTGTTTATACTTATATGTAGTGGATCTGTTGTTTAATGTACTCCCCTTCATGTATTTAAGTCATTTTCAACTATTTTCTACTTAAGTGTTTCATTTGCATTTGAATCTGGTTAAGTTATTAAGCCTATTTTCATTAAAGTGAACTTCGATCGAAGAAATGGTTGGAAGGGCCCTGAACCCCCTTCATTTTGGACATACAAAACTATGAATTAAAAGTCCTTGTTTACAAGGCAAGAAAAGAACTTAATGCAGACTTAACCCATCTATGACAATCCTTTGATAAACAAGAAGTTAAATAACTTGAAGTGCAAGTAATCGACCTAATTCACTTCAATTTAACAATCTGTTATACAAAGATAACAGTGGCATGCTCAGATCGTTGTTAGTTTTGATTGTGAGCCTCAAGGCCTACACCAAAGGCCCTAGAAAGACACATTTCAAACTAATTATAAACTCATTTTGCAGTACACCAAGCAGCAAGATCTTGCCCGAAAGGCAAGAGAGAGCCATTTCCCTAGAGAGCTGTGCGAAGGACCAGATCCAGAATTTGACCCGAACATAGTATTGGCATGCCCGGTGGGACATACTTGATAATTGTGTATACCAAGAAATATGAAGGAACAAGCATTCAGCTGGAAAGTAGGGTTTGGGCAACATCCTTGTCCAACAGAAGTAAGAATGGCAGATCACCCCGAAGATTTCCCTTCATTACACATCCCTTTAATCCTAGAGAGCCCGACTTCTTCTAAGAAGTTAGGTGGAAAAGTTACCAATGAAGACTTGCAGGCCACAATGGTGCAAGTATTAAGAAGTATGGAGAAGATAACTCTGGAGACCAGATAAGATGTTAACAGACTTTGTTCCTTAACAGGAACTCTGCAAAGAAAGCTGGAGCTAGAGTACTCCACACCAAGTGATGGTTTTAGTAGGGAAATGATCAGAGAAACAAGTCAAGATAAGGAACCAGTGATTCCTTTGTTCCCCTTACTCGAAATGAAGAAGGACAAGGGGAAGAGGAAGGAAGATGCTGGAACTAGTCGACTCGAAGAAGAAGAGTTCCACGAGGCAAGTTTGCCCGATCCCTTACTACTCCTACTAGATGGTAGGAGGCAGATCGGGCAGGAATGAGTAAAGGTTGAGACAACCAACCAAGTAGGAGAGACAAGTGGGAAAGATTCACCCAAAGCTACGGGCAAACCTCCCCCTTATAGGCCACCACCAATGGCTAACAAAGGAGGAGAAGCTAAATGGAGGTAGCGATAACCACAGAGGGAAGCTTTTTTGGGCATTGACCGTAGCTCAAAGTAGGGGACTTCTTACACCCCACACAACAACACGGCTAACCAACAGCTCAGAAATGAGTTGGCATAATTAAGAAAGATGGTGGTCCAAAATGCTCAGCCACAGGCTCGCCCGATGTTCAGGATAACATACCAGAAGCCCTACCCTAAATACATTGATGAGTAGAACCTTTTTCCCCTCAACTTCAAGATGTCCGCGTTCCTAACTTTCAGTGTGAAAGACTGTAATGTGTCTTCTAGGGACCACATCTTTAAGTTTTCGAATTACTGTGTGGCATTTGAGGACAACCCCAACTACAAGCTAAGATTGTTTGGAAATTTGTTGGTAGGCTTGGCCTCCCATTGGTATTCTCTGTTACCCCCTAATTCCATTACCAATTGGGGGCAAATGGAGATGGTCTTCCATGAGCATTTCTATAGGGTGAAGCCAGAGATGACCATCAATGATCTGGTAGAGGTAAAACAATATGAACATGAGTCTACGGAGGATTTCAAGATGAGATTTAGAAAAACCAGGATGAGATGCCAATTCCCAATCAACCATGCTCAGCTCATAGCCATTGCCCAGAAGACTTTAAGGCTACCATTGAGGAAAAAGTTCTATGATATGGAGTTTAATGAGCTTCAAGAGTTGGTGATCGCAGTTACTAACTATGAGAAGTTGCTGACAGAGGAATGGCAAGTCAAGCATTCGTCTAAAGTGCCTCCGTTCTATAAGAACAAAGCCCCAATACACCAGTTAGAGTTTGAAGGCCTAGAGCCAGGAGAAAATGATAGCAGTGTGGGAGAAGGGCATCAAGTTATGTGCAGCGGAGATTACCATTTCTTTCAAACCTTTAATGGTGAAATGATTGGTCTAGCCTATCCAAGACTAGAAGATAGTGATGAATGATGGAGGATTTGTGCCTATGAAGCCCCCAAAGTACCATGCATACTCTTTTGATCTAACCAAGGCATCATATATCTATGAGGAGCTAGTGAGGGCTAGAGTGATCTTGCCTGATGCTACCAAGAAGATGCCCAAACCTGAAGAGCTCAGAGTCAAGAAGTACTGCAAGCTCCACTACACCTTCAATCATTCTATAACCAACTGTGTGCAGCTTAGAGATTGGATCCAATGCCTCATAGTCAATGGAAAATTGTTATCGGAAAAACCTCAAGCCAATATGATGATTGACATAGATCCATTCCTTGAAGCCCCAATCAACATGATCAACCTTAATTGGGTTGAGAAAGGAAAGGCAAAGGCTACTTGGGACGATAGGGAAGAGAGAAGGCAAGCTGTTATGCCATCAGAAGGTGTTAGAAGGTTGCCCAACAAACCCTAAGCAACTGTGGTCAAATGAGTGGTTTTATGCAGTAAATGTCAATGTGAATGTGAGCTAGATGTGTCAGCATCGGGCGCCACTATTGATTGGGAGTTAGTTAGGAGAAGAGAAATAGAAGAACAAGAAACCCACAGAAGTGCTATTTAGGCTGCAGAAAAAGAAACCTCCAAGAATGTGTTCTAGAGATTGGGAGAAGATTCAGAACCTAAGTGCCTATCTGAGGTGTTCAGTAAAGCCTCTAAAGAAGCTGAAGATAAGGAAGCCAAAATGCCAAGGTGGGTGGATGTGAAACATCCCCAGCCAAGTTATCATAGCAGTGTGAAGCAATGATGGCGAGAAAAAACCATGAACCCAATGTCTCTAGTTACTAAGAATGATTCAGCCCTCAAAACCCTTACCCAGGGAAGTACATGGTGTTGAGAAGAGCTCAAGAGAGTGTAGTGATGATGCCTACACCAAGATGGAATCCAGAACCTATCTATTTTGGAACCATCTCACCTGAAAGGGGGATACCTCCACCTCTACTGGTGGAAATTCCCTGTGAAATCCGAAGGCAATTGCATAACTTTGACATAGCAAAAGAAGAGGAAGTGCCCGAATTGATGCTACCCAAGGATGCCCAGGCATGGATGGATCAATTTGTGTATCAGATTGGGGGAAACAAAGAAGAAATGCCTGAACCAAGCAACTTCTATGTAAACATGACCTATGTCTTATCAACCATGTTTTGTGCAAAACCAGATCAACCAGCAGTAATGAAGGGCGACTATTTGGCACCAGAACCTATGACAGCACTTGTGAACATTGAGGAGGTTGGAAAAAAATGAGTTGAGCTTGGTAGACTTGCCCGACTTTGTACAGAAAGAGCCTGAAAGGATTTATTCTGACAATATGGTGTTCAGCAAGCCAAGTCTGGCCCTAGCAAACCATCTGAAGCCAATGTATTTGACAGCTCATTTGGAGGAAATCCCCTTCAAGAGGGTACTGATAGATGGTGGGGCAGTAGTCAATGTTCTCCCACTCAAACAAATGAGGAGACTGTGTAGAGGTGATGAAGATCTCATTCCCACTGATCTTACAGTTTCTAGTTTCTCTGGGGCCATCACCAGAACCTATAGGATATTGCCTTTGGAGGTAAATTTGGGGTCCAAGCAAATCATATTGGCATTCTTTGTAGTGGACAACAGCTCTACATATGGGGCATTGCTAGGGAGATATTAGATTCACCAAAGTCTGTCTGTGCCATCCACCTTACATCCACAAGTTACTGTCTACCATAAGGCTAGAACTGAGAAACCATGATTCTGGGAGATAGTGGAGGCCGAATCAAGGCCATTTCTCCCCACAGCCAATGTTGCAAAGGCAAATTTTTACAATCCTAGTGTTGGGATCTTACAATGCTTAGGTGCTGATGAGAACAGCCGCCCTACTAAGGTGACGGCACAAAAGCTCCTGGAACAAGGATTTTCTTTCACCAATAAGGAATGGGACAAGCCTTACATTGTCCCTGCTCACCAACACCAATGATGACAGACCAAAAGAGAAATGACCAAATGATTGCAGTCAAGTCCTTAATAAAAAAACTGCTGGTTTATGGAAGAGAAAGAAAAGAGATTAGAGAAAGCTCGGCCAAAGAAATGGCAGAGTGAGGAGAAGAAACTTCAGGCACCAAAGACGGAGAAGGAAGGGAAATTTTGGAAGAAGAAGTAGAAGCAACCATTCACATGGCAGAATATATAAATGACTTAGACTGTCAAGAGGATGAGCCCGAGGCCCCAAAGTCAGTTGAATTTTTGCGTACAAAACTTGATAAACCAGCACCAAAAGTACAAGACCCCTTGGAATCTATTAATTTGGAATCTATTAATTTGGAGACTGAGGAGGATCCAAGGCCAATACAACTTAGTGGTTTGTTGAAAGTTGGAGATTGGGCAAAGATAGTTGACCTTTTGCAAGATTGTTTTACATGGCATTACACAGAAATGCCTGGATTGAACCCCAGTTTAGTGGAGCACGGAATGCTTATCAAATAAGGGTATAAACCTATGAAGCAAGCACCAAGAAAAATGTCGAAGGAAATAGAAAAGAAAGTCAAAGAAGAGATTAAGAGGCTAGTAAATGTATGATTTATTAGGCTTGCAAAGTATGTTGAGTGGTTGGCCAACATTGTACCTGTATTAAAAGTTGTAACTAATGCCATCAGATGTTGTGTTGACTATAGAAACATTAATGAGGCAACTCTCAAAGATGAATACCCCATGCCCATGGCCGACCTGTCCATAGATGCAGTTGCAAAACATAAAGTTCTATCTGTTATGGATGGAAATGCTAGATATAATTAGATAAAAATGGCTAAAGAAGATATACATAAAACAACATTTAGGTGCCCAGGACATATAAGAGCATTTGAATATATAGTCATGCCATTTGGATTGAAAAATGCTGGTGCTACCTATCAAAGGGCGATGAATGCTATTTTCCATGATTTAATCGGGCATAGTATGGAGATATACACTAATGATATTGTGGTGAAGTCTAAAACTGAAGATCAACACCTAGAATACCTCAGACAAACCTTACTGAGAATAAGGACCCACCAATTGAAGATGAATCCTAAGAAGTGTGCCTTAGGGGTTAGATCTGGTAACTTTGTATGATTCCTAGTTCATCAAAGAGGAGTAGATAGACAAGAACAAAGCTCGGGCTATAATGGAGTCACTCTCCCCCACCAACAAAGTGCAATTACAGAGGCTGTTGGGAAATATCAACTTTTTAAGGAGATTCATTGCTAATCTGGCGAGCAAGATCCAACCATTGACTCCTTTATTAAGATTGAAAGGTCAAGATAAGTTCGAGTGGGACCTTCAACACCAATAAGCTTTTGACAAAGTGAAGGCTTGTCTGGCATCTCCACCAATGCTCATGCCCCTTCAGAGGGGAAAACCTTTGAAGCTCTATATCTCTGTATATGAGAAGTCAATAGGGAGTATACTAGCATAAAACAATGAAGGTGGGAAGGATCAAGCAATAAACTACCTCAGTATGATCCTTACTGAGGTAGAAACAAGATATACCTCAGTTGAGAAGCTATGTTTAGCTTTATACTTCACCGCCTGCAAATTAAGGCATTACATGTTGCCATGCCACATCTATATCATTGTCAAGACTGATGTGATCAAGTACATGCTGCCTAAACCAATGTTAACTGGAAAAATTGGGAAGTGGATCCTAGCACTATCAGAGTTCAGTTTTCAGTATATACCTTAGAAGACAATAAAGGGGCAAGCAATTGTAGACTTCCTATCAAAGCACCAGGACTCTAAAGAAGAACTTGTTAACATCCCATGAACTCTGGAAGTGGCCAGCCTTTGGATTCTACCTAGTAAAGATCACTCGAGCAAGGAATGATGGATCCAGCAGGAAATAAGGAGAATAACTAGCCTATGGATCACCTCCTAGAAGTTACATTTTGACGGGTCTTGCACTCAACAAGCTACAGGAGTTGAGATTGTCATCGTTGATCCAAATGGAATTCAACATTGTTATTCGTTCTTTCTGGATTACCAACATACTGCCAACAACAGGGCAGAGTACTAAGCATTGATCATTGGCCTAGAAATCTGATAGAGTTGGGGGCAACTGAGGTTGAAATATATGGTGATTTTGAGTTAGTGATTAATTAGTTGAATGAAGACTACGAGTGCAAACATCTCACAATGGCAGGTTATTACTTGGCAACTACTCAATTGCTAAACTATTGGGGTAATGAGGTGTTAATCAATCATGTCCCCAGAGAAACAAATTTGATTGCCAATAAGATGGCACAGTTAACTTATAGAGCACAGATTCAAGAAATAAGGTTTGAGATGAATGTAGAGGTACAAAGAATAAATCTCCCCTTTATCTTTGAGAGATGGTTCAGCCTAGATGTAATGGCCAAAGAACCTGAGATAGAAGACTGGAGAACATCCATCATCCAGTACTTAAAAGACACTTATCCCCCCACGAGTAAAAAGATTAGGCAGCAAGCAACTAAGTTTGTCATGTGGGACAAAGCCTTGTTGAGAAAGACTTCAGATAGGCTTTTGTTGAAACGCTTAGGCTTGGAAGAGTCAATGAGGATGATGGCTAAAGTACATGCTGGCATTTGTAAGGCACATCAAGCTGGAACAAAAATGAGGTGGTTGCTGAGAAGTTATGGCTACTTTTGGCCCAACATAGAAAAAGATTGTAAGGCTTATGTTAGAGGATGTGAAGAATGTCGAAGACATGAACCTCTCCAACACATACCCTTAATACCCTTGAATCTAGTAGTAAAACCATGGCCTTTCAAATGATAGGTAATGGACTTCATCGGGAAAATATACCCAGCTTCTAGCAAAGGACACACTTTCATAATTGTGGCAACTGACTACTTTACAAAGTGGGTGGAAGCTTCAGCTGTGAAGACCATTAATTCAGCTGCTGTGAAGAAGTTTATTGAGGCCAAGATCCTACACAGGTATGGAGTGCCCGAGACAATTATCACAGACAGATGACCATCATTCATCTAAAAAAAAAGTGGAAGAGTTTGCAGACAAGTTCAAGATAAAGATGATCCAGTCTAGTCCTCATTATCCTCAAACCAATGGTCAAGCAAAAACTAGCAATAAGATCTTGGTGAATATTATTAAGAAAATGGTGGTAGATAGCCCAGAAAGATGGCATGAGAAGCTGGGGGATACCATTTGGGCTTACAGAACCTCAAAGAGAGCAGGAACTGGGACCACCCCTTATGCATTAACATTCGGGCAAGATGATGTGATCCTATGGAAATCAATGTGAGTTCTATAAGACTTCAGAACCAATTTGGACTACATAGTGAAGAATTCATCCAAGCCATGTGTCAAGGGATTGAAGATCTAGATGTAGCCCGAATTGAAGCCTTGAACAAGATCCAAGAAGGAAATAAGGTTGTTGCCCGAGCATACAACAAGAAAGTGAAATTGAAAACCTTCAAGGAAAAAGAGTTGGTATGGAAGGCAATTCTACATGTGGGAGCTTAAGTTAGAGGGTTTAGGAAATGGAGTCCTACTTAGGAAGACCTTTTTATCATTAACAAAGTATTAGACATAGTAGAGTATTACTTGGCAGATTTAGAAGGAAGCTTGCAAAGACATCCAGTTAATGCTAAGTTTTTAAAGAAGTATCACCCAACACTTTGGGATGTTAGGGATTGTTACATTGAAGTCTAAACACTGGAAGAAGTATTGGAGCCTTTTTTATGTAAAACAATTAAGTATAAATGGGCAAATAAAAAGTAAAGCAAAGGGGATCTTTCATTTATATGGAAGAAGGTTACAACAAATCCTAGCCTATCAAGTTTACATCCCTAGCTAAGGCAACTAGTCTAGAATGATAAGTTTGCATAATAGTAAAGATCCTACCAAGCTCTTCTAAAGCAATGTTACTATTGGCTAGCTGGGCCTCAGAGTCCTCCACTTCAAGATTGACCATTTTCACCTCTTCAATCTTCTAATATAACTTGCTTGAGAGGGTTATTTGCTCAGCCTTTAGTGCAGAAAGTTGCTTATCTAAATTCTCGATCTCGGCAGCAACTACCATGATGCGATCCTTCATGGCCGAGCTCTCATCCACCTGCTGTTGTAGGGAAGTCGAAGTTCTGGAATGCTTCTTCTTGTAGCACTCCACTTGATTTGCTTGCCTTTCTGCTCGAAGATGCTGATCCCTCAGAGCCCTCAAGTTCTTAAAGAATGAGAGAAATGACTCATATTGCACCTTGGACATTTGTTGAGCCTTGTACAACTCAGTGAGAGCTTTCTCAGCTTCTTGGAGTGCTTTGAAGCTGAAGGAAGCAATGAAGTTCCTCTGCATCCACTCCTTGAAGACTTTGCGTAGGTCTCCAAGATGTTAAGGCTCAGAGGGACACCTTGGAGACCTCAGCTTTGTCCTGATTTGCCCGAAGTCTCTGACTAGTTTGGGCAAGGAGGTTGTGGCAAGAATGGATGCTAGGGGAGGAGACATCACTCCAGCACCTCCAAAAGCAGCAACAGTGGAGACAGCTTCACATAATTGGCGTGAAGGAAGCAGCACTGAGCAAGTTGTGATGAGTTTTTTGGTGACTCAGTAAGCTGAAATGATATGTGAGTGCTAACAACAACTAAGAGTACAAAGTGATGAAGCTCTAATACATTATAGCTGAGTTAAAATGAGGGAATCTTTTAGTATGCTTCAAAATATTTTATATATCAGGATTTTTTAGCTGTTAAATTTTTTTGTCAAGGATGAAATAAGATACAACAACTAAATTTTTTATGTATGAGATACACCAAAGTATAATAGAATTTTCGTAAAACAAAATTAATTATAATCTCGGTCTATGCACTTTGCGCGAGCTTTCACTTTGGTTACATAGTATTTTCGCAATTCTGTAAATCAAGAACAATGACTTCATTTTATCCATTTTTCAGATGACATTAAGACGTTTAAAGCGCATGTAAATTAGGAAAAAAAGGTTACATTTTATGAGCTTTAATATTGTCATGCTCACCACAAAGTTCACCACGAAAATAAAATAATAATGCAAAAGTTCAACAAAGCAAGAGATCTACTTGGGGCAAAGGAAGCTATATATGATGCAATTAATTAGTTTTAGGTGGTGTTATTCACACACTCATTTTTACCTCTTACACATCTCTCTCAATCTCCAGCCATCGGATCAAATGAATTAAAGAAAATCAATGGACCAAAATTAACAAAGATGCATAGAAGATAAAAAAATGGTGTGTGAATAGCACTATCCATCAGCTTTATCGTTAGGAGAAACTTTGTCCCAACAAATCAAGCATGACCTATGCAACTTGGAACATTAATTTCACTAAAAAAAGCAAGTGATTGGGTGATGCAATTTGTTCAACTAATTAACTACATCAAAAAGTGAGACATGGTTTTGAGACAGAAGAACATAAACCAACTTTCAATATTAAGGGTAATTCACAAAGGATTCAGAATTCTCTGTCAATATTTTCACCAAATAATATGGTAAACTCTTCATAGTTGGATCAATAATGTTAATGTCTCCACTCAGCTCGACTAATATGGATGTGATGACAATATGTATTTATGATGAGTTTTTAATACCAGATGGTGACCAGTTCCATTGTTGTGGATGCACTTACCTTCGTGGAAAATTACCTTGGCGAGTTTCTTGAGTCATCTACTCTTTTGATCGGAGAACTAAAATTTCTCTAATTCGAATTCTTTAATTAATTTTTCTAACAAAACATATGTTGAAGTATCTTTGTAAATACCGTACCATCTGAAAAATGTTAACAAAAGGGAAGAATCATGCACGAGAGAAGCAAAAAAACAAAAAACAAAATCAAAAGTAAAAGCTTGAAGCCATTCATGACTTTTTTGACAATACGAATCCTTCCCACTAACTAAAAGCCAAGTCGTGACGGCAGGTATGTGCTGCTTCTTAACTCGCAATTACCATCAGCAATTGTGGAAACTTCACCACCTCTTTCTTCTCTAACTGAGAACGAGATATTTTTTTATGCAATCAAATTTTAGTTTTAGCAACGCCATTGTTCAATAAACGTTTATTATATACTTAGAAAGTGTCTACTGTCTAATGAACAATTATGACATAATAAATGGTGAGATGAGACTGAGAGTATCTCTCCTCTTCAACCTCAAAATGACTGTTGCAAGTGGCCATTTACCACAGTGGTGGAAATGTGTTGATGCTTTGCATGACGGTATGAATTCAAACTCCGTCAGTGGTTAATCTAACAAAATCTATTGTTTGACAAAAACAAAAACAAAAAAAAAAACCTCAAAATGGCCCGAAAGGGCTAATTATATATGGGAAAGGGATCCTTTCTGGATCTCTTCCACCAAGACCTCTAGATCAAGTGATCCGAACTCTTGAAATTTGATCCAACGGCTTAAAATATAGGCCCATTTTAAAAGTTGTAATAATTTTAACTGTTGAATTAAATTTCAAATGTCTGGATCACTTAATCCGGAAGCTTTGGTGGAAGAGATCCGATGAGGATATCTTTCGCCATATATTCATACTTTGAACAAGGAAACCCTACTTTTACTTTTCCCCTTTGGTTGGTTAGAAATAGAATATAAAGTACAAGAGGTGGTGGTGATCTCAGCAAATGGGTCCCAAAATCTCAAGTTTGACAAACTTTATTGAGTTGGAAATGCCAAACAACCAAGCAATTATTTGTTTAGAAAAAGTGAGCAGAGCACCAAAGGATTTGGAACTTAGACGGAAGCTCGTAGTGACGGGGGACCCGAATTTGGCATTCATGAGAGGAGAGGAGGGATAGCCATTTCTGCAATTCTGCTGCTTTTTCACTTTTTGAGTTGGGATTTTCTTTTATTTATTGAATTAAGAAAGAACCGTTAATTTTGCTTCCATCACTTCCATTCCATTACCATTTCCTCTGCATGTCATAATGGGCAGTAATATTTACATTCATTTTTACTTCTCACACACCGCTCTCAATTTTCGACCGTCACATTGAATGAATTAAAAAATCAATGACTAAATTAACAAAGATGTGTAAGAGGTAAAATAGATGTCTGAATAGCCATATCCTTTGGTAATTCATTGAATTCAACTTCCTACAAAAATAACACCATGTTGCATTTCTATTAGATTAGGAACGTGATTGTGTAAATCCTAGTAGATCTAGGAATATCTCTTATATTTCTATTAGGAGTTGATTACCTATTAAGAGTTGTAATCCTAAAAGAGTAGGATTTTACCTATCCTACTACTATAAATAAAGGCACAATGAGGTGGAATAAAACACATCTCACAATTACACATCTATCTCATCTCTCTATGCCGCACCTTCCCTCTCTCTATGGCCTCCATAATTGTTCAGTAAATTATGCCTACAACACGTTATCAGCACGCTCTTGACGTTGTGCTAAAGAGAGTTTATTCTTCAATGAGGGGGGTATTACGTTTTAATCATTCTTATTATGATTATTTTATTATTTTATTGAATTGATCTACATGCTATTGATTCAATTTAATTTTTCTGTGTTGAATGTGATACACCACATTGGAGATGCAATTCCGGCTTTCCAAGAAAGATCTTCTACAAATTCAAAGGCTTTTGTTGTTTTCTGCCAATCAGGTACGCTTAAAATAAAGTAAGATATTTGAAACAACCTTGAAGCATCAAAACATTCCCCATGATGCATGAACCCCTCTATGTTTATATTTTTCTTACGATATATATATTGTATATGTTTATATATTTGTCAATATATATATTTGTTTCATGCATTACGCAATTATATTTGCTATGTGGAATATGTGGGTCAAAGTATAAAATCAAATTAGAAGCAATTCTAGGGTTTCTTGAACCCTAACAAAATCCAATAAAAAGGAAACAAACGGGGAAATTGGGCTCTGTTTGCTAGACCCAGCTCGCGGCAAGCTTTGCTTGTTGGGCTCTCGTCCCACGCGCACCCAGGCCTGAAGCCTGCTCACTCCAGAGTTACAGTTTATGTCGTTGACACGAATCTCACTGAGACTCCGGAAAAGCTTGAGAAAACTGTCTCGCACCTGAAGATGGAATTTGAGATGAAGAATCTTGGGAAAACTCGTTTATGCCTTGACCTGAAGTTGAAGCATTGTTATGATGGTATTTTGGTCTACCAGTCGAACTACACCCCGAATGTGTTACCTTTGAGTATACATATGATCGTCCATACGTTATATGCAAATGAGACCCTTGAAGAGGTTTATGGAATCCGAAATTCCATATCTAAGTTCAACTTTGTGCTTCATTGTATTTAGACAGGACATCTCCTTCGTTGTTGATCTTGGTAAAGATGCAGCACCGCACCTACACGTAACCACCGAATTAGTATTAAAGCCGTACCCTGAAGGTACTACGAATTTGGGCAAATCAAATCCCAACACATCTCGAGCAGATCCAACCCCCTTGATCCTCGGAATGATGCTTGCCTTGTTTGTTATGCTGACGCTAATTACTTATCAAACACGCACAAGGCATAATCCCCAAATGGTTATGTCTTTACCGTTAGGGATATCGCAATATCTTGGAGGTCCACGATATGACCTTAGTTTCAAAATCTTCAAATCGTTCCAAGACTCACCTTACTTCACTACGCCACAAGTGAGACATGGTTAGGAGTTCTTGTTGAGCATATTTGAAGTACTTGCTGTGTTTTCATCCATCGTTGAGTCTCAACGACGATCCATGAAGATTATGCCGCATGTATCCACCCGACCAAGTCATGATACATCAACGAAGTCAACGCCAAGACATATTGCGTCTACATCTACATCAGCAAAGCATCAGGAGATTGTCATGCAAGCCAATCCCAGACAACCTTGCCAACCTCTACACAACGTCATTAACCTTCCAGGAGCTTGTTCGAGGAATTGGTATGCCTAATTATCATATGCAATGCTTGTAGTTTTCATTTGGAAGTTATGTCAAACTCAAGGGGAGTATCCAGAAGTATACTCACTTGATCTTAATGTACTTTTTTTTCCCTACGATTAGGAGCATTTTTCCCACTGGGTTTTTGCTACTTAACTAGGTTTTAATGAGGCACCCATCCTAGGCTAATCATACCCTTGCGAGCTCTTGTACTTGCATCCAAAAGACGTATAGTTTTGACTTAATGCAACTTCTCACTTTTCTCCTTAGTCTATGGGTTTTCTCCCACCTTGGGTTTTACCATAGCGAGGTTTTGTGAGTTTTACTTTTTTTTTATGCATTCTTCTGTTGATCTGAGACTCACATTCGCTCATTGTGCCGACGACTTCATCACTAAAGACTTGATGCGCCATTTACTTGAGTATTTACACACTCAAGGGGTAGTGTTGCAGTCCTATTAGATTATGAATGTGATTGTGTAAATCATAGTAGATCTAGGAATATCTCTTATATTCCTATTAGGAGCTGATTACCTATTAAGAGTTGTAATCCTAAAAGGGTAAGGATTTTACCTATCCTCTCAATGGGATGGAATAAAACACACATCACAATTACACATCTCTCTCTTCTCTCTCTATGCCGCACCTTCCCTCTCTCTATGCCCTCCATAATTGTTCAGTAAATTATGCCTACAACACACCCTTCCTTTTTTTTTTTTCTTTTTTTTTTAGGTTCTATTAGAATTTTGACAACCTAGACCAACTAGAAAATCTCACTTTTGCCCTTTCCCCTTTCTTGTTAGAATAAAGAGAAAAATTAACAATTATTTGTCATATTTTATGCTTATAGTTGAAGCAAAGTTTTGTTTGCAATTCCCACTGAAATCCCACATTCTAATATGTGAATGTAGACGAGCACAAAATTTGTAATTCAAGTACTTCAGAGTAATTCCTTGTATACCCGAAATCTGTTGACTTGATCCGTTGCTTCGCATTGGAATGATAATTAATCGTCACTTTGATCCCACAGCTGCTTATTCTATTAAGATTCGATTCCGTATCAACTCGGTAACAAACAGCACTCATATTTTAAACACTTTTTAACCAGCAACGCAAAACATCTTACCGAAAGCTACTCCCACCTCCCAATGTCAGGGCTGATATCATACCAAACTTTTTAGTGATATGCTACGATCAATCGCTTACTTTCGTGGCCAATTTCTGACAGTTGATGCATTTGAAGTGCACATCCCGCCAACGATCAGAAATTCCCCATGACATCAGCAAAAATGGTGTTACCGCTTTGAAAGTAATAACCCGAATCGACCAAACAAATCATGAAGCAGAAGAGCATAAGCATCTTGCAATCATATAGACAAATTCAGAGTTCACAAGCCATGTGTTTTGCAATCAAGACAAAGCATCCACCCGATAAATTTGATGCCTGATCGGCGAATTGCAATTTCAAGTGGACACACTGGGGCCGAAAATACGCCTCCTTCCAGTAGAGCAAAGAAACAGGTAACAAAGACGGATTGGTATAGTCATGGGATGGAAGATAATGCAGTAATCAAACAAAGATGCGATACGGTCCCATGGTGCATGGTGCGCCGGAACCACATTATGAAGTCAATTACAGATTTCCCCAGCAAGAGTGCACTACCCATATTAGCCATCCATACCTTGCTCCAAGGGCAAAATGTACAAAGTATTCTCAGCTCGTGCTTTTTTTAGCAATCACTATTGGTCACTGGTGCAATGGCATTTACTACAAGTGATTGTGCCACTTCATCCACCGCTTGACCCAACTTCTTGTGCTTATACCATGCCATTTGAAGGACGATCAACTTAGACCGCATCATGCCAAGTACCTAAACAAATTAGGGTTGTCTTTGTCCCGCTCTAAGTAGTCTCTTGTGATTAGATCTTCGATCCTCTTTTTTATTGCTTTGAAGTCGGGCTGAAAGAAGAGACAATGGAGGGAGGGAAACAAACACCACTCTTTCAGAACCAAGGAAAAGGGGTTAAAATAGTATAAAATGAGAAAACAATAAGCACCACACTAACCTTGAACATGCGACCTAGCTGCTCTACACACTCCATAACCAACTGCTGATGACCCAAAACTTTCCGGCTCTTCATAATTCGCACAATTGATGCATCGATGGCATACCGTCTGTCCTTGTCAACATCTTCAATTACTTTCTTCTTCTCGTCCACCGGTGGGAGTGGAATCTGCATGATGATCACAGTGATAAGTTAACTGATCACTCACATGAACACAAAATTAGAAGACAAAAAGACAAGATACCGTGTAAAGATCCAAGTACCTTGATCCTCCTCATTTTGTCAGTAAACTTAGCGTTGAACTCAAAGTAATCAGTGGGGGAGATAGCTTTTGTGTTTGGTTCCTTATTAAGGATCTTATACTTGGCACATGACAAGGAATGGAGTAGTCTGACAACATCATCATCAGTCAAGTTTAACTGAGTCATAATTTCCGAGTAACTCAGTCTATCTGAGGTATTGAATAACAGCAGGGCTGAAGCCTAAAGTAAGATAAAGAAAAATCAGTCTTAGAAATAAATAAATCTCTAATAGATCAGCATCTCACAACCTAGGCAAAAAATATGAACAATAGATCACAGATTAGGAAAGTACAATTAATATATTAAATACATCACCTGATAAGTCGTCACAATAAGCTCTATGGTTTTTGGTTCAAATTTCCCAATGATGTTACAAGTACCCAGTGAGTACATCCATGTAAGTTTTCTGTGTTTTGTCTTCGTTTGATAGAATTCCCTGAAAAGTTCTACGCATTTAACCTAAAGCAAGAGTGAAAAATAAAGAAGTCAGAAACTTCCCCAAGATTCTTAACCCAGCAGATAGTAAATTTTGAAACGAGATTTTCTCAGCAGAATCTGTATACCATCTCTGGGGGTAGGTTGAGGTCAAAAGACTTGTAGCTTGGCCAGAAGCCAGTGGTCAACACAGTAACTGTCAAGTCAATCCCAGGATTTGCCTGTGGATTATTTTTCAGATACTCCTCAAAGCCGACTTGGTTGTCCTTGGCCAATGTCAAATCAGTAACCTGCAAAAAAAAAGAACCATTTTTACTTTCTTAGTCGTATCTCCAGCAGTAACCCAGAAATGCATGCATGCAAGTACAGAACATTAAAAAGCAACATTTCTTGAAGGATTTTTTAAAACAACTGACCATTCCCTCCATCTTTGAGGTAAACTGACCACCACATTGTTGCTTCAGTTTTGTCAAAATACATCTCTCATGGTCATCATTAGCACTCTTGTCAAAAAGAAGACGTCGAGCAAGCTTTTTCCTGCCAGAAATTAAACACGTATAGTTAATCTAACACCTTCTAGTTTTAAACTATATATAATCATCTATAACCTTTCCCTAAAATACATTAGATTGAAAGCAAACAGTTTGAGCAATAAAAGTGATACCTATAGAACTCAGCGAACAGGTCCTTGTCACTAATATAAGCCAGCAACTTTACCACCTGCGGGTTGAACGGCCTTTATTTACTGAATTTTTCTACCAGAGTACGAAAAAAGTAATATGTCCATGGAAGGTAAATAAATGGAATGGTACATCAAGAGTTCAGACCTTCTCAAGTGTCTCCTCAATGGCTTCATCACTCAACTTTTCACTCCCACCTTTCTTAAGAATGTTATCACAAAAAGTGGCAAGTAGTTCCGCACTAGAGCTTCCAGCAACACCCTTGTTGCAAAAGATCTCAAAAGCCTCTTTTAGGGCCTACAGATGCACAAAAAACTATCAGTTATGCAGAAATAATTGGTGGCAACAATAAGAATCGTAAAGCCCCGTTAAAATACAAACCTTGTGGAAAAGAGTATGGTTTTGGAAACATTCATTGACGTATGCTATGTACTTATCATGCAGCTCAATCACTTTTCTAACAAAAACCTGAAAAGCAGTCATATTAGTTATCATTCAAGCAAATCAAAAGTTCCACATGTGCAGTGTTCATGAAATTACCTGTTCCTGCAAACCAACCACATCCTTTTTCTCTGCCTGTGGGGGAACAAAAAAGTCAGCGTTCACATATAATTACTTGTCGAATACCATTAATCTGAATCAAACGAAGTGATCACTGGACTACTGAGAAATCAAAACTGACATCATCAAACAGCTGTCTAGTTAGATATGGGAAACAAGAAAAGTCAACAAACAGGACACTCTTTGGAAAAATATGAGCAATCCTTTCTTCTTTACAGTATATAACATATCATATCATATCATCCCCTCCGCACAGATTTAATGAATCTATTAATCGTGCAATGGAGCTTCCAATCCTTGTGGATAGGAAATTTTTAAAATTACCATAAATAATAGAAGTAAAAAAAAAAATATTTTAATGAAGATTGTAAAGATCTAAAATTTTGGTCAAGAGGCTACATTATTCCCACACCCCCCCCCCCCTCCCCCCCGCCCCCCGGGTGTCAAGAGTTTGGTTTTTCATTTGAATCTATTTTCCCCGGTGTCAAGAGTTTGGTTTTCATTTTAATCTACTTTCTATGGCTATATTATTTTCCCCCATGGGACTATGGGAGTCTCTAATTTAGAATTTCAAACAAAGTCTGACCAGTAGACGGTATTCAGTAGAAAACCTTCTCAGCAGCCATGAATGTATAAAATAATAGA
This sequence comes from Heteromeles arbutifolia, assembly GCA_024362995.1. Taxonomy (NCBI): domain Eukaryota; kingdom Viridiplantae; phylum Streptophyta; class Magnoliopsida; order Rosales; family Rosaceae; genus Heteromeles; species Heteromeles arbutifolia. Next base: position 24,387,010 of record JANCRC010000006.1, read on the forward strand.
GAAGATGGTCAAGGCATTAACCTTCTTGTTGCTTGCTGCATCTTCTGCCTGTTTGACTAAGGCTGTTCCTTCAGCAGTAACATGCTGCATCACGGGACACCATGAAATATTAAAAGCATAAAAAAAAAATAAAAAAAAACAGAAATGGAAAGATATATACGCTAATATGCTACATACCAGATCACCTGTAACCCAGAAAAAATAAAGGAAGACTGCTAACCTGCTTGAATATTTGAGAAACAGGATCCAAGCCCCGAGGTATCTTAGAAAATAGCCTGAACATTCTAGACAGATCATCCACCTTAAACAGAGAAAAGAAAATTCATAAGATACAACATTCGTCTAGTCTTTTTTCAGAATTCCTTCTATACAACAACACAGCCTTATCCCACGCGGGGTCGGCTGTATGAATCCTAAAACGCCACTACGCTTGGTTTCGCATCAAGTCTTCCGTTAGCTCCAAGTACTCCATGTCTTTCTTAAAGTCTTTTTCCAAGTCTTCCTAGGTCTTCCTCTACCTCTTACACCCTCAACCTCTATCCCATAATCGTATTTTCTAACTGGAGCATCTATGGGTCTTCGTTTCAAACGCCCAAACTACCTTAACTGATTTTCTCTCATTTTATCTTTAATTGCGGCCACTCCTACTTTACCTCGGATATCCTCGTTCTTAATCATGTCCTTTCTAGTGTGCCCACACATCAAATGAAACATTCTCATTTCAGCTACACATTTTTTGCACGTGTTAGATACTTGACCACCCAACATTCCATGCCATAAAACATTTTTGGCTTTATTGTCATCTTATAAAATTTCCCCTCAAGTTTTAGTGGCATACGACGATTGCATAACACAGACAATGCACTCTTCCGTTTCATCCATCCAACTTGTATTCTATGGTTAAGAGCTCCATCCAATTCTCCGTTCTTTTGCAAGATAGATCCAAGATAACTCCTTGGTACTTCCTGATCTCCAATCCTCACCCCTATCTCACTTGGATCCCCTTCCCACATACTCTTGTCTCTGACTTACTTAGGCGAAGAACTTTAAGGTGCATTTGTTTACCTTCGTTAAGGTTCACTGGATTAGACTGGACTAAATTTTAGTGTAATCCCATGTTTGTTATACACACGAACTAACGTTAATGAGACTAAGTTTCACTTGCCTACACTAACGCCTTCGCTAAACTGTCTTAGCTAGAGCCCCCGAACACCATGGGACTGCTAAGACCTCCTCTCTCTCGCATCGTAGTCGAGCTAAGACCTCTCTCTCTAGCATCCCAATCCTGCTTGACTACGTCATCTACAACAAAGACGAATTGTCATCTCCAACCACTCCCGCCGCGTCCACTTCATCTCCGACCACTCCTGTTGAGTCTTCATCATCTCCGATTCTTTGTTCGCGTAATCTCTCTCTCTCTCTCTCTAACTCAATTGTCGTCGTCTCAATTTTTGCTTCTAATTAATGGGTTTTTGGATTTGCAGAGATGGCCAATTAGATTTGCAAAGATCGATTGGCATGGAGGATTTTAGGTTTTTTGAATTGGATTTTGGACTTTTTGAAATGGATGATTTTGAGTTTTTTTATTGGATTTTGGGTTTTTTTAAGTGAAGGATTCTGGGGGGTTTTAGATTGGTTCTAGGTTTTTGGATTGATTTTGGGTTTTTTGAAATGGAGGATTCTGGGTTTTAATTTTTGAGTTATGAATTTTAATTTTTGAGTGATTTGGGAGTTCTTTGTTGAGTGATTTGGGAATTCTATGTTTTGTGATTTGGAAGTTCTGGAGTTTGTTGAATTTGGGAGTTGTGATTTGAGTTAGATCCTACTTCTTCAGGTACAAGGGATTATATATCCAACTTTTAATATAGTGTATTGCCGCTTCAGTTGATGTGGAAGACACTGCAAAGTTCATTGACGTGGTCAAGGAATTTGATAGCATGGCCCCATTGGATCCATGGCAAACAACCTCTGCTGAGTGAAGGAAAAGTTGAAGTCCAAGGAACTTGAGGACGAGGATCTTACCTAAGTTGAAAAATTATGAAAAAATGTTTGTGTGCTTTCTTATTTGTATGAATTGGCTTTGTTTCTAAATGGGTTCTATAGATAGATGCACTACTCTTTACTTAAAATAATAACTATTTTTCTTATCCTGCTTTTTAGTCCGGTATTGCACCAAACACTTCACTGAGTCAGTCCAGCATTGTCCAATCTAAGCCAATCCAGCATAGTCCATAAAGCTAGTCCAGATAGTCGGTGCAACAAACGCACCCTTAGAGCACTTCCGCCAACGGTTAAGCTTCGCATTTACTCCCTCATGCGTTTCATCTATCCAATGGACAAAAATGTAGATTTTAACATTCTCCGAAGGTACCTTGTCATCTCGAAGCAATGCATGGCATCCCGAGTGCTCTTTCTCAAGTAATTGCGTTGCATAAACAGACAACAGCTCATGTTGAACTTTCTACAATTAAGAAAATAATAACAACATTAACAGCCAGATTTCAAATTCTACAGATATTTGCATCCCGACTTAACTTTCCTAGACTTACATTCCATAGGAATATCTATGCATACAAGGCAAAGTCATAGAAATAATCAAATACAAACCTCAAGCAGCTTTGGCTCACTACTAAAGTGCAAGTAGTGAGAAACTCTATCTTTCTCCCGTTTTAAACATTCCTCTGCCTGGAATTTCACACAAAAATTAAATTCATCGAAATTGTGTCATATAAGTGTATAATATACAGTTAAAACAACAAAGACAAGCATAATGGAGTTTACTTTTAGCATATAATCTGGACAAGAATCTTCTAAGATCCAGTTGGAAGCTTTTCGAGAATAATAGGCAGCAGTGTCTTTAAGCATGTCTGCTTCAAAGTCATTTTCATAGTGATCCATTCGCCCCATTCCAATCTCAACAAATATATCCAGAACATTCTTCAACAGAGCTCGATCAATCTGCTCTCCTTCACGCTCTTGATCAATCTGTTTCGTAAAACGTCAAGTAAATTTATTGTAACTTAAATACTAGAACATGTGGTTCAGGTAAAACGGAAACGTACCAGAGATATTACAGCATCTCTTACTTTTGCTTTCAATTCTTGGTAGACCTGAAAATCACAATGATATATTGCCCACCATATTATAATCTGTTACTCACAAAAATCAGCTGAAGATGTGAAGGGATTGTGATGGAAGACATTTTCATACAAATTCTACCATGAAATCGGTTCGGGTGAGGGAGGAGAAGCAATTGTATATAAAAAAAATTGTATGGAAGTCAGTTTGGGCTATGGTTCAAGAGGCAATCAAAAGAATTCTTCAAACAACGTGATTTAAGATGGCACATAAGCGTTCCAGCGCAACTTACGAGATCTCGGAAGCAAGTAAGTCCAACTTCATTTAAGGGTGGAAGTGATCTCCGAGCTATGAAGTAGCGATCAAGATAATGAAAGAAACGAGAGAGCCACCTGACCATAATTTTATGGTTGGTCCACCTTTTCACAAGCTCTCTCAACATGAACTCATCATGCTTCTCTCTCAAAGATGGCAAAACCTGACATAAGCATATAAAATTAAACTCAGCAACAGAAAGAGCATTTGTAAGCAGACAAAAAAAAAACCTCAAACAACACTTGGGGATTGGGGAGCGTTGAATTATCCCTGACTACACATGCCACAATGAATATCATATCAATGTGCATTGAGTATTAATAGGTCTATAGGCGATGTTAGATAGTGCAGAGCATTAAGATTCTAACTTTAGCTTAATAAAAAACAGTTTGTGACATTGTAAACAATCACAGTAAGTACTGGGACTAGGAATATGAAAAAATAAATAATAGCTAAATGCTTCCTCACCGTCGAAGTAATGTACTCTTCAAAAGATTCCCTGTACTTGTCATAGAGCTGCTGGGAATAGTCATGTGGTGGCTTTTGAGTGCACATATTGTATATGGTTCTGCGAATAAAATTAAGAACAACAAAACACAATCAGCAACATTAATCTTTGGAGCATACAACAACAGCCAATGACAATCATAAAGATTAAAAGTTAGAAAGAAATACGTGTAGAGCAACATGTAGTCATCAGAGCTGAACTGTGGCTCGGGCAACCCTTCTAGAATGTTCTTCAGCTTTGTGATCCCCTTCTGCATGATCTCCCATCCTTGTTCTAAATCGATGGTCTTACGGTCGTTCATCCTGCCAGAGTCTAATTCGCAAATGCAAAAACCAAAGACTCATCAGAAACCCTAAATCAACTAGTTCAATCAAATTCAAAGCCAAAGAATCATAAACCGTAACTGCTCTGTTAGACAGCGAATTGAATACCAGATTCCCCAAACAGTGAAATTCCCCACGATTTCACAACAATCAATCAAACCTCAAATTCAACTTTCCGAAATCGAACTCCAAATGCGAAAAATTACCAAGATTACAGCCCCAATCAATGCTGAAAAGCACCAGTTCGTAAGAGACAGTAATAAGTTGAAGAAACTGGTGTAAAACCAATCGGTGATCAGAACAGAGATCAAGAATCGCGATGTGTGAAAGTAAGTAGAGAAATTCACCTGAGCTGGGAAGTGGAGAAACCCTAATAGGAGAACAGAGATAGCGCGCGCAAGAGAGAGAGTGGGGGCTGGAGGAGGAGGAGGATAGCTGACGAAGACGACGAAGACGACGAAGACGACGAAGTCCAGCAGAGCTTCAAGAGAGAGAGAGAGGGAGAGAAAGAGAGAGACCGGTGAAAAAAGGAGTTTGGGGTTAAAGCAATCTATCTGAAATCTCAGATGGAAGCACTTGTCTATTTCTGCTTGTACTACTATCATTTCATTTCAGTATTTGTTTAAAAAAAGCACTTTTCGATTTCTGCGTGTACTACTATCATTTCATTTCAGTATTTATTTATTTATCTTGCTGGAAAAAAATAAAAGAATCCAGTCATTTCAGTCATTTTTTCCGCATAGGGTGGCGGGGATTTTTATTTTATTTTATCATTTTCGGGTAGGGCTGGAGAAAAATCCTGAATTACCCAAAATCGAAAAATCTCGAAAAATTCGGTTCACAAAAATATTGTACCTTGATTTGGATTTGGATTCTGAAATTGTGAATTAGGGTTTTGAACTTTCAATTTGGGGATTTAGAATTAAAATTAGGATTTATGTTTTGATATCATGTAATTTCAATTACTGCTTGATGTCTTTGTATTTGGTCTTAATTTTTCTACTTTTGAATTCTGATTGAGGGCTTTCTTCGATCTCTAAATTGTTTTCTCTCTGGTTTTTTAGGGGTTGTCTGCAAATTTGGTTTGTGGACGCAAATTTGGGATTTGTGGACTGCAAATTCGGAAATACCAAAAGTTCGGTTCGATTTCAGGTTTTGGATTCTCATCTCGAAAATGATCATTTGGGATCCCGAAATTCGGGAATACCAAAAGTTTGGTTCGGTTTCGGGTTTTGGAATCCCATCCCAAAAATGATCATTTGGGATTAAGGGTTTGGGTTTCGATTCTGGATCCCAACCCGAACCAGCCCTATTTTTTGGGGTTGGTGATAAAGTTTTGCGGTTTATCATCTATTTTCCTTTTTTTTTTTGTGAATTTCTCATAACCAAAGAGGACAAATTGTGACATCCCACATCGTCCAGGGGAGTGATCCTTAAATGTATATTCTCATCCCTACCTAGCACGAGGCCTTTTGGGAGCTCACTGGCTTCAGTTTCCATCGGAACTCTGAAGTTAAGCGAGTAGGGAGCTAGAGCACTCCTATGATGGGTGACCCACTGGGAGGTTGCTCGTGAGTTCCCAGAAACAAAACCGTGAGGGAATGGTAAGCCCAAAGCGGAAAATATCGTGCTACGGTGGTAGAGCAGGCCCGGGAAATGATCCGTCCCGGGCCGAGATGTGACACAAATAAATGACCGTTTTATTGCAGTGACAAAAAATAATATGTTTAATATTTTGGTTCGAGTTTATTTTTAGTAATTTCAATTTTCTTGAACAACTAAGTATTGAATCTACTAGCGCTATCATTGTACTAAACAAAATTAGAAAACATATTGGCCCATTCAAATTGTAATGAATAGTTTGGTCCGGTTTTGACCGTCAAAAAAATTAAACAGTCGAAGTCATTGGGTTAGCTTGGGAGGTGTGAAGGAGAAATTTTTCAGTGTGCCAGGAACACGGCTCAGTACACAAAGTGTAACAAAACAATTGGTTAGAATTTTTTTTTAAGTTTCCAATCAATTATATTATTACACATAGTGTATTGGGCCGTGTTTCCTGCACATTAAAAATCTCTCGTGAAAAGGAAAGATGCGTAGGATAATGAGTAAGTTTAAGTTAGAAATTCAGTGTTCAAAGTCTTCTCTTATAACCAAACAAAAAAGAAATACCGTCAAACGAGCTCAAATAACCTACAACCATTTTTCAAATAGATAGTCATACATGTCTACAAATATAATGTCATTCTAGTCAATATAGGATAACTACTTGATATGTCAAACAATTTGGTAATTTAATTTATGAGCTATTTGATAACTATTTTATCTTTTTTACTTAAATCTCTTTTTTTTTTTTAATTACTTTTAGTTTTTTGACAAAATGAAAATTAAAAGTTGAAAATTCAATGTCAAATTTGTTGCAGTCCTATTAGATTAGGAATGTGATTGTGTAAATCCTAATGTATCTAGGGATATCTTGGAATATTCTCTAGGGTTAGATATTATCCTATTAAAGCTGTAATTCTATTAGGGTAAAGAATTAACCTTCCCTACAACTATAAATAAAGACACAATGGGGTAGAATAACACACACCTCATAATTACACATCTCTCTCTTCTCTCTCTATCTGCCGCATCCCTATCTCTCTGGCCTTCATAATTGTTCAGTAAATTATGCCTACAACATGTTATCAGCATACTCTTGACGCTACTCTAAGAGAGTTTGATTCAATCAGGGGAGTATTACGTTTTAATCATTCTTTTTTATGATTAATTTATTATTTTATTAAATTGATCTACATGCTATTGATTTAATTTAATTTTACTTTGTTGAACGTGATACAACGCATTGGAGATGCAATTCCAACTTTCCAAGAAGGATCTTCTACAAAATTCAAAAGCTTTTATTGTTTTCTGCCAATTAGGTACGCTTAAAATAAAGGAAGATATTTGAAACGACCATGAAGCATGAAAACATTCCCCATGATGCATTGACCCCCTACATTTATATTTTCCTTCCGATATATATATTATATATGTTTCATATATTTGTCAATATATATACATGTTTTATGCATTACGCAATTATTTTGCTATGTGGAATTTGTGAGTCAAAGCATATAAATATATTAGAAGCAATTTAGGGTTTTTTCAAACCTTAACCATGTCGAGAAAAAAAAAATTCTGGGAAACTGTGCCGCACGACCGCCGCACCACAACTTTGGCATTATCGCCGGACCACCATGCTGGCCTGAAGCTTAGTCGCGTATAGCATATCATGGCACAGTGTCGTTTTGACACCTTTGACCACACGGCAGCAGCCCTTTGGGCTTTGCTGCGCTGACCCAGACACGATAAGCCTTCCACCTGATAGGCTTACATGGGCCTGAAGTCCCCTAGCCCAACCAAGAAACCTGCTGCTTTCTTGGCTCGTTGTCCCACGAGTCCCTGGCCCAACTCCAACAGCCCAGTGCTGCTAGGCTTTTATTTGTTCCATGATTTGGCCTGCCCGCAACAGCTCATAGCTAACTGGGCTTTGCCCCAGCAATCGGCTCATTCGCCTGCAGCCTTTTGATGCTGGGCTTGACCTGCCCCGACCCAAAAACATGTTACTCAACTTCGGCTGAGCTTCCCCAGACCAACCCAAAGCCAGCTTTCGTTGGGCTTGCACCAGTGTCTAATTTTTGGCCTAATGCCAGCAGCTATTGTTGCTAGGCTCCCCAGACCACACAGCCCGAGGCCTGCAACCCTCCCGTGACCCAATAAGCCTACAACCAAATTGTAGGGCCTATTTCCGTGTTATTTTTTCGACCCGATGCCAATTTTTGGTATCCCCGCGTTATAAATCATGCCCAAAATATTTTTTTTGGGGCACTTTGGTTTATGCTAATTAATTCTAATTTAATTATCACTTTTTGTTTTTACCAACCGAAGTTATTATGACCCGTCTGTCATTATTTTGCTTCCACGATAGATCATGTTTGGTCCCGATCTATTGAATTAATTAAAAGTAACCAACAGTCCATTAAGCTGACAAGAAATCCAAAATTATTGACCTGAATATCACTTTTGGACATTAACGATTCAATAATTTATTTCTCTTCTTTGAACCGTTGACATCATTTCGTAGTTCCGAAGTACTCACACTTGAGTTCCTGAAGCAACTTAAATCCACTACACTTAAATCAGCATATTGCATTATGTGTTCTTACAGGAACCTCTCTTTTATGAACTAAACCGTTCATAAACTAAATTGAACCTGTAGTTTCAAATTTAGTGCCTTTGAAACCCGAAATTTTCATAAAACAATACACCCATGAAAACCCTATGTTTTTCATGCAAACCATGTCTTAGAACCCCGAATGTTCTAATTTTGATGCTTATGGATATCTTATTTCCATAGCACCAATCACAATCATGTTCCCTCCATTCAGTGGATTGTCAAACCGTCATAAGTTTAATTTTTCCTGATTTGGACGTTTTTAATTGAAACCACTTTATGTGGGTACAAGACGTGAATCTCCACTTGACTATCAAGAAGTTGAGAAACCATTGAAGCCAACAATGGCATGGAAGAACTGAATAAGCCTCTGTCATGATCTTCATTCGAAGACTTATGCCTGAAGCATTACAAACGAAAGTACCTCCCGAACGAGGATTCCATGGCTATTTGGCTCGCTCCTACGGACCGTCTAATTAAGAAAGACATTTCCTGAAGCACACCATGATTACGTCCATGAATGAGTATGATTCTGAAGTTTATAAATCCGATCGAATTTTGATTGGAGAATACTTTTCTCGTCCTTCCTTGTTTCTAGCTCGCTTCTGAAACAACAGTGTAGAGAATGAAAGTTTGCAAAATTCTTGGATCTGATTACTACCACAAACGTGAAAGAAAGGTATAGACCCGGCTTCGACTGGAGTTTACCGAACGGTATAAACCCGGCTTCAGCTGGAGTCTACCGAACGGTATAGACCCAGTTCGGTTGGAGTCTACCAAATGGCTAAACCCAATTCGGGCAAAGCCTACCGAATGGTGGTGCCCTGCTTCGGCAATGATGCATCGAAAGGCATGCTCTGCTTCGGCAGAGATGCACCGAACGGTATTGCTCTGCTTAGGCAGAGGCCTACCGAACAGACCCTTCCAATTTCGGCTGGAGCCTACCGAACCCAAGTTTGGGTTTGTCTCTTTCACAATCCAATTTCGAGTTTGTTTTTACAACATATGGTATAATTAGGGTCTGCCAAGGTGTAGCCTCATGCCTGAAGCATGATCTTTGGCACCTAAGACCTAAAACTTCAAGAATAAGGGATAGTATTCCCGAACCTCAACCCTGCAGAATCTACTTCTGTGTCGATGGAATAGATCATTAGTTATGCACATGTTCGTGCCCCTACCAATGTTGTTAAGGAGTACATTCTAGTAGTCAATATATGAGACTAATTTTGCTCCACCAAACACCGTTGGAAAAGCAGAATTTTGACATGGATGGCCTTGTTGGCCAAATCCCCTTAGTAACTTTAGTTTACTTTATGAACATTTTTCTATGTTCTTGGATTCACATTTGGTGTTTGTTTTAGTTATGGATAATCTTATCGATCTTGCCCTCGAAAATGAGTTAATTGAATCATGTTTCTTGTATACATGTGACTGAATTCAATTAACAAATGTGGGAAAGTTAGTTGTCTGGATGAATGCAATATTATGCACACTAGTTTTATACCTAAATCACATATCTAGCAATGACTTCAGGTCTATCCAACCTGATTAAGAGCATTGGCAAGCTTCTCGTTGTATGAATGGTACTACATTACCATTTAGAGACCTTATATTCTCCCCGTTCCGGAAGAAAGTCGTTGAGTCTTAAGGATATTCAAGAGAATAATGATCATAAATGAAACCACTAAAGAAAATATAGTTGAATATCTTTGCATCGCCTTCAAAAATGAGCCTGAAAGCTTTGCTTTGAGGCCAATGTGCTATCTCCCAATTGAGAACACGCCACATGTGGTCGGCCTGGAGCTGGGTGATTCGAGCAATTTACTTGCTTTGGCACGACCATTTGGGAAACTTAGGTCGAACAATGATGCTCTGACGCATCTCCTTACCTGAAGTAAGGATCTTGTGCTTACAAGCACACTTTGCCAAGCATGCTCATTTGGAAAATTTGATTTTCTAAATCATCCCTAGTAAAGATACGAAACGACCCTCTATTCACAATGAATTCAAGGGAATATATGTGGACTAATCCAACCAAAATATGGACCATATAAATAGTTATGGTTTTGGTTGATGAATCGACAAACTGGTCACATGTTTGTCCACACACATTGTTGCTAAACCTCCTAGCCGATTTTAAGGGTTCACCACCCTACTTATCCCATAAAGTCTGGGAGACTGGATAATGCCGGAGAGTTTATATCGATGATTTTCGATAAAGTATTGCATGTCTTTTTGGCTTATAATTGAACATCAAATTTCCATGTTCACCCCAAGTAACCTCTATTAGTGATCATAAAGCGCAATTTAATTGATCTCCCAGACCTTGGGTGAATGCACCAAGTTTTCAGTTTTTGCCGAGTGGTCCGCCTTGAGGCACATTGCCACCCAACTTATTTGACGTTATAGTTGGTTAATAGGTACGAACCTGACGCTGCGTATTTACGCATTTGGGTGTGCATTCCATGTGCCAAGTTGTGCCTCTGCAACGTACCAACATGGGTCCTCAAAGAAGGATGTGAATCTTCGTCGATTATGATTCTCCTTCACCTTAGCCAGGGCCGGCCCTAAGGGTAGCCGAGATAGGCGAGGCCTAAGGCCCCCAAGTTCGGGGGAGGGGGGCCCAAATTTTTTTATACATCCTGTATATAAACTATAAATAAAGAAAACGTAATAAACATCACAATTATTTCGTTGGTGCAGTGGAAACGGTTCCACTCCGTTTTCATTGGGGTAGGAAGTTCGAAACACCTTGTAGGCATTAGTTTTTGCTTTTTTCAAATCTATGAAATTAAAGATAAATTGCTCTTTAAAAACTTTAAAATTACAAGAATCAAGAGGAGTTAAAATAATTCAACAAATATTAATTTTGAATGAATTTAAAATTTTCAACTTTAGAAAAAAAATAACAAAGCCTCATGTTAGTGGATGGTTGATGTTTAAATTCTTATTTATTTTCAAAAATATTTTAAATAAAAATTGTATAAATAGAAAAAACTTGAGTTTCTTAAATAAAAAACATACAAAGGCCAATTCTCACACGCCAACGTGTGTGAAATTAATGGCCTCAATCTGTCCAAATGCATTTTTTTTTCTTTTGCTTTTGAAAATAACCTAAAAAAATAACAAAAACCAGAATAATCATAACTTTGTAATCATTTTTCTTTCAACTTCCCAATCTTTCTATTTATATTGAATGTTTAAGCAACTATCACTTAGTCCTGAAGATTGTAATTTGAGGTAACCATAACTTTGAATTTAAATTTTCTTGGGTAAATGACAAAAAACTACCTCAACTATTGGTGTCACGACACTTTCATACCTCATTTTTTTAAATTGACAATGTCATGCCTCATCTTATGAATTTGGTCCAATATTATACCTTCCGTTAGCTTGCCGTGAATTTCTCAATTAAATGCCGACGTGGCTTGATCCGGGGCCCACTTTTTATTAAAAAATTAATAAAATATTATTAAAAACTAAAAAAAAAATCATTTAATATTTTTTAAATATTAAAATAATAAAGAAAAGTTAAAAATAAAACAACACAAACCCATGCCCTTCTCCCCCCCCCCCCTTTCTCTCTCTTCTCCCCATCTTCTTCTTCCCCCCCTCCGGCAACCCAGAAAACAGAATGAAGGAAAAAAAAAAAAAAAACAAGAAGGTTCACGATTTTCCCTGACCCCCCTTTCTTTCTGCCCCATCCCGTCTTTCCTAAACCCTCTGCACCCATTATCTGCAACCTCACACCCACTACCTGCAACCCAAAAAAAAAAAAAAAAACTGAAAAAAAACCCAGATCCCGTTAAGGTGGAATTGGGAAACCTTCACCAGGCCGATTCCGAGGGTGGAGAACCTGGGCGAGCAGAAAATGGGGGGAATGGGTGTGGAAGGAAGAGGGTGGGTGCGAGGTTGGGTGCGGAGGGTGGTGCGAAGGTGGGTGCCGAGGTTGGGTGCGGAGGGTGGGTGCGGGGAGAAGAGGGGGTAGGGGGTGGGGAAGACAAACTGAGGGTGAGAGAAGACAAATTGGTTTTTTTTTTTTCCACTTTTTTTTTCTGGGTTGCAAAAGGGAGGGGGAAGAAGAAGATGGGGGAGGAGAGATAGAGAGAGGGGGGATGAGAGAGAAGGACACGGTTAAAGTTTTTTATTTTTTTTATTTTTTATTTTTATAACTTTTCTTTATTATTTTAATATTTAAAAAATATTAAATGATTTTTTTTTATTTTTTAATAATATGTTATTAATTTTTTAATAAAAAGTGGGCCCCGGATCAAGCCACGTCAGCATTTAACTGAGAAATTCACGGCAAACTAACGGAAGGTATAATATTGGACCAAATTCGTAAGATAAGGTATGACATTGTCAATTTAAAAAAATGAGGTATGAAAGTGTCGTGACACCAATAGTTGAGGTAGTTTTTTGTAATTTACCCAATTTTCTTTTTCAATAATTTATTGTTAAACTAGGTTACTCTAAAATTTAATTCGCTAATGTGTGTTGATTTTAGAAAGAACACAAGAGAACCATTTGGCGTTGTTGAATTATTATATTCGTCAATCAAGTTTTATTGTTTTTTACTCTCTTAATCATCAAGTTTTATTGCTCTTCACTCTCAATCAGGCTGGTTTGGTATTGGTGTGCTTTGAAAAAAAATTGTTTCTGATGTGCTGTGAGAATAAGCTTATTTTTGCTGCTTCACGTTTCAGCTTATTTTCACCCAAAACTGTGAAAATAAGCTGTTTTTAAGTGTTTACCAAACACCTTTTTGAGGTCAGCTTTTTTTTATACCTACTTTTTATAAAAGCATCTCAGTACCAAACCAGTACTTAGACTCTTGACTGCAAACACTTAGTGCATTTGCGTTTAAAGACATGTGACATATAATATTAAGTAATGTTACTATATCTTTTTTCTTTTGATATTAATTTTTAATGATATTCAATGAAGAAATAGACTTTTTATGTAATTAGTGAATTCTTTTTACTACATACCAATATAGAAATAGTCGGAGGTCCGAGAACTTTAGGGCCCCACTTTGAAGACATGCCTAGAGCCCCCAAATTCTCAGGGCCGGCCTGACCTTAGCTCCTTTTTAGCCTTTACAATCGATCTCTTTACCGCTCATTTGCGGATTGTCACTTCAATGAGACAGTTTTCCTGCCGTTAGAGGAGATAAGAACTTTAACGTTCCTGTAGAACGACGCGAATTTGCATGGACGTTACCCATTATGTCTCATCTCGATCTCTGTATCGCACAAGTATGATAAGCAAGTGCGATGAATTCTAGCTTTCAGAATGTTGCTCTAGATGCATTCTTCTGAACTAGCTAAAGTGACGAGATCATATACCAACTGCAAACATACCTGCAAGGATAGACGTACTTAAACAGATGTCGAGTCAACATCCTTGAAAGGTGTGCCGCCCCTGTTGGACAGTTTGGCCGCCCCTGTTTGACGGTCCGGTGCACCAACGGATAGCCAATCAATATATCTTGATCTGGAGCACGACAGATCACTCGGTTCATATGATTCACTTCCCTAGAAGAGGAAGACACGGCACAAAATGAATCTATACTTGATCACTGTCTCAAATCATTTCCATCTTATGAGATTAATCCGAATTACTCACGAGATTTGAACTTCAAGCATTGTTCTGACAGTACTTTGGCTTACCAGTCGAACTACACCCTGAAGGTGTTACCTTTGAGTATACCTATGATATTTCATACGTTATATGCAAATAAGACCCTTGAAGAGGTTATGAAACCTGAAGTTCCATATCTGAGTTCAACTTTGTGCTTTGTTGTACTTAGCTCATTGTATTAGACAAGACATCTCATTCGCTGTTGATCTATTAGTAAAGATGCAGCATCGTGCCTACACGCAACCATTGAATTAGTATTAAAGACATTTTTTGCCACCCTGAAGGTATTACGGATTTAGGCAAATCCCAACGCATCCCGAGTGGATCCAACCCCCTGATCCTCTGAATGATGCTTGCCTTGTTTGTTATGCTGACGGAAGTTACTTATCAAACCCGCACAAGGCAAATCCCCGAATGGTTATACTATTAGGGATATTGCAATATCTTAGAGGTCCATGATATGACCTTAGTTGCAAAATCTTCGAATCGTTCCAAGACTCACCTTACTTCACTACGCCACATGTGATACATGGTTAGGAGTTCTTGTTGAGCATATTCGAAGTACTTGCTGTTTTCATCCATCGTTGAGTCTCTACGACGATCCATGAAGATTATCTGCATGTATCCACTCGACCAAAACATGACACATCAATGAAGTCACCACCAAGACATATTACGTTTACGTCTACATCAGCAAAAGCATTAGAAGATTGAAGTCATGCAAGCCAATCTCAGACAACCTTGCCGACCTCTACACGACGTCACTGCCGAAGTCAACTTTCTAGAAGCTTGTCCAAAGAATTGGTATGCCTAACTATTCATATACAATGCTTGTAGTTCTCATTTGGAAGTTTTGTCAAACTCAGGGAGAGTATCCAGAAGTATACTTACTTGATCTTAATGTACTCTTTTTCCCTACGATTAGGAGCATTTTCCCCACAAGGTTTTTGCTACCTAACTATGTTTTGACCAGGCACCCATCATAGGCTGATCATACCCTTGTAAGCTCTTCTACTTACGTCCAGAAGACGTTTAGTTTTGACTTATTGCAACTTCTCACTTTTCCCCTTAATTTATGGGTTTTCTCCCACCTTGGGTTTTACCATAGCGAGGTTTTGTGAGTTTTACCTTTTTATGCATTCTTCAGTTGATCTGAGACTCGCATTCGCTCATTGTGCTGACGACTTCATCAACTGAACTTACATCATCGTTGAAGACCTGATGCGTCATTTAGTTGAGTATTTACACACTCAAGAGAGAGTGTTGCAGTCCTATTAAATTAGGAATGTGATTGTGTAAATCCTAGTGTATCTAGGGATATCTTGGAATATTCTCTAGGGTTATATATTATCCTATTAGAGTTGTAATCCTATCAGGGTAAGGAATTAACCTTCTCTACTACTATAAATAAAGGCACAATGGGGTGGAAGAACACACACCTCACAATTACACATCTCTCTTTATGTGTCGCACCCCTTTCTCTGACCTCCATAATTGTTCAATAAATTATGCCTACAACAAAATTATTATTTTAAAATTTTAAAATAAGAATATAATTAGACGCTTGTGTTTTGTTTTTAAATAATTTATTTTGGTCACATTATCTGTTATTGGCAAGCTAAATTCGTGCAACTGCTTAAAAAGATGGGGTGTGATATTCACACACCTTTTTTTACTTCTCACACACCCTACTAATTTTCGATCGTTGGATCAGATGAATTGAAGAAGTTCAAAGGATATAAATTAACAAGAGGTGTGTGAGAAGCAAGGAACAAAAATGCCGATAATATCGGCAATATTTCGCCGATATTATCGGTTTTTCATGGTACTGATATTTTAATCACTATCCAACTGGTTTTCGTCAAAATATCGCGATATTTCCGAAATTATCGCGATATTTTGAAACCATGCCGACCGGAGAAGAACGCCGGAGACATGGCAAGAGGGAATCTAAAACATTCGGGGGGGGAAGCAAGCCGCGGCGGGGGTGGGAATCTGGAGCGCAGACAGGTTGGGGAACCAGTAGGAACAGAGGGATTTTTGGAAATTTACAATTTTCAGTGGTTGGATCTGGGGGGGAAGGCAGAACGTCGACGCAAGGGTGGGGGGGTCGGGAAAGGAAGGACAAAAGTTGGGGGGGGGAAGGAAGCAGGGAACAGCGATTTTTGGGGGGGAACGGTTCTGGTTCCATCAAAAAGTGGGGGGGGGAATGAAGCAGGGAAAAGCGGTTGGCCGGGGGGGGGAGGAACGAATCTGGTCTCGTCAAAAGTGGGGAGGGGGAAGGAAGCAGGGAAAAGCGGTTGGCGCAGGGGGGGGAACGGATCTGGTCTCGTCACAAGTGGGGGGTGGAAGAGGGGATGAGGGTTTCGAAATCGGACATAAGGGATCTGGTTTCGCCGAGGGTGGGAAGCAGGGATTTGGTTGATTTGGTGCTGGGAAAAAGCAAAGCCAGGAAAAGAGATGGAGGAAATGACAGAAAGCTGGATTGCTTTGGATTCTCTGCGTTTTTTTTTTTTTTTTTTTTTTTTGTTTTGGAAAAAGAAATAAAGAAAAGAAGGAGAAAATAACAGATATTACTAACGCATGTTAACAATTACATGCAAAATTATTTTGAGAATTTATTATTCTGACTACTCTTCACAATACACTTACTTTACACATAGAGATTTGAACATCATAAGAACTCTATGCGGTGCTAAGTCACTCATGTATGTTACTATGCAATGTATACAGTGTAAAATATTGTACTAATTCATTATATATAAATGATTATAGTGTGTTTAAACTTTTTTCATTAATTACTACATATTTTCTACCCTCACAATGTTTGCCAGCTCGCTATATAATCAACTTAAATCAGTTAAATCCATCATGCAATGCATTTCCATCCAATTTTTTGTGATAAACTAATAGATAGTTGATTAAATAAACATCCTGCAAAGTTTCAATAAAAATTTCCAAGTTTTTCTTATAATTTCCGTGGTTTCCATATAATTTTTATCGATATCGATATTATCCCGATATTTCCATCGATATTTCCGTGTTTTCGGATTACCGATATTTCCGATATTACCGATATTTAATACCTTGGTGAGAAGTAAAAAATGTTGTGTGGATATCACACCCCAAAAAGATATGTATTTCGTGGGTTTTTGCCTTCTTTTTTTTTTATTACATTTATGGGCTTCCAGTTTTGAGGTTGACATGGGCTTTTCCTTTTGGCAGGCCTAAAAATAGTGGTCGAGCACGTCATTGGGGGGTGTGGGGTGGGTGGTTCGGAATTTCGGTGGTTGGTGGCAACTGGGAGGAGGGCGTGGTGGCTTTTCTAGCCATGTCCAGTTTGATGGTTGTGGCTTGAGGCGGTTCGTCAGATTCCTCCAACCTCAAAAACTGATCCTTTGGGAAAATCGTGATGCTAAAATGTGCGCAAAGTTAACCATTTAGTATTACGATGTAGTGGTATTTTTTCTTGAGAGATCTTATGTTTGATCATCAAAGGCGAATATGAACCACATTATTTCTAATCAATTATGAAGTTTAATTTATTCATCAATCACATTAATATAGATAGTATCGTTTATTAAAAAAAAGTATGTAGAGTTTTATTTTATAAAACGGTCTTACAGTAATTGATGTACAGCTGCAACTCATTAAATAGCAATTGATCAAATATTTCACCGACAATAGTGCAAAACGTTATCAAACAAATACATGGAGATTAGTGTCATAATTATCATGACATTATACCTATACTAAAACCCAAGCAGAAAAACAATGTTCATTAACAGTGCACAGACTGAACTGCCCTCTAGTTCCTCAGTGTTCTATTTTTTTTTACCGTTTTACCCTTCCTCTAACTTTGTGACGGCAAAAATGCCCTTCGATTCCTTTGTATTCTGATTTTTTGTTTACCATTTTGCCCTTTTATGCCACGTGTCTACCATCCGTTTCCTTTTGCTTTGGTGCCTTCCCCATTTTTCGCTCCTTCGCACAATGGGATGAGTCCAGCCTATCCACGCGTCGTTCATCGTCGAAGGCTCTGCTTCGACTTCTTCTGGACTTTTCCTGACTCCTCCTTCGCTTTGCGGTCTTCTCTCCTCTCCTCTCATCTCTCACTCTTCCTCTGACTCTCCTTCTCTGCTTGATTTTTTTTTTTCTTTCTTTTCTTTGATTGGGAAGAAAATTTGCAGATCGATCGCTGTAAATTAAAAGTCTTTGCGTTTTGCATTGACTGTTTCCTTTTTTTTTTTTGGTGTTTTCAGTGTGGTTGTTTAATCTGATTGGGTTTTTTTTGTTTCAGGAAACATTGGTGTGCGAATTTTAGGATTTTTGTGTACAACCTTGCAAACCCCTTCTGATTAAGGTCTGTGAGTATTTTTTTCAAATATTTTCTTCTTTTTTTATTTGATTTGTGTGTCGTTGTTCCATCTAATTCGATTTTTCGTTTTAGGAAATTTTGGTCTTTGAGGTTTAGGGTTTTCATCTAGATCGATTGCTCGATCGGTGTAAAATTAAGTTGCTCTGTTTTTCTCTCTCTAAAACTCTGTTTTACCGTGTTGTTTCTGTTGTAGGTGGCGGTGTTTGCTTGGTTTTATGCTCTGGTCTCAAAAATTGATTAGTTTTTTTTTTTTTGGTGGTTTCGTGCTATCCTAAACTTCAAGTGGAAAGCCCAAGGAGCAGAAAATGGAGAATCACAATTATTATCGGTTTTTATATTTAATTTTTAATTCAGTTTAATTAATTAATTTTTTCATCAATTAATTTGAATTATGGGGTGAAATGATCATATATAATTAAATTTATGAGTTTGCTATTTTTTTTGGGGGGGGTGTGTTTTAGCAGGTGGATCGGGTTTCAAGTATTTTTGAGGGTGGGTAAAAAGGTTGAGCAGAGGCAGGAAAATTCGTCAGGTAAAGTTCCTCTGCCCTTTAGGCACACAACTTTGTTTTTCAAGTATTTTTTACATGCTGCTGTTAAGAGTCATTCAGTTTTTAGGCGCACAAGTGATCATATGGATTAGAATCCGACGAAATTACATTGATTGATTTCACTAATTTTTGCTTAATTTCAGTCCTGTATTTTACTTATGAAAGAGGAAAGTGTAATGTAGAAAGTTAGTTTGAGCTACAATTGCATACAGTGTGTGTTGTTTGGGAGCTGAATAAATATCAATAGTCTATAGGTTAGCCTTGCAAAATGTTAACTGAGTTTATTACACCTCTGCCTTGCCTCTCGCCTCTTCTCTTGCTGTTGATCACCCCTTCTCACAACTTCATCTAAAATGTTCTGCATGTGTAAGATTTGTGCTCATGGAGGTCATTTCAAAGGGATCCCAAGCTGGGCTGCAGAGATTTGATTCAAATTTATGGATTTGGGTAAGAAACTAAGAACCCGTAATCTTTTCTTTCGGTTGTAAGAGCTGAAATTGACATGCCTGTGCTTCTCTTTGTGAGATATAAGAGATTGAGAAATTTTTTGTTTACTGTTCTGGGGTGGGAGGATACTGTCAGATACAACAGATTGAGGAATTTTAATGAATTTGATAAATTAAAAATTGAGAGTTGGCAATCTACACCAAAAAATTGGTAACTAAATTGGCTCATAGGTTTTCAATTCCATGTTGTTAATTTCTCTGATGATACTTTTTTTGCCTTTTCTGAACTTTTTTGTTTGTTTTCGTGTATGGTCTAAGAAAACTGTGGTTTCTTAGTCGGTTGACATCATTTTGCTTTTATTTTATTTTTTTAGTTTTTCCTGTAACGAAAGGATTGGATTGTTGCAAACAGCAACGCTGTGCTCCAATCTGTTTAGGGCTTGGAGCTAGATCTTTCAAGTTTGGGTGTTGTCAGTTTTAATTCCATAATCAAAAGTACCCTTAATTGGCTACCTTTGGACTCTCAAGCTGTATATTGCCCTGTTGCTGTTGACGAATATTCGGGTAAGCGTTCTAATTTCATAGGGACAGCTGATAGGTAGCATCTTCAATATTTATGGTGGAAAATGGAATCTGCAAAGGTAAGTTATCATTTTTTTGGCCTGGTTTATTCTTTTAGTTATAGTATTCTATATATTCATTTATTTCCTGTCTTTTAACAGGTTGAAAAGCAATGTGATCACTTCTATTCCGTTTCAATAACCGAAGCGGAAGCAAGAGCTGAATTTGTTCGCCAAGTGCAATCGCCTGCAAAGGCAAGTTCAAGGTTAAATCTTAGCTCTCTTCGTACACGGTTTACCTGGAAAGTAACTATTTATATATGTTCTGCTCTTTTAACTTATCAAGTTATGTCGACAAAATTGTCTTTTTGCAGCTATTATACTTTGATCAGGAAAAGATTGGTGGATTGAGCCTTTGCCTACAGTTACCAAGACTTTTCATCTTTAATTTTGTTTGGTTATCAATTATTAGCTTAGTCAGGCACTACAATAAGCTCATTCCTATGACTGAACTATAGAATATAGATACAGAGCTGGGTGGCAGATAGGATGAATTGAAGAGTGGGATGATTTCTTATCCTATAAGAATATGGTCTTTCTTTTAGAATATGATCTTTCTTTTAGTTACTGGTCTTTCTTTTAGTTAATGTATGGTGGTTGTGTTTGATTTGGGTCTAACATGAGTAAGTTCATTCTCTTAAATTCATATGGTAGAGGCTTCCTGGGTTGGTAAGATGGTTTTACCAAGTCTTCATCCTTACAGGTAATATGTCATCTATCACATGGGCATATCCTTACAGGTAATGCGTTTAAACTTATAACTTAAAGTCAATTTCTTTTTCTTTGTGTCTGCTTATCATAGGGGCAATGAGGATGGGAGTTGAAGTCGAACGCATGCGTGACACAGATTCGAAGGTTATTCAGTAAGTCACTGATTAAGTCAAATAAAACTGCCTTCATTTCTTTTTGTGTCCATGATCTAATTTTATTTGGGTGATTTAATTCTATGTGATAATTTCTTCTGGGTTTTTCCATTCTGTGATTTAATTCAACGATGGAATTCTGGATACCAAGGAGAAGAAGGCTGGTTTTATTTCTTCTTTCTTTTTGAGTGAGCATCTCTTTCTTTTCTACTGATTTTGCTTCTTTCTTTTTGTTGTCAAATGTTTCAAAATTTCAACTCGCATGTTCGTGTACATTGTTGAGGAGTGTATTTTGCCATTACTAGGCCATTATTATGTCTTTTCATTAATTGTTGAGGAGTGTATTTCGCATGTTCGTGTACATTGTTGAGGAGTGTATTTTGCCATTACTAGGCCATTATTATGTCTTTTTTAATGTGTTGCGAAATGGATGATGCAATAAAAAAAATACGATGTGGGTATCTTTGCACACTATAATAGGTTTTCTTTTTGGCAAGTTTTTGTTTCTCATTCGCATTTATGGTTCCTTTATCATTTACATATGCTTCTGCATGATTTCTCATAAATTGGATATCATTGTATTTATTGTATTTTAACCTTTTTAGCCAAACAACTGATTTCATTCAACAACAGATGCATCAATTACATGCTGCAAGTCTACGATGGCGAAGGCATTGCGGTGCCTTCAAATGATCACTTTATTTTTTTTTTTTTGGTTTTTGACAGATTACATTAGATTTTATTATTGTTTATTTGATGTTGTTCTCGATTAAGAGCAGCTACCCTTGCATTATTCTTCAGGACTAGCGGCTGTGATGGTACAATGGCAGATTCTCTGATTTACGTCTGAATTTGAGCAGTTTATTGGATCATATAAGAAAGATGAAAAGGGAATGTGAGATGATGTCCAAGAAAGCCTTACAAAGCGGCTGCCTGCTTAATTCAGGTACCACAACTTCGGTTATTATTTAGGTGTTTGTATGAAAATCTTTGAGTCTTGAATATTTTAAGCGTTGTGTCGACAACTTCAGATGGTTGTGAAGCAGTGTATAGTGTTGATACCTTTTACTTTACACGGGTACATATTTATGCCAAAGATAAGTCAACACCTTTGGATCCTCATATTCTTTGTTAGAATTTCTGTTACAAAATTAGGGAGGAATCATGTCCATTTATGCTTCTATTTAGTGAGATTAAGGTGTTAAAGATTTGTAGGGTGTTTTCTGGGTTGTTTTCGGACGGCATTCATTTGTTGCAAGACCGCATTAAGAAGCATTTTTTCAGTCGCACGTTATAGCAGCGCTTCGTTTTGATTTGTAAACAAACTATATGCTTTATCTTTGTCTTGGGTTATAGTATAATGTTTGGCAATTGAATTTGTGAGACGGTTTAAGAATTTTTTCGCAAGCTTGCTATTCCTGCCGAATGCTGAAGTATTAAGTCTTCTACTTTTGTGTATTCCTTTTTTTGTGTTTTTTCCTGCATGGAATGGGTACTTGAAACTATGAGTATGATATTGATAGCGCAATACGATCTGCAAATGAATGTTTCTTTCATTGGTTCTTGGGTACTATACCATCATTTTAGTTACAGAATGTATTCATTCCTGTTCCGACTAATACATTCAATCCCCGCAGCGAAGCGTGGGCACATTTTCTAGTGTCATTCTATATGTCATGTTAAATTGTTCATTAGTTTGTACTTTGTAATTAAGTTGATTTTTGATAAATAAGAGCTTGTTTGAATGTGCTTTTAAAATAACCGAAAGCGTTTTTGGTTATTTTAAATTTTTTAAAACAATTCTTAATAAAAATGTTAGTAAATCCTAGAAAAGCACTTAAAGTGTTTTCTAGGAGAAGCACATAACTGGTGCTTATTGTAGAAAGCACTTAAAGTGCTTTTGGAACCAAAAAATATTTTCTCTAAAAGCTCTTTCAGTCATTTTAAAAGCACATCCAAACGAGCTCTAATTTACTACATAATTTAATGTATTTTTAAATAATTGAGTGCACAATAGCCGTCTAGAGCAAAAATCAAAGAAAAACTCTTTGCCGATGGTCCCTGCATTTGGTTTTGGAGTTGGCGACAATCATCTGAACAATCATTTCTAGTCTCTTCCCTCTCTACTTTTCTGTTTACTTTGTTTAGTGTAGAATTGTCGTCGTGATAATCGTCGTCTTTTGGCTTAAGCACATAGTAAAAACAAAGTTTCGGATCCAATTATCACCTTCGATATAAGATGTCAAATAGTGTCAAGATCGGGTTTAGCTAGTACGATACTATGGGTTTAGCCAAATATGGCTCTCGAATGTCCAGAAGATATGGAGCAGTTTCTGTTTAATAATTTATAAGAATTGTCATAGAGTTGGGTTTTGATTTCTCTATTTAAGAGAGTTTGCTAGTTTGATTTCTCTCTAAATGAGAGTTACTTGATTTTTATTTTCGTTTTGGTGTGCTACATCTCTTTTGAATCTATGTGTGAAGTGTGGAGCTGTTTGATTTGCTGAATCTACTTCACTTGGTAATATAGGATTGGGGGCGATGATTAGATGTTGCAATTAGACCCATGAACATCGTACTTCATGTCCCAATATATGATTTGAGATTTTTGTTCTTATATGATCTTACACAAGGTTTAATGATTTTATTGATCTATGTAATCTTACAGTTCCCAATAAGCTCAAACGAGTACTTGAAGTCTACTCATTGTTGTATATTTAATAATGCTTTATTATAATATTTTTAATATCTCGTTTGGGACCGAGTTTTTCATAATATAAATATATTATGCCTTTTTATTCACCGAATAAAATCTCTCTTTAAAAAAAAAAAATTGTGCAGAGGAAGTTTTCAGAGACGAAAGGGATCCTCTCCGGATCCCTTTCACCCAATCCACCAAGGCCACAAATCCGGACCTTTGAAATTTGATCAAACAGCTAAAGTTATTATAACTTTTTATGGGTTCCTTGTTTTTAGTTGTTGGATCAAATTTCAAGTACTCGAATTTGTGAACTTGTAGGATTAGGTGGAAGGAATCCGGAGATGATCCATTTCCTTCATAGACGGTTGCTTAAAGTGGTCAGGAGGAGCACGCTCAAAGTAGAAGGAGAAGAGCGTTGGTTCAGTGCCTTCACCTAGATTGACTTGAGTTGGTTGACGAAACCAGGCACTGGTAATATTTGTCATTTCCTCCCAAATAAGAGAGGCCAACAAAATGAAAAAATGGCCAACTCAAAAAACTCTCTCAAAGCCAAGTGGCTCTCTACCACAGCGGTTAAGAGGAGTGTTGCTCTTGTAATAAGGTTTAAACCCCGTCGGCTTCCTAATCTAACAAACATATCGTTTGACCAAAAAAAAAAAAAAAAACTCCCAAAGCAACTAAATTGGACTTTGAGAGCATGAAGATATTGTTTCCCCTATTTGTTCCGCAATTAAAAGTGGGTAAAATCTTATCTCAATTGTAATTTGACTTGGCGACAATGTTTTGCAACCAAACGACTTCAACTTCATAGGTGAGAAAGTGATTCAGCTGTTGATGTCAGATTTTGTCATAAATTATATACGATATTGTATGTTATAAAAGAAATTTGAATGTATTGAACATAAAGAATTACAAATTATAACCCTAATAGTGGTTTATGTAAATTGATTCTCATGTATCAGAAGCAATGGAGCATGTTGTCTTAAGTTTGAAATCTAAAATGTTGTTGTTGTTGTTGTAGTGTGAGTTTAATAGAAAAAAGCTTGTTATTTTATAGGAATCAAACTCATGAGACTTATATATCACACTCAACAATTGAATTCTTATTGGACTAATTTTCATCTTACCGTATAAGTTTAATTCCAATTTATAAAGAGAACTGTTATTTGCATTCTAAAAATTTCATTTTGCACTCCTTTCATGCGTATTTTTCTTTCTGATTATAAAAAATTTAGACCGCATAATGAAAATTTTAAAGTGCCAATAACAATTCCGTTTATAAAAACCAAACCTAAAATTTCTATACTAAGTTTGAATTCCCCACCCCCAAATCCCAACGACTATATTGTAAAGTCATTAGTCGGGTCTTTCATATTTTTAATTCACCAATTTTGGGCTCCATCTATTTACTTATAGGTAATGCTAGTGAGACTAAATTTACAAACTAAATGACATGTCACCAATAGGAATAAACACGTTTATCAACGTTTAAGTAATAAATCAATCATCAACTTCCGTGTCTTTTAGTTTTCAAAACTTTGTCTACAATTTAGTCTTCATTGCATTACCTTTTACTCAGTCATCAATGTTTGTATTACCGCCAATGATATTTTGCCATGTGGATTGAGTTGATAAATGCATTAAAAATAAAAGAAAAACCAAGATTTAGTAAATAAAAAAATTCAATTGTCATCTTCAAACTTCAGCAGCCCTTAGCCGGCCCATCCACTCCACGCACCGTCGACGTCGACCTCTAGTCCCACCACTACCACCCACCACCTTCCATACCGTTGCACCCTTTCTCTCCCGAGTAATTCACATAATTCACCCAAGTACCACACCCTTCCGGCGCTAACCTCGGAAATGTCGTCGTCATGGAGCAGTGAGTCTTTCCCGATCAAATTCTCATCGGCGACATCGCCCTACCCAGTGCCAGTACCCATACCCCGACTAAAAATTTCAGAGCTTTTGATTAACTCATTGAGAGAGAGATGAGTTGTTGAAAAAAGAAGAAGAGAGAGATGAGTTGAATTGTGCCGTGGTGGGTGGTGGTGGACTGGTGGGGATTTGAGGTCGACGGCCACGGTGGGCGGAGTGGATGAGACGACTATGGGTTTGCTGAAGTCTGAAGACGACAGGTGATTTTTTAATTTACTTTTTAACCAACAATTTTATTTACAATTTTTAACTCAACCCACATGGCAAAATACCGTTACTGTTTAATAGGATGGATTAAATAGTGGATTATCAGGAGGGAGGGCTCCATGGGTGGAGTTGCTCTTATGAGAGATTTTTCAGTGTGACTGGTACACTGAGTGGTACATCACGTGTCACTAAACAAATTGTGAGATATATGTGCTAAAAAGTTAATAACTTAAAAAATAAAATTTTCCACCATTCCTATTAAAACACGTGGTGTATCACTTGTATTCTCGTCATAACTAAAAATTTCTCGTTGTCTACGACCCAAATACATGACATGTTAGCACATTAATATTTCAAAAAAAATTTAAAATTACTAAAAAGTTTTAAAATGACGAAAATTGAAATGACGGAATTTTATTTTTTAGAATTTGTCAATTTTCTTGTTTGACTAACCTAAAAACAATGGAATTTGAATACGAAATTTGTTATTTCTAAACTCTCACTCATATAAATTTAGAAAATGATACTTATTTATATGAAATTTAAACTTGGGGATTGGAGGCCTCAATTCCCAAGATTTTTTTCTACGCAGAAATTCTAAATTTCTATGTTTATGAATCCAAACTGGGAAATTAATGCATGTCAATTTATAAATTTGACTTTTGTCAAAATTCCAAGTTTATTTCCTTTCAACCATAGTGTAAAGGAATTCTTAAAGGAATTAGATGGCAATGACAATATTAAAAAGTCAATAAAGGAGAGGACGAAATTGATGAGTTTGAAACATAAAAAAACCAAATTGATGACTTCATAGTACATTAGGAACCATTTGTGATTAAAAAAAAAACCCCATGCATAAAGTGGAAGTCGGAATTAATCCAACTAATATGTCAAACTACCTAGTAAGAAAACAATGCCTCATATAGTAAATTTTTTTTTATCTATACTTCTTGTATGAGCGGTAAATTGCACTATCCAGTGTCATAAAACCGAATCCAGAAACCGGATTACATATTCGAATTTCATAAATGATACGGGACAAAACTTTTATGTTTTAAGTGAACATATAAAAGACCAAAAACAAAAACAAAAAGTTAAAAGAGAGCAAAATTAGACGCTTGCATAACGTTGCCTGCTTAGATAGTCAGTTATTACGCTCGCACAATCTATTTATCACGTTCACGTTGTCGATTAGTGGTACGTTATGTGTTATATTCTTTGTCCACTAATCATCTCTAACATTTCCCTTGTTAATTGACAACTCTGTGTAATATTTTGTGCTATGATTCATGAACTAAGCTGAAATTAAAACCCTTTACCTAACTCCATGTTTAAGAACTTATAGCTTGTCTCTCAGTTTATAACCGAACATCACGTCAATTGAAAGTCGAGCCTTTCCGTATTTACGAGAAAAAAATCCTAAAAAAAAAAAATATTTAAGAAAGAGCTCCAAATCATTATTTTGGAAAGTAAAAACTTCACAAATAAATCACTTAGGTTAGCATGAATATATTTTCCTTCATTTTTTTTTTCAGCAGTTAAAAGTGAGTAAAATCTATCTTAACTGTTAATTTGACCGAACGGCAACTGTCATTCTGCACCGAACGACTTCAATTTCATAAATGGAAAATGATTTGGCTACCGATGTGAGATTTTAACATAAATTATATGAGATATTGTTTGTTAGAAATGAAATGAATGTACCTAACACAAAAGAGAACACTTATCTAGTAAGAAAACGTTACCTCATACAGAACATTTTTATTTTATCTTGGCTGTAAACGCATGAAGTGCACTATTTAGTGTCATAAAACCGAATTTAGAAACCAGATTACATATTCCAATTTCATAAATGATATGCGACAAAATCTCCGTATTTTAAGTGACCAGATAAAAAAAAGAAGAACAAAGTTAAAAGAGACCAGAATTGGACGCATACGTAACGTTCTCTGTCCAAATAGTCAGTTACTGCGTTCACACAATATGTTTTTGCCGTTCACGTTGTCGATTAATGATGCGTTATGTGTTATATTATTAGGCCGCTAATTATCCATTCACATTGTCGGTTAGTGGTTCGTTATGTGTTATATTATTAGTCCGCTAATCACCTCTTATCCTTTGTTAATTGACAACATTGTGTAGCATTTTTGCTAGGATTTATGAACTGAGTGTGTTTAAGAGCTTATGTCCGAGTTACCCACAGCTTGACTCAGTTGACAACCGAACCTCACGTTAATTGAAAGTCGAGCCTTTCCTCATCGAGAAATACCCCAAAAAATATTTAAGAAAATCCCTTCAAATGATTATTTCAGAAAATAAAAGAACTTTTATAAATATATCCACCCAAAAACAACCCTCACTTACTAACACGCGCCTCTGGGCGCGTAGGACCTCACCATGCAACGGTCCCTATATGGCTTGCCAATCTAGCTCGTAATAACATCACTACGACTTGTCGTTCAACCCACTAGTAATAAACCTCCGTAACTGCCACATAGGTGGCAGCACACCATTGGCCCGTCCCTTAACTACAAAAAATTTTTCAATGTGCCTGAAACATGAGACAGAACATCACATTGCATTATACAATTAAATTTTTTTTTATTTTTTAAAGTTTCTCTAACTAGTATGATGACACGATATTTCAACTTCGTGTTCCGACCCGGTATTCCAGACACATTAAAAAATCTCTCTCCATCTAGGCAGGCCATAGTGTACAAATCTCGTCCGGTCTATCGTAGCAGGAATCTTTAAGGCCACGTGTCACATGTTACAGGATTTAGTATCTCACGCGCTATGGTGGCGCGTGGAGATAGCGCTTTCGTACCTCTTTATATGGTCCAGAGCCCCCCCTCTCTTTCTCTCTCTCACACACCAAAAGAAAACACTCGGGTCCTCTCTCTCTCTCTCTCTATAAAATCGTAATATTTTCTCTCTCTAAGGACACAACGACTTTGCTTTCTCAAATATTTTTCTTTGGTTTTGGCCTCCTTCGAAATCAGCCTTCGTGGTCATGAAAGCTTAGCTTCCATAAAACCCAGGTACAACCCTCTCTCTCTCTCTCTAGTTTTCATGTCCAACAGCGTGCGTGAGTTTTCTCTCTCTAAAAATAGAGAGACTCAGAGGTACAGGCTCTCTGTGTGAGAGAGTGTGTGCGCGCTTCACGCTTTGTTTTATTTATATATTTTTAATCCAAAGCTTGCAAATTGGTGCTAAAACTCCAAGACCCATTTTTCTCAGGCTTGCTCTCTCACGTGGGTTCGGCTTCAAATTTCGTTTCCTTCTCCGTGGAGGTGTGGAAATATTAAAAAACCAAATCTTTCGTTTTCTGGGTTGCTGTTTTTATTTGTTTTACGATTCAATGCAGTTATCTCTGTGTTTTTGGAGGGTCATTGTTTGGTAAATAAGTGGAATTTCATGGGATCGTAATGGAATTCTCACTGGGACTCTGGTTTTTGCTTGCCGGAATGCTTTCCTGTTCTTTCTGTCGTTTTTTTTCTATGTTGGGTAATTATTTATTTTTATTAAAGTTTACTACTTTTTGGTGTTTTTTCTTTTGGTCGTGATTGTTTGTTGTTTTGATATGAATGTGCTTAATGGGTTTTCAGATAATTGTCATAAAGTTTATGCCTTTTTGTAGTTTCGTCGATTTTAGTTTGGGTTCGAAAAGGGATCTGGATTGGTTATTTTGTTGTGGGTTTGCTGCTTAACGCTCTGTTTGCTTGTATTTCTTCTGGTTTATGCTTAAAAAAATTATTGCTGGGTTATTTTTTTTTTTGGGTACCTTTTTATTAAAAAAATAAATTATTGGCACCAAAAATACAAAAATTATTTATGATTATTTGTGGTTTATGAGTAAACTTTTTAATAATAAATGCAAGAAAAAAAAAATCTTTTGTTTGCTTCAAATTTTGAAATTGGTATTTATCAATTTGTTCTGAGGAAATTCCTTCTCTCTTTCTCTCTGTGATTAATGATTAACTAGGATTTATTGCTGCTAGTTGCATGAGTTCTTCAATCTGTATTGCTGCTAGGATAAAAATCAATGTTTTATCTTTGGCATGTTTATGACCAACCTGCTGCATTAGTTGCAGCTCTATTGGTTTTGGACTGCTTCATAACCGAACGGTCGTGTCTTGGTTGCTCCTTTCGATCCCATAAATATGAGCTTTTAGATTGGAAACATTGAACAGATTCAACAAAATGAGAAATTTAGTCTGAAATTTTGAAAGGGTATTTGAAAATGTAAAATTGGACTGGATTTTGTTAGAGTAGAAGCATTTTTTTAGCATGCAGTTCCATTCCTCATTTTCTATCTTTCTCAGTTGGCTATCATGTTCTTATAATGGTATCAAAAATATGATCGGGGGAGCAATGTACGATTTCAAATTGGCATATAGCATTCATAATTTTCGAAATTTTTTATGAAGTATATGTCTTTTAAATTGTCTGTTGGACAGAAGGAAGAACTTTGATCCTTTTGTTGTCTCAGAAAGACTATTTAACAATACCAGTTCCCCCTCCCCCTCCTTCTTGTATGACAGATGGATTCAGTTGAAGGAAATAGCCATGGGGATATCGATGACGATGAAGCTGAGCATTCATTTTCTCCAGAAGCTTCTGATACATGTGGTGTCTCTGGTGACCCTGAGCTAGGTCCTAGAGTTGGAGATGAGTACCAGGCTGAAATTCCCTGTCTACTAGCTGTTTCTGACTATATACGTCTTTTAAGGAACCCAACTGATGCAGAAATTTCTGGCGGTAGTCCCTGTGGTTTAGTAATGGGTTTGCCTATACCAGTAATGTGGATCAGCGAGGAATTGGACACCAAAAAATATGAACATGTCGGAGAGACCTTGATTGATTCAGAAAGTGACAACGTAAAGTGCAAAGCTGAGCCAATGGATGTTAAGTCCAATAATGTGATAACATCTGGCGAGTCAGAAAATCTAGTATTGAAACAAGAAATGAAGGCTGAAATGCATCAAAAGCCTGGAGGAGTGTACTGTCCGGTTCCTGGTTCTGCAGGAGACAATTGGAGTGACATGGAAGAAGCCAGTTTTCTTCTTGGTTTATATATCTTTGAGAGGAACCTCGTTCTGGTGAAGAAGTTTGTCGGAAGCAAACAAATGGGTGATATTTTGTCATTCTACTATGGGAAATTTTACAAGTCTGACAGATACAAGAGATGGAAAGAATGCAAAAAAATGAGAAGCAGAAGATGTATATTTGGGCAAAGAATTTTTACTGGGCCAAGGCAACATGAGTTGTTTTTTCGTTTGTTTCCTCATGTGTCAGAAGAATGCCAAACTTCTTTGCTTGAGGTAATTACATCTCTACGAAACTTCAATACTGTGGATAAAAATTATATCAGCCTGTCTGTACACACATCAATATGCAAACAAACAAAAGTATGCTAATTTAGTTATTTGCTTTCCTGAATACTCTAATTCTGGTTCTGTGTAGATTCTCTGCCAACATTTTTCAAGTTATTATTTGATTGCTAAAATTTAGACATTAGTATCCCTTTAATTGTTTAACTCTTTGTACATATTTCTCACAAAGTCCCTATGTGCCTTCTGTAACTTTGCTTTCCTTTTGTGTACCTGTTCATTTTTTTTTGTCAGAGTTGAATCATGTGGAAGTGATTGGTAAAATCGAATTTGTGTGTTTATTACTTTAGCAATTAGTTCCATGTCTAGAGATTACCGCCTCCTACTCATTAAATTTAGTAGTATTTTAGCTTAGATTATGGATTTATGCAGATACTGTATAGACGAATTGTATATGAAAATACTGACAAATGTTTATTTTCTGATGAAGATAGACAAGTAAGTGCAAATATGTAATGCATGTGGATCCATCATTTTATCTGCCACTTGTTTCCTTCTGATTTTATACAACAGAAACATATAACGTTGACTACTCAAAATGAAATCCGTTAATGCAGATAAACAGTTGTTTTACAGAAGGGGTACACCTTGGATTTTGCTATGATTGTTTGTCCCTTTATTTGTTCGTATCAGGATATGGTTTGTTTTAATTTGTTTGACCAATTCCAGGTCTTGAAGACATTTGGGGAAGGAAAAATTTTACTAGAAGAATATGTATTCATTTTAAAGGCTAGAGTTGGATTGAATGCACTGGTAGAGGCAGTGGGAATTGGTACAGGAAAGAAAGATCTCACAGGCATTGCCACAGAGACTTTAAAGTCCAATCAGGTTGCTCCCGTTCGCCCAGAAATACCAACTGGCAAAGCATGCTCCACCCTTACGCCACTAGAAATAGTCAACTTTCTAACAGGGGGCTTCCGGCTAAGCAAAGCCCGCTCAAGCGATCTCTTTTGGGAAGCTGTCTGGCCTCGTTTGCTTGAAAGAGGGTGGCACTCTGAGCAGCCTTATCCGGGTTTCTCCACTGGTTCCAGGAATTCATTGGTCTTTCTTATCCCTGGTATTAAGAAGTTCTCAAGAAGGAAACTGGTGAAGGGATCCCACTACTTTGATTCGGTAAGTGACGTCCTGAATAAAGTTGCTTCAGACCCTGAGCTTCTTGAGCTTGAAACGGGAGCAGATAAAGAAAATGGGTGGACAGATGAAACAAAGCTGGACGAACAAGACTTCCCAAATCAGCAACGTCACTGTTATCTGCAGCCTCGTACTCAAAATCGTAGTAGTACAGATGTCATGAAGTTTACGGTTGTGGATACTAGTCTGTCTAAAGGGAAAATATTCAAGGTGAGGGAACTGAGAAGCTTACCGCTTGAATTGGATGTCTCCGCCTCCAGAAGTGATTCTGAAGATGACGATGAGGATGCTTCTGAGGATTCAACAGATAAATATAATTCTGCTAATTCCTTGTGTTCACAGAGGGATGAGATCCACATTTCGAAGTCCATCCGTTTGGGTAGAAATGGTGACAAATATTTTAAATATGGTACTTCAGAGGTGGAACATCAAGCTTTTGGTCAAGGTTCGACTACTGTGACTGCAGATCTCCCCAAGAATGAGAACATTGGTACATGCAACGACATGCAGCGCCGGAAAGCTATGAAGTGCCAAAAGAGCCGGAAAATGGTTTCTGAAAATGAAAATCATGTTGCCCCTGTTTCAAAAAGACGTCGACAGTTAGCTGCTTGTAGTCGCAGAGAGATCACCCCCAGCAGGAGCCAGTTCTTGCAAGGTCCCATGTTACAACAAGATGCATCTGGAGACCATGCGGAACTTAGTGAGAAAACTCCCTCTCAAGTGGAACCATCTGGAGAGAAGTTATCATCCGCCAGTACTTCGCCTAGAGGAGCCAGCCCAGTTGATAGTGGTGAAGGCAATCGTCGTGTCAACAGTTTGCCTGTGGAAATATTCCAAGAGAATCCTCAGCGCCCTATGTTGATTGACTTGAACATGCCCCCGCCTCTAGATGCTGAAACTGATGAACCTTTCACAATGATAGAAAGACAAGATGATCAAACACACCAGGAACCAGATGCTGCTTCCCATTCAGTGAATCCCTCTGAAAGTGGGGCAACTTCTGAACAGCAGCCTGCAATGAACTCTCGGAGAAAAAGCACAAGAAACCGACCACTGAGCACTAAGGTACTGGAATCTTTAGCTTATGGATTTTTGGACACAAAACAGAAGCGGAAGAGTAGGGACGAATTTCCCCGAGACAACTCCAAATTAAGGCCATCCAGGCGTGCTCATACTAAGGTGAGCGATCTCAACAGTTTTGATACTAGTCTCCCGGATTTCAGTATGCAGGAAACCAGGAGTGCTATCCCCAATAACAACGCTGACGGGTACAGCGAACTTGATATGGTCTCGTAAGTCGGTTAGGTGCTGAAAATCCAACAAAAAACTTGAACAAAGAGCTTCTGCATATAACAGAGACCGCTGCTTTTGGCTCGTGCAGTTATAACCAACTCGTAATAAACAGCAAAGGCAGCAAGTCTCTTCATTCTTCTGCATTGTACATGGTGTTACATACAAATTTCATTGGAAATTCGGAGTAGCAGCATCTTTTCCCGTGGCCATTACATCAGCGAAAGCAGCGCAAATAACCGCAAATAACCTGAAAACCAAAGATGAGAGATAAAAGTTACCCTCCTCCCTTTCAGTCTTAGTTCAACAGCATTTGATAAAACCATTTACTTTCTCTCTTATGTACAATTTACTTTAAAAGTGGTCGTCTTTTTTGTTTTCTTTCCGTAATTATGAGTTGCAAGACCAACTTATAGGGTGACCGTTGTTGCATTCTGATCAAATGTAGTTCGATTTCTTAGACTCGCGTCGACAGTTTCTCATCGGTTTACATCTGAAATTTTCGAAATGTGAAGAGATTTGTGTTAAGCATTGTTTGTTGCCTGCCGAAAGCAAAAGGTAAGTTAAGCTTTAAGTTTCCTTAGAACGGTTTGATTGCTTGCTAATAAGATATCAAAGCTAGGGGTGTTCAAGATTCAATCCAATCCGCCCAAACGATTGATTCAATCCAATCCAATCTTGGTCGATGTTGATGATTTGAAGGTTTAGAGAAAGAGCGTTTACTAAGTATATGTACTCGTCCTAAACAGCACAAAGTCATTAATCACTTATATTAGGACACTTTGGTGTACTGGATCATTTTTCGGCAAAAATTTGGAGTTATAATTAATGCTTATCATAACAGACTAACGGATGTATGAGACTGTCCCAAAATTAACACTTTAGGTATGACTTTGAAATGAAAAAAGACTTCATGTTGAAAACCATAAAACTTGATGATAGTAAACTGAGATTTAGCCTAAATTAAAATTAATAAAAGTAAAGGAAATGGACCCCATGGGTATTTGCTATTTCGGGTAGGACAATAGGACACGAGAGCAGCACGCGCCACTCTCCACTGTGTACTGCTCCCATCCTCTTCTTCTTCCTCCTCTCCCACCTCCTCTTCCAATATTCCCACCAAACCCTAAATATTGAAAAGGGTTTTTGGTATTTCAATCTGTCTGCATATTTAACGGAGTTTAACTGTTGGTTGATTTGGGAAAAATTAGAAAATAGAGAGCACAACCGGCACAATGGGTCAGGCGCTGCGCCGAGCTGCTGGAAGAACGCGACCCTCTTCGACAGTCGAAACGGCGTCGTCCAAACCGAAGACCGTCGTCGTCGATAAGCGGCCTCCTCTGGTTCCCCCCGAACGGGCGGAGATCTCCAAGGCCGGCGGCGCTATTGATTCTGGTATATTAAAGTTGCCGCCTTTCTTTTGTCTATTGGCTTTTCTACCACATTTTTCCTCAGCTCAGTTCAGTTAATTTACGGCGTCGTTTCGAATGTGGTTTGTTGGTTTCAGATGGCAGTGCAGGAACAGGAGGAGCCGCAGAAGCAGTCGAAAATGTGCTCGAAGAACGAGATCCAAATTACGACGCCATGCTCAATCAAATGGTGGGTAGAATCAAAGCAAAGCCCGGAGGCAAATTGGAGGTGGGTGAGGTCAGTTTTTCAAATTTTGGTTTTTTCATTTCGTTTTGCCGTTTGGGAATAACGTAGAAAGCACTTCCGCTCATAAGCGCTTTTAGCAAATAAACTAGCTAGCCACACTTTGAATTTGAGACATTGTTTTGTATTGTTGTAAATGTGTATTTTGGGATCGTTTTACAGGCAAATGTGGTGGACAAGTATAAGAGGCCTCTACCTAAACTGAGGGATACGAAGCCAGATTCCGGGAGCTATGAGGAGAGGCCTGCTCCGCCGGGAACTCTGAATGTGGCACAGCTGCGCCACATTATTCTGCTGCATCAGGGCAAGGCCGAGGATCACAATGGCCGCATGGAGGCGGACCAAATTGCTGAGAAGTTCCGGGTTGATGTTGCTGAGGTTCGGAGGATCTTGCAGTTTGTAGCACTGCCTCCGGAGGATAGCAGCGGCAAACAGAACAACAATCGCTGAAGAAGGCACAAATAGATAGCTTCTATCGACTATTCTCCTTCACTACTAGTTGGATTTTCCGTTGAATAACGATGGCTCGCATACAAGTTTGAATGTTAATCTTGTCATTTGGAGATTTTATACACTGGCAAATCTGTAACGTGTCCGAAATTTTGTACCTAGTAGTAGTGTTTTGAGGCATTTCGATTGCAACACGAACTGAGAATCTGTAACATGTCGGAGAAATTCATGTTTACTTGTGGTTATGGGATTTATAAGTTCATTCTGTTTCTAGACATGAGTGCGAATGTATCGGTACTTCGACCACAAAAATATGTAAGAGGATGTCAATACAGTAACCAGATTTTTTTCCAAGAGGGGAGAAGACAATCTCATTTGAAACATGCTGATACAAAAATTTATGGTGCTCTTAATCTCAACTTCTATCTTCAAACATTTTGCTGTCTAGTTACAATCTTATGGCCTGTAAGGGCGGCTAAAATAGGGTCCCTCCTTTCGGCTCCTTCGACGATGGTTTTCTAAGGTTTCCAAGGACAAGAATCTCATCATGTAAAAATAATATTTGAAACTATTAGGGAACAGTTAGATTCAAGTCAATCTGGACTCTAACCAATCTGATGTATATTCATATGCCACAAATGTCACTGCACCGGCAGGTGCAGCTTTGACAGTTGATGGGACTATTCCCTTATAGAGTCCAGCCCAGCCCTCCATCTGCAATATTCTTCGCAAGGCGTCAAACATGTTGCTATAAGCACGGTGCTCTACTGGTTTCCCATATCTTGGGTGCCTCTGTAGTCCTTCAACCTGCAACGACCGGGAAAACAGGATTCATAAGACCAACCATCATTGCATTAACATGGAAGCATTTTCATGCACATTTTTCTTCCTTTGTATTCATGCGGAGAGATTGTTAAATAACACACTAGAGTCCAGAAAACTGATATTTCCAGTAATGCAAGTGGAGCTCAGGATGTTTAAATATATGCCTGGAATCTTTTCTTGACAACATCAAGTGGATGACAGACAAGTTTGGCACATGTCCCGGCTGCTATACCACAGAGGAAAAGCTGAAAGCTCGAGAGACCATCTTCTCTACCGTGCGAGTTTATATTAGAGGATCTGTACCGGTTCCACGCCTAAAATGGACACAATAAAATGTGAGATCACATACTTTTTTCAGATATGAATTGCATTTCTCAATCCAAGAAAACCTTCTCACAACACACAACATATATTGGAAGGACAATTGTATCCAATTCACTTCCAACAAAAGATCTTGCTCTTTGCTGGGTGCGAGGCCCTTTTCTTTGATTATTTCAATTCACATATCTAAACATGTCAGGTTATTTTTACACAAGTGAGTGGAGGAGGGGAAAACCGAACCTAGGACCTCAAGTGCGGGGGTGAATGGTCTTAACTACTTGAGCTACAAGCCCCCTGCAAAACTAGCCAATGTGGTTCATTTCCTTGTGAGACCACATGACAGATATTTTCAACCAAAACAACTATATATTGATTTCCAAAACTGACGAAATAATCCCATCATGAGACAGAGAAATACAAATATTTTGTTGAAAACACAAAAAAGTAAATGATAGAGCAGAACCAGAAGCTTACCATGGTCCAGCGCTTAAACGTGTCATAGGTACCAAATTGCAAGCCTGCATAAGGTATAATCTCAACAAGTGTTGGCGACAGTCCAGCATACAACCCTCGAAAGCCACGATTTTTAACTATTTCAACCAACGCAGACCTCATATTTGGATACACCTAAATGAAGAACAATGTGAGTTAGGCTCTATTATGCCAAAGAACTCTTCACAAATTGGTGTTTATGCAGAAACTAATTCTAAAGGTGGCCTGATAAAATTCAACATTATTTTATTAGTATATTAAGCATTTCAAAGCTACCGATTACATAAAGGATAGCTCATGCTGTCAGATGAATAACTTTGTAACTTTAAAGAATTTTATGAAGAATAACATGGATCTAACATTGATTCCTACTCCTCAGACTAGTATAGCTATACATGGCGCGGAACAGTTTGCTAGTTAATTTACAATCACACGCACGCACCACACTAAAAAGTCAACCCATGGACCTATACCTTAGGTTCGCCCTGTGAAGCTAATAAGGTTCTTAGAAGATCAAATGGATATGAGCCGACAGTAGCTGCACAACCCGCTAATGCTCCGCTGACGTAAGACAAATAGGGGCTCAAATGAATGTGATCCTCTGCATCAGAGCAAACAATGATCAGGACATACAAAAAATTTGGGGTATTAGAAGAAAAAAAAAGACATCCAAAGTGGTCATAGCTCTAAAGTCCTAACATTACATGCAGAGTACTTAAACTAAACATGGTACCTCTATCAGCAAAATCCTCATTGCAAAATTCAAATAAACAACAGAGCAATAAACCTAGACTTTTATTAGAGATGGATATTACATTCTGACACCCAGCTTACAACCCAAGTTACTTTAGCACAAATTCAGGTCTTGATAACCAATTTGAAAGAGAATTTTAGAGAAATAAAGAAAGTCAAAGTCAAATGTCCTACGACGAAACTACTGGAGCTACAAATAATGAAAGAAGAATCAGAAGATCAAACCATATTCAATTCATACCTTTCCTTAAAAGAAGCCACATAATACAACTTTTAATTCAGAGTTCAGACCTATGTTTCATGGACACAAACATGGATTTCAGATGCAGGCAGGTGTCCAACTGTGTTT
The DNA here is from genome assembly GCA_024362995.1 of Heteromeles arbutifolia. NCBI lineage: Eukaryota > Viridiplantae > Streptophyta > Magnoliopsida > Rosales > Rosaceae > Heteromeles > Heteromeles arbutifolia. The sequence continues at coordinate 24,425,453 of JANCRC010000006.1, forward strand.
GCCTATTTTCCAAGAGTTTTAAACAAATATAGGGTCCGAGATGTCATACCCTTAATAGTATCAAGTCCTATTGAAATGATTGTGCAAGTGAAAAAAAGAGTGCACATAAGGACTATTCTCAAAGTACCTGTTTTGGAAGAACCAGCAGCAAATGTTTTCAACTTGTGTAACACCGTAAATTGTATCGCGGTATACGGCATAACCATAAGTAAAGCTGGGACATTTCCACGCCAAAAACCCTGCCATAAGAAATTCTCATAATAAGATAAAATGTTAATGTTCTTGCAAAACTGAACCATAAGAGACCACCAGAAATGGCTTCTACAGAATGCCACAAGAAAAACTAAATAGTAATTTACATTCTCCATGAACATAAATTGTGTCACTGTACCCGTAAGCCTTCCTCTCTGAAGATATCCCTTGTTGCTTGAAACATCCCAGTATATTTTGATGGTTCAGACAAATTTCTTCGAACCAAAGCCCATGACGTCGTGGGCTCGAGTTGAACCTATCAACCAAAACAAACACAAAGATTTTTCATTCCACCACCAGCCCTTAAGATGCATATGCAGATGAGCATCATGCATAAAACCCAAACACCGAATCGATAAACATTCTCAAAACCCACGAAATTTACGCAACAACAAAAACAAACACGATTTCACACCAAGTCAACACATGCAGGAATCCATTAAACTTGAAAAAATAACAACACATATCATTACTTGTACTGTACTATAAGAATGTTATGAATTTTCTACATTGGAAAACAATGCAAAGCTCAGAAATTGCAAAAATTTACAAACTTCATCACGATGTCAATAAAATTTCGCGGTCTAACCCATTACAGATTAAGATAAAGGCTAAAATTTCAAAAACTTCACGAACCTGGAATCTAATTTTAATAACATCTAGCGGCGAAGTAACCGTTCGCGATATTCCGCCGGCTATTAAACCCGCCGTTGCATTAATGACGGCTCGCTTGAGCTGCCCCTTCTCTTCCATTGCCAAAAGAAATCCCCCTCGCGAACAAAGCTGAAGCAGATATATCACCTGAAACGATGCCGTTCGATTCAATTCAGAACAAAAGATCAAAAATTGACGATCACATTAACGGATTAGCAAAATCCGATAAGGGTTCCGCCGACGGTGAAATACTCGAAATTCGACTTGCAGAAAGCACAAAGGGAAAGTGCAATGAGAGGGAGAGGAACCGACCTGGAGAGGGCAGTTCGGACAATGGAGCAGAGAGAAAGCGCCGCCATTGAATTGGGGGTTTTTGCCGCCTTATTGGATTGAGTAAGACCGCGTCGGCGACTTGTAAGAAGAAGGGGGTGTGGTGGGGCGTTTAATAACGTTTAAGAGGCGTTAATTGTGGGGCAGCCTAGATAATCGGGGTTAACGGAGCGCTGCTGGTTTGTTCACGGAATTGTTCTCGTCCGTCAATAGTAGTGGGAATGGTCCTTTTTGTGAATAGAAGATATTTTGTTTGGTTCTTATTCCTTTTTTTTATTTTTTTTTCCTTTTTCTTTTGTGTCCTCCAAAATAGAATGATGTCACATCATCACCCAAAATCTCATGCCATGATATTATAGCAGCTCGAGCGTACACTGGAGCCCGATGGACATGCCACTTTGAAGACCCACACGCCCCAGCAACAACCTCTAGCCTATGCAGGCGATTGGGGAGGGAGAGGGTCCGAGTGAGAGGCCCGGCTCGATTGGTGGTCCGAGAGCCCGAGGGCCAGATGATGCAACGTTGACGTCAGGCGCGTGCGCAACACGCGCGCTTGGGGGCACGTCCCGACAACATTTCAGAAGCCTGGGGCCCGCGATGCAGACGGCCGAATGTTACCTTGGTGGCCACGTAGCTTTTTCTAATTTGAAACCTTCCTAAATATCAGTCTTTGGATTTGAGATTAACGGTCCACGTTATTCGCCTTTATAAATTAAAAAAAAAGAAAAAAAAATCACATTTAAAAATTCTGAAATGTTACCGTTATGCCACGTGGCACAATCTGGAGGGTTGGATTTCAAATTTTTTTTAATCCAACGGTAGAAATTAATTAAGTTAATAAAAAATGTTAAAAATTAATAAAAAATCCGAATTTTTTTTTTAAATTAAAAAAAAAAGATTTTACTTTTATATAAATACCTTCTCATTATCTTCTACCTTATTCGAATCTTTCAACCATATTCCAATCTTTCTCTCAAATACTTTCAACCATATTTTCTCAAAGTTTCAACCACAATTTCATATTTTCTCAAATACTTTCAACCATTTTCCAACCTTTCTCTCAAAGTTTCAATCCAATTGGTTTCCAACAAAATGACTAATGATGCAGGTACAAATTGGACACTTATTGAAGATGTTACGTTGTGTTCTAGCTGGGTTGAAGTTACCCATGATCCGATTACGGGTAATGAGATGCAGTTGCGAGAAATGTGGAGTCTTATTCATACCAATTATCTTGAGAAAATTGGTGGGAAAAGAACCAAAGAATCGATGTCCAGTTGTTGGAGAATACTCAGCCAATCGTTTAGTCTTTGGAGAGACGCATTGGCACAAACTAGTTCTAATATTCGAAGTAGGGAAAATTTAGCGGATCAGGTTATAAATTATTTATTTGTTTATACTGTACCCAAATTTAGATTAGCTACTTTGATTATAATTATTTCTTCTCCCGCATTTTGTAGACACTTCAAGCACAAGCTTGGTATAATGCCAAAACTAAAAACAAAAACAAATCATTCACCCGGTGGGAATGTTGGAGTATTGTCAAAGGTTGTCCTAAATTCAGAGTTGTGCCTGTCGGTCTAGAAGTTGTCATGAATAGCACCCCTCTACACTCTATTCCCGTTCATGACTTGCATGTTCATGAAATCGAAACAGAAGAAGTGCCGGAAACGCCCCCTGAACAAGCGTCGGGTTCGACTCGATATCCAATTAGGCCTCCAGGTAAGAAGGCTTCAAAGAGAAAAGGGAGTGCTTCCAAGAATGATTATGGAAAATATATGGAAGAACTTGCTCACCAAGGTGAATTGACTTTGGCGCGGGAAATGGTTAAATTTGAGGTTGATAAGGCTAGAGAGGAGGCAAAAGCTGCAGCTGCTGAGAGATTATTTCAAGCTAATGAGAGAGAAAGAGAGCTACTTAGGCAAGAAAGGGAAGAGCTTAAAGAAGAAAGACGGGCTCGACAAGATCGTGACATTATGAAGGAGCCTGTAGAGGGGAAGTCACCGAATTCTAAATACTTTTGGAATTCGGAGAAAGTGGACGTGGTGCGAAGGAGGCGTGCAAGGGAAGTGAGAGCAAGAGGAGATGGTCCTAGCACCACAAGAGGAGATGGTCCTAGCACCACAAGAGGAGATGATCTTAGCACCACAAATTGGTTAGGTGATGATTTTCCATTCACGAGGGACTAGGGAATTTGTTTTTAATCGGAGCCCATAATTTTCCAATCACTTTGGGTTGTAATTTCTTATTTATTGAATAGAGTACTTTATGTTGTTTCCAATTTATTTAATTTGGTAATTTATTTAAACTAAGAGTATATTTATTTAATTTGGTAATTTATTTAAACTAAGAGAATCTTTATTCAAAGGACATAAACACACCAAATAAAATTACATAAACATACCAAATAAAATTACAAACACACCAAATAAAAAAAAAACTCACTAAATGAACTTAAAAAACACACCAAATAAAAACAAACACACTAAATGAACTTAAGTTTCTTCAGCTTGTTTCAATTCCCACTGGTGCTCTATCAAGTCAATTTGCCGGCCATTGTACATATATGGGTCCTGAAGTGCAGTATCTTGTTGAATGAGCCTTTCATTGTAACGTCCATCCTTTTGTAATGGCTCGTGTTACATTGGTTCTTCGATGACGTCATGAGCACAATATATTTGTGTTCTAGAATTGTTCATCGTGTCTGGCTCATATTCATCAACGGCATCATAATCGTACTCATCTTCCACAATCATGTTGTGAAGAATGATGCACGTTATCATGATAGATCGAAGCGACTCTAAATCAAACATTCTAGCAGCACACCTAACAATCGCCCAATGAGCTTGGAGGATACCAAAACAACGCTCCACATCTTTCCTACACCTTTCTTGACAGCTTGCAAAGTGTTTTTCCATTGCACTTCGCTGACGTGGCACTGTTTTGACAAACGATGACCACCTTGGGTAAATGCCGTCTGTTAGGTAGTATGGCCTGTGGTACTTACGTCCGTTGACCTAGTACGTGACTTTTGGTACTTTTCCTTACAGGACATCGTTGAACACTGGGGATTGGGCAAGGACATTGAGGTCATTTTGAGCCCCTGGAACACCGAAAAAAATGTGCTAAATCCATGTATCAAATGATGCCACCGCCTCCAAAATGATACGTTTTGCTCATTTTCTGTCCCCATAAGCTCTTTGACATGCACTTGGACAATTTTTCCAGGTCCAGTGCATACAGTCGATGCTTCCAATCATTCCAGGAAAACTTCACATCTCGACCTTCTTCAGAAGCCATTGCAAGTCCATCTCAGTAGGTCTCCGGAGGTACTCTGCGGTGTAGATAGATTCAATTGTGTAGTAAAACCTCATCAGGGACTCAAGAATGGTTTATTTCCCCATCCTCGTTATCTCATCCACTTGGTCTGTAGATGCTCCATATGCAAGCATCCACAAGGCAGCATTAATTTTTTGCTCAGGAAGGAGACCCATAACACCAAAAACATCATTTTTTTGCACAAAGTAAGAATCATGGTTGCAAACAGCAATCATGATTTTGTTGAACAAATGTCGTTCCATTCTAAAACGACGTCTAAAGTACGTATCAGGGAATGCACTGTTATGGACAAAATAATCGCCCAAGAGATCCGTACCTCGTAGTTGCCTGTTTCTATCAAGGTTTGCGAAATGGCTGGGCCTGGAGATCTCTTGGATGACTCAACGGGAATGTGAGGTTCTTTGGCTTCTTGCTTCGTCATCTCTCATTCTGCGCTCCTTATCCTCTTCCTCTTCCATCACATTTTCACCTACCTGAAGATTTAAACATTTCTTCCCTTTGGTTAAACAATTCTTTCTCTTGCTTATCGATTTCCCACAACATCCTTGAAGAAGACATTGTAAGAAGGGAGCAAAAACTATGAATAATGATAGAGATTTTGATTTTGGTGTGTGATTTCTTAGGATGGATGGTGGGTTATATGGAGGAAAAAGAAAGGATTAGGTTGTAGATAATGCCATGTGGCATGCTGTCATTCGTTAAAAATCTATCGAAATCTATTCTCAAAGATTGTAAATAGATTGTGACACGTGGTGCGACGTGATTGGTTAAAAATCTTATCGGAAATCTATCCTCAACGATTCTGAAAAGGTAACGACACGTGGCTCTTTGGTATTGGATAAATATCTTATCGAAATCTATCCTCAACGATTCTAAAAAGGTAACGACACGTGGCACGACGACATTGGATAAATATCTTATTGAAATCTTTCACCAAAAATTGTCTTTTCGGATAATGACATGTGGCGCAACGAGAACGATTAAAAATCTTATCCGAAATTACAAATAAAATTATTTTGTATTATTTTATAAAATAAAAAATACTAATATTTTATTGCTTATTGCCATGGCTATTCAGTGTAGGGATGGAGTTGCAAAAGACAGTTACTGTTCATTAAAGGCAGTTAGTGTTCATTGGAGGCTATTCAATAGTGACTTGCCCTAGGGGGCCTTTGCAACGCTGGAGTTGCTCTTATAACCGAAGACATGAATGTGGGAAAAAGGATCCTCACCGGATCTTTTTCTTGGGGATCTTAGGGATTCTGCGATCGTGACCGTTCATCGTGCGATCAATTTTCGTTAGGTACTATTTATATTTAATTTTAAATTTTAAATTTTGAAATGATTTCCGACCGCACGATGTACGATGAACGATCACGATCGCAGGATCCCTAGGATCCCCAGAAAAAGGATTTGGCGATTATCATTTTCCATGAATGTGTTCCACGTTTTGTTAATATTAATTTGTTCTAGTCGACATACTGACGCTGGTGAATTACACGATGATAGTTAAGAGTAGCTAAAAAGCCTATGTAAGTCTTCTTGGCCTTCTAAAGAGTGACTATCGTGACAAAGCCCCTAAATGTTCCCCTTTTTTATGAAGAAAAAACAAATCTTACAATAAGTATGCTCTAAGATGTTAGAGATAAAGTCATTTAGGTGAATTTGATACATTACTTATCTCCGACTTTTTAGTCTCCCATTGTGCCGGTCGTGCTTTCTATTTTCTAATTTTTCCCAAATCAACCAACGGGAGCATTTTTGTTCACCATAATAATTATGGTGTATGCTCACCATACACCTCATCAATTGACACGTGTCCTTTCACCTAACTCTAATTAACTTTCACATTAAATGTTAGTTTTTCAATTTTGAAAAAAATTAACCAAGATTAAGTGAAATAACACGTGTCAATTAATTAGGTGTATGGTAAGCATACACAATAGTTTATGGTGGTGAGCAAAAATGCTCCCATCAACCAACAGTTAACCTCTGTTAAATATGTAGACAGATTAAAATACAAAAAACCCTTTTCAATATTTAGGATTTGGTGGGAATATTGGAAGAGGATGTGGGAGATGAGGAAGAAGAAGAGGATGGGAGCAGTACACAGTGGAGAGTGGCGCGTGCTGCTCTCGTGTCCTATTGTCCTACCCGAAATAGTAAATACCAATAGGGCCCATTTCCTTTACTTTTATTAATTTTAATTTAGGGTAAATCTCAGTTTACTATCCTCGAGTTTCATGGTTTTCAACATTTAGTACATGAAGTTTTTTTTCATCCCAAAGTCATACCTAAAGTGTTAATTTTGGGACAGTCTCATACATCCGTTAGTCTGACTGTTAAGTCTTCTATTAACTGATGACGTAGCACCCATGTGGACAATGAATGGACACCATGTGTCATTAAGGGGTCCACATAGAAATTAAAAATTAAAAAAAATAAAAAATAAAATTTTTTTTTGGTCGTCTTCTATCTCTGGCCCTTCCTTCTTTATCCCTCCATTATATCCTCTGCACCAACCCACCAAAGCCATCCCCCTCCATCTTCAACTCCATCACCCATCCACCCACCCACCCATCCAACCTTTCCCCCTTCATCTTCGACTCCCCACCCGAAAAGCCTTTTTGAATTCCGATTCCGAAAAATCTGGTTGGTTGCACTCATCCCACCACGCTTTCGACCTGTCCTTGACCCATAACCGCCAATGGTGACCCAACCCGACTCTCGGCTTACCTTTTTCGACTCTATCAACTACTGCCGCATAGGCGGCGCTTCTCGATTTTCTTCGCTTCATCGTTTCAGATTCTTCCACCTCCGAGTAGCACTTCTGCAAATCGGAGTAGTAATCAAGAATGGCCTTGTTCCTCTCATTGTGAGTCTTTTCTATTAACGACGGGTCGTCATTCGATGCCCTGTCGTGGTCGAGCTCGTCCAGCTTCTCCTATTCTTCGAGCAACGACAAAGAGGCGAGTTCTTCAGCTGCTGGAGGAAGGTGTAGACGGTGGCGAGGTCTTCAGCTGCTGGGTTTGTATGAAGGTCGAGTTTCATATAAGGTGAGATTTGCAGACAACAACCATAACAAGGAAATTGAGGAAGAAGGGATGGAGGGTGTTGGATGGGGAAGATGAAGGGGTTCTGGGGTTTTTTTATTTTTTTTTATTTTTTTTTTAATTTTTACTTTTATTTAATTAATTATTTTAATATTTTAAATTTGCGTGAATTTTTTTTTTTTGAATTTATTATTTCCACGTGGACCCTTAATGACATGTGGCGCCCAGTCATTGTCCACATGGGCGCCACGTCATCAGTTAACATAAGACTTAACAGCCAGACTAACGGATGTATGAGACTGTCCTAAAACTAAAACTTTAGGTATGACTTTGGGACGAAAAAAACTTGATATACTAAATGTTGAAAACCACGAACCTTGAGGGTAGTAAACTGAGATTTACCCTTTAATTTATGAGAGTTTTATTTATTTATTTTTGTGTGTGTCAAATATGAGAGTTTTGTTTTATAAATTAGATTATCTGCTATGATAAACATTAATTATAACTCCAAATTTTTGCCAAAAAATGATCCACTACACCGAAGTGTCATAATACAAGTGATTAATGACTTGTACTGTTTAGGGCGAGTACATATATAAATTTTTTTTGAAAACTTTAAATACTTAGTAAACGCTCTTTCTATAAACCTTCAAATCATCAACATCGACCAAGATTGGATTGGATTGAATCAATCGTTTGGGCGGATTGGATTGAATCTTGAACACCCCTAGCTTTGATATCTTATTAGCCAGCAATCAAACTGTTCTAAGGAAACTTAAAGCTTAACTTACCTTTTGCTTTCGGCAGGCAACAAACAATGCTTAACACAAATCTCTTCAAATTTCAAAAATTTCAGATGTAAACCGATGAGAAACTGTCGACGCGAGTCTAAGAAATCAAACTACATTTGATGATAATGTAACAATGGTCACCCTATAAGTTGGTCTTGCAACTCATAATTGAGGAAAGAAAACAAAAAAGACGACCACTTTTAAAGTAAATTGTACATAAGAGAGAAAGTAAATGGTTTTATCAAATGTTGTTGAACTAAGACCGAAAAGGAGGAGGGTAACTTTTATCTCTGATATTTGGTTTTCCGGTTATTTGCGCTGCTTTCGCTGATGTAATGGCCACGAGAAAAGATGCTGCTACTTCGAATTTCCAATGAAATTTGTATGTAACACCATGTACAATGCCGAAGAATGAAGAGACTTGCTGCCTTTGCTGTTTATTACGAGTTGGTTATAACTGCACGAGCCAAAAGCAGCGGTCTCTGTTATATGCAGAAACTCTTTGTTCAAGTTGTTTGTTGGATTTTCAGCACCTAACCGACTTACGAGACCATATCAAGTTCGATGTACCCGTCAGCGTTGTTGTTGGGGATAACACTCCTGGTTTCCTGCATATTGAAATGAGGAAGACTAGTATCAAAACTGTTGAGATCGCTCACCTTAGTATGAGCACGCCTGGATGGCCTTAATTTGGAGTTGTCTCGGGGAAATTCGTCCATACTCTTTCGCTTCTGTTTTGTGTCCAAAAATCCATAAGCTAAAGATTCCAGTACCTTAGTGCTCAATGGTCGGTTTCTTGTGCTTTTTCTCCGATAGTTCATTGCAGGCTGCTGTTTAGAAGTTGCCCCACTTTCAGAGGGATTCATTAAATGGGAAGCAGCATCTGGTTTCTGGTGTGTTTGATCATCTTGTCTTTCTATCATTGTGAAAGGTTCATTAGTTTCAGCATCTAGAGGCGGGGGCATGTTCAAGTTAATCAACATAAGGCGCTGAGGATTCTCTTGGAATATTTCCATAGTCAAACTGTTGCCACGACGATTGCCTTCACCACTATCAACTGGGTTGGCTCTCTTAGAATAAATGATATACTATTAGTTGATAGAGTTGTTAGGTACTGCCATGTGTCTCAATTGTATTGGTGACTCTAGAAGTTAGTTATGTGTGGTTGTATTTATAAAAGACAAATGATGTAATAGTTGAGATATATGAAAAGTCACAGTTTCTCTCACTACTATCTCTCTTCGAATTCTCTTTTTGCTTTCTTTGCATTTCTCCATAGCTAAATCTCAGAGTTATCATGGTATCTTCGCCTGCCAAGGTTAACACCATTGGTTGATGATTCCTGTGCTTCCGCTTGTCTTCGTGGTTTCGGTGATCAGTTTTTGGTTATTGCTTTCCGGCCGTGCATTTTTCCGGTTATTGTCGGTGGAATTTCTGAAACCCTAGAAATTTTCTTTTGGGGATTTCTTGAGCTAGTCGGTGGAATTTCTCCTATCAGTTGGTCTTTTATTCGTCCTTGCTTGTTGATTTCGTCGTTGCTGCTTGGATTTGTGGCTGGATCCATCTCTGCTCTTTCTTGTCCCTGCAATTAAGGTGCTTGCTTTTGAGTTCTCTGCTTGATTTGATTCATTATTGGTTCTTGATAGTTGTGTGACTATCAATTCGTTGATTCTTGGCAATTGTTACTGCTTGATTCTCTTTTTCTCTTGACTCATTAAGTTTCTTGGATTTCTTGGAGCTTACTTACGGTCAAAGTAACATTCTGTGTCTTTTGGAATTCTTGAATTACTGAAACTATTGTTCCTTTTTTGGTTGATTAATCATGGTTACTACTGCACAATTAGCACTCATATAATCTCCAATCTCTTCGCTTATACCCAGTGTTGGAAACACTGTTACTGTGAAGTTGGATGACTCGAACCATGTTACTTGGAATTTTCAGATAGAATTGTTGCTAGAAGGGAATGGAATTATGGGGTTTATTGATGGATCTATTCCTTATCCTTCGAAATACGATGTTTCAGATTCTGATGGTAAATCAGTTGTTAATAACTCTCCACTGACTGATGCTTATAAAGTTTGGAAAATACATGATAAAGCTCTTCTGACTTTGATTACTGCAACACTATCCATTGCTGCTCTGTCTTGTGTTATTGGTTGTCAAAGCTCACACAAAATGTGGAATAATCTTAAACAGCGTTTTGCGAATATGACCCGTACTAGCATAGTCCAAATGATGATTGATCTGTAAAACATCAAGAAAGGGCCATAATCCATTGATCTTTATTTGCAGAGAATTAAAGATTGTAGGGATCAATTAGCTACTGCTAGTGTTGTGATTTCTGATGAGGATATTATAATCGTAGCTATGAGAGGCTTACCTATAGAATATAATACCATTAAGTCTGTAATTTGAGGGAGAGAAAATCTGGTTTCACTGAAAGAGCTTAGGTCTCAGTTAAAGGCAGAAGAGTCTACACTGGAGGAAGTCATCAAGTCACCAACCTTAATGACAGTTATGCTTGCAAATACTTCTAGTTTAGTTTGTGAAATTGATGGTTCTTCCAATGCTATGACTCACACTAGCAACTTTGGTTTTAGGGCATATGTTCCTTCTGTTTCACAGATGCCTCAGTTTCAGCCACTGCCATTTTCTCCTACTAATGGTCATGTTGCATTTGTCTCTCAGGCTGGCTCTAAGACTTATAATAACTTCAGGGGGAATAACTATAGATTTAAGGGAAAAGGCAAGAAGTTCAACACTGGCTTTCATCAACCTTATGGATATCAATGTTCTGCACAACCTAGTTTCCAACCTCAGTCTCAATTTTAGAATCCTGGCTATCAGATAGTTTCAGGCCAATCATTTCAACCTTTACTCATCTGTCAGATATGTAATAAAAAAGGACATGTAGCTTTAAACTGTTTTCAGAATGGTTGTCAAATATGTCACAGAAAAGGGCATACTGCTGCAGCCTGTTTCGACAGACTCAATTCTGCAACTGTTTATGTGCCTCAATCTCAAAACTTCTCTCAATCTCCCAATGTGGCTCAGCAACATCAATTTTACTCTACTACTCCACAATTGCAACAACAGTTTCAATCTCCAAATCCATTTCAATCTCAAGTGCAGAACCCTAATATGACGTCTCACTCACAGTATTCAAATAAGATGTTCTCTCCTCAACATGGTTTAACAGGTGCCTTTATTGCAAGAACCAATTTCTCCCCAACAGCACCATAACAAAAGTATTGGCTACTAGATTCTGGAGCAACCAATCATATGATTTCTGATCTGTCCAATTTGCAAGCTGCCACTCCTTATTCTTCATCAGAGACTGTTACTAGTGCTAGTGGTGAAGGTTTACAAATTTCACACATTGGTTAAGCTACTTTATCTACTTCATCTCATAAACTTGAGTTAAAATCTGTGTTACATGTTCCAGACTTATCTCAACACTTATTGTCTATGTATCAATTGTGCAAAGACAACAATTGTACGTGTATTGTTGATGAGTTTTTCTGTGTGTATACAGGACAAGGTCACCAACAAGGTACTCTATCAAGGACTGAGTAACCAAGCTGTCTATCCACTTCCCATTCTCAAACAACCTAAGCATTATAGATTGGGTCATCCAACCAACTCTGTAACTCAAGTAACTCTTAGAAAGTCAGATATTCATTTTCCCTATAATTCTACACCTCACACTTGTATTGATTGCTTGCAAGGCAAGTTTACCAAGTTACCTTTTCCCTTAGTGGCTTCAAAGTCTCTTGTTTGTATGGGGTCCCTCTCCTACTAAGTCTTTAGAAGGGTATAACTATTATGTGTCGTTTATCGATGAATGTACATGATATACATGGATATTTCCCATGACTAATAAAGCTACTGTTCTTGAGATGTTTGTGCAATTTCAAGCTTATATTCATACCTATTTTTCTGCACATATTAAAGTACTATAGAGTGATGGTGGAAGGGAGTATACTAGTATTCTATTTCAAAATTTTCTCAAATCCAAAGGCATTGTACACTAAAAATCATGTCCATATACTCCTGAGCAGAATGGTTTAGCTGAGAGAAAGAATAGGCATCTTGTTGAAACTGCCATTACATCGTTTCAAAAAGCTTTCATTTCACCTAAGTTTTGGTTTCATGTCTGTGCTACAGCTACCTACCTATTAATAGAATGCCTACCTCTGTGTTAAAGATGCAGTCTCCATTTGAGATGTTGTTTAAATGAGCATTTAAGGATTTTTGGCTGTGCTTGTTACCCTTCCTTGAAACCTTATAGACATCATAAACTAGACCCTAAAACAACACAATGCATCTTCTTGGGGTATGCTGCTCAATATAAGGGCTATATATGCTATGCTATAAGGGATAACAAGCTTATTGTGTCTAGGCATGTGTTGTTTGATGAAACTGTTTTTCCTAGTGCACATGGGTTGTCCACTTCTTGTCTTAAGTCTGATCTATCCACTAAACCACTCCCACTCTCAATTAGTCACTCTAATACTTTTCATCATCCTCTAATCGTACCAATACCATTCCCACATTTATCCTCCTCTTCTCAAATCCCTGTTACTCAGTCCTACTCTCAGACACCTGGTGATCTTGTCTCTACTGGAGGTTCAATTGCCTCAGATTCTACATCTTCATTGGTGTTATCTGAAAACCATCCTGATGTGACCACCTCTCAAGTTCCATATATGCAACAAGTTCTTATGATCAATATTAACACACATCCAATGCAAACAAGGTCCAAGTTTGGGATCTCTAAAAAGAAGGCATTTTCTGCTACTTTTCTAATTGGTTCATCTTTGGAGAAGGAACCTGAATCTTTCAGTGCTGCTTCAAAGTGTTCTCAGTGGAAACATGCAATGAGTGAGGAGATGAATGCTCTTATTAAACAGAAAACATGGACCTTAGTTCCTTTTGCACCTCATAAGAACTTAGTGGGTTGTAAGTGGATTTATAAGGTGAAAAGACATCCTAATGGCTATGCTGCAAGGTATAAGGCCCGTTTAATGGCCAAAGGGTTCTCTCAAGAAGCTGGTCTTGATTATTATGAGACTTTTAGTCCTAGAGTTAAACCTACTACAGTTAGATTGATGTTATCATTGGCTGCTACAAAGGGGTAGAAACTTAAACAATTAGATGTCAAAAATGCTTTTCTACATGGATTTCTAGATGATGAAGTTTATATGTCTCAACCATAAGGGTTTATTGACAAGGATCATCCAGAGTTTATGTGCAAACTAGAAAGGTCTTTGTATGGACTCAAACATGCTCCCCGAGCCTGGAATGAAAGGCTTTTCAGATTTCTTCTTAGTTTGGGTTTCAAAGCATCTTATGCTGATCCATCTTTATATGTAAAAAATAATGGTCATTTAATTGTTGTCTTGCTACTATATGTTGATAACATTATCCTCAGTGGAGATGATGATTCCCATGTTCAATCTGTGATAAACCAGTTAACCAAGGAGTTTGATATGAAGGATTTAGGAATTCTACACTATTTCCTTGGTCTGCAAATTGAGTATCAATCTCAAGGATTACTTATTCATCAATCCAAATATATTAAGGCCTTGCTGCACAAGGCAAATATGCTAGACAGTAAACCTTGTACAACTCTTTATCATCCTAATCAAAAGCTCTTAACTCATGGTAATCCTCCAATTCCTGATCCAGGTATTTATAGAAGTGTAGTTGGTGCCTTACAGTATTTGACCTTTACTAGACCTGATATAGCCTATTCAGTTAATCAAGTCTGTCAATTCATGCATTCTCCACTTGAAAGTCATTTTGTTGTTGTCAAGAGAATCTTGCGGTATCTTAAAGGGACTATGCATCTTGGATTGTGTTTTAAACCTGGCAATCTGGATATTAGAGCTTACACAGATGCTGATTGGGCTGGGGATCCCAATGACAAAAGGTCAACAACTGGTTTTGTTGTGTTTTTAGGTAACAATCCAATTTCTTGGAGTTTGAAGAAACAATATACCGTTAGTCGTTCTTCTACTGAGGCAGAATATAGAGCAATGGCAACTACAACTGCTGAGGTGGTATGGTTTCAACAATGACTCAAGGATCTGTCACTTTCTTCTTCAGTTACACCATTGCTTCATTGTGACAATATATCTGCCATGGCTCTAGCAACTAATCCCATTTTGCATTCTAAAGCTAAACACATTGAAATAGACTGTCATTTTGTGCGTGAAAGGGTTTAGCAAGGAATAATTTTGTTGCAGTTTGTAGCATCATCAGAACAGTTTACTGATATCCTTACAAAGGGTTTGTGTTTTCCATTGTTTAGTTCTCATTGTTCCAATCTTATGCTTGGGAATGTCCAACATAAGATTAAGGGGGAATGTTAGAATAAATGATATACTGTTAGTTGATAGAGTTGTTAGGTACTGCCATATGTCTCAATTGTATTGGTGACTCTAGAAGTTAGTTATGTGTGGTTGTATTTATAAAAGGCAAATGATGTAATAATTGAGATATATGAAAAGTCATAGTTTCTCTTACTACTCTCTCTCTTCGAATTCTCTTTTTGCTTTCTCTGCATTTCTCCATAGCTAAATCTCAAAGTTATCAGGCTCCTCTAGGCGAAGTACTGGCGGATGATAACTCTTCTTCAGATGGTTTCACTTGAGAGGGAGTTTTCTCACTAAGTTCAGTATGGTCTCCAGATGTATCTTGTTGTAACATGGGACCTTGCAAGAACTGGCTTATGCTGGGGGTGATCACTATGCGACTACAAGCAACTAACTATCGACCTTTTTTTGAAACAGGGGCAACATGATTTTCATTTTCAGAGACCATTTTCCGACTCTTTTGGCACTTCATAGCTTTCCGGCGCTGCATGTCGTTGCATGTACCAATGTTCTCATTCTTGGGGAGATCTGCAGTCACAGTAGTCGAACCTTGACCAAAAGCTTGATGTTCCACCTCTGAAGTACCATATTTAAAATATTTGTCATCATTTCTACCCAAACGGATGGACTTCGAAATGTGGATCTCATCCCTCTGTGAACACAAGGAATTAACAAAATTATATTTATCGGTTGAATCCTTAGAAGCATCCTCATCGTCATCTTCAGAATCACTTCTGGAGGCAGATACATCCAATTCAATCGGTAAGCTTCTCAGTTCCCTCACCTTGAATATTTTCCCTTTAGACAGACTAGTGTCCACAACCGTAAACTTCATGACATCTGTACTACTACGATTTGGAGTACGAGGCTGCAGATAACAGTGACGTTGTTGATTTGGGAAGTCTTGTTCATCCAACTTTGTTTCATCTGTCCACCCATTTTCTTTATTTGCTCCCATTTCAAGCTCAAGAAGCTCAGGGTCTAAAGCAACTTTATTCAGGACGTCACTTACCGAATCAAAGTAGTGGGATCCTTTCACCAGTTTCCTTCTTGAGAACTTCTTAATACCAGGGATAAGAAAGACCAATGAATTCTTGGAACCAATGGAGAAACTTGGATAAGGCTGCTCAGAGTGCCACCCTCTTTCAAGCAAACGAGGCCAGACAGCTTCCCAAAAGAGATCGCTCGAACGGGCTTTGCTTAGCTGAAAGCCCCATGTTAGAAAGTTAACTATTTTTAGTGGCGTAAGGGTGGAGCATGCTTTTCCAGTTGGTATTTCTGGGTGAACAGGAGCAACCTGATTGGACTTTAAAGTCTCTGTGGCAATGCCTGTGAGATCTTTCTTTCCTGTACCAATTCCCACTGCCTCTACCAGTGCATTTAATCCAACTCTAGCCTTTAAAATGAATACATATTCTTCTAGTAAAATTTTTCCTTCCCCAAATGTCTTCGAGACCTGGAATTGGTCAAACAAATTGTTAAAGTTGCTGCACAATAAAAACAGGAACAATATTACTAGAGAATGAAGAACATAAAATGAAAATCTGTCTTGGGTTGAGTCGCGAACAATGTCGCTTTCTTTAAGACATTTCGCAGCTCTGCCCAATTTGTGCAAGCAGTTCGAATAACACCACGTCGTCCCCAGGATTAAATAGCCCATAATCCCTCTGTCTAGACCTTTTTTTGCACTGAGGAAGATCCGAAAACACTCACCCTCTTGTTGCTCAGAATACTCAGTGTTATTAGCTAGGTTTTTTCACTTTGTTTCCTTGTTTTTTCGACTAAAGAGAGGTCCTCAAATTTATATAGAAAAACCAAAGTTTAATGTTGAAGAGGTTGAGGGAAAGGTGGCCTAAGAATCAGGCCAAAAAATCTGGAAGTGATCACCTAGTTGAGGAAGACTAGGTCTTTTCCTTTATCTTCAAAACCAAAATCTGTTTGATAAAATACAAGTGGTCAACCATAAAAATAGGAGAGCTAGTTTCTAAATAAAATGATAACTAGGGTTTTAAAATAAACACAAAGTTTCAACAATCCCCCACTTGTTTATTTAAAAACAAATTTGTTCATTGAGCAATCAAGTTACAGAGTTGTGCTTAAGCACATGTGTTAATCAACTTGAACCAGTACATAGTGTCATTGCCTCAGAACAACAAGTGTAACACTTGGTTTTGAACTCTACCTCTAACGATAAAACACACACAACTCTTCTAGGATGAAGTTCGAAGCCAGCACGTTTTGGCCTTGTGCTTGTATCCCGATTTAGTGATAATGTTAAGAAGTTTGCCCTTAAACTTCTCAGTTGGCGGCCTCACCTTCATCATCACATAGGTGAAACTATCAAGGGCATTCCTACAGCTAGATGTTCTACTAAAAAAGAGTATAGTTCTCATTAAGAGTATTACAAACTCATCATTCCAATCGCTATAGGATGTCAAGCTTCTGTAAATGATTAAAATGACACTACTCAGTATCATAGCATGACTCCATATCACTTCATGACTTGTTATTACCTTTTGAACGAATTTCTTGGGATCTCCAGTCCATTGGTTAGGTTACCATCTAAAGTGACTCCATTATCCAAGGGCATTAACCCTATTCCTTTGGAAGTTTTCCAAACTTTCTCACGAGCTAATCCTTTCGTCAAAGGATTAACAATATTATCCTCGGATCTTACATGATCCACTCGAACAGCCCCATTAGAGAGAAACCCTCTGATTGTGCTATGTTTTCGACGTATTTGACGTTTCTTACCATTGTAATATCGATTCTCAATCTTTGCAAAAGCTGCAGTGCAATCACAATGAATGAGAACTGCTGGTATAGGTTTTTCCCATAATGGAGTGTCGGAGAGTAAATCTTTAAGCCACCATACCTCTTCATTTGCAGTTGCTAATGCAATCATTTCTGATTCCATTGTAGACTGTGCTAATATTGTCTGTTTCTTAGACTTCCATGACATTGCAGCTCTTGCTATCTTAAAGATGTAGCCACTCGAGGCTTTGGAGTCTTCTGACAGTGTGTTCCAATCAGCATCGCTATACCCTTCAAGGATAGTGGGAAACCTCTCATAATTTAAACCATGATTAATGGTCATCTTGAGATATCTCATTACCCTTTCAACAGCCTTCCAATGCTCGTCATTGGGACTGCTTGTAAATCTGCACAACACTCCCACGACATAGGCTATGTCTAGTCTAGTGCAATCAGTAGCATAACGAAGGCTACCAATAATGCTCCCATACTCAGGTTGTCTAACACTGTTGCCAGTATTCTTGAACAATTTCACACTAGAGTCATAGGGAGTGCATGCAAGTTTACAATCAAAGTAGTTGTACTTCTTTAGAACCTTTTCAACGTAGTGAGATTGGTCTAAAGAAAAACCTTTCATAGACTTAGTAATCTTGATCCCAAGGATTACATTTGCCTCACCTAAGTCTTTCATATCAAAATTATCACAAAGCATAGTTTTAACTTCATTCACAACATGCAGATTGGATCCAAATATCAACAAATCATCAACATACAGACATATCAATGTGCACAGATTATTTTCAGACCTAGAGTAGATACATTTATCACTTTCATTAATTTTAAAACCTTTAGAGATAAGTAACCCATCAAACTTAGCATGCCATTGCTTTGGTGCCTGTTTTAAACCATAGAGAGACTTGTCTAACTTACATACTTTATGTTCTTGTTTAGGTATTACAAAACCTTCAGGTTGTTCCATATATATCTCTTCTTCTAAGTCACCATTTAAAAAAGCAGTTTAACGTCCATTTGATGCACAACAAGATTATTAATGGCAGCTAAAGCAAACAAAACTCAAATTGAAGTTATTTTGGTGACTGGTGAATAAGTGTCAAAGAAATCAACATTTTCTCTTTGTCTAAAACCTTTAGCTACTAACCTGGCTTTAAACTTCTCCACTGTACCATCGGGTTTCAGCTTTCTCTTTAGCACCCATTTACAACCGATAGCCTTGCACCCTGGAGGAAGATCTACTAAGTGCCAAGTCTTATTGGATTCGAGTGAATCCATTTCATCATTTATGGCTTCTTGCCATAAGTCTGCATCCAACGAAGTCAATGCTTCTTGAAGAGTTCTTGGATCTTCTTCCAAAGTATAAGCATGAAAGTCTGAACCAAAGTCCTTGGCTACTTTGATTCTCTTACTTTTCCTTGGCTCGAGATTAGTTTTGGCCGAATCAATTGTAGCATTTCCATTAACTCTAGGTGCATCGCCCCCACTATTTCTTAACTTGAAAGGAAACTTATCTTCAAAGAAATCAGCATCATTATATTCAATAACAACATGGTTTTTCAAATCATGAAACCTATATGCTTTGCTATTGTATGCATAACCAATGAACACACATTCAAAAGCTCTACTAGCTGGCTTTGATCTTTTAGGGTCAGGTTTTCTTACACAGGCAAAACAGCCCTAAGTTCTCAAGTAAGATACATTTGGTTTCTCATTTTTCCAGATTTCATAAGGTGGAATTTTGGTTTTCGAAGAGGGAGCCCTATTGAGTACATAACAAACAGTCAAAAGTATTTCACCCCATCAATATGAAGCACTCCCCGAGTTAAGTAAAACAACCACTGTCAGTTCACTAAGTGTTCTATTTTTTCTCTTAGCTTTGCCGTTCATTTCTGGGAATAAGGAGCAATGGTTTCATGTATAATTCATAGTTTCTTACAAAATTCAGTGAAAGCTCCAGATTCATACTCTTGTCCTCTATCACTTCGCAGCCTTTTAATTTTTCGGTTGAACTGGTTTTCTACTTCACTTATGAAACATTTAAACATGCCTAGGGCTTCACTTTTATGTTTCATTAGGTAGACAAAACAGTAGTTTGAATGATCATCTATGAAAGTTATGAAGTACCGTTTTCCATTTCGAGTTACTACACCATCGAATTCATAAATATCAGAATGTATCAAGTCTAGTAATTCAGTCTCTCTAAGAATTGACCTATGTGGAGCTTTAGTTATCTTAGCTTGACTACAGAACTCACATTTCTCAAAATTATTAAGTGAAAGTTCTAGTAGTAAACCTAAGTTACTCATTTGTTTTACTAGCCTTTTGTTTATGTGACAAAGTCTTGCATGCCAAACATTAAATGCCAAACATGTAAGCAGAAGAAACAATTTTA
Source organism: Heteromeles arbutifolia (assembly GCA_024362995.1). Lineage (NCBI taxonomy): Eukaryota > Viridiplantae > Streptophyta > Magnoliopsida > Rosales > Rosaceae > Heteromeles > Heteromeles arbutifolia. The sequence continues at coordinate 24,445,414 of JANCRC010000006.1, forward strand.
TTCATGGCATCAACATTCAATTTGAACATCTCATCAGTGGCATACCACTTTCCCACAAAAAAACACCATTCTTTGTGAGAGTATACATATCAGCCCCAATAGTTTGAGTGAATCCAGCCTTGTTGATTAGATAACCTAAAACCAGGTTCTTCCTTATTTCTGGAACATGCAGTGTATCTTTTAGAATGACAGTCTTCCCCGAGGTGAATTTTAGCTTTACTTCACCAGTTTTAGCAACATTCGTTGAGTGAGAGTTACCCAACAAAACCCTTCTGTCCTCAGCTTCAGAATAGGACTTGAAAAGTCTGCAATCATGGCAGACATGGCGCGAAGCTCTAGTGTCTACCCACCACCCATCGGATCCGTCAACTATGTTGACCTTTGATATCATAGCAATGAGTTGATCCTCAGTCAGATTAGCCTGAGGAGTAATCCGATGTTTGTTGCGACAGTTCTTAGCCAAGTGCCCAGGTTTGTCACAGTTGTAGCACAAAAATGGCACATCAGCTTCATCTCGTGAAGGGGTACCTTCTTATTCTGACTTCGCTGAGGATTCTGGAAGTTTGAAAGGTTTTTGTTGTTGCTGCGACTCTTGGTGGAATTCTTCATATTCTTACCCGTGGGTTTGAGCACTACTGTTGCATGAGTCCTCGAATGAGTCTTCTTGAGATTGTTGTTGTTTAAAACAACCAGCACTTCCTCCCTCATATCTTGTTTCCTGGCTTCTTCCTCGATTGGAAGGCAAGTGATTAGGCTTTCCAGTGAAAATTCCTTTGTCTTGTGCCGCGGATCCTTCTTGAACTCCTTCCAACTTGGTGGGAGCTTGTCTATGATCACAGCAACCTGGAACTGTTCATCTAGATTCATGCCCTCAGTGATGATCTCATGAGCAATCTTCCGCAGTTCGTGTGATTGCACTTCCATTGATTTGTCATCCACCATTTGAAACTTCATGTAGCGACTGATTGCAAATTTCTTTGCTCCTGCTTCTTTAGTGTCGTACTTCTTTTGGAGAGCATCCCATAATTCTTTAGCTGTCTTACAAGAAGAGTAGTAATCATATAGGTCATCACATAATCCATTCAAGACATAATTCTTGCAGAGAAAGTCATTGTCAGTCTAGGATTGAAACAACTTGAATTGTTTAGCAGTGGGTTGATCAGGAAGTGATGGCATTTTAGACGTGCAGTGGGTGGCAAGTTTCTTGGTGGTTAGGAAAAATAACATCTTTTGCCTCCAACGTTTGAAGTGGAGTCCTTCAAACTTGATAGGTTTGTTCAGATCATTAGTGAAAGTGTTGTTTTCATTCTCCATTGCAGAAATCGAGCATCTTAAAATTGTTAAAGTTGCTGCACAATAAAAACAGGAACAATATTACCAGAGAATGAAGAACATGAAATGAAAATATATCTTGGGTTGAGTCGTTGACAATGTCGCTTTCTTTAAGACATTTCGCAGCTCTGCCCAATTTGTGCAAGCAGTTCAAATAACACAACGTCGTCCCCAGGATAAAACAGCCCAGAGTCCCTCTGTCTAGACCTTCCTTTGCACTAAGGAAGATCCGAAAACACTCACCCTCTAGTTGCTCAGAATACTCAGTGTTATTAGCTAGGTTTTTTCACTTTGTTTCCTTGTTTTTTCAACTAAATTTAGGTCCTCAAATTTACATAGAAAAACCAAAGTTTAACGTTGAAGAGGTTGAGGGAAAGGTGGCCTAAGAATCAGGCCAAAAAATCTGGAAGTGATCACCTAGTTGAGGAAGACCAAGGAACAAAATGTCGATAATATCGGCAATATTTCGCCGATATTATCAGTTTTTCACAGTACCGATATTTTAAATACTATCCAACTGGTTTTCGTCAAAATATCGCGATATTATCGATAATATAGCGATATTTCCGAAACTATCGCGATATTTTGGAACTGTGCTAATCGGAGAAGAACGCCGGAGCTTCTACAGTTCCGGCCGACTGTAAAAGAGCACCCTAGACTGAAATATCGATATCGAAAATATCTGGGAAGAAGAGTCGCAGCGAAAGAGAAGGGTCGTGGCGAGAGGGAATCTGAAACAGAAAAGTGGGGGTGGGGGGGGAAGAAGGAAAGAGATTCGAAGAGTAAGGGGGGAAGAAGAGTCGTAGCGAGAATATCCCCGGGGGGGGTGGGAATCTGAAACAGAAAAGTGGGGGGAAGAGACTAGCAGGCGAAGGCAGGTTGGGGAACCTGGACAGAAAGGTAGGGGGAAGAAGGGGCTCCGAGAACGAGAGAAAGATGGGGGGGGAGAAGCGAATCTGGGAATCGGGGGAAGGCAGGTTGGGGAACCTGGACAGAAGAGTGGGGGGGGGGGGGAAGAAGGGGCTCCGAGAACGAGAGAAAGTAAGGGGGGGAAGAAGGGAATCTGCGAATCGGGAGAGAAAGGTGGGGCGGGAAGAAGGGGGCTTCGAGAACGAGAGAAAGAAAGGTGGAGGGGGGGAAGAAGGGAATCTGCGAATCGGGAGAGAAAGGTTGGGGGCGAAGAAGGGACTCTGGGAACTGGGAGGGAATGAGGGGGGTGGGGAAGAAGGGATCTGGTTTCGTCCGCGGAAAAGAGAATGGACAGAAGAGTGGGGGGGAAGAAGGGGCTCCGAGAACGAGAGAAAGAAATGTGAGGGGGGAAGAAGGGAATCTGCGAATCGGGAGAGAAAGGTGGGGGGGGAAAAAGGGACTCTGGGAACTGGGAGGGAATGGGGGGGTGGGGAAGAAGGGATCTGGTTTCGTCCGCGGAGAAGAGAAAGGAAATGACAGAAAGCTGGGAAAGCATGGGGAAGAAAAAGCAAAGTCAGGACTGCTCGGCAGAGAAGAGATGGAGGAAATGACAGAAAGCTGGGAAAGCATGGGGATTCCTGATTTCTGAATCAGATATTGCTTTGGATTCTCTTTTTTTTTTTTTTTTTTTTTTTTTTTTTTGTGTTTTGGAAAATGAAATAAAGAAAAGAAGGAGAAAATGACAGATATTCTTGACGCATGTTAACAATTACATGCAAAATTATTTTGGGATTTATCATTTGATGACTACTCTTCACAATACACTTACTCTACACATAGAGATTTGATCATCATAAGAACTCTATGTGGTACTAAGTCACTCATGTATGTTACCATGCAATGTATAAAGTGTAAAATATTGTACTAATTCATTATATATAAATGATTATGGTGTGTTTAAACTTCTTTCATTAATTACTACATATTTTCTACACTCACAATGTTTGCCAGCTCGCTATATAATCAACTTAAATAAGTTAAATCCATCATGCAATGCATTTCCTTCCAATTTTTTGTGATAAACTAATAGATAATTGACTAAATAAACATCCTGCAAAGTTTCAATAAAACTTTCCAAGTTTTTCTTACAATTTCCGTGGTTTCCATATTATTTTTATCGATATCGATAATATCCCGATATTTCCATCGATATTTCCGTGTTTTTGGACTACCGATATTTCCGATATCATCGATATTTTATACCTTGAGGAAGACTAGGTCTTTTCCTTTATCTTCAAAACCAAAATCTGTTTGCTAAAATACAAGTGGTCAACCATAAAAATAAGAGAGCTAGTTTTTAAATGAAACGATAACTAGGGTTTTAAAATAAACACAAAGTTTTAACACAAATTAAAACAAACCATATCCTGATACGAACAAATAAAGGGACAAACAATCATAGCAAAATCCAAGGTGTATCCCTTCTGTAAAACAACTGTTTATCTGCATTAACGGATTTCATTTTGAGTAGTCAACGTTATATGTTTCTGTTGTATAAAATCAGAAGGAAACAAGTGGCAGATAAAATGATGGATCCACATGCATTACATATTTGCACTTACTTGTCTATCTTCATCAGAAAATAAACATTTGTCAGTATTTTCATATATAATTCGTCTATACAGTATCTGCATAAACCCATAATTTAAGCTAAAATACTACTAAATTTAATGAGTAGGAGGCGGTAATCTCTAGACATGGAACCAATTGCTAAAGTAATAAACACACAAATTCGATTTTACCAATCACTTCCACATGATTCAACTCTGTACACAAAAGGAAAGCAAAGTTACAGAAGGCATAGAGGGACTTTGTGAGAAATATGTACAAAGAGTTAAACAATTAAAGGGATACTAATCTGTCTAAATTTTAGCAATCAAATAATCTCATCAGTTTATTCAAACTTCCAATCTCCTTTCATATATGGCCTTTTATCGAATTAAAAAATAAAGAGGAGGGGGGGGGGGGGGGGGGGGGGGGGGGGAAGACTTGTAGAGAAAAACAAAACCAAAACAAAGCACCCGTTGATCGATGGTGATACATGGTTTTTGTTAACCATGATAGAAGTGTCAGTTTTGTTGTTAGTCATGGCTGAATTCACATCCCAATTTTCAGTTTTCATTTGGGTAAAGATGGAGTTAAAAATCAAATGGGTGTAAAGAAACATCTACATATTGAATTGGGTTTATGGGGGTATAATAGGTAATAAATTTGGGTTTAAAGAGATATTAATAGTTTAGTTAAAAATCAAATTGGTGCAAAGAGTCAGTTAGGTGTAGAAATATGTTACTTGGGTTTAAATAAAATTTCCCTTCAAATTTTAGTATTAACCGGTCCTTATCAGCCGACGGTCTAGATTATGCTTTATTACTCTGGAATTCGGTTTATTAACCACCTTCTTATTCTGGAGTTATGTAGAAGTTTCTACACAAACAGATTGGGTTTGATTAAATATGGGCTCTTGGGCCGGTGTTGATCTTCAGCAGCGGGTACACATAAGCTGTCGAACGTGTACGGTTGAGATCAACTGGATCCACAGGTTGAAATCATCCTGCAATAAATTTTTTCATGAGGGTCTGAACGTCGAGGTTTCCAGTGACAACTACGTACTACACGTCTGATCGTGAGATATCGATTGCTTGTTGAGCTTTGTAAATATGAATTACGTGAAAGTAAGATACTTCAAATTCGAAAGTCCAAGAATTTTATAAAACGTTCTTAACTTTGTTTTGATGTGAGTCAATCGTTGTGGTGTAAACACCTGCAATAAAATTAGTAGTCAAAGAAATAAAAATCCAGTGACTAGATTGTCAAAAATAAAAATTACAGTGAGCAAAGTTGAAATCGAGGAGAAGCACAGTGGTTAAAATGTATTTTACTAAAAAAAATAGTTAATTAATTTTGTACCACCTTTATTTACAAATTTAGCCTTTCAAACCGTTGTTGTTTTGCACTAATGATGTGGTTTAGTGATATTTTTCTTAATTTGTAGGTGAGGGGTTGTAGGTTTGACTCGCATAATAGTGAGTGCTATACCAAATTATTATTGTTGCTCTATTGTGTGACTTGGTCGACCTCTAATACAAAGTATCATTGTATAGAAACCAATGTTAGACAATTAATGATATTTTTTAAGTGTGACGGTTGCTATTGGTTATTATTAATTTGGATATTATAATAAGAATAATGTTAAAGAGACTACATATTTATACCAGATTATAATGAGAATAATGAATGAATTGACATAATTTATATTGTACGGATCCAAGATTTATTTTTAACAAAAAAATAACCATTAAGGGAACTGATAGCATCACACGATGATACGATAGTGACGCTCAAAGGGTGAAGATCAAATTGGATTAAGGTGTAACTTAATCCAAAACAGCATCTTAACCCCAAGTCACATTTGTGAGAGGTCTCAATGATGGATCTGTTGCTTCCCAATGCATATTGAATTCAAGTTCAGGCCTTTCCCTCTCAAACAACCATAACCCTCAAGAAAAAAATAAAATAAATAAATAAGTAGTAAATTAGTTTGGCTTTTGGAGTGGCATGTGCAGTACGAAGAGGGCAGTATATATGCAACAAATTTGGATATATACACAGAACCCCCAGAGTAATAAATAGAAACTTTCCCACTTCATATATTAAATTTTAGCCTGCTTGATGAGCATTTAGCCTGGCAGAGGACATGGACATTGGACAATTCATTTCAGTCAAATACAGATCCTTTAACCACCACCATAAGAGCTGCCACCACCACCTTCAACAACCCTATCGACCCGGACTTGGACCTGACCGCCAAGGGCCCGAAACTGTGGATATCTTGATGAGACGGATGTTCCTACAACACTCATTACGTCTCATCACTCAATTGATTGTAGGTATAATTAAGTTTCTTCTAGATGTGTGTTGAGAGATTTCACATCGGAGAATGAAAACTCTGCGTTAGCGCATGAAGAAGAGAGCCTCGTATCTTTGAAGAGCCAAATCGAAAAACCATGTGATGGTAGCAAAACCAGCACATGGTGTACATTTATATGCTGCACCAGAAGATAATCCGATGGTAAGCACCTTGCCAATAGCGCAATCTCCGTGACAGGATAACACGAGCAATGTAGTCCTCTGGACCATTTCTCTAACACATACATTTTGATAGGAAAATGTTTAATCAGAATAATATATTAAACATTCCTAAAACAAGAGAGTAATCATCTCACATTGGATGTATATTAATAACGGGGAAGCACAAATGAGAGCAGAGAAGAAAAATTGATAGAAAGCTGCTTAAACTGAGGATACTTAAAGCAAAATTCTACATAATTTATTCAGAAGAGAGTTGTGCATTAAGCAAGTCAACAAGGTTGTGGCAAATTCTAACTAAACCACCATAACAAATTACAGATTCGCGAAGAATCAGATTTTGCTCAGGAATGAACGCGTGCCATGCATGCTCTGGGGAAAAATCAATCTAGCTTTCAGCTTCTTTGGCTTCATCCACCTTGGTTGAAGCATTTGGTTCTTCGGTATCTTGGGCTTCTTTTTTCTCTCCTGAGACATCCTGCAGCTGCAGAAATTAATAAGACGGTAATCCAGCTCTTATACTAACTTTTTTAACTCAGAAAGACACACCCATAAGCAGTGCATGAGAACATACCCCCAAGTTTCTAAGACTAGTTGTAACATCCTCTTGCTGCTGCTGAAGAGTGGTCCTCAGTTCTTGAAATTCCTATTTTCAGTTCAATGACTTATGTTAGCGAAACGATCACATTTCAAAATGAAATTTGACAAAGATTGATTGCTGGAGCACAACTTACAGATCGAAGTTGATCCACTTCAGTGTTGAGGGATTTCTTGAGTTCTGAAAGCTCCTGCATTAAGGAAGAGAGTTGCATCAAGAGTTGAACATGGTCAAAACTTGCAAGAAGAAAGCAATACAAGTATGAGCAAACAAGTTTTAGCTCCAATCCAATCAGAAGAGAGACTCGATATAACGAAAAAACACATTCAACAAAGCTTACTCGTATTTACTATTACATCCAAGTTTGAAGCACAACCCAATTTCTGTACTTTTGGCCATTTCAATCACCTTCTATACATCAGAAACATGTGATTTATAGATATCAAGTATCAATGGGAAACACCAACAGTTGTGGTTTTGTCCGAGTTTCAGAATATGAACAAAGGAAATGGTTTGTTGATGTAACTTGTAAGTGTTCTCAACAGGTTAAAAGTTGAATCACACCAATTCGACGCCCGCCCCACCCTCTCTCTCTACGCACGCCTAAACACAACACAAAACATCATCAACTAAGATAGTAAACGTAAGAATTCCAAAAGCTAATTAGTAAAATGCATATAAAAAAACTTTTGGTAAACTTTGATTCAGTGATCAAAGAAAGACCTCAATTGAACTAACTCTCCAACTAAATCATCCTACTTTCCAAAGAAGAGGCACCCAAATCGTACATTAACCACACATACATAAGCAAAAACGAATCATCCACCAAGATTAACTATAAACTGAATCCAAATGCATGCTGTTCAAGTCTATAAAAAAATTATATATATAAACACTTACGTCGCGATAGACTTTCACTTGAGTGTCTAACTTTGACCTCCAACTTTGCAAGTCCTAATTACCCGGATCAGTAAACAAGAAAATTAGGCACAAACACCATTCCATGATCGGATGAGAGAAAGTAGTGGTCAGTTGTTTAACCTGCTTCAACCCTTGAATTCTACCAAGTAGCTCAGACCTCGATTCATTCAATTCCTATTAACAAACATAACATTGTGGACCAAATTAAAAACAGCTTTAAACCCAAAATTACAATCTGGGTTTTTCTATTTCTTTCGGTAAGAATTCTCAAAACCCTAAACAAAATACATAAAAATAAAAATTGCAACAAAAAGAAAAGGTTACCGCAAGCTTGGAGCCAATCGGAGTCACATTCTCCTTGCTCTGCAATCACACAGAATTATTGTTCCAAGTTCATAACATTTTTAAAAGATATACCAAAAAGAAAATACAAAATAAAGAGAAATAAATGGGAAGATAAAGAAAGAGGAGCGGGCGTACGGAGGAGAGTGGAGGAGCGGGGGCGGGGACAGGAGTGGAGGGAATCGAGGGATCAGAAGAGTTGGCGGCGGCCATTTGGGATTGGGACCAGATCAGATGACGCCTTCCGATTTTCTGATGTTTGTTTGTGTTGTGTGTTGTTTGAATTTTGGGGGTTTCGGTTCAGTTGGAGGAACAGGAGGAGGAGCGCAAGTTTAAATTTCGAATTTTGAGTGTGTGTTGGGTCGGCAGGCACTTGGCAGAGAGTGGGACTTTGAGATTGCCGCATGTAAATGTAGTGAGTTTTGTGATCGACTTTTGAGAGTGTGTGTGTGTGTGTTTATCAAAACGGTTAGGTAAGGGCAAAAGCAAGATAGTTGAATTGGGACTTGGATCCTCTCCTGAGCCCAAGGAGAGGATCTCCTCACCAAGGAGCAACGGCTACAAATAGAGGATTTCTTTAAAGTTATAATAATTATAGCCGTTGGATTTTCATCCAACGGCCCACACTCCTTGGGCTCAAGAGGGGATCCAATTCCGTTGAATTGTTTTTACTATTCATTTTGAACCGTAATTGTTTTTTGCGTAGTTCAATTCGTTGTTGATATCATTGTCGCTTTATATTTCTGACGAGGTTTTCAACAACTCTCGTCTCGCCACGTGTCAAGCAAAGCAACATGTTTCCTTATAGACCAAATTGTCTTTTCACCCATTTTTCTTTGGAAACAAAAGGATTTGGAAAGTAGAAAACAAATATATGAGATTGTAGTAAAAATAAATATTGAGTTGTGATGTGGTGAATGAAGATGGTTGGGTATTTATTAAAAAAAAAATGAATTTTTTACGGTTGGATTAATCCTGGCTGTTGATTTCCATACATATTGAAAATCAAATGCTCTAGGTTGTGCCACGCGGCATAACGATCAAAATTCAATTTTCTTTTACAGTTAGAAATCCAACAGTCCAAAACATTAGACCATTGTAAATCCAACGGTTGAGGCATGTTAGGCTATGTGGTGCACACGTAGGGGCCCTTTTTGTCTACTCGGTGATGTCAACACCGACGTCGCCCATTGCCAGCTGGCGCAAGACCTGACATTGTTGGTTTGGCAGTCCGACAAGCTTCGTGGAGCCCACTAATTGCCTCTTCATTTTGGGTTGCCGGAGCCACATTTGGTGGGTTTTGGGCAATTTTCTTGCTCCGCCCTTGCCATCCAAGGATGGGTGGACTTTTCTCAGCGTTCGACAAATTTGATTGTTTTTGTTTGGTTATTTCTCGAGCTTATTATTGATTGTCACACTAATGCTGCCCTTTAATTTTATTTTTACTCTAAAATTGATTTGTCTAATATCTTGAAATTGCCAATATCGAGCCATTTCACTCATTTACGTCCATGCTGGTAGTCTACAATTTCATACTGCGCCAACCGCAATAGCTCACCTCTGCTAGCATTGTATGAAATGTGAGACAAATTCAGTTTTTACATAGTAAGTGAGACTAAAAGACAGTTTTCAAAAGGCAAATGATAAATAAGCTTTTTTTTTACTCTTTTCACACTCGTAAATAAGCCGAATTTAAATTACCATTCCTCTAAATCCGATTACGAATTAGTAAACTAGCTAAGATTTATGCAAGACAACTAGTCGCCAAAAATTAAAATTTTGAAAAATGAGGGAAAAGCAGCAGACGCTAGGTGTGTGCATACAAGGCAGTCGCCGGCTATTTTATTCGGTAACGGGTTGTGTTTCCGAGAATACCCTCCACTGCAGACATGGACAGCGAATTGTGTAGCAGTCCACCACAGCGTCCACTTGGGCCTAAGTAGGGGCATTACCGCCAATTCAACTCTTCACCAGTCAAAGCGGAGAGACGCTTTACGACTTTCAGTCCAACAATAATCATTTTCTTAAACACACTTTAACCGCACTTAATAATCATTAGACTGACATCACCGGCACCAAAACAGCACCCCCGTCAACTAAATTTAATTAAAATAATAAATAATTCCAGATATTTCAGAGATGGCTCCACTGTTTTAGTGACTTAATTACAAAGAAACAGAACCAACCAGAGCCTTCGATTTGTCTGCTACTCCGTGCGAGCTGACTCGCCAACTCGCCAACTCGAAGTAAGAAAATGAGTCAGGAATCGTTCATCTACAGCTTTGTGGCCAGAGGCACGATGATCCTGGCCGAGTACACTGAGTTCACCGGCAACTTCCCGGCGATTGCGGCGCAGTGTCTCCAGAAACTGCCTTCCTCCAATAACAAGTTCACCTACAACTGCGATCACCACACCTTCAATTTCCTCGTCGAGGACGGATACGGTGCGTGGTTCGATTCGGTTCCAGCTGACTGATCTCTTTGCTTTCTGTTTTTGTTTGATTTTCTTTCGTTTTCCCGGGAAACAAACAGTACGGGAGTAGCTGGATCTAATGTGAAACAGAGAAATGTGAGGATTTATGATCTGGGTTTTACTTGGTTTGTAGGGGGAAGTTGGAAATTAGTGAGCTTATTGAACTGGGGTTTGCTTGGTTTTCGGAGATTTTGGTAAAGTTTGAGTTTTTAGCTGTTTGGTTGCTGAGAAAATCGGTGGAAAAGGAAAGAAGTTCGAATTTTTAGTCTTGTTTTGTTGTGGTTTTCAACAATTTAGAAGACTTGGCATTTAGCTCAATTGACTAGGCTTGGAAATCAGGTGAGTTTTGGTGAGTAGAGTAGGTTGAATTGTTGAAAAGGAAGGAACTTGATGATATTTGCATAAATATTAGATGACGAAGAAGGAAGTACTTTAAATACCATTTGAATAATAGTAAATGTGATCAACGCTCTTCGGCATTGAGATGCTGAAAATTCATTCAACTGGTGTTTTGAATTATTTATTTCACTTTGAAAAGAAGAGAAACAGTGGATTGGTATCACATTTCATTGTTTTCGTTCATTTAGTAGTGGAACCTGTACCTCCGCGTTACACCATTTTGGACCCCTCACTTTATGAAAATAGGTAGCTATTATATGACTCAATCAAATTTAGCATCAGTTCGGGGAGGCTCATAGCTTAGTTGGTAAGAGTACCTACACTGAGAGTTGGACTCTCAAATCTAGGCTTTTGGCCGTCTTTAAACTAAAAAGGCAAAATGTTGTATCAGTTCTAGCCTTGTGCATATTAGTTGGCCGTTGAGATTACCTGTGAGCTCAACTAAGCAAAGCACAAGCTTGGGGTTGAGCCATTTCAACATCTTTATGTTTCTTTTATTATGTTTCATTCTAATACTGTTTGCATACAAATGTTTGGTTCAATAAATGTTGTATGTGACTTTAAATTATATCAGTATTAAGACTAGACAGTATGCTGGAGATAGTCTTAGCTTCTGTATGAAATGGATGTTAACGAATTAGTAGGACAATCTGTTATGTTCTGTAGTCTGTTGATGCATCTATGTGTGTGCCCAAATCAAAATAATTCCAATCTGTGAAATTTCTTTTGGGGAAGGTTTTTTGGTGTCAAACCTGTTATCTCGTGTTCTATGGAATTTGCAGCATACTGTGTTGTTGCCAAAGACTCTGTTGGCAAGCAGATATCGATTGCATTTTTAGAACGAGTGAGAGCTGACTTCAAAAAAAGATATGGGGGTGGTAAAGCAGATACGGCTATTGCCAAAAGTCTTAACAAGGAATTCGGGTATGTTCATTCATGAATCATGATAGGTTATGCTCAAGTAACCCTATGCTTTTGGGAAATTTTTTTTGTTCAAATGGAACTAAGATGAATTTGAAAATTACAGACCAATAATGAAAGAGCACATGAAGTATATAATTGATCATGCAGAAGAGATTGAAAAGCTATTGAAAGTGAAGGCGCAAGTTTCAGAAGTTAAAAGTATAATGTTAGAGAATATTGACAAGGTACAGTGTCTGTTCTCAGATATAGTGCGTGTAGTCAATGTTAAAGTACGAATGCTTTTGGTTATTGATATACCATCTGCATCTAAATGCAGTTCTTTCTGTTTTGTTTTTTTGTGCTAGTACACGTAAGGCCTTAACCAAGTAAGTTGTTGAACTTAGCCTTTCAAAAATTTATGAAGCACCGTATATAAACTACACATATATTAGATTGGTGACCACACAATGGGTGAAAATCTAAGCAACCATCTTCTCTCTCTTTTCGTCTCCGACTCCTTCTTCCATCACTGGGTATCTAATGACTAGCAGTTATTTGTAGTAGAAAGAGATGTGACCTCATATTGGTGGTGTCAAATGGTTTCATCATGAATGTGTGTGACCTATTCATGGTGGTGGTCATAAAAAATGGCAGATCCATAGCTTTAATGAGTAAAAATGCACGGAGAATCTTTTGAAGATATAAAGAAACAAGGAGACCTTGTTGGTTTGTTTGTCGCTCTCTTTGAGTGTGATTTTGTAGTTCACAGGTGCCATAGACTGTTAGACTGGGGTACGGGGCCTTCTGTCATGATTTACATTGCTGGCTGTGGTGCTATAGATATTATCACTCTGTTATGTCAGCTCTTTGAAGTTTACTCAAGTATATATAATTCTTAGAGTCGTATGGGAGGTCCATGTGTTTGTACTATACCCTAGTGGTGGTTGGAGTACTTTACTTGTTTGCAAACTAGGTACCCCCATGCTACTAGCATTTGTACGAATTCATGGTTCTTCTACTAGGCATATCCTTCTCATTGTACAAATTACCACAATTAGTAAATTGAGACTCTTAGTTGTCCATCCCAATAAACACTTAAACAGAAAGAGTTTCCCGTCACAACTTTGGTTATTCATTCTAGTGAGATTAGTACAGTATGGCTTCTTTTTTTGCAGTCACCATCTGGGATATATAAACCGGTCACAGTCAACATCTGGGATGTATAAACCTTGCATTATATGATCCATTGCACCAATTAACCAGGCCGTAGATGTTGCATTTCATGCTTATTCCACCTACACATGCTTTTCAGGCTATTGATAGAGGGGAAAACCTGACTGTTCTTGTTGACAAGACTGAAGATCTTCGTTCTCAGGTAAGTGGAGGCAAGTGCAACCCTGCCGTTTTATCTGTCATATGTATTAAACTCTTAGGTGCTGAATAAGTTTGCTTGTTGCATTTTTCAGGCCCAAGATTACAAAAATAAGGGGACACAAATGAGAAGGAAAATGTGGTATCAAAACATGAAGATAAAGTTGGTCGTTTTCGGAATCCTCCTACTTCTGATCTTGGTAATCTGGCTTTCTATTTGTCATGGATTTGACTGCACGAACTAGTAGTATTTAGGCACAAAGCAATTGCTTTCAAATTATACGATACACGAGCTTCAATTCAACAGATTGTGTTGAACATGGAGGGAGAGGGAGAGGCGGGATGGGGATGGGCGAGGGGATAGAGTGAGAGAGGATTCTTACATTTGTCTTTATCGAATTGTTTTCTAGATTTTATTTGAATATAGCAACTATGCAGACAAGGTTTTGGTGATTATTTTTTCTTATCTGAATCTTACATGATTGATTAGATCAGGAGATTTCTGATATGTCCCCAAAGAAACTTTTCTGAAGATGCTGTACAATTCGATTCAATTTTGGTAAGCAATTCGTTTGGGTCAGTTTTACGTGGGTTATAAGACGTTATGACGTTCAGAGAGTTGGGAAAAGTTAGATTATAAAGAATTTTCTGAACTATCAGAGGCAATGTATGATACTAGATGTTCATATGCTATCAAATGATTTCTTTCTATGCATGTGTTGGAAACAATCTGTGCTAGGCAAGACAAATACTGTCCTCAGGTAGTGTTTTTAGTTTTGATACAAGCAAAAGGGAATCAAACATAGGTGCTCGAGGACACGAGTAAATGTCGTAAACCATTTGAGCTACAAATTCTTTGTATTTTTCAGCTAATGTCAAATGATGCTCTAATGAGTAACGAGATTATGCGTAGCTATAAGTTGACAGTTTATATGTGTAATTGTGAGACTATTGTACACCCAATTCAAACCAAATGAAATTTTATGAACAATCTTGTTCTCTTAGATATCAGGGTTTAAGAAATTCGTGGTCTCCTACCGTTCGATCTTAATTTTATGGTTGACGATCATTTAATTTCTGTTGTTTTACTTTTTCATCCACGGTTGGATTAAAATTAAACGGTGAGTGACTGCGATTTCCTTACACCCTGGTGTATACGAGAAACATGAACAGTCTAAAACTTGTGCTTAGGTCACTAGTGGTAATTTTCTTTCCAAAAGTGAAGGATATGCTTTTTCCACCAACCAGAAGGAGGTGAGGAGATGCCCAATCGGGAGGAGGAAAGAGAGGGCCAAGGATGGAAGGAGAGAACAGGGGATCAGGGACCCTTTCTCTTTGACCCGTTTCGGACCCATGACCCAATTGTAGACCCGGCGGCTCCAATCCAAATTCCGGTGCTCCTTCGGCAATTTTCAGGCGAAATTCACCGATACTTGGGAACTTGTTCACACCCGCTCCTCTTCTTTCTGATTGGGCAGTAGCCTTCCCTTTTCCTCTTTCTCCCGTTCCCCACTTCTTTCCCTCACTTTCCATTCACAGCCAGAAAAATATCTCCCAAATAAGAAATATATCATGTTGTCTTCGATACTCGATGTTTCGTACAATTTTAACCATAGCTCGGATTTCGATTCCGCTTATGCTTACGCATTCTTATCATCGAGTACTTCGAGGTACGATAAAATAATAGCTCGTACGAGTTACTAAAAGACGGTCAACTAAAGTCAACGATCTCGCTTTTAGGGCATTTTCGTCAATCCACGCTTTTAAAAATTAATAAAATCATAAAAGTAGGGACGGGTTGTCACAATCTACCCACCTTAAAAAAAATTTCGTCCCCGAAATTTGAAATCATTTGTTATATATAAAAGTAGTGAAAAGACAGCAGGAAGATAAATAGGTAAAGAAGATATCAAGTTAGAGTGGTTGCATAGAAGAGAATGTCATTCCATTGCGATCGGAGTGCAGTGATTCCTCTTTCATGCCCCCAAACTCATACTTTCCTTCTCCTTCGATACCGTACTAAAATATAAAATTCTTTATAAAAAATAAAGTTGAAAATTGGTATATAGTAACATCACATCAAAATACGTATATAATAAAGTAAAGTCAAAATAGTTTCTCTAAAATTAAAACCATACATAGAAAAAAATTTCACCTACGCACTCGTTGCGTCACGTACTCCAAAGGTGAATGTGTAAAATCATTGAGTTAAGTCCGAACAATAAATAAATAACTAAACGTATAAAAATACTAACGTAGACGGACCTAGATGTCCACTTGCTTAACGAGCTCAACAATTAAGTTCTCAATAATACGGTCTGCAGCCCGCAATACCGACAACTCACTGTTGTCTCGATAAGTAAGTAACAGATTCCCGAGGGTGCAATATTACCATCATGCCCCTCATTATGAAATACACATACATCGTCTGAAAAGTTTCATTGATTGTGCTCACGCACAACCCTATCGGGCAACATCGTCAATAATATCAAATTTTCTATATTGTAATTTCGATCATTCGAATTCCTGCTCGCAATACTCTTCCGTCAATCATGTACTGTGCATAAAGTCTCCGTACAACGTCTCAAACAGTGTCATACTCAAAACCAAAATTGTAACTGTAGTTACACGCAACTAAAGTAAAGATAATTGTATGTTGCAGCCTTGCTAAATGTAGGATGAACAAAATGCAACATGTCCACTAAGGTTTGAGTAGCTTGTTTCAAACTAATCGTTAGTCTGAAGGTGAAATGTGGTACTAGACAAAAACTTAGTACTCATAACCTACAAAAAGGCTTCCCAAGACTCGGAAGTGAAACGCATAGCACTGTGAAATATAAATACGTCAAGATGATAATCTGATCGGGTTTCTGTTTGCCTGAACTTGTATAGAAGTCTAGAAGCAGCTCTCTCATAATGCCACCATCCTCCGAAAGCAAACAGAAAAGAAACTGTGGTAGGAAGTTTGGATTGTATATCTCCACACATTTTCTCAACTCTAACCAAAGGCGGGGCGCACTTAGACTGAGGATTCTCTTCAAACACATAAAATGGAGCCTCAATTTTAATTCCTTTCATATCTCCACATTTGATCAGATCACGGACGAGGACTTTTAGATCATAGTGTGCAGAGATGTTAACAACATCCCACTTTTCTATCTTAGTTGGCTCCATAAGTGTCTTGATGTT
Source organism: Heteromeles arbutifolia (assembly GCA_024362995.1). Lineage (NCBI taxonomy): Eukaryota > Viridiplantae > Streptophyta > Magnoliopsida > Rosales > Rosaceae > Heteromeles > Heteromeles arbutifolia. The sequence continues at coordinate 24,461,997 of JANCRC010000006.1, forward strand.
GAAATTCCAATGCCTATTTCGAGGAAAGAAATCATCGCCATTACCGACTTTAAGCTTTGGGGTTGGAAGAACACGGCCTTCCACTTGAGTAAAGCTACCACCAATTGAAACACCATATAAGCGTAGCATTGGTTCAGCACCGTAATTATTGATTTTCATATTCTCTACATGTACGAGATGCCTCGTACCGAAAGCTTATGGTGATATTCCCTCATCTTCATGTGGATACAAGAAGTGATTATAACCACTTGAATGATTTCTTGACACATCAGAAATAACGTCAAATCAATGCATGTGAACTCCAACTGGAGTGAGATAGGAAAAGTTGAAGACGTTCAAGGGTAGATATGTCTTTTGTTGCTGTAACAGTAATTACGTTTGCACAACCGAGGTAATACACGATAGTGTAAACGTAGATGTTGATTTGGTTCTTCCATCATCGCTATCAGAAAATTTTAGCTTATCTCAAATGAAGATGTATTTGAGAAATCTAAGGTTGGTAAAGATTCTGGACACGTTTCTCCACAGAGAAGTGTCAACTAGTTTTCAAGTAAAGATGGTAAATGTTGACTCTAAGGTATGAATAAGATGGCTCATTTCAAATGGTTCTACACGTTGGAAAATATAAACGATAATCTGCCATGCTGTCTCTACATAGCCGAAACATCTAAGGAATACTTCATCATAGATTTCAAAATGATCAATATCATCGAAAGGCGTAAAACAGATGTGAGGTGAGACAACAATTCGGTTGTCAAAAACTTTATTCATATTCAACATCTCAACTAAATTAACCTTCCTCGGTCGATAAGTGAGGAAAAACACTATAGTAAAAAAAACGATAACAATTTGATAATGGGAGTTTCAGCGAAACACTCCCGGTACTGTTCACTTTTAACAAAAAACCACTTTTTTACCTTTACCTGACACTATTCACTATACTTTTAAAAATGGCTTTTTGTTAAAAGAGAAGTTTTTTTGGACTTTTCATTAGTTTTCCTTTTGGTAATAAGGTCGACAAAACCAAAGTTATCTCGAACTTCACAACACTTTGTGAGAATTTCAACTTTCTTCCGCTACAACCTTTTGGGAAAAAGAAAAGAATATCGTTTACGGAGATCACGTCTCCCAAGAAAAGTACCAATTTAAACAAAGGTAATATTTGAGGAATTTGGTAATAAACTGACTGCCGGTGTCTAAAGATTAGATTTCGTCGCTGGAGTAGGTAAGTAAGTCGTCAGCAAAGCTACTACAAATTCGTCAAGTTATGGAAGAAAACTCGAGTTACAAAGGTTGGTCGGCTAGACCATCAAGTCGAAGTAGAGGATAACGGTTTTTAATCGTCACCCGAGGAAGTTGCTAAAATCTAGGTATGACCCTAAGGTTCGACCTTTCGCTTTCGCAAATAGGTTTGAGGTTCCCAAGATAAAGTGTTTAGTCCCTGGTTGGGTAAATTCCTAATTGGTAAGCTTTAGTAACTAAGTTCTCTCAATGAAGTAGGATTTGTTCGAAAAGTCGCGAGGAAAATTGATGTAGTACGAGAAAGTGAATTAATGGTGTACTTCACTTCACCATTTAGTGATATCCCAGGTAAAATTTGGAAAATTGATGCCAGAGATATACGTCCTCGAAACATACCATGTTACTTCTTTTCACTACACCACGTGCTAATAGGTTTTCATAGCTTTCTCGATACTCAACTCACTCTAACATTGTGAAATTAACTCGTGCTTCAATTCCAATTTTGTCTGTGGAGGTAACCCCAAGGATGGATGGTCGAGAATGTTCTAGTTACCTAGATGGGTAAAACAATTAACACTACTGCGAATTTATTGTCCTACTACTGCGAATTTATTGTCCCTAAGTTTCCGAGATTTAGTTTCTTCGGCTCAAGCAATCACTGTTAACTAGTCTATCAGTCGCGTCGTTAATTTACGCATATACGATATTTTTGATATTGTTCATTACCCTGAAACTGCGAACTGGCATTCTAGCATAATGGTATCACTCCCAGATACTAGCATGAGTTCGATATCAGAAATCATACCACCTGAATACTGGTTGACAGTTCCAAGATATCGAATAACATCGTCAATTAGTAGCGCCACCGTAGGTTGATTACAGATTAGAGCCCGCTAAGGTAAATGGTTTCAGACGATTGGTTAGGAAGTGATCATATGAAATGGTTTCATAATTTTAGGGAAAGTACTTACTGCTTCGGGGATTTCTATTAACTGTAGGTATAACAACTTATACTCACAAGCCTATAGTCATCGAAATGATGAGTACAATCGAAAGGAAATCTGGGAACTAATGCTGGTTGGAATGTCCTAAGGCCGAAAAAAGGAATTTGCTAGTAATCCACTTTAGAACGAACTTAAACGGAAGTCGATCTTCCCCCTGGAATGATCACTAGTGCGTTTGGAAAGATTAGAGCTATCAGGGACCAAAAATGATTGTCCCAAGATGTTCTTCGTGCTACCACTTTAGCACCACATTGTCACACAAGACATTTCTGGAAATTTCAACGAAAAGAAAAACTTCGTTGGGATTTCCAATAAATGATATACTAATAGGTATTGCCAAAGAATCGAAACTAATTGGGGTTTCCCATTTCAAAAGGTTTGGTAATGATGGCTGGAAAATAGTGATGGATTGATTTGTAATTCTCTAGTGATACACAACCATCCATACATTAGCCTGGTTGCGGGGCTAACAACTCATTTCCAAAACGAAATTTTCCTTGGCAGGGAGGTTCGTCGTTTATAGTCTAGGGGCGGTGGCCAAAATGATTTTCTCGTATGTCAATAAGTTGCCTAATCCGCCCAAAACTTAGGAAAACCTAACACGTTTTTCATAGTCTACGAGGTGGTAAAATTCAACATTTAGGCTCAAGAATCGAGAATGCTTACATCATGCGTGTGATGAATGTAATACTGCCCAAACTTATGCTCTGATACCAAACTGACACACTCCAACCTGGGATGCCCACTTGGACTCCAAATCGAGCTGTGCTGGCTAACACCTGTAAGGTGACAAAGCCATAAATTGTAGTGTAGTGGAAAATGTGAATAAATTTAAACCTAAAAGTGCCTAAATATAAAAGTGCGATGTGAGCGGGAATGAACCTATTTCATAAGTAATGTCAGAGCATAAGTAAAGTACAGTAGAGTGGATTGAGAATCATACCATCGAAGGTAATCTTCAATACTAAGATTTGCCACAAATCCTCATTGATTAGGAAGCTTAGCTATTAAAACCTAGAGGGGCGAAAAACAAGGGTGAGTGGGCCTGAAAATAAAGTTTTATAAAAACCTTTCTGAAAACATTGTAACCTCTCATTGTAAAACAAGTATAGTTTCCAAAATATACTTACTACGTATAGTATAAAAATACTTACTTGCTTGCAAAATCACAAGAATTCAGTACGGCACAATATCTCGTAACTAAGGGTAGGACATCCAAAATCACAAAATCTTAATAGTAATATAAGTAAAATTAGGTGCTCAATCAATCTATACTAGCACATCAGTAAGAGTCACCTAATGCGACATGTACAACTAAACTAATTGCTCATCAATCTATGCTAGCACACGAGTTGGAGTCGCCTAATACGACCTGTACGACATGACTAGGTGTAATAATATACGCTCTAGTTCTATAATCGCGTGAAGACTAGTGTAATAATTCACTATCACATACGAGTCGAAATTGCCTATTGCAATCTGTAAGACAGGACTAACACCTACTTGGATCCAAGGCGAGCGTGCGGTGCTGATGTGAACAACAAATGAAAGACTAGCCTGGCCATGGGCTAAGCACTAACACCTGGGTGTAGCAATGATGAGCAGACTATATGAATATAAGCATGTCATAATGATTCAACAATTCCAAACAACATAATAAACTTACCTGAACTTACCTGCGCATCCCGTAGGGTTATTTTAGCATTTCACAACAGTGCAACATATCTTATAACATTATTTAATCATGGCATGATATGCATAAATCAATTCAAACGCATTTGTGGAAACTATAAAGTTTATATATATACTATAAAAAGGAAAATACTTACTCACCTGAAGTCCATGCTACAATTCCTAAACACGAATATCGAGGTGTCACGAACGATCGTCGTCTAGAACAATATCAAATCACGTCTCAGAATTCTTATTGATAGAACACGTAACTTACGTAAAACACATCCCCAAGGACGTTTTAGAATGATTTGAAACCCATTGACCGAAAGTCAACCGTAGGTCAAATGTCGACAGTAGGGTCCACAACCCTACGTAACCCGATTCGGAAGATTTGTACCTTGGATTTCCGATCTATAACTTCCAAGGATCCACATTATGCTCTTAAAACAACATACTAAGATCTTACCACAATCCAACGGTCGGATCTTTGCCAATTGCAAATTCAAGTGGCGGTCAACGTTTTATTTTACGAGCTTACAAATCCAATTCGGGAAGATTCATACGTCAGATTCCCGATCCGTGAGTTTCTAATATCCTCACATATTGCATACTATAACGTATTAAAGTTTGGTGACGATCCAACGGTCGGATCGTCGATTCATATAAGGATCAAGTGACGGTCTCTATCAAAACTATGTTCAAACGATGAGATTTCATCAATCAGACGTCACCTATGGAATTGGGGTATCAAACTTAGCCTAGGAAGGTTAAAGGGTGCCACGGCCTACATGCCGCCGGCCACCTCTACTCTTCAGAAAAATTCAACTAATTTCAAAAATTACCAAATTTTACACAAATGAAGATCTCAAAGAGTAGAGCAAGTTTTATACATGTGGCCAAGTCCAATTTGGCCGGGAAAAGCCCTAAATTGTCTTCGAACCGTCGGAAACCCTATAAAGATTGTGATTCGATTCGTCGATTCCGAAGCTCCACTACCCCAACCACCGGTTGGGTCTTGTTTCTGGGTCCAAGGGAAGGCTAATGGTCATGGGAATCGAAGGAAATCGTTGCAGGAATGGTGGATTCGCCGCCGTGCACCCGTCGGATTCCCGGTTCGATTTCAACGAATTGGAGCTCCAATTGACTTTGGTTTGGAAATGGAAAAGGAGAGGTCGTAAACAAGTTCCTAAGTGAAAGCTCGGTGAATGTCGCCTGGAAATTGCCGAAGGAGCATCGAAATTTGGATTAGAGCCGTTGAGTCTACAGTCGAGTCATGGGTCCAAAACGGGTGGAAGAGAAAGGGTCCTTGATCCCCAGTTATCTCCTTCCATCCTTGGCCCTCTCTTTTTCCCTCCCGATTGGGCATCTCTTTACCTCATTCTTCTGGTTGGTCACTCACTCCCTCTTCTTTCTGATTGGGCAGTAACCCTCCTTTTTTTTCTTTCTCATGTTCCCCACTTCTTGTTTCCCTCACTTTCCATTCACAGCCACTCATGTGGCTCCCTAAAACAAGTCACAAGAAAATTATCTCCCAAATAAGAAATTTATCAAGTTGTCTTCGATACTCGATGTTTTGTAAAATTTTAACCATAGCTTCGATTTCGATTTCGCTTGTGCCTACGCGTTCGTATCGTCAAGTACTTCGAGGTACGATAAAATAATAGCTCATACGAGTTACTAAAAGATGGCCAACTAAAGTCAACGATCTCGCTTCTAGGGCATTTTCGTCAATCCACACTTTTAAAAATTAATAAAATCATAAAAGTAAGGACGGGTTGTCACAATCTATAGATCATTTTGTAAGCTTTAACAGCAAAGGTCCAATCATTCACCCCTTCCTGAGACATGCCAAAGGGCAAAACTAACAAATTTAGTGATATCCCTCTTGTCAATTGACAATAATAAGCCGGGAAGATTTTAGGACTCGTTTGACAATGTCTTACGAGAACATTTTTAGAAAATGAAAACAGGCAATTGAAATTTTAGGACTCGTTTGACAATGTCTTACGAGAACATTTTTAGAAAATGAAAACAGGCAATTGAACTTGCATTTTAGTGATCTAAGAATGCGTATGGACATTATAGCTTTAATTGGGAAACATTTATAGAGATGAACAATGAAAACGTGTTCATTTCGGCTTGAAATTTTAGTTCTCATATTTTGTCCCACATATAAAGGAAAAAGTAAGTGGAAAAAAATGTAGGAAACGAAACTAAAAATTGAAAACAATTTGAAGTTATTTTCACCCACAAGTTTTTATTTTCATGTGATTTCATTCACTTCTCCCTCTTTCTCTCTACTTCCGCTCATCCTTCCCCTTGTCTCATTTCTTCCATTCTTTCTATCCCAAAAAATAAAAACTAAAAACGAACTGTTCATCAAATCAGCCCTAACGTTTCAATTGGCTTTCCCTCTACTCTTACCTCCCATAGTCATCTATTGGTGCACTTCCCACTCATTATTTTTACTTTCCTAAAGTTTTAATAATCATTTAGAAGCATGAGAAGTCATGGCCTACCAAATTTACTGAACAATTTTAATAATTATTTTTCCCTTAATGCACTGACCTTTAGGTGTTGCATGAGGCCGTTATTCGTGTCGTGTTTTTTGTGTTTGTGACGTTTTCGTGTTATACATGATATTTTAATGGGTCGTGAATGTCCATTAAAACAAACAGGTAATACGACCGGACCCGAAATCAGCCCGTTAATATTAACAGGTAATATGACCCGAGCCGTTACCCTTACCCGTTAAAGAAAATATATTTTAAATTAATAAATAAGTGAGATAGAATCCAACGGTAACGATTTAATCTCACATAAGTGAGACTAAATCCTATGGTTATTGTTTAAATAAGGTTTTTTAATAGTTTTTTTAATTATGTAGGAGTGTGAAAAATAAAAAATATATATTTATATAAACGCTCGTAATGATGAGCTTTACAACTTTCGTGAATGGCTCAACTCTGAAATCCGCCACTATAATCACAAAAACAATCGACGGTTAAATTTGAATCTAAGGTTTATGGATTATGGTGTTGGATTTCGGAGTTGAACTCTTCACAAAAGTTGTAAAGCTTGAGTGATTGTATATTCTTTTTTTACATTTTTCACACTTCTACAATAATTATTATGAGTTTTATTAATTTCGCACTCAAATAAAAAAACACTATTTGACACACCCCGACCGAGATCGAGGTGTGCTGGCCGTCACGTGAGGGTGATGTAGCCATGTGCGCATTGTGGAAGCGGAAAGATATAGAGAAATAGGAATAAATTAAAACCAAACCACTAACAGTACTAACTAAGATAATGTGCTAGTGCGAGATTAAGAGTGAATCCCAATAATTCAAAGCATAAGTAACCTAGTTGCAGTCTAGCAGAACAATTAATAATAATACAACATCCGAAGATGATCCTACATGGAAGGTGAATTGTCAGAACATCCGTTAAGCCCTCGTAAGCCACCAACGAACGCTACCTACTTAATACCTGGAGGGACGAAAAACAGAAAGCATGAGTGAGCAAAAAAAAAGCATTTCAAAATCATTTCATTTCTCAAATATTCTAACCCCCTCGCTTTAAAACAAGTATAGTTTCCCAGAAAATAGAATACATACGTATATATCTCAAAATCATGCTCAGAAATATCGAAATCCGCATATAAAAATGCCATGCATATGCCATGTCCAGTACTTACGTCTATTATCACAATATCACATAGGTAAGCCAGGTAATACAATTCAACATAAATCATCTGTCGGCCGTAGTCACCTGACGTGACCTGTACGGCGAAATCTGGAGCTCATCATCGAGCCGGAGTCACCTCTTGTGACCGGTACAGCTCAATCTTTTTCTCAATTATATATCTCAACATGTATATACCTGCACACGAGTCGGAACCACCTCACGTGGTCTGTCCGACAGGACTGGGTGTAAATAAATACACTCTAGTGCTACGATCACGTGAAGACTGTGCGCTAATCGCGGGTCACCTACGAGTCGAACCCACTTAAAGTGGTCTATACGACAGGACTGTGCACCTAACTTGGATCCAAGGCGAGCATATGGTGCGGAAGGTGAACATCACGTGAAGGACTGTGCCCTACTCTGGGCGAGAGCACTAACACCGGGGTGCAGGTTGATGAGCTCAATATCTCAACATCATCCTCATCATATCTCATAACCATTACCAACATAATATACTCACATGTGGCTTACCTGGGCCTCCGCAGCAACATGCAAAAATATGCATATTTATGCTAATGCATATACTCAATTATCATGCATGTATGACATGGCATTTCAATCACATTTCATTTAAATATGTTTTCTGGGAAAAACATCATGTGTGTGTGTGTGTGTATATATATATATATATACTGAAAACAAAAGCCCACTCACTGATATGTAGACGGGTCGTAACCCCCGTGCCTAGCCTGGCTACGCTCGTCCTCCGGATATGCCTCGCCTATATGAGAAATAATTGAAATAACGTTATTTAAGAGCACATAAATGAAACTTGGTAATAACTTCTCATATATTGCTCAATTTGGGTATATGAATATACCACTGAGAACTACTCATCCTCAGAAACATCCCCATATTTTAAGAATAATTTTCCGACCACCCACGCGCCGCCACGCGCCGACAAAGGCACGGCCAGACGCGCCCCCACGCGTGGCCACGTGCCTGGCACACTGACGGTAACAGTAACGGCAGTTAGGGAATATTCCGTCCAAAAATAGAATATTCCGTTAAATCTAACCTAACTCCGTTAACCTCCGCTAGGAATATTCTGTCAAAGTTGACAGAATATTCCGTCATCCCCTACTTTCGAACTTCGGCGACCGTCGCCGTCGCCGGAAACTGGAAAAACTTCTAACCTTCCTAACTTTCTCAAAACTCAACCAAATTTCATGATTCTTTCACCAAAATGACGCTTAAAATGAGGAGAATAGATTTATACCATTTTTAAGACCCAAAACTTGACGGAGCTTCGTCGGAACAGCTCGATACTCCGGCCACCTCTGCAACTCCCTATTATCGGGCTTCCCGACGTCCAATTCACTCTGATTTTCTTCTCTGAGCTTCGTGAGAACGTCCACAAGCTTCCTATAAGCTTAGAATTCACTTAAACGTCTACAATTAAAACCACATGAACAGTGTCCAAATCGGGTTCTTTGGTTCTCACAATCCCGACGTCCAAACTTAGTCAAAACTAACTTAAAGTGTTAGGAATGATTAAAGCTTACCTCTTTGAGCCTCAAAATGTCTTAAAATCTCCGCGATCACGTCGAAGTTACTATGCTCCACAATCGGGGTTTCAGGTTTCTCGGGTTTTCGAAGCTTCCAAGTCCTGAAAATGGTATGGTTGAGTTCGTGAAGACGAGATGAAGGCAATGATGCTGACCACAAGCTTGATCTGTGAAGAAATGGCTTGGTTCTAAGTTCATCCGTACACTTGTACGGAAAATGGGAAAAATCCGAGAGACAGAAGAGAGAGATAGTCAACGGGAGAGGGTGATGTGGGTGTGTGTGTGTGGTCCAAAAGCAACCAACCACAAAACCAAGAAAATCTCCCTTCTAATTGGGTCCAATAATACACGTACCACACCATGCCATTAAACGTCCAAGGGCAATTACGTCATTTAACACCAATAAAAAAATGAAAATTCAGGACGGGCTGTTACACTATTCATGAGGTTGGAGGGTTTTAAAAATTTAAACGAAGATATAACCATCTCTAAGCATAGATGATGCAATCTTAAGCGTTTATATATATATATATATATATATATATACATATTCGTTTACATTTTTCATAGTTGTACATTAATGATTTTTATTTATTATTTATTTTGAACTCCCTTAAAAATACTATTCACGAGGGTTTGTATAGTTTTAAAAATTCTAATGAAGATGTACTTATCAATTCAATCACGAGCGCCTACATATTTTTTCACATTTTTTTTTCGCACTTGTAATTAATTGTTATAATTTTTTAATGTGTTTGATATTTTTATTTTTTCATGTGTTTTATATATATATATATATATATATATATATTTTTTTTTTTTAATCTCAGTTTTAAGAGGATAAAACATTTATGAGTATGACTGAATGAGAGAGAGAGTAAAAATCTTTCTTATGTCGTTGACTTTAAAATTGAAAGTTGTCTTTTGCCTATACTATACTAGTTGATTTGAATTTTAGACAACATGTCAAGTAAAATTTATTCTAGTAATAATAACAAGAAACTCTCATAATAAAAATAAATAAATACAAACTTAATTTGTTTTAACTTATATAGAATAACAATACAATAATACATTTTTAATATACAATATATGCACTATGGGTATTGTAATTTATAGTAAGTTTTTTTATAAGTTTAAAAGTTCAGAAATGGAAGCACCCAGATTCTGGTTGGATGAAGTGTAACTCTGATGCTGCTTGGGATGAGAATGGTTCGTATGGAGGTATAGGGATTGTGGTAAGAAACTTAACGGGAGATTTCATGGATGCAATGATGGTCCGGGAGACTGAGGTCGATCGGTGATGCATGCAGAGGTTGCTGCTGCATGGGCAGCAACTGTGTTTTCTCGAAACTGGGGTATGGAACATGCGAAGGTGGAAGGTGATGCTCTCATGGTGATAGCTGCAATTCAGAATGAAGGATCAACACTTCATGGTCATTATGGCCATTTATTTGCTGATACACATCAGATTCTTTAAAGTTTCAAGCAATGGAAGGTTTCGTTTGGTCGAAGAGAGACTAACATAGTGGTACATCGTCTTGCATGGTTTAGTCTAACGCTCGATCATCCAATCTCTTGGTTCGAAGAACCTCCTGATGTAATTACTGATTTACTATTGGAGGAAAGTACTAGTAGTTAATCTTGGTGCGGGACATTCTTTTTCCCTTTGGTCGGGTTGAAACCCCCGACAAGGTTTTGATTGAGGCCCACTGTTAGCACTTTATCCTCGATCTTGTAATAATTTCACTATTAAATGAATATCGTACTTCATCTGAAAAAGTACTTTTTTCTTAACGTGTCGAAATGGGTTATCCACGGGTTACCCATGTGTAAACATGTTCTTATTGTGTAACCCGTTAATGTCCCGATTAGTTGTTGTGTTGACCCAAAATCCGTTATTTTTATGTCGTTTTCATGTCGTATTAACAGGTTGTGTAAGAAATTGCCAGGTCTACGCATGAGAGTCCAAGTCCAACTAGTTCCATGAAAGAAAAACTAGTCCCATGAAATTAAGGTAGGTGTCACTTAGTACTACGGTTTAGTGGTATTCCTCTTCACTTATAAATGAGAGGTCTTAGATTCGATTCTCGCCAAAGGCGAATTTGAACCACATTACTTGCTAACCCATTGTGAGGCTAATTCCACTCCTCCCCCTTAGTGTAATAATATTGTTTGTTCAAAAAAACAAAAAAAATAAGGCAAGCGTAGAAGAAGAACTCTTGGAAAAGAACAAAAAAATTATAATACTACGAAGGGCGTGCTTAGACTAATTAAACTGAAGCTTATACATCGTCCCCAATAGTCATCCCAATCAATTGGAAATTAGGGAAAGGGATCCTCTCCGGATCCCTTCCACCTAATCCTCCTCATCAAACAATCCGGGCCCTTGAAATTTGATCCAACAACTAAAAACAGGGGTTCACTGTAAAAGTTATAATAACTTTAGTCGTTGGATCAAATTTCAAGGGTCCGAATTATTTGATAAGGATGATTAGGTGGAAGGAATCCGGAGAGGATCCCTTTCCGGAAATTAGAGCTAGCTAGGGTTCCTTCTTGGTGGATTAGGCTTTAGGTTCCTCTAGAACATCATAGAATTTGTATCAATATTTGTGTATCTTAATATTACCTTATTTAATCATGTTTGGCTCACCAATCAAGGAGTTATTTTCTTTTTTGTTTTTTCAAAAAGAGATTATATTCACACATTTCAAATTATTTCATTCGCACCTTTTTAACTTTTTTTAAATTTTTTTTTATCAAGTGTTAGTAGTGTGTCAAAAAATATTAAAAAAATAAAAAGATGTGAGGGAAGTAATTTAGGGTGTGTGAATATAATCTCTCTTTTGAAATTTGTGGTAGTGAAAGTGAGTCACAGTCAAAACCTCAATTTTTGTTGAGTAGAAGTGACTTTTCCTCAGTCAACCATGGCACATCTAAGACTAGGAGGATCCTCTATGGGTCATCTTTATGAGGATCCTGGGGATCCTCAAATCTTGTCCGTTTATTGTATATCGTACGGTCAGTTTTCGTCAGGTACTATTCATATTTAATTTAAAATAAAAGTATTTAAAATGATTTCTGACTGCAAGATGTACGATGAACGGACACGATTTGAGGATCCGAAAAGGATCCTCATTCCATCTAAGATTTGCTAGTTGAACTCACCCAAAGGCTAATCAAAGATTAATATTTAAATGTACTTACTACTTAAACCTAAGAATGATTTAATATAATTTTGAAGACGTGAATCCAACATTTTGGAAAAGGATCCTCGCCGGATCCTTTTTCTAGGGATCCTAGGGATCTTATGATCATGACTGTTCATCGTACATCGTGCGGTCAGTTTTCGTTAGGTACTATCTATATTTAATTTTAAATTTTAAATTTTAAAATGATTTCTGCCCACACTATGTATGATGAATGGTCATGATCACGGAATCCCTAGGAAAAGGATCCGGCAAGGATCATTTTCCCAACATTTTTATGCCCTTGACTTGGTCACGTGGCCAAGAAATGAGTTAACAAGATTAAATTAGGTTAAGTATATAAGTGATGAATTGATTGGTTATTAGAGTATTCCTCTTCACTTTGTTGCGTCCTGAATTCAAACGATTCTTTCTCTTTTTAGTGTAAATTAGCGTTGAATATTTACTTATATCCGATAAAAAGTATTTAACAACCTTCCAAAGCAACAAAAGAAAACACTAGAACTGGGGGCACATTTCCTTTTGATTTAGTTAGGATCAAAATCCTGAGTAGAATTGACCGACGTCAGTAATGATTTGGCGAAACCATAATTACCTAATAGGATTTCGTTAGATCTAAATACCTATATTTGGTTCTTAATTAGGGTTTTAAAGTTGAATTTCAATGAATATATTCAATCCCAATACGTAGTCCCGAGTTGGAGTTGGAGTTACATATAACTCTGTACATTCATGGAAATAACTATTTGACGATTCATATAGAATTGGTTTGCATGACATTGACATGACCAAAAGCTCTGATCTTGCCTATCAAACTCATAAAAGACAAATAGGATCTCTCTTGTTCCATCAATTGTGGATAATTATTAATTGTGGATCTATATATATAGTGTAAAAACAGAGATAAAGAGCTCCAATATTGCTGGCTCTACTCCATCTTATATATACATTTGTGTGTGTATATATATATATACATATATATATATACACACACATATACATACATACACCGATCCTTGTTCTCAGTTGGTTAGTTTTGTTCAATTATTATTGCCCTTGGAATTGTTGAGAGGCCATTGATTTGAACGAACTGACCACTCAATGAAACAAGGGAGGGGCATATAGACATAATATATTTACTTTTATATTCTCATCCTCATGAGGTTTTACTGCCTCAGTCCCTTGGTTTTAGGATACTTATCAGGAGATCTCTTTCCTACATTACCTTTCTTTATAGCACATGTTGCTTAGGCATGCTCCGTGCATGGCAGCTTGATGGTGGCTCCAAAATCTTTGGATTCATTCGTGCATGTGCACCATATTTCTCGGGAAACTATTTAGATATGCATGTTGCTTGAACTGTCAATGCATATCTTGCTTTCCAATGTCATTGTCTTGATTAAAGTATGAGCGAGTGCTTCACCTATATGCAGGTTGAATACATAACAATATGATGCCCAAAAGAAATTCAAAGTAATAACATTTATGCTTACATTTTTGCCAAGTCTAGAATAATACTTGACTACTCAAGGGATGAGTAAGAGTTTCAACTTAAATTTGCTCATTGTCGATTTATAGAACTTCGTGTTTATGATCAAAACCATTCATATTATCTACCATTCTATAAAAATTACCTCTACAGAAAAATCTATTAAAACTAAGATCGTTTAGTCAACGAATTGTATTAAAAGATGAACATAATTGATAAAAGCATTACAAACCGTCTATGTATTTGCTACAATCAATTGCGTGGCTAGGAATTATTCGGTTGGTGGGTTAAGTTAAAATTATTACTACAAAATCAAATTTTTAGTCTTCTATGCCTACATAAAGTTATATAATAGTAAACCTAATAATTTGAAGTAAGAAATTTATACTACATTTTCTAGGCTTCTAGCCTTCAAAACTTTCAAGTGAATAAAATAAAGAACCATTTGTAGTATGGAAGTTTTAATTTATTACTGTCACATCCCGGCCCGGGGCGGACCACTTCCTGGGCCCGCTCCACCACCGTAGCACGATATTGTCCGCTTTGGGCCCCGACTACACCCTCACGGTTTTGTTTCTGGGAACTCACGAGCAACTTCCCAGTGGGTCACCCATCATGGGAGTGCTCTAGCCCCCTTCTCGCTTAACTTCGGAGTTCCTAAGGAACCCGAAGCCAGTGAGCTCCCAAAAAGCCTCGTGCTAGGTAGGGATGAGAATATACGTTTAAGGAACACTTCCCTGGGCGATGTGGGATGTTACAATTACTATTCAATTATAATATTGGTTAAAATGATGAGTTTATTTAACATTTATTAGCTCTTATTTTTCTTAAAAGCAGTGTTAAGATTTAAAATTTTCATTTGCTGAGTGGAATATGACAATTAAAAATCATAAAATAGCTCAAAAGATTAATATTTTTAAGCCCTATATCATTCCAATTTTATCGGATGTCTCGAAGGGACTAATATTTTTAAGCTTAAAGAACCAAAATTCTCCATACGCTATGAGAAAAACTTGTGGTGAGGCTCAACGTGCCATTGGACAATACCCAACAGCACTACGTCTCAATCAAAATTTGACACGTGGTAAAAATTAACTATACTTTGTCATTGTTGACCTTTTAAAGCTTTCATAATTACATAAAAACTGAAAATATATTACAAAGATAAATACATTCTTTTCAACCATTATCATTACAATTGTAAATTGACTGATCTGATTTGATGTCACCCTCCACTTGAGAATTCACCTCTCTCTTGTCGGCGCCGATTTCGGTATCGTTTGACAAAATTTTAAGGGAATAAGCTTTATATTTTCCCTTTAGATTTTTCTGTCATGGTTAGCACAATTCTTTAAAAAATAAAAGACAAATTTTTTGTGTTTGCAGAAAATGGTTCATCACCAAAGTATATACAATTCCAGTTAATCATTGAGAGATAATATGAAGTGATAGGATTTCAATTCTTTGAAGACAAGGGAAATTTAATAGATAAACGGGATGAAGGCAACAAACATCCATTACTTAGGAAACTGATCAACCATATTAGAGTTCTTTCCCACCTTTAGACTTGCAATCGAGGCTTTTCCGGTGGAGGAAGCCTGGAGTGGGGTGTTATTATTGTTTTATTGTAGTTTTAATTATGGAAATAATATTTTTTCAGTTTTTATTTTTATTTTTTTTAATGTAAATAGGAAATTGTAGTTAAATTTTACCACGTGTTAAATTTTGATTGAGTTGTAGTGCCATTAAACATTGTCCAATGGAGCGTTGAGCCTCACACAAATTTTTCTCCTATGTAAATAGGAAATTGTAAATTATTATTTATAGGGGAGCCTTGTACTTGGCTCCGCTAGTGACTACAATAGATTTACTAAACGACTTTAGTTTCAATTTTTTTTTTTTGTTTTTTTTTTGTTTTGTTTTTTTGTTTTGTTTTTGTGAAGATAACATTTACAGAATGATTCATAAACGGTTCTAATCATAAACATAAACCTCTATAATTCGAATAGGAAGAATTTTGAGTAGAAACTTTTACTGTTCTTAAATAGTTGCTACCAAGTCAATACTCCCAAAACAATTTTTGGGTACTCGACAGGTATATTTCCATATTTGGCAAAATTTCCATTTTGAGTCAAAGTTGATTTTGCTATATCCAGATGAGATATTTCAAGAAAAGTCTTGTTTTTGTATCACCCAAATTATGCCGGTTGCTGGCTTTTTATGCATGCCTGGCTTTGTTATTCCACTTTTGGGCCTATGAAAACCCTACAATTTGCCTTCACTTGTTCTATTTGTACAGGGTGATTTCGGCATTTTGCATGCAGTTTACTGAGTGGATAGCCCCTGCCACTTGTATATAAACACGTGGCGGCACTACGTTGTTGGTAAGCAAAGCAAATGGTTGGCCTATGGTAATCCACTTTTTCGTATGCCCAAATGATTTTGGCCTTTCGTGAATTCATGATGAACCGCAATAGTCGTAAATAAAAAGTTGATAAAATTTATATTCAGTCACCAAAAAAAATTTTCATCATAAAACACTCCATGTCTATGTATAAAACTTGTGACATATATATTATTTAATATTATATTTTTATTTATTTGTAAGTTAAATTTATTTCTCACCATTACAAATTTTAACTAAATTATTATAACTGACTAATTACTTAATATAAATGTCTTGGTGTATTCCCCGAATAAATAAAAGATCTTCGACACATCTTTAGAGACCATGAAAGAATACAAAGCAAATTAAGCGAGTAGTGGTTGCTCTTTCCTCTCTTAGTCCAGTCAACAAGGCATCTATCAAAGCCAAGAATGCTACATATATATGCCAATCAAATTCCACATCACTTCCAACCTTTTAGATCAATCTTTTTCATCCGCAAGATATTTGTGAAACATATAGTTATTTCGAATATTTTGGATTAATCTAGCTCTTTTATGTACAAACAATATTATAATATTATGGGAAGGAGGAATTAAACCTATGACTTCATATACAAGAATAAATGCTCTTAACCTACAAGCTCCTGCCGTAACCACAGCCAGAACGATCAAGGGAGACCGAAAATCATGATTCCATGCATGCAAACGCGATCGGAGATTGCAGGGAGTGACCAAGAGATGCCAAAGCATCTTCTGTGGACTTTAACTATCCAAAAACATTACTGAAATTCGCCTATCTTTTTGGTAAAGGTTTATAAATAAAGGGAGTGAAACTGCCGTCTCTTTTTTCTCCCAAGGAAACAAGAGGGGGGTGTGGAACAAAGAACACAACACAACAGTCAAGACCCAATTTTTATTGCATGATGATAACAATTTATACAAACTCACAGAGTATTATCCAACAGTCAATCACCAAACAAACCCTTTGACTACTTTAATTAATTAGCTTTCCCTAAACCCTAACCAAACCAAACCAAAAATCAAAAGTAAACCCCAAACCTGCAGAAACATACAAACGCACACAAATGAACACAGAATCAAAGTCATCACAAACACTTCCAGCACGCTGCACAAACTAGTCCAAGGACTACGTGTCCCTCACTTCAAACACATTACGGTTTTTAACAACGATGTCATACATGTGCATGGACTTGAACTTGTTGAAATCCTTGGGGAGAGAGATGAGATGGACGGTGGATCGTTTGTGGAACTGAAGAAGGTCTGGATCGTCGTAGTATCGCTCCCAACCGAGTGTTGACAGCTTGCGTTCGAGCACGGCGTAAGAGCTGATGACCTCGTCAGTTGGAGTGTGGACGAGCACCTTACGCGGCCGGGCGTTGGAGCCTTGCAAGGAATCCGCCCCGTCCACCAACCGGACGACGCCATTCTTGAAAACCCAAACCCCAGACATGTTTGGTGATGAGAAGGTTAAACAACTAAGTAGGCAAAAGCTCGTAGGGAGGAGTGAGAATGTGTTGTTTGTTTGAGTTTGGGATGTAGAGTATGTGTATTTATAGGTAAATGAAGTGTCGTGAGGTTAAATTTTGGAGAGATGAAATTATGGGCATGTGTGGATGTGGGGATAGTAGGGTAAGGTGGGTTCCACTTGATTGTGGGGGAGTCTTTGTAAGATACAATAAGGATCATGGTGTTGGGACATGCAGCCATGGACCAGTAGCAATCACTTATCTAAGTGTGGGCATTTCATATATCCGATAGGAGAATCCTTGTGTTTTATTTCTTCAATTTTTTTCCTCCCTAAGGCTTTAACCCCACATTGGGAATCTTTGTTTTGCTTGTGGAAAAATATTAGGATGGAGACTTATTCTCGAGAAAGCTTATTAGCAAGCTATACCGATATAATAGAATATGATCATGATTTGAACATTTTGGCTTTGTGGGCATAAACACATGGAGATATCAATATTTGTATTAACTACCAAGTTAAACATATGTTTTAAGAACATTGTTCCGGACGGCCTTGCCAATTTGAGTTATAATAAGAATTTTGGGTATTATTATTTTGAGAATCCACCTAAATGGATTGGAGCTCATTTATTTGATTATATGATCGAAGTCTCCAGGACTCGAACTATTTGTAATAATTTATTGAGTTAGTTTTGGGTTGATCTACCACCTTATGTTACAAAAAAGAAAAGGAACGTATAACTAAATAAAAGACATGGAAGATTACCATCTTATCATCAAGAGCTTTAGAATTTTATACGGCTCCCTTAGAGTCCGGAGTTGATTTTGAGGGTTTAGGGTTTTAGAAGTTGCATCATTTTGTGTTTAGGGTTATAATGTCCTTAGGAGGAGTTTAGGGCTTGGGGTGAATGTCTCAGGTTTTGGACGGAGCCCAAAATCTGAGAACTAGACTACGCCCTAAGAGATTACCGTAGTCAAAAAAAATTTCTTCTAAAAAAGTCTTATGCTTACATATTTGTCACAATTCATTGGGGAGGCTAATGGCTATGGCCTTATGATGATAGGGTTGGACGGTATTGTCAATTTCGCTAGCAAATTTAGTTTGACTTTTCACCTAGTACATGAACTAAAAATACGGTATTCTAGCTTATTAAAATTCTTTTGAATTTTGTATTTAAACTAAAAGCTCCTTATTTTGTACGGGGATCGGCTAAACGCGATTGGATGTTGATGGGTTTTGAGGGAGAGTTCACGCATGGTGTTATATTCACTTGGCTATGTAAGCTACCTCATTTACCTTTAAGTGGAATATTTTGAATTTAGGTATCAATTCACTTTGTGACACTTATATTCCATTTTCAACGATATTGAACGATTTGATGCTCTCTTGTCAGACTTGTATAACCACCTGATTGGTAATTTGTATTATTGCATATTGATCGATCAATTCATAGTCTAACAAGATAAACATCTAACTAATGTCATTATAGACAATACAACAAGAGTATATATGAATTATCACATCCATATACATGAAAGGTTTGATTTTATATACGTATTTGAAAAATCATCTCAAATAGAATAATAGAGGGAAGTGTCTCTCGGTCTCAATATATTGGAGTTGGTTGACCATGGATTAAAACTTCTTTAAGAGGAAGAATTTGAGATGCTCAAGGCATTGTGTCTTTTTCCAAATATGTGAATGGTCGTGGCAAAGATATGAGCTGTGAAGGATGGGACAAAATGAAAAGGATACAAAATTCTAGTTGTTGGAGAGATGGATATTTGGGAGTACCATGGTAATTCACTTTCTGTAGAAAGATGACCAATACGAATCCCCCCAGCCCCCAATGCATGCGGTACACTTATCTGCCTAACTGTTGACTACTTGCCTCATTAATTTGCCTCCAAGTTTTATGTTATTCTATTGAAAAACATTAAATAAAGTCCTTATATTTACGATCTTGATGCATTGCAAGCAAACTTAGGTGAAATTATTACTAGGTTAGCATTGTGTGTTAGACGAGCCTCCTCTTAGTAGGAATTCAGTTTTACTGTAGCAAAAAGGGGACGATAGTATCTCTAAAGAAAAAAGGAGAGGCAAAAAAAGTATATAAGAGGTCATATATAATAAGTACGTACATGTTCCCAATGATAGTTCCATCTCTATTCTATTTTTGTTACAATAAACACAATTCATGTTGAGAAGTTGATATATAAGCAAGTTCTAAAAAACGCTCGGCGCTAGTCGGGTGGTGAGCTGGGGTCTAGCGCCTAGGCAGCTAGGCCAGGCCTAGGCAAGCGCCTAAGAGGACTAGACGAATTTAAGTAAATCTATTATATTTTATGTAAATAAGTGTCTGTTTATACTTAAAATGTATATAATTTCATTATAAACTACAAAATAAAATGACATATATATTAGGAAATATTGGAACATAATAAAAACATGGGGAACATGCATAATGTGTATTCATTTAAGTATTCAACAAGTCTCTTACAATCTATTGAAAAAAATAATGCAAAATGACAGTTATCTATTTTCTGTCTAAGTGAGTCACAACCTAGGCGGGTGTGGGCGGGTTAGGTAGGTGCCTAGGCCGTCTAGACAGGCGCCTAAGCAGGTCTAGACACCATTTCTTAATTTTCAAACGCCTAGGCATTAATTGGGACGGTGCCCAACCGCCTAGCACCTAGGTGGGGATTTTTAGAACAATGTATATAAGGTTAGCATTCTAGATATATGAACAAGTACAAAGAGACACCCCTACAGTTTTTGGCATCTTCTATTTTGGCTAGGTACTTAGCTAGGGTTATTTGTCTTAGGGGAGTAACCCAACAACTTGGAAACTTGGAAATTTCCGAAAAGCTAGGCAGTGATGGATTCCAGCAGAATCCCAGTCCAACCCAACCAAACCAATGGAGATGGTGTGAGATATGCATATATCATGCTGGCCTTTAGGATACACATTCTCTTTTCCCGCAGTGCCGTGATCATGCCTTTGTTAGATTTTGTTTCTTCCTTCCACTGGTCCTCTGAAACAGACCCCCAACCCGACCAAACCCAGCATTTCTCTTCTCATGACAACGAACTCTGCCCAATTCGGTTCCAAATTTGTCACATCTCTTCCTTGAAATTCCTCTCAATCTCATGAGTTTGGACGATATATGCACTTGATCATTCTAGAAATATTTTAGAATAATCTTACTTGTCGTTTTCGTTTTACAAAAGAGTTTTGTTTTGTTTTTTTTAATTGATTCGTAAACGTTACCGAACGGAACCTAATGCTATCATGACCATCCTTTTCTGTTTTTAGAGAAGATTGCAAAGATGAAATCAAAGCAACCAAATGGAACTCAATGCATCAAGATCATGACGTACACAGAGAAATTTCCCACCTCAGACATCAATGATCCTCGCAAATCTAAACCCCCCATTCTATTCATTCCCTGAGGTTTGCAACATGCCACATCAGCTGAAAGCCATATTTTTCGTCAAACCATTTTCCTTTCTTTCCAGAAATTCCAAGTAATTTTTAGGGAACATTTCTATAGCCCCGACCAGCTTTTTTCATCATGCATGGTTGCTCCGCTTTAACCTAGCTCTCTAAATCATCGGTAAGTGTAAGTCTCCATAAAGTAAGGAAAACTCTCTTACTTGCGTCATGCAACCAGCCTATGTGATTATCTCTCAAGAAAAGCCAATCTTTAAGCTCTCGATTTAACTAAGCAAAATATTTTTATATCATCCTTTAAATGTAACCTCTTCCCTAAAAGAAGAGTTATGTTGTCCACACACTCTTTTTTACCTTTCATGCGTCTTCTTAATTTTTGATCGTCCGATGAAATGAATTGAATAAAACCAAAGTATAAAAATTGACAGATGATGAGTAGAAAGTAAAAAGGGTGTGGATACTGGATAGAACCAGCCTAAAAGAATGAAGCAACGACCTATCTTCATCACTAAAGAGATGTAGGTTCTCTCCTAAATATACAGTAATATATTGAGCAATACCTTGTGCTTATATATTCTCTCATTATTCACGTGAATCCATGTGCTAAGGTTATGTATGGATTGCAAGGGGATTGTAGTTGTCGTTAAGAGCATTTTACTCTTTGCATCTGAAGTTTTAGGTTTAATTTTCGGCTTATATTATTTTTGGGCATTTTACCTCCTACCATCATATATATGTTTCATTTTCGTTTTCTATTTCTACACATCTCTCCTTATTTCAATCCCTTGATTTTCGGTTTATTCAATCTAAAGACAAAAAAAAGTTAGGAATGCATGGGAAGAAACATAAATGCAAAATTCCCTTAATATATTTAATAAGGGAACTTTAACGAAAAACTTCCAGTATTGTAGTACTTTAATGAAAAACAACATTTTTATACTAAAAAGTCAATCCTGATCCTATTCACTTTACCCTTTATTTTGTCATTTTCGTTAAAAATCAAAATTTTCAAGCTATTTTCATTAGTTTTCCTATTTAATAAACTCCTAGCCCATGTATTAAGACGCTTTAGCGGTGTAAACACATCCTTCCAAAGTTGCTTGAGTGGAAGATCCGTATGGAGAGGCAACTGGATGGCATGCATATAATTTAAAGGAGAATGGAGTACCATGTAATATTTGCTTACGTCTTAAAAGGGGGTCTTCCCCTTGAAGTGAGTAAATTGCAAATAACTATCCTTCTTAATTTAAGTAAAATTAGTTTAAATATGTGAAATATTCTAGTGTGTCGGGAACATGATCCGTTACACCAATTATCATAATACAAGAGGTTGGATACTTGAAAAAAAAAACCTTCTAATCACTTGTATTATGATACTTGTATATCGGGTCTTGTTCCGGACACACTGAAAAATTTCTCTTTAAATACAACCAATGCCCTCTCATTCCTATGTGAGTGAACTTATTCTCCATTAAACTTGTATATAATACAACAAAAACTCATTGGGTATTTGGGTTTATTAAAAGTTGAGTGTCTTAAGGTTTGGCTAAGATATCAATTGGAAATTTTCATCTAGTGAGATAGCGATGTATAAATATATATGGAGAGAATTTTTCTATAAAGAGAACAAAATAAATAAAGCAAATAGCTAGAGAGAATGATGTGCTTATCTAGTCTTAGATTATGCCTAACTTTGGTTTAGAAAAATGGATTTAGGGCATGTACAATGATTTTGAGAATAAAGTAGTAAACATTTGGAATGTAGGATCAATTCCCTCTCAAAAACAAAAATTAAGGGATGAATTCTTTTATTAATCATATTCCAAAATCATTGATGACGACAAGATCGATCCTTTTATTCTAATATATTCTACTAATTAGGTTAGAATTAGCTTCTTATTATATTAATTGTATATTATGCAAATATGGGATGTGCAAGTGGTGAATTGTTCTATCTAGTAGATTTAAATACCCAATAAGTATGTGCAACTGGAAGGGGTAGGTTTTGAATCCGAAATACAGTTGGATTGTTCTAGTGGATTGAAAACCTTCATCTTCATCCCGCTACATTTCGGATTCAAAACCTACCCCCTCTCCTTAATCTAACTTAAAAGTAGAAATATCCGGTTGTAATAAAGATAAAAACATGGAAGGTGATGTTATGCTTAATACTATTCCCTTCTTATTGTAAATTAATTGGTGCACATTCAGTAGCTTGGCTCTAAGGTATTTATACAAGTAGACACTGTTTGTAAACATGGACTGGGCTATAGACCAAAGCCAAAAACTAACCAAGAATGCTTATGGGCCTCGAATGTGCGTCACAAGCTTAGAACAACTAATTTTTCAAAGCGATTTTAATATCGTCACGTATGGTTACTAATCAACATCAAGTATCACTTAATTCTAAAGCTTCATGCCAGCTGCGATCGACTTTCATCGTTGCTGGATTGGAGGAAATGTTGTTCCACCAAAGCAGTGACGTGGGGGCGAGAAGTAATCGCAGTTGCCTTGGGACTACTCATGAAGTAAAATTAAGATTGGGAATGTGGTGCGAATCAGTCAAATATATAAAAATTTACTTTACGTTTTATTTTAATATTACAATTCAATAACAACATGATTTAGTATCTGAAATGAAAAAAAATATCGTATTTGATTATTTATTTTGGATAATAAAAAAGTTTAACTTCTATGAACTATATCAGAGTTGCTGATCGGATTTTTGGTACAGAACATCGGCCTTGCATTCACGGGTTGAACAAAAAAAATATTACATGATGTTGGATTTCGATCTTTATGTATTCCTAGTACTTGCTTGCCGGCACAGGATTTTTTGTTTTTAGTAAAATAAAATTTGCTATTCTCTTTTCTTTAGCAGTTATTAGTACGCCTACCGCGTGCAAGTGCAATTACTATAATCTAAAGAAATGATTCAAATGGCACTATTCAAATGAATAGTGTTTGGAACTGAATTTCACTCGTATATTTGTTTACAATGGTTACATGACTGTTACATTTTTTTTTTGTGCACTTCGGAACTGGATTTGGCTATGTAATTGTGACATCCTTTGACTATGTATGACCACGATGGCGGTGGAATGCGTAATCGCTATGTCTTAAGTTGCGCATGGTTCATTAATAAAAACAAGCAAATGTATTGACTTTTGGACGTGTTTCGCGTAAAAACACCAAGTTGTGATGTGTTTATCGTTGTAAACATGATCAGGAACTTTGGCTTTCAATGTGTTTCGCATGATAAAAATGGCTAATATATTGAGCTTTAAGATAAAGGTTTAGGGTTCATTGTCTTTCCATGTATAGAATTTTACCCCTATTTTTAGTTTCTTTATAATTTCAATTATCTTTTAGGAACCTAATCACTAAACTTATTAAATTCATTGACCAGGTGAGTTTGGATTCAATCTCGAAGTTCCTATTTCTTGGATTGGTGTTGTGTGCTCCTTTCCGGTGGTCAGATTGGTAAATCATTACATTTTATTACAGGTATTTGACATGCCTATTCTAAACTTTTGCGCTCATTTCATCGCTAAAATGTTTTAATATAGTCGTCTTGGAACTCTTATTGTGATCGTTCTTCTATTTCTTAGATTCAAAATGTTTTTAATTTCTCATTTAATTGGTGTACCTTCGCTCATTTAACTAGCAATTTAATCAGATTTTGTCCTCGGATTTCTCTGAATTGCTAAAGGATTTATTTTCTTTGGAATTTTCAGAAACTCGGGTCATGGGAGGAAGAAGCTGGTTCCTTGCCATTTTTAGGTATATAATTATGTGCCATGATTACATGTTCACAACCTATTTAGTTATATGGATTTTTTATTTATCTTTGTAAAGCTTTCATGCCTGTATTTTAAATATGTGATTGGTTTGTGAGAAATAAAGGAAAAAAATAATCATGGGGCTTTCTGTGTTGGTTATGAATTTTAGGTGACTAAATTGGTGGTTTCATATATTAAGTTAAGTTACAAAGTAGATTTTTCCTTCGTTTTGGAAAAGTGTGTAGCTGAGATTATTTTGAAGTTCCCGTTCATTACAATATTGTGATTTTGATAATAACTTTGTTGACATGTTTTTTGTTGAGTAATGGTTTACTTGGTTAGAAGAAGCTCTTTGAGATTATGTTAAAATCTATTTTGTGGATGAATCTAATTTGTTAAATTTGTCGGGTTTAAGTTATGTAAGAAATTTTAATTGCAAAGTTGAGTCTTATTTCTAAGTTATTTTAATAATTCTACCTCAATTTTTTGTAAATTCATGGTTGGGTTCAAGTTATATTAGAAAACATGGATCATTCAAGTCTTAGTACAACTGGATGTTTGTTTACTTGCACAAAATCTTTGTGCATAGAAGTTTGTTTCTGCTTCTAAGGTTCTTTGTCTCCGTGTTTATTAATTGTGTTTTTCTCTATTCATTTTGGTTGTCTCAATGGATTGAAGATCTCAGTGAAGGTTCCTTCCCTATCATTTCAAGCTAGATTAGCTGGTGAATGATATGCTCTTTGCACTAGTGCGGTATCATTGGTGCTCACTTTGTAGTACTGCTTTTGTAAAGTTGGGATGTTTCAAGATTTATGACTCTGTGCGCGCTCTCTCTCTGCACTCTCTTTCCTCCCTTGCTCCCTCTCTCATGTAGAGCCATTTTATGGTGCAATGTGTTTATACAATAGTAAGAGAAGAGAAAAATTGTGAGTGAGGATGTCACCCATCGTGCGGATCATCGATTGGGAGGGGGGTGTGGGATTGTGACAGTGAGAGAAAGAAAGTATGATAATGGGAGTCAACTATACCCCTTACAAATATTATTCTTGGTTCTCATGTCCAAGTTTTTCTTTCTACTTTCAATTAAGTTTTGTTTGTATGTTATGTTTTCATGGAATCTCTTGCACATATTTCAATTATGTTGTACTTGAATGTCCTAAACTCAAGTCAATCACGAATTTTTTTTTTGTTGAAACCATTGAATTTCGTTGTACTTGAATGATATAGATGTGGGGAATACATTTACATAATGATTAATTTTAACCATTAAATTTTATTTCATTTTTCCTTGGAGCTTGAGTAACAAGATCATTAAATTCTTATATTCATTGTCTATCAGAATAAATACAGACGCATAACAATATATAAATTTATGAAGGATTGTGATTTGCACCACTCTTTCGCACTCTTTTCCGTGGCTATCATGTTTCTCTCTGATCTTATAAATTTTGCCTTGATTCACAGCAAAAAACCTTGCGGCGAGCAAACAGGCACAACCAATTCTGCCAAAATTGCTGGAGAATTCCACAATCTAGTTGTCCCCAAACTTGAACACACCGACAAAGTTCCGATAGCCACACTCAAGACAAAAACTCGAACAAAAAAAAAAACCAAAGATATGTAAATTACAATTTGTTTTTTAACACCTACATAGCATCCATCGTGGTAGCGTTTGTTAAATTATTATTTATGTTTTTTGCTTTAGTGTGGAAGATGTCTGATCTCAAAAAAAGTGAACAACCACAATCTCAGTGATCAATTGCTGCAGGGCGTTCTGCATGTTTTTTGGTTTGAACATCTGTGCTTGACAACTTAGCTGCTCAAACAAGAACGGAACACTTTTATGTTTTTTGTTAAGTGCTAAAACATGTGCCTAACCTGCAGGACATATATTTTGCTGTCTTAACTGTAGGGGCAAAATATGTGTGAACTGCATGTTGCTTTTGTTTCTTATGGAAACAGGCCTTATGCATATTTTTGGCTTTGAACAGTTGTGCTTGGAAAATTAGCTACTTGAACAAGTATTGAACACTTTCTATGTTTTTTATTAACTGCTGAAATAGGTGTCTGCCCTGCAGGACACATATTTTGCCATCTTAACTAGAAGGGCAAAATATGTGTGAACTGCATGTTGCTTCTGTTTCCAACTTTTTTGGCAACCATGTCTTTGTGATCAAGAACGTTCAGTTTCTTCCTACTAATTGTGCAATGTCTTTACATGTCAGCTCTGTTGAACGTATATAAAAGCCATGCTGTTTATCTTATCGACCTCATTCACTCATGTGTCCCTCTGTTCATTCATCCGGTTACACCTGAGATAGTTGGCTTCCATAGCAACGCGCGAGCATATTTTCTAGTTGCAACTAAATGCAAGTTTGAAATTTTTTCAAATCTGATAGCTGTGCAGTTAACAACACTGCGTTGACAGTCCTCCAATCCCATACTCATGCTTTACGTGACAAACATTTATTGGATGGGTGATTCATTTTTTGAATATATAGCAAATTATTAAATGAGTGGCATCAATAAAACTTTATCTTGGTTGCAAGATATAATCTCTCCACCGATAAACCCTTTTTATCTTTTCCAATTTATTCTTAAGTTGTTGGTAGAAAAGGAAACAACAATAAAACTCAAATATAAATTTGAAATGTAACTATATTTTGAATCTTTAATATGAATATTGGAAAAATGAACTTCTTCCAAAGTTCCAATATGATCTGCAATTGCTTGCCTCACTTCTTATTCCCAAAAATTCAAAACTTAACCCTTTAATAAATATTAATTACTTCTATTGTTTTGTATCACTTTGTTCTACGTGATGTTATCCATGGCTTAATTTATTGCTTCAGCTTCATGGGTTTGGATATTATCTATGGTTACAGATCAAGCTTAAATACTAATTAACAACCTTTCTATCTAAGAACTTGTTTGGTATGTAAAATTGGATTGAAATTGATAACTCACTAATTCATGGCATATTGGAGGTAAAAATAATTTGTTTTTCATTTAGAGGGATTAGAAGAGGTTAAGATATGAAGAAAAAAAACTCATCTCTTCTAATCTTATACCACTTTGAAGATGATTGGAATCACTACTACAAAAGCACCCAGTAGTGTCATTTTAAAAAGCGACAAAAAACCCATTCATGTTGGATATTAAGGAAAAATCCGACAGAAACTCATGTAATGGTGGATAAAAGAACTGATTGCATTGCTAATGTCACGAAAAGGCTTTTGCTATCGGTTACTTCCCTTAATACCCCAAGAAAAAGGAAAGCGTTTTAAAATATAAAAAAAAAAAGACAGTAGTGTTAGTTAAAAGTGACATTGAACTCCTGTCGGATAATAAAAAAAGCAGATTTGTGTCGCTCATAATCGACACCACAAACCATTAATAATAAATATATATATATATATATATATATATATATATATATAAAGCCTATTCCAATTTTTGATTAAATAAAATAAATAATTAACGGAATCTTAAAACACAAACTAATTTAATAGTTCAAATTTTCAGTAAATCATAGAACATAAACTAAAAACCAACTAACAAAGTCCAACTTCGCAATAAATTATGGATTCTAATAAAACCAACTAAGAAAATTCAAGACCAATTAAGCGAATTTGCAGAAAACTATAGATTTTCAAATAAAAAATTTCACTTTTGCAGTAATTTTCAAATCAAAACAAAACACAATAGAAAAAAAAAATCACTTATGCATTGACTCTAAATCAAAATCTAATCTAAAAGAAAAAAAATAGAGAAAAACAAAAACTCAATTATCAAATTTACCTCATAGAGGCAAAGAAGGCCTTGGCATCAAACTCAAGTATCGATTTGTGAAGAAACCTAAAACAACCAAATTACTAGTCGTTCAATCAAAATTAAACAAACCCAAGTATCGATTTCCATCAATAAAGAGACAGAGATACATACCTACTCCTTGACGTAATTTTCGAGATTGGAAAGGATGTCAGAGTTGTAAGGATTCTTGGCGAGCAGCTGCTCCACTGCGACGCCATCTGTTGCTGATGTAGAACCAATATCTACCTCCTTTGAAAGCCAAAACCTTTTTAAATTCGCGACCTGCGGACCAAACCCAGAAAGAAAATTTCAGGGATGGGTAAGAATTCCAGAGAAAAATTTACAAGTTTTCTGCAAAGATGGTTTTTTTTTTCTTCTGGAAAATAAATAGAGAAAAAAGAGATTGAAAGTTTTGAGGAGTAGTGGAAAGAGAGCCATGGGGATGCTTCGAAGGTAGGGTGAAAGGAGATGAAGGGAGATTAGTGCTGTTTCGAAGGTAAGGTGAAGTAGAAAGAAACAAGGAGGGAGAAGCAACACACAAAGGAAATAGGGGAAGATAGAGCTTTTATTCAGGGTAGAAACTTAGCGTCAGACAAAACCAACAGCATACATTAATTCCGCCGGTTAAAACAGACACCACCATATGTCCACTGATATCACTCTGCCTGATTTCGTGTGCAAAGCTAGAGGGAAAATTCCTGCCCAAATACTTCACGACACAAGGGATAAAATCATTACGCTATCCGACGCAAGTTTGAAAATATTAAAAAAAAAAAAAAAAAACAAATCCTGTCGATTATAAGCGATAGTAGTGCCGAAATTACACTATCCGACGCAAGTTTGAAAATATTTAAAAAACAAAAAAAAAATCTTGTCAGTTATAAGCGACAGTACTGCTTTGTTATTCGACATCATCTAAACAAGCTGTTGGAAATGTCTTATCCGACAGTATATTGTACAAAACCGCCACCAGTCTTCGACACATTAAGCCACTTTTATAGTAGTGAACGAATAAATTTTCTTAATGAGTAATCAATCTTCTACTCTCTAGTTAGCCAAAATTTTTCATTTCTTTCCTCAATTTACTTAAAATAGTTATTCATTCTAATTCAATCTTACAACAAAACGAGCCCTTATGATATGAGTCCCTTTTGGTTGATGCTGAGAGAATGATTAGATTATATAGTGAGTGAAAGAATAAGGTTTTCAAGAATCTATATATAAAGCCAACGCTAAAGGTGAATAGTGTTTTTGGTGTCACCAAGCTTCAACAAAAATATTTGGACAAAAATGCCCCTAAGACAAAAAACTTCAAAGGCATCCCAAAATAATGTATCAAATAAGGCATGGGCATTTTCGTCATTTTAGCAGTTCTTTTTTAATGATTAATTTTTTTGTCTTGTTTTTTTATTTATTTAGTATCTCACAATAGGCTAGCAACAATGTGATTCAATTTCTCTATTTTTAAACGTGTTCAAAACATCTTAAGAGGCGTGTAATGCTGGTTATAAAAAATGTCTTTCGCATGCGGATAATAATGTGATTAAATTAGTTGTCAAATGATTGTTTATTTTTTTAACAAACGATATTATCTACACTAAGGGGGAGGGGATGGGCTTAGCCTCACAATGAGCTAACAATAATGTGATTCAATCAATTGTTTATTCAATATTATTTTCTCTATTTTTAAACACGTTCAAAACATCTTAAGAGGCGTGTTATGCCAATTATAAAAAAGGTCTTTCACACGCGGATAATAATATGATTAAATTAGTTATCAAATGATTTTTTTTTTTTTAACAAACGATATTATCTACACTAACGGGGAGGGGGTTAGCTTAGCCTCACAATGGGCTAGCAATAATGTGATTCAATCAATTGTTTATTAAATATTATTTTCTCTATTCTTAAGCTAAATTCTATAGAGACCGATTCTATTATGTGAATTTAGCTGCTTTAATTGGTTTAAGAGGGGTTTCTTCTAGCATAATCTAAGATTTTTCATTTACTTTTTATATTTGACTTTCCTTTTGTCAATTTACGCATATAAATACATTTAAAACGTGTAAGTCGCGCGTAGCACGCCGTGATTCAAAAAATGCATTTTGCACGCTCGTGAGCGCGTGCATGAAGGCTAGTTTTAAGAAAAGGGTTGAATTTAAACAATAATCCTAGGTCTTAAACAAATAATAAACCTCCATCAAGTAAGGCAAGGTTTTTACCATAAATGGTTCCTAAAATTGACCCACCCCATAAGATTGTTCTTGAAATTAAAATCGATCAATGCAATATCTGAAAAACGATCATTCCGTCACAAATTCTATTATGTGTTGATGTGGCATATAACCAGGTCCGACAAGTCTAATTAAACATTTTCATGTGAATTAAA
This sequence comes from Heteromeles arbutifolia, assembly GCA_024362995.1. Classification (NCBI taxonomy): domain Eukaryota; kingdom Viridiplantae; phylum Streptophyta; class Magnoliopsida; order Rosales; family Rosaceae; genus Heteromeles; species Heteromeles arbutifolia. The sequence goes on from JANCRC010000006.1 coordinate 24,493,188, forward strand.
AATATTTAAATACTAAAAACAAGTGGTATTCCTTTTCACTTGTAAGTGAGAGGTCTTAGGTTCGATTCTCGCCAAAGGAGAATTTGAACCATATTGCTTACCCATTGTGAGGCTAAAACCGACCCCTCGCCCTTAGTGTAGATAATGTATTCCAAAAAAAAAAATTACTAAAAAACAAAATTTTATTTTTATGTCATTAATAACTTGAAACAAAAATTTCTTTATATATAAAGCCAACAACCCCTTCTGGGGTCACAAGCTTCACCAAAAAAATTTGGACAAAAATGCCCCCTAAAACAAAAAATTTCAAAAGCAATCCAAAATAATGCACCAAATAATACAAGGGTATTTTCATCATTTTAACAATGTTTTTTTTAATAATTAATTCTTTTTGTACATTTTTTTTTGGGAAAATTAGGTTCACATCCTTCTTTTTGTTACTCCATTGATTAAAATCCTATTCATTTTGAATTTTTGATCAAGATCCTTGGGTATTAATAACATCATTAATTATTTGAATAATACAATATTTTTATTTTTAAATATATTCCTTTAGTGTTAAAAATGTTACAATTAGTATATTTATATTTATGGCTAAATTTTTTATCATATATTTTTATTTTTAGTTTGTACCTATTTTTAATTTGCAAATATTTTTTAATTTGTTCCAATTTCTTTTCATTTTTAATTTGTACCCATATTTTTTAAAGTTTTATTTGTGTTTGTACTCATGTGTATACCGTCATGTGACATTGTATATTTAATCAATGATAGAAAAATTACATATCGTACATTTATGTTTTATGCCTAAACTTTGTGTCATATATTTATATTTTTAGTTTGTACCCACTTTTAATTTGCAACATTTTTTTTAAAAATTTGTAGTATTTTCTTTTTAGTTTTATTTTGTACCCATGTATTAATTTCCTTTAGAGCCTATATTTTTAAAAATTCATTTGTACTAATAATTTGTAATCTTTTATATGTACCCTAATTTATTTATAATGTACCCATTCTTCTTTATTAATGTACCACTTTGTTATATGTGTGTACCAATTTTTTTAACACTGTGGATACATTGTTTTGCCATTTATTATTTATATGTGAAATGCACCAATTTTTTTAACACTATGGATACATTGTTTTGCCATTTATTATTTCTTATTTTTACATAGTTTTTATCCATTTATTCAATCAAAATGTTTGAATTTTTTTTATTGTAACCGTTTCTAATAGTATTATAATTAGGGATTTTAAATTTATAGGATTATAAACCTCATAAAATATCAAACAATTAATGTCAAAACTATAAAAATAAAAATATTAATTGTAATATAATGAGGTGTACAATGTCACAGCCCGTCCCGGAATTAATTAATCGAGGATGTGGAATGACGGGATTGCCCTTGAATCTACTACGGTATGTGACATTTCATTTGGGTTTTATTGTTTTATCCTAAGTTTGTTTTGGAATTATTTTGTGTGGTTGGGGTGCTTGTTGACCACACACGTACACTTTCATTTTTTTCACTCTCTCTCTCTCCCTCACGCATACGCACAGTCCCTCTCTTCCTTCTCATTCAAACTGTACGGACAACCCAGAGATTGTCAAACCTTCACGGATCAACGTGGTTGAGACCACCATCATACTCCTAGAGACCATACGAACCCATTGGTACCCATTTCAGGTAAGGTTTCATACGTTTTCACGCTGAAATCACGAGGCCCGTGATTGTCACTATTCACCAACTTTTAAATGGTTGTATTTTAGGACAATCCAAGCTTACCACGAGCTTAAGGAAGTCCCCACGAAGCTCGGAGTGCTTCGTTTGAAGGTTTGGGACGTCGGGATCATAAGGTTCGAAGGTGGCCGGTTTTGGTGAAATTTTCCCGACGCGATTTGGAAGGTTTTGAGGTTCCAAAGAGGTATAGCCTTCTTCCTCTCATGATTTGTGACATTTTGGTGAAAATTTTATGAAAAATGGTGCAAAAACGAGTGAGAAAAGGGCAGTTGCAGGGTTGCCCAGAATCCGGCGCCGGTGGCACTGTTCCGGCGTCGGGAGGTTGAAGATGATGCGCGTGGGGGGCGCGTGAGGCCGTGGCCTCCCCGGCGCGTAAGGGCGCGTGGGCCATAGAAAAATTTATTTAAAAATATCACGATGTTCGTGAGGTTGTGTAGATCGCGTTGGTATATTCATATGCCAAAATTGAGCATTTTATGAGAAGTTATTTCGAATTGTTGGTTATGTGTTTAAAATAACGTTTTTATAGTTGTTTCGCATATAGGTGAGATCTACCCCGAGGACGAGCGCAGTCAGAGGCGTCACGGGGGTTACGATCCTGCGACATACCAGTGAGTGGGCAGTTTTGTTTTCATTATATGCCTATACTTAATGACTTTTCCCATAAATTGAATTAAAATGAAAATATGTTTTGAAATGCCATGCATAGTTTTATATGAATTATGTGATTGAAGGGCCATACATAGAAATTACATGAAATATGTGAATGGATATTATATGATACATATAATTAATTTGGTGCTGCGGACGTACAGGTGAGTATCAGGTGAGTTACATTTGATGAATTGAATTGTTGGATGAGATTTATGTTGATAGCTCATAACCTGCACCCCTGGTGTTAGTGCTTATGTTATTCACCGCATCACACGCTCACCTTGGATCCAAGTAGATGCTAGTCGTACAGACCACTGGAGGTGGTTCCGACATGCTAGTCGTACAGACCATTAGAGACGGTTCCGACTAGTAGGTGACCTTAGATTATGTGCATAGATGATTGATGAGAGAAGCACTAGAGCGTATTATTACACCATCCGAGTCGTACAGACTACTATAGGTAGTTCCGACTCATGTGCAGCGTAGTGCCGTACAGGTCGCAGTTGGCGACTCCGGCAGGGCCGTACAGGTCACAGTTGGTGACTCCGGCTGGATTGGATAATGAGCTTTAGAATCAGCCGTACAGGACCACTGCAGGGTCTCCGGTTGATTTATTATTTCACCTGATTATTGTTGATACATCCACATTATGTTTATGGCTCATGACATGGCATATTTTTCTGGAAAATGATGATTAAGGGTGTTTGAGATTTTTGAAGCTATATATATATACATGCTATTTTTCTGGGAAGTATACAGGTTTTTCTAGCGAGGGGATATTTATGTTTTTAAAGGAAGATTTTGAAAGCTTTGTTTTACTGACCCACTCACCTTGTTTTGCGCCCCTCCAGGTTGTAGTTAGGAGTGTTTGGTGGCTCTCGAGGATTCCCACGGCTGTTCTGACGGACTTCACTCATGTAGGATTCACCTTCGGGTGTTGTAACTTAGTAGTTGTCCTACTTGACTGCATTTGAACCTTATGCTCTGATTATGTGTATTTCATACTTTAACTATCTCTCTAGCATGTTGTTAGGAGTGTATTGCTAGTAGTCGGTTTTTAGTTACTTATACTCTTTATTATATCGCTTCCGCATTGCGTAATGGCTACGTCACATTTGTGACGGCCAGCACGCCCTGATCCTCGGGTCGGGGTGTGTCAGTTTGGTATCAGAGCTTAGGTTGCAGTCCTGTATAATTGTGAGCTTTCTAATTATCTTTGGTGTCTTCTGTCAGAACTATGCCGCCTCGTAGGGATCCACGTTCTTCTTCTGAGCCCAGTTTCCCTAATGTAGCCCAGTTAGGGGAAGCCATAGCCCAGGCCTTTCAGACTTCATTCCGTCCTCCTCAGAGAACACCCCTGGAGACTGTATATAATCTGAAGTTGGAGCATTTCGTTGGTAATGAAGGTCATGAGGGGGCAGAAAAGTGGTTAGATCGTATTGAGAAGACTTATCAGGTGATGCAAAGTCAGGGGAACTTTCCTGCTAGTAGATGGGTCGAGACTACTACATGGTTTTTAGGAAGAGAACCTGCAAGTTGGTGGGAGAATGAGACTAAGTTTATGTCACCTGAGGCAGCAGTTGATTGGGAAACATTTAAGGAAACATTTAGGAGAAGATTTATTCCTCCAGAGTAGATTGATCGCAAGAAACAGGAGTTCACTCAGCTGAAGCAAAAGAAAATGTTGGCAAATGAGTACTATAGGAAGTTTACTGATTTATCTCGCTATGATCCAGAAGTGGCTGCTAATCCAGTGGAGATGCTTCGTCGCTTTAAGTTGGGAACGAAGAAGAGATGGAGGACAATTGCTAGTGCTATTCCTTGCACCACTTATCATGAGTTTTCTGAGATTTTGGTTCGGATTGAGGATTCCGAAAACTTGCCTAGTGAAAGTGAAGAAGAGAGAGATAAGAATGGGGATAATCAAAGGAAAGATGATAAGGGTAAAGGTGCTTTGACTTCGGGACCCCGTAAGACTCAGAATTTCAAGAAAAGTGGAGTGAGCTCGAGTTCTTCTAGCGGGGGATTTAGTGCCACAGGTCCGAGGAGAGGTGGAAGATTTACTAGCGGACCCAGGTTTCAGAGACAAAGAGATTTTGGTGGTGCTGGTGGTTCAGGCCCTCCATTCTGCCGTCGTTGTAATTCCAGACATTTTGGGGAGTGCAGGAGAGTTAGTGGTGCTTGCTATACATGTGGACAGACTGGACATAGAGCTGCACAGTGTCCCCAGAGTCAGCAGAGGCCTCAGCAATCTGTTATGCCTCCTCCAGCGCCGATTCAGCTAAACCCCAGGTCAGGCAGTTTTGGGCAGATGAGTCAGGGTGGAGCTGCTTACCACTATCAGGGTGATGCCGCTCCCTATGCTTCAGGACAGTATCAGTATTCCCAGGATCCTTATTTTCAGAGTAGGTATTCCCAGAATATTGGAGGTTATACTCCTTATCCTTCTATGCCGGCTAGTGGATCGCAGTGGTATCAGGGAGGTCAGTTCCAGCAGGGAGAGGTTGCTACTAGCAGTGCAGGATTATCTAGGCAGTCTAGCCAGACAGGTCAGGGACGTTCTCAGGGACGTGGTAATCGGAGTAGCAGAGGTCGTGGAGGACGACAGCAAAACCAGGGACGTGTTAACAACATCTCACTGCAGGATGCTCAGAACCATCCAGATTTGATTATGGGTACGTTAAACATCCTTGGTCACTTTGCTAGAGTTTTGATTGATTGTGGTGCTACGCACTCTGTGATTTCTCATACTTTTGGTCAAATGACACAACCTCATCCTACACCTCTAGGGTTTGATTTAGAGTTTGCTATGCCTAGAGGGGATAAATGTTATGTTGATAGTGTTTATCCAGGATGTCCAGTGATGATAGAGAATGTAGCTATGCCAGCTAATCTTATCCCGTTAGATATTGTGGATTTTGATGTGATTTTAGGGGCAGATTGGTTGCATTGTAATCGTGCCCATATAGATTGTTACGGGAAATCTGTCACTTTTCATCGTCCTGGACTACCTGAGGTTACTTTTGTGGGCGAGAGAAGTGGGGTGAGGCATGGTGTTATTTCTGCCATGAAAGCAAAGAAGTTATTATCTAAAGGTTGTCAGGGATATTTAGCACATGTGGTGCTAAATGATGTGGCTCCTAGTAGCGTGGAGGAAGTTGGAGTGGTCAGACATTATCCTGATGTATTTCCCGATGATTTGCCTGGATTGCCACCAGACAGAGATGTGGAGTTTTCTATTGATTTGCTTCCAGGTACGAATCCTATATCTTTGACTCCATATAGGATGGCTCCAGCTGAATTGAGAGAGTTAAAAGCTCAATTGCAGGAATTAATTGATAAAGGTTTTATTCAACCTAGTAGTTCACCTTGGGGGGCCCCAGTATTGTTTGTGAGAAAGAAAGATGGAACACTGAGATTATGCATTGATTATAGGCAATTGAATCGGGTAACGATTAAAAACCGTTATCCATTGCCTCGTATTGATGATTTGTTTGATCAGCTTAAGGGTGCTCGTGTATTCTCTAAGATTGATTTGAGATCTGGCTATTATCAGTTGAAGATTAAAGAAGAGGATGTCCCTAAAATGGCTTTTAGGACCCGTTATGGACATTATGAATTTTTGGTGATGCCTTTTGGATTGACTAATGCACCAGCAGCTTTTATGAGGTTGATGAATGAGGTATTCCAGCAATATCTTGATAGATTTGTCATTGTTTTCATTGATGATATTCTGGTATACTCTAAATCGAAATCAGGGCATATTCGACATCTTCATTTGGTTTTGGAGAAATTGAGAGAGCATCGATTATATGCTAAGTTTAGTAAATGTCAGTTTTGGTTGAATCGAGTGGCATTTTTGGGGCATGTGGTATCGGCACAAGGAATTCAAGTTGATCCTCAAAAGATTGCAGCGGTGGAAAATTGGGAGCAACCACGAACCGTCACTGAGGTACGGAGTTTCCTTGGTCTAGCAGGGTACTATCGACGATTCGTGCAAGATTTTTCTATGATTGCTTTGCCACTAACGAGGTTAACCAGGAAGGATGTTAAGTTCGAATGGGATGATAATTGTGAGCAAAGTTTCCAGCGGTTGAAGTATTGTCTCACTCATGCGCCAGTATTGGTACTTCCTGATGATGGTGGTAATTTTGAGATTTACAGTGATGCCTCATTGAATGGTTTGAGATGTGTTTTGATGCAGCATAATAGAGTGATTGCTTATGCTTCTCGGCAATTGAAAGTTCATGAAAGGAATTATCCTACTCACGATCTTGAGTTGGCAGCTATTGTCTTTGCTTTGAAGATTTGGAGGCATTATCTCTATGGTGAGAAATGTAAGATCTTTACAGATCATAAGAGTCTTCAGTATCTTTTTACTCAGCATGATCTTAATCTTCGTCAGCGAAGATGGTTGGAATTGCTAAGCGATTATGACTGCACGATTGAGTATCATCCGGGTCGTGCAAATGTAGTAGCTGATGCACTGAGTAGGAAACCTTAAGGACGACTTAATGCCTTGTATGCTTGTCGTGTTCCTCTTCTTGCAGATTTGAGGTCTACTGGAGTGGAACTGGAAATGGAAGATCGAATGGAAGCATTTCTTGCTAGTTTCCAAGTCAGGTCGGTATTGGTTGATCGGGTACGTGAAGCTCAGATGAATAATGAGGAATCTCAGGAGATAATCGAGGCTATTGAGAAAGGTAAGAAAAAGGATTTTAGAATCAGGGAATCAGACGGTATGCTTATGCAAGAGAATCAGATGTATGTGCCTAATAATGAGGAATTAAAGAAAGGAATTTTGGATGAAGCTCATTGTTCAGCTTATGCTATGCACCCAGGAGGAACTAAGATGTATCATACCATTCGACCATTTTATTATTGGCCGGGTATGAAAAGGGAAATTGCTGAATATGTAAGTAGATGCATCGTCTGTCAACAAGTTAAAGCAGAAAGGAAGAAGCCATTTGGGTTGATGCAACCGCTTCCCGTTCCTCTATGGAAGTGGGAAAACATTACTATGGATTTTGTATATAAGCTTCCTCGTACGCAGAATGGTTTTGATGGTGTTTGGGTGATCGTAGATCGGCTTACCAAGTCAGCGCATTTTATTCCAGTGAGGGAGAAGTATCCTTTGAACAAGTTGGCTAAATTGTTCATTAGAATGATTGTGAAGTATCATGGGGTACCGGTGAGTATTATTTCTGATCGAGACCCAAGATTCACTTCTAAGTTTTGGGTGGCTTTTCAGGAAGCTCTTGGTACGAGATTGCTTTACAGCACTGCTTATCATCCTCAGACAGATGGTCAATCTGAGAGGACTATTCAGACGCTGGAAGATATGTTAAGGTCTTCAGTGTTGCAGTTTGGTGATTCTTGGCATGATCGCTTGGATTTGATGGAATTTGCCTACAATAACAGTTTTCATTCGAGTATTGGTATGTCACCTTTTGAGGCACTTTATGGTAAAGCTTGTCGTACGCCTTTATGTTGGTCAGAGGTAGGTGAGCGAGCTTTGGTGGGCCCAGAGATAGTGGAGGAGACTACTCAGAATGTTCAAGTGATTAAGTCTAACTTGAAAGCGGCCCAAGATCGGCAAAAGAGTTTGGCGGATAGGCATGCCACTGATCGAGTATATAATGTGGGTGATTTGGTATTTTTGAAATTATCACCTTGGAGAGGTGTGGTTCGATTTGGGAAAAGAGGCAAGTTAAGTCCTAGGTACATAGGACCTTATGTGATTGTCGAAAAGGTTGGTGGGGTTGCCTACAGGTTGGAGTTGCCTCCGGAGTTATCCAAGGTGCATAATGTGTTTCATGTCTCGATGCTTCGACATTATGTTTCGGATCATTCGCATGTGATTCCTCCTCAACCTTTGGAGATTAATCCGGATTTGACGTATGATGAAGAACCAGTGACTATTTTAGATTGGAAGGACAAGGTTCTAAGGAATAAGACAGTGAGCATGGTGAAAGTATTGTGGAGGAACCACTCGGTAGAAGAAGCTACTTGGGAGACTGAAGATCGAATGAGAGAGATATATCCGAGGTTGTTTTATGGTTACTAGTATTGGTTTGGTTATGTGAATTTCGAGGACGAAATTCTATAAGGAGGGTAGATTGTCACAGCCCGTCCCGGAATTAATTAATCGAGGATGTGGAATGACGGGATTGCCCTTGAATCTACTACGGTATGTGACATTTCATTTGGGTTTTATTGTTTTATCCTAAGTTTGTTTTGGAATTATTTTGTGTGGTTGGGGTGCTTGTTGACCACACACGTACACTTTCATTTTTTTCACTCTCTCTCTCTCCCTCCCGCATACGCACAGTCCCTCTCTTCCTTCTCATTCAAACTGTACGGACAACCCAGAGATTGTCAAACCTTCACGGATCAACGTGGTTGAGACCACCATCATACTCCTAGAGACCATACGAACCCATTGGTACCCATTTCAGGTAAGGTTTCATACGTTTTCACGCTGAAATCACGAGGCCCGTGATTGTCACTATTCACCAACTTTTAAATGGTTGTATTTTAGGACAATCCAAGCTTACCACGAGCTTAAGGAAGTCCCCACGAAGCTCGGAGTGCTTCGTTTGAAGGTTTGGGACGTCGGGATCATAAGGTTCGAAGGTGGCCGGTTTTGGTGAAATTTTCCCGACGCGATTTGGAAGGTTTTGAGGTTCCAAAGAGGTATAGCCTTCTTCCTCTCATGATTTGTGACATTTTGGTGAAAATTTTATGAAAAATGGTGCAAAAACGAGTGAGAAAAGGGCAGTTGCAGGGTTGCCCAGAATCCGGCGCCGGTGGCACTGTTCCGGCGTCGGGAGGTTGAAGATGATGCGCGTGGGGGGCGCGTGAGGCCGTGGCCTCCCCGGCGCGTAAGGGCGCGTGGGCCATAGAAAAATTTATTTAAAAATATCACGATGTTCGTGAGGTTGTGTAGATCGCGTTGGTATATTCATATGCCAAAATTGAGCATTTTATGAGAAGTTATTTCGAATTGTTGGTTATGTGTTTAAAATAACGTTTTTATAGTTGTTTCGCATATAGGTGAGATCTACCCCGAGGACGAGCGCAGTCAGAGGCGTCACGGGGGTTACGATCCTGCGACATACCAGTGAGTGGGCAGTTTTGTTTTCATTATATGCCTATACTTAATGACTTTTCCCATAAATTGAATTAAAATGAAAATATGTTTTGAAATGCCATGCATAGTTTTATATGAATTATGTGATTGAAGGGCCATACATAGAAATTACATGAAATATGTGAATGGATATTATATGATACATATAATTGATTTGGTGCTGCGGACGCACAGGTGAGTATCAGGTGAGTTACATTTGATGAATTGAATTGTTGGATGAGATTTATGTTGATAGCTCATAACCTGCACCCCTGGTGTTAGTGCTTATGTTATTCACCGCATCACACGCTCACCTTGGATCCAAGTAGATGCTAGTCGTACAGACCACTGGAGGTGGTTCCGACATGCTAGTCGTACAGACCATTAGAGACGGTTCCGACTAGTAGGTGACCTTAGATTATGTGCATAGATGATTGATGAGAGAAGCACTAGAGCGTATTATTACACCATCCGAGTCGTACAGACTACTATAGGTAGTTCCGACTCATGTGCAGCGTAGTGCCGTACAGGTCGCAGTTGGCGACTCCGGCAGGGCCGTACAGGTCACAGTTGGTGACTCCGGCTGGATTGGATAATGAGCTTTAGAATCAGCCGTACAGGACCACTGCAGGGTCTCCGGTTGATTTATTATTTCACCTGATTATTGTTGATACATCCACATTATGTTTATGGCTCATGACATGGCATATTTTTCTGGAAAATGATGATTAAGGGTGTTTGAGATTTTTGAAGCTATATATATATACATGCTATTTTTCTGGGAAGTATACAGGTTTTTCTAGCGAGGGGATATTTATGTTTTTAAAGGAAGATTTTGAAAGCTTTGTTTTACTGACCCACTCACCTTGTTTTGCGCCCCTCCAGGTTGTAGTTAGGAGTGTTTGGTGGCTCTCGAGGATTCCCACGGCTGTTCTGACGGACTTCACTCATGTAGGATTCACCTTCGGGTGTTGTAACTTAGTAGTTGTCCTACTTGACTGCATTTGAACCTTATGCTCTGATTATGTGTATTTCATACTTTAACTATCTCTCTAGCATGTTGTTAGGAGTGTATTGCTAGTAGTCGGTTTTTAGTTACTTATACTCTTTATTATATCGCTTCCGCATTGCGTAATGGTTACGTCACATTTGTGACGGCCAGCACGCCCTGATCCTCGGGTCGGGGTGTGTCATACAAAGTCAAGGGACCTTGATCAAACTTTGAATACTATTAAGGTTTTAATCAAAGAATGTTAAGGATTAGGAACCGCATCCAAAATATCCCTTTTTAAAAAAAAATTAGTACCTTACAATAGGCTAGCAATAATGTGATTCAATCAGTTATTCATTAAATATTATTTTCTCTATTTTTAAACACGTTCAAAACATCTTAAAAGACGCGTAATGCCAGTTATAAAAAAGGTCTTTCGCACACGCATAATAATGTGATTAAATTAGTTATCAAATGATTGTTTTTTTTTTTGAACAAACGATAATATCTACACTAAGGAGGAGGGGGTGGGCTTAGCCTCACAATGAACTAGAAATAATGTGATTCAATCAATTGTTTATTAAATATTATTTTTTCTATTCTTAATATAAATTCAATAGAATGTATATGGAAATCATCCGAGCTCGTCGTTTTGTATGGTGACGCCAGACGTCGGCGTTGCGTTGCAGAGGTGCAGAGGTTCGGCTTGTTATTGTGTACTAGCTTTTACACCTTTTTCAGTGCCAGCTTCAACAATTCCGCCTGGAATATAATTTGTTTGAGTTAAATGGATGTTAGAATCCGTTCAATTTTGATAGGTTTTTAATTTTTGTATGTCTGCGGTTTGATGTTTGAGTGATTGATCTTCATGTACTATGTATTGGAATTTAGTGAGAAAATCGTATTTGAATTTGATTGGTGTTGTTATTATCTTATGCACAATTTAGGGACTATGATTTTGGAGCTGAATTCACTAAGCATTTAGGGCTCGTTTATTAATCCGTAATCAAAATGGGAGGAATTGAATTGATGAGGAGTTGGAATGAGGAGTTGGAATTTGATTCCTGTTGTAACTGTTTACTAAAGTTATCTAGAATCGGAGCAAAAATAGTATTGATTTCGGATAAGTTGTTTATTAATTTGCCAGAATCGGAATACAATCCAATACAATTACTAAAATACCCTTATCAAAAAATAATAAATTATATTATTATTTATATACTAATTAATAAAAAAATTATTTATTAAAAGAGAGAAAATAAATAAATAAAAATAAAAGAAACCCTAATCAATCTTATCATTTTCTCTTTCGTAAAAAAAAAAAAAAAAAATTCTGTTTATAAAAACCCACTCCTCATTGCCATCATAACTCTCTCTTAATCCATTGCATTATGATTTCAAGATTATCTGTTTCAAGTTCACGGCATCTAATGGCAAGTGGATTTGGTTGGGTTGATGGCCTGGGGTGGTTATGGTGATCAGGGAAGGAGTGGCACTGGACAAGGGCGCTAGGCAGCAGAGGAGGGATCTGGTCTGGTAATGCGAAGGGTAGTGTTGGAATTTTGAAAATAAAGTGAGGGTATAATTGGTTGAAGATTTCCATTCCGGATTCCCCATAACACCTAGAATTGGATTATCACCTACATCTAAGGAATCCAATTCCACCAATACAAGGTGTTTGTACCATACTTGACCAATCCCGAAACTACTGAGAACCGGTCAACATTATACCGTCAAGGACCCACAAGGTCAGAGGCCAATCACAAGGTGACATATGTCGACACCAGAGGCCAATCACAGCGCGACACGTGTCAACATCAGAGACCAATCACAGCATGACACGTGTTAATGTCAGAACAAAGCTAGAAACTCTCTTCTATAAATAGGGATCATTCTCCCACAATAATCTCTAATGTCATTTGTACTAGACTATTCACTAGGACTCACAAAATGAGAGCTTGAACCTATGTACTTATGTAAACCCTTCACAATTAATGAGAACTCCTCTACTCCGTGGACGTAGCCAATCTGGGTGAACCACGTACATCTTGTGTTGTTTGCTTCCCTGTCTCAGTCCATTTACATACTTATCCACACTAGTGACCGGAGTAACCAAACGAAGGTCACGAACTTCAAACTTTCTGTTGTACCAAAGTCCTCACTGATTTTGTGCATCAACATTTGGCGCCGTCTGTGGGAATCGACACTTATTCCCACTCTCTACAGCTTTGTCAAGCTGGTTTCCACCACTCGTATACTCTCTTTTGATCAAGCATCCCTCTCCAACATGGGGAGCGAAGGAAGCCATAGCTCACAGAATGACACCCCTCTCGCACCTAGTGCGAAGCAACGAAAGAAGGAAGGAAAAAAGGTTTCTCTTCAAGCTAAAGTCGATGAGCTAGAAGCTCAGAACAACAAGATAGCAATGAAAAATGAGGTCCTTCAAGAGCAATACGAGAAGCTCTTCGAGACGCTCCAAGAAGCTAGGCATGCTCAAACACACGAGCTCGTTGCCCCTGTGAACGTCAACCATTAATCGGATGCCTTCCAACATGGAAGGTCACCTGCCTTCAACATGGTTATTCTTGATAAGGAGCAAGCTACTCCTCAAAATGTCGATCAACATGAAACTTCTCTCAACCTAGCTGCTTCAACCCGAAGCAGGAGAAGTGGAGGAAGACACCTCCTGGCAGAGGGAGCGGAAGGATCGAAAGCTGTTTATCGCGACCGTCGAGACTTCCTGAAGCAACGTCGAGAGAACCCCATCCACATAAGCTTAAAGATCAATGACCCAAGGGTTTCTGAAAGACTCGGTCCCCTACCACGGCCCAGGCCGGCTACCAATTTGGGGAAGGGGCAACAAGTCCTAGAGAAACATGAGGGTATAGGGGACTCAGAGGTGTTCCGACAGACATACCCTAGAAGTCAGTACGGCGAGTCCAGGGAAAAATCACATGCTCTTGATCAGACTTTCTTACTTTCAAGAGGGGATGGAAATTTCCGAAAGAAAGCTCCAGTGATACAAAGCTCTACCCAGGACCCCCTTGTCCTACAGCTCCTTGAAGAAGTAAACAAGTTGAAGGCCGAACGACAAGTTAAGATACCTGACTGGAATCAACCCAGGCCTGGCCCTCTTACAAGGAGGATCCTCAACACCCCCCTCCAGGCGAAGACAAAACAGAAGCTTGGCTTGCAACTCTATACTGGAAAGGAGGATCCCATTGAACACCTTAACCTCTTTGAGTCTACCATGGCATACCGGATGCACACCGATGAAGAACAATGTCTTCTCTTCCCCTCCACCCTCTCTGGTGGAGCTTTAAACTGGTATTGTCGTATTCCACCTGAGATGGTTGACTCATTTGAGGAATTGAGGAAACTGTTTGTTTCTCAACACATCTTCCAGACCGATCGCTTGCATTCTGCAGATGATTTATACACTATCCGCCAGAAGCCGGACGAGTCACTACGAGAGTATGCCGGCCGCTTCAGCCATGAATATTCTCGCTGCGCTGAGGCAGATGACAAGACCGCCCTCAAGGCCTTCACAATAGGCTTACGTGACTGTTTCTTCAAGTACATGATCAATGCCAACACTTGGAAAACTTACTCCGAGGTGATGGCACGGGCCTATAACCACGCATCCGCCGAGGCAAGAACATATCAAGGGAAACCCCCTACAGTCACCCCTTATCAGCAAGTGGGGAGTGGAAGCCAGATCCAACCAAATGAGAAGACATCGGCTCTCCAAACTGCAATAGCGTATCCCCCTGCCTTACTTAATACTTCGCCAAGTCAACAGACATACCAATCTCAAGGCAAGAGGAAGGATTTCCATCCCCACCACTCTCATTTCAATAAAAAGAGTAAAGGGCACTATCGCGATAACCAAGGGTATCGCCATGATAATGCCCGCCCCCAAGCAGTCAATGAAGTGGGCCAAACATGTGTCAAGACACGCCCTACCCTGAGGTATGAGACATACACGCCCTTGAACACCACATGCGTGGCCATTTATCCCAGTATAGCTCACCTGATACAGAAGCCAAAGCCGAGAGAGCCAGTTTACAAGTCCACGAAGAACACGGGCATGTTCTGCTGCTACCATGAGCATAATGGTCATGACAGCGAGAAGTGTATCATCCTCCGTGATCATATTGAAGCTTTGGCACGTGAAGGAAAAATTGATCAATTCCTCCTTCACTCTCCAAGGGATAATTGTAACCAACGCCAAGTGAATGTGATATATTCCATAAGCGGCGGCATACCCATATCTGAATCTTCCAACAGGGCCATGAAAAACAGTGAACGAACTTTGAGGCCTAGTCACCAAGTGTTTCACGTGGAAGACATTAGAGGAGGCAAGTATCAAAAGCCTAACTGGGATCCAATATGTTTCTACCCTGAGGAAGAAAGAGGTATCATCTACCCTCATAGTGACCCATTGATCGTGGAAGCTCACATAGCCAACTTTGACGTACGACGAATCCTGGTAGACACAGGGGCTTCGGTCAATATCATGTTTGCTGAAGCTTTCAGGGCACTTAATGTAGCTGAACACTTGCTCGATCACTCAGTTTCTCCTTTGATAAGCTTCTCCGGTGACGTCGTACAACCTCTAGGGAGCATACACTTACCCTTCACCGTCGGTACAGGCCCTTACAAAGCTACCATTACCACTACCTTCCTAGTGGTTGACTGCCCAGCGTCATACAATGTCATCTTTGGGCGCACAGGCATCAATGATCTCAAGGCCATGGTATCTACACATATGTTGTTGATGAAATTTCCAACCCCCTATGGCAACGGTTATATCAGAGGAGATCAACTTAGTGCACGATCATGTTACAACACTTCAGTCAAGCAACAACATCTGCCTATGCCTAAAGAAACCCTTTCTATACATGACCAAGTCATAAAAACAAGCCCGGACGAAGCCAACTTAGATCTTCATAATGGCAACAGTCAACCCGACGATCCTCGAGATGACTCTTTCACCCAACAAGCCCAACCTGCTGAAGAGTTAGAAAATGTCTCTATCTCAAAAGATTATCCGGATCGCATGGTGAAGATTGGCACTACCTTGTCACCACCCATTCGGTTGGCATTGATCTCTTTTTTGCAAGAGAACACTGAGGTCTTCGCCTGGTCATACGAGGACATGCCAGGCATCTCTCCGGATATCATCTGTCATCACTTGAGTATTGACCCCAAGACCAAGCCGGTAAGACAGAAGCGAAGATCTTATGACGCCGAACGATACGAGGCAATGAAGGCGGAAGTTGAAAAACTCAAAGGCATAGGCTTCGTCCGTGAAGTCAATTATCCAACATGGGTGGCAAATGTGGTTCTTGTTAAGAAAAGTCCGACCAAGGAAAGTCTCTTGCTTCAAAAGATCTTGTGGATAATGTGTGTAGACTACACCGACCTAAACAAAGGATGCCCGAAGGATAGCTTTCCCCTTCCTCTCATTGATAGACTTATAGACTCTACAGCAGGGTGTGAACTCTTGAGCTTCATGGATGCTTACTCAGGGTATAACCAAATCCTCATGAACCCTTCGGACCTAGAACACACAGCCTTCACTACTGATAGGGGACTATATTGCGATAAAGTCATGCCCTTCGGCCTAAAGAATGCAGGGGCAACTTATCAAAGACTTGTAAATTCAATGTTCGCCGAACAGATTGGGAAGAGCATGGAAGTGTACGTTGATGATATGCTAGTCAAGAGCAAACATGCTGACCAACACATTACCAACCTATCTGAAACTTTCACCATTCTGAAGAGGTATCGAATGAGGTTGAACCCCAACAAATGTGCATTCGGTGTGGGCTCTGGCAAATTCTTGGGTTTCATGATTAGCCAACGAGGCATTGAAGCTAATCCTGAGAAGATCAAAGCAATCATCGACATGAAGGAACCGGTAACTTCAAAGGACATCCAGAGCCTCACTGGTAAGGTGGTAGCATTAACCAGGTTCATCTCTAAGGCCACAGACAGATGTGCTCCTTTCTTCAAAGCACTTAAGGGAAGTAAGAAATACATTACATGGACTATTGAATGTGCCGAGGCATTCAAGAACCTCAAGGAGTACATGAGTAAAGCCCCTCTGCTCTCCAAACCTGAAGTTGGGGACACTCTCATTATCTACCTATCGGTACCAGCTTCAGCAGTAAGTTCCGTTCTCATTCGAAAGGATGGTAATGTCGAACGGCCCGTCTACTACGCTAGTAAAGCCTTACAAGATGCGGAGACACGATATTCCAACATTGAGAAATTGGCTCTGGCATTGGTCATGTCTGCTCGAAAACTTCGCCCTTACTTCCAAGCACACTCCATCATCGTGCTTACTAATCATCATCTTCGACAAATACTACAAAGCCCTTACACTTCAGGGCGAATGATCAAATGGGCGATAGCGTTGGGTGAGTTTGACATCTCCTACCAACCAAAGCCAGCTGAGAAAGGCCAAGCGGTGGCAGACTTCATCGCCGACTTCACATATCATGTTGACATTGCTTCTACACCTAAAGCAGTGGCTTCGTTACCCTTGGAAGCCCAGAAAATA
Organism: Heteromeles arbutifolia; assembly: GCA_024362995.1. NCBI lineage: Eukaryota > Viridiplantae > Streptophyta > Magnoliopsida > Rosales > Rosaceae > Heteromeles > Heteromeles arbutifolia. The sequence continues at coordinate 24,510,278 of JANCRC010000006.1, forward strand.
GAACCAACAGCCCCAGTGTGGAGTTTGTATGTTGATGGCTCATCCAACCAACAGGGTTGTGGAGCAGGACTAGTCTTGACTACCCCCGACAAAGTGGCAATGAAGTATGCTCTTCGTTTCAAATTCAAGGCATCAAACAATGAGGCCGAGTATGAAGCCCTTCTAGCAGGCTTACGTTTGGCCAAACATCTTGGGGTTAAACAAATTGATATCTTCAGTGACTCCCAATTAGTGGTTAACCAAGTTACGAACAACTTTAATGCTAAGGATAGCTCAATGGCAGCATATCTTGCGCAAACACAACTTTTGCTCAAGCATTTCCACTACCAGATCACCCAAGTTCCTCGAGCGGCAAACAGTCATGCAGATGCCTTGGCTAGCCTCGCCTCAGCAGTGGAAGACAAAGTTGGGAGAAAAATTCATGTCGAACTGTTGGTTGCTCCTAGCACCACGGCCGCGGAAGTGTGCAACTTACAACAGGGGGATAATTGGATCACCCCAATTTATAAATTCCTTGCTCATGGCTCACTCCCAAATGATAAAGTCCAGGCTAAGCAAATTCGATACAAGTCTACCCGCTACCTGATCATCAACGATCAACTCTACAAGCGAGGTTTTAACTTGCCGTACTTAAGGTGCCTTACGCCTGCCGAAGCAGAAATTGTCCTCCGGGAAATACATGAGGGAGTATGTGGAGATCATGCTTGATCTCGGTCCCTAGCACACAAGACTTTTCGCCAAGGATATTACTGGCCAACACTCCACCAAGATGCCATCAAAGTATCCCGCGCATGTGACAAATGTCAACGCTATGCGACTATTCCTCACTCCCCTCCAGAACCTATCACTCCCATAATCAGCCATTGGCCCTTCGCCCAGTGGGGGCTTGATTTGATCGGCCCAATGCCTGTAGGGAAGGGCAATGTTCATTATGCAATCGTTGCGGTTGACTACTTCACAAAGTGGGCCGAAGTAGAACCCTTGGCAACCATTACTGAGGCAAAGATAGAAGACTTCGTGTGGAAGAACATCCTTTGCAGATTTGGCATTCCCAATGCGATAGTCACTGATAATGGGCGACAGTTCGACAACAAGAAGTTCAAGATGTTCTGCTCTAAGTTCAACATCAACTTATGCTTCGCCTCCTCAGCTCATCCTCAGTCTAATGGACAAGTTGAGGCCATCAACAAAATATCAAGCGCACTTTGAAAACCAGCTTGGACAAGGCTAAAGGTTGTTGGCCTGAATTTGTACCCCAAGTTCTTTGGTCATACCGCACTTCATATCGGACTTCAACAGGAGAAACTCCATTCTCGCTTGCCTTTGGTACAGAGGCAGTTGTCCCAGTCGAGCTTGAGCAAGCAACATTTCGAGTCCAGAACTACTTGCAAAGTGAGTGACAAACAACTCACCCTCAACTTGGATCTAGTCGAGGAACACAGAAACCAGGCTCACTTGAGGAATGTCGCCTACAAGCAACGTATCTCTAACTACTACGACTCAAGGGTCAAACCTCGCTCTTTCAAAGTGGGGGATTGGGTATTAAAAAAAAGATTACTCTGCGATAGAGTCCCAAGTGAAGGCACATTGAGTCCAAACTGGGATGAACCGTTTGAAGTTATTGGCATCAGTTGTCCTGGCTCCTACAAGCTCAGAAGTTCCGATGGCAAGATCCTTGGCCATCCATGGAATGCTGATCACTTGAAGTACTACTACAAGTAGACTCACAGTGTAGAAGTGTTGAGCTATAGCCGTTCGACATCCTATGTAATGAAGACCATTTGGTAATGAATTCAATAAAGAGATGATTTAGCCAACTCGGCCCTAACTCTTTTACATTCCTAGCAATGAAACACTCAAGTGTTGAAACTTCAACGGGAATGCTTCCGACATGAAATAAAATCTAAGTATGTGTCAACGAGACTATACAAAGAAACGAACAACCAAGTCATGGCTTATATCCAAACAAAGGATCTATTCAAACATAGCCAAACATTCATCAATGATAGTGCAAACACTCGTAAACATCCAAAACAAAAAGCTCTCAGGCTTACAACATGGCAGACGCCATACAAACAACAAACTAGTACATCCAGAGTACATGCAGAAAGTGAAGACACTTCTAGTCATCCTCATCTGAAGTCGAACCCTTGACAATATCACTCTGCATCCCACCACCATCATCTGCATCTCCAAGATCATCTTCACCTTGGTGAACCTGCTCATCAGCACTAGCCTCATTGTCAGACTCCTCTTCACTACTAGGATCGACTGCGAGGACGAAGGTTTCACCCTTTTGTCGATACTCATCTTTCTTCTCACAGTACTTGCGAATAATACTTCCATCGTCGTAACGATCAAGGACGGCCATCTATTTCCTTTTCTCAAAATTAGCCGCCCGGATGCAGTGAGGTCTAAAGGCATCATGAAAGGCTTGAGAACTTAAGAACTCGTGCACGGCAGCTTTCCTCTCAGTTGGGATACTCCTCTTCAGCTCAGAAACCTCAACTAAGGCACTATCCAACTCCGCTTTAACCTTGGAAACCTCGAGAATAGTTGTCTCTAACTGTTCCTTAGCCGCCTCTAACTGTGTCTTGAGCCTCAAGTTCTCACCATTCCGCCTTTTCAAACTCTCAAAGTTTTGATCTTTAAGCCGGACGGCCTCAACCAAAGCTTCACTCGTCTTCTTGGCATCTTTCACAAGCCGCCTATTCTCTTTAAACTTTGCCTTGTATTTCTCAAGCTCTTGTAGCCTGTCGTCGTACTCAGTCATGACTTACATGACAAGATGATCATCACTACTAGAAAAAAGATGGGAGAAAGTAAAGAAATGACAAGGTAACACTCACATAAGAAGATAGCCTCATCATCCGGTCACGATCAAATTCGTGCCTAGCTAGCGGCTCGCCAAGCTCTTCAACAGTAGATCGACGTCCTGCCAAGCAATTATTGACATACCTAAAACTACTTGGTTGCATGGCAACCTTCAAATCCTTCCAAGGGACGCTGCCAACCTCTTCCTTGTACTTTCTCTTACGGCTGCAGTTAGGACCACCTTCTTAGTCAATGGACTCCATGGTTGGAGGAAAGATGGGATCGATGGTAGGAAGAGGAGGCAACAGTCGCTTCTCATCTCCTGCAACTATGGCGGCAGCACACCCGATAGCCTCAGCTTCAACCTTCTTTGAGGCAGCAATCTTGAGGACTTCCTCTTGCGACTTAGGTCTAGGGGCTGGCCTCATCCGATGCTTACAAGCTCCCTTGTGAAACAAAATGTCGTCTATAGGAACCAACATGGGTGCTTTCCCTTTCTTGGTGCTAGTCTCCCCTTTTTTGCTCACTTTCTCCACTGAACAAAAAAAAAAAATCAAAGTAAGGAATGCAATTTTGTAAGAGCAAGAGAAGGCGGAATGAAAGATACAACTTACTTGTTCGTCTCTGGCACTCGGAAACTTGGGGCTGGAAACCGTACTTTTGAAATAAGGGTCGTAGCTTGCCCAAATGCCTATACTCTTCGGGCACCCTCAAAACCTTCTCTACGTCAGCTAGCTCCCGTCCGGACAGTTTGATGGTTCCTCGTGTCACTGCAAAAAAAAAATGTGTTAGAAGCAAGAAGAAATCACAACAAATAGCAAACAATGCAAACAATGGATACATTACAACCTACAGTCTGGAAGTGAGTAGGAACACATCGCACAGGTGTGACACCCTTAGCATGCTCCCAATCGTTATAAAGAAAGCACCAACGGTTTTTCCAAGTGCAGTGCGCCTTTTTCTTACCAAAGACAACACGCTCTCTCTCACTCCGACATGCACACTCGGCATACCCAGTGCATGCTTTCATCGGACGCATCTTATAGCAGTAGCGCCACTGATGGAAGGAAGGCTCACCTAACCCACATTCCATCCAAATAATATAAAACCCAATCAAGGTATCCCAAAAACCAGGGTTGAGTTGCCCAGGCGCATATCCAATAAAAGATAGCATCCGTTGCAACCACGGGTGTAAAGGTAGCTTCACCCCTAAAGTCAATAATACCTGGGTATAGAACATAACATGACCCTTGGGCGGCTCAGAGGGCAATTCTTCACAATGCACCAAACGCATTCCTACACTACAGGGGACACTACATGACTGCCTTAGGGCCTCCAGCTGCTTTTCGTTATCTAACAAATTTTTCTCTAAATGGTCCGCTGTAAACTCAGAGCGAAATATGGGTATGGCGTCACAAACAACCCCTTCACCCACTGGCATGGAGGAAGAACCAATATTGGCTAAAGTTTGACAAGTGTGAAGATCACCCAACGTTTCTTTTGTACAAGACTCTGACAAAGACCATGAAGACTCTGACAGTGCAGGCTCCAACCTAGAGCTAGAGCCAGGGGAGCCCTCATCACTAGAACTTCCAGGCTCTGACATCTACAACAAACAAAAACAAATTCTATCACTACATGGAGGATCAAAACATAAGGAAGTTCCTAGGGCATGAGAAAAAAGCTCAACCAGTTCATTATGTTCTTAACCAAGTACATGACCACTCAAACAATTCAACAAGAATGAAAGCATTCGATCTAGTGGAGAAGACTACCAACCTGAAGATGGTGCAAAGCAATGCCGGAATCCCTCTCAACTAGAGAGCACTTTGTCTTCAAAAATCACTACAAAATTAGCAAATGAAGGCAAGGTAAAGAGTGGAAACTTATCATTCTTATATAGATAGCTCAACATAGCCAAAGAACTTTGAAATTCAAATTCAAACCATGAGAAAGCCACACATGGAAATTCTTCAAACTTCCACACAAGCTAGGGAGTTTCAAATTTCAAATGTTCAGTTCCCCAACTCCAAAAAAAAAAAAAAAAAAAAAAAAAAAAAATCAAAAAATCAAAAAATCAAAAAATCAAAAAAAAAAAAAAAAAATCCGAAAAAAAAAAAAAAAAAAAAATGGAAGGGGGAACACTACAAAGCTTCATCAATGGAGGACAACTACAATTCTCAAAAGCTTCACACACTCTTGATCAAGATAGTGTGAAGCAAAATCAATTTATGGTGCAAACAAAGCTTCACCCTAAAAGCTTGACCATACAAAGCTTCACCCATAAAGCTTCACCCACAAAGCTTCACCCTACAAAGCTTGACCATACAAAGCTTGACCCACAAAGCTTGACCATACAAAGCTTCACCCTACAAAGCTTCCCCACAAAGCAAAGCTTCACCCACAAAGCTTCACCCCACAAAGCAAAGCTTCACCCACAAAGCTTCACCCAACAAAGCTTCACCCCACAAAGCAAAGCTTCACCCTACAAAGCTTCACCCAACAAAGCTTCACCCCACAAAGCAAAGCTTCACCCTACAAAGCTTCACCCCACAAAGCAAAGCTTCACCCACAAAGCTTGACCATACAAAGCTTCCCCACAAAGCAAAGCTTCACCCACAAAGCTTCAACATCAAAGCTTCACCAACAAAGCTTCATCATCAAAGCTTCACCTACAAAGCTTCAACAACAAAGCTTCACTACAAAATTTCAACACTAAAACATGCAAGAGCTTCACACACTCTTGATCAAGATAGTGTGAAGCTAAATCAAATTTTGTGTCCAAAAAATAGCTTTAACTAGTCAAGCCTTTTTCCCTCTCTCCCTCTTCCGTCACCTTTCATCTATCAAATTTCCGCAACTTCTGCTCTTCTTCAATGGAGCCGAATTTTGGATATCTTATGTTTCTTGAACAGATAAACAACTTTCAAGAAGGAAATATTTCTGTTTGAGCGAAGGAAATTAGAGTTTTAAAGCTCCAAACATGACAGTCAGATTCCTGCCGATTCCAAAGCTGTTGTGATGTTTCAAAGATCTGGAAGTATTTAACCATTAATTCATACTGAATTTTTGATATGTTATGGAATAGATAATGAGGAACAACTTCGATGAAGAAAGTATATTGATTTGAGCAAGATAAAATGGAGTTACGAAGCTAACAACAGGTCTGATGGGTTGACAGACAAATCATGAACAGTTATTCATCATACCTGAATGTCTGGAGTTATACTACTCCGATGGATCTCAAATTTGGATATGTTGTAGATCACAAGTTAAGGAACAACTTTCATGAAGACGACTTTGCGATTTGAGCTACAGAGAAGGGTGTTATAATTGCAGCGACTCAGGCTGATTAGTGGAAACAAAAAGCAATTCCACCACAAAAGGGGGAAGCAGAAATGGGCAAAAGGATGAGACCTTGGGTCTCATTTTTATTATTTCCCTACCTCTCAAAAAGGAAGCAAGAAAGAATTGTACTTCACTAAGAAAGAATTATGCTTCACCAAATGAAGCAAGGCAAGGCATCGATATTCTGACAACTTGGTAACAAGCAAGACACCTCATTCAGCAACTCTCCTCGACCGACGACTTGAGGGACTCCTATCATATGCTACTACACCTTGGTACTCGAAAGTTCCGCTACTACTTAGTGACTTGGATCTTTCAAGTCCCCAATCGAGAAGTTTTCCTCACTCGAGAAATTAGAGGAGCACTATTTCAACCTACAGGATCCACCCATGAAGTTTCAACAAGCAAATTTCAACAAAAGAAATAATTCAAAGAACTTAATGGAGGATGCCTTAGTGTATTTAACACAATACGCTGAATGAAGTAAAGCTTGTTTATTGACATCATCGATAAATTACATATATGTACATACACAAGAATCAAAACAAACAAACAGGAGGGAACCTTCACAAAGGTTGCCCAGGAAAAGCCTCAGTACTCGACAAAGCACCAGAAAGAGGAGGCACCGGAGGGTGGTCATTTGGAACCTCTGTACTGGGCAGAACCCCAGAAGGAGGAGGCACCGGAGGTCGATCGTTTGGAGCTTCAGTACGCGGTAAAGCTCCAGAAGACGAAGGCAATAGATGCCCTTGCAACAAACCCACAAACCTCTGATGATCACTTAGAATCTGATTCTCGGATTCCTCCAGCCGGTCAAGTTTTCTCTTTATGCCCGTGGAGTAGTTATGTGCAAGCAGGTGCAACTGTCTATTCTCATGCTTAAGCCCTCTGATCTCCTGTTGGAGGCTTATCACCTCAGCCGCCAAGGACTCAACCTGGCGGGTTCGAGCAAATAGGCGATGGGCCATATTAGACACAGAAGCCGCACACTGAACACTGAAAGCCAGAGAATCCTTAACAGCCAACTCATCGGACCGTTTGGAAAGTAGTCTGTTATCTTTGGGAGTGAGAAGATTCCTGGCCACCACCGCAGCGGTCATGTCATTCTTCATCACAGAATCCCCAACGGTAAGATGACCAGTAGGGGATAAGAAAGACGGACGCCATATGTTATCTTGAGGAGACCTGGCTGCCTCTTCCTCAACATTTAAGTCAAAACGACGGTCGGATGGGCCAGACATTTTCAGAAATGACGAAGGAAAAATGAGGTCCAATAAATCTCAGAAGCACAAAAATGAAGGGAAGATTTCTACAAGCAGTAACTCTCTAAGCGTACTTCTTGAACACAATTGGTGCCCCTATAAAAGAAAAGGCAACATGGCCGTTTGTTCGAAAATCAAAGAGGCACCGCTCCTCGAATTTCGAGAGCCAGATCTCCTTGGATAAAATGTGTCTGCAATCTTCACACGCAACATCAGCTTTCCGGATATCACGGACCACTTTTTCAAAGTGCTCTGACAAAGTTAAGGCATGAGAATTTCGAAGTTCCAGCTACCCTACTATTACCCACAAGGGTAAAGGAATAGCACCACTACTTGCTAATTGGGAAATCACTATACGAGTCAAATCTATCCTCTATGGCAAAGCATACCCACAAGAATGCCTAATTTTTCCTCATCTCTGAGAATACACCTTCAACAGATATGCTTGTTCAAAAGTCGAAGGGGCAACGCTTTCCGAACTTCGAGAGCCAGATCTTCAACAGATTTGCTTGGTACAAAAATCGAAGGGGCAACGCTTTCCGAACTTCGAGAGCCAGATCTTCAACAGATTTGCTTGGTTCAAAAATCGAAGAGGCAACGTTTTTCGAATTTCGAGAGCCAGATCTTCAACATACCCGCTTGTTCAGAAATCGAAGAGGCACCTCTCTTCAAACTTCTAAGAGCCAGATTTTCCTGGATATAATTTGTCGGCACTTTTCACAAGCAACATCAGCTTTCCGGATATCACGGAACACTTTATCACAAGATCTCTGACAAAGTTAAAACACGTGAATCTCGCAGCTCCCACTACATCGATATGACCGATAAGGGTAAAGGAACAACATTACCATTTGCTGTTAGGGAAATTCCTAATATATGTGGACCTCCATCCTCCATAACCAGGTAGACCTACAAAAATGTTCAACTCCTCCTCACACCCGAGAGGACACTCCCAACGAAGCCTCTCGAAATACTTAGCTTTCTTTCCCCCCGATAATACCTTTGCAAACAAGCCACACCAGAGCAAGAATATCTCATATCATCAGGGACAAAAGCAAGAGTATCCCATATCATGCTTTTTCCCTGTCTTTTCCTTCGCCCTTGCTCTTACCTGCAAGACAAGGAGAAAGAGAGCAATCAGCCAGCACTTAGAATCAAGCTTCCAGTCAGGAACCGATTGCCTGGAACCCCTTCCTGATTACTTACCTAGCATTGCTCTCGAGTACTCATCTTCAACATCTTGTGCTTCCAGAGAAGATGCCACATCTGCATGGAGAACAGATAAGGCAAATGAAACTGATACCTTGAAGCATGTGGAGACAACGTGCTAATTCATCCTCAACTAAACTAAGGATCACTTTCCATGTGAGATTACTCATGGTCCGATTTCCTTCAAAAATCAAGCCACCAACGGCCCTTGAAGAAATTACAAGTCCAATTCACGATCAAGTCTCACATTCCTTCCTAAGAAGCCCTCCAGCTCAGTTCAAGAATAAACCTGTGGAAATATACTTCTTCAAAAGCAAAAGTACCTCATATCATCAGAGTCGAAGGCAAAATTATCTTGTGGCATGCTTTTTCCTTTACCCTTGCTCTTGCCTACGGGACAAGGAGAAAGAAAGCAATCGGTCGGCACTTAGAAAGGTTGAACAAAGAAACAGACCATCACCTCTGCCTCGTGCCTGCCTGCCGTTCAGAAGAAACAAGCAGAGAAGAATGCAGCATGATAAGCTGTAACAGATCGCTATGGCATGATACCCCGCCCTGCACAATCATATAACTCAGCAGAAGAAATCTGAGTTGAATCCAAGAGCTCGAGAAGCTTCAACAACCTTTCGCTGGCACCGTCGCCAAAGAGCAAAGCCTCGCCATACCAACAGTAAAAGTATCCCATATCATCAGGGTCAAACGTACTCTAGATTTGACGGACTTGTTTTGACCCTCAAATTCCTGAGTTGGCTCGCTTATTTGGAGGAAACTAGAAAACCCTCCAGCCCAGTTCAAGAATAAGCCTGTGGAAAGTTACTTTTTCAAAAGCAAAAGTATCTCATATCATCTCTTCTCCTTTTTCTTCCCTTTATCCTTCTTGCTGAATAAGAGACAAGGAGAAGGAGAATAATTAGCCGGAACCCGAAGTCAAGCTTCCAACCTAGACCTGATTGCTTGGAACTCTGATTACTTACCTTATCTGTCACCTCTTTCGGCAGATCTCCTCGTTCAGAGACTTGGGGGACTCCTACTATAGTGTTTGTATCACACTTGACCAAGCCCGAAACTACAAGTAAGCTTCAAGTGAAAATGATACATTACCTTGTGCGTCAACATCAGCTAGAGATACCACTCATGAATGGAGGAGAAATGCTTCCAGAAAAGATGCCACTTCCACCTATGGAACAAAAAAGGCAAGTGAAAACGACACCACGCTTCAGTACTTGGAAGTTTCGGGATTACTCAGTGGCTTGGAACTTGCAAGTCCCCAACCGAGGAGCTTCCCTCACTCGGGAACTTAGGCGAGCACTGTTTGTACCATACTTGACCAATCCCGAAACTACTGAGAACCGGTCAACATTATACCGTCAAGGACCCACAAGGTCAGAGGCCAATCACAAGGTGACATGTGTCGACACCAGAGGCCAATCACAGCGCGACACGTGTCAACATCAGAGACCAATCACAGCATGACACGTGTTAATGTCAGAACAAAGCTAGAAACTCTCTTCTATAAATAGGGATCATTCTCCCACAATAATCTCTAATGTCATTTGTACTAGACTATTCACTAGGACTCACAAAATTAGAGCTTGAACCTATGTACTTGTGTAAACCCTTCACAATTAATGAGAACTCCTATACTCCGTAGACGTAGCCAATCTGGGTGAACCATGTACATCTTGTGTTGTTTGCTTCCCTGTCTCAGTCCATTTACATACTTATCCACACTAGTGACCGGAGCAACCAAGCGAAGGTCACGAACTTGAAACTTTCTGTTGTACCAAAGTCCTCACTGATTTTGTGCATCAACACAAGGAATTGAATTTCAAAATTTGTGTGGGCCTCACTGCTTTTTTGATTCCTCAATGTTTAGAATGTAGAAGATGAGTATTTGAGTTTCAACTTTTTCTTTTTCGTCAATCCAGTCTAGTTTGTCCTCCGATACAAAATCCTTTCACTTCAACTTCATTTTACATTTGTTGCCGTTCTGATTGACATTTGTTCTCCTTCTAATTAATTGCTTAGGGTAGTGCATGTTAGTGAGTGCAGGTTAGATGAATTTCTTTCCTCAAATAAAATTAAATAATTGCATCAAAAAACACAAATAAATAAAAAACAGCAGCCATGGAAAATGTTATAATGCTGTAAGGAGCTCCAGTAGAACTTTGAAACTTTACCAAAAAATCAAATAAGATGTAGTAAAGCTAAAAAATGAGAAAAATTTGAAAAACAAAAAGCTATGTTTCTAAAGAGCTCAAGGTGGGAGGGGAGACAAAGGACTTAGATGATTTTTGACTTTCGAGTTTCTTTGAGATTTTATTTTATAATGGGTGTAAAGATAAATATACATTTTAAGTTGGTTTGGGAGGGTATTTTAAGTAATAAATTTGGATTTAAAGAGATATTAATTCTTTAATTAAAAATAATATGAGTTTAGAGAGTAAGTTGGCTGTAGAAAGATGTTAGATGAGTTCAAATAAAGTTTCCCTATTCCTGTCATCCTGCTGCATGCATTCAAATTCCAACTGGACGCAAGCTTCAACTCTTTTGAAATCCGAAAACTAAAAGTCTCCAACCACCGTTGTCCTTTGATCTCTCCCTCTCTAATACACACACACACACACATGAGACTGAGAATCTTGAACACACGTCTTCTTCTTCTTTGAGAGAGAAAATAAAATAGAGAGGATTGGGGGTGAAAGAGAGGTATGGGAGGGAGTTGGCGGAGTGGTAAGAAAGAAAAAAAAGCCCAGATATCTATATATATATGGGCTGTTTTTTGTTTCTTACCACTCCGCCAACTCCCTCCCATACCTCTCTTTAATAAAATAAAGAGTAAATTGTACGAATGGTCCCTCAACTTTAATCAAATTGGAGCAATGGTCCCTCAACTAAAAATCCATTACCATTGGTCCCTCAACTTATCAAAATGTGTAGCTATAGTCATTTTCATAAATGTTGTCAAAATTTTGTCAAAATAAGTTATATTGGAATCACCATTTATACAATTAGGGTCCCTCAACTCATCAAAGTGTATAATTATGGTTCTTTTTGTCAACTATGTCAAAAATTTTGTCAAAACGAGTTACATTGGAAGGACCATTGCTACAATTGGGTTAAAGTCACGGGACCATTTCTCCAGTTGAATTAAAGTTGAGGGACCAATGGTAATGGATTTTTAGTTGAGGGACCATAGCTGCACGTTTTGATAAGTTGAGGGACCAATAGTAATGAATTTTTAGTTGAGGGACCATTACTCCAATTGAGTTAAAGTTAAATGACCATAACTACAATTTACTCTAAAATAAAATAGAGAGGATTGGGGTGAAAGAGAGGTATGGGAGGGAGTTGGCGGAGTGGTAAGAAACAAAAAACAGCCCAGATATATATATATATATATATATATATATATATATATATATATATATATATATATATATATATATATATATATAAAAAATCCAGAATGTGGAGTTCTTTTTCTGACCGGCTACGCTGATTCCGATGATTCCCTGCCTTTTTGTCTCTTTTTCTGCTTTTCCTGCTTAGTTTGTTTGTTTCATCAGACAATTAGGTGTAGTTTGTGAGGGAAAATAAAATAGAAAGAAAGGAGTAAGGGGGAAAGAGGGGAGTGACATTGGACATTGGACATCTCCTCGCACTTCTTTTTCGCCCTCTTGTGGGTTCCCAACTTTCACTTAGCAACTTTCAGAGCACGCTTGTCCTTGCCTACCTTCAGAAGCTCAGTGATTCTCTTCTCATATGTTGTATGGTGCAAAACCGGCAACTTCACGAATCAAATTCCTAACAAAGGGCACCCTTTCGCTAGTTTTTCCTTTAGGATCGGGGGGCGTGGAGGTCACTCTCTCTTGGTTATTATGTGGCCTTTTTTCAATCCCACAAAAATCCTACTTTGTGGCTGCGTTGGAGCCATTGCCCCTGTATATCAGTGGGAGCTTGGATTTTGAAGAAGAAGCAACAGAACACACAAGTCGCGTCTTTCGATCTTTGAAAATAGAAGTTCTTTCCCAAACCCCTCATTCCTATTATTTCCTATTGTTCATCTATTTCCCTATCTTTTCCTGCTTAATTGGTTGCATCTGCGGCTTCAACTGTTGTTCGTTGATAGGGATTTTACCACCTACAAAAGTAGGGATAAAAACACTAAAATACTTGCAAGAGTACAAGGTTATCGTAGTATAGCAGCTCTAGCAAGGTTGTTCTCCTCAGGGAATGAATGAATAATTTGTATCAAATCAAATCTTAATTAATTACTTAAAACAAAGTTTTGGAAAAGGTTGATTTTTGATTTCAAATAATAAAAACGAATTTAATGTAAATAATTAGATAAAGTGATAAAATAAAATAAACTAAAAGAAAATAGTTTTTGAAAATTAAATTGTAAAAGCCTAGGGTTTTGCCGTCACCTTAACAATCATACGTAGTTCTTCCAATTACTTATGAAGTACACATCCATATTTTGAAGGTTAGGTTTTCCTAAAATATGCCTACTTGGACCCCTAACATATAGCGTATATCAAACATGCAATCCGTCTGTTGTATTCAGATCAAATCTAAACATGCATGACTCATTAAGCTTTGTGAAACCTTTTGAAAAACCATACAATCCTTAAGACTTAGTATTCATCCTAAGTGAACTTGCACATATTAATCACAAGAAGCCTTCGTCAATTTCAAGGACCGACCTCCTACCAAAATTGCATCAAATTACTTTTCTAAAGATCCTAATGGTAGCTACGTATTAAGACAATTAGATAGTTTAAATCAGTGGTTAATAATTCAAAATCTGCATGCATAATATCATAAGCAAATTGAAAAGAAACTACATATTCTTGCTAAGCCTCGTGGCCTCGCCCTAGCAAACGGAAATTAGTTACTAGCAATCATACAACGAAATATTATTAAAAATAAGGATATAAAACACCTTAAAAATAAACTTGAATCCAAAAAGCTCTCTAAAGTGTGCGTGTGTTTTCTCCCCTCTATTCTCTCTCTAAAAATCCTAATGGCTAAAAAACCTTATTTATACTACTAGAAAATAAAACCCTACCTAGAAAAGGTCTTAGAATAAAATTAGGAAATCAAATAAATTAAAATAAATTAGGAAACATAATCCTAAATTGACTAGTAAAATTTGCCCAAAATCTGCATAGTCTCAAAATAGCCACGTTTCTGGATCTTTAGGGCTCCAAAACAGGCCCAAAATGACTAGAATTAAAGCTTGAGATGTCCCGAACATAATTACAGAAGGCCTTAAACCCAAAAGACACAATCTTGGACGCCAAAAAGCCCAAAGAAGCCCAAAACGTCACTTTGACAGCACTGCACGCTGTTCCTTTATTTCATCCCCATAAATAAACCACTCGGTATAAAATGAAACTTTGATACGATCAAGTCAACAGACTCACGAACATCTTCCCATTGAAATCACTCCAAAATTCATCCGTTTGACTACTTTTTGCTCCAGAGGAAGTCGAATATCCTACATTGAAAATATATAACAAAGTATCAAATTTCTACCAAAATAACCAATAAATTAATACTAAGATTAAGGTAAAATATATGGTATAATATGGACTCATCAAATACCCTCAAACTTAGCTTTTTGCGTGTGTAGTAAAATTCCCTATCAAGAAATTGGCGCCGCTGTCGGGGATTATTTAAATTAGTTCGTTCTTATCAGATTTTCAGTTAGTTACTGCTGTGTGTGTATATATATATATAAAATATAAAATATAAAATTAAAAAAAAATTGATGTGATATAAAATAACACCCAAACTTAAACCCTCTTGTTGACAATTGTAGTAGATGTGTAAGTAGGGATCGTTCTAGGCCGGGGATTAGGAGGGATTGCTAATCTACTCAAATTAAACTCTAAAACACTAAACTAGACTCTAAAACAGAAAACTAGACTTAAACTGACTCAAAACACACGAACTAAGTTCCTATGACTCAAGACTAGCACTAAAGGGTGATTTAGACGAAAATTAAACTAAGAAGACTTGAAATACTAAAGGGGGATTTGTTTTGACGAATTTAAAACTTAAACAAACAAACTTGTAAAAAAAACTTAAAAGGGTACGAATTGGGGTGAATTTAAGGGTAAAAGGCTAGCTAGAGGGTCATTCTCCACACATGACACATATGCAACACAAATCGATCTCCAGTTATTATTCCTATAAACCATGAACGACAATGCCCCAAGTTAATCTTGAACACCACTAATTAACCATCAGATTTTACTAAATTCATTGAATTGGACATCGCATCGCAACCAAATTATTCTTCTCAAGTTCCCTACATGAACAGCATAATAAAGATACATATCAAAGATCATTAAGTTCTATGAAAATCATAAGCATTTACATGACATTCGTGAGTATGAGCAACATGATACTCCTGCCAGGAATTTACTTAACGCGATCGTGACTAGCAACCTCCGCTACTTGTAAATATAAGTTTGTAACTATTAGGTGAAACTCCCTTATATTTTAGCATAAAATCCATGCATGCAAACTAAGTATGCATCCTTAATCAACATACAAGAATAAGTTTTCAATCAAACAGTTAAGTAAATTGCATTCACGATTTATGAAATAATAACTGGATGTAATCAATTCATATCACATATATGTTCATGGCTTTGAATTCACCTCTAGCTAAAACGAGTTTAGTTCCTCATGTTCACAATTAAACAAAGACAATTAAATTTAAACATTGAAAACAAAAGGTAGAATACACCTGGGCTCCAGCAATCCAAAGGTCTTGAATGGCAAGCACGGCTCCAAGCTTCTTTTTCCTTCCATCCTTGTTGCGGCACAATGGGGGTTGTGTCGTAGGTTATAAGAGCCTTAACTCAGTGGAAAAATTACCCCCTGGAGGAATTTTAGAACAACTGATCCTTGATTGGTTGGTGCTGCAATTGCCTCGACCCATTTAGAAACATATTCAACAGCCACCAAAATATATTGATTGCCATAGGACATTGGGAATGGTCCCATGAAATCAATACCCCAAACATCAAATAATTCAACAACTAATATACTTTGTTGTGGCATTTCATTTCGTTTGGATTGATTACCTACACTGTGACAACGATCACAAGATTTACACCAACTATTAGCATCCTTGAAAAGAGTAGGCCAAAACAATCCACTTTGCAAAATTTTAGATGTTGTTCTCTTAGGGCCAAAATGTCCCCAACAAGTATAATGATGGGCAAACTTTAAAACACTTTATTGCTCTTTTTCTGGAATACACCTGCGTATAACTTGGTCTGAACAATATTTGTATAAATATGGTTCATCCCAAAAATAATACTTTGCAGCTGCCAAAAATTGCTTTTTCTGCTGGAAAGTAAAATCTGGATAAATTACCCCTAGCCAAATAATTAACTAAATCAGCAAACCAGGGTGAACTAATCTGGGCAGCAAATAGTTGTTCGTCTAGAAAATTTTCATTTAATGGCAACAAGTCATCTTTTGCAGAAATTGGCACAATCAACCTTGACAAATGATCAGCCACAACATTTTCACTACCCTTCTTTTCCTTGATTTCTAAGTCAAACTCTTGCAGTAAAAGAATCCAACGAATTAATCGAGGCTTAGCATCTTTCTTAGACAACAAATACTTCAAAGCGGCATGATCTGTGTAAACAATCACCTTAGCCCCAACTAAATAAGAACGAAATTTTTCTAATGCAAAAACAACTGCCAACAATTCCTTCTCTGTGGTTGCATAGTTCAGCTGTGCATCATTGAGAGTTCGACTAGCATAATAAATAACTTGGGGAAGCTTATCTTTCCGCTGTCCAAGAACTGCTCCTACTGCGTAATTGGAAGCATCACACATTAATTCAAAAGGTAAACTCCAATTAGGGGCTGCAATAATGGGTGCTGTAGTGAGGAGTGTCTTTAACTTGTTGAAGGCCTCCAAACAAGCCTCATCAAAAACAAAAGGAGCATCATTAGCCAATAAAGTACACAACGGTTGGCTAATCTTGGAGAAATCCTTGATGAACCTTCTATAAAACCCAGCATGGCCAAGAAAAGATCGAACACTTTTAACAGTTGTCGGTGGTGGCAACTTTGCAATTACATCAATTTTAGCCTTATCAACCTCAATACCCCTATTAAAAATCAAGTGGCCTAGAACAATCCCCTGTTTAACCATGAAATGACACTTTTCCCAATTCAAAACCAGGTTTGTCTTAATGCACCTCTCAAGGACTTGAGATAAATTTTGCAAACATTGATCAAAAGAATCCCCAAAAACCGAAAAGTCATCCATAAATACTTCAACTACTTGTTCAACCAAACCTAAAAATATGCTCATCATGTATCGCTGAAACGTTGCAGGAGCATTGCACAAACCAAATGGCATTCAGGCTAGTTAGAGGGTCCTTCTCCACACATGATATATGCATTTGAACCAATTTCCAGTTATTATTCCTTTAGACTTGAATGACAACACCCCAAGTTAACCGTGACAGCACAAATTAACCCTCAGATTTTCCTTAGTTCATTGAATTGAATGGAAGACGCATTACAACCAAATTATCCTTATCAAGTCTCCTAACTATGACAGCATGATAGAAAACATATCAAAGGTCCTTACGTTCTTTGAAAATCATAAGTGTTGACGAGGCATTCGTAACTATGACAGCATGATACTCTTGCCTAGGACTTACTTAACATGATTGTGACTGGCAACCTTTACTACTTGTGAATATAAGTTCATAACGATTAGGTGAAACTCCCTTATACTCTAGCATCAAATTCATGCATGCAAATTAAGTGTCGACCCCCAATTAACACACACAAACAAGTTTTAATAACTCAGTTAAGCAAATCACATTCTAGTCTTAAGAAACAATAACTGGACGTAATCAATTCATATAAAACATATAATCATGGCTTCAAATTCACCTCTAACTATAAAGAAATTAGTTCCTCATGTCCACAACCAAACAAACATAAATAAATTTAAACATTGAACAAAGATAGAAAACACCTACAAAATGCTCCAGAGTCCTTTCTTCCTTGCAAGCTGCGGCACAAGAAGGTATGGCTGATTTGTGGTGTAGAGATATATGAATGAGAGATGGTTGTGTTGAATGGTGCAGCAAATATGTGAATATATAGAGGGAGGGTGCGGCACAATTAGATGGTGTAGGAAAAGGATTACAAAATGTAGTTTGTGTAGGAAAATAAAACACAATCCTCAGGGGAAAGGGTTTATGTAATCCTAGCAGGAAATAGGACATCTAGAAGACCAAAAACCAAAGGGAATTAGGCTAAAGGTGCGGCTGGATCATGCATCTAGAAGGCTTGGGGCGCCACCTTTTTAGGGACTTCTAGAAAGAGTGTTATTTGGCTGATTTTGGGGTTTCTAGAAGGGGATAGGTGCGGCACCTTTATAGGAATGGATAAGGTTCCTAGAAATCAGGTTTTAAGGTCTCCTAAACTGAAATTGAATCCCTTTTTGCAGCAGGAATTAAGTTAAGAAAGGATTAGGATAGGATAAGATAAGGTAAGATAAGATAAGATAAGGTTTGGATAAGGTTTGGATAAGATAAAGTAGTTTTGGATAATGTTTTGGATAATTCTCCTTCTTTGTAGCTGATTCCTTATCTTCTTTGACTTGGATTTATTTCTTCAACTCTTTTGCACATTCCTAGCCTCTCTTGAACTTCAAATTCGTCCATCCATCTTGCTCCAATCTTGTGCTATCCATTCCAAGCCCAAAACTGCTCTAAAATGCTCCAAATTGCATCCTTTTGCATACTTTGCTTCTAGGACCTATAAACACACGAAAATGACTTAAGACACTATAATAAACAACAAATAACTAAGTAAATGCAAGAAAACACACTAACTAAGTCGCACAAATATGCTCCTATCAATAATAACTGGAAACGAAGAATCTGCACCCAAATAAGCATATTTCAAGTGTTGTGGCAGCACTTTTAACTCCAATTTAGGTGGCTGTACTTTAGATGGCTGCAACGGTTTTTTTGATTCCCCCAAACTCTCAAAAACGTGCCTCCAACGGGGTTGTTGAAAATGGACACTTTCCAAAGCTGAAACATACTCAAAAACCGCTTCATCTTCAGTGTTTTTATTCTGAAACCCATGCAACACATTTAACAATGGATCAACTATTAAACGGGGCAGAATTTCAGCATGTATTAAACTGTCCAACACGTCAACGCGAATACAATCTTGCACATCAGTTGTCATTTTAATAGCTTCAAATAAATTGAAAACAACAGATTGATCTTGCACTCTAAGTGTAAGTGTTCCAGCTTCTACATCAATCAAAGTACGAGCAGTTGCCATGAAAGGACGCCCCAAAATAATTGGTGTTTGCATATCTTCATCCATATCCAAAACCACAAAATCTGCGGGAAGGTAAAGATTATCCACTTTAATAATGAGGTCTTCAATAATTCCCCTAGGATAAGCAACTGAACGGTCTGCCAGTTGTAGAATAACTGATGTTGGCTTGATTTCTCCTCGTCCTAGTCTCTGAAAAACAGAAAAAGGCATTAAATTAATACTTGCACCCAAATCAATTAAAGCACGTTTAAAATTTGAATTTCCAATTATGCATGAAATTGTAAAACTCCTTGTGTCTTGTTTCTTTGGAGGCAATTTGTGTAATAAAACTGCGCTGCATTGTTTTGTGAGAATGACTTTTTCAAAATCCACGAGCTTCTTTTTCTTTGTGCAAACATCCTTCAAAAACTTAGCATAAGATGGAATGTTCTTAATTGCATCAATCAATGGGAGATTAATATGAACTTTGGCCAACGTCTTCATAAAATATGTTAACTATTGATCTTTCACTTTGGGCTTCAACCTTTAGGGATAAGCCATTGGAGGCATATAAACACATTCTGCAGTTTCTGTAGCAATTTCTGCACTATTTTCGGATATGTCCAAAGGCTGTGTAGAATTTGCAGAAATTGCAAAATCTGCAAAAATGTCGGATTTTGCAAAATTTCCAGAATCTGTTTGTGGCTGTGATGTTGCCCGTGAATTTTCAACACAATTTTCAAGTTTATTATCATAAATTTTGCCAGAACATAGAACTCTCACTGCCTTGCAATCTGCGCCCCCCCCCCCCCCCCCGGATTCTGTTCAGTTTGGCTAGGAAAAGTACCCGGTGCTCTTTTTGAAGCTTGTAATGTCATCTACCCAATTTGTTTTTCCATGTTTATCACCGTTGCCTGCAGATTTTGGATTTCTTAACGGGTAGTATTTGCTAATTTTTCGATTGCAACCTCCCAAGCAGCCTTAGGTGTAGCAAGTTGCTATACCTGCTGTTAAAATTGTGGCCTAGGATGCTGATCTTTGTCCCACTTAAAATTAGGATGATCTCTCCAACCCGGGTTGTAGAAATTTGAATATGGGTCATATCAAGGACGCTGTACATTATTAAATGCATTAACCTGCTTCGCTGTAATCTCCGGATAAGCATGTTTATGTGGACAGCTCAAAAAATCATAGGTTGTCATGCTGCAAATGCTGTAAGCAGCTTGTAATGGCTGCTATGCAGCAACCTGCGAATTTGGAATTCTTTGTAACAACATGTCAAATTTTGCATCAAGCCTTTTCTCCATTTTTTCAATTTGTGCTGCAACATTAGGAGCTTCCTTTTTTCCATATAGACCTTTGCCTGTTTGCAGAACTCATCAGGCATTTCTTTGAATTTGATGGGCTGTGCAGGTGCCCTGTCCGTTACTGCTGCTAAAATTTTCTGATGAGTAAGCAGCTGTCCTGTATTCAAATTTGTTAGAGTATTCATGCATTCTTGTTGCTTAGCGGGTTGCCTTGGAGCCTCAAGTAAATTGAAATTTACTGATTGCTTTGGAGCTTTCTCAGGCCCATCCCGTTGCGGCAGAGTAATGTGCACTTTTGCATGTGTCTGCATAGAATCTTGAGTGTGTTGATCCATCATGGTCTGCTGCAACTTGGGTAATAACATGTTCAAGGTCAGCATGTCCTGTTTCCCCTATTGGGCATGTGTCACTGGCTGGTGGCTCTTCAATTTCAAATTCTTCCATTGTAGTATCATTAGTTTTCTCCCATCTCAATGTTTGATCTGCAGAGCACTCCTCTGAAACTTGTTGGTTAGCAATTGGTTGAGTAAGACAATTTGAATTGGAATCGTTTTCTTGTTCTGCCGATTGATATGTGAGCTGTCCAATTTGGTGTGCCAGATCATCTAATGAAGCATGGGTACCCTAAATCACACGGTGGTTGTTTTCAAAGGATTTAGCCATGTTTTCGATTGCAATCTCCCAATCAGCTTTTGTTGGCACAATAGGCTGCCAAAAAAGCTGATGACTAGGTTTCCACGTAGGATTTTGATGCTCTGGCCATGATGGATTATAAATATTTGAGTAGGGATTGCACCTAGGCCTCTGAAAATTGTTCCTCATAGTAATATGATGCTGCACAAATTCTGGAAAATACTGTCGTTGGGGACAATTCATAACATCATGAGTTTTCAAATTGCTAATTGCATAAATTGTGGGTGCTCCTTGCGAGGATCCAAACCAATCCATTGCTGATTGGCTTTCAAAATCAACAAATTGTTACCTACAAAAAAATAAAAATCAAGTAAATAAAAAGATATATACAAAAATAATAATTAACTAATAGTTGATAAGCACAAATTATTTAACAAAATCCCCGGCAACAGCGCCAATTTCTTGATAGGGATTTTACCACCTGCAAAAGTAGGGATAAAAACACTAAAATACTTGCAAGAGTACAAGGTTATCGTAGTATAGCAGCTCTAGCAAGGTCGTTCTCCTCAGAGACTGAATGAATAATTTGTAGCAAATCAAATCTTAATTAATTACTTAAAACAAAATTTTGGAAAAGGTTGATTTTTGATTTCAAATAATAAAAACGAATTTAATGTAAATAATTAGATAAAGTGATAAAATAAAATAAACTAAAAGAAAATAGTTTTTGAAAATTAAATTGTAAAAGCCTAGGGTTCCGCCGTCACCTTAACACTCCTACGTAGTTCTTCCAATTACTTATGAAGTACACATCCATATTTTGAAGGTTATGTTTTCCTAAAATATGCCTACTTGGACCCCTAACATAGAGTGTATATCAAACATGCAACCCGTCTGTGGTATTCAAATCAAATTTAAACATGCATGACTCATTAAGCTTTGTGAAACCTTTTAAAAAACCATACAATCCTTAAGACGTAGTATTCATCCTAAGTGAACTTGCACATATTAATTACAAAAAGCCTTCGTCAATTTCAGGGACCGACCTCCTACCAAAATTGCATCAAATTACTTTTCTAAAGATCCTAATGGTAGCTAAGCATTAAGACAATTAGATAGTTTAAATCAGTGATTAATAATTCAAAATCTGCATGCTTATCATAATCAAATTGAAAAGAAACTACATATTCTTGCTAAGGCTCGTGGCCTCGCCTTAGCAAACGGAAATTAGTTACTAGCAATCATACAACGAAATATTATTAAAAATAAGGATAGAAAACACCTTGAAAATAAACTTGAATCCAAAAGCTCTCTAAAGTGTGCGTGCGTTTTCTCCCCTCTATTCTCTCTCTAAAAACCCTAATGGCTAAAAAGCCTTATTTATACTACTAGAAAATAAAACCCTACCTAGAAAAGGTCTTAGAATAAAACCAGGAAACCAAATAAATTAAAATAAATTAAGAAACATAATCCTAAATTGAGTAGTAAAATTCGCCCAAAATCTGCATAGTCTCAAAACAGCCATGTTTCTGGATCTTCAGGGCTCCAAAACAGGCCCAAAACGGCTAGAATTAAAGCTTGAGATGTCCCGAACATAATTGCAGAAGGCCTCAAACCCAAAAGACACAATCTTGGATGCCAAAAAGCCCAAAGAAGCCCAAAACGTCATTTTGACAGCACTGCGCTCTGTTCCTTTATTTCATCGCCATAAATAAACCGCTCAGTATAAAATTATGAAACTTTGATACGATCAAGTCAACAGACTCACAAACATCCTCCAATTGAAATCACTCCAAAATTCATCCGTTTGACTACTTTTTGCTCTAGAGGAAATCGAATGTCCTACATTGAAAATATACAATAAAGTATCAAATTTCTACCAAAATAACCAATAAATTAATACTAAGATTAGGGTAAAATATATGGTATAATATGGACTCATCATTCGTTGCAAACTTATGAAGCAGTACCTAGGCAGCGGCTAGTAGAAGAGAGCTGAGGTATTGTCAGTCCAGAATTTAAGCATATATTCTGACTGTTTTCAAATTTTATTTTTTTCTTTTTATAGACAACGTAATACACATATACAAAAGTAGTATTAGCAACCCAAGAATTCCAACCTTATAGCTTATACAAGGACTGAAGCCTTGTAGTAATTATACTTTCCATACTTTCACACTAAGAAAGCATCTCCAACAGAAGAAGATATATATACAGTTGAAAGCAGAGAGAAAAATGGAAAAATGTAAACATACACATCTTTTTATCAACTCCCGCCGCTTCTAGGTGTTGTATTCTGTCCATCAACTGTGAGGTTCTATACTTTTCTATTGTAAGTCATCTATGGCCACATGTTGTATCTTTCTAATTCTATTCAACTTCTGCCGGCAGCATCAACCATAGATTAAGATTAGTATTGCTAATGCTAGCTATGAAATTTATTTATCAAGTTTTGATAATGTGATCGAAGTATATAATCTATTCAAATTTGAGCTTCCCTTAATTTAAACTTCATTTTATTTGATCAAGTAAGATCAACACCAATTGGTAAATACATTTAGTCACAATAGCAAGTATATAATATTATATATATATATATATATGTATATTGTGAAATCCCGTCCCCGGATTTCACTATTTAAAATTACATATTTCGTATTCATATTCTTAGTTTCGACGCGTTTTTATTTGCGACGTATAATTTTTCGATAAGTAAAATGAAGAAAACGCCCTTAATGGACTAAATGGGATTCTTTATGGACATATTTGATCCTTTCGTGATTTTCCATATTTCTTTACATATTTGGATAGTACTCATCGATACGGACATGTGAGCGCAAACAGAATGTAATTTGGAGTTATAACAAAGAAGTTATAAACGAACAAAGTTGAGGGCAAAATGGTCATTTGAGCATTATATGGAAGGCTCCAGATTTTCTGGAGCAAAGATTTGTGAAGCCAGGTGTGTGGCTTTGATGGAAAGGAAAGGAGAGAAAAGGAGGGGTGTGGACCAATGAGAAAGAGGAGAAAGGAGGGAAATGAGGGAGGAGAGAAGGAGGGGAACCAGTTAACCCCTTTGACTTGTTTTCGACCCGATGATCTGGTTTCCCCAACCCGGTTCCTCCACATATTCCGACGCTGATTATGGCATTTTTCTGGCGATTCAAGGCTCGCCACCACCTGGAAAGCATTCCCCATCGTTCCTTCTTTCTTTTACACCCCAAAATTGATGAAATTTGGCTCGATTTCATGAGGAACACATCGGTGGGTGCGGTGGTTCCACGGTGGCGATCCGCAAAACCTAAAGCTAACTCCATCAACCACCACCACCAATATGCTCCCCCTAACCTCAGGAACAAAGCCCAAGCAGTGGTGGAGGCGTTGGAGCTCATTTTGAGGTCGAATCGAGAGCACTCATTTCATGGGTTTTCGGCAGATCGAGGTGGTTTTCAGGTGTTTCCCAGCCGAATTGGACCTTAGCCTAGGTATGAAAGTTATTCCCCTTGATGAGTTCTACATTTTTGTAAAATTTGGTAATTTTTGGAGTTAGTCGGAAGATTGGATTTCTGTTCGCTGGAAACCGCCACTGGCGGCAGCACGTGCGGTGGCGCGTGGCCAGTGGGCCGACAATGCTATTTTAAGTTAAATTAGATGTCCTAATTTCAGATTCGATATCCGCTTGGTGTGATTCGATTGTTTGAACATATTTTCATTATAGTACGCCACTTGATCATTCTATGAATCGATGATCCGACCGTTGGATCGTAACCAAATTTTAATACGTTATAGTACGTAATATTTGAGGTGATAGAAACTTACAAACTGGGAATTTGATGTACGGATCTTCCCGAATTGAATTTCTAAGTTTGTAAAACCAAACGTTGACAGCCACTTGAATTTATGATTGGCGAAGATCCGACCGTCGGATCGTGATGAAATTTTAGTATGTTGTTATATGAGCATAATGAGGACCTTAGAAAGTTACGGATCTAAAATATGATGTGCGGATCTTCCGAATTGAATAGCCAGGGTTGTGGACCCCACCATTGACTGAGAGTTGACTTTTGGTCAACATGTCTCGAATCGTTTTAAATACTAAAATTAGTATTACTAGAGACTTAGTGAGGCTTGCGGGCCTATCTTGGTGAGGGACTTCAATATAGGTGATATAGTTGTTATCCTGGTTTCGTATTTAATATCCTTTGTCAATATCACTTGATTTTATAAATGTGATTTCTATTGAAATTGTGGATTGGAAATATTTGTGAAATGTGATTTGACGTGTATATTTGAAATGTGGTTTGATTTGCTTGATTGGTATGATGTGATGAAATGTAAGGGTTAGTAGTAGACTGTTAACCCGTTGCCATGGGGTTTGTTGTTTCGAAGCTTGTTTCATATCTTGTTTCATTGTTTCATTTCTCGTTTCATTGACCGTTCTAAATTGTATACTTGTGCTTTGTTTCATTTTGTTAAGCCTTTGTAAATTGAGTAACTTGATTCATGTCTTGTTTCTTCTAGCCGTTGATATGTTCCTTGGACTTCCGCTCGGTTCCGTTGAGTGATCTGGAACTAGGTTCTGCTGGGGTTTCGTTGAGTGATCCGGTTCCCTGCTCCGTCTAGATTCCGTTAAGTGTTCCGAAATCCCTCATGCTCCGCGATTCCGTTGAGTGGTCCGGAATCGTATCCTGCCTTGGATTTCATTGAGTGGCCGATACCCATTGTACTCCACAATTCCGTTGAGTGGTCCGGAATCGTATCTGCTTGGATTCCGTTGAGAGGTCCAAAATCCCTTATACTCCGCGATTCCTGTTGAGTAGTCTGGAATCGTATTCTGGTTTGGATTCCGTTGAGTAGTTCGGAACCCCGCTTGGTATTTTGGTTCCGTTGAGTGGTCTGGAACTTGATGTTGTTGGATTTCGTTCCGAAATCCCATTCTTCAGAGATGTAGGCTTCGACTGAACTGTGTCCCTCTAGCCCTGCATTTTGGTGCATTGTCTGTGTTATTGATTGATATGATTGTGGAATGGTGTTGGAAAGTATATATGTGTGAATGGCATACCTGTGTGCATCGCATGATGACAATTGTTGTCTGGCTTATGGTTGATGTGTAGTATAGTACTTTATGTTTTCTGCTAGAAGTATTTTACGAAAAGTTTAGAATTTAACAAATGGTGAACTACGAATGGCTTGATCCCTATTTAGGGTACGTAGGCAGTCTAACGAGGAGGTTAGATGCAGCCACAAAGTATACAAAAATTACTACGCAATCTGAATCTTGAGTTGTGCTTTGTACATATTTCGGAGACAGGGTATGTTAGATATACGGGTATTCGTGACGTCACGTGTCGATCTTGGACGTATGTCGGGATTAGGGCGTGACATATATATTGTTTTTCATACACATGAGAGTTTACCCTATTAATCTGAACTATAGTTGGGAGGTGATTCAAACTTAAGTGCAAAAAATAAATACCCTTCTAGCTAATTTGGCTAAACCAGGTCTTCAACTACATATTCTCTTAAAAATCTGCACATAGGTTAAATTGTTACCAATATGATCTTTATCTTTGTAAAGGACGAGGTTGAAGGGATCTAGATTCTCTCCCCACCTATCTTGCCCTCTTTTCATTCCCAGCTGTTCAAAACATTTCCAAGCTCAAGATTATACCATGTAAGCAACAACAGCCTTCCATTTGTTGATCAAACGATTAGCCTAATCACCATGTATATAGACGCAAGCATGCATGTATACAAAAGGGCAACCACCATCAAGCAAAAACCCGTTTATATAAGCAAGCAATGAGTTTAAATCTACTTAACGAAACATCTAATAAAATTTTGAAACCAAAAGCCTTAAATTGAGACATATTGTATTAGGAAACTAAACAAGCAGAAGTGACTAACTCCTGCATATCATAACAAAGTTGAACCAATTAGTCAGAGCCTAATTACTAACTTTTTTCAGCTTCAAACACAAACCCCATTTTCCTCTTACTATTTGTATTCCAAAATTTTCCAAACGAACTCGATGAGAAACTAGAAATTTAAAGATATTAATGGATTTCTATCAAGACGCATCCTTAGTCCAACCCCTAGTCTGGCATTTCTACAAGCACATGGTTGTAGAAATATTATGAATGCGGGCGCTCAATTTTCAAGGTTGAAACTGGGATGGAAGAAACCGCAATACCAGTCGTCACGGTGTAGTGAATCGTACGATTTTCTTCACGGACGACGTCTTGGATTTGTAGAAGTATGAGGGTTGTTAATTACTGATGTAGCATAATCTTGAGCTTTAAATCAGTTTGAAAATGTGTTGAACCGTTGTGAAAGAAATGACAGAAATAGAACGGGAGAGAAACCTGATCTAGACTGAAGAAGTCTTTCATATGTATGGCAAAGTCCAATCCAATTTAAATAATCGGCCAAGCTTCCTTTGAAAAAAAAAGAATAAATAAATAAATAAAGGGCCAACAGAAGCTCAAATATATGTGTTGATGAGGTGACTTGTATAGTTCTATATATGCTTGTAAATGATGTTGATGCACAAAATCAGTGAGGACTTTGGTACAACAGAAAGTTTCAAGTTTTTGACCTTCGCTAGATTGCTCTGGTCACTAGTGTGGATAAGTATGTAGAGGGACAGAGATAGGGAAGCAAACACAAGATGTACGTGGTTCACCCAGATTGGCTACGTCCACGGAGTAGAGGAGTTCTTATTAATAGTGAAGGGTTTTCACAAATACATAGGTTTAAGCTCTCCTTTAGTGAATTCTAGTAAATGATTTAGTACAAATGACATTGGGAATTATTGTGGGAGAATGATCCCTATTTATAGAATAGAGTTTCTAGCTTTGTTCTGGCATTGACACGTGTCATGCTGTGATTAGCCTCTGATGTTGACACGTGTCGTGCTGTGATTGGCCTCTGACGTTGACATGTGTCGAGTTATGATTGGCCTCCTGGTTGGACGGAGACTCTTGTGGGTCCTTGACGGTATAATGTTGACCGGTACTTAGTAGTTTCGGGGTTGGTCAAGTATGGTACAAACAAATGCACTGATGTTAAATACAGAGACTCAGTGATTCACTTTGAGAATAGCACAATTAATCACACTAGAGAATAATGGTGGATATTTAAGCTAAATTATGAACTATCAAGTTACACATTCATGCAAATTGAAGATTCTTGAGGAGAAATTCTCCTATCAACATATTGCACTGACATAGTCGGTCTTAAGAGTGTGTAAAAGATGCTACCGCAGAGGCCTTCGATTCAGGAGGACCTTCAAATTTTCTTTACATGTACACAAATACATGTGCGCATATATTAAAATGTGCAAGATATTACCAAGGTACTCTTCCAGCAGTAGTGGTTTACGCTTTCTACCTGTTCATGCACGTTTGGCTTCGACCCTTTGTTTTGCTTTGCTATTTTCGGTTTTTCTTATTAAGCAAACAAACTGTACACAAAACATGCAACATGTTTCGAACCGAGTTGAAGATAGGAAACACTTATGTCTGCTCAAACAAACTTATTTTTGGTGCACTAACCTGTAAACCTAACCGCTGCTTTAAGTAAACATAACCGCTACAAAAATCTTCTCCACCAAAGGAGAGGGCGACTACAAATATGAAGAGATTAAGAAAAATTGTCGCCAGTGCTGAAGCCAAATACTTTGAGTTGGTGACATTAGGATTTTTTTTAGTTTCTCTTCAACTTTTTCTTTACAGGGCCCCTGATAAACCAAGTAAAAATTGTCTTCCAATGTTGATTACTTGTTCCCGTTGTAAAAACTGTGTTAGAATAGTTTTATTGATCCGTCTTTGCAGTCCAAAAGATATGGAAGGACGAAGCCTCATCAATTTAAATAGTTGGTCAATCTCATGCTCATATGGGAGAAAGTTTTGTGTGTATCCGGTACATGGCTAACATGATATGTTTGACCAATAAAATTTGACATGTAGCTTTTAAGTTTTGGGTAGTGTTATCTACACTTATTTTTATTTCTCACATATTTTTTTTAAGTTCTGGCTATCAGATTGAATGATTTAAAAAATATCAATGACAAAAATTAACAAAAAAGTGTAAAAAAATAAAAAAGAGTATGTGAATAGCACTACCTTGAATTTTAAATGGTTGTACAGATACCCAACGTTTTAGCGTCGTCAGGCCTGCATCTCTCATCGGCAACTTAACCTTCACTCCGGCAGCCTAGCCTGCATAATCGATCTATTCTTCTAGAGTTCTATGATGTCGCTGCCACAAATCCTCTAAAGCTCCATTTACTTTACCAATTACCAATATAATTAATGTATTTTTCAGATTTGTATATTGGGGAAGCCTCACACGGTCACACCTACGGTTGGAAGATAAAAATATTTCGACGTGTTAAAGCACGTCAAGTGTATTATCAACTCAATATGATCATCATGTCCTTAACGTACCATGCAGACATTATCCATTTGATGGGCCTACGAGCCTCTATTCCACAGAAAGCCCAAGAAGTCCACAATCATTATGCCCCAAGGCCCATCTCGCCGCCTAACAGCCTTAACGCGAATGGTCTTGATATACTATTTGCCTGCCTATCAGTCCCAACGCTTGACGCCAAAGCGTACTCGAGACGTCTGTGAGGGAGCGTCCTTTGCAACAACCTTGTTGAATGCTTCCACATTGGTGTTGCAAACAAGGTACTACTCTAGGTTCAACAAACATGGACGCTAGGGTTTACTCCTTGTTTGTCCATAAATAGCCAAGCCTCTTATCTTTTTTCAAGTTAATTCCTCTCTAGCCACACTTATACAAATTTAGAATTCTATCATGACTTATACATCAAAAGTCCTTGACAAAATTACACTGATTTTAGACATAACTCTGTTTGTCTCTTTAATATTGTCTTATGCGTTTCTCGTCAGTTCAACCCCGAGGAAAATTTGCACAAACCCCTACCCCAAAAAAATCCACAAATCTTGAAGACCCTGATCGTTTTCATGTAAATTTGATTATCGGCAACACTAAATTAAGTTTAAATTATATTTATCCACTCTTGCAATAACGGACAAATAATAACATTGCAAATTAGAGAAACAAAGGCCAAGCACAAGAGAAAATTCATGACGATGATTCTCAAGATTACTAGATACATACATGCCATGTATATTATTTAATTTAAAGTCTTCATTATGATGTTAGTAATTAAGATCAGTTTTTTTAAAGGTGATGCTATCCACATACATATTTTTACTTTTGACACATCTTTTGTTAATTTATATTATTTGATCATCTTTAATTCATTCGAACCGACAATCAGAAATTGTGATGAGTATGTAAAAGATAAAAAACAGTATACGAATAGCACCACTTTTATCCAAATTAAGCATTTTAATATGGGTTTTGGAAATTTGGTCAAGGGCATGGTGGTGGCAGTATCTATCACCTGCTTTCATGCCGGAATTCTGTGTGGTCTGGATACTTGGACCTTTCAGCCCTCCACCAGAAAACCATTCTTAATTAATTAAGGGTATGATTTGTACACTTTTAATTTCTCCTTAGGCGATTTCTCATTGTATTTGTTCATTAATAATTATCTTTTAATTTATTTAATCAGGGTTAAAAATTGCAGAAGAAAATAAAAGTGCAAAACTTATTTCCCTTATTACTGGGAAGGAAATTTGGCAATATGTTTGAAAAATTGTGTTCTCGCCGAGAGAAGGCAATCGACCAACACACTCCACGACGGCGGCAGTTTTTAAAGAGGAGGCTCGTTCGAGTGGGATTGTATTGGTCATCTTTTTCTGTTTAATACTTTAACTGAGAATGTAAATATTTTGATTCGAATTTAATATTATTTATCTCTTTGACAAAAAACAAAAAAAAAAACCATTTAATATCTCTTCTTTTATTTTTTTTCCATAATAATGTTGTAAACACAATAAGTCAAGACCCGACTTTAGCATTATACCATCAAACAAACATAACAATTCAACAAGAAAACTTAGTACTCTTGACAAAAAGTTAAAAATATACATCCAATAATCTAACCACCACCGCCGCAGCCACCGCCACCACAGCCACCGCCGCCGCAGCCACCACCACCAGATACCATATCTCCAATCAACAAACCACCAAGCATTCCCCCTAACAATCCAGCCCCCAGCCCCATCCCAAACTTGTTCTTCTTCTTTGCTTCCGGTTGGGCTTGCTGTACCGCGGGGTACCCATACCCCGGAGGTGGCGGCCCCGGGTACCCATACCCCGATGGTGGTGGCGGGTAGCCGTATCCCGGTGGCGGTGGCGGGTATCCATATCCAGGCGGCGGTGGTGGGTACTCGTATCCAGGTGGCGGAGGCCCAGCAGAGGTGCCAACTGGAGGGGGGTATCCACCGTACCCCACCATCGGCTGGACTGACGGTCCAACCACCGGATAGGCTGTTACCGGCTCGTTACCCTTCGATGGTGCCGCAGTCACCGCTGACTGTGTAGCCGCCACTTTGTCAACAAATTTGTAGGAAAAATTGAGCTCACCTTTCGGCTTCCCAGAGGGCTTTCTGACTTGGTAAGCGACGAACTTCATGGAGGCGGCGTCAGCCTTGACGGAGTCAAAAAGCTCCTTAACGGGGACGACGACGTGGCCGATGTCTTTGTCGCCGAGGCTGCGCTGGCAGACGAGCTTGAAGACGATGAAGAGGCGGTTCTGCTGAGTTAGGTACTCGTCGAGAACGAACTTCATGTGGAAGTTCCAGGTGGGATGGGTCCCGCATGCCCGGGCGACTTTGGTCTTGGTTTTCTGCTGCTTGCCGCGAGAGTCGTCGTCGCCTTGGAGGGAGACGACGGCGTATACGTCCATCTTGGATATGAGGTTGACGTCTTTGATGTCTTTGGCTGAGATGAGTTCGAGCTCTAGGGTCCTCTGCTCCATTTTTTAGAGAGAGAGAGAGAGGAGTTGGGAAATGGGATTTGGATTGGCGAATGGTGATATTTGGGGTTAAGGTCAAACCCCATTTGTATGATGGAAGTTGGCCATATGGAGAAATTTTTCCAGTTCCCAGCACTCTACGTTGTATATGTACTGAGCCAATAAAAAAAAACACGTGGCTTTCTTGTTTTGAAGTTTAATTGCTTCTAACTATTCCGAAATGGTGGGCCCATAAACATTAAAAAAGAAAAAAAATACGTAACTACAGTTGTGTAATTAAATTTTATTATTAAAAAATCTGAAGCGGTGGGCCACAAACAAAAGTCTCTATCAAATATTAGCTTCCGTTGCCATCTTTGGTTCTTGTCTTTCGCTTCAATGGCGTTCCATACCATCCAAAATCCTAATTAATGAAGTACTGCGGTTTAGGAACAATTGTTACTGGTTTAGTTTAAGATTGAAATCTAATTAATTCTTAAATCCACCAAGTTTTAGTCAAGAACATCCCAAATTCAAGTCAAGATTTTTTGTGTGGATCTGAATGATGCTTTTATATAAAGCACAAGGGACAAGATAGACAAGAAAGGGAAATGAAAGAAAATCGATGAAACTGAAATCGGAGTGAAAACGTAATCGGAGAAATTAAAGAGGAAAACTCATATTCTTGAACAATCAGTACCAGACCGCCATGCATCTACCTCCTCAATCCAGAAACTTTCATGAATTGTGAAATTTTTGAAAAACCCCCAAAAAAAAAAATAAAAAAACCAGGAATACCCATACGAGAATAAAAAATTACACAAAAAAAAGTTATAGAGAACTGTATATTTAAAGATGGAGAAGAGCCATCGCAGATCCCGCCATCGCAGATCCCTTTTTTCCCCTCTTTCAGACCGTAAAGAAGAAGACAGAATTCAAAAGCTATCGCCAGCAGAGAAAGCAAATGACAGGGTTTTTATTTTTTATTTTTTTAATGTCTATGGGCCCATCGTTTCAGAATATTTAGGAAGCAATTAAACTTCATGGAAATATAACAAGAAAGCCACGTGTTTTGTTTTTATTGGCTCGGTACATATACAACGTGGAGTGCCGGGAACCTGGAAAAATTTCTCGAGTGTCGGGCATCTGAAAAAATTTCTCCATTTCTGGGAATGTGATGACTTTTCACTTGCTTATAATATATTTCACTTGCTTGTAATATATTTCACGCTTTTGTAAATAAGTATTTGGAAAATTTTATTTAAACTCATTTAATCTCTTTCTACACCCAATTTAAATTTTAAATGTTAATTGTCTATTTTACCCTATTGCATAATTACTATTAAGTACAAAATGAAATTAATAATAAAACTCATATTTATTAATAAACCCAAACATTTATTGTGTAGATGGCATATTAACAAAAAAAATGTAGATGGCAGCACTTTCTCTTAAGAAAAACAACTAATAATTTACAAGATTGGGGAAATATCAATAAACATGATTAATGTTTCTTCGATTACATGCAACGAACTGATCACACATGCGTTTATATATATAGTTCCATTTGATATATGTTAATGGCGGGGATCGGGGATCAGTGATCTGGATTATGCTTTGGAGTTTGGAGGGGTACAGTTGAACAGACAAGAAATGTAATTGTTTATGGTGAGGGAAGTTGCAGCCAGAAACAAGATGGAAAACAAACACGAAACGTTCAAAAGGGGTTGGAACTTTCAGTTCAAATCTAACTTCCTGTCCCACAATCCCTTTTTCTAGTTCCCCTTTCCAGACTTTTGGTGTGGATTACACACTATTAATATTAGAAGCCATGTTGAAATCGATTGATCGAAGGAGGAGTCCCTGCGTAGCTCCTACTCCAATTCAATGCTTCTTCCTGACTCATGTGTAGCGATCCGTCTCTACCACCATCACCACTACCACCACCACCACCTTCTCTCTTGTCCTTTCCATCTTTTGCGCCGTATTTCTTTTTTCTGTAGCTGCCTGCAACTATGTGAAACCCCCCAATCATAAAAAAAACACAACTTTGATAAGACACAACCTAATCACCTCAAACCCTATCTAATTTATTAATTAACCAAAAAACATCCTGAATAAATTTTAAGCTCATCAATTTATTCAAACTTCCAATCTCCTTTCATATATGGCCTTTTATCGAATTAAAAAAATAAAAGGGGGGGGAGACTTGAAGAGAAAAACAAAACCAGAACAATGCACCCGTTGATCGATAATGCAAAGGGAGAGATGGTGATACATGGTTTTTGTCAACATGTATAGAAGTGTCAGTCTTGTTGTCAGCCATGGCTGAATTCACACCCCAATTTTCAGTGTTCATTTGGGTAAAGATAGAGTTAAAAATCAAATGGGTGTAAAGAAAAATCTACATATTGAATTAGGTTTATGGGGGTATAATAGGTAATAAATTTGGGTTTAAAGAGATATTAATAATTTAGTTAAAAATCAAATTGGTGCAAAGAGTAAGTTGGGTTGGGTTTAAATAAAATTTCGCTAAGTATTTTTATTGAATAAATATTATAGTTGAAATCATTTAATTTTTTAAATTTCATTTGAAAATAAATTTTATACAAAAATTATTTGAATAAAAAATCAATTAGTCATTAAAATGTATCAAATAATTAGACGGTTCGTCACAAATATATTTTTTAGTACCACATCGTCAATTTGTTCCATACATTTGAATGCATAAACGATCTTCTTTGACTGATTTTTTATTTAAGACAATTTTCAAATTAAATGATTTTGATTATAAAATTTATAAAGTAAAAAAGTGTTACCTGCAAGGTATGAGATATATGTATATACACATTCTCACTTCTCTCAACTGGTTTTGTTTGAAGTGCTTAAGTTTTTTTCTTTTTTTTTGTTGGTAAAAGAAGCGCTTAAGTTAGAGTTTAGTACTAACGTGCAATTCAAGGACAGTGGCTAACGTTTGTCAAATTTAATTGGGGCTTAGTTAAATGAGTGTTTTGATATAGGCGCCTCGTTTTTCATTCTCGTTGACTAGATATGTGTTTCTTTTAAGAATTTGATTTTAAAAAATTACTACAATTTTATTAGAGGTACGTTTGATTAACTATAATATTGGTACATTTTATTTTTTGTTACATTTGGATTTCTAATACATTTTGTTTCTTGGCACATTTAGAATATAAATGTATCAAAAGTCGAAATGTTTATATTCAATTGTATCATTAGTTTTAAATACATTTTTTTAATATAACTATATGTAAAAATTTAACAAACTAATGAATTTTCTTAGGAAAATATTAATCGTTTTTTTAATGAAAGAAGAGACAAATTAACATAAATGAAAAGTTACTCTTTTTAAGTGATATTGAGGAACTAATTAAAATAATATTTTTAATTAGAGCCATGAATTTTAAATTACTGGATTGTAGGAAGTTAGTTGTTAGCTAGCTTAAGTAGATATATAATAAGAATGAGGATCCTAGAGATCTTCAAATTATGTCCGTTCATCGTACATCGTACAATCAATTTTTGTCAGATACTGTTCATATTTAATTTTAAATAAAAATATTTAAAATGATTTCTGACCGCACAATGTACGATAAACGAACATGATTTGAGGATCCTTAGGATCCTCACAAAGAGGATCCGAAGAGAATCCTCATTCATATATTAAATAAGTAGAAAAGTGTTGAGTTAGCAATTGATCAAAGCATCTTAATCAAATTTTGTAAAGTATCAAGGATGCGTTTGTTGCATCGGACTATCTCGGATTGGATTAGTTTCAGGAACTAAGTTGAACTGGCTTAGAATAGATTAAATTGAACTAACTTAGTGAAGCGTTTGCTGTAACGTGGACTAAAAAAATAGGATAATATAAAATAGTGAAAATTTGACCGTGTTCGAACAATACCCAGAAAAAGAAATTGCAAATTAACTCATAATTCACTCCAAAAGTTCATTTTCTGTGTAAAAAACTAAAGATTTACGGGGCCAATTAAAATCAAACCTAACAATTTCTCAGACCTCCATCTGCGAATCAAATTTCCCACAAATCCAAAAAGTAAAAAAGAAAAAAATTGGGGAAAAAAAGGAAGAGAAGCAAATCAGACATCCATCTACGAATCAAACATTCATCTGTTCTATTCTTCGATGACCCACCCTCATCCCCTCATCCAACCGACGTGAATAACCATGCCGCTGGCGGTGGAGAGCTTCCTATGGCAGACTCGGCCTTGGCCTGTCGTCGTCGCTCTCGTCCTTTATGAAGTCGAAGAAGCGCGGAGCCGAGAACTCGTACATCTCGTCGACCATCATCGCCGTCGCTGTCAATGGGGTAGTCCGACGATGTCGATTGAGCAGGACCAGGACAAAGACTCAAGGAGGATGACTGGACGAGGACGCGAGAAGTAAAGGGACGGCAACGGGCTTAGCAGTCCCCTGCTTATTGGGGGGTCTCGCTAAGACCTTCAAACGAAGGACTTAGTCCAAGCGAGTCTCGGTGCAATCCCATTAAATCTAATCTTGCGCGTAACAAACACGGTGTTGGACTAATAGCTAATCCAGTTCAATCCAATGAAAGTTAATGATGAAAAACAAACACACCGCAAATTTTTAGTTTAAGCAAGGTTTAAAAAAGTGTAAAATAATTTACTCCTTACTCCTTAGTTAAAAATGAAACTTAATAAAAATGGCTTGAAAACTTTGAAAGTTAATAAAAAACCATGTAATAAATTTATTTAATGGTTAGGACAAAGCCCAACACTAAACCAGTCCAATCAAAATGGCCCAAACATTGAGTTTCCCATTTTACTCCTGATGCCAAGCTCTGCCGGTTCAATAACTCTTTCCCTTTCTCGATCTCTCTTTCTATTCTCTGCTATTATTTTTATTTCCAATTTAGTTCCATTTCCTCCATTGTTGCAATTGAATTGATCGAATCTCTCTCTCCCTCTTTCGATCTCACCACCCAACCTGTTTTTCATTTCAATTCGAATTCCACCATTTTTCGAATCAACTAAATCGATCGAATCTAATAGCACGGGCGAGCGTCTCAACATCGAGCCTCTGGAGCTCGGTTTCTCCTGTGTCAACATAACACGCTCTCTTTCTCGTTCGATCGGTTTCTTGTTTAAAAGATTTGCTTATTGCGATTTCGTTTCTGATTTCAATTTACGGTTCTGTTTTTGTTATTGAATTTCTGCAATCGAATAATGATGAAGGTGCAGACGACGGCGACCGAGAAGCTGGAGCTGTTGTGTTTGTTTTTGTTATTGAATTTTTGGCATTGAAATTCTTGAGTGAGGAAATATTTTTCTTTTTTCATTTAAAGTTATTGAGTGCGGGTTTGCTGCTCCCCTAATTGTTGAAAGTACAACAAAGAGGTTTGATGGAGGAGTGCTATTTTTTTAGCTTTATGAATGGCTTTTTCCTTTTGGGTGGGTTAGTTTAGGAATTAGTTGTTGTCTATCTTATTTACCTCTAATTTGAAGAAGAATTGCATTTCTAGTTAACTAATCAAATTACGACATGGATGATCCTATTAATTTAATCAGTAAGAAACAAGAAGGGGATAAGAAAATCTTATGAGGGATCTAATATATGAAAAGTACTACTAAGAACTTTGAATTTTGCTTAAGAAATGTTGTATCTGAGCATATTCGACCGACACCCCCCCCCCCCCCCCCCCCCCCCCCCAAAAAAAAAATCAATGGAATTTTTAGTTTGTTGGCCGTTGCTTGTTGCAGTGAAGTGTCAAGTCTTTCTCTATAACCATTATCATATATTATACATCACCAATGCAATTGCTTGACATGTAAGAGATGGTTTTTCCTGAGGTTTCAAGGATGCCTTCTTCCAGCTCCTATCTATGATTAAAGGGCAAATATGTTTCAGCCTCAATACAAACACTATTTTTGAAACTAAGCTAAAAAACTCATACTATTTTTGAAACTATAGCAAAATTACCCACATTATTTCTAAAAACTGAACCAAAATAATCCATATTATTTTTGAAACTACAACAAAATAACCCACACTATTTCTAAAACAAAACCAAAATAACTCACTATTTCTAAAAACAGAACCAAAATAACTCACTATTTCCAAAATACAAAAATTAGAGAGGTCTGCTTCAAGCTGGTGAGTCTGCTTGATTGTGCTCAGGGAGAGGCTGAAATGCCTTTGTGAGTCTTCCCGGTCCCTAAAAGGAATGAACAACCGTGTTTGGTTTCATAAATAGTGTTTATTTGTTGGTCCAGTTTCATAAATAGTGTCTACTTATTAGTCCAGTTTTATAAATAAATAGTGCCTAATTCTTGGTCATGTTTCATAAATAATGTTTAGTTCTTCGTTCAGTTTTATAAATAGTGTTTTTTTCTTGGTCTAGTTTCATAAATAGTTCCACTCATTGGTTTTGTTGTAGAAATAGTGTCTCATTTATGATAAAATTTCTACAACAAAACCAATGAGTGGAACTATTTATGAAACTAGACCAAGAAAAAAGCACTATTTATGAAACTGAACGAAGAACTAAACATTATTTATGAATAGTGTCTACTTATTAATTATTTAGTTTCATAAATAGTGTCTACTTATTAATCCAGTTTCATTAATAGTGTCTCCTTATTGGTCCAGTTTCATAAATAGTGTTTAGTTCTTGGTCTACTTTTATAAATAGTGTCTTAGTTCTTGGGCCGGTTTCATAAATAATGCCTAATTCTTGAGGTCCACTTTCATAAATAATGGCTTAGTTCTTAGGCCAGTTTCATAAATAATGCCTAGTTCTTGAGATCCACTTTCATAAATAATGGCTTAGCTCTTGGTCCAGTTTCATAAATAGTGTTTCCTTATTGATCCAGTTTCATAAATAATGCCTAATTCTTGATCCACTTTCATAAATAGTGGCTTAGTTCTTGGTCCAGTATCATAAATAATGCCTAGTTCTTGGTCCACTTTCATATATAGTGGCTTAATTTTTTGTCTAGTTTCATAAATAGTGCTTAGTTCTTGGGCCGGTTTCATAAATAGTGTATAGCAATTGGTACAATTTCATAAATAGCGTCTCTTCTTTGATCTAGTTTAAATAGTGTCTCTTTCTTGGTCCAGTTTCATAAATAGTTTCCATATATTAGTTTAGTTTTAGAAATATTGTCTCATTCTTGATTTCATTTCATAAATAATGTCTACTTATCGGTCAAGTTTCATAAATAGTGTCTTATTATTTTAAGGAAGATTAGAATGACATACTCTGATAAAATATATATATATATATATATATATATATATATATATATATATATATGATCAAGAATGGTACCATTTGACAATTTGACAACATAAGCATCTAGACATCCTACTAGTATACATATATCCTAGATTTTACTAAGTTCGTCCTTTTAAATATGACTAAAATAACAAAGACTTGTAACTCAGTTGGTTAAAAGCATTCACATTTACTCTCGAAATCTCGAGCTCGTCCCTCAATATCTATAGTAGAAGAAAGAAAAAAAGATATGGTAAAAGTTATAATTTATACATGATTGTGTTTACTATTTGCTATAATACGAAAGAACTTGTAAATTTGCGTATAACAAATTTTATAATTGCAATAAAAGACATTAAGAACTAAAGAATAATATAATATTGTAAGAGATATATAATATCTAGGCATTATTGAAGTAGATTTGGCAATTAAGAAACAATAACAGAGAAACCAAAATCATGCATGAAAATGGAAGAACAGATGGTATGCTTGGACAGACC
Source organism: Heteromeles arbutifolia (assembly GCA_024362995.1). Lineage (NCBI taxonomy): Eukaryota > Viridiplantae > Streptophyta > Magnoliopsida > Rosales > Rosaceae > Heteromeles > Heteromeles arbutifolia. The sequence goes on from JANCRC010000006.1 coordinate 24,549,871, forward strand.
AAAAAAATCAAGTTAACTGTGTGGATGGATATCTCATGTTAGCTTTCTGCCATTGTAAAAATATAAAATTAAACAAGTCTCTCTGTTCGTTTTTTTTTCTTTTCATTTTCTTGAATTATAATTGCAGGCCAATTGATTCTACATATAAGGTAGATAAATTTGGCATTCCTCTAAGAAAAAAGGCCAGTGCCGGAACTAGGTCATCGATATAAACTCCCGACATGTATGTGAAAACAGCAAATTTTGTCAAACAGAGGTGGTATGGATCCTTTACAGATCTTGCAGCTAACATATTTGTAAGGTAGCAGATTCTTCAGGTTTCACGTGGTTGTGGGAACCACAATCGGGCTCTTCTTGCCGCTTGCTACGTATTGGGTGGTTTTGCGCGGGGGGACAAGCACTATGTATGCTCAACAACGCCTCACTTGTTCTTGGGGCTAGGTTTTCTTTTTGTTAGGGGTATTTTTGGAAACTTATTTTTGTCCATGTTGGGCTCTGTAATCCAGCCTGTGTAGAATTTGGGGGTCATGTCCTTATAGTTAATTTTGAGGTGCTTTTGGTTAAAGAAAACTATATGGTGGTTTTTTGTTAAAATACTCTTGATCTAAGCCCTTTTCATTAAAGCTCCCTAGTTAAAATAGCTTGCATGTTCCCGTAATGTAGGTATATCAGTTAAAGTAGGATTAGAGTTATATCCTAAAAGGGTATCCAAGAATATACTCAAAGGGGTACTAAGATAGGAATGAGGATCCTCTCCGGATCCTTTTGTGAGGATTCCGAAAATTCTCCAATCACATTCGTTCATCGTACATCATGCGGTAAGAAATCATTGTAAATTTTTTTATTTAAAATTAAATATAAATAGTACATGATAAAAACTGACCGTATAATATATGATAAATGGACGTAATTGGAGAATCTGGAGAGGATCCTCATTCCTAGTATAGAACACCTTCGCATCTATTTTTGGCTAATTTTGTTATTAAATTTGTATGAAGTAGCAATAATATAATTCAAAGTATTAGTATAATGACACGAAGACAATGAGTGATGGTTGTTAAAAGTAGTGAGCAACACATCACCTAATAGAAATGTTTTGGTTGACTGGTCTTTGTTTTGACTGAGCATCAGAAAAAGATAAATTAGGTCTAGCAAACGGATCGTGTTTGTCATGTTTAAGTTATTTTTGTGTCATACTCGTTATCTTAACGGATCATGTCGTGTCAAATTCATTATCTTAAAAAGTTCTTAATAGGTGGTCCGATAACAACCTGATTCGTTAATGAATTTTGTCGTTTGGTGTTAGGTTAATGAGTTATACCAAAAATTGTCATGTCTAATATCTAGATCTGGCAAATGATATCTTATCGGGTTCTTAATGGATGATCCAATAATGACCTAACTTGTTAATAGATTAATGCAAAACTTGTTATTTTCATATTATTTCGTATCAAGTTAACAATTCATGTAAAAATTGTCACGTCTACAAAAAAATGAAGGGAGATTATATTCACACACTTCAAATTACTTCTCCCATACATTTTTAATTTTTTAATATTTTTCAATCAAATGTTAGTGGTGTGTAAAAAATATTAAAAAACTAAAAAGATGTGAGAAAATTAATTTGAAGTGTGTGAATTTTTTTTGGTCGATATGTGAATATAATCTCTCAATATGAAACTGCAAGTCTTCAAGCCTAGAGCAGATGGAGATGGAAAAAGAATAACTCGTTGACTAGAAAAGCAGAAAAAGAAGCAGCATGTTGCATCCCAAAGTTGAAAACTTGATGCATTGCTATCAGACTTGGTAATTAATCGAGAACTCAAGGTCCACCATCCAAAGTTGATTCGTTCTTCCTAGTTGCTTGTAAAACAAACCTTCCACCGTAATAAAGTCAGCCCTTTTTCTTTTTTTTTTTTGAAAAAGGACAAGCAAATTTATTGAATGAGAAAGACCCAATACAAGTACAACAAACTAGCCCAATAAAGTGGGGATAGCCAAAGCCCATTCAGCAAAAAAGCGGACAAAACAAAAACCCAAAGGCCGACCGCTGCCGATGCCATCACCTCGCCAGCGACCACAAAGAAAATCGCCCGAAAAAAACCAACTCCGCATTGAATTCGACAAAGGAATCGCACCACAAAACAACCAGCAACAAGGAAAAATCCCCAACCAAAATTCGCCACCAAAACCGCCATACTGGAGATGAGCCAACAGATATGAACCACCCAAACAAGCCCCTGCAAGTAGAACCAAAACCAAAACAAAAGGGAAGGGGATGAGGCTAAGGGGGCATCTAAAACACCCTCGCTTTGGCAAAACCGCAGCATGCTTGGCCTCGAGTTTCCAACATGCCGGTTGGGTACAGAGACGTGAACTGAGGGCTAAGATATGCGAACCAAACTAGGTGCGTCGCTCTTGGCTTTGAACAGAGGTGGAAGATGATGAATGTTAGGGGTTGCCCGGGGGGGTTGAAGGCTGGGGATTGGGTTTGTCAAGACAAAGAAGACGGTAATAAACACCGAAATACGACGAAGAACGCTAGAAAATGACAAAGGACGTCAGGAAAACTTCGAAGTGCACAAGCATAAATAAAGAAAAGGAAAAGAGAAGAGGGGAAATGGGTTGCCGGCTAACCCCAACCCAAGGAAAGAGTTGGTGGCGTTGAGGAAGTTTGTGATTTACTCTGTGCGAGTGAGAAAAGGGAGAGAATTAAAGTAGGGTAAAGTACAAAAAACTACCTCAACTATTGGTGTCACGACACTTTCATACCTCATCTTTTAAAATTGACAATGTCATACCTCATCTTTAGAATTTGTGCCAATATTATACCTTCCGTTAGCTTGGTCGTTTATTTCTTAGTTAAATGTTGACGTGACTTGATTTGGGGCCTACTTTCTATTAAAAATGTAATAAAATATTATTAAAAACTAAAAAAAATTTATTTAATATTTTTTTTAAATATTAAAACAAAAGTTTTTTTTTAAAAAAAAAAAAAAAAAACCCCTCCCTTCGTCCCTTCCCCCTCTCTCTCTTCTCCCCCATCTTCACCTTCATCTTCATCTTCCTGCTTAATCTTCAACAAAAAAAGAAAAAAATTTAGAACCCATCAACCCCCCCACTCGAAGAAGAAGAAGAACAAAAAAAAAAAAAAAAAGGCAACCCAGAAAGAAGAACATGAAGAAGATGAAGGAAAAAAAAAAAAAAAAAAAACCAAACCAAACGCAAATCGTCCCCCCTTCCCCCCCGCCCCCTAGAACCCAGAAAGAAGAAGGAGGGAAAAAAAACAAAAAAAACCCAGTTCCTCCCCCCCAAAACCCAACCTTCTACCAACCCCAAATTCACCACTCCCACCCCATCACGAAGGTTTCCCGATTCCACCTCAATGGGATCTGAGTTTTTTTTTTTTGGGTTGCAGGTAGTGGGTGCGAGGGTGGGTGCGGGTTTAGGGAAGACGGGAGGGGAGAAGAAAGGAAAGGGGTCGGGGAAAATCGCAAGTAGGGGGAGGGGAAGATAAATTGGTTTTTTTTTTTTTTTTTCCTTCTTCTTTTTCTTGGGTTGCAGGAAGGGCGCTGGAAGGGGAAGAAGATGAAGATGAGGGAGAAGAGAGAGAAGGGGGGGTGGGGAAAGGGGACGTGAGGGTTTTATTTTTTATTTTTTATTTTATTTGTTTATTTATTTTTACTTTTCTTTATTCTTTTAATATTTAAAAATTATTAAATGATTTTTTTTTGTTTTTAATAATTTTTTAATAGAAAATGGGTCCCGGATCAAGCCACGTCAGCATTTAACTGAGAAATAAACGGCCAAGCTAACGGAAGGTATAACATTGGCACAAATTCTAAAGATGAGGTATGACATTGTCAATTTTAAAAGATGAGGTATGAAAGTGTCGTGACACCAATAGTTAAGGTAGTTTTTTGTACTTTACCCATTAAAGTAAGCCTTTGAGATCTAAATGCTAGGAAAGAAAGACAAATTGCAACCCCCGCCTAGAAGCAGACTTTGTGTCTTGTTTATTTAATAGGTAAATAATCATAATATCCAATGTCCGCCATGATAATTTGGGGGCTCCAGCAAGCCTTTGAAGTGGGGCCCTAGGGTTCGCTGACCCTCGCCCCCGACCCGCCCCCCTTTGTACATTGATGTGTATAAAAATATATGAAAAAGTCTATTTTTATATTAAATATCATTCAAAATTATTATCAAAAGAAGAAAGATGTACAAACATTACTTATATATTACACGTCTCGTGTTTTCAGACCAAATGTACTAATTAAGTTTGCATAATCTAATTTTTCAACCAATTCTTTTTTCAATTGCCTATGATTTATTTTTTGATATTTTATTGAATTTGAATTGTAAAAATTTATACATACATACATATATATTTTTAAAATAAAATTTGGGGTCCCTCCGAAGTGGGGGGCCCTTGGCGGGTGCCTACTTCGCCTACTCTCAAGGGAGACCTTGATCAATGGCGTAGCCAGAAATTATTCGGTGAGTGGGTTAATCTAAAATTATTACTGTGAAATCAAATTTTTAATCCTATATTGCCTACATAAAGTTATATAATAGTAAAAACTTGAATGTAGTAATTTGAAGAAAGAATTTTATGCTATGTTTTCTAGGTTTCTAGCCTTCAAAGCTTTCAAGTGAATAAAATAAGGAACCATTTGTGGTATAGAAGTTTTAATTTATTATTATTAAATATAATATTGGTTAAAGTGATGAGTTCATTTAACATCTATTAGCTCTTATTATTCTTAAAAATAGTCTTACTAATAAAAAAAATTCATTTGTTAAGTGGAATATGACAATTAAAAATCATAAACTAACCCAAAAGTTAATATTTTTAAGCTTGAAGAACCAAACTCTCTGATAGGAGCATATTTATGCGACTTTGTTAGCTTGTTTCCTTGCATTTTCTTAGTTAGTTTCTACTTATTATAGTGATTTAAGTCATTTTCGTGTGTTTTCAGGTCCAATTGGCAAAGTTGGCAAAAAGATGCATTTTGGAGCATTTTAGAGCAAATCTAGGCTTGGAATGGATAGCACAAGCAGTGGGCAAGAAGATGGACGAATTTGGAGTCCAAATGGAGTTAGGAATATGTTTCAAGGTTGGAGAAATAAATTCAAATCATTGAAGATAAGGAATCAGCTCAAAAGAAGGAGAATTATCCAAAACATTATCCAAACAACCTTATCTTATCTTATCTTATCCAATCCTTATCCTATCTTAACTAACCTTATCCTATCCTAATCCTTTTCTAACTTAATTCCTGGTACAATGAGGGTTTATTTTCTGATTGGGGGACATTTAATTTAGGTTTCTAGGAACCCTAAGTCCTTGCCGCACCCTTATCCCTTCTCCTAAGTGGTTTTAGTTCTTCTAGAATACCAAATTTCCTGCTAGGTAACCACAAAAATCTGCCGCAAGAAATCCTTTTCCTTTGGGGTTTCCTACTTTCTAGATGGCCTATTCCTGATGGGTTTAGGTTGTGTAATTCTTCTCTGATTCCTAAAGCCCTTTATGACGCACCCTAAACCCTATAAATAGCACTCTCTGCCACACCATTTAATCATCAAGCCTTCAATTCATTCTCTGCCTTCACACATCCATTCATCCGCGAGTCCTCTCTACAAAGACCACCATCTACCATTCAACCTCATTGTGCCGCAGTTTTACAAAGGAAAGAAGGAAGAAATCTGGAGCGTTTCTAGGTGTATTCTATCTTTACTCTTGATGTTTAAATTTAATTGTCTTTGTTTATTTGCAATCATGAGGAACTAAACCCCTTCTTAGCTAGGGGGAATTCGAAACTATGAGCATATATGTGATATGAATTGATTTCATCTAGTTGTGATTTCATAAATCGTGAATGCAATTTGCTTAACTGTTTGATTTAAAACTTATTCTTGTATGTTGATTAGGGATGCATACTTAGTTTGCATGCATGAATTTGATGCTAAAATATAAGGGAGTTTCACCTAATCGTTACAAACTTATATTTACAAGTAGTGGATGTTGCTAGTCACGATCGCGTTAAGTAAATTTGTGGCAGGAGTGTCATGCAGTCATAGTCACGAATGTCATGTCAATGCTTATGATTTTCACAAAGCTTAATGATCTTTGATATGTATCTCTAGTATGCAGTCATATAGGGAACTTGATAAGAATAATTTGGTTTGCGGTGCTACGTCCAAATTCAATGAACTCAGGAAAATCTGAAGGTTAATGCGTGCAGTCACGATTAATTTGGGGCATTGTCGTTCATGGTTTATAGAAAGAACAACTGGAAATCGATTTGTGTTGCATATATGTCATGTGTGGAGAAGGAACCTCTAGCTAGCCATTCACCCATTTAAATCACCAATTTCGTACAAAACTAAGTCTAGTTTACAATTCTGTTTTGCTTAAGTTTAAATCCGTTTTCAAACAATCCCTTGCTCTTAATTTGTGTTAAGATAGTCTAAATTCGTAAGAACTTCTATTTTTTAGTCTTTTGAGTCAATTAGAGTCTTAATTTCATTCAAATCAATCTTAGGTGTTAGTTTAGAGTCTAGATAACGTGATTTGTGTGTTTTAGGTCTATTTAGCTTGTTTTGAGTCTCTAGAGTCCAGAAACTGTTTAATTGAATTCTATTTGCTGTTTTGAGTTATTTGAGTCAAGTTAGGTTGTTTAAGGTGTCTAAAGTAAAAATTTGTCCAAATTGATCCCTAGTACTTGTTTTCATTGTTTAAAGTCCAGTTTATTGTTTTAGAGTCTAATTTGTGTCGATTAGCAATCCCTTTAATCCCCGGCTTAGAACGATCCCTACTTTAACATACTACATTGATAAGGGTTTAAATTTGTGTGCGATTTAATTTCACACCAAATTTTTGGCGCCGTTGCCGGGGATTAGCAAGTTTGCTAATCCCTTGTTTTTGTTAAGTTTTTCTTTTGGTTTCTGATTTCGTTTTGTTTCTTTTCCTTTGGTTCAGGTACTAGTGTATGACTCGGGGTTCTCAACCAGTTCACGAGCACATCTTTGAGTTTGACGACGATTTTGAGCGAACGTTGAGAAGAAACAAGAAGAAGCTGCCACCCACTCCATCTGTTTCGAGCAGAGAATCCGAATTTGGAGAAGATGAGGAAGACGAACAAGTCATGGCAGCGAACAGTCGTACAATTAAAGAGCTTTCAGCCTCGGGGTTGGATAATGTTGTGCCTTTATGTATCCAATACCCTGCGGCAAGTGCAGGCAAGACCGATGAGTTCGAACTGAAGTCTAGCTTGTTGCATCATGTTCCAAAATACCATGGGCTGTCCATGGAAGATCCAAACAAGCACTTAAAGGAATTTGAAGTTGTTTGTTCAAGCATGACTCCCATTAATGTTGATGGGAATATTCTAAAGATGAAAGCTTTTCCATTCTCTCTTATGAATAAAGCTAAGGATTGGTTATTCGAATTGGCACCCGGAACTGTCACATCTTGGGAAAGCATGAAAAGAGCGTTTTTAGAGAAATTCTTCCCAACTTCTAGAGTTATACTTTTGAGGAAGAAGATTAGTGGGATTCAACAAAACCATGGCGAATCATTCCCAGCATATTATGAACGTTTCAAGGGTCTTATTGCCTCAGGTCCTCAACATCAAATGAAAGAAGAGCTTCTCATTCAATACTTTTACGAAGGAATTCTTCCAATTGAGCGACAAATGCTAGATGCTTCAGCGGGAGATGCATTGGTTGACAAAACACCAATGGCTGCAAAGGTCCTAATCGCCAACCGAGCGTTGAATGCACAACAATACGAAGGCGTTGAACAAAGAGAAGGGCCACGCCAACAAAGTGTGCATGAGGTAAGTTCAATTTCTGAAATTCAATCCAAATTAGATAACCTCATTATGCTTGTGTCGCAGGTTGTTGATGTAACCAAATTGCAAGGGATTACACAAAGTGTATGTGGTGTGTGCTCTATGCAAGGGCACCTCAATGATCAATGCCCTCAATTGATTGAGAATGGAGGGTGGGAATCTGCCAATGCCGTGGGTTTTAGGAACCAAAATCAGCCACGCAATGATCCTTACTCCAACACGTACAATCCGGGTTGGAGAGATCACCCTAACTTCAAGTGGAGGGAGCCACAACAACCCCAACAACAAAGCCAATTTCGACAGCCCCCTGGGTTTCTTCAAAAACCATTCGTGCCATCTCAAGCCTATCCACAAGCTACCTAACAAACTTCAGGTTCGCCCCTTGAAAATGCTAAAATTCTTGAGTTATTAACCTCCATGTCGCAGGGAATACAAAACCAAAACAAAGAGGTGCAAACTCAAGCACAAGTAGTGGCGAATCATCAACAGGAGATAGGAGAAATAAAGAATCAATTGGGGCAGATTTCTGAGTTATTGGGGCAGATTAGAGAACAAGGCAAATTGCCTAGTTCAACAATTGTCAATCCGAAAGGAGGATTTGAATCTGCAAAGGCAATCATGTTACGAAGTGGCAAGCAAGTTGGAACTGACCTACAACCATCCAAATCAAGTCAAACGGAGGACGACAAGTTGCAGATTGAAGAGAAGGAGGAAGCACAACCCACGGCAAAGGGTGAAACACCCTTGCTGCAGCCACCTAATCCGTCCACTTCAGGTAAGAAGGTTCAAAATTCGATTATTTCTAATGTTGTTCCTCCGAATGTGCCCTTCCCTCGCAGATTTATGCAATCAAAGATGGAGGAAGCTGAAAAGGACATTCTTGAGACGTTTAGAAAGGTGCAAGTTAATATCCCTCTCCTTGATGCAATTAAGCAAGTTCCCAGGTACGCCAAGTTTTTGAAGGAGCTTTGCACAACAAAGAGGAAGATTTCGAACAAGGAGGTTGTCCAGGTAAGTGAGAATGTCTCTGCTGTTTTACAAAGGAAATTACCCCCTAAATGCAAAGATCCGGGGAGTTTTACGATTCCTTGTGTTATTGGCAATACTAAATTTGAACATGCCATGCTAGACTTAGGAGCATCAATTAATGTCATGCCATACTCAATTTATGCATCTATAAACTTAGGCGAACTTAAAAGTGATGGTGTAATCATTCAATTAGCCGATCGTTCTAATGCCTATCCAAAAGGAGTTTTGGAAGATGTTTTGGTGCAGGTGGATCATTTAGTCTTCCCAGCTGATTTCTGTGTGCTAGAGATGGATGATTCGGCCCAAGCTACTCCATTGCCAATCTTGCTTGGGCGACCCTTCATGAAAACAGCCCGGACAAAGATCGACGTGTTCAAGGGGACTTTATCAATGGAATTTGATGGGGAAGTTATTGATTTTAATATTTCTGAAGCCATGAAATATCCTATTGATGATCATTCGTGTTTTTCTATTGATATTTTAGAATCTTTGGCACAGGAATTTCTTGACTCATAGATGCCCTTGAAACAACCATCGTTCAAGGAATAGAAAGCACAACCCAAGCCCCAGAAATTGTGCAAGGGCACGGCAACAACAAGGAGGAAGTTGTTTCCGTGGGTTTTTGTGAAGAAATTGAGGAGATAGTGGCTGCACTTGAGTCATCCCCACCATGTGTTGGTAAGTCTTCAATCCCAATGTCAATTCCTGTTTCTACTAACAAGTTATTACCTTCGGCGGTGCCGGTACCTACACTAGAGCTTAAACCATTGCCTAGCCACTTGAAGTATGTCTTTTTGGGAGAAAAAGAAACGTTGCCCGTCATTATTTCATCATCTCTCACAGCATTGGAGGAAGAAAAGCTCATTCGTGTGTTGCGGGAGAATAAAACTGCCATTGGATGGACCCTAGCCGATATCAAGGGGATTAGCCCTACAATATGCATGCATCGCATACTTCTTGAGGAAGGGGCTAAACCAACTTGAGAGGCTCAACGCCGTCTTAACCCTCCTATGATGGAAGTTGTGAAAAAGGAGATTATAAAGCTCCTTGATTGTGGGGTCATCTAACCAATTTCAGATAGCCGTTGGGTTTCACCAATTTAAGTCGTTCCAAAGAAGTCGGGAGTCACTGTGGTGAAGAATGAAGAAAATGAACTTGTGCCTACTCGAATCCAAACAGGTTGGAGAGTGTGCATCGACTATAGGAAGCTCAACGCCACCACAAGGAATGACCACTTTCCCTTGCCGTTCATTGACCAAATGGTTGAGAAGTTAGCAGGTCATTCCTTTTATTGTTTTCTTGATGGATATTCTGGGTATAACCAAATTGTCATAGCTCCGGACGACCAAGAAAATACCACTTTTACTTGTCCGTTTGGCACCTTTGCGTATCGCCGAATGCCATTCGGTTTGTGCAATGCTCCAGCAACTTTTCAACGGTGCATGGTAAGTATCTTCTCTAATTTTGTTGAAAAGATTATTGAAGTGTTTATGGACGATTTTAGTGTTTTTGGTGATTCGTTTGACGGTTGCTTAAATAATCTCAGTTTGATCTTAAAACGATGCATGGAAACTAACCTTGTTTTGAATTGGGAAAAATGCCACTTTATGGTTAAACAAGGCATAGTTTTAGGTCACATCGTTTCGGAAAGGGGAATTGAGGTTGATAAGTCGAAAATAGATCTTGTACGCTACTTACCATCTCCCACTTCTGTGAGAGATGTTCGTTCTTTTCTTGGTCATGCAGGATTCTATAGGCGATTCATCAAGGACTTCTCGAATATTTCTACCCCCCTATGCCTACTTTTGCATAAGGAAGTGCCATTCAAGTTCGATGAGGAATGCGAGAAGGCCTTTAAACACCTCAAGGAGATGCTTACTTCGGCCCCCATAATTGTACCACCAGATTGGAGCCTTCCTTTCGAGCTAATATGCGATGCATCCGATTATGCAATTGGAGCTGTTTTGGGACAAAGAAAAGACAAGAGGCCTCACGTCATTTACTATGCTTCCAGGACCTTGAATGATGCCCAATTGAACTACTCCACTACGGAAAAAGAACGTCTTGCTGTAGTTTTTGCTTTAGATAAATTTCGTTCATATTTAATTGGTACTAAAGTGATTGTTTACACTAATCATGCAGCATTGAAGTACTTGCTCATGAAAAAGGAGGCCAAGCCAAGGCTTATTCGATGGATGCTGCTTCTTCAAGAGTTCGACATCGAAATTCGGGACAAGAAAGGAAGTGAAAACGTGGTGGCTGACCATCTAAGTCGTTTGGTGCACAATGAGGAGCAATTACGCATCCCAGAAGCATTCCCAGATGAGCAATTGATGTCCATAGAGGTAAGTGAGCCTTGGTATGCTGATTTGGTCAATTTTTTGGTGTCTAAGCAAGTTCCAAGCACCCTAAACAAAAACCAACGTGAAAAATTGAAAAATGATGCTAGGTTTTATGTTTGGGATGATCCATACTTGTGGAAGTATTGCCCCGATCAGATTATACGTAGGTGTGTGCATAATTCGGAGTTTAACTCAATTTTAAGTTTCTGTCACACTTATGCATGTGGGGGACACTTTGGCACACAACGCACAGCCCTTAAAGTGTTAGAATGTGGATTCTATTGGCCTACAATCTTTAAGGATGCAAGGACGTTTTGTGTTACTTGTGACCGTTGCCAAAGAATGGGCAATATAGGCCCAAATGACCAAATGTCGCAGACCCCTATCTTTATTGTTGAAATTTTTGATGTTTGGGGTATTGATTTTATGGGTCCTTTTCCTTCATCGCATGGTTTTAATTATATTTTACTTGCGGTCGATTATGTCTCGAAATGAGTGGAAGCAAAAGCCACTCGCACTAATGATTCTAAAGTTGTTGCAGATTTTGTTAGAACTAACATATTTGCTAGGTTTGGCATGCCACGAGTACTTATTAGTGATGGAGGGTCCCATTTTTGCAATAGAACCATCGAGGCGCTACTCAAAAAGTACAATGTCACGCATAAAGTTTCAACGCCTTATCATCCTCAAACGAGTGGGCAAGCCGAGGTTTTAAATCGTGAAATCAAGCAGATTTTAGAGAAGACAGTTGGGCTAACGAGAAAGGATTGGAGCTTGCATTTGAATGATGCATTATGGGCGTATCGTACGACCTACAAAACATCCATTGGCATGTCCCCATTTCGGCTCATCTATGGGAAACCATGCCATCTTCCCGTTGAATTAGAGCACAAGGCGCATTGGGCAGTTAAGACATTCAATATGGACATAGATGCCGCAGGAGTTCATAGGAAACTTCAATTGAATGAGCTTGAAGAGATTAGGAATGACGCTTACGAGAACGCTCGAATCTACAAAGAGAAGACGAAGGCCTTTCACGACAAGATGATTCGAAGCAAGACGTTCTCCAGGGGGCAGTAAAATCCCACGAATTTTCAACAAAACACTTTGTTTACCCCCCCTACACTTAAACCAAACATTGTCCTCAATGTTTCAAGCATAGACGCACACACAAGCAAGCAAACAACACAACTAACAAACATGACAAATATGGCAAAGTAAAAGCAATAAAGAGTAGGGTTTAGGAACGCAAATCTGGTTGTGGAGCTTGAGCTTCCTAGGTCTTCTTTATTTGCATGGGTTGCCTCCCAAGAAGCGCTTGCTTTAACGTCTTCCAGCCGGACGAATCCTGCATTTTAGGCTTCATTGGAGCCCATGGTATAGAGGGGTATGTCATCCACGTTATGCTCCACAAAATTCTCATAATACGGCTTCAAACGATGTCCGTTCACCTTGAATTCTTGTCCCGTTTTTAGACTTTGGATGTGAAATACACCATAAGGAAAAACGTTAGTAATAACAAAGGGTCCGCTCCATCTAGAACGTAACTTACCTGGAAACAATTTAAGGCGCGAATTGTAAAGTAACACTTTCACCTATCACTTCTAAAGTTGTTTTTCACTGTTTTTAAGTGTTTTTAGTGTGTTTTTAAGTGTTTTTATATGTCTTGAAAGAAAAATACGAAAATTTTGAAACACTTTGTTTGTTTTGCTCGAGGACTAGCAAAAGCTAAGTGTGGGGGAATTTGATAGGAGCATATTTATGCGACTTTGTTAGCTTGTTTCCTTGCATTTTCTTAGTTAGTTTCTACTTATTATAGTGATTTAAGTCATTTTCGTGTGTTTTCAGGTCCAATTGGCAAAGTTGGCAAAAAGATGCATTTTGGAGCATTTTAGAGCAAATCTGAGCTTGGAATGGATAACACAAGCAGTGGGCAAGAAGATGGACGAATTTGGAGTCCAAATGGAGTTAGGAATATGTTTCAAGGTTGGAGAAATAAATTCAAATCATTGAAGATAAGGAATCAGCTCAAAAGAAGGAGAATTATCCAAAACATTATCCAAACAACCTTATCTTATCTTATCTTATCCAATCCTTATCCTATCTTAACTAACCTTATCCTATCCTAATCCTTTTCTAACTTAATTCCTGGTACAATGAGGGTTTATTTTCTGATTGGGGGACATTTAATTTAGGTTACTAGGAACCCTAAGTCCTTGCCACACCTTTATCCCTTCTCCTAAGTGGTTTTAGTTCTTCTAGAATACCAAATTTCCTGCTAGGTAACCACAAAAATCTGCCGCAAGAAATCCTTTTCCTTTGGGGTTTCCTACCTTCTAGATGGCCTATTCCTGATGGGTTTAGGTTGTGTAATTCTTCTCTGATTCCTAAAGCCCTTTATGACGCACCCTAAACCCTATAAATAGCACTCTCTGCCGCACCATTTAATCATCAAGCCTTCAATTCATTCTCTGCCTTCACACATCCATTCATCCGCGAGTCCTCTCTACAATGACCACCATCTACCATTCAACCTCATTGTGCCGCAGCTTTGCAAAGGAAAGAAGGAAGAAATCTAGAGCGTTTCTAGGTGTATTCTATCTTTACTCTTGATGTTTAAATTTAATTGTCTTTGTTTATTTGCAATCATGAGGAACTAAACCCCTTCTTAGCTAGGGGGAATTCGAAACTATGAGCATATATGTGATATGAATTGATTTCATCCAGTTGTGATTTCATAAATCGTGAATGCAATTTGCTTAACTGTTTGATTTAAAACTTATTCTTGTATGTTGATTAAGGATGCATACTTAGTTTGCATGCATGAATTTGATGCTAAAATATAAGGGAGTTTCACCTAATCGTTACAAACTTATATTTACAAGTAGTGGAGGTTGCTAGTCACGATCGCGTTAAGTAAATTCGTGGCAGGAGTGTCATGCAATCATAGTCACGAATGTCATGTCAATGCTTATGATTTTCACAAAGCTTAATGATCTTTGATATGTATCTCTAGTATGCAGTCATATAGGGAACTTGATAAGAATAATTTGGTTTGCGGCGCTACGTCCAAATTCAATGAACTCAGGAAAATCTGAAGGTTAATGCGTGCAGTCACGATTAATTTGGGGCATTGTCGTTCATGGTTTATAGAAAGAACAACTGGAAATCGATTTGTGTTGCATATATGTCATGTGTGGAGAAGGAACCTCTAGCTAGCCATTCACCCATTTAAATCACCAATTTCGTACAAAACTAAGTCTAGTTTACAATTCTGTTTTGCTTAAGTTTAAATCCGTTTTCAAACAATCCCTTGCTCTTAATTTGTGTTAAGATAGTCTAAATTCGTAAGAACTTCTATTTTTTAGTCTTTTGAGTCAATTAGAGTCTTAATTTCATTCAAATCAATCTTAGGTGTTAGTTTAGAGTCTAGATAACTTGCTTTGTGTTTTTTAGGTCTATTTAGCTTGTTTTGAGTCTCTAGAGTCCAGAAACTGTTTAATTGAATTCTATTTGCTGTTTTGAGTTATTTGAGTCAAGTTAGGTTGTTTAAGGTGTCTAAAGTAAAAATTTGTCCAAATTGATCCCTAGTACTTGTTTTCATTGTTTAAAGTCCAGTTTATTGTTTTAGAGTCTAATTTGTGTCGATTAGCAATCCCTTTAATCCCCGGCTTAGAACGATCCCTACTTTCACATACTACATTGATAAGGGTTTAAGTTTGTGTGCGATTTAATTTCACACCACTCTCCCTATGCTATAGCCTAGGGGAGCCTTGTACTAGGCTCCGCCCTTGACCTTGATAATATCTTAATAAAACTAACAATAATTCAAAATATTAAATCTTTTGATGAGGTTCAAGAAAGTTGAACTCAGAAATTTAAGTTCTTCAAACGAAAAGGGAAAATTCTTCCATGCTATGTAGTATTAAATGCTATGAGCATCAAACGACCTGAATTAGTTTGAACTATTACTTTTATTGTTGTCTCCTAAATTCAAATCATTTAATGCTCGTAGCATTTAATGATACGTAGTATGAAAGTGAAATCCTAAAAATAGGGCACATAAGTATGTGATTTCCCTTTTTGGGCTTACCGCGGAGTTTTATTTTAATTTTTTGACTCTATGTCTAGATGATGAAATTTAGAGCACTATAATATTTTAAATTGATTTTAATATTAATAAGTTTTTGTAAAGTTTTTTTATTTTTTATTTGGATGAGTAATTTAAGAGTACTAAAGAATTCTAAAACGATGGAATTTAAAGGTGGAATTTAATGTGTATATAAAACAATCAATTATAATGAGTAATAGTTGGAAAAGGTGCTAGCAATGGTGGTGGTCGCGATGATGGTTTTGTGGGTGATGACAATGGCTATAGTGGTGAGTTGGTGTTGGTGGCGATGGTGGTGGGTAGTGGATTCAGGGTGGTGGGAGTAAGTGTTTTCATGGAATGTGGTTGTTGTAGAGGTGGTTGTGGTGACATGGCCGTGAGGGTGATGGTGGTGACATGGCCGTGGGGGTAGTGATATGGTGGTGACATGGGGCGGTGATGGCGGTGACATACGTAATGGCGACGACAACAATAGTGGTGTACATGGAAATGTGATGGTAGTAGAGGTGGTGATGGTTGATAAGCCTAGTCAGCAGCCAAGCCAGATTACTCGGTTTCAAATGCTGCTGCCTTCCCGCTCTCCTCATCTGCAAAAGAGTTCGACTACAACTCAAACTCTCCATCAGATTGGGTCTGTTAGTTAGTTCAAACTTCCTATTATTATCACATGTATTTATCCTTCTAATTATTGGAGATAATTCTCCCTTTTAACTGAATCACTCATGTAACAATATATATATTCAATACGTAGGCTCACTCATCGATTCATTGAATTGAGTTCATACATTCAAACACATTTCTTCTGCTGTGAATTAATATCTTTTATGGTATTCAAGAGCTAAAGTTTCACGGCAACATTTTAAAACTGTCTTTACTCCGGCCTTGTAAAAGCGTCTTCCCCATTTTATCATGTCCAGAACATCAAAACGGGAAGGACAGTTTTGCAAGGCCGGAGTAAAATTGGATTTGACCCTTTTCCAAGTCTTTCTATAAAATAAAATAAAAACAATAATGGCTTATTTGCTTTCATTGGTGCTCGTGTGTTGGATGCAATTTGGCATTCTAGGTTAGGTCATCATTCTGGATCAATTTTAAAGTTTTTTAGTAGCTAAGAATAAATTGCCAGCCTCTGGTGCTGTAACCAGCTATGTGTGTCATTGTGCCTTATGACAAGTCATAAGTTACCGTTTCTTTATCCAGTTCAGTGTCATCTTTTTCATTGGAATTACGTTTCTTTACCTAGTTCAGTGTCATCCCTCATTGGAATTAATTCACTCTGATGAATGCGCATCTCCATCTAATCCATTTATTGATTCAAATATTATGTTATTTTTATTGATGATTTCTCTCGTTATTCTTGAATTTTCCATTTACAATTGAAACCTGAATTCTTTAATACATTTGTTTCATTTAAGAAGTTGGTGGAATATATGTTTAGTCGAGAAATTAAATTTTATCAAACTTACGGTGGTGGGGAATATATCAATACTAATTTTAAAAAATTTCAGGATAATCATGACATACATCATCGTTTACTTGTTTGACGGTTCGATCCACCGTAGATTCTTCCCTTGTTTACCTTCTTTGACGGTTCCACTGTACTTTATCTCTTTACATATGTGGATGACATCTTGGTGACATGAAATAATAGCACTCAAATATCACGGTTTATAGATCGGCTTGGCAAACTATTTTCTATGAAAGATCTTGGGCCACTACATTTCTTCTTGGGGATGGAGGTTATTCGCACGCCAACCAGTTTGCACCTTTCTCAGTCCAAGTATATTTCGGACCTTCTCAAATGCACCAAGATGGCTGATTGTAAACCTCTGTCTATCCCTGCACCAGGTCGTCATTTAAGTATTCGTGAAGGAGAACCCCTCTCTTATGCCAATGCATGGTGTTGTTGGGGCACTTCAATACCTTCTGTTTACGAGACCTGACATTGCAAATTCACCGTCAATCAGGTTTGCCAGTTCATGCATTCTCCCATAACTACTCACTGGGCAGCTGTCAAACAGATTTTTGATATTTGAAAGCCACTCATGATCATGGAGTCGTCTAGTGGTCCAGTCTCCTAACTCTTACTGCCTATTTGTCGACACGGACTGTATTGGTGATCATAATGATCGTCGTTCAATAGGTGGTTATTGTATTTTTCTTGGGAATAATTTGATTTCCTGAAGTTCCAAGAAACAACGCGGAGTTTATTGGTCTAGCACTCAAGCGGAGTACCGTCAACTCGCTTACACATCTGCACTGCCTTGGTTTCGAAACATATTATGTGACCTGCATATATATTTCTCTTGCACCTCCACGACTGTGGTGGGATAATACAAGTGTCATTGCTGTAGCCTCAAATCCAGTTTATCAAGCTCGAATGAGTCATGTTTAAGTGGATTACCACTACATTCAAGAAAAGGTCACTCGCAAAGAAATCGTTGTGGGATATGCGGCTTCAACTGATCATCAGCTTACTGATCTTCTTACAAGGGGCCTATCATTTTCATGTTTTGCCTTCTTAATTTCCAACTTTCCCATTCGCCTAACGCCCGCTCAGCTTGCGGGGGCGTGATAAGCTTAGTCAGCAACCAAGTCAGATTACCCAGTTTCAAACGCTGCTGCCTTCCCGCTCTCCTCAGCTACAACACAGTTCGACTACAACTCAAACTCTTCATCAGATTAGGTCTGTTAGTTAGTTCAAACTTCCTATTGTTATCACAAGTATTTATCCTTGTACTTATTGGAGATAGTTCTCCCTTGTGACTGAATCACTTATGTAACAGTATATATTCAATACGTAGGCTCATTCATCGATTCATGAGTTGAGTTCATACATTCACACATATTTCTTCTGCTGTGCATTGATATCTTTTAATGGTAAGATGTTAAATAACCATCATGCTCCCTCTCATGTTGCGTTTATTTGTTCCAAGCCATCCATTAATCTCTGAACCCCCTGCCACCATTTAATTGATTAGAAAAACATCCCCATAGCTGTAAATCTTGTAGAAAAGTACTTTAAAAACTCTTCATCTATTCACTTGTCAATCTTTCATTGATTTTCAATTGTGAAATATTTTGCGCATTGTCATGTCATTTGGATTTCTTATTTTTCTAAAGGGGATATTTTTGCACAAGTATCACTTGAACCTGCAAGCATGTGCATTAATATCACTTGAATTTTCAATTTTTAACTTTTACCATTGGACTCTCTTAATTGTTGGAATTGACAACCTAAGTTATTTTCCATCTATTTTGTTGTTAAAACATGTCATGTGCCCCTCACGTGGAGGGATATTTTTGTCAATTCACTTCCTAGGGCGAATCAATTTGTATGAAGCCAAAAGGTTTTTTTTTTTTTTTTTTTTTTGTAGCGGCATTGGAGTCAAGTCATGAAGAGGAATGGAGAAGTTGATTTTGGAAAGGGTTGTTGAAGAATTGAAGTGAAAATTATGTAAAAATATAGACTTTCATTTATAGTGAGTTTTCAATTATTATTTTTTTGTAGGTCAGCAAGTGGGTGTGTGGTTCACCTTAATTTATTAAGATATTAATTTTTCAAACTCTTATGGAGGGAATTGCCAACCTGGGGCTATATAGCCCACAATTTCAGAGCCCTACAATGACATGTTTTAATAGCAAAATAGATGGAAAGTAATCTAGGTGATAGATTCCAACAATTAAGAGAATCCATGTGATAAAATATAAAAACTCAAAATTCAGGTAATATTATCGCACATGCTTATAAGTTCAGATACTACTTGCGCAAAAAACCCTTTCTAAATTATTGGATTTACAATATTTGTCTATAAAGTGACGTTATTAAAAAAAACAACACATGAAAAGCCCTCCCATTGACCCCTTGAACTCGTGATTTTTATTAGACTAATAAACTAAAGTCATAAGATATCTATTTTTGAAGATATCTTATATATAAAACCAACACAAAAGGTGAATAGCGTTTTTGGTGTCATCAAGCTTCAATAAAAATATTTGGACAAAAATACCCCCAAGACAAAAAACTTCAAAGGCATTCCAAAATAATGCATCAAATAAGGCAAGGGCATTTTCGTCATTTTAATAGTTCTTTTTTTAATAATTTATTTTTTGGCAAAGTTTTTTTTATTTATTTTTTAATTAGTGCCTCACAATAGGCTAGTAATAATGTGATTCAATTTCTCTATTTTTAAACACATTTAAAACATCTTAAGAGACGTGTAATGCTGGTTATAAAACAGGTCTTTCGCATGCGGATAATAATGTGATTAAATAAGTTGTCAAATGATTTTTTTTATTTTAACAAACGATATTATCTACACTAAGAGGGAGTGGGGTGGGTTTAGCCTCACAATGAGCTAGCAATAATGTGATTCAATCAGTTGTTTATTAAATATTATTTTCTCTATTTTTAAACATGTTCAAAACATCTTAAGAGGCGTGTAATGCCAATTATAAAATAAATCTTTCGCATGCAGATGATAATGTGATTAAATTAATTGTTTGTTTTTTTTTTTAACAAACAATATTATCTACACTAAGGGGGGAGGAAAGATTTTTTAGTGTAACCGGCACACGAGGTGGTACACCACGTGTCACTATACAAATGGTGAGATATGTGTGTTAAAAAGTTAATAACTTAAAAAATAAAATTTCCCACCATTTACATAAAAACACGTGGTGTACCACCTGTGTTCCTGTCACAATGAAAAATTTCTCAAGGGGGAGGGGTTGGGCTTAGCACTAATGTGATTCAATCAATTGTTTATTAAATATTATTTTCTCTATTCTTAACGTAAATTCTATAGAGATCGATTTTATTATGTGAATTAATCTGCCTTAAATATTATTTTCTCTATTTTTAAAACACGTTCAAAACATCTTAAGAGGAGTGTAACGCATGGGTATTTTCATCATTTTAATAGTGTTTTTTTAATAATTAATTTTTTTGTACCTTTTCTTTTAAATTAGTACCTTACAATAGGCTAGCAATAATGTGATTCAATAAGTTGTTCATTCAATATTATTTTCTCTATTTTTAAACACGTTCAAAACATCTTAAGAGACATGTAATATCGGTTATAAAAAATGTCTTTCGTACGCGGATAATAATGTGATTAAATTAGTTGTCAAATGATTGTTTTTTTTTTAACAAACGATATTATCTACACTAAGGGGGAAGGGGGTAGGCTTAGCCTCACAATGGGCTAGCAATAATGTGATTCAAGCAGTTGTTTGTTAAATATTATTTTTTCTATTCTTAATGTAAATTCTATAGAGACCAATTTTATTATGTGGATTCAGCTGATTTAATTGGTTTATGAGATAATCTAAGATTATTCATTTACTTCAAATATTTGACTTTCCTTTTGTCAATTTACGAATATAAATATATTTAAAACGTGTAAGTCTCCCGTAGCACGTCGTGATTCAAAAAATGCCTTCTGCACGTGCGAAAGACCTTTTTTATAACCGGCATTACACGCCTCTTAAGATGTTTTGAACGTGTTTAAAAATTGAGAAATTGAATCACATTATTGCTAGTCTATTATTGTGAGGTACTAATTAAAAAAAAAATGTTGTACAAAAAAATTAATTATTAAAAAAACACTGTTAAAATGACGAAAATGCCTCTGCCTTATTTGATGCATTATTTTGGGATGCCTTTGTGCGTGCATGAAGGCTAGTACTATATAAATAGAAGACACGAGTGTTTTGAAATGCACCAATGACCAACCGAATTAGTCTAAGCGTCCATGTTATAACTTATAAAATTGATGTCATTGTTTTTTGTTGAACAAACGACATTATTTTATACTAAAAGAGAGGGGGTGAGCTTAGCCTCACAATAAACTAGCAATAATGTGGTTCAAATTCACCTTTAGCGAGAATTGAACCTAAATCGATGCCAATTTTAACACCTCGAACCTAAAAGGAATTATGTAAGCAAGCAATAATGAGAGACTAAAAAGTCGGAGACAAGTAATGTATCAAATTCACCTAAATGACTCTATCTCTAACATCTTACAGCATACTTATTGTAAGATTTATTTTTTCTTCATAAAAAAGGGGAACATTTAGGGGCTTTGTCATGGCAGTCACTCTTTTGGAGGCCAGGAAGACTCATATAGGCTTTTTAGCTACTCTTAACTATCATCATGTAATTCACCAGCATCCATATGTCGACTAGAACAAATTAATATTAACAAAACGTGGAACACATTCATGGAAAATGATCACCGCCAGATCCTTTTTCTGGGGATCCTAGGGATCTCATGATCGTGACCATTCATCGTACATTGTGCGGACAGAAATCATTTCAAAATTTAAAATTTAAAATTAACTATAAATAGTACCTAACGAAAATTGATCGCATGATGTACGATGAACGGTCACGATCGCAGGATCCCTAAGATCTCTAAGAAAAAGATCCGGCGAGGATCCTTTTCCCATATTCATGTCTTCGGCTATAAGAGCAACTCCAGCGTTGCAAATGCCCCCTAGGGCAAGTCACTATTGAATAGCCTCCAATGAACAGTAACTGCCTTTAATGAACAAATGTCTTTTGCATCTCCATCCCTACACTGAATAGCTATGGCAATAGGTAATAAAATATTAGTATTTTTTATTTTATAAAATAATACAAAATAATTTTATTTGTAATTTTGGATAAGATTTTTAATCGTTCTCGTTGCACCACATGTCATTATCCGAAAAGACAATTTTTGGTGATAGATTTCGATAAGATATTTATCCAATGTCGTTGTGCCATGTGTCGTTACCTTTTCAGAATTGTTGAGGATAGATTTCGATAAGATATTTATCCAATGCCAAAGAGCCACGTGTCGTTACCTTTTCAGAATCGTTGAGGATAGATTTCCGAAAAGATTTTTAACCAATCACGTCGCACCACGTGTCACAATCTGTTTTCAATCTTTGAGGATAGATTTCGATCAGATTTTTAACGGATGACAGCATGCCACGTGGCATTATCTACAACCTAATCCTTTCTTTTTCCTCTATATAACCCACCATCCATCCTAAGAAATCACACACCAAAATCAAAATCTCTATCATTATTCATAGTTTTTGTTTCCTTCTTACAATGTCTTCTTCAATGATGTTGTGGGAAATCGATGAGCAAGAGAAAGAATTGTTTAACCAAGGGGAAGAAATGTTCAATCTCCAGGTGGGCGAAAATGTGATGGAAAATGAAGAGGATAAGGAGCATAGAAGGAGAGATGACGAAGCAAGAAGCCAAAGAACCTCACAGTTCTGTCAAGTCATCCAAATTGTGGCTCAGATCTTCAGGCCCAGCCATTCCGCAAACCTTGATAGAAGCAGGCAACGACGAGGTACGGATCTCTTGGACGATATTTTGTCCGTAACAGTGCATTCCCTGATACGTACTTTAGACGTCGTTTTAGAATGGAACGACATTTGTTCAACAAAATCATGATTGTTATTTGCAAATGATTCTTACTTTGTGCAAAAGAATGATGTTTTTGGTGTTATGGGTCTCATTCTTGAGCAAAAACTTACTGATGCCTTGCGGATGGTTGCATATGGAGCATCTGCAGACCAAGTGGATGAGATAGCGAGGATGGGGAAATAAACCATTCTTGAGTCGCTGATGAGGTTTTTCTCCACAATCGAATCTATCTACACCGCAGAGTACCTCCAGAGACCTACTGAGATGAACTTGCAAAGGCTTTTGAAGAAGGTTGAGATGTGAGGTTTTCCTGGGATGACTGGAAGCATCGACTGTATGCACTGGACCTGGAAAAATTGTCCAAGTGCATGGCAAGGAGCTTATGGGGACAGAAAATGAGTAAAAAGTATCATTTTGGAGGCGGTGGCATCATTTGATACATGGATTTGGCACCTTTTTTTCGGTGTTCCAGGGGCTCAAAATGACCTCAATGTCCTTGCCCAATCCCCAGTGTTCAACGATATCCTACAAGGAAAAGCACCAAGAGTCACATACTGGGTCAACAGACGTAAGTACCACGGGCCATACTACCTGGCAGACGGCATTTACCCAAAGTGGTCATCGTTTGTCAAAACAGTGCCACGTTCGCAAAGTGCAAAGGAAAAACATTTTGCAAGCTGTCAAGAGGGGTGTAGGAAGGATGTGGAGCGTTGTTTTGGTATCCTCCAAGCTCGTTAGGCGATTGTCAGGGGTGCTGCCAGAATGTTTGATTTAGAGTTGCTTTGATCCATCATGATGACGTGCATCATTCTTCACAACATGATTGTGGAAGATGAGTACGACTATGGTGCCGTTGATGAATATGAGCCAGACACGATGAACAATTCTAGAACTTAAATATATTGTGCTCATGTCGTTGTCGAAGAACCCGTGCAACACGAGCCATTACAAATGGATGGATGTTACAATGTAAGGCTCATTCAACGATATACTGCACTTCAGGACCCATATATGCACAATGCCCAGCAAATTGACTTGATAGAGCACCAGTGGGAATTGAAACAAGCTGAAGAAACTTAAGTTCATTTAGTGTGTTTGTTTTATTTGGTGTGTTTATTTAATTTTATTTGGTGTGTTTTTTAAGTTCATTTAGTGAGTTTTTTTTTTTATTTGGTGTGTTTGTAATTTTATTTGGTATGTTTATGTAATTTTATTTGGTGTGTTTATGTCCTTTGAATAAAGATTCTCTTAGTTTAAATAAATTACCAAATTAAATAAATATACTCTTAGTTTAAATAAAGTACTAAATTCAATAAATTGGAAACAACATAAAGTACTCTATTCAATAAATAAGAAATTACTACCCAAAGTGATTGGAAAATTATGGGCTCCGATTAAAAACAAATTCCCTAGTCCCTCGTGAATGGAAAATCATCACCTAACCAATTTGTGGTGCTAGGACCATCTCTTCTTGCTCTCACTTCCCTTGCACGCCTCCTTCGCACCACGTCCGCTTTCTCTGAATTCCAAAAATATTTAGAATTCGGTGACTTCCCCTCTACAGGCTCCTTCATAATGTCACGATCTTGTTGAGCCCTTCTTTCTTCTTTAAGCTCTTCCCTTTCTTGCCTAAGTAGCTCTCTTTCCCTCGCATTAGCTTTAAATAATCTCTCAGCAGCTGCAGCTTTTGCCTTTTCTCTAACCTTATCAACCTTAAATTTAACCATTTCTCTTTGAAGCCTTCTTACCTGGAGGCCTAATTGGATATCGGGTCGAACCCGACACTAGTTCAGGAGGTGTTTCCGCCACTTCTTCTGTTTCGGTTTCATGAACATGCGAGTCATGAACGGGCGTAGAGTGTAAAGGGGTGCTGTTCATGACAACTTATGGACCAACAAGCACAACTCTGAATTTAGGACAACCTTTGACAATATTCCAACATTCCCACCAGGTGAATGATTTGTTTTTGTTTTTAGTTTTGGCATTATACCAAGCTTGTGCTTGAAGTGTCTACACAATGCGGGAGAAGAAATAATTATAATCAAAGTATCTAATCTAAATTTGGGTATAGTATAAACAAATAAATAATATGTTGTTACCTGATCCGCTAAATTTTCCCCACTTCGAAGATTAGAACTAGTTTGTGCCAAGACGTCTCTCCAAAGACTAAACGATTGGCTGAGTATTCTCCAACGACTGGACATCGATTCTTTGGTTCTTTTCCCACCAATTTTCTAAAGATAATTGGTATGAATAAGACTCCACATTTCTCGCAACTGCATCTGATTACCCGTAATCGGATCATGGGTAACTTCAACCTAGCTAGAACATAACGTAACATCTTAATTAAGCGTCCAATTCGTACATGCATCATTAGTCATTTTGTTGGAAACCAATTGGATTGAAACTTTGAGAGAAAGATTGGAAAATGGTTGAAAGTATTTGAGAAAATATGAAATTGTGGTTGAAACTTTGAGAAAATATGAAATTATGGTTGAAACTTTGAGAAAATATGGTTGAAAGTATTTGAGAGAAAGATTGGAATATGGTTGAAAGATTGGAATAAGGTAGAAGATAATGAGAAGGTATTTATAGAAAAGTAAAATCATTTTTTTTAATTTTTAAAAGAAATTTCGGATTTTTTTATTAATTTTTAACATTTTTTTATTAACTTAATTAATTTCTTCCGTTGGAACCCTCCAGATTATGCCACGTGGCACAATGGTAATATTTTAGAATTTTAAAATGTGATTTCTTTTTCTTCTTTTTTTTTAAATTTATAAAGGTGAATAACGTGGACCGTTAATCTCAAATCCAACAGCTGATATTTAGGAAGGTTTCAAATTTTCTTTTACCGTTGGAAATCCAACGGTCCAGAATGGTAACATTCTGCCGTTTGCACCGCGGGCCCTAGGCTTTTGAAATGTTGTCGGGACGCGCTCCCAAGCGCGCGTGTTGTGCACGCACCTGACGCAAAAATAATAAAAAAGTGTTTGACATCAGCGTTGCATCATATGGCCCTTGGGCTCTCGGGCCACCAATTCAAGCCGGGCCTCTCACTCGGCCCCCCTCCTTCCCCAATCGTCCGCATGGGCTGGAGGTTGTTGCTGCAACGTGTGTGTAAAGACCCGGCCCCGAAATATTTGTTTTATTTCGGAAAATAAGTATATTGGTGATAGGCCCGAACTAAACTCTTGTTTAGTTAACTTACCGTTAATTACGCTTTTTCACTCCAATGATTTAATTTCTTAAATAACTATCCACATATTAATATGCCAAACCAAACAATTACAATACTAACTTAATTCACTATCATTAGTCAACAAACTCCAATAAATTCCTTTTTTCCACAAGTGATCCATAACCATCATTCTTTTTAATAACATATACAATTCCATTTTCAATTAAATGAATTTTC
Organism: Heteromeles arbutifolia; assembly: GCA_024362995.1. NCBI lineage: Eukaryota > Viridiplantae > Streptophyta > Magnoliopsida > Rosales > Rosaceae > Heteromeles > Heteromeles arbutifolia. Next base: position 24,576,062 of record JANCRC010000006.1, read on the forward strand.
TTCTCTTAGATCCAAATCTCTAATTAACAACAACCTTTCGATTATTAATCTCACTTATTTTTTGGCTGCATCTAACTTCCCGTTAGACTGCCTACGTACCCCAAACGGGGATCAAGCCATTCGTAGTTCACAATCCACTTCCCAATTCATTAACTTCAACATTTTAGTGACTAACAATCACAATTTTGGTCTAAACAATTGAATCACACCATATGCATATTAAATATGGATTCAGAATGTTGAAATTAGCATGAAAAAGGCAGAGTTGGCCCACTGGCCACGCGCCGCCGCGGGTTGCGGTCGGCCGTCCCGTCTCGCCGGAAAATTCAACTATTTCCAAAAATTACCAAATTTTACAGGCAAGTAGATCTCAATGAGTAGAGAAACTTTCATACCTGCGGCCAAGTCCAATTTGGCCGGAAAACACCTCAAATTGGCCACGAACCGCTGGAAACCCTTGTTTTTGGGTGTTCTTGATTCGTCTCTAAAACCACTCTGACGTCCCAACCAATGAATGGGCTTTGTTCCTGGCCTCAAGGGGAGTCTAATGGTGGTGGTAATTGGAGGAAAATATTTCACAATTGATGGATTTTGGACAAGGTTACCCGTGGCACCCATGGTGGTTTTCCACCAAATTTCAACTAGATTTCTTCTGATTTTGGGTGGTAATGGTAGAGGGAAGGTTGAGTAGGTATACCCAAGTGAAGGAGGGTGGAAAACCGCCGTGAACCACCGCCCCTTGGCATTGGGTTGTCCTCGACGGGTCGGGTCGGGATGAAACCCGTACCCCCCCTTCTTTTTTTCTTTTTTTCTTCCTTCCCTCCTTTCCCTCCTTCCCTCCTTTTCCTGATTGGTCCGAGTCCCTCCCCTTTTCTCCCCTTTCCTTTCCATCATAGCCACACACGTGGCATTCCCTTTTTCTCCTTATTTTTTGGAATCTTCCCACTTGATTTCAAAATGACTATTTTACCCTCAACTTCTATCATTAATAACTTATTCGTTATAACTCCGTTTCACGAACGGTTTGCGCCTACGCGTTCGTGAGTTCGAGCTCTATTCAAGCATATAAATTGTGACCTCAAAAGGTCTGTGGATTTTAAATAATTAACTTCCGAACTTCAACCTTCGTAATTAGTTTAATTTAAAACTAAACTCAAATGAAGTAATATAAATTCTCGATTCTTTTCACATATTCATATATTTAAATTTTTCAGGGTATTACAATGTGGGTCTTCAAAGTGGCCTGTCCATCGGGCTCCAACGTACGCTGGAGCTGCTCTAATGTCATGGCATGAGATTTGGGTGATGATGTGACATCATTCTATTTTAGAGGACACAAAAGAAAAAGAAAAAAAAAAAAAACGAATAAGAACCAAACAAAATATCTTCTCCTCACAAAAAGGACCATTCCCACTATTGACAGACGAGAACAATTCCGTGAACTAACGGTAACATTCGGCCGTCTGCACAAAAAGGACCATTCCCATTATTCCAATATTTCATGTGGCCACCAAAGGTAACATTCGGCCGTCTGCACCGTGGGCCCCAGGCTTTTGAAATGTTGTCAGGACGTGCCCCCAAGCGCGTGTGTTGTGCACGCGCCTGATGAAAAAATAATTAAAAAATGGCTGACGCCACCCTGACGTCAGCGTTGCATCATCTGGCCCTCGGGCTCTCGGGCTCTCGGGCCACCAATCGAGCTGGGCCTCTCACTCGGGCCCAATCACCTGCATAGGCTAGAGGTTGTTGCTGGGGCATGTGGGTCTTCAAAGTGGCCTGTCCATCGGGCTCTAATGTACGCTGGAGCTGCTCTAATGTCATGGCATGAGATTTGGGTGATGATGTGACATCATTCTATTTTAGAGGACACAAAAGAAAAAGGAAAAAAAATAAAAAAAACGAATAAGAACCAAACAAAATATCTTCTATTCACAAAAAGGACCATTCCCACTATTGACGGACGAGAACAATTCCGTGAACTAACCAGCAGCGCTCCGTTAACCCCGATTATCTAGGCTGCCCCACAATTAACGCCTCTTAAACGTTATTAAACGCCCCTCACCCCCCCAACCCCCTTCTCCTTCTTACAGGTCGCCGACCCGGTCTTACTCAATCCAATAAGGCGGCAAAAACCCCCAATTCAATGGCGGCGCTTTCTCTCTGCTCCATTGTCCGACCTGCCCTCTCCAGGTCGGTTCCTCTCCCTCTCATTGCACTTTCCCTTTGTGCTTTCTGCAAGTCGAATTTCCAGTATTTCACCGTCGGCGGAACCCTAATCGCCTGAACCCTTATCGGATTTTGCTAATCCGTTAATGTGATCGTCAATTTTTGATCTTTTGTTCTGAATTGAATCGAACGGCATCGTTTCAGGTGATATATCTGCTTCAGCTTTGTTCGCGAGGGGGATTTCTTTTGGCAATGGAAGAGAAGGGGCAGCTCAAGCGAGCCGTCATTGATGCAACGGCGGGTTTAATAGCCGGCGGAATATCGCGAACGGTTACTTCGCCGCTAGATGTTATTAAAATTAGATTCCAGGTTCGTGAAGTTTTTGAAATTTTAGCCTTTATCTTAATCTGTAATGGGTTAGACCGCGAAATTTTATTGACATCGTGATGAAGTTTGTAAATTTTTGCAATTTCTGAGCTTTGCATTGTTTTCCAATGTAGAAAATTCATAACATTCTTATAGTACAGTACAAGTAATGATATGTATTGTTATTTTTTCAAGTTTAATGGATTCCTGCATGTGTTGACTTGGTGTGAAATCGTGTTTGTTTTTGTTGTTGCGTAAATTTCGTGGGTTTTGAGAATGTTTATCGATTCAGTGTTTGGGTTTTATGCATGATGCTTATCTGCATATGCATCTTAAGGGATGGTGGTGGAATGAAAAATCTTTGTATTTGTTTTGGTTGATAGGTTCAACTCGAGCCCACGACGTCATGGGCTTTGGTTCGAAGAAATTTGTCTGAACCATCAAAATATACTGGGATGTTTCAAGCAACAAGGGATATCTTCAGAGAGGAAGGCTTACGGGTACAGTGACACAATTTATGTTCATGGAGAATGTAAATTACTATTTAGTTTTTCTTGTGGCATTCTGTAGAAGCCATTTCTGGTGGTCTTTTAGGGTTCAGTTTTGCAAGAACATTAACATTTTCCCGAGATCTTATTATGAGAATTTCTTATGGCAGGGTTTTTGGCGTGGAAATGTCCCAGCTTTACTTATGGTTATGCCGTATACCGCGATACAATTTACGGTGTTACACAAGTTGAAAACATTTGCTGCTGGTTCTTCCAAAACAGGTACTTTGAGAATAGTCCTTATGTGCACTCTTTATTTCACTTGCACACTCATTTCAATAGGACTTGATACTATTAAGGGTATGACATCTCGGACCCTATATTTGTTTAAAACTCTTGGAAAATAGGCAAACACAGTTGGACACCTGCCTGCATCTGAAATCCATGTTTGTGTCCATGAAACATAGGTCTGAACTCTGAATTAAAAGTTGTATTATGTGGCTTCTTTTAAGGAAAGGTATGAATTGAATATGGTTTGATCTTCTGATTCTTCTTTCATTATTTGTAGCTCCAGTAGTTTCGTCGTAGGACATTTGACTTTGACTTTCTTTATTTCTCTAAAATTCTCTTTCAAATTGGTTATCAAGACCTGAATTTGTGCTAAAGTAACTTGGGTTGTAAGCTGGATGTCAGAATGTAATGTCCATCTCTAATAAAAGTCTAGGTTTATTGCTCTGTTGTTTATTTGAATTTTGCAATGAGGATTTTGCTGATAGAGGTACCATGTTTAGTTTAAGTACTCTGTATGTAATGTTAGGACTTTAGAGCTATGACCACTTTGGATGTGTTTTTTTTTTCTTCTAATACCCCAAATTTCTTGTATGTCCTGATCATTGTTTGCTCTGATGCAGAGGATCACATTCATTTGAGCCCCTATTTGTCTTACGTCAGCGGAGCATTAGCGGGTTGTGCAGCTACTGTCGGCTCATATCCATTTGATCTTCTAAGAACCTTATTAGCTTCACAGGGCGAACCTAAGGTATAGGTCCATGGGTTGACTTTTTGGTGTGGTGCGTGCGTGTGATTGTAAATTAACTTTCAAACTGTTCCGCGCCATGTATAGCTATACTAGTCTGAGGAGTAGGAATCAATGTTAGATCCATGTTATTCTTCATAAAATTCTTTAAAGTTACAAAGTTATTCATCTGACAGCATGGGGTATCCTTTATGTACTCGGTAGCTTTGAAATGCTTAATATACTAATAAAATAATGTTGAATTTTATCAGGCCACCTTTAGAATTAGTTTCTGCATAAACACCAATTTGTGAAGAGTTCTTTGGCATAATAGAAGCCTAACTCACATTGTTCTTCATTTAGGTGTATCCAAATATGAGGTCTGCGTTGGTTGAAATAGTTAAAAATCGTGGCTTTCGAGGGTTGTATGCTGGACTGTCGCCAACACTTGTTGAGATTATACCTTATGCAGGCTTGCAATTTGGTACCTATGACACGTTTAAGCGCTGGACCATGGTAAGCTTCTGGTTCTGCTCTATCATTTACTTTTTTGTGTTTTCAACAAAATATTTGTATTTCTCTGTCTCATGATGGGATGATTTCCGTCAGTTTTGGAAATCAATATATAGTTGTTTTGGTTGAAAATATCTGTCATGTGGTCTCACAAGGAAATGAACCACATTGGTTAGTTTTGCAGGGGGCTTGTAGCTCAAGTAGTTAAGACCATTCACCCCCACACTTGAGGTCCTAGGTTCGGTTTTCCCCTCCTCCACTCACTTGTGTAAAAATAACCTGACATGTTTAGATATGTGAATTGAAATAATCAAAGAAAAGGGCCACGCACCCAGCAAAGAGCAAGATCTTTTGTTGGAAGTGAATTGGATACAATTGTGCTTCCAATATATGTTTGTGTGTTGTGAGAAGGTTTTCTTGGATTGAAAAATGCAATTCATATCTGAAAAAAGTATGTGATCTCACATTTTATTGTGTCCATTTTAGGCGTGGAACCGGTACAGATCCTCTAATATAAACTCGCACGGTAGAGAAGATGGACTCTCGAGCTTTCAGCTTTTCCTCTGTGGTATAGCAGCCGGGACATGTGCCAAACTTGTCTGTCATCCACTTGATGTTGTCAAGAAAAGATTCCAGGCAGATATTTAAACATCCTGAGCTCCACTTGCATTACTGGAAATTTCAGTTCATCTGGACTCTAGTGTGTTATTTAACAATCTCTCCGCATGAATACAAAGGAAGAAAAATGTGCATGAAAATGCTTCCATGTTAATGCAATGATGGTTGGTCTTATGAATCCTGTTTTCCCGGTCGTTGCAGGTTGAAGGACTACAGAGGCACCCAAGATATGGGAAACCAGTAGAGCACCGTGCTTATAGCAACATGTTTGACGCCTTGCGAAGAATATTGCAGATGGAGGGCTGGGCTGGACTCTATAAGGGAATAGTCCCATCAACTGTCAAAGCTGCACCTGCCGGTGCAGTGACATTTGTGGCATATGAATATACATCAGATTGGTTAGAGTCCAGATTGACTTGAATCTAACTGTTCCCTAATAGTTTCAAATATTATTTTTGCATGATGAGATTCTTGTCCTTGGAAACCTTAGAAAACCCTCGTCAAAGGAACCGAAAGGAGGGACCCTATTTTAGCCGCCCTTACAGGCCATAAGATTGTAATTAGACAGCAAAATGTTTGAAGATAGAAGTTGAGATTAAGAGCACCATAAATTTTTGTATCAGCATGTTTCAAACGAGATTGTCTTCTCCTCTCTTGGAAAAAAGATCTGGTTACTGTATTGACATCCTCTTACATATTTTTGTGGTCGAAGTACCGATACATTCGCACTCATGTCTAGAAACAGAATGAACTTACAAATCCCATAACCACAAGTAAACATGAATTTCTCCGACATGTTACAGATTCTCAGTTCGTGTTGCAATCGAAATGCCTCAAACACTACTACTAGGTACAAAATTTCGGACACGTTACAGATTTGCCAGTGTATAAAATCTCCAAATGACAAGATTAACATTCAAACTTGTATGCGAGCCATCGTTATTCAACGGAAAATCCAACTAGTAGTGAAGGAGAATGGTCGATAGAAGCTATCTATTTGTGCCTTCTTCAGCGATTGTTGTTCTGTTTGCCGCTGCTATCCTCCGGAGGCAGTGCTACAAACCGCAAGATCCTCCGAACCTCAGCAACATCAACCCGGAACTTCTCAGCAATTTGGTCCGCCTCCATGAGGCCATTGTGATTAAAAATGCAAAAACAAAAAAAAAAAAATTTGGAAACAAAAAAAATAAAAAATAAAAAAGTTTTTTGGTCGTCTCCTACCTCCGGCCCTTCCTCCCTTATCCCTCCATTCTCTCCTCTGCACCAACCCACCAAACCCTTCCCCCTCCATCTTCAACTCCACCACCCATCCACCCACCCAACCCTTCCCCCTCCATCTTCGACTCCCCATCCGAAAAGCCTTTTTGAATTCCGATTCCGAAAAATCCGGCTGGTTGCACTCGTCCCGCCACGCTTTCGACTCCCGGCTTACCTTTTTCGACTCCATCAGCTACCGCCGCACAGGCGGCGCTTCTCGATTTTCTCCGCTTCATCGTTTCGGATTCTTCCACCTCCGAGTAGCACTCCTGCAAATCGGAGTAGTAATCGAGAATGGCCTTGTTCCTCTCCTTGTGCGTCTCTTCTATTAACGACGCGTCGTCATTCGATGCCCTGTCGTCATGTATAGAAGCGTCCAGTCTTTTGTCAGCCATGATCGAATTCACACCCCAATTTTCAGTGTTAATTTGGGTAACAATAGGGTTAAAAATCAAATAAGCGTAAAGAAAAATCTACATATTGAATTGGGTTTATGGGGTATAATAGGTAATAAATTTAGGTTTAAAGAGATATTAATAGTTTAGTTAAAAATCAAATTGGTACAAAGAATTAGTTGAGTGCAGAAATAGGTTACATGGTTTAAATAAAATTTCTAACTTGAATTAGTGGTGGACAGGCATAGCACCGACTTAGAGCTGGTTTGGTATTGCTGTGCTTTGAAAAAAAACTGCTTCTGCTGTGCTGTGAGAATAAGCAGCTGTGAAATAAAGCAGCAAAGTGTTTGGTAAACTTTTTTGTAAAAGTGCTTTTGAAAAAAAAAATAGTATTATAGTGTGTAGTAAACTTTTATATAAAACAGATGTGAAAAAAAAATCATGTTTTTCAAAATTGAGTTTTGCAGCTTCCTGTTTTTGGCTTTTTTTCACCCAAAACTGTGAAAAAAAGCTGAAGCTGAATGTTTACTAAACACAAAAAAGCTGCCAGCTTTTTTTGATACCAGCTTTTTTCAGAATCACCTCAGTACCAAACCAGGCTTTCACAATGTCGGCTAGTATCATCTATATATATGAGATGACTGCTATAGTAAGAACCAAGTAAGAAGCAAGCAACAAGCTAGAAGCTACAAATGAGCGTGGATCAAAGGTAGGGATGTGAATGTTTTAGAGTTTGTTTGTTGGAATATTTATGAGTATAATATAAATAGTTTTTTTTACTTGTTTTGTCTCTCAAACACTTATATTAGAGTTGTATACTCTAATTTTCTCAACAACTGGTATCAAAGCGGTACGATCATGGACCAACTCTTTGAAGCTCTTGGGAATCGTGAGAAGTTCAGTATTTTGCAAGATTGTTGATTAATCTTGTTTGGTGTATCAAAATTTTGTTGACATGATGGGTGATTTTCAAGTAGTTGGAGGAATCAAGAAGCTCAATAACAAAATTCCAACATGTAGGCAACGTGCATGGAGTCTTATCTAAAAGGACAAGATCTTTTGGAGTTTGTCGGTGGTAATGAAGTTACTTAGCTGAAAGAAGGCACCAATGACACTTTGCGTAAGTGAAAGATGAAAGTAGGTAAGGCCATGTTCTCTTTAAAACCACAATTGAAGATGATATGTTTGAGCACATATGAAAAGCCGTAACACGGAAAGAAGCATGGGGCACCGTCGCCACCCTCTTTTCAAAAAGGAATGATACAAGGGTACAACTTCGAGAATGAGATGTTATCAGTGGCACAAATAGGCATGACGATTGCTCAGTATTTTCCCAAGGTAAAGTCCACAATGTTGTGAAACTTCTAGAATGGCAACAATAAGGTCTAGTTCATAAATTTCACAGCATATGAACTTTACCTTGTGGAAGTACTGAGAATCATCATGCCCCATTGTGCCACTGATAACAGTTCATTCACAAGAAGATGTAGCTTTGTATCGTTCCTTTTTTAAAAGAGTGTGGCGAAGGTGTTTCATGCTTCTTTCGGTGTTGTGGCTTTTCGTATGTGTTCGAACATATCCTCTTCGATTGTGGTCTTTTGGGCGAACATGGTCTTACCTGCTTTGATCTTCCACTTACGCAGAGTGCTATTGGGGTCTATTTCCAACCGAGTAACTTTCTTACAGTCGATGACCTCCTAAAGATCTTGTTCTTGTAGATAAGACTTCACACACGTCGCCCACGTGTTGTAATTTTTGTTGTTGAGCTTCTTGATTCCTCCAAGTACTTAAAGATCACCTCTCGTGCCACAAAATTTTGAAACACCAAACAAACATTAATCAATAATCTTGCAAAGTACTGAACTTCTCACGATTCTCGAAAGCTTCACATAGTTGGTCTTGGTCATACCGCCCTGATACCAATTATTGAGAAAATATAAGTGTTGGAAAGACAAAATAAGTAAACAAATTACTCGTATTATATTCAAAAATATTACAATAGACAAATTCTCAAAGACAATTTTATAAGTTATGACAGTCTCACTTTTTAGAGACAAACTTTAGAACACTCACACTTCTCACAAAGACCTTATATCTCACTTTCACACTTAAAAGTGGAACTCACTTCTTGGTTTTTGCTTTGCATCTATGCTTGCATTACATAAACTGATTGCAGTCGTTGTCCCTTCATTGTTGGTATCCCTAAGATTTTGAGGTGTCGATATACCTTCACATCTCATGGACCAAACAAGACATAATTTCTTAATGATGTCAATTGTGCCACTGAAAGCATAATTTTCTCCAAACCTGGAACATGGTAAACATTTTAAAGTGACACATGGTTAGTGTTGTACCGAGGGACTATTACTGTATTACCGATATGAGCAATCGGTAACCTCAAGTCGTTGGTTGTCACCACCAAGCGGCCTCCCTTTTGTGCAATCAGGTTTTCGTTGGTTGTCACCACCAAGCGGCCTCCCTTTTACTCAATCAGGTTTTGTAACTTTTTCTCATCACTTGTCATGTGGTTTGAGCAGCCTGAATCTACAGCCAATCATTCTTGTAGTCAATCTGTTCCGGACTTGTTGCTGTGAGAGCTAACTCCTGGCCCTCCATAACGAAGGATGCTTCAACTCAACATCCCAATCTTCCTCGTATTTCTTCTTTGGTTTAGAAGTGGCAGCATTACTCTCGACGAACCTTTGGTTGCCCTCAAATCTTTTATTATTCTTGGACTGTCCACAATTACAGTGATACTTTGGAGCTCCCCCTGACCTAGGACTCCCCTCCTTCTGATGACCTGTCGACTTGTACCCGCTGGGTTCTTATCATTGTTATGTTCCATCATCATCGTACACGTGCACCAACTGGTCATCAAAAGGCTGATTGGGTGAAGGCGACACATTTGGAGAATCTAAAGGTTTTCAGCGATGAAAACCCTAATGTGTTTTATTTGAGTTGTCAAAAATAAAGATCTAATGGCTAATGTATAGGAATGAATCAAAAAAGAAATTTTTATTGGTTCTACCTTCTATTTTTTATGAAGAGAATGAATCTTTAACAATTTTTTGTTGGAAATTATGCATGATCAAAATTTTTTTGCTTTTTTATACCGCATCGTAGTAGAATTTTCGATTGTAGTGAGGAGAAAATAGGAGAAAATTAGATTGGAGAACAAGTAGGGAAGTTTGGAAGTCCATCAACATAATGCATTTAGTCTTGAAAGGTTAGAACTAATGGTGTTTGTGAACAAAGAATCATTTATGCTTAATTGTTTAGGCATGCTTGTGCAAGACCTATAAATGCTTTCAAATAATAATCAAAAGAGCCCTTGGTAACAGTTACAAGTGGCTCCAAATTATACGAATGTGATTTTTTAAGAAGTGCTTACAAATGTTTTTTCAAGAAGCGCTAGACAGAAATTTTAGCCTGCTTAAATCTAATTAAAGCATTTTTATTGAAAGTGACCATGTATACAAGTGCTTCCTACAAAATATTCTCGAATGGCTTGTAGGTCTCTTTGTGAAGTTTGGAAAGAATAGAATACAATCATTATATTGATTCCCTTGGTTCCCATATGAAACTGCAATTGACATTCTTAAGAAAAAGCTCAGGTCAACAATAGAGCATCCCTTCTTTATTCATCAGTATCTGCCAGAATATATTCTGTTCTTTGTTTTTGGTTGAATGCCAGAAAATGTTTTTTGAAATAATTAACTATCAGCAAAAGAATAAACCAAACGAAAATCGATATGATTGATAAGAGTATAAAGGGGCAACCCAGCCAACAAGAAAGCTCCCCCGTTTTGCAAGGGTACAAGGAATGTCTATCGTACCATTCATGAGGGAGAAAAGGAATGTTATAATCTCATAAGAAAAGACATAGCATACTTGGAGCTAACGGAAAACTTGGTGCAAAACCGAACGCACTAGCGTTCTAGGATTCATCAGCCAGCCCCACTTTATTTAGTGGGATAAGGCTTTGTTGTTTGTTGTTGGAATCTTATAAAAATTGCCAAAATTGCAGAAAAAATAATATAATTTATTTGCCCTTCTTGAACAAGCCTGCAGATGAATGCAATTAAGCAGTCTTTTGCCAAGCAAAATTTGGTAAACTATAAACATTATTGTAGAGCAGGAGCAAAGTATATCTGACATCCACTATATACAATTTGAAACCTAACACTCTGGACTGCCAAAAATATCAATCATTCTATTACACATGAAAAATAGTCTTACACGCACGTTGACGCCTTTGTCGTGCGCTGATTTGTACCAAGCATAATCACAATTACAGTTACATCATCGTGATACTTCCTCCGCCTTCCCGCTGGAATGTTCATGAGTTCTTCCATGCTGAAACCTGCCACGAACGTATAATGTGCTTAAAATGTTTCAATCAAATATGGTTTCAGGAAGAAATCTGTGTCAAAACTGGAGTTTCGTTACCAACAAGTATTTTCTATGTACAATTAAGAGGACATTAAATGAGAAGTTAACAAACAGCACCAAATAAAATTGAGACAACTTATTTTAAACTAAAAGATCTGTTATCTTTCAACAAATGCAAGAGGTCGTATGATAATAATACCACATACGCCATAGAAGCGGCATCTGAAAGCAGAGAAAACAAAAGTGAGAGAACTAAGAGCACATGATATATAAAAAAAACTCTACCTGCAGAATTGGCTGCTCTTACTACAAGCTGCTCGAGCAGAAACTTAGCTGGATCGCCAGAGGGGTTGCTCAAGATATAGGAGTGGACAAGCTTTACTGCCTCGTCATTGGTAAAAAAGTCAAACAGGCCATCACTACCAAGTACTACAAAGCAATCAGATTTTGATATTCTGTGCAAATTCAACGCTGGTTGAGTGGAAACGTATGGTGGGCTTATGAGGTTACGAACTTGAAGAATTCCCATCAATGCATCATTCAGTTTTTTCTGCACAAAAGTGAAAAGAAAATAGAATCAGTAATCACCACTAATTGAAAATATAATGATAATGATGAAGGGGCATAAGATTAAATACACCAGATGATGTCAGTTCATCTAAAAAACTTCTTTTTATCCTACTTGGCGTTGGTGCATAATTGTTAAACAGTAAGAGTAACCACCTTTTTCAAGTAACCAACTCCAAAAGCTCGAGTGACCTTCAATTTCCCTTTTACTTTTCCAGCCACAACGGTCATGGGATCGTCAGGATGTTCACACAAAACTCGCGTTCTCTCACTTTCGTCATCAACTGTATGACTATCAGTGAGCTGGATAGCTTTTAACCTATCACTCCCACTCATTAAATAAACATCACCATATGTTGCCAATACAGCTCGGCTATCACCTAAATTAAGTGTATACAAATCCTTCCCATGTAGAAGTGCAACTAAAACACAACACCCAACAGAAACTAAATCTGGGCGATCCACCATTTCCTGGTCAACCATGCATAGAAAATCATTCTCAGCCTGACTAAGAGCTCGTTGGAGGCTATCAAGCACCCCATGCCTAAACGAATCAGTTAATGTTTTTACTTTAGCACATGGAGCATTCTTAGAGGTATTGTCAAAACTTGAATCCTTGTGTGCATAAATTCTGGATGAAAATCTTTCTCCGCTAATAGTACTATCATCTCCTATATAATGAAGGGACTCATCTATATCTAGATCATTAGAAGCTTTGACGGATTCCTGACTTGATTCCCAGTCTAATGAATTAAAGTGAAATACAATGGTTTCATACAGTGTCCCAGCCAGAAAATCGGCTGCGTCTCTTCCATTGAAACCGTCATAAATTGCACAAAAGAGCCACCCATTTTCTTCAGAACAAACAGCTTGGACCCTGTCTTCACCAGCAGCTCCACCTGCCACTTGCACTTCCATGCCACTAAGAAAACTATCATTTCTGGAAGGACTTGTGGATTTCATTAAGTAAGAATCAGAATCAGGCGTAGATGGACTGCAACTTAAGTTCGATATACTACTCTGAAAAGAAGATGATAATATATCCAACCTTGACATAGACGGTGAAGAGGGAACTCTACGAAATGAATTAGGAGAGTCCCAACTAGGAAGTATTTCTGCCCCTATCAAACCATTGCAGATATTTGTGTTTGCCAGAGTGGCATTTGCACTTAAGGCAGCACCAGACAAGCAAGAGAAACTACTGTTCCTTCGGAATTCAGGCGGGATTTCATATTCATCGGAATCCTCACAAAAACTGCCTCTGTTGCTATTGCATTGATAGCCAAAGCTTACTTTTAGCTCTCCTTCAGGTTTAACCATAGTTTCTCCTAGCATGATCTACAGATGAAAACAGACAAACATCTAGGTTATTCATTAACTCAAACGTTTGCAATGTAACGACTTGGAATTGATTTGGCTATCTTTATTGCACAAATACAGAATTTTCTCCAAATAACATGAACTAAAATTCATAACTGAACCACTGTTTTCTGAAGTGCGTTGCTATAGTTTTCAATGGTGATACATTGGAAAACTTGAAGATCCGTTAATATAACCACAAAAGAAAAACAGTAAAAATACAGTTTCTTAACTTCAAATTCTTTTATCTATGATGATGATGTAAAAAGTGTGTGCCTTTGTGTGGACGTGCGAAACACCGAAAGTGAATTTTCTGAGCTATAAGCCACAAGAATGCATAGATCTCCAAGTTCAATGATCAATACTAATAATTTAAATGCTTATTCAGAACAAGAAAATAAATTGAGTTGATCTACTAAACATGAAGCTAATAGCTCTAGTGATCAAGAACAACTACAGTTGCACGAAGGCCATAGTTTGAAACTCCGTCCCCTTGGATAAACTAGACGATTAAAGTAAACAGAACGAAACTTAAAAGTCAGAACCAGGCGCTGTGACTGGCCCGTTGCATCCAAGTTCGAATCCCCCTCCCTTCCATTAGAATAGAATATCGCCATGTGAAAAAGAGAATGAACTAAACTTGGAGCTTAAGGAAATTAGAAAATACAGAAATTATGACAATTCAAAAAAGAACAAAAGCAATCATAATATACTTACATCCTCATTACTCCATCGAAAAATCAACACTTGGCAATAAAAATACGGTTCCAAAAGTGATTCTTTTAATTGCAGAAGCAATAAAAAAACCCAACATGGTGAAACAACAAGCAAACTCAATCAAATAAAAGGTTCAGAAACATAGAAAATATGGTTCAAGCAAAACCCAATAACCATTTGTGAATTGTAATTTATGTATTCATACATTTATCAAAGAAACACAAGAAGAAACGGAGTTGGGATTGAAAACCGACCTGGCCCAGTTGTCCTTCAACAAAGAGGCCCCCAGAAGAGCAATGGAAACAACCCCAGAATGCGGCTAGTGCTATACAACATATATATGTGTAAAGGTGTATATATAAAAAGAGTGATGGGTTATTGGGTAGTAAGAGGGAGTGATAAAGGTAATGACTTTGGAGAGAAAAAGCAGAAAAGCAAGCAAATAGCAGATCTGAGAGAAAAAGAGAGACTTAGAGAGAGAGAGAGAGAGAGAGAGAGAGAGAGGTGTGAGTGGAGTGGAGAATCTGTATCTGGGTGGTACATAAAAAGGGGGAGGGGGAGGTGGAGGTGGAGGTGGAGGGGGCGGGAGAAGGAAATGGAATGGAGGGAATGGATGGTGAGGAAGGGGCTTTGCTGAAATTAGCGGAATTTGTTTGGCTGGCATTTTGGCTTTTTGTCTATTCGTGCTGTTACCGGTAATGCCGTTTTCCCAGTTCCATTTGAACTCTGTCATTCATCAATTGTATTATGCTTATTATATTTTTTTTTTTAACTAACGATATTATTTACATTGAGCGGAGAAGTGGACTTTAGGGTTTAGAGTCTAGGATAAATTACACTAAATTTATTTAAATTTTGAGGACGAGAATTCAAATTTGAGTGTAAAAAGGAAGCCTTAATTAAGCTTGGCAAGCCACGATTATCCATAATTTTTGGACCTAGGACTACAGTCAAGCAAACTCACCAGTTCGAAGCATAGAACCCTGAACCTCCCACATTTTTTATTTATTGAAGAATCGTAATCCGCATTCTTACTACTGAGTCATTTGTTGCGATTGTAAGTAACATGTTATTCATATAATGTTTTAGTTGCCCTAGCCCACGGATGACATCCAAAGTACAAGCGTGGTATTTTGTTATGTTATTAAAAAATTTCAAATTAATAATTTAATTCCGCTGATAAAGCTCTTTTCAATTTCTTTATTTGAAAATAATTTATTATATTCATATTAATTTGTTTTGGTTAATAAAAGTTTAAACAGAGGAGTATATCTTATTTTAGAGTCAGGGTACATCACAAGCTTCTTTGAGATCTATATGTTAATTTTTTGTTAACAAACGATAAAACAGTCCACATTAAATTCATTTATCCTATTTCACCAAAACAAAAAAAAAATCATCTAAACTATTTTTTTTTTAAAATTGACTTGGATTTAGAGAAATAAGGACGCAACTCTAAGTAATTTGCCTAAGAACATCTCCAATGGAGATTCTAAACGGAGTCCCTACAACCGTATAGTCCTTAAATATAAGGACAAATGACTTATAATGGACCGGAATCGAAGTCCTCAAACTATCTAAATACATAGGGAATCACTAAATACCTCAACAGAATTCTCAAATATGAGGAATACATATAAGGCCTCAAATAGTGGATTCCATATTAATTTTGAGTGGAAACGGTGCTCCTCTTTATATTTTTTTTCCTTGTTTTTTGAGCTCACCCAAGTGGGACAACTTCTCATTTGCCTTTTTTTTTTAATTCTTGAAAAATCAATGGTAGAGATAGATTTTTATTTTTATAAATAGTTACAATATTTCAATGAAATAAATAATATTTTTTTATTTAGGGATTATACTATAAAGAATTTTCATTGTAGACAATATTCTTTTAGGAAATCGAATATTCCTCTAAAACTCTTCAATGAGTTCTTAAAAATGATGGTTGGTAGGAGTCCTAAGTAAGAACTTCCATTAGAAATGCTCTAAGGCGGATTACAAGACGTAACTTTTATCCTTCTTTGCTTTTTCATTTTTCTCATTTGGCTAATGTCAACCAATGTCTCCATCAGATGATCGATTTTGGCTGAGTTAATAGGTCATCAGATGCGATAGTAAATGACTGAGAGATGGCTTCAAACTTCCCCTATCAACCTTCCGCATTTTTCAGTGGATTTGACCTGGTCAAAACCCTAACGAGAAGCCACGTTTCAACCCAAAAGAAGAGTTGAAGCCAAAGAAAATAAGAGCCAACACAAACTTTTTGACCATATTCACGAGTTCAGACAAGCTGATTAAAAAAATGTGCTACATTTCAATATTTAAGTTCGAATCTTCATTTTTGTAATTTAAATAAGTTTATATAATTTTTACAATCTTATCGTTTGTCAATGAAAACGAAAGTTTTAAGCACCCAAATGGAAAACAAAGTGTAATCCAAATTTTTGTACATTTCCAATGATTTTGTAAGTGGATCCAAAATGTAGGAAGATTGTGAAACTTGAAGCGATGCTTTCCAAGCATTTTCTGATGCGGCCTGTGGACCACACAAGTACATCTCCTAGTACACGCCAGGCATGGCATTGGCGATTTCCAGCTGCCCGATAAGAGTTTCGAGTCTTAATCGAAACTTGAAACCAGGAAATCCAAATGAGGATGGCGATGCTTTCGACTCGTTCGTGACAAACTGCTCTCCTTGTCTATGCCTGTGGAGTGTCAATGGATTCCGAATATACTAATTAAACTTAACTGTTTAATAAAATACTGAATACATGCACACAATACAAACAAATTACAGCCATTGCTTCTCTTTTGGCATAATTATCAAAAACCCGAAAAGATTTATAGGTTTACAAGAACACGCTATGACAAAAGTTATATAAATTGTCAAATTTCACATAATGATCCAGATCTTTGTATCAATGAGTGTGTAAAATATTACACAAAGATTGAGGACCTGAGTCACCTGATATTGTAAAAGACCTTTGTCGGTCCTTTCTATGTCCATATTTGAGTAACTTGAACAAGTAATAAAATAACTCACTTGAAATAAGAGTAGACCAACATATTCTTGCTTTAAACACTCATTTCATGCTCCTAAATTTGAGAAAAATTCGAGACATCAATCAGTTCATAAGAACATCAAAGCAAATCGATTCTTACCGTAATACTCTTGATCTCTGATATAACAGAAACATGGGTACCACCATAATACTCTTGATCTCTGATATATCAGAAACACGGGTACCACCACACGGGCTGCCAATACTGTCCCCTAGCTTCACAATGCGAGGAATGCTGTCCTGCAAGAGACCCGAGATGCAAATAAGTAAATGCAGTTAATAGTTAGTACTGGACTATTTTAAGCACTAAAACTTTAAGGGTCCGATATGAGAATGTATTTGAAACAGGTCTAGAATAACCTTTGCAATATAATCGGTAAGGCAATCACCACACAACTTACATGCTTCTTCATATGGTAACAAGGCAGCAGAAATAACTATGGTAACGTATTAGATCTAATATACCATACCAAGCATGCAAATTCAGATCAGATAAATATTGCAACTCACTTTTCCTCCTCTCGATATTAATGCATTAGCTTCTACCTGCAACTCCTTTTGCTTACTTGCTATATCTTTTTGCGGAACTGTGCTTTTATTTCCGCATATGGCCTGGAAATAAGTACATTATAAATTTATCAGTACCAAATCAGAAGGATATGCGAACAACAACATCGTGTCTAAAAGAAAAAAAACTGTTCACATCTCAGAATACCAAGGCCGATAATGAACTCATATGAATTTGAGAAAAACTGGTGAAGGATATGTTGCTTCAATCTGAAGCATGTGCGATCACTTATGCCACTGCGGGTTCTTTTATCTATTTAGAAGTAAAAGCTCCAGCAATATAGGCTGACACTCAATAGGACCCCAATTCAGAGGAACACTATTGACCTAATTGGCTCTAAGTAGAGTATTTATTTGGTGCCTTATATCGGAAGACACAACCATTTCCACAAGGACCACATAACATACTGGAGACTTTATCGAGGAGGTTTGGAGGCCTAGACTAACACGCACAACCGTGATATTCTCCCAAACACCAAGGTAGGCACGTGCTGGCTGACACCCAAAGGTGATGAAGCCATATTAACATGCATGAGAACCAATGAATATGCAATTGAGGAACGTCTTCAGAGCATCAACTAACTAGAACGCTGAAAGAAATAATGTAAAATTGAATGAATGAAAAATGGGTCCTACACCGAGAGGACTCGAAGATGCCAATGCGGAAGTGCCTTGACGCCGAGATCGTACGCCTCAAATCTAAATCTTGAGGGAGCGCAAAACAAACATGAGTGGACAGAGTTGATATATATATAATACTAAAACAATTATCAATATACTAACCACCAAAGTTTAGTGAAAACTCAACAGCATAATATGTAATAGGTTTTCCGAAAATCCTAGCATATCATAAAACCTTTCATAAAATGTATCGCGTATATAGTGTGCTAACTAGTGGTATCATAATCGACCCGAAGGCCCCTACATCACCTGACCCGAAGGCCAATATAATAATCTTCGATCGACCCGAAGGCCAATATAATATCTTCAATCGACCCGAAGGCCAATATAATATCGTTGCCCGGAGGCAGAACAGTGACCACTAGACACGCACAAAACATGGAATATAGTCTTTCCAAATATAGGTATATATATCTCAAAAACATCTTCATAGTATAAAGTCATCCATCATTTATACTATAAAGAAGTGTGAAAACATGTTTTAATTAGTATATCGTCTTCCATCAGATATCCTACAAAGAACATGGGTTCGATAGAAAATATGGTATTCCAAAATATTCTAAGTAAGCATGATAATCATATAAGGTAAATCCAATTTACTCATAAAACGTTATCTGAAACGTGATCATTAAATCATGTTTTTTACGTATGCATTTCTACTATTAAAACATGCATTTTAGAAGGGGTCCACTCACTGATACTTCGCCGTCGAAGAGCCGCACAAACTAGCGAAGACGGAAACATCACAATAAATGCACCTAAGCACATAAATGGTCCAATTAATAAAACTCTATTCAAACGATTGAATTTGGAAAAACAGACGTCAGAAACGGATCCAGTACGTCGAAATTAGCCTAGGAAGGGTCCCGTCAGAAACCCGAAAAGTCAACGGAACATTGACCAAGGTCAACGACCAGACCGGATCAACGGGTTTGGGTCGGCCCGGTTCAATTGGGTCAAAGGGTTAGATACGTTTAGGGATTAGGGTTTGGACCTTAAAGGGTGTTGGGTTAGATTTAGGTGGGTTGGGCTTAAAGGGGTTTTGGGTCAAAGGCCCTAAGGAGTGGGCTTGGGTTCCAAGGCCCAAAGGCCGGGGCTCCAAAGGGTTTTAAGGGTTTGGGTCTTGGGGTTAACAGGCCTAAGGCCTGAGTCCAATACGGCCCAAAGGTCTAAACTAAAAGGGTTTTGGGTTAAAAGGTTAAAGGGTTTGGTTATAAGAACTTGGGCTTGGGTAATAACTTGGGTTTGGGCTTGATACTAATTTGGGCTTGGGTCACAAAGGCCAAGGTTTGGGCTGGGTTTCTGATTCCGGGTCGGGTTTGACCCGTTTAACTTGTGGGTCGTTGGACTCCACGAAGAAGGCCGGATTTCGGCCGGAAAATGGGACAAACTTTAAACGTTCATAACTTTGTCAATACTCAACGAAATCGAGTGATTCAAAAACGAAAATCATAGTTCTCGACAAGACAAAGAAAATGGTACCTCACACGACATCTAACTCGCCGTGGTTTGGCCGGAAAATGCCTCGAAAGCCGCTGAGATCGCCAGAAACTGGGTAAGATTCAAATGAATATAACTTCTTCAATACTCAACGAAATTGGGTGAAACAAAAAGGAAAGTTGTAGTACTCAGCGAGACGAAGAGATTGATACCTTGCATGCCGGCCAACTCGCCGTGGTTTGGCCGGAAATTGGCTCGAAAGCCGTCGGACTCGCCAGTAAAACTGGGAAAACACCTCCCTGAGTTGTTCTGCTTCCAACCAGTGTACATAAACATCAAACCTACCCTAACTAACCTTAAAACACACCCCACAAGGTTTTAGAGTCTTACCCTTGACCGTAGACGGCGGAACACGTCGGGGAAGATTGCACAGTGACGAGAAAGAGAGGCGCTTGAGGGAGGGGTTCCTCCATTGATCCTGGGTTCGTGGGACTCGCAGAGGATGTGGGGAGGGGTGAGGTCGCCGTGTTGTGTGAGTGTGCATGAGTGTGTGTGTGTGTGTGTATGGGAGCTCGGGGAAGAGAGAGCACAGGAACGTGAGGAGAGAAGGAGAGGACTGAGAGAAGAGAGATGAGAGGCTCGGGGGACAAAAAATCAGGGGTGGGCCCCCTTGGCACACCTATTAAGACCCAAAAACAATTTTAAAAGAAAAAGATCTAGTCCAAAATGTAATTTCACGAAAATATTTTTTTTGTTCAGATGCAATCGGAACGGGTTGTTACATACACGAGGCAGCTGCTGCGCAAGCCAATTCGGTGGGGGTGGGCTAGGCTACACTCAAATCCTTGTGTTTACATGTGTGACTGATTTGGCCGTCTAAATATATCGATCTAAATTCACTTACGGGATGGTAATAAGTTTTAAGGCTCAAGAGGAACGATCATTGTGCTGTTTGCCACAGATAAAATTGACTTGTGCAAAGTTGAAGTAAGAGTGGGCTGTTAGTACTTAGTACAATCAAAAGGAAGGATCATTGTGCTGTTATGTGGAAAATTTCTTGGACAGCTCACATTTACCATATCTAAACGTAGAGTGATCGTGCTTTTCTGTTTATTTTAAATTAAGAAACTCAATCGCCAATGAACGAGGATTGAGGAAACAATTAAAAAGAAGGTTCTTGCCGACTAATAAGTTGAGTTCCCTGATGCTAACAGAAGATTTTGCAACAAGAAACATGCCGACACCTTGTAATATAGGCTTAAAGCAATAAAGCAGAAATAATCATACCCCGGAGGGAAATCGGTAGCCCTTGGTTGGCTCCAAATCACCCAATCCCACATTTCTCATACATGTATGTATCCAGCAAATGCCCGGCCGAGTGAAGCCTGCACAAAAACAACTCCACAATCAATCATCAAAATATGAAAGACGAAACCACGAGTAAGCAAACGAGCTTCGGAGTATTTTGGCCGAAAATCGAACTTGGAGTTTGTTGTACAATAATAGTTTAATCAAAGAACAAGCACAGCAACTTAAATGATAAACTTAAACAATCAAATGAGTCGATTTCTTCGAGTGTATGCGTAATTAGCTTTTGCTAGACTCATCCACACACAACACCACCTCTTTACCTTTCTCGAATTTCGGACTCCGATTCCTCGCCGGAAATCTGGACGAAACCGTAGTGGAAAACCTAATCAAAATTGGGTGAAACACTAACAAAAAACGTAAATTTTTTTATTTTCTTAGCAAACATTTGAAGATTAAAGAAGAATAATATCAAGTTATCAACAATTTGATTACTTACTATGCCGTCTTTGGACCGCACATCTTCGGCTACGAATTTGATGCCGGAATCGGCAACGGCGATGACGCCTGTATCAGCAGGTTGACCACTGCCTTGCGGATGGAAAAATCGTCCGCTTCCCTTGCAGGTTCTCTCGGGAAAGAAACGTAACAGAAAGGAAAGGACTGAAGAGTGTGAAGTGAAAGGCAACTGACTTCAGATAAGGATAGCAATATGGCGGTGGATTGGAGCTTCCGCATGTCGTCGAAGTAGTCGAGATTCGTTGAGCTCGAGCTGCTCGAATCCATTTTTTTG
The DNA here is from genome assembly GCA_024362995.1 of Heteromeles arbutifolia. Taxonomy (NCBI): domain Eukaryota; kingdom Viridiplantae; phylum Streptophyta; class Magnoliopsida; order Rosales; family Rosaceae; genus Heteromeles; species Heteromeles arbutifolia. Next base: position 24,597,766 of record JANCRC010000006.1, read on the forward strand.
CGCCGAAAACCGAATGCCGACTTGGAAACTGAGCGGCCGCCGCCGCCGCCTCGGCGTTCGGGACTCGTAAACAGTACAATGCCATGTTTGTTGTAAGGGTGTGATATTCATATTTCTTTTTTACTTCCCACACTCTTTTAATCTTTTAATTTTTAGTTGTCGGATTTGATGAATTGAATAAAATCACACGGATAAAAATTAACAATGATACGTAAGAAGTAAAAAGGGATGTGGATACTACACCCCTTGTTGTAAATATTATTTTTTACGTGATTGTTCACATATGAGTATATTCAATGTTTAAAATATTGAAAGTGACCATTTACTACAGTGGTGGAAAGGTGTTGAATCTTGCATAATGATATGGATTCAAACTCCGTTGGTGGCTAATCTAACATCTAATCTAACAAAATATATTTTTTGACAAAAAAATAAAATAAAAAAAAGTTTAAAATATTGATATTGATAGAAATATCGGTATACAAATTTGTAAAAATATCGACGCGTATATCGAATATATCACAAATTTGTATATCGAATATCTATATAGATATCAGTTGCATTCTATAGATATTATGGAAATTTAAAGTCAAACTTGGGATTGTCAAGCATGGATTTGTACAAAATATAAAAGTTTCTCCAATATATAAAAGATGGATCATAAATATTAATGATATTTGTCGATTTTCAGCCTAAACTAAAGAATTTTTCCATTGTGAGGTGAAGTTTAGACATCATCACCCATTTCCATATCTGTCTTTGATTTTTTAGATATTTTATGGAAATATCAACTATATCGAATAAATTTTAAACACGGATGATAAGTACTTAGTTAAAATAATTTCCATGTAAATTTTAAGGCCAATAAATATATATTTTAAGGCTTTTTTTAGTAGCTTCAATGAATGAGTGTGATACTAATATATTAAATTTTTACATAAATTTATTTTTATAAGGCCATCTCCAACCCTTAGAGTAAAACCTAAAATTTTTAACCCATAAAATTTAGGTTTTAACCTAGAAATAACTTTTCTGCTCTAACTCTTCTGGCATAAAATTTTAACCCCAGATTATTAAAGAATGAATCTCACCTTTTAGATTTGAAAGAGATAGAAATCTATGCCGTCAGATAGAAATAAAGGAGATGGGATTGCAAATTGGTGGTCGACAACCCCATCAAGTTGGGCCCCACTTCCCCTCAAAGTGTCCCATTTTCCTTGCTTTTTGGCGCGTTGCCATGCTTTTAGTGCATTAACTAGCGCATTTTCTTTTTTTTCACAGCGCGTCTACACGCACAGTAGGCCAAGATATTTAGCCTAGGTTGGTTTCTTAGCTGGTATTTGAGTTTTTTTTTTAGTTCTAGCACTTAACCCAATTTTAGAACAAGGGTTGGAATGAAATGGGGGCAATATAAGGGAAATTTTAGAACTTACTCCAAAGGTTGAAGTTGGTCTAATAAGCCAAAAAATTTGAGGTGATACAAATTTATTGTACTCTAATAAACTTATGAGTGTCATACCGATATTGAACTAACAGTAGCTCAAACTCAGGCGGCATGATTCATATTTCTTGTATATGTGTATCACATAAACTCAAACGACTATGAAATACCTGATGAGAAAGAAAGCATGCTCTGATTTATTCTTCCAATATCTCTCTTATCTCTCTTTTGTTCTTTCTCTATATTTTATTTCTAATATTTTATCAGTACGAGACGCTATTGATTTCAACGTCAAACTAAAGAGACAAAATTGACTTTGAATTCATGTATTTCTTATTGCGTAATTGTGAGCTTAATCAATATCTTATGGTCAAATATTTTGATCAATGAGCTAGATATATCTACAATCTACAATTTACGTCATTCGCCATTATTATTTATTTCTTAAATAATCCAATCTATTTTACACTTTGTATACTACCAATTTATGGTTAAGTGTGACAATAATTGCTTACTTTAATAGTACTTCTAATTCTTTTCAAAAGCAACTTGTTGCATATTTCAAATTTCAAATTATTTTATGCATGAATTTTATCTATTTCAAAAGGTTTTACGGCGTGTTAACCTTTTATGTTTATTTTTATATGTATTTGTCATATTAAAGGTCGATGAACACAAAATAATTGGATGAGCCTTGTTTATAAGATTAAAGTATAGTCATTTTCTAAAACTAAACTTTTTATTTTTATTTTTTTATACTTTTTAGCTAGCCCACGAGAGTTAAATTTTCTAGCTCCGCCTTGAAGATACATCCATAAAAAGTGTATTACTTATAAAGTATGCTAGTGTTGGAGTGAGACACAGTTTAACCTCGTAATTCATATTATTTCATAACAATTTGAATTCAAAATATTTTTCAATATTGAGTAGCCAAACACCATTACCCTCCTCTATGAAGTAATTTTTCTTAGTAGTAGGGCAAAAGATTCTGTATTAGCATGAAACAAATCCAATACCGATTTAGCCAAGTTAACCGGTTATTAATAACAAATCCAAGTATTTAAAACTCTATAACCTCTTTTGACCCAAAAAAAAAAGAAAAAACAAATCCAAGTAGTATTAGTAAGAAATCCAATTCCGATTTGGCTTCGGTTGCTTCTTGTCCTCTTCCTACAAGGATAAAGACTGCATCTGTTTGACTATATATAATCGCACTTAACGTTGTTTAATTGCTTCTTGTACCGGCAGCAAAGCAAACTGATTTCGTTTTCTCCTTCCCAAGTTCTCCATGGTTCGGTCTTTTGTTCTTATTTCAGGCATCGTCAACGGCGCCTCTCACAGGATCAAGAAGAAGAAGAAGAAACCTCGAAACGCCTCCTCGTCCATTCAATCTCTTCCGAACGAGGTTCTGGTCCAAGTACTCGCGAAGGTCGCTTCGCGCTCCTTCGATGATCTTTATTCAGCCATGTTAAGCTGCAAGAATTTCAACGAAAGTGCTCAAGATGATCACATATTCGAGCACGTCGACATTAGCAAGTTCCCGCTGGTTTCTTGGCGCGCAAGTGAAAAACACACGAGGTTTCTGAAGCGGTGCAGGGATCTCGGCAATGCGGAGGCCTTGTACAGGCAAGGGATGCGCGACCTCTTCACAAGCAAGAGGATAGAACCTGCGGGGGTCGGGTCTCTGAAGAAGGCAGCCTCAAAGGGTCACGTAGAAGCAACGTACGTGTACGGAGCGATCTTGGTGTGTTGCGGGGGCGATTCAAGACAGAAAGGACTCGAGCTTCTGTACTCACTCAACCGCCACAAATCGAGAGGGTTAAGCGTGACAGAATGCCGAGAGAGGATTAAGGAATTGATTTGGAACACAATTTGGGTGAATAGGGAAGTAATAGGTAGAATTGTAGAAGCGCACGATGAGAACGCTGCTATGAAAGCATGCAACGACTGTGGAGATCCACAAGGTCCGTACACAATCGAACAAGGATGGGATTTCGATGACCATGATAAATTCAGTAGCTGTAATTCATGCAAATGGCATCAGGAAGTAAATATATTTTGTGATATATTAAGTCGTAGTCGTACAAATTATGATTAGATAGTCCTTGGAATTTTGAGATTTAAGTCCCATCGGATTTTTATTTTGCAAATAATTTCTTTTGTTTATAAAGTGCATAATTACGATTTTTAATTTTAATCACAAGTGCTTAAGTCCTTAAATGTACGTTTGCAAACATTCATATTCATGTTTGAAGTTTTCGACAAGTAACAACATACATGTCAGATGTAAACTTGCGTTACTTGCTGGCGACCTTTTCGATATTTGAAACTTTGATTCAAAGCCGCGAATCCTCAAGATACTTTTCACTTGTAACTTACATGACATAATCTATGTACTCAGAAGAGTCGAGAAACATTATAGCCATGGGTATAATTTTTGACATATATCATAAGATAATCATGCATTACGAGTGTAAATCATTTCAAGAAACCAGGAATATATTTAAAGTACTCAAATGAGTAGAAGTTTCACTACTTAACAGTCAAAAGAAGCCCAATTCAAGAACACCAAAACATCGGCAACTACTTGCAACAAGCAGCACTAATTGAATAAGAAAAACCTTCAACGTCACATTTTACTTCAGAAATTAAACACTTCCATCCCCAAGAACCGAAGGTTCGAGGAAGCAAGAAGAATCATCATCTCTTTCTACTGTTGTTTAACTTCAGTTTTCTTCTTCTGCCAGAGTCGGTCCAAACCACTGTCGGCCTCTCCCTGAAAAAAGAAAGCATGCAAAGGAAATCAGAGAAGAACAAATGGAAAGCCAAATTGGAAATGATGGATTCAAAATTAAAAATACACGCTAATTAACTTTCAAGTTCGATTGAAAACCTAATCAAACAACCCCTCAGTAACCCAATATCAGAATAATCGAAAAACTTCATACTTAGGTTGAAAATCTCTCGGTAATTGAACAATTTCAAAAACTGAAATTGCAAACTTGCAAATGTATCCTGACGTAATAAAGAAAATCACAGCTGAAAAAAAGATCGTTGGTTTGGCATAGTTTAGGATTTTCGGCCGCAGCCAGTCATTCAACGTGTGAGATTTGTATGTTATTTTTCTCATTGCAGGTTTTGAATCAAGCATTAGTAATATAGTGAAAACACAAAGCAAATAAGCAAAACCAATGAAACTGATAGAATGAAAACACAAATACAATCAATTTCCGCAACCATTCTACACATTCTAATCGCACAATACATTCACAAATGTCCAATAAATACACAAATATTACCTCAATAGCCCTGTAAATGTACGAATGAAAGAAGGCGAACCTGAGCACGGACGTAGCCGCACAGAGCGAAGGTGGAGAATTGGCCAGTGTAGATGCCATGCTCATCCAAATGCCCAACGTTGATCTGAACAGAAGCGTGGTCCTTGGAGGTGATCAGCCTGTTCGTCGCCGAGCTGCATCCACACACAAACACCACTAAATTTAATCCAAAACCCTCAACTCCCAATCCCAAAAACAAAACAAAAATTCACAACAAAAAATCGCCGATTAGATTCGATTGAGTACCATTTCCTCGGGATGTAGAGCTCGGTGATGATTCCTTCCTCGTTTTGCATCTTGGCGATCGAGATCACAACCCTAGAAACCAAATCGAATATACACAGAAACGGATCTGAGAATTTTCTCGAATCGGCGGAGATTTTGAAGACTCGGAATGTAAGGAGGAGAGGAGAAATCTATACCTCTGGGGAAGTCGGACTGGTGGCGGCAGCTGCTGGAAGTGAAGCGCTCTGCGTTCGTTAGGGTTTTCAAAAATCTGAAGGGGTTTTTGCTTTTATACGAACGGAGGAGTGCGACAGTGATAACTATAAACTGGGCCTATCAGACGAAACCTTATTGGCCCAAAGTTATATCACGCGGTTGGGCTCGTGTATTGTTCTGGACCCGTTACATGATTTGGGCTCGGGCTAGAGCAGTGACATGAGAGTCCGACACAATGCAATTTATACATACTTGAAGGGTTGAAAATCTTTGTAGGCATTGTATTTTAGAAGATGGGCGATGTCATCCACACACTCTTTTTTACTCCAAAGATCTCTCGTATTTTTTTGTCGGCAGATCGAATGAATGAAGATGGTTAGCGGACGAAAAACAGATGGTGTGTGGAAAGTAAAAGGGGTGTATGAATAACACTACCGTAGAAGATAGTCGTGTGTACAATGTCGTCTCTCTAAAATTAGGTGGGACAATGGTGGTTCCATTAAGGGACCAGTTGGGTTCTAGTCTCCCATGACCCTAAAATACGGGAAATAACTCGAAAGGTCTTTCATGAACTCTATGTTAGTTTAGCATGAGACCCGGTAGTACCCACCAAGTACTCGATAAAATGCATGTTCATCATATTTCGACAAGGTCGAAACGTGATACTTGATGGGCCTTGACATCATTGTTCAACATACGTTGGCAAGGCTCGAAAACATAGCTCAACAAAAGTCGATAGGGCCACCAAATTCTTGACAAAATGCCTCAGTGACAGAACTTCGCAATAATAGACGAAACTTGATCCGTTTAAAAAAAAATTTGAATTTTTACATTATGACTTATGTCCATAACAAGATGGGACCATAAAGTAGAGACGAAAGAAATTGAAATACACCAGATCCCCTTTTTGTATGTATAGCTGCACATACACGTAATCTAATAGGCGAATACTCAAAATCTGCCTTGTTTTGAAACAAAAAATGGTATATGTTTTTTAAATTTAGCCAATTTCATCATTTTGTTGTCAAACAATACCAATTTGACATTTCAAATGACCATAAACTAGGTATACAATGACCAATATAGATTTCGATTTCAATCGAAAACATAGTGATCAAAAAGTTCTTAACTCTTCATGTAAATTTCTAATAAGCATGGTCTGAATAGAATTTACCATGGATCGTTACTTTTCAGTACCTTATATTTAAGCCTGACATGTAGGCTTAGAAACCTGACACGTAGTTTTTGCCATTTAAGACTTGGGCTGGAGATTTCCGAACTTATTAAATTTTGGTTTACAAGTTGAGAGATGATAAAGAGATTCGCTAAAAAATGGGACTCTTTATGAACTCTATGTTACGTAATTTTTTTGGCACGATGTTTTATAATATTGTTATGAGAATTGACGTTAAACTGTGAGGTAACAAAGAGTTCATGAAGAGTTCAACTTTAAGAGAATCTCCTTAGTATTTCTCAAACAAGTTTGTTGGCTTCAGTCTTTTGATTTGAATATTTGAATTCAATATTATGGCAATCTCCATTCTTTCTTTTAGGTATTGCAGCAAATCAAACTAATCACGTACAGATTTTATATATTCTCCACTCCAACAACCCAAACTCATTTGAAAATGGTTATACACATCTTTTAAATACGAAATACTTCATCGTCTGACATAAGACGTTTTCAACATATTCTTTCATGTGTTTTTTAACGTCGAAGCATTTATTTTCGTCCCACCGAACACTCCATTTATTACGATGATGTTGTTAATTAAAAAGAATATAAGTGTGTCTACCAACCCAAATTAAGGAGATTGGGCATTTTTTGCACAATAAGAGGAGTGGTAGGGATGGTTCTTTTGCTTAAGCTTGATCTTAGTAAAGCTTATGATCGAGTTGAATGGTGCTTTCTTGAAGCTATGATGGAGAAGTTGGGGTTTGCTAGTGAGTGAATTAAGATGGTGATGGGGTTTGCTAGTGAGTGAATTAAGATGGTGATGGGGTGTGTTAAATCTGTGTCGTATTCTTTTCTAATTAATGGGCAGCCGTGTGGATATTTGATTATGTCCCGAGGGCTTTGGCAAGGGAACCCATTATCTCCATATCTATTTTTATTATGTGTTGAAGGCCCTTCAACACTTATTGCATAGAAGGAGCAAGTAGGGGAGTTGAGTGGCATTTGACTATGTGGGGAAGCTCCCACGATTCACCACCTTTTGTTTGCTAACGACAGTTTCCTCTTTGGTAGAGCGAATGTGGATGAATGTGCGGTGATTCAACATATTTTAGACATCTACTCTCAAGCTTTTGGTCAATCGGTGAACTTTGGTACGAGTAATGTTGCATTTAGTGAGAATGTGCTTCAATATGACCAACAAATGTTAGTAGGTTTCCTTGGCGTTTAGTTGGTGGAACGACACGAGAGATATTTGGGGTTGCCGACATGTGTGGGGAGGAATAAAAAACAAACTTTCTCGTATATCAAGGAGCGAGTGACGTAAAGGCTTAACGGGTAGAAAAGTAAGCTCCTGAGTAATGTGGGAAAGGAACCTTTTATAAAGGTTGTTGCTCAAACCCTCCATTCTTATGTGATGAACTGTTTTTTACTCCCGAAGACATTTTGTGATTAATTACATCAACTTATGGCTCGGTTTTGGTGGGGGAATGGTTCGGAGGATCGAAAAATTCATTGACGGTCGTGGGACAAGATGTGTAAACCCAAAGCTGAAGGTGGGTTGGGGTTCCGTGATCTCTATGCTTTTAATATGTTGGTGTTGGCTAAGCAAGGGTGAAGGGTGTTCCACCATCCTTCGTCCTTGGTTGAACAAGTTTTCAAGGCACGGTATTTCCCGAATTCCTCATTTTGGGAAGCAGAAGCCTCTCCATCCTCTTCGTATTGTTGGCAAAGTATTATTAAGGCGAGAGAGGTACTGGTTCGGGGGTCTAGGTGGGTGGTAGGAGATAGTCGGACAATAAGGGTTTGGTTGGATAGGTGGTTACCTCGGCCTAGTACTTTCAGGGTGCGTTTGGTGCACCGGACTGTCTCAGATTGGACTAGCTGCAGGGACTAAGCTGGACTGGCTTAGACGAGACTAAGCTGGACTAACTTAGTGAAGCGTTTGGTGCAGTGTCGGACTAAGAAGCAGGATAATGAAAACAGTACTGTTCACCAGATTTGTGTTTGCTTAGACTAGGAATACATTATTGTTCAATTTTAAGAGCTCCAATACCTGTGCCCAACAAATTTTTGTCATTGTGTAATAGAGTAATGCTACAAATCTCATGATATGGGTTAATTGGAGCATATTTTTGCCATGTATATTATGAATCTTAAAAAAAGAGGACAATTGGAGCATATTATGCTAAACTTTCATCCATGATATTTTACAAAATGCTAGTTAATTATAATATAGCATTCCAAAGTAGATCTCCATAATTTACAAATCCTAGTTAACATTAGCCAAAATACTTCATAGTGCAAAGCTAAGTTATAAGGCATAACCTAAGATTGTACGATTAATAAAATACATCCATATCAAAAGGCACCACATAATATGCTCATCCGCTTGTTTTGTCGCTTAAAAGCCTTTGGACAAACACTTTCTTGAGTTCCGATTTGATTGCCCTGAACACTCTCACATTATGTGCGTGCTTATGTGTATCCGCATGATTGTGCTCAATCCTACATTGCAGAGATCATCATCATTATTTATCATTGCCAAAACACATTTTTAATCGTTTTCAACCAAAGGTTATTAAGGTGTATCCATTATCTACGTGTCTTCTACAAAAAATTTACAATTTCATACACACACACGCACAGATTACACACACACACGCACAGATTACACACACAGACACACACACACACACACGCACACACACATACCCAGATTACACACATTATACACACACACACGCACAGATTACACACACACAGACAGTACACACACACACGCACACGCATAGATTACACACACAGACACACAGATTACAGACACATACAGATTACACACACACATACACACCCACAGACACACACCCAGATTACACACATTATACACACACACACACACACACACACACAGATGCATAGATTACATACACACGCACATATTACACACAAACAGACACACACACACAGAGACACACAGATTACACACACACACAGACACACACAGAGACACACACACACTGACGCACAGATTACACAAACACACGCACATATTACACACAAACAGACACACACACACACACACACACACAGAGACACACAGATCACACACACACACAGATATTACACACACACGCACAGATTACACATACATGCACAGAGTACACACACACACACACACACCCAGACAAACAGATTACACACACACACACACAGAGACACACACACGCACATACACACACCCAGATTACACACATTACACATGCACACACACACACACACAGAGTACACACACACACATGCGCAGACACACAGACACACAGACACACAGAGTACACACATGGAAGACTCTCATTGTTGAAACCCTAAATTTTAAAAATCCAAAACAACATGTGGGTAAGACTTGCAATTTTGACAACTTTGACATCCTAAATTCCCAAGTTCCATCTCATCTTATGAAAACCCCAAATTCTAATCTCAATTTCACCTAAATATCAAAACCCTAATTTGTTCAAGTGCAGAGGTCTATGATTGAAAATTTCTCAAACCCAAAACAACAAAATCAAATACAGCTCAGTAAAATTACCATCTGCAACAGAAATAGACGAAATTAATAGAAGAATCGAAGTTTACCAGAAACTCGAGGCAGATGAGGGCGAGCAGATGCAGAGATCGGAAGACGCAGAGATGAGGGTGAGGAGGACGACGATGAGGGAGCACGGCAAGGACGACGTTAGGAAAACGCAGAGATGAGGACAAAGGGAAGACACAGAGATGAGGATGAAGGCAAGACGCAGAAAATCTCTCTGGCTTACGAGTCCGCCCAATTTTGGGGTTGCTCGTTAGGAACGGCTAAGGAGGGTGTTAATCCAAGCGAGTTCGGGTTAAGCTCATTAAAGCTAATCCGGATGCACACCAAACAAAGGACTATAGTCCAGTCTAGTCCAATCCTTCTTAATCCTGTCAAACAAACGTGCCCTCAAGGTAATCTTGGCACCTCCCTCAGAACGGATTCAAATGAAGGTTGAGGAGTTGATTAATACTTCTACAAGGGTGTGGTATACTGATTTGTTATCGGAATTTTTTAGCCCGATGGAAGTATCTCTAATTCTATCTCTTCCTATTAGTTTCCATGCTTCAGAGGATAAGTTGGTGTGGCACTATGATGAGCAGGGTCTTTTCTTTGTTAAGAGTGGGTATTGGGTGGCTCGGCAAAGGCTACAATCCTCTGATAGTAGTTCATCTTCCTCTACCAATGTAAGTGAGTATGCGAGACTTTGGAAGCATCTTTGGAAGGTTAACATTCTTCCCAAAGTTAAGAATTTCACTTGGAGGGTGTGCCATGATATTCTTCCAACCAAAGTGAATCTTTGTAAGAAAGGTGTGGAAGTGGAGTTGGCGTGTGAGGTGTGCCAATGGGAGGAGGAAACTGCAGAACATGTGCTACTTACATGTTTGTTTGCTAGAGCGGTGTGGTTTAGCTCTCCGTTCGGTCTCCGGTTGTCCGGGAGTATTTGAATACCGCTTAAGGATTGGCTGCTTGTGGTGCTAGAGAATAAAGAGGTGGACTTTGAGTTGGCTTGTTTGATTATGTGGGGCATCTGGCAAGAAAGTAACTCATGGGTGTGGAGGTGTTCCCAAGCATTACCTATGGTTGTGTGACAGAAGGTTTCTTTTTGGTTATCAGCGTTTCAGTCGGCGAATTGTGAACCTGCTAGGTCGGGGGGAGTGCCTACCCCACGGTGGTCTCCTCCTAGCCAAGGGTGGGTCAAGATTAATACGAATGGGGCGGTGAAGGGCCATACTAATATGAGGGGTGTTGGAGTAGTGATATGGGACTGGAATAGGGGTTTTTGGCGGCCGAGGATCAGCAGTTTCCAGGCATCACTTCGGTGCCGCTCCTGGAGCTGTTTGCCGTGCGGTATGTGTGGAGTAAAAAATAATCAAGAAAATTATGGAGGCGACACGTGTACTTTTGGGTGAAAATGACAAAATTACCCTCGTAAGCAGCGGACAATCACAACTCAATCAAGGTCAAAAGTGATCAAAATAGGTATTTATTCAAAACCTATTTCATCCATCCTCATCAGATCTTCCCCACAAGGTAACCCTCAATTATTCATTCAAATTAGGATTAATTACCTAAATTAATTGATTAATTTCCTAATTAATTAATTAATTTTCTAATTGATTGCAAGATATTATTTTGACATAATATCTTGCAATTACACCCAAAAACCACCATAAGTGGCCGAATCCCCTTTCTCCAAATAGGGGCCGGCCACACCTCTAAAAATAGCTCACTTTTCTCCCAAAAACCTAAGTCCAACTCTCTTGCAAAATTCTCCAAATCTCTCTAAACACTTTTCCCTCAAATTCTAATTTTGGCATCAGAGGTTCTTCAGCGAAAGCTCCCCCTATTCATCGTGGGCGCATGAGGCTCTTAACCTTGACCAAAGGTGTTAATTGTTTTGTAGGTGCAATTTCATCCAAGAAGAAGAAGGCAGAAATTTGCATTCACGAATTGGTGCTTTCATTAAGAGTTTGAGTCACACGCTCGTAGAAGACTCTCGCATTTAAGGTTTTTCGTTTTCTTGTTCATTTGTAGATTTTTTGTACATTTTTAATCTTGGAATTTCTATTTATAAAAATTCTTAGATAAAATGTAAAAGAGAAGTACAATGACAAGAGATTCGAAAACCTCGATGAACGGAAATTCCAACGTTCAAGAAATAGGACCACAGCGATCCACAAGACTCAACATAACGATGAGTGAAGCGGCACCACCCCCACGGGGCACCACCGTAGCAACCATCACGGTGGCCACCACGACAACCATCTTCGACAATATCCATGACGTCATAACCACGGCCCAAGCCGTGCCGTTCAAGCCCACACGGGCCCAAGCCCAATGCGAGCCGGCCCGAGCCGCTTAGGCCCAACGCGAGCCTAACACATTGCCGAGCCGAGCCTTAGCCTAGGACCCAAGTGCGCTGAACTCCGAGCAGCCTACTTCCGTGGCCTTCCAAGCAGCCTAAATCGATCCAAGACTGGTTCAACCATCCCGATTCCAAACTTTTGGGCCAACGATTTAACCAGGGGCATTTTCACCTCATTTCTCCATGGATTTGACATTTCCCAATTTAAATCCCTCGCCCAGAGTCTACCACACTTCCACTGCTCAAGGAGACATATTCCGTCCAAGCTCTTCCAACCCAAATTGAGAATAACACTTGTCTCGACAAGTCGTAGAGTTGACGAGCGCCTTTGCACAGCAGACGACCTTAGTGAATCAGCTATTGCAGCGTACCAAGATGCAATGTGCCCCAGATGAGGTGTCCCGAAGTAGGACAAGGGCAGACGAAGAACCTCTCCAGCAGCGTCCCTGCAAGCAGCCACCCGACCAACCACGAACCGAACGTTTGGGCAGTGTACACTCCCGACTGGGCCTCCTAGATAGCGTATAATCTCGTCTTATCGTGCAAATGAGCGTGCACTCTTGACTAAGCCCACGGATGAGCATACATTCACGGTTGGGGCCACATTCCGATAATCAACATGAGCAACCTTCTAGGCGAAGTGTTCATTCGTGGCTAGGCCCACAAGGAGCATCATCCACCTCACATCGGAGCAGGCAGCACGAACGACAAAGAGAAGCAGTTACTCAGTCCGGCTCAAGTTCAACCAGCAGCTTGCGAAGAATTCCCTCGCCAGTTAGGAATGAACCACATGCACCGCCACCGCGGCATAGACGAGCCAAGCACGTAGAAGAGCGGCTTAGACCAGTAGGTCAAGATCGGGGGCAGCCGAGAGCTCCGCTACCCCAACAAAGGTAGATTCAGGAAGAGGTAGAGAGGCTCTTAAATGAGCGATTACGTGATTTCTAACGCAACGATGTTACCGACAAAGCGCTACGACAATACATGACCAATATGAGCAGGTCACATTTCACGGACGATATTGAGCAGGCAAAGCCTCCACGCAAGTTTGGCATGCCACATTTCACAACCTTCAAAGGAGATGGAGACCCGGACAGGCATTTGAAACACTGCCGAAGCGCGATGGTCTTTTATCGGAACAACGATACTCTTATGTGCAAAATATTCGCCACCACTTTACAAGGCGATCAATCCGGAGTTTTGATGATCTTTCCTTAGTTTTCACTAAAGAATATTCATCCTACTGCTCGATCAAGAAGAAGTTCGACCACTTGTTCAACATGAAGAAGAACCCAAAGGAATCGCTTCGCGACTATATGAAGAAGTTTAAAGTAGAGAAGGCAAAGATAGTCGGATGCAACGACTCAATAGCTAGTGCAGCCTTCCAAAAAGGACTCTCAGCAGCCCATCCGCTGTTCGGAGAATTGATTATGAAATAAGGTCTAACTCTGACAGACTTTTTCGCTCTGGCAGAGAAGCATGCACTTTGGGACGAGGCTTGTCGATGCACATTCAAGGCAAATTCGAGCGATCTTGAATATGAAGTCCCCTACTACTCTAAAGAAGATTCAAGGTCTGAATGGACGAGCAACCGCATTTGAAGCAGCAATAAGCTCTACCTTCATACGAGAAGAGTTGGGGGCCCAACTACCTGTATTCCACAGTTCAAAATCTCTCATCGATTCGGAAACTAGTTACCAAAAATTCAAAAGCTAACTTTGGTGATAGTTGTTGTAACCCGGAAGCTCAAGTTATACCTTCAGACGCACGCAATCATCCTCATGACGTAATATTTTGCCCAATCCAGACGTGCAACGATAAAGGCACAGACATTGGCAGTGCAAAGTTTTTTTACGAACGCAACAACTCAGCCCAAAAGGCACACTAAAGGCAGACGAACACTAGAAGGACACTTGGAAGCAAGTTTTATCCTCGTCGCCCCAGAAAGTTCTACACAGGAGCAACATGTACCGACAGTTGATCACCACCTTTTGCTGCGCGTCACACAGCCCCAGCTGACCCTTGATTCATAATTCAGCTCTAGAGTGGCCCGATACTGGGAATTGAGCATCTTCTGCTACGTGTAATATGGCCCTAGCTCCACGGTTCCCTATCGTGCCTTCACGCCTAGCCTAGGCGAAGCAACAGAGCAAACCAACGATGCTCCAAAGGCAGCTGAGCACGCCCTAGCCATGCCTGCTTCACCCGATGAAGATTTCTGGCATTTGCACATCGGTGACGCATCCAACTATAAGGGCTCAGGAGCAGGCGTGGCCCTTGCCACCCTAGACGGTTTGATGCTTGAGTAGGCAATCACTCTAGGCTTCAAAGCATCTAACAACAAAGCAGAGTACGAAGCCCTACTAATAGGCCTCCGAATGGCAAAAGACTTGGCGGTGAAAAAGCTTGCAATTCATTCTGATTCCCAACTAATCACCAACCAGACTACTGGGGAGTACATGGTAAAACATCCAAGGATGACGCAATACTTAGAGAAAGTACGCAAGCAACTTGAGGCATTTCAGACTTACACTATAGCTCAAGTTATGCGGGCAGACAACGTCCACGCGGATGCACTAGCCAGCCTAGGCTCCGCCCTCGATCACCAACTCAAACGCTTTATCCCGGTGGAGTATCTAGACAAGCCAAGCATAAAGGCGGAGCCAGCAGCCGAAGTGTCATAGGTTAGTACAACTCCAAACTGGCAAAGTTCTATTATAAACTACCTGGTCAATGACACACTCCCCACGGAAAGGTTGAAGACTAGAAAGCTCCAAATAAAGGCAGCACGCTACTACATGTGGAACGACATTCTCGCCCGAAGATCTTACACTGGACCATATCTCCGCTGCCTAGGGGCTCCTTACGACCTAAAGGTTCTAAGCTTAATCCACGAATGTGTTTGTGGAAATCACTTTGGAGGTCGATCCTTAACGCAGAAGGCTCTTAACGCAGGTTACTACTGGCTTACTATGCATCAAGACGCTAATGAGTTAGTGCAAAAGTGTGACCGCTGCCAACACTACAAGCCGGTACCAGCACTACCTGCCAGCGAGCTATACCCACAAACGAGTCCTTGGTCGTTTATGCAGTGAACAATCCATTTGGTAGGGCTAATGCCGCCCGCTACTGGGGGCTGAGGCATAATGATCGTGGCAACTGATTACTTCACCAAAGGTAGAGCCCATGACAACCACAATTGAGGCAGACATAGAGCTCTTCATATGGAAGAACATTATTTGCCGATTTGGCATCCCAATCCATCGTCACAGATAACGGCCCGTAATTCGTGGGCAAAGATTTGGCAAAGTTATTCCAAAAGTATGGCATCAAGCAGCACATGTCCACGTCGAGATGTCCTCAAGGCAACGGGCATGCCGAAGCTTCCAACAAGACATTCTCGATCGCCTCAAGAAATCCCTCTCCGACAAGAAGGGAAAGTGACCAAACGAACTCCCTGGATGTTTATGGGCATTTAGTTCGGAAACAATCATTCCTCCCAAATGTCATCGTGCCAAGTATCAGCACTCTACTGCCAAGCATTAAGCAGAACAGTAAGGAGATGGCCACAAGCTTAGATTTGGAAGAGGAAAAGTGCGAGTAGACCATTAACTACGTCGCAGCCTACCAGCAGCAGTTCCTCTCCAGCTACAACAAAATGGCCAAGATCCGACAGTTCCAACCCAGATATCTAGTCCTAAGAAAAGCCTTCATCATTGCCCGCAGATAAGGCTCCAAAAAGATGGATCCCATCTGGGAAAGTTAGTACAAGATCAGCAAAGTAGGCGGCAAGGGTAGTTACACCCTTGCCACCATGAATGACAAAGAGATCGAAAAACGGTGGAATGCCTACAATCTAATGAAGTACCATGTGTGACCTCCCACCACATCAAAGCCCAAAGACTCAAGCAGTTCGACAGGCACCACCTCGCAAGCTGAGAACTATCCAGTTGTTATGCAGTTTCTACCTTACAACTAAGTTCTTATTCGTTTCACTCGTTTTTCAATGAGGAATTCAAAAGTAATCTACAACTTGGCTCGGCTGCATGCTTACAACAACTAATCACTCCTACACTTCAAGAGAAGATCGCACTCTTCTTAGAGATTCATGGCAGGAATTGCGCCCCCCGATAGACCAACCACAATCTCCAGTGCGAGAGGGTAAACCAATTCCACGACACCCATTTGGGTCTGCTATCTAGTGTGAGAGGATAAACTAATTGCTCTCCAGTGCGAGAGGGTAAACCAATTCCCCGACACCCACATAAGTCTGCTCTCCAAGGCAGGAGGATAAACTTACACGCCGAATATCCAGACGTGGATGAGCCGGGTTGACTTGGTATAACTAGGTGCACGATGGCTTGCGCCGGGATTCTTAAAAGTAGCCATAATGGTCTCAAGGCTTAGCTAACTGAAGGATTTTGGGTCTTTTGGCCTAATCCGCAGGGAACCGGGCCTTAGAGACGGACGAGGCACATTACGTAGTACGCCCAATGGACGGCTGCCCTGGAACCCTAAAGCTGCTACCGAGTGCACTAAGGTAGCCTACGGTTTCCGAAAGATTGCTTACGGCTTGCCCTTCGAGCAGTGAAACCGCGCTAGACTTATACTACAACACATTCTTGTGAAAGGTTAAATAAGCTAGCGTGCATATATGAAGTTTTATCCACTAAGCTTCACCTCTGCCAAGCGCGGAATGATCAATTAGATATACACTAATTCCTAAAGTGTTGTGATACTTGCTACACAACCCACATAATTGGTTACATAAAGAGCAATGAGTTCTCTCGAACCTTTACTTACGAAATTCCATACAACCACGCACTTTTGATATGAAAGGTTAGTGAATTTCATGACCCAAAAATCTTTAGTATGTTGTGATGCAAGCCACACAACTCAAAAGATTGAAGAAAGCCAAGGTTAACAACCAAGTGGTCATGCGGACTCGTCTGCTTCTGTAAGTAAGACATTCGGCTGCCAACCCTATGGTTAATAACCTTGCAAAAGTTCTACACCAATACCTACGGTTGCATAATCTACGCGGGCCTATCTGCTTATAGAAAAGCAGCAAGCCTGCCGCTAGTCTAAAAGTCAAAGGTTAAGCGTAAACAAAAGAAGCGAAGATGAAGAAAAGCAAAGGAAGCAAGTTTATTAAATTTTCTTGCAAAATTGATAAACGACTAGCAAAGGTCGAAGAAGTTCAAGCAAAACAAGAGCAACAAGGAAAACAAAGAAAATCCTAAATGCTTCCTAGAAGACTACCTTCAGCAGCTTGGACATTCCACGACTACTCGGCCGCCACACCTTCAGCAGCCGTAACGCTCCTAGCAGCCGCATCATCCGGCGCTTCACCCCCGGCTGCTCCAGCTTGGACATCAACTTCTCCGACTACTTCACCAATGAAGGCCTCAAAAGTAAAGGCAAACAAGTCTTTCGAAGAAATAAAGAAGGTTTCGAAGTCTTTCCTAGCAAACTCGAAGTCAGACGGCCTACCAAAGAGAAGATCTACATAACCCAGCTTGTAGAAATCGACCTGACTCTGAACAAGCGGAGCCTCGAGCCCAGCCTTCTCACCTTTCAGCTACCCGTTCTCCTCGAGCAAACCAACACTTCTTTCTTCAAACTTTCATTGATCTTCAGCGCACCTTGGAGTTCCAACACTTGGGGTTCAAGCGTATCAACGACCTTCTTGAAGTGGATCACTTGGTTATAAGCAACAATCAACTCTTCATCTTTTGCATAAGCAGCAGAACGAAGCTCAGAAACGGCACGCTCAAGATTCCAACCTCTTGATCTTCTCGGTAGAAGAATAAGCTTCGGCTGTCATGGCCTTTGCCTCCTCCTTGGCAGCCTTAGTATCCTCTTGGTCAATGAGCATAGACTCAGCTGCCAGAATAGCCGTCTTCTGCATCATTGCAAGTAGAGTAGTCTTCCTATACTCGACCGTATACTTTGCAAAGGAACTTGGGTAAACAACCTTTCTAACGCCATCGACAAACTTGGCACAAGCGTCAATGTGTTCAAGCAGATCTGGTTTCAAAGCGCACAGATCTCAGCAGCCTCATCAGTAGCAGGCTTAGTGGATTTCTCACAGTTGCCCAAACGAACAGTCTCCTCCTTCCCAGCAGGCGAATCAATCTCAGCAGCAGAGGGAGTAGGCCTTGGTGCCATTTTAGCAGTAGAGTGCACCTTATCGCTCTTCATAGCAGCAAGTCTCTCCAAAGGTGAACCAAACTTAGCCCCCGACAGACGTTTTGGCACAAATTTTGGCATTGGGGGCATGACGGAACTTCTACGCTGAGCAATCCTATCAGTAATCATACTAGCCACCTTTGGCACTGCAAGCGTCATTAGCTCAAATCTAGCAGCTTCATCTTTCTTCCCCTTGGAAAAAGTTAAGTCAATCACAAGCTTATCAGCAGCATGTGGAACCTTACGAGCAGCGGATGAAGTCTTCAGCTTTTCTTGAGCAGGTAGGGAAGATTTCTATTTTCCACCTTCATTCGTCCACGACAGCGATCGGACGAGCCAATGCATCCGCCTTGATCCTTTTCATCTCTTCTCTCAAGAACAGCCCACATTTCTCTTGGCAAAGAGGACTAAGCAGCTAACATCATTGATGATACTCGATAGAGGAGCTCAACCTATGATGGCTTTTCCCTCATTTTTTTCTCTTATACCAGCACATAGAAGGCCTGGATGCCCAACATTCCAGCAGTCCATGAGGTCCGCGACCTCCTCATTGCTCTCAATCCCCGACTTGGCCCGCGTCAGGTCCAAAAGCCCAAAAGACATAAGCCACTGCGCCCCAGCGCCTCGATTCGCAGCCCCAGCCGCACGGCTGCCTTTAGCTTTAGCCAAGCCGAGCAGCCCAAGCAATGGTCTCTACCACACCACCTCCTTGGCCCATGCTAAGCCGACTCCTGACCCTTGCCAGCCGACGTGCCGCACCACCCCGACGGCTGTCCCGTGGCAGCACCACCCAAGAAGAAGACAAGGAGAATTAGGTTTTTCTTCCATCGGTGCGGCGCGGAGAAGACAAATAAATCAACGAAATACGGTTCTTTGCACGGGCAAGCAAAGAAGAGTGCTAGGGGAGGGGGAACAAATATCCTCTAGTGGGACCTATACAGATTCATTGGCTATAGGTATGATCACGAAGGATGTGTTGCAGTTGGCTTCCACTTTTGCTATGGCGAGATTTATTCATGTCTCTCGTTTATGTAATGGGGTTGCCCACCATCTTGCTAAGTTTGCTTTGTCTAGTAGCAATAATCTAGTTTGGATTGAGAAGCCTCATACTCTCATTCATGAGCTCCTCTTCCAAAACATATGTAACTCTGAATGAGTTTATTTAATCAATACAACGCTTCCTTTTAAAAAAAAGAAAAGAAAAAAGAAGAATATAAATGGCAGTTTTATTAATTTCCCAAATTAAATGTACAAACAAAATCAAAAGAAGCATGATTAGTGGGCGGCCATAAAGTCATTAACATTCTTACAAAGACGGTGAGTAGAGTGGCATCTCCTCGTAATTACTCCCAAACCCAGTGGCATTTTCTCTCGAGCGGTCACTATGTTTATAAACGCCCAAACCACTCTGCAAAACTCCTGCCTCTCAGAAACTTGAGGTTTTAGGCAAAAACCGAAATAAAAAAAAATGGGAAGCTCAAGCTCAAGAACTCCGTCACTCTTTGGCTGCATCTTCATCTGCGCAATCCTGGCCGCCCATTTGGTAGTGATTGCTTCAGCTTCAGCCGTTGATTTCAGCGGGGGCCACCAGCTGGGCGAGCTGAGCTGGGGTTCGACGAGATCGGCGGCCGGGGGACTGATAGCTGACGAGGACGAGGATGCGGAGATGCAGATGGACTCGGAGATCAACCGGCGCATCTTAGCCACGAGGACGTACATTAGCTACGGTGCGCTGAGTAGGAACACCGTCCCCTGCTCACGACGTGGCGCGACCTACTACAGCTGCCGACCTAGGGCTCCGGCAAATCCCTAGCGTCTCGGCTGTAGCGCCGTTACTCGCTGCAGGCGCTAATTTCAATTTCAATTTTTATTTTTATAATTTAATTTAATTTCCTCCCTCTTTTTTTTGTTAATATTGTTAAAAAATTATATAATTAATGGGTCTAGTTGGTGATTGTGTGTTATATACCTGAAGATATTTTAATAATTGTTATATTGTAATGTTAAAATACCAATTTGCCACTCTCTTTTATTTATTTATTTAATTATTTGTGATGAAAATTAGAGAAAATAATGATATTATGATTGTGGTCTATCTTTAACTAAGGGGTGCGGCATAGAGAGAAAGAGAGTGGAGAATAGACTTGAAGAATTGTGTGTTAATTCCCTAGTCTTTGTGCCTTTATTTATAGTAATAAAGAGGAGATAAACTTGCTCTTCAAGTAATACAAAGTCTATTAGAAAAGATCTTTTAGATCTCAAAGGATTCATATTCTATCTTTACTTAGGATTTACACAATCACAATATTGATAAGAATAAATGTCACAACATTCCCCTTTGAGTGTGCAAATACTCAAGTAGATGACGTATCAGATCTTCAGACAAATGTAGAAGCAGTTGATGAAGTCGTCTCGTCTAGTCGGCACAAGTAGCGAATGCGAGTTTCAAAACAAACGGAACAATGCATGGGTGGTAAAACTCACAAAACCTTGTTATGGCAAAACCCAAGGTGGGAAAAAAACCCATAGTCAAAGGAAAAAAGTGAGAAGTTGCATTAAGTCAAAACTATACGTCTTCGGGACGCAAGTAAGACATACATAAGGGTATGACCAACCCATGATGGGTGCCTCATCAAAACCTAGTTAGTTAGCAAAAACCCAGTGGGAAAATGCTCCTAATCATAGGAAAAAGAGTACATTAAGGTCAAGTGAGTATACTTCTGGATACTCCCCCTGAGTATGACAAAACTTCCAAATGAAACTACAAGCATCGCAAATAAGAAAGTTACACATACCAATTCCTCGGACAAGCTTCTGGAAGGTAGACTTCGGCAGTGATGTCGTGTAGAGGTCGGCAAGGTTGTCTGGAATTGGACTGCTTGACTTCAATCTTTTAATGCTCATGCTGATGTAAACACAATATCCTTGGTGTTGACTTGTTGGATGTATCATGATCTGGTCGATACATATGGCGTTGTCTTCATGGATCGTTATTGGGACTTAACGATAAATGAAAATCACAGAGATTTTGAATATGCTCAACAAGAGTTCTCGACCATATCTCCCACGTGATGAGATACAGTGAGACTTGGAACAATTCAAAGGTTTCGCAACAAAGGTCTATCTGATTGACCTCCAAGATATTACGGTGTTCTTCAATGGTAAAGACATAACCATTCGGGAACGTACCTTGTGCGGTCAAACAGATGGTCTGATTCAGCGAATCCCATAAGGTAGGCATCATTCTGAAGATCAAGGGGCTGTGATCTATTCTAAGATGCATAGGGATAGATAAGCCCAAATCCGTAGTAACGGAAAAATGTCTTTAACACGTGATGGCATGTAGGCACAGTGTTGCTTTATGCCAAAAGATTATCAGCACATAAGATGTTCGATCTAGTGCATTGAGATAAGTACAACAAATGCCAATCGTACTTAGATATGGTTGCCTCACGTTCCAATATGGAACCTTATGCTCCATACCCTCCGTAAAAGTCTCATTTGCATTTAGCATACAGACGACTAGGGTATACTCAGACGTAACACCTTCTAGGTCTAGTTCGAGTAGTGGATCAGAATATCATCAGAACTAGCTCGAAACTTCAGGTCGAGGTAATGTCGAGTTTTCCCAAGATCATTCATCTTAAAGTCTGACTTTAGGTGCGAGTCAGTATTATCGACTCTAGCAATTTTGAATTTTGTACACACAGGGGCATATATCCCTAACTGATCAAATATTCACTTAGACGGGTATACCACATCCGCCCGGATATTTCTGCATCCGTAAAGTGAAGGCCTCTTGAGAACCGAGAGGGTGCTCTTGTGGTCTATAACTATTTGAATCAGTACATGTAAGTCATTTGGAAACTCCATGTAGGTTTCGTATCAGGATCCCAGAGATACTACAACCATGTTTGTAATACTATAATCAAGCACATGGTGTATGAGAGAAACCTTGAGCCATAAGGCGTCATATCGCATTATTTCATTCATTTCATTCGTCATAGATTGATTCTTCTAGTTAACCAATCAGTTCTACATTGACATTAATCAACGGAACGCGGTTCGTTATCGTCGTTTTTCATTTATGTCGGTAGTTACCATATAAATAAAACATCATCTATGATAATCTTATTCCAATTCCATATCTCATCCAAACTAGTATACTGGACCAAGAACTTCAGGTCTCATGAGTAATCCAGATTTAATCTCATGAGATGAAAAGGATTGAGACAACGATCGAGGGGCAGATTTGTTTGTGCCACGTTCCTCTACTTTTGAGGAGGTGAATCCTCGAACCGAGTGATCTGCCACGTTGCCAGCGTATGACAGGTTGATTGGTTAGCCGCCAATGTACGAAGGTCGGCCACAGTAGTTGGTACATATATTTGCAAGCACATTTGCAGCTGGTATATGTGATCTCGTCACTTTTGCTAGATCAGATGAAGTGTTTGGTTATACTCTGACGATCTAGATTGGGATCAAGATGAGACATAGTGGGGACGTCCACAATAATTTGCGTCGTTCTTTAGGAACGTTGACATTCTTATCTCTCCTTAACGGAGGGAAGATTGTCTAATAAAAGTGACAATCCGTAAAACGAGCGGTAAAAAGATCACCTGTCAAAAGGTTCTAAGTAACGAATATTAGAAGGAGAATCATAACCGACATAGATTTACATCCTTCCCTGAGGGCCTTTTTTTTTCTTCTTTTGTACGTAAGGGCGACGCAAAATGGCACATAGACCGCACAACCAAAGACGCGCAGATGCGATATGTTGGGTTTGTATCTGGTAATCAACTGACACGCGCTTTATAAGGTTAGGTCACGATAGGCCTCAGGCGAACCAACATTGTTGCTTGCAATATTGTATGTCGAGAACTTGGTACGTATGACCAACGATTGCGCAATCATTTGAAGGTGTTTAATGAATGCTTCTGCTGGGTCGTTCTGGGTATGAACATGGGGTACTTGATGTTCAACTTCAATACCCAACCGACATGCAATATCCATCAAAAGTTTTTCAATGTAAATTCTCCAACTTATCCAATCAAATAGGTTTGATCAGATAATCAGGGTGGTGAACCCTGAGCTTGTTAATTTGAGCCACCAGTGTGGAGAATGCAGCTTCTGGACAATAGCCACATGTGTGACCAATGTGTAGAAGCATTAACCAATACTATAAAGTATCTCAATGGTCCGAATGGTGGTTGAATCAGTCCACAAATGTCCTATTGAATCCTTTGTAGAAAAGATGGATGGTGCTAAGGCATGATAAGCTTCCAGGTATGATGTTTTTACTTCTGGTAAAAGGATGCCCAAAACGGAGCATCACAGATCATCCTAGATATCCCAAACGTACATCCATAGTGAAAATTTCTTTGGAATCGCGAGCTTCTGGCCAGCCACACAGTGGGCCTGAATGGGTGTAATCCACTCATTAAGCGTTCCATCTTCTCTAGAATATGCTTTTGGCTATATTCGTAGGAAGTGCAATATTGTAATATGCCAAGGAATTTTACTCCATTTTCTACATTGGTTTCAATATGGTAATAATGTTCTCGAATATGCTTAAAGCTCAAAAGGCGTTCTTCCAGAACGAGTGAGTATAAGGCTTCTCTTTATGGTAAAATTAGTACCATTGGACAATGTAGGGCATTGCCATGCCCCACAATTAGGTTCGATAAGCCTGAAAGGTTGTCAGGGGATGATTAGGTATAAAGTTAGCATAGAACCAGACTGCTAACTTCCCCACAAAACATACCTAAGCATGAGTTAATTGTATTAGTCACATGTGGTAATTTTTTGTTAATTAACTCTTATTCGAGAATAATCGTGACATCCAAACACCAATCTTAAATCCGAGAATAAAATAAATTATTCACAAAGTAAACCAAATATACAAGGGGGTTCGGCCAATACGACCTTCCATGTCAAATTTCGCTCTTCCAAATGTGTTTGGTGGAGCAAAATTAGTCTCACAGATTAACTATGTAAATGTTACTCCTCAACAACATTGGTAAAAGCACAAAAAAGTGTATAACCAATGATATGTTCCGTCAAAACGGAGTTAGATTCTGCAGGGTTGAGGTTCGGCAATACTATTCCTTATTCTTGAAGTTTTACGTGCCAATGATCATGCTTTGGGTGTGATACCACCTCTTGGCAGACCTGATTTTACCATATGTTGTAAAACAAACTCGAAATGGGATTGTGAGAGAGAGACAGACCCAAACTTGGGTTTGGTAAGCTCCAACCGAAACTGGAGGGGTATGTTTAGTAGGCCTTTGCCCAAGTAGAGCAATATCGTCCGGTGCACCTCTGCCAAAGCAGAGCATGCCCTTCGGTGCACCTTTGCCGAAATAGAGCATGCATGTCGGTGTATCCCTGCCGAAGCAAGGCACCACCATTCGGTAGCTCATAGCTGAAACTGGGTCTATACTGTTCGGAAGCTCCCAGCCGAATTGTTGGGGTACCACTCTCTCAAGTGTGGTAGTAATCAGATCTGAGAATTTGGTAAACTTCCGCTCTCTATACTGCTACTTTAGGAACAATTTAGATATAAAAGGATGAGAAATATTTTCTTGCAATCAAAATTCAATCGGATATAAACTTCATAATTGTACCTATTCATGGACATAAAGGTTTCAATCATGTTTTGCTTCGGGCAAGAATTCATCTTTGCATGATTTGAAACGGTCCATAGTGAGTCAAAGAGCCATGGAGTCCTCGGCAGTGAGGTACTTCCATTTGATATGCTTCAGGCATAAGTCTTCGAATGAAGATCATGACAGAGGCTTATTCAGCTATTCCACACCATAACTGGCTACAATGATTTCGCAACTAGTCGTAGTCAAGCGGGGTGTCACGTCTTGTATTCACATAAAGTAGTTTCTTGTTCGAAACTTCCAAATCAATGAAATCAAACTTGTTAAGGCTCGACAATACGTTGAAGGGTAGAAACAAGAATGTGATTGGTGTTTTAGGAAATAAAATTTCCATAAACATGAAAGTTAGAACATTCAGGTTCTAAGACATGGTTTGCTTTAAACGGATTTAAGCATGGAGAACTTCTAGTCTCAACATGAGTGTTGCGCATTAAGAAACTTCAGGTTTCTATGGCACTTTTTTCGAAACTTCGGGTTCGGAAGTATGAACTTCAGGTTCATAAAACCTGCAAATAAACGCAATATATACAAGACAAAAATATATAAAGCAAGAGAAAACAAATATATTATAGTGGGTAGCTTTGAGACCCTTTGTGTGAAAGTTTTAGGGAAACGGTCCTAAAAAAATACGGAGCTTTAGGTTCAAAAATTATTATTTTAATTGGCTTGGCTGTAGGCCAACGAGAAAAAAAAAATTTGGGTTAATAGAACCCATGCCTAAATATGGGCTAAGAAAGAAAAAGTGAAAAACAACTCCCATTAAATGGGGCAATTTTTCACGAGCTAAAGTAAATAGGCCCAAAAGAAAACTCTTTTTTTTTTTCACACGAATTAGACTGCAGGTCCAACTAGAAAAAAATACGCTGAAAGCCCAAAAAAAAATGGAGAATGAGCCCAAGCCCATAATGGGCAGCTGATGCAGCAGGTCTAAGAAAAACAAGATGGGCTGCGCGGTCCTAAGCCCAAAAAAACTAAGGTTGTTTATTGGGTGTGGGCTGAGAGCAGTAAGGGCCCAAGGCCTTCGAGGCATGAGATCCGAGCCCATTTGCAATGGGTGAAGGGTTTCGTTGGGAAACAATGTAGGCCGACAGCGTCACAAGGAACGGCGACGAGCATGGATCACGGAGGTCGAAGCCATTGCCGGGGAATCTCAAAAAAATGAGACTAAAGAAGGCGGTTGTGGAGGCTCCAGGAATCGCAATGGGTGTCTAAAGAAATTTGGCGAAGTGTTTGGACCGGGAAAATCAATCTCCGTCGTCGAGATCGACGGTGGTGGACAACTTCTGGCATCACCATTGTCCTGCAATCACCGAGATTTGGTGATGGTTGTGGCTGCGGGTGCAGTCCTCGATTCTGTCGAGGTGCGGGGGGCTAGAGGAAGAAGACGCCATGAACGACGTTATTTGTACGCTGAGGCCAGAAGCTGCTTGGCTCAACTGGGCTTGGCGGCTTGGTGCAGCCGTGGGCTTCAAGCCACGATGTAGACACAGGTGCAGCGCGAGCTCAATGCTCAAGCACTGGGCACCCATAGATTAGGCCCAAACTGAAACATACATACATATATATACATACATACATATACATATATATACATACATATACATATATATACATACATACATATATATATATACATATATATATATATATATATATATCCATGTTTCCAGGCCCTAGTCGAGTTTTAGGGTTTTCTTTTTTTCTTTTTCTTGCTTATTCACACATATTCAATTCACATAATAGCAATATTATGGATATGATGCATAAACAATTGATGTAGAATCTAAAATTTGTAAAACGTAAGGTTGAGTCATGCATTATGGTGAAGGTTCATGCAATCAAGGCTGAAAAAATATCGAGATAAAAACTATTGTTTTAGAAGAACCTGGATTGCGTGATGTATATTGTGAACAAGTTTGTAGGAGTTCTCTCTTCAGGTTTCGGCTTTCCATCTTTAAAACTTGTATCACGTTTAACACAAGAAAAATAAATTCAATCAATAAAAGTATATGAATTCAATAAAATCAAAATTTAATCAATTAAAATAATTGAAATGTAATGCTCCCCTGATTGAAGACGAATAAATTCTCTTTAGCATAGCTTGAAGAGCATGCTAATAACATGTTGTGGCCTATCTTTAACTGAGGGGTGCGGCATAGAGAGAAAGAGAGTGGAGAATAGACTTGAGGAAATGTGTGTTAATTCCCTAGTCCTTGTGCCTTTATTTATAGTAATAAGGAGGAGAGAAACTTGCTCTCCAAGTAATATAAAGTCTATTGGAAAAGATCTTCTAGATCCCAAAAGATTCATATTCTATCTCTACTTAGAATTTACACAATCACAATATTGATAAGAACATATGTCACAATAATTATTTGTAAAGGGTATTTGCGGGATGTGACTTTTTGGAAGGCAATAATGGGGTGTGTGATCTGTATCTTGCAGTGTATAAATGTCTTGCTATAGTGCAAACAAGAATATAACAACATGATTGGATTTTTTCACAAAGCAAATGAAACTTTGATGCAAAACTTTAATTTCGGCTGTGGTTTTTTTAGTGGGATATTTTAAAAGTGTTTTTAAAATACTAAAAGCACTTTTAGAGAAAATATTTATGAGTTTTTAAAGCATTTAAATGCTTTCTGATTTCTTACAGAAAGAACTTCAAGTGCTTTTTCAAGATTCACCTGTATTTTTACTGAAGGTTAGTTACAAAAAACATTTTCACAATAAACACTTTTAGTTGTTTTAAAATCAATTTCAAAATTTTCTTTGTTAAGATTTGTCTTTAGATTTGTTGAGAGTTTTGCAACATGGTTATAGATTTTTTTTAGTGGATATATTCAGAGATATTTCCAAATAAGGTCAGATAATTAGCAACAATAATTACCACCTAGATGAGCTATTTTGTGGGCAAGTTGACACATAGTGCTATTAATATTGTTTGAGAAATTTTATTTGGACCCATATAACCTCTTTCTACATTCTACTTAAACTTTAAATGTGAATTGTTTTTTTTCCCTATTGCATAATTACCATCAAGTACAAATGTAATTAACAATAAAACTAATATTTATCAATAAACCCACTCCAAAAAAAATAAACCCTACCATCATACAATGTTTATCCTACCTTCATTTCAGCTCATTCTTTCATGCAGTTTGGTTTCCCCTGCCAATTTGGTTTCCTCGAAGGTTTATGCATATACTACTTGCTCATCTCTGTCATGCATTTTTTGGCAAATATTATAATTCCACGTTTCTCTCATCCTTTCATGCAGTTTTGGCAAATATTATTTTCTTCCTCCTGTTTTCTCCTTTTTACTAGATATATATGGAGAAGTATACAGAGGAGTAGCAATGACATTGAGTAGATGAGGATGGAGGCTGAAGGATTTTTACCCTTTTAACCTAATATTCTTTCAAATTCGACAGAAAAAAAAAACCCTAATATTCTTTCTGGATATATTTTTAATTAATTCTTTGTTTTTAACTTTTTTGCCATTGCTGCACATCTGGTTTTCTCAACAAACATAACAGGCCATACAATCTGGAGGGGAAACTAAAAAAAGAAATTATTATTAGTATATGGAAGATTCATAAACAAGTAGAAACTTCACCAAATTATTCAACTTGTCCACAGAAGTTGAACTCCAAAAAGCTTTCATAATTCCCATAAAGAAACTTCACCAAATTATTCAATTTGAGATTTTATTTTTTAAATGGGTGTAAAGATAAATTTACATTTTAACTTGGGTTTATGAGGTTAGTTTAGGTAGTAAATTTGGGTTTAAAGAGATATTAAATATTTAATTAAAAATAATATGAGTGTAAAGAGTAAGTTGGGTGTAGAAAGAGAATATATGGGTTCAAATAAAATTTCCCATATTGTATTTGTGACAAGTAGTATATGTCATGTCGATTAACGATGTCATCAATATGTAATTAATGGCTGAAATGCGTCGAAATCCACCCATGTCCAACTCGGGGCTCCTATAAGATTCGATTCAAATATGAAGGATTGAGAATTTTCTGCTACCAATGTGGGAGGTTAGGCCACTCGAGTGGGTGTAATAGTCCGACACCATTGTTACCATCCAGAGAAACTCGATTTAATGGTGAACTCAGGGTGGAATCTGCATCCAGGGCAAATTCCATGCTTTTCCCACACAGAAGAGGAGCTGTGACGACCAGGGCCTGGGAAAACCATTGGAGAAGAAAATGGGAGCAGAGTAATGGTGGATTCTACGGTTTGCCAGACACGGATATGGATATTCCGGTGAATAATTACTTACAGCGCTGTCGGGATAAGGGTTTGGTCAGCATAGAGACAAATCGCACAACCATGAGGACGAAATACACAGATGTGGCAGGTACGTTTGCAAGGCTGGTCTCCCAAAACAACCAGGAAAGGACGAGACACCTGGCGGGGACAAATTCTGAGGCAAAGCATATTGCCACCTCACGAATGGGTACTCGACTTGACTTTGGCCATATATGGCATCCTGACAGTTTTGGGACCCAGTATACCAACGGAACACTTACCATTGCTGTCAATAGACTCTTCCTAGAGAAAAATTGGTGCGATCCAAAACGAATCCCCCACTGGGCTTTTGAAAATGTAGGTGGGCTAATCCAGGCTGCGGAGGAGGTGCGGGCCAGGCCCACAAGGTTTAACATGATGGATTGTTTCCCCTTGGTATTAATATCTCGGAAGTGGATTCTCAAAGCTTGGTATTGGCGGGCCAAATGGTCCATGCCTTAAATGGGAATGTGAATGATAATGGGGGCCCTAGAGAGGAAGTGTTGGGTTGTGGGGAAAAAAGGCGAGTTACACTGGATGGTGATGACGTTGACCTTAACAAAAAGAAAAAATGTGACGTGGAGCTCCCTACTCCACCAAGTAAGAAGCAGAAAACGGTGAAGTATCCTAATTGTGGATGCTCTCTACAGTTGAGAAATCTGAAAAAGAAAAGCTCTAGAGTCAAGGGAAGTGGTCGAAAAGGGAGATCCATAGTATCCATTCATGTTGATCCCGGGCAACTGGAGGGCCAACTTTGCGAGGTGGTGGTCAGCCCTTCAACAGAATTGAAGGAAGCAGAAAGGTGTGGGTTGTTGGGCAAAGGACGTGGAGAAACAAAACTTTTATCATCGGTAAAGGTTGATGATGTTCAGCCCCGCCGAAAGCCATGAATATTCTAATTTGGAACTACCGAGGGCTTGGGAACCCTCGGAAAGTTCAGGCTTTGCAGGATCTTATTCGGAAAAAAGTTCCCAAACTGGTGTTCTTATGTGAAACAAAGTGTAAGGCAGAGGTATTAAATGGCTTGAAGAGAAAACTGGGATATAGAAGAGTTTTTGGGGTTAGTTCGAATGGACAGTCATGAGGTCTTGGTTTGTTTTGGACTAGTGATATCGACCTAAGAATTATCTCTTCCTCAGATCGATATATTGATTCTGAAATAAGAGTAATTGGTAATGCAATTCATTGGCGCTTCACAAGATTTTATGGGCACCCGGTAACTGGGGTACGACATAATTCTTGGGATATCATAAGACGACTGGCAACGAGTGATCCCTTCCATGGCTCATAGAAGGGGACTTTAATGAGCTATTGGGCATCCACGAGAATGAAGGAGGACCAGTCCGTCCAATAAACCAGATAATGGCGTTTCGGAATGCGGTGTCTGACTGTCAACTACATGATCTAGGATTCTCAGGGACTCCTTGAAGGAAAATTTGTGAAAAACATGTTCATTTGAGCAACATCTATGGCATGCAATTAACAATTAAAGGCGGAATCATGCTTGTATGCACTCAAAACAAAACGTTACCCATGAAATTCAAAGCCTAGTAGTTATGGTGAACCATGACTCAACTCAAGAACAAAGTAAGTTGAGAAACTTTATACCTTTGAAGCACCTCTTTGCTTAGCAAAGGTTAATCACCCATGTGAGGGCCTTCTTTCCTTTGTCTCCTTGCTCCTTGGCTCCATGGATATGGATGGAAGAATTGATTCTCCAAAAGTCCCCAAGATAGGAGACCTCTAATTTTCGACACCAAGGATGATGAAGGAAGAAGATGAGTGACCTAGAGGAAGTAAGATTGCTAGCTAATTTCCTCTAAGGTGGCCGGCCTCTTAGAGAGCAAAGAGAGCATTGTGTTCTCATCTTTTCTCCAAAAGAAACCCTAAGGATGAAATGGCTATAAAGTTGCCTTTATACCACCTCACAATGGAGTGGCAAACTTGCAATTAAGCCAAGTTCACTACCCCTCTCTATATGGCCGGTTTTCCCATGCCTTTGGGCTGTTTTGGGCTTCTTGAATTTTGGTTGTTAAGTTGTCATACAACTTAAGCTAATGGGCTTGACGATTCGAAGCCCAATTTGGGCTTTAAGGCCCAAATCTAACTCAAGGTTTAAAACGAACTTATTCGTTTGATTAATTAACATATTAATTAATCCTTGCCATAAACAATTAAACTATTTAATTGTCCTTACTCATCTTCGTTATATCCTTCAATCATTACCTTACTCAGTGTGCGATCCATTAGGTTCCTTTTAGCTAGGCAGTGGGCGATTAGAACTCTTACTAATCGATTGTGAATTGAAACTTACTTTCAATTCTCCCTTTAGTGATTATACATCTTCAGGGCTTCCACAAGCCATGAGTGACACCTAGCAGTATGTCATGGCTACCCAAGCTAATCAGAAGAGGTTGGAGAACCTATTCAGTTTGGGATTACAATGCAATACGGTCTTTCTCTAATACAATACTCTTGACCACATTGTTTGGTTTGATAGTTTATTCATGTCTACTATCCAATGTGATTCTCTTACTTATATGATTACCTTGAATTCGATTTGGAACGACTTCCTAAATCTCATTCATACTCTGGCCAGAGATTCTTAATCATATCATAGAGTATTCTCCCTCAACGTTTGAAGGTTAGAGATCCCTTGTTGCGCATTCACTTGCCTCCATGGCTAAGTGGCTTAACCCCAACTATGCCGTGGACACTCTCTGACGGAGTGACTTTGACATAGTCAAAGATCAAGGACCTAACCACAAGACAACTATGATGCCTCAGGTTAAAGGACTACTTTGCATTATCCCAACCATGAGTTCTCATGTGACATGAGTATGAGAACTCCTCGTTGATTGCGTTCAGTGGACTCATTCTCTATTGAGCACCTACGTACTTGTCTTGGTGTCAATCACACCATTGACTCGAGACCAGTCACCCTCCCTAAGAGAAGACATAACACGTACTGATCTTAACGGACTGTCAATGCCCAATTGGCAATCCTATGATCAGGAACATTTAGGATATGTATACGAAAGAGAATGGTCTCATGAATCTAACTTCTTTAGATCACATTCTCCCTATTACATATTCCTTAGACTTATCGTTTAAGCATATAACATTTATATGAGACAGCTTAAAACAATAATCTTTGCCCTTTATATTAAACTAGATTAGTTTAACATGTGAAATGTCCGTAAAGTATCATCATATGATTGGTTTTAGGGCACATTTCCAACACTCCTTACACCTGGATTACTACTAGGTCAGGGGGTATCAAAGAACGACTAGACAGGATGCTTGTGACATATAGGTAGAGGGATCTGTTCTGCAACGCTAAGGTCTCACATCTCGATCCTACCAAATCCGACCATGTGCCTATTCTGTTGGAAATTGATGGACCAAAGTACCATGTTAGGCACATGGGTAAAGTGTTTCGGTTCGAAAACTTCTGGGCTGACCATGATGAGTGTGAAGGTATTGTGTGTAATGCTTGGAACCAGCAGAGTACCGGTGTACCAATGTTTCATATCGTAAACAAGATCAGGGCCACAAGAGTAGCTCTATTAAAGTGGTAGCAAACAGTTTTTAAAGGCAGGCAGGAGGAAATTAATGATGTGCAACAGAAGTTGGGTTTCATCCTTACCCAACCATTCACAGAAAATGCACTGGTTGAACGAAATCGGTTAATGCAGAGGCTTGATCAATTATTGGGTCAGGAAGAGATATACTGGAGGCAAAGATCGCGTGCTTTATGGATCAAGGCTGGTGACCGTAACACACGATTTTTTCATCAACGAACCAGGAATAGAATGGCCAAGAATTCTATAAAATGGTTGAAAGATGAAATAGGAGCCTGGGTCTGTGATGATACAGGAATTGAACGCATGGTGATTTCATACTTTCAGGAAATATTTCAAACGGCGGGGAACAATCAGGATGAAGAAATTATTGAGGCCATGGACACTAAGGTAACGGCAGAGATGAATAGCATGCTGGAAGCGGAAATCACTGATGAGGAGGTTCGAGAAGTGGTATTCCAGATGCAACCGTCTAAAGCGCCGGGGCCCGACGGAATGAATCCTTATTTTTCCAAAAATTTTGGAATATTGTGGGGGGGGGGGGGGGGATATAACGACTGCGATTAAAAACTTCCAAGCCACAGTGAGACTATTAAAGCAAATAAACTTCACGCACGTGACCTTTATTCCCAAAACAAAGCAACCAGATGAGGTAGCTCAATTTAGGCCCATCAGCTTATGCAACGTACTGTTCAGAATCATCTCTAAAGTACTTGCGAATCGCCTTAAAAGGCATATTTCGAAGATTGTCTCGCAAACACAACGCGCATTCGTGCCAGGTCGCCATATTGCTGATAATACCATTTTGGCGTTAGAGATAGCTAACTACCTATTTAGACGGCGTCGTGGAAAAAAAAGGTTTTTCCTCAATAAAGCTGGATATAAGTAAGGCATACGACCGAATTAAGTTGGGGTTCCTACATCGAATCCTACTAAGATGGGTTTTTCTCGCATTGGATAAAACTCATCATGCTTTGCGTGACTACGGTCTCGTATTCTATTTTGGTGAATGGATGCCCATGGGGTTATATACTCCCATAGCGTGGATTACGCCTGGGAGACTCTCTTTCACCATACTTGTTTATTCTCTGTGCAGAGGGATTGTCAGCGCTAATAACTCAGAGGGCACGACAGTGAATGATACAAGGCGTCTCCATATGTATAGAATCACCGGCGATTAGTCATTTGCTATTTGCAGATGACAGTTTACTATTTTGTCGAGCGACGGAATCAGACTGCAAGCAACTACGGGAGGTCTTAAAGATTTATGAACATGTTTCGGGGCAGAAGGTGAACCTTGAGAAAAGTGAGTCTTGTTTTAGCAGAAATGTAAAGCGACCGGTACAACGAAAACTTGCTGGGATCCTTGGTGTGAACCGTGTGGAGTGACATGAGAAATACCTTGGTACGCCAACATTTGTGGGAAGGAACAGAAGCTTGTGTTTTGGGTATCTAAAGGATTGTGTACAGAAGACATTAAAGAGTTGGAAGGGTCAGATGCTAAGTACGGCCGGGAAATAGGTGTTGGTGAAGACAGTGGCGCAAGCAATCCCAAACTACTCAATGAGTTGCTTTCTTCTTCCAAAAACCTTCTGTGATGACTTAAACAAGTTAATTGCTTCCTACTGGTGGAGTGGTGACGAAGGAGAAAAGAAACTACATTGGTGCTTTTGGGAACGCCTTTGTAATAAAAAAAATAAAGGTGGTCTTGGGTTTCGACTCTTATATGCGTTCAATTTGAGTATGCTAGCAAAGCAGGGATGGCGATTGATGGCGGACCCTAACTCTCTAGTTGCTACGATTTTAAAGGCTAAGTACTTTCAAAATAGCTCTTTTATGGAGGCCTCATTGAAATCTGGAGCTTCATATGTTTGGAAAAGCATTTACATGACAAGGAAAGTTCTAAGCTTGGGTCTTAGATGGCAGGTAGGCACTGGGCAATCCATCCGTATCTGGGATGACCCTTGGATCCCTATCCCATCTCGATTTCGCCCATATTCGCCCAAATCAACGGGATGCCTAGTGGCAACGGTAAATGAGTTGATTGATCCAATTGTAAAATGTTGGAAGATTGATATGCTAGAAATCTTCTCTACTGAGGAGGTAAATTTGATCTGGACAATTCCATTAAGTGTTCAAAATCCGTCGGATCATTTGTTGTGGCACCATGAGAGATATGGAAGATTTACGGTCAGGTCGGCCTACCATGTGGCGAGGAATTAGCTTCAGCCCACAAATCGGGGGGCGTCGTCCTCTAACGCTAATGGTTCAAAGATCTGGGCAAAAGTGTGGAACGCAAACGTGCCACCGAAAGTTAAAATTTGCATATGGCGACTTGCCAATGAATTGGTTCCTACTAAGGCTAACTTGGTGGCAAGACATATTACCACATATGTGGAATGTGTACTGTGCGGTGGGTATGGGGAATTTACCATCCACCTAATGAAGGAATGCCATTATGCCAAATGAGATTGTGGATCTGATACCTAAAGCAAGCTTTGATGTTTTTTTGATGGTCTGTTGGGCACTATGGGGGGGGCATGGAACAAGAAACTCTGGGATGATAAGCTGGTGTCTCCTGAGATATGTACTGCTAGTGTTATTCAATGGTGGTTGGAGTTTACTAGACTCACAAATCTAGGTGCAGAACAAGATAGCAAATTGAGAAGCACCCCTAGATAGACTGTCCCACCCCAGGGGCGACTCAAGTTGAACGTTGATGGGTCCTGGAATGCATAGAGCTTAGCTGCTGGTTTCGGTGCCATTATCAGGGATGGTGATGGTCTCTTTGTGGCGGCTAGTATTAGAAGTTTTGAAGATATAGCCTCCCCGCTGCTCTCGGAAGCTATGGCAATGAGAGCTGGTTTGCTATGGGCGATTGACAGGGGTTATCAATTCCTTACTTTTGAAACCGACTCGCTTCAGATTGTAGAGGCATTGAGGGATCCTATCCTCAATTTGTCACCCATAGGACAAGTTGTGGAGGATTGCAAACTGTTACTCAATACAATCACTGAAGCAAATATCACCCACATTCGCCGAAATGCAAACAATGATGCTCACCTCCTTGCAAAAGTCGGCCTATCTTCGATGCAAAACTGTGAATGGATTGGTTCTCCACCTAGTATCATAACTGATATTATTGTTGAGGACTGTATGTAGTTCTATGTTTAGAGATGGAGCAACCTTTGTAATGCAGTTAATGATGGAATGAAATCTACTATCGTATGTTTTCAAAAAAAAAAAAAAAAAAAAAAAAACTATGTCATCAAAACTGGCCAAATTATGTGTTAAAATATGTTCTTTGTACACAAGTGTAATTTGGAATGATAAATTTGACAACTATATCTCTACTTGTAACATGTTTACTTAGTAGGAACGAAAAAAGTAATAAGTTGTAAAATTTAGAAATAAAGTAAGAAAAGAAGTCTAATGAACTAGTACTTCCTAGGTGATCTGATTCATGAATTTCATGTATTGGATTATGATTTTTAAGCAATTTTGTTTTCCTAATTCTATGTGTAGTAAACCCAAGAAGAGCTAGTACTTTAATGATTTCAAAACCCATATCATAGAAAACAAAGCTCAAGAATCATAATAATTTCAATTCTCATTACCTATAAGTGACATGTTTAGTTTTTTTTATATGATAAATTACACTAAATTTATCTGAATTACGAGGATAATAATTCAAATTTAAGTGCAGAAAAAGAAATACATTACTCTATCCAACTTAATTAAGCTTACATCTTTGTAAGTAACATGTTATTGACATATAATGTTTTAGTTGGCCTAGCCCACGGATCACATCCAAATTACAAAAGTGGTATTTTGTTATGTTATTATAATTTTTCGAATTAATAATTTAATTCCCGGGATAAAGCTCTTTTAAAATTCTTAATCTGAAAATAATGTATTATCTTCATATTAATTTGTTTTGGTTAATAAAAGTTTAAAGGGAGAGGAGTCTACTTCATTTTAGAGTCAGGACATACCACAAATCTCTTTGAAATCTGTATGTTAATTTTTTGTTAGCAAAGGATAAAATGGTCCACATAAAATTCATTTAAACTATTTCACCAAAACAAAAAGAATTCATTTAAACTACGAAAAAAAAATTGATTTGGATTCAGAGAAATAGGGACGCAACTCTAATTAATTTGGATAAGACATGTTAAAATACGAAACTTTTGTCCTTACTTTGCTTTTTAATTTTTCTCACTTGGCTAATGTCGACCAATGTCTCCATCTGATGATCGACTTTGGCCGAGTTAATAGGTCATCAGATGTCATAGCAAATGACTAAGAGATGGCTTTCAAACTTCCCCAATCAAACCTTCCGCGTTTTTTAGTGGACTTGACATGGGTCAAAACCCTAACGTGAAGCCACGTTTCAACCCAAAAGAAAAGTTGAATCCAAAGAAAATAAGAGCCAACACAAACTTTCTGACCGTAAACACGAGTTGAGGCAAGCTGATTAAAACAATGTGCTACGTCTCGATATTCAAGTTCGAATATTCATTCTTGTAATTTAAAATAATTTATATAATTTCTACGATCTTATCGCTTGTCAATGAAAACGAAAGTTTTAAGCACCCAAATGAAAAACAAAGTGTAATCCAAATTTTTGTACATTTCCAATGATTTTGTAAGTTTATCCAAAATGTAGGAAGATTGTGAAACTTGAAGCGATGCTTTACAAGCATTTCCTGATGTGGACTGTGGACCACACAAGTACAACTCCTAGTACACGCCACAGGCATGGCATTGGCGATTTCCAACTGCCCGATAAGTGTTTCGACTCTTAATCGAAACTTGAAACCAGGAAATCCAAATGAGGATGGTGACGCTTTCGACTCGTTCGTGCGAAACAAACTGCTCTCCTTGTCTATGCCTGTGGAGTGCCGATGGAGGGTCTCTTTCCGTATATACTAATTAAACGGCAATACAAACAAATTACAAGCACTTGCTTCGCTTTTAGCAAAATTGTTTAAAACCCCCGAAAGATTTATAGGTTTACAAGAACAGTATGACAAAAGTTATATAAATTGTCAAATTTTAGATAATGATCCAGATCTTTGTATTACACAAAGAGGACCCGAGTCACCCGATACTGTAGAAGACCTTTGTCGATCATTTCTTTGTCCGTATTTGAGTAACCAGTACAAGTAGTAAAATACCTTACTTGAATAAGAGTAGACCAACATATTCTTGCGTTAAACACTCATTGTTAGTGTGAATTGAAATCTGGTTATGAATTCGAAGAAGGATGTATGAATACACACTCAAAGAGAAAAATGAAAATCGATGCTTCACTCTGTAAGTCACAGAGGAACTACTGGATTTCTCATTAACTTCTATCTGATACCTCTCTCACACACAAGTCGTGCAAGGAGGGAATATTACCGTTAGAGAGGCTGATGGATCCTTCTCTCTTTAAGCTTAGATCACAGCCATTCATCTAACTAATAATAAAGGTCAAAATCCACATGGCACTCATGGCCTTTACATATCAGAAATTTACACTTAGCATTCTTTGCACAAGTGGATACACCATTTAACACAAAACTTATTCTAATAATATCAGCTCACGACTTATAATTCAACACTCCCCTTTAAGTTTTGAGCTGATTTCACCCCAAGTTTGTTCCTGAGGTAGCTGAAACGATCTTTAGCCAGTGCCTTTGTAAAAATATCTGCAATTTGCTCATTTGCAGGACAGTAAACCAGATTAATGATCCTTTCTTGTAGAGCATCCTTCATGAAGTGATATCTTCGATCAATATGCTTGGTTTTCTGGTGAAACACAGGGTTCTTTGTGATGGCAATTGCAGCAATATTGTCACACTGAAGTGGAGTAGCCTCAACTTAAAATTCGCCAAAATCTTCCAATACAAACCTGAGCCAAATTACTTGTGCAGTTGCATCTGATGCACTAATATACTCTGCTTCAGCAGTGGAGAGTGCTACACAGTTCTGTTTGATTGAAGCCCAAGAAAAAATCCCACTGCCAAAGGAGAAATCATACTCTGTGGTGTTTTTACTATCATTAATTGAACCATCCCAGTCACTATCACAGTAGCCAATTAGAACTGCACTTCTTCCTTTCACCTACCAAACCATAATCAAAAGTTCCTTTGATGTACTTGAGAACTCTTTTTATAGTTCCATAGTGTTTACTAGTATGGCAGTGCATGGATCTAGCAAGTAAACTAGATGCATACATCACATCAGGCCTTGTGGCTATGATATACAGTAGACTTCCCACGATCTTCCTATATTGTTCTTCATTGGCTGGACCACTGCCATCATCTTTACTCAGTTTTTCAGTTGTAACCAAAGGGATAGAGGCAGGTTTATAGTCACTCAAGCCAAACTCAACAAAGATGTAGCATACTTTCTCTGATGAATAAAGATGCTTGAGTGTGTTTGGATGATTCCCATTCCCAAAAATGATGCAAGAGCCCCAAATCTATCATTTCATACTTTGTCATCATGTCTCTCTTGAATTCCTCCAGCATTGATTGACTATTCCCTGTGTACACAATATCATCTACATATAGGGACACAATCAAAATTTTTGCTTCTCCTCTGGTTTTGGTATATAGAGTGGCCTCACTTTGACTCTTTTCAAACCCACATTGAGCAAAGTAAGAGTCAATTTCACTATATCAGGCCATTGGTGCCTGTTTTAAGCCATACAAAGCTTTATGAAGCTTATACACTTAGTCTTCACTCTCCTTGACCACAAAACCATCTGGCTGCCTTACATAAACCTCTTCTTCAAGTACTCCGTTTAGAAAAGCAAATTTGACATCTAGTTGGTATAATTTCCAACTCTTCTGTGTTGCCAACGCAACTAGTGTTCGAATTGTATCAAGTCTAGCCACAGGTGCAAAGATTGCATTGTGCAAAGACATTATCTAGGTTCCTCTATTTCAATGGAGTATGGTCATAACCTTGAGCAGCTTCCAGATTTCTACTTGTGTCAATTATTGATTCACATGAAGGTGTCAACCTTGATGATTGAGTGCATTCACTTTTGTCAAGAGTTATTCTCTGAGTACTTGGAGATATAGAACTTGAACCAGGCACTGTTTCTGCATTTCTTTCCATACTGGTTGTAATTCCAGATAATTCTCCATTGCTAATCACAATTACATACTTCTCAAATGTGTCTTTCTAATTCCAGGAAGAGCCTTCATCGAATACTACATCTCTTGACAAAATCAGCTTCCTGGTGACTGGATCATATACCCTGTAACCCTTTTCACAGGTTGCATACCTTACAAACACACACTTGGTACTTTTCACATCAAGCTTTTATCTTAGTTCACTTGGTATATGTACATAACACAAGGAACCAAAAACTTTAAGGTGAGGAATTCCTGGCTTTCTACCACTGTAAGCTTCAAAATGAGTTATATTTCCAAGAGCTCTTGTAGGACACCTATTTAGGATATAGATTGTGGTATGTATAGCCTCAGCCCACAAGTAATATGGTAGACCCTTGTCATGCAACATGGCTTTTGCCATTTCAACCATAGTTCTGTTCTTCCTCTCCACTACTCTATTTTGCTGTGGAGTATAAGCCATAGCAAGCTGCCTTTGAATTCCTTCCTCTTCACAAAGTTTATTAAACTCACAAGATGTGAATTCACCACCTCTATCATTTCTCAGGCATTTCACTTTAAAACCACTTTGTAATTCCACCATTGACTTGAATTTCTTAAAACAGTTTAATGTTTCTGACTTGTATATGAGGAAATACACCCACACCATTCTTGTACTGTCATCAACCAATAGCATAAAGTATTTGTTACCAGCAAGAGAGTCATTTTGCATAGGACCACAAAGATCTACATGTACTAGCTCTAGAGGATTTCTTGCTCTCCATGCCTGTTCTTTTGGAAACCATTCTTTATGTTGTTTTCCAAGTTAGCATCCCTCACATACTTCATTAACTTCTTCCAGTTATGGGAGTCCATGTACCATATCTTTGTCC
Source organism: Heteromeles arbutifolia (assembly GCA_024362995.1). Lineage (NCBI taxonomy): Eukaryota > Viridiplantae > Streptophyta > Magnoliopsida > Rosales > Rosaceae > Heteromeles > Heteromeles arbutifolia. Next base: position 24,638,850 of record JANCRC010000006.1, read on the forward strand.
TTGAGCTGTTGAAGACCTCTAAGATGTAAGTGGCCTAGTCTCTTGTGCCATATCCAAGTAGACTTAGAAATACTTGTTTCCAATACCACCTGATCATTTGGTACCAGTGCCAAAGGATAACACATATTCTTCTTCATTTCAACTTCAAGTACAAGACAATCCAGTGATGGGCCATAAAAAATACTACACATTTTTCCTCCAAATAGCAGGTAGTAACCATGTTCATCCATCTGTCCCACACTTAGCATATTCTCCTTCAACCCAGGAACTTCCTTGACATATTTTCTACCTTTGCTTGTGTCTATCACAAAAGTACCAATACCTACCACATTTACAAGTGCTCATATGGGCATTTGAACTTTGCCAACCACATTTGTCTTTATATCAATCAACAGTTTTGAATCACCTGTCATATGGTTGCTACAACCACTGTCAACATACCATTCTCCATTCACCTTTGGTTCAGTGATTGTCCTATTTGCATAAAACAGGTTCCGTATCACCTCTAATTGATTAGCACTGTTTGCCTTTTGCAATGGTTTACCTGCAGTGCACTCTCTAGCCCAGTGTCCAAATCTTTCACAGTTATAGCATTTAGGCTTCCCTTTATATCTACACTCACCAAAGTGAAACTTAGAGCACACTCTACACTGTGGTTTTGTAACTTCCTGACCCATTGACTGTGATGAATATGCAGCTTATACAGGACTAGCAGGAAATTTCTGCTGAAACTTAGGTTTTGAATCCCATTTCTTGCCCTTAGAATTCCAATTCTTCTGGAATTTAGATGGACCAGATTGAGCTCCATTTTTATTTTGCCCTTTTAGACTCATTGAGAAAGATGCAAATGCCTTCCCAGTAGTATCAACAGTGTGTAAATCAAACCATTGTTCTTGGCTATTTAAGATTGCAATTACCTTCTGCAATTCTACAGTCTCCAGACATTTTGTATTTTCTATGACCAAACAGATAGGATCATAAAGTTTACTTAAACTAATCAGAACCTTTTGCACAAGTCTCTTGTTAGAAAGAGATTCACCAAATGTTTTCATCTGATTAATCAATTCATTCAGCCTTGTAAGATAACTAGATAGAGACTCATCATCTCACATCGTAGCATGTTCAAATTCTCGTCTAAGATTTTGAAGTTTTACCGATCTAACCTGATCACCACCGTGGTATTCTCTATACAACAGATCCCATGCCATCTTGGCTAAATCAGCGTTAGCAATCCAAAGGAAGATCTAGTCAGAGACTGCATTTTGTATGATTCCTAGAGCCTTCGTATCCTTCATGAACACAACGGTCATTTCTTCATCAACTTCATCTTTCGATAACCCTTCAACTTTCTTCTTCTTCTTTGAATCGGAGGTTGTAATCCCTTTTCTACCAGATTCCATAACCCAAGAAATTTGAAGATCATTATCATCTTAATTCTCCATAACTCGTAGTTTTCACCGAAGAAAGTTGGAGTTCTTACTTTCGAGCCTCCAGATCCAGACATCTTTGGTCCGAATAAATTGATTTCTCTTCTCAAATGATAATGGGACTCCAGCGACCTTCACCAAGCTTCGAGTGACCTTCGATTTAGCTCAGTGACTTCACAGATTTACGCCCAGGCTTAGATGATCAAACCTAGCTCTGAGGCCATGTTAGTGTGAATTGAAATCTGGTTATGAATTCGCAGAAGGATGTATGAATACATACTCAGAGAGAAAATTGGAAATGGATGATTCACTCTATAAGTCACAGATGAGCTACTGGATTTCTCATTAACTTCTATCTGATACCTCTCTCACACACAAGTCGTGCAAGGAAGGAATATTACCGTTAGAGAGGTTGATGGATCATTCTCTCTCTAAGCTTAAATCACAACCATTCATCTAACTAATAATAAAGGTCAAAATCCACATGGTACTCATGGCCTTTACATATCAGAAATTTACTCTTGGCATTCTTTGCACAAGTGGATACACCACCTAACACAAAACTCATTCTAATAATATCAGCTCACAACTTATAATTCAACACTCATTTCATGCTCCTAAATTTGAGAAAAATTCGGGACGTCAACCAATTCATAAGAACATCGAAGCAAATGGATTCTTACCATAATACTCTTGTTGTCTGATATATCAGAAACATGGTTAGCACCACACGGGCAGCCAATACTGTCCCGTAGCTTCACAATGCGATGAGTGTTGTCTTGCCAGAGACCAGAGATGCAAAAAAGTAGGTGCAGTTCATAGTTAGTGCTGGACTATTTTAAGCACTAAAATTTTAAGGGTCCGATATGAGAATGAATTTTGAACAGGTACAGAATAACCTTTGCACTATAATCGAGAAGGCAATCACCACACAACTTACCCGCTTCTTCAAATGGTACAAGGTGGTTAGTTGGTTTCATAGCCTTTTCAGCTCGAGTTAATAAGTCTGTAAGGGTGTTCTACGCCTAGTGCCCTAAAGCCTTTGTGGTTTGGAAGTCATTGACCTAAAGCTCGTTACATGGGTTGGATCGAAAGCTTAAGGGAACTGACATTGCACGACCACTACTGTTACTAGAAAAAAAAAATTAAAAATAAATTATTATGTGTGAAGTCTTAAATAAAGAAGACAAAAGGTAGAGATTTTAGTCGAGTCTCCCTAACTATGTTGGTTCACTTTACACAAAGTGAAGTTCATGAATTCTTTTCTAATTGTTTCTAAATAGCTTAGACTTTATAGTGGGATTGGTAGTAACTTTTGGAAATATGTTTTAGTTTTTAACGTTTTCTATGGATTGCAACTTGAAGATGAAAATTCTTAGTTGAGTTTTAATAAAGTTTGCTAGTTTGCTAGTTTTTATCTTTGTTTTTTAGTTTTGTTTTGCTTGAGGACAAGCAAAAAACTAAGTTTGGGGGTATTTGATGAGTCCATATTATACTATATATTTTACCCTAATCTTAATATTAATTTATTGGTTAATTTGTGAGATTTTGATAATTTGTTATACATTTTCAATATAGGACATTCAATTTCTCTATCAAGAAATTGGCGCCATTGCCCAGCTCCAGGTCCTGTCTTCAAACCCAGGTGTGTCCATTCCCTTTGTTTTCTAGTCAATTACTACAAAATAAATGGTCATTTCCAAGGGTCAAATGTTGTCGAAAAAGGCATTTTACCGTCACAAATACTTATTTACGACGGGAAAAAGCCCTCGCCAGGCGTCGCAAATTGATCCATTGGAAATACTTTTTTTTTAACCAGCCGTCGAAAATGCTTCATTTACAACGTTTATGGCTTGTCGTTACTAGTTATCTTTTAGTCGGAATTGATTTTTCAAAATGACAAAATTATTTTATTTTCAACATGTTTGTGTGGTCGCAAATACTTGTATGGTCGTCGAATATACTTTCCAAACGACGATATCTATTTTTTGCGATGATTTTCTTACGACCAAAACATTATGTCGAAAAATGATTTTCCAACAATAAAATGTTGTTTACAAGAGTGCACAATCGTCGCAATTACGATTACCGACAATTAAGAATTGTTCAAAATACGCACAAAAACATATTTGTGAGGGTCAAGAGTCGTTGGAATTATACATTTCTGTTGATCCTACTTTGTCGACAAAAATAAAAGGATACAAATACCTTTTTTTTTAATTTAATAATATTTTCAATGCCAATTTTTATTGAAAGAATTGTTTTATATTAATAATCATATATTCAACTACATATACAAAAAAAATCAATGAAATTTTTTTACAAGTACTTGTTACAATCCTATGATATGTCTTATAACGCTAGTTTTTCATGTCCACTTTAACCAACTATCAATGAGTTCGAATGTAGTGCTACGAACATTGATCCACAATTATTATCTTTATTATGCACAAAAAAAAAAAAAAGATAACTTATATCAAGCACAATATAATTGTCAATTGGTAAGAAACCCAAACAATGAAAATATGAAAATAAACATAAGCTCTAATGAAGAGCCTTGCATAATTTTAGCTCAAGGTGTGAGCATAGCAACCACTAATCTATACCATAAATAATGCAAGTGAGTAGTTGAAGTGAAAATTAAACACACCTCAAATACATTCTTCAATTTTTCTTGTACCACCCTAAGATCAGAGGATGCTCATAAATCCAAATAATCTAAAAAATATAAGGAAAGTAAAACTATATGCACAGTTTAACAATTTTGATGTTTCACAGTTTTAGGATTATAAGGACAACTATATCACATAAACTGAACCATAATCATAAGTTCATAGAGAAGTTAAAGTATATGCCAAATCACAAGTTCACAGAAAAGTTAAACTGAACCACACACATGCTGAGATCCAAAACCAGCCACAAAGCTTGCACAGTACATACTTTAAATATTCTAATACTATAACCCACACAATACATTACATATTCCAACATCCACACAATCCAATTCAAACCCAATTCATAAATCCACCAAAAATCAAACCAAGAAATTGAATCGAGAAATTTGTTTATTACCTTTTGTGAGCTTTGGCAGGGAAGAGCTTGACGATCTCATCAGTGGACATGTCAAGAAGAGCATCCAAATCGACGCCCATGTACTCACTAGCGTTGTACTCTTAGCTTCCACCCTTCCCTATCAGACTGCCAACTTTATCAACATGACATAGCAACTTGAATACCACCTCTTCTTCCATAGCCATCATGTTACCACTTCCAATATTTTCAGGCCTGAGATTAGAAGAATAATTCCTTGAGTGATAATCTGATGCATTAAAGCCAGGCCCAAAGCCTCGATGAGCAATAGGGTCAACTTGCGCAGGTATAACAGTTCTGTGACTCGATCCCCTTGAAATTTTGGTAGCACTAGAGTTAGCTACATCTACCTTAGGGTTATCCTGAAGACAACCTGAAACAGACAGAAGTGCTTTCTTCATAGCTGAAAAGTTTCATGTTATCTGCATATCAAACAAACAGTAATGTAGCCCTGAGTAATGCATTAGCACAACAAAACCAAAACATGTTATTTGCATCCCCACAGTAGGTGAAACATGCTTCCCACAAAGGCACCTTTCAGAACTAACTTTGGATGTGTAGTCGGGCTCTTGCTTGTTGATGTGCTACAAGAAGAGGACAAAGTTAGTTTTGAAAGGTGCCTTGTGGGGCCTTAGGTGTAGGCCTTGAGGCTCGCAATCAAAACTAACTGAGTGTTAGGCGTGCCACTGCTATCTCAGTATAGCAGATGTAGAACAAGTGTGTTTTAAGTCGATTACTTACGCCCCAAGTTACTCAGACTTTTTGTTATCAAAGGATTGTCGTGGATGGGTTAAGTCTACATTAAGTTCTTTTTCTTGCCTTGTAAACAAGGACTTTTAGTTCATAGTCTTGTATGTTCGAATGAAGAATGTCCAGAGCCCCTTAAACCATTTGTTTGGTCTTAGATTGCTTTTAATGATAACATATTCATTAAACTAACTGGATCCAAATACAAATGAGACTCTTAAAGTAGGAAAATAGGTGAATATGACTTGAATACATACTTGAGAATGCATTAAGTAATAGATCTACAAATTTAGAAAATAAACAAAGAGCCTCGGGTAAGATTTCACCTTGTCTGGCAAGGTTGAACCTCTTGCAATCACTTCTCTTTGAATTAACAGGGGTTTATATGCTAAAAAGGGATGGATGGTAAACAAGTTTACATATGGGATACTACACCACTGAGGGAGATAGCAGAGCTTTTAAACTAAACAAGAGATAACTTGTTGCTAAAAAGAACTAGGATCTGGGTTGATTACAGCTTTTGGTAAAAGATCTAAGATCTGGGCTAATTACAGCTTTTGGATGCAAATATGGCTTGAGAGCAAAGTTTGTATGTTTGTTTGTTTGATTGGTTGAGTGTCCTTGTCTCTGTGGCCTCTTCCTCCTTTTATAGGCAATTTAGCCCGACTGCTGTAACTTTTGCTGTTGCTGTAACTTTTTACTTGGAATGCCACTAGAAAGTGTTCTTTGGCTAGTAGTAGGTTAGTCTTCATCACTTGTCACTTCAATGGTAAGCACGTGGCTTGTATCTTGGCTGAGAAGGCTTCACTTTGCCTTTGGGCTTAGTGCTGGGCTTCGAGCAAGTCCTTTTTTAGTTGGCATCCTTGGGCTTTCCTTCATTCAAATCCAATGTTCAAATATTAACTAAATAGTGCCCCCTTTAATCATTGTTGAGTTTGCAACCCAAGATGCTAATAATGATTAAATAGTCGTCGCATTCCTTTACTCGGGACTTGCACCATTTAAAGCAGTCGTTGGTTAACTAAAACCCTTGCACTAACCCACGAATTCCATCATTAATTAACCACTTAGTAGATAATCCTCACATAAACTCCTCGGCAAAGTACCTTAGCCATTTCGAGCCTTCAAATTCCCAGAACTTCCTAGAACTCTCAGAACTTTCAGAAACTTCTCTCGTTCTTTAGTTCTTGCTCCCTAATTCCAACTTTCTTCTCATCTTCTTCTCAAAATCCTGAATGGCACCCAAAGTTGTTCGAACTCAATCTTCTTGCGAGACTGGTGAGGGGATTTCCACCATGCGCCGTTTACTTAACAGTCTGCATCGCCTCGGGCAGGCCTGCATACTGAACTTTTCTTCGATGAGGGATGACTACATTTTATGGGGCCTGCATGGACTTCTTAGGTCCCTGTAGCTGTAGAAAACAATATGCCTAAGGAGAATTGGTATACCCCCAACCTATTTCAGGCTAAGTCGGGTATTTTATCTTCTAAATGGTCAAACCACCGTCGCGGCTTCCCACTCTTGAAGGATGAAGCATGGACACAATAGATAAACGAGCTTGAGCCCATCTTTAAAAGGAAATGGATGAACAACGGAATTTATGAGCTGATAATGTTGTCCAAGACCACAGTCATTGCCAAGCCAGAGCTACTGACAACTGCACTCCTCTTCTGGAACTCGAGTACCAACATTTTTTACTTCAGGATGGGCCCCGTGTCTCCTACCATCCTTGACATGGCGCAAGTATTCGAGCTAAGGTCTTCGAGCAGGGTTGTAGACGTCACCCACGACTGGTAATTGGCTTCTACAGTATCCTCAAAAATGTGCACTGTGTCCAACTTGTATTTTAGGACTTCTATGGCATTGAGGAGTAGCCAAGCAGCTTTAATCGCACCGGTAGATTCCACTTGTGAATATAAAGCTATCTTCCCTTGCACTGATATCCACAAGCCCAGACTTCCCCATAACTTCTGCTTTCTTGACCACTACGTCATCATTGGTGTATGCTTCGGGATCAACTACCACGACCTTGTTGGTTTTAGGATCAATGTCAAAGACTTTGGCAGGACTTATGGAAGAAGGCTTTGTTGTTGAGGCAAGGATTACAGAGGTGCCTTCTGAAATTGAGAAGTTGGAGGAGCAACTGTCTGTACTTAACGCTGAACAAGCGACCTTAACCAACCAACTTCACCACAAGATTGAAGAGGTCAAGAAAGTAAATGTTGAAGTTGATGATGCTGAATCACAGTTGGCTAATAGTAACATTGCTTTGGAGGAGCCAGGTAGAATCTTCACTATTATGCAGACATACCATTCTAGGATAGCTGCCCTAACCAAGGATGTAAAACTATTGAGCTTATTCTTATGTAACTTCAACATTCAATGAAATGAAAATGACTTCTTTAATCCACTTTAGCTTGCATTTCCTCCTTGACACTTAACTATGATGAGCATATAAGCTGACTTTTGGATCTCTTACAATGTCTAAACTTCTTCAATGTAACAATCCCTAACATCCCACAAGGTTGGGTGATATTTCTTCAAAAACTTAGCATTAATTGGATGCCTCTGTAAGCTTCCTTCCACATCTACCAAGTAATGTCCTCCTTTGTCTAGTACTTGGTTGATAATGAAAAGACCCTCCCAAGTCAGACTCCACTTCCCAAAGCCTCTGATTTAAGCTCCCAAATGTAGCACTGCTTTCTATACTAATTCCCCATCCTTAAAGGTTTTTAATTTTACTTTTTTGTTGTATGCTCCGGCAACAACTCTCTTCCCCTCTTGAATTTTATCTAGAGCTTCAATTCGAGCTACATCTAGATTTTCAACTCTTTGACACATAGCCTGAATGTATTCTTCATTGTGCAACCCAAATTGGTTTTGAATCCTAACAGAACTCACATTAATCTCTATAGGGAGTACAACATCTTGCCCAAAGGTTAAGGCGTAAGGAGTAGTTCCAGTTCCTGCCCTCTTAGAAGTTATGTAAGCCCACAAAGTCTCTCATAATTTCTCATGCCACTTCTCTGGATTATCTGTCACCATTCTTTTAATAATGTTCACCAAGATCTTGTTGATGGCTTCTGCTTGACCATTTAACTGGGGGTAGTAAGGATTATACTGAATCATATTTATCTTGAACTTACTTGCAAACTCATATACTTCCATTGAAATAAAAGATGGTCCACGGTATGTAACAATTGTCTCGGGCACCCCAAATCTGTGTAAGATTTTGCTTTCAATGAACTTTTTTACTACAGTTGAGGTAATGTTCTTCATAGCTGAAACTTCTACCCACTTAGTAAAGTAATATGTTGCCACGATTATGAATGTATGTCCATAGCTAGAAGCTGGATAAATTTGCTCAATGAAGTCCATTGCCCACCCTCTAAAGGACCAAGGCTTGACCACGGGGTTCAAGGGTACTGAGGGCATATGTTGGAGAGATCCATGTCTTTGGCATTCTTCACACCTTCGGGCATAAGCTTTGCAATCTTTCTCCATCTCGGGCCAGAAATAGCCATATCTTATAAGCAACCATCTCATCTTAGTTCCAGCTTGATGTACCCCACAGATTCCTTTATGTACTTCGGTCATTACCCTCATTGATTATTCCTGGCTTAAGCACTTCAGCAGAAGTCCATCTGGAGTCTTTCTTAACATAGCTTTATTCCACAAAACATACTTAGTTGCTTGTCGTTTATTTTTCTTACTTATGGGGAAGGATTGATCTTTCAAATATTGAACAATATGTGTCATCCAATCCTCTATCTCCATTTCTTCAGTCATCACATCTAGGCTAAATCCCCTTTCAAAGATAGAAGGGAGATTTCTTTTTTGAACTTCTATATCCCCTTCAAACTTCCTTTCTTGGATCTGTGCTCCAGAAGCCAATTGTGCCGTCTCATTGGCAATTGCATTTGATTCTCTAGGGATATGGCTGACTAATATTTCAGTGCCCCAATAGCTCAATAGTTGTGTAGATGCCAAATAGTAACCTGTCATGGTGATGTGTCTGCACTTGTATTCTCCATTTAGCTGATTCATCACCAATTCTGAATCACCAAACACCTCAACTTCAGTTGCCCCCAACTCTATAAAGATTTCCAGGCCAATTATCAATGCCTCATACTCTGCCGATTGTTGGTAGTCTTTTGATAATCCAAGAGGAATGAATAACAATGGTGAGTACCTTTAGGATCAATGATGACAATCCCAACTCTAGCAGCATTTTGAGTGCAAGAACCATCAAAATACAGTCTCCAATGAGTGATCTAGAGGCTAGTTATTATTTTTATCTCTTGCTAGATCCATTCTTCTCTGCCCGAGAAGGCTTTGCTTGGCGGGATCCATACACTGGCCACTTCCAGAGTTCCTAAGATGTTGATAATCTTTTCTTGAGACTCTTGGTGCTCAGCCAAAAAGTCTGCAATTGCTTGTACCTTGATCGCTCTTTGAGGCACATATTGAAAGCTGAACTCTGATAGTGCTAGAATCCATTTTTCGATTCTCCCAGTTAGCATTGGTTTTGACAGCATGTACTTGATCACATCTGTCTTGGCGATGTTGTGGATGTGGCAAGGCAACATGTAATGCCTTAGCTTGTAGGCAATAAAGTATAGAGCTAAACACAACCTCTCTACTGGTGTGTATCTTGTCTCTACTATCTTGTCTCTACCTCAGTAAGGATTCTATTAAGGTAATATATTGCTTATTCCTTCCCTCCTTCATTGTTTTGGGCCAGCAAGTTTCCCATTGACTTTTCAGAGGCAAAAATATAAAGTTTTAAAGGCTTCCCTCTCTGAGATGGCATGAGCACTGGTGGAAAGGTCAAGTAAGCCTTTATGCTGTCGAAAACCTCTTGATGTGGTGGGCCCCACTCAAACTCTTCTTTGTCTTTCAATCTTAGCAGAGGAGTTAACGGCTAAATCTTGCCCGCAAAGTTAGCAATGAATCTCCTTAAGAAGTTGATTTTTCCCAGCAGCCTTTGCAGTTGTACTTTATTGGTAGGAAGAGGTGATTCCATTATTACCCGAGCTTTGTTCTTGTCAACTTCCACCCCTCTTTGATGAACAAGGAATCCCAAAAAGTTGCCCGACCTTACCCCAAAAGTACATTTCTTTGGATTATTTTTTAGCTTATGGATCCTCATTCTTGTTAAGACTTGTCTGAGGTCTACCAAGTGATGTTCTTCAGTTTTAGACTTCACCACAATGTCATCAATGTATATTTCCATGCTATGGCCGATCAAGTCATGAAAAATGGCATTCATCGCTCTTTGATAGGTTGCTCCAGCATTTTTTAGCCCGAATGGCATTACCAAGTATTCATATGCTCCAACATGACCTGGGCACCTACAAGTTGTTTTGTGAATATCTTCTTTAGCCATTTTTATCTGATTATAACCAGCATTCCCATCCATGAAAAATAGGACTTTGTGTTTGGTAACTGCATCTATGGATAAGTCAGCCATGGGCATAAGATATTCATCTTTAGACGTAGCTCCATTAATGTTTCTATAGTCAACACAACATCAAACTGCATTAGTTATAGCCTTTAATACAGGTATAATGTTGGCCAACCACTCGACATATTTGGCGGGCCTAATAAATCCAGCCTTTACCAGCCTTTCAATATTTTCCTTGACTTTTTCTTCAATCTCTTTTGACATCCTCCTTGGTGTTTGCTTCACAGGTTTATATCCCTCCTTAATAACCATTCTGTGTTCTACAAATGTTGAATCTAAACATGGCATCTCAGTGTAATGCCAAGCAAAACAATCTTTAAACTCATGTAGAAGACTGATTATCTTTGCCCGAACTTCAACTTCCAACAGGCCATTGATCTGCATAAGTGTTGGATCTTTCTTAGTCCCTAAATCAATGGTTTTTAAGGGGTCTTGTACCTCTGGTGGTGGCTTGTCAGGCTCTGTACACAAAAATTTGACTAAATGTGGACTCTCAGGCAAGTCTTTTGGCCCATCCAGGTCATATATACATTCAACCATTTGGATAGATGCTTCCAACTCCTTTCCAAAAAACTCTTTTTCACTTTTATTCTGGTTGCTTGATATTTCTTCCTCTTGCTCCTCAGCTAAACTCTCCATTTCCTGATTCTTCTCTCTTCCATACACCAATAGTATTTTGATTAAGGACCTGACTGCAACTACTTGGTCCTTTCTTCTTTGTTCTAACATTACTGGTTTTAGGGACTTGGGACAATATGGGGTCTATCCTATTCTTCCCTGGTGAGGAACAATCCTTGCTCCAAAAGCTTTTGGGCCATCACCTTAGTTGGGCGGCCATTCTCATCAGCTCCTAAGCACTAGAGAATCCCAATACTAGGATTATAAAAGCTGGCTTCTGCCACATTGGCAGTAGGGAGGAATGGACGTGACTCGGCTTCCACCATCTCCCAAAATCCTGATCTCATGGCTCCTTCCTCGTGGTAAACTGCCAACGGCTGCTTTAAATGGTGCAAGTCCCGAGTAAAGGAATACAACGGCTATTTAATCATTATTAGCTTCTTGAGTTACAAACTCAACAATGATTAAAGGGGGCATTGTTTGGGTTAATATTTGAACATTGGATTTGAATGAAGGAAAGCCCAAGGATGCCAACTAAAAGGGGACTTGCCCAGCACCAAGCCCAAAGGCAAAGTGAAGCTTTCTCAGCCAAGATACAAGTCACGTGCTTACCATTGAAGTGACAAGTGATGAAGACTAACCTACTACCAGCCAAAGAACACTTTCTAGTGGCATTCCAAGTAAAAAGATGATGACTCACTACCCTCAGATGCTTTCGAGTAAGAGCAAAAGCTACAGCAGTCGGGCTAAACTGCCTATAAAATAAGGAAGAGGCCCCAGAGACAAGGACACTTAACCAATCAAACAAACAAACATACAAACTCTACTCTCAAGCCAGATTTGCATCCAAAAGCTGTAATTAGCCCAGATCTTAGATCTTTTACCAAAAGCTGTAATCAGCCCAGATCCTAGTTCTTTTTAGCAACAAGTTATCTCTTGTCTAGTTTAAAAGCTCTGCTATCTCCCTCAGTGGTGTAGTATCCCATGTGTAAACTTGTTTACCATCCATCTTTTTTAGCATATAAACTCCTGTTAATTCAAAGAGAAGTGATTGCAAGAGGTTCAACCTTGCCAAACAAGGTGAAATCTTGCCCGAGGCTCTTTATTTATTTTCTAATTTTGTAGATCTATTACTTAATGCATTCTTCAATATGTATTCAAGTCATATCCACATGTTTTCCTACTTTAAGAGTCTCATTTGTATCTGGATCCGGTTAGTTTAATGAATATGTTATCATTAAAAGCAATCTAGGACCAAACAAATGGCTTAAGGGGCTCTGGACTCCCTTCATTCGAACATACAAGACTATGAACTAAAAGTCTTGTTTACAAGGCAAGAAAAAGAACTTAATGTAGACTTAACCCATCCACGACAATCCTTAACAAGAAGTCCGAGTAACTTAGGGCGCAAGTAATCGACTTAAAACACACTTGTTCTACATCTGCTACACTGAGATAGCAGTGGCACGCCTAGCACTCAGTTAGTTTTGATTGCGAGCCTCAAAGCCTACACCTAAGGCCCCACAAAGGCACCTTTCAAAACTAACTTTGTCCTCTTCTTGTAGCACATCAACAAGCAAGAGCCTGACTACACATCCAAAGTGTCAATCCCTTGAGGAGCTGTGCTAAAATCCGATGATCCTTCTCCGGAAAAATCTTTGCCCGAACAGTCCTACCATCTTTGCCTGGATGAAAACGTCTAGTAATGGAAATCATGTCTCTGTAGTTTTACCGAAAATTCATAATGTGGTTTTCCTCATTTATGCATATTTTTAATAAGATATGAAGAGCACTCGTTGACATTTAGGTCTAAGCACGAATACCTAGTACATCATTGTATTCAGAAGAACTTCGGTGGGACTTACACATCACACCAAGTCATTATGCAGACATGACGAGTCTAATCACTCAAAGAAATTCATTTCTTCATATAAAGATACTAAACCAATAACTTTGAAATAAGCTACCTAAAAAGCACACAATTACAAAGTACCAACATTTCTATCATCTCCAATGTAAGTAAATGAAAGCAATCTAAACCGAAAAAAAAAAAGCATTCTTTACCTGAATCAACTCATCTGCAGGGGATGCACACGGCGGAATCTGGTTTATGGGCAAAATCCTAAAGTGGGCTCCACTCTCCTGTCTAATCTTCTCCACAATCTTGCCTCCTCTCTTAAGCACACACCCAACCTGGCTGCTCGCCACCAGCACAACCTACAACACATCGAGCCGCCTCTGCCACTATTACCCTTTTCTGCTTCACCAGCATCGTCCAACACCGCTTTCCTGAAAACCCTTACCAGGGCTTGCTGGGCAATGGACAGATGAATCAATGGATTGAGCGACGGAGGTGAGAAAGAGGGCGAAACCAAGGCTGAATTTATAAGGTTTTCAACGAAATTGGGGAAATGTGCTCCAAAAACAAAGCTTTTGATAGCAGTTTTGAAGAGACAAATACATATCAATCTAGAAAAGTTAGAACTAAAGTTTACCCAAATTATAGGTTGCGGAGTGCGGATGTGCAGGTGGATGGCTGTTAGAGGCAAGTACCTGCAAATTCAAATCCAAATTTATAAAGAAAAATGATAAAAATATGAAAAACATTCAACCTTAGAACATAGCCGAAAAACGGTGGTCTCGTGAGTCTGGGAGATGAGGATTAAGTGTGGATTTGAGTTTTGTTGGAATGGATCTCTTGGGTTCTTGAATTTTCGGTGGTCGGCAGCAAGCAACATGGAGAGGAGGCCATGGATTGCGACAGAGTGATGGAGAGATAGAAGCTGCGAGAGATTTTGAGAAATGAAGGATGGAGGCTAGGGTTTTGTTTCTGAAAGAGGAAAGGCAGAGAAGTTATGAGAGAGAAATGAAAATGAGGAGACAGTGCTATATGGCGTTCTCGTTGGAAATACAGTTTAGTTTTTGGGCACCATGCCAAAATTTTGGCAGCCCACCAAAAACACTTTTATGATTTAATTGCTAGATTAAATTCAACGGTAAGGATTTAATCTCACATATATAAGATTAAATCTTATAGCTATTATTGTAGTTAAGATTTTAATAGTTTTTTAATTAATGTAGAAGTACAAAAAAATATACAAACGCTTGTAATATCAACCTTGACAACTTTTGTGAAGAAGTCAATTCCGAAATTTGTTACTATAATCTCATAAACCATAGATTAAAATTTAACCGTTGTTGTAGAAGTGCAAAAAATGTATTAAAAAAAAAAAATATATATATATATATATATATATATATATATATATAAAATTGCTCGTAATATCAAGCTCAACCCTATAAGAGTACGATGAATGAATTCGATCTTCAATTTAAATTATGTGCACTAGTGGATACTACAAAATATTATGTTCTACTTAATGAAAGCATAAAATAAACTCAAAATGTTTGTTGAATCTATCGTTTTAAAGGAATACACATTCTACAAACTTAGTTTCAACTATCTAACCGTCAAACTCGTTTGTATATGCTCCAAGATTGCATACGTAAAAAAATCGCAAAAAACAGACATTCAGATATTAGGTAACGGAACGAAATCTTTCAACGGTTATAAACGAAAACTCATGATTTAACGGTTATTTTAACTCCGATTTTGATGATTTTTTACAAATACACTCCTCAACTCTATAAGAGTATGATGAACAAATTCGATCTTCAATTTAAAATATTTGCACTAGTGGATACCACAAAATATTATGTTCTACTTAATAGAAGTATAAAATAAGGAGAAATTAGGTTCACATCCTTCTTTTTATTACTCCATTGATTAAAATCCTATTCATTTTCAATTTTTGATCAAGGTCCTTGGGTATTAATAACATCATTAATTATTTGAATAATAAAATATTTTTATTTTTAAATATATTCCTTTAGTGTTAAAAATATTACAATTAGTATGATTTAATTGCTAGATTAAATTCAATGGTAAGAATTTAATCTCACATATATAAGATTAAATCTTATAGCTATTGTTGTGGTTAAGATTTTAATAGTTTTTTAATTAATGTAGAAGTACAAAAAAATATACAAACGCTTGTAATATCAACCTCAACAACTTTTGTGAAGAGGTCAATTCCGAAATTTGTTACTATAATCTCATAAACCATAGATTAAAATTTAACCGTTATTGTAGAAGTGCAAAAAATGTATAATATATATATATATATATATATATATATATAATTGCTCGTAATATCAAGCCCGACCCTATAAGAGTACGATGAATGAATTCGATCTTCAATTTAAAATATTTGCACTAGTGGATACCACAAAATATTATGTTCTACTTAATGAAAGTATAAAATAAACTCAAAATGTTTGTTAAATATATTGTTTTAAAGGAATACACATTCTACAAAATTAGTTTCAACGATCTAACCGTCAAACTCGTTTGTATATGCTCCAAGATCGCATACATAAAAAATCGCTAAAAACAGACATTCGGATATTAGGTAACGGGACGAAACCTTTCGACGGTTATAAACGAAAACTCACGATTTAATGGTTATTTTAACTCCAATTTTGATGATTTTTTACAAATACACTCCTCAACCCTATAAGAGTACGATGAACAAATTCGATCTTCAATTTAAAATATTTGCACTACTGGATACCACAAAATATTATGTTCTACTTAATGGAAGTATAAAATAAACTCCAAGTGTTTATTGAATCTGTCGTTTTGAAGGAATACACATTCTACAAAACTAGTTTCAATGATCCAATCGTCAAACTTGTTTGTATAAGCTCTAAGATCATATATACGTAAAAAATCGCAAAAAATGGACATTCAGATATTAGGTAACAGGACAAAACCTTTCAATGGTTATAAACGAAAACTCATGATTTAACTGTTATTTTAACTTCGAATTTGATGATATTTTACAAATACACTCCTCAACCCTATAAGAGTACGATGAATGAATTCCATCTTCAATTACAAATATTTGCACTAGTGGATACCACAAAATATTATGTTCTACTTAATGGAAGTATAAAATAAACTCAAGGTGTTTGTTGAATCTATCGTTTTAAAGGAATACACATTCTACAAAACTAGTTTCAACAATCTAACCGTCAAACTTGTTTGTATATGCTCCAAGATCACATACGTACAAAATTGCAAAAAACAGACATTCAAATATTAGGTAACGGGACGAAACCTTTCGACAGTTATAAACGAAAACGCATGATTTAACGGTTATTTGAACTCCGATTTTGATGATTATACACTCCTTAACCCTATAAGAGTACGATGAACGAATTCGATCTTCAATTAAAAATATTTGCACTAGTGAATACCATAAAATATTATGTTCTACTTAATGGAAGTATAAAATAAACTCCAAGTATTTGTTGAAAAAATGTTGTTGAAAAAAATATGATTACTTCCGACAACAACTAATCACCCTCGAAAATATAAAAGCATTACCAAGAGGACTTTTTTTCCCTCAAAAATATAAAAACATTACCGAGAGGACTTTTTTTTCCCTCGAATACTAAATCAATTTCATCAACATGAGTAAATCTTCGGAAATAACCATTCTATTTCTGATAAGAACTTTACTCGCCGTTAATACAACTGGAGCCAATTAATTCTTCCCGCCAAACAAAAGTGCATTTCCGACGAAACTTGAGCCTTTTTCCGAGGGCATTATGTGCGTTGGTAATAAAAATTTGTTTCATGGCATGTTTCCGATGACCCATATTTTATGGTTGCAAAATGTGTTTTTTACGACGGTTTTTTGGGGCCCTCAGAAAATCTTCGTCGGTAATGACTACTTTTTTGTAGTATAAGGTGGTCGTTTATTTTTGTTTTTCTTCTATTTTCCACACCTTGAGAACAATGTGTGATTTAAGTTTGGGGTGGTAAAAATCTCTATCACCTCTCTCCAACAACTAGAATTTAGAATCCTTTTCATTTGGTCCCATCCTTCACAGCTCATATCTTTGCCACGACCATTCACATATTTGGAAAAAGACACAATGCCTTGAGCATCTCAAATTCTTCCTCATAAAGAAGTTTTAATCCATGGTCATCCAACTCCAATATATTGAGACCGAGAGACACTTCCCTCTATTATTCTATTTGAGATGATTTTTCAAATACGTATATAAAATCAAACCTTTCATGTATATGGATGTGATAATTCATATATACACTTGTTGTATTGTCTATAATGACATTAGTTAGATGTTTATCTTGTTAGACTATGAATTGATCGATCAATATGCAATAATACAAATTACCAATCAGGTGGTTATACAAGTCTGACAAGAGAGCATCAAATCGTTCAATATCGTTGAAAATGGAATATAAGTGTCACAAAGTGAATTGATACCTAAATTCAAAATATTCCACTTAAAGGTAAATGAGGTAGCTTACATAGCCAAGTGAATATAACACCATGCGTGAACTCTCCCTCAAAACCCATCAACATCCAATCGCGTTTAGCCGATCCCCGTACAAAATAAGGAGCTTTTAGTTTAAATACAAAATTCAAAAGAATTTTAAGCTAGAATACCGTATTTTCAGTTTACGTACTAGTTGAAAAGTCAAACTAAATTTGCTATTGTACTTGACAATACTGTCCAACCCTACCATCATAAGGCTACCTTCCCAATGAGTTCTGACAAATATGCATGCATAAGCGGAAAAAAAAAAAGGAAAACTAATAAAAAAGGTTTGAAAACTCTGAGTTTTAACGACAAGGACAAAATAAAGGGTAAAGTGAATAGTACCAGGATTGACATTTTAGTGTAAAAATGTGGTTTTTCGTTAAAGTGAATAGTATCAGGAGTTTTTCGTTAAGGTTCCCAAAAAATAAATTGACTACGTTAATCTCTTAGGGCGTAGTGTGAGATCCCACATAGTCCAGGGGAGTGGATCATGTGAGTCTTATATGTATATTCTCATCTCTACCTAGCGCGAGGCCTTTTGGGAGCTCACTGGCTTTGGATTCCATTGGAACTCCGAAATTAAGCAAGTAGCGCGCGAGAGCACTCCTATGATGGGTGACCTACTAGGAAGTTATCGTGTGAGTTCCTAGAAATAAAACCGTGAGGGCGTGGTAGGGGCCCAAAGTGGACAATATCGTGCTATGGCTGAGTCGTGCTCGGTAAGTGGTCGAGCTCGGGCCGAGATGTGACACGTGAAGTCTAGTTCTCAGATTTTGGGCTCTGCCCAAAACTTGAGACATAAACCCCAAGCCCTAAGCTCCTCCTAAGGACATTCTAAACCCTAAACACAAAATGATGCAACTTCTAAAACCCTAAACCCTCAAAATCAACTATGGACTATAACTCTATAACGGGCCTTATAAAATCTAAAACAAATAAGCTCTCGAGGAAAAGATGGTAGTCTTCCATGTCTTTTATTTAGTTATAGGTTTGTTTTGTTTCATTTTTTTTTTCTTTCTTTTTTGCAACATAAGGTGGTATATAACCCAAAACTAACTAAATAAATTATTACAAACAGTTCGAGTCCTAGAGACTTCGATCATATAATCAAATAAATGAGCTCCAAATTTTTTAGATGAATTTTCAAAATAATAACACTCAAGATTCATATTATTGGCAAAGCCGTCAGGAACAACATTCTTAAAACATATGCTCAACTTGGTATTTAATACAAATATTGATATCTCCATGTATTTATGCCCACAAAGCCAAAATGTTCAAATCATGATCATTTTCTATTATATCGGTATGGCTTGCTAATAAGCTTTCTCGAGAATAAGTCTCCATCCTAATATTTTTCCACAAGAAAAACAAAGATTCCCAATGTGGGGTTAAAGCCTTAGGGAGGAAAAAAAATTAAAGAAATAAAACACAAGGATTCTCCTATAAATGCCCACACTTAGATAGGTGATTGCTACTGGTCCATGGCTGCATGTCCCAAACACCATGATCCTTATTGTATCCTTACAAAGGGAACCGGATCCCCTCCAGATCCAAAGGAACTGAGCCCACTTATCAAATGATCCAAGCTATTGAAATTTGATCCAACGGCTACAAATAGGGGGTCCTCTAAATGTTATAATAATTGTAGCCATTTGATCAATTTTCAATGGCCCGGATCATTTGATCCTTAAGCTCAGTTCCTTTGGGTCCGGAGGGAATCCGGTTCCCTTACAAAGTCTCCCCCACAATCAAGTGAAACCTACACTAGTATATCCACATCCAAACATGCCCATATATAATTTCATCTCTCCAAAATTTAACCTCACGACACTTCATTTACCTATAAATGCACATACTCTACATCCCAAACTCAAACAAACAACACATTCTCACTCCTCCCTACGAGCTTTTGCCTACTTAGTTGTTTAACCTTCTCATCACCAAACATGTCTGGGGTTTGGGTTTTCAAGAATGGCGTCGTCCGGTTGGTGGACGGGGCGGATTCCTTGCAAGGCTCCAATGCCCGACCGCGTAAGGTGCTTGTCCACACTCCAACTGACGAGGTTACGCCGTGCTCAAACGCAAGCTGTCCACGCTCGGTTGGGAGCGATACTACGACGATCCGGACCTTCTTCAGTTCGACAAACGATCCACCCTCGAACTCATCTCTCTCCCCAAGGATTTCAACAATTTCAAGTCCATGCACATGTATGACATCGTTGTTAAAAACCGTAATGTGTTTGAAGTGAGGGACACGAAGTCCTTGGACTAGTTTGTGCAGCGTGCTGGAAGTGTTTGTTATGACTTTGATTCTGTGTTCATTTGTGTGCGTTTGTATGTTTCTGCAGGTTTGGCGTTTACTTTTGATTTTTGGTTTGGTTTGGTTAGGGTTTAGGGAAATCTAATTAATTAAAGTAGTCGAAGGGTTTGTTTGGTGATTGACTGTTGGATAATACTCTGACAGTGTGTTCTTTGTTCCACACCCCTCTCTTGTTTCCTTGGGAGAAAATCAAAACAGACAGCAGTTTCACTCCCTTTATTAATAAACCTTTACCAAAAAGATAGGCGAATTTCAGTAATGTTTTTAGAGAGGTAAAGTCCACAGAAGATGCTTTGGCTTCTCTTGGTCACTCCCTGCAATCTCCGATCGCATTTGCATGCATGGAATCATGACTTTCGGTCTCCCCCGATCGTTCTGGCTGTAGTTATGGTAGGAGCTTGTAGATTAAGAGCATTTATTATTGTATATGAAGTCATAGCTTTAATTCCTCCTTCCCATAATATTATAATATTGTTTGTACATAAAAGAGCTAGATTAATCCAAAATATTCGAAATAACTATATGTTCCACAAATATCTTGCGGATGAAAAAGATTGATCTAAAAGGTTGGAAGTGATGTGGAATTTCATTTGGCATATATATGTAGCATTCTTGGCTTTGATGGATGCCTTGTTGACTGGACTAAGAGAGGAAAGGACAACGCGTACTCGCTTAATTTGCTTTGTATTCTTTCATGGTCTGTAAGATGTGTCGAAGATCCTTTATTTATTCGTTGAATACAACGAGATATTTATATTAAGTAATGAGTCAGTCATAATAATTTGGTTAAAACTCGTATTGACGAGAAATAAATTTAAAATATTTAACTTACAAATAAATAAATAAAATAATATATATATATATATATATATATGTCACAAGTTTTATCAACATAGACATGGAGTGTTTTATGATGAAATTTTTTCTGGTGACTGAATATAAATTTTATCAATTTTTTATTTACGACTATTGCGGTTTATCATGAATTCACGAAAGGCCAAAATCATTTGGGCATACGAAAAAGTGGATTACCTCGGGTCAACCATTTGGGAAAAGGATCCTCGCCGGATCCCTTTTCTAGGGATCCTAGGAATCCCGGATCTCATTTGTTTATCGTATATCATGCGGTCAGTTTTCATTAAGTACTATTTATATTTAGTTTTAAATTTTTAATTTTGAAATAATTTTTAACCGCACGATATATGATAAATGTGTAAGATTACGGGATCCCTAGGAAAAGATCCGGCGATGATCCTTTCCCAACCATTTGCTTTGCTTACCAACAACGTGGTGCCGCCACGTGTTTAATTACAAGTGACAGGGTCTATCCACTCAGTAAACTGATGCAAAATGCCGAAACTACCCTGTACAAATAGAACAAGTGAAGGCACATTACAGGGTTGTCATAGGCCCAAAAGTGGAATAATAAAGCCAGGCATGCATAAAAAGCCAAGCAAGGAACAAAATGCCGATAATATTGGCGAAATATCACCGATATTATCGGTTTTTCACGGTACCGATATTTTAATTACTACCCAACTGGTTTTCGTCAAAATATCGCGATATTTTGAAGGAGAAGGGCCGCAGACGTGGGGGAAAGAACAGGGGCTTCGAGAATGTAATCTGCAGAGGAGGGCGTTTCTGGGGATGGGGGACTGTGGGGGTTGTGGGGGGGATCTGGTGTTTTGGGTAGGGGGCTTCGAGAACCTAATCAGCAGAATGGTGTTTCTGGGGATGGGGGACTGTGGGGGTTGGGGGGGATCTGGTCGCGAACGTGAACGTCGGGGGGAAATTACGGGGACGTGAACGTGGGGGAGGAAGATCCGCGGGGGGGGGGGGGGGGGGGGGGAGAGGGGGGAAGAAGAATCTGGAGGGGGGGAAGGGAGAATCATCGGGGGGGGGCATGGGGAAGGAAGAATGGAGGGGGAAATGAAGGGAGGATCATCTGGAGGGGCGCGTGGGGAAGGAAGAATGCGGAGATGGGGGGAAGAAGAAGAGGGATTTGGGGGGGGGGGGGGGGGAGGGGGGAGGGGAACAGAGAAGCAGGGATCTGATTTTGGCTTCGTATGGGGGATAGAGCCGCAGAAAGAAGGGGAGGGAGGGTGGGGGGGGTGCGTGCGTGCGTGCGGGGTGGAATGAACTATGTGGCACATGGTTTTGTATGAAACCACAGTTTTGGCACACGGTTTTGTGCACGGTTTTGTGTGTGTGTGTGTGTACGATTTTTTCTGTCTGTGTGTGTGTGTTTACGATTTTTTGTATGTCTGTCAGAGAAAAACAAAAAAATATTTTGTAAGAGAAGACCAAATATTCTCCACGTGAAGACCAAATATTCTGTAAGAGAAGAACCAAAACACGTGAAGTCCAAAAATTTTGTAAGAAAAGAACCAAAAAATATGTTTACTTTTATAGCCTTTACATTACAGCTTGTACAATTTTTGACAAGACAAAAATAATAGTCTGTATCTGGCAAGTTTTATAACTTGTACAGTTTTTTACAAGACAAAAATAATAGAGTGCTTTCATAATGAAACCGTGTGCCACTGTGAGTCTGTGATATTCTTTCACATTCAAAACAGTGTGCCACTGTTTGTTATATTCTTTCACATTTGTATCAAAGTCATTCAGAGCATTTTCGTTTCTTCTTCTTCCCTTACCCCTTTCAAAGCCATTCCAAACAGTGTGCCACTGTTTGTTATATTCTTTCACATTTGTATCAAAGCCATTCAGAGCATTTTCGTTTCTTCTTCTTCCCTTACCCCTTTCAAAGCCATTCCATATCCATTCCAGAGTTTGAACACAAAAGGTTCCATATTTAAGGTAAGTTTTAAAACTTATATTTATATTATTGTAATTTATACAACAACAACAAAAATTTTGTATGTTAATTTTTGTTAATACTTGCATGTTAATTTTTGTAATTAATTAAGTAATGTTAATTTTTGTATATTAATTTTTGTTAATACTTGCATGTTAATTTTTGTAACTAATTAAGTAATGTTAATTTTTGTATGTTAATTTATACAACAACAAAAATATTATTGCAAGTATTAAGTAATTAATACTTGCATGTCAATTTTTGTAACTAATTAAGTAATGTTAATTTTTGTATGTTAATTTATACAACAACAAAAATATTATTGCAAGTATTAAGTAATTAATACTTGCATGTTAATTTTTGTAACTAATTAAGTAATGTTAACAATTACATGTTAATTTTTGTAAGTAATTAAGTAATGTTGTATAATTATTCCCTAGGATAATTTTAATATGTTTAATGTTATTTATTATTTTATTAATATTAGGTTTTATTATCAAATTAGATTATTATTCATTAATATTAGGTTTTTTTTATTATCAAATTGGATTATTATTCATTAAATTGGATTATTATCAAATTGGATTATTCATTAAATTGGATTATTATTAAATTGGATTATTATCAAATTGGATTATTATTCATCACTATGTTTTATATTAGGATTATTTTTTTTATCAAATTGGATTATTATTCATTAATATTAGGTTTTATTATTCCATATTATTTTTATAATTACTCAAATTGGAGATTTATCATTTGATAACTACTCTTCACAATACACTCACTCTACACATAGAGATGATGAAGATAGTGAAAAATTTGAACCTCATAGGAACTCTATGTGGTACTAAGTCACTATGTATCTTACCATGCAATGTATTAAGTGTAAAATATTGTACTAATTCATTATATATAAATGATTATGATGTGTTTAAACTTCTTTCATTAATTACTACATATTTTCTACACTCACAATGTTTGTCAGCTCACTATATAATCAACTTGATAATGTTAAATCCATCATGCAATGCATTTCCTTCCAATTTTTTGTGATAAACTAATAGATAATTGACTAAATAAACATCCTGCAAAGTTTCAATAAAAATTTCCAAGTTTTTCTTACAATTTCCGTGGTTTCCATATAATTTTTATTGATATCGATATTATCCTGATATTTCCATCGATATTTCCGTGTTTTCGAACTACCGATATTTCCGATATTACCGATATTTAATACCTTGAAGCCAAGCAACTGGCATAATTTGGGTGACACAAAAACAAGACTTTTCTTGATATATCTTATCTGGATTTAGCAAAACCAACTTTGACTCAAAATGGAAATTTTTCCAAATATGGAAATATACATGTCGAATACCACAAAAATTGTTTTGAGTATTGACTTGGTAGCAATGCTTGACTATGTAAGAATTAATAACCAACATGTGGGCAATAGATAAAACATTTGGTTGTTATAAGTTGGTTATATGGATTAAGTTTGTTAAATACTGGTGGAATGTAAGAAAGGTAGTATTGTAATCCTGTTATAGTTAGTTTTACTACAAAAACAAACTTGTAAGACATTTGCTATTCATCATCTCCAGGTTCTAGGTCTTCAAACTCTAACTGGTGTATTGGGGCTTTGCTCTTATAGAAATGAGGCACTTTAGATGAGTGCTTCAATTGATGTTCCTCGGTTAATAACTTTTCATACTTAGTAGCTGCAATCACCAACTCCTAAAGCTTATTAAACTGCACATCATAAAACTTTTTCCTCAATGGTACCAACTGACACACCCCGTCCCGAAGGAGGGCATGCTGGCCGTCACGTGAGAGTGACGTAACCATTTACACAGTTCGAAAGCTTAAAAAATACAATTGTGAATTCTGTCAGAACACCGTTGGATTCCTCGTGGCCACCAAAGCTCTGCTATCTCAAACCTGGAGGGGCGCAAAACAAAGTTGAGTGGGTCAGTAAAACAAATCTTTTCAAAACTTTCCTTTATCAAAGTTCTAACCCCTCGCTGTAAAACATGTATACTTTCCCAGAAAAATAGCATATATAAACCTTAAAGCCTTCTGGGCAATGGCTATAAGCTGAGCATGATTGATTGGGAACTGGCATCTCATCCTGGTCTTTCTAAATCTCATCATGACATCCTCCGTAGACTCATGTTCATACTATTTCACCTCCACCAGATCATTGATTGTCCACCCTATAAAACTACTCGTGGAAAGCCATCTTCATTTGCCCCCAGTTGGCAATTAAATTAGAGGGGTAACAAAGAATACCAAGCCTACCAACGAATTTCCAAACAATCTTAGCTTGTAGTTGGGGTTGTCATCAAACGCCACACAGTAAATTGAAAACTTGAAGATGTGGTCCTTGGAAGACACATTACAGTCTTCCCCACTGAAAGTTGGGAATGCGAATATCTTGAAGTTGAGGGAAAAATGGTTCTGCTCATCAATGTATTCATGGTAGGGTTTCTGGTATGTTATCCTGAACATCGAGCGAGCCTGTGGCTAAGCATTTTGGACCACCATCCTTCTCAGTTCTGCCAACTCATTTCGAAGCTGCTGGTTAGCCATGTTGTTGTGTGGGGTGAAAGAAGTCCCTCACTTCGGGCTACTGTCAATGCCTGAAAAAGCTTCCCTCAGTGGTTCTGGCTGCCTCCACCTAGCTTCTCCTCCTTTGTTAGCCATCGGTGATTTGCCTATAAGGGGGAGGTTTTGGGTGAATCTTTCCTACTTATCTCTCCTACTTGGTTAGTTGTCTTAACCTTTACTCCTTTACTCCTTTAGTTGTAAGAAGTCCCTCACTGGTTCCTTCTTTGGACTTGTTTCTCTGATCACTTTTCTACTAAAACCATCCCTTGGTGTATAGTACTCTAACTCAAGCTTCTTTTGTAGAGTTCTTGTTAAGGAACATAGTCAGTTAACCTCTTCTCTGGTCTCCAGAGTTATCTTCTTAATACTTCTTAATACTTGCACCATTGTGGCCTGCAAGTTTTCATTGGCAACTTTTCCACCTGACTTCTCAAAAAAAGTCGGGCTCTCTAGAATCGCAGGGCTGCGCAATGAAGGGATGTCTTCTGGGTGATTTGCCATGCTGGCTTCTGTTGGACAAAGAGGTTGCCTAAACTCTTTTTTCCACCTAAATAGGATCCCACCGGGCATGCCAAAACTATGTTCGAGCAAGAATTCTGGATCTGGTCCCTTGTACAGCTTCCTAGGGAAATAGCACTTTCTTGCCTGTTGGGCAAGATCTTGCTGCTTAGTGTACTACAAGACGAGTTTATAGTTAGTTTCAAATGTGCCTTTGTGGGGCCTTTGGTGTAAACCTTGAGGCTTGCAATCAAAACTAACAAGGATCTAAGCGTGCCACTGTTATCTTTGTATAACAGACTGTTGAATGGGTGTGAATTAAGTTGATTACTTGCGCCACAAGTTACTTAGACTTCTTATTTATCAAAGGATTGTCGCAGATGGGTTAAGTCTGCATTACGTTCTTTTTCTTGCCTTGTAAATAAGGACTTTTAATTCATAGTTTTGTATGTCGTAAATGAAGGGAGTCCAAAGCCCTTCCAACCATTTCCTCGATCAAAGGTTGCTTTAATGAAAACAGGTTCATTGATTTATCCAGATTCGAATGTAGATGAAACTCTTAAGTAGAAAATAGTTGAAAATGACTTGAAAGCATGAAGGAAAATGCATTAAATGACATATATACTACATATAAATACAAACAAAAGATACTCGGGCAAGATTTAACCTTGTCGGGCAAGGTTGAACTTCTTGCAACCACTTCTCTTAAGTTTACAAGGGTTTGTATGCAATGAGGGGTGAAAAGTAAACAGGTTTTACTAGAGGGAATCGATACTACAACACTAAGGGAAAGTAGCAGAGCTTCTAAACTTGACAAAAAATAGTTTTGTACGGAGATTTTACTACTGAAAAGGGGAAGTTTGGACAAACTAAGGCTTTTTGGTTTCTAGCTTTGTCTGAGAGCAAAGTGAGATGTCTTTTGATTGATTGGTTGAGTGTCCTTGTCTCTGGTGTCCATTTCTCCTTTTATAGACAATTTGGCCCGACTGCCTCATCTCTGTGTTTAGCTGATAACATTCGGAGGGCAGTGAGTCATCGCTTATTTACTTGTCATGCCATTGAAAAGTGCTTTTTGGCTGGTGGTGAGGTGTTCTCTGTTGCCCATCACTTCAATCATAAGCATGTGGCATATGCTTTGGCTGAAATGGCTTCTAATTTACCTCGGGCCTACAGACTAGGCTCGGGCAAGTCTTCATCTGCTTTGGCACCTTTGGACCTTTATTACTACAAAGCCCAGTGTTAATATTAACCCAAACATCATCTCCACGTAATTACTCCCAAACCCAGTGGCATTTTCTCTCCAACGGTCACTAAGTTTATAAACCCCAAAACCACTGCCTCTCAAAAACTTGAGATTTTAGACAAAAACTGAAATAAAAAAAATAGAAAGCTCAAGCTCAAGAACTCCATCACTCTTTGGCTGCATCTTCATCTGCGCAATCCTGGCCGCCATTTGGTAGTGATTAATACAGCTTCCGCTGTTGATTTCAGCGGAGGCCACCAGCTGGGCGAGCTGAGCTGGGGTTCGACGAGATCGGCGGTGGGGGGACTGATAGCTGACGAGGACAAGGATGCGGAGACGCAGATGGACTCGAAGATCAACCGACACATCTTAGCCACGAGGACGTACATTAGCTACGGTGCGTTCCCCTGATCGCGACATGGCGCGTTTGACTACAACTGCTGACCTGGGGCTCCGGCAAATCCCTACAGTCCCGGCTATAGCTCCATTACTAGCTGCAATCCCTACAGTCGCAGCTGTACTGGCCGCAGGGACTACATCTCCCGACCTGGGGGTCCGGCAAATCCCTACCGTCGCGGCTGTAGCGCCATTACGCGTTGCGGGCGCTAATTTCAATTTCAATTTTTATTTTTATAATTTAATTTAATTTAATTTTCTCTTTTTTTTATTATTGTTAAAAAATTATATAATTAATGGGTCTAGTTGGTGATTGTGTGTTATATACTTGAAGAGATTTTAATAATTGTTATATTGTAATGTTAAAATATCAATTTGCCACTCACTTTTATTTATTTATTTAATTATTTGTTTGTGCAATGTTGGCCATCCATTTTTATATTTTAATTGGTACCCAGATGACTATTTGTGATGAAAATTAGAATATAACAACATGATTGGATTTTTTTTCACAAAGCAAATGAAACTTTGATGCAAAACTTTAATTTCGGCTGTGGTTTTTTTCGTGGCATATTTTAAAAGGGTTTAAAATTACTAAAAGCGCTTTTAGAGAAAATGTTTATGAGTTTCTAAAGCACTTAAATGTTTTTTGGCTTCTTGCAGGAAGAACTTCAAGTACTTTTTCAAGATTCACTTGCATTTTTACTGAAGGTTAGTTACAAAAAACATATTCACAATAAGCATTTTCAGTTATTTTAAAATCAATTTCAAAATTTTCATTGTTAAGATTTGTCTTTAAATTTGTTGAGAGTTTTGCAACATGGTTATAGATTTTTTTTAGTGGATATATATATTCAGAAATATTTCTAAATAAGGTCAGATAATTAGCAACAATAATTCCCACCTAGAGGAGGTATTTTGTGGGCAAGTTGACACAGTGCTATTAATATTGTATTTGTGACAAGTAGTATATGTCATATCGATTAACGATGAATATTGTATTTGTGACAAGTAGTATATGTCATATCGATTAACGATGTCATCAAAACTGGCCAAATTGTGTTATAATATATATTCTTTATACTAAAGTGTACTTTGGAATGATAAATTTGACAACTATATATATCTACTTGTAACATGTTTACTTAGTAGGAACGAAAAGAGTAATAAGCTGAAAATTTTAGAAATAAAGTAAGTAAGAAAAGAAGTCTAATCAACTAGTACTTCCTAGGTGATCTGATTCATGAATTTCATGTATTGCAACTCACTTTTCCTCTTGATATTAATGCATTAGCTTCTACGTCCAACTCCTTGCTGTATCTTTTTGTGGAACCGTGCCTTTGTATTACACATATGGTCTGGAAATAACTACATTATAAATTTATAAGTACTAAATCATAAGGATATGCGAACAACAACATCATGTCTAAAAGAACGAAAATTGTTCACATCTCAGAATACTAAGGCCGGTAATGAACTCATATGAATTTGAGAAAAACTGGTGAAGGACATGTTGCTTCAATCTGAAGCATGTGTAACCACTTATGCCACTGCTGGTTCTTTTGTATGGCTTATCTATTTGGTGGCTTATTTCGGGAGACACAACCCTTTCAACAAGGACCACATAACATACTGGAGACTTTATGGAGAAGGTTTGGAGGTCTACTAAGGCAGCTGCTGTTAGACCAAGTCAGAGTTATCAAGAATCCAGCTCATGTTTAAACTCTAAAGTCTGTTATTCAGGAATGCAGTCCTTATCCAAGGATAACTCTGATAAGTCTAGATTATTTTTAAATGTTTGAAAGTTTGATTTCATAGATGTTGTATTATTCAAATTCAAATATTGCCGTCTAAATAGGGTTGATAAACCCCTGATGTAATCTCAAAATTATTATAAATACACGCAACCCATCAGTTGATGGGTATGCACATTCTGAGCTGGAAACCTGAGAGTTCTAAAGTTTTACAGCTGCTGCCCAAGCCAATTCGGTGGGTGTGGGCTAGGCTACACTCAAATCCTTGTGTTTACATGTGTGACTGTTATTTGGCCATCTAAATATATCAATCCAGATTCACGCATCAACAATATAAAAGTTTCTAGTGTTAACTTACGGGATGGTGATAAGTTTTCACTTTAAAGCTCAAGAGGAACGATCATTGTGCTGTTTGCCACAGATAGATTGACTCGTGGAAAGTTGAAGTAAGAGTGGGCTGTTATACTTACTACAATCAAAAGGACGGATCATTGTGCTGTTATGTGGAAAATTTCTTGGACAGCTCATATGTACCATATCTAAATTGAGAGTGATCGTGCTTTTCTGTTTTATTTTATTTTGAAACAACTAGGAATTTCTTAGTTCTAAATTGCATAACAAAGAAACTCAATCGCCAAGGAACGAGGATTGAGGACACAAATAAAAAGAAGGTTCTTGCAATGTCGACTAATCGTTTAGTTCCCTGACAATAACAGAAGATTTTGCAACAAGAAAGATGCCTGCACTTTCTAATCTAGGCTTAAAGCAATAAAGCAGAAATAAATCATACCTCATACATGTATGTATCCAGCAAACGCCCGGCCGAGTGAAGCCTGCACAAGAACAATTCCAGAATCATCAAAATATGAAATATGAAACAACGAGTAAGCAAATGAGCTTCGGAGTTTTTTGGCCGAAAATGGAACTTGGGATTGGTCGTACAATAATAGTTGAATCAAAGAACAAGCACAGCAACTTAAATTATAAACTTAAACAATCAAATGAGTCGATTTCTTCGGGTATATGCGTAATTAGCTTTTGCTAGACTCATCCACACACAACACCACCCTCTTTCCCTTTCTCGAATTTCGCCTCCGCTTCCTCGCCGGAATTCTCAACGAAACCGTAGTGGAAAACCTAATTTGAGTGAAACACTAATAAAAACATGAATTTTTTATTTTCTTAGCAAACATTTGAAGATTAAAGAACAATAATATCCACTTATCAACAATTTGATTACTTACTATGCCGTCTTTGGACGGTTGGACCGCACATCTTCGGCTACGAATTTGATGCCGGAATCGGCAACGGCGATGACGCCTGAATCGGCAGGTTGACCGCCGCCTTGCGGATGGAAAGTCGTCCGGACTACTACCAAAGCGCTCGTCCATCATCGCCCTTTCAAACGGCAAAGCAAGCTGGAATCCAATTAGGGATTGCATTTATTTTCTTGCAGGTTTTTCTCAGGAAACAAACAGACCAGAAAGGAAAGGATTGAAGAGTGTGAAGTGAAAAGCAACTGACTTTAGATAAGGATAGCAATGTGGCGGTGGATTGGAGCTTCCAAACACTGGCGGATGCATTAAGGGGCAAGGGTCCCCCCAACTTCAGTGAACGTCCATAGACATCTTAGGTGCTGATCCTCCGAATTTCGGTGAATGTCTATGGATGACTTGGGTGTTGCCCCTTTAAAGGTTAGAGCTGCCCTTCATATATGCCCTTCAACTACTTGATAAAATGCATTAGAGAGGTGTTGCCCCTTTACAGTCTAGTCCTAATATTATTTACCTCTGGCTTGTTTGTTAGTTGTGATTACAATTGTTGGCAAAAAAAAAAAAAAAAACCAAGTAAAAACTATCCAAAAATGTAAAGTAAATGAAATGGTGATCTCAAAGAATAACAAAGCATCATCATTCTTGGACAAACATATTAATTGGGATGCAATGATATCAAACATTGTTAGTGTGTTCAACATAAGTGTGTTTCTTTGTTAAGCATTCATATGAGAGCAGCCTTGGAACATGTTAGTTACCCACGCAAATGAGGCATTAACAGGTGTGCAGTATGCCTTTCCAAATGATTTCAGGCCTACCAAGACTCAATGAAATGACGATATGCATGCTATTTCTGCTAAAAAAAATTTGCGGGCTGAGCACACTATTATTACTGACCCCCCTAATATTATTTTCTGGATCCGCCACTGCTTCCACATGTCGCCGAAGTAGTCGAGATTCGTGGAGCTCGAGCTGCTCGAATCCATTGTTTGCACCCAATGCCGACTTGGAAACTGAGCCGCCGCCGCTGCCATGTTTTGGTGCTGCGATCATGACGGAGGCTGAGGCGATTAGGCAAGGGATGGAGATTATTATTGCTAGTGATGTTATGGAGTTTGGGATTAGGTTGGTGGTGGAAATCGGACTCACAAGGGGTTGATCCAAATGATTAACAAGCAGCCCACAGCTGATATGGCACTTCATCTTTATCTCTACGATATTTGGAGGATGGCTTGTTCGAAGTTTTGTTTTAACCTCGGCAATGCAATCAGCTCATTTGATGACGGCGCACATAGTTAAGCATGATAGGGGTTTTGATTGCGATGAGTTAGGCCTCTAGTTTTTTTTTTAATATTTTAACAGAAGATGTCAACATAACTATTCATATTTAAATTCAATAAATTTCTATCTTTTGACAGAAAAAAATATTTCTATCTATTTTATATGCATCTCACTATTAGCTCATGTATCTTTTTTTTTTATTTACGTCATTAGTTATTACATTTATTTCCTAAATGACTAAATTTTACCATGACAATAATTACTTACGTTAATAGTACCTTTAATTCTTTTCAAAAGCAACTCATTGCATGTTTCAGATTTTGAATTATTTTAAGTATGAATTTTATCTATTTCAAAAGGTTTTACAATGTGTTAGCTTTTTCTGTTTATTTTTATATGTATCTGTCATATCAAAAGTCGATCAACACAAAATAATTAGACGAGCATTGCTTACAAGATTAACGTATAGTTATTTTTTTTAAACTAAACTTTTTTTTATACCTTTTAGCTAGCTCCACCCTTGAGGATACATCCATAAAAAGTGTAGTACTTATAAAGTATGCTGGTGTTAAAGTGTGACACAGTTTAGCCCATTAATTCATATTGGTTCACAGTGATTCGAATTTGAAATATTTTGCGATATTGAGCAGCCAAACACTATTATGTTGAAATCCGACCCCGTATTCCTTTTTTACCGTATACAACATACTCCGCTATGTAGTAATTTTTCTTAGTTAGTTAGTAGTAGGGCAAAAGATTATGTATTAGCATGAAAGAAATCTAAATCCCGATTTAGCCAAGTTAACCGGTTGTTAATAACAAATCCAAGTAATATTAGTAACAAATCCAATTCCGGTTTGGCTTCGGTTGTTTCTTGTCCTCTTCCTACAAGGATGAAGACCGCATCTGTTTGACTATATATAATCGCGCTTAACATTATATAATTGCTTCTTGTAACGGCAGCAAAGCAAACTGATTTCGTCTTCTCCTTCCCAAGTTCTCCATGGTTCGGTCTTTTGTTCTTATTTCAGGCATCGTCAACGGCGCCTCTCACAAGATCAAGAAGAAGAAACCTCGAAACGCCTCATTGTCCATACAATCTCTTCCGAACGAGGTTCTGGTCCAAGTACTCGCAAGGGTCACTTCGCGCTCTTTTGATGATCTTTATTCAGCCAAGTTAAGTTGCAAGAATTTCAACAAAAGTGCTCAAGATGATCACGTATTCGAGCACGTCGACATTAGCAAGTTCCCGCTGGTTTCTTGGCGCGCAAGTGAAAAACGCACGAGGTTTCTGAAGCAGTGTAGGGATCTCGGCAATGCGAAGGCCTTATACAGGCAAAGGATGTGCCACCTCTTTACAAGCAAGAGGATAGAACCTACGGGGATCAAGTCTCTGAAGAGGGCGGCCTCAAAGGGTCACGTAGAAGCAATGTACATGTACGGAGCGATCTTGGTATGTTACGGGGGCAATTCAAGGCAGAAAGGACTCAAGCTTCTGTACTCACTCAACCGCCACAAATCGAGAGGGTTAAGCGTGACAGAATGCCGAGAGAGGATTAAGGAATTGATTTGGAACACAATGTGGGTTAATAGGGAAGTAATAGGTAGAATTGTAGAAGCGCACAATGAGAACGCTACCATGAAAGCATGCAATGACTGTGGAGATCCACAAGGTCCGTAAACAATCAAACAAGGGTGGGATTTCGATGACCATGTGTTTGGACCTTATTTTACACCATCAGCCCGAGTAATCGAGGCCGTTGAGTGAGCATGGTTTTCAACCGTCGGATAGAAAAATGGAGATATTTTGCTAAAGGATAATATTATGGATTTTATCATAATAATTATCTTCTTGGCATCTTCTTAAACCAGATAAATAAGATGCGATTTATATCCCAAATAAGCAGTACAGTTCAAATTGATTTGGGATGTCTGACGGCACTTGGAAACTTAAAATGAATTTGAAATTCATTTGATCAGAATGCATGCACGACAATAGAGATGATGGCTTTTGGTGATGATGTGAGGATGAGATGAGAAACCTAGGTAGGCTAGGTTTTTAATGCATGGTGATGGTGTTGTCAGATTGAGTACAAGGCCATAAGAATGATGATGGGATTAGGCCATATAGTACACATGTCTACATACATACATACATACATACATACATACATACATACATACATACATACATATATATATATATAATTTTCCTATATGAAGAGAATGGTAGAGGATTTTATTTTCATGGGTTCTACTGAATATTGGTTTGATGGTAGCAGAATATGTTTCCATGAGAATGGCTTGGTAGTATTTGAGGTTTTTGTATGACTCTGTGGGTTTGTAATGGAGGTTGGGTGGAAACACAATTTTGGCTATTTTTTCTGGTTTTTTATTTTGCTGGATATTGGAAGTGATGCTAAAAAGGTATTCCATTGGGTTTTTCTTAACATAAGGAGATGTTTTGGTGTAGATGGTGGATTGGGATGATGATGGGTGAGGCATGGAAGAGTATGAATCATATGAACTGACTAATGCCTTATGGTAATTTGGACGGGGAGCCTGGTAATTTGGCCTGAAGTTTCCTACGGTAGAACCTAAAGGTGTGAAACGGTTGGTGATTGCTAAGGCCAATGAAGAATCAGGAATAGATTCTTGTTTTACTGGTGGTGGTATAAGAGTGGCAGGAAGCCTCATCTGGCTATTGCTTTTATCTCTCATTCTTCCCCTGCAAAAATTCTCTGGTTAGGAAATCTGGGATGCAATTGTGGCTGCCTTTAATGTATTCAATATCAAAATCAAAAATGCTTAATATGGCTTGCCACCGTGCAAAAAATTGCTTTGATGCAATATTTTGAACATCTTTTTGTAAAACATGTTTTGCAGATTTGCAATCAACTCTAACAAGAAATTTTTTGTTTAGTAAATCATCTTGAAATTTGCTAATGCATAATACAATAGATAATATTTCTTTCTCAATAGTACTATAATTACTTTGTGTTGGATTCCATACTCCTGAATGGAAACGAACAATTTGTTCAGGAGATCCGGAAGAAATTGACTGTTTGAGGATACCTCTATAACCAATATCAGATACATCGGTTTCAACTATTTTAAATGAGTTGGGAGTTGGAATGCCAAGACATGGCAAAGTCTTAACATGCGATTTGATCTGTTTAACAACAGATGTATGAATGGTAGACCATGCTGGAGGGTTATCTTTCAAACAATCAAACAAAGGTTTACATTGTTGACGAAGATGAAGATAGAATTCTGAAACATAATTTAAAGAACCAAGAAATCGCTGGAGTTGGGTTTTATCGGTAATCTGATCTGGAAATTTGTTAGCGAATTGGATAACTCTATCTATTGGTTGGATAGTTGACTGATGAATATTGTATCCTAAAAATCTAATGTTGGTTTGGAACAACTTAATTTTGGTTGCTGAAACAACTAATCCATTGGACTTAATTATCCTAGCAAACATATGCAAGTGTTTCCAATGTTCATCTATTGACTTTGAATAAATAAGAACATCATCAATATAAACAATTGAAAAATAGCTGTATTGATTAAAAATCTCATTCATAAGGTTTTGAAATTCACTTGGTGCATTTTTTTTAGACCGAAAGGCATTACATTCCATTCATAGTGACCGAAAGGTGTTACAAAAGTTGTTTTGTATTTATCATTTTCATGAATTTGAATTTTCCAAAAGCCTGATTTCATATCAAATTTTGAAAAAATGACTGCTTGAGAAAGTCTCTTTATCAAATCTCTTTTGTTAGGGATTGGATACATAATCCATTCCAAAACTTCATTCAAAGATTTGTAGTTAATAACTAATCTAGGAGTTCCTCTTTCTAATTCTGCATTTTTCTGAACATAAAAAGCTGGGCAAGACCATGGTGACTTACTTTTTCGGATAATTCCTTTATTAAGAAGTTCTTGGATTTCTGTTTTGCAAAATTCCATAACTTCTTCACTCATTTAGATAGGTCTGGCTTTGGTTGGGATTTTTGATTCATTAAACTCTTTTATATAAGGGAGTTTAACAATATGTTGTTTGCGATGCCAAAGGTGTTGGGAATATCTGAACAGATTTCATTAACAAGTTTCTGTTGAAAATTGTCAATGCGGTTGGATAGGATTTCATTTTTTAACTGTCCTTCAATTCTTTTGTGATTAATTTCTTCTTTTAAGAAATTAATTTGTTGTGATTTATGTGTAATCAGATTGAGAAAATTGTCAATGCGGTTGGATAGGATTTCATTTTTTTAATTGTCCTTCAATTCTTTTGTGATTAATTTCTTCTTTTAAGAAATTAATTTGTTGTGATTTATGTGTAATCAGATTGAGAGATCGTGATACACTATTTTTCTGATGACGTTTTAATTTTTTGAGATCTGATTCTGTGCAGAACTCAAATGTGACCTTTTGTCCTAAAACTTTTGTGGTAATCTTATTGTGATGAACCTTAAAAGGATATATAAGGGCTATGAAAGGAAGTTCTAAAATGACTGGATCAGAAAGATTTTTGATTCAAACAAATGGGGTTTTGAAACAAATACTGTCTTGACAAACATGGGCTTTAGGAATTTCATAATTTAATTGCATTGGTGATTGGTTTGCAGCACTAAGTATTTCTGTTGATTTATGAAAGTACTTAGTAGGAATTAATCATTCTTGAATACAATTCAAGTCTGCACCTGAGTCAATCAAAGCAATTGATTCTAAGTGAAAGTCTTCGATTATTATCTTAATTTTAGAATACCACTTCTGGATTCTTATTTTGTCTAAAAGACCTAATATTAAATTTTTTGATGATTGTTTAGAAGAAGAAGAATCTATGATGTGGTCTGAAAAAGAACTATTGTCTTTATCATTGTTATGAATGAGTGTTTGAGTTTGGGCTTTACTGAGATGTGTGCGAATTTCTAGGTTTTCGGACTTTAGAAACCTAATTTCGTCTTTGATTTTATTAACTTCTCTATGGAGATCTTTGATGGTTATTTCTTTCTTAGTCTTATTGAGCCTTTCTAACGTTGTGCTAAGAGATATTTTTGGAGTTGTTTGGGGTTCGCTAGTGCCAATTTCTTCTGAAGAAACTAATTTCTTTAGCTTCTTAAGGTAGAATGATTTTAATTCAGGGTCATCGACTTTACTGATTAATTCGATAAGAAGATCTTCTTGTTCTTCTTGTTTGTTGAGGATGGAAATTATCCTACAACAAGCATCGGTACATCCTAGCTTGATGTCAGGAGATGAAAGACTACTTGAGGAATTCTCATTGGAAGAAGATGATAAGATATCATCCTCAGGTTGACTATTGTCTATGTCTCTAAGTTCTAGAACTTGGATTAATTGAAGTTTCTCTTCCTCAGAGATTTTCAACTGGTTAATAGTTTTCTTAACTCAGCATTTGTTGGCGTAATGGCCATATTTGCCACATTTGTAGCAATTTCCTTTTTGTTCTTGGGGCTTTGAGTGGATTTTCCCAGAAGGTTTCTTTTTCCACTTGTTGGATTTTGGTTTTTCGTAAAATTTGTTGGGTTCAAAGTTTTTGTTTTTAGATTTCTATTTGTTGTATCGTGGGTATTGTCTACCTGGGTACCTATTGGGATACTTGTGATAGACTTATGATTTTTTTCTTTTTGTTGGAGGGAGCAATAGGAGGTAATCCGTATTGTTCACAGAACGTTCCTAGTTCGTATTTGGCTATGGATTTGTCTTTGTTAACTTGTTTTGAGATTTTCATATTGATACACATTTTCAATCCTTCTTTTTGGATAATATTTACTATATTTCCATAAGTAAAGGTATGATATGGTATGATACCTTCTTCGTTGACTCAGACATTCCTAATTTTGTGGGCAAATAGGTTTGGTAATCCATTTATGAATTTTTCTTTCCAGAATGGTTGATTACTATCCTCTCTAAGCATGACTCTAGACATAAACACATCTTTGTACCATCTAAAATCACTTAGAGTTTGACATCTCAAATTGCTGAGTTGATCATGAATTCTGGAAGTGACATTACTAGGTGTTCCTATGAAATGTTCTATGATTGTGAAGAGTAATGTGTTTACTGTATCTGGGACACCTTGTCCGATGGTTTCATCAAAGATGGGTATTCCTTCTTCATCTTTTTTAACAGCATGTTTTATTTCATTTTTGGATTGTTCAGTAAGATGTTTTTCCCACCAAGAATGAAGCATCCATGTGAATCCAGTAACCAAGAGGTCAACAACTTGTGTTTGGCTGAGATTATGATTGGTAATATAACTATTAGCAACCATAGAGATATGTTGTAATTTATTTAGAAGTTCTTGTTCTGACAATCCATCAATATTCCATTCATAGAGTTTGTCGGAAGAGATGGAGAATTGGTTTTGAATATTTCGTTCTTCGAATTGAATATCTGGAGGTGTTGGTCTGGGATACCAGTTCTTGGTAAGGGATGTTGGATTGACTCGTTTATTTGTGATGCGTTTGAGTTCAAGGTTTTGAAAAGCTTGTTCAACTTTGCGAATGGAATCTGTTTCGTCTTCACTGCCTAAATCCGAAATTGTAGAAGATGTTTCTGGTTGGGGTTCGTCCGGATGATTTAAAACATGGACTATTTTTTCTTGTTTTAATTCTAGCAACATTTGGTCTATTTTTTGGCTTGTGGAATTGGTTTTCAAAGAGATTATATTTGAAGAGGATTATGGGAAATTTATGAGAGGTTTTTCTCTGACTAAGGGTTTTGGTTGAGACAATTTCTCAATTTTGGTTTCAATTTTGTCTAATTGTTTTCCTATGGTATGAAGACTCTGGTTGGTAAAGTTGTTTTGTTCAATGACTGATTTAACTCCTAAATCTTCTTTGGAAAGTTTGAAAGGAGTTGCCGGAATTTGGGTATTACCCTTTGTGATGAGAATTGTTTCTTGTGGAGGATGACTAGAAGAGACAATAGCCTTGTCTTCTTTAAGCCAATTTTCTTTGATTATGACCTTTAATTTCTTTTCAGACTCGTGATACTTTTCAACGAAATCGAAGAAAAACACTTCAAATCTATATTTGTTCATGAAGCTTTTCCATTCTTCATAAATTTCTAATTTTTGTTCTTGTGTGTATTTATTTCAGAAAATATTCCTTCGTGGAATGTTTTCTGGTGACTCAATATTAGTATTGAGTTTTTTCCTATTATACTTGAAAGGCTTGTTTAAAACAAGGAGTTGATGATGGACCTGACCTGCATCGAAGTCAGATTCTGTTGGAGAAGTTTGTTCTCCTTGATCTTGGGTATTGGATTGGTAACCGGATGAGTTACTTGATAGGCTGTTTCGATTGATTTTAATTTTAAATGCATTAGATCATTGATTAATTCTTATTGAGTGACAGTTGAGCTGGTTTCTACCGCTTTGAGTTTTTTGTTGATTAAATAATTGATTAACTCTTGATCTTGACCCACCCTATCGGTTGGTGTGGATCCAGAAAAAGAATTTCTGCTAGGAGTAAATGACTTATGTGAT
This sequence comes from Heteromeles arbutifolia, assembly GCA_024362995.1. Taxonomy (NCBI): domain Eukaryota; kingdom Viridiplantae; phylum Streptophyta; class Magnoliopsida; order Rosales; family Rosaceae; genus Heteromeles; species Heteromeles arbutifolia. The sequence goes on from JANCRC010000006.1 coordinate 24,678,336, forward strand.
CGGGTAGACTCACAAGATCTTCTGGCTGGACGGTCAAAATTAATTTTAACAATTCCGTCAAAATATTGTTCGATGTTGTCTAAGTTGACAAGATTGTTTTGGATACTGACTGGTTTGCTTTCGTTAATCAAACACCAATCTGAAGGTAGACTGATATCTGACCATGTAATGGCTCTGGGAACTTTGATGTTTGCATTTTCTTGGTTGGTTTGAATGAGGAGTGTATGGTCTTTTGGACTTTTGGTTAATGCTTGGAAGTTCATGTTTGTGCCAGTGACTTTGTAGTAAACTCTGTATATTAGTGCCAAGGACTATGTTCCTTCAAGGACTTGATATCATAAAGTCTTGATATTTAATGTGAGTGCTTTCAACATATGAGGGTCTGAAAGACTTATCGTAAGATCTGGAAAACAGTCAAAGTGGATAGGTCCGTTGTAAAGGCTTGACTCTATCATTCCAAGGATGCTATCACTGAAGTCAGTGAATCTCGCATCTCGAAGACATAACAAAATAGAGGTATTAAGGCATCTACGTGTTAATGGTTTGACAGCTATTTGGACTAATCCGATGTGAATGTAATTATGACCATCTTTCCTATGGGATTTGATTTGTTCAGGTGTGAATAACTGACAATTTTAATGTTCTTTACTAAGAGCATAGGCTTTTTCAACAGTTTTGACATGATGTTCAGTTCTAAAAGAAGCTACTGACCATTTCTTTTTGTAAATATTTTTGCTTGAAACCTTAGGGATGTTCCAATCTCCAAAATCTACACTGTTATCAGTTTGAAAATCAAGTTTTTGTTCTTCATTAACAATGTCTGGAATTGTTCCTAAACTGGATCTAGAGCTAGTGTTGGCCATTGAATTAGATCTAAATAATCTACTCATAAAGTTCAAAGTACAGACAATCAAAATACAGAAAACTTAAATGTGTCACCTTCCTCGCGTATTCGCTAAACTCCTTCCCCGCTTATGCGATCCGCTCATGCCTCACTTGGGACTTATTGTTTGGAACACGCCTTACTGTTTGGTTGGGGAGTCTAACAAACGTACTTAAAAGGTTAACAAATAAGATAGACCATAAATCAAAAGACTGGAAATTGAAAAATATTTACAGATTATAAAGAATATAACTCAATTACCACTCACTTGGCTCTGATACCAAATGGGGAATCCCCATTTACCATACTAAACAACTTTGCACACCGCATGTTCTCATCCCCATCAACAATAATGATTACTTTGATTACATCCAAGCCTGGACCAATATCTTTCTTCATCAAACAGACAACTTTAGTCATTCATGGTTCATAACATTTGATAGAAATTTCAGATTAAACTTCCCAGCTTGGTTTCCAAAATGGTGGTCTACTCATGGCCCAACAGCCAGTCTCATTCCTGAAGACCTCATGCAAGTCCTTTCAACTGGATTCCAGAAAAAATTTGTTGTAACCGTTTTAATGATAGGATTACTTTACCATCTTTATTTATGGCAAAATACAAAGTCCCTTGGATTATGCAATGGAATTATGAAATTGAAACAGGAGATATCTATAGATCAAGGTTTGTCAAATGGTGGGATAAGTTTGACCGACAGAAGATTATTGATTTAGTACTCTTGGAATTTCCCATTACTCCAATACCAGCAGTATCTCCAACTCAACCAACAATGGCATTGCCAACTGTCCTAGAACAATCTCTATCAGACATTAGTCCATCTTCATCCCTCAAAGGAAAATCCAAATCATCCACAAGTTCAAAGAAAAAATAAAAGTCTTCCCAACTCAAAGACATTGCCCAGCAGCTCATGGTAGAAGCAGCTTTGCTGCACAATGAAGATTCAGACTCAGACGCTTCAGACGCCTCGTCTCAGCACACGGCCAGCCCAGCAAAACAACATTATTATCAGGATTCCCAAGACCCGTTTGAATTTTGAAAGTGTTCAAATATGTATTAATTTGTAATCATTCCAGTTTTTTACCCATGTAAAACCTACAGTAGCAGTCATGTGATCTTATCACCGAAAGCAGCATCAGCAGTAGCAGGAATTATTCAGACATTGCACTATTCATGAATAGTAAAAATCATTTTTTCACTATTCATCCATCATTTCACCATTCAATTATAGCCGCGTCATCCCACAGTCATCCGACAGCATCTTTTTCACTCATCAGCTTTGGCATCTTCCAGCTCACAAGACAGACAGCCGGGATTCCCACTCCAATCATGGATGACCCTTTCGCCTATATCAGCAAGCCTTAGCTCCTATCCTCAGCAGGCTAAAATTTCTACGTATTCCTCAAGAACAGAAACCATATTCATCATATCCCAGTTCAAAATTGTAAACACTTTTAATTATGCTTAGGATGCCTGCGAGCTTCATTTTCATTTCCATCCATTATCAATAGACAAAGCATTTGTAAGTTCAACTGATTTTAATAAATCTATTTTCGATTATATCTGCATCATTACTTTAAACTCATTACTTTCATTTAAATCCATTATTTTCATGATGTATAACCCTGGATTACTTAACAATCTTAAATGTTCCTGAATTGAAGTATTCATTTATTTTCTTATTTACAAAATCAAAACTGATTCAGAAGTCTATACATTTATACCATCCATATATTCTAGCCAATCAATGCTTATTAGCCATATGTACTTCTTATATGTTCTTACTCTGATAATTGTCATTAGACAGGCTTCCGTTCCCCATTTGGTATATTTATATATATATATATGGTGGCTATTTATTTGTTCATCTCCAAACATTCGGATTATTTGGGGATTCGATGTGATAATTGATAAGACTAAACACAAGGATCGGATCTGGTTGTATTTTTGGCTAAGTTCAGAATCATGGGGGAAGTAAGGCTTATCCGAGGCTCAAATCAGTGGAAGAGTTCTAATAACACGGTAGTTTTTATCAGCTTATCAACCGACGCATACTCGTCCCCATAAATACAAGGCTACAAACAACGGAATGATCCTCCAACTCAACACACAAATCTGCCATGCGCAAACCCTCGCTCTACGCGAAACCTCTTAACAACCTTGAGAACTCTATTCTTACCCCCATTTCTCGCCAACACATCTTCAGTTTGGATAAACAGCACTGTGAAGGCAACTGGCGACATCTTTAGTTTGGATAAACAGCATTATTGTCGTAGAATCAGCCGACCGCGGAGCACCTTCAGTTTGGATAAACAGCACTGCGTCGAGGCCGACTAGTTATCTATATAAGTCTCGGTCGAGAAAGATTTTCGAATCTTTATTGGTAGAGGTCATCTCATTAGCCTTCTCGGCGAAGTGAGATGTTACATGTTACTACATTCGGCACATTGAAAGGAGAATTTGATATTGAACTTCATAGAAATAACAGCCTTGTCTTCAGGCTCTAGAACCCAAATGTCGAGACGTGTTCCTTCCTTAGTTGCAATCGCAAGACGCAGAAGCCAGCTGCGCGCTCAACGCAACATCAACATATTTTACTCCTCGGCCAACGAGTTGGCACGCCCCGCACACAATCGAATAACGTAGTTAGCTCATCAGTTACTCGGCATGCGCGCCATGTAAGCTTGGTAGTTTTTATGGTCAACATTTTGGCACGTCCAGTGGGACACAGTGTTAAAACTACGAAGTTCACATGATATTTCAAGATGTCAATCCGGTTCCATTCAGCTGATTGGACGCATTACTACTTGATATGAAACAGATCCTTGAAGCATATGAAGAAAGGCAAAAATCTTTCTCTCAAATGCTGAAGGTGAAAGTTCATCACAGCCTACAAGATTAACGGGTTAAATGAAGATACAACTCGATTTCATGAGTGTCTCGATAAGAAAACGCCTTTTTGTCTTGGGTTCAAATCAATTTCATTTGAAGAATGGTTAGATCGAAAGACTGAGGGGCAATCTTTCGCTCCGGCCACGATCAAAATTCGGCCTAAGAAAATTGTTAAGACGACCGAAGAAAATCCTAGGCCACATGTTGTTTCTGTCGAGACTGAAAGTGTGGTAGGCCTAGAAGAAAAAGTTTAAGTTTCTGGGCCAAAAATTGACTCAGAAAATGATTCGTCAGAGGAATGTTCCAATGACGAACAAGGCCGGGGCATAGGTCTAGCCGAAACAATCACGCCAATCGACATGATTATTGGTGATAAGGCTGATATAGAGAAATCTCATTCGGCTAAGTTGCTCGAGTTAAAAGCCAAAATTGGTGAAATAATTATGCCCGGGGGGCATAATAATTGTTCAACACATTCGGCGGCCAAAAATGAAAAATATTTCGTCAAGTCAAAAATATTTGGAGAAAATTCTTTATTTGGCCTAAGATCTCGACTTGGAATAAAGCATCGTTGGCCTCTTCCTAATTATGATTTGGTCTCTTTGATCTTCTTTTGTTAAAAAATAAAAAATAAAGAAGATAGCAAAATGAATAAGAATTTATTATTTATTTTCTTAACCATTCGGCTGTTCAGCCGATGCTTAAGGAAATAAAGGGGGTAACAAGATGGTGCGGTTTTTACAAAAAGTTCGGCTGAAAAACTTGTTCTTTAACCGGACCAAGAAAAATGTTTGCAGAAGGCTACCCATGGTAGGTGGCAGGCCTTTGTGTAGCCTCCCTGGTCAGTAACAAAGGAAAACAAAAATGGTTTTACCATCTAGCTTGATAGTGATTGGGACAGGTGGGTTCGATTGCCAATGTTGCAAGCCCTTGGATGCGTGCATGCAAAGTTTTTCGTGGTGATGGCAGACTTCTTCTTCAACAAAAGTGGTTTTACTATTTTCTTTTTGGTAGAAATGGAAAAAGGGTAAAAGAAGGATATTTAGTTAGGTATATGCTTCAGCCTATGGACATGTTGAGGCGTGAGGAATCATGTTTTGCTTCCAAGTTGTCAGAATCCATTGGAAAGGCAAAAGTTTTTAGGCCGAGTGTCAACAGGTCGAGATATATATATATATATATATATATATATATATATATATATATATATATATATATATATATATATATATATAGGCAGGCCAAGCTGCCAAGAAAGATTTTTCTCGACCTCAACCCCAATTCTTCTATGTCGTGGCTGAACGTGCCTAATTTTTACTACACGCTGGAGGACATATTGTTCGAGGAGGTTAAAAAAAAAATTGGGCCTGATTGTTTATCACTTTTCTTCGACCATGGGTTCTTTAGTCAAAGGAAGCCATAACCATGTTCCCTCGGCAAGTTACTAAGAATCAAGTGCACGGCAACAGGTTACTCTCGACCTGATAAGTAGACGATCGAAGTACTCCTGATTGGCTGGAGAGACTTAATTTCCTTAACGATTCGGCTTATGAGCCGAAGTTCAAGGAAATTGTCATAAGAATTGTAGTACTGGTGCTCGGCCACTGGAGTTCAGTATTTTTTCCATTCGGCCATTACACACATTTGGGGGGATTTAGTCACCTGATTGAGACAGAAGGAGGAAAGGTGTTGGGCAGTTCACTTACAACGTGATAAATCCCACCGAATTGGAGTCTCGGCAAAAAAGTATGGCATGAAGAAATTAATCATGGTATGCAAAGATTTAGTGATGATAGTTCATTTGGTATTTGGTTGTGATTTGATTATTGCCGAGAGAGATATTATTAATGGCAATTCTTCGACTGGTGTATAGTCATTCAGCTGGTGTATTCGACCAGTTATTGATGTGACTTCGACTGGCTATGGAGACTTCAAGCAGTTTGTTTTGTTGGTTCTCGGAGGTTACGGCTTAGTTTTGCCGAATCAATATGTATTCGGTGGAGTTATTTGGCAGCTGCAAAAATTCAAATGCAAGCGTAAATTTCCTTAATCATTCAGCTTACCGGCCGAAGCTCAAGGAAACTAGGGGCAATGTTTGGACCCGATTTTACACCATCAGCCCGAGTAATCGAGGCCGTTGAGTGAGCATGGTTCTCAACCGTCGAATAGAAAAATGGAGATATTTTGCTAAAGGATAATATTATGGATTTTATCATAATAATTATCTTCTTGGCATCTTCTTAAACTAGATAAATAAGATGTGATTTATATCCCAAATAAGTAGTACAGTTCGAATTGATTTGGGATGTCTGACGGCACTTGAAAACTTAAAATGAAATTGAAATTCATTTGATCAGAATGCATGCACGACAATAGAGATGATGGCTTTTGGTGATGATGTGAGGATGAGATGAGAAACCTAGGTAGGCTAGGTTTTTAATGTATGGTGATGGTGTTGTCAGATTGAGTACAAGGCCATAAGAATGGATGATGGGATTAGGCCATATAGTCCGCATGTCTATATATATCTATATATATATATATATATATATATATATATGTATAAACATGCGGATTATTTGGGGATTTGATGTGATAACTAATAAGACTAAACACAAGGATCGGATCTGGTTGTATTTTTGGCTAAGTTCAGAATCCTGGGGGAAGTAAGGCTTATCCAATGCTCAAATCAGTGGAAGAGTTCTCATAACACGGTAGTCTTTATCAGCTTATCAACCGACGCATACTCGTCCCTATAAATACAAGGCTACAAACAACAAAATGCTCCTCCAACTCAACACACAAATCTGCCCTGCGCAAACCCTCACTCTACGCGAAACCTCTCAACAACCTTGAGAACTCTATTCTTACCCCTTTTCTCACCAACACATCTTCAGTTTGGATAAACAGCACTGTGAAGGCAACCGGCAACATCTTTAGTTTGGATAAACAATATTATTGTCGTAGAATCAGCCGATCGCAGAGCACCTTCAGTTTGGATAAACAGCACTACGTCGAGGCCGACTGGTTATCTATCCAAGTCTAAGTCGAGAAGGATTTTCGAATCTTTATTGGCAAAGGTCATCTTATTAGCCTTCTCGGCAAAGTGAGGTGTTACAGGTTACTACATTCGGCACATTGAAAGCCGAATTTGATATTGAACTTCGCAGAACTAGCAGCCTTGTCTTCAGGCTCTAGAACCCAAAGGCCGAGATGTGTTCCTTCCTTGGTCGCAATCGCAAGACGCAAAAGTCAACCGCGCGCTCAACGCAACATCAACATATTTTACTCCTCAGCCGACGAGTTGGCACTCCCCACACACAACCGAATGACGTAGTTAGCTCATTAGTTACTCAGCTTGTGCGCCACGTAGACTTGGTAGTTTTTAAGGTCAACACCATGATAAATTCAGTAGCTGTAATTCATGCAGATGGCATCAAGAAGTAAATATATTTTGTGATATATTAAGTTGTAGTCATACAAATTATGGTTAGATTGTACTTGGAATTTTGAGAGTTAAGTCTCATCGGATTTGTATTTTGTAAATCATTTCTTTTGTTTATTAAGTGCTTAATTACGGTTTTTAATTTTAATCATAAGTGTTTAATTCCTTAAATGTACGTTTGCAAACATTCATATTCATGTTTAAAGTTTTCGACAAGTGACAACATACATGTCGGATGTAAACTTGAGTTGCTTGCTAGCAACCTTTTCGATATTTGAAACTTTGTTTCAAAGAGGCGAATCCTCGAGATACTTTTCACTTGTAACTGACTGGACATAATCTTTGTTGATACTCAGAAGAGTCGAGAAACATCGAGGTCACTACAACGTATGTAGCCATGGGTATAATTTTTGACATATATCATAAGATAATCATACATTACGAGTGTAAATCATTTCAAGAAACCAGGAATATATTTAAAGTACTCAAATGAGTAGAAGTTTCACTACTTAACTGTCAAAAGAGGAAAGGGATCATCTCCGGATCTCTTCCACCAAATCCACCACATCAATCAATCTGAGCTCTTGAAATTTGATCTAACAGCTAAAGTTATTATAACTTTGAAAAGGGCCCCCCTGTTTTTGGCAGTTGGATCAAATTTCAAATGCCCAAATTGATTAATGGGATGGATTTAGTGAAAGGGATCTGGAGAGGATCCTTTTCCATCAAAAGAAGCCCAATTCAAGAACACCAAAACTTCGGGAACTAATTGCAACATGCAGTACTAATTGAATAAGAAAAACCCTCAACGTCACATTTTACTTCAGAAATTAAACACTTCCATCTATAGGTGGGTTCGGTACAATTACCGTACCAAAACTCTTATACCAATTATCGTACCAAACTTTCGGTTTGACAAAATCTATTACCATTACTATACCAAACTTTCGATATACCGAAGTTCGGTTGGCATGGTATGGCAATGGTAATTGCCACTTTGTTTTGGGACAACATCTATTTTTGTTTTTTAACCCAATTCAAGGGCAAAACTTTTTTTTTGTACCTTTATCTCATACATTGTAGCCTAAATTCATCTATTATTCATCATTCACAATTCACACACACAATAATTCAAATGATGCATCAAGATTCATGATGAAAATTAAGCTTACAATCCAAATAAAAGTTACAAACCAAAACAAATAGAAGTTAACAATCCAAATAGAAGTTAAAGTTTCAAACCAAATGAAAATTAGAACTAAACTTCAAAAAGTAAACTCCATTGATCAATTCTTCAAGTTTGAGATGTCGAAGCTTTTGGAGGAGACATTGAACTTGTATTGAGCTTGTGTCAACCCAACATTACAAACAAAGAAAACATATTAATAGCAAGAAGAATTAAAGTTGAAAACCATTTAATAACAAATTTACTAGAAAAATTAAGCATATCTTACTTGTTTCCACTTCTTCTATTTCCTTGTAAAATTGAAACATATCTTCGTTGGTTCATTGTAGAAGTTTACTTCATTCATCCTAAGCCAATGACTAGTACACACTAGTGCCTATACCATTCTAGGAGTCAAAGATGCTCTAAAAGGGTCCACAACCCTTCTTCCTAGGCTAAATGCATTTTCACTAGCAACAGTAGAAGTGGAGATTGCAAAGATATCCTTGGCTATTTGTGAAAGAATTGAAAACTCTTTTGTGTTTGATTTCCACCAACTTAAGAGATCAAAGCCACCAACAACAATGCTAATATAAGGAGCGGCGAAAGGGGGGAAAGTGAGGAAGAAACCGATGTAGAAATAGAAACAACTTCTGAAACGAAGGGGACTAAACAGGAACAAGAGGGATCCACCGAAGAAGATCATTCCCCTTCCCTTTTTTCGGAAGAAAAGGAGGGGATACAGACAAAATCGATGAAACAAAAGAGATCCGAGTGAATGGAAAGGAAAAAACAATGGATCAATTCCACTTTAAAGAAACACGGTATAAAAAAGACACATTTATGAAACTTATTATCTGGATAGGAATCAAAAACAAGAAAATTCAAAGTTAGAAATATTAAAAAAATGAGATATCTTCTGGTTTGAAAAACCTATTGTGACTATTCTTTTCGACTATAAACGTTGGAATCGTCCGTTGCGATATATAAAAAACAATCGATTTGAAAAGTCTGTAAGAAATGAAATGTTACAATATATTTTTTCTACATGTCAAAGTCTTTATGTACCCAGCCAGTTTAGCAACTTTTTTTTAAATGATACAAAGAAAGATGTCTCTGTTCACAAAAGACATGTTTTATTTATTTCAAAAGGCTCAGAAACATATATGTCCGGAATAGATATATTCCAACGTCCCAATAAAGAAGTGTTACAAATAATGAAGGTTACAGAGTCAACCAGGTCGTTTTGGGGATAGAGGGACTTGAACCCTCACGATTTCTAAAGTCAATGGATTTTCCTCTTACTATAAATTTCATTGTTGTCGATATTAACATGTATAATGGGACTCTATCTTTATTCTCGTCCGATTAATCAATTATTAAAAAGATCTATCAGACTACGGTGGAGTGAATGGTTTGATCAATGAATATTCAATTCTTTTTTCAATTTTTAATCGATTCACAACAAGTCTTTCATTTTTCATATAAATATACAAAAATATAGATTTGGGTCGTCATTAATCATTTTGAGATAGTATTTCAGTACTATATGTATGTATATAGGTTTATCCTTCATCATTTCTGAAGTTTCGATTTTAGACAAGTTTCCTTTGAAGTGGATACATGAATGCCAAGTATGGCTCATAATAATCTATCTTCCGGAGCATACGACGATTCTTTCACCATCTGAGGCGTTAATTTGACTACTAAAATATCACCTGTCTTTACCCAAGATCCCAGCCTCACAATTCCATTTTTGTCTAAATTGCGGAGTAAATGGGCTTCTAGATGCCGTATTTTGTTAATGATTTTTTCAGAGCCATTGTTTGTCACATGAGTCTGAATTTCATATTTCTGTATATGAAAAGCAGTATAAATATCTCCACATACCAAACGCTCACTAATGAGTACCGCATCTTCAAAATTGTAACATTCCCATGGCATATAAGCTATCTTATCTTTTAGTGTATGTATCTTATGTATTCATTTTTTTATTAATTTTTTTTTTTTTAATATTTCTAACTTTGAATTTTCTTGTTCTTAATTCTCATCCAGATAATAAGTTTCATAAATAGGTCTTTTTTTATGTATAAGCTCCTTCATCATTTCAATTTTGTTCTCATCACCCCCACAAGCTTGAATTATGAACTCCTCATTTAGTTCCACATCTTCCAATGGAACCCCCAATAGTAGTAGAAGAACCCCTTCTACACTCATTATACAAATCAAGCAACCATTTTTTAATCTCCTATACTCATTATAGGAATCAAGCAAGCAATGGAATATTATAAATATGTGTTAATATAATTATATATTATATAATTTATAAATTATATACTGTACCAAGAAGATTTGGTACGGTACAATACTGTACCATTACCGATTGGCACAAAATCAGTATTCCACCCCCACTTCCATCCCCAAGAACTGAAGGTTCGAGGAAGCAAGAAAAATCATCATCTCTTTCTACTGTTGTTTAACTTGGGTTTTCTTTTTCTGCCAGAGTCGGTCCAAACCACAAAGAAAGTGTGCAAAGGAAATCAGAGCAGAACAAATGGAATGCCAAATTGCCAATGACGGATTCAAAATTAAAAATACACACTAATTAACATGGTAAAAAAGAAAGTAAAGTCAAGAGGGAGAGCCAAGACTCGAAGAAAGCTTGGAGTGGAAGAAGGGCGTTATCGTTACTTAAGCAATTCTTGTTATTGTTATTCTATCTATATTGTTTTGTCTTTCTTTTTCCTTTTCGAATGAAAACCTGATCAAACAAACCCGCCGTAACCCAATATCAGAATAATCGAACAACTTCATACTTAGGTTTAAATTTCTCAATAATTGAACAATTTCAAAAACTGTAGTTGCAAACTTGCAACTGTATCCTGATGTAATAAAGAAAATCATAGCTGAAAAAATGGTCATTGTTTTGGCATAGTTTATGATTTTCGACAGCAGCCAGTTATTCAACGTGAGAGATTTGTATGTTATTTTCCTCATTGTGGGTTTCGAATGCAGCCTTAGTAATATAACACAGAATGCAGCCGTACAAAGCAAATAACGAAAACCAATGAAACTAATATAACAAAAACACAAATATAATCAAAGAAAGGAAGGCGACCCTGAGCAGGGACGTAGCCGCACAGAGCGACGGTGGAGAATTGGCCAGTGTAGATGCCATGCTCATCCAAATGCCCAACGTTGATCTGAACAGAAGCCTGGTCCTTGGAGGTGATCAGCCTGTTCGTCGCCGAGCTGCATCCACGCACAAACACCACTAAATTTAATCCAAAACCTTCAACTCCCAATCCCAAAAACAAAAATCTGCGTTCGTTATATGCCGAGGAGTGCGGCACTGATAACTATAAACTGGGCCTATCAGACGAAACCCTATTGGCCCAAAAATCGGCGATTAAAAATCTTTGTGGGCATTGTATTTTAGAAGATGGATGATGTTATCCACACACCATTGTATTTTAAAAATCTTAATTTTTTGTCGGCGGATAGAGGATGTGTGGAAAGTAAAAGGGGTGTGTGAACAGCACCATCCTAGAAGATAGTCGTGTGTACAATGTCGTCTCTCTAAAATTAGGTGGGACAATGGCGGTTCCATTAAGGGACCAGTTGGGTTCTAGTCTCCTATGACCCTAAAATACGGGAAGTAACTCGAAAGGTCTTTCATGAACTCTATGTTAGTTTAGCAGGAGACCTGGTAGTACCCACCAAGTACTCGATAAAATGCATGTTCAGCATATATCGACAATATAGCTCGACAAAAGTCGATAGAGACACCAAATTCTTGACAAAATGCCTCGGTGATAGAACTTCGCAATAATAAACTAAACTCGATCAGTCTTAAAAAAAAGTTATCCAAAGCAAAACCTGGACATACAGGTGGTAAAAAGACGGTCAGTCAAGTGGCATCTGTTCAGTCTTTTGATTTGAATATTTGAATTCAATATTATGGCAATCTCCATTCTTTCTTTCAGGTATTGCAGCAAATCAAACTAATCACTTGACAGATTTTATATATTCTCCAACAGCCCAAACTCATTTGAAAATGGAGGCAGATTCTCTGCTCCTGTTTTCTCATACACTTTCATTATTTTTTTGTTTATATAGTCACAGTTAAGCTACGTCTTTTTGTCTTATTATATTTATAAAAAAATTAATATAAAATGTTAAGATAGCTTAACCGTGATCACATAAACAAAAAAATGATGAAAATATATGAAAAAAAATGAGCAGAGAATATAAATGCCAGTTTTATTAATTTCATCGTCTTTTCAACATATTTGTTCACGTGCTTTTGAACGTCGAACCATGGATTTTCGTCCCTTTGAACACTCCATTCATTACGATGCTGTTGTTAATTAAAAGGAATATAAATGTGTCTACCAACCCAAATTAAGAAGAATATAAATGCCAGTTTTATTAATTTCCCAAATTAAATGTTCAAATGAAGTCAAAAGAAGCGTGATTAGTGGGCGGCCATAAAGTCATTGACATTCTTACAAAGACGGTCAGTCGAGTGGCGTCTCCCCGTAATTACTCCCAAACCCAGTGGCATTTTCTCTCCAACTGTCACTAGGTTTATAAACCCCCAAACCACTCTGCAAACCACTGCGTCTCAGAAACTTGAGATTTTAGGCAAAAACCGAAATAAAAAAAATGGGAAGCTCAAGCACAAGAACTCCATCACTCTGTGGCTGCATCTTCATCTGCGCAATCCTGGCCGCCCATTTGGTAGTGATTGCTTCAGCTTCGGCCGTTGATTTCAGCGGGGGCCACCAGCTGGGCGAGCTGAGCTGGGGTTCGACGAGATCGGCGGCGGGGGGACTGATAGCTGACGAGGACGAGGATGCGGAGACGCAGATGGACTCGGAGATCAACCGGCGCATCTTAGCCACGAGGAGGTACATTAGCTACGGTGCGCTGAGGAGGAACACTGTCCCCTGCTCGCGACGTGGCGCGTCCTACTACAACTGCCGACCTGGGGCTCAGGCAAATCCCTACCGTCGCGGCTGTAGCTCCATTACTCGCTGCAGGCGCTAATTTCAATTTTTATTTTTTATAATTTAATTTCCACCTCCTTTTTGTGTTATTATTTAAAAAAAAATTATATAATTAATGGGTCGAGTTGGTGACTGTGTGTTAAATACCTGAGAAGAGATTTTAATAATTGCTATATTGTAATCTTAAAATACCAATTTGCCACTCTTATTTATTTATTTAATTCATTATTTGTCTGTGCATTGTTGGTTTTCCATTTTCGCATTTTCGCATTTTTATTGGTTACCCAGATGATTATTTGTGATGAAAATTAGAGAAAATAATGATATTATTTGTGATAAAAATTCGGATTCGAGTAAACGCGTAATGGGTTGTAAATGTAAAGGGCATTTGCGGGACGTGACTTTTTGGAAGGCAATAATGTGGTGTGTGATCTGTATCTTGCAGTGTACAACTGTCCTGGTATAGTGCAAACGAGAATCTAACAACATGATTGGATTTTTCATAAAGCAAATGAGACTTTGATGCAGAACTCTAATTTCGGCTGTGGTTTTTTTAGTGGCATATTTTCTGACTGCCGCGTGTCCAATAATAATGTACGCTATATGATTATACACTACCGGTGATACTATATTGACTACATTTCTCTTCCTTACACCGGCGAGAGTCAATTCTGTTGGTAAGGGCGTGCTTGTGGTTAATTCTTAATCCAAGTGTGATTTTTGCTGATAGCAATTTTCATTTGTGCACGATCTATAAATTCATACGTAAAATTAGGTGTTACGCTTAAGTCTTTTCGTCTTGATATTGTGTGTATGTTCTGACGCTAGCAGTGAGAATAGCCAAATCTTGCCCTAAACTTATTTTTGTTATAAAAAAAAAAGGGAAATGATGGGAAATTACCAAATTTTGGTGGATATTAATTAAAAGGTCGGTACTTTATTTGTTGGGAAAATGTTAGTATGAAAGGTAATGCAACCTTCACCAAAATGAATTTATTTGTTCATACCAGACAATTTGACTTCATTTATTCATCTAGTTAGTTATCAAGAGAAAATGTTTGCCTTAAAAAACAAACAAACAAACATTTGATATAAGCAACTGTTATCAACACTCTAAAATAACTATCCCGTATTTTGGACTATTAACAACAGCTCTTTTTATATATTAAATTTCAAAAGCAGGACAACGGACGGTGTGGCTTTCGTGCTCAGTAGTACTGAAGGGTGTTTTAGTCATTAAATTTAATTTCCACGATTGTTAAATATTTATTTTCAATCTTAATCATTCATGTTCCGTATCAATTAATTATACACTCCATTGAAGAAAACTGGATCACAATTAAAATTGTTATAGTCAAAAGCATTAATCATATGATGCTAGTGTTTGCCAACGGTCACAAAGCCAGCGCATTCTAATTGGCATTTTAATATGATGGTATGGAAATCTCTTTGCCATCCACATGCAGTACAGCACTCGAGAGCGCGGTGAAAGTGAGAGCACACAATTGTCAATTATGGCGATGTTTTAAGTCTTTTGTGAGATGCAATACAATCTAACCAAATCGACACCTCATATGTCTTTGTCGCATTAGCCTTCCATAAACCACCATAAGCATGAGAAGAAATTGTAGCAATGGTACGTTAACTTTAACTCAATTAGAGTAATAGTTCATCAACTAAAAATCAATGACTATTAGTCTCTTAAACTCCTTAAAACGTGCAGCTATGGTCATTTTCGTCAACTCTCTTAGAACTTCCATCAAAATGAGTTGTGTTAGAAGAATTATTACTACAATTTGGTTAAAGTTCATGAACCATTGCTTCAATTGGATTAAAGTTCAAAAACCATTTCTCCTATTGGATTAAAGTTGAGGGACCAATTTTACAATTTTTTATTTAGTTTTTCATATTTGCTCCTTGATTCTAACCTCACGTGTGTGACACGTGACTCATTTTGATGGAATTTTTGACGAAGTTGATGAAAATGACCATAGCTACACGTTTTGATGAGTTAATGAACCAATAGTCATGAATTTTTAGTCGAACGACTATTACTCCAATTGGGTTAAAGTTGAGGAACCATTGCTACAATTTTCTCTAAGCATCGGCATTGGGAATCAAGACCACAACAATCAATTACATTATGGTGAAACAGTTAAAACCCAATATTACATTATTCATTTAGAATACCTTCACAGTAACGAACCACATCTAGATAAGTCGTACAAGTTGTGAGATATAAAAGAGGATACGCCAATAGTATTATAATAAAGGGGATTCGGTCGTGTGAAGCTTACTAGGTCAAGTTCTAAGAATTACGCTCGACACCTCAAGCCAGGGTTTTCAAATATAAATGGGGAAAATTCAGGCAAACGAACCAGGAATTCGAAATTTGAAGACGGATAGTAATCAAAAGGGAATCCTACATTGCAGTCAGAAAATGAGAATCAAATTTGGTCTTGTTCACAAATCCATGGAGCATAGATCCGCTCCGAGATATCATCTATACGGTATGGTTTCGAACCAAAAACAGCAAAACGAACACTCAAAATGAGGCAGTAAGCACACCCTATCGATTAAAACAAGTAACAACATAGCATGACATAGTTACTCCTTGGCTGAATCATCCGCTGACTTGGGGTCTATATTAGGCTTCAACGAAGCTGAAGGAGATGGCGATCCTTCCACTCCCATCTCAGCTCTGAGGTCATTGATGCTCTGCTCCAACTCGTCGATCCTGCTGCCCATCTCATCAAGTGCATCAAGGTCAAGGAAACAAGAACCAGCTTAATCCAAAGCAATGCAATCTATGAAGTTACAAGTCCCGTGCAATGCACGTAGAATAAGTCCAATGTGATAAACAAATAGATAAGGGTCAAACGGACATGCTTCCCACAACAATTAAAAGAACATATCTAACCTTATTAATCAAGTCTAAATATGACAGGTATCACCAATCACAAAGTCCACCTACTGAAGAATTTGACAGAGAAAAAACAAAAGGTGATTGGATTAATCATAATCTATAACATTCCTCAAGATTCTTATGTGATGTTCTCATACGCTACCAAGCAAGCAGAACAGAAATCTAGGACAGCCAAATGGACCAAATTCAAATGCTAGCACCAACTTAATAATTTTGCTCTCTAATATCATATAACAAAACTACAATTAAATACTCATAAAACCAGTGTATAATAATATAATGATCAATTTGAAAATAGTAAGCAAAACAATAAAAGGATATTCTTTGTAATGATGGAGTCGGACATTGTCTGGAACCTGGATTGCTGCAAAACTCAAAAACATAAGACACACAGTCCATTGAAATTCATTTCAAAAAAAAAACAAAAAAAAACATCACAAATGAATAACAAACTCACCATCTGTTGAAGAAGATTTTGGACCTGAAAAAAACAAACGAACGCTTAAGCAAAGGGTGGGACTTCGATTGCAGTATAAAATTCTGCTATCATACTACTATGCAGATGGAATGACAATATTATGTACACATATGGGCAGCAAAGCTACCAAGTATATGGAGTAAACGCAATAATTGAGAAACCAAAAAACAAAACCCTCTTAACATTGTAACATATTATAGTTTTATGAATACGTGGCAAAACCAACAAATTGACCATATTTACTAACTGAAAAAATCTTCATTATTCAATTCTAAATATATATCCATCATCATTTTGAAAGGTCCAGACGCCCAATACTTAGATGTACTCATCAGCCTCAACATGCTCAATACTCATCCATATGGGCAATTAGAAGTAGTACAAATTTACATTAATAAATGAAAGAAAGTAGAACCAGAACTCACAAAAACAGTCATATCAGCAGTGCTTTGTTTTGGGTCATCTGGATCATCCTGCCAAAAAGAAATGGATGAGCTACTTCACCAAATTGTCATCAATAGTATAACTATTAGTACATACTATGGTGCTAAATTAGACGGAATATATAGTAAGGTCATGGTAAAGGAATTTTAACAGGAAGAAACCATTCTCAGATGATAAATGTGAAGAGACTGTAACTTAACTGGCTTCTATTTTGACCTCCAAAGGCAACAAAAGGGCTGCATGGTATGGGCTCCCTTATACCCAACTGGACATGTCACTGACATGCAAGCCTAGATCTCTCTCCAAACACTCAGTTCACATTATTTATTGTACATGTTATATTTTATCTTCATTCAACAAGTTTACGAATGTGACCTTGACATCTCATGTACCAAAAGAAAGATGAGCTCAACTCCACCTTTGTATAACATTCCGAAATTCACCAAAGACACACATGTTCCCGAAGCTCCGTCAACCAAAGAATACAATTGTGTACCGAAACTATTACAAAGAATATTGAAATTCTTACCCCCCATGCATATCAATGCAATTGTCTTTAACCATAACACGGTACAAGTACTTGTTTCACGGTTCTCTAGTCCTTACATGTCAAGCTTCCACAATGAACATCCATTATTTTCCCCATACACATGCATGCATTATCATAAGTTTGCAGAATCTGTATCGACACTCTCAGGATGACAATGGTGTATCTCAAGCCATTGACCCACACCATTGTAGGGTCATCCAGCCTTTACCAGATCCTCCTTACTAAAGTAGTTAAAGACATTTGTGCAAGACACTGCTGAGCTTCTCTCGTTACTTTTACCCCCATTTAACAAGTCTTCTACTAGTTACAATTCAATGAATACCCGATAAGCTAGTAAGATTGACCCAAAATCCAAACGACCCCACGAAACACCATATGGAATTAGGTTCCTATGGCTAAGCACTACAATATTATTTCAATTTAACATTGTAATTTCACATCATCAAGGAATGCCAAATGTATGTTTGATGAACCGATGGTGGGCAGCTGAAAGTGAATTTCATCACAGCATATAGACGTGCTAGCGAAAAACGAAGTACAAATTGGTGCATAACAAAAAGAGAAAATAATCAGAAGCATAACATCAGTGCTACTTCCAAAACCCTCGTTCGAGGACCGGAATTGCTATACTGTACAAAATGAATCTTCAAATTAAAGATTTCAGAAACAATGCAGATATTTCAAAGCACATTATGAGTTATTATCTTCACTTATTTTCTCAAATTTTCTCAGCAACCAAACAGAACACTGAACAAGAAACAAAAATGACTCCAATAATCGAAAAAATTCAAAGCTTCAAGGCAGTAAAACAGCACAAGCTTACTAAAATTGAAATATACAGCGTCGAATAACAGATCGGAGTTCATTAGCAAGACATGTTCCGGTAAAAAATAGTAAAATTTTCAAAACCCTAAGGGAATCAATCTGCATGTGATCAAAATCAGTGAAAAAAACAAAATTCGTGGGATAAAATTTGGCGAGTAAAAGGGAACTTACCATGTTCGAATCTCTGTTGCGAAGGTTTTGGAGACCCTCGGTTGTGCAGTGCAGTGCAGTGAGTATATAGAGCGGAGAAAGGTGTGTATGCTGTGTGTGGTATTTGGTTGGAACTTGGAAGAGGAGGGGAATTGGAACACAAGCATTGTGAAGCTACCAAATTACCATTTTTTCCCTACTGCTTTATTATTCAGTTTCTTTTTTATTTATCCGGGGCGAATTTTACTTGTGATATTTTTCTCATTGAAAAAGTAGTTGTGGCCACGTACTATTTCTCATCAAATACGAATTTGAACTATATTATTATTAGCTTATTGTGAGGTTAAGTACACTCATTCCTTTAGTATAGATAATAAACAATAACTGAGAAAAGAAAAGCAAAAAGTTTTATGCACAAGTAATTCAAATATGTGAAAATAACCATGTTCACTCAAAAAAAAAAAATCACTCAAAAACTCAAGTAAATATACAAAAAAAAATAACTCAAGTAAATTGGGAGTTTTCTTTAATAAATATTTTTAGAATCCGGATCCTCTTTGTGAGGATTCCAAGAATTCGTGAATTATATCTGTTTATCGTATATCGTGTGGTCAAAAATCATTTTAAATATTTTTATTTAAAATTAAATACAAACAGTACCTGATAAAAATTAACCGCATAATATGCGATGAACGAACACGATTTATGAATCCTCAAGATCCACACTAAAAGGATTTGGAGAATCCTGTTGGATATTTTTATATAGGCTGATGTATAGAATTTTAATTATTTAATGTAGAAACCACTTAGGGCTAGTTTGGTATTGTTGTGCTTTGAAAAAAAACTGATTCTGCTGTGCTGTGAAATAAAGCAGCAGAGTGTTTGGTAAACTTTTTTGTAAAAGTGCTTTTGGAAAAAAAAAAAAAAAACAGTATTATAGTGTTTGGTAAACTTTTATGTAAAACAACTGTGACTGTGTGAAATGACCAAAAAGGGTATAATACTAGATGTGCCATTAATTTAATTTTCTTAACAAATAAAGGTGAATTACTAAATATACTTTATTTTTAAAAGAAAAATATTTATAAACTTTATCTTAAATATTAATTAGTATGACAAACTACTTCAATTGAAATATTTTAAGACTAAAATATTTTTTATTCTATTTTCTTCTCCAAGGTTCGGTTCTCCTCTTTTGCAAAACCTGTATTTTCTTTCCTCTTCCTCCGCCCACTCCCTATGTGTAACGACCCGTCCCCAAAAACTACAGTTTTTATACTTTTAAAATGTGAAATTTCGAAAATGCCCTTCGAGGCAAATGCATTGACTTTTGTGGACCACCTTGTCGAGTCACGTAAGATCCATTTTCTTGGCGTATCACGTGAGCGCAAACAGAACGCAATTTGGAGTTATAACGAATGAGTTATTAACGAACAAAGTGGAGGACAAAATGGTCATTTGATCATTTTCTGGAATGCTCCAGATTGTTGGAGCAAAATCTGAGAAGCCACGTGTGTGGCTGTGATAGAAAGGAAATAAGGTAAAAGGGAGGAACCGGACCAATTAGGAAAGGGAGAAAATGAGAGAACCAATGGGAGATGAGAAAAAGGAGAGGAAATGAAAGAGTTGAGGGGGTAGCCGATCGGACCCCGATCTGTTTCCATGTCGCGACCCGGTCTCCGGCCCAGTGTTCCGCGACTTTTCTGACGCCTTTCACGACGTTTTCCTAGCTTTTCACAGCTAACCATCAACAACACCAGTGGGTGAGACGGGTCTTATGGCGGTGATCCGCCATTCCGGAAGCAAACTCAGCTAACCACCACCACCACTAATAGAGTCTCCTCAATCTCAGGAACAAAGCCCATGTATTGGTTGGGGCATCAGAGCTTGTTTGGAGTCGAATCAAGAACCACACATTTCTAGGGTTCCGACGGGTTTGAGTGAAATTGGGGCTTGTCCCAGCCAAATTGGCCTTAGCCCCAGTTTGGGGTTGAGGTGATTTTAAAAAAAGCTGCTGTGAAAAAAAGCTGGGACAGTTTTTGGTGTTTGGTAAACGTTCAGCTTCAGCTTTTTTTCACAGTTTTGGGTGAAAAAAAGCCAAAAACAAGAAGCTGCAAAACCCAGCTTTGAAAAACCGGCTTTTTTTCACATCTGTTTTACATAAAAGTTTACCAAACACTATAATATACTGCTTTTTTTTTTTTCAAAAGCACTTTTACAAAAAAGTTTACCAAACACTCTACTGCTTTATTTCACAGCTGCTTATTCTCACAGCACAGCAGAAGCAGCTTTTTTTCAAAGCACAGCAATACCAAACCAGCCCTTAGTCACAGGCATGTTAGCGGGAAGCGACGACATCCTTGCTAGTTCGAGCGGCTTCCGGGCAATGGAAAAACTAGTGAGTGGACCCCTTCTTAACTGTATATTTTTATAAACTATTAACCTAGCATGCATTTCATATTACATGCATTGAATATGCTTTATTTTATGTTTTCCGAATTTATATAATTATGATTTATTGAAATTACGTCTTTCTAAAGAGTATGAATTATTGGATTTGCATATATTAATTTCTATGGTTTTCGTATATAATTTATCTTACGGATTTACAAATATGGTGGATTTACGGATATGGATTTATTATGGTTATGAAGATGGTTCGAGCTTTGATACGAATTTTGAGATATGTTTTTAGTACTTACCTAGTGGGTTATCATACGGCACATCCGCACACCACGGGTATTGTCTATGGCCATAGGACACAGATGATGGAGGAGTGAGTTATGATATATGTATATTATACCCCCCAGCTTCACCGCCGAAAGCGGTATCGGACAGCTTCACTAGCTACGGCTAGTGTCGGTGTGGATGTATGTTATTTTATATAGCTTCATCTTCGGGTGAGGGACATGTTATTCAACTTCACCTTCAGGTGATGGACATATTATTCAGCTTCACCTTCGGGTGATGGACAGGTACTGCCTTCGGGCGACTATGATACCCCTACTTGAGTACTTCACTGATGAGATTTATGGATTTGCCTTTGGGCGACGTTTTCAGCATTATTGAGCATGGTTTTACATGTACATGTTTTACGAAGGTTTTGCGTGGCATGCTAGGGTTTTTATAAAACCTATATATGTTTTCAAAATAGGGGGTTAGTATGTTCGTAAAGAAAATGGTTTTCTTATTATTAGTATTATTATTATAAACTTTGGTCCACTCACCTTTTCGGTTTTTGCACCCCCTTAGGAGTTAGGATCGAGGCACATGATCCCCGCGTTGGGGCACTTCGGCATAGTTATCCTCGAGTATTCTCAGTATAGATATCCTTTTCTGGGTCGTATCTTTTAATAGTCATTCCTTCATATTATTCTTAGTTAGTTGTATGCTCTGAACACGTTCCCGCTTTGGTATAATTGTTCTAATTGCATATATTTTATTTGTATACATGTCTAAAATGGCTTCGTCACCCTCGATTGTCGGCCAGTACGTGCTTACCCTGGTATGTGAGAATATCGAGGTCGGGGCGTGTCACTATGTCATCTTTCTCTTTTTGTCTCTCTTTCCCATCTAGAATTCTAGAGTCATCCTTTTTGCCTATTTTTTTTTTCATCTGATTTTCTCCACTCTGAGGACCACATCGTCCAAAAGTTCATTCTCATCTACCTCAAGATTATGGACAAGATCGACTTTCCGAATTCTGAGACTGAGATTTCTACCTTTTTTTCCCCTAATTATATAACTTCCACTACCACTAGTTTCCCAATTTCATCTCATCTGCCATCCATGGCATCTGCAAGTTCTCACAAACCACTCATCTCCTCTGCCATCCACTACTTTCCCCATTACTTTTTGGTCCTTCCTCTTGGAGTTGCAGAATGAGCTTACTATGAAGATATGTTGTGTGAAATTGTGCATCTTGGATCGACTACTTGATGGTTTTTGACAGCTGGGTTTTGGATTTGTTTCTTTAGTCTGCGATGCGACGGCGAGTTGAAAAATACTTCGATGGAATTTCGATTTCGAAATTTGAAATCTGGCAAAATAAGAATATCAATGATGAAGATTCAATCTTGAACCCAGCAAGAAGGAGAAACAGAGGAGGGAATTTTTGAGATTGTGAAAGTTTCATTAAATTCTACTGTTCACCCACTTCCTTGAAAAAAAACAGCTGGTTTTGAGAAGCAGCTTTTGCTTTTTGCCACTTTTCAGCTTAAAATGACCCGTGACTTTGAAAATAAGCATAGTTACCAAACACAAATTTTACTCCAACTTTTTTTCATCCCTGTTTTAAAAATAATTTAAGCAGTACCATACCTTACCTTATGCTAATAAGCGCTTCGGCTAGAAATATGTTTTATTATAGACATGTCAAGAAAAAAAAAATCTAAGTGTTTCTCAAAGTACTTTTCCAAAAAACGCTATCAATTTCAAACTTTTATATCAAACATAGTCAACAACCCTTTTGGTGGTAGGAAATTAGTTTTAGCCCTTTGAATGCAATCTCAAACCTGCCCTCATTGTTCTCCTTATTCCTCATGGGACTCTTAGGCCTCGTTTGACAACTCAAATTGTACTGACTATTTTAGTCGGATAGGATAAATAGTCACTGGATAGTACTGACTAAATTAGTCGGGCGTTTGGTGTAATATCGGACTAAAGACCGACTATTTAATATTGTGTTTGGTATTGTACCAGATAAATCGTATTGTTATTATTTTTATGAAAAACAATTTCCATCAGTGCTGAACCCATCACAGTTGACAAGCAAAAGAGCTTTGAATCCACCAAAACAAACACCCAACATCTCCAGACTCTTATCAGTCACCGTCATTCTCTTCAGCCAGAGCTCCTCCAGCAGCGGGTACTCGGCGGCGAACACCTCCAGCCACGACCGGACATCGGAGCCCCAACGGTCGAGGACTAGATTGAAGTCCGTGAACCGGGGTTTTCCCTTCAGGGTCACCCTCCGAATGTTACGAAATCATCGGGAAACAATCTCTGATGATGCGGCATAGCACTTTCCGATAAACACTTGGCGGCACGACCACCTCTCCACGTCGCACCAGGCCTTGTACACTAGCGACACCGAGCTCCGGTCCTTTCGTAACTCCACCATGCCCAGAACACACTCCAGAACCTCTATCACTGGAGTCTTTGTCACCTGAGTTTCTTCTGCCTAGCTGGCTGTTCTTCCTTCTTGGGCTCCTCTGTCACCGGAGCCTCTGCTGGAGGTTGGGATGAAGGGAAGGAGAATGAGTGGCAGTACCTTGGTTGAAATAGAAAAACCCATTTTTTGTTTTTACATAAATTGCAGATTGCATAATTGAATCCGATTCGACTTAAGATTCTTTGAGAGATACCCTATTAAGAATTAGTTCTTCTTTCAGCCATGGCTTTGGAAGTGGGTGTGAGGAGAGAGAAGACAAAGGAGAAGAAAATAAGGAAGAAAAATATGGGATTGGCGATGGCAACGGCAGCGACCTAGCAGAACGATGTGAGAGAGTGAGAGCGATGGAGCAAGATTGGATGGAACCGACTAATTATACAAAGGTTTTTGGAAAGATAAATAAACGGGCATACACCGGATAAATGTGTGGGCCCAGTATAAGTAATACTGGTACTATTTAGTACAAAATTGCACCAAACACCCTGAACCGTATTAACTATCATATCTGATCCCTTATACGGGCTGCCAAACGAGGCCTTAGTAGGAAAATGATCCTCGCCCGATCCTTTTCTTGGGGATCCTAGGGATCCCGTGATCGTGACCGTTCATCGTACATCGTGTGGTCAGAAATCATTTCAAAATTTAAAATTATATATAAATAGTCCCTAACAAAAATTGACCGCACGATGTATGATGAACGGTCATGATCACGGGATCCCTAGGATCCCCAGGAAAATGATCCGGTGATGATCATTTTCCCTCTTAGCATGGCTTGTTTTGGCCGACGATAGATTCCATGCACAGTCCAATGCTTTTTTCCTGTTAAGAATGATCTATAAATAATGTTCTAAAATATAGAATGATCTACAAATAATGTTCTAAATGTATTTTAACGACCAGAGTCATCTATATTTTACAGTGTTCTAAAAAAGGGCCTAGGCACCCGAGGCATTTCTTTTGCAAATCGGTTGGAAAAATCGGTTGGGCTCTAGGTGGCCCTATGCGGGGCTAGGTGGCTAGGCGGCTAGACGGTTTTTTTTTTTTTTTTTTGTAAAAAAAAAAAAAATCCTATCTACATTACTATATTTCCTTATTTTCCTCCATTTTGCATTTTATGTGGTTTTAAATTGTGAACTTATTGTACATGTGTCATCCTAAAATACTCATCACTATGGTTATATGACATATATGCTTAAAATGTTTTTAAATTTTGGACTTGTTAGATACTCTTTTTGCATTTTATCATTCTTTTTATTATCTTATCCATGGATTTCATACAAGTATAATTTTTTTGTAAGTGTCAATATGCACTTATTTACAAGATATACAAGAAATTTACCTAAATCTGCCTAGGCCTCCTAAGCGCCCGCCTAGACCCCGCCTAGCCGCTAGGCGCCAGCCTGCCGCCCGACTAGATCCTAACGTTTTTTAGAGCTTTGATATTTTAGAACATTATTTATAGATCATTCTTAAAAAAGATAGACAAATCCAAAATCATTAAGACATTCATTTGTGGTGAAGAAAATTGACGAATACAGTCCTATAAAGAAACCCTAAATTCTTAATCCAATAGTCATATGATTTCAGATTTGGATGATTTTTTGTAAACTTGATTTTTGATGG
This sequence comes from Heteromeles arbutifolia, assembly GCA_024362995.1. NCBI lineage: Eukaryota > Viridiplantae > Streptophyta > Magnoliopsida > Rosales > Rosaceae > Heteromeles > Heteromeles arbutifolia. The sequence continues at coordinate 24,703,918 of JANCRC010000006.1, forward strand.
AGGGCCTAAAAGATGTTGGAACTTGTGAGGGACTTTAGTCCCACATCCCCCATACACCTTTTGTAATTCCCCTTTATAAGTGAGTTCACTCACTTATTGTTTGAAAGGAATTGGGCCAAAGCCATGGACCTTAGGCCTTGGACTTTGAAGGTTTGAGTGTATATATTAAATGTCAAAGATAGGCCTTGGGGTTCTTGGGCTTGATGGACGAAAAACCCAAGTGCGATTTTTACATTTTTGATTTTAGGATTCAGTTTTTTCCGAAAGGATAATACTGTTTACAAAACAGTTACATCTTTTCTAAAATGATAAGAATGAACAGCCATAACTGTTTAAAAACGCCATTATATATATGGCAGTGATTTTAGAACATAAACATAATTCCATCGCTCTCTCTTTGATCCTCCACAGAGAAACGCATAGTAAATTTGCCAAGAATCCAAGTTCGATTGCATGAACTTGGGTTAGATAGTTGTATCCTGTAAGATAGACGTCCGTGAACTACTGCACTGGTGTAGGGGCGAATTTATGTCTTAGGAGATTGCTACTGCAAGCCTCTATCTTCCATAAACAAGTCAATGATTATTGTTGTGATTCTATATGCAATTTTATTAATTGTTCATATTTTGGTATATTGTATATATAGAGAAATTGTCATTCGAAATAAACAGTGCAAATATTATATAATTGTATAATTGATATTTGATTGGTACTAATAAAAAATAGACGGTTCAAATCGTTGAAATACATTATGAAATGAGCCTCATAAAAACATGTGTAAAAAATTATATAAAAAATGGGGTCACATATCTATTCCCATATGGATTTGGATCCTCTCCTAAGCAGGGGGTCCGAATCCTCCTGACCCAATAACACAAGCTGATGGATTTTGATCTAACGGCTATAATTATTATAACTTTTAGGGGGATTCTCTGTTTGTTGCCGTTTGATCAAAATTCAACGGCCCGTGTTATTGGGTCAGGAGGATTTGGACCCCCTGCTCATGAGAGGATCCAAATCCTTCCCATATATATACAGGAATTGCTTAAGGGAAGGGATCCCCATTTTTTCAAAAAAATGGGGACACGCTCCCCACCGTTGGATTTGACTTTAATAAAATTGTGTGGTTGAGATTGTGTGGCCTGTGTTTTAATCTCAACCACACAATTTCATTAAAGTCAATCTAACAGTGAGGAGCGTGTTCCCATTTTTTTGAAAAAATGGGGATCCCTCCCCTTAAGCAACCTAATATATATATTTGGAATGTTATTATTTTGATATTGTGTGTGCCCTCCTCGGTCCTCACATGTGTTTTTTTACATCCAATGGCAAAAGATTTTCCAATATGATAAAGACATGAATGGAGTGAAGAATGGCGAAGAGAAAAGATGATTAAAAAGTGCCAAGTTGCAATACGTTCATCTTCGTAACAGGTAATAAGAAACTTCCACTAGAATTTATTTAATTATTTTACTGCATTACTTTATCCTAATTTATATTATAAAAGGAATTTAAATACAGACATCGAGGTTGAAGTTAAAAAAAAAAATCTAATCACCAAAACAATTCATTCATTGCTTGCAAGACTAGAATTATCTTAATTACCTAAGTTAGGAGAAATTTTTAGTTGTGACGGGAACACGGATGGTCACGTGTTTTTATCTAAGTAGAGGAAAATTTTAATTTTTAAGTTATTAACCTTTTGACACACATATCCCATCATTTATATAGGGACACGTGATGTATTACATCGTGTGACGATCATACTGAAATATGTCTCCTCAGTTGGAAAGTGTGTGGAGTCGCGTAGTGCTTGGCGGCTGCCACATGTAGATATGCAATGGTATAATGAATGATCAATGTGAAAACTCGGTTTTGTCTTTCATTAAGATGGGTGGAGGGCAGGCCGTGTATTTCTCACATAAACACATGGTAGCTGTTAACTCCTATTATTAGCTGTTATTAGAACGGCACACGCGGACTTTCATGTGATGTGATGTGATGTGATGCGATTTCTCTTTCGATTCATTTTGTGGGAATCCTAGAAATACACATATTCTAACCATTTATCGTACATCGTGCGGTCAGTTTTCGTAAGATATTATTTGTGATTTTAAATAAAAAAGTCAAATAATTTATGACAGCACGATACACGATGAATGACTAAGATGTGATGATCCCTAAAATCTCCACAAAGTGGATCCGGATGAGATCCAATTCCATCTACTTGATGTCAAACTCGAGTGGCTCACAACACATGCTTTGGTTTTCTTCACTTAATTTGGAATTTGATTTGCATCGCATTTTGTCAAACTGTCAACTGAACCCTCGTGATCTCTACGTAAACAAATGTGGCCTTGTGATTTCTTTCGCTGAGTCTCATTCTTGTGGTCACTTGCAAGATTTTAAATAATGGATATTTCTTGTGGTTGCATACGAGATTTTAAATAACGGATATTTTGAGTGGTTGCATGTAATGTTTTAAATAGTGGATATTTTCGAAAGATATTTTTTATGTTTTATAAAAGCATACCATTATACTAAAAAATATATAATATATTCATCTATTGAAATATAAACCTAAAAAATTTGTATTGCTCTATTAAAACATACAGTATTCAAGTCACCAAAACGGAAAAATAAGTATTTTATTTTTGCTCACCACCTAACAAAAGTAAGAAAAATATGAAATTATAGAAGTGTACTGTCCATCAAAAACAAGAAAACACAGTCGTTTCGTTAAAAAAAAAAAAAACAGTAATTGTTTGATTTAATTAAGAACCACGCCAAAAGTGGAAATGCATTTAATTGTAAGATTTAATGCAACTCATGAAATCAATAATGATCACCCAATTTTTCTGATATCAAGCTCAAATATTACCCTTCACTTTTTGATGCTTCTCTTTTGATAAACTTAATTTATGGCAATTTTGTAGGTACTATATATAGTGGTTTTCTTATATATGTATATACTACAATGTTTTTTTTTTTTGTTGAGAGAAATACGATATTAGATATTCAATTCGAACAACGAGGTACAAGTACAAATTGACAACAAATTGAGGATAGCGTGTCTATTGGGCCTCAATAAAACCTTGCCGGAGCTTTTAACCTAGTCGAAGAAAAAAAAGCGTCCCACACGAAACAAGGAACTATCCTCAAATGTCAATACAAAAGCAAATTACAAGGAATCCCTAAGCAAATCAGGGGAATCTTCCGCCTACCAAACATGTAGCGTATATCCATTGTTGTGCTGTGAGTATCAACCGTGTAGCAAAGCATGCGACCATGGCTTCCATAGTCTTTTCCACACGTTGTAAAACCAGCCTGAACCACCAGTTGAAAATATCTCCAACAAATTGGATTAGTTGGACCAACAACCACTTACCTATGCCTGCAAAACTACGGACAAAGGCAAATTACGAAATGAAAACTAACAAACAGGCCACCACGTGACTGGCTGCCTGAAAATCCGAGAAAGTATTGGGCACTTGAAAAGGAGAGATAGCTAGTGAAGGCCAAACAACATCTCTACAAAGCCGGTACAACCGGAAAACATGCGCCCATAATATTTTAATTTTTTTCCTCCAACCCCAGACCCATGCTGAAAGGCCCATCCAACCCTGTCTCCAACATTGCAGTAGCCACCGCCCACGGAGGCCGGTCACCATGCGCACCAAGGAATCCTCGATAGGAAAAATAGGTTGCCACCCTTAGCTCCTCTGCAGTAAGTGCCAACTGCGTGGCTAAAACCACGAGCACCGGAGCCAGATCCCACGACGCCATACGCAGTAATAAACTTCCAGCCGTCGCTCTTCTCGAGAAGCGTAGAAACTAGGGAACCCTAGAGAGCAATTTGGACCCTTTTAGCATCAAATAATAAAAGAATTGAAAGAGGAGAGAAGCTCAGTGCAACACTCATTGTCGCAGCCATGGAGGGTGTCTCCAACTCCAACAACTTTCCTTTGTAGGGTCTACACAAACGCGCTAGGGAAGGGAAGTAGCAGGGGGTGGATCTGGCACCATTTTCGACTTGGCGCACACAGATTGGAGCCCAGGATAGGGTGCGGGTGGATTATGAGGAGGTGATGTAGAGAGGAAATGAGGGGGTCAAGCACTAGGGAAGGAAGGAGACCAAGCTCACAACATCGAAGACAGAACTGAAAGGAAGAAAACTGAAAAAAAATAGCAAGAGGGAAGAACAGAGGGAGAAGGGAGGAGAAGAGGGAGGGAGGGGTGGGGTTGCCACCGGCACCTAAGCCAAAGGCTAGGGCCGGCGGCTAAGTTATGCTCTCAGAGAGTTTTTTTCCCGTATATACTACAATGTTGAAAATTGAGAATGAAATACGATTTAAGTCACAGTATGAGTAGATCATAATAAATTAATATGAAACTCACTAAACATAAGACATCTTAAGTGGGAAAACAACTTATTACATGATATAAATATTAATTAAATTCCTGTCATTAAAGTAAACAAAAAATCATTGGAACTTTATTTCTAGACGAAACGATCCGGTTTGATTATAATATTGACACAAATATCAAAGAGTATGTTTAAAGTTTCTCAATTCAAAAAAACTTAAACACAACATAAAAGGTTAATTTGGCTAAACTAATTTTGATCGTACAAGTGGATCTAAGGGTGAGAAATGCACGAGAATAACCAAACTCAAAGGACTACGACGGCGCTCCAAACATACAAAAACTCCATTTGTCATGAAAATGTTAAAGCTTCGCGAATTAGAATATGAGGATTTTTACACACAGAATGTTGAATACAACGAGTCCCGACCAAGTCGACCGCAGAGTATTTTTCCCTCCAACGTGATGACGTGCGAGACGCCGAGATGAGGGTAAATAAAAAATTACAAATAATTTCAAAAAATAAGGAAACTTGTCAGAAGCCATACATTTCTGATATTCTTTCCCCCAGACGAGCACCGACGCCTATCGTTCTCACTAGTCACTTCTTTAAAAGCTCACCCCTCTAAACGCCCACCATTTCCTCCATATTTACAATCCTAACCTCCTTCAAAAGTACAAAATCCTGCAGGCTGAAAGCGAGCAGCCTCAAACGCTCCAGTTTCCCCCGATCGACCTTCCAGTTCAACTTGGGCGAGTCAGCATGCTGGACCGGTTCTTAGGGCCTTGCCGGGCCCGTCAGATCCAGAGGGCGCTGCGGCACGGAACGGTGACTTTTCTGTGCTTGTTCTTAACCGTCGTCGTCCTGCGCGGCACAATCGGCGCCGGGAAGTTCGGAACACCAGAGCAGGACTTCAACGATATCCGCGAACGCTTCTACACTCACAACCGGCGCGTGGAGCCCCACCGAGTGCTCGAGGAAGCCACCCCCGAAACCAACCAAAAAGACGCCGACCCGGCCGGCCAGTCCAACAACTATGCCGAGTTCGACATATCCAAAATCCTCAAAGACGAACCGGCAACCGACGACGAGAAGCGGAACCCGAACCAGCCCTACAGTCTCGGCCCCAAAATATCGGACTGGGACGAGCAGAGGTCCGATTGGCTGAAGAAAAACCCGGGTTTCCCCAATTTTGTCGGACCCAATAAGCCCCGGGTCCTGCTCGTAACCGGGTCGTCGCCCAAACCGTGCGAAAACCCGGTCGGCGACCACTACCTATTGAAATCGATCAAGAACAAAATCGACTACTGCCGCCTCCACGGGATCGAGGTATTTTACAATTTTGCCCTTCTGGACGCGGAAATGGCCGGGTTTTGGGCCAAACTGCCACTGATCCGGAAGCTCCTTCTGTCCCACCCGGAGGTGGAGTTCCTCTGGTGGATGGATTCCGACGCCATGTTCACCGACATGGCGTTCGAGGTCCCCTGGGAGCGATACAAGGATCACAATTTCGTTATGCACGGATGGAACGAGATGGTGTACGATGACAAGAACTGGATCGGGTTGAACACCGGGTCGTTCCTGCTCAGAAATTGCCAGTGGTCGCTGGACATTCTGGACGTCTGGGCGCCGATGGGTCCGAAGGGGAAGATCCGGGACGAGGCGGGTAAGGTCCTAACCCGGGAGCTCAAAGGCCGACCCGTTTTCGAGGCCGACGATCAGTCCGCCATGGTTTATATATTAGCGAAGGGGAGGGACACTTGGGGGAAGAAGGTGTACTTGGAAAACGGGTATTATCTCCACGGTTATTGGGGGATTCTGGTGGACAAATACGAGGAGATGATTGAGAACCACCACCCGGGGCTGGGCGACCACCGGTGGCCGCTGGTGACGCATTTCGTCGGGTGCAAGCCGTGCGGGAAGTTCGGGGATTACCCGGTGGAGCGGTGCTTGAAGCAGATGGACCGGGCATATAATTTTGGGGATAATCAGGTGCTGCAGATGTACGGGTTCGAGCATAAGTCGCTGGGGAGTAGGAGAGTGAAGAGGGTGAGGAATGAGAGTAGTAATCCCCTGGAGGTGAAGGATAAGCTTGGATTGCTGCACCCTGCTTTCAAAGCTATCAAGCCATCATCATCATCTTCCTGATGTGTTTTGTTTTCCTTAATTTTTGTTTTGTTTTTTAAATATTTGTTGGGATTAATTTAATAATACAGTTAATTTGTAATTCACCTTTGATGGTTTTTGTTAATTATTTTGTGTTATAAGGAATATTAAACTTGAACTTTTGGTATCGGATTGATTCGTGTATTTTTGGAAGGAACGCATTTATAGAGATTATGTGAACGAAGTAGTGTTTGTTTAGCAGTTTTAACACTTCATAAATGCAGTGTCCTAAATATAATAATTCACATGCAACATGAACGGTATAATGTAAACAAATGTACACCGTCATAGTGAGAATTTTTATGCAACATGAACGTTATTGTGATAGCAACTCAAGTCAATGGCACACTGATATGGATTAGGTGCAGAAGCCATCTTCTGTATTGTAGGTTTGGTTGTGTCTTTTGATGTAGAGAGGTTGGGAGTTGGGTTTCAGTTTTTGATGTTTGATAATGTATTACGAGCAAAAAATATGCACATTCGTTCTTGAATGAACTGGTAACACCATGTTGCAATTTGACAGTTACGAAAACAATTTACCAAGTAAAGAATCTCCCTTATTCAAAACTCCAATTACTCTAATTTGCAACAAGTTCGTAACAATTTTACAGTGATACAAACAAAATTTACCAAATAGAGAATCTCCCTCACCTATTCTAAGTTTTTGGGCTATCATTCCCGACCCGGCCCGATACAATGTACCGTTGTAGTGGCGGTGGGTCCAGCCCACGGACATCCCTTGGGTCCACAACCGAATCCAACCCTCTCAAACACCCCACGTCATCACCAGCTCAACGAAGACGTCAGGACGTGTTCCCCATTGGAACCTTTCACTGAAGAGTCAAGAGTGTGTGAGCTCTCCCTCTCAAAGCTCGACTCTCCTCAAATCTCGCTCTCTCACTATAAATGCCCAACAGCTCTTGTCTTTCTCCTCCTCCTTTTTCGCTCTGGCGGCTCTCCAAATTCTCCAATCCCTTCCTCCCTTCACTTTCTCTCTCTAGCAAACCCTAATTTTCTCACTCTTCCTCCACTGTCTTCGAATAACCAGTCGCTGCCTTTCTTTTATTTCTTTTTTTTTTTTTAATTATTTAGTTTAATTAATAATCCGGTTGAGGTTGGAGAAGGCGATAATGGAGGTCTCTGTACCAGAAACGGCGAAGAAGCAGCACGAGTTTGCTTTGGCATCCGCCTCCGAGCTCGCTTCGTCGTCGTCTTCTTCTACTCTTGCGCCGGCGCTGGCTCGGTTCAGCGCCGAAGACGGAGTTGCAGAGCTTTGGTTTCAGCAGGAGGCTGAGTCCGTTGCTCGTCTCAATGTCGATCTCCTAACTGCTAAGGTTTGGTTTTAATTTGGGGTATGCTGTTTTAGTTTAGCTTTGTAAGTTAAGAATATTTGTTTTGGTTGCCGAGAAAGTGAAGGAAGATAAAATCTCATAAAAAAGAAAAAGTATTAAGTTTTGTTTGGTTGCCGAGAAAGTGAAGGAAAATAAAATCACATGAAAAAGAAAATCTAGTCGAGAACAGTTTACTCTGTACGTGGTGTGTGCTTACTGCTTTGAAGATTTAATCATACATAGATATGTCTTTGCTGATTTTTCTCCGTAGTAGAATACTTGATACAATGTTGTAACTCAGTCTCTTGTTTGATTTTGGTATGTGTTTTTCCGTCTGCAGCTATTCAAGTTAGGTCCGGTGCAGTCAGTTTGCATAACGGAAGGTTCTGATACCGACAAAGAGGTAATCGAAATAATTCATCTTTACGCGTTTGCATTTTGATTATTTTACTTTGCAAACTTTTACGGTGCCAAATATGTATCATAGCGGATTTTCACGTTGATTGTACTTTTGTGTGCAACATTGTACCTTGATTGTACTTTTCTGTGCAACATTGTACGTTGGTTGTACTTTTATGTGAAATTGTTTTACGGTTCATTAAATTTCTGTCATATGTTTGTTTCCGTTAACATTGCTTCTTTTGAACCAGAAATCGTATTCAAGGGGAGTCACTGTTCATTTTAATAATGAGGAGGACAGTGGAGACTTCCATCATGCATTTGAGCAATGGAAGAAGGACCTTGTTGATCAAGGTGCTGTTCCAGAAGTTTACTTATGACTATTTTAACTATTTCTTTTGTTTATGGATGAACTGACCGAAGAAGTACGAAAGGAATATCGTTGCACATCTAGAACATAGCTATACTGTTGTGACGTGATTTAAGTTTGTCTTAGGAGTCCTTCCATACAAATACTCGTATACTTTGACTGTCTTGCTCCTTGTTGTGCAGCGTTGCATGCTTGTCAATTACTCTGCTTTTGTTTACTCTTGCAGGACAAAAATTACCAAATGGAGAACTATCATCTACCAAAAGCAAGTTTGACGACAAAATAGAGCCATCTTCTGCTAAAATGTATTTCCATTACTATGGACAATTGCTGCATCAACAGAACATGTTACAAGATTATGTGAGGACAGGTTAGTTCACTAGTTATACTCTCTTGATCATTTCCAACTTCACGGTTCTTTGAATTTGGATCAGAGAAGTTCTCTTGAGCTTTAAAATTAATACTGTAAATTTATACCAAATTTGTTAGTTTGCAGTAAAAAGTGCTATGAGTTGATGTTGAATATGTTAGTGATGTTCTATTTATCTTTCTTCAGGAACCTATTATGCTGCAGTCATAGAAAATCGTGTGGATTTTAATGGTCGTGTGGTTGTCGATGTTGGTGCTGGTAGTGGTATTTTGTCATTATTTGCTGCTCAGGTAAACTCTGCTCTTTGATTAACTTGATATTTATAGAAATCGTTCGCTCTTTGTTCTGGCATACGTATTTTCTCCTTATTAACAGTCTTCTATTTATTTTCTGCCCCATATAGGCTGGTGCTAAACATGTTTATGCTGTGGAAGCATCTGAAATGGCAGAATATGCACGCAAGCTAATTGCGGGGAACCCTTTACTGGGTCAAAGGATAACTGTGAGACTTTTGATGTCATTTTTAACTTTCCTGTCCTCTTTACTTATTATTCCTGTCTTCTAATGGGGCCATATGTCATCTACATATAGGTAATCAAAGGTAAAGTTGAGGAGGTTGAATTGCCTGAGAAAGCAGATATCCTTATCTCGGAGCCAATGGGTAAGCCTTTATATATTTTCTGTAGACATTCACGAGCATGTTGTCCTGCTCTTGTTGACTGCTCTTGTTGATGTTAAACTCATATTTTTCTACCTCTGCTTTTGTTGTATTTTTGGCAACATCTGCTCTAATAATACTATACCTAATATAACATTTTGTTTGTCATGGCTTTAGGCACCTTGTTAATTAATGAAAGAATGCTGGAAACCTATGTGATTGCAAGGGATCGGTTTCTTCAGCCAAATGGAAAAATGTTCCCCACATTGGGAAGGTAAAAACCTATATTTTTTACAGCTTACATACTGAACTCTAATTCCACCATGAAGCAGTGAAATTGACTGGTTGCACCATTATTAACAGGTACTATGTATTTATTACGACCCAAGTGCCTACATCAAAATATCAACTTTAGTTTATCCGGAAAAAAAAAAAATCAGCTTTGGAATATTTAGCCTTTTTATTTTCTTAGACAACAGATCTGTTCCCAGCAATAAAAATTTTATTAGTTCAGATCAGGACTACTTAGGAAATTCTTGCAGTGCTTTAGTCACTATTCATGACAATATTCTATATACCTACATGTTGCCTGATCACGTTATTTTTCTCTTGGGTTTGGTGATGCAATATGAGATTCTTTCATTTGTATCTTTTCCTTTTGTTTTTCTCATAAATTCAAGTTGATTACTCCTGCAGGATTCACATGGCACCTTTCAGTGATGAATATTTGTTTGTTGAAATTGCAAATAAGGTGCGTATGTCATCATCATTTTCCGTTAATTTATACAAGGAATGACATTATGCATGGATTACCATTCAGGAACATGTAACCGACGAGCCATGTATAGTGCAGCTGATCTTAAAGAATATTAGATCGGTGTTATGAACGTATAGCGCAATCACTTTCCTCCCTTGTTTGATGTATATTAATGTTCTTGTTTTGCATGTATACAGGCTCTCTTCTGGCAGCAACCAAATTATTATGGTGTTGATTTGCAACCATTGTATGGATCTGCATTCCAGGGATATTTTTCACAGGTCTAATATTTCTTATAGATTCCTAAAAAATATTGCGTTCACTTATTGGTTGACGAAACCTTATTGTCTGCAACAGATATTATGTGCGCACATTGAGATATTGATGTGGTTTTGCAACCTTGATTCACATGTCTAGGGTACATAAGGTGTCGAGTAATAGAAGTTTATCCTTTTTTTAGATTTACTTTCGAAATTTATATGAAAATTTTGTTGTAGGATTTCCTGGTATCTTCCTATCTCCTATTCCATGAAATTAGGCTTTTGAAGAAAAGAGGATTTTGAAATGAACATTGCCTTTGTTTTGTTTTTTGTTTTTGAGGGAAAACAAATTGTACCCTTAGGGGGGCGTATGTTGCTCGCGATAGGCTTGTTTTGGATCAATTGTAGGGACTGGTCTGGATAGGCTTGGCTTGTTTTGGATTGGGCTTATTTATAGCCCACCTTTTAAATGGCTTAAAATAAGCCCTGTTAGTGAAGGTGTAATGGTAATTAATCCAGTTCTTAAATAGCACCTAGTTTGGCCCAACTTAGATTGGGGTTAAGTAACCCGATCCCAGTTCTTGTCCGGTTTGTTTAACCGAACCCTTAGAGGACAAACCAAGTCAAACTTAACATGTTACACTCTTGGCATGCTCTTCACATGTTAAACTTGACATGTTAAACTCTCTGCATTTCCCATTCTTTCTTATCCGGTTAAACTCTTGGCATGCTCTTCACTGTCCATGATCTTGTGAAATAAGGGGTAGCTACAACCCTATGCCATCACAATTAAAGTACCTTGTTCCTTTTTAGTTGATTGGTATAATGTATTGATTTGCTTAGGCCTTGGAGCTACGGGTTTATGAATCCAATGGACATATGCCGCATCAATATTTGTATTACCAAGGCTTTTCCAATTTTCTTAGACTGATATGGCTGAATTGCCTTGTTGGGTGACCGTTTAGCACTTAAATGTTTTAAGATTATGTCTACAAAATGTTTGATTGGTGGTTGTTTTGGTTGCTCTGATTTGGTGATGTGCTGAATTATTCTGTTTTATTCTGGTACAGCCTGTGGTAGATGCTTTTGATCCAAGATTACTGGTGGCTCCTTCAATGTCTCATGTGATTGACTTTACCAAAATAAGCGAAGAGGACTTGTATGAAATTGATATACCGCTACTGTTTACAGCTGCAGTAGGCACTAGAGTGCATGGGTTAGCGTGCTGGTTCGATGTCTTGTTTGATGGGAGGTAATCATCTGAATCAATGAATCAATGATCTTGTGGAATCAATATAATCTTCTGCATTTCATTTACGACTACAAATTTGTGGGTCTCATAACTGCTTTAACATTGCTTACTTACAGTACCGTACAAAGGTGGCTTACCACCGCGCCTGGTGCACCAACCACCCATTGGTACCAATTACGTTGCGTTCTTGCTCAGCCAATTTATGTGATGGCGGGACAAGAAATCACTGGCCGACTCCACATGGTTGCCCATAATGCTCAAAGTTACACAATGTATCTCACATTGGCAGGTCAGTGTCTAATATAACACTTGTTTTGGCTTCAGATTTCTTTTTCCAGTTTTCTAACGAGTTTATGGTTTCACTCTTCAGCTAAAATGTGGGGTCCTGGTGCCGAGCAAGGAGGAATAATTCAGCAATCTTCTTGTAAACTTGATCTCAAAGAGCCCTACTATAGAATGTCCCAACCGCAAGCGTACACAATTGCCCAAGATCCGCAACCACATCAGCAAATACAGACGCAGGTAAGGGGCTATCACCGTCAACTGGACCCGATCCTTCTGATTTATTTGAATTATTGTTTTTAGGGTCAAAGCATAATGATTAACTAAATCACCAGGGCCTCTATGAGCAACATAAAAAAGTATACATACCAGGTTTTGTCCTGCAAACATTTACCAAAAAAAACGCCGTTGCTCTGCCTGTCGAGAGGGTATGCTAACGCGGTTTATGTTGTTACAGGATATACCGATTCAGTCCCAGGATTTGGAAGATTCTGAATTTTTTCCACAGCCACCATCACCGACTTCAGGGACAAAGATCTTACTGGAAGAGTTTGCCAAATCCGCAGGGGCTTGGAAGAACGTTTGATCTCTGTTTGTTTGTAACATAAACTGTTTAACTCTAGCAAGTGCTAGGGATCCCTGTTAGTCGTCCACCGCATCCCGTTTAACTGGTCTCTCACTCCCTCCATGTCTTAGGGTTTAACCCCTGTAAATTAGATATTCATTTGAGTGGCTTGTGCAGCAGATTTATGCAAATTTTATATTGCTTTCACCAGCTTATGAATGAGACTCGGTCTGTTTTCTAGGCGATCGACCCCCTGCAGATACGCTTCCTAACCGGTTATGTCAATTTGAAATGCCAAGGCACCAGGAATGGCTCCGTTGCGAGTTGAAGGCTCGGACAACCTGCACCGTCGGAAACTGAACCCAGAAAGTAAGGGATTGGATGGACTGATTTCGTCAAAAGGACAATCTTTGAAATAGCTGCGTCGACATTTAGACGGTTCAGTTTTCCGGTATTCGCTAGGGTCGACGCCTGAATGTTACGCAAAGTTAGGTCATAGACATTTTGAAGCCTTTTGTTTCCAAATTGATTTCATGGTACGTACCACTTACTGGCCCGAAATATCAACAATTAGATGTTGCACTCATAGAGATCAAATGGATCTTTGCAACGGTTAGTTTAATCTCGCATAGAACGTACTATTATAGCCGGACCCCATAGTTTCTTCAAAACGGTTGGGAAATTTCCATACATAATGTATTGGTTGAAATATTCATCAAAATCTTCAATTGGTGCTCTGCACAAATGGAGCTCTAAGCAATATGCCGTACAAAAGCTACTTGTCTGCTCAACCCGAAAAGAAACGGAATCAGAGCAAATATCGTACTGCCGGAATTCTACATAGAGAACAAATCAACTTGTGGTGAATAATTCTTCTGCATATCGTATCGACTAATGTTGGTTGGAACGTTTCAGATTTTGCAGTTGAATATCAACTGACCACAGCTACAGCTGGAGATTGAGACTGTTGAATATCAACCACATTATAACAGCGGCTGCAAAGGGTGTTGTGCTCTGGAAAGGAGCCAACTTGAGGTGAATAATTCCAGCATCTTTCGCACTTTAAGCCCTCAGCGCGAGACACTCCAATCCAGACTTTGATGTTTTCTTCGATGAGGTACTCTCCTTTGTGCGGTATATTCGCAATCAGCTCATCCTCCAAGGACGGGAGAACCTCTGCCTGCAAGCATATAAACATATATTTCGAATATGCACATAAGTTATGATCGAGTTCCTCAACAACGTAATTATTTTGTTCTTGACCATCACGAGAACCCATTGTATGCTGAAAACATCAATAACTTACTTGAGATGTAATGAAAATCCGATTCAATGTGTCTGCATCGTTGTCGGCTGCAGAAATTTCAACTAATCTAGAGGCCAGACTGGAATCAGAAGTGTGGAGGTAGACCTTGGCATCTAAACTAGAGCCAATTAGCTTTTCCGTACGAGCAACCTCCAGAACTTTATTCACCTCAGTTCTCAACTGGTCACAAGCGCATACGCATTAGAAACAAGTGAAACACATTGAGACAGATATCAACATGTCATTTTTTTTCAATGTTCTATCTTCTAACTTAAGAATCTAGATTTATCTGCATTATTTCACAGGTGAATACATGCTTTCAATAAAATAAACAAACAAGAAGATTTAAGTTTACGATATCGATTATATTTTGAAAGAAAACCAATAGGCACAATAGTTTAAATTTTTCAAGGTTTCCCTTTAAACAATTCAGTTGTAATATAGCACAAGGCCATGCACAGTACGAACCCCAAATTGTACTAATGTGTGAACATTAAACAGAATGGTGATTACCTCAAGAACTTTTTCCCAGAAATCAGTTTCCTCTTTCGAAAGAGAGAGCCATGTGTTGTTCAAAGCTGGCCATCTTGATTCAAAAACAAATTCAGCAGCAGAGCCATCTTCATCAGTGTACTGGAACGGAAGGTTTTGCCATACATCTTCAGCCAAATGAGGTAATATTGGAGCAATCACTCTCACTACAGAGAGGAGAAGTTCTGCAAGAACTGTTTGACAACTTCTCCTAGTAAAACTTGTTGTGCCCCTGAAAATGATAAACCATGCGTCATCACTAATTCTGGGATTAAAATTACAAGATCGCAAGCCAACGTTTGAAGTTTAGAGATGAGTGAGTCTACAGAAAATAAAAACTTGCAATGTAAAAGCATATGAATATCACGAGGGTCACAGAATGAGGATGCAGGAGTTATGCACATGCATAGAACTAGTACATTGAGCAAGGGAAGAATTACCCAACATAAAGGCGATCTTTGGCGACATCAAAATAGAAATTTGAGAGGTCAACAACGACAAACCGCTGTATGATCTGAAAATAAGCAGAAAGCTAAGTAAATAGTTGCAAGAAAAGTTCTCCAGCTAAATTAAGGGCTAAGTTGACACAGAATCAGGAATCAGTAGCAACAACCCCTGAGAGACTATCCACCGCTGTGCTTTTTAAATGAATTTTCCAGTGGCTCAGATTGGCATCTCAGTATGAAACCAAGAATGGTGGATTTATTTCTAAGCTTTCTTTCAAAGGGTACATAACCCACCACCATATATTTACAAGCTTATCCTTTCTCATTCAACTCCCAATTTTCAGAGAGGGATGATCTCTAAAGTTGCTACGTACATGAGTATATATTCTAGGAGCCATTTCGAGAAACAAAGTCTCACTAACAATGCTATCATCTAATTGAGCATAAAAATGCATGCTTAAACAGAAACATAACTAAATCAAACCAACAAGAATAACAAAAAGTTCACCTGAAATATCTTGAAGAATTGATAGTTTTCATAGCACTCTCTACTGTTCTTCACAAAATTTTCAAGCTGAAACAGCGCGTACTGATCAATCATGGGAAGATCGTGGTATGCGATAGCATTATCAGCCTGCCAAGAGGATGTAGTTATATATAAGTGAAAACAACAGACGAAGATAAAACTGTCTGAAACTGAATTCTTACTTGCAGCATAAACATACAAAAAGAAATAAACATCTTTTAAATACTAGTTGATGCATGAGAGAGAGGGAGAGAGAGGACAATTACAATATTTCAATGAAATATATTTATCCAGCAAAGGCAGAAAGGATTGAAAGTCTTAAGACAACAAAAGTGTAGAACTTTTAATTGAGTGAAACTTGTTAACTCAAAAGCACTAATTGTGAATGTTGAACATACATTCCAATCATGAAGATTTCCCAAAAGGTATCTCAATGTTCCTCGCATCTTCCTATAAATATCTGACATTTGACGGAGAATTTGGGGGCCGATTGTTACATCGCCTGTATAATCTACACTAGAAACCCAGAGACGCAGGACATCGGCTCCATAGCCATCCTGCCAGAAGAACAAGACTTTAGTATCCAGATACTGTTGAAGATTGGTTCAGGTGGTTACTGAGTAGGTTTAAATTTACTTTACTGACCTTTTGGTTCTTCCCTCCTTCAATCACAGTCCGTGGATCTACTACGTTACCCAAAGATTTGCTCATTTTCAAACCTTTCTCATCCAATACAAATCCATGTGTTATAACACTGGAATATGGAGCCTTTCCTGTAACGAAGAAAAGTAACAAATTCATGTGGTGTCACTGTTTGAAACAAATACTTCTCTGTAAAATGAAATCAGCCTCCGTGGCTTAGAATCCATACATAAGAATGAACACCTGCACATAAACAAGTATATGCATTGCTGAACCCTTTCAAATTATATACCATTTCCCTCTACGTTCAACTACTGTTGTTAGAGACTAAGGGCTACATTTTAGTCACTACAATGCTGCAGTCAAGATATTTAATTCCAAAGATATAACCTAGCAACCAATCTAAGTCTGGTTCGCATTCTCAACGTACTATTCTTATTCAACTATGATGCCAATGCTGAAAGAGCAAGGGTATGAAGACAATGCAATGGAAGGATTAACGTGGCCTTTTAACCATATTTATCCTACATAAATCGTGCACCCAAAAAAAATTGCATATGTTTCCTACAACATATGTGATTCTTTTTTCTGTCAAAAAACTCAACTGCTTTACATAACAGTACAAACTACATCAGGTATGGGTGACAGACAGAACCACAGGATGTTTTGTCTTAAATAAAGAACACTACTTCCAATGAAAATGTGTGTGACTTATCCCCAAAATTAATAACAATTCAAACACAAGGAGTAATGCACAAATGTGCAATTTACACAAAATAAAACTAAAAATTAAACAGCCAGATTTATTGTTATATTGCATAGTGAAGATAAATGAATATGTCCTGATTCTCATTACCTTTTGTAGCAATACTTGTTAACAAAGAACTCTGGAACCACCCACGATGCTGATCCATACCTTCAAGGTACAAATCCGCCGGAAGACTATGGCTATTTCTTTTTCCCAATACTGCAGCCCAAGAAGAGCCTGAAAATAGAACGTATCCATTTACTTAAATCCATGTAAAGAAACATAAAAAATTAAATTAAATTATAGCACTGAAAAGGTTAGATGCAAGTTATGTACATACATCCAAAGTAGTAAACACGTACTGATCCCAATATAGAATATGGTAAGGGAAAAGGCAAAGTTCAATTATATTCTGGAATATTTGACCCTAAAAAAAAATGTTCTGGAATAGGCAAGGCAATTATACATCAGAACCGACAACTAACCATTATATGTACCACATACCAGCAAAACAATCAATTGTGTTTCAACCAAACAAGTATAACTACATACATGAACATGATAAAAATGACCATGGCGATACAAATGGATTGAGATGCAAAATGAGATATTTCAAGACTGCCCTTCTGTAAGGAAAATAAAAACACCAATGATGAAATTATCTATATGTATTCATAGCAAGCAATAAAGAATATTCTTATAAAGCAGCAGAAGATAGAGTTGACAAAGGTTAAAAAAGTACAACAATAATACCTGAATCAAACCATACATCCATTGTATCAGTCCCCTTTTCATATTCAGATGCTTTATCACGATATTTATCAGGGAGGAGATCCTCCACCTTCATGTACCACCACGCATCACTACCCTTTTCGGATATTATAGCTGCAAAAATAAGTGACTTGACAGAATCAAAATACACCATTCATCTTTAAAATTAAAAGTAAGCTAATCAATTGAGCAGTCTGTTTATATGGATATTGGTTGATTGATCTATCTAGCTATCTCCTTATAAGTACTAAAATAACAGTAATACACACCCGTGTGGGCACAGACGGACAGACATGCATTAGCAAAAGTGAGAAACCCTCATATCATATGCAGTTAGATATATCCCCAACTGATGCTCAACTAAAGCAAATATTAACTTCTTTAAGATCTTCATTAGACAATATTTTTGGCAATGAGTTGACAGAAAGTGGAAGTGATATCTATATGGCTCTTACACTTGATATACTCAATAGTCTCTTCATTCATCAGAGGTTCCTTTGAATCGACATGATAAAAGACTGGAATTGGAACACCCCATGTCCTCTGCCGCGATATACACCAATCAGAGCGGCTAGAAGTCATTGCAGATATTCTGTTTTCTGCCTGAACAAACAATGGCCATGCAAACTAATGTAAATCCAGAACTATAAATAATGTTTAATTCTACAACTGTTAAATCAGTAAAACTCCTAGGAAAACATAATACATAAGCTTCATATTTCCAAGCACATTTTCCAACTGGGCAGGTGGAACTGGATCAATTATTAAGTTTAATGAAGGCGAATCGGGTTACTTGTCCTAAATATGAGTGAAATATTTATTAAACTTAGTGTAAGTTGAGGAAATGCAGATGAAGTTGTCATATCAGTACTGAGAAACACTGCAAATACAAGGATTCAAATTCTGCTAGGTGATGAAGCAATGTTGAAAACAAGAAGCTAGCAAAGGGCACAATTAATTATGTAAGAGTCCAAGATAATTAATATGACCTTATTATTTATATAATAAATAGTCAAAGAAGACTAGTCCATTATGCCGTCCTGACCAATACCTTAGGTGGAATCCATTTTACATGACCAATTGCATCCATAACAGCGTCACGAAACCCTTCTACTGAAGCAAACCATTGCTCAGTTGCCCTAAATATTGTTGGCTTTTTTGTTCTCCAATCATATGGATACTTATGTTCTGCATAGCAGAAGGAAGAGCTTGTCACTGACGCAGCTTGGTATAACCCGGAAGAAAAAATAATAGGAAAGTTCCCTAATTATCCGCTCAAGTGGAAGGAAAGAAACTTACTGTAGGATTCTTCCACGATAATTGATAAATGTTCATCCAAGTATTTCACAACAGCAATATTACCATCCGCAAGCACATCAAGCCCACAAAACTTTCCAGCTTCTTCAGTGAACTTTCCATCATCATCTACAGGAGAAAGCATAGGTAGTCCGTACTTCTGGCCAGTGACATAATCCTCCTGACCATGTCCAGGAGCTGTATGGACCAGTCCTGTTCCTGAGTCCGTTGTAATATAATCTCCTCCAATGACAACCGGGCATTCCCTATTAAATATCGGATGGACATACCTGAAATGAAAATTTGATATCACACCTCAGTCAATAGTTTTCAGTTTCATCTGTGATGGAAACAGGGAGATAACTATGTTAAATACATCTTCTTCATAGGTATCTTTTTAAATTCGTAACCTGCAGTTTTCCAGATCTGAACCTGACACCCTTTTCCTAACAACAAGCTTCACACCCCATTTTGCTTCTAACACTGGCACAAGGTCTGAAGCGACAATTAGGAAAGGCTTATTTTCTTCCTTCAAAAGATTTCCAGGCCTTCCCTTTTTATTTCCATCAGATAAAGAATCTTCTGGGAGTGACTGTACTTCAACAATGGCATATAAAAGCTTGGCATTCACTGCAACAGCTGTGAAATGAAACAGGGAGAGTAAAATTATTACTTAGAATGATCAAGGCAGTTGCTCATATCTACAAGTGAGAATGCTTTATTATGTAGGAAAGAAAACACATATTAATTATTACGAATTACTAGCAAGATGAGAATTCTTAATTATGTAGGCAAAGATTATAATGGTACATTCTCTTCAAAGTCGGTTCATCCAATATTCCAAATCAAGCTAAGGCTTAATTACAAACAGTTAACCTTGTCCCATACACAAGGCATAATGTAAACAGATTAAGAAAAAAATTGACTGATTAATAATGACTAGGATCAAGAAGTTTGTACTGCAAAATCAAGGCCGAAGAAATTTTAGCAAAATAACTACAGGCAGCTTCAGTAAACAGCTTATTTATAGAGAATAGAGATGAACATAAACATAGCGCTTTCTATTTGTAGAGCCTTATTCACACACAATGATATACCACAGTTGTGGTACTTTTCTGATGAGTTTTAACAAATACTTATGCTTTAGTAGGCTGTTATCGCCTTGATATCCATAAAAATAAAAAAAGAAACTACTATAATTAATAAAAACTGTAATAATATGCTGCTACCAATATTTTAGCAATTTGAAAAAAGCAGCAAAGAAACTCACCAGCATTGGCTGGAATAGTCCAGGGAGTAGTTGTCCAAATGGCCAAGCACACATCTGGGAAATACTCATTTAATAAGCCACCTGAAGTAGGAGAGGCACTGACCAATTTGAAAATGGCGTATATGCTTCTCGAAACATGCCCCTCCGGATACTGTATATAAAAGTTTCAGTCAAGTAATAGGAACTATACCAATACAATGTAAGAAAGCAAAATCAGATAATACATGATAAGTGACGTCCTTTTACACAAGGATCACAGAAAAAGTGGATTTACCTCCAACTCAGCCTCTGCAAGAGCAGTTCGTGATGAGGGGCTCCAGTGAACTGGTTTCTTGCCTCTGTAGATAAAACCTTGAAGGACCATCTGGCCAAACACTTCTATCTAGGAAATGATATGACACAAGTGAGATAAACTTGTACGGACTCAGCAACATATAGGATCAATATCCTTAACAGAATGATGAGCAAGTTTAGGTCGTTTTTCATATATTTCTTCTTCTTTTTTTGTAATTTCTGTTACTAAAAGAAATGCTATACGAAGTCTAGAAATCTCTTTACCATAGTATAGGATTGTTGACAATCTTCTACAAGTTACATTCAGTTTAATTGTCTACAAACAAAGCATGAGCATTGTGACTACCTGAGCAGCTTCATAATCTGGATCAAGAGTGAGGTAGGGATTATTCCAATCTGCCCACACTCCATAACGCTGCAATCAGATGAAACAATTAATCTTCAAGAATATTCCAATCTGTCTAAATACTAAATCCTTTATTATTCTTTTTCCTTTTCAAAATGAAAACTCAACATCCTAACAACTTAACTAAATTGCAATTTATACCTGAAAGGGCAAGAGAATCAACTCCAAAGAATCACTCTAATAGAGCCAAAACACAGACAAATAATATGAGACACGATAAAGGGTATTTACCTTAAATGATTCCATCTGAGTTTTAACGGTTTGCTTGGCAAATTTGGCTGCCTTTGCTCTCAACTTTATTGGTGTTAGATCCTTTCGAGCAGCTTGATCAAGTGATTGAAGAACTGAAATGATTGAAATGATGCTGAAGTCAATCATCACATGCACCCAGGAAAATAAACCTATTGTACTTAACCGGATTTTTCTACTTCTCTTTCAAATAAAAAATAAAAAATAAAAACCTTGGTTTCCACCAATGAAGGCAAGTTTAAGAGAAACCGAGAGGATTTTATGCTTCTTCAACTTGTTTTTCCTCTAAAAGTGGCTTTCATAATACAGAAATGAATACGAACGAAGCAGTACTTGCCTTTCAACTCAATTGGTAAGCCATGACAATCCCAACCAGGCACATAATGAACTTTATAATTTTGAAGAAGCTGCCCACAGAAAAAGAATACAGGAATGAACTTTACTTATTTTTGTGAAGGGGTCGTTGAGTTTGACTGCCAATCAAATGTAGCTTAGTTTGCATGTTTAAAGTGGACAGGAGCTGGGTTTACGTAACTAAAGCTGTTTTGTTTTATTTCTTTTAGTATGTTAAGAGAATAATTCATCAAAATATTAGTTCAATAAATAACTGTAAAGCAGCATGAAATTCTCATGCTTTTTTATTTTCTTAACCACCACCCAAAGTAGAAATGTATAGACCTATTCTGATACTTAAAAAGAACCGTAGAACAAATGAAATCCAGATATTACCATGTTATTCAAATGAGAGCTAAAATTGTTGTGCAAGCCTTCAATTCATTTTGTTGTTCAAGACTCAAGAGTGCTAGAATATTAACATTAGCATGAATACGAAAAGCTAGCAAGCAATTGGTGATCTGGAACAATCATTATTTATTAATTAAAACTTGGTTTACCAATACTCTTCAGTTTCCAAGCTGTTAACAAGGTAATTTTCTTTCTGTTGGGTGTTCCCACCCCCTTTGTTTACTAAAAAGGTTGTTTTGTTTGTGATGAAATGCCAAATATAAGTAAAAGTATCATAGTGAATGGATAAGTAGAGGAGGAATATATACCTTATAACGATTGATAAAATCCTTTAAAATCTTATTTAAAGCATGGCCTATGTGAAGATCTCCATTGGCATACGGAGGACCATCATGAAGAATGAAATTTTCCTGACCAAGAAAGTAAAAGTTTGCCATTAAGTCATGCCATGTCAAAAATACCGAAATCCAAGAAAGGCATGGTATGAAACTCACCCCTGTATTTTTACCAACAACTCTCTTGAAAACTTGATTGTCATCCCATATTTTTTGGATTTCAGGCTCTCGTGTTAAAGAGTTTGCTCTCATGCTAAATGATGTCTTTGGCAGTTCAACCGTGTGCTTGTATTTTCCCTCTTCTTGCTTTTTCCCTAAACAACAACAATCAATCCAAATAATTAGGAGAAGAAAAAAGGAGTATCGTGTTTGGCTTTCAGACAAAATTTACAACTAGTTCGGTTTTTTTAGACAAAAAATTTAAACATTTGAAAAGGAATTCTCTAGAAATCATGTGATAGATCAACACTATAAGCACCCAATTTCAAAAAAAGAATAATAACACACAAAACACCTTCAGCTACTTTCTTTGCGGCCATAACAGGTCCTCGAGATCTTCGCTTTGAGGAAGAACCAAACTCATCATTGGAAAAAGCAGAGTAGTGCGCCATGTTAAAGAGAGAGAAAACTTTAACTGAAGACCTGTCTCTGAAATAAAATAAGCCAACAGAAGCTGTGCTCCTAAAAGATGAGCAAGTTCTTTGTGACAGAACCTGATCACGTTCAACACAATTTAAGATGGAGTTAGATGAGATACAAATCCAATGTTCAAATGACCAATTGAACTCAATTATGAATCAAACAGTTTATTCAAGTATAACTATGTCGAAAGAAGTTCAGAAGAAGAAAAGAATAGAACAATTCAGAACTCTGAAGGTCATGTAAGAGGTGTGGAAGGAAATCTAAATTTCTTTGTTAATATTAAGTCACAATTTAGTTCACAGTTAGTTATTGCCACCAGTGATTCAGTTCCGTTGTCGAATTCCAATTAGAAGCTAAGAGAAGTTATAGTGTCTTTGCACTTTGTCATATAGAAAGAAAAAAAACACAGAGCCAGTTTCCAGATTTAGGGGAATCAGTTCTGTCTGCTCTTATTTTTTGAATTTAAGCTACAAACAGCAGAAATTTCATAATCTTTTTCTTCTATTTGCATCAAAATTCACTAAAAACCCCAACCATAGAGAACACAATCGAGACGTCTCTCTGTGACATTCCATCAAGCAACTGGTGCACACCACAAGAAAAGAGCCCAAAAATGCCTCATACTCCCATATGCCGGTAAAAATATTAACTTTATGCAAACAAACACACCGGAATCGTAATCCACTTTCCGGCACAACTCAAACTAAAAAATCCGAATTCAAGCACATTATCACTTCATTACCAGAACCATTCGACAAGCAAAAATTACAACTTTAAAAAGGTAACACAAAAACAAGACGCTTTTGATTTGATACTGATCGGGAAACCCTTTTCAACTGCTTCAGAACCTGGTTCGAAAAGAAATGTCGGAACAACACACAAAGCTTGAAATGTCAAACCAAACCTCCAAGTCTCTCTAACTTTTCCCAACAATTTCTCGGGAAACAAACAGAAATTGGAAACGTAACTGCGAGCTCAAAACAAGTGTTTGCGTGTGTGCGCGTTTATATCCAATACAGAAATGTATATATATGTCTCGTGCGTGTATATGTATATACCCTGTAGGGGGAGGTCTGAATCACAGCCATGGCGGCTTCCCTGGGTTGGAGCGCCCAAGAGTGGGCGGCGAAGGATTTGAAGTTCATTGGAAGAGCAGCTTCTTCTCCATTTTTGGGGACTGAGACTGAGGAGTGTTAGCAGTAAGAGGGAAACACCATCCGAAATGCGGATAAAACCAGCCAAAACCTTGCAAGTTACAGCCGTTTGTTTTTTCCGGTTCGAACCCGTCAAAGAAACGGTTAGGGTGGACGGCTCAACCCATTTTATTTTTAATTTCTCACATATTCTTTCTTCTTTTCTTTTTTTTTCACCAGGAAAACTAATAAAAATGGTTTGAAAACTTTGAATTTTAATCAAAATGACAAAAAGGTGGTGTAAGTGAATAGTACTAGGAGTGATTTTTTAGAGTAAAAATGTCATTTTTCGTTAAAATGAACAGTACCGAGAGTGTTTCGTTAAAACTATATTTTTCACCTCACATATTGTTTTCTTAGTAGTACGGTTTTTTTTTCCCCTTATAGCTTTTCTTATTTTTGGCGTTTGAATTAAATAAATCAGGTAATTAGTAGTACGATTTAGAGATACTTCTTTTCATGAAAAGTCAAATTTTATTTTCGTTCATGGCGAGTTCAAACAAAAATATTATAGTTAATCCATTATGCGACTTGAATAAAATACATACAACACGCAGTGTAAATATATTGTTGTATTATATAAATCACAAAACAACTAAAAATCATGAGACGAAAATTAACATGGGTATGGTTCTATTCTCCTAGCTTCATAAAAGTGTCTTTTAATTCATAACTTACATAAAATATTAAAACCCAATTGCATAATGAGAATCGATCTATACGATATGATACGATACCAACTTGTGTGCCAAGTGCTAAGAGAATTTAGAAGAATTTGCAAAAGGAACCAACAAGTAAATGAGAATTTGAAGAATTAAGAAGAAGAATTCTTACATGTTTTTTATGAATGGGAATTAGAATGGTTAGCATTTCAAAAATCTCATTCTACACTCCTCACAAGTGTATTTTTCTTTCTAATTATAGAAAATTTAGAGTACCAAATGAGATTTTTGGAGTGCTAATAACAATTTCCATTGAGATTTGAATCTTTAAAGCTTTTCAACATGAATAATGGTGCATTAAATGTTGGTATATATAAACAGAGAGCTTGTTCATTTCAATCATTTTTAATTAAGAAAAAAGGCACATTAATTACTTGGGGTGCAAGTCTGAAAAAATAGGACAAACAAATAGAAACTTGGAGTGCAAGTCTGAAAAGAAAGGACAAACAAATAGCAACTTGGAGCGCAAGGCTGATTAACTTTGACCCCTTTACTTTTAAAAGTTCAATTGAAACGACTTATGCGTATCATCCTTGCATCCTTGCGCATGAACCATGCTAATCTTTTCTCTGTCGTTTCAGTTCTATCAGATGTCCTCAAAGAGACGACAAAGTAGATAACTTTGGGAATGACTGAACTCAGAAATGATGTACTACAACTTCGATACGTAGTTTTGGTTTCATAAACATTAGAGTGCTAGACATTGAAAATTAGTGACAAGTACAATCAACAGCAAAAGGAAAACTACACCTATTATCTTGAGTTTTGAACACCGAATCTCGGGCAAAAAATCCCAAATATTGAAGCCGCAACTGAAAGAATCCCAACCAGTGCAACTTGGAGTTGGTTTGAACTGCCCGTCTTTATAGCAATTTTGCCCCTTCGCTTGCTGTCCAGTACAACATGAACAGCCATTTGAGAATTCCGGACAGAGAACAGAGACAGTATGTCGGCTGTTAGAACAAGACCACCTCCCCACTGCATCAGAGACAAACCCAAGCTGGTTGGGTCCTGCCTTCTAGGGAAATCCTTGTCGTTGAGACGCACCTCCAATTTGGCTCCATGTGCTGTATCACCTTCAAATTGCAACGCTCCAGCACTTCCAGCCAAAACCAATTGCTCCCCAATAGCCAACTGGTCCTCAAACTTGAGTCCGGTGACCATATTTTCATCTGAAAGAGTTAAAGTTACTTCAGCTGCTGTTCCGTTTATGCTGAAACTTTCAACTTTGGTCTCATCCCTAAAGATGTGATTGTGTGTCACGGAGGAACTTGGCGTGATCAATTTAAGGAAATCCCTACACAGTTCATATTCAAATCTATCACACTTAGTAGCTTCAGACAAATCGCCATTACCCAAACATACAATCTCCTGAACTGGATTTGGCTCTGAATATGTCGTTGAGTCTCCAATTTGATCTTTATTCCCCTCAACACCAAAATCAGCTCTTGAATGCTTTCCTCTTTCGGGTGCCTCAGAACTTCCACTAGAATCAACACCACTCCTTTTGCCATTAGGGCAATGCACAACTGATTCATCTGCCACATACTTGCCTTTCTCTGTTCCTCTTTCAAGTCCCTTGTTGATCTCAGCAGCAGGAAGACCATTATCTTCAATCCTTTGCGCTTGAATAGACCGTTCAATGACCGAGGACTCTATCGACAGCACCGGCCCCGATTCTTCTCCTTCAAGAACTGAAACTCTAGGTGTGATAATAATCTTCTCCCCAAACAGACCGAAACTGATTTGTTCTTTCTCTATAGGGAATTCCTTCTCCTTGAAAAGCACTTCCACTTTGGCTCCATATGCTGCTGTATCACCTTGAAATTGCACAGCACCAACATTTTCCGCCCCATTGTCGCATAAGAGAGGTACAGATAGCGAACTCAGTGTGATTGATTTAAGTAAATCACTACACAGTGCATTTTCAAATTCATCATCCTTAGTAAGTTCAGATAAATTACAATTTTCCAAATACAAACTCTCGGGAACCAGATTCGGGTGCGAATTGGTTGTCAAGTCCACATTCTGATTTTCATTCCCCTCCACATCCAAATCAACACCATTACTCCTCTCGCTATTCGGGCAATGCACAAAGCATTCTTCTGCCACATACTTGCCTTTCTCCCCTTTTTCCGATACACTAACGCTCAATTCCGCAGAATTTCGACCGTTATCTTCAATCTCAGCAGCAGCAACACCATTATTTTCAATCCCACTTTTGGCTTCGAAAAAATTATTCAAATCCGAACCCTCATCAGCTTTAAAACCCTTTACCTTTGCAACAGGTTCAGCTTGTTCAACCACCAAAGACTCTTTCGACTTCACTAACTCATCTTCTTCTTCTCCTTCTTCAACCTCGAAAACCTTGACCCTCGGCGCAACACTAAGCTTCTCCACAACCCCATTACGCGGAACCTTAACCCGAACCGAAAACTCCCCGTCTTCCACTTCACTCAAAACCCCATCACTACCCACCACACCATCATCATCACTATCCCATGACAACTGAGCAACGGGCATAACCCTCCCCGAGTCACCCACCATAACTTTCTCAACAACAGGTTCGAACCTATCATCCGGGTCAGCCACAAAAGGCCAGGAAAGCTCGTATCTTTCGACAGGACCGAGAAATTCCTCATCTGGGTCGGCCAACAGCGGCCTCTCCGACGCCGTTTCGAACTCCTCCCCAGTCACGAAGGCCTCGGAATCAGATTCACTACTACTAATATTACCACTAGAGCTATAACCCAATTCTTGGAACTGAGAATCGTAATCGGAATCGGAATCAGGGGTAGGAGGAGCTCGGATAGAGAGAGAACCTGAGAGTGAAGAGGTGCGGGAAAGAGCAAGCTTGTGCGGCGGCGGGTTGCTGGATTGGGCGGATACCAGAGTCCCTTGTGCTGCAGAAAGACGGACAGAAGGCTTTGAGGAGTCCATAGATTCGAGCTTCTGCGCTTGCAAAAAGCAAGACCGAAGGAAAATTCAGCAGCTGCCAAAGCCAAAAGCGAAAAGGGTTTTGCTTGTTGGGTTTTAGAAATTTGGATTTATCTTTTTCTTTCCCTCGACGACTTTTTCAATGTGTTATTCGTGTTTTCGTTTCTTTCGACAATTTCTATGTTTTTAAGTTGTGTGACTTTGCGAGCAAGGCTAGCAGCGTGTGACACATCATATCCATACCAGCGTGTGAGCAAGGCTAATTAGCTTAAGCCGCAATGGGCACACCCCTAATTTTGATGATTATCGTCCTCATCGTATAGTTACATCGACCTACCAAGCTACTCCAGTACCAAATTGTGACTAATGAAAGAGACGGTTGTTTGTAAACAGCAAGCATCTACTTCCACTCTTTCTTCCTTCCTTCGATATGGGACTGAAGACGCTTGTTTGTAGACAGCAAAAGTTCCTAAAGGGGCCGAGTCCAAATAGGTGAACCATTGAATCTTTGACTCTCGAACTAACAACCAGCATGAAGAAATTAGGCTGCAGATACATCAATTTGTCTACAATGTTAAGATGTTAGAAATCAAACCAATATACCGAATTATAAAACAAGCATGGCTGCTTGCAATTTGGGGGAAGAGGTAGCTTTGTTTGGGTTAATATTTGAACTTTGGGCTTAAAGGAAGGAAAGCCCAAAAGAACAAAAGTGATGAGACTTGCCCGAGGCCCAGCACCAAGCCCAGCCATCCATCTCAAGACAATATGACGGCTCCTCATTAATGCAAAGGCTATATGCTTACAAGGGAAGTGACGACCGATGGAAATCAATCTACTCTCAGTCCAAAAGCACTTTCTAAGGGCATAGCATGTAAAAAAGATGATGACTCACTGAATTGCTTTTCAGGCAAATCCTGCAACAACCAAGGCAAAATGCCTATAAAAGGGAAGACAGGGCCCAGAGACAAGGTCACTCAACCAATCAAAAAAACAAGCATACAAACTCTGCTCTCAAGCCAGTTCGTGCCTTCCAACCCCTTTTTAGCAATAGTTCCCTTAGAAAGACATTTTTGTCTAGTGTAAAAGCTCTGCTACCCTCCCTAGATGCTGTAGTATCGATTCCCTCGTGTAAACTTGTTCACCATCCATCCCCTTTTAGCACACAAACCTCTGTAACCACAAAGAGAAAAGACAGTAAGACGTTCCACCTTGCCCGACAAGGTGAAATCTTGCCCGACTCTATTTGTCTTGTCTTTCAATTAGTAGATCTGGTATTATGATGTATTCACCAGTTTGTATTCAAGTCATTTCCAGTCATTCGATGATCAAAAGTTTCATAGGTCCTCAGATCTAGTTCATTTAGTGGTTTTTACTGTCATGTAGAATTAAACTGATGACTTAACCAGATCTGGACTGCCACCTTCCAAACATACAAGATAAAGAACCAAAAGTCCTTGATCTCAAGGCATAGAAAAGAACTTAATGTATACTTAACCCATCTACGACAATCCTTTGATAAACAAAAAGTCAGAATAGCTTGGGGTGCAAGTAATCGACTTAAACACACTTGTTCTACATCTGCCATACTGAGATGGCAGTGGCACGCCTTAGCACTTAGTTTTGATTGCGAGCCTCAAGGCCTACACCTAAGACCCCACAAAGGCACATTTCAGAACTATCTATGTCTTCTTCTTGCAGCCTCTCAACAAGTAGGAGCCCGACAACCAACCGAAGTGCCAACTCCTCGAGGAGCTGTGTGCTCAAGCCAAGGACACTTCCCAGCGAAATTCATGCCCGAACAAGCCCCTCACATCATCAAACGGGTTCCTTGACACTACCTAAATTCCTAGCATCTAAATTAACCATTCAACCCCGTCTGAGCATAAGTTTGAAACGAAAACCAGTTGTAGTCATCTCTGCGTCTGCAACAAGAAACGGAAAATTGTGACACAATTTGTAGGCAGCCACCAAGTGAATCAGAACTTGTGATGATGATTGCACTTGGAAATTTAGCCAGCAAAACACATTGCAGAACACCAATTTTCCGTCGTCATTGGAATTTTGCTACTTTTCGAACAACCACAAACCTAATTCACTCATATACACTTCAGACCACTGTACAAGGCTAATTCAAATTTAAACTCGAATTGGTCGGGTGCGCTAGCCCGTGGAGTACTGCAGCGCTTGTGCGACACACAAGGATGCCAGTAGCAAACCACTGCAGTCGACCCTTCCTAGTCCACATATCAGATACTAAACCAAAAAGAACAGATACTACACTTGCCTATAGCCAAAATACCTAGAACTGTTTGTGTTCTACAACTTTGGAATGTGTTTTTTATAGATCTGTTTGCTTGCTCACTTCTCTTGTGCAGCCGATGTGGGATTCTAACCTTACAAAAAGCAAAACGTCTTGCCGCGAGAGCTGCTACTTGTGAATCATCTCTGACTTGAACTAAATTATAGCCAGATTTAATTTGGGGTTATACATACATATATTTGTGGACAGTGATCAAATGTTAATTGATCAAACAAAGATAATTTCTACAACTTGGCAAAAAAAAAGGTACAATTCCTCAGCTTCCTATCAACGGAAAAATTGTTTATGATGATAGAAAGCCCTAGCGCTAGATATAATTTCAAAATACGTAAAAAAAATTGACATTTACTTTATACAAACTTGAAAAAAACATCATTAGCACACAGATTAATGTTAGGTCTTCTCCAATGTGTCGATTTTCAGGTTGTTAATTGCTATGGAATAATATGAAACTTGAACGTCTACAATGCACTCTAATGCATTAAAAGGTGGAAGTGTCAAATTCAGTACAATATTCTTCATCATTTTATTCACTTCCTATTTTTTGATACCCTAAACAATTTGATCATATCATGCATTAGAACATTTAGACATCTCACATATGGCTTGAAATATATTATGGTACAAGGTTTTAGTGCGGTTCCTCTTACTCATTATCTTCAGTGCCCCTCCTTCCTCTTTTGTTTCTCATCGTTCATGTCTAAATCTTGTTGAGTAGCATATATTTGATTGTACGAATGAGCATTAGATTGTTAATGCAACAATTAATGACCAAATTAGACAATAGAGTAACAAAATTAGACATTTTGTAACTAGCTTTTTTAGCATTCATAAAAAAATAGCTTTATATGTCACAAAAAATGAGCTTAAATTTTTTGAGGTGCCCTTCTTAATTAAATTTATGGCTTCGCCCCTAATTGTTTTCACACATGAAGTAATAAAATGTTCTTTTGATTTTTTCTTCATGCATAGCTATGGAGCCATTACCTTAGAGAATATCCACGGTAAGCAGCTAATAAAAAATTACGTAAAGTGACGTGCAAGCTTCATCTTCTAGTTAGAAAGAAATATTATTGAATTCACCACTTGACTTGGTTAACACTGGATCATCACAAAACAAAAGTTATTAGAATTTTCACTTCCATTTCCTCAATCTTGTGCTAAAAAAATTTACAATTTTCAAACTTTGATAGTAGCAAGTTATTTAATTCAAGGTATACGAGGAGTCACATATATTTTGCATGGAGTGTAATCAGTTTATTGCCCTCGGTTTTAAAATTTCGATACAACAATAAATTTAAGACTAACAGTGTGAGCGTTAATTGGTTGCGAACTCGCTACTGATACAACATTTTGAATGTTAAAAGTGAGTAACTGATATTTCACTCTCTTTAGTTAACAAAGTAAGTTCTATCTTCGGTTCTTCTTTTTCGTCCTTTTGTCGATTAGGTTTAGAAATTAGAAGGGGTCACCTTGAGAGGAAAATGAAAAATTGGGCCACAATCTAAATAGCTGCTGAAGACAAGTAAACAGCAAAAGCTCCTACAAAAGCACCAAGTCTAAATAGGTGAACCATTGAATCTGCGACTCTAGAACTAACAACCAGCATAAAGAAATAAGGTTGCAGGTACATCAATCTGTCTACAACGTTAAGATGTTAGAAATTAAACCAAGATATTGAATTATAAAACAAGCATGGCTGCTTGCAATTTGGGGGAAGATGTACAGCCCTGGCCTTGTATAATCTGTCTACCCCTCAGCTTATCAAACGGGTTCGTTGACAATAACCTAAATTCCTAACATCTAAATTAACCATTCAACACCATCTGAGCGTAAATTTCAAACGAAAACCCGTCCTCATCTCTTCGTCTGCAAGAAAAACCTAAAAAAAGTTGCACTTGGAAATTTGGTAAGTATATCAAGGGGAGGGAATATTATGGTTTTGTGACAATCTTAGCACCTCACAAGCTAGTGAGCAATGGCTAGCTATAATGGGTTCTAACGTAGTGCAACGAGTGACACACAAGAATATAAACTCGAATTTGTTATAATGAATAAGAATATTGAACAATTCCGATTAATGACCAAGTCCAGATACCACAAACATTCTAACCGTAAATTTGTCATTATCAAATTAAATCACTTACGACGTCATTAGTATGACATTTTCTTTTTGTCGAAACAAGTAACAACATTGTTTCAGCGATAGTTCTCTTACTCGGCAATAAACAAAACAAACCCCCTTTCTAGTACAGGCACCCAATTTCGGTTGCTTCATTAGAACCCAAAAGCTATTTAAAATTTGTACTTCCTTTGGCGGGGTGCGCCAGCCCGAGCATTAGTGCAACACTTGGGCGACACGCGAGGATCCCAGCAGCAAGCTGCCGTAGTGGACCTTCCCCCTAAAAAAATTAATTTAATATCGTGTGGACCATTGGTCCACGTATCAGATATTAAACTGATAAGAACAGATACTACACTTGATCTTAGCCAAAAGGCCGAGAAAGGTATGCTTCGTTCAATATTGGAAGGTGGTCTTTATAGTCCTGTTTGCTTGCTCACTTCTCTCGCGCGGCCGATGTGGGATTCTAACGCTTACAAAAACCAAAACGTTTTGCCGCGAGGGCTGGTAGGTGTGAATTTGTGACTCGAACTAGCTTTGAACCAGATCTAATCTGGGGCTGTCCATCCATATATTTGTGGACAGTGATCAAATGCTAATGATTGATCACTAAAGATTAACAAAGATAATATGTTCTGCTGCTTGGCAAAAGAAGGTACAATCCCTCTGCTTATCAACAAAAAAAGAAGAGTCCTTGCACTAGATCTTTCAAATTGCGTTGAACAGCAACCTGATATATGTATTCAGACGAATTATAAAACAATTGACATACTCCTGGCTTCCAAAATTCAATTCTTTTACCGTATATAAACTTGAAAAAGCATAATCAGCATCCAAATTAATGTTCAATCTTATTCAATGTATTAATTTTCGGGTTGTAAATTGATATACTATAATTTGGAACTTCAACACCTAGACGCACGCTTATGTGTAAGAAATTTAAATTGTCAAATTCGGCATGTTTTCTGTTTCCATTTAAGAGCTCTTCTTTCTGTGTCTTATTTGGTGTTTGGGTTTTGTCTCCAACCAACCATGAAATTTTTATGTATTTTCCTTCGTTCAAGTCATCAGTGTTAAGATGATAAGGGGACTTTATGTTTCGCAGGAACTTCTCGACGCCATAAAATCAGATAGCATGAGGGTGATTTTTGTGAAGAAAGGGCAGATTCAGCTGTATGCCGGGCAACCTTTTGAAGAAGTTGAGACGGCGCCGCGCTCTCTTGTTGAACAAGATTGAAGTGCTTGAAAATTGACTTCTTTCCTTTTTCGAGTTCTTCCTCCAATCAGGACTGCTTTTGGCTTGGGTCTCCGTTATCTCAATCTCCTCGTGGTTTTGGTAGATGCGAGGGATGCGATGAATGACCCAGTTGTAGGAAAATATAGGGAAGGAGGCAGTTATAGCTTGTAGAGAGATTTTCGTATTTCTGTCTCATCATATTTCTCTTCTTTCAAATGAATAGGAAATAGTTCAAATGTAGGAATCCATGTATTCGTTCGTACTGATAGACAATATATCGTGGGAATAGAGCATAAAATTAGTTGTATTGATCTTCAAATTGTATACATGTTATTTTATGTGGCATGTTCTACTTGCAGACACCAGAACACAGCTGAAAATTTGTTTATAGAAGTCACTCTGTACATTACCACCCGCTTGTTTCACTGTCCGTATGTGTATGGCACTCCGGCTCAGAAAGAGATCTAAACCCGAAAGATATTACCGTAAGATTGCTGCCATATCAAAGATATTTTCCAAATTTTCAGAGGGGTTGGGTTGGGTTGGGTTGGGTTGGTTTGGTTACTTTCATTGCTGGTAATATTATTACGGTTCTGTAGCTCTTTCGTTAACTCTTCCATTATCAACAACGAAAATTTTATCAAACGACGAACTTCATCAACATAAAATTACATAAAAACAGCTTTTAGACGAAGCTGGAAGATGTACACTCATGGCACTCTCAAACTATATATGCTGCTATAAGGCTACCAGCAGAATCACAAACCAAACTATATATGCTGCTATAAGGCTACCAGCAGAATCACAAACCAAACTAGCACTCCCACTATAGCTTCTACTACCAGCAAAACACAACCCTAATCACAGTCTTCTTTCTACTGAGAAGAAGTAATTTTGACCATGGACTGAGCAGAGATTGTTGACAAATTAGACTGGCAAAAGCTTAGCCAAATCTCCTGCTTCTCCGGCTTCTCCTCTTCGTTCTCCCGCAGCTTCTCCTCTTCATTCTCTGTATAGGCATTGTATACCGACATCACAATTCCCCGCGCTGCTTCTCTCGCCTCAGGCAGCCTATCATTCAACAAGTCTGCAGCCATTTTCACCAAAGAAACCAGCCCATAATCCTTCATTCCTTCAAGCCCCTGAAAATCGGTACCAAATTCCATTTTTCGTAACAAGGTTAACAAGAAAAATGGTATTGTTCAAAGTCATAGCTCAAGAGAACATTTTGGTTTCATAGTAAATACCATCTTGGCGACGCAAGATGCGACGGAAATGGCAGCTTTGGCCCTAACTCTAGGGTTGCCATGAGAAGCGTAGGCTCGAAGCTTCTGAAGCAGAGGAAGAGGGGTCAAGGACTGCACCATTGAGCTCAGTGCCCTGTCTGCTTCTTCACACACAAAACGTTTGTCTTGAGATGCCTTGAGCAGCAATTGCAGCAGCTGTGAAGAACGCATCGAACAATCCAAGGCGTTCATCAGGACATAAAAAAATTGAAAACTAAATGAAATGTTGTCAAACGATCCTTAAAACTAAGAAAATAAAAAACGTTTGGGGGTACACACCAATTGATCAAATGCATTGGAGGCCGCGGACTCAGGTAAACCATCACCAAAGGCGGTGAAGATGTCGGAAGAAGCCATAATCGAGGTCTTGATTAAGGCACTTCTCGGATTCTTCATTGCCTTGACCAGCACCACCATAACTTTCTCTCTGTACATACAAAAATGACGTCGTTGTAGTGACTTATTACAGCAGAGAATCGGAAGTTGAAACTGAGAAGAAAAGCACTTACAGAGTAGGAGCCAGAAGGGCAGAGTGGTAGAGTGCAAAACGCCTGACATTGTTCAGAGACTCACACACCTTCACCCAATCCTTTGATTCCAATCCCTCATTCAAGCTCTGAAATTTCAAAAATTATTAAAATTTTACGCCGACATTAATACACCAGTAAGGAGAATCGAACTCGAGTGCAAGGGGCGACATCAATCGGGTTTTACTCAAAGTAACAGAAAGGGAAAAATACAATTGAGATGGAGAATTACCTGAATCTTGAGATCAGGGTCTGAGATGGGTTTGAGATTCTCGGAAGATATGTAGTCGATGGTGGCATCAGCGGTTGCAGGAAGCGGAGCCTGGTTTTCGTCATTTATGAGGCCGAATTCGGGTTTCTGCTTCTGGATTGGAACAGCAACTTTGGTTTGCTTTTTGGGTCTTTCCGGGGTGGTTGGGAGAGCATTGTCGATGGGTCTGAGAGCCATAGCCATTGAAATCGGAGACGGACACGGCAGTGATGGGGAGAGAGAGAGAGAGAGATGTGAGACTGAAAATCTTTGGGTTTTCGATGATGAATAAGGGATGGTGTGATGGAGATAACGAAAGTAGGGAATAAATCGTTGTTCACCTTTTTAATTTATAATTTTAAGTTTTGAAAAGCGGTACAAAGATCCGTTGGGCTGTCCCCTTTTGTAACGGTTACATTCAACAAAGCGGATCATACTCTATCGTGAGTCTGCTGTATTAAGACACGTGGCATGAAGATGATGTTTTCTACTATGCAAGTCCTCATGAGAAATGGAGCATTTTTGCCCATTACCATAAATTATAGTATATGTTCGTTATTTTATTTATCATCATTAAATGAGTTTGAATTTCAAGATTCATGTGATAGATAAGCACAAATTTTAAAATTCAAACTCATCTGACAGTGATAAATAGGGTGGTGAGCATTATCACTACTTATGGATGATTATCAAAAATGCACTCATGAGAAAGGTTATTGACTTTTGGGGGCCTAGGTTAAGAAGAGATTCTGACGTCCGACGGTCGGATCAACATATTCCTCGAACTTAGATACAAAAAGTTCCCTAATTCTGCCTCTGCATGGAAGGAGAAAATTTTCAGGTCCAACATGGCCACCCTCTTGTCTTACCTCGTGTCTTTGCTCTAGTCTGGTGTCTAGACAATAGACCCTCTCGCATGTAAGGCCCAACCTCTTAAGGCCGCACTCGACGAGTTGCGAAAAAATGACCATATTATTATTCTACTCAGTTGCCACCTGAGGTAGGGTTTATGAAGGGAAAAGGTGTGACTATTCACCACTACGTTTGTAATGTTGGTCAATACATATACAATTTACCTAATCAAAATTTTAAATTACAGAAGATGGGCGCCCAACAATTATATCCAACATAGGCAATTTGCCATACAGCAAAAAAATTTGTTCTCTAGGTCAAGAGTTTGATATCATCTACTGTATAAACAATAAAGGTCCTCCAATGGTTGGGGAGGCCGGCGTCCACCAGTGAGGCTCATCAACTCCAACACACATCTGCATTTCCCAACTGAGCCAAGTAACTGGAATAATCTGCAAAGCACTATATTCAAGCACCGTCGGTTCTCGAAACTCATGCTCCTGAATAACTGCTACTGAAGTTAATGATGCTATTACAACCCGGTTCGGTTTCCTCAACATCCTGCAGCTGAGACAAATTTGAAACTCTAAACCTGCATCTGCAAGTATTTAGTCAATGCAGGCACCTGTGGAACTTGAGAAATTATGAAAAAGGATACATATGACTTGCAAATAGAACTCTTGCAGCAGCATCATTACATGAATGTTTGTTTTGAGAATTTAGAATCACCGAAATTGAAAATCTGCCAGAAGCACATCAACAGGAAAAATTGAAAAGAAAAAAATGCGAACATCTGCCAGAAAGATTGCATATTTCACCCAGCTTTTGTTTACCTTACTATGTATAACACAGTAGAATCCAATATTTTAAAACGTTACAACCCTAACATGTTGGCAAGCTCCCTAAAGTCATGACGCATTTTGCAGAGACATGTATAGAATTTCAGTAACTCCATTTGAAGTCATGAAGCTATTACCTCCATAAAGTACCTTGTTAGGACCCGTCTCTAACTATATGGTATTTTATTTTGAAAGGTGGGAATTTACCAAAATCTCCTAGAGGCGAGAATGTTGACTTTGGTTGACCATCATGTCGTGACACGTATGAGCTACTATTTTAGAGTATTCGTGTAGTATTTGTCACTACGAATGCGTCAGCGCAAGTGGAATTGAAATCGGGTTAAATGAAGTGAAAATATCTGGGTTAAAATTTATAAAATATTGATAAGATGATTAAAAAGTAACAAAAAAATATTTTAAGTTCTAAAAATAAGTTAGTTTGTGACTTAGGCTGATATTGCACTAGACGCTTCATTCTTATATTACTTAAGGCCCCCTTTGACAGCCCGTATAAGGAATCAAGGAATCAGATAGGATACTAAATAATACCCGTATTACTTAAACTAAGCCCACATCTTTTATATTGTGTATGCCTGCTTATTTATCCTTCCAGAAACTTATGTATTATTAGTCGGGTCTGTGTCCTCCCTCTATCGATCTGTCTCGCATCGTTCTGCAAACTCACTTCCGTTACCATCGTTAATCCCAGGTTCTTCTTCCTCCTTCTCCTTTCTTCTTCATCTTCATCTTCATCTTCCTTTTGCATTCCATAGCTGTCGCCCTCCTCTTTAGTTTCTCGTCGCGGCCGTTGCCCTCCTCTTCAGTTCCTCGTCGCGGGACCCGCACGGGTTCGCGTGCCATCGATCCTGGATTTGAACTAGATCCAACTGAAACCCACGTCGTCGGAGCACCAGAATTGCCTGCATTCACCTACTACCCAACATCGCCGCAGCACCGTCCGACGATATCGGCAATCCAATGCAACCTCTTGATAAATTGAAAATAAAATTGTAGATTAAATTTGGGAAATCAGGTATTATAGTCACTGGGAACCCTCCCAGTTCATATCATCGACTCCGGAGAGCTCTCACGTTTTATAGGCCTCTGCCTTCATCTCTTTTCTTTTGTAAGCCTAGCAAACCCATCGATGCCAGCACCGACAATCCGCTTCTTCTGTATAGAGGGGGAAGATTTGCTTGAACTGGTAATGAGAAGGGAGTGAGGGTGTTTAGGGGCTGTGCGGTAGAGAAGATCTGGGGAAGAAACAAGATTATTTTTATTTTATTTTTTAATTTGATGCATTTGGATGTTGTGAATTTTTATAAAAAAAAAATCCCTTTTTTCATTAGTCATCAAATTTGTTTAGTAAAAATAATATAATCTGATCTCTTATCCATTACGGTACCAAACACATCCGACTAATTTAGTCAGTATAGTCCGATGACAGATTATCCTATCCGACTGAAATAGTCAGTACAATCCGAGCTACCAAACAAGGCCTTAGTTCATGTCAAGTCAATCCAACCTAGTCCCTGAAGCTAGTCCAATCCGAGATAATCCAATACAACAAACGCACCAGTATACGTGGCCAGGCTGGGATGGGCTCTGACCTTTTTCAGTTGGACCTCAACTGGACTAGGATAGTATTAGAAGCTTTAGTCTGTAAGAGCATCTCCTTATAATATCAGAAACTTCAGTCTATAAGAGCATCTCCAAAGGAGATGCCAAAATAGCCACGTAGACATACAACAGTAAAAAATGGCAGCAAACTCTCTCCAACCGAGCCTTCAATTTCCTACGTGGCGCTGAGTCAATTGAATGCAAAGCCTTTTGCTGTCAAATTTGACAGCAGATGTCAAATTTATTAAATAATCTTTTAATAGATTAATATAATATATAATAAATGTTGTTGTGTTTTTCAAGTATTTGATTGGTTGTCTCAATCATTGGTTCCCACAAAAAGAATAAAAAATTTAATAAATAACATTATTATTTAACATATCAGGTGGAGCAAAATATTGCATAAAATGTCAAATTGCCACATAAGCTATTAAATATCATTTTGATGTTTAAAATTTGACACCTCCTTTGTAGATGTTCTAACCTGATCGTATGAAAAGCTAGGTATAAGAAAGGAACCAAGCCAATGACATCTAAGCTCTCGTGCAACTGAATTAATGGCCGCAAGGAGGGACTGCTATTCGCATGGGGGCTTGGTTTTCGAGAGATTGTGATGGAAATGGACGATCAAGGTATCGTGCAAGACATAAATTCTCGTGCAAGATTAAACTTTGTAAGTCGACGCGCTCCAACTTTCTTTTGTCGATGGCAACAGCGCGCGGGAGTCCAATAAAGCTGAAAATTTTATGGGAAAATTTTGTTATTTTTCTTCTATATGACTTTATGCAAGAAAAAAAGGGTCAAGCTAAGTGATACTATACAATATATTTTTGCTTGACTGTGGTTACGAATAGGGTTAAATTCTTCATAGTCTCTCTAAGTTTAGAAGGGATAGATTGTTGTGGATTGCCACCAATTGTCTCCCTTTTTGAAAAAAAGAAGTGACACAATATAGCTAGCTTTCAGTTACACTAATGGAGGAACCAATAGTGTAAGAATTCGTAATTTTCGTACAATGAAGTGTCATTTAAAAAAAAAAAGACAGAAGCCAAACTATTACTACGTACTAAAAGCCTAATCTAGGATGGTGCAACTAAGCAAAGTTGCACCATTGTTTAAAATTGTATTATCTTGCTCAATAATAGGTTATAATTGTGATTTAAAAAGTCAAATTAATCAAATTCTATGAGCACAAATTCATACCGATCTCATCGTAATCACAAGATTGTTTTTGTAGTTGAAGAATTTAGAATTGCCCTGCTGATCTAATTATTTTATGTGATGTAACATGGCCAGTGTAATTGGCATTTGATTTTCCATATATTGATGATCCCACTGTCACTATGCCGCGGTTGCACATGCTGCTTTGAACACTATTCTTATTCTATTTTGATTCAAAATTATTGACCTTCCTGTGTTTGAAGAATTTCCTGCACAAATAAAAATATACGAAAAATGCTAAAAAGACCAAATGTTTAAATCATATGATGTGATAATAATAGCTGCACTTCTGCTGATCCTAGTATACACTTTGTGGTTAGGGTTTATTACTAAGTAGTGAAAGCCAAACGTTTGATTTACTTTCAAGTAAACAAAACCCTAATTATGTGAAACTTTTTGAATTAGTAACATTGTGAGGAAGTGAAAGAAAAAGAGTCTTACATCCGAGAAAGGAGAAATTTTGTATGAGCTTATAAGTAAGTTGGGTTACTCCTCATATTGCTAATTGGTTTCATGGTAGAACCTCAACTTCCTTCGTAGTATCAAAGCCAAGTTGGCCCACCTGTGAATCTCAATGACCACATGTGCTCCACGTCGCCCAATTTGTGTTGTTCACGTGTGTATTGTCTATGTGTTTGACTTGAAAATCCACCACACATGAGGGGATGTGTGAGGATGCAAAGGTAAAATAATCTCACATCGGTGAAAGGAGAAACCTTGCATGAGATTATAAGTGTGTTATTCCCTATATTACCAATTGGTTTTATGATAGAACATCAATTTCTTTCAAAATACTACATAACACATGAAAGCCGCCACATATAACGGACATTATATGTTTGGGTTTGGTTGGATAATTAACGTTAACAACTCAGTTAAATAAAAATATGCCTTTTTAGTTTGATGTCAATTCTCATGTTCGGCTCCTCAATCATAAGTTCCGCTCGTATAATAAAATACCGATTACGTATAACGGTACAACCTTGCAAAGCCCAAAGTTTGGTGCTTCTGATTCCCACGTTCACATCCCAATTGCCAGCTATTTCGTTTGAACTTGACGCCAACATTTGTGGTAATGGCTGCAGCTTGCATTCTGCAGGTACCTTCCTAGTCTGGAAGTAACAAGTTCATGCATTACTTTTTTCTGAGAAACCATGTCACTTAATTAATAATTTACCAGAAACAAATATGTCACTTAACATTTATTGAAAATTTGGAATCGAATGTAATTTTCTTCTTACGCACCATATGCTATTTTATTTGATGTTTTCTCCTTTTGCTAGATTATGGTTTTAGCCCCAGTTTGGAGTTGAGGTGATTTTAAAAAAAGCTGCTGTGAAAAAAAGCTGGGACAGTTTTTGGTGTTTGGTAAACGTTCAGCTTCAGCTTTTTTTCACAGTTTTGGGTGAAAAAAAACCAAAAACAAGAAGCTGCAAAACCCAGCTTTGAAAAACCGGCTTTTTTTCACATCTGTTTTACATAAAAGTTTACCAAACACTATAATACTGCTTCTTTTTTTTCAAAAGCATTTTTACAAAAAAGTTTATCAAACACTCTACTGCTTTATTTCACAGCTGCTTATTCTCACAGCACAGCAGAAACAGCTTTTTTTCAAAGCACAACAATACCAAACCAGCCCTTAGTCTCTTTAGTTTGGGCGAAGTTTGACTTTTATTCATATAATTTTCGTGATACATGATGCTTACTATAGTACAATTTAAGGACAATAAATAAAACTAGAGCATGCGTCAAGATAAGATAAACTTTTACATGTATACAACAAATATGTGCCCACCTATGATAATTTTATGAAAAAAAATACAAATTATTGTCCTGAATTACAATAATTATCATTTTGTAATTTTAAAATCGTGAAAATTGAAACTACATTGACCAAAATAATAATTTAGTCTTTTTCTTTGTCTAACCACAAGACTAATATTATAATTTGGTCCTTTTCTTTTTATGACCAAAAG
Source organism: Heteromeles arbutifolia (assembly GCA_024362995.1). Classification (NCBI taxonomy): domain Eukaryota; kingdom Viridiplantae; phylum Streptophyta; class Magnoliopsida; order Rosales; family Rosaceae; genus Heteromeles; species Heteromeles arbutifolia. The sequence goes on from JANCRC010000006.1 coordinate 24,746,005, forward strand.
ACAAAATCGACAAAAAAAGAAGACAAAAAGACAGTTCCATCATCATCATCATCCCCATTAAAAAACTCAAACGTAGATCCAAGAGTCACCCAAATAGCAAACATATAATAACACTTGCCATCCACATCAACTTTCTCGTTCTCCGATCACTTCTTAAAAAAGCACTTCACACCCTCAGCCAAACTCGTCATCCACCCTAGTTTTTAATCCTCCAACCCACCAAACCAAAACACAAAAGTCATTAAAAAAAAAAAAAACACGACCACCTGTAGCGGCGGCACTGGTTTTTTTTTTCCGATGAACTCACCCAGCACGTGCTAGGGTGTTATTCTGATCAGCCCAAGCACATAACTAGGACTGGTACCTCTGCCTGCAATAGCTATAATTAAAAAAAATATATTGGGCCTAGCTGCAGCGGCCCGCTGCATCTCCGTTGCTCCAAAAGACGACATGTAGACTTTATCCCGAAGAAGACAAGATTGTCCTCAATAAATGGACACACAAATACTCGCACGTGCAGCTCAGCATCCTTGGAAGTTCAAGCGGGGGACTACGGCTGTTCAAAACTCCCCTACTCATGGCATGGAAAAATCAAAGACATTAAAAATAGAATTAATCACCAAATCCTATATTTTTCACATTCCTAATTGAAGATCAACTACACAAAGTAAGGAATCCTCCTCATGACCAATCAAGGATACTTCCACCATTATCCCAAGATATTACCTCCTAATTAATATCTTGGGAATTTTCTTCCTCATTTATCCAATGGATGACACACCTTTCTCTTCTTCTCTTTTTCCCCTCCCCCAAGTCAACTCTTACTATCTCTCTCAGCTCATACTCTTTCACTCTCTCTCGGATCTCCCTCTTCCCCGAGGACACCACCGCCCATACCACACCGGTGACAAGACCCTCACCTTCACCCTCACTCCGTGCACTCCCTTTCCCCTCCTCCGTGAAGCACCGAGCACACCCATCGAAGCTCAGCGCACCTAACTCCCTCCGCGAGTCCGACTGCTTCAAGCCTACTTTTCAGTCACTTCCCGGCCACGGCAAGAGACCATGAAGGTACAAACTTCTCCCTATCACCTTTACCTTCATTTTGATATGTAGATCGTATGATGAAGTGTTGATTCAATGTCGACCGGAGCTCAGGAGGCTTCGGTCTTCTTCCTCGGTGAGAAACAGGCCGGCTCGCCCAAACCCACATAACCTAGGCCTTTTGGGCCAAGCAAACTAGGGCCTTCGGCCCGTTGAATTAAAAGCCCAACCCAATTAGCCTTTAACCCAAAACTCTTTTGAGTTTAGGCCTTGGGCTGCTTAGAACTCGGGCCTTAGGCTCGTTAACCCCCTAAGGCCCAAACCCTTTTGAACCTTCAGACCCCAGACCTTTGGGCCGTATAGAACTTGGGCCTTCGGCCCGTTAGACCCAAACCCAACTAACTCGGACCCCAGGTCGCGCGTGAAAGTGTGTGGGTGCTTGCCGGTGCCAGCGCATGGAGTACACGCGCCGTTGTGGACGACGGCTTCGGTGAATTTTCCGGCCAACTTTCTGGCGACCCACGTCTGCACGTGGGGGTATCCGATGTCTCATTTTATGTTTTTTGACGTCCTGAATCGGTTTATGACGTCCGTTTTTTGAAATTCAATCGTTATGATAGAGTTTTATTAATTGGACCATTTATGTGCTTAGGTGCGTTTATTAGCGGGGTTCCGTCATTCCTATTTCGCACGGCTCTTCGACGACAGAGTATCTGTGAATGGACCCCTTCCAAAATGCATGTGTTTTAATTGCTAGAAATGCATACATGAAAAGCATGATTTAATGGTTACATTTTATGAAACGATTATGAGTAAAATGGTTTTACACTTTATGATTATCATGCTTTACTGAGAATATTTTGGAATACCATACTTTATCGAAATTATGTTCTTTGTAGTATACATGATGGATGACTATGTACTATTTATGAACATGTTTTTACACTCTTTGTAGTATATATGATGGATGACTATATACTATGAAGATGTTTTGAGATATATATACTTACGTTGGAAAGATTATATTCAATGTTTTTTGTGCGTATCTAGTGGTCACTGTTCTGCCTACGGGCGATGATATTTATTTTGGCCTACGGGTCGGGTGATGTAGGGGCCTACGTGTCAGAAGATATTTATTTGGCTTCTGTTAGGAGATTTAGGGGCCTATGGGTCGATTATGATACCACTATTTAGCACACTATACAATACATGTTTTATGAAAGGTTTTATGGCATGCTAGGGTTTTCGGAAAACCTATCACCTATTACGCTATTAGTTTTCATAAAACTTTGGGGGTTAGTACATTGATAACTAGTTCAGTATTACATATATATCAACTTGGTCAACTCATGTTTGTTTTGCGCCCCTTCAGGACATAGGAACGAGGCGTACGATTCGAGCTACGAGGCATTCTCCTACCAGTGACATCGTGCCATCCTTTCTGCTTTGACACCATTGTAAGAGCACATTCCGCTTGTATTTTGAATTAGATATATGCTCTGAACATGTCATGCATTATCACTATCTTTATCTTTGTTGGCAGTTGAATAGTATTACACTTCTATCATTCGAGCGAAATTCATACGCATGTTTTACATGTTCTCAGCATATGCATTCATTAAATGGCTTGCGTCACTCTCAAGTGTCGGCCAACACATGGCCATCCCGATGTGACCCGAACATCGGTATCGGGGCATGTCATACACCCTAACGTGGGTTCCACAAGCAGTTCGACTTCTTGAGCAGATGGTTAAACAAGACCTCACAAGTTGAGGATTATTGGGTTTTATTACTTTTTGTCCATCACTCTTTATTGGCCCGAAGCTCAATAAAGGAAAATCTTCAATTCATAAAATCATTGTCGTAGGCCCTGAAGACCTACATGCATTTATCTATTGCATACTTTATGTATATATTGCATTTGCTTGCAGGAACCCATAAACTTGAAGTTCATATATTTTTTGAACCCGAAGTTTTTGACAAATATGCTTTGAAAACTCGATGTTTTCTTAAAACATTACACCCATGAAAACCAAAATTTTTTCATGAAAATTTAAACCAACACATGTCTAATAGAACCTGAATGTTCTACTTCTACTCCTATGTGAATGGATTGATAAATTTTGTCTCCATTGCACTAACCACAATCTTGTCAATTTTTGTGACAGGGATATGTCGAATTTGAACAAACTTAACCTTACTGTTTTAGAGATCTCCGGAAGAAACTATCTCAAATAAGTCCAAGATGTGAAGCTCTACCTTAGCAGTCCCTTGAAATCCCAATGTTTGATGCTTTTGATTCCCACATTCACTTCCCAATTCCCAGCTATTTCGTTTGAACATGACTCCAACATTTGTGGTGCATTCTGCAGGTACCTTCCTAGTCTGGTCCTAAACGGTGCGAACCTTCTTCTGTGTAATTTCACAATTCCATACATGGACTCGTCACTCGGTTACTCGGTTAGGCGAATAAAATCAAATATTACATTTTCTGAGAATTTCTTACCACACGAAAAAGTAGTCTAAAACCACAATTTCATACACAATGACTCGTCACTCGGTTACTCGGTCAGGCGAATAAAATTAAATTTTACATTTTCTGAGAATTTCTTACCACACAAAAAAGTAGTCTAAAACCATGTTACATAATTACCAATTGACAAGAAACAAATATGTCCCTTAACATTTGTTGGGAAATTGGAAAGGAATGTAATTTTCTTCTTGCGCACCATATGCCTCTTTTATTTGATATTTCTATTTTGCTAAATTATGGTTTTGGTCGCCTTATTTTGGGCGGTGTTTCACTTTCATCCATATCATTTTCGTGATGCATGCTGCTTATTAATATTGTAATTTAAGAACAATAAATTAATTTCCGATAAAATTAGAGCATGCGTGAGGATAAGATAAACTTTTACATGTAGATAACACCTTTTATGTGCCCATTTGTGATAATTTCTTTAAAATAAGATACGAGTTATTGTCCTTGAATTGCTACAATTATCATTTTGTAATTTTCAAATTGTGAAAACAGAAACTACAGTGACCAAAATAATAATTCAGTCATTTTCTTTTCTTTTCTTTTTTATTTTTTGACAGAAGCGATAGAGTGTGTTAATTACTATGAACAACCAACCACGAGGTGCCAGATGGGTACAATTTCTCCAGTGACGAATTTCTTGATTTGGAGATAGTTTGCACAAGATACAAATAATTTTAAACCCCTATACATCTACACAATAGATCACAACAAATAGGAGCTCCGGGTAAAATTGTCACAAAGACGGCAGACGTGACAATCCTAACAACGGTACCTGACATCAAACCATCGACAACGAGACCACATAAATCGCATAAACGACACAAACAAATCACTGGAGCAAAACAAAATTACTAACCTAATTCAGTCCCTTTCTTTTCTTTTTATAACCAAAGACAAAAAGAAAGCTCCATTTGAATTTTGTTTGTTCCAATCCATCATCATCATCAACCCAAATAAAAAACTCAAATTTAGATCCAAGAGTCACCCAAATAGCAAACATATAATAACACATGCCATCCACATCAACTTTCTCAGTCTCCAATCACCCCTTAGAAAACCGCTTCACAAGTAACAACCTCAGCCAAACGCGTCACAGCCACCCTATTTTAATCCCTCCAACCCGCCCAACCAAAACACAAAAGTCTTACCAAAAAAAAAACACAACACACAAAAATGATACATCAGGAGAGGCACGCCGGAACTGCCCCCCACGGGATTCTACTAGCGGTGGTGGTCGTGGCGTTGATCGTGGTGCCGTCCTATGTAGGTGAACAAGGGGGGGCCATAATCGAAACCTTAAGCGCGCTTTTGAGCCAGTTGGGTCATCTCCTTCTCCCCATTATTCTCCTCCTGATCATCATTCAGTCCCTCTCGACCGGGGATCCCTACACCACCCACAGCATTAGTGGCTCGCCGTCGCCGGTTGGGGTTGCATTGTTTCTCGGCCTCGTTTTATTCCTTCTTTACAACAAGGTTTCGATCTTCGGTGGCGGCGGCGACGATGAAGGGGATGAGTAGTTACGGCGTGGATCCTGCCGAGTTTTAATGCTTGTAAGTGTGTAGTTATTTACAGAGAATTATACAGCTTAGAAGGGATACAGGAGTACTAGTATTGGGATACGTACATGAACTTCTTATCACGTATGAATAAACATGGAGAGGCGGTGCGAGGCGCGGTGTTGCCTGCCATCTTTAGCTCCGTAGACTTTATTTTTCGTCCTTTGTTTTAAGCTTCTCTTTGCGACGTGTACTTATGTGTTGAAGGAAGTGATTTCTGTACATTCATTTTTACATTTTAAATTCCTTTTTAATATTGGTTCTCCAATTTTTATTTAATTTGTTCAATCGCTCGGCTAAATAATTGTGTTCAAAAGTGAAAAATGGTGGAAAGAAATTGTTCTTTCTTTCACTCGCACGTGGACGCTCCTTTTGATCTCATCTCTTTTAGTTTTGAATGCATTGGGATCAAGATTGATGATTTTCATTTTAAGTAATAATTTTCATTAGTCTGCAATTATATTAAGAAATTAAGTAGTGAAGAAATGGGGGATGCAATCTTTTCGAATCTGAGATCCTGAAGAAAGTGAAGTGGAACGTGATACAAAATTCAATATTCGTGGAGGAAGAAGCAAAAGATCCTTCCTTCTTTGTACTATATTATACTTGAGCAGGTTTTATTACAGCTGGTCTTTGGAATTGGCCATTCCAATTAAATAGTTTCTGAAATTAGGAAATTCATCAATTCGCCCTCAAAAATGATTCTAAATCAATTTGGTCATTCTGTTAGTTTTTCGTCAATTTTTTGTTAGTGCACTGATGTGACACACATAAAACTTTTATTCAACTAAATAAATAAAAAAATACAAAGAACAGGGGCGGCCATAGGCAATGCCACCTCTCACACCTCATGGCTTTGCTTCCCCTTTTGGATTGTGCCGATACGTATTTGAGTGACGGATTTTCAAGTGCCAAGGGATTGATGTCAAGAGAGCAATGAACAACTCACAAAATGTTAGATGTGAAGGATTAGAAATGTATCATATAAACATTACAAAGGCATGTGATCGGAATTCAGACACAAAGACCCTTAATCGAATGAATGGTTGAACTTCGGCCTCCGAACCGGAAGCTGCCCATTCTTGCCCTAACGTGCGTCCGCCCCTGCTTAGACGGGATGACCCGAGCACAGTAAAAGAAGTCAGTTAGGGAGGTATCTCAGTTTCTGATATTGAACATCTCCTGAAGTTGCCATGAACAGGAGCAACCATGCATTTTCATTCAGAACTGAAACTGTAAAGATATCCTATATTCCTGTTAGAGATGTTCTTACTCATGCATAGGACACTAGTGCCCTTCTGTTTGGATACCCTGAACAGGCAAGCAGACTCTTGCGCTATATATTTCACATGTATTCTCGGAGGACGACTCATCTATGCGGTACATGGAGCCAGGAGTCCGCGACAGTGAGGATTAAACTGTTCTATAAGAACTCTATTGAAAATCAAGACACTGGCATAAGACAGTAGAGCTAAATCAAAGCAACATAGTTTCCTCCATACTATATGCATTGGTCAAGGACAAGACATACTTAACAATCGCTAAGAAACGATATAAATTCTTCGAAACAACAAATAACTAACGATAAGGCCTGATGCTTAAGTTGCCCGCCTTGTTACTTGCATATAGACATGCTTGCTATCTGAACCAAATAAAACAAAATTGTAAACAGCAACTGCATAGTCTGATAAAAAGATTACAAAGAAAACTGTAGTGTTATAAAGCAGAAATAATCACTATCACAAACCTATTGCTCAACTTTTCAGAAACTTTCGTAACTAGTATTGACCTCCCAGGTAATTTCAAGAGTTGTGTACACTATTATTTCTAGCCAAATGATATGCCATTAGAGTGCTGAAAACCCTTGCTATCACCATCCTGGACGACATTCCCAAACAGCTGTATGGCCTGCAAGTCATATTGGATACGACATGCAATCCTTAGTCACTTCCAAAGAAGTCAACTGGAGCATTTACAATATCAACCCGCTGTACATTGAAGTCCAGGCTCAACATAGTGGCACTCAACATCCACTTCAGCCATAAAGCCTCTGCTTGATAAAAAGTTAAATACAGAATGTCGTTAAAATGGTTAACTTGAAATATGATACCAAATTACCAACCAACAAAGAAACAGGACACATGGATTCAAATTAACTTTTTTGGCCAGGGGTAGAAACAAGGCTGGGAAGCATATATAGTTCTACACTAAAATGAAAGCACTCAAAGAGTACTCAAACACAGAAAACTGCTTTTCGTGTTTGGCCCTGCAACTTAGGTATTGTCCACAACTTATGCTTCAAAGGACTTAAATTTGACAACTTTACAGTTGCTGAGAAATAAATAGGGGTCAGTAACCTGTGCTGAATATGAATTTGTGCTGAAAACACACATAGCACCAAAAGGAAAGAGCAACGTTAAACTCCCATACAGGATCATGCAATTCATACAATAGGTTAGGAAAAGCTAAGGTTAGGAAAGTGGAAGACACGTTCTAATCAAGGACACTATGAACAGAAAACATTGGCACCATTTGACACAACGAACAAGTAAAAGTTACAGATCTCTTTTTTTGAAAAGGAAAATATCACAGCTTACCTTCATGCTACTCCAAGCTTATTTAGTTTTTCGCAGTGAGGAGTAGGCAGATTCTTACTCCAGTGGCGCCTTTGAAGCTCAACCCGACAGTAGTGTGCAAGCACATTTTTGTAATCCTTGATAACACTGCTCTCAATGTTAACTCGACCAGCACTTCCAATGGGATAACTCTCATCAAATGCTTGCGATTTAACAAAAAATTCCACTCCATATTTCTCTGTCGTCTTGGGAATCTGGTAGTTATAATTCTTCTGCAAAGAGTAGACGGGCTCTGAAAAGGGCAGATATGCCAACAACAAAATTACCAAGAAAGGTAATATTTGAAGAAGAAGCATGATGTTAGGTCCCCCTCCCTGAGACTCCTCCCTCTGATGACCAGCTGTTCTACTAGTCCTATAAACATGACTTGACCGAAACATGTCTGATTGGCCAAAGAACGCCCTGAATATGTCATCGGGGTCAAAATCATCATCAAAAAAGTCATTCCCACCTCTCCTCCTCCTTCTCCTCGTATTATTGTGCTGCTGGTTGTACTCAAATTCATCAACCAATCCAGTCTGATCATACTGCCTCCTCGAATCCCCATCACTCAAACACTTGAAAGCCTTGCTTACTATCTTAAACGCTTCTTCTGAACCGGGAGCCTTGTTCTTATCAGGATGAACTTTCAATGACAACTTCCTATAAGCCTTCCTAATGTCCTCGACCGAGCAAGTCTTCTCCACGCCAAGAATTTCGTAATAGTCTTTGTTTCTCTTAATCTTCCTAACCAACTGAACATGCTCTTCGGTATAACTAACTTCCCCATTCAAACAGCGGCCCAATTTCTTCACGCCCGGCTCATTCCTAATCTCACCAGCACCCTTCTCATCAACAGAAGACGCGGAAGACCCCGAATTAATTGCCTCACACGCAGCCAAAAGTTCATCAACTTGCAAATTCTGATTAAGCCGTTGTGCAATCTTAATAAATTTCAAGGCACGCCCTTTGTTGCCGGAAGCAATTGCTTCTTCCGCGATCCGAACACACCTCAAAGCTTCATCCTTATTACCTTCCATTGTCAAAAACCTATTGCTAATTCAACAATTCAACAAACCCAATTCCCAAAACTCGATAACAAGAACAATAAATGCCAGCATGGACAAACCAGCGCTCGAATTGGGCAAATTCCAATCTCAATTCGAATCCACAAATGGGGATTTCGGTTCCGATTATCCAGTCCGTGAATTCAATTCGTCCTAATTAAAGGGAATAATGCAGATTAGATTCTGATGCAGAGATACATATACAGAGATTGAAACAAAATTAAGGTTTTAATTGATGAAAAAATTACCTGAGAAATGGATCGAAACCTCGAAAGGTGAGTGCTTGAATTCGTGTGAGAGACAAGGTTTCCAGTTTGGGACACGAACAAGCGGGACCAACACAACAGCAGAGGAGTGGTGCGTCAAGGGACTCAACAGCGAGTCTCATTTGATCACCCCATGAATGGTTATCCGTCCAGTTGGACCACGCCACGTAGGTACATGATGCAGAAGAACTTGAATTGGGGAACCAGGATCCTCGCCGGATCCATTCCAAGGGATCCTAGGGATTACGTAATTGTGTTCGTTCATCGTATATCGTGCGGTCAGAAATCATTTAAAATTTAAAATTCAAATATAAATAATACCTAACGAAAACTGGCTGCACGATATACGAGAAACGAACACGATTGCGTGATCCCTAGAATCCTTAGGGAATGGATCCGGCGAGGACCCTGGTTCTAAATTGGGTCCTCCTCTTCTTTTTTTCTTTTTTTTTTCGGCCAAATCCAAGGTTGGCTTAAATAGGGTCTTCCTCTTTTTTCTTTCGGCCAAATCCACGTAGGTACATGATGCTGCACTTTGTACTAATGTTGCACTTTACAAATTAATTCTGGTTATACTTTCTGTTTATAAATTGATTATTAAAGATCTGAAATAGAATGAATATGCGTCTAAATTTTGTAAGTAAAAACATTAACTGTCTAGCTTCGATACTGCACTTTGAACCGATGATGCACTTTGTAATGATGCTGCACTTTGAACTGATGCTTGACTTTGAACCGATGTTGCACTTTGTAAATTAATTATGGTTCTACTTTCTGTTTGTAAATTGGTTCTGCACAATTATGCATCTATATTGTACGTTAACAACAAATTATGCATCTACCTTGTTTGCTAAGTGATGGTGCATCTACTTGTGCACTAAGTAATGCTGCATCTACTTGTTTGCTAAGTGATGATGCATATAACTTGCGCGCTAAGTGATGATGCATATAGCTTGTGTGCTAAGCATATGCCATTTGCATCTAGTTTGTACTGATGTTGCACTTGTAAACAACGAATGTATTATCAAGTGCTTGATGCACTTTGTACTGATGCTGCAAGTGAAAGCCTACATAAAAGGTGAATTACAGATGAAGAAATCGGACTGGGATGTCATACATATAATGAGCTAGTATGACACTGAAAAGGGAATGTTCAAATTCAAAAATGGATATTACAAAGTAAATGCTGATGATGTCCAATGCATATTTGGGATCCCAAACCGAGGTAGAGAAGCCCATCAGTCAACAAGAGACTGCAGAATCCCAAAGTTGTAGACAAACAACCAACCTTCAGTGGTGCTTTTGTACTTTTACTGGTAAGCAAACAAAAACTAATAAAAAAAATCAATTTTTGTCTTATTTTACAAAAATATATAAATCTCTAACTTTTATTTTATCTACAGTATTGGATTTGTGATCACACCACAATCATCAACTCGATAGAAGGAAGGGAGAAACGCTCACCAATAGCAGTGAAGTGGGATTTGGCAAAACTACATGCAAAATTCTATGAAGAATCAAATGAAGATTTGGAAGTAAAATTGATATTGCAATCACTTTTATGTAAAACATGATTCTACATATACTTTGTGTGAAAAGATATTCTGCACTTTGATGCTGCAATTTGAACTGATGATGCACTTTTAACTAATATTGCTCTTTGAACTGATGCTGCACTTTGTATTGATGTTGCACTTTGTAAATTAATTCTGAATGTACTTTCAGTTTGTAAATTAATTCTTAAACATATGAAAAAGAAAATGAATATGCGTCTAAATTTTGTGAGTAAAAACATTAACCGTCTAGCTTCGATGTTGCACTTTGAAACTGATGATGCACTTTGAAACTGATGATGCAATTTGAACTGATGTTGCTCTTTAAACTGATGTTGCACTTTGTACTGATGCTGCAATTTGTAAATTAATTATGGTTGTATTTTCTGCTCTAAAAATGATTCTTAAACACCTGAAAAAGAAAATGAATATGTGTCTAAATTTTGTGAGTAAAAACATTAATCGTCTAGCTTCGATGCTGCAATTTGAACTGATGCTTGACTTTGAACTGATGTTTGACTTTGAACTGATGCTTGACTTTGTACTGATGCTGCATTTTGTAAATTAATTCTAGTTCTACTTTCAATTTGTAAATTGGTTCTACACAATTATGCATTTACATTGTCGATCATTTTACAGATGGACAATGCAAAACAAATTGAGGAGTCAATTGAACAACGCCCAGAAGATGATGATGATGACTTTGTCAGTCCTCTACCTGCGTCAAAAAAAAGGATAATGGAAAAGAAAGTAGCTAAGAAGGGACCAAAAGCCAAGAAAGCTAAACTGTCAAACAAATTAGTGCTTCATCCTGAAAAAAGTTGAAACGGTAGTGGGTCCTGAGCAAGTAGCCAATGAGGATGAAACTGTAGTGGCACCTAAACTTCAAAAACTGTTGCTGATGATGAGATGATTGATGTTCAACAACAAGAAAATGATGATGATGAAAGAATTGTTTCAGATGTGCTGGACAAAGGCAATGATCAAATAGGTGATGAGGAATTTCAAATAACACTGTCTGCGTGGATGACAAAAAAAAAAAAATCCAAGATAAGCTAAAAAGTCAAGACGATGACTCGGCAGACAAAATTGTAAAATCCAAAAACAAGCTAATAATATGTTGCATACTAATGTTCTGTTATAACTAATACTGTATACTAATTCTGTTATAACTAATGCTGCATATTAATTCTTGTATAAGTAATAATGCATGCCAAAAACTTAGTCTGGTATAATTGTTACTGCATACTAATATTCTGTTATAATTGATGCTGCATACTAATATTCTAGTATAACTGATGTTACATACTAATATTATGTTATAACTGATGTTGTATACTAATATTCTATTATAAGTAATGCTACATACTAATTCTATTATAACTGATACTATATACTAAGTCTGGTATAACTGATGCCGCATACTAAGTCTGGTATAAATGATATTGCATACTAAGTTTGGTATAGGTAATAATGCATGCTAAAAAAATACACTAAGTCTGATATAACTGATGCTACATACTAAATCTTTGTCATTTAATTCTTGATTTTGAATACAATCAAGAGGAAGAGAGTGGAAAACAAAAAGAAAATGAAGATCACTTTGACACACTGGTTGATAGTCATAGTATCTATGGCTCCTAAATTCCAAATGAGCAAGTCCAAGATAACCAAAATATTGCACATGATTCTGCTTATCAAAGTGTTGAAAATGAAGAAAGAAATGCGAACATCATAGACATGGACGAGACTGAAAATAATAGGGTCATCAATGATGTGGTTAAACTCCTTCATTTCTTTCATAACATTTTTTACCTTAATAGACGGATTCGAACGAACCTTATCAACCAACAAAGAAGAGAAAACAGAAGTGTCAAACATTTTATTCTCCTTTTGACGAATACGTCTAGTGCAAGTATGAATATTATTTATTTATTTTTAATGATAAAACAACTACTAGGATGTTGCAAAAAAGCATGAACACGTCATTGACACCCCTCTGACAGTTTCTTTGAGCAAACAACAATAACACGCTTCCAATTATTCCTAGTGTACTTGAAATCAAAACCAACCTCAATAAAGTATTGTGTAAGTTTTCTACGAAACTCAACTGCACCATCTTCATAATTTTGACCCTCATAAGAAATATAACTATGTCACTCATTTGTTGCACAATGGTGAAGTCCATAAGAGCCATACTTATCCAAAAATTGGTTCTTATCTCCAATATTACTAGCGTCACTTAGGCAAAACAACACACTACTAGTAGAAACAATAGACATCTCCTTCTTAGCTTAAACATAAACATCAACAACTGGATTTGAAACCAAGTTATTTACTAGAAGAAGGGTCTGAATATCTTCATTGCACTCTAATAAACAGTTTGGTTCACCTCCATATAAAGAGTATTTCAACAGAAAGCATCATGATGACAAACTTGGAAACATCAAAGTCAATTGTCCACACAAATCCTCATAACTAGTATGCGGATAAAGCAGCATAACTAATGCACAATTTTCATATGCACACTTCAACACTTTAACAATGGACATGATCTACACCCAAAAAATAATAAAAACATAAAGTTAAATTGATGCTGCACATAAATAATTGTATATATCTATGCATTTTAAAATGTAAATCTATAATAAATAAAACTGATGCTACACAAATATCTGTAACACAATGCAACACAAAAAACGCCAACAAGGATGTTGCACACTTATCTGCATAATAAAACTAATGATGCACAAATATATGCAAATAAAATAACTGATGCTGCACAATTTTCTAATCCATAGTCCTTTAAATAAATATTTATATAAACTAATGCTGCACAAGTATTATGTTGATTAAATAAAACTGATGCTGCACAATTTTCTAATCCATAGTCCTTTAAATAAATATTTATATAAACTGATGCTGCACAAGTATTATGTTGATTAAATAAACTCCCCCAACCCCCTCCCCCCCCCCCCCAAAAAACTTATGCCAACTGGTTAAGATTCTATGAGTTGATACTGCACAAGTATTACATTAAAAATTAATGATTATATAAAACTGATGTTGCACATTGATGCTGCACACTTATACTGTACACGTATTACGTTAAGAATTAATGTTTATATAAATTGAAGCTGCACACTTATGTTGCACATGTATTACGTTGAAAAATATTAAATGCTTATGGGGGTCACCCTAATCCCCCCAAAAAACTTATGTCAACTGATTCTACATAATTCTATGAACTGATGATGAATAAACTAATATATATGATAATTATACTGCAAAAAACAAAAAAACTTCAATGAAAACCAAAAGCAGCACAACGGAAAATTATCTTCGCCAAACACTCAATCAAACAAGCTCAAAACCAAATCAAAATCTTCAAAAGTAAAAAACTGTGACTGAAAAAACAAGAACAATCCAAAAAAACTAGATGCGACCAATAAAAATTTGAAAAATGAGGGACTCTTTCAAAATCTAAACCAAAATAAATTCAAAAACACACAAACACTTCGAAAATCTAAATCAGAACACATAAAATTCAGAGAGATAAACGTGAGATAAACACTTACCTTCGAAGAAAGCTGAACTGATTAGAATAGAAATTATGGCGAGAGATAATTGAGGGAGATGACGAAATATAAATCTGAACAAATAAACTTCAGAGAGAAAGAAAAATAGCAGAGAAAACGAAAATATAATTCGAATGATTCGAATCACCGCCGATCACTATTTAACAGAATACGGGAACTCCGTTTCTAACGGAAAAATCGGACATGACATCATCTTACATGAATTTAAAAATGACATTTCTTGATATGTTTAAAAAGTGTTGTCTCAATATATAATTAAGTACTGAAAGTATACTCTAAGTGTAATTTTTCCTTTTTCTATATCATTTAGATTAAATGTAACATCCCACATCGCCCAGATGAGTGATCCTTAAATGTATATTCTCATTCATACCTAGCACAAGACCTTTTGGGAGTTCACTGGCTTCGGGTTTCGTAGGAACTCCGAAGTTAAGCGAGTAACGCGCGAGAGCACTCCCATGATGGGTGACCCACTGGGAAGTTCTCGTGTGAGTTCCCAGAAACAAAACCGTGAGGGCATGATCGGGGTCCAAAGCGGACAATATCGTGCTACGGTGGTGGAGCGGGCCCGGGAAGTGATCCACCTTGGGCCGGGATGTGACAGTAAACATCTATGCCATTTTAAAATTTGATTAAAGTGTTTTGACCAATAACCACCTCAAGCTAAATTACATGTCATTATTATATATTTTTTAAATTAAAATAATTTTTGAATTTATCATTTTATTTGCATGATGCACTTTTCCTTATTTAGTGGAGATATTAGTAATTAAACTACACTCTCTCTTATTCCAGATATGTTCTTCGATCACAGTTTTTTTTTTTTTTTTGTTATGCAAACATTTAATATTATTTCTTTTTCCAAATGGTTTTTTTTTTTTCAAATAGTTGGTGATCAACATAAAAACTCCGTGTAATTTTTTCAATTTTTTTTTGTGAAATTATATATATATATTTTTTGCTGTTTTTTTAAGTATAGTTGTTGACGAATTATTATTAGGTACAATACATTACGTATATATTATGAGCATGTACGTTTGAATTTATAAAAATCATTAATTGGTACGTTTATTTGTCATTTTGGTACATTTGATTTGATACATATTGTTAATATTGGTACATTATTTTTATTTTGATACGTTTTATTTTGTACACATTGTGTATTGGTACGTTTATATTATTCTCAATCCTATTTTATCTTAACGTACTAAAAGAAAAACTTATTTCGGTACGTTTGATTTTGTGGGATTTAAAAGTATTTTAAACTATTTTGGAAAGAAAATATCTTAAATTGTAGATAATTATTGCTAAATTGTAGCATTATTGTGAAAATAAATTGAATCTAGCCAACTTTCCTTTTTTTTACAATTATCTCTAGCGGAGGAGAGTGTAATTAAAAGGCTAGATTATAAGAAATTTGTTACAATATAATGTGCACATAGCACCATAATTATGACAAAAAAAGTTTAATCAAATCACTAAAAGGCATGGATATTTGATCTAAAAAATTCAAAATTGAGACACCCGCCTGTATCAAAAGATCCCTTTCTTTTTTTACCAAGTCTAGGGTTCGGTTTGGTTCTATAACCAAACCGAAATCCTTCTTCCAAAAATCAAAGTGAATCGAAATTTTCAGTTCAAACAAATTGTATATCGATATCGAATTAAAATTTTCAGATCTCAAAATTCGGTAATATAAAAAATTAACTCGCTCTCAGGGAATTCTGATCCTCAATTAGACAAATTCAGACCCTTAATTCGACAATCAAACACTCTAATTTGAAATTTCACAATTTCAAAAACTTATCTTGAATCCTTGATGTAATTGAAGGTGAAAAATTGGAGTTTGAGGTGAATTTCCTCCCAAACCAGGATTTGTTTGGTTTTAGAGATGGAGGAATAGGTTGGAGATTGAGAGAGAAATAGAAAGTGTTGTTGGTGCAGCGGTGGTGGTTGATCTAAGAATGGAGTAGATGGAGTGGTAGTGGTTGACCCGTCATTTTGAATGAGAGGAGAATGGCGATGGAGTGATGGTGGTAGCTGGCTAGGTATCGTCTGGGTCTGATTCAACTTGCACATCGAGAAGATGAGAAACGAGAGAGAAAATTCAAACAAACGGTTGAGAATCAATTTATTATGAGTGATATATTATGTGGTTTTTGGTCTTTGTATTCCAATGGTAATGGATTTCTAGTTGATGGATCATTGTTCCAATTTGATTAAAATTGAGGGACCATTGCTATAATTTACTCAAAGAAAAAAGGTTTTAATTATCACAATATTTTATTTGAACAATATTTCAATATTTCAAAAATTAGCTCATGAGTGTCATAATGTGAGGGTGAAATTACAGGAATTTAAATCATGATTCGGCCAACATACACGCTTAGGGGATGTTTGTTTGACCTCATTAGTCCTCACTGGACTAGACTAGATTAAAGATTAGTGTAGTCTGTTGTTTGTTAGCTAGAGGGACTAATTTTAATGGGATAAGGGGGGACTCACCCCGACTAAATCCATCGATAAACGGTCTTAGCCAGGCACTCCGAAAACCAGCGGACTGCTAAGACCATCGTTGCTCGCATCCTCGTCTTGCTTGATTGCGTCCCTGTACTGCTCGACTTGGTCCTCTTCCTACTCGTTGCATCCTCGTCCGGCTCGACTTCTTATTTGAGAACGCAAAGAAAACCCCTAGACGGCCCAACGTCGTCATCGCCCATGCGTCCATTGTTCACTTTCCTGTTCGTCTCTCTCTCATCCCTCTCTCTAACTTGATCATCGTCTCAATTTTTGCGTCTAATTACTTGTTTTTTGAATTGGGTTATGGGTTCTAGTTATTATGGATTCTGGTTATTTTTCTTCTAGTTATTTTGGATTTTGGATTTTGTTAATTTGGATGAAATTTCGTTAATTTATGAGATTAAAATATGAAACTTGGAGTGGATTATGAGTTATTTTGCAATTTCCCCTTCTGGCTATGTAGGGATTCATAGCCATAAATGGTGATTCTGGGTTTTGTTAATTGGATGAAATTTCGTTAATTTTTAGATTAAAATTTGAAACTTGGAGTGAATTAGTATGTAGGGATTTGTAGCCAAAAATGGGGAGTGCCATGAAAGGCAGAGAACCTCTGTTCCTTCCTTGCACTCCCAAGGCAAGACAAGAATTGGGAATGTAAAGGATAAGTGGCTCAAAGTCAACTGTTATTTTTTCTGGAATTGTTTCTTTGTTTTCTCAATTTCGTTTCCAAGAATTGCTTATGTTTAGTTTTGTTCCTCGATTTTTTTTTATTGCGGATCTGCTACTTTTTGTTGGATTGAAGCAAATAACATTAATATTTTGTTATATATCATCCGTTTGTGTTTTTTTTTTTTCATTATCCTGCTTCTTAGTCTGATGCTGCACTAAACGCTTCACTAAGTTAGTCCAGTTTAATCTAGTCTAAGCCAGTCCAGCTTAGTCCCTGCAGCTAGTCCAGTCCAAGATAGTCCGGTGCAACAAATGCACCCTTAATTGACTATGAGTCATGACAAGCTTGTCCCTGTTTTGGACTTGCGTGCACCTTTGCTTATATGCACGTCTAACATTTTTATCAATACTCATTTGAAAACATTGCAAGCACTTCGGATTAGTTTGGCATAGCAAACAATAAACGTTTTTAGTCATTTTAAAAATATTGCTAAAATTCCTGGCATTTTGTTATGAAAAAAGTACACAACAAACTAGCAATCAACCGGAAGCAATTCACAAGTGGGATGAAAAACTGATTTTACGTTGATTAGGATTTATTCATAATCCAACTTTTTAATTGAATCAACCTTGTTTATATTTACATTGAAGTACAAAGAATTCAACTTTAGCAGCCTTTTATTTCATGGGCTGGTATCCTAATTTAGTTCACTTCATCAAAGTCAAAATTCTGCCTTCTCCTCACAGATTCTAACACATCTAAGGGCCGGTCACTGCGAGCGCTGCATCCTCCTTCGTATGTCTTGAGTTTAGGCACGCTCAGCGCGCTAAGAGGGGGCGACTGCAGCCCCCTGTTCACTTCCTTCAGCACTGACCGTGCGGTGGCTTCAGCAGCAGCATCTGCCATTGCTGAAGCCAGTTGTGTGTCGCCTTGCATTTTGCTACTGAACTTGTTTTGTGCATGCCTCACGCTAGCAATCTTAGACATGCCGGGGGAGTTGAAGCTGATTGCTTTTTTGCTGATGGCAACAGCCTCCGCAGCTGTTGTTTTGGCCTTTGATGCTTCATACTTCTGCATATCATATACGAGCTCCTTCTGGAGCTGCTTGTCAGCGACTAATATGTCTTCGATCTCATTTTTGTAATCCTTGAGAATGATTCGGAGGCATTCCATGAGAGAGCCGATGAGGGGGCTGTTTTTGCTTTCCAGTAGCCGTTTCAGCTCTATAAAGATGGGTACTGTGTTTTGGATGAGCCCCTTTTTGACTGCTTGAGTTATCCTTCCCTTAGCAGATGCCCCGCTGTTATCACCACCATCTTCGTCCATTTCTCCAGTGTCAGTTGATGATCCGCGGTTGGATGGGATTCGGATCTCTTTGCAGGCAAGAATTTGGAAAGCATCCTGCTCTCAAAATTAAGAAAGCACGTATAAAAAAGGAGATCAAGCAGAAATCTAGAAATATGTTTACTATGAAACTCAATAAAAAGACTCAAAAGGTTAAGCTGAAAGGACACAGATTGTATAAGTTCCATTACATACGCAAATGTGTCAGTATAATGTATTACAGTTATACATATTCCACAGACATACATACAGAGAAATATTGAAGGAAGTTTTTGAACATGTGAGGCGGCAAATACCTTCAGAACAGATTGTCCGGTAACATCATCTATATTGAGCATACCGTCAGATGCTGCAGCGAGAATCTCTGCGCATAACTTTGCAAAGGTAGCCAATAAGTGCTCTGGAGCCATTTGCTTTAGCAAAGTAACATAGATCTGCATTCTTTTAGACCTCGAATTTTCATCGTTGCCCCTGGGGACAATAACATAGACTATATTTAAGATAATCTCATTTTCATGGTTGCTTACTTTCAATTGATGATAGACACACCTTACCTGATGGAAAAAAGTCGGCTCTCTGCCCGTGATACCTGAGCATTACTGTGTCCATTGTGGGCATGGCAATCATTCAGAACAAAAATTGCTTCTACAAAACTGTTATATCCTAGAAGAGGTGCCTTCACTGAAAGACAAAAAATCATACAGAAGGGTCAAATCTCATTGACAAACACATCCGCAATTTCACAACTGGAAATTTGATTAGCGAGAGAAAGCCTTTTAACCTTTCAGAATATTGTTAAACAGAAAACTGGAAAGCTGCCTTATCTTTTCTGACTCATCAACAATTGACAAGAGAAATCTGAGGAACATAACACCTCTCCACTTCACGTAATCCCTCTGAATATGCCAGCACAGAATAAAACACAGAATTAGTTATATGCCTAGATTTCAATCAAAATGGAAATGTAAGACGCAGAACCAACATATACCTGCAATAATCTCGAGAGAAGTATAAATGTCTGCCTTCTTACAAGTTCGCATGGATCACGGAGACACTTTGTGATCTTTGGTATATAACTGTTGATTCCAGAAAAACGATTGAGAAACTTATAAAGCAAACAATAAAGTTTCAAAGGTAAATGTCAAAGATATTACTCAACTCAAGTTTTTTAAGGTACAGTTTCACAGGTCTTACCTATCAACTAAAGCAGTGTAGCGAACACAAAAATCTGCCATCACCACTATCAGATTGTTGCGGAGTGCAGCACAATCACTCTCTTGAAGTTCCTATAGAATGTTGTGAGGTTTGGAACTCAATTACTTATATAGACACAAGAAGCAAAGAATTTAAGAATGAACAGTTTTGAAACTGCTGACACACGCAGATATGACTAATATACATATATATGAGTGCACGTATGTCAGAATAATTGATAAGGGTGTAAAACTGGTAGGCTGCAGGTGAGCACAATTGTTAGCAAAACAGTTTCTAGGTTTTAGGTACCCTAGAAATCTGAAGCATTTTTTCATGGCCGCGTGTCCATGAGCTCTTTCCAGAAAGCATTTAAAGACTGTACAACAGAAAAAATGCAAAGTCAATGAACAAACCTGCACAAACAGCGGAATATAACTCTTTGCAATTTTTCCATCTGCAAGGCAGATCTTCCCCAAAGTCAGCCATGCTTGAATGTACAACGAAGGGGCTGTCTGCTTTAGAGAGACTTCAGGCCCGGTTAATTTATTAACTTTTGGATCAGGATTTCCGGAAGTGATGATAGTGTACAGTAGTGGAATGACAGTGGTCATATCAGCAGATGGGTAAATGATAACCATGGACCCAATGGTGTAAACTGCTGTGACTGCTTTTGACAATGACCTGGACATGGCCAATACTCTCTTGCCCTTTCTAGTCTCACTTCTAGGTGGCGTAAAGAAGTCAGCTTTTCTGACTGCATCTGAATCACCCGAAATATACTTCTCTAAAATCGTAGAAGCTTCTGTGATGAGCCTGTCCACCCATTTCTCAACAAGAGCATCAGCCTCCTCTGGGTTTGAAGCCTTCCGCTTGCACAATGTTCTAAGTGCTTTTACATGAGCATTAACCTGTCATTACATAAAGCAACTAAATAAAAGAGCACATTTTAACAATATGCTCACACCAGCAGATATTACCTCTGTTGAATGCATGTTGAACTCATGAATTCTTTTAAGCATGTTGTGAGCTAAGTCTGCTGCAAGTTCAGAGGGCAGCTCAACAGAAACATTAGAAATTGTCTGCAGGAGAAAAACACGATCCCCCGCCCAAGCAACGGAATTGGAATCAATACCCTCTTCCTCTTCATGTGCATATCCTTGCGCCGTAGGCCTTTGAACCTCTCCTCCCACTCCATACTTGTCAAAGAGCTGCCAATGATGATTAAGAAACTCCCAGTCCACTGCTTTTGCAAGGTATGCTGACACCTCTGATAGAAGAAACCAAGAACCAAGTGGGGCTGTCCATTTCTCTATTGGCAAGGATTGACTCAGCCAGAGAGACCCAGATGTTCGTATGATATTTTGAAGTGAAATAGCAAATTTGGGCTTCATCAGTTTCTTCTTTCCCAGGCTTGTGCAAATTTTCTTCACCCAAGGTGTCACCTCTCCATTGCAAATCTCTTTCAATATACACAAAACACCTTCAGGAAACACCGAATCAACATCCATTTCTGTGCCTTTTGCTACAGATTCATCGTGAAGTGAACTAACAGAATCAACAGTAGATACCCGTTCTAATACCAGCTCTAGAAACAAGTTCTCACATTCTTCTTGAATGCTAGACTCATTATCAGCTATTAAACGTGGAACAGAATGTAGCCACTCAGTTGCCACCCTTTCATCCAGGAATGTTCTAAAGGCCTAAGAGGTCAATGCAGAGGTCCAACAAATAATATCAGGAGTTGCACAAAAATAAGTCCATTACATGTACAAGTCAAAAAGAACATGTAAAGTGATCACGAGCATATGCACTAACTCTAAGGCAGGCATCCATGTGGTTTTTCAAACCAAATAATTTCCACAAAGAGAAACTTCATGAAGCATATTTCTCATTATTTATCTGATTTGGTCTTTAGTTCAGAAGTTATGTATCTCATTGAAACCAATAAAATCTCATTTGTTTAGCTTACCCATCAGCCAAAAGTGTACACTAAAAGAATATTATAACGACTTGATAAAAAATTGTCAGCAAATACAGATGTGCTTCTACAAAGTGGTTGACAGAAATTTAATTGAGATTTTTCTGTCAAATAAAAATTCGGATTTCTGAAAGTTTATATACTAAGAGAACCATTGTGAGTTAGAAATTGTGGTCCTGGGGCTGGTAAGAAGTTAACATTGCAATCCTTTTGATAAACTCAAGATAAGTTCCCAAAAGTATACACATTTTTTGAATGGTTTATGGGACATGGGAAGCTAAACAAAGCATTCCAAGCCAATTACATGCTCATAATTTTGAACATTAACTAACTACACAAAATATATAAACCAATTAGAAACCATAACCAAAACATTTGGTTGATGAAGAACAATGGGAAACTTACCACTGAAATAGCTGAAATTGCCGTCTTGCGTATGCTAACAAGTGGATCAGAACAAGCCATTCCCATTGTCTTGAGCAAGGCTCCATCAAAGCCACTGCCTAGAATGGCTATCAACTTAGTAATCAAAAGAAGTGCAGCCTTCCTCACACCTGCCTTCTCGTCCATGCACCTCTTCATCAAAATTTCATTTACCCAACCGTCAGGCCTCTGGTCACTTGCATTGCCAAGTCCCATAACTTGTTTCAGCACATCACGGCCCCTCTCATCACTTGACAACAAGCCCACCAGATGTGACAAGTTTGATAAAGCACGACCTCGAATCCCAGCGGTTGAATCCGAACAGCGTTGAATCAAAGCCTCCAAGCATTTGAACCCCAATGAATCAGTCACTTCACTTTCCGAATTCAATCCCAATGTATCTCTCAATGATGTCACTAGCGCCAGAATAAGGTCAACCGCCAAGAGCCTCAAGCTCACCTTCCCTTGAGTCATCTTCACTACATAATCCACAAATCCAATTTGGTCCTCAAACTCCATCACTCTTACAACCTCCGTTATAGACTCCACAGCCAAAGCCCGAGGCTCTGACTTCTCCGGCGACTTCTGTACCAAATACCTTGGAAAATTCACTACTGCTTTCTTGACACCTTCAAGTGTTTTAGCCACACTCATCATCTGATTCGTCACAAACCCTAACGCAAAAAACCGAACCTGCGACTTATACTGAAGAATCATTGGAGACAATGACTTCAACACCTCGGCTGCAATGTTAGCTTGGTCGCCATGCTCAGGTATGAACGCTTTAAGCAAAATCCGCGAGCATAAATCGGTTAGTTTGTTATAGCTACCTGAATTCCCGCAGACTTCGAGCCCCATTACTGGAATTTCAGCCACAGTTTGAACCAAAGACTTCAAACTATCTGGAAACCGGTCCAAATGAATCAAACCAATTACAAGTTCTAACCTTTCAAGAACAGTAAACAAGACCCGAATATCAAATTCCCTCTCTTCGCCTTCACAATCCTCATCAATAGCATTCTTGGCACAATTCTTCGAACCCTGATTTATGGCCTGGCCCTTTCTCTTCTTATTACCGGCAACGTGGGACCCATGGCTCGATTGACCAGCAGGACGATGCTTGAGCGACCGGCGAATTGACTGAAGGAGAGAGAGAAAGGCCATGGGAGTGAAGAGAGTGCAGGCGGGGGAATTGGGAGAGAGGAGAAGAGAGAGGTAGACATTGGAAGCCGACAGGGCGAGATGGGCACGGCCCAAATCCATGGCGGAGGCGATCGGACGGACGAGATTGGACAGAGAGATGGACTTGGAAGAGAGCTCGTCGTGGAGGCGGTCCATGAGTTCTGGGTCATCGTCGGAGAGGGCAATGTCCAAGAGGGTTTGGAGGTCGGAGAGGGTGGAATCGGCTATGGGTTGGATTTGGGGGTCGGAGGGATTGTCGGAGTGGCGGAGTTCTTCGAGCTCCGTGACTATTCGGGTTATGGTTTCCTCCATGCCTGCTTTGGTTTGGAGGTCTCTGTGAATTTGGTGGCTGAATGAAACCCCTTCCTCTCTGGTTGGACCTGATTTTCAAATTTTGGGTTTCCCGCTTAATTGGGTATTCATTTTCCTCGGGAAAATACAACTGAAAGTTAAGGCGGTTTGGTATCCTATTTGAAAATTTTAATCATTTCTCAAAACATTTATTGAAAACAATTTTCTTTAAGACTCAAAAACTTGATTGGTTTGCGATTTAAAATTTTTAAATCTTACGACTTAAACTAGACAAATAGATCTAAAAAGAGGTGTCCACATGAGAGGTAGAAAGAGAAGAGAGGAGGAAATAAAATAAGAGATGATTAAAGGAAAGAGAAAAAAGGAAGAGGATCGGACGAGATAAAGAGGAAGATGAGTGAGAGAAAGAAGTAAAAGAATGAAGAGAGCGATTTAAGGAGGGATGAAAAAGGTATAAAAAAAAAAGGAAAAGGAAAGAAGAAAAGAGAGAGAGAG
This sequence comes from Heteromeles arbutifolia, assembly GCA_024362995.1. Classification (NCBI taxonomy): domain Eukaryota; kingdom Viridiplantae; phylum Streptophyta; class Magnoliopsida; order Rosales; family Rosaceae; genus Heteromeles; species Heteromeles arbutifolia. The sequence continues at coordinate 24,770,366 of JANCRC010000006.1, forward strand.
AGAGATTTGGAGTGAGAGGGGAGGAGGGAGAGAAAAGAAATGAGTGAATTTAAATTTAAAAACTCTAAAAACTTACTTTTTATGTTTTAGAGAATAGATTATATTTTTGAGTTAGTCTTGAGTTCAGTTTTTGAAAATAGTACTACCAAACAAGTTTTTAAGGCCTAAAACTTGAAAATTGTTTTTAAATTTTAAAAATTGGATTCAAGTAGAGTACCAAACAAACCCTAACTTTTTTTTATTCTTATTTACCCTTAAACTTGCAAGACATTGTAAATTTTCACCATCAAGTTTCATTTTAGCTAATTACTGCCTAATTTTTTAACTATAGTCAAATCTCATCATCTCCAAAAGCTAGGCAATTACTTTACCTAAAAAAAAAAGGCTACGCAATTATTTTGGGGCAAAGTTGTACTTTGAGCTGCTCAAGAAAGAGAACAAAGGCTTAGTAGTCCAGCTAAATGGTGATTCAAACATAGATTTCATATCTTGAAACTAAGCTAATTTCGAAGCAGTTTTGACCGATAGTTATCTATCCTACAAACATATTAAGATTCAAAAAAGAATACCAACGTTGTCCATATTTATTTCTAGAACAATATTTGACTACTCAAAGATGAGTAGAAATTCATACTCAAAACTCTTAGTGTTTTAATCACAGAGCTTTGTGTTTATGATCAGAACCGTTTATATTATGAATCACACTGTAAAGATCATCTCTGCAAAAAATAAATTAAAACTAAGGTCGTTTAGTCAATCTATTGTAGCAAATACATAGACGGTTCGTAATGCTTTTACCAATACCGTTCATTTGTTTTTAAACAATTTGGTGACTAAACGACCTTAATTATAATTGATTTTTTTCAGAGGCAATCTTTATATGGTGATTTATAATATGAATGGTTCTGATTATAAACACGAAGTTTTATAAATTGACAATGAATAATTTTGAGGAATTTTGAGTATGAGTTTGTACTCATCTTTGAGTAGCCAAGTATTGTTCTTATTTCTAGCCTTCAATAAGTCGTATGAGGTGAAAATCATGTACGGTTCTGTAATAGTGACAGTAACAGTGATGGACTGATATGGCATTTTGTTTGTCTAGTTCATTTCTCTAGTTAAAATGACTAGCTAAGAGCACTTCCAGTGTAGAAAGGCCCCCCAGGGCAACTATGTATTGAATCCCCTCCAATGAACAGCAATTGCCTTTAATGAATAGTAATTGCCTTTTGCATCTCCAGCTCTAACTGAATAGTCATGGCAATAGACAATAAAATATTAGTATTTTTTATTTTATAAAATAATACAAAATAATTTTATTTGTAATTTCGGATAAGATTTTTAATCGTTCTCGTTGCGCCACGTGTCATTATCCGAAAAAACAATTGTTGGTGATAGATTTCGATAAGATTTTTATCCAATGCCGTCGCGCTATGTGTCATTAAATAAAGTACCAAATTAAATAAATATACTCTTAGTTTAAATAAAGTACTCGATTCAATAAATAAGAATTTACAACCCAAAGTGATTGAAAAATTATGGGCTCCAATTAAAAAAAAAATCCCTAGTCCCTCGTGAATGGAAAATCATCACCTAACCAATTTGTGGTGCTAGGACCATCTCCTCTTGCTCTCGCTTCTCTTGCACTCCTCCTTCGCACCACGTCCATTTTCTCTGAATTCCAAAAATATTTAGAATTCGGAGACATCGCCTCTACAGGCTCCTTCATAATGTCACGATCTTGTTAAGCCCTTCTTTCTTCTTTAAGGGCTCGTTTACGTAACCGTAATCAAAATAGGAGGAGTTGGAATGAGGAGGAGTCAGAATCAGATTCATGTTGAAGATGTTTACTTAAATGTTCTGGAATCGGAGTATAAATAAAACTGAGTTCATACAAGTTGTTTACTAATATACCTGAATCGGAATAAACATCAATATTATTACTAAAATGCTCTTATTCTATTATGTTTTATGTCTTCCATATATTTATTTGTAATAACATTTTAATTTGTTTTATTTAACATTAATCCAATTCCTCATCCCCTATCGGCAATTTGTTTTATGTCTTCCATATACTTGAACACTCCTCCCCTCTCTGCAAGTCTGCATACCTTTTCTCTCCTGGCCCTCACCAACATCTTCCCCAAGCACCCTACCCATAGCCACCACCTCTTCTACCTGCGAAGTATTTCATGATTTATGGGTTTTTTGAGTGATTGCTTCCATGGGTTTGGATTTGGATTTGAATTGTTTATTTTCTGGGGTTGGGTGGTTGATTTTTGAATCCTGTTTTGGGAAGATGGCTGGGGTTCTTGAGCTAGTTGGTTGGGAAGTGAAGCCCGGTCGCACGGGGAGGTGGAAACTTGAAATTGAGGTGCAGATGCATGAAAGCGGGATGTGCAGGGAGTGGTGGACCTGTTGGGATGAGTGGCAGACTTGAAATTTTAGAAATAATGATAGGGTCATAATAGGTAGGAAAAGTACATTCTTGATTCCCTCACTTTTCCGGAATCCAAATACCTCACCCATCTAAGGAGTCCAATTTCTCCAATTTGGGGAGTTGGATTCCTTATTTCGTGTGGGCCCCACCACTCTTTTGATTCCCCTTGTTTTAGTAAACGCTTCAATACTCCGTAATCAGAATTCAATTCCTTATTTTGATTCCGATTACGGGTACGTAAACACGCTATAAGCTCTTCCCTTTCGTGCCTAAGTAACTCTTTTTCTCTCTCATTAGCTTGAAATAATCTCTCAGCAGCTGCAGCTTTTGCCTCATCTCTAGCCTTATCAACCTCAAATTTAGCCATTTCTCACGCCAAAATCAATTCACCTTGGCGAGCAAGTTCTTCCATATATTTTGCATAATCATTCTTGGAAGCACTCCCTTTTCTCTTTGAAGCCTTCTTACCTTGAGGCCTAATTGGATAACGGGTAAACCCCGACACTTGTTTAGGGGTCGCTTCCGGCACTTGTTCTGTGTCGTTTTCATGAACATGGGAGTCATAATCTGGCATAGAGTGTAGATGAGTGTTGTTCATGACAACTTCTGGACCTGAATTTAGGACAATCTTTGACAATATTCCAATGTTCCCACCGAGTGAATGATTTGTTTTTGTTTTTGGCATTATACCAAGCTTGTGCTTGAAGTGTCTACACAATGCGGGAAAATAAATAATTATAATCAAAGTAGCTAATGTAAATTTGGGTATAGTACAAACAAATAAATAATATATTGTTACCTAATCCGCGAAATTTTCCCCACATCGAATATTAGTACTAGCTTATGCCAAGGCGTTTCTCCAATGAGTAAACGATTGGCTAAGTATTCTCCAACGACTTGAGAGCGATTGTTCCATTCTTTTCCCACCAATTTTCTCAAGAAAAAAGGAATGAATATTGCTCCACATTTCTTACAACTGCATCTCATTACCCGTAATCGGATCATGAGTAACTTCAACCCAGCTAGAACACAACGTAACTTCTTCAATAAGCGTCCAATTCGGACTTGCATCATTAGCCATTTTGTTGGAAACAAAAGTATATAGAAACTTTGAGAGAAAGATTGGAATGTGGTTGAAAGTATTTGAAAAAATCTGAAATTGTGGTGTAAGGTGGAATAATGAGAAGGTATTTATAGAAAAGTAAAAAATATATATTTTTTATATTTTAAAATTTTTATTCTGATTTTTTATTAATTTTTTATTAACTTAATTAATTTCTGCCATTGGATTAAAAAAAAATTTGAAATCCATCCTCTAGATTGTGCCACATGGCATAACGGTAACATATCTTTTTTTTTTCCTTTTTTTTCTTCTTTTTTATTTTATTTTTAAAGGTGAATAACGTGGACCGTTGATCTGGAATCTAACAGCTGATATTGGAGGAGGTTTGAAAAAAAAACTTACCATTGGAAATCGAACGGTCCAAAAAAAATATCCATTGAAATCCAACGGCTGAGAGGGTGCCATGTGGCACCAAAAACGGTAACATTTCAGAGTTCAAACCGCGGGCCCTATCGACTGAAAAAGTTGTCGGTGATGCGCCCCCACACGCGAGTGTTGTGCACACGCCTGACGCAAATTTTTTTATAACGTGGCTGACACTAGCCTTGCATCAGCACGCCCTCAGGCGCTCGGGCCTTGGATTTGTGCCTCCCCTCTCCCACGGGTCCCCCCTTAGCCAAATTGCCCGCATGGGCTAGAGCAAGGCTAGCGATTGGGTTAATTTGGTCCCCTGTACACCGGGCTATACCCTCCGTTGGAATTGCTCTAAAGGATAACGCAAAATCGATAAGCCAATTCTTCACAATCGTGAGCTACTTAAGAGGGTATAATGACTCTACTTAAGAGGGTATAATGACTCTTCACTCCTCACTAAATCTCACATTGGCGCTAAGTTTATTTTTCCTACAAGTCGTCTAGGTCTAATCTAACTACCTCTGTATAGCGGCAACTCATCTAAGTACAAGAAAATGACGTTTTAGGAAAAATTAGAAGGCTAGTTATAGGATAAACATGGCGAATCCGGGGCACATGGTGGAAGGATCCGAAGTTCTATCTTTTGTTTAGCCGTCCTTCGATATCGCTCGTATCCAAAAAACAAAAGGATGACTTGGAGTTGAAGTTAGAGATTTTGAGAGATATTTCAACATATACTGTTTTCACTTTGGTTGCTTGCATAAAACAAGCATGAAATAACAACTTCACAAACTATGTCTATAGTTTTGCAGTTCATCATTGAAGTTTATGCTTCTCATAGAAAGAGGCAATGCAGCTGCGGTAATAAATTTTTGACGGGATAACAACTCAGGCATTTTCTGCTACGATATCGGCTTACTGATTCACGTCAGGGAAAAAATAAGTCAAAGGACCGGCGTCTTCTGGCAAAAGATGGAAAGGTTGGACCTCGTTTCCTTCCTGGACAAGGTGATGGCCGTTGGTTGATGATTCCGACAGGCCAGAGTTCATGTTGACGCAAAATGAATTGGAGGTTGGAGCCTGTTCAAGTGAAGGTGCTGGCTGCCCTGCCCGAAGCCAGTCCATCAAGCTAGGTTGCACGGACACTCCAACTTCCATCAAGTTAGGCTGCCCTGCCCAACTTCCAAGTGAAGGCGTATCATTTGATCTTCCCATGGAAGCTTGAGCCGCTTGTGAAGGGAAATTGATTGGCGGCTGCTGCATCATTTGGAAGTTGAGATGAAGTGGATCATTGCTTCCTTGATAAGCAAGACCAAATGGAGATTCATAACTGGATTGAACACGCATGCTACACAGAAAAGGAGCATGCGATTAAAGATTCAATACGCTATTTAAGAAAAATGGAAAACAACGAACAAATCCAGCTTTCAAAATGATTTGGGGAGCTTTAAGTTTATCAAAAGCTTACCCGCGGTCAGTAATTTGAGGAACAAATGGTGCATTTGGCATGCCAATAAAATAAACCCCGGAACTCAAGGTTGCGGAAGGAACTGAAGACCAATTAGCACCACCAGTATAGCTGCCCGTTGAAAACAAATTGGTATAGCTATCACAAAGTAAAGGTTCGGGTCTCCAGTCAATCCGGGAAGGATTCAAAGGCAATACCTCGCTGGGTACGGGAGGGCCATTCCATTGATTGTTGGTATAAGGATAGCCAGGAAAGACCGAAAAGGGGGCAAGCAAATTCCCTCCAAAATGTGGTTCTGAGCCTGTCATGAAACTAGTTTTACATCAACTGGTAATTTGAATTTAAGGTGAAAAAAAAAAGAATGAACTTACTGCAATGGGTAGCTGGTAACCATCCCATTTCCCTGCAAGTTTTGAAACATACAGATGTAAGACAAGGACCAAAAGAGACACTAATCATGATGTGAAGTTCAATAAACTGCCTGGAAATATATGTGAGTTTCATGATTGTTCAAATCCTAGGACAATTGACGTTTTCTGTATAAGTTAACTTTTTTCCGGTAATTCTGTTTCCGCTCAAAGAGCAAACGGAAATTATCTCTCTGTGTTCCACCCTCTCGGACCATAATCTCTAGAGAAGAATCGATTCATCAATTTGATCATTGTTGTTTCATATAAAAGCTATCAAAAGGAAAGAATATTAGCAACCGCTTACTGAAGTAACGAAACACGAGTTAATTTAACATATCAATTTGACTTATTAAATAAACAGCCTAAACAACACGAATATACACAATTTTCACATGTCAATAAAACAAAACGATTTTGTATATTCCGATGACACTTAAGGTCGTACAAGAGCAATATCTAACACAAAAATGCAGCACAAGGAAAGTAAGGAGCTTGCACAGTAGAAACAATGCTTACCATTCACCATGATGAAAACGGCGTAACATAGTTCCCTGTAACCGCTGAAACAGTCACAAACGTATTTACGAACTAAAAATGGATGAATTTTACAGTCTAACAACATAAAATGGTTTTAATCCTTTTACAGATCTATAAACTACGCACATTAGCTATTACATCTTGTTGTGCAGGTGTGTGCACATCGCATTTTATATTGGCCACACTGGTGCTTCACTAAAAATTTAACAACCTTCCGCGAAGCTTGTTCGATTTGAAAAAAATATATATTGAAAAATGTTGTCATTGCTTTTACCATGTCAAAGAACTCCGTAGGACTGTCCTCGTAATCCATCTCGTCTTCAGATACGTTGGGCTCGCGGTCAGGGCTACCAGATATAAAATACCTCCATACGCCATCCTCAATCTCGCCGCAGATAGGGCATTCCATGATACCCTTTACATTGAATGCAGAACCAATGCAATCTATAGCTCCACCAAGAAAAATGTTAAATCTTATAATTTCTAATTAACTCAATTTAAACTACTTTAAGTTCTATGATTTACATCAATGCTGTTAAAACAGCTAGTTCGTCGAACAGCCTAGGCACACAGAGTCACAAGACAAATTTCAGACAACCCGATTTTTCGAAATCCTCCAGTGTTCTCCTGATCCTTATTCAAACAACACAGAGAGCCTTTTTTTATGAATTACAGGATATCAAATTAAGGAAAGTGATTTTTGTACGCTTTTTTTCTCTTTCTACACATCGCGGTTTCTTTTTGTTCATTGATTCTTCAAACTCAGTTCGATTAAAAACGCGCATGCATGCGAAGAAAAAAATGGTGTGAAAATCAACTCACCGAGGTGAAACAAGTCAGAGCACTGAAGCTTGACGACGCTGCGGCCACAGTCGTCGGAGACGCCCTCCATGCAGATGGAGCATTTCACGGCTGAGGGCGACGACAAAACGGACGATGTTGGAGAATCCATTTGCGCTCTGAGAGAGAGAGAGAGAGAGAGAGAGAGAGAGAGAGAGAGAGAGAGAGAGAGAGAGTATGTAAAGAGGAGCAGAAAAGGCAGAGGTGGGAAAAACTCTGAAGGGAGCAAAAATTAAACCGATTTGGGTTTTCTCCAGCGTCTACGTACGGTAACTTGTTTTATCAGAGTGGCAAGTGTATCAATTCAAGTTAAAAGAGGACTTGATTTCCTGTGGTCGAGTCTATGGGGGTGATTGACGCGGTGAACGCCCGGTTGACACTTGGAGGGGTTTCCGATATGTCGGATGGTGATTGGTTGGTTGATGTTTGGATGTGTAGACTTAGTGTGGTTTTAGACATGTTTGAATATTTTGAGTTGTATGGATGGTGAGTGGGCCAATGATAATCTGACGGTTGAGATTTAAACTTCAATACGCTCGACGTAATACATTGATTTTTTATTTAAAAAATTACATATGAGCGTTACAATGGCGTAGTGTGTTCCACGCAATTGTTATCAGAGTAATGATATTAAATGTTGGAGGATATTATTCGTTTAACAATTGACGTCTGTCAGTCAATACTGGAACACTCTATTGGCTTTATTTCCATCCTCGTGAATTTTGTGTATAATTAAAGTTATATAATGCAATTTTCTTATTTGTCTTGGGCAGCTGGAAAAGGAAAATAAATTTGGTGGTAAAAAAATTTAAAATATCATTGCGCTAAGTTTTAGTTGTTGATACTAGTTTTATCAAAGGCGCAATTGAATGAGCTCGAATAACCTCAAAAGGCAAACGGAAGAATACGTGACCATTTTGACATGACCAAACTCAAATTTTTTTTTTATTTTTTTTTGAGAAGAAACGATAGTATTTCATTAACATAACCAAACATTTACAAGGATGTTAGATGGGTACATATACTTCAGTGATCAATTTCTTGATCTGAAGGTAATAAGCACAAATATAAATGATTTGAAAGACCCCTATACGACCATCACACAAAACACACCACTAGAGCAAGGAGTTCTAAGATTGATATGTCACATAGACATGTGACATACCAAGCACCGAAACCAACACCAAAACCTACGCGAGACAGTAAGGCTACAAAACCGCATACGCGATACAAAAATCTACGCGAGATAACAAGGCTAGAAACAAATTCGCATAAGCAACACAAAGGCCGAAACAATAGACCAGTAATAGATAACTAAACTAAAAAAACAAAAGAAACAGGTGGTGCAGCTGCAAGTTGGCAGAAGGCGTGGGGAGCAAAGCCCGAGGCACGTGCAGAAATGTCGGGATGAGAGTGACGCCAGCTGTAGCGGGGACGACCTGAGAGAGATGGGGAGGAAAGGGTTTCAGCCAGAGCCACCGCAAAAGTAGTAACACGACCACAAACCAAACCAACATAAAGTACCAAGGGTCACCAGAGAATCCCCGATCGAAGTTGGTCGTAGTAATGGCAAGAAAAAACGGCAACGACATGGGTTGTAAAAGGTTTGCCAAACCAATACCCCCCATGCCACTGAATCGTCATCCCTACCACCACCACGAACCCAAAGAGAGACATAGTGATAGATCCAAGGGTAGAGCCCTCGGATGTCTAAACAATCGAGAGAAAGACGTTGGCAAATATGCACACTCACCCAACTGGAGACCAAAAGCTACCGCTGGGCAGCTTTGTGAGCAAACCTCACCCAGGAGTTACACGAAGCCAAAAAACAACAACCCCTAGAGGCGAGACTGCCACCAACCATGAAAGAGGCCACTGCACAGATTTGGAGTCTCATTAGCAAGTCAAAACAAGGCAGCGGAGCTGCACGGAGAGACCATGACAATAAAGACCCAGATCTGGAACAGCAGTGGACAGGCGCAGGAAGGCCGAAGGTCCGGGGGGCGGCACGGGGAAGGGGAAGGAGTGAAAACGCGGAGGGAAGGAGGCGGTGATAGATGGTGGGAAGAGTTTAGTGTGGTGAGGGATGGATGATGGCTGAGATGGGGAAGAGGGAAAAGAGGAAGAGAGGATGAGCTAGGGAAAGACAATGAGAGGCTGCCACCGGTCCCTAGCCATAGCCAGAGGCCGGCGGCAATGGGGAAAAACTAGGGTTTGGTTGGGTTTTTGCTGGAACGGCTAGAGAGAAAGAAAAGGGTTTCAAGCGTTGATAATGAATTACATTGGACACACTCAAAATTGAACACATACATTTGTGTGGGATGTCAAGTAAATCCTAATATTTGGGCGATTAAGTATCTGAGGCTGAATCAACTCTAACAAGGGCGTAACACCTCCTTATTATGTAAATGTTTGGACTAGGGGTAGACACTTGGAACCGAGAACCGAAACACGAATCGAATCGGACCGCACCGAACGGTTTGGTTTTGCGGTTTTGAAACGGTTGCGGTTTCAAAACTAAACCATGACAAAGAAAACGGTTTTGTTTCGGTTTTAGGTTTTCAAAATCGCACCGAAACCGAAACCGCACCATATAGTGTTATGTTTTAATTAGTTCAACTAGAGTCATGAGTCATCCAATTTTGCATACTAATCATATTTTGGTTTATATAAGATTATAAGTTAACTGTCTGCCTATTATATGCTATGTTTTTTTCCTTACATTTGTCAAATTGTTAACTGGACTATAGAGTTTGCCTGAGTTCACCCAAAATTATTCAAGCTGAGAATTTAGTGTCCTGGCATTATGGTTTATACTACATTTACTAGCACCTAAATAAGTTCATTTTGGTTTGAGAGCTGTCTTATGTTGACTTGCAAACATTTGCCTCATCGTACTTGTTTGTGAGGAAGCATAGCTCCAGTTGTAGAGCCACTAATCCCTACGTATATTTTTCACTTTCTTAGCCTAATTTACCCTAACTTAAACTCCCAAAACATGCACATTGATGCATTGGATGTTGTCTCAATTTTAGTAGTTATCATTGTTGTAGTTTTGGTACATGTTACTTGCTGTTTTTTGCTGCTGTTTTTGCTGCTGTTTTGCTACACTTTAGGTATATATTTTAAATTGTACATTTTTTTCTCAAAAATCAAACCGAAACCGTTTGAAACCGCACCGAACCGAACCAAACGGTTTGGTTTCATTTTGGTTTTTGCTTCAAAACCGCACCGCAAAAAGTTTTGGTTTTGGTTGTGGTTTCACTCGAAACCGCATCGAACCGCACCGCGCCCACCCCTAGTTGGGACCAATTTGGAATCACCATTTAAGGCTGGGTAGTTATTTGAAATATTTTGAAAGGTTATGATCAATTTAGTGCAATTGAGGATACAAACAAGAAATATAAAGACATAGATGATATTTTAAGAAAATGGTTGACAAACCATGTTTATTGATAAATGTTCAAATTAGTAGACAATATCATAATGTAGTGCTATTTAGACATCCATTTTTACCTCTCACACACTTCTGTTAATTTGTGTTCATTGATCTTCTTTAATTTATTTAATCCGACAACCGAAAAATGAGAGTTGTGAAAAGTAAAAATAAGTGTGTGGACAACACCACTCTATCGGAATGGCTTTTTAGCCAAAATTGTCCATGAGATTTGCATAACTTATCTCTTTAGTCCCTGAGATTTGAAATCAATATAAGTGGTCCTTGAGTTTGTCCCTCATCAATCATTTTGGTCATTCCTTGAAAAATTATGTTAAATAGGGACCAAATGACAAAAATACGCTCAATTTAATAAACAATGGGCCAAAATGATTTGACAAAAATTGAGGGTCTTTTTGTCATTTTCTCCCTACTTAATGGAGATTTTTCAAGGAATGACCAAAATGATTGATGGTGGACAAACTCAAGGACCACTTCTATTGATTTCAAATCTCATGGACCAAAGTGATGAGTTATGCAAATCTCATTAATTATTTTGGCTAAAAAGCCTATCCGAATTAAACTAGAATTAATTGGGCCCAGTACAAATTTCAACAGGCCCATTTAGGCCCAAATTAAGAGTTAGTCCGCCCCGACGATCCAGAAACTTCGTTGTACTCGGATTCGGAAACGAATATCCGAAAGGGCTTACAAGTAATTTTACAGAAAATCAAGTGCATTCTCGTAGTTGCGTAGCCTCTTGCTGTGCTCTTCCCAAACCCTCGCCTCGCCTATATATAATAGTTACCAGAGGCTTTTCGAAACCCTTCTGCTATCGTTGCTGCTTCGGTTTCTGCCCTCCTCTCAAACTCCGTCGTAAACTTGTTGGGGCGATCCGAGAGCTCAATCATGTTGGTCTACCAAGATCTCCTTACCGGTATAAATTTTCTCCCCAGTCTTCCGCGTATGCTTAAATTAGGGTTTCGATTCGTCGGTACTGATCTTATGAAAAAATAATACGAAATTGGATCTCTGTTTAATCTCCAAATTTTTGGTTTTGGTACGGATCTGGCGCCAAATTTTTGTTTTCCCGCCCGTATGTATTGTTTCACAAACCATTCGATTTGTTGCTGCTCTAATTGTTTTGATTTATTTGGTGGTGATTTTGTGTATCTGTTTTATGTAATTTGTTTCTGGGTGCTGTTGCATGTTTATAATTTATGAAGCTACTGGATCATCTGAGTGATTAAGAAAATATCGAATTTATATTGCTAGGCGATATATAGTTTTCTAACTCTTTCTGTATTTATTTTATGTAATTTGGTATTGGGTACTTTTGCATATTAATTATATTGTTGGAAGCTTTTGAATTTTATGTTAGACTTACAAATTTATAATTTTGATATGTTGTTGGCGTAGTCCGTGTAATTTGTAAATATTCGGATTGAAAATATCTATGCAATTTTTTAACTTAATTGTGTAAACTACTTGAACAGTTGTACTTAGTAAAGTTTATAGATTTGTTTATGATGTTCTGTCTGCTTTTTTTTTTTTTTGTTATAAGATGTTTTTGTTTTCTTCAACATATATATTTAGTTGAATTCTTTTATCAAGTTGGTGACCAAATTCATGCGTTTATTATAGGTGATGAGCTTCTCTCGGACTCGTTTCCATACAAGGAAATCCACAATGGAGTGCTTTGGGAAGTTGACGGAAAGGTGAATTGGTCGAGTCTTTGGTTTTTTTGGTCCCCCAATTGTTGAGCTGTCGTTATAGTTTTATTATAAGTTTAACCACTCGTTAGAGAGATTTAGCTGTGTTCGCAATGTAATATGAAAGTATAATATATAGTTGGGTAGTCTGTTGCCTGGTCGGTATTAATCTTTTTTCCCTGCGGGGTGTAGTCAAGGTGGTGGTTATTGATCGTTGCAGTTATGGGTTTATTCTGATATGGATCACTTGTAAAAGGTTAATATGTTGATTGTTATGAATTGCATAGTTGATTAGCTGTAATTTGTTTGAATGATTTTTTGTTTGCAGTGGGTTGTTCAAGGAGCTGTTGATGTAGACATTGGTGCAAATCCCTCTGCTGAAGGTGGTGGTGAGGATGAAGGTGTTGATGATCAAGCCGTCAAGGTTGTTGACATTGTCGACACATTTAGACTTCAGGTATGTGGTGCTCACTGTACTGTTGCTCTCCAAGGTTCTTTGCGAGTAGAAGTTGATTATTATTGTCTGATGCTTGCAGGAGCAACCTCCATATGACAAGAAGCAGTTTGTCACATGGGTGAAGAGGTACATCAAACTGTTGACACCCAAGTTGGAGGGGGAGAGCCAAGAGGTATTTAAGAAGAACATTGAGGCAGCAACCAAGTTTCTGCTTGGAAAGCTCAGCGACCTCCAATTGTAAGTTTTGTTGATTCCGTCCTGTATTTATAATCCAATGTTGCAAAAGTATTGGATCAGTTGAACTATAATCTGTTACTTGAAAGATAGAAGTATTGAACCGGATGCTCTTTTGCAGCTTTGTTGGGGAAAGCATGCATGATGATGGTGGTTTGGTCTTTGCCTACTACAAGGAGGGTGCGACCGACCCAACATTTATCTACTTTGCTCATGGTTTGAAGGAGATCAAGTGCTAAGCAATTGGCATAGTAAGCTCCAAGCAGAATGCTTGTTGTAATCCTAGTCTATATTATTGCTTTTTTTTTTCTTTATTTCTTTTTTATGTTTAAAATTGGGGGATGAGAGTCTATTTTTGCTTGGTTTTGTTAGAATATTGCGCGTTTGTTGACTTGGCTTTATGCCTTCTATCTTGGTTTTGATGGTATTTCGACTTTGATTTCTAATTTGTTTGGTTCTAAATTTTGGTTGAGAAATAATAATATTGTGTTTGAAATCAATTACTTTCGTTTGTCTGCTTACAGTTGTAAAAATAGTTGGAATTGGTAATAGAACCTGATGCAAATCGTTTTTCCTCTTCCAATTTCACAAAGAAATCTAAATATATTTGTCAAGTAGAAGGATGTTTCATAACTGTACCAGGCATTCAGTTTGCACAGAGCCTTGTTTTTCCTTGTTTACAAATATGCCATCTGACTTTTGGATTGAGAAACTCTTGCACTGCGGTTGAGTCGTATTTATCTCTATTAGGAAATCAGAGATTTTATGTCGACTCTCATGGATGATGATTGATGTGTCGAGTACCTAATCATTTTGTGGCTTTAGCCAAAATTCCCAGTACGTTTAGTGGTATTCATCTTTATTGTGTGACCTTAGCTAAAATTCTCGCACAATGCTATGTAGCTGTGAGAATAATAATGAATAAAAATATCTATTCTTCCACCAAAAACACATTTAATTAACAAAAATTTCACATTCATGCATAATAAAGAAGCCAAAATTTATGTAATTCAAGTTCAAGAATTTCATGTAGAATCCAATTCCCTTTCCATACTTGTTTTGCTCATCTCTCATTGCCCAACTTTCTTTAGCCCATTTGTTCGCAAAATCTGACATATTTGTCAACAAAACAAACAACCCAGCACATCACACATGTACATGCACAACCTGGCATGGAGGCCTGGAGGAATAACAAATATCAACACAAATCTAAATAATCACCGTCGTAAATTGAGAAAAAAAGATGACTGAAAAAAGCCACCAGGATCAGGCTATGCGGCGGTGGATCGCGGCGACGGACTGGGGAGGTGGATTGTGGCGAGTGACGGCGTCAGTCGAAGATTACACTCTCAATTACCAGGTCTTAACGTGTTCGTGGGGTAAATTCAAAATAACCCGTTAAATGCGAGATGTCGCGCAATATTATGCAATATAATCCAACCATAGATGGTTACAAAACAAACCGCAATTCGTCATTCGATTACCTTGAAAATTAGAGTCCAAATAATATGGCCTATCACTATTCTTAGAGCCGAATAGCTTTACTTATTTATATGTAACGCCGAAAGAAATGGTTTAACGCTTGGCGGGTTTCTTCACAATCATCACGGAGCACCTTGCCTGATGGGCACAATAGTCGCTTACACTTCCCAGAACCGCCCTGCAAATACGTATTTGAACTGTGTCACGGATTAATTATCTAACATATTTTTTATACGAGACAAGTGTTAAGATTAATCGCACATACGCACATGAGTTAGTTACGATCATTCTAATTTCGTGAACTCGATTTATACGATTGATCATAACATTTCCACTTATAAAAAGCGTGAGAACTGAGAAATGGAGAAACGGACCTTTTTACGATTCCATAACCATGACTGCCAAGAACCAAAAGGGAGGCATGAAGTTTATCCACAGCGTCGCACATGACATTTCTTGGATCGCCTTCCATTACCTCCACTTCCACATTTTCCACCTGCATGCTCACTAATTAACCTCATCGACTCGATAAATTGTATTAATTAGCTGACTATATCATATGACAATCGATGTATCAATTATAGCTCTTAGTCAAATGATACTCATAAACCCTAAACCCTATTTGCAACGCTTCAATTACCTTTTTACTGGTGCAAAAGTCCTTAGCCTTCTGCACAGTCTTGCTAGATATTTTCTTCATATCCGTCTCCAACGAAGTTATAAACTCCCCAGAACCTGCATTTCAATCAGAAAATTAAAAAAAATGCTCACAAACTAATGAATCAGAATAAAGAGATTAAGAAATTTAGATTAGTCTAATTAATTACCGAATCCGGCAACGCCGAGTGCAGATGACGGAGAAGCCCTAGCATGAAGAATGACAAGCTTGAAAGGATGGTTGGCGCCCTGAGCAAATAAATGATCCAAAGTCCACTCCAACGCGTAAAAGCTATGATCGCTGTCGTCCACTGCGACTAGCATCAACGGCTTCTTGTTACCACCTTCCGCCATAAATTCAGTTTTGCTAATTAATCACCAACAACAACAAGAAGACAACGACGACGACGAAGAAGAAGATTAAGTAATTGATGTGAGTTTAGAAGGTGGTGTGGTGGTAAGGGAAGAAGATTAAGTAATTGATGTGAGTTTGAGGTTAATTTATTGGGACTGTGTGCTTGTGGTGGTAAGGGATGCAGTGGATATAGTAGCTTGGTGGTGCTTAACCCTGGTCGTATGCACCGCAGTCAAGTGCTGATACTGTAATAATGCCTACATTTTTGGCAAATGCTTGGACGTCGTTCGTTGCGACCCATTAGGCTCGGATCTATGACTGTCCGGCTTTTGAGATGGTTTGAGGTCCAACTGAGTGGCTGTCTTGGCCCAAGTGTAGACGTTGGTTATCTTTGCCCAACTCCATTCACATTCACACCAACTATCGATCCAAAAATTCAAACCAGCGGTTTATGGCTCAAGCGGTTAAGAACACTTATCATTGTAGCTGAGACCTTAAGTTCAACTATCTAAATGTGTTTTTATGCTCAGCTTTATGTGTACGTAGCACCTCAAAACTTCGAATCAAAAGTGTTAGCAGAAGTCGATTTTTGAAATTTTAGAACATAATTAAGTATTTTTGTGTAAGATCTCGTTGAGCAATCAACGAGATCATGTTGTGAATGTCAACGAGATTTTCTTGAGATTACTTGATTGACAAGTAATCTTGTAGTAGCCCTAATAGAGTAAGAATCGTGAAGTCTTAAACCCTAATGCAACTAACTTATGGCAAAGCCCTATTACGGTAAACATAGATTGATATCATGGTAATATACTGATATGATTGTGATTATATTGATATTCCTTCCAATAATAGGACACGATGGAATAATCAAATCACATTTAAAGGGGAATGTCCATGCTCTCATATTGTAAGTTCTGATACACGCCAAACCCTATTCTTTGGCAAAGAACATATCGTATACTGAGAGTAGATGACTTCCTTCTCTTCCTTTCCAACATGTCTTCATCTGCAGGTAAGTATTCTCGACATCATTGTGGTATTGGTTGTTGACATATGTGCAGAAGCATGCGAGTACAACTCATCTGCATTGTGCATGCATATATGTACTTGTGTGTGTGTGTGTGTATATATATATCTATAACACTAATATCATACTGATCTAAATGATATTCTTACATGTGGTATCCGAACCACTCAATGTGATTAGGGTTCATACTTAACATATGTCATCATAGTTAAAATAACGATACTGGGCAACATATTGCTTCCGCTGTCTAATTTGCCTTCTTCAATATTTTACAACGACATATTAATATATTATTGCATGCATCTGCAACATCATACATATGCAATATGTATATATGCATGTAACTAATCTGCAGGTATGAGGGTTTTCAAAGATGGCAGGGAAAGTTGTTTCAAATTGCAGTACGGCGAAGAAGACTCTTTTTCCTTTTGCATTCATATCACTACTAAACTGATAAGAAGTTTGAATTATTGAAAAGATTGTTAAGTCTAATCTGCTCAAAAGTGTTTAAACTTGTTAAATCTCTATTTCGGGTTCATATAAATTTGAACATGTGGTTCATGTGTGCCTTATGCATAAGTATTCTGCTAAAAAATGTTTACTTGTTTGCTTAAACCATAAACCAATGTATAGGGAGATATGAAACTGACAAGATCATGTGCTTTATCTGCTCGAAAGTGTTAAAGTATTATGAATGTGCCCTTGTGTTTCATACCTTGGCTATGCAACCCTAATATGAATGGTGTCTGTCTAAAGATGATACTGGTTTTGTATGATTTTATGTGGATCAAAACCAATTCTGTCATATGGTTTTGTGTTTCCTGTCAAAGGTTATAACGATTATAAAATGAACATCACTAATGAATGGTTGTTAAATGTCTTCATCTGCAGCAATGACCTCTCTCAATTTCACCAATATTGAGACTCTGACTGGTTCAAATTACAAGAGGTGGAAACAAGACATTGAAATTGTGCTGGGCCTTATGGATCTTGATCTTGCTTTACGTGAGGATGAACCAGCAGCCTTGACTGAGACAAGCACCACTGAACAGAAAGCTAAGTATGAGAAGTGGCACAAGGCTGATCGCATGGCTTTGCTTATAATGAAGAAGGCTATGACTGAAAATATGAGAGGAGGAATTCCAAAGGCTGAGAAGGCTAAGGAGTTTTTCGCTGCGATAGGAGAGAAATTCAAAGAATCAGAGAAGGCTGAGACTGGCAACTTTCTCACCAAACTCACCACCATGAGGTTTGATGGCACTGGAAGTGTTCGAGAATACATATTGAAGATGGCAGATGTTGCTAACAAGCTGAAAGACCTTGAGGTACCAATGACAGACCAGTTTTTAGTTCACATGGCACTTAACTCTTTACTTGTTGAATATGGACAGTTGACGGTCTCGTACAACACACAGAAAGAAAAGTGGGGAATTGATGAACTGATTTCGATCTGTGCACAAGAAGAAGAAAGACTCAGGGCTGAGAAATCAGTGGAGGTCAATGTTGCTCAAGCTGCAAACAGCAAGAAGGCACCCAATCATGGGTCAATCATTATGACTGCTGGTAAGGGAAAGAAGAAGTTTAACTCTTCTTTCAATAAAAATGCTAACACTTCTAAAGGATCTCACAAACTAAAACCAACTAATACTGAAATCACAAAGGAGTGCTATTATTGCAAAACACCTGGTCATATAAGGAGGGATTGTGCTGGTTTTAAAAGTTGGCTCGCTAAGAAAGGTAAAATTATAAATGTTTTTGTTTGTGTAGAGTCAAATTTAGTTTTTATTCCTTCTCATAGTTGGTGGTTTGACACTGGTTGTTCCATTCATATAACTAATTCTCTGCAGGGCTTCTAAAAAAAAAGGGAGATAAGTAATGAAACCTACAACGTCTATGTTGGGAATGGAAGCAAAGTGGCTGTCGAATCCATATGAACTGTCAATTTAATTTTGTCTTCTGGTTTTGTTTTAAGCTTGAGTCCAGTCCTGTTTGTACCTTCCATGAGAAGGAGCTTAGTTTCTGCATCCAAGTTAGTTGAGTCTGGCTTCTCTTTTGTTGGAGATAATAAAAATGTAAGACTTTTTCATTCAAATAAAATGGATTCGATACTCGGTGTTGCTCATTTGAAAGTTGATATGTGGCAATTGGATTGTGCTTATGCAAAAGAATCTGACTTCAGTGTCAATTATGTTGGTTCTAAAAGAATGCTAACTTCTGAAAAATCCTTCATGCTTTAGCATAAGAAGTTAGGGCATATCTCCAAGGAAAGAATCATCACTTTGACAAAACAAAACATGTTGCCACAAATTGATTTCAGTGACTTTAAAGATTGCTTGGAACGTTTTAAAGGAAAATTACCAATGTGAGAAAGCTTGGTTCTAACATAAGTAACAAACTCTTAGAAATTATACACACCGATGTATGTGGACCCTTCCCAAACAAAACCATTTGTGGAAATTCCTACTTTGTCACTTTTATTGATGATTTTTCAAGGTATTCCCACGTTTTTTTTTAATCTCTGAGAAGTCTGCAGTGTTAGAGTGCTTTAAAATCTTTCATTTAGAGGTTGAAAAACAACTTGAAAAAAAAATTAAAATTGTGAGATCCGATAGAGGTGGTGAGTATTTTGGCAGGTACACAGAAGTTGGGCAACATAAAGGACCTTTTGCAACTTATCTTGAACAACATGGCATCACTGCTCAGTACACAACACCGGGCACACCATAACAAAACGGTGTTGCGGAGAGGAAGAATCGTACTTTCAAGGACATGATCAGGTTCATGTTTGCTGACTTGAAGCTACCAATTTTTCTGTGGGGAGAAGCCTTAAAGACAGCTAACTACATACTCAATCGAGTTCCAAGTAAGTCTGTGCCAGTGACACCATTTGAAGCATGGACATGACGAAAACCAAGTTACAACCACTTTCATGTGTGGGGTTGTAGGGCTGAGGCAAGGTTCTATAATCCAACTGAAAAAAAACTTGACCCTAGAACCACTAGCTGCAGATTTGTGGGCTACCCTGAGAAATCGAAGGGCTTCAAGTTTTACTGCCCTAATTGTTTTACTAGGATTATGGAAACACACAATGCCAAGTTCATTGAAGAGTTAGAGTCAACTGATAATGTCTCTTACACTCCAGAGTTTGAAGAAGTGAATGAGCATGTCCTAAGTCCCGTGTCTCGGATTCAATTATCACATGTTCCTTCCCAAAGTACAAAAGTTGACCTTGAAGGCATGAATGTCCCTGAAGTCCTTTGAGAGGCGGTGGCTGCACCATATATTGACAACCATGTTCCAGAAACAATTGACGTCACTAACAATGATGTTGCTGCAGTAGAGGATCCCAAAATGGTATCAACTGAACCAATAGCTACACGAAAAGGACAAAGAACCAGAAAACCAGCCATATCCACAAATTTTCTTTGTTACTTGCAGGAATCAGATTACAACATTGGTGACGAAGATGATCCTGTCACTTTTAATCAAGTTGTTAAGAGTGTGCACCATGACTTATAACATCATGCAATTCTGGAAGAATTGGACTCAATGAAGAAGAATGGTGTTTGGACACTTGTTCCTTACAATGACAATTGTAAACCAATAGGCTGCAAATGGGTGTTTAAGACAAAAAGAGATTCACAAGGCAACATAGAGAGGCACAAGGCTCGCTTAGTGGCAAAGGGTTTCACTCAACGTGATGGAATCGATTATAATGAAACTTTCTCTCCCGTTTCGTCCAAAGACTCAATGAGAATAGTCATGGCACTCACAACACATTATGATTTATAGCTCCATCAAATGGATGTGAAAACTACATTCCTCAATGGTGATTTAGAACAAGAGATCTTCATGCATCAACCTCTAGGATTTGTTGAAAGGGGGAAGGAATCTATGGTGTGCAAATTAAACAAGTCACTCTATGGATTGAAACAGGCTTCTCGACAGTGGTATAAGAAATTTCATCAAGTTGTCACAAGCCTTGGTTTCCAGGAAAACAAGATAGATGACTGCATATATGTCAAGGTCAGTGGCTCCAAATTCATTTTCCTTGTCTTATATGTTGATGATATCTTGTTAGCAACCTCAGATATGTCCTTATTGCATGAGACTAAGAGAATGCTTGCTGATGCATTTGATATGAAAGACCTAGGGGAAGCTCATTTTGTCTTAGGCATTGAAATAACAAGAGATCGATCAAAGAAGATTTTAGGATTGTCTCAAAAGAACTACATTGACAGAATAATGAAAAGGTTTAACATGGCAAAGTGTTCTAGTGAAGAGCTGCCAATTGGCAAAAGGGATAAGCTAAGCAAAGAATAATGTCCCAAGAATGAACTTGAGAATGAGAGCATGAAAGATAAACCGTATGCATTGCTTATGGGCAGTTTGATGTATGCTCAAATTTGTACAAGGCCAGACTTGGCATTTGTAATGAGTGTGCTAGGTAGGTTTCAATCAAATCCTGGTGAAGCTCATTAGATGGCAGCCAAGAAAGTATTAAGGTACTTAAGAAAGACTAGAGATTACATGCTTGTGTACAATCATGTCCAAGATTTGGAAATGGTTGCTTACACAGATTCAGACATGGCAGAATACGTGGATGATAGAAAATCGACAAGTGGCTATGTGTTTATATTGGCTGGTGGTGCAATCTCGTGGAAGATTGCAAAACAAAAGGCCACTGGTTCTTCTACAATGGAGGCAGAATTCATTGGCTGTTATACTACAACTAAACAGGCCATTTGGATCAAGAATATGATGAAATGTTTAAGAGTGATAGATAATATTGAAAGACCGTTGAAGGTGTACTGTGATAACAAGGCTGCAATTTTATTCTCAAAGAATAACAAAAGATCCTTGGCGTGCAGACTAATGGATATAAAATACCTGCGAGTGAGGGATGAAGTGAAAAATGGAATGGTGGAAATTGAGCACATTGGCACGGCCCTGATGACAGCTGACCCTTTGACAAAGGCTCTATCAGTGGGAGTGTTCAAGAGGCATGTGTTCAATATAGGAGTTCGAGAAACATTTGATTCAGTTAATGAGTGGGAGTAGGCATTCATCAATTGGTTTTGTTCTCTACTCAAACTTTTGAATAAGTCAGTTTCCCTTATGTTCATTTAATCGTTGTTCTTGTAATATTTCCTTGACTATTGAAGTTTGTTTGACCGAATAATTATGCGAGTAAACTGAAGTATAACGCAGTTTTCTATTAAGTATGTTGATGAGTGATTCAACTGTTTTGATTACCATGATTATGTTAAACAACAAAGTGCTATCAAATTGATTGTGCATGTGATTATAGAGTGCAAGTGCAGCTAGATATGTACTTGGTTTTCTATAGTCCTGCAATCAATCTGAAAGTGACAAGTTGTTCGAAGGGAAGTTGCATACTATTGTAAGATTTTGTGATCACCATGTGTTCTTTCATTATTGGGGTCCTCGTTGGCATTTAAGTGGGAGAATGTAAGATCTCATTGAGCAATCAGCGAGATCATGTTGTGAATGTCAACGAGATTTTCTTGAGATTACTTGATTGACAAGTAATCTTGTAGTAGCCCTAATAGAGTAAGAATCGTGAAGTCTTAAATCCTAATGCAACTAACTTATGGCAAAGTCCTATTACTGTAAACATAGATTGATATCATGGTAATATACTGATATGATTGTGATTATATTGATATTCCTTCCAATAATAGGACACGATGGAATAATCAAATCACATATAAAGGGGAATGTCCATGCTCTCATATTGTAAGTTCTGATACACGCCAAACCCTATTCCTTGGCAAAGAACATATCGTATACTGAGAGTAGATGACTTCCTTCTCTTCCTTTCCAACATGTCTTCATCTGCGTGTAAGTATTCTCGACATCATTGTGGTATTGGTTGTTGACATATGTGCAGAAGCATGTGAGTACAACTCATCTGCATTGTGCATGCATATATATATATATATATATATATATATATATATATATATATATATATATCTGTAACCCTAATATCATATTAATCTAAATGATATTCTTACATTATGATCTTTCAACCGCATTTTATATGTGGAAGTCAAGGTTACAAAATATAAAGTATTTATGATCTTTCAACCATATTTTAGATACTCAATGAAACGTGCGACATATCAAACCCATGAAGGAGGAAGTTCAAACTCTTGGACACTGTGGATTTTGTTTGTGTAAAAATGAACTTGGAAGTGAAACAGAGAAATGCTAAGCAGACTCTCTTAATGTGAAATTTTTCATGGACTCTTGCCACTTCACAGTTTTAACGTTAATTCTCGTGCCAAAATAATTGAACATTGCGCAAAAAATATGAGGTGGCAAAGAGTACATGAAGAATTTCACTTTTGAGAGAATCTCTTTAACATTTCTGAATGAAAAATGGTTGTCTTTTTAATGTTTGGGAAATGATTTTCTGACCTACGGGAAAATAGAGAAAAAGTGAAACCCTCTGTCCACTTGGTTTCATTTTGGCAAACTAAGATCCCGTCTACGTTTCACAGAACATTTAAAAAAAATTGTTTTGTAAAATGAAAATGACAAATAGGATTTAAATTTTTTGTAATTTGAGGATGTATTTGGTAGTTTAATTCGAGAATGATTTTTGAGAATGTAAACACTACAAACGCGTCTAATACCAAATGTAAAAAATATATATATGAATTTATGTTTGGTAGTAATGGTAGAGGTAGGGATGGTGGTTATGACGAGAGTGGTGTTGGTAGCAATGATAGTTAGAGTAGTGGTGACAATAGAGGGCAAGGGTGGAGGGAGTAGTGTTGTTGGTAATGGCAGCGGGTGGCTGCAATGGTGGCAGAGATGGTAAAAGTGGTGGTGGTGGTCATGGTGAGGGCAATGGGGTGGAGAATCTGATAATGGTGGTGGTGGCCATGATGGCAAGAGGTGGTGGTGGTGATGATGGTGGCTGCGTAGGTGATACAGTGAATGTGGTGATGGACATGGTGGTTGGGGTAATGAAGGTGGACAATATGGTGGCGGTGGTGGTGGTGGTGGTGGCAAATGTACAAGTGGTGGTGCACATGATGGCGAGAGTGATGTCGGTGTCAAAAATGGTGGTAGTGGTTGATGATGGTGAGGGAGTGGAGAATGTTCTGATGGTGGTGGCAGCGACGGCAATAGTGTTGGTAATGGTGAAATACGTTATTTTATTTTTTATTAAAACTCTAACTTTGTTTTATAATCTTGAGAATTCATAAATTGAAAGTTTATTATTAATTGCAACGATAGAGCATTTACAACCTTACATTTACAACAAGAATTTAATGAAGACCTTACATTTCCAACAAGAATTTAATAAAAGGAAAACTAATGAAAATAGTTTGAAAACTTTGAGTTTTAACGATAAAGACAAAATAAAGGGTAAAGTGAATAGTACTAGGATTGACTTTTTAGTGTAAAAATATGATTTTTCGTTAAAATAAACAGTACCGGGAGCTTTTAATTAAAGTTCCCTTTAATAAAGTACTTGTATTTCCGCATTTACGAGAAGAGTTTGATTCTTGTCATCCCTTCCCCTATCATCTAACTTTATGTTTAATCATAATTCATGAATGCACACCCAATTCGTTTGCCCAACAAAGAAGTGTGTTTGCTTATGAAGTTATGATAGCTTGCTTTTTATTCACAACACTTAATTTACCTATAATGTACTTGAACTATTTATTTATACATAACACCACCTTCCTATTGTCGTATTAGAAAGGGGTCCACCGGAGCCAATATTATGAAATTTGACCACCAAAAGAAAAGATGGTGGGAGAGCTAATTGGGTGTGGAAATTAATTAATGTTTGATTAAACTTTAATTCAAATTAAAAACTCCACTGGATCTCAACCTAATCACATGCTTTAAATTAAAGCAAGCTTTTTTGCCAAAAGAAAAGTGTACCACAAGGGTGATAGGTTAGGGAGCCGATTTGAACGTTTGGGGTTCTTCAAGTTGGAGATCCACCAGCATATGACTGTAGATCCAATTTACCACAAAACTTAAATTAATTAATGGATTAGATTATTAGATATTAAATCATTTCTATGATAATTAAATTTATATATATAGAGCCGCAAGTATGTTTCATGATATTTATACAGGTAATGTTGAGGAAACTAAATTTGGTAACTGAATTTTGTAAAGTAAATGATATAGAAGTTAATGATTGGATTATGACTTAAGCGTTGATAAACATGCTCTATTTTTGTTTGTGACATATTATTTAGTTTACAAATTTAATCTACCTAACATTATCCATTTTTTGATTATATATTAATCTTATTGTGTTCCGCATCACCTTGTATGTCCTTATTCTCATTGAGAATTGGTAACTAAAATGTTTAAGAAATCAGAATTGGACTGATACAGATTCTTTGACTAGTGCAAAATTGCTTCCAAGTTCTTCTTTCTCCCAAAATTGGAATCCACACCCTACTTCTAAAATTGATATCACAACTCCACAATTACAAAATAATTAGAAATACAATATAATTTCTTAGCCCCAGAGGATTTAAAAAAAAAAAAAAAAAACACTCACAAGAACTAAACTTTGCAAGTTGGAGAATTGACGTAAATGCACCACAAGAAATGCATCGTTGTCAAATAAGCCATATACAAGTCACCTCAAAATATAAAGCTTCTTCTTCATAATTTTCTGCCAAGTGCACAAACAACAACCGCTACAAAAAACCAACCTCAACCAAGTCAGAGAGCATCTACAACCATAATCACAAAAGCTCTCCTTAATTGAGTGAGAAAACGACTATTCTCTTTGTTGTCTGCCCGTTTTGGCAGTGTTGTTCTTGGCGATCCTATGAGCTTCTTCGGTTTCTCTTAATTTGTGGCTACGTTCGGTGAGATGTTCTCTGTTGGAAGGCGAAATTCATCCTTTTTCCTTCTCTGAGGTGTGGGTTCCTGGCGAAAGTTGGTGGTGGCGGTTCGTGACCGTCGTGGAGTGCAGTTCCTGTGCTGTCGGTGGTGTCTTTGGAAGGAAGCTGCTAGGTTTAGCTTATGTGTTGTTGTTTTGGGCTTTTGGGTTACTTTGAGATCCACTCTTTTGCTTGTGGGGTTATTGTATATGGGTCTCAATTTGTGTAATTAGTTGTGTTGTGTTGTGTTAATAAAGTAACATGCCCTCTTTCCAAAAAAAAAAAAAAAAAAAAAAAAACGACTATACCATGAATGCTTTTCCTTAATAGAATGAGAAGGATCCCTACTAAATACAAGAAAGAAAAGAAGAGATGGTGGATGCTTAGATTCGCGTGGAAAAGTGACTAATTTTATGTTGAATTCATATTCATATACACCACACAATGTTACAAAACCAAAGGTCTTTTCGTAATTATATTAAATTTTTATCTCAAAAAAGTCCACCAAGAAAAGTACAGCGTTCGTTTTTATGTATAATATTTGCTGTCACATCATCTTTATCACTACGTGTATGAATGATTGTAGAAACCCATAATTAATCATGCAAGTTACGTGTCACCACCAAATGGCTAAAGCTACCCTTCGGGTGTAATTATGGACAATAAAAAATGAATGTTATCACATATCCGTTTTTACTTTTTACGAATATTTTTAATTTTTTGATCATCGGCTTGAATGAATTGAAGAAAATCAAACGACATAAATTAATAAAGAGTATATAAGAACCCTAAAAAAAAAAAAAGCTTGATGAGAGTATACACGTACAAATATGTAATTGTATAATTAGGTAAATCAACGTCTCAAAGTTTTAATTTTTAGACCAAAGTGTTTGATCTTTTAGCCTAATCGTCTTGGCTACATTGTACATTTGTAAAATTCCATTATCTTAATGTTAACTAGCCTTACGCGCATGCAAAATGTATTTTTTAAATCACAGCGTGCTACGTGCAACTTAAATATTTTAAATATATTTATATGTGTGAATTGCTTTAGTATTGTTTTTATGACAAAAAGAAAGTCAACTATTTGGACTAAATGAATAATATTAGACCATGCTAGAAGAAACTCCTCAAAATCCAATCAAAACAGCTGAATCCACATAATAAAATCAGTCTTTCAATTTCCATCTACATTATATTGAATTTACATTAAAAATAAAGAAAATAATATTTAATAAACAATTGATTGAGTCACATTATTGCTAGCTTATTATGAGGCTAAGCCCACTTCCTTCTCCTTTAGTGTATATAACATCGTTTGTTCAAAAAAAAAAAAGATCATTTGACAACTAACTGAATCACATTATTATGCGCATGCGAAATACCTTTTTTTTTTTTATAACCGACACTACGCGCCTCTTAAGTTTTTAAAAATAGAGAAAATAATATTTAATGAACAACTTATTGAATCACATTATTGTGCACGTGTGAAAGGTCTTTTTTATCACCGGCGGTACGAGTCTCTTAAGATGTTTTGAACGTGTTTAAAAATAGAGAAAATAATATTTAATAAACAACTGATTGACTCACATTATTTCTAACCCATTGTAAGACTAAGCCCACCTTTTATCCCTTAGCGTAGATAATAACGTTTGTTCAAAAAAAAAAAAAAATTGACAACTAATTGAATCACATTATTATGCTCGTGCAAATTTTTTTTTTTATAACTGGCACTCCGCGACTTTTAAGATGTTTTGAACGTGTTTTAAAATAGAGAAAATAATATTTAATAAACAACTCATTGAATCACATTATTGCTAGCCCATTGTGAAACTAAGCCGACCCCCTCCCCCTTAGCATTCCAAAAAAAAAAAATCATTTGACAACTAATTGAATCACATTATTATGCGCGTGCGAAATACCTTTGTTATAACTGGCACTGCGCACCCCTTAAAATGTTTTGAATGTGTTTAAAAACAGAGAAAATGATATTTAATAAATAATTGATTAAATTACATTATTGCTAGCCCATTGTGAGGTACTAATTATTAAAAATAAAAAACAGTACAAATAAAAATTAATTATTAAAAAAATACTGTTTATATGACTAAAATACCCCTACATTATTTGATGCATTATTTTTGGTTGCTTTTGATTTTTTTTTGTCTTGCGGGCATTTTTGTCCAAAATTTTTTGGTGAAGCCGTGACCCCAAAAGGGACATGCTGGCTTTATATATAAAGATTGCTGAATTTTGTAAGTGGTCAGTCTCTTACTCTTATAAATAGTTTGTTTAGTCGGTTGTATTTTGGATGACACACGCCAATTACTTTGACCAGCATCAATGACATCTCAAAATTTGAGAATTTTTCTTTTCTTTAATTCATTTAATTTGACGTTAAAAAATTAAAAAAACTTATAAAAAATAAATAAAAAATGTGTGTGAATAACATCATTTTAAGTACACTGCATTTGCATTTGCATTTTACACATGTGATTATCCAGCCATATGATTCGCACAAATTTCTTTTAGAATTATTGGATCATTAAACTTTTATTTAACCATAAAAATTTAATATTCAACAGTATCGCATACTTCAGAACACTATAAATTTTTAAAAAATTATGGCTAGCAATAAATAATTACATATTGACTTAAATTTATTATTATTATTTTTAGAAAACCATATTGAGTTAAATTTAGTACAAAAAAGAAATTGAATTACATTCACTTCGCCAAATAAGAAAAAGACAGGGGACCACACACATAATGTTTTAATTTATTATTTTAAATTAAAGTATTTACATATAATATTCATACAAAGCCTCTGATATTGTTGGCCGCAAAGTCTTTCTTTCCCTTTTTCTGCAGAGTCTTTCTTTTCCACTTTAACTCTGCACAGAAGAAATTACGCACATGATTTGCATATAAACAAATTTTGATTTTACCACCAAAAAAAAAAAAAAAAAAATTTTGATAACAATTTTATTTTATTTAATTTTTATGCTAAAGATAGTGAAAAAATATATGTATAAGCTAGCTTAAAAAAAGAGATGGTCTAGCGAAGAGGAACACAATTTTTTTTAATTTTAAATACACACAATGTTGTATACATGGATAGGGGAGTGAGTTAAGCTTTGAACTGAACTTGCCATAATGATTTCGTTCAAATTTACCTTTAGTGAGTCATGATTTTTTTTTCTTTTAGTTTTTAGTTTTTATTTTTAAATCATTTTGTATGATTATTAATCTAGGGGGCAACATAATTGGATATATCAAATTGATTTGCAAACTCATGTTAGAGATCAAATTGATTTGCAAACTCATTTTTAGAGACCTAATTAATTAATTTTCTATTTTAAAGTACCAAGTTAATTTGGAGGTAAAATTTAATTTTCAGATCCAACGTGATAAAAATCATTTTGAAAATTATAATCCACCAAAAATGAGAATTAACGACATCGTTCTCCTCTCTCTCCCTCTGTCCGACTTTCTCTCTCCTGTTGTCGTTAGAAAAATTATTTTATAATCCAAGCAAGGCGTACAAAACTTTCTCCCTCCTCTCACTTTCTCTCTCTTCCGTGGAGCTCCGAAACCAAATTCTAACCCTCCCTCCCTCCCTCCCTCTTTGCAACTAAAATTAGGGTTTTGCTTTCTCCCATTTCGCTCGCGGATCTGATCGCAATTTCAATTCTTATGATCAATTGAGAAGCCGCAGATCCTGGTTGCGTTGATTTCATCCGGTTCGGTTCGTCTGATTGCGAATGTGAGAAATTGATTGATTTTCTGCATTGCTCAGTGTGGAATTTCTGCGGTCGGATTGGATCGAATTGCAGATTCTGAGGGTTCAATCGCATTTCCTTTGGTTTTACTTTCATGTCCCGCTTCGAATTCGAGTTTTCTCCACCCCGTGAGTATATTTATAGTTCCATGCAGATCACCTTGCTTTAAATCGGTTGAAATTCTTGTGCTTTTTTTTCCGTTTTACGTGTTTATATAAACGCATTTGTGTGGTGCGTTCTTTGTGGAGCAGTTGTTGTTATATAGATCTTGAAAATTGGCTCCTCAAAGACGGTCGCAGCGCCACATGGGTGGCCAGATGCAGCAGAGCAATGCCGCCGCGGCAACCGCTCTGTACGACCATACCACTGGCGCTGCCGCGGGGCCGCTGCACAATGCAGGCCCGGCAGGTGATGCTGGTGACGCGGTCATGGCCCGGTGGCTCCAGTCTGCCGGGTTGCAGCATCTGGCCTCACCAGCTTCCACGGGCATTGACAATCGTCTCCTCCCCAATCTCCTCATGCAGGTATTGTTAAACTTGTATTTATAGACATTGCCAATAAGATTGTGCTGTCTTTACCTGTAGAATTATGATGACTGACGTGTAAATGTTTGATATTGCCTTAGGGTTATGGAGCTCAATCTGCCGAAGAGAAACAGAGGCTTTTCAAATTAATGCGAAATCTTAATTTCAATGGGGAGTCTGGTTCTGAGCCGTACACGCCTACTGCCCAATTTTCGGGAGGAGCTGCATTAGATGGTTTATATTCTCCAGAGTTCAGGGGTGATTTCGGAGCTGGGTTGTTGGATCTTCATGCTATGGATGATACAGAGCTTCTGTCCGGGGTATAGTTTATTAAATAATTTGTGAATATTGTGCCTTTAACTTAGCATGAAAGTTCTACATGAATTGGTTCTGTTAAATTCTTAACAACAACAAAGCCTTTTCCCACTAATGACTGAATTGGTTCTGTTAAATTCTTAACCACTAATGAATTGGTTTTGTTAAATTCTTAACAAAAGAAAAAGAAAACAGTACATTATTAGCTGTCATGGCCACCGGATATTGTCCAAGGATGATATAGATAACTAATCTGTCACACTGAGTGATGTTGTTTGAAGTTGCCTTATGATGCGCCATGTTATAATTTAGTGATATCTGCTGGAATTCTGACTGGTTGCACGCTTTGGAATATCAAGTTGTAACACCATTATTTTGGTCTGAACTTATGGCCCAATTTTTATGAGCTAAAAGCTTTTAACTAATTTGAAAATTCTGGGCTGGTTGATGGGATTCCCTCGAAATTCATCACTTGTAAAAGTTGATGGGATACCCAAATGCTAAAACTCAGATTTGGGGTTTGAGTCTAAATTTTGGATTCGATAAGGAAATTTTTTCATTTTATGTTATATTTCTACCCCACCATATGAATTTGTGTTATATGAATTGAAACCTAAATTTGTGTTTGGATTTGGCAAAAACCTTATATTTGGGTTTTTAGGCATTGGAGAAAAGTTTTATATTTTGACCCAAATATGTCATTAGAGTCTAACGTCTATGCTGCAGATGGCCAATATTTGATTCTATGGCTAGCATGGTCCCAGTTTTGTTTCCTTTATCTATCGGTTATTAGTTTGTGTTTTAGATTTGAGATATTTTATAGCTGCAGAAAAGTAGTTTGTACCTTTGTTGGAAACTAGGAAGCGAGAGGAGTTAAATCTAACTTATGTTGGAAATGTTGTGCTCAAAGATTACAGCTATAGGGCCATAGGAAGAAAAGGACTATAATTTATGTTGTTTCTTGTTCTGTTTCTTTCTTTGTTAATAAAGTGTCTAACTTATGTTGGAAATGTTGTGCTCAAAGATTACAGCTATAGGGCCATAGTAAGAAAAGGACTATAATTTCTGTTGTTACTTGTTCTGTTTCTTTCTTTGTTAATAAAGTGTCTAACTTATGTTGGAAATGTTGTGCTCAAAGATTACAGCTATAGGGCCATAGTAAGAAAAGGACTATAATTTCTGTTGTTTCTTGTTCTGTTTCTTTCTTTGTTAATAAAGTGTCTAACTTATGTTGGAAATGTTGTGCTCAAAGATTACAGCTATAGGGCCATAGGAAGAAAAGGACTATAATTTCTGTTGTTTCTTGTTCTGTTTCTTTCTTTGTTAATAAAGTGCGGTATCGTTTACATGTGCAGCATGTCATCTCTGAACCCTTTGAGCCATCACCATTTCCGTTCCTTTCTTTGTTAATAAAGTGCGCTATTGTATACATGTGCAGCATGTCATCTCTGAACCCTTTGAGCCATCACCATTTATGCCTGGTGGTAAAGCATTTGAGGATGAGTTGAATTTGACAAGTAATAGGCAGCAAAGAGTGCTACCTGATCCAGATACATCAATTCCATTTGCCCAGAGTGAAAAGGAGAGCACAAAGGAAAATAATGTGGCTAAGATTAAAGTTGTGGTATGTGGTTCAATTGGCAGCTTAGTGTTGTGCTTGTGCGTTGTTGGATATGTGTGGTTATATCAAGTTTTTGATGACTTGGTTCCTTATACTGTATGAATGCTTTGTTTCATATATCGTTTTTGGCGTCTTCTCGTGTTGTGTGATTTGGAGGCATATGATGGATGACATGTGTATTACTTTTCATGGAAATTTTGAAAGATTTGTGTTCTAATGGTTATATTAGGTACGCAAAAGACCTTTGAACAAGAAGGAGCTTTCACGGAAGGAGGAGGATATTGTAACCGTGTATGACAATGCTTATTTGACAGTCCATGAACCCAAACTAAAGGTTTGTTCTCAGCATTCACGAGGCACCGGATGCTACTTAACTTTTAGCTGAATTTTGTTTTGGGATTGAATTCTATTTCATCACATATTTTCTTTGGGTTTTACTTTTTGTTCTCATATGATAGGTGGACTTGACTGCATACGTGGAGAAGCATGAATTTTGTTTTGATGCTGTACTGAACGAGCAAGTTTCAAATGATGAGGTAACTGTTTTTCGGTAGACTGAAATTTTTTATGTAGACTGCATACATTGACCTAATATTCCTTTAATGTTTGGGCATGGTCCTTGTGTGCTTGTTTCCTCTATGAGTGTTTCTCAGTTGGATAGAAAAAGTTTGATGATTTTATATTCTTTCTGGAACAGGTATATCGGGCTACTGTAGAACCAATTATTCCCATAATTTTTGAGCGAACAAAGGCTACGTGTTTTGCATATGGTCAAACAGGTAGGTGGTTCATATGGTCTTCCCTTCAGTACAATACGTGATTATCAGTTTATCCTTGTTGATACTTTATTCTTTGTCCATATGTGTATTAGACAGTCATCAAAATGCAGTATCTTTTCTTTGGTAGAGTTATTAATTATACTGACCTTGTGATATGTACTTAAATAATTATAATTCTAAAAGCATATTATATTCCTTCCTAGACTGAGTTTGAGTGCTAAGTTGGTCCTCCTTCCTTTAGCTTTATATACTTTCACAAAGTTACCTTTGGACAAAATTCAGGTGTTCATGCTTATTAGCTCTACTCATTTTGTTTTGTAAAGGAACAATAAAAGAAAAAGGAGCAAGGAAACTGGATTTTAGATCTGAGACATTATATTAGTGGTGTTACTTGTTGCTATGTGATCCTTTTCAACAAAGCTAAATGTCTGCATTATTAAAGTACTAATGAGATTTGAATTATAGGTAGTGGTAAGACATTCACAATGCAACCGTTACCTATCAGAGCTGCAGAAGACCTCGTCAGATTGTTACATCAGCCAGTTTACCGTAACCAGAGATTCAAATTGTGGCTTAGCTATTTTGAGATTTATGGTGGAAAGCTCTTTGATCTTCTCAGTGATAGGAAGTATATCTCTTTGCTTCATTGGTTCTTTTGTTTTAATGTTATGAACATATTTTAGTTCACTGTTTCATTTGTTTCTTTTAATTTTTAAGTTTAAATTGCTACTACATTTGAACGGGATTTGAACTTGAGATCTCCTCTTTAGAGGAGGTATAGGCTTGTAGATACCTTGGGGAATAGGCTTTGTTAGTGCACTATAATTGTCTAGATGAGTATAAGACTGGGTGCAAGTCAAATTCGATGGATGATTATGTGCAATTCTGGGTTTGACATGCATTGAGCATCTTCTTCTATTATATGCAACACAGTTCTTTGCATGCCTTGTAGATATACATAATATTGTACATGTGTATTGTAGATGTGAATTTTGGTTCTTGGTGGTGTAATTATATAACTACGTTATGACATGAATGACTTCATTTCTTTGTAATAGGAAACTATGTATGAGAGAAGATGGACGACAACAGGTTTGCATTGTTGGACTTCAAGAATTTGAAGTTTCAGATGTACAAATTGTTAAAGAATTTATTGAGAGGGGGAATGCTGCTAGAAGTACTGGGTCGACTGGTGCTAATGAGGAGTCTTCGAGGTCTCATGCTATTTTACAACTTGTAGTTAAAAAGCACAGTGAGGTAAAAGATTCCAGGCGAAACATTGATGTAAATGAATCTAGAAGTGGGAAGGTTGTGGGAAAGATCTCTTTTATTGATCTTGCTGGTAGTGAAAGAGGTGCGGACACCACTGATAATGACCGACAAACAAGGTAATCTTCCATGTTATCTTGTTTTGGGCTGTACCTCTTCCATCAGGATAATGCTTCTTAGGCTATAGAAATTAACTATTATTTTTCGCATTCACTGTAATGCAAGTCTTATACTGGCATGATGACTTACTGACAACTGCATTTTCTTGAATTAAAATGGGTTATTGCAGAATTGAAGGAGCAGAAATTAACAAGAGCCTTTTGGCACTAAAGGAGTGCATTCGTGCCCTGGACAATGACCAGATCCATATACCTTTCCGTGGAAGCAAACTCACGGAAGTGCTCCGTGACTCCTTTGTTGGAAATTCGAGGACTGTTATGATATCTTGCATTTCTCCAAATGCAGGGTCATGCGAGCATACACTTAATACTTTGAGATATGCAGATCGGTATGCCTAATTCTATTTTCAACTTAATTAACCCTAATTACTTTGCTAGTGCTTAATGATTACACTTATGTTTCAAACTAAAAGATTAATTTTAAATGAACAGGGTGAAAAGTCTTTCAAAAGGTGGCAATGCTAGAAAGGATCAAGCCGTAAATTCATTACCACCAGCTAATAAGGATGTTTCATCAGCATCTTCTACACTGGTTTCTGCTGAGGTAGAGAATGTCCGTGAGCAACATCAAGAAGTTAAAGTAGCTGATACAGGTAGAAGAGCCGTGGAGAAAGAAAGTGTCTCATATATCCCTCCTACTCCAGAGTTTGACAAGCAGCCTGCGAAGTCATCATCAAGTAATCCCATCAATGTCCGGGAAGAAAGTCGGATGGCTTCTGGTTCAATGGACAGCGAGAGATTTGAAATGAATAATTCTCACGGTGATAATTACAGTCATAAGATGCCCTATTATTCCCAAAACTCGGTTGATACAGAAGAGAAAGTACAAAAGGCGTCACCACCTCGTAGGAAAGTAACCAAGGATGAAAAATCAGAAAGGTTGGGTAACTGGGTGAAAAAAGGTGCTTCGGATCTTTCCACTACAAGCTCTAAGCAGCAAAGTACAGGAACCTATAACGCAAGCAATGCTGGGTCCAGACAATCTGAGCCTGAACTTCCTGATGGGAATATCAATGCTATTCTCGTGGTTGGTACTCGTGGCTTGTCATTTAATTAGGTAGTTCTTTTTCAAGTCTCCTGCACCTTTAGCTAATCTTTTGATCTCTTTGGACTGTTCTAGGAAGAAGAGGCCCTAATTGCTGCCCATAGAAAAGAAATTGAGGATACAATGGAAATTGTTCGCGAAGTAAGTGAAAATTTCATCTTTTCCTTTTAAAGATATTTTGTTTTGCTATTGTCAGTCGTACATGATATCCAAAACTCTCCATTACAAGGATTGTTTGATTTTGTATGTATATGAATTTTGAATGACTTTTTCTTTCATCTTTTCACATGGTGCTCATCCGTGTTTGGTTACCAGGAAATGAAACTGTTGGCAGAAGTGGACCAACCAGGCAGCCTCATAGACAACTATGTGACCCAGTTGAGCTTTGTTCTTTCCCGCAAGGCAGCCGGTCTGGTTAGCCTTCAAGCCCGCCTTGCAAGATTCCAGCATAGACTAAAAGAACAGGAAATACTAAGTCGGAAGAGAGTACCTCGTTAAGGCAGGCACTCTGTTCGCTGCGCTAATGGTGGCACTATATCTTGTATTGTAATCTGAACTCTCATATATGTTCTTTTTCATTTTTTAACCGCACCCCTGGTGGAAAGGATTCATAGTAAACTCCATCCTTGTTAACTGTCATGTTATGGTCCCGGTACAGTTACAAAGAAGGAGCCTGTGGGAGAAGATTTGAGGCGTTGCAGACTCCTGACTGTTCACATCCAGACTTGTGGCTCGAAGCACGGGTATGGGGATAGAGTTCATGTCTGTTTGCCAGTAATTTGTGTACTCATTTGTAATTCTTTGGTAAGTCGGTCGATGTGTTCTTGCCGAGTTTCAATGGGTTGTGGATTTCGGCCGCTGCGTAATGGTGGGTTGTGGATTTCGGCCGTTGTGCAATGGTGTCTGGAGATTTGATTGCACAATGTATTATTTTCTAGTAAAGAAAAAATGAAAATAGAATGTTCATTACTCCATCCTCACTGTCATCTTATTTCGTTTTTGCTTTTCATTGAGTAAGCATGCAATTCCGATATATATCTCACACAATTGATTAAGTAGCCAAAATGAGGACATGTCAAAAGAGCTTTGCAAAGGACTCAGAGTTCAAATGATTAAGAGCGTTTGCTTTTGCAGGTCCTACAGTTTTAACCACTTGAGATTTCGATCACTGCTGATGGACCCTCTCGAGGGGGGTCGAGTGCTACTCTAGGTGCCTTGCCTTGTGTATATTTCTAAATCTTGGAAGAGGCAAATATATATTTAATACAATTGCCATCTGACCATCGAGATACTGATTCTATTAAATACATGTAAGTATTGAAGCTAAATACACAAGGGGCAATTAGTAGATACAGTTTACCGCCAAAATATTGGCCCAAACAGATGAAACTTTGATATTCCTTAGGAAACTTGTCTTACAACTGTCAAACCAACTTAAATCACAGACAACAGGCAAATGGCCAAGATACATGGACCAAAAGGAAACTTGCAGTCTAGGACTTGTGTTCAGGTTATACCGAAAGCTTTTGAAACTCTGCGCATTGTGCTCTGATAAGCCTCGACTTACAGGACTCACCTCGCCTAGACAACTCTCAAATCATTCAAAAAATACGAAGCTGGCACGTGGCTGGCATTAACTTTATATGAATGAAATGTACACATTGATTGGCGCACCTACTGCCTGGTGACATCTATTAGTTGCTAATCGCTAACTCTTAATTGGTACTACAGCATGTCAAAAGCTAACTTCGCAGACACAATCAGTCTGCTCTCAATTTTAGGATCTCCTTCGCTGTTCTCAATCGAAAATATGGCATGTGTTTCTGCAATAACAATAAAAACAAGTTTGAATCATACTAATTAAAAGTTGTTCAGCACGAGGAGGAATGGTTGGTGGTGCAACTTTTTCATGGAAATCTATCCAACTGCTCATCATTCTATGGCATACTACTAGGAGAGGAAAGAGCAATACAACAGGAGGAGCCAGTACCAAGATTTTCCCCCTAGAATTATTGGCTATAATTTCCCATTCTAATGGTTTGAATGCATGTGCAGTCAAATAAATATGAATTAGCAACAGAAGCATCTCTATGCACCTTACCTGTTTGAAACACAGCCCAACATCCCTGCTATAAAAGTCAGCATATTTAACCATGAAAACGCCGCAGTCATACCTATTATAATTGATCAGAACAATTGATTATAGAGAGTTTGCAAAAGAAAATAAAAATTATTTGCAACAAGTGTCAAGACATGCACACGTTAGCCTACCCATTCTCCTGCTCAGGAAGGTTGTCAACATATTCTAATTCCCAAGAACTCAAATCGATATCCTTTCCACTCTTGTCCTTCACTTCATCAACGTAGTATTTAGCCTGCCAACAAACACAGTGAACGTTAGCTGCAACTCAATTGGTTGAATGAACTTGCTACTTTTCCTAACATTTTCTGAGGGCCTGCCATAAGAATTGAGAAAAGGAAAAAGAAAAAGATGAATAAATTAACAGTTGGCCCTAGTATCTTCTGGCTTACACAGAATATACTGTTTTTCTTTTGGCCGTCAAAATGAGGCAAATAAACAATAGTATCAGATTGATCAGCTAAATGAACAAAAGGGAATATAGTCTATCCATTGGAACTTCTAACTATAAGGTTAACATCAAAGTTCTAACAAACAAGACGGCCTGGTAGCCATAGTGTTCAAAGGGTTGGTTGGGAAATCATTATGTTCAACCATGTAACAAATGAGAAGTGTACTGTCTGCACTACTTTTCGGCCTTCAAGCTTCTAGACAATTATTTTAAATATCACTTGCCACCAATTAACATCTTTTTACAATGAAGAGTTAATTGATGGTAGATGATTGATGAAATGGTTGCTCAGACAGCATGAAGACAAAAATGTTTCTGAGTGGAGAATGGCTTTGGATTCAATAATTTTATGTGCATATTGCATACCACATCAAGAATGCAGGGAGAGATATTCTTCCCAAGTTCCGGTAAAGGCTGACAAGATGATTTTATACACTTTTAAAACCCAATGGTTCAGTAAAGAGTAGCAGAAAATAATAACATACCGACTAATGGCAAAACTTTTAGTTTTATAAAAAATGTAAATGTCCAACACCCGCTTACCACAAAAAAATAAAATCAAACAGATGTTGACAAGGGCAAGCACCATGCATCAATAAATTTTATCAACGCCAAACAAAAGATGACAACAAGACGTACCAATATTCTCATCACTTGGGTATCCCTTCCTTTGAGTGAATCAAGATACTGTAACTTCTGATCTACCTTGTTAATAACTGCCAAGCACCAATGTATTTCTTTGTGGATGGGAACAAATATCTGAGAAGAAAACCACTTATGAAATAAATGTAATTTCAGTAGAATTGAGCATATGGTGCAAGGCAAAAGGTTTGAATGAAGTTACTTTGTCGCAATCGATGAGGCTGTATCCTAGCTTTTTTTGGGTAGTCCACCTTCTGACAGATTTATAATCATAGCCACCTTTCCCACTTATCAACTGCACATTGAATTTCAGTAAATAAGAGCATATAAAACAAATCAATATCTTAAATTGGACAGCAAATATGGTACCCAATCTACGCAAATTATTACTAGGAGTCTAGGAGTGTGAACAGGCTGAGCAGACAGGCCTTGCCTGTGGTTAGCCTAATGAGCACCATGACTGAGCTCTCAACCAGCCCAATCTTCAGGCCTAAAGTTGATTAAAATGTAATATACATAAACAATGAGAGAAACAACTGGGGCATATCGGGTCAGGCTTATATCAGGCTGATTTATCCTGAACTTCAAATCAAATTTTTTAACTCAGCCACAACTCAGACTAGACTTGTCCTAAAGATTGATGAAACTGCACCACCATGAGACCAATTGAAATAAACTGGAATTAGAGCTTTATAAATTATTAACATTTTCTACTTCACCAAACATAAATTGTCTCATGGAAGTTTCATAAATCATACTTATCTACACAACAAACTAATGATATCAACAAATATTTCCCAAACTCTTCTGACTAAAAAAAGAGAACTAAACAGAATATGCATATACGAATATGTGCCGAGAACCATGAGTAAAAGATAGAAAAAGAAAGAGTACATGCAAATTACAAACCTTTTTGTAGAAAAATGTGTTGAAGAAATGACATTTTAAGAACTTTTGCGGTTCTCTCTTCTCCCTCTCTTTCAGCAATTCAAAGTAGAAGTTTATGACCTGAAAAGATCAAGAAAATAAATTACCAGTTTGGTAAACCCGTATAAGTCCCCCATCGACCATTAAAAACAAAATATAATGATGAAACTAATTTTTGTCATTGCTATAAAAAAAACGTAAACACGTAACCTAATAATACCTCATCATTCAACCATGTGCGTGGTCTAAGGCACTGCAGAAGTTCACCTGTTAT
The DNA here is from genome assembly GCA_024362995.1 of Heteromeles arbutifolia. Lineage (NCBI taxonomy): Eukaryota > Viridiplantae > Streptophyta > Magnoliopsida > Rosales > Rosaceae > Heteromeles > Heteromeles arbutifolia. Next base: position 24,809,752 of record JANCRC010000006.1, read on the forward strand.
CTCTATGTTTGAGTTCTCATGAGTTACCAAGACCCTCCTCCTGTTGAAGGAACGCCAACACTGTTATAGTTTACCATACATCAATTTCAAAATGAACCAATATATATGCATAAATCCCTACTGGTTGGACGAAGAAAATGCTTGCTCAATCTGGGCCACTTCCTCCTTTCTAAGATGGACAAATGGTTCAACGGGCACAACCTAAAAAGAAATGGGAATAACATATTAAGAATCTCGAGCACATAATTCGTTCCCAACCATTACTTACAGGCTGATACAAGCTTTTTAACTTCAGAATCAGTAACAAATTCAAACTACAAACCAAGCTTATCCCCAGATAACCAAAGATATGAAAATGATATTTTATAGCTTACACCAGGTAGAAAGTTAATGCAAAACGATAAAAAAACTCACATCCTCTGGTTTCTTTTGTGGACGCAGCGATTCAAGCATAGACCGTTTCTTCCAATGGAAGTCAATCTGGGAATCCAAATGTTTCAATTTCGGAGTCCGCCTCTCTACACTCTCAATCAACAGCTTGTATGCTGCCTTACTTGGCACACCTGCCTCGTGATTCAGCGACAGTGAGTCCAACATCTTCCCTGCACTGTCCACTTTGAAAGGGGCGTTCGTAGTTGTGGGCAAGTCTGGAACCACTGAAGAAGCCGATGGATGAGTAACCTGAGTTCCACAATCCACCATCTTCGTATCCAAATCCTGCCCATAATCCACCACAGAAGGCCCTTCTTGGTCATCTTCCTCTATAGCCACAACTTCTTCTATGCTCGAATCCTCGGAAACCCGGTCATCTTCAACCTCCTTATCCAATTCAATCACCTCCTTGTCCTTGCTTGAATACCGAAATGCACCGAAGGCATCGCTCTTTGCCTTGTCCAAATGGTAACTCAGTACATTGCCCATTATGTCACACGACCACTCCTCAGGAACCCCTCTGGATTTCGAACTCGAATCGCGAAAGGACCCGAATTTTTGTGTTCTGCAAGGGGCGTGAACTCTAGGCAATGGCGGCTTTATATCCGGGTACCGAGAGAGCCTTGAACCGGGGCTTTTAGACGAGATAATGAGTCGGATCGGGCTCTGATTCATATGAGACAATCTGGGTCGCTTCGAGCTTTGAAAATTCGGCAAATTCGGAGATGGGTGCGCACAATTGAAGCTCAAACACTCGTCCCCTCGCTTACGATTGCTGGCTAGCGCTCCCATTGACAGACCCGGAGCTAAAAAACGCTAGAAATTCACATCTCATAAATTCACACCTCATCTGACGAAAACCATGTTAGGGAAACAATCAGCTGGCGAATCTTAAACCCTAAATGAGACGCAATCGAATCCAAAATTAGGGTTTTGGGTAAGCTGCGAAGAGAAGGAACAGGGGAAAAGGGGGAAGAGAATGTCTTTATTGGAGATTTGAAGGGAACAAAACCCTAGAAACGCACCAGATAATCAGTGGAGACAGACAGAGTCTTCACTTGAATGGAAGTGGGCAGAGCAATTTTTTTATTTGAAATATTTGACCAATTTTGCTGATGCGGGTTTAAGAAACGCTTCGGCCTTCGCGGTTCGTTGGAAGAGGAAAAAAAAAAAAAAAAATTAATAAATAAGGTTTTTTTTTCTTTTATTTGAGCGCAATCGATATTTTACGTTTTTTTTTTTTAACAAATAATATTTATTTACATTAAAAAGAGTTTATTTAAATTAAAAAGGAGGGGTATGTTTAACACTACAATAAGCTAATAATAATGTGGTTCAAATTCGTTATTGGCGAGAATCGAATTTAAGACATCTCACTCCCAAGTGAAATGAAGAAGAATACCAGTAGACCGTAGTACTAAGTGGCATCGATATTCATTGTTAATCTACTCTACTTTATTCTACATTAAAAAAGAAGAAAATTCATCCCTATACATAAAGTTTTAGAGCATCTCTAAGAGGAATGTCAAAATATTCAAATCAGTACTAACAGTTTAAAAAGACAACAACAATGTTTTTCAACCGAAATGCCAAATCTGACATGGCATGGCATAAATTGGCAATCCTCACTGTCTTAATTGACAGCAGTTTCAAATCTTTTTTGAATTGATTATTAAATGTTTAGAAGTTTTATTATTTGTTTTTTGTTTTAAAACATTTATTAGAATAGTTTAATATAATAAAAAAAAAAAAAGAGTTTAATTTAACATATCTGGTGAAGAGCAAAACTTTAAAAAAATCAGTAGTAATCCTAATATGAACCGCTAAAGTATAAATTAATTAAGAGAAAAATTAGTTTCATACTAATTATGACTAGATTGATCATAAGTATATAACATGCATACTTGAAGAAATGTGTATGAATTAACAATGGAAAAGTATTTTGTTGGTAAAATAAGATGGTAAAAACTAAGAAACAAGATACGAGTAGACAGAATGAGGCTTGGAGATCCGAGCAATCCCAATCCACATAGGAGGATCATGAAAAATGCAAACCCCTAGAATCCATCTTAATATTTTTGCACTTGCTCAAAATTGTGGAGAGGAAGAAAATCATCTGCCGTATTTGACTTAATCAAGTTGACAGCACCCATTGAATCCATCTTAATAATAAGTCTAGATGCACCTTTGTCCTAAGCAAGCTTAAAGCCAAAATACAAACTCCAAATTTATGCCTCCATAACTTGTCCCTGCCCAAAATTAGAAGAAAATCCCCATAACCAATCACCACAATGATCTCTAACAGCTTCACCAGCCTCTACTTTCCCACAAGTTCATTCTTCTTAAGCCATCAACATTAAGATCTGAATTACACTTGGCTTCAACAAAACTTTTCGAGACGCCTTCACCAGCATCCCTTACTATAATGGGAGTTTTAATAAAGCACTCCCGGTATTGTTCCCTTTTAACGAAAAACCACATTTTCTCCTTTGGCATAATCAAATGTTTCTCCAACCCTGCGTCAGATTAGACAACAATGTCAAATGCTTCATTTTGATTTTTTAAATATTTGTTACCACTTCCAAAGCAACTTATTTATTTTTCATCGGTCCGAGGCCCACCAAAAATAACATATCTTATATATGTATGGATCCCACTCGAACAAAAAATATAATTTATTAATAAATATTGTTTGATAAAGAGTTTCAAAATAAATCTAGAGCCAACAAGATAAAGTTAAGATATTAATATTTTAAAATTGCATAAAAATGTCAAATGAGTTAGCAAAGGACACTTTTAAGTTTGACTAAAACTTTTGGCAACTCCTTTAAAGATGCGCTTATTTTTCAGTGCCAACTCAGCCATCATTTATAAATTAGACAGTCTCCATTAGAGAAAGCTCAACTAAACAAAACAATGCTACTTAACTCACTGGTATCCTTTTGCATCAACGAACGTAAAGATTGGGAATCTTCGCTGCTCAAGAAGCGCAAAGCTCGGAAATCAAATGCCCATCCCTAATTCAGCAGATAAAATACATTACCAGTCCACTTAGGGCAACACCACACATTGTTTACTCAAAAAAATAATACAAAGACAATTTTTCTGGGACATATGATTTTAACACAACTTTTTTCTCCAAAGCACACCCAAGGCTTGTTTCTGACCGTTAGATCGAATAAAGTAAGGAAAATCAACGGACAAAACCAAACAGAGGACGCAAATGGAGAAAAATGGTGTGTAAAAAACATTTCCCTTTTTTCTTTCCCTTAATACAATGTTTCTTTGCAAGACAATCCTTAAATACAAACGAGGAGAACTACTTGTCAACACTGCAAACAGGTTCAGTTATATACACACCTGGTTACCGCTACAAAAATCATAAGGTCCAATTATCACCCTTCGTACGTCGAAAGCCAAATTATTCGGTTGTGGCTTTTATCTGCAAAATAAGAAAATATATGTATCAGCAAGGAGGATGGTTATTATTACGTTCTAGATATATTTACCACTGAAACTACCTTTGTTTAATTCATACAAGCTGCACCACAGCAGCCACTCTTAGAGCCCCGTTTTGGAGAAGATCAGCAAACTCGTTAAATAGCAGAGCCGTTCGCCATCCCCAGCCCTTGGGAGCTTTTGGAAAAAGCGTTCCTGTTTGCTTAAAACTCCCAAACACCATGACTTCCCTCTTCGATGGGCAGATTAACTACATCATAAAGGTATGAAGTAACGGAATCAGTATACCAGATTCTGGCATAACATGTAAATGGGTTAAGCTGACATTTGTTCACTTTGGAATATTACCTGATAGCGGGCTGTAACCTTTTCACGAGAATCGACATACATCTGCACCTGTTTTGGTCATGCACCATAAAGTATCAATTCACAACTTCTATTATGAGTCACAAATGCGAGAAAAACATACTAGTCAGCAAAACACAGTGAAAAAGGGTGATCCTTGAAATGTGAAGATAAGAAGAAGCATTCTTCTCCATGACTAAAATAACCCCATTCATGCTCTCAAACAGTCAAGGGAAGGCTGGCTAACCTTTCTAAACGAATCAGTAATCTCTGCCTTACGTCGGTGAATAAATAAACCTGAATAACAAATATATGATATGCATTCAGCTTAAGCAACAAATTTGAAATATAAATCAGGAAAGCAAAACAACATGTTTCCAAGGTATATATCATTTAGCCTGGAACAATACCAAGTGTGCGACGTCCTTGAGGATCTTCATCATTAAAAGCCTGAACGCTAACCTATAAATTGGAACAGAAAATCCAATCTGTCTGAGAGCATGGAAAATGGAAATTTGAAAAGCATCACCACATATGTAAATCTTATATTGAAAAGAACAATAAGTTTATACTCAAACACCTTCCACAAAGAACCCGCATAAAAGACTTCTGGAGAGTTCTTCACTTGGCCATCACTGAGCCTGTGCACATCCGCAAATTGCACCCTGTAGAACCAGGATTGAAAACATAAATGAAATCGTAAACTAGAGACAAGAAAAAAAGAGGTGACTCGTAATTAGTAGGATAGACAATCGAGCATGATGCCCAATCATTAGACCCATGTTATTATATTGTTAATGACATTTGAACTTGAGCAGATTCTATCACAACCAATCTCTCTCACGACAAATCCAGTCCCAAGCAGAAAGGAATTGCATAAATAGATGTGCAAAGGTACTTATAGAAATTAGGTAATCAATTTGTAATTTTGTAAAGTAGACTTCTGAGCTAGTAGGTCGATGGACAGCATCCCAGTAAGAATTTTGGATTCTTAGTTTCCAAAAGAGAGTTCATAATCTGAAGCACAGGTGGACACATACTGACATACCCAAAGCGGAACGCAGGGAAGTGACTTAAAGGTGTTTTCATATCCAATGAGATGGAAGAACTGTTTGCATTATCCCACTCAATCCCAAGTGCATGGTCCGACGACTCTACCATCGGAACAGGTACACCACTAGTACTTGGCACTGACATGGACGTCCCGGCCATTCTGCTTTGCATATCCATCTCATAGCCTCTCTCTGTTTGCTCCCCATGAGCATTAGCCACATTGTTTCCTCCTTGGCTTAGCCCAACTAAAGCTGTCAATCCATCTCCAGACAGGTCCCCATCTGGTCAGTTCTAGCCTCTGAATCATCATTGGCAAGAGACTGCAGGCAATTTGTGCTGCCCATGCCAAATGGCACACGGGAAAAGACAAACCGAGTTGGGGGCCAGGCAGTTGCTGGGACAAATGTAGTTCCGCGTCCAATACCAGCAAGCCCATCAATAGGACCCCTGACATGCACGCGTATAGGTCTAAAGAGGCCATTTCCTTCACCTGGAGCAGACTCAGCAACATATACACCAGGAGAATTATTCTGATTATGCTCTTGCATGTGGTATCCAGTTGTAACTCCTTGTGAGAATGAAAATTGATGTCTGCAACTGCATGCTATACTTGGAAAACAGCAACTTTTGCACGTATCCACACCAACTTCTTGGACTCTCTGGCTTAAAAGCATCTATATGATTTTCATACCAAAGACTTAAGTTAGTAAATAAATAAACAGATAATTTTTCTTTGCGATGTAATTGATATTTAAACATACAAATAAATACATAAATTCATGTCTTCATGTCTTCAAAAGCATAACAGCAGGGCTACAATGTGTATATAGTAGAAAGAGATGCCCAACATTCACATGGTGGGAGGTGGCTGAGAGCCCTTGCAGTCAGTCTGCCAGGGCCTATAAACATAGTTTCTTAGACTGAATCAATTTATCAGCACTGTGGTTTATAAAATAAAATTCAAATGGTTAACTATACCAGTTAATATGGATAGCAGGGAAGACAGAAAATGCATAGCAAACAAAATTGCTATAAAAACTTGATAGCACCTTGTTTGTGTGCCACAACCAAAGAGTTAAGCAAAGTAACTATAATTATGAAATTAAAAAGAAAACAGTAAATAGAAAGAGACCTGCAGCCAAAGACCATCATTTACAGCTTTGCAGGGGAACGCCAGTTCCTCAAGTTGCTTTCATACATTCAAAAGTGCCTCAAAAGACATGTTGCAGTATAAAAGAGATCCGCCTTCAAATATATTAACGAATGCATCATATTCCTCCCCACCAACCCCAAAGTTCCCTTCAGCATAACCTTTAAGCTGTCTTCTCCCTACAACCCTGCCACCCCATGAAAGAGGAGGCATGCCACATCTTCCCCAATCATTTGGCATGAGCTCACTAGTGGAAGAGTTCATTGAAGAGCATTGCCTTGACTGGTCCCTGGCAAACCAACTATTGTTATTTAAGTGATAGCATGATCCTTCATCAGATGGCCCTTCCATAGCCACTCCATTTGCCCCCAGTCTACTTGCTCCAACAGCAACTGGCATTTTAGCATAACATGAGGTTCTCATCACATCTATTTCCAACAGGGAATTACTCAATGATGAAGGACCACCCATGCTGCAGTTGCATCCTGGCTCCAAATTGGACTGAGGGTATGCAACTTGTTGGACTTGCTGTTTGGAATTTGAAACTCTGGTTTGGAAGTCAACCACACAGTCTGCAAGCTCTATCAGAAGATTACGGGCAGTATTATGTCCCTCTACATCTTCTTTTAGAGTTAAATGCCCGACTTCAGACTCCAACCTTTTATTAGTGAAGCTATCAATAAGATTCTTTCCCTTTGCATTAGAAGAATCAGATGGAGTATCCGTTCCGGCCTCAGAACTGGAACTTCCATGATCATAGTCTTTCTGTTTGCTTTGAGCACCTTTTGCAAGGAATGTATAGAACGCCAGCTCAAACCTTTCCACAAAGGAAAAAGAAAGAACAACATCAAAAGGAACTCAAGCTGTGATAAATAAAACCGAGATAGAGGCTGTCAATGCTCCTTACCGTTTCTCTTCACTGGGTACCCAGAGCTCATCAGAGGTCAGCAATGCAAGCAGGGTTTGAGCTGAAAGTTTTGGAAGCACCTGTCCATGACCATGTCAGGAACTAGAAAATGTAGAGAGTAGGTTTGCATTAACAAAGTTGAAACACCTTAAAAATGTACTTAATCCTTATAAAATCAAACATTCTGAGTCATTGACGATAGATAGATCTAAGAGAGAAACAAAAAAAATTGAGCTATGCTATCATAATTAAATAGAAGGACAGAGCTTAAGCCATATTTTTCTAGACTGTGGGCAAGTTTAAGCATGCTAATATTACAAAGAAAAACAAATATGTTCCTTTGGCAGCCACTGTTTTGTCCTTCTCTCTCATATTTTCATATGTTATCAAGATATATGATCTCAAAGGAAAAGAGAAGGAGGAAGAAAATGTGCGCAAATCTAGCGAACCCCACAAGTGATTACTACAAAATAAGCTCACCATCTTTTACCTCTTTCAACACCATGGAACCACTTTGACAAAGGTAGCCCCAGCAAGCATTTCTTACTCGTTCTCCATGTATGCCATAATCTTGGCTCTCGGCGAACACCTAAAAGCACAGGAAGACATTCTCAATTACAAAAGAAATTGGTAGCATGTGGGTCATACATATATACAGAAGCTGCACAAGCATTTCGAACCTGATAGGCTAAGAAGTTTGAAGTCCATAATTCAGATATGATGAAGTCTGTACATATTGCACATAAATCCTGCATCAAAAGAGCAGCAACACGTAATCTAAATGCACACGAAAGGATAGAACTTCTAGATTGGAAAAGAAACCAGTTCCGTAAAGTAAAAGAAGACATCAATATGTTAATATGATACCTGAAGGTCAAGAAATGAAGCGGCAGCCAAAACATGAAATGCATTGTTATCGCTAAGCTTGGGGTGGTGATGTGGGATATGTTAGCAGCCGTAAAGTGATTTTGGTTGAGGTTTTGCCACTTGTAATCAGTTCCTCTTGAGAGATTTTCTTGTTTTGTTCTTGGTGGATTTCTTATCCACTTCTGTGTAATTCCACTTTTTTTTAATAAAATGTTATAGTTTCTTCTCAAAAAAAAAAAAAAAAGCTTGGGGTGGTGCCCATATAGATATGCCAAAGCCATTGTGATCGCTTCTCCGTTAACATTCTTATCATCAATATGTAAGGTTAAAACATGGGCACTGGCTTCTTTCCAAGGTCCATGAAGCATGTTCCTGCCAGATACATACAGTCCAGCGTATGAAGATTGCACAAGGTGATTACTAAGCACCTAATCAATACATAATTACGCATGAATTATCGAAAACAAAACTAGCTTCATCAAATCCCACATTGCCAAGCTCAAGCTCAATGCTGCAAATGCTAGCTGCGTACCATCCATATATACATACGTCCACATAAGTATTCAAATTAACAATAAAACCCCACAATTGTCAATTCAACATCATCAAACAATGCCGATGAAGCCGGCGAGGGGGCGAACTGAAGTGGCATATTGGTAAATTGACAAAAGGAGTTTGGCGAATTGGGATAACGGACCTGAAGTATGGGCTGCGGGAGAAAATGAGGGGGTGGAGGTGGTAGGTTGAGCCCATGGCGTGGACGACCATATCGGAGAAGGCGCCGGAATTGAAGCCCTCCATCTGTATGTGGTCACAGAGGGCGGTGAGGTTGCAATCCAGCGCGCGCAGCTCGCCGCTGGTCCGGTCGTTGTCGGAGTGCTGCGAGGGCTGAATCGTCGTTTTCATCTGCGGCCCGTACGACCGCGCTGGCTTGCTGGGTTATTGGCGGTCCACGTGAGCCGCAGCAACACTGGACTTTTTCCGATTGCGAAGTCTTATGAGAGTGTGGATGGGAGTGAGAGAACGGTGATAGGAATCAGCTGGACGGACATTGTTGATTCGCTGCAGTTGTTACTTGGTGTACACCAGAAATGTGAAATTTATGGGCGTGGGTCGGAGCCGCTTGACCCGACTAATCACTAGCCCCCACCTAAGCCACAACATCTGGGAAGCAAGAAACTCCAGCCGTTTGTTGTACCATATTATTTCGAATTGAATTAGCTAATTAAGTTAGACTGATTTTGACACGTTTGACCCTGATATTCCCCGAACACTAGGGTAGATAGGTGCTGGCTGACACCCGAAGATGACGAAGCCATATTAGAATGCATGAAAAACAAGAAATAAATAAGTCTTATAAATTTAAATATAATTAATATGCAAATGAGGAACGTGTTCAAAGCATACAACTAATTTTAGAACACTAAAAAGACTTAATATAAAATTGAATGAACAAAGGATTGTACGCCTCGATTTTAAGTCCTGAGGGGGCGTAAAACAAACATGAGTAGACCAAGTTGATATACATAATAATACTAAAACAGTTATCAACATATTAACCCCCAAAGTTTTATGAAAACAATAGCATAATAAGTAATAGGTTCTTCGAAAACCCTAGCATGCCATAAAACATATCTTGTATATAGTGTGCTCACTAGTGGTATCAGTATCTCTCTTCTGCACAGAACAGTGCCCTACACACGCCTAGGGGTGGGTTCAGTATGGTTACCGTACCAAAACCCTCGTACCAATTACCGTACCAAACTTTCGGTATACTGAAGTTCGGTATTGCCAAAAATTCAGTTGGCATGATATGACAATGGTAATTGCCATTTTTTTGGGGACAAAATCTGTTTTTGTTTTTTTAACCCAATTCAAGGGCAAAACTTTTTTTTTGTACCTTTATCTCATACATTGTAACTTAAATTCATCTATTATTCGTCGTTCACAATTCACACACACAATAATTCAAATGATGCATCAAGATTAATGATGAAAATTAAGCTTACAATCCAAATAGAAGTTACGAACCAAAACAAATAGAAGTCAACAATCCAAATAGAAATTAAAGTTTCAAACCAAATAGAAATTGGAACTAAACTTCAAAAAGTAGAATTCATTAATCAGTTATTCAAGCTTGAGATGTCGAAGCTTTTGGAGGAGGCATTGAACTTGTAGAAGATTGAGCTTGTGTCAAGCTTACATTACAAACAAAGAAAACATATTAATTAGTAGCAAGAAGAATTAAAGTTGAAAACCATTTAATAACAAATTTACTAAAAAAATTAAAGCATATCATTCTTGTTTCCTCTTCTTCCATTTCCTTGTCAAATTGAAGCATATCTTCTGTTGGTTCCTTATAGAAGTTTACTTCATCTACCCTAAGTCAACCACTAGTACACACTAGTGCCTCTACTATTTTAGGAGTCAATGATGCCCTAAAAGGGTCCACAACCCTCCTCCCTAGGCTAAATGCATTTTCACTAGCAACGGTACAAGTGGAGGTTACAAAGATATCTTGGCTATTTGTGAAAGAATTAGGAACTCTTTTGTGTTTGATTTATACTATTTCAAGAGATCAAAGTCACCAATAACAATGCTAATATAAGTAGGGTTTTATTTTCAAATTATTGGAATATTATAAATATGTGTTATATAATTTATAAATTATATATTATATTGTATTTTCTGTATGGTATAATAATACTATGGTAATGGTATCTATTACCATTACCGTACCATGAAATTTCGGTATGGTATAATACCGTACCATTATCGATTGGCACAAAATCAGTATGGCATGGTTGGCAATTCGGTTGGCACGGTAATTTGGCAAAAAAAATTCACCCTTACACACGCTCGCCCGAAGGCAGAACAGTGACCACTAGATACGCACAAAACCATTGAATATAATATTTCCAAACATAGGTACATATATTTCAAAAACATCTTCATAGTATAAAGTCATCCATCATCTATATTATAAAGAAGCGTGTGAAAACATGTTCTAAATAGTATACCATCATCCATCAGATATCCTACAAAGAACATGAGTTCGATAGAAAATATGGTATTCCAAAATATTCTAAGTAAGCATAATATCTCAATAAAACGTTTCATAAAACGTAAACATTAAATCATGTTGTTCATGTATGCATTTGTACTATTAAAACATGCATTTTAGAAGGGGTCCACTCATAGATACTTCGCCACCGAAGTGCCACGCAAACTAGCGAAGACGGAAACGCCACAATAAAAGCACCTAAGCACATAAAGGGTCCAATTAATAAAACTATACTATAACGATTGAATTTGGGAAAACGAACACCAAAAACGGATTCAGGACGTCGAATTACCCTAAGAAAGGTCCTGGGTAAATTTTGAAAAAGTCAACAAAAAGTCAACACGGGAATATTCTAGGAATATTCATTGGAATGTTCCAGGAATATTCCAACCGGATCTGGGCTGGGTTGGTAACTGGGCCTAGGTTTAAAGGAATAGGCTTTGGCTTGGGCTAAAGGCCTTAATTTGCTCGGCCCAAATAGCCTGGACTGGGGCTTAAATGATTCTGGGGGTAAAAAGGTTAAGCGGGCTAAGGCCTGAGCTTGGCCTGAGATCGAAAAGGCCTAAGGCCCGAGTCAAAACGACCCAATGGCCTGGGTTTTGAAAGGGTTTGGACCTGGGGTTCGAAGTGGGTTGGGCTACCCAAAAGGCCAAGGGTTTCCATGGCCCAAGGGCTTCGCGGGTCACCGGATTAAACAAAGAAGAAGGCCGAACCTTCGGCCGGAATTCCCTGAGCTTCGATGGAACTCGAAACTCCACTATAAATCGCCATTTTAGAATCAAAATAAAGGTAAGAAGATGTAGGTTCGAAATATACCTAAAAGAAGCCATGATATGGCCGGAGTTGGCCGAAAATAGGCTCGAGAGTCACCGTATTCATGCCTGAAATCTGGGAAATTATTCCCGAGTTATTTATGTACTCTAACATCGATCCACAATCATGTTTTAGGTTAGAATTAGGCCACAAGGACAAAAATGAGAAGAGTTTAAGTGTCCCGAGGCTTACCCAAATCGAAGGGACGAGAAACTTCGCTGGAGTTCCTCCTCCGTACCCACACTCGGTGATTCTTACGTCTTCGTCGAGTTTCAAGGATGCAGGAAGGGAAACGGAGGATGATGGTGGTTCAACAGTCGTGTGTATGTATGTTTATGTGTGTTGATTTCTCGGGAAGAGATAGTGTAGAGTGAAAGAGTTGTCGAGATTGAGAGATAAAGGGAGAGTGATGGAGAAGAGAGAACTGTGAGAGAGAAGAGAGGTGAGAGACCGGAGAACCAAAACATAGGGTGGGTCCCTCATGGCACACCAACCAATCCCATAAAAGGAAAAACAATAAGAAATATCTCCTTTAAGTGTGAAATTACTATTTTACCCTTTCGACTCACCAAAAATCGGGACTGGTTGTTACAATCTTCCCCCGTTAAATAAAAATTTTGTCCCGAAATTTAAAATAACTTGCTACATTGAAAAACTCGAAAATAAGAAGAAAAGAAAAAAAAATATACATATATACACACACACACACACACGTAATGAAGAAAATCAAGTCAAAGCGGTTGCACAAAAGGGAAAATGCCACCCCGTCGCGATCGGGTTGCAATGCCTCCATTTTTCATGCCTCCAGGCTCATACCTTCTTCCTCCATCAGTGTAAAAGTAGAAAACATACTTTATAAAGATATAAAGTCGAAAATGTATATTGACGTAAGGTCAAAAACAAGTACGTAAAGTACGATAGCATCAAAATAGATATGTACTAACATATAGGTCGAAAACTTGTGCTGAACTTAAAATTGAAAATGGAAAAGACTCCCCCAAACATTTGTAACGTCTGAAAACAAATATATAACTATAATAAGGTAATTTAAAATACTTGTACCAAAAGTAAAAAACCAAAAATGCGAGTGGGTCTCGCCTAAGCATACGTAACGTCATGTACTTCAAGAACAGATGTGTCTTTGGGTCGAGCCCCAATAATAGCAAATCTGTAACAACTGCCGTAGACAGGTCTTTCAGCCCACTTGCTTAACGAACCCAACGAATAAGCCACCGATATTACGGTCAGTTGCCTCGTAATATCGACCACACATTTGTTGTCTCGATAAGCAAACAGTAATTTTCCAAGGATGCACAATTTTCCATATCGTAAATTCGATCTTCTGAATACCATTTTACCCCGCAACGTGAGAGTATGCATAGATTGTCTGATTCTCGACACCTACATACTCACGAACAATACCGTTCTAGAGCGTACCAATCAGATTTGTTAGAAGTGTTTCGACACCTGCATACTCACGAACAATAAGGTCCTGGAGCGAAGCAGTGGAAAAACGCGTTAAGGTGAACACATATTGTTAGAAACGAACTACTAGAGTACGATATGATGCCTATGAATTGTAGCAAGATAATGAGGTGTGACTATTCTTTTTTTGCGTGAAGATAGTGATTGGTGATGCAAGCCGCTGACCACTTGCACTACAACCTTCGTCAATTCTCTTACTAAAAGGCAGCTCAAACCTCATACCTACGTGGGACTCTTCCTAATAAAACTGGTAAGCTTGTGAAAAGGTTATGCTCCTAACATTCATGTCTGAAACTGTAACGACACAAAATTCTTATTTGGAAGCTCAAATTGGTGATAGGCCAAAAGAAATCAAGTACAAAATTCTTATTTGGAAGCTCAAATTGGTGATAGGCCAAAATTCTTGTGAAAAGGTTATGCTCCCAACATTCACGGTTAATCTCTATGCTATTGACCTTAATAAATTTCCTTCCTCAAAGAAATCAAGTACAATACTAGATTTAGTTTGTTTTATGGCTGCTTCTAACATCCTCGTTAGACTACCTACGTACCTTACGAAGGGATCAAGCCATTCGTAGTTCACATTACGCTTCTAAAACAACGTACAAAAATTTCATTACGATCCAACGGTCGGATCTCCGCCAATCACGAATTCGAGTGGCGATCGACGTTTTATTTTACGAACTTCCAAATCCAATTCGGGAAGATTCCTACATCGGATTCCTGATCCCTAAGTTCCTATGGTCCTCAAATATTGTGTATTTCAATGTATCAAAGTTTGGTGACGATCCAACGGTCGGATCGTTGATTCATATTTTAACCAAGTAATGTATCATAGTGAAATTTAGGTCAAACAATCAAACTACATCATAGGAATATCAAAACTGAATTCAAAACATCTAATTTAGCCTAAAAATAGCATCGACAGCCCTCAGGCCACGCGCCGCCGCGGGTGGCGGTCGGCCGCCTCGACTCGCCGGAAACTTCAACTATTTTTAAAAATTCCCAAAAATTACAGAAATGAAGATCTCAAAAATTAGAGCAAACTTTATACCTGTGGCCAAAGCCAATTTGGCCGGGAAAAACTCCAATTTCCCTCACACCCGTCGGAAACCCTAGAATTGGTGTTTGTCGATTTGCCACCTCCGGTGCTCCACCGCCCCTACAACTGATTGGGCTTTGGTCTAGGCCTCCGGACCTCGTCATGCTCAAGGCTCTTCCAATTTCAAAGTTCCCTGTCAAATTTGTGGATCTACCAGTCATGAGGCTCTTGACTGTTTTGATCGCATGAATCCTGACATCTGTGGTCGGATTCCTCCAGCTAAACTAGCTGCTATGTATGTCAATCAGTCTGCCAAACCATCTCAGCCTTGGTTGATTGACTCGGGTGCCACTTCTCACATTACTAATGATGTTGCAAACATCTATTCTCCTACTCCTTATACTGGTGAAGATAAAGTGTATATTGGTGATGGTAAAGGTCTTTTTATTCATCATATTGGTTCATCAGCCTTGCATACTCCTCACATTTCTTTTAAGCTACATAATGTTTTACATGTTCCTTACATGAAACATAATCTCTTGTCCGCTTATCAGTTTCTTAAGGATAATCATTGTTCATTGACTCTTGACCCTTATGGATCCACTGTCAAGGATCATATTTCGGGGAAGATGTTTTTGCGGGGACCCATTAGAGACGGATTCTACCCTCTTCAAAGTTCCAGCAATTCTTCACTTTCATCTCCTCAGCTCTGCTCAGTGTAAAAGTTCCTGTCAAAGTTTGGCACCGACGCTTGGGTCATCCATCCTCCTCTATTTTCAGACGGGTAATTTCTACTAATAAATTGGCATTACAAGGCAAGTCCACTATTTATTTCTTCTGCTCAGATTGTGCACTTGCCAAGAATCATAAACTTTCTTTTGGAGTCTCTTCTTCAACAACAAGTCACAGTCTTCAACTTCTGCACTGTGATCTGTGGGGTCCAGCATCTGTTATCTCCAATAGTGGTTTCAAGTACTATTTGCTTATTGTTGATGACTTTAGCAAATATAGTTGGTTCTTTCCTTTGAAGTCCAAGTCATATGTATTTTCTACATTTGTTGTCTTCAAATCTTATGTAGAAAATTTACTTGGAAATAAAATCAAAGTTCTGCGTTCAGATTCAGGGGGTGAATTTACCAGTACCTCTTTTGCTTCATTTCTTAGTAAACATGGCATTTTTCACCAATTTAGCTGTCCACATACTCCTGAACAGAATAGTTGTGCTGAGAGAAAGCACAGACATCTTGTTGAGACAGCTCGTACCTTGCTAGTTGCTTCTCACGTTCCTCATATATTTTGGGTTGAAGCTTTCTCCACTGCCATCTATCTCATTAATCGGCTTCCCATCTCTGGTATTTCCACATCACCATGGGAATTATTATTCAAGCAACCCTCAGATTATTCTAAACTCAAAGTGTTTGGTTACCAATGCTTCCCTTGGCTCAAACCCTATGTTCACAGCAAATTGGATGCTAAGAGCAAAAGTTGCACATTTCTTGGATATAGCCTTTAACACAAAGGCTATAGGTGTCTTGATCCACTTACAAACAGAATTTACATCTCCAGACATGTTGTCTTTGATGAAAGTACTTATCCATTTCAATTATTGCAGCCTCCCTGTTTTAGTCCTAATATATCATCCCCAGACAGCTCTTCATCTATGAATCTTTATTTTGATAAATGTATTCCCCATCTCTCCACTAACAGTGCAACATCCATTCTAAATGCTTCTGCTTCTGCCTTTAATTCTCCAAATTCTTCTTCTTCTCAAACCATTTCAGTCCCTGCTTCTTCCAGTTCTGGTTTTGTTTCAGAATCCTCCACCTTGCCTTTAAGTCAGTCAAATCATCTTCTTATTCCTATTAATTCTCATCCAATGATCACAAGATCCAAGGCTGGCATTTATAAATCTACACCTCAGGCTTATGCAGCAACTAAGCATCATCTTCCTGTTAACATTGATTATGTTCCCAGTACATACCTGCAAGCTTCTAAGCATGCTCACTGGCGAGCTGCAATGCAAGATGAGTATAATGCATTGATCTATACTAATACTTGGTCCATTGTCCCTTTTCATCCTTCCCAAAATGTAGTTGGATGTAAATGGGTGTTTCGAGTTAAGAAAAAAGCTAATGGCACCATTGACAGATATAAAGCCCGTCTACTGGCAAAGGGCTTTCATCAACAAGAAAGCATTGACTTCCAAGAGACTTTTAGTCTAGTTGCCAAGCCAGTTACAATTCGGATCTTACTCACTCTTGCTGTCCAATATAATTGGTTTCTCAATCAATTGGATATAAGCAATGCCTTTCTTCATGGTGACTTAAATGAGGATGTCTACATGCAACAACCTCCCGGGTTTGTTGATCCAAATTCTCCTAATTCTGTTTGCAAGTTGAAGAAATCCCTATATGGACTAAAACAAGCTCCTCGAGCTTGGTTTGATAAACTATTTCTAAGTCCTTCATTCTCTTGGGTTCCAACAATCTTTATCTGATGCCTCCTTGTTTGTTCTCAATGGTCCTCATTTGGTGATTGTTCTTGTGTATGTTGATGACATTCTAGTAACCGGTCCTAACTCCCAACTCTGTCAACAGTTTATCACACAACTCAGTTCTCAATTTCCAGTAAAGGATATTGGTCATTTACACTACTTCTTGGGCTTAGAAGTACACAGATCCTCACAAGGAATTTTTGTTCATCAAACCAAGTACCTACTTGATCTTCTTAAGAAAACAAACATGGAGGGTGCCAAACCGTGCGTCACACCACTTAGTTCCAAGAAATTAGATAACAGTGGGCCTCTTTTGTCCAACCCCACTGAATATCGTTCTATTGTTGAAGGATTACAATATCTAACTTGGACTAGACCAGATCTTGCTTTTGCTGTCAACCAGATCTGCCAATTCATGCATGCTCCCAGGGAACAACATCTTCAGGCAGCTAAAAGAGTTCTCCGATTTCTTAAAGGTTCTTTTTCCCACGGTTTGTGGTTCACAAAAGGTCTAATCCATCTCTCAGCATACTCTGATGCTGACTAGGCTGGCTGCACTTTTGATAGAAGATCTACAAGTGGCTATTGTGTGTTCTTAGGCTCCAATCTCATTAGCTGGAGTGCTAAGAAACAAAGTACTGTTGCACGGTCATCTACAGAAGTTGAGTATCGTTCCTTAGCTCATACAGCTGCAGAACTTACTTGGATTTGCAAAATCCTCAGAGATCTTCACTTCCCTATCCCTGCACTACCTACACTTTGGTGTGACAACATCTCAGCAATCTCCCTAGCATCTAATCCTGTCTTTCATGCTCGTACAAAGCATGTTGAGATCGATTACCACTATATTCGGGAATTGGTTCTAGCTAATCTGCTCAAAGTACAATATGTTTGCAGTGAAGACTAATTAGCTGATCTTCACACCAAGTCCCTATCCAAAAGTCGATTTCAATTCCTGTGCTCCAAGCTTCCAATTGGAATCTGTTCTGATTCCCCTTATAGCTTGATGGGGTGTATTAGGGAAAATGACAAGTCACCCATTTCAGTTACTGTTAAATAGTTTGTTATCTCTAAATGTAATTAGTTGTGCTAATGTTTGTGATTAGTTAGAACTGTTATAAGGTTAGGTAGTTAAGGGTATCTTTGTAAATAGCCAAAGGCTATATATATGTCTTCACAGTGTACAAATCAATTAATTAAGAAATATAATTGGAAAGCTTACAGAGGAAGTTTCCAGTTTCTTTACAACTTGACACGCTCGACCCCGATATTCCGCGAATACCAGGGTAGGTACGTACTGGCCAACACCCGAAGGTGACGAAGCCATATTAGAATGCATGAGAAACAAGAAATAAATAAGTCTTATAAATTTAAATATAATTAATATGCAAATGAGGAACGTGTTCAGAGCATACAACTAATTTTAGAACACTAAAAAGACATAATATAAAATTGAATGAACAAAGGAATGGGTCCTACACCGAGAGGACTCGAAGATGCCGATGCAGATGTGCCTTGACGCCAGGATTGTACGCCTCGATTCTAAGTCCTAAGGGGGCGCAAAACAAACATAAGTAGACCAAGTTGATATACATAATAATACTAAAACAGTTATCAACATACTAACCCCCAAAGTTTTATGAAAACAATAGCATAATAAGTAATAGGTTCTCCGAAAACCCTAGCATGCCATAAAACATATCTCGTATATAGTGTGCTCACTAGTGGTATCAGTATCTCTCTTCTGTACATAACAGTGCCCTACACACGCCCGCCCGAAGGCAATATAAGTCTCATCTTCATATGCATAGAACAGTGCCCTACACATGCCCTCCCGAAGGCAATATAAATATCCCGCTCGAAGGCAGAACAGTGACCACTAGATACGCACAAAACCATTGAACATAGTATTTCCAAACATAGGTACATATATCTCAAAAACATCTTCATAGTATAAAGTTATCCATCATCTATACTATAAAGAAGTGTTTGAAAACATGTTCTAAATAGTATATCGTCATCCATTAGATATCCTACAAAGAACATAGGTTCGATAGAAAATATGGTATTCCAAAATATTCTAAGCAAACATAATATCTCAATAAAATGTTTCATAAAACGTAAACATTAAATCATATTGTTCATGTATGCATTTCTACTATTAAAACATGCATTTTAGAAGGGGTCCACTCACAGATAATTCGCCGCCGAAGTGCCACGCAAACTAGCGAAGACGGAAACGCCACAATAAAAGCACATAAGCACATAAAGGGTCCAATTAATAAAACTATACTATAACGATTGAATTTGGGAAAACAGACGCCAAAAACAAATTCAGGACGTCGAATTACCCTAAGAAGGGTCTCGGGTAAATTTTGAAAAAGTCAACAAAAAGTCAACACGGGAATATTCCGAGAACATTCCTTTCCAGGAATGTTCCGAGAATATTCCTTTCCAGGAATATTCCAACCGGATCTAGGCTAGGTTTAAAGGAGTGGGCTTGGGCTGAAGGCCCTAATGTGCTCGGCCCAAAAGCCCTGGACTAGGGCTTAAAGGATTTTGGGGGTAAAAAGGTTAAGCTGGCCAAGGCCCGAGCTTGGCCTAAGATCGAAAGGGCCTAAGGCCCAAGTTAAAATGGCCCAACGGCCTGGGTTTTAAAAGGGTTTGGACCTGAGGTTCGAAGTGGGTTGGGCTGCCCAAAGGGCCGAGGGTTTCCATGGCCCAAGGGCCCCGCGGGTCACCAGATTAAACGAAGAAGAAGGCCGGACCTTCGGCCGGAATTCCCCGAGCTCCAATGGAGCTCAAAACTCCACTAAAGATCGCCATTTTTAAATCAAAATAAAGGTAATAAGACGTAGGTTTGAAATATACCTAAAAGAGGTCGTGATATGGCCGGAGTTGGCCGAAAATGGGCTTGAGAATCGCTGTATTCACGTCGGAAATCTGGGAAATTATTCCCGAGTTATTTATGTACTATAACATTGATCCACAAGCATATTTTAGGTTAGAATTAGGCCACACAGACGAAAATGAGAAGAGTTCAAGTGTCCCGATGCTTACCCAAATCAAAGGGACGAGAAACCTTGCCGGAGTTACTCATCCGTACCCACGCTCGGTGATTCTTGCGTCTTCGTCGAGTTTCAAGGATGTATGAAGGGAAACGAAGGATGGTGGTGGTTTAGCAGTCGTGTGTATGAATGTTTATGTGTTGATTTCTCGGGGAAGAGAGATTGCAGAGTGAGGGAGAAGAGAGAACTTTGAGAGAGAAGAGAGGTGAAAGACCGGGGAACCAAAACAGAGGGTGGGTCCATCATGGCACACCAACCAATCCCATAAAAGGAAAAACAATAAGAAATATCTCCCTTGAGTGTGAAAATACTATTTTACCCTTTCGACTCACCAAAAATCAGGACGAGTTCTTACAGATTTAGATTAGATTAATTTAATAAAACGTTTAGTGCAGTAGTGGATTAAGAAGTACGATAATGAAAACAATATGTAATTTATTATCAAAATTAATTTCTACCCGCAATCTCTCATTCGTCTTCTCTTTCTCGATTTCGAGTCCACTGACGAGCTCCTCCACTTCCCTCATTAACTCCACAATTTCACCGTATTTCCTCGTCGCACTCTCAATCTCAACCTTCTCTCTCATCATTTGGTCCATCCAGGCCAGAACAAAAAAAACCATAAACACTCTTCTTCAACTCCATCCCAACATTATCTCTCATCATTTATCTCACCGCGCACTTTTTAATCAAATTTTCAATTACAAGTTTATCTTTTCGTAAAATTACCGATAATAACTTTAAAATATATAATAATAATAATAATAATAATAGATTGGGCGCGATCCAGTAACACAAATTCTAAACTTAATTGGGTTATAAAAGGAATGGACAATAAGAAGGTTGACTTCGTTATGAAAAAAAATATAAAAGATGAGGATAGAAGAAATTTTGGAATAGACAATAATAATAAAATGAATTTTGAAACGAAAAAAATGTAGATATCCTTTCAAATTAAAAGGGTAAATGGCTAGTGACATTTCGTTGTTGGGCGATTAGATTTCAATTCTTTTTAGGAATAATATTGGGTGGAAAAATAGCATATTAGAGATTTATTTTAAAAATAATAGTGAGAAAATAGCATTTCAATTTTTAACTTTTTAGACCTATTCCAACTTTTGGAGTAAGATTCAAATTTTACGTTCTAAACTTACTCCAAGGCAAATATGAGCTTTAACTCAAAACTTATTTCTGGGGCAAATTTAGCCCATGATTTCTCCTAAGTTAGTGGAGTTGGTCCACCATATATGCGTATTTTATTTTAGTTTTATATTTATAAATTCATTGAATCCAACGATTAAGATTTAATATAATCAAATTCAACTGTAAAAAATGATCTAACGGTCCAAATTTAAATCGAACAGCTAAAGTAATTAAAAAAATTATTTTATGTGTTTCATTTTTTTATAGCGTTCTACGGGTTTGTCGGTGTAGTAATTTTTCAATATTTATCGGAATATAAATATTTTTAAATTAAAATGTTCATAAAATTAAATTAGAATAGTCTATATAACTTTTTTTAAATGTTACTCTAAAAAAATTATTTTAAACTTATTTTTAAATAATATCAATGTAAAAATTTAATCTAGAAAAGTTAGAGTGAATTTTCTAGGTTAAAAATTTTAGATCATAACTCAACCGTTGGAGATAGGCGTTTAATGGATAAACCTGGCTGTATTTCGCGGGCCAACAAAGTATAAAACCTCACCGTATATCGAATTAGCCTTTTCTCTTCTGTCGTCTCTATTCGCTTCCCTCCTCCTCCAACTTATAGGGCTTTTGGGCGCGACAAGTCATCGGCGCCAAATCCTTCTCAGCATATAGAAGAAGAACATCATGCCGGGGCCCACATTGGAGATGGAACCAGTGGAGCCACAGTCGCTGAAGAAGCTCAGTCTCAAATCCCTCAAACAATCTCTCGATCTCTTCTCCCCGGCCCAAGGTGAGCTCCCCCCTCCCGACCCCGCGAGGTACCGCCGTTGCCTTTACTTTCTCTAATTTTTAGGGTTGTGAAATTATTCAGTTGAATGTAGGTTTTTTTGTGTGAAAATTTGTGCGTTAATTCTTGCTTGCTCTTTTTTTTTTTGCAGTAAAACAATTCGCACAAGCCACAAGGTTAGTGAAATTATTGAGTTGAAATTGTTAGTATTTTTTTGTGAATTATAAGCTTTGTGAAGTTATTGATTTGAAGAGTGTTGCATTTGAATGAAAATTTTGATTTGAATTATTAGATAAGCATGGAGTATGTAGGAATTCAACCCACGGCTAGCCAAAAACCGCCTCGCCGGGCTGAGTCTGGTGCGCTGGGAAGTGGTTCTGAAGGGCCTTCCAATGCCCTTGCCCTCACAGGTATTATTTGTTCTAATTGAAATTTCTAATAATCAGTTAGAAGTAGAGAAGATTTAGCTTCTTGTTTTAGGGAAGTTAAGTCTCTTTTTCGTATTCTATATTGCAATTGTAAGCTGCTAAACTATTTTGTTGGTTTAATACCATGTGTGTCATGAAGATTCCAAGGAAATGCAGACTGGAGGAGCTCAAAACGCTTTGGTTGTTGGTCCATCTGCACCAAGGGCACCGTGAGTAGTTTCTTGCTTGCAGGTGTATTAATGCCTGTTTTCGTGTATATTTATATCTCTGTGTTGCAATGTTTCAACTTATCCCTCTTCATATATATATATATATATATTTCCACATTCTCGGACTATGGTTTGCAATTATTAGCTTCTTTTTTCCAAAGTGATTGGGCTAAATATTTGGATCGTTGAACAGAATTGTATGAGTGAATTGTCAAAATTGACAGAGTTTTTGTTCTAATGTTGCTGGAATGCAAATTGGTTATTTTGATTTCTTGTACTCATGGTGCCCTTAATTGTGGACTGAATTGTTTAATCACTTTCATTATTTTCAGGAATACTGTTGGTAATTCGGACAGAGGAACTGTAGCTGTTTCTGCTCCAGGGTCATCTCACAGGTTTGAGTTTCGTCCTCCTCTGATTTGCCTTGAATTCAATGTGTACAGCCTGCTCCAGTTTTGTTTTTATTCCAAATGTATTCCGTATTAGAGAGCTTTTAGTATTTCATCTAATTAGCGCGCTATGAATTTTTGCCTTAGGGTTGGTAAGGAAAACATATAACTTGTTAGGAATGTTTTTTGAAACATAAAGGACCTATTAAAATATTCAAAGAGTTAGATACGTTTTAAGAGTAAAGTATTACATTGGTCATAAATTCCTTTTGATATTGTTGAATTCTCTTTCTTTGCTGTTTTTTTATTCCACTACTTGAAATTTAAGAATCCTTACCATTTTGCCTCATTTGCATGCATTACGTGGGGTTGAAGTTGTATTAAATTTATCATATTTTGTGCTTTCATGATTTTATTAGATTGAAGTTTTTATTAGGCTTTTTTATGGGATATATAGGGGGTCTGAATGTTCTAAAAATTGCAACCTGCATGATGCTCTATCCCATCTTGTTGCATTTTTTCTAATCTTGATAATTCTACTAGGGAACACTTATCCCATTTTTTGCTTTAACTGTTACTTTTCTCTTCTATAGGTTTTCAACATCGGCCATGATGGAAAGAATTTCCAGCAGATGGCCACGTCCCGATTGGCATGCTCCTTGGAAGATTTACAGAGTAAGCATAATGCGTTGTTTATGATAGACAGTTAGTTGCAGTGTGGAAAGTGGTTGAGATTATATTGTCTGGGTGACTTGGAGATTCTTATTAGATGGAAATGATTGGGAACTGACATGGGAGTTTATGTTATATGGGTGCTTCTTTCAATTTTTGTTGTCCTCTGTTTAGCTCTTTATTGGCTAATGAGTGGATAAGATTGCCCTGCACCTCTTGTATGATTGAACATGAGTTGTTTACATTTGCTGTTATGCTAATGTCTCTTATCCGAAGAAAGGAAATGGTTATGCATAATGTTTCTTATAAGCCATGTTGTTTCATTTGATTATGCAGGTTATTAGCGGCCACTTGGGATGGGTACGATCTATTGCCTTTGACCCAAGTAACAGATGGTTCTGCACTGGTTCAGCAGACCGCACTATCAAGGTATGTAACTTTATGCTTCATTTGTCTGAGTTGGTCTATCTGAGTTGTTTTCCTTCCCCACTTTCCTTCTATGTTTTCTTCTCTCTAGAAGTTAAATCACTTGCCATTTGTTTTATTTATTTATTTAGTGTTCTCTTTTTCTTATTGTTTGAGTGTTTATTTTATGTTCTTTTGGATTGTGTTCTGATTTTGGTTGATCAGATTTGGGATGTTGCAACTGGAACTCTACAACTGACAGTGACAGGACACATTGAGCAAATACGAGGTTGATTTCTCTTGAATTATTGCTGTTCGTTATGTTTGATTTTGGTTAACCATGCTGTGGTTAATGGTGTTGTTAACAACAAGTGCTTGGGTTTTTGCAGGCCTTGCAGTTAGCAGCAGGCATACCTATATGTTCTCTGCTGGAGATGACAAACTAGTTAAATGCTGGGATCTTGAACAGAATAAGGTTAATACTTTTACTTAATAATTTTCAGATCTTTATTGTAACTGTGTTCTTTAAGTAATGCTGGTTGTTACATCATATAAATTGTTGTATAGGTTATCCGTTCATATCATGGTCATTTAAGTGGCGTTTACTGCTTGGCTCTTCATCCAACTCTTGATGTTTTACTTACCGGGGGACGTGATTCTGTATGCCGGGTATGTAATTATCTTCTTAGTAAAATTCAAATCCTGCATAATATAATGGAGGAAGCACTCTTGGGGACTGGGCAAAGGGATTGTTGTAATTTGTATCTGAGTGGCATTGTGGTAATAATACATTTGTTTTTTTTTTTTTTTTTGGTATTGTGGTAATAATACCTTTGTTTTGGTGCAATAAAACTTTCAGGTTTGGGATATCCGAAGCAAGATGCAAGTTCATGCATTGTCGGGGCATGACAACACAGTTTGCTCCGTTTTTACTCGACCAACAGTATGAAAAACTCTTTTCTGTTCTCTTTATGGTGTTCTGACTATATTGTGGAGTATGCACGCTGACAACAATTTAGATTCAAACAATTCATAATAGCTTATATATTATCGATGTCTTCTTTAGAGATTGGGATTTAGGGTCGCAGTTTTTCCTTTAATTCTTGGTCTCCCCATCTGGCAAAAAATTCAAATGTTTAGCAATTCATATTGGCATCCCGTGAGAATTGTAGTTTGTTTATGTTAGGTATCCTTCAGTGCTATATCTCTTTTAAATTTTTTTAGTCTTGTAATATTTAGGCCTTAGTTCTCGTTTCTTCCCTGTAGCAGTTAATAAGTTGCAGAGAATTGAATTCACTGGCACTCTGAATTTCTACTTTTGCGCTAAACATAATAACTTTGAGTTTTTTTTTCTTCCAGCCACTTCTCATTTTATTGTTAAAATAGGCCACGTTCCTTATGTTACCTTGTCTGCTGTGTGCAGGATCCACAAGTTGTTACTGGATCTCACGACACAACAATCAAGTTTTGGGACCTTAGATATGGTAATTTATGTTCTATAAGTAGCTCAAACTCATTTCAGTTTTGGTACTTCCCTCTTTTTTAATAATCAGTTTGCATTTGTTGCAGGAAAAACAATGTCAACTCTGACACACCATAAAAAGTCTGTGCGTGCAATGGCCCAGCATCCCAGAGAGTATGTGCCAATACATGTACTTTGTATTTCATGTGTAGTGAATTATTCCGGTTGTGTTTGTTATTACGCGCCCTAAAAATATATGCTTTGCTCTTTCTAATTAAGTTTGGTTTTTCAGGCATTGTTTCGCATCTGCATCAGCTGATAACATTAAGAAGTTCAACCTCCCAAGAGGCGAATTTTTACACAACATGCTGTGAGTGTTTGAATAGACTGAATCTCTTCATATATTCCTGGAATGATAGATTTGCCATTTGCTCTCCTTTCCTATTGTATGTTTGTGATGTATTCTTTATTCGAAGAATGACAAGTAATCAATATTAGGATTGATGATTTGCATGTTTGTCTGCTCAAGGCCAGTTAGGTAATGTACTTGTCATGGATAAATAGTTGGCAAATGTGTCTGTTTGTGTGTCGTAAGGTATTGCGCTCCCCTTTTTATGTTCTTTTTTGTGGGGCGCACACATTCCCTTTGTGGCAAGTCAATTAGGCTGCTCAACGCACTCACATCAGTCAAGATGCAATGCAAAACTTCTGATCTGGAGGGTAATAGGAAATGTTTAACATTATATTGCTTGCGATGGATCCATTGAAACTGTAAACTTACACATGGTTCGTTAATTGCACAATTTTGAACCGCATAAAGCATATGCTGCAGTGGTTTGTGTCGCTACTTGGATATGTGTATAATTGTTTTCTCATCAGTTGATAAGTTGTGTTATATAATTCCCACTCATGGCTTTAATTGCATATACTTGTAGCAAAGCATGCCAAGCTTTATACTCATGCTATTAGCATTAAAGTATTTATAGTGCAGCACTTTGAAATTGCATGGATGTGATCTGTCTTGTATATATTTAGAGTTTGGTACCTTTTCCTGACAGACTGAATGTATCGTGAATTGAGTATTTATTTTATTTTACTAATGTGTACTATATTAATATGAATATATCTAGTGATATTTTTAATTATAACGTTCCAAAAATTATCGGTTGTATTTGGGCAGGTCTCAGCAGAAAACCATAATCAATGCAATGGCTGTCAACGAAGATGGGGTTTTGGCCACAGGAGGTATGGATTCTTTACATGTTAAAGGACACTAAGGGGATGATTTTAAGTGTGTTCTCCTTTTCTCTTTTCCCACAGTTCGGAGGATATATTTATGTGCCTAACAAGGCCTTGACAATCTGGGAGTCTTTCTTTTGTCAAATAAATGACCCGAAACTTCTTTTATTCCAATTTTCGTCTCATAGAACTTGGTAATTCTAATTTTCCCCCGTTTTTTATTGAAGGCGATAATGGGAGCATGTGGTTTTGGGATTGGAAGAGCGGCCACAATTTTCAACAATCCCAAACAATTGTACAACCCGGTATGTTTATTTTGTTCATGCGCTGTTATCATTTTATATCTTCTACCCCACTTCTGCGGTTGATTGTAGCAAGAAGGGATGCTAACCCCTAGATATGCTTTTATTACAGGCTCGCTGGATAGTGAAGCTGGTATATATGCCCTTTCATACGATGTCACCGGTACGAGGCTGGTCAGTTGTGAAGCCGATAAGACTATCAAGATGTGGAGGCAAGATGAAAATGCCACTCCGGAAACTCACCCTCTCAACTTTAGACCCCCTAAGGATATTCGACGGTTCTAGAGGTGATCCTCCGTTGTAGTTGCTCTCTGTTCAGTGACGTGCTTAATTTTTTCTCACAAGTGATCGACTATTTAATTGTTTAGCGAGGGCTTGTTACGGTGGTTGTGCTGCTCGTTGCTATGAGATAAACTATGCAAATTTTGATGCGTTAACTTATATTAGTCATAGGTGAATATATTTCTAACATGCACCCTGAATTAGTTTCAGAGATTTTCTTTTGAGCACTAGAAAGTCATGCAATTTATTGTGGACTTTTGTTTTCTGTTCGTCTTTTAACCTCAAAAGATTCAACTGCCTCATGGACACAAACCTATTTTAACATCGAGAAGAGAAATACGGCTAAACGAAGAGCTACGTGGTCCATCTGCAAAACTCGAAGCTATTCGAGATTTGCGTTGGAGCCAAGATTAAAACCTTAATTTGGAGACGATTCACATGTTGAGCGACAGCCAACAGGATTGACCTTTGCTTGCGATGCAATGCTGTTTATTTGGTTTCCAAAACCAATGCACTCTGTATTTTATACATCTTGTGGTTGAGTTCAGTGATCTCTCCTTTTATTCTTAAAGCAACAGTAAGGGAAGGATGATCGAACTCGGGACTTTTGGCATAAAAGTTAATGTTCTTAACCAATGACGGAACTACAATTGGACCAAAAGTTTGGAAAAATAAGAAGATAATACTAATTTCTAGACCTCCTAACCATTTTGCATGAATTAGCCCAGCCTACTAAGAAGAAATTAGCCACCCCACTACCCAAAATTCTCCGAAAATGGAAGCCAGTCAACCTCCTCCATGGCTAATGCGTTGAAGCTTTCTTCTTAAACAGAAAAGTACAAAACATACTTAACACCTTTGCAGGAAAGAAGAAATATTAGCCCGCCATTAAAAGGAAATCCTAATTCCGCCCTTGCTTTTAACTAACTGAGATATATATCATTTGCTTCTTCGCGAAGCCTAACCTCAACTCATGCAAATTTCTTCCTCTAATTTAACATGTTATTTTTTCATAATTAGTGAGCTTGTGCATGTGGCAACGCTACATTCTTTCCTGTCCTTGAGGGAATAAAAATGTTACGTTTGGAGCACTTTATTTGCAGTAGACTACAAACTAGCCTTAGATCGTGTCCCCAAGGGCACACTTGGCACGTCCATCTTCTGCCACTTGGTGCTCTGTGAATGCATTTAGATGACATGTCTGTGTCATTGCTGATACATTACGTGTCACGATACAAATGGTGAAATATGTATGTTAAAAAATTAATAACTTAAAAAATAAAATTTTCCACCACTTATATAAAAATACGTTGTGTACCACTCGTATTCCGGTCACAATGAAAAATTTCTCGAATTCTTTACCAATTCACAGAAATTAAGACATCAAAACCGCCTGTCCATATACAACACGAATTTTATAGCATGGAGATTGCGGAGGTTAGGGTATTAAGAAGAATAATATTAGAAACACCCAATTTATTATTACATAATGTGTGGCGTATTTACGTTGGTAACTTCTTTTTGGTGTGAACAAATGAACTCCAAAGTGAGCCTAGACGTGAAATAATCCCAACGTTCTCCTAAGAAAACGTGGTGTGTTTTGTACTAATTTTGAAACGGCTAAAAATGTCTTTCGATAATTAAAATTGTTTTTATAATTTTGACAGAAGAACATATAAGAGTTTATGAATTACATAAACGACTTTTGAAGATGCACTCAACTTTTACGTAAAAGTTGCTAAATATTTACAGTAAAATTACTTTCTAGAGAAAATATTTATGAGTAGAAGTAATTTTTATATGCTTACCTATCATTATTCATTTCTTATTACTTACCTAATTTAAAAAAGCATTACTTATTACCTTACCAAAAGTTAAAAAACTACAATCTGGTTTAGTGGCAAAGTAGGCAAGTAAATCCACACCACCTTATTACCTAAAAAGCCAAAACCTATATAGATGCACGCTCCAATCACGCGCCTTAGAACGATTATACGGCCAAATTTCATGCATGAATGTCTCCACGTACCGACCACTTCGACCCAAAAAACTCCTCTCCTCACGCACATGATCCCACACCCACACACACACACACACACTCTCTCTCTCTCTCTCTCTCTCTCCCCCCCATGCTCCTCCTAATTTTCATCACTCCAAAAACTTCCCCATAAAAAATCTGAGGGAAAATTAGACAGAACCCCATGTGAAAACTATGGCCAGAAGCTCCGATAATCCGTCGTTAGTTCAGAGAACCCACCACAATCAACAAAATGACGACCTATCACAACCCGTTCTCGAACCGCAAACCAATCACACTTCCTCCGCCAACCCCATTCGCTACGTGCTCCGCGAGCAGCGCTTTATCTTAGTCCTCATCGGCATTGCCATCGCCGTTTTCTTCTTCACCACCTTCCCGGTACCGAACCCACAATTAGAGTCCGCACAGAACTCAGGTTTTGAATACGGGTCGAGTTTTGCCGGGCAGGGTATTGATCTGCCGGCCAACCCGACCCGGAGAGTGCTGTTGGAGACGCGGAATGTGGGCGGGAAGGTGCCGCTGGGGGTGACGAAGAAGAACATGAGGATTGTTGTGACGGGTGGGGCCGGGTTCGTGGGGAGCCACCTCGTGGACCGTCTGATCGCGAGAGGGGACAGCGTGATCGTGCTCGATAATTTTTTCACTGGGAGGAAGGAGAATTTGGTGCACCACTTCGGGAACCCGAAGTTCGAGCTGATTCGACACGACGTCGTCGAGCCGATTCTGCTGGAGGTTGACCAGATCTACCACCTCGCTTGCCCGGCATCCCCTGTGCATTACAAGTTCAATCCGGTCAAGACAATTATATCCTTTCTCTGGTTCTTTTTTTTTTTTTTTTTTTTTTTTTTTGCGCGCGCTTATATGCATATTGGTTATTATATGCTTTATTTGGGATAACTATGAGCACGTTTGGAATGCTTGAAAGCGTTTTTCGTGAAAATGTTTTGGAACTAAAAAACATGTAATCTTGAAAAAGCACTTTATTGCTTTATACAAGAAGCACATTATGTGCTTTTTACAATAAGCACTTTAAGTGCTTTTGGAATTTTAAAAAAAAAATAGTTAAAAGCATTTTTCCAAACAATCCCTATAATATTATGATATAGTTTACACGTAAATTTTTTTATTTGTAGACTAGCTTAAAATATACAATTGTATTGTTTGTATAAATGGAGTTAGGAAAAAGAATATTCAAATTTAGAATGAAAAATATAGCTCTTCTTTACACTCTAAAATAATCTTTCTACGTTCACTATTCTTTTATTTTTTCCTTGTAAAGAAAAGGTTTTTGAACTTTAATCCTTCAAGAAGATTAAAATTTAATAAAAATTTGGTGTTAGATTGAATATTGATTTTATTCCCTTAATGTGCACTTAATTCAAATTCATATTATATTTTTGTTTGTATATTTAATAGATAACTTATTTAATTTTATTACATTAAATTTTAACTTTATTATTATACACATTTTAATTTATTAATTTAGTTTAATTTTCTCTAATTAGTGTACCTAAACGTCTGTATCATAATATATTTTACTAAATTAGTATACCGAAATACCCGTACCTAAATATATTGTAGTGTATTAGTGACACATAAGAAAATATGTAAAAACATAAGTGTACCGAAGATTCTGAACCTAACTATATGATACTAAACTAGTGTACCGAAATGTCGGTACCTAAATATATTATACTAATCTAGTGTACCGAAATGTCCGTACCTAAACATATTATACTAACCCAGTGTACCGAAAGGTTCGTACCTAAATATATTGTAATGAATTAGTGGCAGATAAGAAAATATGCAAAAACGTAAATGTACCGGAAAATCTCTACGAAAATATTTTCTTATATAAGATGCTTACCATAATGAGAAATTAAAATTTATAACATTTTCATAAAATTGAAATTCATAAAATTATAAATAAAAAAAGAGACATTGAATACATATGCTGGCATTAAATAGAGTCTCGAGACTAAAATCAATTTTTAATCTTGTATAAGACATTTTTCTAAACTTCATCTTATTTAGGGATTAAAATCTAGTTTTCTATAAAGAAAATGTATCAAAATATATGATTTTTAAATGTTGGAATTTTTTATCACTAAAGTATATTTTTACCTAATTCCTTGTAACAAAAAAGAACTACACCACAAATAAAAAAACACCTAAAAAAAAGAACTACACCACAAATAAAAAAAACACCTAAAATTTATTTGATTATTTAGACATAAAAATCGAGTGCATGTTTAATATTTTCACATATAAAATAGGTATTTTCTTTTTTTGTAGAAAAAGTACTTGTAATAGTAGATACTATAGATATAACGAAAATCACATAGATATTTTGAAGGAAAAAGGATATATATGGTGTGCATGTGGTATTGCTTGGGGTCCTTAATTTGTTGTGTGAGTTAGGGCTTCACAAGACAAATGTGGTGGGAACACTGAACATGCTTGGACTGGCAAAAAGGGTTGGCGCACGCTTCTTGCTCACAAGCACCAGTGAGGTTTACGGTGACCCTTTGCAGC
The DNA here is from genome assembly GCA_024362995.1 of Heteromeles arbutifolia. Lineage (NCBI taxonomy): Eukaryota > Viridiplantae > Streptophyta > Magnoliopsida > Rosales > Rosaceae > Heteromeles > Heteromeles arbutifolia. The sequence goes on from JANCRC010000006.1 coordinate 24,841,831, forward strand.
ACCCTCAGGTCGAGTCCTACTGGGGCAATGTCAACCCCATCGGTGAGTCACTCTCCCACTCTCTTATGTCTCCCCTCGAACCCGACATGATGGAACTCTGCGCGAGAATATCAAACTTCACCACATTTACTAATCACATTGGCAGGTGTAAGGAGCTGCTACGATGAGGGAAAACGCACAGCAGAGACTCTGACCATGGACTACCACAGAGGCCTTGGCATTGAGGTCACCTTAATTTTCTCCGACACTAATAATCTTTTCCTTGTCATTTACATTATACGTGCTTCGGTTTCAAATGATTCCGGATCAAACTCAAAATTTGAGACGACTATTATAACAGTGTGGTTAGGGTTCTAATGTATAGAATGTGTTGCAGGTGAGAATTGCTCGGATTTTCAATACTTATGGACCGCGTATGTGCATCGATGATGGCCGGGTTGTTAGCAATTTTGTAGCTCAGGTGAGGAATTTTGTAGTTTTTCTTTTGGTACTTCTGGCCTGCTACATAATAATATTTCCTGCAAGTTTGATGTGTATGGAATACACAGGCATTAAGGAAGGAGCCATTGACAGTTTATGGAGATGGCAAGCAAACCAGAAGTTTCCAATACGTTTCTGACTTGGTACTATATTTCTTCTCCTTTATTCCTATGTTGAACTAATTAAGTATGAATTTCCAATTATTAACTTACATCAATCATGTCTTTGTCTAAATTAGTATTTAGGTCAATGGTGTTTTAAGGTGAAAGTTGTTTGAATATCTGTGTCCTCACTGGGTTATGATCTGATACAGGAGAAAAACTTCGGTAGAGTTATCTGATTAGGACAGCTCTTAAACTAAATGAGATTACCCTGAGGTCGAATGAGATCAAAATACATGATGTCCCATAGTTTTGTGAAAGTTAACTATCAAGTGACGTGGTCGGACACTCTATTTTTCTCGTGATAGAGGTCACCACCATATTCGGATAGTAATTTATGCACGGCTAATGTTTGAATGCAATATTCTCGGACATTGTATAAGAAAACAATGTAGTGTCGACTAAGAATTTAAAATGCTTTTGGTAGCAATATAAAGCATATTATTCCTCTTGATTGATTCAAACAATCAAACGGAAATTTACTAAACAATTTGTGTTGTGCATTGCTTCTGTGGAATTAGGTCGAGGGTCTAATGCGGCTGATGGAAGGAAATCATGTGGGACCTTTCAACCTTGGCAACCCTGGCGAATTCACCATGCTAGAACTTGCTCAGGTAAAATCAATCAACCCCATTAACTGCACAAACAAACAATTCACAACTCGAGGTCCCGAGTTTGAATTCCCTCTCCCTTACTCTCGCTTGTATGTGCAGGTTGTGCAAGACACAATAGATCCAAATGCAAAGATAGAGTTCAAGCCCAACACAGAAGATGACCCACACAAGAGGAAGCCGGACATTTCGAAGGCGAAAGAGCTTCTGGGGTGGGAGCCCACTGTGTCCCTCCGCAAGGGGCTGCCACTCATGGTTAACGACTTCCGGCAGCGTATTTATGATGACTCCAAGGGCAATGATGTAGGCTCCGCTATGTAATGGTTTTGCATGAGATTTTTTACGTATGTTTGAGGAAAATAAAGAAAAGAAAAAATAAAAAAGATATAGATGTGGAAAATAAAGTTAGAATAAAATTGAGTTTCTGATCAATTTTTATATACTTGGTGTTTCTTGGTTAATTACTCTTTATAAGGCAATGGAAGACTATTGTGAGAATTGTATATATAGGGATCAATTTTGATAGATTATAGAGTTTTGGTCTTGCCAAAGTCCGATATTTGTCTTGTTAATTTAGTGTATTTCTTTTTTACTTAATTTGTTGAAAGATATAACATGTTTGAATCTCTTATCGTTTGAATTTATACTTTCTTGTCTCTTATATAGAAAAAAAGATGGTTTAATATTAAACAATTTCCTTGTATGTTCTTTTAATTAAGTGCTCTTATTTTTGTCCCCGCTCTGCGTCGCACTAACATGCTATTAAAATTTGTTAATATATTATATATGTCTAATGAAATATATATTGTTATCTGAAAAAGACTTGATTAATGACATATCTATTTACTTAATAATGAGACGCCATGAACCGAGAAAGTCTTGAATATGAGATGGAAGAAATAATAATGACAACGGGATCAACTACTTTCCCCTAACCAATCTAATTCATGATTTTTGAAGTATTAAATTTGCTTGTCATTGCGCTTCAAAGTTGTTGGCTTTCTATCTTTTGCATCTCAAATGAAAACAAATTGTCCAAGTGGTTAAAATCAATTGTTCTTTCCCCCGACTCTAGTGCTCAAACCCCTTTTTCTTCAACTTGTACAAAAAGAACATCTAAGCGAAAATAAGCTACCATTCAATTTTTGAGTTTAAACAACAAATATAATATGGTCATACATAACATGTTTTTTTATATACAACGATATTAGGGTGAGAAATTGAGTTAGGCTGCACATATCAAGCAGAAATCTTAGCCCGGTCCAACTCTAAAAATATTTTATTCAAATTCCTAATTCACCCTTGTATAAAACTAAAAAACAAAAAACAAAATCAAAATGTCTTTTTACACCCATAGTCACTTCCACCTCAAACCCCCCACCAGAGATCTGTTGGTGATTTTTCAAGGCAACTTCTGCCTTCCATGGCAGCCCATTTACCTTCCACAAGCTTTGACATCTAATGCCTTCCATACAACACAGAGGTACCCTTGGTCGTGATTCTCCACGTCGTCGACTCTGTAACACTCGAAAACTGTGTAGGCCCCGATTTGCTTTCGACATTTGTCGGTTGAAGGAAGTGAGCAATAAAGAGGAGGAGGAGGAGAATATAGGATGGAAACAAAGAGAACGGAAAAAGAGCATGAAAAGAGAAGATGCTGACACAAAAGATTCACCCACCTCAGTGAAGAAGACGCCGGAAAGCAGCAGCCGTTGGTGGGGCTAATATGGGTTCATCTCCTTTCAGTATATTTTTCTTATCTCACATTAATTTAGGGGTAAAATGGAGAGTTTAATTGTCACATCCCGACTCGGGCCCCGACCACAACCCAGGCACGACTCCACCGTAGCATAATATTGTCTGCTTTAGGCCCTGACCATGCCCTCACGATTTTGTTTATGGGAACTCACACGAGAACTTCCCAGTGGATCACCCATCATGGGATTGCTCTCGTGCGCTACTCGCTTAACTTCGGAGTTCCGATGGAATCCGAAGCTAGTGAGCTCCCAAAAGGCCTCGCGCTATAGGAGGTGGGCATGTACATATAAGGCTTACAAGATCCACTCCCCTGAGTGATGTGGGATTTTACAATCCACCCCCCCTTAGGGGCCCGACGTCCTCGTTGGCACACACGCGGCCGGGGTTAAACTCTGATACCAAATTATCACATCCCAACCATATAGCAGCATTTATCACATTTAATATCACAATAACGATATTTGGCAATATAAGCGTAAAAGTGAAGTAACTACGCAATTATGGAAACTATAAATATGTATAGGTATAAAACAAACTGCCCACTCACAAGTACGTCGTCGGGTCGTAGCCCCCGAGCCTAGCTTGGCCTCGTAAATCCTCGGGATACGTTTCCCCTATATGTGAAATAACTAAAATGGAATTAATTAAAGCACATATACGGAAACCTAAATAAAACCCCCATAGTTTGCTCAAACCTAGGGCACGACTCTGCCGTAGCACGATATTATCCACTTTGGGCCCCGAACACGCCTTCACTGTTTTGTTTATGGGAGCTCACACAAGAACTTCCCAGTGGGTCACCCATAATGGGATTGCTCTCGCGCGCTACTCGCTTAACTTCAAAGTTTCGATGGAATCCGAAGCCAGTGAGCTCCCAAAAGGCCTCGTGCTATAGGAGGTGGGCATGTACATATAAGGCTTACAGGATCCACTCCCCTAGGCGATGTGGGATCTTATATTAATGGCAAAAATATTTAAGTTGGGTGTGGAAAGAAATTTTTAGGATTCAAATAAAATGTTCCTATAATTTTTTGTTTCAGAAATGATGAATCTAGCTAAATTATTTAACACTCTTTAGTTTCAAAAGGAAAAAAAATTAAATCTAAGAAGATACCAAATAACCTCTAATTTTTTTAAGTGGCTTTAATAAATTTTTTATTGGTTTTATTTCATTTTTAATTATCTATTTACCAAAAAAAAAAAAAAAAATCTCCGATGGGGCTTGGACAGACTTGGAGAATAAGTGTATGAAATATTGGGCCTGAGCCACACAGAAAGGAACCACCAAACCAGTGGCTCGCTTAACCTTCAAATTACGAAAACACCCTCACTTGCATTTGCGAACATAAGGTTGCAGCGAAACACTATCCCTAGAAGGTAGCAGCGATTTCCCCTTAAACCTGCTCTCTCTCTGCAGCTCAACAGAAAACCTCGCTCACTCTCGTCGTCTTGCCCTAATCGCATCGTCCAGGTCCGTACCAATATCTCTCTCTCTCTCTCTCTCTCTCTCTCTCTCTCTCTCTCTCTACAGCCACTGGTATTTCATTTGTATTTTTTAATTTTTAATTTTTAATTTTTTTATATTTTCTTGTGTGATTTTCAAGCTGTTTGATGTGAGTGTGTTATTGTTTGAGTTGTTGTATTTGATTACGAATTTGTTATTTGTCTGCTGTAAAAGAGGATCATTTTTACTTTTTGGAGATTTTAGGGTTTTGGCATCTTGGGTTTTACTGTTGGCCGCCGTCAATGAATTTCGGTGGAAATTAGGGTTTTATTCTTCTTTTTTGTTGTTTTACTGGTCATTTTATAGAAAATGTTTTTTTGTCGAAATTTAGGATGTGGACATGGAATTTTCTTCTGAAATGAATGTTTCTAGTCTAATTTTTCATTTATCTTTTCGTCGTCATTGTTGATAGGGTTTTATTCATAATCTTGTTCATGGTAAATTTGAAGTGGTATTGTACTAAATACCTCTATGGTTTTGCAGCAAATACTATTGCTTGTGTAGTAGTGTCCGTTTTCAACCGAGTCTTAATGTTATGCAGTCTTTCGCAGTTTTGATTTCGTCACTTTTGATACCACCCAGTTGTTAGCTGTTTACTTTCAAGTAACTGTCAAAATGTCGAGGAAAGGTTTGATGGAGCAAGACCTGAGCAAACTGGATGTAACAAAGTTGCATCCACTCTCACCTGAAGTTATATCTCGTCAGGCGACTATCAATATTGGTAATCTTAATTCTGATGTTCAGACTGCTCTGGCATTATTATGGCCATTCTTATATTGATTTGACCATCATTGGTTTGTTGGTACGGGTTCTAATTTTGTGCTTGCTTGGATTTATGCGAGTTGCCTTTCAGGTACTATTGGTCATGTGGCCCATGGAAAGTCAACAGTTGTAAAAGCAATTTCTGGTGTTCAGGTGATTAGTTTTTTCCATTTTGCATTTGATACTGCTCGCATCTTTTCTGCTTATTTCTGTGTGGACATTGTAAAGACAAGCAAGCCTGTGTTTCCACTCACGAGGGTGTAAAAATGTTGTATCCAGTTATGGCTGCTTGTTCTCTTTGAGCTACGAATGCACACTCACTGCCAAGGAAAATTATATTAGGAAATATTTTTCTAGGATACTAATGAGTTATATATGCGGAATAAGAGAATTTAGGTTGTTGAGCATTATCATATTTCTACAGCTCACTAACAAAAGCGGCTAATCGTATCAGATGGCTACGAATCATACACCTTTTATTCTTGGTGAACGTATGTTTACTCTTAAGCTGAGCATTAAAAATGGAAGCTGTCTTATAGTATGGACTATATTCTCCAGGATGATAGTTTGTAAATTATGAGAAAAGAGGGATAAATGTAATCTTACCCTATAGGTTTGATAGTTTGGTTGCTATCAAAATAAATTTAATAGCGTCTTTGGTTATGTAAACGGTGGATATAGACCAAGCTCCAATTCTTCTTTCATTTCACTGTTGCTAAGTTACTTTATATACCAAAACCTTAAGCTATTGGGTAAGGGCCTATAGTGTATTACATTGGTCCAACATTGCATGCACCATCTACAATAACTGGTTTGTTGGTTTGAGCTATATTTCTCAAATTATGTGTTGTGAACATTTAAGCTTGGATATTCCAATGCAAGTTTATATTTTTAAGACATAAAAAATCGAACATTAATGATATGCAGACTGTTCGTTTTAAAAATGAGCTGGAGCGCAACATTACTATCAAGCTTGGATATGCCAATGCAAAGATATACATATGTGAAGACGAGCGCTGCCCTCGACCTATGGCTTACAAGTAGGCATCCGGTTAATATAATTGTATTTTATCACATTCGACCCTTTTTGTTAATGCATATTCATTTCTTTATTAGGGCATATGGAAGTGGAAAGGAAGACGCTCCTCTCTGTGATGTTCCTGGATTTGAGAACTGCAGGATGAAATTGTTGAGACATGTATCTTTTGTAGATTGCCCGGTAAGGCTTTGTGTTGTATTGTATTGTTTGTACCATTTTCTATATGCCATAATATTTATGACCACTAAATTGTTGGGAATAAATGGTGGTCTATACCTGGTCGTCCTTGCTTGATAAAAGGTTCTGATAGTCTGATACTTTGTCGTGATCATATATATATATATATATATATATATTGTCTCAGCATATTTTTTGTTTGTTATACCCATGGATGACATTTTATTTAGTAGCATTGAAGTTAGATTTTTCCTATGGGTTCTTGCAACATTAGTTGCAAGAGATTTTCTCTATTAATGATTGTCATATTTCACATTCTATGTCTTGTCCAAATTATTTCGTGGTTTATCTTGATTTGATTTTGTTATGTTTCTTCAAAAGCTATTTTTTTTTATAGGGTCACGATATTCTTATGGCTACTATGCTTAATGGTGCCGCAATTATGGATGGAGCATTACTTCTCATTGCTGCTAATGAAAGCTGTCCCCAACCACAAACTTCTGAGCATCTGGCTGCTGTTGAAATTATGCGTCTTCAGCATATTATTATTCTTCAGAATAAAGTTGATCTCATTCAGGAGAATGTGGCCATTAACCAACATGAGGCAATCAGGAAGTTTATTCAGGTAAGTTCCTGTGGAGCTTTTTTTCCTTTCTGTTTTATAGGTTTCAGGTCATTAATCGTTAAGCATTTTGTGTACCAGGGAACTGTAGCTGATAATGCACCAGTGGTGCCAATTTCTGCTCAGTTGAAGTATAATATTGACGTTGTGTGTGAATACATTGTCAAAAAGATCCCCATTCCAGAAAGGAACTTTATCTCACCTCCCAATATGATTGTTATCCGTTCTTTTGACGTCAATAAACCTGGGTATGAGGTTGACGAGATTAGAGGTGGAGTGGCTGGTGGAAGTATCCTCAGGGTATGTCTTCTAATGTCGTATTTTGTCGAAAGCGTAGACAATGTTTGATTATTCCCATGTGGTGTCAGCTCATGGTATTTGAGGTTTCCTTTTTCTTTTTTCTAATTTTAGTCCTGCTTTGTCATTCTAAGTTAGAAGTTTTGGGTCGTGAAAATGTGAACACATGCTCTTGATTTGGATCTAGTAATTTGTGGAATTGGGGAAGGTTTCTTAAGTAGTTAGTTCCATAAATGCTTAATGAATAACATATTTTACAATGTGGTCGTGGCAGGGTGTTCTGAAAGTCAACCAGTTTATTGAGGTTCGTCCTGGGATTGTTGTTAAAGACGAGAGTGGAAATATCAAGTGCACGCCAATATATTCTAGAATTGTTTCATTGTATGCTGAGCAAAATGAGTTGCAATTTGCGGTGCCAGGAGGTCTTATTGGTGTTGGAACAACCATGGATCCCACTTTGACACGTGCTGATAGGTTAGTGGGTCAAGTTCTTGGTGAAGTTGGGTCACTCCCTGAAGTATTTGTTGAGCTTGAGGTAAGCAATGCTGCTGTAGTACTTTATATTATGTTAATTGGTTGAGCTGTTAAAGCTTAAGGGGATGCTGTTTCTAAGAAAATGGCTAACTTTTTTGTGTGTGCGCACGCGCACATGTGGTTTTTTTTACAAACAATCGTGGAGGAATTGTGTTTTTGTTGTTGACAGTGCATTTTGTTTTACATTTGAGGATGTGACATGGCTTCTAACTGTACTCTTCTTTATTCATTATCCATCTTTTTAATATGTTTATTTTTCTGAGTTATTTTGTTTCTTCTTTCTCATCCCGAACTAGACAAATCTTGAAAACCTTGGTGTAGATGAAGATTGTGGTATATTTTACAGGTCAACTTCTTCTTGTTGAGAAGGCTTCTGGGGGTCAGGACAAAGGGGTCTGAGAAGCAGGGGAAGGTCTCAAAGCTGGTCAAGGGCGAGATCCTCATGTTGAATATAGGATCCATGTCTACAGGGGCTAGGGTTCTTGCTGTAAGAAACGATTTGGCAAAGTTGCAACTCACGTCTCCAGTTTGCACCAGCAAAGGAGAGAAAATTGCGCTCAGTCGGCGTGTTGAGAAGCATTGGCGTCTTATTGGCTGGGGTCAGATTCAAGCTGGAACAACCCTTGATGTCCCGCCATGCCCAATTTGAGTTGACACCGAAAATTGGAAAGACAGAAGAAAGCAAGAAAACTAGTAAGACAGCTAAAGAATAGGCAAGATGTGGAAAGTCAGAAAATTATTGGGAACCATTTTTGTCAGATGGAAGAGAAAACATCGTTTGGTGGATGGTTGTCGTTTTTGTTTTGTTTCTTTGATTTTTGATACAGTTACACTTTCATCTGCATTCTTATTCTTCGACTTTTGGGCTCGAGTCATTCCAACAGATGAAGGAATGATAGACAGTTATGTTGACTCTTCCAGAGGATATTGCGTTCTTGAATTTATAAGCAGTTTGAGTTTGTTTTTAAACCCTTGTAGAATTTGGCGATCGCCAGCATCTTTAGGAGGGTTTGGTTTCAAGTTCGGGTTTGCTGGGCATGTATGTTTGTAGTTATTCATCTGGATGCCATTGAACCCGTGTCTCGAGCTTTTTTAGCTCGTTGAACATCTCAGATACAGAAACGTGTTAGGAAACATGGGGAAGGAGGAAATTGAATTACGCACCTCGGGTGCCAAGGGTGAATGCCTTTAGCCGATTGAGCTACAGGCTCCTTACATCACATTACATTATACATGCTTTGAACGCTAAAGTTGCACATACTCAGAGTTTGGAACCTCCATGGGATATGAATGGATTATTTCTCTCCACACATTTTCACTCTCAGCTCCCACATCGGAAACGCACTTCCACACTGCGCTGTTACACTTGAAGCCGCTCCCGAACCCAATTTGCCACACCCGATCGCCCTTCTTCATCTTTCCTTTCGCTTCTATGTAACTCAGCTCGTACCATATCGAGGAAGACGATGTGTTTCCATATCTGTACAGGGTCATCTTGGAGGCCTCCACGTCTTCTTTCCTCAGCTCCAGGTTTTTCTCTATTCCTTGTATAACTGCTCTCCCCCCAGCGTGTATGCAGAAATGCTCGAAAGCTTTCTTAAAATCCGGTACGTGAATCTTCCTCCTTCTCCATATCTTTCGGCTGAGTTTCGAAACCCTATATCGAAATTGCTCAGAAATTGGCAAAACCATTGCCCCCAGAGCACCAATATTTGCCTTCAATGCGTCTCCAGCAACATGGAGTATGTCCTTCGATATCGAAATCCCCTGTTTGTTCTCGGGATCTATGTCCTGAAACACACAGGCATGAGATCGATCATCTTGTGCATTGTTTGTTCTAACAAGGTGCTGCAACTCATACTTTGCCCTGCCCTTGTCTTGATTCCGACTGGACATCAACACGGCCGCTCCTCCCATCCGAAACAAACAATTAGTCAGCAACATGGACGGTACTTTTCCGGTGTACCAATTCAAATGCAATCCCTCGGTGCTGACAATCAAAGCCAATGAGTTCTTGTGAACCCTCAGCAAGTCCTTAGCTAGACCAGCTGCAATAAGTCCGGCGCTGCATCCCATCCCGGATAAGTGGAAGCTTCTGATGTTGCTTCTCATTCCGAACTTGTTGATTATCAAAGTGCTGAGAGACGGTGTGGGACAAAACAAGCTGCTGTTAGAAATCAGAACATCAATTTCTCTAGGGTTTATGTTGTGCTTGTTAAACAAGTCTGAAACTGTACCAAACATCACTGCTTTGACCTCTTCCAACGCAAATTGGAGTGATTTCTTGATAGGCAAGCAAGTGAGAGACGGAGGAATGCTAGTCTCCTCGCTGAACCCGGATTTCTCGAGGATCTTGATTTGGAATGCTGCGCTCTCAGGGTCTGTGCCGTCCAGAAGGACGTTCTCTAGGAACATGGACGTCGGCAGCCTATAAGATTTTGGTGGCTGGTAACAGCTGAAGTCTACCAAATAAATTCTTGGCTCACTCTTGCGGAGAAGATACATGAGAACAAGGCCTGCAATCGCCACCATCGTATAACATGCAGTGACCGGTTCGACGAGGTCAGGGAAAACATGAACGTATTCCTGGATCCTAGCCATGGATGATGGATGATGGATGATGGATGATGGATGATGGCAGAGTTTAGTGAGATATTTTCATGGCACATATAAGCAGCTAGTGCATGATAAGCAGATGGAAAGTCCAGTGGGAAAAGTAATAGGAAGATGGAACGTGGAGAGGTAGGGCACCTGCAGCGTCGAGTCCATTTGGTCTTAAGACAGTAACTGTATCTTCAACCAACTTGGAATCATCCCAATCCTGTTTTCCAAGAAAGAGTGACGGCTGTTTTGGGATAACACAATCACGGACGGAGCCATAAATATTCTTTTGTGGCGCAACTTCGAATGATGAAATTAAATTAAAATTTTGATATAATGCTATTAACTTATCTTTCAACAACATAATTTTGAGTAACTGTTGTTTAGAACGGTAAAACTAAACCATTAGCTAACGAAAAGATTATGTGGCTCGGAAGGGTGAGAGGATAGGAAGAGTATGGAACGTGATAGGGTATTTTGAGTTAAGTGTTTGGACTGAGACTTCATCTCTCAGTATATAGGTAATTTATAATTTTAGTTGGAGCATTTTTCATGACAAAAAGAGTTGAGTGGGTACAGCTGCCACCAGTGGGCATATGCTCCCTCCGTCCATGAACACAATCAATTTGTTTCCAAAGAAAATTCATATGTATCAAGAACAAGAAAAATAGATGAGCCATAGCATGTGGTTAATTAAGACAATCAATCCTTGCATCCGAGGTTTTATGTTCAAGTCTCACAACTCTTTCTATTAACCATATATATAATAAAAGTTAGAAGGAAATTAGTATCCGATCCTTAGTTTCTAATATTCATTTACTAAGACCTTATCAGTTTTTAGATTTTGATCAAATCTCTAACATTAATATATTAATGAATTACATGTAAGTTACATAATTTTTATAATAAAAATTAGTAATTGATTTAGAGTTTTAATACTCACACCCTTATTAAACTCCTAATTAATTTTCAATTCAAACATTTCCAAAATATAAAAAATAAAATTAGAAAAAGTTTGTACCCATTAAGTTTTTATGAAAACTTTTCAAATTTTCAATCTTATATATACCCATTCTTAAATACACCAATTTGTTATATGAAAAATGTATCATTTTTAAAAAAAAATATAAAATGTACCCATTTTTTTTGTAAAATTCATTCGATCTTTTCTCTAATCCATTTTTTTTATACTTATATGGGTACATTCTCTTTCGTTTATTTGAGAATGTATCCATGTCAAGTTTAATAGAAGAAATGTTATTAAGCCTAATATATATATATTTTTTTTTTGTGTTTTTGAAAAATGTGACGACCCATTCCTAATTTATGTTTTTATACATTTTACAAATAGTGATTTCACAAAAATGCCCTTAGAGGCCAAAATTTTGACGTACGTTGGCCATGGTTAAGAGACATAAGACTCATTCTGTTAGGGTATTCTTAGAGTACTCGTCGTTACAGACGTGTGGGCGTAAGCAGATTCGAATTTAGAGTTATAACGAATATTTTACGAACCTTTAAACGTCCAGGACATTTTTGGAGTAGTGTGCCACGTGGGACCCACAGACTGGTCCCTAATCTTCTGGAACTCTCATTCTCTTCTTTCTTTCCCGTGACTCTCTCCCATAGCTCTCATCCTCCCACTTTCTCTCGGCTTCATTTCTTCCCGTGGAAACCAAATCAGCACCAATCATTTTTCCAGCGAATTAGACCCTGAAAACATCATGATCATGTCCCTAGCATCCCTGGAATTGTGAATCCATAGTTAGTTTCGAGAATCTTTGGTGGCCAAAGGCAATTTAGACCTCACTTTTTGGAGCCGTTGGTTTCCCTTCAGTTTCAGACAATTTCCAGTCATATTTTGAACTCTAAACAGGTATAGATCGATTCTTCTCGTCGATTAGATAAATTTTCATGTTTGTATCGTGTGATTTGGTTGAAAAATGAGAAAGTTATAACGATTTAAAGTTTGCCCAGTGGTCGGATCGTGGTCGGATTGTAGCCTTCGAGCCGTGCTTGTCCTCGGGATAATTTTCTCCTATATGTGAAATAACTAAAATAATTAGTTAATTAACACATACACTAAAAGCTAGGAAAAACCCCTCATAGTTTGCTTAACAGAAGGTTTGAATACACGAAAATGTTCTACTCGAAGTCACGGACCCGTACGTGTCAAGCACTCGTCGGCTGGAGGCCGAACGAGCCCTCATGCGTAGCCTAGCCTATGACTATATGCGCGCCCACGCGCAGGCCACGCGCCTGGCAGAGACTGACAGAAGACAAGAATATTCAGTTAAATAGTAACGGAGTCTAACGATGTTAGAATATTAAGTCAACTTTGTTGGAATATTCTCCTTCTTCTCCAGTGAACCTCAGCCGTCCGTCGGTGCCGGTGCCACTGTCTGGTTTAACCGAAAACTGGAAAAAATTTCAAATCTTCATAACTTGCTCATTTCTCAACCATTTCCAATGAAATTTATATGGAAATGAAGCTCTTGAGAAGTAGAACAAGTTTGTACCTTTTATAAGTCCAAAAAGTGGACTGAAATTAGCTCAAAAGGTTCGGACTTAAACTCGTCATCTCAAAACCGTACGTTCTCGCGTTAACTCTACCCTAAACTTAGTTTAGGGACTCTAGGGAGTTGTGTGGAAGCTTCCAAACGTCCAAAAAACTTGTAACTCGGCCGGGAACACGTCGGGGTAAAACCCACTGAGTCGGAGCTTTCGAGTTTGCGGGTCAAAACTCGTCAATTTGAGAATCGGTTTGTACAGTTGGGTTCGTGGGTTTGAAAAGAACACGATGGTAGGGTTTTTAAGTTCGATCTGTGAAGTATGGTGGTTTGTAAGTGTGTTGTAGAGAAGATAGAGCTTCGACGAGGGAGAGAGAAGGAGAAGATGAGACAGACAGAGAGAGAAAGCTTTATGATTGGCTGAGAAGGAGAAAAATCTGATTGGGTGCAATAGTGTGGGAAAAGAAATGATTAGTTATGAGGGATTTGAGGGCACGGGTCCAGTTTTTAAAGAAGATAAAATATAAGGTTTGTACAAGTGAAATCCGACGAAATCTAATGTACCTATATCAAAAACAGTAATTTCCTACACTGAAATAATTTGCACACGCGTGTACAAATCAACCCGTTGTTAACGCACTTTAACATAACATAATTTTTTTGTTACAATTCTTATTCGGTTCTAATTCACTCTCACACGATTGTAATCGATACTATTTAATTACAATAACGAGAAAAATAAATTGAAATTCGAATACTACGTCCACGTCACTTTGCCAACAAGGGCATAAATGTCAATTTACACACTCGGGGATAAATTACATGGAAAATTAGGGATGGGTCGTCACAATCTACCCCCTTAAGAAAATTTTGTCCCCATAATTTCAACACTCCTACAGATCATAAATAAAGAATAGACGTGGATAAAGATCTCGCATACGCTCCTCTATCTTCTAAGTAACTTTCTCTACAAAGTGGTTTCTCCATAAGACTTTCACCATACGAATGGTCTTGTTCCTAAGAACTTTGTCTTTCCAGTCAAGAATCGTCACTGGAACCTCATCATACATCAAATCTGGATTAATCTCTAACGGCTGAGGATGAATCACATGTGAAGGATCAAAGACATATCTTCGTAGCATCGACACGTGGAACACATTGTGCACTCTTGACAACTCTGGCGGTAGATCGAGTCGGTAAGTAACTTCACTAACTCGCTCTGGAATGGTCCGATGTACCGAGGACTTAGCTTTCCTTTCTTCCCAAATCGCACAACGTCCTTCCACGGTGACAGTTTTAAGAATACCCAATCTCCAACCTTGTATACTATGTCGGTTGAATGTCTGTCTGCTATGCTCTTTTGTCGATCCTGCGTTGCCTTCAGATTAGTTTTTATCACTTGGATATTATGTGTCGTCTCATCTACGATTTCAGGACCAACCAAAACTCTTTCGCCGACCTCGAACCAACACAATAGTGTACGACATGGTTTCCCATTAAGCGCCTCAAATGGTGACATACTAATGCTGGAGTGAAAGCTGTTGTTGTAGGCGAATTCTATCAAAGGTAAGCACTTGTGCCATGCGTCTCCAAACTGTAGGACTAAAGATCTCAGCATATCTTCCAACGTCTGAATAGTTCTCTCTAATTGCCCATCAGTTTGAGGATGATATGCGGTACTGTAGAGCAATTTCGAACCAAGAGCTTATTGAAAAGCTACCCAAAATTTCGAAGTAAATATGGGGTCCCGATCGAAAATGATACTAACTGGAACACCATGATACTTGACAATTTTAGAGACAAAAGTTCAACTAACCGATTCAACGGGTAGTTCTCACGAACAGGTAGCAAGTGCGCTGACTTGGTAAACTAATCTACAATCACCCAGATACCTGTATAGCCATTTTGCGTACAGGGCAGCTTGTACACGAAATCCATTGTGATATCTTCCCATTTCCACTGAGGTATAAGAAGTGGCTGTAGCAACCCGAATGGTTTCTTTCTTTCTGTTTTGACCTGCTGACAGACCGAACAATGACTCACGTACTCCGTAATTTCTCTTTTCATTCCTGGCCAGTAGTAAAAATGTCGAATAGTATGGTACATTTTTGTACTTCCGAGATACATCGCATAAGCCGAAATATGCACTTCATCGAGAATTTCTTTCTTCAGTTCTTTTACATTCGGTACATACATTCAATCGCATTGCATCAGCATACCATCAGACCTTTGAATCTTGAGGTATCCTATATTACCGTTCAACACCGCTTGCTTTAACTCTTGGCATTCTGAGTCATTCATATGAGCCTCGAGAACACGATCCAATAAAACTGGCCTAACTTGAAGGTTGGCAAGTAGAGCTGCCTGGTGATCCACTTCCAAAACTACTCCAGTAGATCTTAGGTCGGCCAGAAGAGGAACACGACATGCATAAAGAGCATTAAGTTGACTGTGAGATTTCCTGCTGAGAGCATCTGCTACAGTATTCGCACGACCATGATGGTATTCAATAATGCAGTCATAATCGCTGATCAATTCTATCCATCTCTGCTGCCGGGGATTAAGCTCTTTCTGAGTGAAGATATACTTGAGGGTTTTATGGTCAGTGAAGATTTGACACGTTTCTCCATAAAGATAGTGCCGCCAAATTTTCAAAGCAAAAATAATAGCTGGCAATTCAAGATCATGAGTAGGATAGTTCATCTTATGGGGCTTTAATTGTCGTGAAGCATACACGATCATCTTTCCATGCTGCATCAGCACGCAGCCTTGACCATTTAGAAAGGTGTCACTGTAGATCTCTAAATTCCCACTGTCATCGAAAAGTGCCAAGACAGACGTATGAGTGAGAAAGTACTTTAACTGTTGGAAACTCCGTTCACAATCATCGCTCCATTCAAAATTAACTCATTTCATGGTCAACCTTGTTAGAGGCAGGGCTATGGCTGAGAAGTCTTTCACAAAGTGCCAATAGTAGCCAGCAAGACCAAGAAAACTCCGTACCTCAGTAACAGTATGAGGTTGTTCCCAATTTTCCACTGCTACTACTTTCTGAGGATCCACGAGAACACCCTGAGCTGATATCACTTGTCCCAAGAAAGGCACCTGATCCAGCCAGAACTGACATTTACTGAATTTAGCGTGTAATTGATTCTTCCTTAGCTTCTTCCAAACCAGATGTAAATGTCTAGCATGGTCAGCCTCGCTCTTAGAATACAATAGAATATCATCAATGAAAACAATTACGAACCTGTCAAGGTGAGGATGGAATACACGATTCATCAGGTCCATAAAAGCTCCTGGAGCATTAGTTAACCCAAATGGCATCACGAGAAACTTATAATGACCATATCGAGTTCAGAAGGCTATTTTCGGAACATCATCACTTCTGATCTTCAACTAATAATAACCAGACCTTAGATCAATTTTTGAAAAAACACAAGCACCACGGACCTGATCAAAAGATCATCGATACGAGGCAACAGATAACGATTTTTAATCGTCACCCGGTTCAGCTGTCTGTAATCGATACATAGCCTCAAAGTTCTATCTTTCTTCCTCACAAACAAGACTGGAGCTCCTCACGGGGAAGTGCTCGGCTGAATAAAACCCTTATCAACAAGTTATTGTAACTGGGTTTTCAATTCTCTCAACTCTATAGGAGCCATACGATAAGGAGTTAGAGAAATAGGGTTGGTACCTAGAATTAGGTCGGTAGTGAACTCCACTTCATGATCCGGTGGTAGGCCAGGTAAATCGTCGGGAAAAACATCAGGAAAGTGTCTGACTACCCGAATATCTTCCACACGAGCAAAAGAATCTTCAGTCACCACTACATGAGCCAAGTAACCTTGACAACCATTTCTCAACATCCGCTTTGCCCTTATGGCAGAGATAACTTCATATTTCAGACCACTATGTTCACCGCCAAAAGTCATCATAGGCATGCCTGGTCGATGGAAGGTAACAATCTTCTGGTGACAAATCAACATGGCACGATTGTAATCTAACTAATCTATGCCTAAGATAACATCGAAATTAACAATGTCCAATGGAACAAGATTAGCTGGCATTATGACATCCTCGATAAGAACGGGACGTCCTCGATACTCCCAACTAGCATAGCAAACTTCACCCCTAGGCATCGAGAACTCCAACTCATAACCGAGGGGAATGGAGTGAGGTTGAGTCTTTTGAGCAAACGTATGGGAAATAACCAAATGAGTAGCACTCGAATAAATTAATATTCTACAAAAATGGCCAAGAATGTTCAACGTACCTATGATCAAGTCGGGGTTACCCTGGGCATCTTGCAAGGTGATATTGTTTACGCGACCTTGTGCCTGCTGTCGGCCTCCACGAACCCTGTTTCCTTAATTACCGCGTCCTTGATTGCCTCGACCCTGATTTGTTTGATTAGGCTGCCTGGTAAAACCGCCCCTGTTAGAAGCTAATTAAGATTCTGGGACTGCCCTCCGGCATACCACTGCGTTCCGCCGTCCTGATACTGTGAATAACCGCTCTAGTAGTAGGGATCATGTGGGTACTAATATGCTCCTCCTGGATACTGGGCTACGTCACCCTGGTAGTGGAAAACACCATCATAACCTGTCGGCGTATATGTACCAGGCCTTGGAATCTGTTGTAGAGGAACTGCAACTAGTAGAGTAGGAGGTTGAGGTTTCTGCTGATTCTGCGGACACTAATTAGCTATGTGCCATATCTGGCTGTATGTATAACATCCACTACTCCCCCTCTTACACTCACCGTAGTGGCGAGTATTGCATCTGCAATAGAGTGGAGCACTATAATTGCTAGAGTTCTTCTGATTCTGAAAGCGGGAATTGTGTGTGAACTTGCCGCCCCTTCGCGGTGTATTGGAACTTAAACCACCGCTCGACGATCCATAACTATTACCCATTTCGCTTGAAATTCTGAGTCTTTCAAGGGCCAAAAGATGACTGCCCCCTGTTATTATTCATCTGAGCATTATTATTATTATTATCCTATTCATCATCGTCATCATCAGGAGCATTCTCGGAATCTTTAACATGAAGCAGAACCTCAAAGAATTCTTGGTAGGTTGAGCACGAAGTAGAGGTCGCCAAAGAACGCAGTCGCTTACGAGTCATCTTCTTAAAATAACGGAGCATCTCTCTAGGAT
Organism: Heteromeles arbutifolia; assembly: GCA_024362995.1. Lineage (NCBI taxonomy): Eukaryota > Viridiplantae > Streptophyta > Magnoliopsida > Rosales > Rosaceae > Heteromeles > Heteromeles arbutifolia. Next base: position 24,860,051 of record JANCRC010000006.1, read on the forward strand.
GCTTAGCGATCTTGGGACAATAACAGGATAGGTCAGTGAACTTTCGGGGGATACTTTGTGATTGATATTTTACATTGCTTCAGCTCTATGAATTCTTCTCTCTTTCAATCCTTGTACTTCTGAGGTGTGAATCTAGCCTCAAATAGGCACTTAAAAACATCCCAATTCGTGGCATCTTGAGCAGAAAACGGACGTGACTCCTGAGCCCACCATGATCCAGCTCCCAGATGGAAGAACCAAGTCGTTGTCTCGACCCATCTCTCATCTGGAAGATTCCCCTGTCCCTGCATAACTCGGAAAGTCTTCTCAACATGGTCGATCCAAACCTCAGATTTCTCATGTCCTTCATTGCCAAAGAAATTACTTATCTGAAGATGGGATACGGTCTCTAGGGTAATCCTCTGGGGAAGACGAAGTGTGGACTGAATGGCGCTAGCGATCGCCTCATCGAGTTGCCCAAAATTGGGAAAATTATTCTTAGAATTGACAGGTAACGCTCTACGAGGTGACATGATTATGACATAAGAGATAAAAAATTATTAAGACCTATAGCACATACGAAGAATGGCGGACTGCCAAAACCTATGCTCCGATACCAAACTGACACACCCCGACCGGAGTTGAGGCATGCTGGCCGTCACCCGAAGGTGACGTAACCAAAGTGTAAGTGATGTAAAAGTGTGAATAAATTAAAACCAAAACTAAAATTTATTTAAACTAATAAAGTGAGTGCGCAATAGTGGGTAGAACCCATAAAATACAAATATTCAAAGCATAGATAACATAAAGGTTATGCAGTCGAAACTAGAAAAGTACTTATTACAATACCGGGAAAAGTTCCTACGTTAATTAGAGATATGTCAGAATTGCCTGGTAATCCTCATGTGCCATAAAGTAGGTCAACTATCTAGGACTTGGATGGGCGAAAAACAGAAAGGTGAGTGGGCAAAAACAAAGATTTAATAAACACAGTTATTTTCCGAACATAGTAACCCTTCGCTATAAAACATGTATAGTTTCCAGAAAATCATACTACGTATAAGTATGAAAACAACTGTAAATCAACAATAATGCTAGAATACGCCAAATCACAATATCTCAACAGTAGCATAAAGGAAACAGGCACTCATCCATCTACGCAAGCACACAAGTTCATGCAGATAATTTCTTACATGAACATGACTAGGTGTAATGTATATATACGCTCTAATGCTACAATCACGTGAAGACTAGCTATAATCGCGGTCACCTCTGAATACGCGGGTGAACATACACGTGAAAGACTGGCCTTGGCCCCGTGTGAGCACTCACACCGGGTGCAACAATGATGAATAGGTAGAATATGTATGAAAATGCCATGACAGTAACATAAATATCAACCACATAAAATATTTCTGAAATTAGATGAATATATATATATAAATATACATACACACCCTCTATAGTTTGCTCAAACGGAAGGTTTGAATATATGAAAACGTTTTACTTAAAGTCACATACTCGTACGTGTCAAGCACTCGCCGGCCAGAGGCCGGATGCGCCCTCATGCGCCGCCTAGCCCACGACCACACGCGCCTGGGAAAGACTGACAGAAGACAGAAATATTCCGTCAGAGTTAACGGAATATTTCGTTAAATAATAACAGAGTCTAACAGCGTTACCTAACGACGTTAGAATATTCCGTCAACTTTGATGGAATATTCTCCTTCTTCCCTGGTGAACCTTCGCCGTCCGCCGCCGTCTAGTTTCGCCAAAAACTGGAAAAAAATTCAAATCTTCCTAACTTGCTCATTTCTCAACCATTTTCGATGAAATTTATATGGAAATGAAGATCTTGAGGACTAGAACAAGTCTGTACCTTTTGGAAGTCCAAAAAGTGGACTTAAATTAGCTCGAAAGGTTCAGACTTAAACTCATCGTCTCAAAACCGTGTGTTCTCGCGTCGACTCCACTCCAAACTTAGTCTAGGGACTCCAGTGAGTTGTGTGGAAACTTCCAAACGTCCCAAAAACTTGTAACTCGGCCGGGAACACGTCAGGGTAAAACCCATCGAGTCGGAGCTTCCGAGTTGGTGAGTCAAAACTCGTCCATTTGAGAATCGATTTGTACGGTTGGGTTCATGGGTTCGAGAGGAACACGATGGTAGGGTTTTTAAGTTCGATATGTGAAGTATGGTGATGTGTAAGTGTATTACAGAGAAGAGAGAACTTCGACGAGGGAGAAAGAATGAGAAGATGAAAGAGTGAGAGAGAGAGAGAGAGAGAGAGAGAGAGAGAGAGAGAGAGAGAGAGAGAGAGAGAAAGCTTTATGAATGGCTGAGAAGGAGAAAAATCTGATTGGGTGCAATAGTGTGGGAAAATAAATGATTATTGGTGAGGGATTTGAGGGCACATGTCTAATTTTTAACAAAGATAAAAGATAAGGTTTGTACAAGTGAAATCCGACGAAATCTAACGTACCCATATCAAAAACAGTAATTTCCTACAATGAAATAATTTGCACACGCGTGTACAAATCTACCCGTTGTTAACGCATTTTAACGTAACGTAATTTTTTCGTTACATGTCCGATTCGGGTCTAATTCGCACTCACGCGATCGTAACAACGAGTACTGTTTAATTACGATAGCGAGAAAAATAAATTGAAAGCCGAATACTACGTCCACGTCACTTTGCCAACAAGGGCATAAATGTCAATTTACACACTCGGGGAGAAATTACATGAAAAATTAGGGACGGGTCGTCACAATTTTGAATTTTAATATGTACCCAGTTTTCAATTTAATTTGTACCCATTGTTTTGAATTTTAATATGTACCCATATTTTTTATTTAATTTATACCAATATTTTTTTTTATGAATTTACCCATGCTAATTATATGTGTTTATTTTATGTTTTAAAATATATCAATAGTTATTTCTTGCACTATATTAATAATTAGGGAAAATTAGAATCCCCTGCATCTTTTTAATACTTTTTAGATCAAACATTGGTTCAATTTTAAGATTTGATTAAGCCCCCTTAAACAATAGCCACGTCAACGAAATATTTACTTAAATTACATGTCATTATTGTATTTTTTTTTTAAAATTAAAATGCTAATTATTGAATTTCAAATATATCCTTTTAGGCTGATATTTCTTTGTACGTGACCTTTATTTTGGGAAGTAGTTTCTGATTTGTTGAATTTGATGAGAACATGGGTTTCTTTCCCCCATTTGATTTTGTGATCTCCCATTTTTGAATCTTGAATGGGTTTATCCAATTCAATTAATGGTTATTTTCACAATTTTATCTTGTTATCAATTGAGATAATTAGACGTATATATGATCTGCTATTTACTCTTTGTTTTCGGCAGCTTAATGCTGGTACGTTCTACTATTTACTCTCTATTTTCGACGGCTTAATGCTGGTAAGTTGAGCAGGTTTCATCAAGATTCTTTACTACTTCAGGTTTTATCATGAGGCTGGTACGTTGATCCATCTTCTTAGTCTTTTAGTAGTTTATGTGAATACAAAATTGTTCTAAATTATTACTTCATAAAGAAAATTAAGCAACGTTCTTTGCCTAATAAAGTTATGATCATTTGCAAATTTTAATTTGTGGAGAGGGTTTTTTATTCGGCAATTTGTTGGGGAACATATTTTTTGAATTTTGAAATTCAAAGATAAAGATGAAATGTACCTCATTAGTTTTCCAAATTGCAAATAAAGATGATATGTATCCCATTAATTTTCAGGTTTTGTTTCTATTTGGATCCCTCATGGCGTCGGAACGGTGGAATCCATCCTGGCTTTGGAACGTTGGAAAAAGAAAATTGGAAAAATGGCAAAATAGTTGGAGGAAGTCAAAGAGCGAAAATTGCCGAGTTGTTTGTGATAAACCAAAGAAGCCTGAATCAACTATGCTTTCTGCTGCAGTATAATCTCGCTGTGATATTGACAAGGAGTTCGAGACTTATATTGAATTGTAATTTGTGTATGTCTTGTACATTAGTTCATATTAGGAGTATACAAAAATCTGTTCTTCATTGTATCTTTCAGTTTGTTCTTTGATCTTTTCTTTTTTGTTGAAAATAAATATACACGTACCAAATACGTACCAAGAAGATATATAATGTAACATACCAAATATGTTTTTTTAAATAAATATAAACATACCAAAAATATATAAATGTACCAAATACATATGAAAAAGAAATATAAACGTACCAAATATGTACCAAGAAGATATATAAAGTAACGTACCAAATACGTACCATGAAGAAATATATGTACCAAATATGTTTTTTTTAAATAAATATAAACGTACCAAAAAGATATATAAACGTACCAAATACATACAAAAAAGAATACAAACATACCAAATATGTACCAAGAAGATATATTAAGTAACGTATCAAATATGTACCAAGAAGAAATATACGCTTCATGTGTCATTTGAAACTTTTTATTGAAATTGAATACTACAATATTTATCTACAAGATTTTAGGAGTTTATATATATTATCTAAAAATTAAAAGGTATATTAAATATATTGGCAAGTCACGTTCATTTGTAATTTAAAAGACTTTTTATTGAAATTAAATTCTACAATATTTATCTACAAGATTTTAGGAGTTTTGATGCATTATTTAGCAAGAATCTAGGAACCTTCTATCCTTTGGCGTGAAGAAACTGGATACGGGAACTTGATATGTTAAAGGCTATGGCAAAGTATGTAATTTAGGTACATTACAATGGGTTAATTAAAATACACATGGCACCAAAATTGTAGGCGAATGTTTAATCAAATTGTTAAAATGAACAGATGTTTAATCTAAGAAGCCTAAAAATGAGGGAGGTTCTATATCAAAACGCCCCTAATAATTATGTGGGTACATTTTTTTTTTTTTTGCTAGAACTATGTGAAGAACGATCTATTATTGATTTTTAAGTAAATGTTATATTTGTAACAATATTATTTGGATTTGTTTAAATTTCATAATTTGTGGGATATTGAATGCATAAATGCATGATTTAAATGTGATAGTCCGTCCCTGATTTTACAATTGTATAAATTTTTAATAAGTGATTTTACGAAATTGCCCTTCGAGGCTCGTGCATTGTCTGAGGTTAATTACAGTATCGTGCCATCTAAGATTTGTTTTCTTGGCATATTCTCGTAGTACTCGTTGCTATGGACGCGTGGGCGCAAGCGGTTCGTGATTTGGAGTTATATCGAAGAAGTTATTAACGTTTAAAGTTGGGGGTAGTTTAGTAAATTAATTAATTTCTAGAAAGCCCCAGATTTTTGGAGCTAAATCTGGAATGCCACGTGGACAGCCCAGATTCAAAGATAAAATTAAAATGGATGGCTGAGATGGAAAGATAAGAATAGAAAAGGAGGGTGATGGATGGGCACTGCCCAATCAGAAACAGAAGAAAGGAGAGAAAGAAGGAAGGAGAGAAGGAGGGGAGCGAAACGGGTTCCGCTTCGACCCGCGAACCCGGTCACTTGACCCGCTCGTATCTCCCTCGTCCGAACTCCGTTTTGGGTGATCTTCGTGTCCATGAAAAGCCCTTGACGCGCCCTACATCTTTGTAGTGTTAGAATTCCCAATTTATTTCCCATTTTTCCAGTTCGAAGCCACAAACCCACGGGGGCATCCGGCGGCTTTGGCTTCGAATCATCCAATCCCGAAGCAATTTCTTCCAATTACCACCACCTATGGCATCCTCTTGAGGTCTGAAACAAAACCCAAACAAGTTTGGAGGCGTTGGAACAAGTTTGGAGGTCCAATCGAATCACACCAAATTCAAGGGTTTCGTACGTTTTTGGTGAAATTGGAGCCTCTCTTGACCGAATTGGCCTTGGTCACAGGTATGAAAGTTGTTCTACTCTTTGAGATCTTCAATTCTGAAAATTTTGGTAATTTTTGGAGAAAGTTGGATTTTCCGGCAAGCCGGGGCGGCCGACCGCCACACACGGCGGCGCGTGGCCAGCGAGCTGCCAATGCTATTTTTAGGCCATAGTTCATGTTCTGAATTCAGTTTTGGTGAATGAATGACGTAGATTGATCAATGGAACCTGAATTCGTTACGATTCGGGGTTAGGTAAAAATATGAATCGACGATCCGACCGTTGGATCGTCACCAAACTTTGATACATGGCAGTACTTAATATTTGAAGAATGTAGAAGCTTACGGATCAGGAATCAGGTGTATGGATCTTCCCGAATTGGATTTGTAAGTTATAAAATAAAAGGTTAATCGCCACTCGGTTTTGGAAATTGGCGGAGATCCAACAGTTGGATCATAACGAAATTTTAGTATGTTGTCCTAGAAGCATAATGTGAATCATGAGAGGTTACGGATTGGAAATCTGAGTTGCAGATCTTCCGGATCGAACTACATAGTGACGTATTTTATATAAGTTATATATTCTATCGATATGATTTCTGAGGCATGATTTGATGATTGTTCTAGGCGCCGATCGTCATGACGCCTTGATGGGTTGTGTTAAGGAGTTGTAGGGCGAACTCCAGGTGAGTGGGCTTTTGGTTTTCAGTATATATATATAATTGATTGATTTCCCAGAAATGCATTTTAAATTACTTTTACGAAATGAATGCCATGTCGAATGCCATAGATATATTTTATATATATATATATATATATATATATATATTTGTGTGATTATATATTGTTGCATCGCGGGCGCCAGGTAAGTCAGGTAAGTATGTGATTGTGATGTGATGATTAAGGTGATATCGATGAGATTGTTATATGGCTCATTACCTGCACAACAGGGTTGTGCATGCCTGAGGGCTTAGCTTTCACGTGATCGTTCACCTCCCGCACTGTACGCTCACCTTGGATCCAAGGCAGGTGCCAGCCTGTTGTACGGACCGTAGTAGGTGGTTCCGACTCGTAGGTGACTTGCAATTCGTCGCCAGCCTTCACGTGATCGTAGCACAGAGCGTATTTACCCAGCTTGACGTACAGACCACATTAGGTGGTTCCGTCATGGGTGCATGTTATTGATTATTGAGGATTGATTGAGAGATGGATTGAGGATTGATTGAGGAGCCATAGATTCAGCCGTACAGGTCACTAGAGGTGACTCCGGCTGATTGATATAAATATATTGCCGGCATGATTTGAGTTGAGATATCACCTGATTATTTGATGGTATTTGGTATATGTTGATTATTGGTTATGGTTCATTCGGACATGGCATTGCTTATTTGATGAGATTGGTTGATTAATGGTTTTTCTGTATTAGTACGTATATATATATATATTTTCTGGGAAGTATACTTGTTTTACAGAGAGGGGTTACAACTTTCATAACGAAATGATTTTGATAAAGCTTTGTTTTTGCCCACTCACGCTTTTTGTTTTGCGCCCCTCCAGGTTCTAGTAGCATAGTTTCTTTATCGACAAGGACTCGTGGCATATCTCAGTTCAGGTGGCTACTTCTGAGGGTATGATCTTTACCCACACTACTGTACTTTACTTATGCTCTAATAACGCGTGTGAAATGGGTCCATATCCACTGACAGCGCACTCTGATGGTTAGGTACCTTTAGGTTTAAATTTATTCACATTCTTCCATATCATCACTTTATGGCTTCGTCACCTTACATGTGATGGCCAGCACAGCTCGATTCGGAGTCCTAGTGGACATTCCGGGTCGGGGTGTGTCATTAAATCCCTTAAATGATGCTAGGAGCCTTGATCAAACTATTTAAACAAATAATTAAGGAATTTCATTCTAACAACTAGGTTGATTAGGGACGGAACCAAAATTTTCCTTTAAAATTTTCATGAGCTTTGGTCCTCAAATTTATCACATTGTGGAACAACAATCCCATTATGTGCTCCAATTATCATATTGGGGTTATCTTTCATCCGAAACACAAAGATCGGTTGAGTTTGAGAACTCATTGTTATGTAATATGAGGTACAATTGTTTTATTTACTGCCAACCATTGAACTGTTGTTTACCTTTTTTTCTGCTAACAACATCCGTTGAATGCACGATTGTTAAGTGTCTCACAAGTTACAAATTAACATGCATAGGAAGTTACAGTTAGTAAAATACAGAAAATAACACGTGTATCTTTTAAGTATTTGTTGAAACTGTATGAAAACCTCATGAATTAATCGTGAAAAATACATATTTATGTGTAAGATACATATATTTTTTAAGATTACGTATGATATGCATACATTTCCATCATGCATTCATCTTTGTATCCTTTTGAATGAAATATAGGAAATTTAGGTTACACCACACTAAAAAAGAAAATTAAAAATTACAAGAGGTAACAGGTTAGCACATATGTGTCAATGGCTGCATGCTCCCGGCCCGTTGAGTCACTTTATTTACCCTCCCTATATAACGTACAGAAACCCCTCTGTCATCACAAAGAGAGCCGATGAAGCGAACAAGGGAAAGGAAGTAGAAGAGAAAGATTTCGTGCTCGTTTGGATGTACTTTTAAAATGACTGAAAACATTTTTAGAGAAAATGTTTTTTGGTTCCAAAAGCACAAATGTTTCTGCAAGAAGCACCAGTTATGTGCTTCTTATAGGAAAAACTTTAAGTGCTTCTTATAGGAAACACCTTAAGTGCTTTTCTAGAATTTACTTGCATTTTTACTAAGGATTGGTTCCAAAAACACTTTCACCAAAAGCGCTTTCAGTCATTTTAAAAGCACATCCAAACGAGTTCTTCCATTCTCCCTTCTCTTGTTCTCTGATTGGCTTCTCTATCTTCAAATTCTGATCAAATGGTTGCTTCCTTCCTCTCCAAAACTAAGCCCCTCCTCCTCGCGATCCTACTGTCAGTGTTGGTGGTGGAGGCTGGAGCAGGCGGCATTAATCACATGGGTTGGTGTCAGCTGGATTTGGTAGAAGATGGTCCATGAGCGCTATGGTGGAAGAGCGGGTTGCGAAAACGATGAAGAATGAGGAGTCTGAACTCGGAGTTGAGAGACTGCCCTCAGGGTAGCTGAAATAAGCGGCTGCCTAGAGCCTCGATCAAGAGGGGCTCGAGAAAAAGAATTTATATGTTGGAGGAGAATAAATAAAAAAGAAGCTGGCTATGTAACAATAACTTGTGGTTGGCGTGTTGGTAATGGCTTTGTTATTTGCACGATTCCTCTAGGATGCAATTTGTACGTTATGAGTGTGCACCGCATAGTAACGCCTTAGGAATCAATGACCCTTTTTAATAACTCACTTCAGGTCCCCAAAATCTCAGAGTCAGCACCTTAGGACTCAAGGACCCCTTTTTAATAACTCACTTCGGGTCCCCAAAATCTCAGAGCCCGCCATGTCGAAGCTCCTTAATATGTGAGGGCCCTGAATCCCAGATTTGGATACTACAAGCCCACCAATCGTGAGGATGAGATCGACCCGATTCAAATCAGTGAGATGATGTTGAAACACAAAACTAAGTGACTAGTGACTTTAGAACAAAGAGGCTTGCCATTGGAGGATTACTAGCCTTCATGCATGCGCTCACACGGGTGCCGAAGTCATTTTTTGAACCACGACTTACTATGCTCGACTTATACGTTTTAAATGTATTTATATGCTTGAATTGCTTCAATAATTTTTTTTATGACAAAAAGAAAGTCAAATATTTGAAGTAAATAAATAATATTCGACCATGCTAAAAGAAACCCCTCATAAACCAATCAAAGCAGCTGAATCAACATAATAAAATCAGTTTTTCAATTTCCCACTACTACAAAAGGGCCTTATTGTGTCGGTGGGTGGTGTCGCTTTTATACAACATAGTGGCGGATAAGACATTCCGACACTCACTTAATATGGTGTCGGAGTTACTGTCAGTTATAACCGACATAAACTGTTAATGTCGCTTATAATCGACATTATTTTTAATAATTTGAATACTAGTGTCGCATTAAAAAAATTATTTTAATATCTTAATACTTTGAATACTAATGTCGCTTATAACCGACATTAATTTTAATATTTTTAATACTAGTGTTGCATTAAAAAAACTATTTTAATATTTTTAATACTAATATCGCACCAGTTGGTGGCAAACATTGGATTCCCCTTTTCTCAACCCTAAAAAACGCTGAAGTCTCTGTCAGTCTTCGAGCCTAGAGCCAACAACTCTCTATGTTGCCGATTCAAAACCATCATTCTCGGGTAACACGTGAAGCTGAAGATGGGCACACGTGTCGCACATCCGTTTAACCACTCATTAGGATTCCAAATAAAAGTTAAAAGATCTCCCATTTCTCCCATTTCTGATCGTGTGGTTTTAAAAACCCTAAGTCTCTCTCTCTAGTCTCTAGAGAAAACAAACATCTACGACTCTCACTCTAATAACAGAAATGGCTCTCCATCTCTCACATATGAGAACCCTAGCCTCTCCTCATCCACAATTTCAACTCCAATGCTTAACCTCCTCTCGCACAGCAACACCAGCCACACTCACTCTTCTCTGCAAAAAAAAACCCAAAACCAGCGCCTCAGCCATGGAAGTGGTGGCACATTGAAGCTCTAAGCTACCCACTGAGGTAAAGATCGCCCATGTCCTTGTTTAATATGTGCGCAGGTAACACGCAGTCACCTCAGCCCCCCCTTTTTTTTTTTTTTATTCTCTGAGTAAACGGGTGAGCACCATGGTTCTGAGACAGATGCATATTGATCTGTGTATAGGATGAGTGTGAAAATGTCCATGACCTGGAAGCTCTGCAACGGCAAGGAAAAAGAAAAACACCAAAGACTGTGTAGATCCGGTTCCTGCAAAGGTAAAATCTTGTTCTGGGACAATGATGAACCCCAATCTATGAAAAAGTGGCTGCATTACCTCTGCATGTAGTTATAATGGTGTGTGATGTGTGCAGGGCACTCAGATCCATGACAAAGCCGAGAGAAATATTGCTCAACTGCACAAATGTTGTTGAAAGTGTTTAGCTTAGAGAGTCAGCGAGATTCTCTTTCTCCTTCTGCGTCTTCGCATCAGTAGACATTGTCGTCTTCGTCGTCGCGAAGCTACAATCAGCATAGCAATAGAGCAACAGAGCAATCAGAAGACTGCCCAACAACAAGACGAACTCGAAGAAATGTGGCATGGCCCTGTCCCCGTCGAACAACTTCAGGTGAACCCATTTCGACTTAACACTCATTTTGAGCAAGTCAGCGGGTTCCCCATGCGAGTTCTTCTTCAATCTGCTTCTGATGGGGTTTTTTTGTTTAGATTCTTTGTTCTTTTCGAAATTTAAGAAATGGGTTTTCATTTTCTAAGAAATTAGGTTCGAATTTCTGTGAATTGTTGTTAAAGATTCAATATTTCATATGGGTTTTGCGATTTACTGTGAATTATTGTTGGGTTTTGTTCTATACCCACTATGAGAAAACCTAGCTGGCAACAGACCTGGTTTTGGCTACCAATTTCAAATGGGTTTGGTCATTTTGGTTATTATTAATTAAAAACGGAAAAATATTTTTATTTTATTATTAGTATATTTGGTGTCGCTTATGGACGACAGCAGCTTAACTATTTTATTTATTTAAGTTAGGTGATGTCGGTTTGGACCGACAGTAAGTGTGATATTTTAATTGTTTATTTGTTACTTAATGTCGGTTTGGACCGCCATCATATCAGATATCCATGTCGCTTTTAAGTGACGTAAGCACCGATGTCGCTTTTAAGCAACGCTGTTCTTTTTTATTTTATATTACTTTCCTTCTTGGTGGCGGATCAAGGGGTATAAGCTACGTCAATACCCTTTTGGTGACGGTAGTATTGGCGTCGGTTCTACTATGCTACATTGCACGATTTAATGTCGGATTTTTACCAAAAATCCGACAGTAAGTAGTGTTTTTTGTCGGTTTTATAGCGCCACCGATATCCCCTTTTGTAGTAGTGTCCATCTACATTCTATTGAATTTACATTAAGAATAGAGAAAATAATAGTTAATAAACAACTGATTGAATTACATTATTGCTAGCCCATTCTGATGCTAAGCCCACCCCCTCTCCCTTAGTGTAGAAAACATTGTTTGTTAAAAAAAAAAAGGATCATTTGACAACTAATTGAATCACAATTATTAGGTGCGTGCGAAATGCCTTTTTTTTTTTTTTTTATAATTGGCACTACGTGGCTCTTAAGTGTTTAAAAATAGAGAAAATAATACAACTGATTGAATCACATTATTGTGCGCGTGTGAAAGACCTTTTTCTTATCACCGATGGTATGCGGCTCTTAAGATGTTTTGAACGTGTTTAAAAATAGAGAAAATAATATTTAATAAACAACTGATTGAATCACATTATTACTAACCCAATGTGAGGCTAAGCCCACCCCCTCCTCCTTAGTGTAGATAATATCGTTTATTCGAAGAAAAAAAAACAATCATTTGACAACTAATCGAATCACATTATTATGCGCGATCGAAAGACTTTTTATAACCAGCACTACGCGCCTATTAAGATGTTTTGAACGTGTTTAAAAATAGAGAAAATAATATTTAATAAACAACTGATTGAATCATATTATTTCTAGCTCATTGTATTTAAAAACTATTTTATTTATTTAAGTTATGTATTTAAAAATAATATTTAATAAAATAGAGAAAATAATATTTAATAAACAACTGTTTGACGACAGCAGCTTAACTATTTTATTTATTTAAGTTAGGTGATGTCGGTTTGGACCGACAGTAAGTGTGATATTTTAATTGTTTATTTGTTACTTAATGTCGGTTTGGACCGCCATCATATCAGATATCCATGTCGCTTTTAAGCGACGTAAGCACCGATGTCGCTTTTAAGCAACGCTGTTCTTTTTTATTTTATATTACTTTCCTTCTTGGTGGCGGATTAAGGGGTATAAGCTACGTCAATACCCTTTTGGTGACGGTAGTATTGGCGTCGGTTCTACTATGCTACATTGCACGATTTAATGTCGGATTTTTACCAAAAATCCGACAGTAAGTGGTGTCTTTTGTCGGTTTTATAGCGCCACCGATATCCCCTTTTGTAGTAGTGTCCATCTACATTCTATTGAATTTACATTAAGAATAGAGAAAATAATAGTTAATAAACAACTAATTGAATTACATTATTGCTAGCCCATTCTGATGCTAAGCCCACCCCCTCTCCCTTAGTGTAGAAAACATTGTTTGTTAAAAAAAAAAAGGATCATTTGACAACTAATTGAATCACAATTATTAGGTGCGTGGGAAATGCCTTTTTTTTTTTTTTTTTTTATAATTGGCACTACGTGGCTCTTAAGTGTTTAAAAATAGAGAAAATAATACAACTGATTGAATCACATTATTGTGCGCGTGTGAAAGACCTTTTTCTTATCACCGATGGTATGCGGCTCTTAAAATGTTTTGAACGTGTTTAAAAATAGAGAAAATAATATTTAATAAACAACTGATTGAATCACATAATTGCTAACCCAATGTGAGGCTAAGCCCACCCCCTCCTCCTTAGTGTAGATAATATCGTTTATTCGAAGAAAAAAAAAACAATCATTTGACAACTAATCGAATCACATTATTATGCGCGATCGAAAGACTTTTTTTATAACCAGCACTACGCGCCTATTAAGATGTTTTGAACGTGTTTAAAAATAGAGAAAATAATATTTAATAAACAACTGATTGAATCATATTATTTCTAGCTCATTGTGAGGCTAAGCCCACCCCTCCCCCTTAGTGTAGGTAATATCGTTTGTTCGAAGAAAAACAAATCATTTGACAACTAATTGAATCACATTATTATGCGCGTGTAAAAGACTTTTTTTTATAAACGTTACTATGCGCCTCTTAAGATGTTTTGAACGTGTTTAAAAATAAAGAAAATAATAATTAATAAACAACTGATTGAATCACAATATTGCTAGCCCATTGTGAGACTAAACCCACCCCCCTCCCCCTTAGCATAGATAATATTGTTTGTTCTAAAAAAAACAATCATTTGACAACTAATTGAATCACATTATTATGCGCGTGCTAAATACCTTTTTTTTAACTGGCACTACGCACCTCTTAAGATGTTTTGAACGTGTTTAAAAATAAAGAAAATAATATTTAATAAACAACTGATTGAATCACATTATTGCTAGCCTATTGTGAGGTACTAATTATAAAATTTAAAAAAATAAATAAAAAAAACTATACCAAAAAAAAACTATACAAAAAGATTTAATTATTAAAAAAACACTGCTTATATGACGAAAATACCCCTGCATTATTTGGTGCATTATTTTGGATTGCTTTTGAACTTTTTTGTTTGGGGGGCATTTCTGTCCACTTTTTTTTGGGTGAAGCTTGTGATCCCAAAAAACACTGTTCACAGCAGTGTTGGCTTTATATATAGAGATGTTTAAATAATCCAGATTATGTCATTGTTTAGTGCTAAGCTGAGAGTGACAGTGGGGTGGTGTTGTTATCATTTTATTATTAATTATAAAGAAAGTCGTTGTGAATAAATCGACTAAAATGGATTGATATTGGCACGATCCTACCTTAAATCAATCACTACAAGCAAAAGGAAGGTATAGGAATGTTTTGTCTATACTTGGCGTATCACATGTTCTACTCCTAACTATGATAAAAGGCCAAAAAAGGTATGACTGATAATCCTCAACATCAAAAATGTTTTTGTGGCTTTGAATTAGTGGTTCATGTTTTTAAAGATTATCCTAAGGTAAGAGAAGTTTCGTAGAGGTTGAGAATGTATAATCAACAGTCAGATCATATTGATTTTCATGACCGCTTTTATTTTAATCTCACCACTAAATGACTCATATTAAGGTTAAGAGTGGAGGTTAGTTTTTTCCGTTGCTTGTTGGTTTGTTTGGTATTGGTGAAATAAATGTTTTTGAGCATGATTTTGCAATGATTTATGAGCATACAATTGCTATTTGTACTTAACTTCGCGATAGTTGAAGGCTAACACTCACATAATTGATAAACCCAATAGGATTGAATCTTTGCTCCGTTGAGAAGCTCCTCTTTGGTATTGGTTTAAGCTTAATGTTGATGGTTGCAAGAAGGGAAATAAGAATTCTATTCAAGCAAGTGATGTTTTAAGAGATTCTTATGATAAATGAATTTCCTAGTTTTACGCCAATTTGGACAAAAGTGAAATTCTCAATGTTGATGGGGACTTTATTTGACCTTAAAATTGGCATGGAGATTACAGATTGATAAATTACTAGTAGAAAAAGACTATGCACTCATAGTTTATTTGGTGTTGCAAGCTGCTGGCAACAGTCATCCTTTGGGTCCCCTTGTTTTGCCATGTCGAGAGTTGCCTTTAAGATCATGGCAATGCGAACTTCGACATGTTTACAGAGAATTTTTTTTTTTTGGTGGCGGATAGTTTAGCGACCTATAGCCTTGATTTAGATTTAGACAACTTTTACTTTGATAATCCTCCTTCTTGTTCAGTTAGTTTTGTTCATGATGATCGACTTAGAATGTCTTGGTTTAGATTTATTATTGGATAATTTTGTTTGGGGTATTAGCTTTTAGCCCCGCTATTTCAACCCAAAAGAAATAATATCTCTATTATTATTAAATAACAAACAAACAAAAAACATGTGGAACCCTTATGTAGCTTAGAAGGTGAGTGCAACAGATAAAATGGAGTGATTCATAGCAAAATTGTAATGTTGGTCCTTATAGATTGGGTGAATTTGTGTATATTTCAAGTTTGATTCCCATAAGCCGAAAACTTAAAACCCAAAAATTTGAGTTCGTAGGAGTGAGTCCAATTGGTACGTGAAATATATGAGCATCATGAGTTGGATTCTTATATAATACTGGATCACAATTATTAAACTCGTCATAGTTTTATGCTTTGTATGTGTTGACCCTAAAAACTACCAAGCCTACGTGGCGTGCAGGCCGAGTAATCTATGAGCTAACTACGTCATTCGGTTGTGTGCGGGGCGTGCCAACCCGTCGGCCGAGCTCGGCCGAGGAGTAAAATTTGTTGATGTTGCGTTGGTCGCGCTGCAGACTTCTTGATCTTGCGACTGCGACCGAGGAAAGAACAATTCTCGGCCTTCGGGTTCTAGAGCCTGAAGACAAGGCTGCTAATTTGCGAAGTTCAATATCAAATTCGGCTGTCAATGTGCCGAATGTAGTAACCTGGTAACACCTCACTTCGCCAAGAAGGCTAATGAGATGACCTCTGCCAATAAGGATTCGAAAATCCTTCTCGACTGAGACTTGGATAGGTAACCAGTCGGCCTCTTCGCAGTGCTGTTTATCCAAACTGAAGGTGCTCCGCGGTCGGCTGATTCTACGGCGAAAGTGCTATTTATCCAAACTGAAGGTATCACCGGTTGCTTTCACAGTGCTGTTTATCCAAACTGAAGATGTGTTGGCGAAAAGGAAAATAAAAATCTCAAGGTTGTTGAGAGGTTTCGCGTAGAGCGAGGGTTTGCGCAGGGCAGATTTGTGTGTTGAGTTGGAGGGGCTTTGGATGGTGTCATTGCCTCTGTATTTATAGGAGTTTCTCTGCAATCAAGTCATACTTGGATTAGGACTCCGTATTCTGATCCAAAACTATCTCGATTAATCCTTCTTCAATCAGGACTTTGAACCTAGCCTTTATCATGCCGCACATATCTCCATATCTCGTCAACCTCATCCTTGCTGAGACCCCTTAATGAATCAAGATTCATGTTATCCGTAGGACTCTGCCTGCTTCACCTTTATCTAAACAGCACTCCTCCTGACAGGACCTGGCCGATCTCGGCCCATGGGCTAAATAAACCACGAGCCTCCATATAGAACCTTCTGGACCGAGAACAATTCTAATTCGGCCCAACCTGATATTTTGGGCCTAAACATTGCCCCCTCGTTTCTGAGGTCTTCGGCCTGGAGATCTACTGGCCGAGCCCTGACCTTGAAAAAGCGAATCTCTTCATCACCCTAATACTAGATTTCCAAGGAGTATATATGAAGCACGATTGCACGATCTTCTTTCTGCCAACCGTCTCATTACGTGGCGTCTTCCGCCATAACTGCCCCTAGTAATGACGCCTGAAGCGTGCGGTTCACTAAACCGTCAAATCTCTTACTAATCATAATCATTACACCTTGATCCGCGGATTTTTAAATAACCTGGCGATCGTGCAAGCATCAAAATGTCATTTCCCATAAAACTCGCCGCCACATGTAAACGTGCATCCTCAAAATACTAAAAACTCGGTCTCTTCACCTGGATTCTCCGGATATTCATAAAATTAGAGACTTTTCGACTAATTTCCTTTTTATTTCGAATTCTGAAACGATTGATCTTCTTCCAAGGACCCTATAAATACCAGAACTCTTTCATTTGCACCTTTACGCTTTCCAATTTTCTGAAATCTCTTGCTCTCACTCCCGAAACACCCAAGGAAAACCCATTTCCTCCAAGATCCTTGCACTCAAACTCCAAACCAGAAACCCTTTTTTCCATAAACCTTCAAACTATTAGCAATGGCTTCCTTTACCTCCAAACTCTCCAAAGAATGCAAGAAATGCGAGAAGATCGTCGATCCCTGCGCCATTAAAACCATTCGCTTCGAGTGCGACATGAACACCCCCTATCAGATCCTTGGTCCTCCTTTTAAAGCGCCCGTGCCATCCTCTATTACTGAAATTTTCAAAGCCGAGAGCCTGAAATTCCTGCTGCAAGGCTTCGAGTGGTCAAAATGGAGTTCGGCAAAACCTCAAGGTTTCTGGCCCTCGACCACTGCAACCTGGGCGGCCTGGGTCGAGCGAATGGAGAAGGTTTTCGGCGAGCAGTGGAAAACACTCGGCATTTATGACGCCATCCGCCTTTCATCACTAGAGATAGCTATGGACAAGGAGCTTCTCATAGTCGCCACAAGCCTCTGGTGCTCGGCTACCAACACCATGGTCCTCCCTCTCGGCCCCGTCAGTCCCACCATCCTCGACGTCACGGCCCTTCTGGCGACCTCCCCATCTGGCATTCCAATCGATGCAGCCCTCTCTAGGTACCCGTCGAATCTTGACCTAAAAGTGCTTTTCGACAAGCGGGCCCTCGAGATACTGAGCAGTGAAGGTCAAACACCCTCGAAGGAAGAGGTTCAAAAACTTTACAAGAACTTCTTCAACTAAACACCCTCTACCTCCATTTCGTCGGCCGAGGGGACGAGGATCTGCGAGAAGGAAAACACGAGACCTTTCTCTTCTAATGGTACAACAAATACATCTGTTGTACCAAGTCGAACAAATGTCTGGTCGAGAACATGTCAGTCGCCGAAGCTCTGGCTAGCGGCCACACTTTGGCTCTTAGCCCGGCGATCCTTGCTCACCTTATCCGCTGTTTGGCCGAGATGACCCTTCACAAGGTCGACCCGCACTAGAGCGGCCCTCTCTGGGTCTTCCAACTCTGGCTGCAGGTTTACTTTGTCCCCTTTCGGCCAGAAATCGCCAACTTCTTGCCTACCGAGGCGCTTGGTGCTCAGTTGGCTTCCCGACCAGCGCCCCCTCACAAGGCCGATGAAGTATTTAAATACTTATTCACCCTCGATGCTTTCTCTGACGATGAATTTTTGATCTGTTGTCGTCGGGAATACCCTTCGTCGGTCACGCTCTATTCGTCAGCATGGAGCACGAAGGAAGACGTTGATCTCCGTCAATCCTGGGGGTCGTTCGTGCTCACTCGTGACCTTCCTCTTGGCTGTGGCGCCCGCCGAGCGAGCTGGGAGGTCTACCATCCAAACTTCACCGCCCAGCAACTCGGCTACCTCCAAGGCTGCCCGATCCCCCTTCTCACTTCTCACACTTTTTTGAGCCGAGGGCGCCTTTCTGGTTCCTCGGAAAAGGAATGAAAAGATGTGAAGAGGGAGTTTCAAGAGCGGTGCCAGAAGCTTCGCCTTCAACCGGTCGTCCCTGAATCCCTCAGCACCGATACCTTTGGTGACTAGTGGGAAAAGTGCACCCAACAATTCTTTGGCGCACGCAGACTCTTTGGTGACCGTCTGAATAAGACCCCAGCTTTCCCGCCTAAAGAAGCGGCCCAAGGTATACAGCTATTTTTACTTTGCTTATGAAAAAATTGTCATAATTTTACTGACTCGATCTCATCTTTTCCCAGGCAGCCGAGCGCCAAAGAGGGTAGAGGTGGTGGCCGCCGTTGCGGCCAAGAAGAAATCGATTCCCTCTTCCAAGCCAAGCAAACGACCCCGACAGGAGACCGAGACAGCAGCCGTGGTCCCTCAACCTTCCAAGCGTGTCAAGAAATTGGCAAAGAAAGGGGAATGGGAGATCCATGTCGTCGATAGCCAAACAACAGGATCAGCGGCAGCTGACGTCTCTCCCTCCATCGGCACCGAGGTAGTCGTGCGGCGGGCCCAAACTGGCCAAGCACCCGAGGTAACTGCCCAGCTAGCCGAGGACGCGGCACCTCCGGCCCCGGTCGAACCTGTTGCTTCTCCGCCGGTTGAGAGAACGGCCACTTCTGAACCGGTCGTGGCCCTTGTCTTGGAAGAGGTAACCGCAGCGACGAGAAGAACTCCTTCCAAGACTCCAAGACAGTCGGCAATCATCATGGAGGTATAATGATGCGGTTGTTAATTCCTTCTCTCTTGAACAACTTCGAACAATTTTAATAACCTCTATTTCAGGATGATGAGAGCAACAACAACCCCAACAGTCCTCCTCCGACGGTCAAAACAGCCGGCCGGGTCAAGACACCTGCAATCGCTGAAGCGGTCGGTCAGGTCGATCCTCCCACAGTTGCTCATGGGAAATGCCTTGCCGCCGAGCCTGAAGTAACGGCGGAAACGCCGATCCACTCGCAGGATCAAGACCTCGGCATCCCTCCTCAGGAAGCCACCTCCGCCTATGTAAGCACCCACTTCATTGTTCTGTTTTATCAACTTTCTGCCTTAGAATGCTAAACCAGAAAAATACTAAATGTCAGGTGTCCGCGTTCTCTTTTCACCGAAATTTTTATGCGCCGAATGACGTCATCTATATCTCTTGGCCACCTCAGTGGCCATCAAATGTAGATAACCTTCATCGACCGCGTGAATTGAGAAGTAGTCTAAAACACTGGGCTCGGCCATTGAGCTTTCTGGGTTCGAGCAACAATCCAGCAGACATGGCCGAAGTCTCTTCTCAGCAGGTCTAGAATTTCCCTCTTGCTTGCTTGTCTGATGATTCAACATATTCTGACCTTTCTTTTTCATGTAGCCTTCGTGGGAAGTCGAATTCGACGCCCTCCTCTCAGCTGCGTCGGGAACTGTTGGTCCTTCGGCGACCACGACTGGGTTCTCGGCTGACTCATCTACTCTTGTCAAGCTGCAAGAACTTCTGTCGCTTTCAGCCCCCTAAATTCTCGAACACAAGGGCCTCGACTCCGTCGGCGAATGTCTCAATGACCTTGCGGTTAATGGTCAGTTGAGCCCTGAAGCTATTACCTAGGCATCTTCGGCCTTGGAGCAGACTCGAGAATTCTTTGGCATTTTCGAGAAAGCTCTTCGGGCCGAAGATGACTTGAAGGCTGCGTCGGGTGTCCTCGAAGCTCTTCGCCCAAAAGTTGAAGCCATGAAAGCGAAGAAAGACGCTCTAGCCGACCTGGACCGTCAGATCGTCGAACTTCAAAATCGAAGATCGGCCATGGCTTCTGAACTTGCGAAGGATTTCGAGTTAGGTGGCAAAACCTGCCTAACCAATTATGGGGCTAGCGTGAAGCGGGTCGAGCAGCACAAAATGGTTAAGATGATTCGTCAAGCCGAGGTCACAATAGGCGAAGTGAGGTGGCTGAAGTTGAAGGCCGTGCTTGAAACTCTTCTTCCTCCGTCACCCTAGATTTACTTATATGCTGACTGACTGGCTCAAGCTGTACTTTTTGACAATCTTTAATAAGATGAAACTCTTATTCTCGCATTTCCCAAGTAGTCGGATAGTATTTCTTTAAAAATTTCCCATTGATTGGTAACTTGTGAACTGCGCCGGTTCGATCTTTAAGGTGATATGCCCCCTTGCCGAGGACTTTATGAACGATGAACGGTCCTTCCTAATTCGGCGACCATTTATCGAACCTAGGATCTTTAATTCCTATAGGCAACACAGTTTGCCAAACTAAATCTCTTTCACCGAATGTTTTCTGTTTAACTCGTTGGTTATAGGCTCGTTCGGCAATCTTTTTCTGTGCTACCAGTAAATTATATGCATCAAGCCACGCTTCTTCTAGATCTTCTAACTCTTGCCTCATAGACTGACTATATTTGGCGCTGAGCAAACTACTTTGCTCGATTATTCGCAACGAATTTATGTTCAATTCGACTGGTAGTATTGCGTCATGCCCGTAGGTTAGAGCGTACGGGGTTGTCCCAGTCGCTGTTCGGAGCGATGTCCGATATGCCCATAAAGCCTCATTCAACTTCAAATGCCACATGCCAGGCCTTTCCCCTATTATTTTCTCAAGAATACCGATCATCACCTTATTACTTGCTTCGGCTTGTCCGTTTGCCTGTGGATAGTATGGCGTGGACTGTTCAAGCCGAATTTTTAGATTCGCCGCATACTCTTTAAACCTCTCGGCTGTAAAGATCGTGCCATTTTCAGTTATGATCGTTTCTGGTACCCCGAATTTGGTCACGATGTGTTCCTCCACAAAGTCGCAAACCTCTTTAGACGTTAATTCGGCATACGATTTTGCTTCGACCCACTTGGTAAAGTAATCGGTCGCCATAAGTACATGCTTGGCAGCCCCGGAGGACGGCGTGATTTTGCCAATTACGTCCATAGCCCATCCTCTAAATGGCCATGGTTTGGTGACCGAGTGCAGTGATTCGGCCGGGACTCTTTGTATAGGACCATGAATTTGGCATTGCACACATCCCCGTGTGAACTCAATGCAATCTTTTAATATACTTGGCCAAAAATAGCCATGTCGTCGAAGCAACCATCGCATTTTCCTGCCCGACTGATGAGATCCACAAATTCCTTCATGAACTTCTGTGATTGCTCGAGCAGCCTCTTGGGGGCCGAGACATAACAATAGTAGTTCATCTTCGCCTTTTCGATATAATTCATTTTGGTACATGACATAATTCGTGGCGTGAACCCTTGTTTTGCGGTCGTGTTTGCTATTAGGATTATCAAGATACCGCATAATGGGCTTCCTCCAATCATCTGGCATTGCCTCAACTGCGCAAACATCTATAGGGTCTTGTCGGTCCAACAACGAAGGTAATGACATGACTCTTGTGCGTATCACGTTATCGCGTCGGAGGACTTGCTGATTAACCAAGGCCGGTTATGGTCATTGTAACACAGGTATTTCCCGGCCTAGCTTGCCCCCCAGGAGTTGTGCTCCGGAAGTGATTTGAGCCAGTTCATTGGCGTCGGTATTATGAACCCGGGAAATGTGCTCAAATGTAATGCCATCGAAGGACTCGGCCAGCTTTGGACGACATCTCGAAATATGACACAGTTGTTTGTCGTATGTTTATTCGAGTTATGGTACTTGCAATATGTTCTTCCCTTCAATTATTCGGCCTTAGGAATATTATGCCCAGGCCGAAGCTTGATGATCTTGGCAAGCAGCAGTTGGTCGAAGATAACGTCAACCTTAGTGATGTCGAAAGTATAAACCTTTGATGTTTTGGTGGTAGATTCTTCGGTGGCCGAGCGAGTTTTTACATCCTTGGGATTGGCGTACGTCAATGCTTTGCAAACATACAGTTTATCGATGACTATCTCGGCTGCATCAATATTAGCATACTCTTCAGGGTCAGTCGAGGCATAGCTAACCGTGGGGTTTTTATAGATGGTTCATCGGGATGGAGACTTTGAGACTTTTTCTTCTCGGAATAGGTAGTCATATTGCTCAACATGTTGAGCTAATTCATACATGTCTCGGAAGTTTGCCCCCAGGAATTTCTTCTTGTACTCCACGTCCAGCCCATTCAAAGTTAGTGTAACAAATTCGACTTCAGGAAGGGGTACTCGGCACCAACTTCTTGTCGACTTAAACCTGATCAGGTAATCCATTGGCAACTCATCTGATGCTTGAGCCATCCTAGCTAATGATCAAAATCGACATTTCCATCCCCGGCCGATAGAATTGCTCATGAAATTTTTCGGCCAACTCCTCCCAGCTCTGGATGGAGTTTGGTGGGAGATTGATGTACCACGCAAAGGCCGAGCCTGTCAATGAGAAGTTGAATAGCCGCAGTTTATGGAAATCGCTATTAACGTCGCCACATTAAGCGGTGAACCGGGCCACATGTTCTAACGAGGACAAAGACGACTCTCCGACAAACAGACTGAAATCTGGGATTTTAAAACCTTTGGGATATTCAAATTTTTTGACGTAGGCAGGGTACGGGTGGATGAATTTTGGGAATTTCGGCCCTTTTTTCAAGGCCGAATCGATCATCCTTTGGATCTCGGTCGCATCGATGGATGTCGCTTCTACTTTCTGATCAGATCCATCCGCTCTACTGCTCGATCCTCCTTTCTTTTCCAGGTCAATTGACTTGAGCCGAGCAGGCACTGGCTCGGCCCGTACTACTGGTAAAGGATCATTCCTTGGTGGCAATTGCCGAAAATGATCGGAGTGTTTTTCTTCACAGATCTTATGTACCAGCATTTCAAGCAATCTGGTATGTGTTTCATTAGTACTGCTTATTACTTCGCCCAGACTGTCTACTCCTCTGCTGAATACCTGTTCAACTTGCCGAGATTGTTCATCTAGTCGTCTTCGGAGAAACGACCTTGTTGGTGGATCAGCGCCTTTACCACCATCTTCATCGCAGTCCTCCACTACCACCTCATTGAAAATGCATGCGGTTCTGCTAGGGGCCTCTGCATTGCGAGGCTGACCGCCGAGACCAGCTTCATTTTCTCGGCGTGTCGTGCTTGCAGACTATGGTGTCGCGGTAACAATGGGGTTTTGTGTCTGCGGTACTGACAAATCAGTCGTTGACCCTAAATTGGCATGAACTTCGTAGTTTTAGCACTAGGTCCTACTGGGTGTGCCAAAATGTTGACCCTAAAAACTACCAAGCCTACGTGGCGCACAGGCCGAGTAATCTATGAGCTAACTACGTCCTTCGGTTGTGTGCAGAGCATGCCAACTCGTCGGTCGAGCTCGGCCGAGGAGTAAAATTTGTTGATGCTGCGTTGGTCGCGCTGCTGACTTCTTGATCTTGCGACTGCGACCGAGGAAAGAACAATTCTCGGCCTTCGGGTTCTAGAGCTTGAAGACAAGGCTGCTAATTTGCGAAGTTCAATATCAAATTCGGTTGTCAATGTGCCGAATATAGTAACCTGGTAACACCTCACTTCGCTGAGAAGGCTAATGAGATGACATCTGCCAATAAGGATTCGAAAATCCTTCTCGACCGAGACTTGGATAGGTAACCAGTCGGCCTCTTCGCAGTGCTGTTTATCCAAACTGAAGGTGCTCCGCGGTCGGCTGATTCTACGGCGATAGTGTTGTTTATCCAAACTGAAGGTATCACCGGTTGCTTTCACAGTGCTGTTTATCCAAACTGAAGATGTGTTGGCGAAAAGGAAAATAAAAATCTCAAGGTTGTTGAGAGGTTTTGCGTAAAGCGAGGGTTTGCGCAGGGCAGATTTGTGTGTTGAGTTGGAAGGGCTTTGAATGGTGCCACTGCCTCTGTATTTATAGGAGGGTCTCTGCAATCAAATCATACTTGGATTAGGACTCCATATTCTGATCCAAAACTATCTCGATTAATCCTTCTTCAATCAGGACTTTGAACCTAGCCTTTATCATGCCGCACACATCTCCATATCTCGTCAACCTCATCCTTGCCGAGACCCCTTAATGAATCAGGATTCATGTTATCCGTAGGACTCTGCCTGCTTCACCTTTATCCAAACAGCACTCCTCCTGACAAAACCTGGCCGATCTCGGCCCATGGGCTAAATAAACCACGAGCCTCCAAATAAAACCTTCTGGACTGAGAACAATTCTAATTCGGCCCAACCTGATATTTTGGGCCTAAACAGTATGATAGTCATTCTGCATTTTATTTTTTTTGTATTAGTGATGAAGGGAAAATAAAAGAAAACACGGATGGAGAAGATGTGAAAGATAGTTGGAAAGATGAACAAAAAATGTATAATGAAACAAATCTAAACGGAAAAATAAACGAATCCAAGTCAAACAAATCAAACCAAATTCATAGATTAATTAAGCACTAAAATCTGATAGGATTTTAATAGACTTTAAAATCTGAGTGTAGTCAACTAAAATTTTAAAAAGGATTTTAAAGGACTTTGAAATCAGGATGTAGTCAAGTTAGGATTTAGCAGGATTTTAAAGAATACATTCAAATCCATGGATAGTCAATTACGTTTTAAAAAAGTCCATCCAAATCTAGGTGTAGTGAGATTACTAAAGATTTACTAGGATTTTAAGGAATGGGGGATTTTGCTGGATTTGAAGGTGGGTAATATACATACCAAATGCTGTCAACAATCCAACCCTCCCCCCTCTGATTTCTTTCACGCCAGACAACAGAAGAGGAAGAGCCATGCTCGCAAACTGAAGATAGAGAAGGAGGGTGAAAGGGCATCCACATCATCCTGAATCCACACCTGCGAGTACGTTTTTCTTACCCATTTCTCATCTACTTGGATTATTCTTTGCATTCTGTTTGTTTGCCGAGAAAGTTCAGGCACCCATATAGAATATTGAAATTTCAACAATAACAAGAAACCAATTGGAATTCAAAGCTAATAAAGCAGAAATTTCAATACCATGATCTAACCAAGGTCTGTTAGCTTTCAGCACTAATAAAGCAGAAATTTCCAACCCTCCCCCCTTGAATGTATGTGTAGAAAATGTAGTGCAGAGATAAAGGAATGATGTTATCAAAATGAGAATTTGTGGAAGACTTTCTTTCTACACTGATACTCACGGTATATGTAGATTTCAAAGGATGAGTCCTAGACAAAGTGATACATATCTAAACTGAATTATCTACAATTACATTTAAATGCAAAGCTGTTAAGTAATTGAATAGGACTTTCATGTTGACTTGGTTTCTTGTTTAACAGTATGATCTACTTGGATTATTCTTCGGTTTATGTTTGGTTGCCGAGAAAATTCAAGATATAATAACAGTCACGGAATTGGTTTTCCTGAAATAGCTCGCAGGCCTTGAGCGGTGGTATTGAGTTTCTGCTTTATTTGGCTACCAAATTAGATCATGTTTTCGATATGAAAAATTCATGGTTGAATTGGTCTTTGGGTGTTTTATGAATTTGGTTATTATTATTAGCATTTTTTCATGAATACAAAATGACGTGTTTTTAGCTTTTAAAAATTGATAATTGGTTTAATTGTGGTGTGTGTTTTTAGCTGGTAAGAATAATGGGAAAGAAGAATTACTAGGGCTTACTGTATTTATGGTCGGCTGGAGCAACTGAGGTTTCTTACTGTTCTTAATTTTTTTGTGACTTTGACGGTATCTATATTTCTTTATTTCTCTTATAGTTGATATTATATGTATGGTTTTCTGTTTGTTAACTTGTTTATGGTTTTGTTTATTTGATCGGGTAGTTTATGTAATGTCTCAAACAAGCACGGAAGCAGAAGGTGGGGAAGAAATGGAAGTGGACGAAGTGGATGAAGAAATGGAAGTGGAGCAAATGGTGGAAGAACAACGGAATATTGCTAATGAATGGAGATATAATATAGCTTTGGACATGTGGAGAGATGCCCATAATGATAACAATGTGAATGGAGGATAATGAGTCACAAATAATTCTAGTGCGGTAGTGATGAATTTCTGATGATGTTTTTGTAATGTTAGGTTTTGTGGCTGCGTTCAAGAAAGCAAAAAAGAAAGAAGAAAACATTATTATTCTATGTATTTGAGTTCATGATTGTGCTTGCTAACACTTCAAATTTATTGTTAATTGATCTCCTTTGATTCAAAACGTTTATGTTTCTTGTGCATTATTTCATTTTATGTTATAAGATTCAACTAATAAATCCTAAGAAATTCACCAAAGAAATCCATACAAATCCATACCAAATCTATAATAGAAATCCATATAAATATGTCGAAATCCATATAGAATTGAGAATCTTTCAAAATCCTTTGAAATCTGTCATTTAAAAAAAATCTATTAAAATCCCGTGAAATTCAAATTGACTACACCCTCTTAATTTGTTTTAATTAAGGAGGGAATCCACAAGCAAGCTTGGGGACATGGAAGCTTTGATCCAGAATTCAGGTCATGTAAAGTAAAGGTGGAGTAACCTTGAATTCTGTTTAATCCAGTGAACCCATAATATTTGCAATTAAACATCGAGCTTAGTTAAGGGAATTCATTTTTGCACTAGTTAATTTATAAGATAATTAAAAGGTGAAGATAAATAAGAATGTGCTAAAAGAGAAAACCAATGTCTAGAAGTTATCCTTCAGTAAAATATGAGATTTTGGTGCATTATTCAAAAGTCCTTGTGAATCAAAATTAGTTTAAAATAGAATGCTATTAAGGTGGATTGATATTTTAAACTATTCACATATTATAGAACGTTTTACCTTTTTAATATCTGATTAGTTCAAAATATCATCGCAGCAGTTGTGTTCTCTGAAAATCATTCTCCAGTCAAGTTGAAGAGGTATCACCTTATTTTTGGACTGTCCATTACATACAGTTATATGGGTTGCAGGTACCGCATAAAAGGAAATATAAGCCCATGGGCATATGGGTTAAAAACTTAAAAGTACAAACACATGATGGGTCGGATCCACATACATACTAATCTTCTTCTACTTTTAGGAGGAAGATTCTCTCGCCTCATATTCTCATCTATTTCCCTTTCATCCTCTTGCACATTACCTTTTATCTTATTGTCTTTATAAAAAAATCAATTTATGATGTTGATGTGGCCTAACCATAATAGCTCAAGTAGGAGAGAAGGAAAGAGGAGAGAGATTAGAAAGGAAGAGAATCATACTCCCTACTTTTCTAGCTTATGTACGAATCAATCACATACAATACCCTGCATAAAACAGCTTCCTCATGTCTTTTTGCAATTTCGGAACTGACTGGAGTTTTTTTAACGTGATTAAAACACAGAATGACACGTCACATATTATTTTATAATTTGATCGACATTAAAAATAAAATTATCTGCAATTGTTTAATAGCATGTCTCATACCAATTCGTAATCGGATCATATTGAAAAACTCATCCAAGTCTCTTTTTCCATCTCTCATATTTTCAGATTTACTCTCTCTCTCTCTCTCACATTGTATAAGATTCTTTTCACCAGAAAGGGGAAAACGGAAAGATCTTTTCTTTTTGGTATCCACATCTTATATTTCAGTATGTTCCTTGTCAAAATAATCATGTTCAATCTTTCAATACATTAATTAAATACTAGCCTTCACGCAAGCTCTCATGCGCGTGCAGAATGCATTTTTTGAATCATAGCATGCTGCACGCGATTTACATATTTTAAATGTATTTATATGCGTAAATTGACAAAAGGAAAGTTAAATATTTGAAGTAAATGAATAATTTTAGATCATGCTAGAAGAAACCCCTCATAAACCAATTAAAGTAGCTGAATTCACATAATAAAATCGGTTTCTATAGAATTTACATTAAGAATAGAGAAAATAATATTTAATAAACAATTGATTGAATCACATTCTTACTAGCCCATTGTGAGGCTAAACTCACCATCTCCCCCTTAGTGTAGATAATATTGTTTGTTAAAAAAAAAAAAAAAATCATTTCACAATTAATTTAATCGCATTATTATCCGCGTGCGAAAGACCTTTTTTATAAAGAAAATAATATTTAATAAACAACTAATTGAATCATATTATTGCTAACCTATTGTAAGGTACTAATTAAAAAAAAATTTACTAATTTATCACCGGCACTACGCGCCTCTTAAGGTGTTTTGAACACAATATTCATCATTTTCCTTATTGTTTTATTATATTTTTCTTTCCCCTTCACGTGGGCATCACCAACTTTCACTTATCATTTCATTTTTTTATTATTTTCTCTCTTCCCACTTATATTTATATTATATTAGATAAGAGCTGATGCCATACAATTCCTCGATATGGGTTTAGTTGAATTGGCTGAAGTAGCATGTTTTACTTTCGAAAATATTTTTGCTAACAACACTTAAGTGATAATGCTTACTACTCTATTCATAACCGTTAATAAAATTTTAAATTTCGAGATATGTGTAGTGAATAAACACAAATACACAGATATCAAAATTTAAACTTATCCAACAATAATAGAAGAGAATGCTTTGAGTTAATGTTTTATTCTTCTCATTCAGATGTCACAGCCCGTCCCGGAATTAATTAATCGAGGATGTGAAATGACGGGATTGCCCTTGAATCTACTACGGTATGTGACATTTC
The DNA here is from genome assembly GCA_024362995.1 of Heteromeles arbutifolia. Taxonomy (NCBI): domain Eukaryota; kingdom Viridiplantae; phylum Streptophyta; class Magnoliopsida; order Rosales; family Rosaceae; genus Heteromeles; species Heteromeles arbutifolia. The sequence goes on from JANCRC010000006.1 coordinate 24,889,470, forward strand.
ATTTGGGTTTTATTGTCTTATCCTAAGTTGTTTTGGAAAAATTGTTGAAAATTAAGTTGGAATTATTTTGTGTGGTTGGGGTGCTTGTTGACCACACACGCACACTTTCATTTTTTTTTTTTTTACACACTCTCTCTCTCTCTCTCTCCCTCCCGCATACGCACGCACAGTCCCTCTCTTCCTTCTCATTCAAACGGTACGGACAACCCAGAGATTGTCAAACCTTCACGGATCGACGTGGTTGAGACCACCATCATACTCCTAGAGACCATACGAACCCATTGGTACCCATTTTAGGACAATCCAAGCTTACCACGAGCTTAAGGAAGTCCCCACGAAGCTCGGAGTGCTTCGTTTGAAGGTTTGGGACGTCGGGATCATAAGGTTCGAAGGTGGCCGGTTTTGGTGAAATTTTCCCGACGCGATTTGGAAGGTTTTGAGGCTCCAAAGAGGTATAGCCTTCTTCCTCTCATGATTTGTGACATTTTGGTGAAAATTTTATGAAAAATGGTGCAAAAACGAGTGAGAAAAGGGCAGTTGCAGGGTTGCCCAGAATCCGGCGCCGGTGACACTGTTCCGGCGTCGGGAGGTTGAAGATGATGCGCGTGGGGGGCGCGTGAGGCCGTGGCCTCCCCGGCGCGTGAGGGCGCGTGGGCCCTAGAAAAATTTATTTAAAAATATTACGATGTTCGTGAGGTTGTGTAGATCGCGTTGGTATATTCATATGCCAAAATTGAGCATTTTATGAGAAGTTATTTCGAATTGTTGGATATGTGCTTAAAATAACGTTTTTATAGTTGTTTCGCATATAGGTGAGATCTACCCTGAGGACGAGCGCAGTCAGAGGCGTCACGGGGGTTACGACCCTGCGACATACCAGTGAGTGGGCAGTTTTGTTTTCATTATATGCCTATATAAATGAGTTTTTCCCAGAAAATCTATTTAAGTGAAATATGATTTGAAAGTGTGATTTGAAATGCCATGCATAGATTCTATGAATCATGTGATTTGAAATGCCATGCATAGAATTTATATGAGATATGTGAATTGATATTATATGATGCATATATGTGAATTGGTGCTGCGGACGCACAGGTGAGTATCAGGTGAGTTATATTTGGTGCATTGAATTGTTTGATGTGATTTATGTTGATAGCTCATAACCTGCACCCCTGGTGTTAATGCTTATGTTATTCACCGCATCACACGCTCACCTTGGATCCAAGTAGATGCTAGTCGTACAGACCACTGGAGGTGGTTCCGACATGCTAGTCGTACAGACCATTAGAGACGGTTCCGACTAGTAGGTGACCTTAGATTATGTGCACAGATGATTGATGAGAGAAGCACTAGAGCGTATTATTACACCATCCGAGTCGTACAGACTACTATAGGTAGTTCCGACTCATGTGCAGCGTAGTGCCGTACAGGTTGCAGTTGGCGACTCCGGCAGGGCCGTACAGGTCACAGTTGGTGACTCCGGCTGGATTGGATAATGAGCTTTAGAATCAGCCGTACAGGACCACTGCAGGGTCTCCGGTTGATTTATTATTTCACCTGATTATTGTTGATGCATCCATATTATGTTTTTGGCTTATGGCATGACATATTTCTCTGAAAATGATGAATGAGGGTGTTTGAGATTCCGAAGCTATATATATTTATATATATTCTATTTTTCTGGGAAAGTATATAGGTTTTTACAGCGAGGGGATATATACGTTTTTAAAGGAAAGATTTTGAAAGCTTTGTTTTACTGACCCACTCACCTTGTTTTGCGCCCCTCCAGGTTGTAGTTAGGAGTGTTTGGTGGCTCTCGAGGATTCCCACGGCTGTTCTGACGGACTTCACTCATGTAGGATTCACCTTCGGGTGTTGTAACTTAGTAGTTGTCCTACTTGACTGCATTTGAACCTTATGCTCTGATTATGTGTATTTCATACTTTAACTATCTCTCTAGCATGTTGTTAGGAGTGTATTGCTAGTAGTCGGTTTTTAGTTATTCATACTCTTTATCATATTGCTTCCGCATTGCGTAATGGTTACGTCACGTTTGTGACGGCCAGCACGCCCTGATCCTCGGGTCGGGGTGTGTCATCAGAGGTATATATAATCATATACAATCATACTGTAAACAGGAAAGAATAATTTACAAGAATAATTACAAGACAATATCTCCTAAACTAGGAAACCTAAGATTAAAGGGATCCCGGAATAATAGGAAATATATACAAAGTCAACACTCCCCCTCAAGTTGGTGCATATATGTCACACATGCCCAACTTGTCTAAAAACTTTGAGAATTTCTCACTAGAGCCGGCCTTAATGAGTATGTCTGCTACTTAGTCCTCGGTCTCGATTGGAGGAACTTCAATTACTTTCCCTTCCAGCTTTTCTTTAATGAAGAATCTATCAACCTCCACATGCTTAGTCATATCATGTTGTACCGGATTATGAGCAATATCTCGTGCAGCTTTGTTGTCACAGAATAACTTCATTGGCTGACTATGTCTAACCCCCAAATCTTGTAATTGGAACTTAAGCCACAAAAGTTCACAAATATCAAGAGCCATACTTCTATACTCATCATCTGCACTAGACCGTGCTACTACATTTTGTTTCTTACTTCTCCACGTCACTAGATTACCTCCCACGAAGGTAAAATATCCAGATGTTGAACGTCGATCATCTATTGAACCTGCCCAATCAACATTAGTATATCCTTCAATTCTGAAATGCGCGTTTTTTCTAAACAAAAGTCCATTTCCAAGACTTCCTTTCAAATAGCACAATATCCCCATAACTGCTTGCATATGTTGTTCCCCGGGATCGTGCATATACTGACTGACCACGCTTAAAGCATGGGCAAGATCCGGTCTTGTATGGGCCAAGTACATTAATCTTCCCACCAACCTCTGATATCTTCCTTTATCTACTGGTACTTGATTTGGATCTAAACTCAACTTCATCCCTTCGGCCAACAGAGTAGTGATCGGCTTACATGCTGACATCCCGGTCTCTTTCAACAAATCAATAATATATTTTCTTTGGGACAAAAATATCCTGGACTTGCTTCTCGATACCTCGATCCCGAGGAAATATTTCAGAGACCCAAGGTCATTCACTTTAAATTCTGTGGACAAATACTTCTTCAATTCCGATTGCCTAAGTGGATCATTTCCAGTAACCACCATGTCATCCACATATACAATCAGTGCTGTAATCTTCTTATTCATGTGCTTTAGGAACAAAGTATGATCCCAATTACTTTGTCTATACCCAAACGCCTTCATTGATTTAGTGAACCTACCGAACCACGCCCTCAATGACTGCTTCAACCCATATAAAGACTTTTTAAGCCTACATACCTTTCCTTTTCGCATGTTTGTTCTGGTACATCCTGGTGGAAGGTCCATATAAATTTCCTCGATTAGGTCTCCGTGTAAGAACGCATTGTTTACATCGAACTATTGCAACGGCCAATCTAGGTTTGCTGCCAGAGATAATAGAACTCGAATGGTATTGATCTTAGCTATTGGTGCGAAGGTGTCCGTGTAGTCTATGCCATATTTCTGAGTGTATCCCTTTGCCACTAATCTTGCTTTAAACCGATCAACCGTTCCATCTGCTTTGTACTTTAATGTATATACCTATTTACATCCCACAGGTTTCTTGCCTTTTGGCAAGTCTGATAGTTCCTAGGTAGCATTCTTCTTCAGCGACCTTAGTTCCTGGTTCATTGCTTCTTTCCATCTAGGATCTGCTAGGGCATCCTGCACATTGTTAAGAATACATACAGTAGACAATTGATTCACAAATGACTTATTTGATTCAGACAGGCAACATGTAGATACATAGTTGTTTAATGGGTACCTCACTATCGGGTTCTGGGTTGATTCATTCACTGAATATTTAGTTTTACACTTAGGGTCTGCCTCATAAGTGGGTTTAGGAATACCTCGATTACTTCGTTCTGGAAGACTACGAAGTCCAGGACCATCTAGCATAGAAGACGATTGGTTATAAGAATCACTGAGAGACGAGTCTACATGTATTGTTTCCTCCAAAATCGTGGGATCTAACTGCCATTGGTTTCCATCATCAATCACCTTGGACTGTATTTTGATGTCATCCAAGGGAACCGTGCCTTCATCCTTCTCAGATTCGGCAGTAGGCTGCCGCCTCATGGCCTGCTGCTCGGTGGTAGGCGACTGTGCAGTGGCCTGCTCCTCGGTAATGGGCTGCTGTGCTGCAGCTTGCTGCTCGGTAATGGGTTGTTGTACAGTGGCTTCTTCCTCGGTTCCATAATTAAACATTCGAACTTCATCGCCCTGAAACTCCCCCTGAAGTGAGGACTCAGAGGAACCAAAATACATCTCATTTTCATGGAAATTGACATCTGCAGTGACAAACAATTTCTTGGTTGGAGGGTGATAGCAACGATAACCCTTTTGAGTAGTAGCATACCCCATAAAAACACAACGAAGAGCTCGAGGTTCTAGTTTGTTTTGCCGTTGGGAGGAGTGCACGTGGACAAAGGCCACCCATCCAAGGACCTGCGGGGGAAGGTTAGGAACTGGTGGACAATTTATCAGAGAAAGAAGGGTCTGGAACGGTGTCTGAAAGTTGAGGGAACGAGATAGAAGCCAATTAATAAGATAGGCAGCGGATGTGAGTGCCTCACCCCAATAGTGTAGTGGAAGACGAGCCTCAAGAATCGAAGAACGAACTACTTCTAACAAGTGTCTATTTTTCCGTTCAGTCACCCCATTATGTTGAGGGGCGTACGGACACATAGTCTGATGAACAATACCATGCATATCAAAAAAGGAGCGAAGTTCTAAATTAACATACTCGCCTCCATTGTCACTGCGAACCAACTGAATATTCATATTGTACTGTACTGAGACCATTTTGTGAAACTTTTGAAAGGCCATACGAACATCACTTTTCGATTTTAACAAAGTAACCCAAGTCATTCTTGTACAATCATCAATAAACGTGACAAACCAATGAGCCCCACCAAGAGAGGCGATTTTCGAGGGGCCCCAAACATCAGAGTGTACAACCATAAATGGAACAAAACTCTTATTTAAACTTGGAGGAAAAGACGTTCGATGGCTCTTAGCCATTTCACACACATCACACTTAAACTGAGAAACATCGTTTTTCACGAACAAACTAGGAAATAACTTATGCAAATAACCAAACGAAGCATGGTCGAGACGACGATGCCACATCCAGATGTCGGCCTTTTTATTAGTCTCTGTTGGAGTCCCATTCACTGACAATGCTTGAGTGAGCAACCCCGAGCTACTAGAATTCAACTCGAGGAAATACAGTTTCCTTCATCTAATACCATAACCAATCGTCTGCCGCGTCTGGATGTCCTTAAATACACAAAAATGAGGCCAAAAGACAACCAAACAGTGTAAGGTAAAGGTTATTTGGGCAACTGACAATAAATTATAATTTAAGAAGGGAACCACAAGGACAGTATCAAGTTCCATGGTATCAGAAAGAGAAACAGTGCCCTCCCCAAGAATTGGGGCGGCATCACCATTATCAACATTAACCTCGATGTAAGGGGAGTTGTTTAGTGATGAAATATGTCTAGGATCACAAGTCATATGTTCAGTAGCTCTGGAATCCATTATCCATGTATTATTCATAACAGAAGTGGAAACATTAAGTGTCTTACCCTCGGTACCTGCCGCGGCAATCAGAGCCGATGTTTGGCTTGCTACAGTTGTTGAATCATCTTTGGTCTCTGCAACGGAGGCTCGAGGTTTGTTGAAGCGAGGATCCCGAGTCTTATCCCAATTCTCGGGATACCCAATCAACTCAAAGCACCTACTCTTAGAGTGTCCCGTCATACCACAGTGTGGACATTTACCCAGAAGACGATCACGATTTGCTTGGCCGATTCGTGGTTGTCTGGACTTGCTTTCGGACCCTCCTCGGTTAGTTCGGTTGGAGGGAGCTCGGGCCTTGACTGCCATTGCTGCCGTTTCAAAACATGGGTCATCCATTTTCATGGTTTCCTTGCGATCCACTTCACGCCAAACATATGCATAAGCAGCCTGAAGTCCGAGCGGTGGATCTTTGCACAATATTTCTCCACGAACCTAATCAAACACATCATTAAGTCCTCCAAGAAATAAATACACCCTTTGTCGCTAAGTTGTTTTCTGAAATATCTGGACATCTTCGTTACACACCATGGCCACCTTGTTAAAGTGGTCCAATTCCTGAAAGATCTCTGTCAGCTCTCCAAAGTAGTTAGCCAAATACCGTCCATTCTGCCTAAGACGTGAAGCCTTCTGATTCAATGAATAAATTATGGCCTCATCATTCTCATCAAAATAAGCAGTCTTGAGAGAATCCCAGATTTCCTTTGAAGTTGACAATCGAATGTAGCGTTTCATAATTTTCGGCTTCATCGCCGACAAGAGCCAACTCTTAATTCTCTGATCTTCAGAGAACCAATCATCATATTTAGGATCATCCTCATTGGGTGCCTTGATGGATCCACGAAGATATCACATCTTCTTCCTTCCAGCAATATGAATCTAAATAAGAGAAGCCCATAAATCATAGTTCTTCTCATCCAAAAACATCCCAATGTTGAAGTTTGAATTATCTGACTGCACCATAACTGGGGCAATAACAGGAACCACCTTGCTATCCTAGGCAGACATCTTCCACTAAGAATGATAATCTGTGCAGCAGCAAAGGTAGGAGTACGGAACAAAAAACAGTCATCAGAATCTGGCAGACTCCGGTAGTACCCCACGAACCTAGACCAATACTCGAGCAGCAACGACACACGTCGCTCGCTGCAATTGGGGCAAAAAACAGAGAACAGCAACGACAACAAGTCGCTTGCTGTGCGTCGGAGACGGGAGGCGCATCAGTGGTGCTGGGCAAAGCACGGCAACACAAACCCAGTTAGGGTTCGACGTTTTCTTTTTTTCTTTTCTTTTTTTTTTCTTTTTTTTACGACCTGGCTCTAGTGCCAAGAAGAGAATGCTTTGAATTAATGTTTTATTCTTCTCATTCAGAGGTATATATAATCATATACAATCCTACTGTAAACAGAAAAGAATAATTTACAATAAATCTCCTAAACTAAGAAACCCAAGATTAAAGGGATCCCGGAATAATAGAAAATATATACAAAGTCAACAATAATAAATAGAGTATTAAGCATTATCACTAATTGAGAAGGGTTGTACAAATAGAAATGGTAAGGGAATAAAATGCTTTTGTGGCATAGCCCTAACCAACTTTTGATGGAGATTATAAGTTGTAACTTGTATCTGGGTATATCTATTATTAGTATATGAACTAGAAAATATGACTCTGGTTGTAGAAAAGTTGTCGTAAGTTTCGTTGTTCGTTCCGTTGTCGACCTTATCTATGTCTATGTGATGGCTCAAGAACATGCTCATTCTTCAGCTGTAGAGAGACTGTTGAATTGCAAGATACTATGGAAATTTTGCACACTATTTTTCTCTTCTTGCATATAAGAGACATACAAAAATTATATTTTTTTTAAAACGCAAAGCTTATACGTATATAACTATGGAAGAGTACACCCTATTCCTAAGCCACCACTTCAATACTTGGACCTGAAAATTTAGAATCTATTACAAACGCATTATTATTTACAGTCTAAAAATTAGCCAATTGAAAAACCTTGCGCTTTCTAAACTTCTATCATTCTTCATATTATTTCTAATTTCTATATTTTTTTTTTAACGAACGATATTACCTACACTAAAGAAGAGGTATAGGCTTAACTTCACAATGTGATAGTAATAATGTGGTTCAAATTGACATTTGATGAAAGTTGAACCTAAAACCTCTCATTTACTAGTAAAAAAAAATCACTAGATTATAGTACTAAATGGTTTTCTATCTTCATCTTTGAAAACTCTGAAATTTTATTTTTTAAAAAAAAGCTGGAAGGGGGGGGACCATTAAAATTAATTAAAAGTATATTATAATAATTGTCAAAGGATCATCATAAATAAAAGAAATTAAATAACTGGAGTGTAAGTCCAAAATCCAAATAGTGCTGGGGATTCTCTAAAATGGGCCACTCCGATATTTGTACGTGTCCATCTATTTAGACCTGACAGCTCCTCCAAACCCCAATCAAACATGTGTGTGCATGTGACATCTGAAACTCACAACACATCCAATACTTTTTTAACTCTTTCATTTGCCATAACTTAACGGTCCAAATTACATAAAAAAAGATGGTCAACATGTCCATTTGCTCTCCCATTTAGTACTACAGTTATTTTTCTTTAATTGTAAGTGAGAGATGTTAGATTTGATTTTCGTCAAAGACAAATTTGACTATATTATTACTAGTCTACTCTCATTTCCCCATTGTTTGTTAAAAAAAAACATCTGCATTTGCTCTCTCCTCTCCATCACTTCACCACGGTGCAACCAAGGTCAAAAATATCCATAATATCCCGATATTTCCATCGAAATTTCCGTGTTTTTGGACTACCGATATTTCCGATGTCATCGATATTTTCATCGAAATTTCCGTATTTTTTTAATTTCTATATTTAAAAAAACACTAAGGGGATTCGAACCCCTCCCATTTTACTCCTTCAACACCTTGACCACCATATCACTTATATTTTTGTGAAAATATGCTAAAATATTTATATATTTTCTACACTCATAATGTTTGCCAGCTCGCTATATAATCAACTTAAATCAGTTAAATCCATCATGCAATGCATTTCCTTCCAATTTTTTATGATAAACTAATAGATAATTGACTAAATAAACATCCTGCAAAGTTTCAATAAAAATTTCCAAGTTTTTCTTACAATTTCTGTGGTTTTTATTCAATTTTTATCGATATCGATAATATCCCGATATTTCCATCAAAATTTCCGTGTTTTTGGACTACTGATATTTCCGATATTATCGATATTTTAGACCTTGGGTGCAACACTCACCTGTAATTTCCTCATGGAATCAATTCCTTCAATATTCATCTTTCTTTTTATAGAAAGAATAAATATAAATGAACTGTGATTCTTACACCCTGTAATTCTTCTTCGACTTATTCATTAAAAGTTGAGAAGAAGAGAGAAGTGTCGAGAAAAAAATGAGAGTGAAAATTATTTTCCTACTGGATTATTAAGAATGGAAGATTCGACCACATGGCCTCAGACCTACAATCGAACACAATGTGTTACAAGTCCCTTGCCAAAAGATTGGTGTAAAACAGGCCACACAGACCTTCGAAAGCAGTAGGACATAGTTTCAACTAACTGAGCTATAAACTCTTTAACACAATAGTACTGTAAAATCTCCAAATGTAAGAGTGATATATGTTAGTGATGGAGCTCCAAGCTCCTTGCACAATATTGAATATTGAAGTACAATTCGACGGAGTGAATACTTTTAACTAACTGAGTCATGACCGCCTCGCATAATATTGCACAATATTGCTTATATAACAAAATAATGTCTACAAAGAAAAATGAAACGATGTAAGATCAAGACAATGTGTTACATTACTAATGGAATGGCAATCAACCAACCAGCCAGCAAATTAAGCCAAAATAAACACAGGGAGCTGCTAATAGAGTAATTAATAATAAACAAGTAGTAAATTAAGTAATTAATTAACAGAGTTTAATGTGTATTATGCTGATGATGATAATCAACTTCTGACTGATAGCAAGGAAGGAATCGCATTCAAGTTTGGAGCTGTGTTCTTATCTGAAGCTTGTCTAATTATCTCCCTCTTTTCATCTTTCGAAGAAGGTTTGCTGAATGCTCTCATCGGACTCGCAAACGCCCACCCCCAGCTCCGGCTTCGGACGTGGACGAGCGGCCCTTCGGCGGAGGACGAAACCCAGTAAGACGACGACGACGATGACGAAGACGAGGACGTCATCATGAACCCACTGAAAATCCCGCCGCATTTTACTCGCTCTTTCATGCAGTGGTTGTTGTGGTGGTTGTGTTCGCCGCCGCGGTGCACGGCTTTGGGCTTGCCTTCTCTCTGCGACTCGACTCTTCTGAGAGTGCAGTCGCCGAACCCAGTTGAGATCCGCTCGAAGAAGTCGCCGGAGAAGCTTCGGCTTCCGCAGCCGACGGATCTGGATCTCGAGACCTTCCGCTCGAAGGAAGAGGCGGAGGCGGCAGTGGCTTGGCTGCTGTTGCTGTCGTCGTCCGCTTCGACCGCCAGGTGTTCGCTTTTATTCCTCAGAGAAGAAGAACCCAAGCATTTGGAGTCCTTTTGCGCCGACGTGAAGGAAGAGGAGGAAGAGATCTTGGAGTTGGAGTTGTCTCTGAAGCTGGACTTCTCCATTGCCTTCTTGTTCAGAGCGTGCGACGAGTTCTTGGTGGATGAGTGATACAGAAACGACCAGAACCCGCCTTTCTTCCTTGGACTAAAATCCTCTGAACCTTCCAGGAAATGGTGGCCCCGCCGCGGGGTGGTGGTAGACTTGCTTCGGTTAAACACCATGTTAGCTGCTTCCCGTTCGGAAGATGCAACAGTAGCACCACCGTTACCAGTAGTAGCAGCACCATTACTCACTTTCTTCTTTTTCTTGGCCAAAAGAAAAGAAATCCTGGCCCTCCTCGTGTTGTAAAACTCATCGTCGTGGCGGTAATTACTACCAATGCTTCTGGGTTTTGCCGATGACGAAGAAGTTGGGTGGACGGAGAGGGTGGACGGACCAGCAGCAGCTCCATTGCCGCCATTGATGATGTCAGATCTAAAAGAAGGGGAGGAAAAAGAAGAGGTTGCAGAAGCGTGGATGGGGAGAGGGAAGGCGGAAGAAACAAGCTTGCCGAGCTTCTCCTGGAGGCAGAAAGCGCAGATCCCACCTGGGTTGCTTCTGTACGGATGGTCACTGCACTGCATTCCATCTCCTATGTCTTGATCTTGATCAGCTACAGCATTCATATCTTTCAAAATCTGTTTGCCAAGATCAAATCTTTTCGTTAAGAGGAGGTAGGTTTGATCTTTGTACACAATGGGTAGGGGTCTTGTTTTTCTGGTTTTCTGTGCTGGATGGAGAGATGGGGGGTGGAAGCAAACAAAACAGAGAAAAGGGTAAGCAGAGATGGTCAGAAGGTGTAATTGAGTGGGAGAAAATAATATATCATGGCACTGAAGAGAGAGAGAGAGAGAGAGAGAGAGAGAGAGAGAGAGAGAGTGACTTAAAAAAAGTGTGTAAAAAGACACCAACACTTGAATATTTTTGCAGACGGCCCAAGCCGAAGAATCTAAAAAAGACTCTGTACGCTCAACCCCCTCTCCAGCACTTTGCACAGATTCATTTTTATCTTTAATCATTATGGTTTAAAAATTAAACGGTTTTGATCATAATAATATTGCACGATGATAAGATAACTGAGAAGGTAAAATTGAAATGTCAGAGTCATAAGTTTTTTAGACCTTCCCATTTTTTATCATGCATGGTGTTGCTTGATAATTAGAACAGATTTATATTTAGGTCTCTTTCAAAGCTCTATTGTGCAAAAATTAGACTAAATTAAAAATTAGGTTAACTACTTCAATATTCCAATTGTAATAAAATATAGTGTGAATTTTCAATTTTTTTTCAATATTCGAGACCATTGAGTAGTCCAAGAATTGAATATTAACATATAGTTTAAATTTTGGATTATTTAATAAACTGGACTACCAAAAATAAATCTCTTAATTTCTTATTAGACAATAGACTAGTGTTAGGAGTGTAAATGAGAACTTTTTTTTCTCTCTAGAGCCATGTACCTTATCCCTCTCTCTCAAAAACCCTTTTTTTTGAAAGCCCCTTAGAGCACTTCCAGTGTAGGAAGGCCCCCCAGGGCAACTGCCTATTAAATCCCTTCCAATGAATAGTAACTATATTTAATGAACATTAATTGCCTTTTGCATCTCTACCTCTAACTGAATAGCCATGGCAATAGGCAATAAAATATTAATATTTTTTATTTTATAAAATAATACAAAATAATTTTATTTGTAATTTCGGATAAGATTTTTAATCGTTCTCGTTGCGCTACGTGTCATTATCCGAAAAGACAATTTTTGGTGATAGATTTCGATAAGATTTTTATCAAATGTCGTCGCGCCACGTGTCGTTACCTTTTCAGAATCGTTGATGATAGATTTCCGATAAGATTTTTAACCAATCACGTCGTGCCACGTGTCACAATATGTTTACAATCTTTTAGGATAGATTTTGATCAGATTTTTAACGAATGATGACGTACCACGTGGCATTATCTACAACCTAATCCTTTCTTTTTCCTCCATATAACCCACCATCCATCCTAAGAAATCACACACCAAAATCTTTATCTTTATCCTTATTCATAGTTTTTGCTTCCTTCTTACAATGTCTTCTTCAAGGATGTTATGGGAAATCGATGAACAAGAAAAAGAATTGTTTAAGCAAGGGGGAGAAATGTTCAATCTCCAGGGGGCGAAAATGAGATGGAAAATGAAGAAGATGAGGAACGTAGAAGGAGAGATGACGAAGCAAGAAGCCAAAGAGCCTCACATTCCCTTCGAGTCATCTAAGTTGTGGCTGAGATCTCCAGGCCCAGCCGTTCTGCAAACATTGATAGAAGAAGGCAACGACGAGGCAAGAATCTCTTGGACGATTATTTTGTCTGTAACAGTGCATTCCCTGATACGTACTTTAAACGTCATTTTAGAATGGAACGACATTTGTTAACAAAATCATGATTGCTGTTTGCAACCATGATTCTTACTTTGTGCAAAAGAATGATGCTTTTGGTGTTATGGGTCTCATTCCAGAGCAAAAAATTACTGCTGCCTTGCGGATGCTTGCATATGGAGCATCTGCAGACTAAGTGGATGAGATAGCGAGGATGGGGAAATCAACCATTCTTGAGTCCCTGATGAGGTTTTGCTTCGCAATCGAATTTATCTACACCACAGAGTACCTCCGGAAACCTACTGAGATGGACTTGCAAAGGCTTCTGAAGAAGGGTAAGATGCGAGGTTTTCCTGGGATGATTGGAAGCATCGATTGTATGCACTGGACCTGGAAAAATTGTCCAAGTGCATGGCAAGGAGCTTATGGGGACAGAAAATGAGCAAAAAGTATCATTTTAGAGGCAGTGGCATCATTTGATACATGGATTTAGCATGCTTTTTCGGTGTTCCAAGAGCTCAAAATGACCTCAATGTCCTTACCCAATCCCCAGTGTTCAACGATGTCCTGCAAAGACAAGCACCAAGAGTCACGTACTAAGTCAACAGACATAAGTACCATAGACCATATTACCTAGCATACGGCATTTACCCAAGGTGGACATCGTTTGTCAAAACAATGCCACGTCCGCGAATTGAAAAGGAAAAACACTTTGCAAGCTATCAAGAAGGGTGTAGGAAGGATATGGATCATTGTTTTGGTATCCTCCAAGCTTGTTAGGCGATTGTTAGGGGTGCTGCCAGATTGTTTGATTTATAGTCGCTTCGATCCATCATGATGACGTGTATCATTCTTCACAACATAATTGTGGAAGATGAGTATGATTATGATGCTGTTAATGAATATGAGCCAGACACATTGAACAATTCCAGAACACAAATATATTGTGCTCATGACGCCACCGAATAACCCGTGCAACACGAGCCATTAGAAAGGGATGGATGTTACAATGAAAGGCTCATTCAACGATATACTTCACTTCAATCCTCATACATTCATAAAGCCTGGCAAATTGACTTGGTAGAGCAACAGTGAGAATTGAAACAAGCTCAAGAAACTTAAGTTCATTTAGTGTTTTTTTTTTTTAATTTGGTGTGTTTATTTAATTTTATTTGGTCTGTTTTTTAAGTTCATTTAGTGAGTTTTTTTTTTATTTGGTGTGTTTGTAATTTTATTTGGTATGTTTATGTAATTTTATTTGGTGTGTTTATGTCCTTTGAATAAAGATTCTCTTAGTTTAAATAAAGTACCAAATTAAATAAATATACTCTTAGTTTAAATAAAGTACTAAATTCAATAAATTGGAAACAACATAAAGTACTCTATTCAATAAATAAGAAATTACAACCCAAAGTGATTGGGAAATTATGGGCTCCAATTAAAAACAAATTCCCTAGTCCCTCGTGAATGGAAAATCATCACCTAACCAATTTGTGGTGCTAGGACCATCTCCTCTTGCTTTCGCTTCTCTTGCACGCCTCCTTCGCACCACGTCCACTTTCTCCGAATTCCAAAAATATTTAGAATTCGGAGACATCGCCTCTACAGGCTCATTCATAATGTCACGATCTTGTTGAGCCATTCTTTCTTCTTTAAGCTCTTCCCTTTCTTGCCTAAGTAGCTCTCTTTCTCACTCATTAGCTTGAAATAATCTCTTAGCAGCTACAACTTTTGCCTCATCTCTAGCCTTATCAGCCTCAAATTTAGTCATTTCCCGCGCCAAAGTCAATTCACCTTGGCAAGCAAGTTCTTTCATATATTTTGCATAATCATTCTTGGAAGCACTCCCTTTTCTCTTTGAAGCCTTCTTACCTTGAGGCCTAATTGGATAACGGGTCAATCCCGACCCTTGTTCAGGGGTCGCTTCCGGCACTTGTTCTGTGTCGCTTTCATGAACATCCGAGTCATGATCGGGCGTAGAGTGTAAAGGGGTGATGTTCATGACAACTTCTGGACCGACATGCACAACCTTGAATTTAGGACAATCTTTGACAATATTCCAACATTCCCACCAGGTGAATGATTTGTTTTTGTTTTTGGCATTATACCAAGCTTGTGCTTAAAGTGTCTACACAATGCGAGAGAAGAAATAATTATAATCAAAGTAGCTAATGTAAATTTGGGTATAGTACAAACAAATAAATAATATATTGTTACCTGATCAGCGAAATTTTCCTCACTTTGAATATTACTACTAGCTTGTGCCAAGGCGTTTCTCCAATGAGTAAATGATTGGCTGAGTATTCTCCAACGACTGGAGAGCGATTGTTTCGTTCTTTTCCCACCAATTTTCTCAAGAAAAAGGGTATGAATATTGCTCCACATTTCTCGTAGCTGCATCTCATTACCCGTAATTAGATCATGAGTAACTTCAACCCAGCTAGAACACAACGTAACATCTTCAATAAGTGTCCAATTCGTACCTGCATCATTAGCCATTTTGTTGGAAACAAAAGTACATAGAAACTTTAAGAGAAAGATTGGAATGTGGTTGAAAGTATTTGAGAAAATATGAAATTGTGGTGTAAGGTAGAAGATAATGAGAAGGTATTTATAGAAAAGTAAAATCAATTTTTTTTTTTAAATTTTATTTGGATTTTTTTTATTAATTTTTAACATTTTTATTAACTTAATTAATTTCTGCCATAAAAATTGAAATCCAACCCTCCAGATTGTGCCACATGGCACAACGGTAACATATCTGATTTTTTTTTTAAAATTTTTAAAGGCGAATAACCTGGACCGTTGATCTAGAATCCAACGGCTGATATTTTGCCACGTCATCTAGCTATTTGGGGAGGTTTGAAATTTTTTTTTACCGTTGGAAATCCAATGGTCCAAAAAAAATATCCGTTGAAATCCAAAAGCCGAGAAGGCGCCACGTGCCCCTAGGAAACGGTAACATTTCAGAAATCAAACTGCGGGCCCCACCGACTAAAAAGATGCCGGTGACAAGCCCCCAAGTGCACATGTTATGCACGTAAATTTTTTTATAACATGGCCGACGTCAGCCTTACATCATCGCGCCTCTGGCACTCGGGCCAGCGGTTAGAGCCTTCCCTTTCACACGGCCCCTCCTCAACCCAATGGGCCGCATGGGCTGGAGCAAGGAAGGGAGGCAATTGTATTGAAAAAGTCCCCGATCCACCGGGCTCCCTCATACACTGGACTTGCTCTTAGGCGTCGACCCTGGTTTCAGCTTGGGGTCTGCAGCTAGCCTGCCTTCCATCCTCTCAAGCCTCCTAGCCCTATTCCCTCTCTGTATCCTTCCTCTCTCTACCCATCTTCTCTTATGATTGATTTTCCCTTTTCCTTCCGAACCCTTTCTCTTTGTTTCTTTACTTCCCCTTTTTTCCTCAACCCCTCCCTTTTTGGTGAGTTATTTGACTTTTGCATATCCTTTTCTTTTGGCCTTTAATTTCTAGTTTTCTATAGCCTTGTCTCAACCTCCTTGAGATTGCCTAAGATATGGGCTTCTATATCCCTTTTTTCCTCCGATGTTTCTCCCCGTCATCAATCCTCCAACGACCTCTGCTACTCGACCAATCGCGTGTCCCTCCTCGATAGTGCACTTTGATGTTAGGTGGTTGTTAAAGTACTTTTAGCACTATTTGGTATGATTATGAAAGCGGTTTTTGCACGGATGGCTCGCTCACCTCCATTTTCCTTTCATCCAGTTTGTTCATGAGTTCTTCCTCTTGGTGGTGGTGGCGGATTGGCGATAGCCAGCTGGTGTGGTAGAGTCTACATTCTTCCAGATCTAGGGTTTTTGTTGTTGTGAGCTTACTCTTTTTGAGTTTTTCTGTTAGAGTAATGCTAAAGAGACCAAAATTTTAAACTAAATTTCGTAAACCAAATGATGTGGTTGTTGATGATTGGATTATTACTTCAATGTTGATTAAAGTGCTTATTGCTTGTTAGTGACACATCATTTGATTTGCAAATTTAGTTTTAGAATTTGAATTTCCTTTTTTGTTATATTTACATTTGGGCTATGCTTGTATTTGGATTACCTTTAGACTTTTTTTTCTTGTATTAGTTTTTAATTAAGGAAAACTAACGACAAGTTCTCAAAAACTTTAGGTTTTAACGAAAATGATAAAATAAATGTGTAAGTAAATAGTACTAGAAATAACTTTTCAAGATAAAAATATCATTTTCGTTAAAATTGAAGAATACCGACAATGTTTCATTAAGATTCCCTTTTAATTAATGAAAGTAATCTTGTGTGACAGAAAAAGACACTGTACTAAAGATGAACTAATTGTATTAATGAATTTGGTTAATTTACTTTTTATATAATATAGTAAATTTAACAATTAATTGGAAGAAGAAAAGCCTCTGCAATAGATTCCTTCAACTGCTCTCACTTTCTGTGGCGATGCTACAATGCTACTAGGGTTTGTATGCTATGCAATTGGCCCAGCAGGGCTAAGCTTTGCATTTCTTCAGGCTTTATATGCTACGTGTCCTGCATGTCTACTCCCCACTCAGTCCCACTCCCTCTCCCTCACGCCGCGCTATTACTTAATAAGTAAAGGAGAGAGAGTAAATTTGAAAATAAATTTTTTAAAAATTAAACGACATAAAAGTTAATGGTTGATTTATTATTTAAATATTGATAAATGTGTTTATTCTTATTAGTGACATATGAATTTACAAATTTTTTTTTTTAAATTTAATCTCCTTAACATTACCCTTACTCAATACTTGTAATATAAACTGTGTATGATGTCAATATTTATAATTATTTTATTAATAAAATCCAATTATTTGCAAGTAGAATCAGTCCAGCATTAACTTCGATTTACAGCTGCATCTTTTGCTCCGTGGAAGAAAGAAAATCTAACAACAGTGTTCTGCTGTCTGCAATGGGAAGTAAATTAATTCAATATAATTGTATTTAATTTTGTGAATTTTCTAATTTGAACTTCTTCGTATAACTTTTAACAAAAAGAAATTAATTATTTTAAACTAATAACACATTGTTACGTGCAGTTTATAATTTTCACGTTGCAAACAAACCAACTCTAAAAATGTCATGTTAAAACACAAACATCGATCAAAGTAGGACCTGTAATACGTTCGAGATTATTTAAACCATCATACAAGACATTACCTTGTCGTTTGGTGGAAGTGGGAAACATATCTACCAAGGGAGATTCATTAAATTAGAGGTCCCCCTATTGTGAAGTTGACAAATCATAGATAAGCATGGACAGCTGATCAATTTTGTTAGTCGGGCTCGAGACAGTCAGTCGCTCTCCACTATTCACGTTATGGGAATATGGATCCCCCCTCGCTTGATCAATATTAATCTCATATCTGTATCTGGATATCGCCTGCACACATGAATCCATGCACGACTGGTCTTATATCTATCTAATTAATTAGGGTTCCTTCCTTCTGCGTTTGGTCAACAGACATTGAGCTTTCCGAGCTTCTACTACGTGTGGTCACTAATAATAGGGTTTCTTAGTACAAATTAGTACCGTACGTTTACAGTTTAAGTGTTTGCAGATTTATATTTTTACGTATGGTTGAAAGATCTGTTACATTTGGAGTTTTTAGTCTAATAAAAAAATTAGGGATCGCTCGGTAACCATTTCGTTTTTAGTTTTGCGTTTTTATTTTGGGTAGTGCTATCTATGCATCTATTTTTACTTTTCATACATCCCTCTCAATTTCTGATTGTCCGATTGAATAAACTGAAGAAGATCAATGACCAAAATTTAACAAGAGTGTGTAGGAGGTAAAAATGAGTGTGTGAATAACACTCTCCTTTATTTTCAATTGTTTTAAGTAAAAACCTATTTGATAAGCGTTTTTCATTAACGATATCTAGCTACTTTCGTGAGCTTTCAAAACTTGGTTTGTTTTTGTTTTCATTTTTCTTTTTTAAAAAAATTGAGAACCTGTTTTTAGTTTTCAGAAAAATGGTAGTTTGAATTAGCCATTGCATTACTGCCCCAACCTTTTATGTTTTATGAATTCTTCGTTCCACAAGGTTAATTAGAATCGGTGGCATTCGCGTTGGACAATTGTCGTTTATAAATTTTGAGCTTAAAGTTTGTTAAACTAAGTGAAAACTAAGTGAAGCCTGAATGACACTAGATTGACGAACATTGGCGGTTAATGTACCTCCTTGCGAAGAAATGAATCATGTGAACCCTATTATAATTAGCAAAGTAATTAACAAAACATTTTGGTAGCAACTGTAGGATTGATGGAAACCTGGCATAGGGTTCTTCGCTGTGATTGTCTGGTGCAAGTGCAATTTAGTTGGACTTTTTCATAGTTTATTTCCCACGTACACATAGGCCACGGTGACTGCCGACACATTAAAACAGATGATGCATTTGCCCTTGTTATGAAATATGAATACATTTTGGAGCCACGTACACTCAAAACCCACATGACAATGATCACATGATTTATAGAGAAGCTTGAGAGGGTACGCATTGTACGCTGCCGAACCGGCTTCATCTTGTATTTTTTGAATATTCCGTCAATATATGGTAGGGTTGTCTAATCAGAACATTTTCGCACCGTGAGAAACACCAGACTCTATTCACGTATTTTTCAAATATCCCGTGAGTTTTGATAGAATACGATAACTAGGATATTTGCATACGCGTGTGAGTCCTCGTGAGGCCGGGTGTGACAAAATAGAGAGAAATCCAATGTCCGGCCAATCAAACCACCTAAGGTCATCTCCAACCAATGGCTGGTCAGATGGCTCGTTTTAGCCCTCTGGCCCTCCAAGATCCACCAAGATATTAATATTTTAATGAATAGTACATGGCCATATTTGTCTCTGTCTCCAACCGAGGGCCAAAGGGCCAGATGGCTCGTTTTAGCCCTGTCACAAAAAACCGTCTCCAACCGATGGCCAAAGGGCCATAGGGCCAAACATAATTTATTATTTAAAAACTACAACTTAAATGTTGTTTAAGTTTCATGTTGTTAAATGTTTTTTTTTATGTTGTATAATTTTTATGTTGGTCAATGTTATTTAATGTTGTTTCATGTTACTTAATTTAATTTAATGTTGTATAATGGCTTAGGAAGTTATAGGAAAAAAAAAAGAATTAAAAAAAAATACGAAACAAATTTTGTGAAATAGAAGTTATAGGAAAAAAAAAATTTTTAAATGAAACAAGTTTTGTGAAATAGAAGTTATAGGAAAAAATGGAATTTAAAAAAAATATATAAAACAAATTTTGTAAAATAAAAGTTATAGGAAAAAAATAGAATTTAAAAAAAAATAGGAAAAATAGAAGTTATAGGAAAAATTTTGTAAATAAAAAATAATAAAAGTGTAAAAAAAAAAAATTCAAAGCATACCTATCGATTATAACCAACAAGAATACATTTATATTAAGTAATAACCGACAAGAAATCCGACAGATTTACAAAATTCTGGCCAGCCCTCTCCGATTCCGTGGGGCCCTCTCAGATTCCACAGCCCTCTGGCCTAGCCCTCGGTTGGAAACGGTTTTCTGGCTATTTTCGACCCTCTGGCCGTCTGGACCCTTCGGTTGGAGATGGCCTAAGTTGTTCGGCTGGCTCACTCACGAAAGCAGCGGGTCTGGTTGTGTAGCATGTTCCATGCACCCAAAAGTTGACCTACTCAAGAGTGTGTTCCCGCATGCTGTTGAGTTGGAGAAATATTTCAGTGTACCAGAAATACGGTCTAACACATCAAGTTTTATGGTTAGAAATTTTCTTTTTTCAAGCATCCAACCAGTTGTACTATGACACTAGTATCGCACCGTGCTACTGACACACTGAAAAATTTATTGTTAAACTGAAGAAAGATTTTGTTTTTATCTTTTTAGCTTTTCCCTTTAGGCTAGTAGACTTGTCTAAGGTGGTCATGGGATGGCAATAATATTTTGTAACAAATAAGACAAAACCTCTGTCGTTATAACATGACTTTTAAGGGGACCATATATTATATAGAAAAGCTCATAAATTTATTTTATTAAATAATGTTTGTTTAATTTAAAGTGGTACAGGCTGAATTGAGCATATGCAGAAATGCCTTTTTTCCCGAAGGCATGCATGTCATTCACCTCATACACTCGGCAGTCCTGGGCCACTCCTTCTTTTATTTTGAAATTCTGAGATTGTATAACAAGGAAAGAGATCATTTTCGGATTCCTTCTCTCTAATCTATCAAATTCGAGGATCTGGATCATTGAAATTTGATCCAACGGTTACAAACAGGGGCTCACTTTAAAACTTATAATAACTTTAGCCATTGGATCAAATTTCAATTGTCCGGATCTCCGAACTTGGTGGATTAGGAGGAAGAGATCCGGAGAGGATCCATTTCTGTATAGCAACTCAAAATTACAGGATCTGGATTCCATCCAGATTTTAGGAATTTTCACAAAAAGCGATCCTCATCCAAAATTACATAAAGAAATGGTAAATATAGCAGAAACTTTAATGAAACTGAAAGTCCAAAATAACTAGATGCAAAATTGAATTTTAAATAACAATTAGGGTTTGCAGCGTAAAGTTTGTAGATAACAAATGATGAATATTTTTAGAATACTTTTAACGTTGTTGGACTTGAAGGGGCGATAACATGACTTTCTTTCAATGTTATTATATGCAAGACTTGCATCTTCGATGTGAAATACTTTTGACACTTCTTTCCTTGTAATGCAAGTGAACAACTTTTTTTTAGACACTTTGGTCAAATTCACTAGATACTTAATATCACTCTTACCAAACGATATGTACTAGTATTACTGTAATAATATTTTTTTTCACTTGTAAGTAATAAGTCTCAAGTTCGACTCATATAGATGACAATGACATATTATATTAGTGTTGAGTTTAATACCTAATAAGTGGTTGGCCTATTGTATGGCCTAGCCCGATTCCTCTCTCTTTAAAGTAGATTCTCTCCATGTATAACAAAGATCTCGAAGTACACATATTTTTTTCGAAGTATACATGTTAACGTAATTAACTTCTTTTCTTTCTTTTTAATGGTCGGACCGCATGTGGCGTCATGGGTGATGATGGTAAATTCGTTAGGCCCAATGTTTTTTCGTATTGGGTTGTGAGTAAGAAGTCCAACGTTATATGTGTTGGTCTCTCTCAAGGCCCAATTGGGATGGGGTTGGTTTCATAAACAACTTGTCTCTTCTTATTCAATTACGTTTTTATTATTTGAGTTAAGCCCTATTCAATTACGTTTCATAAACATTATTTCCTCCTAGTGAGAAGAATACAATTGAAGCATTCACGAATTCTATGTTTCCTCTCGGCATTTGTCCTCAGTTTTCCCCTCCCCTTCTTAGTGCAGGCACTTCCTCCTCTAGAAGTCTGGCTACGCCACTTCGAACCGATGATTTAGGAACATTAGAGCAGAGGATGAGAGAAGGGGTTCATGTTGCCTTCCTTCTTCCAACAGTCCGCCATTTGAAATATGTTTGGATGGTTTTGCATTTCTGTATATCGCATATAGCACTAGCTGCGTCGTTCCCAGAAGAAACCCTATCCCGTTTGGTACCTACGTACAACCATGCATGCACAAACCCAAATTTATTCGATCATCACGTGCTTTGACAGTGTTATCTAACATACTGGAGCATAAGCGAATTTTCGTGAATCATGTCACGCCATACAAAGAAAAGTACTACATATAGAGAAGCATCATGCATCCAATGCGCGACTTATTTCCAAACCTGCATGGAGCAATATGGGCCAAATCTGGCAGGTGAGAGATTGTAGCTGAGGGTACGTACATACTGTCACTTTCCTAGCAAATATAGAATATGGTCCGAACGTTCTTATTTTTTATACAACCTAATGTCGGTGGGGAGCTTGAATGTAATGGCCACGGATTCAATCGTCGACTCTGATTTAGTAAGATCGATTGGAATCGTCGACTCCGATTCAGTTCGATTAGATTTTTCTGCTCTGGATCAATTCGATTCCTTGACCATTAATCACTACGTCCATGATACCTAATCTGTTGTAGGAGAAAAAAGTGGCTATGTGATGACGAGGTGGGGGGTGGTTGTTGCGGCTGATGTGGTGAATTGTGGCCAAGGAAGGAGGTCATGGTACGGGAGGGAATAAAGAAGGTGGTTATTTTGATCTTTTATTTTATTCTTTATGTTTTATATATTAAAGTTAACAGTGTTAATTATTTAGTTAAGTGTGTGGATACATGTCAAGTAATTAGAGAAGAGATCCTAAAATAGAGACAGCAGACCCGCAACCGAATTGTGATGGCACATGTTGATGTTCTTAACATAATTTGCTCTTTGGCTTTATCAATTAAATAATTGAATGTATTTATACTACATTTATTCATCAACTTATATTGAAGATGTAACGAAGTAAATATAGTAATTAGTATACATAACAATTATTCGTCAACAAATAGTCGGTTTTTATCGTCACATTGCCCTTTGTAAATGCATTTTTACGTCCTATAACCATATATGCACCCTACATACAAAAGGAATGTTAGTTCTTCTTTTTTTTTTTTTTTTTTTTGAACAAAAAAGGAATGTTAGTTACTTTCTCCATTATCTTTTTCTACTCATCTTTCTCATTTAAATGTTAACACGTGAGAGGTCTTAGGTTCGAATCTCGTGGATGGCGAATTCGATACCAAATTAGATTGCCCATTGTGTGGCTCAGCCAAACTTCCCCTCTCCCTAGTGTAAAAATATCGATGTACTCAAAAAAAATGTTGACACGTGAATTTCAAGCATAAAATTTACGTACTTTGGAAAACTAACAATTTTTGCTAACATTATCTAGCCTTTTCTTTCTTAATTAAGATTTAGAAATATAGTCTCGCTCTCGAGTAGTTGCCAAAACCCCATCAAGCAGTGCTTGAACGGTTGATCCAACGTTATGTATGTTGAGAATGAATCGCACAATGATGGGAAAAGGAATTTTGTATGGGCTCATAAGTATGAGAGAAAACAAAGAGAGTTCTTTTACATCAATCACTTGTTTACACAGTGAAAACAAATTTCCCCACTCAGGAAAGAAAAGCCAATGTGTGAACTAGATCTGAAGCATCCCTTATTCAAAAAATTATTATCCAAGCTATCAGGTGTTATTACACATCCTGACATACCATATATCTCCTACATTATTCATTTGTTCCTGAACCATCTAAAACGTGGAAAGGAAAAGGATACTTGGGACTGAAGAAAACTGTAACCGTCGATCCCCATGCAACCGGGAAACTTTCTTATAACCGAGATTTTGCTTGGTTCGACTGAGAACTCTGCAAGGGAGCAGTGGAAGGCGCTATTAGGCATGCAGAACGAGCAACATATACCAATAATATGCCATAATCAGTAATCTAATCCAGAAAATTCCACAATCCAAAGTCATTATTGGGTTCATGTTGCACAATAACGTTCAGCTGTGCAATTCTGTGCATGTTAGAGGCTTACGGGGGAAAAAGGAAATGTACGGGAATATAAGCCTCTTGGTTTTGATGGAACGTAATAGGCACGTAAGTTATAATAGAGTTCAGATTCGTAGCATTGCTCAACCAAAAGCGTTGGCCCAATTTATAGCCTAGTAAAGGCTCAGTATTTTTAAGATGCAGCACTAAGTCAATTCCGTATAATCAATGAAACTACAGGATAAACATAACAGTTCAGATTTCTTACCAGAGGAACCCCGTTTGCAGCTCTTTCAGCCAAATAGGCGCAAGGCTTGAAAAATTCACCATAAGTATTTGACCATTCCTCCAATCTTGAATATATGTACTTGGATCCAAGTAAATCAGCCCAGAACAAGAGACCTCCCCTAAACAGAAGTGCCCAAACAAGTTATTACACATCTTATGGCGTTTAAGGTATTCCCAACTATAAATACAAACCTGTATGGTGGGAAACCCATTCCCATGATTGCAGCAATGTCAAGGTCGGCAGCTTTTACAGCAATGCCTTCAGCAAGCACCCGGCATGCCTCATTTACAACAGGGAAAAATATCATCTCCACTATGTCCTGTTCTGATAACTTCAGTAGCTGAGTTGAGATGTCACAAACTTGGGTCAGAATTGTTACTATTATAATTTATAATTCAGACCGTGTCAGCAATTGCGTGAGGGAGATGGTGAGGGTGTGTGTGTGTGGGTGAGTGAGAGAGAGAGAGAGAGACCTTAGGTTCTATGGAAACACCTGAAATGCTTCTTGACTTCTCAATATATCCTTTCAATTGAGGATCTGGGCTAGCTTTGCGCCTATCATCATAAGCATAGAACCCTTTTCGAGTAGTTTCACCTAAAACAATAAGAATGTAGGGAATCTATTCTCTTATGAAAAATACTTATGATCTGTGAGTATAACTGTTTAAGTAAGAAGTTGGAAAATAAATTTTCACCAGCCAACTACAAGCCTAACAACAAATTATTACCTGCCCTCCCATCCCCCTGCATCAAAGGGATAAGCATTGATTTATATGTCCGCTCAGGAAAGTTCACAACAAATTGCGTGCCAGTTGCAATTGCCACGCCAAACCCAACCAGATCAGCCAATCTGAAAAAATATATAGGATATCAAACTCAGGTTAATGACAGAAAGGAAATTTTGAGGGAGGGAAAACGCAGGAACCACCAAATCATAAGTTTTCACAAAAGTATTACTGACCTGAATGGGCCCATAGGCATTCCGAATTTGGTGATTACCCTATCAATCTGATAAACATCAGCACCTCGTTCAACAAGCAAGAGAGCAGCTTGCGTATAAGGAAAGAACATTCTGTTCACAGCAAATCCTGTGCAATTCCCAACAACAACTGGTGTTTTCTTTACTCTCTTCCCAACTTCTAGCAAATCAACAATAACTTGGGGAGATGTCTGATTAGTACGAACAATTTCCAGAAGTGGCATGACATGTGCCGGGCTGGGCAGAGAGCACAATCAGTTCTCAAGTTAGCAATTTGAGGAAAAAAAGAAAAAACCAGGACAAACATACACTTCACAGTATTACCTAAAGAAATGGGCACCGATAATCCGATCATGAGACTTGGTCTTCTCTCCAATGAGGTTCAAGTCGATTGTGGAAGTATTACTTGCAAGTATGCAGTGTTGTGGGCAATATTTTTCAAGATCAGCAAAAATTTGCTGCTTTAGAGAAACCTTCTCAATAACGGCCTATTTCAAGCATAGAAGATGAATATGTCAGACCTTTTCCCCTATCTGCCAAAATAACATAAAAAGGGTGAACGAAATCGAACTTGCTTTAATAATTACCTCTATAACCATATCTACATCTCTAAAGTTTTCATAATCCAGGACACCCTTAAGAAGAGAGACGGTCTTCTCAAACTTTTCTTGAGTCATTTTCCCTTTCTTGACGCGGCTCTGCAGATTGGCTGAACCAGAAAAGTGACAACTTATAGCAGATTGCCATCACAAATACTTAACAACGAGCTGATATTATACACAGGAACAAATAATACGTATTTTATTTTAATTCTTACAAGAATAAAACTTTTAGAAGCATTGTTATTTGTTACTACACGTGTGAAAATAAATGAAAGATTAAGCTTTTAGAAGAAAATATCAATTTAAAATACAATACTAAAGTAGAACCTTAAATTCTAAAAGGACTTCTAGCCTCACCTCTGACTCTACCAATCCCAGCCTGCAAGAACTTATCGTTTACTTCTTTCAGGATCACTGGATAACCACTAAGAATCAATGCGGTAGCTATTCCAGACCCCATTAACCCTCCACCAATGACAGCAACCTTAGTCACTCGTCTAGGCATCAAACCACGATCAGTAACCCCAGGTACCTATATACAGTTATGAGACAACAATTCACATATTAGAAAGTAATATCAAAGAAAATGTGGTTTTATGATAAGGCCAAATATCAGTTAGTAACCAATTTTACAATAATGCTATCCCACGTTTCAGCAATTAAAATTGTTACTCGGAAGCGCAATTCCAATTTTTAAGAGATGCGTGTTCTTATGAATTTTCAACCAAAACTAGTTAAATTTTAGTTACTAAGGTATAAGTTCAACAAGCATGGCTAAAAAACTCCTCTAACTTCCTAAAAAGCAGCTAAACAACTAAGTATTGACCAAACTTAAATATCCACACAATCATCCTGCTTCAATAGGAATCAAAGATAGTTGAATTTGATAGAATTGCTTTCAAATTAACAGTAGGGAAATAAGTTAAAAGTTCATCATCCAGTTTAAATTCCATCACAGGATGCAGGTTGGTTATATAGCAGAGATGAATCAGGAAAAGTTGTGTGTCAAACCTTTGATGTTCCACGTTGAGCAAAGAAGACATGGACCAAGCTCTTGCAAGTGTCTGACTGCAGAAGTCCTTGAAATGATTCAGCCTCCTGAAATAGCCAGAAACAGTGTCTTACTATTGCATGTATATATGTTCGGCAAAATGAAAGAGAATATGGAAACCGATAAGAACCTTCCAAAGTCCAGACCGACCGCCAGAAGCTATACCCTCCTCAACAACATCAATGCAAACCAATGGGTGTTTGAGATTGGGAGCCTGCTTCCGGACTTGAGCTCTTGCAAATTTAAGTATTTCCCTAGCTTCTCCAAGGGGCTCTAACTTGTCGGTTTTGTGAAGACTAGCAACCCAAGGTCTTCTACGCTCCAAGATATCCAACACCCACTTACGTGCAGTGCTTACCAACTGATCAGGTGAAACAATAGCATCGACAAGGCCTAAATCATGAGCCTCTTCCCCTTTAACTGGTTTTGATGTCTAATCGGGCATAGAAAAAAGGAAATGGGGGAGGGAATTTAATCAGTATTAATAAAGTCAGCATGCCAAAACTATACAAGACATTAAGATGTTTAGAAATGATCAAACGCACAACACACCAGCATCATCTCAAGTGCCTTTGAGATTCCAACAAGACGTGGAAGCCGTTGCGTTCCTGAG
Source organism: Heteromeles arbutifolia (assembly GCA_024362995.1). Taxonomy (NCBI): domain Eukaryota; kingdom Viridiplantae; phylum Streptophyta; class Magnoliopsida; order Rosales; family Rosaceae; genus Heteromeles; species Heteromeles arbutifolia. The sequence goes on from JANCRC010000006.1 coordinate 24,917,157, forward strand.
AAAATTCAGGTTCATGTGATTGCAATCTAAAATATGCAAGGAATATCATATCAACTGTATTCTTTTTCTTTTTCTCTTTTCATGGCCAGGAAGATGATCTCACAGAACAGGGGACGGCCTCGGCCGCCAACCAGATAAATGTAGTATTTGATACAATGTCTTAGTAAGGTTTATTGATAACAAACCAGCTCTCTCATCTAAGCTTTCAACATCAAGGTATTTCAGTATTAAATTATGATACTTAATCAATTCAAAAAACTGGAGTCATACCTCCAAAACCGGGAATGAGTCCAAGCTGCAGCTCGGGCAACCCTAATTGTGCAGTAGGAGTCGATATTCGGGCATGACATGCCTGACACAAGAACATAAAAATTTCATCAAACAAAATCCAGTAATAAAAGCCTTCAGTCAAAACTCCAAAACAACTGCAACACATACCATTGCCACCTCCAAACCTCCCCCCAGTGCAAGGCCATCAATGGCGGCAACTGACGGTTTCCTTGCACCTGGAAAATCAAGCAACCCATCACAGGTCAATTCAAGCAATGCCGTTCTTGTAAAAGGGATATACAATAAGTAAAAGCACAAAACAAAACAGTTATTTACCTTCAAAAATGTCAGTGATTACCTCCACGGATATAAAACCGGGCTTCTGCTCCTCTGCAACACATAACCAGGGAGTTGGGGAACTTAATAGACCATGTAGTAATGAAATACTATTTACTAGATCATTAAAATACAAACATGAAAAAATTAAACATACGCTTCTGCCCCCCTTGGAGTCCCCCGAAAGCAGAAATATCGAAACCACCCGAAAATTTTCCTTTAGCACCTGCTCCAGCCAACATGATTTTCATTAGCAAACAGCCCCAGCTCTTGAAAAACGACAACCAAATTGCCCCATATACCTGTTATAACAATTGCCTTCACATCATTTCTTTTCAAGGCCTCCTCATAACTGTCTTTCAAGCTGTACAACACTGAAACACAGAGAGAGAGAGAGGGGAATTAGTAGAATTTAAACACGTTTTGGTTGGATCAAAGGGTAAAAATTTCAGCTACCCAGTTAACTATTGAAACATATACAAATACTTGCAGAACATAAAACTGCAAACCCACAAAAATAAACAAATCAAAATCCCAAAAGATCAAAACTTGTGATGGGTAAAACTGGAGGGAAGGAAAGTACCATCGAACGAGAGGGAATTGACAGGTGGGTTGATGATGGTGATGAGAGCGACGCCGTCGGCTCCCACCTCCAGAACTGTCCGGCCCTTTCCGCTGCTGCCCATTTTCTGGTTTGCAAATTACTACCACACACACTCTCTCTCTCTGGTTCTGGATCTCAAGAGCTGATATTTTCTGTATTAATGGAGTTTTATAGGAGGTTGGGAAGTTTGATGGGTTCGTTGGCGTTTTAATTGTGATTGCTTGCTTGCTTGCGTATTGACTGTTTCACAGTGACGTTTCGCAAGATTTGGAAGGAAACTCAGCTTGGCGGATCTGGAAAGGACTCGAATTCTCTCCCTTTTCTTTCTATCATCTCCTCTTACATATCATCTCCTCTTACGGTCTCTATTTTATCTTTTTTTTTATAAAAAATTAATATAAGATTGTGTGCATGAATTAGCGATTGCGTTGCTTTACTCGCATTTCTGGGGAGGGGAACACCACGCTCATAATTTATTTATTTTTCTTTCTTGAAATTATTTAAAAGTATTAATAGGTATCTCAATTTAACTAACTAGAACAAGTGGCGCTTTACCACAGTAATGAAAAAAAGTTGAGTCCTTGCATGACGGTGAAAGTTTGGATCTCGTTGGTGGCTAATCTAACATCTAATCTAACAAAATCCATCGTTTACAAAAATATTTAACCAACCAGAGTTATTAACGACTCCAATTTTGTAAAATAAGTGATAGATTGTGCTAGTTGTTGGCATCGTCTTCTCCTTCTTCTACAATACTTTATTATAGAATACCGCTTGTAATAAAAAATAAAAATAAAAACGTAGTTCTCGTAAGTGATGTTATATATACACTGAGCGATATTTTATATATGTTAGTTAAAATGTTATGTTCTATATTTTATTTATGTTACTTAAAATGTTATGTTCTATATTTTATATATGTTAGTTAAGACGTTACGTTCTAAGTCATTGTTATAAAGATACAAATTGAGCATTGATCTTTGGATTTTGTTCATTAAATTTTGGCGCTGAATTAAAAATTTGTGAAATTTAATTATTAAAATTAACACAATTGTATAACAATTGGATCAAAATTCTAAAAACTAATACTCCAATTTTCTCATTTATATAAAATATTGATACCACAAATTAATAGTTGTAATAGGAATACTGTATCGAAGTGATACAGTATAACAAACTCATAGTCTAATGCTACATACATCTTATTATGGAAAGAGATCTCAAGTTATGGCCTCCCAGATATTTAAAATAGTTAATATCGAGATGATAAATTAAATTGACCGATTAGAATAGTTTTTAAACTCAAATGTTTGCTAAATTAACAAAAAACTACCTAATGTTCTCGTAGTGGCTCTTTTAGAGCATATCTCTCGGCTAGTAGAAGGTAAGAGCAAGGATAACAATGTGCCTTCCAACCCAAAAAACCCTCTCCAGCAATTCAATAAGCCAAGAGCATCTCACCCGTTTTTGAAGAGCAAGTGCAGTAAAATTACCCTTACTATTCATTCTTAGAGTATCTCCACCTATTTGTGGAGGGCAAGAGCAATAAACTTGCCTTTACTATTCACCTTATACAGATTACAACATGTTCATCCTACTTCTTGTCACATCCCGGCCCGGGGCGGACCACTTCCCGGGCTCGCTCCACCACCGTAGCACGATATTGTCCGCTTTGGGCTTACCATTCCCTCACGGTTTTGTTTCTGGGAACTCACGTGCAACTTCCCAGTGGGTCACCCATCATGGGAGTGTTCTGGCCCCCTTCTCGCTTAACTTCGGAGTTCCTACGGAACCCAAAGCCAGTGAGTTCCCAAAACGCCTCGTGCTAGGTAGGGATGAGAATATACATTTAAGGATCACTCCCCTGGGCGATGTGGGATGTTACACTTCTGCTTCTATTTTTTTTATCATCCATGTCTTCCTTTTCTGGTTTCTTGTGTGCGATTTTATTGTACGCACCAAATGCTCGATGAAATGCCTTAGTTGACAAGTTTTGACAGTCTTTAACACTATTCTACAATTTCATGTACCACCCTTGACAAGCCTCTACATATCATAGTGTTCTTGACATATATTTGCATAAGTCTTCAGCATATGTTGGCAATGTCGTGGTTGTGCTTTTTGTTTGTCATTTGATTTTTTTGGGGCGGAGGGGGTCAAAGTTTGTCATTTGATATAGGAATGTGGCGATGATGAATGCTATTGCGATTATTGATCATATGTGATTTGAAAACATTATTACCCCTGATGAAATATAAAGAACACCTACATTTATATTTCTCGCGCGTGGTGCGGGAATGCCGTCATTAAAAAAATAATATTTCTTCAACTTGTCAATATTTAGCAGCCCAGTGGATATAATGATCATATGTGTGAAATAATTGGCGCGTGAGGTGTTTGCCCAACGCCTACGATGTGTTGGCGTCTGCTGATTGGCGGTGGATTTGGTGAAACGTTCAGAAGAGCGTGTAATAATATTTCCTGGAAGATAAACGGATCAGACGCGTGGACGATTTCGCGAATTACAATGTCATCGCTTTGATGCATTGGCAGTTTTCGTGCTATCTGCACACCAACTTGGGACACGCGTCACATACACAATCAGAGGAGCCGAGGGACTGCATGTACTTAACGACAGCTGCTCAAAGTTTAGGGTGGGCCTCCAAATATTTGGGCCCCCATTTGTTTGCACATCATTCAACTTTGCTCCCTAAGTATTTGGGCCTCGAATAGTATTTTCCTGCTGTACATGTGGTAATTGATTTAAAAGTTGAAACACATAGATCAATCTTGAAAAATATTAGCCAAATCATAAATATTTGAGACATCTAATTGAGCTTAAAGAAATTGACGAACACTAAGTTTTAAAAAACATTAAAATTTCAACGTGGCAATTAAATGGGCAAATGGTTTCGGATTGAAATAAAATTTGACATAGATAATCTATGAATCAAGACTTACAAAATAGATGGTTTGAATCGTTGAAGTTCGATGTAAAATGGGTTCCATAACTAATCTCCATTTTTTTTCAAAAAATGGGGATGACTTCTCTTTAAAGGGCTTGTATATATAGATACTGATAAAAATAATTGAGGTTTAAAATTTAATTAAATCTCAACCGCTCACTTATAAAAAAAGGCATATTTGTCGATTTGCCCCCTAAACTTGTATAGAGATGTCAATTTTCCATTGAACTTTAATTTCAGCCGATTACTTCCTGAACTTTTATAACTAGCCAATTTCCCCCCTGAACTTTAATTTTAGCCGGTTACTCCGTGAACTTTTATAAATAGCCAATTTCTCCCTGACGGTAGATTATAAAAAAAATTTGTCCAATTTTTTATCTGTTTTGATCACGCAAACCACATATGACAAGTGTATGGGGGAAAAATGGAAAATTGGATGGATGAAAATTGAATGAAAATTTGGGGGGGGGGGGGGGGAATGTTTAAGGGGATAATCGGCTAAAATTAAAGTTCGGGACAAAAATTGGCACCTCTATACAAGTTTAGAGAACTAATCAACAAATACCTGTATAAAAAATAATGTGCGAGAAAGAATCATGCATACATAATGTACGTAGAATTTTATCAATGGACCCATGACACACACTATTATTGTTCTTCCATTAATATTCAAGTTTACAATTTTCTTGCAAAGTTAATAAGTCAATGTATGATATATCATACATGGGACATGTCAATATAACTTTCGATATAAATTGTGTCAAACATTTATGTTTTGTTAATTTGTTGTCAACATGCGTTTAAAGTCTAGGAGTATAATAATAGTTTCGTAGTCTCATTAAATACTCTAAAAAAATGCCAGCTCAAACTTTTTCGTATTCTGCCACGATTTACTAAGGAAATATGTCAAGCTCTGATTTTAAAAATATGTCCAGGATCGAAACGCGACACCAAAAATACTTGTTCATCAATCATGCCTTGCTTACGAGTCATAATAAAAAACAACCTAACGGTTTGAAAACATAGTAACCTTTTTCTGTATTTTATGGTTGTATCTAATCTCTATGTTAGACTGTCTACGTACCTTAAGACAAGACCTAGCTATTCGTGATTCACCATTTGCTAAACTCTGACATTTCTCATGGTACTTTCTAGCAGAGAAACATAGAATTTCAAAATCACCTCAATAAAACTCGAGTAGCATGAATCACTAGATTCTATGATACATAATGAAACTATATGCCAGTTAGGATTGTCATTCCGTCACTCACATACATCACATATTTTCCAACATAGTTCCACAATCACAACAAATAATCGACTCCATGAATCCAAGCTGCACAATATTAACATTTAACTACGTTGATCAACCAACAAGATCATATATCGCTTTAATAATTTTTAATAAGGCCAACCTTTATAAGGTTTGCCGTATTTCGCTACTGAAATCCATTATCCAACATTGTAATCCTAAGTTACAACCACAAGCGTAAACTTGAACAATTTCTATGCACAAGAATTTGGAATTCTGAACTAACTCAATAGAACCGAACATCAAATGGGATTCAGAACCAACTCAATGAAATCCAATCGAAGGTAGGGTTCCGAACCACTGAGCGGAACTAAATAAGAAAAGGGATTCCAGACAGCTTAACTGAATCTAACTATGAAGTTGTCGCCCATCGCAAATTTACCAAGCACAACCATAGGCATAATTTAATAGTGTAAGCAATGATCATCCATTGCGGATGTACCAAACATGATTACTCTTAGCATACGTATGGCCCCTCATTCGCGGATATACCAAGCATGATTGTATCCTATAGTACTTGGTAGTTATCACCCATTGTGGATATACTAAGCATGATGACACCTTGAATATGTATGGTCCCCCATTGCAGATATACCAAGCAGGTCCATAGGCATAGTTTAATAGTGGAGGCAGTGATCACCCATTGCAGATATAATAAGTATCATCACTTTTAGAATATGTATGGTCCCTTAATGCGGATATACCAAGTAGGACCGTATCTGATAGTACTAGGTAGTGATCTCCATCGTGGATATACCAAGTATGATCACACATAGAATAAGTATGGTCCCCATTATGGATTAACTAGGCAGGACCATGGACATGCCTCTAATAATGTGGTCCTCCAATGCGGATTAACCAGGTGGGACTACATATGGAAATGATTTAACCAGTAGGCAGTGACCCACCAATGCAAATTAACCAAGTGGAATGACCCATATAATGCATGTGGTCCCCCTAACGTGGATTACTATGCGGGACCATCTATGTATCACACTGTTATATGGTGCTGTCACATTATCACACATCATACCTCATACATCAACATCTATGATTTACAATGGGAGCACATACACTATCAATTCCACTTGGCAACCAAATATTGTCATACATAAGTTCTATAGAATACTTCTAATATAGTTTTCGGTTCATCTTTTCATACTAACAATATACATTATCGTTACTCTCCTCTAGAAGTCCAGACTCTAGTACATACTTAAACTCAGTAAGGTGTCACTTACACACAAACCAAAAGGTACATTCTCATGACAGCGCGCTAACCAAAGTAGGCCCACTAAGCACCATTAGGCCATCTCTACCAAAATATAGCCTGTTTTGACACGAAAACCGTCTCCAACCGAGTGTTAAGCCAAAGGGATTATGGGCCCCACCAGGCCATAATTCATCCACAAGGCTAGCGGGCTGGCCAAAAGGAGCAAGCCTGCCAGCCCGTTTGCACTACCCAAAACCCATGCTAGTTGACGTCAGGTTATTGTTGGATTTGAAAATTTTTTTAAACGATTTATTTATTTATTTTTAAAATTCTAATTTTTTTCTTATAAATACCTAAGCCATTTCTACACCATTTCTCACATTCTTTTCACCATTCCATACTATCTTACCTCATTTTATTTCAATTCTTCACCAATTTTTCTCATCATTTTCATTATATAAAGATAAGAAATCCGGATGCTTATTCATTTAGCAACAAGTGACACCCAAATATGTACAAAAACCTTATTTTAATATGGTAGTTTAATTCAATTAACATAATAAATTATTGAGGGGACTAAAAAATAGCCTCATTTGGTTGGAGATGAGTTTTTTGTCAAACGAACTATGTTTAGGCCTATGGCTCTTTGGACCTTTCGGTTGGAGATGATATAAAATATGGTCTCACATTGTTCGTTAAAAAATAATTTCTTACAAAATTATGGGCTAAACATGATACTGTAATCCTGTTTCAGTTAGGGATAGCCTTAGGTCTCTAGTTCAAGTTGATACGTGATCTTTGTTAAATGCTTTACATGGAAAAAGTGAGAAGCTTTTTCGGATTCAATATTGATCAAAATAACAATAAATATTCATAACAACGCAATCAAGAAACCCAAACAGGTTACGAATGACGTGGCAGGTTGTTTCTATTTCATTTTTTATGAAGTCCTCGTGATTTTTGTTCTGTAGTGGTAATGATGAGTTGGAGCTGGAAAGTACAAAAGGGTAGAAACACAGCCATCATCACGCAATAAATGAACATATAAAATTTGGTCGGACGTTTTTGTATGAAATTATCTTCCCCCGTTCAACAAAAAATAAAAAATAAAACTTCCCCCAAAAGGGTAAAAACGACAGCGGCACGTCTCATTCAGAAACTTACATCACCGTAAAATTCGTTTGTCTTCAGGTAAATATGAAAGTGAAACTCGTTTAATAAACTCCCGCAAGTTCCCGTACGCGGTTAAAATAAATATTACTTATCACTTAAAATAAATAGAAACTTCTACTCAAAATTCTTAATATTTTAATCACATAATTTTATGCTTATGATCATACTCATATTATGAATCACACTGTAAATATCATCTTTATAAAAAAATAAATTAAAACTAAGGTCATTTAGTCAATCTATTATAGCAAATACATAGACGGTTCGTAATGCTTTTACCAATACCGTTCATTTGTTTTTAAACAGTTTGATAACTAAACGATCTTAGTTTTAATTGATTTTTTGCAGAGACGATCTATATAGGGTCATTTAGGTATTGTTTGGTACGAAAAACTGGACGGGACAGGACGAGACAGAACCGAGGTTCTGTGCTATGTTTGGTATGCGTAAGACAAAACGGGACAGTTGTTCCATTCTACGTTTGGTACGCGCTGGACGGAACGGAACCAAAAGATTGAATGACTAACTTACCCATGTTCCATCTGTTGTTTGGTACAATGTTTATGCATGGGACGGGACATAACATTTTTTTTTCTTTGAACTTGTTCATATTCGAACACATATATGCTTATCTATGATATATTTTTTTACAGTAGCACATGGCTGAAGATATGTTATGCCATTTCTTGACTGAAGACATGGCAGAAGAAGCAAAACGAAAAACAATGGCAGAAAATTTAGAGAGAGAAAGTGAATGACTAAATATTGTATTCCTTGAACAATGAATGAATTACACAGAGAGGTGTTTGTTATTTATACAAGTATTCTTTGCTTCACTCATAAGCTACTAACCAACTAGCTTCCTTATATCCCTACGAATCCCAACAGACTAACAGCCTTCCTACAATCTGATGTGTAACCTTCATGCTGATGTGTCTGTACAGCCATACTAATGTGTACATATCAGTCAACTGACCCATGGCCTGAAGCAATAACTTCATGTTTCTTGAGTATTCATCTAATAAAAGGCTATTTGGGACAAGCCTGGATCTTTAAGATAATCTAATGTGGTGCAACAATATACATGGAGACCTATAAAACAAAAAGCAAAGAGCATTGGTAAGTAATAATAAAACAGAAAAACTACACAAATTTATCAGCAAGCCATGAATGACAGTTTCTCCAGAGCTCTTCTCAGAAGACTTCTTCTTCCACAGCCACTTGCGCTCCATCTACGGTTCAATTCTCCAACTCCCAAACTAGCACATCACAATGTGTCCATCTACAACACACAATTACAATTTTACAAAGTCATCAAAAACCCACCTCGAATCCTCTTCAAAATTGCACGAAATAGAAGATGAAAGCCTTAAATAGTTAGCTAACAACGAAATCCTTAGAGATTGTCGCTGCACAACTATAACTCCAACTAATACAGCAAGGCCTTTCAAATTCTTTCCACCAAATCTAAAGCATTTAAGCAAAAAAAAAGAAAGACTTCGTTTATCGCATTCTCTCACCTTTGCTTCAAATCCACTCCAAAAAACATTTAACCCAAAATATTATCACACTATATAAGAATCAAAACAAAATGGATCTGCAGACTCGCTCGCTCTGAAGACTCGACGATTTGCAGCTCCAGCAGCATCACATCCAACTCAATCAATTGCTTCTGAAATAGTGAAAAAACCATGACAATGTGCAATTGATAAATTGATGAACAACCCAATTCTCGAAATCACAAAAGAAGAACAACCTAACTCTCGAAATCACAAAAGAAGAACAACCCAATTGATAAATTGATGAAACTTTGCAGAATACCCAGTTTCAGAAGCCAAAATTGCATGAATGGAAAAGTGCTTGCATCAGAAAATAAAGGGAAAAAAAAAACCAAAATATCCAACACAAAAGCTCTAATTTAAGAGCAACCCAGAAACTAAAATTCAAAAAATTATCAAAAATTTTGAAGTACTAAAATTCAACGTAGAAAGAATAAAAGGAGGAAGACCCAGATTAAAGAACCAGCTTTTTCCATCATACGAAGCCAAGCTCACAACCGAACCCACTAAATTGCACAACTCGGAACCAGATCCAATTCTTTACAAACCAAAATCGTAATAAACCTTAAAAATCAGACTTTGTTCTTTTTCCCAAGCACAAGTTAAACCAGAGAAACCAAGAAAACTAACTTATTTTCTCATAATCATCCTATTTTCCCAGAAAATTGAAATTTTCCATGGAAAAATCAAGAAAACGAACCTGGAGATGCAGCGGCTATGGGAGAAGATCGAGATCGAACCTGGAGATGCAGTGGCTACGGGAGAAGATCAAGATCGAACCTGGAGATGCAGCTGCTATGGGAGAGGATGAGGATGAAGGCTACGGGAAAAGGCAGCGGCAAGCAAAGAAGATGGAACGAAGAAGATAGAATTTTAGGGTTTGTTTTTTGGATGGTGTAAATATTGATAAAGATAAGGGGCAGTTTTGTCTTAAAATGTTATAAATTTGTGTTCCACGGATGTGGAACCAATCGTTCCAGGGGGGAGGCGGAACGAAAAATCAGCCAAATTTCGTCCCGTGGGACAATGCGTTCCATGGTTTTCGGGCGCACCAAACTTGGGATGGAACGCCTCGTCCTACTGCGTTCCGTCCCGTCCCGCGTACCAAACACACCCTTATACTATGAAATGTTCTAATTATCAACACGAACTTCTATAAATTGATAACGAATAATTTTAAGAAATTTATATTCGTATTTGAATAGCTAAGTATTATACGGTTAAAATACCGAAAACAAACCGCGGTAAAAAAAAAGCCCCGAAAAAGTAAAAAAACAATCATAATACACTTTCCACTTCATCACAGCCAGTCACGCTCGGAGACTCGCAGAGAGAGAGAGAGAGAGCAGAGAAAAGGGTGGATGTGGAGGGCGTTGTTCTTCTTCCCTGAGCAGAAAAGAACAAGTTTCGTCCTGCTTTTCCAGGCAAAGCTCTGATTTATTACCAAATCGGAACCAAACACACTCGCTTTTGCAAGCGAAGCAGAGACGAAAACCACAAAAAGTATGAGCGAAGACGCAAAGAGAAGCGTCGCCGGAGCTCTGTCGGCGAAGCCCAATTCCGACGACCGGAAACCCTCCTCGGCTGTCACCACACCCACCGGCAAGCGCGTCATCATCAAGAGCGCCGACATGTTCCAGGATATGCAGAAGGAGGCCGTCGACATCGCCATCGGGGTTAGCTCTCTCTCTAACTTTGTTTTGCGATTTTTCTTGCTATATTGGTGTTTGGATTGAATTCAGAAATGGGTTTTTTGGGGATGGAAAATTGAATTTCTGGGTTCTGTTCTGTTCAGGCATTTGAGAAGCACAGCGTGGAGAAGGACGTTGCCGAGTATATAAAGAAGGAGTTCGATAAGAAGCATGGACCCACTTGGCATTGCATTGTTGGCCGTAATTTTGGTAATCCATTCAATTTCTCTCCTTTTCTTTTCTGGGTTTTTTTCAGATTTATTATTTGAAAACATTTGGTGACATTGAAGAAAATATAATTCATTGTTTTGTGATTTTAGTTGTTAATTGTTTTTTCTTTTTTGGTGGTTTAATTAGGATGAGTTGTGTTGTTTGAAATGGAATGGATCTAAAGCTTTAATGGATTCCTATGTCATAAACTATTATCAGCCGGATGTTGAAAAAAGTACTTGAAGTTTATAGTTCTTTTTGAAGAAAACATTGTAGCTCTCTCAGATTAACAAATTCTAAGTAGAATGGCTGAAAAACTTTGATCATATAGATATAGATCTGGTGTTATCGTAGCCAACTATACATGTTACTTTATTTGTGGACATGAAATAGTGCTCAACTCAATAGGAGAAACGCTGATGCCGAATGTTTATTCTCCTCCAACAGATCCTGATTTTGGAGGGATCTGTGTTAGTGATCTTTCCTCAACCTTTTGTTTAGTGGTTGATATTCGGCTACTGTTGAATGGTGGAAAGGGATTTTTAAGTGATCGAAAGTTGGGGATTCAATCTTGTATATAATCACTCTGCAATAAAATCATGTTTGCCAACAAGTGAAATTAAGTTGTCGGCTTGTCTTACATGCTGACTGTACCGAAATGAAGTTGTCGGCTTGTCTAGATCAATGTCTTATCAATACCCTTGAAGGAGGCAGCAGACCAGAAAATGGTTGGGGTTTCGCTTCTGTATATCATGTGACAACATGCCTAAATGCTTAGCTGATTATTTGGAGGAGAGAGATTTTAGGTGGTTAGTCTAGAAAAAATTTAGGTGAGATGTTTAAGAAATTCACTGACCACAGATTGAGCCGAAAAAGTTTAGTGATAGCCTATCCATTTGAAAAGGTTGTGTTAGTGACGTACTACCACGCAAGAGGCAGCCCGTTGAGGCGTTGATTTACTTGCTCTAAAAGTGAATGTCCTTATAAGTCTGTTATGTTGTTGTTCCACTTCTGTATATGCAACAGATATTTTGGTTCTTTTTCATTGCTACGTGTTTTCCGCTGTTGCATTTTTCACATCCAATCGTTTTGGTGTTGGTGTAAAATAGAATATCACTCCCCGGCTTTAACAAAGTTCCTATATTTTCTGTTTCGTATGAGTATTAGTTTGCGCCATTTCTAACTGAAGGAAACAGTTGGTGGGATTGCCTTGGATAATCAGAGCAACATTTTCTTTAGTAAAAACATGAGGCCACCTAGGTTGAACAGTTCATAATTGGCTTGTGAGTCTCCTATGTGTCTTCCACTAGCACCCTTTTGGTTTATTTTGAACCTCACAAGCACTGGCATTGTTGCTTCAGAGTTCAGAGCGTTTGCACTCATTGGGCTTGCTGGGTACGTGTGATTGGATTGGAATGGATAACTCCCTAATCTCAAGGCATGTTGAGGGGAAAAATGAAAAAAAATTATGACCAACTAGAGGGTGGAAGATGGATTAACTCACAAAGGAAACCTAAACCCTCTCCAAAATGGTAGGATTAGGGATGAGTTGTCTTCATGTCTAATCCTCTGCTGTTCCCCTCTAAATGAAAAACCATTCACTTCTACCTTCAATTTGCCTTTAAACTGGATGGTTATCCATTACAATCCAATCCTACTAACCAAACGAGGCCATATTTGGTTGGGTCTAAGCTAGCTGGGAGTCTGCAATCAGCTCTTTTCATTATATTCCCGACAGATGTATGCAAATGACCAACACAGCAGGCAAAGGCTTGTGTTTGACACCTTTGGTATCTTTGATATGGCATCCAGCTTTAGATGAAACCAGGCCTACTAAGGGTGCTAAGTTTTCTCGGTCCATTCAGAATGCAACATATTGAAGTTGTGTTCCGATATTTTGGATTTTCGGAATATTTTTTCTTTTCCTTGATCAATCTAATCTTGAAATTGTTGTATAACATGTGGAACTACAAATAATTCATTCCATCAAACAAGAAGTATTCACGAATATATTTTCGCGTTTTTCCTTCGTGCAGGTTCGTATGTGACTCATGAAACAAACCACTTTGTCTACTTCTACTTGGATCAGAAAGCAGTTTTGCTATTTAAGTCTGGTTGAACGCTTGTGATGATGACAAAGATGGTGACGAAAAGAATGACGACAAGCCTGAAGTTGTGATGCCATAAATTGAACGTGTATGTATTAAATTGAATCTGCTAGCTGGTCAACCGCTTGCTTAAAATTCTTGCACTTAACTTGTATATCTAATACTACTTCTACGGGCTGTGAGGTATGAGCTTCAGTTTTTCAATTTAATTGTGTCTCTAACTTGGCTTTAAGCTCTTTCATCTTTCTTTGCGTGGTGAAGTGAGAAATTGGAACTTATTTAGGGCATCCTGATTCCCCATTTGCCCATGGAAACGGAATACTTTGCATAAAATGCCGGCCTTTTCATTCTAGAATGGACCGGCCAATAGCATGGACCGAGATCCGTGGCAGTTGGATCGTTAGTCAAGAATCCAACGATCATGGATCCCCGCCCGTACCATACTAGACAAAGCAGAAAGAATGTGCAGAATTAAGAGGAGATACACTTATTGGTTTTTTTTTTTTTTTTTTGTCAAACGATAGATTTTGTTAGATTAGGTGTTAGATTAGTCACCGACGGAGCTCGAACCCACGTCATCATGAATGAATTATTCGGTAGATAGGTTTTTCTTTTACGTAATCAATCATGCTTTTATTTTTACAACTCCTTGTACCGAAGCATACTCCTTTGATCTTATTAAAATGAATGAATTATTTGGTAAGAGTACTCTTTGGTAAATAGGTTGTTCATGTCTTGCTGCCAGCAAGTCATGTTTATTTGAGGAACATTTAAAAAAAACTAGGGTTCTACATTGACTTTTAAAATTGTTCGTCAAATTTAAGGATCAATTGATAACTATTTTGGTCTTTTTAAAAAAAAAATCTATTTTGTTTTCAATTTTCAATTTTTGTTTAATTTTTTGAAAATAAAAAACTTAAAGATACTTTTTATTTTTCAAAACTTTACCAAACAAATGTTCAAAATCATTAAAAAAATCAAAATTAAAAAGTAAAAACGAAATGATTATCAACGACTTCTTTAATCTTATAAAAATGCATATTAGTTTCTGCATGAAGCAAAACTAAGACCTTACAGTGTCGTTCTCCAATCTCCAGGGAGGGCTTATGGAGAGGGGAAAAAAGCTACATTTTCAATGATATTTTTGTAGGCTTTGAAATCAATGGTAATTCACAAAAAAAAAGGTAGAAGTTTAAAAGAAATATTATCCATATATTCATATTATCATATATATCCATCATTTTTGCCAAATTATTGATTCGCACCTGAAAACCCTTTTCCTTTTTGTGTCTTTTCTTTATGGAACTGTTTCCTAATGACAATTTAAATTTGATAGACGTGATGTTTCAACTTCCAATCATGCATGCATGCCTCTCACCCAAGGTCTAAAATATTGATGATATCGAAAATATCGGTAGTTCAAAAACACGGAAATTTCGATGGAAATATCGGGATATTATCGATATCTATAAAAATTGAATAAAAACCACGGAAATTGCAAGAAAAACTTGGAAATTTTTATTGAAAATTTGCAGGATGTTTATTTAGTCAATTATCTATTAGTTTATCATAAAAAATTGGAAGGAAATGCATTGCATGATGGATTTAACTGATTTAAGTTGATTATATAGCGAGCTGGCAAACATTGTGAGTGTAGAAAATATATAAATATTTTAGCATATTTTCACAAAAATATAAGTGATATGGTGGTCAATGTGTTGAAGGAGTAAAATGGGAGGGGTTCGAATCCCCTTGGTGTTTTTTTAAATATAGAAATTTAAAAAATACGGAAATTTCGATGGAAATATCGATGACATCGGAAATATCGGTAGTCCAAAAACACGAAAATTTCGATGGAAATATCGGGATATTATGGATATTTTAGACCTTGCTCTCACCTACACACACCGTATAAAATTACCCGACTCTCGACTAGTGCTTTGCAGAATGCAGGACAAATTATTGTATACGTCGATTGCATTAGTAGTAGTAGGTATGTACCACATGCATTGTGAGGAAAAATATAAAGGAAAACTAATTAAAAAGGTTTGAAAACTTTGAGTTTTAACGATAAAGAAAAAATAAAGGGTAAAGTGAATAGTACCATGATTGACTTTTTAGTGTAAAAATGTGATTTTTCGTTAAAATGAACAGTACTGAGAGCTTTTCGTTAAAGTTCTCAAAATATAATTGGCTTAAGCATAACCTTTCTCCAAGGAGACTCCATTAAACCGTAACAATTACCTTCCATGTATTGTTTGAGAAAAGTTTCATACAACCGATGCGTACAAAATCTTTTCCTAATGTTATATATATCAACAATTACAATTCAATTTTATTATTTTGCATTGCCAGAGAAGAGTCACGAGTACAAAATCTTCTCTAATGCAACATTGATAAGATAATAGTAAATTTTGCTTTTTGCGCTGTCATAGAAAAGTTATATATAACCGATGCGCACAAAATATGTCCCCAATACGACATTGATAAGAAGAGAGAACAATTAAATTTCATTTTGTGTTGTCAAAGGAAAGTAGACAAGTACAAAATCTTCCCTGCATGTGATAAAATAAAAGAGTAAATTGTAGCTATGGTCCCTTAACTTTAACTCAATTGGAGCAATGGTCCCTCAACTAAAAATCCATTATCATTGGTCCCTCAACTTATCAAAACGTGCAGCTATGGTCCCTCAACTAAAAATCCATTATCATTGGTCCCTCAACTTTAATTCAACTGGAGAAATGATCCTTTAACTTTAACCCAATTGTAGCAATGGTCATTCCAATATAACTCGTTTTGACAAAAATTTTGACATAGTTGACAAAAAGAACCATAATTATACACTTTGATGAGTTGAGGGATCCTAATTGTATAAATGGTCATTCCAACATAGCTTATTTTGACAAAATTTTTACAAAATTGATGAGAAGGACTATAACTACACATTTTGATAAGTTGAGGGACTAATGGTAATGAATTTTTAGTTGAGGGACCGTTGCTCCAATTTGATTAAAGTTGAGGGACCATTCGTACAATTTACTCAAAATAAAATAACAGTTAACTTTCCTTACGCATATTGTCGGCAGAGAACAGTTAGATATAACCGATGAGCACAAAATCTTTCTCTAATGTGACATCAATAAACGACAACAATTAGACTTCAGTTTGCATTGTCAGAGAAAAGTCGTCGAGTACAAAATCTTCCCTAATGCGACAAAATAAGATAACAAATACTTTGCTTACGCATATTGTCGAAGGAGAACATTTAAATATAACTGACTCACAAAATATTTCTCTAATGCGACATTGATAAACGACAGCAATAAGATTTCATTTTGTTATCGAGTACAAAATCTTCCCTACTGTGACAAAATAAGATAACAATTAACCTTGCTTACGCATATTGGTGGAGGAGAACATTTAAATATAACTGAAATCTTTCACTAATGCGACATCGATTAGATTTCATTTTGCGACGTTGGAGAAAAGTCGTTGAGTATAAAATCTTCCCTAATGCGACAAAATAAGATAATAGTTAAATAAAATCGACACGCACAAAATATTTCTCTAATGCAACACCATTAAACGACAACAATTAGATTTCATGAGAAATGTCGTTGAGTACAAAATATTTCCTAATGCAACAAAATAAGATAACAATTGAATTTGCTTTCGCATATTGTCAGAGGAAAGTTTTGGTGCTTACAAAATTCTTTCCCTAATGTAGACACCCATGAATGTTCGAGAATCAACTCTCTTTTCACATTGTCAAAGAAAAGTTAAATATAAGTCGCGCATGCAAAAAATTTCTCTGATTTAAACACCAACGAACGATAAGATCACCATCTTTCTCATTGTCATAAGATAGTTACATATAATCGTGCATAAAATATCTTTCCAACTTAATGAAAAATTTACCAATTCTCCCTTGGCTTCCCTTCCCCAAACTATGCTTTCCTTTTTCAGTACTAATAATCAAGGGGTAGTGCTATTCACAGTCCTTTTTACCCATACATCTTTGTTAACTTTTTTTTCAATTCATTTGATCCGACGAAAAAAATTAAGAGTGGTGTGAGAAGTAAAAACAGATGCGTGGATAGCACTACCCATAATCAAAGACCCCAAAACCATGTACTACCAAAAAACCCAAGATCCCAAAACCAATTACCAAAGAAACAAAACCCCAAAAACCATCCACCCTCATGTTATATACCATATGTTTGGACACACAGAGCTTGGGCAAATGTTTGACGAGATTTTACTACTATTTGCAAAAGAAGCAAGAAAAAAGAATGCTCAAACATGGCAAATTTATCGGACCTACTTTCCTGTCCTGTCAATCAGACTGTCAAATGTAAGGAAATGGAAACTCAGGTAATTAAAAACGGTGATTAAGAAGGAAAACGCTCACTAAATAGTGTTCAATGTCTACGATCATATCAAGAGCGACTCGAGAGATAAAATGCAGAAATGGAAGGACCTCATCAGTAAATAGGAAAACTGCAAGGGGTTTCAGGAAAATCTATTGAAATCTCATGTTTCTTGGTGGCATTAATCTTGTTTTGCTGTCGGGACCAGGACATTGTTCTCCAAGTACTAATTCTGCACTCCGTTGTTGTCCACCATTTATATACTATTGTCCCCTCAGGGGGCAATTTAGACATATTCCCTCTACAAATCCTCTATATATTACACCCCACCGCCATTGCATCAAGCAATACAGAAAATTAAAAACTCAAAATATATATATAACCAAATTAAATGAATAAATTCATGAATGCCACGGTTAAGCATAACAACAAAGTGCCATTAATGCCCTTTCAACTGTCACAAACTCCCACGACTGTCCTCCTCCATCGTTTCCGTTCTAAACAATGGGGGAGCAAGCAAAACTGTGGGCTAATATTACACATAAATGCTTGAACAGGTTGGATTCTTTTGGCCTCGTAGCAGGAAGCAAGAAAAAACGACGGAGGACATCAACGTCTTTTGAAAGTAAACTAAGGGTAAAACTGGAAACATAACTCTAGAAACCAATTCTTCTCGGTTCCAAACTGGTAAAACTCTCTCTCCCTCCCCTTTCTCAGTAGGCAAATCCACCCGCTCGGTTTCTGGCCCCTTTGCGCTGATCAGAGGAAGCAGAAGAAGAAGATGGTGAACCGTACTTTTGCTTCTCCTTGCGAACAATCTCCTCCTCGTCCATGAAAATCTGCCTGTACCTGCAGTCCACGCTGCAAAATCCCCTGTCCCCCCTGCATTTTCAAGACCAAGCGAAAAAACCCAAATCAAAGATTGTAACTTTTTTTCCTCCAAAATCACCATGCAATTACGCAAATAAGAAAAAAAAACTGGGCTTTTCACAAAACAGCAAAATCGGAGGTGGGTTAGTGATAAAAATGCGATTTTTATTTATTTTTGGGTGGGTTTTGTGGGCAGAGGGGGGAGAGAGAGAGAGAGAGAGAGAGAGAGAGAGAGAGAGAGAGAGAGAGAGAGAGAGAGAGAGAGAGACTTACTTGTACATGTAGATGTCCTTGCCAGGCAAGAGCTTCTGCTTGCAGAGAAAGCATTGGTCGAGAAAACTTGGTTGTCCAAAGAAGCAGGGTGAGGAGGAGTGAGAAGAAAAGTTAAAACTTTTGTGGGGTATTTGTGAAGGGCTTGAAGGAGAAGGCAAAAAAGAAGAAGAAGAAGAAGAAGAAGATGAAGAAGAAAACGGCTTGTTGATGACAACCATGGTGGCTTTGTTAATTACTTGTGGGATTTTTTTGCTGACTCCACTCCCCTTTTGACCTTCTTCCAATACTATGCTAAGTCCCACCATATCTATCTATCTCATTGAATCCTTAATTTCTCTCTCTAAAATTTTCTACGGGAGGTTCCTCTCTCTCTAAAATTTTCAGTGTGAGGAGGAAGGAGAAGCCTTTGCTCTCTGGTTGACAGGAAAATTTGAGGAAAAATAAATACAGAAAGAAGAAAGGGAGAGGAGAATGGTACGGGTGGGTTTGGTGGGACCCCTAACAGCTATGGAGCAAAAACAAGGACGATTAGCGTAGCCATCGATTTGACTCATTGTGCTGGTTAACTGCCACATACCCCCCTCTGTAGTTTCCCATTTTCTTTTTCTTTTCTTTTTTCTGGTTTTTTCTTTCTTTAATAAGTTCCAGTTTCTTTTGTTTGTTTTGTCTGCTTGTGTTTACGTTTAAATCGTGATTGCTTGTATAATTATGGTCTGATAAGGATGATAATAATAATACCCTAGTCGCAGTTGCAGTCGCAGTCGCATATCAGTGGAAGAAGGAACTACTCGCTCCTTCTCCCTCCCTCCTTCCTTCTCCCTCTCTCACAAAAGCCAGAAAAATGGGTCATGACTCACGTGATTAGTTCCTCTTCTGCGGAGGGTTGCATGGGTTGTGTGATTTATACATGAAGGCTGACAAGAAAGCATGCTCTGGTTTTGTCTACATGCTAAATTGCCAAAACAAAACAACAAACCCTTGAGTTTATGTACACATCACACACCTTATTTCTTTTATGTTTTACTAATTATTTTCCGTTGCATGGCCGTTTTCTTTTGTGATTTTATGAGTCAGTGTTATTGTGTGTTACACTATGATATGCATGTAAAAAATCTTACATGCATGCGCGAGACCTTTATTCAGGGACGGATTCATCTTGGGGCAGGGTGGTCAACTGACCCCTAAGGTCAGAAATAATTGAAGAAAGGAAGGTCGTCCTTTTGCGAATTTAATAAAAAGACCCTCCTTATTTAAACTATAATTTTTTGGACAATATTTTCATACACAAAACAATTAATATTCAAACTTAATTGAAATCTCACTCTTACTAACTGAATAATCTCTAATTCCCATGAAATTATGGTATCCATAAAAAAAATGGAGCATGACTGAAAGAGAGATACAAAAATATGCTTGTGTTTGTAGAAGAAAGTAATAAACAAGTTAGCTTTTATTGATAAAGAAAAGTAAAAGAAAGTAATACACAAATTTTTTTATTGGTAGAGAAAAGTAGAAAATTAATATATTAAGTATGAGCACCACTTAATCAATGTAATATAGAGAAAATCATAGGATGATGACATGTAATATATAGGAGGATAAAAATTTTTGGGGCCGGTAAAAACTTTGGGACCCTGAGTCACTGCATCTTTTGCACACCTTTAATGCCCCTCTGGATGAAAGAGCTGGGCGTTGCCTTTGAAAATCCGAGATGCTCTTTAAAGTTGCCATCCAATCACCTCTATGGGCATGGCAGCTGCTAGTCTCATACCTTTGCATGTGTTGATATGTGTAGATGTCAATAGGCTCATTCGACATGTGCCAAAATTTGTCGATATGGTCACTCAAAAGTTATCGACATCAGTTAATATGCTTGCTCTGAAGTTGTTGGTATTTATCGGTAGGCATGCATTATGCTTGGAAAATGACCTCAGGCCTACCAAGTGCTCGATGAAATGCCTCAATGAAAAAATTTGCATGTTATTCCATCCAAAAAAATTTACTTGCCCTCTACAATTTTTATGGATCCGCATTGCCTCAATTTATCTTTTTGTATATTCGGATGCCTTTGCATAAGTCGGAAATATTTTCCTTATATATGATGAGTTATTTGCATATATGTTAGACTATGATATGCATACAAGGAAGATGAACTTACATGTAACAAATATTTTCTTTCCACTAGTACTGCGGTCTAGTAATATTTTTTTTCATATGTAAATAAGAGGTATTAGGTTGAACTCACATGGATAACAATGATGTATTATATTTGTGTTGAGTTCGATATTTAGTTGGCAATTGGTCTATTGTGCGGCCTAACTCATCTCCCCTCCCTTTAGAGCAGATTGTCCTCCCCCCTTTAGATGTAGAATATCGCTCTATTAAAAAAGTAAAAAAATTTAGGTTCGATTTACAGTTAGCGAGTTCGATACTAAATATTATTGTTTCATTTGTGAGGTTTAACTCAACTCTCATCTCCAATGTCGTTGTTCAATTCATTATAAAAACGCTCCTTTTCATTTATCTTTTCTCAAGTAAATATTGTTGCTTCATTTGGATGCCTTTTTATATGGGAACTTTCATGAAAAGGGCTTGGGCTAAGTTTTTTTTAACCAAAAACCATGCTATAACTTTATTTAATGAAAAAGAATTAAATTTTAATGAAAAACCCTTAAATTTTAATAAAAAGGACAAAACAACTTAATTTTTAATAAAAAGGACAAAAAAACTTAATTTTTAATAACAAGGACACAATTTATAAAAAAAAAAAAAAAAAAAAAAAAATGACACTGAACACTGTTTATGAAACTGAATACTATTTATGAAACTGCACTATTTATAAAATTGAACAGTACTATACTATTTATTGGTTCAATCTCATAAATAGTGCCTAGTTTTTTGTCCATTCTTATAAATAGTGTATAAGTCTTAGTCATATTTCATAAATAATGCCTAGTTATTGGGTCCAGTTTCATAAATAATGTATAGTAATTGGTACAGTTTCATCAATAGTTTCTCTTTCTTGGTCTGATTTCATAAATAGTGTCTAGTTATTGATCCAATTTCATAAATAGTGCCTAGTTCTTGGTCATGTTTCATAAATATTGTCTAGTTTTTACTCCAGTTTCATAAATAGTGTATAGTCCAGTTTCATAAATAATGTATAGTCCAGTTTCATAAATAGTTTCCACCTATTGATTTAGTTTTGGAAATAATGCCTAATTCTTGTTTTCGTTTCATAAATAGTGTCTACTTATTAGTCCAGTTTCATAAATAGTGTCTACTTAGTGGTCTAGTTTCATGAATAGTGTCTACTTATTGGTGAAGTTTTATAAATAGTATTTTATTCTTGGTTCAGTTTCATAAGGTTTGAAACTTAGACCATTTTTGGTCCTGTAAAAGCACCCATTGTGCTGAAAACGATGAACCCAGAAGTGACTCTTTAGATCAAAACCTTGAGAAGATTATGTTCTCAGTAATTATATTTACAAAGCTGTTTTCAATTACCAAATTAAATATTTCTCACTTTTTTCACATACTTACAATAATAAATGTAGCTCTCCATCCAATTTCTTGAGCTTGGGTGTCATCTTAGAGAAATTTTTCCTTATGCCCATAACACAAATGGTATACCACGTGTTATTATATAAGTGGTGACAATTTTTATTTTTTATGTTATTAATT
This sequence comes from Heteromeles arbutifolia, assembly GCA_024362995.1. Classification (NCBI taxonomy): domain Eukaryota; kingdom Viridiplantae; phylum Streptophyta; class Magnoliopsida; order Rosales; family Rosaceae; genus Heteromeles; species Heteromeles arbutifolia. The sequence goes on from JANCRC010000006.1 coordinate 24,939,796, forward strand.
TTTTAACACAAAAATCTCACAACTTGTATAGAGTGTATCTCCCCGTATTCTTGGCACATTGAAAAGTTTCTCATTATCATGACTACTATTGAAAAACAACACCACAAAAATAAAACAGGAGAATGTAATTCAATTCGAAGTATTTTTCTTATTTTAAGCAAAAAAAAAAAAAAAAAAACTATTAATGTACCTGATGACAAAAAGATGGGGAAAAGAAGTAGAGTGTTTGAAGTTTTTTTTGGAGGGGGGATAGGGTACGCGCCCCAACACTTGGATTTGTCAAGGTTTTTATTTTTTTTATTAATTTTTTGTCTTTATGATTAAATAAAATTAATGAGTGATTTTTTTTTATTAAAATGCAAAGATTTGAAATCCTTTTCATTAATTTTCATTTTTTATAATCCAGAACTTGATAATTTAATCCAGAATTATGTCCAAAGAGATTATGGTATCAAAGTGTGCAGATGAACATGATTGGACGTTGTATTGAAAGTTCTATCACAACCTACCACATGGATTTTAAAATTTTTCCTTTTTCTAGACCAATGGAAGGAACAATGTCTAACCCAATCCAAACCCACTAACAGATAGGGTGGGCTTTACTTAAGTGCTTTCCTTAAAGGTCTTAGTAATTATATATACTATTACCATCTAAATGCTTCCTAATCCATATCTGTAAAATTAATATATAAGAATGACATTCAATGCTTTAGTTGAATATATCTTCTTTTTTAACATAATTACATATTCTTAACCAACAGAGGGAGATGAGTTTTGAATTTAAGACTTTCATCAACACCGTTAAAAGTTTCGAAACTGAGACATCTTTACATAATTAGAATACAAATATCACTAGACCGATAACTAGTTAGCTGTACAGACGGATATTTACAAGCACCATGACTCCCACTGTTCAAGCATGACGATCTAGGTGTGCAATATTTATGGTGAGTTAGTATAGATGAGTAAAGATAGCAAAGCAATGATGCCAATAAATCTTGGCAAGACAATTTAGATCCTTTCCAATAGTACAGAAGGTTTTGAATGAAGTATATATATAGATCATCCCCACCCCAACAAGAAAAAATAAAGGTAAAAAAGGTACGCCTCCTGGAGCGGCTGCAATTCTAACTTCTCAGTGAATGCATTGCCTCCATTAATTTATGTTGATCTGCTAAGCATTCCAAATCCATTTTGTAAAACCAAATTGCAAAAGGTGGAGTTTGATAGTGACCTTACTCTATTCATTGTTTCATAACTCTATTTCCGTTTGTATGTAATCCTTATTGTTTTTACTTTGAGCTACTTATTATTTATTGTATTTGTACCCCATTCTCAATACTTTTACGGTTTAACAATGAATTATTTATACCATATATGTTCTACTCTCACACTTAAAAATGATTTCTATGTAACGGGAATTTCATTGTAACGATATTTCAAGTCAATCATACAGTGTGAAATCCCGTTCCAAAATATGTACATTTTTCATATTAGCGGAATTACGAAAGTACTTTTATGTATTTTGTCGTTTTGATGAAGTTTGAAATGACCATTTTTACCCCCTATCATTTACCCAATCCGAATCCCCTTTTTAGATTTTCTCTGATTTCTCTTCCTCTCTTTGTCTGCCACGTGGCAGCTTCCTATCTCCCTTTCTCTTCTTCTTTCTTCTTTCTTCTCTCCCTCGAGAGATTCTCTCTCTCTCTCTCTCTCTCTCTCTCTCTCTCTCTCTCTCTCTCTTTCTCTCAGATCCCTCTCATCTTCCCAGTGACACACACACTCACCCATACCCAAACCAAGAAGAACGACGACAACACCCATCGTGTCGGACCTCCCCCCCTCTCTCATTCGCCTCTGTGAAGCACAGACAACTTGAGAACCCAGGTCCGGCGAGCCCGTGGCTTTCGAGGTGAAATCCGGCCGATTCTGGCCACCTCACGGCGTGAGACAGGTACAAAACCCTCATTCTCGTCTTGCATTTCAATTTGGTACTTAGATCGTACCCTAGGGTTGCAATTTGGCATCGATCAAAGCTAGGGAAGCTCCGGTCTCTTTCTCGTAAAAAACCCGCCTGAAAACGGGTCGCATCCAACCCATCACCATTGTCCTGCCCAAGAGGCCAGCCCAACCTTCTAAGCCCAAAACCCAAACCCCTACAAACCGAGTCTTCTAACCTAGAGCCTTGGGCCGGGCTTTCAAGCCCAAAGCCCTTTGACCTAAACCCAGGGCCTTCAGTCATCTAAACCAACCTAAATCTAATCCCTTGGGCCAGGTTACAAGCCCAAAACCCCAAAGCCCAAACCCTTTGTACCTAGGCCCTTGGGCCGTGCCAAATAGGGCATTCAGCCCGTTTAACCTAAGCCCAAACCCAATAGGCCCCAGGCCCAAACCCGGATCTGGCTTAGCCCAATCGGATCCCAAGAACCCAGGCTGCGCGTGGGCCGTGCATGAGCCTGCATATGGGTGCGCGTGAAGGGCTGCCCGTAGAGCACACGCGTCACCATCTATGGCGACGCTGGCGACTTTTCTGGCCAACTTTTCGACAACTTTTCTCGGTGTGTGCGGCGGCGCATGGGGGTACCCGAGGTCCCCCTTATGTTTTTCGACATCTTGAATCCGTTTATGAAGTTCGTTTTCTGAAATTCGATCATTATGATAGATTTTTATTAATTGGACCCTTTATGTGCTTAGGTGAGATTATTAGACGCAACTTCGTCCCTTCTATTTTGCACGGCTCTTCGACGACGGGGTATCTGTGAGTGGACCCCTTCTAAAATGCATGTTTTAATAGTAGAAACGCATACATGAAATGCATAATTTAATGGTTACGTTTTACGAAACGTTTTATGAGTAAATTAGATTTACACTTTATGATTATCATACTTTACTGAGAATATTTTGGAATACCATACTTTATCGAATTTATGTTCTTTGTAGTATATATGAAGGATGACTATATACAATTTATGAACATATTTTTACACTCTTTGTAGTATATATGATGGATGACTATATACTATGAAGATATTTTGAGATATATGTACTTATGTTGGAAAGATTATATTCAATGGCTTTGTGCTTATCTAGTGGTCACTGTTCTGCCTATGGGCGATGATACTTATATTGGCTTCGGCCGGGCGTTGGTAGATGGCTACGACCAGAAGATATTTATATTGGCTTCGGCCGGAAGATATTTATATATGACACCACTATTTAGCACCCTATTTGATATATGTTTATTGAAAGGTTTTATGGCATGCTAAGGTTTTCGGAAACCTATTACATATTATGCTATTAGTTTTCATAAACTTTGGGGGTTAGTACGTTATTGAATAACTATATTTGTACTACTTATATATTAACTTGGTCCACTCATATTTGTTTTGCACCCCCTCAGGACATAGGAACGAGGCTTACGATCCGGGCTACGAGGCATTCCCCTATAAGTGACAGCGTGCCATCCCTTCTGCTTTGACATCATTGTAATAGCACCTTCCGCTTGTATTCTGAATTAGATGTATGCTCTGAACATGTCATGCATTATCACTATCATTATCATTGTTGACAGTTGAATATTATTATATTACATTGCGTAGTTCGCGCGAAATTTACATGCATGTTTCACATGTTCTCAACATATGCATTCATTAAATGGCTTGCGTCACCCTCGAGTGTCGGCCAGCACGCGGCCATCCAGATGTCCCTCGGACATCGGAATCGGGGCGTGTCATGTAGTGTCATACATTTAAATTTTGCCACATGAGAGTGCAAAGTTGGCTCGAAATGCATAAGGTTGCGTAAATGACTTGAGATATACTGCCACAGTGACATTTCCGCTGTAAATTAATCTCATTTCGCAAATCCCCTCACTCAATCCTTTGAAACCCTTAATCCTAGCAGCATTCCTATACCAAGATATTAATTTATTTGTTAGCAATTTTTTACCACGGCTAGGTAAAAAGTACGTAGAAGAAAAATTAACACATTTGTGACTTAGGCTCTACGTTCTTAATTAATTGCTTTCACTTTCATGCTTATCAATAATGGGTTTAACTTATCTTAATCTTTCCGACCAAGTCCATTATAGGTGAAAAAGAAATCACACCCATACTACATTACAGATGTATGCAATTGCAAGATATATATGTCCACGCCTGAGATGTTAAATCAATTATCTAAATGCTGTCACCTTATCGGATATAATATAAGATTGGAAAACAATTTAATTTGTCATCGGGAAGAAAATGCAAAACAAACACGTTCGATTCGATGATACGTCAAAGGAAGTTAGGATGACTGATTGCATGTTAATTATTTTTGTTTAAATATACGCCCATCAGGCTAACGAAATTGTAGCAATCATTTTTTTAACTTTAATCTAATTGGAGTAATGATTCATCAACTAAAAATTCATAACTAGTAATCTATTAACTCATCAAAACGTGCAACTTTTTCCTCAACTTCGTTATAATTTCCGTCAAAATGAGTTATGTGCTACACACGTGAGGCTAAATCAAGGGACAAATATAGAAAACCAGATGAGAAAAATTGTAAGGTCTCTCAACTTTAACCCGATTGGAGAAATGGTCCCTTAAGTTTAACCAATTGAAGCAATGGTCATCAACCTTAACCTAATTGTAGTAATGATCCTTTCAACATGACTCATTGTGATAGAATTTTGACGGAGTTAACGAAAAGGACCATAGAAACACATTTTTATGAGTTAAGAGACCCATGATTATGAATTTTTATTTGAGAGACTATTGCTCAAATTAAGTTAAAACTGAGAGATCATTACTACAATTTTCTAATATATCAATCCCAACAAAAATATGCAACACTATTTTAATATAACTTTATTTTAATACATTTTTAAGAGCTTTGATAGAAGGGAAAAGAATTGAATAGATGGAGAGTTTTAGTATTGATATAAAGGTTAGCAAATGTTAGATTCTCTCTCCTCTATGAGCTTATAGAGTGCGTGCTCACTGTGTAAGGTTAAAGGGTCTCTTGAAGCAAGGTTTTGTTGGTTTTTTGCTAAAATATCTAATCAATGTTGTTTTATAGTCTCTTGGATGTTTAAGTAACAAGTGGACAATGTTAAAAAAATTATTTTAGCTACTCAGTTGAACTTTTCATCTCTAACAATACTTTTTATTTTAATAAATTTTGAATGTTTGATTACTAACATTTAAACCCATCCCACTCATTTTCTAAAACAACATTGAACATTATCCCTTCCTTTTCTCCTTGCTCAAAGCAAAGGTCACCTTTGTGATTTATTAGTTTTCAATATTTAGCTGATGATTTGTTACTTTGTAAAGTTAAAGAATGATAGCTTATTTTGCTATAATTGAGACTCTTTTATAGAGTTTGTTGGAGATTTATTTTCTTAAGAGTAATGCTAGGTAAACTAATTTTAGACCAAATTTGTCAACTATGTAATGTGTTATCAATAGTAAATAAGCATGTTAATCAATATTTAAGTAATAATTCAATCATCAACAATCACATTATATGGTTTGCAAAATTTGGTCTAAATAGTTAGTCTCCCTTATATTCTCGTCTTTTTGAAATTTAACTCTTAAAAATAGAATTCTAATTGTTTTACATTATCTCTTGGAAATGCTCTTAGAAAATCAGATTAATTAACAAAACTCCATCTATATGATAAACCATTAAATCACCAGCATGTTGTAACTATGTGCTCTCTCTCTCCAAAAGCTCTTTCTTTAAAAGCTCTCTCCCTCAACAAAACCTAGCCGGCTACCTCCATTGCCGCCAGCCTCTGGCTATGGCTGGGGCTCGGTGGCAGCTTCCTTCCTAGCTTTTTCTCCCTTCCTCTTCCCCCTCTTCCCCATCCCAGCCTTCCCCCTCGCTATAGACGACTATCTTTTCCCCAACATCACGCCGATTTCTCCTTTCTAGCTTCACCTACCTCCTCATCTCCCCTCCCGTGCTTCTCTCCCACCATTTTGTGTGCAGCATTCCTCAAATTTATGCCTTGTACCTTGATCTGGGCCATGCCCTTTCAAGATTTTTTTTTGATTTGGCGCTAGCTTTTCTTGGTGTGGGGTGGATTCGGGTTGCAAGTGGGTTGGATCCACCTTCGTCAACTCTTTTACAGGGTGGTATCACTTTCCTCATCTGGTTTTGGTGGTTGGATTGATGTGTGCACTCAGATCTGGCGGCTCGGCTTTTGCGGCTCAGACCTAGTGGCTCCGTTGCTTGTTGCGGCTAGCCCTTTTGGTGCTCGATGTGTGGATGTCGGTACCTCACTCCGACGAATTTGTAGGTGGTCTTGGCCTGTGTGCCTTGTCCCCCTCTGTGATGAGCGGACCAGCGGATCCCTTCTCGGAGTAGTGTAGTTATTTTCACTCGCCTTATGTGCACCGTGGTGGCGCTGTTGTTTTGGCTAGATTGGTCTTCACTTTTGTGCGATGCGTTATGTATTCTCGTATGTCAACAGTGACTTGACGTAGTCTCGCTCTACCGCAATGATTTTATGTGGCCTCGTTATTTAGCGATGACCATTGTGGATGCCAGTATTGCTCTGTTGCGGCTAATGTTTATTATGACAGATCTGTACTATTGGCACTTGTGCGCTTGGCGATTGTGTGTTCGTGCTTGTGGTAGTCTACTGGGGATTTACTCTTATTTGTCTGTTTGCGCAAATTCACTCCGTATCAATTTATTGGTCACTTGAGCTATGTACCCAATAACACCCTTGTATTTGTTTGTGTTGATTAATGAAATACTACATATCGTTTCTTGTAAAAAAAAAAAAAAAAAAAAAAATAAAATCACCAGCATGTTTGCTTGCCTTAACACCCATCCGAATAGACTTCTCCATGATACCATACATGTTTTGATTGATGTATGAATAGTTAGAGCTAATTATATTTGTTAGGGTTAATTACACCATATGCATCTCTCCACTTTCGAGTTAATATCATTTCGGTCCCCGCCTTTTCAATATTGACACTTTTACTACTCTTGAATTACGACTAATCCATCTTTTGCATGCATTAAGTCATATAACAAATGGATTAAAAACTGCCACATAGACAACAAATAAGAAATTTTTTTGAATAAAAAATAAATCTAGATGAAAATGAATATTTATCTATTCAACATCAATGTGGCATTCATATAAGCATAAAGTATGCCCACGGAGGGATATGTAAAAAGATAGCTAACTACATTTCCCGTCTTTCGTTTGATGCAATTTTCAAAATGGGTAATGAGGTTCAATTTTCTTACATGGTACTCTCAGGTTTTGAATTAATATCAATTTATACCTATTGTCTCTTTGAATATCTAATTATCTATTAAATTAAAGACGGTTTTTTTTTTTTTGTCAATATAGTATAATGTGGCTTACAAGTTAGTCTATATAATAAGGTCTCAAGCTCGTGATGTGAACAATTAAATGAATTATCATACAATCAATTAGGCTGAAAGCATAAACGACACAATTTCAATACCTTATGGTGCAATATATGAAACAAATTAAAACTTTGTATCTATTTATAAAATCAATACAACCTTAAGGGTGTAAATGTGGTTAACCGTTTAAAATACTAAAATAATTAAGGAATAAACTTATCCCTACAGAAACACTCACAAAGATCCCCAACTATGTAAGTTATTCTTCAAAGAATAATTGGATTTGGATTGAGGGTTAAATGATTAATTAAAGCTAATGAATATGAAGTATTTATTACAGTAAAAGGACTAGTTAAAGTTAAACCAGCTGGATCGTCTTGAAGCAAAGGGAGATAAGAGCATACGTTCAGTTCCAAAATGGTAGGGGAAGGTTGCTTTTAGCTTTAGCAGTAAATAAGCCTCGAAGAGATAAACGAACAGGTGTGCGAGTTTTTTATTAGGATAATGTTAAAGAGATTAAATTTAGAAATTAAATTTGTAAATTAAATTATGTGTCATCAATAAGAATAAACACGTTTATCAACGTTCAAGTAATAAACCAACCATCAATTTCTATATATTTTAGTTTTCAAAATTTTGTCTACAAATTTAATCTCTCTACTTGTAAGTGAAACCTAGCAAGTCATCAAATATAAGGAGTTCAAGAACAAACTTACATGCGACAACGATTTCATCGTTCTGTAGCGTTTTATTGTATGCGATGATGAGTTCATCGTTTTGTGCCATTTTGTCATAAAAAACGTAATTTCCTAATGTAGAGTTCCGGTGCTGAAAATTGCTCTACTAGCTGACTTTGAGCCTGATCCTCGAGTCTTCCATTCCATCCATAAAAACACACACAAAGATGGATGGAATTGTATACGAAGATGGAGAGACGGTGATATCATGTACGTACGCATGCACAGCTTAAACCTAGCTAGTTTTACGGAGAGAGAGTTCTAGAGAGAGATAGAGAGAGAGAGTTAGGTGCCATGTGGCACTAGCTAGTCCAGCTAAAAGCTACAGAGAGGACAGCTTTCCAGGTGTTGTACTGCTAGGATGATGACGTGGAACGTTTGTAGGGGCTTGCTTCCCTGTATGGTCACTCATGACTCCCTCTCTCTCTCGCTCTCTCTCTCGGCTCCATCTCTCCAGAGTCCAGAGAGTACTCCATTGATGACTCCCTCTCCCTCTCTCTCTCTCTCTCTCTCTCTCTCTGGGCTCCATCTCTCCAGAGTCCAGAGAGTACTCCATTGTTAGAAAACAAAACAAAATACAAAGGGCCGTAGGTAATATTTTCATATATAATAAATCCGGCGCCACAGTGGGACAGGTGGCTTTGATTGATCTGCATATTTGCCATCTCTCATTCATGCCACCTAATACTCCACTACTCACTACAATCTCCACTCGACGATCTGGTGGTGAATCTACTTCACTTGTTCTTGTGTTAATCTGCTAGGACTACTAGACTAATCAACTACTAACTATGTTAACTAATCATCATTAATCGTTCTGTTAAACTACAATTCCAACGTAACTCAAGGGCGACAACTTTTAGCTTGAAATGGTATGTAATACAATTCCAACGTAACTTAAGGTTGACAAAACTTCTATTTATTGGTTTTATTTGTTTGGGAGCAAGCTTTCGGTCAAGCATTTTAGAATTTCTTGTTTTCGGTCAAGCATTTTAATTTTTACCCAAATTCTTGGACTAGAGGAAGTTATTTTATTATTAGTGGGATAAATCCTGAATTCAAATCTTCATTCTCTTTATAAAAAGAATACTATTTATTAGATTTTGAGTTATTTTCGGAATCCCTTATTCGAACACAAATAAAGTTGATTAATATTTTTCTGAATCAAATAAAAAAGAAGAATGATATTTTGAACATTGTCAATATGGTAATAATATAAGAAAAACTCTATGAAATTAATATGGGTTCAAAAGTTTCCATTTATATATTCTGCAGTCATGCTAGGGTTTGCATCTTCCTTTTATCTGTTTTGGTAAACGGGTTTAACTTGTTAATTATTCCTACACCTTCAGGAAGGACAGCATTTGATTACATTCCTAGCTACCTCCACTGTGAAGCATGAAGTTCATCCTTTATGTTTAGAATTAGAATCTAGATGTGCATCACATCACGTCCAGTTTGACATAAAACGACCCTAATGGTGGGTTTTCAATGGACCATTATGATGGTCCCCATAAATAGAAAGCAAAACCCTAAAAGGAGCCCCCGTCCCAGTGTTTGTGCAAACTCTGCACCTAGTCACCGTCTTCATCAGTTTGCCTGCCCTTAACAGAAAAAGGGATAAAGAAAAAAAACAACATTTATTCGGTTGAGACGTGAAAGGTAGCTTGAAAAACCAAAAAGAAATAAACAATGATGACATGTTTATTTAGTAGAAATGATAGAAGGAATCAATAAACTTAGAAATGTTGACTATACATCTATAACTCACCTATGCCAACTCATCATTTCACCTCATCATTCCAGCTCAGCAATAGTTAGTTAGATATTTGAGAATGTGGCTGAGTAGTTATAGTTGTTATCAAATTAGTTAGTTAAATAGCTTAGGCTGCAAGCTAGTCATGATGGCTATATAAACTGTATTCTCACAGTTGTAAAGATTAATTCAGTATCAATGTAATCAATTGCTTCTCTCTCTCTCTCTCTCTCTCTCTCTCTCTCTCTCTCTCTTTCTCTCTTTCTCTCTCATTCTCTTCTTGCTCTTCTTCTTCGATACATGCTTTTTTTGCATTTATGTGCTTCTCTGCATTACTGTTAACATGGTATAATCGCCGGAGGTCTTTCCTTGGTGATCTTTCGTTTTTCCGCTGCAACGTTGTATCGCCGGAGGTTGTTCACTACTGCTTGGATTTTCTGCTGTTCTTGGTGACAATCTGAGGCTCGAACAATGGCATTTCTCCAGAATTGGGTTTTCTGCACTCCAGCTGTTTGGCCTACTGCCGAAGAGGGTCTTTCTTGATTGCATAGTTGAAGGTATTCCATGGTGACCATCTTCCGCTGAGCGTAATTAAGGGTTTTCTTTGTACAAGATTAGATGTTCAACTGCGTTTTCTGGGTTTCAAGATTCAAGTTCTTAGGTTTTGTTTCTGATTACTAGTTTTCTTTCCAGCATATCAACTGTTTGTGATAATGTCTTAGTGAGAATTTTGGAAGTGTCAAGGCCGATAGCCGTATACTTCAGATTTGTGAAGAGTTCAAGGCCGAATGCCATATTTGAGAATCATTAAGGCCAATTGCCATTTCTCAGTTGCTATGAAATTGTTGATTGTATTTCCCTAAGGTCGGTTGCCGGGATTTTATATTGTCTAAAAGATTGTCTGTTAATTGGGTTATCTGTGATTGTATGCTGTACTCCCTTAAGGCCGATTGCCGGAGTATAAAGCTGTCTGAAAGTTGTTTTCTTGCTGCGAAGTGTTTGTTGGGATAGAGAGGCCGATAGCCATTTCCCTTTTATGTCCCACTTTAGAAAGGTCGATAGCCAGAAGTGTGTGTAGAATTCTTGCTGTGATTTACTTACGAAAGTTGAGATTTTATCGCTTCAAAAAGTTGTGATTCATTTCTTGCTAGAGTTGATACAATGGTTAATTCAAGTGTCAAGATTGAAGGGTTGTTGGGAAAATTGAAGTGTCAAGGTTCAATGTTTTCAAATGAAAATGGACATGGTTTTTTTTTTATGATGAAGATGATTGGATCAAATTGCAGACATTCTAACCAAGGGGCTACATAGTTCTTCATTTCTCAAGCATTGTTACAATCTAAAGCTTGGAAATCCCAGCTTAGATTGAGGGGGAATGTTGACTATACATCTATGACTCACCTATGCCAGCTCATCAGTTCACCTCATCATTCCAGCTCAGCAATAGTTAGTTAGACAGTTGAGAATGTGGCTGAGTAGTTATAGTTGTTATCGAATTAGTTAGTTAAATAGCTTAGGCTGCAAGCTAGTCATGATGACTATATAAACTGTATTCTCATAGTTGTAAAGATTAATTCAGTATCAACGTAATCAATTGCTTCTCTCTTTCTCTCATTCTCTTCTTGCTCTTCTTCTTCGGTACATGCTTTTTCTGCATTTCTGTGCTTCTCTGCATTACTGTTAACAAGAAAGAGGGGAGTTTAAAAAAAGAACTGGGTGAACTAACACCCTCGTTGAGTGTGTATGAATACTATAGTAAATGCGAAAGACTCAACAATCAAAATAATTTTTATTTTCATTGTAAAAATGTCATGAGTTTATTTGGTTAACCAATGCTTTTTTTTTAATTTTTAATTTTTTTGAGATTTCAAAGAACTTTTTATTAAGAATGATCAAAGAACGTACATAAGGCATGCATGTCAAATGCAACCATGAAAAGTGAAATGAGTCAAAATAAACACTATAACTTTACAATTACAATCTCATCCGAAATATAATACAACTGATCCTCAGTCATAAAAGTGCCAACATCTACCTAACACTCACAAGGACTAATCTTGCAAGTTGTAAGCTATCATAAAGGCAAAACGAGAAACAGACCGAAACACCATTTGATGATCTTGCAACAGACTTTGAGGCTTTGCTTATAGAGCTTTGTTAACCATTCCAGTTATAGTTGCCTCTGCATAAATAAGTTTTTCAAAATTAAAGTTGAGCAAATCTTATCTTCGAACAACTATGTCACAAGAAAGAGTGAATAGGTTAGTTATTTTATCAATTGAAAAATAATTTGTTGAAAAATTAGATTATGTAAACTTAATTAGTACATTGACATCTAAAAACACGAGATGTGTGATATTCAAGTAATGTTTGAATTTTTTTTTGTTTTGATATTAATTTTCATGATATCTGATGTAGAAATAGACCTTTTCATGTATTTAAAGAATTGTTTTTTTTTTTTATACATATCAATGCACAAAAGATCGGGGGTAAGAGAACTCTAAGACTCCACTTCAAAGGCTCACCTAGGGTCCCTAAATTATCAAGGTTGGCCCTAGCTATGAGACACCTCTAGCATACATTGAGTTTTCTCCTTATAGTTCTTTGCCATGTGCACAAACCACAAGGAAAAAAAAAGGTCACAACCTTAACTTTGAACAACAACCACTGCTCAAAGATCTGAGGCTGAGTTGGAAGCCATATATGCTACATAGGCTTTACTCGACAAAGCAAAAGGACAACCACAACCACAACTAAGAAGACTATTCTTGCTAGAGAAAAGGAGTGACCACAATCAGAATATAAAGATGACTAGAAGATAGAAGAAATAAGGAGAGAAAGAAAGGGAAAGGACTAAAGACCAATTTGCAATATGTGCTTTTCTAAAAAACTGCTTCTGTTATGCTTTAAGAATAATCTGATGTAAAATAAAGCAGTTAAGCGTATGATAAACTATGTTTTTAAAAGTGATATAAGTATGAAAAACAATGTAAAAGCGTTCGGTAAGTTATGATATAAAAGTGATATAATTGTATATAATGATAGAAAAAGACATAATATGGATGGTGGCAACGACAATGATGGTAGGGGTAGTTGCGATGATGGCAGCGACAATGGTGGGGGTGTGGTGGTGGTGTCAATAATAAGGTGTGGTGGTTGAGGTGCAAATGTAGCAGTGGTAGTGATTGTGATTGCAACATTGTTGGCAGTGGCGCTGGTGATGGCATCAATGATGTAAGGTGGGTGGTTACAGTCGCAGGAGGTGGCGACGACAATGGTGGTAATGGCAGTTGTCGTAGTAATGACGGTGGGATGGGGCCAACCGTGGTGATGCCAAAAACAATTAAAGTGTATGTGGTGGTGTCAATAGTAGCGTGTGGTGATTAGGGTGCAGAGGTTACAATGCTGCGTAGAGGCATGGCAAAAATAGTGGTGGTTATGGTAGTGGTAGTGGTTGGCAACGGTGACAACAATGATTGTGGTGGTAATGGCAGTTGTGGTGGTGGTGGTGGTGTGGCGGTAGTAGTAGCAAAGATGATGGTGGTAATGGCGATGTGATGTAAGGTTAGTAGTTGTAGTGATAGATAGTGGGGTCACATTATTCTTCACGAGAGAAAATATATGTAAAAGGTTAAATAATGTCATTTTAAAAAACTAATGAGGGTATTATAGGAATTAAAAGTATTAATTAAATGCTTAACTCTGCTTTTTATTAAAGCAGCTTTGAAACACAACTTACAAATTGCTTTTAAAAGCTGTTGTCTGAAGGCCATTGCTTTTAAAATAAGCAAGATTTTTTTTTTACTAAATATTTTTTATTGCTTAACTTTAAACCGAAACCGTTTTTGGTGAAACAAGCAATACCAAAGGGGACCTAAGAGGGAGACACTAAAGCTAAAGACAGAGCTTGACGACATAAGGTTAGTTTCTCTATTTTTCTCTTCACTTGTAAGTGAGAGATCTTAGGTTCGATTCTTGCCAAATACGAATTTGAACCATATTATTGCTAGCCCATTGTGAGGCTTAGCCTACTCCTTCCTCTTTAGTGTAGATAATATCTTTTGTTCCAAAAAAAAAAAAAAAAAAAAAAAAAAAGATCGTACCATTTTCACCAATCTTAATGTGGAAAACGTTAGGTGTGAAAATAAGGTCCACCTTAGGCCCATCTTCTTCACGAAACGTGTTTTACTTATTGGACTTAGAGGAGTAAAAGCCCAAACTAATTGAACTCTAACTAGTAACAATTTTTGGGAGGTTACAGATTTTCCTACTGGGATAATTTGGTTGCATCGAAAAGATTTTTCTTTCTTTCACGAACAGATTGTTTATTTAGAACTCTTTGTACAAATTTTAGCAGATGCCCACGCACATTGTGTATGAACAATTTAATTTAATTTAATTGTTTATTTTTTATTGAGGAGTGTGATTAATTTTTAAAATTCTGAAAAAAATTTAATTATGAAAAATAGGACAAAGATGGCGCAGTTTCTACTAACGTGGGCATATTTTGTACTTTTATTTATTTAATTTTTTAAATTTTAAATAGGGTATGCTATGTTTACATGAAGTAGGTGAAAAAAATTGAAATTTATGTTGCATGTAATTACTAAATTACCTATGATACAACTCGATCCGGGATGTCTACCTAGACATCCCGGATCGAGCTGTGATGATCGACACCCGAGGTGCCGAAAACATAAAGTGTAGTGATATGAAAAATGTGACTAAATTTAAACATAAAAGTGGCTAAATGTAAGAGTGCGCATGTGAGCGGGATTGAACCCAATTCACACGTGATGTTAGAGCATAAGTAAAGTTCAATAAAAATAGAATGAGAATTATACCATCGAAGGTACTATTCTAATCCAACATTTGCCAAGAATCCTCGTTGACGCAGATACTCTGCCACTAAAACCTGGAGGAGCGAAAAACAAGGGTGAGTGGGCCTAAAAATAAAGCTTTGTAAAAACCTTTTCGAAAACGTATAACCCCTCACCGTAAAACAAGTATCGTTTCCAAAAATATATGTATACTACATATAGTATGTAAACACTTACCGCATATGGCAATATATTAGAAATACGAAAAATCACAATATTTCACCTATAAAACATATGACAACTGGTAATCACAATATCTCGCATAAACGAACATGTAATATCGGGTGCTCATTGACATATACTGACACACGAGTTCATGCAGAGATATTCTGACATGAACGGGACTAGGTGTAATAATGATTTACGCTCTAGTACTACAATCACGTGAAGACTGGCGCTATGCGCATCACATACGAGTCCTAATTGCCTATAGCAATCTAGGACAAGACTGGCACCTACAATGGATCCAAAGTGAGCGTACGGTGTGATGTGAACATACACGTGAAGCCTAGCCCTGGCCCAGGCAAGTACTGACACCAGTGTAGCACACGATGAGCAGGTAACGTAAATACGATCATACAACGATAAATCAATAATTCACGTCGACATAATAATAATCCATAAAAATATTAATCATGGTCGTAAATAAAATATGATAATAGTTCGCCTACCTGTGCATCCCGTAGAATTTAGCATACTTTCGTACATTCCGTCAATACGATAATTTCTAAAAGTGTTAGTCTAATCTAAGTGTAACGTAGAAAATTCTTTATTAAATATATAAATGTAAACTAAATAAATATATAATTTAAAAGCAAAGACCCACTCACAGTTACTTGCGATGTCACATCTGTTCGAGCTAGGAAAGCCAAAGTATTCGATAGTAATCGCACCTAAGCATAAAATTGGGACCCGTTAGTAACACTCAACTAAAACGATTAAATTTGGAAAAACAGAGCACAAATTTGGATTCAAGGCTTCGAAATACCTCAAGAGGGGTCCCAGGTAAATTTCATAAAAAGTCAACAAAAAAATCAACGATTAACCCTAAAAAAAGTCAACCGAGACATCGGGCCAGTCAGCTACATCAAAACTTCAGAATTTCACTAAATGGATGTCAAAAACGGACTTGGGGCGTTGAAATTAGCCTAGGAGGGTTTTCGAGAAAATTTTGAAAAAGTCAGCACATGGAATATTTCAAGAATATTCTAGGAATATTCCAAATCCAGATGGGAACCGGTCAGGACGAATCCCTAGGTTTTGGTCCGAGTCGGATCTGAGTTGGATTCTTTTTTTTATTTTTTTCTGTATCGGGTTGGGTTGACCTGATTGGGTTTGCGGGTCGCCGAACCCAATGAAAAAGAAGGCTAAAATTTGTAGAGGGAGGCCGAAAAGCTTCAAAGGCCTATAATGGGTTCAAAACTCAACCATTTTCTACGACTCAAAAGCCAAAATGAAGTTTAGAGCATAAGGAACAAGAATCTACCTAAGTGGGGTTGAGCCGTGGCCGAAGTTGGCCGGAAAAAGCCTGCAAAGGCTAGGTTCCTCACTGGAAAATTGGAAAAGTTTCTCCCGAGTTATCTCTGCGTCCAAACAACACTAAAACATCTCAAGAACATCCTAATCGTACTCCTAAACACAATCTATGAAGATTTGAAGTGGTTTTTGAACTTACCTCGTCGAAGACGGCGAGAACTCGCTGGAGCAAAATTTAAAATAGTGGGGGTACCACTGTGCAGAGAGAGATAAATCGTCATGTGTTTATGGGGTTCGTGGATTCGACTTCGACAAGTGGAGATGGGTTAGTGAAGGTGGTGGTGTGTCGGGTTCGCCAGAGTGGTGAGAGGTGTGGTGGCCTTCCTGGCTTCTGTGGTTACAGAGGAGAGGAAGGATGAGAGAGTAGAGAGAGAACGAGTCTGAAGAAGAAAGATGAAGTGAGGTGAGAGATAAGGGAGATCAAGTGAGAGAAATAGGGAGAGTCCGAGAGAGTCCCCAAAGTGTGGGCGAAGAACTGACACATGGTGAGAGATGTGAGGAGAGTTTTGAGTATGGGTCTCACAAAACAGAAATATGAAAACAAAAACAATAAAATAATAAGAAAATATCTATTATAGTGAATTTCTTAAATTGACCTTTGCTTCGTAGTTCTGTAAAATCTCCATCGTAACTTTGATTTTGATTTCGCTTGTGCCCACGCATACGTACCGTCGAGAATATGACAAAATAGTAGCTCGTACACGTCACGAAAGTCAACAATCTCGCCACTAGGGGCATTTTCGTCAATTCACTCTTTTAAAATTAATAAAATCGTAAAATTAGGGACGGATTGTTACAACCTATGTTTTTACTTTTGTTCAGTTTTGATGAGGGCGTTAAAATGATAATTTCAAGAAATTTTGATTTATAGAAAGGGTACTATTAATAGGTAGTTTAGATAAAGACACTCTTCCTTTTTTTTTTTTTTTTCATTTTTTTTGTCAAATTCCTTTTTTATTATTTTTTTAGTTTTCACTTTTTATGTTATGCCAATGCTTATGGGAAAATATGTAAGCGGAAGGTTAGATGAAGAAGGGTGGTGAGCTTTGGAGACGATAATTTATAAAGAAGAATGAATGAAAACAAAAAAGATGTATTTTTTTCTATATATTTCTTCTACAACTTTTGTCCACCCGTCTTTGTCTTTTTTTATTTATTATTTATTTATTTATTTTTATTTTTATATACTTTCCTTATACCTCAAGTACAAAATGTAAAAAGCTAAAAATTTAAAACTAAAAAAAAATTGTTATGCAACAAACTTTTAAATTGTAGTTGTGAGGTAAAAAATAATCTCAAAAATCATGGAGACAACATGTGGATTTTTCTCAGAAAGACAAGAATGCCCTCATTAAATGAGATGCAAAAGTCAAAGGGATTAAAGATATGATTAATCACCGAATTATATCTGTAATACATTACTCATTGAAGAATAACTTCAAGAACCAAGGAATCACAATCATATCCAATTAGGGATATTACAAGGATAATTCCAAGATATTGTTTATTAAATAATATATTTTGGATAATTCTTTCCCTGTTTATCCAACGGACGACACATCTTTGTCAATGGGAAGCCACCATGTGTAGGGCAAAACTATAACTCTATGGTCGGCCACCTCCCTATAAATACCTCATATCTATCAAATATTGGTAAGCTTTTGCTACACATACAAAACCTAAATACTCACTCTTATCAGATTTACTGACTTAGACATCGGTTAATATAAAATTATCTTAATAGCTAGAAATAATATCGGGGTTCAAAATAAAGTAACCTAGAAGTAAGAAAATGAAATACTACCTAATCTTGGGTTTTGTTTTTGTAGCATTCCTTTTGGTAAATTCTTTAGTTCACCAGATGATGGATACATACATAGCCATAGCTCAGAATATCTAGCACATGAACGTGACGTCTACGCATCTGGCAATATTTGTTGAAAACATCACTGAGACTCAGAAAGCAATATATGTATGTAGACGCAATTTTCTTAGCATCAAACTATCAAAGGTGAATATTAATGGAGGGTATTTTGTTTCTTGGTAAGAATTAATAATATTCCTACCACAAGTCTATTAGACCTTGCTAATTGGGTTGATTAATCAATTGGTCCTCATTACCACCTATGACTAGCATTGAAATATTAACTTCATTAATTTGAAACTCGAAAGTTTTTATTTATTTATTTAAACAACATCATGACATATTGGGTTCTAGCAGACATGCATCTGCCCAACTGATACAATTTGGAATTACAAACTTGACGACCGGACTCTTTTACCATCCCAACATTACTAGAAACTTTATAAATATGCCTTCGTAAAGAAACATGTAGTTAAATTTTGTAGTTCGTCACTATTTTTCTTCTAATATATATGTGTGTGTGTGTCTGTTTGAGTTTCGTACATACCTACTTAAAAGTGAATAAACTTCAATGTCAAGAAATCATTAACCGTCTAAGTAAAAACCCTTTTCAAAGAAGCTTCATATTTAGGAACAGATGGACGTTTATAATTCAGTCGATTCAATTGGTTAAGCATATACATGTCAATCTCATATTAGAAAGTTTAGGAGTTTTGTTATTCAAGTCACTTTTGTTGGCAATTAGTTTTAGAGCATGTTAGAAAAGAATCGTGATCACAATCACCATCCCTACCTTCAAGGAATTAAATTAGGCGTTAAATTGTTGTAATTGATTGATTTGTATTTTTTTTCTTCCTTCATTTGATTTGTAGGGATTCGTATATAAAGTTTACTCCTACGGCGGTATCAATGAAAATCATTTTGGCAATTAAGTTTTTCGCAAATTTTATAGAGCGGAACCTTAACTCTTTTTTATAATAGTGGTCTATTAGAGCAGGCAGAAATTTTAACAGAGATATTTTACTACAAAAATACTATTCTCACCACATATTAGTATTATTCTTCTAATAGAAATAGAATCCATATATATATATTAAGGAAAACTAATGAAAAGGGCTTGAAAAGTTTTAGTTTTGATAAAAAATCATATTATAAGTTTTGTTTAATGATTAGTACAAAGCCCATATTAAAGCAGTCAAATTAAAAATGGCCAAACTATAATAAATTATGATTTGTCGATTTTACCCCTAACTTTTTTAGGTTGAGTTCCAGATTTTCATCGTTAATGGAGTTCATCGTTGTTTTGCAAACCTTCTTCTTTTTATTTGAAACAAAAATATAGATCCTCATGCTATTTAATTTATATTTTGTATTATTTCGTTGAAATGTGATTGTCGTTATTATTTATAGTGTATTCGAGGTAATGTTTTTCAATTTTTCTTCGTCAGTGGAGTTCATCGTTTGTTTCTCTAGAAAATAAATTTGAGATCTGCATGCTATTCAATAATAACGACTAGTCATTGTTTCTGGACTGTAAAAATAAACTGTTTCTGGATTTTAAGTAACATTGTTTCTAGAATCTAAGTAACTGTTTCTGGAATCTAAGTCACTGTTTCCAGAGACAGTATTAGTTTTTCCAGAGACTATGTTAATTTTTCCAGAGACAGTTTTAGTTTTTGTTAATTTTTCCAAAGATAATTTTAGTTTTTCCAGAGACAGTGTTAATTTTTCCAGAGACAGTGTTAGTTTTTTCAGAGACAATGTTAGTTTTTCCAAAGACAATGCCAGTTTTTCCAAAGATAGTGTTAGTTTTTTCAGAGACATTGTTAATTTTTCCAGAAACAATGTTAGTTTTTCCAGAGACAATGTTAATTTTTCCAGAGACAGTGTTAGTTTTTTCAGAAGCAGTGTTAGTTTTTTTTCAGAAACAGTATTAGTTTTTGCAGAGACAGTTACAGATTCAAAACATAACGAGTCGTATTGTTCTCTAAAAAAGTGGCAAAAAAATCATACTATTTCCTAGAAATGTTTAACATTAATAGTATTATGAAAGTTGAACGCCATGGTTGAAGTCATTTTTCTCTCTCTTTCTCGTCTGCTTTTTCTATTTTCTTTTACTTTTCCAAATTTTGTAATTGGGGAAGGTGGTTCTATCACAGGTAGAGATATATTTTTCTTTCTAGTTTTATGGAGAAATGGGTGCAAGGAATTGGAATTTTTGGTTTTTTCCAATTCCATGGAAAATGGATTCAGTTTGAGTGTCCTCCTATTTGATTCAATTGCACAGCTCTTTTCCTGTTCGTTTCTTTTTAATTGTACTTTTGGAGATTGGATTCAATAATTTGAGATTTTTTTTTCTTCTCAAAGTTTGGTTATTCTCCAAATCTGAATCTAATTTGGACAAGGAAATTCAAAAACTGATATATGCACCAAGAATGAAGGAAGAAAAACCCAAAAAACGAAACGCTGATCGACGCTCTGCTTGGAGTTGACGTGAGTTTTCTCCTTCATGAGAACAAACAAGTTTCAGACCTGCGCCTCCTTGTTGGGGTAATTTTGGAAACTTATTTTTGTTTCTGTTCGGCTCTGTAATTCAGCCTATGTAGAATTGGAGACCTATGTCTTTATGATTAATTTTGAGATGCTTTTGGTTAAAGAAAACTATATGGTGGTTTTTTTATTAAAATAATCTTGGTCTAAGCCCTTTTCATTAAAGCTCCCATATATATTAGTGTGCATTACTTTTATAAAATAAATGATACAAATATGTGGTCAGTGTATCATTACTTATTTTACTAGGAGAACTGTTGGATGGGATTTGGAACTGCCAATGGGAACACGAATTCCAAACAGACTAGCAAATGAATAGATGAACCATACAAAATTGGCATTAATTTTTGTCAGGAATTATGATTGAAACTCTATAAATTTAATTATGCACTCCTCGTAAGAGTACTTCAATTTCTAAATATAAAAATTTGAAATGTACAATTAGATATTTATAGTGACAATAACAATTTCATTTTTGTAATCACTGTTGATTAATGCATGAACTTTCTCAGTACGTACCTAATCAGATAAAAAAATGTCAGATTTTGAGACCATCCATAATGGAATTGGATCCCTTCATGAGCATTAGGTGGGATCCTATTGAGCAAGCATTTTGGACCGTTGGATTCATTCAATGGTTGCAAACAGAGGAGTCCCTTTAAAGTTATAATAATTATAGCCGTTAGATTTTCATCAAACGACTCACAATACTTGCTCAGTAGGATCCCCACCTAATACTCAGGAGGGGATCCAATTCCATCCATAATGCACTTGGATTCATGTGATGCCAATATTATAATGTACACGTCTCTTTAAATCAATTATTATCAGCTTCCAATTTTTTATTCTGGAAAAAACCATACCAACAATTAAGTCTAGAAATCATATCTAAACCAGCTGCGGCAAAATTAGGTCAATTTTAATGGGTCGTGGTCTGTGCATATGAGTCTATGACTATATGAGAGTGTTCAAAGTTCAAAGTTCAAACCAAGAAAGTATATGCAACCAACCAAAATATAATATGAAAGTAAATATACATCCTTTGCTTCGTGCTTGACCATATTAGCCTTCAACATTCCAACAACCTGGTATACTACGTCTTTGTATACCTTTCAGAGACGTACACCTTCAATTGTAGACCTTTTTGAGGGTGCTAGAGTGTTCAAATGGCAGCAAACATTTAATTTCTTTTTTCTGCACGTAAAGGATTTCCAAGATTTGCACCAAAACTCACGTGAAATGGAACAAATTAAGGGGGCGTCATGATGTTGGCACTCCTCTTTTATTTGCATTTTTTTCTTTGATATATGTTTCCTGATTTTATTTATTTATTCTAATACATAAAAAGAAGGGAGTGCTTGAAAATATAAAAATGTTATTATTACTATTTATTTGTACCATCTCCCTGAAGATGGGATCCACATATTTTGGTATTAGAGAGATAATACAAATAGATGCTAAGTATATCACTACTCGTGAAAATATGAGTGATTAGTTTTTGATCTTTAATTACCTAACAACTTACGAAAAAAATTCAGTAAAAAATACCCCTTTTCTCTCCCTGTGAGAGACCTTCCCTTTGGTTGAGGGTGATTCTCACCGTTCTGTGTGAGTGGTTCTCAATCGAGTCTCCTTCTGCTGCTGCTGATCCTAGCTATGGCTGGGATCGGTGGGTTTTCTTTTGTTTATTTCTTCCTCTCTTTCTCTTCTTCCATCCATTGTTTTTTTCCTTGGTTTTCTTGGCTGATCTGCCTTCTTCTCTCCCCTCTGTTGTCTCTCATCCTTCTTCATCCAATTTCCGAGCTTCAATCACCTTTGATCGCGATTTGTTGCGGTGTTTTGAGTTGATGTGTATCGATCTGGTGCTTCCACTGGGTCGGGTGTTCCTTGCACCGTCACCTTCTCTTTGTTGTCTGCCTTTGTTGGTAGTGTTGCTCGTGGACTCCCACGAGCTTCTTTCAATTGGCTGCAGGTTCTTGGTGGTCTGTAGCTGTACTCAGAGTGAAGCTTGGATTTGGCTGCTGGTTTCGATGAGGCACGGCTTAATTTGGGGCAAGAATTTGGATGGATCGACATGCACGGCTGTTGTTTTGGTGGTTGAAGTGGCGGTGGTGGTGGAAGGTGCAGCGGAATCGGATGTTTCTGGGTTTTCTTTTGTTTTGGTCTCAACTTTTGGTTGGGCCGTTGTTGTTTGTTTGTGTGTTTCGTTTTTGGGCCTTTGTGTTCTATATTTTGGCCCTTTGTATTGTAATGTTTGTTGTTGGTAATGAATGTCACCTTTGTTCCAAAAAAAAATTCAGTGCTATAAAGAGAGTTTTTATTATTATTATTTTTTAAGGGTAATGCTAATGAGACTAAATTTGTAAACAAAGTTTGAAACTAAAGGACATAGAAGTTAATGATTGGTTTATCACTTAAACGTTGATAAACGTGCTCATTTCTATTGGTGACACATCATTTAATTTGTAAATTTAGTCTCCCTAACATTATCCTTTTTTAAAATAACATCTTGAGGCTAACTCAAAAGTTGAGAGAGGATGAGGTAATGAGTTAAGGTTATAATAATTTATGGCTCGATTCTCTTTAATGTAACATTAATAAAGATGATAATTAATTTTTCTTATAAACATTTAAATTAAAGAATGTGAACATATACGATAAACTTAACGATTGAATAGCCAAGTTAGACCAAGTCAGAGTTAAACGTAAGTATTTTATAATGGTAGGCTTGGTAACTAGTAAGCCTTCATCAAATTTTTCACCTAAGATCAGACGCTCGTGTAATTAAAGATCAAATTTATAGGATATATAATATTAATTTATATGACTATATATTACAAGAAGAATTCATGTAAAAGCTATAAACAAGTAGCACCTAGAAATAGCTAGACAACAACCGCAAAAACATTACAAATAATATATTGCATGGAAGAATGGGAACTATTTATGAGATTGTTCTTCTATCGATCAATCAGCATGCAAAATACTTCCATCCTCGAAATCCTTTGCACTTTTGAATACTCTACTTGTCTAGTCTTTTGAGTTTTAACATTTAACCAACTGTTTGGTGTGCATGTGAAATGCATAGACTTTTTCCCACGAAATCTTTTGGACTTTTCAAAATCTTCTAATTTGCAAGACTCTCTTCACGTTTGACTGTTTCACCTGCATGTGCAAATGCAGCCATTCTGTCATTATTCTTTCCTACAAGCTCTTTCGTCTTGAGACATTCTTTCTCCCAATCTGTCTTATGAACCACTGTTAATATGGACACCACACATGTAATTTGAGCTGCTAGAAGTCCATAACAAAGCCCTTTAAACCCTAACCTCCACACAAAAGTCAAGACTATTGCCACAGGCGTACCCACCATGTAAAATGAGTAAAAGTTAATCCATGCCCCAATGCCCGGCCTAGCACTTCCTCTCAAAATCCCACAACTTGTAGTTTGTGGACAATTAGCAATCTCACATAGTCCAATAATTGGCAGCACACTCATTGTTAGCTCCAAAACCTCACTATCATTTGTGAAGATTCTCCCCCATGCTCCTCTCCCTAGAGTGGTCAATGACAAGCCCAACAATGAGCTCCCTAGTGCCATCCCCACTGCCACCACTGCTGCTAAACGTGCCTTTTCAGGTTGGCCTGCCCCTAGCTCGTTGCCTACTCGTGTAGACACTGATGCACTTAGTGCTGCTGGTAATGTGTACATGAGAGATGTGGTTTGTATCACTATGGCTGATGCTGCTAGGGCAATGTGAGGTTTGTGAAGGTAACCAGTTAGAATTGTCATGAACTCGTACCACCACCATTCTAAGCACACTCCTAGGCAACTTTGGAAAGCAAGTCGAATTAGCATCCTCCATTCGTCAGCTCCTAGCGTTTTCCTCAACGAAAGTGGTACTATTTTTTTGGGTAATAATGGCTGGGACAATAATTGTGTTGTATCATACTTAGTAGTGGGTTCACACTGGTTCGTTACCAAACAATAAATAGATTTTTTTGCGACATGGGCGTAGACCACATAGCCCAAAAGAAAAAATAGAGTGATAAAATTGGTAAGAGAAGTGGAAATTGCTATTCCTTTGACCCCAAGGGAAAGATTGAAGGTTAAGAAGATTGTGAGAGGAATGTGTAGAATGATTGCTAGTAAAGTGGACCACATCAATGGCCATGTTGTGCTTTGACTACGTAAAAAAATACGTATGGGATGAAGAAGGCTATTGGCAAGAAGATCAGGGATGGCAAATTGGCAATACAAGCTAGCAATCTTTGTTATATCTTGGCTTTGATGGAGGAGGAGCATGAGAGGTTCAAGATTGGCCCAAAGCAAAGCAATAGGAAGAGAAGTGAGAAGCAATAAGAGAATGGTTCTTTGTAAAGTGTGGAAAGCTATGGAGAAGTTCTGTGAACCAAAAGCTTGGCTGCATAGAGGCTCCATACCCATGGCCAAGCCAGAGAGGACTGAGTAGCCAGTGATGTTGGTGAAGCCAATGGCTAAAGCCCCACCTGCTAGCTCCAGACTTCCAAGCCTTCCCATGCATACAACTAGGACCATGTTTTTGAGGTAACCCACTAAACTCATGGCCGCAATTGGGAAGCCAATATTTGTCATTCTGTGAAGTTCTTCCACCACCTAGAACATGTTCAAAATTGGAAAAGATAAAAAAATTGACTCAAAAAAAAAAAAAAAAAGAAGTTAATTAATGATACTATGCGAGGAAGAAAATTCTTTGAATGTTTGTGGGATTTTGTACCTCTGGCATTGTCGGGCACTTTTGGGATGGCTCTGCTGCTTCAACCATGATCTTTGTTTCTTTTGCCTTGTTTCTAGCTTGCTTGTTTAATTCCTTGTGTTATGAGAGACAGAGAGGGATCGGAGAAAGAGGGGCAACTGTCTTGGGAAATTAATGAATGTACGTGCAAGGTATTTATAAGGATCGATATATGGGAGTTCTGCCGGTGAGATTGATCGAGTTTTCTTTAGTTCTCCGGTAGTTACCTATAGTTATCTCTCAAAAGGTACAACTTTTTGATAGAATGAGAACACTTTAACAGTTATTTCAGAGCAGTAAAGTTGGTTAGAGTATATATGCGTGTTCTTCTTTTGCATTAAAGTTAAATTCTTCTCCTTCTAGTGTAGATGATATAGTCTAGAATATCACTTATATTAAAAAAAAATTACTTAAAACCTCCTATGCGATTCTTTTATGAGCAATTTTTTGGCATACTCAGAATACGGCTACGTACGTGGAGTTATTGTTATATCAAATATGTGGATTTGTTTTTTTTTAAACTTTTTTTATATTCGTACAAGTGAGACATATTGAGAATTAATCCCACGTTGATAAGATGAGAGACTTTGCATGTGCTTATAAGTAGTTGTGCTTTTCCCATATTGCTAATTGGGTTTATGGTGGAACCTCAACTTTTTTCACTGTATCTAAGCAGGTTGTCGCGTGTGCGAAATCTAACGGCCACAAGTGCTCCACGTCACCTGAGTTATATTGTCCACATGTTAGGCTTGAAATTCCTCACGTGTTGGGCTTAAAATTCGTTACATTGATAAGAAGAGGAACTTTGCATGTGCTTGTAAGTAGTTGAGCTTCTCTCCATATTACCAATTGATTTTATAATGAAACGTCAACTTTCTTCAAGACATATCAACTCTATCATCCAATTTTATCATAACACGTAAAATAGTACACCGAGTGACTTTTGCTACCATAAAAGTTTCTCATGATTCTGTAACCTTTAATTTGGCCTCACTTGAGTCACACACTTAAAACAATTTGTATTGAGTGACGGGAAAGCATGTGTGGCCTCTTACGTCCAATATTTTTTTAAACTATTATATATGCAAATTTTCATGTTCCGTAGAGAATACTATCAACACCTTCGGCTGTAAGTTAAGAATATGAGATAATTATATATTGATACCGATTTACAGTACTTGATACATTATTGATCACCAAATATCAAACCATTGAAAAGGTGCCTTAATACTCGTGCAAAACAATTGATACTTTTTCCTTAAGAACATATTGAGGTAGACAATACCAAACATTGGAAGGTAGAGGGATATGGACCGAATGAAAATAGGCATGCACATGAACCTTGTTTAAACCGTGTGAATATTTAAGCAGTAATCGTGCCCTCATGTCATACCCACGCCCCTATTGTTTTAAGCACATTTTGTCAGTTTTCAAAATAAACAAGAACATATCCACCATCTCTCTCAGTACAAACCAAACACCAGTCTTTATACTGCTCGATTCTTTCTTCACGTGAGGCAATTTGGTGACTGTCAATGTCTTTCTATTTCCTACATTCTTATTTATTAATATCCTCAATATTACTTTTCAAGTCTTTCTACTAAAATATATTCATTATTTACGAATATTGCTAAAGTTCATATCCTCTTTGCTGTGCTATGTACTTTTAGGTTTAGCACAAGTACACACTTTCGTCCGTCCAAAAAAAAAAAAAGAGGCACGAAGTACTCCCAATTTTATTCAACTTTCATCCATGAAACTCAGTATTTGTAATATTTTCAAGCAACAAGATGAAGATTGTGTGTCACTAACCTTACACGCATATTTATTCAGCAACTACTTAAATTCGGTATCAACACAAAAACATATACAAGTAGAGAAGCCTACTTCCTAAAATAAGCATTTTGTAATTAACTAACGATTGAAACCATACAAAACATAATTCCCACGAGGGCACCACCATATATTGCTTGTCATAAGAGCCTAACCGAATGAGGCACGAACCTGATACGTCTATTCATCAAGAAACTTTTAGCTAGTTTAATTTGATTCTAATTAGATTTCTTGAAGAAAACTTATAATTTGTACCTTTTTTGATGAATTGTTAGTGTATAATTAGGTCACTTTCTTCTTCAATCTCCTATCACATGGCCCCAGTGAAGTTAATTGGTGCACGAGGTGGCCTTCATGTGCACATGTGTTACTTAGAGAGTATATAGAAAATTTAGGTAGTGATGGAAGCATTTTCTTTTGCGTCACATGCATTATCAACATGTGTTTCAATATAAACCAAACCATAAGAGGGAAGCGGACCAAACAAGCCAAACCTCCACCTTTCTTCTTGAAGCACACAGCTTGTTTATTAAAGTTACAACAACCAACCCTCCTTTCTGTATCAACTAGCTCTTAGTTTCTTCTGTTGCATGCTCTAGGGTTGATAGTTAGCTGAGGAAAAACAAAAGGATCTTGGTTATTACGTACCCCAAAAAAAAGGTTGGCTTAATAAAACTTATGTTCTTAAGGGCGGTTTGATATCCTATTAAAAAAAAATTCATCAATTTTGAAAATATTTCTTAAGATCATCTCTTAATATAATTTTATATAAAATTTAAAAACTTGTTTAGTATGAAATTCAAAATTACTTTCTTAACCATTAACAAGAAAAAAGAAAAAGACCCTACTCCCTTTATCCTCGACCTCCCCCTCCCATTCCCCTTCCCCTACGCTCCCTTTCTATCTCCTCATCCTTATCTCCATGGTCAAACGTGGCAAGCACTTAACAAAAATACCCGAAATAAACCAAAAATTTGTAAGCAAACCGCTTGTAGATACAGTTCTCTAGAACTTCAACGACGAGTTTGTATATTGACCGGTCAACACGACGTTTCGATGCTGAAAAAGGGCCGCCTAGGTGCTATAGGCGGTTAGGTACCGCCACGTTTAATTCCTAGGCGTTTAAAATAAAAAAAGTTAGGACGCTCTAACCCGCCTAGGCGAGCATAGGTGGGCTAGGAGTTTTGTGACTTTTTTTGTTTTATTAAGAAAATAATTTATGGTTACGACTCTCACTTATATAGAAAATAAGTAACTTCTATTTTGCATTTTATGTTTTCAATAAATTGTAGAGACTTGTAGAATACTTGGATGAATATTCATTATGCTTGTTCCTCATGTTTTCAATAACGTTATAGTACGTTATAATTCATATATCATTCTATTTTGTAGTTTTTGTTTTTCAATATAATTATGTATTATTTAAATATAAGTAGACTCTTTTATATATATATATATATATATATATATATATATATATATATATATATATATATATAAGGCCAAATTCCCGTTAGATCCGTACCCGCCGCCCGACTAACACCACTACTATCACCCCGTGATTTTTAGAACATTGTGCATTCTTCAACATGGGCTATAGCTTGTATCAGTCTCTAGGGAAAAGATATATTGTTTACTTTTTAGAGAACTACCTTACCTTTGTAGACCTTGAGCTCTCTTAAAGTGTTTCTTTATCTGACAATGTTATTTCTGGAGATAAAAACAAAAAACTTGTTCAACTGTTTCCTTTTTGCTTCTTTAGTTTTTATGATTGTCATGTAGTAATGTTCGGAGCAAAGATATTATTGTCATGTTCTGATCTCGAGATACGTTTATAGTCAACGTGATGATTTGTACCATACCATAGATATACAAATAAAACATAGTTCATTAGAACTCTGATATATATACAATATACACCAAAGATTCAACGAATTAACATTTTGTAAAACCCCTCCCCAAATTTAGTTCGTAATTTTACTTTTCACCTAAAAGTATTTGAAATTTTCAATTTGGTCCCCTTATCCTTAACCAATCCGGATCCTCCATTTTGGATTCTCTTCTCTCTGCGTTGGCCACGTGGCATCACCCCAACTCATCCCCTATCTCTCTATCTCTTGCCCCAAGACTCACTCATCTCACTCATCTCACTCTATCCCTCCCTCCTTCTCTCCCCGATCGAACTTGCACCCACACACACCCTTAGAAGCACCCTGGTGACGGCGCAACACCATCACCACCCTCGTAGACCTCCTATTCCTCTCCACCGTCTTCGTGAGGCTTCAGAGTACTCAGAGAACACCAAACTCAGGTCCGGCAAACCGTGGGTGTGCAAGCCCAAATCCAGCCATCTCCGACCGTTTCACAGCAAACCTCAGATACCAACATCTTCTTTTCACCTCCACCTTCATT
Organism: Heteromeles arbutifolia; assembly: GCA_024362995.1. NCBI lineage: Eukaryota > Viridiplantae > Streptophyta > Magnoliopsida > Rosales > Rosaceae > Heteromeles > Heteromeles arbutifolia. The sequence continues at coordinate 24,969,531 of JANCRC010000006.1, forward strand.
TTGGCACCTAGATCGGAGTCTAGGGTGACATTTTGGCCGCCGACTGGAGCTAGGGAAGCTCCGACGTTCTTTTCCCGTCGAGACCAGGTCGTTGGGCAGGCTCATCCCAACCCAGTCGAACCAAGGCCTTTTTGGGCCATGTATAGGACTCGGGCCTTAGGCTCGTTAGTTATTAAACCTAGCAGCCCAATTCGTTTAGTTTTTAGTTTTATTTATTTATTTTAAAAACCCAAAAGCCTTTAGGCGAGGCTTCCAGCCCAAGGCCCGTTAAGACCAAACCTAAAACCCTTAGAGGCTTAGGCCTTCGGGCCGTATGGAACCTGGGCCTTTGGCCCGTGGAACTTAAGCCCAACCTGTGGAAACCCTTAACCCAAAACCCTTGGACCCTAGGCCTTTGTGCTTTAGGACCTAAGCCCAAGAACCCGGCCCAGCCTATTGAATCGGTTTGACCTTTGACCCGGCCCGTTGACCGACCCAGTTGACCCAGTTTGACCCAGACCTGTTGATCGTTGACCCGATCAACGTTGATCGTTGACTTTGACTGTTAACTTTGACCGTTGACTTTTCAGGTTTTGGTGGGGACTCCTCATAGGCTAATTTCGACGTCCTGGATCTGTTTCCGACGTCCGTTTCTCCAAATTCAATCGTTTAAGTATAGTTTTATTAATAGGACCCTTTATGTGCTTAAGGGCAACTGTTTACGGCAATTCCGTCTTCGCTTGTTTGCTTGGCTCTTCGGCGGTGAAATATCTGTGAGTGGACCCTTTATAAAATGCATGTTTTAATAGTAGAAATGCATACATGAAAAGCATGATTTATTGATTACATTTTAAGAGATATTATGCTTACTTAGAATATTTTGGAATACTATATTTTCTATCGAACCCATGTTCTTTGTAGGATATCTGATGGATGACGATATACTATTTAGAAAATGTTTTTACACACTTCTTTATGGTATAGATGATGGATGACTTTATACTATGAAGATGCTTTTGAGATATATGTACCTATGTTTGGAAAGATTATTTTCAGTGGTTTTGTGCGTATCTAGTGGTCCCTATTGTTGACCTTTAGGTTGGGTACTGTAAGAGCCTTCGGGCGATTGATACTTATATTGACCTTTGAGTTGGGTGCTGTAGGAGCCTTCGGGCGATTGATATTTATATTGACCTTCGGGTTGGGTACTGTGGGAGCTTGCGAACGATTGATACTTTGAAGGAAGTTTATGAAGGAAGAGTTCTATATGCCTTCGGGCGACACTGATACCACTAATTAGCACACTATATGCAATTTATGTTATGAAAGGTTTTATGGCATGGTAAGGTTTTCGGAAAACCTATTACATATAATGCTAATGATGTTTTCATTAAACTTTGGGGGTTAGTATGTTGATAACTGTTTTATTATATATATATATATATATATATATATATATATATATATATCAACTTGGTCCACTCATGTTTGTTTTGCGCCCCCTCAGGACTTAGAATCAAGGCGTACAATCCTCCAGTCAAGGCATTTCCGCATCGGTATCTTCGAGTCCTCTTGGTGTAGGACCCATTTCCCTTGCTCATTCAATTTTATGTTATTTCTTGTTAGTGTACTAGTTAGTTGTATGCTCTGAACACGTTCCTCATTCGTATATTAATTTAAATTTATAAGTCTTATTTATTCTTGTTCTCATGCATTCTAAATGGCTTGCGTCATCTTTGGGTGTTGGCCAGCACATACCTATCTTGGTGTTCGGGGAATATCGAGATCGGGGCGTGTCAAATTGGTATCAGAGCAGCAGATTGCATCACTATCTTCACGCATACATGTAATTCTTGAGAAATAACGCTATAATGTAGACTAGTGTATCGGGTAAAATTGATTTCTATGTTTTAGTAGTCGTTTAAATTATGTTTAGGGGGAAAACCTTTTCTAGAGGAAACCAGTTATTGATCGGTTTTGTTAAAGTGGGACTCACTTAATTAGTACATAAGTGGATTTAAGCATCTCATGGCCTATATATGTTTATTGATAATATTGTATACATAGAATAATTCTCATAATGTTATTCATGACTGTTACTATATATTCCTCGTTCTCCATCTTGAAATGCTTGTCTTACTACCAAATTAATCGATATTAAGAATCATCACCACCAATGAAATTAATTTTTTTGGGTGACACTTGCATGGAACCATGCATGTGCGTCTAGTTACACCAAATGACTAAAGCAATACCTTCTTCCATTTACAATTATTACACCCACCTTTCAATAATATTCGTGTCGACGGATCATTGCATTTCAATCACATATCTTCGAAAAGATGGGATTTTTTCAGGTCCCCAATTGATCGACCTGGATGGGATTTTTTGCCTTCAAATATTCTTAGCCAATGTTCATTCAATCTCGTGGGGGTGGTTGTTACTTGTTAGGGAAAATGACACTACCAGAAAATAAGGTATGCCTTATAAAATTTTGTTTGACGAATCAAATTTCATCAAGAAAAAGGACTTTATCCCACAGATTTTTTAGTTGGTAGGACAAATATGGTCATCATTTAGGGTTTATTCAAAACCTTTACGTGACGAAGATGATCGTAGGGCAAGTCACAATTCGTCAGGCAAAATTTTGGAGTGAAGAGAGAAAAATGGCACGCAATATTTGACGGTTTGCGCGACAAATCTGGTCTTTGTTGGCTATGTTGGCTTTCCCCAACAACAATGTTTGTTGGCTAAGTTCTATTGTCGGTGGTCAAAGGCTCACAATGACGTTTAATAAATTTCCACCGACACAACCCTTGCTCAGCGTTTTCCTTCTACCGAGATGAATCGACAACTTTCGGTAAGTATGCAATAACTTTCTTAATTTATTAATTTTTTTCTTATACTTATTTTATGTGGTTTTAACTAAACTATTTGGTTTTTTTGAAAATTTCAGGCCAACCTCGAGTGAGACGAGCAAGACAAGGCTTGTCTCAATTACATAGACCGGGTGTGGAGTGGCCGATATTAAGGAGTGGAAGTACGAGCTGCACAAGTACTACAACATTTTTCTAACGCCTGAGGTAGCTTTTACATAACCACCCAAGGATTTTGGGGAGAAGGTGGATGAGTGGTAGTGGTTGTTCATTCATTTTCAAAGTGAAAAATTTCAGGTAATTAAATTTTAGTTCAATTTTATATTTTTTTGGGTAAGTTTAATTAAATTTCTTTTAATGGACAGAAAAAATTAGTGGCAAATAAAGGTAACGAGAGACGAAGTTGTCCTTCACCACTCTGGTTCTCGACCCCTATCTTACCGTGTCACCACTCTAGGGAGCATTTCCCTGAGGTGGAGGTTTGTGTGTGGGAGGGGGGAGGGGGCGGCAACCACATGCCAATTATGGCAACGAGACCGTGGACGAAATTTATGTAAATATTCATTTCTATGTTTTAATTGTAAATTTCATTACAATAAATAAGGTTTAAAATATGATCAAAAATTTTAATTGGTTTCCCTTTGTTTTGTTTTGTTTTGTTTTTTTTGTAGGCTTCTATGATTCAAAAGAAGGACGAGTACCTTGCCAACCTCTCCCAACAGCTACTAGACGTGCCTATTGTCACATCCCGGCCTGGGCCCCCGCCACATCCCGGGCACGCCTCCACCGTAGCACGATATTGTCCGCTTTGGGCCCCAACCACGCCCTCACGGTTTTGTTTCTGGGAACTCACACGAGAACTTCCCAGTGGGTCACCCATTATGGGATTGCTCTCGCGTGCTACTTGCTTAACTTCGGAGTTCCAATGGAACCCGAAGTCAGTGAGCTCCCAAAAGGCCTCGCGCTAGGTAGAGATGGGAATATACATATAAGGCTCACATGATCCACTCCCCTGGGCGATGTGGGATCTCACAATCCACCCTCCTTAGGGGCCCGACGTCCTCGTCGACACACACGCGGCCAGGGTTAGGCTCTCATACCAAATTGTCACATCCCGGCCTGGGCCCGACCATTTCCCATGCACGCCTCCACCGTAACACGATATTGTCCGCTTTGGGCCCCGACCACGCCCTCACGGTTTTGTTTCTGGGAATTCACACGAGAACTTCCAAATGGGTCACCCATCATGGGAGTGCTCTCGCGCGCTACTCGCTTAACTTCGGAGTTCCAATGGAACCCGAAGCCAGTGAGCTCTCAAAAGGCCTCGTGCTAGGTAGAGATGAGAATATACATATAAGGTTCACAGGATCCACTCCCCTGGGCGATGTGGGATCTCACACCTATGGAGGAGCTGACACCTGATCCAGATGTGTCTCTCTAGTTGCTGATGGACGGGGTTGGGCGATGGAAAGGCAAGGAAGTATGCGACCGAAAAGCGGGTCGGGTTATATTGATTGTAAATATTGTTTTTGAAATATTTCTTATAATTATTGTTTTTTTTTAAGTTAGAATTAAATAAATTATTGGATATAAATATTTTTTAGGGAGATTTTGGATGTGGTCCTTAGCTATCAATATTCTTTGACCTAAGCCTTGTTAGTTTTCAATTTTTATCGAAATCCCTGAAATTAATGTGATACTTTATTTCTATGTATGTTACTATATTTTTTAAATTAAAAATTGAAATGTATAGGTTTTTATATTAATGAGATTTTAAATAAAAACCCATAATTTGTGGGATTAAAAATATTAAAATATAAATTATACTATTGTTTGTATGTATATATAAACATGGGTACATTCATCAAAATTAACAAAAAAATTATTGTACCAAAACATGGGTACATTCTTCAAAACCACACAAAAAAATGTAATAGATATTAGGCTTAATAACATTAGTAAATTTCTTCAATTAAACTTGACAAGGATACATTCTCAAATCAAAAGAAAAGAATGTACCCATATAAGTTTAAAAATGGTTAGAAAATTGAATAGATTTTATATAAAAAAGGTACATTTTACATATAACAAATTGGTATATTTAAGAACGGGTACAGTTTAAGATTAAAAATTGGAAAGAAAATTACATGAATGGGTGCATATACGATTAAAAAAATTTAAAACATTTTTGAAAAAGCTAATGTGTACAAAATTATTCTAATTTATTTATTTATTTTGGAAATGTTTTGAATTAAAAATTAATTAGGAGTTTAATAAAGGTGTGAGTATTAAAATCTTAAATCAATTATTAATTTTTATTTAAAAAAATTATGTAACTAACATGTAAATTCATTATTACATTAATGTTAGGGACTTGGATCAAAATCTGAAAACTAATAAGGTTAGTTAATGAACATTAGTAACTAGGGACATGATACTAATTTTTCCTATTTTTTAATTAAAAAAGCTTTCGTCGGGCAAAAAATTTAATATATATTTTAAATTTGGTTTCTTAGAGTTGGCCTGACGACTGGGCCGTCGGGTCAAACTCATTACAATATTTAATTATGTGCTAGCCAACAAGATATCATTCGTCGGGCAAGTGGATTTTGTCGAGTCAATTTAGTTAATGCACGTTCACCCGATGAAATTTGCCCAACGGATTTGTGTTTTTGTCGTTTAAGATTTTAGTCGACGGGTTTTGCCTGACTATTCTTTCCCAACGAACCTCCGTCGGCTAAACTGTGTGAGGGCTAATGCAGTTTTTAGCTGACAAAGTTATTCCGTCTGGCTAAATGTTCTTTTTGTAGTGTGTTTGCATATCCAGTAACTTCCAACGCTCTCTCTCATGGTTTGTGTGACCTCTGTTCCTATAACACACTATCTTTGGTCCCAAGCTCGCAGGCATTGTTTGGAAGAACTCAAACAACAAACTCTATTATGTCACTTGCCCCGCCATGAGTGACAGATTACATGCATGTAATGTTTAAGGTATTTTCCATCAAATCATCAAACTATATTTAAAGATTCTAAGCTCCACTCATAGATCATTCAAGAAAAATCAATTTAAAAATAATTTAACTATTTGAGTATCATCATGAAATTTAGGGCAACTATAATATGCAACAGTCAAGTTTGATATGATTTTTAAAATAGGCCACAAGGTTTGAATTTTGTCATATTACACCCTATAAGTTGTTGAATTTATCAATTTGTGCCTTCGGTCGGACTGATTCTATGATTTTTTACCAAACGGTGGAAGAAATTTTATTAATCTATTATGAGAAAAATGTTTACATCTTCGGCCATAACATTGTAAAGAAAATCTGGAAAGGATAAACCCCAAGAATGAGATACACCCAACCGGAAAAAAATGTGACGCCATCAAGTGGGCCGCCATACTACCATCATCACGGGGGATATAGGCAAATTTAAAGCTCTACAAACACTCAGCAAGCTCCCTTATTTATTAAATTATTGATGTGGTGAGTTTGAGACCCTTATATTGGTTAAAGTATGAGCCCCATATTGTAAAAAAAAAAAAGCAAAAAAAAAAAAAACAAAAAAACTCATCAATTTAGTATAGGACTAGACGTTCAAAGAGACAAAACGTGTAAAGTAATACAATTTCAAAGCCTAAAGGTGCAATATGAAAAAATGAAATCTCATGATGCATTTTAAAAATCACCTTAAACTTAAAATGTTAAAAAATGTAATTAGCCTTGAAACTTAAATATTTATATAAACACTAGGATCATGTATTTATTTGGTCAGTTTGGATGTGTGGATAACATACATACATACACACACACACATGTGTATATGTACACATGTACATGTATATATGTTACATCCCAGCCCAGGGTGGATCACTTCCCGGGCCCGCTCCACCACCGTAGCACGATATTGTTCGCTTTGGGCCTCGACCACGCCCACACGATTTTGTTTCTGGGAACTCACGAGCAACTTCCCAGTGGGTCACCCATCATGGGAGTGCTCTGGCCCCCTTCTCGCTTAACTTCGGAGTTCCTACGGAACCTGAAGCCAGTGAGCTCCCAAAAGGCCTCGTGCTATAGGGAGGGGAGCATGTACATATAAGGCACATCATCCCCTATTCGTTGGTCGATGTGAGATCTTACAATCCACCCCACTTAAGGGGAACCCGGCGTCCTCGTCGGCACATCCGCACCAAACGGCAGAGTGGCTCTTATACCAATTGTCACATCCCGGCCCAGGGTGGATCACTTCACGGGCCCACTCCACCACCGTAGCACGATATTATCAGCTTTGGGCTTACCATTCCCTCACGGTTTTGTTTCTGGGAACTCACGAGCAACTTCCCAGTGGGTCACCCATCATGGGAGTGCTCTAGCCCCCTTCTCGCTTAACTTCGGAGTTCCTACGAAACCCAAAGCCAGTGAGCTCCCAAAAGGCTTCGTGCTAGGTAGGGATGAGAATATACATTTAAGGATCACTCATCTGGGCGATGTGGGATGTTACAATCCACCCCCCTTAGGGGCCCCACGTCCTCGTCGGCACACTTCCGGCCAGGGATTGGCTCTGATACCAATTGCCATATCTCGGCCTGGGGTGGATCACTTCCCGGGCTCGCTCCACCATCGTAGCACGATATTGTTCGCTTTGATCCCCGACCATGCCCTCACGGTTTTGTTTCTGGGAACTCACGAGCAACTTCCCAGTGGGTCACCCATCCTGGGAGTGCTCTGGCCCCCTTGTTGCTTAACTTCGGAGTTCCTACGGAACCCGAAGCCAGTGAGCTCCCAAAAGGCCTCGTGTTATAGGGAGGGGAGCATGTACATATAAGGCACATCACTCCCTCTTTGTTGGTCGATGTGGGATCTTACAATCCACCCCACTTAAGGGGAACCCGGCGTCCTCGCCGGCACATCTGCACCGAACGGCAAAGTGGCTCTGATACCAATTGTCACATCCCGGCCCGGGGTGGATCGCTTCCCGGGCCCGCTCCATCACCGGTGTTATAGGGAGGGGAGCATGTACATATAAGGCACATCATCCTCTCTCCGTTGGTCGATGTGGGATCTTACAATCCACCCCACTTAAAGGGAACCCGGCGTCCTCGCCGGCACATCCACACCGAATGGCAGAATGGCTCTGATGCCAATTGTCACATCCCGGCCCGGGGTGGATCACTTCCTGGGCCCGCTCCACCACCGTAGCATGATATTGTCCGCTTTGGGCTTACCATTCCCTCACGGTTTTGTTTCTGGGAACTCACGAGCAATTTCCCAGTGGGTCACCCATCATAGGAGTGCTCTAGCCCCTTTCTCGCTTAACTTCGGAGTTCCTACGGAATCCGAAGCCAGTGAGCTCTCAAAAGGCCTCGTGCTAGGTAGGGATAAGAATATACATTTAAGGATCACTCGCCTGGGCGATGTGGAATGTCACAATATATATGTATACATATATATATATATGTATATATATAGGATTCAGTTATTTTTTGCAAGACAAATCTAGGAATGAAGCTTTGGAAACTAGACGTTCGGATGTTACCCCTCTATAAATATATGGCGATAATTCTTCTTTGCCATGTTAAGTGATTAAACTCACATGCGTATTAAACAAGTAACTGAAATGGCAGACACACCACCCCTGAAAATTCTTAGTGGAGAGAATCTCTCATCTCTAACTTGAATGCCCACATTACTTGGTCTCCTTAAATGCCACACATACCATGCATGCATACCGGTGGATCGCTAGACTCGAAGTATCATCAAGATTGGAGTCGTTTAGAACGTCCAATCCAACACATGCAGATAAAAACACCAACTTTATGATATATATATATATATATATATATATATATATATATATGGGTAAATTACATAAAACTACCTCAACTATGGGTCGAACGACAATATCTTACCTCATCTTTTAAAAGTGACAATGTCATACCTCATCTTACGAATTTGTGTCAATATCATACCTCCGTTAGTTTTTCTGTTAATTTCTTTGTTAAATGCTGACGTGGTTAGAAATAGGACCCATTCACTAATCCAACTGGATTAAAAAATAATAAAATATATTTTTAATAATTAAAAAAATTAAAAATTAAAAAACTAAACAAATAAAAAATGCCTAGGGATGCGGGCCTTCCTTTCTTCCACCCGCACCAACCCTTCTCTCTCTTCTCTTTATCTTCTCCTGCATCCCTCTCCCACTCTAACTCCCTCTTCTCTCTGCAACCACCGGCGTCGAGGCCAGCGTCCACCAACTCGCCATCTTGCTCCTTCCCACGGGGTCCCAGTCATAATCGTGCACGAGCTGGCGCAATGAGGTGGCGAGGTTAGAAGCCCAGGGTGGCGACAACGGGTCGCGGCGAAATGCGGGGAGGGAATTGAGGGTTTGGGTGTGTAGGAGGGGAAGGGGATCTGGGTGTGGGTTTGGTGAGCTTCTCTCTCCTTCCCTCTCTCTCTCTCAAAATGCGGCCTTTACGGTCTCTGCAACTTCGGCGGCTTCTCCTCGGCTATCTCTCTAGCTCATTTTCATCGCCGTTATCTTCCTAAACACTCCAAACCCACATCCCGGTTCTCTCCCAAAACCCCAACCATTTCCGCCATTCCCAACGCGCCATAACTACCGCAACAAGCTACCATTTTCTCTCTCTACCCCATTTCCTTCTCTCTAAACCTTTCTCGTCCTCCGCCTCACCGACCCAAGATGCAGATCAATTCGAATTGGCTCAGTTTCTCTCCTCTTTGCTCCTCCAGGACCTTAGCTCCGACCCCCTCTCCGTAACCCAACGCTTCCAGTTGAGCTTCTCTCACATCACTTCAACCCCTTCCCTGGTCCTTTCCGTACTTAATCAGTTCCCCAAGGCCGCCTGTACGGTTATTGGGTTTAACCAATGGCTGATCTCGAACCCTAATTTCGAGCAAACTAACGAGACCTTATCGTATTTTGTGGATTACTTTGGCATGAGAGGGTGGTGGAGGAAGGTTGGGGGGGGACGGGGAAGGGTTTGGTGGCTGTCGAAGAGAAGAAGAAAAAGGGTTGGTGCGGGTGGAGGAAAGGGAAGGCCGGATCCTTAGGGCATTTTTTTATTTTTTAATATTTAATTATTAAAAATATATTTAATTATTTTTTAATCTAGTTGGATTAGTGAGTGGGCTTCGTTTCTAGCCACGCCAGCATTTAACTGAGAAATTAACAGAAAAACTGACGAAGGTATGACATTGGCACAAATTCGTGAGATAAGGTATGACATTGTCACTTCTAAAAGATGAGGTATGAAAGTGTCGTTAGACCAATAGTTGAGGTAGTTTTTTGTCATTTACCCTATATATATATATATATATATATATATATATATATATATATATATATATATAGACACACACACATTCGCTTTGCAGGACACGCAACGATTTTAAGCATCCCTCCTATAAACTTACAAGTTAAAAAACATTTAATTAGTTTTCCTACGGTTAAACTCTAAACCCTAAGAAAAAAGAGATCAAATCCTCTGCACCCAATATTTTATGTGTTCTTTTTGTGGCCTTTCTCATTTGTTGACATTTGACCATTCAATTAAACCCTACTTAATAGATTTTGACACTCAAGTAGATAGGGCACAAATAGACCACAAAGAATTTTGCCTGCAGAAAATTTGAAACAAAGAAAAATTAAAGAGATTTTTTATTTTTTTATTTTTTTTTACGGTAAGAGAGGAATTTGATTGATATAAAAAAAAGAGTACACCTAGTTAGGGGGGGACATAAACTTTACCCTTCTAAAAAAAACAACAAAGATACAAGGAAAAAAAGGGGGAACATGAAACCTAACCCCTCTAAAGCCGAACCTAAATGTCTAAACCTGCAAAACAGAACAATGAACATCAGAAGGTTAAGAAAAAAACAAGAAAGTAAAACAAACCTATGTGCCAAGATGCACATTAATTTGAGAAGCGGAAGCCAGAAAAGCTAACATAGTCTGAAAACAAAGCGGCACGAACCGCCATCAGAGGGGAATCATGACATATCAAAGTTAGAGAAGACAAACCCACGTTAGTAAAATTGTCTGCAACTACATTTGCTTCGCATATATGTGAGAGGCATAGAAAGTCATCTTCCAAATGCAGTTCAAACAAATAGATCATTGCGTACAAAGAGACCAACGATGATCAAAATCAGTCGATTGGAGAGCAGAAATAACACTGCAAACTCTACACCAATAATAACTACTAATAATTCTGCATAAAAAGAGTTGCAATGACCAATCCCTTGGCAGAAACCACTAAGAAATTGACTACGACAATCCCGAAAAACTCCTTCACATGTAGCAAGACCAGGATTTCCTTTAGACGAACCATCTGTATTAAGTTTAATCCAAGAAAACCAAGGAGAAGACCAAAGCATAGGAAGAATAGTTGGCGCCTTGTGAGCGATAGGTTGGATCCTCAGAGAAGAAATTATACGAGCCTCAAAACCTTGAGAAGAACCAGGAATAAACTTCCCACCATGAACGATCCCATAATTGATAGACATGCAAAGACGATGAAAGTAGATTGAGTGACCCTAAAAAATAAACTTATTCGAACTTTCCAAATAGCCAAAATAGTAGATAGACCCGCATAAATACAAAGACATAACCCCTTATGGTATTGAAATCAAGAAGACTTAACTTTTACTATTTTGCGTGCCCAAAGTATGCATTTCTATATGAATTAGACATTATTATTAAAGTAAACAAAATTATTTTGGATGAATCTATTGTACTATTGTGATTAAATTTAACGAAATAAAATACAGGAATCCGACCCGCATTGTTACCAAGGGAACACATAAGAAATATAGATTGGCTAAAGGGATAATGGAGAGTTTGGCATTTGTGCATTAGCTTATTAGCATGTGGAAAAACATTATCTGCATGGAAAACCCTTTTGAACAACTGGTGATTACAAATGAAAAAAAATCACTTACATGTGGTGGCGCCACTAATCACCACTACGATGCGGCATGCCCACATGCCATTGGTCTAATCAACTTAAACTTTCCATCGGGAAAGGGATCCGGAGAGGATCCGGAGAAGATCCCTTTCACCAAATCCATCAATCCAGACTTTTGAAATTTGATCCAACGGCTAAAAACAAAGGCCTCATTTAAAAGTTATAATAGCTTTAGCCGTCAGATCAAATTTCAAGAACCCGGATTGGTGGATTTGGTGGAAGGGATCTCCGGATCCCTTTCCTTTCCATCGAAGAGATATTAAATCTTCAGCACTCAAAATAGGTGTGGTCTTTCAATGGCCACAATTATTAGTAGACACGTGTTTATAAACTTAATTTTATTGGCATAAACTTAATATGTGTCAAACAATAATTAAGATCATAGAGAGACCATATTCATTTTAGATGTAGAATATTTCATCTCGATCGAAGAAGCCTTGATCATCTTAGTTCAAAACCCAACTCAAGTCCTTTTCAGCTCGTCCAACTATTATCTAAGCTTTGTATCCAAAACGTAAACCGGATGTAACACTTGCGGATCCACAACAGGATACTGCAACTACTCTCACACCTCATTGGTTTTGAGTATTGGCATAACAAATACAGGATGCCCCCAACTTTTGAGGGTGAGAAGGGGTAGAGAAAATGCGTAGAGCTAACAAAGAGTTGGTATAACTTATTAAAGCTTGTTTTATTAACATTCACATATTGTTGAATATACTTCACATTCTTAATACATTTCATATTTGTTTTTTTCAGTTAAAATTTATCTTAATACACCTCACATAAATTCTCATAATATCCTCACATCTCGCACTCTCTTAGGTACAATAAACATTTTATGTTTTCATTTTTAGTTTTTACACCGGACACTCTTCACATATCTTTGAATTATAAGATGATTTCTATGTTGTTTCTCCTCCCTTTCAAATAATGAAGATTTAGATTTGAGAATCCATCGTTGACAAAAAGTTTTTTGAAAACCTCATGGAAAAGTGAGAGTGTTTTTGAGAGTTGAAGAAGATAAAATAAAAGTTCTTGGAATATACATGTTAAAAGTGATCGGCGTGTATTTAGAATTTTTTTTTCAAACCTTAAGAGGAAGAAATTGTCATAGCATGAGTCCGATAACCACTCAAGGAAGAGTTGAAAAAAAAAGGAAAAAAATTAAAGCAAGCAGAGGAGATGGTTGTTGACTGTAATTTAGGCGTGAAACCGAACCAAACCGGATCGTACCCACCCTAGACAGGCCAGGCTAGACTGGCACACAGTCTTGGTAATTCGTTACAAGTCCATACACATTGTTGGTTGGTAATGGTACTCATCAAGTGTTAGATTGGGCTCCTTTCTCGTTCTGTCTTGGGCTTTGTGGGTTCATTCGCTTGGTCCTCTTGGGGCTTGGCCAGAAAACAAACAAACAAACAAAAGTGGAAAATCGAAGTGAATCAGAAGTACACGCGAATGCGTCAGCTGTGGAGCGATGTTTATCCTGCACTTGGCAGAGCTTGAAAAGACCAGATGGCATGGCCGATTGCAAAGCCTATCTACTGATGCAGCTACCATCCCAACCAATCAGAATTAATTTATATTAATTTAAACTAAAATTATAGAGCCAAATCCAGAAACAGCAGAGCCGGAATATATACAGTCATCCTCGTCATCCTTGTCATGAATATATACAGTCACTCGTAGGTAGAGAGCTCACTACGATAATTTTTACTTCAGAATTATTGTAACTTTTAAAATCCAGAAAGGATGATGGTCGCTAGGCGGCTCTGGCATAAGCGGGCTTTGGTCAACGGTGGCCGGTGGCTCTGTCCGTACACCTCTTCAGCTCCGTCGCCGGCGGCGGTGCATTCTTCCCACCACTCTCCGTTTCGAGTCTCCTCTTCCGATCTCGTTGCGTTCTCTACTGCCGCTTCCACCTGGTTCTGCTTGGCCGATCAGGTATCCATTGTAAGTCTCTCTCGCTTGCTAATTAATCTTGGTTCTGATTAAATGATTGGTCAGTAATCAAAATTGTGGAAATTGTTTAAATTTACATTCAAAGTCGGTTCTTTTCAACTATTTATTTATTTTGCAAATTGTGAATTTTTAGCGTAGAATTGCGTGTAATGTGAATGGGAGGTGGTTTTCAAGTGACGCAGTGGCTGATGCTGCAGCAGGGGTTAGTGGTAATGGTATAGTTGATGTACCGTTGGCTCAAACGGGAGAAGGCATTGCCGAATGCGAGCTACTCAAATGGTTTGTGCAGGAGGTCTGTTATTCCTTCTACCTTTTGCATAAACGTATCCTGGACAATATAAATACACATGCATTTGTATATATTTATATTGTTGATCCACGTATTTGCGCAAGGTTTGTCAGATTTGAATGGGAAGTTTTCGCAGGCCTGCACAGTCACATTGACGGTCTTCATTTTGCAAACAACGGGAGTGTCATTTAGTATGAGTATATGATATTAGGTTGTTTCGAAGAGAATGTGGAATTTGAGGTTTAATTTGTGATTTTGGCAGGGGGATCAAGTTGACGAATTTCAGCCACTTTGTGAAGTTCAAAGTGACAAAGCAACCATCGAAATAACAAGCCGTTATCAAGGGAAAGTTTCTCAGCTTCTCTACATTCCTGGTGACATCGTCAAGGTCAGAATGCTATGACACCTTACAAACTATGGTTTGAGGATTTGTGGAGAGGTCCGCATATGTAAGAGAGTTACAGTGTAAAATAATTGTCCTTTACAAATTCAACTAGTAACGGGAATTTTTCCTTTAGAAATTTGGTAATGGATTAGCTCATTCTGGTTTTAATCCTATTGAAACTCTTATTTATGATTTAAAGTTTAAATTAAATCTTAGGTTGGAGAATTTCTTTTAAAGATGGCCGTCGAGGAATCTCAGGTTCCAAAGCAGATATGTGAGAGTTTGGAAAACACTATGTCACTAGATTCTGAGCTTAACACACATGACATAGGCGGAGTTTTGTCTACACCTCCTGTTCGGAGCCTTGCAAAGCAATATGATATAGATATAAATGAAGTCTCTGGAACCGGTAAAGATGGGAGAGTGTTACGAGAAGATGTCCTTAAATATGCTGCCCAGAAGGGAATCGTTGAAGGTCCTTCTGCCTCCTTGAGTGCTAGTCCTGAGAAAGCTTTGGGAGGAAAAGAGACTTATACACATATATCAGCTGAATCGGGATGGAATTATGAGGATAAGACAGTTACCCTGAGGTAATATATCATGCAAACTTGAACTTGGAACACCTCCTTTGTTCATTAATGAATCATTTGTATGATCCATGGCTGAAACTTATGTCACGTAATACTAGAATATGATAGAGAATATTTGTTTTTAGTGGTTTTATTCAAGACGAAGTGAAACTTGCAACGAGTTAATTTAAATATGTTCTTTCAGGGGATTCCAGCGAAGAATGGTTACGTCAATGAGCATGGCTGCAAAAGTTCCACATTTTCATTATGTTGAGGATATAAAGTGTGATGCACTTGTGGAGCTGAAAAATTCTTTCCAAAGTAATAACACCGATTCCAATGTCAAGCACACTTTTCTTCCATTATTGATAAAGACTCTCTCAGTGGCCATGAGCAAATATCCGTTGATGAATAGTAGCTTCAATGAAGAGTCACTTGAGGTCATCCTCAAAGGTTTGTACACTCCATAGCAATTATCATCCGTTGGCTGCAGCAATGTTTCTACTTGAGCTTAGTCTTTTACGAGTGACATGGAAAACTTGCTAGTATTAATTTTGTCTTGAAGTGGGGTTTTGACTTGACTAAATGGAAATTGTTACAGGTTCGCACAATATCGGAATTGCCATGGCTACTCCATATGGTCTAGTTGTGCCAATCATAAAGAACGTTCAATCTCTTTCCATTTTGGAGGTTAGTTCTATGTCACCTCTCAACTGTAGCTTACACTGTGTGTCTGAATATGTATACACTTCTTGGTTTGTTTGCATGAGATTCTTGATTTGGAGAACAATTTCTCGGTTGCATGTTGAACTTTACGATTCTAAGATAATTACAATTATTTCTACCTACTCGGGTGAAAGAATGACATACGCTTTTATTAATTATATGTTCCATGTGTGCAGATAACAAAGGAACTTTCACGGTTACAGCAATTGGCATTGGAAAACAAGCTCAAGCCTGAAGATATATCTGGCGGAACAATAACTTTAAGCAACATTGGAGCAATCGGTGGGAAATATGGTTCGCCTCTTCTGAACTTGCCTGAGGTTGCCATTATTGCAATTGGGCGAATTCAGAAGGTTCCACGATTTGCAGATGACGGAAGTGTATGTCCTGTCTCAGTTATGACGGTGAGTGTTTCTTTTGTTTTTCCAAAAAAACCAATTGAAAAGGTTAAATCTACATATTACTTCCATACAAATTACCAAATCACTGCATGCCAGTGGCCTCACCTTTACAAATCCCCATGGACATGCACATTGGGCCTTTTTTCTAGGATGCTGTGATGAAATAGTTGGCCGTCTAAATATAACAATTTTGTTTCTCAGGTCAATATAGGCGCAGATCACAGAGTGCTGGATGGAGCAACTGTTGCCAGGTTCTGCAACGAGTGGAAACAATTTATAGAGAATCCGGAGCTGCTCATGTTGCGTATGAGATAGATAACTGGTCGTCGATGGCCTCGCTGCTTGGAAACATGCTCTTCCCAACTGACTGAATTCACTGTTGCCTTTGCATAGTTCGCTTTCAAGGCTGTTTACAAGCAAGACAGCCGGCTCAAGAGAAGTAGGCCTTTTTTATATAAATAATTCACATGTAGACTTGATATTTTCTTTTCGTAATAAGTTGATTAAGTTCTCTTGCTTCGTTTGCGAAACGTGTAAACTGTTTCTACGTAAACCAACAAGTAAGCAGAACAGTTCTCGGTCACTCAGTTTAAGCGGTTTGATCAAATTCAACAGTTCAATGTGTCTGAGTGCCTATAGGTAAACTTGAACCAAAAGATAACGGTCATCGAAATGCACTTACTCATAGAGGGGGAGAAAAAGAGCGAACCCAAATATTGTGTTCAGAATTTAAGTGGATAAAAAGTAAGAGGAACATCCGCGCCACTAAATAAACCGTTTTCAACCGTCACCAACCGCTCTAGAAGTATCAAACGGACAAAATTATTTGATCAACTCCCCTCAGAAATACAAACTTTTTCTCTACAGAATTCCAAAACCTCTTTGTTTTCTCTCATGGCAGTCGAAATGCACTTACTCATATCCCTCTTGGCTCTCTGTTTTCGCCTTTCTTTGTTCGAATTTGTTTCAGACGAAGCAACGATGCCAGAGTTCACTTTCAGTTGGATGGATGACAATGACACCTTTCGAGCCGGCGACATTGCAACCATAAGAATCAGAGCGCTGAACAACTTTGACAAGCTCGACAAGAACAAGTTTAAACCTACTCTTACGGTGAATGGGAAGCCCGGGAATTGCTCTTTCGTGTCGGGTGTTCTTTCGGATTTTGAAGGAGACCCTAGCAGTTGGAAACTCTTGTTTACTACCATAACTGCCGGGGTATTTAACGTTATGATCAACGAGGATCGCTTCAAAGTGTTTGATTCTTCTCTGCATTTTCAAGTTCATCCAGGTTTTTCATTTTTTAATTTCAATATAGGAATTTAACTGCTGATTTTCTTTCCAAGTGTTGTCTGATACATTATGGATTTTGCCTATTTTTCGATTGAAGGGCAAATATACCCGTCTTCGTGTGTTGCTTCGTGGATGGGTTTCAACAATGAATTCGAAGCAGGGACTAAAGCTAGGGTAATGATACTTCCAAAGGACGCGTTTGGAAATAATGTCTCCAAAAACAGTGAAGATCCAAGATTACATAATTTTACAGTGTCTGCAGTCTATGCAAATGGTTCCATAGCGAACATGCCAGACATCACTCATTTGGGTTGGAATGATTTCGGTTATATCATCTTGGAGTTCATTGTGGTGAAAGCCGGAGATCTCTTGGTGTACGTGGGATATGGTAATCAGACCTTCAATGGCTCTCCACTACCGCTTAAGGTGAACCCAGGTGGTGTTTCGTAGCAATAGTTATACATTTATAGTGTATGCTTACACTCTATATACAAAACTTGAGCTAGATTTTCTCTAATTTGTGATTTGAGCAGTTACATTTAGGTTTATAACGGAAATGATGTAGCTCCCATCTGCGTGCAGCATAAATTGGTCGATTATGTTACTATTTTACACTTCACTGATGCATTCTTCTTAGTTGTTACTTCTTTCCATTTGTTGATTCTGAGCTTCGGAGTTATTTTCCCTGGCCTATAGCAGGACCACTAGAAGTTTCCAATTGTGCGGTGAAATGGAATTTTGAACCAAATGCATGGCAGTTATATTCGAAGATGGAAATCTTTATACATCAGCAAGATCGATATGGGAACCTCGTTCCTGGTCTGTATGCATTTGACGCTGAAGTTGTAGAGATAGAGACAAATTTGTCTATACCTGTTGCAGATTTGCACTTTGAAGAAGTGGTGGCTGGAATTCAGTTGTTTTCCTTTAGCAATCTAGAACCGGGGAACTTCTTGCTCACTATATCCGACATGAAGCATTATAAGAGTCTCTCTAATATGCCATATGCTTATACTGTCTTTGTCGGTACGTGCCATGTAGGTGGTTAATCTTGTTATGAATAACCTAGTGCTGTTACTGCTTCCACTTCCATTCACACGCCTCTCTCTTGCTTACATTTGGATAGGTTATTGCAACGGGACAAACAGCGTTGTCAATGGATCTGGTTTAAACAGTTCTACTGCTGGAGTACTAGCAGAGTTTTCAGTTTATTTGAATGATGCTTTTCAATATCCCTCTCCCGTTGAAATAGAAAGGCTCGAAGTACAAATTGTAAGGGAAAATGACTCCTATAATGTGCAGTCAAGCATATTTCCTATGCAAACCATCAATGGTATAAATGGTAGCTAGCAATTTTTGAGCTGTTTCCTATGATAAACTTTTTGGTTATAAACTTACAAAGTTTGTATCTCTAAGTTAGGGAGTGGACCTGCTCGAGCGTTAAGATATGGTGCAACCAGCCAGATAGAAATCGCTCCATCACCGTCTATGGACCCAATAAATTCTGTAAGAAGTATCCGTGTATATATACACATAAACATGCATCAACATATACATAGTATTGCATACACATTTGTATTACTTCTTTAAGCTTTTGTATTCTAATTGTTGAGGTACAATGTTTCTGAATTTAGTCTGTTGGGAGCTTCAGCGCCCTGGTAACTGCTTTCAATGTGGTGTATACACCCGCCAAGAGTGGGATCTATAACATCTACGTATTTTGTGGAAATATTCTACTCAATGGCGGTCATCCGTTTACAATGGAAGTAAAAGGAGGTATATTCACCTGATATTTTCTGTAGTTTTCATGACCATCATGTTAAGGAAGCACAACTTGATCTGGAAATTTGGAAGAAACTATATGATCTTGAGAAGTTCGTTACAAGTTTTATTCGTAATTGCATGAACTATCATACTGTTTCACCCTCTCTTATTTGATTTCTGATGAATGGATTCCTAACTTTTCTGCAGGAAAGGTTAACACATCACTCTCAGAAGTTGTCAAATTTTCTCCCAAGGTGCCGAAGATGATTAACAATGAAGTATTAGTGCAGCTCGTGGATTCATTTTATAATCCTGTCTTGTCACAACAATCTAGGCTGAAACTAGAGATTGCTTCAGTTAACAGTTCTGGCTTTTCAAATTCCATGTTTGTGGATAATAATGATGGCTCATACACCGTTCAATATCTGGCTGAGAATGTTGGTAGTTATGAGATATGCGCTTCATTTGACGGCAAACACATCTCTCCCTGCCCCTTCGGGATCAATGTCTACACCAGTAAGTTAGAATAACAAGAAGTTGTGTAAGAGTAGCTCTATTTTCTTTTGTTGTATCAATTAAATGGGATTTGATTTCTCTACTCGTGTTATGGATCGATACTGTGCAAGCATGCTGTCATCAATTGATGTTTATACTTTATAGCCAAGCACTATTGGTAGTATTAATTTTACTTTCATGGACTGATTTATTTGCAGGCGAATATTTTCCCAGAGCCTACATTGATACAATATCTGTCTGGGAGGATGAGTCAATCGCTTTTGATGTTTTAGCAAACGACTACTTTGCTGGAAATAATGCAAGTGTTGTCGAATACTCAAAGGTACAATACAAAGTGAAGGTTTTCAAACCATTGTTTCACTACTCTCTCTTCTTTACAAAAGTGGAACTGCTACTGATCAGTGATCACGAGCAGGCGTATGTACGCGAACACCACCTACCCTTTTAGAGGATTTCAATTTGCCTGGAAATTTGACTGGTTTATATTTGTCAGCCAGATCGTGGTTCCCTTCTTGAGTATGGAAGGCTACTCCGCTACACGCCTCATAAAGACTATTACGGCAATGATTCTTTTGTGTACACAATGTCTGATATAAACGGAAATCTTGCTACTGCTGCTGTAAACATATATGTTCTCACCATCCCGCCCCAATTTGTTTCTTTTCCAAGCGAACTACAAGCAACTGAAGACCAGATTAGTCCCAGATTCGGGTAACTTACTATTAATCTATGACACTCCAATTTTCATGTATGCTTCTGTATAATTATAAATTTGACTATTTGCAGTGGTTTCCGCGGGTTTGAGATAAGGTATTCGGATGCGATGGAGAACATCTCTGTTAATCTCACTGCGCAATCTGGGACAGTCTTTCTGTCTCCTATGCTAGTGCAATTCTGGGAGCCAGTTTGGACAGGACTTTCTGTATACACATCAGATGGAGATGCAAAGGGTTTGATTTTAGTAGGCTGTGTGGAAGTAATCAATTTTGCCCTTCAGTCAATTCAATACTTCGGGTACATCTATCTGCTTTTGCTTCTTATAATTGGCCTCCTTCATTGAGTAACATCATTTTTTTATCCTCCATTTCCCTCGAGTCAGGAACGAGAACTTTTGTGGCTATGATACAATTCGAGTGTCTACGAGGAACAGGAATGGAGTAAATAAATTGGATGTTCCAGTTTTTGTGGAACCTATTAACGATCCTCCATTTATTCATGCTCCTGAACACATTATTTTGAAAAGTAATGAAGACAAGTCACCGATATACGACAGAGAAAAAGACAAGTTTGAGTTCTGCATTGGCGATCCAGATCTTCTTGCGTTCCCTGGTATGGCTCTGGTCGAATTCAAAGTAGGGTAAACGACGTCTTCAATCTCTGAGTTTTAGAGGATTGATATATGTTTGTTCTTTGCCCAATAATCTTTCAGGTAACGAGTCCCTTTTCACAGTCACCTTTTCGGTAGAAGTTAATAACGGATATTTGGCAACCAGCCTACCAGCTGAGCTCATCTCTACGACCGAACTGAAGCTCAAGAATAGTTATCAGTGGCTACCTCTTCAGACATATGTCAGCATCTCAAAACATTTCATGGTGAGAGCTAAGGGAGTTAGATTTCATGGAACATTTAATGACTGCAACACTGTGATGCAACAGCTCTTTTATCATGTGAGTTAGGTTCTTCGCTTTGATTTCATTGCATCTAATTTACAGCATCGTCTGTTGATTCATCACGTTTCTTGTACAGGGTGGAGAACAGGATGCAATCTTGACAGTGAAATTGAATGACATGGGAAACTACGGATGCTATTTTAATTGTGATGATAAGGTATCGGTGCCTTTACAGGCTGAGGCTTCTGTTAATCTAATAAGGCGAAGGCCAATGAGTTCGCTTGTGGCTCACGGTAAGTGGTAATGCATGTATGTCAGTAACTTATAGCCAAAGTGCTTCTGTCTTAGGTCATACAGCTCCAAACAAAAATCAATTTAGGTCTTGAAATAGCCAAAGTGCTTCTGTTTATTGTGAGGAATGCAGGCTTGGGGTCAGCTATTGTCATCGAATCCATTATAGTGTTTTTGCTCGGAGCAGTGCTACTATTTTTCACATGCAAATGTGCAGCTCACCTTGTACATGAAAGAAGAAACAAAGCTACCAGGGCACCAGAGCCGGCAAGCGCACCTAGTTTGCGCAAAGGAACGGTAAGTATGATATGTATCATATGATATAACATGGCGCATTTTTTCCTCTGGAACACTTTTAGATCACCTCTTTGGTAATGCAAAGCTGTGCCGATTCACGTGTAGTTGAGGACAAATCTACCAGCGAATGCAGACACCGGTGTTTGTTCAAGCCCCTTGCTTGGCAGCCAACGTCCCAACTTTCGCCAACGGTAATGAATTCTCAGACTCAGGTAGCAATAGGCAGTAACAAAGCATTCTGACATGTAGTTTCTTTGAGTTCAGGTCACACCGTCAATCTGGAGACGAGGAATCTGGCAAGGCAGAATGTCAGCGACTCCATTCCGCTGGCGGACGCAGTCAGGAAACTCCTACTACCCCTGGTTTTATGGCCCTTGCTATTGACAAGGAACAAAGTGAAACAGTTTGAGCTGACATTGAAACATTGTTGTTTATTACTCGAGTTACCCAGTCCCAGTGTAAGACTTTGACAACTATTGTAGAAAAAATTGGATGGACCTTCCCTTCCCTTTTTGTTAATCTGCTCTCAGTTGCCCACTTGCTTGTACAAGATTTTGACCGTTGATGCATATAGGGCTCGTATTTTATCAACGATCACAAGTTATGCATATTTGTCTTAACATAATCTATATGGACATGTCGCAACAAAATGTTTCGCAATTCACATTGTGACATGTGTCTGTTGGATTGTGAATCCAATTCTCTCCACTTTGTTCCATAATGAAATCGAAAAGTCAATACACGTACAATTAAGTGCATTTTTGCTCATCATTCTAAAGTGTTCTCGAATGTCATTTACCGTATTTATCATCATTAAATATGCGTGATTTGATCTTTTTACTATACATATCTCGACATTTAAAATGTAACGACAACTGATGAAGTAACAAGTAAAAATGTTCGCCAATTACAAAAAAAAAGGAGAAAATTGTAATTTTGGATTACAATATTAAAATATGATATATTAGCTGCAAAATTCCAAATACTAGTAAAAATCAATAAAGTTCATGAAATGATTCGACAAAATAATTAACAAATTACAAAGTTCAGGATACGACAACTCCGTGCGGGAAACATTTCAGTTGGAAATCGTAGTCGGAATCAAAGACTGAAACTTTGGTGATGGCAGCGACGGCGTTAGAGAAGCTTTTGCAAGCGGGCACTAAGATCGTCGGAGTCGGCAGAAACTACGCCGCCCACGCCAAAGAACTCGGCAACGCCGTCCCCAAGGTCCACCCTCTTTCTCTCTCCTCTTCCCCTCTCTCTCTCAATTCTGATTTATTGTGATTTGTGAAGGAGCCCGTGCTTTTCCTCAAACCGACGTCGTCTTACTTGAAGAACGGCGGCACGATCGAAGTCCCTCACCCTCTGTTGTCGTTGGACCATGAGGTGGAGCTGGCGGTGATAATCTCTCAGAAAGCTCGCGATGTTCCGCAATCCACAGCCATGGATTACGTCGCCGGTAAATTTGTAATTTTTGTTACTGTTATTTGTTAATTAATCAGTTAATAATGCTGCTGTTAATGATTTAGTTTTGAGTTTAAATCTGATGGTTTAAGGTTATGCACTTGCTCTGGATATGACTGCCAGAGAAATTCAAGCTTCTGCTAAGGTAATTATCGAAAATCGGATTGTTTAATGTGATCAAGCACGGTAGCGAAATGTTCATTTTATGACAAGAAGTTTCTAATTAGAATGTTAATGCTGCAATTCATGATAGTCAATATGTTCTAATTTAAGCAGTTACTGCAAATGTGTTATTGGTTTCTGATGAATGAGTTATCTTTTGCATATAGGACTTTTCGTTTCTCGTTTTATCTAGATGTTTGATATGAGAAGTGTATTAATTTAGCTCAAACGTACGGATTAGTACAGATTAATACAAGCGATGTTTGTCAGAGGAAGATAAACATTAGATGAACAACTTTCATAAACCGAGAGGTACTTGTGATGTAACCTGCGAAAAAGTCCAGTAGGTTCACTATTATGGCCTGATCTCATGAAGAATAAGAGTGGAACAGTTCAAGTTCTAAACTTGTACTCTATTTTAGGATGCCTAAAGTTAAAGCGTGTTCCTTTTTACTTCCTGTCCAAATTGAATATGAAGATTTGTATATGCGGATCACTGGACATGCCGGTACAATGTTGTTATCATTGTTAATGTACGTTATTTCCTTTGACAGTCTGCAGGTCTTCCATGGACCATAGCTAAGGGGCAGGACACCTTCACACCAATCAGTTCTGCAGTAAGAATTGCATTGCTTATCTTTGATGCTTTTCTCTTTGTTACGAGTGATTTTCTATTGTATGTTTATAGTGAGGTAGCTAACGTGAAAATCATTTCAGACCAATGGGGCGATGAGGGTGTGTTATATGGGCTATATTGATTATTTATGCTGACATTTATCACTATAGAACGGAACTTAATTTTAAAAAGAAAGCTTGTTTAGAGGTGGGGGTGAGGATGAGTATCGCAAATTTAACCGTGCTTGGCTCTGTTGCCATGCCAACTAAAGCTTCCCAGATTAACTTGTCCAGTTTATTATAAGGTAGTTGAGGGAGAACATGGGGTTATTTTTCCCAGTTAAGACCTATTTGATTGGGGATGCTCTGTAGATGCATAGATATTGGTTGTAAACTTATAATTTCACCAGAGTGATAATGCAAATAATTCAATCACTATGACTATCTATATTTTTAAGCATATTTAACCATTTGATTCTCCAAACCTCATGCAGCTGCCCAAGGAAATGGTGCCAAACCCGGATGATATAGAGTTGTGGCTGAAGGTTCTTAGTGCTTGCTTTCACGAGCTCTAGTATTGGCATGATTTTTGTATTGGCCACTCCTAATGCGTTCAAATTAATTCGCTTCACTGCAGGTAGATGGAGAATTGAGGCAGAAAGGCTCAACCAAGGACATGATATTTAAACTCCCGTTTCTCATCAGCCACATAAGTTCCATTATGACACTTCTCGAAGGAGATGTAATACTAACAGGTATGAAATTTTTATCTGTACCTGAGGTTTCCATCCAAGCCCACTTCCTCCGCGTCTAGGAGACGTGCGAATATTTTTTTCGACATGAAGCTAATTATGGTTTGGTACTGCTTGTGCAGGCACTCCCCAAGGTGTTGGCCCAGTAAAAATAGGTCAAAAGATAACTGCTGGCATAACCAACCTCGTGGATGTTCAGTTCAATGTCGAAAAACGGAAGAGCCAAGCAAGTTCTTGAGCTAGTTGAATTTTGCTATCTGGTGCTATTGTATTTGACTTTCTTATTAAACATCTTACGAGGTGGTATTTGAACATGTCCATTTGTTTTGTTCTTTACGTTTGGAGTTAGATTAAAATGGTGTGAAATAAAGAATGTAGGCGTAGAAAGAACATTTTTCGGATGGAAATAAATTTCACAGTTTATTATTTCTTACGCTGCCTAGAAAGTAGTCCATTGATACCATAACACACTCTAGAAATATTTATATTTGCAAAAAATAATTAAAATTAAGGTCATTTAGTCAATAAACTATAGTAAATAGATATATAATTTGTAGTACTTTTGTGGATTTCAACGATCTGTTTTCGTACAATTCAGTGACTAAACAATCTCATATTTTTTTGATTTTTTGTTGATATGATTTTTACATGGTAATCTTTTATTAATAATTCTAATCATAAGCAGGAAGTTTGTGGATCGGCCACGAAACTAATAAACACAAGTAATTAGTTAAGTGTCATATATCTCAATGGTCATTGAGTTTGAATTATTATTCTACTATTGTTTTTAAGGATTTATATGTAGAAACTCTTAAATTAATGGGTTTATTATTAATGTTAATACTCATTATGTTCGATGCTTCGTCGAAAAAAAATAAAAAATTCATGTTCGATGCATGTTTTTAGAACTAAATATATTTTACACCGTTGAGATGTTGAATCAACTTTGAAATGATTCATGAGATTTTAATTTTTCTTGTTAAACCTCAACGTTTGGCATTAAAACAATTTACACATTTTGTCAGATTTGTGGGAAAGTACGGGAGTTGTCAATCGGGTAAAGTGACAAAGTGGTGCAACATCTACTTTTTTTTTTTTGAAAGCGGTGCAAGATCTACCTTTGAGATAGGTTTAGTTTTTACTTTTGTCATACCTTCATGAACCCAGCAATAGTGTATCTTGATAACGTACCTCACGGACATTTGAACGTATTCACAATTCTTTTAAAGCAACCACATCATTTTAACTCCTCACGCACTTCTTTATATTTCAAGTCATCGAATTGGCTAAATCAAACAGAAACTAGCTTATAAAATTAAACTTAACTTTCATAGTTTAAGATATACGCATCATCACTGACGATTTACAACAATAAAAAAACTAGTTGACGGAAGTTGCACGCTGATAAACAAGGAAACAATGATGTTTGTTACATCACTTATAAGTCGGAGGCAAGAAATGCATAACTGAAACACCAGTAGGCAATTGCTAGCAAGCATCGACATAAGGACATATATACGGCTAATGGAATTTCTTGACGAAGTCGTGAATGTGTTTGTTGATTTCATCATGCTTTTCTTGTTGCAAAAAATGGGCAACTCCTTCCAGTACAACTACTTCTTCCAGAAGCGGCACATATTTCTTGAACCCGCCTTTGTGTATGAAGTCCTGAGCACCTAGAGAGTTGTAAGTCAGGTCCTGGTCTCCCACAATAAACTTCACTGGAACTTTCACTTGAGCCTTAGTTCATGGTGCAGTTAGTTCCCAGTTTCTGCATTGTTAAGGCGGAAGAAATTAATTAAAACAACAATTACCATAAGAGTCGAGAGCAATACATAAGTTCGAAAAAAATTACCTACACGTCCAAATTCCTATAGTAGTTTACAGCGCCAGTGAAGCCCGTCTTTTCAAATTTGGTGGCGTAGTAGTTCACATCCTCCTCAGACAACCAACTTGGCAAGACAGTAGGAGTATCTGTGGGATGTCCGAATCAGCCTTTAGAGAGGAAAAGTGGACCAGGATTCCTATATGTTAGAAACTTCTTGGTAACTCTTGTAGTCTCCATCTGAGCAAACTCAGCTTCTATCACTCCTGGCTCCTGCAAATATGAGTAATTTGTCCAGTCACAAGCAAAAATTGCAATTGATATGGGAGTGCACGGTTTCGAAATTACATAGTAAGCTATCTTTTAGGCAAACAGTAATATTTACTAATAGAGCGACAACGTTAGCATGTTAGAAAAATAGTTGTTAGGGAGATGGGCAGTGAGAATTGTACTCCCACCAAAGTGCACATGTATGATTACTTTCCACAAATACGACAAGATACCATCCACAACAACAATATTTTCGTATTAACCCAATTTGATTATTAGTTCAAATTCGTAGTCTAGCGAGCGACACTAACATTCATAGCAATTTCAACCTAAAAGGAAAAAAATATCACAATCAACTACATTACAATACAATGTTCATACGTAATGTGAAATCAAAATATTAGGTTTTGAAAGGTACGTAGCAACTGTAACTGAAAACAACAATATTGTCAGTTGATTCACGTCATATTTAAAATAACACAATATGGTCGTTTTCAATCTGCCAAGATGGTGTAGAAAACTAAGGCCATCTCCAACCGAATGATCCAGATGGCCAGAGGGCCGAAAATAGCCTGAAAATCATTTTCAACCGAGGGCTAGGCCAGAGAGCTCGTGGAATCTAAGAGGGCCCCACGGAATCTGAAAGGGCTAGAGGGCTGGCCAGAAAAATCATTAATCCTGTCGGTTATAACCGACAGGAATGCTTAAACTAAAATTTGAATCCAACGACTAGCTGGTGCCAATTACCGTTGGATTCAATTTTTTTTTTTTAAAGGTTTTTTGGGCCTTTTTTTTTTTTAATTCTTAAAAATTCTAATTGTTTTCCTATAAATACTTAAATCATTCATTCACAATTCCTTTAAATTTAATTTGTAGTTTTTAAATTTAATTCGTCATTTTAAATTTAAGTTGTAGTTTTTAAATATAAGTTGTTGTTGGATTTGAATTTACGTTGTTGTAGTTTTTAAATTTAAATAATAAATTATGTTTGGCCCTTTGGCCCTCAGTTGGAGACGGTTTTTTGTGACAGGGCTAAAACGAACCCTATGGCCCTTTGGCCTTCGGTTGGAGATGGAGGCAAATATGACCCTGTACTGTTCATTAAAATATTAATATCTTGGAGGGCCAGAGGGCTAAAACGAGCCCTCTGGCCAGCCCTCGGTTGGAGATGGCCTAAGCTCTTTAAAATTATTTTTGAAACACTGGCAATATGCAATAAAATAATGTTATACACACACATGTTTTTACCTTTTCATACTTTAAATTTCTAATCTTCGGATCGAATGAATTTAAAATTATCAAATGATAGAAATTAATAAAAAATATGTAGAAAATAAATAAAAAAAATGTGTGAATAGCAATATCCACTACTAGAAATTTGGCTATAAGCCACTCTTTTAATTGGTGGCTATTGTCAAGTGTTGCCACTCACATTGGTGGCAAACCTCAATGGCCACCAAGCACCCACTAAACTAGAGAATGTGGCCTATGTAGAGGACTCTATTGTAACAATGGCTACCAATATTGCATTGGTGGGTATGTGAATAGTACAACATTTTTATATTTTATAATTATTTCTAAAATTCAAAATATCTCATTGTCCTTCTTATTAGTGGCTAGATTTGAGACTAACATTGGTGCATTTCATACTCATACACACACCAATCCTATGTGTCTGTATTAGGATCAGTGGCTTTTACAGTATAGGCACCAAAGTTGATGTGAATCTACAGCATTCCAAATGGCCAGTAGGTTCGAATTGTATTTCATGCATTTTAGTAATAGCTCTGTACTATATTAAAACTCAGCTTCTTAATATAAAATTCATATGAAATTAAAATTTGCAAAAGGATTCACATTTCCAACCAACCACACTTTATATACAATAGATTTATCAATAACAAGGTTTGTGCTACATAAGAAAGCATATTACATTCAACGATATTGTCCAACACAACCAAGTACCCAAGCCTGCTGACGGTGCATTTTATCCCACCTACGTAGCTATGCACATCCAATGCACATCAATCTGATAACTAGCAAAATCCACCCAATTGCTTATATGTCTTCCCTATGGCATTTCTAGTATATACATCAAGTAAAATTCACAAAAAGGATCATAGTTAACTTTTCACTTACTGAATTTCAGCTATTCACAACAAATCCTACATAACTTACAAGTTACAACTAAGCCTTCTTTAGAATTTCATCCTCCCACTGCAGGCTGCAGGCGTCAGACCTAAGTTCGTCATTCAATGAAGCTCACTTAACCACATTCCCTTCTTGAGAGTCCCACAATTTTTTCTGAATTAAAAAATCAATCTTTTACAAAATATGGTAAAAATAAAACACGATGAACTAAGAACAATATATTGAAAATAGACCAAGAGCTTACATCTTTGTGGAACATCTGAAGCAAGCATGACAGCATATGTGGAAGACTCGTCTCTATCAGCTTTCACCTTCATTCCACCTGCAAATGTACAAAAAGAGTTCACAACACCAAACTATAAATGAGACCGAATTAAACGAATAACTTTGTACTTCGTAGGTCTTAATTCTACGAAGGCGAAATTCCTTACCAATGAGGCGCACCACGGTTTCTCTTCTTGATAGGTGAATCACATGCTGAAACTCAAACAAGAAATCAACATTATAAATTCAAAAAAAAAAAAACAATGCAATGATTTCAACATATAATCATCCTTTCAGGCGGGCAATCATTAGATACAGATAGATGTGTTGAAATGCCATTGCTGCCAATTGATACAGTTTTTATAGCATGCACACAAAAATTGTTCAGCCAAAACAATCTCTAATTAAAGCATCACAGTTTATTAAAATGAAGATAAACCAGTACATGAGAATAGAGGCTAATCATAAGATCAGGAACTTGTGAAAACAAAGGAAATTAACAATAATGAATTTGAATTTACTACAATTTTCTTTAAGACCATGTTTCATATACTCTACTTAAAGATTCAATTATCATCGTTAGATGTTTAACCCATTAAAAAATAAAAACTTAAATTAAGAAACAATTGAAGAGATATGATATCAACACCCTTAGCAAGAATAAGGCCAAATCATTTCCAAGAGAGCAGGGAAACTGCTAACAAGTTAAAAAGAAAGAAATATTTCACATACAAAACATTTCGAATCTAACCAACTCAGTGTGAAGCAACATCTAATAAAAGCGTGGAAGAACTCTACCAAACAATAGAACATGGCGAAACCCATCATCGAATAAATAAGGGCCTCTGAAATCTAAGCTCTCAGCAACTAGTGGTAACCTATTCTCTATGCTTTTGATGTCATCAGCTTCAGCAGATGCCAATGAATACAAGAGTAAGGTCAAATCCTTTCCAAGAGATATGATATCGAAACATATTTTCAGTGATGTTCAAGAACCAAAACTTTCAAACATTAAAAACTAAAAATTAAAGCAGTGTAAAATCGAGTTTGAAAATGAGAAAATACCCAACAATCCCGCTATAACCACCGGCACGATCGACATCATCACCAGCTCCAACCTCATCAAACTCATTGACGCCACTGCTAATCCGCTCTTGGTCATCCCGTACGCCGTTCCCATACCTGAAAAACACACAAAACCCGAACAAAATCATACGTTTCTTAGATCTGGAATTGAAAAAATTTGGGTAAGAATTTGTAGAAACTAACTTGAGGATCGAAAAGAGGATCGGAAGAGGATTATGGAGGTATAATTTGACGGTCTTTGGTGACCGGTGGAAGGCAGCGTTGTTCCCTGTAAGAAAAAGGGAGAGAAATGATGCGGGAAGTAGAGAGAGTGAAGGGGGAAGGAGGGGAGAGGGATGAGAGACATTTGTGAAAGGGGAAAGAGAGGATAACCTTTTTAGTTTCGTCCACCTTTAAAACCACAAGAAATTCTTACAATATAGACTCCACTTCGGAACTTTTCTCACTCATTTCGGTGGGTATCCAAAAAACCAAATAACCAGCACCACTTCGATGCCAACAAAATAAATAATGCAATAAAAAAGTAGAAGAAAAGTAATTTTAAGAAATAAAGTTATTTAACAGACACCAATCATTGGTGGCTCAATGTTGAAGGCCACCGATATCAGCGGCATCTCACTGTAAAGCCACCAAAAAATAGTAAGAGTAGCAGCTTTATATCTATGACCACCAATTGTAAAGGGTGTGCAAAAAATGGTGTGCTATGAGCATAATTCTAGTAGTGATCTTAAACCAAGTCCAGCCACAAAAATGAATGTCCGAGACAATTAATATTAAAATTATTTTTCAAAGAATTAATAAAAATACAATATTATTTTATATTGTTATATCCATTTCTCCTCAATCTCAAGATCTCCTCCCTCTTTTTTCTTCGTCAATCTCTAAAAACCTCTCCATCTCACGAGTCTGCTGTTAACTTTAAAAAAAAAAACTAAAAAAAAAAAAAAAAAAAAAAACTAAAAATTTAAGAAAAACAAATGCACCCCCGAACTATGCGACGACCATCTACCCAACTAGTCCCCCCCTTGTCACAAAGTATGCATGGTTTAGTAGCAGAAATTGCAAGGAAATGGCCGCCGACGAGTTGTGTGTGGTTTGGTGGGTGGCTATCGGAGTTTCGCTCCTTTTGTTTTTCTTTAATCTCTTTTTATTTGTACCGAACCTGATAAATTGATTTCCCATAGTATGTAATTTTGTGGGGCTAAAAATTCCAAATAAAATAAAATAAAAAGTACCGAACCTGAAATCTGCACATGTAATAGTCATAGCCATAAACAGCTTGAACCAATTCGATGACCTTCCTCTGAGGGTTTCGCGGCCAGAACTGCACGCTCAAGTTGACCAAGGCTTTGACCCGGTCGGGCCAAAACAGGCAGAGGTACCAAGCGATGATGGCGCCCCAGTCGTGGGTCACCACGAACACCTGCTCCTGGTCGGGTGCGAAGGCGTCCAGGAGCTCCAAGAGGTCTCCAACCAGGTGGAAGCAGATGTAGCTGGAGGGGGAGGCGGGGGCGTCGGTGTCGCCGTACCCTCGGAGGTCGGGGGCGACGGCGCGGTAGCCGAGGGCGGAGAGGGCGAGGATTTGGTGGCGCCAGGAGTACCAGAGCTCAGGAAAGCCGTGGATAAAGAGGATGAGTGGGCCACTCCCTTTCTCGGCGACGTGCATGTTGATGCCGTTCACTGACTGCTCGGTGCTCTATTCCCTCCGACTCCATGATCGTCGATCGCTCTCTCTCTCGAACTTTCTCTCCGTTGTTTTTCTTTTGTAATAGTTATCAACCTATCAGTGAGTGATTACTGTTTTGGGTGTTTCTGTGCCTTTTTATACAAGGAAGCTGACGGAAATATTTGTTTTTTCCTTCCGTGCTTGGTCAGAAAATGCGTATGATTGGTACTTTTATAGTAACTGGAAGAGGATAATACTAGATTGATTAAATTTTGTAAATCAAATAACGTGATTGTTGTTGATTGGATTATTAGTTAAATATTGATTAGCGTATTTATTTCATATTGATGACGCATCATTTGGTTTGCAAATTCAGTTTAAAAAATGGTATACCTAGCATTGCTAAATGCTAGAGAGACCAACTTTTTTAAACAAAATTTTGTAGACCATATGACGTGATTGTTGATGATTGTGTTATTATTGAAGTATTGATTAACATGCTTATTTCCTATTAGTGACATATCATATAGTTTAAAATTTTAGTTTAAAAAAAAATTAGTTTACCTAACATTACTCCTCTATCGCTAAAAGTTCTAGTAAATACTCCATCATTGCAACTCAACATCCATCTATTATCCCGTCTATAATTGTCACATGGACAACACTTAGATGAGTCGATACTCCTCAATACTATACAAAATCTTGCATGATTTAGAGGGAACATAAAATTGGTTCACAATGGTGACATAAAATTGGTTCGTAGTGGTGGGTCGTAGCGAGAGGTAAAAAGTCATTTTATCTTTTCATTAAGGACTCATTTGAAAGTGTATTTAAAATGACTAAAAACATTTTTGATGAGAGTGTTTTTGAACCAATTCTTAGTAAAATGTAAGTAAATCCTAGAAAAACGTATAACTGGAGCTTCTTGAAGAAAGCACTTCAAGTGTTTTTGGACCTAAAACACTTTCACCAAAAACGTTTTCAATCATTTTAAAATCACTTCAAAATGAACTTTAACCGTCCATGTGACGCACACAAATAGAGTAATGGATGAAAAATGTGAAAATTTGATGGTGAGAGGAAATGTTTATAAATGTTCAAAAGAGTAATTGTAAAATAAAATTTTAAGGTGATAAGACAATGACTTAGGATGAATCGGCGAAACCATCAGTAAACTAATTAGCGTAAGGTAAGACAACCACCTAAAGGAAAGATGGTCACAATGTAATTGTAATCAATCGTGTAAGAAAAATGTTAAGGAGACTATATTTTTCATATTTTATCTGTGTACTCTTCTTGGTCTAGACACAAACTTAAAAACAACGTGCGGCCTAAATGTGAGAAGCCAGAACCTTGCTTTCATGGATGATTTTCATTTACTAATTAGTTATGTAGAGATGCGACCCAAAAAAATAAATAATTGATTATGTAGAGAGCTTAAACTTTTATGGTAATTGTTGATTAGTTATTGCCTTAGTATTTCTCTTCACTTGTAAGTAAGAGTTCTTAGATTCAATTCTCGCCAAACGCGAATTTGAACCAGATTATTATGGCTGACCTATTGTGAAATTTAGCTCACTCACCACCCTTTTAGTATGCCAAAGGATGTATGTAGAGAGTTTAAACTTTTATGTTAATTGTTGATTAGTCATTAGAAACCCAAATCGCACTTTCTTAGTCTACCAGTTAGGTATGATAATCACATGTTTATCAAGGATTCAATATTCAGCCTTATTTGGATTAATTCCAATACACACATTCATAATGCTGATATAAAGGGATCAAATCACAATCTTAGCATTAATCTCTATTATTTCAATCCTATTACATTGTAGATCATTTAAAAGTTGATTTATATTGGATAAATCCAACATAGCTGATAGACTTCATAGTTTAAGTTACACACACCACCATTGATGAACAAGGAAGCAATGATGTTTATTACAATGTAAATTAAAAGTCGGTGGCAACCACTTAGTATTACGGTCTACTAGTAATCATCTTCATTTATAAGTGAGAGTTCTTAGGTTTGATTTTTGTCAAAGGTGAATTTGAACCATATTAATACTAGTTCATTGTGAGGCTTAGCCCACTCCCCCACCCCTTAGTGTAGATAATATTGTTTGTTCAAAAAAAAAATTCGGAGGCAATAAATGCCTAATCCAAACACCAGTAGGCAGTAGCTAGCGTCGACGCAAGGACATACGGCTAATGGAATTTCTTGACGAAGTCGTGAATGTGTTTGCTGATTTCATCAGGCTTTTCTTGTTGCAGAAAATGGGCAACGCCTTCCAGTACAACTACTTCTTCCAGAAGTGGCACATATTTCTTGAACCCGCCTTTGTGTATGAAGTCCTGAGCACCTAGAGAGTTGTAAACTAGGTCCTGGTCTCCCACAATAAACTTCACTGGAACTTTCACTTGAGCCTCAGTCCATGGGGCAGTTAGTTCCCAGTTTCTGCATTGTTAAAGCGGAAGAAATTAATTAAAACAACGATTACCATTACAGTCGACAGCAATACATAAGTTTCAAAAAAAATTACGTACACGTCCAAATTCCGATAGTAGTTTACGGGGCCGCTGAAGCCCGTCTTGCCAAATTTGGTGGCGTAGTATTTCACGTCATCCTCAGACAACCAACTTGGCAAGACAATAGGAGTATCTGTCGGACGTCCAAATCCCTTTCCTTTATGTAGGAAAGCTGGACCAGGATTCCTATATGTTAGAAACTCCTTGATAACTCTTGTAGTGCCTATCTGAGCAAACTCGGCTTCTATCACTCCTGGCTCCTGCAAATATGAGTAATTTGTCCAGTCACAAGCAAAAATTGCAATTGATATGCGAGTACACGGTTTCGAAATTACATAGTAATAAGGCTATATTTTTAGGTAAACAGTAATATGTTTTAGTAGAGGGAAAGAGTTAGCGAGTTAGTATTAATTAGTTGTTATAGAGAGAGGCGATAAGAATCGAGTCCGCAGAAAAGTGCACATGCATGATTACTTTTCACAAATACAATAAAATACCATCTACAACAACAATATTTTTGTATTAACCTAATTTGATAGCAACTTCAATCTAAAAAGAAAAAAAAAATCACAATCAACTACATTACAAGAAAATGTTCATACGTAATCTGCAATCAAAATATTAGCTTTTAAAGGTAGATAATGTAGTAAAATACATTGTCACATACGATTTAAGTAACACTTTGGGATTCAGATTCATTCCACATAGGGTCGTTTTCAATCGCCCAAGATTTAAAGTAACACCGGCAATATGCAATAAAGTGATGTTAATCATATATTTATTTTTAATTATTATATTTTTTTTAGTTTTTAGCTGTCAAAATAAATGAGTTGAAGAAAATTAAATAACAAAAATTAACAAGAAATACATAGAAGATATAAGATAGTGTGTTGATAGCATCCCATAGAGCAAGTCAATCCCTCTCAGACAATAATTGTCCTGTTAATTGGGCAAAGATAATTATTACTTAGTACATAGTATGTGTCCAAGGAGAGATTTTTTAGTATGATCGTCACACGAAATGGTACATTACATGTCCCCTATACATGCAAAATAATTTACCAACAATGATTGTCAAACAAATATAAGAAATGGAACAGATAACGGTAAGACAAGTATAAAGTAGATACTTTTGTAATAATAAAGCACTTATTTGCCATAATTATGGGGGATAATTAAATTCATCAACATAATTAGGGTGTTGTAGCACAATTGTAAATATTTTGAAAATAATAGATATTTATTTGTTTACATGACAGTTTATTTCAAATTTGAGTTTTATTTGGATGTTTAAAACGAGATGGATTTTTGTCAAGAAAATAAGTGTTGTATGGACTTATATCTAAATAAGTCCAAATAAAAAGTACCAAACCTGAAATCTGCACATGTAATAGTCATCGCCATAAGCAGCTTGAACCATTTCGATGAACTTCCTCTGAGGGTTTCGCGGCCGGAACTGCACGCTCAAGCTGACCAAGGCTTTGACCCGGTCGGGCCGGAACATGCAGAGGTACCAAGCGATGATGGCGCCCCAGTCGTGGGCCACCACGAACACCTGCTCCTGATCGGGTGCGACGGCGTCCAGGAGCGCCACGAGGTCTCCAACCATGTGGAAGCAGGTGTAGCTGGAGGGGGAGACGGGGGCGTCGGTGTCGCCAAACCCTCGGAGGTCGGGGGCGACGGCGCGGTAGCCGAGGGCGGAGAGGGTGAGGATTTGGTGGCGCCAGCAGTACCAGAGATCGGGAAAGCCGTGGATGAAGAGGATGAGTGGACCATTCCCTTTCTCGGCGACGTGCATGTTGATGCCGTTCACTTGGACTGTTCGGTGCTCTATTCCCTCCGACTCCATGATCGTCGATCGCCCTCTCTCTCTCTCTCTAACTTTTTCTCTGTTTTTTCTCTTTTGTAATAGTTATCGGTGAGTGATTAGTGTTTGGGTGTTTGTGTCTTTTTATGCAAGGAAGCCTGCAGAAATATTTGTTTTTTATCTACCTGGTGCTATTGTATTTTACTCTCGGATTAAACGTCTTACGAGGCGGTATCTGAATGTTTTGTTCTTCATGTTGGGAGTGAGATTAAAATGGAGTGAAATAAGGAATTTAGGCGTAATTTCATATGGGGCAAGATGCTAAGTTCTGGCTAACTATGGTCGCTGAAGCTTGTGTTGCCCACATCCGTCGACAAGCAAACTCAGTTGCTCATCACTTAGCTCATTTTGCTCTCTATTATGAAAACAATTGTACTTGATGAGATGAATTTCCAACCTTAATTAGTGACCTTCTTATGGAGGATTTATCTTCACCGTGTACTAATTAGCCTTTTATAGCTTCAATGAAATATATGCCGTCGTTTTCTTTAAAAAAAAAATAAAAAATTGCCTCATTTTGCTTCGTAGAAATTATAATAGTCCATTGATACCATAAAACACTCTAGAAAGATTATCTTTGTAAAAAATAATTAAAATTAAGATCATTTAGTCAATAAACTATAGCAAATAGATAGATAGTTCGTAATACTTTTGCCGATTTCAATGATCTATTTTTATAAAATTTGATGACTAAACAATCTCAAATTTTATTAATTTTTTGTTGAGATAATTTTTACATAATGATTTTTATATTAATGATTCTAATCATATGTAACAACTCGTCCCTACTTTTACGATTTTATTAATTTTAAAAGAGTGAATTGATGAAAATGTCCCTGAAGGAGAGATTGTTGATTTTCGTAAATCGCTTTTTCAGGACGCGTATGAGTTACTATTTTACCGTATTCTCGAAATACTCGACGATACGAACGCGTAGGTGCAAGCAGAATCGAATTTAGAGCTACGATGAAGATTTTACGGACTTACTTTCGTAAAGGGTGTTTTAGTAATTTCACATTTATGGGAGATAAATTGATTTTGTCTTTGGCCTTGGGTTGTGCACCACGTGGGGCTCACGCCCCATTCCTCCAATCTCTCCCGTGTCTTCTTCCCTGTCTCCTCTCTATTTCCCTCACTCTCTCTTATTCTTTCGAGTACTTTCCCTCTCTCTTAACTCTCCCTCTCGAACTCTCTTCTCTGTAAACCAGAGAACTTCCCCTCTCTAAGCTATGTGCACTGCACAAAAGGTGCAGTAGCACGAACCATCACCACCTGCCATCAAACCAGGCGAGTTCATCTCTGCAACCGTACCCCCTTTGTCTCTCACTCCTCATCTTTCTCTGCAAACAACGAATGGTGGTCCGGCAATACCATCACCGCCGCTAACCTTGTTGCCTTAATGAGATCTGCGAGCTTCTCGGCCCAAAAAATAGGACCTTAAGCTATGTAAGCAACAACCATGGAATCTGCACTTACAGTGGTCGTACCACTGTTCATCCTCCTTCTCGACCATGGTGAGCCCCAAGACCTTCACATCCTTCTTATTTCGAAGCCTTATATTGTCCTTGTAACCTTAAAATTGTGATTAGGGGTGGTTAAGTTCAGAAAACAAGTCGGAAGAGTTTTCCCTAGATTTTTGGAAGGAAGGAACCGTGGCCGTCGAGCCACTTTTAGACCACTTTTTCGGCGAACTCCGTTTATGACACAGCCTCAAATGGTATAGATCGATTCCCTATATTCTTAACTTTAAATGGGTGCTTGAATCACTGAATTTGGTTAAGAATCGAGCTCGAAATGAGCTCTGGAAGTCGGCGGTTCAACCTGCAAAACGCAGGTCTTCGCGAGGAAGGCGAGTACCGTCGTACTCGCAAGCGCGTGGACGCGCGTGAGTGAGCCACAACAAGTGGCGCGTGCGGCGTGTGGCTGCCAATGTAGCCACATTGTGGCGGCGCGTGGAGGAACCCGAGGTCCCTCCTTAGGTTTCTAGACGTGCCGAACCCGAATCCGTCCTCCATTTTCTGAAATTTGATCATTTTAAAATAGTTCCTTTATTAGATGTACTCTGTACGAAAACACATTTTCATGTTAGTACGTTATATATTTCCGTTAATGGTTTCGTTTCTAGGTGAAACGCACCACAAGGATCTTCGAAGTCCGCGAGGCGAGTTCGACTCGATGACATGATCTGTGAGTGGTCTTTTCTTTGATATATATACATATATATGTTTAGTTTCCATATATACATCTAATAATGAATTTTCTTTATGATTGCCGTAATTAGATTAACGTTTATGGTAAATGACGTAACGATGAGAATTAGTAAGTCGTTATAAATCGTACAGGATGCTTTAGCTAAATTTACGGCTATGAATAATGTGATGTTGACTAGAGTTATCGAATCACTATGGCATGACTATGTTTATGTTATCTGCTTATCGTTTGCTACACCGGTGTTAGCACTTGCCCAGGCCAAGGCCAGTTTTTCACGTGTATGTGCACATCGCACTGTATGCTCACTTTGGATCCATTGTAAGTGCCAGTCCTGTCCTAGATTGCTATAGGCAATTAGGACTCATATGTGCTGCGCATAGCGCCAGTCTTCACGTGGTTGTAGTACTAGAGTGTATATCATTGTTACACCCAGTCATATTCATGTCAGATTACCTCTGCATGAACTCGTGTGTTAGCACGTGTCGATGAGCACTCGATATGATATGTTTGCTTATGCGAGATTATGTGAATACGGACGTCATGTGCTTACATACGAAATATTGTGCCGTATTGAATTCTTGAGATTTTGCAAGCTACATTAAGTATTTTCTTACTATACGTAGTATGTATATTTTGGAAACTAGTTTTACGACGAGGGGTTATTACGTTTTCGAAAAGGTTTTTATAAAACTTTATTTTTAGGCCCACTCACCCTTATTTTTCGCACCTCCAGGTTTTAGTGGCTAAGCTTTTGTGTCAACGGGGATTTCTGGCAAGCTGTTGTTGTGGGAATGCTACCGACGGTATAATTCTCAC
This sequence comes from Heteromeles arbutifolia, assembly GCA_024362995.1. Classification (NCBI taxonomy): domain Eukaryota; kingdom Viridiplantae; phylum Streptophyta; class Magnoliopsida; order Rosales; family Rosaceae; genus Heteromeles; species Heteromeles arbutifolia. The sequence continues at coordinate 25,009,163 of JANCRC010000006.1, forward strand.
CCTACTTTACTGTACATTACTTATACTCTAACATCACGTGTGAAATGGGTTCATTCCCGCTCACCAGCATACTCTTATATTTAGGCACTTTAGGTTTAAATTTATTCACATTTTCCACATCACTACACTTTATGGTTTCGTCACCCTCCGAGTGTCGGCCAATACAGCTCGATTCGGAATCCAGATGAACATTTCAGATCGGAGTGTGTCATCATACGCAGGAAGTTTCATAGATCGGCCACAAAGCACTCGTTTTCACTAATAAACACAAGTAATTAATTAAGTGTCATATATCTCAATGATAATTGAGTTTGAAGTATTATTCTAGTGTGTTGTTTTTAAGAATTTATATGTAGAAAACTCTTAAATTAATGTGTTTATTAGTAATTTTGATATTCATTTATGTTCAATGCATGTTTTTCAGACTAAATGCATTTTACACCGCTGAGGTTTAAAATCAGTTTTGAAATGATTCACGAAATTTCGATTTTTCTTATTAGACCTCAATGTTTGACATTAAATCAATTTACATATTCTGTCAGACTTGTGAGAAAGTAGGAAAGTGGTCATTCGGTAATGTGACAAAGTGGTGCAAAATCGACCCCTATGATATAGGTTTAGTTTTTTTTTACTTTAGTCATAGCTTCGTAAACCCTGCGATAGTATGTATCTTGATAAGTTACTTCACGGACATTTGAACGCATCCACAATTATTTCAAAGCAACTGACATGATTTTAACTCCTCATACACCTCTTTATTTTTCAAGTCATCGGACTAACTTAATCAAACAGAAACAGCTTACAAAATTAAACTTGGCCTTCATAGTTTAAATTACACACATCATCAGTGATTATTCATGACAAAACCAAACTAGTTGACGGAAGTTGCACGCTGGTAAACAAGGAAACAACAATGTCCATTACAACGTCACTCAAAGTCGAAGGCAAGAAGTGCATAACTGAAATACCAGTAGGCAGTAGCCAGCGTCGACACAAGGACATATGGCTAATAGAATTTCTTGATGAAGTCGTGAATGTGTTTGCTGATTTCATCAGGCTTTTCTTGTTGCAGAAAATGGGCAACTCCTTCCAGTACAACTACTTCTTCCAGAAGCGGCACAAATTTCTTGAACCCGCCTTTGTGTATGAAGTCCTGAGAACTTTGAGAGTTGTAAACTAGGTCCTGGTCTCCCACAACAAACTTCACCGGAACTTTCACTTGAGCCCCAGTCCATGGTGCAGTCAGCTCCCAATTTCTGCATTGTTAAAGAGGATAAATTAATTAAAACAACGATTACCATTAGAGTCATCAACACTCGACAACATAAGTTCGAAAAAAATTACGTACATGTCCAAATTCCGGTAGTAGTTTATGCCGCCGGTGAAGCCCGTCTTGTCAAATTTGGAGGCGTAGTAGTTCACTTCATCCTCAGACAACCAACTTGGCAAGACAATAGGAGTATTTGTGGGATGTCCAAATCCTTTGCCTTTAGGCAGGAAAAGTGGACCAGGATTCCTATATGTTAGAAACTCCTTGATAACTCTTGTAGTGCCCATCTGAGCAAACTCAGCTTCTATCACTCCTGGCTCCTGCAAATATGAGTAATTTGTCCATTCATAAGCAAAAATTGCAATTGATATCTGCGGGTATGCTGTTTCAGAATTACATACTAATGTTTTCTTGTTAAACAAACAGTAATATTTTTTAGTAGAACGATTGGGTTAGCGAGTTAGAATTAGATAGTTAGTTGTTAGGGAGAGAAGAATCAGTGGAGATCAAATCTGCACCATAATGGACACGCATGACTGCTTTCACAATACGATAAAACCTATCTATAACAACAATATTTTCGAATAAACCCAATTTGATTATTAGTTCAAATTAGCAGTCTAGCTAGCGACAGAAATATTCATAGCAACTTCAACCTAAAAGAAAAAAATCACAATCAATTATATTACAATAAAACATTCATACGCCTAGTTTTACTTCTCACACACTCATTTTCATTTTCGACCGTCGAATCAAATGAATTGACAATTCATATACAAAATTTAACAAAAATGAGAAGTTAAAATGAATGTAAATAGTACTACTCTTTAAAATATTTGCTTTTGAAAGGTAGAAAATGTAATAAAAAAATATAATATTGTCACATCCTATTTGATATAAAATAACACCTTGGGATTCAGATTGATTACACAGAGAGAGACAGATGGCCGTTTTCAATCTGCCAAGATGGTGTACAAAGTAAGTTCTTTAAAATAATCGCTTCCAAAGTGAGGACGTCCGCACATTCTTTTTATTTTTCATATTTATTTAATTTTGATCGTCATATTAAATAAATTGAAGAAAATCACTTGATAAAAATTAACACTTTAAAACTTGTGCAAAAGAAAAAAAAAAGTGTGTGAAATAGCTATACGATATGTTGTAGCTTGTATTTAGAGATTAAATTAATAAGCAAAAGCAAACCTCAAGGTTCGCAAATAGCCTTTTATCACAGTAATGGAAAAGAATTGAGCATTTGCATGACATCGTGGGTTCGCATTCTGTCAGTGACTAATCTAACATCTATTCTAATTTCTAACTAAATCTGTCTTTTAACCAAAAAAAAAAAAAAAAATCAACGTTCAGTTAAAATTAAAAATATCGATTATCCCAAAGTGTATCTTTTTAGTTTTGGTCTAACTCTTATATTTCTCATTTCATGATTTAGAATTAATTAACTTTTAAGTAATTACCCTAATTTAATCTGTTTCCCTCTAAATTTTAAAAACATGCGAATTTGTTCCTCACCATTAAAATCTGTCAATTCTTATGTCGATTATTTTCGTTTATTCTAGCGGACAAAGAAAAAAGTGTGAGAAACCTGATGTTCGAAATTTATTGTCCTAAATTGAAAGTCGAGAATGCAAATCGGAAGTACGTTATGTGCCTCACAACTAATTTGAGTAAAGATGATTAAATTTTAATCAAATTGACAATTAGTGACTGATGTTAAGGTTAGCCAAAAAAAAATGATTTCCCAATAGTGTGGAATTTTGTGGGGCTCAAAAAATTCCCAAAAAAGAAAAAAAAAGGCACCGAACCTGAAATCTGCACATGTAGTAGTCATCGCCATAAGCAGCTTGAAGCGATTCGATGACCTTCCTATGAGGGTTTCGCGGCATGAACTGCACGCTCAAGCTGACCAAGGCTTTGACCCGGTCGGGCCGGAACAGGCAGAGGTACCAAGCGATGAGGGCGCCCCAGTCGTGGGCCACCACGAACACCTGCTCCTGATCGGGTGCGATGGCGTCCAGGAGCGCCACGAGGTCTCCGACCATGTGGAGGCAGGTGTAGCTGGAAGGGGAGGCGGGGGCGTCGGTGTCGCCGTACCCTCGGAGGTCGGGGGCGACGGCACGGTAGCCGAGGGCGGAGAGGGCGAGGATTTGGTGGCGCCAGGAGTACCAGAGCTCAGGAAAGCCGTGGACGAAGAGGATGAGTGGGCCATTCCCTTTCTCGGCGACGTGCATGTTGATGCCGTTCACTTGGACTGTTCGGTGCTCTATTCCCTGCGACTCCATGATCGGCGATCGCTCTCTCTCTCAAACTCTCTGTGTTATTTTTTTGTAATAGTTATCAGTGAGTGATTGGTGTTTGGGTGATTTTGTGTATTTTTATAGATGGAATCCGGCAGTAATGGATTTTGCGTCGTTTGGAGATAAACTGTGTAATAATGTAATCGACTAAATTTTTTTTTTTTTTAATTTCCAATCATTTGTACGACGGCTGCGCTGTCGATCTCCATGCCTCTTTCATGTTTTCTATTTTATTTTTTATAAATAAAAATAATAAAAATAACTTCAAAATTTTATATTTTAATAAAAAATCATCTAATAATTTTATTTAATAATAAAAAAAAAAAGAAAAAAAAACATAAAAGCTAAGCATGGGACAATACTGGGCCAGACTCTTTCTATTTTTCTACCCAAACATCGAGCTATCACTTTAAACCTATAACCAAACAATATCTTTATTTCGCCACCTTCTCAACTGCCATGGCGGATCGTCGTCGATCACGGCTGCTCCACCAATCTCACTGGCCTATTCCCATCTCCTTTTCCAACCAGTCCGATTTTTCAAACTCATTATCCTTTTCAATTGGAAGAGGAAGTGTGCGTTGGTCTCGATGAGGGTGGTGGGATTGGGGTGGGATGACGATTGGAGATAGTGGGGGTGGTTGACGGAGGAGAGAGGTTAGAGGAGTGACTGGAGTGGTCGGCGTCGATGAATCAACCATGGCAAACAGAAGAATGAAGAAGAATGGTAGTGTTTCGCTACGGATTTAAAGTAATAGCTGGTGTTTGGTTTGCAAAATAGCAAATATTGAGAAAAAAAATTTAAAAGATACATGTGTTAAAATATCAATGCGCCACATCATAGGGTCAGCAAATTGGGTATTAAATGGTCAGTACCAAGTATTATCCATAAACATGTGTGCCCATCATGCCTTAAGTTTCATAAAAAGTGTAATATCGTTAAGTTTTATAAACAGTGTAATAAGTTTCATAATCAGTGCAGTACTGTTAAGTTTCATAAATAATGTAGTAATTTTCATAAACAGTGTAGTACCGTTAAGTTTTATAAACAATGTAATACTGTTAAGTTTTATAAACAGTGTCGTAAGTTTCATAAACAGTATAGTACCGTTAAGTTTCATAAACAGTAAGTGTGAGGACGCACGGGTCCCGCGCGTCAGGTTTTTTTTTTTAAATATGAAATTATATCTTTTTCATTAAAATTTAAGCTATTTTGTCTTTTTTATTAAAGTTTAAAGGTTTTTCATTAAAATTTAAGTTTTTTTTATTAAATAAAGTTATAGCATGATTTTTTGTTGAAATAAACTTAGTCCAAGCCTTTTTCATGAAAATTCCCATTTTTATACCTATCATACTATTTAATTTTAACTTAACTCTGTTAATTTTTTTGTGACAACCCGTCCCAGAGAAATTTCTCTCGAATGTGTGAATTGACGATTTTACCCTTAAACGAGGGTAGTGGTATGTGTATGTGAGTTAGTTTTAGATGCAAGTTATTTTTCCTAAGTATTTGGAACTAATTGGAAATTAAGTTGTTTTGTTGTTTTGTTGGTTGGAGTGGACAACTTTGGACCACACAAACACATACACACACACACACCCGTGCCTTCTCTCTCTTCTCCTTCTTTCGATTTTCTGCAACGTCCGTACAAAACGTACGAACGAACTCCAAACCAAGCCATTTCTTCATGGATCAACGCCAAAAAGGTAAGATTCTTGCTTCTTGTAACCTCCTGAGTTCATTGGTACCTTTGTTTGGACGTGAAAGCTTGGAAAACCCCGAGAACCCTAAACCCCAATTTGAGTATTGTTCATGTGGTCGTAATTATGGATGTTTCAGGGGATTTTAAGCTTGTAGGAAGCTTTAGGACGTTCCTACGAAGCTCGGAGAAGAAAAACCAAGTGATTTGGACGTCGGGATAGCTAGTTTCGAAGTTGGCCGGTTTTTCTCGAATTTTCACGGCGAGATCCCCGTCAGTTTTAGGTCCCAAAACAGGTATGACATTGTTCTACTCATCCCCAGCTTTCCATTGGTGTAAATTTCACGGAATTTGGTTGAGTATAGACTGAGATATTAAGGTTTGAAGAATTTTCCAGTTTCCGGCAACGACGACGGCACCGGAGGAGCGCCGGAGAAGAAAGGGGAATATTCCATCAAGTTGACGGAATATTCTTAATGGAACCTAACGGCGTCAAGTAACTTTAACGGTATATGCTTGCTTTTGGATGGAATATTCCTGACGACGTTAACTGACGCCGTCAGTGTGACTGTCACGTGGCCGCGCGTGGGGGCGCGTAGGGCCGTGCCCTTGGCGGCGCGTGGGTGGTCGGAAAAATATTCTTAAAATATGGGGATGTTCGTGAGGTTGTATAGATCACTGTAGTATATTCATATACCCAAATTGAGCATTATATAAGAAGTTATTAGCTAGTTTTGGTTGTGTGCTCTTAAAGTGATGTTTTATAGCTATTTCTCATATAGGCGAGGCCTATCCGAAGAACGAGCGTAGCCAGGCTAGACGCGGGGGTTACGACCCGGCTACATACATGTGAGTGGGCAGTTGTTTTCAGTATATATATACACACACACACACACACACACACACACACACACACACACACACACATATACACTTGACGTTTTTCCCAGAAAACGTATGTAAAGGAAATGTGTTTTAAATGTCATGCCATACTTGCATCGTATTTTAGCATATGCACTATCATGATTATGCATATTGTTGGGTGGGACTACGGAAGCCCAGGTAAGCCCAGGTAAGTATATTATGCTGCGAATGATTTTTTAGATATGATGATGATGATGATGATGAGATATATTAGAGCTCATAACATGCACCCCGGTGTTAGTGCTCCCGCCTAGGGCCAAGGCACAGTCCTTCACGTGATGTTCACCTCCCGCACCACACGTTCACCTTGGATCCAAGTTAGGTGCATAGTCATGTCGTACAGACCACTATAGGTGATTCCAACTCGTATGTGACCCGCGATTAGCGCACAGTCTTCACGTGATCGTAGCACTTGAGCGTATTTATTTACACCCAGTCTTGTCGTACAGACCACTACAGGTGGTTCCGACTTGTGTGCAAGTATATTATCGTACAGGTCACTTAGGTGACTCCGGCTAGAGGGATTAATGAGCTATAAAAATCAACTGTACAGTCCACTGCAGGGCTCCGGTTGATATATTATTTTATGAGACTACTTCACCTGGCTTACAGTTGTTATATTGTGATATTGGACATGGTACTTCATGATATTAAGTATGGCATACATATAAATATGAATCTTGATATACTGAGCATGATTTGGGTTATATTACGTATTCTATTTTCTGGGAAAACTATACTTGTTTTACGGCGAGGGTTTAGTATATTCAAATGAAAATGAGGTTTTCTTATAAGCTTCGTTTTACTGACCCACTCAACTTTTTTTTTCGCCCCTCCAGGTTCTAGGTAGTAGTGCTTTGGTGGTCACGAGGAATCCAACAGTGTTCTGACAGAATTCACAAAAGTAGGATTCACCTTCGGGTGTTATATTTTAGTAATTGTCCTTAACTGCAACTAAACGTTCTTATTGCTCTAAATGTGTATTTATACACTTAGACTCACACTAGCATATTTTCTTAGCTAGTATTGCTAGTGATTCGGTTTTTTTTTTTATTTATTCGTATTTAGTCCTATCTTATTAGCTTCCGCACTATGCACATGGTTACGTCACTCTCACATGACGGCGAGCACGCCCTCTTAGGACGGGGTGTGTCAATTTAATTTTAACTTAACTTTGTTAATTTTTTTCACGCAGTATTATAGTTTAGTAGTATTCCGCTTTACTTATAAATGAGAGATTTTAGGTACGATTCTTGTCAAAAACGAATTTGAACCACATTATTGCTGGCCAACCGCCACCAAAGTCCGACCCAGCAACCCCTGATTCTGTTGCAGAAGCAAGGTGAAGTCCAGGGCTCAGCTGTTCTTCCCTGTCCTTAGAATACCAAAATTCAAATTGAAAGCAACCCAACTTCAACTTACAACAAATTGAAATTGAAAGCAACAAAAAAAACCAAAATCCAAGTCACCAACGGACAAAAAACCCTAGTGCATTTGCAGGAGGATAGATTTTTACCTCCAATCGAGCAATGGTAAAAATGGCGTGAGCTGTGTTCTTGTAAGTTGCAAGACACCAATACAAAATTGGCTTAATGTGTCGGAGAGTGGTGGCGGTTTTATACTATTACTGTCGGATAAAATATTTTCAACAACATCTTTAAAAAGTGTCGGATAACAAAGTATTACTGTCACTTATATTTGACATTAGTGCACTACTTTCTTACAAGAATAATGAAGCAGGCCCTTAACTCCACAATATTTATTTTTTAAATATTTTTAACCAATTCTGACGAATATATCCAACATGAGTAAATAATGTGTCAGATTATATTATATTATTTTCAAATTTTTAATACTAACGATGACGGTTATATCCGACATAATTATTATTTTATTTTTTTAAATCCTGGCAAATTTTGGGAGTGAATTTTGGGCAGGATATATCCCACCATTCTTTATGTTGAAAAGTGTGTTCTCGGTTCTATCCAACGACAATAGGAAAGTGTGTCGGACAAATTTTTACATTGCTGTCAATTTCAACCGATAGTACTACCAATTCTACATAATAAAACCCCTATCCCTCTTCATTGCGCTGCTGCCTTTTCCCATCCCCAGTTTCTTCTCCTTCCCGCTGCATTCTTTCTCTTCTCCTCCTTCTTTCCTTCTCATTCTCTTCTCCCATTCTCCTCTCTCATTTTCCCTTTCTTCTTTTCTCTTATTCTCCTTCATTTCCCCCTTCTTCTTTCCGGCATCTCTTTCTTCTTTTCATTTCATCTTCTTACCATGCTTTTTTTATCCACTTCATCCAGTTCCTCCATCACTCTCTCCATGACAGTCGCCGATCTCATCTCCTCGTCTTCTCTCTCTATGACGACAACACATGATTTATGCCAAACACTAGAAATGTCTCGTTTTCCAACTCCCGTTTTCTACTATGTGTAAGAGATTTTGCTTATCTGAGGTAATTAGTGAGGGATTTTGTTTCAACTTTTTCAAGTTAACTAAAAATTTGTAGTTCCCTAATTTTATTATGGTTTTGTAGTTTTTGTTCAATTCAATCTATTTTTATGACTAATTTGCTATCAAATTTCTCATACATTGTTCTACTTAAACCACATTTATTTTATCTAATTTGTTAATATTTAGTGATGTTTTTGGCATCAATTACTGTTGAAATTTTGTTAATTCATGTTTTCTCATGTGATGGACTGTTGTTCTGCAGTGAATAACACTGAAAGAAGTAGAGGAAAAGAGAAGGGGGAAGGGGGAAAGGAGAAAGGTAGCACCGACAGAAGAAGGGGAAGAAAAGAAGAAAGGGAAAAGAAGATAGGAAAAAGGATAAGTCATCATTATGTTTTCTTTATTTTGTTGTATAAACACTTTGTATACTGAGATATATTGATGTAGAACATTACCAATGGAAGCATTTATGTCAGATATGGATTTTCATTATTTTAAAAATAAAAAATAAAAAGCATGGGTGTCGGATAAAGGAGCATTTTTGTTTTTTTTTTTTTTTTTCAAAACATAAATTTGGTTTTTTTTACTTTTTTATTTTTTTATTTTTTTATTATGTCGGTTATATGTGACAACATTGTCTTTATATCCGACAAGATTTCTCAACAACTAATGTCTCCTATAACCGACAGGAGTATTAATGTCACTTGTATCCGACACTATTTTCTTGGCGGATCTGGTTTGGTATTGCTGTACTTTGAAAAAAAGCTGTTTCTACTGTTCTGTGAGAATAAGCAGCTATGAAATAAAGCAGCAGAGTGTTTGGTAAACTTTTTTGTAAAAGTGCTTTTGAAAAAAAAAAAGGCAGTATTATAGTGTTTGGTAAACTTTTATGTAAAACAGATGTGAAAAAAAGCTGATTTTTCAAAGCTGGGTTTTGCAGCTTCTTGTTTTTGGCTTTTTTTCATCCAAAACTGTGAAAAAAAGCTGAAGCTGAATGTTTACCAAACACCAAAAACTCTCCCAGCTTTTTTTCATAACAGCTTTTTTTTTAAATCACCTCAACCCCAAACTGGGGCTAAGAGTCATGTCCGACAGCAAAAACATTTTCGTGACGCAAGCAATGTTGTCAGTTCTTTTATCCGCCACTACATGAATTTCTATCGGATTTTTTGCTAATATCCGATAGAAATAGGTTTTTCTTGTCGTTTTTTAGAATGACACTAGTGGGTACTTTTGTAGTAGTGAGATACCATACTCGACTGTCCTGGATTTGAAACCTGGTATAGACGACGTCAAGGAGATGCATAACGGCAATGGTAGCGAATCTGGAAATGACACCGGTGGTGGCAGTTTCTCACTGCAACTGCGACACCGACTACATTTGGAATTCACGACAGATTTAGAAGACGAACCGTAAACCGGTGGGTGATTTGGGGGAGACTTGGGGAGTTATGTTTCTGCCAATTTTTTTATTTGATTATTTATTTTTTTCATTTTATCAAAAGTTAACAAAGTTAAGTTGTAATTAAGTAGTATGACACGTGTTAAAAATTAAAAGAAATAGACATGAAGGAGACACTGTTTTCGAGACAACAGACCCGCAGCCATTGTACTATTACACGTGATTTATTATATCAATTTATCGGTACACTGAAAACTTATGTTTTTCATAAAATAAGTGTTTGATTGGTATTTTGATAGTAATTAACAATCTATTTGATAAGGGCATGCAGCACGTGTGGTGGCTCACGACTGAGATATTGAGCAGCAAACGAGGCACGAGGGAGGGAGGGAGAGGGTGGAGGGAATCATGGAAGGAAAGGAATTAAGGGACCCCAAATCCAAAGCAGCTGTGAGGAAGAAGAAGCTGAAGAGAGACAGAGGTAGATGCCAAATGCGTCAAGCAACATCCTTAAGTTTCCTCTCTCACTCTAATCCCATTTATAGTTCGTTACGCTAAATTCTCACAAATCCCTAAGTTTACTAAAATATATATTTCCCAATTTTAATTATCTTAGGAATGAGAGAATGATGGAATTTTACGCCACCTTGAGCTGCCATCTTGTTATTTTAATTAGGAAGAAAAATGCTAGAAGGACTCCCTCAAAAGTGGGGATCTTAATAAGCTTTCTGTCACCTCATAATTTTTACCATGTTTATATTATTGACATGAAAATTAACGTTGAATTATGAGGAAACCGAAAGATTCATAGAGAGTTCCACTTTTTAAATTATTATCGTAAACTATAATGCATGCATGGGGTTCTTGTTGCGGTCACATGCATGCAGCTACTTATAATTTTATAAACACCCTACGTTTTAATCCCTTTTCTTTTCTTTTTTTTTTTTGGAAGACTTTTAATCCCTTTTCTTTGGTTACAAAGGTTATGATGGAAAAGGATAAATTCTGATTTGTTTGGTTTGGTTATTTAAGCAAGTTTCTTAGCTGGAAGCGTGGAAATATACTTAGACCTCAAGAGAATAAAAACGTGAACAATCAGATATTACAGTGGTTAAGAGTGGCATGTCATCTCGGTTTATTATTGATATAAGTTACAATTTTCCCTTACGTTTGCTTGGAAAAATAACTCTAAATAAGTCATCATGTACGGTGTAAAAATACCATCTCCCATCAAATATTGCATAAACAGTTTCATTGTTTTTAGATAAATTGTAATAAGCTTAAAGTATTTAAGATTTGTATAAGTTTAATTTTAATTAGGCAAATACATAATTTTGATATATACAAACATGAAACACCTTCTCTACCCTAGGATGAGAAATGGATAGATCACTATATCAGTGTTCCACCCACTCCACACATCCTCAATCTTATCTGATCTATAAGCAAACCAAACAGGAAGTAGAGTACCAAATTCTTGAAGTGGAAGAGTGAAAAGCTTTCTATCCAATTAATTCTAATCTCTCCCCGCGTGGAGTTATTCAATTGGCTGATTCAAGCATCGAAGATAACTTAAAGGTATAGCTTGAGTGAGCCCAGCCGACCCCAGGAGAGACACGTATAGGCGAAATTGTACTTGTCCCAGAACTAGGAAGCATGAAGCATCCAGTCACTCCTTGCTTGCACGGCGAAGCAGTGAGCCGATGGATTTGCATGATTCTTGAATGTTATCCTTTTCTGGAAATTCCAATACAACCCCTCTGAAAATTACAGTACAACCCCTGCTCTTTATCCATGAGAGAACTTTCAATAAGACTGCATGATTAGGACATCTCTCACTCGTGGTGAAATTAGTATGAGATCGTGTACAAAATATTTTGTGTTTTTGTGTTAATTATATACTACATGGTTGGATGCTCGTACCTAAGTTTTTGTTCTCAACTACAAACATTAATATTCATCCATGGATATTTATATCATTCAAAAACCTTCCACACTGAGTTAAATCAAAGTAGAATCATGTGAAGTCAAAATGCCAGAGAATATCACAGTTTTGTAAGAAGTATCATATGAATGACGTGATCACTCACCCGTACTAAGATTTATCTCCGCAACTCCAACAATGAACATCCATCCACGATGTCTATATTGTGGATGCAAATTTCCGCCTTCTTCTTCTTGGACAAAATTGCACCTACAAAACAATTAACACCTTAGGTCAAGGCTCACGCGCCCACGATGAATGGTGGGGGGGGCTTTGGCCGAAGAACCTCCGATGCCAAAGTTAGAATTTAGAGAGAAAAGTGTTTGAGAATTTTAGAGAATTTTAGCAAGAGTTGGCCTGAGTATTTGGTGAAAATAGGAGCCTATTTATAGGGCTAGGTTGGTCCACTTTAGAGAAGAAGTGGTCGGCCAACACTAGGTTTTTTGGGTTAAATTTTTGGTTTAATTAGCCAATTTATTGGCTAATTAAATATGAAAGAAATAAATGGGGGGTTATAGAGTTAATTATCTAATTTAATTTGGGCAATAAAGTGGGGAAAATAAAAAAGGTAAGGAGCATGGGAGATGGCCGGCCTTTGCCTAGCTTTGGGATTGAATGGGATATATTTTGTGGTTAATTGGATGATTTAATTGATATTTAATGGATTAATTGGGTAATTAATCCATTAATTAACCAATTAACAAAATAATTTGAAGGTTACCTTGCAAAATGAAATTTGATGAGATAGACTTTGAATTTTTTACCTCTTTTGGAGCATCTTTGACTTTGTTGAAAAAAGATTGTCGACTGCTCGCGCGTAGAGATCCCGGTGTACCTCAGGGGTATTTTGGTCCTTTCTTGCTAAAATATCCACTTGTCGCCTTGTGATTATTTTTTGCTCCACAAATGCCCTCACACCCACTTAGTTGCTCGTAGGAAAAGGCAGTAGGTGTAGAGATCTTGCTCTTGGAAACTTAGGACTGCTTCGTATTTTGATGTAGATTCCTTCTTTAATATGAAATTAGATCGTTCTAGGAAAGGGAAATAAATTCCTCTCAAAGCCTATTTAAGTCCACCTTAAGTGGGTTGTTAAATCAACTTCGGAGAGTGATTTATTCTACCCTACAAGAGAGAGAGAGAAAGAGAGAAGTCTTCTCTGTGCCGCACCGATGTAAGAAAAATTCAATTTTCTTTGTCTTCTTCTTGGATAGTGTTGTCGTAAGGCAGCCCTCGGGTTGGTGCGGCACGTCGGCTGGCAGGGGCCAGGAGTCGGCTCGGCATAGGCCGATGAGGTGTTGTGGCAGGGACCACTGCTTGTGTTGCTCGGCTTGATTGAAGCCAAGGATTGGCTCGGCATGGGCCGAGGAAGTGGCGTGGCATGGGCAACCGTTTAGGCTGCCACGTCTGGGCTGCTTGCTGAAAATGAGGAAACTGGTTGAGTTTGATTCCTCAGCTGCCGTAGATAGAGCAGTCAATGATGGAGCTGACAAGATCGGAGCTGCTGAAGATGAAGTGTCGGATGAGCGAACTGTTGAGTGCAAAAGTGACTGCTACCCCCTGACCATCTGCTTCCTAGTTGATCTTCAAGCATTCGATCTTTTGAGCCATGTAGCCTTCTCGCACTGGAGAGCTTACCCAGATGGGTGTCGAGAATTTAGTTTACCCTCTCGCACTGGAGAGCAATTGGTTTACCCTCTCACACTGGAGAGTAATTAGTTTACCCTCTTGCACTAGAGAGCAATTAGTTTACTCTCTCGCACTGGAGAGCAATTAGTTTATCATCTCGCACTGGAGAGCAGACCCATATGGGTGTTAGGGAATTGGTTTACCCTCTCGTACTGGAGAGCAATTAGTTTATCCTCTCGCACTGGAGAGCAGACCCATATGGGTGTCGGGGAATTGGTTTACCATCTCTCACTGAAGAGTAATTAGTTTATCCTCTCGCACTGGAGAGCAAATGGGTGTCGGGGAATTGGTTTACCCTCTCGCACTGGAGAGCAATTAGTTTATCCTCTCGCACTGGAGAGCAAACCCATATAAATGTCGGGGAATTGGTTTACCCTCTCACACTGGAGAACATATAAGCCGTTATCGTGAGTGCAGCTGAGGAAAGCTGGATTGCTGGACAACTGAAATAATCCTCATCCCGTGAAGTCTTGTTTGGCGATTTGTTAGAGACTTCGAACTGCTTGTGGAACCTGCGTAAGGGTGTAAACGCAGTAAGCTGCTCCCAGAATTATTGCGCCATCATTAGGTGTTTCGTCGTGTGCCATTTTGAGGCTTGGTTGGAGCGAGCCACAGGGCAAAATCGGCACAGCTATGAGCCATGGTGCAAGATTGCTCGATCTTGCCATTGAAAGATGACTTGCTTATGTTGGTCATGTTTCATCGGAGTGCCTTGTCAGTAGCTTCATTGCGCGGGAAATTGCTCAATTGCTCGGTCATGAACATTTCTACTTCTTCCTAAATTTGCCTTTGTTGGGGTGGTGGAGCCCTTGGCTGCCCCCGGTCGTGACCTGCTGGTCTAGGCTGCTCTTTCATATGTTCGGCTCGTCCATGCCGCGGCTGCGATGCATGTGGTATGTTCCTGGCAAGCGAGCCGGTAACTCACAGGCTACTGGTTAAACTTGAGCCGGATTGAGTGACTACTTCTCTCTGTCCGCTATGCTACCTTCTCCAATGTGATGTGGAAAATACTCCTTACGGGCCTAGCCGTAAATGAATGATTTGCCTGAAAGGCTGCTCATGTTGATTATCGGAGTATGGCCCCAACCGTGAGTGTATACTTATCCTCGGGCCTAGTCGAGAGTGCACGCTTCTTCGCGGGCTAAGACAGAAGTCTATGCTATCTCGGGGGCCTAATCGGGAATGTACACTGCCCGAATGCTTAGCTTGTGGCTGCTTGCTGGGACGCTGCTGGAAAGGTTCGTTTGCCCTTGTCCTACTTCGGGATACCTCGTCCGGGGCACGTTGGATCTTGGTACATTGCAAAAGTTGATTCACCAAGGTCGTCTGTTGTGTAAGGGTGGTCGTCAACTCTATGACTTGTCGAGACAAGTGTTGTTCGCCATTTAGATTGGAAGAGCTTGGAAGGAATGTGTCTCCTTGAGCAGTATAAGTGTGGTAGACTCCGAGTGCAAGATTTGAATTGAGAAATGTCAAATCCGCGGAGAAACGTGGTGAAAATGCCATCGGCTCGATGGTTGGTCCAGATGGTTGAGATAATCTTGGGCCGATTTGGGCTGCTTGGAAGGCCACGGGAGTAGGATGGGCCGCAGGAGCAGGCTGGGCCGCTGGAGTGGGCTGCTCCCAGGGAGCAGGCTGGGCCACGAGAGTGGGTTGCTCGGCGGGAGCAGGCTGGGCCGCGGGAGTGGGTTGCTCGGCAGGAGCAGGCTGGGCCACGATAGTGGGCTACTCGGCTGGAGCAGGCTGGGCCGCGAGAGTGGACTGCTCGGCGAGAGCAGGCTGGGCCACGAGAGTGGGCTGCTCGACAGGAGCAGGCTGGGCCACGGGAGTGGGCTGCTCGGTGGGAGCAGACTGGGCCACGAGATTGGGCTGGGCCGCTAGAGCAGGCTACTCAGCGCGTGATGCTCGCGAATGCAAGGCTTGGGCTCGGCTTGGCAACACATTGGGCTCGCATTGGGCATGGAGTGACATGGCTCGGGCCGTGGTGGTGGAGCCATGGACCTCGCCATGGGTGATTGCCGTGGTGGCCACCGCGGTGGTTGCCATGGTGGAGCCTTGTGGTGGTGGTGCCGCTCCCCCTAAGATCACATTTAGTCTCGTGGATCGTCGCAGTCCCATTTCTTGAATATTGGAATTTTCTAAATTTCTAGCCATTGTGTTTCTCTTTCACGTTTTATCAAAGAATCTTTGCAAATAAAAAATTCTAATAATAGGAACGTACGAAAAATACAAGTGGACTAGAAAATAAAGAAAAAAACCTTTTTGCGCGAGAGTCTTCTACGAGTGTGAATCTCAACTCTCAATGAAAGCACCAATTTATGGATGCAAATTTCCGCCTTCTTCTTCTTGGACAAAATTGCAGCTACAAAACAATTAACACCTTAGGTCAAGGCCAAGAGCCTCACGCGCCCACGATGAATGGTGGGGGAGCTTTGGCCGAAGAACCTCTGATGCCAAAGTTAGAATTTAGAGAGAAAAGTGTTTGAAAATTTTAGAGAATTTTAGCAAGAGTTGGCCTGAGGATTTGGTGAAAATAGGAGCCTATTTATAGGGCTAGGTTGGTCCACTTTAGAGAAGAAGTGGCCAGCCAACACTAGGTTTTTTGGGTTAAATTTTTGGTTTAATTGGCCAATTTATTGGCTAATTAAATATGAAAGAAATAAATGGGGGGTTATAGAGTTAATTATCTAATTTAATTTGGGCAATAAAGTGGGGAAAATAAAAAAGGTAAGGAGCATGGGAGATGGCCGGCCTTTGCCTAGCTTTGGGATTGAATGGGATATATGTTGTGGTTAATTGGATGATTTAATTGATATTTAATGGATTAATTGAGTAATTAATTCATTAATTAACCAATTAACATAATAATTTGGATGTTACCTTGCAAAAGGGAATTTGATGAGATAGACTTTGAATTGTTTACCTCTTTTGGAGCATCTTTAACTTTGTTGAAAAAAGATTGTCGACTGCTCGCGCGTAGAGATCCCGGTGTACCTTAGGGGTATTTTGGTCCTTTTTTGCTAAAATATCCATATGTCGCCTTGTGATTATTTTTGGCTCCACATATATCATTTCAAGGACCTAATTTATCATAAAATCTTGTCAAAACAGAGACAGAGAAATAAAGCTTAGTCATGGTAGTTTGATGAATTGTCACACGAAGTGGCAGAAGGTGGAGGCAACGTAAAAAGAGTTGCACCTCAGGATAGGCGTGAGTGAGGTGGCGTGTGAATCCACATATACATTTTATTAAAGGAAAACTAATGAAAAGAGCTTGAAAACTTTGAGTTTTAACGATAAGGACAAAATAAAAGGTAAAATGAATAGTAACATAATTGACTTTTTAGTGTAAAAATATGGTTTTTCGTTAAACTGAACAGTATCGCGAGTTTTTCGTTAAAACTCTCTTTTATTAAATTTAGCTTCCAACTTGTGTCACTTGTGGTGGGGAAGTCTTCCTTGCCCTCCGTAAGTTTTTTGGTTGTGGTGGTGTAGGGATGACGCTTTGCCCTTGGGGCTGCGTCTCTTGGTTGTTGTCCCTCGCACTGCCCTTCTTCTGTTTTGCTTTGCTAGTCCCTCCTGCCATGGTTATGTATATTTCCAGTCTTCCACAAAAAAAAATAAAAAATAAAAAATAAAAAGCAAGACAATTGCTCTACTCACTCACATGGTCTAAAAGCCCGGTCAAAGCGTGTCAGTTTTGACTTTTGGGATAATATGCATTGACGTGTAACAATCAAAGTGCAAGTTACATGATTACATCTAAGATTGAGAGGAAAGGTGAAATTTCACGTGAAAACAAACTAGGATGCTTTCCGTCTTTCTCCATCACTAGAATTTTGCAGTAAATCCATTGTACTCAACATGGAACCAGGACCCTCATCGGATCCATTTCCTAGGGATCTTAGAGATTTCACAATTCTGTCTGTTCATCGTATATCGTACGGTAAAAAGTTATTTAAAATTTAAAATTTAAAATTCAAATATAAATAGTACCTAACGAAAACTGACCGCACAATATAAAATGAACGGACAAGATTACGGGATCCCTAGGATCCTTATGAAAAAATCCGGCGAGGATCCTGGTTCCTCAACATGCATCCATTATTCCGTCAATAATTAGGGTAAGGTAAGACGACCACCTAAAGGAAGGACGGGTCACATAGAAATTGTAATCAAACGTGTTAGGAAAATACTAGGAAGAATATATTTTTGTACCACATTTGTGTACTATTTGATGTGACAAGTGATGTGTATATACGACAATTGACGTCAATTAATAAATTTATCTCATTGCATAATGATTATGTACATCACTTACTATATGAGATGGTACACTAACGTGATATGAATATGTGATCTCCTTAGTATTATTCAACTTGTTAAATTGCCAATCAAACTGAAAGAGAGAACAAATATTTTATTTTCCTAGCTAATTGTTGCACGGAACATCAGAGCCCACTAAAGTTTAAGAGCTAGTGTCAAAGATTTCAATCAAGTTAAAGAATATGCAGTGTACAAGAAGCTAAGGTCGGTTATTTCCATTGACTTTTTTATTTGTTGGGTCAAAAGATATGTTTTAGTGAATCAAACTCACTAAATTAATGCTACTAATCAAACTCACTAAATTAATGCTACTACTTAGTAGTACGATCTAGTGGTATTCTTCTTTACTTGTAAATGAAAGGTTTTAAGTTTAATTTTCACCAAAAGCAAATTTGAACCACATATTGCTAGCCCATTGTGAGGTTTAGCTCACCCCTCCCCTTTAGTGTGAATAATATTTCAAAAAGTCAGTAATGACTCAAATCGATCCTAATAAGAATTGTAATTCTCTCTAAAGCCGACACTGTATACGTTGAATTGTTACACTTTTGTTTTTTAAAGAGGACCAACTAGTGGTGACATGGCAGTCCACCATTTCGGGAGACGGGAAGGCACATAGAGGTATTTCAGTCTTTTAAAACTACCATCGTGCGATTCACCAGCATCAGAAATCGAACAAAAAAACGTAATATATAGAATACGGACCCGAAATTTGTTCCAACAACTGGGCCAAATTGTTACATTATCCAGGCACAAACTTAAAAACAACGTGCCGCCTAAATCTAAATGTGAGAAGCCAAATCCATGATGTCATGGATGATTTTCATTTACTAATTAGTGACGTAGAGATGGGACCTAAAAAATCAATAATTAATTAAGTAGAGAGTTTTGACTTTTATGTTAATTGTTGATTAGTCATTAGTGCGTTCTATATTTTGCAGTAAGAGAGAATATGCACGGGAATATTATTTTTTTCCATTATCTAACTAAATATTAATAGAATTCTTTTTGTTAATTAAAAGAGAGTAAAAAATTTATTTAGTTTTTTTATAACAACAAAAAAATTAAGGGCGGTAACGTAATTTTATAGGAAAAATTTGCTTGTTTTTTGTTTAAACTTTATAGGTGATTTTAACATTTCTAATTTTTTAAAGAATAAAAAAAAAAAAACTCTCTTCCTCTCTCCTCACTCTCCCTCACTCTCTTCTAGGGCTGGAAAAAAATCCCAAACCAAACCGAAAAATTCCCGAAACCAAACCGAAAAAATCCCAAACCGAAATTCCCGAAAATTTCGGTACCCAATACCGAACCGATCCCGAAATTTTGGTACGGGAATCGGTCTCAAGTTTTTGGGAATTCGGTATTCCCAAACCAAACCGAAAAATATATATATTATTTAATTTTTAAATATATAGGATCACATCTTTAAGGGGACATCATCTACCTACAATAGTAAAAATTGAAATACTGAAGGAGCACTGGAAATCGATGATGGAACATATACAGGAAGGAGCCCTAAGATAGATAGTGGAACATATGCAAAATTTTTAAATCACAGGAGATTGATAGATGGATACATAGATGCAGAATAAACATGAGAGATTGATAGATGGATACATGGATAGATTATAAGTTACAATTTGCTTGAGAAAACTTTACATCTATCTATAATATTTATATTATATATGTACAGAAGTTTACTCAAGCATATATTAACGTTTTAGACGTAATTTTGGGGACTAGCATGATTATAGATAGATTCACTAGTTTACTCAAGCATATATTAACGTTTCATATTGGCAGATTGCTTTTGACTAGGCAGATACTAACTGGGCCTTACCATTTGATTGGCATATTTGTGTGCACAGATTAGTAGAAACAAATTGGCAGATTGGGCATGCCTATATGTCAATTTTTCAATATAAAAGGTTGAATTTTAGCCCAAAAGCATAATATGTCAAATTTTAGTCCAAAAGCCCAAAACCATTTCAGGATTCCCGATTTATCCCGAAATCCCGAAACTATTTCAAGATTCCCGAAAATTTGGTTTGGGATCGGTATTGAAATTGGGATTCTCGAAAATTTCGGTTTGGGAATCGGGACAAGGGTTTCGGTATGGGAGTTTCAGGACTCCCAAAAATCGGGATTCCTGAAAATTTGGTTTGGGATCGGTATTGAAATTGTGATTCCCGAAAATTTTGGTTTGGTAATCGGGACAAGGGTTTCGGTATGGGATCCCATACCGAACCACCCCTACTCTCTTCCTCTCTCCTTTACTTTTAAAATCAAAAATCAAAAATTTCACACACTTTGTGTGAGGGCATATTATTAGTATTGAACTATTGATAGGTCATAGGTCTTATGGCCGACGAAATGGTTTCTATGCATATATGAATGGGTATTTGGAAATGTTAGAAGTGGCAACCAAGAAATTGTTGTGCAGAACCGACATATATACGAGGCGAATGTATCAAACAAAGACAAGAAATCCTAAATATTCAAGAAAACCTAGGATTTATATTAGGGGTGGGCGCAGGTTGGTTTGGGTTGGTTTTGGGCCAAAACCGACACCATAGCGACCTAGTCGGTTGGGCCAAAATTGTAAACCGAAACCGACCAAGTTGGGTCTAAAACCGATCAAGTCGGTTAATCAACAGTGGCTGGTTAGTTTTGGATCAGTTTTCAATTTGTATGAAGACAAAATTACATAACAAATTCTTTTCCCAAAAGCTAGAGAATGTAGCACCAATATGAGTGATTGCTCAAAGAAAAACACAAATGATGCAGCTCAAGGAGAGCACCAAAGAGCAGCTACTACCTTCTCCAAATGACGACCATGTTTTCCTTTCATAATTTCATTCCTCTCTGCTTTTTAGGCACATAAATGTTGCCTTTTCTTTTTGCTTTTTGAATGAAAGGAAAAGTGACTCTTAAAGTAATCAGGTTTTATTTTTATGTGGTGGATACAGAGTAACTCATAAATAACTAATTATTTATACTACTACACATATTAATTATGGTTATAAAAATAAAATAAGTATATGCGGGTTGGTTCGGTTAACCGCATCCGAAGAATTTTGAAAATCGCTTGCCAAACTGATTAAGATCGGTGCGGTTCGGTTTAACCACCGAAAATTAAAAAAAAAAAAAAAACCAAACCAACCCATCAGTGCAGTTTGGGCGGTTTAGTCGGTTTTTCTTCTTCTTGTTTTTTTAAATGCCCAACCCTAATTTATATGGTTCGGATTTATAGCCTATATCTAATTCAGAGACGACGACGATATTTCACAAATATCAATATGAGATTACAAAAGAGTGTTTCACTTAAACGATCACAACCCTTAATTCACTGGTGCAGAAATGGGCCAATATTCTTGCTCACAAACAAATGCCACAAAGAAAAGGAGAAGTCAAAAATTCTTGTTGAGGCTCACCAAGGTGCAACACATGAGAGTCGAACTCTAACAGGATGAGGAAACACCAAATAGATCAAGAAAAAGCAAACCCAACGGTGCCCAAGTGTTTCATATCCCCCTTTCATGAAAGTTTAATAACCTTGTAAACATATTAGAGCTGGGAGGTTTTTCTAGCACAAACGATATTATTAATTGAATTTAAACTTGAAATATAGTGAATTGAGCGGAAACATCTTATTCACTAAGATAATCCACCGCTTGTAAATTGGAAGCTTATAGTTTAATATGAGATGACAGTTTCATACCCTTCATACACATTCTCAGGCCTACTCAATACAATGTTTGGGCTGTTTAAATAAGTAAAAAAATAGCGCAACCCTTGTATCTAAACCTACCATTCAGGCCCACTTAGATGAAAAGGTGAAAAGTTGGAAAACCCAGCAACTTTGAGGCTGCTCTCTCTCCAGTAAAAAGATGAGCTGGGCTCCGAGGTTCTTCTCTCCGACTTCCAATCCAGTAAGCAACTCCAATTGTTGCAATGAATTTCTTGTCGATAACGCCGTGTACGGTGAAAGTTAAAGTTTTATTATAAAATTAATACATAAATAGCAAAGTTCTAAATGGCGTTAGCCGTTAGTCGGACGGTTAGTTGGGATTAGAGTCTAGGCAGCTAGGCGGAGGATTAGGCCGACTAGACGGATTTAAGTAAATTTATTATGTATTGTATAAATAAGTGCATACGTATACTTAAAAATACATAATTGTATTGTAATACATAAATTGAAAAATAAAATGACATAGATTATAAAGTATTCGAACATAATGAAAACTTGAGGAACAAACGTATAATGTGTGGTATTCAACAAGTCTTTTACAATTTATTGAAAAAATAAAATGCAAAATATAAGTCATCTATTTTATGTTTAAGTAAGAATCGCAGTAGGTCTAGGTACCATTTCTTAATTTTCAAACGCCTAAACATTAATCGGGACGGGGACCAATCACGTAGCCCCTAGGTAGGGATTTTTAGAATAGTGATAAATAGTAGTCCAGTTCCTTTTAAATCCTTGTAATGTTGGGTCCTTCAACAACATGGGACTTTATCCCTCACACTTTCTCGCGCTTCTTCAAATGTGGTGAATTTTCAAGCCAAACACGTAGACAACATAAGAGTTACATGGAGCTGTTGTGGCAGTTGAGCTTCACACATGGGCCAACATGACTATAATACCGTGAAGGAAGTTAAGGTTTCACTATAAAATCAATTGACAATATAGAGTAACTCAACTCTTATAAGCCCTTGCAAAGTTTGATCCTTCACTGACATGAGATTTTATCCTTTGCATTCACATTATAGACAAAAACTTACATATATTAGTCTTCAATAGTGTGGACTATTAGATAGTTATGCTTTACATTCATTAAATTGGTAAGTACGAAAAAAGTTATATTTTCTTAATTCAACCATGGCAGGTCATTTCATTTTCCGTACTGAGTAATTCAGAATGTTAAGAAAAATTGCTTCACATTATTGGTAGAGAAAGAGACGGTAACTGTATCCATGTGCATAGAAATCCTCCCCAATCTCAAATCCCAAATCCAATGACAGAGACACGTTAATACGGATAGCGAAATGAAGTGGTGAGCAGGTTAAGTTGCATACAAGATTGCAGAGAGAGGAGCGGACCAAACAACAAATGGCAAATGAGATGTGGTTGTTTGTTTGTTGCCTGCCGCTCCTTAATTTGGAGCCTTGCGCTTTGTTTCTTTCTCCTTCCTTTCTGCTTTTCATGAAACCGATCCATCATTCCCTTCCATCCACTTTGACCATCTCCTCGTTCTTCTGCTTGGCAGTTGGCATATAATCTTTTGGTCACATTAAGCCATTGTACTTGCACATCTTATTGCCCTAGTCAAAAGATGTGCATCGCCATTTTTGCCTATTACTCTTCACTCACCAAGAAAAGTGCTTCAATGTTCCAAATATGGCTTGCTGTGTTTCGTTTAAGGTGATGGAATTTTATAGACTACAATTAGTGCTCTTATAGCTAGAAGTTCTTCAATGCGAGATAAATTTTGTCGATCGACTAGTTGCGTTGGGCCGATGAATCAACATCTGCAACTATCTTGTATTGGAGAAAGTCTATTTCTTTTAGTCTCCAATTTAAACAATAGATTGGGAATTTCTCAAATTAGGGACTCATCCTATTTCTAAAATTCAATTTTCCATAAAAAGACTTTAAGATCAAATTATAGTCATCACTCGTCACACATCTCTCATCTCTAAACTTCATTCTCCAACCCAATCCTTGAGTATGAGACCTAGAGCCTCGATTAAAACTCTTGACCTAGACTTTGAATATTGAACATGAAAAATATCTCAATCTTAAATTCGAAGTCATGACTTAAAGTACTTAAGCTCTAGATAGTGGGAAGAGAACAAATCATTAATATTGACCTTTGATTCTTATTTTCAACATAATAATGTTATTTAAACACACAATACCACTTAAACACTCATTGATATACTCTTTAATGGAAGTAAACTTCAGCAGTATGTATGGGACTCATATGCATAAAATAGTGTATCAAGTTTGTGCGTCTAAATAGCAGCATGATCGTTTTCACAAAACTAAGAAAATCAATTTTGGTTTAAATAGAATAAACTTGTTGATAAAGTTGGATCCATACTCCATAATAATGGACATTTAAGAGTTCAAAGTTCAAACTAGCTACAAAGATATATTTGGGACAAAACAAAACACGTACACGGGAAAGTAGCCGAAGAGATTTGGCTCGTACGATGGCCTCTTGTGAGTGCTGAAATTAATCACTCCAATAAACAAATGACAAATGAGATCGTATAAGATCTATCAAACATCTTAATTAATGATGGCACATGAGATGATACCCAACAACTGTGGGGAAAATTCAAAATTAATAACTTAATTTAAATATTATTTACAAAGTTAATGAGAAGGGTTACCCGCCTCACACGATAGGTAACATGATTGGAGGTATGATGGGAAAATTGGAGGAGTTGGGTGACAAACAAGAAGATTGAATCGGTTGAGAGGGACCCTAATGGAGTTGAACCAAAGAAATTATAATTAACATACTCGTTCTTTATTCTTTTAATTGTTGTTAGAGAAAAATAATGGGAAATGTTTAGCATTATTCCTCAATGACAATTCGATTTGCCCTATCGACTTTCAATTTAGTTCTAAACCTTGAAGTCTAATAAAACATATTGCTCCCAACGTCAAATCTGTCGAATTTTTTAGCAATGCATTCTATGTGTATAGAAAGTGGCCTCATTTAACGAGAAATTAACAAATTAAATGGAAAATCGATACGTTTTAGAAATTCTAATCAAGTCTTAAGTTTAGTGATAATAAGTGAAGAAATAATGCCTTATTTAATGTTCATCCATTTGTATTATTACACGTTATATATCGTCTTGTGCTATGGGAACATAAAGAATGAGTCCAAATAAAAATGTTGCTAGCTTTCGCATTTTCGGTAGAACCAACTAAACTAACAAACAGTTTTTTTCCATTACGAAGTGATTAACAGTTAATAGGCATGATAACGAAAGATGGGAAAGTGGAAAGTGATCGCTCAGTCAAAGCAGGTTTCATTAGTTTCACAACTTAATAAAAGTGAGCAACAACAAACACCAGAAGGATCAAACGCTTCTGCAGTTTGCAAAAGCAAAAAAAGGGACAAACAAATCCAACCCCATTTGGCATCCCACTTAATTAATCAAAAGAAGACCAATTACTAAAATATATATGGCTCTCCAAAAGATCAACAGTATAATTAAAATTTAAACACCCCCAAATTACTAATTAAGTAACCAAATATATAGGCATGGCAGATGTAGAGCTCCTCTGTTGCTGCTGCTCCATGTTAAGCTCCCTCAGGCTCAGGTAAGGGATGCCCATCTCATCCTTACTCGCCGAAGACATTGTTCCGGCGAGCGGTCCCGACGACGGCCTGCTAGTACTCCGGTTAGGCGTGCTCGACCCGCTTCTGCTCTCAGTGATGTAAACCGGCCCAGAAATGGAAGCCCGGAAGGCTTTGGCCCTGGCCTGATGAACATCTTCATCACCGGCGGGGCCGCGGTGGTAGTGGTGGGTTGTCAGCTTGTTCCATTTGAAGAAAAGTAGAGCGCTTTTCCACCAGCGCTTCTTCTTGGTTTTCTTGTTGTGGGGCTTTTTGGGGTCGTCTTTTGAGATGGGTTTTTGGAGCTTGAAGTGTACGGAGTCTATGGATCTCGTCGTCTCCCTCTTGTGCCTCCTTGCGTCCTCCAGAACCTTCATTTTTTTGACATGAAAAGAAATGGGTCAGATTAAATTTTATTGCAGAGTGAGAGAGGAGAAAGAAAGATGGGAGAGAAGGAAGAAATGGGACCTGAAAGTAGTCGATTTGGGGGTCGAAGCCATAGTCGCTGAAGTGTTGGGTTTGTGGCATCGGAAAGATTGGTGACTTGTTGGACATTTTGCTCTCTGTTTTTTTGCTGTTTTTTTAAGTGCTTTTGGGGTATCTGCTTTGTGGGAAAGCAGAGGGAGGAGGGAGAGGAGGGAGAAAAGTGGGAGGTTTGGGGGCTCAAGGGGGCCGTTGGGTATTGGTAAACCCTAGTAAATGCTGTGTGCACCTTTTAGCCCCAGTTTGAGGTTGAGGTGATTTTAAAAAAAGCTGCTATAAAAAAAAGTTTGGACAATTTTTTGTGTTTGGTAAACATTCAGCTTCAGCTTTTTTTCACAGTTTTGGGTGAAAAAAAGCCAAAAACAAGAAGCTGCAAAACCCAGCTTTGAAAAACCGGCTTTTTTTCACATCTGTTTTACATAAAAGTTTACCAAACACTATAATACTGCTTTTTTTCTTTCAAAAGCACTTTTACAAAAAAGTTTACCAAACACTCTGCTGCTTTATTTCACAGCTGCTTATTCTCACAGCACAGCAGAAGCAGCTTTTTTTCAAAGCACAGCAATACCAAACCAGCCCTTAGACTTCCAAGTTCCATTCCATCGACACTATCCTGCTCTCTTTTTATTAATTAACTGCATTTAATCTCCTTCACACGCATACGCATGTAAAGATTGTATCTTTTTTCTTTGTCAGACAGTAAACTTCATTAAAGTAGAGGAAAATTACCATTTGTGATAGATGGATTAAGTCCAAACGAAACACAAAATCGGAAATAAGCTGCGAGAGATAAAAGGAGTCAAAAGGCCCAAGCCGAATGGTAGCTACAACCTAAGATACAACGGGAGATCCAAACAAACTTAGACATTTAGGCAGCCAAACAAACAACAACAAAAAAAAATCCTAAATTCAAGCAGCAGAACCCAAACCGCCCCGCTACCTCATCCCCAAGGTAACCCATCGCCCTAAAATTAAAAAACACCCATACTAAAACCTAGACTGAGAGTGCTTAGCAAGGTCAATCCACCAAGACCCACATCCGCAACCACACCTGGAAAGAAGGTCATCAAATGTAACAAGGGGGAGGGCAAAGGGTGTGTGTAAAACACCTTGGTCCGACATAAATTGTGTCACACTTCTCCCAATATTTTCGGCATATGCCGATTTGACAGTGGGCTGTTAGTGTAGGGTCTGAGGTCAAGACCGAGTCCAATACTCTGAGAACTAAATCATGATTATGGGTTAGAGAAGAGGAGGGGGAGCAAAAGAAATGAAGGAAAAGAAGATATGATAGGGCTGGGAAATGGGGATGGCGGTGAATGAGTTCAAAGCTAAGATTAGGATGGAGAAGAATAGGAAATGAAGAGAAAGGAAAAGCACAACCACAGAAGAGGGAGGAAGGAAAACCAAAAGACAAAAGGCAAGGAAAACTGACGAAGAATGCCAGAGAAATGGCGATGAACGCTGAAGAAAAGGCATAAAGCCCAAATCTGAGACAAGCTCATAGAAAATTGACACCAAACTCAAAGAAAACTAAAATAAAACTCAGAAGACGAACTTAGAAGGGATTTGCATTCTCCTTTCCGCTTCTACAATCAAGAATAGGTCTGTTTCAAAAACCTCCACTTTTTTTGATGACGTTTTTAAAAAATGGGAAGAAAGATGGAGTGCGGCCTGTAGAGCACATGTAACGCACAGTCGGGTTGCTCACAACGAAAAAAATGTCATTAGATATGAAATTCCAAATGTATCTGTCGTCGACTAAATGATCAACATTACTGTAATTAGAATGCATTGTATGTCCCATAACCTAGACTGAGAATGCTCAGCAAGGTCAATCCACCAAGACCCACATCCACAACCACACCTGGAAAGAAGGTCATCAAATGTAACAAGGGGGAGGGCAAAGGGTGTGTGTAAAACACCTTGGTCCGACGTAAATTGTGTCACACTTCTCCCAATATTTTCGGCATATGCCGATTTGACAGCGGGCAGTTAGTGTAGGGTCTGAGGTCAAGACCGAGTCCAATACTCTGAGAACTAAATCATGATTATGGGTTAGAGAAGAGGAGGGGGAGCAAAAGAAATGAAGGAAAAGAAGATATGATAGGGCTGGGAAATGGGGATGGCGGTGAATGAGTTCAAAACTAAGATTAGGATGGAGAAGAATAGGAAATGAAGAGAAAGGAAAAGCACGACCACATAAGAGGAAGGAAGGAAAACCCAAAAGACAAAAGGTAAGGAAAACTGACGAAGAATGCCAGAGAAATGGCGATGAACGCTGAAGAAAAGGCATAAAGCCCAAATCTGAGACAAGCTCATAGAAAATTGACACCAAACTCAAAGAAAACTAAAATAAAACTCAGAAGACGAACTTAGAAGGGATTTGCATTCTCCTTTCCGCTTCTACAATCGGGAATAGGTCTGTTTCAAAAACCTCCACTTTTTCTGATGATGTTTTTAAAAAATGGGAAGAAAGATGGAGTGCGGCCTGTAGAGCACATGTAACGCATAGTCGGGTTGCTCACGACGAAAAAAATGTCATCAGATATGAAATTCCAAATGTATCTGTCGCCGACTAAATGATCAACATTACTGTAATTAGAATACATTGTATGTCCCATAATAGTTCTCATTCTTCTACCCTTTCTCAGGTCTATAACTATTCATAGTTATTACCTTGACACCAAAGAAGGCAATTACCTCTTTCTTTCCCCACGCCTTCTGCCTCGATTCGAATGATGCATTCCATTTTGTTGGTAGCAACTCAAGGAGCTTATCAATGCCGCATCTTCTGGTCTTGGTTCCTTAAGCGACATGAATGAAATAAATCAGATTGATTAATCAATTCATAGGGTCTTAACAAGAGAATTCCTATCAATAATAAAGAAAACAGCAGTAAAACCGCATTACGGGAGCAACCTAAACAATGAAAACGGGGTTGTGCGAGAGCAATACAAGCGTTGTGCTACTAGGCGGGCTTTGACTAATTCAAAGGTGAAAAATAGGGTTGGCTAAAAAAAGGGGAGGGAGGAGTAGAGTTTAACCACCAAGTTCGGGATGGATTGGTGTGGTTCCTCTACGTGCTTACTCTGTGGGAGTGATCAGCCGATTTATGGACAAGCCAAGGTGATAAAAAGCTTAACACCTCTCATTCTTATTACTTTTTCAATATGAAAAAAAAAGAAAAATTGAAAATGAAAAGGTCATCTTTTGCCCAGTATTTTTCGTACCACGGAAGATTTGGATTAGGAATATAGAATCGATATCAAAGAAAAGAAGTTGTTTCTATCTACTATCTAAAAATAATCAAGTTATTAATGACTGGACGAAACCAAGAAATAACCCCTCAAGTGCAAAATTATACCCCACGGACCCTTCCCCTTTTACCCTCCCTCAAGTTTCCCAAGACGTTCTTTGGAACGAACTCGAGGATGAGGCGAAGCTAGGCTATGCTTGGTCACCAGAATGTAATATCAAAACAAGTCATGGTCTAAGTCCCTATCTTCCTGTTAGCAGAGGAAGTAAAGTTCTACGTTTTTTATGGTATCCAAGTTGAGAGAGATAAATTGAAGAAGTATGGTCGCGCCCTCTATTGGGATGTACTATAAAACCAAAATTGGGGTTATCCACCCCAAAAGAACCGATCGGCATGTTGACCTGCTCATTCGCGAGTATGCTCTTAACATGCGTTTAATCGGTTTCAGTGATTGAATTCGAGTCCACAAAACTAATAACAAAACCTTCGAGCCGTCTTCTCTATCAATTCAAACCACTTCAACCTACGCCTTTGATTTAAGGACGCCAGCGGCTCGAAACGCACTAATCCGTGACCAGCAAGTTTTCCGAAACCGAACATTCATCATTCAAAGGGAAGTAGACTACTCAAGAATTTCACATTTCATTTATTTTCTGTAACTAAAAAGAGAGAAAAAGGGAAGAAAGCATGAGGGAAGGAGGAGGAAAAAAAAAGGTGGGAGGGGGGGGGGGGTATTGTGGGGGGTTGCCCACCAGCACCCAAGACTGTACTAGTAAGAGCAAATAAATTACAGAATTTTTTTTTTTGGAGGTGCATATGATGTTTTATTTCTGAGGCTTATATGAATTCTTGTGCTGAGTGGCTCTTCCATGCTATAGAGTACTATAAGCAAGCAATTTACAATAGTAGACATATACTCTCTTAGAGTAGAAAATGTACCAGTGGAGGAACTAATGAATTTTTGAATCTGTGAAGCAATTTCAGGAAGAAAAAAAAAAGTGGTCTATGAACTCAAAACATTCTCCAACAAAGTATAAACTACTTCACGGTATTATATGGAAAACTTGTCATGCGCATTGATTGTTTACACAATTGTACAAATTGAATCGAGTCGAGTGGGCATTAATATAAAATGTTTGTGTGGAATAATTCACCATAACCTACTAACGGTTTGATAATCTTAGAGACTTTTTTGGAATAGCTAAAAGTGTTCGTAACATCGTTTTAAAAAATAGAGAGAAAAAAAAAATGCTTGCAGGTCATGGAACACTTCTAGGTCTCTTCATAAGCAATTCCAAGTGTTTATTCATGAGATACTTGAATTATTTTCATAAAAACTTCGACATGTTACTACATATATAGATCAATCCCAAACGAATTAGTGATTGATTTGAAAATGGCATAGATATGTCAATTTTGAAATCTCCAAAACTAAAGTTTTTACAGAGAAACAGTCAGTCAAAATACAGTCACAACTCACAAGCATCACAAAAAAGAGAAATGTATTGTTTACAAGTGACAAGGTAGAATAATAGAAGTTAGGTACTTTTGCTCTCAAATCCCCAAGCAACCTAATCATCTTGGAAATCCATATATCATGCATATGTTTAGTTTAATACTTTGATTATTCAATAGAAACCAAATCACGTGACCTCCATACAATCTTTGCTATTTTAATGTACACAAAATTAAAAGAAAAATGAAGAGCCAACCCCACGGGGTTCATATTGCAGCATTAAAATTGTCTATGTAACCTCAAAGAGCGAACAAAGAAAAACTCACTCACATCACGTACATAGTCACATGTGGGTGTGGGGATGTAAGAATATCGGTAGACATCGCATCCCACTCAACCTTTGTCAAATAGTTCTCACGACCGATGACTGAGCGACCAAATTGGTCATGTGCTTTTCAACTGCATGAATGCATGTTGCTGCACTTGCTTCGTGAGATCGATATATTTCCATGTGAAGGTCTTAGTACAAGGAGTTTTCCTACTTCAGGTGAAGAAAGTAAGAATCAAACTTTTGTTGTGAGTTTGAGGATCAGTGTTCTGCCGCTGAAACTGCAAGTTCACATTAAAAAATATTAGAATTAAGTATAACACCACCACCAAGCACGCCTTTCCTTTCTTTTGTTTTTTATGTTTTTTTAGATGGAAGTAAGAATGTCCCACATAAGCCAAAGCATCGGCAACAAAGTTAGCTTCCCGATAAATGTAGCAAAGCTAAATACAATGAAATATGCATACCAACTTTTGAACAACCGTCAATGACATCATGAAGACCTTTGAATCCACCTCCAACTTCCCTTGGACAAAGCCATTTATTTTTATGTTGAAAAAAATTGTTATGGATTTTTTTCTTTTTTCTGGTGAATTAAATTTGCAACGTTAGTAACATAAGGAAACTGTTGTTAAAGCTCAGCAAGTAAGCTTCATGTTTAGTATTTGTCTCACTGGTCTGCACTAGGCCCGCCCAGTTCACTCCACCACATTATTTGGTTGCTGAAAGGCCCAAAATTCTTTGATGCCTTATGGGCCAAACGCCCCCAAGTATTAGTTAGCCCTTAATGAGGTTATTTACTTTTTATTTTTTATGCTGTCGTCACAAAACTAGTTGATCAATACCATACTTTAGATTCATAAATATTAACTGTGTTGTTAATTTTTATTATAACACGTGAATTAGTAAAATTTCAAATTTTATTACAAAACTATTCCAATATTGAGAAGAGATTAGCAAGAATTGACAAGATTTTTTTGAAAGTCAAATTTCTCTCCACCTCAGGAAGGAGCACTTTTGTGTGAAAATCTACATGACATTAAAAATGTTGAGTGAGACCAACTCTGGGCGGGTGGGACAAGAACATGAAATTCTGACCTGTTTATTAAGTAGTGTCGCATAGCTTACGTGATTTGAGTTTTTGCACCCATAAATTTTTCAGTACAAAAGGCCAAATTTGAAACCTCCTCGCCTCTTTTGCATCAAAGGGATTTCATCAACGACACAAATCTACATGATGAAATTCTCCATATGAGGTATTCAAATCTCACTTGGTTTGGACAATGCCGATAACACACCGACCGAACCGATCCAATCTCAATCTCAATCTTAATCTCGTCATCCTTGTCAATCTAAAAGACACTATAAACGAACAGTTGGGATATTATCTCCTAATCCATCTCTTTGTGTTTCCACATTTATCAACATCTAGTTTCTTCATTTATCAACATCTAGTTTCTTAAAAGTTTCGATATCATACTTTGTTGGCGGTGGGTGGTATTGGACCATTATTTTCATTTCTATAACCAAACCTATAAATATCATAACACTTGCTTCAGAGATTTTTCAGCTCACATAAGAACATGGACACATGCGTAGTACGTTATATAAAACATATAACGTATCGCCCCATGTTTCGAACACACTAAAAAATTTATTCCGTATACTTTGCTGAGTTTAACAGGTCTGTGTAGAACTGAGCATGGTGCCCATAAGTGGAGAGAGAAGAATGGCAGAGAGCGCTAATTGGTTGAAGGTTACGTTCATTGCTCGACTACTAACTCAACTGCAAGATTGAATTGGCACTCCAGAATGAAGAAGCAGAAATCCTCCTTCCCCAAAAAAAAAATAAAAAAGAGTTTTCGCTTTTTCAATTATATTGCCTTTGGTTGTGGCAACCTCAATTTCCAGAAAAGTATATATTTAACAAAAAGACTTGTTGGAAATCTAGTTGGTCTAGAAAGGCATGGGAGTCTTTTGGGCGTATTTCATACGCTATTTCAACTTTTTTAATTTTGTCTTTTTGAATAGAGATCCCCTTTCCTAATATCTCATATAAAGTGATTGCATTTTTTGGGTCTATATGTAGATGTAGCTAATGAACCAATATGTACACTCGGGAGTTCCTAGTTCTGTCTAACGCAGTGGCGGAAACGTTACGAGTTAGTCTTATGAAATAAACTTCTTTTACAAGGTGTTTGCTAATTAAACGATATATTTGCATCCCGGTACATATGCTTTTGTCAATATCTTTATCGCGCCTACCGAAAGTCCACCTTTACATACGAGTTTTCTCATTCGATTGTGAGGGAGGAGCATGTATGAACATGGGGCAAAAAACTAATACAAATCTTACTGAAAAAAAATGAATGATTGATTGATTTTGTCAAAAGGAGGGGAGGGGAGGGGAATTCCGAGGAGCAGACAAGAAAACGTATCGAATTTTGGAGAAACTTGGGGTAGGAAAAAAGGGGCAAGACAGTGATTTGAGTAAATTCCGCGTCAACCCTGGCAGGCGTCTGAAAATGGAGACCAAATACAGTAGAAGCCGCGGTTTCTGTAATTAAATAGTAATCAGTAGGAAAAAAGGGCGCAGCAGTCAGTAAACGCTAAATGAAAGTATCAAGAACCTTCCTCTCCTTCCTCTCAGTCTCTGACTCCCGACTTTTCCCCTCTCCTTTTTATTAATATTCGCCATACCCATAACGCTCACTTCATAGTCTTTCTGTCTTTCCATTTCTCTCTCAGACAAACCATCATACACCTTCCCTGTGCTCCAACCATGGGCCGCAGCCCGGAGCCCGAGCAGTTCGGCCCCGCCCGCCCGCAGCGCGAGCAGTTCGGCCCCGCCCCCCCGCAGGGATACGCCCTCAGCGGCAAGATCATGCTCGGCGCCATCGTCATCCTCTTTTTCGTCGTCATCCTCATGGTCTGCCTCCACCTCTACGCCCGCTGGTACCTTCTTCGCGCCCGCCGCCGCCATCTCCGCCGCAACCCCAGAAACCGCCGCACCCACATCGTCTTTCACGAGGACGCCGCTGCCCTCTCCGCCGCCCCCGCCCGCGGCCTCGACGCCTCCGTCCTCAACTCCCTCCCCGTATTTGTTTATTCGTCGAAATCGGATCAGACGGCGTTGTTTCAGCAGCAGCCGATTTTGGAGTGCGCCGTCTGCTTGTCGGAATTCGAGGACGACGAAACGGGGCGTTTGCTTCCCAAGTGTAAGCACAGCTTCCACATCGAGTGTATTGATATGTGGTTCCATTCTCACTCCACGTGTCCCCTTTGCCGGGCCCCCGTGGAACCGAGCCCGGAGTCTGAAACCCCGCCCGACGTGGTTCTTAGTGTCTGCGAACCTGACGGAGGCGAACCGGGTCCGAGCTCCGATTTGTGCTCGGAGTGTTGCAATTCCGAGACGACGTCGTCAGGGGCGTGGAGAAAGCCGTCGAACATTGTGGTTCCGAGAAGGAACCAGAGTTTCGGGAGGGGGGAGGACTCGGGACGCAGCGAATCGCCGGCAGGTGAGTCGTTTAGGTCGCCGATGAGTCGGATGTTGTCGTTTAGGAGAATACTAAGCCGGGAAAAACGAAACGGGGGCGTTTCACCTTCGGGAGTAAACGCGGGGAGTTGCAGTTCGGTGGCCGAGTCGGATATCGAACTAGGTGGCCGACGAGGGACCACCGAGTGCACTCGGAGGGAGTAAAAAGATGGTCACGTGGCGGTAATTTTATCGAAATTTTGCGGGCAGAGACATCCGGCGGCTATCAGTCAGTCAAATAGTCAATGCCAATCGGGGGCAAATGTGGAAAATAAATTTATACGTGGCGGGATTGTAGCAGTAGTGGAAATTCTCGCTGTTTTTGGACGTGTATATACATTTTATTTATTTTTCCTTCATCACATAAAGTTTTTTTTTTTTCTTTCGATTTTATCTTGTTTTTTAATCATACAATGTATTGGTACAAAAATTAGAATGAAAGAATTCTTTTGGGGTGTTTTGAAATTTCAAATGAATGTGTTGAGTGGGTAACAATTAACAAAAAAAGAGGGAGCAAGTAAATGGAGGCAAAGAGAATATTTACAGAAATGATTTGGTTTTGGCATAAATTTGGCTGATTCCATTTGGATCTTTCAGAACACGATGTATAATTCAAAAAATTAATAACACAGCTGAACGTAAGAGTGAATGATCTTAACCAACTAAGTTACAATTTTCATGTGTTAGAACAAAAAAAAATTGTTACAACTTTTGTGTGTGTGTGTGTTTTTTCTTGTTCGAATTGAAAATTTTCAATGAAAATGAGCTACAATCCCCCTAGATTTTCTTATCAATGAAGACAAATGGCGTTGTTAGGAGACAAGTTTTGTAAACATGTCTTGCCATTAGGTGTATAATATTTGTGTATGTGACTATGTCTCAGTAACCAGGAATATAATTTTTTATTTTTTGAACAAACGATATTATTTACTCTAAGGCTTACAATGGAGTAGCAATAATGTGGTTTAGATTCGTCTTTGATGAAAATCGAACTTTTGACCTCTCACTTACAAATGAAAATGAATATCATTAGACAGTAGTTGACAACCAGATGTATAATTTATGTCTATTTTGTCACCAGGTATATACAATCCTATGTCTGTATGTATCTTATTTAGTATGTGACCAAATACTAATAACGTAAATATACTCACACGACATACGCATGGTGGAAACTTCAACTTCACATATACAAATTTATCATATTAGCTGGCCATATATTGGTGTAAATATTTTTCCATGTGATGTAGAAATAAGAACAAAAGTTTTGGTGGTTCAGTGAGTCATTACTTGGTTGCTTTCCAATTGTTATGATTGAATAATATATAATTACAGAAGTTCTTTGAATGATTAAAAATAGGTCCATTAAGTAAAATTTAATAATTTAGTTGTTGAGGAAGTGAAATATCTTATAAAAAGAACTCACATGGAAAATCAAGGACACTTTGTAAACATTGGGGAAGAAAATAATAAACTGATGGCGGAGGTTGTAATTGAATTCAAACTTGAGGGTACAAAATGTAATTTATCTATAATAAATGAGAGACCACCATCATCGGCGGCAACAACAGCATGCACGATAATGTTACTTGCAACAACTTATTCACCATGATTTTCTGCTTAAATATTATTTCCTTTGTGTTTGCCCATATTTCATGTAAGAATTGTAATTTTGTTCTATGACGAATCCAAATTCCTTAATTTTCCATGTTATTAGTATTTTCATTTCTTTGGAAACCTTCTTAAATAAATCACAGGATAATACTACCAAAAATTGTACACGCGATGCTACGGGTTTCAAATGCAACCAGTTCTTGCAATCAATAAATATGGTTGCGAATTTGTCAATAGTGAAAAAAAAAACATGTTGGCCACGATAGTCAAATTTTATCAATTTACTCTAAATGACTTCAACTTCTCCAAAAGGTTTGCTTATATACTCTTACAAATCACTCAATAGATTTGTTAATTGGCCCCCTTAACTCTTAGTAGAAAAATTAGGCAACTCTAATTAACAATTACTAATCAAACTGCAAAAACAACATAGTGAGTTTCAACCGTGTTCAAACATCTGAATCAACAAATTCAAAGGTCTTGATATGCACTGTTACCCAAAAGGTATCCATTACATTTTAATAAAAATTTCCCTAATGGACTGCAATTCAGATACAATTTGAAAGATCAAATTCAAACATTGAAGCACTCAAGCACTCAAGCAATTTGGATAATGCTTCAAAAGATGAAATTCCCATACTAAAACCACTCTGCAACAGATTCACATGAGTCTCAGTAGGAACTTACCAACCAAAACTTTACCGCAGCCAAACGCTAGGTCCTTTCCATTACTTAAGTAGATTTTACATAGCTCCATTCACATTGAAATAAGGGAAATAAATCAATAATCTTAATTTTTTAAGGAACTCAAAAATATTTTCCAACGTGCTTGTTTTCCTTGCATAAAAAATTATAAGCACATAGGGGAATGGATATTTCCCATCAAATAATTCAAAAACCAATAATACAGATTTTGAAATAAATTTTGTGGTTAATGTGTATAGCAATTGCATCAGAAAATCAAACCTTGAATATCATACATCGAACATGGCTATGTGAGGAGCCCACTTTATTTAATGAAAAAGACTTAAATTTTAATGAAAAACCCTTAAATTTTAATGAAAAAAACATAATTTTAATAAAAAAGACAAAAAGTCTGACGCGCGGACTTACGGTATACTGTTTATGAAACTTACTATGCTGTTTATGAAACTTACGACACTGTTTATGAAACTTAGTACACTGTTTATGAAACTTACTACACTGTTTATAAAAACTTAGTCCCACTCTTCGAACCCACCTTCATTTTCTCAACAAAACTGTATCCATCAACAATTGTTTCGAACACAACGTGCTTTCCTTCAAGCCACAGGATCATTGCAGTGCAAATGAAGAACTGTGAACCATTAGTATTAGGTCTAGAATTTCCCATGGACTATATTCCAGGGCCGATATGCTTCAAGTTGAAGCTCTCATCTACGAATTTTGCCCCATAAATCGACTCTCCTCTAGTCCCATTGCCTCGTGAGAAATCTCCACCCTGATACATGAAATTATATAGGAATAATGCGATGAAATGTGGAGCCCTTAAAATGCAACGGCTTCCCTGATAATCCAATCCCCTTGTCTTCAGTACAAAGAGCACGAAAATTTTAAGCATTTTTTGGGTTTTTTTTATCAGCAAATAACTCCATTACAACTCGACCCTCATCCTCTTCACATGCATGAGGCAATTTTGTAGGCAATTGAAATTTAAAATGAATGCAGTCAATAATATATTTACACAAATCAATAAGATTATATTAATAATTAGGGATTGGTCAAGAGTGAGTGAGTGATTAAAATCAGAGGAGGATTTGGTTAGGAATTGATCAAATTCACATATATGCACGCGCTTCCTTTAGTAGGTTTTTTTTTTTCCTTTTTTTTGTTTGTTGTCCTTAACATTAAATAAAGTTTATAGATGGTTTTTGGTTAAAATCCAAAGTTTTGAAACCATTTTTCACTAGTTTTCCTTATATTTTATACTAAGGGGAATGGGGAGTTCGGCTAAATCAGATAATAGACAACCTAATTTGGTATCGAATTCATTATCAACGAGATTCTAACCTAAGATCTCTCACTTACAAGTGAAGAGAAATATCACCAGACCATAGTACTGAGTGGCGAAGAGATCAGACTTAAAGAAAACACGTTCCTGGTAATTCTAATATTTTTTCAATATCAGAATGATAAATTTTCTTAATACAATGTCATTAAAAAAAATAGTGAATAATAATTGTCTCATCCCATATATACATGAAGGAGTTAAAATTTTATAACAAAATGGTCGTAAGTTAGGCAAAAATACTTTATTAAATTTATTTCGTTGAGCTCGTAGTGAATACCTACCGAGTTATGTCGAGTTCGATCGATTTCTGCCAAAACATGAGAGTTATGATGCTATTGGGACATGAATAGCCAATAACTCATGTTGGCTCCACCACTGCATGGATACATGTTCCCGCCGTCGTCTATATTTGACCCGTTAGTGCCGTAGAGTGGCTTACCAAAGTATGCTACCGTAACAAAAATATGACCTCAACTGGTATTTTTTTATTGTCGTCACATACTAATTTATATTGTAGTCACAGACTAATTGATCGTATAAAAATTTGTTTCAATAATTATTTTTTATTTTTTTTGCTGCTGGGGTTGAAATTAAGGTCTAAAAGTTAGTGATTTTTACAATTTTTTTTTCATAAATTTATCAAAGAATGTTGAAGTTTTATCAGAAAAATTTATTAAAAATAAAGGAGAATAGTCCAATTAAGCATACACAAGATCTATCATTTCATTAATATGCGATTTAATTTAAACATTTACGCACTACAAAGTCCAATTTGTTAGTGTTAAAATTTTACAAAATATTCATTTTTACGTGTATACAACTAAAGAAGAGTAAAGTCCATTTTGGGAAATTAAAGATTAAACAATCCAGTTCCCTAAGCTCCGTAGCAAAGCACAACATGAAAAAGAGACTTTGTGAGAATATGAATTTTCTAATCACATTCGTTCATCGTATATTATACGATTAGTTTTCGTCAGTTATTGTTTATATTTAATTTTAAATTAAAAAAAATTTAATAATTTTTAATCGTATAATGTACGATGATAGGATATGATTTAAGGATTTCTGAAATCATTACAAAGAGAATCTAACGCGGACTGTTTAGGGTTTTTGACCTAATCTCCTTAAAAAACACGTCGGGTTGGCTTTTTGCAAACGGCACGCGCTTTGTTAGTGGTGATGTCTGTGTCTCTTGACTCGTGGTCTTCGTCTTCCCCGACTTTGCCACGAAAAATGGAGCAAGTAATGTCGACAGTGACATTGACTCACATCAAATGCTGCTACGACACGTCAATTGACACAGCTTTTGACTCGGATCAATGTAGTTGTTGAAAAAACCAAGCTACCCAGATTACTTACTCAGATTCTCTTTGAGTCACCCTTGCCACACCATAGGCTCGTATTTTACTTTGCCGTAAGCTCAATGATGAGACTTTGTTTGACTAATTGTAATGGTCGGTAGGTTTGAGAGATCGACGTGCTAGATGTTAGACCTTATTAAGTTATTTAGGAAATTAGAGTCTAATCCTTGAATAAGATTAACTTTTGATTAATACCTAGTATAAGATTAAGAATTAAATTTAGTCATTTGATCCGCTTTACATGTCATCATGCATATTCCACATCATATTTTCCCATTTTACATTGATTTTATGGTTTTCTTTCTTCCAATTCTATCCCTGTGAACAATAATTGTTTTTGTAAGAGATGCTGCAAAATTTATCACTCATTTGAAATTCATATATTTGAATTTAATTTATTACTCATTTGAGAAATTTTGTAGAATTTATTACTCATTTGATATAAGGTGATGATCCTCTCTCTCTCCGTCTCGCTCTCGATCTCTCTCTCACTCTCTCCCTCCCTCCCTCCCTCCTGCAAGACAGTCACCCATACTGCTCCACAGTGAGTCAGTGACCACCACTCCTCTCCATGGTGAAGGCCAAGGGCTCACATTATCTCCATAAACTCCTTTTCATTCTCCGAAATAAAATCTTGGACTTCATGAATTTTGATTTTGCATCTTCTAGTTTGAATTGCCACAAAAAATTCTATTAATATGAATGGAACTTTCCATTTAGTGATTGTTATACCTAAATATATGAAGCCTTTTTTCCATTTTTCACAACAATAGTGATCTCAACAAGAAGCATTTTTTCATATAGCTACATTATACTTTTGAGAACTATACAGGTACATGCATTTTGGTACATATATTTGGGTACAATATTTCGATACATATGTTTCGGTACATATATTTTGGTACACATGCTTCGGTACATATATTTCGGTACACATGTTTAGGTATTATATTTCGGTATATTTATATATTTTGGTATATATACTTCGGTGCACATACTTTGGTACACATATTTAGGTACAATCATTTTATAATTGTTTGGTGTGTACTCTTTACTTTGCAACTTGCATAATGATAGACTTTATGTATTTTGCATTTTTTTTCTTAACGTTTCATTAATATTTTTTTTGTTATGGTTTTCCTTTAAGGTGCATTTATTAATAGAGGAGGTCAAGGATGATGGCAAAAAATCTGGATCAAATAAATCAAAAATTTAGTTTGACAAAAAAAAAAATCAAATATTTAATATGGGCATTTTGGGAATGAAAAAAACGAATTAAAGTATCTAATAACAATTAATTATGAATTTAAATATAAATGCTTACGTGGATATCTAGTCGAAGGATTATAATTAATATTTGATCTTACCTTATGCTTTAATTGAATTTCAATCTTATCAAAGGATTAATATTCAATTGCCCCTAAGTTATTTACAATTTGAGTTTCTCTACTTGTCTTGCCATTTTCTTTTTTAATTTGAAGCAACTGTCATATTTTCACACCACATGATGAAACATCTGTGTATATGACTTTATCATTTTTGTTTAGTACGAAAATGAAATTACAACATCTCGTTTATCAAAGTTGAATGAGGTTACTATTTCAGTTGTTGAGCGATGGGCCTGAAAGAAGGGCTTAAGTTTGCTTGGTCCAAGGGCTTTTAAAGGGTGGTTGTTAAGGGTGACTCGAAACTTGTTATTGAGGCAGTGCAAGGTAATTGGGAGGTCCCATGGAGGATTAAATCTATCATTGAGGATGCCCGTTGTCTTGCTTACTCTTTTATTGTGTGGAACCATATTTACCGAAAGGCAAACTTTGTCACAGATGCCTTGGCTCATCTTGGACTTTCGCTCCAGAATCATCATATTTGGGATTATTATTTGCCTTCTATTGCTCTCAATGCCCTTAATTTCAACTGTATTGACAATAGTTGTACTAGAGGTTTTTACTTTTATTGAATTTCTTTCTTGATAAATTTTGTTTTTTTATCAAAGTTTGTTCACGACTGATGATGGAGACAGTAATTCCAAATAAAAAAGGGAAAATTAGAATCCCCTGCACTTTTCTAATACTCTTTAGATTAAACATTGGTTCTATTTTGAAACTTGATTAGGACGCCTAAACAATAGCCATGTTAGCATTTTTATATTTATTTAGATTACATGTAATTATTGTGTTTTTTTAATTTAAAATGTTAATTATTAAATTCCATATATATCCTTTTAGGTTGATATATTTCTGTACATGGCCTTTTTTTTAGGAAGCCAGTTTCTTCTCCCATGTTAGAATTCTGTGATCCTCATTTTTGAATTTTGAATGGACTTATCCATTTCAATTAGTGGTTGTTTTCACTATTTTATATTGATATCATGCGTGATAATTAGACATATTCTTTATTCTCGGAGGCATGAGACTGGTACGTTTAGATAATATATTTAAACGTACCGAATACGTACCAAGAAGATATATAAAGTAACATACCAAATATTTTTTTTAAATAAATATAAACGTACCAAAATAATATATAAATGTACCAAATACATACAAAAAAGAAATATGAATGTACCAAATACGTACCAAGAAGATATATAAAGTAACATACCAAATATGTACCAAGGATAAATATGTTTAATCAAGAGGAAATATATGTACCAAATATGTTTTTTTTTAAATAAATATAAACGTGCCAAAGACGGCCATGCCCTCAACTTCTTATACTAGCTACGTACGTTGCGGTGTAACTCCTAGCAAGTTGGATGGATCTGAGTTCCAACCGAAGCTCCATATGGGATTCTTAATTCGATTAATACTAAAACCCTAATTAACAATTTGGCTAATACACAACATGCATCGACCCTAACGTGTGAATCATTTTTTTAACTCGATAACAGCTTCAGCTATACCTAGATTAATCAAGTTTTCATCTTTTATTTTTTCCGTTTAATCAAGATTCAAAACATTCGACTTCGAAAGACAATCAAAATCAACGCACCCAACTAATAATTGAATAAATATCAGTAACTGGAACCTGAATACCAACGTTGACCTCGGTACGAAAAGAAGGGTTCTAAAACTTATGGACATTCATAGAAAGGAAGTGCTGCTGGAAAATAAAATTCACTAGAAAAATATCATTATTGATATCCTTAAATTCAAATCCTACTGATATTCAACAACCATTCTTCTCGGATTAAAACTCTGAGACATTAGTTAGCAAGAATCTAGGAAACTTGCGTGCATTTTGGGGTGAAGAAGCTAGATACGGCAAAGAGATATGTTAAGGGCTATGGCAAAATATGTAATTTAAGTACATTACAATGGGTTAATTAAAATACACATGGCACCAAAATTGTAGGAAAATGTTTAATCTAAGAAGCCTAAAAATGAGGGGTCTATATCAAAACGCCCCAATAAAAAATTAGAGCGTGTTTGGAACTAATCTCTAAAAGGGCTAAAAGCATTTGATAGATTATCCAACCCCAATCAATTTGATAGATTATCCAACCCCAATCAATCTTAGTTATTACTATTAGTGGGGTTTCGATTCGTTGGCTAGTATTTGTTACCCATTCCAATCGTAGCTGGCATTTTTTCAAATAGGGAATTTTAACGAAAAGCTCGCAGTACTATTCACTTTAATGAAAAATCATATTTTTACACTAAAAGTCAAACTTAATATTATTCACTTTACCCTTTATTTTGTCCTTATAATTAAAACTCAAAGTTTTCAAACCCTTTTCATTAGTTTTCCTTTTCAAA
This sequence comes from Heteromeles arbutifolia, assembly GCA_024362995.1. Lineage (NCBI taxonomy): Eukaryota > Viridiplantae > Streptophyta > Magnoliopsida > Rosales > Rosaceae > Heteromeles > Heteromeles arbutifolia. The sequence continues at coordinate 25,052,435 of JANCRC010000006.1, forward strand.
TATGCATCACATTTTTTACAACCAAAAATGTTTTTAGGGTAAATTACACTTTCATACCTCAGGTTTGGGCTCTATTTCAATTCCTTACAACATTTTTAAAACATTTCACTTTCATACCTTAAGTACTATTTTATTTCAAAATAATACCTCCGTTACATTTTCCATCCATTGATCCGTTAAATGCTGACGTAGCTGCCACATATATGCCACGTGGCTGCCAAATGTCTGCCACGTGGCAAATAAAAAATAATTAATTTTTTTTTTAAAAAAACTTTAATTTTTTATAAAAAAAAAACTGAATTTTTACAAAAAAAAAGAGGGTAAATTACACTTTCATACCTCAGGTTTGGGGTCTATTTCAATTCCTTACAACATCTTTAAAACATTTCACTTTCATACCTTAAGTACTATTTTATTTCAAAATAATACATCCGTTACATTTTCCATCCATTGATCTATTAAATGCTGACGTGGCTGCCACATATATGCCACGTGGCATATAAAAATAATTTTTTAATTTTTTTAAAAAACCTGAATTTTCTCAACAAAAAAAAAATTTGAAACCCACATTTGCAAGAAGAAGAAGAGGGAGGAAGAAAGAAAAAAAAAATTGTCCCTCCCCCACCCCCCAGCGACCCACATCTGCAACAAGAAGAAGAAGAAGAGGAGGGAGGAAGAAAGAAAAAAAAACACCCCAAAATCCCACCCGAGCCACCCCTCCCAAAAATCCCCCATCACCCACCCCCAAAAATCCCACCCGAGATTAGGTGGATCTACCACAAAACCAATCCAAAAATCATCTCAAACTCAAACTATTTTCAAAACTCACCCACACTGAAAATCACCAGATCGCGGAGGTAGGAGGGTCGCGGGGGTAGGGTGTGGGGGACAGGAGAAGGGTCGCCAGGCAGGGCGGAAGGGCTTTTCTTCTTCTTCATGCATATGTGGGTCGCTTCTTTCTTCCTCCCTCTTCTTCTTCTTCTTCATGTGGGTCGCTGGGGGGAGGGACAATTTTTTTTTTCTTCCTCCCTCTTCTTCCTCTTGCAAATGTGGGTTTCAATTTTTTTTTTTTTTTTTTGTTGAGAAAAATTGGGGTTTTTAAAAAAAAAAATTTATTTGCCATGTGGCAGCCACGTTAGCATTTAATGGATCAATGGATGAAAAATGTAATTGAGGTATTATTTTGAAATAAAATAGTACTTAAGGTATGAAAGTGAAATGTTTTAAAGATGTTGTAAGGAATTGAAATAAACCCCAAACCTGAGGTATGAAAGTGTAATTTACCCCCTTTTTTTTTTCTAAAAATTCAGGTTTTTTTAAAAAAAAATTAAAATTTTTTTTGCCACGTGGCAGACATTTGGCAGCCACGTGGCATATATTTGGCAGCCACGTGGCATATATGTGGCAGCCACATCAGCATTTAACGGATCAATGGATGGAAAATGTAACGGAGGTATTATTTTGAAATAAAATAGTACTTAAGGTATGAAAGTGAAATGTTTTAAAGATGTTGTAAGGAATTGAAATAGAGCCCAAACCTGAGGTATGAAAGTGTAATTTACCTATGTTTTTAATTGGGTTAGAAAAACACATTTTTAATAAAAACTCTTCCAGCAAAAACTTACATACATTAATGTTTCACATAAAAATTGGGGTAAATTCACAAAATTATCTTAATTATGGGTCGAACCACAATTTCATACCTCATGTTTTAAAAATAACAATGTCATACCTTAATTTATGAATTCGTTTTAATGTTAGACATCCGTTAAATTTTCTGTCAAATTGGCTGTTAAATGCTAACGTGGCAGGAACGGGGCCCACACTTTAGCCAACTAGAGTAAAAAACTAATTAAATATTAATAAATTAAGAATTTCTTATTTAACAATTAAAAATTTATTGAATATTGTCCTAGCTTAGCAACTCATCCCCCATCACCATCGTGCATTCTCCTCAACTGTCCCCCAGAACCAGTGATTTCAGCCCTCTCTGCTCCCACACCACCCTCACCTTCATAAGTCAGGTGAAGACTGCTTCTTCTCCGGTCATCGGATTGTCCCTGCTGACGATGGCTCGCTTAATTATTTCTGAATTTTTTTCTGGGTTGGTTTATTCTTCTCCTTGTACTAATTATTTCAAGGAATTTTTTATTTGAAAATTTTCTTCTCCCTCTACTGATGAAGATGAGTTGAGGGTAGTGAAGATGTTTCCAAGGATTTCGTCCAAAAAAACCAGAACACCCCCCAACACTCCCCCCCAACATTCCCCCAATTCCCAGATGCAAGTTCGTGATTGGTTGCAACCGAGCGGAGATGCAAGTGCGACGTAGATGGATTTGATGAGTTTGATTGCTGCTTTGTTGCTCGAATTGAAAAAGCCCATGAGGAAGGGAAGAAGGGAAGAAAGAGAATGAGAAAGTGGGCACACCAGTCCCTTTCCCCACCGAGTCTGTTTCTGCAGATGTCGAGCTTCTCCTGGGAAAAATCAAAGTTTCACTGCAAGTGGAGGAAGAAGAGTGCATATGAGTTGAGTGAAGAGAGTAAGATGAGTTGAAGAAAAAAAAAAGCAGAGAACTGAGTGAAGATGAGTTGGAGGAAGGAAAAGACGAGGAAAGTTGGTGGCGGCGGGATGAGGGAGATGGGATTCTGGGAATAGGGGGAGGGAGATACGATTATGGGGATAGGCGAAGGGGTGAAGTGGAGGTCTGATGAGTTTTTTTTTTTAAATTAATTTTTAATTGTTAAATAAAAATTCTTAATTTATTAATTGTTAAATAAAAATTTCTCAATTTATTAATTGTTAAATAAAAAATTCTTAATTTATTGTTAATTAATTAATTTTTTAATTTCAATTGGTAAAGAAGTAAACCCGCTCCGGCCACGTCATCATTTAACAGCCAATTTAACAAAAAATTTAACGGATATCTAACATTACAACGAATTCATAAATTGAGGTATGACATTGTAATTTTTAAAATATAAGGTATGAAATTGTAGCTTGACCTATTTAAGTTTCTCGTAGAAACAAGACAAAGTAAAATATACCCTAAGTTTGTCAAAATCTTTAACAATAGAATTGGCTTCCGTATTGGAGATTTTTTCGGCCAATGAAAAATATAAAATGTCTGACATTTTGCATCTTTAATGAAAAAATATATTTCTCTCCCAGCCCACTCATGCGTTCGCCTCCAATTGACCCTAGCACTCCTCAACTTAGTCTGCAATCCAAATAACTCTCACATTGTTTAAGTTTAATGCTAAAACTCAAATGCATATTACATTTTAATCTTCAATTACAAGATTAAGATTTCGGTTAACATTCTAAGACTATCAAGGAGATGTCAAAAATTCCATATAGACATATAACAATAATAAATGATATTTCATTTTCTCCAAACCGAGATGTCAAAGCTAACATGGAAAATAAATCTAAGTTGACATGGACATAGGGATGTCAAATATGAAGTTGCCTTCAAATATGATTTTTGCTATTTCCAAAGGCATTCCACTTGCCTTACCTTAAATGTTAGCACATTTAAGTATTATTTTATTATTTTTAAACCAATAACAACCCAATTTTTATTATTTTTGTTTAAAAAATAAATGAAGCAATAAATTTTGGCATATCAGGTGGAAGGAAAATATTGACAGTATGTCAAGTTGCCAAGTCAGCCATCAAATTGAAATTTGATGTCTCATTTGGAGATGTTCTAAGACCAATTTCAACCCATAGCCTAAAACGTACAATTTCCCTTATATTCTCCGGCGCCCGCCCCCCCCCCCCCCAAAAAAAAAATCCATTCAAACCCTAGTTCTAACTTGGAGTTAGAACCTAAAACCTAAAAAAAAGCCATATTCCAGCCAGGATTTGAGTTTGGGTTAGTGGGATGGCCCACGTCTGCGTGTGGACGCGCTAACAAAAAAGAAAGCGCTCGGCGCTTAACGCACTGAAGCTTTAAATCCCAGAGGTCCCACCCACGTGGGTGTTTTCGGCCTTGTCGCTGAGCCCAATGGCTCTTTCTGCAGCCCCACTAAAATTTCTTTTTTTTTTTAGTTTTATATTTATAAATTTATTGAATCCAACGGCCGGTCTAAATTTAAATTCAATGGCTAAAATAAGATCTAATATACATATCTATCATGCATTTCATATTCTTCTATAGTGTTTTATGAGTTTCATGGTGTCGATTTAGTGATTTTTCAATATTTATCGAAATCTAAATATTTTTGGTTAAAATATTCATAAAATTAAATTAGGATAGTCTACATAATTTTTTTTTTAAAGTTAATTTTAAAGAAAAACCTAAATTCATTCTTTAATAATCTTAGGCTAAAATTTTAGGCCAGAAGGGTTGGAGTAAAAAAATTGTTTCTGGGTTAAAACCTAAGGGTCTGTTTAGTTCTTTACTTGAATCCAACTTTTTAAACTAAAAAACAATTTTCAAGTTTTAGGTCTTAAAAATTTATTTGGTAGGACCATTTTCAAAAATTGAACTCAAGACTAACTCAAAAATATAGTCTATTTTCTAAAAACATAAAAAAGTGAGTTTTTAAACTTAAACTCACTCATTTCTTTTCTCTTCCTCCTCTCCTCTCACTCCAAATTTATATCTCTCTTTTTTCTTCTTTCTCTCTCTCATCTTTTTTTTTTTTTTTTGACCTTTTCCGTCTATTTTCCAATCTACTATCTTCGTTTTCTTTCTCTCACTCATCTTTCTCTCTATCTCGTCTTCTTTCTCTTTCCTTCAATCATCTCTTACTTTTTTTCCCCTCTCTCCTCTTTCTCCCTCTCCTGCAACCCCCTCCTTTTAGATCTTTTTGTCTAGTTTAAGTCGTAAGATTTAAAAAATTTAAATCGCAAACCAATCAAGTTTTTAAGTCTTAAAGAAAATTGTTTTCAAGAAATGTTTTGAGAAATGATAAAAAATTTCAAATAGAATACCAAACATGCCCTAAATTTTTTGGGCTAAAAATTTTAGATTTTAGACCAAGGATTGGAAATGATCTAAAGGATGTTTTGACAAAGTAATCTGAAAACAAGTCCTTTTATTTAGTCATGTGTTTTCAGACCCAAAAAAGCTATGTTCTTTTGACTTTGGTTTCAAATGAATCAATGCAGGGTGGACTTAGAGAAATGACTTCCACACGCATCTTTCTCCTACGCACCCTCTGTTTATTCTATCCAAAAGTTAGAAATAATCAAAAGAGTGCAGCAGGTGAAAATGGATGCACGTAAATCACTTCCCAGGAACTAGATCGAGTCTTCCTTTCGAATAATGATACATGGTGTTACAAGGTCTCAATCCTAATGTGTACATTGAATAATAACGTTAACTAGATGTTATAGGTTGCTACCATTCACTGTTAGTACACTACAAGTGCATCCGTGACAGGGTTTAGGGTCGATTCTAAGTTGATTTCAGCCGTTCAGCAATGCATTGAATGGCCTCCGTGACAGGGTTTAGGGTCGATTCTATGTCCATTCACTGTTAATTGCCAATGACATTTTGTCACTCTGCAGAATGTAGGTCAACTGGTTCAACAAATGGAGACTTTCTTCTCCGCTTGGCTTCAGGAGTGCACCGTTTGCCACCAACATTTCCAACTTTCACAGGTAACTTGCCGTATATTTGAGGAGATGTCTCTGTTGATTTATGTGCCTTAGAAGATGACTTGACTGAAGGAGATTTCTCAGTCCCTGTGTTGCCGTTGTCCACATTTCGAGATGCTTTCCTCAAGGGAGACTTAACTCTCTTTCTGGACAACCGAAATCCAGTTTGCTCTCTTCTCTTGTCATGCCTAAGGAGCTGAACATGGAAGGGATTCGCAGCTGTGTAACAAACGGACTCACCATCAACCCCACTCCTATTCAACTCAACGTCTCCATTGTTAACCTGAAAATTATAATATTAAATCGGAACTGAATTTGTTAAATCAACACTCAGAAAGCTACGAATAAAATCTGAGCTAATACAGATTGGGGTTTAGCAACACCAACTAAATCAAAGAAAACATGTGCTTATATGTACAAGATATACCAGTTGCAGAAGCGCAGAAAAACTCCGAGCGACATCATACTTTTCCTGACCTTTTACAACATCAGCAAATGACAAGACATTCCCATTGTCTGGTTCGAAGGATAGTCTATCAAGAATTCTTTCTCCATAGACATGAATATCAAAAGCAGGGTGTGATTCCTAAGAAAAACATAGCACACTCCTTTACTGAACCAGTAGAGGAAAAACAAGAAGAAAACATGTAATACAGCTAGAGGCTATTCTGATTTACTTTTCCGTAAGGAAAGTGTTGTTGACACACAGAAAGGAAGCAAAAGAGATGGAACCTACTTGCTCTTCCAAGTTGTATTCAACTTTTTGTTTCCATGTTGAAACACGAGCAGCTAGTTCAGTTTGTTTCTCGGTTTCAGCTATGCTAGCAAGGAGAGTGTCCTACAAGAAGGAACATAGGTAGCCACCAAGAAGTTGCAGTTAATCATCAAAGTATAATATAGGGAAAAAGACTGATTTTGCCCAAAGGTAAAAGAAAAAAGACGCAAAAGAAAGATAAATCAGACAAAACACATAATTGCCTGCAAAAAGAAAATGAAGCGGGCTCTTTCTTCCATGATCTATTATTCACCTGAATGCCTTAAAAACTATTTCCGTGACTTCTACAAGATACTTTTCAGAGTAGACAAACAAAACCATCCTAATGAGAATATGCATCCTTCTTAACACTCTGAAATAAAGAATCCATCCTAATAAACCTATAAAGTAACACTGCATTTTCAAAAAGAACTTGGCTTCAGACTCTTGGCCTCCATTACAAAGTGTTCTATGTAGATTGGAGTATCAAATGATGCTGCAGATCAAACTATCAAATTTCCGTTGCAAATTAAAATATAACCCAATAATCCATTGACAAAACATGCCCAACCTAAGATGGAGTTTCTGAAATCCAGTTAACTAGATATATCTTGCATCTCAACATTGAACTACTGCCAAAACCCAGAAACAAAGTTAGAAATGTATACTTACCAAGTGAGAGCGACACAAATCTTCCAGGCTTGCATGAGGATTTGGATCGTCGTCAAATGGTTCAACATTACCAAAGTGAGGACCACTGTCCTCATTCTGTATAATATCAATAGATTAGCAATCTAAATCGTTCCCAGTTCATTTTAAGTCATAAAATAATCAATTATCTGTGCAGTCTAACCATATCACTGTGCCGTGGTACATGATCCATGAATTCTGGCAAGTCAGCATCTGGTTGCCCAAAATCAGGGATCTCATTATCATATTCAGTATCCTCATTTCCATCCAGAGGATTGCAAAAGGCATCAAAGGATTCTTCTCTTCCATTAACAAGTGATTCCCGTAGCTACAAATGAGAAAGCAAGTTCACCAACCAACCAAAAAACAAACATCTACACAAATTTCTGTAACACAAACCTTTTCAAATAATGGAGGAGATTGGGACCCCTTTTGTCTCTCCTCGACATGACGTCGAATCTGCCACATTTCTGTGAGCTCTGGACTAATAGTACCATGCAATTTTGCAGGTGGAAACAGTGTAATAATAGAGACATGCTTAGTAGAATTGAATCCTTTCCTTTTAGAAGCTCTGACTGCTAGCAGAAAACATAATGAAAGAGAAGCGTGGTGTAAGGTACATAATAATTTAAAAGTGCAATTTCAAAAAACTGACATTTGAAAACAACCTTTCCTAAATGGTTTCACTTTCAAGTTCCCGGGTTCATGGGGATTCAGTGGCTTCCATGGATCATCACCATCATCATCTGAATCATCCAAGTCCCTGGGCTCTGAATATCTATCATCAATATCAAATCCCTGAGTATCATCATCAAAATCATTGCAGGCAGGAGGATCAGGTCCAATATTACAATTATTTGCCTCAAAACTGCAACCGAAGATAGGAGATTGATCAATATTAGGATCCTGCCCCTTATGAAGAGATGACCTATGTGCAGTTCCACCTGAACGTCTGGGAGTCTGATGACTTTTTCGTGCTGAGGTGACCCTATAAGCACTATTTTGTCCTTTAACAACTCCATCCACACTCAAATAATCATTTACTGCTACAGCATCACATGGATCTAATAAAATGAAATCCTGATATAGATCGTTGGTGGCCAGCTGCAAGTATAATTTTTGTGACCAAACAACTTAGATACATATGTTGAGTAAACGATCCAAAAAATTAACAGATGGAAGAAACTATGGTACCAGATATGCCTCTAATTCTCCGAAATCACCAGTAGTATCTAGGCAATCACCTTCGAGCACAACTAGGTTTGCTGGGGGCTTCACAAAGGGATTCAGAGGAGCATCTCTTCCCGATGGACTATCTAAGCAATTCTTTGCTTCCACTGCAAGGAAAATTGCTTTTAGTGGATGAAGATTGCACAATTATATCTCCATAGTCCATACAGAGTTAGAAAGTAATGGGTACCTGCAATGTCATCCAAGCTCCAAAACATATCATTTTCTTCATCAGAAACAGCATTGGAACTCCCACCTTCTTCAGGCTGAACAGATGTTCCTTCGGATTGTTCGTGCTGCCTATATAAATGATACAATAAAATAAGAAAACTAACGAGAGAGAGAGAGAGAGGCAATTCCAAGGCACAGTTTCGTGCAACACAGAGCTTTATGCCTAAAAGTGATGATATGATCATGATCACTATCTTTTCCTAGGAGCGGAAATTTTAGACACAACAGAAACTCTACACAAAGTTACTGACTTACCTTGATTATTACAAGACATAACACAACGTGATCATTATATGGATCTCTTCAATTCTTTTTTCTTATCCAGTATCTCCTGTTACATTTATTATCTTTATTTAGATTTATAGTTTTGTATTGCTTCTTCCCATGTTAGTTCAGCCTCTTGTTCACTTTTACCTTCTACTTCTAAATATCTTCTTGGGTTATAGGTGAAATATGAAGCACCGATTTCCAGTTCACGCTCCAGGTCGGGAAAGTAGCTGCAAACTTTTTTATTCACCTATCAAAGGCCCATTATTATGCTCATACCGCCTAAACCTACTTTCTCTAATCTTGTCACAGGTAGGTGTGACTCACAATGCTTCTCTAGTAACTGCATTATTTAGAAAGTTGATGAGATACGATAATCAACCATTTTGAACACATTAGCCAAGTTAAAGTATAGACTGCAGAACCTTGGGACAATTAATTTTCTAAACACTCAAAAGCAAGTTAGCAACCTACGACGGAAACAAATCACACACACAAATGCACATATCTGGGTGCATATCGACAAAGAACAAATCTTTACTGAAATAATATCATAAACTTTAGAAAAAAATACCAACACCACGAAGCAAAACATTCAAATTATATAAATTTACAATAAAATCGAAAAAAAGAATTAAAATGGAGGGGAAAGAAACACCAACCCCTTTTGGGAAAGGAACTCCAAAGCACGCAAAACCAACGAGTACAGATACTCCACCTTCCGGCTATACACTTGGACCGAACCTTGAAGAAGCAGCGCAGCTACACCCAACAAAAATCATCACAAACAATTCCGAAAGCAAAAAAATTTAAAAGAAAAATAGTAGTCTGAAGTAAAAGGAACACCTTCTGCGAAATTAATAGGGACATGGCCTTCTGCTTCAGTGGGTATTTCACCAGAGCAAATCTTGAGTAAATACTCTTCGAGTTTTTGTGCGAGATCGAGTTCCCAATTGGATTCTAGGTCACGCTCTGCTTGCACTCTATGAAATCCGCCTCCACCGCCGCCGCTGTTGCTTCCACCCGGTTCGTCTCTGGCGTTAGTCATCTCCTGTGAGAAGAACTGGGCATTGGCGCATTGTGGAGGTGCTGGATTCACATTTGGTGGATACTAGGGTTTTTCAATTTGGGGGTTTCGGAAAGCGATAAATTGTTTGAGTCGAAATTGGAAAACAGTGTGTGACAGACTGAAAGTCAAAGATTTCCTCTGAGACTGCAATTCGTGAGCTTGGTTTCGGCAGGAAGATCGATAGAGCGAGCAGAGAGAGAGAGAGAGAGAGCGTCTGCGCGTGTGAGAGTTTCAAAAAGTTTCGATGGCCGTTTCCCGCTCCTTTGTGATTGTACCCCTTTTGTATTTTCATTTTTGCAAATCTAGAATCGCCCATTTTTCTTTTGAACTTGTAATCGGTTGTTAATTAACTCTTTAAAATTTTATTTTAGTCACTTGTCTCCCTAAACTTTTGCTAAGAGCCAATTACCACATGTTGCTAGATCCCTTAGGGCTTGTTTGGTATCCTACTTGAGTTTAACTTTTTTAACTCAAAAACACTTTTTAAGTTTTAGGCTTTGAATTCTTATTTGGTATGACTTTTTTAAAAAATTGGATTCAAAACTAACTTAAAAACACTAAAAGTGAGTTTTTAGAGTTTTCTTGCTCTCTCCTCAACATCTTCTTTTGCTCCTTCCTAACCCTCTCATTTTTCTCTCCCAACCTTCTCTTTCTTCTCTCCCCACGTCACACCTTGTCTTCTCTCTCTCTTCAGCCTTTGTCTTGTCTCTCTCTCTCGTCACTCTCTTTCTTCTCACTTCTCACATTCTCACCATAATTTTTTGCTCTCTCTATCCTCCTTGTCCTCTCCCTGCCTTTCTCTCTCCTCGCCACCTATTTCCTCTCTCTTTTCTCTTTCCCAATTCTTTCTCTCCTCCAATGTTTGTTCAAGGAAGTCTGAATTCAAACAAAAAAAAAATTATTTTTAAAAATTCAACCAAACAGATTTTTGAAATTTTGAGACTTAAAAGAAAACTGTTTTTAAGTGATGTTATTTGAAAATTATTTTTAGGAACAACTAAAGTTTTTGGGCAGAATACCAAATAGGCACTTAATTTTTCATTTGTTTTTCTATTAAAATTTTATCACGTACCACACACATGGTCCATAAATAACGATAAAACGGTCATATCTTTGCCCACCACTTTTTGTCATCTTCGTCTATGGGAGGAGAGAATTTAACACAAGAGAAAATAGAATAGCTTTTTTGTAACTCCCCACTCTTTGTGTGAGTGCTGTTAAATCCACCCATTGTCATATTTTCCATCCATATTTTAATAAAAATATTATTGACATATTTATTCTTTTTCTAAAAGACTTTTAAACCCTACCTCGTTTCTCTCCTCCCATCGTCTCTCTCTTCGTCCTCCGTGCTTCTTTCTTCCATTTCATCTCTCTTTTCGGCTTCTCCACCGATCGAATTGGGAGAACATGGTGAACCGCTTTTTCAATTTTGTGGCTTAGGAGCGGGGCGGGTTCGGGAAGACGGGTCTTGTTCTTCATCTAGCTTTACTCCATCGATCAAGACTGATTCTAGACTTCAGCAGGTGGAGGAAGAGTCGGCGTGCCAAAGGGAATTAGTGCCCTAGTACTCATTGTCGTATCCCATAGCTTGTCAGCTTTTGGCATTACGATTCTCGCGCCACCGTCCGAGCTTGTGGTGCCATTCCAGGAGGCCCCCCAACATTCGTCCCAAGAGCCCCCCAGCACCCGTCCAGGAGTCTCCCCAGCAGTCACCAAACCCCTCAGCATAGTACTATACAATTTTTTTTTCACTATAATTGGACGAACAATTTTTCTAGGTTGTAAATATTATTTTTATTTTTACAATATTTACTTTTTAAAATGTTTTATTTTAATAGTTTTATTTTTCTATTTGTTGTAATTATTACTGTTGTAACAACCTGTAATAGCCCATCCCGAAATTTTCATATCGATAATGTGAAAAGACAAAAGTGCCCTTGAGCGTTGGTTGTGTGTTGTGTTTTAGGCTCTGGAATTGGGCCAATTCATTTTCTTCCTAATTGTTTGGACCCAATAGGAAGGGAGATTGTTTTTGCTTTTGGTTGGTGACCAGCTGGATCACACACACACACACACACACACACGCACACACACACACACACACCATACCCTTTCTCTCTCACTCTCGTGCTCTTTCTTTCTCTCTCCCATTTTTGTACGGCAAGCACCCAAAATCCCCCTAAACTTGGTAGATCGAAGGTTTTGAGTGCACCACTATGTTCCTGAGGACCATACGAGTAAAGTAGTACCAATTCCAAGTAAGAATACCTTCGATTTCACGTAGAAACCTTAACCTCCGTACATGCACTGTTCATGCAATTTTTCATGCTTGATTTTTAGGAGATTTCAAGCTCATAGGGAGCTTAAGGAGGTCCTTACGAAGCTCGGGGTGTCTTGTTGGGTGGTTTTGGACGTCGAAAAACGTAGAACTGAGAAGTTGCAGAGGTGGCCGGAATTTCGAGGGTTCTCCGGCGAGATCCAAGGATCATTGGAACTCGAAATTGGTATAATCTTGTTCCTCTTGTTATAAGCTTTGATTTGGTTCAAGTTTCATGCATTTTAGTTGAGAAATGGCCGAGATATAGGGTTTAGAAATTTTCCCAATTTTCCGGCGATGGCGACGGTCGCTGGAGTCCAAGGTTGAAGGCGACGGAATATTCCGTCAAGTCTGACGGAATATTCTGACGTCGTTAGTTATATTTAACGATTACCGTTAGGATTTAACGGAATATTCTGAAGAATATTCTTAACGGCGTCACTGTCCAGTTACACGTGCCAGGCACGTGGCCGCGAGTGGCCGGCGCGTCTTGCAGTGCACTTGTCGGCACGTGTGGCACGTGGGTGGTCGGAAAAATATTTTAAAAATATGGGAATGTTCCTGAGGTTGAGTAGGTCTCAGTGGTATATTCATATACCCAATTTGAGCAATATATGTAAAGTTATTAGCTAGAGTTGTTTATGTGCGTTAATTGACGTTTTTATAGTTGTTTCTCATATAGGCGAGACCTATCCGGAGGACGAGCGTAGCCAGGTTAGGCATGGGGGTTACGACCCGTCTACATATCAGTGAGTGGGCTTTTGTTTTCAGTATATATATATATATATATATATACACTTGATGTTTTTCCCAGAAAACGTATTTAAAAGAAATGTGATTTAAATGCCATGTCATACTTGCCTCATATTTTAGCATATGCATTATCATATTTATGCATAATGTTGCATGGTGCTGCGGAGGCCCAGGTAAGCTATAGGTGAGTATATTATGTTGGTAATGGTTATGAGATATGATGATGATGATGATGAGATATATTAGAGCTCATAATCTGCACCCCGGTGTTAGTGCTCCCGCCCAGAGTTAGGGGTATAATTCCTTCATGTGATGTTCACCTCCCGCACCGTACGCTCGCCTTGGATCCAAGTTAAGTGCACAGTCTTGTCGTATAGACGACTTTCAGTGGGTTCGACTTGTAGGTGACCCGCGATTATTCGCACAGTCTTCACGTGATCGTAGCACTAGAGCGTATTATTTTACACTGAGTCCTATCGGACAAACCACGTGAGGTGGTTCCGACTCGTGTGCAAATGTATATACATGATGAGATATGAGATTGAGATATGTATATACTTGATGAGATATATGATTGAGATGTGATTGAGATGAGCTCTAGATTTCGCCTCATAGATCACGCGAGGTGACTTCGGCTAGCAGATGATTTATAATACATTGCATCACCTGGCTTACAGTAGTTATATTGTGATATTGGACATGGCATACGCATGACATACATATATGTGGTTTTGGATATATTGAGATATATTGAGCATGGTTTTGAGATATATACGTATGTATACTATTTTTTGAAAAATTATACAGGTTTTACAACGAGGGGTTAGAGCTTTTGAAAATAACATGATTTTTTTTGTAAAACCTTGTTTTTGCCCACTCACGCTTTTTGTTTTGCGCCCCTCTAGGTTTTAGGTAAGATTGTTTGCTGGTGGTTTAAGAGGGCTTGACGAAGGTTCTGACAATTCACTTTCCATGTAGGATTATCTTCGGATGTTGTATTATTAATAATTGTCCTGCTAGACTGCATTAGGTTACTTATGCTTTGAATTATTGGGATTCACTCTTAATCTTGCACTAGCACATTATCTTAGTTAGTACTGCTGGTGGTTTGGTTTTAATTTATTCCTACTTCTCTATATCTTTCCGCTTCCGCAATGCGCACATGGCTACGTCACCCTCATGTGACGGCCAGCACGCTTCGATCTCGGTCGTGGTGTGTCACAACCCGTCCTTAATTTTACGATTTTATTAATTTTAAATGTGTGAATTGACCAAAATGCCCTAAAGGCAAAAATGTTGACTTTCATTGACTCTTAATTCGTGACATGTATGAGCTATTATTTTATCGTATTCTCAAAGTACTCGACGATATGAACGCGTAGGTGTAAATGGAATCGAAATCGAAGTTACGACGAAGGTTTTACTGAACTACAAATCTGAAAAATCCTTTTGTAAAAGTTATTATTTTATATTTTATATATTTCTCATAATTATATTATTATTACTTTTATATTAATTTTTGGTGGGATATTTTAAATTATTTCAATAATTTTGTGGCCGTGGGGCCCACACCCACACCAAACTTACCTCTACGTCTCTTCCACATGGCATTTTTGTTCCACACACTTTGGGAACTCTCTCTCTCGTCCCTTCCGACTCTATCTCACTCACTCACTCTAACTCTCACCTTCTCTGCTTCACCACGCTGGAGCACCACCACCACCACCACCATTTCGCCATTTTCACGGCGAACAACTCAGGCCACCCCGTTTTAGGAAAACCTTGACACAAACCCAAGCTCAAACCTAGGCCAAGGTTATCTTTCCCTCTCTGCCACTGTGCACGATTTTCTCGAAATATTCCGACGAGTTCTTGCTGTCTCCAGTAAAGGTAACGTTAAAAAACTCTTGTAATCTATGTAGATCATGTTTAGGAGTACAAATAGCATGTTTTTGAAATGTTTTGGCATTGTTTGAATGCAGAAACACCGCGGGAAAAAGTTCCCTAGTTTTCCGGCAGACATCCAGTGGCTTTCGAGCCATTTTCCGGCCACGGCCGAGGAACCCAATGGTATATTTCGATTCCTTGTTTCTTGGGCTTCAATTTGATATATTGGATTGCTAGTTTTAGTTGAGATTTAGGGTTGAACGTAGCTTCTAAACTTTCGGCTTTCTTCTTCGTGAAAACCGGCGACAAAGACTGACTCAACCTGACCCGACCTGAAAAAAAATAAGAAAAACTAAACCCGGATCCAAGCCTGGATTCGAACCTGGGATCTGACCTGGCCTATTTCCGAAATGGATCTAGAATATTCCAGGAATATTCATTGTGTTGACTTTTTTGAAATTTTCTCGGAAACCCTCATAGGCTAATTTTGATGCCTCGGGTCCATTGTTGACATCCATTTAGTGAAGTTCTAAAGTTTTAACGTAGTTGACCGCCTGGACACAGTTGACTTTTTGGTTGACCGTTGACTTTTTACGGAAATTACGCGGAACCCTTCTTAGGGTATTTCGACGCGCTGATTCCAAATCTGTCATCCATTTTTTCAAATTCAAACATTTAAATTGAGCTTTACTAATGGGTCCCAATATTATGCTTAGGTGCGATTACTATCGGAGACTCCAAATTTCTTAGTTCGAACAGCTGCTACCTCACAAGTATCTGTGAGTGGGTCTTTGCTTTTAAATATTATACCAACGTTTTAAGAATTTTCTACATTATACCTTGATTAGACCAACGTTTTAAGAATTAGCGTATTGACAAAATTTATGAAATTTTCATGAATTCTGCGGGATGCACGTTTATGCATATTTTGTCGTGATGTCATAAATATATTTACAGTTATGGATATTTTATTTTGTTGTTGTGAATTATGAAGTTTCCATAGTATGATCATATTTATATTACTGCTCATCATGCATGTTACACTGGTGTTTGTACTCGCCTGGGCTAGGGCCAAGCTTTATGTGTATGTTCATATCGCACCGTGCGCTCGCTTTGTATCCATTGTAGGTGACAGTCCTGTCCTAGATAGCTATAAGCAATTAGGACTCATTTGTGATACACATAGCGCCAGTCATGTGATTATAGTACTAAAGCGTAAAGGGTAAACTACACTTTACCACCTCATGTTTGGGGTCGATTTCAATTCCTTACAACATCTTTAAAACATTTCAATTTCATACCTTAAGTACTATTTTATTTCAATATAATACATCCGTTACATTTTCCATCCATTGATCCGTTAAGCGCTGACGTGGCTGCCACATTTGTGCCACGTGGCAAATGTTTTTTTTTTAATTTAAAAAAAAAAGACCTGAATCTTCTTGAAAAAAAAAAAACAAACAAAACCAAACTGAAAACGCAGAACCCAACCCCCACCTCCCCCATCTGTCTTTCTTCTTCAACCCGCCAACCCCTTACTCTTCCATCCTCGCCCACCGACATCTCCATCCCCTCAAACCCACCGCCTCGCCGCCGCCACATTTTGGTCTCGGATCTTCGACCTCCCATCGACAAAACCTTCTTCCTTGCTGTCGACTTTGCCGTGGAAAGTCGGATTCGAGACGGGCCTCTTCGCAGCATCGCCAGGTGGGTCGCGAGGGAAGAAGAAGATAATGGAGGAGATGGGTTTTCCGATCTCGAAGTCCCGCAAGGACCATTCTTTCTTCTAAGTTTCTTGCACTTTTGTGGGTTTTTGTTTTTGATTCCATTACCCTCTGATTTCTGGAATGGATTTTCTGGAATTGAAAAGCCAGAGAGAGAAGGGAAGAGACTATGTGGATTAGCTCAAATGGGCTGGGATTTGGGTTCGGGGGAGGTGAAGAGAGTGGAGGAAATGCGTTGGGGGGGGGGTTGTGGGGAAGGGATGGGATTCTGGGTTTCTTGTTTTTTTTTTTTTTTTTTTTTTTTGGTGAGAATATTCAGGTTTTTTTTGAAAAAAAATTTGTCACGTGCCATAAATGTGGCAGCCACGTGGTATAAATGTGGCAGCCAGGTTGGCTCTTAAGGGATCAATGGATGAAAAATGTAACGGATGTATTATATTGAAATAAAATAGTACTTGAGGTATGAAATTGAAATGTTTTAAAGATGTTGTAAGGAATTGAAATCGATCCCAAACCTGAGGTGGTAAAGTGTAATTTACCCAAGCGTAAATCATTGTTACACCCGGTCCTATTCATGTCGGAATACCTCTACATGAACTCGTGTGTCAGCATATGTCGATGAACACTCGATATTATATGTTCGTTTATGCGAGATATTGTGATCACCGGTTGTTATGCATTAATAGGTGAAATATTGTGATTTATCGTACTTCTGAAATATTACTGTTTTGGGGTAAGTGTTTTCATACTATACGTAGTATGTTATATTTGGAAATTATATTTGTTTTACGGCGATGGGTTATTACATTTTCGAAAAAGTTTTATAAAGCTTTATTTTTAGGCCCACTCACCATTGTTTTTCACCCTTCCAAGTTTTAGTGGCAGAACTTTCGTGTCAACGAGGATTCTTGACAAATATTATTATGGGAGATTACCTTCGATGGTATAATTCTCATTCTACTTTTACTCTACCACGTATACTCTGACATCACGTGTGAAATGGATTCATTCCTGCTCACATGTGCACTCTTGCATTTAGACACTTTAAGATTTAAATGTATTCACATTTTTCACCTCATTACACTTTATGTCTTTGTCACATTCGAGTGTCGGCCAACACAGCTTGATTTGAAGTTCAGGTGAACATTCCAAGTCGGGGTGTGTCAATTGGTTTTTAGTTAATGAATTAAATATAAAAAAATTAATTTGATAAATGCCAGAACCTCCGTCACTTAAATCTCAGCTTACCCAACAAATTTTACTATTGGGATTGCCTCACACCATTATTTAATTACCGTCTGTCAACCAGTTATATTTTGTCGGTTCAGTTTATTTCCGTTGCGTAAACCCTAATTTGACCAACGACAATATTCGTCGAATGAACTACTACTTAACCAACGGAAGTGTTCGTTCGTCATTTAAGTATCCGCGCGACGAGATTTACCCTACAATTCTTTTTAAGTCGGTTAATTTCATGCTAACGAAATCCATTTTAAGTCGACGATCGTAGTCTGTCTCGTATACTATTTTTTCTTGTAGTGGCAAAAACTCTTAATTGACTAAGTTACAAGTCACTTGCTTAATTTCCATCATTTAAAAGTAAGAAAACTAATGAAAATGACTTCAAAAATTTGAACTTTAAAAAAAAAGAACCATCTAATAATTTTATTTAATGATCATAACAAGAGAAAGAAAAGAAAAAAAGTAAAAAAAAAACCTAATAAAACGCGTAGCCAATTTCTGCGGCATTGGATAATCAGTGTTGTGGCGGTGTTAGGGAATCCTTTCTGCAAACGGGGATAGTTCCTTGATTTTGCCCCAAGACACCACCTTTGATTGCAGAATTCTGGGACCCGGAGACTCTATTCTCTACGGCAGCCTATTGAATCCTTTAGGATAAGAAGAGGTAGATGTACCACGAGGATTCATAGGAAAAAGGTCAAGACTTCTTAGAAATTTGATTTTTGCCGCAACAACTGAATGATGGATGCTTCAAAGTATCAGTAACCTTATAACCACTATTATCTGCCGCATACTCTTAAGAGTAAAATCAAAGGTCCTTGTAACCTTTGACTACATGAATAAAATGTAGAGAAATGCCTAGTCATTATTTTGGCTTCTTGTCTAATTTTCTGATGATTGATATGAGACGATATAAATGCACTAGAAGAAAAAAGCTCATCTATCACAGTCAATGCCCGTGATAGATTGCAATCCACCACGAGCATTGTGCACGTTAGTAATCTGGATGTGATAAAAAGTTTTAGTTTCTACCATGAGCTATGCCCCGTTGTTAAATGTGATATAACCATGAATTGTGCCCGTGGTAGACTGGGATCTAACATCACGTGCACTATGACTCTTGTGGATTACAAACTGACCACGACCAATGCCCATTATAAAAGAATTTCCAAAACTAAAAAAAAATTGAAAAAAAAGATATTTATTTTTATTTAATAAATATAACATTCATTACAAGATTGCACATTTACTACAATATAATAATTACATAAAAAATCACATTTAAAATCAATGAGCTATCCTAAGAAATATGAAACTATCTGTCAAGTATGAAATACGTCTCCATTTACAAACAAATTACTCCATTTTTCCTTGAATCGTATGACAAAGATTCATAATTTGATAACCGAAGCTGCCACTGCCCCTTCCTCCTGGTTGAATAATTCACCTAAACACATAATGAAAAAGAAGTTGATCAAACGAACACTTGTAAGAAAACAGATGCTTAGCAATTTGGTAAATAACACTCTAAATTCTGGCTATACAAGTAGACTCATTAAGCTCATGAACAGAAATGATTTGATTCCATGAAAACCTTGACATCTTAGAAGAAAGAAGATTGCAATGCAAGATTGATTCCGAGACTGATTGAGAAAAAGCATATTCTCAATCTCTACCACAAAAAATTTCTAAGATTTATGAAGGCAACACCACTTCCTTGCAGCAGCTGCTAACATTAGGACAAACACAACTGTAAGTGCCATCTCCAGGACTTCACCCAACATCTCTGATACATCCCCTTACAGTCATGTTATTCTAACACATAGTATTTAAGAATTTCATCATGTAGCCATAGTCTGACATCATTAAATTTGCCACATCAAAGATGTTAATCATAAGGATAATGAAATTAAGCACTTGTGTCTTCGAGCTGCTACTCCAGCGCTGTTTGGGCTCCACTCTTAATGTAAACTTGCCTTCCAGCTAAATGAATTGGAGATGCATACAAGGAACAAGGAAAAACACACTTTCAGGCCATGCACACAAATCATCGCTTTATAAAAATAATGCTTTTTATGGAAGCTTGATAAAGTTTACTAAAATGTGTTAAACAACAAACTACAACAGCAATGGACCAACAATCCACATGATACACCCAAAAAAGGAAAACACTACAATCAAAACTATATTGTATACTAATATTATGCCCCAAAGAAAACATAACCTCCTAATAAAGGTAACTGATTGAAGAAACAACAAGCCATCAATCCACATTAACAGAAAAAGAATGGAATGATCTTTAATTCTCGATACCGAATTCCATAGAGATTGTCTAATAACTGACCATAGCCAACAAAATATTCAAATAACACTTAGCATTGAAATATTCAAACATTCATCTGCAACCAAATGACCATAAAAACGCCACAACACCAAGCCCTACACATATTTAAGTATAGAAGTACAAATTACAAGCACAAGCCCAAAAAAATTATAACAAAGTAAATACGAAGGCAGATAGTTCATCAATGTTGACAATAGTGCAAGTATGGGAACTCTCTAACAATTGAATACCCAAAGACAAATGCAATATGCCTTAAGAATCCGCAATAGATGCATAACTACATATGAGAACTGAAAGGACTTTCAACAAATAACAGGAAATTTGCCTGAATCCAATGAACATTTTGAAACGAAAGCAAAAAACTCCACAACTTATCGCAAAAAAAAAAAAAAAAAAAGAAAAAGAAAAAAACCTTGAGTGCATTGTGAACGCCAACAATGTCTTCATATTCAGCAAAAGCATAGCAGACTCCAATTTCCTGCATGCACCAATTTCTACTTTAGCTTGATCCAGTTCATAATTTTAGAGACAAACTCACCTTGCCAGCCCTCATCATGTATAATTTGTCCGAAGTTTTTAAACTCCCCAATCTCATCTTCAGTAACCGTAGGAGGTATATTTCTTATATTGGTTGTGCATAGCACTTTCAAATAATAAATACCAAAACCTAGATTTTAAATTTCTAATAAGAGATTGAGCAAAAGAAATTTAGATTTTCGAAATTAAACATTTGGTTAGTAGAGAGAGAGAGGGTGAGATTACATACGAGAAGAACTTGAATGAAAGGAAAACATATAAGATTTAGAAATCGAAATACGATCAACTCGGAAATTAAGGGGGGTGTATTCAATTGGGAATTTGAGAGATTTTAATGGATTTTTATGGAGTTTAACTGATTTGTAGAGATTCTATGTAAAATTTTGATTCAATTCCCTCAAAATCTCATGGGAAGATGTGAGATTTGTGGATGCTTAAAATACACTACAAAATCTCTCCAATTCCCTCTAATTCCTCAACTTTTCCAAATTCTCTAAATTCTAATTCTAATTGAATACATATCTTTAAAATTCTAATTGAATACACTTCTAAGGATTTTAATAAACTATCTTAAAATCCTGATTGAATGCACATTGAATTTCAGTGAATCACTTAAAATCCTGATTGAATACCTCTAGATTCATTAAAAGAATTAAAATCCCTCAAAAACCTAATTGAATACACCCCCTAAGAATCACTAACAACAACTTCAAAATTATCGCTACAATTATTCATAATTTTAAAAATTAATTAAAAATAATTAGAGAGATTGAGAAAATGGAGGACCTGGTCATGGCCAAGCGAACCACAGGTGGATGACCTCAGCGAAAAGAGTGTAGCACCATTATTGCATTCGCTTCCACTACAAATCTATTCATTCCAGTTGAAGCGCCTCAGTTTCCGGAGCGACACGGTGGAGTGGAAGGGATGGTCACCGCTATTACAGTGAGGACATTATTAAATAGAGTCCGAGGAAATTTTTTACTTTATTATTTTTTTTGTCTCAGATGACATTTTAATCATTTGAAGTCTTGAACATGAAATTCTTTAATAAACTATTGGGTTTAATCGTAGCAATGGTCTATAAATTTTACCCGTAATATAATTTGGAATAGTTATTTGGACCTCACACACGAAGGAGTACTAATTTACGAGTGACTGGTTGTAGGGTTAAGAATTAGGGTTGGAAAGATTAGGTTATATTCATTGATCTTGTATTTATCGAGCTTCCCCTAACACTATTGCTGAGTATCATTCACATTGTTAGAAGAAACTTTACATAAGTCTGAAGATACCATCATGGAGATTTATGATCTTCAAGAGAAATCCGTTGTGATGGAAGATTAGATTAGTTTTTTAGACATGTTGGCTGAGTCGCTTCTAGGGCCTAAATCCCCTATTTTTGATGGTTTAATTTTTCGAACAATTTCCTATGTATTTGGACTATTTGTTTGGTGTTATGTTTTAAACTTTTGGATAATTACTTTATAGATATTACTTCTTGAATAATTAATTTAATGAATGGAATCCGAATTTTTCCTTATACATGTGACCAGTTCAATTAATTTATTTTTAGGTATGTCTTGTCAGGAAGTAAGTTGTCTAGTAGATAGTGTAACCACGCACACCATCTTGCGTGACCACCACAATTTTACTAACTTTGTACCTAAAAATTCATTTGACAACCCTAAGATGGCAACAGGACGATCGGGTTTTGGATGTGCCATCCCCATACTTGAACACATTTATTTTTTCCAAACTCAAAACCGTAGAATCCCCGAACAGGTTTTTCCATAATCGGATCGTCGAATAATGAATTTCACATTGGGTAACGGTTTTCCTCATTATGATATTTATATATTTTTGTATTTATTTATATTATTCATTAAATAGTGGATTTTAAATAAAAAACGAGATTAAATAGACTACTATTATTCTTGCATTGCAACACAATGCCTTTCTTTCAGAACCCCGCTTTCGGGAGGGTACCATCACCGGAAGAAAGAAGAATAAACTAAGGGAAGTCTTTCTAACCAAGAAAGATTATATTCACACACCCCAAATTACTTTCCCCACACCCTTTTAATTTTTAATATTTTTTTATCAAGTGTTAGTGGTGTGTAAAATATCAAAAAATATTGAAAAAATAAAAAAGTGTGGGGAAAGTAATTTGAGGTATGTGAATATAATATCTTAATACAAGTACAAGTGCATATTACAAAAAATATTATATATTTATATTATCAAGAAAATATTTATACTATTGATAATTGGTAAGTATATAATTTATAGGAAGCCTTTAAAGGAATGGATCCCCATTTTTTTTTATAAAAATGAGGATTAGTTGTGGGGTGCACACCACATCGAACTTTAATGATCCGAACCGTCTATTTTTCAAGTTGTACCTCATAGATCATCCTTGCAAAATATTAGCCAAATCGGAAATATTTAAGACATCTAATTGGGTTCAAAGAAATGAATGAATACTTTGTTACATAAGAAACAATGAAATTTGATCTTGATAATTAAATAGGCAAATGTTTTCAGATTGAATTGAATTTTTGCAAGGATGACCAATGAATCGAGACTACTAAAATAGATAGTTCGCATCGTTGAAATTTGATGTGGAGTGGGCCCTACACCTAATCCCCATTTTTTGAAACAAAAATAGGAATCCCTTTGTATAAAGAGCATGATAATTTATATATTAATAATAAGGGTAAATCTCAGTTTACTATCCTCAAGTTTCGTGGTTTTCAACATTTAGTACATGAAGTTTTTTTTCGTCTCAGAGTCATACCTAAAGTGTTAATTTAGGGACAGTCTCATACATCCGTTAAGTGAAAAAGCAAAAGTGAAAACCACTTTTCACTTGAGGGTAAGGATATGACGGGTTTATCTTATATCCCTATAGGATTCACATGATGTCTTATAGGGATGGATTAAGACATCTCGATACTTTTGAATTTTGACGGGTTTATCTTGTATCACTATAGGATTCATGGGATGTCTTATATCTCGATAAAATTTTTGAATCTTAATGAATTGGTTAAGGAGTTAGGATATGACGGATTTATCTTGTATCACTATAGGATTCATGGGATGTCTTATAGGGATGGATTAAGGCTTATTGAACGGGACCAAGATGTGGGTAAAATGTGCAAGTATGTTCCAAGGACTAGGGAAATAGAAATGTACCTAGAACATCTAAGTCTGAAGCAAGCTGCCATGAAACATAAGCTTTTGATGAATCTAGATGAGAGTGGCATATTAAAAAAAGGTGTCACTAATAGAAGATATTGAGGAATCGAGGGTGGCAATTTCGATTACAAAGGGAAGTGGATCAAAATTGAAGAAGGGTAGTGCAAAAGGGGGCACTGATCACTTAGAAAAACGGCTATGTCTTTTGAATGACATAGCCTACAATGGTGATGATGAACATGAGGCTGAAGCAATTGAAGGATGACAAGGAAGTGGAGATGAGGCTGAAGATGGTCCTCTCAATGCTGACAATGAACGTGATGAAGATGATGAAGGTGATAAAGGTGATGAAGGTGAAGAAGGTCTCGAAGCTGAAGAAGTTAATGAAGGGGTTGAACTAGAAGCTAATGAAGGTAAAAATTTTGAAACATTTATTTTTGCAATTTTAATTTCAGTATTCAATTATTTTTGCAAAGTTTAGATTTTTAACAAATATGCATTGTTTGTGGCAGTAAATGCAGAGGATGACACTACTGATAGTGAGTTTGTGGACAATGACTACAGTTTAGAAGATGATGATCGTCATGCAGTAGATGATACGGTTGTAGACACTGCGATTGGAGATGTTGAAAAGGGTGAAGAGGTTGAGAACCAACATCCAGAAGAAGTTATTGATGCAAGGGATGTAGAAGACGTTCCCAATGATGAGACGTTCCCAATGATGATGAGAGAGATGACTCAGATGACCTGCACAGTGTTGACGATTAAGGTTCAGAATGTGATGAGAATGTCATCTACCCTGAGTTCAATGAAGAAGCCGACATAGATGATCCAAAATTTGAAAAGGGATTGAAATTCAGAGATGCTGCACAGTTGAGAGAGGCAATGTGGTCTCACTCCATTAAGCATGGTGCATATTCTATTAAGCTAAAAAGGAATGAGAAATGGAAGATTAGTGCAAAGTGTGAGAAAAATTATCCATAGAGATTGTATGCTTCCAGGATGTTCAATGAAGATTCAATGCAAGTGAAAACTTATGTTGGGAAACATGAATGTCTAAGGATTTGGAGGGAAAATCCTAACTGCAAAATGACATGGCTTGTGAAGAGGTATGTGGACAAGTTTAGACTCAACCTAAACATGCCCATCACTACATTTATGGAGATAGTGAAGGAGGAAAGAATGGTTGAGATCCACCTCAAGACAGCTTATAGAGTGAAAGCACAATGTTTGAAAATCCTTGAGGGGAGTAACGTGGATTAGTACACAAAGTTGTGGGAGTACTGTGATGAGCGTATGAGGACAAACCCTGGTAGTACAGTAAGATGAAGGTGCTGCCCTATGATGATGCTCATGTGATATTTCAGAGGATTTATATTTGTTTGGGGGTTTGCAGAATGGATTTAAGAATGAATGTAGGCCGTCTGTAGGGTTGGATGGTTGTCACTTAAAATGAGTGTTCAAGGGCCAGTTACTATCTGCAGTGGGAATAGATGCAAATAACTAAACTTGGGTTATTGCATATGCCATAGTATAGCTCGAGAACAAGGACATTTGGGTTTAGTTTCTGGAACTGCTAGCTGTTGACTTGGGAATTATGAACCAGCATGGTTGGACTTTCATTTCTGACAAACAAAAGGGTTTAATACCAGCTTTTGAGAAGGTGCTGCCTAATTGTAATCATCGGTTCTGTGTTAGGCACTTATACACTAACTACAAGGCAGATGGATTTAAAAGGAAAAGATTAAAAGATGCCTTGTGGAATGCTACCAAGTCAACAACCATCGTTAATTTTAGAGAGAGTATGGCTGAGGTGAATAGGCTGAATAATGAAGCTTATAAATGGTTGGTGAAGAGACCAGCCTTGGATTGGAATAGGTGACACTTTGAGACACACCCTCAGTGTGACATTCTTTTAAACAACCTCTATGAGAGCTTCAATTCTTTTATCCTGAGGGCTAGGGACAAGACTATTATTACCATGTTGGAAACTATAAGAGTTTTGTTGATGAAGAATATATGGTTGAGAAGAGATATAATGAGGAATGATAAATGAGCTATCTGTCTAAAAATACAGAAGAAGTTGGAGGGGTACAAGCTGAAAAGCTCATACACTATAGCTACATGGTCTGAAGGAGAAAAATTTGAAGTGGATGAAGGTAGAGGCAATATATTTGTGGTGGATTTGAATGAGTACACTTGCTCATGCAGAAGATGGGATTTGACAGGCTTTCCTTGCATATATGATTGCTCGGCCATCTATTATGCAAAGAGACAGCCTAAGGAATTTGTTTCCTCTTGATACAAGAAGGATAAATACTTTGAAGCTTACGAAAACTTGATTCAACCCGTCCAAGCAGTGGCGGATCTACAGAGGGACCTGGGAGGTCCCAAGACCCTCCGACGATCCTAAAATGCTGCTAGAAATTTTTTGGGGGACCCCTCGAACACGGGGTCTGTGCTGTGCTACAGGTTGCAGCTTGCAAAGAAAAAGAAAACAGTGGGGAAGAAGAAAGAACAGGGCCTAAGGCCTTTTAAAAAATTGGTCCAAAACGCAGTGTTTTGGCCAATTTGTTTAATTTTGTTTTTTTTCAAAACCCAATGAGACAAACGGTGCCGTTTGTCCATGATTCCCAAGTTCTTTTTAAAGCCTAGCCCCACATGGTGGAGATTTTTATTATTGATATGATTGTTGATATGTTTTATGTTTGTATACTCATTTTATCATTGAAATTTAGATGGAATTTTTGTTTATTGGTTGATTGGTATATGTTTTGTGTTTTTGGTTAAATGTGTAGTTTAGAAATAAGAAACATGGAAAGATTTTTCAAGCCAAAGCCAATAGCACCATCTACTTGTTCAAGTCGTTCGAGCTCAAGACAAAATGAGCGTGACATTGATTTTAATAATCTTGAGAGAGACCCAGGAAAAAGAATTCGAATGAAGGATTATCCTTCTAATATTCAAGATGAGGTCCGAATAGCATATTTGCAAATGGGACCTTGTAGGCCTACAAAGTATGAGTTCCCATACACTTTGCATGCAAAGAAAAAGTGACGATTTGTTGTTTCGTGATTTGAAGAATATGATTGGTTGGAGTATAGTATATCTAAAGATGCGGCATTTTGTCTTCATTGCTATCTCTTTAAAATTAACTTTTCACAATTAGGAAGCGATGCCTTCACTGGGGTAGGCTTTAAGAAATGGAAGAATGCAAGAGAATGTTTTGACAAACATGTTGGTCCTATTGGTAGTTTCCACAATAAAGCTAGAGAAGCGGCTAGTTATTTAATGAACCAAAAGACACATATTGAAGCAGTTGTGATCAAACAGTCAGAAGAAGAGTGTATGAAATATCGTCTTTGCTTGAATGCATCAATATATTGCACTAAGTTCTTGTTGCGACAAGGTCTTCCTTTTCGTGGCCACGATGAATGTGACACTTCGAATAATAGGAGGAATTATTTAGAGCTCTTGCAATTCCTTGCGGATCATGATGAGAAAATAAAGGAAGTTGTGTTGGAAAATGCTCCGGGAAATCTCAAGCTAATAGCTCCTTCAATTCAAAAAGATAGTGCCTTCGAAACTGTTAAGACTATTATGAAAGAAGTGAAAGAGAGTAAATTCTTTTCTATAATGGTAGATGAATCACGTGATATTTCAACAAAGGAGCAAATGGCGGTGATTTTGCATTATATCGACAACAAAGGTCAAGTAATTGAAAGGTTCGTGGGAGTCCAACATGTTACCGAAACAACTTCAAGTAAACTAAAGGAGTCCATTGATGAGTTCGTGAAACTACATGATTTGAGCTACTCCAACCTACAAGGTCAAGGTTATGATGGAGCGAGTAAAATGAAAGGTGAGTTCAATGGCCTTAAAAAAAAAATTTGGATGAAGAAAGTTGTGCATTCTATGTTCATTGTTTTGCTCATCAACTACAATTAACTCTTGTTGCCGTAGCAAAGAAAAACTCCGATGTTGGCGCTTTTTTCACATTGACTAATAGTTTGGTGAATGTTGTTGGATGCTCATGTAAGCGTCATGATGCACTTAGAGAGAAACAACAAGAAAATCTCATGAAAGCTATTGAAAATGATTGTCTTGAAAGGGGGCAAGGGTTAAATCAAGAAACTAGTCTCAAACGTGATGGGGATACACGGTGGAATTCACATTATGGAGATTTGATTATTTTGATTACAATGTTCTCATCTGTGGTGGATGTGCTTGACATGATTGTTGAAGATTGCTACAATGATAGTGCTGGTGAAGCAAAAAGGTTATTAAAAGATTTACAATCTTTTGAGTTTGTTTTTCTCCTCTTTTTGATGAAATCCATATTAGGAGTTACTAACGATTGTCACAAGTATTGCAAAAAAAAAGATCAAGAGATTGTGAATGCAATGGCTTTAGTCAAGACATGTAAAGAACAACTACGTTGCATGAGGAATGACGAAAAATTTGATCTTTTGGTTGATAAAGTATCATCTTTTTGTGTTGAACATGAAATTGAGATGCCTAATATGGATGATTTATATGTCACTCAAGGGAAGTCATTGCGTAAGGCTCCAAGAAAGACCAATCGTCATCATTACAAAGTGGAGCTCTTTTTTGAGGTCATTGATTTCCAACTTACAGAATTAGATGATCGCTTCGCTGAAGGTAATACCGAATTGCTTATTTGCTTGGCATGTTTGAGTCCGAATGATTCATTTGTAGCTTTTGATAAAGAGAAGCTTGTTCGCCTTGCTCAAATGTATCCTAAAGATTTCATGGATCGAGATAGATTGGCACTTCAAGATCAACTTGATATTTACATTCATTTTGTGCGTTCTGATAATGATTTTTCTCAATTGCGGGGGATTAATGAGCTTGCTAAGAAAATGGTGAAGAAAGGGTTGCATCGAACATTTACATATGTATATTTGCTTGTTCAGTTGGCTTTGGTTTTACCGGTACCAACCGCTTCAGTGGAGATGGCATTTTCCACTATGAATATCATTAAGGGTCCACTTCGCAACAAAATGGGAAATCAATGGTTCAGTGACAACTTAGTTGTTTACATTGAGAAAAATGTTTTTTCATGTATAGGTAATGAAGCTATCATGGAACATTTTCAGACTATGAAACCTTGTCGTGGACACTTGAATTAGGATTTTATAGCTTGTAATGTTGTTTTGCACATGATTTTTGAATGAAATGTATTATATTTAACTTTTCAATGTTATTTTTGTTTATAAATTTTTTGACCTATATTATTGGTACCCCCCAAGTTTAAAATCCTGGATTCGCCACTGCGTCCAAGGCATGAAATATTGGGAGCCATCTAAAAACAAATGCATTCTTCCTCCAACTTTTAAAAGGCAACCTCGGAGACCAAAAAGGAAGAGAAATAGGGAGGGTGATGAAAATGAATTCAAGTTAAGCAAGATAGGGCAAAAAAGTGTGAAGTGTAGTGTTTGCAAGGGCTCGGAACACAACAAGGCCCGATGCCCAACCAACCATCCTCCTCCAGCTGCTAGAAAAGGAAGAAAAAACAAGAAAAATGAGGTATAATTTTGATATTTTTTGTTGATTTTTCATTTCTTAAGTGAATTTGTTATCTTATCTGTGAAGTGTAGTATCTGTGAGTGCTAATGTTTTATGGGTTCATTACTTAGGCCTCAACATCTAAGGCATCACAACCCTTCCAGTCATCATATCCATGGAATCAGGAAGCTCCACAACCTTCATCTCAACCAACTCAAGCCTCTCAAACCACTTCAAAGTCTACTGCAAGAGGTCAGAAAAGGAGGAGGAATGTTCCATGATGCTGCTTTAATGCTTTAGGTTGTTTATGGGTTCATTTTGTTATAGTTGAATATGCCCTTAGTTTTTTTTTAAACAACTTTCGAATAGATCTTTAGTGTTTTGGATAGATCTTTGGTGTTTTTGGTACTCTTATTTTGGTTTAGTTGTGTACTTATATGTTGGAAGAACACCTTGACCCATTTGTTAAAGTTGTGGTCTTTTGATACTTTCATATGAATTGGAGGGTGTACAACTTGGAATATTGAACTTTGTTGTGAATTGAAAGTTGTTGACAATTGAACTTTGTTGTGAACCCTTGAAACTTTGTTGGTAGTTGGTAGTTTAAAGGATGAATTTGCAGATTTAGAATTGAAAGTTTGTTTGGAATTGAATTTGCAGATTTGGAATAGAAAGTTGTTGTTTTTTCAAAAAAATTTTGCGGGAAAAAAGGAAGGTAGTACATAGTTATGGGTTAAAAATTTGGGTGGGAATTTTTTTTTTTAATTTTTAATTTCCACGTGAACCCCTTAATGGCACGTGTTGCCCATTCATTGTCTACATGGACACCACATCATCAGTTAACAGAGACTTAACAGCTAGACTAACGAATATATAAGACTGTCCCAAAATTAATACTTTAGGCATGTCTCTGGGATGACGTCATTACCTCTCATTCCTTCCCCAGAACCCAGAACCCAGAACCACCATCGCACCCCTCCCTCCCCCTTCCTTCCTATATTCTCTCTCCCTCTCTCCCTTTCACGCTGCAACAACGGCCTCGTCGGTTCCACCATCGTCTGCAAGCTCCAAACTCTAGGCTTCACGAAACTTATCTTCTGCACCCATGCCAAGATCGACCTTACCCGCAAAGCCAACTTAGATTCCTTCTTAGCCGTCGAGAAACCCCAATTCGTGATCCCCACCGCCACTAAAGTCGACGGCTTTCACGCCAATAACACGGATCCGGCAGATTCATCGCCATCAATCTCTAGATTCAAACCAACATCATTGACAACGCCTACCTATTCAGAGTAAAGAAACTCATGTTCCTCGGCTCCTCCTGCATTTACTCCAAGTTCACTCCTCAGTCTATTCTTGCTTGTTTGCTTAATTTGGTTTCCTTTTCTTCCTCTGATGTGTAAATTGCATGGCTTTCTTTGATTTTCTTGGCCGAATTTGGTTTTGTGCTTTGTTTATTGTGTTGCCATTGGCACAAGTTGGCTGCCATGTCAACAAAATGTGAACCTTCTATTTGTCACGTCATTACTTAACAGTTAATTTGACAGATTCATGAATGGAGGTATGACATTGTAATAAACTCATAAATTAAGATATGATATTGCAATGTTTAAAACATAAGGTATAAGATTGTGATGCAACCACTAGTCGAGGTAATTTAATATTAATTTTTTTTTTTGCAACAATAAAAAGGATTAAACAATCATCTTCATTCACCCCCTCCAGCAATCACACAGCCAGTTCCTTTCCCACCCAGATGCATTCTCAAACCCAGAACAACTATTTCCTAATACTAATTTTGAACCACTATAAAAAAATGGAGAGGTGGGATATCAAATCACTCCCAAAAAATCGAGATGGCCGTTCCTATGAACACAGCAGAGACAACCCATCTCTTTTCCACCCTCATCGACTCCATTTACCAGTCCATTGACGAACCCCCAATCGAGAAATCTGTAACTGTTCGACGAAATTCCATGGCAGATTTCGAGATGAAAAATTCGAGAAACAGTCACCAGAACCGAGTTCCTGATGAATTCAAGTTCCAGCTCTTCGGATTCGAGTGGTGGGTTTTCTTCGTCGAAGTCGGACATTATGTACATACCAAAATCTCTCATCGTTATGCTACGTCATGCACAGGCTGAAGGTCCACCACCGCGCCCCCGTGAGAAGAAAGAGGTTGTGGGCTCGGCCGAAAAACCTACGATCTAGATTTGAAATTCAACCATGAACTTGTTTGGGCCTATTGCAAGAACTTGTTTGGGTCAATTGCAGTTCAGTCGCGTGGGGAGTCACCGGTCTCGCTGGAGTTCGAGTTGGTGAAGTTGGGATGGTGGCCCTGCGACTAAGATGTGAATTGGGGAATAAGGTTAGTGGAGTTGCGAATCGTGATGGTGGATCGGCGGATCTCAATTTGGAGCCGAGGGGTGGGGAAATAAGGGTTATTAAGTTTTTCATTTATTTTTTTTTTCTTTCAAACAATATTATCTACATTAAAGAGAATGAAGTGGGCTTAGGCTCACAATAGCTAGCAATAATGTGATTCAAATTCTAGAATTGAACCTAAGACCTTTCACTTACAAGTGAAGAGGAATACCACTAGATCGTAATACTAAATGGCAGTTTTTCATTTATTTTTAATTTTGTTAAAATTTTAATTAACTAATGTATTTATATTTTGAATAGATTTTCTTGTTTTTGTCATTATGAAATTATTAATTTTTTAAAAATTATTTTTTTGCCACAGGGCAAAAAATTGATGCTATGTCATTAAACATGTGGCCTTGCTTTTGCTACGTCAACAGTTAATAGATAAATTGACGTAATTTTTAACAGAGGTATGACATTACAATGAATTCGTAAATTGAGGTATGACATTGTAAAGTTTAAAACATGATGTATGAAATTGTAGTGCTACACATAGTTGAGGTAATTGTGTGTAATTTACCCTAATAAATATTATATTTTTATATTAAAATTAAAAACGGTTCGATTTCGGGTAGGGGTTCGGGGCGGTACTCCAATAACCATAACCGAATCCGAGGCCAAAAAATTTACCCGATGGTTACCTATAACCGTAAAATACCCTAAATTTAATCTTTGAAATCGAATGGTTCGGATTGTTTACATGCGGGGATCAGGTTTGACGGGTTAAATTGCTATCTCCAGACAACCCTATCAAGTTCATCCAACCTACCCATATCACATTGTCCAATGATACTAAATTAGCCATTAAAGAGGCCATTTTCTCACCCCGTTTCGCGAGAACGTTGTTGAGCTTTAAGGATATTCAAGAGAATATCTATCATATCGAAACTACTGAAGAGAATAGTTTGGAATATCTTTGTATCACTTCATACGAATATGGCCAGAAGTGTACCTCCCGAATGGATTGTATATTATAACCATACAAGCTGTGGAGGCCCACTATATGGCCGGCTAGAAGTCTAGGTTTCAAAGCACTTTCTTGCTTTGGCCCGATTGTTTGGGATCTTCAGGAGAGATATGATGTGTAGTATCCTCAAAACATCATGTGGGCATCCTCTTACCAGAAGTTTGAAACTCGTCCTTGAACATATGTCGTGTCAAGCTTGCTCTTTGGGGAAATTATTAACTCAACCCTCAAATACAAAGATTACCCATAACCGCTCAAAGTTTCTTCAGCAGATCAAAAGGGATATTTGTGGACCTATTTAACCAACATGCAGACCATTTAAATATTTTATGGTATTGGTTGATACATTGACACGTTGGTCACATGTTTTCCTATTGTCTACACACAATGCTGCATTTGCGAAACTCTATCACAAATTATTAAGCTTAGGGCTCACCAACCTGATTATCCGATTATGTTTATTCGACTGGATAATGCTGGGGAGTTTACGTCGTAGACTTTTGACGATTATTGAACGTCAATTGGGATTAAAGTTAAACATCTTGTACTTTATGTTCACACCCAAAATGACTAGCATAAGCATCCACAAAGTGCCTTCAATTGATCGCTCGGAGCTTGATCATACGCACCAAGTTTCTGGTCTGATTGGGGCTATGCAATTTTGCACACAGTTATGTTGGTTCGTTTGAGGTCCACCGCCACCCAATCTTTTCACCATTACAGTTGGTTACTGGATATGAGCTTAATGTCTCACACTTACGCATGTTTGAGTGTGCAATTTATGTTCCAATAACGCTGCCACTACGTACCAAAATGGGTTTTGAAAGAAGAATGGAAATCTATGTCATTTATGAATCACTATGTATAGCCCTTGACATACGATCTTTTTATCACACAATTTACGAATTGTCACTTAGATGAGACAGTCTTCCCGTTGAGGAGGTAAGAACATTAACGTTCCTGAAGAATATGGCGAATTATCGTGGATTACCCCCATTACGTTTCATTTATATCCCTGCACTACACAATATGAAACTAAAGTGCGTCGTATTTTGGATCTATAGAGCATTGCTCAAAGCATGCCTGATGCTTGTACTAATCTAGCGAAAGTGTCGAGATCACATATACCAACTGTAAACGCGCTTGCAGGGATAAATGTACCTCACGTACGTCGAAACATCACCCCTGAATGACAAGCCACCCCGGAAAGACGGTTGGCCGCACCTGCTGTACGGCTCAATACAATGGCAATCTGTTATTACCTTAAAGTGTGGCAGACCTGTAGAGATTATTTTTGGCTCCACATAAACGTCTTAGGAGAGACGAATTGGCTTCTCAAGAATCATGAGTTTTGATTCATTCTACTAGCTTGGATGAGGTTTGTGTAAAACCCCAGAAATATATATCTATTTATACGAAGCTTGAAAAGATTTTGATGGATTAAAATTGGTTGTGTGTCAAGTTTTTATTGGGTAAAAATAATAATGAGACAAGACGAATGGAGAGCACGTGAGTTCAAAAAGATTATTTCATCTTCTTGTTTTCGATGGACAGTTTCCAAAAGACCAAAAAGGAAGAAAAAATAGACATGGTTCTTCTTTAGGTATCCAAAAAAGAAAATTCATTGATCTCTAGACATCTGATTTGCAATATGTTTTCGCCTATGTGATCACAACGTCGAGCTCTACAAACGAAGGTAAGAATTCAGAGCTCATTTACAGATTCGAAATTTTTATTAATTGGGGATTTCATGTTAATAAGTTTAAAAATTCATGTTTGAAGTGCTGCATGGTTGAATTGAGAGTTTTGGAAGTCTCAAGGTTGGTTGAAGAGCAATATTGAAGAAGATAGAGGTAAAATTTTAGTTGATTTGGTGTTATGGGATTCAATTGTGCATTGGCTGTTAGATGGCATTTGGTATATGGCTAAAACCATGAATGGATTACGTGGAAAAGGCTAATTAAGCTGGGACTCAATATGAATAAATATTAGATTTGGTTATTTTGGGACATACATGCACTATGTTAGATGGAATTGTGAAGTATTAGTATGTGTTGGTGCATGTGACGTGTGTAATGATATGTTTTTTTTTTTTTGGATTAGGCACTCCCGTGGTGTAAGCGAGTTCAAATTATAAGAGTGAATAGTGGAAAGAGTTGGTACTTGAAGCTTGGAATACCAGGTAGGGGGACTCACATCCTGGTTAGTGGTTTTCGGTATGTATTATGTATGAAAATGTTGATGCGTGCAAACTATGCATTGGACTTTTGGTTGTTAGAATTGCATGTTAGGAAAAAGAGTTTTGATTTTTCTAGCATGTGATTTATGTTATTTTATATTGTACTGACGACCTAAGAGTGGTGGGAGCTGTGTGACTACCTTGGGCTTCGATCCCCTAAACCTCCGGAGGGTCCTCTACAAACAGACTCGTACCATTAACCGTAAGGGGATGGTACTTGTGTCTATGTGGTATAGGTTGTAAGTGGACACTCTCATTACCTTATCTTCTGTTGGTATTATTTGAGAATATTTTTTTAGGTATGGGTAGTTGGCCGCGTGTTCGGTTGTCAAGACAAAAAGAATTTAGGGATCCCGCTATAGTTAATGTGTATGAGCATGAAATAAATTTTAACTCAAGCTAAAGGTTTTTGTCGTCCAAATTGTTTCCTTTATACATAGTACAAAGGTATATCTAGTTTCACACCTAGCTAGGATGCCTCCCGATGGGGTGCAAATGATTGAATGTGATGCTCACCCCTATAGTTTCAGGTGTTGTGCGATAT
Organism: Heteromeles arbutifolia; assembly: GCA_024362995.1. Classification (NCBI taxonomy): domain Eukaryota; kingdom Viridiplantae; phylum Streptophyta; class Magnoliopsida; order Rosales; family Rosaceae; genus Heteromeles; species Heteromeles arbutifolia. The sequence goes on from JANCRC010000006.1 coordinate 25,088,001, forward strand.
TTAATGGAAGAGTTGGACTAAGATGTGTGGTTGTAGCTCATCAACCTCGAAGCTTTCGAGTAAAAAAATCAGCTTTTGAAATGTAAATATTGATTTTCTAGTTTCAGTAAAAAATGTCTATGTGTAGCCTATTTTGCTTATGTATATATTTATCTAAAACTTATTACTCCCTTGGCTTTTGTAAACTGAACTTTGGGGATTTCTTTTGTAAAAAGGTTGCTTATGAAATGGTTTGAATGTTATGGGTTTTGCTTGAACTCTGATATTTATTTTGTTAATAGTTTTAGAGGCTTTGCATATCTTAAAGATACAAGAGAATTGTCGTGTTCTGAGATGGAGTATGCAACTCTCATGCGTTTTTAAGATTCGTACCGCTGTCACGTTACATTTTTAGGTCATGACAGTTTGGAATCGGAATGAGATAATAGTCAACGGTACATTTACATACATAGTAGCTACTGGTATTATGCTGAGCAAACACATTGAACTATGTTCCGTTGATAAATGATGACGTAAAATAGATTGGTTAAACTGGAAAGAAGCAATCGGGGGTCGAACTAGATTCACTTGCAAAACACAATGTGTTTGAGCCCGTAGTTCCTACACATTCACATGTGAAACCCATTGGTTATAACTGGGTTTCGTAAGGATGCATAATGAGAAGAATGAGATAGTGAGATATAAGGCACACTTCATGGCGCAAGGTTTCTCTCAACACTTTTAGATTGATTACAAGGATACGTATTCTCCTATAATGGACGTTATAACGTTTTGTTACCTTATTAGTTTAATAGTTTATGAAATTTTGAATATGTAGCTCATAGACGTAGCAAACGCGTATCTCTATGGAGAGCTTGATATAGAAATATATATGAAAATTCTCGAAGGACTTACATTTACTAGATCAAATAATTCTAGAACACGGAACACTCTCTCAATTAGATTGAGGTGTTCACTCTACGGATTGAAACAATCTGAGCAGATGTGGTATAATCGTCTTAGTGAGAATTTGATAGTCATGGATATACGAATAATGAATTATGCCTATGCGTGTTTAATAAGTAGTCACATTCTAGATTTGTGATAGTTACAGTTTATGTCCATCATATAAATCTCATTGGGACTCCCGAAGAGCTTGACAAAATTGTTGCACTCCTAAAATCAGAATTTGAGATGAAAGATCTTAAGAAAACTTGATATTGTCTCGGCCTGGAGCTAGAGCATTGTTCAAATGGTATTCTGGTTCATCAATCTAACTACACCCAGAAGGTGTTGAGACACTTTAATGAGAATAAAGAAAAACCTTCGAGTACTCCTACAGTCATTTGTACACTAGATACAAAACAAGATCGTTTCCATTCTAAAGATGATGAGGAAGAGGTTTTGGAGCTTGAAGTTCCATACTTGAGTGCAATTGATGATTTATTGTACTTAGCTTAGTGTATTAGACCAGACATCTTCTTCATTGTTAATCTTTTGACAAGATAGCAACGCGTTTACACGTAGATACTGAATTGGTGTTAAAAGACATCTTTCGTTAACTCAAAGGTACTACATATTTAGGCTTGTTCTATCTCTATGTATCCTCGATTGGAGCCGCTCCCCTTGGTTCTCGAGTTGATTCTCACCTTGTTGGTTATGTTGATGTAGGTTATCTATCTGACCCGCACAAGGCACGTTCTCAAATGGATTAGGCTTTATGGTTGGAGGCACTGCAATATATTGAAGGTTAACCAAGAAAACCTTAGTTGCGGTTTCTTTAAACCATGCTGAAATTATCACCCTACATGAATCTACGTGTGAATGCTTTTGGCTGAGAGCCGTTATGGAGCATATATATTCGAAGCATTAGTAGGCTTTCTTTTATTGTTGATGTCTCTACAACTTTATGAAGACAACATCGCCTGTATCGACCATATAAATAAAGGGTACATCCAAGGAGACAACATCAAGCATATTCCGACGAAATTCTTCACATTAGGAACAAAGAACATCAAAAGATTGGAGTCGAGTAAATCCATTCCTAGGACAACCTTGTTGACCTCTTTACGAAGTCACTGGCAAAGTCTACTTTTTAGAAGCTTGTTCAATGAATTGGTATGCTTAAATTATTTGATTTGAATTGCTTGCAGTTCTCATTTGCAAGTTTTGTCAAATTCAGGGGGAGTATTCAAAGGTATACTCACTTGATCTTAATATACTTTTTTTCCCTACGATTATGGGCATTTTTCCTTTGGCTTTTTCCTACCCGACAAGTTTTTAATCAGGTATCCATCTTGAGCTAGTCATATCCTTATGTGCGTTCTACTTCCTGAAGAAGTTTTAGTTTTGACTTAATGCAAGTTCTCATTTTTCTTCTTAGACTATTAGTTTTTATCTTACATGTGTTAACATAGCGAGGTTTTGTGAGTTATAGTCTTTATGCATAAATTCTTCAATTTGTTTTGAGACTTGCATTCGCTCATTGTTGCGACGACCTCATCAATTGTTTTTACTTCATTGCTGAAGATCTGATGCAATATTTGTTTATGTATTTACACACTCAATGGAGAGTGTTCTAGTCCTAAATTAGTTAGGAGTGTGATTTTATAAATCCTTATGGGATGCCATAGTATCTTTAGATAGTTTTCTAGTTGTAATGTATTACTTGAAAGGCAAGAGGTCTCTATTTTTTACTAATATAAATAAAGGCACAATAAGAAATCGTCACTACAAAATGACCAAATTCTCTCTTCTTTCTCTCCTTGCTGCCAGCCACCATCTCTCTTTCTTTTCCCTCAATAAAATAGGCCTACACATAGTCAGGTATATACGTTATAATTAATTTAATTTTTTATTTGTCTGATTACAATATGTAATTTAATTTAATATATATAAGAATAGTACATTTTTTTCTTTATTTAAAAGTATAACATTAATGTAACGTCTCTATCTACACTCCGGGCATCATGCCAGCGACGTAGGGCACACCGCTAGGCTGAATCCATCTGTCACCGAACACGAACCTCCCTGCGGTGAAGTCCGCGGCGTGCTGAGCGGTAAGCTTCTTGATTCCACGCCATGTCGCCCTTCTAGTCTGGTCGGCACCGAGTCCTCTATTGCCAAACTCACCGAACCAGCAAGATTGGTGATTGTTTGATCCAATCCATTCCATCCACCCTTCTGGAGCAATCACGTCATCGATCTGGGACTGTATGACGATGGTCCTTGCGTAGTTCTTCCATGGTCTGCCCAAGTATGCCTTATTGAGGTCCTTCTCGTAGCCTAGTTCACCAGAGATGGTGCAGTTTTGGATGGTGATACCCGAGGGAGAACGCCTGTCGAGTCTTCCGTGGGCAGTCACCATGCAGGCCTGGTTCTCGAGTGGCTTCCTGACGATCATCTTGCAGTTTTGGAACACGGCGGCAGCATCACCAAAGATGAAGTCGATGGTTCCACTAATGGTGCAGTCGCGGTAGAATTGCCTGTAGGTTTGGGTGTAGAGGGTGTCTTGGTACCCGTCCATCTTGCAGTTGTAGAAGATGGACAAGTCTGACTGGACACGTAGAGCCACGGCTTGGTGTCCAACGGCTCCGGCTGTGTTCTCAAATCCAATGTCCTTGGCAATGAAGTAGTCTCCCACAACACCTGTAAATATATTGAACATACCAATCATATTTTGATTCTAAACTTACAAATATATTGTACATACCAATTATATTGTGAATCTAAACTATTGGTAAAAGTATAATTATGTTTGATGACCTCGTACACAATATGGTAATATACTAATATAATATGCACGTTATTAATTCATAGTTTGATTAATATCACATGTCAGATAAACTTATGTCTGATTAGAGAGGAAAAGATTGACTTACCAACTGTGGCAGTCTGCATGGTCTTGGTACCCTCTGCAAAGTTCTTTCTACCGGTGATCACGGTCTTAGTGGGGCCATCTCCGATAAGCATGACATTGGTCATGTGCTTATCAAAAATGACCTGCTCCTCATACACTCCCTCCTTGACATAAATCACAAAGACCTTCACTGCGTTGTTCTTTGGGATATCCTTCAAGGCTTCGTTGACAGTTTTGTACTTACCACCCCCGTTCTTGGCCACCACCACATCGGGTTTCAGCGTCTGAGGAGTGGCCGTAGCCAATTCAAGCCTTCGGCTATCAATCCAAGCGGGAATGACCTTAGCCTTTTGGAACTTCTTCACAGCAGTTCCAGCTGCAGCCTCAAGAAGTCTGCGCCCGGATTTAACATTAAGAGCCCCGAACATCGTGGAAACTCCATCGGCCATGGCAAGGGCGTTATTGGTGAGCTCTTGCGATGTCTTCAACAACTGCCTCATCTTCTCACCGGCGTCACCGGTGGTGTTCTCAAACCCATCTAAGCAAGTCTGCTCGTATGTCATGGCGGCGCTGAGCCACACCTTGAGATCCTCCACGTAAAGATCGAGCTTGCTCATGTCAAAGGCCCCGAGCCTTTCGGACGAGTCACTCAAATCATCGATGGCGTACTCCAGGAGCTCCTTGCAGTTCTGGAGTGCGTCGCCCGTGCTCGGGTCCTTGGCCAGCTCCTTCAACGTGACGGACTTCTCGATGACACCGCGGAGCTTGTCCATGGCGACTTGGAACCCTACTTTGATAAGCTCTTTGGGATCGGTGACGTTGCCGGCCGCGCCTGAAAGGCTTTCCTCGCAGGTCTTTTTGTAGTCTGTGGGCTGGCAAATGGCCTGGACCGCCTTTGTGGACGTGGAGGTGTGGCCCTCGGACGACCCTCTGTCGCGGCGTGACACTGTGACCCCAACAGTTACAGCAACTACCATTGCCACCAGAATCAGTGCGGAGGCGCCAATGATGGCGACTTTTTTCTTGTTAGATCCGTCTGCTCCGCCCATGTTTGGAATAATATATATAAATAACTAAAAATCTAACTAATATTTCTTTTCTGTGGATTCTGGTGGTGAAAATGAAACCAGTAAGATTTCTTATTCAGGTGAGTTGCTGCAGAGCTGTTGGGGTCACTTATTGGGGGTACTGGATAATACTTACTTTTTGTGCCCCCTGCTTCCCAAAGTGGTGTCATGGAGGTATTTATAAAGGCAGGAGCTCCGAATGACGGTTATTTCCGTTAGAAAATGTGAGGTGGGGAGATCATTGGTCTCGACTCATGACAAAACTAGGGGTCGTTCTTGTTCTTACTTTGTTCTTCCAATTTTGGAGCATACAGATGATTGGCAATGCTTAACAGTGGCTCCTTCAAAAGTGGATTACCAGTGCCTGGCTAGAATTAATGTAGCATTTCAAATTATCTTCCATCAACTACCACTAAATTTTCAACATGCCAGATTATCTGACGATGTGACATGCTAATTGTTATAGGCATGCCGAAGTATCTGACGACATGCGATGCCAAAATTATCTGCCAAATACCAGTGAAGTTTCACGACTTGACAAATTAAAAAACTTGACAAATTATCTGACGACATGCGATGCCTATTTTTTATTTTATTTTATTTTATTGTAAAGTTACAAATATATATGAGTATGAAATTAGGTTCTCATCATTCTTTTTGTTACTTATTTGATTAAAACCTTATTCATTTTCATTTTTGATCAAGATCCTTAGTATTAATAACATCATTAATTATTTCAATAATAAAATATTTTTTATTTCTAAATATATTCATTTAATGTTAAAAATGTTACAATTAGTATATTTATATTTATGGCTAAATTTTTATCATATATTTTTATTTTTAGTTTGTACCATTTTTTAATTTGTACCAATTTTCTTTTCAGTTTTAATTTGTACTCATTTATTAATTTCTTTTTGTGCCCATATTTTATAAAGTTTTATTTGTATTTGTACCCATATTTTTTTATTTATTTGTACCCATTTTTAATTTTGCTAAATGTGACAGCCCGTCCCGGAATATTTTATCGTTGGTGCGAAAAGACGGATTTACCCTTGGACATTGAGACGTGTTGTGTGTGATTTATATTTAAGTTGGATTTAATTATCATTTTCCTAAGTGTTGGACCTAAGTGAGCTAAAGGACTTAGTTTTGTTTGGTTGGAGACCAAACTAAGACCACACAAACACATACACACTCACACCCGTGCTCTCTCTCTCCTCCCTCTCGATTTTCTGTCTTTTTTCTTACAAGTGTACGGACGGACCTTGAAACAACCATTTCAGTTGCAGATCGAAGGTTCAAAGGTTGTATTCAGGTTCCTTGTAACCTTACGAACCCATCTATACCCTTGGTTGGCCGTGGAACCATCAGAAAACCTGAGAACCAGAAACCCAGATTTGAGGTATTGTTCATACACTCGTGAATGAGAAGGTTTCAGAGCATTTCAAGCTTATAGGAAGCTTTAGATCATCCTCACGAAGCTCGGAGAAGAAAAACCAAGTGAATTGGACGTCGGGAAGTTAAGATCGGCAAGTTTGAAGTTTGGCCGGAATATCGAGGAAATTTCTGACGAGATCCCATGATTTTTGGAGCTTCAAAGTGGTAAGATCTTATTCTACTAGTCGAGGGCTTCATTTTGGTATAAATTTCATGGATTTTGGTTGAGAAATGGTTGAGATACGAAGATCTGAAATTTTTCCAGTTTTCCGGCGAGTTGCAGACGGCGGCGGACGGCTGTCGCGGGCGAGGTACACAGGAGAAGAAGGAAGAATATTCCGTCAGAGTTGACGGAATATTCCTAACGGCGTCAGGTAACGCCGTTAACTTCTGTTAGTATATAACGGAATATTCCTAACGGCGATTAGGGTTTCCGTCAGGGTTCCCTGCGCGTGGCCGCGCGTGTGGCCGTGCACTTGCCCGTGCGTGGGTGGTCGGAAAATTATTTTAAAAATATGGGGATGATCCTGAGATTGTGTAGATCACGGTGGTATATTCATACACCCAAATTGACCAATGTATGAGAAGTTATTACCTATTGTTGGTTATGTGCGTTAAATAACGTTTATTCGGTTATTACGCATATAGGTAAGGCCTATCCAGAGGATGAGCGCCATCGTTTGAGGCTCGGGGGTTGTGGCTCTCCGACTTATCTGTGAGTGGGCTTTTGTTTTCCGTATATATCTATATAAATGAGATTTTTTCCCTGAAAATCAATTAAGTGAAATGTGATATGAAATGCGATATGATATGCCATGCAAAGTATATACCTATTTTATTCATGCATTAGTAGCTGTATATAATGGTAATTGGTGCTGTGGACGCACAGGTAAGTATTAGGTGAGTATATATATCGATGATAGAGAATGATTAATATGAAATGATGTTTATGTTGAGATGTGTTGAAAGCTCATAAACCTGCACCCCGGTGTTAGTGCTCCCGCCCAGGGCCAGGGCTCAGTCCTTCACGTGATGTTCACCTCTCGCACCACATGCTCACCTTGGATCCAAGTTAGGCGCTCAGTCCTGTCGAATAGACCACTATAGGTGGGTTCGACTCGTAGGTGACCCGTGATTAGCGCTCAGTCTTCACGTGATAGTAGCACTAGAGCGTAATTATTTACACCCAGTCTTGTCGGTAAGACCACGTGAGGTGGTTCCGACTCGTGTGCAGGATATATATATATATATATATATATATATATGTGTGTGTGTGTGTGTGATGATGAGATATGATGAGATTGATTATGAGCTATAGTTCAGCCGAGCTGATCACTCGGTGAACATGTTATTATCTTTGATGAGATTTCACCTGATACCGTTATGTGATTTGATGAGATATATTTGGCATGGCATATACCTTGCATATCACTACTTTTGGCATGATTTTGAGTTATGAGTTAAGATGAGTATATATGTATATATGCTATTTTTCTGGGAAATTATACAGGTTTTACGGCGAGGGGTTAGAACCTTTGAAAAGAGAAAAGGTTTTGAAAAGATTTGTTTTTGCCCACTCACGCGTTTTGTTTTTCGCCTCTCCAGGTTCTAGGTAGCAGTGCTTTGGTGGCCACGAGGGACCCAACGGTGTTCTGACAGAATTCACAAAAGTAGGATTCACTTTCGGGTGTTATATCTTAGTAATTGTCCTTGACTGCAACTAAAAGTTCTTATTGATCTGAATGTGTATTTATACACCTAGACTTGTACTAGCATCTTTTCTTAGCTTCCGCACTGTGCACATGGTTACGTCACTCTCACGTGACGGCCAACACGCCCTCTTTTGGAAGGGGTGTGTCACTAAATGTACCCATGCTAATTATATGTACCATTCATGTAATTTTTTTTCAAATTTTTAATCTTAAAATGTACTCATTCTTAAATATACCAATTTGTTATGTGTAAAATGTACCATTTGTTTTATATAAAATCTATTCAATTTTTTTCTAATCCATTTTTAAACTTGTATGGGTACATTCTTTTTTCTTTGATTTGAGAATGTATCCATGTTAAGTTTAATCAAAGAAATTTACTAATTTTATTAAGCCTAATATCTTTTTTTGTTTTGTGATTTTGAAGAATGTACCCATGTTTTGATACAATAATTTTTTGGTTAATTTTGATGAATGTACCCATGTTTACACACACACACACACACACAATAGTATATTTATATTTTAATATTTTTAATCCCACAAATTATTGTTTTTAATTTAAAATCTCATTAATATAAACAACTATAAATTTCAATTTTTAATTTAAAAAAATATAGTAACGTACATAGAAATAAATTATCACATTAATTTCAAGGACTTGGATCAAAAATTGAAAACCAACAAGGTTTTAGTCAAAGAATATTCATAACTAGGGATCGCATCCAAGATCTCCCATATATATTTTAAATTATGGTAAGAATTCAATGACGGAAGGAATGAAAATAATGAATTTGGATGCAACAACAATGAATTTCTTTTATATTTAAGTATTTTCGTGTAAAGATCACAAACCATTATACTTATGTTTGTGAAAATTAAATTGAAAAGAACGTTATATATGGGTTGATAGTTTGACCATTTAACTCGCTTTACTGTGATCATATACCTATTTGTCACTGTTCTACACATTTCCGCTTAGCACTGCATATGTTTAGGGATGACAATTCTAACCGTTAAATCCGATAATCGTGGATAGAGATGGCAATTCTAATCGTTAAACCCGATAACCGTGGATAACCATCCGAATGGATTGGATTTGGGTATGAAAATTCGGGTATATTTTGGGTATGGGGAAAAACAGTAAATATTATTCGGTTATAGTTTTGGATATGGTTATAGGGGTCCCCAATTCATATCCATACCCAAACCCAAACCGAATAATATATAATATTAAAGTATTATATAATATATGTATATACATATATATATATATATATATATGTATGTATATTCATTATTCACCAAATCTTACTTTGAGAATACAAAAATAACATTGTGTGAGTTGCATTTTGTGGCAAAGTTCAAAAGTTTTGATATGAATCAAAATCTATGAGAATTCAATGGTACTTATGGGAGATATCAAAGATTAACCAACATTATCAATGTTTAGCTTTAATTTTTATGCTGCACAAGATCCATTAATTAAATCATTTTATACATCAAATATTTAATGACAAAATTAATATTTACTAAATTATCATGTTTCAATTGAGCGAATATATTTTTTGTATTGACAAAGATGGATATAACTGTTAACCGATGAGGAATCCGTTATCCGGTAGGTATGGTTATGGATAATACCCGATGGTTAATTTGCGGTTATGGATATGGTTAATTTTTGTGGTTATAGGGATGGATATAGCATTTCTGTCCCCAAACTGATCCATTGCCATCCCTAACCGTGGATAACCACCCGAATGGATTGGATTTGGGTATAAAAATTTGGGTATATTTTGGGTAAGGGGAGAAACCGTAAATATTATTCGGTTATGATTTTGGATATGGTCATAGGGGTTCCCAATCCATATCCGTACCCGAACCCAAACCGAATAATATATAATATTAAAGTATTATATAATATATGTGTATATATATATATATATATATATATATATATATATATATATATATATATACGTATATTCATTATTCACCGAATCTTACTTTGAGAATACAAAAATAACATTGTGTGATTTGCATTTGTGGCAAAATTCAAAAGTTTTGATATGAATCAAAATCTATGAGAATTCAATGTACTTATGAGAGATATCAAAGATCAACCAACATTATCAATGTTTAGCTTTAATTTTTATGCTCCACAAGATCCATTAATTAAATCATTTTATACATCAAATATTTAATGACGAAATTAATATTTACTAAATTATCATGCGTCAATTGAGCGAATATATTTTTTGTATTAACAAGGATCGATATAACCATTAATCGATGGGGAATCTGTTATCCGGTGGTTATGGTTATAGATAATACCCGATGGTTAATTTGCGGTTATGGATATGGTTAATTTTCGTGGTTATGGGGATGGGTATAACATTTCCATCCCCAAACAGATCGATTGCCATCCCTACATATGTCCCGCCTAGACTAGGAGGCTGGTCACCTTCTCGATTAATCTCTAGACGTTTGAAAATTAAGAATGACACGTAGACCTGCCTAGACACTTGCCTAGCCCTAAACCCGCATAGGTCACAACTCCCACTTACACAGAAAAAACAGATAACTTTCATTTTGCATTTTATTTATAAAAAAAATTGTAAGAAACTTATTGAATATTTAGCTGAACACTCAATATATGTTTATTCTCCGTGTTTTCGATATGTTCTAAACTTTATAAGCTATATGTCACTGATTTTGCAATTATGTTTTATATTGATATATATTTTTGAATATAAATAGACATTTATTTATATGTTATATAATAAAATTTTATTAAAATTAAAAAAAAAACTGCCAAGGCACTAGGTCCCAGCTAGCCGCCTTAGTAGCGCCCATTGTTCTAAAAATCCCCACCTAGCGCTGCCTAGGCGCTAGGCGGCTGGCCATCGCTTCAATTAATGCCTAGGCATTTGAAAATTAAGAAAGGGTGCCTAGACCTGCTGAGGCGCCCACCTAGACCGCCCATGCACCCGCCTAGACCCACCTAGACACTTGCCTAGGTTGCAACTCACTTAGATAGAAAATAGATAACTTTCCTTTTGCATTTTATTGTTTCCAATAAATTGTAAGAGACTTATTGAACAATTAAATAAACACACACTATATGTCTACTCCCCATGTTTTCATTATGTTACAATACTTCATAATATATATGTCATTCTATTTTCTAGTTTATGATGAAATTGTATATATTTTAAGTATAAACAGACACTTGTTTACATGAAATACAATAGATTTACTTAAATCCGTCTAGTCCGCCTAGGCGCCCGCCTAGCCGCTAGGCCCTAGCCTACCGCCTGACTAGCGCCTAGCGTCTTTTAGAACCTTGGTAACGCCTAACCCATTTTAGAATCTTGCTATTTGTACAAGACATGGTTATAAATTTCATCAGAATTGTTCCCTTTGTCACCAAATAATTAAGGAAAGTATGGTCACTGCTTTTAGTGTATTTATCTTAACTTTTATCATCAAATTCAAAGATAAGTGACCATGAATCCTTAGTCGTCATTAGGTGACCAAAAGAAAGGAACTTTGGACTTCATATACTGCGTGAACCCAATTATGATGGGCTTCTTGGTATTGCTTTTATAAAAGCTTGATAAATCTTAAAACTAAAACAAGAGTAAATTACATTTTACGTCCTCGGGTTTTGGTGTAATTGCAATCTCATACCATATTTTTAAAATATTTCAATCTCATACACAAACTTATATTTTGTTACAATTTAATACTTCAGTTAATTAAACCGTTAATTTGACTATTAAATGATGACGTGACAAATGCATGATCCACATATTTGATGACGTAGCATAAGAAAAATAATTGATTATCAAAAAACAATTTAAACAAATGATTAACTTAAAACTAAATAGAAGGGGGCCCACCCTTCTTCTTCCACCACCCATCCCAAGGGGGTAAAAAGAAAGGAACTTGGACTTCATATATTGCGTGAACCCATTTATGATGGACATCTTGGTACTGCTTTTATAAGAGCTTGATAAATCTTAAAACTAAAAATAACTGTGACAACGTTTAACCAAAAAAAAAAAAAAAAAAAAAACCTGTTGCTTATGAAATATAAAAGGGTTAACTACATTTTACGGCCTTGAGGTTTGGAATAAAGAATATGTTCATGCACTTTTGGGACAAGATTTTTCGAAATTGACATTTGACTCTTTAGTAGGATTATAAATTAGGATATACGGATGATGTATTTTTAATGTTAGCAATTATAAAGCACAGTTTTTTTTAGTGCATATATTATTTAACTTTTGATATTAGCACGATTGTGTATAAGATTAAAAATTGTAGTTTAATGCTTTCATAGAAAATTTCATTTCCCCAACATGTTTGTATTCCAACAAAACTAAATTGTAGGGTTTAACATTTACTACGCATCAAACACGTCCCAAATATTTTGTTCAATTCCACATCAAAGCAATTGCGACATTAATTTTGTGTCGCAAAGCCGTCACAAAATAACTTTGCGATGCTAACAATGTGTCGCAATAAGAAGGGAAAACTTTTACGACACAGGTTTGTTGCGATGCAAACACAAGCGTCGCATGGCCATAGGTAAAATGCAATTGTGATGTTTTCATGGTTTTACATGACGAGATTTTAGCGTCGCATTTAACGAGTTTTTTCATAGTGCCATTGGTCAGATTGACTATTTGGTCTTTAATTAAGTTGATGATTTATGAGCATGAGATCCTTATATAGCCTAACGTATAAGCCACATTAGTACCACTTTATAAAAAAAAAAGTTCGAATCTCGTGAATGGCGAATTTGATATGAAATTAGGTTGCCCATTGTGTGGCTTAGTCGAATTTCTGCTCCTCTTAGTGTAAAATATAGCGTTGTACTAAAAAAATGGAAGATTAGATATTCAAAGAGACATAAGGTGTAAATTGATACAATTTTAAAACTTAAAAGGTAACGTGACAAAATTTGAACATCATGGTCCATTTTGAAAATCACCTCAAACGAGAAGGGTGTAAAATGTAGTTAGACTATTGTAAAATCAAACGAAAGGAGGAGTAATATTAAAAAGGGTTAAACTCTGTTTATTACCCTCATGTTTCGTGGTTTTCAACATTTAGTACATCAAGTTTTTTTCGTCCCAGAGTCATACCTAAATTGTTAATTTTGGGACAGTCTCATACATCCGTTAGTGAAACTGTTAATTCTCCCATTAAGTGATGACGTGGCGCCCATGTGGACAATGACTGGGTGCCACGTGTCATTAAAAATATTAAAATAATTAATTAAATGAAAGTTAAAAAAAAAAACCCGAATCTGCAACCTAGAAGAAGAAGAAGACAGCAGCCCAAACCCAGTTCCTCGCCCCCCCGGACCCACTTGCCTTCCCCCCCCCCCCCCCCCCCCGCGACCGCGAACGCGAACCTAGACCATGTTCGTCCCCTCCCCGCCCGCCCGCCCGCCACCGTGCGACCCACATGCCTTCCCCCTGCAACCGTGAACGCAAACCCAAACCATGAACTCCATATTTTTGGGATTTTCAGTGTGGGTGAATTTCGAAAATACTTTGAGATGGGGAGTTTGAGTTTGGGATGATTTTTGGATTGGTTTTGTGGTAGATCTCCATTAATCTGGAAATGACGAACTGGGTTTTTTTTTTCCTTCTTCTTCTTCTTCTTCTGGGTTGGGGGCGAGACTGGGGGTTTTTTTTTTTGTTTTTTTTCCTTCTTCTTCTTCTGGGTTCTTGTTCTTGTTCTTCTTTTGGGTTGGGGGGGGCGGGGGGAGAAGGGATGGGTTTTTTTTATTTTTATTTTTTTTATAACTTTTATTTAATTAATTATTTTAATATTTTTAATGACACATGGCGTCCAGTCATTGTCCACATAGGCACCATGTCATCACTTAACGGGAGAATTAACAGTTTGACTAACAGATGTATGAGACTGTTCCAAAATTAATACTTTAGGTATGACTCTGCGATGAAAAAAACTTGATATACTAAATGTTGAAAACCACGAAACATGAGGGTAGTAAACAGAGTTTAACCCTATTAAAAAAGTGTGTTCCTCTAACAATAACGTTTCCATGGAAAAACACTTACAACTAGTACCAATGTTTCCTATCATTTTCTAACAAGTAAATCCTTGTTTGGATATATAATATTGTCCCTACATGTTATGGCCAGAAGGCAGGAGCTGTTTCTTTCTGGTTTTAGGATCCTAAACATCGAAGGCTTAAAGAGAAAACTGGGTTAAAAAAAAGATCATGAAGTAAATGATGAGGCTTCATGGTGTAGACAGAGAGATCAAATCTTCTGCATCCAAATTTGGTGTGGCCTCTCTGTGGCCCCAATGAGTGATTGACACATATTAAATTCATAACAATAAAATTTAGAAAAGTTAAGACAATAACTATGAATTTAATATGTGTCAATCACTCATTGGGACCACAGAGAGACCACACCAAATTTAGGTACAGAAGATTTGATCTCGTAGACCGAGGGAAAGAAAATTTGAAGAAACCTTGCCATGAAAGGTCTATTTAAAGACAAAGTACCTAAGGATCTCGCCGTCAAATATGAAACATTATTTACCTTGAGATTTGTGCATATGAAGATCGATGTCACCCAAGGATATGAATGGCCTCCTCTTGCGGAATATGCCCATACAACACTCATTATCATTCCAAACTTTATGGTACGACACTCGAGATCACACGTTTGAATTCAAAACGTCCACACTACGTCCTAAGGAATTGGATTATCACACAAAGAAAGAAGACTAAATGGTACGTATTCCAACTTACTTCGAAAGGCATGGTATTTGGTTAACTATACATCCTCAAGAGGAACAGGTTGCCTTTCAGATAAATATTTAGGGGCAATTGTGGACCATTATTTTTTAGTGCCAAAGTAAGGTTGATCGGAATACAGGTACCTCAGAAGTCTAGTCATGAACTCAACAGTTTCAAGCGGAGCTGGATCAGACGGAGCAGTGATGCCACCATTATCCTGTTTCGGGACTATAAGGCGAAGTCCAA
Organism: Heteromeles arbutifolia; assembly: GCA_024362995.1. Lineage (NCBI taxonomy): Eukaryota > Viridiplantae > Streptophyta > Magnoliopsida > Rosales > Rosaceae > Heteromeles > Heteromeles arbutifolia. The sequence continues at coordinate 25,103,100 of JANCRC010000006.1, forward strand.
ACAACTTTGCTAGAATGACCATACTTACTCTGCATGACACAGTATCTGTAAAATTTGTGAAAAATGTTATGAGTCTTGGAGTTCCTATAATCTAGGAATTGACGTGCGCCGCAAATAATCACAATTTTTAAAAGGGTGCAATATCTACTTCTAGATATCCTATAGGATTCTTCCAGCTTAAAACAAGAATTCTATCCTAAAAAAGTTTCTCTTAAATACGCTCATCAAGGGTTGCTATCTGGTAATGCAATCTCTATACTGCTCATCTAGGGTTGCTCTCTGGTAATGCAATCTTTGTACTGTAATTCTTTTGTCCATTGTTTAAGTCTTAAAACTTGCTTTCTAACTTAACTGTTGGATAGTCTTTGGTCGGCACATCCCCCATCCCCCAGTCTTAGGCTTGCTCACAATTATTCTCTATTTTGCAAGTTGCTAAGATTTGTGCCTCCACCATCCGTGGTAGTGCGCAAATTTAATTTCAACAATATTGTTCGAGCACCAAGGAATGGAATAACTTCTGACAGCTTGTGGACACAATACCCTAAGAGAAGGAAGGACCAGTCTACTTAGGCGACAACCTGAATAGACGTGATGGCCAAATGAGGGAAACAAGAATCCATGAAAGGTCAGAAAAACTGATAGATGAGACGCTCGGGTGCGGACTCCCACCAACTTGCAAACTAAGCATGGTACTCGGCCGTGTCATGACGCAAGTAGGCTTACGGAAGTCACCTCATTGCCACATTTCGCCCCAGTGGAGGGACAACTAGTAAGTCCAATCTGCATTTCGACGCATTACATGCAAGGACAGTGACAGATTCAGAAGGGAAGACTCAGAAGGTCACCTCATTGAGTGATAGTTATTTGATGCTGGTTTTTAGTTTGAAGTTCTTTTGGTTGTTACTTGTTATCTAATGATATTTTGCAAAAGTGATAAGTTTTGTTGACTGATAATCATTGTGTTTTAAAGTTTGCTTCAATTGTTGTTATAGGTTTTGCTTTATGGCATTAATACTTGTCCAAAAATAAATTTCTTGATATTTTTTTCGAATACTATGAAAAAGGATCTCATACATAATTCTTTACAAAATCTCTAGAATCTCAAAGACGGTCCTATCCATCACCTCTATAAAAATTTTAATTTCATAACTCGATTCGTATGTGTAATTGGAATGAAAAAGGTATTCCACAAAATCACTTTATACATGCAACATTGGCCTTGTAACATTATATGAAAAAATTGGTGTCCCAAGCTTTTCATTTGGGATCTACACGGGCATCATGCCAGGAACATATGGAACCCCACTGGGCTTCAGCCAATCAACACCCAGAAACACCTTAACAGGGGTGAAAGCCGCGACTTTATCAGAAGTGAGCGCCTTGACGGTCGGCCATTTGACCCTTTTGGTCATGTCAGCCCTAGGACCCCGGTTGCCGTACTCACCAAAGAAGTAGTTTTGGTTGGTTTTTTTACCAACCCATTCTGACCACCCTTCAGGTACAATGGCTTCGTCAATGGATGACTGCATCACAATCACCCTTGCAAAGTCTTTCCATGGCCTCCCCAAATATGCCTTGCTCTTTTCCTTCACATTCATATAGTCCGGCTCACCGGTGATAGTGCAGTTTTGGAGGAACATGCCGGTGATCTCGTTGTGGTCGGTCCTACCTTGTGCTGTCACCATGCAAGACTGTCCTTCCGCTGGCTTTCTCACCATCATCTTGCAGTTTTGGAACAAAGCCACCCCATCGCCGAAGATGAAGTCTATGGTGCCAGTGATGGTGCAGTCGCGGTAGAATTGGCGGTAGGCTTCGGTGTAGAGGGTGTCTTGGAATCCGTCCATGTCGCAGTTGTAGAAGATGGAGAAGTCGGATTGCACACGCAATGCCACGGCTTGGTGCTTTATGTGTCCTGCTGTGTTCTCGAACCCTATTCCCTTGGCAATGAAATAGTTTCCAAGTGCGGCTGTAGGAACGAAGTGAAAAAAGAGGGTGAGAAAATGAGGTAGAGTTAGAATGCATAGCTAATCACAATTCAACCCCTTCGACTCTAAAGTAACCCATATAAATTAATTAATGTGACAACTAGGCCGGGGCATGTTTGGTATACTATTAATTTTTTTTTATCATTTCTCAAAACATTTCTTAAGAACATTTCTTAAAAATAATTTTCTTTAACATTAAAAAACTTGTTTGATATGAGAATTTTCTTAAATTTTAAAATTTAAACTGGACAAAGACATTTAAAGAGAGGGGCCGTAGGAGAGGGAGAAAGAGGAGAGAGGTGGAAAGAAAGAAAGATAAGATCTGAGAAGAGAGATGATCGAAGGAGAAAAAGATAAGGAGGGGAGAGAAAGAAGAAACAAGAGAAGAAGAGAGAGAATGAAGTGAGAAGGCAGGAGAGAGAAAGAAGGAGGAGAGCGAAAGAAGGAGAAGAGAGAAGAAAAAGAGAGGAGAGGAAGAATGAAAAAGAGAGAAATCGATTCTGAGTGAGAGAAGAGGGGTGAGAGAAAAGAAAGGACTGAGTTTTAAGTTTAAAAACTTTAAAACTCATTTTTTGGTTTTTAGATAGTAGTTTATTTTCTTAAGTTAATCTTGAGTTTAATTCTTGAAAATAGTCTTACCAAATAAGTTTTTAAGACTTGAACTTGAAAAGTGTTTTTGAGTTTAAAAAGTTAAATTCAAGTAGAGTACCAAACAAGTCTAAATATCTTTGTAATTTTGTCCCACCGCTGTATCGTGTTAGTGGCTATTGTCTGAATTTTTTTTTTTTGTACTGCAACATCGTTTGTGAACAATTTGGTGCATGAATTTTCCCCAAAAAAAATTCGGCACATGAATATGTTAAACGTTACGTACCAAAGGTTGCGGTGTTCTCGGTACGGACACCATCCGCCTTGTTCAAGCCTCCGCTGATCCTGGTCTTGGTTGGGCCGTCACCAATCATCACAACATTGGTCATTTGCTTGTTAACGATGACAATCTCTTTGTACACTCCCTCCTTAATATAAATCACAAAGGTCTTCTTGCTATTCGGTGGAACCTCCTTCAAGGCCTCGTTGATGGTCTTGTACTTGCCAGTCCCATCTTGAGCCACAACCACGTCGGGCTTCAGGCTCTGCGGAGTGGCAGTCAAGAGATCAAGCTTGCGATCACTCATCCACCCTGGCACTGTCTTATCATGCCACTTTTTCGGGCCGCCATTTGACGAGGACAGGAGGCGGCGGTGAGAGTTCAAGTGAAGAGATCCGACGAGACCAGAGATTTCGGAGACCATGGCAAGTCCATTGCTGGTGAGTTCTTGCGCTAGCTTCAAAAAGCCCTTCATTTTCTCACCGGCCTCGCCCTTCGTGTCCTTAAACGCGTCAAGGCAGGTTGCCTGGTGATTGACGGCGGCGCTCAGCCACACCTTGAGATCTTCAAGGTAGTCATCGGTCTTGTTAGGATCGAATGACCCCATCTTATCCGCCGCACCGTGGAGATCCTCAACTGCGGTGTCCAACAGTTGCTTGCACACGTCCAAAGCCTGGCTGGCCATTGGATCCTTGGCAAGCTCTTTCAAGGTGTCCGAGTTCTTGATCGCCTCGTTAACTTTGTCTGCCGCCACCTGGAACCCGGCCTTGATCAGGTCCTTGGGGTCGGTGCTGTCACCCGCCACCTTCTCGAGGCTGCTCTGGCAGGTTTCTTTGTAGGTGGTGGGCTGGCATATGGTCTCGATGGCCTTTTTTGACTTGCCAACCTTTGGAGCCTTCTTGTTGCCGCCTTTTTTGGCCATTTTGACACCCACTATCACCGCCACTAGCATCGCCACCAGAAGTACAACCGATACGATGATGACGGCTATCTTCTTCTTCTTTGCTTGACTAGCTGCCATCTTGAGTGATTTAAATTAAAATAATACAAAAAAAAAAAAAAAAAAAAAAAAACAGCGCTAGTAACAGGTGTGATCGAGAAAGAAAAATAATCAATTGAAGCAGAAAGGTGTGTGTTTCTTTCTTCTTTGATGAATTTTTCTTCTTTCTCCGGTGAGCTACAGAGCGCTGCCGGGGCTTCTCTTGTTGGAGGAAGGGTCTGGTGCCCCTTTGGCTCTGGTCTGGTTTGGAAAGGTGGGATGGTGATGGAATTTATAGGGAGCCCTAGACCACAAATTTCTGAGCGCAAGTTATTTCTGTTAGGAAATGGTAAGGTGCATGGGAGGTCACTCATCAGTCTCCAGTCCAGACAAAATTAATGGTCGTTAATCATGCTTTCTAATATTGGATAATGTCCAAATTAGGGTAACTTAATAGCACTTGGTAATGACTAATTGGTGTCTAACTATATTGTCTGAGTTCGTGATCCACTTTTTTCTCAGATTAATGAGTGGTAATATTTAACTCCGCATCTCCATTAATCGTGCACTGCCGTAGTGTTACCAGAAAATTTCATTTAGCTAGCTAGTTAATACATAAAGTTGGGATGTGTAATTCGATAAAATTAACACGTACGCGTTTTGGTCAGATATTTGAGATTTTGATTAACTTGGGTAATTAAGTTTAGCAGATACCCTAGCTACCTTTTGTATAATTTATCTTCCAAAGATGAGTACCGACCTGAAAAGGAATACTACTAAGACCCCTCACTCACCATTAATAAATTGTGTTTACTTTTACCTTTCTTGATATATAGATGATTCTTTTACGTGCTTTGAGAAAAACGGAAATGATCTTGTAGATGTAGATGACGTTGTTTTATCGACTAGTAAAAGTAAATTCATAACGTTTACTTCAATAGGAGAAATAGTACTCGTGATTGGACGACATACAAAAAGTGAATTAAGTAGGTGGATGAAGATTATTACTCCTAAACATGTAAAAAGGAGTACTTTATAGATACTATTTATCAACCGCAAGTTTGAACAGTATGCCTATTAGGGAAAAGCGTTTTCGGGCGAAGCACGCGACTTGCACGCACTCGACTATGAAAGAAGAAAAGTTCTTGTTTTGTTGAAAGTTTGGTCTGAAAGATTCAGAGTTTGGCTCTCCGTAGTTCTAACTTGGCGATAGTACCCAAGTGGACTTCATCTGGACCATCTGCGATTCTCAATGTTCTTGCCGTGGCCCAAAGATGTGCCAGACAAGTGTCGGACGACAAGCCAGCGCCACCGTGCACTTGCATTGCCATGTCAAGCACCATTAGCGCCATGTTTGGGGCTGCTACCTGCTCCAAATGACACAAATTTAGAAACAAGTACATATTCGGTGTACATACACGCATTCTGATTGAGAGTTAAAAGAACACTCTTGCCCCACACCCAGTTAAGATTCTACAAACTGTACGTACCTTTGCCATTGCTATAGTTCCTCGGGCCTTTTTGTTTCCAAGTCTATCAAGCTGGTCAGCTGCCTCCAGAACCAACAATCTGGCTTTCTCTAGCTCAATTCGACACTGAAAGACAGAAAGCCGATTAAGAAAGAGTGCTGACATTCTTTAACAAGTGTACAAGAGATGAATCTAAAAATTCAAATCGGATCACTTCTTAAATCATTTAAATGGCTGGAAAGACTTGAAGTCTGATTTATCTCAGTTGTATGATTAGTCTCTCTTTGTAGAAACAAAAGTTTCTCAGGTACGCTATTAAAGGGGGCAAAATCATCATTACCTTTGCAATTTCTGAAAGAAATGAGCCTTGTTCAGCAATCAACTTCCCGAAAACTTTTCTACTAAGAGCCCTTTGAGCCATTAGCTGCATGCCACGCTCGGCAGCTCCTATCAGCCTCATGCAATGGTGTAACCTTCCTGGGCCCAATCTACCCTGTAAGAATTTTAAGTTATCGTCAATAACTAAAGCAATTTGAAGATTCTGCAGAGTGAACCTAGGATACGTTCAGTCACAAAACCAACAAGCTCTGGCCACATATGATTTGAAACTAAGAATCATCACTTAATTCCAGAAAGACATCTCAGAAATGAAACTAATTCACGTCACATCAGCATGTGGTGCTACAAACGCAATAAGATCCTAACAGGACACTGGAGCTGATCAAAGAGCAATGAAGAACAATACCTGTGCAATTTCAAACCCGCGTCCTTCTCCAAGTAGAATATTTTTTGCTGGGACACGTACATTCTCAAATAATACTTCGGCATGCCCATGAGGTGCATCATCAAAGCCAAAAACCGTAAGTGGTCTCTTTATGTGTACACCTGGAGTTTGGATATCCACTAAGATCATAGATTGCTGCTTATGCATGGAAGCATTGAAGTCGGTTTTCCCCTACATAGTATTCGATAACCTTCATTAATAAAATTAACAATGACATGAACGAGTAATTAAATGGCATACAAGAACTAACCATGACTATAAGAACTCTACACCTCGGATCCATAGCGCCACTTGTCCACCATTTCTTTCCGTTGACGATGTATGAATCTCCTTCTCTGTACATGCAATTCAGAGCCAATATAAAATATTAAATATATATCTAGCGGAAACTTGAAGGAAATGGAATATAACACATCCAGTGATTGCAAATATCTGTGAAGAAGCTTGGATGAAAATGTTGTGATTCGAGATGCATTTCCTGTATAATTTCATAAAAGCTGCTGTGTTGAATTCAATGATTTTGAGAAAGAGGACACTGCCTTCACCATAGATGCTGCATAAACTCACCCTTTAATAGAACACTCGATATTGGTCGCATCAGAGGATGCAACTTGGGGTTCCGTCATTGCAAATCCTGACCGAATTTTCCCCTCAAGCAAAGGAACAAGCCATTCAAGTAGCTGCTCCTTGCTGCCATAGCGCAACAATACCTAATGCAAAAGTTAAGTGTAGAACAGATCAATATATCATGCAAAAGGCCCAGACATGTTTCACAAGAGAGTATATAAAGTTTAACCGTTGCACTATTAAAATATGTTCATCTGCATATCATTAAACAAAGCAATCCCAAAAAAGAAAGCACTTATTAATCTCTCCCCAAATCATCCTCTAGACAATGACCTCATTAGGATCACGAGATGCTTTTCCAGATAGAAAAATGGCGGTACCACTGGTTCATCATTCGTAAGCAGTTCGTAATCTAAAAACTTTCATACCTCCATATTTCCCGTGTCAGGTGCACCACAATTGAACACTTGTGGAGCCCAAACTGAACGACCCATGATCTCACAAAGATATCCATATTCAAGGTTTGAAAGACCAGCGCCCAATAAGTGATTGGAGGAATTCTCTGATAAAAGATGATTGCTTCCATCAAAAATTAATTTTCTGGCCCTGGCAGCACTGTCAAACTTCACACAAGTACAAAGGTAGAAATCAGTTATGTCCACTGGAAAGAAAATTATTCTGCATTATACAATAAACTAGTTTCCAAACTTGGAAAAATGAACAGCAAACACATACAGGTATAAATAAGTTCCAGAGGCCTTCTTTCTTTGCTAGCTCCTTTAACCTCTCCTCCCCTGGATGAACCGTCCAACGTGAGCTAGACTCGGCAAGTTTGTTGAATTCTTGTTCCATGGGATAAATGTGATCTTCCATGAACTTTATCAACCTGTTTCTCAATTCTGAAACCCTTTTACTGGGGACAAACCTCCCTTCCCCTTTTGAAAATCCTTGATCATCACTCTCTTGTCCAAATCTTTTCAAGTAGTCTTGAGCAAGGGAAGCACCTTAGGCCACAATTTGGTATGTCAATACTCTTGCAAGTCATTATGTTTGAAAATTGAGAAAAATAATTTATCCATATACAGAAAACATGTATTTCAAGGAACACAAAATTGTTAGATGGCATAGCTACCTGACGGAGGATTCTTGGGAAGCACAGATTCTCTTCGAATAAATTTCCATGCATAGTCTATAATAAAATTAGCTCTGTCCCCAGCATGCTGGGCACTCTCTCCTCCAGAAGCATTACCCTGCATTGTAATGAACCTACCACTTAACTCCCTTTTTCCATCATCCCTTGACGAAAGTGTTTTGCACTGAACTAAAAATTCAATGTCAAACAATTGCTTCAGAAGTTACCATAATCCATCTACTATATATCCCTGCAAAAATTGATGCCCCTCGAAATAAGGAGAAGGCAACATAGAACTTCCACTCAGCAAAAGGCCATGGCTTTCCCTGCATTGCCGCATTTGCATTGTAACTGAATAGAATTAATCAAAAACAGAAAATAAACTACCCAAAAGAGTTATCTATCGGGCAAGTATCTGCATTAACACCCATCTATATTATTCTTAACGCCTTTGACAACCACTTATGCGGGCTAAAATTCTCATAGACATAAATTACTAAAAAAAGAAAGTGTAAATTAGACTAAGAAAATGAGCACATGCATCACTGTTCATTCCATGCTATTGTACTATTGACTTACTGATGAAGAACAGTATTCCGCTACATACTCTGCCTGAGAAGGAATCCCTTCTGGAACCCCCGTGTGTTCCAAACCTTCACCAACTTCAGCCCCGATGTCCACGATGTAAGGCTGCAAAGGATTTAAAGTAGTAATTAAATTATTAAAGCGGAAAATGCCCATGATAATACATTATTCAACTATCCACAAGCCAGAAGGTTAAGTTTGAAACTTGGTCAAGTACCAAACAGCTATAAGCAACGTCACACATTTGATTTCCAAGAGTAGATAATTCCCAGTCAAGAATGCCAATCACTCGATCCTGCACAGTAAGAGTTATTCAGAGAGAGTTTGTATTTTCTCACTGAACATAACCTCAAAAGATTTGAGTACAGATAAGAAGCAGATTGATTAGGAAAAGTTCTCTATATTTGACTTCAAGAACACAAACAAGCATGTATATGGGTATCTCCACGTAAGCACTCAAATGAATAAGGTCTCTCAAAGTACCAAACCTCAATAGGATGAAACACAAGATTATCAATGCGAAAGTCCCCATGAACTAAGCCCGCTGCTGCCCCAGAAGAATCTTCAAGAGGAATGTTCTGCTGTAACCAATCAATCAGCTCAAACATCTTCGGATTTCTCTTGGGCTTGCCCTCACCAGTTGAGGCAATATATTGCTTTGCCCACCTCTCTACCTAAGAAAAGCAAAAGCATAGGGTTCATAAGCCCCCCTAAATTATAAGAAAAACTAATATTGACATACGGCTCCTTTAGGCATATATTAGGTACCAATACAACTATACAAGCATATTAAGTAAATTTTCGTCTACGATTCAGAAAACAACATTTATGCACCTGCCGTTTGCAATAGTTGTCACGACGCCCATATTTTCCTAGACCGATGGCATCAACATCAGCAGAATGTAGGGATGCTAGAGCTCTTGCAGTTGCTTGGTAAAGTACCCTCCTCCTCTCAGGTGCTACACCCTGATCAAAAGCGAATTTAACAAATTGTACTCAAATAACAAAATTTAAATAGAGTAAAACAAAAAACTTTAATACGAACAATAACCATAACTTGACAGAGTAAATTGGTACCGGAAGCTTGGGGTCGAGAAAAATGCGCCCTTCCAGAAACTCCATGATGTAAAAAGGGGTTCCGATGACACCTGAATCGGTACATAAACAGTAAACTTTTGGAACCGGAACCAATGTATGATTACCCAATGCCTGAAGAACCTGTAATTCCAAACAGAAAAGATAAAAAAATCGAACCGTTGTCAGCCAACAGAAAATCATCTTACATAAATTGAGGGTGTAGTCAAATTAGGATTTTGTAGGATTTTAATAGAGTTTAAAATCTAGGGATAGTCAATCATGATTTTGAGAGAGGATTTTAAAAGACTTTGAAATCATGGTGTAGTCAAATTAGGATTTAAGAAGATTTTAAAGAATACATCCAAATCTAAGGGTAGTCGATTAGGATTTTAAAAAAGTCCACACAATTCTAGGGGTAGTGAGAATACCAAAGATTTGCTAGGATTTTAATGGGAGAGGGATTTTGATGGATTTGACGGTGGTGGTATAAATACCAAATGCCATCAAGAATCCAACCATTACCCCTATGATTTCTTTTCGTGGTATTGTCTTCCACAAGAGACACAACTGGGTTTGCCTTCTCCTTCTTTCTTTTGTTTGCAGACCAATCTTTCGTCGAATTAGGGTTTGTTTTCTTTAGAGTTCGTTTTGGGATGTATTTTTTCTGAAAGTTTTTTGGAGGAGGAAGGTTGCATATATTCACAACCTGGGCGTGTTCTTACCCGCTTGATTTTTCAGTTCACTCTTTCTTCACAGTTTCTACTTTGATTATTCTTTTGGAATATGTCTGTTTTGTTTACCAAGACAACCTTTTCTTTAATAAGAGAGAAAACTTGAATTTTTTGGGTGCAGAAAAAAATTGAATTTACCAAAATTGTAACAATTTTTGGGTGGGTTAGACGCATGCAATTGAAAAATATTGGGTTTTTTGTTTGGATTTGATTCAATTTGTGTATTTGCCAATTATGTTTGTTTTTGTTTGATTAGAAAATGGAAAGACATTGTTTTTGGGAATTCCCGTTGCTGGTTCGGTGAGTTAGGGTTACGCAAATTTGGCCTACAGGTTGTTTGATTAAATGCTTCAAAGAAGTATCTGATGAATCAGTTGGGTTTTTTTGCTCCTCTTTTTTGTCTAATGAAGTTCATGTTGGTTTTAATTGCTTTTTGTATAATATTTGTAATGTTGTGGCAATTTTTGACATGAATTTGATATTGCTTAGATTTTGGGTTGATATGCATAACTTATAATTTGAAATGGTGGAAGAATAAATTGGGAATAAATGTATTAGCCACTTGTAACTTTGATAAAAATTCATGAAAGAAGTCTACACAAATCTTAAGAAATCCATAAAAGAAATCCATACAATTCCATAGAAATATATAATAAAAATCCATATAAATTTACCAAAATCTGTCCTAGAGTCTATATTCAAATCATTTGAAATCTGTCACTTAAAAAATGTTTATTAAAATCATCAGAAATCCAAATTGACTACACCCCTTTAAATTTTGATAACAAGGGGCCAAGAGGGAGAGCTGACCTGGAACTCTCTCTCGACGGCATGAGCAGACTGGAGCAACTTCCCCGGCGGCTTCTTCCTCAAAACGTAGCGTTTCAGCGATGCCCCCGACCCTGCCTCTATCTTATACGTCGGATTCGATTGCCCATGCCCGAACTATCATGTCGTAATTCGCAATCCCAAATCAAAATCCAGAAGATGGATACACAAACATATATATATAGAGAGAGAGAGAGAACCTTAGAGACTGTGAAATTGGAGGGAGAGGGAGGGAAGCCAAGAACTTTGGCGGAGGCGTAGGATAGCAAGGAGTTGAGGTCGAAATCGAGAGGCGCACGGCTATGATCCATTTCGAACGAAGTTCAGACCTTCGAATTAAACGGTGTCGTCTCGTTCTTCTTCTTCTTCTGCAGCTTCTGCTCTGAACCGTTTGAGCAGGTGTCATTTGCCTCGAAAACATCACCATAATTACATCAGAGGATCAGGGAAATGGAGCACACGCTCACGAGTAGGGAAACAAAGGTACTCGCGTGGGTTTTCGAGGATTTCTGCGATTTTACAAGACGTGTTGATTTTAGCGGTCGCGTTAGCGCGTAGGGAAGAAATGCGAGGGAGAAGACTATATACCGATTTGGGTACCTTACGTTGGAGACTGGACATGATGGCTACTTCGGGATCAAGATTCTCTTAAGACCTTTAAAATCTGAGACTGCTGAACAGATGATCGTGACTGTTGAAATTTGATAAAACGAGATTATAATTATTATAACTTTAGAGATGGCCCCTTGTTTGTAGCTGTTGAATCAAATTTCAACGTTCACGATCACCTGCTCAGCAGGCTCAAATTTTAAAGGTCAGGAGAGAATCCTAATCCGTTGTTTCGTCTCTCTCGCCCGCTTCATGTTTTGTCATATACATTATTTTCTTATTTTAGGTCTAAATTTTATCTTTTGTGAGTGAAGATACGGAAAATGATCCTTGCCGGATTTTTTTTCTAAGGATTATAGGGATCTCGCGATTATGACCGTTCATCGTACATCGTGCGATTATTTTTCGTTAGGTACTATTTATATTTAATTTTAAATTTTAACTTTTTAAAATGATTTCTGACCGCACGATGTACGATGAAAGATCACGATCACAAAATCTTTAGAATCCCTAGAAAAAGGATCTAGAGATGATCGTTTTCCTGAAGAAACCAACCATACTTTTGTATGCCATTTCAAATCCAATATTAAAATGAAAATAGGATTGAATAAGTTTTATTAAATTAAAAAAATTAGAAATTAATAATGAAATTCAAATTATTTTATATACCAAATAAAAATTAGGGGCATTATTATTACTGATCAATAAAGATATCTATCAATAAAAAGTATCTTAAAATAAAGGAGGGGGAGAAAAGATACAATTATTATCTGATCGAGATGATATAATACTTACATGTATTTCGTACAATTATTATTTGATTGTTGAGATGATAATTGTATTAAAAACATGCATTATAACCAAATACTAATTTTTTTTTAATTAGAAATATGTTTCTACTCTCTTGCTAGGTCGTTTGAGACTGTTTTTATAAATATCACTTCAAACTGTTTTAACAATGTAACCACTTTCACGACTTAGAAGCATCTATTCAAGAAGCATTTTCATGACCTAGAAGCATTTTAAATTCTTAGCTTTAAGCAACACATTCAAGAAAGTGAAATATGTGATTAAGATTCATAGTCTCGCAAAATAAGCATTTTATGTTACTGGAAACAAACGTTTTCATACACATAATTTTTTATCCTTTAATCAATCCTGGAACAACTTCGTTTTATACACACAAACATGAATGCATATCACCAACTATTTTCCCAACTTTTATCCTAACTATCTCACCCTCTCACAGAGGAGAGATTTTTCAGTGTGACCGGTACATCATGTGTCACTATGTAAATGATGGGATATGTGTGCTAAAAAGTTAATAACTTAAAAAATAAAATTCATCACCACTCTTATTAAAACACGTGGTGTACCACTTGTGTTCCCGTCATAACTAAAAATTTCTCCTCACAGAGAGTGAGGCCTCAATGAGAGTTTCAAAATCTCATGAGTTCTCCATCGTCTGTGAGTTGGAAAAAGAGTTATGCTTGAATATTGAATGTGTCAAACTACAGGAGGGAATGAAACTTCAGAAGTCCATAAACTCAAGAGATTCAATACCATTGTTTGGGTTAACATTTAAACTTTGGGCTGTCAGGAATGGAAGCCCAAAGAGAATGCAAAAAGGAGGTTTGGCCCGAGGCCCATCGTCTAAGCCTAGACTATCCATTTCAAGATTTATGGGCACTCCCCCATTAAATGCAAAGGCTAGTGGCCTGTAAGAAGTGACAAGTGATGGAAATTGATCTACTCTCAGCCCAAAAACACTTTTTGAATGGCAGAGTATGTAAATTATTGATGAGGCACTACCCCTCAGCTGCTTTCGGGCAGAAACAAAGCTGCAAGCAGTCGGGCTAATTCGCCTATAAAAGGAAGAAGAGGGCCCAAAGACAAGGACACTAAACCAATTAAACAAACAAACATACAAACTCTGCTCTCAAGCCATATTTGCATCCAAAAGCTATTATCACCCCAGATTCAGTCCCTTTTGTAGCAACAAGCTATCTCTTGTCAAGTTTAAAAGCTCTGCTACTTTTTCCAAATACTGTAGTATTGATTTTCTTGTGTAAACTTATTTACCATCCATCTTTCCTTAAATTCCCAAATCCTTGTAGTTGCAAATAAGAGAAACTGCAAGAGGTTCAGCCTTGCCCGACAAGGTTATAACTTGCCCGACTTTCTTTGTTTTGTCTTTCAGTTAATAGATCCGGTGTTGTAATGCATTCCTCAATACATATTCAAGTCATTTAAGGTCTTTTAATGATCAAAAGTTCAACTTACCCTCAGATCTGGTTTGATTAATGGTTTTACCATCTTAAAAGTAAACCAACTTAATGACTTGGTCAGATCTGGACCTCCGCCCCTTTACCATACAAGATAAATAAAAGTCCTTAATCTCAAGGCATAGAAAAGAACCTAATGTAGACTTAACCCATCCACGACAATCATTTGATAATAAGAAGTCATGATAACTTGGAGCGCAAATAATCAACTTAAATCTACTTATTCTACATCTGCCATAAAGAGATGGCAGTGGCACGCCTCTGCACTTAAGCTAGTTTTGATTGCAACCCTCATGGCCTATACCTAAGGCCCGACAAAGGCACATTTCAGAACTAACTCTGTCATCTTCTTGTAGCCCGACGAACAAGCGAGAGCCCAACAGCCAACCAAAGTGCCAACTCATCGGGGAGCTGTGTGCTCAAGCCAGGAACGCCCACTAGCGAAATTCCTGCCCGAACATAGTTTTGGCAAGCCCGGTGGGATACATCTTGTATGCCAAGAAGGCGAAGGAAAAAATAAACCTTCAGGTTGGGAGCAAAACACACACCAAAACTTAGTATGAGAAATCTCCCCGAAGACTTGCAAGGATCTGTCTTAACGGAAAGCCCGACTCCTTCTGAAAAATCAAAAGGAAGAGTCACGAATGAAGACCTACATGCTACTATGATGGCTATTCTAAGAAGCATGGAGAAGCCAGTCCTGAGGAAAAGCTAGTCCTGGGGTGATTACAGCTTTTGGATGCAAATCTGGCTTGAGAGCAGAGTTTGTATGTTTGATTTGTTTGATTGGTTGATTAGAAAAGCCAGTCCTGGGGTGATTACAACTTTTGGATGCAAATCTGGCTTTCCTTATTCCTTTTCCGGTATGATTATTCTCTGGGGTAGAATAAGGGAAGCCAGTCCTGAGAGCAGAGACAATGACTGGCTTCCTTTATTGCTTGAGAGCAGAGTTTGTATGATTAAACTACCCCAGAGAATAATCATACCGGAAAAGGAATAAAGGAAGCCAGTCCTGAGGAAAAGCCAGCTATTCCATTGTTTCCTTTGCCTAATGGAAGAAATAGTGGATAAAGAAACAAGGAAGGATCCTAAAATAGTCAGCCAGGGTTGAAAACAATCAAGAAAGCGGAGCTGCCCGACCCCGTGTTATTTTTATCGAATAACAGGGGGCAATACGGGTCAGAAATAGAGCAGTTACAGAAAGAATCGCAGGTTAATGTAACAATAAATGCTGATTCCTTTTTACAAGCCCCAGTAAACATGATCAACCTAACGTGGGCAGAGAAAGGAAAAGAAAAAGCTATATGGGAAGTGAGAGTTGAAAGGCGACAAATTGATAGGCCGACAGAATGGGCTATCAAGTTGCCCGAAAAGCCTAAAGCAGCAATAATCAAATGCGTGGTTTAATGTAGTAAATGTCAATGTGAGTGCAACTTGGAAGTACCAGCTGCAGGAGCCATCCTTGATCAATAGTTGATCAAGAGAAAAGAAAACGAAGAGCATGAATCTCGTATAAATATCATGCGAGCGACCGAAGAGGAAACCTTTCAGAACGTCTTCCAAAGGTTAGAAGAAGACTCTCAGCCGAAGAACTTATCAGAAGTATTCAGAAACTACGAAGCTTCAGATGAAGTAGAGGATAAGAAGGCCAAGACGCCAAGGTGGGTAGACATAAGACCACCTCAACCAAGTTATGCTAGTGGAGATGTTAGAATAAAAGGAAGGATAGTAAACCCGGTCACTAAGAAGAATGTTGCCCGGCTCGGGCAAAGATAGTATATAGTCGGAAGGGACGGAAAGCCCGTTAAAGAAATGGGAGCCTCCATGATTAGGAGAGTTCAAAGACAACATAAAGCCCTTATGAACTTATTAAAAGTCCCCACCACCTCAGAAACCTCCAAGAACATACAAGGTGCCTGATGAAGGGAAAAATCAGTCCCGCTGGAGAACCAAGAAAGAGGTGGAAAAAGCTAATAACAAAACCGAAGGGGAAGGAGATTATGCGCCACCAAGTCTTCACCCATGAAAATACAAAATCCTGAGAAGAGCTCAGGAGGATATGGTAATGATGCCAACACTTAAGTGGAGCCCGGAACCAATCTGTTTCATAACAATCTCGCCCGAGAGGAGGATACCCTCACCATTGCTGGTTGACACTCTTTGTAAGAACCTAGTGCAGACGCAGAACTTTGGCATAACTCAAGAAGAGGCGGTGCCTGAAATAATGTTGCCAAAAGAAGCACATGCTTGGTTAGATGAGTTTATGAACCACATCGGGGGCAAGGAGAGAGATTTACTTGGACTCAGCAACTTCCATATAAACATGACATATATATATATATATATATATATATATATATATATATATATATATTATAAGCCACGGTTCGCGCTGAGCATGATCAACCTCCAATGATAGAAGGTGATTACCTGACGATAGAACCTATGATGGCGCATGTTAGTATTGAGGATGTGGGGTAAGGAAAACCCAACCAAACAAGATTGCCTGAACAATCAATAAAAAAGCTTGAGATGATATACTCGGACATAATGGTTTTTGTCCGCCCGAGTTCAAGTCTAGCCAACTATCTCAAGCCTATATACGTAACTGCACACCTGAATAGAGTACCCTTCAAGAGGGTCTTGATTGATGGATGGGCCGCGGTTAATGTGCTACCATACAAGCAGATGAAGAGAATGTGCATGAATGAATGGGATCTTATCCCCACCGATCTGATAATTTCTAGTTTCTCAAGAGCTATCACTAAGACGCATGAGATACTGCCATTATAGGTGGACTTAGGTTCAAAACAATTCATGCTGGCCTTTTTTGTTGTGAATAGTACTTCTATTATGGGGCTTTACTAGGCAGATATTTGATTCATCAGAGTCTCTCTGTGCCATCTACCTTACACCAGCAAGTGACTGTTTACCATGAAGAAGGGGAAACAAAACTTGGGTTCTGGGAGATGGTAGATGCCGAATCACGGCCATTTCTCCCTACAGCCAACGTCGCAGAAGCCAACTTCTATAATCCCAGTGTTGGGATTCTTCAATGCTCAGGAGCTGATAATAACGGCTGCCCAACTAAGGTGACGGCCTAAAAGCTTCTAGAGCAAGGGCTAGCTCTTACGAGGGAAGAATGGGATCGGCCATGTATCATCCTAACTCCCCAACATCTTTAATGTTAGAACAAAAAAGGAAGGACCAAGTGGTAGCAGTCAGGTCTTTAATAAAAAGACTGATGGTGTATGAGAGAGAAAAAAAATAGGAAAGGGAAAGCTCGGCCAAAGAAGAAGAGGACTGGAGTAGAAAAACCTCAAGTAGCCAAATGAATAAAGAAGAATCTTTTGGGGAAGAGCTAGAAGCATCCATCCAAATGGTTGAGTGTGTATATGACTTGGACGTGCCAGATGATTTGCCCGATAGTTTAGAGCTGGTTGAGTTTTTGTGTGTAGAACCTGATAAACCAGCCCTAAAAGTGCAAGATCCAAGATATATACAAATCAATGGTTTGTTGAAAACCGAAGATCAAGCAGGGATTGTCGACCTTTTACACGAATTCAAAGATTATTTTGCTTGGCACTACACCGAGATGCCAGGTTTAGACACAACCTTAGTAAAACACAGGATGCCTATTAAGGAAGGGTTTAAACCTGTCAAGCAAACACCATGGATGATGTCAAAAGAGATCGAAGAGAAGGTTAAAGAAGTGATCGAAAGACTGGTGAAGGCTGGATTTATTAGACCTGCCAAATATGTTGAGTGGGTGGCCAACATTGTTCCTGTATTAAAAGCTATAACTAAAGCGGTTAGATGTTGCGTTGACTATAGAAACATTAATGGAGCCACGCTTAAAGATGAATATCCCATGCCAATGGCCGACCAATCCATAGATGCAGTAGCTAAACACAAAGTTCTATCTTTCATGGACGGGAATGCGGGATACAATCAGATAAAAATGGCTAAAGAAGATATACATAAAACAGCCTTTAGATGTCCAGGTCATGTCGGAGCATATGAATATATGGTAATGCCATTTGGACTCAAAAATGCTTGTACCACTTATCAAAGAGCAATGAATGCCATTTTTCATGACCTAATCGACCATAGCATGGAAGTATATATTGACAACATTGTGGTGAAATCCAAGACCGACAAGCAGCATTTGGTAGACCACAAACAAGCCTTAACAAGAATGAAGATCCACAAGTTAAAGATGAATCCAAAGAAATGTGTTTTTGGAGTGAGATCGGGCAACTTTTTGGGATTCCTCGTTCATCATAGAGGAGTGGAGGTTGATAAAAACAAAGCTCGGGCAATAATGGAATCACTTTCACCCACCAATAAGGTACAACTGCAAAGGCTGC
This sequence comes from Heteromeles arbutifolia, assembly GCA_024362995.1. NCBI lineage: Eukaryota > Viridiplantae > Streptophyta > Magnoliopsida > Rosales > Rosaceae > Heteromeles > Heteromeles arbutifolia. The sequence goes on from JANCRC010000006.1 coordinate 25,121,369, forward strand.
TTGGAAAAATCAACTTCCTGAAGAGATTTATCGCTAATTTAGCGGGCAAGATTCAGCTGCTAACTTATTTGCTGAAGTTAAAAGACAAGGAAGATTTTGAATGGGGCCCGCCACATCAAGAGGCTTTCAACAGCATAAAGGCTTACTTAGCCTCTCCACCAGTGCTCATGCCACCTCAGAGGGGAAAACCATTAAAACTTTATATCTCTACCTCGAAGAGGTCAATTGGAAGCTTGCTAGCCCAAAACAATGAAGGCGGAAAGGAACGAGTCATATACTACCTCAGTATAATCCTTACTGAAGTAGAGACAAGATATATCTTAGTGGAGAAGCTATGTTTGGCTTTGTACTTTACTGCTTGCAAGTTAATGCATTACATGTTGCCTTGCCACATCCATATCATTGCCAAGACCGACGTGATCAAATATATGCTGTCAAAACCTATGTTGACAGGAAGAATTGGGAAATGGATTCTGGCACTGTCCGAATTCAGTGTTTCAGTATGTACCTCAAAGGGTAGTTAAGGGGCAGGCGATTACAGATTTCTTAATTGAGCACCAAGAGTCTCAAGAAGAAATAATCAACATCCCAGGGACTCTGGAGGTGGCTAACCTTTGGATCCCACCAAGCAAAGCCCTCTCGGGCAAAGAAAAGTGGATTCAGCAGGAGGTAGAAAGGCTATCCAGCCTTTGGGTTACTCCATGGAAGCTGTATTTTGATAGATCTTGTACCTAAAATACTGCTGGGGCTGGGATCGTTATTATCAATCTGAGAGGTACTCATCATTGTTATTTATTCTTCTTAGATTATCAAGAAACTACTAACAATCGGGCAGAGTATGAAGCTTTGATAATTGGCCTAGAAATCTTGATAGAATTAGGGGCAATTGAAGTTGAAGTATTTGGTGACTCAGAATTGTTGATCAATCAGTTGAATGGAGAGTACAGATACAGACACATCACCATGGCCATTTATTACTTAGCAGTTACCCAATTATTAAGCTATTGGGGCACATAAATATCAGCTAGCTACATCCCTGAAAAAGCGAATGCGATTGCCAACGAGATGGCACAATTAGCTTTAGGAGTACAGATCCAAGAAAGGAAGTTTGGGGGAGACATAGAGATCCAGATAAGAAATCTTTCTTCCATTTTGGAAAGAGGATTCAGCCTAGATGTAATGAGTGAAGAAGTGGAAGCTGAAGATTGGAGGACACCTGTTCTTCGATATTTAAAAGATCATTCTTTCCCCACAAGTAAGAAGGATATATAGCGAACGACTAAGTATGCTTTGTGGGAAGAAAATCTACTAAGGAAGACTCCAGACAGGTTAATGTTGAAATGCTTAGGCCAGAAAGAGTCTATGAGGGTCATGGCCGAAGTGCATAAGGGAATCTGTGGAGCTTATCAGGCTGGAACCAAGATGAGGTGGCTGCTTAGGAGATACAGTTATTTTTGGCCCGAGATGGAGAAAGATTGCAAAGCTTATGCCCAAGGATGTGAAGAATGCCAAAAACATGGACCACTTCAACATGTGCCCATAATACCTTTAAACCCCGTGGTCAAGCCTTGGCCTTTCAGAGGGTGGGCAATGAACTTCATCGGGCAGATTCACCCGGCTTCCAGCAAGGGGCACACGTTCATAGTCGTGGCGACATATTACTTTACCAAATGGGTGGAAGCTTCAGCAGTAAAGACTATCACGTCAACGACGGTCAAGAAATTCATCGAAACTAAGATCTTACATAGATTCAGGGTGCTTGAGACAATTGTCACAGATCGCGGGCCATCTTTTATCTTAAGGGAAGTAGAAGAGTTTGCTAGTAAGTTCAAGATAAAGATGATTCGATCTAGTCTATACCACCCCCAGTCAAACGGTCAAGCGGAAGCTAACAATAAGGTCTTGGTAAGTATTATAAAAAAAGATGGTGGTAGAAAGGCCAGAGAAGTGGCATGAAAAGTTGGGAGATACTTTGTGGGCTTATAGAACTTCCAAGAGAACAGGAACTGGAACTACTCCTTATGCTCTAACTTTCGGGCAAGATGCGGTCCTACCCATGGAAATTAATGTGAATTCAGTTAGGATTCAGAATCAATTCGGGCTACATAGCAAAGAATATATTCAAGCTATGTGTCAGGGAATTGAAGATCTTGATGTAGCCCGAATCGAAGCTCTAGATAAAATTCAAAAGATGAAGAAAGCTGTTGCCCGAGCCTAAACCATCGGGGATTATCCATAACCATATCCATCGGGTAACAGATTTTCAATCGGTTATCGATTATATCCATCTTCGTCAAAAACAAAAAACAAAAAAATTATAGTCATCCAATTGCACTATAAATTTTAGTATATACTAATTCCGTCATTAAATAGCAACATCCAATTACAAAAAACATAACAATGTATTTGAAGTTGTTCATGATAACATGCACCAATTTCTTGACAATGAGACTCTTAAAGAGAGATGAATCTGATAAACTTGGAACATTTGATAATTGATACATAAAATGATTCAATGAATTAATTTGGTTGAGTATAACAATAAGAGTATTGAATTGATGAGGTTGTTGGTATGCCCCATGCATGATGTTTGGTGCATAATAAAGATAGTATAGGGTTTGATGCATGCATAATGAATTAGTATAGGGAGGGTTCAGTAAATTGAATAAAATTATATTATATTATATATATATATATATATATATATATATATATATATATATATTCGGGTCGGATTCGGGGATGGATACGGATTGGGGACCCCTATAACTATATCCAAAACCATAACCGAACAAAGTTCACGGTTTTTCCCCATATCCATACCATACCCGAATTTTCATATCCAAATCCAATCCATTCAAGCGGTTATCCACAATTATCGGGTTTAACGGTTAGAATTGCCATCCCTAGAAAACATATGTTATCTACTAATGCTTGAAAATAAGCCCTTTTAGGTCTGCCTTTAAAAATAGGAACCCTCAAATAAGTAAATGGAAGCTCACCTCTAAAGGCACCAAGCTAGGATAAAATACACGAACAATACATAGAAGTAGACTTCTCAATATAAACGCGAGACTTAGCTTTACTAATAACCATATTCTTCAATAAAATGCATAAGGTTCATAAGACTGTGGTTGTCACCTCTGCAAAAAACCATAATGTAGATAAAGTAGTTCTAGGGTTTCAAATATTCTTTTTTGTCTTATTATTCTCCTTAGGAGGTAATGCGCGCGCGCGCGCACACACACACACACTACTTCACCTTGTGATACAAGGAATATTAAATAACCAAACTAGGAAACATAAATACATTCCTATTCCACCTAAACCTCTGACTCTCAAGTTGGAGCATAGATATCTCCTAGGCCCAACTTGTCGAGTGAGTCCTGAAACCTCCTAGCTGAGACTGCATGTGTCAAAATATCCGCCAGCTGTTCATCTGTCTTTACAAACGGAATGTCAACCAACTTAATATCCAGTTTCTCTTTTATGGAGTACCTATTCACCTCAACATGCTTGGTCCTATCATACTACACGAGATTGTTTGCTATCTGCTTGATTATCACAGTACAACAGCATAGGTCATTTAGGCTTAAATCCTATCTTAATAAGCAAAATCCGAAGCCACAAAAGCTCACAAATACCATGTGTCATTCCTTTGTACTCAGCCTCTGCCGAAGACTTCGCAACCACATTTTGCTTCTTATTTATTCAGGTTACAAGGTTACCAGCTACAAAAGTAAAGTAGCTTGAAATGGATCGCTGATCAGTAATATTTCCAGCCCAGTCTGTATCCGTGTATCATTTCACTTCCATATGTCCATGTTTTCTGTACATTAGTCATTTCCCTGAAGTTCTCTTCAAGTAACTCAATATTCGCATTATCGCCACCATGTGATCCTCACCAGGTGCATCCATAAACTGACTCACCACACTTACTGTGTAAGCAATATCTGGCATTGTGAGTGACATGTAAATCAACCGTCCTACTAGCCTTTGGTATATTTCCCTATTTGTCCGGACTTGATCCTGATAGATTCCAAGGTGATGAGTCTGCACAATAGGTGTATCCACTGGTTTACACCCTAGCATACCAGTTTCAGATAGAAGATCTAATATATTTTTCCGTTGTGATAAGTATATTCCTTCCTGAGACCTAGCAACTTCAATCCCTAGGAAATATTTAAGTCCCCCAAGGTCTTTCATCTCAAACTCGAAAAATAAGTATCCCTGCAATTGTTCAATTTCCATTGTATCATCACATGTGACAATCATATTATCCACATATATAATGAGAAAGGTTACTTTTCCATCTTTGCATTTGATGAACAAAGTATAATCTGAGTTACCCTGTCGATACCTGTACTTTTTCATTGCCTGGGTGAACCGCCTAAACCATGCTGGGGGTGATTGTTTAAGACCATGCAGTGCCTTCCGAAGTATACACACTTTCCCACTGGAGTTTGCAGTGTCGTATCTTAGTAGAAAATCCATGTACGCCTCTTCCTCTAAATCTCTATGCAGAAATGCATTTTTTTACATCAAACTATCTCAAAGGCCAGTCAAGATTAATAGCAAGAGACAATAAAACTCTAATGGTATTCATTTTCGCCACGGGAGGCTACCCCAAAAGTCTGGTAAACCCTTTGGCCACTAACTTTGCCTTGTACAAATCAATTGTTCCATCTACCTTATGTTTTATAGTGAACACCCATTTGCACCCTGTTGATTTCTTCCTCTTGGGAAGCGTAACCACACTCCATGTATTATTTTGTTGTAATGCTTCCATCTCAACTTGCATTGCTTCTGTCCATTTCGGATCTTTCAAAGCTTCTTCCACTCTAGTAGGTATTTTGATAGTTTCCATTTGCCGAACAAGTGCACTGTATTTCGGTGAGAGTCGATGAGTGGATACATAGTTTGCAATGAGGTACCATACCTTTGCTTCTGGAGAGTACTTGTCAGGTGGTTTTCCTCGATTTTGTCGATAAGGTAACACATAAAATGTTTTCACAATATCTGAGTGAGAACTCAGATCATGAACGTGTACTTGAGGAGTATGAGAAGAGTTGAGGTTAATGTGTTCTACTTTACTAAAGCTACATATTTGTCCACTTAATTCTAGACACCCATCACTGGGACTTGCGGCTTCGAATATCAAGTCTGGCCATTTGTTCCCACATTAATTACCCCAGACTCTTGGGGACTTGGGATGGTTGTTGCTGACTGATCCCGCCCACTTGGGCAATCAATATTTGAGAAATCGCATGGATTGCATGGCCCACTTGGGCTGTCATGCTCTGAGTCATTTGGGCTTCTGTCTCTTGATGTTCCATCTCGGGTTTCTTTCAGTGCATCATCAAGTCTGGCCATTTGTGCCCACATTAATTACCCCAGACTTTTGGGGACTTGGGATGGTTGCTGCTGACTGATCCCGCCCACTTGGGCGATCAATATTTGAGAAATCACATGGATTGCATGGCCTACTTGGGCTGTCACGCTCTGAGTCATTTGGGCTTCTGTCTCTTGATGTTCCATCTTGGGTTTCTTTCAGTGTAGCAAGGTTGCTGCTGCTGTCACCATCTTGATTAGGCAGCCTACTTGGGCTGAGTCTGCAGAGGTAATCTTCACTATACCGAACCCACCATAATCGTCAATTAAGGTTATCTACCCCTAATGAGTACAGCTGGGAAGAAAAAATAATTCATCTTTAGAGAATGTAACATCCATGGTGACGTACATATATCCAGTAGTTGGATGATAACATCGATACCCTTTTTTGTTGAGGACTAAAGCCAAGGAACACACACCACACCGCACAGGGATCAAGCTTGCTTCTTTGATTTTTGTGAAGATTGACATATGCCACACAACCAAAAACCCGAGGTTCAAGAAGAAGAATGGAATAGAGCAAAACATGATCTGCAAGCACGGCCAATGGCATTCTAAAAGAGATAACACGATATAGCATTCGGTTCACGAGATAAATAGCATAAGTGACTACATCAGCCCAATATATATGGGGTGCACAGCTACCAAAAAGAAAAGCACGGGTAATCTCAAGGATGTGCCGATTTTTTTGTTCGGTAACTCCATTTTGCTGTGGGGTTTGAGGACACGTAATTTCATGAAGAATGCCCTTTTCCGTAAAGAAATTAGAAAGATCCTGATTAAGATACTCACCAATGTTGTCTGATCGAAGCACTTTAACAAGGAGTGAATATTGAGTATAGACTATGTGATATAACTTTTTGAAGATGCCACCCACATCACTTTTGTTTTTCATAAGGTACAACCAATTCATCCTAGTGTAGTCATCAATGAATGTTACAAACCTCCCTCCTTTTAGTACCACAACCAATGATTGCCTAAGTCCGGATATCTTGAAGTAAACATAAAGACAGAAACAATTGCACAACACAGTCTAATTGCTCAGTGACATGTCCTACAGATAACAAATGGCTTAAGAGTGTGGGAACAAGTAAACAGTTATGTAATGAGAGAGTAGAAGTGAGTGCTATCGAACCCGCTCCTGTAATCAGGGCAATACCTCCATTAGCAATGACAATACTGTCCCGTGGTGGTGGTGTTGTAGAGTTAAATAAAGTACGATCATAAGTCATATGATTAGTGGCTCTAGAGTTAATGATCCAACCTATATCAAGATCAACAGATGCAACTAAGGTTATTCCTGTGGTACCTGGATCGTCGGATTGCTCTTGAGAAACAATCAAGTTTAAAAGATATAGTTGTGGGCCAAGACTGGCTGGGTCTGAGTCTATTTTCTGATGGTCTTCTGTTGGTGAACTCGATGGGCCCTTACCGAGTCTACTGCCAACATCATGATTTCCTTTAGGTTTAGCGGTTTGTGCTGCATGCACGCCTGCTTGCTTCTCAATTGAATTGTGAGTGCCAGACGTAGCGGGCCAAGACTCTTGCATACTAGAGGTAAGTGCCGCAAGCCCAATTCCTGCTTCAACATGTTTTTCTTGCACAGCGTCTGCAATCATTCGCTATTCATCCATTAAAAACAGCAACTTGGTGGTTTTGTAGGATTTAGGTCATGTGTGACTCTCTTGTCTCGAGATCACACCTTTATTTTTTGCTTTTGTTTTATTGCAAATTGATTTTGAAGCCAACAAGAATCTCAAATGTCAGCACTAAGATAAAATTATGATTTTGAGTTTCAACCTTTGTCTTCTTCTCAATCTTTGTCTTCTTCTTTCAGTGTGAAGAGCAATGTCTCTTGCTTCGAGACGCCGAGATTTAGACTTCTAGGTTTTCTTTTCCTTCTTTCAGTGGGGTAAGCGATGCCTTTGAGGTTTTCTTTTCCTTCTTGCATGAAGAAAATAACCACCAAAACTATATGGACCCAGATCACTACTCGAATTCATAGAAAATACAGTTTGTTTAATCTCCCCCATTGTGAGAATAGCCAATAAAGTATCATTTCCAGATGTAATAACCGACGAGGAGTAACCAAACCTGTATCGATAACAAGACCATCAATATTTAGGAGTCCTTTATTCGAAAGGATATATTTTGTGTCCTTTTATGTTTCCTTGTGAAACCAGGAGTGTATGTGTATATTCTTAATCTTGTGAATAATAAGATGACAAGTATTCTAGCGTATAATTCTATTCCAAATACCTACAAAAGAGACTGTTTGGTGTCAGTGTGTAGTGTGGGTACTGGTTGTATAAAATGAACAAGGATCCTCGCCAGATCCATTCCCTAGGGATCCCATAATCGTGTCTGTTCATTGTATATCGTGCGGTCAGAAATCATTTAAAATTTAAAATTTAAAATTCAAATATTAATAGTACCTAACGAAAACTGACTGCACGATGTACGATGAATGAACAAGATTGCGGAATCCCTAGGATCCCTAGGGAATGGATCCGGCGAGGATCCTGGTTCGTATAAAATATGTTTAGATTATCGTTATTGTGTTTCCAGCTGTTATGGTGAGGAGAGAATAAGCATAAATGCTAATGCAAGTCGTCCTTTTGTGGACCGTATATTCTAGTACTCTAGCTTGCTGCTAGTGTTATATAACGGGGATTACAGCTTCCGTTCCTAACCATCTTTTCCAAAAGAAAAACGAAACTAGCCAATGCTACTAGTATAACATTAATTTCTATACGTATTTTTTTGATGCACTTAATTTCTAGGTTCTCATAAATTAATATGCAGAGCCACGTTTCTTATCCTCCTCCTCCTTCTCCTCCTCCAAAGGAAAGTAGCAAAGCACTACCACCATCTAAGAGACTGCCCAGATCTGGTTGCAATTTTAATCTAGAAGAAGACTATGTATGTTAGGTGGTTTATAGGACTTATTAAGGCTCTATGTTCAATTTTTATACCTCTCACATGCAAAGTCGCTACAAAGGGAAAGTAGCTGATTTATATATATGGTTCTGGGTAAAACTAAAAGGAAAACCCTAGTCTTATGCTCCATGGTTTAGGATATAAGACTAGGTTTTCTTATATCTGTCCCCAGCAATACTTGATATGTATTTTCAATTTTAGTGCATCTCTTTCTATATCAATAAAGGAACTCAGTAGAAATATATTGAATATAAAAGCAAATTATTATACGGCCCTTGCAAAATCGTGATTATGTATACTTAAAATCTTTGTTCAATTCAGCCGCTAAAGATCTCGGAGGCCTAAAATATTAAGACTATAAAATGCGCGTTTAGTTAAGAACTTGGACGTCCATAGTTGTGTATTCGGTTTAATATTAGCAATATTGCTAATATTTGGCTGATCACTAGTCACGCATTATCAAGATAACCATGCATGTTTGATTCCTTGTAAGTAATTATTAGTTATTACTTCTTTATCAAGACTAGGAACAAAGTCGATTCAATATATATAATGGAGCCTTTTTCTAGTTTTATTAGCATCACTTTGTCACATTATATAATTTTATGAGTTTTCTTTCTGTTGGTTTTGTATTTAGATTACATGCATGTTTTAAAAAGAAATTCTGGTCTCATAAATTATTGGGAAATACCCAGAAATAAAACAGTTTCTTAATCTTGGGACAGAAATATGACATTTTAAATATGCACACGTATGCACAACAATTGGACAGAAACAAGAATTTTCCTACACTTTGAAATGACCAAATTGTCCTCCCATATAAACGGGTTATCCATAAATTCCAGCTCTCATTTCTCATTTTGTAGAGAGAGAAACATAGAGAAGAGAGAGACAAAATCTCTCTCCCCCAATTTAGTTCAAAGAACCCTAACCCACCCATCTTCATCCAAGAGCTATATCTTTCTCTCCCTCTCTCTCTCCTCACTCTCTACATTTCGAATATGCACAAGAGCTCTCTCTCTCTCTAACCCACTCATCTTCTTCGATTTTTACCTTTTTATTTGTAGGTCTTGTGAACTGGGTTTGCTTAAATTTGCTTTTTGATTGATGGATTTTTGGAGTTGAAATGTTGGTTTGGTGTTTCTTGGAGGAGACTAAAATCCTTCAATTTTTATTTTTTATCATTTCTCTGATTTATATGTGGGTTTTCATTTCTTCTATCTTCTCCCTCCCTCTGCTCCCTCTATCAATCCAAATTTACAAGCACTAAAATAGGGTTTGGTTTTTGCTGCAATTAAATGAAAAAACATATTAAAGGTCAATTGTCTTTTGGAGAAGAGATAAATTTGAGGAAAAAGAGAGAAATCAGAGTGGAAAGAAGGAAGAGAGAAGAATATAGATGAAATTATTTCACATACTCGTTCGTTCTCTTCGTATTAAGCTCGCTCATACATTGTATGTAGATGACATGTACACGACATGCACAGGACATGCACATGTTATGCTGACAGATCTGAGCTCAACCCAAAAAACCATAGCTCACAGCTCTCTCTTCAAAATCAGAAAAATGGCGCAATCAGATAAATAACCCTAAACTTTATATGAAGAATCGAAGATTCATTAATTTGAATTTGGTATCAAATTTGATTGGGTTCAAATATTTCAAGGATTTGAAAAAAAGTTGCAGTTTGAATAGGCATGAAAGAACCCAACTGAATCAAAGGAAATTGTTTCATGAACTCGTTCACTTTGTTCATATTTGCAGGGCCTGCCTCTGAATCAAAGGAAAAAGTAGTAAACTACGTTAATGCGAAGTGGATCAAAGATGTAAATACGCACCACCTATACATAATACACTATATGCACACCACATGCACATAATATGTACAATACATGCACATGATATGCACGGAACAAGAGAAATTTTAACAACAACATATTAGTATAGTGGATACAATAAAAACATAATTGTTATGTATATAAGGTACAGTGACAATTTGAAAATTCTTGTTATATATATCAACTACCGTTTAACTGTGCACATGAAAAACATGATACTTTTGTCGTTATTTCACGGACACGCACGACCGTTAACGTCCTCTAAGTTTTTTCTTAATTTTGATTTTTGCCAAAGCCAACTAGATTGTGGTCATACTCGCTAAATTATGAGGCACAACATACGTGCATCATAACTATCGAACATTCCTGCTTCTCATATTAAGATGTAGCCATGCACACCATATGCACACCACATGCACATTACGGAAAAAATTTCACAAATTTCTGCATTTTGACACTTGAACCAAAAATTGTTCCATCCCTGTCTTGTAGCACGTCAAAACTTGAAATTTATTCCATAACCCATACTCCTCAACATGAAACACAAACCCTAATTTAACTTCTAAGTATTAATTCATCTTACAAACAACTCATTTATTCCATAAATCATTAATGAAGGAACTTGAAACTAAACACCCTACCTTACTATGCATGTCAAAGCTTTGATCACCGGAAAAAATGGAACTTTCAGGCCAAAACAGAAAATATGGTACAAAACCCAGCTCAATCTTCTAGCCTCTCTTTGGACTTCCATCTTTTCAAAATCGGAGCTCAAAGAGCTGAGAAAGGGAGAGAGTAGAGAGAGAAAGTGAGAGAAGAGAGAGAGGAAATGAGAGAGAGTAGAGAGAGAAATCATAAAATGGGGGAGAGAAAGTGAGTAATAACCTATTTATATGTGGGTATTTTAGTAATTTCGGTTTTATGCATGGTGTGCATAGCTTGTGCATGGCCGTTTTACCCTATTTTTATCCCAAAATTAAGAAATTGTCCCATTTTGAGGTGTTTCCCTAAATTATTAGCGGTTTATGTTTGGTTTGCTTTACTATTAATTTTCATGTGGCGCTTTTCCGGAAGGTACTTTTAGCATGTGACTCTTTTATTATGGGGGAGTAGCTCAACTTATGAGCACATGTAAGGTTTCTTCATTTTGTGTGTGTGATTTATACCCTCAACATGCCCCCTCACACGTGACGAACTTTTAAGCCTAACACTTGGACAGTAGCGGATCCAGAATGTATTATTAGGGGGTCTATAAGAATAGCACGTGTAGTGCACAAAATTTATTTGACAAAAATAGCATGCAAATCGCCATTTCATCGAGTCTTGGTAGGCCTAAAGTCATTTGCAAAGGCATATTGTACTCTTGTTAAGGCCTCATTTGAGTGGGTGACTAACATATTCCAAGGCTGCTCCAATATGAATGCTTAACGAAGGAACATACTTATCTTGAACACAATAACAAATTGATTGATATCATTGCATCCCATTAATATATTTGTTTTGAATAATGATGCTTTGTTCATTCCCTGAGACTACCATTTCATTTACTTTGCATTTTTGGATAGTCTTTTACTTAACTCTTTTTTTTTTCTTCCTACAATTGTAACACAACCAACCAACATGCCATATATAAATAATATTAGGACTAGACGGTAAACCAAAATCTTCGACCAACCCAAATTATGAAGAAGTAAATAATAATAATAATAATAATAGGAGATGAAAAACATAATTGCGCTGTACTCCCAAATCCAAGCATGCCCTGCTACCCAGCAGTCCAAGCTCTTCTCTAAGGCATTTTATCAAACAGTTAGAGGGCATATATGAAGGGCAACTCCAACCTTCAAATGTGTAGCACCCAAGTCATCCATGGAGATTTACTGGAGTTCAGGGGTCAGTTGGCCCCCTTTGATAGTAAGTCAGTCTGCCCCTGCATGTGGACAACATAAATTAGGTGACATGGATCACGTGTGGCCGTTAGGCTTCACATGCGGGGCAACCCACTTTAATAATAATAATTATTATTTCACCCTCAAAATAATTAGCAATATAAGAAGTAAATTATTTACTTATAAGCACATGCAAGGTCCTTCTTTTTCCCTATATGAGATTTATATCTCAACAATTCGTTTACTTACGATTTTTTTTTTCAGAGGAAGTGGACATTTCATTAAGAATACAATTTAAAGACTAGTCATATGTCAAAGAGTTCATGGTCTCTAAAAACCCTTGCACCCGAGTAAAATCACATGAAAAATACCCCAAACAAGGAAAAAACCACATATCGTGATGACTTGATCTTGGATGAACGATTGCCTCAAGGATTTGGCTTGTGGCGAACGAAAAATCGACACATGTGGTGGTGCTTGTTGATTCTTCAAAGGTTTTAACGAACACAGAGTGCTTTACGAATTCTTCTAAGTGTTTTGAGGATTTGGGTGCTTAAGCTTTGGCAGCGTCTGGGTGCTTGAAAGATTTCTGAACCTCTTTCTTTGGCTTGGAGCCTATGAAAGAACCAAGACTTGATTTGTGTCTTGGTTCATTATTTGTGACTTTACTCCATCAATTAATATTTGATTTAAATAAATATAATACAAATAAATCAATACATTTAAATTGATTAATTTATTTAATTTAACTTAAAATCAAATGATCCCTTTCTGCCATATATTGACACGAGTCCTATTGATGACTGGTCTAGTTTTTTAACGAATCACATGCCATGTGTCAATTTGTGAGACACATGGCACATGGCACATGACACATGCCACGTAAGCCCTTGCATGCCAAAATTTAATGCATTGGTGAACATTTATTTTCACTGAAATTTGCATGTCTACACAAAGATGAAAAAAAGGACCCGAGATTTTGTTAACAGTGTGGAGTTGAATTCGTTGATTCTCGGATACGAAGATATCAAATGGGCTACATCAAACTAGCATGCCCAGTAACCCATGTGTGGTATTTGAAACGTCTTCCTAGTTATATTGCGAATCTTTTAGATAAACCTCTTAAAGAATTAGAAGGCCTAGTATATTGCGATGTGTGATTTGATCAAAATTTTGTTTTTACAAATTCGGAATGAGAAACTGTTATCCTATTCAATCGAATAGGGATGCCTTGGATCTGACATGTCTCTTGGTAGGAGTGAGCATAACATGAAACTCAGAATTATGGGTGTATTCAATACTCCCAAGTAAAAAGGGAATTGGTCTATGGTCGATTCAGTAACCAATAATATGAATTTATAGTTGTACCACGTAAAAAAAATACTTCTTTTGTGGAATTAAACATTCCCTTTCGTTTAGAAAGAAATTAAATTATGTTTATGTCCAAATAAGCAAATATGTCATTGGGGGAAGGCAGTGAGTGATGTTAAGGGAAGGGAAGTTGATTTGGAGACATCCTAGATAGCGTTCATAAGCCACGTCGGACCTTCTTCAGTCCAAAATGAAAAATCCATAACTGCAGCGAGCAATATTGTGAGCAACACCATTGGTCTGTCTCTTGACATGGTTGGAAGTGATCTGGGAAGACGACGGACTTCATCTACCAATACCCCTTCCACCCCAAAGCATTCGTCTGGCCTACAGACCAATGGTATCGCCATCGATGAGTCAGATTCCATTTGGAGAGGGACCCCAGGGACCCCGCATCCAGTACAAACGATACTCCCACATTAAGAGCATAAAGTTTGATGTATAACGATATTCCCACCCCAAAGCATTCATCTGGCCTACAGACTAATCTTTCTTTCAGTCATTCCCTTCCTGTAATCTGTTAGATACCAAATATCTTGGACAATTGATTGAATATTCCAAGGCGCATTAATCTCTGTTTTAAGAACTTGTATCCAAATTTTAAAGTCTCTTTCAATCTCTACTCTGATAACTGGAGCCTATACATGTGATGTTCATATCTAAAGAATCAGGGAAATTATTTAACCAAAACAGTGTGTTTGAAGGTTTTGCATTCAAGTTTTAACACCCCCCTCCCAAGGGGTCTATATCTTAAAATATTTAATGATGATAGGAGTATTGAGTGAACGGTTGTGATATTGCCAAATGTCAACATTTTAGCTTTGCAGTTATAAGTTTGTTAGAAGTTAACTTAGCTTGTAAACTAACTTAGCCCCAGTTTGGGGTTGAGGTGATTTTAAAAAAAGCTGCTATGAAAAAAAGCTGTGACAGTTTTTGGTGTTTGGTAAACATTCAACTTCAGCTTTTTTTCACAGTTTTGGGTGAAAAAAAGCCAAAAACAAGAAGCTGCAAAACCCAGCTTTGAAAAACCGGCTTTTTTTCACATCTGTTTTACATAAAAGTTCACCAAACACTATAATACTACCTTTTTTTTTTCAAAAGCATTTTTACAAAAAAAGTTTACCAAACACTCTGCTGCTTTATTTCACAGCTGCTTATTCTCACAGCACAGCAGAAGCAGCTTTTTTTCAAAGCACAGCAATACCAAACCAGCCCTTAGACTTGTAATGAAACAGTTACAACTAATGAAATATAAAATACAATTCAGATAACTTCCTCTCTGAACTTTCTCTCTTAACCTTACTACTACATTTAGCTAGGTTTATATGGTATCTTCGATGGAAAAAGCATAAAGCTTTACGGTTCATCGATATGGGTTTTCTGTATCTGCTTTCGCCTCTGCTCGCACAAGTCTAAGCTTTGATCTTTGTCTCGTTTCTCCAATTTCTTCCTTTCCCGTTTCTGATTTAGGGTTCTTATCCCAAATTGGATTTCTGAATTCTTGTTTGGAATTATGCACACCAAGTGTTTGATACTTGTTCCTTGCCAGTTTCTGTGAAGAAAAGTTGCAACGATGGTAACCGCTTCTTAATTACAGATCTTGCAATCGCCCATTACGTCTATCATTTCCTCTGTTTCTACGTTTGCCACTATGAAGCTTGATGACACCAATTACTTGACATGGCACTTTCAGATGCAACTTCTGCTAGAAGGTTATGGAATTATGAGGTTTGTTGATGGTTCCAACCCTTGCCATTCTCGATTTTTTAATGAGAATTCTGGTGATTCTAATGTTGTTTCTGGTAGTACTACTGTTAGAGTCGAGTCAGATACAAACAAGATACAGAAAATGCATGACAAAGCATTGATGCAACTCGTTTCTGCAACTCTTTCATCCCCTGCGATTTCTTGCGCCATTGGGAGTAATAGTTCTTTGGATTTATGGACTCGAATGAAGGAACAATTCTCAACAGTTACTCACACCAGCATTTTCCCAATGAAATCTGAGTTACAGACTATCAAGAAAGGTAATGATTCCATCACTTTCTATCTTCAAAGGATTAAGGAAACTAGAGATTACTTGTCTGCTGCTGGTGTTTGTTTTGAAGATAATGATATTGTAATACTTACACTAAATGGTCTGCCATCTGAGACCATTAGGTCAGCCATTAAAGGTCGTGACACTGTTATTCCACTGAAAGATCTTCGTTCCCAATTGCTTGCTGAAGAAGTAATGATTAAGAATATGAATGATGCACATATGCTCACTGCTTTGGTTGCTCAACAATCTGATTTCAATTCCAAGAATTCTAGCTTTTCCTCTCAGAATAATTATGGTGGTTTCTCATCTTAGAATTCTAACCTAATTATCAGTCTGATGGTTACAGAAGTTTTAACAACAATAATGAAGGCAGGGATAGGTTCAATTCTAATAACAGGTAACAAGCATTTTTCTCCAACTCTAGATCTAGAATTTAGGGAAATTCTCCCAGCAGTTTGGTTCTTCTCCAGCAATGACTTGTCAAATATGTGGCAAACATAATCATCTTGCAGACACATGTAGATTCAGAAATACTCATGTTTCTCAAGGGTGTCAAATACGTGGGAAAAACAATCACTTTGATGATACATGTCGATTTAGAAATGATGGGCTAAATTCAGGATGTCAAATTTATGGTAACTCCAATCTCATTTCTGCTTCCAGAAGAACTCTACTGCTCCAATGAATGCCATGTATGCTTACACCAACTCTGGAACTCAGTCTAGTTATTCATTGCCATCTGTCACACCTCAGCAAGTATGGCTCACTGATTCAGGAGCAACAAACCACATGACAACAGAATTGCAGAATCTGTTTTTTACAACACCTTATCCATCAAATGAGACCATACAAGCTGTTAATGGTGAATGTTTAGCCATATCCCATATTAGCCCCACAATCCTTAAAACTCCATTAAATTCAATTTTATAGGTTCCCAAGTTAACACATAATCTGTTGTCAGTTCATAGAATATACTTGGATAATAACTGTTGGTTAATATTTGATGCATTTTGTTTCTGGATTCAGGACAAAACCACATGGAGGATAATCTACAAAGGGCTGTGCAGTAATGGGTTGTATCCTATCATCTCACCAACATCTAGTGCTTATTCGAAACATGGATATATTGCTGTTTATCTTGGACAACAAGTCAACTCAAGGTTATGGCGTAACAAACTAGGTCACCCTTCTAAATCCTATAGTATTCCAAATGTTAAGAAAGTCCAATGTGTCTTGTAATACTGATTCACTACCTATGTTGTGTTTTACTTGTTTGGAAGGAAAGTTTACAAAACTTCTTTTTCCCTTGTCTTAGTCTAAGTTTTTAAAACCTTTTGAGATAGTCCATAGTGATGTGTGGGGTCCAACTCCTTGTTTGTCCATTGAAGGGTTCAAATATTATGTAACCTTCATTGATAAGTGTACTAGACACAATTGGATTTTCCCAATAAGTAATAAAAGTGATGTTTACTCTACCTTTGTCTCCTTTTATCAATACATTGTCAATCAATTTGATGCATCTGTTAAAATATTACAAACAAATGGGGGATAGGAGTATATAGGGAAATCTTTTCAAGCCTTTCTTTGGGATAAAAGGATTGTTCATCACATGTCCTACCCTCAAACTCCTAAACAAAACAGCCTAGTTGAAAGGAAACATAGGCATATCATTAAGACATCCATTACATTGTTACAGACAACATCCTTACCTCTTATGCAACTCAAGCATCTGTCTACCTTATAAATAGGATGCCTTCTCCCAAATTGAATAATAAATCCCCATTTGAACTGTTATTCCATGTCATTCCAAAAATACAACATTTTAGAACCTTTAGTTGTTCTTGGTACCCATTACTTAGACCTTATAACAATACCAAACTTCAATACAAAGTGCATTTTCTTGGGGTATGCTTCTAAGTTCAAAGGGTACATATGTTTTGAGGCTACTAAAAAAAGGGTTTATATATCTAGGCATGTAATTTTCGATGAATCTGAGTTCCCTTATCCCAACTTAATATCTCCACTCAAACTAATTAGTTATTCATTACCTGCATCAACAGTTTTCAATCCTGTTATGGTTCCAAATAATGATGATGTGATGGTTATGCCTCCTGCGTATTTTCCAAATCATACTCAGTCTAGTCAATCATAGTCTGTTTTAAATAGGTCAATGGAAACTAGAACTCAACCTACACCTATAAACAATGAGCCATGTAATTAATTTAGTCTGTTTATGCCATCTGCAACATCAACTACTGGTTCTATAGATGGTGTTATCAATGAAGCTGCAACTACACCTATTACTATCACTACAAATCAATCTTTATCCTCTTCTGTCAATGTGGTACCTAAATTCCAACTGATCAACTTCAAGTGGTTCTTTCTATTCCACCATTCAATTTGCATCCCATGCAAACTAGATCAAAGAGTGGGATCTCCAAAAAGTTGCATTATATTCTGTTATACATGAGCATAGAGGAGTTGATCTCTCTCAAGTAGAACTACTTACTTACAAGTCTGCCTTGAAATCTTCAGTGTGGGTGGATGCTATGAAGGAGGAACTTACAGCTCTACATAGTCAAGGAACTTGGTCCCTGGTGCCTCTTCCTCCTCATAAAAATTTGGTGGTCTACAAATGGGTATTCAAAATAAAGAAGAATGTTGATGGGTCCATAGGGAGATATAAGGCCACATTGGTTGCAAAGGGATTCAATCAAGAAGAAGGAATTGACTATGGTGAGACCTTCAGTCTAGTGGTTAAACCAACCACTGTGAGGCTAGTAATTGTTTTGAATGCACACTATGGTTGGTCTTTAAGACAACTCTATGTGAAAAATGCCTTTTTACATGGCATTCTCCAAGAAGAGGTATATATATCTCATATTTATTGATTCTAAACAAGGTGATTATGTTTGCAAGCTTCATAAATGTCTATATGGTTTGAAACAAGCCCCTAGGGCATGAAATGACAGGTTTACAAAGTTTCTGCCTTCATTGTGATTTCAGTCTACTTATTTTGATTCTTCTCTATTTGTCAAGCATGTTGGTGGTTCTATTATGATTCTATTGTTATATGTTGATGATATAATCATCACAGATAGTGCAACTCAAGCTATTAGTGAGGTTATTCATTCTTTGGCTAAGGAATTTGATATCAAGGATTTAGGACCTTTGCATTACTTCCTAGTCATACAAATTGTGCAGCAATCAGATGTGATAGTTTTGTCTAGGATGAGTATGTCATAGATCTTTTCATCAAGTCTGAAATGTTGTCCTCTAAACCTTGTGCCACCCTTTGCCTGTCATACAATCGATTAATGAAAGATGATGGAAAACCATACAACAATCCAGGTCTAACCCTGTATAGGAGTCTAATGGGGGCTCTACAGTATCTCACTTTCACACGACCTGATATTACTTTTGCAGTACATCAAGTGTGCCAATTCATGCAAGCACCAACAAAATCTCATTTCATGGTTGTGAAGAGAATTCTCCCTCAAGGCAACATAAGGCATTGTAATAATCTCCAGCTCAGTTTCTCTGCCCCTAAGCTTGAGAGGGGATGATAGGAGTATTGAGTGAATGGTTGTGATATTGCCAAATGTCAACAGATTAGCTTTGCAGTTATAAGTTTGTTAGAAGTTATTTAGCCTCTAAGCTAACTTAGTATAAATACTCTTATAATGAAACAGTTACAACTAATGAAATATACAATACAATTCAGATAACTTCCTTTCTAAGCTCTCTCTCAACTATCTCTCTCTCCCCCTCTCTCCCCCTCTCTCCTTCTCTCTCTCTTAACCTTCTTCCTTACTGCTACATTTAGCTTGGTTTATAATATATGCTTACTATGAGTCAGGGATGAGAATGAAAAATTCTCATTTAAACTGAAAATGAAAGATGTTCTTTCTAGTGTTTAAACTACAGAAAATAAGGATATCTTGGAATGATCATTTAATGCATTTCAATGCTAGATTTGTGAATAATTATACTTTTTTAATATAAACGATATTCTATATTAATCTATACTAAAGGGGATGTATGAGAATTTGAACCCGTAACTCAGTAGGTTGAAGAGAAAAATCCTAACCATTAGAACACTCCATTGCTTACCCTAGTGGAGAATAAGATTCAAATGTGTTTAATTTTTTTATTAATATTCTTATTCTCATTATTTAAGAAAATTAAAAGAATACCTAGCTGCTCAATAAGATTCTTAACATTATATTTACTTGTACACGTCTACTGAACTTTTTAATTTATTCTAGTCTTATTTTGAGCTACGCCTCCTGGAATTCGATTTCTATCTCTATTTGCTCTCTATAACTCAAAAGTCGTCACTTTACTCTCTGAAACTCAAAATTCGCTCCACTTTGTCCCTAGAAATCATTTTTGATCCCACTTTGCCCCCTAAAACTTGAATGTCGTCTCTATAATACTCAAAATTTGCTCCATATTACTTTAAATCTGTTAATTTCTTGTGGATTTGATTTGGGTGTGTCAGGCCAATCAATTTCTTTTTTATTTTTTTCATCTCTTTAATTTCTTTTAAACTTAATATTCTCCTATTATAAAATGTTAACGCATAATGAAGATTTATAGTCAAATTTATTGCACATGTGACATAGTCTTATTGGGTGTCAGGTCTCACACATGTTTTAGGAAGCGACCTATGAGATTCAGGGTGAAGAAAGAATCCACAAGTCAAAGTGTAACGAATTTCAAGGAGTAAAGTGATGACTTTTGAATTATAAGGACAAAGTGATAAAAATAGAATTCTAGGGGGTGTAACTAAAAATAAACCTTTATTCTACAACGGAATCCTACTCCTTATGGCTTTATGGTTTGTGGTGTTCATATAAGGGATTTCCTTAATGAAAGTAATCATCCAATTTTATACAATTCTACATGGTATCTTAGCCCTAGCCTAAAATCCTTTCATTTACCCTTCCTCGGATGTTTCCGAAAATTCTCCCTTACCACAATCCTCCTTTGCTTCTTCTTCATCCTCTCTCTCACTCTCCGAGGTCCTAATGTTACACAAGTTCTTAAACCTTCAAAAACTAATTATTTTTATAGGAGGGAAATGCGCATTCCCAAAAGAGCTCAAGGCGGGTTTCTTTCTCTTTTCATCATGGGAATTAAAAGCATGCAGATCCATGTAAAAAGTGTAACAAACTGTAGGAATGCAAGTTCATTGATATTCTCAAACTCTAAATAGATGAACCAAACGCATGCGATCAATTCAATATACATGTGTGTGTGTGTGTTTGTCTGTTTTTGAAACGCACATTTTATGTTCCCGTTTAGATACATATTGAGTTGGGTATAATCGATTAAGAAAATCAATTCTTAAACCTATAGCGATTAATGAGGAATCTGATTCACATGGGGTCCAGTGAATGACTGATTGCCACCCTTTGCGTAAACCTTAAGATACTATGTTTTGTATTAACTACTTTAATTAGTTCAGATATTTGAGGGGAATTTTGAGGTAATAATTGAACATTACTAAAACTCGGTTTGTGGAGAGAATGATAAACAATGTTTGGCACCTAACATATAAAGAGTTATTCTTTACCAGCAAATCACAAAATACGTATATGTTAAAGTTACTCATAAAAATACAGTTAAAAGAATTTATATGTATTCATGTCAAACTATGATTTGTCTATATAAGACATAAATAGCATTTCCTTGCATCCATCATATTTATCTATAGCGAATGACGTATCTTCGGTATAAATTTAAAAAACAAAACCATTTTTTAATCGTCATGTGAAGTAGTACCTCTACTGTTTAATTAATAACATATAAGCTTCAGCATGTAGTGAGAGTCCTCCTATATAATGGGGCTTGACCCCAACCATTTTGTAGAATCCAAATTAAGCAAAACTAGTACTAGTCCATTATTTTGAATTTCTAGCTAACATGGGGAGTCAAGTTTCTTCTCCTCGTCCTAATACACCTCTTCCAACCAGTGATCATGATTACCAAGGATACCGAGGACAGGTGACTGCAGCCAACATGGAGAATCGTCATGGAGCTCCACAGAACCTTCAGAGGCCTAACAAGCCCATCAACTCAGACGAGGCAGCGAGAATCTATGGTGGGATATCCGTCACAGAAGTGTATGGTACTCGTACCGGTAAACCGATCAATAATAGGCGTTATTATTGATTGGTTAGGCCGTTAAATATCATGCTTGAGCACATGGTATGAGAAACAAATGCCCTAGCTAGTTGTCCTTTTGTTGTTATAATAATTAACCTAGCTCTTCCACAGCTTCATAAAGCTGTTTACCGAGGGAAGAGCTAGCTAGTACAAATTATGCCCTAGTTCATCGTTTTCTACTTCCACATTGTGTGTATCTTGAAGTTTTATATCGTCTGTATCGTTTTCTAATGCCCTACTTGTAATACTGAAGCTTTATATATATATATATATATATATATATATATATATATATATATATATATATAAAACAGAGGTATTCATCAATTTCCCCTCTAAACTTGTGACCATTGGCAAATTTCCCCCCTCAACTTTAATTTTGGCCAATTGCCCCCCTCAACTCTCATAATTAGTCAATTTCCCCCTCAACTTTGATTTGGCCAATTTCCCTCCTCAACTCTCATAATTAGTCAATTTGCACCCTAATGTTAATTTTTTTTTAATTTTCCATCTATTTTTTTTTAAATCTTTCTAATAACTTCTAACAAAGTACTAAAATTAACATAAACTCACATGCATAATATAGGGTAAAATGTACAAAAACATAATACAATTAGTATGTGATATGAGTTGATTATAAGAAAAAGTTATGAATCGGGTTTAAAGCATGTAGAAGAAGAAATAATAACAAAAAGAAATAATAATCCTAAACTCATGGATCAGACCTATTTCAATAAAAAGGGTTATTCTTAATAAGGAGTCAAAAATTATGAATTGACTAGCCATTTTTGCACTAAAGCTCGATTCTCCGTAATTTATTTGAACTTAGCTTTCACTTTTATAAAGAAAATTGTATTCACATACAAAAATGTACATATCAATCCTTTTCGTTATCAATTTTGTATAGTAAAAAATCAAATAAAATTACTCCATACTGATTTATTATGACTAATAATATTATCTATGATAAATTGTAGAATTCTTAATTTTAATCTATTTGTAATAGGATAAAAATTAAGGAAAATGATTAACATACATCTTATTTAGTTTCTTACACACACTTGTTTAATTATGATCAAACTAAAAAATTAACAGTAGGGTGCAAATTGACTAATTATGAGAGTTGAGGGGGGAAATTGGCCAATAGTCACAAGTTCAGGGGGAAAATTGATGAATACCTCTATATTATATAGTGTGTGTCTTGATGTTTTATACCGAACTCGTGCATGTCTCTCGCTCTTTTATTTTCTTGATTTGCTTGCGATGCATGCATGCACGATTAATTCTGAAATTGATTAATTTCAGTTCAATAACATATGGCTTGATTAACTTTGTTAAATCACGTAGTAGCTGTTTCTCTCGAATCAAGTGTGTGAGAGAAGTCAGCCAAAAAGAAAAGCTGGAGCTCTGTGCATGTGAGAATAGATGTCTCAAATATATTTTGTATGAAACAAAGAGGAGAGAGTGTTAAAGAATGGTATTGCTAGAGGTTTGGTGAACGATATAATTGCAAGAATATGTGGAGAGAATTCTCAAAGAATTGATTGATTAGTTTGTACACTGGAATACAAGATTTATATGATACAAATCGACTATTCTAGGAAGTCAACTCTATGAGATATCAATACATGATTTACACTAATCCGATCCTACAGTCAAGGAGAATCAAATATACTAACTCATAGTCTTCCAATAGAGAGAACTCCCAAATTTGAGAAAAACTTGTGTGGAGTTTTGCTTACATTTTGACTGGATTATAGTGCCACTTAGCAAAGTGCAGTGGCAAGAAAAGCCTCACACAAGTTTTTTTTCCCCAAATTGTAAAAGAAACAAGTTAGGACTTACCAAAAGAAAGCCCAAGAGTTTCCAAGAAGAAGTTGTTGCAGGCTTGTAGCTAAACTTGAGCACATTAAGCAAGCTAACTGTGACAACCTGTCCCTAATTTTACGATTTTATTAATTTTAAAAGAGTGAATTGACAAAAATGCCCTTTGCGCGAGATCGTTGATTTTCATGACCATAATTTTATGACATGTACAAGCTGCTATTTTAGCGTATTCTAGAAGTACTTGACGATACGAATACATAGGCGTGAGCGGAATCAAATTCGGAGTTGCGATGGAAATCTTACAGAACTACGATCGTAGATGGTATTTTAGTAATTTCATGTTTACGGGAGATAATTTGCTTTAGTCTTTTTGGCCTTGAGTTGTGTACCACGTGGGGCCCACACCCCATACCCCTCCCTCATTCCCGTGTCTTCTTACTCTCTTGAATTCCCTCACCTTTATGTCTCTCCTTCTCCCATATCTCTCTATCACTTTCTTCCCCCTCTCCAAGCACTTCACCACCATAACTACCACCACCACTCGCCACTCCCTCTGGTGAGCTTCACAACCTTCACAACCCAGGCCTTTGTCAGGAATTATTGAACTCAGAAGTGGGGGGAAAAGCCACCCAAGCTTCTGTGATCGCCTTCTCTGCTTCATTTATCCAAGACACACTACCCTCACCATTGCCAGCTCCGACGACAGCAAAGAGTCAATCACTCCTCCCCGTGTCAGCTTCAACTCCCTTTTTGCACTCATTGCACAGGAACTCGAGTTATGACTAGCCATCGCCTTCTCCGGCGAGTTTGACCTGGAACTCGACGAAATTGGGGTGAGCTTCAAGTGCATAGGGTTGTTTTAGTTGTTAGTGACATTTTCTAACTGAATTGTTTTGTTTTTGAGTCAAAAATTGAGGGTTTTAATCCTACCTGGGTTTGTTCTTGTTTTCCCAGATTTCGGCGAGAACCGTGGGTTTTAGACCACTTTTCTGGTTATCTCCGACCATGGCATGAGAGCACACGATATTATCTCCTCCTTTATCTCCCTAGCTTCAATTTGACAATTTATAGACTAATTTTAGTTAAGAGTCGAGCTCGAACAGAGCTCGGGAAGTTTCTCAGCCAAAGATCGGTGTTCTTCTTTGCTTAGTCCAGCGGGTTCAACCCGTGAGCCCAGCGGGTCAACCCAACCCAAGAGAAAAAATAAATAAATAAAAATCCAAAGCCCAGATCTGCGACCCAGATCCGAATCCGAACCTGGGATCCGGCCTGGCCTAATTCCAATGTGGATCTGGAATATTCTCTAGAATATTCCTTATGTTGACTTTTTCAAAATTTCTCGGAAACCCTCATAGATTAATTTTGATGTTCCGAATCAGTTTTTTACATCCATTTAGTGAAATTTCAAAGTTTTAATGTAGTTGACCATCGGGGCATCTCGGTTGACATTTTAGGGTTGACCGATGACTTTTTACGAAAATTGCCTGGGACCCCTCTTAGCGTATCTCAACGCTCGATTCCAAATCTGCACTCTGTTTTCACGAATTTAATTATTTTAGTTGAGTTTTACTAATGGGTCCCAATATTATGCTTCGGTGCTATTACTATCAGAGACTCCAGCTATCCTAGATTGAACGGCTGCAACTTCACAAGTATTTATGAGTGGGTCTTTTCTTTTATATAGTATATATATATATATATATATATATATATATATATATATATATATAATTGTTAGTTTCCATTTATACATTTCATAAAGAGTTTTCTACAATTCACGTAGATTAGTGTGACATTTATAAGATTTAGCGCATTGATAAAAATTATGAAGTTATGCTACGTCCTACGGGATGCACATGCATGCTTATTATTATTGATGCCTTAATTATATTTATGGTCCTGAATCGTATTATGATGACGTGAATTATCGATTTACCACTGTATAATTTTATTTACGTTATCTGCTCATCGTGTGATGCACTGATGTTAGTACTCGTCCGAACCAAGGCCAGTTGATAGGAGCATATTTATGCAACTTAATTGGCTTGTTCTTGTGCATTTATGTTGTTATTCTTTAGTTATTTTAGTCTTTTAAGCCATTTTCGTGTGTTTTCAGGTTCTAAGGGCAAAGTATGCAAGAAAGTGCATTTTGGAGCCTTTTGGAGCAAAATTGGGCTTGGAATGGATATCACATGCTTGGAGCAAAAGGAATGGACGAAATTGAAGATTTAAAGATGTAAGGATTCCTAATTGAAGAAGGATTCCTAATTGGAGATGGATTCCTACTCAAACAATGATTCCTAATTGAAGTAGGAAAGTTAAGCCAAGGTTTCCTATTTTGGTTTGACCTTTCCTAATCCTAAATATTCCTAAGTTCCAGCAACATTGAAGGCCTCCTATGCATTTTAGGACACAAAGTGAACTTCCCTTGCACCAAATCAGTCCTTGCCGCACCATCCCTTAATTTCCCATCCTTGCCGTGCAAGGAATCCTTTTCTTGCCTAAAATCTAGACCTAAATCAGCAAGGAAATCCATTTTCCTTGCCTTGCAAGGTTTTTCCTTACCCTTTCCACCCTTGCCGCACTTACTTGCCCAATTCCCTTAGGATTCTGACTTTAATTCCTATTTCCCTCAAGGTTTTGGTTTAATTTCTGTTTCCTAAATTGTTTCCTAGTTTTATTACCCTAAAGTCTTTAAATAAAACTTCCTTGGCCGCACAAAAAAAATTCATTCACTGACCCATTCATCCATTCACGCCAGAATTCATCCCTACACCTTTGCCACAACTCTCTTTCATCCAAAACACATTCCTGACCCCAAAACACATCCCATACACTTCACTCACCTTTGTGCCGCAGCAAGGAAGAAGAAGGAAGGACTCTTGGATGTTCAAGCTTGATTGTTGGAGCATTCTAGGTGTAATTCGTTCTATGTTTACAATGTTTAATTTCTTTTCCTTTCGTTTTGCTGTGAACATGAGGAACTAAGCCCTTTTGGCTAGGGGCTATTCAAAGCCATGAATATGCTTGCAATATGAATTGATTACCTTCAGTTGTGATTTCATAAATTGTGAATTCAATTTGCTTAGCTGTTTGATTGATAACTTATTCTTGTATGTTGATTGAGAGTGCACGCTTAGTTTTCATGCATGAATTTGATGCTAGAATATAAGGGAGTTTAACCTAATCGTTATGAACTTATATTCATGTGTAGTGGAGGTTGCTGGTCACGATCGTGTTAAGTGAATTCTTGGCAGGAGTATCATGCTTTTCATAGTTACGAATGCCTCGTCAATGCTTATAGTTCTCACAAAGCTTAATGATCTCTGATTGTATCTTTATTGTGCTGTTCACATAGGGGACTTTTAGAGAATGTGTTGACTTGTTGTATGCGTTATCCCGTCCAATTCAATAACTTAAGGGGAACTTGAAGGTTAATTTAAGCGTACCTAATTAATCTAGGGTGTTGACTTTCATGGTTTATCGAAAGAACAACTGAAAATTGGTTTGTATGCAAGTGTGTCATGTGTGGAGAAGAACCCTCTAGCTAGCCCATCATCCATAGTTTTACCCAATTTCGTGCAGAATTCATCAGTTCTTTAATTTACTTGTTTTGTGTTCAAATTCTTCAAAACCCAATCCCCCTTTACTTTGTTGAGTCATATTAGTTAGAAACTGATTTAGTTTGTGTTTCTAAGTGTTTAGAGTCAAGTAAAACCCTATTTTCGTCCAACTTTACTCTCAGTGGCAGATTTGAGTCTTTTAGCTTGTTTTGTGCTGTTTTGAGTCTTTTGAGTTGTTTTCGTGTTTTAGAGTTTAGTTTTGCATTCTTTGAGTCTAGTTTAGTGTTTTAAACTTTGTTTTTACGTTTTTGAGTCAGTTTCAAGTGTTTAGCAATCCCTCTTAATCCCCGGTCTAGAACGATCCCTACTTATACATATACTACAATTGTCAAAAGAGGGTTTAATTTGTGTGCTTGTTTTACATCGCATCAAATTTTTGGCGCCGTTGCTGGGGATTAGCAACTTTGCTAATCCCTTGGATTTTTCTTTCTGTTTATTTTTAATTTGGTTAAGTTTCTGACTTTGTTTTCTTATTTGTAGGTACTAGTTTATGACTCGAAGCTCTCAACCTGTTCATAAGAATATTTTGGACTTTGACGACGATTTTGAGAGGACTTTGAGAAAGAATAAGAATCAACAAGAGCCCCAACCATCTCAACCTGCACCAAATCTTGAAGAAAACGAAGTACAAGTGGAAGAAGAGGCCACGGCTCAGATTTTAGAGGAGATACAAGTCATGGCAGTAGACAATCGAACAATCAAGGAGCTTTCTGCTTCGGGATTGGACAATGCCGCACCCCTATGCATCCAATACCCTACGGCTACTTAAGGCAAGACCGAGGAGTTCGAGTTGAAGTCAAGCTTGCTGCACCACATTCCAAAGTTCCATGGGCTATCCATGGAGGATCCAAACAAGCACGTGAAGGAATTTGAAGTGGTTTGTTCAAGCATGACCCCAGTCCATGTCGATGGCAGCATATTAATGATGAAAGCCTTTCCATTCTCACTTATGGACAAGGCTAAGGATTAGTTGTATGAATTGGCACCCAGAACAGTTACTTCATGGGAGAGCATGAAACGCGCATTCTTGGAGAAGTTTTTCCCAACTTTAAGAGTCATTATCTTGAGGAAACGGATTAGTGGCATCCAACAAAATCAAGGTGAATCGTTTCCAGCTTATTATGAACGTTTTAAAACTCTTGTTGCTTCATGTCCACAACATCAGATGAATGAGGAGCTGCTCATTCAATATTTCTACGAATGACTCTTCCCCATTGAACGCCAAATGCTAGATGCCTCGGTGGGTGGTGCGTTGGTTGACAAGACTCCGGTGGCTGCAAAAACTCTAATTGCAAACCGAGCCCATAATGCACAACAATATGAAGGTGTTGGGCAAAGAGACCTCCCACGGCAGCAAGTAAATGAGGTAAGTGCCGTTTCTGATTTGCAATCTTAAATAACTAACCTTACTTCTATGTTTTCGCAGTTTATGGAAGGATGCAAAACGCAATGAGTGTGCTCCAGTGTGTGTGGTGTATGCTCCATTCAAGGCTATCAATCTGAGAAGTGCCCTCAATTGATTGAGAATGGTGGATACGAAAGTGCAAACGCCATTGGCTATCAAGGCCCAAATCAGCCCCGATATGATCCATATGCCAACACTTACAATCCGGGATGGCATGATCACCCAAATTTCAAATGGAACGAGTCTCAACAACCTCAAGGAATTCGGCCAACACCCCCTGGGATATACCCAAAGCCCTACACGCCAACACAACCTCAACCACAACCTGCTCAAACTAATTCAGGTACATCTATGGATAATGATCAAGTTGTTCAATTACTGACCTCCTTGGTGCAGGGGCAGCAAAATCAAACCAAAAAAATGCTCAGTCAAGCTAAGGAGGTGGATGAGTTGAAGAAACAAATGGGCCAAATGGCGGAGTTCATGGGGCAATTCAGAGAACAAGGCAAACTTCCTAGCTCAACCATTGTGAATCTAAAGGGAGGATTTGAATCCGCCAAGGCCATTTTATTGAGAAGTGGAAAAGAAGTTGGAACGGACCCCCAAGCATCAAAATCTGCCCAAACGGAGGACGAGAAGCTGCAACAAGAAGAGGATGCCCAGCACACACCCACGGCAAGGAAGAAGACAACCTTGCCGTGCACTCCTTGCAGCCCTAAATCGGCCACCACAGGTAAGTTGGGTTCAAATTGTGTTAATTCTAACCTTATTCCATCCGATGCACCCTTTCCTCACAGATTCATGCAAACAAAGAAGGAGGAAAACGAAAATGACGTTTTGGACACATTTAGGAAGGTGCAAGTCAACATTCCACTTCTAGATGCAATTAAACAAGTTCCTAAGTATGCTAAGTTTCTGAATGAGTTGTGCACTACAAGGAAGAGGGCTTCGAACAAAGAGGTGGTAAGAGTAAGTGAGAATGTCTCAGCCGTTTTGCAACACAAATTACCTCCTAAATGCAAAGATCCCGGCAGTTTTACAATTCTTTGTGTTATAGGCAATACTCGTTTTGAATATGCCATGTTAGACTTAGGTGCATCCATAAATGTCATGCCATATTCAATTTATGCATTTATGAACTTGGGAGAATTGAAAAAATGATGGAGTAATTATTCAATTGGCCGATAGATCTAATGCGTATCCAAAAGGTGTTTTGGAGGATGTTTTAGTGCAGGTGAATCACCTAGTCTTTCCGGCGGACTTCTATGTGCTTGAAATGGAAGATTCGGACCGTTCCCCTCCATTACCACTCTTACTTGGCCGACCCTTCATGAAGACTGCCCGAACAAAGATAGACGTATTCAAAGGAACATTAACCATGGAATTTGATGGGGAAGTGATTGATTTCAATATTATGATGCTATGAGATATCCTCATGATAATCACTATTGTTTCTCTATTATTATACTTGACTCTTGTGCGCAGGAATTCTTTGACAATTTAAGTGAGGATACATTTGAAAAGACCCTCACACAAGGCATTGGACTCAAAAATGAAGAGTTGGCACTTAGGCATACCCACGGCAACAACAAAGACAACCTTGCCGTGCCTATTCGAGAGGAATTGGTGGAAATGGTTGCTGCCCTCGAGTCAAATCCAGAACATATTGGTAATTCTCCTAACCAAATTTCACTTCCCTTTTTAACTAACAAGTTGTTTCCGTCCATAATCCAGCCACCTTCCCTAGAGCTTAAACCATTGCCTAGCCATTTGAAGTATGTGTTTCTGGGAGAACAAGAGACGCTGCCTATCATCATCTCTTCTTCACTCACGGCACAAGAGGAAGACAAGTTGGTGAGAGTGCTTCGGGAATACAAAACTGCCATTGGGTGGACATTGGCCGATATCAAGGGAATTAGCCCAACCACTTGTATGCATCGTATACTTTTGGAGTAGGGGTCTAAAATATCTCGAGAGGCTCAACGCCGACTCAACCCTTCAATGATGGAAGTTGTGAAGAATGAGATAATCAAGCTACTTGATTGTGGAGTGATCTACCCAAACTCCGATAGTCGTTGGGTTTCACCTGAGCAATGCGTTCTAAAGAAATCTGGCGTGACAGTGGTGAAGAATGACAAAAATGAGCTTGTGCCTACTCGAATCCAAACAGGTTGAAGGGTTTGTATCGATTATAGGAAGCTTAACGCCACCACAAGGAATTTTCACATGTCCCTTTGGTATATTTGCTTATCGTCGCATGCCATTTGGTTTATGCAATGCACTTGCCACATTTCAAAGATGCTTGATGAGCATATTTTCAGATTATGTTGAGAAAATTATTGAAGTTTTTATGGATGATTTCAGCGTTTTTGGTGATTCATTTGATGGTTGTTTGCATAATCTCAGTTTGATCTTAAAACGTTGCGTTGAAACTAACCTTGTTCTCAATTGGGAAAAGTGTCATTTTATGGTTAAACAAGGCATAGTTTTAGGTCATATCATCTCTGAAAACGGTATTGAGGTTGATAAGTCAAAGATAGATCTTGTACGTCACTTACCCTCTCCTACTTCGGTTAGATAGGTTCGTTCTTTTCTTGGACATGCAGGTTTCTATCGACGATTCATCAAAGATTTCTCAAAGGTTTCCCAACCTCTTTGCCGACTCCTTCAAAAAGATATGGCGTTTGACTTCAATGAGGAGTGCACGGCATCCTTCACACAACTCAAAGAATTGCTGACCACAGCCCCAATTATTGTTCCACCTGATTGGAGCCTTCCTTTCGAGCTCATGTGTGACGCATCCGATTATGCTTTAGGGGCTGTTTTAGGACAAAGGAAGGACAAGAGGCCGCATGTCATCTACTATGCCTCCCGGACGTTGAATGATGCCCAATTAAACTATTCTACAATGGAAAAAGAACTTCTTGCCGTTGTCTTTGCTTTAGATAAATTTCGATCATATTTAATTGGTACTAAAGTAATTGTTTTCACTGATCATGCAGCTTTCAAATATTTGCTCACAAAGAAGGAAGCCAAGCCAAGGTTAATTCGATGGATGTTGCTTCTTCAAGAGTTCGACATTGAGATTCGAGACAAGAAGAGAAGTGAAAACATGGTGGCTGACCACCTAAGCTGTATGGTGCATGAAGAGGACTCTCTCCCTATTTTAGAGACATTTCCAGATGAGCAATTGTTATCTATCGAGGTAAGTGAACCATGGTACGCAGATTTGGTGAATTATTTGGTAACTAAATGTTTTCCCACCACTTTCACTAAACCCCAACACGACAAACTCAAGAATGATGCACGATTTTATGTGTGGGATGATCCATATTTGTGAAAGTATTGTCCGGATCAGATTGTTCGACGATGTGTGCACAATTATGAGTTTAATTCCATTCTGACCTTTTGTCACTCTTATGCATGTGGGGGACATTTTGGCACCCAAAGAACAGCCCTCAAGGTGTTAAAATGTGGTTTTTATTGGCCTACATTGTTCAAAGATGCTCAAATGTTTTGTTTAACATGTGACAGATGTCAAAGAACAGGTAGCATAGGTGCCAAGGATCAAATGCCGCAAACCCCTATCTTCAATGTTGAAATTTTTGATGTTTGGGGTATTGATTTCATGGATCCCTTTCCTTCTTCATATGGTTTCACTTATATCTTGCTTGCGGTTGATTATGTTTCCAAATGGGTAGAAGCAAAGGCTACCCGGACTAACGATTCTAGAGTGGTTGTAGATTTCATCAAAACTAACATTTTCTCTAGATTTGGGATGCCACGGGTCTTCATCAGTGATGGAGGGTCACATTTTTGCAATCGCACCATTGAGGCGCTGTTTAAGAAATACAATGTCAAGCATAAGGTTTCGACACCTTATCATCCTCAAACAAGTGGCCAAGCCGAAGTTTCGAATAGAGAAATCAAGCAAATCTTGGAGAAGATTGTTGGGCCAACCCGGAAGGATTGGAGCTTGCGTTTAGACGATGCATTGTGGGTGTATCGAACTGCCTACAAAACACCCCTAGGGATGTCTCCATTTCAGCTAATTTATGGCAAGCCGTGTCATCTACATGTGGAACTAGAGCACAAGGCGCATTGGGCTGTGAAAACATTCAATTTGGACTTAGATGTTGCTGGAATGCATAGGAAGCTCCAATTGAATGAACTTGAGGAGCTAAGGAACGAAGCATATGAGAATGCCCGGATTTACAAGGAGAAAACAAAGGCGTTTCATGACAAGATGATTCGGGGCAAAACATTCCCAATTGGGCAGAAAGTGTTGCTTTTCAATTCCCGTTTACGTTTATTCCCTGGTAAGTTACGTTCTAAGTGGATTGGACATTTTGTTGTTACTAATGTTTTTCCATATGGTGCAGTCCAAATCCGAAGCTTGAAAACTGGGCAAGAAATCAAGATGAATGGGCATCGTTTGAAGCCCTATTATGAGAACTTTGTTGAGCAGGTTGTGGAGGAAATCCCCCTCCAAGCCGTGGGCTCCAATGGGGAGTGACTGAGTTTTTCGTCCGGCTGCAAGACGTTAAAGCAAGCACTTCTTGGGAGGCAACCCATGCATTCAACAAAGGAAGACCTAAGAATCACTCCAATTCCAAATTTGCGTTCCTAAACTCTTCTCTTTGTTGTTGTTTCAATTCTGCCATGTTTCGTGTGTTTATTCATTGTTTGTTAGTTAGTTTGTTTTTGTGTGAGTTTATGCTTGAAACATTGAGGACAATGTTTGATTTAAGTGTGAGGGGGGTAACAAAGTGTTTTTGATGCAAATTCGTGGGATTCTACCACCCATTACTTCAAAAGTTGTTTCAATCTGTTTTTAAGTGTTTTTAAGCTGTTTTCGAGTCTTTTAGTGTGTTTTGGCATAAAAATCCGAAAATCTCATAAAAATTTGAAAAATTGTTTTGAAAAACCCAAAAAGAGTTGTTTTTGTTGTTTTGGTGTGTTTGTGTCTTAGGTACCTTCCAACACAATGATGAGGATTTGGTTTTTAATTACATGGCTGTTACAGAGAGTTATAAACCTGGATGAAAGTTTGATTTACTCTTTGGTTTATGCTTGGTTGTGGTTATAATTTATGAATTCACATGCAATCATAAAGGAAAAATCAGTTTTTGTAACATGCTTGAAGGAAGGAACTCAAATTAACGCTACAACCTTGTGATACTTGAGCTTAAAACATTCTTTGGAGAGTTAATATTCTGTGCATTCTTGGTTTCTAAAGTCGTTGCATGATCTCATTATTCTTTGCTTGGTTGCTACTTAGAAGGCGTTTCATCATTTAGTTCCAAATACTAGAACTCATGCCCGTTCCATTCAAAGCATGACATTGATTTGCATAACACATATCAAGATGAAGTTGTTTAGTTGCCACCAGAGCCAAATAGCCGAACCCCCTTCTGTCATTTGTTTTGTAAGTTAAAACCTCGTTGAGCCTTGTTTAGCCTATTTTCTTTGTGAACCATATCATCCCTACCTAGCCTAGATTAGGACCATCCATACCCTTGTTCTTAAAGCATAGTGAAGCATGACTTAAAATGAATTCCTTTTGATTGTCCTTTTGCAGAAAAACAAGTGTGGGGGAAGGGATTTGTGTGTGTGTGTGCGCCAAGAAAAAGAAATAAGGCACGGGTAGAAAAGAAAAGAAAATTCTTGAGAAAAGAAAAGAAAAAGAAAAAAGTTATGAAAAGAGTGAAAAGAAGTTGAAAAATAAGTGAGAATGAGCTCACAAGTGTTGATTGTTGAAGGAAGGGTCCAAAACATCAAATCTGGACTTAGAATGTGTAAATTTTCCCTTTTGTGTTTTAAGTTGGTTTCTGCATTTCAAAAATGAATTCTAAGTGTCAATTTCATTACTTTGCTTGCTATGGCTTTAAGAACCATTGTTTTCCATATCCTTTCTTTCTTACCCAACACCCCCAAGCCTCGTTACAACCCTTTAACTTCGATCTTGGGTGTTGTGTGTTTCAATATGTGGAGTTTGGAATTGGTATGAGCATATGGTGTCACTGGTTCTCGCATCTAAGTAGTAGCATTCAATTCATGAGATCATATCTAAACATGCTTATTAACTCCAGAAATTGTTTTCTTTGCTATAACATATGTGAGTACTAGTTTTCATGTTTACATCAATCTTCTCACATATACCTAGTGTAGGGTGTGTAGTCAGAAAATCTGAGTGAAAATTGAGTGCATATCGAGTAAGGAATTGAGGGAATTCTCTAAGGCATGTTACTACATTCAAAACATCATTTTAATTGGTTAAATGTGAACTAGTAAGTGGTGACTATGATTAAGTATGTGCTCAAGTGTTAAGTTGACTAAAATATGTGGGAATGATGATTTTTGACATGTCATGTGCATTGGAAATCCCTGAGGCAAATGTTGGAAGGTTTAGGTTGTGTTTTGTTTGTTTTGTTTCGTTTTGTTTTCTTTTGTTGTTTCGTTTTGCTCGAGGACTAGCAAAAGCTAAGTGTGGGGGAATTTGATAGGAGCATATTTATGTGACTTAGTTGGCTTGTTCTTGTGCATTTATGTTGTTATTCTTTAGTTATTTTAGTCTTTTAAGCCATTTTCGTGTGTTTTCAGGTTCTAAGGGCAAAGTATGCAAGAAAGTGCATTTTGGAGCAAAATTGGGCTTGGAATAGATATCACATGCTTGGAGCAAAAGGAATGGACGAAATTGAAGATTTGAAGATGTAACGATTCCTAATTGAAGAAGGATTCCTAATTGGAGATGGATTCCTACTCAAACAAGGATCCCTAATTGAAGTACGAAAGTTAAGCCAAGGTTTCCTATTTTGGTTTGACCTTTCCTAATCCTAAATATTCTTAAGTTCCAGCAACATTGAAGGCCTCCTATGCATTTTAGGACACAAAGTGAACATCCCTTGCACCAATTCAGTCCTTGCCGCACCATCCTTTACTATCCCATCCTTGCCGTGCAAGGAATCCTTTTCTTGCCTAAAATCTGGACCAAAATCAGCAAGGAAATCCTTTTTCCTTGCCTTGCAAGGTTTTTCCTTACCCTTTCCACCCTTGCCGCACTTACTTGCCCAATTTCCTTAAGATTCTGACTTTAATTCCTATTTCCCTCAAGGTTTTGGTTAAATTTCTGTTTCCTAAATTGTTTCCTAGTTTTATTACCCTAAAGTCTTTAAATAAAACTTCCTTGGCCGCACAAAAAAAATTCATTCACTGACCCATTCATCCATTCACGCCAGAATTCATCCCTACACATTTGCCACAACTCTTTTTCATCCAAAACACATTCCTGACCCCAAAACACATCCCATACACTTCACTCACCTTTGTGCCACAGCAAGGAGGAAGAAGGAAGGACTCTTGGATGTTCAAGCTTGATTGTTGGAGCATTCTAGGTGTAATTCGTTCTATGTTTACAATGTTTAATTTCTTTTCCTTTCGTTTTGCTGTGAACATGAGGAACTAAGCCCTTTTGGCTAGGGGCTATTCAAAGCCATGAATATGCTTGCAATATGAATTGATTACCTTCAGTTGTGATTTCATAAATTGTGAATTCAATTTGCTTAGCTGTTTGATTGATAACTTATTCTTGTATGTTGATTGAGAGTGCACGCTTAGTTTTCATGCATGAATTTGATGCTAGAATATAAGGGAGTTTAACCTAATCGTTATGAACTTATATTCATGTGTAGTGGAGGTTGCTGGTCACGATCGTGTTAAGTGAATTCTTGGCAGGAGTATCATGCTTTTCATAGTTACGAATGCCTCGTCAATGCTTATAGTTCTCACAAAGCTTAATGATCTCTGATTGTATCTTTATTGTGCTGTTCACGTAGGGGACTTTTAGAGAATGTGTTGAGTTGTTGTATGCGTTATCCTATCCAATTCAATAACTTAAGGGGAACTTGAAGGTTAATTTAAGCGTACCTAATTAATCTAGGGTGTTGAGTTTCATGGTTTATCGAAAGAACAACTGAAAATTGGTTTGTATGCAAGTGTGTTATGTGTGGAGAAGAACCCTCTAGCTAGCCCATCATCCATAGTTTTACCCAATTTCGTGCAGAATTCATCAGTTCTTTAATTTACTTGTTTTGTGTTCAAATTCTTCAAAACCCAATCCCCCTTTACTTTGTTGAGTCATATTAGTTAGAAACTGATTTAGTTTGTGTTTCTAAGTGTTTAGAGTCAAATAAAAACCTATTTTCGTCCAAATTCACTCTCAGTGGCAGATTTGAGTCTTTTAGCTTGTTTTGTGCTGTTTTGAGTCTTTTGAGTTGTTTTAGTGTTTTAGAGTTTAGTTTTGCATTCTTTGAGTCTAGTTTAGTGTTTTGAACTTTGTTTTTACGTTTTTGAGTCAGTTTCAAGTGTTTAGCAATCCCTCCTAATCCCCGGTCTAGAACGATCCCTACTTATACATATACTACAATTGTCAAAAGAGGGTTTAATTTGTGTGCTTGTTTTACATCGCATCACCAGTCTTTCACATGTATGTTCACATCTCACTGTACGCTCACTTTGGATCCATTATAGGTGCCAGTCCTGTCCTAGATTGCTAGGCAATTTGGACTCATATGTTATGCGCATAACACTAGTCTTCATGTGATTGTAGTACTAGAGCGTAAATCATTATTACACCCAATCATGTTCATGTCAGAATATCTTTGCATGAATTCATGTGTCAACATATATCGATGAGTACTCGTCATGATATGTTAGTTTATGCGAGATTACATGATACTGAATGTTAGGCATTTATTTACGAAATATTATGACTTATTAAATTCTTAAGATGTTGCAGGTTACGGTAAGTATTTTCACACTATACGTAGTATGTATATTTTGGAAACTATACTTGTTTTACAGCGAGGGATTATTATGTTTTCGAAAAGGTTTTTACAAAATTTATTTTTAGGTCCACTCACCCTTTTTTTTCACCCCTCTAGGTTTTAGTAGCTGAGTTTTCGTATCGACGAGGATTCTTGGCAACTCTTGGTACAGGTCGTTACCTTCGATGGTATAATTCTCAATCTACTTTACTGTATTGTACTTATGCTCTGACATCACATGTGAAATGGGCTCATTCCCGCTCACAAGCGCACTCTTATATTTAGTCACTTTTAGGTTTAAATTTATTCACATTTTTCACATCACTTCACTTTAAGGCTTCGTCACCCTCTTAGTGCCGGCCAGCACAGCTCGATTCGGAGTCCAGGTGGACATTTCGAGTCGGGGTGCGTCAGTTTGGTATCAGAGCATAAGTTTGGGCAGTATTGCATTCATCACAAGTATGATGTAAGCATTTTTGGTTCTTTAGCCTAATTTTCGAATATTGCCACCTCGTCAAATACAAAAAACGTGCTAGCTTTTCCAAAGTTTTTGGACAATTTAGGCAACTTTTCAACATTCTAGATTATCACTTTGGCGAATGCTGCTAGACTTTAAATGAAGAACCTCCATGCCAAGGAAAATCCCGATTTGGATTGAATTTTTGGCCCTGAAGCTGGGCTAGTGTATCGATAGTCGTGTATCACCAGAGATTTACCAATCAATCACATCACTATTCTTCCGCCAACATTACCAACCGGTCTAAGTTAGGAAACCGTAAATAGTTTTGATTTCTTGGCTATATGCATTAGTATACCACCTGTCAAAATCCCTACGAAGTTTTTCTTTCATCGAAATTTCCAGAAATGTCTTAAGTGACAATATGGTGCTAAAGTGGTAGCACTCGACAGAAGAACATCTGGGGGGAAAATCACATTTGATCCCCGATAGCACTAATCTTCTTAAATGCACTAGTTATAATTTCAAATCCTCGGGGTAAGATTATATTCTGTTAAATCCCATTTCGAAGTAGATTATTAGCAAATTCTTTCTCGGGCCTTAAGATATTTCGACCAACACTAGTTCTCAGCATTTCTTTCGATGATGTACTCATCATCTCAATGAGTATTGGCATATGAGTATAAGTTGTTATACCTGCGGTTAGTAGAAATCCCTGAAGCAGTAAGTCAATTCCCTTTAGAATCAATGAAACCACCGACCAGTACCTTACCAATCATTTAAAACCATTCACCCTAGCGGGCTCTAACCTGTAATAAGTCTACGGTGGCGTTACTAATTAACGAGACTGTCCGATATCCAGAAGTTGTCAACCAATATTTAGGCAGCATGATTTCTGATACTTGACACATGCTAGTATCTGGAAGTGATACCTTTGTGCCAGAGCGCCGGTTCACAATTTCAGGGTAACGAACAATATCAAACTATCATACATGCGTTAATTAGCGACATGATTGATAGACTGATTTACAGTGACAACCTGAGCCGAAGAAACTAAATTGTAGAAACTTAGGAGCAAGTCTTGTAGGAAGACAGTAAACTCATAGTTGTTTTAACTACATTACCTATTTAGGTAACCCGAACATTCTCGACCAGTCATCCCTGATGTCACTTTCACAGACAAACATTAGAAATGGAGCACGAGTTAATTCCTGCTGTAAGAGCGAATTTAGTATCGAGAAAGTTATGAAGACCTATTAGTACGTGTCGTAGAGAAAGGAAGTAGTATTGTACGTTTCAAGGACGTATACCTTTGGCGCCATTTCTCAAAATTTTACCTGAGATATCACCAAATGGTGAAGTGAAGTACACCATCGATCCATTTTCTCGTACTACACCAAGTTTCCTTGTGCATTTTTGAATGACTTCTACATCATTGAGAAAACTTAGTTACAAAAGCTTACCGATTGAGAATTTATCTAACCAGACACCTTATCTAGGGAACCTCAAACCTATCCGCGAAGGCAAAAGGCAGAACTTTAGGATCATACCTAGATTTTAGCAACATAATCGGGTGATGATTAAAACAGTTAACCCATACTTTGAATTGTTGGTCTTTCTGACAAACTTCTTGAGCCTTATTTTTCTTCCATATCCGACGAATTCGTAGTGGTCTTACTGACGACTTTTTCACCTCTCCCCGCAACGAGATTAAATTCTCTATACACCGACAGTTAGCTCAAATTCCTCAAATATTACCTTTGTTTAGTTTGGTACTTTTCTTGGGAGACGTGATCTCAGTAGACGACATTCTTGTCAATTTCCAAAAAGGTTGCAAATGTAGAAAATTTCATATTCCACAAATCGTTGTGAAATATGTGATATCCTCGACCTTGTTGATTTTATCGACAGTATGTTGGTGACTTTCAGCGGTGGTGTTTTTCCTTCCATGTGGTCGAGGGAAAATTAGTTTAGATGAGACATGGAATACGATTAAAGTTGTGACAACTAAGATGTTGTCTATTTCTCACCCTTGTTAGTACACTTTTCGATAATTTCGATGATTTCAAAATCCACAGTGATGTTCCTCTTGAGGTATTGGTTGCACACTAATGCAGCACGATGGAATATCATTTTTGGTTCCAACAATTAGGACTGATGAAATAAACCACCTTACTCAAGAATTAGAGTCAACAGTTACCATCTTTACTTGAAAACCGAATGACACTTCTCTATGGAGAAACGTGTCCAAAATCTTTATCAACCTTATACCTCTTAAATGCATCTTCATTTGAAAGGAACTAAATTTTTTACAGGGACGATGGAAGAATCAAATCAACGTCTACGATTGCATTATCATGTATTACCCTGGTTGTGCAAACTTAATTATTGTTTATCACACCAGAAAATATATCTGCCTTTGAATATTCCCAGCCTGTTCTATTCCATTTCAGTTGGAATTCATGAGCATTGATATGACGTTACTTACAATCATCAAGAAATCGTTCAAGTGGTTATAATCACTTCCTGTATCCAAATGGAGATGAGGAAACATCACCATAAGCTCCATGTACAAGCTATCTTGTACATGTGGAGATTATGATGATGTTTTGGTGATTATCAACCGACTTTACAAATCAGCTTACTTTTCGTTGGTTCAGAGTGACCACATTTTAGAACACTTAGTAAAATTTCTCATTTTTGAATTTATCAGATTTTCTAGCGTTTCGATCAACATCTACTTTGATTGTGATTCCATAATCACCTCTTTGTGTTGGAAGGCATTCCAATCAACTTGGGTACGTGTCCACCCTATTGCACTTCGTATTAATTTTTGAAACAGACGGACTGTCTAGGAGAATCACTAGTTTGGACCATTAATTCCTCAATCACCCAACAAATACTCTGCTAAACGAATCTTTACCGTTAATGGTTGAATATCTCGAAAGCTACCGTTGTAACGAGATGTTATGCATTCAATCCTGTTACCTTGTATTCTTGATCTGATGGATTTGTTCTGACTCTCAAATTCTTGAGTGTTCTTTTAGCCTTCTCGACATAATTTTTGCTAAATTCAAGAAAAATTCAATATGAATCTGCTCACTATGGCATTGTGAACTGCATTGTTCGGCTACATGGTATATGTGTGTCACTACTGTATATCATCGTGATATGCGTTTCACTTCCACATCTTGGGAAGTCTTCTTGAAAGCCATGGGTTCTAAGGCTAGTCTAAACAACTATCTAGAATTTAGTGGACATATTGTGTTTCGTTTGTTTTACAATTTGAGTATGATTATGATTGACACTTATTCCTATTAAAGTTGTGTATAACTGCAGTTACACCTTCAATTTTGAGTATGGCATCATTTGAGACGTGGTATAGAGATTTTATATACAGTATATGATAGACAGAAGAGTTTTGCGAACAGGTATTCGAATGGTCCAGTTTACGATGTAGCAAAATTGTGAGCTATTGACGATGTCGCCCAAAAGGGTAGTGCATGAGCACGATCGAGGCGCTAATCGAATGATTTATGTGTATTTCCCAATGAGGGGCAAGATGGTAATATTGCACCCTCGGGAATTATTTGTTTGCTTATCGTGACAACTGTGAGCTGTCGATATTGCGGGCTGCAGACTGTAATATCAACAACTGATTCATTGGGTTCGTTAAGCAAGTAGATAAATAGGCTCGTTTACGCTAGTATTTGTATTCGTTTATTTAATTAATTATTTAATTATTGTTTGGGCTTGACTCAAAGAGACTACACTTATTCTCGAAGTAGGTTACTCTACGAGTGCGTAGGTGAAATCTTTCTATGTTCGGTTTTGATTTCAGTACAACTATTTTAACTTTACTTCACTACATATGTATTTTTGGCGTTATGTTATTATATATCTATTTTTGACCATCGGTTTTGATAAAATTAGTATATTATAATTTTGTACTGAAGGATAAGGAAAGTATGAGTTTGGAGGCATGAAAGATGAATCATTGCAATCCAATCGCGACAGAATGACATTCTCTTTCATGCAACTGCTCTAGCTTGATTTCTTCTTTATGTATTTTCTATCTATTTTTTAGTATTTTATGTATAGCAACTTATTTCAAATTTCAAGGATGAAATTCTTTTAAGTGTGTAGATTGTGACAACCCGTCCCTAATTTTACAATTTTATTAATTTTAAAAGAGTGAATTGACAAAAAATGCCCTTGAGGTGAGGTTGTTGATTTTTGTGACCGTAATTTTGTGACATGTACAAGCTGCTATTTTAGTGTATTCTCGAAGTACTTGATGATACGAACACGTAGGCACAAGTCGAATCAAATTCGGAGTTGCGATGGAAATTTTACGGAACTACGATCCCTAGATGGCGTTTTAGTAACTTCACATTTATGAGAGATAATTTGATTTTGTCTTTTTGGCCTTGAGCTGTGTACCACGTGGGGCCCACACCCTATACTCCTCCTTCACTCCCGTGTCTTCCTACTCTCTCAGATTCCCCCACCTTTATCTATCTCATTCTCCCGTCTCTCTCTGTCACTTTCTCCCCCCTCTCCAAGCGCCTCTTCACCATAACTACCACCACCACTCGTTACTCACTCCAGCGAGCTTCGTAACCTTCACAACCTAGGCCTCTGTTAAGAACTATCGAACTCAGAAATAGAGGAAAAACCACCCAAGCTTCTACGATCATCTTTTTTGCTTCATTTATCCGAGACACACTACCCTCACCATCGCCAACTCTGACGACGACGATGAGTCCCTCACTCCTCCTCGTGTCAACTTCAACTCCCTTTTTGTACTCATTGCACATGAACTCGAGCTGTGACTAGCCATCGCCTTCTCCGGCGAGTTTAACTTGGAACTCGACGAAATCGGGGTGAGTTTTAAGTGAATAAGGTTGTTTTAGTTGTTAGTGACGTTTTCTAACTAAATTGGGTTGTTTTTTAGTCAAAAATCGAGGGTTTTAACCCTGCTTGGGTTTGTTCTTGTTTTCCTAGATTTCGGCGAGTACTGTAGGTTTCAGACCACTTTTCTAGTTATCTCCGACCACGGCATGAGACCATAACTATATAATCTCCTCTTTTATCTCCCTAGCTTCAATTTGACTATTTATAGACTAATTTTAGTTAAGAATTGAGCTCGAACGGAGCTCAAGAAGTTTCCCTGTCAAAGACCGATGTTCTTCTTCGCTCAGTCCGACGGGTTTACCCTGCGAGCCCCACGGGACAACCCGACCCCAGAGAAAAAAAATAAAAATAAAAATCCAAAGCCCAGAGCTACGACCCGAATCCAGATCCGAACCTGGGATCCAGCCTGGCCCAATTCCAATGTGGATATGGAATATTCCTTATGTTGACTTTTTCAAAATTTCTCAGAACCTCATAAACTAATTATGACGTCTGGAGTCAATTTTTGACATCCATTTAGTGAAATTTCAAAGTTTTAATGTAGTTGACCGCCGAAGCGTCTCGATTGACTTTTTAGGGTTGACCGTTGACTTTTTCGTTGACTTTTTACGAAAATTGCCGGGACCTCTCTTAGCATATCTGGACGCTCTGATTCCAAATCCGCACTCCGTTTTCCTGAATTTAATCATTTTAGTTGAGTTTTACTAATGGATCCCAATATTATGCTTAAGTGCTATTACTCTCGGAGACTCCAGCTATCCTAGATCGAACGGCTGCGACCTCGCAAGTATCTATGAGTGGATATAGTGTGTGTGTGTATATATATATAATTGTTAGTTTCCATTTATACATTTCATAAAAGAGTTTTCTACAATTCGCGTAGATTAGTGTGACGTTTATAAGATTTAGCGCATTGATAGAAATTATGAAGTTATGCTACGTCCTACGGGATGCACAGGTATATTTATTATTATCGATGCCTTAATTATATTTATGGTCGTGAATAGTATTATGATAACGTGAATTATCGATTTACCACTATATAATTTTATTTACGTTATCTACTCATTGTGTGCTGCACTGATGTTAGTACTCGCCCGAGCCAGGGCCAGTCTTTCACGTGTATGTTCACATTGCACCGTATGCTCACTTTGGATCCATTATAGGTGCCAGTCATGTCCTAGATTGCTATAGGCAATTTGGACTCGTATGTGACGAGCATAGCGCCAGTCTTCACATGATTGTAGTATTAGAGCGTAAATCATTATTACACCCAATCATGTTCATGTCAGAATATCTCTACATGAACTCGTGTGTCAGCATATATCGATGAGCACTCGTTATGATATGTTAGTTTA
Source organism: Heteromeles arbutifolia (assembly GCA_024362995.1). NCBI lineage: Eukaryota > Viridiplantae > Streptophyta > Magnoliopsida > Rosales > Rosaceae > Heteromeles > Heteromeles arbutifolia. Next base: position 25,165,426 of record JANCRC010000006.1, read on the forward strand.
TGCGAGATTACATGATACTGAACGTTAGGCATTTATTTACGAAATATTGCGACTTATTAAATTCTTAAGATGTTGCAAGCTACGGTAAGTATTTTCACACTATACGTAGTATGTATATTTTGGAAACTGTACTTGTTTTATGGCGAGGGGTTATTATGTTTTCAAAAAGGTTTTTACAAAGTTTATTTTTAGGCCACTCGCCCTTGTTTTTCACCCCTGCAGGTTTTAGTAGTTGAGTTTTCGTATCGACAAGGATTCTTGGCAAATCTTGGTACAACTGGTTACCTTCGATGGCATAATTCTCAATCTACTTTACTGTACTTTACTTATGCTCTAACATCACGTGTGAAAAAGGTTCATTCCCGCTCACGAGCGCACTCTTATATTTAGGCACTTTTAGGTTTAAATTTATTCACATTTTTCACATCACTAGACTTTATGGCTTCGTCACCCTCCTGGTATCGACCAGCACAACTCGATTCGAAGTCCAAGTGAACATTCTCGGTCGGGGTGTGTAACTAACCTTGTCGAATTGGTGTAAAAAGAGAGAAGAAAAAAATCTCTCTATTCTCTAATATCAATCATATGACTGACAACTCTTCTTCACTTCTTTGTCAAATTTCCAAGAAAGTTAAGAATTGAAGATGGGAATTCTAATTTGCAATTGGGCGGTGTTTTCAGTATCACATCCGATAATTAATTTCTCTGTAAACCTAGAGAAATTTTTCATTGTGACGGGAACACGATTGGTATATCACGTGTTTTTATGTAAGTGGTGGAAAATTTTATTTTTTAAGTTAGTAACTTTTTCACATACATATCCCACCATTTGTATAGTAACACATAATGTACCAACCCATGTGCCGATCACACTGAAAAACCTCATGTAAACCTAAATCATATCTACTAGTCATTCACAACACATATATTTATTTTTTCTTCTTCACACGATTTTTTATTCTTGTCCCTTATTTTTCAAAGACCATAAAATAAAAAAATTGTACATAAATAGAATACTAATGTATGGATTTTTTTTTTTTTTTTTTTTTTTTTTGGTTGAAGAAGCAATAAAGAACCAGCAAGGCACAAGGCCAAGAAGCAAACAGCAAGGTGCCCAGAACACCAAGAAACAAGAGCAAAGGAAAAAGGGAACAACAGACGCCGCCACAAAGGCCACAAGCGTCAACCCATAGCTCGATACAACAGCTCACCTACGGAGGACATGGAAGACCATCTTTGTTCAAAATTCCCACAAGCGAAGATGGGAGTGTCACCGCCCAGTCTAAACCGCACATCTCTGGAGACAAGTTCCTCGTGACAAAATCTGCCACCATATTTGCTGATCGTGGAGACCACGACTAGGAGCATGATTGAAAACTCCTCCCGACCTCCAAGGCACGAGACAAGATTGGGAGCAGTTCCCAATCACAACTCATAAAGGGGGTATTAAGATACTGAATAATACCCTGAGCATCAGATTCAAATACCACCTCTTGCAACTGTAAGTCTCTCGCCAGCAAGCACCCTTCCAGCATAGCCAATGCCTCCACCATCGCGGCCTGACGAGGCATCCCCTAAATTGAGTATAAGTTATGCACCCACTTCCAACTTGATTTGAGACGAATTACACTCACTTCGCCAATTATGTGTTAATTAAAACCTTTTTTTTTTTTTGCCACTTAACCTTTATAAGTTGAGCCATATTATTATTGCAAGCCAAGTAATATTTAGTCCACTCATCAGCCCCCCCTAATATAGTAACTATCATTTGTTCAATAAAAAATAAAAATAAATAAAAAAACATTTCTTTTTAATTTGAGGGTGGTGGGTTGGTTTAATTCTACCAGGGATGCTAAAAACTTTCTCATATGGAACTTCTTCTACCATTTTTTATTTCTTTTTACGGATGCAATGTTGTCAATCCCTAAACTCTTAACTCCTAATTTCAATGTGTGACTGAAAAACATAGTTCTTTCATTTATTGGATAACTGTTAAGTGACTAAAAATTTCACATTTAGTTAAATATACAAGAGAAATGCTATGGAGACTCTCTCAAAGTAGGACTCTCCATAAACTCTATGTCACCTCACAATTTAACTTCAAATTTTGTGCCAACACTTTAAAACACTGTGCTAAAAAATATGAGGTAGTAAAGAGTCTATAGAGACTTCCACTTTTGATAATCTCCTTAGCATTTTTTCAATTACAAAAGTGACAATAAAGAATGACCTTATATAAATGGTTTGGTCATGGTGCAACATTCGGAAATAAAAATGAGAAATGAAAGTTTGGATATGCTAGCAAGACTCACCTCAAAAGCGAGTCTGCTAGGACTTACTATCCACGTGGAGTTCCAGCTTAAATAAGGCATAAAAGAGTTAAGGTCACAGAGTATTATGGTCTGGTGGTATTCATCCTCACTTGAAAGTGAGAGGTCGTAGGTTCGAATCTCGTGGATGGCGAATTCGATATCAAATTAGGTTGCCCATTGTGTGACTTATCTAAAATCCACATCCCCTTAGTGCAAAAATATCGATGTACTAAAAAAAAGAGTTAAGTAATGCTAGAGAGACTAATTTCTAAACTAAAATTTGTAAACTAAATGATATGGTTGTTGATGATTGTATTATTATTTAAGTGTTGGTTAACGTATTATTACCTATTGGTGACATATCATTTAGTTTGCAAACTCAATTTAAAAATTTATTGTCTCTAGTATTACTCAAAAGAGTTTAGCCCATTAACAATGTTTAATATTCAATATTTCTATTTTCCTTTGTACCCTCTCTTCAGCCAAAAAAAAAAACCAAAAAAAAAAAACGACACCATCTCCTCCTGGAGTTTGGGAGATGACGAAATCCCCTTCACCGTCAACCTTGGAGTCTGCAACCTCTCTGACCAGAGCTCCTAGAAATTTTCCTCTCAGAACTTCGTTCCTCAATTGAACTGTTGTCCTCCTCTCCCTCACAAAAAGAAACAGAGTCGCCGTCGTCTTCTTTAGTCAAGAGTCAGCGTCGTAGTCTTCTCCGGCAAGACTCGCCTAAAAAGCGATTCTGCCAAGACTTAGCAGCTACATAGCTTTTCAACCTCTCATTGAATTCTAGTTGGTTTCCTAATCTTACATCTTGTCTAACAAATCCATCGTTTGACAAAAAAGAAAAAGACTTTTTACCCTATGCAATCTAGCCATTGTGCTTCTTACTCAAGAAAAGAAAAAGATTTATTTTAATCAACCATTAAACTCCTAGCTCTGCAATTTCCTTACCTACCGTTGAGAGTTTCGAATGAATGCCATATTTGGTACGTTCTTAATCTCTTTATTTAATATTTTTTATTTAATTAGTAGGTTAATTATTTATATGGTCCTTGATTTTGTTGAATAGACTGCAATTTTCCGAAAAGTTTAAATTTTTGGCCCAAATGAGGTGAAAAAGATCCTTGACGCACATGAAGAGAGGTGATAATCTTTCGCCCAAATGATAAAAGTGAAAGCTCATAGCACTCTACAAGAAAAATGGTTATAAAAAGATAGATCCCAATTTAATGCGTGGCTAGATGACGAAACATTTCCTTTTGTTCTTCGGTTCAAATCAGTTATATTTGATGTGTGGTTGGATCAAAAGGCCAGGGAAAAATTTTCCACTTCGGCCATAATCAAGCTTTGGCCTAAAAAATTTGTCAGTTTGGCCGAAGGAGAAGTTAGGCCACCTATTCACTCAGCAGAATCAGAAAAGTTAGTCAGCCTAGAAGAAAAGGCCAGACCACCTATTTTTTAGGTCAAGACTAAAATACGGTTGGCTTGGAAGAAAATATTCAAGTTTCTAAGCCAAATACAAATATGACTCAGAAGATGATTCGTCAGAGGAGTGCTCCAATGACAAACAGGACCGAAACACGGTTTCTGACGCCAAAACCATGGTAGTCGATCTAGTTATTGGCGATAAAGCCGATATAGGTCAATTTCTTTTAGCTGAATTATTCGAGTTAAAAGTCGAAATTAACGAAGTAATTATGTTTGGAGGGCATAATAACTCAATGCATTTGGCAGTCGAGAATCAAACATATTTGACCGAGTCAAGATTATTTAGAGATGATCTTTTATTCAGCCTGGAACGAAATCAAATTAAAAACAATGATATAAAAGATCTCGACTCGAAATAAAGCATTGTTGGCCTCCTCATCATCATGGCTATGCCACTCTTGTTTTTTGTTTGCTAGGAATTTTTATTTTCTTAAGTATTACTGTCTAGGCCGATACTTAAGAATATACAGAGGCAACAAGCAATTGTCCGTAAACAAAGAAGGGAAAAGGTGGTTGTTTGGCAAAAAAAAAAATTTAATGGCCACCGACTTTAGTTGGTAGGCCTTCATGTGTGGACTAGTTAGATAATTCGGGGAAAATGGTCATATTATTGTTTTGCCAAGAATCAATAAATTAATTTCGGCTGCACAAGCTGATACTCCAAAAAATAAAGATGATGTGTTCGATGATCAGCTTGAGACATGATTAATTTCCTTAACCAGTCAGCGTGCAAGCCAAAGGTCAAAAAAAATGGGGGGAGGGGGCAATATGTTTGGACCTGATTTTGCACACACTCAGCCCATATACTATTGAATGAGAGAAATATTAATCAAGATTGGTTTCGGGATAAAGGTTGAATCAATCGCATAATCAACCTAGGTTCATACTCCTATCTAAGACGACGAGATCTGGCAGTGATAGAGTTTCAGCCAAGAATAATTTCGTGCATATTCAAAGAATATGCATATGCCAAAGAATTGGAATATTCTTAGAATTATGTCATTCTGTAGACTTGACCATCATGGAATCACCCTATAAATACAAGTTGTTTTGCAATGTAGAGAGCCCCTTCAACTCAATAAACAACTTAAAACGCTCTATGTGAAAACCCTCACTCTGCGCGAAACTCTTTTCTCACCCATGAGAAAATACTAATGATCCTAACTCTCCTATCAACATTTTTAGTTTGGACTAACAACACTGTGTTGACAACTGGCGACATCTTCAGTTTGGACTAACAACACTAGAGTCGTAGAATTAAGCGATCAAGAAGCAACTTTAGCTTCAACTAAAACATTGATTCTAGTCAGTTGGTCACCTACCTAAGTCCCGGTAGCAAAGAGTTATCAATTATTTTGCCTAAAGGGTCATCTTATTAGCTTCGGTGAAGTGAGGTGTTACCTAGTTACCCCCTTGTTCAGCACAGTGAAAGCCGAACCAGTTTATTGAACTTCATAGTGATCTAGTAACCTTGTCTTCAGGTTCTAGAACCTAAGGTGAAAACACGTTCCTTCCTTGGCCTAATCGCTCGAATACAGAAGTCAGCAGCACATTCGACACCACTACCACATATTCTACTCGCTCAACTGAGCTCAGTTACAAGTTGGCACACCCATATTCACAAGAATAATGTAGTTAGCTCATAATTACTCGACATACGCGCCATGTAGGCTTTGTAATTTTTAAAGGCAACAATAACACAGCAGGTTTTAGATCAATCCTATGAGATTATATTAAACTTTTATCGTTTCTGCATGGATCTTAATTTCAAAATAATTGAACAATTTGGTTTTCTTTTTCTTGGATTTAAGATTGTAACTTCTCGAGAAATCTACTCTAGACTGAAAAACTACATGGTGTTAGTGATGTGTTATCAAATGAGTTAATTATAGTATCACGTGATCGTCATGTCACACTAAAAAACATACTCTAGGCTGAGGAAGTTTGCAAATTAAACAAGTAAGGTAACATGGAGCTATCTATACAGAAGAAAGAAATTTAACTTATCAGTAGAAAGAAGTGTGGTATAATGCATGCTTACGATGGCAAAACTTACATAACCAATCTTACGTAACCAAATTATTCTTGTTTATCTTCGGATCGGCAAGGTCTGTGCTTAATATCTTCTTGGTAGCTATAGGGTAAGATATTCTTGATCAAATTTGCCTTAAATTACAAGTAGTGGAGGAATCATTTGCTTTTGGCTTGCCATATAACACATGGGATGCTTTAGAGGATGTATAAAGTTTGTGAAAGCGATCGATTCCATCCTTTAAAAAATAAAAAGCATATCCTTTTGGCATCTCTTTCTTTTCATATTTTGCTTTTATTTTTTTATTAATATGGCTATATTTAACCTAATAGGAGATGGGACTTCTTGTTACAGTTACTAATGGCGGTTCAAAGCGAGACAAGACACGCACACCCCTGTTAGAAAAAGGTAGAAGGACGTTCATAAGGGAAAATGGGAAGGTATTAATTCCTTCCATAGTTTGGCATACAAGTTCACTTTGACCATTGACATGATGATTTAGAAAACTCCCAATTCTTCTAATTGAATCTAAATTGATCGGGAAGGAAGATAAAAAGTAGAGCTCAATAAGTTTATGGTATACATTCCAGTTCACTTTTGACTATTTTGGGATTTAGTTGCCACAAAAAATATTTCCAGATTTATAACTATTTGATCATACCATACCAATTACTGCATCTTATTTTTCTTTGGTTAGAAAGATGGTTTTGAACCTTGAATCTTTAGTCTACTCTTGACCATCACCGACCTTATCAATTATTGTATCTTATTTCGATCAATATCGTTTTGAAATGATGATCATTATCTTTAAAATAAAAAAATCAAATCTAAAGTTGCCTACCTCTCACCCTAGCCTCGCTAAGAAATCAAATTTGGAGCAAATTATGAAAAATAATGAAACTTCAAAAAGACTCAAAATTTAAAATGTCGTTTTGACGTAACAAATGAGTTCCGTTCTATTTTGACATAGCGTATTTTGAGCTCAAATTGATTGGGGCTCGAAACTCATGGTGGATTTTGTTGTTTTTGAACTTATTACTCCAGTCTCAACCAATTTTCCTACATCACTATATTACTTGCAGAAGTAGAACCTATTAATAATATGTGGATAATCTCACTTGTACGTAAGACATTGATCATATAAGTCCATATGAATCTTACTTTTGTAAGGGATGTGGTCAATCCAAAATGCACATACAATAGGCCAAGGTCCTCGTCATATAAAATTGGTGTTTTCGGGAATGCAGCACATCACCATTGTGAAAAACGAAAAGGAAAAAGGAATGTGAAACAAAGAGTACAATTTGCCCATTGCCTCTCAGGTCTAGAAGATTTTTACGTTACATATAACAAGAGAGAGTACTACGCATGAGGGAGTACGTAGCTTTATGTACATAAGAAGTGATTCAACATATTACAAGAGGAATATTTACATCATTAAGTGCAGATAAAGCTCTAGCTTATTACATATAGATCTTTATTTAATTAGCGAGATACTAGTAATTACTTATACCAAACTACTTAAGTACGTATTGGCTGGGCCATTAGCGGTGACTCCTAGGATATTCTCTTATCTCTATCCCCCCAAATAACAGGGCTGCGTCCTTGCTAGTAAGAACAGGCTGATCTCCTCGAGCTTGCTGATGATGATACTGATAAGCTGGTTTGTGAGGATCTTGAGTAAACGGAGGCCTTTTAGGGTCCCTCCCTGCTGGCCGGCCATAGTACTTGTCTATCATAGCAGAAGCCTCCACTCCAAGCTGTACTAGCTTTTCCTGCGTTGCCATGATAAGACTGCTAAGTTTACAAGTATAAAAGAAGCAGACACACAAATAGTGTATTCACGTAACTTGCTTTGCCTTTGTTTGCTGGTAAAAAGGTTATCTGCCAAGCCCCATTATATAGGAGTTAAAAAGGTGATCCCTTCATGGATGTGCTTTAGTATCGTACAATGGATAATATTTGGATAACGCGATAAAAATATCTCTTCTTCCAAAGGGGCTTCCCACTTTTGGTGATTCAATTGAATTAAGGACATGTGGAGTAAATCTTTGATTTTGGGGCTTGCTTACCTTGAAAATCCATGTAATTAATTAACTAATGTTGCAAATTACAAAATTAGTTTCATGGCAGATTGGTCGAAAACACATTAATGAAAAATAGGAATAACGATCAAATGGAACTTGGGAGGTGAAGATATTATCTTTATCTCCTGAAGAGATTGAAAGGAATCTATATGTGGTTTACCACTTTATCTCGTTTTCCTTGGGTGGCTTGAGGATTTGGTACATATTTTGCAAAAGTTGCTCCTCAATTTCCAACCATAGATGATAACTATCACAGCTTTACCAAAGCAAAGTCAATAACAAGGGTGCACAAAGATTTTCGAGGGAAAGACAACACCCGTAGTCATTATGCCAGGGAATACTACCCCCAACAAATTAAATGAGTGGGAGCATCTTCAGGGATCCAAGGGAGGAAGTAATCGGTTAGCAAAGTTGGTTTGCTATGCTACGTAGGACAAATTTATTAAAGGAAGTATAAACCGAATTAGCAAATTAAGAAAAAATAGCAAACTGAACTCACGCTGTAGTGTAAGGGCAACATTTCTTTCTACTACTGTAAAAAGATGGGAAATAAAAAGAACTCATTTTATTTTTAACATAACAAGTATTATTTATTACCTGTCATGCACTATGTATACATTAAATATTAACCCGTATTAAAATTGAGTAAATTATATATACCACGTGCATTAGCATAAGCAATTAAAGCATGAATTTACTAAAAGCCTCATTGGCCTACAGTCCACCAAAGCCTTGTGGGTGGCTCCGCCATTGGCTAAGGTTTGAGGTAGGCAACTTTAGATTTGCTTTAAGTTTTTTTTCTGAACAGATAATGATCATCAACTCGAGAGATTTTTCAATGTGACCACGAGCAACTTTAGATTTGCTTTAAGTTTTTTTTCTGAAAAGATAATGATCATCAACTCGAGAGATTTTTCAGTGTGACCGCGAGCAACTTTAGATTTGCTTTAAGTTTTTTTTCTAAAAAGATAATGATCATCAACTCGAGAGATTTTTCAGTGTGACCGCGAGGTGATACACCATGTGTCCTTATATAAATGGTGGGTTATGTGTATTAAAAGGTTAATAACTTAAAAATTAAAATTTTCCACCCCTTGCATAAAAACACGTGGTATACCATCCATGTTCCCGTCACAACTAAAAATTTCTCCATCAACTCAAAACGATACTGATTTGAAATAAAATACAGTAGTCGGTGTTGGTCAAGAGTAGACTAAAGATTCAAGGTTCAAAACCATCTTTCTAACCCAAGAAAAATAAGATGCAGTAATTTGTATCGTATGATCAAATACTTATAAATCTGGAAATATATTCCGTGACAAATAGAAATCCCAAAATAGTCAAAAGTGAAAAGGAATGTATACCCTAGAATTATTGAACTACCTTTTATCTTCCTTCCCGAATTCAGATTCAAGAAGAAATAGGAGTTTTCTAAATCATCATGTCAATGGTCAAAGTGAACTTGTAAAACAAATTATGCAAGGAATTAATACCTTCCCATTTTCCCTAAGGAAAGTCCTTCTGCCTTTTTCTATCAGGGGTGCGTCTGTTGTCTGGCTTTGAACCCCATTAGTAACTGTAACAACAGACCCATCTCCTATTAATAAAAAACAGGTTAAGTAATCATGCCTTGGAAATTCAAACGGTGACAAAATTTTATATACTACCCCTCATGTAAGAACATGAAGCAAAAATATGAGTAGCTAGGAAGAAAAATCTAGAGATCAGGCAACTGTAAGCCACCTCACACCGTCGTCCGCAATTCCTCTCCTCTCACTACCGGTAAAAACTATTGCTCTAAACCTATTGCATATTTCTCTCTCATTTCTTCGCTACCCCGAGACCCAACTTCAACCAAAGAAAATCAAACACAAAATGATGATGGATAAGACCAAATTGATTTGAAGCCCACTTCCAAATTTAACACAAATTATAGGACCGAATTTTAAGAGGGGAACGCAGGTGATGAGAGATATGTAATGTCAGGGTGAAATGAGAATTTAAATTTGATGAGACATTGGAAGAAAAAAGTTTGTTGTCGTTTGAATTTCCAATGCAGGAATAATAAACAATTTGTTTTTTTTTTTTTTTTGGTTTAAGGCATGGCCTCCAACTGGAATTCAATGAGGGATTCAAAAGCTATGTCGCTAGCAAGTCATGGCGGAATCCCTTTTTGGGCGAGTCTCGCTAGCAACTTCCATCCTATAATTGTATATCAATCGCTAGCAACCCCCATCCTATAATTGTATATCAATCTATGACAATATCCATCAAAAGTGTCGTTAACCAACGTGACACTTCTATGATACTACAAAAGTTAGTCGTTCCTATCCACTCTTCAATCAGCGTTTCAAAATTTATTTACTTTGAAATATTATTATCTTAAGCTTATTAGTGTGACATAATGATCATGTGGTTTTATCAATCAACCCATACTGTAACACATTGGTAACACCACGTACCTTTTCAATCTAGAGTAGATTTCTCGAGAATGTACAATCTTAAATCCAATAAAAAAACCAATTATTCAATTATTTTGAAATAAAAATCCATGCGGAAACCATAAAGGTTTAATATAATCTCATAGGATTGATCCAAAACTAGTTGTGTTATATCGATCCATACCAATAAATATTACTTTCATAGCTGCAGTTGTCTCCATTAACTAAATGGTTATTGTTGGTGCCATAATGTCCCCTGCGAGATTGTTGAACTCTGTGTCTCTTTAAGATTGTCTTTGACGAGCCTTAAGTAGGCCTTCAGGCTCTCTTAAATGAGACAGTAATTGTTAGGCGTGCCACTGTTGATCAAGACCAACAAATTGATTGATTGGTTGTTTGTTTCAAGTTGCTTGTTTGAGCCAAGTAATTCAACTTAGTTATCGAAACGATTGTGCAAGGGGTTTAATCTATGTTAAGTTCTTTTGACAAGAACTTTATATTTTCTTTATGTTGATGCCAAAAGAAAACCACAAACTAATCCAATGTATTCAAGTCAGTTTGCATTCTCATGCGAATGTAAAAATAGAAAGCAAGATAAATTAGCTTGGAAAGTAAAGTATTGAAAGCAATGAAATGTAAAATCATACCAAATATTTAAGCAACATAATAATAACTTGCATGAAAGGCTAATAACTTGAAGATCAACAATAAATACAAGCAATCGAGCAAGATTTGAACCTATTCGGGCAAGACTGATCGCTAGCCATGCAAGTTCTTGCACGTAAAGGATGTGTGTGGGGGAAGGAAATTCAATACAAGAAATCAATACTACAAGGAAAGTAGCAGAGCTATAAACATAAAGAGTGTTTGAACTACAAATGAATGTATGAAAATTGAAAAATAGGCTGCAAAGCTTTGAAGTCGTATTATATGTTGAGTTGAGTGTCATTTTCTTTAACCTTTCTACTATCTTTTATAAAACCGCATCTTTCTTCTAGACTAAGCCTTTCCCTCTTAGTTCATTCCCTCTAATCCAAGTCGATGATGTGATTGTTGCCAGAGGATGAGCGTTTACTTAGATACTTGAGCTTTTATCCGCTTGAAACTACAAACTTGCCATTGGAAAGTACTTTTCTTCTGTAAAACTCGACTAAGCAATCTTCCTTCTATGTGTACGAGGATTTTTTTATGCGAACAATTGCAGTTTGTTAAGCATTGTTCTTTGTTCATCCTTTGTATTTGAATGTATAATGAAGGATTGAGATTATACTAGCTCATAGGCTAGGATTGCACTAGTGTCATAGCAATTGATAGTGTTTTAAGTTGTAACCGTGCCTTGCACGTCAGCCTTTCAAGTGTGTGGAGCGTGTGAGTTTCTAACGGTTAGTTTTTGTCCTCTCTTCATTCATTTTTATGCTGTGTGTGTTAAGAAGCAACGTACTCCATTGTTCTTGCTTGCTTCCATCATTTTCTTCCTTCTCTCTTAAATTCCAAAATCTAATTTCTGCAAAATACAGAACCACAGAACACAGAATCCAACAGTGCAAGGATAAAGTGTCCAAGAAGGGTCCCGGGTATTATTGAGAGGCTCATGCGCTTGAATCGAATCAATTTCTGCAGTGGAATCTAATGCAAAATTCCAAAACTATACAAAATTAAGGAGAGGAAAAAGGTCTAACATGTGCATATTATTCCCTATATAACATAATTGTATTGTGCGGTAGATATATAATAATGTAGCTCTTGGCCAAACCTTATCAGAATATTGCTTATCAGGACCCGAATTCATCTCAATCGATTCAATTTTGACTTAGGAACTATACAAAGAAAAACCTCATTATCGAAAACGTGTATTAATCAGAGTAGGAAATAGAGAATCAACAAACTTAATAATGTTGTTGTTTGGACCATCTTTACTAATTACATTGATGATCACCCCTCTAATCCGTTCTGCATATATATAGATGGGGTCAACTTCTGTTAAGTAATACAAATAGCATACAATAACCAAGATCTAACAACTGAAAAATCTAACGACTGAAAAATCTAACATACAAGGTACCTTGGAGCATGATAAAATTTTCGCTTTTGCTTTGTAGTGCTTTAGGTAAAACTTTGTTATTTTAAAATTCTGTAAATGCACTTGGAAAAATAAGCTACGCAACCTTTCAGTCAAACGCTAACGAAGTAGCATCTAGCTATATATTAATGGATAATCTCGAGAACTAATACAAGCATACGTTTCAACATAATATCTGGGTCATAGTAGAAAGGATTTTTTCATAGATTCGTTTCAATAATATTATACCTACTAGAAAACGAAGCATAATGGAGAATCGCAAGAACCTGATATGAAAGCCCACTTGCGAAGCTTTCTGGGACTCCTATATATAATGTGGCTTGACTCTTAATTATTTCAGTAAGACAAGCACAAGGCAAACCAAGCTAGGTAGCTCCCCTTGATTCACTCGTTGTGAGTTAGCAATGGCTAGCTATGAACGCGTTGTTATGAGAGAGGAGAGAGTGTTTCTTCACCGGAAGGTAGCCACCCCCATTGCATCCGAACACCATGCCATCATCGAGGACTGCCACGGTGTGCTTTACAATAATAATAGCACGAATGTGGCAGCTGACGAATACTATGATAGCTGGCCTCAGAAGGTCAACAACGCTTCTAGTAGGCCTCCTCTTCCTCCTCCCCATCAAGGACAACATTTTCCTCCCCATCAGCAGAGTCAGATTATGATGCAAGGGCCTGTTACTAATGTTCATACGAAAAAGGGCGCTGCTATCATCACTAGCACCGAGGCGGCCAAGCGCTACGGCGGAGTTGTGACTACTGTATTTTACCCCAGGAAGCATGGTCGATCTAATTAGCTTCAGTTATATATCTTGGTACACAAGGCAAGGAAATCATGAATCTGTCAAGCTCCTAGCTAGGGATCTTATATATATGTATCGCCGCTTGCATATATGTATAATATGCATCTTCTTTTCTTTTTACTTTGACTTCCGGGGCAATTCAACAAGTATTGACCCTGCGAAAGTCGCCGGTGATTAATGTATACCATCGAGTTGTCCCCTCAGAATCTGATCATCGTGTTGCTCAGCTTGTATATATATTATTAGTTGGATATAAAAAAGGTGTGATAATTTACTATACGCCTCTCTCTCTCTCTCTCCCCGTCCCCCCCGGCGGCTCCTCTTTCTTGTACCTTGACTTGTGAATGAAATTGTGTAATTTTAAATGCCAGCGTAATTTTAAACTATCATTTTGCTAAAATGGTTCATGATATTGGCAAAACTCCACACTTTGATTTTCGATATTTAAAATCGATAGAATCAGTTCCTTAGTTTGTCCACCGTCAATCATTTTTTGGTCATTCTATGGAAAAATTATATTAAATAAGAGATTTGTCCTAGAATGATCAAAATGTTTAACGGTGAACAAATTCCTGGACTAGTTCTATTGATTTTAAATCTTAAGGACCAAAGTGAGGAGTTATGCCAATATATGAGATCATTTTAGCTAAAAAAAACCTTCCAAATTAGTGTGGTCCAAATACAGAATGAGACCTAACGCCCAAATTATAAGGTTCCTTTTTTATTTAGAGTAATGCTAATTTTTTTTATAAATAAAAAAATTAGACCCATAAAATTGGAACACTTCCCATACTTTTAAATTTAAGTGAGTTTCACATACAAAAGTCTGGCCTACCTCAACAAGAGAGTGTGTTAGCAAGTGTATCAATTGTGTCCAAATATAATTGTTTTAGCTGCATTTTTAAGGATTTCATTTTTGTTCACTAAGGAGGCTCGCCAATTCATAAAAGTAGTCATATTAGGCTATGATGTACAATTGGGATATCGTGTCTCTACATTTTGCCTCAATGCATTAACATTCGTTTAACATAATCTTAAGCAGAGACTCCAGAAATGGATACGATTTTGTTAAATGCAGGTAAATGCATATAAGCTAATGTAGAGACTCAACATCTGTACAGTTGAATTCTTGAAGACCATGCATATTTTTAAGGGAGACTTTGGATTCAATCCCTAGCCATTAATATTATTCTTGAAGGCCATGCATATAAATTAAAAACGATTACAATAAAAAAATTACTCAAATATTTTGATTGAATAAATAGAAATGAAGGTCCCTAATCAACCTAGTTGTTTGAATGAAACCTTCTTTGTTTAAATAGTTTGATCAAGGTCCCTAGCATCATTTAAGAGATTTAACTCATGCATTTATGCATTCAATATCCCACAAATTATGAAATTTAAACAAATCCAAATAATATAGTTACAAATATAACAATTACTTAAAAATTAATAACAGAGTAATTTGTCTTCACATAGTTCTAGCAAAAAAAATGTATGTGACAGCCCATCCCGAATTATTTTTATCGACAGTGTGAAATGTCCATTTTGCCCTTGGATTTTGAGATGTGTTGTGTGTGCCATGCTTCAAGTTCCTAAGTTTTTGGGGCCAATAGGAACTTAAGGTTTTATTAGTTGTGATTGGTTGTTCAATTTTGGACCACACACCCACACTCTCTCACTCTCCCGTGTATTCTCTTTCTCATCCCTCTCGGACCTTCAGCCATTTTCCGTACAAAAGTACGGACAAACCTCAAAACCCTTTCATCTCTCACAGATCGAACCAATAGAGTCCATTTTCATGCTCCTCGCAAGCTCCTGAGAACATCCATACCATTTTTGAGACTTGGAACCCTCGAAAACCCTAGAACCCGAAACCCCAAATTTCATGCACTGTTCATGCAATCATAAAAGTGGAGTTTTTAGAGAATTTTAAGCTCACAAGAAGCTTTATAAGGTCTTCACAAAGCTCGGGGAACAACGTTGACGTGTTTTGGACGTCGGGAAGTTAATCGGCAAGTTTGAAGTTTGGCCAGATTATCAAGGAATTTTCCAGCGTGATTCCGTGATTTTTGGAGCTTGAAATTGGTAAGGATGTGTTCTATTTGTCATAAGCTTCATTTTGGTTCAAATTTCATGAGATTTGGTTGAGAAATGGCCGAGATATAAGGTTTTGAAACTTTTTCCAGTTTCCGGCGATCGCAGGGGCGACGGCGACCGGCGAGGCTCGTCGGAGAAGGAGGAAGAATATTCCGTTAACGGAATATTCTTAACGGCGTCAAGTTAGTTTTAACGGAATGTGTTAGTTTTAACGGAATATTCCTAACAGCAGTTAGGATGCCGTCAAGTTCTGGCCGCGCGTGGGGGCGCGTAGGGTCGTGCCCTTGCCGGGGCGTGGCGGCGCGTGAGACTTCAGAAATTTATTTTAAAAATATGGGGATGTTTCTGAGGATAAGTAGGTCTCAGTGGTATATTCATATACCCAAATTGAGCAATATATGAGAAGTTATTAGCTTGTGTTGTTTATGTGCTTTAAGTGACATTTATATAGTTGTTTCGCATATAGGTGAGACCTATCCCGAGGATGAGCGCAATCATTCAAGGCAAGGGGGCTACGACCCTTCGACATACCAGTGAGTGGGCTTTTGCTTTTCAGTATATATATAAACTCAATGTTTTTCCCAGAAACATATTTAAATGAAATGTGATTGAAATGCCATGTCATACATGCATGATATTTGAGCATATGCATTAGTATAAATATGCATATTGTCGCATGATGTTGCAGAGGCCCAGGTAAGCCACAGGTGAGTACATTATGGTATTAGTGGTTGTAAATAAAATGATGATGTTGAGATATATTGAGCTCATCAACCTGCACCCCGGTGTTAGTGCTCCCACCCAGAGTAGGGCACAGTCCTTCACGTGATGTTCACCTCCCGCACCATATGCTCACCTTGGATCCAAGTTAGGTGCACAGTCCTGTCGTACAAACCACTATAGTTGGTTCCCAACTCATAGGTGACCCGCGATTATTCGCACAGTCTTCACGTGATCGTAGCACTAGAGCGTATTTATTACACCCAGTCTTGTCGTACAAACCACTAGAGGTGGTTCTCGACTCGTTTGCAGGCATATTGTTAATGAGATGATTGAGTTATATGATTGAGCCGTACAAGTCACAAGAGGTGACTCCCAGCTAGATGTTTGAGATATATGATTGCGCCGTACAGGTCACAAGGGGTGACTCCCGGCTAGATGTTTGAGATATATGACTGGGCCGTACAGGTCACAAAATGTGACTCCTGGCTAGATGTTTGAGCTCTAGATGCCGTACAAGTCACGTTAGGTGACTCCCGGCTAGATTGATTATATGCATTGAATTATATCACCTGGTTTACATATGTTTATTTGTGATATTGGACATGGCATATGCATGGCATTTTTTATATGCGGATTAGATATTTTTGAGCATGATTTGAGATATGTATTTACATATACTATTTTCTGGGAAAATTATACAGGTTTTACGGCGAGGGTTAGAACCTTTTTAGAAAGAAATGAATTTGAAAAGCTTTGTTTTTGCCCACTCTTTCTGTTTTTCGCCCCTCCAGGTACTAAGTAGGAATTATCGTTGGTGGCATTGCGAGGGCTTCAAGGCAGTTCTGATAGATTTCACCAAATGTAGGATCACCTTTGGGTGTTGTTTAATTAGTACATTGTTCTCCTTGACTGCACTTAGATTATTTAGGCTCTGGTTGTGTGTTTCACACTTAATCTTTGCTTCCGCACTGTACTTATGGTTACGTCACTTCCACATGACGGCCAGCACGCCCTAATTTAGGTCGGAGTGTGTCAATGTACCCACGTAATTATTAATACAATGCAAGAAGTAACTATTGATATATTTTTAAACATAAAATAAACACATATAATTAGCATGGGTATGTTCACAAAAAAAATATTTGTACAAATTAAATTAAAAATATGGATACATATTAAAATTCAAAACTATGAGTACAAATTAAACTGAAAATATGGGTACTTATTAAAAGCTAGGAACCTTGATAAAAAAATTAAAAAGAAAAAAGGTTTTAATCAATGCAATGAAAGAAAAAAGGATAAGAACCTAATTTCTTCTATTTTTAATTACATGTTTTGTGATAAAATCTCATACCTACTAGCAGATAACAAAGTAAAAAATCACACATCATTACATTAAACTTTGAGTGATTTAATTTCTACTTGCACATAAATTTTTTATGATAAATTTTACAACCGCAAAGCTAGCAGGTAGTATATAAATAGGGAACATGACAGCAATTGACCCTTTAAAGCTCCTTCTCCAAAATACAAACATATATCATTGCTTTTTCGTTGATGGTGGCAGTTGAATCTTCACAAACTAAATTGATTGTGGTCCAGACAGTCGGTGCAATGGATAAAGTGTCCAAGAAGTACAATCTATGAGATGCTCATGCATGTGCTTGAGTCGAATAACTTTCCGCAGTACAATCTATTGCATACCACTAAAAATCAATCCCAAATTCATCTTTATTGGTTCAAATGTACATATCTCATTTATTTTGGAAAATTCATCATATAAACAAATAAAAGTGTTTAGGGTTTGAATTGTATTATATTATTCTTCTCATTTGAGGAGGCTAAATATTAGATACAACTTGTAATACAAGTAATATTAAAAGAATTATAACCAAACTAGGAAACATAATTATATTCCTAATCTAATTTGGTCTCACGCCAACACTTCCCCTCAAGTTGGTGCATAGAGATCACCTAGGCCCAACTTGTCGAGTGAGTCTTGAAACTTTCTTGTAGAAACTGCATGAGTTAGAATATCTACCAACTGTTCTTCTATCTTCACGAATGGAATGTCAACTAACTTAACATCCAACTTTTCTTTGATAAAATGTCTATCCACCTCAACATGTTTGGTCCTATCATGCTGCACCGGATTGTTAGCTATCTCCCGTGCTGCTTGATTATCACAGTACAACAACATATAACCTTTTGGTTTAAACCCTATCTCAGTGAATAGAATCTGAAGCCATAGAAGCTCACAAATACCATGTGCCATTCCTCTGTACTCAGCCTCGGTCGAAGACCTTGCCACCACATTTTGCTTCTTACTTCTCCATGTCACAAGATTACCAGTTACAAATGTGAAGTATCCCAATGTAGACCGCCGATCAATAATATTTCCAGCCCAATCTGCATCGGTGTACCCTTTCACCTCCAAATGCCCATGCTTTCTATACATCAACCCTTTTTCCTGGAGCTCATTTTAAGTAACTCAAAATCCGCATTATTGCTGCCATATAATCTTCACTAAGAGCATGCATAAATTGACTCACCACACTTACTACGTAAGCAATATCTGGCCTTGTAAGCGACAAGTAAATCAATCGCCCTACCAATCTTTGATACATTTCCTTATTCACTGGGACTTTATCCTGATACATTCCTAGATGATGATTCTGCACAATAGGTGTATCCACTGGTTTACACCCTAACTACCAGTCTCAGACAAAAGATCCAATACATACTTTCTCTGAGATAAGTATATTCCTTCCTGAGACCTAGCCACTTCAATTCCCAAGAAATATTTAAGTCCTCCAGGATCTTTCATCTCAAACTCAGAAGACAAATGCCCTTGCAGACGTTTAATTTCCATTGTATCATCACCTGTGACAATCATATCATCTACATATATGATAAGCAGAGTTACCTTGCCATCCTTATGTTTGATGAACAATGTATGGTCTGTGTTTCCCTATCGATACCCATACTTCATTGCCTGCGTGAATCGCCCAAACCACGCTCTGGGTGACTGTTTAAGGCCATATAGTGCCTTCCGAAGTCTACACACTTTCCCACTGGAGTTCACAGCGCCATAACCTGGTGGAATATCCATATACACCTCTTCCTCTAAATCACCATGTAGAAAAGCATTTTTAACATCAAACTGTCTTAGAGGCCAATCATGGTTCGTAGCAAGAGATAATAAAACTCTAATGGTATTCATCTTTGCAACAGGAGCAAAAGTCTCCTGATAATCAACCCCAAAAGTTTGGGTAAAACCTTTGGCCACTAGCCTCGCCTTGTATCTATCAATTGTTCCATCTGCCTTATGTTTAATAGTGAACACCCACTTGCACCCCACTGATTTCTTTCCTTTAGGAAGTGGGACTACACTCCATGTATTATTCTTTTGTAGTGCTTCCATTTCAATTTGCATTGCTTCTGTCCATTTCGAATCTTTCAAAGCTTCCTCCACTCTGGTGGGTATTTTGATGGTTTCCATTTGCTAAACAAATGCACAATATTTTGGTGAAAGTCGATGAGTAGAGCATAGTTTGAAATGGAATACCGTATCTTTCCTTCTGGAGAGTACCTGTCTGGTGGCTTTCCTCGATTTTGTCGATGAGGCAACATATAAGATGGTTCAATAATTTCTGAGTGAGTACTTACCTCAAGAATATCCGTTGGATCATAGACTGACACTGGAAAAGTCTGAGAGGGGTTTTTACTGGAGTTATTACTCGGACAGATAGCATATGGCCCATTTGGGCAATTCGGCGCAGCAGGAAACCCATTTGGGTTATTGGCAGACACAAGAGAGGGCCCAAGCCCAGTTTGGTTGTCGGCTGGTGCAAGAGACGGCCAACATGGGTTGTCAGTAGCAAGTGGCCCACTAGGCACTGTTCCATCTCGGTCTTGTGGTATATCTGCAGGCCCGCGTTCATTATCCTCATCCTCTAATTCCAACCCGTGTCTTGGGCCTTCATTATCCTCCGAATGTAGCCCGTGTCTTGGGCCTTCATTATCCTCCAAATCCAGCTCGTGCCTTAGGCCTTCATTTGGGCAATCAATACTTAAACCAGTAGGGATATCAAACCAACCATAATCTTCACCTACGGTTATCTCCCTCTGAGGAGTATGGCTGGGAAGAAAAAATAATTCATCTTCAGAGAAGGTAACGTCCATAGTGACGTAGACATGTCGGGTAGGTGGATGATAACAATGGTAACCCTTTTGTTGTGGACTGAATCCAATGAAAACACATTGTATGGCACATGGATCAAGTTTGCTTCGTTGATTTTTATGAAGATGGACATATGCCACACAACCAAAAACTCGGGGTTCAAGATGAAGGGTGGAAGGGAGCAAAGCATAATCGGCAAGCATAGCCAAAGGTGTTTTAAAAGAGAGAACACGCGATGGCATTCGATTCATGAGATAAATAGTATAGGTGACTGCATCAGCCCAGTATGTCTTGGGTGCACAACTACCAATAAGAAGGGCACGGGTAATCTCAAGTATGTGCCGATTTTTCCGTTCGACGACTCCATTTTGTTGTGGGGTCTGAGGGCACGAAGTTTCATGGAGAATGCCTTTTTCCGTAAAAACTAAGAAAGTTCCTGATTAAGATACTCACCACCGTTGTCTGATCGAAGCACTTTAATAGGGAATGAATATTGAGTACAAACCATGTGATAAAAACTTCTGAAGATACTACCCACATCGCTTTTATTTTTCATGAGGTACAACCAAGTCATTATGGTGCAGTCATCAACAAATGTTACAAACCAACGCACACCATGCTGAGTAGTAACCGGAGATGGCCCCCACACATCAGAATGAATTAGCTCAAAAGGAATTGTTCTTCTATTCAAACTCGGGGGATAAGAAGCTCGATGACTTTTGGTTAATGTGCAAACATTACACTTTAATGACGAATCTGAAATATTACCAAATAATGACGGAAGTAATTTTCGCAAATAACCGAAGGAAGCATGACCAAGACGACGATGCCACAACTAAATGGTCTTCAACTTCCCACTATCACGACCTTGAACTTGATGAACACAGCCATGGGTAACATCATCAACATAGTACAACCCCATTCTCTTAGTACCACGCCCAATGATCTCCTGAGTTCGGATATCCTGAAGTAAACAAAAAGACGGAAACATTTGCACAACACAGTCTAATTGCTCGGTGACCTATCCCACAGATAACAAATGGCTAGAGAGTGTGGGAACAAGTAAGCAGTTGTGTAAGGAAAGAGTATGCGTGAGTGCAATCGTACCTGCCCCTGTAACCGGGGCAACACCTCCATTAGCTGTGACAATACTATCTCGTGATGGTGGTGTTGTAGAGTTAAATAAAGTATGATCATAAGTCATATGATCAGTGGCTCCAAAGTCAATAATCCAACATGTGTCAAAATCAACAGATCCAATTAAAGATGTGCACGTGTTACCTGGATCATTGGATTGCTCTTGAGAATTAATTAAATTCAAGAGTGATAGCTGTGAGCCCAAATTAGCAGGCTTTAAATTGAATTCCCGATGAGCCGTTGCTAGTGGGCTAACTTAGCCCATGCCCAAGTTGCTACCGACATCTTCAATTGCTTGATGCCCATTTAGATTGTGGGCTCTAGGTTCACATGCTTGCCGCTCAATTGGGTTGTGGATTCCATATGGACTTTGCTGTCTAATTTCCTTATGGGTTGCATAATCAACCAGCCCGTGCTCCTTTTCGTTGGAGATTGGAACCAACGTTTAGTTGTCCGCCATGGAAGCAATCTTTGCTTTAGATTTCTGGTTTTTTGTTTTTCCAATAGGTGGTGTCTCTTGCTTCGAGACACAGGGTTTGGTAGTTTAGGTTTATATGTTTTGGCTTTTTGTTTTGTTTTGCTTTTCTGGGTTTGGGTTGTAACGGGTCTAGTCTCTTATTTCGAGACCTGGGTTTGGGGTTTTTAACAGAGGTCTCTTGTTTCGAGACTTCTGAGCTTGGTTTCAATGGCTGTTACACAGCCAACAAAGAAAAACACTGAAGACGCTAGTGAACGGGAATAGGATTTAGAGAAAGAGACAGGCCAAAACCTGCTCTGATACCAAGATAAAAGTGTTTAGGGTTTGAATTGTATTATATTATTCTTCTCCTTTGAGGAGGCTAAATATAAGATACAACTTGTAATACAAGTAATATTAAAAGAATTATAACCAAACTAGGAAACATAATTATATTCCTAATCTAATTTGGTCTCACGCCAACATAAACTTCATAATTCGAATATTCAATTTCATAAATCTTCATTGGAAGATCTTTTCAACAAAAAATTATTCAAATCAGAGATCATATAGTCGTCTAAATGCATAGAATACAAGGATCATAAACAATATCTGATTCGCATGATTTTAGTATAGATGATTTTCAAATGAAGATTAAGAAATGTAACAATTTCAATTATTGAATTTATATAATAAAGATATGTTATTAGTAAGGAAACAAACCCAAAAAGTGCAGCCTATTACAAAAGTAAAATAAGGAAACAAACCCCAAAAGTGTGAGTCCATAAGAATCCTAAACCGAAAACTCAAGCTCTAGAAAAGAGAACTAGCCTCCTCCACCAAAATAAATGGACCACTAGGGTCGTCTCTAAGATTTCGGGGGCCATGTGTGAAATTTATAAAATGGCCCCTCCCTAAGATAGTTTTAGAAAAGTTAGGACAATGTGTTGATGCCAGAAAACAATCACTTCAATGAAAACAAACTTTAGCACTCACTTATTGCAAATTTACAAATGTCATTAATTATAAGCAAAAAGAGCTACAATTATAACATTCACTAAATGATGAAAAGCATTTCAATCTTCAACAACCAAACATGAAAAAAAAAACTTCAAAACTCTAACTTTAAAGTTTCACTTGAATATATAACATTACTATATAATAAAATTGAAAAATGTCCCTTTTTAGGATGTTACTATTGATACCCAAAATATCTCATTGCACTCCAAATTTTTATATTTATAATAGAAAAAAATTACTCTTTTAAGCAGTGCACAATGAGATTTTAAAGTGCTAATAGAATCAATTTTTAATTATAGAACATTATTACATAATATTAGATAGCAAAAATTTGGGGCCATGTGCGACTGCACCTTTCACTCCCCCTCAATGCCCCCTCTGACACCATTACCAAGTCACCGCCAAAAAGAAAAAGAACTAACCAACCGAAAAGATGAATAGACAATGGAGGTGGGCAAGCCACCTACGCTTAAAGAGCTCCCATATCCTACCAAATAGTGCAAATTGCACTTTAACAAATCCAAAACATGCCTCCAACCGAAGTCCATGGAGGAAGAACTTGAGGAGCCAAATAGTCGAACCATGTGTGCAGTACCTCGCGGCTAGAAACATCAATTTGGAAAGAAAAAAAAAAGACATGAAACTCTGATCAACGACAAGATTTGCCAACAATTGAGACAAAACCAAGAAAAATGAGACAAGCTCACAACAAAACTACCAGAAATCAATGGCCAAGAAAAGAAAAAGGAGAAAGTGGGGGTTAGGAAAGAACTCGGGGACCATGGAAGAAGGAGATGGGGTTTCCACCGTCGTCCCCGCCCAAAAGGAAAGGGCGACGGCTAAAGGTTGTAGCAGAGTCATGATTTTCAAATAATGGAGTCATAAAATCAACAAAAAAAGCTTTATTGGGCCATTTCATTGAGCACTTAGTAGGCACCGGTCAATTCTTGCCAACATATGTCGAAAGCTTATGCCAACATATGTCGACAACTACTATTATTTGTAGAGGCTTGTCGATAGTAGATGCAGAATACTGTGGAGTTATGTTGAAAACTGTCAAGGCTTGTCAACTAAAGTATTTCATGGAGAACATGGTGCGTACAATAGAGTAACACACAAGAAGAGAGAAAATTATGACAAATAAGATAGAAGAAAATAGAAGAAGAATGAGGAGGTTGTAATATAGTTTGCCTAGCTATTTATAGGTGTCAAATACAATACACAAACAAATATATATGAGATTTTGAAATTGTTAAGGTTAAGGACAACTAGTAACCTCATGCTATACCTCCGCTTTGTGTTTGGGGGCTTTGACTTTGGAAGAGAGAGCAGCGCTAGGGTTGGAGGAGAACAATTAAATAATTGTATCATGGTACATGTCTCTTATCATGGACTAGTCACTAAAAGTAATGTTATTCATACCATGTTTTTGTACCAATTTTCATACCATCTTAAGTGGCATTTGATGTGAACAGCCACATCATTTAAATTAATCAGATTTTTAAATTTAGTTCATTATTTAATAAACTAGTTAATTGAATAATGATTATGGTATACGAGGAGTCTTTCTCCTTCCTTTCCTTGGATTTTTCAAATTTTTCAAATGATGTGGCTGTTCACATCAGATGCCACCTAAGGTGGTATAGAAATGTGGTATAAAAACATGGTATGAATAGCATTACTCAGTCACTAAACAGCAAACGTCCATCTTAAAATCCACCACAAATGACAACTCTTTTCCCTTCCAACATTTTGGAGTCTCCTGTTCAGAGATCAGTTATTAACTGACTGATAACTCATGAATAGTTAGAATCAAGGGACGGTTTATTAGTTATTTATTAGTTTATGAATTGAGCAACATAATTTATTTATTTTTCTTAACAAAAAGGAAAAATACAATCTGTTGCTTTTTTGAAATCAATCTTCTTGTGTTGGTGGGAGTCTGGTAATAATTTGGTGGCCATGCAAAAGCAGATGAATGCATGGAGAAGATGTAGCGCCCTACAATGGTGGAAGTGAAGAACCACAATGTTTAAACATGTACCTTAAACATAGGGAATTAGTCATGCACACACAAAGCGTATCACCATTTTTAGGCAAACCAACTAATTAAAACAATTCTTAAAAGGAAAAACTAATTAATCTAACCTTCACCGTAGAGTTCGAGCCTCCCCGCACAGATCGCAGCGGAGGGTAATTAACAATTTTTTTAGGTAGTATAAATACAGGCATTCAAAGAGAATTAATTTCATCCCCTACTTTATTCGTCAAGTCTCCCCGGAGACCTGTTATGTAATCTGGGAAAAAAAAGTAGGCAAATTTCTTTAAATCATATTTTAGCTAGCTAGCTTGTAGAGTTGTGAGGGGGGGCCATGGCCATTGCTGGAGGAATGTCTTGCCACGCCATTCTTGTCTTGTGCTTAGCTGCATTGGCCTCTCAAGCCACCGCCTCGGTTGCCATTCCTCCGGCTGTGTTCGATGTTTTCCGTGGTAGTAATTTGGGTGTCCATGACAAAGCTGATCCTGATGAGAAGATCTTTAACGTGGTAGATTTCGGCGCCAAGCCTGATGGGAACCACGATGCAAGCATGGTATACAAATTTGATAACCCTAACATTATTTGTATTGTATAAATGTGTGGTCCATATACACATTCTGACAACGACGGTGCATAACTCACAATACTAATTCATTTTGGGTCTGACAAATTGAGTTTGTCTGGTTATTTGCAGAATTTCATAAAAACATGGCTTGCAGCATGCCACAACACTGGGAAATCAAGGGTTCTGATCCCACCAGGGACATACAAGAGTGGGCCAGTGATATTTCAAGGGCCATGCACCAGTTCCAAACCCGTAGTTGTTCAAGTTTTAGGGACCATAAAAGGCCTGAATGATCTGTCCTTATATGAAGAGCCATACTGGTTCTTGTTTGAGAATGTAGAAGGCTTGGTCATTATCGGCAATGGCGTCTTTGACGGACAAGGTTCAAGTGCCTGGAAAGTCGCTGGTGACTGCGGCAGTTCCAGCGATGGTTGCAGTCCACTCCCATCTGTAAGTGCTACATTAAGTTACCAAATAGTTAGAGCTCTTATTTATGTAATTCCTAAATCATAATTTATAAGAAAGAAAACTGGCTTTAATTATTGGATTAATTAATGCAGAACATCAAATTCAACCGCGTTAGAGACGGGGTCATTCGAGGCATTAGTTCCCTCAATAGCAAAGGAGTTCACCTTTTCATCACTGACAGCCAGAATGTTAGGGTTCGCAGAGTGAATATCTCTGCCCCTGGAACAAGCCCCAACACTGATGGCATCCACATCAGCAACTCCAACAATGTCAAGGTCGCCAGAACTCACATTGCGACCGGTGATGATTGCATTGGCATGATTCAAGGATCAACCAACATTGCCATCAACAATGTAATTTGTGGCCCCGGACACGGCATTAGGTATAATTTGAGTCTTTATTATTTATACTCTTCTGCTATAAATCTATATATTATGGTGTCAGACCATAAATTTAGACTATGGATTCATTTGAAAGAGAGTTAATTAATGGTTTAAATTAACAGCCTACTAACATAATAGATTATTCCGCTACCGTGCCTTATATACCACCCCAGGATCCTTCCTAATTGTTCATGGACTAATTGTGTCCCCATTTTGTTGATGACAGTGTTGGTAGCCTTGGCAAGTATGTGCACGAAAATGACGTGACAGGAATCACCGTGAAGAAGACCACATTTTTTAACACAGACAATGGGATTAGAATCAAGTCATGGCCAGGATCGGGTCCTAGTCGGGCATCAGGAATGGTTTTCAAGGACATCATCATGCAGAATGTTAGGAACCCTATCATAATTGACCAAGAGTACTGCACTGGGGGATGCAACAAGAACCAGGTTTGTTAACCTATTTAACCCTATAACCCTAAATAATTACTTTTTCATCTGGTACAATAGATAAATGATATCGAACTCTTGAATTATCCTAATCCTAACCTTCCTTTACCGACTTTCTTCAACATTGTGCAGCCATCGCGCGTGCAGATCAGCGATGTCCACTACATAAACATTAGAGGGACAACACCGTCAAATGTGGCAGTAGATTTCATTTGCAGCAGCCAGGTTCCTTGCCAAAACATTCAGCTTCACGACATCGATTTGAAGTATACTGGTCCAAATGCTGCAGCTCTCACCAACGTATGTAAAAATGTAAAAGCTGGTTTTGGTGGCATACAAAACCCACCAGCCTGCCATTGAGAATTGAGTTCCCGCGGTTGATCAAGACACCCTCTGCCTGTCCTGCTTAACTAACTACTTATATTTATATCATCGTTACTGGAAGGGTCGGGGAATAAGGAGAGGAGAGCATTTGGTGTCTCTGGGAATGGAATGATGCATGTACTAAAAGTTACAATTTTTGTGGCATCAGTGGCATATTGTGCTTTGACGGCCAGCAGGACCGTGGCCCCTCCCAAAACTTTATAAATAATATTAAGTACTTTTCCATTATGCTAATTATGTTTTACTATATCATCGGAGTTGTTTAATTCATCTAAAATGACTTGATTATCAGAAACTGCTTATAAAATCCCTATATGAGAATGACATGTTATAAAACCCAAAAACATTTTCGCTAAAATTGTTTTCAATTATTTTAAAAGCACTTGTCAAAACTACATTCAAAATATCTCTTTTTCAATATTTTTTCGTGAAACAGATGATTTCAATAAAAGTTAAACAACATCAACATCTCTCAAATGCACCTCAATCCTCATCCAAGACCACCAAAGGAAACGTAAATGTTTTTAGCGAAACAACACCATTTTTAGCAAATTTAAAGTAAGTCATTTTTCTTAAGATTATAAAAAGCCCATTAAATCTCCCACCTTCTAATCGTCTTATAAATTTGAGCTATTCTCAATCATCGTATAAAAGGCCATTTATTCTGTTTGACCTATAATAATGTTGACTTAAAGACACAATTAAAATAGCAATTAAAGGCGGGATGTACGCTCAACACACAATGATATTGGTTGGCCAAGTGCTCAACAAAATGTCTCATCGAAATCACTAAAGAAAAATTTTACCGCTAAGCACGCTATTGTTTAAATGCAACAAGGATAGTCTCATCCACCACTATTTAGTTATGTTCCAGTGAGCTAACTTTTGAGTTTCACCCTTAATTTTTAGGCCAAATTTTTTTCGTGATCCTTGTGGTGATACTCTACTTTTAAATAGACGTCTGTGGTGAAAAAGCTATTAATTGTAATCTTGTGGTGAAATTTGTTATCAATCATAGTCCAAATTGGATTTTTCCTCGTTCTTCTATCATTCGTAGGGGCAAAATTGTTATTTTCGTTTTTATTGATTCCATCAACCAATCATAAAGCGCTATATGGACATAAATTTTTTTATTTTTAAAACTTTTAGAGCTACAATAAAAGAATAAATAAACAATAAAATTACAAAGTTCATATTATCAGACTTTCTCATTTCAAGAGAGCCAAGAGTCCGAATTCAAGATTTAAAAAATCACAAAGTACCTCGCCGCGTTTAGGTTAGAATATAAGTTATTATGCAAACATTGGATTGAGTTTCATTTTAAGAAGAACAGTGGTGGACAGGATGGCTAGGGTTATGTGAGAGAGAGGAGGGAAGGTGGTGGGTGGTCGTTGTGGCTGTGGCTGACAAGGGTAGGGATTGGGGAGGGATTTCTTCCTCTTCTTCTTCTTCTTTTTTCCTTCTATTTTTGTTGATTATAAAAAAGTGGAATTACCAAAAAGAAAATAAAAAAATGAAATGACATTTGTACCCCTACATGTGGATGAGATTTTGATAGAAATTTCAACTTGGACTACGATTGATAACAAACTTCACTACAGAGTTAAGATTAACATTTTTTTCACTACAAGGATCGATTTAAAAGTAGTGTCTCATCATAGGGATCAAGAAAAAGATTTAGCCTTTTTTTTTTAAAAAAAAAAAAAGGAAAGAAAAAAACGCTGCAAATGATTGGACGGAGTCCATAACCTTATCGGCCCAAGGTGAGGCGTGAATGGAAAGGGACTTGTCAGCGATAACGGCAAATGGTGGCTCTCTCGCCGGAGAAAGTGAGGTATGTTTTCTTTTATTAAATATTTAATTTCTTTAGCAAGGGTAAAAATGAAATATAAGAAACAGTTGGATGGTTGTGCCTCAATCAAATTTGTCATAGTTTAAGGACTTAAGGAAAAAACTTTTCGAAACGTCGTCGTTTCTTATCACATAACATTAGAAAATGGAAATCAGAGTCACGCTTCGAACTCATCGTCTCAGTTTTTGACACTCGGAAGGCCGTAAGAGCGACACAGAAAAAACTACGAAATGGCATACGCCGCCGCCCGGCGCACATTACCCTCGGCCCTCAGCCGAACCCTCGCTTCATCTTCCGCCTGTTCGAACTCCTCATTGTCCTCTCGCTCTCGCTTCGCCATCGCTCTCCTGAACAAGCAACACGCCCAGCCCGCACCCGGTTCGGCGAACGTTCGGACCCTGTCCAGTAAATCCGGGTCGGGTTACTCTCCCCTGAACGACGCCTCTCCGAACTGGAGCAACCGCCCACCCAAGGAGACCATCCTCCTCGACGGCTGCGACTACGAGCACTGGCTCATCGTCATGGAGTTCGAAGACCCCAAGCCCTCCGAGGAGGAGATGATCAACTCCTACGTCAAAACCCTAGCCACCGTTCTCGGAAGGTACCGAATTGACCAGCTTCTTTAATATGTTTGGATATTCTTTTAGGTGGATTTTGATGGTTTTTGGATTTCAGTGAGGAGGAGGCGAAGAAGAAGATATACTCAGTTTCTACTTCGACGTATACCGGATTTGGGGCTTTGATTTCTGAGGAGCTTTCTCTGAAGATCAAAGGTAATCATTTTCGGGTTCTGGATTTTAGGGTTTAAGGGTTTTGGTGCTTGCCCTGCTTTAAATTTTAGGTATTTCTGTTTTCGGTGGCTTAGGGTTTAAGGGGTAAGGATTAAAGTGTTTCTCTTTTTATGAGTTAGGGTTTTTTGGCTGAATTGGATCGAGATATATAATAAGGATTCAGGTTTTAGGGTTTAAGTATAGTTCTTTGTATTATGGTTATTTGGATTGAATTGCAATTAGATATTAAGTAAGGGTTTAGGGGTTAAGTGGTTGAGGGGTTGCTTTTGATTTGTTTCGGTTTCAAATATGTAATTTGTGATGAGTATGATGGTTTTCCGGCTTGGTTTTCTAAGTCTCCTGTTAGTTCATCATCTTCTGCATTTGGTATACAATTTGATTTGTATTGGATTGTTTTATTTAAACAGGGCTGCCCGGTGTTCTATGGGTTTTGCCGGATTCATATCTCGATGTGCCCAACAAAGACTATGGAGGTCGGTGTATGCTGAAACTTAAAATCATGTAGAAGTTTTCAGTTTTCAATTTGAACTTACCTTTCAAATCGTGATTAGCTGTTTATATGTTTTCTTAAACCAATTGTAGGGGATCTATACATCGATGGGAAAGTCATTCCTAGACCACAGTATAGGTACAATGAAAGGCAACAACAAACTAGAAACAGGCCTCGTCCCCGATATGATAGGCGCAGGGAAACAATGCAGGTTGAAAGGAGAGAGCCAATGCCAAGACAGATCATGGGCCAGGATCAGAGAGAGCCTGTGCAGCAAACAACTCAAAATGCAGCTCAAGATGTAGGGACAAAGTTTGACAGGGGCAGTGGTTTTTAGATCGAAATATAGTTGCAGAGTCTCGAAGTTCTGAGTCCTGTTTCTTACTAAGTTACTATGAATGAAAAGTTGGTGTTTTTGCACTTCGATTAATATTCCCTAGCATCGTTTTGAAGATAAGAAAGTGAATATTTGTGTCAGTCCTTTCTGGGATTTTGCCCGGTATTTGCATTACGTCTGTTTATGTTGAGCTGTGCACTGAAGAACATCAAGTATTAGAATGAATTTAGTATGCTATTATCTATCTGTTGCCTTCATTCCATTCCTAATTAGAGAGATCCAAATGCATATGTTTGTAGGAAGGTCTTATACAGTAAGCTGTGGGACTTGGTCTTGGCAAAAGGTACATTTCGCAGGAGGCATGTTAGTCTTAGGTGTTGGGAGAGGGCAAGCACCATGGAATGGAAACTTGTGCATGAAATTTACTGATTGGTGAGGGTTTTTTGGGTGGATGTGAGTTGAGAAGTTTCCATTTCATGTCAGTTGAAAGAAGCTTGTCCGTAACAGTGTGAAAAGAAGGCCCGACTCTAAGTTGTTCACGAATAGTGGCGTTGAGTTTTCCACCCTTTGCCTAGTGTATGCACCTTGTTTCTTGCGGCTGGTAGATGTGAAAAAACTGTTTCTTTCATTTTATTTCTCTGGTGGTGGTGGGTGAAAGTTCCATTGCAAAGAAAGATCCCAATTTCTATGTAAAGATATGGAAGAGCAGGACAGTATTGATTCGATTTCTAATTCTTTGATCTCCTTTCTCAAGATGCCTTTATCATGTTTACTAATTCGTAATCAGAATCAAAATGTAATATGGCATGTTTATTATCCGAGTAAATTGTAGCTATGGTCCCTTAACTTTAACTCAATTGGAACAATGGTCCCTCAACTAAAAATCTATTACCATTGGTCCCTCAACTTATCAAAACGTGCAGCTATGGTCCCTCAACTAAAAATCCATTACCATTGGTCCCTCAACTTTAATTCAACTGGAGAAATGGTCCCTTAACTTTAACCCAATTGTAGCAATGGTCCTTCTAATATAACTCGTTTTAACAAAAATTTTGACATAGTTGACAAAAAGAACCATAATTATACACTTTGATGAGTTGAGAAATCCTAATTGTATAAATGGTCATTCCAACATAGCTTATTTTGACAAAATTTAATAAAATTGATGAGAAAGACTATAGCTACACATTTTGATAAGTTGAGGGACCAATGGTAATGAATTTTTAGTTGAGGGACCATTGCTCCAATTTGATTAAAGTTGAGGGACCATTCGTAAAATTTACTCTTAAGAAAAACAACGGTGGCAAGAACGTAAAAAACAAAACAATATATCCGTCCACATTTCAGGGGTGACAAATTGGCACCAAAATAAATCAAAACAATATTCCAAATAAACTGTATACGAGTTGCATTTCCCATCACCGACTTCCTCTTTCTCTCTCTGTCTCCGGAATCTGCACATCTCAGAAAACTCTCTTCTCTCGGGTAAGCAATCTCACCGGATCTCATTTCTTTTGATCCAGACAAGTAAACAATTTCAATTCCATTACCATGAATTCCAACTTCGACTTCGATCTGGGTCTCGGATCCAGCCGACCCAAATCGCTCAACGATCAGAAGAACAAGACCTCATCTTTCTCCTCCGCCACCGCCGCCCAATCCCGACCCGCCTGGCAACAACCCACCGCCGGCAGAACCACGTCCTGGACCCACCAGCCGGCTCCGACCCAGACCGCCGGACCCGGATTGACCAACGCCCCAACTTCCATGGTCGGCGATATCTTCGGCAAGAGCTGGACTTCCGCGGCTCCGGCGGTTTCCGCCACCCCGATCACCGTCGTCAATAAAAACCCAAATTTGTTTGGGGATTTGGTCAGCTCTGCCATGGGTGGTAAGATCAATAGTAATAACAATGTTCCTTTGAAGAATGCGACCCCGGCTTCGAATAAGAGCTCGTTTTCCATGGGAAACGTGGCCGATTCGTTGCCCAAAACCACCACCGCTGCTAGTAACAGTTCGGTGAAAAGTGGTGGTGCAAATTATGGTGCTTCTGGGAATTTTGGGAGTTTCTCTGGTGGGTATAATAGCAATGCCAATAAGGTTAATAGTGGTGTTAATGCTAATAGTAATATGAGTGCGAATCTTGGAGGTCCTTCGCTGCGAAATATGGGCAGTGCTAGTGTTGGTGGCAGTGGATTGAGCTCTAAGAAAGACCCTTTTGGTTCTTTGGTTGATCTCGCGTCGAAACCATCGGCTACTATTAATTCAGCGAGCAAAACCCGTGTTAAAAGTAGTGTTGATGATGCTTTTGGAGATTTTCAGAATGCTCCGAAACCAAGCACCGCCAATACTTCATTCGCCTCGAGTGCCTTCTCAGATAGCGGTTTTATGGGGTCAAATTCGGATTATGGCTTTGGGGATTTTGGGGTTTCGGCAAAGCCGAGCCCTATTCAGTCTACTAACAATGATCCCTTCGACGTGTTATTTACCCCATCTTCGGTTTTGACTGGAGGTGCAGCAACAGCGAATAATGGGGTTGGAATGCAGCAATCCTCTGAAGTTGATGATTGGGGGACAGAGTTTGGAGGAGGACATGATGACGGTGGTTCGACAACTGAGCTTGAGGGTCTTCCACCTCCTCCTGCTGGGGTGTCAGCTTCAACAGCAAAGAATAAAGGAATGGATAATTACAAGCAAGGACAGTATCCTGACGCTATTAAGTGGCTTTCTTGGGCTGTGATTCTTCTTGAGAAAGCAGCTGATAGTGCTGGCCTTGCGGATGTTTTGTCAAGCAGGGCCTCATGTTACAAAGAAGTTGGGGAGTATAAGAAAGCCGTGGCGGACTGCACAAAGGTATCTTCTTGCTTTCCTTAAATTGTTTTCAACATTTAGAAAATTTCATTTCTGTTCAGCAATTTAGTTTGCACGTGCCAAATGTGAATGCATATCATTGTAATTATTGGATTGATGTTGTTTGGTTGAAGTTGTAGTAGCTGCACAATTTTGTAAACTACTTGGATTTAGATATTAGTTCCTAAACAAATCGGACAATGAAATGTTAGCGTAAAGTAATGTTAGTGCAATACAGGTAACCTTATCCCAATCTTGCGTGAGATGGGTAGATATTATTTCAATTCTTCTTGTAAGCTAAAGAAATGGAAACATTACCGCAATGGGTGTACATATTAGTCGTCCTTGCTTAGAGACCAACTAAGTTCGACTTGGCTACTTTGCCCTTGTGGGTGGCAGCCACTGCCTGTTGTCACCTGTTTTGTAGATGCGTGTAATATTTTCAAACAAAAATATCTTTCCTTTTCTCTAGCTATTTTCAATTGGCCATGTTTTGATTGATGTGATAAAAGAAACATTGCTAATTCAAACGGTCCAAACATTTTAGCAGTGCATGTAGATGTATGGTTCTGAACTTCTGATAGACAAAATGCACAAATTCAACATTCGCAATCACTTGTTCCGCCCATCAAGGCTGTTGATTAGTTTGAATCAAATGATATTATGTGTTCCATCTCCTTTATTTCTCTGTAGAAGAGAGTTCATAGATATTGTTAAATCATGTGCAGGTTCTAGATAAAGATGAAGCAAATGTATCTGTTCTGGTACAGCGTGCGCTCTTGTACGAAAGTATGGAAAAGTATAGACTTGGGGCAGAAGATCTGAGGACTGTTCTGAAGTTTGATCCAAGTAACAGGGTTGCAAGAAGCACCGTTCACCGCTTGACGAAATTGGCAGACTAGAGGGTTGTTGAAATTTTATATTTGCTAGTATATTCATTTAGGTTCATTGATACTTATGCTCTCTCCCCTCTTTACCGTCATAGATTTCTGGGGAATGTTACTCAATACTTACTTGGCCGTCGAGGATGGTTTTCACATGGATGATGTATTTTCTTTCTTGTGTTTGCAACCGGAAATGGTCCTTTGTTACTTGAGAAAGATTGAATTGCACTGTACTTTGTCTTCCAAATTTATTTGTTTTGGTCAATAAATTTATTTGTTTGGGTGATATAGCTCCCTGTGTTCTTTAATGCTGTCAATGGGGGCAGAAAGCCCCAAACAGAAACCAACCAAAGTTATGTAACAGAGTACAGATTTGGGCCAGTCTGGGCATGGAAACACCAAATATATATTGCTGAATTCCAACGTTATAGTCGGTAACTTGCACTATTTCAAGACGCCTCAGTGCAATTAGAATTTAGAAGTAAAACTATTCGATATATTTAAGTTTGATTCTTGGTTGTTTATTTTCTATTTAACCGTTTAAACAATTATCCAACGAAAATGTAGGACTCAGATATAGCTCTTAATTGGTATGAAAGTTATCGCGGTTAGTCTCCGGCCGTATCCGTAGCCCATCCCTAGTAAGGATCCAAGTTGTGTGTTTGGGAAACTGCAAAGCAAAGTAGCAAACCGGAAAAAGAAAATGGTTCCGTACGTACCTGTTGGCGTGCATATGTACAAAATGAATTTGTTGAAAGATGACATGATTTATGGACGAAGAGATTGTAGCATTGAACTGAAGATCACCAACATGCAAGATCATCATCACTTTTTCAATCCCAAGATCGCCACTCTCTGTCTCTCACCATAAACAAACAGCCATTTGAAGGTCTGCCAGCAGCCAGCTGACCTGATAAATAATGGGACCACACAAATATCCGAGTCCAGAATCCAGATCCGCCGTGCCCATTCTTCCTCTGCCCTATGATTTTCTTCAATGCCTATATATGTACGCTGTAGCAAACCAAGTAATGTATTATCAATAAAAAGTAAAATGCGTGAATCTATACGTAAGTAATAATCTAATAATCTTTCACGTCGTATAATTTACAAATTTAATTTAAAAATTTAGTCTCCTCATCGGGTAATCAGATGTAATACGATAATTGTGAAAAAAAAAAGAAAAAAAAGATGACATCATTGAGATGTGAGGAGTTTATTTGTTTGTTGGAGGCAGAAACAGAAAGCGTTACTTTGCAACTTTATCTTCTTTCTTTGCTTCCTAAAAGCCCGCCGCTATGTTCTTCTGGGATGACCAAATTCTATCCCCTTCTCCATAAATAAATATTAATAAAAAAATAAAATAAGCAATCATAATGTTTTTTGGGCCTTTGTGGTCCCTGCTGGCATTTCCTGGGCAATTAAGCCCATCCATTCTATTGGACTACCTCCAAATTCCTAGCTATTCCAACCTTTTGCAAAACTTTATTACAATTAAGCCCTCAAAGGCTCAAACTCCCCTTTTTTTTGTTAATAATCTTTTCCTTATACTAAATGTTTTGGGTAACAACTTTTTAAAGACCATTCTGGTGGAAATGGTTTGAAGAGCAGCATTTTTATTACAAGTACTTTGATAAGAAGCATGATTCTTAGGGTTGGTTTGGTATTGATGTGTTTTGAAAAAAATATTGCTTCTGCTGTGCTATGAGAATAAGTAGTTGTAAAATAAAGCAGCAAAGTGTTAGGTAAACTTTTTTGTAAAAGTGCTTTTGAAAAAAAAAAAAAAGCAGTATTATAGTGTTTGGTAAACTTTTATGTAAAACAACTGTGACTGTATGAAATGACCAAAAATGGTATAATACTATATGTGTCATTAATTTAATTTTCTTAACAAATAAAGATGAATTACTAAATATACTTTATTTTTAAAAGAAAAATATTTATAAACTTTATCTTAAATATTAATTAGTATGAAAAATATTTATAAACTTATTTTAAGGGCATGTTTAATTATATAAAATAGGAATTCATAGGTTTTCATCATATGTACATATCTTTCTTTCTTTTTTTAAAAAAAAAAAGGAAACGGAAGCGATTTTTCAACTCCATTTTTCTCCCCTTGCATTCCTCTATTTCTTTTTCTAGCCTTTGAATTTAATATATCAAAACAGAATAAAGGGACAGAAACGTGATAGAAACAAGGAAATGACAACAAAAGAAGAAAACAAGGGTGTAAAAATCCCTACCCTTTGAAACTTACAAAAGAAAAAAAAAGAGAAAATATATCATTAGTTTACGGAAAAAATGATAAATACATCTGTTTGCTTGTTCTATGCTTAATGCTTCTAGTCTTGGATAGGGTTCAGGTTCTATACCCCACGTATACATAGTAACTGTCCAGGATGCCAACCACTCCAATACCAAGAGGTGAGTCTGAGTCGTTTGGCATTAGCATCAGACCAAGTTCAGAGTTGAAGGAGAGGAGACACGGAGAGGAGCTCTTCTTGCAAGGAAACACCACCACCAACCACTTCAACTACTTTATATATCATTCCTTTTGATCACTGCTCAAGCCACCATAACTATAATCACAATGATGAGGATGACTCCAAATATCACCAACAGCAAACAAGTCTGCCCAAATAGCACAAATAATTAGCAACCTCTATGAATCCAATGCTTTATATAGAATAGCTGAAATAAATAAAAAATAACCAACTATGTATATCAATCCAGCCAATATATCGCATCCTTTGGTTAAAAATTTTGAATAGCAACTTATCTTGGAGTTGAATACACAAAACAAGAGAAAACAGGAATCGGGTTGAACAAACTCGTGTTGAAGGAAAAGAAAATTACCAGAGATGAATTAGATCTTTGGGTCTTGGATGCTTTCACAAGGTGGGAGGTAGCTTGCACAGTTGCAGCATGGGAGTTCTCAATGTTAGAGCCAATATCATCTGAAACAAACATGTACAGACAGCATCGTTCAAAGTAGGGCACACAAAGTACAAGCGACTCAACCAACACAAATTCAATTTCTGAGAAACAATGAACAAAAACTGGACTAACCGATTATAGCTCCTTGATCATGGACCAGTACAGCTAGATCTTTGAAAATCTCATTAACCTCATTGATCTGTTGTTGAATTTCTTGGATCCCTTGCTCCATTTCTTCAATAATGGCTTCATTGAATGCAATACCAATCGGCAAGGGAATCTTCAACTTGGCAATTTTCTCAAGTGCATGGATAAGGGTTTCAACCTTGTATCAGAAAAGAAGCGATACACTCAAATCCAATACCAATTGTAACAATTCCAAATTTTCCTCCACTTCTTCCCAACCAAGCACAACAAAAACAGAAATAACTCTTTAATCCAAATCAAGATTCAGGGAACATACATGCATTATCACTTCTCACGCTTAACATGCATCAAGATTCAGTCAAGGAAAATGAATAGAGAAGTGTTTGGGTTAATATTTGAACATTGGGCTGCAAGTGTGAGGAAGCCCAAAGATGCCAATTAAAAAAAGACTTGCCCGAAGCCCAACATCAAGCCCAGAGACAAATTGGTGTCTTCCCATTAATGCATTAGACCATGTGCCTATGGTTTAAATGTCAAGTGATGGAGACTAACTCACAATCAGCCAAAAAGTACTTTTCAGTGGCAATCCAAGTAAAAAGATGATCAGTCACTACCCTCCAATTGCTTTCGGGCAAGAGCAAAGTCACAACAGTCGGGCTAATTAGCCTATAAAAGGAAGCAGAGGCCTCAGAGACAAGGACACTCAACCAATCAAACAAACAAACATACAAACTCTGCTCTCAAGCCAGATTTGCATCCAAAAGCTGTAATCAGACCTGATCTCAGTCTATTTTAAGGACATTTCCCTACAAAAGCTATATTTTGTCTTGTTTAGAAGCTCTGCTATCACCCCTGGTGGCGTAGTATCGATTCCCTTATGTAAACTTGTTTACCATCCATCCCTTTTTAGCGTAGAAACCTCTGTAAACTCAAAAAGAAATGATTGCAAGAAGTTCAACCTTGCCAAACAAGGTGAAATCTTGCCCGAAGCTCTTTGTTTGCTTTCTGAATTTGTAGATCTATTACTTATTGCATTCTCCAGTATGTATTCAAGTCATATCCGCCTGTTTTCCTACTTTAAAAGTCTTATTTGTATCTAAACCTGGTCAGTTTAATGGATATGCTTTCATTTAAAACCAATCAAGAACCAAACAAATGACTTAAGGGATCTGGACTCCCCTCATTCGAACATACAAGACTATGAACTGAAAGTCCTTGTTCGCAAGGCAAGCAAAAAAGAACTTAATGTGAACTTAACCCATCCACGACAATCCTTTGATGACAAAAAGTCCGAGTAACTTGGGGCACAAGTAATCGACTAAATACATTTTTGTTCTATATCTGCTATACTGAGATAGCAGTGGCATGCCTAAAACTTGGTTAGTTTTGATTACGAGCCTTAAGGCCTACACCTAAGGCCCCACAAAGGCACCTTTCAGAACTAACTTTGTCCTCTTCTTGTAGCATATCAACAAGCAAGAGCCCAACTATACATCCAAAGTGCCAATCCCTTGGGGAGCTGTGCTGAGGACCAAGGACCCCTCTCCGAAGAAATCTTTGCCTGAACAAGAAGTAATCAATTTTTCTTACTTCTCTCTCAATTTTTCTTGTTTCCTCCACAAACCCTAATTTTTTCCTCCATCCCCAATTTTTTTTTTCCCGACACCCATACACTCATCCCTTCGTTCTTCTCACCCCTCTTTCACTTTCTTTCCCCATCTCCAAATTTAAAAATCCAAACAAATAAATAACAAAATTTTAGACAAGAGAAGCTTACCAGAGGAAAGAGGGAAGGCAACGGCAGTGTCTGTGGCACTGAGACCGACGGAGAGAGAGGAAAATGAGGAGGAGGAAGAGGCAGGCAACAGAGGAAGAGGGCGTGCGATAGAGGTGTTCTGGGACAGGGCATGCAAGAGAGAGTCTAAAAGTGTGAGGAGGGCAGGAGAAAGGAGGGCAATGTTGGCAAATTGAAAATTTCATTAATAAAATTATTGTAGCTCTGTGTTTTTCACAATAAGCTGATTTCTAAAGCTGCTTTTTGCAGCTTCCCATTTTTAGCTTTTTTTCATGTAAAACTTTGAAAAAAAACTGGTTTGGAGTGTTTACCAAACACCAAAAATGTAACAGCCTGTCCAGGAGATTTCGTACGACGGATGTGAAATGACGAAAATGCCCTTGGGCATTAATTAAGGTACGTGTGTGAATCTAAGTTTGGGAGTGTTTGGTTGGTGGTATTTGGACCAGTCACACACACACATTCACACACTCTTTCTCTCTCACTCCCGTACTCTCTCTCTCTATCTCTCAGACTCTCTCTATCTCCCCCTCGGCTTTTGTACGAACACACCCATAACCCTTGTAAACTTAACAGATCGAAGGTGTGAAGCACCCCATTGTGTTCCTAAGGTCCAGACAAACACATTGGAACCCATTTCAGGTAAGGATACCTTCGAAAACCCAAGTTCTCTTAAGCTCCGATTTCGTTACTATTCATGCTCACGTAAAATGTTATGTTTTTGGAGATTCTAAGTTCATAGGAAGCTTAAGGAGGTCCTTACGAAGCTTGGAGTGCTTCGTTGGAAGAATTTGGACGTCAGAATCGCGAGATCAGCGAGTTTCATTTTGGCCGGAATTATTGAGGCTTTTTCCGGCGAATCCCCGACGAGTTGGGGGTCGAGTCAGGTATGGTTGTGTTCATTTTGTGAGATCTTCATTTTGGTATAAAGTACGTAGAAAATGGTGCAAAAATGAAGGAGAAACCATAGTTGGAAATTTTTCCAGAAACCGGCGAACAGTCGCCGGTCGCCGGAGAAGACAGGGAATGTTCCGTTAGTCTTGATGGAATATGTTGACGCCGTCAGTCATCTTTAACTGTTACCGTTGGGTTTTTAACGAAAAATTCCAAGGAATGTTCCTGACGGCGTTAACTGACGCCGTCAGTGTGCTTATCACGTGGTCGAGCATGGAGGCGCGTCTGGCCGTGCCTTGGCCGGCGCGGGGCAGGGCGTGGGTGGTCGGAAAAATTTTCTAAAAATTTGGGGATGTTCGTGAAGTTGTGTAGATCACGGTGGTATATTCATATACCCAATTTGAGCAGTATATGAGAAGTTATTTCTAAGGTTTCGATTATGTGCGTTAATTATCGTTATTTCAGTTACTTCTTATATAGGCGAGACTTATCCGGAGGACGAGCATAGCCAGGCTAAGAACGGGGGTTACAACCCGACTACTTATCAATAAGTGGACTTTTGTTTTCCGTATATACCGATATAAATGAGATTTTTCCCAGAAAATCAGTTTAAGTGAAATGTGATATGAAATATGATATGAAATGCCATGCAGAGTATCTATTTATTTTATTATGCGTTATTGATTGCATATATTAATGTTGGTGCTGCGGACGCACAGGTAAGTTTATATTCTAGTTATGATGAGAATGAATGATGTGATGTGATGTGATGTGATGTGATGTGATGTGATATGATTAGAGCTCATAAACCTGCACACTGATATTAGTGCTCCCGCCCAGAGATAAGGGCTCAGTCTTTCACGTGATGTTCACCTCCCGCACCGTATGCTCGCCTTGGATCTAAGTTAGGTGCTCAGTCCTGTTGAATAGACCACTATAAGTGGGTTCGACTCGTAGGTGACCTGCGATTTATTGCACAATCTTCACGTGATCGTAGCACTAAAGCATATTAGTTTATATTCAGTGATGTTGTGCAGACCACTAAAGGTGGTATTGATGTGTATGCAGGATATATATGATATGATGAGATGATTATGAGCTATATGATATGATGAGATTGTTATGAGCTATATACAGCCGAGGGCTGAGATGATATCTAGTATTCAATCACATTCACAGAGTTATGTTTTGGCATTCAGTTATGATTCTTTGGCATGGCATACATTCATTCATATATACATATTTTCTAGCAGGATTTTGAGAATTATATATATGAATATATACTTTATTTCTGGGAAATTATACAGGTTTTACGGCGAGGGGTTATAACTTTTGAGAAAAGAAAGGTTTTGAAAAGATTTGTTTCTGACCCACTCAACTTTGTTTTTCGCTCCTCTAAGTATTAAGTAGTGTTCGTTGGTGGCATATAAGGAGCTCATCGGACGTTCTGACAGAATTCACTTATGTAGGACCACCTTCGGGTGTTATCTCTATTTAGTACTCCTGTTTGACTGCACGTAGACTTTTATGCTCTGTATTAGTGGAATTCACACTTCTTTTACACTAGTATTGCTAGTGTTTCGGTTTTAATTGATCCGTAAATTCTATTCTTTATTGCTTCCGCACTGTGCACATTGTTACGTCACTCTCACGTGACGGCCAGCACGCCCCACTTTTGGGTCGGGGTGTGTCAAAAAACTCTCCCAACTTTTTTTGATACCCACTTTTTTTTAAAATCACCTCAATACCAAACCAGGGCTTAAAAGCATAACAAAAATGTTTATTAGAAATTTAAGTTTTTTTTTTTTAAATAGAAGTGTTTCCTAAAAAATCTAATAGGT
Organism: Heteromeles arbutifolia; assembly: GCA_024362995.1. NCBI lineage: Eukaryota > Viridiplantae > Streptophyta > Magnoliopsida > Rosales > Rosaceae > Heteromeles > Heteromeles arbutifolia. The sequence continues at coordinate 25,207,403 of JANCRC010000006.1, forward strand.
GGTGATTATCCAAAAATCTCTCCCTCTTCTATGAGAGATTTTTTAGTGCGTCAGAAATACGGCCCGGTAACACCAATTATCATAATACAAGTCGTTTTTTTTTAAAAAAAAAAAAAAAAAAAGAGGGACAGTTGGTGCTAAACCACGATTATCCACCTATTTCAGGGGCCGGAAAGACTCACAGAGGCATTTCAGCCTTCCCCTGGTCACAAGTCTGGCTTCCACACCAGCAACAAGTTTTGAACCCGAGACCTCCAGTTTTTAGTTTTAAGGAAGCCTCGTAATCCGCCATTTACCACTAAATCACCAGCTCGTGGTTATCATAATACAAATCATTGAATACTTGAAAACAAAATTATGACCACTTGTATGATGACACTTACCGTGTTGTGTTTTTGTCACACTAAAATTTCTCCTCTTCTATAATTAGTGTCAAACTAGCTATTCATCTTTTGGTAAATATTTGGGTAACAAATTAAGAACTATCGTTATGTGGGGAATATCGATGCAACATGATGTCCACACACTTATCTGTTATTCAATCTAAAACTCTGATATACACAAGAATATAAAAAGAAAGAAAAATGTATAGAAATAATTTAACGTTAATTTTAAGTTGTAATACATGATAAAATATGGATTTCTAAAAGTAGTTTTTCAAAACTTTGTTTCACTCCTTTTATAGGTACAAGAGTACAAGTGGAGAGCACAAATAGCACTCCACTACAGATTACAATATTTACCAAAAGTTGGAAAGCTTCATTCTTTTTCTTATGTATTGAAAATGGTTCAAAGTTGTGTGCTTGTTTAATTCAACAAGTATCAACGAGCACGAGCACAAGATGGGAGGTTAGGATGAGCCCTTGCTTGCATGTTTTGTGTGTTTCTCTCATTGATTGTTGTTACAAGCATACAAATGACTCGTTTTGAAGTATTTCTAAAATCACTGAAAATACTTTTGATGAAATTGATTTTGAGTTTCAAAAGCATTTTAAGTGTTTTTTGGAAAAAACATCAGGTATTTACTTATTGAATGAAGCACTTAAAGTGTTTTTTCAAAATCCACTTGAATTTTTACTAAGAATTGATTTAAAAAACATTCACCAAAAATACTTTTAGTCTTTTAAAAGCACTTCTAAACGAGCCTAAAATGTTCCATTAAAAACTAAGTGCTTTCTACGTTTCAAATAAACAATAGGGATAAAATTATAAGAAAAGATATTGTGTCTATGTTAACTCAATATTACAAAGTTTGATAAAAATAAATAAATAAAAAAACCCCAAACGGATCATAGTAATCGAAACGTTCCAAATGTGTGTAAAAATTTATAATTTAAGTAGTTAAGAGCGTTTACACACATGAGATTATGTATTTAATCCCCTCGCCTAATATAATTTTGCATCAAACTAAAAATTTGTGGCTGAGATTGTAATTAGCTCAAATCTTGGAGTCATTTAACAGGGACGTCAGTCCAAATGAGCTAGTGCAAGCAATGCCTTGTTGCCCTAAATCTCAACCGTTAAAGTTTGGAGCCAAATCTGACGCACGCGTTCCGCTTCGTAACACTGTCAGCAATGCGAGACAAAACCCAGTAACAGTTTACCCTCTTGTAAGAGAAATTTTTCATTGTGACGGGAATACAAGTGATACATCATGTGTTTTAATAGAAGTGTTGATAAATTTTATTTTTTAAGTTATTAATTTTTTAGCACACATATTTCATCATTTGTATAATAACATATGATGTACTGCTAAGTCAGAGCCTGCCACATCACCAGCGCTTCTGTACCACTTGCCACCAATGGACCCCACGTCAATCGTACGTTCAAAATCAAATGCACGTATCTCCACCTCAGTCTTTTGATTCCTTTACTTTTTTCGGGATTTTCTATTTCGCATCAAACTTTTTAGAGCATCTCTTTGCCGTTTGATCACTTAGGGGATTCTCAATTGAAATATGTTATCACTAAAAAATGCTAAGGAGACTGTCTCAAAATGAAATTTTTCATGAATTCTCTTATATTTTATGTTTTTTACATAATATTTTATAATATTGACTCGAAAATTGATGTTAAATTATGAAGTAACAGAGAATTTTTTTAGCATTTCTCTATAGGAGTATTTCGAGTTGTGCACTTAGCTCATTTTTTTAGAAGTAGGAATTTTTACATTAGTACTAATCACAATTTAATGAGAATTGTTATTAGTACTCTTAAAATCTCATTTTGACTCCAAACTTTCTATAATTAAAAAGAAAAATACACTTAAGAGAAGTGTAAAATAAAAATTTTAAAATACTAATAACAATTTCCTTTAATATTTGTGCATAACTTTTTTATAATATCAGTTATTTATGTGCACATGTGAGATTGTGATTGATGACAATATTGGAGCCAAAATTTAGGAAAATTAACCATATGTAGCTAGAGATATCCTTTATATCAAATTTAGCTTCCTATATAAAATCTGAGACCAATTTATTCTAAGAAAATGTTGTTGGACTCTGCCTTTCTCTAAGCAAAAAAAGCACCCCTCATAAACATAGGATAGTAATTTATTCACTTTCTGCATGCACTTTTCTTTTTTCTAGCCTTATGATGTTGAATAAATCAAAGAACAATTAAGGGCTAAAATTAGAAGGCGGTGTGCGTATAATGAAAAATGGTGTTCAATAATCACTTCCTATATACATATATGTTACGTTACCCTTATATTTACAATATGTAATGCATGCTCATAACAACTTTAGGTCATGACCAAGGTCTAAAATATCCATAATATCCCGATATTTTCATCGAAATTTTCGTGTTTTTGGACTACCGATATTTCCGATGTCATCGATATTTCCATCGAAATTTCCGTATTTTTTAAATTTCTATATTTAAAAAAAACACCAAGGGGATTCGAACCCCTCCCATTTTACTCCTTCAACACATTGACCACCATATCACTTATATTTTTGTGAAAATATGCTAAAATATTTATATATTTTCTACACTCACAATGTTTGCCAGCTCGCTATATAATCAACTTAAATCAGTTAAATCCATCATGCAATGCATTTCCTTCCAATTTTTTATGATAAACTAATAGATAATTGACTAAATAAACATCGTGCAAAGTTTCAATAAAAATTTCCAAGTTTTTCTTGCAATTTCCGTGGTTTTTATTCAATTTTTATCGATATCGATAATATCCCGATATTTCCATCGAAATTTCCGTGTTTTTGGACTACCGATATTTCCGATATCATCAATATTTTAGACCTTGGTCATGACCAATAATTAGAGGGGTAAGGTGCCCTCTTCCCTTGACAATATCTAATGCATACACTTAAAAAACTAGAGGGACAAAACTGATTTTATTGGGGTCATATGATCTCAATGACCCCACCTTCTCTCCGCTAAGATTGATATAATGTAAGAATTCATACTCTCAACTCTTAAAAAAAGGAACAAGTAATGTGCTTTCAAATTAATCACCCACTTATCATTTCAAGTTAATCACACATTTGTCATGTAGAGTCACACGACAATGTTGATGTGCATTAAAGACCGTTATAATCACATCCTTTCTTAAGTAAGCTACTCATATGGGCCGTGTCCTGTGAAAAGAAGGCCCACTAAGACAACTTAGTGTTTTTTGTCGTTATGCAAAAAGTTGGTTGTAACGGACGGTCGTCTATAAATACAGAGCTCTAGAAGAGAGAGACTTCTCGCTTTGTGCGTGTGTCATGAGAAAGCTCTTTTTTCTGTCTAAGTTTCTACAAGTGGCAATATAAACATGTGTGGTGGTGCTATCATTTCCGACTTCGTCGCCCCCAAGCGCAGCCGGAAGCTGACGGCGGAGGACCTCTGGTCGGAGCTTGACACCATCTCTGACCTCCTTGGCATAGACCACTCCAACGGCATCAACAAACAGCCTGAGGATTACAAGGTGGTCCAGAAGCCCAAACCATCTGTCACCAAAGGTATCTATCTATGGATGTGCATAAATATATGTGTATATATATACACAATTTTTTGTATATGGCATTTTCTTTACTGGGTTTTATCTAGAATTTTATCTACTTTCTTATAAAGCTTGCATGATTAATTGTATTTATTTCTCAGAACTTGTCTGTCTCTTCTGTTTGCTTTGTTTCTTGCATGATTTTTTTTTTATCTGGTAATTGTATATGAATTAAACTTTTCACTAGATTTTCAATTAAATAATTGGGTTCTTTGTATGTATTTTGTTGCTGTTTAGCAGCACTAGGTTCTTTGTATATTTTGTTGCTGTCTAGCTGCACTAGCCTTTTTTAAATAAAAAATTCTGGAATATTAAGAAAGTGTTTAATTATTGTATTTGGCTAGAATTAAATTCTCCAATTAATTAAGTTCAGATGAGTATGGTACTCTAATTTAATGATCACAGAACTATTAATTTATATTAGTAATTAATCATATTCTACTACCTCTTTGTGTTTATTAATTATTTGTTGTAATAGAATCAGCCCAACTTTTCTGAAAGATTGAAACAAAAATATGATTTTCTCTTGACACCGCGTTGAACAATTTAAAACAAAATCAAGCGTTAAAAAATTAATTCAGAAGAAGAAAAGAGATGCAAAGAATTTATTTTCCTTGATTGAAATTTGCTTTAAAATTAATATTTTTGTCTTCTCGTTTTTTTACTCAATTAATATGAAATGAAAGTAATTAAATTATGATTGGTATGATGTGATTGGAGCAGTGACAAATGATGAGAAGCCCAAGAAGGCGACCGGGGCTGCTGCCGCTGCTGCTGCAGAAGGCAAGAGAGTGAGGAAAAATGTGTACAGAGGAATAAGGCAGAGGCCGTGGGGCAAATGGGCGGCTGAGATTCGCGACCCCCGCAAAGGCGTCCGAGTCTGGCTCGGCACCTACAACACCGCCGAGGAAGCAGCCCGCGCCTACGACGAAGCTGCCGTGCGCATCCGCGGCGACAAGGCCAAGCTCAACTTTTCACAACCACCACCCTCTTCACTGCTTCCACCTCTGGCTCCGGCTACCCCGCCGCCCACAAAGAAGCGGTGCGTTGTTGCTGAATCAACTCGGGTGGAGTCGACTCAGCCGAGTTTCCACACCGGTTCTTACTATTATGATCCATTTTATCAGGGTGGCGGTGATATGTATGCTAACAATGAGGTGGCGGGTGGTGACGGAGGGTATGAGCTGAAGGAGCAAATATCGAGCTTGGAGTCGTTCTTGGGGCTGGATGAGGTGGTGGCGGAGCAGCCGATGGGGGTTGGAAGCGGTGAGTCGGACTCGTTGGACCTGTGGATGCTGGATGACCTGGTGACGCACCAGCAACAGCAACGGGGGCAGTTTCTGTATTAAGGCAGCGGAATTGTTCTAGCTGTATGTTGGTATAGCTAGAAAAAATAAATATTAATTTAATTATGAATGTATGTTTAATTCGCGTCTGTGGATTGTGACTGGGTTTATGTCATGTGTGTTAGTATTTTTTTTTTGGGGGGAACAAAGTCGTGTGTGTTGTTTGCTTTGGTGTTTATCTTTAAACCGTAATTAACTGCTTTTGCATTTGTGCATGTTTATAAATGCGTTTCGGTTTGTTAATGTTGAAAGTGTTTATCAGTATGTTTAGCAAAAAATATATATAAAGCTTTTGCTTTATAAAAGCGTTTTTTTGAGAAGCAAGTAGTAACGCTTCTCTAGCTAGGAAGCATAAGGATGGGATGGCAACATGACGGATTGGGTTCGGATGTGTTATCCCCATAACAAAACTCGTTTGTTTTCCCCGTACCCGAACGAGTATTCCCCGTAACCGAACTCATTGGGTAACGGATTTCCCGTCGGGTAACGGTTTTCCTACTGTCCAACCAGCTTACCCTCGAGCCCTAGTCACCCACGGTCTCACCCTCCTCCCACGCCCCAGACCTGCGGCAACAAGTTTCAATTTGCAGAAGCTCTTCTCATCACCAACCCCACTCCCTCTGCAACCTTCAACCCAAAATCGCAGCAATTTTCAAACTTGCTTTACCAGCAACCCACGGCTGCACAACCCCTTATTTTATATAGGTCAGACCTTGGCCAACCCAGCCTCTGCAACCCTGCGATTTATCCCCTACACCTGCAGCTGCTCCACCTTCAACTTGCACTTGTCTTCTAGGCTTAGACTTGCGACAGCTCAAACCACCTCCAGCTGCAAACCGTGACCCATCTTCATCGAATTTCTCAAACCTCAGCGGCGAAATTACACTGAGATGAAGCTTCAGAGATGTGAAATGGGCTTATTTGCAGCTAGGTCTTAGAACTTTAAAAAACAAAACAAAAATTAAAGAAAGGGGAAAGAGCGTTGGGGAAGAGAAGAGTGGGGAGCGGCCAGAAAATAAAGAAGTACGAAGGAGGGGAGACGAACGGCAGGGAGCCTGGGGTTCGAAGTTTGAAGCCTGCACACTGCACAATCTGCACGCTCAAGAGGTATGTTTTCTGGAAGAACTCAAAAGCTTTGAAGTGTGCACTGCACGTTCAAGACTTTTTGTAACATCCCACATCGCCCAGGGGAGTGATCCTTAAATGTATATTCCCATCCCTAACTAGCACGAGGCCTTTTGGGAGCTCACTGGCTTCGCGTTCCGTAGGAACTCCGAAATTAAGCGAGAATGGGGCTAGAGCACTCCCAGGATAGGTGACCCACTGGGAAGTTGCTCGTGAGTTCCCAAAAACAAAACCATGAGGGCGTAGTCGAGGCCCAAAGTGGACAATATCGTGCTACGGTGGTGGAACGGGCCCGGAAAGTGGTCCGCCCCGGGCCGGGATGTGACAAATGGTATCAGAGCCAATCCGTGGCCGGAAGTGTGCCGAAGAGGACGTCGGGCCCCTAATGGGGGTGGATTGTAACATCCCACATCGCCCAGGGGAGTGATCTTTAAATGTATATTCCCATCTCTACCTAGCACGATGCCTTTTGGGAGCTCACTGGCTTCGGGTTCCGTAAGAACTCCGAAGTTAAGCGAGAAGGGGGCTAGAGCACTCCCAGGATAGGTGACCCACTGGGAAGTTGCTCGTGAGTTCCCAAAAACAAAACCGTGAGGGCGTAGTCGGGGCCCAAAGCGAACAATATCGTGCTACAATGGTGGAACGGGCCCGAAAAGTGGTCCGCCGCGGGCCGGGATGTGACACTTTTGGGATTTCATTTTTTATAAAAAAATAATAATAATAAATTTTTATAATTTTTATTAAAAAATAAAAACAGGACGGGTTCGGGTACGGGTTTAGAGGGGATACCCCTATAACCAGAACCGAACCCAAAACCAAACAATTTACCCAACGGTTACCCATAACCGTAAAAAAACCCGAAATTTGATCCTCGAAACCGAACCATTCGAATCGGTTACCTGTGGGGATCGGGTTTGACGGATTAAATTGCCATTCCTACATGAGAAGCACTTTTAAGTAAGTGATTTTTTGTCACTTAGTATTACGTTATATTTCTTTTTATTTATAAGGGAAAAGTTTTAGGTTCGATTATCGTCAAAGACGAATTTGAATTATATTATTACTAGCTCAATGTGAGGTTTAACTCACTTCCCCACGCTCTTAAGGTAGATAATATTTTGTTCAAAAAAAAAGTAAATGTTTTTTCAAGAAGCATGGCATTTTTAGTAGGGGTGTACTATCCACACACCTATTTTTATTTCTCACACACCCTCTTAATTTGCGACCGGATTGAATGAATTGAAAAAGATAAATGGAATGAAATTAATAAGGGGTGTGAAAAAAAAAAAAAAAAAAAGATGTGTGAATATCATACCCCATTTAATACAAGGTTTTTGTGTGTCCTTGGTGACAGCACTCAACAAAAAAGTAAGCGATATTTATGATAACATTTTGTTTTCTTTTTCCATTTTTAGAAATTTAGAATTTAAAATTCGTTTCTATTATATTTTCATCAAAAACTAATTTTTTTAATTTCAAATTTTAGTTTTCAAAATTTTATTTGAAAAAGATTTGAAAACTATAATAATTATAAAAATGCACCTTATTATTGCTAATTTACCGACATTATATAAGAAAACTGTTATTAACACTTTAAAAATCTCATTCTACACTATTCATAAGTGTATTTTTTTTTTCTAATTATAGAAAGTTTGGAGTACCAAATGAGATTTTTGGAGTGCTAATAACAATTCTCTTATATAATAGATAATAATTTTTACAAATTCGTGAAGAAATCACTTAACAAAAAGTGGTGTTTACACTAGGATGCATTTAAAACTACAAAAAGATGTCAGTATGTTTTGTTGGCTATAATATTATTCATTACAAGCGATGTATTACACTAATCTACACTAAGAAGAAAATAAGAACTTAAATTTGAAACACAGTATGCTGGCGTGGCTGCCACATATATGCCACCAAGTTCAATACACCACCTATTTGTTGGCTATTATGTTATATTGTTGTTAACACGTTATTGTTAGATTTACCGACAATACTATAAAAATAGATAATATGTTGAAAATATAGTAAGGGTGGCAGGGACGGAGCTAGTGTAGGCCTAGGGGTGGATGCCCTCACTCATTTTAAAAAAAAATGTATGGTTGCGTTTCAATTCTCAATAACCAACCCTAATTAAACTACAATTAAAAAAATTGGTAGGCAACTAAACTAGTTTACCGTTTTGGATCCCAAATGCCCTACCTAATGATAATTTAATTAACAATTAATTTAATTGTGTCTCCCCGTTTTTCTAACCCTAGGTCATTAATCCGCACAAAACTCATCCCACCTCGTATGGCAAAACAATTCTAGTCCTCAACTTCTCTAGATTTTTCCTCCACTTTCATTCAACCAAAACTCAATTGAATTTGGAGTGTTATAGACAGTTGGAGTTCAAGTAATCAATTATCAAAATTCAACATAAGAATTTTACTCCACAAGGTATTTTATACAACTTTACTTCATTAATTTGTTTTTGGCATTTCAATTTAGAATTTAGCTTTCTAATTTAGAGATCAATCGATGAATGATAACATGATTATTTTTATATAAAGAGATATTTAATGGTATTGGTAATGATATTGTTATGCAACGCTTTCAAAACATGAAAACGATTCGAGGAATAATGTAATATATTGTATGAAAAACTTTATGGATTAATATATTAGTGTTTTGTTCAATAAATTCTTGAGATTTTTAATTGTGATTTTGTTGTTTGAGGATGCCCCCACTCATACAAATCTCTGGCTTCATCCTTGGGTGATATTTAGATTACATGCATGATGCATCGTCGTTCTTGTTGTGGGCGAAGGAAGAGGATCCTCTCTAGAATCCTCATATCCTAACCGTTTATCGTATATTGTACAGTCAGTTTTTATCATGTACTATTTGTGTTTAATTTAAAAAAAAATTAAATAATTTATAACCACACGATACATTATAAATGAATAAAATATGAGGATCTCTAGGATCCTCACAATTTAGATCAGGATGGGATGGGATCCAAATCCGTGGGCGAGCGACTGTTTGTTTCGCAAATTGCAAAATTAAAGTGGTTATGCTGCCATCCATGTCGGTTCATGTATCTGATTAATATATGTAATATAATACATTTAAAATACATTATTATACTCATAATTCTTGTTAGTGATGATTATTATTTAAGGAAAACTAATGAAAAGGGCTTGAAAACTTTGAGTTTTAACAATAAAAACAAAATAAAGGCTAAAGTGAATAGTACCAGGATTAATTTTTTAGTGTAAAAATGTAATTTTTCGTTAAAATAAACAGTATCGATAATTTTTTATTAAAATTCCTTATTATTTAATGGCAGCACGTACGAATATACGTGCAATTATAAAATATTTGTAATGAAATTAAGGAGAATCATTAAACTAATTCAAGCCGGCACAAATAAATAATAATAATATAGCAGGAAGGTGATGATGTGATACTAATCATTGGATCGCGGGATAAACTTTTGTCGTATTCTTTCGGTTCCAAGTATCCGTTCATTCAAAAAATAATGTGTTTTTATGTCTTTATTATTAAAACTCAAAGTTTTCAAGTCATTTTTATTAGTTTTCTTATGAAAATTTTAACGAAAAACTCCTGGTACTGTTCACTTTAACGAATAACCCCTAAAAATTTTTGATTGAAAATGTACAATTTATATTTTAATCTTTCATCTAAAGATCATTTCACTATATAACTTATTTGTTATATAATACAACCATATAACTTATTTTCTCATATGAGAGGGTTTTGAACCTTGGAAGTAACCTAATTCAACAATGCTTGATAATTTTGGTGACGTGTACAATGATTTTTATGAAGTGTCAATAACAGTTCCACGTTGTAATAAATTACGCACGATAAATCTTTGAAAACAAAGGTTACTACTTTGTTAACATATATCTATTAACACAAATGTGTACCGTACTCTCCACTTAGTTTCATTTATAATGAAATGGATGTGGACTCGCACGTTAGTTTGAATTCTCATGTTCATAAATTAGAGTAGTTCAAGATATTGAATGGTAGAAAAAGCCTTTAAAAGTATCATTCTATTAGTACTTCATGGTTCATACACAGTTTTAGGAAGAAGAAAATAAGGGAAAATCATAATTCTATTAGTATTTCACATCCACGTCATCCCTACAAAAATGATAACATAAATTATTGAATAATCATTACTTGCACAGAAGTAAATCCATCATTCCTAATTTAAAAAGAAGAAGCTCTTGGACTTTCACTTGACTTTGGTGCGCTTAATTTCATGCCCGTTGCAATCCAAGTGACCAATTTGGACCCGGGATCCAGTAAAATGTTGAAACCCTAATTACCATAGGTCAGTTAGTCGATGAGGATTCCTTTTGTCACCAATGTTAACATTCGTCAAATGATTTCCCCATTTTTCCTACGCATCGGATACCTTTTGCTTTTCCTTCATCTTCTAGATTTAATGATAGGCTATATCATATTTTTAAGGGCTTGTTTGTCCAATTTTCGCGCGTTTTGTTTTCAGTTTTCATTTTTCATGGTCAAAGATACATATACATATACATACATATACATATACATATATATATATATATATACACACACACACACACACATATATATATATAGGGTGAATTGTCATTTTAGTCTATGAATTATCACCTCAATGAAAATTAGGTCCATAAACTATTTTTTCAGAAAAATTAGTCATTGAATTATAAAAATCTGCCAATTACATCCCTAATATTATATTCGAAACTACTATATTCAATTTTCCGTCAATTTAAGTCACGTTACTTGCATGTGACACACATTGGAGGGTAATTGGTAGTTTTTCATAAGAAATAGTGTAAGTTAACTTTGAAGGGTAAATTAGACGTTAGATTCGCAACCTATATGAAATGTTGAGGGCTTATATGTGAGAACATGACGGTATTACTCTAAAGTGTGTTAAGTGACTTAAGTTGACAAAAAATTGAATAAAATAGTAATTTTTAATGAATTTAATGACTTATTTTACCGAAAAATAATTCAGGAACCTAATTTTCATTAAGGTGATAGTTGAGGAACTAAATCGACATTTCACCCATATATATATATGTGTGTGTGTGTGTGTGTGAAGGGAGAAATGAAGACGGTGGAGGAAAGAGGGCGGCGGGAAAATAGTGAAAGAAATGCATCTAAATCGAGTACATAAAAAGAAAATTAGACACTGAAAATATATATTCTCCTACATTTCTACCTCCATAATCACGAGTGCCGAGTAATATCTATATTATTAAACGAAACTATTAACTTAAAACGTTAGAAAAACACAAGGTCGCAGTTTGCAAAGACTTGTCAATTGTTTTTCTTTTTGAAGGTAGATATTTCATTAAACAATAGAACCAGATACATTATCGTTCAAAAATTAAAAAATCTCAAATTACAAAAGCAACAAAAAAATGAAACAAAACCTAATGCACATAACCACATCGAACCAGGTGGAAGATACACTTACGGGGCAAAACCTTTGCAACACTTTCAGATGAACTTGCACACAATGATGCACCTTGGCAAAGAAATCCTGTTATGAGACAACACGGATAAGCAGGCATAGTCCTTTGGTAGACATAGACAACAAAACCACAACCTAAAACAAAATAAACAAAAACACTAAATCACAAACACAAATACAACCACTGAGGCCCTCCGTGATAAAGCAAGAGAGTGACCCAACCACAACGACTCACCTCGAGAGCGGTCTAACCGTAAAATCTCTCTCAACAAAGCAAGAGAGCGACCTAAACCCAAACATAGCCAGGACGCCTCAATCCAAGACCCCAACATCCGATATAAAACCATCCAATCGCCATTGATATGGACAAGGAAGGCGGAGCCGCCATGAATCCGTCAAGAGAAGTCACAAAGCCATGTAAAACAAACTAAAAAAGGGAGATCCGACCCACGAATCCGTCACGAGGCCGGCCCAAGCCAAATCAAGGGACCGGCGGCTAAAACTTTTGCAGATTTAGGGTTTTTTCCGATAAAGTTAAGGGTTTTTTTCCTGATAGAGCTATAAGTGGTTGGTAAGACTTGTCAGTCTTAAATAGGGCTGGATCGGTATGGGATCCTGATACGAAAATGGGATCCCGAATCCCAAACCGATCCTTTTTGGGATGGAAATCCGAATCCCGATCCCAAACCAAAATTTCGGTATTCTCGAATTTCGGGATTCCCAAAATATTTTCTGGATTTCGGTATGGTTCGGGGATTCCAATTCAATAGAAATTTGGCTTCTTGTTAATGGAAGAAGCTGATAAATTCAATTCAAACCTGTAGATCGAGCATGCAAAGCAGAAAAGAAATCGAACATGCAAAGCAGAAAATAAATCGAAAATGCAAAGCCAAAAATAAATCGAACATGCAAAAGCAGAAATCAACCATGGAAATCCAGAAATTCAAATCAACCAAATCCACATAAAATTAATCAAGAAATCCAAATCCAAACAATTAAAAGCTCTAAATAGTAAATCCCTAATTTATAAATCCTAATTCAAACCCTAATTCAGAGAAAGCTTCAGAGAGGATAGAGAAGATGGGTCGAGCTTCGAAGATTTGAGAGAGCTTTCGGCAATAGCTCTCTCCTCTCTCTGCTTCTCAACACGAAAAGTGCTGCTCTCTGTCTCAGGAGTCAAAACCAAACTCAAGAGCTTTCGGCAGTAGCTACTAGCTCCTTCCTCTCTCTTCCCTTCTTTGCTTCTCAACCCCAAGAGAGCTGCTCTCTGCGCCTTCTGTTAGTAAGAGCCAAAAGCCTCTGCTTTTGAGTTGGGAAGTGGGAGAACCGAAAGCCAAAAGCCAAAAGCCAATTCTTGCCTTTCCTTTTTTAATATTATTTTTCTGCCTTCACTTTTTTTTAATATTATTTGTGTGCCTTCCCTTTTTTTTAATATTATTTGTGTGCCTTCTTTTAGTGCGAGCCAACCTCCTTTTGAGTTGGGAAGTGTGAACCGACTTCTGTTACTAGGAGCCAAAAGGCTCCTGCTTTTGAGTTTGGAAGTGTGAACTAAAAGCTAAAGAAACAAGACGTTTCGGGATTTCGGGAATACCGAACATATGGGATTTGGAAACCAATCCCATACCGAATACTTCGGTATTTTTCAGAATGGGATTACCAAACTTCGGGATGGTTTTGGTTTGGGATTTTTCGGTTTGGGTTCGGGATTTTTTCAATTTGGTTTGGAAAATTCGGGAATTTTTTCCAACCCTAGTCTTAAATCAGTAAAAAAGAATGTATTTTTTGGTCAACGTCAAAAACAAAGTATGGCAAGTAATAAGATTAGACAATTGCTCCCAGAGACAAGAAAACTTAGAAAAGGGCTTTATGATTATTAATGGTAACTATCAAATCAGAATACGAATCAATTAATTCGACACCGCTTGCACCTTAATAAGAGCTTATTTGGTATCATACTTGAATTCAACTTTTTTAACTGAAAAACACTTTTTGAGTTTTAGGTGTTGAATTCTTGTTTGGTATGAGTCTTTTTAAAAATTGGATTCAAAACTAACTTAAAAACATTAACTATTTTTTAAAAACACTAAAATTGAGTTTTTTCTGTTTTCTCCTCAACATCTTTTTTTCCTCTCTCTCCTAACCCTTTTTTTTTTCTCTCCCAACCCTCTATTTTACTCTCCCCACTTCACACCCTCTCTTCTCTCTCTCCTCAGCCTTTGTCTCATCACCCTCTCCTTCTTCTCACTGTAATTTTTTACTCTCTCCCTCACCTCCTTGCCCTCTCCCTGTCTTTCTCTCTCCTCATCAACTATTTCCTTTCTCCTCTTTCCCAATTCTCTCTCTCCTCCAGTTTCTTCTCAAGGTAGTTTGAATTCAAACTAAAAAATTTATTTTTGAAAACTCAACCAAACTGATTTTTGAAATTTTGAGATTTAAAATAAAACTGTTTTTAAGTGATGTTATTTGAAAATTATTTTTGGGAACAATCAAAGTTTTTGGGTAGGATACCAAACGGGCCCTAATACATTTTTTTCTTATTTTTTTGCACATCCCTGTTTACCATTATTCAATTACTTAACTATTTATTTGTGGGTCTTTTTGTACGTGTTGTCTAGAAAAAAGATCACTCAATGATTATTCGTTCACCGGAAGTTAGAATTTTGGTAGATAGAGATCTCGTAAAAACTTTGTTTGAGGAAAGGGCTAAACCATGTCATTTCTCAAGAACAGGGCTACAAAGCGCCCAAACCCAGAACTCATGGAAATGGAGTTTTTGGTACCAATCAAGCAGACGTTTTTCGTTGATTTATTTAATTCGATTGTCAAATAAAAAGTGTATAAAAGTTTAGGGTAAATATCAATTTACTACCCTCAAATTTCGTGGTTTTCAACATTTAGTACATGAAGTTTTTTTCGTCCCAGAGTCATACCTAAAGTGTTAATTTTAGGACAGTCTCATACATCTGTTAGTCTGGCTGTTAAGTCTGTGTTAACAGATGACGTGGCTCCCATGTGGACAATGACTGGGCACCACGTTTCATTAAAGGGTCCACGTGGAAATTAAAAATTTTAAAAAATATTTAAAAATTAATTAAATAAAAATATTTATAACAAAAAAAAAAAAATCGAACCCCCTTTGTCTTCTCCACCCGACACCCCTCCATCCCCCCAACCCCTTCCACAGCTCCACCCCTTCGTCTTCTCCACCCGAGCACCCCTTCGTCTTCTCCACCCGAGCACCCCCTTCTCTCATCCCCCATCACCCACACTCTCTAATTGAAATTAATTTACAGACCATATGAAATCCTATAAGACATACATGATTCTATGGTCGGGGATCCAAGTAGCACATAGGGCATGGTTCATCAAGGCTGGATCTAGATTCAGTTATGCACATGCTGGGATCGAGAGAATATATTCATGAACATATGCAGGTAGCACAGAAAATCACATGAGCATTGATGAAATTTCAGATCTAGGATGAATGAAAGTCAATATACAGGAGCCGAATACCTTTACAGATGTATGCATTGGTGATTTTCACCATCTCTCTCGAATGTTTCACGAATCTAGAACTCCTGCACAGATAGCACACATGCATGAGATAATTTTTCCTTGTTTTCTTTCTGACCTACACTTTGAAGCACGCTCATGAAAATTAGAGATACCGGGAAGAACAATTACCTTTATGATTGCTGGGATTTCGAATTTCTGAGCCTCGAAACCGTCGACATTTCCATGGCAGTAGTACAATCTGATGGCTGGGGCCATCTTTGATTCGTGAGGTCTGCCTTAATTTTGATTTTGTGATGATGGTAAAGAAATGAAGTTGAGATGAGCTAAGGTTTGAGAGCAAGATGGAGAGAGCCCTCACGGCTCTGGGCTCGAGGCTAGTGAGAGAAGGTGAGGGGGTGGGTGAAGGGGGATGGGAGAAGGAGGTGCTTGGGTGGAGGGTGGGGAAGACCAAAGGGGTTCTGGGTTTTTTTTTATTTTTTAATACTTTTATTTAATTAATTATTTAAATTGTTTTTTGAATTTTTAATTTCCACGTGGAACCTTTAATGACACATGGCGCCCAGTCATTGTCCACATGAGCATCACATCATCAATTAATGGCAGACTTAATAGCCAGACTACCGGATGTATAAGACTGTCCTAAAATTAATACTTTATGTATGACTCTAGGACGATAAAAAATTTATGTACTAAATGTTGAAAACCACAAAACTTGAGGGTAGTAAACTGATATTTACCCAAAAATTTAAAAGAATGTGTGGGAATAAACTCCCGAAAAACTATTCAAGGTCAATTCATATACAAGCAAGTTGGTGAAGCAATTTGACAAAAACATTTGAATAATGTGAACTCACAGGGAAAGATGCATGAACCAAAGCAAATAAAATCCAAGTGGGGTCCTTAAGCTACGATTCTGTGACTCTACGACAGTTGAAAAACATATTTTATGTTGCCTTAACAACCATTATTTTTTGTTCTCAGTTTTTTGTTAATCATATACGGAAAGGAATTCTCCCCGGATCCCTTCTCCTAATTCATCAAATCAGAAAATTCGTGCTGTTGAAATTTGATCTGACGGCTGAAATTATTATAACTTTTAAAGTGAACCTCTGTTTGTAGCCATTTGATCAAATTTCAACGGCACAGATCCCTGATTTAGTGAATTATGAAGAAGGGATCCGGAGAGGATCCCTTTCCATCATATACAAGGATGTCACCTGAGAGTTCTTCCTATCACCACCGTATCTGTAAATGCATTCCTACAAATACATAATACCATCAAAGTATATGTGATCATAACCATTCATAAATCACTAAATATCGATCGTCTTTGCAAAAATTCAGTTAAAACTAAGATCGTTTGGATATCGAACTATATAAACACAAAAGAACGAAACTGATAAAAGCATTACAAACTGTCTATGTATTTGCTACAATAGATTGACTAAACAAAGATGATCTTTACAAAATGATTTATAATGTAACCGGTTCTATCATAAGCACAAAACTCTGTGACTCAAACAAGAAGAATTTTGAGTAGAAATTCCTACTCATTCATGAGTAGCCAAGCATTGTTCGATAAATAATTCACAATATGACTGAGAAGCCGGAGATAAAAATCCACGACGAAACACATCATAATCTATATGACTAACTGATTGCTCAAAGATTGAAATCAACATTAACCTAATAAACAATGCAGTAGATTCTATCGCAGGTAGTGATGTTCAAGTTCATGGTGCAAAGCTTGAAGATATCAAAACTCGACATAAGACATTACAGAAACTATTCAACTATTTGGTGCATCATTTCTGTAGTGCTTTTTATTTGGACTTTTCCTTGTAAACAGAACAAAAGCAGACTGCCATTTCATCGAGGAAAGCTCCAACGACAAAGCAAACCATCACAAAAACAAGAAAAGGGACCAAACAAAGAAATAAAGACGAGAAGGTAATGTCAACTTGCCTCCCGTTCATTCCCCCCTCTTTTGGCTTTAATGATCTACCAACACAGTGTCCGATCAATGAAACCAACTTCTACCGTGCGCTACCGATGATTGCAAAAACCAATACTTAACTCATGCTTCCAAAGTTGATATAACTAAGCAATTCATTGGCTTGCTTTATTTATTGCTCGGTACCCTACAACTCGACTTGATTAAGCTCTAACTTATACAGGATCCTGTGCTGCTATTTAATACCTCCATCGTTCTAGAACACAGCAACAATAGTACACCGGAAGAGTAAGCATTTTCAATATCGAAAGCCATATATAAAATCAGATAGAAGAACAGTTCACTCCAATACGACACACTTTCAAATCAATATGATAGTAGATACTTAAATCAATCCATTAGAAAGAGTCACCTCATATAGTGCATATGAGACCGAAGATACCGATACCACAAAACTGCTCTAGCCAAGACTCGCACGTTAAACGTCAAAGAAAGAGGTTCCAGCGAAGTACTATCATAGAGAATATAACGGAAGAACTAAATCTATACAAATGCCTCTCCAAGACTGGACTAAATTTACCACAAGCAAAGTAGCTTCTTCTATCTCCACCTCTGGATAGGGGTCTAAATTCATCAGCTTTTTACCCCAAAAAAGTCGCACTTTGAAATGCTTACACTAGATACTTTCCACGAAACTCTGCATAAATTATCATCAGAATCCCCCGACATTATACAACTAAGTATGCTTTGTATAAATCTATACTCTAAAAAACAAGCACAGTAACTACATATAACTTCACCTCTGGATAATGATCTAAAGTCTCAACATCAATGTTTTACTCTGAAAAGTCACATTTTGAAATGCCTAAGATCAATGTTTTCCAAGAAAATCTGCATAAATTATAGTCACATCCTCTGACTTTATACTCAGCATGCTTCCGCCTATGTTTTACAAAGAACTTCATGCTGTAATCCTAAAAGTTGGCATTAGCTCACACTCACACAACCATCAACATAGATGTATTTCACAGGAAAACGAATTCTTAACAGAAGCCATCTATTTATATCAACAAAGGCAATATACCAGTGAAACAAAACTACTCTCAGCAAGATTTCCCATTCAACTTTATTTATTGAAACAAGTTCCAGTGAATTTACCAAAAAAAAAAAAACAAGTTCCAGTGAACTGCTATCACAGACTTAAATAAATCAAGCGTCACTGAGACTGGAACGCACTTTCTCGTAAGTGCGATAGCTTCTTCTATCTCCAACTCTGAATAATGGTCTAAATAGTCTTTTCATACTAAACTATCACATTTTGAAATGCTTACACTCAACGCTTCCAAGCAAATCTGCATAAATTATCCTCACAATCCTTACAGCTCAGTATGCTTCTAATGTAAATCCAAACAAAAGCATTGCCAACTTCTTATAACTCCACCACTGGCTAAAGGTCTAAACATTGATATTTTACTCTTAATGCCTACAATGAATCAATGTTTTCCGAGAAAATCTGCGTAATCTATTGTCCGAATCCTCTTATATTGTACAAGTCAGTATGTTTCCACCTATTTCAAACAAAGAACTCCATTTCGTATTCCTAGAAGTTAGCATTAACTCATTCTTACATAATCACCAATTGTCCGAATCCTCTTATATTGTACAAATCAGTATGTTTCCACCTATTTCGAACAAAGAACTCCATTTCGTATTCCTAGAAGTTAGCATTAACTCATTCTTACATAATCACCAATTGTCCGAATCTTCTTATATTGTAAAAATCAGTATGTCTCCACCTATTTCGAACAAAGAACTCCATTTCGTATTCCTAGAAGTTAGCATTAACTCATTCTTACATAATCACCAATTGTCCGAATCCTCTTATATTGTACAAATCAGTATGTTTCCACCTATTTCGAACAAGGAACTCCATTTCGTATTCCTAGACGTTAGCATGAACTCATTCTTACATAATCACCAATTGTCCGAATCCTCTTATATTGTACAAATCAGTATGTTTCCACCTATTTCGAACAAAGAACTCCATTTCGTATTCCTAGAAGTTAGCATTAACTCATTCTTACACAATCACCAATTTCGAAAACAGAGATCTTATTCAAAGGAAGTTTGAATTATTAACAGATTACGACCATCTATTCATAACAGTTGAATTATTAACAGAATAAGACCATCTATTCATAACAGCAATGGCAATATATATACAAATTCGATCATCAAACGAAAACCCAACCAAACGCACAAATTAGACCCGAATTCTTCCCCATTTCATACATTAAGCATTGAGATCGAGACGGTACCGAATCAGCAGACCGAAGTCAATCTCATGGGCACCTTCTCTCGGTCAGCGTCCCCCAACCCATCCGCCACAATTTGAATCACCCTCTTGAACGCGAAGTGCACGCAATTCGAAAGCGCAATCCAACACATCACCTCGTAGACAAAATCGAACGCCGGATCGGACGGCGATGACGACGAAGACTCATCCCAACTATTCCCTCCAGACCTATCGAAATTCCAACCCCCGCCCCCGCCTCCACTGCCGCCCCACCCTCCATTGAAAAACGGACCATCTCCGCCGAAAAACCCGCCATCTTCCTCGCCTCCATCGTTAGAACCGTCTCCGCACGACGATCTCCGTCTGGCGCGACGTTTTTTGCGAATGAGGGTTCGGGTTGCTGTTCTGGTAGAGTTGGGCCGGGCACGCGGCGGAGCAACAGCGTCGAAGGGGAAAACACCAGCGGAGATCTGGGGGACTCCAATGGACGGCGAGGATTGATCGGTATGATTGTCGGTGACGGAGATTAGGTTGTTGGAGGTGAGGTCATGGTGACGGATAAGGAACTTGGCGAAACCTAGGCCCTGGGCGGTGGTGGCGACTGTAACGGTGTCGTATAGGAGAGAGATGTCCATGGCCGACGAATTCGAATGTGGGTAAAGTGAATCGTCGGAATCGGTGGGAATTTTGGAGTCAAAAACCAAAAGGGGGTGAATTTTGGTGGGGAAATTTTCCGGGAAAGTGCGGGAAACTAAGGAGGTCAGACGGGAAACGACAGGAAAATGCGGAAGAGCGGAGGGAATTGGTGACAGCTGTTAAAAGGCCACGTGTTACCCGTTGGCGGGTGTCTACCGTACAATTTTGACATGTCCGAATTTAATTGCCTTTGCCTCCATCCTGGTTTGGGCTTTTGATGACCCGACGAAAGTCCGAATAATTTGGACTGGTTCCGGGGAAGAGATCCTCTTCCGGATCGTCAATTTCGAAAACAGAGATCCGGAAGAGGAGGAAGAGGCGGATTAAGTGATTCAGATACTTGAAATTTGATTTAACAGTCTTTCAAATTCAGACTCTGAAAAGTTATAATAATCTTTGACCGTTGGGCTAATGGGCTCGAAGAACTGGAGCCAATATCCTGGGCGAAGGTAGCCCACATTTGCAAACTCGTAAGAACCCTAACCTTATATGCTCATCCCCGACCTCAGTAACAGCCTCCAAGCTTCCTCTTTCCCGTAAAACCCTAGTGGTAACAACAATGGTGTCGCTGAAGCTCCAGAAGCGGCTTTCAGCCAGCGTCCTCAAGTGCGGCCAAGGAAAGGTCTGGCTCGACCCCAATGAGGTCGGCGAGATCTCCATGGCCAACTCCAGTACGTACCCCTCTTTTTTTTTCCGTAGGGTTTCATCCAATTCGTTTCAATTGGAATTTTTTGCTTATTTATTGGGTTTCGATCTTAACGTTTCGGAATACGAGAAATCTTATTTTTGTGAATATGGATTATTTTACTGAGTTGATTTCGATTGGGTTTAATACGCTATTGATCTATATGGAGAGTATGCATGTTGTAAGCACGGTGTTTAGTCGATTAATTTACCCAATTGATTAGTGTAACCAATTGATTAGGTTTATCAAAGGAAATGATTTAAGTATGCTTTCATTTGGTTTGTGGTAAAAGTTTGCGTTGCGGTCCTCCTGGTCGCAGTTCGGATTCGTATTATCGTCTAGTCAGTTTTAGGTTAAACCGTTGAGCACTTCAGCTGGTATATTTGTTATGGGCAACATAAATGTGCGGAACTACTTAGCTTTAATGTCCCGAAAGCACTGCATTTATAGTTTTGAAAGGTAGAATGATAGGAAAGTAAGTTCATTAAATTGCTTGCTAAGTTAAAAGTCCCGGCTGTAATTGTTCTGCTTTTTCGCAATTGCCTTTTTTCACCGTAGTTTATGCAACCGAAGTAGGGCTTTATCCTTGCTTGTTTTTCCATGTCAGACTAGTTTTTGTTTGCCTCCGTGTTTAATTTAGACTTTGATGTGATGATGATGACAATAACTGTCATACAGGGCAAAACATCAGGAAATTGGTTAAGGATGGGTTCATCATCAGGAAGCCAACAAAGATCCACTCACGTTCTCGTGCTCGGAGAATGAAAGAGGCCAAGAGGAAGGGTCGTCACTCTGGATATGGTATGTGGGATTGAAATACCTGCGCAGTTCGTTTTATTTTTCAGTTGTTTCGGCATATTGTTGGCATGTTACTGTCATATTTGATTCTGCAAGCCATCTTAGTTTAGGTGGATTTCTTTTTCCCATATTGCTACTCGAAGGACATTGTAAAGATCATGTATTTATTAATGTTTCCAGGTAAGCGCAAGGGTACCAGGGAGGCAAGGCTGCCCACCAAAATCCTCTGGATGAGGAGAATGCGAGTGTTGAGGCGCTTGCTCCGTAAGTACCGAGAGTCCAAGAAAATTGACAAGCACATGTACCATGACATGTACATGAGGGTGAAAGGTAACGTCTTCAAGAACAAGCGTGTGCTGATGGAGAGTATCCACAAGTCAAAGGCCGAGAAAGCAAGAGAAAAGACTCTGGCTGCCCAGTTTGAGGCCAAGCGGGCGAAGAACAAGGCTAGCAGAGAGAGGAAGCATGCTCGCCGTGAAGAACGATTGGCACAGGTAGGTTTAGACATTAAGAAAATCATTTGAAGTGCCTCTTTTATTTTACCAACAGTAATCTATAGATGGTTAGGAAATTGTTGTGCTGAATTCATGTTGATAGTTCGTAACTCAAGTCTTCAGACGTTAATTTTCTTTTTCATGTCCTGATGTTGCAGGGACCTGTATAGAAGGCAGCACCAGCAGCTGCACCCCAACAGTCTGAGTAAGTTTACTTGAAATCGTGTGTTAACCCCTATAAATTTGTTGGGCACAAGGATCATGAAATGGAACATTTCTGTTCGTTTCTGCAGGGGAGGTGCGAAGAAAGCAAAGAAGTGAGTATTGACAGAAGAAAGCAAAAAAGTGAGTAGCGGCAGGCCTTTGCTCCGAGCACTGAAGAACCAGAACTCTAGACATTATTACTCCTCCTAAGTGTTATTTCCATATACAAGTTCTAT
Organism: Heteromeles arbutifolia; assembly: GCA_024362995.1. Classification (NCBI taxonomy): domain Eukaryota; kingdom Viridiplantae; phylum Streptophyta; class Magnoliopsida; order Rosales; family Rosaceae; genus Heteromeles; species Heteromeles arbutifolia. Next base: position 25,230,268 of record JANCRC010000006.1, read on the forward strand.
TTTGTGAGCTACTTTAATATATTTTTGTTGCAAATTTTCCGATCTAAGCCGTATAACTTTTTGAGATCCACTAGTACATTTTCTTGAATGTTGAATGCTGTGATGGTAACGTTGTTGAATATATCAGTCTGTATGTTCATGCTAAATGTGAGAATGCAGTTTGATAGAGAATGATCCTTCTTTCGGGTGAAGAATAAATGGGTATATTGCATCCATGCTTATCACTTGCTCATTGGCATGTGCTTTTCTGCAAGACAATGCATCTTCGTTTCTTGTTGTCGTTCCTTCTAGTTACTTTAAACGATCTAGTTACAGGGTCATATCTCGTGGGTTGATGAAAGGGGCGGAGGCGTCGATGGGGCGAAGCCAGAGCTGTGGTTTCGACGGTGTTTAAAATTTTGAATGTGTTTAGGGGGTGAAAGTTGATGTTTCTGTGCATCTGAGTACAGAACAGGTCCCTTTTTGGTTCCTTGCTAAATTAATTCGCCTTCGATTTCTCAGCTATTGCCACTTCTGACCTTACCGTATATCTTAAAAAGGGTTGAACATTGATGGGACTGCATAATCCAAATTTCACGAACCTGTTGGATGTTCTAGTAGCACCGACTTCTCGACCAACAAATCTGGAAATCTGGATCAACCGGTCTTAAAATTCCTTTCCTTTTGGACTGTTAGATTATCCAAATCATTACTACATTCACCATATCTGATTTTTTTTTTTTAACAAGCGATATTATCTACACTAAAGGGAGGGGGTGGGTTTAGCCTCACAATGAGCTAGTAATAATTTGGTTCAAATTTGCTTTTGGCGAGAATCGAACTTAAGATGACTATATATGATAATGTTAAGGGCATCTACTATTATTTTTTTCTAGGGAGGAAATTAGACTTAAAACGCACCGTGAACATAAGCTAAAGCATGTCTGGAATTTTTTATTTTTTTTTTGGAACACTTGAGAAAATTGTAACAATTGTCCCTCAATTTTAACCAAATTGGAACAATGGTCTAAACTAAAAATTCATGACCATTGGTCCCTTAACTCATCAAAACGTGCAGCTATGATCCTTTTCATCAACTCCATCAGAATTTCGTCAAAATTCTGTTAAAGTTCAGGGCCCATTGCTACAATTTTTTTTCATATTTGCCCCTTGATTCAGGTCACCTACGTGACATGTGACTCATTTTAACAGAAGTTCTAAGAAGTTGACGAAAATGACCACAACTATACGTTTTGATGAGTTAAGGGACCATTGGTTATGAATTTTTAGTTGAGAGACTATTACTTCAATTAGGTTAAAACTAAGGGATCATTTCTACAATTTTCTCAAAAACACTTTTTCTATTCAATAGCAATTTTAGTGAAAACGCTTCTATTAGAAACCATATCGAAATTAAAAAATAAAAAATAAATTCAAGTGCTCACTGAAAAATGATTTGAAGTGCTTCTTTCATAAAGGATTTTAAGTGTTTTAGAACTCATAACACTTATGTGAGAATGTGAAGATAAAAGAGTCATCTACTGGTGAAAGGAAAAACCTTGCAATGGCTTATAAGAGGTTTGGCTACTTCCCATATTGTCAACTGGTTTTATGGTAGAACCTCAACTTTCTTCCAATTTATTTTTTCAAACATGGTAAGAAGCGATTTTGTTGATCTAAAAGCGATTTCAGTTATTTTAAAAAGCGCACATTCTTATTGGATGTGGAGAGATTTTTTAGTGTGACAGGTACACGGGGTGCTACACTATGTGTCATTATACAAATGGCGGGATGTGTGCTAAAAAGTTAATAACTTAAAAATAAAATTTTCCATCACTTCTATTAAAACACGTGGTGTATCACTTGTGTTCTCGTGGCAATTAAAAATTTCTGTTGAATGTGAATCGAATTTGAAAATAAATATCACGTTAGAATCCCGGACTTGCAACAACTCCACGTATAAACCAAATAAAGTTTCCACTTTTGAAGAGGATTCCCTCCCTCCTTTTGACGTCGTTGCTTGTGGCGAGCGGTGACGCCCCCCATCAATTCCGTCTCCCTCCCTCCCCAAAATCTTTTATTATTTCTCCATTCTTTTATTAATTTCATTGCATTTTCTTCTACCTCTAATTTTTATTCAAATCATATCCTACACAAACAAATTACAACAAAAGTGGATCAAATTTTTGAGATCAATCTTCGAGTGATCGAAACCGGAAAATGGAATCGGACCAGTTAATCTCGGGGGGCGGGTCCCGCTACCTCCAAATGCGATCGGAGTCGGCCATGTCGCCCTCCTCCTTTCTCTGCCGTCTTTCGTCCTTCGAGCCCGCTCGGATTTTCGATGAGTTGCCGAGCGCCATCATCGTCTCCGTCTCCCGTCCCGACGCCGGAGATATTAGCCCCGTGCTTCTCTCTTACACCATCGAGTTCCAATACAAGCAGGCTCGCAACTCCGATCTCTCTCTCTCTCTCTCTATCAATCAATCTCTTCATGCTTTTGTCCAATTCTCTGTTTCTGTTCGCCTGAGATCGCCTGCTTCAATTTCAGTTTTCAATCTGAATTGTGTGCTTGGCTGCCGAGAAAATTGAGATAAGACCAGAGAAAATTCAATATCTGGATGTTAAGAAAGAAAAGAAGAAAGTCGTCAACTTTAAGTTGATAGAATCTTCTAGAATCATTGCATTTCTGTTAACTTTGTAAAATTGGGCTGTTATTTCCTAATTGGGTTCACTCATTTCGAATGTCCTATATAATATCAACTTGTGAAGTTTGCTCTGCAGATTACTATTTAAGATTTATCATGGCCTAATTATGTGTTTTTCTTTGCTTTTCTACCTTGATTAGTTTAAGTGGCGATTAGTGAAGAAACCGTCACATGTATTCTACTTGCATTTCGCATTGAAGAAACGTGCATTTTTTGAGGAAATTCAGGAGAAGCAAGAACAGGTCTTTGTTTTTCTTTTTTTTCTTTTCGTTTGAGTTTGTAAGTGTAATGCTTGTATTTTCACTCTTGTATGCACTTTGGCAGTTCGCTGCATATTTCGGAATGTTTAGGAGATTAATCCCGTTTGCAACATTATATTAAAGGTTAAAGAATGGCTTCAAAATCTAGGAATAGGAGATCACACAGATGTGGTGCATGATCATGAGGTTGATGAGACTGTTCCCCTGCAGCACGATGAAAGCGCTAAAAACAGGTCACTACGTGTTAAATTTATGTGTTGTGTACTTTTTCCGGAATTACTTTCATAAATATTATAGTTGCATCTTTTGTTCAGAGATGTTCCATCCAGCGCTGCTCTTCCAATCATCCGGCCAGCGCTGGGTAGGGATCAATCCATTGCGGAGAGATCAAAGGTTGCAATGCAAGGGTATCTAAATCACTTTCTTGGAAACATGGACATTGTGAACTCTCGAGAGGTGTGCTTGGTGCTTGTTCTCTAAATGCCAATCACATGTGTCAATGTAAATAACTAGTTTTTGAATTTAAATTATCTACAATCAACGGTGTTCTTTGAATGAACATCCACTGCTTTTAGCTTTTTTCAGTTTGCTTATTAAATGTCTAAGCTTCAATAATTATTGTATTGTAGGTCTGCAAGTTCTTGGAGGTCTCGATGTTATCATTTTCTCCAGAATATGGCCCTAAGCTAAAAGAAGACTATGTGATGGTGAAGCATCTTCCGAAAATTCTTAAGGATGATAGTACCAGGAAATGTTGTGCATGTGGTTGGTTCAATTGCTGTAATAACAATTGGCAAAAGGTAAGAAGTCCTCCTTTTGATAAGCTATCTTTTATATTCACTTGAAAATTGAGCACATTGGTGGCAAAGTTATGGTGGTTAACTCTCCAGTCATATTAGTAATCTGTCTAGTAAAGTTTAATTAACTCCAAGAGACCTGTGAGTTCTTAGATACTCTACAAAATATAGGCTTTTTGTTGGTGGGAGTCAAAATGTAGATTGGAATCAAGTGACAGAAGATTTTATTATTTTTGGACAATTGGTATACCAATTGAGAGATATCTTATGCATAACCTCCTCATCCTTTTAAGTTCTTTGGATTAAGGTATGTTTATCACCCGTTATTTTTGCATTACCCCCTAATTGATTTTCTGCAGGTTTGGGCTGTATTAAAACCAGGATTCTTGGCCTTGCTGGCGCATCCTTTTGATACCCAACCTTTAGATATAATAGTATTTGATGTACTACCATCCTCAGATGGAAATGGGGATGGCCGGGTATCACTGGCAAAAGAAATAAAAGAGCGGAATCCTTTACGTCATGCATTTAAGGTTAGTGTTACTTGGGCCTTATGTTTTTCCGGGGTTATATCTGATGCTCCAGATTTGTAAAACTGCACTTTCTGTGAATTTCCAGTTAAGTAGGTCTGCGTATAACTGAATCTATCAGATGGTTGTGCATATTGCTTTTACACTGGGCAGTCTAGATATTATGGTTTATGTTCATTTGGATATGCATTCTCTATTTAGGATGCAACTGTGTGAGTTATTTTTAATACTTTAAAATTTTAAACCAGCCAGAATTTTGATTACTAACTTCACCCCTGTTAGCCAATATTGCATTTCTTAGTCAATAATAAATAATTTGCACAATTTGCTGGTGGCTGACAAATTTCTATGTTTTCAAGAAGACCTTTCCCTCATTTGTATTGTTGTCGCGGGCACTATCTGTTTAATAAATGAATGTCCAGACAATTTCTGATAAATAAAGTGAAATTTGAAAAGGTGGCTTGTGGAAACCGGAGCATTAATTTGAGAGTTAAGAGTGGTGCCAAAGTAAAAGATTGGGTTGCCGCAATCAATGATGCTGGACTCAGGCCTCCAGAGGGCTGGTGTCATCCTCACCGCTTTGGCTCTTTTGCACCTCCGAGAGGTTTGACTGAAGATGGTAGTCGGGTTCAATGGTTTATAGATGGTCAGTCAGCATTTGAAGCTATTGCGTCTGCAATTGAGGATGCAAAATCAGAGGTATGTTCCTTTCAGTTTCTGGGTACTTTTCAGATGATTGTTACATTTTCTTCTGTTTGATTAATGAAAGCCCCATGCAGATATTTATTTGTGGCTGGTGGCTGTGTCCAGAACTGTACCTGCGGCGTCCATTTCATGCTTATGCTTCTTCTAGACTTGATTCTTTGCTGGAAGCAAAAGCTAAGGAAGGGGTTCAGGTGAACCTTACTTTTAAGCAATCTTTAACTCCAATTCTTTACATGATTGTCATCTATGAATTGACTTAGGACTCGAATTCTTTGCATGTTCATCATCTATGAATTGACTTAAACACAGTTCATTGAGATAAGATTTAAACGTTTTTTCTAATTTTTTGACATTGAAACATGTCTGCAGATATACATTCTTCTCTATAAAGAGGTAGCTCTTGCTCTGAAAATCAACAGTGTTTATAGCAAGAGAAAACTACTTGGGATTCATGAGAATGTGAGAGTACTACGTTATCCTGACCACTTTTCAAGTGGTGTTTACTTATGGTATGTGCTGTACTTGCAAATCAATTTGTAGATTTTGTGTTACTTATTCAGAAAGTCTCTTGGAACTCCCCTATCATGTAATCTTTTTCTGCTTCTGATGTTAAATATTTGTTACGTATAGGTCGCACCATGAAAAACTTGTCATTGTTGATTATCAGATTTGCTTTCTTGGAGGACTGGATTTATGCTTTGGTCGTTACGATACTGCTGAGCATAAAGTGGGTGATCGTCCTCCTTCGATATGGCCTGGAAAGGACTATTACAACCCGAGGTGAGCTTCTTGTCTACACTGGGATTATGCATTGACAACCATCCTCAGATAATTACAGAAACCTCGTCGTGAAAATATGTTTATTTTTCTTTGTATCTTTTCTTTGTTTTTCTGAAATGATTCCATTGTCATGAAATATGTTTTTGGTAATATAATCTTGTCAGGGAATCTGAACCAAATTCGTGGGAGGATACAATGAAAGATGAGTTGGATCGTGGAAAATATCCTCGTATGCCTTGGCATGACGTTCACTGTGCCCTTTGGGGACCACCTTGCCGAGACGTGGCTAGACATTTTGTTCAGCGCTGGAACTATGCAAAGGTTGATATTCTGCTAGGATGGTATATTTTTGGTTTATAATAAGTTATGTGCTATTCCTAAGTCATGTATTTTTTCAGAGAAATAAGGCTCCAAACGAACAAGCAATTCCACTACTTATGCCGCAGCACCACATGGTCATTCCTCATTACATGGGAAGAAGCCAAGAGATGGAGATTGAAAGTAAGAACGCTAATAATCACAAAGAGCATAAAAGGACAGATTCCTTGTCGTCGATATCATCCTGTCAAGATATTCCGCTTCTTATACCCCAAGAAGCTGATGGGCTGGATTGTCCAAATGAAGACACAAATTTAAATGTGACAGACTCTCCTCATGATCTCCTTGATCAGCCAAGCAGGGTTAGCAACAATCTTGCTTTCCCTTTCCGGAAGTTAAAAATTGCACCAGTAGGTCCTGATACGCCAATGAGAGGCTTTGTAGATGACCTTGATTCTCTGTTTCGACATGGAAAAATGGCTTTTGACGGGGTGGCACAGCCTGGCATGAAGGATCCAGAGTGGTGGGAAACACAAGAAAGGGGCAACAAGGGTGGTTTCACAGATGAATCGGGACAAGTTGGCCCTTGTTGCTCATGTCGATGCCAGGTGAACAAAACTCCTTTGTCTTTTTGAAATTCAATATTATTGCAAATGTCATTTCTACTTGGCTTCTAATTTCTTATTTGCCATCTTCCTATTTTGATGTTATTTATTTAGTGATAGCTGTGTCTTAAGTGTCAAGTAACCTTCTTGAGGAACCTACTGCTTAGAACAATGTCTTAGGAATTGAACTGGGGAAAAGAAGTGCCTATAGAATTTTAAACAAAGTTAAGATTCCAAGGGGATGCGTACTCAATAAACCTCCGGAGGAGGTGATATTCAGAAGCGTCAGAGTGTTTAATCATTTAGTGTGTAGTAAATGTTTATGTTTCTTACTGTATGATTGTGATAATGGACCTTGCATCCTGTATGTTCCTAACAAACATCTTACTTTCAGGTTATTAGAAGTGTCAGTCAGTGGTCAGCAGGAACAAGCCAAGTTGAAGAGAGCATTCACAATTCTTATTGCTCACTGATCGATAAGTCCGAACACTTCATTTACATTGAGGTAAATATGTTTCTCAATTTTCTTTACCTTGCGAATATAGGAAACCCCTACCTAATGTATTTCAATGTTGTTATATAAGTATGTCTTATGTGATAATTTAGACTTACTGATATATCATATATTTCAGGAAGCATATGCTAAAAATAAAGAGTATTTCAAAACTTGGACAATTTGACAAGCATTATTGCTGCTTGAGATTTTATTCCAAAAAAAAAAATATTGCTGCATGAGTTGAATTTGCTAGTAGTAGTCATATATGAAATTTCTTGTCCATTTCGTCAGCATTGAGTCTATGATGAGAACATCTCTTTCCTTTTTCCCAATCCCAAGGGGACAGGCCAGGATGACTGTTCTAATTATTTGTGGATGCTTTTTGCACCATAGTCTGTGCTTTCTGATCTTTCTGGGTATCCTGCAAGGGACTTTGGTATAACTATTTTTCTGACGTCCTTTTACTTTTTGCCAACTTCTTCCCAGAATCAATTTTTTATATCAGGTCTTTCAGGAGATGAAATTATACGGAATCGTGTTTTAGAAGCTTTATTTCGACGTATTATGCGAGCATACAATGATAAGAAGCCTTTTAGAGTTATAATTGTCATTCCGCTCATACCCGGCTTCCAGGTTCCAGATCTTGTCCAAATCTATAACATCTTGAATATATGTATTCCTCTTACTGATTTAGTGGTGGAACAGGGAGGTATGGATGATGCTGGTGCAGCATCTGTGAGAGCTGTTATGCATTGGCAATATCGAACCATTTGCAGAGGACAGTATTCAATATTGCACAATCTAAATGAAATTCTTGGTCCAAAGATGCATGACTACATTTCCTTCTACGGCCTTAGATCTTATGGTAAACTCTATGAAGGCGGTCCTGTGGCCTGTAGTCAGGTAATTCCCTAGCATCAATGTCACTTCATGTCTGCCTGTGTATCTCTTTCCAATGTAAGACATTAGTAATATGTTTGTCAAATTTTATGGCTTCCACCTCATGAATACATCATCGTTATATTATTATTGGCACTGCAGGTCTATGTGCATAGTAAAATCATGATTGTCGATGATTGCACAACTTTAATTGGATCAGCTAACATCAATGATAGGAGTTTGCTTGGTTCAAGAGACTCTGAGGTATTTCTCCTGCTGTGGTTTCTCCTGTATTATCTTACTATACATTTGATGGTGCCTTAAAATCTGAGTAAACTGCCGTTTGCCGAACTATTACCCCGGTTGAATTTGACCCCCTGAACTATTTGAAATAAGCCAATTAACCCCTCATCGCCGGATTCGATGAAATTTCATCCACTTTTTGTCAAATGCTGGCACATGACCAACACGTCATTCACTCTTGAGGGTAAAGTCGTGCAATATTTGACGGCAAAGTGGATGAGATTTCATCGAATCTGACGGTGAGTGGTTAATTGGCTGATTTCAAATAGTTCAGGGGGTTAATTTACCAAAAATATTGTTAAGGGGTCAATTTCAAATGGGGTAATAGTTCAGGTGGTCAAACGGCAGTTTACCCTTAAAATCTTGAAGTTGGAAAGTGTGTTTGCTTTATATACTACGGGAAGTTATGCATGGCCGAAGTGCAGAAAATGACTTGGTAAAGCATTTGGACTGAATAAAATGCAACAGAATGTTGACTGAGCGTATAACCACATAATTGTAAATGTAGTACGGTTTCAGTATATATTGTCTCCTGCGTAAACATGACTTTCCCTGTGCTTCTCTTCGACATGCATGGTTGCTTCCATTAATTGTCGTTATTCTGAATCTTAGATTGGTCTACTTATTGAAGATAAAGAGATGATTAATTCAGTTATGGGAGGAAAGCCATGGAAGGCTGGAAAGTTTTCATTGAGTCTTCGCTTGTCACTGTGGTCTGAACACCTTGGTATTCGTGCTACAGAGGTTAGTAAATCGAGTTTCCTTTTTTTTCCTTTTTGTCGATTTTTAATTCACTGTTGTACTGACTATGATACTGTGAATCTTAAAAAACCCACCGTCACTTATCCTGATTGTCTTTGTACATTTTTCATTTTGTTGTCAGATGAGTCAAATAATCGACCCAATGGTTGATTCAACTTACAAGGACATCTGGATGGCAACTGCGAAGGTGAGAAAAACAAGGAGAAAAATATCTTGATGAATACGCTGCTTTGTATCTAAACAAATATACGCCTTTTTTTTTTTTTTTTTTATTCCTTTTGACAGACAAATACCACAATCTACCAAGATGTGTTTTATTGCATACCAAACGATTTTATACAGTCCAGGTATATGCATCTCTAACCTTGCTCTAATCCCTTGCGTTTTTCTCATTTTGCTAACAAGTTGTTTGCCCAATCCCGCGATGGCCGCGCAGAGCTGCATTCAGGCAAAGCATAGCCTTCTGGAAGGAGAGAATTGGACACACAACTATCGACTTGGGAATTGCTCCTCACAAGATAGAATCATTACAAAATGGAGAGGTGAAGAGAGCAAATCCCATGGAGAGGTTAGAGTCTGTGAAGGGCCATCTTGTTTCATTCCCTTTGGATTTCATGTTGAAAGAAGATCTGAGACCTGTGTTCAACGAGAGCGAGTATTACGCGTCTCCTCAAGTTTTTCATTGAACACGATTTTGAAGTAATTCGAGCTTACTATCTCCGGCCGCCTTCCAGCATTGGACATATTATTGTGCACATATTGTATTATGAAAGGAAAATATTTGTCCGTCGAATTTGTAGATCAAAGTTATAGAGAAAGAGGAGGGCGCAAGCCCTCCATATGTCACTGTTTAAAGAATGTAGTTGGGAACAAAAGTCTAATAAAATCACTTGATTCTTTCCTCCATTTTTCGTGTTTTGAATTTTGATTGGAAATCTAAATTGCATGTTTTTTAAACTTCAACGCGTAATACACATTTTTGGACATTTTTTCAACACATTTTACAAAGTTGCCAAATAATAAACCATGTATTTGTAACCTACTGCAACCCTTTCGTATATTACAATATTTTCCATCATAATTTAGCACGTGTTTCTCTTGTGAATAACTTTGAATTTTAATATAATTACATTTTTAGTTTTGATTCCTAATGAAATATCCATTCGGGGTTATTGGAGCCCCACCACAGGGAGCGAGGCTTTCAAAAATTGACGTGCACGTCCACCGAAGTAGGGTGGATCTAGCACGCACGAATACTTGTGTGTTCGAATAGGTGTTGGCACGACCCACCGTCACTTTGGCGATCATTGACGAGTCATCCTTCACCCCTGACAGGACAGATTAAACGGTTTGCCTCCGTATCGTTATACTTATAGCCAGCTTCTAACCTTCCACCACTTCGCTCATCGATGTGGGAAAAAGTTTATCTACATTTTTTTTTTTTTTTTTTTTTTTTCTTCTGGTCAATAAGTTTGTCTAACCTTTGGGAAATTGGAGTTGCAACTATATCTGTTTTGAGCCTTTTTGTGGACTTCAAAGAAAAACCGTAAGGAAGAGTTGTGATTGTTTTAAACGAAGTATGGGAGGACGAGGGAGAACGCGATATGGAGATGAAAGAGCAACAATCAAAGGTGGGGAGGAAGAAGGTGTGAGGTCGAAGGACGCCGAACCAAAGCTGAATTTTCAAATCTGAAATTTTTCTCTCATACAATAAAGAGAGAGAGAAATGGTAGGTTTGGAAATCTGATTCATTTAATGACACTATTCATTCGTGTTTTGGAAAAACGCAATGTGTGATGCCAAACCAATAAAAGTGAAGCACAAACATGTCCAAGAAATGAGGCAAATCCTTCGGAAAGGGTCTCATTGACTGACCAAGTTGTTCTTTGTCTGGTACTATTTCTTGTCTCAATTTTAGTAGGTGTCTCGAGACCCTTCCGTTTTCTATTTCTCCCAGTTCAATAACAAAATCAAATTACGTAAAAAGATTGCTCAATCTTTATCCCTGAAATCCTTAGGGATTTTGGGTACCATTTTTAAAAGGGTGGAAGTGCAACAAAAATGTTGCTCATTCTAAGCCATGAAATTCATATGACACAACTTAACACAAAAGTCACAAGGCAAACGCATAGCATTAAATCCCTTCTGCTTCTTTCAGATACGAATTGATACAAATTAATGCTTTCGAAGAATCGATGTATCAGTTTCAAGTTCAGAAACATTAGACAAAGGCTTTGCAAACACATGGCGTCTGATTTATTAATATTAACCGCCATAACGGGTCTTGAGGGATTCTGGAGGCTCTTCTTCCATGATGCCGGAACCTGCTGTAGCCAAGTACTCACGGATCGTCGTTTTACGGTCTCCAAGAAAAGTATGATCCAAGAAGTTGTTGTATGCTGCCTCGCTCAGATTCTTTGCTGCTAACACACTACAAAGGCATGTTTCAATCAGTTTAGTTCATACAAGGAGAAGCTGGCAAAGAAACCATATTCTAAAAGCAGAGTATAAGCATGCTTTTCACGCTCATTTTAGAGCCCAAAAGCAAATTCCGAAAAGGAAGGTTCTAACAAAATTTGTACTGATCACTCAAATATACTCCAACGTCCATTCACATGCAATTAAGCCAGTCTATGAGCTGATTTCTTTTATTGATAAGATTACGTGTCACATTATTAAACTTAGTACTTACCAATGCCGAAGGTAAGTGCGACAAGGTAAGACGTCATCTCGCCAAATCTTATCAATGTTATATCGTCCAAATAGCTCATAATACATCTCCTTACTTCCTGAAGTCCAGCAAAACAAAAACCAGAGCACAAATTAGAGCATCAAAACCGCACTACATCATGATGAATTATAGATTGGATAGGTAAGCGCGATGGTTGAGCTATATTTCTTTATATCTAACAATGCAATCCGAAAACTAATAGTTTAACTATATAGACGTTATTGTTTACTAACAATGAAAACTGGGATACACTGTTATGTTAAGCACCATTGAAGGTTTACCTTTGCATCTAACTCTGAAAAATTCTTCATCACTATAACGAGCACAAAGAACCTGCATTAATTCCACATCAACAAACCACCGTCACCAATTACTAAACTAAACCCAAAACGAGAAGGGCAAAAAGCCCTAACAAACTGAAGCCATTGCTATCTCATATAGACGTTGTACTCTCACCGCTCGGTTATCATAGGGCTTCCCATCAAGTGATTCAGGCACAACCTACAGCAGGAACAAATAAATCCAAATTAAGCTTTCCTTTATTCTCTTTTTAAGGTTCTTCTTATCAACAACCAGATAGAGTAGGAAACAACGCAGCAACTTACAGCTAGGAATCGAAATTCCGGCTCCCTTTTGATAAACGCTGGAATCTGAAGTTAACAATGTAAGATTTAGCATATGAGTTGGGAATGAATTGCCAAAGTTTCCTTGTAATTTTCAAGGATTGGATATTAATTTAACACTAATTTCATATTAATTTTAACTCTAATTTCATATTAATTTAATTCTAATTTCATAACTATACCTCTGATTTTTTAATCTCAAACACTGTTACTATAAGGCTTTCCCCTTCAAACGGCTCCACACTCAAGCTCGCAATCTCCTGCAATGTGTCACCAAATTTATAAATTAGTAAAAACAGACTCAACAACTAGAATTTACCCAGCATTTCCTTTACAGAGTAAAAACAAAAGGGTAAAAATTTCTTCATAATTTCTCTTTGATTTTTGTTTTTTACCTTGGTCTCAGGCTTGGCAATGCCGCGCTCGAAGAAAATGGGAGCCATGTGAGCATACACTCGCCGGAAGCCGTTCAACCGCGACTCTCTGAAGTTGATCAGCTCCGGAAACGTACTCCTCGCGCTTCTCTCTGCTTCCCGCAAACATCAAACTCATCAAAACGACAAAAAAACTCATCAAAACAACGACGGTGATGGGGAAGACTGTACGTACCGGAGAGGAGGGAACCGAAGCCACAGATGGAGATGTAGCCGTCGGGTGAGACGATGGTTTCGAAATCCGACTCGTCGTTGAGTTCCATTGGCGGCGGTTGGGTCGCCGGCGAGCTTGATCGGCTGGAATCGGAGGACATGGCGATCAGAGATGATCGTCGGAGCCGATGAAGTGGAGGGTTTTTTGAGATGTGTAAGGTCGGGAAGGTGAGGTGGGATAGGAAGAGAGGTTGGCGGTGGGAGCACGCGCCGCGCGCCCGGCAGTGAAAAGATGGAGGATGAGGGAATGAGAGATGGAGAGCGGTGGTGATCATTACGCGGGCGGAGGGACAGAGAACTACAGAAATGACGTCGTTTTAAGGGCGGAAAACAGGAAATCGTGTCGTTCTACAAACGACGTCGTTGCATTGACGTAGGATGAAAGTTGAATCCAGATGTTGTCCAACTTGCACATTTCGCACCGAAAAAGCATCCGAGAGTTGGCTCTAAACCAAGCATGCGGAATAACCAGCTTCAAGTAAAATGGCTGATTCCAAAAGTGCTTCTGTCATCTTAACTTATCAATGATGTGGATATAAGCACTTGTACCCACAGATCAAGAAACAGAGATATAAAATCTAAAGTTATCCAACTGTAGAGTGCGCACTCAGATAGGACATGCAACATAAAGGATTTTGAATATTTTCACATGATACAATTACTGGATTCATCATTTTCCAGTTCCCTGATCAACAATTCCATCATCTTCTTATACATAGGCATGTAGTGATCATTAATCATCGTTCTAGAAAGTCGGAGCTTACTGTACAGTTCTCTACGTGTCTCGTATATACCCACGCGTTCTTCAGCTGGTGGTCCGTCATTATCTAAATTTGTATCATCAGATGAAGGGACTGATATGATGTGCATGATTCTGCCAGGGGGAAAGAAGCGGTGGTTCTCTGAAACATCCGAGGAAGAGATTGGCGTATTGCTTTCTGCAACACCAACCAGCATATCTTCTTCCTCGGTTATTTCTTTCACTGCAGCAGCCTCTTCCTCTCGGGCCTCGACATTCACTTCATTCTCCTGCCTCTTGAGCTCCTTCTCCAATTCATACCACAACTCGCCTTCAGTAATGTCTTCAACGGTAGATGTTGCAGTATTTCTATTCACTGGCAAAAGCTGCTCCTCTTCATCGGTGTCATCATGACCCAATCCACCACTAGAACTAGATTCCAAGTTATTCAGCAATGGGTCTACAATTACTCCTTCAGCCCGAGACTCAGAATCCTTTTCACATATGAGAGAATCTTCATGCAAATCGTCTGCTTTAGAGTTCAGTAATGGGCTCACATTACGTCGACGTGCACCCATGCAAGACCACGATGAGATAGATGAATGGGTTCTCACAACAACATTTTGTGCACGCTTCATCACAACCTGCAAGTTACCAAGCAGAAGCATAATCATAATACAGATAAAGTAGAAGCAAGATTGCAAAATGATGCAGGGTGCCCCGAAATAATTGATGATCCGTGAGGACCTTGACAATCCTAAATTTTAAACAGATGGACCAACATAATTTAGTTCAACCAAATGAGTCAAGTAGCAGCACTTCAGTAATAGTTTTTCATAAGACATCGTCCAAATTACTACAAGTCAACTGTCAACAGTCAATCAAATAAGTGAAAATTAGATTACCTGTGTGCTGCTGGATACTGGCCGCAATAGTGCACCTGCACCGGCAACCCTCGCTTTTGCACTAGCTATAGATGGTAGACGAGAACCCAGAGCATTTGCAGAGCGATAAACAACATTCAAAACTCGTGTGCGCTCAACTTGATCCCGCAAATCATTTAACCAAGATGAAGCTATAACCTGATTATGGCAAATTCTAATGAGAATTCTGGAAATGTCTAACAGATGAGAACTGCACTATATTCATGACTAGCAAGAATGAACGAAATATGCATCCATTCAAATGGAGAAAATACAATACCTCAGAGCGGAGGTCATCAACAGAAGCTGCTGAGAAAGTAGGCACCAGATCGGAGCCATTGATTATAGTAGTGATGAAGTGCTTTCCAGATTCTGCCAACTCCCATGTTATACAGGCAGCTGCAAAATGAAAATTAGGTACAGGCACGTGAGCATTTTCTAACAAAGAAGACTTAAGAAGTCATCAGGAAACACAGTTTTAAAGTAAGCACAGAACCTACAAGCTTAAAATGACATTCCCGCCCACACACACTTTTTTTTAAAGTAACGACTCATATTTAATACCTTATATCTATGTGATTTATATGCGCATTTCCATGAATAAATGGATAATTTATAGGTGCATTTCCACGAACAAATGGATAAGGAATGCAGAACCATTAACAAAAAGAAATTCAGCAGACATACCTGGGGCAAAGGTAATGCAATTGCTTGAAGAGAATTCTTTCCGTTCTCGAAGAATATATGTTAACAACGCAGCTGTACCGCCACCCAGTGAATGCCCAACAACCTGATATGAAAATATCAACATTAGCAGGCATAAAACAGGTTTAAGCAGGAAAAGCGACAAGACAGCATACGATCAATTTTGAAATGACAAATAAGCGAACAAAGTGGCAGCTGTTTTAAATTAAAGAAATGACATTTACCTTTATTTTGTAGTCAGGATATTCACCAATAGCCTTAAGCAAGCAAGGAGTACTGATCTTAGCAATCCAACGGGCTGCAGCTACCATCCCACAGTGAGCATACCCTAGGATTAAGTTGCTTATTCCACCATCATGCAAAACCGAATGGTGGAAAGGGGCCACTGCACCAGTTGCAGCAGTTAGTGTATCTTTGATGCTATGTGTACCACGTATTAATAGAAGGAAGCATTTTGAGTTCCTATCACGTATAATTGTGAAGGCAGGCTTCAGAAGCTGCAGAATAATTGTTCTAATTAATAGAGGAATGAATCAAAACTTTACAGAAAATAATAAACTAAAAGCTGGTTTTCACAGGAACATAGAATTGTGAGGACCATTGTATGCGACATGACTATAAATTACTCAAAACACAGAGGTTAGTAAAAAAATTACAAAATAAATTGAACATATTTCACTTCTCATAAATCGTCCAATAAAATAAATGTTCATCTTTCGCGAGTTTTTACTATCATCATTCTATTAACATAGATATTCATCTCTCATTTTCTGCATCAATTTAGATTCTGGAAGCTATTCCATTGATGCTTCCTTGCGAAGTTGAAAACTTTGGTTGTGATGGAACTAAAGGCTAGTGAATATGATATTCTCGTCACGGTTTTGAAGGAAGAAGTGGGTAAATGGTGGATCCGGGGAATATGGGCAGCTCTTGTGTGAATCTCTGGATTGGTTGAGTATAATATTTTGGATTTCTGGAATCCATGGATTTATTTATTTGTACGTATTATTTGCTTAACTACAAATTCGCCTACTTAGACAGTTCCTTGACACTAATCTGCGGTACTAAATATCTACATCAATCCAATTACCCGTAGAACAATTTCATATAAACCGTAGGCAAATGCAGGTAAGTTAGAGCTTGCTAACCCCGGCCTTGGGCTTCTGAAGAAGGACATCTTCCTGAGAGAAACCCCCTGACTCTAAAAACACCGGAAACGGTTTCTTCGAGAACAGCACACAAAGCGTCAGCAACTTCAAGTAATATTTCAGCTCCTCAATAATTCCAGACCCTTTAAGCTGCACACTATCACTACCAGCATACACACTCGCAACTTGTAGGTTACCCTGCGAATTAACCAAAAATGCAAGGACTTAAACGCAAATAACGAAACTTTCAGAGGCAAAACCCCCAAAAGAGAGAAATTTGCAGAAAAAGGACTCCAATTTTGAGCGAATTACTCACCTGCCGACGCATGAGGTACTTAATGCCGAAGGCCAAGTCGCCGATCGGCCACTTCCCGAGCGTTTCGGAGTAGGTGAACCGGAGCGTGTCGGACAAGGTGGTGAGCGACTCGACCCACGTGGCGGGCGCTTGAGCCGGTCGCCGAGAAAGCCGTTTCCTCGCCGATCTCATCTTCGAGAGATTTCCGCTCCGATCGCCGTCGTCGTCCCCGTCTTCAACGCCGCCCTCCTTCGTTGCTCCCCTCCGATTGAACACGTAGTAAAGAATCACGGCGGCTCCGGCGGCGGTCGCCACTGATCCCGCCGCCATTGGAATCCAACGGTCGAGATCGAAAGCTCAGAAGAATGACAGCACTAGAAAATTAATTCCGGAAGAACCAAAAATTTCTAAAGTTGGGATAAAAAAAATGAGATATAAACTGTTCAATTAAATTGAAAAGAATCAGAAGAAATCAAATGAGGGAAGATTGAGAATGCGGATTTGGGTGTTTCTTTGACGTGTGAGGGAGGTAGAGCAACAGAGGAATGTGCGCGAATAAAGAAAGAACTGGGACCTTCAAATTACGATTATAGGCACACCGCGTGCAATAATTGGGGGTAACCTTTTCTTTTGACAAAGGGTATTTTGGTCACCATTGGTTTGACGTTTTTGGGCGGAGTGGAAGGGCGCGCACGTTAGGGATAATGAAGTAATTTGAGTTTTGTCTGGGGTGGGTGGATTTAGCAATTAGAACAAAAGGCAACGCATTTGAGGATTTTTAGGACAGTCCGTGTGGGTCAGGACGGAGAAACTTTTTAAAGAGTCTAAATATAAATAGAGGGATTTTGTTTGATTTTCGTCAAAGATGAATTTGAACAATATTATTATGGATAGTTCGGTGTAATTTAGTCAACTTTTTCACCTTCTAATATAAATAATATCGTTTGTTTAAAAGAAAAAAATATATAAAAAATATATATAAAGGGAGAGGAAAACGAAAATATTCTTTTTTTTTCCTTTACTTATATTATGATATGTAAAGTAACGCTTAAAATTTCGACACTGATGAGTTTAAATCATATTATTGCTAAGTTATTGCGAGGTTAAGTAAGTACACTCGTTTTCTTTAATACAGATAATATCGTTTGTTTAAAAATCTCTCGTTAAAATGGACGGAGGATAGGGACAAAAGGATAATGGGGCCCACGGGGTCGGAGGAAAGAGCTGGCTGGATCCAACCCATCTCAATTCTCATGAGCGTGTAATAAGGTGGGCCATGGATGTGAATGTTTGTTTAATGAGTTTGCTAGGTTGGTCAGCAAATTTGATTTTACTTTTGATAGACAATACCGTATCAAATAATAAAAAATCATTGAGGAAACCGAACCATAATATACCATATCAAACAAAATTATAGACGGTTCGGTTCGAGCAATTCCTTTTTCTTTTGCATCTTTTTCACTTTATTAGCCCTTCGACAAAAAAGAAAAATCATACTTGCTGCACATATTTTGCATTTTCAACATAAGAAATAATCAACCTACAATTCAACATGTCACCAAATTTCAAAGCTCACCAACTTATATATTACATCGCTATGTTCAATAGCTTTAAGGTTCCATTATATATCGTTAGAGCATCTCCACTGCACCGAGTTGCATATTCTTATAAGATGAGTCTTGGTTGTTGCCGCACGGTGCTATCTTGGCTTCATTGTGGTGATATACGACTCGCATGTCTTCCAACTTCAAGTTTCAGCTAACCTAAGCAAACAAACAAAAGTCAAGGCGTAAAACTTTTTGTGTTAGTTTAGTGCATTCTAAAAAGAATGACTGAATCAACATTAGGATCCAGTCAACCAACATTTTGTGCTTTTAAGGAAGGAACATTAGATACTGATGGTAAATGGTGTCCAATGTATTGCTACGGTGTGGATAGGCCGACATTTTACTTGTGCAAGTTTATACGATAAAAAAGAAAATCCATAACTTGCTACACATAAATTGGTACATTTGTATTTATAGTCACTTCAGTATCATTGATTTAGATTCACATACTAACGGTGTAAGTATTTTATGTTGTTTACAGTCTATTTTACCAACCGGAGAACTAATTGTTCGGTTTTAATAATGTCTATTTAAGCTTGTTGTCCCTTTTACCTAATTTGGTACTATACTTAAGTTTAGCCAATTTGTGGAAGAAGCTCAGTTATTTGAAGGAAGAAATTAACCCAATATTACATCGTCCAAATACTTTTGGTTATCAATCTTGAACAAAAAAAAATAAAAAATCACTATAAGGAGCTTTGTCTGTGCATGAGCTTGTCAATGGAAACTTCATATATGCACGTCTGCTTCAAAGTTAACTAATACAAATTTTCAAATTTTAAGCAATTGCATTCAAAAGCTGGAGTGTGACTACAATACTTCAAAATATTATAACATTTTGCGCAAATCCTAGGAAACCTTTTGTTATCCAATATTCTATTTCCCTCGAAACAAAGGAAGCTAAATGGAGAGATTTTTCAGTGTGTTAAGATTACAGTTCGGTACACCAAGTGTTATAATACAAGTGAATGAATACTTGAAAAAAAATTCTAACCACTTATATTATGATAATTGGTCTACCAGACCGTATTCTTAGCACACTGAAAACAATTAAATTATAGATCGTTTCTAGTAAAGCCATGCAGCCCAAAGTGTTGGTCAAATTTTGGGTCTAACTCCAATTACTTCATACCAAATTTTAAGTGAAAAGTTACGTAACAAAATTTGAAGATAGATAAAAATTCTAATCGATATGTCAATCTTATGTGGATTGATATATCAATTGTGTGCTGCCAATCTTGAAATATTACATTGAGCAACATAAAATGCATTGAAATTTTCTCAAAAAGATAAAACCAATGCACTTGGTATTGACCTATGTATTAGCCCTAATGGGATTTGGACATTAAAATTTGAATTTCCTCCAAATAAAACAACTACACGATCCAACTAATTCACAAAGAGGCTCGCCAATCTCAAAACAAAAGCTCCAAATCCAAGACTTTTGATGCTTTAATTTGCAAATGAAGAATGGCAAAGGTCAAATTCCAAACGCCAATATTGCTCGTATTAAGAAAGATTCTAGGAGACAGGGTGGAGAAAGAGAGATCATTGGCAATTTGGCATCGGGCAATGTAAATAGGGTGCCTTTTCAAAAGCTGCCTTCCCTTGTATTCAGGGGTCCATCATCATATATGATATGCTAATCATACCTTTCATACCCTACAACCACCATAACCTCCTCTTTATTAAACTCGTAAACCAATGCTAAAACCCTAATTATTTAAGTAATAGTTTAGTTAGCACTAGGATTTGTTTTTAACGTAATTGCATGCAGCATGACTGTCAACCGTTTATGCATATAACAACTACAAATATATATGTATAGCAGGTATTCATGCACACGTATAAATATACATTTACCGGTCGAAGCCATGCATGCGTGGTCAAAACTTTTCTATCGAGTTGCAACATAGATGAGCCTAGCTCTTCTTTAAAACTCATAATAATAGAAAAGAAAATTCAGATTAAAATCTAAGAAAAACAGCACAGGATTTTGATTGAATTAAGGACCCTATAGGTGGAGTAGCGCTAGGAAGCTCTTTTTCACCTACTCTTGATTGCCAATTTATGCCAAAGTTTCAACTGGGCATTATATATGCAGCTGACCACATTTTCCCACCTACTAGCCTTCTTTCTTTACGTCTAACTTCTTATGAGATTCAATATCAATATTAATTTGCATGGTTCTTATATATTGAGAAATAAAAACGCTACAGATATCACATATTTGTATCATATGACGTGTATATGTCAATTAATAATGAGTTTATTTTATTAAATGTTAGTTGTACACATCACATAGTACATCAATGTGTAGCTATTGAGCATAACAATAGTCCAATTGATGAACGAATATGATCTCTTATGTTTCTAAAGCAAATAAATAAGTGACATGGGAGGGGAAAATCGAACTCGAGACATCAAATACAAAAATGAATATTCTTAACTAATTGGGTTACGTATAAGTCCCTCACTGTCAGCCTACTAATTAAAAGTGAGAGAATTCATTCACCCTGTGGGACTGTTCATCATGAGCTTCAACTTTTTTTGGATTGGATGCCTTTGTTGGTGTTGCCATCCCCAACTGCAAACATTCAATTTTGGGGACCCTCCATTTATAAATAGCCCTTTTGGTTGGATGACTTTAAGGCAGTTAATCTGGACACTGACATGTGTATAACGACCTCTCATCGCTAAGTTCTTCCTAAGAAGCCAACATGTTTCAATTAACAATATATTTTCATTGTAGCCAAAATATTCACACACCATATTCTTCATCTTAAATTCTTGCTTTGGAAAATGTTTGGTTTTCAAATTCTTGTATCATATTGTTGATAAGTATCACGATCGTTACAATTTTATCGGATGTTCCCGAAGGAACCTTGATAAGTATATTGATCAATCTTTTATATATATATATATATATATATATATATATATATATATATATATATATCATGGCCATGTTATTATTAACATTTGTGTCAGATTATTAGTCATTACGTAGCTCTTAATCTAGTGATACTCGTCTTCTCAACTAATTCTTAATTTTTTATTTTTTTTAAAGGGGAAGCTACATGGATTATATCATCCTACATGTTCATTAAA
Organism: Heteromeles arbutifolia; assembly: GCA_024362995.1. Classification (NCBI taxonomy): domain Eukaryota; kingdom Viridiplantae; phylum Streptophyta; class Magnoliopsida; order Rosales; family Rosaceae; genus Heteromeles; species Heteromeles arbutifolia. Next base: position 25,251,919 of record JANCRC010000006.1, read on the forward strand.
CATCTTAAATTTTTTTTTGTTATAGATTTTAATTGCATACACAATTAATTTAAAGTGGTAATATTCAAATATTCAATCAATGTTCAATACTATGATTTGCTTCTTCTTCTCCCAAAAATTCAATACACTATTGGAAACAAATATACCATTTAATTGGAAACAAGGACCAATATATAGTAAAAATAGATTTTAATCTTCTACAAAATAGATTTTTTTATAGAATGATATATGACTCAAGTTGAAAATTAAATAAAAATCAAAATAAACCGATAAACACAGATGGAGATGAGATTTCGAACTTGAATAATAAGAGGTTACATCGAGATTTGCTGCACTGATGTCATAAAAGATGAAGGTTTGCTCCACTGATGTCATAAAAGATGAATTGCTTGAAATCTGTGGAGCGACCCTACCAATTGCCTTTTGTTTAAATTCGAACCTTAAAATCCAAGCTAAGTGAAAAAAAACGAAAAGACAATAATGTCTGGCTACAACCCCTCAAATTCCTCCACGTGGCAAGATTAAGGGACGACCCCTTCTTATTTCCCCGTTTTCCCACCAAAACCAAGGGAGCCTTTTTCTAAACCGCTCCACCTCTCTGTTATCACTGCCTCCCTCCCTCTCTCTCTCTCCCTCTCTCCCTCTCTCTCTCCCCAAACCAAATCCAACAATTCAATTTTCATACATTTTTCTCATTCTTTTCCATTTTCTCTGTTGGAGAGAAAAATGGGGCAGGATTCCGATTTGAAATCCCAGCTGGTGACTGAGATTTGCTCCATTTCCACGCGTGCCATTGCCTGCTCTCACAGGCATGGCAGCGGCAGCAGCAGCCCAGTTCATTCGCCGTCTTTCGTCGATTGGTATCGCCTTCTTAGAGTACGTTTTCTTGCACCATCTTGGTTAAATATGTAAACCCATTTTGTAAAATTTCAAGATTGCTTGTAGATGTTTGTGAAAATTTGACATTCATAGGTGGAGGAAAATGCTGGGGCAGATGTTATAAGGAAGAGATATCATGAACTTGGTAGGTTTTGGGTAAAACATTGCCATTTTACATATATTTGATTGATTGGTGATTATTTATGGTTGGAATCTTTCATTTATTTATGTTTGTGTGTGCAGCTTTACAACTTCATCCAGATAAGAACAAGCACCCAAAAGCTGAAATTGCATTCAAGCTTGTTTCTCAGGTTACAATTGTTCTCTTCTCTTCCCAATGTCCACCATTTTGGTTTTGTGTTGTTGCTCTATTTTCTCTATGCCACAAGTTGACAATGGTCAATGTATGTGGAAGAAAATTGAAAATTCCATGGAGTTTGGTGAGGTTGTTCCTTCACCATACCCACTACAACCATATTCAACACAAATTTCAGTTGCACCTCTGTCCACTACAATGATGTAAACTTTGCGACCTGGGATAGTGATTTTCGAACTCTCTTTTCCCTGTAATGTAATCTTTTATGTTTTTTTAGTCTTCAGACTAAAAGACTAAAAAAACCAAGAGGAATAGAGGGATGAAAAAGGAGGAGTGCAAAAGAAGAAAACGGGATTGTGAAATCACCTCTCAATAACACTTATTATTGAAGCAAATTGACAATATGACAACATATTGATCTTTTGATTTTTTCATACCAAATTCACGCACCTCTTTTTACCTCCCACGCATTCCTTGTTCATTTATGCCCTTTGATCCTTTTTATTTCATTCGATCCAACGGCCGAAATTCAGAGGTGTGTGCGGAAAGTAAAAATAAGCAGATAGCACCACCTTGTATATACAATCGAGATGGTATCACTATCAATATAAGAAGGGTTTTTCTATTTTGACAGCATTTCCCTAAAGCTTTATTTTGGTAAATATTATGCCTCATCTTAGTTGGGGTACAAGTGCTTTGGTGAAGGCTGAGTCCCATGTGACAACCTGACAGCACAGATTGGACACCCAACAACACAACATATTCATGTGTTATGCTGTGACTGCATTCAATTTCAATTTATGAACCTAACTCAAATTTCTGATTTTTTTTTTAATTTTTTTTTGCAGGCATATTCATGTCTCTCAGATACTGCAAAAAGAAGAGTTTTTGACTCGGAGAGATGGAGGAAGTTCTGCTTTGATTGTGGCACAATCCCCTACACGACAACCCATCACAACTCTCCCAGCACTGCCAATCCCGGTCCTTCTTCACATCACAAGCATTACAATCCCACTAATCCAAGGCCTTGCAAAGTAATCAAGGGACTGAAAGATATCAGCAGCAGATTCAGAGAGGAGGCAAGAGTGATAGAAAACTGCTTGAAGGCCAATGCAGCTGCGGGAAAACAATCCTCCTCACTGTTTAGTCCACCTGCTGCTGCTGCTGCTGCTTTTGATGTGTTTCGTAGCAGGTTGCCAAAAGAATCACCTGTTTTCAATCCATCTGAACATAAGGTTCAGGGATACCCTCATCTTCGGGGTCGAATATACGAAAAACCGAAGAAGTTTTGGCAGCTGAGAGCAGGGCATCATGTAGTGAATTATGAGCAGGGGAGAGCTGGTTATGATTCTCCAGTGTTTGAGGTCAGATCAGATAGAGGAATGTTTAAGAGTAGGTCTACTTGTGTTCGTTCATGACTTGTAGGCAAGTAGATTGTTACATTGATTAATTGAAAAAATGAAACGTCTTTTTATACGATTATTCATGGATGTCTTGAGAAAGTGACAAGTTTACTTGACATTAATCGGATTTTATTCCTGATTTTCAAGTATTGAATTACAGATTATAACATACCCATATTTTTTCTGTATTTGTCAGTAAATGCATGAGGCCCGAAACCAGAATAATTCCACTACTCATTTCAAGTAACGGTTGGTTTGAGATTGTGGTGATTTTAAAAAAAAAACAGCTTATTAAAAAAATCTAGAACATCAAATGTGTTTGGTAAAACAAAAAAAAAATTATTTTGTTTTTTTACAAACTGCTGTCAATAATAATAGAAAAACATAGGAAAGTAGAAGCAGTGTCTACCATGCTTCTAAAAAAATGCTTTTTATTTCAAAGCATAGTAATCATTGCACATTCAATGAAATTTTCAAATGGCAAGTATATCCAAACATATTTTACAAAATTACAATCATTGTCCCTACATTATTCTCTTTAACAATTATTATATTACATTAAATATCGTATCTTTTTTTATCATTTAACATATCAACAACAATTGATATAAAAGAACATTTAGACACTTTTTTTTTTTGTTAAAAACACTTTTACCAAAAAAGTTTACCAAACACGCAACAATTTTATTTTACGACTGTTTATTCTCACAGCACAGCATAAACTTTTTTTTTTTAAAACACAACAATACCAAACTAGCCCTAAGTAAATAGCATCATTTTAAGTAGGATTTACATAAATATGTTGAAGGCTTTTTAACTAAAATAGTTATTGAAATTTGCATAACTCCTCACTTTGGTACTTGAAATTTAAAATAAACAAAATTAGTCTCTGAATTTGTCCACCATCAATCATTTTGGTAATTTCCGTTAAATAAAATAAAAAGACAAAAATACCCTTATTTTTGTCCAATCATTTTGGCCCATTGCTTGATAAAAATTGAAGGTATTTTTACCAATTTAGTCCTTATTTAATAGAATTGTTAACCGAATGACCAAAATGATTAATGGTGGACAAACTCAGAGACCACTTCTATTGATTTCAAATCTCAAGGACCAAAGTGAGGAGTTATGCTAATCTCATGAACCATTTTGGCTAGAATGCGCAAAAACTTGCTAACCAAAACCAAAATGTATAATTTTCTTAGATTGTACCAACCACATTACAAAATTGTATAAATATAAAGAGATACACTCAATACAAAAATTTTAAGTTGGCCTTTAGCTAGATTCAGTCAAAAGAGCTATGCCGGCAGGGGGCGTGGAGGTGGAGCTGGGGTCACTTTGTGTTTTAGCCCGGGGACTCTAGGAGACCACAACTTCCTCATTCCTTCTTTCCGGTGGCTACTTTTGGATCGGGCATTTTGAGAATGCCACCGTCTATCAACTTCTTCAACTCTTTCTTTGCCAGTTGATTTACCTTAGAGTCTGAGGATTCTAAGAATGCGGCAATTACCTTTCCGCTGCAATCACGGAGAAAGAAAATAAATAATAAATTAGAAAAAAACACCCCGACAACTATACGTATCGTACAAAAACACTTCAGTAGCTCAATTGAAGAAAAAACAACTCATCTATCCACTTGTCGTGCTTTGATTGATTATTAGTTGTGAAATGTTTCGCCCATTATCAAGTCCGTTGGGTATTTTCTCTAAACTATTGGGTTTGAAGTGTTATTCTCTAAAGAGTAATGTTATCGAGAACTTGCATGTGAAAAGACGAAAAGAAAATTACAAATAAGCACAAAAGAAAGAATCACATGCTTTCTTATGCCCAGTCACAAGCATCATAATACTGGGAAACAAAACAACGAGGCTGACCTGTGACCTTGGGCCCACAACTCACACTTTCCTTTGAGTGCTTTGTTCCACAAAGTGGAAGCAAATGTGGGGCAGTCCGAGATTAATTTTCTTATGGTCCGACTGGAATGGAAATTTTCAAGGATGTGTTCCTCTTTTGAGTCCTCTTTGGATTCTTGGGATTTCGGTTCTGCTACAAGAGATGCTATAGTTTCATATAACTCACTCAACTTGTCATCCAAAGTTGGGTGGAGAATTCCACCGGCACCCCCAGTTGCAACCTGCAAAACATTCAGAAGTTAAAACACACGAAAATCAAAGAGTGTCGAAAATTCTCCAACATTTCAAGCTGCACATTTGAGAACCGGAGCCAGGAAATTGGGTTGAACGCTAAAATTTTTTCATTGTTAAATTATCTGCATCAAACGGAACTAGTGAAATATGTACCTCATATATGACTTCTTTGCCAAAATTTGATCTAAGCAATTCCCCGGCACTTGTAATGCATACATCAACTAGCTTCTGCAATGCATACCCCATCAAAGTCGAAGTCTTAGTATAAAAAACGGTCGAGCTGAACTTCAAATCAACTTCACTAATAATATCTCCGGTTAAACTGTTTTGTGTTAAGGCAACAAACCTCAGCCAGCCCACTCTGGACTAACAACTCCTGCCTTCGAATGGCAGGATCCTTTTTTCCCCCCTCAACTGAGTGGAGGCCATCCTCAGCATTCGTATCCGCTTCCTCTAATTCCAAATCACTACTGCCCTCTTCACCAGAGTTGTTAACCTTTGAAGATTTTGTCTCAGAATTGTCATGTTCAGCCTAGGAATAGATAGAAATAGAGTAAGTTCTCGTGCATATGAATCACTAGCCAAATACATTTCTAATTTCTACAAAAAGAGAATAAAAGATCTACCTTGTTGGAAAGAGAAGGGATAGACAAACTGAGGGAAGCCAGGTCATCGGGAGTCAAATAGCGTGAACAATTTGGATGAAGTAACTGCAGTAATGGGCGCCTTCCATTCTGAAAGATTGCGAACAGAAAAACATCTCTTAGGAATGTAGAGAGTAAGTTGAAATAGGGTTACTATAGACTGTAGATATGAAAACATGATCAAGCCTTTAGGCGGTAGGTAGAAATGACAACCTTATCAAGAACAAGATCCTTTAGATTTTCTTGAAGCTCATGAATGACAACCTGTAAAAAGTATTAACTGAATTAGAAAGGTTCACCAGAAATCTGTATATACCACAACCCCCCTCCTCCCCTTCCACCACCCCCAGCAGTGAAAATATTAATGATAACAATAAAACCTTATCTGCAACAAACATCACAAGAAAAGCAGACCTTTGTAGTAAGCTTCGTATCATCAACAGTTGAAACGAGGCAAACAAGCACCTGGGAAGTATAGAGTGTATTAATTTCAGATATGCACAATATTATAGTAAACTTTATGAAGACAACTGCAACAATACAGAAAGAAGTATAGAAATGAAAAAATGAATGCACGAAATCACATATTAGGCGCTAAAATAATGAAAAAGGAAAAAAATAAATAAAGTCTCCTAAAGCTTTACCATACTTCCACCTTGATCAAGAGCTATTTTATGAACGTGGCCTTTTATTCCTTTGATTATCTTCTTTCTTTCCTAAATACAAGTCATGAAATTAAACGATAATGTAGATTAGTAGCCAAAATTCCAACACATTTAGTCAACTGACATCAATTTGCAATTGATATGATAACAATCTACCTTTGAACTGCCATGCTTGACACAGAGCATCCCAACCTTAGATCCATCCTTTGTGTGGATCACCCGAACAAGAAGTGGGCCCGACAACTGTTTAATTACATCTGTGGCAGAGAACTTAAAACAAAAAACTTGATATTTAGAAAGGGGAGACAAAATTACAAGTAAACGCCTATATCGTAGGCCAAGGAATTGGGATGTTCAGGAAATGATAATTTGCAATTAATATCTCAATCAGACCTGTTCAGCTATTGTGAAGTACTCTATCAACACCCTGTGTACTATAGAGTGATCAATTATTCCTTTCTCTAAAATTGGTTGAATCACTGAGGTCATGTGCCGCAACACTGAAGATTTCTGCAGATGTAGCTTTGAAATTATATCTAGTAACCTGAAATTTGATACAAAGTGCAATGAGAATATGATAACATTACATTCTGTGTAAAATGATTCTACAGCTGTTCCTTTACCTGCCCTCATTCTTCGAGACCAAGTCCTTAAACAACTGAAGCTCTGTAGAATATAGTTCCACCAAAAGTTCATGCTTTTGAGTTGCATTTCCCAATTGGTATACATGCTCAACGACTATAGGAGGATTTAGAAAATAGCAATAATATTATAACTGCTTAGAGTGTGAGAAAGGAAACAAAAATGGTTGGTTGGATATTGTGAGATATATCTCCAAGCACTGCAGAGAGCATCTAACATACCTACAGAACCAACCATGTGACGAAGAAGGGAAGCAACATGTCCTCGGAGACATGAGATAAATGCCGCTAGCTGCATTTTGGAGGCTTCCAAATAAAGAAAAGGTAACAACTTAATAATTTCTCAGAAACTAAAAGGTTGTGCACTACCAATGATATTCAAACTATAATAAATTTGTATGAAAGTCAAAGACTATAGTTTATATACATATACTTCTAAGCTGAACCATACCATTGTCTAACATTTTGGTCACTAGATGAACAGCATACGTGTTGCATGCAAGAGTAAGAAGATGTGGCTGAAGCTCCTCAAATACTGCATCCTTTTCCGCTTGTGAACAGTACTTAACGCAAGTCTAAGGTAAAAGGAGCACATAAGTACAGGCTACTAAAAGAAAACAAAAACTTCAAACTTCAAACTTCAAAGCATTTGATACATGAAGATAAAAACCTGCAGAACACGAGAAGACACATGGGAGCTTGCGATTTCAGGAATTTTCCCCTTCATTTTCTCTACCGCTTCACTCACCAACCTTACCAAGGTTCATAGATAACAAGAATAAGCAAATGAAGAATGTAGCTATAAAGAGAGATGATTGAGGTAGAATTGCATTGTAACTACATACTTGGATCGATCTTCTTTGGAAATATTTCGTTGCCGCATCTTTTCCCACAGATGTGCAAGCTCCTATTAAAATAAGGGGTAAAACAAGGTTCATCCCATTTTCACAATAAGCTCATAGTTTGAGGATTTAAATGTGGTTAAGTTAACGGGTTGTCTTTGCACATGTAACATAATGAATCATAACTTGAGATGAAGCGTGAATTTAACGAGGCGGTGCTAGTTGTTTTGAGCTAAAAAATGAAGTAATTTGGAGTGCGTACCAAGCCTGGTGCACATTTTTGCATGTTATAAGAAAAGGCCAAGTTTCATCTACTGATTAACATTCGAATTATGACAAACAAGCACAACCAATACCTATTGATGTTTTCCTTTTCCTATTACACTATGTTTGGGTGAAGAAATTTAAGATTACTAAGGAATTTTAAAATGACAGTAATTGAAATGACAGGATTTTATTTTCTAGAATTTGTGAATTTTCTTGTTTGGTTAACCTAAAATAACAATGGAATTGAATATTGAATTTGTTATTTTTAAACTCTCAATCATAGAAATTGGGAAATGAAGGTCTCAAATTTACCTGGAATTTAAACTTGGGAATTGAAGGTCTCAAATTCCAAGTTTTTTTTTCAACGCGGAAATTCTAAATTTCTATGTTTATGAATCCGAACAAAGGAATTGGTGCATGTCAATTTATAAATTCTGACTTTTACCCAAATTCCAAGTTTGTTTCCCTCGTCCAAACATAGTGTTAATCATTTGCAAATTCAAATGCATGTCCAAACAATTTAGAATAAAAAAGAAAGAAAAAAAAGGAGGGAACAAACACTCACTTGCTCTAAATTGTAATGACGCTTCCGCTTCTTCTTCCTAGCCTCTGCAAGCTCCTGCAATAAAAACCCACAAATCAAAATTGCCGATTTATCATTAAAAAACAAAACTTCAGCAGCACATTCTTATTGCAGGTAACAAAAAAACCCAATTATTTCGTTCACGTTGATCAGATATCGACCTTGGCACGGAGGCGGCCCTCTCGCTTCGAAAGCGGAACTTGTTTCTCATGATCGAGTCCCGGTTCTCGGGGCTTGAAAGGTTTGGGGGGTTTCTTGAAGTCGGTGCTTCGAGGATTTGAGGGCTTGGAGACGAGGAGCTTGGGCTTCTTGGAAGTCGAGCTGTTGGTCTCCGGCTTATTGCCTGGGATTTGCTTCCTCTTCTTTGGCGAGCTCTTCTCCTGCTTCTTCGCCGCCATTGGAGTAAGACTTGGAGTTCTCAACTTCTTCTCTGTTTAGAAGAGGACTGTCCTGCGTTCTATCGAAGGGTTTTTTCAGGGTTTTAGATTTCGGGTATGGGCCGATACGGGTTTGCTTGAAAAGCATATGGGTTTCCCGGCCCGCGGCCCAAATATGGGTATACCAGTAAGTTAAAATAAAATAAAGGCTTAATTGGATTGCCCTGTGTTAAAAAAACCGAGAGTTAGACGAAATTTTTAATTTTGAACATAAATTCTAACAAACTTTATTACATGGGCTTAAAATCCTAATTTTTTTACCACGTTGGCTATCTTCCATGTAACATCCCACATCGCCCAGGGGAGTAATCCTTAAATGTATATTCTCATCCCTACCTAGCACGAGGCCTTTTGGGAGCTCACTGGCTTAGGGTTCCGTAGGAACTCCGAAGTTAAGCGAGAGCACTCCCATGATGGGTGACCCACTGGGAAGTTGCTCGTGAGTTCCCAGAAACAAAACCGTAAGGGCGTGGTCGGGGCCCAAAGTGGACAATATCGTGCTACGGTGGTGGAGCGGGCCTGGGAAGTGGTCCGCCCTGGGCCGGGATGTAACAATTAGTATCAGAGCCAATCTCTGGCCGGAAGTGTGCCAACGAGGACGTCGGGCCCCTAAGGGGGGTGGATTGTAACATCCCACATCGCCTAGGGGAGTGATCCTTAAATGTATATTCTCATCCCTACCTAGCACGAGGCATTTTGGGAGCTCACTGGCTTCGGGTTTCGTAGGAACTCCGAAGTTAAGCGAGAAGGAGGCTAGAGCACTCCCATGATTGGTAACCCACTGGAAAGTTGCTCGTGAATTCCCGGAAACAAAACCGTGAGGGCGTGGTCGGGGCCTAAAACGGACAATATCGTGCTACGGTGGTGGAGCGGGCCCGGGAAGTGGTTCGTCTCGGGCCGGGATGTGACATTCCAACTACCCTTACACTATAGAAACTATTAATTCAATTAGGCCTAGAGCACTTCCATGATGGGTGACCCACTAGGAAGTTGCTCGTGAGTTCCCAGAAACAAAACCGTAAGGGCGTGGTCGGGGCCCAAAGCGGACAATATCGTGCTACGGTGGTGGAGCAAGCCTGGGAAGTGGTCCGCCCTGGGCCGGGATGTAACAATTAGTATCAGAGCCAATCTCTGGCCGGAAGTGTGCCAACGAGGACGTCGGGCCCTTAAGGGGGGTGGATTGTAACATCCCACATCGCCTAGGGGAGTGATCCTTAAATGTATATTCCCATCCCTATCTAGCACGAGGCATTTTGGGAGCTCACTGGCTTCGGGTTTCGTAGGAACTTCGAAGTTAAGCGAGAAGGAGGTTAGAGCACTCCCATGATTGGTGACCCACTGGAAAGTTGCTCGTGAGTTCCCGGAAACAAAACCGTGAGGGCTGAGCCTGGGAAGTGGTCCACCCCGGGCCGGGATGTGACAATTGGTATCAGAGTCAATCCCTGGCCGGAAGTGTGCCGACGAGGACGTCGGGCCTCTAAGGGGGGTGGATTGTAACATCCCACATCGCCTAGAGGAGTGATCCTTAAATGTATATTCTCATCCCTACCTAGCACGAGGCATTTTGGGAGCTCATTGGCTTCGGGTTTCGTAGGAACTCCGAAGTTGAGCGAGAAGGAGGCTAGAGCACTCCCATGATTGGTGACCCACTGGAAAGTTGCTCGTGAGTTTCCGGAAACAAAACCGTGAGAGCGTGGTTGGGGCCCAAAGCGGACAAGTTCCGTAGGAACTCCGAAGTTAAGTGAGAATGGGGCTAGAGCACTCCCATGATGAGTGACCCACTGGGAAGTTGCTCGTGAGTTCCCGGAAACAAAACCATGAGGGCGTGGTCGGGGCCCAAAGCGGACAATATCGTGCTATGGTGGTGGAACGGGCCCGGGAAGTGGTCCGTCTCGGGCCGGGATGTGACATTCCAACTACCCTTACACTATGGAAACTATTAATTCAATTAGGCCTAAAATACAATTAGTTACTTGAATTGACGTTTTTCTTTCCACCAAAACATATATAATTTTATTAGTGTTAACGGAAATGAATACATCCTTAGTAATAACATTAAACAACTACGTAGGCTCAAATTCAGTTCAATGATTGAAATACAGCGAAACCAACACAAGCATGATGTTGCCATGTCCTATTATTTTCGAAATACTACTAGATCGTGTGCTTATACTACTTTATATGTTTACAATTCATTTTTCTCTTTCAACCAAACCTACCCATCAGGGCTGGGCCAAGCTTGAGGCAAGCAAGGCCGAAGACTTGAGCCACAATTTGTTCAAAAGCATAAAGTTGAAACATTTCTTTATATATATATAAATGGGTGAAGTGCCGATTTAGTCCTTGAATTTTCACCTCAGTGAAAATTAGGTCCCTGAATTATTTTTTCGGTAAAATAAGTCCCTAAATTCATTAGAAATTGCTAATTTCATCCCTGCTATTATTTTCAAAGCTATTTTATCTAATTTTTCGTCAACTTAAGTCACTTGACACACTTTAGAGTGTAATACGATCATTTTCTCGTCTATAAGCCCTTAACATTTCATATAGGTAGCGATTTTAATGTCTAATTTACCCTCAAAAGTTAATTTACACTATTTCTTTATGAAAAACTACCAATTTATCCTCCAAAGTTAACTCCATATACTATTTGTTTATGAAAAACTACCAATCTACCATAAAATGTGTATCACATGAAAGTAACGTGACTTAAATTGACGGAAAATTGAATATAGTAGCTTCAAATATAACATTAGGGATGTAATTGGCAGATTTTTATAATTCAAGGACTAATTTTTCTGAAAAAATAGTTTAGGGACCTAATTTTCACTAAGGTGATAATTCAGGGACTAAATTGGCAGTTTACCCTATATAAATAGATAGGGTTGTGGACAAATATTTTTACTGTTTTTGAGCTTTTAGGTTACATGACATCCAACAGTCTTGATTAATTCATCAAATAACATGGATACGGACGTGGTTATATTTTTATCAGAAAAAAAAAATATTAAAATAAAAAAGTCACAAGAGCAACCAGTTCCAAAGGGATGACACAAACAAAAATAGTGTAGGTGTAAATTGTAGCAATGGTCCCTCAACTTTAATCAAATTGGAGCAATGGTCCCTCAACTAAAAATCTATTACCATTGGTCCCTCAACTTATCAAAATGTGTAGCTATAGTCATTTTCATCAATTTCGTCAAAATTTTGTCAAAATAAGTTACGTTGGAATAACCATTTATATAATTAGGGTCCCTCAACTCATCAAAGTGTGTAATTATGGTCCTTTACGTCAACTACGTCAAAATTTTTGTCAAAACGAGTTACGTTGGAAGGATCATTACTACAATTGGGTTAAAGTTAATGAATCATTTCTCCAGTTGAATTAAAGTTGAGGGACCAATGGTAATGGATATTTAGTTGAGGGACCATAGCTACACGTTTTGATGAGTTGAGGGACCAACGGTAATGGATTTTTAGTTGAGGGATCATTGCTCCAATTGAGTTAAAGTTAAGGGACCATAGCTACAATTTACTCAATAGTGCAGTCCCAAATATAAGACTTAGAGCCAAAGAGGGGTGCGATGGACAACGTAGGGGAGGCAAAAAGAGTGTTCATCTGGAGAACGATTGCCAAATTACAAATTCAAAACCAAGTATATGAAGGATGCAGATTTATTCAAGAAGAATTAGGGTTTTGTTTTATTTTCATGGAAGATAAAAGAATTTTTTGAAATGGAATTATTCTTGTTTGGATTTCATATTAGCTCTTTTGCTTTTTAGTTGACAAATCGTATTCAGCCTGTTAAGAAGTCACTACATCAAAGGATGAATTTCGGCAATGGCATGGGTGGTTTTTGTTGGAGAGTTGCGGACCTAAACGGCATATCTGCAAGATAGATCCGGATTCTATCTTTTTTTATTTTTTCGTTTCAGTCCTTTTATATTTGAACGCTTATGATGGAATGTCAACCTCTTGTGTTGACTTCATAGAAACGGAAAGACAAAAGAGAAAAATGAGAGAGAAGGGTGGGTTGTGGAGAGAATCCTACTATGAGCAAACTTTTAATGCAATATATTTAAAGAAAGAAGACGTCAAATATATATAATTTAAAATTTTAACGTACGGATCTCATTGTGACACACCCCGACCCAAAAGTGGGGCGTGCTGGCCGTCACGTGAAAGTGACGTAACTATGTGCACAGTGCGGAAGCAATAAAAAATAGAATTTACGAATCAATTAAAACCGAAACACTAGCAATACTAGTGTAAAAGAAGTGTGAATTCCACTAATGCAGAGCATAAAAGTCTACGTGCAGTCAAACAGAAGTACTAAATAGACATAACACCCGAAGGTGGTCCTACATAAGTGAATTCTGTCAAAACGTCCGATGAGCTCCTCGTATGCCACCAACGAACACTGCCTAATACCTGGAGGGGCGATAAAAAACAAAGTTGAGTGGGTCAGAAACAAAACTTTTCAAAACCTTTATTTTCTCAAAAGTTATAACCCCTCGCCGTAAAACCTATATAATTTCCCATAAATAAAGTATATACTCATATATATAATTCTCAAAATCCTGCTGGAAAATATGTATGTATAAATGTATGTATGCCATGCCAAAGTATCATAACGGAATGCCAAAACATAACTCTGTGAATGTGATTGAATACTAGATAATCAACTCAACCCTCAGTTGTATATAGCTCATAACAATCTCATCATATCATATAGCTCATAACAATCTCATCATATCATATAGCTCATAACCATCTCAATCATATCATATATACCCTGCACACACATCAATACCACCTCTAGTGGTCTGCACAACATCATTGAATATAAACTAATATGCTATAGTGCTACAATCATGTGAAGACTGAGCAATAAATCGCAGGTCACCTACGAGTCGAACTCACCTATAGTGGTCTATTCGATAGGACTGAGCACCTAACTTGGATCCAAGGCGAGCATGCGATGCGGGAGGTGAACATCACGTGAAAGACTGAGCCCCTATCTCTGGGCGGGAGCACTAATATCAGTGTGCAGGTTTATGAGCTCTAATCACATCACATCACATCATTCGTTCTCATCAACTATTATATAAACTTACCTGCCACTTACCTGTGCGTCCTCAGCACCAACATTAATATAAGCAATCAATAATGCATAATAAAATAAATAGATACTTTGCATGACATTTCATATCACATTTCACATAAACTGATTTTCTGGGAAAAATCTCATTTATATAGGTATATACGGAAAACAAATGCCCACTCACTAATAAGTAGACGGGTCGTAACCCCCGTGCCTAGCCTGGCTACGCTCGTCCTCCGGATAGGTCTCGCCTATATGAGAAGTAACTGAAATAACGTTAATTAACGCACATAATTGAAACCTTAGAAATAACTTCTCATACATTGCTCAAACTGGGTATATGAATATACCACCGTGATCTACACAATCTCAGGAACATCCCCAAATTTTTAGAAAAATTTTCCGACCATCCATGCGTTGGCCAAGGCACGGCCAGACGCGCCAACCACGCGCGGCCACGTGCCTGGCATGTGTAATGGAACAGTAACATCGTTAGGAATATTCCGTTAAAATGTAACAGAAACAGTTAAAGATACCTGACGGCGTCAGAATATTCTGTCATACTTGACGGAATATTCGCTCTTCTTCTCCGGCGAACCTCGACGGTCGTTGCTGTCCGCCACCGTCTGAAACTTCGATTCTCGCCGGTTTCTGCAGAATTTTCAAATCTTCATAGCTTCTTCATTTTTGCACCATTTTCTACGTACTTTATACCAAAATGAAGATCTCACAAAGATGAACACAACCATGCCTGACTCGACCCCCAACTCGCCGAAAAAAGCCTCGATAATTCCGACCAAAAAGAAACTCTCTATCTCGCGATTCCGATGTCTAAATTCTTCCAACGAAGCACTCCAAGCTTCGTAAGGACCTCCTTAAGCTCCTTATGAACTTAGAATTCCCTGAAAAATAACATTTTACGTGTGCATGAACAGTGCACAAATCGGAGGTTACAGTTTCGTGATGAATCAAAGGTTTCCAGTTCTAAAACTTGCACTAATGGCTTCCTAGTATCACAAGGAACATGAAATTGCTTACCTTAGTCTCGATCTGCACGGTTTGAGATGGGTTTGGGTGCCGTCCGTACGAAACCGAGAGGGAGAGAGAGAGAGAAGGTCTGAAAGATAGAGAGAGAGTGCGGGGGTGAGAGAGAGTGTGTGAATGTGTGTGTGTGTGTGTGGGGTCCAAATACCACCAACCAAAATTCCCAAACTTAGATACACACACATACCTTAATTTATGCCTAGGGGCATTTTCGTCATTTCACATCCAACGTACGAAATCTCTGGGACGGGCTGTTACACATTGACTAATAAAATAAAAAAATAAAAAATAATTCTAATTATATTTTAATAGTTATAGTAACTATGAGGCCCAATATTAATTACAAAATAAATACACATACATTAAGACCATCTCCAATGCTTTGAGTAAAACCTAAAATTTTTAACTTAGAGAATTTAGGTTGCTCCAACATTTCTGGTATAAAATTTTTAGCCTGAGATTATTAAGGAATAAATTTAGGCTAATTTAAAAAAAAAATTATGTATACTATCTTAATTTAATTTTATGAACATTTTAACATAAAAATATTTAGATTCTGATAAATATTGAATTTAAATTATTTTAGCCGTTCAATTTAAATTTGGGCCGTTAGATTTGATTATATTTGATCTCAGCCGTTGGATTCAAAAAATATATAAATATAAAACTAAAAAAAAAATTTGAATGTGGACCATTGGATGAACCAACAACCCATTTGATTGTGGCCGCATGATCAGAAAAAGAGATTGCCATCAGACAAGTGGGCGACAAGCCCACATGGGTGCGACTTTTCTGTTGCTGGGCTTGGTGTGTGCCGTGCGTGCACGCGTCCAGGCCTGACATTTGGGCTTCAAATGCCAAATGTGGGCTCCATCACTAATTTTGGGCTAAATCTGGGAAGAATTTGAGTTTTTATCTTTAGAAATGGGGAGAGAATAAAAGGGAAAAATTTAAGACTTACTCCAAAAATTGGAGTTGGTCTAAAAGAAAGATTTAACCGCGGTTAAATAAAATTTTGAGGCTTTATATTTGACATTTAACAAGGTTGCGTGTGTTGCTGGTAGGAGATCCAAGTGGAGAGCTTGACACGTAGACACCCGACAATGAAATGGGAAGTGGTGGACGTGACCCCGTATATTCAATCCCATTTGTTTTTTCAGCTTCGATTCCGGAACCGAAACCTCCATTTAAGGACACCAATCATCTACTCCCCCGTCCCACCTACGAAATCTCTCCAACCCATCAAATTCTGACACGCCAACACAACAACCACAACTTCAACGGTCCTCACAGTTACAGCACCGCACCCGATAACCGCCCCTAACCAAGTGGAATCTCCTTCTTTTACGAAATGCTGACCCACTGCGCTGCGCCTCACAGTTCTCAGTTCCCCACTCTGTAGATAAGCAGTTGACCTTATTATCACGCGCTTATCAATCGCTAACTTTCAGTGATAAGTTATCAGTGATGGCTGATAGGTGGGTGCCAAACAAAGACCCTGCAAACCGCATCGAAGAAAGTGCGAGCAACTCCTCATTTCTTACACTCTCTCTCTCTCTCTCTCTCTCTCTCTCCCCTCTTTATCTTTTTCTCTTTTTCTCTCGTTGTGCTTCTGCACTGTTGTCGTTGAACGCCAAATCATGGAACCTGAAACCCTAGACCCTTTTCACTTGCCCTAGAAACCGATTGAAAAGCCGCCCGCCTCCACCCAAGACGCCGCTGTTTCCACCCATTTCTCCTCCTCCGCCTCCTCCGCCGCGAACCGAAAGTTTCGAGCTTGAGATTTGAAATCGACGGCCGAAGAAACAAAGATGTCGTCTTTGAGCAGAGAACTGGTGTTCCTGATCCTGCAATTTCTGGAGGAAGAGAAATTCAAGGAGTCCGTACACAGGTGGGCATTTGTTTTACTTTTCAATTTTTGGGGGTTTTGATTTAATTTTAGCGGTTTATGGTTTGAAATTTGAATTGGTTGGGAGCTCAGGCTGGAGCAGGAATCGGGATACTTCTTCAACATGAAGTACTTCGAGGAGAAGGCGCTGGCGGGAGAGTGGGATGAGGTCGAGAAGTACCTGTCTGGGTTCACCAAGGTCGATGAGAATCGCTATTCGATGAAGATTTTCTTTGAGGTTCGAAAGCAGAAGTATCTCGAGGCGCTTGACAGGTTTCGATTTTGATCATTTCTGTTTTTCTCTGTGTGTATGCATGTACGATTGTTTTGTGGAATGTGTTAATTGTTTGTGTTTTGGTGATGGTTTTTTTTTTTTTTTTGTTGGGAACGAGGTCAGGAATGACAGAGCTAAGGCAGTTGAGATACTGGTGAAGGATTTGAAAGTGTTCTCAACGTTTAATGAAGAATTGTACAAGGAAATTACGCATCTTTTGACTCTTGAAAACTTCAGGTGAATCATGTTTTAGGTTATTTTGAATGTGTATGCAGGTTGGGTTTCATAACATGTTAAAGGGTTTATCTGTGGGTTAAAATATGTGCAATTTGAGGAAGATGAAAATTGGGGATTTAAAACTCTAATTTTAATCCGATGCAGAGAAAATGAGCAGTTATCGAAATATGGTGATACTAAGTCAGCTAGAAGCATAATGCTAGTAGAGCTTAAAAAGTTGATAGAAGCAAATCCTCTTTTCCGAGAGAAGCTTGGTTTACCCACTCTAAAGGCTTCACGCTTGCGAACTCTAATTAATCAAAGGTACTTTGGTGTTTGTAATACCTTTCCACTTTTGTATTTTGTATGAAGATAGATCTGGCAGTCAATATCATTGATTACAGTTTGTAAAAGTTGTGAAGCATTAAATTATGGTTATTGCAGTCTAAATTGGCAGCACCAGCTGTGCAAGAACCCAAGGCCAAATCCTGACATTAAAACCTTATTCATGGATCACTCGTGTTCTCCGACAAATGGGGCTCGTGCATCCACACCAGTTACTCTTCCAGTTGCAGCTCTTACGAAGCCAACTTATGCTCCTCTAGGAGCACATGGTGGAGTATGATCATATCCTTCGTCATAATTTTATAGATGTTGAAATTTCTTTCAACTAAGTTGACGTTGTGATGTTTCAATATGTTTTTTTTCCACTGCTGTCATGTACAGCCTTTTCCGCCAGCTTCTGCAGCTGCAGCTAATGCAAATTTAGCAGGATGGATGTCAAATGCTAATCCTTCCTTGTCTGTGCAATCAGCTGTTGTTGCCGCTTCACCCTTCCCTGTTCAACCCAGTCAAGGTGTGGTTTTCATTCTTCTGAAATTTAGGCTACAGCTTAACAAAAGTTGAAGAATATTTTTTTGGATCCATGTTTATTTCACTTTCATTCTTTGTTTTGAAACACAATGTTAATAAGGTGATAATGTAGACTTAAGAAGGAAATATAGTCACAAATTTGTGTCAGTAAGGAGTAAGGAGGTTAAACAAACTCTTCTAGATTAGTTCTTTTGTGCTTGGTCATTCCGCTTGTTTATTGAGCATAGTAAGAATAGGTAATTCATTTATCACCAGAAGTATTTACTGTTGAGCTTGCTTATCATTGTTTTGCTTGCTTAAAGTATCAGATAACAGAATATAGTTCATATTTTTCAAGCTATTTGGTAATTGAAAACAACTTTGATGCCTGAACAGTTTCTGGTTTAAAGCATCCAAGAACACCGTCAAATGCTCTTGGAATGGGTGATTATCCAAGCTCAGATCACGAGCAACTAATGAAACGCCTACGATCTGCACAACCTGTTGATGAGGTATTATTGAACAGATTAAATTTTCTGCATAATTTATGGATGCCCTCTTTCTTGCATTTTGTGGTTCTGTATCTAGATGGTCCGCTGTCGCTAATTATTAAGGAGCTTCCTACTTCATTTATTCAGGTCAGTTATCCTCCCGCTCCCCAGCATGCTTCCTGGTCACTAGATGACCTACCGAGAACTGTAGCATGCACTCTTCATCAAGGGTTCACTGTGATAAGCATGGATTTCCACCCTTCTCACCACACATTACTTGCTGGTAGGTTTTATTTACCGCCTAACATAAATTGTACTTTTTGTTTTTATGCAACTTCTATTCATAGCTTACTTAAGAATTATGTTTATAAATAGTTGGCTGTAGTAATGGCGAAATTGCACTATGGGAAGTTGGGATGCGAGAGAGGCTAGTGTCAAAGCCATTCAAAGTATGGAATATGACTACTTGTTCTAATGCATTTCAGGTGTGTATCTCATTACTCAGTCAGAACCTTATACATCCTCTCAGTATTCTCTATCCCGTCATTAAAACCATCATATTTATGTGTGCTTAGAAGGTTCCATCTGTTTTCAAAGTATTGGTGTCTTCATGATATTTAGTTAATGGTTATTATAAGAGGCCTGCACTACGTATGATTATTGAGCATTGATCACTTCTGTCAGTTAACTTTTAGCCCCTTGTAGGTTGCTATGGCCAAAGATACATCGATATCTGTAAGCCGCGTATCATGGAATCAAGATGGAAGCTTAATTGGTATGTGCAGCTGCAGCGCATCTCTAGCATATTTTGAATGCAAATTTGGATATAATTCTGGGTATTTTTGTTGTACAGGCGTTGCATTTACCAAACATTTGGTTCATTTGTACGCTTATCAAGGACCTACTGATCTACGGCAACATTTGGAGGTATGTTTGATTCACTTTGTGCTAATTCAAGATCAAGAATATATTATTTGCCACTTTAGTTTGGACTGATGTTTGGATTCTTTTTTCTTATAGATTGACGCTCACAGTGGTAGTGTGAATGACTTAGCCTTTTCTCTTCCAAACAAGCAATTATGTCTTATAACGTGTGGGGAGGATAAGCTGATAAAGGTGGGGGATGAAATATTGCAGCTTTCTATGTTTGTTTAACTTGATCAATATTAAATGGATTATTTGTTTAAAAACATTAATAGGTTTGGGATTTGGCTGGAAGAAATCTATTCAGCTTTGAAGGTCATGAAGCACCTGTTTACTCGATTTGCCCCCACCAGAAGGAGAATATTCAGGTAAGCCATTTCCATTTGCTGAAGTCTGCATATGTGTTATGGCCACTTAATGTTACTAGTTCTCAAATGACTGATTGAATGTGGGTACTCTAATTTTATTTATATGTTAAACGGCCTGTTCAGTGGCGCTAGAGTTCATTTGTGACTGTTCAAAGAACTAAATAGCTCGAAGTGGTATACTTTCTTATTTATGTCAGATTGCTTTGTTTACCTTGAATTCCTTGCTACTTGTACATTCAATTGTTATATATCCTGTTATGTGCGTGGAATTTCACAAAAGTTGTCATTAGAAGATAACTAATTATTACATTTACTGTTATTATAATAACTAACAACAAATGAGAGACAATGTCGTCGCATCAAGCTGTTCTTGCGGTGGCAGTGAAGATGCATCCTACTGATGTCCTGATTCCACCTTTTTATCTTTGCAGTTCATATTTTCAACTGCTGTTGATGGGAAAATAAAAGCTTGGCTGTATGACAACGTGGGCTCCAGGGTTGACTATGATGCTCCTGGGCAGTGGTGCACCACAATGCTCTACAGTGATGATGGAAATAGGTACATAGGACTATCCACATGGTTTATGCTATAAAGATCCACATGGTTTATGCTGTAAAGTACCTTTGTCGCATATTTTTCTGTTCATGTGAAGATGTATGAGTTATAACTGATCCTCCTAAATCTCAGATTATTCTCTTGTGGGACTAGTAAAGATGGTGATTCTTTCCTCGTTGAATGGAATGAAAGTGAAGGGGCAATAAAGAGGACATATAACGGATTCCGAAAAAAATCTTCTGGCATAGTGCAGTTTGATACAACAAAAAATCACTTTTTGGCTGTTGGTGAAGATAACCATATAAAGTTTTGGGATATGGATAGTACAAATGTTCTTACTAGTACAGATGCTGAGGGTGGACTTCTGGTGAAACTCCTCATTATTTATACTCTTGATTCAAAGATTCCCTTGTTTTGAGATTTCATTCATTGATTGTGAACGTTGGGATTGCTTCAGACTCTTCCCCGTTTGAGATTCAATAAGGAAGGAAATTTGCTTGCTGCTACCACGGCTGACAACGGAATCAAAGTTCTTGCTAATGCTGAGGGTCGCAGATCCTTAAGAGCAATTGAAACTCGATCTTACGAAGCATCCAGAGCACCTATTGAGATGAAGGTTTTTATTTCTGATTCCATGATAACCCTTTCATTCGTTTGTACATTCCTGCTTCTTGAAAAATAGATTTGCTCTTTGTTGAGAATTTGATGTATTCATGTACATTAATCAGGTATCTGGTTCTTCTATGGTTCCGAACATCAACCCAACCATTATTAAAGTGGACCGTATGGATACAAGCTCTCCTGCCAGACCGACTCATATTCTTGTACGTCATATAAATTATGCAATTCACATTCAAATTGTTTTGTCATGTTTTTTTGAGAACTTAATTTTGATTGACTGGTTGGCATCAGCTTGAAAAACCAATGTACAATTGTATCTTGTTAGTACTGGAATTTGGTAGCCATTGTCACCAAACTCAGTTTAATAAATTAACTAGGTGTATTATATTTTATCCGTAGTTCTGCTCTAGAATCTCATTCTGCTGCATATTGTTGTAGAATGGAGCTGATTCTATGGCAAGGGCCGAGTCTATGGCAAGGGCCGAGTCTATGGCAAGGGCCGAGTCTATGGCAAGGGCCGATTCTATGGCAAGAAGCCTGGAAAAGAGAAGAAGTTTAGATGATGTATCTGACAAAATTAAACGTTGGGAGCTGGCGGAGATTGTTGATCCGGTTCAGTGTCGGGTGGCTACTATGCCAGAAAGTAAAGATCCTGCTAACAAGGTTGGTTTTGTTTTGTAGTTCCCTCTTTTGTTGTTTGTAGATAATTTTATTAATATGGTCTTAATTTTTGTTAAGGTTGCTCGACTTCTTTACACAAATTCTGGTTCTGGCATTCTGGCACTCGGTTCAAATGGGGTGCAGAAGCTATGGAAGTGGAGCCGCAATGAACAAAATCCAAGTGGGAAGGTGATGGTCAATACACACATGAATACATATTTCTCTCTTTGCTCAGCTGCATGTATTTGATTGCATGAACATATAATGTGTTAACAACTTTCATGAAACTTATCTGACTTTTTTGTGGGTTAAAAGGCCACAGCAAGTGTTGTTCCCCAACATTGGCAACCCAACAGTGGTCTTTTAATGACTAATGATGTCTCAGAAAATGTTGAAGAAGCGGTTCCATGCATTGCACTCTCGAAAAATGATTCTTATGTGATGTCAGCCTGTGGAGGAAAAGTGTCTCTGTTCAATATGATGACTTTTAAGGTAATTTGATACAGATATAGTGCAGATCTATCCTATGACAGTTTCTATCAACAGCTACAGTTTGCATGATTCTGCATGTATTGAATTGACAAGCATGTTTGGGTTGAAAAATTCTTGGTTTGCAGGTGATGACAACTTTCATGCCACCTCCACCAGTCTCAACCTACCTGTCATTTCATCCTCTGGATAATAACATTATAGCAATAGGAATGGAAGATTCAACTATCCACATTTACAATGTTCGACTTGATGAGGTGATTGATTTAAGAATCTCTATATATGTTGACATGTGATTGTATTGCTCTTGTTGATTGCCAATGTAAATCGTGCTGCTCTTCTGTTAGGTCAAAGCAAAGCTGAAGGGCCACCAGAAGCACATTACTGGTTTAGCATTTTCTGTCAGCCTTAAACTCATGGTTTCATCAGGTGCCGACGCTCAAGTATGT
Source organism: Heteromeles arbutifolia (assembly GCA_024362995.1). Taxonomy (NCBI): domain Eukaryota; kingdom Viridiplantae; phylum Streptophyta; class Magnoliopsida; order Rosales; family Rosaceae; genus Heteromeles; species Heteromeles arbutifolia. Next base: position 25,274,683 of record JANCRC010000006.1, read on the forward strand.
GACAGCTCTTCTTCTACTTTTGCTGTGCAACTTGACGTTTACAAGTTATTGGATTTATAAAGAAAATGATTTTGCAGCTATGCTTTTGGAACATGGATACATGGGATAAGAGGAAATCCGTTCCACTTAAGTTGCCCGCTGGAAAGGCGCCTGTTGGTGACACGCATGTGCAATTCTATTCTGATCAAGTCCGATTGTTGGTATACCATGAGACTCAACTAGCACTATATGATGCGGCCAAGTCAGAGTGCATTCGGCAGGTAATTAAACTTCTTGGATGAGTTACTTTTGTTTATGTGTACAACAAATCCCCTCATTTTTTTTTTTTTTTAAATTGCAGTGGACGCCACAAGATGTACTGCCTGCGCCCATATCTTGTGCAGCGTATTCTTCCAGTAGTCAACTAGTTTATGCGGCCTTTACTGATGGTAATATGGGAGTATTTGATGCTGATAGTCTGAAACTAAGATGCCGTATCGCCATGTCGGTGTACTTACCACAAGCATCATCAAACAGGTATTACAGCATTTAACTATGACTGGTTTATGAGGTGGTCTATCAACGAATTATATCTGATTAATTTACCTAGATTCCCCGTGTTAGTATGAAAAAAGGAATTACTTGAAGTAAAAGGAATACAAAGTTGTGTATCACCTATTGATTAAGTTGAAAAACGAAAAAGAAGAAAGATTTGTCTCCTGTTACTGCTACAACCGTCCATTGTATAGTTATTGATTATCTAAACTATTTTGCCCTTCAACAGCCCAACCGTGTACCCGCTGGCTCTAACAGCACATCTGCAGGAGCCGTACCAATTCGCTGTTGGACTGACAGATGGATCTGTTAAAGTTATAGAACCCTTGGAATCTGAGGGGAAGTGGGGAGTTTTGGTGCCTGTTGATAACGGAACACAGAACGGGTGGACAGCAACATCTTCGAGTAACAATCCAGCATCTTAGCAGCTTCATCTAGCAATTTCTATGTCCATTTCCTGGAGTTGGTTTGTGTCGAAACTGTATTGTATTCACGTACTACTACATCAGACTAGTAAGGGGTATAGCAAAATTTCATGTATATTTATATGTTTATCAGATAAATGTGTTTAATTATTTCTTCAAATAATAGTTCCTTATCCCTCCGCTGCGCTGCAATTTTCTGTTTGCATTGTTTTTGCCCACTTATCAAGGCCCGATACATAAAAACTGGAAACTTGTATATTTTGTATTCATATCAAACTTGCTCAAGAAAACAGGGTTCAGATTGAAAAATGCAGATGAGGTTTTGAACACGGTCTGTCGACTTCCGCTGTTTCTTATTTATACAAGCGGAAGGAGGAATTCGAATACAGTACCTGGTGTGCATGAGCTATAAACACTTTATACGAAGACATATTGAACTCTCCACTAATATATATATGGTCATGGTGCGCATGAGTTGAATCTAAGTCATCTCCACACTCCAACGGCAGAAACTTACCCTGGTGGTTGGAACATAGTTTAACTGTATTATTTGTACCATCAGGTCACCATGTGCCGAATAAAATTATCCATAAAGGGAAAAACTGTCTAGATCTAGTGTCATGTCAATTTCATAGGAAGACACAGCAACCAGTTTACTAGCAGTTGAAAAAACAAAAGACAGGCAACGTTGTGGGGATTGGGACTTGAACAGGTCGGCTCACCTCACCAAAGGGTGCAGTGTTCGGAGGGTCGTGATCGTACTGTGGCCAACGATGTGTTCCCATCATGCCATGTGGGTATTGACCAAATATAATGAACATTTGACTACTGTGTATTGCTTAGTCGTTGCAGTTATACCATATGTGTACAAAACTTACACGCTAAGTATTACATGATGTGAGATATCGTAGCTTGATCATCACAATTAGCTTAGAGTTTGCATCTTGCGATTTTAGATTTGAGTTGTATTTACATCAGTGGTTCACAAGCACATGAATAATTGTTAGTTGTTGATATTTTGTAGAACTTATTGCATGGATAACTGACCGTAACACTACCTTTTATAATTTAAAAGAGTGCTAAAGAGAAAATACCTTAATTATATACAAAGGTGATGTAAAACAAATGGCATAATGAATTGAAGAGGAAATGGAGCGTCCGAAGATAAAAGGATGCAGCGGGAATTTGCAAATTTGGCGTCCGAGTTTTGATTTGGGCCCATGATACTTTTCAGAAAGGAACGACGCCACGAGTATGATGGATTTTGGCCATCCAGGTCGTTTTAGCCTACAAAATACAGTTTTAATGTATTACGTTTATTTAAGCTATTTGGCTGTTTATTTGTAAGCATCAAGTTATCAATTAAACAAAACAATCTTTGGGTTTTCAACCAAAATCTGGTGGATTACAGAAATCGTGTTCTTCAAGAGTTTACGTTCGTATCCCTCTTGCTTCGTGCTGTGTCAAAAGGCCCCTATACTAAAATTACAAAAATCAATCCTTGTATTATAGCACGGATAAATTGATTTTATATCAGCCGACTTATTTTAGTACAACACAATGACATGCATACGTTGCATGCCAAGAGGGTGGTATGACATAAATGCTAATATATATCATGAAAATTTATAGTCATAACGATAAAACACTTATTTCGACAGTAATGATCATATTGAGTTAACTTTCTTTCTTCTCTTAACATCGACAACCTTTTTATGTTGCCAATTGTGAATTACATTTCAAAGTCTTCCTTTTTCTTTGTTCAATATATACATTTCAATTCTTAACCTAAAAATCCTGCGCCTGCATATGCATTCATGCATATACGTATATATATATATATATATATATATATATATATATATATATATATGTGGGCACATATATAGAACACACACACACATATATATATATATATATGTTAGGATTCTAGGGCACACGTTTTTGATACATTTTGACACATTTTGTAGGGCTCACTTTATAATGTTTTTCAACAATCCTAACCGTTTATATTTGAGTTCATCATCCATAAATTATCCTTGCAAAAAATTAGTTAAATCCAAAAATATTAATAAATTCATTTGTAGTGAAGAAAATAAACATATATGGTTTTACAAACAAAAACCTAAATTTAGATACGATCTGAATTTACCCTAAAAAATATGATCTGAATATATATATATATATATATATATATATATATATATATATATATATATATGCATGAGGATATTCATACTGCCCCACATCGAGATTTGCTAAAGCCCAACTTTAGGGCGAAGAAGAATATATATGTATGCCTTTTGACGATCTAGTAAAGCAAAGCAGCTAGAGGATTATACATATGCATGTTCTTCTTCTTCTTCTTTCAAGTTGGAAATCTTTGGCGTGCTTTTTAGATTATTATTTTATTTATCAGTTCAGAGATGGAAGATTTGAGCAAAAAAGAGATGACAAAACTCGTAGGTCAAAAAGTTGGATGATCAAAAGAGGCAAATGCTAAAAAGTGGTCTCTGGGTTATAGAGAAACCCTAAAGAAGGAACAATATTAGTAACTTGAAGTAATTTGATCTTTATTACAATATGTCTTACAAATGCTACTGGTTTGCAGAAGGAAGAGCATCCTCATAGCTCAAGAGAAAAAGAATGATCACCATAACCAAACTTTTACATTAATTAGATGCTTCCCAATGAAGCTTCTCTGACATTTTTGTACCTTAATTAGAAACATTTGAGTCATTTAACCATCATTTTTTTTTATAAAGGATAATACTAATCACACACTCATTTTAACTTCTCACACATTCCTTTCAATTTTCGGTCGTTAGATTGGATTGATTGATGAAGATCAATGACAAAATATTAACAAAAGTGTGTGGAAAGTAAAATGACTGTTTGAATATAGCACTATCCTTTATGAAATGTAGCGAAGGAATGAAGTTTTAACTGCATGATTTAAGTGAGTTGCAAGAAGTCTAATACAAAAAAAAAAGAGGAAAAAAGAAGAAGAAAAGTTCCTACCTAGAATTTGTTTGAGCTGGTTTAGTGACCTATTATTAGCCACACTCATACTATCCCAACTAAACCATCTACACAAACTATCCCAACTAAACCATCTACACAATCGAATGATGTTGATTTTATTACAAAATATCTCGGTACACTTAGTAATTGAACCATGCAATATAAGAATGATTTAGCTTTTCGAGGTTTCTGACGTGGGACATATGCTTCGACAAAAACTATCGAGTTTTCGGACTAAACATCTCAACCCTAATCGTAGTAAAGCCGAAGTTAATTAACGATCTAGTCAACCACACTTATTCACCCGATCTCACTATTCTAATCATAATTATGTCACTAAACACGACATTGTTTGTTGGATCATGTTATGTTTTGTTAGACATGAATAACATGTCAAATTAGGTGATGTATTTGGGTTGTGAAGCTTACATAATAACAAATAAACAAGCTTGAAATTTTGAAATGATTAAAGTAACGCATAAGTAGGTGGTAAACACAATTAGGACATCATGTACTTGTGTCGTGATATAAAAGCGTCACACAATAAGCTAGATTTAAAATAGTTATTTTTACAAGAATTACGGTCCATTAATATTCATTTATAAGTAAAAAATATTAGCGTTTAAGTTAATGACTATCAACAAACATAAAGATGAACACACACAATTTCATAGGCATGATTTGAAAATTGGATAATGGTGTATCTACATACCCATTTTTATTTTCTACAAATCCTTACTAATTTGGCCATTGAGCCCTTAATCTTCTTCAATTTATTCGATTCGATGGTCGAAAATTGCGAAAAGCGTGTGAAGAGTAAAAATAGTGTGTGAATAACACTACCCTTAAAAGTTATGCCCATATCTATGTGACCTGGAAATTGAAGACTCCTTACATAATATAATTGGGGTGCTGTTATCTACACCTATCTTTTTACCTTCTACAATTTTTTTTTTTCTTCAAATTTCACTCATCTGATCAAATGAATTGGAGAAGATTAAATGTCACAATTAATATGAGGTGTGTACGAAGTAAAAAAAGTTGTATATATAGCACCATCCATATAATTTTATACTTACATAATATAATTGAGAGTTGAAGATTCCTTACATAATATAATTCGATGTTGTTATCTACACCTCTCTTTTTTCCTTTTTTTTTTTTTTGAATAAACTATATTATTCATACTAAGGGGAAGGGGATGAGCTTAGCCTCACAATGGGCTAGCAATAATGTGCTTCAAATTCGCATTTGACGATAATCGAATATAAGACATCTCACTTATAAGTAAAGATGAATACCACTAGATCATAGTACTAAGTGGCTATACACCTCTCTTTTTACCTTCTCCATATCTTTTTTAATTTCCGTTCGTCTAATAAAATAAATTGAATAATATTAAATAACACAGTTAATATGAGGTGTGTAAAAGTAAAAAAAAAAAATTGTATATATTGCACCATCCATATACTTTTATACTTTAAAGAAAAAATTAATGTTCATCTCAATTTGAAGATATTTCAGAAAATCAAAAACAAAATAAAAAGTACACCTTACAAAAAAAAATTAAATAAATAAAATGACGTGTCACACATGAGTTGGGTCCTTGTGTTTGTTTTGTTGTGTTGTGTCCAGTGATTGACGCCAGGCTAGCATCTTTGCCATGATTGACTTGCGGGCCCCAATCCCCCTCCGCTTCCCTCTCTCTGCTCTGTCAACCCACATGCGGTCTCAATGCCCCATGCACTCCTTCGCTTATTTTATTCCCTCTCACCTGCCGTCTCACCGTTCATCCCGCACCACCTTCCCAATCTCGCTTACGTGGCACCCATTCGCCGCAACTTTCCCGGTAACTTTATCAGCGCCGATCTTCTTTTGGACTTTTAGCCAATGATTTATCAACAAATGTAAGCAAACAAGGACACTATTACGCAACCCTTCAGTTTCTTAGTACTAGCAGAAGATATTTTTTGAATTACGATATGTTACGAGACTTACACGTTTTAAATATATTTATATACGTAAATTGACAAAAAGAAAGTTAAATATTTGAAGTAAATGAATAATCTTAGATCATGCTAGAAGAAATTCCTCATAAATCAATTAAAGCAGCTGAATCAACATAATAAAATTGATCTCTATAAAATTTACATTAAGAATCGAGAAAATAATATTTAATAAACAACTGATTGAATCACAGTATTGGTACCCCATTGTGAGGCTAAGCCCACTCCTCCCCCTTAATGTAGATAATATCGTTTGTTAAAAAAAATCATTTGACAACTAATTTAATCACATTATTATTCGCGTGCGAAAGACCCTTTTTATAACCGGCATTACACGCCTCTTAAGATGTTTTGAATGTGTTTAAAAATAAAGAAAATAATATTGAATGAACAGCTGATTGAATCACATTATTGCTAGTATACTGTGAGGTACTAATTAAAAAAAAGAGTACAAAAAAATTAATTATTAAAAAACACTGTTAAAATGACGAAAATATCCTTGTCACATTTGATGCATTATTTTGGGTTGCTTTTGAAGTTTTTTGTTTGAGGGTATTTTTATCCAAATATATTTTGTTGAAGCTTGTGACACCAAAAATACTATTCAATTTAGTGTTGGCTTTATCTATAAAAGATTATTCCTTGAGAAATGACTATTTTAGAAGTGGGATCTTCTTTCAAGACATAATATTTTATAATATTAGTACCAAAATTAGCATTAAATTGTGAGGTGACAAAAAGATTATAGAAAATTATACTTCGAAAGAATCTCCGTGGCAATTCTCGTTAGGTTTTTTTTTTTTTAATCTTAAAGCTATTGCCAAGGAGATTCTTTCAAATTAGATTTATCTATGAACTCTTTGTCACCTCATAGTTTAATGTTAATTCTCATCCAACATTATAAAATCTTGTGCAAAAAATATAAAGTAGCAGAAAGTACATAAAGAGTTATACTTTTGAGAAAGTCTTCTTAGTATTTACTGGGACAATCATTGCAAGAAGGAAATTTATAGTTTTTTTCTTTCTTTCTTGTTTTTATTTGTTTTGTGAAAATAACAGTGTCACAAATGGAGGGCCGTTTCAAACAATTTTGTCGGCGACAGACGTCAATAATGATAATTGATTAAGGAGGGTAATTACCAATTAGTGGCAATAAATGAGATTATTTTAGGAGGAGTACAACTTTGTCATATTCTTTTCAAAAAAGAAAAAGGAAAATAGAGGTGAAGTATGTTAATTTGGTTTTATTTTTGAATAAATTTTGAAATTTAAAGTCATAATCTTAAATCGATTAAACTAATTTAATCTAACGAGAAACAACGAGTAGTGAACATCACGGCCAGTGCAAGGGATTGAGCAAAGTTGCACTCTGCCAGGATAGAGCTGGCATTTCAATAGCGGCAACGGGTTCTCTAATTCCCCTTCTTCTATATTATTACTATATATTAATTTTCCATTTTCCAATTTTAATTTTAATTTTTGTTTTGGTTACCATATATATAAGTATTTATGCCTTGTGTCATTTACACAATTAATGCCTCCATTATTCCACCACACATATACTTACAACATTAAGGCAGCCCTTGCTCTCTGCTGGCTGCTTCTTCTTCCTTTTTTTTCTCTCCTCTGCAAGTCTGCTACTTTTTGGCCACTCCTGCTGCAGACACAGAGCTTTGACTCATGAAGATGCTAGTAAGTACGTTTCTTTTTTTCTGGGTTTTTTACCTTTTACCCTTCTCTGCCTATTTCGAATCCAAAGTCTTGATTTTTCTGATTCAGTTCTCATTTCTTTGGGTGGGTTTTCTCTATTTTCTCTGGGTTTTTTTTTTCTGTCTGATTAAAAATAGTTGATCTTTGTGATATTTGGATTTGGTTTTCAATTGGGTTTTGTTTTTTATATCTGCTTTTGTGTTTAATTTTTAGTTCACTCGATAGCTTGCATTGATCAAATCGTAATATGTCAAATATTCTTGAAAAATCCTCTGATTGTGGCTGAGTTGTTCAAATTTTTTCTATTTGTACTTGTATTTAATTTAATTTGTTAGTATGTTCAATGAATTTGTATTTCTTTCAAAATTTTCTGAGAAATCAGTGGCTTTTTCTAAATTTCCACCGTTTTCAGGCGGTGTTTCTCTTGCTGCTGGCTGTGAGTAATGCCGTCAAACTTAACGGAGAAGACGATGAGAAACCGTGCGATTCTAAACTGACATTAGAGCAAAGGCCACACAGTGTGTCCATCTCAGAATTTGGCGCTGTCGGAGATGGCAAAACATTGAACACTCATGCCTTCCAGAATGCCATCTTCTACCTCAAGTCTTTTGCCGATAAGGGCGGCGCTCAGCTCTATGTGCCACCGGGGAGGTGGCTTACCGGAAGCTTCAACCTCACCAGCCACCTCACGCTGTTTTTGGAAAAGGGTGCTGTCATTCTTGGATCTCAGGTAATGCTTTACACTGCAATGAGATGCCGGTGAACACTTTTGATGCTGCGAATTCGGTTGGAGATGTTTTCGTTTTTCGCTTTGTTGAAATGTTGGTGCGATTGCTTGTTTAGGATCCGTCTCATTGGGAGATTGTTGAGCCTTTACCCTCGTATGGTCGAGGGATTGAACTCCCCGGGAGGAGATATGGTAGCTTGATAAATGGATATATGTTACATGATGTGGTCATAACAGGTGGGAAGAATCTCTCCCAATTTCTTTTGCTGCTTTAACATGCTCTTCATCTGCATGGTCTGATTCTCATTCGCTCTTGAATGCATAGGTGATAATGGAACCATCAATGGCCAGGGATCGGTTTGGTGGGATTGGTTTAGCTCCCAATCTCTGAACTACAGCCGCCCGCATCTTGTGGAATTCGTTATGTCTAAATACGTGGTGGTTTCGAACCTCACATTCGTGAATGCTCCCGCTTACAACATCCATCCAGTCTATTGCAGGTGTGTTAGCTAAGGCCACTGATGAGCGAGTGCTTGTTCTTTCATTTGCATTCATTTCTAGGTTAAAGAAGATATTTTTATTTATTTATAATCGAATACAATGCAGTAATGTACATGTTCACAACATCTCTGTATCTGCTCCTCTGGACTCCCCTCATACTGTCGGCATAGTCCCAGGTTTGTGACATCTCTTGACTTCCTGCTATGAATTTACGTTTAGGTATTGTTCTTATCCTGAATGAATGGAAGTAGAAATGTTGGCTAAAATTTGAGCTTCCTGCCCACTTCTACAAAGTTATGTTCTCTGTGCATCCTGATTTTTCCCTTCTTGTTTGAAATAATTGAATGAGAGAAACTTTTCGCCTTTTTGGTGGAATTCGTACTAATTTTCTCTGCTTTCAGATTCTTCTGATATTGTGTGCATAGAAGATTGCAGCATTGGCATGGGGTATGATGCCATTGCCCTCAAGAGTGGTTGGGACGAGTACGGGATTGCCTATGGAAGACCGACCACAAATGTACACATCAGGCGCGTCACCTTACAATCAGCTACTGGTTCTTCTCTTGCCTTTGGTAGTGAGATGTCCGGTGGCATTTCTAACGTACTTGTTGAGAAGGTCCGCCTCAACAACTCATTTAGCGGCGTTCAGTTTCGAACAACAAAGGGTAGAGGCGGTTACATCAAAGACGTCATCATATCAGATGTCGAAATGGAAAACATCTACATGGCATTTGGTGCCTCTGGCCAGTTTGGTTCCCATCCTGACGACAAATATGATCCTAATGCTCTCCCAGTTTTGGATCACATCACATTGCAAGGTGTGGTTGGCACAAACATCACAATTGCCGGATGCTTCAGTGGGATCGAAGAATCGCCATTCACTTCTTTCTTTCTATCCAACATCTCATTGTCATTGAATTCTGCATCTCCCACCACTTGGGATTGTTCATATGTTTCCGGCTCTTCTGAGTCTGTCTTCCCAGAACCATGTTCCGACCTCAATACCTCGTATTCAAATCCTTCATCCGCCCGCTTTTCGCTACTCACCTTGAATGGAAAAGCCGCGGTCTTATAATACCAATTCCTCCAAAACCCAGTTATACAAAACAGCCAAAATCTACAGTGAGGGAAAGAACTAAAGATTTTCCACCATTGCCATTAAAAATTAGACCACATTCTTTTCAATAAGACACATATATGTTCAGATTATTTGTTTCTTCTTCTTCTTCTTCATCCTGTAGATTTGCAGTCCCGCATGCTCTTCTTCCATATCCCGCAGATTATTTGTACAGCTTCATTTCTTCATTCATGTGTAAGCAAATTTTTGGTAGCGATGATGTAAGAGAACTTGGGTTATTGTTCGTATTTTCTGTTTAAATTTTATTCCGTTTTACCTCAAAATTCCGCTGTGTGTGGTGTCCCTGTGCAAAAATTCTACCATCCTCCGGTACATGGAGATTTAATGGCTTTAATAGTAAAAAATCTAGGGGTATGGGACACACCGAAGAATACAAGAAAATCCTGTTATTGTGAAATTATACAAAACGGTATTTGTCGCTGAAGTTAAGACACACAGGAATGCCTATGGGCGTGTGTCCTTGTTAGTGAATTAATTTCATATGGAGGTTCATGGTTTAGGGTTTCGATCATGCACTTCGATTGTCCGAGTGAGGGAAACGATGTCCAAGGGTTGACCAGTTATACTTCCCCAAGGGAAAAGGATCCACTCCGGATCTCTTTCCACCAAATCCACTTAATCAGGATCCGAACCGTTGAAATTTGATTCAACGCCTACAAACTGGAGACCCTTTTAAAAATTATAATAATTGTAGTCGTTAGATCAAATTTCAACTGTCCAGATCCCGAACTAGGTGGATTTGGTGGAAAGGGATCTGGAGAATATATTATCTCTTGTGACACTTCTTTTTTCAACATTTAAAAGGTTTAAATTTGTCACTTAGTACTATGGTCTAGTGATATTCCTCATCACTTGTAAGTGAGAGATCTTAGGTTCAATTCTTGTCAAAAACGAATTTGAACCACATTATTGCTAGCTCATTGTGAGGTTAAGCTCACCCCCACCCCCTTAGTATGGATCATCTCGCTTGTTCGGAAAAAAAAAAGGTTTAAAGTTTTATTTTTAACATTTAAAAAAATTAGTTTGAATCTTCATAATTTCATAAGCGTTAAGTCTAGTTGTGCTTGTTTCCTAATAAAATCTCTTATTTATATTTCATGATCTAAATTTTTCATAACCCCTAGATTTTAATCACTAAATCTGGACGTTTAAACTTTATCATCACACAGTTTCCATGTTAAATGAGTTCATAACATATGAAGGCGTCACAAAAAATTTGCCCATGCTCGTTTTCACTCTTGGAAAAGAAAAACAAGTTTTAAGTTATGATTGTTTGCCTTAAGTCACAAGTAATAACCATAATACCTACTTACCAACAAAATTAATTTACAAAGAACGTAACATGTTTTAGCAATATGATTTGGTCCGAAATCATAATAATTACAAGTTCAAAACATAAAAGACCTTGGTCTCTTTTTAGGGAGTGTGAATTAGGGTATGCTAATTGAATACATACTACTGTGCATTCATGATAGTAAATTACATGTATATTGTGTTATTTTAACCGTTTGAAAAGCATTACCTCTCATTTTTGGACGTTGTTCAATCTTAGAGAAATTTTTACATTCAATCGTTGTCTCATAATAACTGATCACATGACCAACACGTGAATGTGATTGGGAGTCGACATTGTGAAACTATGCAATAATTCCACCCTTCCATAATTATTTTCTCTATATTTTAGAGATTAAAATATGCTCTTCCTAAATAAAATGGATAACGCTATTCACACAAGCATTTTTACCTTTACATCCTCGTTATTTTTTTCCCATTGATCTTCTTCAACTCATTCAATCGGACGACAAAAAATTAAGAGAAATGTGTGAGAAGTAAAAATGAGTATGTAGATAACACTATTAAAGAAAAATATTAAAAGAGTAAACATTGGATTCAAATTGACAAAAATGAAAATTATTGGGCCTAGACAAACAAAGCCCAACATTTGAAAACACCCCACATTAAGAATCAATAACGCCCTAAACTAAAAGCAGAGCCGTTGCCGCCATCACTTCAGCTGCCTCACTCAACCCTCTTTTCCTCGTTCTAGGGTTTAGGGTTTTAGCTCTGCACCTGCACGCAGCTCATCCTTTGTCCTCTCCCACCAAACCCTAACTTCCGGAATGGCCTCGTCAAACATCAGAGACCTCCTGACGGCGTTCAGTCCATCTCTGGACTTGTTCGCCATCAGCTCCGGCGACGGTCGAATCAAGGTACTTATGTAATTTTATGAAATTTGGTTGATTTATTTCTCTATTTCTTATGAAACCCTAATTTTCAGTTTCTGGGTATGTGTTAGATTTGGGATACTGTGAAGGCGCAGGTCCAGACTGAGTTTACAGACATTGTAGCATCAGAAGATACAAGCATATATGCTAAACGAGAAAGAGGGCACCTCTCAGTTGATTACACTTGCATGAAATGGTTCTCTTCCGAACGAAAGGTTGCGAATTTGCTTTGTTTTTAGCTTAACAAGTGGGCTGTAGCAATTTTTACTTTTCAGATTAATTTTATTTTTATGCTATGCTGTTCATTGTTGCAGAAGAAGAGGAAGCTTGGGTCCTCATTTTTAGTTTTAGGAACTGGTGGCGGTGATGTTTTGGCGCTTGATGTGGCTGCTGGTCATTTGAAGTGGAGAGTTAACGATTGCCATGTTGGGTTAGCTCCCTGCTTAAACTTTCTTTCTTGTCAAAATATTATGTTAATGTTTATACTGCCTTGTGTTAATGTTTTTGACTTCTGGGGCTGCCTAATTAATCTTTCTGTTGCATGTTCTGTCATTGCAGCGGTGTTAGCTCCATATCATTTGCAAGAAATGCATCATGTCTTTACACAGCCGGTGCTGATGGGATGATTTCTGAAATTGATTCATTGACTGGAAACCTGTCGGGGAAGTTCAAAGCTTCCACAAAGGCAATCTCCTCTATGGCTGTTTCGTCAGGTATGTTACATATGTATATGTCCATCACCCTACATCTTTTGTTCTACTCTTGCTTACAGCAGTGCATTATTCTGCTTAACGTTTGTGTTTGATACTGCTCTGTGAAAATTACTTTACGAATAATACTATCTGGATTCAAGATTTCGTGATTCGCTGCAAAATTTATTCCAAGTCAATGAGCATTCTCTTGCATAAACCAAGATTTTACCAGGACAGTAGTTTTAGACAGATGTGAAAGTTAAAGCATATGGGGTCGCTTTTGTAATTGGATCATCATCACTGAAACCCGTCTTTATTGTATTTTACCTATGCCTTTATGTTGTCTTAATAACTAATTAAGTTGAGAAATGATAACTTATGATGATGATGAATGGCAAGTTGGTAGCTAATGCTGTCCAAGAACTGATCATGATGATGAATGGCAAGTTGGTAGCTAATGCTGTCCAAGAACTGATTTGTCATAAGTCATAAAAAGAAGACAAGGAATTTTGGTGGTGAAATTAGTGATAATTCTAGTTGGGGTTCCTGTGTATAGGTAGAGAGGCTCGAGTGATTAGGTTTCAGTTAGATTGTTGAAGAGCTAATGCTTAAGAAAAAGGTTAAATTTTGCAATATTTGTAGGACCAGCTTTATGTGCATCCAAATTAAACCGTATTGATAGATTGCTCCATTTAGTATTTTGCTGATATTACATTGTGGATGGCCTTTTATCCGCACCAGATGGGAAGATATTAGCTACTGCGGCTGCACAAATGAAGATCTTCAATTTGTCTGACCACAAAAAGATACAGAAGTTTTCTGGCCATCCTGTGAGTGTTATGCATTTATTTTTTCCTTTTACTTTTACACCTTTTGCCTCTTGGGTGCTTAAACATGTGTACATGTTTACAGTCTGCTTATCTTCAAATAATCTCTGTTGGTTTACCACTGTTAGAATGTCATTTGTAAGGCAACTATTTTTCTATAATTTGACACTTCCTCCTCACATGTGGGCCTCTTTCCACCATTAGAGAGGCCAACATGGTAATTCAACATATTTAGAGATTGCATTTGTACGAATTTTAACTTAAGATGTTTGATGCCTGGGCAAATATTTTGGTTTACCATTGGGTCCAAAAGTTCCAGCTAATATTTTTTTAACTGTTATTTTTTAAGTTAATATTTTCTCAACCATTCATTAGGGTGCTGTTCGCTGTATGATCTTCACTGAAGATGGGAAGTATATCCTCTCATCTGCAGTTGGTGAAAGGTATATTGCAGTATGGAGTATAGCTGGTGGAAAAAAGCAGTCAGCAAGTGTTGTTCTCAAAATGGAGCACCCTGCTGTCTTCATAGATGGCAGGTGCATAGACAGTGGGGAAGTTGGTGATGTAGGTCTATACGTATTAGCAATTTCAGAAGTTGGTGTGTGTTACTTTTGGTTTGGACAGAATATTGAAGAGTTACGGAGTGCGAAGCCTACAAAAATTTCACTATCTTCTGAAGACATTTTGTCTACAACATACAAGGGTGCATTACCCACAATATTTGCTGCGGTTATGCAAGGAATTGCGAAAGCTGCTTCTGGGCAGGTATTTGTTTCTTATGGGTCGCCGGTGAAACCTTCATTCCAGAAAATTTTGGTGCATTCTGGAACAGACATAAAGTTGAGTAGCTCCCATGATGGGGTTCTTCTGCCAATGAGTCAGTCTCTTGTCAAATCTAAGAAAGGACAAAATGTACAAAATAGAGGTAAGATTTTCTCACAAGAAGTTTTCCCCCTCAACCACATTTAGTCGCATTGGTTGTTGATTCCCTGGGCTATATAGCATGAGATACTGATGCATTAGGGACCCTTCTGGGAGGAATCAAACCAAAATTTTATTTTTCTTGCTTTAGATGATGCACCTTGCATTAACATTATTGTTTCGTATACCTGATAACCCCTACATTTTATTCCGATTCTTGATTTTTGATGGTCAGCTGATTATTTGTGCAATGATTCAACAGTTATTGCATTAGATCGAGCAAATGCAGAAGAGGCATTGCATCCAATGCCAAAGATTTTTGATTCACACGAGAAAAAGAAAAGACATGATAAATTGTGTTTTGACCAAGATGAAGAAATGGCTGATTTGGATGACAGCAGGGGTCATGCTGGCCTTGTGAAGAGCAAAGGTGGGCATTATAGTCACTCAGGAATGCATTTGAAACTTTTCTGCATGTAATATAAGCAATCCTATATAACTACATAGGCTTATTTAGTGATGGCTGCATATCTGTTTCCACCATACAATACTCTTTTTTGAGCGTCAAAATGGCTTACCATATGTTATTTGACCTCTGGTATCCTGATGCTGGTTTAACTTGTTTCATACGTTATGTTAGTATGTGCAGATGACATGGTAGAACTTGAAGCTGACACAGCAGCAATTTGCATGGAGGACAGACTGAGATCATTAGGGATACTTGGTAAAGTAGATGACCGTACGTTCAACTCTACACTCAATTCTGCAACATTGAAGAGTATTGATCTTCAGACAAATATGCCACATAAGAAGGTTGGTTTGTTTAGTTATTTACTTATGTATGAACAGTGGCATGATGTTGTACTTTTATATTATTATGTGCACTTCCTGATTTCACCCTCCCTTGATTTTGTTCTGATCTAAATACGTATCATCTGCCAGATGAGGGAAGCTGTGCTGTCATTAGAACCTAGTGACGCATGCAAATTATTGGGTGTTTTGTTGGCTATGTGGCAAACAAGGTTTGTTCTTGCTGTTTTGATCTTCATCGGGATTTCATTCCATGCATGTAGAGTTATATATGTCCTTTTGAGGGTGTAGATTTCTTTATATATGCACTTTTTAGAACAATGAATTGTTAGTTTGGTTTTATACAGACAATTTGTGCCTTTAATGCTATATAAGTTAACTTGTATCATGAATATATGTATTTTCGTCCATGTGTGTTTTTGAGAGGATCGTCGAATTCTGAATGCCATGATATCTGATGCAATAATGTGTATCTGAATCTGGTCCGTGATTTGGTTTTTATAAAGACTGTTATTGACACTTTATGCTTATGCTTTTTTATCCATTTTAGAAAGCATTACAGTATAAGTTAGATATGACTTGAGTTTTAATCTGTGATTATCATTAACAGGTCTAGCAGTGGGGATAATGTTCTTCCATGGATTTGCAGCATATTGGTAAATCACAGTCATGATATCACGTCCCAAAAGTCTGAAACCCAGATGCTTAGCTCCTTGTTGAAGGTAAAATTTTGTGATCAATTAATACTAGTTTAGTACCAGGTCACTATTTGCTCCCTTATTTCATGCTTTTTTCAGTTTAGTTAGAATGAGCGCTTGAAATGACATGTTGGTTGGTAAAGCAAATTTTAGTCTTCTGTCCTCTTTCACTTTGTATAAGTTGTAATCCAGTAATTCTGAAAAACAATATGGAACACTCGACTTACAGTTTCATTATAAGATTTGTGGTTGACGAAGATCTTCCATGGAATATTGTCTCTGAAGGAATATGGTAGCCTATGACTTACACTTTGATTACAAGATTTATGTTTGACTTGCAGTTTCTTACTATTCCCCACAATGCTGCTAGGTGCCTGCTTTAGGCCTATACATATGGTATACCATTACCCATTACCCCTTGATGGGCAAAGCCAATGCCTAGATGATTCTTTGGTTAGACTACTGTCAATGTCTTATAGTGTTACCTCTAATAAAAATGAAGTTTCACATAAATTCCACCTAAATGTCAACAGTTTTTGGATTTATTATCTGCCTTATAGGGGAATATCATCCAAAAGTCTCAATACCTCCTAAAGAAACCAGACTCGACCTTAAGTAATAATATATTGGATGAAGCACTTAATTGATGTTGTTCTCCTTGCAGGTTACCAAATCCAGAGGGGCAGCTATTCAGCCTTTATTACAATTATCAGGTCGCTTGCAACTTGTGATGGCACAGGTATATACAACATCACATTCTAACTTGAATTCAGTAATTTTGTTGACCAAGTATTTTGGTCTTTTGATCTTTAATAATTGTTTTTGCTCTGGTTGAATAGATTGACAAGGCAACCCACGCAAAAACTCAAATTTCATCGCACGAGCACAAAATGGATGAAAGCGAAGATGAGGATGAAGATGTAAACGAAATTCACTATGGGGAAGAAGACGATGATTCTGAGATAAGCAGTGATGATGATCAGTAGGATTTTGTGATAGGAGGTAGTCAAAACTTTGCCGCAATGACATTCATTCTTTTGTCTCCTGATTTACTTGTTATGATGCTTGCATTCTTTGTAGAAAAAAATGTGAGTATGGAGATGACTTAGTGTACCTACACTATTTGTCTAGTGTTTGATTGATTATTACACTAGATTGCTTAAGTTTAATACCACCAGAATTAGGTCTACGAAGTCTCATCCTTTGGTTTCTGCTACATTGCGGAGTAGATGTATTCTTTTGAATTGGGTGTCTAATTACGGTCCAGCTGGTCCATGCTTAGTTTTTCTCAAGGATTTGGAACATTTTAGTTGATATTGAATATATGATGACATGGAACACAGTTGTGTTATTGGATTTCATGGCTTATGGTTTATTTTGCATTTTTCTGCTCATGAGTTGCATTTCCTGTACACCTTGTTGTGGATTTGGGACAGAAAGGCTGGATGCGGTGCAGTCTGTTCAACATCCCTGTCCGTTAATCAGGCAACTTTCAATGCTCGGTGTCTTGCCCTGTCCAAGTTCAACACCCACAGTTTTGTTTTCCTCTGGGGTTACCCTTGCACCCATTACCATGGTGAAGAAATTTAGATTTCTCCAAGATATCAATTATAATTTTCATTTTTCGTCTAACAGTTTCTCTGTAATAGCAAAAAGCACAAGCGATTTTGTATACATTGTGTTACCGCGTACTATTTATCTTGCTGGTAATTGTATATTAGGTGTTCAGTTAATTCAGATTGGGTGCATCGCATTTTGTCCAAAATATCACTACTTAATTATAAGAAAGGGTCTTTGCTCGTAATTGAAATTTGTTCGTATATCTATAAATTAGAAAATCCCGAGTAAGATATCTCCCATGAATATTAAGCCAGAACCTCTCTCTAGAGCACAAGTTTGATCTTGGAACTTGCCGGCGTTGTAGGTTCTCTGAGGAAACTGGAAACAATGGTTTTTCAGATTACTTTGGGCGAAACACGACTTGGGAAACTCCAGGTTGCCGGCAGTATGTATTTAGCCCTGTTGGAGAGGATTTAGGATCAATTGTTTCTTCACTTACAAGCTTGGAATCTCATTCTTTCTCCCCATCCCCATAACATCACATGATTAAGAAAAATATAATTCCATTAACTTATATTTTCCTGCTAACATATTCTCCATTAACGTTCTAGCCGTGATTCTTTTGGGGATAAACAGTACACCTCCTTTTGCACCATTCTCTCTCTCTCTCTCTCTCTCTCTCTCTACATTACGGTACACGCATTCGGATTTTCGTCGCTAAACATTGATGTGATGTTTCCGTTGCCGTAGACGTAGTGCTGCTCCTCGTTGTAATGGTTCGCCCTGCTGAACTGCTCGTTGTAATGGTCCGTCCTGCTGAAATGTGAGGGTTGTGGGGGTGGCTGGACATATTCAAATTCTGTGATATAAGGTGATGGTCTGTATGTGTTGTAGCTGTGTGTCACGTACATAGGCCGAGGTGGGGTGGGACCCATCGTAGCGTGGCTCATCGGTGGAGGACCCATTGGGGCGTGGCTCATTGGAGGAGGACTTATTGGGGCGTGCCTCATTGGAGGAGGGTCCATTGGGGCGTGGCTCATTGGAGGAGGTCCCATCGGGGCGTGGCTCATTGGAGGAGGTCCCATCGGGGCGGGGATATGCGCAGGCTCCTGTGCAGGTCCTTGGCTGTTATGGTATCTGTTCCAGTAGCCATTGTAGCCTTGAGAGTAGCCGTATCTGTAGCCATAATCAGGTGGGTGGTGGTATATGGTATGAACTTCTCCAACGTCTCTTGGTCTCTGGTGGTGTATTTGTTGGCCGGGGTTGGTCTCAGCAGACACAGGTGTTGGTACTGTTGGCTCGGGTGTTGGATTTTCAGGCGGCAGGGATTCTCTTGGTGGCTCTGCTGGAGGGGCCACTTCAGCTGGCGGAGCTGCTTCAGCCACTGGTGGTGCTTCTGAAGGAGGGAGGTTTGCTGCCTCAGGAGCTGGAGAACCATTCTCCGGCGCTTGTTCTGGCAGTGGTGGAGCAGGTTCCGTTTGTTGTTCTGTGTGGGAACATATGGTGGCAATCTTCCTCGTCTTCTTAATCGCTTTTACTATCTTCTCCGGATCCGCCCACCCAATTATTGTCAACTTTTGTTGAGGGAAGTCAATGTAAAGATCATATATACCTGCAGAAGAAAAAAAAAACAAGTCTTCACTAAAAAAAAAAAAACTACAAGCTAATAAAAGCTGGGTTCTCAGTGTAAGAAACGTACCAAAAACCAAAAAACAAAAAAACATGGATTCTTAATTTCTTACCATTGATGCCATGTAGCGCTTTCTTGATCTTCTGCACGCATCCGTTACAGTCCATCCGGACATGAATCTCCGTCACCCGAGGTTTCTGCATTCGAGACACGAAAAAATTAACGTAAGCATGGACTAATACATGTAATGTGGAAGTATGTGATTGCCATTAATTTAGGGCCATACCTCCATGAGAGGCAATGAAGAGAGTGGAGGGAGGGAGGGAGGGGCAATGGATTAATAGGTGGCATTTTATTTATACACATTGCAAAAAAAAAAAAAAGGCAAGGAATAATAGAAGGGCAAAAGATGTGGGACATGCAAGGAATCTCCTTTTCGAATTGATTAACTTAACCTGCAAAAAATCAATGTCAAATGTGTTAAAAGGATGGATGAAAGGGGTCGGTTTTATATGGACGATGGAATGCTGAGCCAAAAAGAATTTGCTTTCTGTGTGATGGAATTGATGGCTGTGTGCGATTGAAGGACGTCTGTCTTTTGAGATTATTAGGATATCCACCGTCCGTGGATAAAGAATTAAAAGGAGATGATCAGATGATTTTGTTTACATTTTCATTGAGACTAATATTGTGGAATCCTTTTGGCACAAGCAAAGATGGGTGTTTTCACACATGCAAATCACAAAAAATTAGGGTTGGAAAGCATGAACCTTCTTTCATTTTAGTCGTAAAGGTTGATGGAGATTGGAGTTGCAGATTCTTTCACAGGAAGATTTTAAAGTGTGTACTCCAAAACTTTAATAAACTAATTTTGTCTTTTTTTTTTCTTTCCCTAATGCTGGTTACTTGAGTGTGCCAGCCTGGTTCTGGATGAGCTTAATCAGCTTATGTTATATTCTAGATAAAGATATTTGGACCCCATTCGTGGGAGATTAGTTATACTACGGACATAAGTGTGTTTTAGTAGGATACAATAAGTTTTATGTTCTTCTCGGAGTTAATAATGTCGAATGGCCTCTATAATTGTAAAAAGAATCAACCAGTATTACAACACGTGAATTGATTATACATGCAGCTGTGTTTTGGTAGCATACATTAATTTTTCTAATGCTACTTAATCGAATGCCATCCTAGTTTGAATGAGCTTAACCATCTTCTATTCTGGCTAAACATTTTTTTATCCCATTTTGGGAAAGATTATTATGTGGTACTCAGTATAACCAGTCAATTCATATGTTATAACATGTGAAATGGTTATTAACTCTATTTGCTTTATCATAAAACCGTTATTTAACTATATTATAACTCATGAATTTGTATTTTAGAATTGATAAGAATCTTAGGCGGTATGACACCAAAACGGTCAAGACCTACCAGTTTTGAAAGTTGCTTGACTTTGGTCATTGTGAAAAACAGGCCAAATAACACATAGTTTTCACTCGTCTGATAATTGATGTATCTGATGGAAATTGGAACAAGTTTTCTAGTACATCCAAGCGACTTTCCTCAAGACGTACAGATTTCTGCCATATAAATTACTTGATGCTCCTGTTATCTAACGAAATTGCTTGATGCTTTTGAGTTTCGATTTTAGCCATCAGTATAGAAAAAAAAGTGCATTTATATTGTGTATTGTGAAGAAAGTTGGTATTTCACTATAAAACTAATTGACAATATGGGGAGTAGTTAAATTACTTATAAGCTCATACAAGGTTCCTCTTTTCTCCAATGAAGGATTCACTCTCAATAAGTCCGTGTGATGAATTTTCAAGTCTAACACGTGAACAACACCAATATGGTGACGTGGAGCACGTGTGGCTATTGGACTTTACACGTGAGACAACATACTCTGATACCATAAAGAAAGTAGGGGTTCCACCATAAACTTTCTCCAATGAAGGATTCACTATCAATACACCCCCTCATGTGCAAATTTTCAAGCCTAATACATGGACAACACAGATGGGGTCACGTAGAGTATGTGTGACCGTTGAGCTTCACACATGGAACAACCTACTCTGATACCATGAAGAAAGTTGGGGTTCTATCATAAAACCAATTGGCAATATAAGAAGTAACCCAATTACTTATAAGCACATGCAAGGCCTGTTCTTTCCCCGATGTAAGATTCACTCTCAACACGCCCCTTACGTGTGGCAAATTTTTAAGCGTAGCAAGTGGACAACACAAATCGGGTGACGTGGAGCACGTGTGGCGTTGGACTTCACCCATGGGACAACCTGCTCTAATACCATGAAGAAAGTTGAGATTCTAGAAAACCAATTAGCAATATGAAGAGTTGCTCAATTATTTATAAGGACATGCAAATTTCATCATTTCCTCGGTATAGAATTCATTCTCAAGTCTCAACATATTGGAGTTGGAAGTGATATATTGTCCGTTAATAAGGAAAAGGATCCTCGCTGGATCCTTTTCCTGGTGATCCCGTGATCGTAACTGTTTATCGCATATCGTGCAGCCAGTTTTCATTAGGTACTATTTATATTTAAAATTGAAAATTTAAATATCGTGACTGTTTATCGTATATCGTACGGTCACGATTACAGGATTTTCAGGATCTCTAGGAAAAGGATCCAGCGAGGATCATTTTCCCATTAATAATATATACAGTAGCCAGCTCCAACCATCCAGCACCTACCAAGTGTCAAGTGGGAATCAATATAGATGAATTATTTCTTATGATTGCCATTAGATTAAGAGAACTTTAATGAAAAACTTCCGGTACTATTCACTTTAACGAAAAACCATATTTTTACACTAAACTATTCACTTTAACGAAAAACCATATTTTTACACTAAAAAGTCAATCCTGGTACTATTCGCTTTACCCTTTATTTTGTCCTTATCGTTAAAACTCAAAGTTTTCAAGGCATTTTAATTAGTTTTCCTTTAGATTAATGGGAAAAAGACCCTAGTTTTCTTTAGGATTGCATTTTGACCAAAAAGCTGGTTGTAGGCAAATTGTGTTTAATTGTGTCTTATAATGAGGTGGTGGTCTCATGAAGTTTGGAAGTGGGACTTTTAGGGTTTGGCAAATAAATTCGATTACTGTTTGTTCTTGGACGAGCATGCATGGCAGATTTAGGCCTCTCTCAGCTTTGTGAAAAACAAAAGAAAAAAGAACTGACATTGTTGTTTTAAACGATTCTTGGTGGTCCTAGCTCATCCTTAAGTACATTTCTTTCCTCTTTTCATACAAGAGACGTTGGGGGAGCGAAATCAGACGCAGGATGTCGGGTGCCAGGTTGAATACTCTCAACCATTTGAGCGAGAAGCCACTTAATTGCTACTTTGTGCAGATATTTGGGTTAGGTATTTGAGGCCATTTTTATGTTCGAAAGGAGCGTCAAACAACTTAAGCGTGCAAACAATAAGGAACTCCAGAAGCAGCTTAAGGTGCTTAACCCAAATCCTAAAGCTAGTGTAACTTTGTATCCATAAAAGGGTCAAAACAGATTCAGCCAAATACTGTATGTGCTCTTTTAGATCTTTCTGATTGAACAAAACGATTGAAGCAGCTGGAATACTATTGGGGATCAGAAGGGAAATAAAGGCTGGCTGGTTGGCTAAATATTGTGAAGAATATTGACTAGCTTTCCATTGAGTCATTGACAACGTTTTTAGATTGCATGCAGTGTTGTGTTGAAAACATAGTCCATTTCCCCAAAGATTGAAGAAAATTGACTAGCTTTCAATTTTTTGTGGCGTCAAACCTAAAGGAATATATACAGGCTGGTGTGGTGTCTATGCTTTTGCTTAAATGCAATTTTTTGGCTAATGGTTTCCCATTAGTGACCAAGAACTGGATTACAGTTTTGTACTAACAAAGATTATTTGAATTGCCGGCACCATGAATTCATATTTTTATGGCCAAAGAAGTGATAGTGTACACTAAATAAATCTAAAATAAATTATATTCGAACTTGCAAAGGAAGAGCATACTGCTCTTGCCAACTTGATTAAACTTATTCTAACTAGATGGATGTTATATTTGAAAGATACGGTCACAAAAGCTCAAGAAGTCCGCCTATATTTGGAACCTTTCCAAAGTATTTGAAATGTTAGGAAATTGGAGAACACCTGCAGATCCTTCTCTTACAATAAATCAAGTAATCTAATCAGGTAGTCTTGTTTTATTAATTATTGATGCCAACCCTCGTTTATGTTCAAGGGTTACAAGAATCCTAAACAATGAATTTGCAGCATTATATTATTATTTCTTCCCATGCATATACAGAATTCTATGGTTGTAATTATATAAATATTGAATATATGTCTTATTCATTGAATACTGAAATCAAATACAACATTACATAGTTATTGATCACAACTCCAAAGTACATGTCAAAGACCAGTAGTGGTATATGATAATAAAAAGAAAAAATTGAAATCCACACCGACGATAAACATAGAAAGCATGCAATATCATAGACGATTTTAGTTGTATGCACCAGGATTGGCCGCAAGGTAGTTCTCAATAAGTTTGATTGTGCCCTTTCTTTGCCAGCTTTAACATGCTCTTGTTAATCTCAACATCTCCCTTGGTGTGGTAGTGGCTGATGTTCTTTATGATGGAACCACTACCAGATGCCACCAACTTAATCTCATAAGAGATCTTTTCAATCGTTTCAGAACTGACATCTCCTTCAATTAAACTGTAGCTATACACAAAGTTATCTTTGTCTATCCCATCCACCTTGTACTTCACATAGCTGTATTCACTTCCTTCACCAAAGCTAATCTTCTTGATGGTTCCAACACCTCCCTCTCACTCAAGAATTTCAGCAGTTTTGATTGCTTGTGGAGCAATCTTTGGAATGAGATTGTCAGCATCAAGAACAAGAGCCTTGTACAACCTAGCAGGGGGGATGACAGAGACGTATTCGGTTTCGTATGTGAAGACACCCATGGTGATGATTTCTAAGAGCTTAGAAAAATGATCCAAAAAATTAAGAATGAACTGAGGGGAAGCAAAGAGGAAGATTGATATTGGTGTGACAAAATGTGATCACCAGAGACGGTATTTATAGATTAGGGCTATAGGGTATGTGTGGAAAGTGGCCCCTATAACAAAAGGAGTTCAGACAAATTTCCAATTTTCAATATTTGTGTCCATGTGAAAAGGGCAACATATAATTTTTAAATTCCGTACAACAATGTAATAGTCAAAGAAATTCAGCCACCAGTAGAATATAATTTATTTAGAAAAATTCAACTAGTTATTCTGAATGCCAAGTAATATGTGGATCGCATTTTCAAATGAATATTGAGTAGCACACCAATTATGTCCGAAAGTCTGATAATGAAAAAATGTGAGGTCCAAATGCTCAGTAATATTCAGTCTCGGACAAAAAAGAAGAAAGAGAAAAATGCTAATATTTTCGATACATCAGACAACCATGAAATGGTGGGATTTTTTTCTTCCCTTAAATCGGGTTGAAATCTTCGACAAGGCTTTTATCGAGGCCATTTATATGCACCATTTTCTTTGTTTGTACATATTCCTCTATTATTAATGAATATCGTACTCCATTTAAAAAAAAAAAAAAAAATTTGGAGTGATCACAATGCAAACTGAATTACAAATAATTATAAATATAATATTACAACTTATACTATTTATCATATAATTGAAACAGGTATAGATTTATTAAATAACAAGTCCGGGTTCAACTTGGGAAGTTCCTTCTCCGATTCCATCAAATCACTTGCTAGTTTCGGCTTGCTCTCAAAGTCCATACTTTGCCCACGCAAAACCAAATTCCGAGAATTCCTCTTTCCTGTATTCACAAACACGCCATCAGTTTCTCGTCATAATCGATCGTGCTATGAGTTTCTTGTTACAATCGATCGTGCTATGAGTTTCCATACCAGTGTTTCGAGGAATGAAACATGTGAAAGGGTTTGAATCCACGTTTATAGAAAGTAGATTTTTTTTTATCTTAGGTTTGAATCCACGTTTGCGATTATCTCTCATTTCACAAAACTTCTTCAGTTTGGACTCTAGTTGCACGTTTTCTTTTCTTTGGAAGTTAATTTCTTTGTTTCTTCTTCATATTTTATTGCTTTTTATTATATGTTTGATCACAACTTTGATCTATTAATGATCAATTTCCGAGTAGTTATAGATTTTTTATCCTATTATTTTTGGTGAAGCAGTGTGACCCATTAATTATTTTTAATAGTGTAAAATGATAATAGCACAAATTAAAAGGTGGTAGAGAGAGATAGGTGGGCGGGCCCATTTTAATTAGATTTTTATTATTAGTTTGTTTTTATTTTTCGATAGATTTTGTTAGATTAGCCACAGACGATGTTTGAGCCTACGCTATCATGCAAGGGTTTTAACTCCTTTACACCACTATGTTAAAGGGCCACTTGCTTATTTTTAATTTGTTAGACTTATAATAATGGTAAAGAAGGGAAGAGAAAAATTCAAAATTTCTCGGCATTAATATTTAAGTTTAGTCATGTTATATCAAGTATATGGTTACCCAAAATTAGACTTTTTGTCTTTTCTTCCCTTGGTCATTTGACCAAACTTCTTGTTCTGAACAAGTTGAAGTCAAGTTTACACACTCATACATGTAAGAGACCACATTTGCTCATTTGTTAATATGAGTTTTTTTTTTTTTTTTTTCCAAGGAATTTGGTGGTCTTTTATTCTTTTGTCATAAGAACCTTGCATCTCAACAACCCAAACAGTTGACTTTTGAGTTAATTGGTCTAATTTTAGTCGAATAACTTTTCTATTCCTTTCTATGTGTAATTGAGTTTACCCAGTAACAGATTGAATGTGAAATTCATGATATTGCAAGGGAAAAATATTACTCCAAGTTAAATGTGTCATCAAATAATTTACATATAACTAGTATATGTTTTATTATTCAGATTAAAAATCAAATACAACATTATTCTTTAATCATATCCAAGGTGCAAGTCAAAGAATTGCTTTGGTAAGATAGTAAGTTGAACCACACAGCTGAGTAAACAGAGAAAGCAAGGCACAAGATTGTTGCCAGAGCGATGGTTTTAGTTGTAGGCATTAGGATTGGCCACAAGGTGGTTCTCAATAAGCTTGAACAAACCATGGGCCCTTTCTTTGCCAGCCTTAACTTGTTCTTCCTTGATCTCAACATCTCCCTTGGTGTGGTAGTGGCTAATGTTCTTGATGATGGAACCACTGCCAGATGCCACCAACTTAATCTCATAAGAGATCTTCTCAATTTTCTCAGAAATAGCATCTCCTTCAATCAAACTGTAGTTGTAGACAAAGTTATCTTTGTCAATCCCATCCACCTTGTGCTTCACATAGCTGTATTCACTTCCTTCACCAAAGCTAATCTTCTTAATGGTTCCAACACCTCCATCTCCCTCAAGAATTTCAGCAGTTTTGATTGCTTGTGGTGCAATCTTTGGAATGAGATTGTCTGCATCAAGAACAAGAGCATTGTACAACCTAGCAGGGGGGATGACAGAGGCGTATTCGGTTTCGTATGTGAAGACACCCATGGTGATGATTTCTAAGAGCTTAGAAAAATGATCCAAAAAATTAAGAATGAAATGAGGGGAAGCAAAGAGGAAGATTGATATTGGTGTGAAAAATGTGATTACCAGAGACGGTATTTATAGATTAGGGCCAAAGGGTAAGTGTGGAAAGTGGGAAAAGAGAAACATATAATATTCAAATTCCGTACAACAATGTATATTGGTCAAAGAAATTAGGCCACCAGTAGAAAATAATTCGTTTAGAAACATTCAACTAATTGTTCTGAATGCCAAGTAATTATGTGGAATGCACATGTCATTTTTGAAATTAACCTTGAATAGCACACCAATTATGTCCGAAAATCTGATGGAAAGTTCCCAAACATGTGCAATGAAAAAAATCTGAGGTCCAAATACTGAGTACTATTCAGTCTTGGACAAAAAACAGAAAGAAAAACTGATGCTAAGAATCAAACAAGGAAAGAATGCCTATTGGAGAATGATATTTGCGTCTAAAAACGAGATGCGTAACATCTAAGCAATTTGTGTATATTTTTTTATTTTGATATTAAATTTTTAATGATATTTGATGTGGGAGTAGACTTTTTCATGTATTTAACGATTTTTTTTATATATATCAATGTACAAATGGTCGGAGGTTAGAGAACTCTAGGACCTCATTTCGAAAGCTCGCTTAGGGCCCTCAAATTCTCAAGGCCGACCTTGGCTCCAACTCGGACGGCCATACCTGCTCCCACCGACTTTGTCAACTGCTCCCATCCTTTTTTCTCTCTCTACAATTCATATATATATATATATATATTTTTTTTTTTTTTGACAGAAGTGATAGAGTTTCATTACCACAAACAACCAACCAATGACAAGGGTGCCAGACGAGTACATATGCTCTAGTGATGTTGACCCTAAAAACTACCAAGCCTACGTGACGCGCAGGCTGAGTAATCTATGAGCTAACTACGTCATTCGGTTGTGTGCGGGGCGTGCCAACTCGTCGGGCGAGCTCGGCCGAGGAGTAAAATTTGTTGATGTTGCGTTGGTCGCGCTGCCGACTTCTTGATCTCGCGACTGCGGCCGAGGAAGGAACAATTCTCGGCCTTCGGGTTCTAAAGCCTGAAGACAAGGCTGCTAATTTGCGAAGTTCAATATCAAATTCGGCTGTTAATGTGCCGAATGTAGTAACCTGGTAACACCTCACTTCGCCGAGAAGGCTAATGAGATGACCTCTGCCAATAAGGATTCGAAAATCCTTCTCGACCGAGACTTGGGTAGGTAACCAGTCGGCCTTTTCGCAGTGCTGTTTATCCAAACTGAAGGTGCTCCGCGGTCGGCTGATTCTACGGCGATATTGCTGTTTATCCAAACTGAAGATACCACCGGTTGCCTTCACAGTGCTGTTTATCCAAACTGAAGGTGTGTTGGCGAAAAGGAAAATAAAAATCTCAAGGTTGTTGAGAGGTTTCGCGTAGAGTGAGGGTTTGCGCAGGGCAGATTTGTGTGTTGAGTTGGAGGGGAGCCTGAATGGTGCCACTGCCTCTGTATTTATAGGAGCGTCTTTGCAATCAAGTCCAAGTCATACTTGGATTAGGACTCCTTATTCTGATCCAAAATTACCTCGATTAATCCTTCTCTAATCAGGACTTTGAACCTAACCTTTATCATGCCCCACACATCTCTTATATCTTTGTCAACCTCATCCTTGCCGAGACCCCTTAATGCACCAGGATTCATGCTATCCGTAAGACTCTGCCTGCTTCGCCTTTATCCAAACAGCACTCTTCCTGACCAAACCTGGCCGATCTCGGCCCATGGGCTAAATAACCCACAAGCCTCCAAATAGAACTTTCCAGGCCGAAATAATTCTAATTCGGCCCAAACTGATATTTTGGGCCTAAACATTGCCCCTTCACTTCTGAGGTCTTCGGCCGGGAGATCTACCGGCCGAGCACTGACCTTGAAGAAGCGAATCTTTTCACAATTTCAGTCCTCGATTTCCAAGGAGCATTTATGAAGCATGATTGCACGATCTTCTTTCTGCCAACCGTCTCACTACGTGGCGTCTTCTGCCTAAACCCTAAACCGTCGAATTTCTTACCAAGCGTAATCATTGCACCTCGATCCGCAGACTCTTAATTAACCTGACGTTCGTGCGAGCATCAAAATGTCTTTTCCCATAAAACTCGCCGCCACACATAAACGTACATCAAGAAACTCGGTCTCTTCACCTGGATTCTCCGGATATTCATAATGATTAGAGACTTTTCGACTAATTTCCCTTTTATTTCGAATTCTAGAGCGATTGATCTTCCTCCAAGGACCCTATAAATATCAGAACTCCTTCATTTGCACCTTTACACTTTCCAACTTCCTGAAATCTCTTGCTCTCACTCCCGAAACACCAGAAGAACCCTTTTTCTCCCAGATCCTTGCCCTCAATTCCCAAACCAGAAATCCCCAGAAACCTTCCGACTATTAGCAATGGCTTCCTTCACCTCCCAGCTCTCCAAAGAATGCAAGAAATGCGAGAAAATTGTCGATCACTGGGCCATCAAAACCATTCGCTTCGAATGCGATATGAACACCCCCCATCAGATCCTCGGTCCTCTTTTCAAAGCAGCCATGCCGTCCCTAATTACCGAAACTTTCAAAGTCGAGAGCTTGAAATTCCTGCTGCAAGGCTTTGAGTGGTCAAGATGGAGCTCGGTAAAACCTCAAGGTTCCTGGCCCTCGACCACTGCAACCTGGGCGGCCTGGGTCGAGCGGATGGAGAAGGTTTTCGGCGAGCAGTGGAAAACGCTCGGCATTTATGATGTCATCCGCCTTTCTTCACTAGAGATCGTCATGGACAAAGAGCTCCTCATAGCCGCCACAAGCCTCTGGTGCTCGGCTACCAACATCCTGGTCCTCCCACTCGGCCCCGTTAGTCCCACTATCCTTGACGTTACGGCCATTTTGGGGACCTCCCCATCTGGCATTCCAATCGATGCCGCCCTCTCTGGGTACTCGTCGAATCTTGATCTAAAAGGGCTTTTCGACAAGCGGGCCCTCCAGATTCTGAGCGACGAAGGTCAAACACCTTCGAAGGAAGAGGTTCAAAAACTCCACAAGAACTTCTTCAACTACAACACCCTCTACCTCCATTTCGCTGGCCGAGGGGACGAGGATCTGTGCGAAGGAGAGCACGATGCCTTCCTCTTCTATTGGTATAACAAATACATCTGTTGTACCAAATCAAACAAGTGCCTCGTCGAGAACATGCCAGTGGCCGAGGCTCTGGCTAGCGGCCACACTTTGGCTCTTAGCCCGATGATCCTCGTTCACATCTTCTGCTGCTTGGCCGAGATGACCTTTCACAAGGTCGACCCGCACCAGAGCGGCCCTCTCTGGGTCTTCCAGCTCTGGCTGCAGGTTTACTTTGTCCCCATTCGGCCAGAAACTGCCGACTTCTTGCCTACCGAGGCACTTAGTTCTCAGTTGGCTTCTCGACCAGCACCCCCGCGCAAGGCCGAAGAAGTATTCAAATACCTCTTCACCCTCGATGCCCTCTCTGACGACGAATTCCTGATCTACCATCGTCGGGAATACCCCTCGTTGGTCATACTCCCCTCGTCAGCGTGGAGCACGGAGGAAGATACCGACCTCCGTCAATCCTGGGGATCATTCGTGCTTGCCCGGGACCTTCCCCTTGGCTGTGACGCGCGCCGAGCTAGCTGGGAGGTCTATCATCTAAACTTCACCGCCCGGCAACTCGGCTACCTTCAAGGCTGCCCGGTCCCCCTTCTCTCCTCTCGCACTCTCTTGAGCCGAGGACGTCTCTCTGGCTCCTTAGAAAAGGAATGGAAAGATGCGAAGAAAGAATTTCAAGAACGGTGCCGGAAACTTCGCCTTCGACCGGTCGTCCCTGAATCCCTCAGCACTGACACCTTCGGTGACCGGTGGGAAAAGTGCACTCAACAATTCTTCGACGCACCGATCGAAGATATCACAAGCAGGCTCTTCGGCGATCGTCCGAATAAGACCCCGGCTCTCCCGCCTAAAGAAGCGGCCCAAGGTATACGACTATTTTTACTTTGTTTTGAGAGAAATCATCATAATTTTACTGACTCGCTCTTATCTTTTCCCAGGCAGCCGAGCGCCGAAGAGAGTAGAGGTGGTGGCTGCTGTTGCGGCGAAGAAGAAATCAATTCCTTCATCCAAGCTAAGCAAACGACCTCGACAGGAGACCGAGACAGCAGCCGTGACCCCTCAACCCTCCAAGCGTGTCAAGAAATTGGCAAAGAAAGGGGAACGGGAGATCCATGTCGTTGATAGCCAAACGACAGAATCAGCCGCAGCTAACGTCTCTCCCTCCATCGGCACCGAGACGGTCGTGCGGCAGGCCCAAACTGGCCAAGCACCCGAGGCTCGATCTGAGCCACAGGTCACGGCTGAGCCGGCAGCTGCCCAGCCAGCCGAGGGTACAGCATCTCCAGCCTCGGTCAAACCGGCTGCTTCCCCGCCAGTTGAGAGAGCGGCCACTTCTGAACCGGTCGCGGCCCCTGTCTTGGAAGGGGCAACCGCAGCGACGAGAAGAAACCCTTCCAAGGCTCCAAGACAGTCGGCAGTCATCATGGAGGTATAACGATGCGGTTATTAATTCCTTCTTCCTCGAACAACTTCGAGCAATTTTAACCACTTTTATTTCAGGATGATGAAAGTGACAACCACCCCAACAGTCCTCTTCCGTTGGTCAAAGCAGTAATCCGGGTCGAGCTTCCTGTAATAGCTGAAGCGGTCGGCCAGGTTGATCCTCCCGCAGTTGCACATGGGAAAGGCCTTGCCGCCGAGCCTGAAGCAACGGTGGAAACGTCGATCCTCCCACAGGATCAAGACCTCGGCATTCCT
Source organism: Heteromeles arbutifolia (assembly GCA_024362995.1). Taxonomy (NCBI): domain Eukaryota; kingdom Viridiplantae; phylum Streptophyta; class Magnoliopsida; order Rosales; family Rosaceae; genus Heteromeles; species Heteromeles arbutifolia. The sequence continues at coordinate 25,306,582 of JANCRC010000006.1, forward strand.
CCTCAGGAAGCCACCTCTGCCTATGTAAGCACCCTCCTCAATATTCTTTTATCAATCTTCTGGTTTGGAACGCTAAACCAGAAAATACTAAATATCAGGTGCCCGTGTTCTCCTTTCACCGAAAATTTTATGCGCCGAAGGGCGTTATTTATATCTCTTGGCCACCTCAGTGGCCATCAAATGTAGATAACCTTGATCGACCGCGTGAATTGAGAAGAAGTCTAAAACATTGAGCTCGGCCATTGAGCTCTCTGGGTTCGAGCAATGATCCAGCAGACATGGCCGAAGTCTCTTCTCAGCAGGTCTAAAATTTCCTTCTCAATTGATTGTCTGATAATTCGATATGTTCTGACCTTTCTGTTTCGTGTAGCCTTCGTGGGAAGTCGAATTCGATGCTCTCCTTTCAGCAGCATCGGGAACTGCTGGCCCTTCGATGACCACGATTGGGTCCTCGGCCGACTCATCTTCTCTCGTCAAGTTGCAAGAGCTTCTGTCACTTTCGGCCTCCTAGGTTCTCGAACGCAAAGGCCTCGACTCCGTCGGTGAATGCCTCAATGACCTTGCGGTTAATGGTCAGTTGAGCCCTAAAGCTATTACTCGGGCATCTTCGACCTTGGAGCAGACTCAAGAATTCTTCGGCATTTTCGAGAAAGCTCTTCGGGCCGAAGACGACTTGAAGGCAGCGTCCGGCGTTCTCGAAGCTATCCGCCCAAAAGTTGAAGCCATGAAAGCAAAGAAGGATGCTCTGGCCGACCTGGACCGTCAGATCATTGAGCTTCAAAAACAGAGATCGGCCGTGGCTTCTGAACTCACGAAGGATTTTGAGCTGGGTGGCAAATCCTGCCTGTCCGACTATGCGGCTAGCGTAAAGCGGGTCGAACACCTCAAAATGGATAAGAAGATCCGTCAGGCCGAGGTCATCATGGGCGAAGTGAGGTGGGTAGAGCTGAAGGCCGTGCTTGAAACTCTTCTTCCCCCGTCACCTTAGACTTACTTATGTACTGACCGACCAGCTTAAACTGTACTTTTTGATAATTTTTTAATAAGAACTTTCATTCTCACATCTCCCAAGTAGTCGGATAGTATTTCTTTAAAAATTTCTCATTGATTGGTAACTTATGAACTGCGTCGGCTCGATCTTTAAGGTGATATGCCCCTTACCGAGCACTTTATAAATGATGAACGGTCTTTCCCAATTCGGCGACCACTTGCCGAATCTAGGATCTTTAATTCCCATAGGCAACACAGTTTGCCAGACTAAATCTCTTTCACCGAATGTTTTCTGTCTAACCCTTTGGTTATAGGCTCGTTCGGCAATCTTTTTCTGCGCTACTAATAAATTGTATGCATCAAGTCGCGCTTCTTCCAAATCCTCTAACTCTTGCCTCATAGACTGGCTATATTCGGCGCTGAACAAATTACTTTGCTCGATTATTCGCAACGAATTTATGCTTAATTCGACTGGTAGCATTGCGTCGTGCCCGTAGGTTAGCGCGTACGGAGTTGTCCCAGTCGCGGACCGGAGCGATGTTCGATAAGCCCATAAAGCCTCATTCAACTTCAAATGCCACATGCCAGGCCTCTCCCCTATCATTTTCTCAAGAATATCGATCATTACCTTATTACTTGTTTCGGCCTGTCCGTTTGCTTGTGGATAGTACGGCGTGGACTGTTCAAGTCGAATTTTCAGATTCGCTACATACTCTTTAAACCTCTCGGCTGTAAAGATCATGCCATTGTCCGTTATGATGGTTTCTGGTATCCCGAATCTGGTCACGATGTGTTCTTCCACAAAGTCGCAAACCTCTTTAGACGTTAACTCGGCGTACGATTTTGCCTCGACCCACTTGGTAAAGTAATCGGTCGCCACAAGTATCCATGCATGCTTGGCAGCCCCGGAGGACGGCGTGATTTTGCCAATTACGTCTATAGCCCATCCTCTAAATGGCCATGGTTTAGTGATCGAGTGCAGTGATTCGGCTGGGACTCTTTGTATGAGACCATGAATTTGGCATTGCACACTTCCCCGTGCGAACTCAATGCAATCTTTTAATATGCTTGGCCAAAAATAACCATGCCGTCGAAGCAACCATCGCATTTTTTGGCCCAACTGATGAGATCCGTAAATTCCTTCATGAACTTCTGTGATTGCTCGAGCAGCTTCTTGGGGGCCGAGACATAACAATAGTAGTTCATCCTCGCCTTTTCGGTATAATTCATTTTGATACATGACATAATTCGTGGTGTGAACCCTTGTCTTGCGGTCGTGTTTGCTATTAGGATTATCGAGATACCGCATGATAGGCTTCCTCCAATCATCTGGCATTGCCTCAACTGCGCAAACATCTATAGGGTCTTGTCGGTCTAGTAACGAAGGTAATGACATGACTCTTGTGCATATCACGTTATCGCGTCGGAGGACCTGCTGATTAACTAAGGCCGGGTATAGTTGCGTAATACAGGTATTTCCCGGCCTAGCTTGCCCCCCAAGAGTTGTGCTTCGGAAGCGATTTGGGCCAGTTCGTCTACGTCGGTATTATGAACCCGGGAAATGTGTTCAAACGTGATGCCGTCAAAGGACTCGGCCAAATAGCTGGCAACCATATGGTAGGGTGCCAGAGTACAACTCATGCATCGAAAAGACCCATTGAGTTGGTTAATCACAAGTTCGGAATCACCGAGGACGAGGACACGGGTCGCTTGTAAGTCATGGAGGACATGAAGGCCGATGATAAGAGCTTCATATTCGGCCTGATTATTCGTACAATTAAAATCGAGCCGAAGAGAAAAAGACCAGCGGCAGTGGCTAGGCGATTGAATGACGATGCTAACACCAGCCGAGTCTGAGGTACTAGACCCATCAAAGTACATTGTCCAGTAGTTATCGCGTGCTTCGACCATGCTGATTTCGACGTCATTGCCCCCGACATCATATGGGGAGGGATGTTGGGCCAAAAAATTGGCTAAAGCTTGGCCTTTAACGGCTTTCTGAGGTACGTACTGCAAATTGAACTCTGACAACGCCATTGTCCATTTCCCGATTCGGCCTTTTACTATGGGCCGTGTTAGTATATAACGGATAACATCGGTTTGGGCGATGACTTGCGTGACTGACGGAAGCATGTAATGGCGGAGTTTTGTAGTGGCGAAGAACAAAGCCAAGCAAAGTTTCTCGACAGGCGAATAATTGATCTTAGGCGCATTCAGACCCCGACTGAGATAAAAGATAGCTTGTTCGCAGCCGGCCTCGTTGTCTTGATCGAGGAGGCAGCCAATAGACTCCTTGGCCGCTGAAATATACAACTTTAGAGGCTTACGCGCCGAGGTGGTACTAGAACCGGTGGCGTGGTGAGGGAAACCTTGATCTGTGTAAAGGCCGCTTGATGCTCTTCGCCCCACTCAAACCGATCCGAGTCCATCAATTTCAAAAGCGTAGAGAACGCCTTCATTTTTCCCGCCGAATTAGATATAAAACGGCGGAGAAAATTTATCTTGCCGAGCAAAGACTGCAACTGCTTCTTTGTCGTTGGGGGCGGGGCAGCAATGATTGCGCGTGCCTTGTTTTCGTCCACTTCAATTCCTCGATGATGCACAAGGAAACCTAAGAAGTTACCGACCGATACGCCGAAGGCGCACTTAGCCGGTTTCATCTTCAGATTATGTCGTCGCATGCGAAGGAAAGCTTGCCGAAGATCATCTAGATGTGTTCGGCGGCTTTTCGATTTAACCACCACGTCATCGATGTATACCTCAACTATTGTGCCAATCAAGTCATGGAAGATGACGTTCATGGCACGCTGGGATGTGGCCCTAGCGTTTTTAAGGCCGAATGGCATAACCACCCACTCGAATGTTCCAAGTACCCTCGGGCAACGAAACGCGGTTTTATGAACATCGGCTTTGGCGATAAAGATCTGGTTATAACCGGCATGGCCATCCATGAAAGACATCATGTCATGAGTGGCTGCGGCGTCAATCAACAAATCTGAGATTGGCATGGGATATTCATCCTTGGGAGTTGCCAGATTCAAATTACGAAAATCAATACAAATGCGTAAGGCACCGTTTTTCTTTAGCACCGGCACGATATTTGCCAACCATTCGACATATCGGGCAGTTCGAATGAACCCGACGTTTAAAAGTCAAACCAGTTCTGATTTTATGCCGAGTTGAACTTCGGTTGAAAACCGTCGAGGAGGTTGGCGAAAAGGCTTGCAACCAGGTTTGATGCGTAATTCATGCTCAACGAGGGTTCGGTCAAGGCCAGGCATCTCGTGATAACTCCAAGCGAAACAATCCTTAAATTCGCCAAGCAACTGGCAGAGTTCGGTCTTAGTATGCTGGGGTAACAGAGCACTGATGAACAATGGCTGAGGGTTATCGGCCGTTCCCACATTTATTTCGTCCAATGGGTCTTTGACTTGAGGCCGGCTATCCTCGAGTTCGGCTAGGGCAGCCTGGATTTTGTCGAGAGAGAGAACAGGGCCATTGTCGCATTCGGCGAGGAATTCCACAAGGTTGACGCCTGAATCCGGCTGTTGGGAGATAGCGTACTAATAAGCCAGCAACCGTTCCATGGTTGATGAAACTGCAGCTCGGCGTGCGGTCTGACTGGCGTCAGACATCAGGGTCGGGGATGAAGTTGGCCAATCCGAGCCTCACCGAATCCTGGTGAACGGTTTTGGCGCCAACCTCGATGGCCTTCTGAACAGAAATCCGCGTTGATCGACCTTCTTCGTGAAGGCCGTGTAACGTGATGTATCCGACATGATCGTCGTAGTATCGCGCTTGGATCATGTTAGCTTCGAATGGCTGAGAATCAGCTGGGTGAACCACGACTGTTTTGCCATCCCAAAAGATGAGAACTTGATATAGCAATGAAGGGATACAACTGGTTTGGTGAATCCAATCTCGTCCGAGCAACGCGTTGTACTCGGTTTTGGAGTCAACTATAAAGAAAGCGGTCATGTGGTTGCGACCTGCGACGGTCACCTCTAATGGGAGAACTCCCTTGGTTTGGGATTTGTCACCAACGAAACTGCTCATGGTAATCCCTGATGGAATGAGCTCGTCGTTAGAACGACGTAACGCCCTCATGATTGTTACGGGCATGATATTGACCGTTGCTCCGCAATCAGCGAAAATTTTGGATACTGGGTATCCCTCGATATGAGCCGTAACATATAACGGCTTTAGGTGATGGAGATTAGCCGATGACGAACGAGGAAATAATTCGGCGAGAGCTGCCTTGAGGTTATCTTCTTTTGTCGCTGACTCGACTTCGGCAGGGAGTACGAAATCGGCCTGGGTAGCCTCTTCGGCAACTACGTCGCCGTCTAGGAAGTTAGGTTGGGACGTGCGTGGTTGAAAATCTGCAGGCAGAACATGGACCATACTGATTTCCATATTGTCGAGGACCGAAGGACCCATCCACCCGGTATCTCCCACCTCTGACGGTTTGTCGTTTGCCGGGCTTTTCTCCTCCGGACTTCTGTCATGGACAATATTCGGGTTGACTTCATCGACCGTTGCCGGGGTATGTTCTTGCAAGGCGTCTTAGAGGATTTCCTTCTGTTGGTCGAGGGGTTCAGGCTAATTGAGAATCACAACAGGGTCCGGGACTTGCGTTGTGCCGCGAGCCTGATCTTGATACATAATGCGGGCGTCCCTGATGTCTAGGTAGGCATCTAAGCGTGCCACGCGCTCCGTTTCATCGGCCGTAAGGTCGAAAAAAAAAACGGCCGAAAAGACTTCGAAATGGTATCGCAAGTACTGGAGATCTTCCAGAGAAAAGGGGAGCTCGCTCGTCTCGATATCAGTATATGGGTCGACGTCAAAGCCGAGGAATCGAGCCTCTTGTATGTGCTGGAACCTAGCTTTCAGCCCTAGGTCCGAATCCTTTTGAATAATTCGCTCGGCATCAGGACAGGCCAGAACGAGATCAATCGTGTCTTGGCATGCTTTCGGCAAACCGTATAGATCGTTGGCCGAATGCTTTTTGTGAAACTCTCGCATGTACTCCAATGCCTCTCCGAGGAACGGTGGATGCAGGTTCCGTCTAACCCTGATCAAAGGCTCTTGTATAGGTAACGGGGGAAGTTTGCTCTCGGCCTCCCCCTTGAAATGTTCAAGACGCGCCTTTATTTCCCCGGGTCGAAGTATAAGTTTGATTCGCTTATCAGCCTCCTCAAATATGGTTTCCACATCAGGGTTGGTCACTTGTCTTTCTTGGAGCAACTCCGTCATGATGGTCGGAGGTTGTCGCTCGTCATCGCTGCTAGTTTGGTTCTTCGGCTGCCACTTGGGGGCCGAAGTTTCCTGAGCTGCTTGTCGGCGGGCCATGCAGTCTATTCTTTGGCGCCGACGCTTCTGTGATTTGGACAATGCAGTATACACACCTTTAGGGGAATGGTAGGTGTACCAACGTTGATCACGCGGTTCGGGAGGTTTGAAGGTTTTCTGCTTTGCCGAAGCGTTCGAGCTGCTAGAACTTCGTGCGTAATAATCCTCGTTATAGAATGGTGCATCGAAGTCCAGGCGTCGTCTAACTGGGGGTAGCTCGGTCGGTCGTATTTTGGGGCCGAGTCTGTTGAAAACTCCCTGGCGTTGGCCTGTACTGAGTGTTTTCTGAGGTGTTGGGGCCGTGTCTGTCTTAACCTGAAACGGCTTTCTGTTTGGCGCTGCGTCGACGTTTATCTTACACAGACTGCAAAGAATCACTGATTTATCTTCTCCCTCGGCGCTGGAGTTTGCCATAGGTTGGATGACGGCCGGTCCTGAGAGAACCTCGGGTGGCTCGTTTGAAAATAAATCTATCTTGAGCCGTGGCTGAGAACTCTTCGTTCGAAAGTGTTGCACTGGGACGGGCTCGACCTTCTCTTTCCCTTTGTCTCTAGTAGACGGGCATCTACCATATTAACCGTCGCCGTAGGAAAGAGGTCGGTATCAACGCTTATTTTCTTGTCTGGAAACTTGAGTTTGCCGTTGTCGATCCAGCTTTGGACGGCATCTCGAAATATGACACAGTTGTTCGTCGTATGTTTATTCGAGTTATGGTACTTGCAATATGTTCTTGCCTTCAATTCTTCGGCCTTAGGAATATTATGCCCAGGCCGGAGCTTGATGATCTTGGCCAGCAACAGTTGGTCGAAGATGGCGTCGGCCTTAGTGATGTCGAAAGTATAAACCTTTTGTGTTTTGGTGGTAGATTCTTCGGTGGCCGAGCGAGTTTTTACATCCTTGGGATTGGCGTACGTCAATGCTTTGCAAACATACGGCTTATCGATGACTATCTCGGCCGCATCAATATTAGCATACTCATCAGGTTCGGTCGAGACATAGCTAATCGTGGGGTTTGTATAGATGGTTCCTCGGGATGGAGACTTTGAGACGTTTTCCTCTCGAAGTAGGTAGTCATATTGCTCAACGTGTTGAGCCAACTCATACATGTCTCAGAAGTTTGCCCCCAGGAATTTCTTCTTGTACTCCACGTCCAGCCCATTCAAGGCTAGTCTAACAAATTCGAATTCAGGAAGGGGTACCCGGCACCAATTTCTTGCCGACTTAAACCTGGTCAGGTAATCCATTGGCGACTCATCTGATGCTTGAGCCATCATAGCTAATGATGAAATCGACATTTCCATCCCTGGTCCATAGAATTGCTCGTGAAAATTTTCGGCCAACTCCTCCCAGCTCTGGATGGAGTTTGGTGGGAGATTGATGTACCACGCAAAAGCCGAGCCTGTTAATGAGAAGTTGAATAGCCGCAATTTATGGAAATCGCTATTAACGTCGCCACATTGAGTGGTGAACCGGGCCACATGTTCTAACGAGGACAAAGACGACTCTCCAGCAAACAGACTGAAATCCGGGATTTTAAAACCTTTGGGATATTCAAATTTTTCGACGTAGGCAGGGTATGGGTGAATGAATTTTGGGAATTTCGGCCCTTTTTTCAAGGCCGAATCGATCATCCTCTGGCTCTCGGTCGCATCGATAGATGTCGCCTCTGTTTTCTGGTCAGATCTATCCGCTCTACTGCTCGATCCTCCTTTTTTTTCCAGGTCAGTTGACTTGAGCCGAGCAAGCACTGGCTCAGCCCGTATTATCGGTAAAGGATCATTCTTTAGTGGCCATTGCCGAAAATGATCGGAGGGTTTATCTTCACAGATCTTGTGTACCAGCATTTCAAGCAATCTGGTGTGTGTTTCATTAGTACTGCTTATTACTTCGCGCAGACTGTCTATTCCTCGGCTGAATACCTGTTCGACTTGTCGAGATTGTTCATTTAGTCGTCTTCGAAAAAACGACCTTGTTGGTGGATCAGCGCCTTCACCACCATCTTCATTGCAATCCTCCAATACTGCATCATTGAAAATGGATGTGGTTTTGTTGGGGGCCTCTGCGTTACGAGGCTGACCGCCGAAGCCAGCTTCCTTTTCTCGGCGTGTCGTGCTCGTGGACTCTGGTGTCGCGGTGATAATGGGGTTTTGTGTCTGCGGTACCGACAAATCAGTCGTTGATTTTCCCATAACTGCTTTCTTCTTGACTGATCGTGTCTCAATTGGCATGAACTTTGTAGTTTAGCACTGGTCCCACTGGGCGTGCCAAAATGTTGACCCTAAAAACTACCAAGCCTACGTGGCGCGCAGGCCGAGTAATCTATGAGCTAACTACGTCCTTCGGTTGTATGCGGGGCGTGCCAACTCGTCGGTCGAGCTCGGCCGATGAGTAAAATTTGTTGATGTTGCGTTGGTCGCCCTGCCGATTTCTTGATCTCGCGACTGCGGCCGAGGAAGGAACAATTCTCGGCCTTCGAGTTCTAGAGCCTGAAGACAAGGCTGCTAGTCTTGCGAAGTTCAATATCAAATTTGGCTGTCAATGTGCCGAATGTAGTAACCTGGTAACACCTCACTTCGCCGAGAAGGCTAATGAGATGACCTCTGCCAATAAGGATTCGAAAATCCTTCTCGACCGAGACTTGGATAGGTCACCAGTAGGCCTTTTCGCAGTGCTGTTTATCCAAACTGAAGGTGCTCCGCGGTCGGCTGATTCTACGGCGATAGTGCTGTTTATCCAAACTGAAGATACCACCGGTTGCCTTCACAGTGCTGTTTATCCAAACTGAAGGTGTGTTGGCGAAAAGGAAAATAAAAATCTCAAGGTTGTTGAGAGGTTTCGCGTAGAGCGAGGGTTTGCGCAGGGCAGATTTGTGTGTTGAGTTGGAGGGGAACCTGAATGGTGCCACTGCCTCTGTATTTATAAGAGCGTCTCTGCAATCAAGTCCAAGTCATACTTGGATTAGGACTCCTTATTCTGATCCAAAATTACCTCGATTAATCCTTCTCCAATCAGGACTTTGAACCTAACCTTTATCATGCCGCACACATCTCTTATATCTTTGTCAACCTCATCCTTGCCGAGACCCCTTAATGCACCAGGATTCATGCTATCCGTAGGACTCTGCCTGCTTCGCCTTTATCCAAACAACACTCTTCCTGACCAAACCTGGCCGATCTCGGCCCATGGGCTAAATAACCCACAAGCCTCCAAATAGAACTTTCCAGGCCGAAACAATTCTAATTCGGCCCAAACTGATATTTTGGGCCTAAACAAGTGATCAATTTCTTGATCTAGAGATAATTAGCACAAAAGCAAATAATTAAAACCCCTAAGTGGCCACCCCACAAACTACACCACTAGAACAAGGAGTTTGAGGTAGATATGCCACATAGACGAGACGTGACATACCAAGCACCTAAACCCTCACAAAAGCCATCGCAACCAATGAAGCTACAAAAATGCCGTAGCGGCACAACTTGCCGAAGCAATACAGACAAAAGAAAAAACAAAACAAAAGGACCTAGGCTAAAGAACCGACGTGTCCACAGTGGAGAAGCAGGTGCAGAATTGGCAGGACGCATGGGTTGCAGATGCACAAGTAGAATTGGCAGGAGGCGTGGGACGCTAGCTGTAGCCGGGACGACACCCGAAGGGGTGGGGCTGGAGGGGATATCCAGTTAGAACTGCCATCGTCGTCGAAATGCCACCACAACCCATAAACCTCGCCATTAGCATGACTCCATCACATTACCCTCACCATTAGCAACTTTATCGCAAGGCAGTGCCACCACAACACAGTCAACGAGAGCCACAAAACCCGAAAGATCAAGCCATAGAAGGAGGTTCCGACCCACCAATCAACCAAACAAACACCAACCCAAACCTGCAGATCTAGCCCCAGACAAGGGAGGAATCCCATAGAAAAGTGGGGGAAGAAGGTGTTGGCTAGCACCATGTACCAGAGAGAAAAGTGAGAAGGGGGAGGGGGGAGGGATCGCGGTAGAACAGTAAAGGAAAGTGAAGGTCGCGGGAGGAGCGGACGGGGGAAGGGTTAAGGAGCGAGGGTTGGAAATGCTAGGAGGAGGGGACACTAGAAAGAGGCGGGAGAGGCTGCCGCCGGCCCCAAGCCAAAGCAAGGGACCTACGGTTGAAAATGTTGTAGAGTTTGGGGTTTGTGGTTGGAGAGGGAGGATTTTCCTTAAGAAGATATTATATTCATATAAATTTGGATGGACATTAAACACTTTCACTACTCACTAGGGTGGCGGTGTGGCTCTATTCTTCCCCTTCAATAAGCCATGGCAATTTGAATAAGGTTTTGAAATTTTTTATTTCTTTCTGAAATTCAAACATGACAAATTGCCCACTAGCCAAGGTATTTTGTTCATGAACTGGAAGAATAGCCTAACTGAAATGGTAATTTATGTGAAGATGGATATAATGGTTACCAGTACGCGATGGCAGCAAGTTTTTTTTTTCAAAAGGAATTTAAGGTCTTTCATCTTTTCGTCATAAGAATCTTCCATCCCAACAACCCAAACGGTTAACTTTTGAGTTAATTGGTCTAACTTTAGTGGAATAACGTTTCTTTTCCTTTCTATGTGTAATTGAGTTTACCCCGTAACAGATCGGATGTGAAATTCACAAAATTGGAAGGGAAAAATAATACTCCAAGTTAAATATCATGAGATAATTTACGTATAACTAGTATATATATATGTTTTATTTATTGAGATTAAAATCAAATACTACATTCGTCTTTAATCATATCCAAAGTGCAAGTCAAAGAATTGCTTTGGTACGATAATAAATTGAAACACACAACTGAATAAACAGAGAAAGCAAAACACAAGATTGTTGCCAGATGGATGGTTTTAGTTGTAGGCATCAGGATTGGCCACAAGGTAGTTCTCAATAAGCTTGAACAAACCATGGGCCTTGTCTTTACCTGCCTTAACATGTTCTTCCTTGATCTCAACATCTCCCTTGGTGTGATAGTGACTGATGTTCTTGATGATGGAACCACTGCTAGAAGCCACCAACTTAATCTCATAAGAGATCTTCTCAATTTTGTCAGAAATAGCATCTCCTTCAATCAAACTGTAGTTGTACACAAAATTATCTTTGTCAATTCCCTCAACCTTGTGCTTCACATAGCTGTATTCACTCCCTGTCAAATGGAAAAATGAAACAGAAATTAAGATATTAGCTAGTGTTTTCGAGATTTACACCACCACCAACAACAAAGTCTTATTCCATATATATTAATTAGGTAAAGTTAACAAGTTAATGGAGAAAATGGTGGAAACTAAACAAACCTTCGCCAAAGCTAACTTTCTTGATGGTTCCAACACCGTCATCTCCCTCGAGAATTTCAACAGTTTTGATTGCTTGTGGAGCAATCTTGGGGATGAGGTTGTCAGCATCAAGGACAAGGGCATTGTACAACCTAGCAGGGGGGATGACGGAGGCATATTCGGTTTCGTATGTGAGGACACCCATGATGATGATTTTTAAGAGCTTAGAAAATGATCAAGGAAAATAAGAATGAAAGGAGGAAGCAAAGAGGATGATCGGTGTGGATGTGAGAAAATGCTCCCTCCAGAGGGTGGTATTTATAGATTCGGGAGGGAGGGTACATGTGTAAAATAACCCCCTATATCTAAAGGAGTTGGGACAAAATTTGAAGTTTTCAATGGATGCTGTCCATGTGAAATGAAAATGAAATATTAATTTTCAATTGCATGGCATAAAATAAAAAAAAATCAATGCATAAATATATTAGTCAAAGAAAGCCACCAATAAAATTCTAGAACTTGATTAGAAAAAAAAAAAATCAACTTATTTCTACTGGTGGGCTAACTTATTAATATTTTAATTTTCCAAAAAACAAAATAATATTTTCATTTCTATTGTCTAAGACCACCAATCAATTCAGAAATCCAACGGAAATGTGCAAGGATTGAGGGTTAATAATACAAGAGAAGGAAGAAGATGCTGAGTATTATATTCGACATAAAGACAACCTTACAATGTCGGTGGGCTGTTTGGTGTTGAGAGATACCAATCATAATTGTTCTTCACATTATCATGTTAATTGTTACACTACAAATGTTTTGTTAGAGTATAGATGTAAGTTATTATTCGTGGGCGTCATGAAATTTCTTATTATTGTATTCACTTTTAGATTCCTTACTTTTATGTTTTACTGGTGTTACTTTCAACCTAGCAAGTTCATGTAGATTAAAACACCATAAGACATGTAGATTAAAACACCATAAGACAATGACCTTGAGAAGTCATTCTTAGCAGTAGTGTAGCAATCAACAGCACACAACAACTTCGAGCAGCACCTAGAACTTTACCAATCGCTTTTAGCACACTCACCACCACTATACAACTCGAACCTAAGGGAATTCTTTGGAGTTTGTTTCGATGGTATGTGCAGGGACTTTTGCTTACTATTTATACTAACTTAACTCTAATGTATCTTCCCATAATGATGACAGTAGGGTTTCTTATTGTAAAAGATATTAATCTCCAAATACCGTCAAAATAGGATGGAATCAGGAGCCCTTATTCTCCCAAATTAACAGGAATATTAACTTTACTTGGAGTCCAAGTTATAGCATATTAACTAAACCCTAACCCTACTTACATTCCAAACCAATCCTTATTCAACTTTTGGGCTCCTTAATACTGTATAATGATGATATTTAGGTTGTGGACATCATATTAAACTATCAAAGTATAATACATGATTACATTACAAAAATATCGTTTAATTATAGCTATCAATACCCTTTATTTTTTTTTTAAAAGGTATCGTAGACTATTGATTGTGAAATTTTTTACATATCAGAAAAAAAGGATTCATCCATCTAAAAATGTGTTAGCTATGTAAAATATAAAAAAACTTGGATGAAGAATCATTATGTGCTTGTAACCAAGTTTCCAGGTTTTCAATATATTATACTACTTCATATATTTTACATGTGAAATTTATGTATTATAGTATAATTATATATGTTATAGTACCATATGTTATACAATAAAGTTAAATAAAATTAAAAAATCCGCACAGACGTCTACGCGTTAGGCCTTTGTCCGCCGCCCGACTAACATCTTTTAAAACTTTAGTATAGGAATATTATTTAAATGTAGATAGTATTATATATATTTTTCTCTTTATCGGGTATCTTTTTTATGTCAGGCCAAGAAAAAAACATGGTTGGGTGATTATGTATGTTGAACATCGACGGGTTTTGAGGACAATCAGCTTGTTTGATTTATCAAGACAAATTTTGGGTTGCCGATTGGACGATCAGATTGGTTTAGAAGGTAGTTTGTATAATATATTGAGTGTATTTTTACTTGTTACCATTTAATTGACATTTTACAATGATTAAACAAATATTATTTGAAAAATTAATTCCTACTTATTCATGCGGTCGTAATACATAATGATACACTCATTTTGCGTATTAAACGTACTTAAACATACTGTTAATAAAAATGGAACTTTAATGAAAAGTTTTCGGTACTATTCACTTTAACGAAAAATTATATTTTTACACTAAAAAGTCAATCCTGGTACTATTCATTTTACCCTTTATTTTGTCCTTATCGTTAAAACTCAAAGTTTTCAAGTCCCTTTAATTAGTTTTCCTTAATAAAAAAAGACTTTTTAACCAAAATAGTTATGAGATTGTCATATTCCCTTACTTTGGTTTTTGTGATTTAAAATTAATAAAAATGATCTTTGAAATTATCAATGATCAATCATTTTGATTCTTCTGTGCCTTTTGCATATTAAACGTACTTAAACATTTCTATTGTCAATTAAAAAAAAGACTTTTGGTTCTTGGGTTTCAAACTTAAACGATTCAACGGATAAAATATATGTTGGGCTTAAAAAAAAAATATTTTCCTTTTGCTTTTATATTGATAGGGATCCCTATTCGTTCCTAGATTCCCGTCACTACAGATTTATTGACTTAAAACACATGGGTGGGCGCTTACAAAATTTGTCAGTAACTGTAGCATCCTTTGGATCCTTGTAAGGTCCTAGTTCTCTCTGCTTTGTAACTTTCAAATGCTAGAACAAAGTTTAAGCGTATATATGGGCTGTGTTAATTCTTTCCCATGTTGTGGTTGATTAATTTGGATGTTCAATTGGTGTTTGGTAGAAAACTTGTTTTGGGTTTGGACAAGGCAGAATTGTAGTAGACAAAATACACACACAACACACAATTGAAAAATGTTACACCTGAGGCAATTATCATATTGGGATCGATGTCATGATTTGATCAATCACAAATAGACCTGTAGTGTACAACACATTTATAGAGAGCGTAAAGTGGTCAGGGACTGCCTCGCTAATCTCGGAAGTAGCCTTGAGTTGGGGCTTAGTGTGTTTCATGGCGCTCAAGATTGTATCAGGTCCTTTTTTATGACAATTTACCAAGTGTTTCTAGGCCTCGTCTCATATCGGTTCTGATGCCACTTTGTATTCAATTTCATCTCTTTCGTAATTCTTAAATCAGCTGCAAATTTTTGGTGTTTCTGCAACTAGTTTCTTATTTTGCGGGAGTTTAAATCATTTCCACTCCAGTAAATCAAAAGAAGTGATTTACTAAAATAAAAACAGTTGACAGAGGCCAATTAAGAATTTCCGGCATCATCTTAGGTTTGCCCTTCCACTTTACTTAAGATGGATGCTGCTGAGATATTTGGAGGAACTATCTGATAAAAAAAAATTGGATAAACTACTTTTACACAACACATCCCCTGATTAAGTAAATTAGAATCGAAACTAAATATTCTTAATCACAATCTTGTACAACAACAAGAAAGTTTAGGAAAGAACGAGAAGAAAAGCACTTACGGAAAAAAGGAAAACAACATGAACAATATGTTAGATATATTGTACACAGCAGAATTCCCAAAAATTTATACTACTGAAAGTTTTCTTAAAAATTTTCAGACGTAGGCGCGAGGGTGCGCCATGAGGTAGGCTTCCAAAACTTCATACATCCCAATAGCTCTATCCTTGCCAAGCTCAATGTCTTCTTCTTTGATCTGTATATCATCTTTGGCTTTGTATGTGCTGGTCAAATGACAGATGCATCCTCCTCTTCCATACCCCTCAAACTTGACATCATATGTTATGTATTCAAGCTTATCCAACAAGTGATCCGTTGCATCGCTTTCGATGAAGGTGTAGGTGCAGCTGAGTGCCTCCTTGTCCAAAGCATCAATCCTGTGCTTAGCATATTTCATAGGACTAGCTGCACATCCCCAACAAAACCAACACAAAAATTAGACATTGAATTTCATGTAAAAACATAGAGAAAGAAAAATGGAAAAATTGACCAAAATGATTTTGTTTTTCAGTATATTGTCTTTATCTGATCGCTATATCATATTAATTTTTGGTTTGATTTTGATCGGTTCAACAATTGAGATTTGATTTATTATCCAATTTTCCAAGAAAAAGAGGGTTGACTTTAAATTTGCCTAACAATTTACCTTCAGTGAAGTTGATCTGTTTGATGGTTCCAACTTCTCCTGAACCGCTAAGGAATTCAATACTTTTAATTGATGAGAACATGAGCTTGGGGCAGATGTTGTGGGCATCCAAGATCAAGGCGTTGAACATCCTCTGTGGCGTCACCTGAGTCACAAACTTCTGGCTGATCTTGGTGACACCCATGCTTGCTTTGCTTGATGAACAACACTTGGGAGTGGGGATCAAAGAAAAAAAAAGGTTTTGATTTGTGAAAATATCAAGAGGGAGGGAGGAGCAAAGGTTATCCGAGTAATTATTTTTGAATGTGAATGATGAAGACAGAACTTTAGGTGGTGGGCTGCTGCTGCTTTGCTTGGAAGTTGTTGGTATGAATAATTTTTTTTTAAAGCAAATAAATTCAATATGCAATATGTAATGGTGGAATGCGATGTATAAGTTGGACCAAATGTAACCTAATGTGGACTTTTCGACAAGGGGAGGGAATCCGATGGTCCCTCTTTAAAAATGACAAACTGGATGACTTGTAGTCACATGAAATTTTCATGCTCTGAAAGGTACATGGTATGTTTTATATTTAGGAGGAAGATTGCTTGAAATGTTAGGCTTCTAGTGACATGGAATTTTCAAAGTTACATGATATCTTTTATATTCAGCAGGAAGACTGCTTGAAATGTTAGCCTTGTAGTGACACAGGAAA
The DNA here is from genome assembly GCA_024362995.1 of Heteromeles arbutifolia. Taxonomy (NCBI): domain Eukaryota; kingdom Viridiplantae; phylum Streptophyta; class Magnoliopsida; order Rosales; family Rosaceae; genus Heteromeles; species Heteromeles arbutifolia. The sequence continues at coordinate 25,323,153 of JANCRC010000006.1, forward strand.
TTTTCATGCTCCGAAAGAAGATCTAACTCATCTTATATTAAGCAATAATCAAATCTAACTTTGTCAAGAATACATTAATTTCCATGCAATGTTCAAGTTTTGGTGCTAGTAGAGTTTGTTCAAGCTTTGGAAACAATTTGGTAGACCACCACTGACCAATTATGTTTCCCTACTGATGTTAAGTCACCACCATCACCTCTTCAAATTTTGTAACACCTATTGTGATGCAACAATCTATATTATTACCATTTATCTCCATTTATGAGGGCGGAACTATGAATTTTACGAGGCAGGTTACTATGTCTTAAAGAGGCAAGATCTGAATAAAATTCTATTCCTTTTCTCACAGGGAGGAAGCTTGAATGTTATGGCACAACTAATTGACTATTGTTTCATATTGAGTCGCTAAGATAAGATAGCCTAAACTATTTTAAATAGTGAGTGACACCAAAAATTAGTACTAAGATTGATTAGTGTCAAAACCATGATATTCCCTCGCCTTAATAATACTTAAATGGCATCAAGCACTGTATGTGCAAGCCTATAAGATCAAAATCGCTCAAACAAATATTCGTGGAAGGAAATCAAGGCTCCAGGTCTGCTGTCCCGTATTTCATGTCTCATTTGTGTCTCCTGTTTAATTTTATGACAAGTGTCTCCTACTTTACACCCACATCTAACACGGTTAACTTAACAAAAACACTGTTTACTTTTTATAAAATACTTTTAAAAAAAATAAAAAAAAAATTAAAGAAAGCAACTCTCGAGACCCACCCCCAAGACTTTTCATCTCTCTCTTTCTCTTTCTCTCACCGGGGAATTCTTGGGTTGGATTGTGATTTAGAAGTCAGGTGTATAGAATTCGAACGACGGTTTTGATGAGGGGTGCCGTCAAGCAAAAATTCTCCAAATAAATCAAAGAACTGCATACCATTGCTATCATGATTGATCAGATCTGGAAAAAAGAAACGAAACAATCAGAGCTCCGACCGTTTCGCTCCCAATCGCAGCGTGTGGGCTCCGGCCGACCGATCTCGCCGGTCTCTTTATTCAGCAACTCATCGTCGTCATCTTCTTCTTCTTTAGCTTGATTTTCTAGGTTTTCTGTGATGAGTTCAGTTTGCTCCTTGTTGGGTTTGTCTGTGCTGGGTTTGCGATTGCGAGGCGGACAAGAACAGAAGCCGAATGCTCTCATTGTTCGATGAGAATAGACGCTCCAGATTAAACCGTTTGGTTTAACTTTTGGTTTTTATTTATTTATTAATTAGTTTTATTAAAACTTAACAATGTTAGATGTGGGTGTAAAGTAAGAGACACGTGTCAAAAAAATTAAACAAGAGACACAAACAGGACACAAAATTCGGGATAGCAGACCTCAAGCCGGAAATCAATGGTATTCTTCCACTGTAAATATTAGATCAAAATACTTTTATACCCTTTCATTACTGTAAAGATCGAAAATGAATATGTTCAAATCTTATTTGTTAACCAAAAGACATTCGAACCTCATTACATGAATTATATGATCAAATCATATATGATTTAGCTCATTGTTTTACTCACCATAACAATATTGACCTTGACGAAAAGAAAAAAAAAACAACATTGACCTATAATCAGAGCTTACAGTACAATATTGATTTTTTGTGTGTGTGTAAATTGTAGTAATAGTCCCTCAATTTTAATCAAATTAGAACAATATTCTCTCAACTTTAATCAAATTGGAGCAATGATCATTCAACTAAAAATCTATTACCATTGGTCCTTCAACTCATCAAAACGGGCAGTTATGGTCATTTTCATCAACTTCGTTAGAATTTCCGTTAAACTGAGTCACGTACCATGTACATGATGCTAAATCAAAAGACAAATAGAAAAAATCAAATAGAAAAAATTGTATCAATGGTCCCTCAACATGCTTTCCAGCCTTTAGGCTGCAGAAGGATCGGAACAAAGAAAACCCCAAAACTTTCCTCTTTTCTTCATCAGTTTGGCATTAGAGTTTTCACCTCTCTGATCTTTATGATTTGATGGCCTTTATCACTTTTTGTTGTATTTTATTATAAGAGAAATGCTAACGAGATTTTTTCAAATTAGGACTCTTATAAACTCTTTGTTATTTTACTGTTTAACGTTAATTTTAGTGCTAACATTATAAAATATTATTTAAAAAACATGAGATGGCAGAGAGTACATGGCGAGTCTCACTTTTGAGAGAGACTCATTAGCATTTCTCTTATTCCAGTACTAATATTATAAAATATTGTATAAAAAATAATTTTCAACCATTAATATTATAACACTTAGTATACTACATGATGTGGTGGTTGATAATTAAACTACTATTTTAAATCATTAAAAAAAAAACTCAATCATCAACAGTCACGTGATCTACAAAAAAAAATGTCCTAAAAATTTGGTTGACATTAATCCCTTCCTTGCGGATCTGAAATGCTAGGGAGAGCAGGACACATAAAAAAAATAAAAAAAATAAAAAAACAAAAAACAAAAGAAACAAAATCAAAAGACGAAATAGAAAGAGACAGAGAAAGGAAATGGTGGAGGTGGATAGGAGACGCCGGTGATGGAATGTTTGCCGGTGTCGGTGAAGGAGACCGAGAAAGGAGACGGACAGAGATACGATGAAGGCAAGAGGAAGGAGACATGGAGGCGAAACCATGAGAGGAGTATTTATTATCTTTTCTTAATAAATGGGTGTAATAGAACAAATCTTCTGCACGTAAAATAGATGTGGTTTCTTTGTGACTCTAATAAGTGATTGATATGTATTTATTATCTTAACTTTTTTTAATTTTATTTTCATAGATCTAATATGTCTCAAACATTTATTAATGCCACAAAGAGACCATACATATTTTGAATGCAAAAGATTTGATCTCAACAACATACCCCAACCATGTAATCCATTTATTTATGGACCTATTAGAATAAAAAAATCCATGGGTACCCATGGGTCAATTGGCCATTCCTGAGCCCATCAGTCAAGGATTGGCTATTGGGAGATTGTGACCCCATAATTTATGTTCCTTTCAAGCTGAGCCCATTCTAAACCTTAAAGGCTTTATAAATAAATAAATAAGAAGAAAAGGGCAATAATTTTCCCGCACCCATCTTATTCTCTATACATTTAGAGGAGGGTCAAAAGACGGAAGGAGATGAAAATGAGTGTCAAAATCATGGAGAAATTCTTTTTATTGAAGTCAATACATGGAGAAAGTATATTCCAATGGCCATAGTTACAGGCATTGTCAAGCATATTTCTATTTATCAATCCCCACAAGCTAGTGAAGGCAAAACCCCCACCGCCCCCCACCCCACCCCTAAAAAAAAATATTCTTTAGGCCCTCTTTCTACATAAGATTTAAGCATAGGCGTCAGGATTTTGGAGGAGATAGGCTTCCACAACTCTGTACATCCCCAAGGCCCTTTCCCTGCCGGCTTTTATTTCTTCCTCTTTCAGCACAACGTCACCCTTGGTGTAGTAATTGCTTACCAACCGGTTCTTACTACCCCCATCTGATGCAGCTTCAAACTTAGCCTTATAAGTGATGTATTCTAGTTTCTCCACTACTAATGGTTCTCCTTCAACCAAAGTGTAAGCATATACAAAGTTCTCTTCGTCGACTTCGTCAACCCGGTTTATCACAGATTTGAGCTGGCTACCTACATGAAAAAATACATGTATTCAACAACTTTCTACATTAAAAATGATCAACATGTGGGGAGTGTTCTCCGGCATATATATGTTGCAGGCCAAACTATCAATCTGATACCACATATTCAAATAAGTGTGTATTTATTTAGAGGGACGGAAAAGGGGAACCAAAACATCCTTCGCCTTAGCTAGTTTGAGAGTGGATGCTTTGCATCAACCTAATTCAACGAGCTAATATCGCCTAATCTTCTCCTTTATGAAAAAAAAAGAGAAGTCAAAGTGTCTACTCAAATAGTGGTATAGAATCTTTGGATTGATAGTCTAGTACGAGAATATTTCCCTCGTAGTGTTGTATGGTAGCCAGGTATTATTTACATGCCTTCAGCGAAGTTGATCTTCTTGATGCTTCCTGCTCTTCCGTCACCTTCATGGGTGTCAATGCTTTTAACAGCCTCTGGCATGAGCACTGGGATCAGGATGTGAGCATCAAGGACCAAGGCCTTGAACAACCTGTCCGGAGGGATTGGGGAAGTGTACTCATCTGTACGAGTGAAGACACCCATGCTGGAATTTACAAAAATGAAATGAATAAGCTAATGGCCTGCTTTTGGAAAAAAAGGTCGGGGGGCATAATATAACGATGAAGTTGAGGATGTTGACGATTTATGTTTAACATAAGGGGCGGTATTTCCATGGTTGATTTCCCAGTCCGCTACAGGAAAGACAAAAGAAAAGAATGTTTTTTTTTTTGCGAAGAACAAATTTGTGCCTTGGGATACCTTGTTGAAATGACAAACAAAGCATGAGGCGTTTCCAGCTGCTACTTAATGAAGGGGTTTATTTTTATTTTTATTTTTATTTAATGAAATGTTTTTTCAGGATTTATTTGATAATTATTTTAGTTTTTCAAACGAAAAATGTTTAGTTACTACTTTGAATATTGCAAGCCAATTTTTTCTTTCAAAATAACGATATATTTACACATACTGTGTTTTATTGCTATGACGAAAAACAATCATGTTTATGCATCATAGTACGGATTCAACCTCCACTAATTTTTCTCCTTTTAACAACTTAATTCACTAACGCTATCATTTGTCAAAGAAAACACACTATATATATTTACACTTAGTGGTGAGATAAATTGGTTTCGAACTCACTATCGAGGAGATCCGAGTCTAAGATCTCTCACTTACAGAGAAAGAAGAATACGGCTAGACCATAGTACTAAATGACATTAAAAGCCAAGCCCAAATTTGAAATCTCATAAAAGTAACTTTCAATTTTGATTTTTATATTTTTTTGAAAACTAAAGTTAATTACTAAACAAGTTTTCAGTTTTCAAAGAAAAAAGAAAAAAAAAGAAAAAAAAACGAAATAGTTAGCAAATGACTAAATAACACATCTTAATTTGGTTAAGGATATCCATAAGTTCATACCTACAATTTTTTTTACAGACATAGTCAGACCAATGAGGGATCGAATATTCAATGTTAAGGAGACCACATGTACCATATTAATGTACCATTTGTACATGCCACATCAATTAATTATATGCATCACTTCACATAAATGGTACAAATATGTGGTCTCCTTGGTAATCCCAGTGAATTAAAAATTTTAAAATTAGCCTTGTTAAAATTAATTGATATTTTCGAAGAGATTGCGCCTTGTTAGTAATGATCCAAAAATCAAATAACAAGAGGGACATGATCATAGAGTGACAAGTAGGTAGGGTCCGTGTCATGGACGATTGACACTATGAGCACATGATGACAAATAAATGTATGCATGTGCTTTTTAACTTCCAGCTTTATTAATTTTTTTTGGGTAAATTATATTTTACACTCTCAGATTTGTGGTCGATTTCAACTTCTTACAAAATCTTTAAAACATTTCAATTTCATACATTTACTTATCATTTTGTTTCAATTTCATACATCCGTTAAGTAAACAGTTAAGTGATGAAGTGGCAAATATGAGGTTCCCATTTGTGCTAACGTGGCTGCCATATTTGTGTCACGTGGTTAAACACTTAATAAAATATTTAAAATATTAAAATAATTAATTAAAGAAAAGTAATAAAAAAAACAAAAAAAAACCCAGAAATCCCTTTCGTCTTCCCCACCCATCACCTACCCCCTTCTCTCATCCCCTATCACCCACCCCCAAAAATCTCACCCGATCCCACCCCTTTCTCCCATACCCCATCACCCACCCCTAAAAATCTCATTCTCCCGAACGTGCTTGAACAACCTGGACCGCTCGATTTACCTGAAGAGGCAGAGGTGCGCGAAGGTGCGGATGAGGCTTCGGTAGCGGCTTCCAAATTCCCCTACCCAGGTGAAGTTTTGGGGCTCTTGAGCTTCTTCACGATGTCCTCCAACTGGTTCCCCGGACCACATCCACCACTCAGCTCAAGGTTCGATTCAAATCCGACGAAGAAGGATGAGAGATTGTTGATGGATAAAGTGGATGAGAGGGTGGTTGTATGTGGCGTGCGAGATTTGGGAAGTGAGGGGCGTTGGGTTCATCATGGTTTTCAATATGTTTTGGGATTAGGGAAGTGAGGATTTTAAGAGTGGGATTTGGGAAGCAGATTTGCATCTGGGTTTTGTTGATGAGTTTTCAAGGGGCGAAGGTGATGGTTTAGGTTAGTTGGGAGAAAAGTGATTTTAGCTGCTTGATTTCTAACGAGGATGGGTGGGGTTACAGATAGACGGGGGTGGGTGGAATCGAAGTATTAAAGAAGAAGGATGGCTCGACGAAGCTGGCGGCGTGGATCTGGAAGAATGGTTCCCACTGATATTGACGAGCTTCGCTGTCAAACGGCTATGCAGCTGATAGCGCCATAGGTCACATCGCCGGAGCCGTCGTGGCGATGCCGTGGAATCTGAGGATGAGGAGGGCAGGGTGCAAGGCTCCAATCAGGGACGACGGTGGCAGTGTTGGATGAACGATGACAACAAGAACAAATTTCTGGGTGGGGTCCACTTTATTTTAATTTAGGTTTATTTTTAAATAATATTCAATTATTTTTATTTGACACGTCATCAAAAAGTGGGCCATATATTTGCCACGTCACCACTTTAACGGTCAATTTAACAGATTAAGTAATAGTTGTATGAAATTGAAATGAAATAGTAGTAAATGTATGAAAATGAAATGCTTTAAAGATATTGTATGAGATTGCAATTGACCTCAAACCTGAGGGTGTAAATTGTAATTTACCCTCTCTTTTTTTTTCCTATAGCTCCACATGCTTTTTGATATATTAGCTTATTTCAATTTAGTTTTTTATGAAGTGAAACAATTCCGATTCTATTGCTCCGCATGCTAATTTATTTATAAATTATGTCAGATTAGGTGTTAGATTAGCTAACGACAAGATTCTTGATATGATTTTTACCACTTGCAAAAACAGAGATAAAAACACTTAAAATGCTTGCAAGAGTACAAGGTTGTCGTATTATAGTAGCTCAAGTAAGATCGTTTTCCACAGGAATTGAATGAATAATTTGTATTTAAAACCAACTCTTAATTAATTATTTAAAACAAAGTTTGGAAAATGACACACCCCGATCGAGATCGAAGCGTGCTGGCCGTCACGTGAGGGTGACGTAGCCATGTGCGCATTGCGGAAGCGGAAGGATAAAGAGAAATACGGATAAATTAAAACCAAACCACTAGCAATACTAACTAAGATAATGTGCTAGTGCGAATAAGCGTGAATTCACCATTCAGAGCATAAGTAACCTAGTGCAATCTAGCAGAACAATTATTAATAATACAGCTTCCAAAGATGATCCTACATGGAAGGTGAACTGTCAGAATTTCCGTCAAGCCCTAGTAAGCCACCAGCGAACAATCTTACCTAAAACCTGGAGGGGAGCAAAACAAAAAGAGTGAGTGGGCAAAAACAAGGTTTTACAAAAAATCATATCATTTTCAAAAGCTCCCATTCGCTGTAAAACCTGTATAATTTCCTAGAAAAATAGTATACATACGTATATATCTCAAAACCATGCTCAATATATCCAAAACCACATATATGTATGCCATGCGTATGCCATGTCCAATATCACAATATAACAATGTAAGCCAAGTGATGCAATGTATTATAAATCATCTACTAGCTGAAGTCACCTCACGTGATCTATACGGCGAAATCTAGAGCTCATATCCATCACATCTCAATCTCATATCTCATAAAGTATATACATCTCTATTTCATATCTCATCATGTATATACATCTGCACACGAGTTGGAACCACCTCACGTGGTCTATCCGACATGACTGGGTGTAAATAATACGCTCTAGTGTTACGATCACGTGAAGACTGTGCGAATATTCGCGGGTCACCTACGAGTCGAACCCACTTAAAGTGGTCTATACGACAAGACTGTGCACCTAACTTGGATCCAAGGCGAGCGTACGGTGCGGGAGGTGAACATCACGTGAAGGACTATGCCCCTAACTATGGGCGGGAGCACTAACACCGTGGTGCAGATTATGAGCTCTAATATATCTCATCATCATCATCATCATATCTCATAACCATTACAAGTATAATATACTCACATGTAACTTACCTGGGCCTCCGCAGCACCATGCAACAATATGCATAATTATGATAATGCATATGCTAAAATATGATGCGAGTATGACATGACATTTATGTAACATCCCACATCGCCTAGGGGAATGATCCTTCAATGTATATTCTCATCCCTACCTAGCACGAGGCTTTTTGGGAGCTCACTGGCTTCGGGTTCCGTAGGAACTCCGAAGTTAAGCGAGAAGGGGGCCAGAGCACTCCCAGGATGGGTGACCCACTGGGAAGTTGCTCGTGAGTTCCCAGAAACAAAACCGTAAGGGAATGGTAAGCCCAAAGCGGACAATATCGTGCTACGGTGGTGAAGCGGGCCCGGGAAGTGGTTCGCCCCGGGCCGGGATGTGAAAATTGGTATCAGAGCCTATCCCTGGCCGGAAGTGTGCCGACGAGGACGTCGGGCCCCTAAGGGGGGTGGATTGTAACATCCCACATCGCCTAGGGGAATGATCCTTCAATGTATATTCTCATCCCTACCTAGCACGAGGCCTTTTGGGAGCTCACTGGCTTCGGGTTCCGTAGGAACTCTGAAGTTAAGCGAGAAGGGGGCCAGAGCACACCCAGGATGGGTGACCCACTGGGATGTTGCTCGTGAGTTCCCAGAAACAAAACCGTGAGGGAATGGTAAGCCCAAAGCGGACAATATCGTGCTACGATGGTGAAGCGGGCCCGGGAAGTGGTTCTTCCCGGGCCGGGATGTGAAAATTTAAATCTCATTTCCTTTAAATATGTTTTCTGGGAAAAACATCAAGTATATATGTATACTGAAAACAAAAGCCCACTCATTGATATGTAGACGGGTCGTAACCCCCGTGCCTTGCTTGATGACGCTCGTCCTCGGGATAGGTCTCACCTATGCGAAACAACTATAAAAACGTCACTTAAGAGCACATAAACAGCACTAGCTAATAACTTCTCATATATCGCTCAAATTGGGTATATGAATATACCACAGTGACCTACTCATCCTCAGAAACATCCCCATAATTTTAAAATATTTTTCTGAGGTCTCAAGCGCCGCCATGCGCCGCCCAAGAGCAGGCGCGTGCCTGGCACACTGACGGTAACAGTAACGGCGTTAGGGAATATTCCGTCCAAAAGCAAGTATATTCCGTTAAAATTAACCTGACGTCGTTAACTTCCGTTAGGAATATTCCGTTAACTTGACAGAATATTCCTCTATCTTCTCCGGCGCTCCTCCGGTGCTGTCGCCGTCGCCGGAAACTGGAAAATTTTTCAAAGCTTGATATCTCACTAATTTTTCATCCAAATTTCATGAAACCAATACCAAATTGAAGCTCTTAACTTGTAGAACATTTCCTTACCTATTTAAAGCCTCAAAGATCATAGGATCTCGCCGGAGAAATTTGAGAAAAACTGGCCAAACTTGAAACTCACGATCCTAACGTCCAAAACTACCAAACGAGATACCCCGAGCTTCGTGAAGACCTTCTAAAGCTCCTTGTGAGCTTAAAATCCTCTAAAAACTCTTCGTTTGAAAGTGCATGAACAGTACTCAAATCTGGGTTTCGGGTTTCTCGGGTTTTCCAAGCTTTCAAATCTCGAAACTGGTATAGGTGAGTTCCTAGGCTTGCAAGGAACTTGAAAACACTAACCAAAACTTCGATCCGCGACTGGTTGAAGGATTTCGAGGTTGACCGTACGGTTTGTACAGAAATGGATGAAGATCCGAGAGGGAGGAGAGAGAGTGAGTCAACGAGAGAGTGAGAGTTTGAGTGTGTGTGTGTGTGTGTGGTCCAGCTGGGTCACCAACCAAAAACAACAAAAATAACACCAAAGTTCCAATTGGGTTCAAAATATTAGGGAGAAAATGAATTGGCCCAATTCACAACACACAACCAAACACTCAAGGGTAAATTCGTCATTTCACACCATCGAAAACGATAATTCGGGATGGGCTGTCACATAAAATGTTGATTTTGGAATTTAAAATATTAAAAACGAATTTAAAATAAAAATAATTAAATAAATTGACTAGAAAATCAATTTAAAGAGACAATAGGGTTCCGCCATCACTTTAACAAGGGATACTTTGGATGCGGTCCCTAATCCTTAACATTCTTTGATTAAAACCTTAATAGTATTCAAAGTTTGATCAAAGTCCATTGACTTTGTACACCTCATTATATTACTATTAATATTTATATTTTTATAGTTTTGACATTAATTGTTTGATATTTTATGAGATTTATAATCCTATAAATTTAAAATCCCTCATTATAATACTATTAGAAACGGTTACAATAAAAAAAATTCAAACATTTTGATTGAATAAATGGATAAAAACTGTAACAGCCCGTCCCGGAGATTTTGTACGACAGACGTGAAATGACGAAAATGCCCCTATGCATTAATTAAGGTATGTGTGTGTATGTTCTTAGGGATGTTGGCTGGTGGTATTTGGACCACACACACACAGTCACACCCTTTTCTCTCTCTCAATCCCGCACTCTCTCTATCTCTCAGACACACACACACACACTCTCTCTCATTCTCGGTGTTGTACGGACAAGCACCAAAACCCGTCGAAACTTTGCAGATCGTGTTCAAAGAGGACACCATTGTGTTCGTGAAGCTCAGATGAGTTGATTGGTACCCATTTCAGGTAAGGATACCTTCGAAATCTCGTGAAACCGAAACCCCTCGATTTTGTCACTATTCATGCTCACGTAAAACCTTGTGTTTTTGGAGATTTTAAGCTCATAGGGAGCTTAAGGAGGCCCTAAGGAAGCTCGGAGTGGTTCGTTGGAAGGTTTTGGACGTCGGAGGACTGAGATCGACGTGTTTCTAAGTTTGCCGAATTATCGAGCTTCCTCAGGTAAAATCTAGTGGATTTTAAGCTTTGAAACTTGTATGGTTGTGTTCTACATGCTCATAGCTTCATTTTGGTACCAATTTTATGAAAAATGGTTGAAAAACGAGTGAGAAACAATGTTTGGAAGTTTACCCAGAAACTGGCGAACATTCACCGGCGACTGGCAACTCGCCAGAGAAGACAGAGCATATTCCGTTAAAGTTGACGGAATATGCTAACGCCGTTAGTTAAGTTTAACAGTTACCATTAGGATTTGATAGAATATTCTTGGAATATACCTGACGGCGTTAACTGACGTCGTCAGTGTGACTGTCACGTGGTAGCGCGTGGGGGCGCATAGGTCCGTGCGCTCGTCGGCGCGTGAGGCTTCGAAAAATTATTTTAAAAATATGGGGATGATCCTGAGTTTGTGTAGATCACTGTGGTATATTTATATACCCAAATTGAGCAAAGTATGAGAAGTTATTAGCTAGAATTGTGTATGTGCTTAAAGTAACATTGTTATAATTATTTCTCATATAGGCGAGACCTATCTGGAGGATGAGTGTAGCCAGGCTAGACGTAGGGGTTACGACTCGACTACATACCAGTGAGTGGGCAGTTATTTTCAATATATATATGTATATGCTTGACGTTTTTCCCAGAAAACGTATTTTAATGGAATGTGATTTAAATGCTATGTTATGCCTGCATTTTTAGCATATACATTATCATAATTATGCATATTGTTGCATGGTGATGCGGAGGCCCAGGTAAGCCCAGGTGAGTATGTTATGCTGGTAATGGTTATGAAATAGTTGGTGATATTGTGATGCATATTGAGCTCATTAATCTGCACCCTGGTGTTAGTGCTCCCGCCAGAGTTAAGGCATAGCTTCACATGATCGTTCACCTCCTGCACCACATGCTCACCTTGGATCCTAGATGGGTGCATAGCCTGTCGTATATACCACTTTTAGTGGGTTCGACTTGTAGGTGACCCGCGATTAACGCACAGCCTTCATGTGATTGTAACACTTGAGCGTATTCATTATACACCTAGCCTGTCGGTCAGACCACGTGAGGTGGTACCGACTTGTGTGCAGATATGTATAAATATGTTGGGATATGATTGAATTGAGCTTTAGTTTTGTCGTATAGATCACGTCAGGTGACTTCAGCTAGCAGATTATTATATTGAATGGCATCACCTGGCTCATTATTATTTATTATATTGTGATATTGGGCATAGCATATACATGGCATACATTCAAATGAATCTTGATTTACTGAGCATGTTTAACTTATATTTACGTATCCTATTTTCTGGGAAAGCTATACTTGTTTTACGGCGAGGGGTTAGTATATTCAAAGGAAAATAAAGTTTTTATATAAGCATTGTTTTACTGACCCACTCAGCTTTGTTTTGCGCCCCTCCAAGTATTAGGTAGCTTTGTTGGTGGCTCACGAGGATTCTGGTCGAAGTTCTGACAGTACATCATCCATGTAGGATTATTGGTTACTGTTTGATTTAGTAATTTCTATGCTTGACTGCACTTAGACTTAATTATGCTTTGAAGGTGTAGTAACACTTATTTCCTTTCTAGCCATTCTGGATGTTTGGTTTTTTTTTATTCGTTCGAAAATTGTATATCTTAACGCTTCTGCAATGCGCATATGGCTTACGTCACGCTCACGTGACGGCCAGCATGCCTCGATCTCGGTCGGGGTGTGTCAAAAACTATGTAAAAATAAGAAATAATAAATGGCAAAAGAATGTATCCATAGTGTTAAAAAAAATTGGTACATTTCACATATAACAAAGTGGTACATTAATAAAGAATGGGTACATTATAAATAAATTAGGGTACAAATAAAAGATTAAAAAATTATGAGTACAAAAAGAATTTTAAAAAAATATAGGCGCTAAAAGAAATTAATACATGGGTACAAAATAAAACTAAAAAGAAAATACTACAAATTTAAAAAAAATGTAGCAAATTAAAAGTGGGTATAAACTAAAAATATAAATATATTATACAAAGTTTAGGCATAAAACATAAATATACCATATGTAATTTTTCTATCATTGATTAAATATACAATGTCACGTGACGGTATACACATGGGTACAAAAACAAATAAAACTTTAAAATGGGCACAAAAAGAAACTAATATATGGGTACAAATTAAAAATGACAAGAAAATTGGTACAAATTAAAAAATATTTGCAAATTAAAAATAGGTACAAACTAAAAATAAAAATATATGATAAAAAATTTAGCCATAAATATAAATATACTAATTGTAATATTTTTAACACTAAAGGAATATATTTAAAAATAAAAATATTTTATTATTCAAATAATTAATGATGTTATTAATACCCAAGGACCTTGATCAAAAATTGAAAATGAATAGGATTTTAATCAATGGAGTAGCAAAAAGAATGATGTGAACCTAATTTCTCCCTTTAACAATCATACGTAGTTCTTCCAATCACTTATGAATTACCATGCATATTTTGAAGGTTAGGTTTTCCTAATATATGTCCTACTTGGAATCTCCAACATAGAACGTATATCTAACATGCAACGCGTCCGGACGTTCGGATCAAATATGAACATGAAAGACTCATTAAGATTTATGATGTCACATCCCATAACGGCTCTGCCGTAGTACGATATTGTCTGCTTTGGGCCATGCCCTCACGGTTTTGTTTATGGGAACTCAGACGAGAACTTCCTACTGGGTCATCCATCCTAAGAATGCTCTCGCCCGAACTCGCTTAACTTCGAAGTTCCGATGGAATCCGAGACCAGTTGTGACATCCCACATCGCCCAGGGGATTGATCCTTAAATGTATATTCTCATCCCTACCTAGCACGAGGCCTTTTGGGAGCTCACTGGCTTCGGGTTCCATAGGAACTCCGAAGTTAAGCGAGAAGGGGGCTAGAGCACTCCCAGGATGGGTGACTCACTGGGAAGTTGCTCGTGAGTTCCCAGAAACAAAACCGTGAGGGAATGGTAAGCCCAAAGCGGACAATATCGCGCTACGGTGGTGGAGCGGGCCCGGAAAGTGATCCGCCCCGGGCCGGGATGTGACAATTGGTATCAGAGCCAATCCTTGGCCGGAAGTGTGTTGACGAGGACGTCGGGCCCCTAAGGGGGGTGGATTGTGACATCCCACATCGCCCAGGGGAGTGATCCTTAAATGTATATTCTCATCCCTACCTAGCACAAGACCTTTCTGGGAACTCACGAGCAACTTCCCAATGAGTCACCCATCATGGGAGTGCTCTAGCCCCCTTCTCGCTTAACTTCGGAGTTCTTACGGAACCTGAAGCCAGTGAGCTGGACATTCGATAAAATTGGAACGATACAGAGAAGGTTAGCATTCCCAATCCCCTTTCACTCTATGGTTCAAACCTTATCAAACAAGGCATTGATATTTCGTTAGTTGGCAGTGAAAGGAACTTGCCAAACATATAGCAACCACAACTGACCCATCCGAATACCTTTACTGTCAGGCATGAACAGCTATGGGAATTTACTTTTTGAGTCTAACAGGATATGTCATGAACAGCTCTTGAACTTGATACAAACTGTGAGCTTACAGAGGAACAGCTAGGAGTCATAGGCCTGATCAATGGTGTACATTTTGGGAAGTGAAAATTGGTATCAGAGCCAATCCCTGGCCGGAAGTGTGCTGACGAGGACGTCGGGCCCCTAAGGGGGTGGATTGTGACATCCCACATCGCCCAGGGGAGTGATCCTTAAATGTATATTCTCATCCCTACCTAGCACGAGGCCTTTTGGGAGCTCACCGGCTTCGGGTTCCGTAGGAACTCCGAAGTTAAGCGAGAATGGGGCTAGAGCACTCCCAGGATGGGTGACTCACTGGGAAGTTGCTCGTGAGTTCCCAGAAACAAAACCGTGAGTGAATGGTAAGCCCAAAGCGGACAATATCGTGCTACGGTGGTGGAGCAGGCCCGGGAAGTGATCCGCCCCGGGCCGGAACATGACACCAGTGAGTTCCCAAAAGACCTCGTGCTATAAGGAAGTGGGCATGTACATATAAAGCACATCACCCCCTCTCCGTTGGTCGATGTGGGATGTTACAATCCACCCCCATTAGGGGCACGACGTCCTCGTTGGCACACTCACACCACACGGCAGAGTGGCTCTGATACCATTTTGTCACATCCTAGATCGACTCCACCATAGCACGATATTGTCTGCTTTGAGCCACACCCTCACAGTTTTTTTTCTGGGAACTCAGACGAGAACTTCCCAGTGGGTCACCCATCCTAGGAATGCTCTCGCCCGAACTCGCTTAACTTCGGAGTTCCGATGGAATCCGAAGCCAGTGAGTTCCCAAAAGGCCTCGTGCTATAGGAAGGTGGGCATGTACATATAAGGCACATCACCCCCTCTCCATTGGTCGATGTGGGATTACATATGAAAACCCTTTGAAAAACAATGGAACCCTTAAGACGTGGTGTTCATCCTAGCTGAAATTACAATTACTAACCACAAGAAGCCAGCGTCAATTTCAGGGAACTTTTCGATCAAAAATGCATCAAATTACTTTTCTAAAGATCCTATTGGTTACTGGCAAAGCCACTTTAAGGGCTACCTTGGGCTATAGCCTAGGTAGCTTTTGGTGAAAAATAAAATTTGACATGTAATTTTTATTGATTTTCAAATATAGCCCATCATATATTTAGTCACTAATTCAAATTCTCTCGGTTTGATTATATAAAATGATATAATACAGTTTACAAACCATCTTTTTTTCTTACATTCTTTTTTTCTCATCAATTTTTGTATATGTACAAGTTTGGATTTACTTGAATTTAAACACATATTAATTTGTTTAATAACAAAAATTCATGGCTCACCTTGTCAAAATTTTCTTTAGCTAGCTGATACTGTGAAAATACAGTATCATGTATTTTTGTTTATAAAGATTTAAATCTTTAAGCTAGCCCACCTGGTGAAAAATTCCTAGCTCCGTGTATTGGTGATCAAGCATTAAGACAATTAGATAGTTTAAAACGGTGATCAATAATTCAAAGTATGCATTCAATCAATCATAGGCAATTAAATAAAAATTACATATTCATGTTAAGGCTCAAGGCTTCGCCCTAACAAAACGGATTAGTTACGCATATTCATAATTAAAAATATTATTATGAAAAAAAAAAAAGAATTGAAAACACCTTAAAGTAAAAGTTTGAAAATCTTCAAGAACCTTAGCCAATTTCCTATCTCCAAAGTCGCCTAAAAGAAGAAGTCGTCAAAAGACTAAGGCCAGCCAAAGCCTTATATCCCTCTCATCAGCTATCGCATAATCCCTAATAAAGTCCTTTTATCAAACTAGGAAACCAAATAAAAATAAAATATTATACAGAATAAAATCCTAATTAAGCTAGGAGAATCTGCAAGGAAACTGTCCAGCCATGTTTTAGCCTCAAATCTCTTCCAAATCCCTCCCATGACAATTTGTTTTAAAGATTGGAACATTATGAACACATCTTCAGAAGGGGCCGACTCCAAAATAGGTCATCTTGGGCTCCAAAGCTCGTAATCAAGCCCCAAACGTCACTTTTCAAGCATCATGCACTGCTCTTTTATTCTATTGCCATAAAATAATCGCTTGGTGGAAAAATTTGATATTTTGACACGATCAAGCTAAGTGACTCACGAACGTCCTCCAAGTAGAATTACTCCAAAATTCATCAATTTGGTCACGTTTTGCCCCAGAAGAAGTCGGAAGTCATATATTGAAAATACATTTCAAAGTATCAAAATTCTTCCAAAATAATAACCAAAATAAACTAAGATTAGGGTATGTAATGTAAAATCTACTCATCAGTTCTAACCCACCCTATCATGCAATGGTGATCTTAATAAATTTCTCAATGAAAAAGAAAACAAAAGCCTTAATCCTAGTTTTAGGCTTACACCAATTTGAACGATTTCTTATTCACATTAAAAAACAGGCTCAGACATTTGATCACATTAAGAAAACATATTCTTTACCCAAATATACATAGAAGATTTTATGTAGATCAGATCAGATTGCTCCAAATCAACACGCATAATATATTTTCCAAGTTGCTTCTTCTAAGTCCCATTAGATTTTATTTATAAAATGAATAGTTTGACGTATTTAAAAAAT
Source organism: Heteromeles arbutifolia (assembly GCA_024362995.1). NCBI lineage: Eukaryota > Viridiplantae > Streptophyta > Magnoliopsida > Rosales > Rosaceae > Heteromeles > Heteromeles arbutifolia. The sequence goes on from JANCRC010000006.1 coordinate 25,340,445, forward strand.
ACAAGGGGTTAGCTGTCAAATATGATACTCAATACTTAGATGACTGAAGAGGTAATTAAGGAAGGTTGAGTTGTCAATGCTCAATATACATACAGATGACTTTATGTTTTGATTCTATCATTTCTCTGATCGTTCTTTCTTATATTTTTAGGAAAACTAATGAAAATGGCTTGAAAACTTTGAGTTTTAACGATAAAGACAAAATAAAAGGTAAAGTGAATAGTACTAGGTTTGACTTTTTAATGTAAAAATGTGATTTTTCATTAAAGTGAACAGTACCGTGGACTTTTCGTTAAAACTCTCTATATTTTTCTTTGCCTCGTGACTCATGAGTCTAGACTATCTAGTCCAGCTCCTCCGGATTGACATGCGCAATCACAAGTGATCATATGTAACGAATAATTAGTTTGGATAGTTTAACACCTAATATGTTTTTGTTATTCGAATAATTCAAAACTTTCGATTAGATCCGCAAGTTTTGGAATGAAAATTAGAACTTGTTTCTATTCCGATCCGTCTGAATATCATCCCTTAACCCTACTATCACGTAAGAAACTTTTCTTACAATAAATAGTGGAGTAAAGAGTTAAAAGCAAGTCATGTCAACATCACGACGGTATTATTACCTTCACTTAAAACGTAGTATTATTTAACCCTTCAATAATCATGTACATTGTAAGTAAGTTGTACGTGAAGTTATTTATCGTATACGTCTTAAGCCTTACTCTTTCAATCCTGAATTTATGGGTCCTCGGGCGCGACCTTCAAATGACAATAACCCAATGTACTCCAAAGAAAAAGTCTAGCAACCAACGACTTTTCAATATGCTTTTTAATTTGGATATATTCCTTAAAACCAGAAGACCTTCTCTGGAAGCAAACCACCATCTTTATCACCATTTTGTTTGGATAATTAAGCTGCATCAATTTTAATTTTTCGTCATTATTTCTTCTCGTATGCAGTACATACGTGTGTATATATCATCATTTTTTTTCTGTAGACTTGCCTTTTGTATAATCTGGTCCATCATACTTTTATTATGCCAACCCTAAAAATCCTTGGTTGACAGAGGCTGAGTTACGGGCTCAAGTCACACGATCTACCGGCCAAGAAAGTCGTGTATATATATAATTTTTTTAGTGCAACGATAATGTACATGAAAGAAAGAGGGAATTCGACTAAGCTATACAATAAGCAATTTAATTTGGTGTTGAATTCGCTATCTACGAGATTCGAACCTAAAACTTTTTACTTACAAGTGAAGAAGGGACTAGGATTCTCTCCCTTCCTCTCACATTCTCTATTTTGTCTTTATCTTTTAATAAAAAATTAATATAAAATGTTGACGTGGTCTAACCGTGACCGTTCAAATAGAAGGAGAGGGAAGGGGAGGAAAATAAAGAGAGAAGAGAATCATACTCCGTGAATAAGAATACTCCTAACTATAGTACTAAATGACAAGTGGTTCAAAATTTTAAATAATGGTTTTTCTCTTTCTGCAATATCTTTCGCAGATTTGTTGGAATTTGCAATTGGTCACATTTGTGGATGGATCATGGACGCACATGCACTAGGTCATGGGTCACCAAACTAGTGGACCGTCTCCTTGTCTGTTTGAATTTTCTATTTGCGGTTGTATTATCTGTTTGAATTATTGTATTTCTAAACTAGCCGGTTCATGTTTGTCTAGTTCGAAGACTTATATTTGGTTTAAACGCTTGCCAGCATAATATAAATGCTGGCGTTATTCATACATTCATTTTTAGCTAGCACACATTATTTTTAATTTCTAATTATTGAATTGAATGAATTAAAGAAGATTAATGATCAAAATTAATAAAAATATAAAAGCGAAAAAAAAAAAGTGTGAATAGTACACTTTAATATAAATTACTCAGTAGATCTTTAACTACTTATAAGTTATCACGAAAGTTTATGATAATTACCGAGCAGTAGTCTTTATTACTTAGCATTTTCGTTGGAAACAGTTACTTTTCTTTTGGCACAGACAGTAGCAGTAGGCTTAGGGCTGGTTTGGTATTGCTGTGCTTTGAAAAAAAACTGCTTCTGATATGCTGTGAGAATAAGCAGCTGTGAAATAAAGCAGCAAAGTATTTGGTAAACTTTTTTGTAAAAGTGCTTTTGAAAAAAAAAAGCAGTATTATAGTATTTGGTAAACTTTTATGTAAACAGATGTGAAAAAAACCGGTTTTTCAAAGCTGGGTTTTGTAGCTTCTTGTTTTTGGCTTTTTTTCACCCAAAACTGCAAAAAAAAACTGAAGCTGAATGTTTATCAAACACCAAAAACTCTCCCAGCTTTTTTCATAACAGTTTTTTTTTTTTTAAATCACTTCAACCCCAAACTGGGGCTTAATTCTCTCGTTTGGAAATGTGTTTTTATAATGATTGAAAACACTTTTGAGAAAATATTTTTTGGTTTAAAAAACACTTGACGTGCTTCTTTCAAGAAGCACATAATTGGTGCCTTTTAAAGGAAGCACTTGAAGTGTTTTTTTTTTTTTTTTAAATTAACTTGCATTTTTACTAAGGATTGGTTTAAAAACATTTTTTTCTAAATCGCTTTCAGTTATTTAAAAGCACGAGAGCACGAGTCCTAATTCAGCTTATCATATTTTCCAACCAAAGTAAGTATTACCTCATATTTTTCAAGAACTACTTACTAATAATACTACATTCATAGTACCTTATCGACGTCCAACTCTTGAGCGGATGTTGTGGTTTGTTTTTGGCATAGTTGTCCAAATGAGACTGAAGCAAAATATCAACTTTTCCAAGTCAATTGCTGTTAACATAGGGAGCGATTTGAAAATTCTTCTTAGCTCTTGGGGCAGGGGAAGCCATTCTTAATTTGATGACTTGGAATATTTGTGGGTTCTGGGTATGCTGCAGAGTTGTGACAAAATCTGGTTTTGGTAGATAATGTTTTGAAGACTTAAGGGATTAGGAAAATGAGAGAATCTGTCCCATCACAATTTGTTATGATATAAAAGGGATGGACATATAATTATTTAAAAGATGTGTAAACATATTATTGTTTATAATCAATCGGTGAAACTCAAAAATTTCCCGTGTCAATAAATTTGCCTCTAAAAAAAAAAAAAAGATTTGCCTCTAAAAGATGTATAATTAACATTTTTTTTCCTTCTCCTTCTTCTTCTCTCCTCCTCCTCCTCTGCAAGTTGGGTGTGGGGGGGGGGAGGAACGAACGAACTGGGTTTTGGGGAGCTGCTGCTGCTGCAACTGGGGTGGGGTGGAACGGACGGACGACGGATGGAGGAAGAGAGGGCCGACGCGGGGAGGAAGAAAGGGTGGATGCGGGGAGGTCGGGGAGCTGCTGCTGCTGCAACTGGGGTGGGGTGGGGTGGGGGGGGGGGGAACGGACGGACGACGGATGGAGGAAGAGAGGGCCGACGCGGGGAGGAAGAGAGGGTGGACGAATGCAGGAAGATAGGGCGACACGGGGCTGGGGTGGGGGTACCTGGGTCTGGGTTTTTGGACGACGGTGAAGGAAGGTTGGGGAGGGATGGATGACGGTGAAGGAAGGTTGGGGAGGGACAGGTGGGAGGGGCTGGGTGCAGAGGAGAGAGAGCAGAGATAAAGGTGGGGAGGAGAGAGACAGAGATTTAATATTATAAAAAATAATAATTTTTTTAATTTTTAATTATTAAAAATATATTTAATAATTTTTTAATCCAATTGGATTAGTTAGTGGGACCCGAATGTAGCCACATCAGCACTTAACAGAAAAATTAACAGAAAAACTGACGGAGGTATGACATTGGCATAAATTCGTAAGATGAGGTATGACATTGTCAACTTTAAAAAATGAGGTATGAAAGTGTCGTGACACCAATAGTTGAGGTAGTTTTTTGTACTTTACCCAAAAAAATTACTGCAGATCAATGGTTGCAACTTGCAAGCGAGACATTAACTGATTTCATTATATTTATAGATAATACACTTACAGTCTGCAACTTTTTTTTTCAAACAAATACATCAAAGGCAACCAGAAGATGATCACAACCATAACACTTATTTTTCAAAGCCAAAGTGCCCAAAACCATGGCTACTTTGAGCTGACGAGAAAAAGCATACAAAGAAAAGCCACACAACCTTCGACTGATCATATAGTAAGGGTAACACCCAAAATACCATAGAAACATATTAATTTAGTTGTATGCGTCGGGGTGGCCCTTAAGGTAGCTCTCAATAAGCTTGAACAAACCATGAGCCTTCTCTTTGCCAGCCTTGACGTGCTCTTCCTTGATGTCAACATCACCCTTGGTGTGGTAGTGGCTGATACTCTTGATGATGGTACCACTTCCAGATGCCACCAACTTGGTCTCGTAAGAGACCTTCTCAATGGTGTCTGTCAAAGCATCTCCTTCAATCAAAATGTAGGCATATGAGTAGTTTGCTTCGTCAACCGAGTCGATCTTGTGCTTCACGTAGCCGTATTGGCTGCCTGTGAGACAAATAAATCATTTATTGTTAGATTGTGAATATAAACCGCACATAATCATATATATAGAAATCCACTAGCGTTGTAATAGTTTGACAACATCAACATGTATACGTGTTGATAAAATTTGTTAAACGAAACCATCTAAATAATTATCAATGCTAATTATCTGACCTTCACCAAAAGTGATCTTCTTGATGGTTCCGGGGCCACCGTCTCCTTCAAGGATCTCAGCATGCTTGATTGCCTGGGGTGCAATCTTGGGGATGAGGTTGTCAGCATCGAGGACAAAGGCCTTGAACAATCTTGCTGGTGGAATCTCAGAGGTGTACTCGTTCTCAAATGTGTAGACACCCATGAAAAAAAAAGAGGTTTGAGAATGAGCAAAAGGAAGCAACTACCAAGGATAATGGTTTTAGCGAAGGTTGAGAGTTTTGTGTTGGAGATGAGTACTGAGAGGTGGTATTTATAAGAGTAGAGTTTGGGGCATATTGTCATTTTGATCATTCGATCTCTACAAATTTACAAGGATCTTAAAATGTTTAATAATTTGTGTCACTTGTGTATTGGATATATCTAAGTGACGGTATACACACACTCATTTTTACCTCCCACACATCATTGTTCATTGTAGTCATTGGTCTTCTTTATTTAATCCGACCCGACAAAGAATTAAATTTGGGTGTGTAGATAACGCTATCCTTAATTAAGATCCATGTTTTGGTCAAATAAAGCACATTTGAATAGATTAATAAAAAGGTTCAACTGGGTTTTGACGGCCGGTGATTTTGTAGCCAAGAAAATAAAGGCTTTCTAGATGTATGGTTTCAATTTTTACCTTTGATGATCATCCCCAGTACTGGATGTGCATGCACATGGGGTTTCAAGGCTGCTTTTCAGATTCTAGTGACAGTCTGCAGATCTCACTTGAATTAGATGGTAAAAGGTCGTAATGTAAGATAGAGACGATCGATTCTTTTTGAAAATAACATGTTTGGAGCTTTTTAAATCATATAGTTCAAGGGAAAAGGCAACCAAAGGATAAAAGAGCACACATTCACAAATTATGACAAAATTGACCAATAATTATAAATGTTAAAACGTTTTTAGTTTGGCTTGGTTAATTATCATCTTGGTAAATTTTTGTTTCTCTTGTTTAATTTGGGAAAGGATGAGGAAGGGGTGTTGAAGACTTGAGAGTTCTTTTTGTTTCAACAATGGCAACTGGCAGTAAACGTTGCCCATCAATTTCTCTCATTAATTTCCAGTTGCTTTCTCAACAACTTCTTAGTATAAAGAAAATTCTATATCTTGCACTGGAGTAAACTCCTTATTAATTTACTTGGAATTAAATAAATTCGTTACAAACGCTGACTAACTAATGTTACCTTATTATAATTGGGGATGGTTTTCTACATTGTGACAAAATAATCCAAAGTTTTGATCTGTAAACTCCGTCATATTTATTTATCGTGAGATAAATTTTGTGGCTGCTAAACTAGTTAACCTTAGTTTATCGTGTTCACTAAATTCAATTTCAATTTGTTTCGATCACACGATCTACCTTTGGTCGACATCTCTTAGTGGCAAACGCTACTAAGATCTTTTTAAAATTAGTGGTATTTTATTGTAGTTTTCCTTTATTGGGCGTTTAAGCTCGTAGCTAACAAGTTATTGGCTGATTTATGAAAATTGAGATTAATAAAATAATGCTGAGAAACCAAAATTCAATTGCTTCATTACTAATTGGTAGGATTAATGGGATTTGGATCCAAATTGTGAGGATCTTAGGGATCCTCACATCTTAATTATTCATCGTGCGGTCAGAAATTATTTGAATTTTATTATTTAAAATTAAATACAAATAGTAACTAACGAAAACTGACCGCACGGTATACGATAATGAACGACTAGAATGTGAGGATCCTTATAATCTCTGTAAAAAGGATCAGGAGAGATCCTCATCCGGATTAATGGAGCAGTTTACATTACCAAATACCACATACGGACAGCAACAACATGCTTCAAACTAACAGCTGAGCATGTGGTATCTCATGAATGTGACCAATTAACTTTACCTTATAATAAAACCAGTAAAAAAGTTTGCGCAATAATTCTGCCGAAAGCTGGGGAATGGTCGTCATAGAACATGATAACATTTATGCTGACTATTTTATTTTACGTTTTTTTTGTAAAAATGAAAGATGATGCTGTCAACACATATATTTTTATTTTTTACATATTTTTTTATATTTTTGACCGTTAAATTAAATGAATTGAAAGATATCAATATACAAAAATTAACAAAAATATCTAGCAAGTAAAAAGAGATGCGTGAATATACTATCTACAATGAAAACCCCAAACAAAATGCTGGCTAGTCTACTTATTAAGTTTCCTAGCAGCCGTTGGAATCAATTAAAGTATATCGAACATCTTTTATTCCTTACAAATAAATCAATTATTATTTTTGTTTTTTTTTTTGGGTCAAAGGGTATTATTTGTTACCAACAACAAATTTTACAAACATAATGGTCCAAATACAAAGTATGCACAAAATGGACCATAAAACAAAAAAGGGCCCAAAGATATTTTGCAGCCCAATACACAAAAACAACAAACAGGAAAACCCTAGAGAAACTAAAATTCCTGTAGCAAAAGTCCAACACACAGTAAATCAATTATTATTTTTGTTTTGTTAAACTATTTCTACCACCTCTATATTATCACGAATTCAATGGATTCTGCAAATGATAGCCTATACTACGTTCATTATTTGTATTTCAAACAACCAATTAATAATTTTTATTTGTTGCTCTATCAACTGTCATAGTTGATAAAATATTTTTATTGGTACCATAAGCTCTTCTGGCGTAATAATACAAATATAAGTTCATGTGAACAATTATTGCAGGTTTGGCATCCAAGAATGTTTTGCCATTCTGTTTCAATCTACTTAAATCTTCATTTCTAATGCAGTGTGTATATTCCGGCAGTTTCAATGAGACATTTTGAACACATCTTTCATTGATAATCTTTTAGCAAGATATAGCAATGCGTCAACACGTCAACACTGCAATGATGTTAATGATATCTTTCGTTATCACAAAAGTACTACGGATTTGGGTTTATTCTATTCTTATACATCTCAAAATAGACCACCCCTTTGGTTTTCGGAATTATGCTTGCTTTGTTGGATATGTTAACGTAGGTTATTTATCTGACACACACAAGACACGTTTTTAGACAGGTTATGTCTTCACAGTTGTAGACACTGCAATATCTTGTAAGTCAACCAAACAAACCTTAGTTGCGACTTCTTTGAACATGCTTAAATTCTCGCCCTTCACAAGGCTACACATGAGTGTTTATGACTGAGAGCTTTATTGAGCATATTCGGAGCACATCTAGACTTCATTCCATCGTTGATGTCCTAACAACGATTATGAAAACAATGTCGCTTGGATCGACCAGATCAAGAAAGGATACATCAAAGGAGACAATAGCAAACATATTGCGCTGAAGTTTTTCTTCTCCCATTATCAGCAAGAGCATCCGAAAATTAAAGTCAAATAGATCCATTCCCAAGACAAGCTTGCCAACCTCATTGCCAAAGTCTACTTTTTAGGAACTTGTTTAAGAAATTAGTATGCGTAAAATGTTTGATTTGCAACGCTTGTAGTTCTCAAGGGGAGTTTTGCAAACTCAAGAGGAGTATCCTGTAGTATACTCGTTTGACCTAAAGTGTTTTCTTTTCCAACGATCGGGACCATTTGTCCCATTGAGTTTTTATTGCTTAACAAGGTTTTGACGAGACACCAATTATGGGTTGGTCATACCTTTATGTGCATTTTACTCGCGTTCTAGATACGTTAATTTTGACTTATTACATTTACTCACTTTTTTCTTTGGACTACGGATTTTGTTCATATCAGATTTTACTATAGCTAGATTTTGTGAGATTTACTACTATATGTAGTTCCCTATTTGAGACTAGCTCGCGTGTTGCCTATAAATGTCTATACGAGACGACTTCATCAACTTCTTCGACTTCCTATCTAAAGATCTGATGCAACTATTGCTTGAATATTTACACACTCAAGAAGAAGGGTTGTAATTAATATTTAACATAAGTAGTACTATAGTAGGATTTCTATGTAATACAGATAATACTTTCCTATTTGACCTTATACAGTAATTCTAGTGAAAATGATGAGAGTAAGTGCATGTACGCCTCTGAATCGAAACATATCTCAGAGTATGCTTTCATGATTTTTTTTCTTCATATAACGTTTGGAAAATAAGAAAAAGCTGTATTTTTCACATGTCCCACCTCATCGCCATAAAGATTAATGTGGTTTGTCTTAAACTTGGATATTCGTCTTCAGTGCTCGGGATATTCCCAATTTTTTGCAATCCTAACGAAAAGCCCTCACCATCCGCAAGTGTTAGATCGTGTGCTTCGTTTTACCCAATTATTTTTGTCAGAATCATAAGACCAATTATACAGCAAGTTTAAAAGCATTAGATTTTTTATAATTGTGTTGTCATTTTGTACTACAGTCTAATGTTAACTATCTTTATTTGTAAGTAAAATGTCTTAAATTTGAATATCTCGTGAATGATAAGTTCGCAACATGCTGTAACAACATTAAATATAAAGGTAAAGGGCTCAAAATTAAATCCCAATGCTAAATAATTTCATGGTCCCTAATAATTTTATTAAAACAAAGAGTGCCGGTACGTTTTCTTTTATAATACAAGTAATATTATTACTTTAGTGTACACAAGAGCAGGAGGATGATGATTTGAAGATGATTTGAACTCGAGATGCAAGGAATTGATATTGCAATTCAGCACTTACACTGACACCCTTTTTTTATTTCTTTTTCAAAAGAAAGGCACGTACAATTTCATCTACTTCATTAGTTTTATTCTCCGAATAATGTACATTGTTTCACATTTAGATAAAAATAAGGGATACTTTGGATGTGGTTTCTAACTATTAATATTCTTTGGCTGAAACCTTGCTTTAGTTTTTTATCGAAATCTCTGACGTTAATGTAATATTATATTTCTATGTAGGTTATTATATTTTTAAATTAAAAATAAAATTTGTAGTTATTTATATTAATGAGATTTTAAATAAAACTCATAATTTATGGGATTAAAAATATTAAAGATGAATTATACTCTCCAATATATTGTGTGTGTACATATATGGGAATTGTAACGTCCCGACCCGAAAATTTTATTTCGGAAACAAATTTCGGTGATAGGCCAAAATTGAACTCTTGTTTAACTAACTACTATTAATCAAAATTCTTTATTTAAATTTCTTAAACACTCACAAAATCTATAAATAGAATTTACTTACCAAAAACATAAGATTAAATTTTCAAATAATTCACCAAAATTTCACTTCTTCAATCAAATTCCCAACAAAAGACTAATCTCAATTATTTAAGGCTGCATCTAACCCCTGTTAGACTGCCTACGTACCCTTGATGCGGGATCAAGCCCTTCGTTGTGACAGCCCGTCCCTGATTTTAAGATTTTTTTAAAGTTTTAATAAAGGATTTTACAAAAATGCCCTTTGAGGCACGCGCATTGTTCGAGGTTAATCGTTGTGTCGTGCCATCTAAGATTTGTTTTCTTGACATATCCTCGTAGTATTCGTCGCTACGGACGCGTGGGCGCAAGCGGTTCGTGATTTGGAGTTATAACGAAAAAGATATTAAAGTTTGAAGTTTGGGCATTTTGGGAATTATAATAATAAAATATGGAAATTCTTTTATGAAAATGGACGGCCCAGATTTAATGAGGAAATAAATGGATGGCTGGGATTAATAGGAATAAAATTATATGTGTGTGTATGTGGCCGGCTGGAGAGGAAAGGAGGAAGAAGAGATTGGGCAAAAACTGCCCAACCAGGAGGAAGGAGCAGCAGCTCCGGGAGAGAAAGGAGGGAGCCGGACGAATGGGGAGAGGAGAGAGGAAGAGAAGGGCCAATCGGAACAGGGGAAAGGAGGAAAGGAGAGAAGGCGAGAAGCGGAGGAGAGAAGGAAGAAAACGGGTTTTCACCCGCGACCCATTTCGACCCGCGGCACCCACACCCACATTTCGGCGAAATTCACCCGTTTTTCCGGCGAATTGATTCAAGGAACCTCATGGGAAACACTCTAGGACCCTTGCTATATCCATTCCATCTCAAATTTGGAGAGATTTGATGGTGAAAATAGAAGAAACCGTGCAAAAAGGGGGCGCACGGGTTGGGTCCCTTTCCGTCAAGATGTGAAGCAATTTCTTCCAATCACCACCACCCATGGCATCCTCTTGAGGCCTAGAACAAAGCCCAAGCAGTGGTTGAGGCGTTGGAACAAGTTTGGAGGTCGAATTGGAGCACACCAAACCTAGGGTTTCCGACGGGTTTGGTTGGAATTGGAGGCTTTGCCGACCGAATTAGCCTTGGCCACAGGTATGAAAGTTGTTCTACTCATTGAGATCTTCATTTCTGTAAATTTTGGTAATTTTTGGATAAAGTTGGATTTTCCGGCGAGCCAGGGCGGCCGACCGCCACACACGGCGGCGCGTGGCCAGTGGGCCGCCAATGTTATTTTTAAGCTATATTGGATGTCCTGAGTTCAGTTTTGATAGTGGCTTAACATTGGTTGATCATTTGGACTTAATTTCGATACGATGCATGGTTAGGCCAAAATATGAATTGACGATCCGACCGTTGGATCGTCACCAAACTTTGATACGTTGTAATACGTAATATTTGAGGATTATAGGAACTTACAGATCGAGAATCCAATTTACGGATCTCCCGTAATTGGAGTTGTAAGTTCATAAAATGTAATGTTAAACGTCACTTAGTTTGGTAATTGGCGGAGATCCGACCGTTGGATGGTCATGAAATTTTAGGATGTTGTTCTAGAGATTTATTGTGGACCTCTGGAAGTTACGGATTGGAAATCTGAGTTGCAGATCTTCCGGATCGAACTTCATAGTGACGTGTTTTATATAAGTGATATATTCTATCGATATGATTCTGAGGTATGATTTGATGATTGTTTTAGGCGCCGATCGCCATGACGCCTTGATGTGTTGTGCTAGGGAGTTGCAGGGCGAACTCCAGGTGAGTGGGCAGTTTTGTTTTACGTATATACCTATATAAAGGAGTTTTTCCCAGAAAATCTATTTAAGTGAAATATGATTTGAAAGTGTGATTTGAAATGCCATGCATAGATTCTATGAATCATGTGATTTGAAATGCCATGCATAGAATTTATATGAGATATGTGAATTGATATTATATGATGCATATATGTGAATTGGTGCTGCGGACGCACATGTGAGTATCAGGTGAGTTATATTTGGTGCATTGAATTGTTTGATGTGATTTATGTTGATAGCTCATAACCTGCACCCCTGGTGTTAGTGCTTATGTTATTCACCGCATCACACGCTCACCTTGGATCCAAGTAGATGCTAGTCGTACAGACCACTGGAGGTGGTTCCGACATGCTAGTCGTACAGACCTTAGAGACGGTTCCGACTAGTAGGTGACCTTAGATTATGTGCACAGATGATTGATGAGAGAAGCACTAGAGCGTAATATTACACCATCCTAGTCGTACAGACTACTACAGGTAGTTCCGACTTATGTGCAGTGTAATGCCGTACAGGTCACAGTTGGTGACTCCGGCTGGATTGGATATTGAGCTCTAGAATCAGCCGTACAGGACCACTGCAGGGTCTCCGGTTGATTCATCATTTCACCTGATTTATATTGATGCATCCATATTATGTTTTTGACGCATGGCATGGCATATTTTCTGAAAAGTGATAAAGAATGGTGTTTTGAGATTTTTGAAGCTATATATATATATTTATATATGCTATTTTTCTGGGAAAGTATACATGTTTTACAGCGAGGGGTTAGAACTTTGATAAAGGAAAGTTTTGAAAAGATTTGTTTTACTGACCCACTCAACTTTGTTTTGCGCCCCTCCAGGTTTGAGATAGCAGAGCTTTGGTGGCCACGAGGAATCCAACGGTGTTCTGACAGAATTCACAATTGTATTTTTTTAAGCTTCCGAACTGTGTAAATGGTTACGTCACTCTCACGTGACGGCCAGCATGCCCTCCTTCGGGACGGGGTGTGTCAGTTGGTATCAGAGCCTAGGTTGCAGTTCTGTGTATCTTGAGAATTTCCTAGTGTCTTCTGTCAGAACTATACCGCCTCGTAGTGAGCCACGTCGTTCAGATGAGTTTAGTTTCCTTGGTATAGCTCAGTTAGGGGAAACTATTGCTATTGTGGTTCAGTCTATTATTCAAGGATTTTTCTCTTAAGACTGGTTATAAGTTGATGCTGAATCACTTTATGGAAATGAAAGACTGGAGGAAGCAGAGCGATGGCTTAATTATTTGGAAAAGGCATTTCGGTTTATGCAAGTTAAGGGAATCTTTCTTTTGAAAGGTAGGTAGAGACGACTACCTGGTTTCTGAGTATTGAATTTGCATCTTGGTGGAGACATAAGTCTTATATGATGTCACCGGAGGAAACAGCTGTTTGAGAGTTGTTTAAAGAATTGTTTAAGAAAAGGTTTATCCCTCCGGCATATATTGATGGTAAAAAGCGAAAGTTTACAAAATTTGAGACAAGGAAAGATGACAGCGAATGAGTATTATGGAAAGTTTATTGACTTGTCTCATTACTATTTGAATGTTGTTGTTAATCCGGTGGGAATGTTATGTCGTTTTAAACTGGATAATAAGAAGAAGTGGCGTTCTTTGACGACCACTATCCATTGTGCTTCCTATCAGGAGTTTTACGAGATTTTATTGAGAATTGAGGACTCTGAGATTATGTCCAGCGATAGTAATGAAGAAGAGGAAAAGATTGTGAATCAGAGGAAAGATGGCAAAGGTAAAGGTCAGTAATCTTAAGGACTTTAAGAGACTCAAAGCTTCAAAAGAAGTAAAGCTAGCTCTAGTTCTTCTAGCTGATATGATTCTTGTTATGGACGATGTTGCCAAAGAGTAATGAATGAGCACGATCGAGGTGTGTATATGTATTTCTAATGAAAGGCAAGATGGTAATATTGCACCCTTGAAGATTGTTGCTTACTTATCGAGACAACGGTGATTTATCAGTATTGCGGGCTGCAGACCGTAATATTAATAACTTATCCGTTGGATTCGTTAAGCAAGTAAACAGGTAGGTCATCCTACATTAGTATGGTGTTATTCAGGGTGTTCAGTGATGGTGGACGAGGTTGTTATGCCAGTGAATCTTATCTCGTGAGATATTGTGGATTTGGATGTGGTTTTAGGCACAGACTGATTGTATTATAATTATGCCAAGATAGATTGCTTCGGGGAATCAGTTACTTTCCAACGACCTGGATGACCAGAGGTTACTTTTAGAGGTATGCAAAGTGGAGTGAGCTATGCCGTTATTTCTGCTGTGAGAGCAAAAAGATCATTATCGAAAGGTTGCCAAGGATATTTAGTTCATGCGGTACTAAGAGATATTGCTCTGAGTAGTGTGGAAAAGGTCAAGGTGGTTAGACATTTTTCTGACGTTTTCCTTGAGAATTTACCTGGATTGCCGCCAAGCAAGTTGTGGAGTTCTCTATTGATTTGTTTCCAGGTACGGACCCTATATTAGAGATTGGTTCATGTTGAGTTAAGGGAATTGAAAAGGCAGTTGCAAGAATTGGTTGATAAAGGTTCTATTCAACCTAGTATGTTACCTTTGAGAGCCCCAGTTTAATTATGAGGAAGAATGTGGACATTAAGGCTATACATTGACTATGGATAATTGAATCGGGTAACGATTGAGAATCGTTATCCATTACCGAGTATTAATGATTGTTTGATCAGTTCAGAGGTGCCTGTGTAATTTCAAAGATTGATTTGAAGTCTGGTTGTTACCAATTGAAGATTAAGAGTGATGATGTCCCTAAGACGGTTTTCAGAACTCATTATGGTCTTTATGAGTTTTTGGTGATGCCATTCGGATTGACGAATTTTATGAGTTTGACGAACGAAGTATTCCAGGAATATCTCGACAGGTTTGTTATCGTTCTCATTAACGTTATTCTGGTATACTTAAGACTAGAGCTGAGCATGCTAGACATCTTAAATTGGTATTACAAAGATTTAGGGATCGTCGATGTATTCTAAGTTTAGCGAATGCCAATTTTGGATGAATCAAGTGGCATTTCTGGGACATGTTATATCTACTTAAAGTATTCAAGTGAATTCTTAAAAGGTGGCAGAAGTTGAGAATTTGGACAACCGCGAACCATGACTAAGATTCGGAGTTTTCTTAGCTTAGCGGGCTATTATGGATGGTTTGTGAAAGATTTTTCAGTCATTGCCTTACCATTGACGAGATAGACGAGAAAAGAGGCCAAGTTGAGTGGGATAAAAATGGTGAGCAAAGTTTTCAACAGTTGAAGTATTTCCTCACTCATGCACTTGTGTTAGCACTCTCAGATGATAACGGGAATTATGAGGTCTATAAGGATGCTTCCTTTAATGGTTTGGGATGTGTATTGATGCAAATGGTAGGGTGATTGCCTATGTTTCACGGCAATTGGAACCTCATGAGATGAATTGCCCTACTTGTGATTTGGAATTTGCGATTATCATCTTTGCTTTGAAGGTATGTAGACATTATATTATTGGTGAAAAGTGCAAGATTTTACGGATCATAAGAGTCTCCAATATCTGTCTTACTCAGAGAGATCTTGATTTTAGGTAACGAAGGTGGACTGAATTGCTTAGTGATTATGATTGCACGACCAGGGTGATCGTGCAAATGTTTGGGCTGATGTACTTAATATGAAGACTCTCGTGAGAATAAAGGCTTTGTATGCTTGTTATGTTCCTCTTCTTGTGGATTTCAGATCTACTGGAGTAAAGTTAGAAATGGAAGAACGAGAAGAAGCCTTGCTTGCTAGTATCCAAGTTAGGCTTATTTTAATTAATCGTATACTCGATGCCCAGAGGATTGATGAAGAAATTCAAGAATTAATTATTGCAAGGAATAACGGGAAAAAGAAAGACCTCAGAGTTGGAGAATCAGATGACATCCTTATGCAAGAGAACAAGATGTATGTACCTAATGTTATGGAATTAAAGAAAACAATTTTGGAATGAAGCGCACGGTTCAGCTTATGCAATGCATCCTGGAAGTACTAAGATGTATCATACCATTTAACCATTTTACTATTGGCCGGGTATGAAAAGAGAAGTTGCTGAATAGGTAAGTATGTGTATCATTGGTCAGTAGGTTGAAGCGGAAAGAAAGAAGCCTTTTGGATTGATGCAGTCATTTTCCGTTCTACAGTGGAAATGGAAAAATATTACTATGGATTATGCGTACAAGCTTTTTCGTACAAGAAATGGTTATGATAACATCTGGGTGATAGTTGATCGGCTCACTAAGTCAGCGCATTTTACTCCAGTGAAGAGCAACAACCTTTCCAAACAAGTGCAACAATTATTTATTTGTTTTATGGAAAAGAGATTCGGGCTTACGGATCTGTTGAGCTTTTTGGATATGATGGTCACTTCAAAGTTTTGGATAGCATTTCAGGAGATTTTGGATACAAGGTTACTTTATAGTACGGTTTATCATCCTCAAACAGATAGGCAATCTGAGAGGACAATTCAGATGTTGGAGGATATGCTAAGATCTTCAATATTGCAGTTTGGCGACGCTTAGCATAAGTGGTTGAATTTGAGGGAATGTAATTAGAACAGCTTTCATTCGGGTATTAGCATGTCGCTATTTGAGGCATTTATTGGAAAAGCTTGCTGTATACCTTTATGTTGGTCAGAAGTTGTCGAAAGAAATTTTGCGGGCCCTGAGATTATGGATGAGTCTACTCAGAATGTTCAAGTGATTAAGTTCAACCGGAAAGCAGCCCAGGAGTGGCAAAAGAGCTTAGCAGAGATGCCACTAATCGAGTGTATTATGTAGGTGATTGGGTGTGTTCGAAATTTTCACCTTGGAAAAGTGTGATTCGGTTCGAGAAGAAAGGTAAGTTAAGTCCTAGAGACATCGGACCTTATGTGATCACCGAGCGAGTCGAGGAAGTTGCTTACAGGCTTGAGTTGCCTCCAGAGCTGTCGGAAGCGCGTGGCGTGTCCCACGTATCTATGTTTCGACATTATGTTTCAGATGCTGCACAGGTGATATCTTCTTAACCATTGGGAATCAACCCAGATATGACTTATGATGAGGAGCCAGTGACTATTTTGGATTGGAAAGACAAAGTTCTAAGAAATAAGACTGTGGGCCTTGGTAAAAAGTTTTTGGAGGAATCATTCAGCGGAAGAAGCTACTTAATGAGACTGAAGATTGGATGAGAGAGAGGTACCTAAAGTTGCTCTATGATTATTAATGGATTGTTTGGTTGTTTGAATTTCGAGGACGAAATTCTATAAGGTGGGTAGATTGTGACAGCCCGTCCC
The DNA here is from genome assembly GCA_024362995.1 of Heteromeles arbutifolia. Lineage (NCBI taxonomy): Eukaryota > Viridiplantae > Streptophyta > Magnoliopsida > Rosales > Rosaceae > Heteromeles > Heteromeles arbutifolia. Next base: position 25,357,427 of record JANCRC010000006.1, read on the forward strand.
TGATTTTAAGATTTTTTTAAAGTTTTAATAAAGGATTTTACAAAAATGCCCTTTGAGGCACGCGCATTGTTCGAGGTTAATCGTTGTGTCGTGCCATCTAAGATTTGTTTTCTTGACATATCCTTGTAGTATTCGTCGCTACGGACGCGTGGGCGCAAGCGGTTCGTGATTTGGAGTTATAACGAAAAAGATATTAAAGTTTGAAGTTTGGGCATTTTGGGAATTATAATAATAAAATATGGAAATTCTTTTATGAAAATGGACGGCCCAGATTTAATGAGGAAATAAATGGATGGCTGGGATTAATAGGAATAAAATTATATGTGTGTGTATGTGTGTGTATGTGGCCGGCTGGAGAGGAAAGGAGGAAGAAGAGATTGGGCAAAAACTGCCCAACCAGGAGGAAGGAGCAGCAGCTCCGGGAGAGAAATGAGGGAGCCGGACGAATGGGGAGAGGAGAGAGGAAGAGAAGGGCCAATCGGAACAGGGGAAAGGAGGAAAGGAGAGAAGGCGAGAAGCGGAGGAGAGAAGGAAGAAAACGGGTTTTCACCCGCGACCCATTTCGACCCGCGGCACCCACACCCACATTTCGGCGAAATTCACCCGTTTTTCCGGCGAATTGATTCAAGGAACCTCATGGGAAACACTCTAGGACCCTTGCTCTATCCATTCCATCTCAAATTTGGAGAGATTTGATGGTGAAAATAGAAGAAACCGTGCAAAAAGGGGGCGCACGGGTTGGGTCCCTTTCCGTCAAGATGTGAAGCAATTTCTTCCAATCACCACCACCCATGGCATCCTCTTGAGGCCTAGAACAAAGCCCAAGCAGTGGTTGAGGCGTTGGAACAAGTTTGGAGGTCGAATTGGAGCACACCAAACCTAGGGTTTCCGACGGGTTTTGTTGGAATTGGAGGCTTTGCCGACCGAATTAGCCTTGGCCACAGGTATGAAAGTTGTTCTACTCATTGAGATCTTCATTTCTGTAAATTTTGGTAATTTTTGGATAAAGTTGGATTTTCCGGCGAGCCAGGGCGGCCGACCGCCACCCACGGCGGCGCGTGGCCAGTGGGCCGCCAATGTTATTTTTAAGCTATATTGGATGTCCTGAGTTCAGTTTTGATAGTGGCTTAACGTTGGTTGATCATTTGGACTTAATTTCGATACGATGCATGGTTAGGCCAAAATATGAATTGACGATCCGACCGTTGGATCGTCACCAAACTTTGATACGTTGTAATACGTAATATTTGAGGATTATAGGAACTTACAGATCGAGAATCCAATTTACGGATCTCCCGTAATTGGAGTTGTAAGTTCATAAAATGTAATGTTAAACGTCACTTAGTTTGGTAATTGGCGGAGATCCGACCGTTGGATGGTCATGAAATTTTAGGATGTTGTTCTAGAGATTTATTGTGGACCTCTGGAAGTTACGGATTGGAAATCTGAGTTGCAGATCTTCCGGATCGAACTTCATAGTGACGTGTTTTATATAAGTGATATATTCTATCGATATGATTCTGAGGTATGATTTGATGATTGTTTTAGGCGCCGATCGCCATGACGCCTTGATGTGTTGTGCTAGGGAGTTGCAGGGCGAACTCCAGGTGAGTGGGCAGTTTTGTTTTACGTATATACCTATATAAAGGAGTTTTTCCCAGAAAATCTATTTAAGTGAAATATGATTTGAAAGTGTGATTTGAAATGCCATGCATAGATTCTATGAATCATGTGATTTGAAATGCCATGCATAGAATTTATATGAGATATGTGAATTGATATTATATGATGCATATATGTGAATTGGTGTTGCGGACGCACAGGTGAGTATCAGGTGAGTTATATTTGGTGCATTGAATTGTTTGATGTGATTTATGTTGATAGCTCATAACCTGCACCCCTGGTGTTAGTGCTTATGTTATTCACCGCATCACACGCTCACCTTGGATCCAAGTAGATGCTAGTCGTACAGACCACTGGAGGTGGTTCCGACATGCTAGTCGTACAGACCTTAGAGACGGTTCCGACTAGTAGGTGACCTTAGATTATGTGCACAGATGATTGATGAGAGAAGCACTAGAGCGTAATATTACACCATCCTAGTCGTACAGACTACTACAGGTAGTTCCGACTTATGTGCAGTGTAGTGCCGTACAGGTCACAGTTGGTGACTCCGGCTGGATTGGATATTGAGCTCTAGAATCAGCCGTACATGACCACTGCAGGGTCTCCGGTTGATTCATCATTTCACCTGATTTATATTGATGCATCCATATTATGTTTTTGACGCATGGCATGGCATAATTTCTGAAAAGTGATAAAGAATGGTGTTTTGAGATTTTTGAAGCTATATATATATATATATTTATATATGCTATTTTTCTGGGAAAGTATACATGTTTTACAGCGAGGGGTTAGAACTTTGATAAAGGAAAGTTTTGAAAAGATTTGTTTTACTGACCCACTCAACTTTGTTTTGCGCCCCTCCAGGTTTGAGATAGCAGAGCTTTGGTGGCCACGAGGAATCCAACGGTGTTCTGACAGAATTCACAATTGTATTTTTTTAATCTTCCGAACTGTGTAAATGGTTACGTCACTCTCACGTGACGGCCAGCATGCCCTCCTTCGGGACGGGGTGTGTCATTCGTAGTTCACCATTCATTCTTTTATACATTTCCGAAAATATTCTAGAAATGGAAATATTCAACATTAACTTTCATTATCGAATCAGCTCAAATGGGTACCAATTACGAATTTAAAATATCAAAATGTTCATGAAATGGCAGCGTCGGCCCACTGGCCACGTATCGCCGTAGGTGGCGGTTTCTGACGAACGGAAACCTAATTTTCCGACTAACTCTAACATTTACCAAATTTTACAGGCAAGTAGAGTTCAATGAGAGGAACAACTTATATACCTGGGCCAAAGTCCAATTCGGCCAGGAAATAAGCCTCAGACTGTCGGAAACCCTAGAAATAGGTGTTCTCGATTCGACCTCAAAACAAACTCCGACGTTCCAACCATTGCTTGGACTGTGTTCCTGACATTGAGGGAAGAATATGGGTGGTGGTGACGGATGGATTTAGCTTCAGATTTTGGTGAATTGAAGCCAAACTCGTCGCTCTCCCCCCTCCTAGTACGGTTTCTCTTGAAATCCACCAAATTTCATCAAATTTTCGGATGAAAATGGGAAGGATAACGATTGGGTTTGAAGTAAGGATCATTTTGGCACTGGTCCCATCGTCAACGGTGGCCGAAATCGAAAAATCTAGCCTGGTCGGGTCGACGGGTCATAGGGGATCCGGTTCTCTCTTCCACTTCTCCCTCATTTCCCCTCATTTTTCTCCTTACCCGATTGGTCCCCCTTTCCCCTTCTTCTCTCCCACATCTCATTTTCCTCCTCTCTCACGCTGCCATCTGGCAGCTTCAGACTCCTCATTGTTTTTAAGTCTCTAATTTCTTTGTAACAACTTCGATTCACAAACGGTTTTCGCCCACGGTTTCGTAGGGTCAAGCTCTATCAAATTATATCAAGAAATACGATAAAATATATGAGGATAAAATACGTCCTCGAAAATTACATTTAGTCAACTAGTGCATTTTCGTATTTTCCACTTATCGATAAATTTTTTGACGTAAATTATAACAACTCCCGGAAACAAAATTCTAAAATTTCTCTAATCAAATTTTCATAACCATAAATCTATTTATTTTCGATTTACTCCACATATTCATATGTTTTAAATTTTCAGGGTATTACATTCGACCCCATTGAAATAAATCTCGTTCCCGAGATTTCCAACCATCGAATAACGAAAAAGGGATTTAGAACTAATCCTACCTTTCCATTTATAGTGAATAAAATCATAACCTCAGTCTACGACTTTATTCAAGCTCAAAATAAATAATTCCACGAATTAATTATCATGATTTTCACGCATATACTCAAATTTCTAGCCACATTAATTGGCAGAATAAATATCAGAAATTCTAGCTATACACATTGGCAAAACAAATATCAAACATCAAACTGCAATCCTCGTCGGATAAATAAATACCAGATTATCCAACCATATTTACCATTGGCTAGATAAATGTTAGCATAAGAACCCCAATCATGAGTAAAACTACTTACCGTCATTGGCTACACATAGTCGTTACCTTGATTCTTTCTCAAAATTTCTGGCCACAATCACTGGCGACACCAGACATTAGAATTTTTTTTTTTTTTTTTTGGCAAAACAATTATCATACATTCCACCGTAGCCATCATCGGCCAAATAAATATAAGAATTTCAAGCCATAATCATCAGCGGCTAAGTAAATATTACAATTTCAAGTCAAACCAACAGAATTGGCAACCTAGATGTCAGAAATTCTAGCAAAAATCATTGGAACTTCTAATCACAATCACTGTATAAAAATGAGGAATTTAAAACCAACCCACAATTTCCATTTATATTAAACGGACTCAAATACTCATTCTATTATTCATGTCCACCAAAAATTCAATAAATGAAGAAATCTCCATGGTTTTTTTTTTTTTTTTCCACCATTTCAACTATAATGATCAATTCATAACTTTGATTTATGATTTCTTCCACGTTCGATAAGTTTCATCTTGATTTTCATAAATATTAAAAAATTTAGCCATAAATATCATTGGCAAAGCAACGATTTCATCATCATTTTTTTTCTTTTATCCCAAAAGGTGACTAGCAACTGGAAAAGATCATAATATACCTAGTCGATACACATCACATTGATAACTCATTCTCACAGCCCACACATGGAGCTTTTCTCCTGGAAACACTGGGTCTTTGTGCCCATTCAATTATTTCTCCACATTTCACGGGTCATTTCACCCAAATCAACATTCACGAGCCACTTTGCCCAATCAAACATCCACGGGCCATTTTGCCCAAACAAATATTCCCCCCATTCCACGGGCCATCACGCCCAAATCGACATCCACATGCCTTTTCGCCCAAATCAACATCCACGTGCCTTTTTTGCCCAATTCAACATTTCTCAATTTCACAGGTATAATACGACTTTCCCAACTACTTGTCACAATTAAACAATCCTCCTAACGTTTAACATTTTCATAATGCATAACATAATATCAACCCAATTCAAGATTAATCCGAAACTTTAAATCAAACGCTCATCTTCAAAGCTATAACATGAATACAATATTTTAAAATTTTCCTACTCCCATTCAATTCAATTCAATTCAATTCATGATGATTCACAATATATGCATTCCACATAAATTCCTTCATACTCATAGAACTTATAAAATAATGCAATATTAATGCAATTCATAATTTACAATTCACATCCACAAACACCAATAATATCTCACATTGTAAGGTAGGATCATCTGCCCTGATACCATTTGTAACGCCCCGACCCGAAAATTTTATTTCGGAAACAAATTTCAGTCATAGTGACACACCCTAACCTAAATCGAAGCATGCTGGCCATCACGTGAGCGTGACGTAACCATGTGCACAGTGCGGAAGCAAGATTAATAAGGAAAATACGAACAAATTAAAAACCTAATGAAGATAGCTCGCTAAGGTGAGAATAAGTGTGAATTACACAAACAGAGCATAAGCAGTCTAAGTACAGTCCGATTGGACAAGTACTAATTATACAACACCCGAAGGTGATCATACATGAATGATGGTCTGTCAAAACCTCCGGGAAATCCTCGTATGCCACCAAAGAAACCTTCACCTAAAACCTGGAGGGGCGTAAAACAAAGCGTGAGTGGGCAAAAACAAAGTTTTTCAAAACCATTTCATTACTCAAAAGTTATATCCCATCGCCGTAAAACCGGTATAGTTTCCCAGAAAATAGAGTACATATATATGTATAAATCTCAAAATCATGCTCAATATATCCAAATCCACATATATGTATGCCATGTCTATGCCATGCCCAATATCACTATATAACAAATGTAAGCCAAGTGATGCAATGTATTATAAATCATCTACTAGCCGAAGTCACCTCACGTGATCTATACGGCGAAATCTAGAGCTCATATCCATCACATCTCAATCTCATATCTCATAAAGTATATACATATCTGCACACGAGTCAAAACCACCTCACGTGGTCTGTCCGACAAAACTGGGTGTAAAATAATATGCTCTAGTGCTACGATCACGTGAAGGCTGTGCGAATATTCGCAGGTCACCTACGAGTCGAACCCACTTAAAGTGGTCTATACAACAAGACTGTGCACCTAACTTGGATCCAAGGCGAGCGTACGGTGCGAGAGTTGAACATCACGTGAAGGGCTATGCCCCTAACTCTGGGTGGGAGCACTAACACCGGGGTGCAGATTATGAGCTCTAATATATCTCATCATCATCATCATCATCATATCTCATAACCATTACCAACATAATATACTCACCTGTAGCTTACCTGGGCCTCCGCAGCACCATGCAACAATATGCATAATTATGATAATGCATATGCTAAAATATGATGCGAGTATGACATGACATTTAAATCTCACTTCCTTAAATACGTTTTATGGGAAAAACATCAAATATATATACTGAAAACAAAAGTCCACTCACTGATATGTAGACGGGTCGTAACCCTCGTGCCTAGCCTGGCTACGCTCGTCCTCTGGATAGGCCTCTCCTATATGAGAAATAACTGAAATAACGTTAATTAACGCACATAAACAACATAAGCTAATAACTTCTCATATATTGCTCAATTTGGGTATACGAATAGACCACTGAGACCTACTCATCCTCAGAAGCATCCCCATATTTTTAGAAAAAATTTTCGATCACCCACGCGCCGGCAATGGCACGGCCAGATGCGCCGGCCACGTGCCAGGCACACTGACGATAACAGTAACGGCAGTTAGGGAATATTCCGTTAAATATAACTAACGGCGTCAGACTTGACGGAATATTCCGTCGCCTTCAACCTTGGACTCCGGCGACCGTCGCTGTCGTCGGAAAACTAGGAAAATTTCTAAACCCTATATCTCGGTCATTTCTCAACTAAAATGCACAAAACTTGAACCAAATCAAAGCTTATAACAAGAAGAACAAGATTATACCAATTTCGAGTTCCAATGATCGCTGGATCTCGCTGGAGAACCTTCAAAATTCCGACCACCTCTGCAACTTTTCAGTTCTACGTTTTTCGACGTCCAAAACCACCCAACGAGACTCCCCGAGCTTCGTAAGGACCTCCTTAAGCTCCCTTTGAGGTTGAAATCCCCTAAAAATCAAGCATGAAAAATTGCATGAACAGTGCATGTACGGAGGTTAAGGTTTCTACGTGAAATCGAAGGTATTCTTACCTGGAATTGGTACCACTTTACTCGTATGGTCCTCAGGAACACAATAGTGCACTCAAAACCTTCGATCTACCAAGTTTAGGAGGATTTTGGGTGCTTGCCATACAAAAATGGGAGAGAGAAAGAAAGAGTGTATGAGAGAGAGAGAGAGGGGGAGAGGGAATCTGAGAGAGAGAGCACGGGAGGGTGAGAGAGAGAAGGTTTTGGGTGTGTGAGAGTGGTCTTCACACTAACACATCACCAAATACCAAGAAATATCTAAGTCCCATAAAACAATTAATCCAAAACAAAATATGTACCACAACACGCCATTTAATGTCCAATGGCAATTACGTCATTTCACACCAATAAAAATGAAAATCCTGGACGGACTGTTACACATAGGCCAAAATTAAACTCTTGTCTAACTAACTACTATTAATCAGAATTCCTTATTTAAATTTCTTAAACACTCACAAAATCTATAAATAGAATTTACTTACCAAAAACATAAGATTAAATTTTCAAATAATTCACCAAAATTTCACTTCTTCAATCAAATTCCCAACAAAAGACTAATCTCAATTATTTAAGGCTGTGCATCTAACCCCTGTTAGACTGTCTATGTACCCTTGATGCGAGTTCAAGCTCAACATTAACTTTCATAATCGAATCAGCTCAAATGGGTACCAATTACGGATTTAAAATATCAAAATTTGCATGAAAATACAGCGTTGGCCCACTGGCCACACGCCGCCGCAGGTGGCGGTTTCCCAATTTTCTGAGGAACAGAAACCCAATTTTCCGACTAACTCTAAAATTTACCAACTTTTACAAGCAAGTAAATTTCAATGAAAGGAATAAGTTTCATACCTGGGCCAAAGTCCAATTCGGCTGGGAAACACCTGAAATCAGCTTTGGACCTCCGGAAACCCTAAAAATAGGTGTTCACGATTCGACCTCAAAACAAAATCTGACGCTCCAACCATTGCTTGGGCTTTGTTCCTGACATTGAGAGAAGAATATGGATGGTGGTGACGGACGGAGTTAGTTTTGGTGAATCGAAGCCAAACCCGTCGCGCCACCCATACGGTTTCTCTTGAAATCCACCAAATTTCATCAATTTTTCGGATGAAAATGGGAAGGAGAACGATTGGGTTCGAAGTAAGGATCACTTTGGCACTGGTCCCGTCGTTAACAGTGGTCGGAATCGGAAAATTCGGCCGGGTCGGGTCAGGTCGGCAGGTCATAGGGGATCCGATTTTCTCTTCCACTTCTCCCTCATTTCCCCTCATTTTCTCCTTTCCCCATTGGTCCCCCTTCCCCTTCTTCTCTCCCGCATCTCTCATTTTCCTCCTCTCTCACGCTGCCATCTGGCAACTTCAAACTCCTCATTTTTTTTAAGCCTCTAATTTCTTCGTAACAACTTCGATTCACAAACGGTTTTCGCCCACGGTTTCATAGGGTCGAGCTCTATCCAGTTATATCAAGAAATACGATAAAATATATGAGGATAAAATACGTCCTCGTAAAATTACATTTAGTCAACTAGTAAATCCCGGAAAATTTTTCGACGTAAATTATAATAAATCCCGGAAACAAAAATCTAAAATTTCTCTAATCAAATTTTCATAACCATAAATCTATTTATTTTCGATTTACTCCACATATTCATATGTTTTAAATTTTCAAGGTATTACAGGTTTGTTCATCAAAACTAACCAAAAAATTATTGTACCAAAGCATGGGTACATTTTTCAAAAGCACCCAAAAAAAAGAAAAAGATATTAGACTTAATAACATTATTAAATTTTTTCTATTAAACTTGACATGGATACATTCTCAAATCAACGAAGTAGAATGTACCCATAAAGTTTAAAAAATGGATAAGAGAAAAATTGAATGAAATTTTATATAAAAAATGGGTACATTTCAAATTAAAAAAAGGTACATTTTTAACAAATTGGTATATCTAAGAATGGATACATATAAGATTAAAAATTGAATTTTGTTTTATAAAAATTTATTGGTTACAAACTTATTCTAATTTTATTTTTATATTTGGGAAATGCTTGAATTGAAAATTAATTAGGAGCGTAATAAGGGTGTGAGTATTAAAACTCTAAATCAATTACTAACTTTTTTTTATAAAAATTATGTAACTTACATGTAATTCATTAATATATTAATGCTAGGAACTTTGATCAAAATCTAAAAACTAATAGGGTCTTAGTCAATGAATATTAGAAACTAAAGACCAGAAACTAATTTTTTCTAAAAATAATTCGAAGTATGACAACTTAACATATTTCTTTTAACATTTTAAGAAAAACACACTGAGAAAATTTGCACTTCAACATTTTATCCACCTATAATTAAAAAATTTAAATTCAAGTCTCGAGTATATTTAATATTAATTTATTTTTATTAAAGGTAATACCGATCGAATTATTATAGAATACATTACAACATATAGATATTCAATCTACTAGTACCATGAACAATTGGTTAAGAAATATTTAAACGGACCCATCACACCTTCAGCTGGTAAGCTGGGAACTCAAGCATATTACAAAAATGAATAACTTCAGATTTAGTTGTAGGCATCAGGGTTGGCCAAGAGGTAGCCTTAAACAAGCTTGAAGAGACCTGAAGCCATCTCTTTGCCAGCCTTAACTTGCTCCTTCTTGATTTCAACATCGCCCTTAGTATGGTAATGGCTGGTACTTTTGACGATGGATCCTCCATCAGGAGATGCCACCAATTTGGTCTCATAAGCTACCTTCTCAATTTTGTCAGACAACAAACCATCTCCTTCAATCAAAGTGTAGCTGTATACAAAATTGTCCTTGTCAATCCCATCGATTATGTGCTTTACAAACCCTAATTGGCTGCCTAAAAAAACATAAATATTCAAATTAGTTTAAATGATGCTTGTCATATTGCCACAAATTTTGTACTATCATATTATATATTCATCAGATACTAAAAAAAGATACTAAAAAGATGGGAGAAATTCAGAAACATTCCCCCCCCCCCCCCCAAAAAGAAATTTTCCGTTATTTAAGACCCCTAATCGACGTGAGGCAAGGGATAATTGGCACTTTTAAAAGAGAGAAGTGATTTTTACTCGTCATTATGCACCTTTCTTTATTTTTGTCCATTGTATTGAATAAATTAAAAGAATTAATGGACGTACATAAGATAAAAAGCGCATATGAAATCATTTCTCTTTCAAGATCAAATGACTTATAACCTAATTTAAAGTTCACGGAGAAAATCAAAACAAGGCTATGAGTTCATGAGGTTTTGCTGATATTCTGAAGGAAAAAGGAGGAAAGACACTTGAGCATAAAGAAATAGGGACAACCAGCTAACCTTCGCCGAAGGTAATTTTCTTAATGGTTCCAACGCCTTTGTCTCCTTCAAGGATTTCAATGCCCTTCACTGCTTGTGGAGCAAGCTTCGAGATAAGGTTATCGGCGTCGAGGATGAAAGCCTTGAACAATCTAGGTGGGGGAATGACCGAGGTGAACTCGGTTTCATAGGTGAAAACTCCCATCACTACAAAAAAAAAGGGTCATTGGCGAGGGTCAAAAGTCGTTGGAAAAGGCATTTTGCCGTCGCAAATACTTATTTACGACGGGAAAAAGCCCTCGCTGGGCGTCGCAAATTGATCCATTGGAAATACTTTTTTTTTTACCAGCCGTCGAAAATGCTTCATTACGACGCTTGTGGCTTGTCGTTACTAGTTATCTTTTCATCGGAATTGATTTTTCAGAATGACAAAATTATTTTATTTTCAACATGTCTGTGTGGTCACAAATACTTGTATGACCGTTGAATATACTTTCCAAGCGACATCTGTTTTTTGCGATGATTTTCTTACGATCAAAACATTATGTTGAAAAATGACTTTCCAACAGTAAAATGTTGTTTACAAGAGCACACAATCATCATAATTACGATTACCGACAATTAAGAATTGTCGAAAATACGCACAAAAATTCCACTGAGCATTGTTTAAAGAATATTTTGTATTATCATTAATAAAAACAAACATATATAAGATCAATGTGGTAAAGCCAATACATTCATTACAAACCTAAGACTCTGTTTGAACATATTAACACTAGTCCTCAAACTCTGTAAATGCAAACTTGAATTCTTTCGAAGACGTTGATCCATTGGAAATACTTTTGTTCCGACTAGCCGTAATCCTACACAATGAGCCAAAGTAATCATGTGTCTGCACCAAAATTGACACACCTTGATATCCGGAAAACAAAATAACTCTCTCAACATTGGGCCAAATTGATCATGTAATTACTAACCTGAACACAAGACCGATAGTAACAAAATAGTAGAGCACAAAATGGTAGCAGGAAAAGAAACTTCACAAGAAGAGCATCATTTGGATTTCCACCACCTCCAGTTCCTGGAAAGGTTTCCATAAGCTGTACCCTAACATTCTGCAGTATAAATGAGTCATTGATTATAACCTCTTTGAATGAAAAAGTTACAGTATAATATTCAAAATGAAAAATCAGATAAACATATAGATGACTAGAAAATTGAATTCAAAGCAGTACCTGCCAGACATCGACCGGTTTCAAAAGCCAAGACGTCCACCAATCCCAAGGTTTGAGGGGGCCAAGCGTATAGTGAATGACAGAGTTCACTTTCATCTACCATTCACTGCGAGTATAAAGCATAAAAAGATTAGGCACCTTAATTAGCATAAAAAAATAGAAATCAAAGGTCCATATCCATTTAGCCACTTCATATGCGTTATCACCTTATTGCCAAAAGGACATACTAAAGAAAATTCGAATCTAAAATGTAGATATAAGACATCATCACTGGTTGAATTTGGAATTCCCTCTTCAACTATATTCATAAAGTAGCACCACAGAACTTGTGATATTCTTGGCAGTTTCTGAATCCAATTAGCTTCACACGCCCCAATCAAAGGGTTGTTTTTATTTTATCTTTACACTCTCGTATAAAGGTTGTACTTGGGTTCCGCCCCTGAGGTTTCACTATTGAAAACCTAATAACTTCTCCAATGCCAAAACTTATTCCTAAAGTGTATGCAATAGACATTTTATGTCCTTCTATACATTTAGGAGTAACTGTGCAGACATCGATATCATGAATGGCAGTGAAGACATGCAAATTACTCGATGAGCATTAATATAACATGTCGAATAGCTATTGATACATACCTTGTTAAGAGAGAAGGACGACTACAATGTATTAGTGCTTTCTCCAAAGAAGCCTAATGACTGAGAAACATATGATACACATTATAACAACCAACTTGACACTAAGCATGAACTTGAGTATTGAACCAGGAATATCCAGGAACTCCTTTTGACAGAGCAACATGTACGTGTCAGAAATTATTTGAGCCATTGACATCAGCAGTGCAATCCAATTTAATCTGAAATCAGTTTCTACAAAACCATATCAATAAAAACATCACCCCAGTGTTCAGCCTCTCAGAATACTTCAAGTTAGCACAGAATTTACTACATTTGAAAAGATCCTCAATGCTCTTGACAACAATAGTATCCGCATCGAGATACACAACTGCACAATCAAACTCTCAGCGATAAGAAACACAAAAAAGAGTGAAACTTCAAAATCTTAAAACTAAAAATATTGCATCTTTGATTTGTTATATCCTATGAGAACTACAAAATCGAAGTTTTCACCCCAAAACCTCGTCGGCCAGACTTGATTAGGATTTGCCAATAAAGTAATCTTCTCCACTATCCATCCATCAGCCTGCACTCATTCACCAAAACTAATCAAGCTTACAATAAACATGATTCCGGGCTGTTTTTCGCAGCTCGAACTTCACTTAAACAAATAAAGCCTAAACTCAATTCAGCTTCCTTAACTGGAAACAGGAACATAAATTAATCACCTGGAGAAGCTTCATGGCGTAATCGGAGACGCCGTTGGAGACCAGAGCCACCATGTCCTTGGTCGATCCAGTGTCCCAATCTAAAAGAGAAATTGCATTTGCAGGCATGAGAAAGAAGAGATTTTTACCTTTTCATCCTGATGCAGAGCGATCCGGAGTGACAGTGGAGCAATAGAGTGAGCGGCGGAGGTGAGAAAGAGGGCAAAACCAAGGCTGAATTTATAAGGTTTTCAACGAAATTGGGGAAAATTGCTCCAAAAATAAAGTTTTTGATGGCAGTTTTGAAGAGATTCTGGTGCGTAGAGTCCCATCTCCACTGAGTTGGCTCGGAGGAGGAAGAAGTGTTCTTCTGGCATCAGCAGAGGGGCGAATCAGGAAACGTGAAGAAGGTTTGAGAGGAAGTATGAATATGGGTGGTGGGCAGCAAGCGACATGGAGAGAAGGCCATGGATTGCGACAGAGCGATGGAGAGAGAGAAACTGTGAGAGATTTTGAGAAATGAAGGATGGAGGCTAGGGTTTTGTTTCTGAAAGTGGAAAGGCAGAGAAGTTGTGAGAGAGAAATGAAAAGGAGGAGAGAGCGCTGAATGGCGTTCTCTTTGGAAATACAGTTTAGTTTTTGGGCGCCATGCCAAAATTTTGGCAGCCCTCCAAAAACACTTATGATTTAATCGCTAGATTAAATTCAAGGGTAAGGATTTAATCTCACGTATGTAAGATTAAATCTTAAGGCTATTATTGTAGTTAAGATTTTAATAGTTTTTTAATTAATGTAGAAGTACAAAAAAATATACAAACGCTCGTAATATCAAGCTCGACAACTTTTGTGAAGATGTTAATTTCGAAATTTGTCACTATAATCTCATAAACTCCAGGTGTTTGTTGAATCTATCGTTTTGAAGGAATACACATTCTACAAAACTAGTTTCAACAATCCAACCGTCAAACTTGTTTGTATATGCTCCAAGATCGCATACGTAAAAAATCGCAAAAAACTGACATTCATATATTATGTAACGGCACGAAACCTTTCGACGGTTATAAACAAAAACTCACAATTTAACGGTTATTTTAATTCTGATTTTGATGATTTTTTACAAATACACTCCTCAGCCCTATAAGAGTACGACGAACGAATTCGATCTTCAATTTAAAATATTTGCACTACAATGGATGTATAAAATAAACTCTAAGTGTTTGTTGAATCTATTGTTTTGAAGAGATACACATTCTACAAAAGTAGTTTCAACGATTCAACCATCAGACTTGTTTGTATATCCTCCAAGATTGCATGCGTAAAAAATTGCAAAAAACTGACATTCAGATATTAGGTAACGGGACGAAACCTTTCGACAGTTATAAACGAAAACTCACGATTTAACGATTATTTTAACTCTGATTTTGATGATTGTTTACAAATATAGTCCTCAACCCTATAAGAGTACAATGAACGAATTCGATCTTCAATTTAAAATATTTTCAGTAGTGGATACCACAAATTATTATGTTCTACTTAATGGAAGTGTAAAATAAACTCCAAATGTTTATTGGATCTATCATTTTGAAAGGATACATATTCTACAAAACTAGTTTCAACGATTAAACCGTCAAACTTGTTTGTATATGCTCCAAGATCGCATACGTAAAAAATCGTAAAAAAATGACATTCATATATTAGGTAACGGGACGAAATCTTTCGACGATTATAAACGAAAACTCATGATTTAACGGTTATTTTAACTCCAATTTTGTTGATTTTTTACAACTACACTCCTCAAGCCTATAAGAGTACGACGAACAAATTCGATCTTCAATTTAAAATATTTGCACAAATGGATAGTACTATTTTAATACGGTTTTGTGCTTTTTTCCATATGTATTCTATGTTATATGATCTATTTATTGTAGAATTTAAATTAAGTATCAAACTTATTTCAAGAATATTCCAACGACACGTGTGACCATTGATAAATAATTGATTCCAACAAAACCATATGCCTTAAAAATTTATTTTGACAAAGAAAAATATTTGTCGGAAAAAATATGATTATTTCCGACAACAATTAATCACCCTCAAAAATATAAAAGCATTACCGAGAGGACTTTTTTTTCCCTAAAAAATATAAAAACATTATCGAGAGGACTTTTTTCCCTCGAAAATACTAAATCAATTTCGTCAACATGAGTAAACCTTCGGAAACAACCATTCTATTTCCGATGAGAACTTTACTCGTCGTTAATACAACTAGCGCCAATTCTTCCCGCCAAACAAAAGTGCATTTCCTACAAAACTTGAGATTTTTTCCAAGGACAATATGCGCGTTGGTAATAAAAATTTGTTCCATGCCATGCTTCCAACGACCCATATTTTATGGTCGCAAAATGTGTTTTTTACGACGGTTTTTTGGGGCCCTCGGAAAATCTTCGTAGGTAATGACTGTGACAGCCCGTCCCTGATTTTACAATTGTATAAAATTTTTAATAAGTGATTTTACGAAATTGCCCTTTGAAGCACGTCTGTTGACTGAGGTTTATTACGGTCCTAAGTTTTGTTTTCTTGCCATATTCTCATAGTACACATCACTATGGACGCGTGGGCGTAAGCGGTTCGTGATTTGGAGCTATATCGAAGAAGATATTAACGTTTGAAGTTGGGGGTTAAAATGATAATTTAATTGTTATTTGGAGAATTTTAGAAAATCTGGAGTGCCACGTGGGCGGCCCAGATTAAAAGAAAATAAATTGTGTGGTGGAGATTAGAAGGAAAGGATGAACATGGGAAAGAAGTGGAGGAATAAGGAGAGAGAGGGATGGGCACTGCCCAATCAGAAACAGAAGCAAGGAGGGAAAGGAGGTGCGGGGGATCCCTGACCCATGGGTGTGCGACCCGACCCGGTTGGGATCTCTTGCCATTTCCGGTGGGTTTCCACCCATTTTTCTGATGAATTGAACCGCCTAATCACTTGGGAACCCCTCCAAAACCCTTCCTCTATCCTTTCCACCCCAAATTTGGTGATAATTGGCCTCCCAAATAGCAAAATCGCACCGGTGGGTGCGATGAACCCTAACCTTCGATTCTCTCAATTTTGAAATGATTTCTTCCAATTACCAACACCCATAGCATCCTATTGAGGTCTGGAACAAAGGCCAAACAAGTTTGGAAGCGGCGGAGTTGTTTGGTGACGGATCGAACACACCCAAATTCAAGGGTTCCGTACGGTTTTTGATGAAATTGGAGCTCTTATCGACCAAATTGGCCTTGGTTACAGGTATGAAAGTTGTTCTACTCTTTGAGATCTTTAATTCTGCAAATTTTGAGAATTTGTGGAGAAAGTTGAATTTTCTGGCAAGCCGGGGCGGTCGACCGCCACCCACGGCGGCGCAGGCGGCGACGCGTGGCCAATGGGCTGTCAATGTTATTTTTAGGTTATGTTTGATATCCTAAATTCATTTTTGATAATCGGATGACGTAGATTGATCAATTGAACGTAATTTCATTACGATATATGGTTAAGTGAAAATGTGAATCGGCGATCCAACCGTCGGATCGTCACCAAACTTTGATACGTTGTAGTACATAATATTTGAAGAATGTGGAAACTTATGGATTAGGAATCCGACGTATGGATCTTCCTGAATTATATTTGTAAGTTCATAAAATAAAAGGTTAATCGCCACTCGGTTTTGAAAATTGGCGGAGATCCAACCGTTGGATCATAACAAAACTTTACTATATTGTTCTATAAGCATGATGTGAATCATGAGAATTTACGGATGGGAAATCTGATATGCGGATCTTCCGGATTGAGTTATGTAGGGTTGTGGACCCTACCGTCGATCTTTGATCGACGGTTGACTTATGGTCAATGAGTCTTGAATCACTCTTGAATGCCCTTGAGGATGTGTTATATGTGAGTTATGTGTTCTATCGACAAGTATTTTGAGATGTGATTTAATAATTGTTCTAGGCGCCGATTGCTCGGGACGGTTCAATACTCGTACTAGGGAGTTACAGTGTGGACTCCAGGTGAGTGGGCTTTTGTTTTCAGTATATATATATATATATACACACACACACACACACATATATATATATATATATATATATATACACATACTTGGTTGATTCCCACAAATACGTTTTAAAATGATTTTGTGAAATTGAATGCCATATATATATATATATATATATATATATATATATATATATATATATATATATATATATATATATATTCATTGCTATGTTATGTGATTATATGTTGAGGCACTGCGGGCGCCAGGTAAGTCAGGTAAGTATATACTTTTGATATGATGATTGTGGTGATATCGATGAGATTAGATTATGGCTCATTTACCTGCACATCGGGGTTTGTGCCGCTAGAGTAGGGCTTAGCTTTCACGTGATCGTTCACCTCCCGCACCGTACGCTCACCTTGGATCCAAGGCAGGTGCCAGCCTATCGTTTAGACCACTATAGGTGGTTCCGACTCGTAGGTGACCCGCAATTCGTCGCCAGCCTTCACGTGATCGTAGCATAGAGCGTTTTATATATATACCCAGCTTGTCGTACAGACCACTACAGCTGGTTCCGACTTGGGTGCAGGTTATTGATTAAAAGATGCATTGAGGATTTGGTTGAGGAGCCATAGATTCAGCTGTACAGGTCACTAGAGGTGACTCCGGCTAACTTATATGCATTGCCGGCATGTTATGCATTGAGATATCACCTGATTGACTTTGAGGATATTTGTTGCATGCTTTGATATTGGTATGGTTTATTCGGACATGGCAATATTTAAATGTTGGTTTTCAGTATGAGTACGTATATATTTTTCTGGGAAGTATATATATATATATATGTTTTTACAGCGAGGGGTTATAACTTTTATATTGAAATGGTTTTGGAAAAACTTTGTTTTTGCCCACTCATGCTTTTTGTTTTGCACCCCTCCAGGTTCTAGTAGCATAGTTTCTTTATTGACATGGATTCGTGGCATATCTCAGTTCAGGTGGCTACTTTTGAGGGTATGATCTCTACCCACACTACTGTACTTTACTTATGCTCTGACAACGCGTGTGAAATGGGTCCATACCCACTGACAGAGCACTCTGATAGTTAGACACCTTTAGGTTTAAATCTATTCGCATTCTTCGATATCATCACTTTTTGGCTTCGTCACCTTCCAGGTGTCGGCCAGCACAGCTCGATTCGGAGTCCTAGTGGACATTCCGGGTCGGGGTGTGTCGGTTTGGTATCAGAGCATAAGTTGGGCAGTATTGCGTTCATCACACGCGTGATGTGAGCATTCTTGGTTTTCGTGTCTAATATTTGGATTTTGCCACCTCGTCGATTATGAGAAAATATGTTAGCTTATCTAAGTTGTGGTAATTTGGTCGACTTGTTGATGTTTTAGAAGAGCACTTGGAGAATGTCCTTAGAATTAAAGTGAAGAATTTCTTTTTTTAAGGATTGATACAGAGGCAAGTGGATGGCCTAAATCTGGGTTAACATATTATTGGATGTTATTAGATACTTTACCAATCGATTCGATACTTATCCTCTAGCCATCAGTATTAAACGTTGAGATTGGAATCTCAGAGTAGTTTGATTCCTTGTCAGTATTGGTTAGAATATCACCTATTGGAATTCTTGCGAAGTCTACCTTGTTAAGACTCTAGGATAGTCTCGTGTGACGATGGTGCTAAAGTGGTAGTATTTAACGGAAAGCACTTTGAGAAGATCACTTTCGGTGTATGATTGGACTTGGGAAGTAATATTGTACACTCTTAGTGCGAAATATTTTGTATATGTCGAGAATGGGAGAATCAATAATCATGGTGCTGAACCTATGTTATGCTCATGTGGTGTTTCAATTGGTGGTCACTTTGCTTAAGTGGGAAGTTGTATTCTTCCAGCCCTAAAGCTTAAAGTGTTGGTGATGTTTTTCTTTCCTTAAGTGGGCGCTAAAATTTCGACGACAAAGCATCGGTGGATCAGCTAAGATAGAAAGGTGAGTTGTTATTAATTTCTCTCACCTTGTGATATAAAAGTCTACGTTCATGATCTAATCAAGTGTGGAGATATAAAAGGAATTAAAGTTGAGGCTCCACTTGATATGATTGAAGGAAATTTTCAGTTTAGGCGAGCCTGCTTTTGGTTAGAGCAGAAGAATGTTTGAGGATATACAGTTTAACTTCCTGGGCAACCACAGTTTCTTATTGGTTGTTCCAGAGGATGATGGCATTATGAGAGAGCTATTTTTGGACTCTTATACTAGTTTAAGTAAGCAAAAATCAGAACAGATTACTAGCTGGATATAATTATATTTTACCGTGTTACACGTTTCATTTCCAAGCTTTGGGAAGTCTCTCCAAAAGATTATGAATGCTAGATAGTATGTGATTTACAGAAGGGCATTGTAATCAGGTATTTGGATTATTGAGATTGTGGAGTAGGAATCGTATGATATTGACGATGATGCTTGAGAAGGTAGTGCGTGAGCACAAACGAGGCTTTGTTCAGACGTTACGTTCTAAAGTTTATCGATTAAGGAATTTATTCAACTAAGTCTCATATTTGGAGAATTTTGAAATTTGGGATTTTACCTAGAATTTAGTCACTTCTTTAAGTGATAGTTGGAGCTGTCTTCCTCAGACACCAGTTTTATTTAGACTGGTACTTATCTTGGAAGGTGTGATCTCCACGGACGGTATTCTTTTCTCATTCCAATAAAAGTTTGAGGATGAAGGTCGAAATCCTCACAAAGGGTTGTGAGATTTAAGATATTCTTGGTCTTATTGAGGTTATCAACTATTGATGGGCGATCTTTCGACTGTGGTGTTCTTCATCACTGTTGACCGAAAAAGTTGGTTTAGTGTGGGAAGTGAGTGGTGAATAAAGATTTCTGGCAGCTTAAGTGTTGCCCTTTCCTTCAAATATGATTTTACATCCTTAGATAGCATCGAGAACTTCGGAATCTATGGTGATGTTTTCCTCTGAGGTTGGTTGTGTGGATGCATCGTGATGAAGTAACACTTATGGTCCCTAGTAGTGGAACCATTAAAAAAGGAACCATCTTATATGTGATCAAACTTTGGATAGAGTAAGTTTCTGGCAGCATCATCGGAATGATTAAATCGACGCCTATGATTGCACTATCGAGTATTATCCCAGTTGTGCAAACGTAATTACTGAGCATCGTAGTACAGATGGTTTCTACCCTAAATATTTTTGGTTTTCCTCATTCCATTATAGTTGACCTTATTGAGTATCATTGTGACGTTACTTTGATTCATCAAGGAATAGTTGAATGGTTATAATTACTATAAGCTTCTGGTGAGAGGTATTTTGGTATATATGGAGTTGTGATGATGTCTTAATATTTATGGATCGATTTGACAATCAACTCATTCTTCCATTGATCCCGAGGGAGATTCAGTTAGACCATTGGTTAAATTTACCTATTCTTGAATTTATCGGTGATCTGGCATTTTGGTCAGCATCCTTTTTTATCATGACCTTATATTCATTCCTTGTGCTGAGAATATATTTTGGTCAACTTTGGTGCATGTCTACCCTATTGCAGCTCGCGTTATTTCCAAAGGCAGATAGCTATTTGCGAAGAATTGCTTGGATATTGAACCTAGTTGCGATCGTTAATTCCTCGATCACCTGTCGATCACTCTGTGGAATAGATCATTATCGGGAAATTGTTTTTGGTAGGGTAATGACAACCAATCAGTTTAGATATCTTGAACTTTGAAGTTGATGATCTTGTTTTGGTTCTCGGATTCTCGAGTGTGCTTTAGTCTTCTTGGAATGGTCTCTCGCTCAATCAAGGAGTAATTCACGATACATTGACTTGGCAGAGGTGTGCGCCAATTTTATACCGATGTTTACAAGAAATATTGGAGTACAGTCTCCTCGTGAGTTTATTGGACTTACCAAAAATGAATTTCATGTGGTATTGAGAATTGAATGGATTTCAGCATAGTATTGGTGAAGGTATAAAGCTTGGTAATTTTGGGCGTCATCTTCTAGATAAGACTGAGATTATAATTATCTTTCGAATGTTGTTGATAAAGATTTGAATTCTTAAATTTTGGATTTCAAAGGTTATATTCTTGATTTGGTGAGCAATGCTAGTGAACAGTTACGAAGGAAATATTTGATGATATATATTCTTCTACACGCATCTTTTTAGGACGTTATTCTAGGACTCGATGATTTGAGGAGTACATGGATATCAAAGCACTTCTAATAGCTAGGTTGATGCGCTTGAAGATTTTATGGCGTTGCGATCGAGGCACGAATCGGATGATCTGGACATAATTGTATTCGAGGAGCAAGATGATTCTTACTAACTTCATGAGACAACGACGAACTATCGACATTACAGGCTGTAAACGGTAATATCGATAGCTTAATTGTTCGGTTCTCTAAGCTAGTAGGCAAGACGACTCATTTTTAGTAGTAGTTACTAGTTAGAGATAATTCGAACTTATCCTCGAAGTTCGCGTCACGACAAACGTTTGGCGAGGACCATTTTCATTTTGAATTTTGAGTTTTCGTGCAAGTATTTTTATGATACTATTCTATTTATTGGAGTTATTTCCATTCTTGGTTTTGAACTTGACGCAAGTATTTGAATTGAAGGTTTTTATATTGATAGTTGTTTTCGATATCCGTAAACTTCTCTTATGCCATTACGTAGTAATTGGTATTCTTGCTTGCGGATTGGGCGGATATTATATCACTATATTGCCGAGGAAGGAAGAAGGTATGAGCTTGGAGGCATGAAAGAGGAATAATTGCAATCCAATCGCGATGGGATGGCACACTCTTTTATGCAGCCGCTCTAACTTAATTTCTTCCTTGTGTAAGTATTTATATAAAGGTACTTTTCTTATTTTCAAGTATTTTAGTTTTAGAAAATTATTTTAAATTTCGGGGACGAAATTTTTTAAGGAGAGAAGCTTGTGACAGCCTGTCCTTAATTTTACAATTGTATAAAAATTTTAATAAGTGATTTTAAGAAATTGCCCTTTGAAGCACGTCTGTTGACTGAGGTTTATTACGGTGTCGTGTCACCTAAGTTTTTTTTTTTACCATATTCTCGTAGTACTCGTCACTACGGACGCGTGGGCGCAAGCGGTTCGTGATTTGGAGCTATATCGAAGAAGATATTAACGTTTGAAGTTGGGGGTTAAAATGATAATTTAATTGTTATTTGGAGAATTTTAGAAAATCTGGAGTGCCACGTGGGCGGCCCAGATTAAAAGAAAATAAATTGTGTGGTAGAGATTAGAAGGAAAGGGTGAACAGGGGAGAGAAGTGGAGGAATAAGGAGAGAGAAGGATGGGCATTGCCCAATCAGAAACAGAAGCAAGGAGGGAAATGAGGTGCAGGGAATCCCTGACCCGTGGGTGTGCGACCCGACCCGGTCGGGATCTTTTGCCATTTTCTGTGGGTTTCCACCCATTTTTCTGATGAATTGAACCGCCTAATTACTTGGGAACCTCTCCAAAACCCTTCCTCTATCCTTTCCACCCCAAATTTGATGATAATTGGCCTCCCAAATAGCAAAATCGCACCGGTGGGTGCGATGAACCCTAACCTTCGATTCCCTCAATTTTGAAATGATTTATTCCAATTACCAACACCCATAGCATCCTCTTGAGGTCTGGAACAAAGGCCAAACAAGTTTGGAGGCGGCGGAGTTGTTTTGGAGACGGATCGAACACACCCAAATTCAAGGGTTCCGTACGGTTTTTGATGAAATTGGAGCTCTTATCGACCGAATTGTCCTTGGTCACAGGTATGAAAGTTGTTCTACTCTTTGAGATCTGAAATTCTGCAAATTTTGAGAATTTTTGGAGAAAGTTGAATTTTCCGGCGAGCCGGGGCGGCCGACCGCCACCAACGGCGGCGCAGGCGGCGGCACGTGGCCAATAGGCTGTCAATGTTATTTTTAGGTTATGTTTGATATCCTGAATTCAGTTTTGATAATCGGATGACGTAGATTGATCAATTGAACCTAATTTCATTACGATATATGGTTAAGTGAAAATGTGAATCGGCGATCCAACCGTCGGATCGTCACCAAACTTTGATACGTTGTAGTAATTAATATTTGAAGAATGTGGAAACTTACGGATCGGAAATCCGACGTATGGATCTTCCCGAATTGGATTTGTAAGTTCATAAAATAAAAGGTTAATTGCCACTCGGTTTTGGAAATTGGCGGAGATCCAACCGTTGGATCATAACGAAACTTTACTATGTTGTTCTATAAGCATGATGTGATTCATGAGAAGTTAGGGATGGGAAATTTGATATGCGGATCTTCCGGATTGAGTTATGTAGGGTTGTGGACCCTACCGTCGATCTTTGATCGATGGTTGACTTATGGTCAATGAGTCATGAATCACTCTTGAATGCCCTTGAGGATGTGTTATATGTGAGTTATGTGTTCTATTGACATGTATTCTGAGATGTGATTTAATAATTGTTCTAGGCGCTGATTGGTCGGGACGCTTCGATACTCGTTCTAGGGAGTTATAGCGCAGACTCCAGGTGAGTGGGCTTTTGTTTTCAGTGTGTGTATGTGTGTGTGTATATATATATATATACACACACTTGGTTGATTCCCATAAATACGTTTTAAAATGATTTTGTTAAATTGAATGCCATGTCGAATGCCATATGTATATATATATTCATTACTATGTTATGTGATTATATGTTGAGGCACTGCGGGCGCCAGTTAAGTCAGGTAAGTATATACTTTTGATATGATGATTGTGGTGATATCGATGAGATTAGATTATGGCTCATGTACCTGCACATCAGGGTTTGTGTTGCCAGAGTAGGGCTTAGCTTTCACGTGATTGTTTACCTCCAGCACCGTACGCTCACCTTGGATCCAAGGCAGGTGCCAGCCTATCGTATAGACCACTATAGGTGGTTCCGACTCGTAGGTGACCCACGATTCGTCGCCAGCCTTTACGTGATCGTAGCATATAGCGTTTTATATATATACCCAGCTTGTCGTACAGACCACTACAGGTGGTTCCGACTTGGGTACAGGTTATTGATTGAGAGATGAATTGAGGATTTGGTTGAGGAGCCATAAATTCAGCCGTACAGGTCACTAGATGTGACTCCGGCTGACTTATATGCATTGCCGGCATGTTATACATTGAGATATCACCTGATTGGCTTTGAGGATATTTGTTGCATGCTTTGATATTGGTATGGTTTATTCGAACATGGCAATATTTGAATATTGGTTTTCAGTATGAGTACGTATATATTTTTCTGGGAAGTATATATATATGTTTTTACAGCGAGGGGTTATAACTTTTATATTGAAATGGTTTTGGAAAAACTTTGTTTTTGCCCACTCACGCTTTTTGTTTTGCACCCCTTCAGGTTCTAGTAGCATAGTCTCTTTATTGACAAGGACTCGTGGCATATCTCAGTTCAGGTGGCTAC
Organism: Heteromeles arbutifolia; assembly: GCA_024362995.1. Taxonomy (NCBI): domain Eukaryota; kingdom Viridiplantae; phylum Streptophyta; class Magnoliopsida; order Rosales; family Rosaceae; genus Heteromeles; species Heteromeles arbutifolia. The sequence goes on from JANCRC010000006.1 coordinate 25,382,186, forward strand.
TTCTGAGGGTATGATCTCTACCCACACTACTGTACTTTACTTATGCTCTGACAACGCGTGTGAAATGGGTTCATACCCACTGACAGCGCACTCTAATAGTTAGACACCTTTAGGTTTAAATCTATTCGCATTCTTCCATATCATCACTTTTTGGCTTCGTCACCTTCCAGGTGTCGGCCAGCACAGCTCGATTCGGAGTCTTAGTGGACATTCCGGGTCGGGGTGTGTCAATGACTACTTTTCTTGTAGTGCATTGTGATTTTTTGACTTGAAAAAATGATCAAATGAAGGGCAAAAAGGATTAAGATAATTGTTTGAACCGAGGAGATATTGAGATGAAGAGGAGAATGGTATAAGTGGTATTTACAGTTCTAAAAAGCGCCCTAGGCGGCCGCCTAGGAGGCGCCTAGTAACCAAGGCGTTTTTGGGCAAATCGGGTTGAAAAATCGGATTGGGGCTAGGCGGGGGGGGTAGGCGGCTAGGCGGGGTAGGCGGGGTAGGCGGCCCTAGACGGTCCTAGGCGGTCCTAGGAGGTTTTTTTATTTTATTTTTTTTATTAATTGTGTGCTTTTTTCTTTTTTGGTTTCATGGTGGTATACTTATGGAAATTGTGTACCTAATTTGCATATGATGGATTAACTACAAGTTCATCCAATACTTATGGAAATAGTGTACCTAATTTGCATTTTATCATTATTTTATTATCCATACAAGTATAGTTTTTTTTTTTAGGTGTCAATATGTACTTATTTACAAGATATACAAGAAATTTACCTAAATCCGCCTAGGCGCTAAGCGCTAGCCCGCCGTCCGACTAGTGCCTAACGTTTTTTAGAACCTTGGGTATTTATAGATGAACTGAGGTTGAGATTTTAGGCCACAAGTGTTGTGAAGCTGTGAACTGTCGGTGTAGATCATCAACCAGTTTATGCAATTGTTACTACATTTAGTTATTATCGGACATTATCTCCAAAAAAATTAATTTCGAACCAAATTATTTGCTCGGTGTCGACGACGGAGTTGGACAAATTAAAGAACTATGAAGGAGCCGGGTTTCTAGGTGGTCTTCCAACTTTCAACTCTGAATTTTCTGTTTTCATTTGGTGTCGGTCATGAAAGTTAAAACCTCATTTTTGGAAAGTCGAAAAAGTGAAGAAATTTCGTTTCTAATTTCGAGTGTAAGAACTTCACGAACTGTTTCAGCATATTAAACCCACAACAGCTGCTCATAATATTTTTCAAAGTTCTAAAGATGCTAGGCGCTAGGCGCTAGTCGGGCGGTGGGTGGGGCCTAGCACCTAGTCAGATTTAAGTAAATTTATTATATACTTTATAAATAAGTTCCAGCTCATACTTTAAAAATACATAATTGCATTTGGATATATAAACTGCAAAACATGATGACATATAGATTATAAAAGTATTAGAAAATAATGCGATATGGAAGTTATCTATTTTCTGTCCAAGTGAGAGTCTCGATCTAAGATGATGCGTAGGCGGGTCTGGGCAAGCTAGGAGGGCGCCTAGGTGGTCTATGCGCCATTTCTTAATTTTCAAACGCCTAGAGATTAATCAGAACAGTGGGCAGCCGCCTAGCGCTTAGGCAGGGTTTAGGCGGCGCTAGGTGGAGAATTTTGAAATAGTGATATTTTTACAATCTAAAAAATTACTCTCACATTTTTTTTTTCTTCTTATAATTAGACTTTGGTGGTAATGCAGGAAACCTAGCTGAGGTTTTTATTTTGTTCTCCCTTTTTCTGACTTTTGGGTTTGGTTTCGGCAATGGCAACTAGCAGTCAACACTGGATATGGATACCTTTGAATTTTCTTTGTTTAAAGACTTTGTTTGTGGCCTTGGTGCGCTGCGGTGCCCTTTTATTGCCTATACTCTATAGTGACCCGAAGTATCTACTTCTGTACTACACAACGAACTTAACAAACATTTATTGAGGATGAAAATGACTCGCAACTTATAAGGCTTATCGATCTATGTTAGCAACAAATTATTTATGGTATTTTGGAGTTTCTATACTCTGTTTTTTAACCATTAAATTTGAATTTGAATTTTTGAATAAAGATATTTATTCATAATCGGAGGCACACAAAAAGATCATAGTTAAAAGATAGGCATATTTGTCGATTTGCCCCCTAAATTTGTATAGAGGTGCTAATTTCCTCCCTAAATTTTAATTTTAGCCGATTACCTCCCTGAACTTTTATAATTAGCCAATTTCCCTCTTGAACTTTAATTTTAGCTGATTACCCACTGAACTTTTATAAATTGCTAATTTTCCTCCTGACGCTAGATTTAAAAAAAAAAAAAATCATCTATCCAATTTTTTATCCATTTTGATCATGCGGACAACGCAGGACAATCTATTGGGGCAAAAAGAATAGAAAATTGGATGGATGAAAAATTTAAAATCTAACGCTAGGGGGTAAATTGGTTATTTATAATATTTTAGGGGGGTAATCGGTTAAAGTTAAAGTTCATGGGGAAATTGACTAATTATAAAAGTTCAGGGGGTAATCGGCTAAAATTAAAGTTTAGAGGGGGGATTGGCACCTCTATACAAGTTTAGGGAGCAAATCAACAAACACCTCTAAAAAATAAAAAAGAAAATCTAAATTGATATAAAAGGGAATCAATATTGACAATCTAAAAAATTTAGACAAGGGAAAATTTTTAATTCAAAAAGTGCATGATCACTTTAAAGAGTGTTTATATAGAACAACTTTTTAATAGTATTGTCTAATATTACAGTAGATAGAGTGTTGGGTTCCATTAGGGCTGGTTCGGGTTGGGATTTCGAACCAAATCCCAAATAAATAATTTTTGGGACATGATTCTAAAATTCGAAACCGAACCAAATTGTTGGGATTTTTTAATTTATTTGAAGTTTGGACTGAATATTGGTTAATCCAAGTGGGGTTTATATAGACAAACAATGGGCATATCAATTCTGTAAAGATGGTTTAGTCATTGTAGGAGGGTGAATAACAATGAACAAGAGACTGATAAACAACAGAGTATTAATCAATAACCCTAAAATCTGTAGACTGATAAACAACGTATTGATCACTTTCCTTTCCATCTTGAAAGCATTGGCATTCATATCCTACTTATTAGGACGAAAGATGTATAATTTATTCTTTGTTTTATTGAGAAGAACACATGGCTCTCGTCGATGCAGACTGAAAAATGATGCTGAAAGATATATAGGTTTAGATAGCTTGTTTGTTTTAGTGGCATGAAGCTGAAAGAGAGTCTTAAGCCGCTTTAACTAAAACAAAAGCACCAATAAGTAATTGTCATAACAAAAAGAATATTATATACATTAAGATTTCGGTTTGGTTTGGGATTACCAAACTCTTAAAATGGTGAGACCGATTCCCGTACCAAATGGTTCGAGATCAGTTGCGGATGTGGTACCGAAACTTTCGGGATTTTTGGTTCCAGATTTTTTCAATTCAGGATCGGGATTTTTTGGGTACGTTTTGGGGTTTTCGGGAATTTTTTCTAACCCTAATTTCCACCCATACGTCTCAGATTCGAAACTCTTTTTTTCAAAACATTCTAATAGTTTCAAACTGTCCTCTTCTTTCTCCCCTTCCTGATCCCCTTAAATAATAATAAATTTGAAAAAAAAACAATAATAAATTTGAAAAAAAAACAGCTTTTCAATGGAAACGTTTTTTTATTGACAATAGAAATGATTATGTACGTTTAATATGCAAAAGACGTGGATCATTTTGTATTCGGGCCGAATGAATAAGTAGGAATTAATTTTTCAAGTCATATCCGTTTAATCCATCTGATCATGCAATTAGTAACAAAATTTGTTTTGATACATCCAACAAGCTGATTGTCCTCAAAATCCGCCCACGTTCAACAAACTACCTTCTAAACCAATCTGATCATGCAAATTGGTACCAAAATTAGTCTTGATACGTCCAAAAAGCTGATTGTCCTCGGAATTCGTCCACGTTCAGCATACATAATCATCCAAACATGGTTTTTCTTGGTTTGACATAAAATATACCGGATAAAGAGAAAAAATATATAATATTATCTACTTTATATGATTGAAAAATAATAATATCCTTTCCTGAATTAGGATCCTCGCCGGATCCATTCCCTAGGGATCCTAAAGATCTCACAATTCTATCCGTTCATCGTATATCGTGCGGTTAAAAATTATTTAAAATTTAAAATTTAAAATTCAAATATAAATAGTACCTAACGAAAACTGACCGCACGATATAAAATAAACGAACATGATTGTGGGATCCCTAGGATCCCTAGGGAAAGATCCGACGAGGATCCTGATTCCTTATATACAAACGTTCTAAAAGGTGCAAGTCAGCCGACAAGTAAGACCATCTCCAACCGAAGGGTCCAAAGTGTCAGAGAGCTGAAAATAGTCTAAAAACCGTCTCCAACCTAGAGCTAGGCCAAAGGGCTTGTGGGCCCCACTGGACAAAAAAGGGCCAAAGGGCCAACCGGTTGACCCAACTTAGCCAGCCAGCCTTGGGTTGAGCCAGATTTTTCATTATTTCTGTCGATCATATCTGACAATATTATACTTATTCCTGTCGGTTATATCTGACAGGAATGGTAGGCCAAAATTTCAAATACAATTGCTAGCTGACGCCAGTTAGCGTTTGATTCATTTTTTTTTTTTGTGCCAAATTATTTTTTTATGAATTTAAAAAATTCTTTTTTTTTCCTATAAATAAAAAGATATTATGACCTGGCGGTAGTTGTTTACCTCTGACTATACTCCTACAATGGCGGATGATGAAGATGATGTTGATTATGGATATTAAATTTAAGTTGTTGTAGTTTTTAAATTTAAGTTAATTTTGTTTTTAAATTTAATTTTTAGTTTTTAGATTTAATTTGTAGTTTTTAAATTTAAGTTGTAGTTTTTAAATATAAGTTGTAGTTGTAGACATCGAAATTTCAGTGAAATAAATATTGACCAATGCATTAAAATTACAACCTTTATTCATTTCACTTACATCACAAACTTACTTCACCTACAACCTCCACTCATTTTAGTTGTAGTTTTTAAATATAAGTTGTAGTTGTAGACATCGAAATTTCAGTGAAATAAATGTTGACCAATGCATTAAAATTACAACTTTTATTCATTTCACCTACATGACACACTTACTTCACCTACAACCTCCACTCATTTCACCAACATCATACACTCACTTCACCAACATCATACACTTACTTCATCTACAACCTCCACTCATTTCACCAACATCATACACTCATTTCACCTATGACATCCACTTATTTCACCTACAACATCCACACTCACTTCACCTACAACATCCACTTACTTCACCAAGAAAATTTATGGTGGTGATTCATTATCAAAATCTATAAATAGGCTTCTCCATCACAAGACAAAGACAACAATTCACATCACACCAAAATCTTGAAGCTTTGAAACTCTAAAGCTCCCAAGCAAATCCCGAAGGATCAAGAAAACTCTCTTCGTTCTTCGTCAAAATCCTCCTTCAAGATCAAGCCCCGACGGCCCTTGAAGAACTTCCACCAATTCAAGATCAAGCCCCGACGGCCCATTGAAGAAAGTGTTCATCGTTCATCATCCATTCATCATTCAAGATCAAGCCCCGACGGCCCTTGAAGAACTTCCACCAATTCAAGATCCAGCCCAAAAGCCCCCTTGAAGACCCGTTCATCAACCTTCAAGAACAAGCCCAAAAGCCCTTGAAGAAATTTCCCTCAACCTTCAAGATCAAGCCCGAAGGCCCTTGAAGAAATTTCCAACCATTCATCCAAGATCAAGCCTCGACGACCTTTGGATCAACAACACAACCCACAAATCTACATCTTACGAAGACAGAATTAGAGGACCAAACTGTAAAAGAGATTGTAACCCCAAAATTAATACAAAATATTATTCTGTACACGTGTTCTTGTTTCGTTCGTTTCAGGAATATTTCGTGTTTATAGTAGTTTTTAAATTTAAGTTGTTGTTGTTTTTAAATTTAAATAATAAATTACGTTTGACCCTATGACCCTTTGGCCTTTGGTTGGAGATGGTTTTTTGTGACAGGGCTAAAACGAGCCCTATAGCCCTTTGGCCCTCGATTGGAGATGGAGGCAAATATGGCCCTGTACTGTTCATTAAAATATTAATATCTTAGAGGGCCAGAAGGCTCGTTTTAGCCCTCTAGACCTCCAACAAATTATTATTTTAATGAACAGTGCATGACCATATTTCTTATCATCTTCAACCGAGGGCCAAAGGGCCATAAGGCTTGTTTTAGCCTTGTCACAAAAAACCGTCTCTAACGGAGGGCCAAAGGGCCATAGGGCCAAACATAATTTATTATTTAAATTTAAAAACTACAACAACTTAAATTTAAAAACAACTACTTAAATTTAAAAACTACAACTTATATTTAAAAACAACAACTTAAATTTAAAAACTACAAATTAAAAACTACAACAACTTAAATTTAATATCCATAATCAACATCATCTTCATCATCCACCATTGTAGGAGTATAGTCAGAGGTAAACAACTACCGTCGGGTCATAATATATTTTTATTTATAGGCTCTTAGTGTTACATCCCGACTCAGGCTCCACCACATCCTGGGCTCGACTATGCCGTAGCACGATATTGTCTGCTTTAGGCCCCGACCACGCCCTCACAGTTTTGTTTTTGGGAACTCACACGATAACTTCCCAGTGGGTCACCCATCCTGGGATTGCTCTCGTGCGAACTCGCTTAACTTAGGAATTCCTACGGAATCCAAAGCTATTGAGCTCCCAAAATGCTTTGTGCTAGAGGAGGTGGGCATGTACATATAAGGCATAGAGGGTTCACTTCCCTGGGCGATGTGGGATTTAACAATCCACCCCCCTTAGGGGCCCGACGTCCTCGTCGGCACACTTCCGGCCAGGGATTCGCTATGATACCAAATTGTTACATCCCGACCCAGGCTCTACCACATCCCGGGCTTAACTCTGCCGTAGCACGATCCGCTTTAGGCCTCGACCTCACACGAGAACTTCCTAGTGGGTCACCCATCCTGGGATTGCTCTCGCGCGAACTCGCTTAACTTCGGAGTTTCTACGGAATCTAAAGTCAATGAGCTCCTAAAAGGCCTTGTGCTAAAGGAGGTGGGCATGTACATATAAGGCATAGAGGATCCACTCCCCTGGACGATGTGGGATCTAACAATCCAACGGAAAATATTGTGCTACGGAGGAGCCGATCTGGGATGTGACAGAATGGTATCAGAGCCACTCTGCCGTGTGTTGCAAGTGTGCCGACGAGGACATCGGACCCCAAAGGGGGGTAGATTGTAACATCCCACATCGACCAACGAAGAGGGGGTGATGTCTTATATGTACATGCCCACCTCCATTTAGCACGAGGCATTTTGGGAGCTTATTGGCTTCGGATTCTGTAGGAACTCCGAAGTTAATTGAGTTCGCGCGAAAGCAATCCCAAGATGGGTGACCCACTATGAAGTTCTCGTGTGAGTTCCTAGAAACAAAACCGTGAGGGCGTGGTTGGGGCCCAAAGCGGACAATATCGTGCTACGGCAGAGTAAAGCCCAGGTCAGGATGTAAGGCCATCTCCAACCGAATGGTCCAGAGAGCTAGAGGGTCGAAAATAGCCCGAAAACTGTCTCCAACCGAGGGTTAAGCCAAAGGGCTCATGGGCCCCACGAAATTTGAAAAGGCCAAATGGCTAGAAGGCTGGCCACTTCCAGCCGGCCATCCAGCCCCGGGCTGGCCATAATTTTTTTAAATGTGTCGGATTTCTTGTCGGTTATAACCGACATGAATCATTTAGATTATTTCAATAGTGATTTAAATATAACCGCTAGACATGAATATTTTTTATTAATTACTATTCATGTCGGTTATAACCGACACGAATAGTAATTTGAATTGCAATAGTGTCGGTTATAACCGATCCGAATAGTATGAAAATTTTTGAATACAACGGCTAGCTGACTGCAGCTAGCCGTTGTATTCAATTTTTTATTTTTTTTTTGAATTCAAACCTTTTTTTCTTCTATAAATATGGTGAAGCTCTTTCAATTCTTCACTTCATCTGCAATATTTCCTTCAAAGGTATATCCAAGGTAGGCCTGGTCAATCCTAGTCTCTATGTGGCTCCGTAACTGGCTATGTTTGAACAATATTTTTGTAATGTAAGCACGTTCATGTATAATATTATACTTCGACAGTGTAAAATGACGATCACAATGTAAAATCATCATTGTTACAATATTAAGGAGCCCAAAAGTTGAATTTTAACGTCATTATAACACCATTAAAATGCAAAAGTAAGGAGCTAAAAAAAAGTGAATACAATAATGAAGAATTTCATGATGTCTACTAATTACATCTATCCTCTAACAAAACATTTATAGCGTAACAATCAACATGATAGTGTGATAAACAATTACAGTAAATAACCTCAGTAGTGCTGTGTTAGTTGAACAATAAACTTTATTCAATCAAAGAATACAAGTATTCTCTTTTCTTAGGGTATCATATTATTTTTATTAGTAAATATTTTCATTCTTCGAAACAAAGTGAGAGAATAATGTTCTTGTAATTTTTTTGTTGATATGCATTAAAAATTAAAAAAAAGTTACACCTAATTAGTCTTCAGAGATGGTTCTTGTATGATACACCTTTATACTATACGTACTCCTCATGATATTTCTCCTCTGTCTTCCTCGCCACCTGTGCCATTATCCAAATTATGATTTGTAAGCATCTTATCATCAAACAGCCCACCGACATTGTAAGGTTGTCTTTTCTTTTATGTCGAAGATAATGCTGCATCTTCAATAATATCTTCATATAATCAAATTTGTATTAAGTTTCTATTGGTGGCTTTCTTTGACTAATACATTTATGCATTGATTTTTCTTTGTTTTTATTTTTTATGCATGCATTTGAAATTATACATAAGGGGCCGGGTTACTTTACACATATACCCTCCATACCAAATCTATAAATACCACCCTGTGGAAAGAACATTTTCTCACCTCAACATCGATCATCCTCCTAGCTTCCTCCTTTCATTAATTTCCTTGATCATTTTCCAAGCCCTTAAAAATCATCATGGGTGTCCTCACATACGAAACTGAATACGCCTCAGTCATCCCCCCTGCTAGGTTGTACAATGCCCTTGTTCTTGATGCTGACAATCTCATTCCGAAGATTGCTCCACAAGCAGTCAAAACTATTGAAATTCTCGAGGGAGACGGTGGTGTTGGAACTATCAAGAAAGTTAGCTTTGGTGAAGGTTAGTTTAATTTGCACAGTTTTATTCATTGACTTGTTAATTTTACCTATTTAATACACACACAAACATATATATCGAAAATACTAGCTAGCATCTTAATTTCTATGTCATTTTCATTTGACAGGGAGTGAATACAGCTATGTGAAGCACAAGGTCGAGGGAATTGACAAAGATAACTTTGCCTATAGCTATAGCTTGATTGAAGGAGATGCCATTTCTGACAAAATTGAGAAAATCTCTTATGAGATTAAGTTGGTGGCATCTGACAGTGGTTCCATCATCAAGAACACTAGCCACTACCACACCAAGGGAGATGTTGAGATCAAGGAAGAACATGTTAAGGCAGGTAAAGACAAGGCTCATGGTCTGTTCAAGCTTATTGAGAACTACCTTGTGGCCAATCCTGATGCCTACAACTAAAACCATCCATCTGGCAACAATCTTGTGTTTTGCTTTCTCTGTTTACTCAGTTGTGTGGTTCAATTTATTATCGTACCAAGGCAATTCTTTGACTTGCACTTTGGATATGATTAAAGAGGATTGTTGTATTTGATTTTAATCTCAATAAATAAAACATATATACACTAGTTAAATGTAAATTATTTGATGATGTTTACCTTGGAGTATTATTTTTCCCTTCCAATTTCGAAAAAGCAGACGTGATAAACATGTTGCAATGGTTGGGTTAATTACACTAACATCTTTAGAAGTTTATCGAGTTTTTACAAAATCTCCTCACATTTGTAACATTACATTAACACCCTCTCATGTTTTAATTCACTTTTACATAGCCCATTCAGTCAACATTTTGCTAATAAATTGACAAGTTTACCCTCATAACTAATACTTCAATAATAAAGAAAATCTTTATAATTTTATTGAAAAATAAATTAAATATTAAAAAAACATCACCGTCTTCATCTTCTTTTTCCCTGAGAAATTGAGAATGCTTATGAACAATGGGATGCTACTTCATAAGCATTCTGCTTGCAGTAATAAGGAATTAATTAACAGCAACAAAATCAGGGGTCATGAAAAATTACTTTGAGATGCCAAAACAAGTCAAGAGGTGCAAGAGGAATCAACTGTAGTTGCAACTTGTAATGAAATTTCTTGTATTTTGGTCTAATTCTATTCTTTCAAACCAGAAAAGAAGAAGAAGATGGTTGCTGTTCTTCCTCAAATTGACTTCCAGAAAAAGAGTAAAACAAGAATTCCTGAAGAATAATGGAACATCGATGCATAAATTTACTGAATAACTTATAGTTATAATAAACTTCAGAACCTACGCCTCTAGAGCCTCGATGCCTCTCCCATTTTGTGAAAGTCTTGGTATCATTGCATTCCAAGTTACTGTATCCCTCGTCGGCATCCTCCAACACACCAGACTGTTGTCTTGCAAATTCCCACACTTTCCATACATGGTTGAAAAAGCACTTCCAATTGGTACTATAAGACAACTTATACTTGATACGGGCATGGATTTGCTTCCTTGTTCAAAAGCATAATCACATAGGGACTAACCCTGCAGTAGTCTCTATGTGATTATGCTTTGATCAAGTAAATGGTGCATGACTTGTTGGAAATAAGAGAAATGCTAGTTATCTTTTCTGTATATTTTTTTCGCTCACCATTTGACATTTAAAATTCTAGGAGAAATGCTAGGAAGGGATACATAAAATTAATTAAATATTAAAAATAAATAAAAATAAATCATTTTAAATATTAAAAATTAAATCATTTAAAATTTTATTTTAAAAACGTGGGACCCACCGCTGCAAACCCATCCTTCTTCCCCGGTACATCGACGACATCCCATCTCCGGGTACCCAACCTCACCACCTGCCTCCACCTCAACCTCCTCCGCCACACCTTCGACTCCCCCTCCCTCCGTTGCTCTCCTCCCCTTCTTTCCACTTCCACATCAACCTCTTCTCCTTCTGGAAGAACCAAAGCTCCAAGAACTATCCCCTACCGAAGATAGTGGGTTTCTGTGATTTTCTTAGTAGCCGAACATAATTCAAAGAAAAATTGGGAAGTGGGTTTTGATTCAGGAAGCAAATTGAGGGAACCGTCGCAGACTAAATCGGCAGCGTCAGCAAATTGACCCGATTGACGGTGATGGTGGCGACGACTTGGCCGACAGTGTCAACGTCGTGTAGAAGCCGGGGATGGAGGCCTTGCCCAAGAAATCTCGAGGTACATGACAGTGAACCTGGACTCGTCGTTCTTGATCCCGACCTTGTTGGGGTTAGCGGTTGAGAAGAGCACGCGAATGATGAGAGAGAGACGGAGGTATGATGACGAGCACGACGGCGAGGAGGTAGAGTGCTAGGAAGGAGAAGAGTAAGAAGAGGCAGCAGCAGCAGCCCTTGAAGGAAGCCGAGGAGGAGGAGTATGACGACGTGGTGGTTGCTGCTGTTCTGGGGGTTTGAGGAGGAGGACGGCGGGCGTACTGGGGAAGCAGGGTGGTGAGGTTGGGTGCCCAGAGATGGGGGGAGTCGAAGGACTGGCGGAGGAGGCAGGTGGTGACGTTGGGTGCCCGGAGATGGGATGTCGTCGGTGTAACGGGGAAGAATGATGGGTTTGTTGGGGGGGGGGGGTTTTGATATGGTCCATGGACTAAAAATTAAACATATTTCAAAAATTAAAAGTCATTAAAAATTAAATCTATTTTAAAAGGTGGGTTATAAAATTAGATCTTTTTCAAATTTTCCCATGATTTTTAATTATGAATTTTAATATTTAATTAATTTTTTAATTTAGTTGGGGTAGGGAGTGGGCCATGCTGTAAGACACGTCAGCATTTAATAGAAAAATGGACAGAAAAACTGACGGAGATCTGACATTGCAACAAATTCGTAAGATAAGGTATGACATTGTAATTTTTAAAACATGAGGTATGAGATTGTGGTTCGACCCATAGTTGAGGTAGTTTTGTGTAATTTACCCTATAATATTTTAGAGGGGTAATCGGCTAAAATTAAAGTTCATGGGGGAAATTGGCTAATTATAAAAGTTTAGAGGGTAATCAGCTAAAATTAAAGTTTAGGAGAGAAATTGACACCTCTATACAAGTTTAGGGGGCAAATTGACAAATACCTCTAAAAAATAATAAGGAAAATCTAAATTGATATAAAAGGGAATCAACATTGACAATCTAAAAAAATTATAAAAGGGAAAAATTTTAATTAAAAAAATGCATGATCACTTTAAGGAGTGTTTATATAGAACAACTTTTTAATAGTATTGTCTACTATTATAGTGGATAGAGTGTTGGGTTCCACTAGGGATGGTTCGGGTCAGGATTTCAAACCGAATCCCAATCAATAATTTTCGGGAAAGGATTCTAAAACTCGAAATCGAACCGAAATTTTGGAATTCCTAATTTCTTGGAGGGGATTTCGGGATAGTTTTGGATTGGGCATTCAAGCCCAAATTGTTGGGATTTTTTAATTTATTTGAATTTTGGACTGAATATTGGTTAGCCCAAGTGGGGTTTACATTGACAAACAATGGGCTTATCAATTCTGTAAAGATGGCAGTCATTGTAGGGGGTGAATAACAATGAACAGCAGACTGATAAACAACAGAGTATTAATCAATAACCCTAAAATCTGTAGACTGATAAACAACAGGAGTATTGATCACTTTCCTTTCCATCTTGAAAGCATTGGCATTCATATCCTACTTATTTGGACGAAAGATGTATAATTTATTCTTTGTTTTATTGAGAAGAACACATGGCTCTCGTCGATGCAGACTGAAAAATGATGCTGAAAGATATATAGGTTTTAGATAGCTTGTTTGTTTTTGTGGCATGAAGCTGAAAGACAGTCTTAAGCCGCTTTAACTAAAACAAAAGCACCAATAAGTAATTGTCATAACAAAAAGAATATTATATATATTACGGTTTCAGTTCGGTTTAGGTTACCAAACTCTTAAAATGGTAAGACCAATTCCTGTATCGAATGGTTTGGGGTCGGGATTTTTTGGGTACATTTTGGGATTTTCGGGAATTTTTTCTAGCCCTATTTTCCACCCATATGTTCTAGATTCAAAACTTTTCTTCTCAAAACTATTGTAATGGTTTCGAACTGTCTCATTCTTTCTCCCCCTTCCCGCTCCCCATAAATAATAATAAATTTGAAAAAAAACAGCTTTTCAATAGAAACGTTTTTTTTTTTTTTTTGACAATAGAAATGATTAAGTACGATTAACATGCGAAAGACGTGGATCATTTTGTATTCGGGCCGCATGAATAAGTAGGAGTTAACTTTTCAAGTCATATCCGTTTAATCAATCTGACCATGCAATTTGTAACAAAATTTGTCTTGATACATCTAACAAGCTGATTGTCCTCAAAATCCGCCCACGTTCAACAAACTACCTTCTAACCCAATCTGATCATGCAAATTGGTACCAAGATTTGTCTTCATACGTCCAAAAAGCTGATTGTCCTAAAAATCCGTCCACATTCAACATACATAATCATCCAAGCATGTTTTTTCTTGGTCTTTCATAAAAGACACCGGATAATGAGAAAAAAAAAAATAATATTATCTACTTTATATGATTGAAAAATAATAATATTCTTATATACCAACGTTCTAAAAGGTACAAGTCAGCCGACGAGTAAGAGCTTACGACTAGCATAAGCGTCGAGGAGGTCTGTCTTTAGTTTTATTTACCTTTTATTATAAAACATATAATAAATATTTACTTATACTAAAGAATATATAATTATATTGGAAACATAAATTTTAAAATAGATGATATGTATAGTATAAAATACTAGAACATACAAAAATGCTTGGTTACAAGTATATAATGAGTGTTCATCCAAGTTTTCTATATATTTTACATAGCTAACACATTTTTACATGGATGAATCTTTTTTTCTTATATACAAAAAATTGTACACTCAATAGTCTACACCTTTAAAAAAATAAAGGGTATTCATAGCTATGATCATTGGCGGAGTCAGAAAATCAGACTAGAAGAGGCCTTTGAAGCCCTACAAAAAAAATTAGAAATATTAATTACAACAATACAACTGATGAGAGGAAAGTTAAAGTTTTTGTGTTTTGTATTGGCATGAAAAAATTTAATCAAACAAGAATGGTGGAGTCTTAATTTTGTATGAAAATCTTAGTTTTGAAATGATTTTATCATAAGAACCTAAACTTGTTTTGATATAAAAAAACTAACACATTAAATTCAAACTAAATTTAAGGTTATAACTTAAATTTAAGCTATAAAATATACGTGGTTTTTATAGCTAAAACATAAGGCCAATTATAACAAAAAATAGGGGTTAGTTTTAATATGGTAAAAAATAAGATAACTTATAAGGGTTTTTTTCCCTTTCAGTTAAAAAAATCTAAAAGTGTTAGCATGCCAAAAAGTCTGAACCGTGGCCTTTTGGAAGTGCAAAACACCACCAACCAATGGGGTACACGCTCGTTTTTGAAACATTTGCAGATAATAGATATTAAACGTATATCCAGGGTACTCCTGGCCAATCCCAGGCTCCGTCACTGGCTATGTTTGAACAATATTTTTGTAATGTAAGCATGATCATGTATAATATTATACTTCGATAGTGTAAAATGATGACCACAATGTAAAATTATCATTGTTACATTATTAAGGAGCTTAAAAGTTGAATTTTAACATCGTTATAATACTATTGAAATATAAAAGTAATGAGCCCAAAAGTGAATATAATAATGAAGAATTTCATGACGTCCATTAATTACATCTATCCTCTAACAAAACATTTATAGCGTAACAATCAACATGATAGTGTGATAAACAATTACATTCAATAACCTCATTAGTACTGTGTTAGTTGAACAATAAACTTTATTCAATCAAAGAATACAAGTACTCTCTTTTCTTAGGGTATCATATTTTTTTTCCATCCGTAAATATTTTCATTTTTGGAAACAGGGTGAGAGAATAATGTTCTTGTATTTTTTTGTTGATATGCATTAAAAATTTAAAAAAGTTACACCTAATTAGTCTTCAGAGACAATGTTCTTGTATGATATACCTTATACTATACGTACTGATCATGATATTTCTCCTCTGTCTTCCTCGCCACCTGTGCCATTATCCAAATTATGATTTGTAAGCATCTCATCATCAAACAGCCCACCGACGTCGTAAGGTTGTCTTTCTTTTATGTCGAAGATAACGCTTAGCATCTTCAATAATATCTTCATATAATCAACTTATATTAAGTTTCTATTTGTGGCTTTCTTTGACTAATATATTTATGCGTTGATTTTTCTTTGTTTTTGTTTTTATGCATGCATTTGAAATTATATATAAGGGGCCGGGTTACTTTACACATATACCCTCCATACCAAATCTATAAATACCACCCTCTAGAGAGAACATTTTCTCACCTCAACATCGATCATCCTCCTAGCTTCCTCTTTCCATTAATTTCCTTGATTATTTTCTAAGCCCTTAAAAGTCATCATGGGTGTCCTCACATACGAAACCGAATACGCCTCAGTCATCCCCCCTGCTAGGTTGTACAATGCCCTTGTTCTTGATGCTGACAACCTCATCCCGAAGATTGCTCCACAAGCAGTCAAAATTGTTGAAATTCTCGAGGGAGATGGCGGTGTTGGAACCATCAAGAAGGTTAGCTTTGGTGAAGGTTAGTTTAATTTCCATAGCCTCATATTTTGTTGACTACACCCCACATAATGATTTAATATTAAATTGCTCATAAAATGACTATTTAAGCCCTAAAATGTTCTAAAAATTAAAAAGAAGATTCTAAATACACCTCAAGTTCTTTCTTTGAGTCATGCCTAAAATTTACTTCTACGCTCTCACATAAGCAAATGACTATTTTTCCAAAAATGAATGAACAGGTTTTCCGTAAAAGTTTGAAAACTCAATGTGAAACTCCATCACTTCAATATATATACATACAACTGCAAGACTTAAACCCTTTTTGCCCTCAAGTCAGTTTGGGTGAGGCTTGTGTCCTTTTGTCTTTGCTTTAATGAAAATCCATTTCGATTAAAAGACAGATTGAAGAATTATATAGGTTACTGATAAGAAAATTGAAAAAAAAACCCGGAGGAAACAAGTTTGTGAAGACGAATAAGCGGGTTTGATGTGGGGTGTATGTGAGGAGTTTAGGGTGTGAGGGTAGCTTAGGAAAGAAAATGGGGTGTATTAAGATATTTTTTAATTTAAAAAGTAGATGTGAGGTGTTTTAAGTACGTGGGTGTAATCAACAAAATATGAGGTGCCAATAAAACAACCCAAAGAATTTTACCTATTTAATATATATATATATATATATATATAGGGAAGTGTTATTGACATTCTAAAAATCTCATTCTACACTCCTCACAAGTGTATTTTTTCTCCAAATATAGAAAATTAAGAGTGTAGAATGAGAATTTTGGAGTGCTAATAACAATTCCCTATATATATAGGCCCTTTATGCAAAGGGATCTCCATTTTTTTCAAAAAATGGGGATTAGGTGTGAGGCCCACTCCACATTGAACTTCAACGATCCGAACCGTCTAATTTGTAAGTCTTGATATTAATATATACATATATATATATATATTTATGTATGTATATATATACAGACCCTTTATGCGAATGGATCCCTATTTTTTGAAATAGAGATTAGGTGTAGGGCCCACTCTACATTGAACTTCAACGATCCGAAAAAGTCTAGTTTGTAAGTCTCGATTCATAGATCATCCTTGTAAAAATTCAATCCAATCCAAAATCATTTGCCTATTTAATTATCAAGATAAAATTTCATTGTTTCTTATATAACAAAGTATTCATTAATTTTTTTTGAACCCAATTAGATGTCTTAAATATTTCCGATTTGGTTAATATTTTGCAAGGATAATCTATAAGGTGCAACTTGAAAAATAAACAGTTCAGATCGTTAAAATTCAATGCCTGATGGACCCCACAACTAATCCTCATTTTTATAAAAAAAATGGAGATCCCTTCCCTTGAAAGCTTCCTGTATGTAGATACACACACATATCGAAAATACTAGCTAGTTTCTTAATTTATATTTCATTTTCATTTGACAGGGAGTCAATACAGCTATGTGAAGCACAAGGTTGAGGGAATTGACAAAGATAACTTTGATTATAGCTATAGCTTGATTGAAGGGGATGCCATTTCTGACAAAATTGAGAAGATCTCTTATGAAATTAAGTTGGTGGCATCTGACAGTGGTTCCATCATCAAGAACACTAGCCACTACCACACCAAAGGAGATGTTGAGATCAAAGAAGAACATGTTAAGGCTGGCAAAGACAAGGCCCATGGTCTGTTCAAGCTTATTGAGAACTACCTTGTGGCCAATCCTGATGCCTACAACTAAAACCATCCATCTGGCAACAATCTTGTGTTTTGCTTTCTCTGTTTATTCAGCTGTGTGTTTCAATTTATTATCGTACCAAAGCAATTCTTTGACTTGCACTTTGGATATGATTAAAGAGGAATGTAGTATTTGATTTTAATCTCAATAAATAAAACATATATATACTAGTTAAATGTAAATTGTTTGATGATATTTACCTTGGAGTATTATTTTTCCCTTCCAATTTCATGAATTTCACCTCAAAATTCCTTGAATAAACCCCCCTCAAATTAACAAATCTGCAGACGTGTTCTCCTATGTAAACTTGAGCTCAACTCGTTCAGAACAAGAAGTTTGGTCAAATGATTGAGAAGAAAAGATAAAAAGTTTAATTTTGGCCGACGATATACTTGGTATAACATAACTAAACTAATATACGATGTGGTTTTTCAATTATATGAAAATTCCTATTGAAAGTGACAAAGAGAAAAGCACACATTTCTAGCTAACGGAAATTTCGAAAAAGCAGGCAAGATAAATATATTGTAGTGGTTTGGTTAATTACAATAACACCTCCTAAGGTTTTTCGAGTTTTCACAAAATTTTCTCACGTTTGAGACACTACATTAATTAACACCCCTCAGGTTTTAATTCACTTTCACATAGCCCCTTCAGTTAACATTTTGCTGATAAATTGACAACTTCACCCTCATAACTAATACTTCAATAATAAAGAAATTTTATAGAAAAATAAATTAAATATTAAAAAAACATCACCATCTTCATCTTCTTTTTCCCTGAGAAATTGAGAATGCTTATGAACAATGGGATTCTACTTCAAGAGCATTCTGCTTGCATCAATAAGGAATTAATTAACAGCAACAAAATCAGGGTCATGAAAAATTACTTTGATATGCCAAAACAAGTCAAGAGGTGCAAGAGGAATCAACTGTAGTTGCAACTTGTAATGAAATTTCTTGTATTTTGGTATAATTCTATTCTTTCAAACCAAAAAAGAAGGAGATGGTTGTTTTTCTTCCTCAAATTGACTTCCAAAAAAAGTGTAAAATGAGAATTCCTGAAGAATAATGGAACGTCGATGCATAAACTTACTGAATAACTTATAGTTATCATAAACTTTAGAACCTATGCCTCTAGAGCCTCGATGCCTCTCCCATTTTGTGAAAGTCTTGATATCATTGCATTCCAAGTTACTATATCCCTCGTTGGCATCCTCCAACACACGAGACTGTTGTCTTCCAAATTCCCACATTTTGCATACATGGTTGAAAAAGCACTTCCAATTGGTACTACAAGACTGAACTCATACTTGATGGTACGGGCATGGATTTGCTTCCTTATTCAAAAGCACTTGGACTCGAACATGCTCTGAGGACACTAGGCATAGTTCATTGGGCATCATTCCCTCCCTTTTTATTAATTTTTAATTTATTTTTTTAATATTTTCGTTTTCAATATAGTTATGAAGATTTTTTTTTATTGTTTAAGTAATTAATTATAAAGGTAAAGTTGTCAATTTATTAGTAGAATTTTGAATGAAGGGGTTATGTGAAAGTAAATTACAACTTGAGGGGTGTTAGTGTAATGTCTCAAATGTGAAGAGGGTTTTGTGAACTCGATAAACCTCAAGGGTGTTTGTGTAATTAACCTTGCAGTAGTCTCTATGTGATTATGCTTTGATCAAGTAAATGGTGCGTGGCTTGTTGGAAATAAGAGAAATGCAAGTTATGGTCGATAATGACCGAAATATCATCATAATCTCCACATGTACAAAATACCTTGTACCAGGAGCTTATGGTGATATTTCCTAATTCCATTCATATACAGGAAGTGGTTATAACCACTTGAACGATTCTTGCTCATTTATAATTGACGTCAAATCGATACTCGTGAATCCTAACTAGAATGGGATAGGACAAACTAAATATGTTCAAGGGTAGATGTGTCTTTTGTTGCTGTAACAGTAATTACGTTTGCGCAACCGGGGTGATACACGATAGTGCAATCGTAGACGTTGATTTGGTTCTTTCATATCGCTGTCAAAAATTTAGTTCCCTTCAAATGAAGATGTATTTGAGAAGTGTCATCCAGTTTTCAAGTAAAGATGGTAACTATTAACTCTAAGTCATGAATAAGACGGTTCATTCCGAACGGTTCTACACGTTGGGAAATATAAGCGATACTCCGTCATGTTGCCTCTATACATCCGAAACATCCAAAGAACACGTCATCATGGATTTCCAAAATGATCATTAACATCGAAAGGTGTAAAATGAAGGTGAGATGAGACAACAATTCAATTGTCAGAAACTTTATTCATAATCAACATCATAACTAAACTAACTTTCCTCGGTTGTAAGTGAGGAAAAACACTATAGCCGAAAGATCGCTAACAAATTGTCGATAAAATCGACAAGACCAAAGATATCTCGAATTTCACCACACTCTGTGAGAATTTCAACTTTCTTCCACAAAACCCTTTTTGGAAAAAGAAAAGATTATCGTTTACGGATATCATGTCTCCCAAGAAAAGTACCAATTTAATCAAAGTTAACAGTTGAGGACTTTGGTATAAAGCTGACTATTGATATTTAGAGAATTTGGTCTCATTGTCGAGGTAGATGAGAAAGTCGTCGAGAAGACCACTATGAATGCGTCAGGCTATAGGAGAAAACTCGAGTTACAAAGGTCAATTAGGTAGACCAGTAATTCAAAGTATGGGTATTAACGGTTTTAATCGTTACCTGATTGGGTTGCTAAAATCTAAGTACAATCATAAAGTTCGGTCTTTCGCCTTCGCGAATAGGTTCAAGGTTCCCTAGATAAGGTGTTTGGTTGGGTAAATTTCTAATCAGTAAGCTTTTATAACTAAGTTCTCTCAATGATGTAGGACTTGTTCGAAATGATGCAAGGAAAAACTGGTGTAGTGCGAGAAAATGGATCGATGGTGTACTTCACTTCACCATCTGGTGATATCCCAAGTAAACTTTTGAAATATGACACCAGAGGTGTACGTCCTTGGAAGTACCATACTACTTCCTTTCACTACGCCAAGTGTGAATAGGTCTTCATATTTTTCTTAATAATCGAATCACTCTAACAGTGAGAAATCGACTCGTACTCCGATTTTATTGTCTACTTGTGGAAGTGTTCGAAAAGGTAACTAGTTGAAGAGGTTTTGATTACCTAAGTAGAAAGCATGGTTAAAACAATTACAAGTTCACGGTCTTCTTACAAAACTTGCACCTAAGTTTCCATGATTTAGTTTCTTCGGCTCAGGTAGTCACTGTTAATCAGTCTATCAGTCGTGCCGCTAATTAACGCATATACGATATTTTGATATTGTTCACTACTCTGAAACTGTGAACCGGCATTATGGCATAAGAGTATCACTCCCAGATGCTAGCATGTGTTCGTTATCAGAAATCATACTGCCTGAATATTGGTTGACAACTTCTGGAGATCGGACATTATCTTCAATTGGTAATGCCACAATAGACTGATCATATATTAGAGCCCACTTAGGTGGATAATTTCGAACGATTGGTAAGGAACGAGTCCGATTAGGTGGTTTCATTGATTGTAAGAGAAAATACTTATTGCTTTTGAGATTTCTGTTACTCGAAGGTATAACAGCTTATACACATGTGCCTATGCACATCAACATGACGAGTACAACACCAAAAGAAATTGCTAAAAACTTACTTCAGAACATGTCTAAAAAGATTTGATCTTCCTCTTAAAGATCCGAAATTATCACTAGTGCATTTGAAAAGATTAATGCTATCGGGGACCAAAAGTGATTGTCCCAAGATATTCTTCCGTCGAATGCTACCGTTTTAGCACCACATTGTCGCACAAGAAATTTCTGGAAATTTTGACGAAGTAAACTTCGTAGGAATTCTAATAGATGATATACTAACGGATGCTGCCAAGGAATCAAAACTATTTATGGTTTCCATTTTCGAAAGGGTTGGTAGAAATGACTAGATGGTAGTGGAATTGGTAGGTAAATCCCCCGTAATGCACAATTATCGATATGGTAGCCCTGCCTCAGGGCCATCAACTTGTCTCAAATCTACATCTTTCCTTGGCAGGGAAATTCTTCACTTAAAGTTTAGAGGCGGCTGCCAAAGCGATTTTCTCGAATGTCAATAAATCGCCTAATCCACCCAAAACTTAGGAAAACATAACACGTTTTTTGTAGTCGACGAGGTGGCAAAATTCAACATTTAGGCTCAAGAATCGAGAATGCCTATATGACGCGTGTGATGAATGCAATACTGCCTAAACTTATGCTCTGATACCAAACTGACGCACCCCGACCCGGAATGCTCACTTGGACTCCGAATCGAGTTGTGCTGGCCGACACCTGGAAGGTGACGAAGCCATAAAGTGATGTCAGAGCATAAGTACAGTAAAGTAAGATATGGTGAGAATTATACCATCGAAGGTAATTGTCTACACCAAGATTTGCCAAGAATCCTCGTCAATACGAAAGCTGAGCTGCTAACACCTGGAGGGGCGCAAAACAAGGGTGAGTGGGCCTGAAAATAAAGTTTTAATAAAAATCTTTTGAAAAGTTATAACCTATTGCCGTAAAAAAAGTATAGTTTCCAAAATATACATATTACGTGTAGTAAAAATACCTACTGTAGCCTGCAAAATCACAAGATTGTCATACGTCGCAATATTGCATAAATGAACATATAACAACCAATATCACATAATCTCGCATAAACAAACATATCATATCGGGTGCTCATCAATCTATGTTGACACACGAGTCGGAGTTGCCTAATGCAACTTGTATAACAGGACTGGGTGTAATCATAATATACGCTCTAGTGCTACAATCACGTGAAGACTAGCGCTATTCACAGTCACATACGAGTCGAAGTTGCCTATTGCAACCTGTACGACAAGATGTCGAAGTTGCCTATTGCAACCTGTATGACATGACTGGCACCTACTTGGATCCAAGACGAGCGTGCGGTGCAGATGTGAACATACGTGTGAAATATTGGCCCTAGCAATGGGCGAACACTAACACCGGGTGTATCAATGTATGATGAGGAAATAACATAACTATAATCATGCCACAACCATTCAACAATTCTAGCCAATATTATACTATTCATGACCATAAATATAATTAAGGCATCCCCTTATAGTAAGCTTACATGTGCATCCCGTGGGATTATTTCATCATTTCCCAATAATAAGGCATTTTTTATGA
The DNA here is from genome assembly GCA_024362995.1 of Heteromeles arbutifolia. NCBI lineage: Eukaryota > Viridiplantae > Streptophyta > Magnoliopsida > Rosales > Rosaceae > Heteromeles > Heteromeles arbutifolia. The sequence continues at coordinate 25,405,153 of JANCRC010000006.1, forward strand.
ACGTTAATTTAATCATGGCAATCACGTAGAGAATTTATTAATAAAAATATATATACAAAAACTAACCAATATATATATATATATATATATATATATATATATATATATATATATATATCAAAGAAAAGATCCACTCACCTAAAGTCCGTGCTACAACTCCCTAGCACAAATATAGAGGCGTCACAAACGATCGTCGCCTAGAACAAATACCAAATCACGTCTTAGAATTCTTATTGATACAACATGTAACTTACATAAAACACATCCCCAAGGACGTTCTAGAATGATTTGTAACCCATTGACCAAAAGTCAACCGTCGGTCAAAGGTCGACGGTAGGGTCCACAACCCTACGTAACTCGATCTGGAAGAACCACACCTCGGATTTCCTATCCGTAACTTCCCAAGAATTTCAATAAGCTTCTAGAACAACATCATAAAGTTTCGGAACGATCCAAAGGTCGGATCTCAGCAAATCGCTAAAATTAAGTGGCGGCAGAAGGTTTAGATTTATAAACTTAGAAAACCCATCCGGGAAGATCCGTACATCAGATTCCCGATCCTTCAGTTCTTGATATCCTTAAATATTACGTACTATTACGTATTAAAGTTTGGTGACGATCCAATGGTCGGATCGTCGAATCGTCGAATCATATAATAACCAAGTGGCGGCCCTTAACGGAAATATAATCAAACAAAGGAATTTCATCAATTGGATGTCTAATATGGAATCGGGGCACCCATTTTAGCCTAGGGAGGTCAAATGGTGTCTCTGCCCAAGCGTCGCCGCCACGCGCAGCCCCGACTCGCTGGAAAATTCAACTATTTCCAAAATTACCAAATTTTACAGCCAAGTAGATCTCAGTGAGAGGATACATTTTCACACCTGGGCCGAAGTCCAATTCGGCCGAGAAACGCCTGAAATCACCCACGAACCATCGAAACCTTAGAATTGGGTGTGCTTCAATTCGGCATCCATACTCACTCCGACACCTCCACCATTGCTTGCGCTTTGTTCCTGGGGTTGAGAATAGCCTATTGGTGGTGGTAATTGGCTGAGTTAGCTTCACGATTTGCGGATCGCCGCCCTACACCCACACGAACCACCATCCATTTTTCCCCAAAACCACCACCAAATTTATTCTAATTTTGGGTGGAAATAGAAGAGGGAAGACTAGGGAGGTGTTTCCAAGTGGTGGCTTGGCTTAAATCATCAAAATTTGGCCAGAAAAATTGTCGGAATCCATCGGATTCCATAGTTTCGTGGGTCGGGTCGCAAAGAACCGGGAATGGATCCATGATCCCGTGCTTCCCTCTTCTCTCCCTTCCCCTCATTTCTTCTTTCTCCATTGGTCATCGTCTTCCTCTCTCTTGCCCTGATTTGCATATCTCCCTCATGTTCTCTCTTCATCATTCTCCTTACCTGGTTGGTCTCCCTGATCCTTTTTTTTTTCTTTTCTTCTCATCCATCATTCTCTCTCCACTCTTCATCACAACCGTACACATGGCTTAATCAAATTGCTCCAGAAAATCTGGAGCTTTCTAGAGTGAAGGTTAAATTTACTAAAATGCCCCCGACTTTAAACGTTAATAACTCATTCGTTATAGCTCCAAATTACGTTCTGTTTACGCTCACGCACTCGTATCTTCATGTACTACGCAAATACACTAAAAGAATAAGTGGTACATCTATCTAAATGATGGTCAGCGGAAATCAAAATCTTTGCCTCTAGGGGCATTTTCGTCAATTCACTCCATCAAAATTTATAAAAACGTAAAATTAGGGACGGGTTGTCACATGGACTCTTTATTAATTCTTTGCCACTTCGTGTTTTTGACACAATATTTTATAATGTTGGCACATGAATAGGGTTAAAAACATGAAGTGATAGAAAATCTATTGAAAGTCTCACTTTTAAGAAAGTCTCCTTAAAATTTCTCAAATTCTATTACACATAAAACTAAAATTTTAATGCCTTGAAAGTTTGATTTTTTCAATTCCCTTATCTACCCTTATTATAAATCTAACAAACTAAAAATAAAATAAATCTAAGTAAAATGGGCCCACCCACCTCTCTCTCTCTGTACCGTCTTCTCTTCCTCCAAACCTTCGTCTCCCATCAATTCTTGTCTCACCAGCCGCTGGCAACACCCCCTTGTATCCAGATCCATTAAGTCGTCGGAATGAAGAAGACGCTAAAGAGGCGGAAGTAAGCCAAGATCACGAGTGGGATCATTCCCAAACAGGCGGAGAGTCAGTATTTTTAAATAATGGGGCTATAATTGTAATACCTTGAAAATTTTAAGTATATGAGTTTGATATTCATAATTATGAATATGTGGAAAAAATAAAAAATAAATCGATTTATTATTATGAAAAATTTAATTGAGAAATTTTAAAATTTTATCACTGGAAATTATTATAATTTACGTCGTAAAATGTATCGATAAGTGAAAAAGATGAAAATGGTCCTAGTTGGTTTTACTTAATTATATGAGGATGTATTTTATACTCATACATATTAAATTATTTCTTGTTAAATGTGGCCAGAGCTCGGTCCTACGAGCGCATAGGCGAAAACCGTTCGTGTAATAGAGTTATAACGAGTGAGTTATTAACGTTTAAAGTTAGGGGCATTTTTGTAAATTTGGCCCTCATCTAAAAGGCTCTAGCAATTTTGGAGCAGGAAGGGAGTGCCACCTGTGTGGCTAGATGTTGTGTTAAGGAGAGATTGACGATTGTGATGAAAAGAAGATGAGAGAAAGATAGGATGGGGTGGCTGCCCAATCGAAAAAGGAAGAAGGGAGGGGAAAGGAGAAAAGAGAGAATGAGGCGAACCCGGACCCCTCCCCTTCGACCCGATTACATTTTGACCCGACCCGGTTTTATTTTTCGATTTCGACTACCGTTGACGACGGGACCGGTGCCAAAATGATCTGTACCTTGAACCCAGTCGTTCTCTCTACCAATTCCACCCAAAAATATAGGAAAATTGGCCTTGCATTTGGGAGAAACCGCAGTGTGGGTGCGGGGGTTCTTGCCGTCGATCCTCCCATTTCTGAAATAAATTCCTTTAATCACCATCACCTATAATATCCTCTTGAGCCTAGGAACAAAGCCCATACAAGTTTGGGGGCGGTGGAGCTGTTTTGGAGTCGAATTAAGAACACCCAAATCAAGGGTTTCCGACGGATCGAGGGCGGCCAATCGAAATCAACCTTCAAAAAGATACGAATCACATAGCATTTTGACAAACTAGATTAATTAAGAAAGGCTAGATCGACATCTCAGCTTCAGGTGTTTCTAGGGCCAAATTGGACTTCGGCCCATGTATGAAAGTTATTCCACTCATTGAACTCTACTTGCTTGTAAAATTTGGTAATTTTTAGAGTTAGTCGAAAAATTGGGTTTCCATTCGCCGGAAACCGCCACCGGTGGCGGCGCATGGCCAGTGGGTCCATATTGCCTTTTTACACATAATTCGATATTTTAAATCCGTAATTAGTATCTATTCAATGTGATTCGATTGTTAAAGTTCAATATTGAATATTTTAAAAAATGGACTAGAATTGAAATTGGGAGCTACGAAAGGCTTGATCTCGTTCAAGGTCTTAAATTTCAGATAGACGGGCCATGGGCCCACTCCAACAACACCACTATTATCCCCACTTGGTCACCTACTCAATCCATTAGGTGTGGGGTTTTAATACAAAAGGCCTCGGTAGAAGTTAGAGTGGGGTAATTCTATTTAAACTCATGTTCTCTTCTCCCCCTGTCTGATATGGGACAATTGGGATTTCAACACTCCCCCGCATGTGAGACCCCATTTTATGGGTCATACGTGAAGTTCCACACATCAGCAACCACATGGAGCCAAGTTGGGGCTCACCCGTTCATGCGGCGCCAATGGTGACCCACCCATTCATGTGGCATCTCTTAGCCTACGTGTAGCCAAGCCGGGGCTTACCCATTTGCGCAGAGCCAAAGGGGACCCACCCATTCACGTGGCAGTACGAGCCCGTCCCCTAACTCTGATACCATTTTAAATTTCAAGTAGATGGGCCATAGGCCCACTCCAACAACACCGATACTGTCCCCACTTGGCCACCTGCTTAATTCGTCAGGTGTGGGGTTTTAATACAAAAGGCCTCAGTATACGTTAGAGTGGGGTAATTCTATTTAAACTCATGTTCTCTTCTTTCTCTGTCTGATGTGGGACAATTGGGATTTCAACACAAGGGTATGTAGGCAGTCTAACGGGAGTTAGATGCAGCCTTAAAATAACCGAGATTAATCTTTATCGAAAATTAGAAAGAAGAAAAGGGATTGGGTGTTTAGTTTAAAGATTAACCCTATGTTTTTGGTAAATAAATTTAGCTATAGATTTGATGAGAAATTAAGAATTTATTAAATAAATTTTGATTAATGGTAGTAAGTAAACAAGAGTTTATTTTTGGCCTACCACTAAATGTAAATTCCAAAATTAGTTTCCGAAATAAAAAATTTCGGGTCGGGACGTTACAATAATATCAACAAAAAAAGTTTAAGGGGCCATTTGTTCGAGCACTTAGTAGGCATCTGTCAATTCCTGCCAACATATGCTGAAAGCTTATGCAAACATTATCAACACCTATTATTTTTTGTAAACGCTTGTCGATGGTGGATGCAGGATATTGTGGGGTAATATTGAAGACTGTGCGCACAATAATGTCACAAAAAAGAGAAAAGAAGACAAATATGATAGAAGAAAATAGAAGAAGTATGAGGAGGATGTTTTATTTAGTTTGTCTTAGTTGTTTATAGGGGTCAAAACAATATACAAATAGATATACATGAGGTTTTTGAAGTTGTTGGGGTCAAGGCAACTAATGACCCCATATTGGCTTTACCACTGCCCCAAAGAAACGTAACAAATGAGTTCTCGACCCAATATGTTGTCGCCTTAAAAGCAGTCGAGAGAGAAATCAGCGACTAAAGCACCACCTAAGAATGTGACAATGCGTAGAAGGATCAATGGTAGGCAGTTTAGCTCATGAAGATGTAGCGTTCCTGGAGGAAGATGGAGAGATCATCAGCGCATGTGTACAAGGAGAAATTTTTTAGTGTCCTAGAAATACAGCCCAATAAAGCAAGTGTTAAATACATAGAGGAGGCGATGAATTCGGCACGTGTGATGGAGGAATTGGTAGGAGACAAAAAGGTTGGGAAAGGGAAGATGGTATATTTTAATTAGATTTATTTTATTTTTAATTTGTTAAATTAATAATAAGGGTAAAGGGGGAAGCAAAAGATTCAAGCTTAATTTGCAAACTAAATGATGTGTCACAAATAAAAAATAAGTATTGTAATCAACACTTAAGTAATAATCCAATCACCGACTTTCATATCATTTAGTTTACAAAATTTATTCTACAAATTTAGTCTCCATATCATTATCTAAAAGATTTTATTTTATGTGTAATAGAATTCCACATGTCAAATGGTGAGTGGGGAAGGCACATAAAGAGAAGGTAAATGGGAAAGTAGCTACTATTTGATAAAAGAATATCTAAGATTTTTTTTTTTTGGACAAATAGAATATGTAAGAATTGACAATTAACAAAATCAAGAAAAGGTTAGAAAAAAGGTAAATTAAATGTAAATTTAAAATTTGAGCTATTATTAGGAATAGTCCACTTTTCAAAATAGGTATGACTATTATATTTTTGTTAAGTTTGTGATAAAATTGAAAATTTTAAAGAATTTGAATATCCTATATCATAATAAGTATATCCCTTCAACTATGTTGCATTCAGGCTTTTTATTTATTTAATGTACCTATATCATAGATTTTTTTTGTCGATAATCTACCTATATCACATATATCGTTTTTAGCTACCTATATTATAGATTTTTTTTTTTTTGCTTGTAATCTAACTCTTCAGAATTAGTCGTATTCAATTCTATCTTTAATATGTTTTGCTTGAATTTTTTTTATAGTCTTCTTATTATATAGATATCTTCAATTGGAAAAATTTTAAAATCAACTTGAATTTTTGGACTGGATCTAACTGCCCCTAGAAAAAAAGAAAAGAAGGAAACAAGTAATTACAAATTCATTTAAAAAAATATATACATAAGTAAAAGAAAAAAGTACAAATAGCCCTAAACATTTCCACTGTTATGCATTTTTTTTGTCTAAAGATAACTTTTATCAAATTCCAATTGAAGCGTTTACATCTTTTGCAACAATATTAAATAAGCACTCCAGATCAATAGCATCCCAACGGAAAGCACCTCCATGCGAGGTAACATATAAGGCTACAACATGAGCAGCGGCATTTCCTTTCCGCTTTACAAACACAAACCCCTGGTCCTAATTGAGACACCAAATAACTAATATCATGGAAAAAACACTCCAACGTACCATCTATAGCATACTCCCCATTAATCATACTAATTATCACCTGAGAATCAGACGCAATCTCCACTGCATCACAACCCATCAATGCTGCCCGAATGCAGCAGCTTCTGCCATGGTCGCGTTATTGAAAAACAAGCCCCCTTCCCCACCTACCAATTGTAGTAACCCAGCAAAGCCCCTCATAACCCATCCATATCCTTCCTTGAGTGTCATCCCACACCATGCACCGTCACAATTAACCTTTAGAACACAATAGTTGGGCCGCCTCTAACGAACTGACAGTCCAGCAAAAGACATCACCATCACTTTCCTCGCAAGAGACAACGGCCTATTTCTCAGAAATATGGCATGCTATGAATTCAATAAGTTGATGCCGCAGCAAATTTTACCTATTTAAATATATATATATATATCAATGTATTAAAAGACGAAGGCGTAGGTGACGTGTTCCATAGATAGCCCCGACTAAGCATGAGATAAAGTTTCATGGAACCTAAATTTATAAAATATTTTGATGAGATATACATGAAGTCTTAAAGGAGAAAAACAAAGAATAATATATAACATTAAAAAAATAATAATAATAAAAACAAAATTATGCTATCTTTAAATATGCTGGTCACGTGTTTTTTTTGTTTTTGTTTTTTTTGATGAACAACGTTAAACAATGTTAAAAACTATAGATGTCTTTGGAGACTTTTTGGTATATAAAATATGTCAAACGTATAATAAGTATTAAAAGTTATTTCTTGCTTATCTTTAAGTTTTTCAATATATATATAAAATAATATAAAAAAAAACTTACAAAAAATAAAAGAATACTAAAAGAATATGTTGATTAAAGTTGTCAGGAAAGAGAAAAATCAGCCCCAAGCTTGCGTCTTCTTCGTCTTCTCCAAACTCTCTGCAACTAAAAAAAAAAAACCTAAATTTCAACCAGATTTTTTTCCATATTTTGTCAAATTTTAAACAAAGTTGACGCCCAATTGAACGCCTTGAGGCGCGGCTCAGCCGCCTAGGCGCCCACGACGAAGCTAGGTGAGTTTTTTGCCCACTCCCACTCCCACCAGTGGCAAAGGCAGGATTTTAGGTGAGGAGGGGCCTCACATAAATGTTAAAAAAAGGAAAAAAAGAAGAAGATAGTACTTACAAGAGAGAATAATACATAGTTGGAGTTGTGAGCTAATTAAATTTTTTAGGCTCTAAATGTTTTTTTTTCTATGTTGAATTTTTATTTTTTTTTGAGTACATCGATATTTTTACACTAAGGGGAGGGGGAGTTTGGCTAAGCCATACAATGGGCAATCTAATTTGATATTGAATTCGTCATCCACGAGATTCGAACCTAAAACCTCTCACTTCTAAGTGAAGAGGAATACCATCAGATCGTAGTACTGAGTGGCTTTTCTATGTTGAAGTTAACATTCCAATATCAAGTCAATATGGAGAGTAATTAATCAAGAATGAAAGAAAATTAAAGAAAAACAGACCTCTTATTTTAACTATTGGTAAAGGCTTATTATATTAACACTCCACAAATTGTTGAATAAACCCCACATATTTAATACACCCCACATTTGTTTTTTCACTTAAAAATTATCTTAATACACCCCACGTACTTTCCCATAATACCCCCACACCCCACATTCTCAATATACACCTTATATTTTGTACATACACCCTACATTTCTCAAATCTTGTAACACTCATTTTTAATTTTCAGGGACTGAATCTAACCATTTGAACGTTTAGTTTGCCGAAAGATTTCAAATCATCTGAACGTTTAGTTTGCCAAATGATTTCAAAATGATGATTTGAAATCATCTTAGTATAGTTTGCATCAATAGATGTCGACCTTTGTTAAGTAGGGTAACATCAGCAGTGACTTCATTGCTAGGTTTAACTTCGTGGTACGCAATTTTTGTTTTGACTTTCACGAACTTCATTTCTGCAGTGTGGAGCACTTGGAAAACATTGGTATCCATTACTTCCAAACATTGAGAAAAAAGTATGACTTCAGATGAAAACGATGTGGGCAAAGAGCATCTTTACTTATTCTCTTAAAGAAACAATAAGTTCTTAAGGAATACAAAGAAAACAAAGACCAACAGATTACAAGAGGACTACGATGAAAAACTATAGCCACCACAGTCATCTTATAGCAGCCTTCCAATGAGCAAACCAGACGATTAGATCCCTAAGCTCTGATGAAACTGAAGCCCAGAGAGCACAAAAACCTCACCACTCCCAAACTACTTCTATCCCCACCCCCCTAAGAATTGTCAAAAGTCATCATGTCCGACAAAACAACCTTCTTTATCCCTCCCACAAGCAACAAGAGTTTCACTGAACAACTAGCAACTCCATCAAGCTTCTTTGAATAATAAAAACCACAAAGAAAATAAGAGCAACATGATCAAGGAATCAGTGGGATGATCGTCCCCACATTTCTCAACTTATAACACTCATTTTTAATTTTCAGGAACTGAATCTAAGAGTTTGAACGTTTAGTTTGCCGAAAGATTTCAAATCATCTGAACGTTTAGTTTGCCGAATGATTTCAAAATGTATTTAGAATTTTTTTTTTTTTAAACCTAATAAGGTCAAAATTGTCATTGCATAGTGAGGTAAATAAATCATTTAATATTAAATTTTAATGTGATGTGCATTGAACATTTTGTGAGATGCTAATATAAAAAACCTTGGTAAATACAATTAAAAGATTTTTGTAAATTAAAAGTCTTGTTGCCTGAACATGTGCAGCCGCGAGGACTGAATAAATTGTAAGAGTTATTGCCCGCACACTTAATTTCGAGATGCAAAATCCAACAATTCAGCGGGCCCAACCGCCTCAGACTTAGCAATCGGCTCATTCTCGCGCGCCTCTGCACCTGAGGCGATATGACATCAACTTCAACAGGATGTCACATTGCAATTTTTTTTGAAGATTAGTTGCTGTTCACTGAGACAGTAATTGCCTTACCTCAATAGCTCAGACAATAATTGCCAGTAGGGTGAAGTTGCTCTCAAGAATTCTAGCAGTTTTAACTGCTTCTTGAGCAATCTGTGGCACGAGTTGTCGACATCAAGAACAAGGGCTTTGAACAACTTAGTAGAAGCAATGACTGATGTGAAAGTTTCATATGTGAAGACACACATGATGCTGGCTTTTACGAGCTGAGAAATTAAACTACCCTTCATGGAGATTCTTACAGTTGAAGTATTAAACCAAATTAAGATCTCCAACATTTTCCCCTTATTAATAGAAACTTCATTTTAGTCCTTGAAAATTATTTTAGATTGAAAAATATCATTTTGAGACAAAAACTTTCAGTAAAATTAAAAACTAATTTTAGTCCCTTGATTCAATGTCCATGTCATCATACATTTAATCACCTGATATCTTAGTTATATTTTGATGTTTAATTTGTCTTTTTCTTTCTAATTTTAATGTATTAATTAAATTTTTCCTTCATTTCATTTATTATAATATATTTTTGTCATAGACATTTAGGTAAACTAATATTTTCACAAAATATATTCCGATACACTTTGTATTCTTCATTTAGGTATACTAATTCATTTAATATATTTAGACATATCCATTTCGGTAGATATTTAGGTATATAAATTTATTATAACAAAATTCGATATAGACATTTAGGTACATCAGTTCATTTTAATGTATTTCGATAATTTATGTATTTATATATTTTTCATATGTGTCACTAATTTTTTTTTTAATGTTTTCTCATTTAGGTACATTTACAAGGATACAACTACACTATGTTTGGATGAAGAAATTTAAGATTACTAAGGAATTTTAAAATGATGAAAATTGAAATGAATGGATTTTATTTTCTAGAATTTGTGAATTTTCTTGTTTGATTAACCTAAAAGAACAATGGAATTGAATACTGAATTTGTTATTTTTAAACTCTCAAACATAGAAATTGGGAAATGACATATATTTACATGTAATTTAAACTTAGGAATTGGAGATCCCAAATTCCAAGTTTTTTTTTTTTTCAAGCAGAAATTCTAAATTTCTATGTTTATGAATCCAAACAAGGGAATTGATGCATGTCACTATATAAATTCTTACTTTTATTCAAGTTTCAAGTTTATTTCTCTCATTCAAACATACTATAGAGGAAGTTAAACCAAATTAATGAGTTAAAATGAGTATAATAATAAATTAATTAAATTTCAATATTTTTTTTTTAAACAAATGACATTATCTATACTAAAGGTTGGGAGAGCGGGGCTAAGCCTCATAATGGGCTAGCAATAATATGATTCAAATTCACTTTTGGCTATAATCGAACATAAGACCTCTTACTTACAAGTGACAAATTTTAATATGTTTTGAGGATGAAAGTTCAAAAACTCCTATTATTAATTTTGACTTTCACGGCCAACCATTTAATAAACATAAATGAATTGAAAATTCAAATTAAAATGTATAGAGTTAAAGACTGTGCTATCCACACACCCCTTTTATTTCTCACACACTCATTGTTAATTTATTTCATTTGATCTTTTTCAATTCATCCGATCCGAAGGTCGAAAATCAGAAAAGTATGTGAGAAGTAAAAAAAGGTGTGTGGATTTCACAACCCTAAATATTTTGTCTTGTACAGAGTCTAAAAGCAAGTCTTGAAGATAACGGCCCCGAGTTCTCTCTTTGACAGTTTAGGACATATCTGATAGAATTTTAGTACCAACTTGCATAAACTGGTAGACAAACAAGAAGGACCACCATCACACCACAACATCAGACTCAGTTGTGATCTATAAATACCACCCTCAGCATTCTTTCCTCTCCAACTCAAAACTGTTGAATTTTGTATTTTTAGGTAGGATCCCTAATTGATTGTAATTCTGTGTATTCTCATGTAATCACTTGTAATTAGTTCTCTTTCTATTTATGTTAGGGTTGTAAACCTATAAGTACTTCTTATTGAGAAGAATACAATACAATTCAAAGCATTCTCTTCTTGGCACCAGAGCCAGGTTAAGAAAAATAAAAAAATTATTATTATCGCAATTTGTCCGGAGAACAGAAATCGTCGTGTAACCTGTTGTGTCGCGCACTGTGAAACCAGCGAGCGACGCCGTCGTTGCTGATCCGAGTCCACCGAAGACCACCGCGCATCCAGTTGTGTACCGTGCCCGTCCGACCAACGAGCGACGTCGTCGTTGCTGACCAGAGTTCACCGAACCGATCCCTGCATCCATTCACGACCCACTGCTGCATCACGTACTCACGTACTCACTATGCATCGATCTGATCAAACCAAACAGGAGAGTAGGATCAATCGTGACCGATTCAAGTCGCGTGCATTGGTTGCCGAAGCTAAGGCAGATTCTGATCATACAAGTAATGATGGTAAGGCTTTAAAAATTTCTGCATTTGTTATGAATAGTACATGGATAATTGATTCTGGTGCTACTGAACATATGACTTGTGATTCTAAACAGGTCCAAACCCTAAAACCATCCACCAATACTATAGTTAGTGTTGCCAATGGTAATGTTGTCCCCATTATTGAGGAAGGCGATGTCTCCCTCTCTGATACCCTGAATCTTGACTCCGTACTTATTGTTCCTTCCTTTGACTATAATTTATTATCTGTTGCTCAAATAACTGTCGCCCTACATTGCCTTGTTATTTTTTGGCCTTCCTTTTGTGTTTTTAAGGACATTCAGACTCGTAAGATGATTGGTTATGGTATTCGGAGGGGAAAGCTCTACTACTTGAAGTTGACATCGAATAGTTCTCGAAATTAAACTCAAGCTCTTGCCGTGGAAGGATCTTATGGGGAGAGGGATAAAGTTTCGGAGGTTTGGTTGTGGCATCGTCGACTTGGACATGCTTATTTCGGCTATTTACGAAGGTTGTTTCCTAGCTTATTTGTTAGGCATGACGTTTCTAGCTTTAAATGTGGTGTTTGTGAAATGGCTAAAAGTCATCGTAATTAATTTCTGTCCAGTGTGAATAAAAGTTCAGTTCCATTTATGATAATTCATTCTGATGTTTGGGGGCCATCTAAAACTGCTCCGTTTGGTGGTGCTCATTGGTTTGTTACTTTTATTGATGATTGCACACGTATGACTTGGGTATGTTTGATGAAGTCCAAAAGTGAAGTTCCTTCTTTGTTTCAGCAGTTTTATAAAATGGTACAAGTACAATATAAGTCCCACATACAGGTTCTCAAGAGTGATAATGGCGGTGAATATGTTAACTCTGACCTTCGTGCCTTTCTTGATCATCATGGAATTGTTCATCAAACCACGTGCCCATATACTCCACAACAAAATAGGGTTGCAGAACGCAAGAACCGTCAGCTTTTGGAGGTTGTTCGTGCTTCTTTGCTCGAGGCTCATCTCCTGTTATCCTATTGGGGAGAAGCCCTCACCTCAGCTGTGTATCTCATTAATTGTGTTCCATCTCGATCTGTTGATTTTCAAACACCACTTCAGGCTCTCTCCTCACACGTTGATGCTCATGCAGTCCCCAATCTTCCACCTCATGTGTTTGGCTGTGTGGCATTCGTTCATCTTCATAAACAGCAGAGGAGTAAGCTTGAACCTTGAGCCTTACGGTGTGTGTTTGTGGGGTATGCCTCAAATTAGAAGGGATATCGTTGTTATCACCCTCTGACGAAAAAGTTGTTTGTCACTATGGATGTTGCTTTTCATGAGAATGATATGTACTTTGCCAATCCTGAGTCTTCACTTCAGGGGGAGAATCAAACAGAAGTTCAAACTCTTGACTATACTATTCCAGAGATAGATAGTATGAATGATTTGGATTTAAGTGGTGATGTCTTGGAAATAAGTGGTGATCATTCACAAGAAAATAATAATGTGAATGAATTGGAGGTAAGTGGTAGTGTCTTGGAAACAAGTGGTGATCATTCACATTGAAACAATGTTGAAAACTTTGAAAGTAACGAGTTGACTGCACCAGATAACTCACAGCCTTCATCTCCACCTGACAGCTCACTGCCAGTTTCTTCACCAGTGGACAACCCTGTGTCGCCAACTACCTCACAATCGATCTCACCGCCCTTGAGCCCCAATAACCATAATCAATCGTCTTCGATCCCAAATGCACCACCGCCACGTCACCTCCCTGATCGCGTAAACCGAGGTATTCCTAAACCTACTTATGAAGCTGACCCTAAATACAAAACTAGGTATACAATGAATAAGCCTAACCCTGAATCCAATGTGTTATACCCATTAACTAATTATGTGTCGACCAGTCACCTGTCAGAATCAAATAAGTCATTTGTGTATCAATTATCTATTGTATCTATTCCTAACAGTGTGCAGAAGGCTTTAGTTGATCCACGTTGGCAAACAGTAATGAATGAAGAGTTAAAGTCTTTGAAGAATAATGCTACCTGGGAGATCATAGACTTGTCAGCTGATAAGAAATCTGTGGGATGTAAATGGGTTTATACTGTGAAGTATAAAGCTGATGGGATGATGGATCGCTTTAAGGCAAGACTGGTAGCAAAAGGATACACTAAAAAAATATGGAATTGACTATACATATACATTTGCTTATGTGGCCAAGATCAACACCGTTCGTGTTTTGTTGTCCTTGGCTGCAAATCTTGATTGACCTTTACAGCAGTTTGATGTGAAGAATGCCTTCTTGCATGGAGATTTGACAGAAGAGATTTATATGGATCTTCCACCTGGATGTAATGCTCCAGATAAACACAAAAGAAAGGTGTGCAGATTGAAGAAATCCTTGTATGGCTTGAAACAGTCTCCTCGAGCATGGTTTGGAAGATTCACAAAATCTATGAGAGCATTTGGTTACAGACAAAGTAATTCCGATCATACTTTGTTCTTGAAAAGACAGAATGGGAAGCTTACTGCACTTATTGTGTATGTAGACGATATGGTGGTAACATGTAATGATCTGGAAGAACGTGCGGCCTTGCAAAGATACATGTCTACAGAATTTGAAATGAATGACCTTGGATCCCTGAAATATTTTTGAGGGATTGAGGTGTCGAGAAGCAGTTCTGGAATTTTCTTGTCCCATAGGAAGTATATTATTGATTTGTTGCACGAAATTGGTATGTCAGCTTGTCAGCCAGTAGCTACACCATTAGAAGAAGGATTGAAACTTAGTGTTGATTCTAATCAAGTACCAGTTGACAAAGGAAGATACCAAAGGTTAGTGGGCCGTTTGATGTATTTGGCACACACAAGACCGGACCTTGCTTATGCCTTGAGTGTAGTGAGTCAATACATGCATGATCCTGGAGAATAACATATGAATGCCGTGATGAGAATATTGCGATATTTGAAGGGAAGTCCAGGCAAAGGAATTTTGTTTAGAAGGAATAATTACTTTAGCGTTGAAGGTTATACTGATGCAGACTGGGCAGGTTCAATTGACAATAGACGCTCTACATCAGGTTACTTTACGTTTGTTGGGGGTAACTTGGTTGCATGGAGAAGTAAGAAACAGAATGTGGTTGCCCGTTCCAGTGCAGAAACTGAATATAGAGGTATGGCTTTGGGAATTTGTGAAATTTTGTGGTTTAAGCTTTTGTTAAGCGATTTGGGTATACAACATGATCAGCCCATGAAATTATTTTGTGATAATGAAGCTACCCGTGACATCGCACATAATCCGGTACAACATGATAGAACAAAGCATGTTGAAGTTGACCGGTTCTTCATCAAAGAAAAATTGGAAGGGAAAATAATTAAAGTACCGGCGATAAGAACAGAAGATTAGTTGGCAGATATCCTCACAAAAGCTGTTTCAAGTCACAAGTTTTCAAGTTTCTTACACAAGTTGGGTATAAGCGACATATATGCACCAACTTGAGGGGAAGTGTTGACTTTTGTATTTTTAGGTAGGATCCCTAATTGATTGTAATTCTGTGTATTCTCATGTAATCACTTGTAATTAGTTCTCTTTCCATTTATGTTAGGGTTGTAAACCTATAAGTACCTCTTATTGAGAAGAATACAATACAATTCAAAGCATTCTCTTCTAAAACCTCATTGTAGTTGAACAATTGTCTTAGCATGTACTCTTTTCTTTGATCAGTTTCCAAATCCAAAGTTCATCATAGGTGTTTTCACATATGAAACCGAGTTCACCTCTGCCATCCATGCGGCTAGATTGTTCAAGGCTTTTATCCTCGATGGCGATAACCTCATCCCGAAGATTGCACCACAAGCAATTAAAAGCGTTGAAATCGTCGAAGGCGATGCAGGTGTTGGAACCATAAAGAAAATTACCTTTGGTGAAGGTTAGCTAGATAACCCTCATTATTCTCGGGCTCTATTCATATGTTTTTTTGTACTAATTTATGTTTTAATTCATTTGCAAGCAGCCAATACGGGTATGTTAAGCACAGGGTCAATGGGATTGATAAAGACAACTTTACATACAGTTACTCTATGATTGAAGGAGATGCCTTATCTGACAAGATTGAGAAGATTGCTTATGAGACCAAATTGACTGAATCTCCTGATGGATGATCCATCATCAAAACCATCAACCACTACCATACCAAGGGTGATGTTAAGATCAAGGAAGAGCATATTAAGGCTGGCAAAGAGAAGGCTTCCGGTCTCTTCAAGCTTCTTGAAGCCTACCTCGTGGCCAAACCTGATGCTTACAACTAAATCTGAAGTTATCCATATAATTTTTGTGTTAACTTTGTTGTCTTCATGACATAAGTTCAAGTTTCTTATGTTTTTGTTTTTAATTCAGTGATGTTTTAGTTGGAAAAATACTAAGGGTGCGTTTGTTGTACCGGACTATCTCAGACTGGATTAAATTTAGGGACTAAGCTGGACTGGCTTAGACTAGACTAAGCTGGATTGACTTAGTGAAGCGGTTGATGTAGTATCAGATTAAGAACCATGATAATAAAAATAATAATATTTAATTCTATCTTTTATATTTTTTTTCCTGTTCTTTTTTCTTTTACCTTTCTAGAACACCCCCTCTCTCTCTCAAGAATCTCTCCATTTTTTTTCTCCTTCCCGTCCAAGTCCAACTGCCTCTCTGTCTCTCTCCCTTTACTTTCTCCCTCATCACCAAATTCCATCCTTTTTCGCCACTTTCTCCCTCATCATCAAATTCTATTCTTTTTCATTCATTCTCAGAAAAAGCTTTTGATTTGTCATATGCGTTTTTTTTTCTCGATTTTTCATAAGCTTCTGAATTTCATTTGGGTTTTGGCATATTGGTATTTTTTGTCTTCTGGGTTTTGGCAGGCATCCTGGAGTTTGCCGATGATGTCCTGGAGTATGAAGGCGATGGCCGAGAGCGATATTGGGAGTTGAGGAAGCCAAGGATCTGAGCAGAGAAGAAGCGCTACCTTTCGACAGCGAGCTCGACGATAAACTCGAGATGTGCACGGGAAAAGCAGATATAAGGTCTCGTGATTCTGGGTTCTGGTCTAGGAGAGAGGGAGAGAGTAGGAGAAAGTGAAACAGAGAGCAGAGAGAGGCAGTTCTTAACTAGTCCCATGGTTTTCGGGGACTCCTGCTAAGAACCTTTAGTGATGCCTTTAGTCTAGGTGAGTTCGGGCTAGTCTCATTAACACTAATCCCACATGATATCAAACACAGGACTGGACTAATAATTAGTCCAGTCTAGTCTAGTACCACTTAGTGAGGGCAAACAAAAGCCCCCTAAGGGTATTGACACCTTTGTTTGAATAAAATTACTATAATAATAAAAAGTTTAATGTCCAATACTAACAATACAATGTTGAAGTTATAGGACAATATTGTTTGTTACACTATCAACGCTAATCGTTCTACCATGAATATCTTGTTACAGTATAAAACACAAGTTATTATCTACTATTGTTATTCACTTTGAGCGACCATTTAATAGATGACCGCTGCTAATGCCACTCATTAATCCTATTTTTTCACCCTACCTTATATATCCACCCACCACTAAATGTTTGAAAAATAAAATGCTCTTTTCTCACCCACCTGATTCTAAAAAACCTTGATGTTCTCTTTCTTTAATATGAAACAAATAAAATTAACAAAAAATTGAAGGAAAACTCAAAGAACCCATCATCTGTATCCTCCTACCCAACGCGCTGACGACAAGCACCCCCCTTCTCTCCTAAGTTCTGCACCGGACCATGAACGACCGACAGTGATGGATTGAAATTCTTTCTCTACTCTCTCTCTCTCTCTCTCTCTATTTGTCTTCCCCTCTTCTCTCATGCATCCATACCCATTCTTATCAAGAACAATCGCACAGACATGAGGCCTTGTCTTTGTCCTCACGAGATCTCCTTCCTCTGGTTGCTCTCCGGTGACTCTGCGGTTAAAATCAAGGAGATTGGCACGAAAAGTTCAAACTCTAGAATAGTGGGCAAGGAATCTGGTACACGATTTGATATTTTCTTGGGCGATTTGATATTTTCTTGGTGTCATTGAGTGTTCTTTGGTCTCTTTGTCAACAAAAATGGTGGGATGGGTGCTCTCTAGTGACGTTAAGAATTCTCTTTTATCACTTGTTAATTTTTAGAACCTTGTTTTGTTTAGGTCTTTAAGTTCATTTTGCATGAGGTTAAATTTGTCAATAAATTTACATATTAAAGTGGATGAGAAAATAAAACAATGAGATGAGCATAGCACTACTTTAATATCATTTTCAACTCTTGGGTTAAAACTTAAATTTTTTAACCTAGAAAATTTAGGTTTTAATCCAAAAACAATTTTCTGCTCCAACCCTTATGGGTTAAATTTTGGGAACTTTAACGAAAAGCTCCCGGTACTGTTTATTTTAATGAAAAATCACATTTTTACACTAAAAAGTCAATCCTGGTACTATTCACTTTACCCTTTATTTTGTCCTTATCGTTAAAACTCAAAGTTTTCAAGTTTTTTTTATTAGTTTTCTTTTAAATTTTTAGCATGAGATTACTAAAGAATGAATTTAAGATAATTTTGTTTAAAGTAACTTTTAAAAAAAAAGTTATGTAGACTATCATAATTTAATTTTGTGAACATTTTAACTTAAAAATATTTAGAGTTTGATAAATATTTAAAATCACTAAATTGACACTATGAAAGAATATGAAACACATGAAATAATTTTTTTTTTTATAATTATTTTAGTCGTTGGATTTAAATTTGTACCGTAAAATGTGAGATCCCATATTGCCTAGGGAAGTGGATCCTGTGAGCCTTACATGTATATTCCCACCTCCAATTAGCGCGAAGCCTATTGAGAGCTCATTGGTTTCGGGTTCCATCGGAACTCCGAAGTTAAGCGAATAGCGCGCGAGAGCACTCTCATGATGGGTGACCCACTGGGAAGTTCTCGTGTGAGTTCCCAGAAACAAAACCGTGAGGTCGTGGTTGGGGCCCAAAGCGGACAATATCGTGCTACGCTGAAGGCGTGCCCGGGTTGTGGTAGGGGCTCGAGCTGGGATGTGACATTAAATCTCTTTTTACTGTCAAATTTGATCATATATTAGATCTTAACCGTTTGATTCAATAAATTTTTAAATATAAAACTAAAAAAATACACATATATGGTTGACCAGTCCACTAACTCAGAGGAAATTCAGGTCAAAATTTGCTCCAAAAGTAAGTTTTGGATTAAAACTCATATTTGGCCCAAAGGTTGGAGTAAGTTGGGGTAGATTTATAACCTAAAATTTAAGTTTTACTCCAAGGGGTTGGAGTATGTCTAATGGAATTTACTCCAGTTACCTATAATAAAGATATATCACTTCCTTTTTCTTTAAAATATAGAAGATTGAATTTTTTTTTCATTTAAAAATATTGCATATGGTACAGGTTACTCCTTCAGCTTGAAAGATTCCTATTATCCTATACTACCAAAAACAACTAAACAAACAAGGTCTTGAAGCCAAAAACAAAACATTGAAAGAAAAAAAAAATTTCAGCTTTGAAAGGTTCCTATACGTCCATAAACAAAATTATATGACTCAGAAGTCAGAACCAGCTGCAGGCAATGTATGAAGCAAATGGAGTTTAGATCATTTCTGAATCTGTGTCTGGAATAGTCGAACTAAAAAATTGCAGACGTTCCACAGAGAGAGAGACCCTAACGGTTCAAAGACCTCGTTTTCTACTGTCTGAATTTCTTTGACTAATACATTGTTGTACGGAATTTGAAAATTATATTAGTTTTCCTTTTGACATGGACAACAAAGATCGAAAAATTGAAAATTTTATCTGAACTCCTTTAATTTGTTATAGGGGGCCACTTCCACATCACCCTTTAGCGCTAATCTATAACTCTATAAGGACTGGCTCTGGTGCTCACATTTTTTCACACCAGTATCAGTCATCCTCTTTGCTTCCCCACATTTCATTCTTAATTTCTTTGATCATTTTTCTAAGCTCTTACAAATCATCACCATGGGTGTCTTCACTTAGGAAACCGAATATCCCTCCGTCATCCCCCTTGTTCTTGGTGCTGACAACCTCATCCTAAAGATTGCTCCACAAGCAACTATGATGCATGGACACGGACACAGATACGGGGATACGACACAGGGATACATCAAATTTCTAAAAATGAGGATATGAAATGTCAGGGAAACGGCAATTAAATATGTATAAATAAATATGATAATTTTTTGACACTTTTTCGAACTTTTTGACATACTTCCACAACGGAGTATGATAATTTTCAACAATCTCATCCAAATTAGCATTATCATTCGAATGATTATCAGGGTGATTCATTTTCCTAAATCAACAAACATATAAAGACTAAGAGTTAATTCACTGTAGAGACAAAATTATTATAATCTAAATATCTATACCACTACACAATAATATATTATAATATACAAAATACAATAATATTATAATAATACAAAAAGTTAAAAACAGAAAAGCAAAAGGCTTCATCAGATTCCAATGGACTATGGGGTAGTGGAATGTGTATTATAATATATTATTGTGGATAGTGGTATGGATATTATAATATTAGTTTCAACTTTCAGAAAAGCAAAAGACTTTTTAATCAGATTAAGATTTTAGTTTCAGTTTCAGAGATTTTAGTTTTGGTTTTAGTTTCAAAGATGGGTTTTGTGACTTGTCCTCGGGGAATCAAATTAAGGCTTTGAATGGATTGAATCAGTAAAGCTGAGGAGTAAGATCAGGAAAGCATCGGATTCGAAACTATTAACAAAGTGAAAACGAAAGCTCACCATTCACCAGGAGTTGCAGACAGAGACGAAGGAGACGATGGAGCAGTTGTAGACGGAGAAGATGGAGATGACGGCGCAATTGCAGACGGAGACGACGGAACAGTTGCAGATGACGGTCAGTGGTGATTCGTGAAAGTCTCCCAAGCAGAGTGATTTCTGAGGTTCGAATTTATTGTGATTATTGTGATTATTTTTTATTTTTTTCTGATTATCCTCCTATTTTAGTTTCAAACGTATTCGAAAAGTAGGATACTCGTATTTGGACAATACGATACGCGTATCTCATTAGTCCTAAACTTATCCCTTCACTCCGATACGTATCGGGCGCGTATCCACACGTATCCTCCGCGTATCCGTATCCTCAGCGTGTCAGATACGGGATACGATGGGTTTCTCCCGTGTCCATGCATCGTAGACAAGCAATCAAAACTACTGAAATTCTTAAGGGAGTGGAAGTGTTGGAACCACCAATAAGATTAGCTTTGGTGAAGGAAGTGAATTCAGCCATGTGAAGCACAAGTTGGATGGGATTGACAAATATAACTTTGCGTTCAACTACAGTTTGATTGAAGGAGATGCTATTTTTGAGACAGTTGAGAAAATCTCTTATGAGATTAAGTTGGTGACATTTGGCAGTGGTTTCGTTATAAAGAAAATCAGTCGCTACCACACCAAGAGAGATGTTGAGATCAAGGAAGAGCATGTTAATTTTGTTTAACTAGTTTTAATCGGCAAAATATTATAGAGGAAGGAAAGTAGCCAATACAATGACCCAGCAAGGTAGAAAGCAACACAAAAAGCCTGTCAGGTGATGCTGAGGGGCAGAGATAAATCTCCAAAGCCTTCTCTAAATTCCCTAGAACATAAGAGACCGTCCCTACATAAAACCAAGAACAAAGAGGAAGGGTGCTGTGAAGACTGAAGAGTGGGGAGGAGGATTATCTCACTTCCTAATCTCTCTCCTCTTTCGGTCCTTCCATTTCTTTATACTTGAACGGTTACGATTAAGTCACGTCAACATTTTATAATGATTTTTTTATAGAGATAATAAGACAAAAAAAAACAAAGTGTGAGAGAAGGGGAAAGAAGGAGATGGGAATAGAAGGGAAATTAATTCTACTCCGAAGAGTGGAGTCCACGGAAATGGCGCACCCTCGAGTTGGGTAGTCTTGTTGTCTGAACATGTCTGAACATGTGCAGCCGCGAGTTGGGCAGTCTTATTGCCCTCATACTCTCTTAAGGTTTCTTGTGTTTTCAAAAAATATCCGAGGTTTTTGAAATTAAACTAAACCCATTCCGTTCATTTTCCATTCAAAATTTAGTGATGCGTCATAATTTTCATCAAATGACAAATATAACCTTAAATTAAACACACCCCATGTACACTATTAGAATTTCACCTTATCACTTTAAGTTTTACAATTTTTTCACAAAGGCTGTTGCTCCTACTCCTTATGAAGGAACTGTCAAATGCCACCATCATCTCAATCTTTTAAAAAAATGGTATCTCTTTCAATCAAACTGTAGATGTACATAAAGTTATCTTTGTCAACCTTATCCTTCATTGTATTCATTCCCTGTGAAAATTAAAATATTAATTAGAAAATAGATGCTAGTTGTGGAGCCTAAAATAATTCAAAAAATTCTTGAGGCGACACGTGGACTTTTGCCTAAGAAAGACAAGATTACCCTCAATAAATGGGCATGCTTCTCAGATGCTCCCACTCCCAGCTCGCACCCCTGAAGGTCCCAGCAGCTGAATACGACTACCCACAGCTCACATGCCCTTGGCAATGAAAAGTCAAAGCATTAAAGATAAGGATTAATTACCCAAATCCGATATTTAATACATTCCAAATTGAATATTGACTCCAAACAAGTAAGTAATTCCAATTTAAATCAATTAGGGATAATTACTCCATTATCTCAAGATATTATTTCCTATTTAATATCTTGAGAATATTTCTCCATAAACCCTAACACTATGGCCGCCGGCCCTATCCCTATAAATACCTCATATTCTACCAAATTTCGGTAAGCTTTTGTTACCCTAAAAAAGCCCTAAACACTTTACTTTCTCAGAGAAACTAACTTAGGCATCAGAGATCCATTGGCCTAACCCCCCCATCTCGTGGAAGCATGAGGCTTATGTCCTTGATCAAAGGTGTTAATTGTTTGGCAGGTGTATTTTCGTCAAGACTGAAGACGGCGGAAATTTGCATCAACAAATTGGTGCTTTCATTGAGAGTTGATTCAAATACTCGAAGAAGCCTCTTGCATTTGGTTTCTTGAATTTTCTATTACGTTGAATTTCTCACATGTCATATCAATTAATTTTTCCTCAAAAAGTTTCTTGATCAATCCCTGGAGAAAAGATACAATGGTGGGAAATTCGGAAACCACGACCAACGGAACCCCGTACGTATAAGGACTTGGACCGGAGAGTGGAGACAAGGACATAGCCCCACGACGGTGATCCACAAGGCCCAACATGATGGTAGGAGGAGCCCTACCGCCGCGGCCACCACCTTGTAGCCCATGGCAAGGACCACCGCAGCAGCAGCAACCCAAGTCGAGGCCTAGATGCGTGTTGCAGCAGCCCACCACGCTGCTAGGGCACCAACAGGTTACGGGCACCAATAGGCTACGGGCAGGAGGCCCAGCCTACTGCAGCAGCAGGCCTAGAGCCGAGCCCAGACCACGGCAGCTGCTGCTAGCCAGGTAGCCCAACATGCCCAAGCCCAAGCCACCAAGCTAGCAGGCCAAAGCGTGGCAACCCAACGGACATAAGGGCCTAACCCCGTGTAGGCCTAAGGCGAGCAGGCACCGACCCAGCCACCCAACCGGGTTGGCCGTCACGCGACTCGTTCTGACGACCTGGCCCTCAGCCCAATCCAATCTGAGACCACATTCGGCGATCTAGATTCCAACCACCGGTCCCGCGATCGATTCAGGGTTATTTTCACCCCATTTTTCTGCAGGAATGCCCGTTCTGGGCTCACGTTTTGCACTTGCAGTCCACTATGCTTCCGCCACACATGGAGATGCCTATTATCCAGACTCTTCCAATCCAAATGGTGAGCACCACTTACCCCAACATGTCTCCAATTTGACGAGCGCCCTCGCGCAACAGATCATCTTGGTGAACCAACTCCTCGAACACATCGAGATACAACACGCCCCAGACGAAGTGTCTCGAAGTAGGATAATGGAGGAAGAACGTGACTCATTCCAACGACGTTCCAGTAAAGAGCCGCTCAGCCCGTCGCGAACTATGCGTTCGGGTACTGTGCACTCTCGTTTGGGCCCTCGGGGAAACGTCTTCTCCCGCCTAGATGCGCAGAGAAGCATTCATTCCCGACTCGGCTCACGAGTCAATGCGTATTCGAGGTTGGGTCCATACTTCGACGAGCACTTAGGATATTCCAGAAGAAGCATCTACACGAGGCTAGGCCCACAAAGAGATTCTGTTGCGAGGCACCGGAGTAGGCAATCGCATGACGGACAGAAAAGAGCACGAGAGTTTTCCAGCTCAAGTTTCACTGACAGCATCCGCCCAACACGACGACGAGCAGCACAGAACAAACCACGTGCACCGCGATGGCAGCACGAATGAGCAGGACATGCCGAATAGCAACATGGACCAGCAGGTCAACACTGGGGGAAGCTGGAGGCTCAGTTGTCCCAATGCGTAAATTCAAGATGAAGTATAAAGGCTTATAGCAGAGCAGATGCGCATATTCCAGCGCGTTGGTACCACCGACGATGCCCTCCATAGAGACGTGGCCAACTTAGGCAGGTCACCATTTACAGACGAGGTCGAGCTGATAAAGCCACCACGGAAGTTCAGCCCGCCATATTTCACCTTATTCAAAGAAGATGAAGATCCGGACAAGCACCTGATGCACTACTGAAGCGCTATGACCATCTACTCCAATGACGACGCTCTCATGTGCAAAATCATTGCCACGACGCTTCAAGGTGAGGTGCAAGATTGGTTCCACATTCTGTCGCCATGTTTAATTTGGAACTTCAAAGAACTTTCCTTGGTTTTCAATAAGGAATATTCGTTTTATCGCTCAATGAAAAAGAAGTCTGATCACCTCTTCAACATGAAGAAGAACCCGAAGGAGACACTTCGCATATACATCAAGAGGTTTAAGGTAGAGAAGGCAAAGATCGTCGGATATGATGACAGCATTGCATGCTCAGCCTTCCGAAAAGGGTTCCCAGCAGATCACCCACTTTCTAAAGAATTGATCATCGGCGAGAACTTGACCCTGGCAGACTCTTATGTTTTGGCAGAAAATCACTCAATCTGGTATAAGGCCAAATGCTCATAGAAGCCGCCTAAGCTGCCGACGAAAGACGCAGAGTCAACTCAGAAAAAGGCGAGCGACAAACCGCTCAATGACAAAAACAAGACAGGAAGCAAATGTAGGGATAGATCCCCGACCAAGGGAGGCACGAAACCCAAGACGTATACCAGGTTTTTAGTCCCGATCAACCAAATCCTTCGGAACCTCAATGATAAGTCGTGGTTCAAGTCGCCACTGCCTATGAGAGGAGACCCCTCCAAGATGGACCAAACAAAGTATTATGCATTCCATAGAGGTCTAGGGCACACCACCAACGACTGCACCATATAGATGAGGTACCTTGAGTAGCTCATGAAGGAAGACAAGTGTGACCAGTATGTCGACAGATCAGCTGCACAACCAAGGCAAGAAGCAGATACCAAACCCCTAGCTAAGACAATCCGAATTAATGAAATCTTTGCAGAGTTCGAGCATCTGGGGACCACCAACAGCTCCAAGAAGAAGAAGATCTAGCATTCGAGATCGATCTTTCAGGTTCAAGCCATAGATGTTGTACCTGAACAATCGTCGACTTTACCTAGTAGGACGCAGAGGGAATAGACTTTCCTCACGACTACGTCTTGGTGATTTCTGTTCAATTGGCCCATGCCATCGTTGACTGAATTATGGTGGACAACGATAACTCGGTCAACATCCTACAACTGTTAGTCACCCAGAAGATGGGCTTGGAAAACATGATCAAACGCAAAGCAGAGGTCTTGATCGGATTCAATGGACTTACCTCAACTGCCATTGACACCATCACTCTTGACGTAACCAGCCCATCAATTGTCTCATCGTAGACCTTCATGATCGTCAACGGCCCATCTCCCTATAATGGGATATTGGGCTGACCTTGGCTAGTGAAGATTGGAGCTGTGACCTCGATCAAGTATCAGAATATCCAATTTTGCATCCTGAAAGAAACAGTGGGAAAGATCAAAGGCGACTAGGCCTTGTATCGGAGATCCACTGTGCATATTCTTAAGGAGTCAAAGAAAAAGTCTTTCACCCTAGTAGTAGCAGCTGAAGTGCAGAAATACGACTCTACCTCTGCCAAATAACAACTACAGCAGGTAGGTCAAGAAGATGGCGTTAAGGTCGACACTGCCTTGGAAGATGAATCAGGATAGAAACCCGAAGAGAACGTCGATGACATTATTCTTGACCCCCACCAACTGAAAAAGACGACTAAGATTGGCTCACGTCTGAGCCTGACGGAAAAGGAAGAACTCATAATTTTCCTTAGGGAAAACTGTGACGTTTTTGTATGGTCACCCGCTGCCAAACCTGTGATCTAAAAAAGACGACATTTCACACCCGAGTGAGTAACGATTATCGAGGCAGAGATTGACAAGTTATTGGAGGCCGGATTCATTGAGGAAGTGGGACACTCAACATGGCTAGCCAACGTCATGCTGGTGAATAAAAAAGACAAGGGCAAATGGAGAGTATGGGTGGATTGCATCGACCTCAACAAGGCATGCCATAAAGATAACTACTCGGTTCCCTGAATCGACCTGCTTGTTGACTTAACATTTGGGAACAAGCTGCTCAGCTTTTTGGACGCATACTCAGGCTATAATCAGATTGCCATGCACGAGCCTTACAAAGAGAAAACCGCATTCGTGATCGAGCGAGGCACATACTACAACAGGGTTATGCCTTTTAGCCTTAAGAACGCATGAACAACTCACCAACGGCTCACAAACACGATGTTCAAGAAGCAAATCAGAGTAACCATTAAAGTCTATATGGTGAAAGACAAGCAGCGATCAGACCATATTGGCAAATTGGCAGAGACTTTTGATATCATCTGAACATACAAAATGAAGCTCAACCTTGCCAAGTGCACTTTTAGCACATCTTCAGGCCGATTCTTAGGGTACCTTGTAACCCAACGTGGAATGGAAGCTTATCCAAGGTAGATCAAAGCAATCCTGGACATGAAGTCCCCCACAACTCTGAAGGAGATCCAAAGTCTGACCGGATAAGCAACCACACTCAATCGTTTCTTTTCAAGATCCACTGACCGATGCAAGCCTTTCTTTAAGGCAATCAAAATGGCACAGAAGAACAAATGGGAGGACGAGTGTGAGAAAACATTTCAAGACCTGAAGCACTACCTAACATCACCTCCACTACTATCCAAGCCGGAAGCAGCGGAGAAACTATACATCTATCTGGCGGTATTAGAAGTAGCAGTGAGCTCTGCCCTCATACGAGAAGAGTTGGGGACCCAACTGCCTATATTCTATACATCTAAAGCTCTCATCGATGCGAAAACCAGATACCCAAAGATTGAAAAGCTAATTTTGGCGCTAGTTGTTGCAGCTCGGAAGCTCGACACTACTTTCAAGGACATCCGGTCATTGTCATGACCCAACGATCAGTTTTGCATAGTCTAGACTCTTTTCAACGAGTGATGAAGTGGGCATTGAAACTTGGCCAATACAGCTTAGTATAAACCCTACACGCCGATAAAAGCCTAGGCATTGGCAGACTTCGTAGCAGAATTCACCCCAAGCTTGAAGGACGCAGCAACTCAGCCCGAAAGTGCCCCAGAGGCAGCCGAGCACGCCGTAGCGGCACCAGCCCCACCTGCAGGTGACTTTTGGTGTTTGCACATCGATGAATCATCTAACTAGTAGAGATTGGGAGCAGGCCTAGTTCTTACTACCCTGGACGGTTCGATGCTTGAGCAGGCGATCACTCTAAACTTCAAGTCATCAAACAACGAAGTAGAGTATGAAGCCCTATCAGCAGGTTTCTGATTGTACGAAAGACCTAGCGGTGAAGAAGCTCATGATCTATTTTGATTCCCAGCTGATCACCAACCAAACCTCAGAGGAGTACGCAGCAAAGCATCTAAGGATGACCCGATACCTCAAGAAGGTACGATAGCAACTAGCGACGTTCCAGGCGTACACATTTATTCAGGTTCCACGAGCAGAAAATGCCCATGCAGACACACTAGCTGGCTTAGGCTCTGCCTTAGACCATCAGCTCAAGCGTTCCATCCCAATCGAGTACTTGGAGAAGCCGAGCGTAGATGAGGAGCCAGTAGTCGTGGTGGCGCATATCAACATAACTCCGAGTTGGCAGGATCACATCATCCACTACTTAGTTAACAGAACACTCCCCACAGACAGATTAGAGTCTAGGAAGCTCCAGATGAAGGCAGCACGCTACTACATGTGAACGACATGCTCGTTCGCAGATTCTTCTCAGGACCACATCTCTACTGCCTATCGCATCCCGACAACCTGAAGATTCTTAGCTCAATCCACGAAGGCGTATGTGGAAATCACTCTAGAGGTCGCTTATTGGCGCAAAAAGCTTTTCACGCTGGCCAACCATGCATCAAGACGCTAATGAGTATGTACAAAGGTGCGACAGCTGCCAGCGGTTCAAGCCCATGCTCGCACTACCTGCCAACGAAGTCCACCTATAGACGAGCCCTTGGCCATTCATGCAGTAGGCGATTGACCTGGTAGGACCAATGTCACATGCCCTTGGGGGTAAATGCATGATGATCGTATCGACCGACTACTTCACAAAATGGGTCGAAGCTGAACCCATGACTACAACTACCCAGACGGACATAGAGCGCTTCATATGGAAGAACAACATATCCCACACTCTATCGTCACCGACATTGGTCCGCAGTTCGTGGGCAAAGACTTGGTGTAGTTATTTGAAAATATAGCATCAAGCAGCACATGTCCACGCCTTGGTATTCGCAGGGCAACGGGCAGGCCGAGGCGTCCAACAAGACCATCTTCGACTGCCTCTAAAAGTTCCTCTTAGACAAGAAGGCCAAGTGGCCAGACGAGCTTCCCGATGTTGTGTGGGCGTGTCGCACCACCAAGAGATGAGTAACCGGCGAAACTCTATTCTTCTTGGCGTATGGCTCTGAGGCGATCATTCATCCCAACGTCATGGTGCCAAGCATCAGCACTATACTACCGAATTTCGAGTAGAACGAGAATGAGATGGTCACAAACTTAGACCTGGCAGAGGAAGAACGTGAGAAGGTTATCACCCGTATTAAGGCCTATCACCTGCAGTTCCAGCCAGGAGACTTAGTCCTCAAAAAAGCTTTTATCACCACCCAATGGGAAGGCTCTAAAAAGATGGCTCTCATCTGGGAAGGTACATACAGAATCAGCCGAGTAGGCGGAAGGGGCAGCTATACCTTCACCACCATGAGCGACAAACAAATCAACAAACAGTGGAATGCCTACAACCTAAGAAAGTAGTACGTGTGACCTCCCACCATTCCTTGGACCCCGTTCAAGACAAATAAAGTTTGAAAACTTAAGCAGCTCGATGAACAAGACCTCTCATGCGGAGGATTATCAGTTGTTATGCCATTACTGCCTACCAGCAAAGTTAATAAATTTCTCTATTTTCAATGAAGATTGAAGGAATTAATCACAAGCCTGGGCCGAATGCATGAACAAACTGACTAACCCTATGACAAGTAGAAGACGCCCCTACCCTTCCAGACATGGCGTGTGCTCTCTAATTAGAAGAAGGTAAACTAATTTGGAATATAGCGACTACCTGAGCCGGACGACTCATAGAATTGGCCAAGATAGTCATTCTCCTAGAATAAACTTATCCAACCGAAGGATTCAATTCCACGGGATCCCGATTCTCTAACCGGAAGAGAAGCTAAGTGCATGATACCTGCCCATGAAAGAATTCGTAAACTAGATGGTCCGTCCTTGATTTGCAAGTCTTCATGAAAGTAGCTTGGTTTTAAAGTGTTGAAATACTAGTTAAGCGACCTGCGGAATCAAGTTACAATTCCGAAGGATATGGGCTCTAAGGCGCGATTCCGCCTACACCTCATACCTAAAACGCCTCTGAGACCCAGGGACGACGCCTAAAGTGGTCACGCGGGTCGCCTGCTTCTGTAAGTAAGACCCCCAGTCGACGACCTAACGGCTGGCAGCCCAAGGCAATCCGTAAGCCGAGACCTACAGTTGCTATGAATATGCAGACTCGTCTGCTTATTTAAAAGCGGCGCTTCCGGCCGATGGTCTACGATTTAAGTTTTGCAGGGACTAAAGCTCAAGAAGCCACTCAAAGCTAAGGTACGACTATAACAGCTACACAGATCTCATTTGCTTTCTACGAGAAGCAAGTGTCCGACCGACGGCTCTATAAGTTAAAAAACTTCGCAACACGCCCCGGAATGGCCGAAGCTCAAGAAGCCACTCAAAGATGAGGTACGGCTATAGTAGCTACGCAGATTTCCTCTGCTTTCTACGAGAAACAAGAGTCCAGCTGAAGGCTCTATAAGTTAAAAACATTGCAACACGCCCCGGGAGGGCCGAAGCTCAAGAAAAACAACTCCAACCCACCTAAATCAGTGGGCCCAACCCACCAAACTTAGCAATCGATCATTCTTGTGCCTTTGCACCTGAGGCAATATGACGTCATGCTGACTTCATCATGACGTCACAATGCAAAAAAAATTTGTAGGTCATTTATAGTTCACTAAAACAGTAATTGTCTTAGCTCAATACTCCGAACAACAATTGCCTTAGTATGATGGAATTGCTCTCAAGAATTTCAGTAGTTTTAACTGCTTCTTGAGCAATCTATGACACGAGGTTATTGGCATCAAGAACAAGGGGTTTGAACAACTCAATAGAAGAAATAACCGAGCTAAATTCAGTTTCCTATGTGACAACACCCATGATGCTGACTTTTACGATCTAAGAAATTAAACAACCCTTCGTGGAGATTCTTGTTTGACTAACCTTAAAAACATGATAATAATGAAATACGAAATTGAATGTGTCAATCTAAATATGCAGTAATAATAGCTTATTCAATTCTTACAGTCGAAGTATTAAAGCAAATTAAGCTCTCCAACATTTTCCCCTTATTAATAGAAAACTTCATTTTAGTCCTTGAAAAATATCATTTTTAGACTAAAACATTATGTAAGATTAAAAAACGAATTTTAGTCAATTAACTCAATGTCCATGTCATCATACATTTAATCACCTCATATATTGATTATATTTTAATATTTAATTTGTCTTTTTCTTTCTAGTTTTAATGTATTAATTACATGTATCCTAATTTTCTTTTCATTTATTATAGTATATTTTTGTTATAGACATTTTTTTTTTTCAAATTGTTATAGACATTTAGGTTAACTTATTTTTTTTATATAATATATCCTGATACACTTTGTAATTTTCATTTAAGTATATTAATTTATTTAATATATTTTGGTATATCCATTCGGCACAGACATTTACGTATATAAATTTATTATAAGAAATTCCGTTATAGACATTAGGTACATCTATTCATTTTAATATATTTCAGTTAATTTGACTTTCAAGGCCAACCATTTGAAAAACTACAGATTGATTGAAAATTCAAATATTAATTCATTTAGTATATTTTGATATATCCATTCGGTACAGACATTTAGATATATAAATTTATTATAACAAATTTCGATACAGACATTAGATCCATCAGTTCATTTAAAAATATTTCAGTTAATTTGACATTCAAGGCCAACCATTTGAAAAACTGCAAATGGATTGAAAATTCAAATTAAAATGTAAAGAGTTAAAGACCACCCAGAGCCCTATCCCAATCAATCTTTTGTCTAGTGCAGAGTCAAAAGGCAAGTGTTGAAAATAATTCGGCCCCTAGTGCTCTCTTTGACGGTTTAGGACATATCGGATAGAATTGTAGTACCAACTCGCATAAACTGGTGGACAAACAAGAAGGACCACCATCACACCACAGCATCAGACTCTTACTTGTGATCTATAAATACCACCCTCAGCATTCTTTCCTCTCCAAGTCAAAACCTCATCGTAGTTGGACAAGTCTCTTTTTCTTTTATCATTTTCCAAATCCAAAGTTCATCATGGGTGTTTTCACATATGAAACCGAGTTCACCTCTGTCATCCCTACACCTAGATTGTTCAAGGCTTTTATCCTCGATGGTGATAACCTCATCCCGAAGATTGCTCCACAAGCAATTAAAAGCACTGAAATCATCGAAGGCGATGGAGGTGTTGGAACCATCAAGAAAGTTACCTTTGGTGAAGGTTAAACAACCCTCATTACTCTTCCCCTCTGTTCGTATGTTTTACACTTGAATGAACTCAAAGTTATTAATGACTTTTTTTGTACTAATTTACGTTTTAATTCATTTATAGGCAGCCAATACGGGCATGTTAAGCAAAGGATCAATGGGATTGACAAAGACAACTTTACATACAGTTACTCTATGATTGAAGGAGATACCTTGTCTGACAAGCTTGAGAAGATCACTTATGAGACCAAATTGATCCCATCTCCTGATGGAGGATCCATCATCAAAACCACTAGCCACTACCATACCAAGGGTGATGTTGAGATCAAGGAAGAGCATGTTAAGGCTGGCAAAGAGAAGGCTTCCGGTCTCTTCAAGCTTCTTGAAGCCTACCTCGTGGCCAACCCTGATACCTACAACTAAATCTGATGTTATCCATATAAGTAATTTGTGTGTTACCTTTGCTGTCTTCATGGCATAAGTTCAAGTTTCTTATGTTTTTGTTTTTCATTCAGTGATGCTTTAGTTGGAAAGATACTAAGGGTATTGCTACCTTTGTTTGAGTAAAATTACTATAATAATAAAAAGTTTAATGTCCTATGCCACAAAACAATTTTGAAGTTATAGAATGATATTGTTTGTTGCATTATCAACGTTGATCCTTATTACCATGAGCTATTACCCACTCTTGTTATTCACGTTGATCGTGTTACAGTATAAACACAAGTTATTACCCACTTTTGTTATTCACTTTGCGCTACCATTTAATAGAAGCGTGCTGCTAATACCACCCACCAGTCATATTGTCTCACCCCGTCTTATATTCTCCCCCACCAATAAATATTGAAAAATGAAAATACTCTTTTCTCACCCACCTGATTCCTAAATAACCTCAGTGTACTTTTCTTTAATATGAAACAAATAAAATTAAACAAAAAACTAAAGGAAAAAACTCAAAGAACCAGCAACCGTATGCACCAACCCGACGTGATAACGACAAGCACCCTTTCTCTGCTAAGTTCCGCACCAGACCATGAACGACAGACAAGGATGGATTCAAATTCTCTCTCTACTCTCTGTCTATCTCTATATGTCTTCCCCTCCTCTCTTTGCATCCATACCGATTCTTATCAAAGAACAATCGCACAAAGACAAGGCCTTGTCTTTGTCCTCACAAAAGCTCCTTCCTCCGGTTGCTCTCCGGTGACAATGTCATTGAAATCAAACAGAATAGGACGAAAAATTCAAGCCTGGAATAGTGGGCAAAAAGAATCTGGTGCACGATTGCAATTTTTCTTGAGCGATTTGATATTTTATTGGTGTCATTGAGTGTTCTTTGTCAACAAAAATGGTTGGGTGGGTGCTCAGTAGTGACATTAAGAAATCTCTTTAATTTATCACTTTTTAATTTTTAGAACTTTGTTTTGTTTAAAGTGGGTCGAAAAATTAAGTTTAAATAATACTTCTACATTAGGTACGGAAGAACATTTTGATTACCCATTGGCATATTTCAATCTTATTTATGGAATTAATTTCATGATTATTTCACCTAAGTGCATGGAAAGTTGGGCTTCTCAAGTTTAAGAATCCATTTGGTTAACAAGGAAGTTGTCTACTAGCCATCAAGATCGTTTCAAGACAAACTCGAGATCGAGCTCTTTTCAAGTGGAGGAGTCTGATGTAGGACAAGATATGAGACAATTCCATAATGAAAGATGAAATTTTTTGGAAAAGAAGAATTAAAGTTGAGAAATATTGGATTCAATCGATATAGTGACATAATAGGCCGAGAAATATTATGGTGTCATATTATGCGTATAATATCTCGTTTTTGCAGATAATTGATAGCAGAATAAGACTCATGGTTATACTATAAACCCCATCGTGCTTAAGGCAATATGAGGTCTTTTAGACTATCAAAACGCAAATAAAGTTTGTAATAAATTTTCAACTTTTTAATTTTTGTTCAAATTCATGTTGTTTAATTTCTTAAGTACTCTGCCCTTCCCTAGGTCTGTGCTTATGTCTTTTTAAGCCGTTTGGCTTCCAATGTAACTTATCAATTCAAGAAGTAATCAAATTATTCTTTGAGTTTTTCTGCCCAAACTGATGGACTCCAGAACTTTGCTCTTCAAAGAATTACGCTTGTAATTCTTTTAGCTTCAGGTTACATAAAAAACATAGAAAGAAAAAAAAAAAAAATCAGCTTCGAACGATTTCTATACGGCCATAAAAAAAATTAAATGACTCAGAAGTCAGAACCAGTTGCAGGCAAGGTATGTAGCAATTGATCCTGAATTTGCTACCCTCCAACTACTAAATAACGAAAGTACTGTCTCTGCACATATCTGGTAAACATCAGTAATTGGATGCAACATTTCTAATCTTTCTTCTAACAGATTCGAAAAGAAAAAATAAAACATTATATATTTGAATATAACAGTTGATAATTACAGTATTCTAATTAGTACTGAAAAAATAATCAAGGGTATATTCGATATAATGGCCAACAGAATACTCGCTGGATCCTTTTGGAGAGAATCCTATGAATTCGTAAATCGTGTTCGTTTATCGTATATTGTACGATCAGTTTTTATCAGTTACTATTTGTATTTAATTTTAAATAAAAATATTTAAAATAATTTCTAACTGCACGATATACGATAAACGAATATAATTCATGGATTTCTAAGATCTTCTTTAAGATGATTCCGAATTCATATAATTGTACTTGGCAGCCAGAATTGACTCACTATTAAATTAGTAATGCGGACAAGTGACTTAGAATAATCCGCTAGAAATTTCAATATAATATATGGAGTTAGCACACCACACTTAATTTTTTTACGATCAAGTTGTAGAGGCGGCTTCGTGATTTCTTTCACTAAAATTAATGTAAGAAATTGGTATTGTCCTATTAGCATGGGCAACATTCATAGGAAGCCTAATTTTCCAAACTCCCCTCATGAATTCTCTTTTCTGCACATTTTATTGATATTTTTTTTTTTAACAAACGATATTATTTACGCTAAAGAGAGGTGGGCTTAGCCTCACAATTAGCTAGCAATAATGTGGTTCAAAATTTGCTTTTGGTGAGAATCGAATCTAAAACGTCCCACTCACAAGTTAAGAGGAATACCACTAGACCGTAGTACTAAGTGACAACTTTGATAATTTTTTAAGCTCTTAAGAAATCTCAATGGTAGAAGGAAAATTTTATTGAATAAAAAAAAGTTACACCTAATTGATGAGTGGAATATAAACCTTCTTTGAAACAAAATGAAATATACATGAAACCGATGAGAGACATTAATCTGTCCCCTCTTAAGGCAACAAGAAAAATACAAATAAAAGAGAGGAGGAGACATAAACTGGATCCTTCTTGAAAGCAAAACGAGATATACAAGAAAATTAGGTTAGGAATAAAAATAAAAGTTATAAAGCTTTGAAACACCAAAAGAAATATGTTAGGAATAAAAATAAAATAACACATTACGAAAGCAAGTCTAACCTGTATGCCAGGATGGACGCTAATTTAAAAATCGAAAACCAGACCAGCTAAGAAAATTCCATTGCAAGAAGTAAGAACTGCCAACGATGTGAGTCATGCTATACCAAAAATAAGGAAAACAAGCTCTTAAATCTTCATCATAGGTGTGTGAGTTCATGGGCGTATTTATGGTATGATTTGCAAAATGGTTTCCAAGGAAAACTAAATCAGATTTTTCATTTCATCATCACTTTAATTTATGCTATTATGTGGTAGAGATCCAAATGTATTCAATTATTATGGATTTGGTAATTGAAGTGTCGATTCTCATGTGACAAGCAAATTCATGTAGCTATAAAAATGCAGCGTAACATTGCAGTGCAAAACAAAAACTTGCAAGAATCATCAGATCCATAAATTTCATTTTATTTATTATTGCAAATAAAGGAAATACTGTAAGAGTGTCAGTATGATTCTTACAAGTCTTAGGATAATTGATATTATAAAGAAATCTAAATCATGTTGACAAGAGTTAATCCAATCATATTGGTACTCTTGTGTTTGCTCGTTTATAGGACTCATACTGATACAAGGAATGCAGTCTTGTATTCCTTGAAGGATTGTTATAGGGCAATCCAGGTCTTGTACTATAAAACCACAAGCCCATGCTCTCACAAAAATACGCTTTTATTGTTCCAATTACCTATAACTTGGAGAGCATTGAGTTTTGCATAGAGGAGAAGGTTATGTGTAGATTCGTCCATGGCTTCTTCATCCATGAACATGTCTGTGTTAAACTTAGAAACACGGCAGCTTTTCAAATCAATTTCATATCTCAAGCCTTATGGGAAGGCTTCATTATATACACTACAACATACAAACTTTACAATTTAAAATACAAGCGACAGC
The DNA here is from genome assembly GCA_024362995.1 of Heteromeles arbutifolia. Classification (NCBI taxonomy): domain Eukaryota; kingdom Viridiplantae; phylum Streptophyta; class Magnoliopsida; order Rosales; family Rosaceae; genus Heteromeles; species Heteromeles arbutifolia. Next base: position 25,441,624 of record JANCRC010000006.1, read on the forward strand.
ACCCCACACATGCAGCAGCACCATCTGTTGTCTTCTAACAGCACACATGGGAAAGACTTCGTCAAACAGTCTACATGTATGTGTTGCAGATATTACTTCAGTATTTGCATATGTAGAACATATTTGATGCGTTGGTTGTGATTTAGTTGGTAAATTCTTGTGTTCTTGACTAAGTAATTATAAAGGCTGTGCTTATTCTTACATGTGGTATCAGAGTCATTGAATTTAACAACTAAATTCGATCAAAAATCGTTTCCTAAAATCTGCAACATATAAAGTCTGTCTATTTGGTTTTCTAAAGAACAAGGAATACGACGTCGTTTATAACATACACTTTGGTTAAAAAATTTATGACCGTTGGCTGTTGAAAAGACAAAGAATCGGGTTTTGTTTTTTCAAAAATTTTGACCGTTACCCGTCTGACCGAGGAGAGAAATGGCGATTCTTGATTTGGGTTGGAGATTTTCTTCCCACCCCTACATAATTGAAGATGTATGTATCAAGTTAGTAAAGTATATCTCTATTTAAACATCATAATTTTGATTTTGAATGTATTGCTTCCACTGCAGTTGGTTATGATGTTTGTAGATTGAGATAATTTTGATTTATTAACCCTCCTTGTATTATGAGTGTAATGAATAAACTTGTATTCTGATATGCTAATTGTGTTATTAAGAATCATTGAACAAAGTTCATCTTGTTTCCCTTGTTTTGTTGAAATCTAAATGAGAATTGTCTTTTTTTGGGAATTGGTGCCGATGGGATTCTGGCCGATAACTTTGGCGATGATTTTGGTTCGGCGCGTCTGTAACAATGGCAATTTACTTCGATAATCTGCAATGGTACGAGGTCCACGGGAATTTGGAGTGATGGCAATCCGCATGGATGGGTCTTGAACATTGATGGATAATTTGTTTTGTTGATTTGGAGCCAAGGAATTGCAATCGGGTTGACGAATATGGGTCCAGTGATGCATTCGGGTAACTCAGTTCAATGTTTCAAGCATGATTAATTGTTCTCCTATATGCATGATTATAGTGCGATAAGTTGGAGCATAATGAATTAGGGCTTTTTCTATTTCGAGTATGCTTGTTTATTTATGTATATTGTGAAGGCATGATTAAACTCGAAATCCCTATAGATGCCAACTTGTGATTTATGTGAGATGTTTGAAATCATCTTTTGCTGCATATAAATATAAAATAAAAGATAAAAAAAAATTAGTGTAGCATTTGGTCTATTAAATTGGTCTTGGTGAAGGATAAAACTTATTCATATACGACACCTATTGTTCTCTTTTGTCTGTTTGGTGTTGGGACATATATGATGAATATCAATTTGGGATGGAATCATTTTGACTGCACGTGTACTCCATAAATTGGTATTGTCTGAATGAATTTTGGCAAGTATATATGCTTAATGACTAAGTGGTTCTAAAAATTAAACTAATGTAATTTGGACGACATTGTTTCTATTTATGATACATAAACTAAATGCATCAGTTTTGGTTCGAGTATCATGTAGGGAATTTCTTGCTAATTGAACATGTATATGGAGATAGCATTCATGCATAGACGTTGTAATTATGGGCATGCGGTTTTATCTATATCAAATAGAATTTGCATCAGTTTCTCTGCATATTAATGCATGCATACAAGAAAATATGTTTTGGGTAGAATCGTTATTGTGCATATACGGTGGATCTGTATACATTGATGTAATTTGGGTTTTTATTTTGTAATGATCTTATTTTCATTAGTTGACCCAAATTAGATTTTGTGGCGATATATATATTGATCTTAGCCTTAACAACTTACTTTTATGATTATATAGGTAAAGCTATATATTTTGAGAATTAGGTTGTGTCATCCATATACAGGGATGATAAACAAATTAGCTTATGTGAGCTATTGTCTATATTTTTGTAGAACACAAATTGAAATTGCCGAATGCATATTGATTTAATTTATGAATTCATAAGAAAGCCTGTGCTTATTGTATTATGAAAATCATGGAGTTTAAGTTGCATGCTTATTGTATATGTATATTTGTGATTTCAGGATGCATGCTTCCGCTATTATATTTTGGTTGAAATCACAAATAGGGAGGAAGATGAACTTTGAGTTCTCTAGTGGTCTTGATTATCTCGTTTTAATCAAGACATATTGTTGTGATATATATCCAGACATTATCATGATTTGGTTAATCTTGCTCGATGGATATTGAACTAGTTAGGATCAAACTGAATTAAAAAATATTGTGCTTGCTATTCTGATTTTGATCGTGTTGAAACTGGTGATTTTGGGTTTATGTGAGATAAGTTTTTCCGAATGGATTGTGACTATCTTTTGATACATAGACTGTTTGCATAATGGTTTAGGCGTATATGACTAAACTGAGATTATGCAATTGGTAAGGAATCGAGAACCAATCAGTTCATATCTCTGGTTTCTTTATTGGATGTGCAGTACATTCTGCTTATGCTTAAGTGGGAGAATCATATGTTCAAATGTAAGCATAAGGCTATTTAGGCTGGCCATTATAATTCATTTGGATGTTTGAAAACCAATTTATGGTTTTATTGAAGCAATTGGTTGAATTATTTGTGTTACTTAATTTGTTTAAATAATGAGAAGGATCCTATTATGTCGGATTAGCATTCAAAGGGAAACAATTTTTTTTAACTTGGTTGGGTTAAGTATGGCCTAGATAAGTGGGAGCAAATTGATTTGGTTTTGTTATATTGGTTCACATAATTACAAAGTGCAAATTAAGTATCTTGTGACTTTTGAGTTAATTCTGCGATGTAACAGAAAAGATTCTTAAGTTCAATACTTTAAAATGCATAGGTAAGTTGTATGTGAGGTTAAACTTTTGTTATCCAAAAGATTTGGTAATCACTGCTATGAATATGATAAAGTTGTTGATTGGATCATAACTGTGCTATTCATACAATTATGAATGATTTTAAGTTGACAGCCTACTGTCAAGAATGTTTGGTATTTTTTATATCAATTTTGGGCTATAAGAGTGGGAGTAGACGTCTTGGTTTACTTTTGAGCTTAGATACATTGCTATGAACATGAATTGGACATTGTGATTTGTAAGTTGAATCTGTATTTTGTGTTGCAGAGGCAATTATAAATTCATTGTTTTGGTTTATGTAAGCTGGTTATGTCTATGTACTAGTGTGTTGATGAATGACTTATGTGATCACCTTTATAATAATTTGAGATGATTATCTATTGTGATGAATCATACTCAAGTGGGAGAATGTAAGAGTATGAGTGTGATTCTTACAAGTCTTGGGATAATTGATATTATAAAGAAGTCTAAATCATGTTGACAAGAGTTAATCCAATCATATTGGTATATTGAGGACTCTTGTGTTTGCTCGTTTATAGGACTCATACTGATACAAGGAATGCAGTCTTGTATTCCTTGTAGGATTGTTATAGGGAAATCCAGGTCTTGTAGTATAAAACCACAAGCCCCTGCTCTCACAAAAATATGCTCTTATTGTTCCAATTACCTATAACTTGGAGAGCATTGATTTTTGTAGAGAGGAGAAGGTTGTGTGTAGATTCGTCCATGGCTTCTTCATCCATCAACGTGTCTTTGTTAAACTTAGAAACACAGCAGCTTTTTAGATCAATTTCATATCTCAGGCCTTACGGGAAGACTTTGTTATATACACTACAACATACAAACTTTACAATTTAAAATACAAGTGACAGCACGCCACATATGCAGCAGCACCATCTGCTGTCTTCTGACAGCACACATAGGAAAGACTTCGTCAAACAGTCTGCAGGTATGTGTTGTAAATATTACTTCAGTATTTGCATATCTAGAACATATTTGATGCGTTGGTTGTGATTTAGTTGGTAAATTCTTGTGTTCTTGGCTAAATATACTATAAAGGCTATGCTTATTCTTACAAATACAACATTCACTCTTTAATCAGACCTTCATTATATCGTACAAGCAAAACACTATTTTTGAAGGGAAAGAATATATAAAACGGATTAAAACCACACCAATATTTGATGGCAAAGATGACACGAGTCTGGATAACACATTAATGCAGTAGTACACAATGTTTAGTTGTAGGCATCCTGGTGCTCCAAGAGGTAGTTCTCAATCAACTTGAAGAGGTGGGAGGCTTTCTCTTTGCCAGCCTTGACATGCTCTTCTTTGATCTCAACATCACATTTGGTGTGGTAGTGGCTGGTGCTCTTGATAACGGAACCGCTGCCGGAAGCCACTAACTTAGTCTCATAAGAAATCTTCTCAATTGTCTCAGAGATAGCATCTCCTTCTATCACACTATACTTGTACACAAAGTTGTCCATGTCAAGGCCATCAATTCTGTGCTTCACGTAGCTATATGTGCTACCTTCACCGAAGTTGATCTTCTTAATAGTTCCAACTCCGCCATCTCCTTCAAGGATCTCAGTGCTCTTCACTGCTTGTGGTGCAATCTTGGGGATGAGGTTGTCAGCATCAAGAACAAAGGCATTGTACAACCTAGCAGAAGGGATGACGGAGGTGAACTCGGATTCGTATGTGAAGACACCCATGATTCTGAGTTCTGTTTAGGAAGTGGGAAAAGACTCGATGAAGAGGAAGACTAAGAAGGAAAGATGATGTATTGGGAGCTTATTTTGAGTCGTGAAGAAGTGAGGAGGATGTATTGGTATTTGTAGGCTGAGGCTGAAGGTGTGGATCAAAAGGTTTACGCAAGCTCCTTATTGTTTAATGGGTTCTATTCATCGTGAACGTGGGAACCATTACTTTTGTACAAGGAATTTTGTAATGTAGTCAAGGAAAGGACCATCTGGAAATTGAAAATGAAATGCCCAATATACTCCACGAGGTGGACTAACCTCAATTTTCTTTTAGTTTCTCGGTCATTTCTTTTTGTATAAGAAAAAATTGTCATATAAAAGCCCAAATAAAACAATAGTCTCTGTCCGACTAGATGATATATGAATCATTAAGCAAGCTGAGAGAAATTAATGTATCCTTACGAAGTACAAAAATTTAGTTTGTCCGACCATACAATGCAATGCGTTGCGGATACGGTGTCTTGTGCTGTTATATGTGGCAGACTTTTTAATAATTTATTTTCGCATTTTGGTCAAAATGATTTTTGAGATTGGCATAACTCTTCATTTTGATCATTGAGATTTGAAATTGCTAGAAATAATCACTGAGTTTGTCCGTTATCAATCATTTTCGTCATTTGTGAAACATTTGTTAAATAAGGACCAAAATGACAAAAATACTACCAGTTTAATACACAATAGGCCAAAATGATTTGACAAAATATGAGAGCATTTTTGTCATTATTGTCTATTTAACAGAGATTTTTCACGAAATGACCAAAATGATTGACGGTAGACAAATTCAAGGGCCACTTGTATAAATTTTAAATCTCAGGTACCAAAATGAGAAGTCATGCTAATCTCAGACACCATTTTGGTTATAAAAAAAAAAAAAGGCTTCAATTTTTGTTTTTGTATCGTTATAGCATTTGTTATAGCATCTTTGTTTTTGTTGGAAAAACTGTATTTCCTGGCTGTAACACATGGTTTTACATTGCTCTCATACATTTCTAAGAGAATGTCGTTGCTGACAAATTAACCAATTTAGGGCCTCTCATCTTCTCTTGTTTAGCACATGGTTTTCATGTTAGTACAATATCGATCCTAGCCATGACAATATCATTAGTGAATATGATGTTGGGTTTCCATCCATGAGTCTCGAGTTCAAAACTCCCCCTCCCTTAAATTATTGTAATAGAATCGAACTCTCCCCCTCCCTTTAATACTAATATTAAGAAAACAGTCATGTTAATCACACCAAAATATCACATATTATACATATACTAAAAGCCAGCAGAAAATCACTATTCATCATGTGAGAGAGTGTACTGTTCATAAACAGTGAAGTGGCGGATTTGACCCTGCTTGGTTTGTATAATTTCATTTTCGTGCTGTAGGTGTACACGTGTTGGTAATCGTGGGGATGGCAGAAGTCCAGTCCGTTTCCATTTGCTTCTAGAAGCCACTAGCTCTCTCGCTGAAAACACGAACCCATATCGAGTTCTATCCCTGGTTTTTTCTCCTTTGGGTTATCTGTGTTCATTCTCACTTTTCGACCGTGTTTCTCCTCTTCTCCACTTTTTTCCTTCATTCTGTTTTCTCTAAACCAAAGAACGATGGAAGGGTAATGAACTCAGATCAATTCAAATCCAATCCGACGCATTCATGCAGTGCAATCAAAGATCAGTGCCTTCTTCAAACCCTCATCCTCCTCCTCCTCCTCCTCCTCCTCGTCATCCAAACCAGCAGCTTCACCTCCTATTGATACTAATGGAAACGACAACGAATTAACCGTCTGGAAAAGACGCAGCACCAATACTGTAACACCTATAAGCGAAGAGCTCCAAACCCGCAAAGGTATTCTTTTTTCTTTTTTGTTCTGGGCTTTGAGGTGTTTGGATGTCGAGAAATTGTTTTTCATTTTTTTCGTTATTTTGTTTCTGGGTTTGCTTTAATTAAGAGAACTAGGAAATGGGTTTAGTGTGAATTTAAATTCTCGGATGCCCCTTGCAAAAAATTTGGATTTGAATTTTTATGAATATTTGTATTGTTTCACTGACCCCTTTTTTATTTGTTGGATTTTGTTTCCTTTCCAATCTTTTCTTTGCGTACTAAATTAGTGGAAGGGACAAAAGTTCAATTCACCAATTGCTGGTGAAACCCTTTTGCGGACGATAATTCTGGGAAGCTGGAATGGACCACATTGGGAACAACAATGATCAAGAACAAGAAGAGATGCTATTCTCAATTCTATTTAGACTTTGGTCAGTTTGATTTCAATGTCACGTTTAGAACGATTTTGAGAATATTTGAGTCATTTTGTGATTTAATCATGTATGATTGTCGAATTCTTTTTTCTTATTTCTCAGTGTTCCCCTGTTATTTACTGTAAAGTATTATTTGGAGATTAATTCAATGTTAAGCGAACTGTTGTAGGTCGATTATTGTCTTTGCCCTGGAGGTTATGTTTTAGATGAATCCGTTTCGGATTGGAAGAAAATTTAAACCCAGAAAAAGTTGGGTTTCCTGGTGAGTTGCCCGGTAGATTTCAGGTGGCTAATTTCGTGATTACAGTTAATTTTGCGTCATGACATTGTGGTATGCTATCGAATCTAATTGGTGATTTTTTTTGTATGGTATGGTTTTTGTGTGGATGCAGGTCAACAACGAACAGGTTGATCACATCTTGAGTTTTCCGCGTGATTTATTCAATCCTATCGGTTCTGATTCTGTCCCTTAATAGCATTTGCAACACCATCTGCCTTGCTCTCATCAGAGTTTGGCTTTCAGTTCCTCAGGTAAAGTTTCCACCTTTTTTCTTCAGGAAAATAACAAAGATTTCAAATTTATTGAACTTTTTAGTGATTTTCTGTGGAGTTTCTTCTTAAAATTTTTAATTTAAATTTTTTGAATTCGAATAGGGGGAATGGTGGATGTGAGAGTTTCTTTTACAACAATTCAAAGAGAAGAGCTTGAGAGACAGTGGACTCTTCCCCTATTCCTCCACATTCACTTTTACCAATTTCCAAGAACACATTAAATTCCCTCAAAATATAAGATGAGGTATGGAAAAGCTTCGAATTCCTTGGTTTCCTCTAATTAGTATGCATAACTCTCAAAAAAGAAAGAAGTGAGGGTTGAATGTCTACCCTCATATATAGACAGAGAGATGGAAAAGCTTAGAATCGTGAAGTGAGGGTTCAATGACTTATTACTCATTTTGGTATATTTAAATGAAGTTCGCTTATTGGGTTGATTTGTGTTGTGTACATATAGTTCTTGGGTTTATTTCTGTTTTATGGACTTATTTGTTTTTGTATCGGTTGCTGACAGAATGGATAGGGTGCCAAAAAGAAAGGTGGCATTAAGAATAATGGCTCTGTGATGGAATTAGAGTTTGATCTCTTCATTTGGGTTGTGCATATGTCGTTTGATCTCTTCCTTTGGGTTGTGCAGATTTCATTTGAATTAATTTGGGTTGTGAGGAAGTGAATAATTATTAATTAATTTCTCTTGGTTTGTGAATATTTCCTTTGAATTAATTTGGGTTGTGTTTGAGCATTATACAGGCATGAACGTCCGTAAAGACTATGAGGATAAAGGGAAGAGAAAATGTTGTGATCATCCACCTCAATCGATTTGTTGAGGTAAGTTTTTGTACCTTTTTTCGGTTTAAAATTATATGTTTTTCATCTTTTAGGGGTATGTCATCGAGGATTTGCCACGAATTTCTGAGAATTTCATTTCATTCAAACAATAGGTGTTGGAATGTTAGTGCCTTTTTATTCAAATTTTCTTTATTTGAATATTATGTGTTTAGAAGTGTAAATTTGCATAATTGAATCTTCGCTCCGATCCAATTTTATATTTCATTTCTTTGTGACTTTCTGCAACACTTGGAATCAGCTTTTCATATAACATGGATGATGAATATAAGAAACTCATACATAGAATGACTCCACCAAGGTATATACAAATTAAAATCATAACTTGCGTCAATATAGAAGTATAAATTATTTTTTAGCATACAGCTTTGACATAATAATTTGTCTCATAATTTATTAAATATTGTACAGATTTATGCTACCTACCAATCAACGACTAATATTACTTCCAAGAAGGCAAGATCAACATATGGCATGTCACAACGGTATATTTTCCACAAACAGATGGTAAAATTGTACCCATCACATTAGGCAAGTTTCAATCTTTTTTACTTCCATTTTAACACATTTCTAATTAACATTTCGTACTAAATTTTGATTATACAGAGACACCAAACCAAGTGTATCTGATCCATCTTTATACACCATTTCATTTCATTTTTACAATAGAAATGCTATGAAACTAACTGCTAATTGATGATGTTATCATTTAGATGATTTCAACTATTGCTCATATTGAAACTCTTTATCTGAATTCTACTATGTAGACCAAAACATGTAAACAATGATATGAAACTTTGAAAAGGAATACCTAATCACATTCCTGTATTTTCAGTTTGATTCAACCATACAATCTCTTAACTTACTTTCATGTTACTTTTATTTCAAGATATTACACTCTCTTTACAATCCCATAATAATTTTCCTATCAATCGGTTGCAAGTTAGAATATTCAATTTCTAATGCCACAACATCGTGCTACAGGTAAATACAAACTCAATGCCTTATTGCAGCATATTCTCAACTTTTTAATGCATTTTGCATGTTCATTAATTTTGCTTCAGTTGGGGTCATCAAATTTGATTACATTCTTCAATCTCTATTGTACTCATTTTTTGATAAGTCAATTAGAATTTGTCAATCATTTTAATGCATATGAGATACAATTTCTACTTTTCAGCATGCTTTCCTCATCTTTGATCATCACGTCATTACATTTTGTCAAATAGTACAGCAATTTCCATCTCCACTGTCTTAATATGTTGTTACAGTAATTTAACTCATGTTTGTCCATAAATTTTTACTAATTTTAATACCTACATTCTCATTTTGTCTATAAATTGTTCTAAAACTTTAATTTGAATTTCTTTATTCTTTATTTGTTTTTCTTTTGTTGATACCAGGTGTTTCTGTCACATCCCGGCCCGGGACGGATCACTTTCCGGGCCCGCTCTACTACCGTAGCACAATATTGTCCGCTTTGGGCACCAACCACGCCCTCACGGTTTTGTTTCTGGGAACTCACAAGCAACTTCCTAGTGGGTCACCCATCCTGGGAGTGCTCTGGCCCCCTTCTCGCATAACTTTGGAGTTCCTACGAAATCCGAAGCCAGTGAGCTCCCAAAATGCTTCGTGCTAGGTAGGGATGTGAATATACATTTAAGGATCACTCCCTTGGGCGATGTGGGATCTCACAATCCATCCCCTTAGGGGCCCAACGTCCTCTTCGGCACACACGCGGCCAGGGTTAGGCTCTTATACCAAATTGTCACATCCCAGCTCGCTCCACCACCGTAGCACGATATTGTCCGCTTTGGGTCCCGACCACTCCCTCACGGTTTTGTTTCTTGGAACTCACGAGCAACTTCCCAGTGGGTCACCCATCCTAGGAATGCTTTGGCCTCCTTCTCGCTTAACTTCGGAGTTCCTACGAAACCCGAAACCAGTGAACTCCCAAAAGGCCTCGTGCTAGGTAGGGATGAGAATATACATTTAAGGATCACTCCCCTAGGCGATGTAGGATCTCACAGTTTCCATTTACTAAAATTGCATCAAATGCAGACTTTATTATGTTGATGAAAGTGAGAGCATCAACTCACATTATCTAAACTCTCAAACTCAAGTAAGTCTTCAGTTCCATATGCCTTTTATTTTTTGATATCTAAGTGGTTGACAAGGTTTTTGACCATTAGGTCATGTAACTTTACATTTGCGATTATATTGTTTCTAACTATTTATTAAATGTAATTGGAGAAATTGTTTCTTTAATCCACTCATATTATGGGATTTCAAAGTTGAATCCGCTTGCTTTCGATCTTTCGAAACAAATTCTCTTTATAAAGTAACAAAACAAAAATATTTCCTGATGAAATCAAGTTGTTTACTTTATTGAGATGATCGATTGGTCATGCACTATTGGTTCTAAGCATAAATATACCAAAATGGATTTTCAATTTTCAATTTTACATATTTATTGGTTCAAATTTAAATGCCATTGTAAACTTAGACATTTGTTCATTACACTAAATTCGAGTTTACAGTTTTTTCATACATATTTATCTATACAATTTTTAATCCCGCAACAACGCGCGGGTCAATTTTCTAGTTTATATTTACTAAAGCTCAGCAGAAAAGCACTGTTCATCATGGAGAGCGAGCATTGTTCACCAACAGTGAAATGGCGGATTTGCCCCTGATTTTTGCTTGGATTAAGCATATTTTCTTAGTTTCATTCATACCTCCTCCACCGCGTCATTCTTCATGTCACAGCATCATTTGTTCCTCCTCCACTGCTTCATTCTTGCTCCACCGCCAATCGAAAACTAAAATTGTTTATCCAAATCAAATGCAGTTCACTCAAATCCCTAGAACCTTAAAACCCAAATTTCTCCAGATCGACCTGATATTCAAGGGCAAACCCAAAACCCAGATCCCTAAGTTGCACAGCAACTGGCCTTTTAAATCGCTCTTGGGAGATTTTATCTCTATAACCTACGGATTATTGTGATTTAATCCCTAAAACTTCTGAGATTTTTCCGACCTGTATTCGATGATTTCGGCGACGGTGTCGAGGTTGTCTCAAACTATTCCTCATCACCTCAGGTACCTTATAGACTTATTGCATGTAAACATTCATATTTATGATTTAAAATAATTGAGTTTTAGTAAATTATTAGTTTGAATTTCTGGTTTTGGAGAATTATTCAGTAAATTTATGGGTTCTTTGATGTAATTTTATCTGTGATTCAGTAATTTTTTATAGGTTTTGTAGAATTCTTCGATTAAATTTCTCGCTTTGGTAGTGGTGTTTTATTTCATGTGCATTTGAATGAATCTGGTAATTGGATTTTGGATTTTGGATTTTTTGAATGCTTATATCCGAACTCTTTCTCTTCATTTTCCATTAACCTTACTACTCAAATACTGTCGAAGGTGAAAATTGTGGAAAGGGAAAAGATTTGTTGTTAGGGAAAAGCTATATTGTTGTAGAAAGATTTGAAATACTTGAATTAGTTGAGATGTGTTTGCTTTCCATTTATCTCAGTTTTATTCGGTGTAAACACTCCCTTCTCTAGCTCTATTTTTTGATTTTTTGTTTTTTTGTTTTTGGGTTTTGGCAAAAAAGTGATAATTGTAGATTTTGATATTGAAGGGTTGATCTTTTGGGAAAATGATAAAAAGGGCTGAAGGAAATTTTTATAATGATTGAGGGGTTTGTGTGATTGTATTAGTGTTCAGTTGAATCCCCAAGAGACCAAAAGGGGATTAGTGATGTTCTATCTGAATTGCAGTTCATTGGGGACATTTTTATTAAGTAGAAGAAGAATAGCTTATGAAGATTAGTCTTAATTTTAGATTTAACTCAACACTAAACCCTACCAAAACCGTTGAATATATTTGCATTGTTATCAATTTTTTCCATAGTTTTTCCTTTTTATTCTTCCTTACTATTGTAACAATTTCATTGTCCCAGGATTGTGTTAGGCCCCAGTTTGGGGTTGAGGTGATTTTAAAAAAAGCTGCTATAAAAAAAGCTGGGACAGTTTTTGGTGTTTGGTAAACATTCACCTTCAGCTTTTTTTCACAGTTTTGGGTGGAAAAAAGCCAAAAACAAGAAGCTGCAAAACCCAGCTTTGAAAAACCGGCTTTTTTTCACATCTGTTTTACATAAAAGTTTACCAAACACTATAATACTGCTTTTTTTCTTTCAAAAGCACTTTTATAAAAAAGTTTACCAAACACTCTGCTGCTTTATTTCACAGCTGCTTATTCTCACAGCACAGCAGAAGCAGCTTTTTTTCAAAGCACAGCAATACCAAACCAGCCCCAACTTTGTATGATTCCTGATCATTTTATGTCTTAGATTCAAAATTTGTGTGGATGTTGGACCCAAAGAAGAAGATAGCCATCAGTTGATAAGGAAAAGGTGAAATACCTTTATGTAATGAATTTATTTATTTATTTATACTCCCTGCAACATATAAAGAACATCAACCGTGTGTGTCATACTTTTCTGTGGTGGGTGTGATTTATTTGCTTTTCGATTATGGATTTGGTTCTTTTATTGTTGGATTTTGTTGTTTTCAATTTTTATTTTTTTTGGTTGCATTTTGTTGTTCTTGCCTAATTGTTCTCTTTTTTGCTTTGGATAGGTGCTGTTTTCAGATTTTGTGCATCTGATTTTGGAAGTGATTCATTGATGCTTTGTACACGTTAGTCTTCTACTCATTTTTTAAGAATTGTGAATGGTAGTTGTTAAATATTGTGGCATTTTAAAATCCTTGCTTCTGTAATTGTGATACGACAGTATATTTGCTTTATTAATTATAATTTACGTGTGATGGAAAATTTTAAATTTGATTTATGTGTGTGATTTTATCCCTTCTCAGATATCAATCTGTTGGTTGGTGGGACTGAACTTATAACATGTGGTATTAATTCTCAAAAATTGTGGCTGCGATTTGGAAACAATCAGTAACTAAAAGCAAAAGGATTTTTTAATATCAACTTAATACCGAGGGATTCAAAGAGTATTGTTATAACGTACTGAATTTCATCACCATATCTGAGTTATACAATTCTTACGAATGGACGCTCCACTCCTATGCATTTGTATAAAATTTACTTGATTATCGAATGTTACTATTTCTTACAAAAAAATTAAAATGAGGGAGGAGTTAATTTATGTGAGCATTTATGATCCTAATTTCAATGCAGGTTCAAATGAACAAGAGGAACATAACGGCAAAGAAGAGCCGGCATGTGACAAATACCAACAATGAAGAAGACGGTAATGCCACCGGGCTCAACTGACAGAGCTCCTTGAGTCCAACAGAGGTTGCACCTCTCAACTTGAGTGGCAAATGAAGAGCTAGAAGGAACCACCACTGATTCCCAAAGCCTCTATGCAAGGGTGAGTGTATAGCCTATACACTACAAATGTTGTTTAATTGACTTAAGTTGGTTAATGTAATTGACTCAAATTTGTTACAAGGTTTCAGGAAACTCTGGTTTTTTCGGATTTTAGGATAGAAATAGTGAATTTAATTATAAGTTCGTCTCTGTAAAATTTGGTTTCCCCTGCATCTTCATCTTTTCTTTTAGAAAAATGTAAATTTGATGTCTTAGTTTCCAAAATGTTGTTTAATCTACTGATTAGATTTCAGGAATTTGATTTCATTGACTTTATGGGCATTTGTATCAATAATCCATAAATTTAAAAGGCCATTGACTGCAGGATCCGAGTAACCTTGATATGGGATGGTTAAGGAATAAGTCGTAAACCTCAAATTTTTATTTTTCTCTCCTCTTTCCTCTTTATTTTTTTTTTCTTGGTACAAGTTTTTGTATATTCTTTTATTTTGAAATGTTATTCTCTCGGTATTCTGGTTTAGGGCTATTTTTGTTGGTACGGGGAAAGTGCTTTTGTGTGTTTTTGTTATTCACCCTGAGTGTACAGATGTACCCAAAACCCGCTTCAAGATCAAGGTTTTTCTTTCTTTTCTTTGTTTGATTCTTGGAATTGAATGTAAATATTAGTTTTTTAGATACCTATTATCTTAATTTTCTTCTGTTTCCCATTTCGTACTGTGTAATAAATCAGATGTAATAAATCATGAATTGGTGGTTCCGATTTGAATCACAGTGATATTGAACAACTTTTGTCATCTTTATCAATGTAATTGAAATAATACCTCTAATATATTTTGCATGTAAATAGCCCAGTGTTACAATTGTAAATAGTATTAACCAAACAATCTTTTGTCTTCCAAACATAATTTTTCATACAATTTCTAATTCCGCAGCAATGCGCGGGCTTTGATTTCTAGTAATAACTAATACATGAAAACAAATGAATCTTACCTATCTTATAATACGCGATTAATTTAAGATAGTGTTTGTTATTTACATACTCATTTTTAGTTCTCATATAATAAGCGATTAATTGGGATGGTCCTCATATTGCCAACTTGTTTTACAGTGGAACCTCAACTTTCTTTACATAGTAGAATACATAAAACGAACAAACAAGCATGCAATGCATACAACAACAGTAAAGTCGTGGCATAGACAGCGGCGGATCTATAGAGGGATCCCAAGACCCCTCGGCGCTCCAAAATTCTTGTTTGAAATTTCCTGAAACCCCTTGAAGTCGAAGGTTGGGCGTCTGGCCTCTTGCTCTATGTTCTAGCTCTGTGGTGCAGGCTTCACAGAGAAGATGACCGCGAAAAAGAAATGAAATATTTCTAATGACTTGGCCGAAAAATGACGTTGTTTTGGCAAACTCTTATATTTTAGCCCAAATCCCAAATCCAGATCCCCACTTGTCCCCATTCCCCAACTAATATTGCTCAATCTCTATTCCCATTGGATAACAATTTAAGAAATATCAAGCGTCATCGTTACAAAGTCGAACTCTTTTTTGAGGTCATAGATTTCCAACTTACGCAATTAGAAGATCGCTTCACTAAAGGGAATACTGAATAGCTTATTTGCTTGGCATGTTTGAACCAAATGATTTGTTTGTAGTTTTTAGCAGAGAAAATCTAGGTCGTGTATGAATCATGATAGACACTTAAAGATAAACTTGATATTTATATTTATTTTGCATGCGTTTTGATAATTGAGAAACTCAACTTGATATTATATCTTGTGCATTCTGATAATGCTAAATTGTTGGGGATTAGTGATCTTGCTAAAAATGATGGAGAAAGGTTGCATCAAACATTTGTATATATATATTTGCTTATCAAGTTGGTTTGGTTTTACAATTTGCAATCGCTTTAGTGAAGAAGACATTTTCCGCTTTGAATATCACCAAGGGTCCACACCCCAACAAAATGGGAGATCAATAGTTGAGTGACAACTTAGTTATTTACATTGAGAAAGATGTTTTTTTCTTTTTTTTTTTTTTCTTTTTTTTTTTTTGTATTGGTAATGAAGCTGTCATAGAATATTTTTAGACTATGAAACCTTGTCGTGGACGACTTTACTAGGATTTTGTAGCTTGTATTGTTGTTTTGAGTATAATTTATGAATGAAATGTATTATCATTTAACTTTTCAATGTTATTTTTGTCAACAAACTTTTTGACTATTATTATTCAGATCTCCAAATTTAAAATCCTGAATCGATCACTGGACATAAAGTCGATTAATAACGTACATGTATTAGCTCGAATGTTTGCTCGCCAATATTCCGGCTCATTCAAACACACCCGCTCTAAATATCATGTCAAGTTCCAAAACCTGTAAAATGATGATGCTCTAAACCAATCATGTGACCCGTTTGAATAGAATACTTGGCTTAGGCGTAATATCGCAGTTTAATGGGAGTCCTTATGCTGGTCAAAGAGTTCTGATAAATAATGAATCAAAAGGGAACCTTAGATTATTCTAATTCATAAAGATATTGGTAATATTAGGCATACCAAATTTTTAAACTAAATTTACAAACCAAATAATGTATCAGTTGATGATTGAATTAATATACTTGAAGTGTTGATTAACGTACTTATTTTCTATTGGTGACACATCATTTTTAATTTACAAATTTAAATAAAAAATTTAAATCTACCTAACATTACTGAAAAATATATACTATTGAGTCAGCAGTTAAAAGACTAAGCACGCCGTTCTGCTGTAACATTCCGATCCTGAAGTGTTTAGAACATTCTATTAAAAAAAAATTCCATACTATTAATTAGCACACCAGCTAGTTGTATTAAATTGGAATTTACAAAATTAATCAACTTCTAGAGGTACCTTTCTTTGACTAAAATGTTCACATTGGAAACAACCAATGGGAAACTAAATATTGTCCAAAGATCTCTATCCATATTTGACCAAAAAGAAAAGCTTCTCTATCCATAGGGGTTCACATTACGCAACAGCCCTTCACACCAATAACCTATGAATACCACCTCCAATGCTCACATCTTCCACCATCAAATACGTTCATTATCATTTTCTCTCATCTTCCTTCACAGTTCACATTTCATTCTTACTTTGATCATTTTTTAAGCTCTTAGTAATCATCATCATGAGTGTCTTCACATATGATACTGAATACGTCTCTATCATCCCTCCTGCTAGGTCGTACAATGCCCTTGTTCTTGATGCGGACAACCTCATCCCGAAGATTGCCCCACAAGCAATCAAAACTGTTGAAATTCTTGGGGGAGATGGAGGTGTTGGAACCATCAAGAAGATTAGCCTTGGTGAAGGAAGTGAATACGACTATGTTAAGCACAAAGTTGATGGACTTGACAAAGATAACTTTGTGTACAGCCATAGTTTGGTTGAAGGAGATGATATTTCTGAGACGATTGAGAAGATCTCTTATGAGATTAAAGCTTGGTTTGGTATTGTTGTACTTTGAAAAAATACTGTTTCTGCTGTGCTGTGAGAATAAGCTTATTTTTGCTGCTTCACGTTTTCAGCTTTTTTTCACTCAAAATTGTGAAAATAAGCTGTTTTTAAGTGTTTACCAAACACCTTTTTGAGCTCAGCTTTTTTTTATACCCACTTTTTATAAAAGCACCTCAGTACCAAACCAGTACTAAGTTGGTAGCATCTGACAGTGGTTCCATTGTAAAGAACATCAGCCACTACCACACCAAAACAACTGTTGAGATCATGGAAGAGCATGTTAAGGCTGGAAAAGAAAGCGCCCATGGTTTGTTCAAGCTCATTGAGAACCATCTTGTGGCCAACCCTGATGCCTACAACTAAAACCATCTGCATATGCTAAGGAGAAGGGGAAACAATCTTGTGTCCTCTCCTTGTTTTCTCTTTATTCAGCTGTGTAGCTTTCAATTTTTTGTTTTGCTTATACAGAAATAGTTTTTTATTTGTATTTGGAGTTATGATTCAAGTGTAATATTGTATTTGATTTCAATCTCAATAAACGAAACAACAGTCAGTAAGTTGATGGTTTCTATATACGGATAACAATGATCTGATTCCCTTTAATTACTTTATGATTAATGAAATTATTGGTTTCTCTTTGACAAAGAAAGAAAAAATAAGCTTTGAATCTCAATTTAGCTACTAAATTAACTAATATAACCAAAATTATTATGACAACGAAATTTCAGTTTCATTATCAATACCACCGCCACATGCTTGTGATTCAAAACAAGTGAGCTTGCCAACTAATACTCAAACTCGAAGTTATGTCCAAAAATATGTCAAAATGTAAAGGTAAAAGAGTCACATTGGTGAAAGGTGAAACTTTGCAATAGCTTATAAGAGGTTGGGCTTGTCCCTATATTGCCAATTGGTTTTATGGTGGAACCTCAACTTTCTTCATCGTATCAGAGCAGGTTGGCTCACGTGTAAAACCCAGCCACACATGCTCCACGTTATCCAATTCATGTTGTCCACGTGTTTAGCTTGAAAATTTGTCACACGTAACGGGACGTGTGAGAATGTGAAGGTAAAAGAGTCATACATTGGTGAAAGGAGAAACCTTGAGAATGTGAAGTTAAAAAAGAGTCACACATTGGTCAAAAGGAAAAACTTTGCAATGACTTATAAGATGTTGGACTACTCCCCATGTTGTTAATTGATTTTATAGTGAAATCTCAATTTTTTTCAGAATATGCACATGATTGAGATCACATTCATGTCCGAATTCATATTCATAGTATAATGAAACTTCAAATGATATAAACTTTTCTCCCCACTCTCGAACGGCACATGTTTGGAGATTAAAAATATAAAAAAAACATATGTGGGAGTAAAACTTAATTCTCAGACAAGTAAGTGACTAGCACCATAAATATATCCACACCACCATTAGCAACCCAATGGTTGAGTTGTACCCTAAGACCAATTAGCATTAGGGCAAGTGCCAAGATTTCTTTATTTTTTTTTATGTAGAATTCACTCAACAAGTAATGTGGCTTTAGGGCGAGTGGCCAAGGTCTCATACACATTTCAGATATGGTCAGACAACTACCAATGTGCAATCACTTTTATAAAACCGTAGGATAGTTAACTTTAGGGCTTCTACAATTAATATCCATGGCAATGGATATGCAGTGCCCCATTATTTGGAACGCCGTTGTACGATACAAGATAAACTTTCAATCGAAAAGCGCATATTACATATGATCGACCAAAGTGATTAGTTGAAAATGCACTTTTTCATATGCTCACTTTGAAAAGAGTCTCAAACCGATGTAGTTGCTAGTTATTGAAAAACATAAGGAAAACAAAAACTTTCTTAAACCCTATCTAAATTTGGAGAGAATCGATTTCCATGATTGATTGTACCTCAATGTAGCCTCATTTTTTAAGCATCAAGCACTCTAGCCACAAGCCGCCAATTGTGCCAAGGAGGGCATTGCCATCCTTGGAACTACGGTTGGAGGTGAGTCTAATGCAGAAGTATTTAATTTATTTGTTTAGGTCTTATGTCGTTGTTTTAGAGTATATAAACTTGAATTATATGAGATTTTGCACCAAAAAAGTACACTTTGTAGAACGGAAGGACGATAATTTGGTGTTAGAGAAAAAAAAAATTGAAGGAGGGGATCGGTAAAACTCCACCGACTGCTCTAATAAAAATCGGTAGTATAGTACCTAAATTTCCTCCTCCTCCAATTTTTTTTTTTTTTTTTTTTTTTTGTGTTATTTTTTTCTTCTAGCTACGTTATTTTATTTAATTAAGTTTATTTGGTTTTTCTTCATTTCTCCCTTTTAATTACCTAATTTGATATGATGATTTGTTACGTCGCAGATCATAAGAAGGTGTAGTTCGTGAGGTATTGAGTGCTTTAAATTGTTCGTTTTCTTTTATCGTTTTCTGGGTTTTTACTTAATAATCGTGAAATATTTTCTTGAAAATGATTTTTTTTTTAAAAGTGAATTTAGTGTAGGCCTATTTAACTAAAACATTATAAGTAAGAGATTTAGTGGTATTTCTCTTCACTTGTAAATGAGAGGTCTTTGGTTCGATTCTCAGCAAAGGCAAAGTTGAACCACATTATAGGAAGCTCATTGTAAGGCTTAGCCCACTCCCCCACCCCCTTAGTGTACATACTATCGTTTGTTCAAAAAAAAAAATCTAAAGAATTATAGAGAGGTACGGGAACACAGATAAGTGAATTCTGAGGTGCGTATTATCCCACCTCATTGTTCCTTTGTTTATAGTAGTATGGAAGGTAAATTCCTTACCCTTTAGGCATTACATTACAATCAGGAAGCTATCCAAAAAATGGTAGAATCCCATAAAGATTTACTAGGATTTACAAAATCACATTCAATTTCTAACTAAATTAGAATTGCAACACCCTCCCTTGAGTGTGTAAAAACTCAAGTAAATGGTGCATCATTTCTTCATCGATGAAGTAAGTATAGTTGATGAAGTTGTCGGCAAATGATCGAATGTGAGTCTCAAATCAACGGAAGAATGCATAGATAGTAAAACTCACAAGACCTCGCTATGGTAAAACCTAGGATGGGAGGAGAAAAAAGAGAATTTGCAGTAAGTCAAAACTATACGTCTTCAGAACGCAAGTAGAACGCACACAAGGATATGTCTAACCTAGGATGGATGCCTAAAACCTTGTCAGATAACAAAAACCCTGCGGGAAAAATGCTCCTAAGTGTAAAGAAAAAGAGTACATTAAGGTTAAGTGAGTATACTTCTGGATACTCCCCCTGAGTTTGACAAAACTTCCAAATGAAACAAGGTTGTCTCGGATCAGATTGCTTGACTTCAATCTCTTGAAGCTTTGTTGATGTGATGTAGACATAATATGCTTAGCGTTGACTTTGTTGATGTATCGTGTCTTGGTCTGGTCGATACAAACAACATAGTCTTCATGGACTTTGCTGATGGATAAAAAACTGCAGGTTTTCGAATATGCTCAACAAGAGCTCTAAACCATGTCTTTCACGTGTGGCATAGTGAGGTGCGGTGGGCCTTGAAACGATTCAAAAATTTCACAACTAAGGTTTATATTTTCACCTTTAAGGTATTGTGTTATCCCTAAAGGTAAAGACATAACCATTTAGGAAGATGTCTTGTGAGGGTTTAACAGGTAACCTGCGTTAGCATTACAGCAAGGTAAACACATCTCGAGGACCAAGGGGGTTGAATCTACTCGGGATCGTTGGGATAAAGCCCAAATCCATAGTACCTTCAGTGTAATGAAGAAACATCTTTAATGCCAACTTAGTGGTTATATGTAGGCCCAGTGCTTCATCTTCACCAATAGATCAACAATGAAGAAGATGTCCTATTTAATGCAATGAGCTAAGTACAACAAAGCAGAAAATTGAACTTATATATGCAACTTCAGGTTTCATAATCTCTTCAAGGGTCTCATTTGCATATAGCGTATGAATGATCAGAGGTATACTCAAAAGGTAACACCTTCCAGGTGTAGTTCGACTGGTGAACCAGAATACCATCAGAACAATGCTTGAACTTCAGGTCAAGACATAACGAGTTTTCCCAAGATCATTCATCTCAAATTTCGTCTTCACGTGCTTGGCTGTTTTTGAAGCTCTTTCAGAGTCTTAGTGAAATTCATGTCATCGATATAAACTGCAACTCTAACAATTCCGAATATGACTTCTTAATTGAACAAACAAGGGCATTTATTCATATCCCTGACTGATTAAATAATCACTCAGATGGGTATACCACATCCGCCCAAAATTGCTTAATCTAAGTGAACACCTCATTTGAATTTAGAGGGTGTTCTATGGTCTCAAACTATTTGAATTAGTCCATGTAATTCTTTGGCAACTTACATGTAAATCTCTGTATCAATATCCCAATGAAAAAAATTAACCATTTTGATAAGGCCATAGGGCGTGCATTACATATCATTGTTTCATTCATTTCATTATGCTTCATTTCCCACTTATAACACAACAAGGTTACCTCGGACAGTGTAGGAACAATAGGTCCAAACATACTTTGGTAAGGAATTAAACGTAGATTGTAATTTCAGTTGTCCAATTACTTTTAAATTATTTTTATATAAATCATGAGACATTTTTTCTTAATTACCAACATTGTGAAAAAGGGGTTAAAAAATAATCATATTTTCGTTCAAATTTCTGTTGTTTAATTTCCTACAGTCCCTACGTTTTCGCAACGCTGTGTTCATTAAGCTGTTTTGCTCCCAATGTAACTTTCAAGAAATAATCATTAATCAAATAAACTTTGGAGTTTTTCTATCCAAACTGTTGAACTCCAGAATTTTGTTGTTCTACTCTTGTAATCCTTTTAGCTTCGTGCTGCGTCACTATTATATGAATCAAAAATCCAAACCAGTTGCTGGCAAGCTATGAAGCAATTGATCAAGAATTTTCCTACCCTCCAACTACTAAATAACGAAAGTACTGTCTCTGCACATTGTAAACATTAGTAATTGGATGTAATATTTCTTCTAACAGATTCGAAAAGTGAAAAAAAAGAACCTTAACATATTTGAATATAACAGTTGATAATTACAGTATTCTAAGCATTAAGAAAAATAATCAAGGGTATATTCGATATAATTGTACTTGGCAACCAGAATTGACTCACTATGAAAGCGGACAAGTGATTTAATATCATATATGGACTTAGCACACCAAGCTTGATTTGTTTTTAGATCAAGTTGTAGAGGCAGCTTCCTGCTTTCTTTGGCCAAAATTAATGTAAGATATTGGTATGTCCTATTAGCATGGGCAACATTCATGGGAAAATTAATTTTCCAAACTCCCCTCATGGATTCTCTTTCCTTCATATTTATTCTAACTTTTAGATTATTTTTTAGGCTCTGAAAAAACTTCGATGGTACAAGAAAAATTATTGAATAAAAAAAATTACACCTAATTGAACGGAATATAAACCTTATACCTCTAAAACAAAATGGAATATACAAGAAAAAAAAAAGGAGACATAAATCTAACCCTCTTTAAGGCAACAAGAAAAATACAAATAAAAGAGGAGAGACATAAAAGCGATCCTTCTTGAAAGCAAAATGAGATATACAAGAAAAATAGGGGATGTCACGAGCCTAACCCCTCTAAAAGTTATAAAGCTTTGAAACACCAAATACTTTCGGAATAAAAATATAATAACACATTAGGAAAGTGGATCTAACCTGTATGCCATGATGTGCACTAATCTGAAAACTCAGAAGCCAAACCAACTAAGAAAAATTAGATTGCAAGAAGTAAGAACCGACAACGGATGTGAGTCATGCTACACCAAAGATGAGGAAACAAACTCTTAAATCATCATCGTGGTTGTGTTAGCTCATGGACGTATTTATGTTATGATTTACAAATTGGTTAAATGAAATCAGATTTTTCATTTCATCACTTTAATTTATGCTATTACGTGGTAGAGATCCAAATGTATCCAATTTTTATGGATATATGATTAGTTGGTAGGGTGCATTTTTGTTCACCCACATTAACTTTGGTGTACGCTCACCATACATTTTATTAGTTGCCATGTGTCCCATCTTCTAACCCTAGTAAACTTGTTAATTAATATATCTTTTTTAATTTTTAAAACTAATTTAAACATGATTAAATAAATAAACTCAACCCCATAAGCTTTTCAACTTCCCTAATCAGCCAACCCCCACCCACCCTTTCAATCTTCTTGTTCAGAAGCCATGGCGAATCAGCCATCTTTGTCGTCCGCCCTCCACCATCCCTCTTATTCCACTGTAACGCTGATTTATTTTATAAAGAAAACTCAACAAATGTCCCCGCCAATAAAATATATCCCAAATCGAAAAAAATTTCAAATCTGTATGCGCACAGAAATGTCCTTGCCAAGAAAGAGAAAAGGTTGGTTCTTTAGGTGAGGCCGCTATCGAATTTCATGGCTGCAATGGTGCAGCCGTTGTAGTTGTCTCCGGCTGTTGTTGTATGGTCTTCGATTATCGAGTCGACGATCATATAGTCACAGTGGAAGAAAAGGTAAAAACAATGTTCTCATCATCATCATCGAATCTTTGGCCGTGGGTGGGTGGGTGTTCATGGGGTTGCTGGGTGGAGAAGTTGAAACGCTGGAGGGTTGATTCTTATGTGACTAGAAAACTCATGTAGCTATAAAAGTGGAGCTTAACATTATTGTCCCGATAATATTGCAAAAAAGCTTGCAAGAATCATCAGATCCATAAATTTCATTTTTATTTATTATTGCAGATGAAAGGAAATACAGCAGTATTCACTCTTTAATCAAACCTTCAATATTACGTAGAAGCCAGCTTTCGAAGGGAAAAAGAATATAAAAGGGATTAAAACCACACCAATATATCATGGAAAAGATGACACGAGACTGAATCACACATGAATGGAGCAGCAAACAATGTTTAGTTGTAGGCATCCTGGTGCTCCAAGAGGTAGTTCTCAATCAACTTGAAGAGGTGGGAGGCCTTCTCTTTGCCAGCCTTGACATGTTCTTCCTTGATCTCAACATCACCCTTGGTGTAGTAGTAACTGGTGCTCTTGATAATGGAACCACTGCCGGAAGCTACCAACTTAGTCTCATAAGAGATCTTCTCGATTGTCTCAGAGATTGCATCTCCCTCAATCACACTATACTTGTACACAAAGTTGTCCTTGTCAAGCCCATCGATTCTGTGCTTCACATAGCTGTATGTGCTACCTTCACCAAAGTTGATCTTCTTAATGGTTCCAACTCCTCCATCTCCTTCAAGGATCTCAGTGCTCTTCACTGCCTGTGGTGCAATCTTAGGGATGAGGTTGTCAGCATCAAGGACAAAGGCATTGTACAACCTAGCAGGGGGGATGACGGAAGTATACTCGGATTCGTATGTGAAAACACCCATGATTCTGAGATGTGTTTAGGATGTGGGAAAATAATAACTGATGAAGAGGAAGACTAAGAGATGATGTATTGGGAGATTTTGAGCTGTGAAGAAGTGAGGAGGATTATTGGTATTTATAGGCTGAGGCTGAAGGTGTTGATCAAAAGGTTTACGCAAGCTCCTAACTGTTAAATGGGTTATATTCATCGTAGACGTGGGAACCATTACTTTTGTACAAGGAATTTTGTATTGTAATCAAGGAAAGGACCAAGGTCTAAAATATCGATGATATCGGAAATATCGGTAGTCCAAAAACACGGAAATTTCGATGGAAATATCGGGATATTATCGATATCGATAAAAATTGAATAAAAACCACGGAAATTGTAAGAAAAACTTGGAAATTTTTATTGAAACTTTGCAGGATGTTTATTTAGTCAATTATCTATTAGTTTATCATAAAAAATTGGAAGGAAATGCATTGCATGATGGATTTAACTGATTTAAGTTGATTATATAACGAGCTGGCAAACATTGTGAGTGTAGAAAATATATAAATATTTTAGCATATTTTCATAAAAATATAAGTGATATGGTGGTCAAGGTGTTGAAGGTGTTGAAGGAGTAAAATGGTAGGGGTTCGAATCCCCTTGGTGTTTTTTTAAATATAGAAATTTTAAAAATACGGAAATTTCGATGGAAATATCGATGACATCGGAAATATCGGTAGTCCAAAAACACGAAAATTTCTATGGAAATATCGGGATATTATGGATATTTTAGACCTTGGAAAGGACCAACTAGAAATTGAATAAAGAAATGCCCAATTGCTCCGCGAGGTGGACAGACCTAATCTTCTATTAGTTTCTCTGTCATTCCCTATTTTATAAGAAAAAATGATCATATATATTAAGCCCAAACAAAACAATATTGTCTGTGGGCTCTTGAAACCAGCTTGGGCTGCATGCGCCCATAGATTGGATGATATGAATCATTAAGCAAAGCTGAGAGAAATTAATTTTATCCTAATGACGTACAATAATTTAGTATTTTTTTGTCCGATCATACAATGCAATGCGGATGCGGTGTGTATTGCGCTGTTATACACAGCCGACCTTTTTAATAATTCAATTTTTGTTGTCGCATTGTTCAGCATTTGTTATCGCATCTTTGATCAACGTTTCCCGTGACAGTTGACACCTACTGACTCGTCAAACTAGGGATTTAAAGTTGATTAGGTTTTTTATGACAAGCACTAAATGTATTGTTGAGAGTATCAATTGTACATCAGAGAAATATAGAATCTTGCAATGCTTATATGTATATTCTTTGTATTTTTAATTCATTTTATAATGAAATCTTAATTTTCTTCATGGTATCGAAGCAGACTATTTCTTCGACATGCCCTGACTCAATTTTTTGGGATCGAATTCACCTCCTTAAGTTGAGCTTTCGAAACTCCTGCTTAAAAACATTGGGCCTCGAAAAGATGCATTGGCTCTAGTCCTCAATGATGACTCAGCTTTCGAAAAACTAGAGCGCGTGCAGAAGGTATTTTTTGAATCACGGCATGATACTCGTGACTTGCACGTTTTAAATGTATTTATATGAGTAAATTGACAAATGAAAGTCAAATATTTGAAGTAAATGAATAATCTTAGATCATGCTAGAAAAAACTCCTCACAAATCAATCAAAGCAGCTGAATTTACATAATAAAATTGGTCTTTCAATTTTCATCTACATTCTATTGAATTTACATTAAGAATAGAGAAAATAATATGTAATAAACAACTGATTAAGTCACATTATTACTAGCTCATTGTGAGGCTTAAGCCCGCCCCCTCCCCGTGTAGATAATATTGTTTGTTAGAAAAAAAAAATCATTTGACAACTAATTTAATCACATTATTATGCACGGGCAAAAAACCTTTTTTATAACCGGCATTACATGCCTCTTAGGATATTTTGAACGTGTTTAAAATTGGAGAAAATAATATTTAACGAACAACTAATTGAATCACATTATTACTAGCCTATTGTGAGGTACTAATTAAAAAAATGTACAAAAAGAATTAATTATTAAACAAACACTGTTAGAATGACAAAAATACCCATGCATTATTTTGGGTTGCCTTTGAATTTTTTTGTTTTGGGGGCATTTTTGTCCAAAATTTTTTGGTGAAGCTTGTGACCCCAAAAGAGGTTGTTGGCTTTATATATAAAGATTATGTTAGCTCCAAGTATAGTGACTTGATCAATTCCCGACGTGGGAATTAGTTTCCCTTGTGAGCAGGCGTGTTAGAGAATATGATCTTAACTTTCTTCATAGTATTAGAGCAGACTATTCTCTCGACACGTCTCGAGCCCGATTTTTCAGGCTCGAATTTACCTCCTTAAGTTGGGCTTTCGAAAAGTTGCTCTAGTACCAACTTGAGGATATTGACTGATTGGTTTCGAAAAGTTGCGTTGACACTAGTCCCTGAATGATGATTGGGGTCTTAAAAAATTTGCATTAGCTTTGGAATGTTGGCTTGATTAGTTTCCAATGTGGCATTTGGTTTCCCTTTGTGACCCTATGTTGGGCAACTCGTGAGGCTGCATATTGGAGAATGGGATTGTACATTAGTTATATGACATAATATACAATTACTATATGAGAGTTTCCACTAGTAATATTACCGAGACATTTTGTGATAAAACTCAATACCCAATAATATGTGATTAAGTTGGGACAATATCGACAATATTGGAGGTGGACCATGCTGGGCCTAAAAAGTTTCTTCATGGTATTAGAGCATGTGGTCATGCGTGTGATGTCCAATCGCTACACGTGATGTACATCGCCCTATTTGTATTGTCCACGTGTTAGACTTGAAAATTCACCACACCTAAGAGGGTATGTTGAGAGTAAATCTCACAACGGAGAAAGAAATGATCTTGCATGTGCTTATGAGTAATTGTACTACTCCCCATATTGCCAATTAGTTTTATAGTAGAACCTCAACTTTCTTCATATAGTAGAATACATAAAAAGAACAAACAAGCATGCATGCATAAAACGAAACTAAAGTTGTGACATAGAGTCGATTAAATAATGTACAAATATTAGCTCAACTTATTATTGCTCATTACTATTCGAGCTCAATCAATGAAGTCCATTCTAAATATCATCTCGAAGTTTTAGAAATACTAATGTAACGATATTTTAAATCAATCATCCGAATCCGTTTGACTAAAACACTTGGCAACGCATAACATTGCAATTTAATGAGAGTCCTTATGTTGATCATGTCAAACAATAATTATTTAAAATAATAAGATAATATTAAAATATCTAAAATAGTAATTTTACAAAGGTATCTTTTGGATTCGTAGTTTCGTAAAGTCTTCAACGTAGTTTCGAAATCGAGTCCACTTGCACCCACGCATTTGTAATGTCAAGAACTATAAGAATATACTAACATAATAAGTCATACATCGCACAATACGAGGGTCAACAAAAGTCAATGATTTCTCCTCGAAAGGCAATTTCGTACCCACACTTTAAAATTATAAAAACCCTAATATTCGGGACAGGCCGTTACAGAAAGACAATAATTTGGTGTTACGAAAGTAAAAAAAGATTGAAGAATGAGAGGGTCGGTAAAACGCTATCGACCCGCAGGTAAGAGTTGATATAGTACAGACTCCTCCGACCTAAGGTCAATAACGTAGTACCGATCCTCTCCTTCAACATTTTTTGTGGTTTTTTTTTCTTGCTACGTTATTTTATTTAGTTGAGTTTATTTGGTTTTCGTTCTTTTTTCACTTTTAATTATCTAATTTGATTTAATTATTTGTTTCTTTACAAAATCATAAGAAGATGTAGTTTATGGGGGTATTAAATGCTTTAAATTGTTCCTTTCTTTTTCTTTTTTTCTTTTTTTTTTTTTGGATTTTTGCACTCATTTTTCAACCATTATTCTTCACTCATTTTCAATTATTTAAAGATGGATTTGATTGTATCTTTCACTCATGTTCATGGATTTGTCTACGGGTAGACGGTGACGTAGGGATCGCTGTTAGGCATAGAATATGTATATTGTGGTATTGTAGAGAATATCAGACTTAGAGAGAAGTCCCAGAAAGAGATAGATGTCCCCTTGATAAATACCCAGACTAGAGTATTTATAGGGATCTTAAGAGTCTTTGTAGGGAAAGTAATCTTTATCAAATCGAGAGACTCAACCCTCCTATAATATTGATTATGTTGCCTAATCCTCAAAATATCTTAATTTGACCTTAAATAGGGTTTCCTTACTTGGGAGGCAAGTAATATCTTCAATAGGCCTAAGCCTAGCTTGCCGGACTGTGTTTCATGGGTTATGGGCATTCCGATCCTTCTTGTCACGTGTCATGGGCCCATAAAATCATGGTCCCATACACAACTTTTCCAAACAGTCTTCTTGAATAAAGAATAAAAAAGATATGTTGCCATCAGTGTTTTAGTTAGGGTTGGAATATGGCGTTCAAGGCATGAATCAGGATTGAAGTAACCAGTTTTGGAATGATTGAAGACGCTGTTCAAAACCAATGGTGAAGGTGTAGGATTTTGGGAAATTATGAGTTTTGCTAAAACTTGTTAGAAGAAGATGTTGAACGCTTGAAGCTTAAAAGCAGAAAGTCTTGTTAAGCAAAGACAAGATAAGAGAAAGAAAGAGAACCCTGGGGTTTTATAGATGAATCAGTAAGGAGCCTTACGGTTTCTGTCTGAGAATCTAGGAGGAATTTTGGGGTATGCTATGTAAGGATTGCAAGAATCGAACAGCTCGGGCCGGTCTTTGCGTTGCCCAACGAAATTTTTTAAAGTGACTGCTTAATTTCTAAGGCTGTCATATTAAAGGAAAGACCAAAGACCTGTTGGTAGCTGCTTTGTCTAGCAAATCGTGGCACGTGAGTAGCTGAGTTCGAACAGCCGTCCCTGAGAATCTGGCACGTGGTAGGAGCAAAGAGAAGTGTGTCAGTCGATGCAAAGTTGTTATGTAAATTGGGATTGAGGCAATATATGCAAGATAGTGGGTAATTTAAAGAATATTCATTTCTTAAAAACTTTCATGCCAAGTGTCCATGGCCAAAGATTTCAGAAGTGAAGGGCAATGTTTGGGTCTAAAATAACAGCTTAGGTTGAGATGGGTTGACCTAGGTTGAAAAGGCCACGATACTTAGCTTAGTAAGTATCCCTCGGCCAGTGGACTTTTTAGCCCAAGACAAGGTTAGTTCGACTGAGTCCTCACGAAAGTAAGATTCTGTTAAGATTAAGTGCATATGTGCTCGGTTGAGTCCTATGCAAACTAAAATTGCCAAGGATCATAATAAGTCTTGGATAAATACGAACTATCACAGGGTCATAATGCCTACATGATTAGATAAAGATGAAAAAGTCGCATAATGAGATCAAATTCAGAGTCCTAGTTGGAGTCAAAGATGCCGAGTCTGGATGAAGTTTTGGCTAAAAAGGGAATTAAAGAGATAAAAGAAATATTCAAGTAAATGTCGAGCAAGCACAATCCCATCAAAACTCTACCTCGATAGACTTGTTATCATAAAAGCCTTGGCTATAAATAAAGAAGGCTCTGCAACATTGGTGCCAAGGCTGGTCTATAAATTTTTTAGGCCTGCAGCGTTGCCAAAAAATTTCCCTAACTTCATATAAGAAAATTATTTATTTTCACAAGTAAGACATCGATAAAATTATACTTAGAAAAGCAATTCAAACTCAATAATTTAAAAACACAAAAAGACTAATTTATTTGGTATCAAGAGAAGGAAACCAAAAAACTCTTGGCTTAGAAGTAGATAGACGATACCGCCTCGATCATCGTTTGCCTCACAGTTATACCTTGTGTTACACTCAATAGAGCCGGTCCATAGAATTTTGAGGCTCGGCGCGACGCCAAAAAATGTACCTTAACTTCATATAAGAAATTATTTATTTTCACACATAAGACATCGATAAAATTGTACTTAGAAAAGCAGCTCAAACTCAATAATTTAGAAACACAAAAAGACTAATTTATTTTGTCTCCAGAGAAGGAAACCAAAAAACTCTGGGCTTACATGTAGATAGACAATGAGTTTTGTTTTCCATCTGAACCTTTAAAGTGTTTTTGTATAAATCGTGAGGTGTTTTTTCTCATTTACTAACCTTGTCAATATGAGACTAAAAAAATAATGATGTTTTCGAGTCTTTAATTAATATGTATAAGTAATGAATGGGCACTAAATTAAACATTTTGATGACACGTCATATGATTTGCAAATTTGCTCTAAAAATTTGGTATACGTATTACTCTTTGTAGAAGATTAGACTTGAATTCAAACGAACATTTAAAAATAGCAACCCACATAGCTACTAGCTAGTAGCTAAAAATAAATTAACAACCAAACAAATATTCGTAAAAATTGAAAAGAATAAGCATGCATATAGCATTTCGAACTTAGAAAATCTCGTTAATTTTAAACAACAAAAACCATTGCTTCTAATTAAACTTATTGATCATTTAACCAAATTTTATAAATTTATACTCTTATGAAAAGAAATTTGTAAAATTTGGAAAGTAAATAAGCATATGTGGTGTTTTGAACCCAAGACCTCTTCATTATTTTCAAATGACAAAACCACCACTTCTAGTTAAATTTCTTTGTCATCAGTCCAAATTTTATGAATTTATACTCTTATGAAAACATATATAAATATACCACCTTAATCATTTTGGTGCCCCAAATTTTTTTGGGCCCCGGACGGTCGCCCTGCCCGCACTGGGCTTGGGCCGGCCCTGATTGGTGCATTTTTCAACTCAACAAACAACTCAAACACTCTACGTATAACCCTTCTCACACCCCTAAGCAAAACACTAACTATGATATCCCTCATGTCAATACATATTCAGTTTGAATAAGTGAACAACACTAGTTCAGGAATTCCCGAACTTCCCACTAATCTGGGCACTTCATTTTCTTGAACCCAAGGCCTATATGTTCCTTCCTAGGCCCTAATTGCTCAAGTGTAGAAGTCAACAGTGCATTCGACACCACGACTACCATATATACTCTACTCGCCCAATCGAGCTTGGTCGCGAGTTGGGACGCTGGCATATAGAAGGAGGACGTAAGATCATAATTGTTCGGGCAAAGATTTCTCTAGAGAAGGATCCTCGGACCTCAACACAGCTCCCCAAGCGATTGGCACTTTGGATGTGTAGTCGACCTCTTGCTTATTTATGTGCTACAGGAAGAGGACAAAGTTAGTTCTGAAATGTGCCTTTGTAAGGCCTTAGGTGTAGGCCTTGAGGCTCGCAATCAAAACTAACTAAGTGTTAGGCGTGCCACTGCTATCTCAGTATAGCAGATGTAGAACAAGAGTGTTTTTAGTCGATTACTTGCGCCCCCATGTTACTCAGACTTCTTGTTATTAAAGGATTGTTGTGGATGGGTTAAGTACATATTAAGTTCTTTTTCTTGCCTTGTAAACAAGGACTTTTAGTTCATAGTCTTGTATGTTCGAATGAAGGGAGTCCAGATTCCCTTAAGTCATTTGTTTGGTTCCAAGTTGGTTTTAAATGAAAGCATATCCATTAAAGTGACTAGATCCAGATACAAATGAGACTCTTAAAGTAGGAAAACAGATGGAAATAACTTGAATACATACTGGAGAATGCATTAAGTAATAGATCTACAAATTTAAAGAACAAACAAAGGGCCTCGGGCTAGATTTCACCTTGTCTGGCAAGGTTGAACCTCTTGCAATCACTTCTCTTTGAATTAACAGGGGTTTATATGCTAAAAATGGATATATGGTAAACAAGTTTACACAAAGGAATCGATACTAAGCCACTAAGGGAGATAGCAGAGCTTTAAACTGGACAAGAGATAGCTTGTCACTAAAAATGACTGAATCTAGGTTGATTTTAGCTTTTGAATGCAAATCTGGCTTGAGAGCAGAGTTTGTATATTTGTTTGTTTGATTGGTTGAGTGTCTTTGTCTCTGGGGCTTCTTCTTTCTTTTAAAGGCCAATTAGCCCGACTGCTGTGACTTTGCTCTTGCCCAAAACATTTGCTATGACTTTCTTCTCATCTTCTTCTCAAAATCACCCAATGGCACCCAAAGTTGCTCGAACTCAATCTTCCTGCGATACTGGTGAGGAGATTACTACCATGCGCCGCTTGCTCAATGGCTTTTCTCATCCTCGGGCAGGCCTGCATACTGAACTTTTCTTCGAGGAGGGAGGAGTGCCTCCTTGGGACCTGCATGGACCTCTCAGGTTCCTGTAGCTAAAAAAAGCAACATACCCAAGTAGAAATGGTCACTCCCAACCCATTTCAAGCTAAGTCGGCCATTTCGTCTTCTAAATGGTCAAACCACTGTCGTGGCTTCCCACTCATGACGGATAAGGCATGGACACAATGGGTCAACGAGCTCGAGCCCACCTTCAAGCAGAAATGGATGAACAACAGAATTTATGAGCTGATAATGATCTCCAAGACCATGGTCATTGTCAAGCCCGAGCTACTAACAACTGCACTCCTCTTCTGGAACTCAGGCACCAACACTTTTGACTTCAGGATGGGCCCCATATCTCCTACCATCCTTGACATTGCGCAGGTCTTCAGGCTAAGGCCCTCGGGCAGGGTCGTAGATGTTACCCATGACTGGTCATTGGCTTCTACAGTATCTTCTGAAAGGCGCACCGCGTCTAGCTTCTGTTTCAGGACTTCTATGGCATTGAGGAGTAGCCAAGCAGCTTTAATCACATCGGTAGATTCCACTTGTGAATATAAAGCTATCTTTCCTTGCACTGATATCCACACCCAGACTTCCACATAGCTTATACTTTCTTGATCACTTCATCATCATAGATGTATGATTCGGAATCAACTACCATTACCTTGTTGGTTTTAGGATCAATGTCAAAAACTTTGGTATGACTTTGTGGAAGAATGCTTTGCTATAGAAGCAAGGATTATAGAGGTGTCTTCTGAAATTAAGAAGTTGGAGGAGCAACTGTCTGTACTTAAGGCTGAACAAGCGACCTTAACGAACTAGCCTCACCAGATGATTGAAGAGGTCAAGAAAGTAAATGTTAAAGTTAAAGATGCTGAAGCAAAGTTAGCTAATAGTAACATTGCTTTGGATGAGCCGGGTAGAATCTTCATTATCATGCAGACATACCATTCTAGGATAGCTGCCCTAGCCAAGGATGTAAAACTATTGAGCTGATTCTTATGTAACTTCAACATTCAATGAAATGAAAATGACTTCTTTAATCCATTTTAACTTGGTATTTCCTCCTTGAAAATCAACTGTAGTGAATATATAAGCTAACTTTAGATCTCTTATAATGTCTAAACTTCTTCAATGCAACAATCCCTAACATCCCACAAGGTTGGGTGATATTTCTTCAAAAACTTAGCATTAATTGGATGCCTCTGTAAGCTTCATTCCATATCTGCCAAGTAATATCCTCATTTGTCTAGTACTTGGTTGATAATGAAATGCCCCTCCCAAGTCAGACTCCACTTCCCCAAGCCTCTGATTTGAGCTCCCAAAGGTAATACTGCTTTCCATACTAATTCATTCTCCTTGAAGGTTTTTAATTTTACTTTTTTGTTGTATGCTTGGCCAACAGCCATCTTCCCCTCTTGAATTTTATCTAGAACTTCAATTCGAGCTACATCTAGATCTTCAACTCCTTGACACATAGCCTGAATGTATTCTTCACTATGCAACCCAAACTGGTTTTGAATCCTAACAAAACTCACATTAATCTCCATGTGGAGTACAGCATCATGCCCAAAGGTTAAGGCATAAGGTGTAGTTCCGGTTCCTGCCATCTTGGAAGTTCTGTAAGCCCACAAAGTCTCTCTTAATTTCGCATGCCACTTCTCTGGATTATCAGTCACCATTCTCTTAATAATGTTCACCAAGATCTTGTTGCTGGCTTCTGCTTGACCATTTGACTGGGGGTAGTAAGGACTAGACTGAATCATCTTTATCTTGAACTTACTTGCAAACTCCCATACTTCCCTTGAAATAAAAGATGGCCCGCAGTCTGTGACAATTGTCTCGGGCACCCCAAATCTGTGTAAGATTTTGGTTTCAATGAACTTCTTGGCTGCAGTTGAAGTAATGGTCTTCATAGCTGAAGCTTCTACCCACTTTGTGAAGTAATATGTTGCCACGATTATTGGGCAACTCTGCTTCTAGGATCTTCTCCAACACTGGCTGACTAGCTCCAAATCCTTCCTTGTTTTTTTCCTTTATCCCTCTTTTCCTCAAGCAAAGGAAATTGGAGGATAACTGGCTCTTTCTCAGGACTAGCCTCTCTCATTACTTCCCTGGCATAATCATTTTTTGGAGTAGAGTACTCTAGATCTAATCTTCTTTGCAAACTCCATGTTAAAGAACAAAGTCTGCTTACTTTTCCTCTGGTTTCCAGAGTGATCTTCTCCATAATTTTCAGCACTTGTACCATGGTGGCTTGCAAATCTTCATTGGTTACCTTCCCTTGCTTTGAAAACAAGGACTTTTAGTTCAAAGTCTTGTATGTTCGAATGAAGGGAGTCCATATCCTCTTAAGTCATTTGATTGGTTCCAAGTTGGTTTTAAATGAAAGCATATCCATTAAATTGACTAGATCCAGATACAAATGAGACTCTTAAAGTAGGAAAACATATGGAAATAACTTGAATACATACTGGAGAATGCATTAAGTAATAGATTTACAAATTTAGAGAAAAAACAAAGAGCCTCGGGCAAGATTTCACCTTGTCTGACAAGGTTGAACCTCTTGCAATCACTTCTCTTTGAATTAACAGGGGTTTATATGCTAAAAAATGATAGATGGTAAACAAGTTTACACAAGGGAATCGATACTACGCCACTAATGGAGATATCAGAGCTTTAAACTGGACAAGTCATTAAAAATGACTGAATCTGGGTTGATTTCAGCTTTTGAATACAAATCTGGCTTGAGAGCAAAGTTTGTATGTTTGTTTGTTTGATTGGTTGAGTGTCCTTGTCTCTGGGGCCTCTTCTTCCTTTTATAGGCCAATTAGCCCGACTGTTGTGACTTTGCTCTTGCCCAAAAGCATCTTAAGGGTAGTGAGTCATCAGCTTTTTACTTCGAATGCCACTAGAAAGTGTTCTTTGGCTGGTAGTAGGTTAGTCTTCATCACTTGTCACTTCAATGGTAAGCACGTGGCTTGTATCTTGGTTGAGAAGGCTTCACTTTGCCTTTGGGCTTGGTCCTGGGCTTCGGGCAGGTCCCCTTTTAGTTGGCATCCTTGGGCTTTCCTTCATTCAAATCCAATGTTCAAATATTAACCCAAACAATAATTACTTGACATGCATGCCACGCAGGCATTGTAATTTCTAGAGTAAACAATATCAAAACTACGATGTAGAGGACAATGTTTGAGTCAAAGGTGATTAGTTGAAAATGCGCTTTACCTATAAAATTGTTAAAAGTTGTTATGTGATGAGTCCAAATTATACCATATATTTTACCATATTCTTAATTATAGTTTATTGGTTATTTTGGTAAAATTTTGATACTTTGTTATATATTTTCAATGTAGGACATTTGACTTCATCTGGAGCAAAAAGTGATCAAACAGATGAATTTTGGAGTGATTCCAATTGGAGGATGTTCATTCCTCTTAAACATGATTGTATCAAAGTTTCATATTTTTCTACCAAGCCGTTTGACCGTGGCGATGAAATAAAGGCCCAGCGCGCAGCTTTCCTAGATTGACGTTTCTGGACGTTTTGGGTATTTTGGAGGTCAAGATGGCATATTTTGAGCAAGATTCCTTATGAGGATTTGTAGGGGATGTCTGAAGCTTTCAAAAGAGACCTTTTTGGACCAAATCGGAGTTGATTTGGCTGTCAAAAAACTAATTTTCTGAGAAGTCCGAATTTTAGTTAGTTCAAATAGGAAACCTTTTATTTTCTGTTTTATTATTTTATTATGTTTCCTAGTTTTATTCTAAGACCCTTTAGGGTGCGTTTGTTGCACCGGACTATCTCGGACTGGATTAGCTTCAGGGATTAAGCTGGACTGGCTTAAACTAGACTAAGCTGGACTGACTTAGTGAAGCGTTTGGTGCAGCGTCGGATTAAGAAACAAAATAATTAATAAATTTTAATATTATATTTGTTTAATTCATAAATATTATATTATATTATTCATTTATCATTTTCCTTCGTATCTCGAAACTTCTACCTCCCTTTTTTTTTCTTCCTTCCCACTCTTTCACTCTCCTCTCCCTTATTTTCTGCCCTTTTTTTTCTCCGGCCCACTGTTTTCTTCTTCCTTCCCACTCTCTCACTCCCCTCTCCCTCATTTTCTTTCCTTTTTTTTCTCCGGTCGATCATCTCCCTCTTTCTCTTTTTCTCCCCCATTTCACCCAGTTTTCTTCCTCAAATGAGGATCTGTGTATTGAAAAGGAGGATCTGTGCATTTTCTTCCTCAAAGGAGGTCTTTTTTCTTGTTCCTCAAAGCAGAGAGAGCATTGCAAATTGGAAATCACATATCAAATTTCTACTATAATTTATGTTTTACAACTCCAAATTTGATTTCGTTTTTTCCTACAAATTTCTGGAGAAGTGCACTGCAACCCAAGGTAATAGATTTTTGGGTTTATCATAGATTTTGATATTTTCTGTAATTGGGATTTATAAGCTTTAATCTTTGAATTGAATTGTTGTTTATGGTGGATTAAACTTATTGGAAGCTTAACTGGACAAATTCATCGCTGAAGCAAAGAGAGGGTTGGGTTCGTGGGACAGAGATCGGCGAGTTTCTGATTTGATGACTGGAGAAGGCGTTGTAGCTCATGTACAAAGGAGAAGGCAAGATTTTGTGACTGGGTTCACGAGATGATGGAGATCGGCATTGCATGCTTGTTGACGACGCACGCACTAGAGACAAGACTAGCAATCCTCCAGTTTTTGGGGGGTCTCACTGAGAACAGCTAGTGAAGCTGTTAGTCGATGCGAGTCCGACTTAGTGTTATTAAACTTAATCCTGGTGCAGACCAAACAAGGGACTACAATCTAGTCCAGTCCAATCACCCTAATATGATCAAACAAACGGGCCCTTAGGGTTTTATTTTGTAGTAGTATAAATAAGGCTATTTAGCCATTAGAGGGGGAGAGGCATCAATTTGGAGAACTTAGCTAGACTTTGACGATTTGTATTTCAATGTGTTTTCTATCCTTTTTCTATTTCAATAAAATTCATTTTGTTTTATAGTTGTTCGTAATTAATTTCCGTTTGCTAGGGCGAAGCCATGAGCCTTAGCATGAATATGTGATTTTATTAATTTGTTTATGAATGGATACATGCTTGCTTTGAATTATTAATCACCGTGATTAAACTATCTAATTGTCTTAGTGATTCGCAACCATTAGGGTTTTTAGACAAGTAAGTTGATGCAATTTCTGTTGGAACATCATCCTGAAATTGAAGAGGGCTTCTTGTGATTAGTAATTGTAAGTTCACTTAAGGCAAACATCATGCTCTTAAGGGTTGCATGGTTTTTCAAAGGGTTTTCACAAAGCTTAATGAGTCTTGCATGTTTATATTTGATCTGAACATCATAGAAGGGTTGCATGTTAGATATACGTTTTTGCTTGAACATCACGAGGAAAATATATAATAGGAAAACCTAACATTCAAAGCATGTATGTAGAAATTTATAAGTAATTGGTAAAATTGCATTTGTTAAGAGGACAGGGGAACCCTAGGCTTTTACAATTTGGTTTTCAAAACGTTTTCCTTTGTTTTCCTTACTTTGCTAATTTCTTTAACCTTTTTAATTAAATTCGTTTTTATTATTTTTAAATTCAAAATCAACCTTTTCCAATCTTTGTTTTCAAATAATTAATTAAGATTTGGTATTTACATAAATTATTCATTCAATCCATGTGGAAAACGACCTTACTTGAGCTGCTATACTACGACAACCTTGTACTCTTACAAGTATTTTTAAGTGTTTTTATCCTTACTTTTGCAGTGTTTTTATCCTTATTTTTGCAGGTGGTAAAAATCCATATCATTATGTAACAAAATATTGGATTATAATCTGTAGATGGAAATTAAATCATACAACACTCACATTAACCCTTCAATATAGGTTTTCGTTTTTGGTGTACCCTTCATAAATGGGGACCAGCTGACCAAGGGAAAGCAACCTGAGAAACAATGAAATTCATCACTTCCTCTTAGATTTTATAATTTTCAATTCAAATGGTTTTGTTATTAATCACGGGCAAGTGTAGTCTGTACTGTCGTTTGTGGGAAATAAAATAAGGAAACCCATAAATTAACGATTATGTGCATGGAACATGTGCTTAGGTGCAATTTGATTTAAAATACACTACTGGCGATCTGGTCGATCGCGGGTTGTCCCTCACTACTGAACAATGCTCATGCCGATCGATTGTGAGTGTACATAAAGTAGACCACAAACACTAAATTATTAAAAGTCGCATTTAATATAAAAAATTAAAAAAAAAGAAAAAAAGAAAAGAAAAGGTAAACGGCTAATTATTAGTGTTTAACCAGATAAAATAATTGCTTATATCATATAGTTTGTTTTGTCGGTGCAGCCCCAGTTGGTCTCGAATTTGAATACACAACCAAAAAAAAAGAGTTGCTGAGGAGAGTTTCCGCCAAAGATGTAGAAAACGTCTCCATTATTGCATTCCGCCATTTTTTTTTCACAGCTTCTCATATCCTTCTCCTCAAATCTCTTTTTGCTTTTTTGAAACTTCTCCTCCCGATTAAAGATAACAATATTTTTTTAAAAAAAAATTGGAAACAAAATGTTGAATTTATGTTATTTTGGCCATAAAAAATAGATAATAATTAATTTTGTTAGGGTTTCAAAAGTCATTTTATAAAGGGAACTTTAACGGAAAGCTCCCGGTACTGTTCATTTTAACGAAAAACCATATTTTTACACTAAAAAATCAATTCTATTACTATTCACTTCATCCTTTATTTTATCATTTTCGTTAAAATTCAAAGTTTTCAAGTCATTTTCATTAGTTTTCTAATATGTCACTAAAATTTCCACTAAAAGTGGGTGGGAAAATAGGGTTGAGGGGTGGGTTTATCATCACTCTAAATAAGGTTTTTATCACAAATGGTCCCTGAAATTTACCCTCACCATGAAGATGGTCTCTAAAATTTAAAATCAATCAATGTAATCCCTGAAAATAGGTGTCGCAAATCAATATAGTCATTCCGTTACAATTTTGTTAAAAATTTCATTAAGTGCTGATGTGGCACATAAATGGGCCCTACAAGATTTACAGTTTTTTATCACAAATGGTCCCTGAAATTGACCTACACCATCAAGATGGCCCCTGAAATTGACCTACACCATCAAGATGGTCCCTAAAATTAAAAATCGATGAATGTAGTCCTTAAAAATAGGTGTCGTAAATCAATATGATCATTCCGCTACAATTCTGTAAAAAAAAAATTGTTATATGCTTATGTGGGTTTAATAATTAATTTAAAAAGTTGTCTAAATACCTTTTTGCACAATAGAACTTTTTTCTTATAGTAGGACCTACTCCGAAGAGAGATCTCTTCCATAAATTCTCAAAGGCACAAAGTTTAACCAAGGCCCAAGAGGGGATTTAGAAAGAAAAATACATTTATGAGAAAAGAAAAATACATTTATGAAAAGTGCATAATGAGATTTTTGGAGTGCCAATGACATGTCCCTAAATTTTTACTAAAATTGTAGGATCTGTGTTCTTAGTCCTTGGTGAGGTTCTCCCAAAAATGTTACAATGGAATATATAGCCTCTAACTTCAAGTTATATTGAAGGTAATGATTT
This sequence comes from Heteromeles arbutifolia, assembly GCA_024362995.1. Lineage (NCBI taxonomy): Eukaryota > Viridiplantae > Streptophyta > Magnoliopsida > Rosales > Rosaceae > Heteromeles > Heteromeles arbutifolia. The sequence goes on from JANCRC010000006.1 coordinate 25,482,102, forward strand.
TTCATTTGGAAGGGATTAGAAGAGACTATTGATACACAAAACTTCTTCATTCTAATCATACCATTTTGGAAAAGAATTGCAATGGATAAATTTTCTTCGTAAGTAATTCATCTCCTACCTCTATGTTTGCCACAAAATTTTTCATTTTTCCTTTAACATATCTTGAAAAGTAATGGTTTATCCATTCCAATCCAATCCTTTTTACCAAACGAGACCCACTTGATAATCCCTTTACCTTCAAATTATGGTAGTTTTAGCATTGTAAGCTTTCACACGCATGTAATTAGTTGTTAATGTATATTTCTTTTAATAGTAGGAAAAGATCTTGCAAGATTAACTCTTCGAAAATAGTCACATGCGTTGCATAAAGGAATGACAGTGAAAAGAAGAAAAACTGATTGCAAATCTTTGAATTTTATTCTATAGCTAGACACACAAGAAAGAAACACTACACATTTACAAGAATACTACCTTAATTACAAATAGTATGCACTTCCAGAAGTTCAAGTTATGTGGCCTTGACTTGCATTTCAAGATGGGCTAGCTGCAATTGGTCAAAATTAATTGCCCATCGTTTGATCAACCTTCAGCCTCAGCTTATAAATACCATACCTCCTCCCTCACTTCTTCACAACTCAAAATCTCCCATTACACCATCTTCCTTTTCATCAATTTCTTTTTCTCACTTTCCTAACACTTCACAGAATCATGGGTGTTTTCACATACGAATTCGAGTTCACTTCCGTCATCCCCCCTGCTAGGCTGTACAATGCCTTTGTTCTTGATGCTGACAACCTCATCCCCAAAATTGCACCACAGGCAGTGAAGAGCACTGAGATCCTTGAAGGAGATGGTAGAGTTGGAACCATTAAGAAGATCAACTTCGGTGAAGGTAGCACATACAGCTATGTGAAGCACAGAATCGATGGGGTTGACAAGGACAACTTTGTGTATCAGTATAGTGTCATTGAGGGAGATGCAATCTCTGAAACAATTGAGAAAATCTCTTATGAGACTAAGTTGGTGGCTTCCGGCAGCGGTTCCGTTATCAAGAGCACCAGCCACTACCATACCAAGGGTGATGTTGAGATCAAGGAAGAGCATGTCAAGGCTGGCAAAGAGAAGGCCTCACACCTTTTCAAGTTGATTGAGAACTACCTCTTGGAGCACCAGGATGCCTACAACTAAATTCTTCTGCCCCTACAATGATTTTCTAAGTATTGATAAAAAAAGGGTGTCCTCTTTGGTATCAATTAATGAATTGTTCATGTGGTTTTCATATTTTTTTTTTTTTTTTTTACTTCTAAAACACTATTCTGGCTTGGAATTGGAGCTTTGATTGAAGACTGAATATTGTATTTCCTTACATTTATCAATGAATAACAGGAAAATCATGGATTTGATAATATATTTGAATGTTTCGTTTTAACAATAGGTTTGATGAGTTGGTCTCCGTAAGTGTGGCCATGTCGAAATTCAGGAAGGGTGGCAGCTGTAAGTCTTGAGAGCCGACCCTCTTAGGCATCGAAGATGCCTCCTTAAGGATTCTTCTTTGGCACCACATCAAATAAGAGGTGACTATTTAACAAACCCAAGGCATTTAACATCTAATTAGGGCCCAAATTAAGCATGCATATCCTAAAAGGAAAACTAATGAAAATGACTTGAAAACTTTGAGTTTTAACGATAAGGACAAAATAAACGGTAAAGTGAATAGTACCAGGATTGATTTTTAGTGTAAAAATGTGTTTTTTCGTTAAAGTGAAGTGTTTCGTTAAAGTTCTCTATCCTAAATACTGAATCATATTTCTAAATGAAATGCTCATGTTCAAAAACAAAAAATGACATGCTCATTAAAAGTAATTTATTTCGAATCTGTACCGGCTGTGGGGAGAGGTTTGTTGGTCGAAGTTACCAGCCTAGGCCGAAGCTGCGAAGTCGCTGTTTAGAGGGATTTGGATTCTCACCGGATCCCCTCCATGGGGATCCTAGGGATAAACGAACGTGGACCGTTGATCAAAAATCGTGCGGTCACAATTAAATGCGTTTTATATTTTTAAAAGTAAAGAAGTCTCGTTTTGCGTGAAAAGGAAAAAATTGTAGCCGCACGATTTTTGATCAACGGTCCACGTTCGTTGATCCCGAGGATCCCATGGAGGGGATCCGGTGAGAATCCAAATCCGTTTAAAGTGCTATCTATAACGTGATGTGACCAGCGGGGTCAGAGTCTCCTTTGAAATATTTAACCCGAGGCGGAGTGGTTGATCAGGCGAAACCTCCAACGTTAAACCCAGAGCAATGGGTCATCTCCGATCCGCGATCAAAGTCGATACTCAGAGTGGAGGTGGCTCAGGTCTGAAAGGTGAAGTTAAGGAACTGGGGATTGCTCATAGTGGATTGGATCAGTGATTCCGCGTTGGTCACTCTGAACCGCGGGCTACCTACGAGCAGCTCCAATAAATTTTACGGAGTTCAATTAGTTAGTGGGGACTTGACTTGCATTTCAACGTGGGCCACCTGCGAGCAGCTCCAGCGGGACCAAATCCCCTTGCGATTAGGCAATCCAATCCACTCATTCCCCCTCAAAAACCCTCCAGCCCAATCCAAGGATGGGCTCCAAGGGAGCCCGATTCTTCCATTGGGCGATAATCCACTGGCCCAGCGCTTGGCCTATGTCATGACGTCAGCCACAACTTAAATTATTAAAAATTTATTAAAAAAATTAAAAATTAATTAAAAATATAAAAAAATTAATTTTTTTTTATATACATAACCATGTTCTTTTTTCTTTTTCTTTTTCTTTTTTTATTTTATAGCCATGTTCTTTCACTTTATCCTACATTTCAATATTTTCAAATACTTTCAACCAATCTTTTATTATTAGGAAAACTAATGAAAATGGCTTCAAACTTTGAGTTTTAACCAAAAACCACCTACTAACTTTATTTAATGATAAGGACAAGAGAAAATAAAATAAAAAAATACATAACAAAAGTTTGGTGCTTCAGCCTCCTCTCTTTGAAGCTCACCTCCTCCGCACCAACTCCTTCACCACCGGCATCCCCACCCTCCTCGAACTCCACCTCCAATTCCTGGCCAGCAATCGCCATGGCAACGAGCTTGGCGACAAGGAACGAGAGGATCAGAGCCAGCGAATTGATTACTACAGTCCAAAATTCTGCAAACAGCGAATTGAAATCGAAGGATGAAAACAAAGGGAGATTAAAAGCGATTGGGAGATGAGTTTTAAAAAGTTAATTAATAGTAATAAGTCATAGGTGAGCAAAGGGAAAGGGATATATGCAGAGTAGAGCAAAGCATATTCTGATGTTTTATTATTGCTTTTTTCGCTGCTTTGCCCCTGCGTCACTTTTTCTGACGGACAAGGTGAGGCCCTTGAGGGCTTCAATGGTGTCCTCTTCTCCATTGGGCATGAATTCGCCACAGCCATCCATAGCAGTCCCTCTTATGGCTGCTGCATGGTTCTTGAGGCACTCCTTGTAGTAAGTTTTCATAAACAGTGTCGTAAGTTTCATAAACAATGTCGTAAGTTTTCATAAACAGTGTAGTAAGTTTCAGAAGCAGTGTCGTAAGTTTCATAAATAGAGTAGTAAATTTCATAAATAGTGTACCGTGAGTCTGCGTGTCAGATTTTTTGTCATTTTTATTAAAATTATGCTTTTTTCATTAAACTTTAAGTTCTTTTGTCCTTTTTATTAAAATTTAAGGGTTTTTCATTAAAATTTAAGTCTTTTTAATTAAATAAAGTTATAGCATGGTTTTTTATTAAAATAAACTCAGTCCAAGCCTTTTTCATGAAAGTTCCCCTTATTATTATCTGTAAATAAAAATAATATTTTAATATCAATAGCATGAGCTATTCAGTTTAGAGGTGCAGATGCATTTGAACAATTACTGTTTACTAAAGCAATTACTGTTCACATGGAGGAATTGAGTTGCTTATAGCCCATGAGGCATTTTAGAGTGGAAATGCTCAGGCAAACATTGATTGCTCATCGGACAAACAGTTGTTATGAACAATAATTGAGGTTCGTCGACCTTGTGGTAAGCGGCGCATTTTCTTATTCAATATCCAGATGGTCCCTCCCTTCCCCTTGACAAAATTACAAAATTACATGTACATAAATTAATGGTTCCCACGCCAAGGAATAGAACCAAGCAGGAACTAGCATAAATAAACCTTTTGGTCAACCCTCAGCCTCACTCTAAAAATACATAGCTCCTCCCTCACTTCTTCACAGCTGAAAATCTCCCATTAAATCATCTTCCTTTTCATCAAATTTTTTTTCTCACTTTCCAAACACTTCGCAGAATCATGGGTGTTTTCACATACGAATCCGAGTCCACCTCCGTCATCCCCCCTGCTAGGTTGTTCAATGCGACTGCTCTTGATGGTGACGAACTCATCGCCAAGCTTGCACCACAGGCAGTGAAGAGCGTTGAGATCCTTGAAGGAGATGGCGGAGCTGGAACCATTATGAAGATCAGCTTTGGTGAAAGTAGCACATACGGCTACGTGAAAAAAAGAATTGATGCGATTGACAAGGAGAACTTTGTGTACAAGTACAGTATGATTGAGGGAGATGTTATCTCTGAGACAATTGAGAAGATCTCTTACGAGACTATGTTGGTGGCTTCAGGCAGCGGTTCGATCATCAAGCGCACTTGCCACTACCACACCAAAGGTGATGTTGAAATCAAGGAAGAGCATCTCAAGGCTGGCAAAGAGAAGGCCTCCCACCTCTTGAAGTTGGTTGAGAACTACCTCTTGGAGCACCAGGATGCCTACAACTAAATTTTCTTCTGCCTCTTCAATGATTTTCTGTGTGTTGATCAAAACTTTGTGTCCTCTTTAGCATCAATGAATTGTGTGGTTTTCGTTCCTTTATTTTTAACTTCTGGAATACCATTTTAGCTTGTAATTTGAGATTTTGAGTGAAGAGTGAATATTGTATTTCCTTACTTTTACAAATGAATAAAAAGAAAATCATGGGGGTTTGATAATATGTTTGCATTTTTTTATGCACCTTGGTAATGAATTTAAGGCTTCATTTTATAACTATATAATGTGACCCAAACTTACATATGTAATTCATATTAATCACCGACTGATCTTTTTAAGAGCAAATTTCAATCACCGAGAGATTATAATAAACTTATATAATATCCAAGTGGTTAGGGTGTTGAATTTTCACTGTGTCCCGAGTTCGAAACTCTTCATCTTTTAAATTATTGTAATAGTTTCAAATGATGTGCATTCTCTCAATAATAATATATAATAAATAAATAAATAAATAAATAATAACCCAAACCTGACCCAATCCCTCCCAACCATACCCCACCATCCCAACCCAGACCTGACCCAATTCATTCGAGCTCTACATAAACCTCTCCCGCAAAAACGAGCAGTGGTGATCGGTTCCGTTCGAGAATTTCTCAAAAGCAAAGCAGTATTATCATAGGTTAAGCCACATTTGGAAGCGGAGCTTTTTGAACTTTTGATTATCGATGACTACGCCGCTGCATGAGTCATAGTCGCGATGGTGGCTAATTGGTGACAGCGAAAGGCGGGATCTACCGGCGATTGGCTAAGGGCCTGGAGCAGAGAGTGCAAGGAAGAGGAGATAGAGAGGAGACTTTTCCGGCAACGAGTACAACGGTTTCAGTGGGCGGAGGTTAGGTGGGGTGGGTGAAGGGATTAAACCAGAAAAAATAAAACGCAGAGGCGAGATGGGATTGCGGGTGATATCTAGGGAAGCATTCGATTTTTTTTTAATAAAATGAATTTAAATAATTTGTATGATTAAATAACTTTTATCAGTTGGAACAAATTAGCAGCTACGTCAGTACAAATGTGGAATCCACTGTTACCACATCATTACTTAACAAATTTTCTAATAGATGTCTAACCTTGCAACGGATTTGTGAGTTGATGTAGGACATTGAAATGTTCAAAATATGAATATGCGTTTGTTTTATAATCCAAAGTTGAGGTGGTAAAATGTAATTTTCCAATAATTTTTCTTTTGAGAAGAATAGAAGAGGGTTAGATGAAAGAAATTTCTCTTTTTTGTGATCCTACCATTTTAAGGAGGATTGGAATAGATAAGTTTTCTTCTTAAGTAATTCATCTCTTACTCCATGTTTTCACAAATTTTTCATTTCTTTCTTCAACATACCTTGATAATAGTTCTTTACCTATTCCAATTCAATCTTCTATACCAAACGAGGCCTAAGTGATAATTCTTTTACCTTCAACATAAAAGTAATTGCAGCATTGTAAGCTTTCACATGCATGTAATTTGTTGTTGATGTATGTTTTTCCCAATAATGGAAAACAATAGGACAAAATTAGTTCTTCAACAATAGTCGCATGCATTACATAACGAAATGACAATGCAATAGAAAATTTAGTATACAAATGAAAAGACAAATATAATTCTTATCCTATTCTAGAAAACCCTAACACAAAGCATTTAGAAACACTCTAACAGAGAACCTGAACCAAGTTGTTAGCTTTTCCAATAAATTTTACGGAGTTTAATTAGTTAGTACGTACCTTTCAAATAGTATGCCTTTTAACATGGGCTACCTGCGAGCAGCTCCAGTAAATTTTACAGAGCTCAATTGGTTAGTGGGGACTTGACTTGCATTTTAACATGGGCTACCTGCGAGCTGCTCCAGAGGGATCAAATCCCTTGGGAGTAGACGATCCAATGCATCATTCATTCTCCCTCAAAAACCCTTCAGCCCAGTTCAGGGCATGGGCTCCAGGAGAACCCAATTCTTCAATCAGGCAATAATCCACTGGTTCAGCGTCTGGCTTATGTTAACCAAGGTTAACGTCATCATGAAGTCAGCCACAATTTAAATTATTAAAAATTATAAATTAATCAAAACTAAATAAAAAAAATTATATAAATACCTAACCATGTTCTTTTACTTTACACTACATTTCAATATTTGTAAATACTTTTAACTAATCTTTTATTATTATCCGTAATTAAAAATAAAGTTATCTTTAATTATTTTATTAAAAATAATATTTTAATACCATTAGCCTGAGAGAGTAAAAATGCACTTAGACAATTAATGTTCACCTCAAATAATTGAGTTGTCTATAGCATGAGGGCATTTTAGGGTGGAAATGCTTAGTCAAATGCTCAGTCAACATTGATTGGTCATCGGACAAACAGTTATGATAAATAATTGAGGTTCGTCGACCATGTGGTAAGCGGGGCATTTTCTTATAGGAGTAGGATTCTCTCATTTTTTTAATCTTTTTGCTCTTTAATCATTTCTTATTTAAACCGTTTGGATTACGTTACGTCTATATTTTATTTTAAATTTTTTATATAAAGAATAAGACAAAAAAAAGAATGTAAGAGAAAAGAATGAAAGAAAATGATAATAGGAAGGAAAAAAATCATACTCATTTTCTTATTCGATATCCAGATGGTCATCGGACAACCAGGTATGATTAAATAATTGAGGTTCGTCGACCATGCGGAAAGCGGGGCATTTCTTTATTCGATATCCAGATCCAGATGGTCCCTCCCTCTCCAGAAATACAAAATTACATGTAGAAAAATTAATGTCCCCACGTTGATGAATAGACCTTTTAATCAACCCTCAGCCTCACTCTTTAAGTACATACCCCCTCCCTGACTTCTTCACATCTCAAAATCTCCCATTACATCATTCCTTTTCATCAATTTTTTTTTCTACTTTCCAAACACTTTGCAGAATCATGGGTGTTTTCACATACGAATCCGAGACCACCTCCGTCATCCCCCCGGCTAGGTTGTTCAATGCGACTGCTCTTGATGGTGATGAACTCATCGCCAAGCTTGCACCACAGGCAGTGAAGAGCATTGAGATCCTAGAAGGAGATGGTGGAGTTGGAACCCTTCAGAAGATCATCTTCGGTGAAGGTAGCACAAACGGCTACGTGAAAAAAAGAATTGATGTGATTGACAAGGACAACTTTGTGTACAAGTACAGTATGATTGAGGGAGATGTTATCTCTGAGACAATTGAGAAGATCTCTTATGAGACTACGTTGGTGGCTTCTGGCAGCGGTTCCATCATCAAGCGCACCTGCCACTACCACACCAAAGGTGATGTTGAAATCAATGAGGAGCATCTCAAGGCTAGCAAAGAGAAGTCTTCCCACCTCTTGAAGTTGGTTGAGAACTACCTCTTGGAGCACCAGGATGCCTACAACTAAATTCCTCTGCCTCTTCAATGATTTTCCGAAGTGTTGATCAAAACTTTGTGTCCTCTTGGGCATCAATGAATTGTGTGGTTTTCGTTCCTTTGTTTTTAGCTTCTGGAATACTAATTTGGCTTGTAATTGGAGTTTTTGATTGAAGATCGAATATTGTGTTTCCTTACATTTACAAATGAATAAAAAGAAAATCATGGGGGTTTGATGATATATTTGCATGTTCCTTTTTAGGGGAAACTTGATATAAGCCCAATTTTTTTAGTCAATAGTAGGACTAGTCCAATTTATTAAAATAAGTCCAATTTCTTAAATTTAATTATTTTATTATCAATAATTATCTATTCAATGATAAGATTTATTATAAAAATCAAATTTCTTCCTAATAATCTCCTTAATTATTTCTTTTTATTTCTTTTTTGTCATTTCTTGTTCTTCCTCTTGCTTTAAACCCCATTTATAGATTTAATTTTTAATTTTTATAATCAACATATATCACATGTTAATTATTTTTATGTATCTATATGACAAATTCTTTTTTATAATCAACTTGTTGTCATAGATTAATGCGTCTTGCTTTTAGATATATTATGTTTTTTTTTCTACCTTTTAATTAGGTTTCATATCTCACTTACAAGTATAATATGCATTCATATACTTGTTACTTGAGTTAAGGTAGAATGTTTTGCAGATAGATTTATGTTAGTTTATTAGCTTTTTTTGTTATAAGATATGAATTCGATTTTTTGGAGTTGAAAAATGCATAATTAGAAAATATAAAAGGAGTATAAAAGAAATAAAAATATGTAATTAGATAACTGAACTCACTCATAAAAATCATCCATGTTTTTGGACTTTGATCTAAAAGCCCCTTCTTTTTATGCACCTTGGTAATGAATTTAAAGCTTCATTTTATAACTATATGTGACCCAACATATATATGTAATTCTTCGACAAAAAAAAAAAACTTATATATGTAATTCATATTAATCACCTACTGATTTTTTAAAGAGCAAATATCAATCACCTAAGTATTCTAATAAACTTATATAATATCCGAGTGGATAGGCTGTTGATTTTCACCATGCGTCTCGAATTTAAAATTTTCCCTTTCTTAAATTATTGTAATAGTTTTGAACGCTGTGCATGCTCCTAATAGTAATATTTAAAAATAAATAAATAATAACTCATATTGTCACCCATGTGTCCCTATTCAAAACTCCTCCCTTTTAAATTATTGTAATAATTTTGAACCTTTCCTCTATTTTTAATAGTAATATTTAAAAAAAATAAATAGGTAATTCATATAATAAAATAATTATACATCTACCATATTATATGCGATCAATTTAAAGCATTACGTTTTCTAGTTGTATATGAGTTACCAATATAACACGTCAATTAGTAAAAGATTGTAATATTATATTATATTTGATAATGTGACAAGTATGCCATTCTGCCTACTCCTTCATATTAGCCGGCCACTAATTAAAAATGTGACAAATATCATTTCATTTCTTTATTTTAAAAAAGGAGATAACTGGTGGCAAGCCACGGTTATTCACTTCTTCTTCTTTTTTATCCAAAGAGACTATGAAGAATTTCACCATGTCCATGACCACAATCAAGCAGTCAAACATCATTTCATTTGGCCTAGTACTTCATATTAGCCGGCCACTAATTAATATTGTTAAAGTCTTTAAATTGATAATGTGACAAATATCATATATCATTGAACCTACTACTTCATATTAGCCGGCCACAAAGCATATGCCGGTTACCAATTTAAAGATAATAGTAAAGGATATAATCAGCTTATATTATATTTGGATGATAAATTTAAGATCCTAAGAAATTTCCCAGTTACAGAATTTGAAATAATATAATTTAATTTCTAGAATTTGTGAATTTTTTTTGTTTCGCCAATAAAAGAACAATAAAATTTAAATACAGAATTTAATGAGTATATAAAGTCATTAATAGATAAATGAGATAAAGTAATTTGTAAATGTGTTAGTAGTAATGGCAGCGACGTGGTGGCAATAGTGGTAGCAACAGTGATGTTGTGCAGTGGTGGCAGTGGTGGTGACGGTGGTATGATGATGGTGGGTGGTGGTGGCAACAATAGTGATGATGATAATAGGTGGTGGTGGTGGTGACGGCAAGAACAGTGACATTGGTATGTGGTGGTGGTGGCCGCTTATGGTTGAGTTTATATTTTTTGTTTTTATGTACTATCAAAATTTGAAAATTTCAACCATTTACATGAAATTTAAACTTAAGAATTGAAGGTTCAAGATTTCAAATTTTTCTTTTTCACGTGAAAAATCTAAATTTTTATGATTATGAATTCAAACAAGAGAATTTGTGCATGTTAATATATAAATTCTAAATTTTGTCGAAATTTCAAATTTATTTCCTTCGTTCAAACCACCAGGGCTAACTAAATGAGTTGAGCCAACTGCTACAAGACAAAGGCTACAATTCCAGAAGTGATTCCTATCTCTCACACAAAACGAAACGACTATTTTAAAGCATCACATCTACAATTCACAAGTGATTCCTATTTCTCACACAAGACAAAACGACGATTTTAAAGCACCATGGTTTCCAACTAGATGACCTGACCACTACACGGCGAGGCCTATATCCTTAACCGAAGGATCATAATACAAATCAGTCTCATCTACATATAAGGCGACCGGTTAATGCAATCAGAGAATCCCATTTCGTTTTTCTTGTAAACCACTTAGCAATTCACACCATAAATACACTCATGAGTGTAAAGAGTGTTGGAAACCTCAAACTGACGCTCATTGACAAGTAACTCAAGCTTGCGATCACTAAAGCTCAATTTGTGGTTTTTAAGATTGGTATAATTCTTCATTTTGGTATCTGAGTTGTAAAACCAATAGAATGAATCCCTGAATTTGTCAACCGTTAATCGTTGTAGTCATTCTATGAAAATCTCTAGTAAATCATTTTGTCTCATTGTTTATTAAATTGAGAGTATTTTTGTCATATTATGAAGAACCAAAATGATTGAACGATGTACAAAATCAAGGACTAGTTGTATCGATTTCAAATCTCAGACACTAAAGTAAGGAGTTATGTTAATCTCACGGACCATTTTAGCTAAAATGTGTTTATAAAATCAAGGAGCAATCGTCTGTCAATGGGCCGGTTCAAGGCCCACATAAATTGGACTGGTCATGCCCACCCATTTGCCCTTACAAACGCATCCCAGGGTAGATTCGCACAAGTCAGTTCGTTTGAGTTTACACTTGGACCGGGACAAGCACGTCAATTTCAAACAGGAAAGGACAGTGTAGTAATTTCATCGACATCGTATATACAGAGTTCTTCTGGAACGAACCCCACAAGAACACGCAGAAGCTGTTCTCGACTCTTCGTTTTCCTTGGGTATCCCAAAAACAAAATCCCTTCAGCATTCCGTCTGCTCTCGAAACAGTTTCAGCCTGCCTACTGAATTCGGTTTTCTCCAATGTCAAGCGTTTCGATTGCTCGGATTCGGGGAGATAATCGGTTCTACAACCCGCCAGCTGTACGACAACGGCAGCAGCAGCAGCGACAAAAGCTACAGGAAGAGAAGCATCAGAGGCAGTCGGTGGATTCAGACGACTGTGCGACTTCATACAGTTCTGGTTCAGGTCGGGAAGCGGTGAGCGATGCTACGAATTTGGATCGGTTTTTGGAGCACACCACACCTGTGGTTGTGGCCCAGTATTTTCCGAAGGTACTGCAAAATCAATCTTAAAATTTTCTTTTGGATTTGAAACTTGAGAGATTGAAATCTTAAAGTTTTGGGCATATGCCATCGCTGAGAATTTTAAATTTTGTTATGTGCTACTTTAAAATTTCTTGTTTTGGGTTCCGGTGCGTTGTTTTTGTAATTGTGTAGAGTGGTTCTTATGTGTTTCCATTTGGTGATTGATAGACAAGTTTGAAGGGATGGAGGACTCGTGAGTCAGAATTACATCCATACTTTGTGCTTGGAGATTTATGGGAATCTTTCAAGGAGTGGAGCGCTTACGGTGCGGGTGTTCCCCTTTTGTTGAATGGGAGTGACTCTGTTATCCAGTACTATGTTCCTTACTTGTCAGCTATTCAGCTCTATGTAGACCCATCAAAGCCCTCAACGAGAATAAGGTGAGCAATATATCAAAGTATTGACACTTTCAATCAATTCGAATTATCTCTTGATGTTGCTCATTTCTAACTTATGGGTTAGACATGAATGTCATTATGTGGGGAAACTTTCGGAGGAAATTTGAATTTAGTGAGGCAGATTCTGCTGTTCATTTTGATGTGATCAATTTATTTGTAATCATTAGTTACCTGATAATAAGACAGATCTATAAATGTATGATGGTTAAGTAATCTCATCTGCTGCAGATACAACTTGGTTGATTGGATTACAATTTTTATTTACTTATAGTTATGGCTTAGAGTATACGAGGATAGGAAATGTCGTCTTATCAATCTATGCTGAGAAAATGGCTGTGGTAGTAGACAGTGGGAAAGATATATTGTGATGATAGGTTGTGAAAGACTGAAATATGGTAGTGGAGTGCTGTTGGTTGAGACGGCAGTGAGACATCTTGTAAACAGTGGGTGACAAGATCTTTGATATAATTCATGGTAGCGTACTTGGATATGGTGTTACTTGGTGTTTAGGTTAGATGTCTGATGGTTTATGGCTTAATCTCAACTTGAATTGGCAAAACATTGCACGGAATTACATGCTAATAGCTAGTTTGAACTGTAATTTTCCTTTCTTTAGTGAAACATGCTAGTACTGGAGCCAAAGAATTACCTATCTTTATCATTTGTGAGATAAATTGTGCAAAGGCTCTGTGCACGCTAATAGCTAGTTTTAACTGTATTTTTCCTTTAGTGAAACACACTAGTACTGGAGCCAAAAAAAATTACCAATTTTAGTTAGTTGTGAGTTAAATTGTGCATAGAGGTACACAGAATCAATGTTCACTCAGATGAAATCAATCTGTTGGCTAGTAAGTGTTCTTGTCACATAATTTTCCACATGTGTGCATGTTATTACAGGAGGCCTGGTGATGAGAGTGATGCAGAGTCATCGAGGGAGACAAGTAGCAATGGCAGCAGTGATTATGGAACAGAAAGAGGATTTAACAATGTTCCTTATAGTGCTTTAAGTTGGCAGAATGCTACAGATGTAAATGGCCATGGTTGGAATAAAACCTTCCCGAGAAATAAACCCTTAAATGGTTCCTCAAGTGATGAAAGTGGTGAGGCTTGCAACCCTAGTCAGCTTATATTTCAATATATGGAGCATGATCAACCATTTGGTCGTGAACCTTTGGCTGATAAGGCGAGTCACGCATCATCTCAGAACACTTAATACGTTGAGTTTTCCTTTTTCGTTTATGAGTTTGATGGTAACATGCACTCATCGCTACCTTCCAACAGATTTCAGTTCTTGTATCTCAATTTCCGGAGCTGAGGACATACAGGAGCTGTGATTTGTCACCTTCTAGTTGGCTTTCTGTAGCCTGGTATGCTTTATTTTACTCCTCGTAAACACATGATTGATGCATATGTGATCATAAATCTAAAATCGTTTCTGTGTATATTCTTGTTAAAGGTATCCGATATATAGGATACCTACAGGTCCAACATTGCAGAGCCTAGATGCATGCTTCTTGACCTTTCATTCCCTATCGACTCCCAGAAAGGGTACATCTCTCTCTATCTCTATGTACATTTGTATTATATATTTGTGTACATTCATCCACTTGCTTGTTTTGCAAATCATGTTATAATATATCATGTTGTCAGGAGCAGGTGCAAGCGCTGACAGACTTCAGTGTGGTGGTGCACGAGCTAGAGACAATCAAAATGCCTATTTCAAACTATCATTGCCAATCTTTGGGCTTGCTTCGTACAAGTTCAAGGTTTCCTTTTGGAATCCTAATGGAGTTTACGAATGCCAGAAGGCTGATTCTCTATTGCGAGCAGCTGACAACTGGCTCAGGCTATTGCAAGTTAATCATCCTGATTTCAATTTCTTTGTGTCACACAGCATTCCGAAGAGGTGAGAAGGGAATTTATCTATAATCAGCTTGCAGTTATCATCCCAGTGTAAAAGGGATAAAACCTGCTGATGACGAAAACTCTATTCACCGGCCAGTTTTTCATGTTATTGGTTGGATATCAATTCGCACTCCTGTCGTTATATTACATAGACTTGGCCCTTGATATCTTATATTATCAACAAAGCAGAATTAAGAGTGATTTTGGCTCTGTGAGGGTTATGGATAGGCTGAGAGAAGAATAGTGATGACATTATCGTTAATAAAGGCCTTTTAATTTGGGGAGTGTGCTTCAGAATGGGCGTCATGTATTGCATCAGGCATTATGATGACTCTTCCTAGTCTATTTGCTGTATCGCAGTTTGGCAGTTTAGGCGGAAGGAACATATGTCAGTAGCTGTTGACAATCTTCAATTACTGTTTAGTTGATGACAATGAAAATATATTAACTTATCGTTGTATGTATTTCTCCGTATATGTTGAGGTGCCTTTTGTTTAGTATGTTTAATCACACCGTGTGTATGAACTAACAGTAAAGTTCAACGCAAACATGTTGTGTTTAATGTATGTTCTGATGCTACAGTAAATTAGCAGTGAGATTTGATGGCAAATGAACTTTAGGATGTGCCAGCGGAGGACTTTGATGCAATTGCGATGCTGTTGCAACATTCCAAGCCAATCATGCATTATCATGCATGGTTTTCTTGGAATGTTGCCACAGTGACTTCCTAGTTGTCGGTAAGTTCCTCATGTGCCTGCCCTACATCTGGACAGGTCTAGGGTCTTGATGGGTGCACATGGGAGTGTTATTCCAGGGACTTGTTATAGACCAGCATTCTAACTCCAAAGGGATACCCGGTGAGTTTCTTACACTCCAAATCTGATGTGCATGTGTCCTTCCATTCCATAAAAGAGAGACAAGCCAATAAATTGGGGAAAAGAAATTGAGAGGGTATATTGTCAAATCAAGGCTAAGCCCGATTCGGAAAGCCAGCTTGTCCCTTCCCATTTCAAGTAGGGCCGGGCACGGGCCGGGCCGGGCCCAATTTTGGAGGAACCGGACCTTACCCGTTTTAAACAGTAACGAGACGGGGCGGGGCGGGTAGAGGGATTTGGAGTTTTGGAACCGGACCTAACCCGGCCCGTTTGAAACGGGCCGATTCAGGGCGGGTCAACGGGTCCAACTCTTTTTTTTTTTTTTTTTTTTTTAATACATCAGTTTATGAAATGGGGCTGCAGCCTGTCGTTGCACTGCAGTGCACAACAGCACATATTACACTTACAGAAGTAGTGAAGCACAGATTGTTGAAGCACAAATGTGCACATCAGCACATATTAATATAATCCCAAATCATTGAAATTAGAGTTCTCAAGGAGCACAGATTGTTAAATTCCCAAATGTGCACATCAGCATCGATTTTAACAATGGTTAAATTCCCAAACTGATACTAGTTGATGCTTAATCCTAGATTTCGACCACATTCACCCAAATCATTTGAACAAAAGATTTGAAATTGGAACATAACAGAGGTCAAGATTTCAAAACCCAACAAAATCTCTAAATCTAGAAAACCTTAATTTAATTTTAAATCCTAAATCCCTAAAACATAATACCTTAAAACTGAAGAGAACTGTCGGCAGAGCTCGACTGCGCTGCAAATATGAGTGATTCAGATGGAGGAGATGATTTATTCGTCGTTTCGAGTTGTTCGACTTCGTCGTTCGTCCCTTCGAGTTCGAGAGAGAGGGAGACTGATTTCGAGAGTGTGAGTGAGAGAGAGACACAACATCAGCGGTTAAGGTTACACTAGAAATCAAGGAGCTCCTGATCATCGACCATGATTGCATTCCCCATCCTAATTCCTTGCATGCATTCAAAAATTAAAGCCACATAAAACAAAGAAATTCGCTATAAATTGAATGAAAAAAAAGGGAGAGGATTTCAGTTTCCCTGGATCGAGGTTTGATGATGGAGGCGGCAGACGGAGCTGATGATGATGGCGGCAGACGGAGCTGATGATGACTGCGGCGGACGAAGCTGGGAAAGTGAGAGCGAGTCGGGATAAGAGATTGAGTTGGGAAAAAGGAAAACTGAGTGACTAAGGGAGGGAGGGGCTGAAGTGAGGATAATAAAACCAATTATTCCTTCCTAGAAACGGGCCGGGCCGGGGGCCCGTTCCCTCCTATTTCTAGAACCGCCTCGCCCCGCTAATTTCGTAAACCCGCCCCGCCCCGTTTTGTGTTTTGAAATTTAGGACCCGCCCCTTACCCGTCCCAAATCGCGGGTACCCGCCCCGACCCGCGGGTCCAAGACCCGTTTGCCCACCCCTAATTTCAAGCATAATATTAGTGTGCAATTTATGCAAATATGTGTTATTTAGTGAAAACAACAACTCACGAGAGTAGTACTTACATGGCACGAGTACGTATACAGTGCGTCTACGTTGAGGTTGTGCTTTCAATCCTAAAATTGAAAGCTTTAATCAACCTGAAAGACAAATTAGCTATATCTGGTTTGGTATTGATAGAATCAGACTAAAAGCTTACTTATGTTAAAGCAAAACGCCGAGCCTTGATGCTTCCAAAACAATAAAGATGGCAACTTATTCGCTCCAATCCTTAAAATGAAAAGATCAGAATGATAAATTTCTTTCATGTCAAACTCCTTCCAAATGAAAAATCACTCACCCCTCCCCACTACCTTCAGTGAACCTTCCGACTCAAATCCAATCTTAGACACCAATTTATGAGCGCTATCAACTCGAATCTATTCTTAAACACCAAACGAGCCTAAAGTGCCCCTATGCCATATCTAACCTAAAGTGTCACCATTCCATTTGATTTTGTATCCCCAACTTGGGATCAGTGCAAATTAGTTCCCTGACAACCTCTGGCAAGTTATCAACAACATATAGAAAGATAACAAACACACAAAGTGGATAAATTATTCCATATTTTCATTATGCACATAAAGGTTTGAGTACATTACAAATAGATAGATGTTGTTCTGATCATCTAACTATTACCGCTTGTTACATAAATAGCACCACGTTCTTCCCTCTCGTATTACTTAGGTCTCTGCTCTGGTCCTATTAACTTATCATTTCCACAACTCCCACTACACTATTAACTCATAAATCATCAAGAATAGTCGACATCAGCAATCCTTGAACAAACTCACACCTCCGCGCTTGCTCCTCTTGGTCCTTGCGAGATAATGGTGGCTGTTGGACGCTTCTGTTGCAACCATAGACCAGTGTTAGACCTTGAAGAAATCATAGTAAATTCACCGCACACAACAGAAACATGTAAATAAGCACGCATGATATATCTGTTGTATATCCAGACCTCAACACAATCCCTTAATACTATCCCTACTTATCTGTTGTTCTATATTCCGAAACAAAAAACAAGGTAGAGGACTCTCATTTATTACTCAGGCACCAAAAACATAAAAAGAAAAGAAAAAGATAAAAGTTGTAAAGTGGTGATGATGCTCATACCTTTCCGAGACCTCTTCCTTTGGGCTCTCCTTCACAAAAGATGGTTCAACTAAAGGATGGGTCTGTGTACTGACATCCTCATCAACCGTGGGAGGGTTATATATAAAAGAAGACAACAAAGGATCAGCTTCAGTGTTTGAGGAAAGGAACGAAGACCCTCCTAGAAGGGATTGTAAACTTCCTTCCCGCATCTCTTTCCTTAATATAGAAAATGTTGACCCAGATCCCCTGCGAAGTTTCCTCTTGCGCTGAACGTAATGTATAGTCAAGGAGCACATGACCCTTACTTAGGAATTAAAAATATTGACAAACCCAAAATAAACATGGAAGCGAGAGTTATCAAAGTTTTTATGCAAGAAAAATACCATGGCAACAGAGTAGAGTGACAGATGGAAACGCAGGAAGTGTCAACAAAAGGAACAAGGTCATGGTGATAATCGATCACATTTAATAACTAGTCTGCTTGCTGGCTGGACACATTAAGATATGCGAGAGTGATTTAGATACTCGAGCATAATTTTTGCTAAAATTGAGGAAATTTCAAGGATAAAGGTTTTATGATTCCTGTCACGCCGTTATTTAGATGGCTTTAACCAACTACCAAACGATAAAAATCCTCCTTGCATTAACCAACCAATTTTTACGGCACAATGAGCATGCATGTAAATCATAACCAAACCAAACACAGAAGTCCAAACAAAAGGATATCTTTAACAAACTCCCATGCTGCGTAGTAATATGGCTCACAAGGTTTGCTCCCACCCTTTTCGCACAAACTGGACAGACCTGCCAAATGGAAAGGAATGAACATTTAATTCCATAAAAATCCACGAGAGGAGAACATCCCAAATGATAACAATGGGAAAGATCATAAACAATTCAAGAGGAACATTACTTCCATTCTATTAAATAAAACACCAATTAGACCTGAAAGATTATATATCTGTATATCAACAAAGAAAGTAACTACAAGCTTGGCTCAAACCCATCATAAAGACATAGTCTTCAACCCAACACACAAAACTAGCAATGAAGAAGATCAATATTGTCGGTCTATTAAAGCCAACATTGTCGGTCACCATCATATACTACACGAACCACATAAGCAGTCATGACAAACTCACTAAAATGACCCCTCAAGATAGCCCATTAATTTGCAACTCAACCCTACTCAAAATGGAAGTCCTACTCGACAAACAAACCCCTTCCACAAGCAGAGCCAAACCCCAAGAGAAAACCAAGTAAACTGCTAGCATCCTTTTGCATGACTCGACAATGATACATTTCTCCTCAGAAGTTCACTCACTCTCTACGGGCTCATACAGCTTCTTTGTAGATTAAAAACTAGTGAAACAATCACCAAAAAAACTGCTGCTTTCTAAGCCAAAACGAAAACTAGACTACCAACAAAACGCAATCATTAAAATTTATAAGGGAAAAACAACGGAAAGCTCGAAAGTTCGTATTTTCACACATTTAGAACAAGCACTTTTCGAATTAAGCCAGAAACTAATTAATTACACTGTAAAACTTCAAATTAAAAAAAAAATAAGTGAAATTGAACAAAATACCCCGTTCTTAGCCTCCAGCGGATGCTCCTCATCGATGTGGCAGCAAAGCCCAACGACATCAAAATCCTCGGCGCAAAAAGGACACAAAAACTCGGCCTTTAAATCATCGTCCCCGTCAGTTTCTTCGTGCGAAAACAGATCTGCACCAACCAACCGCAATCAACACCCCCAAAAACCAACCCATACAAAAATCATGAAAATAAACAACAAACAATGAACACTGCCAGGAACAGTTCGGCAAACTCACCGGATCGCGACAGATACCGCCTCGACGAGGGGGTCGAGAAGAGACTGCTCCATGAATTATCAGAGTCCATTTCTTATGCAGTGCAAAATCAAATCACAGCGATGGCGAATTCGGAGCTCCAATCGAAATTTGGGGTCCGAATTTGTGAAATTTGAAACCCTAGAAAAAAATTGGAGACGGTAGATAAAGCGAGTGGGATGTGAGAGTGTAAGGAAGCGAACAAGAAATTGCGAGAAGAGAGAGCACGCAGCAGAGACTCTCTACCAAACTTCCGGAGCGGGTTAAACCGCGTTTTATAGTACCCGCGTGCCAGAAATGCCCTCGCAATTCCGGTGAATTTCGGGGGATGCCACTTACCTGAGCCATGCGATTTTTCTACGCATGTGGATTTCATTGGACGGATGACGTGTGGATTTTATAGGTTTTATCTCTTTTGGGTTTCTTCAATTGAGATTGGAGAGATTTTAGTTCTTTTAATAAACTTAGAAGTATTTAATTAAAATTTTAAATAATTTTTTCAAATATAATGTGTATTTAGTCATTATTTTAAGATAATTTATTAACCTCTTTAAAAATCTGGTTATATTTAAATAGGATTTTAAATAAGTTTATCACATTTTAGGTATATTAAATGAACTTTTATTTTAAATAATTTTAAAAAGTTGACGAATTTGAAGGTATTGAAATTTTTTTAGGAAAATTAATTTAAAGGGCTTGAAAACTTTAAGTTTTAACTATAAAAACAAAATAAAGGGTAAAGTGAATAGTACCATGTTTGACTTTTTAGTGTAAAAATATGGTTTTTCGTTAAAGTGAACAGTACCGGAAGTTTTTCGTTAAAGTTCCCAAAATTTTTGTATTGTATTTTAAGCATTCACAAACGTTTCATCTCTCTGAGATTTCAAGATGATTGAATCAAAGTTTTACATAAAATCTCTACAAGTCAATTAAACTTTGTTAAAATTGAATTTTATAAATTTATTATATAGAGTAAATTGTAGCAATGGTCCCTCAACTAAAAATTCATTACCATTGGTCCCTCAACTTATCAAAATGTGTAGTCATTTTCATCAATTTCATCAAAATTTTGTCAAAATAAGTTATGTTGGAATGACCATTTATAAAATTAGGGTCCCTCAACTCATCAAAATGTGTAATTATGGTCATTTTCATCAATTACGTCAAATTTTTTGTCAAAACGAGTTATGTTGGAAGGACCATTGCTACAATTAGGTTAAAGTTAAGGGACCATTTCTCCAGTTGAATTAAAGTTGAGGGATCAATGGTAATGGATTTTTAGTTGAGAGACCATAGCTGCACGTTTTGATGAGTTGAGGGACCAATGGTAATGAATTTTTAATTGAGGGACCATTGCTCCAATTGAGTTAAAGTTAAGGGACTATGGCTACAATTTACTCTATTATATAAAATCCATCAATATTAATGAATTTATACAACTCTATTACATGAAAGCTCTGCAAGCCACTTGGCTGATTTTGTGACATAACGCGGTTTTAGCTTTTCATGATCTCGCCTTCTCTCACACGTTATGGAATTTTGGTACAAGTTATCTATCAGGGAAAATTGGAACTAAAATGTCGACGTCCGTTTGTTGGATCGGACAAGATAGGACAAAATAATGAATACAAATATTAATCATGACTTAATATTACAGTCTAGTAATGTTTATACTCATTTGTAAGTGAGAGGCAGGCCCAACTAAGGCTCAGTGCTACTAGGGCAACTGTCCAGGGGTCAAAATTGAAAGGGGCACAAAAAACATCCAAATAATTAGGTAATGTTGTAAACATTCCTAGTTTAAGTGTGACTGAGTAAATCTTAGATTAAATTTTATTAGGGTTTATTCTCTCCTATTGTATCTCATATTCCTTGGAGAACAAGAAATATCATTATCTTATTATTATTATAAATAAAGGTGCAATGTAGGAGAGAAACACACACAATTCCCCTACAATTCTACAAACACACATCTCTCTTTTCTCTCTTTCTCTGCCGCCGGCCTCTCTCCTTTTGTCAGATAAAAATAGACCACAACACGTTATCAGCACTCTCCTACTGCTGCGCTTAGGAATCTGATGTTGGAGAAAATTTTTCTGCATCAAACCAGTTCATCCATATCATCACGCAATCAGGTTCTTTCAAAACAACGGCTTTTAACTCAATATTTTGCAGCCCTAATAGCATGACCATTCACCATGATGCATGACTCAACTTTACGTTTAACGTATTTTAGATTCTACATAAATTGTGTATGCCTCATAACCATAATTGCTGAAATTATGTGAATTTGATATTTTTCATGAATTGAATCTTACATGGGTACATTAATTGAAACTATTATTTTGCATATGCATCAAATTACATCTGTGATTCATTGAAATATACATAAACATTGAATTATATTTAAATTGGAAAAAAAATTTGCGATTGGGGAATTAGGGTTCTATTCGAACCCGTGCCTTTGCACCATGCAAGGCCGCAAGCCACCAGGCCCGCAGCCTGCGATGGCCCAACCCAAACCGAGAACCCACACCCACAAGCATTGAACCACACGGTGCGTTTGAAGCACCTTGTCCCAACCTACGGCCTGAAGCCCAGGTCTTCGCCGTCGACTCTTCCGACGCAACACGATCGGCAGTCGTGCAAATTAGACACAACCCATCGTTTTCACCAACGATTTCGTGAAATTCTAGAAGAATTCCATGGGTTTTTCATTCGAATTCAGTTAAATTTTTTGGTTCTCTTTGCCTCGACGTCGAGATTTCATCTTCGTCGATGAGTACTTGGTTCTCCGACGAACCATGGTTTGCACAGACCATGGACTATCACCTGCAATGGCGTCGTCGATCAAAGACCGGCCTTTTTCCCCGATGGACACACCCAGCTACGGCTGGGATGTTTTGGTCCTTCAACCCGAGCCCTGTTGGGCTCCAGCTCCTCGGCCCGTACGAAAAAAAGAAATTTTTTTTGTTTATTGTTTCTGGGCTCGCTTGCAGCGGCCTGCATAGAAAAAAAAAATTAGCTACTTAAAGCAACCCAGTTCTCCCCATGGGCCTGTAGCCCCACCAGAGACACCCTAGCCCAAATTTTGGGCCTAGGCCACACGGCACCATTTTTTTCAAGCCACCCTTGGCTTAATTTTTTTTGGGCCCCGAATTTTATTCGTCTAAATTATTTTAGACCCAATGGGTTTTATATTTTTTCACGCACACTTTAATTTGGCCCGAAGTCCAAATAAATTAAAATTCAATTATAATTATACACCTAAAAGATATATTTGTGCATATACTTGTTGCATATTTGTTTGCATATATATTTGTGTTTGCCTGCAGGAATATATGAACCTGAAGTTCATAATTACTTTGAAACCCGAAGTTTCTTATAAACATGCCTTGTTTGAAAACCTGAAGTTTTCACTTAAACATATCACCCATGAAAACCCGAAGTTTTTCATGCAAAATTAAACTAGTACATGTCTGTTAGAACCTGTATGTTCTACTCCTACATGAATGGATTGATTCTTTCTCCATTACACTAACCACTTCACCGCTTTGGAGGTATCTGGAAGGAACTAACACACCCCGACCAGGAATGTCCACTAGGACTCCGAATCGAGCTGTGCTGGCCGACACCTGGAGGGTGACGAAGCCAAAAAGTGATGATATGGAAGAATGCGAATAGATTTAAACCTAAAGGTGTCTAACTATCAGAGGGCGCTGTCAGTGGGTATGGACCCATTTCACACGCGTTGTCAGAGCATAAGTAAAGTACAGTAGTGTGGGTAGAGATCATACCCTCAGAAGTAGCCACCTGAACTGAGATATGCCACGAGTCCTTGTCGATAAAGAAACTATGCTACTAGAACCTGGAGGGGCGCAAAACAAAAAGCGTGAGTGGGCAAAAATAAAGTTTTTCCAAAACCATTTCAATATAAAAGTTATAACCCCTCACTGTAAAAATATATATATACTTCCCAAAAAAAATAATATATATGTACTCATACTAAAAACCAACATTCAAATATTGCCATGTCCGAATAAACTATACCAATATCAAGGCATGCAACAAATATCATCAAAGTCAATCAGGTGATATCTCAATGCATATCATGCCCGCAATGCATATAAATCAGCCGGAGTCACCTCTAGTGACATGTACGGCTGAATCTATGGCTCCTCAACCAAATCCTCAATTCATGTCTCAATCAATAACCTGTACCCATGTTAGAACCACCTATAGTGGTCTGTACGACAAGCTGAGTATATATATAAAACGCTCTGTGCTATGATCACATGAAGGCTGGCGACGAATCGCGGGTCACCTACGAGTCGGAACCACCTATAGTGGTCTGTACGACAGGCTGGCACCTGCCTTGGATCCAAGGTGAGCGTACGGTGCGGGAGGTGAACGATCACGTGAAAGCTAAGCCCTACTCTGGCGGCACAAACCCCGATGTACAGGTAAATGAGCCATATTCTAATCTCATCGATATCACCACAATCATCATATCAAAAGTACATACTTACCTGACTTACCTGGCGCCCGCAGTGCATCAACATATAATCATATAAACATAGCAATAAATATATATGGCATTCAATTTCATAAAATCATTTTAAAACGTATTTCTGGGAATCAATCAAGTATGTATATTTATATATATATATATATATATATATATATATATATATATATATATATATATACTGAAAACAAAAGCCCACTCACCTGGAGTCCACGCTACAAGCGTCCCGAACAATCGGCGCCTAGAACAATTATTAAATCACATCTCAGAATACTTGTCGATAGAACACATAACTCACATAAAACACATCCTCAAGGGCATTCAAGAGTGATTCAAGACTCATTGACCATAAATCAACCGTCGATCAAAGATGGACGGTAGGGTCCACAACCCTACATAACTCAATCCGGAAGATCTGCATATCATATTTCCCATCCGTAACTTCTCATGATTCACATTATGCTTATAGAACAACAAACTAAAGTTTCGTTATGATCCAACGGTTGGATCTCCGCCAATTTCCAAAATCGAGTGGTGATTAACCTTTTATTTTATGAACTTACAAATCCAATTCGGGAAGATCCATATGTCAGATTTCCAATCCGTAAGTTTCCACATTCTTCAAATATTAAGTACTACAACGTATCAAAGTTTGGTGACGATCCAACGGTCGGATCGTCAATTCACATTTTTACCTAACCACGAAACGTAAAGAATCAGACTCAACGATCCACTTACATCAAACCACTATCAAAACTGAATTCAGGATATCAAACATAACCTAAAAATAACAATGACGGCCCACTGGCCACGCGCCGCCGCCTGCACCGCCGTGGGTGGAGGTCAGCCGCCCTGGCTCGCCGGAAAATCCAACTTTCTCCAAAAATTCTCAAAATTTGCAGAATTAAAGATCTCAGGGAGTAGAACAACTTTCATACATGTGACCAAGGCCAATTCGGTCAATAAGAGCTCCAATTTCATCAAAAACCGTGCGAAACCCTTGAATTTGGGTGTGCTCCAATTCGACCTCCAAAGCAACTCCGATGCCTCAACCACTGCTTGGGCTTTGTTCCAGACCTCAAGAGGATGCCATGGGTGGAATTAATTGGAAGAAATTGCTTCGGGATTGGGTGATTTGAAGCCAAAACCACCGGATGCCCCTATGGGTTTGTGGCTTCGAACTGGAAAAATGGGAAATAAATTGGGAATTCTAACACTACATAGATGTAGGGCTCGTCAAGGGCTTTTCATGGACACCAAGATCACCCAAAATGGAGTTCGGATGAGGGAGATACGACCGGGTCAAATTTGACGGTTCACGGGTCGAAAACGACCCAACTTGGGTCTCTCTTCTTTCCCCTCCTTCCTCTCCTCCTCTCTTCCTGATTTGTCATCCCATTTCTCTCTCCTTTCCTTATTCCTCCACTTCTCTCCCTTTTCTCTTCTTATCTTTCCATCACAGCCATCCATTTTATTTTCCTTTAATCTGGGCCGCCCACGTGGCACACCAGATTTTCTAGAATTCCCCAAAAAACAATTAAATTATCATTTTAACCCCCAACTTCAAACGTTAATAACTTCTTCGATATAGCTCCAAATCACGAACTGCTTGCACCCACGCGTCCGTAGTGACGAGTACTACGAGAATATGCCAAGAAAACAAAACTTAGGTGACACAAAACCGTAATAAACCTCAGTCAACACAAGTGCTTCGAAGGGAAATTTCGTAAAATCACTTATTAAATTTTTTATACAATTGTAAAATCAGGGACGGCCTGTCACAGGAACTACCTCAAGTGGGTTCAAGATGTGAAGCTCCACCTCACTGCAAAGAACTTACGTCCTGCCATTGAAGAAGCAACAGATGAACTTGTTGGCGAAGCTAAAAAAGCCACTGCTATGATCTTTATCCGAAGACATATCCATGACTCTCTGCAAATTGAATATCTTGCTGAGGAGGATCCACGTGCATTATGGGTCGCTTTGGCTAATCACTTTGATCACCAAAAATACATATTCTTGCCTGAAGCAAAACACGACTGACAGCACTTGCGCTTCTAAGACTTTAAGTCTGTGAATGAATATAATTCTGAAGTTTCTCGAATCCGATCACTTCTCAAGTTTTGCAATGAAACTTTGACCGAAGAGGATCTCCTGGAGAAGACCTATTCGACCTTCTCTTCTTCTAATATCGTCCTGCAGCAACAATATAGAGTCATAAGTTCACCAAGTTCTCGGATTTGATCTCTATTTTACTTCTTGCTGAAAAGCAGAACCAGCTGTTGATGAAGAATCATCAAGCTCGACCTACTGGGGCTACTGCTGTGCCTGAAGCACATTATAGCAATAACCAGCACCCAAAGTGCAAAAAGAGGCGTGGTAGGGGCGGCCAGAAGCCATCCCACCAAGGTCAACAGAGCCAAGGCCCATCCAAGGAAGGAAACAAAGCCCAGAAGCGCCCAAACCTCGCTCCCAAGGCCCCGAACTTCAAGAATAAGGGCAAAGCACCTAAAACCATGGATGACGATATGTGTTATCGCTGTGGTTCAAAGGACCATTGGTCCCGTGTTTGCCGAGTTCCCAAGAAGGTTATAGATGAATATCATTCTCGTCGTAGGAAGTTTGAATCAAACTTCGTGCAAGTGGACGAACCGGAGACTACAAAGATGGAGGTTTCTGACTTTCAGGAGGATACCACTCCTATGGAAGACTAGAATCTTAGACATAGACTTATTTTTTAGTTGAAATAAGACATATGGGGCCGAATTCCACCTTGTGGCCGAACCCCACCTTGTTTTTGGTTGATTTTTGAACAATTTTCCTTTATGTTTTGGATTATTAGTTGGTGATTTGTTTTGGATATTAAGTTTTAATCCTTGAATAAATGAAATTATTTTGAATTGATAATTGTTTTTATAAACTTTTATGCATATGATCGATTCAAATTAATTTTTCATTCTAGGTATAACTAGTGGGAAAGTTAGTTGTCTGGCAGATACTGCAACCACGCACACTGTTTTGCGTGAACGCATCTATTTTACTAACTTCATACCTAAGAATGCACCTCTGACAACCCTCTCAGGCCCATCCAACATGATAGAAGGATACGGTAAGGCACATATAATGTTGTCCAATGGTACAATCTTGACCATTGCTGAGACACTCTATTCTCCACGTTCCGGCAGAACGTTACTAAGTTTCAAGGACATTAGAGATAACAATTACCACGCTGAAACCCACGTAGAAAACAAAGTTGAATTTCTGTGCATAACTTTCTACGAATATGGCCAGAAGCGTATTCTAGAGAAGATGAAGCGTATCCCGAGTGGTCTGTATACTACGACTATAAGCCCCATAGAATGCCACTATGTGGTCGACCCTACTATTGGGACCGCTCACGAAATTGCACTTTGGCATGACCGTTTGGGACATCCTAGATAAATAGCGATGCGCCGTATCCTCAAATCTTCACACGGGCATCTACTAACCAAAAGTTTAGGTTCGATCCAAGGAATCGTATGTCAAACATGTTCAATAAGAAAGCTTATTACTAAGCCTTCCTATGACAAGATTTGTTCGAATCCTCCCATTTTTCTACAACGGATTCAATGGGACATTTGTGGACCGATTCAACCTCATTGCGGACCATTTAGATATTTTATGGTTTTGGTTGACACTTCCACACGTTGGTCACACGTGTGCTTGTTGTCCACAAGGAACGTTACATTCTCCAAACTGTTGGCTCAGGTTATCAAGCTCATGGCTCACTACCTTGATTACCCGATCAAATCTATTTGATTGGATAATGCTGGAGAATTCACATCTAAAACTTTTGATGACTATTGCATGTCGGTTGGGGTTGAAGTTGAACATCTTGTACCCCATGTTCACACCCAGAACGGCTTGGCAGAGGCATTCATTAAGCGCTTACAAATGATTGCTCGATCGTTGGTCATACGTACCAAGCTCCCGATCGCTGCTTAGGGCTATGCAATATTGCACGCAGCAAAGTTGGTCCGCCTAAGGCCTGTTACGACACAACCATTTAGTGCCCTTCGGTTGGTTACCGGATGCGAACCCGACATATCGCATCTGCACGTTTTCGGTTGTGCGGTATATGTACCGATCTCGCTGCTTTTACGTACAAAAATGGGGCCTCAGCGAAGGATGGGAATCTATGTCGGATATGATTCTCCTTCAATTATTTGTTACTTAGAACCTTTGACAGACGATCTGTTTACCGCTCGTTTTGCGGATTGTCACTTCTATGAGACAATCTTCCCGTCGTTAGGGAGAGATAAGAACGTCAACGTTCCTGAAGAACGACGCGAATTATCGTGGACGACTCCCACTTTGTCTCATTTAGATCCCCGCACCGCTCAGTCTGAAACTGAAGTGCAGCGCATATTAGATCTTCAGAGCATAGCTCAGAGCATGCCAGATGTTTTCATCGATCTAGCGTAAGTGACAAGATCACACACTCCAGCTGCGAATACGCTTGCAAAGATAGATGTACCAAATGTACGACGGACTGCCCTCCTGGAAGCCCGGGACGTCAATTCTGGTGATCCACGTACATTAGTGGCTAGCCAATCATCTGCCTCTACGCAAAAGCGTGGCAGACCCCTTGGTTCAAAGGATTCACACCCCTACAAGAGGAAAACCACGACATAAGGTCCTGAAGAGCCTACCGTGAATCCGACTATCGTTTACTCATTCTACCCAACTCATGAGGAAATTCTAGATTATGGAAACGTCCTTGAAGAAACGAATCCTCCTCCCGAGAATCGTGAGATTTCGATCTATTATGCTAGCTTAGATGATGTGTGGTGTACAAATGAGATGATTGTTAGCATTTGCAGTAGCTACTGAGATCATGTTGAGCGATGACATTGAACCGCATTCCATTGATGAATGTCGACGTAGAGCTGATTGGTCAAACTAGAAACAAGCAATCCAAGTCGAACTCGATTCGCTTGCGAAACGTAAGGTGTTTGGACCTGTAGTTCCTACTCCTCCACATGTGAAGCCCGTTGGCTACAAATGGGTTTTCGTTCGGAAGCGTAATGAGAAGAACGAAATTGTGCGTTACAAAGCTCGTCTTATTGCACAAGGCTTCTCACAACACCCCGGGATTGACTATGACGAAACTTATTCACCTGTTATGGATGTGATTACTTTTCGCTACCTTATCAGTTTGGTAGTTTCCGAAAAACTGGATATGCAGCTGATGGACGTAGTAACCGCGTATCTCTATGGGGATCTTGATACGAAAATTTATATGAAAGTTCCCGAAGGACTTACGTTGACTGGTTCAAATATTTCCAAACCCCGGAACATGCTCTCAATTCGGCTGAGACGTTCACTCTACGGTTTGAAACAATCCGGAAGAATGTGGTATAACCGTCTGAGTGATTATTTGACTAGTTAGGGATATGTGAACAACGAATTATGCCCTTGTGTGTTCATTAAGAAGTCACATTCCAGATTTGCGATTGTTGCAGTATATGTCGATGACATGAATCTCATTGGAACTCCTGAAGAGCTCGTGAGAACTGCTTTGCACCTGAAGTCGGAATTTGAGATGAAAGATCTAGGTAAGACTCGATACTGTCTCGGTCTCGAGATAGAGCATTGTTCGGATGGATTCCTAGTACATCAATCGAACTACACCCAGAAGGTGTTGCGCCGCTTTAACGAGGATAAAGCGAAGTCTTCGAGTACTCCTATGGTCGTTCATACGCTAAATACAAAACGAGATCCCTTCCGTCCGAATGAGGATAATGAAGAGATTTTGGAGCCTGAAGTTTCTTATCTAAGTGTGATAGGCGCTTTATTGTACTTAGCTCAATGCACTAGACCCGACATCTCATTCGCTGTTAATCTTTTGGCAAGATACAGCAATGCACCAACACGCAGACATTGGATTGGCGTGAAAGACATCTTCTGTTACCTTAAGGGTACTATGGATTTGGGCTTGTTCTATCCCTACGAATCCTCGAGTAGTGCCGTACCCTGTGCTCCTCAAGTTGATTCTCGCCTTGTTGGTTATGTCAACGCTGGATACTTATCTGATATGCACAAGGCGTGTTCTCAAACGGGTTATGTCTTTACCGTTGGAGGCACCACAATAACTTGGAGCTCAACTAAACAGACCTTAGTTGCCACTTCGTCTAACCATGCTGAAATTCTCGCCTTACATAAAGCAACTTGGGAATGCTTTTGGTTGAGAGCAGTAGTGGGCCATATTCGAAGCTCCTGCGATCTTCATCCCGCCGTTAATGCCCCAACGATGATCTTTGAGGACAATGCAGTTTGCATCGAACAGCCCAAGAAGGGTTACATCAAAGGAGACAACACCAAGCACATTGCACCGAAATTTTTCTTTTCACATCAACAACAAGAGCATCAAAATATTGAAGTCACGCAAATCCGTTCACAAGACAATCTGGCCGACCTCTTCACCAAATCACTGCCGAAGACGACGTTTCAGAAGCTTGTTCATGGAATTGGTATGCGTAAACTTTATGAGTTGTAACTTTGCTATTTCTCTTTGAAATTATGTCAAACTTAGGGGGAGTATCCTATAGATACTTGCTTGATCTTAATGTACTCTTTTTCCCTACGATTAGGAGCATTTTTCCCACTGGATTTTTGCTACCTAACTAGGTTTTAACGAGGCACCCACCTTGGGCTGGTCATATCCCTGATGACGTCATGTAGACGTTTCTTTTTACTTTGCATTCCTCACGCATTTTTCCTTAGACTATGGATTTTGTCCCTACTCGGGTTTTTGCCATAGCCTTAGGGTTTTTTTAGTGAGACTTATGCAAGTTCCTACCTTATTGAGAATAAGCATTGTTCCTTGGAATCAGCACTGACAAGTCGACTTCATCAACTTCTGCATTATGCTAAATCTACCTTGAGTATTTACACACTCAAGGGGGAGTGTTGTAAACATTCCTAGTTTAAGTGTGACTGTGTAAATCATAGATTAGATTTGATTATGGTTTATTCTCTCCTATTGTATCTCATATTCCTTGGAGAACAAAGAATATCCTTATCTTATTGTTATTATTATTATAAATAAAGGTGCAATGTAGGAGGGAAACACACACAATTCCCCTACAATTCTACAAACACACATCTCTCTTTTCTCTCTTTCTCTGCCGCCGGCCTCTCTCTCTTTGTCAGATAAAAATAGACCACAACAGGTAATAGGTATTAAAAAAAAATTATCCAAGAGCCCAAAATAACATAGAACGGCCCAGGTTTTTCCGTTCCACCTCACCCCCTGGAAACACACAATTATACAATTCTAAGACAAAAATACCCCTTATCTTTTTAATATTTACACCATCTAAATCATAAAACAAACACTAAAATTCTATGGGAAATTTGGAAAAGTAACCATATTTTAGACCCCATATAGAATTATAGCTACCATTTTAGTTTTATGATAATTCTAACCAAAACTTGATATAAAAGTACCAATATACCCTTAATGACAAAAAAATTCCCCATTACTGGTAACCATGAAAAAACAACAATTAATTGAGATCTTGAAGCATAAAAGAGGTAGCATCTTGAATACTACCCAGTACCCTTACTCTCAAACCCTCAATTTCCTACACTCTTATATATATATATATATATATATATATATATATATATATATATATATATTCAAATGTAATCGAGAACTTGAAAAATGAAGATAACCCAATAAAACCATGATATGAAATATCAAAAAGTTGATTTAGGAAATGGAAGTTATAATTGACCAATCATTCCATTGTTTCTTAGACAATTTGAAAAGGCTGATGCGTCCTACTGCTTTTTTTTTTCGGTCATAATATCTCTGCTGCTTAATTATGCAAAATTGGCAAAGGATCAAAGGATGCTCTTTTGGTTTAAGGTGAAAAACCAGAAGGTTGCGAGAGAGTTTAAATGAGTTTTTATTGTGAGAAACCTTAATATTAAGGGTATATTAGTATTTTTACATCAAATTTTGGTTAGAATTATCATGAAACTAAAATAGTGGCTATAATTCTATATAGGGTTTAAAATAGGCCAAATCGGATAAATGATCCATGTGGTCATAAGGTGTGAAATCCCGTTCCTAGATTTCACTGTTATAATCTACGTATTTGTATTATTGAGATTTTATATTATTTTCGAGAAATTATATTAATTTATTTGGATTTAGATTATAATTAATTAGTTACGAAGTTTGAAGTTTGGAATGTAATTATTTAAAATTTGTTGACCTTTCGAGGTCACAAGTAACGTATTTGAATAGATCTTGAAACTACGAGCGCATAGGCGGAAGCCGTTTGCGAGTCCGAATTATAACAGTATAGTTACGGACGTTTAAAGTTGTGATACTATATAGTGTAGGAAGTATTTAACTCCCACTTTGTGGGTAAGAGACCCAATCAGATATTTGGGTTAAGGGACCAATCAGATTTTGAAAATGGTTTTGGCAGCAGCCAATGGAAAGGGAAGAAAAAAAAAAGAAGGATTTTTCCCCTTCCATTTCCGTTGACCGTATACCCACGGCAACACCTTCGACCCGGTTCCAATTCCGACCATTTCCACCATATTTTCAGGTGATCTTCAACCATTCCACACCTGCCACCTCTTCCAGTACCCCTATATATCATCTCCACACAATTTCGAAGGAATTTTAAGCCCAAAAACCGTATATACCGTGCGGGTGCCCGGAGGTTTTTCACTGTGATTCCGCCTTTCCGGCGAGTTTCACCACCCACCACCACCCTTAATCAACTCCCCTTGGACCCAGGAGCAAGACCCAATCAATTTTACGGGCGTTGGAACATCGAGGAAGTCGAATCGAAGGACACCCAAATTATAGGGTTCCGGCGGGTTCTTATTAAATTGAGGCTTTTCCAGGCCAAATTGGCCTTGGTCACAGGTATGAAAGTTGTTGAACTCATTGAAATCTATAGTTCTGTACAATTTGGTAATTTTCAAAAATAGTTGAATTTTCCGGCAAGTCGGGGCGGCCGACCGCCACCCGCAGCGGCGCGTGGCCAGTGAGCCGACGATGTCGTTCTATGTCCAATTAGATGCCCTGAATCCATAATTGATATCCGTATGATGTGGTTTGATTGTTTGAACCTAGTTTCATTATAATACATCACCTGATCAAAAATTTGAATCGACGATCCGACCGTTGGAACGTCACCAAACCTTAATGCGTGATAGAACATTATATTTGTGGACCATAGAAACTTACGGATCGGGAATCTGACGTACGGATCTTTCCTATTTGGATTTCTAAGTTTGTAAAATTAAATGTCGACCGCCACTTGAATTTTGAAATTGGAGGAGATCCGACCGTCGGATCGTGTTGAGAATTTAGTATGTTGTTATTTGAGCATAATGTGGACTTTGGAAAGTTACGGATCGGAAATCTGAGGTGAGATCTTCCAAATCAAATTACGTAAGTTTGTGGCCCCTACTGTTGATCAATAGTTGACTTTTGGTCAACATGTCATGAAACGTCCTAATTACTAAAATTAGTACTACGGGGGACTAAGTGAAGTCTAGTGGGCCTACATTGGTTAGAGAGTGACTTGAATATATGTGATATGGTTATTACCTTAATTTCTTATATTAGTATCCTTTGTGAAGATGAATTGGTTTTATAAAGGGTAAATTACACTTTCATACCTCAGGTTTGGGGTCTATTTCAATTCCTTACAACATCTTCAAAACATTTCAGTTTCATACCTTAAGTACTATTTTATTTCAAAATAATACCTCCGTTACATTTTCCATCCATTGATCCGTTAAATGCTGACGTGGCTACCACGTGGCAAATAAAATAATTTTTTAATTTTTAAAAAAAAAAACTGAATTCTCAACAAATAAAAAATAAAAAATAAAAAAAAATTTTGAAACCCACTTTCCCTTCCCTCGCCCCCTACCCAGAACCCAAAAACCTACCAAGAAGAAGAAGAAGAGAAGAAGAGGGAGAAGAAGAAAAAAGACCCAGTTCGTCCACCCCCAAAACCTGCAACAAGAACAGGAAGAAGAAGAAGAGGGAAGGGAGGTGGGTCGCGAGTCCCCGGGGGGAGGTAGGGAGGTGGGCCGGGTTGTTTTGGGGGGGGGGGGGGGGGGGAAGGAGGGGTGAGGTCGCCCGGGGGGGGGATGGAGGTGGGTCGCGAGGGGGGGTGGCGGTGTTGGGTGAAGGAGGCGGGTCGGGTCGTGGGGGGGAAGGAGGTCGGTCGTGAGTCGCGGCGGTGCGGAGTGGAGGACGAACTGGGTTTGGGGTTTTCTTCTTCCTCCCTCCTCTTCTTCTTGCGGTTGCTCCTGCAGGTTAATTTTTTTTTTTTGAGAAAATTCAGGTTTTTTTAAAAAAAATTTAAAAATTATTTTATTTGCCATGTGGCAGACATTTGGCAGCCACGTCAGCATTTAACGAATCAATGGATGGAAAATGTAACGGATGTATTATTTTGAAATAAAATAGTACTTAAGGTATGAAAGTGAAATGTTTTGAAGATGTTGTAAGGAATTGAAATAGAGCCCAAACTTGAGGTATGAAAGTGTAATTTACCATTTTATAAATGTGATTCTATTGAAATGTGATTTTTAAATATTTAGCCATGGGCCTATGATTATTAAACATGATTTGGCTTGGTACTGATGATGGTTGTGACATATGTGAGTTAAATTATCTTTTAGTAATGTGAATGATTATTTTTATGACAATATGATCCTAGAATTCTATTAGAAGTATGTTGTAGCACTTACATGCTTGGGTGACATATTAGAGGTGACCTTGAGAAGTTGATGGTGTAGGTGACTACGTTGTAACTCATAGGTATTGAGATGTGGATAAGTTGAGGTGTTGAATTTACTACACCAAGTAGTAGTTGTACATTGATGGTCCTGCTTAGTATATCCGCATTGGGGGACCATACGCATTCTAGGAGTGATCATGCTTGGTATATCCACATTGGGTGATCACTGCCTAACAGTTCTGTAGGTGTGACTCTGCTTGGTTAATCCGTATTGGGGGGTCACTACCTACTTGATTATCTTGACCTTGCTTGGTTAATCCGCATTGGGGGGTCATTAGTGGTCCTTTGGTTAATCCACATTGGGGGACTATACTATATATGGATCGCGCTTGGTTAATCCGCGTTGGGCGATCCTTATGGCCATGTATGCTTAAGAGTGATCATGTTTGGTTAATCCGCATTGGGTGATCACTTCCTAATAGCTATAGGAGTGACTCTGCTTGGTTAATCCGCATTGGGGGGTCACTGCCTACTTGGTTACTTCCTTAGGGGTGACTTTGCTTGGTTAATCCGCTTTTTGGGGTGGGGGGGGGGGGCACTTCCTGTTTTGTTACTTATGTAGGCTTCGGCCAAACTGCGTTCCTCTAGCCTAGTTTTTAATGTACATATGAACGATGACTTTTGAGAATCTTGGTGGTTTGAATGGGAAAATCCGTTGGATGTCTAGATGACTCATTCGGAGTTGTTAGAGTTCCTTGGTTAAATTCGTGAAATGATATGTTACTGCATTCATTGATTAACATAATTAAATGCTAAGATGATGTATCTTTCATTCATGAATTGATTGATTGACGGGATTGTGGAATGCCTTGGTTATGGTTGTTATTATTCTGATTATTTTAGTTGACCAATGTGGCTTGAGAATAATAGGTGATTAGTTGATTATTTGATATGTTACATGCTAAGGGATAGAAGTATCGTGTTGAAAACAGGGAATTTATATGATGGATGAAATAAGAATCTTCAACGGCATGTTGGTTTGTAGCCCTGAACTTGGTAATGTCATACATGTCAAGTTCTAACAATGGATTACAGAATGTTATGTATTCCTGTTAGAACGCATTGGAATAAATGTCTAAATTAGTGGAATGGTGAACTACGAATGGCTTGATCCTTATTGAGGGTACGTAGGCAGTCTAACGAGAAGGTTAGATGCAGCCATAAAACATACGAAAAATTACCATGCAATTCAATTCTCGAGTTGTGATCTGCCATATTCCGGAGGCGGGGTATGATTGAGATGCGAGTATGTGGTGACGTCACATGTCAATCTTAGACGTATGTCGGGATTGGGGTGTGACATAAGGTATTCGGAAGATAGCTCATGTGCTAAAAAAACTCGGAGTTAAACCTCTGTGTGGTGTACTCCGTTTGTAAATTTAGTCCAAAAGTAATTTTTTCATTAACTATCTGTTAATACATGGGTCAAATTGTACTTTGACGTGTGCACCTTCTTCTTCCTCGTCTTTATATTGTCCAATGTATAAGAACAAGGTCTGTAATTTGTACTTTCACAACACCATGTCCGAGAAGTATGGATAAGAAGGTCTGTAATTTGTATTTGTACAATACCATGTCTGATTCAAATTCAATCAGCATAAACTTGCCAGCACAAATGTCATGTCAGTTTGTTTCAAATTATGGTGTCAATCGTTGTATCGCAATCACAAACAGATTAAGAGGTCTCCGATTCCAACTCCGGTATCTACCATGACAAAAGTAGAACACAAAATCGAACCGAACGAAAATCATCATAACAGCTTTCGAATAAATTTCGATTTCTTCGAAACAAATCTAAGCTTCCTCCCAGAAACGTGATTTCCTTTCAATTCTCCACAACTTCATTAGAAAATTAAAGCAACAGGCACAAAGAAAATAGGCAAAACCAACATTGCATTCAATTTGAAGTGAAATTCAGCAACTTTACCATGGTCAAGCGTCGTAGGAAAGTCGGTCGAGCAGTCCGGCATCACCGAAATCTCAGTGAAGAAACCGATAACCTCATCCATTATTCCCGGCACGTGACCACCGCCATCATCAACAGCTTCACCTTCTTCTACAGGTTCGTTCTGAAGCTGCAGCGAGCCCGAAGCGAACTTGGAGATCTCAGTGACGGCTTTCTTGCTGTTCGTAGAAAGCAACGAGAGGCTAGTCTTGAAGCTTCCTGCCGATCTCAATGACGGCTTTCTCAGAACTGGCTTTGTGAAAATTCAAATTACATGTCAAAGTACAATTTTACCCATTTATTAACAGAGAGTTAATGGAAAAATAACTTTTGGACTAAATTTGCTAACGGAGTACACACCATTTATTAACAGAGAGTTAATGGAAAAATAACTTTTGGACTAAATTTGCTAACGGAGTAGATCTTTGATTTTGTGTTTAGGTTTTACATTTTTGTTTTCTTGATTTTTCCATGAAAAATTTCAATTTTCCAGGAGAAAGTTCCGAACACTGCTGCTAGTGGGGATGGAAGCAGTAATGGAACATTCTTTAGGCTGTTCTGTTAGTTCGAAGAGGAAAGGTACACTTTACTTTTTCCATAATCTACATTTAGATAATGTAAAATATAATTATACTGATAGATTCTACTTTATGGCATTTCAAAAAAGTTATATATCACCATTTTAAGATCATGAAACATCCATTGTACTGTTTTTCTAATATTTATCAAACCTAACATGAGTAAGAATATATGTTAATCAGCAAGGATCAGCTTAATATTAAAACCATTTGAAGCATTTATGTTTTTCATTAACAAATAGTCATTAATACACTGTATTTGCTTTTAAAAGACCACTTATTTGAATGAGACAGAATGCCTCTTTGTTCATTGTGGAAGGTGATTATTGAGAATTTCAAAGTTCACATTTTGTTATACAATCAAGTCAGCTTCTTAGTTTTTATATTATCTGTGTACATAAAACATATATATATATATATATATATTAATTGTAGAAGAGAAATTTTTTGAAGTTCTCATTGTAGCTAAAGGATATAATAAGTGGCAACCAGTAAGGCTGCCTGAACACTTTGGGAACGTTCTTTGGTTTTTAATTGTATTTGACCTATTCTATTTTGCTTTCTGTTGTTTCCGGGCACAGTATGATGAAGCACGTGAGTATGTTGAGAGGGCTAGGAAATGCTTGGCGACAGAGCTTGCTGCTTTGGTGAGTCTTCTATATTTTTTTCATTATATTATGAGTTCATGTGATTGAGTTTCACATGATGGGGTTGAAGCATTCAGTTGAGATTTAGAAATAATGACCATATTGATTTCAATGCTAATGTATTGTCTATGTCTGAATGGTTCTGTATGAGTGTATGAAACTAAATTTATTTAATCCAAAGTAAAGGTTTGTGGGGTTCTGAGCTTTACAGAAAAGGGGGTTAATCTACCAGTTTGGGACCTTTGTGCTTAATGTGATTGATATGAAACATTAATTACTTGTCTTTATGGATTTGCAGATGGATACCAGTGAAGATTTCGAAAGCGTATTTCTGGAAATGTTGCACAGGGAGATTTGTGTTGGCCAATTCTTACAAGTTCAGGGATAAATTGATGAATACCTCTATTTTATATGATTGGATGAATATCTAATTGGATTGGGATGTATTGGATGTGTGTTTAATGCGTTATGTGATTGGTTTTTTTCTTGCAGCTGCTACACCAAAACAAATTAGAGAGTTAATGAAGGTTGATGGGCTTACTAATGATGAAGTCAAAAGCCATTTGCAGGTTTGTATATGTGATTATCCATCTGTTTTGGATCATAATTTGGTTTAAGGCTGGAAAAAAATCCCGAAAATCCCGAACCAAACCGAAAAAATCTCAAATCGAAATTCCCGAAATTACCGGGATGTTATACCGAACCAATCCCGAATCATTTGGTATGGGATTCAGGATTGCTCCTTCAAAAGTTTGGGAATCCCGAAAATCCCCAAAATATATATTATTATATATATACATATATTTAATTATATTTAGAATAATTGCAAGTTTGCAACCATTGGATTGTTTCAAAACAATATGGGTCGTCCATTCTTTGTTAGGGGTTTCCAGCCCTACGCACTCTCTTTCTCATTTCATTTCGACATCCACTCTTCGCTCAAATTAGAACTTTAGCAGCCACCAACACACCTCCCACAGTCTCACTCGATTTCTTCCGACAAACTCTCTCTACTCCAGCCACCACCACACCTCACGACCACACAGTCTCCGACTCTCCACCCTCCCTCCACCACACACAGTCACACAGCCAACCCTCTATCTCACGATTCTCTGTCGCGATTTTCTCTTTGAGACTGTCACCGATTCTCTCTCTGTATGTGGGGTTTCGAGTTAGGGTTAGGATTTCGATTTGGGGGTTCGAATTGGGGCTTTTGCAATGGGGTTTCGAATTAGGTTTCTGTGTGTGGGGTTTCATATTAGGGTTAGGTTTTCGAAATGGGGCTTTGAATTGGGGCTTCTGCAATGGTGTATACGAAGATGAACGGTGGGTTTAGTGTCGGCAGAGCTCCGATGAGGTATTTACCGTACTGTTTTTTTTTCATTTTGCTTTTCTTTTTGTTGTGCACCATTTCATTTTTTTTTCCTTAGCTTTTTGAATGGGAACTGAAAGCATGAGACGGATGGGAACCACAAACAGCCAATGGCCCACTAAATTTGGCCATAATTCATCTGCTGTTGTTGGGGTCAAGGAGGAAGGAGATAGGTGGAGTCTGCTTTCTTTGTTCATCCGCTTTTCTGGGTTTACTGGGTTTATACCAATTTTGAATTTTCTGCAATTGGCATGAATTTTCTGGGTTTATACAAATCCCGAACACATCCCGAAATCCTGAAAAAAATTCAGGATTCCCGAAAGTTCGGTTCGGTTTCGGGTTTTAAAATACCATCTCGAAAATTATTGGGTTGGGAATCGGGCTTTGGGTTTGGGTACAGGATCCCGTCCCGAACCAGCCCTAATTTGGTTGATGTGAATAAAATTTTACACATACATGACAGAAATTGGAAGCCATTTTGCATGCTATTAGTGATGAATATTTTTACACATACATGTGATTATCCTCGTTAAATATTTTTGTTTAAACATATGTTTCCATATTAAAAAAGGCCACATTTTGAGCTTTCGCATTGGGCACCAAAAAACTCAGGACCAGCCCCTGGTGAGAGGTTTTAGGTTCGACTCTCGTCAAAGGCACATTTGAACCATATCATTGCTAGCTCATTGTGAGGCTTAGCCTACTCCGTCACCCTTGTTTGGCAATGGTTAATCGTATTTTGGATGAGATATTAACTTGGGAGTTTTAACAAAACACTCCCGGTACTATTCACTTTTAACGAAAAACCACATTTTTACCTTTCCCTGGTACTATTCACTACACATTTATTTGTCCTTTTTCATTAAAACTAAAGTTTTTTTGGACTTTTCGTTAGTTTTTCGTATTAACTTTAGGCTTAATTGTAATAATAGTTTTTGAACCTTATTCCTAGTTTAATTTTAGATCACGAACTCTTATATTAGTCTCTTTAGTCTTCGAACTTAACAATGTATTTACAATTAGTCATTTTCGCTAACGTCGTCTATTTTTCCATTACATTTAGAGGTATATTAGAAACTTCCTACCAACATTAAAATCGCATTGCCCAGTATTTACAGTTGCTAAAGTCCAACCATTTTCATTTTGCATATTTAAAGTTCAAATTTCAATTTGTTTTAAGTTTTAGATATTAATTGTCACTTAATACTTTGGTCTAGTGGTATTCTTCTTAACTTATAAGTAGGAAGTCTTAGGTTCGGTTCTCATTATTACGGCTGACCCATTGTGAGCCTTAGCTTAGTCCCCCACCCTTTCTTGTAAATAATATCGTTTGTTCAAAAAAAAAAATTTTAGATATTAATTTATAAAATTTTATTTGTTTTTTAGTTTTTTCTATTGTTTTTTGAAGTTTTAAGTTAAAGTTTCTAATATAACCCTAAATTTAAGGAAAAATACACGACGTTAGTGAAAGAACCAATTGTACAATACATTGCTAAGTCTGTGGACTAAAGAAACTAATATAAGAGTTCAAGGTCTAAAATTAAACTAAGGGTAAAGTTCAAGGATCATTGTTACAATTAAGTCTTAACTTTAAAAGTATATAAGTTCAGTTATAAAGAATAGATAATTGTGAATATAATTGTCATAATTTCATGTTGTGTTTAGTAACAACCAACGAATGAAAAGATACATCGTTCTCACATCGGCTATGGGTGTTGCATGCCTGAAAAATTA
Organism: Heteromeles arbutifolia; assembly: GCA_024362995.1. NCBI lineage: Eukaryota > Viridiplantae > Streptophyta > Magnoliopsida > Rosales > Rosaceae > Heteromeles > Heteromeles arbutifolia. The sequence continues at coordinate 25,523,420 of JANCRC010000006.1, forward strand.
GGCATGGGATAACTAAGAGAGATTGTTTATCTCTTACACATACTGGTTTATGACTACTCTGACTTCAAGCAACTAAATATGCCATAAATAAGATTCGTTTTGCTTCACAAACAATTCTTTGTAGATTTATTTACATTGGTATTAATCTAAATCGAATTCAAGGGTTAAACGAGACTCGTTTAGTTGGAGAACTAAGACTTAGTATATAAGTCACTCAATACTATAGTCCGGTGGTATTCATCTTCACTTGTAAGAGAGGGATTTTATGTTCGAATCTTGTGGATAGCGAATTTGATACCAAATTAGGTTGCTCATTGTGTGACTTATCCAACCCCACTTAGTGTAAAATATATCGTTGTACTCACAAAAAAAAAAAAAAAAAAAACTCAGTATATAAATTTGGGAGTAAGGAGTTGTTATAAGCTCTCCAGAACATTTATAGAAATATAGAAGACAAATTGAGTATGATGACTTCTTTAAAGATTTTGGTATTTATTTCGCAGTCATTCCTATGGATTATTAACATATGCTTGCAGATTAAGAAAAGAATTTTACGGGAATCATTTCTTGTATTACTTCTTTGAAAAATATATACATATACAATCCTTGATCTATAAGGAAACAAATAATAAAGGGTATACACAATATCCTACCTAGTAAAGGACTCCTAATATTTACCCTATTTACATTCCCCTTTTCTTTTCGTGAATATTGACTCACGCTTTACACTCCCCCTCAAGTTGGTGCATAGATGTCACACATGCCCAACTTGATAAGTGAGTCATCAAACTTACGACTACATATGGCATGAGTAAGAACATTTGCAAGTTGCTCCTCCGAATTCACAAACGGTATAGACACAATCTTCTTCTCGAGCTTCTCTTTAATGAAATGTCGATCAAGCTCCACATGTTTTGTTCTATCATGTTGTACTGGATTATTAGCTATATCTCTTGCTGACTTGTTATCACAATATAGTTTCATGGTCTCCTTTGGCTTGAACCCAAGACCCTAAAGAAGTTTTCGAAGCCAAAGAATTTCACAAATGTCGTGGGCCATGCCCCTATATTCAGCCTCAGCTGAAGATCGTGATACCACCTTCTGTTTCTTACTTCACCATGTAACCAAATTCCCTCCTACGAACGTAAATTACCCAAAAGTAGATCTTCTATCACTGACATTTCCTGCCCAATCAGCACCCGTGAATCCCTTAATTGTCAAATGCCCGTGCTTCCCATACAGAACTCATTTACCTGGCGCAGACTTCAAATATGCTAAGATACGCATAACAGCAGCCATATGATCCACACTTGGTGAATGCATAAACTGACTTACCACGCTTACAACATAGGCAATATCTGGACGTGTATGAGCCAAATAAATTAGTCTCCCTACAAGTCTTTGATATCTCCCTTTATCAACTGATTTCTGATCTGGATCCAAACATAGATGATGATTTTCAACAATTGGAGTGTCTACCAACTTACACCCCAGCATACCAGTTTCTTTTAATAAATCCAGAACATACTTACGTTGAGATAAGAAAATACCTTTTGAAGATCGAGCAACTTCAACCCCAAGGAACTACTTCAAGTCTCCTAAGTTTTTCATTTCGAACTCGGCTTCCAGATTATTCTGCAACTTTAAAATCTCATCATGATCATCTCCAGTAATAATCATGTCATCTACATAGATAATTAAGGCTGTCACTTTACCTTGTCTTCGTTTAACAAACAATGTGTGATCAGAATGACTCTGACGATACCCATGTTTTTTCATAACTTGGGTAAACCTGTCAAACCACGCTCAAGGTGATTGCTTAAGTCCATAGAGTGACTTACGCAACCGACATACTCCGGTATTCCCATAAGCACTATACCCAGGAGGAAAATCCATATATACTTCTTCCTCCAAATTTCCATGGAGAAAAGCATTTTTCACATCAAACTGTTTTAATGGCCAGTCCATATTTGCAGCTAAAGAAATCAGAACACGTACCGTATTCATCTTGGCAACTGGAGAGAAAGTTTCTTGGTAATCTACACCATATGTTTGAGTGTACCCTTTAGCTACCAACCTTGCTTTGTACCTGTCGATCGATCCATCGGCTTTGTATTTAATTGTAAACACCCACCGACATCCAACAGTCCTTTTTCCTTTGGGTAAACACGTCACTTCCCAGGTATTATTTTTTTGTAACGCCAACATTTCCTCATCCATTGCTTTTGCCCACTTTGGATCCTTTAGAGCTTCCTCCACTCAAGTTGGTACTTGAATTGACTCCATATTGTTCACCAAGGTTTGGCGTTCCCGTGCAAGGCCACTACATGAGACATAGTTGGTTATTGGATACTTCACCTTCTCTTCGGGAGAAAATCTATCAGGTGGCACTTCTCGATTTTGTCTTGGTGGCAACCTATAAGCATTTACATTATCACTTGGATTAATTACATAATCATCCACAATTCTTACCTCAGGTATAGTCAGAGAAGATGCATTGGGCGGCACTTTGGAGCTAGAGAGAGGGGAAAGTACATTAGCAGACTCGGTATGTGGTTGTTGCAATTGTGTATTGTGATCTGCAGGACTCTGTCTTGGCTGTTCGGCAGATTTCTGTATATTTGGTTCCTCAGCAAAAACCACCACCTAATGCTCGGGTGCAACTTCAATATCAGTACTCTCGGCAGTATTTGGTTCAGTAGCAGATTCGATGCTAATATTATCTGAAATGGTGTCTAACCACTCCAGATCACCAATAGTATTCTCCCCCTGGTGATCTCAAGATAAATGCACGGAAGGATAAAAATACTCCCATTCCGAAAAGGTCACATCCATGGTTACATACATATGCCGAGTCTCAGGGTGATAACATTTATAGCCTTTTTGGTTAAGGGAGAAACCCACGAACACACACCGTAAGGCACACGGATCCAACTTTATACGATGAATTTTCTAAATATGCACATAAGCTACACACCCAAATACTTGAGGAGTGAGAGTATGAGTCGACACCACTGGAGTATGTTGAGTGAGGACTTGAAAAGGTGTTTGAAATTCCAGAACCCGAGATGGCATACGGTTAATCACATATACGGCATAAGTGACAGCTTCAGGCCAAAACACCTTAGGAACAGAGGCTTCAAGCATAAGAGCACGTGCTATTTCTAAGATATGGCGGTTTTTCCGTTCAGCAACCTCATTTTGTTGCGGGGTATAAGGACAAGTTGTTTCATGGAGGATGCCGCAATCACGAAGAAACTCTGACAATTCAAAATTAATGTACTCACCACCATTTTCAGAACGTAGTACTTTAATGACAGATGAATATTGTGTTTGAATCAGTTGAGAGAAAGAGTGAAAGACCATACCAACGTCACTTTTATTTTTCAACACATACAGCCAAGTCATCCGAGTGCAATCATCAACAAATGTAACAAACCATTTTAGTCCAGAAGAAACAACAACTAGAGAAGGCCCCCAAACATCAGAGTGCACGAGTTTAAATGGCAAAGACCTTTTATTCATACTAGGAGGAAACGAAGCACGATGGCTTTTAGCAAGAATACATACTTCACAATATAAGTCTGATTCATTTATTCTACTAAATAGACTAGACAACATATGCCATAAATATCCAAAAGATGCATGCCCTAACCGACGATTCAATAACCATACTTCTTGCAAATTACTAGTATGTGATGCTCGAACCGCATTAGCCATGCCTGGAACAACGTCATCCACATAGTATAACCCATCTCTCTTAGTGCCACGCCCAATTATCTCCTTGGTCTGAATATCCTGAAGTAGACAAAATGACGGATATATTAGAACAACACAATCCAATTGTTCAGTAACTTGTGGTATTGATAATAAATGATGGGACAAAGACGGAACAAATAAGCAACGATGTAACGGGAGAGATGGGGAGAGTTGCACAGTGCCGGCGCCACCATTGGCAATTGCTATGCTTTTCCTGTGAGACATTGTCATATATTGAAACATATTTTTATCATATGTCATATGATCAGTTGCACCAGAATTAAGAACCCAACCTGTATGTTGCTCACTTTCGGAGACTAAAAGAACACGTCCTATAGAACCTGTGTTGAAGGACGAATCACTAGGAGTAGCACGAGTCAACAAAGTTTGACTAGGATCACCTGAGCTAGCCCCAGCCTCCTGGGCTGTTGGTGTTGCTATGGCAAGGGAGGCACGGCCTCCATTGGACCCGGCTGCTCCACGTTCTTTGGCACGCAATTTTTTCTTAAATTCTGGAAACCAATCAGGTACCCCATGCTTGGTAAAACATGTATCTTCAGTATGGCGGGTTTGACCACAGAAAGTACACTTCAAATCATCTTTGTTTTCTCGAGTAAAGGAACGAGAATTAAAAGATTGATTAGAAGAATTATTAGGACGGGAGCCGAGAGACCATGGCCATAGACGGCAGCCTTCATTGTTTGTTACTCCTACCCATCATAGTGGCATGTCGTTGTGCTTAACAACAAAACACACTTCCTCGACAGATGGTAACGGTTAAGTACGTAGAATATCACTACGTACTTTATCAAAGATGTCATCCAAACCTGCCAAAAAGGCATACACACGATCAATTTGAATTTCTTCTCGAAGTGTCTTGAGATCGGCAGCACATTCCATCTTAATTGGTCTCCATTGATCTAGCTCATGCCAAACGGACTTGAGGTCAGCATAATACACACCAACTGGCCGGCTCTCTTGACGAAGCCTGAACGACTTAACCTTCAATTCATAAATTTGAGAGATATCCGAACCATCATAATAGGTTCGAGCCACCTCCTCCCAAACTTCTTTGGCAGTACGTAGGTGAATAAAAAATCCCATGATAACAGGTTCCATGGAATTAATCAACCACCCTTTTACTATTGCATTCCCCGTCTCATACTCAGTAGCTTCCTTGGTACTCCCTGTCACGAAGCCCTTTCTACCACGTCCAGCAATATGCATCTCCAATACTTTGGACCAAAGAGGGTAATTTGATCCATTCAACTTCACAGTGTTTGGTACAGCAGATGCATCGTTCTGAATGACAACGGGACTCAATACCGTATTGTTGGTTGGTTTGTGGGAACCACCTTCCAACTTCAAGGTTGAGTCATCTCCTTTATTCACCATCTTGACTTACAAACAGGAATGAAATTCACAGCAGCAGCAAAAGAAATTGGCACAGCAAAAACGGGAGGCAAAAAACAGCCCCTGAAACTTTCACAACTGTCCACGGCAAGAGCAGATATGGCTCTTGCAGAAAAAATAGCAGCGGAACTTTTTACGATTAGGGTTACGGCAACCAGGCTTAGATGCCAAAAAGAATTTTATGGGAATCATTTCTTGTATTACTTCTTTGAAAATATATATACATATACAATCCTTGATCTATAAGGAAACAAATAATAAAGGGTATACACAATATCCTACCTAGTAAAGGACTCCTAATATTTACCCTATTTACATTCCCATTTTCTTTCCGTGAATATTGACTCACGTTTTACATTAAGTTGTTCATGCTTCTTCTTCTTAAGTAACAATGCGAACAGAAGACTTGAAACTCCTCTGCAAAAGGTCCGCGACGCCAAGGTTGAGGTCAGAAGTCATGTTTGGAAGTATCGACGACGGCAAGTTGACATCCGCCATGGCCCTGTGTTTTGGACTCTGTCTAGGGATCTTGTACAACTCACTAAGCCCATCAGGAGAGATCTCTGGAAGAACCTTTGGCCTGTCAATAGCATTATTCGAACCCACTGTTCGTTTTTTCCTTGTTTGAGTGCTATTTTAATTAATCTAATCTAAACTACGGGATGAGGCTTCGAACGTAGGTGTAGAGGAGAGCGCACTGCTCTATCCAACTTGTCTAGCAATTGGTGAAAGAACTTGCATTGTTTATAGCTCTTACCGTATAATTCCCTCAACTCATGTACCAGAGCGAGGGTGTCCACTATCCAGAAACGGCCAGTCAGGAGGAATTTCGAACGAACAGGAGCTGAATTCCTTGATAAAGAAGTGCAAATCGAAGCCCCGTACATTGTGAGCTGCAAATAAAACTCTTTCATGGTAGTTGCCGAGTTCTGATGTATTAAAAAGAATCGGAATCAACTCCCACCATCCAACACAATAAATTCTAATCAGTTATTACTGCCAATTCTTACCAAGAGGTCTGGGGTTCGACACCTCCCAAGGTACCCACCTAGCAATTGCTAGAGTTTCTTGCTTCCCAAATGTTGTGGGGTCGGGCGGGTAAGCCTAGTGATTAGTCGGGTCAAAGATTTGGAGACACTAGATTCAATAAAAAAAAAATTATAAAAAAAAAAAAAGAATGTAAACCTGCCGCAAGTAACCTAACGTATAATGAGTGGCTCCACTACTAATTGTGTCGACGCCTTTTGCATAAAACCACTATTAGCCGCAGATTAAAATTTTCAAGGAGAAACTAGAAGGAGGTGAAAGAATAACAAACCTCAGGACATCTGAATGTGTCACCATGTCAATTGTTATACTGTGGATGCTAGAATTTGGAACATGTTGTTAAGGGTTCTGTGAACACGAAAATTCTATAACGAATGAAACGAGAACATGTGTACAAAGTAGATTTGTATTGATGAATTTATAGGATTACAATCTCTGTTTACAACTTTCCTCTAATTCATTCTTCAAATTTGATGTAGATGCGTACGTTGTTGATCCAAGGGTCGCAATGACTTGATCTCGGGTGAACGATTGAACGATTGCTTCAAGTTTTGAGCTTGAAACAATGCATGGATAGTTTTTACCTCAAAGTTGCGGCAAAGGTAGTGTTGATGTAGGATTTCGTTGATTCAAGGGTCTTGGCGACTTGATCTTGAAATAAACGTCGTTACAAGTTTTGAGCTTGCAACAAAGTCTTGAAGAAATCAGCACAAGTGCTTGTAGATTCTTTAAGGGAATGCTTCGGTTTTGGTCGAAAGAAAGCTTCGGCTTTGGTTGTGTGTTCTTTGAAGAGAGCTTTGGCAGCGCATTATTCTTCAAAGATTTGACAGAGGTTCTTTTCAATGTGAGAATTTCGGCCTTTAAATGTAGAAATTATCGACCTTTATACTTGTCTGAGGACCTTATATTTATAGACTTCTCAAAGCTTGCCTTTGGACATATTTGGCTTTGATTTGTGTCTTGATTTGCCCATGGGAGAATTTAGGCATGTTTTGTGTCTTAATTTCAGTCACTTTCCCTTACTTGGCCGAAATCAATAGGGTTTGTTGCTTATTTTGTGACCAATCTTCAATTCCTGCTTTTTTTGTGAAGATGTTTTAGCTTTCATTCTAGTTTTGGGAGCAATTTGGACCCCTTGCCGATTTTAAGAGGGATTTTCTCCGTTATGCCGACTTTTGGGAAGGTTTTGTACTTCCTTTGCTTGATTTGTGCCACATGTCTTTGATGACTTGTCCATTTGTGATGAGTCATATGCCACGTAGAGCTTTGTAATACATCATTTGTATGCAACGAAATTTACATGTCTATAGGTTCATCAGGGTTTGGAAGCAACTATTAGCGTGATTTCAGTAACATGTCCTATCTTTCTGCAATCTAGTGGTTTCAAGATCCAGAACAAATATTTTCACAAGATCATCCAAAACTCCGTAGTCCAAAATCTTTGGTTGAGCATCGGAGTTGTGAGATCCCACATCGCCCAGGGGAGTGGATCTTGTGAGCCTTATATGTATATTCCCACCTCTTTCTAGCACGAGGCCTTTTGGGAGCTCACTGGCTTTGGGTTCCGTAGGAACTCCGAAGTTAAGCGAGAAGGGGGCCAGAGCACTCCCAAGATGGGTGACCCACTGGGAAGTTCTCGTGTGAGTTCCCAGAAACAAAACCATGAGGGCGTGGTCGAGGCCTAAAGCGGACAATATCGTGCTACGGTGGAGGCATGCCCGGGATGTGGTGGGGGCCTAGGCCGGGATGTGTCAGATTAGTATCAGAGCCTAACCTTGGCCGCATGTGTGCCGACGAGGACGTCGGGCCCCTAAGGGGGGTGGATTGTGAGATCCCACATCGCCCAGGGGAGTGGATCATGTGAGCCTTATATGTATATTCCCACCTCTTCCTAGCACAAGGCCTTTTGGGAGCTCACTGGCTTTGGGTTCTGTAGAAACTCCGAAGTTAAGGGAGAAGGGGGCCAGAGCACTCCTAAGATGGGTGACCCACTGGGAAGTTCTCGTGTGAGTTCCCAGAAACAAAACCGTGAGGGCGTGGTCGGGGCCTAAAGCGGACAATATCGTGCTACGGTGGAGGCGTGCCCGGGATGGCCGGGATGTGTCAGGAGTATTGTATGCTTCTGAAGCATTTCAAAGGTGATTTTCTTAGAGTAGTGGTTGCTAGTGTTCTTCCTAAAGATGCTAATCGAAGAGAATGTGATTGGACTCCAAATAGGTACTTGCAAGTTGGAATAACACATAGAGCATGCCCTCATTTCTCCGCAGCGACTGGAAAATATAATTTAACAAACCATAAGATTTGTAGCCATTTCGAAGGGACTTGGTAATTAACAGAGGTCGAATAATTCAACTTTCTAACAAGAACCGAAACACCAGTGGCATTTTTGAGTTACTTAAATCAGGCAAATTCAATCCTGATTGTCTTTTGTAGCTACTAAGAGCAGTTCCAGTGTGGGAGCCCTCCCCCTAGGCTATTCACTATTTAATCCACCCAGTGAACAGTAACTTCCCTTAATGAACAGTAACTGCCTTTTTACATCTCCAACGTGGGAGCCCTCCCCTTGGCAATAGGCAATAAAATATTAGTTTTTTTTTTAAATAATACAAAATAAATTTATTTGTAATTTCGGATAAGAGTTTTAAATCGTTCTTGTTGCGCCACGTGTCATTATCCAAAAAGACAATTATTGGTGATGGATTTCCGATCAAATTTTTAATTGTTCTCGTTGCGCCACATATCATTATCCGAAAATACAATTATTGGTGATGGATTTCCGATAAGATTTTTAACCAATCACGTCTCGCCACGTGTCACAATCTGTTTACAATCTTTGAGGATATATTTCCACCAGATTTTTAACGAATGACGACATGCCACGTGGCATTATCTACAGCCTAATCATTTCTGAATCCTCCATATAATCCACCATCCATCCTCTTAAATCTCACACCAATTTTCTCAAGATCTCTAAAAACATGAAATTGTGGTGTAAGGTAGATGATAATGAGAAGGTATTTATAGAAAAGTAAAAACAATTTTTTTTTAAAATTTTCAATTTTTTTTTTCGGATTTTTATTCATTTTTTAAAAAAATTTATTCAACTAATTAATTTTTGCCATTGAATTTAAAAAAATTTGAATTCCAACACTCCAGATTGTGTCACGTGTCACAACAGTAACTTTTCTTAATTTTAAAATTATTTTTTATTTTATTTATTTATTTATAAAAGCAGAATAATATCAACCGTTGATCTCAGATCCAACGGTTGATATTAAATAAGATTTTTTTATTTTTATTACCGTTGCAAATCGAACGGTCTAATTTAAAGAACCTTTGAGATCGAACGAACCGTGAGAAGCCACGTGGCTTCCCAACGGTAACCTCGACAGACTGCGACGCGAGCCCCGGCTTCTGAAAAGGTGTCGGCTAACGCGCCCCCACACGCCTGACAAAAAAAAATAAAATATTGGGCTGACGCCATGATGACGTCAGCCCTTGCATCATATCCACTCGGGCTTGCGGGCTGGCAATTCCTCACAGGCCCAGAGCTCGGGGCTCCCACACGCTGGAGTCAACAGGCCGAGCTCTCCGGCACTGTTCAAGGACCTGTCCCCCAAGCAAAAGCTTCTGCTAGAGCTGCTCTAACAATGCCACAGTGTTCATGCTCAAAATTAATGTGAATTAGGTCAGTTTGACAGTCATCCTGTCCCTTTGCACCCAAATCGAAATCCCCTGTCCCCAAGGCCATCCCTTTGCACCCGAGTTAAAATCCCCTGTCCCCGTCCCTAGGGCAAGTTTCTTCCTTCAAGTTTAGTGTTTTGAACTCCAGCATATGACCCAATTTTATGTATTGTTTTTCGTTTAATTTTACTGTTTTGAAAAATAAGCACATACCATTTACACTTAAGAGGGGTCCATGCCATTTTAGGAATTTGCAATGCCAGCCTGATCTTTTATTCATGAAGACAAACAAAACAAACCCTTAACAACAAAGGGAACGCCTTTCACGTGTAATTATTTTTTGCTTAGCTTCTTCTCGAAAGAAGTATGAACCCTAGCCTTCACCATCATTCATTTGCAATTCTCTTTCTCTCACTTCCTCTTGGCCTCTTTCTTTTTCAAATTCTAGGTCTCTCTATACTAGTGAAGGGGCGAATCAAAATACATGATTAGGTTTAAAAGAATGCAATTCAAGGTAAGCACATAAAAACTATGAGTTTAATCTTTTTTAATTGGTATACTTGAATTTATATTTCATTGTTGTAGATATATTATGTTTGGGGTGTTACTTTTTGTTATGTTATTGATGTTCATAAATGATGATATGATAATATATTTAAGAATTAATTATAAATGGATTTTTATCACAAATGGTCCCTGAAATTGATCTTCATCATCAAGATGGTCCCTAAAATTAAAATCAATCAATGTAGTCCCTGAAAATAGATGTCGCAAATCAATGTGGTATTTTCATCACAATTATGTTAAAATCAATCAAGTGTTGATGTGGCACATAAATGGGCCCACAATATTTACCGGTTTTTATCACAAATGGTCCCTGAAATTGACTCACACTATCAAGATGGTCCTTGAAATTGACCCACACCATCAAGATGGTCCTAAAATTGAAAATCGATGAATGTAGTCTGTGAAAATAGTTGTCGCAAATCAATATGATCTTTCTGCCACAATTTTGTAATTTTTTTTGTTATATGCTGCTGTGAGTTTAATAATTAATCTAAAAAGTTGTCTAAATACCTTTTTGCACAATGGAATTTTTTTTTCTTATAGTATGACCTACTCCAAAGAGAAATCTCTTCCATAAATTCTCAAAGGCACAAGGCTTAACCAAGGCCTAAGATGGGATTTGAAAATAGTTTTCAACCAATTATAGACGCACCTCGGTTATAATCTCATTATCTCAAGAGAGACCTTGCCGTTCTTTGAGTCACCAGACCACCAACGAAGCGCCAAACAAGCTCTCCAAGATTAAGGTTGTGAGGATGTTGATCGCCTAAATGTTAACGTGATGTCCTAGAAGTCGTTGACAATCAGCCAAGCCGTCACCAAAGGTGATCTCAACCCAAGTTTAATTCGGTGAAGGGTATTGAAGTTTGTAAAGGTGTGTGTATTGAGATTATTTTGTTTTAGAGAATAGACAGAGAAGGAGGTAGAGGAATGTGAACTGGGATCGAAGGTGATTGCAGGATTGGGTTTTGGGGTTGACAACTTTTTATTAATTATTAAATTATTAAACCTATTTGTAATTTTTTTTTTAATTTAATTAGACTTGTGTGATCCATTTATGTATCACATCAGCACATAACAGAATTTTTTACAGAATTGTGACGGAATGACTACATTGATTTGGGACACTTACTTGTGGGACTACATTAATCGATTTTTAATTTCAGGAACCGTTTCATGAACTAGAGTAGTTTAAAATAGAAAACCGCCTGGTAAAGAAAACATCAACTTGAAGTATTTCATTTGCCTGATGTGTTCGAAACTGGAAAGAAACTACATTTCATTTGCAGATTTGCTTGAAGCTGGAAAAAAATAGTTATTGTGATGATATAGGAAGGCGGAGTGGGGGTGAGAGCAGCAAGTGCGGAACCCACGTCAAGGCAAGGCCCTCCTCCTCTGCACTCTGCACTACCAGAGTCCCCGAGCTGCGCGCGGATAAATTTTTTATTATGACCGGATTATAGATGGTAAATTATTTGTTTTTATATAAGTGGTGAGAAATTTGATTTTTTAATTTATTAATTTTTTTAATACACATATTTCATCATTTATATAATAATACATAGTATACCATTCCGTGTTTTCATCACACTAAAAAATCTCTCATGCGCTTGCGATTTGCCAAAAAAAAAGTAATTGAGTTTCAGAATTTGGCGCTTCACTATTTTCTCATGCTTTCTCCAGTTTTGGGCCTTTTGGATATGTAGGATTTGATGTGATATATTTTGCATGTTAGGCTTTGAATAATTTGGGCCCCTTGTCATTTTCCCCTTGTTGGGTCATTGTATAGCAAACCTCATTCCATCTCCTCGCTTTTTTCTTCTTCATGTTGAGTGATAGGTAAAGAGCAGGTATACTTAGGTGCACAATCTTCGGCACTCCATTTATGATTACCGAATCTTCATTATATGCTAGTCACGACCGCAAGAGTTTGTTCTTTACATAACAATTTAAAGGTTATTTCACAAAAGCATTCATGTTTAGGTAATTTATATGTTGAACAAATTGACGGTTTTAATATCAATTAAGATTTTTATGAAGAGAATAATATTTTTAGACCGTAATACTACTTGCTATTTAAAATCTTAGTTAAGTAAGGCTAACACGTCAATATACAGTATATGATGCATTATCCTTATTTAACTCATATTATGAATTATCAACACAATCCAGAACATTTGACAAAGCACTACTCTTTTAAATCCCTTTTAATTAGCAACTAACAAGTGGGAAAATTGTAAGTTAATATAGGGATTAATTGGAAACGTGCGAGTTGTTATTGACAAATTAAAACAAATTTAAGGATCATTAGCTACATGTCCAGTGGGAGGCAAAGATGATCAAATCCTTAAACCGATTTTGTGAATAAATATGTGATAATCCATCGTGGAAAGTGGGACGCAGGATCTCGCAGGTGCTGCTTCTGTTATGTTATGTTAACTTGCACCATGTCCATGTGCATTCATCCTAGGAAAATAAATAAATAAATAAATAATTTAGACTATGTGCATGCACCTAAATATTGTTTTATAGGGGAAACAACTGTGTTGTGGTGGTTGTTTTTATGGGGCCACTGGCCGCCGGCCACACCGTTGCAATATAGCCATATAGGAAGATGATTTTCAATTATGCAATCATCATATAAATTATGCAATCATCATATATATGAATGCATTGTGCAATTTGTGTTGATTCCTTTACTAGTTTTATTGGGAAAAATTAATATACCTAGATTATGATCCAATTAGTCATAAACTATAGGCTAATTTAAAAGTACTTTTGAAACGACTGAAAACGTTTTTAGAGAAAATATTTTTAAATTCTAAAACATTTGGAGTCTTTTTGCATGAAACACAAAATATGTGTTTTTTCCAAAAAACAACTTAAGTACATGTTCAAGATTTACTTATATTTTTTAATTAAGAATTGATTCTAAAAACAATTTCAGCCATTTTAAAACATATTCTAACGATGTTTCGAGTTTTCAAACTCAGCTGTTTTTCGCCTTTGGCATCTCAAATACCGGGTTGGATAATACATACACTAGGTCAAGTAAATGGTCAAACATATATTATATTTATAGGGTCGAGTAAAAGGTCGAAAGAAAACAGTCTAGACTAGTTTACTTTAGGTTCCATAGTAAATGAAAATAAACTTATCTCATACTGTTTTAACTCAAACATATCCTCCCTTTGGATAATACTACATATTTTTTTCATTTGCGAGTAATGTATCTTAAGCATATAAACTCAACGATTGAAACTATTTAATTTCTTAATCATTATTTGAACATCATTTTTATAAAAAATTCATTCGAACTGAAAATTGTTTAATCATTCAAACGTATTGAATAAAAGAACAGTTTGTAATGAATACATTACTTGGTACCTAGTACCTACACCATTGATTTATTCTATACATTTTAATTACTAAATTATCTCCGATTCATAGGTAAATATTAATTATTTGCATAGGAAGAATAAGCTCATTCCTTCAAAAGGAGAATTCATGTATTATCCTTTCACCAAAATAAGATATTCTCAGTGGAACAATTCTAGCACCCATTAACCTATTTGTTACAAGCAAAATGTTAATTGGTTGATTTAACCCTAGTTTTAGAACAATATTTTTAGCTCCATGGAAATCCCTAAAAATATGTATACAACTGACCATTGGAAGATCGAAAACGGTATAACATGAGAGATTCTTTTTTGCAACCATTTCAATACATGACAAGTCTATTGGATGAGTGGATCACTTTTTCAACACAGAGAAAATAATAATAGGCTAAGTGATGCCAAAAGGACTATGAAATAGTTGCTAGGGAGAATCACAAACCAGAGGCCAAATTTATGACATGCATGTAGGTATATTGTAACAAAGAAGAGACAGTCACAAACTAGATAGATAAAACTTAACACATGTAGAGCTATGCATGTGATTAAGTTGTGACATGATTGTTGGGAGGTGATGATGGTAAAACCAGACACAAGTGGGAAGGTTTTTAACTTTGTGATCATGATCGGATTTCATTCTTGGCATAGTAGCTGCATATATCCTCCAATGAATCAAACCCTATTTATAAACAGTCAAGTTGGGGTTGGGGTTAGATCGACCATGGACCTACTTGGCTAATTCTACTACAATGCGCGCACCTTGCTTGCGAGCCTGGCAAAAGATGATACGAGCCTGTGAGAGGTTGATTTATTTGCTTGGATGACAGGTGGTTTTCGCAAGCTTCACTTCAATAATTCTTCTTCTGATAAATTCATAACATTTTCTGGATATCTGCATGTGGATGTGAACATTGCACAAGAAGTTGGATGTCGGGAGGAAGCAGAAACTAGCTGCCACGTGCTCGTCATCGTCATCCTCTATCCTTCCCTTCTTTTTGTATAATTATTGAAAGTCCTAATGTTACCAAAAATGGTTTTAAATAGATGGGACACCAAACCCACCTGGGACCCTTTGATCCTTTACGACCACCACCCTAATAAAAAAATTAAATTGGTTTATATTTTATCCTGTACAGTGTGCACTCAGATCACAACCTTAAGTATTTTCTAATCACCATATAATGTCTAGTTGTACAATACCGATAACATATCGGATCGATCTACCTTAAAATCAAAGTTTATTTTTTCACTTTTTATATATGCATGCACCACTCGGCAGCCTATCTTGCTTCAGATTTCATCAGTTTATTTACCCTAGTTGTTGGTTCTGGAAGATGAGAACATTGACAAGTATCGTCCATTTTTTACGTTTGTGAAAACTGAATTTACTGGAACTCTAATTGGGTTGAGAGTTTATACGATAACTGCATTGAGAACTTGTAATGCACTGAAGAAGTTATAAAGACATATGCATGACGCATGCCCTAACACCAAAACTTCATCCTATCTTCATATACTACGTACCAAGCAAATATACCCATTAATTGATTGTTTACCAAAAAATTACTCATTAATTAGTATAACAGTTTGAAAAGTATGTATACTCAAAAACAGTAAAGAATTCTAGGTTCTAACGTTACGAAATCATATTCAAAATTCTAAAAAAAAGATAAACGCTAACCCTAGCTCGCATAGACCGAAGAATTTTCCCTCACATACATGAACAATAAAGTCCTCGAACTTCCTCTATTTTGTGTCCCTAGTGATGAGCCGCGATAGGGACGTGTAAGAGGGGCGCACGTACGTTACAACTGAGGGGCCCCACAATTCTTTCTAAAACACCGATGAGGGTCGTGCAGTGGGGGCGCAACCCCATGCCTCTTCCCGCGTTGGCCCAGCTCTCCGCAAACGCATCCGCCCTTCTTCCATTTGTACAGTCAAGCCGGGGCCCGCCGGTTGCGCTAAGGAAGCCACCACGTGTCCGTCCGATTTCCCGGGTTTAGCACCGCTCAGCACGTCACGTCTGCGTTGCCTTCGTCGCTGATGTCGTGGACGAGCCCAGAGTGGGCCTAGTGGGTCCCGACCCGAGTCATCTCAATACTTAAGTCCTTGTGGGTGGGTCTTTGACTCGTTGTTCATCTATCATTGCTGGTACTTAGGATAGCACAGCTTAGCTGGATCTTGCTGTAAAATTTTGGATTAAAATATTGCAGTATCCAACGAAAAAAGGGTAAAAGCAAAACCCTCAAGGAATCTGTAAATTTTTTTGATTGGATAATCGGAGTGAGGACATGCATGGATGCATGCTTTGTTTTTTACTTTGTTAACAATCAACCTAAAAGTGGTAAAAAGAGAGCAACAAAATGGTGTGCATGATGATGGGAAAGGCATGCCCACAAGTGATTGATAGTGATTAGATGCAAGTGATGTTAATGTAGCAACAAGAGAACATGTGAGAGAATGGGTAAGTGAGATGCAAGCCTTTTAGTCAAGGGCAAACAAAAATTGGACAATGATTTTTAAACAACCCAAGAATGTGCAACAATGGCACCCAAAACCTGTGAAAGGAAGTAGGGTGAAAAACCAAAAAGAGAAATAACAGTCGTGGACACGCGTAAGTGATTATGACCTATTGATGCATGATGAGAGTTGTTTAGGTTTTCTTGTTCTTGTGGGTTTAGAAAGCAACTTACATGGACCAGGACGTCACAATATAGTAGTAAATATGTTTTATGTAAGTTATTCTCGTGGATTTAGGTTTTTTATTCAATTGCTTTAATTAACCCTTGTATCTTGTTTCTTTATGATAGAATTATGAAATTCTTGAAATTTATCTTGACGCTTTTATTTTTAATAAAACTTGTATACACATCTTTTTCTTTAAATCATAAGCATCTACTAAAATGATGTACCATGAAACAATGACAACCAAAACATATAAAAGAATGTACGTTGAAAAACCAAAAACAAGAGAATGCTACAATTCTATGGGCGCAAGCGATGATGAGTCGGTCATGTCATGTGGACTTACTCGCAAACATGAACGACTAACGATATAGCATACAATTCAAACATAAATTACGTCGTTTCTTCCATGTTGGTTTTCACATCCAAAAGCAAAAAAGCAATGAAGATGAAAACTTTGTCAAGAGATCACAAGTATATATTCTCTCTAGGCGCATGCAGAACAAGACTGAGGCTACTATCATATCATGTGGTAGTGTTGGTTTTAAAAGTGAGTTTGGAGAGGATGTGTGCTTTTGCTTGATTGGGACTTGGGGAGATGACACTCATGATTTAAGTGGCATTTGCCAAAGGAGATGGGGGAAAGTTAGCAAAAGTAGCTTTGGACTTTTTCTCCAACTTCAACGGTATGCCACGAGGCAATTCAACAGTAGCAGCAGCTCCAATCACCTGTAACCTACTTAGGGATGGCAACTGTTCGGTTTGGGGATGAAAATGCTATATCCATCCCCATAACCACGAAAATTAACCATATCCATAACCGCAAATTAACCATCGGGGATTATCCATAACCATATTCACTGGGTAACGGATTTTCAATCGGTTATCAGTTATATCCATCTTCGTAAAAAAAAAAAATTATATTTATCCAATTGACGCATTATAAATTTTAGTAGATATTAATTCCGTCATTAAATAGCAACATCCAATTACAAAAAACATAACAATATATTTGAAGTTGTTCATGAAAACATACACCAATTTCTTGACAGTGAGACTCTTAAAGAGAGATGAATTTGATAAACTTGTAACATTTGATGATTGATATATAAAATGATTCAATGAATTAATTTGGTTGAGTATAACAATAAGAGTATTGAATTGATGAGGTTGTTGGTATGTCCCATGCATGATGTTTGGTGCATAATAAAGATAGTATAGGGTTTGATGCTTGCATAATGAATTAGTATAGGGAAGGTTCGGTAAATTGAATAAAATTATATTTTATATCAAATATATATATATATATATATATATATATATATAATATTCTGGTCAGATTCGAGGACGAATACGGATTGAGGATCCTTATAAACATATCCAAAACCATAACCAAATAAAGTTCACGGTTTTTCCCTATATCAATACCATACCCAAATTTTCATATCCAAATCCAATCCATTCGGACGGTTATCCACGATTATCGGGTTTAACGGTTAGAATTGTCATCCCTAAACCTTCCCAAGGGAGCCACCACCATTGCAATTTTGCATTGCATTTGGACGAGCGTGAAATCAAGCTCGGGTTTACACACAAATATTATTCCATTTTTTTTGCGTTAAAAGCAAACCCCAAATTACTAAACCCATCAAAAGCTAGAACAAGAAACGATAAATAGATTATAAAATTGATCAGTAACTTTATGGATTTAAATCTCTGCTGGGAAAGCCCAGAAAAGCCAGAGCTTAAAGCATAAAAGGCAACCACACTCGCAGACGCAGAGGTTTCATTTGCTGGTTTTTCTTGGGGCTGGAGAGGAAGAGTGGGTTTTTAGGTCACGAATTTACAGAGTTTTTCTTTTCCTGTGACGGTGAGAGGTGAAAAGCAAAGGGAGGTTGGCGTTTGTTCGTCGTAATAGAGAAAATGCTAGTTACTAAAGACTTACAAGGAATATACGGTTTCAGAATATGCTCAGTTGCTTTATCATGGCTTGTCACAGCTTTTCTTGCATAAGGAATCGGAAAGCAATTCTTTTTTTTATTTAATTATAGTTTACAGGATTAATATATTGGTTTAGTTTGCTGATTCAGTTCTGCTGTCTTGGATTCTATGGTATGAGGAAATTGTGATTACTAGGTAAAATTCCAAGTTTTTAGATTCGATTTTTTTCTACGGTCTCGCTTATAAAAGAAGAAAAACCGTCACTATTAATTTGAGCTAATGTTATTGAAAACACGTGGTTGAAGGAAGTTAATGTTCCACCTCAAAACCAAAGCGGAATAAAGTTGGGATATGCAAAAGTCCCTTGAGTTTTCAATGTGGGGCAAAATTCTGCATCTTTACAAGCACCTTCACATATGAAGATACTCAAATAAAACACGTAGACAACACATATCAAATAAACATGTGTGATCGTTATACTTTTGTATAAGCCAAATATGTTTGATTTACAACACTTCCAGCATGGGCTGGAGCTCGGGGGACATGCCAACAAACAGGGCCCGAGAGCCCGAGGGACAGGGCAGGCTCGAGCACCAGGCCTGTCACGAATTGCCAGCCCGCGAGCCCGAAGGCTATCTGACGCAAGGTTGACGTCAGCCCCTTTTTTTATTTTTTTCTGTCAGGCGCGTGCACTGCACTCGTGCGTGGGGGCGCGTCACCCGACATGTTTTCAGCGAATGGGGCCCGCGGCGCAATTTCAAATTGTTACCGTTGGGAAGCCATGTGCCTTCCCATGGTCCGTTGGATCTCAACGGCAAGAAAATGTGGACCGTCAAATTTGCAACGGTAAAAAAATAAAAATAAATCTTATTTAATATCAACCGTTGGATCTGAGATCAACGATTGATATTATTCTCCTTTATAAATAAATAAAAAGAAAAAATAGTTTTAAAATTCATAAATGTTACCGTTGTGCTACATGACACAATCTAGAGTGTTGGAATTCAATTTTTTTTAAATCCAACGGCAGAGATTAATTAGTTGAATAAAAAAATTTAAAAATTGTAAAAAATGAATAAAAATCCGAAAAAAAATTGTTTTTACTTTTCTATATATACCTTCTCATTATCATCTACCTTAGTCCACAATTTTATATTTTCTCAACTACTTTCAACCACATTCCTATCTTTCTCTCAAAGTTTCAATCCAATTTTTTTCACCAAAATGACTACTGATGCAGGTATGAATTGGACGCTTCTTGAAGATGTTGCGTTGTGTACTAGCTGGGTTGAAGTTACTTATAGTTTGCTTACGGGTAATGAGATGCAGTTGCGAGAAATGTGGAGTCTTATTCATACCAATTATCTTGAGAAAATGGGTGGAAAAAGAACCAAAGAATCGATGTCTAGTCGTTGGAAATTACTTAGCCAATCGTTTAGTACGTGGAGAGACGCCTTGGCACAAGCTAGTACTAATCTTCGAAGTGGGGAAAATTATGCGGATCAGGTAATAATATATTATTTATTTGTTTGTACTTTACCCAAATTTACATTATAATTATTTGTTTGTATTATTTCTTTGTTACCTACTTTCATTATAATTATTGGTTTGTATTATTTATATGTTACCTACTTTCATTATAATTATTTCTTATCCCGCATCATTAGCAACTTCAAGCACAAGCTTGGTATGGTGCCTAAACCAAAAGCAAAAATAAATCATTCAACCGAAGGGAATGTTGGAATATTGTCAAAGATTGTCCTAAATTCAAAGTTGTGCCTGTCGGTCCCAAAGTTTTCATGAATAACACCCCTCTACACTCTACACCTGATCATGCCTCGCATGTTCATGAAGATGAAGCAGAAGAAGTGCCCGAAACGCCCCCCCTGAACAAGCGTCGAGATCGACCCGTTATCCAATTAGGCCTTAAGGTAAGAAGGCTTCAAAGAGAAAAGGGAGTGCTTCCAAGAATGATTATGCAAAGTATATGGAAGAACTTGCTCGCCAAGGTGAATTGACTTTGGCACGGGAAATGACGAAATTTGAGGCTGATAAGGCTAAAGAGGAGGCAAAAGCTGCAGCTGTTAAGAGAGCATTTCAAGATAATGAGAGAGAAAGAGAGCTACTTAGGCAAGAAAGGGAACATGTTAGAGAAGAAAGAATGGCTCAACGAGATCGTGACATTATGAACACGCCTTTAGAAGGGAAGTCTCCAAATTCTAAATATTTTTGGAAGTCGGAGAAAGCGGAAGTGGTGCGAAGAAGGCGTGCAAGAGAAGCGAGAGCAAGAGGAGATGGTCCTAGCACGACAAGAGAAGATCATCCTCGCACCACAAATTCGTTAAGTGATGATGAATAGAGTACTTTTTGTAATCAGAGCCCATAATTTTCCAATCACTTTGGGTTGTAATCTCTTATTTATTGAATAGAGTACTTTATGTTGTTTCCAATTTATTGATTTTAGTACTTTATTCAAACTAAGAGTATATTTATTTAACTTGGTAATTTATTTATACTAAGAGAATCTTTATTCAAAAGACATTTAAACATACCAAATAAAATTACATAAACATACCAAATAATAAAAAACTCACTAAATGAACTAAAAAAAACACACCAAATAAAATTAGATAAACACACCAAATAAAAATAAACACACTAAGTGAACTTAAGTATCTTAAGCTTGTTTCAATTCACATTGGTGCTCTATCAAATCAATTTGACGGGCATTGTGCATATATGGCCTTTGAAGTGCAGTATATCGTTGAATGATCAATTCATTGTAACGTCCATCCCTTTCTAATGGCTCATGTTGCACGGGTTCTTCAGTGGCGTCATGAGCACAATATATACGTGTTCTTGAATTGTTCATCGTGTCTGGCTCATATTCATCAACGGCATCATAATCGTACTCATCTTGCACAATCATGTTGTGAAGAATGATGCACGTCATCATGATGGATCGAAGCGACTCTACATTAAACAATCTGGTAGCCCCCCTGACAATTGTCCAGCGAGCTTGGAGGATACCAAAACAACGCTCCACATCCTTCCTACACCCCTCTTGACAGCTTGCAAAGTGTTTTTCCTTTGCAATTCGCGGACGTGGCACCGTTTTGACAAATGTTGACCACCTTGAGTGAATGACGTCTGCTAGGTAGTATGGCCCATCGTACATACGTTTGTTGACGCAGTACGTGACTTTTGGTGCCTTTCCTTGCAGGACATCATTGAATACTAGGGATTGGGAAAGGACGTTGAGGTCATTTTGAGCTCCTGAAACCCCAAAAAAGGCGTGCCAAATCCATGTATCAAAAGATGCCACCGCCTCCAAAATGATACTTTTTGCTCATTTTCTGTCCCCATAAGTGCCTTGCCATGCACAGTTTTTCCATGTCCAGTGCATACAATCGATGCTCCCAATCATCTCAGGAAAACCTCGCATCTCGGCCTTCTTCAGAAGCTTTTGTAAGTCCATGTTAGTAGGTTTCCGGAGGTACTATGTGGTGTAGATAGATTCGATTGCTCCGCAAAACCTCATCAGGGACTCAAGAATTGTTGATTTCCCCATCCTCGCTATCTCATCCACTTGGTCTGCAGATGCTCCATACACAAGCATCCGCATCGCAGCAATAATTTTTTGCTGAGGAAGGAGACCCATAGCACCAAAAGCATCATTCTTTTGCACAAAGTAAGAATCATGGTTGCAAACAGCAATCATGATTTTGTTGAACAAATGTCGTTCCATTCTAAAACGACGTCTAAAGTACGTATCAGGGAATGCACTGTTACAGACAAAATAATCGTCCAAGAGTTATGCACCTCGTCGTTGCCTGCTTCTATCAAGGTTTCCGGAACGGCTGGGCCTGGAGATCTGAGCCACAGCTTGGATGGCTCGACGGGAATGTGAGGCTCTGGCCATTCTTGCTTCGTCATCTCTCCTTCTACGCTCATCCTACTTTTCCATTTCATTTTAGGCCACTTGGAGATTGAACATTCCTTCTATTTGGTTAAACAATTATTTCTCTTGCTGATTGATTTCCCACATCATACTTGAAGAAGAAGACATTGTAAGAATGAAGCAGAAACTATGAATAATGATACAAATTTTGATTTTGGTAAAGAAGGAAGCAGAAACTATGAATAATTATAGAGATCTTGAGAAAATTGATGTGAGATTTTAGAGGATGGATGATGGATTATATGGAGGATTCAGAAAGGATTAGGTTGTAGATAATGCCACGTGGCATGTCGTCATTCGTTAAAAATCTGATTGAAATCTATCCTCAAAGATTCTGAAAAGGTAACGACACGTGGCACGACGGCATTTGATAAAAATCTTATCGAAATCCATCACCAATAATTATCCTTTCGGATAATGACACGTGGCGCAACGAGAACGATTAAAAATCTGATCGAAATCTATCATCAAAGATTCTGAAAAGGTAAGGACACGTGGCACAACGACATTGAATAAAAATCTTATCGAAATCCATCATCAATAATTGTCTTTTCGGATAATGACACGTGGCGCAACGAGAACGATTAAAAATCTTATCGAAATCTATCCTCAAAGATTCTAAAAAGGTAAGAACACGTGGCACGACGGCATTGGATAAAAATCTTATCGAAATCTATCACCAATAATTGTCTTCTCGGATAATGATACGTGGTGCAACGAGAACGATTAAAAATCTTATCCGAAATTACAAATAAAATTATTTTGTATTATTTAAAATAAAAATAAAAAACTAATATTTTATTGCTTATTACCAGGGCTATTCAAGTGAAACGGTGAAGATGCAAAAGGTAGTTACTGTTCATTAAGGGCAGTTACTGTTCACTGAGTGGATTAAATAGTGAATAGCCTGAGGGGCTCCCACGCTGGAACTGCTCTTACAAATGATAATACAATTAACACATAAATCTAGCATCAAACATACCATATTCAGATCAATGAAGATTAAGAAATTAAGAAACGAATAAAGTAATTAGGTTTTAAAAGAAAACATGCAAACACACCACACCACAGGGCTGGAAAAAAATCCCAAAAATCCCAAACCGAACCGAAAGATTCCCGAAACCAAACCTAAAAAATCCCAAACCGAAATTCCCGAAAGTTTCGGTATCCAATATCAAACCTTTCCCGAAATTTCGGTACGGGAATCGGTCTCAAGTTTTTGGGATTTCGGTATTCCCAAACCGAACTGAAAAATAAATAAATATATATATATATATATATAATTTAATTTTTAAATATATATAGGAGCACATCTTTAAGGGGAACATCATATACCTACAATAGTGAAAATTGAAATACTGAAGGAGCACTGGAAATCGATGATGGAACATATACAGGAAGGAGCCCTAAGATAGATAGTGGAACATATGCAGAATTTTTAAATCACGGGAGATTGATAGATGGATACATAGATGCAGAATAAACACGGGAGATTGATAGATGGATACATGGATAGATTATAAGTTACAATTTGCTTGAGAAAACTTTACATCTATCTATAATATTTATATGATATTGTACAGAAGTTTACTCAAGCATATATTAACATTTTAGACATAATTTTGGGGATTGGCATGAATATAGATAGATGTATTAGTTTACTCAAGCGCATATTAACGTTTCAGATTGGCAGATTGCTTTTGAATAGGCAAATACTAACTGGGCCTTGCCATTTGATTGACATATTTGTGTGCACAGATTAGTAGAAACAAATTGGCAAATTGAGCCTGCCTATATGTCAATTTTTCAATGTAAAAGGTTGAATTTTAGTCCAAAAGCATAATATGTCAAATTTTAGTCCAAAAGCCCAAAACCATTTCGAGATTCCCGATTTGTTCCGAAATCCCGAAACTATTTCAGGATTCCCGAAAATTGGGATTCCCGAAAATTTGGTTTGGGATCGGTATTGAAATTAAGATTTCCGAAAATTTCGGTTTAGAAATCGAGACAAGGGTTTCGGTATGGGATCCCATACCGAACCACTCCTACACCACACCACCAAAACTGAAACGGTATGGGATCCTATACCGAACCACTCCTACACCACACCACCAAAACTGAAAAGCAACGCACCTGCAAGTGCAGGGAGGATGAGTCATGACTAGGAAATGAGAGAGCAAACAATATAGGCCAAGGAAGCCTTATCCTGATAAATGGCCCCCCAAAGGACACGTGTCTAGAGGGGGAAACGGGTTGAGAATGTGGTGACTGGTGGGAAAGTAAAAGCTGGACACAGACAGCAACAGCAACAGCGCAGCGCAGCAGAGAATTACACCGGTTTACTCAACGGAGGTAAAAAAAATTAATAACTCAACGGAGCAGCTTTTTGGGAAAAGAAACAAAAACTCGTTGAACGGGCTTCCGCAGCCCCTTGTCTGTTCCGTTCTGTCCTGCATCACGGGGAATCATGTTTGCCTTTGGACTAATGGATTTGTACCTAATTTTCTTTTGTTTTTCTTTCTTTTTTGCTTTCTTTTCCTTAAAATTGAAAATTTTCTCCACAGAGTTGTCCAATTACATCATTTATTGAGTATCTTTTCATAATGTATAGAATTTCGTGTAATTTACTATAATCCGACTCCACATTGCGTAAAGTTAGTGAAAATTGACCTACTTGATTTGCTAATCGAAATTTTTTCATAAATTAAAATTATTTTTTTGAGTTGGTATTATAAAATTTGCAAGTTTATTATATGACCACTATTGGTGAATTGAAAGTGGAAAACCTAAACCACCCCGACAATGTATGGAAGTGGTTGTTTACTTTGGCAACATGGTTTCCAAGTTTTGAACAAACGAATATTATGTTGGTGTAAAACATTAATCGATCAAAATAGCAAACATTATCCTCTACATCGTCATGAAAACGGTTTTTTGTTTTTGTACTTATATATGTACTTAAGGTTGTCTTAGGTGTCTCGATGCTTATTCATGATGCACTTTTCGATAATTTATCTAGTCGAACGTGTGTTTTATATTCTTAACGTTGTAGTTATTTTCATAATCTTAAAACTTTCCCCCATAGTCAACATTTTGGAAAAAAAAGAAGTTTGTTTGTATTTTAACTTTTGTTTCCTTTTCTAATGACAGAGTGCTAGTCACCCAAATTGAATCTCCCACAAGTAAATGAAACACAAAATAAAATCAAAGGTAAATCAAAATTTGGACGACTTTATTATTTTTCTAACCTTAATATTTTTCTTTAACTAAGCATCATTGGTTGCATGATTAAATTAGTAAAGGAGTAGGATTCTATTCTTTTCAAATTTCTTTTCTTTCTAGTATTTTTCTATTTGAATTGTCACGATTAAACCACGTTAACATTTATGGTGACTTCTTTATAAAAAGAAAAACAAAAAAAAAAAAAAAAAGTAAGAAAGCATGGAAGAAAAGGAAGATGATTTGGAAAGGAAGAGTATCTAAAAATAAAAATTTGGACAAAAAAAATTAAATTTTAGATTAACTGATTTGACTTTGATTGAAACATTGCATAATTTGAAAGGTCAAATCACAGGAAACAGATAAACAGTAAACAGATAAAACGGGAAGGTAAATAGCAGAGTTAAAAAGGAAAAGATTATACAAAATTACAAATGGTAAGCAGTAAATTAAGGAAGGAACTTGTTAGTTAATCAAGTTAATTATTTATTTATTTTTATTTGTATATGAGCTGGATCCACTCTTCCAGGAGTGACCCACCTCTGAATAAAATATTCAATTATTAAAAAAAGGTAAGAAATAAATAATTAAATTCATAAAATAAACCCAAAACACAGACAATTAGAGCTTGGAAGCAGAGACAGACAAGTCCAGCTCTATCAACTTCAATCCGAAGAATATATATATATATATACACACACACACATACATACATAATAAAATTTTCTCAGCAGAAAATCAATAATCTTTTTCAATTTTGTTGCTTTTGCTCAACTGGGTTCTTTGAGTTTTGAATTGGGTATGAATCAAAACCGGAGCTTAAGCATGTAATTCGGGTTATCTGGTAGGGGATTTTTATATATAATTATATATAGATAGAGAGATATCTTGCAGTTTATTCGGTTTCCGAGATTTAGGTTTTTTGAAGCTATGCATCTGAGCAACGGCATGGGATCGATGTCAACGGCTAGTTCGAGTGGAGCTTGGAAATCGGGGGATGTGGTCACTGACCAGTTTCCTGCGGGACTAAGAGTCCTTGTGGTCGACGATGATCCTACTTGCCTTATGATCTTGGAGAGGATGCTCAGAACTTGCCTCTATGAAGGTACTCTTTTCTGAGTTTCTCTCTCTCTCTCTCCCTCTCTCTCCCCTCTCTCTCTCTCTCTAGAGACTTTGCTTCATGGGTTTTCTTCAATCCTTCTGTAGATGTCAATTACCTGTCTCCCAACATGGATTTATCTTTCTTGTGGGTGATTTACTGCAAGTTTTACCACTTGGGTTATAATTACTTGTGTTTTTCATGCTGTTGCTTAAGGGATTTGGAGCTTGTGGTAGAAGTTAAGATTTGGATAATTTGATATCTTTTACTGCTTAAGTTGTGATTTTGTTTAGATTTGAATCATGGGTTGTGTTAAATTTTGTTACTTGCTCTACATGGTTTGAAATTGTACAGTGTTAATTTTTTGTTTTTAAAAAGGTTAATCGTCTTGTTCCACAAGTAAGATTTGAGTTTTGGTTTGTGTCTTTGTAGATTCATAGCCCTGTTATATTAATTTTGTTCTATAGTTTGTTTATTTACTAAATTTGTGGATTGATTGAGTTGGTTTGTTTGGGATTTTTTAGTGACAAAATGTAATCGTGCGGAGATCGCACTTTCGTTGCTTCGTGAGAACAAGAACGGATTCGATATTGTTATCAGTGATGTGCACATGCCAGACATGGATGGATTCAAACTCCTAGAGCAAGTTGGACTGGAGATGGACCTGCCTGTTATCAGTGAGTTCCTCGTTTGAGTAATTTTGTGTAGATTTAACTATTGTTAACCGGAATCGTATGTGTTAATTTGGAGCTGACACCTGATATGTGTAATTCCACAGTGATGTCTGCTGATGATGGAAAAAGTGTTGTTATGAAGGGTGTGACTCATGGTGCTTGTGATTACCTAATCAAACCGGTTCGCATTGAGGCGCTGAAGAACATATGGCAGCATGTAGTGCGGAAGAAAAAGAATGAGTGGAAGGATGTGGAGCAATCTGGAAGTGTGGAAGATGGGGATCGGCAGCAGAAACCATCCGAAGATGCAGATTACTCGTCCTCGGCAAATGAAGGGACTTGGAAGAACTCAAAGAGGAGGAAGGATGAGGAAGAAGAGACGGATGAGAGGGATGATTCATCCACATTAAAGAAGCCGCGGGTGGTTTGGTCAGTTGAACTTCATCAACAGTTTGTGGGCGCTGTCAATCAACTAGGCATTGATAGTATGTCTTCTTCCCTATACTCTTCAATTTTTTACTTCCTGATTGACTGTAGCCTAATATGTATAAGTGCTTTTGATCCTTTGAGTTTTGCACCTGTTTCTTCAACTAGGAGCTCAGTCAGTTTGAATTTACGTACACACACTTCACGCGAACGGAATGGGCATGCATGACTCATAATTAAGACCATGGATTTATATTTCTTCAACAGTGTAGAATGAATCACTTTATTTTCCTTTGCTTTTGGATAAAGTTGAATCATGGATTTATGTATGTATGATTAGTCGACGCCAGTCTCATTTTGTATTGCAAATTATTTTTAATAAAAAATCAAACTTGATTATATGATACAGAGGCCGTTCCTAAGAAAATTTTGGAGTTGATGAATGTTCCTGGGCTTACTAGAGAAAATGTTGCTAGCCATCTTCAGGTATGATAATTAAGCATATTTTAATAATTTACGAGGAGGAATTCTCTTACAATGTGAATTTGAGAAAAGTTCTGTTCTTATGTGACATGGTTAAAATATGTTTTTTGTTTGAGAATAACTCAGTGTGCCAATTTATGAAACAGAAATACAGACTGTACCTTAGAAGGTTAAGTGGGGTGTCTCAGCACCAGAATAATTTGAGCAACTCTTTCATGAGTCCTCAAGAAGCGTCTTTCGGAGCAATGTCATCGCTCAATGGGCTGGATCTTCAGACGCTAGCTGTCACAGGTCAACTCCCTGCTCAAAGCCTTGCCACACTCCAAGCAGCCGGACTTGGGAGGTCAACGACAAAATCAGGCGTACCTATGCCCCTTGTTGATCAAAGGAACTTATTCAGCTTTGAAAATCCAAAGTTGAGGTTTGCGGAGGGGCAACATCATCTGAGCAGTGGCAAACCGATGAACTTACTTCATGGGATTCCAACAACTATGGAGGCAAAACAGCTTGCCAACTTGCACCAGTCTGCACAATCTCTTGGGGCTGTCAATATGCAAGTCAATGCTCATGGAGTCCAGAACAGTTCTCTACTTATGCCGGTAGCTCAATCGCAGCCAAGAGGGCAGATCTTGAATGAAACTTCTGGAAATCATGTTCCACGGCTCTCATCATCAATGGGGCATCCCATCATGTCTAATGGTATGAGTAGTGGAGTTTCGGGAAGAAATGGAATTGTTGATAGCGGCAGAGGCGGAGGATATAATCCAATGCAACAAAACTCGTCAATGTTGAATTATCCCCTGAACAACAGTTCACAACTACCATGCAACAGTTTTACTCTTGGAAGTACACCAGTAATGTCCAGCCTCACGTCTAAAGGAGCATTTCCAGAAGATGTAAATTCTGACGTAAAAACATCTTCTGGATTTATGCCAAGTTATGATATGTTTAACGAGTTACAGCAGCACAAATCAAATGATTGGGACTTGCAGAATGTGGGATTGACTTTTGACCCCTCTCAACATACAAACTCCATGCACAATAGCCTTGATCCATCAGTTTTAGTTCATCAAGGATTTTCTTCTAGCCAAAGAGGTGGACAGAGCAGGAGTCCATCTACTGTCGGAAAAGCTCTGTTCTCAATGGGCGAAGGCAGTCATCTTGGGAATGTGCAAAATACCGGTCAACGTCTTAACGGTCTTGTTGTTGACAATACAGTTAGGATTAAAGCTGAAAGTGCCCCCGATGCAACTTCTCAAACTAGCTTCTTTCATGAACAATATGGTCAGGATGATCTAATGAGTGCACTTCTCAAACAGGTCAGTTTTTTGCCTTTATTCCATTTTACGGTATTTGAATTTTTAGATACATGTTTCGAGCTATCAAGGCATTATTTACTCATGAAATTTCTTCTGTTTTTCAACAGCAAGATGGACTTGGACCCGCTGAAAATGAGTTTGACTTTGATGGGTATTCCTTGGATAATATTCCTGTGTAGAATGCGCTCCTATAGTATTTTGTATGATTGCAGATCTGGTGTATATAATTGCGGCAATGGAAGTCATTTCTTCTGCAATCAGATGGTGGATATTCAAGTTGGTTTCTACATCAGAGAAAACCAGAGTGCGTAATTTCACAAATCATATCTTGCGTTGTGAATATCATGATCTGCTGTTTTTAGGAGATAAAAGATGAGGATGATGGATAACCGAGGTGGATCGAATACGTCTAAAGATATTTGTTATGCACAATACTGCTGCATGGTAGGCAAAGCATACATGCAAAATTTTGAGGGGCTAGAAAGAAGCATCGTTTTCTGGGGTGCCGGTGAAACTTGTCCTCGGTTTTAGGCTCATCTTGAGTATTCTAGGGTAGGTTTTGATACTTTTTCTAACTCTAATAACACACATGAAGCCTGCCGTTAGTGAATTTCTTTTGCCCCATCCTTCGTTCTCGTTCCCGTTATCGTTCAAGGAATTGAGTTTGATGTACATATATTCTATTTGGTTACTCGAGACATAAGTCTGGGGTATTCTTTTCTGGTTGTTTTTCTTGTACTCAAAATTTCTAGGAATTCTTGTATGTCCTCTATTCTTGATAATCTTCTCCTATCTTAGTACATGGTTTTTCTTATATTTTTTTATGTATTTGTGAAGTAGGGAGAGAAACTTCGGTGTGCTTGTTTGACTAGTGCAAGCTCTCACACCACGTGGAGCCAGTGTAGGGTCGGGTCTGATTGAAATACATGGAAGTTCTGTGCTTTTGCGAGAGGTGCGAACGAGGTGGTCCTAAGTTTTATGCTAAAGTTACAAATGAGTAATGCTAGTGGTGATGTTTCACTATTTTTAGGCACTAATTCGAAAAGGTGTATTGGCTTGTGCTGGAGCGAGAGTAAATGGGCAAACGGGAATAATGCAACATGAAGTGGTCGGATAAGATAACAAGAAGTGGTCCGCATTAATTAAGCATGAGCTTCGGAATCATTCCAACAGCCACCAAAAAGAAGCAAAAACTAAAAAAGGAAGGAGCCTGCAGAATAGAATAGAATATTAACAAGGAATAATTTCAGTTGAACAAGTCGCGAAAGTGGGTTAGGTTTTCAATTAAACATGACCACTCCCTCTGCACAACTAGCGACATGAACTTCTCCAGTTCTGTGCAAGCCTTATTTTTAGCTATGCTCGTTAAAACACAAAATTCGTTTCATTGTCTTGTGAACTCTCTTCCCTGAAACTCAAAAGTCACAATCAGAAACTTATGTGGGACCCATCACTTAATAAGCCTGTCACTTGCCAATGAATTTGATTATAAACCTCCACCATGCGTTAACATTCAATAATATAAAAAAAAAATATTAAAACCGAGTTTTAAGGATAAAAGGACGAATTTAACATAAAATATTATAAATCTCCATTATGCGTTAACATCCCACATAATGCAATTAACAAAATTAAAGCAATGTGAAACGAATTTTGAATTTTATAGAAATGACGATTTTTGAGTTTTAAGGAGCAAAATGAGATCCGAAGTCAAGTTCCAGGAGGCAAAGTGAAGCGAATTTTGAGTTTCAGAGAGTAAAGTGATAACTTTTAAGTTTGATGGGATAAAGTGAGATTAAAATCGAGTCATAGGGAATGCAGCTAAAATAAAGCCTTAGTACAACTACCACTTGAACTTAAAAATAAGATAGGGCTATTCACACGCTCATTTTCATCTCTCATACACCCTTGTTAATTTTTATTAGGGTGAGTCTAGAACGAGATTCTAATGGACACTGCTATCGCTTCAACAACCAACAAAGTGTATACAAATAACAAAAAAAAATCAAGAACAAGCATCTAGTTCAATATATGTCGTTTATACAAAATATGAGAACATTAGCTACATATAGTTTTGCTGTTACTTTGCGGTGTGTCGATCCTCCCCTCAGTATTTGCAGATGAAAAGCAAAAGAATACCAGCCACAACCAAAATCCGCCTAAAAACCTCTTTTAAGTACCGGCAATGGCATGCACGCTTTCTGGTAGTTGGGATTTCGCAAAACCTCCCCGTTGAGCACGTATCAATCAAAACCACTGAAAGAATATAAACATCAGCAGTAGCTACGAGATCTAGCATTGCCTCATCCCTCAGCTCTACTGCTGCATCACCATAAACGCTACAACCATTACGAGAACTGAGAAAATTAGAGATGTGCTTTTTCTGTAACCACTGCTAGGATATGCTGTAGGAAGAGAGCACTCCTCCCCGTTAAAGTATACTTTCGTCGGAAACCCATCTCCACCAACCAAATTGATTCCGGGAGTAATCTTCTTTCTAAATGAGAGCACTGACTGCTGTTTCCCAGGCACCCTAGGATCCTTCTTTGGGTTGGCTCCATCTGTTTCCGCCACAAGATAGTTCAATCCTTTGAGGCCTTGCATGAATACGGTATTATTGACACCATTAATTTCCAAGTGACTTGCGTTGAAAGAGTACGCCTTTTCGAAACCTTGGCCTGCTTTATCCAGTTGTACTGCAGCGAACCAATCAACAAAAGCTGTTTCATCCCAATTGAAGACTGTGACCCTTGCACTCCATCCACTAGAGTAGTCTGTATATAAATGCCAGTTAATGCTGATCCCACAGTTATCACCACATGGTGTCGGGTTTGGGACTGGTAGATGTTTAATATCAGCCCAAGCTTTTGCCTTGACACTTCGGTTGTCAAAGGGAACAAGAAGTGACGCTGGTGGGAGAAGCATAGCTGGTGCAGTTGTGCTACAAGTTCGAGCTGTATTACTAGGGCAGCCACAAGCGCAAGTGTTGCATGGGACGACGGACTCATTGTAGAAAGCAGAAAACGAAACACAGCAACTAGGGATTGCTCCCTTGGGTTGGGTAATATTGCACACAACCTGCCAGCTGGCTACTGCAGATGCATTCACTGGCAAGCCAGATCGGTCAGGGAACTGACTGGGACTCACCCGGACAGGAGGGCCACATTTATAATCAGGGTTGAGCGTGCCTTCGATTCCCCAGTTTTGTGGCGGTGAGAGCTGGGACCGGTTGAGATTTGGGGGCATTTTAAAAACTTGCATCTGGAATGATGAAACTGACCTACTTGCATCCATTGTCGGTGGCAAGATCGTACCATTTCGGCAACAATAAGGGACCAGACCAAGAAGTGTGTCATTGGCTTTTGTTGGAGGAAGGTCAATAATTGTTGGCCGTCTTT
This sequence comes from Heteromeles arbutifolia, assembly GCA_024362995.1. Taxonomy (NCBI): domain Eukaryota; kingdom Viridiplantae; phylum Streptophyta; class Magnoliopsida; order Rosales; family Rosaceae; genus Heteromeles; species Heteromeles arbutifolia. The sequence goes on from JANCRC010000006.1 coordinate 25,556,490, forward strand.
CACAATTCAATACAGTTGAGAAGTCTAGATCCTCGTAGAATGTACCTTGTTTACCGAATATACAGTCAGAAGAATCAACAACAGATGGATAAGCCCCTTTCGTGGAAAATATGAACTCATCTTCCATCCAGTCCCAGCTCAGTTTCCAATTATCAAGACGACCAAGGGAGTTATGGTTGGCAATTGTCACTTGCGCCGTGTAATCTGTTGCCTGAGTACTGATCACATCATACATAATTGTAAGATCTCCGTTTTGACGGGGGAGGAACTCTTCGTCCACAGTGATGTTTGTTTTAAAATTTGCGTGTACGGTGCAACAGACTTGCATTTCATGGGTTCCTGTAATGAACATTATCAGAGCAGTGTATGAGCATGCTCATAAAACAAGGACAGTAAAAGTCGAAAATGAAAACCCAATTTAGTGTATGAAGTAAAACAGGGGGGTCGACATTAAGCCAATGATCTCAGTATAATAACCAAAAGCAAAACAAAAGACATACCCTAACGTCATAGCATTCTTTTCTCTGTAGATCAAAACTAACAAATTTATCTTGCAGATATAGAGAGCGTTGTCTTCTGAAAACGAAAAACTAATGTTTTGTGGTTCAAGACATTCTCTGTCGACTATCAAACTTCCCTAGTGACTGAAGGCAAGTCAGCAGCTTTGAGGCAGTTTGCATAACAGATGCATATCCTAAAGAGACTCATACGATCCACCTCATACCGAAATAAAATGTTCAATAAATCACTAAACAAAATCGAAATACCAAGCATTGTCTCATCAAATTCAACTCATTTTATACAGTTAATTGCAATAATCATTCAAAAGAGCTATCAAAAGTATTCAATTCACAACAGCTAAATCTAATCTGTATACTCCAAACCAAAGTCCATCAAAAGCCAACGTCCAAAAATGTACCGAAAGAACACAAAAAATGAAGTTTAAGAGCTCACCTTGCATTGCAGCCGCTGGGCAGACGAACCCATCATTGGCCAGAGTAATATTGGAAGGCATGGGAACTTTGGGTGGGGCCACACCGAACTGGGTCCCGATCAATGATACCTGAACCTGCATCTGGGCCAAGTCCCCCGCCGTCTTAACCGCCGTCTTCAGATCGGTCGTCGGATACCCAGCAAAAACGGTGCCGTTTCCGACACCCCCAGGGATACTAGTACCGTCGGCCAAAACGGCATTGGAGGCAGAGACCAAGTACTCGTTGTTGGTAAACCCCACAAACACCCTCCACGACCTGAGATCGTCGAGCCCGTTGTTGAGCACCGTGAGAACCGACTCGAACTTGTAAGGCTGCTGTTTCGGGTCTTTGACCTCGGGCGGGAGCTGGGCTCCGGCAGTATAGGCGTAGGACAGGAAGACGCCGTTGCAGGAGTCGGAGGCCGGCGCCGGAGCTGCGGCGGTTGGCTGGGCGAGTGAGAAGGGCAGGATCGTGAGGATAATGAGAAGATTGAGGGCCATGATCGGAGGCCAGTTCCTGGAGCCCGAGTCCATGGCTTTTGGTTTTCTTGGCGTTCTCCAAAGTTTGGATTTTTGAATTTGGAGAAACAGATAGGGTTTATATATGTGCGACTGTTTCTGTGTGCGCTTTTTTTCAAACGCGTAGAGAGAGAGAGAGAGAGTAACGTTGGATTGTAAATTATGTAATATTAATACAGCATAGTGGAAGCTGTAATTTGACAATATTTTTTTGTTTAAGTTTTTAAAATATATGTTTTATGTATTTGTTGCCGTCTTTGAGTGATTCAATTTCAAAGGTTGGTGGATTTTGGTTGATGTTTGAAAGCAAATGGCAAGAAAGTGCGTGTGTAAAAAATACTAGTGCTGAGACTGCTGCTTGTGTTTGTTTTGAGCGTGAAAAGGTCCTTCTGTCTTTGTCTCAACGGAACCCTTCCCCTCTCTTCCTATTTGATTTTGAATCCGTGTTCGTAAATCGTTTGAGGGAGCCGATTGCTTCGAACGAAAATGTTCTCTTGTCAAACTTAAGTTAATAGACAACTAAATTGTGTATTTATCAGAGTCGTACGTTTAGGACAATGGTTACAAATAGAACGCTCAAACAAAAGTCAATACGATCAAATTCTCGATTCAATTGTCTATCAATATAAGTATCTTTTGTTGTCAAGACAATTTGTAAGAGAATAATAACGCTGTGAAAGAATTTTGTTTCATGTAAATAATTGGGTAACCAAGCCAACAAAGTCAATGCATGTCAATATGTTATGTTAATGGACTCGGCCTGGTTTTCCACAATCTGACCATTGCGGCCCTTCACATGGGCTCAATTTTGAAGGGCCTCTACATATAGGTTATTTTGAGGGGTGCAATTTAGGTTGGGTCACAATCTTAATATGTTTATGTTTAGTTTGATTTTAAACCCGATTCAGGCCGGTTAGAATAAAGTAAAACCTCGTTTCAACCCCACCCGATCTCAATTGGTTATTTATTGGGTTGAGTTGGACTGAGTTGGGTTGATGCTTGTCTGTCCATGTTAACTCAAATCTAACCCAAGTTATATTCTGATTTCTTTCAAACATAATACTCACTTCGCTTCATATTATACAAGCTACGTATAAATTTTGGGATGAAATTACTTGAAATTTGGTGGTGATTTTCATTTGGTCAATGACTGAAGCTATTTAGTTTGACTTTTGTGTGAATGTTAATTTATGGAATTGAATTCTAACTAGTATTGATGTTATCTAGTTCAAATTTTTGAAAAATCTTTTAGAATAAGATAGTAAAAGATTGAATTTGATAAAGTTGAGCAACCCAAATAAATCTAGACCTAAATGAAACTTGAACCCGAAAGAGCCTGCATGAATCCAAACCCAACCCAAGTCCAAATTGTGATAGTTGAATATTAGAGATCAATTGACATTCAACCCGCCCGAGTTGCACCTCTAAATCTTATCGTAACATATGAATATGTTGAAAAGGATTTTTATTGTTACATTAAACCATGAAGATAATAACCTTATACAGAGAGAGCTATCCCCAATAGCTTAGATTAAATAATTATTTGATTAACCAATAACCATCCAATTATGAGATTTTGTTTGGACCCTTGGATGTAAGACGTTTGTTATGACCATCAACTGAAAGAAAAATTTGTTGTAAAATTATACTAATCTCAAGTTATATACCTTTTTTTCCCCAAAAAAAGGTTATTATTATTATTTTTAGGGGGAGGGAGAGGATTCGAAACAAGTGGCGAAACTAGAAATTTACAATAATGAGGCACGAACAAGAAGCTTACGAAAACTAAATATACTTTTATTTATAATTGGCAACGACATATTCTCATATTTTAAAACATCGTATCACAACATCATTTACAATAGAATCAAATACATTTTTCATTACATATAACCAAGTTATTATTCGACCATTGACTTCCATTCATTTTTCATTGTATACAAACAAATTATCATTCAATCATTGATTTTCCACACGATGTGAATCCTTCACAATCACAATGGTGATCACTAAAAAAGCTATCCCTATTGTGGATAGGCAGTAGTTTTGGTATGTTTTAATTAAAAAAAATAATAAATGGTCTCTCTATTTTGCTTTCCTTAGCTATTACAGGGTCATATAAAAATTCAAACGGGAGATATTTGAAGTTGTTGGGGTCAGTGGCAGCCAATGTCTCCATGTTGGCTCCGCAACTGTTCAAAACTACTGCAATAATTAAGAAGAGAGCAAGTTTTAAGTCCGAGACGCATAGTAGATACCCAACATCCTATATCTACTATTGGACCATATGCATCTCAAGTTGTACACCTAAAAAACTATTGCTTATGCTACAGTGCTAGTACGAGGGTTAGAAGATGAACAGACAGAAGAGTGAGACATTACATCACATGCGACCTCTTAGCTATAAGTCACTCAACGGCCGTCAACTCACAGGGGTCAACCTTTAACCAGTTAACACTAAAAACGGACATCAACTATTGAACTTGAAGGAGGACAATAATACTTTTATGATTAGGGACACATCTACCTTAGTGGAATGCATTAACTCATTAAGATTGACCTCTCATTCCACCAGCAAATTAAATGGTGATTAGGACATAATAGCAAACAAGGAAATCTATTACGTCACCATTAATAGATATCCACTCACGTGAGTTTTTTGCATACACAAAAACGGATATTACAATTGTAAAGAAAAAGTTCTCTTGTCTATTACTCCGTTGATCAAACACAATCTTTATAAAACAAAAGCTTTACTTACACACACAACTAACATCAATTTCTCAATCGTCAACCGTTTGTATGCATGTGAACGAGTAACTCTTATGCAATCAAGGACGGAACCAAGAGTTTATTACAAGACGGGCTAGCCTGAATGTGGTTTCGTTTAGTGGTATCAATCAACCCAGTGCCGATCCTTAATGTGCAACGTTAGCAAGGTTATAAAAGACGCTAAGTGCTAGTCGGGACGACTAGGTGGGGGCCTAGGCGGGTTAGAAGGATTTAAGTAAATTTGTTATATATCATATAAATAAGTATCTGATTATACTTATAAAGTACATAATTTCATTGGGATACATAAGTTGCAAAATAGAACAACATATAGATTATAAAGTATTAAAACATAATGAAAATATGGAAACAAGCATATAATGTGTGTTCATCTAAGTATTCAAGAAGTCTCTTACAATTTATTAAAAAAAATAAAATGCAAAATAAAAGATATCTTTTCTGTCTAAGTGAGAGTCGCAATCTAGGCGCGTGTCTAGGTGTGTCTAGATGGGATAGGCGGCTGCCTATGCAGGTCTAGGCGCCCTTCTTAATTTTCAAACGCCTAGTGATTAATCAGGACGATAGCCAACCGCCTAGCCTTTAGGCGAGGCCTAGGTGGTGCTAGGTGGAGATTTTTAGGACAGTGAACGTTAGTAACGTCTATCAACGGCCACCAACCACTCACATATAATTGATTAAAAATACTGCATCCTGTCACTATACTAGGCATGTGGTTCGAGAATAAAGCGTGAATGAAGTTCTCCTCAGAGAAATCAAAAGGGGCCAAGAATATTATAGCAAGTGAGACTGCCTACCACACATGCAACTACCTTGTCCGATAGGTATATGCATGATCAAATCGATCGAGGACCCCTTTTCACTTTTGTTTGAAAGCCTATGTGAGATGCTTGCTTAATCAATGTCAAGGTAGAGGGGCCAATTAGTAACTCACTTTTGGATCGGAATATTTAATTTTCATGCATAATCCTATGATTTCATGAAGTGATGTACGTATTACAAAGCTAATGGCAATTAGACAAGGTGTATAATCACAATTTGCTCTTATTTAGTTTGCATCCGTGCTCTCGCGAGGTTTTTGCATGCATTTAAAGTATATTTTTATGTGAGTTTAGTATTTATTACGTGTCTAGTGAAGTGCAATGATCATGCTTAACCAATAGATGAAGTATGAATTACCCGGGTTTTGGATTTTGGATTTGGCATCAAACTAGGCTATATTTCACACTTATAAGAACTTAAGAAAGGTAATTAGTTATTTTATATCATGATTCACAGTCTTGAGGCGAAGTACGTAGAAGCTACAGGCCAGTAAGAAAAGAAGAAAAAAAAAAGCAAAAGGTGATACGATCAGTGAAGTCCAAGATTCTTTCAATTTTATATTTGAAGCTTTTTGTAATTAAACATTAATTTTCATTTTCTAATTAGAATTTAATATGCACATCATGATCTTTTTACCTTTAATTAGAAAGTACTGGCCCGGTTGGGATTCTTTGAAACCTTTGGAATACCAGCAAATCTGAACTAGCAATATATTTCACTGCATGTATTTTTTTTTTTTAAGAAATGCTGAGGGAACTCTTTCAAAAGTAGGACATTTTTTTTATAAATTTTTTATCATCTCACAGTTAAATGTTGACTCTTGTGGTAACATTGTGCCAAAAATATGAAGTGTAGAGAGTTTATGGAGAGTCTCATCAGCATTTATTTTTAGAAATGATATTATTACATTAAAATTATTTAAATCATGAGGATGAAAATTCGAACTTTTATGCAAACAGTGAAATACACTACTATCTAACTAACTTGACTAAACTTAAATTTACGCGCATTATATAATTAATTAAAGAATGTTAAACTTGATTTTTCTTTTTGTTGGAATGCAAACATGGTTAGCATTTCCACTTAATACTTATACATCGAGATGAAATCAAAGAGACAAAATAAAATTAAAGAGACAAAACGGCCGACATCTTTCAATGATCTTTGTACACGCTAGTTGCTCCACCGGAGTTAATTTGGTAAAGGAGAGGTGCATTATTTTTTAGTGTTTTGTGACCACTAATTGTCCACTCAAACAGCCAGCTGGAAAGTTCCATGTGGAGATTGTGATATGATTATAATATTTCCAAAATACATATTACATGCATGGCACAAAATATATGTTGATTTGATTAAATTACAAATTATAAATTAAAAACCTATTGAGAATAATTATTTACCAGTAACATTTATGTAAATTCATAGATATTTATCTTAGCCTAAGAAGTTGGTTGTTAGTCGGTTGGCACCAAATGGCAAGAGAAGCTCCTTCATTTCCCTCCCAGTAATGTCAACCCATTGCACATAAATCAAACACAAGATTTCGGATAAAAAATAACCGTTCTTAATCATTTGAGTTATAAATTTTGTATATTTTTCGGTGTTTTGGTTAACATCAAGAGAGAAATTCCGTGACAGTGAAGCATTTTATTATATTTATGTTATGCAGAAGAATCGGGTCCCTGTTTGTTTATTTCCGTGCACTTATAGTTAGCCACGTGAAAAATGCATCACTGCACTCCCCCATATTGGTGGTGGCCATGTGATCGACCTACACTGCATGCATTATTATTATTATTACTTATCCAAAATTAATTACTAAATGGGGACTCTGAAATTACTCGACCTCTTAACCCTAATTACTTAGTAGCCGGTGGCAAAAAAAATGATATAAGAGCTAATTAACTGAGTAATAACTCAAATTAACTAATAACAATCTAATTTGTCAATTTTCGAACCAAAAATAGCAGAATCTTTTTATTTTCTGTGATGCCAGCTGGCCCATATCTATGTGTTCTTTAACAACTCATTCCTCATCACTTATTTCTTTAAAACTCGTGGAACACTATGAAAGATTATGAAACACATAAAGTATTTTTTTAATTACTTTAGCCGTTGGATTTAAATTTGGACCGTTAGATTTTTTATTTTACCGTTGGATTTGATCATATTAGATTTTAGTAGTTGAATTCAATGAATTTATAAATATAAAACTAAAAAAGAATACACATATATGGTGGGTCAGCATTCAGGAGGAATCTTGAGCTAAATTTGTCTTAGAAATGAGTTTTGGGGTTGGAGTAAGTTTGAATAAGTTTAGAACCTAAAATTTAAGTTTTATTACAAGAGTTGAAGTTGGTTTTTTGAGAAAAATCAGAATTGCACGTATAGTTGTACGATCTCATTTAATAAAAGGAAAACTAATGAAAATGACTTGAAAATTTTAAGTTTTAACGATAAGGACAAAATAAAGAGTAAAGTAAATAGTACCAGGATTGACTTTTTAGTGTAAAAATGTGGTTTTTCGTTAAAATGAACAGTACCGCGGACTTTTTGTTAAAACCAAGGTATTAAATATCGGTAATATCGGAAATATCGGTAGTTCGAAAACACGGAAATATCGATGGAAATATCGGGATAATATCGATATCGATAAAAATTATATGGAAACCACGGAAATTGTAAGAAAAACTTGGAAATTTTTATTGAAACTTTGCAGGATGTTTATTTAGTCAATTATCTATTAGTTTATCACAAAAAATTGGAAGGAAATGCATTGCATGATGGATTTAACTGATTTAAGTTGATTATATAGCGAGCTGGCAAACATTGTGAGTGTAGAAAATATGTAGTAATTAATGAAAGAAGTTTAAACACACCATAATCATTTATATATAATGAATTAGTACAATATTTTACACTTTATACATTGCATGGTAAGATACATGAGTGATTTAGTACCACATAGAGTTCCTATGAGGTTCAATATTTTACACTTTTATTTAAAAAATAATAATTTTGGTTCTTATTTGGTGAGCCGAAGGGGCCCACCCCCTGATTTTGTCCCCCTTTCCCGTACTCCCTCTCTCTCTCCCCCAGTTCCCTCCCTCTCTTCTTTCTTTTTGTTTTTCTTTGTAACTCTCTGTGCTCTCTCCTTCCCTCTTCCCCGAAAAACACACACACACCCTTTGGCAGTCACCACCTCATCCACCCTCACCAAAACCTCCCCGTGTGATCCAGGAAACTTGGAGCAATGATGGAGCACACCCAAAACCTCCCCGTTCTCGTGGTGCCGTGGCGTTGCCACTGTGCATCTCCTTCTCCGACGAGATTTATCGTCCCTCGACCTTGGTGAGCTTCGGAACTCTCTCTAATCTTTCTCATAGATCGATCAAACTCTAGTTAGGACTCATTTTAGGTGCTTTGGTGAAGGTTGTAGTGAGAAACAACTCGGAGGTTTATTTTCTCAGATTTTCCGGCGAAGAACCACGACGATATTATCGAAAATATCCCCGATATATTGACGAAATTAAAGTGTATATGTGTGAAAATATCGGGTATCCAAAAAAACGATAATATCGGCGATATTTCGCCGATATTATTGATTTTTTAGACCTTGGTTAAAACTCCCTTTAATAAAATCATGTTGAGAGGCCCAAAAATAGATATCATTTTCTCTTAAATAGCGTGTGTATATATACACACACACATACATTATGCATTTGCAGTTGGCCGCCAAGCTTTGCTGACCATACTTTTGTCTTGTCGTTCGCAAAAACAAGAAAACCAAATGCAGATATATATCATTCTCTAGTGCAATAGTATTTGGTGTGGTACGTATATTTGGCTGAATACTAGTAAAAAACCACGCACACCACGTGGAGCTTGCGTCGTGATTACGTATGCGTCACAAAAAATTTCTTCCTTCCACGTATGAACGTCTGTGTACAAGTCAAGCCCAACAACAATGACTCTGCCAATTCCTCAAGCTTTTCACCGTTTCCTTTTTCTTTTTAACACAGCTCATTACTCACTAGCATAGTTATTAGCGACTAATTAACCAGGTACCCTACTTAACCAAAAGGATTTCTCAAACAAATTATCTGGACGTTGATGATTGAATTATTACTTAAATTAAATATTTATTAATATGCTTATTTTCCATTTGTGACATATAATCCAAAGGGAGATACCCAACATTTCAACACAAAATCATTACTTTTCATTGTGCAACATATTAATTTTGAGTTAGATACTCACGTTTTATAATTACGTATTGAACTAACGTGCTCACAGATTATTTAATATGTGTTGTCCAAGTATTAAGATTAAATAACTTTACAAGTAAAGAGGCACATTAAAAATGTGAATCCTAAGCCAAAAAACTAATGCATCCGTCTCTCTAGTGAGATGAAAACAAAATAGGGCTCAACTCAACATAACATTGCGTGTGTATATATAAGCCCACATCTTTTCACGTGTCAGCTTCTTAAAAACTCTATCAACTCTGATTGCATATTCATAGTACATTTCGTCGCATGTCAGTTAATGGCATTAGGATAAAATACACTCCATGTAACTGAAAAAATGTTATACACGTCACTTTACGTATACTTATGCCGAAATAGGGATACGCGCCCTCCCCCCACCCCAACAAATCAAAGGCACCCCCACGCCCACCGCCCATCTATTACCTAATCATTAACCTCAAATTCTGGACTTTTGCCCTAAACGTCCACCGATAATATGAGGCCACTTTCTGTGAAAGTAAAACCGCGTCGTTTCGGTGTCTCCTTTTTACAATTTTAAGCTCCCCACTTCCTCGCACTCTACATTGCTCTTTATACGCACCCCTTACTTAAACCTTACTTAAACCCACTCTTCCAAAAGGATATGGTGTAGCTTCAAATACAAGACACATTTACTACGTACATACACCCCCCTCCCACTCTCTTAAAGTCTCTCAACACTCTCACTCCTCCACTCTCCCCCCTCCCCCACTCCATTTGGCCATTTCTCACAAAACCCACCATTTTTTCATCGCCTTTTTCTTCTCGTGTTTCTCCATCTTTCTCAGCTAACCATGAAAATTACTCATCATGCCCACTTCTCTTTCATGCTTCTGCTTCTACTCACCGTCGCAACCACAACGCTTTCTTCGCCGCTGCCGAAGCCCAAAGTGATCTCCAAGGAGCAGATCGAATGCGAAATGTGCTCCGTCTGCGATAACCCATGTGGCCAAGTGCCATCCCCTCCTCCACCATCTCCTCCCCCTCCTTCTCCGCCGTCATCTCCGCCGCCTTCTCCGCCATCCTCATCCTCATCCTCAAACTGTCCGCCGCCTCCGGCACCACCGAGCTCCGGAACCACGTACTACTCTCCTCCGCCACCCTCCCAGCCCACTTACTACTACTATCCGCCCCCGCAAGGCGGCAGCGGAGGTGCGTTTTATCCGCCGCCGAAGGGCCAGAACTACCCGGTGCCGCCGCCGCCGAACCCAATTGTGCCGTACTTTCCGTTTTACTACTATAACCCTCCTCCGCATACGACATCCGGCTCAGTTCAGCTGGTGGCTAGCCACCCACTAGTTTACAGTGCTGCTCTGTTTTCTGTTATTCTCTGTTTGCTTTGACGGACAAGTAAACGGAAAAGGAAGGTGGAATTAATAATGTGGTGGCAGATTCACAGATCTACGACTGAGCAAACAACTGAAGAGGAAGAAATCGAAGACAGAGAGAGATGGGAGTTGCCTACTGCTGGTTTCACATTTCCGAAAATGCCCTTGAGGAACAGGTGTTTCTGTGCCCTGACACTTGAAATTAAAGCTGAAAGGATACAGATGGGAAGTAAATTGTCTCTCTCTCTTCATCTCTCTTTGATTTTTCTTTTCTGCCTTAATTTTATCTGTCTGAATTATAACGATGATCTGTTGTAATTTGATGGCCAATTTGTTCCTATTGTTATTTGGTTAATATGATTATGAAAATAAAGTAAAATGTTAATCATTTTTTGCTAATAATTTGCATTAGCTCGACAGAAATTCTATAAATTTTATATTGATAATATGTCGATGTTCTTTCTTTAATACATTATCTTTTAACATAATTTGAGAACTGTTGAGCTCGATATACATTACTTATTCATTCTCAGATACTGTAAGTTTATAATATTTGTCTGCGGAGTGAGAGTACACTTATTATTGATATAATAAGTGAGGGTACCTGATTTTATGCAAGATTATTTTGACAAAAAAAAAAGGGAATTGGGATTAACAATTGGGTCCCAAGGGGTACCTGATGTTCTTCTTTTGACAGATTTACAATATGGGGACCCATAATTGGTAGGCACCTTCCCATCCCAAGTTTTGTAATTCCATTTTTTTAATGGTTTGGCACTCAAAAATCCTAATTATGGGTCGGTGTATCTTATTCACATACCTTGTTGGCCGTTAGATAATGTTTATTAGATCCTCGACTAATGATCGAACGCTAAAAATTTTGTTGGTATGGTTCATCCCAAAGCATGCTAAAAAATACCCTTCCAGATTCCCAAGTGCAATGCACCTCTGGCTCTCTGACTGCTTTTGATCATTTAAGTATTTGGGACATAATATTTGGCACAGTGCTCCGTTAAAGAGCCGAGCTGAGTCCATATCGCTCCTAATTAGGGATGATGTATGATATCTCCCAGAACTTCCAATTCCAAGCATGACGAGTTCGTATCTCTAGACGCATTTTAGGTCAGTCGTCCACGTTCACATGCATGTACGCCTTGGAGTCACCCATGCGCGTTTGGGCGACTGTACTTGAGAATAATCTTAAGATCATTGCTTTCTAGCTTCTTTGAATCGGAATAGTATCCAAAAGATATGGAACATGCTGTTATTCTGACACGAGTTTCTGATTTGATTAACTAGCTTAGCAACTAAGTCACTGACGAGTCATGAGGCATCTATTTCTTCCACTGCTGGAAAAAAGGAACAGAAAAGAAGGTTTCAGCATCACAAAGAAAAAACTTTGTGCTCGATAGGCCTCTTTTCACTACGCTTTTCTGATGAATGTGGTGTGTCATGAGAAAAAAAAATCAGTGGGGGCATTGTGGTCTTTCTTTGGCCCCATTCTCTCTCAAACACACAAACTATTTTATTGTATCGTTGATCTAGCCTCACTCGTGTCAACGTGATAGCGTCTTATTAACTTACTCTACATGTTTGACCGCGTGCCACCCTTATATTCTTAAGGGGTGCCATAGTCTTCTCTTTTTCCTAACTCCATGTGCAAAAGGGTGCATCATGCGTTGAACTCTTTATACCAATAACAGGAACGTCTCAGAGTGCTTTCTTTTCTTTGACTGAAAAATAGTGGGTTCGGTTTCGGTAAAACACAAATAGAAAACGAAAAACAAATCGATAATCGACTATGCAGAGAGAAAAAAGGGCGACCGAGAAAATAGTGATTGCGGATCGAGAGAAGGTTGAACGGATGGAACTTTCTTTCTCTGTTGGGGGTAATGGTGGAAATCGACAAGAGGAGAGAAGTATGTAAAGGGCAACGCAATGCAGAGCGCTGAGCCTCTGATCGATGAGAGAGATTGAGGAGGGGAGAGAGAGAGTGTATCGGCGAAGGAGCCCAAGCGAGTCGAAGAGGGTGGTTGCAGTCGAGAGGATGAGGTTGGACGTCTTGTCGTGGAGTGTAGAGAGTGAGGAGTCAGGAGTGAACGAGTGTACAACAGCGTTAGGTGTTTAGGGTTACGGGGCAAGTACAAACGACGTAGTTTTAGGTTTATTCAGTTTTTTTTTTTTTTTTTTTGGAAACTGGAAATATCATTAACTAGGGCCGAAGCCAAAGAGAGCGTAGAAAGCCACACAAGGCTAACAACATTAGACATGAAAGCAGAGAATAAAGCAAATAAACTACGACATGAAGGAGTACACGTGTCACCTTTAAACCCACTTAAACAAAAGCTAGCTTGAAGGGCATGGTAGCTCATCCTTGTTCAGAATACGGACAAATGAAGATGGGGGTCGTTGAACCCAGACTAAATCGCTCATCTCCGCACCAGCATGCGACGCTACATAACCCGCCGTTTCATTGGCTGATCTTGGCACTCGAGAGCAGACACATGAACTGAAGGCCTAGCCAACCCCACGAATATCACACAACACCGGAAAGGCCTCCCAAGATCCATGGTCAATGCATCCATTTAGCCATGATATTATCTCCTTGGAGTCAGATTCCACCACAATACTATGGAAGCCCTACTGTATCGTCATCACACATCTCTCCAAAACACCCATCACCTCTGCAGCCAAAACACTTGATGCACAGATCTTCTTCCTACGCACCGCCAAGCAGCAAGAGGTCGAATCCCGCATCACGACACCAATATGGCAGTACCCATCCACCCATTTCCAACTAGCATCCACATTAACCTTAATTACACCTTGCCCAGGAAGAGACCAATGGGTATTGATATGGACGTGTGGACTCAATGAAACCCACCCACTACTAATCCTCAAGCAAGCTTCCAGGAAGGATGAAGCAGCGAGGGAAATGGTGAGCAGAGTTCACGACGGGGAGGGTTACCGTGAGTTAAAAATCGCATCACACATTGCCCTCCAAATGGACCAACAAGTAAACACAACGTATGACATGATTATCCTCATATCCTCTACTGGTATTGTGTGATCATTCCAAATACGTTGGAGCCATAAGTGGAGTGTAGACACTGAATCATTATCAATCCGAAGCCCAAAGCACCCCAAACCAAACTCAGTCCACCAAGGGCAAAAGAGTAAAACATGTTCAATAGATTCCTCCCTCTCAGAACACTAATGACAAATAGGGGAAGAGACACACCTTCTTCAAAATAAATTCATCTTCATAGTAGTAGCCCGCTCTAAAGAGTCCTCCACAAGAAGTTCTTAATTTTGGGAAGGACCAAAATATTCCATATACACTTCCACACCCTCGAATCAACAACTAATGAGAAGGAATGGCAGAGACTCCAAGACCTGCTATTGATGTTATGGACCAAATGATACCCAGATTTGACCGTGTATCGTCCTCTTCTATCAGTCGGCCAAACCAGTCTATCCTTGCGCCCAACCACATCGATCGACGTATCCAAGACCGCCCTTCTATCTCCTTCCGCCATTTCCATTTCTATGGAATCCAACTACCAATCCCGAGAGGAATGACCACTAATAGAGAAGACTCAGCCTAAGAGATCCATGTCGACCTCTGGAACCGGGGCAGGGTGCCCAGAAACCAAAGACGGGATTCATCGATCAGCCGAAAGTCGAGTATGCTCACCACTCATAATCTGCCAGTGAGCTCCCTTAGTGATAATATCCCTGCCCGCAATGAGACTAGCCCAAGCCCAATAGGACTTACCCCATTTTCGAGCCTCAAAGAACAAGCAATTGGGAAAATATCACTCTTTGATAACTTGGGCCCAAAATGAGTCGGGATTGTGAATGAGACGCCAATATTGCTTAGCCAATAATGCTAGATTATATTATTTTAGGTTCCTGAAGCCCATGTCCCCCTCCTGTTTGGGCAATCCTAGAGACTCACGGCTTACCCAGTGGATGTTCCTTTCTCCCACCTTTTGCCCCACCAAAAATTAGCAACAGCAACATTAATATCATTGCATATATTGTCAGGGAAACAAAAGATATTCATTGGTTAGGCAGGAATGGCTTGAGTAACATCTATGCTTAAAACTTCCATGCCGGCTTGGGAAAGAAAACTTTGCTTTAAGCCCTGAATCTTAGCCATCACCCTATCTTTTACGAAGGCCAGAGCCTCCCGTTTAGATCTTCCCCATACCATCGGGATACCCAAATAGTTACCCAGGTAAACCACCTGCGGTATACCCAAAATATTGCACAAATCATCCCGAAGTCTGGTCGGGGTGTTAGCCCCAAAAAATATAGAGGATTTTTGCATGCTCACTTCCTATCCCGATGCCAAACAGTAGGCATTAAGGATTTGGACAATATTCTGGCAGTTCAGCGGAGAGGCACGTAGAAATATTAGGGTGACGTCGGTAAACAGCAAATAGGAAAGAGGAGGTCCATGCATACTAATATTAACGCTCTCAAGGAACCCTCCGTCAACCATCCATTGGATTAGACGCGAAAGAACATCCGTGACAATAAGGATTAAGTACAGAGAGAGAGAAAGAGGAACCCCCCGCCGAAGATCGCGGGATGGTTTGAAGTGCTTCCCTGGTTGGCCGTTGATAAGGATCGAAAAGTCAACAGAAGAGACACACATCATCACTATATTTATCCACCACCCGTGAAACCCCATCCGGACCATGACTGCCTCGAGGAAGTCCTACTTAATCCTATCATATGCCTTGTTCATGTCAATTTTCATTGCCAGCTCGAACTTCGTCTTAACTTTCTTGAGCTTGAGGAAGTGGAAAACCTCATATGCTACAAAAATATTATCTTGTATTTGTCTGCCCTCAACAAAAGAATTTTGGGAAGGGGAAATAAGCATAGGAAGCCAAGGTTTCAACCGGTTAACCAACAATTTTGAAAAAATCTTATAAGAGTAGTTGCACAGGCTAATCAGACGAAATTGGCCCACTGACATAGGATTTACCGTCTTCGGAATAAGGGCAATATGAGTGGAATTGAGCTTTCTGGGACTCTCCCGCCCGGTCGCAAAATCCTACACCAACCCATTCACACAATCTGCAATAATATCCCAAAACGAATGGTAGAAAACTTCATAGAACCCGTTCGGGCCAGGTGCCTTCATTCCACCCATTTGGAAAACCGCATCTTTAATCTCTTCCAAAGCAATAGGTCTAGTGAGATGTGAGTTCATTAACTCCGAGACGGAGGGGCGAACAGATTCTAGGACCAATCCCCACTCCCGTTGACCCTTAGAGGTAAATAGGCGAGTAAAGTGCTCATTGATAACTCTATTAATGCCCTCAGTGTTCTTCTTCCACACCCCTCGAGCATCTTACAGCTTCCCTCTCTTGTTGAAGTGGTGATGTTGGATGGTTGTCTGGTGCAAAAACCTAGAGTTAGAGTCTCTCTCCTGCAACCATTTAACACAGGAATGCTGGCCCAAGAACAATTCGTCTCTTGCCTCTAACTTATCAATTAGACTAGAGAGATCGAATCTCCTTAACATTCGCCTCCTAATTGTTTTGAAGCTGCTCCAGCCGATTTAATTGAGCCCAAATCTTCTCTCGGTCGCCATGAAACCTCCGCCTACTCCAATTCAAAATGTTTCCTTTACACAAATTTAGGCGTCGCAACCACTCATCAACATGGGTCCCCCCACCATCAATGCTCCAACTTCGCTGAATTACCTCCCGACACCCATCCTCAACAGGCCAAAAAAGCCTCGAATCTAAATATTTTTTTCCTTTTAGCATTCGAAGGCTTCGTGTTGACAATAGCAGGGTGATAGGAGCATATTTATGCGACTTAGCTAGCTTGTTTTCATGCATTTATGTTTTTATTCCTTAGTTATTTTAGTGTTTAAAGTCATTTTCATGCAATTTCAGGTTTAAAGGACAAAGTATGCAAAAAGGTGCATTTTGGAGCCTTTTGGAGCAAAATTGGGCTTAGAATGGTTATTACATGCTTGGAGTAAGGTGGATGGATGGAATTGAAGACCAAAAGAGGCTAGAAAGGTGCTAGAAGTCAAGAGAAATCAGTTTGGAAGCTTGGAAGACAAGGAAAAACACAAATTGACCCACTCCTACAAAGGTGGTGCCTTATCCCCTTTGTGTTCCCTCCTTGT
Organism: Heteromeles arbutifolia; assembly: GCA_024362995.1. Lineage (NCBI taxonomy): Eukaryota > Viridiplantae > Streptophyta > Magnoliopsida > Rosales > Rosaceae > Heteromeles > Heteromeles arbutifolia. The sequence continues at coordinate 25,573,374 of JANCRC010000006.1, forward strand.
CTCCTCTTGTACAACATTTCCCCTTGCCATGTTTCCTTATCCCTAAACCATGTGAAAACCTTTCCTTTTCCTTTTAGGACATTGCAAAACATGTTCCCTTATCCCCTAGGATCCAGCCGCACCTTTCCCTTCACATTCTTTACCTTGCCGCACAAGATAACCCATTCCCTTAAGAACTAGGACCTTTGCTGCACCTAAATCAGAAAGGAAACCCTTTTTCCTTGCCTTGCAAGGCATTCCCTTGCCCTTTCCCTCTCAGGGGCACCTTGCTACCTATTTCCTTTGGGATTTTGGTTCTAATTTCCTATTTCCTTTAAGTTTTAGAATAATTCCTGATTACCTAATTTAATTTGGAGCCTTGTTCTTTAAATACCAAGTCTTGTTGCAGCTTTGAAGACCATTCACCAATTCACACAACCTTACACTAATCTACAAATTCCCAGCCATCTCTACACCCTGGCCGCAACTCTCATTCAACCTAAAACATATTCCTGACCCCAAAACACATCTCATACACTTCATCCACCTTTGTGCAGCAGCAAGAAGAAAGAAGGAATGACTCTTGGATGTTCGAGCTTGATTGTTGGAGCATTCTAGGTGTAATTCGCTCTATGTTTACAATGTTTAATTTCTTTTTCTTTTGTTTTGCTGTGAACATGAGTGGCTAAACCCCTCTTGGCTAGAGGTGATTTCAAAGCCATGATTATGTGTGCAATATGAGTTGATAAATTCCAGTTATCCTGAATGCAATTGGCTTAACTGTTTGATTGATAACTTATTTGTGTTTGTTGATTGAGGGTCGACACTTAATTGGCATGCATAAATCTGATGCTAGAGTATAAGGGAGTTTCACATAATCGCTACAAACTTATATTCATATGCAGTGAAGGTTGCTAGTCACGATCGCGTTAAGTTCAATTCCTAGCATGAGTGACATGATGTCATAGTTGCAAGTGCTTTGTCAATGCTTATGATTTTCATTGAACGTAATGATCTTTGATTGTATCTCTATTATGATGTCATGTAGGGAACTTTTGAAAAATGCTTTGGGTTGTCGAATGATGTCATCCAATCCAATAATACAAGGAAAATCTGAGGGTTAACTAGTGATGTCACGATTAATTTGGGGCATTTTCGTTCATAATTCAATGAAGGAGTAACTGGAAATCGAGTCATTTGCATACATGTAATGTGTGGAGAAAGAGCCTCTAGCTAGCCCATCATCCATCTAATTTCCCAAATCGTTTTCAAATTAGTTTTTAAAGTTACAATCTGTTTGTTTTACTTAAATTCATCCAAAGCAAAACCCCCCCTTTACTTTCTTGTTTCAAATAGTTTTAAACTTGTTTTGTTTGTGTTTTTAAGTGTTTTAAGTCAAACCCAACCCTTATTTTGGTCCAAAATTGTGTTTAGTGTCAGAAACTGCCTAGTTAGTGTTTTTAGGCAGTTTTGAGTGTTTTTAGCTTATTTTGAGTCTTGTGAACTTGTCTTGAGTCGTTTGAGTCTATTCAAACGTTTTTAACTTTGTTTTTATGTTTTTTAGTCAGTTTAGAGGTTTTAGCAAGCCCTCCTAATCCCCGGTCCAGAACAATCCCTACTTGCATCTTTACTACAATTTGACAACAAGAGGGTTTAATTTGTGTGCTTATATATTTCGCATCACGGGGCAGTGGTCATAACCCCTCACGATGCCATGGGTGACCAAGGTCGAGGGCCATCGAACCTGCAAGCAGCCATTGACAAAGCCACGATCGGGCCTTTCTTGGACAAGGCTGTTATTCCTAGTACCCCTCCAAATATGTTTCGATCCATAAAAGCCAAGGTCAGTCAGCTTCATATTTGTCATGAATTCCTGTAGGAAACATGGTCTAGTATGGAAATCATCACAACCTCCCATTTTCTCAAACTCCCATAATATCTCATTTAAGTCACCCATGCAAACCATGGACACTTCGCAGGCACCAAAATCGTAGAGAGCCAATTCCAAGACTCCCGTTTTTCTGCGTGATATGAGTGACCATAAATCCAAGATGCTTAGATCCAATCACAATTCCCAGGATTCCCTCATAGATGTATGAATAATGTTTTTTTGTTAACAACAAAATCTGAATTTCGGTTAGCTCATGCCACCATAAGCTCAACCCCTCAGCCGCTCTAATTGGAGGGACATTGAACCCCTGACTATATCATATCTTCCCTCTTACTCCTTCTAATATGTGGTATTGCATCTTAGTCTCTAATAGAAACACCATAGAGGGTCTATGTCTTTTTATGAGCCCGTGTAGAGCTCGAACTACCGTGTCCAACCCGAGACTATGGCAGTTCCATAATAAGTAGATCATGGTGATTTTGCAGCTGATTTAAGCCAGCCGCCACCACCCCGGGTTGTTTCCCCACCCTTCATGCATTGAGTGCCTCCATTTCCACTTTCGTAACACCATCCAAATAATCCTAGATGATATCCTTCTCTCTAATCGGTACATCTTGAAGCTCATCTTCCCACAGGGGTATTCCATAAAAAAGCTCATCTTTCTACCCCCACGAACCCCGAGCAACCTCATAACTTTGGTTTCTTCCCCAGCCTTTGTGACTCAAAGAGCCCCTCATTTTTTCCAAGGTTTCTCTTCAGCCCCAAGTCTTCGAAGGTGTTTCCAGGCAATGGAGAGCTAGAGTCCATTATGATAGTGTTATCCATCGTGGTAGGAGATAGAGATGTGGAAAGATCTACAAAGATCATCGGCCCACTTGGGCTATCAAGTTGGCCCCCAATTAATAATCTATCCCCCATCCTAAGTCGATCATGTATTATGGACCTATTCAAATCACTACTCACATCCAGCTCTCGTATGATCACTCTTTTTCCTTTTGCTTGGTGTCGAGGATCCAGATGGAAATTATGGTTGTCCCCGTAGCTCTCTCTTTCCACCAAGAATTTATAAGCTCCACGTGGGATTGACCCACCAATTGTCACCTTCATAACTCATTTGTGCTCCCTGCTGTAAGAGTTGCCAACAAGTAATGTTTCAGGTTCAAGGCCTATTGGGTTATGTGCCTCCTCGTTGCCCACCATTTGTGTCTCAAATGAAACTTCCTCAGACGCCCAATGTTCATGCACCTGGCGCCCATCGTTCCCACCTGAACCCTGATAGCCAGCCCTAGAGCTCTCCCGCACTGAACCGACATGTCGTCGTTCCGCTAGTATCACGAGGCTTGCGCATCAGTTCTCATAGGCATCACGAGGTCGCTTAGTCTTTGTCCACTCGCCAAAACCTGCTGAGCCACCACGGGGTGGTTGGGAAGAACATTCGAGATTGACATGGCCTATTCTTCCACATTTGTAGCAAAAGTCTTGTAGGCGTTCATATCAGAATTCTACCCAGGAGTCAATATCCCCTGATCTTGGAAGCCAACACCCTGTAATCAAGGGTTTTACTGTATCCACCAAAACCTTTACCCGTATGAAGCCTCTTGCCTTCTCCAAATTCTCCATCTCTAAGAATTCACCCACCTCATCTGATAATCTCTTTGCACTGGCCTCTGTGCACATGTTTAGGGGAAGGCCTCTGATTTGCTCGCAGAACGGCCAGAACGGGACTACCTCTAGCTTAATTTCCTCTAGATAACAGTTGCTAGGCCATCATTTTACTGAGAAATTTTGGTTCATAACCGCCCAGGGAACCCAATCAATGATTTGATTTGCTGTATCATCATCCTTAACGATGATGATAAACATATTTCCTTGGACCCAGTTGATTTTTGCCTCCCTAATCTCCTTCCAGGAGCTCATGAGAATATTCTTGACATCCCACTTGTTCAGGGGTTTATCAGTCAGAGTTACTCCCACTAGCTTCACCTCTTGTTCCCTACTTAAGATCTCCAAGGACTCTTCCAGTCGCACCACCAAATCGTCCACCTCTACTTAATCCATCTCCAGACAAGTAAATCGACAAAAGAAGAAAAGTAGTACCAAACACGCCCAAGACTGTTTCTGCACACCTTTCACTCTCACCAGATGGAATAATCCTTGTACTCCAATAGGTACCCAATACAGACAAGGATTCTTACCCAGAAGCGCCACAGCACCGAATGTGTGTAATACAAATGTTTTTGGTCTTTCCTAGGCATAGAGGCTCGAAACCTTCACAATAAATTCAGAAGTAGGGGTTGGTTCGCCATTCATCCCCCACGCCATTAAATCTGGTAGTTGGGGATATCTTTTCTCATAAAGCCACATAAATACCCAGCCCAGAGTTGGTGAAGGCATAAAAATGAAGCCAAACAGAGGTATCAAGTTTGGTTAAATGAAGGTATAATTAATGAGGTTCCCAGGTAGGTTTGGAAGAAGGTGGGTGAGCATTAAGTCGTCGCAATCGAAATGGTAGAGTGGCACAAGATAGCTCTCACGGGGGGAGAAAGCTCCCATAGGGGAGAGAAAGTTTTCCGAATAGACTCCATGAATGCCCTTGGTTTGATTTTTGGACCACTAAAATCGAAACCAAACCAATACTTTCGGTTTGATATTTTAATTTCAATTCGTTTTTTATTTTTCAGTTTTTCGAACCCACCCCTACTAAAAATAAAAAATAAATAGATTTTGGATATCAAAATCTGGCCGACCATGTGTGCTAAATTAACAAACTTTCCTTTTTCTTCAAGGGGTTATAATTTTTCAATCTTTTATAACAATTTTTCTTCAATAGTTCATACTACTTAGTATATTGCACTACCGAATGCACACGCTTTATGAATGAATAAATTGAAAATGTGGACCTTAAAAGAAAAGGGAAGATATATGAGATTGATAAAATGCAGAAAGATGTGGTGATCTGTAAACAAGTCAGAAGCAGATTTTGGGATGGGCAAACAATGTGTTGTATGGATCGGTAGAAGTGTGGGGAACAATTAGCTGGAGGGCACGTATTCAACTGGGTTTTGGGTTGGGGGTCCAGCCAAGTTGGCATATGGCATCCTAGGCTCGAGCGCTCATGTAATACCTATGTACTTATAGATGTATGATTTGGTTATTCATTCTTGTATGATTACGTGAAACTCGTTGGAAGACAAATAAGATGGTGGGTAATTTCGTCTCTTGTGGGATCTTCGAGTTCAAGACACTTGGTGATAAATATTTTATTTTATTTAAATAATACTTATCGTCATGAACGCGTGGTCGTAAACGGATGTGAATTCGGAGTTAGAACGAGTAAGTTACAAATTTTTAAATTTGAAGGGCAAAATGATAATTTTGAAGGAAATATTCTAGAAGCCAAAGGCTTCTCCTTTTTCTTTCATGCGTGCAGATGCAGTAGCTGGGCTGTTGTATTCGTCTTCTCCTTCTTAATTCTTCTTCACTCCAAAAATGATAACTTTCTCATACGGCAACGAAATCACGCACAGTCGAAGGCTAAATATTCATAGCGAAGCCCTCTTCAATTTGATACCAAAACCATATGCTGGAACCAAGCGTGCTCATATATTAAAGCCTAGAAGTTTCGACGGTTTTCGTGGGCTTTTCGTCGATTCCGGCCAACCTCGCCGGAGATGGGTCTCGATCCAAGAGAGAAAAATACTCCTCTCATCATGCAATTCCAGGATATGTAAGTGGATCTTTCAAATTTCAAGTTTCATTTTTCGAACATGTATGAGATTGAAGTGTTTAACTCGAAATTTCGGGGTTCTTGTTGAGGATTCGTGGTGATGAAGTTGATTTAAGAGCATAGTAGTGAAGTGGCAGATTGATGAACAACTTTGGGGGATTTTGGAGGTGAGAACCCAAGAAACCCTATCATATTTTCTTTTTGGTTCTAATAAATGAGTTAAATTATGTTAAGTTCTTGGTTTAAGTTGGATGAATTTGTGGGGATTTTTAAACTTGTAACTAAAGTGGCAAAGAATTGGTTTAAGTTGATGAGTAGGCTTGTCGTGAGCCTCACCTTGGATTTTGGATGATCTTTGGCTCTTAATTTCTAGGTCTTATTGAGTTTTTTTTTGGAGGAAATTTTTAGTGTGTTGAAAGTACATATGTTCATGATCGTAACCCAATTGTTTTCACTCAGTTCCGTTGAGTTTTGGTTGAACAAAACCTTATTTGAAATTGGGTCGGGAGCTGCCAAATAGCAGCAGAAAACTGGATTTCCAGTTTCAAGACTCCATTTTCTTTTTGGCATAACTTCCAATTTAGAGCTCCGTTGTCTACAAACTTTATATGCTTTTAAAGTACAGAACACAAGCTTCAAAACCCATATAATATTACACGATTTGGTTTAGTTTTGGATGCTCCAAGGGGAGCCTAAACTTGGTTCAATAGTGCTGTTTTTTTTCTTTTGTGGAGAGATGTTGTTCTAGAAGCATAATGACGAACTACAAATATCTTGATCCTTTCGTAGGGTACGTAGGCAGTCTAAAGAGACGGTTCGATGCAGCCATAAAAATAACCCAAATTTAATTTTGTGTTGGATTTCTTTTAACGAAAGAAATTAGTTATGGTTAATAGTGTAGAGATTAACCATGACTCTATTTCGGCCTATCACCGGATTTAGCTTCCAAATAAGAATTTTGGGTCGTTACAACTCACACAGGAAATAGGGAGGATAGAGATTGCCACTCTATCTACATCATAGAATCGATCAGAATTGAATCTGCACTAGAATGTATATGCATCATTCTTCTATGGTTAAATAGATACATGAAGATATAATAGTAATAATCACAAATGAATGCTTCTGATGAAAAAAAAAAAAAAAAAAAAAAAAGCTTGGTTCATTACATGTAAAAATTATTTTTTGATGTAGAAATTGTTACGTAAACATGAAGTATTTCAAGTGAGATACTTCGCATATGTGTTAGTTAAGAAGAAATGACTTCTTACATATAAAATTTGAATAGTGTAATTTTTTAAACGATACTTGCATCTTGTCACACACTTGCTAATGTGGTAATTTGCTCGTTTTATTTATTTATTTATTTTTAATTTTACTTATTCAGATATTATTGTTTTTTATTGAAATATATTTTGAAAAATAATGGACTTACTAACCACCCTCGATAATTTTGTATTTTATTTTATTTTTCTGAAATTTTAATAAGAAATGACAATTTGGGTAATTTGGGTATTATGAAAGCTTCATAATTTTTACCTTTTTCATATAAAAGCTACAACACAACTCATGGACCATGGGATTGTCTCAAAACATTGAGCTTTGAGCTTGAACCACTACAGACCAAAATGCCTTGGACCACGATCTCATTTTTGGCCTCATGTCTCCCTCAAATTTTAAAGTCTTTTTAGTTGGGCTTAACAAGAGGGGCATTTCACAGTATGAGGGACCCCGTAGTGCAAAGGGGTCGATCATGTTTAACGAAGAAAGAAGGGGAATTGGAGAGCGGAGGGGACCGGACCCTCTGCATCCTTGTGTGGTTTCATCCGTAGAGCCGCGTTTTTCATGCGTTCGCCAAATGGTCAGTCATATGTAGACCTGGCATTTTCAAGCCGATTCGTTAAAATTAGTATTCGGATGAGTGATAAACGGGTCATTTTGGATGAATCCGTGAAACCCGTTAACATCCGTTATTAAGGACTTTTGTGTAATTTCAATAGTCATAATAGAAAACCCTCAGGTCCCTTATGAATGTTCAGCCCCAATTGGAAGTCCGATCACCTCGCACACGGATTTTAGAGGTTAACGGGTCAGGATTCCTACAAGTATGTATCAGAACAAAAGGGTAAGTAAAGCTATTCGGTAAGAATCCATCTTTCCGCATCGCGTCGTCGAAGCAATCATTGGCAACCAAGCCGCGGATCATGGTGTTCCAGAGGAAGATGTTGGGCTGCGTGGTTTGGCAGAAGATGTGGACGGAGTAAGCGGTGTGGCTGCAATCGAAGCCGAAGCTGAGGACCAGGTTGAGAAGATAGTTGATTTGGATGAAATGTAAAAATAAAAAGAAGGATGTGTTATTTATGTGATAATTTTTAGCGTGAATTGAGTATTTTCGATTTTGTTGGAGATACACAAAAATGATGCGTTTAGTTCAATTGGTTCAAAGAAAAGAAAAAAAGATCATATAATATTTATGCTGGTCTGCTAAATACGCAACAAAAAGTAATTAAGAATATTAAGTTAATAATGCACCGTCTGGTAGCAAAGTTGGCTAGAATATTAGTGTTGATATAAAAGGGGGGAAACATATTTGGCTGTTGCGCTTAGCTTTAAGCGTAATGTACTAATTCTTTTGATAGATTTAGTCTTGTATATATGTCCACCTTGACATAAGTCACAAAACAAGGAAATTATTTATAAGGGTGGATTTTTTTGCCAAATTACCGTGCCAACCGAATTGTCAACCGTGTCATACCGATTTTGGGCCAATTGGTAATGATACGGTATTGTACCGTACCGAAATTTCATGGTACGGTATTGGTAATGGATATCATTACCACCGTATTACCATACCGTACCGAACATATAATATAATATATAATTATATAACACATATGGGATCCAGTGGTTGCTTTACACAAAAATGTTACATCAACTTTGCTATGGGATCAAGTGGTTGCTTTACAAATAGAGATTGAGAAGAAAAAGAAAGATTATTGGGGAAGTTTTGAGAATGTGAACCCACTTATGTTCTTGGCCAAGTTCTAGACCCCTGTTATAAACTTCAAATAATTACCATTAGCCTCAAAACACTTGGATGGGATGATAGAAAGATAGCTTGGATGCTTATGGAGATTAAAAAAATGATTGCTTGATTTGTATAATAAGTATATGAGGGGTTCTTCTACTACCATTGGGGCTCCATTGGGAGATGTGGAACTAAATGAGGAATACATAATTCAAGCTTGTGGGGGTGATGAGAACAAAATTGAAATGATGAAGGAGCTTATACAAGAAAGGAGGGAGCAACGCCTTTTGGAGATATCCAATGAAGTTGATAAGTACTTTGCCGCTCCTTATATTAACATTGTTGTTGGTGGCTTTGATATCTTAAATTGGTGGAAATCAAACACAAAAGAGTTCCCAATTCTTTCACAAATAGCCAAAGATATCTTTGCAATCCTCACTTCTACCGTTGCTAGTGAAAATGTATTTAGCCTAGGGAGGAGGGTTGTGGACCTTTTTAGGGCATTCTTAACTCCTAAAATGGTAGAGGCACTAGTGTGTACTAGTGATTGGCTTATGGCGGATGAAGTAAACTTCTACAAGGAACCAATGGAAGATATGCTTCAATTTTACAAGGAAATGGAAGAAGTGGAAACAAGTAAGATATGCTTTAATTTTCTTAGTAAATTTGTTGTTAAATGGTTCTCAACTTTAATTCTTCTTGCTATTAATATGTTTTCTTTGTTTGTAATGTAGGCTTGACACAAACTCAATCTTCTACAAGTTTAATGTCTCCTCCAAAAGCTTCGACATCTCAAACTTGAAGAATTGATCAATGAATTTTACTTTTTGAAGTTTAGTTTCAATTTTCATTTGGTTTGAAACTTTAACTTCTATTTGGATTGTTAACTTCTTTTTGTTTTGGTTCGTAACTACCATTTGGATTGTAAGCTTAATTTTCATCATGAATCTTGATGCATCATTTGAATTATTGTGTGTGTGAATTGTGAATGATGAATAATAGATGAATATAGGCTACAATATATGAGATAAAGGTACAATAAAAAGGTTTTGCCCTTGAATTGGGTTAAAAAAAGCAAAAACAAATTTTGTCCCAAAACAAAATGGCAATTACCATTGCCATACCATGCCAACCTAACATTTGACAATACCGAACTTCGGTATACCGAAAGTTTGGTATGGTAATGGTAATAGATTTTACCAAATCGAAAATTTAGTACGGTAATTGGTACGAGGATTTCGGTACGGTAACCGTACCGAACCCACCCCTAATTATTTATGGTAAAGCGCAATGAGAAAAACATTGTTCTTAAGTAGTTTAAAGACGGAAATGCCTCCCGTTTTACTGTTCCTCTTTTTCAACATGCACAGTGACAAAAATACCTCTACCTCTTCAGCAGGTTAAGTCTAAATGCTTCCACACCATTTAATCCATACGCATATTTTCTTTTCTCACCGTTTCGTTGCTTCCTCCTCCACCACTTCATTCCTGCTCCCTTGTGAATCGAAACCGAAAATTGCTCACCCAAATTTTCTCACCGTTTTATTCCTTCCTCGTAATAGCCTAGGTGGTCAACTTGGAAATATATTTAGGCCATCTTCAACGAAGAGAGCTAAAGGCCCAGAAGCAAAACAAATAAAATAAAAAAAAAGAGGCATGATTATCCCAAAAACTCATCTCCAATTGATGACTAAGCTTAATTCTCTAGAGCCCATAAGACAATTATTGGGCCAAGGGGGCATGCTGGCCAAATGTGGCCCCCCTCTTTTTGAAGCTCAACTCTCTATTTGCAATAATTGATTAAAATCCAACGACTAGATTTGAAAACATTAAACAATAGTTTAACTAAATCAACCAAACGAAAGCTTTGAAGGAAAGTAGTTTACTTGCTTAGTGTTTGCGCTAAGGGATGAGCATTAAAAGCAATCTATAGATATTTAATAAATTAGATCTTATCAGTCTTCTTGAGTAATAGTAACTCTCTCCCAATAAATTTAAAGTATAAACTTAAAACTAATAAATTATTAACGAGCTATGTTTAGCCCATTCGGTTGGACATGATATATGAGTATGACATGACACTATTTATTTAAAAATAATTTCTTAGGGGCTATAATTATGGGCTATGTTTAGCTATTTCGGTTGGAGATGGCCTTAGACAACAACAAACCGTCCCAAGCGCATAATCTTTATACATTGTGCATGTGTTTGTGGTTTTCAATTCAAAATATACAATATGAGAAGGGAAATATCGCTTTGACTCGTCTACTAGAGAAAAACTTACCTAAAACAAGGTAACAAATCTCACGCTAACAATTGCAGATTAAATGCAACTTGTGTAGGTCAACCTGAAACATCTAGATAGTCAAACATTCTAAAAAAAAAGTCATTCAGTACTACGATCTAGTTGTATTTCTCTTCACTTATAAGTGAGAGGTTTTAGGTTCGAATCTCATGGATGGCGAATTCAATACTAAATTAGATTGCCCATTGTGTGGGTTAGCCGAACTCTCCCCTCTCACCCAAAAAAAAAAAAACTTAACCGTATTTAAGTATTACCCTGCTCAACGCAATACATCTTGAAATGCAGAGACTTCTTTATGAGAGTGACTCTCCAACTTCTCTAACGAAGGAAGTTTTTCTTCCTATATACACGCACGTAGGAGTAAATTAGTGCATGGTATTGCCTGGGGCAGGCGGTGACGGCGGCGTTGCTTGATAGGGTGGCTCACAATATAAAACAAGTTACTGCACGATTTAGCTTTTGGAAAGAAAAAGACCAGCCTTTGATTTCCTGCCTCCCTTTGTTTTATGAGTCTGACTAGTAAGGGCTTATTCACCAATAGTTATGGCGCTACAAGGATCTAGCTTCTTCATCATATAACAATCATGATCAAACCTAAATTAGTAATTACATGCATGCATGACACTGCATTTCATACTTTTTGCTAGTCACCTTTTTCCATCTAATAATTTGGTATCTAGGCTTTCTCCAATGGGTTAAAAAATTTAGGGTTAAAAGTCATATTTGATTTCATATTTGACTTAATCGCTCTCCCGTGCACTTGAAAATTTGAGGTTGTTTCGGGAACGGATCCTCGCCGGATCTTTTCTTAGGGATCCTAGGGATTCCGTGATCTCACCCGTTCATCGTATATCATACGGTCAGAAATCATTTCAAAATTTGAAATTTAAAATTAAATATGAATAGTACCTAATGAAAACTGACCGAACGATATACGATGAACAGATGAGATCACGGGATCCCTAGGAAAGGGATCCGGCGAGGATCATTTTCCATTATATATGACTTTGAAGTCAAGTGTCAAAGCATATTTGATTGAAGTTTAACTCTCGAGTTAAAGTGGGAACGTCATTGAATTACACAAAAAAATTATTATTATTTCAAATATTGATGGCCAGCTTTATCCATTTACTGCCATGATTCAATGGCATCTCACAAAATTCTTAACGGCTATTTTATTTCAAATTGCTACAATTTTTACTTCCAAAGAGTTGCACCCTGCATGTATTCAAAGGCCACAATCTTATATCTTGCTGAAATTTAGTAACAAAATTATCAATAAAATACGTACCTTTCTTTCATTCAAGGTACATTCAACCCGATTAGCTTCATCACAATATGCAAAAATGTCACAAAATGAATTTGATCTTAGTTAGGCACTTGTGGAATCAACGAGGAGAACGCGGATGATGGTTTTTTATGTCATAAAATAAAATGTATGCTTTTTGGTGGTTCATGATTTGAAGTAAATAAAAAATAAAACAAAAGTTTAGCTTTGAGTCCAAATCATGTCCAATGCATAAGAGTTAAAAGTTAGAAGTCAAAATATGCATTAGAGATGATATAACTTTAGTCCAAACATTAGAAATAGCCTTAGGCTAAATGGTTTCGAGTTGATTAATATACAAGTGCTCGTTCGGGTTGATTAAACTTGAGCTTTATCAAGTTGGCTAGAAGTTCAAATCTCCTCCGTAACTTAGATTTTTTTAAATTGTACATCGATATTTCTTTCTTGTTTCATCATCCTGAAAAGCCACATAGATGTTCATCAACAGTCAACACTTTCTAAAAATACTAATATCTTTTGAATTTCCCTCTACTTGATCTAATTCTCCCTCTAGAAACCAAGAAAAGATCAAATCTTTTTCTGAATTTCCCTCCATTTGTTCATAAATTTGATTTCCCATCTCCCCTTATGAACCAAATGATCCTTCAATTCCCTCCGAAAGTCTTGTACTCTCACCCAATTTTCTCAGTTGCCAAACAGAATAAAAAGGAAAATTTGCAGGAAAACATTCCCATTCAGTACGAGAGAACTTTCATTTTGCACCTTTTAGTGGGTTAGTATTTGTTGATGGGCCAAAAGGGGAAACAAGCATGAGAGTGGCAAAAAATTCTTGCAAAATCCACATAAAATAGTGTGAGAGAAAACAGCATCAAATACCAAAACTAGTAGAATTATGTCAGCAAAATTAGAACAAGAACTTCCAAAATTCTTACATTTGCTCAATCACTCTCAAAAATAAAGAACAAAGTAAATTTCCACTAATAAAAGAGGCAAGATAACGGGAGGGGGTGGGGGTGGGGGTGAAATTACACTGAAAAATAGAGGTTAGAATTGCCATTTCTCCCTAATTAATTACTTATTACTTATAGCTTAATATTAATCCGAACATAGGCTAAGCATAGACAGAGCCATATGAGAGGGCCATCAGCAGCACCGCCGCTTGTTCTTCCTCGCCGAGCTTCCTCTGCTGCCTCTCCACAGTCGATCGCTGCATCAAAACCTCTCTTCCCAAAGCCAACAGCCGCTGCTTCAAGCCGTCGCCGAGCTGCTTGTTCTTCTTGCCCTTTTTATCGTTGGGGTTTTCTTTGTTTAATCCCAAAATAGCCCTCCTCTTCTTCCTGCTTCTGATCCCGCAAGCATTACAAAGCGACTGAAAAGCACAAACAATACACGAATCGGATCAAAACCCAAAAGAGGAATTTAAAAAATAATCAAGGGCTTATGGGTTGTGAAATGACCTTTGGGCCCGCCGGACCGCCTCTCCACAGAGGGGTTTTGGAGGTTCCACAGTCGGCGCAGGTTTTCTTAAAGCCTTCCTCCGAGGAACCGGCGTCTGGGGTTTTGATAGTCATTTCCTCTGACTCCGATCCCTGCACAAAACACAGAAACCCGATCCGATCAGTAACTATTCGGATAGTAATATAAAAACCCAGATCAAATGAAAGCTCTGAATCAAATAAACTCACTTTATCGATTGGATCCAACATTATGTATGAGATATTATGAAGATCTGAGGCAAACCCAGTTGAGAACGAGTAGGAAATCGAACTGGGTCGCGATCAATTTGATCGAATGGTTTCTGGTCAAGTAAGAAGCTTTAGTGACTCAGAGAACCCAAGCTATGGAATAAACAGAGGAACAAGAAGGAAAGAAATCGATCACAACTCAGAAGCTGAGATCAAAAGTGCTTATAGCAGCTTTTCGAAAAAGCACAGTGAAAAAAGAGTGAGCAAAACAGAGGAGGCTAGCAATGGAGGCGTGTGGTGATTGGGATGATGAGGCTAAATACTCAGACTAAACCGACATGCGGTGAGAGAAGGTAGAGAGAGAAAGGAAGAGGGGCAGTGAGGTAGAGAGAGACAGAGAGAGAGAAGGAAAAATGAGGAATCAAACCGACACACACACAAACGCGCCGCGCAGCTGATCTGAAAGTTGCCTCCTTATATAAATGAGACGCGAAACCCTAGCCTGGGTAAACTGAAATGACGAAAATACCCACGGTTGATGAAAAAACCACACATTTGATCCAACGGGAGGCAACCGCGCCAAAAGGTTGGTGAATCGAGGGGAAAAAAAAGGGCGCCACATTCCGAAATTGGATTTGGGATTTGGATTTTTTTTTTTTAGATTAAAATAATTATTGTTGGGTTAAATGGAAATTGGAAAAGAAAGAGGCGGATGAGGTGGTGAGATTGTGGCGGGAGTGAGTCACGACTGAGTCAGAGAGATTGTTGGTTCTGCACCGTCTGATAGGTCAAACTTGCTTTTGAGAATGGGGGAGCTCAAAACATGTTTTGTGTTGGCGGCAAATCCAAATTTCTATAAAACTTAATAAATTAATGCTGATTACCAAAAATAAATAATTAACACAATTGATTTTTCTTTTGGGTTTTATTTTCAATGGGAACCGCCACTTAGTATTAGAGTTTATTAGAATTTTTTTTTACTTGTACGTGGATGGTTTTAGGTTTGACTTTCACAAAACCAAATTTGAATCATATTATTAATAATTCATTGTGAGATAATATCGTTTATTCAAAAAATAATAATTCAAAAGGAACCCTTCACCTTCACCTTTCCATCCATTTCTTGTTGTCCTTTTTTTTTTGGAAAGAGATCCTCTCCAAATCCTTTCCATCAAATCCACCATTCCGGACCTTTGAAATTTAATACAACTTAAAGTTATTATAATTTTTAAAGATGCCCCTTGTTTTTAGCCGTTAGATCAAATTTCAAGGGCTCAAATTGGTGAATTTGGTGGAAGGGATTCGGAAAGGATCCCTGTCCCTTTTTTTTAGTACAAAGATATATTTACACCAAATGAGGGAGAGTTCGGTCAAGCCACATAATAGGAAATCTAATTTGATATCGAATTCGTCAACTACGAGATTTGAACTTAACACCCATCACTTACAAGTGAAGATAAATACCACCACCACATTGTAGTACTGATTGACATTTATTGTTGTATTATATAGACTGAATTTATGAACCAGGATCCTCGCCGGATCCATTCTCTAGGGATCCCGTAATTTTGTCCATTTATTATACATCGTGCGGTCAGTTTTCGTTAGGTACTATTTATATTTGAGTTTTAAATTTTAAATCATTTCTGACAGCACCATATACGATGAACGGACACGATTGCGTGATCCCTAAGATCCCTAAGGAATGCATCCGGCTGGTTCTGAATTTATATACTAAGGTTAAGTGAATTGAATATTGCCTGGAAGCCATTCAATGCCAATTCTAATTCTAGTTTCTAATTTAATATGAGTTTTGGAATTTGAATTTTGTTCCCGTTGCTTGCTACAAAGGATATTAAATTGTGATGGGAGTAGTCTTTCGACAAATTTTCTCAAGCTCAAGTAATGGAGAAACTTTTCGGTA
Organism: Heteromeles arbutifolia; assembly: GCA_024362995.1. Lineage (NCBI taxonomy): Eukaryota > Viridiplantae > Streptophyta > Magnoliopsida > Rosales > Rosaceae > Heteromeles > Heteromeles arbutifolia. The sequence continues at coordinate 25,589,201 of JANCRC010000006.1, forward strand.
TGCTGACATGCTGTACTAAGTGTTATAAACAGTTAAATGAAATTTTTTTTCTTCAAATTTCAAATCAATTGTATTATTACACTTTGCATACGAGGTCGTGTTCTCAATATACTTGATCATATGAATTTTATAAGTCCACTTGGGTATTGAGTAATAATCGGTAAGAATTGAATTCCTTACAATAGTTAGTAATAGGAACTGTGAAAAAATAAATATTCTCTTAAGGTAATGGTATAGCAATGGCAAGAAAATTGTGATTTAAAGTTGAAAAATGTGTTTTTTGTATCACTTGTAACGTTACATCTTATACAAAATGTAATACAGAAATAAGATCTACGTAGCATTACTTATGGAACCAGATAGATAATTTTTTTGTTTTTGGAAAAGGGTTGAGGAATTTGAAGAAGCATGGGGATATCTCTAGAACTAGTCACTATTGAACAAAGTCGGCGAGTGGCCCTGGATAAACCAAGTAAGCTCCCTCAAAGCCACACGTAAAAGATGAGCTTTATTATCCTCTTAATCTCATCTCATTACCACACTAATCACAAACCAATAAAAAAGATTGGATGAAATGAAGAGAAATGACCAAAGAGGGCCTCTTTTGATCCCGCAAGGCTGGTATAGATATTAGACCAACAGGATCCTCTTCGGATCATTTTCATGAAGATTCAAATAATTTGTAAATCGTATCCGTTCATTGTATATCATACGATTAATTTGTATTAAGTACTATTTATGTTTATTTTTAAATAAAAATATTTAAAATAATTTCTAACCGCATGATATATAATAAATAGACACGATTTACGAATTTTCAGAATCCTTATAAAAAGAATCTAACGAACTCCATATTAGATAGATAGGAAGGAAACAAGAGACAAAAATTTGCCAGACAGACAATATTTTAATATAAAATGTTATATGATATTACGAAGGAAAATGAGAGGTCACGGTGATGGGCCACCTTTTGTTTCTTTCCACCACAACCCAATGATAATCCTGGACCACACCACACGCACATTTCCCTATTTACTTGCTTGCTATCCTAATTTCAAATTTTTTATCCAACTCTTCATTTCCATTTCTTGCTGTTTTTTCCTGTGATGATGGAGTAGTCGGAAGCTCATATGGTTAAAAGGAATTTAATAAGCTCATGTGGTAAAGCTCGTTAAGATTAAGATCCAAAAAATTGAAATTCCGTCAATTTTCTGTTAATTATTAGCATGTGAGTCACATCTATGAGGCTAAAACGAAATTCTATGTTAATTATTAGCACGTGAGACTTATGTGTCAAACTAACTTTATCTTTTTAGCCTCGTATGTGAGCCTCATGTGCTAGCAATTAACATAGAGTTAACGAAATTTTCAATTTTGAGACTAACTCCTAACAGACCTTTTTTTTGCTACATGGACTATTTTTCGTTTACTCTGTCACCACGCCGTTGGTCACTGAGAGATCGATGTGCTCCTTAACCTTTATCGACGCGGTTGCGGGGACATTGCGCTGGCGTAGTGACCAAGGTTGTGCTTCACGAAACAGTTTGGTGAAAATTCACGAGAAGCATCAAGATCCAATCTTTCAATTGGTCTGCCCACAAGGAGGAAGAAAAAACCCAAAAATAATAATCAAAGAAGAAAAACAGCGACTCAGAGATTTGGATTTATTTGCTAGGTATTTCTTTCTTATTTCTTTTTTTGTTAATTTCTTTTTCTTCTGTATTTGTTCATGGGATTGTTTGAATTTGGCAAGAATAAGGTTCCTGCTTTACTCAGATTCCCATTTGAGTATTGATGGTTTTGTTTGAATTCTGTAAAAACCCAGTTTCAATTTCGTGTTTTGATTTCAACCCAGTTTCTGTTTTAGCATTTTTTCGTGTTAGTTCTGGGAATTTTATTGGGCTTCTTTGAAAACCGAGTTAAAATTTCGTGTTTTGATTCCTACCCAACTTTCGTTTTGAGCATGTTTTTGTTAATCCTGAGAATTTTATTGGGTTTCTTTAAAAACGCAGTGAAAGTTCGTATTTTGATTGCAACCCAGTTTTTGTTTCCGCGTATTTTGATTTGGATGAAATGTAAAAAAAAAGTGTTAACGGGTAAAACGGGTGATTCGTTATCTTAATAAGTTAGGTTTGAATGATCTGTTAACTTAATAAATTGAATTTAAATAACTTGTTAAATTAACGGGTCGGGTTAAAGTCGACCTAAACTCAATAAATCCGACCCGTTTATAGGTTTACAATTGACCCATGTTTTACCTGCATAGAGCCGTATGCATGACAAACAGATTAACACTAGGCTATACGTGGACAACAAATAACTACTTTAATAATGATGAATAGTAACTTGTATGACATTAATATAACATTCGTATAAGCAAAAGATAAGCTTACCGAGTGTTGTATTGTTTAAAAATAATAGCATTAGCTTATAGTTTGATTGAGTGAAGATCAATACTGTAACATTCTGAAACTTAACGGTACTAAACTGTCTTACTACCAAAGACATGGCCCAAATTGTTACTTGCTCAAAACACAAAGGTAAAAATGTAATTATCCCAATTATATATTGCAGAACCAGCATGCGTGCTGCTAAGGTAGGTCAATCTTCAAATTCCCAATGATGTTCATATCATAGAAGATTATTTATTTACCATACAGACAAATTCAGAGAGGTTTTTTACTATTGAAAAGCGAGCCCAAACAGTCGCTCTCTTTCTGCTCTTGTCTGGTGCAAATTGCAAGAAAATTAAAAGTTGGGCTTCTAAGGCAGCGAAAGAAGATCACAACAATTCACACGCCCACAAAAACATAAAAATAATAATAAAAGCAGGAGTCATAATTAAATAAGAATAATAGCAAGGAGATTAATTTTGTTTTTTAAGCCAAATTTGCAGACAAAAATAATGTAGTTGTAAATGACATATTATTAATCAAGTGTAGATTAACGTATTTAGTCTGTAATTTGATTTCAAAAATTTAATCTCATTTCCATTATTTATAAAATAAAATCGCAGCAAAAATATCGGTTTGCTGGTCTGGATTTTCTCTCCCCTTAAAACCCTAACCCTTGGTTTTGTGTAAACCGATAGCCTTTCTTCAGTTTTTTCTCGATATCTACAAACACTTGTGTATTTATATTATGGAAAATCTATGTAATTACCTTCTTTCCACTGTTAGTTTTGATATGTAAAATTATAAGGCCCAACACTAAAAGAAGTTTAGATTAATGGCCCAATAAATTAGGGAGCAAAATCAGGTGATTAGGCCCAACCAAAAATAAAAACACAAATATAACCTGGCCCAGAGGGTCTCTAAAGACCGAGATTCTTCCAGTGTTGACGCTCCGAATCCCCGCTCCCGTATCCGTGCTTCAAAGATCATCTAACTAAATCAAGTGAACAGCCGGAGGACGCTGAAACTAGAGGTGAAACCGACACTTTGTACTCCGATCAAATTGTATTTCTCTTCATTTGTAAACAAAAGAACCTATGTTTAATTATCGTCAAATGCGAATCTGAACCAAATTATTATAGTTGGCCCATTGTGATGTTTAACTCACTCTCCCACATCTTAGTATTGATAAGATCGTTTGTTCTAAACAATAAAACAAAAACATAAAAACTAGAGGTGAAACGTAGCAAGGCCCAAGCTATAAGAGCAAGTCCAGCGTTGGACAGTGCTTGGGGGGACAGGGGAGAGGAAAGGGCCCGAGGCCCGGTGGACAACCATCCAGCCTTGGAGAGCCCGAGTGAGGGTGGGGGCCCGAGCACAAGGGGGGTGGGGAGTTGACAGGCCTGCAGCCCGAGGGCCAAGCATTTTTTTATTTTTTTTGTGTCAACCCGAGGGCCTGCAGCCCCATTTCCATGTTTTTTTTTGTTTTTTATTATTTAAGCAAAAAAAAAGAATATTAACTATTGCCAGGGAGGAGGGTTCCAAGGGTGGAGATGCAAAAGATAATTACTGTTCATTAATGGTAGTTACTATTCATTAAAGGCAGTTACTGTTCAATAGGGTGGATTGAATAGTGGATTGCCATGAGGGAGGGCTCCAAGGATGGAGTTGCTCTAAAAGTTGGAAATATGGAAAGAATATAATACAATAATCACAAGGTCATATTACTAAAACACCCCTAATCATTTTCCTTGCAATACACCAGAAAATGAGTTGTTCAATTCTATATTCACTCGACAAGGCAAAACAAACCATCGACTCTTTAGGTAAAAAAAAATTACCCGTACAAACTATTGACTCCAAATTATAAAAAAAGATCGGACTCAATGCTGCATTCAAGAAAACCCTCACCAGCACATTCGTTCAAGGGCCCTGTTCACGCAGCAACGAGCCTCTACGACACTTCCATAGTATTTCAAGGTACGAGGCAGCGATGATGAACCCTCCCGACCAAACGTCATGTGCCACAACTCAATCTCTTCTTATTCGATCATAGTAGAATATACTGACCGGAACCACCCTTGGCATCTCTGACCACAATGGTCACCGGCCCAGACTGAAACCAGACACTCGAGATGGCCCCGACCCACTCCAACTTGACCACACTTGACCCCAAACTTGACCCTCATCAGAACTTCTGCTCCATTCAATTAAAAGCCCCTGCAATTTTCGGAAACCAAAACAGTAAATAACAAGGAGACAATTACTTGTTGAACCAGTCGCCGTGTTTAGGATAACCATCAATCATTACACGCCAAACCACATCGAACTCAGATGGGCTTTGCATACCTTTCAGCTAAAGTTGAATCCACCAGATGGAACCTGAACCTCATTCCCTTCAAAGCGGAAGCCTTGCTGGGTACCATCTCCTGCTGGTAATGTCTCTTCGTCTTCCTCCAACCAATATGTCTCAAGAATTTTTACAGACTTCTCATAGATCTCAGTGTTGTCGTGACTCTGTAGATTTTCAATCTTTTCTAGACCCTCAGCATCATCAATCAGCTGGGCATACAAGTTAACTTCTCCACTGTTACCCGCAGCTTTTTCAGCTTCCCCAACCTTCAGAATGTTCTCCAACCCTTCTAAACAGACAGTAACAATCCTAGGATCAGGGCATACAAGAAGATCACACAATGGTTTTATACAGCCTTCGCCAACCAGGTACCTAACACCATAAAGAGAAAATACACTTAATATGAACTTCATACTAGAGAACCAAGAGGGCCCGGAGAAGGAAATTAAGAGATCACTCACTTTATTTGATCAGGAGTTCCACCAGAAGTAGCATTTGAGATTGCCCATGCAGCTTCTTTCTTTATGTCAAACTCAGCATGTTGAAGCAAGTTGACCAGAGGACCGATCAAACCAGCTTCAATTACAGACTGCGTCATTTTAAAATCAATTAGAATACATGGATAAGAAAATTTCATGAACACAGTTGCAAAGGATAGGTTTTCAAAAGAGTCACTTCTATACGACATAATAATTGAAACAATCAACCTTTGCATACTTGCGGCATATTATCTACTTAAAGCTCCCACATAAACTGAGATTCTGATATACTAGTATGATGAACTTTTCCCCCAAACTTAAACGGAAAAGGTTGATACTAGGAAAATAAAACCATCAGTCTCAATGTTAGATTGGACATGTCATGTTAAGAACTTAGGATAGAAGATACTGATGAAATGCTAAAACGTCCACTCAGAAAACCCCAATATTCTAACAAAGAGATTTATTGTAACATGCATAAAACAATACACAAGAATACTCTGAGAACATACTATAAGAGAGTGTAAAGCCATCAGTAGCCAATATTAGCGATGAGGAGAATCAATACAATAACCTATTTTACAATGATTACCTGTATTTGATCCCTATTTCCAGCTGTAATGTTTGAGATTGTCCAGCAAGCTTCTTTCTTGATGCTCTTTTTATGATTATGAGTCAACAGGCTCAGAAGGCATGGGAGTGAACCATTGTTAATAATACACTGAAGAAAACGATTGCGAGTCATGATCGTAAAAAATAAAAAATAAAGATGGATAGCAAATTGAGATGAGAGCAAAGATGACATTACATAATGGTAAAATCAGATTTAGTAATTAGGACACAATTAATAGCCTAACGATCACCAGGATTCAACCACAAAGGGATTTCTTTCTCATTAAGTCATTATAATGGTCTATACCTAAAACAAAAAATCCTTCAAATACATATGTTGAACACGCATAAGATGTAAATAAGTTTATTCAGACTTTCAGATCATCTGTAGACATGTTCACTAGCATCCAATATGTGTATGACATGACCGAAATTGTTTTCAAATTAGGTTCTCTGTTTACCATAATTTCAAATTACTAAAAATGCTTATTTTGACGTAAAAGGATAATTAGTTTTAACTGCCAGGTAATAGCCTTGAGTTAAAGACGAAATATATGATTCTAAAACATATTTCATAAATAAAACAAGTAATCAAAATGTAAGTGAAAAACAAATTCAAGGTCCTGATACCTGAGTCTGAAGATCATCTCCAGTCACAATATTACCAACAGTGCGAAGTGCAGGAATGAGAACAGAAGGAGACGGATGTCTGAAACAAAAAAAACAAAAAACCATCAATATTATGGGCCATAAGATATAAGTAAAAGCACAGAGATCAGGAGTGTAACACTCACAAGAGGAGCTGCACAAGTCGGACACAGACACCTGCCTCAATCACAGCTTGGATTTTGTCATTCGTACCATCTGAGAGATATGAAAGTGCCCAGCAGGCATCTGTCAAGACTTCTTCATCATTGGAATGAACTAAACGTTCAAGAGCTGGAAGTGCTGGCTTCACCTAATAATGAGACACTAAAGTTAACAAGATGCCGGAAGAATAATCAAACAACTTTTTTGAATACCAAGCATTGGAAAGCACAAGACACAAACCTGGTCAAATGGAGGCTGTGGCTTGCCCCTGCAAAAGTTAGACAGAGTCCACGTTGCATTTCTCAGCATTGAAAGCTTTGCATGCTCATTCAACTGAGCCAGCAACGGCATCAAGGCTCCACTGCCGAGGACAAGATCACGGCATCTAGGGGAATCACCAGCAACATTTCCCAATGCCCACACAGCCTACAATTTCAGAATAAATTTCAGAAAGAGCCCAGTATAATCTATGTGGTGAATTACAATCAATACATTGACCAGCAAACAGAGCCAATAAGTATTAAAATATACCTGCTCCCTAACATCATCACTCGGAGAAGCAAGAAGCTTTACAAAGATTGGGACTGCCCCCTGCTCAATCACCACCTTGGTGTTCTCTGAAGTTCCTGACGCTATGTTTGTAAGAGCCCAAGCAGCCTCAAACTAGACAAAATCAAATAAATCATCAACACAAATAAACAAAAACACAGACAATCATAAATAACAATGCAACACAGAACCCAATTCGAACCTGAAGTTGGGGAAAATCCTCCCTCATGAGGAACGCAACAAAGCGAGGAACCACTCCAGATTGGATAACTTCCTCAATTGGAGGGCTTCGTTCTACAAGTTCAAAAAATATGATTACAATCAACACTACCAATTTTTCATGTACACTAAAAACATTAAACACAAACACAAAGGAAACAACTCAAAGAAATCTTAATCACGTAAATTACCAATCGAAAGAAGTTTTCTGAACTGCGTAGTGGACTCCAGCTGCAAATTGTTGTCGTCAGACCAAACCCCAGCAACCATGGCAGGAAGACTCTCTAACTGCAATCATATACAAACCCACATGAGTACCAATAAGTTGAATTTTACCCTATTGCTCAAAACATAAAATCAAAACCCTAAATGTCTAAAGTCGGATCCATTCAAATCCATAATTGAAGAGATCCGCGACGAAAAATCCCTAGCAAAACTATTACCTTCTTCTCGAGATTTGAGGGCTGGAGAGATGGCTCGAACTGCTGGGCTTGGAGGCCTTCGCGACGCTTCTTCAGCAAGCTCTCTTCGCGCTTGCTCTTCCGGATCTCCACCATGTTGTCCTCTCTCCTGCGACGTCCCTCCTCGGCGTCCACCGCCACCTTGTAGCGGTTCCGGCGGACCTCGGTCCTCGCGCTCGGCCTCAGCGACATGCCGTATGATTTGAGTACGTCTAACAGGGACTGATCGTGCTCCCAATCGGTCGGAGACGGAGAAGGAGAGCAACAGAAAAACCTAGAAATTGGACTTTTCTGAGAGGGGGACTGAGGAGAGAGAAGGGTTCCTACAGGCCTGATTCGGGGTTTGAAAGAAATTATATATTTTTTTCTTTTCGGGATTTTATAAGAGAATTTATCATAAATAGAAAAAAATTAGCCTTTAATTTTAAAGAAAACTAATGAAACTAGCTTGAAAATTTTGAGTTTTAACAATAAGAACAAAATAAATGGTAAAATAAATAGTACCAGGATTGACTTTTTAGTGTAAAAATATGGTTTTTCGTTAAAGTGAACAGTACTGTGAACTTTTCGTTAAAATTCCCTTAATTTTAAGGAGTTTTAATGAAACACTCGATAATGTTCTCTTTTAACGAATATGACATTTTTACTCTAAAAAGTCACTTATCATACTATTCACTTACAACACTTTTTTTTCCTTTTAATTAAAACTCAAAGTTTTTTCATTAGTTTTCCTTTAGTTTTAAATATGTCAATTTTTATAAAAACCTTTAAATATATTCAAAATCTCACTTAAATAAATACAAATACCTCTCAATTTTTAAAACTAAAAAAACTAAAAAACCAAAACCCTAGACGTAAGAAACGGTGGAGACCTATGCATAAGAGAGCAAAGGCATAAACTGCTAGTAGGAAATAGTGGAGACTTGTGCAGCCCTAAACGACGGTGAGTGTAGATGGTTAATTTTCTTACATTTTTCCTTGTCTACGTTGTCTCTTTGATCTTGTAGTTTCTTCCATCTGAATGCAAACATAATCTGGCATACATGTTTAAAACAGATTTTTGGTACAATAGTTAATAAAATCGTATTATATTAAGAACCTACAAAATGGATCTACTGCCTTTTTTATATGGTTAAAGCAGTAGTATCGTATCTCAGATTTTGTTTACATGGTTGAAGTAGTGTTTTTTTTTGCATTTTGCATTTTGTTTGCATGATACATAGTTTGATTTTTGTATGTTCATCACATATTAAGAACCTTTTATACAAAATAATTTGTTCAACACTAGTTTATTAGTTTATATTTTTTGTTAGGCTTTGTGATTGGAACTATCTGTTTATTCAATTACATGTTTGCTTGCATATAGTTTTACTTTTTCTTATTGTTTTGCGTATTGTTTTGTTTATTTCAATTATCTGTTTATGTCATTTTTTATGGGGTTTTTGAACATTAGTCATTGCAAAAGATTAAAATTTTAAAAAAAAACCTGATGCTAGATTACATATTCAATTTAATCCCTTGAAGTGTACTTTTATCAAAATATTTATTCAATTTTTGTTATTCAATGTGCTTTTTTATTTAATCTCTCCACATTAAATTTTAATTTTATTAATATGCACATATTTAGTTCTTTTAATTATAAATGAACATAAATGAGAAAATATTATAAGAAAATTGTGATACAAAAATATATAAATACATAACTGTATATAAATGACTATGCCGAACGAAATATATAAAATTGACTTTTTTTGTACCGAAATATTTGTATCTGCATGATTGTATTGAAATATATTATAATGAATCTAAATGTATGTACCAAAATGTATTATATTGAATTAATGTATCGAAATATTTGTACCGAAATGTATGTACCTATATGATTGTATCGAAATATAGTATATTGAATTAATGTACCTAAATATTTGTACCTACATGATTGTACCGAAATGTACCTAAATGTCAATACCAAAATGTATGTACCGAAATATATGTACCGAAATATTTATATCTACATGATTGTACCGAAATATATTATAATGAACCTAAATGTATGTACCGAAATATATTATATTGAATTAATGTACCTAATGAAACTAAATGTATGTACCGAAATATTTGTACCTACATGATTGTACTGAAATATATTATAATAAATCTAAATGTATGTATCGAAATGTATTATATTGAATTAATGTACTTAAATGTCAATACCAAAATGTATGTACCAAAATGTACGTACCAAAATATAGTATATTGAATTAATGTACCTAAAAGCCAATACTCAAATGTGTGTACCAAAATGTACGTATCGAAATGCATTATATTGAATTAATGTACTAATATGCTTGTATCGATGGATATACCGAAATATTTAAATGTATTAATGTACCTAAATGAAGAACATACAAAATTGTTATCGGAATATATATTATAAAAAAAAAAAATTAGTTGCCTAAATGTAGACATTAAAATATATTATGATGGAAAATTAAATTTAAATGTAATTAATACATTAAAATTAAAATAAAAAGATAAATAAAACATCAAAATATAACTAATAAATGATATGATTGAATGTACTAGGGACTAAAATTGGATTTTAATTTTACACAAGGTTATATTCTAAAACTCATCTTTTTTAAGGATTAAAATGAAGTTTTCTATTTATTTATTTATTTATTTATTTTATTGTTTTTATTTTCATGAAAATGTCTAGTTTGACAATTTTGGTGAACTATGGTGGGAGGTGGACTAACTCAACGTACAAAAATTGCAAAATGAAAGGATTACTTGTTTAAGATAAAATTACATTTGCAGAACTTCAGAAGAAAGTACATGGTATTGTGAATGTGGACCCAAATAAATATGAGGTAAATATGAAAGTCATATATAACGCAATGGAAACTACATGGCATGCAGATATAGTTGATGATGTTGATGATGTCAAGGCATTTATTTTTGAAAACCTTTCGAGGTCTTGGAAGATTCCATTATGTGTTACATTAAAGCAGAAAGTATTTTTTTCGAAAGTGGGATCAATCAACAAGCTCCGGCTAACTTCGAACAAGACCCATTGCAAACGGATCTCAACTTTGTTACTCAAGGTGATTTTGAAGATAAGTGCGACATGATTCAGATAACGACTTGGTATATCAAGAAGTTGAGGATGCATCGTATCATGAAGAAGTTGAGAATATGCCACATATGGAGTATGATAATGTGTTCTAAGATGATGTTGAGTTCAATGAGTTATCTTCTGAAAGCATGGTGCGTGATGATGTGCCTATTAATATGCAATTTGACGAACCCAGCTCTAACCGATCAGATGGTCACAAGGGTAAAGTGGCGGACCTGTGCAATTAATATGAAAATTTAGTTGTTGGTCAATTGTACGAGACTAAGGAGGATTTTTTTTAAAAAAAAAAACAAAAAGTTAGGTATTGATGCTATGAAGAACAATTATGAGTTCAAAGTGAAGAGATCAAACAAAGAAAGGTTTGAAGTTGGTTGTATTGGTGACGGATGCAAGTGGAAATTACATGCTTCTAAATTACGACAGTCTTCATATTTCAAGGTTAGAAAATACGTTGATATGCACTCATGCTCATTGGATTAATCGCCATCATCGACAAGCAAGTAGCTTTCTTATTGGTCAATGCATAAAGTCTAAGTATAAGGCTGTATCACGAGTACATGGACCACGTGACATCATCGATGACATACGCAAGGACATGGGTGTGAGTATAAGTTATGTGAAGGCTTGGAGAGCTAGGGAACATGCATTAGAGTTGGTTAGGGGATCACCGGAAGAATCTTACGCGTTACTTCCATCTTATTTTGATGTGTTAGAAGCCAAAAATTCAAGTACGATAACACATATTGAAAGTGATGAGAATAATTGTTTTTTGTATTGTTTCATGTCACTTGGACCTTGCATAAGAGCATTTCGAAGTGCTATTAGGTCGGTAATAACGATCGACCGAACATTTTTAAAGGGTAAATATCTTGAAACTATGTTTGTTGCCACATGCATGGACGACAATAAATAAATATACCTTCTAGCATTCGGAGTTGGAGATTCAGAGAATGACGCATTATGGAATTGGTTTTTGACAAAACTACGGGGAGCAATTGGGGAAATTAATGACTTCGTGTTCGTTTCCAATAAACATGAAAGCATTCGAAAGGCTCTCTCATCTGTTTTTCCCAATGACCATCATGGTACATGCATATTCCATATAAGTCAAAACCTTAGGCACTATTTTAAGCATGAGAAAGCACACAAATTGTATTTTACAGTTGCTAAGGCATATCGTATTCTTGAATTTAATCGTCTTTGGCTTAAATATATAAAGTTGATGCTGAGGTGGATAATTATCTCCATTCAGCTGGATATGAAAAGTGGACGCGTACCTACTTTGATGGAAAACGGTACAACATCACAACAACAAATATTGCTGAATGTCTCAATGCAATCACCAGAGATGCTCGTAAACTACCTATCACTCATTTTCTTGAGTACTTAAGAATGAATATTCTTTAGAAGTGGTTTTATGAGCGCCGAACCGAGGTAGCCAAAATGAATACACATTTAACAAATTGGGCAGACAAGTTGATGTGAGAAAATAACAAGCAAGGATTATCATTCCAGGTATTTTACTTCATTCACTTACATAAAATTTATTTTTTAAGTTGCCTATTTAATTCTGGCACATACTAGATCTTACCTTTCATCTTACTTGTCGGGTTTATCTCAATCAACATATCATTTTAGCAAGAATTATTGTTAATCATTATAATAATATAATTGCGGACCCAATGCAAACAAAATCTGGCAAACATGTTTACAACTCTTATAGCTTTTATTTTTTTGTTAGAACAAAATAGTTGTTGATCATCAGGATACGATGATTGCTAAAGAATTATTGTTGACCAGTGGTTCTTTTGTTTGAGAAATATATGTATGTATATGAATATGCAGGTATCGCCTATCCCAGCTTACTTGTTTCATGTATACGATGGATCTCGTATTGAAGTTGTGAATTTAGAAGAAAAGAGTTGCACTTGCCGGCAATTTGATCTTGACCAATTACCTTGCTCACATGCTTGTGTTGCTTGTAGGCATCGACAAATTTCATGTTATCCTATGTGTTTCCATTATTACACTACAAACTCTCTGGTCATTGCGTATGCAGAAACTATATGGCCAGTTGGTGATCAGACTGATTGGATAATAATTAATGATGCGCGTGGAAGAATTGTCCTACCACCAATTACCCGAAAAAGATATGGTAGGCACAAATATAACGTATTAACGTAATTACGCGTTTTCGTACAAAGTACGGCTAATAAATGAACTATTTTAAAACTGTCAAATTTCAGAAAACGGACAGCAGATTCGGTTTCAACACGTCGAGAAACCTAAGGAGGAAGGGTTCCTCCACGCACCGCCATAAGGTGGCTGCAACGCGCCGCACACGCGCCTTCTTCACGATACCTGCAGTTTTTGCAGGTTTTTCCCCCGATTTTCATAGTTAATTTCTAACTCAAAACCCAACCATTTTCAGTGTTCTACCTATGTATGTGAAGCTTGTAATGAAGAGAGTATGATCATACCATCACGGGGACAAATTGTGGTTTGGGACGGCCGGAAAAACATCTTGAAAATGGTCGGATGGTCACGATTTTGCTTTTCCAGAAAACTGGGGAAAGTCTCCCTTCGTCTCTACAGTATCCAAACCCTACTAAAACAAGTGCAAAACCCTAAGATCTTCCACAAATATCGAAAATGAAGGGAAAAAGAGTGTTCCCGAGACCTACCTTGGTCGGAATCGACGAGGACTCGTCAGAGAAGATGATGAACAGTGACAATGGCCACTATGCAGTGCAAGCTCCACGTTTGGGTTTGATGTTCACGGTTTGAGCTTAACAAAGATAGGAAATAACAAGGTGTGGTGATGGTTTGATGGTTTGGCTCGCCGGAGCCGGCGAGTGATGGTGATGCTGCAATTGCACCATCTCAATGCCTGCAGAGAGACGAGGGAGAGTTTGAATGAGAGAGTTTAAGAGTGTAGGGAGTAGGGAGAGGTGGTGATCTGGATTTTTTACGCACGCCGGAGTGGCCACCGTCGTAGGTGGCTGGTGGTGGGGGATCGGTGCACTGTGCACGCATAGAGGGTTTTGAGTTGAAGGTGAGAAAGAGAGATAGAGTGAGATGTGAGAGAGAGGAAAAGAAAAAAAAATTGAAAAATTTGAGAGAGATCTGAGAGATTTGGAAGGCACGGGATAGGAGAAAGGAGTGGGAGTCCCACGTGGATGGGTCCCACCGAACGGAAAGCTCAAAAGAAAATGTTAAAATAATAGAGAGCCAATTACCTAGAATAGCGAAATTACTAAAATGCCCTTCAATTTTGTAAGTCCATAAAATCTCCATTGTAACTCCAAATTCAATTCCGCTTATGCCTACGCGTTCGTATTGTCGAGTACTACAATGATACGTTAAAAGAATGTTTCGTACGTCTCACTATAAAGTCAATACCCTCGCCTTTAGGGGCATTTCGTCAATTCACTCTTTTAATGTTAATAAAATTGTAAAAATTAAGGACGGGTTGTCACACCAAAATTGTCACATCCCGGCCCGGGCATGACCACTTCCCCGGCTTGCTCCATCACCGTAGCACGATATTGTCCGCTTTGGGCTTACCATTCCCTCACGATTTTGTTTCTAGGAACTCACGAGCAACTTCCCATTGGGTCACCAATCCTGGGAATGCTCTGGCCCCCTTCTCGCTTAACTTTGGAGTTCCTACGGAACCCGAAGCCAGTAAGCTCCCAAAAGGCCTCGTGCTAGATAGGGATGAGAATATACATTTAAGGATCACTCCCCTGGGCGATGTGGGATGTTACAATCTACCCCCCTTAGGGGCCTGACATCCTCCTCGACACACTTCCGGCCAGGGATTGGCTCTGATACCATTTTGTCTCTGACCAATGGCACTAAAACCTCTGGTGACAACTGATAAGCCTCATGTCTCCACCAGGATACAGATTAAGTACTCAAAAACCAGGTAGTCGTCTCGACCTACCTTTCAAAAGGAAGATTCCTTTGACTTTGCATAACTCGAAACATCTTTTCCAAATGATTAGGCCATCGCTCTGCTCCTTCAGGTTCTTCATTTCCCATAAAATGATTCAGCTTCAACTTATAAACAATCTCAAGAAAAGTCCTTTGGATAATAGACTGAATCACAGTTGCAATAGCTTTCCTTAACTATGCTATATCGGAAAACTAGGCTCATCTGTACAACATGGCTCTCTATGAGGCGGTATAGTTGTGACAGAAGACGCTAGAAAATTCTCAAGATGTATAGGACTGCAACCTAGAGCTCTGATAACAACTGACACACCCCGTCCCAAAGAGGGCGTGCTGGCCATCATGTGAGAGTGGCATAACCATGTGCACAGAGAGGAAACTACGAAAATAATTAGAAATACGAAGAACTAAAAACCGAAACACTAGCAATACTAGCTAAGAAAATATGCTAGTACAAGTCTAGGTGTATAAATACACATTTAGAGCAAAAAGAACTTCTAGTTGCAGTTAAGGACAATTACTAAGATATAACACCCGAAGGTGAATCCTACTTTTGTGAATTCTGTTAGAACACCGTTGGGTCCCTCGTGGCCACCAAAGCACTGCTACCTAGAACCTGGAGGGGTGAAAAACAAAACGCATGAGTAGGCAAAAACAAATCTTTAAACCTTTTCTCTTTTCAAAGGTTTTAACCCCTCGCCGTAAAACCTGTATAATTTCCCAGAAAAATAGCATATATATACATATATACTCATCTTAACTCATAAATCAAAATCATGCCAAAAGTAGTGATATGCAAGGTATATGCCATGCCAAATATATCTCATCAAATCACATAACTATATCAGGTGAAAACTCATCAACATGTTCACCGAGTGATCAGCTCGGCTGAACTATAGCTCATAATCAATCTCAGCATATCTCATCATCACATATATATATATATATCCTGCACACGAGTCGGAACCACCTCATGTGGTTTCACCGACAAGACTGGGTGTAAATAATTACGCTCTAGTGCTACGATCACGTGAAGACTGAGCGCTAATCGTGGGTCACCTACGAGTCGAACCCACTTATAGTGGTCTATTCGACAGGACTGAGCACCTAACTTGGATCCAAGGTGAGCGTGTGGTGCGAGAGATGAACATCATGTGAAGGACTGAGCCGTAGCCCTGGGCAGGAGCACTAACACCGGGGTGCAGGTTTATGAGCTTTCAACACATCTCAACATAAACATAATTTCATATTAATCATTCTCTATCATCGATATAAATACTCACCTGATACTTACATGTGCGTCCACAGCACCAATTACCATTATATACAGCTACTAATGCATAAATAAAATAGATATATACTTTGCATGGCATATCATATCACATTTCACTTAAATTGATTTTCTGGGAAAAATCTCATTTATATAGGTATATACGGAAAACAAAAGCCCACTCATAGATAAGTCCAAGGGTCATAACCCCCGAGCCTCGATTAATGGCGCTCGTCCTCAAGATAGGCCTCACCTATATGCGTAATAACTGGAAAAAAAAAACGTTATTTAACGCACAAAACCAACAATAGGTTATACTTTGCTCAATTTTGGTATTTGAATATACCACTGGGATCTACATAACCTCACGAACATCCCCATATTTTTAGAAAAAATTTCCGACCATCCATGCACCGGCCAAGGCATGGCCAGACGAGCCACCCACGCTCGGGCACGTGCCAGGCACACTGACGGCGTCAGTTAACGCCGTCAAGAATATTCCGTCCAAAAGCAAGCATATACCGTTAAAGTTACCTGACGCCGTTAGGTTCCGTTAAGAATATTCCGTCAACTTGACGAAATATTCCCCTTTCTTCTCCAGCTCTCCTCTGGTGCCATCGCCGTCGCCTGAAACTGGAAAATTCTTCAAACCTTAATATCTCAGTCTATACTTGACCAAATTCCGTGAAATTTAAACCAATGGAAAACTGGGGATGAGTAGAACAACGTTATACCTGTTTTGGGACCTAAAACTCACGGGATATCGTCGTGAAAATTCAAGAAAAACCAGCCAACTTCGAAACTAGCTATCCCGACGTCTAAATCACTTGGTTTTTCTTCTCTGAGCTTTGTAGGAACGTCCTAAAGCTTCCTACAAGCTTAAAATCCCTGAAACATCCATAATTACAACCACATGAATAGTACTCAAATCGGGGGTTAGGGTTCTCGGGGTTTTCCAAGCTTTCACGTCCAAACAAAGGTACCAATGAACTCAGGAGGTTACAAGAAGCAAGAATCTTACCTTTTTTGCGTCGATCCGTGAAGAAATGGCTTGGTTTAGAGTTTGTCCGTATGGTTTGTACGGACGTTGCAGAAAATTGAAAGAGGGATGAGAGAGAGAAGGCACAGGTATGTGTGTATATGTTTGTGTGATCCAAAGTTGTCCACTCCAACTAACAAAACAACTTAATTCCCAATTAGTTCCAAATACTTAGGAAAAATAACTTGGACCTAAAACTAAGTCACATACACATACCACTACCCTCGTTTAAGGGTAAAATCGTCAATTCCCACCTTCGAGAGAAATTTTTCCGGGACGAGTTGTCACAATACCCACTGGGAAGTTGCTCGTGAGTTCCCAGAAACAAAACCTTGAGGGAATGGTAAGCCCAAAGCGGACAATATCGTGTTACGGTGGTGGAACGGGCCAGGGAAGTGATCTGCCCCGGGCCGGGATGTGACAAATTGGTATCAGAGCCAATCCCTGGCCGGAAGTATGCTGACGAAGACGTCGGGCTCCTAAGTGGGGTGGATTGTAACATCCCACATCGCCCAGGGGAGTGATCCTTAAATGTGTATTCCCATCCTTATCTAGCACGAGGCCTTTTGGGAGCTCACTGGCTTCGGGTTCCGTAGGTTGCTCGTGAGTTCCCAGAAACAAAACCGTGAGGGAATGGTAAGCCCAAAGCGGACAATATCGTGCTACGGTGGTGGAGGGGGCCCGGGAAGTGATCTGCCCCGGGCCGGGATGTGACAAAAATCATTCAATGGCCTAATTGGATAAACGATCCTGCTGATAATGTAATCGAAAGATAGCTTATTTTCCCACTCACTTTTTAATAAAAATTTAATGACACATTTGATTTTGTGTAAAATGACTTATAAAGCACTAATAAAAATTATCCTAATTTATTTTTATAGCCAATAAAAAAAAAGAAAAATGAAAGAAAGTGAAGAAAACGCATGACTTTCTTCCAATTGGAAGAAGTCGGCTGAAAATTAGAATAAAAATAAAAAGAAAAGAGAAGAGCCCGAACATTCGTTTAAGAAAAATACTAGCCTCCATGCACGCGCTCACGCGAGTGCAGAAGTCTTTTTTTGAATCACGACGTGCTATGCGCGACTTACACTTTTTAAATTTATATATATGTGTAAATTAACAAGGAAGGTCAAATATTTGAAGTAAATGAATAATCTTAGATCATGCTAGAAGAAACCCCTCATAAACCAATTAAAGCAGCTGAATTCACATAATAAAATCGGTCTTTATAGAATTTACATTAAAAATAGAGAAAATAATAGTTAATAAACAATTGATTGAATCACATTATTGCTAGCCCACCCCTCCCTCTTAGTGTAGATAATATCGTTTGTTAAAAAAAAAAAATCATTTAACAACTAATTTAATCACATTATTATCCCTGTGCGAAATATTTTTTTTTTATAACCGGCATTATACGTCTCTTAAGATGTTTTGAATGTGTTTAAAATAGAGAAAATAATATTTAATAAACAACTGATTGAATCACATTGTTGCTAGCCTATTTTGAGGCTAAACCCACCTCCCTCCCCCTTAGTATAGATAATATCGTTTGTTACAAAAAAAAAAAAAAATCATTTGACAACTAATTTAGTCACATTATTATCAGCGTGTGAATGATCTTTTTTACAACCGGCATTACACATCTCTTAAGATGTTTTGAACGTGTTTAGAAATAGATAAATTGAATCAAATTATTGCTAGCCTATTGTGAGGTACTAATTAAAACAAAAAAAAACAAAAAAAAACACAAAATAATTTAATTATTAAAAAAATACTATTAAAATGACGAAGATGCCCCTACCTTATTTGATGCATTATTTTGGAATGCCTTTTAAGTTTTTAGTTTTTGGGGCATTTTTGTACAATTATTTTTGTTGACGCTTGATAACACCAAAATACTATTCACCTTTTTATTCTCTCTTTGTATATAACTAGCCTTTTTTGAATCATGACGTGCTATGCGCGACTTATACATTTTAAATGTATATATATGTGTAAATTGACAAAAGGAAAGTCAAATATTTGAAGTAAATGAATAATCTTAGATCATGCTAGAAGAAACCCCTCATAAACCAATTAAAGCAGCTGAATTCACATAATACAATATATCTCTATAGAATTTACATTAAGAATAGAGAAATAATATTTAATAAACAATTGATTGAATCACATTATTGTTAGCCCAATGTGAGGCTAAGCCCACCCCATCCCCCTTAGTATATATAATATCATTTGTTAAAACAAAACAAAAAAAATCATTTAACAACTAATTTAATCACATTATTATCTGCGTGCAAAAGACTTTTTTTATAACCGGCATTACACGCCTCTTAAGATGTTTTGAATGTGTTTAAAATAGAGAAAATAATATTTAATAAACAACTGATTGAATCACATTGTTGCTAGCCCATTGTGAGGCTAAACCCACTTCATTCCCCCTTAGTATAGATAATATCGTTTATTACAACAACAAAAAAAAATCATTTGACAACTAATTTAATCACATTATTATCCGTGTGTGAAAGATTTTTTTTATAACCGGCATTACACGTCTCTTAAGATGTTTTGAACGTATTTAGAAATAAATAAATAGAATCAAATTATTGCTAGCCTATTGTGAGATACTAATTAAAAAAACAAAACAAAAAACACAAAATAATTTAATTATTAAAAAAATACTATTAAAATGATGAAAATGCTCATACCTTATTTGATGCATTATTTTGGAATGCCTTTGAAGTTTTTTGTTTTTGGGGCATTTTTGTCCAATTCTTTTTGTTGAAGTTTGGTGCCACCAAAACACTATTCACATTTTCTTCTCTCTTTATATATGACTAGCCTTTATGCATGCTGACACACCCTGACCCGAAATGTCCACTAGAACTCCGAATCGAGCTGTGCTGGCCGATACCTGGAAGGTGACGAAGCCAAAGAGTATGATGATGATAAAAAAATGTGCACTAATTTGAACCTAAAAGTGTCTAAATACCAGGGTGCGCTGATGAGCAGGCATGAACCCATTTGTAACGCCCCACCCCCGAAATATCTATATTCGGGGATTAGGTTTGTTGATAGGCCCCAAAATTTATTTTCTCAAGTTATTTAGGTGCCAAAATTCACGACTCGTTAGTTAAGTTCCTTTATTTAACATGTTCTATAACCTTAATTCTCTTACCAAAACATAACAATTATAACCTCAATTTACCCTTTTTCTTCTCTTAGACCAATTTTCCTATTTAAGAATAGTTCTCAACTAAAATGTAATTCGCAATTATTTAAGGCTGCATCTAACTCTATTAGACTGCCTACGTACCCTAGAGTGGGATCAAGCCTTTCGTAGTTCACAATTCATAATTTTACTAATTTCCAAACATATTCTAATAACCACCATATTCAATACTAACCTTCACAACCCAATTCATATCAAATGATTTCCAATTATAGATTCAGAACATCGAAATTTATATGAAAAATGGTAAAGTCGGCTCCTTGGCCGTGCGCCGCCGCAACCGCCGCCTCGACTCGCCGAAAAATTTCACTATTACCAAAAATTACCAAATTTCACAGAAATGAAGATCTCAATGAGTAGAGCAAGTTTTATACCTGTGCCAAGTCCAGTTTGGCCGGGAAAGGCTTCAATTTCACGAAAAACCGCCGGAACCCTAGATTTGGGTGTGTTTGATTCGACCTCCAAAACAACTCCGATGCCCCAACCAATGCATGGGCTTTGTTCCAGGCCTCAAGGGAAGTCTATTGATGGTGGTGGTTGACTGAGATACTTTCGGATTTGGTGGATCGCCACCCCGAAGCCGTCGCACCCACCGGTGCAAAACCCCTCAATTCCAAACCCAATCCTCTCCAATTTGAAGTGTAAATGGTAGAGGAGGAGTAGAATTGATGATTGGGAGTGATGAATCGGCCCATTTCGTCGGAAAAATGGTGAAATTCACCGGAGAACCCACCGGTTACAACCTGGGTCGCGGGTCGTAAGGGAAACCGGCCGGTTCCTCCCCTTTCTCCTTCTCCCCTCCCCTCATTTTCCTATTTTTTCCTTTCAATCCCAACCGTCCATCCTTTATTTCCTTTCATCACAGCCACACACGTGGCACAATTTATTTCTTCAGATTTTTGGATTCTTCTAAGGGTAATTAAAATTACCAAAATATCCCTAACTTTAAACGTTAATATCTTCTTCATTATAACTCTGTTTCACGAACGGTTTATGCCTACGCGTTCGTAAGATCGAGCTCTATTCAAAAATATAAATTGTGACCTCAAAAGGTCTACGGATTTTAAATGGTTAATTTCCAAACTTTAAATCTCGTAATTAGTTTAATTTAAAACTAACCCACACAAATTATTATAAATTCTCTAAAAATCATATAAAATCTCAATTATACAAATAAGTAGATTATCAAAATTTCCAGAAACAAACTTTAAAAATTCTCCGAATGGGCAGAAAAAGTCCGTGGATGTGGAATTGAAAAAAAAAAAAAAAAAGAAGAAAAAAGATAAAGAAAAGAAGATTTAAAAGGTTTTAAATTACATGGGGTAATTTAGTCTAATAGTGGATATGAATCATAGAATGAGATTTGATTTCGTTCAATGTTGATGGTGTGGCGGATTTGGTTTAAACTTCTTTCCATTACTCAGGGAGTGTGATTGGATAATTCTAGTGATCATGGCTTGAAATTCTGATATTTAATTTGCGGAAGATAGTTATGGCTGAAATTTATTATATTGTGGTTATTATGCTAGTATTTATCTAGCCGATGGTTGATGTGGGTTGGTATTCTGGTATTTTTTTGGCCAACAAGAATTATGGCTTGATGTTTGATATATTTTTTGCCAATGTGCATGTCGAGAAATTCTGATATTTATTCTGCCAATGAATGTGGTTGGAAATTGGTGAATGTGGGTGGAAATCACGAGTATTTATTCGTTGATTTCTTTAATTTGAGTTTGAATAAACTCATAGATTGTGGTTATAATTTTATTCATTATAAAAGGAATGATGGGAATAGTTCAAATCCCTTTTCGTTAATTGAGGATAGTGCCAAAGATGATTATGGCTAGAAACATTAAAAATCTTATGGCCAATGATAATTATGGTTGGAAATTTTAATATTTATTTAATCAGAATGATTTTACGAAAGGGAGTGAAGAAAATCACAAACCAAAGCTAAGTTTGGCTTAATAATTAGTGATGGAAAAATAAAGGAAATAATTGTGACATAGCCATTGTGTCACTCTGATAATGATTTCCTATTTGTGTGTGTGATAAGTGTAACATCATTTTTACGTTTCTTGTTGTTTGGATTCGTTATTGTGTCAAAAATTGATGGCACCAGCATAATTTATGGCTATATGATTAATATGGTTAGTTGGGTTCACGTGAAAATATGAATAAAATCCTAGAATAAAATTTTGATTTCGTTTAAGATTAACGGTAATGCAGATTGGTTTAAAATGCATTATCCGTACACTGTGGTTGAAATCTCGAGGACAAGACTTATTTTAACGGGGGGGTGAATGTAATACCCTGAAAATTTAAATATATGAATTATATATTTAAATTTTCAGGGTATTACACCATTCACACGCGATACTAAGCATAAGCACAGTACAGTAGAGTAAAATAATGATTATACGAACATATGAAGACAATTGTACTGAAAAGTGCCACAAATCCTCGTCGATAAGGAAATCTGCTGCTAGAACCTGGAGGGGTGCAAAAATAGAAAATGTGAGTGAGTGAAACTAAACATTTCAAATCAATTTCAATTACCAAAGGTAGTAGCCCCTCATTATAACACCTGTATAATTTCCCAGAAAATAACATGTGTGACTATAACTCAAAAGCATAACCAAAATAATAGTCTCACAGTTATGCCGTGTCAAATATCTCAACAAGAATAAGTAACCCAGGTGAAATAAATCAATATGAAATGGTATGTGAGTCGAATCCCCCTATAGTAGCATGTACAGCTGAATCAATAACTCATCAACATGCTAGTCGGAGTCACATCCCGTGACCTGTACGACTACACCCATATCTCATCAATCAATGCTAGCACATAAGTCGGGAGTCACCTATAGTGACATGTACGACTTATCCATATCTCATCAATCAATGCTAGCGCATAAGTCGGGAGTCACCTATAGTGACCTGTACGACTTATCTGTATCTCATCAATCAATGCTAGCACATAGTCGGGAGTCACCTATAGTGACCTGTACGACTTATCTATATCTCATCAATCAATGCTAGCGTATAAGTCGGGAGTCACCTATAGTGACCTGTACGACTTATCCATATCTCATCAATCATCCAAGTAATATGTCAGCCAGATCCACCTCTTGTGGCCTGCACGGCTGTATCTATAGCTCATAACTCACTCTAGCCGGAGTCACCTAAAGTGACCTGTACGGCACTACACATACACATGAGTCGGAACCACGTAAAGTGGTATGTACGACATGACTGGGTGTAAATAAATACGCTCAAGTGCTACGATCACGTGAAGACTGTGCGAATAATCACGGGTCACTTACGAGTCGGAACCACCTATAGTGGTCTGTACGACATACCTGTGCACCTACCTTGGATTCAAGGTGAGCGTAAGGTGCGGGAGGTGAACATCGCGTGAAGGATTGTGCCCTGACCACGGGCGGGAGCACTAACACCGAGGTGCAGATTTATGAGCTCTAACTACATCTATTATAACATGTACAACTCATAGGCAACCAGTACGACAGTGTCGGAGTTGCCTATTATACAAATCTAGTCATCCTATAACCCAAACTTTTTAAATAATAGCATAAACTCACCTGAACTTACATGTGCGTCCTGCATTCCTCTTCTCACACTTCAAAGCATCCACAATGATTAAGTTCAATTAATATACGTATGAATATGCCATGATGAAATCTAAAACTCAATCATTTGATAGGATTACCAAATATATAATACGGCGTAAATGTACAATCAATAATGCCCTACTCCCGAACTGTTTATTTTCAGGGACAATTATCCGTGACAAGCCCAATTAACACTAGTTTAACTAACTATCAAAACTGACGATTTCTTACTTCAATTCTCTATTCCTCACACATTCATAAAACTAAAACTCGCATTTACCAATTTCCTTCACATTGCTCAATTTCCCAAACAAGGCTTTTGTCTCAAATATAGTATAGCTGCGTCTAACGTCTCGTTAGACTACCTATGTACCCTAAACAGGGATCAAGCCATTCGTAGTTCATAGTAATTATTTGTAGGTAACATGCATATGGATCTATCCTGATATAATCTAAACTCAACCATCTCATAATACTTTATAACATATAAGTATATACGACATGATATAAATTTCTTAGTTCAATTTAAAAGCATTTGTGGAATTATCAATCACATATACATATGATAAGAAGGAAAAGATCCACTCACCTGGAGTCTGTGCTACGACTTCCTAGTACAACCATCTAGGCGTCCCGAACGATAGGCGCATGTGGCCAATTATCAAACCACATCTCAAAATTCTTATCAATAGATCATGCAATTTACGTAAAACACATCCCTAAAACGTTTTAGAGTGGTTAAAGCCCCATTGACCAAAAGTCGATCGTCGGTCAACGATCGACGGTAGGGTCCACAACCCTACGTAATTCAATCCGGAAGATCCGTTTCTAGGATTTTCGATCCATAAGTTCCAAAGATCCACATTATGCTTCTAATACATCATCCCAAAATTTCTTTATGATCCAACGGTTGGATCTCCGCCAATTGCCAAAATAAAGTGGCGGTTAATGTTTATTTTACGAACTTACAAATTCAATTCGGGAATACCCGTACGTCAAATTCCCGATCTGTAAGTTTCCATGATCATCAAATATTACGTACTATAACATATTAAAGTTTGGTGACGATCCAACGATCAGATCGTCGATTCACATTTTTACCAAGTAACGTATTGTAATGAATTTAGGTTCAAACGATCAACCTACGTTATACGAATATCAAAACTAAATTCAAAACATCTAATTTAGCCTAAAAGTAGCATCAATGGTCCCCTGGCCACGTGCCGCCGCGGGTGGCGGTCGGCTGCCCCGACTCGCGGGAAATTTAACTATTTCTAAAAATTACCAAATTTTATAGAATTGTAATTCTCAGAGTAGAGTAAACTTTATACCTGTGGCAAGTCTAATTTGGCCTGGAAAGGCTCCAATTTTGCTAAAACCCGTCGAAACCCTATAATTTGGGTGTCTTCAATTTGATTCCATTGCAACTCCGATGCCTCCAAACTTGTTTGGGCTTTGTTCCAGGTCTAAAAAGGATGCTATGAGTGGTGTTCATCGAAGGAATCACCTTTGGATTTGATGGGTTGTCACTACGAAGCCGTCGCACCCACCGGTGCATTTCTTCCCAAATTCGACTCTAATCTCCTCAAATTTGTTGTGGGAATGGTAGATCGACACAATTCGTCGGAAAAAGGATGAAATTCGCCGGAGAAACCCACCAGCTACAACCAGGTCGTGGGTAGCACGGGTTGGGTTTGTATTTTGCTGCCCTTCTCTTTCCCTCATTTCTCTTCCTTCTGGTTGGCCGACTTCTTCATCTCTCTTCCTCATTAGCTGCTCATTTCCCTTCTTCCTCTTCCACGACTGGGCAGTTTTTGCCTTGCTCTGTTTTTCTTTTTCCTCTCTGATTCCCTCATCCTTTTCTTTCTAAATTTTCTATCTACTCAAATTAAAATAGTAACCATATAATTATGAGAAATGTATAAAATAATAAATAGTGTCCTTAGCCACAGACTTTTCGGATTTGTAGTTCCGTAAAACTTTAACCATAACTCCAAATTCACTTCTGCTTATGCTTACGCGTCTATATCATCGAGTATTTTATGAATACGCTAAAAGAAATCCATACGTCTCACTATACGTTGATCAACGAAAGCCAAAAAAACTTCACCTCTAGGGTATTTTCGTAAAATCACACTTTTAGAATTTATAAAATCGTAAAATTTGGGACGGGTTGTCACACACGCGCTCACACGCATGCATAAGGCATTTTTTGAATTACGACATGCTGTGCGTGACTTACACGTTTTAAATGTATTTATATACGTAAATTTACAAAAGGAAAGTTAAATATTTGAAGTAAATGAATCATTTTAGATCATGCTAGAAAAAACCTCTTGTAAACCAATTAAAGAAGTTGAATTCACATAATAAAATCGGTCTCTATAAAATTTACATTAAAAATAGAGAAAATAATATTTAATAAACAATTGATTGAATCACATTATTGCTAACCCATTGTGAGGCTAAGCCCACCCTCTCACCCTCAGTGTAGATAATATTTTTTGTTAAAAAAAAAAAAACAATCATTTGACAATTAATTTATCACATTATTATCCGTGTACGAAATACTTTTTTTATAACCGGCATTACACGTCTCTTAAGATGTTTCGAACGTGTTTAAAAATAGAGAAATTGAATTACATTATTGCTAGCCTATTGTGAGGTACTAATTATAAAACAAAAACAAAAACAAAAAAACAAAAAAACTGCACCAAAAAATTAATTATTAAAAAAAGCACTGTTAAAATTACAAAATTACCCTTGTAGTATTTTATGCATTCTTGTTTGCTGCTTTTGTCTGAAGGACATTTTGGCCATATAATTTTTTGTTGAAGCTGTGACCCCAAAATGGAGCTCTGGCTTTATATATAAGATAGATATTTTTTACTGACCTACGCGGAACGTCCACACGGGACATAGTGATACGTCGAGGTCGTTAGCAAGCAGAAGGTGCTCAAGGGTTAGTGTACAATGCATGAGAAAAGGGTGTTGTCGTCAAATTGTGTTGGGTGGTTTGGGAGTCGGGTGGGATAGTTTTCTTATTTTCATTTGTAATTTTAATTTTTTGGAAAATAGTTAAATTGATGCAATGACATTTTGGGAATATTGGTGGGTTCAAAAGAGTGTTTAATTTTGTAACTTTTATGAGGGGTGAGAATATAAGATAGGGTAGGGAAATAAGATTGTGGGATGAGTTTAACAACTCTCTAAATAAAATAGAATTTAAACTCTTATGATATAACCCGTTAGCAAATTTAGTCAAACAATAATTTTATTGTTGTTAAATATCAGTTAAATACAAGGATAAAAATGTATTTTTAACTTGTGCACCTTCTTCTTCCTCCTCATCTCTCTGTTCTCTTTGTAATTTGTATCTTCACAAAATCAGGTCTAAGAAATATGGACAAGAAGCGCGACAGAACATGAGAAAGACAAACTTCTTGCTTGGGGGTTAATAAAAGCTCAAAATCATGTTCATATTGTCTTGGAAGTAACAACAAGAAGTACATCATCCAAAACTGCTCCTTGGTCATGGAAAGAACCAGGATCCTCTCATGAGCAAAGGGTGAGGGTCCTCATGACTAGATTTATTGGGCCGTTGAAATTTTATCCAACGGTTACAATTATTATAACTTTTAGAGGGACTCCCTGTTTGTAGCCGTTAGATAAAATTTCAACGGTCTGATGTGCCTGATCATGAGGATCCTCACCCTTTGCTCAGGAGAGGATCCTGGTTCTCATGGAAATGCAAGGTCGGACTCTTAGAAATGCAAATCCCGGAACCAATTGTTCAACAGTGGACACATGCTCTCTCTGAGCATCCGACATGTTGAAAATTGAAATCTACTAATAAAACAAGCTCAAATTCAATCAGCATAAAATTGCAATCACGAATGTCACATCAGTTTGTTTCAAATTATTTTGTCAATAGTTGTATCACAAGCATAAATATATGGTTTTTATCACAAATGGTCCATGAAATTGACCCACCCCATCAAGATAGTTCTTGAAATTGAAAATTGATCAATGTAGTCCCTGAAAATAGTTGTCGCAAATCAACATGGTCATTCCGTTAAAATTTTATCAAAAATTATGTTTTGTGCTGATATGGCATATAACTGGATCCCACAAATTAATTAAATATTACCATATAAATTAAAAATATTTAAATAATAAAAACATTTTTATTTTTGTATATTAAAAAAACTTGAAAAATAAAAAGAAAAAAAAACCGACGCCAATTTCGCAGCAAAACCTTCACCGCACTACAAAACTAAGAACAAGTAGAGGCCAAAACATTTGCACCTATTAGTTTAAAATAGGGGCAAATAATGAGGTTTTTTGCACCTAATAGTTAGGAGTGGCGGATATTAGATTTGCACCTAAAAGTGGCGTTGCTATTAGTAAATAGGGGCAAATAAGTATTTATTTCCGCCCCTAATACATTTTCTGCCATGTAAGCCAATCTACCGTGGAAAACATATTAGGTGCGGATGTTTATAGAATTAGGGGCGATTAATAATGCCCCTCCTTTATTATTTACATTTAAATATATCATTTAATTATATTTGATTTTTTACAATTTGGTGTACATTTATTCGCTCCAAATAAAATTTAAATTAATAAAAAATCAATATTATTTATAATTGATTTTAAATACAAAATTTACATTCCTAATTTTAATAACCGAATTCGAATTCATATTATTAAAGCTAAATCCATTATTATTGAAATTTTAAAATTAAATATTATACATAAAACAAAGGTATCAAACTTGTCTCATAATACATAACGCAAATGTTTCAATAAAGCGTACATAATACAATATAAAAGTATCAAATTTTTCCCAACAAGTTAATAAAAACATATTCAAGTACCACAAAATAGTACGAAACCAAAAGCATCAACTGTGATTTGTAGGAACCCTTTCATGTGGAGACATGACCTGCTGCAAAAAATTTGTGTCATTAAGCATTCCAGTTAACTCTCCAGGATGGTGAGGCACGGGATGGAACAATGATGGCTGGTACGGCTGGGGACGATAAAATTGTGTTGATGGTGGATATGGATACGGAGGAAAGTGTTGATAAAGTATATTCTGACAAGATAACGAAGTATGTTGGGAAGGTGATTCGCGCTGGGAGAATGATTGTTGCGAAGAAGGGGATTGACACTCAGAGGGAGATTGTTGTTGTGAAGAAGACTCATGTCGTGAGTGTGGAAGAAGACGTTGCTCTAATGAAGATATAACTTGCTTCAAATTTTGAACCTCATTTCGATCTTGCTGAAACTCACGTTGTTGCGCATAGTTTGCTTGAAGCTGTAAAAATTGAGATTCAAAAAAGGCATAATCTCGTCCCTTACGTGATTGATGATGTGATGAAGATGTTGGTTGTGTTTGTACAACCCAAGGTACCATATCCGGTGTTACCCTGGCTCCGTAACCACGAACTCTGTCACGTCTCTCAAATCCCATCGCCGTTACATAAGCTTTTTGTCTTAACTCTGGTGCCTCTTCACCATTAACAGCAACTAATTGTGTTAATTCCTGAGATATCTTCCCCTGAAAAAATGTAGAGTTATAATTACACATAATAAAAACATATCAATCTAACATCAAGTAATGTTTAAGAAAAATAATAAAAGAATGGATTTATGTGTATATTTGTTTTTTTTTTTCTGTGAAAAATCCCAATCTAATAGCAACTGATCATTAAATTTTCTACTAGTAGCTACCATCCTCATATTCTGTAAAATATTAGGGAATACTTTGTTAAACCAACAAGGACATATACTGCAGTTTTTTTGCAGTAAGCATGTTTATTTTTTCAGCCGCATGCAACAAACATAAAACATACAACATATAGGCGCATGCAGCAACTCGAGTAGAATTAAGAAAAAACAGAAAAATTAAATATATATCATTCCTACTAAAGAAATTGAATTTAAAACTTACCGTCATTTGCTCCAATGCATTATCAACCCAACTCTTTTTCTTATCACGTCGACGGTGCACCATATAAAAAAGCTCAATAGGATCAGGCTTTCGACCATGTTTTTTCTCCTAACATTATAATGCATCAAATAAGTAATAATATTGAAGATGAAATCCTCGACCATGTTTTTTCACTCCCAAGTATCAAATAAGTAATAATACCAACAGATTTAATAAAACGTCTCTAGATTATAAAATAAAAATGTTGACGTGATAAGAAATGTGAGTGTGTGTGTGTGTGCGTGCGCGCGAGTTCTTCTTGTGAGCACATAAAATAACACTATGAGAAATAGGCGCGTATGACGGCGTTGAGTGTGTTTTATGTGACCCTTCAAATATATGGGATGCTCCGTGGCGTCCTCGCAATCTCCACGGGCCACGGCCGACCATCATTATTCAAAATGCATACAACAAAACATACAGCAAAAAAAAGACAAAAATGCATACACAATTCATACAATCACATCTTGTTTATATTTCAACAAACTAAATAAGATTAAGAAATACTTACAAAATTAGCATGTGTCGTGCGAAGCTCTTTGTGCCACCAGTGTGATTAATCTTTTGCTTCTTGCGATTGGTAACATTCACTTCAACGCTAATCTGTTATTAAAAAAGTAACACATGTTTATATGTCATACAATTAATATAGGATTAGGATTAAATGACAAATATTCTTACACTTATTCTAAGCCTTTAGATCAATTCACATCCAATGGCCTTAAATGATTATCCAGCAAACTAAACCTTTGATTTAGAAATTTCACCTTTGATCCATAGATATAAGGGTCAACGCCCTCTCTGATTTCCATAACCTATTAATGTATTATTTAGAGAAAATAGTACTTACTTTATTTTTTGGATCGTTGTCCCAGTAATCAACCATAGCCTTCCATTAGACCGGGTCTACACGGTTATCTCCACACATGAAACGTTCTGGCATGCCAACATATGGAGTGTAGCACTTTTCTTTTAATGTGGCCTTGTAATTTCTCCACCTTGTGGCCACTTTATTCAACAAGTTAAGGCGAATAATATGAATATTAATAATATCTTCCGGTCGCCAATCAATAGAATCCTACAATAAAAAGTAGTGTTATAATAGGTATTTGCATTAATTATTCCATTTAAGTAGTGTTACTTACATGTATGATCCTCCACACTTCCTCTATAGTATTATCCTTATTGTCAAGCACGCACCAATCATGAGGCTTGAGCGAAAGCAAGTTTGAAGTTCTTGCCAAGCTACCTAAGAATCTGGATAACTTGGCATCCTTGGGCATGAGGCATAATCCATCTTTTGTGAACTCAATGTACTCCTTACCTGATTTGCCCCAAGTAGGCTTATCATAATTGTGACCCTTTTTCTCTTGAACTTGACCTGCAGAATTAGTGCATATAAAGTATACACATATACACATAATAATTTGTCCAAAAAAGTACACATAATAAGAACAATAAGGAACTTAACACAAATGAGTTCACAAACTCAATGGAAAGACATACCGTTTTCATCATCTGCTTCTATGCTGTCGTCTGAGCTATAATCCTCATTCAAATTAGAATGCTCCTCATGGGGCCATACATTTCACCAGTCTCCTCTTCCTCAATAGAATCTGTTTGGATTGTATTTATTTCAAAATTGATGTAGGTCTCCCTATGATGTGTCCAACGAGCTGTCATATACATAGGATCCATTCCATTCCAAAGAAGATGCCTCTTGACAGTTATTATATCATGATAATACCAGTTGCAACATTGTTTGCAAGGACATATTATCTTATCTTTACGATTAGAATGACAAATGGATTCATTTATAAACAAATTCAACCCTACACTATTCTCATTGGAAGGGCGATCCAAATGTACCCAACTTTTATCCATATTTTCCTATTATGCAATACAATAAACATAGATAAATAAAATAAAAACATGACGAAAACTTTACACCCTGCCAATTAAGAAGCAATCACACTCACCTTAATCAAGCTTTCAACTTTATAGATACAAAGCAATCCTCTTGGTTAGTTTCTGCACCATAAAGAGTACAAGTTAGAAATATATCCAAATTTAACCTATACAGGACAAGTTAAAAACATATCAATATTATATACGTACGCAGCAGGCAGTGAATTAGTATTGCAGCAACAGCGACAAGCAGTAGCAAGCAGAGAGGTTGTGATTTTGCTTGTTGCAAATAGCTTAGATGGTTGGTAGTTGTGTGTATTTTTCGTAATTGTTAGCTAGAAAGGGCACTAAATTTTCAGGAAAAAAAAACCCTAAATTAATCATTCAAGAACATACCTTCGAAAATTGTGAGCCAACTACACATTCAAAATCGCACACAGTATATCTGCAGCCTTTAAATTAAAAACCAAACCCTAAGTTAGTTAAATCAATTCATCAATAGAAAAATATGAATCATCTAAAAGGAGAAACGATAAGAGTAGATTAAAAAGAAAAGAAAAAATTTGCTTACCATGGAGTGTTCATTGGATGAAGTAGAAAATAAGGATGATCGAGATAAAACGAGACTGGGAGAAAACGAGAGAAACAGAGATGGCGTGAACAGGAAAAGAAGAAACTGAAAAATAAAAGAATAAAATAAATTAAAATAAATGTTTATTAGTTTAGGTTTAATTCATTTTAAACTAAAGAGAGGGAATTGAAGTTTTAACAAAACTCTCCCTCCCTTTGAAATTTCGTAGCCGGCAACTCTCAAAAAAAAAAATCCAAAATTAAGCTCTCTATCGAGCTAAATAATTTTGGCACAAAAATAAAAAAGAAATTTAATTAAAACAAATACTATTAGGCACAAAATACTTAAAAATTAATAATGAAAACATTAGGGGCAAATAATACCCCACCTATTTATTAAAAATGACAACTGGAAATTTTTGGTGAATTTTTTTGGCGGCAATCTTCCCACCCGATCTCTCTTTAATATTGGATGCTATTTAAACGCACCTAATACTGCTAATAGGGGCAATTAATATTTTTACCTCTAAAAAATCATTAATAGATGCGATTCTTTTAATCTGCACCTAATTGACTTCTCCTAATAATTCATTTTCCTGTAGTGCCGGAAACTTTCTTTGCCGATTGCAACACAAGAAACTCCATGATTTTGATCCGGAAATAAAGTTATTCGGAGCTAGAATGCAAGACTGGAGCTCCATTTCGATAGATTACAATCGAAGAACAGAATTTGAATAAAACGTGGAACGAAAAATGAACTATTTGGGAATCAAACTGCAAAGAATCCAATAAATCTATTGTGAAAGCTTTGAAATTGAGAAAATTTTGAAAATTGTTACAGAGGCCTATCTATTTTCTTTGTGCTTGGGATTTATATGGAATATTGGGTGGGACAAATTGGAGGTGTTGGAGTGGGGATAAGGAGAGAGAGGAGTGGGTGTGAGATATTAGTCGGATTGTTCGGAAACATGTTTGGTTGTTGGAGAAGGTGAAATGGTTACTTACTAGACGACTGAAAAAATTAGAACTGAAGGGTAGTTTGGATTGGCAATTTGGCAGCAGCGATGACAATTTGCAAGGACATGGCCCCTTTTTGTATTCTTGTTTTTTTTTTTCTTCTGACCATTACCCAACGCCAATCATGGAAAAGATGTTAATTGTTCAAAGCTTTTGTTTGATCAATGGGGGAATTATTTTACATGATATACTTAATGATGCGGTTACATGTGCGAGGCGACGGGGTAGGGTGGGGTGAAGACTATAGTGGTTGCTCCGGTGGAAGGGGAAGAAGAAGATGAACAATCATCATCTATTTTATTTCTAGTTTTTAATTATATAAAAATAAAAATAGTTTTTTGTATTTTTAATATTTTTAACCCACATGGTAATATTTAATTAGATTTGTGGGACCTAATTATATGCCACATTTGCACATAACATAATTTTTTACATAATTTTGACAAAAGGACCACATTGATCTGCGACAACCATTTTCAGGGACTATATTGATCGATTTTCAATTTCAGGGATCATCTTGATGAGGTGGGTCAATTTCAAGGACCATTTGTGATAAAAACCCTAAACAGATTCAAAGGTCTCAGATAGAACTTTGGTATCTACCATTACAAAATTAATTTAAGAAATAATGCTTTAAGTTTTTTTATTTTATTTTCATATAAAACTAAAAATAAAAAATCATATTTAATGTTTAACACTTGACAAATTATGAGTGGTGTGTAGTGCCACCTAATACAATCCAGTGCCAGATTAAGCCTCATACAATTTTTTCTCGTAGGTTGGCAGCTATAAAATGAGTGATACTTTGAATTATAAATGTTAAAGTTTTAAGAAAGATATTTATACATGCATATTTTTATTCACTACATTTGCGAATTGTACATCAAATAGGAAATGGCAGAGTCATCAAATTTATCCAACAACCAGATTTTGATCTGTCCACAATCAAACTGCATCTGATACTGATGTATGATATTACTGTCAACGTGAATTCCTGTTACAAATAAAATAAAAACACGTGTATAAAATAAATTTTGTATTAATGCATAGGGTTTAGGGTTACAATCTCCGATTACAAAAATTGAATCCTCTGATTCGATCTCTGGGGCTATAGAGTGTATGTGTATGGTTGTTGATCTGAGGGTCGGAGTGAATTGTTCTCGAACTAACAGATGCCACAAGAATTTGACTTGTGGCGATGGAGGAACCGATATGTGTAGGGGTGCTTAGTGGTTCTTCACAAGGGTGACAAAGAATGCATAGAGCTTTCTAAGTCTTCTGAGTGTTGAGAGTGTTTGGGGCTTGAGAGTTTGAGTGTGTGGGTGTGTAGATGAATTTCTCTGGGGCTTTCTTTGTCTTGAAAATTCGTATTTATATGTTCTCCAAATCTTGGTTGAGCCTTGACTTGGTCTTGATTTTGCACTTAATTGATTGACGAAAAAACCAAAACTTGATTTGAAGCTTGGTTCGTAATTTGACTTCATTAAACAATATTTGATTTGATCCAATAATGTTTATTTAAATCAAATAGACCAATCACATTTCATTCTTAAATTGGCCATCCTTGATTTGACATTTTATATCAATTTAATTTGTTTGATTTAAATTAAAATTAATTAAAGAACTAATAAATATAATGTCTTAATTAATTTATGTCAGATGTCAACGCGTGTCACTCTTGATGACTCGTCCAATTTTGATAAGTCACGTGTCATGTGTACGATTTGTGAGACACATGACGCATGTCACGTAAGCCTTGACATATCGAAATTTTAATGTGTTAGTGAGCATTTATTTTTCTAAAATTTACATGTCTACAATTACATGTAGGGATGACAACGGTTTGGTTTGGGGACGGAAATGCTATATCCATCCTCATAATCACGAAAATTAACCATATCCATAATCGCAAATTAACCATTGAGTATTATCCATAATCATACCCACCGGATAAAGGATTCCCCATCGGTTAACGGTTATATCCATTTTTGTCAATACAAAAAATACATTCATTCAATTGACACATGATAATTTAGTAAATATTAATTTCGTTATTAAATATTTGATGTATAAAATGATTTAATGAATGAATCTTGTGGAGCATAAAAATTAAAGTTAAACATTGATAATGTTGGCTGATATTTGATATCTCCCATAAGTACCATTGAATTCTCATAGATTTTGATTCATATCAAAACTTATGAACTTTCCCACAAAATACAGCAATTTTTGTATTTACACTCAAAAGTAAGGGATTTTGGCAAATAATAAATATACATATGTGCCTGTGTGTATATATTTTAATACTTTAATATTATGAATAATTATATTATATATTATTCGATTCGGATTCGGGGACAGATACGGATTGGAATTGTAACATCCCACATCGCCCAGAGGAGTGATCCTTAAATGTATATTCCAATCCTTACCTAGCACGAGGCCTTTTGGGAGCTCACTGGCTTCGGGTTCTGTAGGAACTCCGAAGTTAAGCGAGAAGGGGGCCAGAACACTCCCAAGATGGGTGACCTACTGGGAAGTTGCTCGTGAGTTCCCATAAACAAAACCGTGAGGGAATGGTAAGCCCAAAGCGGACAATATCGTGCTACATTGGAGGCGTGCCCGGGAAGTGATCAGTCCCGGGCCGGGATGTGACAATTAGTATCAGAGCCAATCCCTGGCCGGAAGTGTGCCGATGAGGACGTCGGGCTCCTAAGGGGGGTGGATTGTAACATCCCACATCGCCCAGGGGAGTGATCCTTAAATGTATATTCACATCCTTACCTAGCACGAGGCCTTTTGGGAGCTCACTGGCTTCGAGTTCCCTAGGAACTCCAAAGTTAAGCGAGAAGGGGGCCAGAGCACTCCCAGGATGGATGACCCACTGGGAAGTTGCTCGTGAGTTCCCAGAAACAAAACCATGAGGGAATGGTAAGCTCAAAGCGGACAATATTGTGCTACATTGGAGGCGTGCCCGGGAAGTGATCCGCCCCGGGCCGGGATATGACAATTTATGCTCGAAAAGGTCTTGGTGTTATAGAAGGGAGTGAAAAACCTAAGTGGGGCATGCTGGCCATCACGTGAGGGTGATGTAGCCATGTGCACAGTGCGGAAGCAAGATTAATCAGAAAGATACGAACAAATTAAAACCATGCAACCAGTAACCAGCAACCCAAACCAAGATAGTGTGCTAGTGCGAGAATTAAGATGGTTTACACAACCAGAGCATAAATGGTCTACGTGCAGTCAAGCAGAAAGTACTAAATAAATATAACACCCGAAGGTGGTCCTACATAAGTAAATTCTGTCAGAACGTCCGATAAGCTCCTCGTATGGCACCAACGAACATTACTTAATACCTGGAGGGGCGAAAAATAAAGTTGAGTGGGCCAGAAACAAATCTTTTCACAACCATTCTTTTCTCAAAAGTTATAACCCCTCGCCGTAAAACCTGTATAATTTCTCAGAAATAAAGTATATACTCATATATAAAATTCTCAAAATCCTGCTAGAAAATATGTATATATGAATGAACGTATGCCATGCCAAAGTATCATAACTCTGTGAATGTGATTGAATACTAGATATCATCTCAGCCCTCGGCTGTATATAGCTCATAACAATCTCATCATATCATATAGCCCATAATAATCTCATCATATCATATAGCTCATAATCATCTCAATCATATCATATATATCCTGCACACACATCAATACCACCTCTAATGGTCTGCACAACATCACTGAATATAAACTAATATCCTCTAGTGCTACGATCACGTGAAGACTGTGCGATAAATCGCGGGTCACCTACGAGTCGAACCCACCTATAATGGTCTATTCGACAGGACTGAGCACCTAACTTGGATCCAAGGCGAGCATGCGGTGCGGGAGGTGAACATCACGTGAAAGACTGAGCCCCTAACTCTAGGCGGGAGCACTAATATCAGTGTGCAGGTTTATGAGCTCTAATCATATCACATCACATCACATCATTCATTCTCATCATAACTAGAATATAAACTTACCTGTCACTTACCTGTGCGTTTGCAGCACCAACATTAATATATGCAATCAATAACGCATAATAAAATAAATAGATACTCTGCATGGCTTTTCATATCATATTTCATATCACATTTCACTTAAACTGATTTTCTGGAAAAAAATATCATTTATATAGGTATATACGAAAAACAAAAGCCCACTCACTGATAAGTAGCTGGGTTGTAACCCCCGTGCCTAGCCTGGCTACGCTCGTCCTCCGGATAGGTCTCGCCTATATGAGAAGTAACTGAAATAATGTTAATTAACGCACATAACCAAAACCTTAGAAATAACTTCTCATACATTGCTCAAATTGGGTATATAAATATACCACAATGATCTACACAACTTCACTAACATCCCCATATTTTTAGAAAAATTTTCCGACCACCCACGCGCCGGCTAAGGCACAGCCAGACGCGCCTCCACGCGCGGCCACGTGATCTGCACACTGACAGCGTCAGTTAACGTCATCAAGAATATTTCTCAGAATATTCCGTTAAACCCAACGGTAACAGTTAAAGATGACTGACGACGTTAGCATATTCCTTCAAGACTGACGGAATATTCCCTATCTTCTCCGGCGAGTCGTTGGTCGTCGGCGACTGTTCGCCGGTTTCTGGAAAAATTTCCAACTATGGTTTCTCCTTCATTTTTGCACCATTTTCTATGTACTTTATACCAAAATGAAGATCTCACAAAGATGAACACAACCATATCTGACTCGACCCCCAACTTGCCAGGGATTCGCCGGAAAAAGCCTCGATAATTCCGGTCAAATTCAAACTCCCCGATCTCGCGATTCCGATGTCCAAATTCTTCCAACGAAGCACTCCAAGCTTCGTAAGGACCTCCTTAAGCTTCCTATGAACTTAGAATTCCTTGAAAAACAACATTTCACGTGTGGATGAATAGTACCTCAAATCGGAGTTAGGATTTTCATGGGTTTTTGAAGGTATCCTTACCTGAAAATGGTATGAATGTGTTCGTATGGACCTCAGGAACACAATAGTGTCCTCAATACCCACGATCTGCAAGGTTTTGGAATGGGTTATGGGTGTGTTCGTACGTAAAAGCCGAGAGGGATAGAGAGAGAGTCTAAGAGATAGAGATAGAGTACGGGAGTGAGAGAGAAAGAGTGTGTGAATGTGTGTGTGGTCCAAATACCACCAACCAAACACTCCCAAACTTAGATTCACACACGTACCTTAATTAACGCCTAAGGGCATTTTCGTCATTTCACATCCATCGTACGAAATCTCCGGGACAGGCTATTACAGGAGACCTCTAAAACCATATCCAAAATCATAACCGAATAATATTCATGGTTTTTCCCCATACCCAAAATATACCCGAATTTTCATACCCATATCTAATCAATTCGGACGGTTATCCATAGTTATCGGATTTAACGGTTAGAATTGTCATCCCTAATTACATGATCGAATATTAATTGGGTTCCAGTTTATTGACAACAACACTGGCTAGTGTTATACTATTTAGCTACAACAGTAAACTTATTGTATTTGAGTTTGAATTTCTATCTTTGTAAGTTCGACTGTTAGAGCACTTTTTCTTATCCAAGTGATAGTGGCGCGGGAAAATCGAACTAGGATCTCAGGTGTAGGGGTAAATGTCATTATCCAGATTTTATTCAAGCTCAAGTTATGTTGTTGGTACAAGACTATAGTACGTTACAACATTTTTTTTTCATCAACAACTGTCATCCATGAAATTTTAACTAACTAAAAATAAAGTTGTTGACCATTTAGTCATGTGCAAAACTATATCATGACTTCCAATGTTCGCATTTGTGTACAATTTACATTGGTTTCACCAACACCAAATTATCTAGATTACAAATTTAATTGTTTGCTAGGAGGCGTCGGATTCACAATCAACGGTGGTTGCTCAATGTGATTTTCTCTAAACAAAGGGTTCTCCCTAGGAATGGTTGTGAGAGGAGGTGACCTTGGCGGAGAGGCATAGAGTATGGAGGCTTCAATCATTTCTCTCCTCAAAGTTTCTTGGCGTTGGGAGATTCTTTGTGCTCTCGATGCAGTCAAGTATAACCCAGCAGCAAGGAAAACTGTTGTCAAAGCAAACACCCCAGCAGCAGATAACACACCTTCTCTGAGGACAAGGCAACTGGGTCTTGGCCTTGACCATTTTCTCAAGTGCCCTGACTCCACGCTTAGTCCAATCAATAACAAGATCTCGCCAACAGCAAAACAAACCCTAATTAACACAACAAGAAGCCACATATGTAGTTATAATCACTGAGTTTGAGAGAAGTATCTAATGCAAAATATAAATGAAGTTAATTACATGTGCGTAACTTGTGTTTATGATTAGATGGTTCGCATAAATTCGTATTAGTGTTATGAATTGTGGATCAGATAGAATTGTCCGACATATCGGAGAAGTTACTACTCATAAAGCCGTATGTTAAGTTGTTTGACAGGTTGAAGACCATGGGGTTAAGTTGATGGCGATACTGATAAATATAACGGGAGAAGTTACTGTTCAGAAAGTGGTATGTTAATTTGTTTGACATGTCCAACCATGCAAGGAGCTCTATAGGGCCTAGAGGGGGCATCCGCCCCCACTCAATTGTGTGTGTGTGTACACTTTTGCATTCCAATTCTCAAGCCCTAATTAAACTACAAATGAACAAATGGATTGCATTTCAATTCCAACGTCCGTTCTAATTAAACTATAAAAAAAATGGTCTAATGGAAAAAAGACAACGTGTATTCGCTAGTTTACATGCTTGTGACATTAGCACTAACTCTTCCAGTTGCTACTGCCACCGTTGAAAAAGCATTTTCGGCCATAAAATTTCTAAAGAATTGATTGAGAAATCGAATGGGAGAATAATGGATGAATGATAACATGATTATTTTTGTAGAGAGAGATATTTGATGGTATTGGTAATGATGTTGTCATGCACCGTTTTCAAAACATGAAAACACATCGAGGAATATTGTAAGATGTTGTATGAAAAACTTTATGGATTAATATGTGTTTTGTGCAGTAAATTCTTGAATTTTTTAATTGTTCCTCGTTGTTTGAGGATGCCTCCATTCTTACAAATTTCTAGCTTCGTCCCTGCAATCATGTACTGGAACTTTTGGTTAAGTCGATAATAGTATATATAAACTAAAGGACGTATCCGAGAAGTTATTGAAGTGGCCTATTTAAGTTGTCTATTAGGCCTCATGCTATATTGGATCTAGTGGTTAACGACAATATTGATGCAATTCCTACAATTAGGGAAGAGCTAAGTGGAAGTGAGGTAAAATTGAAATATGAAGGACTAACAATGAGTGGCATACCAAGTTGAAACAAAGAAAATGGCAGCTTGCCATTTCAAGCTCTTTGCAGGACCAGAATAATGAGGCTCCCAAAAAGCCAAGGCTGATGGAGGTGAGTTACTAATTGCAAACAACATGTATCCATGTTCCACCACCATGATAACAGCCAGCCCCAGAAATGCACTGGCTGCACATAGCAGCGGCGTTTTCCCGCTGCCGCTGTATACACATTCATTTTCCCCTTCATCACTGCTCAACCATGTTACCTACAAATCATCATCAACCACCAAAATTTGCTTAGGTTATTTCATAATTGACGATAATATTGTTATGTCTGAAACCATTTTTCCGTGTACCTTGGAACGGGTAGCTTCAGCAATTAGACATAAGATGAAGCAGAAGAGGCCGCAGAGAATGGTTAAGACCATGATGACAGTGCCGGTTTTGCTACCTAAACCGGTGGTTGGACGACTTGGTGAAAGGTCTGCATGTGTGACTGCCATTATCTTTGGCATTTTGGAGTCTAGAATTATTCATGCAGGTTACAGCAGGCTCAGGAAGAGATATAAGGGGTTTAAGTCTTGGAATGTTCAAGAGAGAGAGAGAGAGAGAGAGCTACAGAGAAATGGAATTGTTTATAGAATTGCTTGGAGCAAAGGTTGCTTTAAAAGCTCAAGATTCTTGGGTTCTTGAAAGACTTCATGAGAAAGGTATCTTGCCCATTTTTGTTCATATTTGAACTGATGTGGAATTGCATTTTGATACGTTCATGAAATGGATTAGAAAGCCAAAAGCGCTTTGTTACAAGCATTATGTACTAGTGCTTTTAGAAGGACCACTAGTAGAAAGCCAAATACGGGGGTCTTGTTTTTGAAAGAACTGAATTGTTTTAGAATAATTAAAATCGTTTGCACTTAAAGTTTTAGTAACAAATCACGTTTTTCTAGTAAAATCACTTTTACTAAAAACTCTTATAAGCATAAGTACATCTTACGAAGCAATCTTAAATGGACCAAACATACTACAAGTGCTCCTTCAAAATATACTTCAAAATGATTTTTTAAATCTAAAAACCACTTGAATTTGTAATTGCATTGTATGCTCTTCTTTTAGTAAAACGTTTATGAGTACAAGTGTTTTCTACGTAATCATTTCCAAACAAACCCTAAATTATTCATTCATTTGTAACACCAAAGACTTAATCAATAAGACAATATTTGTAGTAACTAAAAGAATTGATAATACCTATAGCATCTTCCAAATTAATTCTAAACATATATGTGACACGTTCAATAAATTTCATTTATATTAGGGAAAACACGAAAACGAGTTGGTTCTTTTTCTTTTTCC
Organism: Heteromeles arbutifolia; assembly: GCA_024362995.1. Lineage (NCBI taxonomy): Eukaryota > Viridiplantae > Streptophyta > Magnoliopsida > Rosales > Rosaceae > Heteromeles > Heteromeles arbutifolia. The sequence goes on from JANCRC010000006.1 coordinate 25,631,555, forward strand.
CGAATGATCTTTATACACTCTTGCTAGTCACATAATATTGTTTCGTTTCTTTAGACCCAGAAAATCCCTTTACGTTAACTAACTAATTGATGCCAAGGTGGTCGATCAAGTATATATTCTTCCAGAAACACCCTTTTGGATAATCGATCACCACTAATTAAACACCGACTACCTTAATCCTATTATTAATTAATTAATTTTTCATAAGCATTGGAAGTCTTTTATTTTTTAAATATTCCTAAAAAATTAAAAAAATTATCCCTCACAAGCATTGAAATTCTTTGATTCTTAAGCCATCAAAAATCCAAAGTTGGAAAGCCAAAATCCAGAAGTGCTGAGGAGTAAAGAACAAATCACAACAGTCGGATGAATCATCAACAAAGGAAGAATACTTGGATGTTGGTTGGTGTTAACTTATGCTTATGCGGTGCGTTTTACTTTAGTTTCTTTCTTTTAAACTTTTAGTTGTGAATGATATATGACCTGTGGTCTTGATTTTGAATTACACTTGCTTTCTTTTCCTTTTCTTTTTATCGGCCACTTTGACCTTCGTAAAAAAAGAAAGCTTTTTCTTCTTTTGACTATGCAAGATAACACAATGCTTTTTTGCTTGTAGAAAGTTATTTATTTATTTTATTAGTCTCTCCGCACGCACGCGTGTAAAAAATAGGTTCAAAACTCAAAAGGTCTCAAACTTATGTGAAAGGTGGCTTCAAATAACGTGATTAGGCAATCTATCTAAGTTTTTCTCGTCTCTTAACTTAGTTACATGATCCACATTGATCGTTGACAGATTCTCATCGCCGTCGTTTGTCTTCGACTCCCGTTGATATTTGGTTCACCAAAGTGAAAATACAAAGCTGCTCCACAAGAATGGACATTGAAACACTGGCACAAGAAAAGAAGGCTGAGGAAAGTACACTGCCATTCCTTTGTCACACTCACACATGTACTAGTATTTTCCGATCTTTTACCCTAGAAGTACCCTACTGTATCTCCAGTGGCGGATCCAGGAAATAATATTCGGGGGGTCAGTAAGAATGGTGCGCGTAGCGCGCAAATTTTTTTTAGCAGAAATAGTATGCATATTGTCATTTCATCGAGTCTTGATAGGCCTTAAGTCATTTGGAAAAGCATATTGCACACCTGTTAATGCCTCATTTGCGTGGGTAACTAATATGTTAAGGCTACTCCCATATGAATGCTTAACAAATAAATACACTTATCTTGAACACTTTGATATCACTGCATCCCATTAATATGTTTGTCCAAGAATGATGATGCGTTGTTATTCTTTGAGATAACCATTTCATTTACTTTGCATTTTTGCATAGTTTTTTACTTGGTTCTTTTTTTTTGCCAACAATTGTAATCACAACCAACAAACAAGCCAGAGGTAAATAATATTAGGACTAGACTGTAAAGGGGCAACACCTCTCTAATGCATTTTATCATGCAATTGAAGGGCATATATGAATGGCAACTCTAACCTTTAAAGGGGCAGCACCCAAGTCATCCATGGACATTCACTGAAGTTCGGAGGGTCAGCACCTAAGATGTCCATGGACGTTCACTGAAGTTCGGGGGGTCAGCTGACCCCCCTTGCCCCTTAGTGCATCCGCCAGTGTGTATCTCCACTCAGCATATTAATCAAACCTTAGACCTCTCATTACTGGACACTCAGACAGCAAGGCCCTGAGCAATTATACGCAATATTGATTATGTGTTATCCTAGGAAGGTCTTTAATGCGTGATAATACCATTGCAATTTGCTCGCAGGCAGCATCGAGGTTCTCCTTTGTTTCAACTGACTCCGTATTAAGTGTTGAAGCCATGGACTCTACTAACTGAATCTTTTCATAGTTGTCTGTAATAGTAGCACTCTCAAAGGTGTTGGTTGAAAATTCAGTTCTTCTGAAAAGTTTACGGACTTGCTCTACAAAAAGGTCTAGTTGAGACTGTGCACTAAAAAAACGTTGGATAAAAGCATTAATAGACTCTGACTGACTTGTATTCATGATTCCTGCAAAAATGTAATTCCTCAAATATGCTAGAGCCCAAAACTTCCTCAGTGCGTATAAGCTGACTACATGCTTATTTGCCTGCAGTCCATATTCATTAACCACTTCCCTCCACCTTTCTTCAAAATCTCCCACTAAGGCCAGATTAAACAGTTGGTGAAACTCAGCTTAATTTCCAGTCATCATAACGAGGTCCAAGAAGTACAAAAATCCAATCTGAGAACTTTGCGAAGATGAGCCATATGCACAAGGTGCGGTTCGACTGTGCTGGCATTGCGATAACAATAGCCTCTTTCAGCCACATGTTATGGTCAGTTAACATTGTCTGTGGAGCCCTTCCCTTAATGAACCCCAAGAATGTCTGTTTAAACATCACTAGGTATTAAGAACAAGTTGAAGAAATAAAAAAGACAAACCCAGTAAGAAATGAGTACGAACTCAGTAGCAAATTAGGTCGTGAGTCTAAGATAATCGAGATTCGTTGTGCTGGAAAGAATGAAAAGGTTATGGAGGTCATTTCATAATGAATTGTTGAAATATCTCACATCGATCGTATCTATGAGAAAAAAAGTTTAAATATCCTAACTCCGCTCCAACTAATACCGATGTCTTTTGTGATAAAACCTTTCATCTGCCAGATTGTCCAGGTGGTAATTAACAAGTTGAAGATATTCTCACTCATAATTTGACATGAATATGCCAATGAGCTTCTTACCTTCAATGCCCAGGAAAAGGGCTGCATATTTTCATCCCGCAGAAGCGCACACCCTAAGAAACAAGTCATTCCATGATTATCCACTCCAAGCCAAATGCCTAAAAGCATACCATAAGCATCCAAACGACGAGTTGCGTAAAAAATTGAGAATTTGATAGACGAGTGATACATGGTGGGTGGATGAGTTAATAAAATTGAGAGACATTTTGACACACCCCGTCCCGAAGGAGGGCATGCTGGCCGTCATGCGAGAGTAACGTAACCATTTACACAGTTCGGAAGCTTTAAAGATACAAATACTAAGATATAACACCCGAAGGTGAAACCTACATTTGTTCAATTCTGTCAGAACACCGTTGGATTCCTCGTGGCCACCAAAACTCTGCTCTATCTCGAACCTGGAGGGGCGAAAAAACATAAAACTGAGTGGGTCAGTAAAACAATTCTTTTCAAAACCTTTCCTTTCAAAAGTAATAGCCCCTCGCCGTAAAACCTATATAATTTACCCAGAAATAATGTGTATACTCATATATATATCTTTCTCAAAAACCGCTGTAAAACAAGTATATATAAACGTATGCATATGCCATGCCAAAGTATCAACTGAATGCCAAAGCATCTATGTGAATGTGATTGAATCATCAAATATCATCTCAGCCCTCGGCTGTATATAGCTCATATCATACTCATCAATTCATATATCTCATCATCATCATAATCAAATCATATATATATCCTGCACACACATCAATACCACCTCTTGTGGTCTGCACAATATCACTGATAATAAACTAATATGCTCTAGTGCTACAATCACGTGAAGACTGAGCGATAAATCGCGGGTCACCTACGAGTCGAACCCACCTATAGTGGCCTATTCGACAGGACTGAGCACCTAACTTGGATCCAAGGCGAGCATGCGGTGCGGGAGGTGAACAACACGTGAAAGACTGAGCCCCTCTCTGGGCGTGAGCACTAATATCAGTGTGCAGGTCTATGAGCTCTAATCATATCACGTCACATCACATTTCATCATTCGTTCTCAATAACTAGCATATAAACTTACCTGCCACTTACCTGGGCGTCCTCAGCACCGACATTAATATAAACAATCAATAATGCAGAATTAAACAAATAGATACTTTGCATGGCATTTCATATCGCATTTATAACACATTTCATTCAAACTGATTTTCTGGGTAAAATTCATTTATATAGGTGTATACGGAAAACAAAACTGCCCACTCACCTGGAATTCGCCCTACAACTCCCTAGCACAACACATCAAGGCGTCATGACGATCGGCGCCTAGAACAATCATCAAATCATGCCTCAGAATCATATCGATAGAATAAAAAACTTATATAAAACACGTCACTATGTAGTTCGATCCGAAAGATCTGCAACTCAGATTTCCAATCCATAACTTCCGGAGGTCCACAATAAATCTATAGAACAACATCCTAAAATTTCATTTCCATCCAACGGTCGGATCTCCGTCAATTGCCAAAACTAAGTGACGGTTAACATTATATTTTATGAACTTACAACTCCAATTCCGGGAGATCCGTAAATCGGATTCTCGATCTGTAAGTTCCTATAATCCTCAAATATTACGTATTACAACGTATCAAAGTTTGGTGACGATCCAACGGTCGGATCGTCAATTCATATTTTGGCCTAACCATGCATCATAACGAATTTAGGTTCGAATGATCATCCTACGTCATTCATTCACCAAAACTGAATTCAGAACATGAATTATGGCCTAAAAATAGCATTGGCGGCTCACTGGCCACGCGCCGCCGTGGGTGGCGGTCGGCCGCCCCGGCTCGCCGGAAAATTCAACTTTATCCAAAAATTACCAAAATTTACAGAAATGAAGATCTCAATGAGTAGAACAACTTTCATACCTGTGGCCAAGGCCAATTCGGTCGGCAAAGGCTCCAATTCCAACAAAACCCGTCGGAACCCTAGGTTTTGGTGTGCTCCAATTCGACCTCCAAACTTGTTCCAACGCCTCAACCACTGCTTGGGCTTTGTTCTAGGCCTCAAGAGGATGCCATGGGTGGTGGTGATTGGAAGAAATTGCTTCACATCGTGGCGGAAATGAACCCAACCCGTGCGCCCCCTTTTTGCACGGTTTCTTCCAATTTCAAAACCAAATCTCTCCAAATTTGAGGTGGAATGGGTAGAGGAAGGATCCTAGAGTGTTTCCCATGAGGTTCCTTGAAGCAATTCGCCGGAAAAACGAGTGGAAATCGTCGAACATGGACACGGGTCGTGACCGAGTGTTTCCCATGAGGTTCCTTGAAGCAATTCGCCGGAAAAACGAGTGGAAATCGTCGAACATGGACACGGGTCGTGACCGGGTCAAAAACGGGCCAAGGGGATCCGGCCGATTCCCCGCACCACACTCTCCCTCCTTTCCTTCTTTCCCTGTTCCGATTGGCTGGGCTTCTTCCTCTCTCCTCTCCCCATTCGCCAGCTCTCTCCTTTCTCTCCCGAAGCTCTCTTCTTCTTCCTCTGGTTGGGCAGTTTTTGCCCAATCTTCTTCTTCTTTTCTCTTCCGCCAGCCACACACACACACATTTAAACTCATACAAATTTATTCCTTTTAATCCCAGCCATCCATTTCATATTTTCTTTAAATCTGGGCCGTCCATTTCCATAAAAGAAATTCCGTATTTTATTATTATAATTCCTAAAATGCCCAAACTTCAAACTTTAATATCTTTTTCGATATAATTCCAAATCACGAACCGCTTGCGCCCACGCGTCCGTAGCGACGAGTACTACGAGGATATGTCAAGAAAACAAATCTTAGATGGCACGACACAACGATTAACCTCGAACAATGCGCGTGTCTCAAAGGGCATTTTTGTAAAATCTTAAAACTTTAAAAACTCTTAAAATTAGGGACGGGCTGTCACACATTTCTCTTATTTTCCTATTTTTTTCGGTATTCCTGCGGGAAATCAACGGATTTAAGGATGCCTCCATTTTGGCATTCTCCTTGTGAGAATCAACAAGATCGAGGAAGATTTTGTTCGTTTCGATCAAATATTGTTTTGGCCCGCTACGTTGCATCACAAATTGAGCTAGTAAAACTGGTCCAAGATTCAGTTTCGTAACTTCTAATTCGTGGTTTAGCTGAACCAAACGGATCAAACTTTTAATGAAGGTTCTAAAAAATGTTAGGCGCTAGTCGGGCAGCGGGTTGTGGTCTAGCGTCTCGACGGCTAGGCGGAGCCTAGACGGGCGCCTAGGCGAACTAGGCGGATTTAAGTAAATCTACTATATTTCATGTAAATAAGTGTGTTTATACTTAAAATGTGTAATTTCATAAAAAAAAAACTACAAAATAAAATGACGTATATATTATGAAGTATTGAAACATAATGAAAACATGGGGAACAAGTATATAATGTGTGTTTGTTTAAGTATTCAACAAGTCTCTTACAATTTATTGAAAAATAAATAAAATGAAAATGAAAGTTATCTATTTTCTTCTAAGTGAGTCGCAACGTAGACGGGTGCCTAGGCAGGTGCCTCAGCAAGTTTAGCCGCCCTTTCTTAATTTTCAAACGTTTGGGCATTAATCAGGACAGTAACCAGCCGCCTAGTACAGAGAATTTTTAGAACAGTGCTTTTAATACAAAACATACTTGTCCAAGCAGGTATCGATAATGTAACTGATTAACTACCTGCACTAACTAGCAGGTGTGAAGTTTTATACTAATGGTCTTAATGCAATTAATAGTGGAATCATCAACATGTCTTCTCATTTGAGAGCACTCTTGGTATTACACGTGTAGCAAATTCCACATTGGTAACCCTATTTGATTTGATTTCGGTTTCGTGAAATTTGTTTCAGGTTTTTTAGTTTGGGGTCCCAACTTCTGACTCCAGGGGTTCAATTCATGATCCCAATTTAGGTTCAATCAGTCAATGATTAGTCACCCGCAACGATATTGTCTTTTGTTCCCAACTTAACTATATGCACATATTAGTGTGGGTAGAGTTTCATACAAAATATCTCCTTGGAAGTAATGGAACTATTTCAACTATATTTAATTCATTCAAGTTTCCGATGTAGGACTTCGCAAATTAGTACCAGAAAGTCTTATATTTTCTTCCTCATAATCATCATAGATTCATATAGATCACGTTTTGTTCATCTTTTATACTAGTTCTCATTGTAGAGAGCATATAAAGTGAAAAAACTAGGTCTCTAAACAAAACATTTTTTTCTTTCGAAAGTGACATTCTTAGAATTTCAATAACTTGTTTCTGGAGTCCAGGGAATGTTAAAATTATGAAGTGTCTAAAAATACAAAGGCAAAAATTGTTTGTGTAAACGGAGTTCCTTTAAAATCTTTGAGCACTCGATTTCACAGGATTTCACAGGATTTCACTTATATATAAACGGTTTCACATTCACTTCACATGATTTGGCCAGAATTAAGATCCACACGGTCAAACATTCAAAGTTCCTGGAAATACCTCACTCAAAAAAAAAAAAAAAAATGTATGAACATATCGATGGCTGATAGCTTCATACTTATATTTGAACTATCTTTTAATATTTTTTTATAGAGTTTTTAACTGTTGAATCTTAGTTATTATGCTTTGATTAATGATTTAACGGTAAAAAATCTCCGAAATATTTGATAAACCAAAACATACTATGAAATGCCATACCAGTTTTCTTTGTGTCCATCGCACACGCGCGATAATATCAAAATATAGGTTTCCATCGCACCATGTCTTTTTCTGAAAATGTAGTGTTATTCACACATTTATTTTTACTTCTCACACATTCCTGTCAAGTTTGGTCGTCAGATCTAATGGTTTGAAAAAGATCCAAAAATTAACAAGGATGTGTGAGAAGTAAAAATGAATGTGTGAATAACACTTTTCGTTCCAAAATCTTCACCCTGGGTATCTGAGTATAAACAAACACTCATCAAAGGTTTCCCAGCAGCCAGCTGAATAGGTTTTGTGTTATTTTTTTTCACATAGGTATCTCGCTTAATTGGTCAAAACATCCATCAGCTTGCCATTTGGTGGAGAGAGTCTTCTGTCCGAACCCGGACAAGGAGCAAAGTGAGGGATTTGTATCCCACCTGGACCCAATTTGTGAGGATCTTATTCTTAGGAATCTTCACATCTTATTCGTTCATTGTATATCGTGCAATCATATATCATTTTAAATTATTTATTTAAAATTAAACATAAACAATATCTAACAAAAACTGACTGTACAATGTACGATGAACAGATAGGAGGTAAGAATCCCTAAGATCCTCACAAATAGGATCCGGAGAAGATACCCATCCCAAAGTGAGGGGTGTAGGACTAAAGAGTGGGCCCTAGTGGACCTGACAAGTAGGGGATGTGAAGATATTTTTTAACGTGTCGAAAACATGGTCTAGTACACTAAGTGTAATAGTATAATTGATTGAAAATCTAAAAAAGAATTTCAACCAATTGCATTATGACACTAAGTGACCGTATCGTGTTCTCAGCATACTAAAAAATTTATTGAGGATGAAATATTATGATGTTTTTGTGGTGTCTGCTGTAATATATAGGCGATTCGGACGACGGTTCTTAGAACTTCTCTGGTTCGTGATCAGAAAAAAAGATGATTACCTCCATATATATCCGATCAGAAAGTACTGCAACCCTAGTTTCCACAAAACTAGAAACTTGAAAAGAGACCAAATTTAGCAAATGATTCAAAGCTCATGAGAACAAAACAATGTCAGTGGGATTCTTATGATTGAACTTTGTAAAAAATACCACAACAAACAAAAGCAAACAAACTTCGATACCTCACCAATTGTGGACAAGACAAGGTGACTTTGGTGGACCGTACTGTATGACGTATGTTGTTTTATTAATGTTTCTCTCCTAAAACTTATGCATGTAGAATCATTGCAGCGTTTCAGATCAATAATGCAGTGTTACAAGAAAAAGCTAATACGCATAACATGTGTTATTAACTTGGAATGTTACGTTGATGTCTTGAGAAATGTATGAAAGTTGGCAAACGCAAAATTTAAGACAAAATCATAGAATAATCTCTAACTTACGCGGATATGAGAAAATGTTAGACCTAACTAGTTACAATTTAAAACAAGAAGTAATACATGTTACGATGTTAGATAGCGTTCTAGACCAATACTACAATGTAACGTGAAAATGCTAAAACATATGACATTATTAAGAAAAAGTGCTAGTATGCAAACATAAAATCTAATAGAAAATCACAAAAAAAAAAAAAAAAAAAAAAGTCTTCTAATTAAGGAGGGAAAGAACAAAAGGCTATACCTATCAAGTTAGTAGCGTTGCAACTTGCATAAAACAACAAAGTAATTACTTAGTACGATGAATGAAAAATAACCAATATATCCACACATCTCGTATCTACAATGGTTTATGATGCATGCTTATCTAAGCTAAGGCAAACTTATGTGCTATCAAAGTCAATGGTTTGTGAAGGACAAAAAAAGCAGGGGACTGGACTCCCCTAAAAATAAAAAAGTAGGGTGTACTACCAAATCAAAGGCAAATTATAGCCGATAAGGTAATATCCGCGTGAATCAATGGAACTGACTGCTCATCGCTGTGCACGCATGGAAACCCAATTATATAGCTTGAGCTCTCCGGCCCCTACCTGCAGGAGGATGATGCAGCGACAACATATAGCCTTTTCCCTTCTAGTTTTTTTGTCGTCTATTGGCAATCGCTTTTCAACCCTTTTATCGATGGCATGGCCAATATACGAGATATGCTTGTACTACAAGCTATTTGATTGGTCACATACTGTACCATGCAAGCCAATAGCATGCATATCATGATCTTATTAGTTTTTTTTTCACTCCCTTTTTTTTCTCTCTTTTTTTCGGATCGAGCAATGATCTTGTTTTTATAAGCATGATTTATGTAATAGATTTCTCTGAAAATCTCTTAGTTGGCCATAACACCGTCGCAAAGGGATATTATCAACAATATGAAATGGATAGTTATACCTTAATATAGCAATATGGGTATGTTTGCTATTAATATATAGCGGCGTAGTATCGATACTTTATCAAAATTATATCGATATAATGTGACTATTTGCTGCTGTTATATATTTTCAGAATATTGCTACAACATTAATGTTATTTAAGAGCTAGCAGTTCTCAAATCTTTGAACTTGGCCACAAATATGCAGAATCATGGCCCCCTCCACAAGCATACATCAATATCGATCGAGATGAAATGAAATGTACTTGGATTGTGGAAGACAATAACCCTCGTGCTAAACGGCGAGCGTGAATGAAGGCATAGTAGTGGCTGACCTTGAATCACTTCTTGTGGCCGAATTTATTCACCATTTGATGTTACATTTTACATATTTGTAGGTTCACTATAAATCTCACATATATTTTCTAACAAAGAGAAAAATGATTTTATTTCATGGTATTGTTATTTCAATATTTGATCAATCATCCCTTCCATACCATAATGTCGGCAGTACGCGCGTACTACTAGTAGCTATAGTACTATCTCTTACATGAGTGCCATAAGAAAGAAGGAAAAAAAAAACGGGAGGATATATATCATACACAAATCCCTTCTCAATTAACAGGGGGAGGGATTCCGCTCCATTATTTATGGAGCGTTTATTGATATTGTGTTAATATTGGTTGATACAAATGTCTTCAACATGTTGATATAATATCAATATGGTGTCCAAAATGTGTTGATATGTTGTGAGCATGTTGTCAGTATAACTATCAATCGAGATACCAATAATTCCGCTTCAAGTGGGAACATAAACTTTACACCATAAAGCAAGAAAAATAAAATACAAAAAAGAGAGAATGTAAATTGAAAATAATTTGCAGTGGGAGCTTTGAACCCGAGTAAAAAGAACCAATAGTTCTTAAATTTTGCTGTGGAACTAACCCTCGTCCCAAAGGGGCTCATACATATATTTGTACATGGTCGCCATGCATAAACATGTCTGTGCTTTTTTTTTTTTTTTTTTTTTTAAACAATGCGCATGTACATGTCTACACAATATATTTTTGTGTATTTTAGTGAGTAGTGACAGATTAATTTTGCACGTAATTGACTTGGCCTTTTAGAATCAGGCTTTGGCTTATCTATTAAGTATTAAGAGTCAACTTAATTAGTTCCAGGTTTAGTGTAAGCGCCAAAGTCACTGTCGTGGGACACACGTAAAAAACAAATTAACAGCGCACTAGTACTGTATATATCTCGTCGCTTCCCAAAATATATTCTTGTTTTGTTTGTTTCACTTTCCATGTTATTCTTAGGTATGAGCAATCCTTAAAACGTGGGGTAATGCTAAGGAGATTAAATTTGTAAACTAAATAATATGTCACTAATAAAAATAAGTACGTTCATCAACGCTTAAGTAATAAATTAATCATTAACTTCCATGTTCTTTAGTTTTTAAAATTTAATCTACAAATTTAATCTTTCTAGCATTACTCTAAAGTGTCTGTATGCAACCTAGTTTGCCATTAATCATTTATTTTATTTTATTTTTTTGTGGCTTCACGATCCGGATCTCTACTGTTTAGGTCTTCCCTGCAAGAATTAAGTCAAATTAAACTTGTATACGTTTAGGTCAAGAATATATTTTGACTTTCTAAGTTAAGGGCATCTTATTTTCGAGTGTGATTCCATGATTGAAATTATTTCCTTTTATATTACTTTTTAAAGATTATCTATGCAAAAACCGGTTAAATTGACAATTGTTTAGTTGTTCGAATGCTTGCATTTTCCGTTAACTTTTATCGAACTAATTGTGGTTTTTTTTCTTTTCGTGTTTTAGATGAAAGTGAGGAATTAAAATATAAATGTTTTTAATTGGTAAAATGCATTATACGGTAGCTAAGAAGGACGTTCTTAACTAGAGAAAATTAACATAGCTAAGAGGTACGTTCTTAAATTAACTACTACAGAGTGACTCAGTAATTTGGGACGAATTACAAGTCCGTATTCGACACGCTCGTCCTAGGTTCAATTCCTGCCGTTAGTGAATCGCACAATGAGTGGCCAGGAAAGGCTAAAATGCTTATGTGAGTCTTTCATGCTCCCAAAAAAGTTGATTGCCATAGCGAATCCACCGACTCGTCCTTTTTAAAGAAATATATGTGACAATTAATAGTAAAAACGGTACTAGGGGAGGCCAGAGAAGACCAGAGATCGTGTGGGTAGGTGTTTTGCCATGATAGGCCATGCAATAGTGCTTTAGCACTAGATTTCTATAGCTTTGGATATGTTGCTTGGGTATTTCCAAGGGCAAGTAATATATGTAAGTTTCATTAGTTCTCAATTTCCATTAACCATATTCTTTCATCAGAAAATGAAGCTATTCGGGTTTTCGGTGACGGATGACAGTGACCGAGTCGCCATGCTCATCGAGAGCAAGAAGTTTGAGTGTCAGTACTGTGGCCGGAAGTTTGAAAGCTCTCAAGCGTTGGGCGGACATCAAAACGCACACAAAAGAGAAAGGCAGCTTGAAAGGATGGCCATGTTAGACCATGTCCAACATCGTCATCATCCTCCTCCTAATCATGGTCATCGTGATCAATATCAACGGGTAGCGACAAGTGTACCCATAATCGTTGGTTCTAGTGGATCCACAAGCAATATCAATGGTGGTTCTGATCATGGTCATGCTGGTGTAGCTCGGGTCCCGTCTGTGGTAGCGCCCAGAAACCCTCATGGCTTGAACTTCAAACATATCAAACAGGTTGTTCCCAACGTAGATGAAGGAAATGATGTTGACCTGCGTTTGAGACTTTGAGTCTTGATAGTCAATAAACTGGTTAATTATAAAGCTTTTTTCTGTGATTTCGTGTATGGTTGAGAACTTGCGTGTTCAATTATTTGGTTTCCAATGCCATCCAGAGAACCCTAAAAAGTTGCATGTTAGAGCTCATCAATGGACAAGCATTGTTTTACAATGTATCAAACGATGCATATGCTATGAAATAGATCATTTATGTCTTTATTATTAGGATCTTAATATTGAGAACCTTACTTAATAATCATAAAGTCTAGCTAGCTAGCCATGTGAAATTTTATTTTCCTAATCAATGGGAAGGAGAGAATTCTAATTCGGGACATTTTTCAATATTAGGAAAAGAAATTCTAGATTCAGAGTTTGTTCGTAGCCATGTAAAGTTATATAGATGCATGAATTTTCTTTAGCTTTCATCTTATTTGTTAATAGAGTTAATCATAAAATGTAAAGTTGATCGTCCAAAATCAGAGACTTAAAATTTAAAGTCTATTTCTTAGATTAAAAAATCTAGAACTTAAACCTCTAAATGGTTATACTACAGTCTAAATGAGATTAGTAGAGCCGAACAAAAATTAGCAAAAATGAGATTTTCCGAATTTGCCATGATTATCTCTAAAATTCCTTGAGGGGCAGTGGAACTTTATCTATTATAATGGATATTCAACGCCAATTTATGTGTTTTTTCCTCTATCCATTCAAATTTTCGAACTGGGTTCCAACTAGTCGAGGATGTGCATGAACACACACACACACACTGTATAAGTGCGCATTTGTGTCTCCTCCTTCGTTGGTGTTGGTTTTCTCTTGGGACGGGCTACCATGCGCGTCAAATATAATGAAGGAAAGGACGGAGTTGTTCCTTGTTTGATTAGATGGTGGTGCATGTAGTAGACAGGAGCCATTCGTTTCCTTGCTTGCCCTGAGACCCCTATATATTTTCTGTCAGTTCTTTAGAAATCTTGTTTTTTACTTTGCTTTTAGTATTAGGGTTTTATTGGAACACACATCGAACAAAAAAATATAATTTTTCAAAATGAATTGTTATTAGTACTTTAAGAATTTCATTTTGTACTCCAGACTTTCTATACTTGAAGAAAAAAATACATTTATAATGAATGTAGAATAAATTTTTTAGAGTATTAATGATAGTTTCCTTTTAAAATACACTTCTTTTGCTTTTGAAAATTACGCATACATTAATTTAACATCTTTTTAATTACCTGGGCATACCACACTGCTTTGATAAGTCAACGGTTTTCCTAAGACCAAGTCTTCCCTAACAAATTGGAAGGTAATGTGAATACTACCAACAATTTACTCCCAATTTTTTTTGTTTCAGTTGTTATATATATGGAAGAAGTAAATAATAAGAGTTATTTCTTAGACTAAGTTACACAATACTTAAATTTAGAGGATTATCTATGGAAGGTAATAACCCAAGTGTTAATGAACAATATACAATAATAAAAACGTCCCATTCTTTAAGAGCCCCTTTTTGACAAGGAAAGAAACGAAATAATCTCAATTTTACGACAGAATGACTGTACTCCACTAATCACAAGGATATGGGGACTCTAAATTTCTTCTTCGGTGCCATTGGTTTGTTGTACAGTTTCCGAAAAGGAAAATGTTGTCGACCTAATTAAAATATAAGAAAAGAAAATAATTCATACTTTTTTTATTAAAAAACATTATACCTTACTAAATATTGTAGATCGCACACGTATAACCATATGCAGATAGCAGTGATCACAATCTGTTTAACCTAGGAAACAAACTATAACCAAACGATGTTGTTTTTGCAGTTTTATTTCTGTCGAAACTCGCAACAATGCTTACACTGCATTTGTAACATGCATTACATATTCTAACAAAAAAATATAATTATAGGCAGTTTAGATCATCTGAAAAGGAGATGTCAAATTATAAACATAAAATTTAAATTTGACTGCTTATGTGACACTTTCACATTTTTAAAATTTTACTCTCCATCCGATATGTCAAATTTTAAACATAAAATAAAATTCATATTTATTTTTTTGCATTGGTAATGAAAGGAAATGAACGAAAGGGTATAAGAATATTTAAACATTGCATTGGTAATGAAAGAAAAACAAAAGACAATATACATTTTTGAGAGAGTCTCCGTAGCATTTCCATTTAAACTAGAAAAAAATTAATAAAAAGCATTTAATAGTTAATTAAAAATTATTTGAAGCTATTGTCAAATTTAATAGGTACCATCTTTGTTGTCAATCAATGTCATGCCACTTAAGAATTGATATTTCAATTGGAAAACACTAATGTTGTCTTTTTTTAACCGTTATTGTTGATGTGGAAATTTTGACATATCCTTTGGAAATGCTCTTGAAAATTTAATTGTACACCTCTTATAAGAGTTTTTCTTTCTAAATATAAAAAATTTAGAATTCACAGTTAGATTTTTAGAGTGACAATAAAATTAAATACTTCTCAATAAAAAATTCAAGTTTCAAATGAAGTATTACTATATCAACGAACGTCCTGAATATAACAACTGTTAGATTATATTTAAGGAAGAATTGTTTGTTCAGAGTGTTATCTATTTCTAGATAAAAAAATGCTACTCTTACCACATTTGTGCCATTTTTCTATAATAGAGATGTGATCCACATGTATTGGTAGAAACCTACCTAGATATTAGAAAAATGATACAAATATAGTATAAATATATGATAAGCGTAACATTACTATATGAAAAATGTGGTAATTACTCTTTCTAGATGCCCATTTTTTCCTTGGAACAGATTTCTAAGGGTGCTCATTAATTTGGCAAAGAAACCCTCTTTATGTTTGAGCGGTTTTGCTTATGCATTCACAGATCGTCTCGTTCTTTTTTTGTTGTATCCTCGTCACATCCTCACAAATTAAGACAATGGTTTCCCAAAGCCCTTCTTATTTAATCAACATCATCTGTAGACAAATGAGAACACACATATCCCCCTATAACGATACCTTGCTCTCCCATCAAAACCAAGTTTTCATCGTTCACCTCTCTTTCTCTTTCCTCGTCAATCTTGATTGGCAGGCGAGAAAGATGAGAGAGATGGACGAGATGCGGCCAACTTATGGTTCAACGTATATGCATGACGGCGACCGTGATCACGAAAGTTATCCGTGGGAAAACCGAAAGTATTCATGCAAAGCATCTTCGATCTACAACTTCGGACACTCAGAGGTCAAGAGACAACGTCGGGTGGCTAAGTACAAGTCCTACGCCGTTGAAGCCAAATTCAAGATTGCTTTAAAGAATGGGGTACGTTGGTTCAAGAACAAATATTATGCGCTTGTGTACGCGTAGTTTGAGAGAATGCAAAGGAATATATCTCAGATTTGAGGTTTGCATGTAAATTATAGCTAGTGAGCTTTGCATGCATTTGGCTAGTGAGCTTTGCATGCATTTGGCTTTGGCCTCAAATTAAGATTGTGTTTCATTAATTCTTTCAATTTTTGTGGGATTGATCGATCTGTCCATTCATATTTGTCTGCCTCTCCATTTATTCAATTTATGGTTAGTAACATGAAAATCTTGAAAGACATTTGTGATCTATTTATATGCGATGAATGGCCTGTTCTTTTTTTTGAAATTCTCGCTGAGTCTTCTTCTTCTATAGTAATTTTTCTGAATCTGGAATGTTTAACTTAACAAGGTATATATAGGATTTACATAAAAACTATGACCCAAAAAACACGATCGTGTTTAATAATTTTTCAAACACGAAACGTTTCTAATTTTTTCCCCACTTTTGATCATGAATTCCATGATGTTACCAGTAAAGATCGACTTATAAGTATAAATATTCGATCTTTGTGAAACCGTCATTGGACGTTGTTTCTAAGTTCACCTTCTTCTTTTGTTTTTATTTAGAGTTATTAATAAATAGTTATTATCGTTCATGAGATTTGAATTTAAAATTTTTTTCGATAACTCTAATAAAATAGATGGAATGACAGTAGACCAAATGATTATGACCGGTTCCACTCTACCAGTAAAAAAGAGAATCTTAATATATATGTTCAACACTTCATTAGAAGATGGGTCCTTATTTACCAAAAGAAAAGAAAAGATGGGTCATTCTGTGCTATACCTCAGTAGTTTGCATGTCTTGAGTCATAAAAATATTTGTTACACTACAAAATAAGCGAAGAAGAATTTCTACGTCTTAATTTCTATGAATGTGTTGGAGTTCTCTAGGTATAGGTCGAAACATTAATTTTTCCTTTTTAAACAACTATCGTACATGAAATTTAAATTGGAAATTTCTTCTAACAAATGAAGACCGACTATTTTTGTTTATAATTAAATAAATATAAAGGAACTCTTACTACTAAAACCTCAACATGCTAAATTAACCAATTGACTTTTAGCGCTTCTCTTCTTAATAGTTCAAAGAAGGTTTAAATTCGACCACTCCCTCATTACAAAAGAACCAAGATATGGGGAGTATTAAAGATCGATTATATATTCTAAGCCGTAAACTGAGACAACTAAAATTGGGTGTCGAATTTATAATTTGTGAAAGTCGAACCTGACACTTTCGATTTATAAATAAATAAATAAATCATTAACGCCCAAGGCCCAGCGACAGAAAACTAAAGTATGGCTCCCGGGTCGTAGCCCAACATGCACCGGAGCTTCATTTCGTCTTCTACTATTTGACTTTTGAAAAACCACTATCCTCACCGAACTACGTACAACAAATTACATACCCTCTCCCCATTCAACTGCCACGTACCTGTCACCCCACTTCCCACGTCACAAACCCTCATCTCCCGCAGACACTGCCAGGTAACTGTATCTCGCTGCCTCACTCCAACGCCCACATTTGGAATTTGAAATGAAGCCCCTCTCCAAAGAGACGTTAGAAAATTACAACCTTTTCTGCATTTTACTGTATTTTTTAATTTTCAAAAAAAAAAAAATAATAATAATATATTTATTTTTTTATATAAACAGTATAGTCCCACTGTCTATCCCCATTTATTGCTTTGAACTACAAGGGGAAGGGGGAGTCGGTAAATGGCTGGACGAAGACTCTGACCTCTGATAGAAAATAAATGAAAGATTTTCCATTAATTGTGTTTCCTCCCATCCTGCTGAATTTTTCATTGCTTCCTTCACTCTACTTCACTTGTTAGAGAGAGAGAGAGAGGCTGAGTTGATCCCTGCCCGCTAGTTCTTGTAAGTTTTTTCCTTTGAATTTCAATAAAAGTTGGAAACTTTGTTATTGGTTTTTGGATTTGTGAATTGGGTCTGATTTGTTTTGATGTTTTTTTTTTTGTATCTTGTATTGGGGGGAGTGATTGGTTGCTGAGAAAATGTGGGAAAAGGGTGGATTGGAGTAGATTGACATCTGTTGTTCTGCTGCATATTCTACATTTATGTAATTTACTTGAATTATTTGGTTGTTGGGAACTTATTGAGCTGAATGTTGATTTACAGTTATTTATTTGCAGAATGGATCTCTTTTTTCATAGTTAGGTGCATAAAGAATCAAAGATACAAAATTTTCTTTTTGTTTGCCTTTGGGATTTGTTTGACCTTATGCTTAGATCAGGGACATTTGGGATTTGTGTGTTTGATGATCTTCTGAATTGGGTTATGCAATTTGTTGATCCTATTAGGTTTAGAAAGGTAGGTATTTGAAGAGCATATGATGCAAGGGTAAATTCTAGTTGCATGTCTTAAGTTGAAGCAGAAAGGTCAGAGTTTGATTCAGCTTGTTGAATTTCACAGGCTAGTCTATGCTTGAAGATACTGAAAGCTAGAACAATAGTTCTCAGCATTGTCTTTCTTGGTGAGGTTCACACTGTCTTGATTTCAAAAGCTAGAATGATTGTTGACTCGTAATTATTTACCATAGAAATAATCTTCCCTGAAGGTTATATAGGACTCACAACATTTTAGATCATCTGATACAAGATTATCATTGTTTGGTATGATTCGACTTGTTAAGAAAAAGATTGATATGCAGGATTGTGTAGCTGTGATCTTTGAAAAAATGCTTTTTCTGAATCATGAAACAACGACACTAAGAGAAGATTTGCTGCTTAGGACTTCCATGCTAATTACCATTTTAATGGGTTATGTTATACTTGTTACATTTCATAAAATTATTTTGTTCTGATCAAGTGGAATAGAAATTGTTTTCCTCCTTGATTATTTTACTTAATTGTTGATGTATTCTTAATTTTTGCATCAGAACAATGGGAGTTGAGAGAGAAGGTTCGAAAAGTGGAGCAGGTCATGTGGGTGGTTTCTTTCAGCTATTTGACTGGACTGCAAAGTCTCGAAAAAAATTATTCTCTGGCAAGTCGGATTCACCAGGTACAGTTTTATTGGATCAGCATACGCATACAACATATATGTTTTTCACTTATGGTCTTGTATCATTTTCCTATTCCGTGGGTGGTTGTTTTGAATTTTGATTTCTTCCTCTTTTTTATTTAGAACGCTCAAAACAGGGAAAGAAAAGCCATGGGAACTTGCCAATGACACGACAGCATCTGGTGGTCAGTGTTCTAGAACTGCTTATTTCTTTAGACCATTTCAATATGGAGTTTGAACTAATACTGTTTACTCTTCTTGTTTTATTTCTAGGTAGACGAGGATGAAACTGGGGCAGCGTCAAGCGTCAGAGGTAGCAGCGATTATAGTTGTACTTCATCTGTTACAGATGAAGGACTTGGAGCGAAAGCCCCTAGTGTGGTAGCCAGGCTTATGGGATTAGACTCCTTACCCACATCCAGTTTTTCTGAGCCTTACTCTACCCCATATTTTGACACTCAATCTCTCCAAGATGCTCATTATCACAGGAGAAACATCGAGTGCTATCATGACGATCAGTTAAGGTATTCTGGAAATCCCATAAAAAGGATGGATGGCCCTACCAGGAATTCTTTGGAGCCAAAGCCCCAGAATATGCAAAGCACGCCAATTGAGAGGTTCCAGACTGAAACATTGCCTCCTAGATCAGCTAAGTCTATTCCGCTCACACACCATAAACTTTTGTCTCCCATTAAGAATCCCGGCTTTGTTTCCACTAGGAATGCTGCTCACATAATGGAAGCTGCTGCAAAAATTATTGAGCCTGGACCTCCAGCCACCACCAAGGCCAAGATGCCTTTAGTAGGGGCCTCTTCTGTGCCCCTGAAGGTTCAGGCTCTCAAAGAAAAGGTGGAGGCATCCCGAAAAGTTCCACTGGTTGGGTCTTCTTCAGAAACCTTGAAAGATCAAGATTTAAAAGAAAAAGTTGAAGCTGCTTACAAGAAAACGAAGCCTTCTGAGGTGTCCCGAAAGCCTGTTGAATCAAATGCTGCTAAGTCTCTTCAGGGGCAGTCTTTGAATAAGAGCTGGAATGGATCTCTTGATTTGTCATTCAGGGCTTCTTCGGAGACAGAAGAAACTAAGGGGAAGTCCATTTCTCTTGCAATCCAAGCAAAGGTCAATGTTCAGAAAAGAGGTCAGAATTTAAGTAGAAATATAAGCTCGGTAGGTCAGAGAGAACAGAATGAGGTCATCTCAAACCAGCCCTTCCGGACCCAACCAAATGTTCAAAAGAATCTGCACAAGAAACCTTCTACACATAATGCTTCTGGTGCTCTTAAGCAGAATAACCAGAAACAAAATGGTGTAGTTGATAAAGAACCTTCAAAGCCTTTGGTTTCCAACTCGCAGGGTAGAAAAGTGCTGTCTGGGGATTCTTCTTCTGGTCGTCACAAAAGCTCAGTTCGAAGTAGTGGAAATTTCAAAATTGGATCCAGGAAGTTGGGCTCAGAGGCAACGGATAGTGAAAAAGAAGTGTCCTACTCGAACGAAAGGAATTATCCTAGGAAGAAACGATCAATAGATGGAAACTTTCAGTTTAATAAAGATCGTGCTGTTGATGATATGTTGAGTGACAAAAATCAGAAGCGAGTTCAATCTAATCCAGTTACTGACAGGCACTATAGTTGGGCTGAAGATAGCAGAAAGAAAGGCATGGATGTTGTTTCGTTTACATTCACAGCCCCACTTACACGATCACTGCTTGGCACTGACATCTCAGCTCTGGTTGCGCAGAAGAGCAACAGTCTTTGCACAGATCACCGAGGTAAACGGTTGTTGCTTGACACAGACAGTATGAAGCCATCCTCAGTGGGTTACAATGTGATAGGCGGTGATGCTTTGAGTGCTCTTTTGGAACAAAAGTTAAGGGAATTATCTTATGGGAGTGAATCTTCCAGTCGTGAAGCAGCAAAAGTATGCTCAGCTTCAACTGCTTCAAATTTGGATGTGAAACCCAATTATAATGCAGTTAGCTCCATGCAAAGGTTAAATGACCAGAGAGACCAACATCTGTTGGTTACCAAGAAATCGGGTGATCGATTTGAAGCTGACACTTCTTCTGCATTCAGATTGAAACAGAAGTTTCAGGTTGGCCCGAATTTCACTATTACTAGCTAATTCTGTTGATAATGCTGGTCTTTTTCAGTGGAATTCCCCTTTTTTTATCCTTTTATTTTTCCACTTTTGTTTATTCCTTTTCCCACAAAGTTATAAGATTACTGGTGGTATAACTTTGCACTTGATCTGACTGTAACTGACAAAAATTCAACATTTTCAGGGAGTCGATAAGGCAGACGAATATAGCAGCAGTCCTATTGAAGCTGGACAGGTGCATTGCCGGCATCCTAGTCCAGTCTCTGTTCTGGAATCTTCTTTTTCAAATGAAAGTTATGGCTCTTCAATTACCACTGATAGTAACAGTACAGAAGGTATAAGATGCTTATATATATATTTTTTATTATTTTGTTTCCACTCTTTGAATTTTGAAATGTATCTTATTTAGGTTGCCTGAACACATTTTTTTGGTTTCTTCAGCAAGCAGGTTGTGCTCATCCGCCCAAGCTCGGGAAGTTAATGTTTTCAGTTCTTCCAAGAAGTTCCATTCAGTAGAAGCTGACACCGAGTTATCAGATTCCGCTTCTTCATCATATAGAGGAACTGTGGCAAGAAACCATGCAGCTACAGTTCACATAAAAGACGCTTTGAGGTCAAATGAGTGGGAATTGGAATACATAAAGGAGACACTATGTAATGTCGAATTGATGTTTCAAGACTTTACATTGGGCCGGGCCAGGAAGATCATAAACCCTCATCTCTTCAATCTGCTGGAATGTCGAAGAGGACAGTTTGAAATTGATGGTGGAGAGTCCAGGGTAAGGCGAAAGGAACTATTTGATTGTACAAGTGAATGCTTGGACTTGAGATGCAGGCGTTATGTGGGCGGGGGATACAGCGCATGGGTGAAAGGAGTCGCAATGGTGAGGAGAAAGGCGTCTTTAGCCGAAGAAGTGTACAAAGAACTCTCAGGTTGGAAAGGCATGTGGGAATGCATGGTGGACGAGCTCGTGGACAAGGACATGAGCAGCCCCTATGGCAGATGGCTGGACTTCGAAACTGATGCATTTGCACTAGGAGTAGATGTTGAGGGTCAAATATTTGATTCTTTGGTAGATGAAGTGGTTGCTGATATGTTGCAATTGTAATGCCTGAGACATGTTTATATATCAGCTCCACCTTAGTTTCCTGCATATGTTTCTTTTGCTGATCTTGTTGTATTTGGGTACTTCTTAGTATTCAAATCATTGGTTTACATATCACTATGTTTCTCTTGTTCATCACAAGTTGAGCTTTCGGTTTACGTTCTGTGTGGAAACAATATAAATTTAACTTAAGATGGACATGTATGATTATAAGTTTGATCACTATGTTTCTCTTTATAGATCACGTTAATTGTTGTTGAATGAGTGTGATTAATCTACCGACTACGTTAATTTTGAAACTTTAACTCATCTAATGAAAATTATTATGATGGTGATGCTCACCATCACTTAAGGGTGGTGGATAGTGTCATGTTAGATTGGTTAGAGGTTAACCCCTAGTAACATGGCATGGTGAATGTTGTTGGCTTAGTATAGTCTCCACCTTTACCCTATGGTAAAAAGGAAGGGAAATAAAAAAGTTGAAAATTTGAATAATGTGGACCTTTTGTTCTTTCCAATCAGTGGCGGAGGGGGAACTTAACCTTTTTTTAACTTTGAGAAAGCAAAGTATCACCAGATTAAAAACTAGAGTGAAGTGCGGATTTAGTTCCTGAATTATCACCTCAATGAAAATTAGGTCCCTGAATTATTTTTTCGGTAAAATAAGTCCCTAAATTCAATATAAATTACTAATTTCACACTACTACAAAATCATTTATTAGTGTCGCTATGACAACCGACAATAAATGTATATTACTGTCGGATTTTAAGCAAAATCCAACAGAAAATGGATGCAGTGGCGGATATAATAAGCGACAGAATTGCCAACGTCAGGAAATGAATTTTCCGACAGAAAATACTCTAAAACCAACAGAAATTGTGTCGGACATAACCGACAGAAAATATATTAATAATGAATAAATAAGAGCACTCTCTGTCAAATAAAACCGACAGAAAATACTAAAACCGACAGAACTTGTGTCGGATATAACCGACAGAAAATTTATTAATAATGAATAAATAAAAGCATTCTTGTCAGATAAAACCAACATAAAATTTATTAAAAAGAAAAAAAAATATGAATCACTTTGAATCATTTCTTTCCCCTCCCTTCCATTCACTGCATTTTCCATATTCAACCTATGTTTCTATACTCAACCAATGTTCACCTGAAAGGCTTTCGAAATGACATCATCGTGAAGGGCAACATGGTTTCGGCAATTGCAGCAGCTATACAACCTCGGCCCAACCAATTCCGCCATCGAAAATCGAGATTACTACAAACGAGAACAAACCCCTTAAAGCCAAAATATACAAAATCAAGACCTTTTCCTTACAGAGCATCTCGCAATCAGCATAACTTTTTAGCATCTTCGTGTGTCGTTGGTATGCTCATCAGGAGCAAAGGAACACTGCATATGTTCTTAGAATGCAGAGACTGAAAGAAATTGGAGCGGTGATATTATGGTATCTGAAGTGCAGATCACATAATATATTATGCAATTTATGTTGACAGAACAAAACAGGACAGTGATTATGTGAAGAATCAAACAACTTAAGCCAATGATTAAGAGCAGTAATGGTGTTCAGTTAAGCCAATAATTGCACAAAAACCCAACTTCAAAAATCACCACAAGATCAGAAACAAGGTAAAACTAAATCATAATAATTGGAAATGAATCGTGGCTTAAAAATAAAACCCAGAATTTAAAAAGTAAATGAATTATTTCACCTTGTCCTTTCGCAAAGGCTCTCAGTTGCAAGTGTTGAACTGGAAGTAAATGAGGAAAGAAGAGAAAGAGAAGGAAATGAGGATATGAGAAAAGGAGGTAGGAAGGGGGAAGGGAGAAGGCACCGGCGCAAGTATGAGATGGAGGGGTATTATGTTGGAAAATTTGATTGAGGGGCCGAGGAAATCAGGAGCGAAGAGTCGAGGGCTTAGGACCTGGAGGCGAAAGTGGGTTTTGGGGTTTGGAGGGAAAGAGATTTGATTTAGGGGGTTTTGGGGGAAGAAGTGGGAAAGTAGGAGGTGGGTTTAGGGTGGGAGGAGTGAGAGAGCTTGGAGGTTAGGGTGGGGAGGAATGTAGGCGATGAGATTGAGAGAATGTCCATGGTTGCTTGCTCAATCGGGAGCTGTGATAGCTGGGAAAGAGAATTGTGCGTTTGGATGCTTGTTAGCCAAAATAAAGCCAGGTCTTAGAAGACGAGCCCATTTCGATCCCTAGGATTTCATTATTGTCGGTTAAAATCGACAGAAACATTTTTTAAAATATAAACCGACAGAAAATTTTCATTCCTGTCGTTTATAACCGACGGAAAAAAAAAATGGCGGCAAAAATCCCCCCAAAATTCCCTCCCAAAATTTTAAATTCCCCCCCAAAATTTTGTTACAATTTTAAAAAATAAAATAATAATTGTTTGGTTTAATAAATAAATAAATAATATGTATTTAAATAGAATACGTTTTTAAAAATTAAATAAATAATTGTTTGGTTTAATAGATAATAACCTATGTAAAATATGCAACAAAGAAACAAAAGGATAATTGTACAATGAAAATGTCATCACACAAACTAAATATTGTCTAATCAATACCTGAAAAACATAAATAAAAATTTAGCACAAATTACTTTTCTCACTTTAAAATTTAGGCAAATTTAACGGAGATATGCATTCTACGAAACTAGTTTCAATGATCTAACCGTCAAACTTGTTTGTAGATACTACAAGATTGCATACGTAAAAAAGCGCAAAAAAAAAAACATTCAAAGATTAGGTATCAGCACAAAAGTTTTCGACGGTTATAAATGAACAATCACAATTTAACGGTTATTTTAGCTCTGGTTTTGATGATTTTTTTTACAGCTACACTCCTCGACCCTATAAGAATGCAATGAACGAATTCGATCTTCAATTTAAAATGTTTACACTGGTGGATACCACAAAATCTTATTTTATACTTAATGGAAGTATAATATTAACTCTAAGTGTTTGTTTAATCTACCGTTTTGACGCGATATGCATTCTACGAAACTTTTTTCAACGATCCAACCGTCAAACTTATTTTTACACACTTCGAGATTGCATACGTAAAAAATCGTAAAAAACAAACATTCAGAGATTACGTAACGGAACAAAATTTTTCAACGGTTATAAACGAAAAATCACAATTTAACAGTTATTTTAGCTCCGATTTTAATGATTTTTTACACCTACACTCCTCGACCCTATAAGAATGCAATGAATAAATTTGATCTTCAATTTAAAAATATTTACACTAGTGGATACAACAAAATCTTATTTTATACTTAATGGAAGTATAACATTAACTCTTAAGTGTTTCTTTAATTTACCGTTTTGACGCGATACACATTCTACGAAACTTTTTTCAATGATCTAACCGTCAAACTTGTTTGTACACACTCCGAGATAGCATACGTAAAAGATCACAAAAAACAAACATTCAGAGATTAGGTAACAAAATAAAAGTTTTCGACGGTTATAAACGAAAAATCACAATTTAACGGTTACTTTAGCTCCGATTTTGATGATTTTTTACAGTTACACTCCTCGACCCTATAAGAATGCATTGAATGAATTTGATCTTCAATTTAAAATATTTACACTATTGGATACCACAAAATCTTATTTTATACTTGATAGGGAAGTATAACATTAACTCTAAGTGTTTGTTTAATCTACCGTTTTGATGCGATACGGATTCTACGAAACGTTTTTCAACGATCCAACCGTCAAACTTGTTTGTACACACTCTGAGATTGCCTACGTTAAAAATCGCAAAAAACAAACATTCAGAGATTAGGTAACGGAACAAAAGTTTTTTATGGTTATAAACAAAAAATCACAATTTAACGGTTATTTTAGCTCCAATTTTGATGATTTTTTACAGCTACACTCCTCGACCTTATAAGATTGCAATGAGATCTTCAATTTAAAATATTTACACTAGTGCATAAATCTTATTTTATACTTAATGGAAGTATAACATTAACTCTAAGTGTTTGTTAAATCTATCAATTTGATAGGATATGCATTCTACGAAACTAGTTTCAACGATCTAATCATCAAATAAGTTTGTATATACTCCGAGATAACATGTGTAAAAAATCGGAAAAAAAAAAAAAAAAACATTTAGAGATTATTCTAGCGGCCATCCAAAATTTTGCTTTGTTCGTGTCGGTTATATTTGACAGGGCCATGAGTGAAATTTTTTTTTTTTTTTTAAAACATGTGTTTATTTATTTATTTATAATCAATATAACATTTTAAAATAAGAAAATCAAACATGATAGAGTACACCAGATGTTCATGTGTGTTTATGTGCTAGACAATGTGCTTTGTGACGCATTGAAAAAAATTGTTTGAATTTCTTTGTATCTTGTTGCTTGCATGTGAGGGAGCATAATCCTTATTACAAAAATGATAAGAGCTTCAGATTGTAGTCTGTTGTTATTATTCTCTCAGAAAATTTATGGCTCATGGGAATTGGGTTCATTAGACTTTCAGGTCATGAGTGAAAAAAAAAATTTAAAATATGTGTTTATTTATTTATTTTTAATCAATATAACATTTTAAAATAATAAAATTTTCATTTCTGTCGATTATAACCGCCATAATACTAAAATAATAACCGCCAGAAAGTAAAATAATAAAATAGTCAACTTCTGTCGGTTATAACCACCACCATTAACTTAAAAATCGCCAGAATATGTCAAAAATATTTTTAAAAAAAGATTCAAAGATACTGTCGGTTATAACCGACAGGATTTTTTTGATATCTGCCAGTAAATATCTGCCAGGACTTTATGTCGAATATAACCGACATGATTTTTCTAATATCTGCCACTAATTAAATGATGTGTCGGATATAATTTATCCGATAGGATTTTTCTAATGTCCGCCATCATCATCCGCCACCTAAAGTTAATATTGTAGTAGTGTCATCTCTACTATTATATTCAAAGCTATTTTATTCAAATTTTCGTCAACTTAAGTCAGTTAACACACTTTAGAGTGTAATACCGTCATTTTCTCGCCTATATGCCCTTAACATTTCATATAGGTTGCGAATCTAACGTCTAATTTACCCTCCGAAGTTAACTTACACTATTTCTTATGTAAAGCTACCAATTTACCCTCCAAAGTTAACTCCATAGACTATTTCTTTATGAAAAAAAACTACCAATATACTCTCTAATGTGTATCACATGCAAGTAACATGACTTAAATTGACGGAAAATTGAATTTAGTAGCTTCGAATATAATATTAGGGATGTAATTGATAGATTTTTATAATTCAATGACTGATTTTTTTGAAAAAATAGTTTAGGGACCTAATTTTCATTGAGATGATAATTTAAGAACTAAATTGACAATTCATCCTAAAAACTAATTGGTAGATATATTGAAATTCAATACAATCGAAAATAATATAGCGAGTGAGTCTCACATTTGTGTGTAATATTATCCACCACAAAACAATGTGTGATGAATGGTGATCTCACTTTTTTTATCCTTGTTGTAAAGATTGATTCATGTCACTCCACGTTAACTATTCCAAAAGAGAAAATTAGAATTAGATACCTCATTTTAGACTTTTGTAGACTAAACATTTATGCTTTTTGAGTTTTTGATTAAGCTTTTGAAACATTTGATTAAGATACTCAGACTTGAACTACTTCAGATTAATTGAAACTAATTTACATTTAAATATATGCTATATATTTTAAATAATTTCAACTATATTTAAATCTAAAAATTTAAACTTTTCAAATCTAAATGTACACCCACGCCAAATGGAAACGTACCAACATTAAATGAAAACGTACCAACGTCAAACGAAAATGTACCAACCCCGAATTAAAACGTACCCAAATATAAACTATATTAAAATGAATATTCATCTTTTTGGAATGTTTAAAAATATGTTTCATTCATACACAATGCTCTAGATAGTCTTGTTTTTTGGTAGATAAGTCTTTGGAACAACTTTTAATTGATTGGAGATAAATCCTTATTATTGTAGATAATGCTAAATCATAACAATAAATCATATAATTTTGAATTAACAAAAAGGTTATTATCCGTTGATTAATGACTCTCTCTATAAAAAAAAATAATAATTAAAGTAATTTAAACTTTTACATTGTTAACGACTCTTTCTATAAAAAAATAATAATAATTAAAGTAATTCCTCATTATTATGACAAAAAGTAATAAAACTTTTGTTTTGAAAACAAACGTACCAAAAATTCAAATGTACTAAAAACTAAATGTACCAAAAATTCAAATGTACCAAGTAACTAAATGTACCATTATAATCAAATGTACCTAACAACGAGTTTTGTTACATTCTATTTAATTTACTAAAATAAATATTTTAATAAAAAATAAAAAAATCTTAAATCATCATAATAAGAGGTGCATAAAAAGAGGAGGAAAAAAGGGAATGCTAACGTGAATAGACTTCTAATGAAATAAAATTAAAGTACCAAATTTGTAGGAAAAATGTTTAATCAAATTTGTAAAAGGAATAGATGTTTAGTCTATAACATTTAAAAACCAGGCGTCTAATTCAAAACGTACATTTCCAAAATAGTTGCAGAAAGATCCGCATACGTTTTTTCTTTTCTTTGAATGATATATGAAGTTGGTCGTGCAAAAGATAGTGAATTGTAATAAAAGTGACGTGGATTGGATTCTATAATGAGGAGAAAATAGCCATTAATCTTCCTCTAATGCATGATGGAGATGCCAGAGTTGGTAAAGGCTTTAACTTGGACAAAAAGCATAATATTGATATGAAATTTCATGAAAAGTGGAAGCTGGATGGTCTCCTCCAAGCATACGAGGGCAAAGTGGGAAGTGGAACCAGCTAAAAAAGCCTGCGGCTCGTTTACTAATCTGTGATTAAAATTAGAGAAATTTAATTGACGATGAGTTGGAATTGGGTGGAATCAAAATCAGATTCCTGTTGAAACTGTTTACTAAAAATTTTAGGAATCGGAGTAGGAATCAAAATCAGAGAAATTTAATTGACGATGAGGTGGAATCAAAATCAATATAATCACTAAAATGCCCATATTTTAGTAATCTATTTTATTTATTTATTTTGGGTAAAACGTTATTTTATTTTAAAGAGAAAAACTTAATTCTTTTTATTTTTAATTTTTGATTTTTTTGACTGAGACAACAAAATTTGGTGTTGGGTCAATGCAAAGGGCAATTTTGGAATATTAGAAATAAGTGAGGGTATAATGGGGAAGAAAAATCCATTCCGATTCCTCCCAATAACCCGGAAATCAATTCCCACCAAATTATAGGGAATCCAAATCCTCCAAATTTTTTGAAGTTGGATTCCAAAATTTGCATGGGTTCGACTAAATTTTTTGTTCCCCAATATTTGGTAGACACCGGAATTCCGTATGTAAATCTGCCATAAAAGTATTCCATCTAATTAGAGTATTCTTAGATACTCATTCAAGAATCATCTTCGAAAAAAAAAACAAAAAAAATTCAAATCTTGTCATCTAAAATATGTAAAAAATCATGGTTCGCTAAATAAAGTTGAAATGAGATGCGGGCAACCAAATAGCTAAATAAGTGCCGACTTATTAGTCAATTTTTGACATGGATAATCCTTAAAAACGAATATAAAAATTAAAGATTCTGATTATTGACTGCCACCATGAAAATAGGTTAAGGAAGTTAAAGACATCCTTAATATAGAAAGCTTGTATACATCTGTATATGTATATATATGCTCGCCCTAATAAGGCAGTAATTAATATTGTGGTATCGTCTAGTTTGGGTGTACTTTTCTCATGATCAAACCGAATTGTTTTTTATTAATTTTATTTTTATAGGTCATGATCATCCCTATGCACAAAACAAAAAATGATTAGTTTTAACCAAGTACAATAGGGGTGTTTTGAAACCAGCCAAAAGTTCAGCAAAGAACAAACTTCACAATGAACTGGAAAACTCATATATGCAATAGTAAGATACACAAGATCACAAGTCTTATTACTGCAAATGATTTCAGCAATGCAACTGTGAACTTTTGCATACAATGTAGTATGTGTAAGTAGGGATCGTTCTAGGCCGGGGATTAGGAGGGATTGCTAAACCACTTGAAAACTGACTCAAAAACTTAAAACAAAGTTAAAACACTAAATTAGACTCAAAGAATGCAAAACTATACTCACTACTACAATATTAGCTTTAGGTGTCGGATGATGGTGGCGGTTAATAAGTCATTCTGACGGATTAATATATCCGACACATAATTTATTTAGTGTCGGATAAAATATAATTTCTGTCGGTTATAACCGACAATAATTTCTGTCGGATTTTTCCTGGCGGATTTAACCGACATTAAATTACAATAACCGTCAGTAATTTTGAATTCCTTTTTTTTAATATTTTTAACAATTTCTGACGGTTTTTAAGTTAATGGTGGCGGTTATAACCGACAGAAATTTATTTTTTTATTATTTTAGTATTCTGACGGTTATTATTTTAAATTTCTGGCGGATATAACCGACATAAATTAAATATTTTATTATTTTACGCCTAAAGCTTTGCAGTTTGTTGTTTATTCAGATTCAGATATCTCTCTTCTTCATCTTCAATCTTCAATCTTCATCTTCAATCCTCATCTTCTATCTTCAATCTTCAATCATTTTCTTCTCTTCATTTCTTTTGCTTCCATAAATCATCTTCTATTTCTTTCTTCATCTCTTTCTTCCCTTCATCTCACAGTAAGTTTTTCATTTATTTTGCTTCTATACTTTTCATCTTCTATTTCTTTCTTCATCAAGAACTTTGTAACTTATTTTTATTTTCTGATTTGATTTTGCAGGTGCTTTATTTAGTTGGTTGACTACGTAAAGAGTATAACGACGACGGAATTATTCAATAGTTCAGGTTTTATTACTGAACTTCTTGATGTTTAAATTGTTTGTTTAACACACAAGATTATTTATTTAGAGATTTTAATTTAATTTGTAAGATAAATTAGGAATATTTGTGTTCTATTAGTTTATTTTATTTACTTAAATTGTTATGAAGAAATTGAGATAAATATTATTTGTAAATATTTATGTTAAATTGACAATATTTATTATACCATAAATTGGTAATATAGGTATATGTTATGTTAATTAATTAAATATTTCACTCTAATTGCTATGAGGATATACAAAACTTAAATTTAATAAATAATCAGGAGTGTAGATAAACATATTTTTGTTAACCTTTTATTGTATTTTTAATTTGTTTTACTGTGATAGGTGTTGAAAATTAAATTGCAATTGTGATAGTTCGAGGTTGAAAGATCGGGATTGAAATTTCTATGTGGGAAAGAATTAAGGTATATATTTACTTAAATTGTTATGAAGAAATTGAGATAAATATTATTTGTAAATATTTATGTTAAATTGACAATATTTAATATACCATAAATTGATAATATTTAGTAATATAGGTCTATATTATGTTAATTAATTTAATATTTCACTCTAATTGCTATGAGGATATACAAAACTTAAATTTAATAAATAATCAAGAGTGTAGATAAACATATTTTTGTTAACCTTTTATTGTATTTTTAATTTGTTTTACTGTGATAGGTGTTGAAAATTAAATTGCAATTGTGATAGTTCGAGGTTGAAAGATCGGGATTGAAATTTCTATGTGGGAAAGAATTAAGGTATATATTTACTTAAATTGTTATGAAGAAATTGAGATAAATATTATATGTAAATATTTATGTTAAATTGACAATATTTAATATACCATAAATTGATAATATTTAGTAATATAGGTCTATATTATGTTAATTAATTTAATATTTCACTCTAATTGCTATGAGGATATACAAAACTTAAATTTAATAAATAATCAAGAGTGTAGATAAACATATTATTGTTAACCTTTTATTGTTTTTTTAATTTGTTTTACTGTGATAGGTGTTGGAAATTAAATTGCAATTGTGATAGTTCGAGGTTGAAAGATAGGGATTGAAATTTCTAATAGTTATGCCTACATGATACGGATTGAAAGATTGTAGGCATCTTAGTTTCAACGTAATATTTGCTCTTGGACAGTGGTAAAACATGGAAAAGAATTGGTTGACACTACCGCGAAATTTGGGAGCGTATACCAATGGAATTAATTTATTTTTGGATCAAGCAGTTGCAAATGGTGCTGGCCCCGATAAGTTTAGATGTCCTTGCAAAAGATGTTGTAATCGATATACTTTTGTTAGAAAAACTATTGTCGAACATCTTGTGTTGTATGATATGGATAAAGATTACAAAGATACTTCATGGCGACATCATGGGGAACCTTTAATGGGAGAGCAAAGTATGGGGATTGGAGAAGAAGGTGTTGGGCCGTCTACTGAAACAGGAGATCGGTTGACTGGTATTCATGATGTTCTTAATGATGTATTTGTCCAACCATTAACGGAAGAAGGTGTTGGGCCGTCTACTGAACCCCTTTATGGGGAATGGCGTCCGGAAGAGGTCGAGACTTTTTTTAAGTTGCTTGAAGAGGCAGATCAAGATTTGTGGCCAGGTTGTAAGGAATTTAAAAAATTGGAGGCGGTTGTAAGATTGTATCAGATCAAGTGTTTAGCAAGAATGTCGGACGGGATCTTTACCACGTTACTCGAGTTAATTAAAAAAATGCTGCCTGATGGAGAATGTTTGCCTGAATCTTGTTACAAGGCAAAAAAACTTATAAATGACTTGGGTCTGACGTATGTAAAGATTGATGCGTGTCCTAATAATTGCATGATCTATTGGAAAGACACTGCAGAGTTGACTGTATGCTCAGTTTGTGGTGAATCAAGATATAAAAATGTCAATGAAGATGATGGCTCTAGAAAAAAAAAATCCCAGCTAAGGTTATGTGGTATTTTCCTTTAAAACCACGATTGCAGCGGTTGTATATGTCGAAGCATACGGCTGAACATATGAGATGGCACGCAACTGAATGTCCTAAGGATGGGTTTATGAGACATCCTTCAGATTCTCCAGCATGGAAGCATTTGGATAATTTATATCCTGAGTTTGGATCAGAAATTCGAAATGTCCGATTAGGGTTGGCCAGTGATGGATTTAATCCTTTTGGAAAAATGAGGCAAGACTATAGCACATGGCCTGTGGTGCTTTCAGTTTACAATTTCCCGCCCTGGATATGTATGAAGCAACCGAATTTGTTGTTGTCTCTGTTAATACCAAGACCGCGCAGTCCCGGTAAAGAGATTGATGTGTTCATGCGTTTGATGTGTTCATGCGTCCATTGATTGATGAGTTGAATGAGTTGTGGGAGGTGGGCACTCCTACTTATGATGCGTATTCCAACCAAACTTTTACGATGAAGGCTGCCGTCTTATGGACTATAAGTGATTTTCCGGCTTATGGAATGTTATCAGGATGTAGTACACATGGATATAAAGCCTGTCCACATTGCATGCATGATAAAGAATCTATTTACTTGCCGGCGAGTCGTAAGATTTCCTATTTGGGGCATCGACGCTTTCTTCCTGTTGATCATAGGTTTCGAAGGCAAACCACATCTTTTAATGGTCGGCGAGAGCATCGTAGTGCACCAAGGCAGTGGACTGGTTTACAATGTCTTGAAGAACTTTCTACTTTTAGATTTACTTTTGGAAAGCCAAAGAAAGATGCTTCGGTTGGGCAACGCAGAAAACGAACTGAGAGCAGTACAAGTAGTAAGAGTCAGTGGAAGAAGAAATCTATTTTTTATGAACTACCTTATTGGAGGCATCTGTTGATTAGACACAATCTTGATGTTATGCATATTGAAAAAAATATATGTGACAATGTAGTAGGAACATTGTTAGATATAGATAAAAAGTCCAAGGATGGATTGGTTGCACGTGCAGATCTTGAAATCTTGAACATAAGACATAGACAACATCCGCGTAGGGAAGGAAATAGAACATTTCGACCTCTAGCATTGTTCACATTGAAAAGAGAAGAAAAAACTGCATTTTGTGAAGTGTTATCTACTATTCGGGTTCCCGATGGATATTCATCAAATTTGTCGCGATGTGTGCATGTGAATGAACGAAAAATACATGGATTGAAAAGCCATGATTGCCATGTTTTAATGCAGCAGTTACTCCCGCTTGCAGTACGTGCGGTTTTGCCTAAATCTGTTACTATGATATTATTAGAGTTAAGTGCCATTTTCAGACAATTGTGTAGCAAGAAGGAGTCCGAGGAAGGTTTCAAGCAATTGAATTCAAGAATTGCCTTGACATTATGTCAATTGGAGAAGATATTCCCGCCTGCATTTTTTGATGTAATGATGCACCTCCCAGTTCACTTGGCAGATGAAGCAGCTATTGCAGGGCCTGTTCCATATAGATGGATGTATCCAATTGAACGGTAATTAACAAATCTTTATAAAATTTGTTAATTTATAATGATAATTTTTATTAGCAATTATAATAATTTGTGTTTTGTATTATAATTATAGGTTTTTACAAACACTGAAGCGCTATGTTCGTAATAAGGGTCATCCTGAAGGTTCTATTGCTAAAGCGTATTTGGTGGATGAGTGTTTGTCCTTTTGTTCCATGTATCTTAGAGATGTTGAGTCTCGTCGCACTCGTAGAGGTCGAAATGAAGATGGTATTGGACGTGGAGTATCTGGTGGGTTATCAATTTTTGACTCTAAAGGATGTTATATGGGTTCAGGAGAAAATGTGGAGCTCGAGTTAAATGTTCTTGATCAGTGCCATAGATACATTCTAAATAATTGTGACGAGGTCAACCCATTTAGAAGGTAAGAACATTTAGTCATACGTCTTAATGTTTTATCAATTTTCCTTACTTTGAAAAATTAGTAAAGCATATTTGGACCTGATTGGCTAGGCAACATGAGGAATTCTTAAAAAATCAACATCGTCGAGCAAGGCTAACTGTGCGACAAATTAAGGAGCTAAGCAAGAAGGAATTTCCAGAATGGTTCAAGCAACATGTGAGTTCATATAACAGTTACATTATTACTTTTTTTTTTTACATTTTAATTATGACGTGTTTATATTTGCCGTGTCAATTTTTATCCTTTTACTTATTACAGATTAATTCAAGATGTCATGCTAATGACATCTTGATATCTGAAGACTTGCGTTGGCTAGCCAATTATCCTAGTAGGGTTGTGACGAAATATAAAAGTCACATTATTCATGGGTTTAGATTTCGTACAAAATCTGTGGACGATAAGCATAAGAATCAAAATTGTGGTGTCTTTGTACCTGCAAATGTCCCTGGTGCAATTGGGCAAGTGAATTGTTATGGTAGAGTTATAGACATGTTTGAGGTTAGATATTGTGGCCCTACCGAAGCAGGAGACAGGGGCCGAACTGTGATGTTGTTTAAATGCGAATGGGTTAATAGTGAAAGTCCAAGAGGTATGAAGACCGATCAATATGGATTTACTTTAGTAAACTTCAATCGATTGGGATTTAAAGAGGATCCTTTCATATTAGCTTCACAAGCATTACAAGCATTTTATGTGGAGGACACAATTGAAAAAGATTGGCATGTTGTTGTTCGAACGCAGCCGAGAGATTTGTTTGACGTATTAGAGGATAATGATGCTCTTGATGATTATGCCATACCTGATTTGGATGATCATGTACTTGACAATGAAAATATGCATACAAGGGTTGGCGTGGAAGAGACTCCTTTTCACGAAGTATTACCATTGCCTACCCAGTTTCCTGGTTTTGTTAATGCCGACGATGACCTAACAGAAGATGAAATGGAGTAGTTCTATTATTTACTTTATGTTTTTTAAGTATTAATTAGACTATATTTCAATTTGTGTGGAGGCTTTTATTTAAAATATTTTAGTTTGTGTGGTAAGTATGAAAATGGTATAATGGTAAAAAAAATAAATAAAAAATAAAAAAAAAACCCATGGTTTATTTTTTTTATATTTTGTGTGGTGACTTTTATTTAAAATATTTTAGTTTGTGTGATAAAATTTAGAATGCTATGATGGTTAAAAAAGAAAAAAAAAACACATGGTTTATTTTATATTTTTTTGGTGTGGTGACATTTATTTAAAATATTTCATTTTGTGTGGTAAAATTTAAAATGTTATAATAGTAAAAAACAAAACAACTTTTTTTTTTTTTTTTCCGTTAGCATCCCTGTCAGATATAACCGACACAAACTAACCAAAATTTTGAGCGGGAACTTTCCCGCTCGTTCGCTTCGAAAAAATTAATGAACCTAAGACACATATTAATTAGGCGGTGTTTTCAGACGGGCTGGCGGTTTTAATGGACGTACTGTCGGTTAAGACCGACACTAAATTAACGAACCTGACACACATATTAATTAGGCGGTGCTTTTCAGACGGCTGGCGGTTTTAATATACTTACTGTCGGTTAAGACCGACACTAAATTTAAGAACCTGACACCCATATTAATTAGGCGGCGCTTTTCAGACAGGGCTGGCGGTTTTAGTGTACTTCCTGTCGGTTAAGACCGACACGAATCTGAGACCTCTATCTACCATTCTGAGATATTAATGATCTAATATGTTCTGACATAATAATGAACTTCCTGACCGATATCAGTTTTCTGACGGTTTTAGGTTATTTCTGTCGGATATTACCGACGCTAAATTTAATATTTTAATTTACTGACGGTTTTATATGGTCTATGTCGGTTATAACCGACAATACTTACTTCGGTCAACCTTCCTACCTACCGCTGCCGTTTCGCTTCACCTTCTCATTTCCATCTTCACTCATTTTCACTCAGCCGTTCCTCTTCACCTTCTCTTTTTCACTTTCATTTTTCACCTTCTCATATTCACTCATCTTCTACACCTTCCCGTTTTTACCATTTTCACTTTCACTATCACTTTCATTTTTCACCATGGAGGAACAAAATGAACGTAGGACCCGTGGGGCAGCTATTCCAAAGTGGAAAGGGAAACAAGTTTGTCTATTTGACTCGACAGGGAAATGTGTAAGTGATAATTCCTCTGAGTTTTCGAAGTTGGTAGCCTCGGAGGTTAGGGATCCAAGACATATTCCACTTGTGAAGGATTGGCGCGGGGTTCCTGCAGAAGATAAGGAACTTATGTGGGAAAGAATTAAGGTAAAAATTTTCGTTTTGTACTTTTATTTTTCAAGAGTTAAGGTTTGTATTTTCGTTTTGGACTTTGTATTTTTCAAGGTATATAGTCTAAATACCAACATTTTTTTTTTTTATGAATATAGGGTAATATCGTGTTTCTTGATGAAGATCAAGATAGGATGCCAATTATTCGCAACATGACTCTGCATGTTGCGGATCATGCGTACAAGGAATATCGTAATTGGTTAAAAGCAGAGTATTACACCAAAAGGCAAGAGCATGAGCGCTCAGAACCTTCCCCTAGTGTGGATGGTGTTCAGTGGGCCGATATGTTAGCATATTGGGATAATCCCAAAACAAAGGTAAAAGATTAATGGTTTGATATTTGGTATTGAAATATGTTCTGATAAGGGTTTTTTTTTGTTAATTTTCAGGAGGTGGCAGAGAAAAACAAGTTTAATCGTGTGTCAAAAAAGATGAACCATACTACTGGTTCAAAAACGTTTGCTCGGGTTCGTGAGGAGCTTGTAAGTGTTGCTAAATTGTAATATTTGAAGTGTTTTATTTTTGTGTTTTTATTTATAAACAGGGGGTAATATGTAGTTGTATTTTAACATTTTTAAAGAAGAAAAAGCACGGGAAGGAACCTGATCCCATCTCTTTTTTTCGAGCTACCCATACCCGGAAGGACGACACTTGGATTGATGAATCATCACAACAGAGAGGGGTATTTCATTTATAACTCTTCAGATTATCACTATCTAATTTTTATTTGTCTTTGGATTGTTGAATCTGTGTTGTCAATCTTGAAGAAATATTATATTTCAAGAATCTGTAATTTTCTCTCTTAATATTTTTTATTATTTTGTTTATATATTATATGGCAAGATTTCTATGGAGAGGCAAGTTCAGTCATTGGTTGACTCTGGAGAAGAGGACACATCTGAGGTTAGAACGCAAGTATATTTTGAGCGGATGGGGACTGAGACCAGAAATAGAGTTCGTGGTTATGGTCATGGGGTGATACCGGATATGGTGTCATATGCAAGTTCTACAGGTTCTAGAGCGTCCAGGAAATCGTCTAGGGGTGCATTGGCCAACTTGGTAGCTGAGAACAACGAGTTGAGGAGGAAGGAGGAAGAAGCATCTAGGCAGTTGGCGGTGGAAACGGTTGAGCTTCAGCAGTCAAAGAACTCGCAGAACCAGGTGAACCAGCAGCAGCAGGCAATGAACCAGCAGTTCATGATGCAGCAACAGCAATTATTTATGTTGCTAATGCCACATCCGCAGCGGCCACCACTTAGCCCTCAGGCATCACAGCATTCGGCTCCCAGTCGGCCACCTGCGTCTGCCTATCCCATGCAACATATGTCTTTTCAGCCGCCGTATCCAATGCCAGTATATCGACCTCAGATGGTTTCTCCCGGTGATCACTCACATATTTCTCCTGGTGTTTTTAATGCCGGATTATCCCCTGGTTTGCTTTCTGGAATGTTGTCGGGTAGCTTTGATGGCGATGTGCTGAGGTATCTGGGAACTCATGCCAGATTGGCGGAAGGCGCCGGAGGAGATGGAGGAGTGGCAGAAGGCGCAGGAGGACAGGGCGGGTCGGTGGAAGACACGGGTTCGGTTGATTAGCTTGTTGGTTTTCATGACGGTTATATCTGACGTCTTATTTATATTTTTTGTTAAGTTATGTATTATGGCGGCTGCAGATGACAGTAGTGTAGGTTAGTTTGTATTTAACGTTAATTTATGTGTTATGACGGATTCAAATGACATTATTCTAGTAAGTTAATTTGTATTTTATGTTTGTTATAAGCTTTATTCACTTATTGATATATTGATATTTTTTATTAAGTCTCTAAAATAAAAAAGTAAAAAAGAAGTATCCTGTTTTTTTTAATTCTTAAAATTTTGTTTTATTCAGGCTGTAAAATAAAAACGATAATTTTTTTTGTTAATTACTTATGTTTTCTGTCGGTTAGGACCGACGGAAAGCAGAAGAATTAATTTTTTATAATCTTATTCTGTCGGTTAGGAACGACAGAAAGGCGGCTTTATGCGACAGTATTTTGTAATTTCTGTCGGTCAGGACCGACGAAAACTGGATAATATCCGACAGTATTTCAGCTTTATTGTCGCACATAACCGACATAATTTCTGTCGGTTTTAGGTCCTTAACCGACAGAAAACTCAATTCCTGACGCCAGCAATTCTGTCGATTTATATATCCGTCACTACATGAACTTTCTGTCGGATTTGACTAAATTTCCGACAGAAATATATGTTTCTTGTCGGTTCTTATACCGACACTAATAGTCTATTTCGTAGTAGTGACTCTAAAACACTAAAACAAACCAAAAGACTCAAAACAACAAACAAACGCTCAAAACTGCCTTAAAACCACTTTCTGGGCAGTTTTGAACACTAAGGAAGAATTTTGCCAAAAATTTGATGCAAAATATATAAGCACACAAATTAAACCCTCTTTTTATCAATTGTAGCAAAGTATGTAAGTAGGGATCGTTCTAGGCCGGGAATTAGGAAGGATTGCTAAACCACTGGAAAACTGACTCAAAAACTTAAAACAAAGTTAAAACACTAAATTAGACTCAAAGAATGCAAAACTATGCTCTAAAACACTAAAACAAACCAAAAGACTCAAAACAGCAAACAAACGCTCAAAACTGCCTTAAAACCACTTTCTGGGCAATTTTGAACACTAAGGAAGACTTTGGACGAAAACAGTTTATAACTTGACTCAAGACACTTTTAAACACAAACTAAATTGATTTCTAACTACACACCCTACACTAGTTATATGTGAGAAGATTGATGTAAATATGAAAACTAATACTCACATATGTATATAACAAAGAAAAGCAATTTCCGGAGTTAATAACATGTTTAGATATGATCTCATGAATGGAACGCTACTACTTAAATGCGAGAACCAGTGACACCATATGCTCAAACCAAATTCAAACTCCACAAATTGAAACACACAATACTCAAGATTAAAGTCAAGGGTTGTAACGGGGCTTGGGGAGTTGGCTAACAACGAAAGGATAGGAAAAACAAACGTTCTTAAAGCAATAGCAAGCAAAATAATGAATTCGACTTAGAATTCCCTTTAGCATGCAGAAATCAACTTTTAAACACAAAGGGAAGATTCAAGCAACAAATAGGGCCGGATTCAATGTTTTGGACCCTTCCTTCAACAAACAACACTTGAGAACTCTTTTTCACATCTTTTCAACTCCTTTTTCATTCTTTTCACAACTTTTTCTTTTTTTCTTTCTATTTTCCACGAATTTTTCTTCTTCTCTTTTTTTTTTCTTTTTTCTTTTCTTTCTTTGCCGTGCCTCATTCAAGACTTTGGCACACCCACAACAAAACTCACTTCCCCCACACTTGTTCTCTGCCAAACAATGATCAAAAGGAATTCATATTGAGTCATGCGTTACTATGCTTCAAGAACAAAGGTATGGATAGTGATCCTAATCTAGGCTAGGTGAGGATAATGTGGGTTAACAAAGAACATAGGCTAAACAAGGCTCAACCGGGTTAAAACCTACAAAACACAATGAAATAGGGAGATACGGCAATTTGGCTATGGTGGTCACTACACAACTTCATCTTGAATATGTGTTATGCAAATCAATAACATGCTTAGAATGAATTGGGCATGAGTTCTAGTGTTTGGAACTAAATGATGAAACACCTTCTAAGTAGCAACCAAGCAAAGAATAATGAGATCATGCAACGACTTTAGAAAACAACAATGCACAGATTATTAACTCTCCAAATAAACGTTTAGGCTCAAGTCTCACAAGGTTGTAGCGTTAGTTTGAGTTCCTTCCTTCAAGCAGGTTACAAAAACTGATTTTTCCATTATGATTGCATGTGAATTCATAAGTTATAACCACAACCAAGCATAAACCAAAGAGTAAATCAAACTTTCATCCATGTTTACAACTCTCTTTAACAGTCATGCAATTACAAACCGAATCCTCATCATTGTGTTGGAAGGTACCCTAAGACACAAACAAACACACAAAAACAACTCTTTTTTGGGTTTTTTTTTTTAAAACAATTGTTCAAATTTTTATGGGATTTTCGGATTTTTGAGTCAAAACACACCAAAACAGCTTAAAAACACTAAAAAAACAGCAAGGAACAACATTAGAAGTTATGGGTGATAAAACCCTATGAATTTGCATCAAAAACACTTTGGTTACCCCCCCACACTTAAATCAAACATTGTCCTCAATGTTTCAAGCATAAACTAACACAAATAAACAACAAACAAACAAAACAGCAACTCAACAATAAACAAGGCAGAAACGAAAACAACAACAAAGAGAAGGGTTTAGGAACGCAAATCTGGAATTGGAGTGCTCCCTAGGTCTTCCTTTGTTGAATTGCATGGGTTGCCTCCCAAGTAGCGCTTGCTTTAACGTCGTACAGCCGGACGAAACGCCCATTCATTCCAGGTTGGTACCCACGGCATGCAGAGGTAGTTCTTCCACCACATGCTCCTTAAACAGCTCATGCATTGGATCTATGAATGGAAGGGGATAGTAATCCTTCCTGATTGGGGTGTTGAGCATTCTAAAGTCCATGTAATCATGCCCACCAGCTTGGATTCGATTGGGATTCTGCACCATACAAGGTAACAACCTATTAGTTGAAATGGGAATCAAAATTGGAACAGGTGGCTTACCAATGTACTGCAATGAAGTGGCAGCACTATCAACAAATGCATGTGGGGTGCTCTCGGCCAGATTTAGGGGTTTTAGGGTTGTGGCCGTGCAATCCTTGTGCTTCAATCCAATTCCCTCTTCGTAGGTGGTTCGAAATGCATCTTTCTTGAATGATACTGAACGTTCCTGCCCTTTATTTTTTATTTTATCAATGACAAAACAAGAGCAAACACGATTAGTATTCTCAACAGATTCAGAAATATTAAAATTAATCATATCACCACCAAACTCCATAGTTACTGCTCCTTTGGCCACGTCAATCTTGGTTTGAGCTGTTTTCATGAAAGGTCGTCCAAGTAAGATTGGCAATGTTGAAGAGTGGGCTGAATCCTCCATGTCAAGCACATAGAAATCTGCAGGAAAAATCAAGTGGTCTACCTGCACCAAAACATCTTCCAAAACTCCTTTTGGGTATGCATTAGATCAATCGGCTAATTGGATAATAACACCATCCTTTTTAAGCTCTCCTAGATTCATAGATGCATAAACAGAATATGGCATGACATTAATTGATGCACCTAAGTCTAACATGGCATGTTCAAATCGAGTATTGCCAATAACACAAGGAATTGTAAAACTACCCGGATCTTTGCACTTAGGGGGTAGTTTACGTTGCAAGATGGCTGAGACATTTTCACTCACATGCACCACTTCTTTCTCTTGAAGTCGTTTCTTGGTTGTACAAAGCTTCTTCAACAACTTAGCATACTTCGGAATTTGCTTTATTGCATCAAGGAGCGGGATATTGACATGCACCTTCCTAAACGTCTCCAGAACGTCTTTTTCATCCTCTTCCTTCTTTGATTGCATGAATCTGCTAGGAAAAGGCACAGTTGATGGAATAACATTAGAAGGAATCCAATTTCGACCTACCTTAGTTAAAGCGGATGGCATAGGGTGCT
Organism: Heteromeles arbutifolia; assembly: GCA_024362995.1. Classification (NCBI taxonomy): domain Eukaryota; kingdom Viridiplantae; phylum Streptophyta; class Magnoliopsida; order Rosales; family Rosaceae; genus Heteromeles; species Heteromeles arbutifolia. Next base: position 25,674,531 of record JANCRC010000006.1, read on the forward strand.
TAGGAGGCTGCGGCAATGGTGTCTCTTTTCTTGCCGTGGGTTTCACTTGCTCTTCCTCCTCAATCAGCAACTTTTCATCCTCCTTTTGACTTGATTTGGATGGTTGTGGGTCGGCTCCAACCTGTTTGCCACTTCTCAACGTGATTGCATTGGCGGTTTCAAATCCTCTTTTAGGATTAACAACGGTTGAACTAGGCAATCTGCCTTGTTCTCTGAATTGGCCCATGAATTCCGCTATTTGCCCCATTTGCTTTTCCAAATTGTCCACCCTTTTGTCTTGGATTTGCCTTTCTTTGTTTTGAGTTTGTACTTCCTGCGTCAAAGTAGTAAGTAACTTAACAACTTGATCATTATCCAAAGACATACCTGAGTTTGTTGGGGCAGATTGCATTTGGGTTTGATTTGGTATGAATGGCTTTGTATAAAAGCCTGGTGGTTGCTGCCTAAATCCTCCTTGTTGTTGGGGTTGTTGAGGCTCCCTCCACTTGAAATTTGGGTGATCCCTCCAACCTGGATTGTATGTGTTTGCATATGGATCATTGCGTGGCTGATTTTGGCTCCCAAATCCCATGGCATTAGCAGATTCCCACCCTCCATTCTCAATCAATTGAGGGCATTGATCGTTGTGATGTCCCTGCATAGAACACACTCCACATATGGCCGGACTTTGCACTTTGGTTCCATCAACAACCTGTGACAAAAGAAAAGTGAGATTAGCCATTTGAGATTGCAATTCTGAAATTGCACTTACCTCATTCACATGTTGTTGCCGTGGGGGGTCCCTTTGTCCAACACCTTCATATTGTTGTGCATTCAAGGCTCGGTTTGCAATTAAGATTTTGGCAGCCACCGGGGTTTTGTCAACCAAGGCACCTCCCGCTGAAGCATCAAGCATTTGTCTCTCAATTGGAAGAAGTCCTTCATAGAAATATTGAATCAAAAGCTCTTCCTTCATTTGGTGGTGTGGGCAGGATGCAACTAGGGCCTTAAAACGCTCATAATATGCTGGAAAAGATTCTCCTTGGCTTTGTTCAATGCCACTAATTCTCTTTCTCAAAAGAATAACTCTCGAAGTTGGGAAGAATTTCTCTAAAAACGCTCTTTTCATGCTTTCCCAAGAAGTGACCGTTCCAGGTGCCAATTCGAATAACCAATCCTTAGCCTTTTCAAATAGAGAGAATGGAAAGGCTTTCATCTTCAGAATATTCCCATCTACGTTGATTGGTGTCATGCTTGAGCACACCACCTCAAATTCCTTCAAATGCTTGTTTGGATCTTCCATGGACAGCCCATGGTACTTAGGAATGTGGTGCAACAAGCTTGACTTCAATTCAAACTCATCAGTCTTGCCTTGAGCCGCCCTAGGATATTGAATGCATAAGGGCACGGCATTGTCAAGTCCTGAGGCTGAAAGCTCTTTGATTGTACGATTGTCACCAGCCATGTCTTGCTCCTCTTCCAAATCCTCTTCAATTTCAACTTCAGAATCAGAATTAGAACTTGAACTAAGTAGATCAGGTTCTGGGTGCTTCCTCTTCCTTCTCAAATCTCGCTCAAAATCGTCGTTAAAATCCAAGATATGTGCGTGAATGGGTTGAGAATTTCGAGTCATACACTAGTACCTACAACAAAGAAAACAAAACAAAATCGTAACAATCACTTCAAGCAGTGGAAATAACAAAAGATGCGCTCCAAGTCCTTGGGCTGTTGAACAGAATTCAACCACACTGGAATGGATGGTACAAAGTCCTCCAGCTTTTCATACTTTTGGAGAACTTCCTTGGTGTGGTTTTATGCAATTAAGAAAAGTAATTAATTAAGATTGCACAAGAATGTTCACAGAATCAACTCTCACAGTAAATTTCCATACTGTTTTTTATAAAGAAATTAGATAGTTTGTGGAAGAATATTCCAGACTCATTCATTAAGTTTTGGTGTGTCCACTTTTTTTGCATCAGCAGCAACATTAGTGTCCTTCACCAGTGCTGCCACTTTCCCTCAACCAAGCTATCCTCTCCCCTTCATCCCACCATTCCAGTTCATCATTGTGACACTGAAGGCCACCACCTGCCCAACCCCACTTAAGCCATTCATCATCAAAGCCTGAATTCATTGATGAAGAGAAAGAGAACAACTCTCCACCACCACCGCCACTCTCCGCTGCATTTGATGAGCTCCAAATGCTGGTACTTTTTCTCCCCTCACTTTCAAAAATATTATTATTAAGGCCCATAATGTCTACACATTCACAATATGGCCCCAAAACCTCCTTTTCACCACTATTATCACCACGTATTGCAGTTGAACTAGTTGTAATATTGTTTTCTTTATTCCCAAGGCATAATTGTACACCTTTCTGCTCACCACAAGGATTCAAATTAATCATTTCCGCACTGTCCAAACAAGAACTTTGCATCCCCAACATTCCTATTGCCCCACCATATCCATTCTTTCTTGGGTCCCAAGACTCAAAAACCATTAATTTGCTGTCCTCGTCACCCACTTGCCCTAGATTAATAGTGGTGCCCGTTGGTAGACTAGGTTTTTCAAGTTGAGGCTTTGCTTCTGATTTTATTGGGTTAAATGGGGCCAATAAATTCTTGTTGTTCGTGGTAGATCTGCTCACTTGAGCGCCTCTACGACGCTTGTTGCATGAAGTTATCTTCTTCTCATCATTCAGAATGGTGGGTAGATATTCGTTTCCCATCTTGGTAAAGCTGTTGATTTTTCGACTCAAATGAGAGTTCCAGTAGTTTTTGATCTCATTGTCTGTTCTTCCTGGTAAATGAGCAGCAATCAATGACCACCTGCAACAGTGCATTCTAAGTTTAATTGTATATATTATCTCAAACAGATTTATATTAATATTTACAACTGCTTAATTAAATTAGCATTGGTTTAGTTCTCTGGATGGTGTTTTGAAGAGTATTGGGGATGTCCCAAAGAGAAATTAAGAACTTGATTAGTATCCCAAAAGGTTAAATTAGCAAACCCTACACTTTGGAAAAGTTGAGCGGGAGGCAATAGTAGTGTTGTATTTGGAAGAACTATTATTCATAGCTTCTGGAGAAGCTTGTGCATGTAATGTAGGAGTTATAGGGTCCCTACTTGTATTTCTATATAAGGTTATTATGCTTAATTATATGTGGTCAACTGCATCGGTTTTAAGATTTAGGATTGAGCACTTGGGCTTTAATTCAAATTTATATATTTGATAGATGACTAAAATGATGCAGTTCTGGAGATAATTAAGCTGCCCAAAATTTAATTAATCTGAGATGAACTCTTGAAGAAACATTTATCAGCTTTGGTAAATCAAATACTAATCCTTCTTTACTTGGCAATTTCCCTATATCACAATCCAGTCATTAAGCAAATTGAATTACATTGTTGGTAGAAGGGGGATGCTATCTACACACCCCTTTTCACCTTCCACACATGCCTGTTAATTTTTGTCCTTTGATTATTTTCAATTCATTCGATCAGATGGTCGGAAGTTGAGAAAAGTGTAGAAGGTAAAAATAGGTGTGTGAATTGCGCCACCTTAATGGAATTTAAAATGGACATAAATCAGAGTTGTTCTTGATCAGATTTCCAATTACACAAATTCTAAAGCTTCAATTAATCTAGCTGCTAGCATAAACAAGTTGAACAACGGCCAATTATAAAGGGTAAATTATACTTTACCACCTCAAGTTTGGAGTCGATTTCAATTTCTTACAACATCTTTAAAATATTTCAATTTCATACCTCAAGTACTATTTTATTTCAATATAATACATCTGTTACATTTTCCATCCATTGATCCGTTAAGAGCTGACGTGGCTGACACATTTATGCCAGATGACTACCAAATTTGTGACAAATTTTTTTTTTTATTTAAAAAAAAAAAAACCTGAATCTTCTTAAAAAAAATATTTAAAAAAAAAAAAAACTGAAAACGCACAACCACTCCCCATCCCTCTCTCCTCGACTCTCTTCACCTCCCCTCCCATCCAAAAACCCACCCCACCCCCACCTTCCCCGAGCCCTTTCTCCTCTTCAACCCCACCCCCCTTTCTCCCTTCTCTCATTTATTGAGCTATTTAAATGAGAGATTCTATGGAATTGAAGATGGTTCAGACGATGGTGCGCGTCAAGTTCTACAACGCCTACCCCAAAACCCTTCTGCCGCCTCCACTGCCATTTTCAGAGGAAATCTCGAGGAACGCAGCTTGTCAAACTCTAAACAAGACCGGATCCCCAAGATTTCAGGCCGAAATGCAGCAATCATAGACCTGGGTTTTGGTCACATTCGCCATTGAAGATGGCCCAACTTCGACAACCCGCTGCAACCCAACCCACGAGGTCACCCACCTTCAGCCCTCGCGAATTGAAGTTTTCGATCGCCACGACGCCAGCCTTATTCCACAATAGCAGCAGCACTTCACAGCACTCCACAGACCCGTCGCTGCAACCCATGAAGCTTCAACCCGCGGTCCGTACAACCAGACTCCAGCCGCAACCACATTCGAAATTTCAGTCGAGTCTCCTCTGCGGCAAAGGAAGAGCTCACCATCATCAAGATTAGGGCAGCAGCAGCTTTCAGATTCCTCCGAGTTAAATTGATATGTAGATGGATGATGAAGTCGTAACTCGGAACGGGATCTTTGAACCGCCAAAGATCGTCGGCACCGGACAAGTCGGACGAAACTCGTACCAACTCGTTTTCTCCGCCTCATCGCTGAAGTTCTCCGACGGAGGCAGGCCCAGCTCGTCATCCGAAACTTCTAGCAGGTATCCAAGGTCGGGATTTGACTCGCCGGACTCTAACGTCAGGTCAACCACTGGCAACGAAGGTGGGGGTGGTGTGGGATGGGGTGGGTTTTCGGATGGGAGGGGAGGTGGTTGGGAGGCTCGGGAGGGAGGGGTTGCGGGGGAGGTGGGGGTGGGGTTCTGCGTTTTCAGTTTTTTTTTTTTTTTTTTTTTTTTTGAAGATTCAGGTTTTTTTTTTTAAAAGTTAAAAAAACAAAATTACCACGTTGCACAAATTTGACAGCCACATGACATAAATGTGGCGGTCACGTTAGCTCTTAACGGATCAATGGATGAAAAATGTAACGGATGTATTATATTAAAATAAAATAGTACTTGAGATATGAAATTGAAATGTTTTAAAAATATTATAAGAAATTGAAATCAACCATAAACTTGAGGTGGTAAAATGTAATTTATCCAATTATAAAAGATTGCACTAGAACTCTCAAACTAAAGAATGAATCAATGACTTCACACACATAATACAAATATATGTATACATACACATATATATATATATATATATATATATTATAGAGACTTTGGATACGGTTCCTAGCTATCAATATTCTTTGACTGAAACCTTATCTGTTTTTAGTTTTTTATCAAAGTCCTAACATTAATGTAATAGTGTAAGTTACTATATTTTTTAAATTAAAAATTAAAAATTGTATTTGTTTATATTAATGAGATTTTAAATATAATCCATAATTTGTGGGATTAAAAATAATAAAATATCAATTATACTCTCTATAATATTGTGTGTGTATGTGTGTGTGTGTGTGTGTGTATATATATATATATATGTAAATATGGGTACATTCATCAAAATTAACCAAAAAAAAAATTGTACCAAAGAATATGTACTCGTGTGTGTATATATATATATATGTAAATATGGGTACATTCATCAAAATTAACCAAAAAAAATATTGTACCAAAGAACATGGGAACAAAGAAAAAATGAGATATTAAGCTTAATAACATTAGAAAATTTCTTCGACTAAACTTGACATAGATACATTCTCAAATCAACGAAAAAGAATGTACGCATATAAGTTTAAAAATAGATTAAAAAAATTGGAATGGATTTTATATTAAAAAATTCCGTACATTTTATATAAAAAAATTTGTACATTTTATATTAAAAAAAGGGTACATTTTACATATAACAAATTGGTATATTTAAGAATGGGTACATTTAAGATTAAAAAAATTGAAAATATATGAATGTGTACATTTAAGATTAAAAAATTGAGAATCTTTTTATAAAAAAACTAATGGGTACAAACTTATTCTATTTTTTTTTTATTTTGGAAATGTTTGAATTGAAAATTAATTAGGAGTTTAATAGAGGTGTAGTATTAAAACCCTAAATCAATTACTAATTTTTATTTTAAAAAAGAGTAAATTGTAGCTATGGTCCCTTAACTTTAACTCAATTGGAGCAATGGTCCCTCAACTAAAAATCCATTACCATTGGTCCCTCAACTTATCAAAATGTGCAGCTATGGTCCCTCAACTAAAAATCCATTACCATTGGTCCCTCAACTTTAATTCAACTGGAGAAATGGTCCCTTAACTTTAACCCAATTGTAGCAATGGTCCTTCCAATGTAACTCGTTTTGACAAAATTTTTGACATAGTTGACAAAAAGAACCATAATTATACACTTTGATGAGTTGAGGGACCCTAATTGTATAAATGGTCAATCCAATATAACTTATTTTGACAAAATTTTGACAAAATTTATGAAAAGGACTATAGCTACACATTTTGATAAGTTGAGGGACCAATGGTAATGGATTTTTAGTTGAGGGACCATTGCTCCAATTTGATTAAAGTTGAGGGACCATTAGTACAATTTACTCTTTAAAAAAATATGTAATAAACATGTAAATTCATTATCATATTAATGCTAGGGACTTCAATTAAAATTTGAAAACTAATAAGGTCTCAGTCAATGAACATTAGTAACTAGAGACCAGGTACTAATTTTTCCTATATTATATATATTCATTACTTCATTACTTGTAGGTATTAAAAATAGGTAAAATTCATACTTATGTGAAGCACTTCCCTTATAAAATGTATGAAATTGAGGAGCATATATATACCTATTACCCAAAGCAGTGTGTAACTTAACAATGATTTCTTCTTCCTCAGAAGTGATGTTCCCTCTCTTTAAGTCAGCCCTCAGATAATTTATCCACCTCAATCTGCAACTCTTCCCACACCTCAGCAATCCTTCAAAAAGCACACCAAATGTACACACATATAAATGAAGGATCTTAGTGTGTTATCATATGTGAAGGCTAGCTAGCTACTATACATAAGTGTGTGCGCGAGCGCGTGCGCCTGTGTTTTATATAAACACGAACCTGCATTCTTGGGTAAAGATCTCCAAGAGCCTTCTCCATGAGCTTTAATGTGGTTGGTCAAGATTTCATCTTCTTCAGCTGTCCATCTTCCTCTTTTGACCCCAACTTTCTCACAGCACGGTGCTCTTTCCATATCTATGGAAATTTAAATGGACTACGACTCTATGAGAAAAAAAAAAGATCATCGAAAGGGAGGCAAGGTGAGGCAGTAAATATACAGCTATAAAATTGTGCCACTTCTCGTGGAGTATAACGATGTAGACGTACGAGTGGTGGCTAGGGGCCAGGGGGGGGTCCTGCGTGTGTCCTGACTACAGGATGATTTGTCGAGCTACAAATTGGCTGCTATAGTTTGGTGAAATCTCTTTAAGAAGGGGCCAATATTTGTGGCAGTTATTCTTCATTTCGTTAGACCATCTCTAATGGTGGGCTAAATGCTAAATTTCCCCCCACACTCACTCCAACCCAAGGGGAAAATGTGGGCTAGATGCTAAAAGGGGAAGTAAGGCCAGAAACTGCCCAAAATTTAGCCCAAAATCAGAGTGGGCTCCACCGAAGAGACTGGTTTTCAGCGTTTGGGCTCCAAACCTAGCCCGTGGACTCGCCAAATGCGCGCTCCTTCCGACCGGTCGGGACCCACCCACGTGGGCCTGTCGGCCACGTTTCCTAGAGCTCCAACAACTCTTTTGATCAAACGGCTGTGATCATCAGGTCGTTGGTTAATCCAACGGCCTAGATTAAAATTTTTATTTTATTTTATATTTATATATTATTAAATACAACGGCTGAGATCAAATATAATCAAATCTAACGGTAAAAAAAAAAGATCTAACGGCCCAAATTTAAATCCAATGGCTAAAATAATTAAAAAAAATTTATTTAACTCAAAATTCACCCAAAAACTCTATAAATACCTATGTATTTATTCAAACATTCACACAAAACTCAATTTTCTCCTACAATTCTTCCAATTTATCTTTCTACCATTTCTTTCCATTTCCAAATTGTTCAACATGGCAAGAGAGCATATTAGAGGTCGTAATTGGACCTGTGAGGAAGATGTTGCTTTATGCTTGGCATGGGTTTGTGTTAGCACTAGTAGGAAAAACACTTTGCGCGACGTACGCACCTTCGTCGCGCAAAGTAAAAAATCGTTGCCTAAAGGTTTGCGCGACGCAACATTTGTCGCGCGCCAATCGTCGCGCCAAGGCAGTGACGCTAGAGTTTGCGCGACGTACAAGCAACGTGCATCGCGCAAAATGGCTTTGCGCGACGCAGAAAATGCGTCGTGCAAAGTCCTGCGTCGCGCAAAATTACTTTGCACGACGCACGTTCTGCATCGCGCAAAGCCCGTTTGCGCGATGAACAAGATACGTGCGTCGTGCAAAGGCCTTTGCACGATGATGGGTGTGCGTCGCGCAAAGTGGCTTTGCACGACGCATGTATCTTGTTCGTCGTGCAAAACCCTTTTTTTTTTGTTCAAAAATAAATTTTTTTTTTAATTTTTGATAAATATTGATATTAAATTCTAAAGAATAATTAGTTAACAAAGCAAAAGGATTTAATTATAAAATATATGAAAATGTACATACAAGATGTCCAAACAAAAAATAAAAAACTACAAGTGAACTACGTTTAATACATCAGGCTATTAGGTATTAACACGAAAAGGTGGCTCTGAGGTCAAAGGTGGAGCAAGATGGGGTGGTGGTAGCAATCTGTATGGCTTGTACAAGGTCTTTCACCGTCCCGGCATAGTTCCTCATCTCCTCGCCCTGGGCCTTCAACTGCGCCCCTCATCTGCTCTTCCTGGATCGCAAGCTGACCCTTTAAGGTTGTCACTTCCTCCTTCAATGCATCAACCTCTACACAAATACGTGTTTAGGCATATAACACCGCATCATGATGCATTCATTGCAGAGAGATATATATAGTTAACAACAAGTACTATTATAGGACACAAAATAAATCCCATGTTATATGATAACGAGTGAGAGAAAAGGGGAGAAGGAGGAGCAAATATGCTGCGAAGAATTTATACCTTTTCACAAAATAAAAACTCACGTCTATCGCTTTCAATTGATTAAAAAAAAGATCAAAACCCTTCAACCGAAAACTACAAAAGAAGAAAAAAATCAAATTAATAAAAACCAAACTAAACCAAATTCATAGCTTCGTTTTCACATTTTAATTTGTACAAGAAGAATACCTCCATGTTCATACACAAAACACACATATAGATGAACAAAATTGCAAAACTTTGTGAGAAGACCGAATGAGTCTGCATGTATATACTGAAAGATGACATTCTGTTCTTTCAATATTTTATAGTGCACATAGAACAGTGTATAAGCAAAGATGGCATTCTTACATCCTTCTAATTACACTTCATTGTTTGATCAGATGTCTATTTGGTGTTTAGAGCAAGTGCAGAATTTTAAGAAATGCATTCGAGTCATTTTGTAGCTATCATTTTCTCCATTGCTTCTCCTTAACAGAAATTATCACAAAAAAATAACTAAAAAGTTAAACCAAGCCATAAATATGTCTACGAATTTCATATCAGTCCATATACTCTGCTTCTCCAACAGATTTCATAATAACATAAAAGTTGATCTATCACTTCATAAATTAACAACACTTATCATTCGTCAAAACTGAAAAGATGCAAAACAATTTCATCATGGTCTTTCTATAAATGCCAACAAAGCCGGATCTACTTTATCTTTACACAATCAATTCTGTACTAATGTAAGTAACCTCTGGTATGGATTGTCTATATTGTAAAATTGAAACTTGGCACAACTTGAGGGCCAGGTGAGCTAATTAACCAGCAGTAGGGCTGTCTGCAAAATACCATGCTGTAAAACATATTACAGATTCCTGTTTTCCGAATTGACAAATTTGGAATTGAGAAACACCAAGTGAGGTTTGAAAAAACAACAAACAAAACATAGAGCTATCTCCACGGCCCAATACTAGGAAGGTTTGCATTAGAATGTATCAGATTATACAACTACCTCAACAAACATCATAAAAAGAAACTGCTATTATGCTCTTAATGAAAGAAGATTAAATCCATCAACTAAAATAAACAAAAAAAAAACTCCAAAAGAACTGGTTGGTTTACCTTGAACAAATTCTCCACATAGGCCAAAATGTTGCTAATGATGTCAAAACCACATGCATGCATACATCTTCGTAGCCTCTGAAGACCAAAAGAACCAAACCAATCAGCTCAAAAATGCGACGGGAATTTTCACTATGCCACAATAGATGAAAATTAGCATAGGAAGGCACACAACTCTATATGAATATGAACAGATATTTTTTACCAGTAAAAGAGGGAAGAAAACCTAACTCTCAGAGTCTCATGACTTACTGTCAAAACATAGGCAAAAACTTAATGGACGCAGTTTCCAAATAAGTTTTTAAAACTTTATGAGCCTTGCATGGAAGAGAAGTAATCTTCCAGTACTTAGTTTTCTTAATTGACATGTTTTCAACAGGAGTGTTGGTTGACATTTACCTCGCCATCCAAGACTTACTTGCTTCTTAAATCTGTTCTTGTCTTTTCATTTCAATTTTTTATTTTTTTTTAAAAAGAGGAAGAAACAATTGTCATTATTTTTTTTTGGGTCAAGATTATATTATATGAGATGGGGACTTTCAGATTAAAAATGAGAAACAGAAAAACCTGCTAAACCAAGTAACATAATGAAGATCACTTTTTTTTCTTTTTTCAAATAACAAAAGTCCAAGAGAAAGATTTACCTTCCAAACTGCATCTCTCTTTGCAGTTCCAACCAAGTATGGATGATGAGCACAGAACAAAACTCGTGTCGCTGCAGGTAGAGCTACTGATGATATGACAAGTAAAGCCTTCTCTGAAACCTCAACCAAAGGGAGGAATGGTACTTGAGTGTCCAATGAATCATCTGTTTCACTATAATACATAGAAAATTAAATCTCTGCCACCATATCAGAGAGGATATGAGAAACAATGTGCAGAGATGGGTACTTAAATGTACAAATCAATACACTTAAACCACCACAAACACTTGTATTTAATATTGTTATTAATAGTATATTTAAATATGATTGAAAAGAAGAACCAACAGCATCAACTAAAGCTATAGAACCATAAGAAGAACAAACCGAACTTAACAATGATGGTCAAGGTTCAAGATGCTTATTCTGCCTGCACCCACCCCAATGGGAAGAATTAAAAAAGGATAAGTGGCGTATATAAAAGAGAGTTGCACCTTAACTTTGAAATACAAAGTTTCTCTTCAACTACAGACGTGAAATTCATGAATTTAACTAAAAGAGGTTCAGTCAATTGCGGAGCAGCAGAAACTATCCTTCTGGTTGCATCATAATTCATTCTTCGAACTTCCCAGCATGGGTGGCATATGAAAAAGATCATTAACTGCAACACGTCGATAATTACTCATAATGAAACAAAATTCTTTCCAGAGAAAACAAAGCAGTGTCACTTGCTCATTTACCTGTGAAAGTAATCTGATTGAAAAAGAGTCTTGTACCCTGCCAAGGTGAAGGAAAAAAAGTGCTAAATAAAAAATCATAACAAATTTTCAACATAGGAAACTAACGAGTCGTATATTGCAATGTGAATTAATAATAACCTCTGCAGATGTTCCACCAGCATCACTTCAAGCAGATCAACACATGACAATCCTCTGATATGGAAGTGTAAGTCTTCCCTCTGAGCCTGTTTAAATGGAAATCTTAATTAAAGATAACACAAGCAGACTTTAAAAACCAACTTAACCATAATGAAAAATATTTGAAGCCGCTTAACAGTGTGCTCAAATAAGGAAATATAGTGAGGACTTGTCTTTTCCCTAATTTGAATATTACCCTGACTGAGGACTTGTCTAACCCCACTTTTTGTTCCTAATTAGTGAGAGATGAAAGAGAGAAGTGAAAGAAACTTCCACCAAATTTTTAAAAAGTCCCTTCCTTACCCATACACCTACAGAAGAAAAAGAAGAAACTAAAAAGTCTCTTCCACGGCCCAATACCCGATTCGACTTGTTCCGAGTCGGACTCGTTGTCGTGGTGGAGGAAGTCGTGGACGAGCTCAGAGAGGCAGGGGGAGTCGTAGTCGCCGGAGTGCTCGCTTCCTTTGCTGGCGTCACTAAGTCCGGAGCTGTATCCTCCTACGAGTCTATCTTTCACCCAGTCGTCGAGCGGGTAAGTGACCCGTTTCGATCTCGTTCTAACAAAACCAGTCATTGATGATCAAACAGTTTCTCCTTCCTACTTTTGTTTCAGTAAATCGAGGGAAAGAACAAGAGGGAGATTTGGGGTCTACGGGGAAAGGAGGGTTCAAGATTGGGTTCGAAAGAAGGGGAAAGAAGGAGGGAAAGAAAGAAAGGGAGATTTGGGGTCTACGGGGAAAGAATGAGGGTTCAAGATTGGGTTCGAAAGAAGGGGAAAGAATGAGGGTTCAAGGAGGGAGGGTTCCAGATTTATCACAACTCAGAAATAAAGAGGGAAAGAGAGGGATGGTTCAATATTTTGTCCAAACTTGGAGAATTGAAAAAAAAGCGCCAATTTTTGACAATTGGCCGCCAAATTTATAACAACTCGCGCGACGTAGGTATACAAGTTGACGTCGTGTAAAGTGGTTTTGCGCGACGAACACATTAAGACGTCGCGCAAAGTTTTTTTTCAAAAAAAACTTTTATTATAAAAGTTACTGAAAATGTGATTTTCCTCCTTTCAAATTCAAATTTTTTATACATAAACACCACCATAATATATTTTTCTAACAAAAACCCACAATAATTTTTTTTTACATATATATCATTCAATTTCTTAAGTGTTATAAGTACAAAATAAATAAATTAAAATCTACTTAGTAAATATATATACCATTGAACTTGATGGGATACGCATTGTACGAAACTAGTTTCAACGATCCATCCGTCAAATTTGTTTGTATATGCTTTGAGATGAAATACGCCGAAAATCGCAAAAAACAAACATTCAGAGATCAAGTAACGGGACAAACCTTTTCGACGGCTATAAACGAAAAATCACCAATTTAACAGTTATTTTAACTCCGATTTTAATGATTTCTTATAGCTACACTCTTTAACCCTATATGAATACAGTGAACCAATTCGATCGTGAATTGAAAACATTTACACAAGTGGATACCACAAAATCTTATGTTATACTTAATGAAAGTACAAATAAACTCCAAGTGTTAGTGAATCTAATGTTTTGATGAGATACGCATTGTACGAAACTAGTTTCAACTATCCAACCGTCAAATTTGTTTATATATGCTTCGAGATTGCATACCCCAAAAATCGCAAAAAATAAACATACAGAAATCAAGTAATGGGACAAATCTTTTCGACGGCAATAAACGAAAAATCACCAATTTAACGGTTATTTTAACTCCGATTTTAATGATTTCTTATAGCTGCACTCTTTAACCCTATATGAATACAGTGAACCAATTCGATCGTGAATTTAAAACATTTACACAAGTGGATACCACAAAATCTTATGTTATACTTAATGAAAGTACAAATAAACTCCAAGTGTTAGTGAATCTAATGTTTTGACGGGATACGCATTGTACGAAACTAGTTTCAACGATTCAACCGTCAAATTTGTTTGTAGATGCTTCGAGATCGCATACGCCAAAAATCGCAAAAAACAAACATATAGAAATCCAGTAACGGGACAAACCTTTTCGATGGCTATAAACGAAAAATCACCAATTTAACGATTATTTTAACTTCGATTTTGATGATTTCTTATAGCTACACTCTTTAACCATATATTAATACAGTGAACCAATTTGATCGTGAATTTAAAACATTTACACAAGTGGATACCACAAAATCTTATGTTATACTTAATGAAAGTATAAATAAACTCCAAGTGTTAGTGAATCTAATGTTTTGATGGGATACGCATTATACGAAACTAGTTTCAACGATCCAACCGTCAAATTTGTTTGTATATGCTTCGAGATCGCATATGCTAAAAATCGCAAAAAAAAAAATTCAGAAATCAAATAACGGGACAAACCTTTTTGACAGCTAGAAACGAAAAATCACCAATTTAACGGTTATTTTAACTCTGATTTTGATGATTTTTTACAACTACACTCTTTAACCCTATATGAATACAATGAACCAATTTGATCGTGAATTTAAAACATTTACACAAGTGGATACCACAAAAGAAAATGGCAATGCAAGAACCCCAAAACAAAAGCAAAAGAAGAGAAGGGAAAAAAAAAAAACAAAAACTACTTTGCGTGACGAAGGTTTTCCTACGTCGCGCAAAGCGCGACGTTATGACTGCGTCGTGCAAAGAAGTTTTTTTTTTTTTTTTTTGGTCCTTTTCCTTATGAGTACAAAATAAATAAATGTAAAGCTGCAACAAATAACAAGCATTCTCTCATCAAATTCAACTGATTCTATACCGTTATTCAATAAACATTCAAAACAAATGATTGAAACTTCATATATATAAGCCATCAAAAATATTCAATTCACGTCTCTAAAAATAAAAAATAAAAAATAAAAATTCAGTTCTCAACAGCTAATTTTTTTTACACATATATCATTCAATTTCTTAAGTGTTATAAGTACAAAATAAATAAATTAAAATCTACTTAGTAAATATATATACCATTGAACTTGATGGGATATGTATTGTACGAAACTAGTTTCAACGATCCAACCGTCAAATTTGTTTGTATATGCTTCGAGATCGCATACGCTAAAAATCGCAAAAAAACAAACATTCAGAGATCAAATAACGGGACAAACTTTTTCGACGGCTAGAAACGAAAAATCACCAATTTAACGGTTATTTTAACTCTGATTTTGATGATTTTTTACAGCTACACTCTTTAACCCTATATGAATATAATGAACCAATTCGATCGTGAATTTAAAACATTTACACAAGTGGATACCACAAAAGAAAAAGGCAATGCAAGAACCCCAAAAGAAAAGCAAAAGAAGAGAAGGAAGGGGAAAAAAAAAAAAAAAACTACTTTGCGCGACGCAGGGGTTCCTACGTCGCACAAAGATGTTTTGCGCGACGTATGTGCAAAGTAGGTTTTTTTCTTCTTTTTTTTTAATTTTTTTTGGTCCTTTTCCTTATGAGTGCAAATAAATAAATGTAAAGCTGCAACAAATAACAAGCATTCTCTCATCAAATTCAACTGATTCTATACCGTTATACAATAAACATTCAAAACAAATGATTGAAACTTCATATATATAAACCATCAAAAGTATTCAATTCACGTTTCTAAACATAAAAATTCAATTCTCAGCTAATTTTTTTTTACATATATATCATTCAATTTCTTAAGTGTTATAAGTACAAAATAAAAATACTTTGCACGACGCAGTCATACATACATTGCGCAAAAGATCTTTGCGCGATGTAGGAATACCTGCGTCGCGCAAAGTCCCTTTTTTTTTTCTTTTTTTTGGGGGGCCCTTTTCGTTATGAGTACAAAATAAATAAATGTAAAGCTGCAACATATAACAAGCATTCTCTCATCAAATTCAACTAATTCTATACTGTTATGCAATAAACATTCAAAACAAATCATTGAAACTTCATATATATAAGTCATCAAAAGTATTCAATTCACGTTTCTTTAAAAAAAAAAATATTCAATTCTCAACAGCTAAATTAGATCTGCTTACTCTAAATCAAAGACCATCAAATAGAAAGGGAGGGATTGCATGATGAAAAGATATGAAAATATTTGTATGTTGAATTTATGAGCAATGGAGGAATTGCAGAAGGTTTTGAAGAGAGATGGGGGATGGAGGTAGCTGCTGCAACCGGGTTTGTAGTTTCTGCCTCCCAAACTGATTAAGTGGAGTAGAAAAATTCATTGACTTTGCGCGACGCAAGTCTTCGTCGTGCAAAGTCAACTTTGCACGACGTACGTGCACCTACGTCGCGCAAACAGCCTTTGCGCGACGGCACTTTGTGCAACGCATGCTGGCGTCGAGCAAAACAGCTTAGCACAACCTAACAGTTTCTGTGTCGCGCAAAGCTGTTTTGCTCGACGCCAGCATGCGTTGTGCAAAGTGCCATCGCGCAAAGGCTATTTGCGCGACCTTTTGTGTTTTGGGTCACGCAAACATACTTTGCACGACGAAATTTGATCCGTCGCGCAAACATGTTTTTCTACTAGTGTAGCGAAGATGGTGTAGTTGACACAAATCAAAATAAGAAGGTTTTGTGGGATAAAATCATTGCAAAGTTTCAAGAAAATTGCAATGGCGGCGGGCGGGATGGTAGTGGTGTTTATGATCGGTGGAAGACTATCAACAAAGCATGCACTTTATGGAAGGGAAGCTTGGAGAGAGCCGTGGTTGGCATGGCTAGTGGAAGGAGCGCCATAGAAATTGTGAGTTTTGTTCTTGATATTTTATTTGTCATGTACATAATATTATTTTGCAACTATTACTTTTATGTATTTTTTGCATAGGTTGACAAAGCAATGGAAATTTACAAGACAAGAGTAACACCAAAAAATCAAGTTTTTAAGTTGCAACATGCTTGGAACTCCTCAAGGATTGTCCGAGGTGGGGAACTGATGCGGACCAACAATGGGGAAGATTATTTCAACGTGAAGCCGGACAGACAGATGTCGGAGATGAAGGTGTCAATGAAGGTGTCGATGAAATGACACCATCTCCTTCTTTTGCAAGGCCCCCGGGAAGGGATAAGCAAAATGAAGCAAAGAGAAAAGGTAAGTCCCAAGATCCAGGACACTTTGCTTCCGGAATTGCAAAATTGAACCAAACCCATAGCGCTCGCCAAATACATAATATGGAGCATTATGGAGGACCTCAGCAAATACACTCCAGAGAGGAAGAAGTTCTTACGTGGTAAGCAAAAGGAAATTATGCGAAAGTCTGCCTCAAGGAGTATGTTTCAAGATGATGAATAATCTGAACCCTGTATCCCAAGTCCTGTACAAAGTCCATCACCAAGTGAAGATGGTGGATATGATTATTAAGTTTATGTAGTGTATGAATTATGTGCTTTATTAATTAAGTTTATTAATTGTCGGTTGTATTAAGTTAATGAAAGTTAGCTCAAGGTTGAAAGATTGGTGGAAAGTTGAAGGCTTGCTTTGTGGAAAATTTAGTGATTTTTCAATATTTATCGGAATTTAAATATTTTTAGATTAAAATATTCATAAAATTAATTTACGATAGTGTACATAATTATTTAAAAAATTAATTAATTTAAGAAAAAAAAATAGCCTAAGTTCATTCTTTAATGATTCCGGGCTAAAATTTTAGTCTAAAACCATTAGAGCTGAAAAGCTGTTTCTGGGCTAAAAGCTAAATTTTCCGGGCTAAAAAATTTGGCTTTTAGCCCAACTATCGGAGTTGGTCTCAGAGGAGGTCAGAGTTAACAAAGAATTATTTTTCGTATTATATATCAGTTTCCTCCATACCGTCCATTTTTATTTACATTTTATCCGATTTCCCACTAAAAAGAATTATGGGCTCGTATGTCAAATGTTTTTAAACGACTAAAAGCGTTTTAGATAAAATATTTTTGAAACCAATCTTTTGTAAAAATGCAAGTTAATCATAGAAAAGCGCTTACTCCAAATTATTTTCTCTAAAAGCGCTTTTGTTTAAAAGCACTTGCCAAAAGAGCTATATATATTGGTCATTAAATAATAGTTACTAACTGTGACATTTTTAACGAAAATTTCGAAAACATGAATGTAGGATGAAAATTAACTGTTTATCATAGTTTGGGAAAAATTGATCAAAATAAAAATTGAGTAAATTGTAGCAATAGTCTCTCAACTTTAACCTAATTGGAGCAATTAATGGTCCATCAACTAAAAATCCATTACCATTAGTCCCTTCAAATCATCAAAACGTGAAACTATGATATTTTTCGTCAACTCCGTTAGAACTTCCGTCAAAATGAGTCACGTGCCATGCACGTGAGGCGAAATCAAGGGGGAAATAAGAAAAATTGTATCAATAGTCCCTCAACTTTAATTCACTGGAGAAATGGTTCCTCAACTCTAACCCAAATTGAGCAATGGTCCCTCAACTCTAACCCAATTGTAGCAATGGTCCTTCCAATATAACTCATTTTTGACAAAATTTCTGACATAGTTGACAAAAAGGACCATAGCTACAAGTTTTGATGAGTTGAGGGGCCAATGAAAATAGATTTTTAGTTGAATGATCATTGCTTCAATTTGATTAAAATTGAAGGACTATTACTACAATTTACTTATAAAAGTTCGACAAAACCAATGATGAGGACCATGAGGTACAAATGTCTGGAGAATCAATTTAAATAATATTTAATAAAAGGACGAAAAGAAAGGTTCAGTAAATATGAGCCGGATAAATATATGGAATTTTTAACATAACAATAATGCTATTTTGGGTTGGGAATTGTTATTAGGACTTCATAAATCTCATTTGTCATTCTAAATTTTCTATAATTAGAAAGAAAAATACAGTGTAAAATGAAATTTTTGGAGTGCTAATAACAATCCCATTTGGGTTTACTCTTTAAATTTGGAAAGTGCACATATTAAAATTTTCATTATTCACCCCTTTTTTTATTTGAAAGAAGGAAAATAAAATCTCTTATTCTCATAAATCTTAGTAGATGTACCTCTGTGGAAAAAAAAATCATATTAAAGCACTGAAAATTAGATAGGTCTCATTTTATTTTCGTCTTAAGCCCCCTTTTACATTAGGACCGCGGTTTGATTTTAAAACATAAAATAAATACATGTGTCACTTAATATAATGGTCTAGTGGTATTCATTTTCACTCGTAAGTGAGATGTTTTAAGTTTGATTCTCGTCAAAGACGAAGTTGTAAATACTATTGTTTGTAAAAAAAAATAAATACTTGTAATTAGCAAGGGTACATTCAACAACAATAAATAAATTAGAAATTAAATTAAAAAATATGGGTACATAAAATTTAAAATTATGGTGTACAAATCAATTTCTTTTTTAAATATGGGAACAATTAGAAATTGAAATATATGGGTACAAATTAAAGTAAAAAGAATATTGATACAAAAATAAAATATGGGACAAGTTAAAATAAAATATATTTAGAAATGATTAAATAAGTTTTCAGTTTTAAAATTGAAATATTTTTTTTTAGTAAGAAAAATAAAGCATTAAAGAGAGTGACAACCAGTTCCTATACAGTTGAAGAGAAAGACAATTCTTGCCACAGACGGTCCAAACATGAAAATTGTTAAAATTAAATCATGTATTAATGATTGCATCCGTCAAGAAATTTGCTTCCACGTAGACACAGCTCCATGAAATGGTATCGAAAGTGGATGCCAACCATTTGATAGGTAATTGAAATATGCTAACATGTAATTTATTAGTATTCACATAATGATGTGGATAAATGTCAAAGGACTTTGATAAAGAATAAAAAAGAAAGGGTAAACTATCAATTTAGTCCCTGAATTATTACCTTAGTGAAAATTAGGTTCCTAAACTATTTTTTCAGAAAAATTAGTCCCTGAATTATAAAAATCTGCCAATTCCATCCCTAATATTATATTCGAAGCTACTATATTTAATTTTCCGTCAATTCAAGTCATGTTACTTGCATGTGATACACATTAGATGGTAGATTTGTAGTTTTTCATAAAGAAATAGTGTATAGAGTTAACTTTGGAGGATAAATTGGTAGTTTTTCATAAAGAAATAATGTAAGTTAACTTTTGAGGGTAAATTAGACATTAAATTCGCAACTTATATGAAATGTTAAGGGCTTATAGACGAGAAAATGATGATATTATACTCTAAAGTGTGTCAAATGACTTAAGTTGACGAAAAATTGGATAAAATAGCTTTGAATATAATAGTAGGGATGAAATTAGCAATTTCTAATGAATTCAGGAACTTATTTTACCGAAAAAATAATTCAAGGACCTAATTTTCACTGAGGTGATAATTCAAGAACTAAATCGGTACTTCATCCAAAAAGAAATAAAGTTTAAGTGATGAGAAAGAAAGAGAACCTAATTTATCATATGGGAAAATGCGCTCTATAAGAAGCGACTAATTTATTTCACTTTCAATATAATTTCAGAGGTCCAACATATTATCATTGAACACATAGGTTTGGCCAAACGTTTGAGCCCTAACTATGCTAGCCTGAGCATTTGGTTAGAGCATGAGAGATTTCAAGGGTTTCAATCATTTCATTGGCCGTAGAGATTTAATTAATTGACGCCTAACCTAATGTCACCTTTGGTAAACCATGAGAGATGATGTTTAAAGTGAAATTAAAACCCTACAATTTGAGCCGAGTTGTCTTTCCATGCATGGGTAAGTAGAATTTAAAATAAAACTTCGGTCATGCACTGGAAGACAACGATAATTAATGATAAAGTTTTTACATTTCACGGATTTAGATTTAAGTGAGGCACCTAATTATTTGATAATTAAGGTTATTGTACTTCAGAAAACGGCAATTTAGAGATTGGATTGTCTGCCCTCTCACTTTCCATCTCTTCTATTTGTGCGATCATGGTTAAGCTACGTCAATATTTTATATTTCTGTTGCTTTTTATCTTATTATCTCTATAAAAAAATCAATATAAAATATTGACATAACTTAACCGTAACAGCACAAATAAGAGGAGATGAGAAAGGAATGAAAAGTGGGAGGGGCAGACAATTCCAGTCCTTTTTTTTGGACAAAAACAAACGGCAAACTTGAGTGCAACATATATTAATAGATTTTAGGGACCATCACAAACGTCAATGTCATGTCAAAAATTAAATTGAATCACATGCACTGTTGAGCTGCGTACAAAAAATAGTAATAAGTAAATCTGCTCAAATTCATAGGATGATAGGGACAAGAGAAGAAGTTAAGGTCCCCCTAATATTATCGTCATATACGAATATGATTCTCTTTGTATTATTATGTTTTATCTTTAATGAAATTTAGTTGTTTGACCAACAAAAAACATAAGTTTAAATAAATTTTCTCAATACTAACCTTTGAAAACTTTTTTTTTTTCTCAGAGAGAATAAAATATATTAAGAATGAAAAAAAAATTACGCAGAACTGACATATTAAATGTGGTCGGAGCAAATATCTTATTCAAGAAAAATCACACGGGAAATTCATGAAGCATGAATAAGAGACATGCATACAAAAAGAAACACTACAACTCTAAAATTGTAAACCAGTCAGAAATATAACATAATTTATTAACCACGAAGAGACTATATTCAACCAATAAGAAAGATAACATGTATGAGGACTGCTTGCAATTCGGAGAGCCCCCGTAATGGCACTACAAAGAAAAAGGCCGCACCATCTGATGATCTTCCAATTGTCTACAAAAAAAGTCATGTTATGAGTCACCTCCAATAAATGTTGAGATTTCTCCTCACGCTTCTTTGACAAGTGCACAAACCACCAAAGAGAAAAGGCGAAGGGAAAAACACAGATCCTCGACATAGGGAGAGAGGGACTACAATCACTAAGGCTCTCTTCAACAGAATGAAAGAACGACCACAACCAATAGATGATGATGGTTAAAAGATAAAAGAAGCAAAGTGGGGAAGAGACCGAGAGGGATTTGCTGCCACTCAAGGTCAAAGGCAAGGGTCGATAACGAACAATTTTCTCTCTAGTGGCTAGTATTGCAACTCTAATGAAATGTTTACTTGAAACCAAAAAAATTGTAAAATCTTAAAAAAGAAAGAATGTTTATGTCAATGAGAATGAGTACCCCCGTCTAGTATCTCATTCTTGATTTTTTTAGTGTTACGTCATAAACCCTCTCTAGTCGATTTAATTTCTGGTTTTTTAACTATTAAATTACGGATTTTAACGTGAAATCCTTGGGATTTAGGTTAAGGTTTAAGAATATTTTTTATGCTAAGATTTTGATAAGTCAACGACGAGAAAATTTGCATTGCAAGCAATTAGTTGTATTATTTGTGAGCATACCAAATATTGGGTAGTCGGTAACCATACCTATGGTACCAAATGTTGGGTAGTCGGGAAGAACATAAGCCAATTTTATTGGACAAAGAATAGCACCTGGGTCTATAGGTGGTAGGCATGCCTCAAATATAGGCGGCTTTCCTTATTCCGGCGAGTAAAGATAGGCGGTTTTCCATCGGACTAGAGCGAAGTTAGAACTGGTCGACAGCACCCAAACAGAGAAATTCCTGCAGAAATGGAAGCATAGAGGGGTGCTTTCTTTCTGTGAAATGCAGTATACAGTACTGATCCATGGAGTTATGCTATATTTCCATCAAATTTCGTATTAAGAAACCACTTGAATTTACAATATAGTTATTGGATGAAGAGATAATTACTGTTCCATTTACATATTTACCAACGTTAATCTCAAATTTTCCTGTTTAAGGGGCAAAGAGTCAAAATCTCACCGCAGATCGACAACATTAATCCTCAAATTGGAGTTTATAAACACATGAGAACAATGCTCATAAATTGGGGTTCCATCTGAGGGCTCTTCATGCGGATGAAACCCACGCTGATCACAGTTACGAATTACAGATACACCACCTGGGTCGGATAGATGAAATATGCCGTGTGGACTGCAATTACATGGGAGACAACTTATCATGCCGATTATATTATATGATAAACGATATTATCAATTTTGTCAAGAGTTAAACAAACCCACCTGGATGTATCTGTTGGAGCCATAACGATTGCAATTGCTTCTGGTAACATAATCTAAAACAAAACAAACCATAGCAACCCTTTTATATATAGTGCAATGACACTTTGGAGAACACAAGCAAATAGTCAAAGGATATCTAATAATATAACAAATCCTTTGCAGTGTAGAATGTATTTCCACAAAAAGAACTAAACCCGCGAGGAAATTAAAAAAGTATCAATTGAAGTCAATAAAATAAATATTACCAAAGAGTGAGGATAGAGAAAGGGGAGGCCTAGACTGTCGTGAGCCTAAAATTCATAGAAAAATGAAATACAGGAAAAGAAAGGTGATTGCTTTTTTACCTGGTATGAGTAGTGAGTGTGCAGATCAACGGATGACATGAAACAGGTCTGTGATGGGTGTGTCTGGTGCATCACACGGATATGAAAATCAAAATAATTACATTTACAATAGCAAGAATAACAACTAAATGCGCATTGAAGCCACTGAAGCTATTGAGACACTTACATGAATCCAGCCAAGTGGAAAAAGAGATAATCTGTCTTGAACCTCAAATATTTCTTCCTCATTCAACGTTTGGCACTGAACATAAAACAAAGATAATGTTGTTAATAGAAATAGACAAAACGCACTTTTAACTTTTGAAAAGATGCCCATATAAAATTGAGAGATCACATTCAAGATACTCCACTGAGTTTACATAAAAGTGCTTCTTTAATTCTAAATGATAATTTATTTATAAATGGGATGAGTATCTTGAGCAAAATTGGTCATCTAATTTATTTGGTATATAGTTTGCAGCTCAATATGTAGAAAAACAATTTAACCATCTAATGATCTCAAGAAGAAAAATTCAGTATGATCAACCAGCATATGGAAAGGCATGGAAAGGCAAATCACAAGTTAACATGTGATGTATCCTACCGAATCAGAGGTCGACTCTTGCTTTGGGACTATTAGCGTGGTGATATGGAAAACCTTGTTTTTCTGCAGCCACAAAAAAAAAAAAAAAAAAAAAAAAGAAAAAGAACCCAAAGGAATCAAATTATGTTAGTTTCCTCATAAAGAAAAGACCATTATATTCTTACCAATGCACCAGCAAGTATACCACACGTCTCTAAGTTTTTTTCTGTATTAGCCCTAGCCAATCTCAAGAAATCATCCATCAATTTTACTGGCTGCAAAACAAATTAAATGACAATAGCATCACATTAAAAAATTATACAGAACATTCACCATTAGAAGCTAGAAAAATAATTTCTCATGGATTGTAAATCGACAAGAGATAGATCAAGTGTTTCCATGTATAAGAAGGATCAGAAATAGGAAGCTTACAACATGTAAATGTTGATATGAATTAGAGCTTGGCATCCCATCCAGAGAAGGTTTTGCAAGTCCTGGCCTTGGATCTGCCACTTTTGATGGAGGAATTGGAGTATATTCCTGCTGCACTCGAGCAAGTACAGGAGGAGGAGAAGGCTGACGGATGACCAACTCGAAAGGATCTTCCCTTGCTCCATTAATCAATGAAGGACTTGATTCCTGAGAAGAGCGTGGCCATGCACCATCATCCAAGGAGAGCACCGACTCCATTGTAGATTTAATTCCTCCTGGATCACCATCTTGTACAGCCACAATATCATTTTGTACAGCCTGATTCAGGCTATAACCATGGATGACATGAAAATGAGTATGTTAGAAGCAGCCAAAACTAGTAGGAAAGTTCATCAAAGATAATCAAGCAAGCTTTGATTAAATACAAGCTGAAAAGGAGGCAAAACATGAAATAAATATGCAGAAAAGGAGCACAGTTACAAGGTTTAGACTTTAGACAAGAAGTATTGCATGAAAAACTCACTCTGAATTATCAGTAGGGATTAAGTCAGTACTGGTTGGATACTGAACCTGCATAGCAAATAGGTTAATCGAGTTCTGCTAGCTCAGGAATAAATAAAAAATAAAAAATAAAAAAAAAGATTTGAAACTGCACTAAACAGTTTACCTTAACTTTTCCACTAGGTCCTAGCCACTGGCCCTGAAGACCATTTGGACCCAAAAATGAGTGTCTAGACAAAGTCTCTTTATTGGGAAGAGGTAGATTAAAAGATCTGCAAATTCAAGGAACTTTTGTCATAGTTCAAATTATGACCTATGGATATTCATATACTATATACGGCTAGAAGAAATACACTCACAGCTTCTGGAACTGATTGTCAATTTGTGTAGTATTTGTTGATATCTGTGAATAATCATTTCTATACTTCCATGATGACTGAGATGTCAAGCTACCAGGCTGCACATATAAAATAGGATGGTAATTTAGTATATCGATAGTCTTCCAACAAACTTCAAATAAACTAAAAATACTACATACAGGCACAACAAGATTATGACAAATCTTCTTAAGTGCTTTACAACTTAATGGAATCAATGACTAGATAATGAGAACCAGCATAACTAATCCCATAACACCAATAGAGCATTCAGTACCTGCCTAACACTTAGGCTCAACGATTTATTGTTCACAGAAGGCCACTCTAAAGAAGACGTTGCCAAACCATTTGAAGTGCCTTCTAGGCTTTCAAGTTGAGGTAGTTGAACAACTGCTTGGGCCTCGTTAAGTTTGCTCACTAGGAACTGGGCTTCCGGCTTTAAAGATTCAAGCTCATCTAGTACTTTTAGCAGTTTCTGCAACGATGATATGACAGCCAAATCAGAACAGATGAAACGACAGCCAAATCAGAACAGATGAAACGACAGCCAAATCAGAACAGGTTGAAGCACATTGAACAAGAAAGAAGTAGTAAATTAATCACTATCTAAAAGAACAAGCATACTTTTACCTTTCTATATAGAGTTTTCTCTTTCGAAGGATACGTCTGGTAGTCTCGATGACACGGTATAGTTTCAGACACCAAACTGTAAAATTTTAACAATAAGGTTACAAATCTAAATTATTCTGCATACTATTCAATCCCACACAATGTGAATCATCTAACAACACTATCAATCCCACAAAATGGGATCACAATGACGCTCTTTACTTACCTTGAGAATCGTATAAGTATAACGTACAAATCTAGGATGTTTTTCTCCTCCCGGTAAATACTAGCCTGAGCATTTGAAGAGTACATTTAGAAATTAAAAACAAAAAACTGAAAATTTTAAACACACATTAGCTGCGGGATACTCATCAAATGACTAGATTAACACATAGCATTGCCATATTAGATCATAAATTCCTAATTAGTTAGGATTAAACAAATTTTTTGTAATCACAAAACCTACTGTTTCCAAATTTCATACAAAACTCAGCTTCAATTTGAAGAATACAGACTCAATTTTTAGGGTGATATGGGAGTCTTAGGGCTAATAAAAAACCCTTAAACAGCTAATTTCAATCAAAGCATAAATTTTGGCACCCTAATAAAGTCCTAAGTAGGTAATTAGCATTTCACAATCAAATTTAAACCCTAATTACTCTAATCTCGATTACAATGAAAGCGAAAGAGAATCGAAAGAAGAGAGAGGAAAATCAAAAGAGAACCTGTCTGAGAAGATTATCGGCGATTCGGAAGTAAAATCGGAGAGGATAGCGATTATCGACCTCGACTCGCCGAGCCATCGAATTGATGCTGATCTTCATCTTCTCCGGCGACGAATGCCAGTTGGACAAGCGGTATCGCGCGCAGAGCTTCAGGGGGGGAACGGAAGCGGAACGATGTTCTGAGCGTGCGAGTAAAGTCAAAACTCGGTCGTTTTGTGTGGAGAACGGTCATTTTAATTTATTTATTTTTTTAATTTTTTATGTCGACAAGGTGAGGTTACAGAGGTACCGTACAGTTTTCGTTGCGTGCAATGCTGACTACGGAATTTCGTGAACCGACCAGTCTTAGGAGAAATTTTTTAATTGCGATCGAAATACAAATGAGATATTACGTGCTTTTATAAAAATTATGAAATATGTTGTGGCTTATATTTAATTGAGGGGTGAATAGGCTTGATGAATTGTGTTTTTAATTCCCTAGTCCTTGTGCCTTTATTTATACTAATAAAGAGTTTATTTATAATAATAAGAATGAGAGAAACTTGCTCTTCAAGTAATACAAAGTATATCAAGAAAGATCTTCTAGATCCCAAATGATTCTTATTTTATCTCTACTTAGGATTTACACAATCACAATGTTGATAAGAACATGTCACAACACTCCCCCTTGAGTGTGCAAATACTCAAGTAGATGGCGCATCAGATGTTTAGGCAAATGTAGAAGCAGTTGATGAAGTCATCTCTTCTAGTCGGCACAAGTAGCGAATGCTAGTCTCAAAACAAACGGAAGAATGCATGGGTAGTAAAACTCACAAAACCTCGCTATGGCAAAACCCAAGGTGGGACAAAAACCTATAGGCTAAGGAGAAAAGTGAGAAGTTGCATTAAGTCAAAACTATACGTGTTTGGGACGCAAGTATGACATACACAAGGGTATGACCAACCCAGGATGGGTGTCTCGTTAAAACCTAGTCAGGTAGCAAAAATCCAGTGGGAAAAATGCTCATAATAGTAGGAAAAAGAGTACATTAAGGTCAAATGAGTATACTTCTGGATACTCCCCCTGAGTTTGACAAAACCTCCAAATGAAACTACAAGCATTGCAAATGAGAAAGTTACGCATACCAATTCCTTGGACAAGCTTCTGAAAAGTAGACTTCAGCAGTGACGTCGTGTAGAGGTTGGCAAAGTTGTCTGGGATTAGACTGCTTGACTTCAATCTTCTGATGCTCATGCTGATGTAGACACAATATGCTTGGCGTTGACTTGTTGGATGTATCATAATCTGGTCGATACATACGACGTTGTCTTCATGGATCGTTATTGGGACTTAACGATGGATGAAAAACGCAGGGATTTTGAATATGCTTAACAATAGTTCTCGACCATATCTCTCACATGATGAGATGTAATGAGTCTTGGAACGATTCAAAGGTTTCGCAACAAAGGTCTATCTGGTTGACCTCCAAGATATTGCGATGTTCCTTAATGGTAAAGACATAACCATTTGGTAACGTACCTTGTGCGGTTAGACAGATGGTCTGATTCGGCAAATCCCACAAGGTAGGCATCATTCTGAAGATTAAGGGGGTGTGATCTATTTTGAGATGCATAGGGATAGATAAGCTCAAATTCGTAGTAACGGAAAAACATCTTAAACACCAAATTTGGTGGTGGCGTGTTAGGCGCAGTGCTACTTTATGCCAAAAGATTATCAGCACATAAGATGTCTGATTCTAGTGCATTGAGCTAAGTACAACAAACACCAATGGTACTTAGATATGGTTGCCTCACGTTCCAATATGGAACCTTATGCTCCATACCCTCCGTAAAGGTCTTATTTGCATCTAGCGTACAGACGATCAGGGTATACTCGGACATAACACCTTTTGCGTCTAGTTCGAGTGGTGGACCAGAATACCATCAGAACTAGCCCAAAACTTCAAGTCGAGGTAATGTCGAGTTCTCCCAAGATCATTCATCTTATAGTCCAACTTTAGGTGCGAGTTAGTATTCTCAACTCTAGCAATTTCAGATTTTGTACACGCAGGGGCATATATCCCTAAATGATCAAATATTCACTTAGACGGGTATACCACATTCGCCTGGATAGTTCTGCATCCGTAAAGTGAATGCCTCATTAGAACCAAGAGGGTGTTCTTATGGTTTAGAACTATTTGAATCAGTACATGTAAGTCATTTGGAAACTCCATGTACGTTCGTATCAGGATCCCAGAGATACTACAATCACGTTTGTAATACTGCAATCAATCACATGGCGTATAAGAGAAGCCTTACGCCACAAGGCGTTATATCGCACTATTTCATTCATCTCATTCGTCATCAATTAATTCTTATAGTTGACCAATCAGTTCTACGTCAATATTAATCAACGGAACGCGGTTCGTTATCGTCGCTTTTCATTTATGTCCGTAGTTACCATATAAATTTATATGAAACATCATCTATGATAATCTCATTCCAATTCCATATCTCATCCAAACTAGTATACTAGACCAAGAAACTTCAGGTCTCGGGAGTAATCCGAATTTAATCTCATGAGATGAAAAAGATTGAGACAGCAATTGAGGGGCGAATTTGTTCGTGCCACGTTCTTCTACTTTTGAGAAGGTGAATCCTCGAACCGAGTGATCTGCCACGTTGTCAGTGTATGACAGATTGATTAGCTAGCCACCAATGTACTAGGGTCAACCACAGTAATGACGTTCCTGCTTTCGGGACGAAGGTCCGTCGTACATTTGGTGAACATCTTTGCAGGCACATTTACAGCTGGTATATGTGATCTTGTCACTTTTTACTAGGTCAGAGGAAATGTCTGGTTATACTGTGATGATCTAGATTGGGATCGAGATGAGACATAGTGGGCATGTCCACGATAATTTGTGTCGTTCTTTAGGAACGTTGACGTTCTTATCTCCCCCTAACGACGGGAAAAATGTCTTATAAAATTGACAACTTTGTTCTTTTGTACGTAAGGGCGGCGCAAAATGGCACATAGATCGCACAACCAAAAACATGCAGATTCGAAATGTCGGGTTCAGATTTGGTAACCAACTGACACACGTTTTATAAGTTTAGGTTGTAATAGGCCTCAGGCGGACCAACATGGTTACTTGCAATATTGCATGGCCCCAAGCAGAGATCGGGAACTTGGTACGTATGACCAATCAATCGCGCAATCATTTGAAAGCGTTTAATGAATGCTTCTACTGGGTTGTTTTGGGTATGAACATGAGACTAGATCTTCAACTTCAAAACCCAATCGACATGTAATATCCATCGAAAGTTTTCGATGTAAGTTCTCCAACTTATCCAATAAAATAGGTTTGATCAGATAATCAGAGTGGTGAGCCCTGAACTTGTTAATCTGAGCCACCAGTGTGGAGAATGTAACCTATGGACAACAACCACACATGTAGAAGCATCAACCAATACCATAAAGTATCTAAATAGTCCGCAGAGTGGTTGAATCAGTCCGCAAATGTCCACTTTTGAATCCTTTGTAGAAAAAGATAAAGAGTGCTAAGGTATAGTACGCGTTCAGGTATGATGTCATTACTTATGGTAAAATAATGCCTAAAACGGCACATCACAGATCATCCTAGATATCCCAAATGTACATCCATAGCAAAAATTCCTTTGGAATCATGGGCTTCTAGCTGGCCACATAATGGGCCTGAATGGGTGTAATTTACTCATTAAACGTTCAATCTTCTCTAGAATATGCTTCTGGCTATATTCGTAGGAAATGCAATATGGTAATATGCCAAGGAATTTTACTCCATTTTCTACATTGGTTTCAATATGGTAATAATACTCTTGAATATCCTTAAAGCTCAAAAAGCGTTCTTCTGGAACGATTGAGTATGAGGCTTCCCTTTATGGTAAAATTAGTACCATTGGACAATATAGGGCAGTACCATGCCCCACAATCAGGTTGGATAAGTCTGAAAGGTTGTCAGGGGGTGATTAGGTATGAAGTTAGAATAAAACCAGACTACTAACTTCCCCACAAAACATACATAAGCATGAGTTAATTGTAGTCACATGTGGTAATTTCGTTAATTAACTCTTATTCGAGAATAATAGTGACATCCAAACACCAATCTTAAATCCGAGAATAAAATAAATTATTCACAAAGTAACCTAAATATACAAAAGAGTTCGGCCAATAAGCATTCCATGTCAAATTTCGCTCTTCCAAATGTGTTAGGTTAAGCAAAATTAGTCTCAGAGATTGACTGCGGGAATGGTACTCCTCAACAACATTGGTAAAAACATAGAAAAGTGCATAACCAATGATCTATTCTATCAAAACGGAGTTAGATTCTGCAGGATTGAGATTCAGGAATACTATCCCTTATTCTTGAAGTTTTAGGTGCCAAGGATCATGCTTCGGGCATGATACCACCTCTTGGCAGGCCTGATTCTACCATATGTTGTAAAACAAACTCGAAATTTGATTGTATGGGAAAGAGAAAGAGACAGACCCAGACTTGGGTTCAGTAAGCTCCAGCCGACAGTGGAAGGGTCTGTTCGGTAGCCTCTGTCGAAGCAGATCAATACCGTTCAGTAAACCTCTGCCGAAGCAGATCATGCATTTTAGTGTAGCCCTGCCGAAACAGGGCACCACCATTCGGTAGACTCCAACCGAAACTGGGTCTATACCGTTCGGTAGCTCCCAGCCGAATTGTTGGGGTACCATTCTCTCACAAGTGTGGTAGTAATCAGATTCGAGAATTTGGTAAACTTCCACTCTCTATACTGCTACTTTGGGATCAATTTAGATATAGAATGACGAGAAAGATTTTCTTCCAGTCAAAATTCGATTGGATATAAA
The DNA here is from genome assembly GCA_024362995.1 of Heteromeles arbutifolia. Taxonomy (NCBI): domain Eukaryota; kingdom Viridiplantae; phylum Streptophyta; class Magnoliopsida; order Rosales; family Rosaceae; genus Heteromeles; species Heteromeles arbutifolia. Next base: position 25,705,867 of record JANCRC010000006.1, read on the forward strand.
CTTCAAAATTGTACATATTCATGGACGTAAAGGTTTCAATCATGTTTTGCTTCTAGCAAGAATTCATCTTTGCATGATTTGAAACAATCCATAGCGAGTCAAAGAGCCATGGAGTCCTCGGCAGTGAGGTACTTCCTTTTGATATGCTTAAGGCATAAATCTTCGAATAAAGATCATGGTGGAGGCTTATTCAGCTCTTCCACACCATAACTGGTTACAATGATTTCGCAACTACTAGTAGTCAAGCGGGGTGTCACGTCTTGTATCCATATAAAGTAGTTTCTTATTCGAAACTTCCAAATAAGTGAAATCGAACTTGTTAAGGTTCGACAATACGCTGAATGGCGGGAACAAGAATGTGATTGGTGTTTTAGGAAATAAAATGTCTATAAACATCAACGTTAGAACATTCAGGTTCTAAGACATAGTTTGGTTTAAACGGATTTAAGCATGGAGGACTTCGGGTCTCAACATGAGTGTTGCGGGTTAAGAAACCTCAGGTTTCTAAGGCACTTTTTCGAAGCTTCGGGTTCGGAAGTATGAACTTCAAGTTCATAATACCTGTAAACAAACCCAATATATACAAAAATATGCAACAAGAAAATATGCAAATAGATCTTCAGGTCTATAATTGTAATGGAAATAATTATTTGGACTTCGGGCCAAATTTAAAGTGTGGGTGAAAAAATAAAAAACCGATTGGGCCTAAAAATAATTAGGCAAGTAAACTCGAGACCCAAAAACTTAGACCAAAGCCCACAGGTGGGCTGAGTAAATAGGAGACGTGCGGTCCAGGCCTATGAATGGGCTGGGATAGGCTCGGGTAGATTAGGCCCAAAAACTGATAGTGGGCTGGAGGCCCATAGCAACAAACTGGCTGCAAGGGAGCCTGGCCCAAAGGGAGGCCCAGATTGGGGCTGATCGTGTGTGACGCGACACGGAGGAACACAGATACTCCAGTAGAGATGGGATCCAGTGCGACACACAACGCCGGGACACCATAGCCATACGGGCTGGTGTTAGGTCGAGCCCAGGTATTAGGCAGCATCATGCTAGCTCGTTTTAGAATAAAAAAAACTGTTTTTTTTTTCTCTGTAAGTCGAGAAGGTCAGCCCAGGTATTGGGCTTAGGGTTTTAGCCAAGAACACCCTAGCCGAAGTTGGGTCCAGTCATCTGGGACGAAAGCCGGAGTCGCCGCTGCAGGCGGCCATGTTTTGGAAGAAATTTCTAGGTGCATGGTCATGGGTTCGACGGCGAGCAAATTACGAAGGACAGAGGGAGTACCTCGACATCGGGGGAAAATGAAACCTATGAAATTCAAACTGGAATTTCACCCAAATTCGATGAAATTCTTTAGAAATTTCAATGATATTGGATCAAAAATCACGACACCATGTCGGATTAGTCAGAAAATTGCACGGCAAGGCCGTGGTCTCGCTGCAGGCGAGTTGGGTTTTCTGGGTTGGACGCCATAGGTGTCGGATTTCAAGGAGCTTGATGCTCCATGTTTGCTCGGGGTCACGAGTTCGAAGAACCCAGATGGCGTTTTCAAATTTTTTTTTTCCTTTTTTTCTTTTTTAGATTATGAAATTCAATTATATGCATATTCAATGCAATAATTTAATGCATGTACATATATTTGATGCAATTCATGGCAAATATCAAATTCACATAATTCAATAATTATGAATATAATGCATACACAATTTATGTAGAATCTAAAATTCAAAAAACATAAAGTTGGGTCATGCATTATGGTGAATGTTCTTGCTATCAGGGCTGCAAAAATATCGAGATAAAAATCGTTGTTTGGAAGAACTTGATTGCGTGATGATATGGATGAACTGGTTTGATGCAGAAAATTATTTCTTCAATTTTGGCTTTCCATCTCCAAAAGCTTGTATCACGTTCAAGAAAAAAAAAATTGAATCACTAAAAGTATATGAATTCAATAAAATTGAAATTTAATCAATTAAAAATAATTGAAACGTAATACTCCCATGATTGAAGACAAATAAATTCTCTATAACACAGCGTGAAGAGCGTGCTGATAACGTGTTGTGGCCTATATTTAACTAAGGGGTGCGGTATAGAGAGAAAGAGATTGGAGAATAGGCTTGAGGAATTGTGTTTTTTTAATGGGAGCTTTTGATATTGGTGCCTCATTCCCCAACTTGTTTGATTAAACATCTACAGGTTTTACATTTTAGATTGTACCGCCTCCTCTAAATGAGGAGCCAAGTAGATTCCAAAAAATGATTTCATTTTTCTAAAATTTACAAACACTGCCATTCTTTCAAGCATTGGGAACTTATTTATTTTTACCAGTAGATTTTTTCCTTCTGAATTTAGTATTTCAATTCCATTAAAAATTGTCAATGTCCTTTTTATTTTGTAGTTATCCTTGGAATCTGGAAGTATTATCTCAATGGCTTTTGAATTTGAATTGTTAATGGTTGCTTACTCAATATATGACAACAATTGTACCCAAGTTAAATATGATATACAAGCCCGCTTGGTACACTAAAAATGTATACCACTGTTAACGTACCTATTTGGAAAACTATCAATAAAAAATTTAAAACGTATCTAATAACCTTAAACAGATGTACCCAATTATTGACAAACGTACCAAATACCTTCCAACAAACGTACTAAATTATAACTTCTAACGTACCTTTTTCTTATTAATTTGATTCTTGGGTGCATTTTATCTCAAATGCTTTGGTATATTTGAAGGCATAACTAAACGTACCAATTTTGTACAACTTACTTTGGTTGGGTACGTTTGGCATGATCAAGTTTGAAAATAGAATAATCTTTCTTTGTCTTATACAACTTGGATGAGTGACTAATTATTATTAATAATGGTTGGTACGTTTTTTGTGTAGTTGGTGTGTAAGTATCAATATTTTGGTACATTTATTATGTAATGTTAATTTGGTGCGTATCAATGATTTGAGATGTATAAAATATGTTTATTAATTTATTCGTACCAGTTATTTGGTACGTAAAATAATAATATTGTAAGACGTACCACTCATATGGTACGTTCTAAACTGCCCAAATGCGTTCTCCGTCCTTCGTAGAAGCATGCCTCTTGGGCGAGGTGGTTCCTATTTGGTATGTTTGAAGATATTGCCTCCTACAAACTTTTGTTTGACTGGCTAATGCGGCCGGCGGCACTCTCATTTGTAGTGCTATCATTTTTGCCATACCAAACTAAGGGTTGCTCACCAAGCATCATGCCCCAGATTAGAAGCATCGGTTAGAGAACAAGGAAAGAAATTTACCAGCCGCACCCACAATTAGCAGAAAACATCGAAAACATCGAAAACATCAAGCAGCAAGAAACCTAAAATACCTCAAAAGTGGATTACTATTCAAATGTGAATAAATAAATTTATGAAAGCAACCACTAATTCAAATGGAAGAGCCCATCCAAATTTTAGACGTGAGAATGAATCTGGATAAACACAACTAATAATTAAAAAAAAAATATCCCTGAATAAAAGGCCATGCCAGGAAAAAAGAAAATGAAAAACCTCCGAAGAGGAGGATAAATTCGGAATTCAATATGTAGCATTTTAATTTGGAGAAATATATTAATGACATAAAAATTGATTAAATAAAAAAAAAACTGATGTGGCACCCAGTCAAAGCGCCTTAATCATAATTTGAAAAGGCATAGATATTTGATCAAAACAATGTAAAATTTAAGCACCTTAATTTCATTATCCATTTTTAATTCCTCAATCCTTGTGCCTTTATTTATAGTAATAAGGAGGAGAGAAACTTGCTCTCCGAGTAATACAAAGTATATTAAGAAAGATCTTTTACATCCCAAAGGATTCATCTTCTAGATCCCAAAGAATTCCTATTTTATCTCTACTTAGGATTTACACAATCACAATGTTGATAAGAACATATGTCACAACAAAATATTTTATTTTTAAGTTATTAATTTTTTAACACACATATCCCACTATTTTTATAATAACACGTGACGTACCATCATGTATTCTAGTTGCACTGAAAAATCTCTCGAGTCATATGGATAGTTGAGCTGAAATTCTTGTGACAGTCATATCCCATTGATTGTTCGGCCGACTCACAAAATAATGAGTATTTAGGTAATGCTTGGTGTCATGTATGCACAATCCCTTCAAGCTTGAAAGTTTTGGTCCTTGAACATGACTGGAAATAGGTCCTTTCATTTTTTTTTATTTCATTTTCACTTTCATTTGGATTTCAGGAAGATGATTGCACTATCCACCAAGTTGGAAAAAGAGGTGAATATTTGATATGGCAGATCTGGAACTTTTACGTATTGATTTTAACTAACTCCATTTTAGGTGTAATTTTGGACTGATTTTGTTTTGAATTCGACTATATTTGTTATGGCTTCTGATGAGGTGCAAGGGTTGCTGGGGAAAAGGCATCTGTCCAAAAATATGTGCTTTCAAGTTTTATTGTATTAGAGATAAAATATGTAACATTACATTATGTATGTGAGATTGTGAATGTGTTGTACGCCTTTTCATTTGAAGAAAATTAAAAATTTTCATTTCCTCAATTTTAGTTTCAAATTTTGATTTTTTTTTAATATTTAATTCATTTGGCACAATTAGAATATGAAGTGCCAACTTGTCTGGAAAAGGTTATCTGACAAGTTGTCAAAAACAAGGCACAAATAGTGGTCCATTTGTGCCTGTCTCTTTGAGCACCAAACAGTCTATTGTGCCATTTTAGCAAAGGTGACGCCCATAGAGAGCACAGATACAAATTTAGTTGCTGCACGGTTGCTATTGGTCTATGAGCACAATTGTTGGTGCTTTTTGGCCTCAAAGGGCACATATAATTTATTGTGTGCAGTGACCAGTTTTGTTGTAGTGAAGAGTCACACGTAATTTAAATAATTCGGCTCTTCGGACACAATAATTTTAATAACATCACAAAAGTAATTTTGTTATTCATTCGTCTATTTTGTAACATAACTACAAAATATAAGACTGGTTTTTCTCAAGGGTGTGCACTATATCGTCTTTGTACATGGTCATCTGTTGTAAAGTGGAGCCTTCAAATCAAAGTTTAATCTTATATTCATTCGCCCCTTCTTTTGTCTTTGGCCAAACGATGAAAGAACTAGGGATGAGAATAACATATAATTTTTAATACAGAAAAAAACACTCATAATTACTTAAGCTACAAGTCTCTTGAAATTTTATATAATATATGTCCTGCATATATATGGTAACATTATTATGCTATAGTGTTATGGGAATTAATTAATTATGGCATCATACATATTGGAAGTTAGAAAGGTAATCCAGTCCCTGCAATCATCAACACAATCCCAATTAGAATCTGGTTTGCAGCCTTGTATGCATTGCTTCCTTCAGCTCTGAAGTGCTCAGCCACATCGAATTTACCTGCAAAAATTGCAATTTAATGACAGATTACACAAGTAACAACTGACATTTACTTAACCAAAACAAAATATAATCTCTTCACACCACCATGACTAGGTACAAATCAAAGGTTACCTCTTTCTTCGCCGTGGCCACATCCGGCATGAATCGTGTCTCGAACGTCTTGAATCGTGGCCTTGTTGTAAAACAGGAAGTTGGTCATGATGTTTTCAAGACAATCGAGCACAAGGTGCGTCTCCGTCAAGCAAGGACCATTGCAGTATTCATCAGTTTTTTCTGCAGGTACCTTCAGATTTCCACCCTCATTCAATCTGTAAGACTCTTCACAGCTGCTGTAAACCTGAACGTTTCTCGAAACCATTACATATATTTCCATGACAATTGTGTTTACGTCCACAAATTACAATTTCTAACATTTCTATTAACTTTTTTTCCTAGTGTCACACGTAAACACTCGGAAATTTTTTTGTGCATGACATTTGTTCTAATAATTAAGTGACGGTGTGCATCAATATTGTCAAAAATGGATCTATAACGTGTTTGTATATTGTGATAGACAGTGCGTATCTGACACATTACACATAGACAGTGCGTATCTGACACATGCATGAGGTGTGACTTACATATTTATCATTGAAACACAGCAAGGCTTTGGCTACAATTTGAGTTGGATCCTGGAGTTCAGTGCCTTTTTCTGGGTCATACCCTCTTTCAGGTGTATAATCATCAGCCATCCCTGTAATATTTTTGCACAAAAAAAAGTTCCATTTAATATTTTATTGGAAAGGAACAATAAGTAGGAAAATAATATATATGTTTCTCTGTAACATATATACCTGTTCTGCAGCAGAAAAGAGAGATGCAGATGAAAGCTGCAGCTAAAACTGAGAGTTGGTTCATCGTTAATGCCATGACAGAAGCTTGCAAACTAGAGCAACTACCTTGGAAGAAAAATATAGCTATTATTGGAGCTAAATCGAAATTTATACCGATGCAGTGTTAACGACCCTAGCAATATAATGGAAGAAACATATAACAACCTTACCTACCATTCTACTTTCTTGACTAGATTAAACATACATCTTATTTCAGGCTGTGAGTTTACCAAATTCTCTCATATACATGCATTGATTGTCACCTTGAACAAACATAAGAACTTAAGTAACTTTTGTGGATGGGAAAATGCGGTAAAAGTAGATGTTGGTGGATTTTAATCGGGAGAAATGAAAACCGATTGATGGATTTGCTCTAAAATAGCTAAAAAATTTGGAGAAATGCCAACGACTAGAAGGGAGAGAGCAGTTGGAGTGCAAGTCACCAACTTCCACTCGCTGAGGACTCTTTCTTAGAGTGTCAAAAATCAAACCTAAAAATTTGCATGAGCTAGCGTTATGCAATTGCCTAACTTGCACTACAAGTAAAGATGGTGTTCCGTTAGAGAGAAAATTAAGAGTTCGAGGTTTAGTTCACGGCCTAAGCAATACCGTAAGAGAAGCAATACATATAGATTGGTAGGGAGACTTGTGGCGAATTGGCAATGAGTTACTATTCACAGAATGTACCGTTGTAAGTGGCTAGGGCACAGTTTTTTCTCTTTCAAATGTGGAAAATTGATGTTTCCATTCTACATCAGTTTTCTCTTTTCTTTAAGGGTTAAAATATGGCTTTCTTGTAACCAAAGAATATTGCACTTTAGAAGGGTAAATTATATTTTGCACCTATTTGATTTACGGACCAATTTGGTCCATATGCTATACAAATATGAGGGCATTCAAATTACAAATTGTTACACCACGGTCCTCTATCTGCCAAACTATGAAAGTTTATTCTAGTTAGGAGCTCATTTCACCTATTTTTTGCTTACATGGACGCTCAATTGATGCCGAAAGCCAATTTTCATCTCTTTCTTTGAATATATCTAAAAATTTAAAATTTTACAAGGAAAGTTATTATTTGTTGTTCATATGGCATACATCTATTAATATATCCTCGTCAATCTAGCATCCGTGTAAGCAAAAAGTGGACCAACTTGACAGTTGATTGGCAGAGGTAATGGTGTAAGGATATTTGTAACTTATTCGCCAATTTTTCAAGGACATGCATGGATCAAACAGTTTGTATGCCCTAGCGGTTGAGGCAACTGTTATCTAAAAGAAGTTGCACTACAAAAAAAAATGAGCACTGCGCACAATAAATTATCTGTGCCATTTGAGGCCAAAAAGCACCAACAATTGTACTCATAGACCAATAACAACAGTGCAGCTACTATCTTTGTGTCTGTGCCCTCTATGGACGTCACCATTGCTAAAAGGGCACAATACACTATTTGGTGCTCAAAGAGGCAGGCACAAATAGTGGTCTATTTGTGCCTGTTTCTGACAACTTTATCAGAAGACCTTTTCCAACCATATTGACACTTCTATTATAATTGTGCCAACAAGAATTAAATATAAAAAAAAAAATCAAAATTTAAAAAACTGAAACTGAATTGAGGAAATGCAAAAATTTAAATTTTCATAAAATGAAAACAGCCTACAACCATGAAACGGAAAGTAAGCACAAACCATGTTAAGCACCATGTAAGCACATATCAAGAAAATTCCAAACTTTAGAAAGCTACAAAAAGATAGTATAAGATCTTTAATTTGGGAACTCAACATAACAAAGTCAAATATAATTGAGAAAATAAAGATATGCAGGGATGTACTTACACTGAGAGAGCGGAGCAGTTGGAGACCTACACTTTACAGATTCAAATCTCCTCTTCTTAGAATTAACATGCATTGTACCCTCAAAAATGTTAACACTACATATTCAGAAATAGAATAAAACAAATTTGGAATTTGGAATTACAAAAATCATAAACGCTTAACCCATCTTCCTTTCAAAGTTCTACAAATTTATCTTAGACCCTGCTTCCTATAACACCACAAACACGACAAATAAGTACTTCAATTAAAAATTCAATCCTCATCATTATTTGTTTAACCCATTAAAAATAAAACTCAAATTAAGGAAACAAATGAATAGATCTGATATCAACACCCTTAGCAACAGTAAGGTAATAGGAATTTCATAAGTCACAACAATGAATTGTAGCTGGATTCTTACAGTTGCTAAATACTAGCTTTCTTACGGTTTACATACAGTTTGCCAAAGCTGAAAGCTAGTTGGAAATTAACAGCATCATATCAAGAAATTTGACGAGAGCATACAAAAGCTAGTTGGAAATAAAATTAACTATAAAGGTAAGATTAGGAGAAAATTTGGAAGACTTGAACAAATAAATCATTTGCCACTTCCAGTACCAGAGCAATTTGACAACAACATATGAAAGTACTACCAGTGCGAGTTCATTTGACAGAGATGGAAGAGGAAGCAAGAAGGGGCTGGGAGGGTAATGGAGGACTTATGGGTGTTGCAGAAGCTGCAGAGGCATAGAAAAGGAAGGAGGAAGCAGATCAAGCCCGAAGTTCCGAACAGGATGAAGAAAGTATCATCTATAGTCTGGTAATCCCATTCGTTTATAGCAGACTTATTTACCATATTAACTTTGACACGATCAACCAAAATGAAGAGGTTTAGTTCACAGTTAATAAGTTATGCATCAAACCGCACACATAAGGAAACAAAGAATAAAGCTGGATGCCATGCCACATTGCCACTAAGAAAACAATGCTACATATTTGAAAGAAAATGGATGAACTGTAAAGTGATTATAACTTACAGAACAATATCCATATGTCGAGGAGCATAATGTCCACCGCCTAATCCAAGAAGAACTTTATTCTTATCCTTCTCCCTAGAGCGCCAATAATATAGAAAATGAAGTTAGAGAAGCATCAAATTTTGGTTAAAATTGCAAACAAAGACATGAACTTTTCATGAAAATCAATATGCCCGTTCCAGTTTCCAACAGCAGTTCCCCCTCCAAGCCCAAGTCCTTCCCAAACTAACTGCAAGCACAGAAATTGCCACCAATTTATCCTCATGAGTTTTTTGTTCTGTTAAACTTTATAAGCTCAGGGAAAACCAGAAACATTACGAAGAGAGGAAAAGTATTTATTAAAAAAACCAACAGTAGGACGTATCAATGACTTGCTCAAATGATTGAAATTGGTAGTTGTCTACTTAACTAGAGCCATAACTTGTGCTGCATCTTGCCTCTTCCAGTACCCATCTGTGCTGCCTATATCAACCAAGTAACATCAAAAAACAAGAAACCCTCAAATGCATAAAAAATACGGAAAACCATGTCATATATAGTAGCTTCAGACTGAATAACAGCTTTCCAAAGCCAAATATACCATTGGCTAATACATTAATTAGTACATATACAACTCAATATTTGTTAATTCATAAAAATAGCCAATCACCTTCCAGTCTAAACCAATTCGAAGTGACAGCAGGTCACTTTCCATTCGAAGCAAAAATGGGTCTGTTTGAATCTGAACCAGATCAAATCCCTTTTTTATTATAACCCAAAAGAGAAAAAAGCTAAGTTCCCTTGTGTTTCAAACAAACCCTAACCCTAACCCTAAAAGTAATCACAAATTATTAACTAAATTAACCATTACAAGTTCTAAATTGTTACCATTTTACCTGGACCGAAGCGGAGAGGAAGGAATCGCATTATGCAGGCACTGAACTGAAGGGGAACTGGGGATGAGTTGAGAGTTGAGGCCGACTGATTTGCAGATTCTGTGTGAAGGAGAAGGATTTGCAGAGTTTGTGAGAATGTGTGAACTCGACTGAAGACTTGAGTTGAGACCCACCTATTCGCAGTGTGTGTGAAATTTGAAGGGGAAGGATTTGCAAATTATGTTTCTGCGTGACTTGAGAATTGAGATGAGAGGAGAGAGAGGGAAATAGCAAAAATTTGGGGAAAATATAAGGAGAGAGCCTAGGGTTGAAGAAAGGCTCGGTTCGACTGGGAAAGGGAGAGCCAGAAAGAGAGGAGAGGCGGAGGAATTGAGGAGAGGCTGGGTTTGAATGGGGAAACGCAGAGATGCGGAATGAAGGAAATGAGGAGAGAGTGAGGTGTGAAGATTGAGGAAAGTGTTTTGTTTAAAACATTATTTTAAACAAAGGGCACAAAAAATTTACCTTTACTTTAAATATATTAAATTGTAGAATACAATTACAATTACAGTGTCATTGCAAATTAATAAAAAATTTCCATTGCTGACATTAAAGCCACCAAAGAAGAAAGGCACAAATCCATAATGGTGCCAACATATTCTTTTGCTATGGAGTGATTTATTATTTATTAATATTTACCGGACACAATTTCGAATATTTGTGTCATAAAAAATAATTTTTAATTACTAAGATATATTGTCTATATGAAGACACAATGAGACTTACAGTGATTTATTATTTATTAATATTTACTGGACACAATTTCTAAGATTTGTGTCAAAAAAAAGGAATTTATAATGATTAACTCATTTGTATATCTGAAGACCGATTAACTTTGCGCAGAGACCGATGACCCTAAGGGCACAATTGTTGGTTATGTGTCACTGCAAGAAGGACTTTTAGTACAGTAAAAAAAATAAACACTTACGATAATGTCACAAACCATATCACCAAGTATCAAAACAAACCTGCTAACAATCTAAAAAGCAGTTCAAAAAGATATGAATCTAACAAACATTCATTGCATATGGAAATGATCCATTGTAAATCTAAAACACGCCACTTAGTACTATGGTGTAGTGGTATTCTTATTTACTTGTAAGTGACAGATCTGAGGATTGATTATCGCCAAAAATGATTTTGAACAACAATATTGCTAACATATTTTGAGGCTATAACACTGCACAGTAATAAATAGCTTCATACCATTATTTACCACAATTTTATAATTTAATTTTTTGGTCTACTAGAGGTCAAGACAAACAAAAAAACACATAAAGTGTTGCTGACAAACAATTTTTATAGACACAAAAAGTCTTTTGTGCCCATATTCAATAAAAAAGTTGTCATCTGACCCCACTCGGCACGGTTTCCGTGCCCATTACTGTTTTGTGTCTTTTTTTTTAACATTGGGCACAATAGATGGTGCCCTCTATGGAATGGGAACTGTTTAAGCTTTTTGGTGATTAAACAGACACAACCTTCTCAATTGTGCCCTTTGTTTTGTACCCAAAGCTCATTTTTCTTGTAGTGTCGTTGTCATAAAATACCAGTTTTGGTTAGGGATTCAACTCAAGTTGGAATCACAAAATTAACTAACCACGAAATTAGTAGAGAATACCAAACTTTACAGAGAAGAACTACGTACTCTTATTAAAAAAAGCTAACTGACAATTATTACATTCAGCCAATTTCAATGCTTAAGTATATATATAGCTTGATAATCAACATTAATCCTCTCAAACAACAAACTACTTTGAGCCCTCGACGAATCTATGCTCCCTGTAACATCATAAACCAAAGAATAACAAAACATTAAATGAAGATTAATATAACATGCTACGAATAATGATGACTAATCGCATTTGAACTTACGAGAGGCTGCATATCATTCATGACCAGATGTACAAGCAGGTCGTCTTGGGGGTAGCTGCTGGTGTGGTGTTCTCTGCAATATTGTCACGTAAATTGGGTTTTATTATCAATACAAACCTAGTTAATTACATTATTGTAATGAAAAACACAAGAAAATTGTATAAACTTCTGAATCAGACATTGACATTTTGTTAGGAATTATCTGTTGTTTTGCCCCACTGAAATATCAATATATATGGTTTTCGAGGTGATGGACTCGTTAGATTTTTCTAAACTTCAACGAAATTGACAATAAAAATTGTCGCGTTCCCGAAAATAATGCACTTATGTGTAGTTATAATTCTATACCTGGAGTTTTGGTCGTAAGGTCTCCAGTGCTGCTGTTGATTTGGGATTCACCCCTGCACCTTGCTGTTACACATCCATGAATTGAATTTTTATTTTATTTTATTCATAGAATTGAATGAGCAAAAAGTAAAAAGATAGAGAGTAAGAGAGAAGAGGTTAAGTTTCATTTTTTTTTTTTTTTGGTAGGGATTAATAATACCTTGCATAGTGCCCAATCTGCTGAATCAAAGAAGGCACGTTCATGATCCTGCATGCATGCACGCACACACACAAATTAGGGTTTTGTTCGATGGGTTCAATGAAATATAACAGAAAAAACAGAACTGACTGAATTTTTTGAAGTGGTAATCTGTAATCGATTGACCTTTGAAATCAAAGGCTTCTTCTTTGGCGCAAGTCCTCCATATTTGTTGGCAGATGTTGCCTGTAATTATAAAACAAAAAAAAACAATCAGAATTGTCAATACTGATTGGTGAGATATTTGGTAGGTATTCCTATACAGTATTTAAGGGTTTTTGACCAATTTGGTGAGTCATTAAAAACTAAAATTCTACAATACACAAATGTATAAAATGCACTAAGTATTGCACGTTTGAATTTGCATGACCAACTTTTTGACAGTCTCAATTTAGCCATTCAAAATTCAATGCATTTCATAAACCGGAATATTGTAATTGAGAACAAAGATGAATATATACAATGGTTATGAAGCCCGAATATGGATACCGTGATGTCACAAGATACAATAAGACATCATGATACGAAACATTTCTAAAAATTAGAATACCATAAGCCATTGATACAACAATAAAAATATATAATTTACATATTTAAACATGGAAACATCCTAGTTGTAAGTTTTGAACATTGTGTAATTTGCATTTTTCTCTAAAATTTGCGGTGAAATAATCAATACGACACGTGTATGTATTTTAACAAGGAAAGTCTACGTTAATGTTCATAGTTTTAAGTTGCAACCACTTCACCTGCTCCCGACATTTCGAATAGGAAAGGTGTATATTCCTGCCGTGTCAAAATAGTAGCCGTTGCTTACTAATGTCCTAAATGTAATGCGTCCCCACCCACCCAAATCTAAATTGCATTTTTGGGCCCAACAATTAGAGGTCTCAACCTAGCGGGCCGGTACAAGAACGGCACAGACACAATCCACTTAAATAAGGCATGGCACAGCTTAACTCTATTTAATTAAGAATACGTCACGTCACGATTCGTAAGAAGTGGTGGAGCCGGCCTAGGATTTAAGTTCAATGGGCCGACTGGCCCATAATTTATTGGGCCCGTCATAACCCAAGCACAACCCGAGACCCTGGCCCATTATAAAACACCTCATTTTTATTATTTTTAATTACAAACATACATTTTAAGGTTAGTAACACTTGGTATTAGTGATATTTAGCTTAATAACATGTTCAAATAAAAAATTTTAAAAATTTTAAAATAACTAAAGTTTGTTTTGCTGAAGTCGGTCCAATTAGTGACTCTGAACGGCCCAGGTCTTAATGGGCTAGGACTGTGGGTTGAGCTGGGCTTAAAGTAGGTCAACCCAAGCACAATTCGTTTATTAAGTGGGTTGGCCCAAGCACAACCCAAAGAGACTTTATATAGGTCGAGCCATGCCAGACCAACCCATTTGATACCTCTACAATAAGCTAAGAAAATTACATCTTTTTTAAATCTCACATATAAAATTTCCTCAACTGATATAGTATATGCCTTTCGGCACAAAGAGGATGTAATTTTACAGATAAAATTAGAGAATTATCAAAGTTTTTTCTTATAAAAAAAGTATTATTCACCTTTTTGACATTAAAAAGATGTTTTAAATTCAAATCTCACTATTTTGTTGTATTTTGTTTTTAAACTGACACAAACAAGTGAGTTTCAAATTTTGGCATTGCTTATTTGTGGTGTCTTGACAAGAAAATGGAAGCAATTAAAGAAACCATTTATGGTAGCATAATTATTTTTCCCTATAGTAAGAAAAATATTTTTTTTTCGGTGTAAAAAGATATATAGTCAAGATGTCATGTATATAAAGTAAAAGACCCTTATGGTCAAATTTTCCAATCTATTAAAATTCCATTTGATTAATTAAAATACCAAAGGAGAAAATCATTTAGTATACGAGAATAAAATATTAAAGTAAAGAAAATAATAAAATATTAAAGTAAAGAAAATCGTTTTTCTCCTGGTCCTCACAAGGCGGAGAGTTTTGTTGGCTTATGATCGTCCTCTAAAGATAATTTGGAAAGAAGAGACCTATTCTCACCCACCAACCTCAATATATTAGTTCAAATTATATGTTGGGTAGAGAAAATCTATACATAACGTAGGATAGAAGAAACTTATACGCTAGTAAATTAGTAATTAATAAATAAAAATACTGCCACCAACTTTATTTGAATAAAGTGGATGTTGAGCGTATCACGTGACCCATGCAGTACCAATTGCAGATACGACCACCAAGGTTCTTGGTTTTTATACATTAGAACCGACACCATGGAAATAGTCTACGGTAATTTGAATTTTTGTATTTTTTTTTTCCTTTAATTCGTCTAATTAAACTCAATAATTTAGCAAATAATAAGTTGGAATTACGAATAAGAGAGAGAATAAGGAGCAGGTTACCTCATGGTCTTGGGCAGAGAAATAATCTTGGCCTCTGTTGCAATCCTCCATCTTGGCTCTCCTGCACGATCATGGATTCTAATCAATCATGCCAACAAAATTAAGAGCTAATTAACAATGAAAACCAAAGGGATTATAGAAGAAATTTGGCATGAAAATTGAGAATTAAGACATGAAAATAGAGAGAGAGAGAGAGAGAGAGAGAGGTTGCTAACAAGAACAATGCCGCTGCAAATTGCAGAAGTATTGAAATGGGGTAGGAGTAGGTTAATCTTAGTAATATATACATATAAATATAATATATATATATATATATGAAGACCAAAATGATAAAAGAAACTATAAGAGAAAGATAAAAGGGATCTTGGCATTACCTTGTGGAAGAGCAAAGTGAGAGATGCAAAAGGGAACCAAAGGATAAAAAGAAAGAGAGAGACGAGGAATGAGGGTTGAGTGAGAGGTAAGATAAGAATGTATTTGTATTTATTTCTCTGTCTTGTATTTTAGTATTTAATTTTGATTTGAGAAATGCATATCTCATTTTCTCTTTCTATTTCTCGTGACTTGCTGTCGAGTGATTCTAATTATGCACAACTAAACGATTCTCATAATGTAGCTACGATTTCTTGTAAATAATTCTATGCAGAAAAAGAAATAAAAGGAAAGTATGTTCAAACCAAGCCCAATATAAAAGTTTGATTTGTATGGTAAAGAGATAAAAGAATGGGAACTAAATCTCCCTAATAAACCGTATAAGATAGCGTAGTTGAGGCTGAGGTTAATCGACTGTCAGCAAATTCTCAAATTCTCAAATTCTATTGGACTAGGAGGAGAGCCATCGGGTGGTCCATTCAAAGCCATCGGGTGGTCCATTCAATCACAAACAGTACATTTGTACACGTGCAATTTATCTACTTTACGTACCGACAACCACTGCAATTTTTGTTGGTTGTTTTCTTATATGGATTTGACATGCCATTGTTGCAGACTTGCAGAGATGAAATAAGAGGAAGGGAGTAACGTCTAGCAGGAGAAAAACATGGGAGAATTTTATTTAGTTTTGTTTTTTAAATGAAAAATCAGAAATAAAACCAATATATAAGAATAAGAATAATACTTGCACATTCATAGAGAATGCACATATCTCACGAATTACGTATTTATTGTATAAATTTCATAATCAAAATCGTTCTATTTTTTAATTTTCATTTGAGGATTATTCGTACAAAAAATTATTTGAATCTAAGATCGTTTAGTCATTCAAATATGTTAAACAAATCGACAATATAAGTCTCAAGTATCTCACTCATCATAAACCATTTAATTTATAAAAAGTAAACTCCAAAAATTAAAAACTGTTGTAGGCATAATTTACTAAACAATTATGGAGGCCTTAGAAAGAAAGGGGGTGCAGCACATAGAGAGAAAAGAGAGAGATGTGTAACTGTGAGGTGTGTTTTATCTCACCCCATTGTGCCTTTATTTATAGTAGTGGGATAGGTAAAAAAATTTCCCTTTAGGATTACAACATTTAATAGGTAATCTACTCCTAATAGGAATATAAGAAACATTCCCATATCTAGTAGGATTTACACAATCACATTCCTATTCTAATAGGACTGCAACACTCCCCCTTGAGTGTGTAAATACTCAAGTAAATGGCGCATCAGGTCTTCAGTGATGAAGCAAGTACAGTTGATGAAGTTGTCGGCACAATGAGCGAATGCGAGTCTCAAATCAACGGAAGAATGCATAAAAAGTAAAACTCACAAAACCTCACTATGATAAAACCCAAGGTGGGAGAAAACCCATAGACTAAGGAGAAAAGTGAGAAGTTGCATTAAGTCAAAACTATACGTCTTTTGGACGCAAGTAGAAGAGCTTTCAAGGGTATGATCAGCCCAGGATGGGTGCCTCGTTAAAACCTAGTTAGGTAGCAAAAACCTAGTGGGAAAATGCTCATAATCGTAGGGAAAAAAAGTACATTAAGATCAAGTGAGTATACTTCTGGATACTCCCCCTGAGTTTGACATAACTTTCAAATTAGAACTACAAGCATTGCATATGATAGTGAGGCATACCAATTCCTCGGACAAGCTTCTGGAAGGTTGACTTCAACAGTGACGTCATGTAGAGGTCAGCAAGGTTGTCTGGGATCGGCTTGCATGACTTCAATCTCATGATGCTTTGCTGATGTAGATGTAGACGCAGTATGTCTTGGTGTTGACTTTGTTGATGTATCATGGCATAGTCGGTTGATATATACGGCATAATCTTCATGGATCGTTGTTGGGACTCAACGATGGATGAAAAACAGCAAGTACTTCAAATATGCTCAACAAGAACTCCTAACCATGTCTCACTTGTGGCATAGTGAAGTAAGGTAAGTCTTGGAATGATTCGAAGATTTCGCAACTAAGGTCATATCGTGGACCTCCAAGATATTGCGATGTCCCTAACGGTAAAGACATCACCATTCGGGGATTTTGCCTTGTGCGGGTTTGATAAGTAACCAGCGTCAGCATAATAAACAAGGCAAGCATCATTTTGAGGATCATGGGGGTTGGATCCGCTCGAGATGCGTTGGGATTTGCCCTTGTGCGTGTTGGCGCGGTGCTCCATCTTTACCAAGATCAACATCGAATGAGATGTCATGTCTAAATACAATGAGCTAAATACAACGAAGTGCAAAGTTGAACTCATATATGGAATTTCGGATTCCATAACCTCTTCAAGGGTCTCATTTGCATATAACGTATGGACGAACAAAGGTATACTCAAAGGTGACACATTCAAGGTGTAGTTCGACTGGTAGACCAAAATACCGTCAGAACAATGCTTCAACTTCAGGTCAAGGCATAAACGAGTTTTCCCAAGATCTTTCATCTCAAATTCCATCTTCAGGTGCAAGGCAGTTTTCTCAAGCTCTTCCGAAGTCTTAGTGAGATTCGTGTCAACGACATAAACTGCAACTCTAGCAATTTAGAATAAGACTTCATAGTTTAACACGCAAGGGCATAATTCATATCCTTGACTGATCAAATAATCACGTAGACGGGTATACCACATCCGTCGGATTTTTCAATCCATAAATGAATGCCTCAAAACGAGTTAAGAGGGTGTTCCGTGGTTTGGAACTATTTGAACCAGCCCATGTAATTCTTCAGGAAATTACATGTAAATCTCTGTATCTATATCCCCATGGAGAAACACTAACCACATTTCATAATGTTGTTATCAATCACATGACGTTTTTTTAGAGAAACCTTGCGCCGTAAGGTGTGCATCATATCGCACTATTTCATTCATCTCATAACGCTTCATTTCCCACTTGTAACACAATAGGGTTACCTTGGGCAGTGTAGGAACGACAGGTCTAATACACACTTTGGTAAGGAATTTGACCTAGATTGTAATTTTAGTTGTCGAATCAGTTATACGTTGTCACTTAATCAACGAAACACAGTTCGATATCGTCGCTTTTCATTTATGTCGGTAGCTACCATATAAATGAAAACATCATCGATGATAATCTCATTTCAATTCCATTTAGCTCATCCAAACTAGTATACTGGACCAAAAACTTCAAGTCTCGGGAGTAATCCGGATTAATCTCATGAGATGGAAATGATTTAAGACAGTGATCAAGTTTAGATTCATTGTTGTGCCGTGTCTTCCTCTTCCAGGGAAGTGAATCATACGAATCGAATGATCTGTCGTGCTCCAGGCCATGACAGATTGATTGGTTATCCGTCGGTGTACCGGACCGTCCAACAGGGGCGTCCAAACCATCCAACAAAGGTGGCACACCCTCTAAGGATGTTGACTCGACGTCCGTTAAGTACGTATATCATTGCAGGCATGTTTGCAGCTGGTATATGATCTCGTCACTTTAGCTAGATCAGAGGAATGCGTCTGGAGCAACATTCTGAAATCTAGATTTCATCGCACTTGCTTATCATACTTGTGCGGTATGGGGATCGAGATGAGACATAGTGGGCAACGTCCATGCAAATTCGCGCCGTTCTCCAGGAACGTTGACGTTCTTATCTCCCCTAATGGCGGGAAGACTGTCTCATTAAAGTGACAACCCGCAAATGAGCAGTAAAGAGATCGCATACAAGGGCTCGAAGAGAGCTAGTGTGAAGGAGAATCAGGATTGACAAAAGATACACATCCTTCTTTGAGGACCCATAGTGGTACGTTGTTGGGGCGCAACTTGGCACATGGAATGCACACCCAAATACATAATTATGAAAATCGTCAGGTTCGTACCCAGCAACCAACTGTAACGTCATATAGGTTGGGTGGCAATGGGCCTCAAGGCGGACCAACATAACTGCGTACGAGATTGCATAGCCCTAGGCAAAAATCGAAAACTTGGTACGTTTACCAAAATTCGGGCAATCATTTACATTGCGCTTTATGACCGCTAGGCGAGGCTATTTAGGGTGAACATAGGAATTCAATGTTCAATTATAAACCCAAAACGACATGCAATACTTTATTGAAAACCGTCGATATAAACTCTCCGGCATTATCTAGTCTCCAGGACCCTAAGGGATAAGTAGGGTGGTAAACCCTTAATCAGCCAGAAGGTTTAGTAGTAATGTTTGTGGACAAACATATGACCAGTTTGTCGATTCATCAACCAAAACCATATGTATTTATATGGTCCGCGTTTTGGTTGGATTAGTCCACATATATTCCCTTGAATTTACTGTGAAAAGAGAGTCGTGTCGTATCTTTACGAGGAATGATATAGAAAATCAATTTCCCTAATGAGCATGCTTGGCAAAGTGTGCTTGTAGGCACAATATCCTTACTTCAGATAAGGAGATGCGTTGTAGCATCATTGTTTGACCTAAGTGTCCCAAAAGGTCGTGCCAAAGCAAGTAAACTGCTCAATCACTAGGCTCCAGGCCGGTCACATATGGTGTATTCCCAGTTGGAAGACAACCCATTGGCCCCAAATCAAAGCTTCAAGCTCATTTTTGGATGTGGTGCAAAGATATTTCACTCTATTTTCTTCAGTGGTTTCATTTATGATCATTGTCATCTTGAATATCCTTAAAAACTCAACGACATGGAGAATTTTAAGGTCCCTTAAATGGTGATGCAGTACCATTCATACAACGAGGAGCGTGCCAATGCTCTTAATCAGGTTGGATAGACCTGAAGTCGTTGTTAGAGATGTGATTTAGGAGTAAAGTTAGTGTGTGTAGTACGCATTCATCTAGACAACTAACTTTCCCACATTCCTACCTAATCACGTGTTTAATTGAATCGGTCACATGTATTAAGAAACATGATTCAATTAACTCATATTCGAGGACAATATCAATAAGATTATTCATAAGTAAAACAAACACCAAACTTGAATCCAAGAACATGGAAAAATGTTCACAAACTAAACCAAAGTTAATATGGTGGATTTGGCCAACAAGGCCATCCATGTCAAAATTCTTCTTTTCCAACGATGTTTGGTGGAGCAAAATTAATCTCACATATTGACTACTAGAATAGTACTTCTTAACAACATTGGTAGGGGCATGAACAGGTGCATAACCAATGATTTATTCTATCAAGACGAAAGTAGATTCTGCAGGGTTAAAGTTTGGGAATACTATCCCTTATTCTTGAAGTTTTAGGTCTTAGGAGCCAAGGATCATGCTTCGGGCATGATGCCACACCTTGGCATGCCCTGATTCTACCATATGTTGGAAAAACAAACTCGAAATTGGATTGTGAGAAGGTATGCCATTCGATGTATCCCTGCCGAAGTAGTGCATCACCATTCGGTAGGCTTTGACTGAACTGGGTCGAGCCATTCGGTAGACTTCAACCGAACTGGGTCCATACCTTTCTCTCACGTTTGTGGTAGTAATCAGATCCGGGAATTTGGTAAACTTTAGCTTTCTACACTGCTGCTTCATGGGCGAGTTATAAACAAGGAAATACGAGAAAAGTATTCTCTAGTCAAAATTTGATCAGATTTATAAACTTCGGAATTGTACTCATTCATGGACATAATCATGGTGTGCTTTAGGTAATGTCTTTCATGATTAGACGGTCCGTATGAGCGAGCCAAAAAAGTCATAAAATCCTCATTCGAGAGGTACTTCTGTTTGTAATGCTTTCGAGCATAAGTCTTCGAATGAAGATGGCGGGGGCTTATTCAGCTTTTCCATGCCATTGTTGGCTTCAATGGTTTCTCAGCTTCTTGATAATAAAGTGGAGATTCACGTCTTGTACCCCACATAAAGTAGTTTCTATTAGAAACATCCAAATATGGGAAATCAAACTTGTGATGGTTCGACAATCCATTGTATTTGGAGGGAACAAGATTGTGATTGGTGTTATGGGAATGAATCATCCATAAGCATCAAAGTTAGAACATTCGAGTTCTAAGACATGGTTTTCATGAAAAACGTCAGGTTTTCATAGGTGTATTGTTTTATGAAAACTTCAGGTTTCAAAGGCACTAAATTTGAAACTACATGTTCAATTTAGTTTATGAACGTTTAGTTCATAAAAGAAAGGTTCCTGTAAGAACACATAATGCATTATACAACTCAGTGTAATGGATTTGAGGTTCTTCGGGAACTCAAGTGTGAGCGCTTTGGGACTACGAAAGTGAGTCAACGGTTCAAAGTATAAAAATAAATTATTGAATCGTTAATGTCCAAAAGTGAGCTTCAGGCCAATAATTTTGGATTCATTATCAGATTAATGGACTGCAAGTCACTTTTAATTAATTCAATAGACCGGGACCATTCAGGGTCGATCGTAAAAGCGAAAATAATAATAGCATTCGAGTTAAAATTATTTAAAATGCCAAAAAAAATAGCATTGGGTCGAAAAAAGAACTTTGGTTGGCTGCAATACACGGCCTTGCAAATAAAAGCTGCAGGCCTTTGGGGACACGGCTGCAAGTCAGCCCAGGTTGCTGCAAGGTGCAGGTGTGCAGCAGAGATGTGCCGGACTGGTATGCGGGCCGAGACTCCGGGGCAGGCCCAGCCAATAGCAGGCTTGTTGGTTTGGGCCAGGGGCGCGAGGGCAAGGCCTAGCATGCGGCTGCAGGCCGAGCTGGAGGCGAGCTGGGGCTTCAGGCCCAACTGAAAAACCTTCCCAGGCCACAGGCCTAGTCAGTCTTGCACACAGCAAGCCCA
Source organism: Heteromeles arbutifolia (assembly GCA_024362995.1). Taxonomy (NCBI): domain Eukaryota; kingdom Viridiplantae; phylum Streptophyta; class Magnoliopsida; order Rosales; family Rosaceae; genus Heteromeles; species Heteromeles arbutifolia. The sequence goes on from JANCRC010000006.1 coordinate 25,727,985, forward strand.
AAAGGCTGCTGCCTTTGTCCGGATGTCAAACGCCATAAAAAAATCCCAATAGACTTCTTTTCTCTTCATTTTTTTTTCGACATTCTTCGGGTTTGAAAAACCCTAATTACTTCTAGTTTATTTTAATTCTTTGACTCACAAATTCAACAGAGCATAATTACGTATTGCATGAAACAAATATATATATTGACAAATATATGAATATATACAATATATATATTGGAAGGAAAATATAAACATAGGGGGGTTCATGCATCATGGGGAATGTTTTCATGCTTCATGGTCATTTCAAATATCTTACTTTATTTTAAGCGTACCTGATCGGCACAAAACAACAAAAGCCTTTAAATTTTGTAGAAGATCCTTCTCGGAAAGCCGGAATTGCATCTCCAATGCATTGTATCACATTTAACAAAGAAAAATTAAATTGAATCAATAGCATGTAGATTAATTCAATAAAATAATAAATTAATCATAAAAAGAATGATTAAAACGTAATACTCCCCTGATTGAAGATAAAACTCTCTTGTTAGCGTAGCTTCAAAAACGTGTTGATTATGTGTTGTAGGCATAATTTACTGAACAATTATGGAGGCCTTAGAAAGAGAGGGGGTGCGGCACATAGAGAGAAAAGAGAGCGGCACATAGAGAGAAAAGAGAGAGATGTGTAACTGTGAGGTGTGTTTTATCTCACCCTATTGTGCCTTTATTTATAGTAGAATGATAGGTAAAAACCTTTCCCTTTAGGATTACAACATTTAATAGGTAATCTACTCCTAACAGGAATATAAGATACATTCCCATATCTACTAGGATTTACACAATCAGATTCCTATTTTAATAGGACTGCAACAAAAACAAAATAGTTATTTTATCAACAAGATTATTATTTTTTTAATCAAATAGGCCCTTAAAAATGAAATACATGAGAGCATGTTGAGGGGAGGGGAGGTTAGGCCTTAATGCGGCTATGCTATGTGTGCAAGGCTCGGCTTTTATGTCAAAAAGTTTTCGAGATTGGCATAATTGATAGAAGTGGTATTTAAGTTTGTCCATAAATCATTTTGATTATTTTATGAAACATTTGCCATTAGTTTCGTTCAGTTGTCACATGATCACCTGTCCAAGGGTTTTTTTTTTTTTTTTTCAAACCAACCCCTCCACTTAACAATTATATTGATAGATTTTCCACTAAAGGACCAAAATGGTTTACGATGGACAAACTCATGAACTACTTCTATGAATTTTCATTATTAGGGATCAAAGTGATGAGTTATGTTAATCTTAATGACCAATCTCAATAACCATTTTGGCTAAAAAGCCTACAGGTTTCTGAGTGAAACAAATGATAGTAAGCAAGCAAATCAAACAACTAACAAAAACATGGAGATTTATATTAGTTCAGCTTTGTAGCCTGCGAAACAACATTTCCAATGGTTAAGATAGGGTGAAAATAACTCTATATTTTTCCATACAATTACTGAAGTCCCAGCTTCCTATTTTTCTAGTGTTATCATATTTCAATCTTAGAAGATGTCTTAAATTCAAAACAACTCGATCTCCTCCCTAATTAAAAAGAATTTACTCGGCTAAGAAGAAGGAATAAGTTGTTAGGGTCTAACAATATTTTTGGGAAATGAATTAGTGATAATCAAGAGTTGAAGAACTACTAACTCCTAAATAAGCCAAGTTGCACAAACTTGCCATTACCATACAAGAAAAAAATTGATAGAATGAGAAAGTAAAGCACCAATAAAACTAACTTCAAACTAAACCATTGTGAATTAACGGTGGAAACATCGCAAAACTTGGTAGACTGGGAAAACAAATGAGACATATTGAGTACCAGTAAAACTAACTAAAAGCTAAACGATTGTGAATTAAGGGGGAAAACATCGAAAAACTTGGGATGGTTCAGGCGTCCATGGTACGATTTGCTTTGATGGGAGTTGATATTCTCTCTCCTTCTAGTCCCTCTCCATTTCCTTCCCATCCTACTTGAATGGTTATGGTTAAGCCATAAGCCACGTCAACATCTTATATTGATTTTTTTATAAAGACAATAAGACAAAAAGCAAAGTGTGAGAGAATGGGAGGGAAGTGGATGAGATTAGGAGGGGATAGAATTCTACTCCCATTGTGAGCCATCAATGTGAGGATATTTGCTGGGTAATAAGTGTTGGAGCAACATTAGAAAATATGAGAAATATAAAAGAATTACAAAAATAATCATAAAGAAAATCACAACATCAATTATGTATGAGATTAATATAAACAATCAATGAAAAAGTAAAAAAAAACTGACAAACTTAGAGATTGAGACTTGGATAAATGCAATGTCTAAAAGATAGAATTTCATCTATACTCTTGTGCTTGTAGTTCGGTAGGAGTCCATTTTCACAGAATTCAACAATCTATAATCCGACGTCAAAGTACTTCAACGACAGTATGACCATTTAAGCAACTATTTCTTTCTTGAAGGAGCCCTGGTACGCTAAAAATGCGTACTCATGCTCAATGACAGTATGACCATTTAAGCCATTCAAAAAGTCATTGAGTTCAGCTGAGTTCAGCCGAATGGTGATAATGAATAGAATAATATGTTATACGTAGACGTAAGTTTAGTGCAGCATTCGAAACGCTCCAAATTCTAGGACAAAATAAAATAAAATAAAGTATGAACAATTTTTTATTAAAAACCTTACGGCTCATCAATCAATATATTATCTTGGGTGAATTGCTAATTTAGTCTCTAAATTATCACCTCAGTGAAAATTAGATCCCTAAACTATTTTTTTTTCAGAAAAATTAGTCATTGAATTATAAAAATATGTCAATTACATCCCTAATATTATATTCAAAACTACTATATTCAATTTTCCGTCAATTTAAGTCACGTTACTTGCATGTGATACATATTAGAGGGTAGATTGGTAGTTTTTCATAAGAAATAGTGTAAGTTAACTTTGGAGGGTAAATTAGATGTTAGATTCGCAACCTATATGAAATGTGAATGGCTTATAGGTGAGAAAATGATGGTATTACACTCTAAAGTGTGTCAAGTGACTTAAGTTGAAGAAAAATTGGACAAAATAGCTTTCAATATAATAGTAAGGATGAAATTAGCAATTTTTAATGAATTTAAAGACTTATTTTACCAAAAAAATAATTCAGTGATCTAATTTTAACTGAGGTAATAATTAAAGGACTAAATTGACACTTCATCCTATTATCTTTGGATCGCCTTTACTTTTACAGTAGAACTTTCCCTTTTCCTTCCTATTCTTTGACTTCGAAAAGGAAGAGGACTAATTACTAATTGATTACTAATCCCATATAATATTTTTTGGGTGTGACTATCAATTTTTTGATAGCTCCTAATTAAAACTTAATCTCTCCTAAGTTTGCTTCAATAGAAACATGATGCTTCAGGTCACCAATTTCCAGTTTGTGTTGGCCCAAAGGGATTCTCCGGATCCCCAATTTGTCAACAACACTGAGGTGCTTGCACACGTGGACGCCAACCCTGACCCGTCTCTCCGATCCGGCCACGATATGGACCTTGTGAAATCCCACCAGCTGCTTGTTGGGGGCCCATTTTCCCGCCGGCGGGGTCGCGAACACCAGAAGAGTGTGGGTCCCATCCATGGTTCCGGTGTTTTTTATGTCAACGTGGACGTCGAGTGAGAGTGAGTCGCAGTTTGTGTGGCTCACTCGGACGCCGTGGTTGCCTAGCATGGTTGTGTTTTTGGCGGCAACGAGGCTGGTGAGTGGGACCGAGACCAGTGTAGGCCCCTGGGCTAGGGAGTGGGAGAATCTGGTGTAGCTTAGGCCCAGCCCAAATGGGAAGACAACTGGGCCCTTGTAAAATCTATAGGTCCTACCAGGATACCCTCTTGCTGGGTCTGCTCTCATGGCCATGTCTGTCATTGGCAGGTTGGCCACATAATTTTGAGGGTACCATGTCATGGGGAGCTTTCCACCTAAAGAAACAAAACATAATTAATAAGTATTACGTGACAGCGTAACGGTCATCAACATAAGTTTCTCATTAGTTCAAGTATTACTTGGGTTTGTAGTGCCGAATAGAACATCAGCAATGGCGGTTCCTCCAGCCTGGCCTGGATACCCAACCCAAATAATCGCTCCAATGCGAGGATCATTCTTTGCGAACGTCACATCAATAGGGCCGCCTGACATTATGACCAGAATGGTTGGCCCCCTAGAAGCCCTGGTCACCCTGGACACTAGCTCTTGTTGGTGTCCGGGCAAGAGGAGGCCGGTCCTGTCTCTGAACTCTGCTTCAATTGATTGGTCAAGGCCTATTACTAAGACGGTTGCATCAGCTTGTCTAGCTGCAACCTCAGCAGCACCAATTAGTTGATTTCCATTGCAATGAACATCTGTGCACCCAGCTTGGTGTATGGTCCTTGTGTACCTCGCAATTCCTTGTAGTGGTGTAGTGTAACCACATGCAATACCTACATACAATTACAAAAAATATCCAATGGATTAAATTTTAAATCTTTGCTAAGAAAATAGGACTAGAGCGACAAAATATATATGCACAATTTTACATTTTTAGTAGACTTACCAGCATAATTTCCAATCATTGTTTCTGTAACATCAGAATTGGGCCCGATTACCGCCACAATACGGTGGCGCGTGGTTGAGAGGGGTAGCGAATTCCCACGGTTTTCAAGCAGAACAATGCCTTGTCTGGCGGCTTCAAGGGCTAGCTCATTGCTGGACGGTTTGCACACATCTGCTAGGCCTAGGTTTCCATATCGTTGAGCTGACGGTTCGCCATCGAACATTCCCAATCTCATCTGGACCGTGATTGTGTTAGCCAACGCATAGTTAATGTCGATCTCGTTTACATGGCCAGTCCTCACGGCCGCCTCTGTGTGGATGCCAAGGAATGGCCCACAATCCAAATCCAAACCTGCTTATTACAAAATTGGGCTTAGATTTTCTTAACTTCCTCTTTTGAGACGTACCAGATAACATTAAACTCATATAAAATGGTTAAACCGCTAATGACCTGCTTTAATTGCGTATGCAGCTGCTTCTTCTGGTGTTTTGGTGTAATGTTGGTTATCATAATAAACACCAACTGAATCACAATCCGAGACAATATACCTATTTTGGACACATAAACCACACGCTTAATCAGTAATTAATTAGAGGCTACTAATTCAAATTAAGAAAATTATACAGAAGCAATTCAAGTGATAATTCAAATCAATGGGACTCACCCATTGAGTTTCCATTGACCACGGATTGTGCCTTTGAGGAGATCAGGGTCAGCACAAGTAGGCTTTCCGTTGACCTGGTTGTAGGAGCACATAACACTAGCAACATTCCCATCCACCACACAGGCTCTGAAGGGCACGTCATATGTGTCTTCCAAGTCCTGCTTGCTAACCTGCACATTTCACACGAAATATTATTTACCTCTGCATATACAAAAACGCTCTTTTGTCTGACAGTCTAATATTTTACGAGGTCAGACTGTCAATTCGAGAATCGAAACATTAGTAGGTCTACATTGACAATTTGACAACATAACACGATACGCATGCAAATATACTTGAACGTACAGTATGATGACTAGCTAGTTAGGTTAAGGTTTTGTTACCTTAGCGTTGAAGTGGAAGCGATCAACACCGTTCCAGTTATCGAGATCATAGGCGGTGTAATGTTTGCAGCATGCAGCAACCTTAAGGCGATTCCCAGCACCATCACCTTGGAGGCCCTTGACATACCTAGCACCATACTTGGCAGCCAAGACAGGGTCTTCCCCAGGAGTCTCTTGCCCTCTTCCCCACCTCGGGTCACGAAATATGTTCACATTTGGGCTCCAAAATGTCAGTCCAGCCGCGCCCCCGTTGTACATTGCCCTTGCTTCATCAGACACAACCTGTCCAATAAAATAAAATAAAAATTATATGACTGCATAATAATTTCCCTTCACTTTTTCTAATAAAAGAAAGTGAGTAGGTTTTCAATTAGGGAAATATTGATTGATAAATGAACTTTATTAATTTATTTTCTGTTTTGCCATTAGAAGAAGAAAATTGCTATTCACACACTTATTTTTACCTCCCCCCACACCTTTGTTAATTTTTGGCAATTGATCTTTTTCAATTCATTTGATTCGACAGTCGAAAATTAAGAGAAAATGTGTGAAAAGTAAAAATTGGTGTATAGATAACATTACCTTATAAGAAAATGATCCAATATTTCGCACATGTAATAATGGGTGTATGCTTATACCATAATCCAAGGTAACAATTTTAGAAGCTCAGATGGGTCCCCAAAGGGGGGTGGCGAGAGTAAATTCACCAAATTAGTGATGGCACCTTGCCAAGTTGAACTCATCAATACTTTGCACCCATCTATGTCTCTTTTCTGTTTTTCTATACCAGCGACATTCTAGATTGAATTTATTATAATAATAGAGAGAGATATTTGAACCTAGGTGCAGATAGGAGATCACCAGTAACTTTATTAAACACAAGTCTGACCAGTGTTTAAAATATTTACGAAATTGTCGATATTTCTACCGAAATATCCCGAAAAATCAATGATCGATATGGACGGGAGGGGGGGGGGTGTGAAATGTAAACTTCACCCTATATCGACGAGATATAGGAAAATCAATGAATATCGATGATATTTCCTGATTCACTACTAAAAATTTAGTAAAACCCATTGCAGATTTCGAACTTTTGAATAATTTTTTTTTTGAGAAATTTTTCTCTAATTTCAACTAAATTTGAATGAGTTGATATCCCACCCCATTGCAAATTTTCATAATTTATGTCAAAGGTCTATTCATCGATTCTATATAACTATCGATATTTTCATATTGATATTTCCACATGTATTTATACTTTAAACATTGGGTCTGCCCCATCGACGGCTACTAATTAAATTAGTATAACATGGCTAATGCGACTCGTAATTAAAAATTAAGTGTGACAATAGTATAAACTATATTTAATGGAAGCATGTTGTAATGGGCATCTTATATATATAATTCAACTATATACGTGATAAATCTCTGTGGACAGTGGTCAATTTCAATCATGGCTTAGAAAAGAAAAATAAACAAGAGCAACAACCACAATAATTAGCTGCAGAAAATATCGTTTTTGCTGTTTGTTCATGGAATCATCATGGTTTTTAAGGCTAAATCTAGCTTTGCTAGTCGTTTGTCATTATCAATGGCCGCCAATATTATCCAAATCATAAAGGGATGTTGAATTTAGGTAGCTCACGGAATTTCCAATGCATGTAACACTATGTTTCATGTATCCATGCAAATTGCACCTCTCTCTCCTTTCACTTAAAATGTTAATTATTTAAAATAAATTACAAAACATTTCGTTCACAGAAAGTTATCATATTATATTTGCCAAATAATTAATCAAAATCGGATGTTAGGTAATCGTTTGTATCTGATTATATAATGTTCGGTAGCATAAAATGTCAAATATGTATCACTTTACACGATTACTAGTTTACATTATTAATTTAGTATTAAAACAGATATACATATATATGACAATTTTAATCACATGATTGATGGAAAATATATTTAAAAAAACAAAGAACTTGGCCTCCTCTTATATTTTCTATTCTAAATTTCATACCGATGAGAAAAATAGACAAAAGAAAAAGAAGAAGAATCCTCACCCGTCCGATTTCCTCCCAGAGCGACTCATTGAAGGAAGCAGCTGTGGTGATGACTTGAGGGAAGCTAGTAGCCCCAAGAAAGGTGCCGAACTTGGTTCCAGGCCCCACGTTGGACACACCATGAAGCGCCTCAGACCACCACTCGTACCCCTGAATGCCAAGCCTAGGCACAGCAATGGCATTGTTCACCAACAGCCCGATCTTCTCCTGCAATGTCAGCCGTCCGATCAAGTCCTGAACCCTAACGTGGGTTGGCACCCTCACCCTGCAGAACTTCAACGTTCTGGTTATCGGGTTTCGAGGGTCGCAGGCGAAGGGTGGACGAGCATGCACAACTGCAATGCTGCAGAGGGAAGAAAATAAGAACAGAAGAGAAAGAAGTGAGAGAAGTTTGGCAATATTGTATGCCATATTTAAAAAAAACTGTCTTGTGATATTTTGAGTTTGTATTTGTTGTGAGTGAAAGGTTTGGTGCGTGTGTATTTATAGGGAGGGTTTTAAGAAGGTTGCGTTTGGAGGATGGTTTATGATGATGCGATAAGAAGTTTGAGGGAGGAGAGGTTTTTCATGATTGAGTTTCCACGTAGACGATCAGATTATAGACTTTGAAGCCAACCAAAACAGAAAAAAAGGGGAGAGAGAAAGATAGTGATCGACCAAAAAAAAAAAAACAAAGAAGAGAGAGAGAGAGCAAGTGGAGGGATGAGTGTGTCAGTGATTTGCACAGGATGGTCACTTAGGGTAAGGAGGTACAGTTAAAAAAGTATATGAGCCATAACCTGAGAACCATGAAGCAAAATGGGAAAAGGAGGAGACATAGCCCGAGTTTGGGGTTGAGGTGATTTTAAAAAAAACTGCTATGAAAAAAAGTTGGGACAGTTTTTGGTGTTTGGTAAACATTCAGCTTCAGTTTTTTTTCACAGTTTTGGGTTAAAAAAAGCCAAAAACAAAAGCTGCAAAACCCAGCTTTGAAAAACCGGCTTTTTTTCACATCTGTTTTACATAAAAGTTTACCAAACACTATAATACTGCTTTTTTTTCTTTCAAAAGCACTTTTACAAAAAAGTTTACCAAACACTCTGCTGCTTTATTTCACAGTTGCTTATTCTCACAGCACAGCAGAAACAGCTTTTTTTTCAAAGCATAGCAATACCAAACCAGCACATAAAATAATCAAGAATATTTACCATAAATATTTAAGACATAAAATCTACTTTCTTTTTCTTTAATTTGTCACTGTAGTTAATTTGAGAAAAGAACAAACTAAATATTTAACAGGGAATGTGGAGAATGGTTATGCAATTTTTCAACAGAACCAGATAGATCCCAGACTTGTTGCCAAATTGAAGGACACATGGTCTTTATAATCTTGGTTTAGTTATTTGACTCTGTATAATTTAACAACACAGAAACAAATACGAAAAATTTACATACCAGTGTGATTTTTAGATTTTTCTGGGGAAAAATAATTAGGAGAAATGATTAAAAGGGACAAAGAATTTGTGTCTTGGAAGCTTTTCTATCTTAACAATGCAGTGTTTAGTCCTTTTAAGTTATAATTATTTCACAAAAAGGAATAGGAGCAGAAATTTTTTATTTGCTCTCGTGACTTTTGCTTGGGCAGACTGCACGAGACCTAAAAGAAAGTCAATCCCGTGCCTATGCGATTTCGAGTTTCTACCAGCGATGAAACAAAACCATTTGTCCCTTCTTCTTTCGTTCTTTATTTTGTTCTTGTGAGTTTGTACTGTAATGGCTCGATATGCTTCGACCTAACCCAACAGCAACATTATACGTATGTATTGCAAGTTATATATAGGGAGTGGTAGTTTAGTACCATGCACTAACTTAAAATACTCGATGTACACACCGATATGAAAACAATGTACACAACGTACTATAGATTGTTAATCCGTCCAAACTACGTCTTTCTTTATATATTTGTCCATTGAACTATACTACAGTTAGGATGCACAGAATCGTTGGGAATATCTGAATGTTAATGCATGTTGAACTCAAAATGCATTAACGTCAGGGGATTTTCCACACCCAATATAAACAAACGGTAGCAAATTTTTGTTCGTCTGCATGCTTTGTTAACCATATCCAATATTTAAAAGATAGAGAATATTTGTGCATAATCACTAACTAGGATGTAATATGTGACAGGTAAACTGAAAATTATTCTGTGGCGTGAAAATTTACCATAAGAGATAGGGCCATAAATAAAAAGAGGGTGAGCTTATTAATACGCTTGTCAGTTTTTTTGTTACAACTTAATTAGAACCTTGTACCTTTCAGTAGTCAATTGCTTTCTTAATTAATTTCTTTCTTCAATCTCTGTCTGTAAGTCTTCAGCCATTAGTTAGCCTAGACTGAGTGTTGAGGTAATTAAACAGGAAATAGGTTGGCATAAGTTAGGTCAAGGTTTAATTCTTTCAATTCCATTTCAATATAAACAAAGAAATATATATACATACGCATCTATATAGTATATATGGAGCTTATAGCTATAATACATGAGGACTTCGCCGTTATCAATTTCGTCTAGAGTAGTGATTCTCATATTCTTATTCTTTTCTTATATATGCACTCGGTTTTTTTTCCTTGTCATGTTTACTTACGTGAAATGAGAGGAGTATCATTTACGTAGAAAATGACCTAAATGATCAACTATTCCCCTAATCATCAACATAGTTATTTATGGTTTTTCAAAAATTGGATTACAAATTGAAATGTAAAAGTTACATATTTATATATTATTAAAGGGAGAGAGAGGGTTCGAAACTATTATTACAATAATTTAGGAGAGGGATAGTTTCGAACCTGGGGCACATAAGTGGAAACCCAACACCCTATCTACTACGACATTAGACCACACGCGGCAGTAAACGCATGTTAAATCGAAATTATTTTAACGCTCATGCATTCAGTGAAAGTAAAGCATGAGAATAAGTACAATATCAATTCCAAATAAGTAACGTATCATTAATTGTGTTCATTCCTAAAGCTTAAACGAAAACGAAAAGAGATGAGCGTAAAATACAGAGACTGCAAAGTCCTCCCTTTCCCTATCGTCGATCAATATCAATACTAAATCCTCAATATCCAAGAATCTTTTTTTCCCGATAAGAACACGTATTGGATATAAGCATGCCATGCATGCGTATAAGCAATAATAAGAGCCAATGATTCAATTAAATAATTCTTTGTGCAATTGTATATACAACCGTTCCCCAATGATAATATATATTATCCGAATTAACACTAGAAGCCCTTTACTACCAAGGAAAAAACAAGGTCCAAAGAAGAAGAAAGGAACATTACAATTTTCTCAGATAAACTCAATGTCTATATTCTGTGGGACCCTAAATGTTTCAACAGAACCAATTATGAATTTGAGGTCACCATGCTTTTAGTTAGAGCTTTCCTGGTTTTACATTTCATCTGTATGCATACATACATGTATTTCATTTTTTGGGTTTAGGGGGTCTTATCTTATTGGACCACGTCAAATGACGCAGTTTAGAGCCAATTGGCTGGCTAGTCTCTTGTATTGTATTAAGGCATTGAGTTCATCAAACAAAACCTTTTCTGCACTAACCATTTTTATGGTTCCTTTCTTGGGGAAAAACCCTCTAACTAGCTATGATCTTCTTGCTATTTTTGTACACTCAAACTTTTAACGGTATTGAGGATTCTTAATTTGTTGAAATGAGTCAATTTGTTTTAACAATCAACTATAACTCATTTTTTGTTAGTTTTTCACATTTGAACAGACGAAAATATATATACATGAATGGCGAATTTGGTTAAAAGCAAGTATTACATCGCCAAATTTAGGGGCTTAAAATCAAATTGAATGTCTAGAGAACTAATCGAAATAAGGTACTAAGTTCAAAAGGCGTTTCCTAAAGATTTCCGTTCTTTCATTAATGAATTTGGTTATTTCTAGCAGTTTGGGGCCTCTAGCTAGCTTGGCTTATCTTCTTCCTTGTTTAATCTTGGTAGCTCTAACACTCTTTGTTTTCCTTATCTATTATTCGCTGGAAAATCGTGTGATTGATTTCCCATACATTATGTATTATTTGTTGGTTGGCTTTGGCAGTTGGAGTAGACAAGGAATGTGACCATAAATGACAATTTGTGAAAGAAAGATCATCCCATCCGTTGTAGATGTGGCCAAAAATAAGAGGCGCTAAAAAATGACCTAACTTGATGATGAAGGATACATGTGGGCCCGCCTAAGCCCTCCCTATCTTTGGGTTTTGACTAACAGAGACCCCCCTAACAAAAAGAAATTAAAAAACTTGAGTAGGGCAATGGCCAATGGGTGTTTTCTTCGACTCCACAACCTGTCAGTACAGATGTTTTAATATCATGCGTATAAGTTTATCTTCACACGATGTTGTATTATTGGCACAAGAAATCACAATAACGGTGGATACGTGTCATATAAGTTACTTTTTCATAAACACACGCAAATTCTTTGTGCTTTTTGATTAATCTATCCCTACTTATGTCATCGTGATAACGTCTTATTAACTTGCCTTACATGCCCAACCACGCGACACCCTACATTCTCACCATGCATGGATGAGACCACCATCTTTTGTGGTTGCATGGATGACAAATTGAGCTGATTTAAGCTATAAAAACAGTAGCATGGCTGCGGACAGTGATTGACCATTACATTCTTATCCTTAAAAACCAATCAATCAGTGCATAAAAGATAGGTCTGCCAACTAGCTATCCCCATATGAACGAATCTGAGAAAATTCTCCTCTCCTGCTTATCTTCTTTTGGTTGCTTACTGGTTTGGAGAAATCTCTTTACGCCTTAGTCTTTGTCAAATTTTTACAAATTTTCATAAATGCATGTCTACCTGTAAACTGTTATGCGCCGCAAGATCCAAAGCCTTAGTTGTTCGGAAGTTGGTTTGCCTTTGTAAGTTACAACTTTTGTAAGTTAGTAGTGAAGGAGATTCCTCCCATCCTTCAGAAATGAATGCCTTTGGCTCATTCCCACATTATTCTGAGCATATCACAGAAAATCTTGGACTATTGGCTCCAAAATTGGATAAATGCTGGTACAAGTATATCATAACATTGTAGCATTAACATGAAATGTTATAGTAAAGAATCATGTACTCGTATCATGAATGCTGCTCTCTCAAAATAACATGGATTGATTAGTTGGGTTGGATTAATATATTACATCATATAGCGCAAAAGTTAGTGAAAGACCAAACCAGATATTTGAATTGTGATTAGGGTTCACGCGAGTGAACGACCCCTAGTTAATGAGATACGATTCCATATATGGCACCAACAATTGAAAGCCGCTCACTTGAGTGAGTAGTCGAAAACCCTTTGCAGTGGGATTCGGGATAGATGGAATTAATTACATCCCTTGAGACATTAACGTGATATCATGTACCACTGACACGACATTATGTATTTTATGTATGTTTTTCATATGGCATTGGTAAGAAACATCTTAGCGTCCCGTTTCATGGACTTTACTAGGGCTTGTACCCTTACCTCTTAGATTGTTTAACTTTCTTTTTATATGGCTAAGCAATTATCCTTTTTTATTTAATAACTGGAGGGAGTAGACTTGAATGCTGAAAATATACCGATCCAGCTAATTTGGCTACGCTCACGTTTGTTGCCAAGCAACTGTCATTAGTATGTTTGGGATCAAACCGTATACTCGCCCTTAAAAAGGAATTGACCATCCAATCATATACTTCATGAGACCCGCACGTCTGAAATGCTTTGGGATAACTTTTTGGATAACATAACGAATCTGGATAATTACCAAATAATCACATCCTCCTACGTTGTTTCTTTTGAATCAATTAGACATTTGAAACTGGAATTTACGCAAGACTTGGTCAATAAAGGTAATTACTTGGATACGGCAACAACAAATCAAACACTCTAATGCCCGTTTAATAATCATTTAAGTTTTCAGTTTAGCTTTCAGTTTTTGGTCTTTAAAACTGAAAAAACAAAAAACCTGAGTGTTACTGGTAGTTACCAAACTACGTTTTCAGTTTTCAAATGGTTATCAGACGGCCCACATAAGGCTTTGGCAGAATCTCAATTTATTTTTCATAATTCTATGACCTGTACATATGATAACTTAGGTCACGTCATTAAATCCCGAGGAGGCGAAAGTTCGACCCTCGCTCTTCTCCTCGCTTAATCTTACATCCACTTCTTACCAAAAGAAAGATGACAGAAGAGTCTTAACAAGAGAACCAAGCTTGGCACTAAATATGATCCAAGCTTTTTATTAGCCTTTTATACAACGGCCAACACAATGCAGTTATAACTTACTCATGGTGACAGGTCCCAGCTCTTTGGCCTTGGCCCTCAGCAAATGCTTCTGTATCTTCCCAGTAGCGGTCTTTGGCAATGGTCCAAATACCACGGATCTTGGAACCCAGTACGCAGGTAGCTTGGACCGGCAGAACTTCATTATATCTTCTGCCATACGATTCTCATCAGACTTATCGACACCCGGTTTCAATGTCACAAAAGCGCAAGGAGTTTCACCCCACTTCTCATGTGGCCTTGCAACCACCGATACCTCGAATATGGCTGGGTGTTGATACAGAGTGTTCTCTACCTCCACGCTACTGATGTTCTCACCTCCGGAGATGATAATGTCCTTTGATCTGTCTTTGATTTCAATATAGTTATCTGGATGCTTCACTGCCAGATCACCAGAATGAAACCAACCATTGGCGAAAACTTCATTATTCACCTTTGGGTTCTTTAAATACCCCTTCATTACGAGATTTCCCCGCATCATTATCTCCCCCATGGTAGCTCCATCCGCTGGAACTGGTTGCATAGTCTCAGGGTTGAAAACATCTACGCCCTCCAAGCCAATGTACCGAACACCTTGGCGTGCATTAAGCCGCGCTTGTTTTACTGGGGGAAGCGAGTCCCACTCGGGCTTCCACGCACATACGGTGGAGGGGCCATAAGTTTCTGACAAACCATAAGTGTGCGTGACTCGGAAGCCCTTTTGGGACATTGCAAAGAGAATAGAAGGTGGAGGGGCAGCACCAGCTGTCATCACCTGTACAACATGAGGGAGAGGAAGGATAGTCTCCTCCGGGGAAGCATTAACCAAAGTGTTGAGTACCACGGGTGCAGCACAAAAGTGAGTCACGCCATGCTCGGCTATCGCTGAATATACTGCCTTTGCTGTAACCTATGAAATTGCAACAAAAGGCAGTGTGGGCATGAGCATCCAAGCGAATCAACCAGGGAAAACTAAATAAAAAATAACGCAAACACAAAATGTTGGCTACTGGCACGTGTAATAACTTGACACTACTTTAACTGCGGCTTGTTGCCAAACCGCAGAAAGACCACTACAAGCTCCAAGGTGCATATTGTATTGGGGTCTTAATATTTACTCAGGGAATCAGGTCACTACCACCCTTGGGGCTAGCAAGTTCATATTGCACCATTCTAACCACTAGGATTCAGCAATCTATGCATAAGATGGCCTTCTATATTTTAAACAAGTAATAGTGACTGTCGAATATAAGCTTTAACACTTGACAAATTCATCAGAGATTAGCAAAATCACTCACTATGCTGAATAAAATTTAGCATTTGCAAGTACAGATATAAGCACTTTACCTGTCGAAGGCATATATTTGTCCCACAAAGAGCTGCAAGTGACCAAGTGAAACACCATCCATTGCAATGGAACATGGGTAGAGTCCACAGATATACAGCTCCTTCAGTCATCCCCCATACAAGAGGACCACTCAAAGCCATCAGATAAGCCCCACGGTGATGCAAAACCACCCCCTTAGGGCTGGCTGTTGTGCCAGAAGTATAACCCAGAGCAATGCTCTGCCACTCATCCTCTGGTGGTTTCCAAGCAAACTCAGGGTCACCACTTTCCAAGAATGTCTCATATTCAATGGCGCCTCTTCCCAAAGCACTTTTTAGTGCCATAGGATCACAGCTTTCATCACCTATGACAACTAACAGTGGAGGCTTGTAACTGCCTTCACTTTTCTCTGCCCAGATTTTCAAAGCTTCTTCTGCCAAGGGAAAATATTCTTGATCCACCATCACAACTACAGATGATGAATGACCGAGAAGGAAAGCAATAGTCGCTGCATTTAGACGAACATTGACAGTGTTTAACACAGCTCCTGCCATTGGAACTCCATAATGAGCTTCAAAGAGGGCTGGCACATTTGGTGCTATTATAGATACCTGTTTCAATATAAGAGAAGTGATCTGTCAATTAACAAGCTCCAACGCAACACAAGAAGCATATAACAGAAGCTGATGGTGAGATCCCATGCAAGAGAATAACACAGTAGGTAAGGTGTCTAAGAAATCCAAGTATTACAACACGATTAAAAACGAAAAACCAGTAACCAAATAAACAAAAGACGTTTCGATGCAAGTTGAAAGCGAATAAGTCCATGATTAGGATGCTGTTATGAATTTTCAAGCACAAAATAACTATTGATGTAGTCCTCATCTGTTCCCAATAACTAGCTCAGTTACAGCAGAGGGCGTGGCGGTTCTAAAAGAAGCTATTGAGTTGGCTTCTTGAAAGAGACGAGGGAAGCAGAATAAAGTGATAGGCGGAGTCAGATATTCGACTGAAAGCATCATAATGATATGAGATTTATACTGTAATATTCAATTTCGTGTACGGGGCATGCACTTGTTCCACTTTCACATTGGTCAAGATACTATAGCAGAATGTAACCTCAAGAATCCACTCTCTTTTTTATGAATGCTTTTTTTTCTCAATTTACCGTCCTTTTTAATAGACGTCCGGTTAAGATTCTGGCTGGACGAAAGCATAAATTATATAGAAAGTATGCCCGATGCTTCGTGAATAAACCTAGGTAAAAGCAAAGTTGTCCAGCATAAAAGCAACAAAAAAGGAACTTCAAGAAGCCCCAATAACAAGCATCGTGCAGTGACCATAACTATAAGCAAATGAAGTAGGGAGAAAAAAGCAAGACAACATATAAAAAAAGGCCATTATCTCAACAAAATTTGATCATAAAACAGGAAGGACAAGATTAACAAGAAGAAATTTGGTGAAAGCTATTACCGATATGCATTTTAGAGGAGAAAGAAGATGTTACTAAAGCAATTCATTGCAAATGACCAGGGTCATGCTGAAATTGTGTTTCATATTATAGCTCTTCACATGCACCTGGAGTAGAAATAGGTGCTTTTTCTACAGGACCACGTGTAAGTTATTGGATCATTGAATTGTCTAATTGAAGTTAAAGACAGACAATACTAGTTTTTCTTTGTTCTCTAACTTTGTTCCATATCTATGCGGGAGATTTTTTTTTTTTTTCTTTCTAAGGAAAACCAATGTCGTTTGGAAAGATCGTTTTTAGGTCACTTAAGTTACTTGATGTCAGTAAAAAAGTGGGCAGTTCAAGAAATGGACTCTGTAAGTTTCTTCTCAGCAGCATTGAATAAAACAAGGTTAAACCAATTGAATTCCATTAAATACAATGACAAAAGGCATCAGCGGTATTCGGTATGAAATTAAAAGCAAGTCCAATACAAATATGTGGTAGAAAGGGATAAATCCAAAACAACCTGCAAAGGAATTCAGCTTTTTAATACGAAACATAACCAAACAAGAAAGCATTCGTCAAGAGCAGCACTTATTTCATCTGAATGTGGGTACATGTGTTGGTTCAAGTGCCAATATAAAAAAGTAATAAGCTAAACTCCAATGGAATTGCTTTTCTAAAGCATCAAAGTGCTTTCTAACGACCAACAAAACGCTTATGACTACTTCTGGCAGAAACACTTAAAAGCGCTTATGGGTCGTAGAAACACTTTCTGGAGAAGTGGTTAGCAGGAAGCACTTCCAAGTGCTTAAAGCATGGACCTTTAACAAAATTTCCACATGTTTATAACAAAAGCACTTTTAGCATAAGCACTTTTGAGCAGAAATGCTTCCTACATAAAGAGTCCCAAACGAACCCAAGCAGCACAATACCATTTTTGGATAAATAAACCAAACGAGCCCAAGCAGCACACTACTTTTAGCATAAGCGCTTTTGAGCAGAAAAATGCTTCACCAAATATACAATTCATCGATATTATTTTTCCTACTGCAATTTCATTTCCATAAATTCCAATTAAACAGGAAAAAGATAGCGCCTTTCTACAATTTCTTTTCATTCCATATATTTTCCATAAATTCGACAAGAAATATAAATATATATTACAAAAAAATACAATTAATTAACAAAATCAAAATTTAGCACTCAGGTAAAATGGATGACAGAACTAATAATAATTAAGGTTAAATTACCGTGGTGCCGAGGCCGATGGAGCGCTTGGCGAGAGCGGAGGCCAAACAGCGGCAACGCTGGTAAGTCTGCTGCCACGTGTAGCGAATTGATCCATGGACCACGGATGTTCTGGTGGGGTGCACCAGAGCTGCTCTATCCAGAAACCACAGCGGCGTTAATGCCGTGTAGTTGGCGTCGTTCTTCGGCAGATCGTCTATGTCTCGCCCCACCACCATCTTTGATGCACCTGTACCTCTCTCTCTCTCTGACTCGGAGACTCAGAAATTCAGAATTATGACAAAGAAGCTGACATTTTATATGGCCAAATTTTCAGGCATTTTATTGAGGAAATATTCCTCATTGACGATGATACTCACCGCCTCACGTTAGTTAACATTTTTTATTTGCCTTTCCTTATTTATCTTTACTTTATCCATTTTTTTACTTATCGCTTGATCTTGCTTGACTCACATATTTTCCTAACCAAAAAAATAGAAAATCATATAATTCTCGCTTGAGAGTGCTGAGTAAAAATATAATAATGAACAATAGTGAGCATCATTATCGTTTAAGATTGGTGACCAAAAATATTTCAAATGAATAAGTACATATTTGCTCACCACCCACAAGTGGTTGTAGTAAATACACAGGTTGCAAAAATGTACTTTATCTATTTAGAAATATCTTTGCTGACTATCCTAAAAGTGGCGATGATGATGACACTACATTTATTACCAGTGAATGAGTTTAAATTTTAAAATTTATATAGATAATAGACGTAAATTTCAAAATTTAAACTTATCTGATAGTAATAAGTAAAGTAATGAGCATACATTTCATTCATTCTGAATTATTTTCGTTCACAATCCTTAATTAATCGTGTTGCTCATCATCATATTTATTATACTTTAATGAGTTTAAAATTTTATATCTATATAATAAATAAACACGAATCTCAAAATTTAACGAAAATTGTAAAACAAGACGCCTTTTATTTTCATTTTAAACACGTGGAGTGCAGGCTTTATTTTCGCTCCCGGATATTCTGTAGCTCCTACCTATGGGATATTCACACGGTTGGCCTCCACGAAAGTGGAAGTGGCTTTATCCCATTTTGGGCAAGTTCATCTTCTTCTTCTTCCTTTTTTTTTTTTTTTTTTTTTTTTTTGATCAACGGGTAAAATTCATTGCCAACAAACACACGTACAACAAAGGTTCAAAACAAGTTATACACAAACAAAAGGCAAAGCTCCAAGCCCAACCTTCGAGTACAGCACACACAAACAAACAACACAGAAAAAACCTAAAAAACTAGGCTTCCAGAAGCTGGAGACGCCGAAACCGACACCGGAGAGCCACCCAACAAACGTCACGATCAACCTCCAATCACGATCACTTAAGATCACACCACCAAAAACCCTAGAAATGATGAAGATTAATAAAGATTGCTATGCACCCACGTGTATTTCCTTTGCAAGTGATTAGCTCGGTATAACCGTGCACGTTGGAATGATGTTTCTAAAATCAAATTCGAAAATTTTGAATCTGAAAATTGGAATGAAAATTAAAATATATATAAAGATTCCAATAATTTTGAATTTTCAATCCCAACTGTTTTGAACTTATTATGATAAAAAAGTTTTACTAACATCAGATCGAGTTTTAAAACTGAATCCACCACTCCCTTTGGATAGAGAAAAAGAAATGCATAAATTATCCACGTACTCTTTTTTATCTTTCACGCACGTTTTTTTAGTTTTCAACTTTTAGATTGGATGAATTGAAGATGATAAAAATAACAGAAATTAACAAAGAATGTGTGTGAGATAAAAAGAGGTGCATAAAATAATACTACCCTAAATTAATACTTCTCTTAGTTTTGTTTTTAATCTAATAAGATCACATAAGCTGAACGAGGACAAGTAGAAAGCGCCGCCAATCTACACTCTACACTCTACATACAGCCACCGATCTGGAGCCCATTATATGCCGTTAGCCACCCTGTAGGGATTTAAATACGTTTTGGTAAAATCAATGGCCGACATTACTTAAGCACGATGGAACTGAAGATCGATTGCTTACATATCATAATCGAATTTAAGATCTCTAATTTTTAAATACGTTTTGGTAAAATTAACAACGCACCAAATCTAAATGCTTATTTTGATCATTTGTGTCTGTAAAAAAAAGGCCAGGCTGCAGACCAATCTTATACAATAGCAATTAGCAAAAACAAATTTGTTTGGTGATAACTATTAAGTGTTAATAAGATATATCAACAAGGTTCTAGCCAAAAATGGGATTGAAGAGTTTTGAGTATATACATTTGTTGACCCTAAAAACTACCAAGCCTACATGGTGCGCAGGCCGAGTAACTAATGAGCTAACTACGTCCTTTGGTTGTGTGCGGGGCGTGCCAACTCTTTGGCCGAGGAGTAAAATATGTTGATGTTGCGTTGAGCACGCGGCTAACTTCTGCGTCTTGCGATTGCGACCGAGGAAGGAACATGTCTCGGCCTTTGGGTTCTGGAACCTGAAGACAAGGCTGCTAGTTTTGCAAAGTTCACGGATCGTCAGCGCCGGGTTTGGTCACGGTGATTATATTCGTGAGAGTATAAGCACGCCGAACTGGTACCAAACTATACGGACACAAGTACTCAAAAGAGATGTATGTCTTGATGGTAAATGTGGTTCGGCCATCAGAATGCCGAACTCTAAAGCTTACTTGTGAGTATCCAATCATAAAACAACTCGACGTTCAATGTGCCGAGCCCTAGTAGACTGTAACACCTCACTTCGCCGAGAAGGCTAATGAGATGACCTCTGCCAATAAAGACCCGAAAGTCCTTCTCGACCGAGACTTGGATAGATAACCAGTCGGCCTCGACGCAGTGTTGTTTATCCAAACTGAAGGTGCTCCGCAATCAGCTGATTTTACGGTGATGATGCTATTTATCCAAACGGCGATAGTGCTGTTTATCCAAACTGAAGGTATCACCGGTTGCCTTCACAGTGCTGTTTATCCAAACTGAAAATGTGTTGGCGGAAAAAGAAAATAAAAATCTCTAGGTTGTTGAGAGGTTTGCGCAGGACAATTTGTGTGTTGAATTGAAGGGGGCTTTTCCATGTCGCACGACCTTTGTATTAATAGGGATGTGCCTTGATGAACACACTGTGAAATGTTGCCGTGACTTGGAGTATCCAATTGAAATAAATAATATTCCTGCAAATATTATTCCAAAGCAGCAAAGCCACACTTTGATCATTGTCGTCCACTTATGATAACCATACAATCTGATCAATTTACAAGCACATGGAACTCTTCCCATATCATCCTAAATAGCCACGCATGTTTAGACCCATATTCACGTCCAAGTGCATGCATTACCAAAGTCTGAACACTTTAGCCCATGTTGTGCTTTTCCCTTCCTTGGTAGCCTAATCTAAACAAATGACTCATTCTTCCACTCATTTGTACAGGTGCAGCCATGCAATGCCACGCTAATTGCTCATCAATTGCAATATTTATTTTATTCAGCATTATCTTATGCTACAGCTTTATCACCCAGCTGTGTTCCAGATAATGGTAAGTCTAGATAATTTAATACTATTAAGAGATAATCATTATGATTAAAACCATAATATGATCCTTCAATAATATTGAGAATTATCTTAGCAAATTTGTCATCCAACGGTCTAGAACTCAGCTCATTCAACGACCTTGATTACTCGAGCCGATGAAATAAAATCCGGCCCAAACAACATTATACAACTAAAACATGGTTTCACGTACAATTAAAATCGCATAGTTGCAGATAATAATATTTAGAGCTTGTAAACCACAAATAACAAAATTTCCACAAAATAATAGCAATGCATGCTTACTGCACCTTCACACAAAGATAAAGTTGAAAATATATTGTCTTCATTTTTCTTCCTCTTCAATCCATATGTCTCCAAACAAATCGAACAAAAACCTCAAGAAGACGAAGACGAAGACGAAGAAGATGATGAAGGTTGAAAAGCCTTCTGTTCAGCGCAGCTGAGCACGTCATGAGGACCAGCCTCTTCGCGGCCAACCCCGATTTTGTCAAGGTAATACAGGTAATGGGAGACGATGTTGTTCATGGAGTCAACGTCACCTTGGCCACAGACTTGGTCTCCATAGAGCACATTGATGGTGGTGCCAAGGCCAGGAACTCTTTTGGACAAAGTGTCGTTCTTGGTTGGCTTCCATTTGCCGACAAAGACGTCGTGGGCTGAAGGGATGTTCTTCTTCACTGGCGTCATCCACCTCCAGATTGCAGCCTGGAAGGCTAGGGTTGCATTTTGTTCTATGTATTCTGGATGGTTTAATAAGTCCACCTTTAGGGCTTGACCTGTTTCTCCATAGTTGTAGTTCCTAAGATCAAAAACGCCCAAAAGTAAATGAAAACTACAACGAAATATTGAAACAAAATCACAAAGTAGAAAGTTATGCCGGAATTGTTGTTAACACTCTACAATAGTTGTTTGGATCTTTTTCATTCCTTTTTTTTTTGTAGGAAAGTTTGTGAGCGGACTATTTTGAAGTGCTAATAACAGTTTTAAATTTTGAAATTAGAAAGTCGGGAATTGTTATTAACAAATATACTCGGATCCCTTCCTCTAGAAGTAGCATTCCAAATCACTTGTCAATCAAGTTTCACAATTACATGTATAGAAAATTTTCTTTTTGTGTTTTTGACAAGTAATTTATGTATGTGTCAAACTATGATTTGCAAGAATGAGGAATGACTGATTTTATGGAAGAAGCCAACCAGTATGTTTGTTATAAACACTCCAGAACAGTTGTCATACATTCTTCGATCCCTCATGTCTTTTCATTAGGAAAGAATGTATGATGACTATTTTCGAGTGCTCACAGCTCAAAATTCTGAATATGACAAATCTGGGAATTAGGTGGATTGATTATACCAATAGAGTGGCAAGGCACCACGGCCATGGTATGAAGCACCGGGAGAGCAGGGGTACGTGTATTTGTAGTAATCATCACAGTATAACTGGTTAGGGCTCATTTCCTTGTTGTAGCATAGACCCCAAGCCAATGGTCCTCCTGTGGCAACCCCATAGCCACCTGAAATTCAAACAAATTATTAACACTTCATCATTGTTTTTTATTTTTATTTAAAAAAAAAAAAAAAACACTTCATCATTGTTTCTTTATATGTAAGACTGCTAAAATCATTTTAAATCCAAACTTCAAAAAAAATTATACCCAAAAGCACTGCAAGGGAAAGCATTTTGGAGTAATAGTTTCAAACAATAGCAACATTCCTATAATTTGTATATTCTTTTTTCCTGGGTTCTGAGAAGCTAATTAGGATCAAATTAAGGTGTCAATTCGCTGTAAATGACACCAAAATCCCAAAGATTCAACTCTCCCTCATTTGCAATTTGGGGCCTTTTAACAAAAATAATCTTACATAATTCTAATTAAATCCATTTCAAAGCAAGTACTAACTAGTTGACTTGAATGATGAGAAAAGATTGTTTGGCACTGCAAACCAATCTCCAATACCTGAGATTGTTGATATTTGGTCAGTATTTTAACGATATCATCATACATCGACAATGTACCAAATACAGTAGATTGTTGATATTCGATAACATACTGTACATAAGTACTCAATCCACATATAGTATATTGGAATTTGGTACCAGATCATGAAGATTGGTACCTGATACCCTCCTTTTGTGGTATAGAGAAAAAATAGATCCTAAAGAAAGTCCAACCAAATCAATCAACCCAAAAACACCCTCGAAAGAAAAGTTTTACAACTTACACGTAGTTTTGCTGCCAACATGCCCAAGAAAAGCAGCAACTTCCTTCATCCCCTGGAGCTTGCCACCTGTGGTACCAAATCCATGAGGCTGGTAATCGGCAGCAGCGGTGATGAAAGAGTGGTAGTCCCAGAATCCCACAGCGTGCGCCACCGGCGAGTTACGCTTGGAGAAAAGGTCCTCAAAGTGGTAAGCTTGGAAGTAGTCAGAAATGGTCTGGTTACAACAATAAACAGACCATCCTTTACACTCCCACCCTTTGTCACACACCTTCTTGCCCTTCACTATCTTCACCAACGGCTTCACCGCTGAATCCTCTTGACCGTTCACAACGTCGATCGCTAGCAGCATTGCAGCTGCCATTGAGAAAAGCAGAAGCCATTTTTTCTCCATATGTTTTTCTTTGATTATTTCTGTGTTGTGGGATGGTGAAGGTGGAAATGGAATTAATGAAATATATTGAATTTAGAATATTAATGGTTTGGGGAGTGAAAATGAAAGAAAACGAAAGTGTAACAAATACAAATAGAGTTAGGAGGACACTGTCGATGTGTAACGCTCACCCACCACCACACCTTCTGGTTTTGCTTCAAATCTATTTCTTCCTTTGAGTGCAAGGGAAGCAAAAAGTAGCAGAGAATTTGATCATCTTTTGCTTGCCAATTAAGAATCTAAGAAGGGGTGGTGATTATTAAGGGTACAAGTCAGTAATATAGTTAGAAATATAGTTAGCAATACAATTAGTAAGTTTGTTAGTACTTGGTTAGAGTTATTAGGTTTTCTCTTATAAAAACAGATTGTGTATTCTTCATTTTTCAGTCAATACAAATCATATTTCTCTCTTTAAACTCTCTCTCTCTCTAGAATCTCTCTTGTTTCTCTCTATCATCTTCATTTTTCTCTATACCAATTCTTTATCTTTTACAATGTAGTTAATTATGATTTACTTGCTTTGGATGTAGATGAGCTTTTGTTTTTCAGGGAATAAAGGTTTGGAGCTTAGTAGGGCTTTTATTTGGTTGGATCATTTCTTGGCCTGGTCCGGTTTGGACATTAAAATTGAAATATGCTGGTTGGACCTTTGTGGCCCAAAATCTGATCAATTGGTTCGCATGCGTATTTATTGGGTTTGCATGCATATTAATAGAGTCGACACTAGACAGCAACGCGCGCACACAGAAAAATGGCGAAGTGTATGTGTATAGAAAGGATATATTTTCAACTGTTGTATCTATGAAAATATTACAACCCTAATATATAACCTAGCACTAGCCTTCACAAGGCAAGTTTTACAAAACATAACCCTGTCAAGATCCTATAATCAAGCCTTACAGTCAACATGCTATACAAGGAAAACAACCCTAGAATAAATCAAAGAATATTTACAATTAATACAAGAATTTCAACACTCCCCCTCAAGTTGGAGCATGAATGTTTTGGATGCCCAACTTGCCGAGAAGAGAATGAAACGTTGCCTTTCCTAATGCTTTTGTAAATATGTCGGCCAACTGATGCTTTGAAGGTGTAAATCTTGTTGCAATCATTCCTGATTGTAACTTTTCTCGGACCAAGTGACAATCTAATTCGATATGTTTGGTTTGCTCGTGGAATACCGGATTAGCTGCAATGTGTAAAGTTGCCTTATTGTCACAGTAAACATGAGCTGGAGCTGCATGGGAGACCTTTAAATCTCGTAACAGATAACGAAGCCATGTAAGTTCACAAGTGATTGCAGCTTGATCTATATTCTGCCTTTGCAAACGATCGTGAAACCGTATGTTGTTTTTTAGTCTTCCAGGAGATAAGTGATTTCCCCAAAAACACACAATAACATGTCACAGACCTTCTAGTCGTTAGACATGATGCCCATGAAGCATCACAGTAACCCCTCAATTGTAATGCATCTTTAGATGGAAAAAATAGACCTTGTCCTGGAGTCCCTTTGAGATATTTCAAGACTCGTATAGCAGCTTCAAGATGAGGCTTGCGTGGTTGGTTCATGAACTGGCTAAGATTTTGGACAGAAAATGTGATATCTGGCCTTGTTATATTGAGGTAAATGAGTCGTCCCACAATCCTTCTATATCTGGTTGGATCTTTCAACAATTCACCATCCGTTGGCCTTAACTTCAAATCTTGTTCCATGGGAAAATCCACCGGGCATGCCCCTAACAGTCCAACATCGTCCAGTATGTCCAAAATATATTTCCTTTGTGAGATAGAAATGCCTTGTTGTGAACGAGCCACTTCGATCCCAAGGAAATATTTGAGAGGTTCGAGGTCCTTAATGCGAAACTGATGATGAAGAAATTTTTTTAAACGTTGAATAGCCTCATGGTTGTTCCCTGTAATGATCATGTCATCAACATAGATAAGAACCACTGTAATGGAATGCGCAGTTGTGCAGGTGAACAATGAGTAGTCTGCTGTTGATTGTTTGAAACCCACGAGTTGAATGGCTTGAGAAAACTTAGAGAACCATTGACGGGAAGCCTGCTTCAAGCCATAGAGTGATTTATGGAGTCGACAAACCAAGTTCTCCCCCTGTCGACGAAGTCCAGGAGGTGGAGACATGAAAACTTCTTCGTCCAAATCACCATGGAGAAAAGCATTCTGGACATCAAGCTGGTGGAGGGGCCAGTTGCGTTGAGCAGCCACGACTAATAAACAGCGAACAGTGGTAAGTTTAGCCACAGGTGCAAATGTTTCAGAATAGTCTAGGCCTTCAATTTGCGTGTAACCTTTGGCAACCAAACGCGCTTTATAGCGCTCGATGGAACCATCAGAGCGATGTTTAATCTTGTAAACCCACTTGCTGCCGATAGCACGTTTTCCAGAAGGTAGGGAAGTGAGTGTCCAGGTATGGTTTTGTTCAAGTGCAGCAAGTTCAGACTGCATGGCTTCTTGCCAATGAGGATCAAGGTTGGCCTGGGCAAAAGAAGTAGGTTCTACGCAACGAGTTATGTTATTGACAAACACTTGGTGAGATGGTGATAAATGTGAAGAGGAGAGATAATGAGAGAGGGGATAACGAGTACCTGACCGCGAAGAAGAAGTGGACGTGGTGACCTGTGAGCAGTCATAATCCTTCAATAAGACAGAAGGTTACTTGGGGCGGAGGCCACGACCAAGGGCAGGTGGTGGTGTGATAGAGTTGATAGGTCGTGGAGAAGGAAGAGAAGATGGTTGCGACACAGGTGATGGTGGGGAAGTGACGACAGGTACGTCAGGTGAAATGGGAGAAGTGGTTGGACTAGATAAGGTGGGTGAAGATGGTTCTTTTTGGAAGGTGGGAGAATCTGAGATGGTGTCGGTTATTGGAAGAGGAACCACGGGCACAACTTCATCAGGTTGGGTGTCGGGAGGATGATGAGCGAAAGGAAAGATGTGTTCATGAAAAACCACATCACGACTAGTAAAAAATTGATGAGTGTGAAGATTGTAGAGACGATACCCCTTTTGTCCAGAAGGATAACCAACAAAGAGACATCTGTGAGCCCGAGCATCAAACTTGTGTTTAGGGGAGGTGTGTGTAGCATAGCAAAGGCACCCAAAAACCCGTAAGTGCATATAATTTAGTGGTCGTGTGTAGAGCATTTCATAGGGTGTTTTTTTTGATAAAACGATGGTGGGTGTGCGATTGATGAGGTAAGTGGCAGTGAGAAGACTTTCTCCCCATAATTTGAGGGGAAGGTTTGCCTGAAAACGAAGTGCTCGACCAACATTAAGGAGGTGCCGATGTTTACGCTCCACCACCCTATTTTGTTGAGGTGTGTGTGTGTGCAAGTATGTTGAAAAAGAGTTCCTGAGTTGGCAAAGAATGAACGCATGGATAGGAATTCTGCTCCATTATCAGTGCGAACTTGTTTAACTTGATGCTGAAATTGAGTGTTGACATAAGCAAAAAACAGTTTGATTTTCTCTTGTGTTTCAGATTTTAAATTCATGAGAAAAAGCCAAGTAAATCGGGAGTAATCGTCAACGATGGTTAAGAAGTATCGGGCACCTGATGAAGAGGGCAAACGATGCGGACCCCAAATATCACAATGTATTAACTCGAAAGGTTGCAGACTAGAAGTAGAACTTAAGGGAAAATGTAACCTTGTTTGCTTGGCTACTGGACAGACATCACAATGAGAATCAAAATTAAAAGAAATTTCAGGAATGGAACTAGATAAAACACGGGCTGGACCATTGGAAAGGTGTCAAAGTCGTTGGTGCCAGACGTTGGGTGATGCGGATGCAGAAGCAGCAACTACCCCAGGCTTATTCTGTCGAAAGATGAAGTCTTCTTTGACTGGTACTAGGTAATACAGGCCATCACGCTCCTTCCCCAATCCAATCATCTTCTTCGTTGCCAAATCCTGTAAGAGACAAAAAGTGGGAAAGAAAATGATCAAACAATTTAATCCCCGAGTAACTTTGCTAACTGACATCAAGTTGACTCGAAAACCAGGGACACAAAGGACATCTTTTAGTTCTAAATTTGGAGTGAGTTTGATTGAACCAAGACAAGAAATTGTTGCTTGTGACCCATTTGGCAGATTGACGGAGGAAGAATGTGGGCTTCTTTTGTCGTTTAAGTTGAAAGAAAAAGAAATGTGATCTGTAGCACCACTATCAATAATCCAAGAATCTGGATTGTTTGTGGAAAATTGTGCATTAGGTATACCTGCTGCATTTGCAAAAACCTGATTTTTACCATCACCCCGAAGAATAGCTTTGATTTGGTTGATCTCGTCCACTGTAAATTTCAAATCAACAGGTTCTTTGGTAGTGCTCGACTTTGCTTCTTCTTTGTGGACATTATTAGCTGCTGCACGCCTGGTTTTGTTTGGGGGCTTTACGTCCTTCCCGTGAAACTTGTGTCCAGGAGGAAAACCGTGAAAGTAGAAACAGTAATCAACTGTATGAGTATTAAGTACAATGAAAATCCTTACCAGTGTTTGCCTTGCCACCATTGTTCGGCTTGCGAGACTGCTTATTCCAGGTGGTCTTGGATACGTGCATGGCATGTGTAGTGTTACTTTCACCACCTTCTGCCACCTCTCTTTGTTTTTCTTCTTGTAAAGTCAAAGAATATGCCTTACGAATGTTTGGTAGTGGCTGCATTAAGAGGATTTGTCCACGAACAGCCGAATAAGAGTCATCCAACCCCATGAGAAATTGAATAACCTGTTCCTGTTGTTCTCTTTTATTGATCGCTTTCATCGTTCCACATGTGCAAGCTGGAATTGTATTGTAGGACGCTAGTTCATCCCAAAGTCCTTTGAGTTTGGTATAGTATGCCGATATGGGCTGTTGACGCTGTCGATGTTCAATGATCTCTCTTTTAATTTGAAAAATGCGAGAAACATTTCCTTGCGAGAAACGTTCCTTCAAATCCTCCCATATCTCAGAGGGTGAATCCGTGTATAGGACGCTGCTCATCAAATCATTGCCAACAGAGCTAACGACCCATGAGAGAACCATATCATTGCATCGTTTCCAAAGGGAAAATTTGGCGTCGGTTTCTGGCGGGGCTTCTATTAAACCATCCACAAAACCGAGCTTGTTCTTGGCGCTGAGGCTGATTGTCATTGCACGACTCCATGTGGAATAATTGTCACCATCCAGTGGTTTGGAAACAAGGTGTAAACCCGGGTGATCCGAGTGATGGATGTAGAATGGATCAGTGATGTCCATTGTTGTTGTGAGCTGTGGTTTGTGTTTAGGAGTTTCTTCGTTACTCATGATGAACAACGAGATTGAGCGGAAGCGTTTCAGGCACCAGGAGGGTGCTCTGATACCAAGAAAAATGGCGAAGTGTATGTGTATAGAAAGGATATATTTTCAACTGTTGTATCTATGAAAATATTACAACCCTAATATATAAACTAGCACTAGCCTTCACAAGGCAAGTTTTACAAAACATAACCCAGTCAAGATCCTATAATCAAGCCTTACAGTCAACGTGCTATACAAGGAAAACAACCCTAGAATAAATCAAAGAATATTTACAATTAATACAAGAATTTCAACACACACGAACAAAGTCTCAGATCTTAGCTCCATGATCTTCCCCTTCGTCTGCCTTTCACGTTCGCAGTTTTAACTTGTACCACTCTTTCTATCTCTCTCTCGTTTCCTGTTCATTCTCTGTTTGACTGACGAGAAAATGCGGGAAAGATAAAGGAAAAAACAGTCATCGGAACTACAACTGCACTAACAATGCTTGCAATTTTCGTTTCGCGTGTGCAGTCTCCCCTCATTTTCCGAGCAGCCAAATGGGGAATATTTCATTTGCAGCATCGTGCTTGATATAGTGTCTGTTTGGTTACAATGGCTCAATATTTTTGCTTCTTTTTTTCTTTCAAATGTTACTAATTTGGTTCAGTTCCAAACTGTGAAATGCTCTACATGTAGGAAGTTCTTGTTCTCTCTCTAGTTTTACTAATCTGCTAGACAGGTTGACCTCAATTGTTTGGAGGGTTTGCGTTGCTGATGTATCGAAAAGGAAATAGTCTAGTACAAGAGGTTTTCTTATTTTGTTATAGTCTGTTAATCCTTCAATCACTCAACTAATTTTGTCTAATCAACGAGGACTGTAAATAGAACTTCAAGTTCTGCTCTTGCAAATGACAACTTTAATACTTTAATATGGTTACCTATCATGAGACTAAGCTCAAATGCTCTTGCAAAATATTATTGTATAAAAAAACCGAGTGCGAATTGTGTAATGATGTCTTTTAGCACTTGGAAGAAAAATGCTACTCATGTTTTTAAAAGAGTGATGTTATTCTCACTTCAATGTCTTATCTTCCCGCCCACCTTTTAATGAATTTTTAATTACAAATTTGTTCATTTGCAAAAAGACTGGTAAGGACATTAATTATCTTGTTTTGCTTAATTTAAAAAAAAAAAAAAAAAAAGCTGGGCGTGTGAGACTATTTGTCTACCTTAAACCCTAACTCATATTTTCATCTCCTTTCATTCAGATAAAGTAAAATAATATCAATGGACTTAGAAGATGACCTTTTCACTGAACAAGTGGAAGTGACGCTTATACGGAAGAAGTAGAAGATTATGTTTCTATTGAAAATGTAGAAGAATATTTTGTGTGTAGGTCATTTGAATTTGTCTATCGTATTTTTGAATTTGTCGTTGTCGAATTCTTTTGAATTTGGATACCTCTGTCGTTTCCATTTGAATTTGCAGACCTTAGTGGTTTTCATTTAGATATTATTTGTTATATTTTTTAAGAGACAATTTTATAATTTCATATGTATGTACACATTAAGGGTTATTTTGGGAATAACAGTGGGTGGGGAAATAGTATTTTAATTTTTTAACTTTTTAAGGTGGGTGGGATTATAATGTGGGTGAGAAAATAAGACAATGAGATGGGTCTAGTAGCTCTCTTTTAAAATCAATAAGGGTAGGGTAAGATTTGTAAAGAACTTGTTGCTAAAGTGATTTAGAGCGTCCATTTTTACACCCGAGTCCGGATCCTCTTTGTGAGGATCTCGAAGATTCATGAATCGTGTCTATTTATCGTACATCATGCAGGTCAAAAATCATTTTAAATATTTTTATTTAAAAATAAACATAAACAGTACTTGACAAAAACTGACCGCACGATGTACGATTTTGACATAATTCACAGATCTCCATAATTCTTACAAAAAGGATCCAGAGAGGATTCTGTTGGTTTACGCCCACATCTACGCTCAAATCACCTCTCCCCAATGGAAAAGGATCCTCGCCGGATCTTTTCCTAGGGATCCCGTGATCTCACCCGTTCATCGTATATCGTGCAGTTAGAAATTATTTCAAAATTTAAAATTTAAAATTAAATATGAATAGTAACTAACGAGAACTGACCACACGATATACAATGAACGGGTGAGATCACGAGATCCGGCGAGGATCCTTTTCCCTCCCCAATATTCACTTCTAGAT
Organism: Heteromeles arbutifolia; assembly: GCA_024362995.1. Lineage (NCBI taxonomy): Eukaryota > Viridiplantae > Streptophyta > Magnoliopsida > Rosales > Rosaceae > Heteromeles > Heteromeles arbutifolia. The sequence continues at coordinate 25,759,789 of JANCRC010000006.1, forward strand.
GAGACTAGCAAGAGTGCCCGCACGATGCTGCGGGTTTTGAAATTGTACAAAATATGTAGAAAGTTTTTAAATATATATATGATAAGCCATACTATTTATATACATGTGGAAAATCTATTTACAATCCTATCTACAATAAGGACAATGAGTAGCATTGAACTTCCTTAATCTAATGGGTCTGTTTTCATTTCGCCTAGCGTAGTTGACTGAAATTAGAAGAGAAATAGAAAAAGAATTTCAAAAATTGTCTATGAAGCAAAGGAATCAAATCCAAATTATATATGTGCAACTCATTGGAATCAAATCGAATGTAAAAACAATAATAGATGATCTATTACCTATTAGGAAGAAGACTTGGTAAAACCATTTTACCAAATCAGGAAACCTCTGCCCATATGATTTGTAATTGATTGCAACAAATTTATTTCCATCACCAATGCCTCGAACTTGCAGGATCTAAATTATAAAAAAATAAAATAAAATAAATAAATAAACCAATAGCTATTAATGCACATTCGTAACCAAAAATGAAATAATAGACCCTAAAACTTCCATCATGGAGAAAAATATAAACATTGTGAAAAGGAAAAGAAAACATATTCTAAAAAGGAAACTGAGAGGAGGGATTACATCAAATGGAAACCGCAAACACAAACCGGAACAAAATTGAAGAACAATTGAAAAGGAAAACAACAATTGAAAAGGAAAACAACAATTGAATCACAGTCGAAAAAGCCATCTGGTTATGAATATTACAATTATGAAGCAATTCTTATAGGATGAGTCAATCAAACTTACAATGTAGTGAGGAGTGTGAACCCTATCTACACCAAATGAGAACATTTTAAATCCTTCAAACTACTCTTGGAAACAAAAAAAACTGAATTAAATAAGGGGATCTATACCTTAAGACAACGGAAAAACAAAAAGGAAGACTCTTTGTCCATCAATCTAGATCTCCCCGTCTCCCTTGTCCTCGTTCTTCTTGATTTGTGCACAATATTTTGTAGAAGAAATGAGCAATGATACAGAAAAGGCCAGTTACTTTCAACACTTACTTTTCCTACAACGGTTACTAAATCTAGACCCTAATGCCAGAGCATATGAAAATGCAAAAAGAAACTTCAACATGTTTGAATTAAAATAATGAATTGAATTCTTACTATCTTTCTCATTCACGAAACTACCCAGAAGGGTGCTAAGAGAGACTTTCGAAGTTAAATCATAAATGGTTTCTAGTTCACATAACTAAAACTTATCGTAGACAACGAAGAACATAAATAGAGATTAGCTTCTTAAACTGGTTGTATTTTTCATATTACCATTTTAATGTACAACAAGGTAACGACAATATATTCCAAAATTAGCATGTTAGAGAGATAACTATTGTTTTCAAGGAATTAATATGATTGCAAATGTAATAGCTCCATATATGGTGAAGTAGGAGAAATGATGGAAGACACAGCGAAATTTGAGGTCCATAGGTTGAGAAGAGTCCATAGCACTGATCCATGTATGGATATTTTGCACAGATCTACAGTTCAAGTTTCGAACAAAGAATCGATTTATCAGCATTGGTGACATTCATTATTCCTAAAAAAAGTTATTGATTCACACATAAACAAATGAAAGCAATCGAAAAAGAAAGGCTTACCACAGGCTGGCTAAATCCGAGCTCAAAATGACCACGATATTTTCCCCGCGATGATTGCAGAGAGATTGCTGCCTAGGACTTCTACCCTTCCCTGAAAACAATGTCATGAACTTATTTATTGGATAAATGTCTAGGTACCCAAGAATTACCACTGAAAAAACCACAAAGATTCAAACTTTCACATTAAATGTGATCTGCAACTAATAAAAATATTAACCAACTCGAAATCAAATATAAACCCAAATGAACCTGAACCCACCAAGCAAAACAGAAAAAATCCTAAATAGACAATCAGTCAAACAGAACCAAATGGGTTTCAATAGCTTCAAAAAACTTCGTATTAAAGCCAATTATGAAGCACAAATGTTACCCAAAAATGGAAAAAGAGGTAAAAACGAAGCAAAAGTCAAAGAGAGAGATGAGTACCTTTACAACTTCATATTTCTGGGTAATTGAGATTTCTGCATACAAACCAATAATATCAATTCAATTTTTCTCGTGTATTTAGAGTAATCTTATCCCAAAAAGCAATACAGCAAACCTGCATCCATACTGTACTCATACAAATATATAACTTCTGTAGCTAATTAGTAATACACCTACCACCTAAGCTACTTTGTGAAAAAAATTAACAAAAACTAAAATATTAAGAAAAAAATGAAGCTTTTTTCTCTTGTAACGGATCATACCAGTATTCGATTCAATAGACGGTTTTTACAAATCCAAAACTAAAAAAGAAAATTGAGAAACAAATTAAAAGTTGAGATCCATGAACACCTTATCTTGAAAACGGTATACACACATAGCTCTTTCAGACCGATCTCAATTCGGCTGCCAGAGATTAAAATAGAGTAGTAAATGCTTTGCAGCAAGGATCGTAAGATCAATAAAATTTCCAGAATATTATTTATAGGTTTCGACAAATATAAATATTATTATATATGATTGGTTACCATTGGAATTGCATTTTTTTGGGGCTGACACGATGACAGAAATTAACATTTTCTATAAAAAACATTAGTTTCACAACAACGGGACGTATGTATTTGATTTGTGGTTGTATAACAAATGTTAACAATGAGAGTAAAGTTGGTTTCACAGATAGATGATTAAAAGTGCCTAAATTTAAAAATACCTTGAGTTATATGGTAAAAGCTCCATTTATATCCCTATAAGTCTTTTGGTGTTGCATTCTGTATTGATGGTTGCTGAGACATGCCCTGTAAAAACATTTGTAACATGAGGGTAAAGTTTGAATAAGTATACATTTAATGGTTGAGTAAGATTATTGAGCTAAAATTCATTTTCTGGAAAAAAGTGTGCTGTTGTACTGTTAAAACACAGGCCAAACATTCACAAACCTGAAAAGAACTAAATAGCAAAAGGATAAATGGTAAACAACTGAAATCCAAAGAGAAAAAAATTGTAAAGGTGTCATCTTCATACAGTGATCATAACGCTAGAGATAAATGATGAACCTGGAACTTTCTTTGTACTGCTTCTCCTTATATCAATGAACTATCATATTTCTCCAAAAAAAAAAAAATGTAATTATAGTAATGCAGGAAAACTTGGTCTCTTAGTTGATAACATTAGATGCTTAAACAATGAAAAACAAATGTTAAAAGCCCATCTGCCTTCTCAAATTTTAAGATATCTATCTAAATGAAATCACACAAAATCAAGAAACAATTCATCAAGGCACTCCTGCTTTCTTAAAATTTGACACATTTATTAAAATGAAATCATACAAAATGAAGCTTCAAAAACAAAAACACAAATACACTTATTCAAATAAGAAATGCATACACAATTACGAAGGAGCGAAAGCAAGGAAAGCAAACCCAAACCAACAACAGCCTTCCAACTCGTACCAAATCTCAGCGGAGGGAAAGCATACCCAAACCAAACGCAAAATCTGCTTTTAGTAGGCAAAGCCTGCATAAACTGGCACAACTCACCGCAAAACCAAACAGTTAGTGTTTCATCCAAATCAACACAAATTCAAAATAAGAACTCACACACAGTTCAGCTAGTACTATTTCAATTTACTGAAAAGGGGATTAGGGTTTTTTGGAATCGGAATGGAATAGATTCGTGCAAAATCGGGAGAGAGAACTAGAGTTCGTGTAGCAAATGAAAAGCCCAGCTTTGTGAGAGAAAGAAGTGGAAACGGAAGGAAAATTCGAGATGCAGTGGAAGGGGAGTAGCCGACAATGATCGACACGTGGGCAAGCATGGACAAATATGTAAATTTACTGTGCCAAGGAGGAAAAAGAACGGAGAACAGAGAAAAAAATCAGGATAGTTTCGTCATTTCACTGTTCATTAACAGTGCACAACAGTGCCAGATAACTGGGTTTTAGTATATGTATAATTTGAGCTGCAAGATAAACATTGAGAATATTTTGATCATCACTCTTCATATTAATTAATAGGATTTTTGCAAGTGATTTGATAGGTCCATTGTATGGAATCGAAAGTCTTAAAATATGTTTTATGATGCTAGTCGATAGTATTTGTCCATATATGTCGAATCATGATCCTCGTCGGATTCATTCCTAAAGGAACTAAGGATTACGTAATCGTGTTCGTTTATTGTATATTGTGCGGTCAGTTTTTGTTAGGTATTATTTATATTTGAATTTTAAATTTTAAATTTTAAATTTTAAATGATTTCGAGCCGCACGATATACGATGAACGAATACGATTGCGTGATCCGTAGGATCCCTAGAGAATGGATCTGACGAGGATCCTGGTTCATTTATGTCAAATGATTCCATCATTACTGTGGGTGTTTTAAAAATACATAAAGAAAACGACAGCCACTTACTACATCTAAATCACTATAAGAGTTGTTGATTAATTTTTTAAGGGTGAATTGCCAATTTAGTCCCTGAATTATCACCTCAGTGAAAATTAGGTCCCTAAACTATTTTTTTAGAAAAATTAGTCATTGAATTATAAAAATCTGCCAATTACATCCCTACTATTATATTCAAAGCTACTATATTCAATTTTCCGTCAATTTAAGTCACGTTACTTGCATGTGATACACATTAGAGTGTAGATTGGTAGTTTTCCACAAAGAAATAGTGTATAGAGTTAACTTTGAAAGGTAAATTGGTAGTTTTTCATAAGAAATAGTGTAAGTTAACTTTCGAGGGTAAATTAGATGTTAGATTCGCAACCTATATGAAATGTGGAGGGCTTATAGGCGAGAAAATGACGATATTACACTCTAAAATGTGTTAAGTGACTTAAGTTGAAGAAAAATTGGACAAAATAGCTTTGAATATAATAGTAGGGATGAAATTAGCAATTTTTAATGAATTTGAGGACTTAATTTACCGAAAAAATAATTCAGCGACCTAATTTTCACTTAGGTAACAATTTAAGGACTAAATCGGCACTTCACCCATTTTTTAATTATTTTGTTTTACCTACCAGGAAAAACGATTCTACTAGTTGGAATCCAAATCTTCTTCTGATATTCTTTGTGAAGATTCTGGAAATTTATGAATTGTGTATGTTCATCGTATATTGTGCTGTCAGAAATTATTTTAAATTTTCTTATTTAAAATTAAACATAAACAAACAGTACCTAATGAAAACTGATCGCATGATGTATGATAAGCGGATATGATTCACGAATTCCCAGAATTATCACAAAAAGAGTCCGAAGAGGATGATGTTGGCCTAGTTGATCCAACAAGCTTTCTTGATTTGCAGCCATTATTCTCAAAGTGGAGTGCATGTTTCTCACCACCTTTATTAGATTAATTTAAATTTTAAAATTTGTATAGTTAATAGATTAAATCAAAAACTTGTTTTACGACAAAGGGGTGGTGAGTAAAATATTTTCAAGATTGAGAAAGTTCTAGCACTAACTGGAATTTAATGAGTCTAGTACGCGTGTCAACCATAAATAGAATGAATATAACTAGCTTACAATGTGTAGTACTTGAGATACTTAGATCTGTTTAGGAAGTAGTCTTATATAAAGTTTTAGTAAGTAGTCTATAAAGTTTCATGAAACTTACAAAACACGGTGCATCATAAGGATTGTGAATTTTCATCCAGTCTCCCACGTCACGATTACCTTCTTTTTTTTTCACTCGTAATAAAAAAGTAGAATATTGATTAATGCATATGTAGTTGAGCCATTTGAATTGTGACACATTTGACCACGACTGCACTAGGGCTTAAGCAGCCTGGTACGAACCATGCAGATACTGCAACGTCGATGGGAGAGTGGGGACGATGAAAATTACATCACTCAAATTTCCAACGTGGGAGTCGGGATTCAGTCAAAAGTACTGCACAACGGCACTATTCGAAATGAAGATGGTTTGTCTGCCCTCTCACATCACATTCCCATTCCATCTTTTTCTGTTTGTACGATCACGATTAAATCACGTTAATATTATATATTGATTTTTTTAATAGGGGTAATAAGACAAAAAATAATAAGAATATAAAATGTTGACGTGACTTAACCGTGACCGCACAAACAGAAGAATATAAAAGAAGATGGGAAGTGAGAGGACGGACAATCCATCTCCATTCGAAATTTAGCATAACTTCCTGGACAGTGCAATCCAGCAGCAAAATCGCCCAATTAGATTGCACCTATATAAAGAAAAAAGTCCAACGTTGATCCCGCGTGTGATGTTTTTTGAGCCGTTGATATGCAAAACTCAACACGCAAAGAGATTCTCTCATGTCGTCGTTTCATTAAAAGTCCGTCGTTCATGAGATGGTTAATGCATTCTTTTAACACGTGGTAAATATTCAGTGGACAGAAACACTATTGAAACCAAATATCAAGTGTTAATATGCAAACTCTACATGATACTTAGTACTACGGTCTAATTGCATTCTTTTTCACTTTTAAGTAAGATGTCTTAAATTCAATTCTCGCCAAAGGCGAATTTGAATCACATTATTACTAACTCATTGTGTGGCTAAACCCACCGACTCTTCGTTAGATTATATAATTTGTTAAAAAAAAAATTTGCAAACTCCACGTACATGGACAGTAAAAAACTTATGCATGAGCGACTTGACTCATGCGTTATGACATTGTTCAAACGCGTATCACTAATAATAGAAATAGGGATGACAACGGTTCGGTTTGGGGACAGAAATATTATATCCATCCCTATAACCACGAAAATTAAACATACCCATAATCGCAAAATAACCATCGGGGATTATCCATAATCATATTCACCGGGTAACGGATTTTCAATCGGTTATCGGTTATATCCATTTTCATCAAAAAAATAATATATATTTATCCAACTGACACACTATAAATTTTAGTAGATACTAATTCCATCATTAAATAGCCTCATCCAATTACAAAAAACATAACAATATATTTGAAGTTGTTCATGATAAGCTAATATGATAAATTGGTCCAATAAAAAAAGAAAGAGGACAAAAGCAAATACGAGAGGAAGACAAAGTAAATTGTCTAATAATTCCAAAACTTGTGACGACAAAAGAACGAGAAATTTGCACTTTGCTTCTAGTTCCACCAAGCCAGTGAGACTCTTGAAGAGAGATGAATCCGATAAACTTGGAACATTTGATAATTGATATATAAAATGATTCAATGAATTAATTTGGTTGAGTATAACAATAAGAGTATTGAATTGATGAGGTTGTTGGTATGCCCATGCATGGTGTTTGGTGCATAATAAAGATAGTATAGGGTTTGATGCATGCATAATGTATTAGTACAGAGAGGGTTCGGTAAATTGAATAAAATTATATTATATATCAAACACACACACACACACATATATATATATATATATAATATTCGGATCAGATTCGGGTACGGATATGGATTGGGGATCCTTATAACCATATCCAAAACCATAACCGAATAAAGTTTACTGTTTTTTCCCATATCCAAACCATACCCGAATTTTCATAACCAAATCCAATCCATTCGGATGGTTATCCACGGTTATCGGGTTTAACGGTTAGAATTGTCATCCTTAAGTAGAAAGAAGTGCAAAAAAAGAGAAAAAGAAAAAGAAAAAAGAAAGGGTCTTCAGCAACCAGCAGCCCACGCGTGGAAATAACAAGTGTCTTCTAACACTGGCGTAACAACATCCAACGGCCAATGTCCGTCTCCGCAGAATCGTTATCCGGCATGGAATTGAACAGCAGCTCACCTGACCTGTCTTGTACAATTATGTATGTATTTACCACTTTTAATTTATATTTATTTTTAGCCCAAAAAGTCTTCTTTTTTTTGTCAAATTAGCCCAAAAGTCTCTATGTCCCTACTTTTTAGAAATTGTTTATTAGTCAGCCCCTTTCATCTGCTGCCTTTTCATTTCTTACGAAAAAACTGACAATCATAGAGAGAGAGGCTCAGTGCTGGAAGCTCCCTGCATTTTCCTTTCACTTGGATTTTAATTGGGTAATTTTGGGTTGATTTTGTTTTGCTTTTGATCGTTTTCTGTTAATTTTGTGAAATTATTGATTAATTTTTTGTATTGGGTTTTAGGTTTTGATGGGTTTAAGGTTTTGAGTGAGGGAAATTTTGGGATTACTTGGAGGGTTTATTGATGATGGAGAATCAGCTCGTGGGCTCAGAGATTCATGGATTCCATACAATGCAAGGTACGGACTGTGCTGTTTTTTATTTATGATCTAAGTCAAAAACTTGTAATTTTGCTCTGTTTGTATGTGTGTGTGTGTGTAATTTGGTGTATAATGGAAAGTGATTGGTTTTGATTATTGAAGAAAGTGAATTTTTCATTCGATTATCGCTTTTCGAAAGTAATTTACGTGTTCTGCGAAAGCAAGAGCTTGGAGCTTGGAATTCCACACAGAAAGTGTTATCTAGTGAATCCAGAAGCGAATTTTGCACGAATAAAAGCTATAAAGATAGTATTTTTATGTGCTAATTGAGAGAGAGAGAGAGAGAGAGAGAGAGAGAGAGAGAGAGAGAGAGAGAGAGAAATGCATAGGAAGTGTCGGAAAAAAAGAGAGCCTTCTTTCTCGTTTTTATTGTGGGGGATCAATGAAACAAAATCTATAGAAAGGCTTCATCTTTATGGTTTGTACTTTGTAAATCATGTTTGGGAGCAATCAAGTTGCTGGATGAGCTTTTACAATGAAAGCTCAGGATGATTAGTGCCTAAGTCGCCAGCATAGAAATGCCCAAGAACCATGTCAAACTAGATTTTACGTTGGCAATTTGCAAAGTTGCAATAGTTTTATATACGCAAGATTTACGGTTCATTGGGAACTAGGAAAAGACAAGAATAGATAAAATGACATAGATTAGATATCCAGTTGATACTGTTCAGGTGGTTGGATCAGACTTTGTTTCCCTGTGTTCAATTCTTTTAGTAACTACGTGCGTCAGTTGGTTCATAAGGCAGTTCTGATTATGACGGTGAATTCTTGATCAGATTCCTTAATTTCACATGTTACTACCAGGATGTAAGTTCCCTTGCTTATTTTTCTTGTTGTGGGTTCTTGTTTCATGCACAGATTTGGATGTTCCGACTATTATGGAAGAAGCCAAATCAAGATGGCTCCGCCCAAATGAAATTCATGCAATACTTTACAATCACAAGTATTTCACCATCCACGTCAAGCCAGTGAACTTGCCCAAAAGTAAGCATCTGTTACAGTTTATAGTGAGGCGATTATGTTGTGTCGTATAACTATTGTCCCTCCCCATACTTAATTCATCCTCTTCTGATTTCAGCAAACTTTTCCTTATATTGTTTACTCATGATGAAAATGCAACTGTGGTAGCAGTAACTTTTCCATATTCTCTCGAAAAGTACGTCTACAGAATATTTATGTTTTAGTTTCCTTACAAGAGTAATGCTCTCCTCGTGAGTTTTGATGAATTAATACACCATTTAAGTATATATGATGAGATGAAATACATTTGCAAGTACAAAGGATTTGCATATGAGGTTAGGCATAGGTTATACTGTACGCAATCAGTATCATAAATTAATAATTCCTATAGTTGCAGTTCTATCAATGCTAACAGAGAAGCATGTTTCCCTTCTAGTTTTGATGAATTTTGCACACACAAAATGACTTTGACATGAGATATCTAGATACTGAAACTGCTATGTTCCCTATCTTGGTAATTTTTGTAAATGTTACAGGTGGCACCATTGTACTGTTTGATCGGAAGATGCTTAGAAACTTCAGGAAAGATGGTCATAACTGGAAGAAGAAAAAGGATGGGAAGACAGTTAAAGAAGCTCATGAACATTTGAAAGTGAGTGTTGTATTTGCCTTTTTTTCCCTATGGTGCTAGTTGTACCATCAATGTATTCACGACTTATTTAGCTCAGTGAATTGCTGGTTCTTTCCCAACATTTCTAGTCGTGTTTCTGTTTTTTGGTAATTGTCATGATAACATCAAATTGTTTCTTGTCGTATGCTATGCTGGAAACTATAATTTCATGGAGAATTACACTCGTCTGACTCAATAAAAGAGATGGCCCTGCATAGTGTTGAATATCAATCTTTTAAAACAACCGCATAAAGTTGGGATTCGGATTGATTATTGAAAAGGCTGCTTCTTAGTGCTCAATGCTTAATTTTAAACATTGCAAGTATTTTTTCAACTGCACACAATCTCATTAATCAAATTTCCAAAATTTTCATTTGTTCTAATGGTTCAGGTTGGCAATGAAGAAAGAGTTCATGTATACTATGCACACGGTGAAGATAGCCCAACCTTTGTCCGGAGGTGTTATTGGCTACTTGATAAGTACGTAATTATTACAGTTTACATGGATCCATTAGTGAATTCTATTCTTAATACCAGTATCTCATATGAGATGACTCATATAGAGTAGTCTTACTGATGGTACTGTTTTTTTTCTTGTTGCAGGAGTCTCGAACATATAGTACTTGTTCATTACCGTGAAACACAAGAGGTGGTTTTTTTGTAGCTTTTTTTTTTTCAAGTTCAATATGAAGTGCCTTCAAAATTTATGTTCATTTTTAGGGCATGAATAGTCTGTTATTGCAGTCTTAGAATATCTAAGTGCACACTATTTTCTTAGTTTTCAACAATTTTCCTTTTAGGGGTTACAGTTAAGCATAGTGAGAACTTGGTAATAGCTTCACGAATAAGAGGGAGAACTTGCCCGTCTTTGGAACCAATTCTTTTTAGAAACCAACTAGAGCTTCTGACCTTATATGGGCTTGCTGTTGCTTACCATACAGGTTCAGGGTTCTCCGGTCACACCTGTGAATTCAAACTCTAGTTCTGTCTCTGACCCATCTGCTCCGTGGTTTTTATCAGAAGAACTTGATTCTGGGGCTAACAACGCATATTGTGCTGGTGAAACTCAGCTTCCAGGTGATGATGACTTATGTTATTCATTTTTTGTTTTGGAATGGGCTTCCATTTCGGGAAACCATAACAGAATTTGGAGTGTGGTGATGTTAGAAGAAATAAATTACTTTTCATGATAACAGTCGTTTTTCCATTATTACTTGATATTTTAATGATTTTTTTCTTTGTTTAGTGAAGGTTTGCTACTTCCTATTTCTATTTTTCTTGAAAACGGGTATACAGTGTGCTTACTCTTGGGTTTTGATGGTCTACAGAGCTTGGTGACAGGTTGACTGTTAATAATCATGAACAGAGGCTCCATGATATTAATACACTTGAATGGGAGGAACTTCTGGTTACAAATGATTCTAAAGAAAGTAAGTTATCAGATAACAGTTATTGCAATAGTGGAATTCAGAATGATGAAAATACTAACCATTATTCTCTCTCTCTGTCAATTCTTTGTGGTGGGGGATTTTGTGGTGCCAGAGCCAGACAACATTTCAGGCTATGAACAGCAGAATCAAGTCATGGGAAATGGCTCCAATAGTGGCGTAAGTAGAATTACTCATAATTGTTACTTTTTTACAGACCATTTAATCTAGTTCTTCCACATTGACAATTTATTGTTTCTTATACACTTTGGCATTTTATTATTCTTTATGTCTTTGACCTGTAGTATGTGGTCACATATTGTTTTGTTCCAGCTCATTTGGATAAATGGTTCGTCTTTGCAGGGAGCCAGCAGTTTATCAGCTGAAATTTCTTTTATTGGTAATTTAACAAATCCAACCACGGGGAGTGAAAACATTCAGTTCAATCTTCCAGGCAGTCATGTTGAGACTGTGGGGGGTGAAGTGAATTCAAATGCCCAGAGAAGGGATTCTATTGCCAAGGAAGACAAAACAGTTTTGGATACTAATGTATTACGTAGTGAAGACAGTTTTGGAAGGTGGATAAACGAGATCATGTCAGACTCTCAACCTTCAGTGGAAGACCCAGTACTTGGTTCCTCACTTTCAGCTGCGCAAAATTCATTTGCTTCTCCCGCTATGGATCATCTTCAATCTTCTGTTCCTCAGCAAATATTGAACATAACTGATATTTCGCCTACATGGGCTTTTTCAAACGAAAAAACAAAGGTATCCTCTTTGTTTTAAACCCCATAGTGTACTGCTTAGCATAAATTTCAGCCTCTAATTAAGTCCTTTTGCAGATTCTAATCACTGGCTTCTTACATAAAGAGTTTTTTCATCTTGCAAAGTCAGATCTACTTTGTGTTTGTGGTGATGTATGTCTTCGTGCGGAAATTATTCAGACCGGGGTGTATCGCTGTTTTGTACCTCCACATTTGCCCAGAGTAGTAAACCTTTTTATGAGTATTGATGGCCATAAACCCATCAGCCAAGTACTAAACTTTGAATATCGTGCTCCTGTTTTGAGTGATACAGTAGTTTCTTCAGAAGATAACAAATGGGAAGAATTCCAAGTACAGATGCGGCTTGCTCATTTGCTTTTCTCCTCATCTAAGAGCCTTAACATTATATCTAGTAAAGTGCCCCCGAATGCCCTGAAGGAAGCCAAGAAGTTTTCCCATAGAACCTCTCACATATCTAATAGCTGGCCATATTTGATGAAGGCAATTGAAGAGAACAAAACTCCCTTACCGCTGGCAAAGGATAGTCTGTTTGAACTAATTTTGAGGAACAGGCTAAAGGATTGGCTGTTGGAGAAAGTTGTTGAGGTCTCTAAAACCAAAGAATATGATGCTCATGGTCAAGGAGTAATCCATTTGTGTGCTATTCTAGAATATACATGGGCTGTTCGCTTGTTTTCATGGTCTGGCTTGTCATTAGACTTTCGTGATAGACGTGGATGGACAGCCCTTCATTGGGCGGCATATTGTGGAAGGTATGCCATTTTTCTATTCAATATATATTTTAAAAATTTATAACCATTTGATAAATTATTGTGGAAGGTATGGTTTTATAAGTTCAGTTATTTGTTTTAAATTGTTTAGTCTGAAACATATCTTGTACATCATTCACTTGTTAGATTTTGTGTCCCTTTGGTACTTGTATGGTAGAACTTTTCCAACTCTATCCTCTGCTCACGATAGCTTGAGCTTTATGTAGTAATTTTTATCTTCTTGATTTTGGGAGTATTTGTTTTACTTGCATCTGAAATTGTTACATGCATTCTGTGATAAGATTGGAAGCATATCTTCCGAGAGATTTTCTTAATGCTAAAACACTTGATGCGTAGGGAGAAAATGGTTGCAGTACTTTTATCTGCTGGGGCAAAGCCAAACTTGGTCACAGACCCCACGAAAGATAACCCTGGCGGATCCACTGCTGCTGATCTTGCATTCATGAAGGGCCATGATGGCTTAGCAGCTTATCTTTCAGAGAAGGCTTTGGTAGAACAATTCAAGGATATGCGCATAGCTGGAAATGCTAGTGGCTCTCTTGAAATTCGCTCAAACTATGCAGCAAACTCTGAGAACCTCAGTGAGGAAGAGCTATATCTGAAGGATACTTTGGCAGCTTATCGGACAGCTGCTGATGCGGCAGCACGAATACAGGCTGCCTTCAGGGAGAACTCACTTAAACAAAAGACTAAAGCGATTCAGTTTTCCATTCCAGAGGCTGAAGCACGTGGTATTATTGCAGCACTGAAAATTCAACATGCCTTTAGAAACTATGAGGCAAAAAAGAAGATCAAAGCTGCTGCTCGCATTCAATATAGGTTTCGTACTTGGAAGATGCGTCAAGAATTTCTTAGTTTGCGTCGTCAAGCTATCAAAATTCAAGTAAATCCTCTTCCCTTGTCTTCTTTCTGGTATAGTTGAAAAGTCAATATAGCTGGTATGAACCACACAGGGACATATACCAAATCCTTTTGGAAGATCAAATTTAAATAGGAAAGATGTAGTCAATCTACTGTCAGTCAGTCGCCACTAAAACATCCATGATTGGTCAAATTGCAACCTTGTTTGGTTTTCAGTAACTTTAACTTGGGTTGTTAGACATGACTAGGGTATGGAAATTGCAACTGGATTTGCGTAACCATTGTATTATTAACTCTTAAAGAGTACAGGAAAAACCGGTTAATTGAACTGGCACTGTATGCAGGCTGCTTTTCGGGGCTTCCAAGTGCGGAGGCAGTACCGTAAAGTTCTCTGGTCGGTTGGAGTGCTTGAGAAAGCTGTTTTGAGATGGCGCTTCAAAAGAAGAGGGCTTCGTGGGCTTAAGGTGGCCCCTGCTGAAGTCAGTGCAGATCAGAATCAGGAAAGTGATACAGAAGAAGACTTCTACAGGGCCAGCCGGAAACAAGCTGAAGAGCGTGTTGAAAGATCTGTTGTACGTGTTCAGGCCATGTTCCGCTCAAAGAAAGCACAAGAAGAATATAGTAGGATGAAGATGGCCCACAATGAAGCAACGGTGAGTGATCTGGTTTGGACCTTCTTTCAGTGTTACATTACAATTCTGCAGATACATAAACCAATCAATTCTTTTTATCTTCCGCAGCTGGAATTTGATGATTTTCTTGATCCTGATGCAATCATGGACAATTGAAGAAACTTCGGAGGTCCGGATGGGCAATTGATAACATTTGAGGGGTTGTGCTCTCTGCTTGTGTAGCCTGTACATCTTGTAAATGCCTAGAACAATTAGTTCTGTGCTTTAGACCCTTTCAGACCGTTTTTAGGATTGTTGGGAAGGTCTTTCAGTGTTGTATGATCAGGAGTCGGTCCTAATACGTTGCTTCTCGGGTTTTAACGTCATTGTGAACGTTATGAGCACCAGATCTTCCTTATGAATTCAGTGTTTTTAAGCTTCTTCCGGGCTCAACATTTTGACATGGTTCCCGACGCCCTCGTATCCGAAAGATAGTTTTCTTCGTTTGTTTGTTTAGTTCTTTTTATGCAAGTGATATAGTTCTTTAAGATCTCGGTTGATAGGAATAAATGCGCTTAATCACTTTAGGTACAAGCCCCTCGCAAACCATATGCATCCGTTATAAACCGTCAACGACCATGAGTAGATCCAGCGGATTTTGTGGATCTAGCTACTGGTTTGGTGCAGAATTGATCTTCACAGGTAAGGGACCAGTGCAACTTAGGGAGACAATACTTACTGAATGGTTGGTTGTGAGAGGTGGTCACAATTACCAGGAGTTGCCTCACTAAATGGCAGTACCAGCAAGATTCAATTGCAGTCGAAAAAGGAAAGCACAGAGGCAGAGTAGACAATCTGTAAATATTTATTACTTTCTGCAATCGAGTTACCAATACAGAGTAAGGAAACTAACACATCTATCCAGAACACAAAATAGTAATTGAAACGAGGGCACGCTAGGTTTCGAAGCAAAAACTTGCTATCTAAGATAACATATCCACTTTACATGAGCACCGATGCATAAATAGCCAACGTCAATTCAACCGGAGAGCATCAGTGGCAGGAAAGCCACTGTGTCGATCCCTATTTTATGTATTGAGAAAGCCACTTGAAGCCTTCACCGTACCCCATCTTGCGGACAATGCTGCACATGAACACCTCAAGCGGGCGGACATTGGAATCGGTCAGATTGACCTTCCCCTTACCTGTGGTGAAGTTAGTCAGGCCCAAATGGTAACGTAGCTCATCCTCTGATGCAGCATAAGGTATGTCGATCTTGTTTCCCAAAATAAGAAACGGGACAGTTGCCAGTGACTCGTCGGAGAGTAGAGCATCAAGCTCTTTCTTTGACTCTGCAAATCTCTCCTTGTCGTAAGCATCAACCAGGTAGACCACAGCATCCACCTAAACAATCAAAACATCTATGAATATATGCCCATCACATAAAGCAAAATCTTGATCTAATCCCCGATGTGAAATTATTGTCCTAGGTTCGACACTCACAGGTCACCCTTTACACCGAAAATCAATAGAAAAATAAATAAACAATCAATTGGCATTACAATAAGCAGAAGAACCAAACTCTTGACTGCAACCCTGCACCTACAACTACAACTTCAAGCGACTAGGAATAAAATAACACGAAATCCACTTAAGTTCACACCCATGGATGCGACAGCAAAACCCCGGCGTTGCTTAAATATTCATTCAGTCACTGGCAAGGTTAAAATCCATCATTCAAAATTTCAATGGGGGTTCAATCCATTGCATATGAACACACACAAATACCAAACACCCGTACGTATATGCATTTTCATATTTTTTTTGGGTTTAGGATCGAACATCTACAACATGCAACCACGATTGCGAAAAATAAATCAGATCAGACACTAAATTATCATACCAAAAGTAAAGGAACCGAAATTTGAATAATTGGAGTAAAATTTCAACCTTGGCGTAATAGTCCTTCCAGACTCTGCGAGCGACCTGATGCCCTCCCAAATCAAAGGCCTTGAACTTAATCTTCCCAATACTCAGCTCCTCCGACGTCGGATGCTGCGTCGGTTGGTGCTGAACTAATCTCTGCAACCACCAAATCAAAAACCCTAATTTCTTCAATCCAAAATTCAACAACAATAATTTCAATTTAGCAATAAAAGAATTCAAATAAATCAAAACCTCGTCTTTAAGCATGTGAAGCAAGGTGGTCTTTCCGGCAT
Source organism: Heteromeles arbutifolia (assembly GCA_024362995.1). NCBI lineage: Eukaryota > Viridiplantae > Streptophyta > Magnoliopsida > Rosales > Rosaceae > Heteromeles > Heteromeles arbutifolia. The sequence continues at coordinate 25,776,416 of JANCRC010000006.1, forward strand.
TATCGAGCCCTAAGAACAAGATCTTCGCCTCCTTCTGCCATAGCCCCAGCGACGCCAGAACTCCATAGAACCAATCCACCAGAAACATGATTTCTTCTCTCCTCTTTTAATCGGAGCAGAAATTCAAATCACCGGGATTTTCAATTTTCCAGTGATACAAAAATTTAATCGAGATTTTCCCAAAAAAGTGACGGAAAATCCTAATTTTCTCTTTTGGTTGGCATTTTCAAAGATTTTCCGGGAAAATGTATTATTTATATGCTTCTGTCAGAGTGCGTAAGCTGGACTGGGGTGTGACTGCTCTGGTAGGTAAGCGGAAGGGGTTTGGTGACGGACTCTGCTGACGTGGAGCCGGTGGATAGGAAGGGTGACTGGGAAATGCCGGTTTACGGAGTGCGGATCCTACGTGGAAAGTTGTTATTGGATGATACGCGTCATTAGGTTGTGTCCTCGTGTGCCACCATCGATTTGGAAATTGGTAGACAGGTAGGGTGGTAAGATACCATTCTTGTCCTTGACATAAATGCATACGTGGAGTAAGCTTAGGGCATGGTAGAGTAATTAAAGGAGAATGATCATAGCCGGATTCTTTTTCTGGAAATTTTGGGAGTTCTGTGATTGTGGCCGTTCATTGTATATCGTGCGATCAGTTTTTGTTATATTTATATTTAATTTTAAATTTTAAATGATTTATGACTGCACGATATACGATGAACAGTCACGATAACGGAATTCTCAGAATCCCTTGAAAAAGGATCCGACGAGGATTATTTTCCATTTTTAAATGACGAGTTTCACATCAATTTATTTATTCACCCATTAGTTTAATATAACATATAACCAACTAAATATATTTGGTTGATAAAAGTGGCACTTAGAAGTAAACTCGAACTCGAGTGTAAAGAAGAATGTTCTCAATTGAGTTACGAATGGATTTGTGAGCTGCAATTTCAAATTTCACGTCAAACGCTCAATAGAGAGATTTTGGTTATCTGAAACCGCTCTTAGCCATTCCAAAAGCAAATCTCCAACAAGAAGAATCCATGCTCATGGAAATGACAATTGAATCCATCACTAGAAGGGAAATATGGATTAAAAAACAAAGAATTCCAAAAGTAAATGAATATGAAACTGCTGAGAACCAAAAACATTGTGTGATAGTTCATCAGAAAAGAATCACAATCTTGTTCAGGAAGCACAGATTTAAAATCGAACATTGCGACAAATGATATACTGAGTTGTTAATCCTTCAATCTGATCAAACTCAGATAAGAAATTCCTCTTCCAATATAATTGTGGTCAGAAACTACAAATTTGCAGGAGAAATTACCACACAAATACTGAGCCGAAATGTTCCTCCTACACACTACTCTCTATTTGATATATTGGGAGACCCACTTGAAGCCATCCCCGTACCCCATCTTGCGCACAATACTGCACATGAAAACCTCGAGAGGGCGAACGGTGGAGTCTGTAAGATTCACCTTCCCCTTGCCAGTTGTGAAATTGGTCAGTCCTAGATGATATCGCAGTTCATCTTCTGAAGCAGCATAAGGGATGTCAATCTTGTTGCCCAACACAAGAAATGGAACAGTTGCGAGGCTCTCATCTGAAAGGAGAGCATCTAGCTCCTTCTTTGATTCTGCAAAACGATCCTTGTCGTATGCATCAACCAGGTACACAACTGCATCCACCTGTTCACAGCACAGAAAAATAAGAAGTTGAATTGGAAAGCTCGCAGCATTTAGAATGCAAATCAGGAATCGGAAAGAAATTACAATATAACTTAAATCCACTAACAAGAATCAAGGCCAAGAATATGGACCATAGACGCCATAGGACAAACTAGAAACTGGAGCAAAAGAGCAGGAACTCAGAATTTTATATGAAATCATGAAAACGGTGGGACATGGTGTATCAGAGGGAATCAAAATGAATGCAAGAAGGTAGCTACTACGCTTTTACTATGATAAAGAAGTATCAAGTCTGAACCAAAATAAAATCACAATAGATTTGTTCACTTGCAAAGAGAAGCAACCACGCCTAAATCTTTTCTGGAATAGCTCGAGTCATAAACCCACTTTCCAGAATTAGGGACGTCTTCTTTTTTTCACTCTTCTCGATGAATGACTTCTCCATTAGGAAGCATGGAGAAGGTTTAAGAAGTGGTTTATTAAAACTAGAAAGCATCAACGTGGATACGTGACTTTTGAAAAGATAGGACTCTTTCAAATTAAAGGTTTGAATCATGGAAATTGAGTTGACAGAATTTCCCATATGTCGGAAACCAGACTCTTTGATGTTTTTTCTCAAATATAAATAATCATTGTCAAGTTAACCAAGAAGGAAATGTTTTGTGACTCGTTGGTAATGGAAGAGTAAGTTATCAACTCTAAGCCCAAGCCACAATCATGAACCACAGTGGCTTTTTATAGGACATCGTGTATGGAAAGATACTAGTAAAACACCTCCTGGAAAAAAGAAAGAAGTGCTCTCAGCAAAACCTCCGTGTTATATGTTTGCCTCCCACGAATCAGATAAACACAAAGGACATTTCATCCAGGATTATGAAGGCAAACCAGCAAGTGCAAACAAATGTATTGCAAAGCCGATTGTTGGGTCAGAACATGTATGCAGACAAGAAGCCCTCGGGGAGCAAGAGCCCTCGGGGAGCAAGAAACTAAGTCAAATGATTGTTTTTTAATCAGCGCCCCTTTTGGAGATGCAGGTACTAAGAATCTTCTCACTACCAACCAGCAGAATCATAATAAAAAAGTACTGCATAACAAAGACAAACATCGACATATATAGAAATAAATGACGTTTCAAACAACCTGTCCCAAGTTGAAATTGATCGAAATCTCATAAACAACAGCATTGTATGACATTTTCGAATTGAAAAACATAACTTCCACTCAATCAGAACAAAACTAGAGATCGCGATTCGCATAAAAGGAGTGGCCGGAGTTATAGTGAAAGCATGAAGTTCATACACCGAAGCAATGTGGAGATCAAAATTTCTGCTGAAAACTACTATCCAATCAAATTCCAACACTAGAAATTCAACAAATCTAATACCTTAGCATAGTAATCCTTCCAGACTCTGCGAGCGATCTGGTGTCCGCCCAAATCGAAAGCCTTGAACTTAATCTTCCCAATGCTGAGCTCCTCCGAAGTGGGATGCTGGGTCGGCTGGTGCTGCACCAATCTCTGCAACAAACCCACCACCGCATTCACACACAATCGTCAAAAACAACAAAAAGCCCCACCCAAAATCAAACCTCGAAAAGCGGAAAACGAGGAGGGAGAGAAAGAGAGTCAAACCTCGTCCTTCAGCATGTGCAGGAGGGTCGTCTTGCCGGCATTGTCGAGGCCCAGAAACAGAATCTTGGCCTCCTTCTGCCACAACCCGAGGGAGGCGAGGACGCCGTAGAACCAGTCGAACAGAAACATGGCGGCGGCGGCTGATTCTTCTCCGGGAGCAGATTGTGAGGGAAGTAGGAAAAAACCCACAAGGAATCGGAGGATGAGGGATCGAATCGGAGAGGGGGGGTTTAATAAATGGGTTTGTGGTGATTTGTTGTTTCGGTGGAGACAAGCGAATCCAGTTCGGCGGTACAACTGGAGGAGCCTGGACTCCGATGCTTTTGCTTACGTATAATATACTATGTAATTTTGGTTGGCTTTTGATTTGTTGTCATCCTCTTTCTCTTCCTCTCTGTCGTTTTGACTTTTGACCATCAACAGCAATCATGTATGGCAAATATTAAATAAGATGAAATACACCCAACACGATCCTCTCCCGATTCATTGGTGAGGATATGGGAATTCAATGTTTGTTCATCGTATAATGTGCGATCAGTTTTTTGTTAGGTATTTTTTTTATTTAATTTTAAATAAAAATATTTAAAATAATTTCTAACTGCACAATATACAATGAACGAATATGATTTACAAATTCTTAAGATCATCAGAGAGGATCCGGTTTGTGACACCTCCCCTTTTCACAATTGAATTGGACCTCCGCCTTCCGAATTTGACTCAAATTCGATATCTTTGATGATTCGACTAATAATATCTAAAATAAATAATAAAAAAAGTCGAACCACGTATTACTAGAATGTAGCAAAAACTTGTATTGAATGACGTCATTATTTGACAATCCAAATTTTATCAAATTTATTTTTTAATAATTCTTTCACTCTTTCAATTTTATTCATAAATTATCCTATTTTTTTTCATTTTAGGGGTGTATTCAATTGAGATTTTGAGGGATTTTAATTCTTTTAATGAATCTAGGGGTATTCAATCAGAATTTTAAGTGATTATCTGAAATTCAATGTGTATTCAATTAGGATTTTAAGATATTTTATTAAAATCCTTAGAAATCCGGGTGTATTCAATTAGAATTTTAAAGAAGTTTATAACATTCCAGGTGTATTCAATTAGAATTAGAATTTAGAGAATTTGGAAAAGTTGAGGAATTAGAGGGAATTTGAGAGATTTTGTAGTGTATTTTAAGCATCCACAAATCTCATCTCTTCCCATGAGATTTCAAGGGAATTAAATCAAAATTTTATATAGAATCTCTACAAATCAGTTAAACTCCGTAAACATCCATTGATTTATAAATCCATTAAAATATCTCAAATTCCCAATTGAATACACCCTCCTTAATATGTCGTTGTTTGTCGCTAACTTTATGTATTGTCCGCGTTGCTTTTTTGACAAAATACTATTGTAATACCAGAAATATTATATTTATTATATTTTTCATATCACATTTGCATCTTATTTATAATATAGACAAAACTCATATGTGTGGTGAATCCTACTTCTATTAGAGAGGTATACAAATACAGCATGAAAATTGTGGAAGTGTAAGAGGACGAATCCTGGCCAACATTTGTTTATCAAGCGTGTTCTTTTTAAGGAAAACTAATAAAAAATGCTTGAAAACTTTGAGTTTTAACGATAAGGACAAAATAAAAGGTAAAGTGAATAGTACCAGGATTGACTTTTTAGTGTAAAAATGTGATTTTTCGTTAAAATAAACAGTGCTAAGAGCTTTTCGTTAAAGTTCCCTTATTTGTATTGTTCCAAGTGTTGTAGTCTTCTTCCAACAACAATACATAAAAAGTGTTGTAGCTTCAACAGAATGAAACTAAGCCCAAGTTATGTGATGATAACAATAAAGCCCAATCTTAATAAGACCGGGCCCCTGAATCGCCAGCCCAACATAAGCCCAAGTTTTCCATTTGGTACCAAAAGGGTACTTTCGTCATTGCAAAATACAAGACCCGGCAGCTAGGGCTTTGGAGGTGCTCACATATAAAGCCTTACTTCTCACTTTACAGCGACTAAGAGAACCCTAAACCACTCAAGCGTCGACGTTGCTATATCCGTCGTTCTCTTTCCGGTTCGTCTCTCTCTCACTCTCTCATCTCTTTCTCTCTCTAACTCGATCATCGTCTCCATTTTTGCATCTAATTACTTATTTTGAATTGGGGTTTTTGGATTTGCAGAGATGGCCAAGTCGAAGAATCACACCGCCCACAACCAGTCCCGAAAGGCCCACAGGAACGGCATCAAGAAGCCTAAGAGGCACCGCCACACTTCCACCAAAGGGGTAACCATTTTACCTCTCTCTCTCTCATCAATTTTTGCATTATTTAGGCTTTTTTGTTAAGTATTTGTTTGTGGGTTTTGTTATTTTGGATTCTGGGTTTCAATTCTTGGGGTTTTTGGGTTTCAGATGGACCCCAAGTTTCTGAGGAACCAGAGGTACGCCAGGAAGCACAACAACACCAAGAACGAATCCGGCTCCGGGGAAGAGTAGAGTGAGACCTTCAAATCATGGCTCTGATTGGGTTTTTCTCGATTAGGGTATTTTGATTTCGATGCCGTTTTACGCTTACTTTGTCATTAGTAACATAGTAGTTTGATGTTACTCGATGGGATTTATTTCAATTTCATGTACGAGCAGTTCTCCTAATTTATTACTTCTGTTAAAGAGATTACGAGGTTTTGAGATACTTTCTGTGGTTCTGCAATCATTTTATCGATTGAAATCGACGAATGCTTAATCTTAATCTTATGAAAACGGTATGGAATTTCAATTTCTTTAGTTTAGATTACTTGTATAGATTGTGGTTGACAGTGGTATTTGGGGTTGTACTAATTTTTAGCAAGCATTTTTTGTTAGCTGGAAGCAGAGTTTCTGAAGGATTTAAGCATCACATCCTCTGTATTTGTTAAGATTTTTTTTTTTTTTTTTTGGGTCAAACCGTAATTTTGTTAGATTAGATTATCCACCCGAACCCACGCGGTAGGGCCTTTCCATCACTGTGGTAAAGGGCTACTTTCTAGGATTTTTGTTTTTTGGGTTTAATGGTTTAATTCATCTTCTGGGATACTCCAGTATTGCCAGAATGGACGCCCTTACTGCCGGGCTTTCTGCAGATTAAAACTTGGATTCACAACTGTAGTTAGTATTTGAGTACATCTAGGGTTTTGTTGACATGTTTCCGATTAGGGTTTTTGGATTTCGATTGGGTTTTATGCCTAGTTGGGGGAAGAGCAGAGTGAGACCTTCAATTCATTGCTCTAATTGGGTTTTTCCGGTTAGTGTATTATTGGTTAAGTTCTTATTATTGGATACTTGTACTAACTTTAAGGTGATATTTCGATGTCACCTTTTATTTGTGATATTGTATTATTAAACCTGTCAATGAATTAAATCTCAACTCTTCGAATCTGGGGCAGGTATTCAGTTTCTTCAAGAAGGGAGTTGGTTTTCATATTTTTTTAGCCCTTCACCCTCCTCTTTACTCTTGGTCATTGAATTGGATAAATAAAATTAAAATATTTAATCTAATTAAATATTTGTTTGTAAGAGGAGAAAAAAAAGGTGTCATCTCTTTTTTCGACAACTCACATAGGACTACGGTTTAGTGGTATCTCTTCACTTATAAGTGAAAGGTTTTAAGTTCAACATATGGATTTGAATCACATCATATAAGCTAGTTTAGTGTGAGATTTAGCCTACTCGTGTTCTAAAAAAATAATTTGGGTATACTATTGTTGACTCTAAAAACTACCAAGCCTACGTGGCGCGCAGGCTGGGTAACTAATAAGCTAACTACGTCCTTCGGTTGTGTGCGGGGTGTGCCAACTCGTCGGCCGAGCTCGGCCGAGGAGTAAAATTTGTTGATGTTGTGCTGAGCGCGCGGCTGACTTCTGCGTCTTGCGATTGCGGCCGAGGAAGGAACTTGACTCGGCTCTTGGATTCTAAAGCCTGAAGACAAGGCTACTAATTATACGAAGTTCACAAATCGTCGTCGTCAGATTCGGTCATGGTGATGGTATTCGTCAGAGTAAACTCACGCCGAATTGACACCAAGGTGTAAGGGCACAAATACTCAAAGCGGATGTACGTCTTGATGGTAAATGTGGTTCGGCCGTCAGAATGCCGAATTCTAAAGCCAACTTGTGAGTATCCGATCATGCAACTCGGCGTTCAATGTGCCGAGCCCTAGTAAGCTGTAACACCTCACTTCGCCGAGAAGGCTAATGAGATGACCTCCGCCAATAAGGATTCAAGAATCCTTCTCGACCGAGACTTGGATAGGTAACCAGTCGGCCCCTTTGCAGTGCTGTTTATCCAAACTGAAGGTGTTTCGCGGTCGGCTGATTCTACAGCGATAGTGCTGTTTATCCAAACTGAAGATATCACCGGTTGCCTTCATAGTGCTGTTTATCCAAACTGAAGATGTGTTGGCGAAAAGGAAAATAAAAATCTCAAGGTTGTTGAGAGGTTTCGCGTAGAGCGAGGGTTTGCGCAGGGCAGATTTGTGTGTTGAGTTGGAGGGGCCTAATGTTGCGCCGAGTCTTGTATTTATAGCACTCATATCTTTTGCTTGGCACGATCAGATAATATCAGAGAGTCCAAGTGCAACTCTAATTCACCAAATAAAATCTGATCCGTGACATAGGCCAAACAAATCCTTCAGATTGCAGTTCTGACTTTTCAAACAAGATAAGCCTAGACCACCTAGACTTCTTATCTCCATCAGAAGCCTCGCTTTATCCCATTAAGCTGTCATTCATAGGCAAGACTCCAATGCAAACTACAAAACTTTTTTCCCACGACATCTGCCCAGGTGCAGCCATGCATGCAATCTAATTACAATACTTAAGATGCCATCTTTCATTTGAACACCAATTTGCATAAGAGTCCCAATTATACATGTGTCACGTGGCCAAAGCAACACCACATATGCAAAACATAGCCTTCATCACGCTGTTATCTGACGCCAAGCCTACATGCATATCCATATATCCCATCATCTTTCACATCAATTGGGATTTAGACAAATATTAGGTTTAAATAATTTAATATATTACTAAGAGATAATACCATGATTAAAATCACAATATTATTTCTCAATAATAATCAAAAAACATTTCAACCATTTTTTCATTCAACGGCCTTGATTACTCGGGCCGATGGTGTAAAATTGGGTCTAAACAACTATATTTTAGCCATTTTAATTTTAATTTTTTTTTTTTTTTTTCATATTTTTTTTACTTATTTATATAATTTTAACTATATTTTTTTATGCAGTGTTTAAATATTCATGATTTTGTTGATATTTATGTCAAAATATCCGAAAAACAATGGTCGATATGGAAATGGATGAAACGGAAACTTCACCTTATATTAGTGAGATAAAGGAAAATAAATGAATATTGATGATATTTAACAATTTACTACAAAAAAATTGATGGAACGTAGCCTTCAAACTTTTCAATTTTTTGAGAAAATTCTCTAATTTTGAGTAAATCTGAATGTGTTGATATACCAACTTTATTGCAAATTTTTATAATTTTGTCGAATGCAACCGATATCCACATGTTCCTCGATACTTTCATAAATTTGCGTATTAATATTTTCATATATATTGATATTGTAAACACTTGTTGTAGGAGGATGTTGCCGTTCACAAATAAAATAGACCAATGTTGTGCGGCTGCTGATATGTAGAGTTGTGCATCGCTCAAAGAAAGGGAGTAGGATTCTCTCCCCCTCTCATCCTTTCTTATTTCAACGGTTACGATTAATGCACGTCAACAACTTGTTTTGAATTTTTTTATAGAAAAAAAGACAAAAAAAGAGAAGGTGAGAAGAGGGGAGGAAGGGGAATCCTAATTCCTAATAAGAGGGGAGATAATCCCACTCCCGAAGAAGGGCTGACATTTTATGTTTTTCAGTCAATGTCTTGTGTGTCTGGTTTTCTTCTTGAAGGTTTTTTTACAGAGGCCCATTAGTTTGTCTTCTTTGGAAAGGGATCATCTCCGAATCCCATTCACCAAGTCCACCAAGTCCACTCATCTAGGCCATTGAAATTTGATCTAATGGATAAAATTATTATAACTTTTAAAGGAGCCCCTTATTTGTAACCGTTGGATAAAATTTCAATGGCCCAGATAGATGAACTTAGTGGAAGGAATCTGAAGATGATCATTTTTCGTCTTTTTTGTTGTTTTCCCATTGAAATTTGTCAGACAAGGTAACTTTTGTAAGAATCAGGATCCTCTCCTGAGCACATGGTCAAGATCCTCATGATCAGGCCCATCAGGTCGTTCAACTTTTATCCAACGGTTATAATTATTATAACTTTTAGAGGGGCCCTCTGTTTGTAGCCGTTGGATAAAATTTGAACGGCCCGATGAGCCTGGTCAGGAGGATCCTGACCATGTGCTCAAGAGAGGATTCTGATTCCTTTTGTAAGATGCATTTTTTGTTCCCGAGATTCACATTGATTTTTGAATTGTCATTTTTTGGCTCTGGCTTGTACTATCCTATGCTATTTTTAATAAAGCATCTATTATTCCAGAAGAAGAAAAAAAATTCATATTTTTCTTAGACTAAAAATTCATTTTATTGATGAAGTGGTGATACACAAGATGAGTTTGTTAACTTATTTGTGACACAAGAAAGTATCCCAAGTCTAATCCATCACCGGCTCTGCCGCCTCAAATAACTCCACGACATGGGAAACAACGTTGCTAAATGGAAATGAAATATCTACTGAATCGGAGGTTCTACCAGGACAAGGTTACAATTCCAAAAGTGATATCTGGAACCTTGAATTGGACGTTGTGTATCTCGTTGATGGCAAACCCGCAATCGCTATATGACTGACACTCTTTCCTTTGCCAAAATCTTAGCGCAGCTCAAAGACTTCATCGCAATCACTAGCAACCAGAATCCGAGGTTACAACCCGAAACAACAGAGTTAACCTGACATCTTTTGTTCACGCAACTGTCTCAAAAATCCGACATCGTTGCCCATTTCATCACTTTTTTTCTTTTTTTTTTGTCAATGTCAACATTCATTTCTTACCTACGCAACAAAATACAAACGAAGGCGCATTTACAAGAAAAGTACAAAGCAAAATATGAACCTCCAAAATAGTACAAGAAAAAGGCCAATCCAACCGCAGGATTGGAGCCCAAAACAGCAAAACACACCACTAAAAAACCTAGCAGCCACCGACATCCTATTCTACCGCCTAAGGACCAGCTATCCAGCATGAACTCGCTGATAGAAATTGGGTAGTTCACAGGATCATAAATGAATGTCGCTTAGACTATCGATAATATGATGTGAAGAATATGAACACAGAGTGAGTATGAAATTTAATGAATCTGACAGAAAATGATTTGACAAATATATAGAGATGGAAATAACATTTCTGGAGAAGTTGTATTCTTTAGGGGAAGTTATAACTTTTCACGTTGAAATACAACTGTTCATATCTTTTTAGAATTAAATAAATAAATAAATAAATAAATATATTATTTCATTTATTAATTAATTAACTTATTTCACTACAATCATATGTATATTAGTACACCAATGTTATGGTGTACCTTCACGCATGATTACACATATTGTGAAAATTACGTTATCATAATCATATTCCAACATCTCCCACTTGATTATGATGACATAAATAGTTTCCTATTCTGATTTGTTTCTCAAGAGTATTACTCATAAAGAAATTCAATGTAACATCAGATATGTGGCTTCTTTACCGAGTGCGCACCATTCCACTTTATCTGATAACATTTTACTCTTTAGTAAAATGACATCATATCCAAGTAATTAGGAAAAACAATCCATACCCGGTTACAAATGATGACTTAGTCCCACACTATACGCCACAGTGTTATATAAATTATTTCTTGAAGCTTATTACGGATTTTACTTTCAAAACGATTTATTATAACCTGGTTACCTCGTTAGTGCCCTCTATCTTTAACCGACCAAGTACTAAAGAACCAGATAGAGTCACATCTACTTGTCCATGTTTCAAGCATCCCTAAAACCATACAACGATGCCCATCGCACGTCTCACACTACAACACATCTAGATGTTTTGCAAACCCATTGTAGTCACCTGTTCTCTGAATTTTTCCAGAGACAATCCCTTGGTCATTGGATCAGCCACCATCTTTTCGGAGGGTATGTAGTCGACCTTTACCTCTCATCTCTCCACTATATCTTGTATATAGTGATATGTAATATCAATGTGTTTTCCTTTGGAACTATTTGCTCCACTCTTTATTAGAAAGATGGCAGACTTATTATCACAAAACACATTGACGGGCTCCTTAGGTATACCTATATTTAAATTATCGATAAATCGTTTAGTCCATACTGCAGTACTTACCACTGTGCTACAAGATATATATTATGCTTCCATGGTAGATTTTGCAACACAGCCTTATTTCTTACTTAACCAAGAAACAACCGTTCCACCAAACAAGACAATGTTACCACTTGTTGATTTTCTGTCATCCAAATCGCCTGTGAAATCTGCATCGCAATAACAAACTAAATACATATCATTTAATTTGAAACAAAGTTTCATAACTTGTGTGCCTTTTAGATATCTAATAATTCTCTTTGCTGCCATCCAATGTTGCTTTCCGAGGTTGGATTGATATCTACTTACCAATCCAACTGTATGACATATGTCAGGTCTTGTACTGGTCATAGCATACATCAAACTTCCAACTGCTTGGGCATACGGAACATTTTGCATATGAATGATGTCTTGCTTCTGTACCAGACACATATTTTTGGATGAAACAGGTGTACTAACTGGCTTGCAATCTTGCATATTAAATCTTTTAAATATTTTATCTAGATAATTTTGTTAATCCAAATAGAGCGTTTTGACATCTCTATCCCTAGTAATTTTAATTCCTAGAACATAAAATGCTTCTCCCATATCTTTCATTTCAAATTTGGATCCCAGATATGACTTAGTCTTTTCAATCATATCTATAGAGTTACCTGCAAGTAAGATGTCATCTACATATAGTGACAACATACAGAAATTATCTTGGCACTTCCAAGAGTAAACACAATGATCCAATGGATTTGTTTTATATCCTATTTCCATAATGGCTTCGTGGAACTTTAAATACCATTGTCTTGATGATTGTTTAAGGTTGTACAACGACTTTCTTAATTTATAGACTTTGTTTTCATGTCATTTGACATGATATCCTTTGGATTGAATCGTATAGATGTCTTCCGTCAAAACTCCATTTAAGAATGTTGTTTTGACATCTAACTAATGAAGTTCTAAATCCATTATAGCAACAATTGTCATAAGAATACGAATGGATGTAAACTTCGCAACTGGAGAGTAAGTGTGCACAAAATCTATACCGGGTTTCTGAGTATAACCCTTAGTTACAAGTCGAGCCTTAAACTTATCCAGGGTACCATCTGATTTGTACTTCTTACGAAGTACCCACTTACAACCGATGTGCTTTCTTCTATCAGGTAGATCAACCAATTCCCAAACTTTATTTTTCTTTATGGAATCTAGTTCTTCATTCATTGCTTGTTGCCATTGTTCAGACTCAAAACTATTCATTGCTTCTTTATAATTCCTTGGGTCTGGATCTCCCAATGAATTATCTACCTCTTCAAGATTGAAAACAAAGTGATCTTTCAATCTTCTAGATGGTTCCCTTTTTCTTTTACTCCCACTGATTTGATGATTTCTCCCACTATTTATATCTTCCATTATAATATCATGATCATCATTTGTGTGTGTCATGATCATCATTGTTATGATCATCTATGTTTACGTCTCCCACTTGATCATTGCCAATGTCATAATCATGAGACAAGTCTAAATCAAGATGGAAATCTTGATCATCCGTAGGAGAATTTTCTTCTGCCAAAGATTTCAATTCTTGTATTGGATTAACCAAATCAGTAGTTTCAATAAAAGTAGCATCTCTACTTTCGATCAATCATTTCTTAAGATGATAAAACCTATATCGGACACTATTATCAGGATATCTTATGAACTTACATTCCAAAGTTTTTGCTTGTAATTTATCTCTTAATGGCTTTGGAACGAGGACATGCGCTTTACAACCCCAAACTTTTAAGTTTGATAAATCAAGTTTTTGCCCATGCCATAAGTCATATGGAGTCAGTGGCTTCACCTTTGTATGAACTCTATTCAATATATATGTTGTAGTAGACAAAGCTCCACCCCAAAAATGTAGAGGTAATGTGACAACCTGTCCATACTTTTACGATTTTATTAATTTTAAAAGAGTGAATTGACAAAAATGCCCTAGAGATGAGATTGTTGACTTTTGTTGATCATCATTTCATGATGTGTACGAGCTATTATTTTACTGTAATCTCGAAGTACTCGATGGTACGAATGCGTAGGAGCAAGCATAATCGAAATCGGAGTTACGATAAAGATTTTACAGAACTACAAATTCAAAAATACTTTTGTAAAAGTTACTATTTTATATTTTATATATTTATTTCAATTTTATATATTTTTATCTCTTTATTTTAATATTTTTTAAAGGATATTTTATTAATTTATTTTATGGCATGTGGGGCCCACGTCCTATTTCTCCACCTCTCTCACGTGTTCCCTCCATTATTTCTGGGACCTCTCATTGGCTGCCACATTATCATTTCCCTTCCCTCTCTTTTAGTTCTCTCCTCCCCAACACTCATCCCTCTCTGTAAAGCCGAGGAGGCTAGGAAGCCAAGGCCAGACTCTGGTGAGTCCTCAGGCCACCACACCACCATGTTTCAATCTCTCTCCCCTTCTTATGTTTTCTCCATTCCACTGTCCATGCACACCTGCACAGAAACATTGACCATTGCACAACAACAGTAGCACACCTAACCTTGCTAACTCCGGCGAGTTTACGATTTTCCGACCAAGGGTAAGCCTCGGGAGCCCTTAACCTCAAATCTTATTGTTTTTGGAACTTCTGATAAGGTCTTTAACCTTCAAAGTGCAATTTGATAGAGTTGATGCAGAAAAACATATCGGGGAAAAGATCCCCAGATTTTGAGCAAGGAACCGTGGACATCCGGCCACTTTCAAGACGTTTTTCCGGCCAGCTCCGACTGTGTATCGGCCCCGATCTGGTATAGATCTATTCTCTGCACTTTCTACTTCAAAATGGCTTTTGAATCATCAAGTTTGGTTAAGTATCGAACTAAAAATTGGCTCTGAAAGTTTCTCCAGATTTCCAGCATGAACCCGTGACCATTTGGCCACTTTCAGACTACTTTTCCGGTGAACTCCGATTATAACACGGCCTCAAATGGGTATATACCTATTCCCTACACTTCTAGCTTCACTTAGGTTATTGTATCATTGATTTTGGTGGAGAATCGAGCTTGATATGAGCTCTGGAAGCAGGTGGTTCAACCTGCAAAATGCAAGTCTTCGTGGGGAAGGCAAGTACGGTGGTACTCGCGGCGCGTGGGCACGCATGGGTAGCTTCCTTGTGCTCGGCGCGTGGGCGCATGGCTGCCTATGCAGCCACCTTGTGGCGGCGCGTGGAGGAACCCAAGGTCCCTCCTTAAGTTCCTTGACGTGCTGGATCCGAATCCACCCTCCGTTTTCCGAAATTCGACCATTTTAAAATAATTCATTTATTAGCCGTACTTTGTATGAAAACACGTTTATACGTTATTACATTACGTATTTACATAAATGGTTTCATTTTTAGGCGAAACGCATCGCAAGGACTCTCGATGCTGCGAGGCGGGCTTGACTCGACAACATGATCTGTGAGTGGGTCTTTTCCTTTTTATAGTATATATATAAGTGTTAGTTTCCATTTATACATTTGATAAAGAGTTTTCTACAATACGCCTAGATTAGTGTGACGTTTATAAGATTTAGCACATTGATAGAAATTATGAAGTATGCTACGTCCTACGGGATGCACATGTATGCGTATGATTATTGATGCCATAATTATATCTATAGCTTTGAATGATATTATGTTGATTAGAACTATCGAATCACTATGGCATGACTATATTTGTGTTATATGCTTATTGTTTGCTGCATCGGTGTTAGTACTCTCCCGGGCCATGGCCAGTCTTTCACGTGTATGTGCACATCGAACCGTACACTCACTTTGGATCCATTGTAGGTGTCAGTCATGTCCTAGATTTCTATAGGAATTTAGGACTCGTATGTGCTGCGCATAACGCCAGTCTTCATATAATTGTAGTACTAAGAGCGTATATCATTGTTACACCCATTCCTGTTCATGGCAGAATATATCTGCATGAACTCGTGTGTCGACATGTGTCGATGAGCATTCAATATGATATGTTTGCTTATGCGAGATTATGAGATTACGGACGTCATGTATTTATTTATGAATTCTGTGATGTATTGTATTCTTTAGTTATTGCAGGCTACTGTAAGTATTTTCATTCTATACATAATATGTATATTTTGGAAACTATACTTGCTTTATGGCGAGGAGTTATAATGTTTTCAAAAAGGTTTTTACAAAACTTTATTTTTAGGCCCACTCACTCTTGTTTTTCGCCCCTTCAGGTTTTATTGCTGAGTTTTCATGTCGATGAGGATTCTTGGCAAATCTTGGTATAGGTGGCTACCTTCGATGGTATAATTCTTATCCTACTTTACTGTATTTTATTTATACTCTGACATCACATGTGAAATGGGTTCATTCCCGCTCACTTGCACACTCTTATATTTATGCACTTTTAGGTTTAAATTTATTCACATTTTCCACACCACTACACTTTATGGCTTCGTCGCCCTTCTGGTGTCGGCCAGCACAGCTCGATTCGGAGTCCAGGTGGACATCCCGGGTCGGGGTGTGTCAGGTAAATTAGCATTAGACATTATAGATCGCATCATATCCATCAGAGTTAAATTTATTCTTTCTGTGATACAATTTTGTTGTGGTGTATAAGGCATCTCTTTGCAGAAATCATCAAAGGCTTCAAATTCTCCACATCTATCACTATTAAGAGTCTTTATGGATCTTCCCAATTGGTTCTCTATTTCTGCCTTGAACTCTTTAAACTTGTCTAAGGCATCATTTTTATGTTTCAAAAAATAGACATGTCCATAACGGGAATAATCATTGATGAAAGTCACAAAATATTTCATTCCTCTATGGGTGTTAGTTCTCATTGGTCCACATAAATCTGTATGCACTATCTCAAGTAAATTTATAGAAGTCCAATGCTGAGAAAATGATTTTCTAGTCATTTTTCCTTTAATACATGATTCACATGTGACAACCCGTCCATAATTTTACGATTTTATTAATTTTAAAAGGGGTGAATTGACGAAATTTCCCTTAGAGGCAATGATGTTGACTTTTGTTGACCAGTGTATTGTGAGATGTATGAAACATTCTTTTAGCGTATCCTCGTAGTACTTATCACTACGAACACGTAGGCGCAATCGGAATTGAATTTGGAACTAGGATAAAGATTTTATGGACTTACGGGGCTCACACCCCTTACTTCTCCCCTCACTCCCATGTCTCCCTATTTTCTGAAGCATAATGTCTCCCTCGTTTCAAACTCTCTCTATCATTCTCGCCCTCTCTCTTTCACCTTCTCTCTTCTTCTCCCTCAACTTGTACCATTCTCTCTGTAAACCCAAGAAAAATCATCAAACACAGAAGAACGAGCTTCACCACCATCGTAATCCTCTCATCCTCACAAGTCCATCCACATAAACAGAATCGAAAACAACTGAGTTTCGAAACATCAAAAAAGGTCCGAGAGCTTTCAAGCCATTTTCAGTTCAATTTCGTCAACTTTTTGGACTTTCAAAAGGTATAAACTTGTTCCTCTCTTCCTAAGCTTCATTTACATCTAAAGATCGTCGATTTTGGTTAAGAATTGAAGAAGTTATAAACTTTTAAAATTTACCCAATTTCTGGCGACCTTCGAGGCTTTTTACCCAATTTCCGGCGACCTCCGAGGCTTTCGAGCCATTTTCTAACCAAACCATGGCGAGTTAGCCGTCGAGGAAGGTATCAATCTCTTCGTCTCATCCCGAGGTATGATTTTCATTTTGAATCACTCAATTTCGTTAAGTATTGATAAAGTTATGGATGTTTAAAATTTGTCCAGTTTTCCGGCCAATTTTCCCAATTTCCGACAGACCAGTCGTCTTTCATGCCATTTTCCGGCCATCTCTGGCAATCATTGGGCTTCTGAATAGGTATAATCTTGTTGTACACTTTCCTAGCTTCGTTTTGATATATTATGGGCAAAATTTGGTTGTGAAATATGCCCGAATGGAGCATTTGAATTCACCCCAGATCCGGCCCAAACCTTTGGGTCTTTGTCCAAGTCCAAGTCCATTTCTGAAATTAGAGGGAATATTCCGTTAACTCTAAATTAACTTTAACAGAGTATTCCTTCTGAGGAGGGAATATTCCGTTAAAGTTAACCGTTGACTGTTAGTTGACTTTTTCAAAATTTTCTTGTAAACCCTCATAGACTAATTTCGACGCTCCGAGTCCATTTTTGACATCCATTAAGTGAAATTCTGAGGTTTTAGCATAGTTGACCACCTGGGCGTCTCGGTTGACTTTTAAGGTTATCCGTTGACTTTTTGTAAAATTTGTCAGGGACCCTCCTTAGCGTATTTCGACGCCCTTCCCAAATTTGATCGTTTAAGTTGAGTTTTACTAACGGGCCCCAATGTTATGCTTAGGTTCAATTATTATCGGTGACTCCAAATTTCCTAGTTCGAAGGACTGCGACCTCGCCAGTATCTGTGAATGGGTCTTTACTTTTAAATATTATATATTTGTATAGTTTCTATTTATACGTTTGAAAAAGAATCTCTTATGTATGCCTGGATTAGACTAATGCTTATAAGAATTAGCGAAATGACGGAATTTACGAAATTATTCTGAATCCTGCGGGATCCACAGGTATGCGTACTAGTATGGAATGCTTTAATTATATTTGCGGCCATGAATAGTGTTATGGTTGATTAGAATTATCGATTACCATTATATGATCATGATTATATTATCTGCTCATTGTGTGCTACACTGGTGTTAGTATTCGCCAAGGCCAGGGCCAGTCTTTCACGTGTATGTTCACATCGCACCGTACACTCACTTTGGATCCATTGTAGGTGCCAGTCATATCCTAGATTGCTATAGGCAATTAGAACTCGTATGTGATGCGCATAGCGCTAGTCTTCACGTGATTGTAGTACTAAAGCGTAAATCATTATTACACCCAGTCTTGTTCATGTTAGAATACCTTTGCATGAACTCGTGTGTCAGCATGTGTCGATGAGCACTTGATGTGATATATTTATTCATGCGAGACATTGTGATTACTGGATGTTATATACATATTTACGAATTTGTGATGTATTCAAGTCTTGAGATAGTGCAGGCTATGGTAAGTGTTCATACTATACGTAGTATGTATATTTTGGAAACTATACTTGTTTTACGGCGAGGGGTTATAATGTTTTCAAAAAGGTTTTTATAAAACTTTATTTTTAGGCCCACACACCCTTGTTTTTCGCCCCTCCAGGTTTTAGTGGCTGAGCTTTCGTGTTGACGAGGATTCTTGGCAAGCTTTGGTATAAGTGATTACCTTCGACGGTATAATTCTTATCTTACCCATACTGTACATTACTTATGCTCTAACATCACGTGTGGAATGGGTTCATTCCCGCTCACTAGCACACTCTTATATTTAGGCACTTTTAGGTTTAAATTTATTCACATTTCCACATCATTACACTTTATGGCTTCGTCACCTTTCTGGTGTCGGCCAGCACAACTCGATTCGAAGTCCAGGTGGACATGACAAATTTTGGACAGTAGAGACAAAGGCATACTCGGAAGAAATACTTTTATTAATACAAACTGAGTACATATCATCGACTCTTATTCCCCTTACATAATTATAACCCTTTTTCCCAATAGTGACAACGCCATTCATGAACCTTGTCTCAAAACCTTTCTTTTCTAGGACAGAGACAGAGACAAGATTCCTCCTTATATTTGGTGCAAACAGAACATTTTTAAGCACAATGGTAGATTTACTGTTGTTGATCTTGCAATCTCCTTCACCCAAAACATCGACATAAGTATTGTTGCCAATGTAGAGACGATGTTCTCCTAGTGATTTCTCCTTGAAATTGATGAAGCAACTTTTGTCCTTGCATACATGATGAGTTGCTCCTGAGTCTATCTATTATTGTCCTTGATCTTCAGCAATGAGTACTTCAGAGACAGTCAAAATCAGTTCTTTAGGATTTTTGTTGTTCTTGCGTCGTTTTGGGCACTTGTACCTATAATGACCAGTTTCTCCACAATTGTAACATGCACTCTCCTTTCCTTTGAACTTGTTCTGCTTGCGGTGTCCAAACTTTTTGAAGTTCGGGCGCTTGTTACTACTATGTGACTTGTGCATGTGCTGCTTGTTTTTTTGAGAATCTTCCGCTATGAGGAGGTTGGCTCTGCCTTGTCCAGTTTCCTTTTTCCTATAATTTTTACGAACTTCTTCAATAGCCAACATTGTAGGCAATGTATCCATTGTTAATTCAACTTGACTATAAGTCATAGAAGTAACTACATTTTCCCAAGAATTTGGGAGGCTACCAAGAAGAACACTAACTTGCATTTTATCGGAAACTGGATGGCCAGCATTGGCTAAGTCTTTTGCCATTACCTCCATTTTAGTAATATGATCGACCATAGAATCAGTTTCCTCCATTTTTGTCCCATTTTATTTCTCAAGCAATAACTGAATGTATGTTTGAGATTTAGGGTCATACTTCTTTTCAAGTACATTCATGATTTATTTGGCCGAATCATATTCTTCATAGAGACATATTAATTTATCTTCCATGTAATTGAGAATTGTGGCCTTAGCCAACTCATTATCTTCCACCCATTTATTATAAACTCGAGATGGCCCAAGGGGTCTCTCATCTTTGATAGTGTACAAAGTCTTGTCATGGATTAAAAGATAAGTGATCCTTCTCTTCCATATTCGATAATTAACGTTGTTCAACCTCTCTATTTTAAAAACTTCGGATTTGGAAGATTTAGTTGCCATAGCTTAGAAAATTACACAACAAACACAATACTTAATACAAACTTAAATACAAATACTACTAGTGTACTTTTAATTATTACAAGCCAAAAATACTAAATGTTCTTAATAAATTAAAGACTAAAAAAACAAAATAAAATAAAAGATGGAGACTTATTTATTTTTAGTAGCAGATACTGCACACACTCACATAGGCTTTGTCCAATCAGTGAAAGACGAGTACTCGTTCAGGCGATCACGTCGATAAAAGGCTCGTGGATTTCTTGCTTGTCTACTTGGCCACGCGTGATCAATTCTTTCTCTATTTTTGTGCACAAAAGCAGCATCTTCTCGTCTAGTGGATTCTCTTTCAATTCTCAGTGGCCTTGGTCCCTTTAAATATCTTGCAGTTGAAATTTCTCTTTGTGCCAAATCATGATATATAAAGCCGTAACGAGTCTTATATTGATCCAAATGATTGAGCACTCTAACTCTTGGATCCCTAAAATTAAACATTTGCTTCCACTTTTGGTCTTTGTGATTGTTATTCAAAGTATTCCACAAATCAACCTTATGAGTAAAATTATTAAGGTAAACGAGATTAATAAAACCTGAATTTGGTTTGATTGTAACACCCAAACGAGTAAGGAAGGATTCCAATTGCGGCTGTCTCGAATTTTTCCTAGAGGAGGAGCCCACTTCAAATAATATGTTGACTTGACTTTGAGATGGACACCAATCTCTATTATTGCACTTTGCTTTTTCACGTGCACTATCAGAGTGCTCAGAACCAAAAAATCTCATATATTTTATTTGTTTCCCACGTGAAGCCTCCCCAGAAACAAATTCTCCTTTTTTTTATTTTCAAAGCAATTCCCTTCTTCTTCTTTATTTTTGAAGCACTTCCTTTGGGAAAACACAGGTTCCTTTCTCTGCTGTCTCTGGAAAAAATTTGTTCCACAACCTGTCGGATAATCTTGAACGGCAGAGACAATTCTTCTTGGAGGATAACGGTGTTGTCGGCGTGGTTTATTACCACGAGAGCACGAGACCGCAGCTGGAGGACGTGACCACTGTGGGAGAACACGACCACGCTGATGAGTGTTATGAGTCGGTGGAATCCTGTGGCGAGTCCACGATGGAAAGGGAGACCTCGGTGGAGGCAAAGGGCGTGAAGGGCTTATTTTTCGAATTGAAAGTTGCGAGTTCAAATTCGGATTTGCAGTAATCTAAGAGCAACTTCAAATCAGATTTGATGGTGCAGGTAAATCCCTTGGGCTTGGTGACCAAAGTGTAGGAAATCGATCAGCACTTGTAGTTTCAATTTCTTGTGCAGATTTGGTTTTTGCAACCAGCAATGCCGACTACAATGGGATTTATGAGGTTCTAATATGACTGAATAAACCCTCTGGGTGTAATTCGTTCAAATTCTGATAATGGTAATGATATTCAGGGAGTGAACTTAGTGAATTTGAACGCTGAAATGGTTCAATGGCAGATTGAGTTTTGTTCTCTACCGAATGAAATGGTGTGGGGGAAAATAGTTCGTATTGTTGGGTTAATTCAGGTTGGGTTCAAACGGGTTGTAGGATGGGATTTCGAACAGGCTATAATGTTCGAACGATTGGGTATTTTTGTGAGTATTGGATTCTGCAAGAAAATTCTTAGATGCCGATTCCAAACTTTCGATCAAAATCGGTTCAATATTTTCCTTGTCCACCAACGTACTCTTCCCTAATTTCTTCTCAAGTTGAAACTTAGTAAGAACGTTGTTGGATTTGAGACGTCCTCGGAAGAAAATTGGGCAAATTGTTATGATTCATGAAAAAAAAAAACAAAAAAACTTGGCTCTGATACCAATGATAGAAATTGGATAGTTCACAGGGTTGGAAATGGATGTCGCTTAGACTATCGATCACAATATGGTGTGAAGGATATGAACACAGAGTGAGTATGGAATTTAACGAATCTGACAGAAAAGGATTTGACAAATATATAGAGATGGAAATAGCCTTTCTAGAGGAGTTGTATTCGTCAGGGGAAGTTATAACTTTTCATGTTGAAATACAACCAACTGTTCATATCTTTTTAGAATTGATTAATTAATAAATAAATAATTATATTATTTTCTTCATTAATTAATTAACTTATTTCACTGTAATCATATGTATATTAGTATACTAATATTATGATGTACCTTCGCACATAATTACACATATTATGAAAACCATGTTATCATAATCATATTTCAACCCTCACACCTCATAAATTCGTCAGAGATCAAGACACACAAAGCCCCAAAGTGAACATGAAGAAAGCTCCATCATCCTCCAACCCACCACAAAAAATCTAGCAGTTTCGAAATCTAACAGTTTTTCATCACTGTTCAGGTTCATAATTTCTATGTTGCCGTCCAATAACTTGATAGCTCTCCGTTTATTAATGAAATAATTCCTTATATTCTTTCATTAAATATTTTTAGTTCACTCTAATATAATCAATTAAATGAGAAGAACATTTTACGAGCATTAAAACCCATACTCAAACTTACCCAACTTACCGACTCCAAGCAGAAAAAAAAACTTACCTACTCCAATCAGAAAATGCTTTATTTATAGTGAAAAATCATTCAAACTGTTCATTATCATTACATGCTATAAAAGCGTGGCTGGTTTAACTTTTTTTCATGTGATTTTAAAATTAAATTTTTTTGAAACTGATTGATAACCATTTCGTTTTAAAATTTTTAAAATTTAAAATATGTTTGGTAACTACTTTTAATTATTTTAGTTTTCAGTTAAAAAAAATAAAAAAATGGAAACCAAAAACATTTCAGTTTTTTATTTTCAAAAAATTGAAAATGAAATGTTTATTAAATGGTGTCTGTAATTTTTAAAATTATGAGTCTAATTGTCAGTCAAATAATGTCGCATATTTTGTTGGTTCATGTAATTCTTTGTGTGTTTGTTTGTTTGTTATCCCACTCATAAGGGCAGGGTAGCCCTACTAACCCGAGGGGCTTAAAGCATGCTCAAAGTGACTTTACAAGAGTGGCAAACAAACTCCAACCAACCATGTCTCATTTGACCAAGGCTCCATCATCTATTAATCGCTTTAATGCTCTACTTAATTACAAGTCTGTGCTACCAGGCTCGGCTTAGTTCATGTAATTCTCATTCCAATGCTAATGAGATGATTTTCTGACTGACGAAAAAGAATTATAAATGGCACCTTATTTTCCACCCCTGAACTATACAGAACTGAACAAGTTAAATTTTAAGAACGAAAACTGGTCGGAACCAGCTCAACAGAAAATAACTGATCCACCTTACATTCTCCAGTTATTGTTAATCACTGCTATTATGCTAAAGCAACATTCGAGTTTAGCTGTAAACCTGCCTCTTATGCGAAAAATATTGTCTACAACTACGAGAAAAACAATGCTTCCATATGACAACAATTATGAGTACAAATGTTTCTTCAAGCCATGAACAGACCTAAGAATCCAAGCTACAAAGGCGAAAAATAATTCGGGCCAAGTCGTCCTTGATTCCCTTAAGTTCCTTCTTTTCTCTGGGTGTTTATCTCTTCTTTCTTGTGATATAAAACTTGCTGACACTCCCTATTACAAGCAAATATCTTCAAAATTTATACTCGAGTATTGAGGAAGATTAGACTGCAACTGGTTCACTTACTGGGCTAGAAACATGAGCTACCTGCCCCACAATAATTTAATAAGGTATCTGGGTGAAAATACACAAGGAAAAAGAACTAGTACAGTCGTGAAGCGTGGTTTAAGAAGTTAACGTCAGCAGCTCACCTTTGCTGACTTGAAAAGTTCGTCTAGGACTTCGGACAAAGTAGGGTGTGCATGGACGGCAAATTTGATATCCTGCAAGATCAAATGGACGTTAAATATAAGCAAACTGAAAGTTAGGAGTGGAGCGATACGCAAACACATTAGCTTTAAATGGGGAATTACTTGAATGCGTGTCCCCAGTGCTATCGCATTTGATGCCTCATGGATAAGGTCTGCGGCATGTAGCCCAAAGATATGAACTCCAAGAATTTCTCCATTATCTGGTCTGTATATCAACTGCATGAAAACAAAGCAGAAAGAGGATCATTAATATCCACCGTACATAACAGCCATAAAGAACAATTCATTGACAGCACCAGTAAGTATTATTTTCAGCGTAGTTAAAGATGAATTTGGGAAAAAAAAGGTAGGGAAAAGCACCTTAGCGAGTCCCTCTCCTTCATTTTCTGCTAACGCCTTTGTGTTGGCCTTGAAACTGGTCTTGGCAATACTTACTTCAAATCCCTCCTTTTCAGCTTTCTCCCTTGCTTGAGGCTGAAAATTGTAATTGTTTAGTTAAAACTTCCAATATTTATGAAAACTTCAAGATCTCTAATTAAAAGTGTAACCTCATAAAAACAAAAATATGGCAATTACTCACCTCTGTCAATCCAACCATACTGATTTCTGGATGAGTGAAACATGCTGCAGGAATGCTCAAATGATTGAGCACGTGGTCTCTACCCGTGACTTGCTCAACCACTAAAAAATGGTATTGAAGATAGTTAAGTTTCTGTGCGTGAGAGAGCGAGTGAGAAAGAGATTCAAATGAAATTAGTTAGGTGCACTAACCTGAAATTCCTTGTGCACTGGCTGCATGAGCAAGCATCATCTTGCCATTAGCATCACCAATGCAAAATAGGTGAGGAACCTGATATTCGAAATTCAGGTCAGGAACAACCAATAAGTTGATGCCAGGGTTCATGGTCACAAGAAAATTTGCAACATACCAATTTGCCATTTGCATCTATTACTCGCATCCGCTCATCAACAGGAATAAAGCCACGTTGTGTTGCGACATCAACCTGCACAAAAGTAATGTCAGAAACTATTGCTGCTACTGTTTTTGCTGAATAATTTTATATATACTCCAGAATTAGATAAATGTTAATCGAGATGTCATACATTCTCCAATCCAAGACCTTGTGTGAATGGGGCTCTTCCAGTTGCAATTAGTGCTGCATCTACCTGGGAGAATATTAAAGCACAATGGTCTATCACAAATGCCTTGAAAAACCTTTCATACATATGAACCGTAACAGTTATGCCTACACTAATTTTAAGGCAAGCACTCAAGCTACTAAGTCATCAGTTTGGAAGTCTAAACATGTGCCTGACCACAGAACCACAGCAGGTTAATCTATAAATTTGCAACTTAACAATATACATACGGGAACAGGTTCCTTCACAAGGGTATTATTCAACTAAAAAAGGATGTGGTTGTGTCTATCAGATTCATATGGACCAATCCACTATTGGCAGGATGTTATATCCTTCAGATACATACCATCAGTTCAAACAGATCCAATTATTTACCTCAAGAGTTTCTTTTGGTTCCTTGGTCTTTGCATCAATTAGTTCAATGGTGACTGGTTTCCCATCCTTGGCTGGTGTGATCTATCAGAGACAAAAGAAGGTGAAAACTGAAACAGAAATCCTGAAAAACACTTAATGGAGAAGTCAATCATCAGCTTACCTTGGATGCGAATACCCCAGTTTGATAATCAATCTTCCGTGGATTAATTAGAACCCTCTGGGCTAACTTTCCAATCTCAGGATCAAAACCAGGCATAAGCTGATCTAAAGCTTCAATGAAAGTAACCTACAAAATACTTGGCATTAATCTACAAAGCCTTGTGAGATAAGAACTCCTAGATAGTAAAAAAAAGTCTTGAAAAATTAAAATAAATAAAACGTGGGTTTTGAGCTGGTAGACACAAGGGAAGTTACTGATTGACCCATAAAATTAGGAAATTTCACATAGAATTATTGTAAAAATTCAGAAGATAAATGAAAATAGAAAGAAAAGGAACTACCGCACTCCCAAGAGCTGTATATACGTCACTGAACTCAAGACCTATGTAACCACTTCCAACAATTGCAATCCACTCTGGAACAAACTCCAATTTGAGTGCATGGTCACTTGTAATTACAGTCTTTCCTGCAGGTCCATTATATAGTCAGTCACAAAGATCCCTTAAGCAAGTAAGCAATGTTCTCAAATCAATTATTTTTACATGTCTTCTAAAACCAAAAATGATGTGATCAAACCATTAGATAACAAGAGAAGAAACATATAAGTTTTACCGTCCACTTCAACACCCTTAGGAACAAAAGGAACAGAGCCAGTGGCAATGATTATATCTTTTGCAGTTACTACTTTGTCAGATGATCCAATTTGCACCTTTTGAGGGCCCTATATTTTTCATAAACAAGAGAACCAATGTTAGGATAACTATCAGGACGCCAGCACTTATGTTGTATGAGAGATCTTAAACTTAATTATAGCCATGCTCTAACGAGCTCAACAATGTACCAAAACAAGCTTCATTTTTTTAACTGGACACAAGAACATTTGTTTGTGTTGTCACCAAATATATTCGAAAGAACGTACTCCTTACCAAAATTGTACCAACACCTGTCAAAATGTCCACTCCAAGAGAATTCATAGAATTGGTCAAACTATTACGTATTTTTGTTGCAAGATTATTCGCGTGATCAGCCACTCCCTGTCTGTCATATCCAGCAGCGGAAACCTACCGTAAGTCACAAGAAAGCAGCACCATAAGATACAAAAAATTTCACAACTGATCATTACTGCAAGTAACCAATTTACGATGATAATTTCTTGCATCTACACGTGAAAATACACATACATGCAGTTGAATTCATCTTATAGAACTATGATTCACCTGCAAACCTAAAGCCTTAAGGTGATGTTCATTCTGAAGCTCACGCATCCGACCACTAACTGCCAGAAGAGCTTTAGATGGAACACATCCCCTGTTAACACATGTTCCACCCACCACATCTCCCTCCACGATGGCAGTTTTTAAACCCTGCATTTTTCCGTTGAGGAAAGAAAATCAATTAATCCAACTTAAAGGATCATTCGTTAACACACGAAAATTTGATATACGTGCAAGTGAATAATCTAAGTCCAAGCATTAATTTTTCAAGCAAAAACTAAAATTCTGTAGGCTTGTAGCTAATGTATTTCTTGCCATAACATCAAATATACGCAGATGCACTTACGGCATGTACATTTCAGACCGAATAATTCAACTTAATGTAGAAGAAGCCAAGAAAATAAAAAGAGTAAATTGTAGCAATGGTCCCTCAACTTTAATCAAATTGGAGCAATGGTCCATCAACTAAAAATTCATTACCATTGGTCCCTCAACTCCCCAAAATGTGTAGCTATGGTCATTTTCGTCAACTTCGTGAGAATTTTGTCAAAATAAGTTATGTTGGAAAGACCATCGCTACAATTAAAAGTTGAGAGACCATTGCTCCAATTGGGTTAAAGTTAAGGCACCATTTCTCCAGTTGGATTAAAGTTGAGGGACCAATGGTAATAAATTTTTAGTTGATGGACCAATGGTAATGAATTTTTAGTTGAGGGACCAATGGTAAAGGATTTTTAGTTGAGAGAACATTACTCTAATTAATTAAGTTAAGTTAAAGTTAGAAGTTAAAGACAATTTACTCAAATAAAAATCAAAGCTTTGTAACCAGTATACTCTATTAAGCAAAAAGCACAGACGATCGAAGCTTCTAGAGTCAAATTTAAGCTAAAACAGCAACCAATCACTGACAATTGAGCTGAATCCAAAGCTCAAGGCCGGAAATTCTCAGCAAAATTTAAAAGGAGAGTGTGGAGAGTGTGAGAGTGAGCGTACCTTCTCGACGGCGTGGAGAGCAGCGCCGTGACCGCCGACGCCAGCGCCGATGATGATCAAGTCGTAGTCGAACGACTTGGGAGGGCTGCCATTGCCGGAGGACGAAGCCGAGATTGTTGTAAAGCGGGAAGGAGCGGAGAGGCGGACGCGGTGCGAGTCGGAGTGGGCGAGAGGCGAGAATCCCAAGGCCTCGCGGCGGAGGCCGCAGAATCGGAGATTGATAGGCTTGGACGGCGGGAGAGGGAGGGCGGATTGAACGACGTAGTTTGATCTGGGGACGGCGTGGGAGAGGGCGGGCAGAGAGAGGGAGGCCTGCATTTTGGGAATGTGAGGAGAGAGAAGGAGAGAGAGAGGATCTAGATAGAGAAATTGAAGGAAATGAGAGAGGGAGTGTGTTCTTATGGGAAGGGAGGAGACCTCGAATATTCCGTTGAGTAGCAAAGAGGTAGAAGGGATGACGGAGATATCAAAGTGATGCGGATGAACTACTTTTCTTTCTGGTTTTTTCTTTCTTTGTGTTAGTTCGCGTGTTCGCTAAAATGCGCACGGGGCCGACTGGGTGTAAACTAGGGGTGCATTTTTGTTCACCACCAACTTTGGTGTATGCTTACCGTACATTTTCTTGTTTGCTCTCAAACTATAGTACATTTTCATTAGTTTTCTTTTTTTATAGGAGCTTTAATAAAAAAGGCTTAGACCAAGATTATTTTAATAAAAAATCACCTTATAGTTTTTTTTAACCAAAAACACCTCAAAATTAACTATAAAGACAGAGGCCTCCAATTCTACCTGAGCTGAATTACAGAGCCCAACAGAAACAAAAATAAGTTTCCAAAATTATCCCAACAAGGAGGCGCAGGTCTGAAACTTGTTTGTTCTCATGAAGGAGAAAACTCACTTCAGCTCCAAGCAGAGTGTCGATCATCGTTTCGTTTTCTAGGTTTTTCTTCCTTCATTCTTGGTGCATATATCAGTTTTTGAATTTCCTTGTCCAAATTAGATTCAGATTTGGAGAATAACCAGACTTTGAGAAGAAGAAAAATCCCAAATTATTGAATCCAACCTCCAAAAGTACAATTAAAAAGAAACGAACAGGAAAAGAGCTGTGCAATTGAATCAAGAAGGAGGACACTCAAACTGAATCCATTTTCCATGGAACTGGAAAAAACAAAAAATTCCAATTCCTTGCACCCATTTCTCCATAAAACTAGAAAGAAAAATATATCTCTACCAGTGATAGAACTATCTTCCCTAATTACAAAATTTGGAAAAGAAAAAGAAAATAGAAAAAGCAGACGAGAAAGAGAGAGAAAAGTGACTTCAACCATAGCATTCAAATTTCATAACACTGCTAATGTTAAACATTTCTAGGAAATAGTATGATTTTTTTGCCACTGTTGGAAAACAATGTGACCCGTTATATTTTGAATTCGTAACTATTTCTGGAAAAACTAACACTGTCTCTGCAAAAACTAACACTATCTCTGAAAAAACTACTGTCTCTTGAAAAATTAACACTGTCTCTGAAAAAACTACTGTCTCTGGAAAAATTAACACTGTCTCTGGAAAAATTAAAATTGTCTCTAGAAAAACCTAACACTGTCTCTGGAAAAACTAACACTGTCTCTGGAAAAACTAACATTATCTCTGGAAAAACTAAAACTGTCTATGGAAAAACTAACACTGTCTCTAAAAAAACTAACATTGTCGCTGGAAACAGTGACTTAGATTCCAGAAACAATGTTACTTAAAATCCAGAAACAGTTTATTTTTATAGTCCAGAAACAGTGACCTGTTGTTATTATTGAATAGCATGCAGATCTCAAATTTATTTTCTGGAGAAACAAACAATGAACTCCGCTGACGAAGAAAAATTGAAAAACATTACCTCAAATACACTATGAATAATAACGACGACCACATTTCAACGAAATACTACAAAATATAAATTAAATAGCATAAGGATCTATATTTTTGTTTCAAAGAAAAAGAAGAAGGTCTGCAAAACAACGATGAACTCTATTAACGACGAAAATCTGGAATTCAACCTAAAAAAGTTAGGAGTAAAATTGAAAAATCATAATTTATTATAGTTGGGCTATTTTTAGTTGGACTGCTTTAATATGGGTCTTGTACTAATCATTAAACAAAACTTATAACATGGTTTTTTTATTAAAACTAAAACTTTTCAAACTCTTTTAATTAGTTTTCTTTTTATTAAATGTTCTTTTTATTTTTGAACAGTGATTTAAAACTGAGATTAAACAAAAATAAAATAACTTCGGCGCTTCAAATTCCCCACCCAACCAACCCGACAAACACCTACCCACGTCGCCACTGGTGATCAGATCTCCGTCTTGCCGCCGGAAAAACCATATGTTCACTTTCTCCCTCTCTCTTCTTCACCCTTTTGTCATCTTTCTCATCTCTATTCAGCACCGGTCCTCCAAGGCAGCAACTCATTTTGCCTAACCTGTGGTCTGGTGAGTTCGAGAACGAGTTATTCGAGTCGTACACATCACTCACCACTAACTAATGAAGTAATCTATGTTTTGAAGAAATTGGATAAAGACCCATGAAAGGGTTTGGATTTTTTCAATTAGGCATGTGAGAAAAAATGGATTTAGTTGAGTTCTTCGGTGGGTCTTTTCCATTGATGTGCAAACTTTTGTGGTAATTATAGAGTAGTTGAAAAAGGGCTTTTCCATTTCAAGCATTTTTATGATAGGATGATCGAAGATAATGGGACGGATGACGTTGTTAAGAGCGTGGTAGATGTTGTTTCGGGGTAAGAGTGGAGTGATAGGTTGATAAGGATTAAGGAATTGGGTTGAAATTGGTCGCCGCCGGCGATGGCGGCGCGGCTGTGTTTTCTATTCCCTCATCCATATGTCATCAAAGCATCTCACCTCACTCTATCTTTTACTACACAAATCTTGTACAAAAAAGCAAAAAACTGCTATCACACACAACGTATAGGCTAGTATGAAATTATGATGATTAATGAGTTACACATGCAAAAACACTATTTACCACAACCGCGATTTATTTGGTACATATAAATAACTAAAATCAATCCTAGATAACAAGCAAAACCATAATTTAAAGGCCAAACTATGGTTGTGTTGAACTTTTAATTTTCACTTTGGTTATGTAGTTTCAATTTTTACAAATTGTTTGTAACTTAAGGATGATCACTTAAGAAAAGAAAAAAAAAAACCTTTCTTTCCCACCGTTTTTGCAAAAAACTCCTTAGACTTTGTTGGAGCAGTCTTCCTACATCCAGGCTATATGCCCTATGAGTTTGGAATTGACTTGTAATTTTGGATATAATTTATAATGGTGGTGGGTCAAATTTACTTTTAATAGGAAAAGGATCATCACCAGATCCTTTTCCTAAGGATCATAGAGATCCAGCAATCGTGTTCGTTCATTGTACATTGTGTGGTCAAAAACCATTTAAAATTTAAAAGTCAAATATAAATAGTACATAACGAAAACTGACCGCACGATGTACGATGAACGGATAAGCCGGATCCTTTTCCTTTTTAATGACTTGTTTTTCATGGTGATTGTGTGCAGTCGACAATGACTAAGTTGCCTTACCTAGCCAAATTTATGGCGGCTCCTTCTTCCGTGGCTATTAAACATCTTACTAAAAACAGTGTAATCTTATCGTGGAGATTCGATGATTGATGCTCTCGTTCTTATATTAAATATTTTTTATATTCGTTTTGTTTTGTTTTGTCATACTTAATGGGTTTGTGTTGTTCTTGCGATGACTTTTGTGTGCCCCGGTGTTAGATCTATTGTGTTTGCCATATTTGTGGTAGATCCATGTTCGTGGCTCATGTTCTTGTTGTGGCAGTCATTCCTTATTTGTGAATTCGTGCGAATTTTTTTTATGAAAATATTGGTCACTAAGGAAAAATACTCATCTGACACATTCTTGTATATATTCGTTATGATCAATGAAGTTTTGTTTATGTCAAATAAAAAAAGAATAATCGCTTGATTTCGTCAAATTTTCACAAAATTAACACGTAAATAATCCATATGATGATTAATTTAACTTTTTGAAGGTGTAAAACTATCATGCATGCTTCTCACATGGCGAACTCATTGATTAAACTGGCATGCTTACGGTATGTCATTTAATTACAAGGTTGAATTGTAGTACTTTCCTCAAATTATAAGAGCATTTCCACCAATTGATGGAAGACAAGGACAAAGGTAACAATATTGCCCTCCAACACAAAAAAATCTTATCTAGTAGTCCAAGAAACCAAAGGCAAGTGGTACCACTACACTAAGCCCAAATGCCCAGTCTTCTCAAGCGGGGGCCTATTGCCTTTGGGCATGCCAGCATCATCGCACATTTTAATTTTTTTTTGTACGAACACACACGCCCATAATAGAAAGTGGTTTGGACAAAAATTCAAGGTTCTAAAAGTCGCTAGGCGCTAGTCGGGCGGCGGGTTAGGGCCTAGCGCCTAGGCGGCTAGGCGGGGCCTAGGCGGATTTAAGTAAATCAATCATATTTCGTGTAAATAAGTGTCTGCTTATACTTGAAATATATATAATTTCGTCATAAACTATAAATTAGAATGCATATATATTATGAAGTATTGGAACATAATGAAAACATGTGAAATAAGGATATAATGTGTGTTCATTTAAGTATGCAACAAGTACATTACAATTTATTAGAAAAAAACAAAATGCAAAATGAAAGTTATATATTTTCTGTCTAAGTGAGTTGCGACCTAGGCGAGTGTTTAGGCGGGTCTAGGCGGGAGCCTAGGCGGGCTAGGCTGGTGCCTAGGCGGTCTAGGTGGTGCCTCAGTAGGTCTAGGCGCTCTTAGCATTAATCGGGGCGGTGGCCAGCCGCCTAGCGCTACCTAGCGCCTAGGCGGAGCCTAGGTGGCGCTAGGCGGGGATTTTTAGAACAGTGCAAAAACTGCAGTAGTTGGCCGCACTGCAGCAAAAATTAAAGACCCCCCAATGGCTAGTTGACGTGGCACATTGTGGATCGTTGGATTTCTAATGGTAAAAAATTTAAAAATATTACCATTTCGACATATGGTGCAATCTTGTACGTCCAATTTCACGTGAAAATCAATGACCACAATTAATCCACCTTTAATTTTCTTTTAAAAATTTGAAAAAAATGAAAAAAAAAAAATTAAGAATAAGAACTTTTTTATATTGTTGTTAACCATCTTTTTCATTTCTCCATCACAACTCAATCTTCTAGGTTGAATGCTATAAAGATTAAGATTGTTTCTATTTCGTAGTTGATTATATTATTAAGAGAGTTTTTCGCTTAAAAAAAAAAAATTACGTGTGTTGTAATGCTATGCTTTTGCCTTGTATTTGAAATAATTTATAGAATTAAACAATCATTTTATTTTCAAAGCATAAAATAAATTTTTGTTTTATAAAATTAAATGGGTTTTAACGAATATCCATTAACATCTCAATGAGTTGATGTAACAGCCCGTCCCGGAGATTTCGTACGTTGGATGAGAAATGATGAAAATGCCATTGGGCGTTAATTAAGGTACGTGTGTGAATCTAAGTTTGGGAGTGTTTGGTTGGTGGTATTTGGACCGCACACACATTCACACAATATTTCTCTCTCACTCCCGTACTCTCTCTCTATCTCTCAGACTCTCTCTCTCTCTCCCTCTCGGCTTTTGTACGAACACACCCATAACCCTTGTAAACCTTGCAGATCGAAGGTGTGAAGCACCCCATTGTGTTCTTGAGGTCCAGACGAACACATTGGAACCCATTTCTGGTAAGGACACCTTCGAAAACCCGTGAAAATCCTAGCTCCGATTTGGGTACTATTCATGCTCACTTAAAATGTTGTGTTTTTGGAGATTCTAAGTTCATAGGAAGCTTAAGGAGGTCCTTACGAAGCTCGTAGTGCTTCGTTGAAAGAATTTGGACGTCGAAATTGCAAGATCCGGGAGTTTCATTTTGGCCGGAATTATCGAGGCTTTTTCCGGCGAATCCTCAGCGAGTTAGGGGTCGAGTCAGGTATGGTTGTGTTCATCTTTGTGAGATCTTCATTTTGGTATAAAATACGTAGAAAATGGTGCAAAAATGAAGGAGAAACCATAGTTGGAAATTTTTCCAAAAACCGGCGAACAGTCGCCGGCGACTCGCCAAAGAAGACAGGGAATATTCCGTCAGTCTTGACGAAATATGCTGACGCCGTCAGTTATCTTTAACTGTTACCGTTGGGTTTTAACGGAATATTCCGAGGAATATTTCTGACGGCGTTAACTGACGCCGTCAGTGTGCTTATCACGTGGCCGCGCATGGGGGCTCGTCTAGCCGTGCCTTGGCCGGCGCGTGGGTGGTCGGGAAATTTTTCTAAAAATATGGGGATGTTCGTGAGGTTGTGTAGATCGCAGTGGTATATTCATATACCCAATTTGAGCAATGTATGAGAAGTTATTTATAAGGTTTCGATTATGTGCGTTAATTAACGTTATTTCAGTTACTTCTCATATATGCGAGACCTATCTGGAGGACGAGCGTAGCCAGGCTAGATACGGGGGTTACGACCCGGCTACTTATCAGTGAGTGGGCTTTTGTTTTCCGTATATACCTATATAAATGAGATTTTTCCCAGAAAATCAATTTAAGTGAAATGTGATATGAAATGCCATGCAAAGTATCTATTTATTTTATTATGCGTTATTGGTTGCATATATTAATGATGGTGCTACGGACGCACAGGTAAGTTTAATACTAGTTTTGATGTGAACGAATGATATGATGTGATGTGATGTGATATGATTAGAGCTCATAAACCTGCACACTGATATTAATGCTCCCGCCCAGAGATAGGGGCTCAGTCTTTCACGTGATGTTCACCTCCCTCACCGCATGCTCGCCTTGGATCCAAGTTAAGTGCTCAGTCCTGTTGAATAGACCACTATAGGTGGGTTCGACTTGTAGGTGACCCGTGAATCTTTCGCACAGTCTTCACGTGATTGTAGCACTATAGCATATTAGTTTATATACAATGATGTTGTGCATACCACTAGGGGTGGTATTGATGTGTGTGCAGGGTATATATGATATGATTGAGATGAGTATGAGCTATATGATATGATGAGATTGTTATGAGCTATATATAGCCGATGGCTGAGTTGATTATCTAGTATTCAATCACATTCACATAGTTATGCTTTGGCATTCAGTTATGATACTTTAGCATGGCATACATACATTTATACATACATATTTTCCAGCAGGATTTTGAGAATTATATATATAAGTATATACTTTATTTATGGGAAATTATACAGGTTTTACGGCAACGGGTTATAACTTTTGAGAAAATAAAGGTTTTGAAAAGATTTGTTTCTGACCCACTCAACTTTGTTTTTCGCCCCTCTAGGTATTAGGTAGTGTTCATTGGTGGCATACGAGGAGCTCATCGGACTTTCTGACAGAATTCACTTATGTAGGACCACCTTCGGGTGTTATCTCTATTTAGTACCTCTGCTTGACTGCACGTATACTTTTATGCTCTGTATTAGTGGAATTCACACTTCTTTTACACTAGTATTGCTAGTGTTTCGGTTTTAATTGATCCGTAAATTCTATTCTTTATTGCTTCTGCATTGTGCACATGATTACGTCACTCTCATATGACGGCCAGCACGCCCCACTTTTGGATCGGGATGTGTCAGTTGATTTGTCGCCTCACTCCTCAAGGAATAGAATTACAACTAAAAAAGTATTTAAAATATATTATAAAATTTTAAGAGGATTTAAACAAAAAAAAAAAAAGTAAAAAATATAAAGAAATATTCCTGAAAATTGCAAACTCTAGGTTCACTCATTTTCCCAACCCAACGGTTCAATCATTGCTTCAATTAACAAGGCCACGTCACAAGTCAACTAGATTTTAGATTTCCGAAGCATACTAGACTAATCCTACATCATTGGTTGCACAGAGTTTGCTGCCTCCTGCACGGCTGTCCTTCGGCGACCGGATGGAGTTACCGCGTCCCGTCACAGCTACTTTCCCAGAAGATCCACGTGTCGAATAACTCATCAACCAATCACAAGCGAACGCTTGCATGTTTCAGCAACGGGCAGGCAAGGGACCCGCATTTGAGGGCAGAGCAACACATGTACCAAGTACCAACTCGGAGTATAGACCCTTTCCGGATCTAAAAAAATGAATCTTAAAAGATCAAATGATTTAAACTGTTGAAATTTGATTTAACGGTTACAAATAAAAATCTTTTTAAAATTATAATAATTGTATCTATTGGATCAAATTTTAACGGTACAAATCATTTGATTCTTAAACTCCTTTTTTTTTTTAGATCCGGAGAGTTCTGTACTCACCAACTCCCTCGTGATACCATCGCGAAAAGAAAGCGAGTAGAAAATATAGGACCCTGTGGTCAATGGCTCCCCCGTAATTTCACTCGAAATCCAGTGGCATAACGGGGAGACCACAAATCCCAACATGCGTAATTGTATTCCCACTTTTCTTCTCTTATCGAGGGGAAAGCTCGGGCCTCGGACACTTGCTCAGAAAAGAATAAAAAGCGGAGAGAGAGAGAGGGAGTGAGCGCTGGAGAGAGAGAGTGCGAGAAAATTCGGAGGTTCACACTGCTGCGTTAATGGCGGTTAGGGTTTTCTACTGATCACCGGGAACCCTAATCACCTCCTTCTATCCCCCAATCCCTCTTTTTCCCCGCCCTCAAAACCCTAATTTAACATTTTTTTTTTATCCAATCAGCCTGTTCTATATAGTCTCCAATCCAATTACTCAATTTTAGCTCCGAATTCGAATCGCAGACTGAGGAGCTACGATGGGCGCGCCAGATAAAGCGCCGGTCAATTCCAATTCGATGCAGGTGAGTTCGCTTTTTCTGTAATATTAGGAAGCTCGATACTTTGACCTAGAATCGCAGTGAGTAATGGTTTCTTTGTTATTTGCGAGTTTTGAAGTTTGAGCTTGATTTTATTCACTCCCAATTGTATATTTTGGGTTGCTTTCTGCGTAATTTTGTTGGCTTCAATTTCATTTGGGGCGGACTGGCTATGTTCATTTGGGAATGTTAGCATCTCGATTTCTATTCTGTTAGGGTTTCGGTGTAAAATTTAATATTGCTTGTGTTCTTTGTGGTTTTTAAAGTGTCGTGCCTATCGAATTAGCTGGTTGGAGCTCTAAGAGCTGTTGCACTGTGTGTGACACCTTTTAACAAGAGAGTTAGTAAACAGGCTTACTTTCTTAGCATAATTTGTTTCAATTCTATTAATACTAAGGACACTGTTCTTCACTGCAAAGGCGAATAACTACTGTTTGGGCGGTGTGGGGTAAATTAGCATAAGTATCTTTTATCATTTGAGGAAAGCTATGTTGTTAATGTGCAACAAGGTACTGCTTTGGGTTGAAGGATGTGGTAGAATTTATCTTTTTAATTGGGAGTTGTTAAAGCTAGGAGTCATGTTTAATACTACTTTTTTATAAGTTGGAGGAGGATGAGTTAGTTTATTTGTCACTGGAAGCAGTTTACTTGTTAAAGGTTGGAGTCTCCATGGTCTGAGCGTTGCATTTGAGATCTTCTGTTGTACACAGCTTGTTTGAGCTCCATGCAGAAGTTTATATTCCTAAGCTAGTTATGTTCTGGACCTTGAAAGGCGGGCACCGATTTTAATTTGGTGGTGGTGTTTTGAATTTTGCTGTTGTCTCCATATTGACAACAGCAGATTTTGGAGGATTGTTGTCGTTTTGTTTTTGCTGAAGTATTGTTCTTCCTTAGAAAATTTCCTCATACGGCGACAGGTTGCTGAGTGATTTTACAACCTTTCTATGACGTTTGTTATTTTCTTTTTATTTGGTGACCACAACATTATCTATTTCATTGTGCTAGATTAGTTTCTTTTGGATCATTATAATTCCCATAATTAAGTCTTTTGTTTTAGTTGAATGATGTAAAATGATGTGATTAAATGTGCTCTCCCTAGCATTTTCCTAATCTTAGACAATTGCATTGAATAAGTGACACTATTGCGATGCTGTTGAAATTTAATGCCTTAACCTAACCCTATTTATCTTGTAAAGAAAAATGGAAAGTTGGATCTTCAATACAATTTGAAGTTTATGGTAACTTTTCTACCTTATCCTCTAACTTTATTTGTTTCTGCTTTACCCTCACTTTATTTTTTATTTTTTATTTTTATATATTTTTTATATATTTTGTATGTGTTCACAAGCTTTAGAATTTCGCACATGCATACAAACTCTTGACTTTGGTAATTCTCTCTTTATGGTATTGCATTTAGACTTTTGCTTATTTATGTGCCAAAAACCAAACACAATATGGGGATGTTTTCTTGGAAAATCTTTAAAAAATTTATGACATGACATAGCGTGATGCAAATAAATCTAAACTTAGATGGCAACCAATTTCATTAAAGTATGCAAATTAACTTCATGAAAACACTACATCTAATAAAATTCAAATCTAACAATCAAAATATAGAAAGTGATCCTCCTAGGTCAGTAAATACCTTTACTGTGCTAAGTGCTGCTATATGCTCATTGTCTTCATTGTCATTGTGGTCATTCTGGAAAATCATCAAAGTGTACAATACTTGTTCAGCCTTTTTGGTGAAGTTGTGGGTGGAGAGAAAATGTTGACACGCCACATGATGTATCTATGGAATGCTAATGTCATGTAGGTGTGTCTGACATGTAGTTTATTCTACATCATATAGCTCCTGGCGTTGTACTGTTTCTTCAGTGTTAATCTGATCATAAGACCGTCTTGATAATTGATTTGGTGTTAGGAGAGTTTTTCTTTACCTATCAATTTCAGAGATAGTCCATAATGCTTGCACTATATAAACACGATATTTCCATTAGAGAACTAGTATGTGCTGGGTTTAATATCGACACAGAGCTATTATTTTTAGATTTTTTTTTCTCTAATGAAGAATATCAAATGTGAGCAGAGAGATTTTGTGTTCAACTCGGTGTCATAGAGCCTTATGGTGTATTACATTGCTTGTGTAGCTTATTTGCACGATTTGCTATGTTAATGTCTGTGATAATTTATTATGTGTTGATCAATGTGTTCACATGTTACGAGGATCTCTAATGTTTAATGTGAACATGTTACTTTACTCACATCTTTGCTTGGCATAATAGTCTACTACCTGTTTTTGCCTTTTCTTTTCCTATTAAACTGCGTTTACAATTATGAAACCATGCCTTTTCCCTTCTAATATTAGTATCGAAGAAAGTTAACGTCCGTAACTTTTAAGATTTCAAAAATATCTTTCTGCTTCATGGCCATCTTGTAGTTTAAATTGAATTAATGATGTTGGTATATAGCATGTAGTTGAAGTTGTTGGTCTAATTTTTCTTTTATCTCAGCGTGTAAAGGTTTACCGTCTGAGTGAGGATGGAAAATGGGATGATCAGGGAACTGGTCATGTCACAGTTGACTACATGGAGGTTTGTTAATCTCATTGATTTGTTAATGTGATAGAGAGTAAATTTTTGAGAAATTAGTTGTTTGGAGTCAAATTTTCTTAGAAATGATTTCTAAAATTGCCCTGCACTTTGATTGAATGCAACTGTGGTAAAACAGCGTTCAGAAGAGCTGGGTTTGTTTGTTATTGATGAAGAGGACAATGAGACATTACTTCTGCATCGAATCAGCTTGGATGACATTTACAGAAAGCAAGAAGGTATTTTAAGTTTAAGTGACATAGTATTGCTTTGCTATTATATGGTATTCTCGTGTGGCTAGGATTGATACTAAATTGTGGTGTTTGGGTCATTTCTTTTCAAGATACAATTATCTCATGGAGGGATCCAGAATATTCTACTGAATTAGCTCTCAGCTTTCAGGAGCCAACAGGCTGCTCTTACATATGGTAACCACCTAATTTTTGTACTCTGTTGTTCCTGATAAC
This sequence comes from Heteromeles arbutifolia, assembly GCA_024362995.1. Taxonomy (NCBI): domain Eukaryota; kingdom Viridiplantae; phylum Streptophyta; class Magnoliopsida; order Rosales; family Rosaceae; genus Heteromeles; species Heteromeles arbutifolia. Next base: position 25,816,609 of record JANCRC010000006.1, read on the forward strand.
ATGGTTGTTACTAATTAGTTTGCTTGATCTTTTCAGGGACCACATATGCAGCGTGCAAAGGAATATACATTTTAATTCTCTTAACAGTAAGTGTTTGCAATATGATTCAAAATGTACTCCCTCTCTGTTCTTTGCATTTTAGATATCCGACTGCTGTATCCTTCTTCTTAGTGAACCCTTATTGTGTTTTCTCTCTATTTTTCAATTAAAAGTGCATGCAAATATTTTCCTTGATGAAAGATTTAATCTGCCATGAAGCATTGATTTCAGAAAATTTACTAGTGTAATAAGAATTGCTTATTTTTGGAAGTGGAACCCTACAAAGTTTCATGCAATCTCTACATTATAAGACTACAAATCTGCTTGTGAAAACAAGATATTTAGCACAGGAATGCACGATAAAGCTGTTAAAGGTACCTAAATGCCTGAAGAAATAATTTGTCCATCAATTTCTGGCCATTCTGGGTTAAGTCAAAAGCGCATTTGTTCAATTAATATTTCCACTTTTCTGTGTGAAGAGTGTTTTGATAACAATATGGCTTTTCTTATCTACGATTAGAGTGTTTATATCTGTTGTAGGAGAAAGAGTGAAATTGTTTCAAGTAATACGAATAAAAATGAAATTTGGGTAATTTAAATAATGTCCATGTATACACAGAAAGCTTGAAGCAGCTTGAAGAAAATGAGGAAAATATATGTAGGGACCCACCGTCATGGTTTCTATATTCAAATTTTTGTCGTTTATTATGGTTACATTGTGCTTGTGTATTCTTAATTTTTTTTTTTCTAGTCAGTGACATGAATTGTTGATCTTTTTCGATATCTGTAGATGAGACATTTCACAATGCAAACAGTGAGTTGAGGGAGCTCCCTACGGTTGAGCTATCCACGCTTCCTTTAATCCTTAAGGTGGTTTAGTTCTTTTGCATCTCATATGTTAATTTTATCTTTCTTGCTTTTCACATTTTTCGTTTAATTTTCGAGATATTTTTTTTATCAAACTTGCAAAGTGAATCGTGTGGATTTTGTCTTGCAGACTCTTGCTGAGAGTGGCATTGCTGACCAGATGCGATTGACAGAATTGATATTGACTGATGTAAGCTATGTATAACCTTGTGAATCTCTGAAGAAATGTGCAGTGGATTATTTGGCATTTTTCTCTCATTTTTATAAAAAAATCCAATTGCTGAAGTAGGTCGAAACATGTTATCCTAATCATAAAAGTTGTTATTACTTTAACCTTCATCAACACCATTTTGGTTCATATATATACTATATTGCTTTTTCCTAACGACTCTTTTAATCTTAACTCAGCAAGAGTTTTTTCAGAAGCTCATGGGCCTATTTAGAATCTGTGAAGACTTGGAAAATGTTGACGGTCTTCACATGATATACAAAATAGTAAGGGGGATCAGTAAGTATTCCTTTTTGGTATTTCACCCTCAGAATCTGCCAAATAAATGCATGTCTATCTTCTTTATTTTTTGGTCAAAGCATGTCTATCTTTTTAATATTGAGTGATATGTTGTTTTCTACCTGCAGTTCTCCTGAATAGTCCTCAGATCTTTGAGAAAATATTTGGTGATGATTTAATCATGGATATCATCGGTTCCCTTGAGTGTGAGTACTGTAATTGGTTTGTGTTCTTTCATATAAACTTCTGTTCTCGGAATTTGCCTGGTAATTTGATTCTTAATTCATTATGATTCAGTACTATGTTGATATTGATGTTGAATTTTGGTTTGCAGATGACCCTGAAGTACCTAATGTCCAACACCATCGTAACTTTTTGAAAGAACATGTTGTTTTTAAGGAGGTAATAATTTTTATGCTATTGGGATGTGGGGCAAAGGACTAGGGATGTTGGATAGCATCTTAATTTATTGGGAGTTGGTTTTTTCTTCTCTGTGAATCTGGATTGATAATTTCGTTTTGCTCAGGCCATACCGATTAAAGATGCTATGGTGTTGTCAAAGATACACCAGACGTATAAAGTTGGATATTTAAAGGTTTGCCTGTTTTCTGTTTAACCTTTTTGTTTTTCCTACTTCTTTAGTTGCAATTCTTACTTTCTACTACTTTCAGGACGTTGTTTTGGCTAGAGTATTGGATGAGGCCACTGTTGCAAATCTCAATTCCATTATTCATGCAAACAATGCTATCGTAAGATTTTATAAGTCATTATTTAAAACATGTTGGCTTTACGTTATATTAATTCTAATGTTTCTATTTGTTGTAGGTTGTTTCTTTGCTAAAGGATGACAGTACCTTTATACAAGAATTGTTTGCTAGGCTACGGTCGCCATCCACGTCTGCAGAATCTAAAAAGAACTTGGTAATTTGATTTCCATAAGCGCTCTTTCATTGTATTTCTGACTTCTGAGGCATGATATTGGTGCACTGCAGTCCCCAAAGGGAGATTTCTTGAATATGTAATTAGATTTTTAGATCGTGTAATTTCTCTCTTTTGATTTTCTTTTCCCTCCAATTTATTTAGAAATACTTATTTATGTCTCTAACATTGATAAAAAATGGTTATTTTCTTAATGTTGGCACCTGTAACTTTACCGCATTTTAGTATGACCATGGTAATAATAGTGACCTTAGAATGTGTGGCTGCATTTCTCTGGTTAGTTTTGAGGACGTCACTCAGAATTGATTGTGCTTATCATTCTTTTTGCATTGTAGGTATATTTCTTGCACGAGTTTTGTAGTTTAAGCAAAAGCCTGCAGATGGTCCAGCAGCTTCGGCTATTTAGGTAAAAAAATCCTGAAGTTACATTTCTTTACCCGCTATTATGTTTTGTAACTTTCTGTTGCCTTTTTAAATTTTTGTTGCTTACGTTATGGTGGTTAGCTAAAAATATTTTCTTTTAAGATGTCTTTGTTTTGAAGTGTGAAATGCTGAATATCTGTAGGGATCTCATGAATGAAGGAATCTTTGACATTGTAACTGATGCATTGCAGAGTCAAGACAAAAAGCTTGTATTAACTGGGTAATCAGACATTTATGAATCTGTCTTCTGTATTTAGTTTGCTGCTTCTCACTCAGTTTTTTTCCTTGTGTCATAACTAACAATTGGTGATTATAATGGATGCAGGACAGATATCCTCAATCTTTTCATGAATCAGGATCCAAACCTTCTGCGTTCATATGTTGTTCGTCAGGAAGGAACTCCACTTTTAGGACTCTTGGTATGCACTTTTCCAAATTAGTGTTTGTCCTTGAATGGACATGTGCACCTGGAAGTTACCTTCACCTGTGTTAGTTGAGCTTCAAAGGAATCTTATAGCGAATTATTCAATTTCAATGCCGTATAGATGACCTGATTATGGCCTGTGAGGTGAAAATTATAATCAACTACAATATGTGTGTTGATGCTTAATATCAGGAGAAAACCACTTAATTAGGCAAGCAACAGGTTATACTTGTGATTGCTTTGGGGATTGCCTATATTTGTATTAAAAATTTAGAACTGATGTTAGGTGAAACAGACATAGCAAGTGTATCTAAAAGGAGTCTAGTTGTCTTCCCACACTCATAATATGTACAATCTGATGTCTGCATTTAAGCATCTGGTGTGGAAAAGACGTTGACGCTTTTTGGCTGCTCCCTGTTTAGTTGACAACACTGGTCCCAGTCACTTGAAAATTTTAAATTCTGATGCAAGTGTTTAGATTCTCTCTGTCAATATTAATATTTAATTGTCTACTTACAGGTTAAAGGAATGATTACAGATTTCGGAGAGGACATGCATTGCCAGTTTCTTGAAATTCTTCGTAGTCTACTAGATTCTTACACATTGTCAGGAGCTCAGGTATCTACTATAGATATTTGTTCGCTAAATGAATTATTACTGACTCTTCGTATAACTCGCCTATAGTTTCCCTTAAATTTAAAATATTTTTGTGGATATCATCTTTCTTCTCCTCTCTTGTCCAATAATAATAGTATATATACTATTTTTCATTCTTGAACTGCAACTGCTCTCACAGTTATGTACCACTGGCACTACACCAGTAGGTCCACTTAGGTTAGAGGGGCATAACATATATGTACTTATGTATGTAAATTTTTATGTCTCTCTTTGTACTTGTGTTCAAATACGTACATGTAATATTTACTTCAGAAGTTGTTAGTGCTCATGTTGACACCATTTGTAGGATATTAATTGCCTTTCTCTTTTAGGAGCTTTCATTATGAGCTTTTTTTTTATATTCATTAGCTCTTAAATAATCATCTTCCCTTGCATATTATACGCATAATTTTAATACTTATGGATGATATCAGAAGAATAATGAGGGGCTTTATGCCTTAGGTTATTGAGCCATCATATTGGAGATTACGCTTACTAGGATCTTCATCAACAACAACAACAAAGCCTTAACCCACTGAGTGGGGTCGGCTGTATGAATCTTAGAAGTTAGAACGCCACTGCGCTCGATTTTGCGCCATGTTTTTTGTTAGCTCTGAGTACTCCATGTCTTTTCTTAAAGCCTCTTTCCAAGTCTTCCTAGGTCTTCCTTTACCCTGTTTGCCATGAGCCTCTTTCTAGTATCATCGTAAGTGGAGTAATTCATTCTATGCTTCTACGGTTATGGTTAATTCTAGATTTCATTTGTTTGATTGTTTTTTTATCGTTTACTTGGGCCAGGTCATTGCTTTTTCCTTTTCATTTTAATGATTTTTCACCCTTTTTTATTCAAGTTACTTTTCATGACCAGTTTTGTACTAGTCCATCTCATAATTCTTTGGATTGTTCTTTCATGTAGAATATGATGACTTTTTTGGATTATCACAAATTCAGAAGTTTCATATATAAAGCTTTGCATGGAGTTTGCAATACGGTTTATTTCTGCGGGTGTAACAATTTGAATGTTGGTTTGTAGTTTATTATGTTTCTGCTGAATTGTTGGAAAATCATGTCGGTAAAACTTGCATGTAAGAAAAAAAAAATTATTTTCAAATGCCTCATTTTCATACTGGGTACCACACGACTTGGTTATTGAGTCTTTTATCTCGTTTGATTTGCTACAGAGAGATGCAATTATCGAGATATTCTATGAGAAGCATATGGGGCAGTTGATTGATGTTATAACAGCGTCATGTCCTTTGGAAGGCAATGGTCAATCAACCGATAGATCTTCCATCTCTGGTGGAAGAGTTGAAAGTCAGAGTGTCGCGAAGCCTGAAATATTATCAAATATATGCGAATTGCTTTGCTTTTGTGTACTTCACCATCCATTCAGAATAAAGTAATATTTTGGATCCTTTGTACAATTTTCATAAATGGATTTTTCTGCTGCTGACTTTTTTTTTTTCCATTTGTAGGTGCAACTTTCTGCTTAATAATGTGATGGATAAAGTTTTGTTGGTTACAAAAAGAAGGGAAAAGTATCTAGTTGTTGCTGCAGTTCGATTTGTTCGCACTATTCTTTCACGTCATGTGAGTTTTTGTTAATTGTTAAAAAAGTTCTGCAAAAATTTGTTTAAAAGGTTCTATTTGTCCTTCAGCTCAGCTAAAATTTCAAATAGACCGAAATGAACTGGAGAGTGATCATTTTTGTTGTCTTGGACCCATTATCTATAGCAGAAACTTCGAAATTTTTTTGCATGTAAATTTAAATTACATTATGTCTTGTGCTTCAACAAAAGTGAAGTTTAGATGAGCGAATTGCCATATAAGACTAGAAGTCAATGCATTGTAATGGTATATATTGTTCTGATTTGAGCATGGTGGACTCATATAAGAATTTCTTATCAGTATGATGGTAGTGGGGATTCTGGATAAAAAGAATGTTACATTTCAAAAAGGTTCTTGGTTCTGCACAATTTTTTCAGCTTCCACAGTACATATAAGAGTGTTTATTATTATCTTTGTGCCCTGTTGTACGTTAGTCTCTCTCTATCTCTCTTTATCTCTCTCTACCTGCTCTGATATGTTAAGTATGCTCTTTTTCTTTTCTTTTTGGGCTAAGTTGTTCATGTAACAATTGGGTAATGCATGATTCTGCAGGATGAGCATCTGGTAAATCATATTGTTAAGAACAACCTTCTCAAGCCAATTGTCGATGCATTTGTTTGTAATGGAAATCGATATAACCTGCTGAACTCGGCTGTTTTAGAACTTTTTGAGTTCATCCGCAAGGTGCCACTCTCTTTTAGACTTAGAATCTGGAGCTAAAGTATGTCTTGAAGGTATCATCTTATCTGTTTTTTTTTTTCTTTTTCCAGGAAAACTTGAAGTCTTTGGTTAAATACTTGGTTGATTCATTCTGGGATCAGTTGGTCAGATTTGAGAATTTTGCATCTGTTCACTCCCTCAAAGTAAAATATGAGCAGGTACTATGCTCCTTCTATACTTTCTCCACTCCTAAATTTAGAGCTTTTGTATTTGACAAGTGCTTTTGCAGTGCCTAGAACATTTTGGAACCAAAGGCACCGGTAATGTGTCAGACCCTAGAAAACGAAATGATGAGCGAGCTTTGGAGAAAGAAGAAGAAGAATATTTCAATGAGGACAGGTATGTTTTTAGTGTTGGACGTTTATTGTGTATTGACAGTGCTTTTTCCCGCTATCTTGTTACCCATAGCCACTGAACATGGAACTTGGTAATCAGTGATGAAGAAGATACAGCATCTGCATCAATGCCAAATACCCAAGAAGTACAGGCTCAACCTCAACCTGTTTTATCCAATGGAGTTGCTGCAAGTTATCCACCATCCAGGTATTACACTGTTCTAGTGTAGATTTATCAGAGTGCATTTTCAGAATTTGCCTATATGGCCCATATGTTCATCTTGATTATTGTAGTCCAAGGTCTGTCGGGCTGGTAGATTATGATGATGACGAGGATGACGAAGACTACAAGCCACCGCCCAGGAAACAACCTGAACCTTCTGATGAAGATGAAGGAACAATGGAGTCCCTTAGGTTGAAGCGGAAATTGGCTTCTAAGGATAGGGAGACCGAGCTAGCAAAGAGGCAACGGTTGGGTAAAAACTCCAAGCCAAAAGAAAGTGTGTTTGCTGCTTTGTGTACAACTCTAAGCCAGGCAGTGCTACCTAATAAGAAAATTGCAAGCAGCATCAAAACAACTTGCACAGCTGATGGAGTCAACAACTCACTTGAAGGGAAAAATCAAGAGAATGATGAGCATGCTGTTTCTAAAAGCTGTTCTGATAACAGCAATTCAGATGATGCAGATAATAGGGAAAATGAGCCTACTACTTCTAGAGGCTGCTTGGATCACTTGCATGGCACTTTGGAGAATAGACAGTTGGGTGGAGAGGACTGCCTGTTGATACCACCAAAATCTTCACCGGAAATGGCTGTAAATGGGTCGTAAGTTATATTTAGCCAATGGGGTTACTACTACGTGTTCTTTATGCAAACTGTGAATGCGTGCTTGGTGCCAAAAAGCAGTGCCAGCCCGCAGATGAACATACTTTTGGAAGAGAGCAAGCGAACCGACATAGAAGAAAGAGAGGATGAATTTGGTCTATGGCCTCCATCGACAATGGTAGGAGCGAATACTGTATAGTGCCATTGCGACGCGGTAAAAAAAAGGGCAACAAAAGAAGTCATCCAGTGTGGGGGGTACTCATCAACTCTTCACTTGGCCTTATTGGGGCTTTGAAGTACTTTGGTTTTGTTGTAAAACATTCATCAGCATTGATTCTCTATATCCAAGTTTTGTGCTTTCTTTAATTTGCTCCTTTTTTTTTTTAATGCTAAAAATACTTTTGTGGTGGGGGTGTGGTGTGGGTTGGTCGTAATCGAGAGGGGGTTTGAGGATTTTGTAGGCCATTTTTTCCCTTAAAAATGTAGTAGGGTTTTTGGGTGAGGGACCGAAATTCTCGTTTTGTAGCTCACTGTAAATTAGTTTCGAGTTGAATTATCCAAGGCAACTTTTGGAAGGATTTCCGCCTTAATAACATGCAAGCCCAAAGAAAGTGTAGTATTAAATTTGTTGGTAGCTTTATTCCGCAAGAAAAAAGTTTTCGAATTCAAAAATGCTATTTTTGTCATTTATTTGTACTCTTTCTAAAATAGATGAGACTTATATGCGTTGGTGGATCCTACCTCTATTAGAGAGGTGATACAAATGATGGTATAAATAAATGATAAGTATAGCATTATAAAAATTTGGTTATCTGAATGAATATTACCTTGGAATGGAAGTTTTTGACGGGACGATAGTATGTAGAACTCTACTTTAGAGGAACAGATTAGAACTTAGGCGTGTAGTCGAAGTACATTGCGTAATTAATTGACCTAATCCGCATTTGTACAATCGGGGAAAATCTAAGAGAGAAACTGAAGATTGTTATCATTCACGATTTTTATCCGTGATTGAAAGAATGAGACTCTAGTATATAAATCTTGTACAGAAATGGAACAAATAATTTTATTCTAAATTTCACCAAAGAATAACAGAATGGGTCTGAAGTCAAGGATGTTGTGGTTTCATGATGTTCGGAAGTGAAAGGTAAGAGCACTGTATATGGTAGTGATGAAAATGTGAGATGTACGGTCGTCCTGGGTGCACGGATGTTTCATGTTTGTTTATGAAACAGGTCAACAGGGGACAGGTGGCAAACAGTTGGAAGAAGTCGCTGCCACCGAGTTCGCAGTGTGATTACGCAGAAGAAAGACACGTACGTCGGGTTGCATGAGTACGTCATTTTCTCTTTCTTCTTCTTTTTCACGGGTGCAATCTCATCACTCGTGAGAATAACCTCAAATTTCACTTTGTGTTGAATCTCTTGGTGGAAGAGCAATCAAATAGATAATAGTGGGAAGATGTTGAACACGAGCAGCGGCAGTAGTAGTTTGGAAACAAAGCCGTCGTTGATGCAGGAGCTGCGTAGCTTCGACAAGGGTGGCTTCTCCGACCTCGGCCACCCTCTCCTCAACCGCATCGCCGAGAGCTTCGTCAAAGCTGCTGGGGTTTCCTCTCCTTACCCTTCTCTCTCTCTCTCTCTCTCTCTCTCTCTCTCTCTCTCTCTCTATCTGCATATATATGTGTGTGTGTGTTTGTGATATATAAGTTAACAGAAGTATACGTGCAAAATATCTAAGCGTTTTGTTAAAAGGTTGTGATGCTGCAATGCACAGATCGGAGCAATTCAGGCCGTGTCACGTGAGGCTTATTTCACAGCCACTGAAGGTAACCATTATCTGTTCCCTTCTACTTTCGAATTTCTTGGTGTTTTTGTATGTGTGAATCATGGATGTATAATTACTATTCGTTTAAATTTTAAGTAATTATCTGAATAACTTGATGGGACGAATAATATTTGGGATTTGATCATTGTAATAATGTGCAGGATTTGATTATACTTCATATTGTCATTTTAATTCCTCCTAGAGAGACAGATAAACGTTGATGCGTTTGTATGCATTCATGTTCATCGTTATGTGCAGGATTCGATTCAAGTACCAATGGTATTCCACCCGAAATCTTAGTCTCAGGTAACAAAAAGCAACGATTCCCTGATCTCAGAGGTATGCAGCTAGCTTCTCCATGGTTAATTTTAAACCTTTTATTCATGTAGAATTCCCGCCGGAGACTATAAATTACGAATGTGGAATATGAGAACCCTTTGTAATATTATGTCTCTGTTTGTCCATCAGTTGTTGGTATATTGAACAATTGTGTCTCAAGCGGTTGGTTATGTGCTTTGCAGGTGAAAACAACAGAAAATCTCTTGAAGCTATGGTGAGTTGAAAATTACCATTTAAGTATATAATTCCAATTATTACTAAAGATTTGGTTATATAGAGAAGCCGTCTGGTTCTGTATTTCGTAGTTACACTCAAATTACCAAACGATTATATGTTAGAGGTGCTCTAATGTTGCCACCACAAATTATTCATAAATAATTGAATGCTCTGGTGGTCTGGCCTTATCTACATTGGAGTTTTTTGGTTTGTCCACCATTGGTGAATTTTGTACTTCTTCGAATTCTAGCTAGAATAAGGTCTAACGAAGTCGTGATGCTGTTAGTAGTCACTGATTGATTGTCACAATGTTTTCTAGGTGAAGAATACAGGAAAGGAATCCTTACAATGGGGTAAGTACATTTTCCAAAGCAAATTGCAAACATGAAATATATGCATCAGTTTTACATATATAGTACCTTAGCTAACGCTAACGCTAACGATGTTTGTAATTCGTTTTCTACTGAAGTAATCTTTTTTTAGTATGGACATTAGACAAGCTAGAGCTTTCAGTTTTTCCTGCTTACAATTACGTGTGCGCAGTTTGGAGACAGTGTCATGTACCACTGCGATTGGAAGGAAGTTGACATATTTTAATTTGCAGGGCTGGCTGCGGGGGTGTATTCAGGTCTCACATATGGCCTGGCAGAGGCTCGTGGAGCTCACGATTGGGTAATGCTTAACTATCTTCTATCATGGACCGAACGCTGCAAGCATTACTAAGATCTTGCTACTTGTATTTTGCTTATAGCCATTGTTGCTTGGTTCTTCGGTGCAGAAAAACAGTGCAGTTGCGGGAGCAATTACAGGAGTGGCCCTGGCCCTCACATCGGAGGGTTCGTCCCATGAGCAGATTGTGCATGGCGCTATCACCGGAGCTGCCATATCAACCGCTGCAAATCTTCTTTCTGGGATATTTTAGGCTGATTGGGGTTATAGTCTCCCGCCTTCTTTTTTTTTTGATAATGTAGAGATGCGACTTTACTGCCATCCATCTCTTGTTTAAGGAACTTCTGGTTAGGATTTTGCTTTCTGGATGCTTAAACTTACTGGTTTAGTATCGTGGACTTCGGATGATGGTTATCGAAGGTTCATTTTTCGTAGTCGGGCAACCTTTTTGGCCTAATTAAGCAGTGTTTTTGATATATTACGATCATTCATGAAAGTAGCTCATCAGTTTGTTAGGAGCATCCTCATCCAGCTCGACAGAGGACCCTTTTTCAGGTATCAGCGGAGCTGAAGTCCTACCCTCGTCCCAGTTTTAGGGTTTCATGCACGAGCCCTTAAAAACAGTACATACTTCAGAAAATTAAAGAAAAAAAAATCATGGAATATTTATGAATAGGGTTTTTATCACAAATGGTCTCTGACATTGATCAAACACATCATTTTGGTCCCTGACATTGAAAATCAATAGAAATGGTTCCTGAGATTGTTCACCATCCATCATTTTGGTAATTTTCAAAGCTTCGTAACTCAATCGTTTCTTAACCAAATTCGACCCATAATATATCAAAATGAAGATAGGAAAGTGTAGAATAAGATTATACCATTTGGAAGTCTAATGGTTGCCGGAGATGGCTGGAAAATAGCCTCAAAGTTGACTGGTCCGAGTGAAAACTTAAAAACTCGCCGGAAACTGGGTAAATTTTAAACGTTCATAACTTCTTCAATACTCAACGAAATCAAGTGATTCAAAAACAAAAATCATACTTCTCGACGAGATGAAGAGAATGGTACCTTTTTGGATGGCTAAATAGCTCTTTTTTGGCCGGAAAATGGCTCGAAAGTGGCTAACTCAAGACCAAGACAGCCAATTTTGAGCCGTTTTCCGGCCAAACCAGGGCGATTTAGCCATCAAAAAAGGTACTATTCTCTTCGTCTCGTCGAGAAGTATGATTTTTGTTTTTGAATCACTTGATTTCGTTGAGTATTGAAGAAGTTATGAACGTTTAAAGTTTAGCCAGTTTCCGGCGAGTTTTCAAGTTTTCACTCGGACCAGTCAACTTTGAGGCTATTTTTCGGCCATCTCCGGCAACCATTGGATTTCCAAATGGTATAATCTTATTCTACACTTTCCTATCTTCATTTTGATATATTATGGGTCGAATTTGGTTAAGAAACGATTGAGTTACGAAGCTTTGAAAATTGCCCAAACTTCTGGCCTAGAGCTCTGGGACACTTAACGGAGTTTTTAATGGAAAGACCAAAATGATGGATGGTGGACAATCTCAGGGACCATTTCTATTGATTTTCAATGTCAGGGACCAAAATGATGTGTTTGATCAATGTCAGAGATCATTTGTGATTAAAACCTTTATGAATATTGCAACGTATTTTCATCGGAATGAATATGCAATGAAGGCCAAAATATTTAAAAAAATATATTGTGGGATTAAAGGATAAATAGTTGGTGTTATCAGTGCAAAAGTTTTAGTTAGAAATGTATAGAGAGCACAATCCTTCAAAGAACAGTTATTTTTCTGCACTCATTTGATTTTGTAGTTTTGTGCCATTCTCTTATCTATTTTCTAAAAACTAAAACTAAGAGAATAAGCGTGTTGAAAATAAAATATAAAAAAAAGAGCAGAATTTAAAATTAAAAAAAAGAGAGTAGAGAATTAAGAAACATTTTTTTGCTGATAACATGTGAAATAAAATATAAAAAAGAGTACAGTGAAATGTAAGGATAGGAGAGATTAGGAGGAGAACTCAAAGTGTTTTTTTTTTTTTTTTTTTTATCATTAGAAGCCTATAAAGTTTAGAAGGAGAAATCAAAGGGTCTATTTTTTTTTTCTCATTAGTATGATTTATTGTAGAAAAAATTCTAACTACTTACATATTGACCCCAAATGGACAGCTATGATTAATAATATTTACAACAATATCATCTATTTGATTGTCCACAGGACCCCAAAAAAGTGGATTTTTGGTTATTTGCCCACCTTCCATGTAAACAAAATCAGTTGCAGGTACTGCAAAATACAAGTTACATGATCCCAATGTGCAAACTGTCTTGGGTCCAAGACTGAGAGCAACTAATATGACAATGGCGTCTTGTGCACATCATGTAGCGTTATGTTATGCATCATTGTCATAGGATGCTACTATGGTAGTAAAAATCTGCCGTCTTTAGTTTTGGTGTACTTACAAAATAATAAATACCTTTGATCAAGGTCAAAGTCTCACGCGCTCACAAGGTGGAGGGTTGACCAATGAATCTCTGATGCCTAATTCAGTAACTTTGAAAAGAGTGAGTGTCTAGAGCTTAAGTGTGTAGTCAATGTTTACCAGTAAATGATTTAGATGGAGTATTTATAAGGAGATGGCTGGCCTAGGTGTAAGGTTTTGCTTACATGGGCAGCTTTCTATTGGCGAGGTTGTGTCATTCGTAGTAAGATGAATAAGGAAAGAATTTCCCCACGATATTTAATTAGGATATAATATCTTAAAATGATGATGGAAGCATCTTTAATTGATTGTGACGAAAATTCCTTACTTGTTTGAGTTGATCTTCAATTTAGTTGATCCCAACACCAAATAACAGTTTTGGATCTTAGGTACTTAGATCAAGTGGTTGATGACCAATTGTAGACCATGCAGTCCAATACAGTAGATAAACTAATCAATATCTCGTCGTGATTATAATAATAGAATTTAGTGTTAACAATCCACTCATAACATGTACGTAATTTTAATACTAGTATACTCCTAAGTATAATTCGTTTATTCATGATATAACATCTCGATTAGTAACACGGTAACTTTGTGACAAGATTACCGTCATAGACAAACATTTTTTTACTAAAAAACAATAATTTCTCTACTCTAAGAGGAATATGAGAACTTATACTACCGCTCATATTGTTATATCATCTCCAACCGAATGAGCTAACTTCGTTCATAATTATAGCTTACAAGAAATTTTTTACCAGACTAAAATTTTGAACAAGAATATATTAGAGGGACCTGGATTGTCTGCCCTCCCCATCCCATACCCTTCCCATCCCCTCCTATTTCTGTGGTCACGGTTAAGCCACGTCAACATTTTATATTCTCATTGCTTTTTGTCTTATTATTTTTATAAAAAAATTAATATAAAATGTTGACGTGGCTTAACCGTGACCACATAAATAGGAGGGGATGGGATGAGGGAGCGACTTGGATCCTCTCCTGAGCTATTGCCAACGGAGCCTAGGGATCCATTAATCACAGCCCTTCAAAATCGATCCTACGACCAAGAAACTTCCTTAGCCCACTAAATTATTTTGAGGACTAGGTGAGGTCACCGTCGAACAGAGGGACGTTGGACTCGCCGGCGAACATAGGGGTTAGGGTGGTTGAGGTCGCCGGAGGAGAGATGGGTGGAGTTGGGGGACTAGGTGGCGTCGCCGTCAAAGAGACGGTTGACGTTGGACTCGCCGGCGAACAGAGGGGTTATGGTAGTTGAGGTCGCCGGAGGAGAGATGGGTGGAGTTGGGGTTGCTGGGGATGGAAGGGATTGGGGTGAGCTCGACGATGAGGAGAGGGTTTGGGGGTGGGCTCGCCTGAGAAGAGAGGGATTGGGGTGGGTTCACCGGAGAACTGAGGGATTTAGGGAGAAGAGAGGTTGAAATTTTCGAAGGAAGGAAGTTTCTTGGCCGTAGGATTGATTTGAAGGGCTGTGATTAATGGATCCCTAGGCTCTGTTGGCAATAACTTAGGAGAGAATCCAAGTCCATGAGGGAGGGCAGACAATCCAAGTCCATATTATAGATAATCGTACTAAGGCTACCCAATCAAATGTCTAATTAAGCCGTGTCAAAATAAATTTTTGCGTGCCGATATAAAAAAAAGGACCCCTTTTCTCTATTGACCCGCCTAATGGTAAATCTAATTAAAAGGTCCAAGGCACCCCCCTTATCCTCAAAACCAAATCGACAGCGTTGCGTTTCTTGCCCTAATTCAAGTTCCCTCGCCGATACCGGAACAGAAGAAGGTAACCTTTCTCTCCAATTTCTTGGTTTTTTCGTTATTTTATTGTTTTAATAGTGATTAGGGTTCTGGTGCAAATTTATTGCTGTAAATGTCCTTCCTTGAATTGCCCTAATCTCCGGCTCTGCAACATTTTGTGAGCAGATCGGTATGGAAAGAATGCTCTTTTCAATTGTTTTGGGTTCTCGATTGTGGGATTTGGGGGAAAGTAATTTCGATGTTGTTTGAACTTGTCGACCTTAGTAGTTTGAGGGGGCAAAGTGTATAAATTGCAGTTACCTCGACTCAGAATTAGGTTAAATTGATAGTCTTGTTGAAGAAAATGCTTAATTGTAGGTTACATTGTGAATTAAAACTGATGATGCCGATTGAATGAATTATTAAGATGAGAAATCGACCGAAGGAAAGTTTTTGATGTACTAGGCTTTGTTTATACTAAGGTATATCAAAGCTTAAGTATTTAATGTTCGAATATGGATTCGTTTCCATTACATATGTAGTCCGAGGATTCTTGTAGATTTATCAGCCCTACTTTTTACAGGGAGATCTTGTGTAACTCTTGTCGCTTTTATCGTGGACAAGTTACCATCCGATAAGCTTAGTTCTATTTTGGAGTAGATTTTGTGTGTGAATGAAATCTTTATTATGATTTGTGTTGATTGATTTTTGGCAGTTTGAAAGTTCTACCAGCCATACAAAGTTGGTTAGTTTTGTCGGTTTTAATGCTGCATTCTATGTATACCATGTGTTTTAAAACTAGTTGATTTAAATGTTTTTTTTCTGGCCTTTTGTCCTTTAAGTTCTTGATATTTACTGAAGAGCAAAATACTTGTTTTTATTTTGGGATTTCTTACTTAAATGACCAGGACATGGTGATACTCAATGAATGTGAATGACGTAATTATCATTTAAATGCTGGGTGTGAGTGGACATGGAGATTGTGGTATTGATGCTTTTTTGGAACTTCAGGGAGTTGGCATTTCTGGAGTAGGCAATTGCTTGTATTCGGATTTGAACATTGTGAATTAGAACATGTCGAGTAAGAAAGAAGAGAAAGCTCAAGCTGCAGCGGAAAGGATCAAGGCTGCAGCCTTGAGTGCTGCAAAAGGTCTTAGTCGAGCTCAGGCTGAAAGGGCGGCTGCTGCAGCTGCTCGGAATGTTAATGCTTATGGGCAGAAGGAAGAAGGACCCAGCAGATGGCAGGAGAAAAGGGAAGCCAAGAGACAGATGTACTTGATGAGTACTGAAAAGGCTGTGAGATTGGGTGAAAGGAAAGACCTCAAGTCAAATGTATCTACCGTTGGTGGTGCAGCTTCACAATGCCAGAAGTGTTACCAACCCGGGCATTGGACATATGAATGCAAGAATGAACGTGTTTACATCTCGCGACCATCTAGGACCCAACAACTCAAAAATCCTAAACTGAAGATGAAGGTTGAAATATCGTATGATTTGGACGGTCCAGAAATCAAGGAAGAGAAGAGTGAAAAGCTGTCAAAGATAAGCAAGAGGAAGCATCGGTCAGCTTCTGATTCTGGCAGCGATAGCGAGGCTTCAGTTTTCGAGACTGATAGTGGGGCATCATCAGTTACTGGATCTGACTCTTCTTCAGAGGAGAGTAGTTCAGATTACAGTTCATCTTCTGACTCAGAGGAGGACAGGAGGCGCCAAAGGAAGAAAAAGAAGCAAAAGATGGCAAGGCGTAGAAGAAGGTACAGCTCATCATCTGAATCTTCTGATTCTGAGTCAGTTTCCGAATCTGATTCTGATGATAGGAGGAGCCGGAAGAAGAGCAAGAGGCACAGCAGAAAGCATTAAATGAGGTGATCGAGCAGCATAGTGAAGAGCAGTTGTGTATTTGGTTCAACATGTGTCGTGTTTCGATTTAGTTCGGTTGTGATTTTGAGGCTTCCTAGACAAGGGATTACCCGTGTTGCGAATTTAGACCAAAATAATCTTTGTAGATGTTTCCTTGCGATTTCTTTCTTCTCGCTCTTGCAGTATTTGAACTTGTACCGTACTTGCCGTGGCTGTTTCTATAGATCAAGATTTTCTTTGGTATCCATTATTGTTCTTCAAAAACTAAGTCGGTTAGACAAGGGAAGCCTGCGTTTTTGTTTGAAAATGGGAACTTTAACGAAAAGCTTCTGGTACTGTTTATTTTAACGAAAAATCATATTTTTACACTAAAAAGTCAATCATGGTACTATTCACTTTACTCTTTATTTTGTTCTTATCGTTAAAACTCAAAGTTTTTAAGGATTTTTCATTAGTTTTCTTTTGAAAAAAGGAAGTTTAACGAAAAGCTTCCGGTACTATTCACTTTAACGAAAAACCATATTTTTCGTTATTTGTGAGAGCGAGTTGATTGTACCACTGGCTATTGGCATATGCCCAAATGAGTTTGTTTCGTAACAGTCGATAATTCTTTCTGAAATCGTGATGGTTTTTCATCGAGCGAATTCTTAGCTATTCACGATTATATTCTTAGCTGTTCGCGGTTATATAGCTATTTGTGTTTATTTCTTTCATCACGTGATGAGACACATAATTACTGATAGATTGGATTAACAATTCTTATAATACTTGATCGGTAATTCGGAATTTTAGGTGATAAAACAGCCATTACCGTGATATTGTAGGGAAGAATGATAATATGACAAATCAAATTAGTCAAAATAATTTGATAAATCAAATTACTCTAATATTATATTGGAGGATTGAAACCCAGTGTTCTGATTAATTGACTTGACATTTCTTGTGTATAAGATTTTAAGTCCGAATCTGTATGTAGTTTACCTAAAATACCCTAAAAAAGAATTACGCTTAAGACTGAAGCAGAGTATTTTTAATTTTATAGTGCCGCCAGAAACATCTGAACTTCTAAAGAAAGAAACCACGAGAAGAACAAGAAGAGCAGAAAACCCGCCATTCGCCAAAAGGAAACAATCAAAACACTCAGAGAGGGAGAGAGAGAGCTCCCAAGGCCAAGCCCTAAAACTCAGAGCTTGTCCACGATGAGTACCATGAAATTTTGCCGCGAATGGTCAGTTAATCCCACCACACTGTATTTAATTTTTAATTTCAGTTTATCTATTTTTTGTGAATTTTTCTTTTAAATTTTCTTAATTTTCAGTAACAACATTCTGTACCCGAAGGAGGACAAGGAACATAATATTCTCCTCTACGCCTGCCGCAACTGCGATCACCAGGTCAGCTCTTTCTCTCTCTCATTTTTCTTTTGCAAGTTTTTTGCATGATTTATTCAATTTTAGTGCTGTGGTTTGTGTTGGGAGTATTAATCCAACGGGAAAGATGGGACCTTGCACGTGCTTAATTGGGCTACTCCCGTATTGCCAATTAGTTTTACGTTGGAACTTCCCATTTCTCTACACGTGAGGTGTGTGTTGAGAGCAAGGAACAAAATGCCGATAATATCGGCGATATTTCGCCGATATTATCGGTTTTTTACGGGATCGATATTTTAATAGGTATCCAACGGGTTTTCGTCAAAATATCGCGATATTACCGAAATATCGCGATATTTTGGAACTGTGCTACTCGGAGAAGAACGCCGGAGCTTCTACAACTCCGGCCGACTGTAAAAGAGGACCCTAGACTCCGATCTAGGTATCATAATGAAATAGAAGACGAGATTAATGTTTTTATATATTCCGTTTGCCGTGAAACGGTCGGAGGTGTTCAGAAAGTTCATCGACACCCACGGCCTTGCCGGAGATGGGTGTGCCTATTCCCGAGCCGATTTTGTCCCAAAAACCTTGCAAAAACACGATTTTGAACTTAAATTTCACATATAAGGTTCAATCTAGAACAGAAAGAGGCAAACCCGAAGCTTACCTAACCGAAGAAATTCAAGAAACTCGCCGGAGTTCCTGCGTTCGTCGAGTTGCAGAGACAAGAAGGAGAGGGAGAAAGACGAGGTTGCTGATGATGATGGGTGTCTTCCTGAAGCAGGTGCGATGGTGTGCGTGTGTGTATGTGGGTCTCGGACCCTCGGTGCAGAGAGAAAGGAGAGAGACGGCGCTGACGAGGGAGGAGCAGAAGGCGATGTGGGTCTCTGTGCTTGTGTGTGGGAGAAGGATCGAGAGACCTTGGGTCTCTGTGCGTGTGTGTGGGAGATCTGTGTGTGTGTGTGAGAGAATGGAGAAGGGGGAGAAGGGAGCTCAGAGAAGAGAGAAGGATCGAGAGAGAGAGACTGTCTGCGTGTGATGTTTGTGTGCGTGATCTCTGTGTGCGTGTGTGATCTCTGTGTGTGTGTGTGGTGGCATGTGTGTGTGTGTGTGTGGTTGGGTCATCTGACTCACCTCACCTGACAACTTTTACAATCACTTTTTACAATTTTACAATCCCCAAAATAGTTTTGCATGTTAACAATTACATGCAAAACTGTTTTGGAGATTTATCATTTGATAACTACTCTTTACAATACACTCACTCTACACATAGAGATGATGAAGATAGTGAAAAATTTGAACCTCATAGGAACTCTATGTGGTACTAAGTCACTCATGTATCTTACCATGCAATGTATAAAGTGTAAAATATTGTACTAATTCATTATATATAAATGATTATGGTGTGTTTAAACTTCTTTCATTAATTACTACATATTTTCTACACTCACAATGTTTGTCAGCTCGCTATATAATCAACTTGTTAATGTTAAATCCATCATGCAATGCATTTCCTTCCAATTTTTTGTGATAAACTAATAGATAATTGACTAAATAAACATCCTGCAAAGTTTCAATAAAAATTCCAAGTTTTTCTTACAATTTTCGTGGTTTCCATATAATTTTTATCGATATCGATATTATCCCGATATTTCCATCGATATTTCCGTGTTTTCGGACTACCGATATTTCCGATATCATCGATATTTAATACCTTGGTTGAGAGTAAATCCCACCTCAGGAAAAGAAAAAATCTTGCATGTGAGTATAAGTAACTGAGCTACTTTCCATATTGCCAATTGATTTTATGGTGGAACCTCGACTTTCTTCAATTTTCCCCAATGCTTCGTAATTCCATTTGGGGAATTAGGACTAAGATAATTAATTTCCATAACCTGAGGTTAATCTACTCAAGCATCTTACAAGGATGAAACTTTTTTCTTGGTTTCTTTTGAGTAAATTGTAGTAGTCCTCTTCCTTTTTACACCACATTTTGGGATTGAGTTAGGGTTCTCAATGTCCTTCCATTTTGCTATTAATTTCTTCTGCTAGAACCCGAAAAGTTTATGCCCGAAAAAAAAATTCCGATCATTTGCACTCTTCTCTGTACGTTTTATTAACTTGTTCTCTTAACTTATAAATTCTGTGACCAGTTAATTCGCTGACAAGAAAAGGAACCATATAATAGGGACTGTTTTATGAATTTATTAGATTTTATGTTTTTTCTTTGTTTGCAGGAGGTTGCTGAGAACAACTGTGTCTATAGAAATGAGATACACCACCCGTTGGCGAGCGCACTCAGATATTGCAGGATGTAGCTGCAGATCCTACTCTTCCTCGCACTAAAGCCGTGCGTTGTGCTAAGTGCAAGCATGGAGAAGCTGTATTCTTTCAGGTTATGAGCCCAATCCTCTCTCTGTTGTGGTCAATTGTATTGGTAGTTTTCATTTAATTTTCGGTGTTCAAGAACGCAAGGCTATATATTTTAATGGTATGTAACATATTCCAAGTAATCACTTGTTTGACGAAATTCCAACTCTGTATCATCAGACAATTGGGTTCATGACGTTAGGGCTGGTTTTGCTATTACCATAGTTTAGCAAACTCTAGAAATGCTTCAAGGTTACAGATTTTTTCTGGTGTTTGTAAAGTTTTAGAACTTCATGTATTATTGCTTCTTGCCTTTGGATTCAGATTTCAGTTGGCTATGTAATTATCTATTAAATGACCATGAGTGTGGATTCTTCTATGAGACGCTTGACTTGTCTTATTTATTCTAGAGAGATTGGTAGGCCACATTGTATCGAAACATCCTTCTGTTTTGAGCAAATTTCCACCATTGTGTCACTGGGAAGTCGGATTCTTTTCGTCTCTGGGGGGTGTATGTCCGCTTACACCATACATGCAGTGATACCATTTTGAAATGTCAGCTGACGTCACGTGCCATAAACTTGCACCTCATAGCTGTTTGTTTACTCTATATGATGGAGATTTATAACTGCTGCTAATTCTGTACGTTTATTGTCCATGTGCAGGCAACTGCTAGAGGAGAGGAGGGTATGACATTGTTCTTTGTTTGCTGCAACCCCAGCTGCGGCCACAGGTGGCGAGACTAAGATTCAAGCCCACCACCTAATGTTCTCAGTTCTCGTTCTATCGGAAACACATGTTGTGTCGTTTTCCAAAAATGTAACTAGGATGGAGATTAGTTCTAAAGACTTGTGTTGAAAGCACTTCTGCAATTGTTCAGACTATCCTTTGATATCCAATTTGGTGTCGATTCAAATAATACTTTTGTCTTTGCCACAATACTTTGCTTCCTTGCAATTTCAAATCACAAAGGGTAACAGGCAGGGCCATTTCTTTGTGCGAAATCCCAGGGCGGGGAAGGTGAAATCCACCCTGAATACAAGTATTGAAACGGAAGTGATTTTCGCACTTATATTTTAAATAAATCAAAGGAGAATCAAGAGGCGAAAACAAGAGTGAAGAAAAAAATGGAGTGTGAAAATCACAAGAGAAAAAACGAAACTTTAGGGCTGACTCTTTTTTCCCATTGCAAAAATGAACCGAATGTCTGTACAAGAATGAATTCCCTGGTAAAAAAATTTACACTACCATTTCTCTAATTCGCTTCTAAACAGAATACCCAAAATTGAACCAAGGAAGAAAGAATAGAAGGGGGTAAAAACTAATATCGAGATTAATGACTCAAATTCTTTACAAAACCATGGGAGCTACAACCTACAAGGATGATATTGTCTCTGTGAACCAGTCTGATAGGCATTTCAGTTTCCCTAAAAGCTCTTTATCTGATGCGCGTTTGACCGCATTGCTCTCGAGATAGGTTTCAGCATTTAACAGCAAAACCTTAAAGTCATGCTTCAGCGCTTCCAGGCTTCGATAGTAGTCGTTCTCTAACCTAGACTGGATCACATCAACAGATATCGGAACCACGCACCTGAGAGAATTCCATAAAACAAGACTACATGTCAATACCCAGATAGCATTTGAGACAAAGTTCCATCACCATCAGTTTGATGGACAGAGCATGCACGGCATGGAAATCCAACGATACATACAAGGAACACTATAAGAATAACAAAGACATACCGGTTGGTAAACTTTGGCTTCTGTTGAAGTTGCATCAGCTTGTCAACCCCAAAAGGATCCTGAATTGTACACAACAATATTGAGAAAAATCCTTGTAAATCTTCAGAGTTTACTAAATGAGGCCATTGGCCAAATTCTTTTTTCGAGTTATTAAAATTTAAAAGTAAAAGGTTTTTTCTCCTTTATACCTGGCGACTTCCGGCTGATCGCTCTAGTTTGGAAAAGGTCGCATTCAGCTTCTTTTTGCTTTTATCATCAATGCGAGGCGGCTCCCATAGAGTATTTTCGTCAAAAAGCTCCCAAGGACTATGCAGCTGTGTATCACTAGGATCACTCTTGTACTGAACAGTGTACATCTCCCAAGGACTGTCTGGGAACTCGGGCGATTTAGACCGTTTAGACGTAACCCTGCCATGCCACCACTTACCGTCATCCTCACCCTCATTTTTCCACCAGACTTTGCAGTGATCCCTACATGACCAATTTCTCTCTATGGAAGAGTCATAGCGTGTTCTTTCAACAATGAAGTCTGGGAAACCAGTAACTTCCGGCAGGGTCACTTTAAAAGATTTACCATACACATCAGAAGAAGGATCTACAAATTGAAGCGTCAATTTACAGCAGCTATCCCCAGACCCTGCAAGTGAAGAATACTCTAGGTCTTGAACATTGCAAAATTCTACAGCTCTTATTCTCCCCTTCATAAACCTCCATGGTGGGTTTTCTCTCAATCCACCTAGATCGAAATACTCTTGATGCCCCTGGTAAGAAAGGAAAAAGAAAAGGAGGTTACCAAAGTAAGCGATATTATCGACATTCATACGACAAAACCAAAACAAGAAAGGGGTGCCCAGTGCACAAGCTTGGGACAGTGCAGGGCGGGGGGAGGGCAAACAGATGCAGCTCTATCCCTATTTCAAGAAAAGCTGTTTAAGCAACTTGTGCGACCAATGGGTCGCTTAGGGATGCCATATTGTGGCGCCAAGGTACAAGCTCCACCCTCCTCCGCGCAAAGGAAGAAATAAAAAGGAAAAAAAAAAGCCAGCAGAAAGATATAGAGAAACCTGTCTCAGATAAACAACTTCGTCCCCTATCTGGGGAATATATCTAGAGCTCTCCTCATGTGTTGACAACATTAACCATGATACTTTCTTTGCTGACTGATGCGGCTTCCTTTTATCCATTGGGCTCATGTCAAGATAACTGCTTCTTCTGTTTCTACTAGACCTCAACCCAACTGTTGTCCTTGAACTTGATCCCCGTTCTTCATTCCCAAGTTGAAACTTGTCCATGGAACTTTTCCGGTTAATTATAAATGTATAACCAGGCTCATGTCCTTCCGCCAACTTAGGATCATGATCTGGACTACTTGGATCACATGCAGACGCCTTCAACCCCATGGACCGTGTCCTGCGGCCTCCATCAGTTGTGTCATCCTGAATGTCTCCAGCAATGATAATGTGGTTGCTTGTATTTGAAGTATACGAACAGCCTTCTCCCTTAACACCACTATCACCTTCTGAATTACTTCTACCCCTATGTGGTTTCACCCTTCTATAAACAGCACTGAACATTTTGTTTTTTTGTAAACTGGATTCGGCATATTCATGTGTGCCAGCAATAACATTCTTATCAGATTGATTGTCTGATTCTCGTGAACCATCATATCTATGATCTGGAATAAATTTATGGGTTCCATTATCCTCCAGCACAACTGGACCCTGTTCCACCGTCCAACCATTTTCCATCTCTACCACAGAGTTAATTTCCTCTTTGCAAGGACTAGGATCCCTTGAAATCCTCCTCAACCTTAATTTCGTTGAGACAGGTATGAGCTTCTCATTTTGTTCGAAAGAGAAACCAGTCCCGTCCTTATCAAGGCAAGAGGAAGTGCTTGCATCCCAAGGAGCCATGTGAACAGATTTAGGCGATTGATCATGATCCTTGCATTCACTAAAATCTGAATGCTCTTTAACATTGGCTTCACCAATAAAGCCTTCGGAGATACTAGCCCCAGTGGTTTCCTCATTCACTACAGCCACTGTGTCCGTCTTATCCTTGTACCGTTGGCTTTCTGAACAAGGAGAATTATTTTCAGGTTTTGTGTAGTCTTTTTCATTGTGACCAACAACTGCACTGGCTCTGGCAAGTGCATCCAATGACATGAATTCTCCTGATCTCTGGCGCTTCGCTGTTCGTGCTCTGGACCCTCCCCAACTAATTCTCCCTTTGAAGTCTAAATGATTTTTTACTTTGTGTGATTGCCCACTCACTGCTGTTTCAAATGTGCTGCATTTTTTATCCCCCGGAACGGATATTGGATCCTGAGGACTTGTATCATTTTCATTTGCTTCTTGAGGCACTCTATATGATTGATCAACCAAATCCTCATTACGACAATTATGTACTGTGCTTTCTCTAGACACAAGCTTATTTGACTCCCGTCTTGGCAATTTAAGCACCAACCTTCTCCTGCTCCCAGTATTTACTAGAAACTCAGGGCATTCAATAGGTTTAACCATGTCCTCAGACTCATCGAGAAAAACCTCTTTTCCTTTCAAATGCTTGCCTTGCTGATTTTGTTTATCAGATTCATCACTCTCAATGTTTGAATCCTGAAGTGGGGATTCACTTCCTGACATATCATCTTCCGATCCATCTTCACCTTCTCCATCTGCAGATCTTCCAGTAATCTTAGAAAATAGATTAAGAGCATTGCGTGCAGCAGCTCTTTGAGGTCTCAATGATGAGGAACATTTCTTTCTTGAAGCTTTTCGTCCATGTCTTGATTTCCTTGTTCTGTTACTTCTGAATGAATTGCCAGCACACTCATCCAAATTCCTTCTTTTGACACACCTCCCGGAAGAAGTCATGACTTCAATCTGAGGAAAGAGATAACAGAAAGGAGAGACATTCAGCCAGGTCCTAACCAAATTCTGAAATATAAATTGTTATTGAAAGAGAACTTACGTCAGCCTTTTGTTTTTTCCTTTTTGATCTTCGAAGTCCATCCATTTCAGCATCCTCATCCTCACTTTCTTCACTGCACTCTGGATCAATAGAGGGATTTGAACTTAAACTTCCTTGCTCCCCTCCAGTAGAATAATCTTCAGCAATATGGTACTCTGAATCTGTATCATCACTACGTATTTCAGTTTCTGGTTCCCAATCCATGGCATCTAAAAACTCTGGCAAAGGTTCAGCCAACATATCCAAGTCTGCCAAAGGCAAAATTTGGTAATCTGGATCTAGACTGAAGTCAGGCCCAACAGCAAGTTTTAAAGAGGAAGGACGCCACTCGGCACCCAGAGCTCCTAAGCGCATCTTCTGGTATGCACTCTGGTAGGGTTCTTCATACGGTATCATGCCTAGTGTTGCCACCATAAAACAGTGCTTGAGAAAATAAACTTCCAGAAGAGAATAATTCCTACAAAACAAGGAGTAGAGAGAAACCTGAATCGCAAAGTAGATCTTGCATATTCCGCCGGTATGCTGGAAGCTGAGTTTCCTGAATTAAACGTTGTGGATATTTCAAACTAAGAAGTGGCCACATCATGTAATATAAATAATACTACTATACATCTAACGTAGGAGCATTGCAAATATACTTAATTCAATTATGTTAGGTCAATCATGTATACATCTATACTAAAATTTTAAGGTGGCACTGAGTTTTGGCACACACCAAAAACTTTCAACCCTATAAAAGGATTATTGAAACTGGTCCCACTATCCCAAACAGCTAAACTAACCTCTCTTAGCCAGTCCCCTGCATACGGTTACCCATCCATCATAATCACCACTGAGACCACACACAGTGAACTTTGTCATGCACGGGAATTGCATGGCCAAAATGAGGGGTCTTTATTTGTACATCAACCACACATCAAAAGAACAAACATGGCAGATCACCTTGGTTTATTTATTTTCTATTTGCTGGTAATGTATATTTTATTCAATAGTCTCTACCATTGAATTATCTCTTATGTAATTTACTCAATAGTTGAGCTAACCAGAAAATGAAAACCAATTACAAACAATAGTGCAAATGGCCAACTAACCTGGTCAAGAACATTTCCAAAGCTATCATGACCGAGTGGGCGATAATCACCAAGAAAAAACTGTCAAAGTGCATGCACAATTAAGTACAACTTGAAAAACAAAGCATGAAAACAAAATCCAACCGAACTGAAGGCATACATTCGTATTTTGCTAGAAAATTTGAAGGGAAAAAGCATACCTGATCATATTTTGCATCATTTTGGGACTCCCCTTGGCCACTGTCCAATATGTACAATTGGCCAACATCATCAGAGAGGACAATTGATGTTCCATCCCTATATTACAAAGAAAGAATCCTTTGTAAGTACAGGAAAGCAGTTAGGAAAGCAAAGTATATTTCACCAAATAGTAGCCAGAAAGAAAAGAGAAAAATGGGGTGCATGGATACCAACTGATAGATCTTCCATGCAAAAAGAGAAGCAAAAAACAACTAGTCATGGAAAGTTACGGTCAAAGCTACATAGAATCATCGAAAATGAGGGCAAAAAGTGCCATATAAACCTAGAAAAAGATATCATATAGCCAATTTGAATACCAATGATTCAGGATTTCATAGAGTTGTAAATCTATAGAGAATAAAGAACATTTAGTGACAATACGACAGGTTCAGCAAAAAAGCTTCCAAAATAGAGAATTCTTATTAGTCACTTACGGCGAGAACTTTCCATCTACCAATTTGTAGTGGGAAGTTTCAAATATCCGAATAGGTATGCCTTCCCATATCTGAAATCACAAGTCAACAAAGCATTCAGAACCATATAACATAAATTGAAATTGCAAGAAGAATAATTACACTGGAAACTCACATCCCAGACAATTGTTTTTCCGTCATAGCCAGCACTCATTGCTATCCTGGGGTTGAAAGGATGAACATCCAGCACATATGTCTATCAATAACAGAATTGAATATTGTTAGTGATTTAAGTTTACTTGTTCGTGAAAGGTTGTTAGACCTAGACTTTTGACACAATATGAGAGACAATAAATCAACAAAAGGAAATGGAAATAGCTAGAAGACTAGAATACTACATCAAGATGTTGGGAAAAACTAAACAGCAGAAGCAATACGTAAGTATACTAGCACATGAGATACAGATGATCAAAACGGCCCAACTTTCTGTACAGAACTAACACATTGTAGACAAGGCAGCAATAGATAAAGAAGGACGACTATGAAGGACGACTATGGCAACCAATTGAAAAGATAAGCCACCAGAAAAGTGTTTAGTAAGATATATATTTTTTCCACTTCTGGAGGCACACGCTACTTGACTCAGTCTCTTCACCATACTTCTCTTTGCAAGATCAAATAACAAAATTCTCGAACAGAGAATTAAGGGGAAAAAAAGGATAATCAATAACGAAGAGATTGAGCCACATACAGATTCAGTATGACCTGTCAGTGAATGCACCAAGCTACCATCAGAAGCATTCCACACACATATTCTGCAATCTGCATTACAAGAAGAATTTTGAAATAATTATAGAATTTAAGGCCTTCAACTTAATCCTAGTCCGTGAAAGGTTGTGAGGCCTAGGTTTCTTTACTCTATGCAAAGGCATTAGAAAATTACTACGGTGCATAGAAATAATATTCTAATACATAAACTATACATGAGAAACAACAAACAAATTACCCATGATAGCAGCAAGGACAAAGCGATTGTCAAGACTCCAGGTAATCATATTAACACCACGAGGAGTTGGAAGAATCCTCTGGCGAGGGCCTCCTCGTGGAGGCTGAGGGGGCATTGGTGGAGGTGGAACTTTCAAATGATATGCCCGCGTCCAACGACCAGCTTTTCCCTGGAATGTGAAATTAGCTATACATTTTTTTCTATACAAAGAGAAAAATTCAAAAGTTGGTGGACACAACTGTTTCATTAGAAAAGCTTGTTGAGAAAATGGGCAGGCTAGAAAGGAAGTTATAAGTTATCTTTGCTAAAACTTACATGTGATCTTCGTGATCTGGGAATCCAGATAATTGCACTCCCATCGCGAGAACAAGTGACTATATTGTCATGATTGAACCTGGAAAATAAAGTGGATTATATACTACTGGTAGTGAATCTAAACCCAAAAGGAGAAGTGTAGAATAGACAGATATAAGGCCACAGAGAGGAGAGAAAAATTTTAACATATCAGAGAAAAAGTTAACATCACAATCACAAGGAAGAGGAGAGACAAACCACGAATTTTTAAATTTGGGAGCGTTCTCTTCCTTTGAGGGGTCAGCTGCCAAAATTCTAGATACTACAGCACAACCACTGCAGTGTATGAAGCAACATAATCAGCATGCAAAGATTGATATATATGTTAGCAAAATTTCAGCACAAACTAACCTAAATTGTACGTAATTGACATCATTCTCATGGCCAGATAACACATCAATCTCATGATTTGGTTGGTCTGACTCATCTGAGCCTGGCTTAGAAGCAGTCCACACCTACAACCAGCAAGCTCTTAGTAGAAATATATAAATGGTTTTACTTTCGACTGAAGCAAAAGTAAGCGAAGATAGTGACTAAACCGAAGGCTGCAGAAATAATAGGAACATGAAGGTTTTATATACCCTTGCAAGAGTGTCCGAGCTACCGGTGACAAAGACTGTTCCATTAGCATTGAATGCACAACAGAAGATATGATGGTCCTGTGTAACAGTGCTTGAAGATGGACCACTGTTTCTCCCTGCAGTAAAGCAATTATATGACCGAACTGAGTTCTCTTTCACGACTTAATAAGTTTATTGAACTTAGCTGCTGCAGTAGAGAAACAACTGACCAATTACAGCATCTGAAGGTCTTGGAATGTACATCTTTGGACTCACTTGAGAACTCCTGGCATCCCATATCCTACAAGTTCCATCATCAGATGAACTGCAAATGACAAAAAAACAGCACAAGGTTAATTACAAGGAGACAATTCCAATCATAATGGTTTCCACCAAAAACACGTTGCAAGCTAACAAAATACAAGATTAACATTATTTAACAATATCAGTAAAATAAAGAATCGAATGAGTTTAGAAACATATAAATAAATATACAAATATATAGAAAGCAAGAGAGAGAGAAAACAGAATTCTTTAACTAGAAACTACAATGATATTGAACAGGCAGTCCAGCTGAATAGAAAAAAAAAATTACACAGCTGAACACAGCTAACGGAAAAGAATCTCTTAGTCTCGAAGCCATCCAATCCATAAACAAAAGAAAATGGTCTTTGGGAATATACAGTAAAAACTGCAGCTCACAAAGAATCCTTCCTGTGATGTGACCCCTCAAAACATCCACCTCTACACTACATTTATTCCAAGAATTTCTTCAAGTCCTCACCATCCAAACCACCCATATAAATTGCCTATTACAATCCAATTTACAAAACCATTACCTTTTTTCCATCAACCAAAAGCATAATAATTCTCAAAGAACAAAGAAACCCATGAAATCCATCTTAAAATCCCTCGTATCTCAAAAGCCTTCCTATCCTCAGCAATGCTACGACCTCCGGTGTCTAGTTTACTATTCACATTCAGCTTATGCTGATACTTCACCACCCTGTCAACCAATCTAGAATTCTATTTCCTTCCTTAGCCCATGGCTTTCCATCTCCAAATAGGTTTTCCTCTACAAACCATTACCTCAAATCTTATTCTAATCTTGGATATTTCCCCTCCCAAAATCATCCTCTAACTTATCGAATCCAGATATCCTCCATTTCCATTTTCTGCTTTCACATCCCTAAAGATCTCTGACATTCAAAAAATGGTCTTAGTAGCATAAAATTTCAATAACAAATTGTTTGCACACACAGAAGTCACTGAAATCAGCATCACAAAAAGATAATCAGTGAAAAACAAAAGAATAACAGCATCACATTGCAATTGCATAATGATCAGCAAGGTCGAACAGAAGAGTAAATTACCTGCAGCTAATTAGAAACTCAACATGGAAATTTATTTAAATAGAGTGAGAGAATAGGCCTTACGATAGAAGGTGGTACATAGAGCCTGGCCTGGGATTAAATGTAATGGCAGTAACAGCTGCAGTATGTCCTCGCAATACTGAAATTGGCAACCCGTCTGGCAAGCGCCACTGGTAAACATGAAAAATTAAAGCAAGTCAACATTGAGTTTCCAGCAAAGGTCAAAACTAAAAAGTAAAAAGCAAAAATAGACACAGAATCCTTATATATTGGCAAAAGATGAATCTTACAACTCGAATCATACAGTCATTTGAGGAGGATGCCACCAAAGCATTGTTGGAACTGACAGCCAGATCCGTGATGTCTCCCTTCAACCATAAAATGAGTATAAATAAAGCGCGACAAGGGAAAACTATATTTTTTAGGGGCCAATAACGACTTACTTCATGTCCACGGCAGCTGGCCAAGCAAAATGCAGTTTCCATTAACCAGATCTTCACTAGGCGATCATCTGAACCAGTAATCACATACCTCCCTGAGCAATCAAATGTTGCTGCATCATTCATGTCCAGATAAAACCACCATGAGATATATACAACATTTTAAAGGTGTGAACTACAAACTTGATCAAATGAAACAGCAGGCAAAAGTTTACAATAATTCTCTCCTTTAAAAAAAAAAAAAAAAACATTATTTCCCTCTCCTTTTCATATATCAATTTCTCTTAATCCTAGATCAACAACGGCAGAAACTAGATACTAAAAATGTATAAGAAGACAAACTAGACAGACACAGAAAGTATAAAAAAACCCTATGATTCATTACAAACTGAAGTAACTCAATTCTTTGCTAATAGTAGTAAGATATGTAAAACAAACTTTCACGTCAACTGTGAACTCTGACAAATGAGAAAACATACCACAGTAGACAGAGTTTCGATGACCCCTTAGCCTCTTGGTAAATTGCATCTTCTCAAACATGGTCGAGGGCTTTGCAATGGCATAGGATGCAGCACGAATAGACGGTGCACGATGATGTCGGGTGAAACCTCCCCCAATTTCTCTCAACCGTAGCCCTTGAACCTGATGAGATTTCATGTGAGGCCAACGCATGTGAGGAGGAGGGGGCTTCATTTCATTGTGCACTTGATCCCTTTCATCTGGAAAAGCAGAAGGTGTTCCTTTTTAGATATAATGAAGAATCGCACCTTTTCGACCAGTGAATGAAAATGAGAATGATAACCAGTAAAACAAATGTATATGTTGCAGAAATAACTTCCAAAAAGAGAGGGAAACACTTTCAAACCCCCAACGGATGATTGAA
This sequence comes from Heteromeles arbutifolia, assembly GCA_024362995.1. NCBI lineage: Eukaryota > Viridiplantae > Streptophyta > Magnoliopsida > Rosales > Rosaceae > Heteromeles > Heteromeles arbutifolia. The sequence continues at coordinate 25,847,926 of JANCRC010000006.1, forward strand.
GATGATAACAGTATGAAAACTTGAAATGAATGTAACATATGTAATACACACATGCACACCTACACACACACACACACACACAAACACACACACACACACACATACACACTCATATAACAAACAAATTTGCAAATAAGGAAAACATTGGTCAATTACTTGAAAATCGTAAGTTCAACAATTAAAGGTAGTAATATGAATTAAAAATTTCAAAGCTTAAATAAATGTCACCTACAGGTCAGAAGTGAAAATGAACCAAGTCCCAAGAGAGTAGGCACATCAGCTGCATTTGGAGCATTTCCACCACTCATACCCCTCGATGGTGGGGCTGCACTTGAAATCAATTGCTTCAAAAGCTTTACCAAATGATCATTTTCAATGTGAGGATACCTAAACAACGAGGAAAGGGAATCAATAGGATATTATAGGAAAAAAACGAATATAATACAATCATACTTTTTTTTTCAATGACTACACCTACTGGCATGAAATTTTTTGGAATAGAACTACCAGAACAATAAGCAGCAAAGGAAAAGTGTGATCTGTACATGGGTTTTAGAAAGAGGATCACCAGAAAAACGAAGATCTACAAAACATCCATTTGAATTGAGACGAAATGAAACAAAGACTACAGCTGCTGGATAATTTCTCATGATCCCAACAAGTCATGAGCAGAGCTATAAGTAGACTAACCAAAGCAATCGCACCACGCTCCAACCACCCAAAGAAAAAAGAATTAATCAAGTTTCAAGAATTTATAAATTACATAAGAGTCGCCCAGATTGGTATTTAGAAAACAGCATACATACTTGAACACTGGCACCCAGAACACCCGCTGTTTATTTTCAGAAAAAGAAAAGAAGAAAACAAACAAAAAAAGGATATATAATTCTATGTAATTAACTAAAAACCATAAAGAAAACAACTCATGTTTTACATTGTTAAGGAAAACAAAATTCTTTTATACTTAATCTGTCCAATTATCATTTTATGATCTAAATCCGTCTTCAGTAATTAACTAATGCCACACAATATTTAGTATCACAAGTCGGAGTGAAATCCAAAAAAGATTACCTAAGAACTGCCGATTCTAAGTCGACTTGTAAAAAATAAAAAATAAAAAGCACATTACATACCTGTGCACCAGCATGTTGTAATTTAATGGAAATGATTTCCCATCGTCATTTTCATCCCCACTGTGGATGCCCTTCCTTGAATACCAAGCATGATATCTTCTAGGTAAAAGTTGATGTTCAAGAAGTTCGTTCCACAACTGTCCACAAGTTCTGTGGCACGGTCCAGCAGACAAAAAATGCATAATAAGAAAATACACTTCTCCCAGGTCAATATCCGCATCAGGCTCCTTAGCATGACTTATATGCGTTGTCTCTAGGTCCTCAGGTTGATTCTTGTCATGAACCTTACTGAGAAAGCTCAAAGGTTTCATACTAAACCTAACAGAAGGTGCATCACGAGACGGAAATTTTTGAAGAGCCATAGCTCCTGTAAAACCTACAAGTAAAATTCCATGAAGGTAAGTGAAGATTAAGCAACAGAGCGGTAACTTGACATAGAAAAGTAGAAAAACATGCTCTTGACAGAAACAGTGCCGATGCCACAAACATGGACTCTATGCATCCCTACGCTGAAAACCCGATTGGAGGGTGGGAGTCCATAATATACTAAGTTTAGGTCATCAACAAACAACATCTAGCTAAGAAAACACTTGTTGAGTCACAAACACCAAAACCTTAAACTAAACCATAGAATAAAATGCAAAGCGAGTCCCGTGCATCAAACCATTTTAACATTCACACCAACACCATATAAGCAGCATTAAAAATCAGATAGCATTCAATATAATTGGAATCCCTATTCGAAACTCCTAAATTGAACCTAATTGAAACAATCAACTCAAATTACCTCATCAGGAAAACAAAACCACCTGCTGAATGAGTCGTGCAATTGATTTAACCAAATGAGCAATCCCAGAAAACCCAAAACACCATTACTACACTCATGAAAACCATTTACATTCCACAATCCACAATGCACTCCTCTGTGCCAACCAATAAAACCCTAAAAATTCAATTCCTTTGCACTACAATACAATTCAATACAAACACACATACAAACAAAGAAAAACACAATTTGCACAAAACCCAAAAACACAAAGCCCTTATCTAAATTCCCAGAGCAAAGAAAAAAAATACCAAATTGCAGAAAATAATTAAATTCCAACAAGAAAACATCTTTCCTTGAGTACCTTCAGGACGGCATCTTTCAGGATACTAGTGTGGGTCTGCTTCCAGGATTCAGGATCCAGAGGTGGAAAAACCAGAAATTTAAAACTGGAAAAAATAAAAAATCAATTCAATTTTTTTCTTTGGATTAAAAAGGAAAAAGGGGAAGATTGGGAATGTCAAAGAGTGTTTCACGCGCCAAAAGAGGTCTCGGAGGGAGCTCTGTGGTTTTGGCGTTGGGCCTTTACTTGCTTGGATTTTCAAGTCTCTCTGTGAGAGAGACGAACGGAAGCCGAAAGAAACGAGGAAGATGCAGGGGGCTCGAAACGCAACGTTTTGGACCTCTATGCGACCCACTCGACTGTAGAGATGCTTGTCAAGCGAAACCAAATTATTAAACATTTTGCATGCGACGTGTAACGGCGTCGTATGGTCCTATGATATGATCTTTTATCGTACTTTGTTGCTTAAGGTACCCTTTGGTATGTAGGATGAGACGAAATGTAATGGGATGGGACGCACTCGTCCCACTTTTGGTGTGTTAATTTGTCTGGGACGCGCTATGCCGTGAAACGGATTTTAATCAATTTTTGGTGTCACCCTCCCCCTTCCCCTGAAACGACACATTCTTCCCCTGGAATGACTTGTTCCAACCCATGGAAAACAAAATTATAACTTTTTGGACAACAACACCCCCTTTTTTCATTAATTTCACTTCAAAAAATTAACAAAATTAATCAAAATTCCAGAGATCTCTCCATTTATGCACAATTAGCATAAAATATTCATTAAAAATCGAAATTTACCCCAACAGATAAACTCAAAAACTGAGTTCTCTTGTTTTTCCGGGATATCAAGCTTTTTTTATTGCACTTCAAATTTTTTGGGAAACTAAGTGACAAAAAGCAATTTTCTTTGCGTTTGATTTCTATATTCAAAGAAGAAAAACAACAAAACGAATAAAACTCAGATTGGATAAAGGTTCCTGAGAAAGCCAAAGAAAGGAAAATTTATGGGGAAACAAATAGGAAGAACATAAGGGTACCGGGGAAAGCTGGTGAAAGGACGAGAGTTATGAGAGGGAGTGGAGGAAGAAGAGGAAGAAGAGGAAGAGGTGGAAATCGGTAATGGGTAATCTGTGAAGGGTACGATTGTCATTTAATCATTCGTTTTATTCCAGCCTAAGCGTACACCAAACGTAGTATGGAACCTCTGTTCCGTCCTGTTCCATCTCGTCTGCGTACCAAACGATACAGACACAGCTCAAATCTAATTCAAAAGTATAGTTTAGGGCATCATCTGCCCTATTACAACGCCTAGTTTTTTTTTAGTGGAATAACAAATCTATAAGAAAATCGAATGAATTTAGACGTTTTTCTCAATCAATAATACTATTTTGAATGTACAAACTTGGCATAGTATCGATTAAAAGTGGATCGTTGTGCGACTCATTTGTGTTAGTGGTGTCTACAATTTGTGTCAGTTTTCTTTTATTAACAAATGTATTGATTTTTGTGTCTAAATAACATTATTATTTTGCAACATGCATTACAAATTTACAATGCTTGAGCGGTTTATTGCAAATATCAAAAATTTTGGAGGAAATTTTGTTCGAATTAAATTCTAGAAGTGGAGAGTAAGTTCAAGAAATTTATATAGCTTGGATGGCCTCAAAAGTTTTGAAAATTCTCTCATGCATATAACTAGCATGCTGAAACAAGAACCATTAGATTATTGTCAGATCAATTTTCGTTTTTTTTTTTAAATGGGACCAGTTGGAGGATTCATCACGACTGTCCACTTTTTCAGGAGTCCAAAAGACTCACATAGACATTTCTACATCTTGCTGGGCACCATCATATGATTAACCAGCGTCAGCCTCCCTCTAGCCATATTGTCAGATCAATTGATCTAATGATTTTTGTTCAGTTGAGTAATTTAAATATGCAAATTTGATATACGCTGCAGTATAAAAAGCCCATAAAAAGTTGAGCTCAAAAGACCTATAATGGCCCAGAACGGGGGAGCCCAAGAGAATAATTATTTGGTTTGGGCAAAAGGTGGAAGTGAACCTGAGCCAATCTTAAGCCTAAAGGACCAAACTTTGCTTCTGTGAGCGTAGTCCCCCAAGACCAATGGCATAGCCAGGATTTTCAAATAATGAGGTCATAATATCAACCAAAAAATCTTTATTGGGCCATTTTGTTGAGCACCTGTTGACCCTAAAAACTACCAAGCCTACGTGGCGCGCAGGCCGAGTAACTAATAAGCTAACTACGTCATTCGGTTGTGTGCGGGGCGTGCCAACTCGTCGGCCGAGGAGTAAAATTTGTTGATGTTGTGCTGAGCGCGCGGCTGACTTCTGCGTCTTGCGATTGCGGCCGAGGAAGGAACTTGACTCGGCTCTTGGATTCTAAAGCCTGAAGACAAGGCTACTAATTATACGAAGTTCACAAATCGTCGTCGTCAGATTCGGTCACGGTGATAGTATTCGTCAAAGTAAACTCACGTCGAATTGACACCAAGGTGTAAGGGCACAAATACTCAAAGCGGATGTACGTCTTGATGGTGAATGTGGTTCGGCCATCAGAATGCCGAACTCTAAAGCCAACTTGTGAGTATCCGATCATGCAACTCGGCGTTCAATGTGCCGAGCCCTAGTAAACTGTAACACCTCACTTCGCCGAGAAGGCTAATGAGATGACCTCTGCCAATAAGGATTCGAAAATCCTTCTCGACCGAGACTTGGATAGGTAACCAGTCGGCCTCTTCGCAGTGCTGTTTATCCAAACTGAAGGTGCTCCGCGGTCGGCTGATTCTACGGCGATAGTGCTGTTTATCCAAACTGAAGATACCACCGGTTGCCTTCACAATGCTGTTTATCCAAACTGAAGGTATGTTGGCGAAAAGGAAAATAAAAAAAATCTCAAGGTTGTTGAGAGGTTTCGCGTAGAGCAAGGGTTTGCGCATGGCAGATTTGTGTGTTGAGTTGGAGAGAGCTTTGAATGGTGCCACTGCCTCTGTATTTATAGGAACATCTCTGCAATCAAGTCCGAGTCATACTCAGATTAGGACTCCTTATTCTGATTCGAAACTACCTCGACTAATCCTTCTTCAATCAGGACTTTGAACCTAGCCTTTATCATGTCGCACACACCTTCATATCTGTCAACTTCATCCTCGCCGAGACCCCTTAATGCATCAGGATTCATACTATCCGTAGGACTCTGCCTGCTTCGTCTCTATCCAAACAGCCCTCTTCCTGACCAAACCTGGCCAACCTCGGCCCATGGGCTAAATAACCCACAAGCTTCCAAATACAACTTCCCAGGCCGAGAACAATTCTGATTCGGCCCAAACTGATATTTTGGGCCTAAACAGCACCTAATAGGCACCTTCCAATTCTTATCAGCATATGCCGAAAGTTTATGCCGACATATGTCGACATTTGTAGAGGCTTGTCGAAGGTGGATGCAAGATACTGTGGCGTAATGTTGATGACTATCAAGGCTTTTCAACTAAAGTATTTCATACAAGAGAGAAAATGAAGACAAATATGATAGATGAAAATATAAGAAGTAGGAGGAGGAGGAGGAGGTTGTAATTTAGTTTGTTTTAGCTGTTTATAAGGATCAAATGCCATATACAAACAAATATCAAGGACAACCAATGATCTCATGCTGGCTCCGCTCCTACCCAAGACAAATAAATAACTAAGCCCACTATTGAAAGACCAATCCCAATACTTAGCAAGTTGTCATGGATTTTTTAGGCTAACTTGCTAAGAATACATCACAAAAATTAGATTAAAGTACTTGAAAATGATTAAATGGAATATATTTGAGATATTTTCGAACTGTTTGAGAGTTCTTTGTTTAGTAGGTTTTTTTAGTGCAGTTGTAATGAATTTTTTAATGTAATTTCATTAATTGAGTGAGGATTTACATGTAAAGAAGTGTAATTGGAATAGGCATTTAACCGAGCAAGATATTAGACACTAGGGCTCGGTCGTCGGTGTTATTCTTTCAAGCTACCTACTTTTTATCTACTCATAGTCAAGGTTCTAAAAGACGTTAGGCGTTAGTCAGATAGCGGGTTGGAGTTTAGCGCCTAGGCTGCTAGACGGGGCCTAGGCAAACTATGCGGATTTAAGACAATTTATTATATATTGTATAAATAAGTGCTTACTTATACTTAAAAAAAACACACATAATTATATTGGGACACATAAATTGCAAAATAAAATGACATATAAATTATAAAGTACTAGAACATATTGAAAACATGAGGAACAAACATATATTGAGTGTTCATCCAAGTATTTAACATGTCTCTTACATTTTGTTGAAAAATTAAAATGAAAAAAGAAAGTTATTGATTTTTTATCTAAGTCAGAGTCGCGACCTAGGCGGGTTTAGGCTGGCTGGGTGGGCGCCTAGGCGAGCTACGCGTACTTTCTTAATTTTCAAATGCCTAAGGACTAATCGGGGCGATGGTCAGCCGCCTAACAATTATAAAAAGGCTAAAAAATTCATTAATTGAGATCATTAAAAACATAGTGTCCGTGCTTCCAATCGCCATCCCTTCGCTTTGCATAGAAAAATGAAAAGGGAAAAAACAAGGTATTGTAACCACCATATCAACATCCAATATGAATGGAAAATGCATGCCATTTTCTCAACAGCAACCAATTGTCTACCCACGTATTCCCATTAGTTTCCTCAAACTTTGCTTTTACGATCAAAATGGTAGGATCTTTTAATTTGGAAACAATGGTTTAACTTTACAGCACCGTCAAAATCACCAATTAAAGCCACCCAAAACCACAATGCTTATCAAGGCCGAATTTGCAGTCTAAATTACGGCTAAAATACTGAGGTAAAATCTGGCAAAAATCTGTCGGTGGGTTCCGACGCGACTCCAAAACGGCAACGCTCGAGGTGGGATCAGACGCATGCCGCACTGGGTGGTGAAACCCCAACTTCCGGAGCAGCGGCAACCCGTATGGTGGATTTGAGCTTGCGACTTCGACTCCCAGTTGAAAAATCTCTGCGGTGGCGGCGCGATTGCGGCGGAGCAGTGTAATTCTACGTTGTTGACTTACGACGAGCTATATGCTCCGCTTGTGGAAGAAAAGGGTAATATGGTGCTTTGGATTTTTTTTGTCCAATTTCAGTTTTGAGAGTTTCAAGTATTGTATTCGAAAGGAGGAATTTTGTATGATGCTCCACACGTACATGAACGCAAAGTGTTCTTCACGCAATTAAATATCCCGTTCAATTGTAACCAGAGAAAATCCATATCAACATAACATATATATTAACAACGATATCGCCAACAAATCGACGGGGATATATAATGCACAGTGTTCATCATGTATAGGTGTTTCCAAAGTCGAAAATTCCAACTTTGTCACCTTTGTTTCCGGTAATGGTATTCCCACGAACCTCGAAGACATTTCCGGCTGATCGGCCACCAGTACTCTTTTTCTTCCCTTTCTTTTTCCCCTCACCCTTTTCATTAGTATTCATGGGCATAAAGGGAGGAGGTGTAGCTGGTTGATCATGAAGTCCAGCACTTGAGGAACTACAACTACCAATATCTTGACCTGGCGGTTTCAAGCACTCGCAATCAACGCCATCGTCATGAGGAACAAGCGAGGGCACATCAGTACATGGGGCTGCTTGTGTCGGGCAGTGGTAGTCCGGAGCCGTTGGAGCCACCGGAGCTGCATCATTACATGGATGTGGGGTAATGAAAGGAGGAGAGTTGGGTGCAGGAGTTGTACTAATTTCATGGTTGGGATTATAATTGCAAGATGGCGAGTCGGGAGTACTATTGTTGTTGCGCAAGCACAACGCCTTCAACAGATGGCTAAATGTCATTGATATTTTTGTTGGTAGCTGTAAGCCTGAAGGACAATATTAAAAAGATGATGACAGAAGTCAAAAGGTGCTAAAGTAGGACTATGATTAAAGTGGAGGACATATTCCATACGTTTTAGCTTGATTGCCACGCTACCATATATTCCAAATCCGAGGATGAACAATGACTTCTATTTGTCAACTTATATATCAGAAACTTACAAATACAACAAATTATTATTATTATTAAAAAGAGAAGAAAGAGTTTGTGTAACAATCCGGCTCTAATTTTACGGCTTTATTAAATTTAAAAGTGTAAAATTACAAATATGCCCTTCAAGGAGAGATTGTTGACTTTCGTTGACCGTCTTTTCGTGATGTGTACGAGCTACTATTTTACCGTATTTTTGAAGTACTTGACGGTACGAACGCATAGGCGCATGCGGAATCAAATTCAGAGTTACGACAAAAATTCTATGGAACTACGAACGTGATGGGCATTTCGGTAATTTCACGTGGTGGGAGATATTTTTCGGTTTTGTCTTTTATGGGATTGGAGTGTGAGCCAGGTGGGACCCACACCCCACTCTTTTCCCTCACTCCCGTGTTCCCTTCCAGATGCCTCTCTTGCTACCACCTCACTTATTTTCCTCTAACTCTCTCTGCTCTCTCTCCTTCCCAAACACTCGTCTTCTATGCAAAACAAAACCACCATTGTAAACTAACAACTATGGCAAGTTACACTCCCAACCATCGTGTCTCTCTCTAACTCAAACATCTGTCCCCGTCACCTTCTCTATGCTCACAGCACTGAAACACCAAGACCACCACTGCCTGAGGAATACTTTAAACCTTATCCTTTTGTCCTCATAATTCAATACTGTGAGTGTTTGTGTATTTTGGACGGTGGAACTACACAGAGACTACGAGGGGACTTCTTCCCAGATTTCGGCGATCTCGCCCGACTTTGTTGGCTTCTCCGACCATTTTCCTGCCACAGCAGTACCTAGTGATGGTATATTTCCTTTCCTCTCCTCTTAGGCTTTAATTTGGTAAGTAAAATGTGAAAAATAGTTTAGAAATCAAGCTAATCGGACCTCGTTTTGTTCTTCAGCGAGATTTCTAGAATCCGGCGGTTGCAATGGCAATCGGAAAAAGAAAAAAAAAAAAGGATCCAAACCCGGATCCGTGGGTTGGATCCGACCCGGATCCATTAAGAAATTAAAGAGAATATTCTGTTAACTTTAACAGAATATTCTGTTAAAGTTAATTATTGACCATTACTTGACTTTTTTTGGAATTTTCTTAAAAACCCTTCTAGGCTAATTTTGACGCTCTGAGTCCATTTTTGGCATCCATTTAGTGAAATTCTAAAGTTTTAACGTAGTTGACCACCGGGGCATCTTGGTTGACTTTTTAGGGTTGACCGTTGACTTTTTACAAATTTTGCTCGAGACCTCACTTAGCGTAATTCAACACTCTGATTTCAAATATGCACTCTGTTTTCCCAAATTCAAACATTTTAATCAAGTTTTACAAAGGTTTTAAAAAATGCTAGGCGCTAGTAGGGCGACGGGCTGGCGCCTAGCGCCTAGGCAGCTAGGCGGGATCTAGGCAGATTTAGGTAAATTTCTTATATATTTTATGAATTAATTAAATTTACTATATCAAATGTAAATAATTATTGACTAATATGTTATTTCTTATAGCAGTACATGCATATGTGAATGTTTTATTTACATATATAATATGCTTGCCTAGGAAAAAAAACAAAATATTATCTAAATAATTTATAATTTATATAACATATATATATATATATATATAAAATAGGGTAAATTACAAAAAACTACCTCAACTATTGGTGTCATGACACTTTTATACCTCATCTTTTAAAGTTAACAATGTCATATCTCATCTTACGAATTTGTGCCAATGTTATACCTTCCGTTAATTGACCATGAATTTTTCTATTAAATGCTGACGTGGCTTGATCAGGGACCCATTTTTTATTAAAAAATTATTAAAAATTCAAAAAAAATCATTTAATATTTTTTTTAAAATATTAAAATAGTAAAGAAAAGTTATAAAAAAAAAACACTCGTCCCCCTCCCCCCTCCTCTTCTCTCTCTTCTCCCCATCTCCATCTTTCTTTCCCCTTCTTGCAACTGCAACCCAGAAAAAAGAAGAAAAAAAATAAAAAAACCAATTTGTCTTCCCCCCTCCCCACCCCCTCTTCTCCCCGCACCTACTCTCCGCACCCAACCTCCCCACCTTCGCACCCACTACCTGAAACCCCCCCCCCCCAAAAAAAAAAAAAAAAAAAAAAAAAAAAAAACCCAAATCCCATCGAGGTGGAATCGGGAAACCTTCGGCAAGCCGATTCCGAAGGTTGAGAACCTTGGTGCAGAGAAAATGGGAGGAATGGGTGTGGAGGGAAGATGGTGGGGGGGGGGGGGGGACAGACGAACTGGGTTTCCTTTTTTTTTTTTTTTTTTTTTTTTTCCTCTTCTTCTTCTTCTGCATGTGTGGGGGGGGCGGACGAACTAGGTGTTCCTTTTTTTTTTCTTCTCTCTCTTCTTCTTCTGCAGGTTGGGTAAGTGGGAGTGGGTGGACGGAAGAGGGTGGGGGGGGGGACAGACGAACTGGATTTCCTTTTTTTTTTTTTTTTTTTCTCTTCTTCTTCTTCTGCAGGTGGGGTGGGGGGTGGAGGGGGCAGACGAACTGGGTGTTCCTTTTTTTTTTTCTTCTCTCTCTTCTTCTTCTTCTTCTGCAGGTTAAGTGGGTGGGAATGGGGTGGGGTAGGCGGACGAACTGGGAGTTTCCTTTTCTTCTTTTTTTCTTTTTTTTTTCTTCTTCTTCTTCTTCTTCCTCTCTTCCTCCTTCTTCCTTTTTCTTCTTTCTGGGTTGCAGGAAGATTTCTTCTTCTTTTGCAGGTTGGGTGGGTATGGGTGGGGGTGGGGTGGGGCGGACAAACTAGGTGTTTCCTTTTTTTTTTTTTTTTTTCCTTTTTTTTCTTCTTCTTCTTCCTCTCTTCCTCCTTCTTCTTCCTTTTTCTTCTTTTTTCTGGGTTGCAAGAAGTGGGAGAGAGAGGGGGAGGAACGAACTGGAGGTTTTTTTTTCTTTTCTTTATTATTTTAATATTTAATAAATATTAAATACATTTTTTAATAATAATTTTTTAATTTTTTAATAAAAAAAGGGTCCCGAATCAAGCAACGTCAGCATTTAACTGAAAAATTCACGGCCAATTAACAGGAGGTATAACATTGGCACAAATTCGTAAAATGAGGTATGACATTGTCAACATTAAAAGATGAGGTATGAAAGTGTCATGACACCAATAGTTGAGGTAGTTTTTTGTCATTTACCCTAAAAAATATATATCCCAAACTTTTAAAAATATAAAAAGCCCACATAATGGGTGGTCTTCATTATTAAAACCATGAGCACCTCACATCTTTCACATCACCCGTCCACCACCTTGGGTGGTTTTCATAATTAAAACCATTAGCGTCCATGGTTTTGATAATTAAAACCATCAACTTTTCCTTTGATTTGAGATCCCAGTCCTCGCCCTCACATATTGAAATGTTTAAGTCCCTCTCTCTCTCTCTCTTCGCACTCTCTCTTCCATCATCTTCACAGACGAGTTGCAGAATAGACTACAGATTGAAATGTTTAATTGTCTCTCTCTCTCTCTCAGTCTCTTTTCGCACTCTTTCTTCCCTCATCTTCACAGAGACGAGTTGCAGAAATTCGCCGGTAATCTCTTTCTCGCTCTCTTCGCACTTTTTTTTCCCTCATCTTCACAGAGACGAGTTACATAAATTCATCGGGGCTCTGCTGCTACGTACGAGATCGGAAGTTGTAGATCCGTTGTGAAAATTGCAACAAGTTTGGGATTTGCAGTGAGATTCAAACCGGCTAGATTACCTCCTAGCGTCGCCTAGCCCGCCTCGGGCGCCTAGCGAGTGCCTAGGCGGCCGCCTAAGTCATCCCCGCCTAACTGAACGTTTTGGTCTAAATCGGGTCGGAGCTCCTCCGCCCAGCGCCTAGGCGGCCGCCTAGGCCGATTTTTAGAACACTGAGTTTTACTAATGGGTCCCAATATTATGCTTAGGTGCAATTACTATTGGAGACTTCGGCTTTTCTAGTTCGAACGACTATGTGAATGGGTCTTTTCCTTTATGTAGTGTGTGTGTGTGTGTGTGTGTGTGTATATGTTAGTTTTCATTTATATATTTCATAAAGAATTTGTTACGATACGCCTAGATTAACTTAATGTTTATAAGATTTAGCGCGTTGATAGAAATTATGAAATTATACTACGTCCTATGGGATGTACATGTGTACGTATTATTATTGATGCCTTAATTATATTTATGGTCGTGAATAGTATTATGGTGACGTGAATTATCGATTTACTGTTGTATGATTTTATTTACGTTATCTGCTCATCGTGTGCTACACTGGTGTTAGTACTTACCCGGGCTAGTGCCAGTTTTTCACGTGTATGTTCACATTGCACCGTACACTCATTTTGGATCCATTGTAAGTGCCAGTCATGTCCTAGATTGCTATAGACAATTAGAACTCGTATGTGATGTGCATAGCGCCAGTCTTCACGTGATTGTAGTACTAGAGCGTAAATCATTATTACACCCAGTCATGTTCATGTCAGAATACCTCTGCGTGAACTCATGTGTCAGCATATGTCGATGAGCACTCGAGTTGATATGTTTATTTCTGCGAGATATTGTGACTACTAAAAGTTATATGCCTATTTACGAATTTTGTGACGTATTGAATTCTTGAGATATTGCAAGCTACGGTAAGTATTTTTATACTATACGTAGTATGTCTACTTTGGAAACTATACTTGTTTTACGGCGAGGGGTTATTATGTTTTCAAAAAGGTTTTTATAAAACTTTATTTTTAAGGCCCACTCACCCTGGTTTTAGTGCTGATCTTTCGTGTCGACGAGGATTCTTGACAAATCTTGGTATAGGTGGTTACCTTCAATGGTATAATTCTCATCCTACTTTACTGTACTTTACTTATGCTTTAACATCATGTGTGAAATGGGTTCACTCCCGCTCACAAGTGCATTCTTATATTTAGGCACTTTTAGGTTTAACTTTATTTACATTTTCCACATCACTACACTTTATGGCTTCGTCACCCTCCTGGTGTCGGCTAGCACAGCTCGATTCAGAGTCCAGATGGACATTCCGGATCGGGGTGTATCAGTTCGAAACTATTACAATAACTTATTATATATAACTATTTAATAAAAAAAACATATTCTTTTGATCTCACCCTATAATGTAGTTTTATAACCTACCATTTTTATACTCTCCCTGTCAAAGATCATCCATAGCCAAAACACATCAAGCTCAACTCAATGTTATATAAAATGACGAGAAAAGAAGAAAAATTGATTGCAAACTCTAATATTCTTATTTCATTCACAGAAGTTAAAAAAAAAAAAAAAAACTACAAATTACAAGTTACAAGGTCTATTTATAAAGCATTCGTAAACCCTAGTAAATGATAGAAAAACAATCTTTATCTTATTTTACTATAGAACCCTAATACGTAAAATACCAAAAATAGTCTAAACTTTAACACCAAATTGCTAACTTTTCTAACATTTAAGTCATTTGGTAAAATCTTAGTCATTGAAATATTTCAGCTAGAAATCAAGTTGTCAAATTTGTTCAACTGATGTGAGAGGACGTGGTGGTTTCCAATGTGTTACGAATATATGAACATGCAACATAATTTATTACCAACTTTAGGAATTATACGTAGTGGAAAAAAATTGGGTGAAACATTCGTCTTGTTCTTAAAACCGTCTTGAGTGAGGAATTAAGAGCATGCACGAGCCGGGGCTTTCATGCACAAGTTTGGGACGTTGGGCGGTGACTTGGCTACTTAGAATTACTTTTAAGAGTTTCTCCTTATGTCCTTCTCCACCTTGATGAACTGAGTGTGAGTGTTTGGGAAATTGGGAGAGATATGAGAGTGAGGTTGGATGGAAAACTTAACGGAGTTAGGGTGAGATGACATATTAATGATTTTCGAAACTTGATATGACAAATCGCTTAAAATTTTAATTTAAATGACAAATTTAATAAAAAAGAAAAGAAAGAGAGAATAAGTTCATATAACATTTCTTTTTCTTTTTCTTTTTAGTTATAACCCTCCTTCTATGACCTTTATTTTTAGTAGTCTAGTTAGAGTTAAGATGGATGCTTGGAGGCTAAGCCAAGCCCACTAAGATATAGTAAGATAGAGATTAATATAATTCATCTCCTCATTGGGTGGATTGTCTTTACTTGAAGTGAATTACATAAAAAAAAATAAGTAAATAAAACTAACACAATGCATAAACCATAATCGAACATAGGACCTCAGCTGCAAAAGTAAATACTCTACTTTAGTAGTTTGAGTACAAGTCCATTGCAGAACCTATCATTATATAATAGTACTATTGATTAGTAGATAAATAATAAGTATTAACCTTAGAGAGGTAAACAAACGTCATTAGACAGTGTAGTACTACATCATCCCTTAATTATTTATAAATATAAGGAAGAGGTTAGCCCATGTTATATAAAACCATGCCCTTCTGGAACTGCGAATTACTACATACACTTACGGTGCATGCATATATGCGGCATGACTTATTAATATTTCTATACTTGATCATTCAATCTTCTTCTTCTTCTTCTTCACTCTCAATTCCGCGACGACCATGCGTGTTGCCAATGTTGAAAACTCCAGTGTGGTCTCCTTTGTTTCCACTGACTCGGTTCCCAGAAACGTTGTAAGACGTACCACTTGTGCCGCTTTTCCCATTTTTACCCTTTTTGGCCTTGGGACGTCGAGCGGGCTGCGGTGTTGAATACCCATTGCTAGAGTATCCATAAGTAGATGGACGCTGAGGTGGTTGAGGTTGAGGAGTGTAGTAGTTAGTATATCCATGCGGCTGATACGGAGCATGAGCAGGTGGAGCAGACTGCGCTGATGAATAGTTATTACCGTAATAACCATAACTATAATTTGGTACTGGAGGAGGATCATAATTACTGTAACCTGGATATCCATTGACAGAAGCCGGTGCAGGAGGAGCGCCAAAGCTGGGATTGTATGTAGGCTGATCGTACAGAGGGTCTGAACCATTGGCGAGCATGCTGTCAGAGTACAAAAATTGGGTATGTGACATTGTGTTGTTTGGAGGCTCAAAATTACCTGATTTGCTATGTGCTGTAGTCACGCATGCAGCTATCTTGTCTATATATAGGAGATGATGGAGTCGGAATATATAACAAGTGGCTTGCTTAATTTCCAAGCTATATATGTTATGCCTACAACTGAGCAATCGTTTTCGAAACTGTTCCATTTCTATACATGTGCGAATTATGAATCTGAATAATTCATAACATTTCTATCATGTATATAATCCAAATATGTGCTAGTGGAGTTGATGACCATTATTGTTAGATCCCACATCGTTTAGGCGAGTGGATTCTTTATGCCTTATATGTACATGCCCACCTCCATATAGCACGAGGCCTTTTGAGAGCTCACTGGCTTCGGATTCCGTAGGAACTCCGAAGTTAAGCGAGTTCACGTGAGAGCAATCCCAGGATGGGTGACCCACTGGGAAGTTCTTGTGTGAGTTCCTAGAAACAAAACCGTGAGGGCGTGGTCGGGGCCTAAAGTGGACAATATCGTCCTACGGTGGAGCCGAACTTGCGATGTGGTGGAGCCCGGGTCGGGATGTGACAATTTGGTATCAGAGCCAATTCCTGGCTGGAAGTGTGCCGACAAGGACATCGGGCCCCTAAGGGGGGGTGGATTGTTAGATCCCACATCGCCGAGGGGAGTGGATCCTCTATGCCTTATATGTACGTGCCCACCTCCATATAGCACGAGGCCTTTTGGGAGCTCACTGGCTTCGGATTCCGTAGGGACTCCAAAGTTAAGCGAGTTTGCACGAGAGCAATCCCTGGATGTGTGACCCACTGGGAAGTTCTCGTGTGAGTTCCCAGAAACAAAACCGTGAGGGCGTGGTCGGGGCCCAAAGTGGACAATATTGTGCTACGGCAGAGCCGAGCCCGGGATGTGGTGGAGCCCGGGTCGGGATGTGACAATTATGTGGTGTGAGAAGTTCAACCATATGTTGAGAATTGAATACTGCATGGGAAAATTAAATGATCTTGCATGTGCTTATGAGGAGTTAAGCTACTCTTTATATTTGTCAATGACTTTGATTGTGGAACCTTAACTTCATGGTATCGAAGCAGGTTACTCACGTGTTGAGCCTACAATTCACATGCTTCTACGTCACCTAACATGTGTTAGGTTACATGAATTGATTTTTCTATTATACACCATAACATAAACTCATCACCTATCCATCATATTATATCTAATATTGCGTGTATATATTGAGTACACCAAGTAACAATGTTTAATATCACACAATAACTTTTCCAACCTAGCATCAAGGTTCTAAAAGACGCTAAGTGTTAGTCAGGCGCAATGTTTTAAACATCGGCCTAGGCGGCGCCTAGGCGCTGGGCGGTGGCCGGCCGAAGGGATTAACGCAAAATCGGGACAGGGATTAGGCTGCCGCCGAGACGGCCTGGGCGGCCTAGGCAGGTGACTGAGTGGCCTAGGCGGTCCAGGAATTTCAGTTTTGTTATGTTTTCAAGAATGCAAATAGGCTGCATTTTTGCCTTTCTGGGTTTCTTCTGGTTCTTTGTTTGGCAAAGAGGAAAGATGAGGACGATGACGATTTCTCTCTTCCTTTCACACCACGTGACCACTCTACACACTCTTCTTATTTAATTCTTTATCTTGGTTTCTCTCCAATCAAATTCGGACAGCTAGCATCAAATTGCTTGCTTTTTGTAAAAAGCCATAGGTTGTCAATTCTAGCTGATTTTTCTCCTAAAAAATGATGGGTGTGTCAGGTTGAAGATGTCATTACCATTAAGCATTGGTGCAGAGTTCCCATCTTTATGCGTCCACATCCACATATTTGACATAAATTAAAGGTAATGATGGGTGTGCCCTTTCCACATCCACATGTTCGACACCTTTATTTCTCTTTAAATTCAACATAAATTAATATGATCTCTAAAAAATATTATTATGAACCATCCATATTGACATTAGAATTTTCTCTTTATTATGAACCATCCAACCCAGTACGTGGGATTATTACTTTTATTTTTAAAAAATTAGATATAATCATTCAAAATGTTTTAAGTTATATGGCATATATGCTTAATGTGTTTTTAAATTTTGGATTTGTTGGATATTTTTTAATTTATTTTATCATTCTTTTATTATCTTATCCATGAATTTCATACAAGTATAATTTTTTGGAAGTGTTAATATGCACTTATTTATAAGATATACAAGAAATTTACCTAAATCTGCCTAGGCGCCTGCCTAGACCCCGCCTAGCGTTTTTTAGAACCTTGGTTAGGCGGCGGACTAGGGCCTAGCGCATAGGATGCTAGGTGGCTAGGTGGCTAGGTGGCTAGGTGGGGGCCTAAGTGGACTAGGCGGATTTAAGTAAACTTATTGTATATCATATAAATAAGTGCATGTTTATACTTAAAAAATACATGATTGTATTGAGGTACATAAATTGAAAAACATAATGACATATAGGTTAGAAACTATTAGAACATATTGAAAACATGGGAAACCAGAATATAATGAGTGTTCATCTAAGTATTCAATAAGTCTCTTACAATTTATTAAAAAAATAACATAAAAGTTATCTATATTCTGTCTAAGTGAGGGTCACGACGTATGTGGGTGTCGAAGTGGGTCTAAGCGTGCGCCTAAGCAGGTCTAGGCACTTTCAAACGCCTCGAGATTAATCAGGACTGTGGTCAACTGCCTAACACCTAGACGGGGCCTTAGCAACGTTAGGCGGAGATTTTCAGAATAGTACCTAGCATACAATAATTTTTCCAACTCGATCAACGTATATACCCCCACATGATATGAGGCATATATACTTTGCTCCTTTCCTTTTGGGGTGTGATGCTGTTTGGACCCGATTTTACACTATCGGCCTGAGTAATTGAGGCCGTTGAATGAGCAGAATTCTAGACCGTCGGATGACTCTGAATATCAAGAGGCCGTGATTTTGTACGCACTCGGCCCAAATATTTTAAGTCGTTGGATGAAAGAGGCCATAATTGATATTACCACTTTATTAGGAATTTATTAAAATGGGAATTATCTTACAGTTATGGCGTGAGAGTCAAATAAATGAAAGAAGTTGCATTGTACAAGGACTCTGTGTGGTTACGCATTGTGCAGCTTGGTTGGTTCATGTGTACAAGGACTCTATGTGGTTACGCATTGTGCAGCTTGGTTGGTTCATGTCCTGATCAACACAGAAAAGTGCTACTTATCAGAATCTAAGGATAAGACAGTATGCAGAAATGGGAAAGTGATTAGGTTGAAATTTTTGATAATGCACGGTTTGCATTTAATTGGAAAGAAAGATGGGATAAAGCAAGTAAATATTGATGCAATTAAATTGCAAGTTGCGTTGCATGCATGGATGCATCTGAGCAAAAATAAAGGAGATGCCGCACTCTTCGGTTTGCTAGCAATGGCATATTCCAATATAAATTGGAATTATCATGATGATGATCTGGTGAATGGGTGATAGGATATGGCACGTGGTGCATGGAAATTTGAAGCTAACAACAACCCTAAATATAAGCCTTATCAAGTGACTAGTGTATCTAGTCTGAAGTGCATGGAAATTTGAAGCTAACAACAACCCTAAATATAAGCCTTATCAAGTGACTAGTGTATCTAGTCTGAATAGAAGGAAATTACAATTGTCAACCCTTCCCAAATATCGAGGTGATGGCAAGGGCTTTTATGATAACTATCTCAGGAAAAGTGTTATGCCTTCGACTGGAACTACAAGGGTTGGTTACTAAGCATATAGTCACTATAAATACAAGAGGTCGTGCAACATGGAAAGGCCCCTTCCAATTCAACACACAAACTGACATGCGCAAACTCTCGCTCTATGCGAAACCTCTCAATAACCTTGAGATTTTTATTTTTTTTTTCCCACCAAAATATCTTCAGTTTGGATAAACAACACTGTGAAGGCAACCGACAACATCTTCAGTTTGGATAAACAGCACTGGAGCCGTCGAATCAGCCGATCAAAGAGCACCTTCAGTTTGGATAAACAGCACTGGAGCCGTAGAACCAGCCGATCAAGGAGCACCTTCAGTTTGGATAAACAACACTGCTTCTTGGCCGATTGGTTAGCGTTTTTCAGCTAGCTGTTATGTTAGTTGTAGCGCGCCTTCCCTCATTCTCTCATTTCGGAAAGATTTTTCAGTATTTTTTTATGATGACCTGGTCGAGAGAGTACGATACATTGGTGTTATTTATCCAAGTCTCGGTCAATAAGGATTTTCGAGTCCTTATTGGTAGAGGTCATCTCATCAACCTTCTCGGTGAAGTGAGGTATTACAGGTTACTACATTCGGCACATTGAAAGCCGAATCTGATATTGAACTTCGCAGAACTAGCAGCCTTGTCTTCATGCTCTAGAACCCGAAGGCCGAGACGTGTTCCTTCCTCGACCGCAGTCGTAAGATCAAGAAGTCAATAGTGCGCCCAATGCCACATCAATATATTTTACTCCTCCGCCGATCTAGACCGACGAGTTGGCATGCCCCGCACACAATCGAATGACGTAGTTAGCTTATTAATTACTCGGCCTGCGCGCCACATAGGCTTGTAGTTTTTAGGGTCAACAAATGTGCACACACCCCTTTTTACTTCTCACACACCCTTTAATTTTCGGCAGTCCAATCGGATGAATCGAAGAAGATCAAATAATAGAAATAAACAAGGGGTTGTGAGAAGTAAAAAGAGATGTGTGGATAGCACACCCCGTCCTTTTTGGATTAGTCAAATTTTTAGGCGCAACACATGAAAAAAAGAGATATGAAAGAACTCTAGCAAACTAGCTTAACAATACTTTCAAAGTTTACGTAATATAATTTCTTGTACATATGTTAATTATAAAGGCACGCATAGAACAGCATATAGTTTTGTTGTGGTATGGGAATTGCTGGAACAATATATATAAGCACTGAATTCCCCTAATATATTCAGTTTCCTTGTTCTTCTTTCAAGTCACGACGACCATACTGGATGCCAGCTTCTCCTTTACCTTCTCCATCCTCCGCATGGCTTAAATCCCGAAAAGTGTATTTGATGGCAACGTTGTAAATCTTATGATTGTCCCCTGTGTTTTGACTAACTTGATTACCGCAAACTTTATACGATGTTGGTTTGACAGATTTGCTTTTCTTGGGCTGCTTGGGCTTCTTGGGCTTGGCTTTACGAGGAGGAGAAAGCTGGGATTGATAGTTGTAGTCCTGCAAAAGTCCGGGATCCGGAGGAGTACTACTACTGTAATATTGATCAAGATGATCATATCCATACAGAGGAGGAGGAGGAGGAGGTGGTGGTGGAGAATATTGAATTGCCATATATTGATTAGGAGGCTGCTGGGCAGGATGATAACCCAGATAAGGATATGATTGTCCAGTATTGCTAACAGAGTTGGTACTGTATAACATTGAATCCGGACTGTAGAGCTCGCACATGGGTTTTCCTTGTATTTTCGATTTAGTTGGAGGCTTGAAACAAGAACGGCACTTTTGCTTAGAACTGTCTCATGAATGAATGCTATAATAGTTATAGGCACTTTATAGTTTATATGGATATTGAAGGGGAAGCTATAGCTAGCCACTTTATTGGTATACGTATAAAGCCTTAGCTTAATTCCCAAGCTAAACTACTGTGCATATTTAGAGGGCAGTGGTGATTGGATTCTTAACCCTACCAGCAATGTTTATTTATTAAAGAAAATTAATGAAAATGGTTTGAAAGCTTTGAGTTTTAACGATAAAGACAAAATAAAGGGTAAAGTAAATAGTATCAGGATTGACTTTTTAGTGTAAAAATGTGGTTTTTCGTTAAAGTGAACAGTACCGGGAACTTTTAGTTAAAGTTCCCTATTTATTATGGGGTATAAAAAATTCCAACAGGATCCTTTTGGTGAGGATCCTGGGAATCGGTGAATCGTGTCCGTTCATCATACATCGTGCGGTCAGTTGTTGTCAAGTACTGTTCATGTTTATTTTTAAATAAAAATATTTAAAATGATTTCTAACCGCGTGATATATGATAAACATACACGATTCACAGATCCTCGAAATCCTCACAAAGAGGATATGGACTCTAAAAAATTCAGACTTTTACCACCCAAAGTTTTCTTTTCTAAAATCATTTTTGGATCTGTTTACTGCCACATCATTAGTTAAACTAATGGAAATATAAAAATGGTTGGAAAACTAAATTTTAGGTACGATAGCTAGCGAGACAAACGAAACTTTGAGTAATAAGGTCCGAATTTTTCAAAGTTTCATGACTCTTCAGTTAAACAAACTGTTCACTTATAAAGCCAACAATCGAACTTTTGTGATGGGATCTTATTCAAATATATATTGATATTCTTGGAAAAGTGATTGGCAAAGCCAAATTCCACACTACCATGTCATGACTTGAGTTGCATTGGGTGCTCGATCGATATACACTTTGGATTCTTCATAACCAGGATTTTAACAAACTTACATTCAGAATACTTTAGTCAATTGGCCTGTGTTAAAAGTCACTTTCAGAAAACTAAAACATTTTGTCATGGATTTTTTTTATTTTGCACAAATGGATTCCTATATATATATATTAATGATCCACAAAGAAAGATTTATGTGTAAAAGTTGCATGCACATCAACTGCATCTCTTTTGTTGTTGTAGTTGAAATATATTAATTAAGGAATTTTATTTTTCACTTTTAGCTAGGGTTTCGGTGCCTTGCTTATACACATGCATGAATAAGTACATCGCTCATGACTAGCTCATGAGGGGACTGCTATCTGTTCAGTTCCTAGTTCTTCCTATAGATCAGTACTCATTTCCAAAGTCACAAAATCCGAAAACATTTTTGGCGTCGTTCTTCTGAATTTTATTACCCTCAAAGTTGAAACAGGGAATTTTGGAGTCGTTGGAGCCCCCGGTTTTGTTGTTGCCAAAGTTGAATATACCAACGGTGTCGGCTTTGTTGTTGCTGATTTCATTCTCGCGAAAGTTAAAATCTATGCGGCCGGGATCACTACTAGCAGCAGGAGGTGTTGGCCCTTCGGGACTATTTGAATTTCTGTTAGGAGCAGTTGTCTCTTCGGGATCACTACTAGCAGCAGGAGGTGTTGTCTCGTCGTTTCTTTTGGTTTTGGAATTCTCTTCGGGATCACTACTAGCAGCAGGAGGTGTTGTCTCTTCGTTTCTTTTGGTTTTGGAATTTTGATCTCGATTATTTTTGGGCAATAAGCAACAAAAACTTCTCATTATGTTTCTGTTTGTAGATTGGAGGGTCAAAATTAAGGATAATTGTTGGTTATTTGCCTTGTTCGCTAGGTTTAATTAGCTCAAGATAAATGCCCTTATATATACGCCTTAACAACCACCTGAAAATGGGGACGAAACTTTTTCTCACAAGGATGCTATATTGTTGATTAGGATTCACAAAGTGACTCGATGCTATATGTTGCTGCGCTAATTTTAAACTTTATTCAAAGTATAAAGTATGAATAATCTTAGGTAGACCAATTTTTCATATCACATATACGATGTAGCACAATAGAAAATAAGCACGTTAATCAATACTTAACTAATAATTCAATCATCAACAATAACGTCATATGATTTACAATTTAACGATGATGCCTCAATTTATTCAAGTCTTTTCAACCAACAATGACACTATCACATTAGATTCTACAGAATTGGATCCCATCCGGATCCACTTTTGTGGGGATCCTAGAGATCCCCACATCTTAGCCGTTTATCGTATATTGTGTGGTCAAAAATAATCATTTGACTTTTTTATTTAAAATTAAACACAAATAATATCTGACGAAAACTAATCACACGATATATGATGAATGGCTAGGATGTGGGAATTCCTAGAATCCCCACAAAGTGGATCTGGAGAGAATCCTCTTCCAAATTCTACAATACATAGAATATTAATCTGAGTAACCTACAACGTGCAAGTCTTATCAACTTTTGCCTAACTCTAGCCTGGCCATGTGCCTTGGTTTGGACTTATCAAACTGCAACGTAGTAGAGCGCTTCGCAAAGGATCGTCTTCCAGATTCTACAATACATAGAATATTAATCTGAGTAACCTACAACGTGCAAGTCTTATCAACTTTTGACTAACCCTAGCATGGCCATATGCCTTGGTTCAGACTTATCAAGCTACAACGTAGTAGAGCGCTCCAGAGAGGATCCTCTTCCAGATTCTACCATACATAGAATATTAATCTGAGTAACCTACAACGAGCAAGTCTTATCAACTTTTGCCTAACTCTAGCCTAGCCATGTGCCTTGGTTCGAACTTATCAAATTGCAACGTAGTAGAGCATCTCCAGTGGTGATCTATATTTAGTTCCTAGGAACGTATAGTTATCAAATATAAGGTTCATGGCCTTTTAATGAGTCTGAAAACAAAACTCGATAGTATAGGGCCTCGCTCTAGTATGTATACAAATCTTCACAATTGAGGACTCCATACAGATACTGAAGTTTTGGTGCCCTTCTATTAGGAAATCAACGGTTTTAATTATATAAACCTCTAAGTTTAGGGTTTATATGTACATTTGTTGCACCAGACTGACTAGCTCTAGGAACTAAGCTAGACTGGCTTAGAATAGACTAAGTTAGGCTAACTTAGTAAAACGTTTAGTACAGAGTCGGACTAAGAAACAGGACTAACTTCTAATTCTAGTTCAATTCCTAGCCTTCCAATTAAATTAACAATTTTCCTCTATCTTTGCACAAAATTTTCCACAAATTTCTTGAGGATTTCAATATTCAAACAAGAACAAATTTTTGCAGAAGATAATCATGAACCAGGGATCAAAAACATTGACAAACATTTCTATCATTGCCGTTCGCTGGAAACCTCAATCTTCAAATTGATGGAGAGATTAGCCAATCTTGAGTGGCATCTCTTCTGCGCAGGACAATCAGTTACCCAGATTTTGTTCAGACAAGGAAATGGCAGGGCATTGTCATATATACTCTTCAACACCGATAGTGATTGCAAATACAATTCTGTGATTATTTTCCTCCAAATCAATTATTTTCTCCATTTCAGAGCATTCGGATACACTTCAGCGGCCGAGATTGGGCTCCGAAATCAGTAACTTCACGAAGCTGCAGACAAAAAGAAGAACACAAATTGAATTTAATATCCATTCAGATTTAGAATCCAGTCATTCAATTTCTGCTTCTTCAAAGTTATAAACTTTTGATTGAATTTGTTTTGAATCAGAAAAAGAAGAAGAGGAGGTGGAAGAGATAATCTTGAGTCGAAGATAGGCTAGACTGGAGAAAGAGAGCTTGTTCTTTGCCGTCGATCGAGCAAGGCGAAGAGTCGAGCGGGATGACGCAAAAGAGAGGTACTCTTAGCAGTCCGCTGGTATTTGGGGGGATTAGCTAAGACCAGCTAGCGAGCCCCTTAGTCCATGCGAGTGAAGTTTAATCCCACTAAAGCTAGTCTTTTCCCTTAGAGCAAGTCCACTCATGGACATTGCTCGGGGGACAGGGGAGAGGAAAGGGGCCGAGGCCCGGTGGACTCAGCTCCAGCCTTGGAGAGTCCGAGTGAGGGTGGGAGCCCGAGTGAGGGTGGGGTGGGGTGGGGAATCGACGGGCCTGGAGCCCGAGGCCTAAGCTTATTTAATTTTTTTTGTGTCAGGCGCGTGCCCCTCACGTGCGTTTGGGGGCGCGTTGCCCGACCGGAAATCAGGCGTCAGATCCCGCGCGAGCAGAGATGCCAGTGACCGTTGGGAAGCCACGTGGCTTCCCACGGTCCGTTCAATCCCAACGGCTATTTAATATGAGCCATCCGATTTAAAATGGTAATAAATAAAATTAAAAAAAAGCTGATTTAATATCAACCGTTCGATCTAAGATCAACGGTTGATATTAATCTGCTTTATAAATTAAAAAAAAAAGAAAAAATAGTTTTAAAATTAAGAAAAGTTACCATTGTGACACGTGGCACAATCTGGAGTGTTGGAATTCAAAATCTGATCGAAATCTATCCTCAAAGATTCTAAAAAGATAACGACACGTAGCACGATGACATTGGATAAAAATCTTATCGAAATCCATCAAAAAAATAATTGTTTTTTGGATAAAATGACACGTGGCGCAACAAGAACAATTTAAAAATTCTTATCCGAAATTACAAATAATTTTATTTTGTATTATTTAAACAAACAAAAAAAAATATTTTATTGCCTATTGCCAGGAAGGAGGGCTCCAAGGGTGGAGATGCAAATGGCAATTTACTGTTCATTAACGGCAGTTACTATTCATTAAGGGCAATTACTGTTCAATAAGGTGGATTGAATAGTGGATTGCCAGGGGGGAGGGCTCCATGGGTGGAGTTGCTCTTAGAGCAACTTCAGCGTTACAAAGGTCCCCTAGGGCAACTCACTATTGAATAACCTCCAGTGAACAGTAACTGCCTTTTGCATCTTCACCCCTAAACTGAATAGCCATAGCAATAGGCAATAAAATATTATTATTATTTATTTAATAAATTAATAAAGAATAATTTTATTTCAAATTTCGGATATGATTTTTAATCGATCTCGTTGTACCACGTTTCATTAAATAAGAAATTACAACCCAAAGTATTTGAGAAAATATAAAATTGTGGTGTAAGGTGGAAGATAATAATAAGATATTTATAGAAAAATTAAATTTTTTTTTAAAAAAAAAAAATCGGATTTTTTATTAATTGTTTACATTTTTTATTAAATTTTAGGAGAAATTAGAATCCACCGCTCCATTTTTACAATGTTTTGACTAAACATCTAGGGTATTTTAATTTTTTATTAAAGTTTTTGAACTTTTGATTAAGGTGCTTTAATTTGAGGCCATATCAGCATAATTGAATTTAAGCTATTTACATGTCATTTTTATATATTTAAACTCATAATGTTATATATTGATTTCTCAATTTGCCCTCATGGAGCATTTATTTAGGCATTATCGGGATTAACTTATTATCAAAACCCATTGCCTTTATTTTAGGAACTATCAAAACAAACTTTACACTTTTTATCTCTTTACTGATATGTTTAACTTTTGATGTGGTTCATGATTTCAAAATATGTTTTATGTTTACACTTCCTAGTTTTTCTATTGTGTAGTGTGGGTGCGTTCATGGTTATGTTTGTTTGGGGAACTGCTGAAAGTTTACTAATGTTCGGTACATTTGACTAGTGAACACAATATTAATTGGTACAATTAATTACTTAGATATTATAGTTGATTCGTTCAGTTTTCTTTTTGCCATTTAGATATGTAGTTGGTACGCTTAATATGAAACTAAACACACTTAAAATTGTGGTATTACAAATTATTGGTACGTAAACATTGCAAGGATAAGTTTATCTGTATATAGTTGGTACGTTTGTTGGTACATAATTGCTATGTTTAAAATGAATGTAAACACTCCCAAACTGAATTTGATTCCAATGATGTATGATACCTTATATACAATCTATTGGTCCGTACCATTGGAGAAAAACATTTGCTTTTGCCAAATTTTTGTTTTTTTGTTTTTTACAAAGGCTCGTACAAGTTTGTCAAATTTAAGGAATTCATAACGTACCATCATATTGGTATGTATCAAAATAAACATTTCATAGCGTACCAACATATATTATAGCTTACCAACATACTAGCAAGTCCCAAAATAAGCAGTTTATATTGTACTCAAGTTGGAAATGTATAACATATGAGTAGTTTGTAACGCATCAAAATTAACGTTCTATAGTGTATCCAAATTGAAAGTATATAATGTACCAATAGTTTATTACGTACCAAAATTAGCATTCTATAGCGTACTTTGGAATTATATAATGTACCAAATTAGCGTTCTATGACGTACCTTGAAATTGTATAATGTACCAATGGTTTGTCATAATAGTTTATTACGTACCAAAATTAGCATTCTATAGCACACCTAAGTTATACAGCGTACCAAAATTAGCATTCTAAGCATTGCAAAATTTGTATACAGGCATTGAGCAATTTGCTCAACTTGAATGGCATTTGGATTGTGGCCTGATGTCCGGTACTAGGATGCCTCTCTTTGTACATGCCGATTTGAATTTTTTTTTTCTCTCTCTTTTTTTTTCAAAGAGATGCAGTGCTAGCAATTGGAACCTTTTAACAAGCAAGGGTTTTTTTTTTTTTTTTTTTTGACGAACAAGCAAGGTTTTGTATTGACACGTTGAGGTATATATCAGTAGAAGAACATATCAAGTCTGCTAGGTTTTATAATTAAAGACTTTTTGCTGAAATTGAGTACTGGAATATATATTTACTAAATTGTAGGAACTTGGGATAATAATTTGAGAATTAATTGGTACATTAAATATGATGGCAAATCATGTAATTTTGCTTTAAAAACTGACTAGTTATAATATGCGTGGCACCTAAACAGTAAGGAAAAGATTAATCAAAATTTAAAAGTAATAGATGTTTAATCAAAGAAGCAGTTCAACGAGGCACTTAAATCAAAATGCCCCTAAATTTGATTGCTTTTTTACATTTTTTAATGTGGCTTACGTCATCCTGACGTCAGCATTGCATCATTTGGCCTCAGGCTCTCGGGCCACCAATTCCTGCCTGGCCTGTCAACTGGGCCTCCCCCGAGCCCAATCGCCCGCATGGGCTGGAGAAGGTAGCTAGGGCTACTGGGTTGGAAAAGTGGCCAGTCCATCGAGCTAAATGTCCTGTTGGAGTTGCTCTTAACAAACATGGGACTACACTAATTCTTAGTTCAATCTAGTTCATTGAGACCTAGTGAAGGCAAACAAACACACCCTAAAGACTTTCTCATTGAAGACAATATACTGTTAGGGACATCGAAGGTTCCCCTTCAGTCCTTAAATGAGTTCTCAAAAGTAACGGTGGGAGTTCTCATTGATGCTCTTACAACACTTTGGCTTCATATTCCCGTCAACGTCATTACTTTTTATTTTATAAATTGTGTTTTTACTAACAATGTATAAACATATAAGCTAATTAAGTAACCTACAAACTGCCACATAATACTTGATGCCAAACTAGCATCAGAGCAATCATAAAACCAATTTCGAAAATCTAAGCTCTAATGCCAAATTGACATCAAGGCATTCATGAAATCAAATCCGAAAACCTTGCTCTATTATTAAACTGATATCCAACCCGATTCGAATATCCACGCAGGATATTAAAATCAAAGTAGGTTGGCCGACACACGAAAAGTAATGAAGCCATAAGATGAAGGTGATATGTAAAAAGTATGAATAAATTAAAACAAGAGTACAGAATGTACAGAATGAACTTTTTTTTACAGAATATGCAGTGTCAAAACACAAATAAGAGTGCAGCAGAATAGAATGATGTGTGCATAGTAGTCATGGGAGCGAAACTTGGCCCGGGGTAATATTTTAGCCCCCTAAAAATAATATTTAAAAAAATAACGCGAGGTCAAATTTTTTCATCTCCGATCATGCAGAGGTATATTTTAATCCCCTCTTAATTTTATTACTTTTTGTTATATTAAGAGAAACTATGATACAACTCATACATTTATGGAAAGAGATCCTCTTTGGATCTCTCCAACCAAATCTCACCAATTAATTAATCTAGACTCTTGAAATTTGATCAAACGGCTACAAACAAGGGATCCCTTTAAAAGTTATAATAATTTTAGTCGTTGGATCAAATTTTAAGGGCCCAGATTAATTGATTGGTGAAATTTGGTGGAAGAGATCCGGAAAAAATCTCTTTCCTACATTTACTACTATGTTGTACTGTTCAAGTTATATTTAATAGGGGCTTTTAGATCTAGGTCCAAAAACATAAAGTGTTTTTAAGAGAGTCCAATTATCTATCAAGTTTTGAAGACATGATAGCAGACTCATTGAACAAAGCTATCCCTGACACAAGCTTTCTAAAACGCGACATATGATCAAGCTTTCAGTTCAAACCCTAAACATTTCTACCTTCAAATCACATTCAATTTGTAACCGTATTGTGGCGATCCTAGAAGATAGAGATCTGTCGCGTTTGTAAACTGTGTGCGACTTTTCTTCCAATTAATATATCATCTTGAACATCTATCATAGGTAGCTAGAGTGGCCTCGGGTGTTACGGGGCCACGGGGCCGCGGAGCTTGCCAAACTAGGGTGGTGCTAATGCTAAACCACGTATGTTCACCGCGGTGGGGTAAAGAGGAAGCCCTCTATATATACCAAACATGTTAGTCTGTTGTTCGCGATGTTATTTATGTCCTCCTCTACTCCAAGGTCTTATACAGTGCTTACTAAAGCTTTAGTTTTATTTACACAGCACAGGCAACAGCTGTTTGCTTGTCCAACTTCAGCCTCATTTCCTGCTGTGAAGGCCATAATTTATCGCCTCCACTTAGGTTCATGGAGCAGAGCGTCCCGGACTCCCATGGCTCATGTTCCAAAACTGAACCTCATACTCGATTACACGCAGGAACGCTACTTCAGCCTTGGTGACCACATCTTCTGAAACCTTCACCAAAGGCCCGCCGTCTGAGGCGGCCTTCTCCAACTCTCGGTCAGCAATGTTTCGGAGAGAAGAGCAGTACTGGCTGAAGCCGTCATTGCCCCACCTTTGGCAAGCCTCTTTCAGTTCTGGTGGGGTTTTGGACCCTTCTTCCAGGCAATGGGCAAAGCTCTCTTGGTATACAGCTTCGATGGCCCAAAAGGCTGTCATGGCCACAGCGTAATCAACATCCGGGCTCATTAGATCCTCCAGAAATCTGCAACCAACACCACTCCAATTACTACTATATTGGCACAACAGTAATGCCCGATTTACTGTAAGTGAAAGAACTCCCAAATTTTTAACCTAAACAATTTTTATTTGGTTACACATCTGGGCCACTTGAATAGCGGAAATCTACTGTCCCGCTAGTTGTATGCTACAACGTGACTAGGTGTCTGTCGCACTAGGTCACTAGCCCTATCGATGATGAGAAAGATAGGCATGTAACTGTACAGAACCAGTGACACCATTCTAAACTTCATCACACTATACCGAACCAAATTTTCTACAATCTATACTAATTTTCAAGAAGAACCCTTGTATGAAATGTGAATATCCTTGAATGACCATTTACAGTGAAAATTACTTGCATGAAATTGGTGAGGGACCACAACAGTGTCCCAAACAATCAACCGACGCCATGTAAAGTAAAAATACATGGCGCCATTGGTAGGTTTGAGACACTGACTCGTTGTCATCCTCTTTCATGTAAGTCTCTCTTACTTACGAGACTTATTAACATTAGCCTAAATGTTAAAACATAAAAAAGAATGAGTGATTGCTAACTGCTAAGCAAGAAACTTTGGAGTTAAAATGAAGATGGAACCTGCAGTAGTCCTGGGTTGTTTTTTCAGGAACAACACCAGATAGCTCAACACCCCACTTGGAAGCCTCTTGCTTGAACCATTCAATCTCATCATTCAGAGCAGCCACCCCACTCAGTACCAATTCGATATCGCCGCTTTCGTGATCGGAATTCTTCCAAGCTTTTATCAGCACACTCGCCACAAATGGTACAGATGCTCTCACAAATATGTAGTCCTGGCCCTGCACCAACCATTTCAAATTACGGGAGTGTATTCAATTGGGAATTTGAGAGATTTTAATGAATTTATAAATCTATGGATTTTTGTGGAGTTTAACTGATTTGTAGATATTCCATGTAAAATTTTAATTCAATTTCCTCGAAATCTCATGGGAAGAGGTGAGATTTGTAAATGCTTAAAATACACTACAAAATCTCTTTAATTCCTCAACTTTTCCAAATTCTTTAAATTCAAACTCTAATGGAATACATCTCAAATGTTATAAACTTCTTTAAAATTCTAACTGAATACACCCGAATTTCTAAGGATTTTAATAAATTATGTTAAAATCCTAATTGAATACACATTGATTGATTGAATTTCAAAGAATAACTTAAAATCCTGATTGAATATCTCTAAATTCATTAAAATAATTAAAATCCCAATTGAATACCCTTGTATTACCAAAGCAAAATTTATTATAAGTGCTGTTCAAATTGACTAGACCACGAAATTTGTACTTACACACACATCGGGATGAAACTTGTGAAAAAATTAGTATAGAACTCGTCATTCACAAAAGTAAAATCTCCCGCTAGAAAGTAAAAAGTAACACTAAACCTGACCTGAATTAAGCAGTTAAGATTAATTTAAGTAAATATCACATTTATAAAAGAAAAATAATCATTGCTGCCCGGAGAATTGGAGAATGAAACGGCGCCGTAGCGAACCAAATTAACCAACTTTTAATTGCGGCTTACTTACCAGCCAGCGTTTGAAGGCGGAAAGATCGACGGTGCCGTCGCGAACGCTGAGGATGAAGGGGTGTCGGGTGGCTCCAGTGTAGATCAGACGGTGCTTCCTCAGCCACGTGTTGGTCATCGACACTCCAGCTTTCGGCTTCCCATCCATTTTCTGCGGCTTCTATCTCTTCCTTTCCTTGTGGTGTCTCTGTTTCGCGTTTGACCGCGCGACTGACTGATCGAGAGAAGGAGATGGAGGGAGGGGCTTTTGTGTAATTAGAGTGGAGAAGGATTCTCTCCGCATCCATTCCACTAAGGCCACCAAGTGATCCAGACCTTTAAAATTTCACCCAACCGTTCACCTGTTTTGATTTCTTAAAAACTACAATAATTTTAAGCCGTTTGATAAAATTTCAAAAGTCCGAATCACTTGATTCGAGGACTTCGGTGAAAGAGATCCATAGAGGATTTCTTCTCGTTAGAGTGGGCAGTCCCAATGGGCAATCTTTATGTGCCGAACACGTGGGAGGCATGCGGCAAAACAGCCGCTACGCGTGTTGGAGCAGTCGGCAGTAGCCACCGCTTCTGATCGTTGGGCCTGCTACTGTTTCAGATATTAATGGGCCGGTTCAAGCAGGCCCCATTTTGTGTGTTTCGTTTTAGTGCCACCTTTATGGAGATTGGTGATGTTATTTCCTTTTTTGGTAAATTTGTACATTGGTGGTGTTACATTGTTTTCTTCCCTAAATGCTTATTGTTTTTGTATTGTGGTGAAGTACAAGCACTAGTACTTAGGAATCAACACCATCAATGGTCTAAATTCATAAGGAACTGGCATTCATGCACAGGCTCATGCGCGTGTAGAAAATATTTTTTAATTACGGCGTGCTACAAGCGAGTTACACGTTTTAAATGTATTTATATTCGTGAATTGACAAAAAGAAAGTCAAATAATATCGTTTGTTCAAAAAAATAAACAATCATTTGACAACTAATTTAATCACATTATTATGCGCGTGTGAAAGACTTTTTTTTATAACCGGCATCACATGCCTTTTAAGATGTTTTGAACGTGTTTAAAAATAGAGAAAATACTATTTAATGAACAACTAATTAAATTATATTATTGCTAGCCTATTGTGAGGTACTAATTATTAAAAAAAAAAAAACTGCACAAAAAATTAATTATTAAA
Source organism: Heteromeles arbutifolia (assembly GCA_024362995.1). Lineage (NCBI taxonomy): Eukaryota > Viridiplantae > Streptophyta > Magnoliopsida > Rosales > Rosaceae > Heteromeles > Heteromeles arbutifolia. The sequence goes on from JANCRC010000006.1 coordinate 25,880,800, forward strand.
AAAACACTGTTAAAATGATGAAAATACCTTTGCTACATTTGATGCATTATTTTGGGCTGCTTTTGAAGTTTTTTGTTTGAGGGGCATTTCTGTCCAATTTTCTTTGGTGAAGCCTAAGACCCCAAAAATCACTGTTCAAAAACCCTGCCGGCTTTGTATATAAGATAAACACCATAAATGGTCTAAATTCATAGTCCAACGTCAGTAGAAAAACCATTTTCAATGTCACATGTAGCGGGTAAGTTGGTAATTTTGCTACAAGTATGAGATCATTAAGAAGGAAAGAGAGTACATCAAATGTTAATTCTTATTTAAACTCTAAAAATATCGTCATGCACTCATCCTTGCAAGTCAAATCTTCCATATTGAGTTTTAAGTTCTTAGTATTTCTTTTCAAATAAAAAACTCATTTCTTTTGCCATTCAGTACTACGTTCTGATGGTATTCCTCTTCACTTAAAAGTGAGAGGTCTTAGGTTCGAATCTCGTGGATGGTGAATTCAATACCAAATTAGGTAGCCCATTGTATAATCGAACTCCCACTCCCTCTCAACGTAAAAATATCGATGTACTCACACAAACAAAAAACAAAAAAACTCCTCTCTTTCTCTACTAAAACAAGTTTCTTCAAGTTCAAATAACATGGATTAATCCTCGATCCTGCTAAAAAAACGAAATAAAATGTATGATTAGATTTTCGTAATGACAACGACAAGTCTCTTACAACACCTATAAAAGCATTTTCGCTTAACTGTTTTGGATTTGAGAGATTCTTCTGTCCGATGGTCAGACTAGGGCCAGGAGAGGAGGATGGGGTCAGAGAGTGGTGTTTGATGAGGATGAAATCGAATCAAGATCCTCGCCGGATCTTCCTAGGAATCCTAGGCATTCCGCAATCATGTTCATTTATTTTATATCGTGCGGTCAGTTTTCATTAGGTACTATATATATTTAAATTTTAAATTTTAAATAATTTTTGACCGCACAATATACGATGAACGGATAGGATTGTAGGATCCTTAGGATCCCTAGGGAATGGATCCGGAGAGGATCATGAGTCGATGAAATCAAGAACGGGTGGGGCAGGTGTATTTTTTTTTTCTGTCTGTTGCCATATTCATTTGTGAACTAGATTATATGCATTCAAACAATTAACAAATTTTCAATGGGCAATACTAAATGTTTATTACTTAAGATCATTAAATAATGATTGCTCACCTTTTCATTAATCAGTATACAGTGCAGACCTGTATATTTATCAGTCATTTCTGGAATTCTCGCTCTCCACATTCTACACATGCGGACTTTAATTTTTACCGCCTTTTTATACAGTTGTAACTGATTGATAGGTGTCTTCCATTCAAGCTGCTGAAATTAAATACAAATTATGTAAATTTGCAAACAGTCATTACGGAAAGTTTAAAATAAATGCTGGAACAACCAACAATTGATCAAACAGAAATTTCATGAGACGATTGATTTTGAACACAGATAAAAATAAATAGATAAATAAAATATCAAATTTAGTTTAGTCAGTTTATATTCAGTTTATTGCTGTATTTACGCTGACTATGAAATAATCATCATGAAATGAAAAACACAGATACAAAGCTTGTATCACAATTAAAATACTGTGACAAAGAGAAACTTGAAAATCATCTTACCTAAGTACTTTTCCAAAACTAAGAAAAAATTTAAAAACATAGATACAGAGCTTGTATCACAATTGAAATATTGTGAGAAAAAAGAAATTCATTAGTTATAGCCTAAACCAAACTATTACTGTATCTAAAAAAGCTAAAAACAACTACACGTGTCTAGTTTTATGACAACACCTAAAGTTATCATATTAAACTGCCACAACAACATACTGATACACTTCACATGGAAATTTATATGTTATGTAACAATATCATATCAAATAATTTGTAAAGATTAGAAATTAACTGTAAAAAACAGAAATGTTATTTCACACGTATTAAAATGATGTACATATTTTTAGTGAATCAGCATAAAAAGCGTATAAAAATTAATCTAATTTGTTAATTTTCAACAATTGGAGAGATAAAATAAAGAATTGTTAGTTTCTGCTATAACTATAATTGTAAGTATAATTAAGTTTTCATATCACTTCTCTTCTATTTTTAACCAATGAATAAAGAGTTTTATTTTCCAATATATTTTCCACCTCCATTTCTTTAACTAAGAAAAAGGAAATATTAGAAAGCCATACAACATGCAATTTAGTCAACAACTCAAAATAATATGTCCCCCAATATCCCCAAGTGAGTAGCTTTCTGCAAATCCCTGTATCTTTTTTGTAGTTCCCTTTTGCTCCTTTTTTTCACTAGAATTAAGTTAGTCTGTGAGTTTTCAACACAACAAAAACAAACCGAACACACACAAATGTCATGTTTACAATCCCTTCTTCCTTCCTTCCTGCCATCCTTTAGTTCCCACCCTCCCTATTCATTCCTGCATTTCCAAACTCCTAAATTTTTCCTATTTTCTCCAAAATCTGCCATATCTCTCTCACAACTCAAAGTCTAAATGGTCACTTAAAAATGCACAAAATTACAATTAAATTAACAATACAATGCCCTAAACGATATTCAAAAGAACAATCCACTAAAACCAAGGATAAATTCAACACCCTAATTAAGTGCAAGCATTCATACCTCAATTGAATTTCCAGCTTAATTTTCACGCTGAAAAATTTTGACCTACAAAACCAAATTACCTTTATCAACAAAAAAAGAATCAATTTAAGAAAGCAAATACAATGTAGAAAAATAACATTCAATTCAGCTGTATTTAGATTATATGAAGGTCCATTCAAACAACCATAAAGACAAAAATTAAAAATTGAACAGCCAACCTTTTTCAAAAAACCACTGGTTGCACCCTTCTAATCTTCGATTGATCCGGTAAGAACTAAATTAATCTGAAATGAAAAGAAACCCTATTACTTAAATCAACCTAGAATGTAAAACCAATACAGAACAAATGAATCTAATTTGTTAATTTTCAAAAACTGGGGAGATAAAAGAAAGAATTGTTAGTTTCTCCTATAAGTAAATAACTATGTTATTTCATTATTAACTGGGATCCATCCATGTCATTAAAATTAACAAAATCAGCAATTTCACAGTTTGGCAACAAATTAGTAAATTGGACTCAAGCTTATCAGTTCTGATCCAAGTAATAATTAAAGATTTATCAGTTATAGGCTAAATCAAACTATGAATCAGAGACGCACTAACACCACAATTCATGATCGTTATCCAAAATCTCCAAAGTAAACATACAATCAAATAGACACCTCTCTATTTTTCATCTCTCCCCCTGTTATTTAGTATTGTGATAAGGTTTATGATAAGCAATGATTTTACCAAAATTTAATAATAATAAACATCACAGTAGAAGTTTAACATGAGAGAAAGAGTCCATCTCTTTGATATGTTGATCCTACCATTCCCCTGCATACTTGATCTCTTTTAAGCCCACCTATTGGGAAAAAAAAAATAAACACAAAATTTGTAACACTATTCAAACAAAATGAGATTTCTCAATCAGAGAATGCTTCAATTTCAAGTAATTCATTTTTCTAACAATGTAATATTGGAATTTGCATCTGGTTCAAAGAAGTAAGGTAAATTGATAAAGCAAAAAGAAACTAAAAACATAATCTATACCAATTGGTTTAAAAGCAGCAATCAGTATGGCAATGAAAATTTCATACTAAAATCTCACCTTGTGACATTACCTTATATGTGTTCACTTCTTATTTTTCATCAGACCAGTTCTTATTCTCTAGCTCTTGAGTTTAATTTTTTCTTTCGACTCACTATGTAGATGGGTTCAACCTCCTTTTGTTTTTCCTAGATTTTTTTCACTGAAATACAAACCTGTGTGAGTGCTTAAAAACCTGCATTGGTTATGGATATTAACGGTTGCATAATATATATACCCGCAACATTAGAGCGGATGAGGAACAGTTGGTATCATCAATAGTACTTGTCATCAACATGAACTTATCATCCAAAGCGGCATTAAATTTCTTTAATTCTTCATCATCTATGATATAAATGAATAATACATCTCAAACGAATGAAAAAAAAATATACACAAAATATAGTCGACATTGCTTTGTAATTTCATATCAAAAGGGCATGAAAAGTTGGTTGATTCATTTGTGAACTAAATTAAAAACAAAATTAAACGTTCATTTACTGATGAAGAGGTTGATTATTCGATGATAAACTACACATGCACGCATTGTGTATTTAAGGTGAGCAATTTCAAGATTTTATACCTGAGGCACCTGGAACCGTACATATGAAAGCGGCAAAAGAAGATAGCCACTGCTTCCTGAAAATAAAAAAGAACCAAATCATATATACCCACACTAAAAATCCAAACACAAACACTACCCCAAAAATTAATTATCACCAATTTTTTTTACAGAAAATAGATCCACAAACGAAACACTACCCAAATAAATTCTAAATTTTGTTCAACAAAAGATTTAAGAGGAGGAACATAAATTATATACCTTAATCAGAAAGAGCTTGCAACGTTTCCTGAAATAAAAACCAACCAAATCATACACCCACACTAAAAATCCAAACACATAAACGATGAACACTTCTCCCTGAAAATGAAAAACAAACAAATCACACACCCACACTAAATACCCAAACAGACAAAGGAAACCCCAAAAATTAATCATCCATTGTTCTTTTTTTGTATTTTTATAAAAAAAATATTGAACCAGAAACGAAACAGGACCAAAAAACAAAATTAATTTTGTTTAAAAAAAAAAGATTTAAGAACAAAACATAAATTATATACCTCACCCAGAAATGGCTTGCAAGCTCGTACAATAAAACCCTAAAATTCAAAAACCAATGTTTGTCACATCCCGGCCCGGGACGGATCACTTCTCGGGCCCGCTCCACCACCGTAGCATAATATTGTTTGCTTTGGGCCCCGACCATGCCCTCACGGTTTTGTTTCTGGGAACTCACGAGCAACTTCCCAGTGGGGAAATGGCTTGCAAGCTTGTACAATAAAACCCTAAAATTCAAAAACCAATGTTTGTCACATCCCGGCCCAGGGCGGATCACTTATCGGGCCCGCTCCACCACCGTAGCACGATATTGTCCGCTTTGGGTCCCGACCACGCCCTCACAGTTTTGTTTCTGGGAACTCACGAACAACTTCCCAGTGGATCACCCATCATGGGAGTGCTCTAGCCCCCTTCTCGCTTAACTTCGGAGTTCCTACGGAACCCGAAGCCAGTGAGCTCCCAAAAGGCCTTGTGCTAAGTAGGGATGGGAATATACATTTAAGGATCACTCCCCTTGGCGATGTGGGATGTCACAATGTTCCTTGCAACAAAAAACGAAATTAGATCAAACAACCATACACAAAGTACGAAAAAAATTAAGAAAACACTCAGTACAAAACGCCTAGACTTGAATTTTACACTAATCAATTCAAAAAATTTATTGCTAACCAAACAGAAAATAGAGAAGCGGATGAAGCAACGCACCTAAAATGGTGCGATTGGTTTATGGAAAACAACAGAAAAAAACAGACAAACTACCTTTTTAGATGATCGGATCGAAATCTAAACGGAAAGACAGGCGAAGATATAGAGAGAGCAAAAGAAAAGGAAAAGACAGAGAGAAGAAAAGAAGAGGAAACTGAAAAATGGAAGATGATTCTTCCCTAGAAAACACAACACGCACACACGGGAAAAAAAAATGAGAGAGGGCCAAAATGACCAATTCACCATACAATCTACTAAAGCCCAAAAAACATAAAGAGAAAGAGGGGCAAAATCGGTGGAGCACTGTTAATGAACAGTAGTTTTCCACTGGGTTTTAGTATAAATAAAATATGTTCTCAATTTTATTTTATTTTTACAAGGGTTATAGCTCCAACACGAGATGTTTAGAAGTCTTAGCATTTGACTGCATGAAACTTCCAAACAGAAAGAGAGAGAATTGAAGTTTATTTCCATCCAACAACAAGACACTTCCCATTAGTCCCCAATGTGCAACTCCTCCCACAAGCAAACTGTTTGGCCATAAGGTCTGCCTCTGTCCATACAGGCATCAAGGCACTCAAAATATGCACTGTAGAAGAAGAGTGCTTCATAGAAACGGTTAATGAAGATTGCATAGTTGTGATTTGCCTCTATTTCAGTGACCACCATGAGGCGTGGATTGAGGTTTCTGATTACTTTCATCAGAGATTCTGAACAATTGGGTTGGCTCATTGTACTGGATAGCAGTAGAGGGCAGTAAACTGCAACTGCTTCACCAGTCTCTAACTCAAAGATGTATTCTTTGACATCTTTGATATCTTTTACCATGGCTATCTTGAAGGTAAAAGGTAACTTCAATGCCTCAGCAAATTGAGCCAGCCTTCTGCCGGTGTCCTCAATTTTCTTCCTTGATGTTACTCCAGCAACGGTAACTTTCAGCATCTCAATCGGGCATTCGTATCTTGTTGCAAATGCGCTTGCATCAACACGATACAATGCCTTCCATTCTTGATTGCAAGGTCAATGAAATAAATCTTTTTGGATGATGCTGCACTCTCCACAATCGCTTGGATCCCCGCAAATTCGGTAACTTGATAGAAATGAACATCTAAAAAGCATGACATTAGAGCAGGACTCAAACCCGACATTGCCTCCTCGACATGCATTGTGAGAGCATCTCTATCTTTCGAGCCCTGAGATGTGCTTATGCCAGTTTCTTTGTCTATCTTCTCCTGAAGAGCTTCTGAACAGAATTTCCTCTACTGGAAGACAGGAAATCACATAGGTTCTGCAGCTTTTTCGCGCAGCCGTATTGTTTCTTTACAACCTTCTCAGCACAAGCTAAAAGAAGGTGTGCAAGCTCAACATCTTTGGTTTCCTGGTCTGAGAGGCCGAAGGGAGCGCTGCCTAGAACACCGTCAGCCATGCAGCCATTTGCCTGCCTTCGGGAAGAGAACTGTATAAATCGTGCTCTTGCAACTCTCATTACTTCAACAGTTGACAATCCAGAGGCACAACTCATGGTTTCAAGAGAAGAAAAAAACATATTTTTTTTCTTGTTTTTTGGAGTGCGAAAAGTGTACCAGTGTTGTTGTGGTTTTCTGTCTATTTATAAGCTGACCATTTAAGCTACGACTTTTTCACATGGTTTTGACATAACTTGTAATATATGTTATACCTTTACCTTCTGTGGAATTTCAAGGACAATCTGTCAACAGCTGTATGAAAACCGAAATTAGAAATTGTTAAGTAGGTCAGATTTGGACATATGTTTAGAAAATTAATTAGGACAGTGCAAAAGATTCTGGTTTCCCTCAAATGATTCTTGCTGATCTGAAAAAGCTTGTCCACAGTTTAATACATCCAAACTCTACATACGAAGCTTGTGCATGTAATGCTAGGAGTATGTGAGCGCTTGACGACAAGACCCAAGCAAGAAGCAAATTATTCTTTATGCTGATATAGTTTTCTCCATAACAAGGATCTGATATTTCTATAACTAAATTTGATTTGGACATGAGCCGACATGTTATGCACAAAAGGATAAAGGAATAAGGATTAGGGATAAGACAAACAAGGAAGATCGACGGTGCTTCATTTCCTTGGACATGGAATGGAACCTGCAGTAATCCTGGGTTGTTTTTTCAGGAACAACACCAGATAGCCCAACACCCCACTTGGAAGCCTCTTGCTTGAACAATTTTCAATATGATGTGAGCGCTGGACGACATGATCCAAGCAAGAAGCAAATTATTCTTTCTGCTGATATAGTTTTCTCGATAACAACTTAACAAGGATCTAATATTTCTAGAAATAAATTTGATTTGGACATCAGCCGGCATGTAATGCACAAAAGGGTAAGGGAATGAGGATTAGGGATAAGACAAGCAAGAAAAAAAAAACACACACACAATATTACAGTGAAGAAAGTACAAACACACACACAAAAGGGTAAGGGAATGAGCATTGCCTTCGTAAAGCATCGCAGGACAAAATAGTTGAGTTCATGGAAGAAAAGAAAAAAATACAAGAACTGTACAATAACATGAAAAATCAAGAACATCCAATACTACATTTGGTACTATGTGACACACAAAGGCACTTCAAGAATAGGACCGATGTTGGCAGGTCTTTCTTTAAACACAAATATTAAATCTAGACCAATCCTCAATTTAAGGGTATAGATAATATCGATTGTTCAAAAAAATCTAGACCAGTCCTTGGTTTAAGGGTATTTGAATTTAGATAGTAGTGGAATAAATCGATACATCCAGTGTTTAATGGACTTATGATCTATAGTTATAGAGACGTGTTTGGATGCACTTAAACATGTTTACGGTGATCATAAGCAGTTGCCTCTCTCAACAGCTCAGTTTTCTTTGCACGGGAATGCTTCCGAAGATAACTAGAGCAATGCAATTATCATCTTGGTGGACAAAGAGGAAAACTCAGAGTACGTACCCTAATATGGGACTTAATGTTAACAAATTCACTCATGAGTTTATGAGACAAAAGTACAATTCTGGTGCTTTCTCCCATGTTTGTGTTAGACTTAATTATATACTTCATTCAGAGAAATCGACCCTGCATGATGAACTGCAAACTGATACAAATGCATGCAGTTATACTAACCGTAGTGTCTATTAAACCATAGTTTTGCAGAAACGAGGGACACACTTGCTGTCGAAGACATGATGACTGAGATGGGATTTGGAAATTCCTTTTTCTTCGAAGCAGATTGGAACTCTTGCTCTCGATAGGACGAGCATTTACAGAATGAGCACCATGTAACTTACCCGAGAAAGGGGATCAAAACCTAACTTATAGGCTGCAATTGCTCCAACTATCATGGTAGCACAACACGATAGTTGTGCTAACTCTGTCTCCCTCCCATTCGCCTCCACTTTTTTTTCTTTCCAAAAAGAGCTTGAACACTTTAGGTGCCCCTGTTACTTCAATTAATGGTTTTTCCACTGCAAGTTTATTAAAATTAACACCTATTCATCCAATGAGAGGTTTATTATGTGTCACGAGAGCTTAACATTTTTTTTTAAATTATTTCATCATTAACGAACCAAAGACCTACCTAATTTAGGCGACTACGGGCATGACGTATGGACATATGTGAGGATAAATTAGTTCTTTTAGAGGTGTACGCCATGCACAAAGCCTCTCAATTACTTCATTACTACAATTAAAAAAGTAAAATGATTTAAATCGCGACAACTGAAACTATATGAATTAAAATAAAACTTCGCAAGCCCACCCTTCCTTCCAACATTGTCCTTAAAAAACTTCAAAACTGGCCCAATGGGGTTAAGGCCCAGTTTGGTTAGATTTACGGTGTGACATAAAGTTACCAATTGACCCGCCACTTTCACCTAACAGTAAATTAGTAACACTACCGACCTTGAACAACAGAATATTGACAGCAAAACAAAGTTGGCTCCACTACACCAAATCATAGTCTGACACCTCAGCAAACGCACATCAGACGACGTGGCGAATACCCAATGAATGCTCTCCTCTCTCTCTCTCTCTCTCTCTCTCTCTCTCTCTCACACGTATAAACAGCGACCGGTTCTCTCTTTCCTCTCCCCGCTTCGTATTCGTATTCCATATATAAAATTGTTCAGTGAATTTAACCGGGAGAGGAGGTGGTGGCGGCGGCGGCGAATCGGATCGGGGCAGATCGAATCGGATCGGACTGTGATGGCGGAGGACAAGTACAACCTGAAGAACCCGGCGGTGAAGCGGATACTGCAGGAGGTTAAGGAGATGCAATCCAAACCCTCCGACGATTTCATGAGCCTCCCCCTCGAGGTTTCTCACTTTTCCCAATAATTTTACAAATTTAGATTATTGCTCTTGTATTTTTATTTTGTTTAATTCCGCTTTGATGGTGAGATTTGAGTTTGATACCAGAATTTTGATTTGAATTGAATTTTAAATATTGGGGGTTCGAGCTGAATTTTGCTTTTTAGTTCATTTTTCTAAATTTCGCATTTGTTTTAAATTTTATGGCTATTTTGAAATTAGGGATATTGTTTGGACTGAATGCTAATTATCAATGTATCCATATTGTTAGCTGATTAGTGTTTGTTTTCAGGAGAACATATTTGACTGGCAATTTGCAATCAGAGGCCCTTGTGATACCGAATTCGAAGGGGGGATTTACCACGGGCGTATCCAGTTGCCGGCGGAGTACCCGTTCAAACCCCCTTCATTCATGTTGCTGACGGTAATATGGTGTGCATTTTTTAGGTTAATGCGCTAGTTTGCTGGTTGGGATAGTTTTTCAGTCATGATGTGTTGACTTGTTTACTTCACTTGCAGCCAAATGGTCGCTTCGAAACCCAAACCAAGATTTGCTTGAGCATATCGAATCATCATCCCGAGCATTGGCAGCCATCATGGAGCGGTAAATTCCACTCTTTCTTAGACATTGCTAGTGCGTAGTTATGTGGACAAAATGTCTCAAAAGCTATAATTTTGGAAGCTTATTATTACGTAGATAGGCCTGGCAGTGTTCCAATGTGCATTTTGTAAGTGGCATCCCTATTGCTTAGCCCAATCCCACATCCGAATTGATAACATCGTAACAGATACCCATTAAATCATGGTTGGCTTGAAATGGAGTTGGAACTGGACTTGCTTAGTCCAATGATCATATCACTATGATGTTCCTTGTTTCGGACTTTTCTCTTTATTCTTAATGAGTATCTATTCAATTATTGACATTTTAAGTGGTATTTGAGAACACGGTCTGTATGCTGATGTGAAACACAGCTGGAATTTGAGTTGATTCCTCGATGATTGACATTGTATTCTCATCTTGCTAATGTTCTGTGTCTGTTGGCAGTGCGGACTGCTTTAGTTGCACTTATTGCATTCATGCCTACCAACCCAAATGGTGCATTAGGTTCACTGGAATACAAGAAGGAAGAAAGGCGTTCTCTGGCCATCAAATCTCGTGCAGCAGCCCCTAGATATGGCACTGCAGAACGCCAAAAGTTAATGGCTGAGGTAAAATAACCAATGAAACTTCCACTGCAAATTAACACAGATGAAGTTTTTGTGTTGGGAACTTGCTAAAGGATAATATTAATCTCACAGATTCATGAATGTATGCTGAGCAAGGCACCCCCTGTCCCTCAACTGAGCCCCTCACAGGCTTCGGAAGAGCATCCTTCAAACAAGGAAGGCGATGTTCAGGAGAGTTCCGAAAGCGCTGGAGCCACACCGGCCGAGGAAACTTCTGGGGAAGGGCCTGCAAACCCAACAGCGGGAGACAGGATTGTTGAAGAAGTACAGGAAGCCCCTCTGAATGCTAACCCTGTCCCTGAAGTAGCAAGGGCGTTGAATGAAGCTCCTTCCACCGGATCAAGTCAGCCACTACAAAGGCCAGAAGTTAAAGTACAAAAGCCAGCCGACGATCGCTTGTTCACATGGGCTGCTGTCGGACTTACCATTGCAATCATGGTTCTGCTTTATAAGAAGTTTATGAAATCCAGCGGACACGGTGCTGTTTTCATGGATGAATCTTAGATTCAGTGACGATTCGAGCTGCCTTTGTAAACAGAATATGCCTACGTCTTATATAGTAGTTAAAGAGACATCTGTTTTAAAGTTTTAACATCTATTTGAAGTATCTGTGATCTCTTATGAATCTATGATCATCTAAAATGTCCACAGTTGTAAGTAAACTTAAAATGTTTTGTCATCCCAGAATCATTTCCCATCTCACACAAATATACAAATCATTTATATATTGTCACCTTTTATTTATTTTGTCAGGCCGTAACAGTATTACGTTCTATCTTTCTCTTCTTACATACTTTTGTTTAATCATGTCCGTTGTTCTCTTTATTTTTGGTGTTTTGCCCATAAATCATGCACGTTGCTGTCATCTTGTTTTTAATCAGACGGCCATAAATAAAAAAATTTAATTAGACGGCCAGAAATTAAAAGTGGGGATGGTCTTTCATTTTGGTGAATAGAGTGGTGAGGGTCTTGAAAATCAAATGGGCGCGTAGAAATGAAAAGAGGGAGAAAATCTCTAATTTTAATTAATTAATTAATTATATATGCTAGAATGATCTAATTCAAACATGCTCCCCTCGCGCCAAACTTAGCATAAGCCTTGGGTTTTTCTATCTTGAATTCAACCCTGCACATTAAGCAGTGAAATATTTCATCCCAAGTCGACAACTTCTCCATAAACAGAAACTTTTCGATTGCGACGAGAAAACATGGGACCAAACAAGTTTGTGATCTCGCTTCGTACCACTGAAGCGCATCTGTTCTTTCATATGTCTAACTATTCTACTTAGTTGTAATTACAGTATAATCACCTATTCTAACAACATTAGCGGTCAGCAAATAATTTACGAACAGATGATGCTACGCTATTCCATGACCGGTGACATAAAATTTGATGAGCTTTCCGTTATCCTGCTTCCAGCGGCCTATATCGAACATATTAGCTGGTTCAAGATGATGTGCAGGAGGAGATGATATTAGCAAGCAATCAGAGGCTACATCTTTTCGTGTATCTGTAACACTGGAGAGTGCACAGGGGAAGCTTCGACTTGGAATCCCGATACTTGTATGCATTCGTGCAGTTTGGACCCGCACATTTTTCACGTGGGCGAGGATAGCTAAATAACACGAACCATCAAAGTTATAAATGTGTCAATCTCAAGAAGAAAAGGCAAGATTGTAAAACGCAAAAATTAAGCAAATGCTGTACCTGCAAGGCACTGGGCTGAAAATACTAGGCAGACCAATATCATCAGAAAATGTAACGGTGGTTCCATTAGGACCGATGACCCATCGAACAGTGTTTGGTGCCAGTGTGACAGCACTGCCGGTCCTCCCCTGCATAAATATTATAGTTAATACTGGATGAGAATAAATGCAAACAACTACGGGAAAAACGGAAGAAGATTGAGAAATGTTCTGTAATCACTCAAAGACCTGATTCAATTCGTCCCTTTGCTGCTTCAGTTTTTCTTCCTCCTTCTTCTTCGAGTCTTGACCAAGTATTCTTCTGATTGCCCCAGCCTAAAAATTAGAGGTGAGACTGTTTCTACATTTACCACCTGAGATAATATTATAAAGCGTGAGATAAAGGCCAAACCTCAGCTTCCCTAGCTGCGTTCTCTAACTTCACTTTTCGTCTCTGTGCAGCCTCAGCTTTCTTTAATTGTCGTTCCACTTCAGACATTGCCTCCTTCTTGCCTGTGGTCAACCAGCCAACAGCAAAACTGAAAACAAGTTCAGTACGCATATGCATATATATGGCTACATTCAATATAGTCAGAATCATGCAACAAACACGGAGATAAGATGCGCACTTTTAGATGGGACAGGAAGCAAATCACTTGCAATGTCAAGAAAACCTGAACCAGGTAAAATATCTTTTCCAGGCTGCAGGGTCCGGTTACGTGTAGTGAGGGTCGATTCTTTCCTCCCATCTAGAAGTAGGCTAAGAGATCCTGTTTTCAGCTTCTTCCCGTTTGGTTCAGGTTCATCATCAGATGTCAATTCTTCTTCATCTTCTTCTCCCAAGTAATCTTTATCCTCGTGCATTTTTTCCGAGCTTGACCTTTTTTTACTAGCTTTTCCCAGCCTTGATGGTTTATACTCTCCACTATCATCTCCATGAAAGCGAATGTCCATTTGAATTCTCTCTGAACGAGTGACCTTAGATGCGCTTAATCTTTCAAGGAATTGGATTTCTTCATCTTCATCATCATCTTCATTAAATCCAGCACCCAAGGTGCTTCTCTTAGGAGCCCGCTTGCTCTTACGAACTGGCTCATTGACCCCATCTCCTGTATCATCCTGCATCAATAATGTTATGATACACGGCATCGTGTAACTTTTGAAACCAAAATAGCAACCGTTGAACTACAAATTTTCAAAGAGGTCCTTGTCATTACAGTTGTGATTATACAGAATTAAAAGAAAAATCATTGGAAAAATCAGACAGGATGACAAATAAATTCCACCGTATAGGTCGTAATTAACAATTGCAATAGTAACAAGAATCAGGGTGCGGTACCTGAGCAAGGGGATTCGGTTGGGGTGTGAAGGCATCTAAAGAGCTTGAAGATTTAGCTGTGGACGAGCCACCACCATTGCCAACATCTGTTAAATACTTGGTGTTGATTGTATGAGTAACACCTCGAAACTTAAGCTTTAACTTGTTCGGGTTGCTCTTACTTCCCAGTCCATCAGAATGCACTATTTTCTTCTTATTATTCTGATCCTCATCCATGGTTCCTTTGCCAATAGGGATACAAGAGCTGAGTGAAAATGTCGGTGGATTTAAGCGACGTTTATGTGACCCGAAACACCTCTTCTTCCTGACAATGCAACCTCCAGGCGAAAACCCAGCGCCACCCAAGCTTTCCATTTATACTAAAATCGTTAACTGCAAGAAACCAAGTCACCTAGGGCCTGTCTGGGACTGCTTCTTAAAAGTACTTTTAGGTCATAGAAGCGCTTTTTCCAAGTGCTTGTTCACGAGGCACTCGATTTTTTTTTATAAATTTAACATACTTCTAAAATATCACTTCTAGCAAACGCGCTTATGAGTCATGAGCCCCACAGAAGCAGTCCCAAACGGACGTGTGAGCGAATCAGTAAGCATGCCAGAAAACGAAAAGCAGCACTAAACTGAAGCTTAAAAATTTTCACTGTCTTGGTTTCGCTTTGGATTTTTAAGTTCTTACAGACAAGATTAACTATAACAGCACTCCACCTCGAGTCCATTTTCCTTCCTTAACCTATTTTCTATTTTTCCGAGCAACCAAACAGAAAATTAAGACCCCACTAACGTCCACTCTCACTCTACCTTCAAACTAACAAAACAAGAAAACAAGAAAGTACCTCCTAACATTTTAGCCTAATTTCTTTTTCTTGAGTTGGTATTTCTATTATGAGAGAGAGGTTTAGGGCCGAAGGGGTAGAGGAAGATGAAGACTTGAAAATAGACTATAAGAAAAGATTTGGAGAACTTGATTTAACAGAAGATCGGGCACAAAACCGAGCGCGATGGTGTTCTAAAATTCATACAGCTCACCCACTTAGTGGGATAAGAATTTGTTGTTGTTGGTATTTCAGATTTTCCGTGGAAACAGACAGAGCACAGAAAACGAAAAGAAAATGCGGAAACTGGAAGCGAAAAGCGAAGTCAAAAGGCACTTACCTTGAAGAAGTCAAGGAGCAGCCGGAAGCACAGCGGTGGAAGAGCAAGGAGAATCCCTAGCCCCGGAGGGAGGAGCCGGGGGGGTGCAGGAAAAGGAAGATTGGAGAAATAAAGGCTGAGGAGAGTGAGAGAGAGTAGTGGGAATGGTTTTGGTTTAGTAAAGCATGAAAGTGGATTATTATCTCCTTCATTTTCTTCCATTTTTGTTTTTCCTTTCATTTACTTAGCTCAGCTTTTTATACCTCGAGCGGTCGAGCCCAAGACTTGACAGGGTAGACCCGCCAAGCCCAAACAGAAACACTGCTGAGCTTTTTATTCCATATAAAATATTTCGAATTTGCTGTTTATAATATTTGAATTTAAAATCGTTTGCTTAAAAATGAAGATAAATACTATTAGATTGTAATACTGAGTGACAATTCTTCTTCAATGTTGACGCCGTGCAAGATATTAACCTTGAGGTTGAAAGCAAAAGCACTCATTACCTTCCACAGAATAACGTACTAGTTTTTGTAGATTAGGACTTACCTAAGTTGGTTAAGTCACTCACGTGCGTTCTTTTGCACTCAACTTAGAGTCCATCGTTAAGATTAGCTTTGAATATTTCTCGTAGAGAAAGACTTGGCTCTTCCTTAAAATACCCCGTGGCACATTCACAGAACTTCGTAGATTGAGGACTTCTCCTTAATCGGGGCTTAAAAGAGGGAAGCCTACTGAAAACAAGAGAAGGAGAACACAAATATGAGATATAGCTTGGCAAATCACCCATTACGGTTGGAAAGGTGTCACCAACTCTCAATTATTTACATTGTAACATACAATATTTTTACGTATTTGTAATACTAATGTGCCTTGCGAGGAGCTTATAGCTCAAGATGTTGACATAACTCTCTCTCATTTGCTTCTCTTTTATCTCGATCTAGTACTCTCCAAACGTAGTGGAGTAAGAGATGTAGTTCTCGAAGTACTTCTCTCTTATTTTTCTTGTTCTACTAACATTTCTCCCTAATTTCCTAATAATAAAGGAGTGCATAACTTTTTTAAAGTACTAATGATAGTTCACTTCGAAGTTTATCTCCCTAAATAGTCAAATATATGTGAATTCGATGAACTGATTAATATTGTCAAAATCTTATGAAAAAAAATATAAAAACAATATCAAATACTCCAAATCCTTAGTTTGATATCCCCTATTCAAATTCTTTCAAATCCCTACCCCAAAATGAATGTGATACAAATTTGAAATTTATGTAAATTTGCATAATAGCATATACAAGTAAATCCTATAGGCTATGTACAATGCTCCTCAAGAAATAAAGACAAATGATACAAGCCATAGTACAAAAATGTAAACTTTCTTTAATTTATATATTCCTAAATCTCTACTCTTCTCAATTTGCTAGCTATGTGATGTTTTTCTTGCACAACAAGAAACATCACAAAACAAAATGGAAGGAACTGAAGATGTATATAGATCATGATCATCACTTGATCAAGGAAGCAATGGCAAGGCAATTGCTGGCCATTTTATGAAGCTTGTCATCGTAATCACCCAGCGGAGATTGCTCTCCTTCAAACCCATCCCCACAAGTCACCGCATCGGTCACCACCCCACTAAGCATGCTATTAATCGTGCCCATGTCGCGGCTCTGGATTGCATCAATGGCGCTCTGAAGGCCGTCCAACGCATCAGAGTACATTTCCTTGCAATCACTGAGTGCAGCGACCGTGCCACGCGCAATGTTAGGCGTCGTCACAAGTTTTGAGGCTGCGGCTAGAGACATCTGGGCGTGTGCGGTGCAAGCCTTGATAACCATCTCTAGCGCGGATATGGGGTCAACCTTGGGTGGTTGGAAAGGGGTCAGGGATGAGATGCAAAGATCAGGGTAGTCTGTGTTTTTGCATAGTTCTTGGATTGCCGGGTTAGTGGTTGATGATGAGGCCTTGTTGGGAACAAAAGGCTGCGGAAAGAGGTTTCCGCGCGGCCTGTCAAAAGGACGGCGAAAAAAGGATGAGGAGGAAGATGGAGAAATAGAATTGCCAGCAGGGGGTGATGCTTGTGGAGGCTGTGAAGGAGGGTTTGGGGCCGGAGTTGGGGCCGGAGTAGGGCTACGGGTTGGTGGAGGGCCTGCTGGCCGCGATGAAGGGAAGACTTTACCCGCCGGTGGCTTACTAGGAGGCATAGATGCCTGCGAGTTAGGAGAACTAGGTGCTGGAGAGAGAACAGTTAGGTACCTCAGTTTCAAGTCCCGGGGCTTGCATACGGCTTGCACGGAGTTGAAGCCAAAAAGGAAGAAGAATAAGATGACAAGAGGCGTTTGAGTATAGCACTTTGGATCCATTGTTGTTCTTGAATTTGCTTGCAGGGTGGAGGTAAAAGAGGAGAAAATGAAAGAATGGGAGGCTTTTGAAAGATAATTTAAGCATGCAATAACAGCCACTCTGTATTTTGGTGAATTAACGGCTTTGTTTACGGATTGTTTGGCTATCAATGGAATTTAACTTAATTAACACATTCTTTTGTATTCAGAATTGGCTTAAAATTGGAGGACTAGAATTCAATCTCCTATAATAGGTGATGGTCTCTCACCCATTATTGTTACATTGAAGAGAATCGAACCTGACTAATCCTCACCCTAATCCGTTACCCCAAACCCCGGCGGATCTTAATCCTAACCCATTACCTGGCTCGTTCTTCACCACTTGGGCTAACCGCAAGGTCGCCTAGCTTAAGCTCTTCAGCTCAAATAAAGAGTACTCAGTTTGGAGCGCATAGATAAAAAAAAATTAAAAAAAAGGTGTGAAAATCGCTATCCTGTTAATTTTGTGTAATCAAAGCAGCTGCAGCCAACCGACCGTAACAAAGCAGCTGTCCAAGTCGTAAAGTTGAACCTTCTTCAAGATAGTTAAATAGCTGAAATTAATTTTACTGAATGTAGATTGCTGAACCTGAGGAACTTTAATTAATCAAGCCTTTATTTCTGGTAAGCGAATCACCATCTCGGACTACAAGTTGAATTCACATTATATACGGTAGCAAATGCATATAACGTAGCGATATACGCACATCAAATTTGTCCAACTTCAACATACCGCAACAAACAGTTGAAACCTTAATTTAACTAGATCTTATTAAGATAAAAACTAGATCTTGTGCAAACTAAAAGGCTCAGTTGCAGGTAAGGAAGCAATTGATGCATTGCACTTATTTACCCAGCATGCATTGAGGACAAAGGATTTAGCTGGCATGGGACTCAGAACTAGTCTTGACGACAGTAACTGGGCACGAAGCATTATTTACGATATGGTTGCTGACACTGCCCATTATAACCCTGCAAAAACAACAAACACGTCGAAATTCAATTAAAATCTAAACATTAATCAAAGAAACATAACTCAACAGAAGGGGGCATCCTTAGTTAGCAGTTATTACAAAAATAATTTCCAATGTGAAGGTTGTGAAACTAAGATGCATCATTATCTTCAACTTAAACCACTTTGCAAGGTTTAGATGTCGAGTTTAATCTTACAAAAGTCGGAGTATTAACGTTGTACAACTAATTATCGGAAGTGGGATTATTATGTGATTCGCAATCACAAACACACGAGTTGTAACAGTACAAACAGTGTAAGTGTCAAGGAACGTCATATGTTGGGCATTAGTCTAGTGTTGCCATCATGGAACCCAAGAAGTCGAGAAGAACTTGATTGCCAAAGAGCCAACCACAAAACAACATGGAAAACAATGACATCCCCTCAACCAACTCTACCACATGTACACAAGAATGCCGAAATATACAGACACAAACACAAATTCAAAGTCTGTGAATAGAAGTTTACTTGTTAATTTAGGACACATAACAATTTCGTCGATTTCATTCAGAAATTTGAGTTAAGCGACACAAAGGGCCAACATACCTAAGACCTCCCATATACAAATGAAGAGGAATACCACGAGTGAAGAGGAACAACAGTAGACCGTAGTACTAATGGCACAATTTCTCTGTCCGTTAGACTACCAAGTTAACTGCTATTTTTTGACGGTGCAATTCATTCCACAATTAAATCCGAAAATGCTGATGGATTACATGAATTTGTACCTCTTAAGCTTGCCAAGGCCTCTGTTTCCAATAACAAGGAAGCTCAAGGGGGTCTTGTCAATTGCCTCGAGAATCTTCTCACGGGCATCGCCCCAGTAGATCTTCATCACCACCGTAACCTGCTCCCATCCAACTAAATAGTTATCATTTTCGTAATAATGTCATTGCAACAAAGTCTAATTAGCATGATCCTTCAAGATTAATAATTTCACTAATTCAAACAAAAATCAATTTATAAAATCTAACCTCTTTCTGCGTCGCAGTGTTGGCGATGTCGATGGTTTCAGCGTCAGGCGTCACTCCATACTTCTTCATGATGGTGGGATCAGAAAACTCCTTCACAGGAATCAAAGCTGCAAACAAGTTATTCAATTTATCAATTAATCACCATGCATGGACTTGTAATTACAAACAAAACCCACAAATCAACACTAAAAACCAAACACAAATTAACAAAAACACACAGAAAATTTCCAAACTTGAACCAGAAAATCTTGATCAGAGACCACCGTATTTTTATGTATTTTTCAATTTTTTTATAAGAGCTGAAAATTCAGTCAATTTAGCAAGCAAACACTCATCACAACCAAAACCCAAAAATTAAAAACAAATGAAAACGAGAGACAGAGAAAGTTTCAATCTTGATCTATAAATTTTGTGTGAGAGAGAGAGAAAAGGAATACGTGAACCGGTGACGCCCCAGAGCTGCATCTCTCCCTGCTCGTAGTTCTCTTCAGGCCGTACGACAACCAAGATAAGGTGATCGCCTTTCCGGACAACGTTCTCGACTGCCCATTTCAGGGCCGCCCTGCTGCCCAGCGAGAAATCCACCGCCACTCCCACTCTCCTGTCTTCCATCTCTCTCTCTCTCTCTCTCTCTGGAAAAGCTGGTCAGAAACAACACCGAAAGTTCAGAGTCTGAGAAAAAAGAGCTCCGTACGCAAAAGAGCACAGTAAAGGAAAGTCGGTTATGTGTACAAAAATGATGTGAGGGCTCCATTTGTTGGTAGTTTACGTGCGCCGTTGGATGGTTCTTTGTGTGCGGCCCTGAGTATTGTGATCGGTGGCATCGGACGGTGGATGTTGTGGGGGAGGGATGTTGCTTTGTCTTTGCTTTAATTATGGGAATAAGACACGAACGAGAAATGACAATTGAATAGGTTAAAACGGATTTGGATCCTCGCCAGATCCCTTTGCTCGGGATCCTAGGGATCAATTCACGTTGACAGTTAATAAAAAATCATACGGTCTTAATTTTTTCCTTTTTTATACTGTTTATGTAAAACGAGACTGTTTCACTTTTAAAAATATAAAAAACATTTAATTGTGGTCACATAATTTTTTATTAGCGGTCCACGTGCGTTGATTTTTAAGATTTCCAGAGGATCGGGCGATGATTAAAATCCGGTTAAAACTATGGTCAGTGTGTCAGTGTGTCGGGATAGGCCCCAAAACGCGCGTAATTGAAACGACATGTCGTTTGGTTTTTTGAGCTTCAAATGGATGGCTTTGATTCCTTTTACAAGGTTGAGAATAAAAGCAAAAACTGCAACCTGGGGATTCTCTTAGTGTTCCACAGTACTTAATATTCTATATTTTTTTAACCGTTAGACCCTCTGTTAATGATTTTTGTATTTGAAACTTGATCAGATCACATTTTTATTATTAAAAATTATTCTCTTCGGTAGATCAAAGTTTAGATCTGATTTTTATTGTCGGCAATCTTTTTTGGTCGATGATTTGTTAAAACTAAAAATAGAGTTAGACCCATCTATAAGTGCTATAGAAGGCTTATATTATGTCTTTACTCTGTGAGATGGAGTAGCCTCTCTGCTCCTCCTGTACTTTTTTTCTCAGCCAAAAATACCATAAAATGAATAAATAAAGTTTAAATCTTTAATCATTGGGAAATTACTTTTTACATGCTTTTTTATTTTTTTACACACAGCTGTTTAGATCTGTTATTTGATTTTTTTTTTTTTTAATTCTTCAATTTAATGGATGAAGTTATACATGTTTGTATAAAGTGAGAAAATGTTGGTGAAAATCACTTCTCAGATCATAATGTGTTAACCGCTTGCATCTAGCTCACTTATTTCATGTTAGAAATGTAGTTGATCCGTATAGTAGTCAATAAATAATATCCAACTATTTGCATCTTGTTCATTTATTTCATGTGAAAGATATGGTCAGCAAATTCAATACGTGTACCGTTATCCATTATTTATTATGTACATTAAAAATAGATACATCCAAGTAAAAAACAATCAATTTCACATCAAGTGTGAAAAAAAAAGATGCATGCTATCAGCAAATTCAATACGTGTACATCATCCATTATTTATCATGTACGTTAAAAATAGACACATCCAAGTAAAAAACAATCAATTTCACATCCAAGTGTGAAAAGAGATGAATGATTATTTGTTCTAAATATCCAAGTGTGTGAAGAGATGAATGATTATTTGTTCTAGACATGGTGGAGAGCAAAGGTAAGTATGGAAAAGCAAGCTCCAACAAAGGTGAGGAGAAGAAGCAAAATTGCAACAACAAACACAACAACTGAGGTAGAAGTTTTGAGATGCTTGTGCTTCAACTTCTGCCGCTTTTCATGCCAACTCTTTCTCTTGTACTCACCTACCTCTTCAAAAATCCTCACGTAGTAAAAATCCTTCAAGCTGATCTCCTTGCATAGATTCTTAAACACTTCGAAAACCTCTTTATCCTTCTTCTCGTCGTGCATGAGAATCTCCCTTCGCCGGAGGAACTTCACATCTTTCTCAGAGCTGATGAGGCATCCCATGAGGAAGGCGTAGGACGTGACGTGCTGTACTGTATCGTCAATCTGACGCTGCTCCAGTGCAACGAGGTTCCGGAGAAGTGTTTCTGTGTATCCGTGGACTTCAAGAGAGGGGATTTTGAAAACTCCGCGAGAAAACTTGATGTCCAAGAAACTTGGGCTTCTAGCGCTCTTGAACTTAATGCCTGCCCTTTTGAGAATTTTTGCACAATCCATATTTTTGGGAGGTGCATCTTCTTTCGGTGGCAGTTTTGGATATGTTGGGAGGATGGAATGTCGAATCAGATCGAGCAAATGATACCCTTCTTGGTTGAACTTGTCTTGGATAACATGCTCATCATCTCCCGGGATTATTCTCTTGCAGAAGCGTGCAGCGAGCTCAACGAGTGACTCGTTACATTTTTTAGGAAGCGGTACTAATTGAAACAGCCTTTGAACAACAAAGAAAGGAATTTGGTTTTCTAGTAACAATGCCAAGTCATTCCTCATGCCGAAAAGCATCCCTACCGTGCTGAATATAGGATCTCGTCGCGACCTGAGGCTCTTGTAAGCGTACTTAAGAAACAGCTCAATGATGAAGCAGCCATCAACTAGCAACAACTGAACAAATTCATCACTAGGGAGGTCAATCTTTCCCTCGTAGCATCTTCTCGCTTTGTGCTCTAACTCTCTAAGAGCTTTCACACAGATGCTCAAGCTTGCTTCTAAATTTGGTTTTCGATTGAGGAGTGCATAAGAATAGCGCCACTTATCATCTTCCCCGACTTTAGTAGGTTCTCTGCGGTGCAAAGGACCGATGGAAACATTCTCCGGAGTATAGTTCTTTTCGTTGCCATGGAGAAGTTTGTCAGGGACTCGGAAGATGCAGACTGATACAGCAACGTTTTCCATCTTTTCTTTGATGGAAGATACAAGGTCATCTTTATCAAGAGAAGATACAAGGTCATCATGCTCAGGAATGATTTCGAGGGCGACATGGTCTCTTGTTTGTGCCTGTTTCTCTGATCTGTAACTATTTTCCATCTTTCAAAGGGGAATATTGGAAATTATCAAAAGAACCTGCAATGACTGAGAATCTTTTAAATTTGACTCTAAATGAAGCCTTAGTAATGTGGTAAAATCCTGCATTTGGTTTTCGGGAAGTAACTTCCGCACTTCATTTTTCTCCCCTTGTACTCCTCCCCTTTTTTCACCCTTCTGATTGAATAAATCAAACAAAAATCAATAGACAAGAACAAGGATAGGAGTCCAGAAGGAGAAAACGAGATTGCGGGAATCATTTCCCTGATCTTCCCCAGCCTTCTCAGCTCACAAGATATGAGTATAGTTGAAAAAGATTTGGAAATGAGTTACAAACACAGGCATGGTTAATCATAATTTTAATAAAAGAAAAGCATGGTTAATCACAATCTTAATACAAAAGGGAAATTGAGTGAAAATCATTTAAAAGCTGAAGCCAGGGAACATATAAATTCTCTTTACATATCAAAGTGAGCTTTAAACACCACAACAAAAACTAGTTCTTATCATCAGTTGGATAGAACATTTCCACTATAATGTACACTAATCGTATAGATATATGCATCACCGGTCGCCCGGCTGTACCTTATCCCACAAAACGGAATCCCGCTCCTGAAATTTTTTCTACATCGAACATTTCCAAGACAAATAAAATACAGAAAAAAAAACTCACAGTGTGGTTTAGGGTCAGTGTACCTTGCTACTTTTGGAGCTTTGAATAACCCAAGCAATGAGCAAGATCAGTTTCCATTGTTCTAGTTAATGATGAAAGAAGACCTGTGGTAGGTGCTATTTTGGTGTGAAAGAGCTGATTGGAATCAATGTTAACTTGGGGGGTTTGGCAAACATGCCCAAAACAGTACGAAATAAATTAAAGGAACCACAGCAGAGAGGGGCAGAGGCAGATCCTCTCTGAAAAAGGTATTTGGAAATGAGGCAGATTGTCTGCCCTCCTAATACCATGCCCTTCCCATCCCCTTCTATTTTGTGCGATCACGGTTAAGTCATGTCAAAATTTTATACTGATTATTTTATAGAGATAATAAGACAAAAAACAATAGGAATATAAAATGTTGACGTGGCTTAACCGTGACTGCACAAATATAAAGGGATGGGAAGGGTATGGTAAAAGGAGGGCAGACAATCCGCCTCCATTTGGAAACCATAAGAGAACATAGCTTTGTGCAAAGTAGGAGTTAAATATTAATTGCTTGAAAGCAAATTTAAGTATTAGTTTTAGCAGTGTGAACTCACTCTAACAGTTGTCGGGATACGAAGAAATGCCCGCGTCGGAAAATTGTGAAATCTTGCAAGGACTTACAAGGAGTTGGAAACTCTCTCTATTGTTAATCGGAGCAAGTTAGGTGAGAGTGCGTGTGAAGGTGTGAAGAAATATCTCACCTCAAAAAGTTAAGACTTTTTGCAAGAGCTTATAAAACGTCAAGTCATTTTCAGTAGTTCTAATTAATATTCTAAGTTTGTTCTGAGTTACAATGTTATAAATAACTTTCGCGTGAAAGACTTTAAATATGAACGCATCAACATGGCTTCTTGCTAGTTGTTATTTTTTTTTTCTTTTTTGCCTTTTCAAGATAATTACTTTAAGAATATGGTAAAGCCGGTGGAGTAAGGAACCTTATGGCCATATGTTTCATTTGGGACTATAGACATCTTTATTAGGCCTTAATAGGAGTTTTTTTTTCTTTTTTCTTTCTTTCTTTAACTTGAAAATTTTCACTTCAACTCACTTTTGGTCATATTTTTCAAATCATGACTCTTATTCATTATTATGTGCAGTTAGATCGCTAGGGACTATCTTATTCATATTCGTTACTTATTTTACATGTTTTTCTTGGTTAGACGCAGTGTGTGCTATGAGGATGAGACTTTGATTTGTGATAGTAGTCATAATTATGATCTATGAACATGGGTAATGCTAGATTTTGATGATGTGAGGTTCTTAGTTGTTTTTGCGACTTTGTCCGTTTAAGTTTTGACATTTTGAAAATGTTCTGATTTGATAATTTGGTTGATGAATTTTCTAATATACTTCATAGTATTATATAGTATACACTAGAAATTTTTACCTTTAAATTCTAAATCAATGATTTAATAATCAAGATCTAACCGCAAAAATATCTCGTTTTGTTGGTATTTAATAAAAGTTTGTTTTCGCCCACCCCCTTCTAACTCAAAGTAACCGTTACCTCTCCCGAGTCATGTCACGAATCTAAAACACCGACCACGATTACTCTACACTCTTTAATTATTTCTTATGATTAATTAGATTGAAAACTTACCATAATACTTTGTATATATCTTCTTATTAAAAATTTGGTTGGAATCTTTAATATATCATTTCTCTTCCTCCTCCATCGGCTACATCATCCGCAACTCGAACCATAGAAGAAACAAAACAAAACAAAAGATTTGCAAATTCGAAGAAGCAACAACACATTGGAAAAAGATCACATATTATATAGATATACACTTGAATAGATTATATGGTAAACATTTAACAAAATAAAAACGTAAGTGGGTTTATCCTTCGATTCCTTGCCCCTGTTTGGTGGGCTAGTTGTGATTGATTGTAACCAATTAAAATGAACTTGAGTTTCAGTCTACTGTTTGTTGTGTCAAAATGTGAACTTGGTAATATAAGTTATGAATTCACAATAGAATGAGTTATATAACTTATTATTATATTTAAGTTACAAGTCATGTCTTACAAAATCTAACAAATCTATGCTAATCCATTCTTATCTCTAAGACCTAATTTCTTCAACCCACCAAACGAGCCCGACCCATTTGGTGGGTTGGAGGAAATTAGACCTTAGGGATCAAATTGAACTGACAAGGACTTGTAAGACAGTACTTGTAACTCAAGTACAATGATATGTTAGGTAACCCACTCTATTGTGGTCTTAGAACCAATCATGTCTAGTACTGTCAATTTCACAATTTAATACAACAAACAACGAACTCAAGTCTATTTTACTTGGTCACAACTTGTCTTATTTAACCACCAAACGGTGTTTAATCTTTGGTAGCCGATTAAAATTATATGAAGTCTCATATGATATCTCACTTTTTATTGGAGTTGTCGATGATATAGCCGATATGAGGGGGAAGAAGAAGAATTATAAGATTCCAATCAAATATTTAATATGAAGATATTATAGAAAGTATAAATGGTAAGTTAAACTAATAACATTTTTTTTTTCTTTTTTCATAAGAAACAATATTTTTTTTAAAGAATTCTATACGAAATTGTCACATCCCGACCCGGGCCCCACCACATCTCGAGCTCCACATTCGTCGTAGCACGATATTGTCCGCTTTAGGTCCCGACCACGCCTTCACGGTTTTGTTTCTGGGAACTCACACGAGAACTTCCCAGAAACAAAACCGTGAGGGCGTGGTCGGGGCCCAAAGCGGATAATATCGTGCTACGGCGGAGGTGGGGCCCAGGTCGGGATGTAACAATTTGGTATCAGAGCCTAACCCTGGCCACGTGTGTGCCGACGAGGATGTCGGGCCCCTAAGAGGGGTGGATTGTGAGATCCCACATCATCCATGTGAGTGGATCCTGTGAGCCTTATTTGTATATTCTCATCTCTACCTAGTGCGATGCCTTTTGGGAGCTCACTGGCTTCGGGTTCCATCAGAGCTCCGAAGTTAAGCGAGTAGCGCGAGAGCACTCCCATGATGGGTGATCCATTGGGAAGTTCTTGTGTGAGTTCCCAAAAACAAAACCGTGAGGGCATGGTTGGGGCCCAAATTGGACAATATCGTGCTACGGTGGAGGTGTGCCCGGGATGTGGTGAGGGCTCAAGCCGGGATGTGACAAAATAATTAAAGGGTATACACTAATTATAATTGGTGTTTTACACGTCACACAATTATGGAAGGGATTACGATTACCTTGAGTTAAGAGGGTGAGCAAAAATGAATGAAATTTTTTATTCAGATCTATTTATTCTCTTTCTACACTTTTTTTTTAAACAAAGAATATTATAAATATTATCTACACTAAAGGAAGGGGTGGGCTTAGCCTCACAATGAGCTAACAATAATATGGTTCAAATTCGCCTTTGGCGAGAATCGAACCTAAGACCTCTCATTTATAAGTGAAGAGAAATATCACTAGACCCTAGTACTAAGTGGCTCTTCTACACTTAACTTATTATTTTTAATGTTGAAATTTTGAATGTGCCCAACAATGTCTTTCTGCACCCAAAATGAAAAAGAACAAAAATTAAAATATAATTTTGTAAATGGAAACTCCGGCCGCCCCATCTCTCCAAACCCCAACCAGCCCAATCTTTACCCCTCCCCAACCCCCCACCGCAAAGTCCCCTACCACCCACACTGAAAACCCCAAATATCTCAGCCATTACTACCCCTCTCTCGATCTTTCTTTAGCCACACAACATCTCATTCTTTCATGCAGTTTTTCTAACATGTTGGAATTTCGCCAAAACTGTTGACCAATGAATCTAACTGTGTTGCACTATTAAGTGCACGATATATGTGTAGAATCACAACTTTAATATTATCATAAAAAATTTCAAAAAAATATTATGATGTTGTAGGCATAATTTACTGAACAATTATGGTGGCCATAGAGAGGGGTGTGGCGGCAATAGAGAGAAAGAGAGAGATGTGTAATTGTGAGGTGTGTTTTATCTCACCCCATTGTACCTTTATTTATAGTAGTAGGATAGGTAAAAATCTTTCCCTTTAAAATTACAACATTTAATAGGTAATCTGCTTCTAATAGAAATATAAGATACATTCCCATATCTACTAGGATTTACACAATCACATTCCTATTCTAATAGGACTACAACACTCCCCATTGAGTGTGTAAATACTCAAGTAAATGGCGCATCAGGTCTTCAGTGATGAAGCAAGTACAGTTGATGAAGTCGACGGCATAATGAGCAAATGTAAGTCTCAAATCAATGGAAGAATGCATAAAAAGTAAAACTTACAAAACCCCGCTATGATAAAACCCAAGGTGGGAGAAAAACCCATAGTCTAAGGAGAAACATGAGAAGTTGCATTAAGTCAAAACTATACGTCTTTTGGACGCAAGTAGAAGAGTTCACAAGGGTATCATCAGCCCAGAATGAGTGCCTCGTTAAAACCTAGTTAGGTAGCAAAAACCCAATGGGAAAAAATGCTCCTAATTGTAGGGAAAAAAAGTATATTAAGATCAAGTGAGTATACTTCTGGATACTCCCCCTGAGTTTGACATAACTTCCAAATGAAAACTACAAGCATTGCATATGATAGTTAGGCATACCAATTCCTCGGACAAGCTTCTGGAAGGTTGACTTCAGCAATGACGTCGTGTAAAGGTAGGCAAGGTTATCTGGGATCGGCTTGCATGACTTCAATCTCCTGATGCTTTGCTGATGTAGAAGTAGACACAATATGTCTTGGTGTTGACTTTGTTATGTATCATGGCTTGGTCTGTTGATACATGCGGCATAATATTCATGGATCGTTGTCGAGACTCAACGATGGATGAAAAACAGCAAGTACTTCGAATATGCTCAACAAGAACTCCTAACCATGTCTCACTTGTGGCGTAGTGAAGTGAGGTGAGTCTTGGAATGATTCGAAGATTTCGCAACTAAGGTCATATCGTGGACCTCCAAGATATTGCGATATCCTTTAACGGTAAAGACATAACCATTTGGGGATTTTGCCTTGTGCAGGTTTGATAAGTAACCGGCGTCAGCATAACAAACAAGGCAAGCATCATTCCGAGGATCAGGAGGGTTGGAACCGCTCGAGATGCGTTGGGATTTGCCCTCCTAGTACCTTCATGGTACATTTTTAATACCAATTCAGTGGTTGCGTGTAAGCACGGTGCTGCATCTTTACCAAGATCAACAACGAATGAGATGTCCTGTCTAAATACAATAAGCTAAGTACAACAAAGCGCAAAGTTGAACTTAGATATGGAATTTCGAATTCCATAACCTTTTCAAGGGTCTCATTTGCATATAACATATGGACGATCAAAGGTATACTCAAAGGTGACACATTCGAAGTGTAGTTCGACTGGTAGACCAAAATATCGTCAGAACAATGCTTTTAACTTTAGGTCAATGCATAAACGAGTTTTCCTAAGATCATTCATCTCAAATTCCATCTTCAGGTACGAGGCAATTTTCTCAAGCTCTTCCAGAATCTTAGTAAGATTCGTGTCAACGACATAAACTGTAACTCTAGCAATTCGGAATAAGACTTCATAGTTTAACACGCAAGGGCATAATTCATCATTGACTGATCAAATAATCACTTAGACAGGTATACCACATCCGTCGTATTGTAAGTGAACGCCTCAAACAAATTAAAAGGGGTGTTCCGTGGTTTGGAACTATTTGAACTAGTCCATGTAATTCTTCGAGAACTTACATGTAAATCTCCGTATCTATATCCCCATGGAAAAACACTAACCACATTTCATAATACTGCTATCAATCACATGACGTTTTGAAAGAAACCTTGCGCCGTAAGGCGTGCATCATATCGCACTATTTCATTCATCTCATAACGTTTCCTTTCCCACTTGTAACATAACAGGGTTACCTTGGGCATTGTAGGAACTACAGGTCCAATACACGCTTTGGTAAGGAATTTGATCAGGATTGTAATTTCAGTTGTCCAATCAGTTCTACGTTGTCACTTAATCAACGGAACACGGTTCGATATCGTCGCTTTTCATTTATGTCGGTAGCTACCATATAAGTGAAAACATCATCGATGATAATCTCATTTCAATTCCATTTAGCTCATCCAAACTAGTATACTGGACCAAGAACTTCAAGTCTCGGGAGTAATCCGGATTAATCTCATGAGATGGAAATGATTTAAGACAGTGATCGAGTTTAGATTCATTGTTGTGCCGTGTCTTCCTCTTCTAGAGAAGTGAATCCTACGAACCAAATGATTTGTCGTGCTCCAGGTCAAGACAGATTGATTGGATATCCAGGTCAAGACAGATTGCATGGATAATTGTCGATGTTGACTCGACGTCCGTTAAGTACGTTTATCCTTGCATGCATGTTTGCAGCTGGTATATGATCTCGTCACTTTAGCTAGATCAGAGGAATGCGTCTGGGGCAACATTCTGAAATCTAGAATTCATCGCACTTGCTTATCACACTTATGCGGTATGGGGATCGAGATGAGACATAGTGGGCAACGTCCACGTAAATTTGCGCCGTTCTCCAGGAACGTTGACGTTCTTATCTCCCCTTACCGGCGGGAAGAATGTCTCATTAAAGTGACAACCCGTAAATAAGCGGCAAAGAGATCGCATGCAAGGGCTCGAAGAAAGCTAGTGTGAAGAAGAATCATGATCGACAAAAAATGCACATCCTTATTTGAGGACCCATATTGGTACGTTGCAGCGGCGCAACTTGGCACATGGAATGCACACCCAAATGCGTAAATACGAAAATCGTCAGGTTCGTATCCAGAAACCAACTGTAATGTCATATAGGTTGGGTGGCAATGGGTCTCAAGGTGGACCAACATAACTGCGTACAAGGATTGCATAGCCCTAGGCAGAAATTGAAAACTTGGTAAGTTTACCAAAATCTGGGCGATCATTTAAATTGCGCTTTATGACCGCTAGGCAAGGCTATCTTGAATATCCCTAAAAACTCAACGTCAGGGAGAATTTAAGGTCCCTTAAATGGTGATGCAGTACCATTCATACAACGAGGAGAGTGCCAAATGCTCTTAATCAGGTTGGATATACCTGAAGTCGTTGTTAGAAATGTGATTTAGGTGTAAAGTTAGTGTGCGTAGTACGCATTGATCCAGACAACTAACTTTCCCACATTCCTACCTAATCACGTGTTTAATTGAATCGGTCACATGTATTAAGAAACATGATTCAATTAACTCATATTCGAGGACAATATCAATAAGATTATTCATAAGTAAAACATACACCAAACTTGAATCCAAGAACACGGAAAAATGTTCACAAAGTAAATAGTTTACTAAGGGGATTCAGCCAACATGGCCATGCATGTCAAAATTCTGTTCTTCCAACGATGTTAGGTGGAGCAAAATCAATCTCACATATTGACTACTAGAATGGTACTCCTTAACAAAATTGGTAGGGGCACGAACAGGTGCATAACCAATGATCTATTCCATCAAGATGGAAGTAGATTCTGCATGGTTAACGTTTAGATATATTATCCCTTATTCTTCGAAGTTTTAGGTCTTAGGTGCCAAGGATCATGCTTCGGGCATGATGCCATACCTTGGCAGACCCTGATTCTACCATATGTTTGTGTTAGTAATCAGATCCAAGAATTTGGTAAACTTCTGCTTTCTACACTACTACTTCAGTGGTGAGTTAGAAACATGGAAGGACGAGAAAAGTATTCTCTAGTCAAAATTCGATCAAATTTATAAACTCAAGAATTGTACTCATTCATGGACGTAATCATGGTGTGCATCAGGCAATGTCTTTCATGATTAGACAGTCCGTAGAAGCGAGCAAAAGAGCCATGGAATCCTTGTTCGGGAGATATTTCCATTTGTAATGCTTCGAGCATAAGACTTCGAATGAAGATCATGGCAGAGGCTTATTCAGCTCTTCCATGCTATTGTTGGCTTCAATGGTGTCTCAGCTTCTTAATAGTCAAGTGGAGATTCACGTCTTGTACCCCACATGAAGTGGTTTTTATTAGAAACATCCAAATTAGGAAAATCAAACTTGTTACGGTTCGACAATCCACTGAATTTGGAGGGAACAAGATTGTGATTGGTGCTATGGGAATGAATCATCTATATGCATCAAAGTTAGAACATTCGAGTTCTAAGACTTGGTTTCATGAAAAACGTCGGGTTTTCATGGGTGTATTATTTTATGAAATCTTTGGGTTTCAAAGGCACTAAGTTTGAAACCACAGGTTCAATTTAGTTTATGAACGTTTAGTTCATAAAAGAGAGGTTCCTGCAAGAACACAGAATGCAATATACAACTAAGTGTAGTGGATTTGAGTTTCTTGAGGAACTCAAGTGTGAGCGCTTCGGGACTACGAAAGTGAGTCAACGGTTCAAAGTATAAAAATAAATTATTGAATCGTTAATGTCCAAAAGTAATATTCAGGTCAATAATTTTGGATTCATTATTAGATAAATGGATTGCATGTCACTTTTGATTAATTCAATAAATCGGGACCATTCGGGGTCGATCGTAAAAGCAAAAATAATA
The DNA here is from genome assembly GCA_024362995.1 of Heteromeles arbutifolia. NCBI lineage: Eukaryota > Viridiplantae > Streptophyta > Magnoliopsida > Rosales > Rosaceae > Heteromeles > Heteromeles arbutifolia. The sequence continues at coordinate 25,913,256 of JANCRC010000006.1, forward strand.
ATAACATTCGAGTTAAAATTATTTAAAAATACCAAAAAATAACATTAGATTTAAAAAGCCATAGCCTAATAACATTGAACTTGGGTGCCGTGAGTAGTACACCAAAAATATGGGCTGAAAAAAAAAAAAAAAACAAAACAGCCAAAAATTGGCTTTGGACCGAGAACAAAAGGCAGCCCAGCAAAGGATTGCTGGCTGCTGTCCTATATACGGCCCTGCAGCATCAGTGGGCTTCGGGTCATGGCTGCAAAACAGCTCAGATGGCTGCAAGTGGCAGCGGGCCGTGGAAGAAAGAAAAAAAATCGGGAGCCCAAGTGGGCGGGTCAAAGAGCAAGGGCTCTTATTGCAACTGCAGACTGATATGATAGGGAGCCCAAGTGGGCTGAGGGCTGCATGCCCTTTGTACACGAAATCTGCCCAGGCCCAGCGCACAGGGCTGCTGTGGTCCAGATGAAACATGCCGAAGCTGCTGGCTCGGCTTGGCTTGGTAGAGGTGCGGCTTCAGGCCGTGTCCACAAAGCATCCCCTTTTTGGTTCCCTTTTTTTTTTTTCTAAATTCCTAGGATTTGAAAAACCTTAATTTCTTCTAATTTCTTTCGATTCTTTGACTCACATATTCCACATAGCGATTTATAATTATGTAATGTATAAACAAATATATATATTGACAAATATATAACCATATACAATATATCTATAGGAAGAAAAATATAAACATAGACGCGTTCATGCATCGTGGGGAATGTTTTCATGCTTCATGGTCGTTTCAAATATCTTACTTTATTTTAAGCGTACCTGATTGACAAAAAACGATAAAAGCCTTTGAATTTGTAGAAGTTTTTTCTCGAAAAACGTGAATTGCATCTCCAACGCGTTGTATCACGTTCAACAAATAAAAATTAAATTGAATCAATATCATGTAGATTAATTCAATAAAGAGTAAATTGTACGAATGGTCCCTCAACTTTAATCAAATTGGAGTAATGGTTCCTCAACTAAAAATCCATTACCATTGGTCCCTCAACTTATCAAAATGTGTAGCTATAGTCCTTCTCATCAATTTTGTCAAAATTTTGTCAAAATAAGCTATGTTGGAATGATCATTTATACAATTAAGATCCCTCAACTCATCAAAGTGTATAATTATGGTTCTTTTCGTCAACTATGTCAAATTTTTTGTCAAAACGAGTTATATTGGAAGGACCATTGTTACAATTGGGTTAGAGTTAAGAGATCATTTCTCCAGTTGAATTAAAGTTGAGGGACCAATGGTAATAGATTTTTAGTTGAGGGACCATAGCTGCACGTTTTGATAAGTTGAGGGACCAATGGTAATTGATTTTTAGTTGAGGGATCATTGCTCCAATTGCGTTAAAGTTAAGGGATAATAGCTACAATTTACTCTTCAATAAAAGAATAAATTAATCACAAAAAAAAAAAAAAAAAAAAAACGTAATCCCCCAATTGAAGAATAAACTCTCTTTAGCGCATCGTCAATATTGTGTTGATAATGTGTTGTAGACATAATTTACTGAACAATTATGGTGGCCATAACGAGGGGTGCTGCGGCAATAGAGAGAGATGTGTAATTGTGAGGTATGTTTTATCTCACCCCATTATGCCTTTATTTATAGTAGTAGGATAGGTAAAAACTTTTCCCTTTAGAATTACAACCTTTAATAGGTAATATACTCCTAATAGAAATATAAGATACATTCTCATATCTACTAGAATTTACACAATCACACTCCTATTCTAATAGAACTGCAACATATGATAAATTTCTTTTTAATGGTAGATTGTTGGGAAATAATCGTGGGTGGTAGAGGAAGTAAACGGGGGTAATAATAGTAAAATCCAGTACCTCACGTGGCATACCAGGTTAACACGTGATTTAGAGTATACGCAGGAACATTCCTCCCTCGCTCCAGTCTGTCGGTCCTCACTCTCTCACTCACAAAGCTTACCTGACCAGATGACCAGATCAAAGATGCCATCGTAGCCGTCCATCTCAAAATTTCCCGGCGAAGAAAGTGGAAGAGGAGCCCCAGTAAACAAGTAAGCTCGATCCAATTCCAAAGCCAACTCCTCCGTGGTTTTTTTTTTTTTTTTTTTTTTTTTCTGTTTTCGTTTTGTTTTCTTCGTAACCGAAAAACGCAACTGCAACTTTTTGTCCCAGTCTTCTTCTCTCTCTGCAGCGTAAGGGCGTTTGATTTGTATTCTGCTTCGAAACGATGGCGTTTTGGTGGGCTCTCTTCGTCCTCGGATTCGCTTACGCCGTTTGTAGGTTCCTCTTGATGCTCATTCCCCCCAATGTGCCTTCTATCGAAGTCGATGCTTCTGATGGTATGCTGCTACCCCTCTCTCTCTCTCTCTCTCTCTCTCGAGATTGTATGATTGATTGATTGATTAATTGGGCGTGGTTTGATCAATGGCAGTGTTGGATGATGGGAATCAGACGCAGGAGAACAGTTTCATATACGTGAGTTTCTCTAAGCTTTTTGGCTCCCTTGATTGTAATTGTTACAACAATTTGTGATCTTTATAAGCATTTCTCTCCAGTTCATTATTGTAGTTAGTTTCTTCGCATTTATCGCTTAATCTGATCTAATTATAGTTTTGGAAGTAATTAAATGGCTTATAATTGCATTCAAATCTGTTTCACTTTGCACTTGTTCTTGTCGTCTGAGTTGTAGTCAATGTGATTGTGTCAAGCACTCAATTGGGTACCTCTTATTGGGGTTTTACGTTGCAGGTACCTCCGAGGGGAAGGACACCACAAGCAGAGACCAAGGTTCAGTGCTATGAGCCTGCAACCATGAAATACTTGGGATATTTCCCTGCACTGACACCCGTTGAGGTGAGACATGTTATGCATCCTTGGATCTGGGGATTGGTGAATTGAATGCGTAGGGAGTTCCAATATTGTACTCCTCTTTCCTGAATTCTAAGCGGGTAGATTATTGTTCTGTTCGGTATTAAGTGATGAGCTTGAGTTTGTGCCTGCATACATAGTGCCTGATTTTGAATTCACAAACAAAGTTCAAATGATAAAATTGGTGGAGATAAGAATATTACAACTGTTGGGATAATCCGCTTTGTAAATGTCAGGTCAAGGAGCGTGTAGCTCAAGCAAGAAAGGCACAAAAAGTATGGGCAAAGAGTAGCTTCAAGCAAAGACGCCAGTTTCTCCGGATTCTTCTCAAGTATATTATTGAACACCAAGAGCTTATATGTGAGTAAGTACTCTATTCAAACCTCTCTCTCATCTAAAGTATTATGTAGACAAGTTTATGAAATAATGAGAACATATAAGTATGTGATGCACAATCTGTCCGTATGAAATTATAAATAGGTGGTACTCTATTTACATGGGTTTCTCATTTAGTGTCTTTTTATTGTGATAGACTATTAATCGAGATTAGTTTGTGTACTTACGTATATAAAATTTTGATTAGAATATCTTCACGTGATACGGGAAAGACAATGGTGGATGCCTCTCTAGGGGAGATAATGACAACATGTGAGAAGATCACTTGGCTCCTTTCAGAGGGTGAGCGTTGGCTAAAGCCTGAATACCGGTATTTTTCTTCTGCTTTGTTTACATTTTCTATATCTTATCCGATCTCTGTTAATTTGAGTAACATAACTGTCTGCTGTGGTATATACCTTGTTGGCCATCTTCATCATGGTTTGTTCAATTGCAGTATCACTGATATATGTTTGGTGATATTTGCGGACTTGAATGATACCTGTACCACTACCTTCCAGATTTTTATATTTATGTTTAGTTTTTATACTGTACTCTTTTTCGGACATGCACCTTCTTCGTATCAATTTTACCATTTCTATCCAATTTTTTTTTCTTTTTAACCCATATAAGGAGTTTTTTTAACGGTTTTTAGGCAACATAGATTCACTTCCACCAATGGACATATAAATGAACTGTATTGTGATTATTGTTCGTGACAAAATTTGCAGATGTTGCGGAAGGTCAATGCTTCACAAGAGATCCAAAGTGGAATTCCATCCCCTTGGAGTCGTTGGTGCTATTGTGTCATGGAATTATCCTTTTCATAATATTTTTAATCCAATGTTGGCAGCGGTGTTTTCTGGAAACAGCATTGTGATTAAGGTAGTTATTGTTAGAATGTCCACTGTTATTTTAATTAATCACTATCTGCACTTGTCTCTATATCCGTAATACCTTATTCCATTTGACTCGCATATCTGTGTTACCTATTATTAGTTGCTGGGGATTTAGGCTATATATCCTTAGAAAGTGGCTCACGAGAAAAGTATATAGACATAGTTTATCTTCTAATGATTTGCACTGAAGATTATTTGTTAATTTGACAGAGAACCATATGCTTGTAATTGCAGGTTTCAGAACATGCAAGCTGGTCTGGTTGTTTCTACCTCCGAATAATCCAGTCAGCCCTTGCTGCTGTAGGAGCACCTGAAAATTTAGTTGACGTTGTAACAGGGTATTGATTTTCCATTTTTGGTTGGGCGGCGGTTGTTTCTTTCTCTCGTCTTGTTTAACTGTCTCCTTATGATCTAACCTTTTCTTCCTCACTAGGTTTGCTGAAACTGGAGAAGCACTGGTGTCTTCTGTTGACAAGATAATATTTGTTGGATCGCCTGGTGTGGGTAAGATGGTATGATCTTCTTTTGCCTGATTGGATGGATTTCTTGTTCTTGTTTAATTCCTCGAATGGGCTTCTCACTTCCAACTTTCACTTCTGCTATTTCTGCAGATAATGAAAAGTGCTGCTGAGAATCTTACACCAGTTACACTTGAACTTGGTGGGAAAGATGCATTCATTGTTTGTGAAGACGTAGATGTGGAACATGTATGATTTTTTTCCTATCTTCATGATGTTTATCAGACATGGACATTTAATATGAAGGATATTTTGGATTATAATTTTTTATATTCCTGAACACCATATTAACCTAACTACTCAATTTAGGTTTCCCAAATTGCCGTGAGAGCTGTTCTGCAGTCAAGTGGACAGAACTGTGCTGGGGCAGAGAGATTTTATGTTCATGAGAAGATTTATTCTTCATTTGTCAGTCAAGTTTCCAAGATTGTAAAATCTGTTTCTGCTGTAAGTATGTCCCTATCAACATGCATTGTCCCGAAGCTGAATCTTTAGGTTGTCTTACAACTTTTTTTCTTTGTCGTGATTTCAGTGAAGTTTGATTTTACAGTTAGCATTTATATGCACTACATATTCTTTTAGTTACAATGTCAGCCAGATGCAGACTTGCCTTCCCAGGTTCATAATCACATAGGCTGGAATGGTCGGGAAAAATTAATGAAAAATTATCCAGCTAGTTCTGTGGAGATAGTTATACAACGTCTACTTAAACATGGGTTCAATAAGAGTTGTGCATTTATAAGAACTTAATATTCAAACTCCTCATTCTGTCAGTTTATCTTCTTTTGTAGGGTCCACCACTTACTGGAAGATATGATATGGGAGCTATATGTTTGCAAGAGCACTCTGAAAGGCTTCAATACCTTGTAAATGATGCCTTAGACAAAGGAGCAAAGTTTGTTGTTCGGGGAAGTGTTGGCCATATAGGTGAAGGTGCAGTTGATCAGTTTTTCCCACCTACTGTGATTGAAAATGTAAATCACACGATGAAGCTGATGCAAGAGGAGGTATCCAAATTTGCATGTTTTCTAGCATTTTCGTATACACCTTTAATATCCAATTAGTTACATGGGGAAATGCTTTCTACAATTTTGCAGGCATTTGGACCAATCATGCCAATAATGAAATTTAGCACTGATGAAGAGGCTGTCAAGCTTGCTAATGATTCAAAATATGGTCTTGGCTGTGCTGTTTTTTCTGGCAGCCAGCGTCGTGCAAAAGAGATAGCTTCCCAAATACACTGTGGAGTTGCTGCAATCAATGATTTTGCATCAACGTACATGTGTCAGGTAAATATTTTATCAGCTGGTAGTTGATATTGTTTCAGTTTTCTTCCTTGTTCTTTTGTTTTTGACTGAAGATGGATTTTTTTGTTGTCATTTATCAGAGATCCCCTTAGTTGAAGCATAACAAGTATCCTTGTTGCAGCACAACTCGTTATTATTTTGTTCGACATGATGACATTGTTAATCCAATGAACTAAAGATGTCTCTTACTTTCGTGAATTTGCAGTCCCTGCCATTTGGTGGCGTGAAAGACAGTGGATTTGGAAGGTTTGCTGGTGTAGAAGGATTGCGAGCGTGTTGTCTTGTAAAATCAGTTGTCGAGGATAGATGGTGGCCATACATTAAGACCAAGATACCAAATCCTATTCAGGTCAGATAACAAAACCGAACTGTATTGTCATCTCTAAACCGAACTGTATTGTCATCTCCTTCGCCCTCCCTCTCTCTCACACACACACACACACACACACACACACACACACACACACACACACACACACACATTGAAACCCCAAATCTGACTGATTTTCCTACTTGGCCAACCACAGTATCCTGTTGCGGAGAATGGCTTTGATTTCCAGGAATCACTTGTTGAAGCACTCTATGGCATGAACATTTGGGACCGCTTGCGAGCATTGGTTAATGTTCTAAAGATCCTTAGGGAGCAAAACTCTCCTGGTAACAATAAGAGAAGAGATGACTGAGCTTGGCACATTAGTGTTGGAACATTTTCATGGGTTAACCGAATTACGAGATATTTCGGGTTTTGGCTTCCAGTTGGAATCTCTCTTAATCACAGAGCATCAACCTAATTGCTTCCTCTCTTGTTTTGTTTGGTTCTAATTTGGTAGCAGGACAAATACAGAAAAAGAACAATGGGTTTTGATTGTAATGCAGACTTAAAAGGGTAATGCGTATTTTGTAGGGACCTCGTACTATTTTTTTCTCCTCCCGCACTCTCCCCTTGTTTTCGGCCTTAAGAATGAATAAATTAAATGATCGTCCAAGTCCAAGAACAAGACCGGAGAAGGAAACTGGGAGTGCGTAAATCAGTACCCTTTTTCCAAACAATGATCGGTCTTGGGCTCGGGCACCTGATTTTGTATGGTGTGGTTTGGGATTTGAGGTTCAGTTTGGGGTTTGGGTCGTGTATCTTGCCCGGAACCAGTCTCTACATGCTCTGTGTGCATCCTCGAACCACGCCAACAAGCTCCTCGTTTTCCAGCAACTCTGCTACCTGCTGGCAATTTTCAAACATGTTAACGGTATAGGCTGCATAGCAATGCAATGACCACTTGCATTCACCAGCCCTTGGAGGGGGACAAGGGACTCTTGTATAAAAAAAGTAGCTCAAAGAAGTATAGAGATCATGCAAATGCTTATTGGAAGAGAGATAAAAAAGGATTAATGATTGTGATATATGAAAAGGTTTCCATATTGTTTGGTTTTGGCAAAATATAAGAGGTTTCCATCGGGTGAGTTTTGGCGTAACGGAAAGGTCACGGGTTTGAGTCCTGGAAACAACATCTTTACAAAGCAAGAGCAATGCTATTTACGATAGACGTTTCCCCCGACCCTCGCAAAGTAGGGAACCTTACTGGCTTGGGGTCACCCTTTATAAGAGATTTCCATCTATGTCTTCACTGAATTCCCTTATTATTAGAACCTTGTTTTGATCTGTATTTTCAACCATGTTTTCTTGCTTTGAAAGAAGAAAGTTTGTTATCAGATGAAGTGGAAAACAATCTTCAGTGAATGAATCTTTCTTGAATATATAGGGCTTGTTGCCATAAGTGCCTCTTCCTGCATTCTTATATGCTATTCTAGCTACCTATTTTATAATTTGTTTTCTCTTTTGTTGTTTTTCTCCCTTTTTTTTTCATGTGGTTTGTGTGATAATGTAGAGATTATCAACTTCTTTTTATGATATTAGAACAAATTATCTTACGTGTGAACCTCAATGATCACACGTGCTAAGACAAATATAGCTTGACTCATATGTTATTTTGAATGTATTTTTCATATCATACACACATTAGTGCACATTACAATATTTGAGTTTCTTTTGAGATCATAACTATACATTGGGTGGAAATTTTTTACTTAATTCGATCTTGTCTCTAAACCTGTCATAATTCTAACTCACCGCTCACCCTCCCTCGCTACTTAAGTCAACTCCAAGAGTGAACTAACTTCCCAGCTACAAACTCCCACTTGCAATGTCTAATCTTTTTTTTTTTAACAGAAACTGGGATTAACCAGGGCACAACGGCCAGCAGGAACAACGAAAGCCAACGAAGGCTAACAAAGAGACAGAACAAGCAGAAGTAAGACGGGATTACACAAAGACGTAGCCACAAATGGCAAAGACGTCATCCCACAAACAACGCAAAAACTACGCAGACGGAGAACAAGGAAGCCCATCCTTGTTCAAAATTCTCACAAAAGTAAGACAGAATTCTCAAAATGCAATGTCTAATCTATGCAACCCAATCTTGGAACACACAATCCACATAAAGATGACATTCACCAACTCACAAATCTTGCCTCCCCATAACAAAACAACGCATTACTGAGTTTCACCTAAATAAGAAAACAAACCCACAACAACCATGCCAAGTGCCAACCTAAGAAACTATATTTAGCCACCAACAGCGTCTTCTGTCCCAACCATCCCAATTCCCAATATATCCCCCACCCATTCCCACATTACTAGATTTAGGTGGGCCGAACGCGGCCCAAACACAGAAATCGCAAAACTAGTAATTTGCTTACTACTCCTACGGAAATGCAAATTCACATTTCTCCCCACATATTTCAATTCCGTTTATAAATAAGCCTCTTTTTTTTACAATCCCATCGCCCAAAATTCCAGCCCCATCAACCATATCACAGATCCGGAAAAGCCATCTCTTTTCCTTCAGACTCCCCAAAGTCTCTGCCTTTCTCTCTCGCCCTCTCTCCCTCCGTCTCTCCCGTCGTAATCCGCCGCTTCGGTCGGCTGGCTTTCAGATGACGATCCTTCGCAAAATAGGATCTGGGTAAGATCTGAAACGCCAATATCCCACTGGTTTGTGAAAAATCGAAGAGAGGGAGAACCGTGAAGAGAGAGAGAGAGTTTATGATAGAGAAGACGACAATGGAGGTTGAGAGGATGAGGCAGCTGTTACTACTATGGTGTAAAAACTCCTTCGTGGCCCTCGTGGGTGCTAATCACACGGCCGCCAGGTTCTGCGCCCGCTAAATCCCATCATGTTCTTCGCTGTTGTTTTTTTACCTTCGATTCCATTGTGACAAACGTTGCAAATTCGCAATCTTTCAAACATTTTCGCACCTGGGAACTCCCCAAATCGGCTTTTCGAGCTGTTCTTCGATCCGATCGCTTTCGCTGAGCTTTTCGAGGATTTTCGGTGCCAAAAGTGTTGAAAATTAACAGAGTAAATGGAATTGGCTGGCGGGTTCGCAGCCAAGGATCATAACAAGGTGAAGCACCTTCATGGTGGACGGATGGAGTTGGAATCCGAGACTTACTTTGTCATCAATCTTCCAGATTCCAAGGTATTGCGGATTATTTCGCGCTCCGTTTTTCTGGGTTTGGTTATTCTCACACTGCCCTGCATTGGGACAATTCTGAGGGGATTAAATGTTTCCCATTTGCATTCGAATATCGAACCCAAAAATTTCAATTTCGGGCAGTTGGGTCTGCTTTTTCGTGATTTGGCCGGCGAAGGCCTCCGCAGAAGGGGTGATTCATCTCTCATTGTGACTCCTGGCAATGCCGGTGCGATTCAAAGGCTTCACCCTTTTGATTTCAATGGATTTGATTTCGTTGTAGATTCAGATTCGGTGCGAAAGAGCTCGTTCTTGGACGAGTCTATGGATTTCGTTTTCGCATTCAACTTGGCCGATGCTAAATTTGAGGATCGCATTCTGAAGATTGGCGGCATAGTTGCCGTTCCAATAAGCAACGATCCTTCAAATGCTTTTAGGCCAAAACCAAATTACAAGATCGTGTATCTCCGCCGATACGCTTCCACTTTCGTGGCAATGAGGAAGATCAGTCCGGCTTATGACTTGCCAGTGAAGTCCCGGCGGCTTTTCCAATTAGAAACTGAGGAAAAGAGGACGGTGTTAGAGGGTCTAGAAGACGTGCTGCTGGAACCGCCGAGGCACATTCTGGCCAAGTCAAATGAGTACTTAAACAAGATCAAGTTCCTCCCCGACTTGTTGGGTGATTCCCTCGACATTTACAACCGCCGAGTGTTTGTCAATGTAGACCTAAATGAGGAAAACCACGGCGTGGTAGAATGGTTCGATCAAAACTATCCCAAAAAGAACCAAGGATTCGAGGTCTACAACCTCGAAGTAGAGCCTGAAGAGGGTACAACCGCCCCTAAAAATGACGTTTCAGATTGGTTGAAAGACAATGTGAGGGAAGAGGACTATGTCGTGATGAAAGCGGAAGCGGAAGTGGTGGTGGAGATGATGAGGAAGAGGACAATCCGTCTGGTGGATGAGTTGTTCTTGGAGTGCAACAATGGATGGTGGGAGAGTGGGAGGAGGAGTGGTGGGAGCAAGAGAGCTTATTGGGAATGCATTGCTTTGTATGGGAGGCTGAGGGATCAGGGAGTTGCTGTGCACCAGTGGTTCATGTGATAAACTTGAAGAAAATTGGATGGTTTTTGTGTCAAGAATTTTGCTGCATCAAAGTTCAAAGACTTTTGAATTGTTTAAGAGAGATTGTGAGATTTTGGGGTTTGGTTATTTGAGTTATGGTTTAGCTTAAATGGTTTGTGTTTATGAAGCCTATGAAATTGGCTTTTGTTTCCCAACACTTTGTTTAAAGTGTTTGGTGGAATGGTGTAATATCTATCCATTTACAAAATAATAATATTAAGAGGAATACTAAGGAAACTTTCTCAAAATGGAACTGTCTACGAACTCTCGGTTACCGTATGTTTTTATCATAATATTTTATAATATTGACACGAAAATTAATATTAAACTGTAATGTAGTAGAGAGTCTGTTAATATAAATAGTCCACTAATATTGAGGTATAAAGATGACATATAGTCGATGCATGAAGAAATTGTTCCCTATTTCTTTGTTTGTAAATATTTGACTTTATGACTTGGACCATTTATAGGTGTTGATGGAACAGATGGAACTGCAAATTTACATCTTGAAATGAATGATTGAATGAATTTGGTATTCAGAAATATATGGACCAGTTTGCGGTTTTTACAGAATGACATGTTATTTGGCACCTCTTGCTTTCTTCTTGAAATAGCTCTCTCCAATTCTTGAACAAATGAAAGACCGATAAATGGAAACTTATATGTGCCCAAAACACAACTCGATACACCAAGTGTCATAATACAAGTGAATGAACACTTACTAAAAAAAACTTCTTACTTATATTATAACATTTAGTATACCGAATATATTCCAAGTATTTTGAAAATCTCTCTAATAAATAGAAAGAAATTGTGATGTGAGCCCTTGATTGATGGGGAAACTTCCATAGGATCCTCTCTCAATCAAGCAGGACACGGCCGGTGGTGACTTTTTTTTTTTTTTTTGGTGAACAGTGGTGACTTTTTGGAAGAGGAAATGGAGTAATGGACCTCTCTATATTTGTAGCCTTTGCCTTCCTCTCTAAGTAAAAAAAAAATTGATATTAATAGTGCAAAGCACATGGCAACTTCTTCAGTTGGGTGATTAGGTGCAACGGTTCACATTAGGGCTGATTTTGGGTTTCTAAAATTTTTCTGAAATCAGTTTCTCAAAAAAGTTGAAGTTACAATTGTGTACGGTAAATGAAAAAAGTTTTTTTTTTTTTTTTTAAATTATGGGTCTAAAACAACAGAAAGCAAAAGTAGTTCTATTTATTCTTCTCAAAAAAACATATATTTTTTTTCATAAGAGGCGGGTGAATAGCAATTAATAAAACTTTCATATTAACAATCTTACCCTGTTTCTTTGTTTCTAAACCTAATGCGCCGTTTTTCCTAAAAACATTTTGCACTATAATTTATCCAACGTTTATTTATTTTGTTCACACCTATTATTCTTACATCACAACAATAACAGTTTTGAATAAAAACACAATAATTCCAAACTAGTCTGTAGAGAGATTGTTATGCCAACGGCAAACCTCAAAAATCAACAAGCTGTTTCAATCACGGACGTCCATTCCTTCATCACGGAAGATTTAAGTTCTCATTTCTCCGGCGAATAATCTCACCTGGGCTCCACCTCCTTCAACCAATTTAAAACATTTGAAATCCCAAAGAAAAAAAAAAGAAAAAAGAAAATCGAACAGACTGGTTAAAAGTAGAACCGAACCGCCCACCAAAGTCTACTCTCTCCCTCTCCCTCTCCCTCTCCCTCTCGGATTCAAACATTTCAACCTCACCTGCAACTCAATCCACGCCGTCAATCTTCAATCACAGATTCACACCCCAAATCCCGAAAGGTACCTTCTCAAATTCCACATCATTTCTAGGGCTTCGATTCCCATCGATTTGGGGATCAAGATTCACCATCCAATTTTTAATTTTTTTTCTTCAGATTTCGTGATTAGAGTTAAAATTCGAAGCTCATGGCGCGGATAAAGCCTCAGGCGCTGTTAATTCAGAGCAAGAAGAAGAAGGGGCCGACTCGGATCAGTACCACTACCATAGTTATGTGCAATTTAATCGTCGCTCTGGTCGCCTTGTCGTTGATCGCTACTTATCGCTATTGGTACAGAAGGTAACATTTCAACTGCTATTTTCATAGAAAAATTAATTAATTAATTTAATTTGTTTGCAAAGTAATTATAGTGTTAATTATGGATAATTTCAGCTACTTATTTGTTTTGCGCGCTAATTTGCTCTCATAGGTCGCTGGACCAATCGGGGTCGGAGTTATCTAATCAAGAGGTATTAATTTCAATTGGGTATTTTCCATTTGTGTAATTAATTATTAATTAATCTTCTTGTTCGGAAAATAATTATGAGTAAATGCGTAGTTGACTAAATTTGGTGATTTTTTGTTTGTTTGTTTAGAAATTTGATGGGATTGGAAAGAAGGACGATCTTCCGGGTTATGCTGTAAGTCTCTTAAGTTCTTAACACATTTGATGCACTGCCAATTTGCTCTTTGGTGTCACATTGCATGAACCTGCAATTTTTTATTTCTAGAATTAATGAAGCGGGGTGGTTGTGGTATCGGTGTGTAGGTTAAATTTGTTAGGCCGCAAAATTATCAACAAATTTCTTTTCTCAGAAGGTATCTGGGCTGTGGACATTGCATGCCGTCATGAATTTGCTTGATATAACCTGATGGCTTTCAGTTTTGGGAAACTTTAATACATTAGAATTGCTGTGTTGGTTTAAGTTGCTGGCGTTTCATTCCTATACTTTCTGTTGGTGTTTTCGTTAGTTTTATTCACCTCTCTGCTTTCCATCTTGCGAGTTATTCACTCTCTTTCTTCTCCCTCTCCCTTGTGTATTGTTTAGATTCTAAATACATCAAAGGGTCCTATCACAGTGGAACTTTTCAAGGATGCTTCTCCAGAGGTTGTGGATAGATTTATTGACTTATGGTGAGTATAAATGTTTAGTAGTCGAAAATCATCCTTCGGTTTGAAGTTCTTTCTCTACAGTGTAAGAGAATAAAGTTAAAATTATGGAACAGGGGGTGACTTAGCACATAGCTGTTGCTAAATTACCAATACACGAAACTTCCTATCAATAAAAATGTTCTCGTTTTAGGGGTATTCTTATCAGTCATTTCATATATTTTGTTGTAGCTCCTTTTTGAATTATTAAATACACACCAAGTTAAAGGTTATGTGTTATTTCTATAGCCTTGGTGATGCAGATACGTGGTTGACTTGTATCTAGGCTACATTTAGGTCCTAAGTATAGGTCTTATTGGTACACTAAATATAAATAAAATCAGAACTTCGACGATTAGATATCATTTCAATATTCTGATTAGCAGTAGCATCCAGAAATAGACTTGCTTCGTTCTTGTGGTTGTAAGGGCAATATTGTGTTATGCTCTCAAGGTACTTCTAAGGCATTAGTTTTGCAGTCAAAAGGGACGCTTCAAGGAGATGCCCTTCAGTCATGTGATCAAGCACTATATAATCAAAGGGGGTGGTTCCCAAGAGCTTGGAGCAGCTGAAGATTGGATATCAAAAGGGAAACTTCGTAGTCAACTTGTTACGAGGTTTGTTTCATAGATAAATCTTTTATATTGGTTGTGTGCCCTGTTGGCCCTGTGTTGCAAAACTAATAGCTTATTCTTGCATGTGTGAACCTGTAGTCCAAAGCACGAAGCTTTTATGCTTGGTACTACGAAGGCTAGACCAGACAACAAGGGATTTGAGCTTGTTATCACAACTGCACCAATACCAGATTTAAATGATAAGCTAATTGTCTTCGGACGGGTCATCAAAGGAGAGGAAGTGGTACAGGTATAAAATTCTGTTCATCTTGGGTAACTTATTATCATGCCTAGACTTGGATAATATCTAATGTACAGTGATTTGCATCCGGTCTTCCATTCAGGAAATTGAAGAGGTCGATACAGATGAACATTATCGACCCAAATCATCTGTAGGGATCACCGGCATGATTCTGAAACAGGAGATCTAAGGGTGACCCAATCTAATGTGAAGTATTCCTGCATAGCATGGTTTCTGGTTTGAGCGTCTTGTTGCTGGACTGCTCTTGCAATGTATGTGACAGTACATCATTTAGGCTTCTGATGACCCCCATCCAATTTTCCCGCCTTCACCTCTCCCGATTTGGTTTGTAATTTGCAGTGGGGGATGGGGGAGTTTTGATACACTTGTGTAGGTATAGGTTCCATATGTGGGGTGGACAAAATACGACAATGCAGCTAATCTGATATGCAAGTTTGTTGTGGTAATCATTGTGCTATCATTGTTTGAACTGTGAGTCGAATATCACTGAGCCACAATTTTGAGGGCATAACGATAATTTTGAGTCACAATTCTGCAGCCGAAGAATAATGAAAAGAAATTAGTAGATAATACAATTTTTGGTGCGAATGAGGTGTTAAGATTCAGGGAAACGGACCAGCAGTTGGCGGCTAATTACCTTTGATACGGTGAACTGTTGAGATTTTTTACGTTTGAAATTTGTGGATGACGAGTTTTATACCATATGATTATGACAGTTTTATTGTCTGACGAAAACTTTCCTCCGTTAGCGTAACATACTGTTGTATAAAATAAAAAAAACCAAAAGTGAACTTTAACTCAAATACCGAGCACACACCAGAACTTTAACTCAAAGATTATCGAAAATCACAAATTAGATTTTGTCTATAGGGCTATCTCCAATGCAATCACGTTATAATGAAAACAAAAGGTTTCACGATTACTTTTAATATCGGTACTGTGTTACGGTGAAAACCTTTTATAATTTCTATAAGAGTCGTACACGATACTTTGCTACACAAAAATGACATGTTCAAATTAAAGCTTATCCGATATTAAAAACGAATAGATCCGTTAAGTTCACTGGTTGTGCCGTGTCGCATTAGTGTTAATTATCATCTTGATTGTGAGCAGTGTCGCCGGATCCATTCCCAAGGAATCCTAGGGATCCCGCAATCGTGTCCGTTCATCGTATATCGTGCGGTCAGAAATCATTTAAAATTTAAAACTCAAATATAAATAGTACCTAACGAAAACTGACTATACGATATACGATGAACGGACAAGATTGCGGAATCCCTAAGATCCCTAGGGAATGGATCCGGTGAGGATCCTGGTTCGTTGGTTTGAGGCTTGAGCCCTAATATACACATATCAGCAATTTTGCTTTAGTGGCGGTTTCTTTGTTATTTTAGGCGGGCCATAATTTGTAAGAGTCCATCAAAGAAAATAAATAATAGTTTCCAAAAAAAAAATACATAAATAAATAATAAGTGGCCGTACTAGGGTTTTAGGGGTTCAGGGTTTTAGGGGGGTTTTTGTCACAGAAACTATTTCAAGCTCCAGTCTTTTCTTCATCAAAGCATCCAAAGCTTATCATTTCGTCGCCAATGGCGGTTCTCCATCACCGTCAGACAAAACCCTAGGAAAATTTCCCCTCTCCAATTCCAGGATTTCCAAAATTATGGAGGATTTCGACGATGATTTCGGGGACTTATATGCCGGCGTCGAAGCGCAGGCCAATTCGGCCATCAATGGCGCACCGGACTTCGCTCACTTTTACACAGAACCAGAAGAAGATGTCAGTGAGGATAATGGAAAGGCGAAAACCACTGGTCCTGGAACCGATTCGAAGAAATCCGATTTTGACTGCGAGGAGTTGGGCGAGAAAGTTTCTGCTTTGGAGGAGAATGAGGATTACAGTGGAAGTGATAGCGAGGATGACCTGAAAATAGTGCTGAATGATGAGGACTGTGAGGGCAAAGTGTTTCTAAATGGCGGCCGAGGGCGCGTGAAGAATGATGAACATGAGGATGAGGATGGTGATGGGTTTCCGGCTACGATCTAAATCAATTTGAAACTAGTGATTTTCAATCAGTGGTCACAGAAACTTTTTAGTATTCAGAATCTTTCAGTGTAAACGGAATCTCTCTGCTTGCAATAATGAATACAATTTGTTCATGTTCATAGATGCTTGGTGCTTTGTGCAGTACATAAGGACTCAAGGACCAACTTCTCTAAGCAATGGAAAAGGCAGTGAGGCTGTGGGTTCAGCGTCTTCCATGTCGGTTAGAGGAGACCATGAAAATAGTATGTGCTATCAACGCAAGGGTTTGAGCTCTCAGATTAGTTGTATTGGTGATACACCTAATCAAATGGTGCCTCAAAATAGATATGGTTTCAGACTTCCTTGGTACCGGTTAGTAGATTACAAACAAAATATTAAATATGCAGAATGACGATTTTTGTGTAATGTTGAACTCAACTATAGTCTATGACACATTGTTGTCCTTGTTTTCTGTATTCCAGGACCATACTTGACGTCAACATTGAATCGTTTGAGGAGAAGCCATGGAGGTATCCTGAGGTTGATGTAACAGATTATTTCAATTTCGGTTTGAAAGAGGACAGTTGGAAACAGTACTGTATCTCCCTGGTAAATGAAATAGCTTATCTTTGCAAACAAATTTATGGTGTAAAAATAGTGTCTCAGTCTAGTCTTCTAGTTCCCATTTGGATGTTCTGGCAGGTTGAAATATATTTTTCCCTAAGCTTTCTATGCAATGTAACTTGTGGTTGTGCCGTTAATGGTATTGCCATATGGCCAACCGGTTCTCATTTGTTTTCTTAGACACAGTTCTTAGTAAATACAATCCTAATACTTAAAATTCATTGCAGGAACAACTATGGCTAACATCTATGCAGTTTACGATCCCTGTCTCAAGAGCTTCAAAAATTTATCAGGTTAGTTTGAATCGTGTGGGAGTTTTGTTTTATCATCATAACAGTATTTCAAATTTTACGTGTTGACATGTCCACTAATATCTTCCTTCCATAAAATAGGCTAAAGAAGCTGGATCTGAGTATGATAAATTCGCCCAGGAAACTGTTTATAAAGAAATAAACAATGCTGGACCAAGAAAGTTTGCTCCTCCATCTAGAGATTCTGATTCCAGTTTCAGAGAGTTGGAACTAGTATGTCGCAGTTTATTACTATTCTCTGATTCTTGTATTCAGAAACTTGGTTTGAGATGTTATGACTTGGCTTTTGATTTCTTCAGCCAAAAGGAAGAGCAATTCAGATTGAAGATAGTATGGTTGAACGCCAACCATCTTATGATGGTAGGCATCCACGTAGTTTGGATTCTGATGTTGTGATACAGGTTGGCTGTCACTTTGAATTGTATTTGTTGCATCTACCTTATATTCATTTATCACTAATTGCATGATTGGGCAGATTGCGGTGCTGGACGGCACTGAGGAAACCACGAACTATGGTGAGGAACAGGGCCATACAAATTGTACGGCACATGAGGCATCTGAAAATGGGGAATGTAATGCTAATGGTAACCGAACTATTCCTGCCAAAGAAGATGATTTATCGGTTGGAACTCCAGAAGGAAACACAAGGATAGCAGACAGGTTTGTATTCTGTTATATGTGGGGCCCTAAATATTTCGATTATTAGGTTCCATATATAAAGTTAATTACGATTTCTGAAGGCACATTAATTCATATAGTTTTCTTTGATATCATCAGTTGTTCCCGGAGGATCAGTGCCACTCATCCAATGACAATAGATTCTGATCAAAGAAATGACCAGTTTGTTGATCTGGATGGGTATGACTATAAGCAGGGGAATGCTGTCTCATTGGAGACTACAGAAATTACAAATAAAACAAAGGACAGTGTTGGTGGGGATACTTTATATATTGATCAATGCATGATGGAAGCACAATTATCACTTGGTGATGACGATCAACTTAGCCCCACTTCCTTTGCAAGTGATTCTGAGGCATCCAAGAATAGTGTTCATTTTCATCCAGAAGATATTAATACTCCTGCCACATCATCTTTTAAGAACCCAAAAAACAATGGCATCAAGAGAAAAATAGTTGATATCAAAGATTACTCCATGCATAAAAGTCCTGCTCAAAAGGAGCATAAACATCAGCAAAGGAGGCTTGACAGTGTTGTTGAACCAAAGATTCACATTAAAGATGATGATGTGTCCCCCACCTCGGAAATGGACGACCTTTATGACAGGGATAACTCATTGGATTCTAGCAGACGGAAGAAAATTCTGCCCGATTTTGGCTGTAGTGATGGAGAAGATATTTCAGATTATAAGGAATCAAGGCATTATGGTAGGAGACATGCTGACAACCATGTTCATACCTCTAAAACAAATTATTTGGATAGAAAAGGTAGTCACAATATCCAAGACAAGGTAAGTCCATATTTCAGAAAAAATTGGAATGAAAGGGAGTATTTTTGTGAAGATAGGGATACAGATTGGCATCTTTTTGGAAGAGCACAATTCACTAACGAGAGGAGTCTTCTCCCGAGCAGGGAGTCCAGGGGCTGGCACTCCAAGTATTCCCCACCCACTGTTAAAGAAAGGGATGCACAATTTAAAAGGAACGCCAACAAACTGCAGTTTGAGAAAATACCCAACCATGGTGGTGGCTGTTTCAGTTATAAACGTGAAGATGACTTTGTGGGAGAAAAAATTGGGAGATGTGCTTCATTTACTGACCGAAAAAGGAATACTTTGGATGAATTTGATGAAAGGCAGTTTCCTCGGCTCAGGAGAGATTTAGGGGGAAGGGATGGATATGTTGACAAACCCGTTTTTGATTGGGATGATTCATGGTCTGGGAAAATTGAAGATGAATATTGCAGACATGGAGAAAATCAATACTTGTCTGATCAGTTGTACAGAGATTTACACACAGTTGAAGGAAGATGGAATGACTCTCTATCACCAAGAAATGATGTTTCTTACTCAAGAACTGATGAAAGATATGGGAGACGTGAACGAGAAATATACTCTGCTGAATCCAAAGAGAGTAACTGGTTTGATTATGATGCTGATGAAATTGATGATATCATTTATCCGAGTGATCAGTTTAAGTGGAGAAGATCTAACTGGCGATCCTCAGTCCTACACTGAACTGAGGATCAGTTAACTGTCAGGTACCATGGCAACAAATTGTATTCTGAGAGGTCATCCCGTTCATATCAGAAATATGTAAGACATGAAAAATTTCATGCTAAATATGGTTCCTACAATGATGCAATGCATGTTGATATGCTATCAGAGCACGATAGATTAGAATTGAAGAGAAAAGGAAGTAGTGCTCACTGTATTAATAGTAGTTCTAAGATGTATATCGGTAAGCATGAGTGGACAGCCCTGAGGTGCAGAGGTTCGATTGACTTGGTTGTTGGGGAAGGAAAGGTACAGTTGGGGGAACCCAAGGTGAAACCTTGTATCATTGTACTTGTATATATGAGTGCTCAACAAGAGTTGAGCAAGCCTTTCTTATTCTTTTTAATGCTATCTCATTGCATTTTTTGCCCTTTTCTCTATTTTTTTTTCCCTCTCTTGTATCATACTTTCCTCTCTCTCAAGTAATGTATTGCCTCTATGTTCTTGAGTGTTGGTTCCCGTTCACTCTCTCTCAAGTAATGTATTGCCTGGATGTTCTTGAGTGTTGGTTCCCGTTCACTCTCTCTCAAGTAATGTATTGCCTGGATGTTCTTGAGTGTTGGTTCCCGTTCAGGTAGGCCTTGTAGTCCAGTGTGTCAAGCATGTAATGTGAGGGAATAAGGTTTCCCGTCAATCATCAAGGCATTATTGTATAATCTTCTATATGTCTCCTATTCCTCGTTATCTGTCAGGAATTTCAGGCTAAGTTGTCTTGTCATGCTTGTTGATTTCATGGAGGTTGACAAGTGAGACTGCTTTACACCTTACAAATCAAAAGATAATGCTAAATATTTGAGTAAGATAGTGTTTTAAATTGGATGGTGGATAATAACAATAGGTGTTTCTTGAGATATCTTTCAAGTTAGCAGAATCTATAGTATTTAAGGTTGCAAACTTGCATGAATCCAACAGACATTCTTATTTAATTCTCTTGTTTGTTTTCAAATTTGCTTGTTTTTCCACACTACCCGTCATCGCATGCTACTGTTATAGTTGTGGGTGGTTTTCATATTTATGAATTGTCTTTCATTTATAGAGGAGATATTATAGTTTCATTTTATGTGTTTTGTACAATTTCATGTTCTTATTTCCATGTTTATTTATGTTTTTATTTTTTAGGGTTCATTTGATCAAAAACTTTGGTCTTCTTTTTTACACCATTGGGTTAATGTGATTTCAATGTTAGACTGCAATTATTTTAAATTTTCTCATCAATTGTTGTGGGACTCCTTTTGTGCCATACCCAATTTGAAGGAGAAAACAGAAGGGATTCTCCCTTATTTTACTATCATCTTTCCTTCTTTATTTATCGAGGTTCTTTGTTTTACTATCATCTTTCGTTCTTTATTTATCGAGGTTCTTTGTTTTGTGCCGTCAAAAAGTTGCTTGTCTCTTTGGTATTTCTATGCTCTGTTTGTTTATACTTCAAACTCTGGCCATCTACCAAGGACATGCCAGTCAGCCATGTACAATGTCCTACTGGCAGTCATGCTCTTTACTTTCTTTTCTATTGTCTGAGTATCCCTACAATGTACAGACAATTTAGAACTCTTAAGCTTTGTTAGGCAGCTTAACAACTGAATCTTCGATGTGAAAATCAAATATTCGTGTTTCTTAGATCAAATCTCAGTACCAAAGGGAAAAAAGAAAGTTCCCATCTCCTGGATTTGATAGATTAGATATCCTTTGAAAACAAGTGATACTTATTGAATGGTCACTTTAATTACCTTAGTTTGAAGTCTTTTACATCTGCCACCTATTTGAAGACACTTTAACGGATGTTGCAAGGTCTGTCTTATATGCAGATGATGTACACTACTTTAATTATTGTAATAATATACATGTCCTTGTTTTGTGATTTTGCAATCTAGAGATAAGGGCAATTTGATATGGATGTCCTCTGGATTATTATGGCCCTATTCATCTTGAAATTACTACGACCGTTACATTTTGGATAGCTTTTGTGGTCTTCGGGCTTAGGGTGGTTTTACTTCCATCAATGCAATAGGTGGGAGATGTTACTTGCTTATTGTTGATGAAGCTGTTGGTTTGCGGTAATATATGGCATTCATAAGGAAGGCTAGAATTGAAGGTTCATTTGTTACCTTGAATCCCCTTTTTTGTTTCTTAATAAGATCTGTGGCCAGAAAACAGAACTTCTGTAGAATACAAGCTAGACGTTCGAGTTTAGAAGTTTGTCTTTAGTTCATCTGTAGTTGCATTATACATGGACATACAACTCCAGTGTTTGATATACTAAACTTTTCGTAGTGCCATGTCTTTCTCTTTTACTGCTGTACATGTTCTTTTATTTATTTTGGATTCTATTTGTAAGAATGTTTCCAAAGATCATATTTGGAACTTGCCGAAATTTTGTTGATGGTCCATTCTGCTGCATGTTTCCATTCCAATCGGCTGTTTTACTGTTTAGTTGACTAATATTTTACAGATGTATGACATTTCCTTGCTTTACGCTGCAGTCCTCTGTAAGACGCTACAAACATGGAACTTTGATTCACAATGGTAGGCTGGAAAATATGGATCCAGAGATTGGTGGCGAGCAGACAACTTTAGCAGATTCTAGTGAATCAAGGACAGTCCAATTTAACACCCAAAAAGTTGGACACAACCAAAACAATGCGAAAGGGCTTGCTAAGTTTCCAGTTACAGCTCAAAATGGTGATATGGATGTTGAAGAGGGCCAGATTGTAACAGAAGGCCTCAATACAGCACACCGACAGAGACGACATGCTTCTGAGTATTCAGCAGCAGCTTCCAAAGTGAAAAGGCGAACGTTTGCCGGAGAAAGCGGTTCCAGTGGGAACAAGGTTGCAGAAGGATATGACAACCAAAGGATTCTTGAGACAAAGGCAAAAATGGAGAAACGCTGGGAACGGTTTAAGGAGCCAATCACCCTGAAAAAAGAGCCAGACAAGTTGTCCAAGCCTGAGATTGATCTAGTTGAAACAGCTGAAGCACAGCTACATAGGCCATCCCGAAAGAGGCGATGGGGGCGGTATAGAGGTTGTTTAGGAAGACTTGTGGCTTGAAGTCTTGGACAGGATGACTTATGCTATTTGAAGCAGGTCAATAAAAGTTTAAAAACACAACTCAGAAATGGAGATGAAGAAACAGGTTAGAAATTTGTTCTATTTTCCTCTTTCAGTGAAATTGGAGGGAAGATTTGATATTTAAATTTAGTGAAATTTTCCCTACCTTTAAAAATCCTCTTTGGTGTAATAACAATCTCCAATGGTGATTCAACTTTGAGGATTTGTACAATTTTTCTGAAGGGTTGCAAACCAATTTTCTGATTTCATAGGGAGTTGCAGCTTCCGGTTACTTGGTAATTTCTTTCTTCTCATGGAATCTTATTTCTTTGAAGAAGTGATGGGGCTGGTGAATTGCAGATGGCCGAAAATCATGTCATTCAATTTAATATCGTTCTTGCCTATATGCAGATTTAATCTGGTTCTTTATTTTGTTATGGCATATATATGAGCTCGGTTGATTTTGATCACATATTTGATATTTCCTTGTGAATATATTGTAAATCGTTGTGAGCTACTGTCCTACTATGCAAGTTACTCCTTAAACCTAGGGCTGAGCTGAGGATTGAGACTAAAGTTTGTCTTAGTATCTTTCTCATAACATCATGCGTGTCATGTTACACGTAACGAGTAAGATACTAATGTGTGATAATATATATTTAGTATATTTGACATTTTTGGATGGAAATAACATAAACAAGGTAATGTAGAGAGAATTTTGAGTTTCAAGAAGTAAAATAACAACTTGTGATGTAAGAGCAAGCCCACACTAAGGCAATAATTACCCTGTCAATTGGGCAAATCTAATCATTGCCCTATTGGGGGCATGGCTGAAATTTTAAATTTTGGTTTGCTTGTTTTTGGGCTAGGTTTGTTGGGATTTGGACTTTTATCTCTCGTTAAAATGATTCAAAACTAGTGGAGTTCTATCAAATGTAATTTTATTGAAATTAATTCCAAAACATATTGTACCAAAAAGTAAAATACGGACCTAAGCAACAATAAACAACCTTTTCGCATCAACAACCTTTTTAAACCCTCAAACTAAGGAGTCATTTATTTTCTAAACCCTAAAACTGAGGAGTCAAACATGTAAAAAATACCTAAAATATCTAAATAGAAAAAAAAAAAAATATATATATATATATACACACACACACATTAGTAGGTATGGCATACCGCCGACATACAAAATCAATTACCAAAGCCGTGCCATTAATTATCGGTTCGGTAAAATGCCAACCGATTATGAAAATATGCCAAAACTATACCATACCGTTATGAGCCGACCGGTATGGTTCGGTCGGTAAATCGGTTTATGGCAAAATTTCCCACCCCTAAGATAATTCATATATTTTTTGGCCTGAAATAACAGTTTGGGTCAAGAATGGGCTGACCTGAGTTGAAAGGGGTAAGAATTCTAGTAAATATCCCTCAGACCAATGGGCTTATAGCCTAAGAGAGGATTCGATTGAGTTATAGCCTAAGAGAGGATTCGATTGAGTCATCATGGGAGTAGAACTGTGAGAGGATTAAGTGCATGTGTGGCTCGGTCGAGTCCTATGCAAACTAAAATTGCCAAACGTCAAAATAAGCCCTAAATAAATACGAATCATTCCAAGGCTAATAATTCATTCTTGATCAAATAAAGATGAATTAATCGCATAATAGGATCAAGTTCAGAATCTAATAAGTAAAAGTAGAAAAAAGAAGGAAATTGAGAGAATCATAGTTGTGGAAGAATTGGGAAGTGAGATAATGAAAAAAAAAACAGAAAACTTCATTTTAATCCTTAAAAAAGATGAGTTTTAGACTATATCATTAATGTATCAATTACATTTAAATTTAATTTTTATTTCATTCATCATAATATATTTTAATGTCTACATTTAGGGAACTAATTTTTTTAATAATATATATTCCGATAACAATTTTGTATGTTCTTCATTTAGGTACATTAATACATTTGAATATTTCCGTATATCCATCGGTACAAACGTATAGTTATATTGATTCAATATAATGCATTTAGGTCAATATAATGCATTTCGTAACGTATATTTTGGTACACACATTTGAGTATTAACTTTTAGGTACATTAATTCAATATATTATATTTCGGTACATACACTTCGGTATTGACATTTAGGTACATACATTTCGGTATTGATATTTAGGTACGTACATTTTGGTACATACATTTCAGTATTGACATTTAGGTA
Organism: Heteromeles arbutifolia; assembly: GCA_024362995.1. Classification (NCBI taxonomy): domain Eukaryota; kingdom Viridiplantae; phylum Streptophyta; class Magnoliopsida; order Rosales; family Rosaceae; genus Heteromeles; species Heteromeles arbutifolia. The sequence goes on from JANCRC010000006.1 coordinate 25,938,158, forward strand.
CATTAATTCAATATAATACATTTAGGTACATTAATTCAATATAATACATTTAGGTTCATTATAATATATTTTGGTACAATCATGTAGGTACAAATATTTCTGTATAAAAAGTCAATTTTATATATTTTGGCACAGTCATTTTTTGTACACTTATGTATTTATATATTTTTGTATCACAAATTTCTTTTAATATTTTCTCATTTACATTCATTTATAATTAAAAAACTAAATATGTGCATATTAATAAAATTAAAATTTAATGTGGAGAGATTAAATAAAAATACACATTAAATAACAAAAATTGAATGTAAATTTTGATAAAAGTACACTTCAAGGGATTAAATTGAATATGTAATGTCACATCCCGGCCCGGGCGCAGCCACCTCCCGGGCTCGACTCCACCGTAGCACGATATTGTCCGCTTTGGGCCTTCCCCACGCCCTCACGGTTTTGTTTCTGGGAACTCACACGAGAACTTCCCAGTGGGTCACCCATCCTGGGAGTGCTCTCGCGCGCTACTCGCTTAACTTCGGAGTTCCGATGGAACTCGAAGCCAGTGAGCTCCCAAAAGGCCTCGTGCTAGGAAGAGGATATACATATAAGGATCACTCCCTGGGCGATGTGGGATGTTACATGTAATCTAGCACCAGTTTTTTTTTTTTAAATTTTAATCTTTTACAAGGACTAATGTTCAAAAACCCATAAAAAAAAAAAAATGGAGAAAATGCTATTATCTCATTCATGTGTTGCTCCCTTATTTCTCTCTCTTAAAAAAATTGACCTGATTTCCCTTCATCGCCATCTCAACCTCAATTCTTCCATCCTCACCATCTCCTCTCCAAATTAACTCAAGTCCCTATCCAAATCGGTTTCAGGAACTCCAAAGACTTTCTCCTACTCTTCACGTCCTCCCAATTTGATCGCTATGATAAGCTTTGCAATTTTGAAGCTCACTGCAGATTTTGATATGAAATTTTTAAGTTTTTGGTTGATTTTCTCTGATTCATGGAGTTTTTTGTTGACTTGTTTGTTCGATTACAAAGAGAAAGTTGAATGAACAAGCTTAGGTAAAAACTGATCTGGACATTTGCATATTAATATAGGAAATTACAATCAAATTCCAATTTGCATAGCAATATAGGATTCCAATTTGCATGAGCGCAAGGTTACCACCGTCTCCAAGGTCACTGGCCTTGTATTCAAGTGTAATCCTATATGGCTATGCCAATTAGAATATGAAATATTAAAAAAATTGAAATGTTTTTGTCCCTTAATAGATGCAAAGTATCTATGCTTATGAATATTGCAAACTCATTTAAGTACATTTCTTTGTCACCTGCTTTGATCTGGTAAAACAAACCAAACAATATTATTATTTTTTGACAACTTAATGGAAAAATGACTGATTTTTGTATTTTCCTCTTGTTCATTTTTATTGTTCATAGTACTGGAAAAGTTAAGATAGCATTTATTGTTCTTTTTGTAAGGTTTTTATGATGGAACGAAACTTCTACTTTGGATTTAAGGATCTCTCTTTGTTCACTATTTACCTAGATTAGAACGGCTGTGTTATTGAGTTAACTTTTACTAGGATCAAATTATTTGAAACTGATTCTACAAAAATGGTCGATGACGGGTTGAACTGATCCCGCAAAAACAGGCTGAAGACGGGTGGAACTAATTCTGCAAAAAAGGTCGAGGACGGGTTTAACGGGTTGAACGGGTTGAACTGATTCTGCAAAAATAGACGATGACGGGTTGAACTGATTTTGCATAAATGATTGAGGACGGGTTGAATTGATTCTGCAAAAATGGTCGAGGACGGCGAACTGAGCTGGAAAAATGATCGAAGACGGGTTGAATTGATTCTGCAAAAATGGTCGATGACGAGTTGAACTAATTCTGCATAAAGATCGAGGACGGGTTGAACCAATTTTGCAAAAATGGTTGAGAATGGGTTGAACTAATTCTGCATAAATGGTCAAGGACGGTTTGAACATATTCTGCATAAATGGTCGAGGACCGGTTGAACTGGTTTTGCAAAAATGGTTAAGGACGGGTTGAACTGATTATGCAAAAATAGTCGAATACAGGTTGAACTGATTCTGCAAAAATGGTCGATGATGGTTTAACTTATGACACATATTAATTTTGTTGGGGTTGTGAAGGAATAAGTTTATTAATAACTCTAAAACCTTAGGGGTATGACTGGTATTTTAAAACATTGTTTCCATGTTTTTGAGTTAGGCTTTAGTTGTTTTTATGTTTTTGTCTCTCCTTGACATGTTTAAAAACTAATGGAGTTCCTTGAAATATAATGAAATTTTTTATCTCTATATATAAAGCTCCCAAAATTTTAAGGTGCATTCATACAATATATTAAAAAAAAAAAAAATCTTATGACCCTAAATAGTTATTTTATATTTTATTTTACGTGGTGTAATCAAGTGTTAATAAAAACCCAAAATAATTACAGACACTCAAATTTTGTGATTGTCTCAAATTTACAAAACTTATACGTCTGACGACTTTTCAACGCGACAAAAGGATATTTACGTAAATTCACTATAATTGTTAGCTTATATTTAGGGTGAAACCCTCATTCAAAATTTACTCAGACAATAATCGACCATCTCAAATTAAAGTTACAAATAAGAATATAAATTGTCGAAATTTAGAATTAAAACCAGTGAATCAAAGAATTGGAGTCCATTCCAGAAAATCACCCAACACTTCAAAACCCTAGGCAGTGTCTGCCAGTAGACTCTTGGCTGCAGCGTCTGTCTTAAGAAGCATTTTTGAAGGCATAGGATTTGGACCCCCCAAGTTCCCGCCCGTGTCATTAACCTTAAAAATCTCCAGTCCATTAAGTATGGCATCATAGTACTGCGGATGCGTTGCCAGACTCGGATGCAAACCCACCCACAGAAGATCATCACCGTCTTTGTCGTTCATATGAGTGGCATAATCCTTGTAAACCGGGATTCCGATTCCCCCGGCCCACTGGATCACATCTGCCGTCTCCTCCGCCGTTCGGTTGTTGAGATATATATCGAACGTTCTCTGGTTCCCCAGTGTGTTTTGAAAGTCGCAGAAATGGAACCGAACGACGTAGGTGAAATTTGCGTCCACCTGAAAAACCCAAGTGAGATTGGATTTCGCGTTGACTTGAGGGTTCGGTCCCATCGATCTCGCAGTCTTGTACACGTTTAGAGGAGCAATATATTCGGGGACATCCTTCGTGTGTTTGACGGTGACATTGGCAGGAGCCTCGATTGACACCCCGAGAAAAGTCTTATTGAAATACGAGGCCCCGTAAGCTGCATTTAGTAAGTACGGTGAGTCGTCCCACCATGTTCGTGCGAGTCCGGAGTCCTTGATTGCAGGAATGTAATCCCCTCCGACGCTTAGCCTGTACATTGTCTGGAGGGAGGAGTTTTGGACGTCGACCGTTTGGCCGCGGAATCCGATCAAGTCGGTCGGCTTGAAGATTTCTTCCATTGGGATAACCTCCAGTGAGTTCACGAAGGCGAATGTTTTTTTGCGCTTTGTGGAGGGCGTGAACGTGATGTTGAGAGTGCCGGACTGGACAGGAACGATTGAGTACTCTCTTATGATGTAAGCCTGCGTGAGGGCCAAGGCTGTGATGAAAGGGCTGAAATTTTTAAGCAGGGTGAGCCCGTTGGCGGAGACGTCGAAAACCCCGTTGAAGGAATCTACGGAGTTGTAGTTGGTCGGGTAGAATTGGAACCTGACCAACAGGCGTTTGCTTGATGGGACAGAGAACTTGTACGATGTCGCAGAGCTCATGATTCTTACTGTCATGAATGGAACCTTGGATGGCAGAGCAGGGTCATAGTACCCCGCTTCTGCAGTCTTCGTGTTGTCAGAGGAGGCGAGGTACGTAGAATCCGTTGTCCATTTCCGGCCATCCGAATCCGTTTCCCCTTCGGCAGATGAGCCGCAGGAAATTATATGGGACTTTGAGTCAGAGCCTTGGCTTCGAACACGAATGGTGTTTGATGAGAACAAGGATAACAAAACCAGAGGAAACAAAATGTGGGATTTGTGGATCATTGCTGGAAAGAGAAACTCTTTTGAGATGGGATTTGAGCGGTTAGTAGTCAGGGAGGAAGAAGGTCTTTTGTGTTAAGAGTACAGGAAAACTTGGAAATATGGAAAAAAAAAATGGGTAAAAATTAATCTAATGTTCGTCTTCCTGTACAAGAAATTTGATTTTTTATAATGTTTCTTGTTCTATCAAATTCGAATGCGGTGTTCTAGCTAAAATTAAAAGAAATGTTAAAATTATACCCGGGAAATTCTAAGAAGTGATGCAAGAATTACAAATCCAGCATTGTTTGGCTTTCATTTTTGCTGCATCTTTGTGTTTTCTTTCTTTCTTTGGAAATTGATTGTGTGTGTTGTTTGTCCCAGGGGTGTAGGGGACGTTGAGATAGGAGGTCGTTATCGGTTGGAGAACAACGGAAAGACGCAGAAATCGCTAAATTATCATTGGCATTGACCGAGTCCCAGATGTTATTTTGGGTTTGTAGATGCTTTTGCATATATAAGTTTGTATATTTTCAAAGACCTCATATTTGAAAGATTTTTTTATCACTTGGAATCACGTAATATGTGCTATTGAAATATATAAAGGATTGTTTCATCATGACACCTAAACTTTTCCACGCATATTATTGACATATTCATTTTTTATTTATTAAGAGAATGTAGGATCCGAGCTAGAAATCTCTTTCAACAACGGAAAGAAAATGCTTACTAATTAAATTAAGTGTTACGCTGTAACAATGTATGTATAAAAAAATTATATGTTATGGATAGGGTAAGGTTAGGGAAACCATCTATTTAAATAATATTTTCTAAACCTTATGACGTGATTGTTGATGGTTGAATTATTACTTAAGTGTTGATTAACGTGCTTCTATTGAGGACACATCACATGGTTTGCAAATATGGTCTAAAAAGTTGGCCTACCTAGCGTTGCTCTTATGAATATGATGTAGATTTTGAATTGTACAAGATTATATTCAAAACCCACCAACTGGGTACATGATGGTCAACATTAATATTATTTGCCTCAATATCTAAAATTCAAACATAGATCATATAATATGGAACCCAATGATCTAAAATTATACTAGGAGGGCAATCTTCTAACAAAGAATAGGGCTAAAAATTCAGATAGGGTTTCAAGAAGCTTGTTTCTACTCATGTCATTTTCTCATTTGCCAATTCTCGACTCATAAAGCTTCTAGTTCTTCTTTGTGCACGGTGAAGATAGTGGTGGCTACTGTAAGGTTGTGAGTATCAATGAATATGATTTACTAATTTCTTGGCAATCAATTAACTTGGTCAACGAGTTAATTGGTGTTGAGGAACTTATGCAATCTCGTTTAATTGAGATTTGTAGTCCTTATTATGTGCAACTAAAAGAAGCCTTACTGGTTAGACAAGAAATCAATATCAATTAGGACTCTAATGTTATCCTTATTCAGTTGGTCACTAAATACGAGTTCGACATCTCACATCTGCGCATCTTTGGTTGTGCGGTCTATGTGCCGATTGCGCCTCCCTTATGTACTAAAATGGATCCTCAGAGAAGGATGGGAATTTATGTCTTTTTCTATTCTCCTTCCATCATTAGCTACTTAGAACCTTTAACAGACGATCTCTTTACCACTCGTTTCGTGGATTGTCACTTCTATGAAATTTAGCAAACAAATTAATGTAAACATTTGCATAATCAGTAATAGTTAGGGTTCTTCGTTGTGTAGAGAATTTGTATTGAAATTTAGCAAACAAATTAAGTTAGTAGCTAGTTAGGTTGGTCATATCAACCTGAAAACCTAACTTTGACCCTTAACAATTTTCTATTTTGTTTCTCGATGATCAAAGCTTCCTCTTTTTTCAATTTTGCTTTGAGAACTTGTTTCTTTTTATTTTATTTTATCATGGACAAAGAAGGATAACGGGCTTTAAGTAACTTAGGTTGAAAGTAGGCAAAAACTGAGCAATAAATCGAACAAATATGCGGGGAAATATTAGAACTTTGATTTGGTGGGTTGCGCCGGGCCCGAGCAGCAGTGCAACGCCTGGATGATGTGAAAAAGCTCCAATAGCAACCCATTGTGATGAGCTCTCTCCCTAAAGAATCAAACAATGGAATGTTAAACATTTACAAACGGCAAAAGCAGGCAAAAGGGTGAGTGTAGATGGCTGAACCTGTGAATCTACAAAAAAGGGCATGTGATTTTGATGAAAGGATTGTGGCAGCCTGAGATTTGGAGAAAAGGTTTTATCCATGGCGCGCTATCTGTGTCCCTCAGTACTGGTTTCTGTTGACAATGACACAAGGTTGTACCATGGAAATTTTAACTACCCTACCGAATATTTTCCTGCTAAAGTCGCAAGGCAATATGGGGACTTGAACTATATCTCTCCATCTCTCCATCTGGAAGAAGAACTGGAAAGATTTGTGATATACCAAGCTGATGTTTGAGAATTTTATAGCGTCAATCTTGCTCTGGGGGAGTCAAGGCCCCTTATCGTTTTATTAAGTGTGATATGCTAGTACTGCATGTGCATTTGGCAATAGCATCTCACAATCAAATGGAGGTATAATTCGTAAGGATATAAGTTGTTGCATGACAAATACAGTGGTTATGGTGGCGGCTTAGCTTCAGTTGGGAATCAGAATCTTAGAACTTCAATTTCAGAAATAAAAGGGGATAATATATACAAGTGACAAACTAAAATGGTTCATGGTTGGTTTGAGACTTTTGAGACCTTGTGTGAGAATTAAGAAGCAAAGCCCCTAGGCAATTTAAGCAAAGCCCCTAGGCAATTTAAAGGAAGGGAAGAGAATCTCAAAGCAGATACGAGCTGGCATCGGGAGAGAGTTTAAAATAAAAAACATCCGCCACAAGATTGACTTCCGAATAACAGGATGGAGGATGTGTTTACAAGGACAAGTCAGAGCAAGTCCCGCATTGTAATACTCTGAAAATTTAAAATATCACTACTACAAAATGGGATATTACTGGCATTTTAAAACCAACAAAAAACCCAAGTTAACGTCGGATATTTGGTAAAAATCCGACATTAAATAATGCAATGTCGGATTAAGAAACCGACACCAATACTACCGTCACAAAAGGGAAATGACGTCGCTTATTGTCACATCCCGGCCCGGGGTGGATCACTTCTCAGGCCCGCTCCACCACCGTAGCACGATATTGTCCGCTTTGGGCTTACCATTCCCTCACGGTTTTGTTTCTGGGAACTCACGAGCAACTTCCCGGTGGATCACCCATCATGGGAGTGCTCTGGCCCCCATCTCGCTTAACTTCGGAGTTCCTATGGAATCCGAAGCCAGTGAGCTCCCAAAAGGCCTTGTGCTAGGTAGAGATGAGAATATACATTTAAGGATCACTCCCCTGGGCGATGTGGGATGTTACAATCCACCCCCCTTAATCCGCCACCAAGAAGTAAAGTAATATAAAATAAAAATAAACAGTAGCGTCGCTTAAAAGTGACATAATCTCTTACATCGCTTTTAAGCGACATTAACAGCTGACATGATGGTGCTTAAAAGCAACGTTAAATAAAAATAAAACATTAAAAAATCACACCTACTGTTGGTCTAAACCGACGTTAAGAAAAAATTAAAAATTAAAAAATCACTTATACTGTCAGTCTAAACCGACGTCATCTAAGTTAAAAATATAAAATAGTCTCGCTACTGTCGTTCATAAAGCGACACCATATATATTTTTTTTTAAATAAAAAATAAAACTCACACAATTTTTAGTTAATAAAAATTACAACAAACTATATGAAAATAATTTCTATAAGCTCATAACATTTTATATTTCACATAACAAACAAAAATTTGTCCGACATAACAAACATTAAATCTGACATTACAAATTCAACATACAAAAAAAAGAAATAGAGACTAAATGCTAGCACAAGTGTCATACATATCCGACAAGAAAGCGAACCACATAAACTACTCAGCAGAAGCAGAGCCCGAATGTGACCCAGTTCCTTGCCTGGATCCTTCTTCTGATCCTCCTTGTGATCCAAAAATCCTCGCCATGTCAACATCTAATGGAGCACCTGCAAGCATACCAGAAAACACTCCAATTGGAACATCATCAGAAGAAGGCATCTCAGGTCGATATGCAGGCATTTGATTTGGCGGCTACATGTTTTGAAAATGCACTATACTCATCAAAAAATTTAAATAAATTAATTATTACTATAAAATAATAGTTTCCTATTATTGAAAAATAATATCTTCTTCTTGAAAAATAATAGTTTCCTATACTCATAAAAAAATTTAAACAAATTTATTATTACTATAAACATTGATTTATTCTACTCTCTTCAAGTAACAAAAAAAATTTATACCTTTATTCTATTCCAGAAAGCTTCCCTGCCATTCTCCTTGATCTTATGCCAATCACTCACCAGTGGCATATGTCTACAATCTCTAACCTCTGCCGCTACATGTTTTGAAAATGCACTAGAATTTTCACTAATGCATTTTCCATAATCATCAAAAGAACAAGGTTGTTTCTCCCAGTTGGGAACTGAAGGTCCTCGTCCTCTTTGAGCTGATCCTTATAAATACCAAGGAACAAAAATCATTATTCAACGTAGGCATCATACTAGCTAGAATACAAAACTAAAAACGGAAATTAATAACCATAATAAATTAAAAATGGACCACCTTCGACATCTTCCTCGTCAGCATGTTCATCTTCAAAATGATGATCCATAGCACCAATTTGTGGAAGGAGAAGTAGACAATCAGAAATAGAAGGAAAAGAAATGGAAGTATAGAGGGCACGTACGAAGAGAATAAGAGAGAAATTTGGGATGCAAAGAGGGCACGGACGAAGAGAAGAAGAGAGAAATTTGGGATGCAAAGAGGGCACGGACGAAATGGGGAAACATTAGGTTTAAATATGGCTATGAGTTGGCGTTGATTAAAACAGACGTTAGCTTACTGACGTCGAATTAAAAACTTGGGCGTCGAAATAACTTGAGCATAGTGTCGGTTTAAACCGACACCACCTTCTGACATTATTTACTGCAAATCACCCTATTCCAACACTTCTGACAACATTTATTAAACTTCGGGTGGCGTCACTTTAATTACATTTGGTGTCAGTTTAAACCGACACCACCTTCTGACATCCATTACTGATCTACGCCGAATCCAACCACTTCTGACAAAATTTATTGACCTCAACCTGGCGTCGGTTTAGTTTCACATGGTGTCGGTTACAACCGACACCAAGTACTACCTTGCTGTGCTGACTCGTTCAAAACAAGCAAGAAAGTTCCCGCTAGTGCATTTGAAATTATTCGACCAATGTCGTCGACTAAAAGCGACAGGAAAATAGTTTTTTTTTTTTTAAAATGTTTAACATATACAAAAAACCTTTTTTTTTTTTTTTTTTATCTCATATAACATTTTAAGATTTTAATAAATAAAAATGAACTTAAATAAAATATGTAATAAAAAACAAAAATATAGTCTAATTAATACTTAAAACACGTAAAACAATTAATATATTTATTCCGTATCATCATCCGTTGTGTCGTCATCGGCATTGGCATAACTAGCGAACTGGGTAGGCAATGGTAATGATTCATGAAAATGAGTCTCTTCCAGGCCAATCCTTGTATGAAAATTTTCATGGTCGAGTATCTGATCATCCAAATTTGGTATGGCATAATCATCAATTGCATCATTATCCTGTAATACATCAAACAAATCCCTTGGCTGCGTTCGAACAACTACGTGCCAATCTTTTTCAATTGTGTCCTCAATGTAAAATGCTTGTAATGCTTGTAATGCTTGTGATGCTAATATGAAAGGATCCTCTTTAAATCCTAAACGATTGAAGTTCACCATAGTAAATCTATATTGATCAATCTTCATTCCTCGTGAACTTTCACTATTAACCCATTCGCACTTAAATAACATCACAGCTCGACCCCTATCTCCCGCCTCAGCATGACCACAATATTTAACCTCAAACATATCTACAACTCTGCCATAACAATTCACTTGCCCAATTGCACCAGGAACATTTGCAGGTACAAAGACACCATAATTTTGATTCTTATGCTTATCATCCACATATTTTATACGAAATTTGAACCCATGAACAATGTGACTTTTATATCTACTCACAACCCTGCTAGGATAATTAGCTAGCCAATGCAAGTCTTAAGATATCAACTTGTTATTAGGATGACATCTTGAATTCATCTATAATAAGAATGAAGATAAAAGTTGACATGATAACTATAAACATGTAATAATTAAAATATAAAAATATAAATAAATAATGTGATTGTTGTATCAACTCACATGTTGCTTGAACTGTTCTGGAAATTCTTTCTTGCTTAGCTCCTTGATTTGTCGCATAGTTAACCTTTCTCGATGATATTTAGTTTTCAAGAATTCCTTATGCTGTCTGGGCATTTATGTCCAAATTTAGATAATTAATTTTTCAAAGTTAAGAAAACCAATAAAACATTAAGACGTATGATTAAATGTTCTTACCTTCTAAATGGGTTAACTTCATCACAATTTAGAATGTATTTATGGCACTGATCAATAACATTTAGATCAAGCTCCACCTTTTCTCCTGAACCCATATAACATCATTTGGAGTCAAAAATTGATAACCCACCAGACACTCCATGTCCAATACCATCTTCATTTCGGCCTCTACGGGTGCAACGAGACTCGACATCTCTAAGATACATGGAACAGAAGGACAAACACTCATCCACCAAATATGCTTCAGCAATAGTGTCACATCCCAGCCCGTGGCAGATCACTTCCCGGGCCCGCTCCACCGCCGTAGCACGATATTGTCCGCTTTGGGCCTCGACTACGCCCTTATGGTTTTGTTTCTGGGAACTCACGAGCAACTTCCCAGTGGGTCACCCATCCTGGGAGTGCTCTGGCCCCCTTCTTGCTTAAGTTCGAAGTTCCTACGGAACCCGAAGCTAGTGAGCTCCCAAAAGGCCTCATGCTAGGTAGGGATGAGAATATACATTTAAGGATCACTCCCATTGGCGATGTGATAACCCACCAGACACTCCACGTCCAATACCATCTTCATTTCGGCCTCTACGGGTGCAACGAGACTCGACATCTCTAAGATACATGGAATAGAAGGACAAGCACTCATCCACCAAATATGCTTCAACAATAGTGTCACATCCCGGCCCGTGGTAGATCACTTCCCGGGCCCGCTCCACCACCGTAGCACGATATTGTCCGCTTTGGGCCCCGACTTCGCCCTTATGGTTTTGTTTCTGGGAACTCACGAGTAACTTCCCAATGGGTCACCCATCATGGGAGTGCTCTGGCCCCCTTCTTGCTTAAGTTTGGAGTTCCTACGGAACCCGAAGCTAGTGAGATCCCAAAAGGCCTCGTGCTAGGTAGGGATGAGAATATACATTTAAGGATCACTCCCATTAGCGATGTGGGATGTTACAATCCACCTCACTTAGGGGCCCGACGTCCTCGTCGGCACACTTCCGGCCAGGGATTGGCTCTGATACCATTTTGTCACATCCCGGCCCGGGGCGGATCACTTCACGGGCTCGCTCCACTACCGTAGCATGATATTGTCCGCTTTGAGCCCCGACTACGCCTCACGGTTTTGTTTCTGGGAACTCACGAGCAACTTTCTAGTGGGTCACCCATCTTGGAAGTGCTCTGGCCCCCTTCTCGGTTAACTTCGGAGTTCCTACGGAACCCGAAGCCAGTGAGCTCCCAAATGATCTCGTGCTAGGTAGGGATGAGAATATACATTTAAGGATCACTCCCATTGGCGATGTGGGATGTTACAAATAGAACCTTCAGGACGACCCTTATTACGAACATAGCGTTTCAACGTTTGCAAATACCTATAATTATAAACGAAACACAAATTATTATAATTATAAATTAAAGTTATGACTATAATTAATTGTAAAAAAATTATAAAAATTTATTAATTACCGTTCAATTGGATACATCCATCTATATTGAACAGGCCCTGCAAGAGTTGCTTCATCTGCCAAGTGAACTCGACATCTCTTGATTCACCACAAATCGAGCACACGGTCAATTCCGAAGTATCTTTCCAATAGATCATGCAATCATTGGGACATGCATCAATTTTCACATACGTCAGAACCAAGTCATTTATAAGTTTCTTTGCCTTGTAATAAGATTCAGGCAAACAATCCCCTTCAGGCAACATTTTTTTAATTAACTCCATTAAAGTGGTGAAGATCTCGTCTGGCATTCCTGCTAAACACTTAATCTGATACAATCTTACAACTGCTTCCAATTTCTTAAACTCTTTACAAACTGGCCATAAATCTTGATCTGCCTCTTCAAGCAACCTAAAAAAAGTCTCCACCTCTTCTGGACGCCCTTCCCCAATAAGGGGTTCAGTAGACGGCCCAACACCTTCTTGTGCTAATGGTTGGACAAATACATGATTAAGAAAATCATGCATACCAGCCACCTCATCTTCTGTTTCTTCTTATCCGATTACCACATTTTGCTCTCCAATGCTTTGTTCACCATGATGTCGCCACCAAGCGTTTTTATAATCTTTATCCATATCATACAATATGAGATGTTCAACAATAGTGTTCCTAACAAAAGTATATCGATTACAACATCTTTTGCAAGGACATCTAAACTTATCAGGACCAACACCATTTGCAATTGCTTGATCCAAAAATGAATTAATTCCAGCTGTATATGCTTCTAAATTTCGAGGTATTGTCAACCAACTCTTATCCATGTTTTACCACTTTACAAGGGCAAAATATTACGTTAACACTAAGATGCCTACAATCTTTCAATCCCTATCATGTAGGCATAACTATTAGAATTTTCAATTTCTATCTTTCAACCCTCGAACTCTATCATGATTGCAATCTTTTAATTTTCAACACCTATTATAGTAAAAACAAATTAAAATAACAACAAAAAGTTATCAAAATTATGCTCATCTAATCTATTCTAGTAAATAAAAACAAAAAGTTATCAAAATAACAACAAAAACAAATTCTTAAATTTAAAATTAATTCAAAATTAAAATGTGGTGAATTACTTTAAATTATTATGGTTCAATTGTAGCTTTTAGAATTTTTGATGGACAATTTTTAGTATTTTGAATGAAGCAAAAGCATGGAACCACCCACTCACGTGGGAGTATATGTTTTTTATTTTCCAAAGTTTAAATATTTAAATTATGTTCATCAATCTGTCGCTTACAATCGACATCGGATTTCAAAATATTTAAAAAAATAAAATCTATGTCACTCAGAACCGACGCAGGATTTCAAATATTTAAAAACAATAATTAGTGTCGCCTATAAGCAACACCATTACTTTATGTTGCTTAAAAACGACACTTTTTTGTTTAAAGCAACGCCAGTATTTAAAATTATTAAAATATATGTCGGTTATAAGCGACATTAAATGTTGGCGTCAGTTTAAAAGCGACGTAGATATTTTATGACACTTATAAGCGACAGTAAATCTGACGTCATGTTCAATTAGTGTCGCAACTGTCTTATGCGCCACTACATTATATTAAACCGACATCACCCACTGACACTATAAGTCCCTTTTGTAGTAGTGTATATGAATATGTGACGTAAATCGAGAATAAATAGATGGGTAAATTCCACTGTACCCCCTCAAGTTTGGGGTCTATTACAATCGCATACATCTTCAAAACATTTCACTTTCATACCTCACCTACTATTTTATTTCAATATAGTACCTCCGTTACATTTTTCATCCAGTGATCCGTTAAAAGCTGACGTGACTGCCAAATGTGTGCCACATGGCAAAAAAATAATTTTTTATTCATTTAAAATATTATAATAATTTACCCTTAAAAACAAAAACAAAAACCAAAAAAAACCACCAAATTGAAACCCACCTTCGCGCAACCCCTCACCCCTGCAAACAAACCCAGAAACCTTCCCCTCGACCCACCTCCCTCTCCTCCCATTACCACCGCAACCCTTCCCCATCACCATCGCAGCCCCCAGACCACTCATCCCTCTTCACCTTCCCGACCCACCATCTCCCTCATCCACTCTCTTCATCTCCCCTTCCCTGGCCTAGACCCACTGCCGAAGACGACGCCGAACCGAAACTCAAACCTTTCTGTCCGAACCATTTATAGAGCCCCGCTTCCAACTCCTTCCCTTCCCTCAGCCCCTTCCCCCCACCGCCACTCAACCTTTCGCCTCCCTCACCTCCGCTATCTCCGACATCTCTCTCTCTCTCTCTCTCTCTCTCGCTCTCGTTATTTTGCATTTACTTGCAGATTTTTTTTTTTTTTTTTTGTGATTCTTTCTAATTTGGTTTATGGGTTGGTAGGTTTGTTTCAAATTTGACGTGAAGGGTTATGTGACGAGGTTTGGGAGTCCCGATTGGGCCCGAACAAGCAGTGAAGGGAGTGGGTCTCTGAGGAGAGAGAAGGGAGGGTGGTCGGAGTGGGCACCATTGTGGCGAGTAGGTGGAGGATGAGTGTGAGGAGGAAAGGGTTGGACATGGTGGCGGTGAAGAGTATCGGAGGTGGAGGGGTTTGGGCTCGGTAAAGGTGATAGGGGTGGGGAGGGGAGGGAGAATATAGGTTTCTGGGTTTTCTGGGTTTGTTTGGTTTTTTTTTTAATTTAAATAGTGGAGGAGAGAGTGGAGGAGGGAGAAGGTGGGTCGGGAAGGTGAAGAGGGAAGAGTGGTCTGGGGGCTGTGATGGTGATGGGAGGAAAGAGAAGTGGGTTGGGGGGGGAAGGTTTCTGGGTTTGTTTGCAGAAGTGGGGGGTTGTGCGGAGGTGGGTTTCAATTTGGGTTTTTTTTTTTTTTTTTTTTTTTAAGGGTAAATTATTATAATATTTTTAATGAATAAAAAAAAAAAAATTGCCACGTGGCACAACTGTGGCAGCCACGTCAGCTTTTAATAGATCAATGGATGGAAAATATAACGGAAGTACTATAAATAAATAAAATAGTAGGTGAGGTATGAAAGTGAAATGTTTTGAAGATGTTGTATGCGATTGTAATAGACCCCAAACCTGAGGGGGTACAGTGTAATTTACCCTAAATAGATTTATGGTTAAGAATATTTCACTGGGGAAATGTGAAATCCCGTTCCTGTATTTGATTATTAAATTAAGTATTTTGTAGTCATAATCGTAGTTACGACGTATTTATAATTACGACGGATAATTTTTCGTTAAGTGGATGATGATGAAAATGTCCCCATTTGGTTAACGTAATTATACGAGGATGTATTTTATCATATTTCTTGGCATATTTGGATAGAGCTCGATCTCACGAACACATAGGCGTAAACCGTTTGTGAAACAGAGTTATAACGAAAAAGATATAAACGAGCAAAGTTAAGGTCAAACTTGTCATTTGACCACTTATCTAGAAGGATCCAGCAAATTTGAGATGCCACGTTGTAGCTGGGATGAAAGGTAAATGAGGGAAAAGAGATAGATGGATGGCTGAGATGGAAAGATGAGAAAGGAAATGGAGGAAATGGAGGGAAGGAACAGGCCCTGGGTTCTCCCCAATCCGCCTAACTTGACCTGAATAACCTCACACCCCGACGCCGATTCTGGCGTTGTCCTGGCGATCTGGGCGTCACTACTAGCGTTGACCCAGCTTCCATTTCCACCCAAGCTTGACGGTTGTGGGTTGCCATTTCACGACGACGAACGTCGTCTTCTTTGGCGAATCCGATAGTGCCCACGACGGCGATCCGCCTTTTCAGAAGCCATTACCGTCGACCACCACCATGGTTTGACTCCTCATGAAACCAAGAACAAACCCCAAACATATTTTGGAGCATTGGAACACCAGAGTGATTGAATCGAAGATGACCTATTTCGAGGGTTCTAGTGGTTCGAGGGGTTTTCCGGCCACTTCCCAGCCGAACTAGGCTTCGGCCCAAGTATAACAGTTATTTCCCTTGTTTTGTTTTACAACCCTGTAAAATTTGGTAATTTTTAGAGTTTGTTGGAATTTGGGGTTTCCGTTCGTCGAAAACCGCCACACGCGGAGGCACGTGGCCAGTGAGTCGACGCTACCATTTTATGCATATCTCAATATTCCAATTACATATTTGGTATCCATTTGAGGTACTTCGATTATTAACACGAGATATTTCGGTTAATTGAGTATTATGGGAAATGGATTTAGAGAAATTGGAAATGGATTTAGAAATTGGAAATGTGAACTACGATTGGCTTGATCCCTTCGTAGGGTGCGTAGGTAGTCTAACAAGAAGGTTAGATGTGATGAGTAGATTTTATATTATATATTTAACCCTATTCTTAGTATATTTTGGTTAATATTTTGGAAGAACTTTGATACTTTGAATTGTATTTCCAATATAGGACCTTCGACTTCCTCTGGAGCGAAACATGGCCAAATGGACGAAGTTTGGAGTAATTCCAGTTGAAGGACGCTTGTGAGTCACTTAGCTTGATTGTATCAAAATATCAGATTTTTATACATAGCGGGTATTTTCTGGCAATAAAATAAAGGAGTAATGCGCGGTGCTGGAATAGTGACGTTTTGGGCTTGAATTGCGTTTTTGCAGCCCAAGATGACCTCTAATGGGTTCTTGGCCTTCTGGAGATGCGTTCAGAACGTCCTGATCTTCAAAACAAGTTATCCTGGGCCGGATTTGGAGGATATCTGAGGCTAGAACGTGGCTGGACAAGTACTTGGCAAATTCTCCTAGTTTAATTAGGATTTTATTTTCTAAGATATTTTATTTATTAGTTGGTTTCCTAGTTGGAAAAAAAAGACTATGTTTTAGGGTTGTGCGATGGCAAGGAGAATATATTGCCTTGCCGTTCTTACTTCTATGGACACTTATTATTATTCAACTACAGAGACGAAGAACTTTGCTGAGTTCTTGGGGATTTTCTACTTTAAGGTGTTTTCATTCTTTTTCTAGTTAATGATATTTTCTATGATTTTAATTATGAATATGCGTAACTAATTCTCGTTTGCTAGGACGAAGCCTTGAGCCTTAGAATGAATATGTAATTTTTATTCAATTGCTTATGACTGATTGCATGCGCGCTTTGAATTATTGATCACTGTTTTAAACTATCTAATTGTCTTGATGACTGGCCACCATTAAGATGTTTAGATAAGTAATTGGATGCAATTCGGTCGAAATATCACCGGAGGATTGAGTATCGCTTCTTGTGATTGATAATTGTAATTTCATCTAAGGCGAATATCACGCTCTTAGGGGTTGCATGGTTTTTCAAAAGGTTTTCATAGAACTTAATGAGTCTTGCATGTTCATATTTGATCTGAATATCATATATGGATTGCATATTGGATATACGTTCTTGCTTGAATATCACGAGGAGAATATATATTAGGAAAACCTAACCTTCAAAGTGGCATGTGTAAATAATAAGTAATTGGTAGAAATTCATAGGATTACTAGGTGACGGTGGAACCCTAGTGCTTTTATAAATTGGTATTTAAAACTCTTTTCTTTTATATTAGTTTTTAATTAAAATTCGTTTTAAATATTACTCAATTTCAAAATCATCTTTCTCAACTTTTAATTCTAAGTAGTTAATTAGGAATTGTTTTTACATAAATTATTAAATAGTCCTTGAGGAGAACGACCTTGCATGAGCATCTATACTACAACATCCTTGTATTCTTGCAAGTATTTCAAGTGATTTTATCCCTATTTGCATAGACGGAAAAATCTCTATCAAGATGCAACCATAAAATAACCGAGATTAATCTTTATCGAAAATTAGAAAGAAAAAAGAGATTGGGTGTTTAGTTTAAAGATGGACTTTATGTTTTTGTCAAATAAGTTTAGTGATATAATTTGTGAGGAATTAAGGATTTATTTAAGAGATTGTGATTAATGGTGGAAAATAAACAAAAGTTTAATTTGGCCTATCACCGGATTTAGCTTCCAAATAAGAATTTTGGGTCATTACACGCATTGAATGTCATTAACTCATTGGGCCATAAAAACTTACACTTGAATTTGGTGGGGTGCACCAGCCCGAGCAATAGTGCAACACTTGAGCAATTAATTAATTTAAGACTTTTTAGCCAAAATAGTCTCTGAGATTTGCATAACACATCACTTTGGTCCCTGAGATTGTCCACCATCCATTATTTTGGTCCTTCCATTAAAAACTCTGTTAAGTGTCCCGAAGCTCTTGGCCGAAAGTTTGGGCAATTTTCAAAACTTCATAACTCAATCGTTTCTTAACCAAATTCGACCCATAATATATCAAAATGAAGATAGGAAAGTGTAGAACAAGATTATACCATTTGGAAGCCCAATGGTTACCCAGAGATAGCAGGAAAATAGCCTGAAAGGTGATTGGTCCGAGGGAAAACTGGAAAACTCGCCGGAAACTAGGTAAACTTTAAACGTTCATAACTTCTTCAATACTCAAGGAAATTGAGTGATTCAAAAACAAAAATCATACTTCTCAACAAGACGAAGAGAATGGTACCTTTCTCAACAGCTAAATCATCATGGTTTGTCTAGAAAATGGCTCGAAAGTGGTTGTCTTGGTCTCGAGTTAGCCACTTTCAAGCCTTTTTCTGGCCAAACCACGGCGAATTAGCCGTTGATAAAGGTATGATTCTCTTAGTCTCGTTGAGAAGTATGATTTTTGTTGTTGAATCACTCGATTTCGTTGAGTATTAAGGAAGTTATGAACGTTTAAATTTTACCCAGTTTCCGGCGAGTTTTCTAGTTTTCCCTCGGACCAGTCACCTTTCAGGCTATTTTCCTGTCATCTCCGGCAAATATTGGGCTTCCAAATAGGTATAATCTTGTTCTACACTTTCCTATCTTCATTTTGATATATTATGGGTCGAATTTGGTTAAGAAACGATTGAGTTATGAAGCTTTGAAAATTGCTCAAACTTCAGGCCAAGAGCTCGGGACACTTAACAGAGTTTTTAACGGAATGACCAAAATAATGAATGGTGGACAATCTCAGGGACCATTTCTATTGATTTTCAATCTCAATGACCAAAGTCAATCTCAATGACCAAAGTGATGTGTTATGCAAATCTTAATGATCATTTTAACTATAAAACTTTAATTTAATATTATGTGAAACATATTAGTTCACGTATCAGATATTAAACTGATAAGAACACATACTACACTTATCTTAGCCAAAAGGCTATGCTTAACTCGGGCGTTGGGATTTCGCTTTTATAGCAGCTTCGTTCTCCCACTATCCTATGCTGGTCGATGGGATTCGAATACGCTATCTCGAAGTACTAATGTTCTGTCCTTGTACTTGAACGCAAGTACACTTAAGGCCTCTCCGCAGCCAATTTATTAAGCTTATAAGATCAAAGAATAAACAGAACAGCAAATGGATTCAGCTTACAAGATCAAACAATCCTTTTGGTCTACAATTTTAACAACAGCTCTAAGATTATCCCAGGAAAAAAAATTAGTGAAAATATATGGCTCAATTTACTGTCTTGAGAAATATGTTGAAAACCCAAATTGCCCCCAACAGCCTTAACAACTTCTTGGGATTTTCCAAACCGCCAAAATTCTGCTACAATTATCCGTTAATGGATGTCTGAGATGATGGCTTTGAGCTTTTTTTGCAGTGCTTCATTTTCTCCTCACCACCAACACCAAGGTCTCTCTGCTCTCCTCTCTCTCTCTCTCTCTCTCTCTCTCTCTCTCTCTCTAACAGTTACTTTTTGAGCTAAAAGTTTCAGCCAAAGCGAAGGTTACAAGCAGCAAATGCATTGAAGAAGTGAAGAATCTCATAAAAACTGTTGGGATTCCATCAAAAACCTCCTCTCCAGCAAAATCTCTTGAAAATGGCAACTGGGTCAAGCTCATCTGCGGCGCAAGCTTCGAGGATGTGGTTGATATCAGGAATCTTTCTCTGGTCTACACTCTTGCAGGAGGTAATCAATTAATACTTTTAACTGATTTTTTGCTGACCAAGTGAGATTAGAGATTGGGTTTTTTTTGTCGACAGATTAGAGATTGGATTAATTAAGGTTAGTTTGTTGATGAACTGTTGCAGTTGATTGCATAGACTGTGCAGCGGATGTGTCAGTGGTGAGTGCAGTGAACGAAGGGATTGATGCTGCAATTGGGATTTTTCCCCTTCCGAGGCCTTGGGTGATGATCAGCGTTAATGATGACGAAGATCTCCACTTTCGCAAGGCTGGTATGTAAGCGCTTTCTTCCTTACTTTATTTAGCATGATAGGCATTGCTATGAGATTGTGAGGATGTGAAGTTAAAGTTCCGCGTCCGGGAGTTAAAGAGACCTTGCAAGGAGTGAAATTTGCATACTTTTATGTGGTTTGGTAGAACTCGTCGATCATAACTTGTGATTTTAAAATCTTACCGCAGCTGTCATGAACGCGATGCTTTCCTGGTTTGATTTCATTTACCTTCAACTTTTTATGTCTAACCGAACTAACTACCATCGTATAAGCAGAGTTTGATCCAGAGGACTGTCCACTTGACTGTTCAAGGCCTTGTGAGAGAGTTTGTCCTGCTGATGCAATATCGTTGGGGGATGACAAATCAGCAGGACAATTCTTTTATGGAACCAATATACCTGATACATTTAAGGTTTGTGTTTTCTTTATTTTCTTACCATATTAACGTTATGAAGCTTCTCTCTACATCTTTGTACGTGTTGTTCATCACGGATCACCTTCTAAATCTTTTAATTGAATTTGCAGGGTGGAGTTCTAACTGAACGCTGCTATGGCTGTGGCCGCTGCATTCCAGTATGCCCCTACGATAAAATAAGTATGCACCACACTGACAAAACAGTATGCAAAATTGTATTCAGCCTAAGTCTTAATCATCTATATGAGTAGAATACATGAAGTTCAATATTGTACATCTAAATATAAGCTTGACATATAAAGGAATAATGTGTAATATTATGTGCTGCTCTCTTCCCTCTAGATTGATCCTTTTTAACAAAACCGCCCAAATTGATATATAGGAGTGTCCTCGTACATAAGAGATGCTTATGCAACCTCCGCACTTCTCAGAAGAAATGATGTTGATGCATTAGAGATTCATACAACTGGAAGGTACAGTTTCTTAATAATTGAAAAGTAAGCATACAGGTTAATTACTATTAAGCTGATTGAGGGAAGAAATTTTACTACTTCTATAGATGTTCGATGCACTTTAATTTGATTGGGTTCAAAACTTCAACATTAATTCAAGCGTAGGTTGTCACACTTTGCTAAGCCTTAATTTCTGCAGGCAGATTGCTCCATTTAAAGAACTTTGGGATGGCTTGGGTGATTCGGTTAAGCATCTGCGACTAGCAGCAGTAAGTGTGTCACCTACTCCTCCTGTTTTAATTTCACAGGGACTATTTAGTCGTAAAACTAGTCGAGTGTCTTTTAAAAGATTTCTTTGGGGTTCTGCAATAATTTTCATCGTGTCCAGGTTAGCTTGCCTGATAATGGGGAATCAACTGTATCGTCAATGAATGCTATGTACTCAGTTATGGAACCAGATCTGTGTTGCTTCAATCTATGGCAGGTGTGGCTCCTGTTATTTTAAGAGATGTCATCGCAACCTAAATCAGTTCTTTTGGCATTCTAGCTATATGAATAACCGCCTGTGAACTGCAGTTGGATGGCCGCCCCATGAGTGGAGATATTGGTCGAGGTGCCACAAGAGAATCGATTGCTTTTGCTCTTCGTTTGGCTGCTATAAAAGAAAGGCCTCGTGGTTTGTACTTAATCTGCTATGCTGCTCGAGAATATCATTTTTGTGTTTCAGTTATGGTTTTGTTTAATCCCTTGACATGGCAGGATTTCTTCAATTGGCTGGTGGCACCAATGCTCACACCGTTGATGGGTTGAGGAAAGTCGGACTTTTTCAAATGGCGTCCTTCCCAAATACAACTGGATCACCTAATTCACTGCATCCTATGATTAGTGGTGTTGCTTATGGTGGCTATGCACGAAAGGTCGGTCTTATTTTATCCAAATCCAACCATCTACCTTCGGAACAGATCAAATCCATTTTTCATGATTTGCTTAAAAGCTTTGCAACATAATTTGTTTCGCCTGCGAGACACATTGCACTTATGGCTATGTTTTATACACATTCAATGATAGGGTTATTTTTTCTTTCAGATTGTTGGAAGAATCCTGAGCTATATGCAATCACAGCATGGCGTCGCCAGTATTGAGGATTATCCAGAGCATCTCCTTCAGGCACTCAGAGAGGCACTTTCTTTGGTTGGAACTGTCAAATGTTACAATCCGTTTCCAGTAAATACTTTAGCAGTAAGCTAGCATTTGGCTTCTACATTCTAAATTTTGTATAAAGGTCATCTGCAGATCGTATCAACCACATTTTCTTTACAAATTACGTGTCGAATTTATTGCATTGAGCCTTTCCTACTTGTAAATAACACCTTCAAAGCTGACAAGAGAGTTAAACTTTAAGTAAACAGTGACTTGATACAAACTCAGAAGTTACATGGCAAATGAATTTAACTAAACATAAATTTCTACCGCAACATTCAAACAAATACTAGAACATTGGGTCGTGTTTTTAAATTTGGACTCGATTTGGTGGGGTGTACCAGCCCGAGCAATAGTGCAACGCTTGGGCGAAACGCAAGGATCCCAGCAGCTAGCTACCGTTACAGACCCTCCCCCTTAAAAAATTAATTTAATATCGTGTGAACCATTAATCCACGTATCAGATATTAAACTGATAAGAACAGATACTACACTTGATCTTAGCCAAAAGGCCGAGAAAGGTATGCTTCTTCCAGCGTTGGGCTTTCTCTTTTATACACGTCTTAACTCTCCTACATTCTTCAGCTGGCCGATGTGGGATAACAACCATGCTTTCTTGCAGTGTTGCAGTGCTGTTTCTGACTTTGTACTTTAAGGTCACAACATCTTATAATAGCTTTCAGACCACAAAACTACATCTTATCACCAACAACCAGGAATTTAACATGACATGGGATTGATCCATGAGATCAACCAATCCTCTTTTCTCGTCCTTTTTCTGGCTGCAGCATCTTTGAGTTTCCTCCCTGGCTCTGTTTGAAGGCTAGAGCTCGAAACAAGAAATTGAATGGGGAAGTGGGATCAGCAAAAGCTTTCTGTTCCTTGACAAGTTTATGCTTCTAAATCGTTGAAGAGATTGCTGAATGCCAATCATTGCCGTGGTTAAACATGCCAGAACCATCTCAATCTGCACTAGTTTGATATCTTTCAGAAAGTTGATGTTTTGCTCTTGCTAGAAAATGCCAAAGGCACAACACAGGTTGGGCTTTGCGATTTGGTGGATTCGCTAATCTCTTCCTCAAGTGCTGGTATATTGATTTACGACTCTAAATGTGAATGATTTTTTTATTTTTATTTGTTCCTTTCTCAATACATAGATGTTTTTTGGTGTGCTCGGAATATGAGCACATACATCATATGTGTCATTATATAAGTGGAGTGAAAATTGACAACAACAACAAACAAAAAAAAAAAAAACTTCCCTACACTTGTATAATAAGTTAATAACATATAACATATTGTCCTTTATTCTAATCACATTGAAAAATCTTTCCGATGTGCAAACCCACAACTTGTATTTTTTTCTTCTCACGCGCACTACAAGGTTTAGATCTAATTTCAAACCAATTGAAATCTTTGGGTTCATTTTTGTCTATGGGTTTCCCTTTTTATCTACCGGTTGGATTATTACTAAGTGTTGATTAACATGCTTATTTTTTATTAGTGACACATTGGACCTTTAGTCCCTTAACTAAAAACTCATGAGTCTTGGTTCCACATGTCACAATGGGGAGCAATGATCCTTATGAGTAATGTGAATGCAAATTTATGCCTTCTTCTTTTTGGACAAAATTGCACCTACAAAACAATTAACACATTTGGCCAAGGCCAAGAGCCTCACGCACCCACAATGAATTGGGGGGCTTTGGCCGAAGAACCTCTGATACCAAAGTTAGAATTTTGAGAGAAAAGTGTTTGAAGAATTTAGAGAATTTTGCAAGAGTGTTGAACTTAGGTTTTGGAGAGAATGAGGGTGTTTATATAGGGGTGTAGCCGGCCCCTTTGGGAGGAGATGGACGGGCCACTTGGATGGTTTTTTGGTGAGATTTATGATTTGTTAGCTAATTAATAGATTAATTGGGTAATTAATCAATAAATTAGCTAATTAATATAATTTAAAAAGGAATGATTTGGGGGTTACTTTGTGGAGAAGATTTGATGAGGATGGATGATATAGGTTTTGAATAAATACCTATTTTGGGCACTTTTGACTTAATTGATGGATGATTGCCCACTGCTTGCACGTAGAAATATCGGTGTGCCTCGAGGGTAATCTTGTCTTTTTTACCCGAAAATCCATGTGTCGCCTCAATATTTTTCTTGATGATTTTTTGCTCCACAAGTAACACCGTTAGAAACTCCACCAAAAAATAAAGAGTTTAAATGGGCAAAAAATGGATTGGGCTTTTAACGGAGTTAGTCAAAAGGAGTGTTGCTCAATATTATAACAAGTTCGGTACTGATGTTCATGAATTTTTAACTTGAGGAACCAAAGTTCCAATCGAGCTAAAGTTCGGAGACTATTACTTCAATTATTTCTAATGATTATGATTTTTATAATTTTCAATTATTTTCGTACTCCATAGTCAAAGCCTATGGGATACGGATTTAGCTTAGTGGCGGATGTGGGACGCAATAGCTTCAACAATCGAGTGTGACTAATACTTATCATCCTTTATGATTGGTCCGATGAGCATTTGAAACCTTTAAAAAGGTGTCCAAGTGGAAATGGGCACACATTGAAACAGTGTGGGATGCCAAGATTTCTAAGCCTCTAATCCAACCTTGTCCAAGTTGGTCAAAACCCAAAGCAGGGAAAGCAAAGGGAGTGATAGTGTGAATCCACACATGGGGAGAACTACCGCCATTGACATAAGTTTGTAAGAGCGTCGGTAACAAAATTCTCGTTTTTAGAAAAGCCTCTAAGGACCGATGGCTCAATTTTTAAATATCTCGAATAACTATGTAAATACACCAGAAAATAGAGCATATCATTAATAGAATCAATAACGATTTTGAAATTTTTTTTTACTGTTATGTGCAAACAAAGGAGAAACTCTACAAGACCAAGGGGAGTGGAGACAGCAAGAAGAGGAATGTCATCAACATGTTTCTTAGCAAACACATAAAGTTAAAATAAAAATAGCAAAAACAAACCAAAAATAGTGATCAACCATGGAAAAGGATCCGGATCCTCGCTGGATCCTTTTCCTGGGGATATTGGGGATCTCGTGATCATGTTCGTTCATTGTATATCGTGGTCAGTTTTTGTTAGGTACTATTTATATTTAATTTTAAATTTTAAATTTTAAATAATTTCTGACCGCGCGATGCACGATGAACTAATACGATCACGGAATCTTCCGGATGCCAAGAAAAGGATCCTCAACGGATCCTTTTCCATCAACCACTAAAAATAGCCTACTTGTTCTTGTGTTGACTTTGAGGATCGATATAAACAATTCACATGCCTTCCTTGGTATGGTCAAATAGATTACGCTTATTTCACACTCCAAAAATGACTATGTTGTGTAGGATATTAAGAATTGGTTAACCAGACTTCAAAACTTGACTTATGAGGTTTGTCTTGGACTAAAATTTGCATGACCGAGCAGATTTTGGACTGGATCAATTTCTAGTCACCTATTATGCTCCAAAGTTTAGTACTTTGGGTTGTTGTGCTCAACCAATTTCTTCTGTGAAAAATTATAATTATTATGTGACACATCTCGAATAAATGCGGCTCAAAAGACCAATGACGGATTCATAAATTTTGCTTTGGCTATGCAAATGATAAAAACTTTTTAAGTTATTTTTTCATGTATATGATTAGCTAGGAAGTTGGGATAAAGAAATTTTTGGGAAGTGGGGGGATTTTTTTTTTGTCAGACTGGGTGAATTTAGGTGAACTGGAGATGAAATGCCAAAAATGGATGATGATTTTAGGTAAAAAAAGAAAACTCTTTTTTATTCATCGCGCTCGTGCAGCAGCTATTGCAATAGGAAGCCCCCAAGCCACCATGCCTTGTCATGTTATGGAAAAAAATTTCAGTTTGTCCGAAACACAACTTAATACATTAAATATTATAATATAAGTAGTTGGATATAGTAAATTCTCTTAATTTTATGAATATGACCCCATGGTGGACCATGTTTCTATTAGAATGGTAGCAAAAAGTGATGCAATAAATGATGTCAAAAACTATTGTATTGTACAATTATATCATATGCCACACAATCACAAGTTAGAGTATAGTTGGACTGACTAATTTATAATACATAATATAATTATACCACTTGACGCTATTTCTTTCTACACGGGGAAGCTAAGTGGTTGGAAACGAATTCCAGGCCCGTATTCCGCACAGCACTTTATGGGTTTAATTTTTGGCGTTGATGAATCACATGAGGTGGTCAGGGATGGTGAAATGTAGCTATGAATCTTTCCAGTCTCCGAAAAATAGACTGTCATGACGAAGTCACCAACTGATCTATTTTTTTAAAAAAGAGAAAACGATATTCCTTTCTACAAATACTGTACCCATGACCTTATTTTTGTTCTATGCATTAGCATCCCAAGGCTTCACGGATGCAGATTATGAATTATTTTTTTGAGAAAAAAATGTCGAACCCAACTATATGCTGAAACAAGCAACTTATGTCATTGATTGGCTTGGCTTGGCTGGGACGGTGCAATATTGGGAAATTAAATAAATAGCACACCATGGTTGTCAATTTTGTAGATCGTACCTTGTATGGATTTTAAAGGTGTATTTTTGTCTCCACTAATCTATTATTGAAATGCCTTACACGATAGGTAGCATCAGTCCAAAACTTCACAGAAATGCAGTGGTCAACGATGAGGGGCTGCAATATCATATACTCTGCTTTGTGTAAAAAAATTAGGGCAATAGTGAAAAAAAGACTTATGTGGAACAGTTTCACCGTTTGACATTCTGTTTTAATAAAACAATAGTATGTGTACATTTTTTAACACATGTCGTTATATTATTGAATCGTAACATCATATAACTATAAATTTATTCAATCTAAATTGTTCTCGCAAATAGTAGTGGGTGTGAACTATTTGATTTATAAATTCATGCTTAGCTTAGAGGAATGGATATAATGATCATTTGACTTGACAACTAAGGGAACGCCAATTGGGAATTCAACTCATGAGTAGAAGAACAAGTACGTATATATCAACCGCACACTTGGGTTGGGTCGAGTCAAAACTCAAATTTGTGTTTCATATTTGTGTGGCTCAACAAAACTATCATTGGGAAACGTAGTAAGGCATGGTTTAATTGGTAGTGACGTCAATTTCTAAGGCAAATAGTGTAAAGGTATAGACAATGTCACATCCTTTTCCTCATGGCCATTTTAAAGGATTGAAACTTTCATGCTACAACGGTATACCACTTCATATGATAAAAGAGTTAGACCGTGATAAAAGAGATACGACGGTTACCAATTACCATTGTAGCGTGTGCTAACAAATTTAAGTTATTTGTCTCATGACGATTTAGAAATATAAAACAAAAGACGTGACTTGTAAATAAAAATTAAGAATAATTAGGATAAACAATGTTTTGTTCATTAGACATAGAGTGGTAGAGAGTCGGGTGGAATGCTTCTCTGGACGTTGGTACAGATTCTGTAGGTTCATTTTAAAGAAAAATCAACCATGTTGGCTGTTTTCTTGTTGATTTTATAATTGAGTGTTATGAAGTTTGCGAAGACTAAAAATCTTGATTGTTAAAAGTTGGTAGACTCTAATTTAATCAAAATATCAGATGCTTAAAAGTCAAATGAATGGACATGGACGTGGTCAAGCATCCACTAAGGGTTAAAAACGTTTTTTTGTCACTGTATTTATGATCTAAATTTGTTTTGATTACTGTATTTTCAATTTAGCCAATTTGGTTACTGTAATTAAAATAAGTCTTGATTATAAACACAGTAATAAAAAAAGGTTTTTCAATTTATCCAATTCTTACATACAACCGTAAATAATTTCAGAAGGTCAGATAACCAAGTTTCTCCGCAAAGGCCCGTGTTCTTCAAACAAAAATGAAGTTACGAATTCAGATAATATATAAAATTGAAAATGAAGAAGTCATTAGTGAGGACTTACCTCATATAAAAGAAAACATGATATGAAAGTTCACGTTCAGGCAAAACCATGGCAGCACCAACCAAAAAATACATACATAAGTTTGGCTTTTGACTAGAGCAACGTGTTACATCCTCTTTGTTTAAGTTTTCTTTTTTCTTGTCAATTAGTATGATGTAATATTTATCACTCGTTAAACAAAAACAAAAGAAGAGGGGAAAAAATGGCGTTTGACTAGTGTTGGCACTCGAGTCTAAAGTTACAGTGTATT
Source organism: Heteromeles arbutifolia (assembly GCA_024362995.1). Taxonomy (NCBI): domain Eukaryota; kingdom Viridiplantae; phylum Streptophyta; class Magnoliopsida; order Rosales; family Rosaceae; genus Heteromeles; species Heteromeles arbutifolia. Next base: position 25,966,777 of record JANCRC010000006.1, read on the forward strand.
TCGACCACGTTCTTTCAACATGAGCAAACCTACCATAAGAAGTTCATAAATCCTTCAATGGGTAGACTTTTTGAGTATCTAATATTGCAAGACAAAGATTTGTTCAAACATGACACGATGCTTTTTTTTTTTTTTTTTATTAGACAATAGATTTGTTAGTTTAGATATTATATTAGAAAGCCGACAGAGTTCGAACCCACGCCGTGATGCAATGACAAAACACATCTTCACCATTGTGGTAGATGGCCACTTGCAAACATGACACAATGCTTGCTTCACTTGAATTTGAAGCTAACAATTAAAAATGAAATTACTTGAACATTATCCTTATTTTCAAAGTGTTTTTAACAATATGTGAAATTTAACTCAAATGATTAAAAGTATTTATAATTATATTAAGTGTCACGATAAAGATATATAATTTAGGTGAAAAATATGCACTTTTGACCCTAACAAAAAAAAAAAGATTATAAAACTAATTAGATTATCTAATTAGTCATCTAGTATTATAATTTAGTGATATTTAATAAGTAGAAGGTTTTAAGTTCAAATTTATTTGATGACGAATTTAATGCAATTTATTTTTCACTCCTTAATTTAAATATATCGTTGTATAAAAAATAACTATCTAATTATTAATTATATGAAAGAAAAAGGTTAATTAATTTGCCTAAGTCAAATTGCACTGACCTTTTTTATTTTATTAAAAAAAAAATGTATTCCACATGTTGTATTTTTTTTTTTTTTTTTGGAGCATTCTACATGTTGTGTTAAGACACCAATTTATCACACTAATATATATTCTTTTATAACAAAGGATTTTTTTTTTATATTTCTATTTTTGAACAAACGATATTATCTATACTAAGTAGGAGTGTGGTGAACTTAGCCTCACAATGGGCTAGCAACAATGTAGTTCAAATAATTGAACCTAAAACTTCTCACTTACAAGTAAAGAGGAATATCACTAGACTGTAGAACTAATTTTGACATCAATTCATATGCCAATGCTTTATTAGTTTTATAACTACACCATAGAACTACTGTGACAGCCCATCCCTGATTTTAAGAGTTTTTAAAGTTTTAATAAAGGATTTTACAAAAATGCCCTTGAGGCACGCGCATTGTTCGAGGTTAATCGTTGTGTCGTGCCATCTAAGATTTGTTTTCTTGACATATCCTCGTAGTACTCGTCACTACGGACGCGTGGGCGCAAGTGGTTCGTGATTTGGAGTTATAACGAAAAAGATATTAAAGTTTGAAGTTTGGGCATTTTGGGAATTATAAGAATAAAATATGGAATTCTTTTATGGAAATGGACGGCCCAGATTTAATGAGGAATTAATGGATGGCTAGGATTGGAAGAAATGAGTTTATGTGTGTGTGTGTGTTTGTGGCTGGCGGAAGAAGAAGGAAGAAGAAGAGATTGGGCAATCTGCCCAACCAAAGGAGGGCAGAAGCTTCAGGAGAGAAGGGAGAGAGACTGACCAATGGAGAGAGGGAGAGGAAAGGCCCAGCCAATCGGAACAGGGAAAGGAGGAAAGGAGGGAGAAGGTGGCGCGGGGGATCGGCCGGATCCCCTTGACCCGTTTTCGGACCCGGTCGGCACCCGTGTCCATGTTCGATGATTTTCATCCGTTTTTCCGGCGAATTGATCCAACAAACCTCATGGGAAACACTCTACGACCCTTCCTCTACCCATTCCACCTCAAATTTGGAGAGATTTGGTTGTAAAAATGGAAGAAACCGTGCAAAAAGGGGCGCACGGGTTGGGTTCATTTCCGCCACGATGTGAAGCAATTTCTTCCAATCACCACCACCCATGGCATCCTCTTGAGGCCTAGAACAAAGCCCAAGCAGTGGTTGAGGCGTTGGAACAAGTTGGAGGTCGAATTGGAGCACACCAAACCTAGGGTTCCGACGGGTTTTGTTGGAATTGGAGGCTTTGCCGACCAAATTGGCCTTGGCCACAGGTATGAAAGTTGTTCTACTCATTGAGATCTTCATTTCTGTAAATTTTGGTAATTTTTGGAGATAGTTGGATTTTCCGGCGAGCCGGGGCGGCCGACCGCCACCCACGGCGGCGCGTGGCCAGTGGGCCGCCAATGTCATTTTTAAACTATATTGGATGTCCTGAGTTCAGTTTTGATAATGGATTAACGTTGGTTGATCATTTGGACTTAAATTCGTTAAGATGCATGGTTAGGCCAAAATATGAATTGACGATCCGACCGTTGGATTGTCACCAAACTTTGATACGTAGTAGTACGTAATATTTGAAGAATGTAGGAACTTACAGATTGAGAATCCGATTTACGGATCTCCCGGAATTGGAGTTGTAAGTTCATAAAATATAATGTTAACCGTCACTTAGTTCGACAATTGACGGAGATCCGACCGTTGGATGGTCATGAAATTTTAGGATGTTGTTCTAGAGATTTATTGTGGACCTCTGGAAGTTACGGATTGGAAATCTGAGTTGCATATCTTCCGGATCGAACTACTTAGTGACGTGTTTTATATAAGTGATATATTCTATCGATATGATTCTGAGGCATGATTTGATGGTTGTTCTAGGCGCCGATCGTCATGACGCCTTGATGTGTTGTGCTAGGGAGTTGCAGGGCAAACTCCAGGTGAGTGGGCAGTTTTGTTTTCCGTATACGCCTATATACTTATGGGTTTCCCAGAAATCGAAATGATGTGAAAATATATTTAAAAATGCTATGCATAGATTTATATGAATATGTGATTAGAAATGTCATGCATAGAAATTACATGAATTATGTGAATTGATATATGATGCATATATGTGAATTGGTGCTGCGGACGCACAGGTGAGTATCAGGTGAGTTATATTTGGTTCATTGAATTGTTTGATGAGATTTATGTTGATAGCTCATAACCTGCACCCCTGGTGTTAGTGCTTATGTTATTCACCCGCATCACACACTCACCTTGGATCCAAGTAGATGCTAGTTGTACAGACCATTGGAGGTGGTTCCGACATGCTAGTCGTACAGACCATTAGAGATGGTTCCGACTAGTAGGTGACCCTAGATTATGTGCACAGATGATTGATGAGAGAAGCACTAGAGCGTATTATTACACCATCCGAGTCGTACAGACTACTACAGGTAGTTCCGACTCATGTGCAGCGTAGTGCCGTACAGGTCGCAGTTGGCGACTCCGGCAGTGCCGTACAGGTCACAGTTGGTGACTCTGGCTGGATTGGATATTGAGCTTTAGAATCAGCCGTACAGGACCACTGCAGGGTCTCCGGTTGATTTATTATTTCACCTGATTTATGTTGATGCATCCATATTATGTTTTTGGCGCATGGCATGGCATATTTTCTGAAAAGTGATAAAGAATGGTGTTTTGAGAATTTTGAAGCTATATATATTTATAAATGCTATTTTCTGGGAAAGTATACAGGTTTTACAGTGAGGGGTTAGAACTTTGATAAAGAAAAGTTTTGAAAAGACTTGTTTTACTGACCCACTCAATTTTGTTTTGCGCCCTTCCAGGTTCGAGTTAGAGCAGAGCTTTGGTGGCCACGAGGAATCCAACGGTATTCTGACAGAATTCACAATTGTATTTTTAAGCTTCCGAACTGTGTAAATGGTTACGTCACTCTCACGTGACGGCCAGCACGCCCTCCTTCGGGACGGGGTGTGTCAACTACGCATTAGGGGTCAATTTGGGATTGATATGCTTTTTAAAAATTGCTTATGTTGTACTTTAAGAATAATCAACTGTAAAATAAAATAGTTGAACATTTGATAAATTGTATTTTTAAAAGTGATGTGAGTATGAAAAACAATGTAAAAGTGTTTAGTAAATTTTAATGTAATAGTGCTATAATTTCTATAATGACAAAAATAGACATTTGTGGTAGGAGTGGTGGCAATGGTGATGGCATTGACATTGGTAGAGGTATTGTGGTGGTGCTACTGGTAAAGGTAGGAATGGTGTAAGTGCAACGATAACGGTGATGGCGACTATGACTGTTGTGGCAATGACAATGGTAGGGATATGGTTGTGATGTGTACTGAGGGTGTGCTGGTTGGGGTGTAGAGGTAGAAATGGTGGTAAGGTGGGTGACAAAAATGGTGGTGATAATAGTTAGTAGTGGTGATCACTTTGTTCATTAAGGAGAAAATGATGTGTAGACTAACAAACAATGTCACAATATGTTTAGCATAGGAAAAGCTAGGAATTAGAATCATTAAAAAAACTAGGAATTATAATCATTCTACTTTTAGGGAGTATTTACTTACAAGAATGGGGGTGGGGAAAATGGTATTATTCATATTCATGTGTTTATTAACAACTAAAAAAAATGCAGGTAGATCTTATATGTTTTGTGTATGACAAACCTGGAAAATGAAGGCATCTAATTAACACAGGAAAATAATGAGGTCAGTGATAAATTAGAATAATAAAATAAAAATGATAATCATAAGCTATTTTTCTCTTCTGCATATTCTTACTTGTTTTGTCACATTAAAACGAACAAATTAAACAAAAACATTTAAATGTGTAGAAAGAAAAGAAAAAAAAGAATAACTGTCACATCTCGGCTCGGGACGGATCACTTCCTGGGCTCACTCCACCACTGTAGCACACTGTCCGCTTTGGGCCCTGACCATGCCCTCACGGTTTTGTTTCTGGGAACTCACGAGCAACTTCCGAGTGGGTCACCCATTATGGGAGTGCTCTAGCCTCCTTCTCGCTTAACTTCGGAGTTCCTACGGAACCTGAAGCCAGTAAGCTCCCAAAAGGCCTCGTGCTAGGTAGGGATGGAAATATACATTTAAGGATCACTCCCATGGACGATGTGGGATGTCACAATAACAGTTGCATTTGCTTATAATTCGACTTCTTTTAAATAACGTGTATTCACTATATAAATTTCATGATCGGAAATTTTAATTTCCTCAATCTTAATTTGAAGATCTTCCTTACAAAAAAATTATTTGAATCAGAAATCATCTAGTCATTAAAATGTATGAACCATATTTAACGATGTGAGGATCAAGTAACACATTTATGATAAACATTTCATTTTATTTGATACATTTGAATGATTAAACGATTTTCAATTCAAATAATTTTTTATAGAGATGATTTTCAATTAAAGCTTAAAAAATTGAATGTTCCGATCATAGAGTTTATATAATGTATATACGTTATTAAAAAAATAAAATATGCGCATTTTCTTATGAAAGAATGCAAATAGTATTCATAAAATAATACTTGGTTACCATTTTACTTGAAAAAATGAAACACGTGTGAATAAAATCATGTCATTTAATGGTCAAAGCGACCCTCCTCTCCCCTTCTCCTACCTCCCAACCAGCCAGCCCACCACCCTCTCACACACACACACTCTCTCTCTCTCTCTCTCTCACCTCGTCCGTCACATACAATAACCAATGAATCAAGCTAGTAAAATTTGTACAGCGCCAACAAAATATTAAAAAAAACTAAAAAAATAACAAAAAAAAAAAGTCGCACTCAGTGAGCTAACTACCCCGCGCCACGTGACCAGCTCATCCCGCCCTCCTTCCTCTCTCTCTCTCTCTCTCTCTCTCTCTCTCGTCGGTAGCAACCTCTCCATCTCCGATCCCCCAAACCCCTCTCTCTCCCCTCTCCCCTCTCTCTCTGTATCTCTCTCTCTCTCTCTATATAATCTCTCCCTCCATCCAACCCTCCCTAAATCCCAGCATTTTGCATTTCTCCCCCAAATCCCGAATTCCACTCCCACAATCAGGTAAGCTCCAATTCCTCTCTTTATTTTTTTACTCTGGATTCTACTTCGGTTTTCCGGTGGATTATATTAGGAGAGATCCGCTGTTTTGTTCCGTTTCCAGGATCCCATTTCCTGTCCGGACTTCAAATTCCCCGGATTTTTATCCTTTCTTTTGTTTGTTTTGCTTGATTTGTTGTATATATAGTGATTAGGATTGTTCCGGACAGATTAATATCTGCTTACGCTTCTCCTTTCTTGGATAATTGGGTTGTTGGGTCTTGTTTGGTTGCGGTTTGGTTGGCACATTGCGTAGGGATCTGTTTGGCATTAGGTGTGCTTTTTTTATCTAACAGAAATTTGACCAACAGATCTACCTAACTCCACCATTTGATTTGACCTGCTTACCTGTAATTGTTCTGCTAATCCTAAACCGTAATTTTCAGAACAAGAGCTATGAATTTTGTTTGGATCGTGTAATTGATGTGTGATCGCGATGAAATGAATTAGTATTTGATGGTTTGGTTTCTAATTCTGTGATCAGAAGCCGGAGGTTGCCTTGACCCGAAAACCATGGCCACCGGACAACTTTTTTCGCGCACCACTCAGGCGCTGTTCTATAACTACAAGCAGCTCCCAATCCAGCGCATGCTCGATTTTGACTTCCTTTGCGGTGTGTATCAATTTCCAATTTTGATTTCGGACTTGATCTTAGTTATGGTTTTTAGTTTTCGAAAAAGGTGTAAATGTAGTAACTGAGGTTTGTTACAGGGAGGGAAACACCTTCGGTCGCTGGAATCATTAACCCCGGTTCTGAGGGATTTCAGAAGCTCTTTTTCGGTCAGGAGGAAATCGCCATACCAGTGCACTCAAAGTAAGTCGCTATTCTCTCATCCTCTTCCTGGATTTCACCTTTTGTGGCTGCAAGCCACAACCTTGTGTATAATAAATATGCATGATTAATTTTAATTTTTCATAACCAAAATATTCAAATTATGTTATTAGTCAAATTGTCATTCTTGATCTATTGTTTCGAGATTATCTGACCGTCATGTTGATAACTATTGCAGCATTGAAGCATCTTGCGCTGCTCATCCTACTGCCGATGTCTTCATTAACTTTGCTTCATACAGAAGGTCAATGATCATTCTATTAGTATCTTGGAGTGCGAAACTTCTATGATTGTACCTAACGATGAATATATGTTGATATATCTGCAGTGCTGCCGCTTCTTCCATGGCTGCTCTGAAGCAACCAACCATTAGAGTTGTGGCAATCATTGCTGAAGGTGTTCCTGAGTCAGACACTAAGCAGTTGATCGCATATGCACGGGCAAACAACAAGGTTAGACGATTGATGCAAAGTCATCTTAATTTCACCGACTTGGAGAATGAACTGGCGATACTAACTTTAATCATCGTATCTTTTGTAGGTTGTCATTGGCCCAGCTACTGTTGGAGGAATTCAAGCTGGAGCTTTTAAGATCGGTGACACTGCTGGAACTATTGATAACATTATTCACTGCAAGCTATACAGGCCCGGATCTGTTGGTTTTGTCTCCAAATCTGTATGTAGCTATTCCAGCATCCTGAACTTTCAGATTATTTGGTCATTCATAAGATTTTTAGAATGTCTATATTTAAAATGTTTAGCAAATTGGAATCGAGTGCATTGATTTCTCTTCTATGCCCTTATGTTTAATGTGCCATGAGTTGCCACATAGTTATTCAAACTCCAATTTGGTGTGCCGTGTCAAGAAAGTTTGTGTTCTAGAATTCTTACAAAAGAAATTTTTTTGGTATTGCAGGGTGGCATGTCTAATGAGTTATACAATACTGTAGCTCGTGTAACAGATGGACTTTATGAAGGTATCCACATTTTATCTGTTTAATTTTGTTTTAATAGCTGACTTAATATTTGAACAAGGTTTTAATACAATTTTGGTATGTCTTGAAACTATTCAGGTATTGCTATTGGAGGTGATGTGTTCCCAGGTTCTACTCTTTCTGACCATGTTCTGCGGTTTAACAATATCCCCCAGGTACATTACGATTTCATTACTTCTTTTGAGGGACTGTCCACGATTTGCATGTTGTATGAGGATGCCAGTATTCTGAAACTTGACATTATGGTTTTCTGATTTTGTGCAGGTTAAACTTATTGTTGTTCTTGGAGAACTTGGCGGGAGAGACGAGTATTCTTTAGTTGAAGCTTTGAAACAGGGAAAAGTTACCAAACCAGTGGTTGCTTGGGTTAGTGGAACTTGTGCAAGGCTTTTCAAATCCGAAGTACAATTTGGTCATGCTGTAAGTTATCATCTCAGTTTCCCTTTACTAATCTCTTCCCAAGATTGTAAGAGGGTTAAAAATTCTAATTCTTCCTTGATATCGTCTAAATTAGGGTGCAAAAAGTGGTGGTGAGATGGAATCTGCACAAGCAAAGAATCAAGCCTTGAGGGATGCTGGTGCTGTTGTTCCCAGTTCATATGAAGCTTTGGAAACTGCTATCAAGGAAACATTTGAAAAACTGGTAATTACAGCATGCCTTGATAAACTGCACAAAGATTGCTTGACTGAGTTATGTAAATCCATGAAGATCTGTGGTTGACTAACATGTTTTGGTTATTTGTGCAGGTTGAGCAAGGGAAGATTGCACCAGTCAAGGAATTCAAGCCTCCACAAATCCCTGAAGATCTTAACTCTGCAATTAAGAGCGGAAAAGTTCGTGCTCCAACTCATATTATATCCACTATCTCTGATGACAGAGGTATGCATTACATTAAACAATCTTCCTGTATATGATTGATGTGTTTGATAAAGGACATCAGTTTCATTGACTTCTACTGTTAATCATTTTTGCAGGTGAGGAACCATGCTATGGTGGTGTACCTATGTCTTCCATTGTTGAGCAGGGTTATGGTGTGGGTGATGTTATCTCTCTTTTGTGGTTCAAGCGCAGCCTTCCCAGTTACTGTACTAAATTTATCGAGGTAGGTTCTTATTACTATAGAGCTACTAATTTGCAATTTTTTACCCTTTTGTTTAATTTTTGTTGATTTAAAGTCTAGCTAAGCAAGTTTGTGTATACTAGTTCATTCACTAATGAGTATGACATTGACATCAGATTTGCATCATGTTATGTGCCGACCATGGTCCTTGCGTCTCTGGTGCTCACAACACAATAGTAACTGCTAGGGCTGGCAAGGATCTTGTTTCCAGCCTTGTTGCAGGTAGATATATTCCCACAGAATGTTCTATCTTTTGTTATTACAAAGTTTTCTAGTTTTGAGGATCAGAGATAATTTGGTTGTGGAATACTCAAAGATGAGCTTCTGAAACAGGTTTGCTCACAATTGGACCACGATTTGGTGGTGCCGTTGATGATGCTGCTCGTTACTTCAAGGACGCATATGACAGGGTGAGCTTTATTGGGCATTTTATGTGTAGTGATTGAACACTTAAACCTTAAAGTGATGTTTTAACTCTAACAAGTTGTCTCCTTGCTGTGTTTTATCAGAACCTTACACCTTATGAATTCGTCGAAAGTATGAAGAAGAAGGGCATTCGTGTGCCAGGGATTGGGCACAGGTATTGAGAGTTTTCAAATTTATACAACAGCATAATCTTGGGGTTTCAGTTTATGCATTTAGTAGCTGCATTAGAAATCTTATTGATGGAAGTTTTTATTTCTTTGCTGTGGAAAAGGATCAAGAGAGGGGACAACAGAGATAAGAGAGTAGAGCTTCTACAAGCGTTTGCACGCACTAATTTCCCTTCTGTCAAGTACATGGAATATGCCGTTCAAGTTGAAACCTACACACTCTCAAAGGCTAACAACCTGGTCCTCAATGTTGATGGCGCAATTGGAACCTTGTTCTTGGATCTTCTTGCTGGCAGTGGAATGTTCACCAAGCCAGAGATTGACGAGATTGTTGAGATTGGATATCTGAATGGGCTCTTCGTGCTGGCACGTTCTATTGGTTTGATTGGGTGAGTACTAGCTAGGATTAACTATATATATTTTTTTCCGCAGATAATTGTAGGTTGGTTTTATGTTGTTGCCTATTAAGGTACAATCAAAATCTAGATAACGACACATCAACCATCAGAACAGTGATTCTACGTAGGCACATATCTCCTTTACACGTAAGGATAACGTACTTGGACTTCCTACCGTCTCTAAACAGATTAGGTGGTCCTACGGTCATATGGTCACTGATACAGATAGGACTCAATAGTTCAAGTAGTCAATTTCCGATTCGTTGGCATATACATATAGGATTAGATACCTGGCTTTGTCATTGAGAGGTAACACAAAACAACAGATTGTCCTTCATGACAATGAGGTTCACCGCCTTTCGATGGAGGGTCAGATAAGCAAGGGAGAGAGGACATCATTTTCTGCTTTGTATATGATGCATTCCTTAGTATATCTGTAGAATATACTTTTACCTGACCGATTCTCTCTCTGGTCTAAATCTCAGGCACACATTCGACCAAAAGAGGTTGAAGCAGCCCCTATACCGCCACCCATGGGAGGACGTTCTATACACCAAGTGAGAAAATATCGGATAGCAGGTGCAAAACCCGGACTACCTGCTTGCGGAGGAGCATTGTTGTTTTCAAGGTTCTCAAGTCTACGATTTCGCCGGGGATGATTATTGTTCAGTTGTTAAATTAGTGTTTTGTATCGGTAATGCTGGAGCTGGTAAGTCTCTATCGAAAGTTCATAAAAAGGGAGAACCCTCGATCATTTTACTAAGCAAAAGTTATGTTTCCGCTTAAATTTCTTGGATTCACTTTCTGGTTTTAGGAGAGAATGTAGATTGTAAAGCAGCTGAGAATTGGATGTATCATGAATATGCGCAATTCTTCTCTCGAGAAAAAAACGAATAAATACAAATTTGTCCCTACACATTCATGCATAGCCTTTTTCTTTCTTTATTTTTATTTTTATTAAATAAATTTCATTAAAACTCCTATCAAGAAAGAGAAAAGCGAACAAACGAAAACAAGAACTTTACGAGGACAAAACTTAACATGGACACAACTAAAAACTCAATTTCTTGCCAAGCCAGACAATCTAAACCCTAAACGGATTCATAATTCTTGAATTGTGAGTACTACGGCCACCACATGAATGAGCACCACCATCAAACAAACCGCATCTAGTTATAAAACACAATAAGTTTGCCATAACTAAATGCGGAACTTAATATAAAGGGTAAACTGCCAATTTAGTTCTTGAATTATCACCTTAGTGAATATTGGGTCGCTAAACTATTTTTTCAGAAAAATTAGTCCCTCAATTATAAAAATCTGCCAATTACATCCCTAATGTTATATTCAAAACTACTATATTCAATTTTCCGTCAATTTAAGTCACGTTACTTGCATGTGATACACATTGAAGGGTAGATTGGTAGATTTTCATAAAGAAATAGTGTAGGTTAGCTTTTGAGGGTAAATTAGACATTAAATTCACAACCTATATGAAATGTTAAGCACTCATAGATGAGAAAATGATGATATTACACTCTAAAGTGTGTCAAGTGACTTAAGTTGACGAAAAATTGGATAAAATAGCTTTGAATATAATAGTAGGGATGAAATTAGCAATTTTTAATGAATTTAGGAACTTATTTTACTTAAAAAATAATTTAGGGACCTAATTTTTATTGAGATGATAATTTAAGGACCAAATCGACACTTTACCTTAATATAAATATTAAATCATCATTGTCGTTCACGTCAGTCGGACCGGGCAAAGGCTAATCTTTTGACTGATTTCTTAGAGCATTTACCGGACAATCATGGAGATATGTATGCACTAATTAATTGGGATTATCTTGAGTAACTTGTGCTCACCCGACAATGATTGGGCCATATCGTACGGACCAAAATGGACATATTTCACTATCTAACGGAAATTTTTTAGCATGACTAGAATACAGTCTGATACGTAAAATGTCATAATAAAAATGTTGAAAATACCAAATTATATATTTTTTTATACATAGAAAAATATCTCAGTCTAAAATCAGGTGTGATATGTGTTCCATTTCAATCAGGTACAGTCAGTAGTGAAGGATAATTCTTCGCCATAATGTAATATTCCATTTCACTCGGATGCATGCATGGGAGTGGAAGTATAATTTTCACTGATGAAGCAAATCAGGATAAAACCAGACATTAGAAAGAAAAAAATAAAAATTTGTAGGGTTGGAAATTCAATGACTACTATATTTTATTTTTTTCTAAAATCTATTAAAAGCTCATGAAAATCAAATACCAAGGGTTTTTTTTTTTTTTTTATCCATTGAGGGTATGAAGGTGTTAACATAAGGTTGCGGTTAGTTTGACGCATATAACTTGTAACTTAGTTAAAAACAATTTTTTTTTGTATTTATGTTTCGGTAATTGATTCTTCAGACATCAAATATCTATTATAAAGATATAATAAGGTGACACAACATAATGAGAAACTTTTTGGTGTACTTGAAACACTGTCTCATAGAGTTAAAACATTGTCTATTCATATTATAACACGTGAAATAGTACACCACATGACAAGTATTTAAAAAACACATAAAAATTTCCCCAACATTATTTACCATCTATCATCAAAATTAACACTATCATTATTTCAATTTGAGTGCCCAAAGTAAAAAATGAGGTGGCATGCGTATGGGTTTAATATCTTTAATTGAGACGCATTATAAACCGATAAAAGTTGGAAATGTAATAAACAATTTTATTGCCTCTGTGGTTGCCTTTTGTTGGAACAAGACTTTTATTCTACGTGTACATTGGAGCTCATTTAATGTAACTTTAGTGTCATATGATAAATATTTTCTCAAGTATTAATAATTTTTCATCACAAATAGAAAAATTAATAATTTTACGGATTCTATAGACTCCAACGAGACAATGCCTTCTGTTCAATACACTCTTTGTAATTTCATGTGTCTATCCTGTATACCTCTCACCAAATTAACATTATGCATTATAACAAAATATTTAAATGTTGTTGGTATAAACTTGTCCACTCAAGCCTCGAGGTAACATTTGTTAACGCTCAAAATTGGAAGGTTAACAAAGACCAATATGGTCGGTCTTTGGTGAGATCGGGACTAAAACAATAATAACGTAACAACAACGATTAAGTGGTTCACTCCTCAAAATTGGGCTACGTCTACTGTGACGATGATATATGAATCGAGACTTACAAAATAGACAGTTCGGATCGTTGAAGTTCAATGTGGAGTGGATCCCACAACAGATCCTCATTTTTTGAAAAAAAAAGCGATCACTTCCCTTAAAGGGTCTGTGTGTGTGTGTGTGTATATATATATATTGAGAATTTGTTACAAATAGCAATTGACTATAGTCTAGTCTTTCTTTCTCTCTCGTGTCTGATTGTCTATAAAAGATCTCATCCCTTTATATAGGCACTCATAGAGCCCCAAAAGTACAAGGCTCGATTCCTTCGCCTCCATTTAATAAATCAAGTACGTAGACACAACTTGCTAGCTACTCTTCCATTCTTTAATTGAAATGTTATAGCAGAGTAGCATTTGTTAATGCCTAATTGCATGTATTCCTAAGCTAATACGTACTGAGCGCCTTGCTCAGCCATGAGGTTTTAGTCTGACAACCTTTACGTCCCTTTATAGGTCGATGGCCATCACGTGGCCAAGAGTTGATTCCCAAATAAATTTGTTCTTGGAACTTCACGCTGTAAAGTTGTCAGGTTGCCAATTTGCTGCCATAGCCGAAAAGTACTTTCCCATTTTCAAGACCATTGGTCAATATATTGCTAAAATTAGAAGGGACAATTGATTTCCTTTCCAATTATAGTTTTTCTTTATTAGATCTTGGGGGAAGGAACCTGACTCGAATTGAATGTGATGGTGCAAGAACATTAAAATAATCCCAACTTACATTGACAAAAATAAAATACGAAAAAAGTAAATAAGAAATAGAAAAATATAGTCAGGAGAATCAAAATTATTGTCATTGGGCCAAACTCCCAAAACGCACACGACCAACAATCGAATAATGGCCATTGGCATTGGCCTCCATGTTTATTCTCTCACCACCAATAATTCAAAACCAAAAATCCAGAAAAGTAGAGATAAATCCATAAACAAATACAGTTCAGTAAAAAACAAAAACTGAGAGGTCTGGTGGTATTCTTTTTCATTTAAAAATTAATTTTTAAATATTATAGATAATGAATTCGATAGGTTATTCATTGTTTGGTTTAACCGAACTACCCTCTCCCCCTCCCCCTAATGTCCTTCTCTCCTCTTCCCGGTTCTCTCTCTACCAAGAACCCAAACAAAAAAGAATATCAACCCAAAACCAGCTTTTTCCCATCTCTGAATTCAACCACATAAGTAATTACGGACCACCATCGAAAGTCACAAGCTTTCCTATTTTTTAAACAAAAAGTCACAAGCTTTCACTCTGATCGGCCCTCGAATTTTCATGGGGTTTTTCAATTTACCACTTTTTTCTAATTTTTAGCGAATTTAGTACCAACCCAGTGAGAATTGTGTCAAACGGGGAGGACCCAAGTCAGCAGAAATGGCGTCAGGAGCTCAGTCGTCGGGCACGAGCAATATCAAAGCTCACCACAACACGGAGTCTGTGAGCAAAGCCATTGCTCAGTACACTGTAGATGCTCGGCTGCACGCCGTGTTCGAGCAGTCCGGGGAGTCCGGCAAGTCGTTCGACTACTCGCAGAGCATGAAAACCACCAAAGATTCGGTCCCGGAGCAGCAGATTACGGCGTACCTGTCGAAGATTCAGAGGGGCGGCCATGTCCAACCTTTCGGGTGCATGATGGCCGTGGACGAAGCCACGTTCGGAGTCATTGCGTATAGCGAGAACGCACGCGACATGCTCGACCTAACGCCGCAGTCAGTGCCCATCCTTGAAAAGCCGGAGATTCTCACAATTGGGACCGACGTCCGTACGCTATTCACACCGTCGAGCGCGGTGTTGCTGGAGAAGGCATTTGGGGCTCGGGAGATAACGATTTTGAACCCGATTTGGATCCACTCTAAGATTTCGGGAAAGCCCTTTTACGCAATTTTGCATAGGATTGATGTTGGGGTCGTGATTGATTTGGAGCCTGCGAGAACAGAAGACCCTGCGCTGTCGATTGCCGGCGCGGTGCAGTCGCAGAAGCTGGCGGTGAGGGCGATTTCGCAGCTGCAGTCGCTGCCGGGCGGCGACATCAAGCTTTTGTGTGACACTGTGGTAGAGAGTGTGAGGGAGCTTACTGGCTATGATAGAGTTATGGTTTATAAGTTTCACGAGGATGAGCATGGTGAGGTTGTGGCTGAGAGTAAAGGGACTGACTTGGAGCCGTACCTTGGGCTGCACTACCCGGCCACGGATATACCGCAGGCGTCAAGGTTCTTGTTCAAGCAGAACCGGGCTCGAATGATAGTAGATTGTCACGCCAAGCCGGTTCATGTGATTCAGGATGAAGGGCTGATGCAGCCTTTGTGCTTGGTTGGATCCACACTAAGAGCCCCACATGGTTGCCATTCCCAGTACATGGCTAATATGGGATCCATTGCGTCATTGGCGTTGGCTGTAATCATCAATGGAAACGACGAGGAAGCTCTTGGTGGGAGAAATTCAATGAGATTATGGGGCCTGGTTGTTTGCCATCACACCTCTGCTCGGTGCATTCCATTTCCGCTTCGGTATGCTTGTGAGTTTTTAATGCAGGCCTTTGGACTTCAATTGAATATGGAATTACAATTGGCTTCACAAATGTCGGAGAAACATGTTTTAAGGACACAGACTCTGTTGTGTGATATGCTTCTGCGTGATACCCCGACTGGCATTGTTACTCAAAGTCCTAGTATAATGAACCTTGTGAAATGTGATGGGGCTGCACTCTACTACCAAGGGAACTACTACCCTCTTGGTGTGACGCCCACCGAAGCCCAGATAAAGGACATTGTGGAATGGTTGTTGGCTTTCCATGGAAGTTCAACTGGTTTGAGTACAGATAGTTTGGCTGATGCCGGGTACCCTGGAGCTGCCTCTCTTGGTAATGCAGTTTGTGGAATGGCGGCTGCTTATATTACTAAAAGGGATTTTCTGTTCTGGTTCCGATCCCACACTGGGAAAGAGATCAAATGGGGTGGAGCAAAGCATCATCCAGAGGACAAGGATGATGGGCAGAGGATGCATCCACGCTCTTCATTCAAAGCGTTTTTGGAAGTGGTTAAAAGCCGGAGCTTGCCATGGGAGAATGCAGAAATGGATGCAATACACTCTTTGCAGATTATTTTGCGTGACTCATTTAAGGATACAGAGAAAAAAAATCCAAATACTGTTATGCAGGCCCAGCTTGGCGATCTGGAGTTTCAAGGGATCAATGAGCTCAGCTCCGTAGCAAGAGAAATGGTTAGGTTGATAGAGACTGCAACTGCTCCCATTCTTGCTGTCGATGTTAATGGCTGTATAAATGGGTGGAATGCAAAGGTTGCGGAGTTGACCGGTCTCTCAGTTGAGGAAGCTACCGGGAAGTCCTTGGTTCACGATCTCGTTTACAAAGAATCTAAAGAAATTGTTGAAAAACTTCTAACCCGCGCTTTAAAAGGTAGTCTTTTTGTACCTAATGTCTTTATACCTCTTTAATTCGAGAGTCTATTAATGCGGTGTTATTGACATTTTTTCCCAGTATGTTCTCAATATCAGTGATAATTGAAAAAAAGTTTGTTGCCAATCGTTGTCAACATAAAACTGATGCATGAAGATTGTATGTCAAGTTTTGAAATTCTTTGAGTAAATCCTTGAATGGCACATGATAAAGTCATAGTAATTTTGGCTTACTTCAAGTGCCATGTGAACTTCACGAAGACGTTTTGTTGTGATGACTAGATACCTTCTAATTAATTAAGCTTCACTGGAAAGATCCAAATATGTTAGCCTTAAATTAGCAATGTGTTGTAGTTATCACTTGTATTGTGTTGTCTTAATAATGCAATTCTATCTGCAAGAGAGACTTAGGTCATTACTTGTTCTCCCTTGCAACTTTAACTGGTCAATTAGGTGATTGGTCAGTAGCAATGCAACAAGGACAGAACATGAGTGCTGATGTACCATATTGGTACGAATTTCGGAATGTTACCTTAAAACAACAAAAGGAGCATACCATTAATGCCAGTATGGCTTATTATGGAAAAATACGGGGCTAAACACCTAGTTGACTATTTATTGGTTGCTGGCCTTAAATCTCAAACCTTCTCCTCCTAATTTGAATATTTTTAGAGTGTGGAGACTCCCTGTCACCAACTGATGTTTCCCTGGTATTCTTTGTTGTTCGGGCCTGCGTGCCTCCTTGGTTTTTCTTTGTTTTAGGCCTTGTGCCTTTGTTTGTATGTTGTTTCCCCTCTTGGGTTGTAGTTTCGGTAACCTTGAATGAATCTGAATTTCCAAAAAAGAAAAGAAAGATATGGGGCAAACCAGCTTTTATTTTTTAAAATATATTTTTGTTTAATAATTGATGATTTGAGTGACATGCTTAATATTTACTTTGAAAGCAAGTCTATTTCTGTATAAGATTGAATTCAGAATTTTCCTTGGGAGGTATCGGGAAGGATTCTACTACAATAGTTTTATCAATGCAGGTGAAGAAGATAAGAATGTCGAAATCAAAATGAGGACATTTGGCCCAGAGCATGATAACAAGCCTGTCTTCATAGTGGTTAATGCTTGCTCTAGCAAGGATTACGCTAATAACATAGTTGGAGTTTGCTTTGTTGGTCAGGACGTTACTGGTCAAAAAGTAATAATGGACAAATTCATAAAAATACAAGGTGATTACAAAGCCATTGTTCATAGCCCCAATCCTTTGATCCCTCCCATATTTGCTTCAGATGATAACACATGTTGCTTGGAATGGAACACTGCCATGGAAAAGCTCACTGGGTGGAGCCAGGGAGAAATCCTTGGAAAAATGTTGGTTGGAGAGGTCTTCGGCAGTTGCTGTCGAATCAAGGGTCCAGATGCTATGACAAAATTCATGATTGTCTTGCACAATGCCATTGGAGGGCTAGACACAGACAAATTCCCCTTTTCATTCTTTGACCGGAATGGAAAATATGTACAAGCTCTCTTGACAGCAAATAAGAGGGTGGATACAGAAGGTCAGGTTATTGGAGCTTTCTGCTTTTTGCAGATTGCTAGTCCGGAACTGCAGCAAACTCTTAAAGTACAGAGGCAACAGGAAAATGAATGTTTATCTAGGATGAAAGAATTGGCTTACATTTGCCAGGAAGTAAAAAATCCTTTAAGCGGTATACGCTTTGCTAACTCACTTTTGGAGGCTACGGACTTAACTGAAGACCAAAAGCAGTTTCTGGAGACTAGTGCTGCTTGTGAGAAGCAAATTTTGAAGATTATAAAAGATTTTGATCTGGATAGCATTGACGATGGGTAGGTTTTTCGTATAAACTTATGCAATTACATGCTTAAAACTGGCACCTTAGTTCTTTCATAATTGAACTAGGAAAAACATAATTAAGTTCTCTACTTTTTTTTTTTTTTTTTTTTAAATTTTGAATTAGATCACTGGAGCTTGAGAAGACAGGATTCTTACTTGGGAGCGTTATAAATGCTGTTGTTAGCCAAGTAATGTTATTGCTCAGAGAAAGAGATCTACAATTGATTCGAGATATTCCTGAAGAAATCAAAACATTGGCTGTCTATGGTGATCAAGTGAGAATTCAGCAGGTCTTGGCTGATTTCTTATTGAATATGGTACGTTATGCACCCTCTCCTGAAGGCTGGGTGGAGATTCATGTTCTTCCAAGCTTGAAGAAAGTACCTGATGGAATCACTCTGGTTCGTACTGAATTCAGGTATTTTGCCTTCTCACTATTAATATTTAATTAATTGGATGTCCATTGAGACGACATAATAAAGTTATGTACGCTACTTGTCCTTGCAACTTGACTTTACCTGGTGTCCTGTGGGCTCAAATTATGATCATGTTCAGCTATGTGCTTTGAAGAGCAAAATTATGATCATGGGCTCTTAACCAGTGACTTTGGGTCCTTATTTATCTTTACCCCATAGAGACATTGAGTAGAACGAACTGCTTTTTTTGGCACTGTAAGTTTGAAAATAAACTTTTAAACGTCCTTCAAAAGCAAGTAAATAGATCTGAAACATATAAAATGCAGTTGATCCTGCTGTTACCTGATTTGTGCAGAATGACTTGGTTTCGTGAGTAGGAGTTAGTAATTCGAAGTTCGGTTTTGTACCTAATGTCCCTCTTACTTGGCATAGTCTAACTGGAATGATTATATGCTTCATGTTATACAATTTTAATTTCTCTGTTTCCCAGCTTTATTCATAGTAATTGCTTGTCTTGTTGGGCACTACTTGCAAATTGCGATGCTTAAAATAGACTGTTTTCTTCTTATATTTTTAATGACATGAATATTACCATTGTGATATTTAAACGACTAATTCCGTGTTTTTGGTGAAGGTTGGCATGTCCTGGCGAAGGTCTCCCTCCTCAATTAGTTCAAGATATGTTCCATAGCAGTCAATGGATGACTCAGGAAGGCCTAGGACTGAGCATGTGCAGGAAGATTTTAAAGCTCATGAACGGTGAAGTCCAATATGTCAGAGAGTCAGAAAGATGTTATTTCTTAATTACTCTCGAGCTTCCTATGCCTCGGAGACCTACAAATAGTATTGACTAGGTAATCAGACTTCCAAGACTTTATAGTTTCAACAGGCGATCCACTTTATCCCCAGAACAATCTGCACGGGCACCACCAGATTCTTTCTTTCTGTACTTAACGGAACTGAGCATATTTCTTCCCACTTTAGTGAGCGGCCCAAGATACACAACACCAATTCAGGTCACCAACACACTCGAGCAAGGTGTAGCAGGTAGCCTAAGTACAGTCTTACGATTTCTCTAATGCAGTTGGGCCAAATCTTTACTGCATTAGTGCGCTGCAATGTGTTATTCGTTGAAAAGGACGGAGAGGGTGCATTCGAGATAATTGTAGCGGCTTCCACGATCAAAATCTTTTCAGCTAGTACTTTTTGGATTGAATCACATCTTTCTTCCACGCAGGTATTGTATTCTACTCGATTACTTGTACTACATCGTTTTCCATTTCATGTTCTCAAGTGTGCACGATGAAAGTGTTTTGGTCTTTTCCCCTTAAATGTATATTGCTTCTCCTGTGTAATAAAGCTGATAGTCCTCTTCTAGTTGCTGGAGTAAAAGTAACATGAATTACTGACAATGTGTTATCTAATTAATCTAACTTTTTTCGCTATCGTTTTGATTACAAATGGTATTTTTCCCGACTCTTGGTGAGAATATATTCTTGGATCACCTCTGCACCACAATTTCCCTCTTTTCTCAGGCTGGATGGATTCTACAACTTGCTTATCGTCTCATCTGGCAAAATTGCCCCATATTGTTGATGCTTTAATCGGATGAGTGGATTGATGTTTGAGATGGTGATGTAGGATGGCCCATACCCTTTGTTGTTATTTCTGTGTGCTGGAGGAGAAAAATTGCACATCTCAGTTTTATGCTTTCTTTCTTTGTGTCACGTGATGTGAGAGACGACAGAGATATGAGCTGTTGCAAGTTTTTCTCCTGTCGAAGGAGCTATCTTAATTGTCGGCTGATCGTGCGGAGGAATGTTAAATCTAGATCATAGCCATAGGTATGTGGAAGCAAAACTGGAGGCCAACTTCGAAGTTGTGTTCAAGTAGAAGGTAGAAGATGAATTAGTAGTGACTGAGGAAACTTATTTATTCTTGTCTCCACAAATAGCAGGATCAAAGAGTCTCCCAAAAAGCCAACCCCTGGCCGGGGTTTAGCATACAATGAAGGGGACAACCCTAAATGTTGTGTTGGCAAAGCCAACTTTCTTAGGCTACGCTGCTGCGGGGCAGAAGGGCAGATTCTTAATCAAGCTAATTCATCTAACTTGATAACTTGAGAACTCGGGGTTATTCAATCCAGTTTATTCCCAGACACCAAACGTGAGTCGAAAGAAGAAACAAAATTTGAAATTCAAGATTATAACTTAATAAAGTAAGCGTAGGTATTGAAGTCCAAGTAGATCACTACTTAAAATTATAATGGAAATGGATGTAGGTAGTATACCTAATTAAGTCAACTTGATAGGTCACCATGAGCTTATAAGAGCAAGGTTTGGTATTAAGATAATGATATTTTAGAGGGAAAGGGATTTGGGGTTGTCTTTTTGTTTTATGGTAAAGTTTTAGCACTTAATAATGGTAATAATGGAAGTCTCACTTGTTTTGTTTGCTAATGATAATATTATCCCCTCTAATTTCTAATTAGGAAAGATAATTAAGGAGATTTTGTTGCTGCTCTCACTCCAGAAATTGCGTGCGTGCACTCCCACCATAGTGCTGTGCACGCAAACCAAGTTCTAGTGCTAAAACTTTTGTTTTGGAGACAGATATTGCAACTTGGTTCTTGCTTTCAAAGTTGATTGTGTCCTATTGGAAAAATAAAAAGACAAATGTCAGCCGCCTAAACAACATAAGACACGATTTAAGCGAGGGATTTTTGAAGTTTTAAGAAATTGAGATAAAGTTATTAAGGAATGAATTCCACAACATTAGATGCGAGAGATTAGAACTGTCATTTGTAAACATTACAAAGACATGTAAGAGAGATTTCTGAATTACTTGTCGAAGTTAAGATTTGGGACTCCCTCTCTTACATTTGCAATGCTCATGAATGGTATTTACAGTTTCCGCATCTAACGTTTTGTTATATGTTTTTCAATAACTTGACATTAATTTTTTTTTGATTATCAACACGAAGATTGATAACTCACATTAGTCTACACAAAAGATGAAAGCAAATATCAAAATGAACGATTACAAGACACATGTAATATAAACACACGCTCAAATTGGGATATTGGCAAGATTGCCTGCCTAGGGTAATTCTAACTCTCTACCGCGTGAGATTAGATGAGATCAAAATACAAAGAAGTCTCATACTTTAACAAGAAATACTCTACAAATTACGTTATCAGACACCCTTACCCAGTTTTTAATATCTACAAAAAGAATAAACAAAAACCGAATTAATAAACCTCAAAGAGCTCGTTTAGGAAATGTTTTTAAATGAATGAAGTTGCTTTTAAAGAAAATGTTTTTGAAACCAATCTTTAATAAAAATGCAAGTTAATCCTGATAAACTGATAAAGCACTTCAAGTGCTTTTTGAACCCAATACTTTTTTTAGAATTGATATTAACATTTTAAATTTTTCATTTTCACTTCTAACTTTCTATAATTAGAAAAAAAAAAAAAAATACACGCATGATGAGTGCTAATAACAATTCTCATTTTTTATCTGTAAGTACTTTCAGTAATTTAAAAACACTTCCCAAACGATTCTAAAACATAATCAAAGCCCAATTAGTGCTTATGTGCCTTCATTCCGCCTCAACCTATACATATACATGCAATGAACTTTCGAGGTCTCTCAAAAGAAAGAGAACCAATAAGCACCATATATTCTTCTCCATTTATGGTGGTAGATTGAGTTTCCCAAATAGGTCCAAAAAAACACTCAATTGATTAGACAACTTTTAGATTTAGACCGCAAAATTGCACTTTTCTGGTGATATGTATGAACACGAATACCTTCATACGAGCTCACAAACCAAACCTTATCCCTCCATTTTATTATTATGTGGTCTCCTTTTTTTTTGGGTAGATAAAACACACTTCTATTACCAATATTAACCAATTTAACCAAAAGACGGCTAGGGGCAAATTGGGAACTTTAATAAGTCAGTCCAATAAATAATGTGGAAATTGCATTTAAGTAATCTAAGCCGCAAGTTAGCCCAATCCCAATATATATTAAACCAGATTTGACGGACCAGTTTGAATCCAGAAATGAAATGACGAAAATGGACATTGCCCACTTGGAATTTATGACGTCCACTACACTGTATTGCGTGGACTCCGAAAAACGGAGGAAGGCGGCAGGATAAAAAGAGGAGTGGAAATAGTCTAATTAGGAGGGCCTTTTAGCGGAAAGGGAAAGCCTGGTTTAAAACCTATACGCAGCCGCTCGCGTGCGAAAGACGGCCATCGACGATTGGAGTGAAAGGTGAAGATCAGGAACAATGATTGGCTGGTATTTCAAGTCGCGTATATGGCGCGTGGTTTATCATTTGCAGAATATAAGCATGTAATTTAACTTCTGGTCTTGATGGCTAAGATTCAGGTGATGATGGGATAAAAAAAAGTGAGGGAAGAGGAGGAAACAGCAAACCGCCCGAAAACGAGAGGGAGAGAGGGAGAGAGGGAATAAGCTAAACCTAAAAGAGGAGGAGGAGAGAGAGAGAGAGGGGAGAAGGTGAAGCCGTGAAGCCGTGAAGGTGAAGCCGAGGAAAGAGATCAAAAGTAGAATGTTAATATGTTGTTTGACCTCTCAAATCAGCAAGTAATTGACTGCACTTATTATACAAGCAAAGGAAAAAGAAGAGCAGTTATTGGAGAGAGAGAGAGAGAGAGAGAGAGAGAGAGATTCATCAGTCAATCCCTCTGACTCTGTCTTATCAATTTCAATCCCCATACTTGCTTATATCTCAACTGGGTCTCCATTATTTTCAAGTTTTTGATTGGAGGAGAAGAAACAGAGAGAACCCATGAATCTTCTTCCGTTTGAGCTCGGTTTGCTGCCATTTCCGGAACTGGGTTCTTCATTTCATTGAAGATTATCAACTGGGTTGGTGTGTTTTCGTGCAAAGCTTGGAGCTTTGGAGGTTTCTGCTTCAATGGATACTCCGCCGCCGGAGGAGCTTCTGAAAAAGATCCAAGAGCTGGAAGCGGGCCAGGCCCACCTCAAGCAGGAGATCACCAAGCTCAGGCACTCTGGGGATGTCAAATCAGAGCACCAGAGGGCCCACTCCGTCTCGCCGCAGCGCTCGAGGTTCTCGTCTGTGCCCAGAAGGAGAGTCACTGGGGTGGGCGGTGCTGCTGGTAGTGGAGGTCACGATGCGGTGGCTTGGAAGAGAGGGTCTACTTCGTTTCGGCATTCCTCACCTCTTCAGAGGGAGAGCCACAGCCATGATCCTCCCACTGGAGGCAGTGGCGGTGGCGGCAGTGGAGGAAGCAGTAGCACGGGGCCTTCAGCTGTGAACTTTACTGATAGGCAGTATCTGAACATACTACAGTCGATTGGGCAATCTGTGCATATATTTGATATCAATGGGATTATAATTTACTGGTAAGTAGCTCAATCAAAGTTTGGTTTTTCAGATTTTGATGTTTTTTTGTCCACGTTTTTGTATTGGTAATTTTTATCTGTAATTAGCATGAATTGCTTGATATGTTTTCTTTAATTTTTGTTGGATTACTGGGTGGTTGTATAATTTCAACTGTGGTTGCAAACGTGAACCGTTGGGTTATTTGAATTGAGATTGACTATATATGTGGGTTGTGATGCTGAATTTCTGTTGATGAACCTAAATTGATCAGCATTTGATTTTTTTCGTATAAAAATTCCGTCTTTGAAGTATGGTTTGAGTGTTAGAAGGTATCAACTTGGCGCATTTGGAAAATTGAATATTGCAGGAACAGAACTGCTGAAAATTTATATGGTTATTCTGCGGCTGAGGCCCTTGGACATAGTTCTGTTGAGCTCTTATCAGATCCTCAAGACTACGGTGTCGCAAACAATATAATAAACCGTGTCACCAAGGGGGAGAGCTGGACTGGGCAGTTCCCTGTCAAGACCAAAACTGGGGAGAGGTTTACGGCCTCTGTAACAAATACTCCATTCTATGATGATGATGGCACTTTTATTGGGATTATTTGCGTGTCAAGTGATATCCGGCCTTTTCAAGAAATGAAGATTCCAATGTCAGGAGGAAAGCCCCCAGAATCAGATTCAAGCTACAGCCGGTCTAGAGCTTGTGTTACAGCTAAACTTGGCCTTGATCCTCAGCAGCCTCTACAAAATGCTATTGCATCAAAAATAACAAATTTGGTTAGTCTTATAGTTTCCATGTTTCCTTGATTTATTATTCACTAGTGTATCCTGATTGTTAGAGTCCTGAAACAGGCGTCCAAAATGAGCAACAAAGTAAAGTCGAGAATTCGGGTGGGAGAAAACAACATAGATCACGAAGGTGAGGGCGATTGTCATCATTCTGATCATGGTTCAGATTGTGTTCTCTCTGATCATAGGGAGGATGTGAATTCAAGTGGGGCTACCACACCTAGAGGAGATTTGCCCCCATCTCCTTTCGGAGTATGCTCCCATATTGATGAGAAGTCTCCAGGAAAACCCTCCAGAGATTCTGGCGATGAGAGTGAAGGAAAACCTTTGATCCAGAGGATGATATCCTCGAAAGCAGAAGCATGGATGGGTAAGAAAGGGATAACATGGCCATGGAAAGGAAATGAGCGAGAAGAGCCAGAGGCTAAGAACATTCGTTTTGTTTGCCCTTGGTTGCCTAATGAACACGAGAATGATTCAGTTCATCAGAAGAATTATTTTGGTTCAAAACCAGAAAGTCAGGTGAATGAAAATAACCGGACTACAAATAATGAGGCCTCAGAATCCTGGACCTCCTCATTTAATGTTAACAGCACAAGCAGTGCCAGCAGCTGTGGAAGTACCAGCAGCAGTGCTGTGAGTAAGGTGGATGTAGACACTGACAGCCTGGACTACGAAATCTTGTGGGAAGACTTGATAATTGGAGAACAAGTTGGGCAAGGTAATCAGACCTGTCATGCTTCTGAAGAATTGATTTCTTTATTTGTGGAAACTGTTTAATTGATGTCGGTAAAGCATGTCTGTAATCACCCTAATGAACAAAGGTGATTAAGTGAATCGTCCAATATATGTTTGATCTTTCCCAAATCATGTACTGTTTTCTTTGAATCATAATGACACGGGTAAAGGACTTTTAAATTTCCAAAATATCCATCTAATGTCTATTTTTTCAGTAGGTAGAATTGGTCATCTTGACCAAACAAAAGTTCTCTTGAACTTATGCTCCTTTGTCTTGTGAGTTTATGCTTTTATGGTTTGATTGGTTGAATTTCATCCTGACATGTATTTCCTTTTTTCCTCCATTATGCAGGATCATGTGGAACCGTATACCATGGTCTGTGGTATGGATCAGTATGTTCTTTTACTCTGGTTAACTTTCATTCTATATGGATGCCCACAAAATAGTTCCAGATTTAACTGAAATGATATGGTCAAGTGATGATTTCCATTTACTCGTATTTTCAAAGAAAAAGAAAAAAGATAGTAAAAGAATTCCAATTACCCTACTGAAAGACAAAATGCAGCTCAATTTGCAAGCAGTAAAAAAAAAAGAGCTCCGGAAATGTCTTCATAACCATAGGGTTTTAATGCCAACATGTTATGCATAAATCATGAAATTGGATGAAATGCCATACATTATACATACCACTCAAAGTCTATGATACGGGTGTTGTCTTGGTCAAACCATAATTTTGCAGTATAAATGAGCGACTCATTTATTCACACGATCTAGGTGTAATATTGATGATGCATGTGGGATGTTTATCTCCTTTAGATTATGGAATGTGAGGAAGCATTAGGAGTAATTTGAGCGTATATTTTTCATGTGTGGTTTAATGGTTTCTTTGCTCTTACAGGATGTTGCTGTCAAGGTATTCTCCAGGCAAGAATATTCAGAAGATGTGATATTTTCCTTCAGACAAGAGGTGTGTTTTCTAGCTGCTAAGGATTTGTACTTGCTTATGTACTTGGGAAGCAGATGAGAGTTTGACTGGAATGTTTGAAATATAACTTTTGGAGATTTCTCTTGAAGCCTGTGGGATTATGTTTACTGTTAAAATATTTCTCTTACTTTTTTTTTCCTTTATGGTTAATTTTGCGATTGTTATTCATTTTGTTCAATAATGATGTCACAATATGGTACTGTTTTTCAAGGTGTCTCTCATGAAAAGGCTTCGACATCCAAATGTTCTGCTTTTTATGGGAGCTGTGACTTCACCTCAGCGTCTCTGCATCGTAACAGAGTTCCTCCCTCGGTTGGTTCTGAACTTCCCTTTCTGAAATATCTATCATTACCAGTATTTAAATTTAGGTTTATCATTTCAACGAATGTATAAGTGTTTTGCGCATATTTTCTTTGTAAAGTACTTCTGAGCAGACTCTGCCTTTCGTATCACTATTGTTTTGATGCAGTGGAAGTTTGTTTCGCTTACTACAAAGGAACACATCAAAACTAGATTGGAGGCGACGTGTTCATATGGCGATAGATATAGTGAGTATTGAGTAATAGTACGAAAATGATAGATGTAGTGCCCCAGCCCCTTTCTCCTTGAGAAAGAAACAAGATGATCAGGGAATTTGTTACACATTGTTGTTTTTCTTTTCTTTTCTTTTCCATTGTTGTAATTCTGTAGGTTGTTCAGGATTTTGTATTTCACTACCTTAAACCATTTCACAGGCACGAGGCATGAATTATCTTCATCATTTCAACCCTCCTATCATTCATCGAGATCTGAAGTCTTCAAATCTCCTAGTTGATAAGAACTGGACTGTTAAGGTCTGTTATCCATCACGTTTCTGTTTCTTAAATATTTCTCCATGAGTTTTTTCTTCTTGTGCTTTTACAGCAGTTTGATCAAGTTAAAGCACGATGAACCGTTTGATGTTGTCTTAACAGGTTGGTGATTTTGGTCTTTCACGTCTTAAGCACGATACATTTCTCACAACCAAGACTGGGAAGGGCACGGTATTTCAACTCACACCAATATATCCTCTTTACGAATTATAGTAAACCAGTCAGTCTAAATGTTACTACATGAGGTTCTCACATAAATATGCCAACTTTCTCATTTGTAGCCTCAATGGATGGCACCGGAAGTTCTACGTAATGAACCCTCAGACGAGAAGTATGTTGTAATTGTTCATCTAGAATATTACCCTTAAAAAGCGTCCTTGTCCTTCTACGGCTTCTCTAAACTAAACTCGTCTCTCTTCATGATGTTTGGAACTTCGGACGCACACAGGTCTGATATATACAGCTATGGGGTGATATTGTGGGAGCTTGCTACTGAGAAGATCCCTTGGGATAATCTGAACTCAATGCAGGTATTGTTTTCTTTGGTTAAAAACTCTTGGTAGTATCTTTTCAAATATGTTGCGTGCACATATGAACATCAATTTATTTAGTGTACTTGTAGGTGATTGGAGCTGTAGGGTTCATGGACCAAAGGTTAGAGATCCCAAAGGACGTGGACCCGCAATGGACTTGTTTAATTGAGAGTTGCTGGCAGAGGTAGTAATTCTTTCCATGCTTCTTGGTTCATTTCCAAGTTGAATTATTTTAGTTTCCTTCTTTGTGAAAACTGTAAAATGAAAACGAAATAGTTATTGAACGACAACCCTTTTAACTTTTAAAGAATCAAATGTTGGTAAAACGGCTAATATGCTGATATTCCAACTTCTTCAATGAAAACCAGTGGTGCAGCTTCCAGGCCAACATTTCAAGAACTGCTGGAGAAGCTCAGAGACCTGCAGAGACAATACACTCTTCAGTTCCAAGCAGCGCGTGCTGCCGCGGGTGATAACACCCCGAAAGAATTGTAGCCCCTCCCGCCTGAGCTCTGTGTGCATTAGGGTTTTCACCACTTCCATCTATCCTACCAAATTGTGGATGAATTGCAGCAGTGACAAAATTGGTAATGAGCTACAGACATCCCACAAACGGCATGTCGTATTGGAGCCAGAGAGTTGGAAAGTCAGATGGCAGAAACGGCATGGCGTATTAGGATGGTTGATGGGTGGGTGTAGTGCGACAGGGAGAGTCATGTCGATTGGATTGGATGACATGATAATATGTCACCAGTTTTTGTGATTTATAAAAAATGTTGTACAAAATATGAGAAAAAGAAAAGAAAGGGGTAAAAATACTTGGCAGTGAGTTATTCCCTTGAGTAAATAGAGTGATTAATCTCTCTTTTGCATTATTTACCTTCTCTTTTACTTCTACTTTTACTTTCACCATTTTTAGATGGGATGATGATCTCATTAATTTATCGGGTGTTGATTATTGATCTACTGGTAGGCAATTATTTTGAATAAAATTTGAAATTCAATGGGTTCTTTGTTGATGTGATTTGCAATGGTTGTTACTTGTTTACAAACAACACAAAACTTCGGTCATGCTAATTGTTAAGTGATGCGATTTAATTCAATTTAGCTGAAGCTAAAATAGTTCAAGTCGCAAGGAGCTTGTAGCTTAGTCGGTTATCCATCCTTGCATTGTACCGAGGGTTTGTGTTGGACTCCCCCTCCCCCAATACCGCTTGTATCCAAAAAAGAAATAAATCTAAGTCAACTGATGGCAGCAATTTATCCTAACAGCTCACAATACAACAATGTAATTGTAATTCCATATCAGAAAGCATTGAAGAAGCAAAATTTGAAGGAAAAGAAACCCAAATCTTATCATATTGATTTTCCCAAGGGTGATTCATTTTCTAGCGAAGCAAGTGTCGAATGGCAGCGACGGCATCGCCTTTGTGCTCCCGCAAGGTCCTCTCGGCAACCTTCTTGTCCAACTCTAGCTCATTTGCAATTATGTCAACATCACCCGCATTGATCTTCACTGCAGCCAATTCCTTCTCCCTGTAAATTGTAATGAAACAAGCTTTACAATATGAGCATGCCAGTTCCTTCACTGCAGCCATTTCAACAACTAACAATTTCATCTTATGCTTATGTTGGACATCATAAGATGCAGTTACTACACTTCACAATATCGAAAATATAAATTTACTACTGCCTCACCTTCAGTTCTGTCCAAAACCCCATATCAAGTCAACAAATTTATACAAATTCCACGACGACAATCGTTAATGTTAGTGAGAAACAGTTCAAGCAACGAACTATATAAAATGTAATTCCTCACCTATCAACTAGTAACTATTAATGTCGGGTGCAATAACAGTCGAGTTCGGCTTTTTCTCTTCAAATTGGTGCTTTTTAAGTGCATCTAACTATTATTTTCGCAACGGCTCGTAACTCACTTGGTTAAGAGCATTCTGCTCGAGGTCCCGAGTTCAATTTCCCCCTCCCAATTATCGCTTGTATATAATAAACTATTGCTTTCAAACCCTTACTATTCAGGAACAAAAAAAATATAAATCCAATCTTTTAATAGCATATGAATCAAACTAAATAATAAGTTAAGCCAATATTGAAAAATTTGATAGATAAAAAATTAGAGTGACTTGGAATATACCGACCTCAATCGCATAGCATTCCTGTCAGCTTCGGAGGAGGCGGCGATGGAAGCCATGGCCTCCTGGACGCGAGTGGAATCGAGCTGTCGATCCTCCACGCGGTCGGTGAGCTTATCGAAGGCTTTGCTCTGCTGCTGCAAGTCCTTGGAGTCCACCACCATCTCGACTCCTTCTTCTCCACCTCCCTCCATTTTTGTGGTTCTGATTTCGATTGCGGTTTCTTCGTGTGCTTCTCGCAGTCCAGAAACTGAAATTTGAAACCCCCTTTTGTTTTTCTGAATGAATTTGGTAAAAACCCTAGCTTTTGCTCTCTTTTGAGAATTGAAGACTTGGAGTAGTGGTGAAGGGTGGCGGCTGAGAATTGGGGACTGAGGACCATGTCAATAGTGGGCTAGAATTTGGGAATGGCCCAACAAGAATTAGATTGGGTAATTAAAGCCAGTATTAGGTGCAAAATCATTTGGATATTTACTAATAGATGGCTCTCTATGGTCATCTCTAATCGAAATGGCTAAATATAACTCCGTTCAAAATTACAATCCTGTAAAATATTATTTTTAAATAAACAGCAGACCATGTTCATATATGATCTCCAACCGAAGAGGCTAAACATAACCCCTCAATCATTTATTATTTTTAAGTTTATACTTTAAATTTATTAATTAATTTAACTAAAATACATTTAGATGTTTTCAAATCTAGCCGTTAAATTTGAATCAATTATTGTAAATGAGGAACTGAGCTCCAAAAAAGGGGCTAAGAGGAGGACTATATTTGGCCAGCTTGATGCCCTTTGGCCAAATAATGGCTTGATGGATTACATAGAAATATAGCCCAGCTTTCGGTTGAAGATGAGATTTTTAAAAAAATCAGACTATTTTTTAGTTTTTGGACTTTTAACCCTCTCCAGATGGCCTAATTAAATGGATTTGGATTCTCTCCTGAGCAAATGGTCCGAATCCTGCTGACCAAGGAACACGGACCGTTGGATCAAAATCCAACGACTACAAACATGAGGACCCTCTAAAAGTTATAATAATTGTAGCCGTTGGATTTTGATCCAACGGTCCGTGTTCCTTGGTGAGCAGGATTCGGACCCTTTGCTCAAGAGAGAATCCAAATCCTAATTAAATGTCCTTAACGTGCTATCTGACACCAAGGCTATAATAGACTACCATGCCTTATATAATGGAACCAGGATTCTCGTCGGATCCATTCCCTAGGGATCCCACAATCGTATCCGTTCATTGTATATCGTGCGGTCAGAAATCATTTAAAATTTAAAATTTAAAATTCAAATATAAATAGTACCTAACGAAAACTGACTGCACGATATACGATGAACGGACAAGATTGCGGGATCCCTGGGGAATGGATCCGGCGAGGATCTTGGTTCTATAATGTACCATGCTTAGTGGTTGAGCACACACCGGCTGGGACACCACAGGGACAGACAGTGGCAGGGACTACGTACAAAATTATGTTCCACCGGCTAATTATGATTATTTGTCAGAATGAGGTTTGAATTTTGCACCATTTCATTAATCATGTTTCGTAGAAATTAGTCCACAACTTAAGCATCCAACTGCATTCATTTATGTTATTGCGTTCTTCCTGAACTACAGTACTGTACTCCATGCTTGCTTGCACCACTATAAATATTCGATGCTCGTTACCCAAGTTTATCAAACCAAACAATTCACGATTTCCGTTTCCTATATATCGATCTCTCTTTAATTTATTTGTTATTGGGGGAAACATGGGGAAGTTTTCTAAGTTTGTTGGGTTGTTTGCTGTGATGTTTGTAGTGGTGCTAACAATAGCTGAGTGTCGTAAGATTGAGAAAGAAACATTTTCTGAAGGCCTAGGAGGTGGTTTAGGTGGTGGTGCTGGTGGGGGATTTGGTGGTGGTGTAGGAGGTGGAGGCGGTGCGGGTGGCGGTGCTGGTGGTGGCTTGGGAGGTGGTGCTGGGGCTGGTGCCGGAGGTGGAGTTGGCGGTGGAAGTGGAGGTGGTGCTGGTGGGGGCTTTGGAGGTGGCAAAGGTGGCGGTGTAGGAGGTGGATCCGGTGGTGGTGCCGGCGGTGGAAGTGGAGGTGGTGCTGGTGGGGGATTTGGTGGTGGCAAAGGCGGCGGTGTAGGAGGTGGATCCGGGGGTGGTGTTGGAGGCGGAGTTGGTGGTGGAAGAGGAGGCGGTGTAGGCGGAGGTGCTGGTGGAGGCGCTGGGGGAGGTGCGGGTGGTGG
Source organism: Heteromeles arbutifolia (assembly GCA_024362995.1). Lineage (NCBI taxonomy): Eukaryota > Viridiplantae > Streptophyta > Magnoliopsida > Rosales > Rosaceae > Heteromeles > Heteromeles arbutifolia. The sequence continues at coordinate 25,999,113 of JANCRC010000006.1, forward strand.
TGTTGGAGGAGGAGTTGGTGGCGGAGGTGGTGCCGGTGGAGGCATTGGGGGTGGTGCAGGTGGTGGTGTTGGAGGAGGAGTTGGCGGTGGAGGTGGTGCCGGTGGAGGCTTTGGGGGTGGCAAAGGTGGCGGTGTTGGAGGAGGAGTTGGTGGCGGTGCTGGTGGAGGGATTGGTGGTGGAGTTTAACTCCCAAATTTAGCTATAGGCTATACCTAGCTAATGCTATCATGCAAAGTCGTACGTGTAAGACTCCATGCATGGAAATTGTATTACCTTCTACTACTAGAGAATAAATGAAGACCTGTAACGTGCCTAGGTATTACCTTTTGTTGAAGAGGGGAGTGCAAATATCCCATTTATGTGATGAAATGCTACTGCATCATTAAGATTAAACAAAGATCATGTGCACTTCCAATTTCACACTTTTCTTTCCTTTCCTGGACCCCAAGCAACAACATTAGCATTCTGTGCAAACACTTTGTTCTCAATTTTTCTAACTTTGGCACAACCGAATTGTCGAATACCATAATTCCCTTAAACTATCCGTACTCATAGAAACACGAAAATTTATGGAAAGATCAAATTTCTCATGATTAAACAACAAAGTTAGAACAGTTACTAGCATCGTACAATGTCAAGCAGTTTGGTAATTCTATCCAAATTCACCTAATATATTGAGCACAGAATGCTGACAATCTGAATTGACAAAGCTAGAATGTTAACACATAAGAAATGTTATTTTTCTTGACATGCAGTAGTCCATCGGATTGTAGCCTTGATTGGATTTGGACAGAATTATATATCTGAATATTATTTTGATTAATACAACACGCCGTTTACATTTTGTAGGGAAAGAAACTTATTAATCAAACATGTGATCGCCTCTTGCACTCATCACTGTAAGCTCGGCCCCCTCGGCACATAAATTAATTTACAGCCAAACTGGCAGCCATTCCTTGCCATTGATGAAGTCGATAGACAAGAAGGGTGCAACTTCTTTTTCGGTGAGTTGTCTCGCCCATTCGGCACGCCCTGTAGCCTCAGCTCCTGGCCCTTTGCACTTGTACTCGGCATGGTATAAGTTTCTGCAGATTTCATTTTATTCACAACAAATCAAATCATAAATTTAATTGGAATATTTTTTTAAAGCAAACATGTGTGTTCGATCAATTACTTAGGTGCATGTTTCTTACTCAGTTCCGCCGGAATAGCTCCAGTTGGTCCAACCTTGTGGCACGACGGTCTTCGAGAGGTACATGTTTGCATAAATCACTCTGGAGAAAGCACCCTTTGCCCTACCTAGGTACACACTGTCACCAACACCATAGAGCTTGCCTTTGTTAAAAACAAATCCACTGTTCTCCTTCTCAGTCTGCCTATTTTGAGCTGTCACGGACCCCTTGATCGACACCCTCTTGTCTCCGATAACAAAGACCTCGCAGCTCTGCATGCATGGATGCATCCATGATTAATTAATTAGTCCTATCCATGATTTTTTGGAGCGCCAATAACAAGTTTCAAAATTAATTATGAAGGTGATGAAGTAGTAGTATTACTTACGTGGAAGACAGATCTACCACGACCAAAGATGAAGTCAATGGAGCCCTGGATGTAACAATTATCATAGTAATGTCTGCCTTTGTAATCGAAGAGGGTGTTATGGGTACTGTAAAATCCACAATGGTAGAATGCAACTTTGTCTGCAGCGACAAATGCTGCAACTGACTGGTTCTGCGAGGTGTAAGCCACACCGGTCGGGGCCTCATTCTGCACAACGTTGCATAAGTTATATACGAGACCTATAGAGTAATGTCATTTATGTATATAGGGATCCGGAATGTTCACGCCAAGTTATGTTGTCAAATTGCAAATCTAAACCGTTGATGGTATGTTATCCATATTAACATTTGTTTGGCAATATAAATCCGGCAAGAAAACATTGCCGTGCTCAATAATTTTTAAATATACAAATATATATACAGAAAAAGAAAATGAAGATGAACCTTGAAGCTGATCCCGAAGGCAATGAAATGGGGAGCTTCGACACTGAAAGTAGCAGATTCGACATTGTCCGAAGAGCTTTGTGACCAAACAATGGCGGACCTGCCCTTCCCATTTCCTCTCATGAATATGTAGGGCTTATTATGTGGTATGATCACCTTTTCTCTGCCAGCCAAAACATATATCCATTAGATAACATGCATAATTAAACTTGTGAATTATTCATAGCTAGTTTTGCTTTAATTTCACAATTCACAGAGTAATTAATTGATGGTTCAGTTACCTGTACACTCCTTTCCTAACATGGATGATGATCCATTGCTTATTGCCTTCAGGAACAGCATCAATGGCTGCTTGAACGGATGTGAAATCTCCCTTGCCATTGATGTCAACCTTAAGCGTGCTGTTCGTGTGAATCTTCTGAGTCAATAAGGGGGAATCTATTACCTTTTGTGCGGTCAAGCCATGAACAACATTCGTGAGAGTTACTGAGGTGAAAAAAATGATTGCAAAGGATATGAATGTTGTGGACGAAGACCAAGCCATGTTTCTAGGGAGAAACACAATCTGCAGTTTGGGTGAATTAATAATGTTCACCTAGGGGGGATTTTTTTGTGATGCAATGAGGTTCTCAAAGTGAAGGGGGGCTTTTATTCATTTACGGGTGCGGTTGTTTGAAAAATTGAGTGTACATGACAAATTGAAGCTGGAAATCAATTGGCTAACAAGATTCTAACTATTTTAGAGGGCCGGCCGTTGGTTTAATTTCAACTATTTTTGTTTTTCATGAGCAATTTAGGATAGCCAGTTATTACGCACTCTAAAACGAGAAGAGAGACAGACACAAACAAGAAAATATAGACCCCGTTATATATGAGTTATAGCTCTAAAATAAGTGTTTCAGAAGAACTTTGCGACGCTGACTCAGATTGTTTATGTTAAAATTTTGTTGTGCAATTATAAGACACGTCTTGAAGCTTAGTAAGGAAAATATATTTTCATTTGTCACTTTAAATATATTGTCATTCTTTGAGCGGAAAATCAGGATGATGACTAAGTATGGTCGTACTACAATTTTTTTCTTCTGTTTTAGTGTATGAACATATGGTATACAAAACTGCATGTCCACACCATTAATGTTACGCGTTAAAAAATGAATAGTTTAGCGTGACGACGTTATTTGGGTGAAGATTAATGGGCTCGCGTAAACCCTTTAAATCTGTCCAAATCATTGAGAACTCAATATTGCGTTCATAATGCGTGTTTACCATGATCAGGTGAACAGCAAGTATGCTATATTACACTTGTATTGCACCCATCCCCTTTGTATTTGTTTGATTAGGGTGATGCCACGGACCATCTTTTTAGGTGTAGACAATATAATGTGACCGTTGATGATTAGGTTTTTTTATTTAAATCACTAAAAATGAAATTCAACCAACAACCGCCACATCATATAGTCTACAAAATATGGTATAAAAAGATAATCTCTTATCGTTTTTTGAATGACAAAGCGTGGTCGTGGACTTTTGCTAGGTGTGGGATTTTACTGCGTCAACAAATGTCCGAGCACCCTAAGTTAATATTTGTTTGTATATATGCTATCGTAGTTTAAGATCAATATATGTCTGCAGTCCATATATATATAGTGATTGTTTATAAAATAAGATACCATTGGGAAAAAGCTTAAAGCTTATACATGGCTGTATATATAAATGTGTAGATGGGTCCTGCATACAACATTCGAAGAAGTCCAGTTTGCATAAATGGTTCTGGTAGTTTTTCCGGATTTTCCCTCATCTAGTTTGTTAATTTATTAACTTCTGCATTTTCATCCTTGTAGTTTTGTTTTGTTTCTCTTTGTTCAATTCGTTTATTAATCAGTTGATGTTTTCATCCGTTTTGTGAATAATATCATTGATGCACTTTGACAAAGAGAAGATCAAACAACGTTAATCTTAAAGAATAAGGACATTGGAATATGTGAGAATGTGAAGGTAAGAGGGTCTCACATTGGTGAAATAAGAAACCTTACAAGGGCGTATAAGAGGTTAGACTACTCCTCATATTGCAAATTGATTTTATGGTAAAACCCAATTTTCTTCATGATAGCAGAATTCCATATTGAAATCCCAACTTTTACCACGTAAGTATGAGAAAATCTCAAAGATTTAATTGAATAATTACTAAGATAACAAACCTAATACCCCAAAAAGTTATATTTATAATGTCCTTAAAATAGAGCTTCGGCTTTTTGGCCCGATTTATGCCTTTTGACTTGCTCTTCCATCATTCCCCTGATCTACATCAATAATTTGATGGTATTGTATTTTTTTTCTTCGCTTAAAATGAGCTTGGAGTTTTTGTAATTTTTTTCAATTTAGAATCCAAAATAGAGCTTCCATGCATGTCTTTTAGCGCTTTGTAACAAAAAATAATGATTATAAAAAAAAATCCCTATATCTATTTAGTGTCTCCTATGTTTTATTAGTCACTTTTGAGCTTCAAATTTTCTAACTATATTTGATCAAATCCTAAAAAAATAAATATGAAATATATAATTTGAGACTTTTCATTACAAGTTTTGTACCCGTTCATTTTGTGCTGAAACATGTTTCAACACAAACGCTAAGCTTGAACATCATGAGTTTGGCATAAAAAGTTCAAGTGTTTTTCAGTTTGGAAGCCGTTGCCCTCCTTTGGCAGATTGGACTACTGCCAACGGAATAAAACTACAAGGAAGGAAAAAAAAAAAAAAAACTATTGAGGCGAAACTGAAAATTCAAGTAAACTAAAAGAACCATATTAGTACAATTTTACCTGAAAACAACAAATTTTTTTGGAGGAAGTTAGAGATCTACTTACAAGTTAGAGAGACAATTGCTTTGCACTACTCATACATATATGGGTGCGTGTGAGAGAGACAGAGAGAAAATTTTTAAGTAAATTAGATGCTACAACAATTAGTGAACAAGTGAAACCTTCCGTGCTGAAAAAGGCTCAAAACGCCTGAATATGACTTGTCAGCCTTCATAAATAGATATAAAGCTAACATGGCTCCATAATGATGCGTTAGGTTAATTTAAGGAATTATTAGCGATAAAATTTATTCAAAAACACCTTTTAGTTTTCAAAAATGATAAATGTAGCTAAGTTAATTATGTATATATAGTGGATTGTTCTAATGGTTAGGACGTTCCTTGTTAACGTATTGTGTCCCGAGTTCAAAATCTTCTTTCTCGCTTCAGTGTAGTTTAGAGTAAAAATATCTCTTATAATATTTTAGTACTCATAAGTTTATAAAACAAAAAAATTGGATAAAAATCGATACGAAACAACGCATTCGGAGTAAGTAAGAGATTACATACCAGGACACATAAATTATATCTCTCATAGATTTTAGGGTAAATCTCAGTTTACTACCCTCAAGTTTTGTGGTTTTCAACATTTGGTACATGCAGTTTTTTCGTTCCAGAGTCATACCTAAACTGTTAATTTTGGGATAGTCTCATGCATCCATTATTTTGACGGTTAAATCTCTCATTAACTGATGACGTAGCGCCCATATGGACAATAATTAGGCGCCACGTGTCTTTAAGGGTTCACGAGGAAATAAAACATTCAAAATTCAAAAAAAAAAACTGGGGTTCTACCTCACCCTCCTCCCAGTTCATCCTCTGCAGCCAGTGCACCCCGTTCCCAGAGTAACAGCCCCGACGCCAACTCCTCCTCCTCCTCAAATCCGAAGGTTTCAAGCACCTTCCCAACCTGCGCCGCCAATTTCTACCGTCCAGTCTCCATCGATTTCGAAGATGATGAAGTCCATATCGGAAACGGCGCCGTCCTGACCCACTCCTAGCTGCAATCCAATGGCGTCACTGTGAATCAGGTCGAGAGAGGAATCTCATCTCTCCAGCTCTCCTCTGCGCCAATCTCCAAATCAATAGGAGCCCTCACTTACCTTAACCCCCATAAATGCCCAAAATTACAAGTGTTAAAACCCTAACCCACTGCCATTGCAAACCACGAGCACCAGCACCAGTCACAGATCCCCTGCAACAATACCCCATCGTAACAGCGCTACAGCCTCACCCTCATCGCTCCCATTGGTTGTCACTCTCAATTGCATCAATGACTTCTGCATGGAGCATGTCTTCTTAACTGGTGTCGCCGCTGTTGAGCACGAACCGCTCAGTCGCCTCGCGGAAGGTAAGATCGAGTCCTCCTCTGCCGTGCTCCTCTAGTCCCTCGAGTAACTCCCATGGGCAGCCAAGCGCCGCCTCCGCCCCTACCAGTTCATCCTCTGCCTTGGCTTTGCCGACCGCGCAGTCGACTCGGCCTTGGCTGCTGACCTTGGGATTCGGCTTGGCGTAGATGAGGGAAGAGAGGGAGGGAGGGTTGGGTAGGAGGGGGGGGGGGGGGGTGAGGTAGGAGCTCAGTTTTTTTTTTTAATTATAATTTTTTTTTAAATTTTAGTTTTCACGTGGACTCTTAATGACACGTGACGTCCAATCATTGTTCACATGAACGTCATGTCATCAGTTAACGGGAGATTTAACAGCCAAACTAACGGATGTACGAGACTATTCCAAAATTAATACTTTAAGTATGACTGTGGGACGAAAAAAACTTCATATACCAAATGTTGAAAATTACAAAACTTGAGGGTAGTAAACTGAGATTTACCTTAGAATTTTAGGGAAAATTTGAAATAGGTCCAATTTTATAGCCCACATTTTGAAATAGGTACAATTTTTAGTGATTTTTGACTTTTGAAATAGGTCTAATTTTTAGTGACTTTGGACCCATATAAAAAAATCCCTAGATTTTATAGTTAATTAGGGTTAACAAGTGAAGCCTTCCTCAAAACACCCTGAATATGACTTGCCAGACTTCATAAATGGATACACAGCTAACTGTTGGGTCCAAACCCCACATTTTGCAGTGCTCGGTCTATTCTTGTGATCAGTTGCGGTTGACATGCATTTTCTATGAAAACCACCCAAAAACCAAGTCGGTTAAAGTAGATCAAAGAAGAAGAAGATCTACACTGGTGAAAGTTACAGCCTCATGGCATTCTTGCTGACTCCGAGAGCTAGCGGTGCTGCTAGGGTCAGTCTCATCCGCTCTCACTGTCTATTTTCTCGTCTCAACACGTTTCACTATTTTGTTCCTTGCATTCTTGATACAGAGAAGTTTGTAAATGTATTCAGATTACTATTATCACGCGGTATATCTTTCTGCTCAAGTAACTTGTTATATATAATAGTGATGAGCGACGGTATTTGATATATACGACTTTTCAAGTAAATTAAAAAAAATATATATACATGTCATAATTTGAGTGAAATAATAATACCACGTGACAGTGTTACGAGTACATTAGAAATACTTTCATGAATGCAGTTGAGTAATTTTAAGACCATGACTTTTGTACAAAAACATATAGGTTTTCATGATCATGTGGATGATTCTTGTTTCATTATTGTGGTAGTTGCAGGTCGTTTTCGAAACCAAGAGGGACCAAACTATACAGAGTCTACAATTGATTTCATCTTTTGGGTGTCGGTTTTGATTTTTTAGTTTTGATCTAACATGCATATATAGAAATGCCGAGAGGCAGGAAGCATTAATGCCTCAATCCAATAATTAAATTTACAAGAACAAATATACAAGAAATTGTGGGGTCTAGACTTCAAAGTTGTTTAGTGCTAAGATCTTCAGGTCTAGTCAACCACCAAACTTATCTTCGCCTTTATTATTCAAACACTCACGTCGAACCCTAAGGCCTGAATTGAAAGGGATCGAACCTTGACCTACGTTAAGCTTGTGCTATTTCAGTAAAGTTTTCTACTAATTAGTAATTAACATGAACGATAAAGCTTTCTACGAATTACTACGAACGAGGAAGTATATCATTAGCTAGCCATACGGTAAAAAGGTGGGATGTAGTTGGAGTGGGGTGTAAAGAGTTAATTTGGTTATGATTACTTAACGGTTGGTGTTTTATAAAAAATAAAAAAAAAAATTGTTTGATTTCTTACGTATAAAGAGACATTTCTCTTTAATTTATATGAAGATAGATGAGCAATTCACCAAACTATATGCCAATTAATGTAACTCATCATAATTACAATAAGAAAAGTTTTTAGGCCAATATCATGTTCTGATTTGTTCACATGGAGGAATGACGCTTTATATCCAAGGAGACAAGTATCTTTCGTTAAAAAAAAAAAATTCAACTGATTAAAACTAAAAATATATGATATGAAATTTGCATCAAGAAAGAAAATTCAATGGCAAACTACAAGTAGAATTCTAGCATTTACCTTACAAGATGAGCTGACGCTGGAAAATGATAAACTGTTCATCCGGTCAAACTGTTCATCCGGTCGATGCCATGCAATATATTAAAAGCAATTATTTGGAGTGGCGAAAACCATTTGACAGAAAATATTTAATATCCCTGTCATATTTGCAAACCCCCTCTTGTTTTGGTAATTTGCAAACCCTTTAATTTAAAAGGTTTCCAATTTTCATCACTGTTCTTATAATACCTTTTCTTTTCACACCTGCTTGTAATTAGCAGCTACTAAATTCCTACATATGGTACCTATCCTAATAAATAGGGTGTTAAGTTATCACCCGTGCGTCTCAGGAAACTCTCCCTCTCTATTGTAATAGTTTTAAATTCTCATTCTAGAAGAAAATAAAAGCAACTAAAGTCCTACAAGTTCATAATTGCATCAACATATGAAAGAATAAAAAAAAAAAGAAAAATTTGATCTCTCTCTCTTTTTAAGTTCAACTACTAGCTACTGGGGGTGCCAGACAGACTGAGTTCTGAGTTTTCAAACGGTCGGTCGATTTAATAGTACTGTAGCCAATCATCACAATGAATCTGAGAGCTATAGTTGTAGGAATATCTCTGTTTGTTTTCGGCATTTGGGTTGAAGGGCAAGGCCTTTCTTATAATTTCTATGAGAATTCATGCCCACAAGTTGAAGCCATTGTTAGAGCTGCCATCCAGCCTACTTTTCTCACTGATCCTACTTCTCCTGCTGCTTTTCTGAGGCTCATGTTCCATGATTGCCAAGTTCAGGTAATCTCCCTCCAATTTTATTTTACACACACACACACACACACACACGTATATATAGGCAGTTAAACAAAAAAGTTTGACTCTTCCCGAAGCCTCTACTAACGTTTCTGAACTCCCTAACATTGCAGTCGACCATGTCTCGATTTAAGAATTTGAACTTGATTCCCTTTCTAAAAAACGTGTATATAATATATCAATTTAGGCATTTGAGACATTGGTTCCAAAAATGAGGCCGATGTGCATGCTTTAAAAAATTAAGCTTTGGTATTATATATTTTATTTTTCAGCTTATCATGTCTGAGTTCAGTTATTTGCTCAATAAGTAATGCTTGACAATGTAATTGCAGGGCTGTGATGCTTCAATTCTTGTGGATCCGAATGCGAACATTGTGCTATCAGAGATGGCCGCAGGGAAAAACTTTGGCATCCGAAAGAGGGAGTCGATAAACATTCTTAAATCAATGGTTGAATTACAATGTCCCCAACAGGTATCTTGTGCTGACATTCTTGTGTTGGTGGCTCGAGAAGCTGTGGTTGTGTCAGGAGGGCCACAAATAAAGGTTGCTTTGGGAAGGAGAGATTCCCCTTTTGCTTCAAGCTACAAACTTGCAGATTCTTTGCTTCCTTCTCCCACTATTGGAGTTGATGGCATGCTTCAATTATTTGCAAAAAAAGGAATGACAGTTGAAGAATCTGTGGCCATCATGGGTAGCCTTTTTTCTTTCTTTTAAGAAACGAAATGTCAAATTTGAGAGAAAATCTTAGGCGTAACTAGTTAATTACAGTTAGGTTTCTGCCTCTCGTTACATGACTACAGAGTGTTGCGTTTCTGCAGGTGCGCACACGCTAGGAGTCACGCACTGTTTGAACATCCTAAATCGTCTAAACCAAGCAGACGAAGGCGGCCAAGTACAAGGCATGACACCTGGGTTTGAAGCGTTCTTAAGGCTCAACTGTCCAAAAGGTTCTTTGACATCAAATACAAGCTTTGTTCTTAATGACCCCACAACACTGACATTTGACAACCACTACTACAATAATGTAATTGGAGGCCATGGGGTTCTTAGAATTGATGCTGAAATGGTAACGGACCCGCGCACGGCTATGGTTGTCGAGCGTTTCGCAGCGAACCAGGATGATTTCTTTCAGGCATTTTCTTCTGCCTTTGTCAAGCTCTCCAACTCAGGTGTTTTAACTGGGAATCAAGGCGTTGTTAGAAAGAGTTGCAATGCAATAGACTGAAGAGTCAGATGCGTTTGTCAATTGTCATACCATTTTTACCGTGTATTTCGGTTTAGTACTGTTACTTGTTTACATGATTCGATTCATGTTGATTGTTGAATGTGAATCTTCAGTGTTTATTCAAACTTCAGATCAAGAAGATATATTTCTTATTTATCAATACATTCGCTAATAGTCTAATTTTTCTCACTGTCTCTTAACTTTCTGCTCTGTTCTGATTAAAATACGATCCATTTAAGCCTACTAGCAATAAAGGTCCAACAGAGATACAGTTTCCATCATTAAGTCTACTAGCAGTAACAATAAATGGAGAAAATTATTATGGTACTAGAATAATATTACGCGGTATAATAAATTTACGAGTTATAATATAACGAATTCAAATTTTGTGGGCTAAATTTTGCCTTTTGACGAGATAATTTATGTGCCTTAAGTATAGTTTGGGAGTGCCACTTAGTACTATGGTCTAGTGGTATTTCTCTTCACTTGTAAGTGAGAGTTTTAGGTTCGATCATCGCCAAAGGCGAATTTGAACCACATTATTATGACTAACACTGTGAGGCTTAGTCCACTCCCCTTCCCCCTTAGTGTAAATACTATCGTTTGTTCAAAAAAAAAAAAATGTAGTTTGGGGGATTTCTTAGACAAAAAATGTTACATTTCACTGCGATAAAATACCTTTCATGACCAATTCCATTTTTGACAGAAGAAGTTTTACTACGAAAGATATCTATTTTTATATCCTTTTTATTTTATTTTAAGTGTTTGTGTTGAGTCTGAAACCTTGGGTTTGGGCCGAGTTGGTTGACAACCCAGAAAGAAGGTGGTAGGTATCGACCTAGTAATGTAATGCTGGTGGTGTGGCCGGGACTTAGACAAAGTAGGATTGTTTGAATTAATCACATAATAAGACTAGGTTCAGAATCCTAGTTTGAGACAAAGAAGGTGAGGCTCGACAATAATAGAGTTTAGGTGGGAGAAGGATTTATGAATATAATTCCAAGTGTATTCACATAATATGCCGAAGAGTTGTAGTACTATAAGAACTCTACAACTTGAACATCAAGTGATTTGTTCTTTTAAATACAAGAGTATTGACAATGAGAACAGGACCTTCAACTTAATAAAAACCAATGTTCTACGGGAAAACCTTTCACACCTTTTTGTGAAAACTAACTGATTCGATAGCCGTCAACATAAGTTTCGACTAGATAGACGGGCTTGGGTTGGCAGCTGACAGACGACGACCGACTGGATAAACGGAGTTTTCCAGAAGTAACCAGTGAAGGCGACTGAATGTAACAACAGGGCTGAAGCTGTAGAATCAATTTTCCTTAGGAGTCTCGACCTATTGGATACATGGAGATTCTCTCTAAGTCTGTGGTTGGCTATTTATCCTAAGTCTCAGCCGGCAAAGAGTCTTTGATTCTTCCACCGAAAAAGGTCACCTCATCAGCCTTTTCGGTAAAGTAAGGTGTTTTATGATTGGCTACTTAGAGTTCGGCGCATGGACAACAAAACCTTTTTCACAATTAATGCATTCATTTTCTTTGAGTATCTTTGTCTATATAGTTTGATACCGATTCGGCGGACCTATATTTTCACCAATATAAACGACGTTGTCAAACCTGGTGCACAAGATCCAGAATTTCGCAATGATTTGCATAACCTTATCTTAAGGTGTAGAAATTGAAGAACTAGATAGAAAGGAAGCATTCAACAGGTAGAGAGATTGATCAAATTGATTGATTTTTATTCATTATCGTAGACAGATTTATAATACATTATCAACAAGAGTCCTATGGCAAGTGGCTCTTTACCATAGTAGTAGAAATGTGTTGAGTCCTTGCATAACGGCGTGGGTTCAAACCCCATCGATGGCTAATCTAACATCTAATCTAACAAAATCTACCGTTTGACAAAAAAAAAAAAAAAAACAAGAGTCCTATGTATAATAAATTACATTAAAGAATATTCTATCAGTATAACATTCAAACATTAACAAATAGGAAGAAGAAGAACTAGAGGTCGACATAGCGGAAGGTGAGGACCGGTTATGAAGCAGTGAAGCTAGAAATGGATGATATCATGTAGAAATTGAAGAACCCGATTGTGAATGAGCGTTCAACGGGTAGAGAGATTGGTGGAATCGATTGATTTTCATTCATTGTCGTATATAGATTTATAATACGTTACCAACAAGAGTCATACGTATAGTAAATTACATTAGAGAATATTCTATCAGTTGGTAGGATTTTTACCGTCTACGCAAATAGGGTTAAAATCACATAAAATACTTGCAAGAGAATAAGTTTGTTGTAGTATAGTAGCTCAAGCAAAATCGTTTTCCGCATGGATTAGATGAATAATTTGTATTTAAAACCAACTCTTAATTAAGGGTAAATATCAGTTTACTACCATCAAGTTTCGTGATTTTCAACATTTGGTACATGAAATTTTTTTCGTCCCAGAGTTATATCTAAAGTGTTAATTTTGGGACAATCTCATACATCTGTTAGTCAAACTGTTAACTCTGCCGTTAACTGATGACGTGGCGCCTATGTGGATAATGACTGGACGCCACGTTTCATTAAGGGATTCACATGGAAATTAAAAATTCAAAAAAATAATTATTTAAAGAAAAATTATAAATAAATTAAAAAAAATAAAAAAAGCAAAACCCAAATCGCCTTTTCCAAAGAAAAAAAGAAAAAAAAATTATATAAAACAAGGCAACAGACGAACAAAAAGACAGTTGACTTTCCCACGTTTCCTCGGCAACCAAACAGAGATAAAGGAGAAAAAATAAAACCAACAGTAAAAATGGTAAACTTTCCCACATTTTCTCAGTAACCAAACAGAGAAAGATGAAAAAAGAATCAAAACCCATGTGATAAAATCCAAAAATTAAGCCAAAGGAAAGAACTTTAGCCATACCCATAACTCCATTAACGACATTGCGGACGGCGCAGTTGTTCCAAATGTCTTGGCCGCGCATCTCCTCCACCGTAGGTGGGAGTTCTGGATGAATTACTGGAATTTGGTTGGTGAGTTTTGTTGTAAATGTTAAAAATATATCTGGGTTGGTGCTGATTTGTTGAATGAAACAGAAATGGGGGTCGAAGACTGAGAACACCGATGATATCTCTCTCTGCAAGGTCTTTCTCTCCCTCTCTCTGTGCAGCCCATACCGTTGCCTGTAAACCCATACTCCGGAAGCGGGCAGGACCCTTGCGGTGGTGGGTGTGCGACTTGAAAACGGAACTTGCACCTTTCGCCAAAGGGACAAACCCAGACCCCCGGCCACGATCTCTACCCCTCTCCCTCAAATCCCGACGACCCCCATGCTTTTCTCTGAGTGCACCCCCTCTCCTAATCATGAAATCAAGGATCTGCAGCAATGGCACTGAGATCCCCACTCTTCCCTTTCCCCATTTTTCTGTTGCTCTGTCTCTGTCTCCCTCTCCCTCTCCCTCTCCTTCTCCCTCAGCATGGCCTCCCAACTGCGAAACCCTCAGTGAAGGATCCCCTCTACTCACTGGCGGATGCACAAAGGGGCAAGGGGGGTCAGCTGACCCTCCAAACTTCAATGAACGTCCATGAACATCGTAGGTGCTGACCCTCCGAACTTCAGTGAATGTCTATGGATGACTTGGGTGCTGCCCTTTTAAATGCCCATTTAAAGGTTAGAGTTGTCCTTCATATATGCCCTTCAATTGCATGATAAAATGCATTAGAGAGGTGTTGCCCATTTACAGTCTAGTCCTAATATTATTTATCTCTGGCTTGTTTGTTGGTTGTGATTACAATTGTTGGCAAAAAAAAAGAACAAGTAAAAAACTATCCAAAAATGCAAAGTAAATGAAATGGTTATCTCAAAGAATAACAAATCATCATCATTCTTGGACAAACATATTAATGGGATGCAATGATATCAAACATTGTTAGTGTGTTCAAGATAAGTGTATTTCTTTGTTAAGTATTCATATGGGAGCAGCCTTAACATGTTAGTTACCCACACAAATGAGGCATTAACAGGTGTGCAATATGCCTTTCCAAATGACTTAAGGCCTATCAAGACTCGATGAAATGACGATATGCATGCTATTTCTGCTAAAAAAAATTTGCGCGCTACGCACACTATTCTTACTGACCCCCCAAATATTATTTCCTGGATCCGCCACTGCCTCTACTCCTCCCTCTTCCTCTTTCACGTTGTCTCCCTCTCCCTCTCTCTATCCAACTGCGAAACCCACGATCTGGGTTTTGCTTTTTTTTCTTTTTTTAACTTTTCTTTAAATAATTATTTTTTTTTTAATTTTGAATTTCCACGTGAACCCTTTAATGACACGTGGCATCCAGTCATTGTCCATATAGGCGCCACGTCATCAGTTAACGATATAGTTAACTGTTTGACTAACGGATGTATGAGACTGTCCCAAAATTAACACTTTAGGTATGACTTTGCGACGAAAAAAACTTCATGTACCAAATGTTGAAAACCATGAAACTTAAAGGTAGCAAACTGATATTTACCCCTTAATTAATCATTTAAAATAAAGTTTGGAAAATATTGATTTTGGAATTTAATATAATAAAAACGAATTTAAATTAAAAACAATTAAATAGAAACCAAGGATTCAACCGTTACCTTAACAATCCTACGCAGTTATTCCAATTACTTATGAATTATCCATGCATATTTCGAAGGTTAGGTTTTCCTAATATATGTCCTACTTGGAACCTTGAACATAGAAGGTATATCTAACATGCAACCCGTCCGGACATTCGGATCGAATATGAACATGAAAGACTCATTAAGTTTTATGAAAACCCTTTGAAAAACCAAGCAACCCTTAGTTCATCCTAAGTGAAATTACAATTATTAACCACAAGAAGCCATCATCAATTTCAGAGAACCTTCCGACCAAAATTGCATCAAATTAATTTTCTAAATATCATAATGGTTGCGAATTACTAAGACAATTAGATAGTTTAAAACGGTGATTAATAATTCAAAACATGCATGCATAATATCATAAGTAAATTGAAAAGAAACTACATATTTTTGCTAAGGCTCAAGGCTTCGCCCTAACAAAAACAAATAGTTACGAACAATCATAAAACAAAATATTAATGAGAATAAGGATAGAAAACACCTAGAAAATAAACTTGAATCATCAATCCCAAAATAAAGTGTGCGTGCATTCTCTTCTCCTTTTCCTCTCCAAAACCCTAATGGCTAAATATCTTTATTTATACTACTCCAAATTAAAACCCTAAAAGGTTTTCTAAAAATTAGGAAATAAAATAACAAAAGGATAACTAGAAATTACATTCCTATTCTGACTAGGAAATCTGCCCAGCACAGAAATAGTCATGTTTCTGGACCTTCAGAGTTCTAAAACATGCCCAAAATGGCTAGAATTAAAGCTTGAGATGTCCCGAACATAATTGCAGAAGGCCTCGAACCCAAAAAAAATCATCTTGGAAGCCAAAAAGCCCAAATAAGCCCGAAACGTCACTTTGACAGCATTGCACGCTGGGTCTTTATTTCATCACCATAATTAAACCGCTTGATAGAAAATCATGAAACTTTGACATGAACAAGTTGAGAGACACATGAACGTACTCCAATTTGAATCACTCCAAAATTCGTTTGTTTCGTTATGTTGTGCTCCAGAGGAAGTCGAATGTCCTACATTAAGAATATAAATCAAAGTATAAAAAATTCTCACAAAATAACCAATAATTATTACTAAGATTAGAGTAAAATATATATTAAAATATCGTCTCATCAAGTATAACATTCAAACATTAACAAACTGACATTTCATTTGATCAAGTACTCTTGCTTAACATCAAGTTTTAGAACTCAAGGCCAAAATTGTCCCTTCCTCGGCCAAAGTCGTTTGATTCAGAAGTTAATAGCCCATTTCACCATATCACCATATCCCCATATTCAAGCTATCCGCCCGATCGAGCTGGGTGGCGAATTGGCATATGTCCGCATTAGTATTTAAGCCACCAAAGGACGTAGTTAGCTCCTAGTTACTTCGGTATGCGCGTCACGTATGAGGTTTCAATCAATTGACAATGAGGAGTAGTATAATTTATAAGCATATGTAAGGTCCAATTTTCAAGCCTTAACATATGAACAACATAAAATGGGTGATGTGGAGCATGTGTAGTTGTTAGGCTTTACATATGAGACAATATGTTCTAACACTATATAAAAAAAATTAAGATTTCACCATAAAATCAATTGGTAATATGAGGCAAATTTCTTTTTCCCCTGAAGTAGGATTGATAGTCTCAAAATATTAGTTTGCTTCTTTTTTTTTTTTACGGAAGATATTTATTGTTTAATTTGCCTCCATAATCCATATACTAACAGTTGCATGCTGTATTAATTACTTAATAGATTGGTGCTTATTTAAAGTCACGTCCCCACAATGATGATGTGAAATTGTCTCATGTCTACAAGACAAATATGCGGAGGAGTTTTTGAGAGGCTAAAAAGCTACGTGAAAATCGCTTGTCATGAAGAAGAGAGAGCAAGTGATGTTTTTAAGATCAATTGTTCATCGGTCAATCCATAGGGCTTCACGTACAAGACAAATATGCGAAAAAGTTTTTGAGAGCTAAAGAGGTACGTGAAATTCAATACCAAAAGCTAAATCCCAAATACATTCTCTTAAAAATAACCATGTCAAATAATCATGTAACATGAGTGTCTGCAAGACAAATATGCGAAGGATTTTTGAGAGGTTAAAAAGGCACGTGAAAATGGCTTCTCATGAAGAAGAGCAAGTGATGTTTTTAATATCAATTGTTCATCAGTCAATGCATTGGGGCTTCACGTACTCTAGCTGAGCTTTATTAGGAATTGGTTAGGTTGCCGCTTAATTGCCGGCAATTGGGTTTGTAGCTGTGCGGCCTGGAAACAACAATTCAAAGTAACAAATGTGGCCGGCCTAGAAGGGTTTAAGTGCTAGACCTCAACATTTTGATAGCATATGTGCATTAGATTCTATCTCAACGGAGTAGGATTTTCTCTTCTTCTATTCTCATCATTTTCCCCTCCTCTCACACTTTACTTTTTATCTTATTGTCTCTATAAAAAAATTAATATAAGATGTTGTCGTGGTTTAACCGTATTCATTTAAGTAGAAGGGAAAAGAATGAGAGAAAAATTAGAAGGGGAGATAATCCTCCTCCTATCTCAACTCTATCAAAGTTTCGAAACCAGCAGCCCCTTTAGTGATTGATAGGAATCCTTGGCTTTCATTACTCAGTAAAGTACCGCTCCCTACAATGATGTGTCACTCATGGCGTTATCTATATCCCATCACAATTTTCTTTTTGGAACTACCTAAACTTTTGTTCTCTATTGGTTCTGCTAGGCCCTTCTTGTGTGTCCAAAAATATATACTCTGTTCAGATTAAAATATTAGCCATCATCAAGTCTACTAGCAAAGTAGCAATAGATGGATTGATTTCCATTATTTATTCATCAAAGATACCAAGTTGATTTGCATCTTCAGCAAACTACGTGGCTATTCAGTACATCAATATTTCACCTTTATAGGTTCAGCTGGGTCGCTAGCTCCAGACTGCACAAATGATCTAACAGTCATCGGGAACATATATGTCAAGTTTCCTTCCATCATATACTTTGCTGTGACCAGGTTAGCAGCATATGTTAAGTGGAATGAATCCCAGAATACATACTTTGACCTGTCCGGACAAACTTTTGAAAATGGATTGCATCCGATAAGACCTCCTTGGCGCCAGAAAAAAGAGCAGCATGCAGAAGTTGCGTCCTCAAAGCCTAGGAATTAAACAAAGCAAATGAAGGCAATTAAATTAAGCCGTTAAATAAAGACAACGCGAACAATTATAAAAAATACAACACATGCACGCGTGCACACACCATATGAGTATGACACATATTTTGTAGGATAATATAAATGATTATGATCATAATACACATGTAAATTCAATCAATTAGATAATACCTAAATGCATCAAACATATATATCAATAAATAAAGCAGTAAAAAGGAAAAGGTAAAGAATGATCTTGCCTGTGATATCAAGAGAGGCGTGTTGTTACTGTCTTAAAGCCGTAGACGCCTTCCTACGTGCCAGTTATAACGGCTATCTACAACTCTAAGATACAACCCTTGAATCTCATAGAGTGTTTAATCCATAAGCACGATTACGGTAGATGGGGTGCTAAGTAGTGATCAATTGCCCATTGATGATCAAAATGAGTAGGAAGATAATACGGATTATATATGAGTACTGTAATAGAGAGCGAAGGAAGACATTTGAATATTTTATTAACTTTTGAGGAGTTCCCCATTTATAAAACTTTATATAACCTTTGGTAAAAGACATGACTTCTCTAATTGATACGACCCTTCATATTTATTATTTAAAATAATAATAAATAAAGTTTTGAATCTTTAAGAAAATAAAATAAATAACCAACATATTTTTAGAGAACTTTAACGAAAAGCTCTCGGTACTATTTATTTTAATGAAAAACCATATTTTTACACTAAAAAGTCAATTATGGTACTATTCACTTCACCCGTTATTTTGTCTTTATCTTTAAAACTCAAAGATTTCAAACCATTTTCATTAGTTATCCTTATTTTTGGATGATATCAGCCATTGTTTTGTACAACGTATCTACGTAAACAAATTTTGCACCATCCAGATCTTTGTTAAGCTCCACGATCAGGCTCTTCAACTTCTTGTTATACATCTGGGCCAATTGGTTGAATGGATCATAACACTTGCCCTCGGCAACAAAAAATATATCTTTAACAAATGGACAACAGCCAATGAGTCCAATACTGTTGACCAAAATCTTTCTAGCAGCCAAGTTGTAGAGCGTCTGTAAAAAAAAATATTATGGAGATATTGAGTACTAAAGATTTTGGTTAGTCCAACACAGCAAGTTAAACACTAAAGATTTTGGTGAGTACTAAGATTAACAGATTATCCATGTACGTAGTGTTGCAACTTTAGAGAAAGCATTACATATGTTTTAGTAATTGTAGTGTAAATAAGTTTTTACCCGAAGTTGTGACCTAAATCTTGAGATCACGAGATCCAAAAATTCGTCTTCCGTTAGATTGGATGTGTGTGAATCCTTAGACAGTATATCGCTAGCGCCTAGTAAAACCGCATATAGTGATTTTCTCAACAATTTGTGAGTTGCAGCAACGCCAATTCTTGACATTATGGCAAGCATAATTCTCCCATGATATGAGTTGTGTGTCCAAGCTGATTGTTTCACCCTATATATAGATAATATATATGTTTTTATTTACATCCATGATATTCCATGCTTTTAAATTCAAGTTCATCATATATATATAAAATTCTTTAACTATTAAAATTTGATACAATGTTCTTATATACAACTCCTGCTGAACAAGGATGTCTTTGGATGAATAATTGGAAGGAATATCATTGTTAGGGGCTCCCTGCAATGAGGTTCAATATCAAAACTTTCTAGTTTGTAGTTCCCCTTCAAGAATCATCATCCCTACAAAAAAATCAGTGAAATCTAAAATTGTTTGAACATTTGATTATCATCATGCACATTTTGTTTGATCTTTTAGAAAAATCAAGGTTTTGTCTATTAATTGTTTGATAACTAAATGATAATAGAATTTGGTATTTTTTTATAAGGATGATCTTTGAATGAGTTCTTAAAAATTGAATGGTCCGCATGATCAGATTGCATTTATGGTTGGGTCGCCTGCAATCTCTATTGGTGAATAGTAACCTATATCATTCAATATATAATCTCTTCTCTCTCATTCGAATGTTAATGACAAAAACAACAATCTAAAGTTCAAGTATGGATCATGCTTCCTGTTAGCATTTTGAATTCAAATATGAGTTCTAACTTAATATATCGATGATTAACGAACATAATTAATTATTAATATATATACCAGACATATAAGTTCCTCAGTACTTATTTTATGTACATTGAAGCCGCATGCATTGAAAGCAAAAGAAAAGGTACAACTTGATAAGAGGATGTTATTGGCACCGGAAAAAAAAAAAACATTGTCACTCATTGTAAGTGTAATATAAAACGTTTGACGTACTAATAACAACACTCATTCAATATACTTAAAAACTCATTAATTTTGTTAGACTAAGTAGCTTCCTTCAAATTTAACAAAACCAAAAACCCCTAGTTGATTTAATTTGGTAGAGAACTTACATATTGTGATCCAGTGGAATTAAAAATTCCAGAGGCAGATGCAGCATATTTGACGCCATGTCGAATCACGTCTCCAACGGTAGTTGGGGCTAAGTAAGCAGGAGAGAAATTTTTGAAACCCACTTGCTGTTCTGTTCCAATAAATCAAGGAAATAATGATTAGAGTTTAGAAACAGAAACAATTGAAGATTATAATTCCAAAGGATGAGGGTTTAAAAAAAGCTAGCCAGATTTATGAGTATCACAAATACGTACGAAGAATGTAAAAAACAGTTCTGCCATTTGTAAATCGTCCTGTTGGATTCCCAAAATCGATTCCATTGGGAATGGTAGTATTCCCCTTTGCTGCGGTTGCAACGTAGTTGTTATTTCCCACATCTGCCGCAGAATCGCCAAAGATGAAAAAAGCAGGAACACTTTGGGCAGATGAGCAAGTCATCACTAACAAGTAGACTACGCAAGTATGGAACGTAATATTAATATTCCCCATGGTCAATACTAATCTAGCAGGAAATTGGATTTTAAGTTACACAATTAGTAAGAGTTATATATATATATATATATATATATATATATATATATATATATCATTTTGAATCCCTTTTCTTTAAGAAGCAGCGCACAAAACCTGTGTTAAATTTGTGCCAAACTCGATCTCTAGGCCGGCCGAGCACACTTGGATACTTTGATTTGTTGTTTTGCCACAAAATCTGTATTTGAACACTTGGTTGTGTTCTTAACTACTTGTTAGGTTGGTGCTTAATTAAAATCATCTCACCATAAGCAGAAATCAGGCTTTAACATCAAGTTGAGCCAGTGGCATCGGATACTGGCGCCATCCATCCTTAATTAGGGGCTTCACATACACTGGCTTAAGATTTTTATTTTTTTTTGAACGAACGGTATTATCTGCCCTAAAGGGGAAGGGGCTGAGCTTAGCCTCACAATGGCCTAGAATTCGATTTTGGTGAGAATCGAACCTAAGACGTCTCACTTACAAGTGAAAAAGAATACTACTAGATCATAGTACTAAGTGGCCTAAGATTTAATTGCCATCAATTGGCTTTATAGCTGTCCAGCCTGTCCCTCTGGTCGAATTATTGTGGAGGCAAAGCAACAAATGAAAGTGGCTAGAGGTTTGGCACACATTTAGCCCATGTCTGGTGCAGCCCTCTTAAAAGAAAAGAGAAATGCCATGGATTTAGAATTGTTTGCTCGCTTGATTACTTGCTTGGTTTGTTTGCTCACTTGTCTTGTCCGCCAAACAAAGTTTTTTTTTTTTGCTCACCTAACGGAGCTTGCATTGCATCAAGTGGCGGATCCAGAATTTCATGTGAAGAGGGCCTCACAACATGAAAAATTGGAGTAAATTGCACAACTAAAAGATCCATCAAATTCAATACTGAGAACTGAAAAAACATTGTAGAAGCTCAAACACTTGAGTGGAGGTAAAGAGTTTCGCAAAAAAAATTTAAAAATATAACAAAAGGACTAAAGAAAATACAAAGAAAAGTCGATAGTAAAAGGAAGGGAAGGGAAGTGCACTGAAATAAGAGAGATGGAGTGAAAATAGAGGCATGTACATAAAAAGAGAGTTTGGATTGAGAAGGGGCACACTTGAGTTTAAACGGTGTTCGACTGATAAGTAGCACCAAGAAAAAAGTCAGGATGGGTTTGGGACAATTCTGGTCCCTTAATGGCTCCGCCTTTGATTGCATCTGCTTGTTGGCAAACTCATGTTGTGTATATTGAAGAAATTTGAGGTTTCACCATAAAATTAATTCGCAATATGGAAGGTAGCCCAACTTACTTATAAATCCATGCAATGTCCCTCATCTCTTCAATGTAGGATTCATTCTCAACGTACCGCCATGAGTTTGACGGAAGTGTTGAAAAATTATTTAGTTTCTTATTGTTTCTGATTTTCTTGTGTACATGTTGTTCGTCTTTGAATCTGAAATCATGACTCAACTGTAGCCAAGAGATTTGTAGAGAATTTATCGTTGGGCAATTAGGTTTCTTTCTATTTGATTACGGATGGAGAATCCGTCGAGGGTTCTCCATGTCGAGAAAATTTTCCAAGTATTAGGTATTCAACCGATACTTCATATGTAGTAATAAAAGTGAAGAAAATGATATATTTTTCCTTATTCCTCCACTTATTGTATTACACGTGAAATACCCGCTTTAATACTGGCATTTTGAAAAATTTCTCCTCCATGTCTTATGTACAAGGCTTTTTAGATAAGTGTTTTTAATCTTCAACTATGGAATTGTGCCATGATGTGTGAATTCGAATGTCCTAATGATGGTAGAGAGATCACTAGGATTGAGGTACTTGCATGTGATAGTTATAAGGCTTAAATGTTAAAATGGTCCCTGCATTTTAGTCATTGAGTCAATTTAGTCTCTGTATTTTCAATTTGGGCAATTTGGTCCTTGTGTTTCTCTTTGTTAGCCAATTAAGGACATTTCCATCTAATTTCTGTAAAAAAAAAATTATAAATTATTATAAACTTATTTATAAAATTATTTATTTGATTTACAACAATCTAAAAATGAAATAAAATTAAAAATCAAAAGAAAAATTATTCTCCTCCCAACTCACCGACCTCCTCCCTAACATTACCCCCTCTCTTTTCTATGCCACAACCTTAATCATTTTTCAGATTGGAAGCTTTATCTCTTATATGTGTTATTTCTCATTGATTTGCTTTTTTTTTTTTTAGTAAAGAGAAAGGTGTTATAGGCATAATTTACTGAACAATTATGGAGGCCATAGAGAGAGGGAAAGGTGCGGCATAGAGAGAAGAAGAGAAAGAAGTGTAATTGTGGGTGTGTTTGATTGACCCCATTGTGCATTTATTTATAGTAGTAGGATAGGTAAAAACCTTTCCCTTTAGGATTACAACATTTAATAGGTAATCTACTCCTAATAGGAATATAAAAGATATTTCAAGATATACTAGGATTTACACAATCACATTCCTAATCTAATAGGACTGCAACACTCACCCTTGAGTGTGTAAATACTCAAGTAAATGGCGCATCGGGTCTTCAATGATGAAGCAAGTATAGTTGATGAAGTCATCGGCACAATGAGTAAATGCGAGTCTCAAATTAACGGAAGAATGCATAAAAAGTAAAACTCACAAAACCTTGCTATGGTAAAACCCAAGGTGGGAGAAAAACCATAGACTAAGGGGAAAAGTGAAAAGTTGCATTAAGTCAAAACTATACGTCTTTTGGACTCAAGTAGAAGAGCTCACAAGGGTATGATCAGCCTAGGATGGGTGCCTCATTAAAACCTAGTTAGGTAGCAAAAACCCAGTGGGAAAAATGCTCATAATCGTAGGGAAACAGAGTACATTAAGATCAAGTGAGTATACTTTTGGATACTCCCCCTGAGTTTGACATAACTTCCAAATGAGAACTACAAGCATTGCATATGATAGTTAGGCATACCAATTCCTCGGACAAGCTTCTAGAAGGTTGACTTTGGCAGTGATGTCGTGTAGAGGTCGGCAAGGTTGTTTGGGATCGGCTTGCATGACTTCAATCTCCTGATGCTTTGCTGATGTAGATGTAGACGCAATATGTCTTGGTGTTGACTTCGTTGATGTATCATGGCTAGGTCGGGTTGATACATGCAGCATAATCTTCATGGATCATCGTCGGGACTCAACGATGGATGAAAGTATAGAAAGTACTTCGAATATGCTCAACAAGAACTCCTAACCATGTCTTACTTATGGCGTAGTGAAGTGAGGTGAATCTTGGAACGATTCGAAGATTTCGCAACTAAGGTCATATTGTGGACCTCCAAGATATTGCGATATCCCTAACGGTAAAGACATAACCATTTGAGGATTTTACCTTATGCGGGTTTGATAGGTAACCAGCGTCAGCATAACAAACAAGGCAAACATCTTTTTGAGGATCAGGGGGTTGGATCCACTCGAGATGCGTTGGGATTTGCCCTCGTAATACCTTCAGGGTACGTCTTTAATACCAATTCAGTGGTTGCGTGTAGGCACGGTGCTGCATCTTTATCAAAATCAACAGCGAATGAGATGTCCTGTCTTAATACAATGAGCTAAGTACAACAAAGCGCAAAGTTGAACTTAGATATGGAATTTCGGATTCCATAACCTCTTCAAGGGTCTCATTTGCATGTAACGTATGGACAATCAAAGGTATACTCAAAGGTAACACATTCGGGGTGTAGTTCGACTTGTAGACCAAAGTACCGTCAGAACAACGCTTTGACTTCAGGTCAAGGCATAAACGAGTTTTCGCAAGATCTTTCATCTCAAATTCTATCTTCAGGTGTGAGGAAGTTTTCTCAAGCTCTTCCAGAGTCTTAGTGAGATTCGTGTCAACGACATAAACTGTAAACTCTAGAAATTCAGAATAAAACTTCATAGTTTAACACGCAAGGGCATAATTCATCCCTAACTGATCAAATAATCACGTAAACGGGTATACCACATCCGTCAGATTTTTCAATCCATAAGTGAACCCCTCAAAACGAGTTAAGAGGGTGTTCCATGGTTTGGAACTATTTGAACCAGTCCATGTAATTCTTCGGGAACTTACATGTAAATCTCCGTATCTATATCCCCATGGAGAAAACACCAACCATATTTCATAATGTTGTTATTAATCACATGACGTTTTGAGAGAAACCTTGTGCCGTAAGGCGTGCATCATATCACATTATTTCATTCATCTCATAACGCTTCATTTCCCACTTGTAACATAACAGGGTTACCTTGGGCAGTGTAGGAATGATAGGTCCAAAACACAGTTTGGTAAGGAATTTGATCTGGATTGTAATTTCAGTTGTCCAATTAGTTCTACTTTGTCACTTAATCAACAGAATATAGTTCGATATCGTCGCTTTTCATTAATGTCGGTAGCTACCATATAAGTGAAAACATCATCGATGGTAATCTCATTTCAATTCCATTTTCTCATCCAAACTAGTATACTAGACCAAAAACTTCAAGTCTCGAGAGTAATCCAGATTAATCTCATAAGATGGAAATGATTTGAGACAGCGATTGAGTTTAGATTCATTGTTGTGCCGTGTCTTCCTCTTCCAGGGAAGTGAATCTTACGAACCGAGTGATCTGTCGTGCTCCAGGCCAAGACAGATTGATTGGCTATCCGTCGGTGTACTGAACCGTCCAACATGGGCGTCCAAACCATCTAACAGGGGCGGCACACCCTCCAGGGATGTTGACTCGACGTTAGTTAAGTACGTCTATCTTTGCAGGCATGTTTGCAGCTGGTATATGATCTCGTCACTTTAGCTAGATCAGAGGAATGCGTCTGGAACAACATTCTAAAATCTAGAATTCATCGCACTTGCTTATCACACTTATGCGGTACGGGGATCGAGATGAGACATAGTGGGCAACGTCCACGCAAATTTACGTCGTTGTACAAGAACGTTGACGTTCTTATCTCCCCCAAACGGTGGGAAGACTGTCTCATTAAAGTGACAACCTATAAATAAGCGGTAAAGAGATCGCGTGCAAGGGCTCGAAGAGAGCTAGTGTGAAGGAGAATCATGATTGGCAAAGATTTCCATCATTCTTTGAGGACCCATATTGGTACGTTGCGGCGGCGCAACTTAGCACATGGAATGCACACCCAAATGCGTAAATACGAAAATCGTTAGGTTCGTACCCAATAACCAACTGTAATGTCATATAGGTTGGGTGGCAATGAGCCTCAAGGTAGACCAACATAGCTGCGTACAAGGATTGTATAGCCCTAGGTAGAAACTGAAAACTTGGTACGTTTACCAAAATTCGGGCGATCATTTAAATTGCGCTTTATGATCACTAGGCGAGGCTATTTGGGGTGAATCATGGGAATTCGATGTTCAATTATAAACCCAAAATACATGCAATACTTTATCGAAAACTGTCGATATAAACTTTCCGGCATTATCCAGTCTCCTGGACTTTAAGGGATAAGCATGGTGGTGAACCCTTAATCGGACATGAGGTTTAGCAGCAATGTGTGTGGACAAACAAGTGACCAGTTTGTTGATGTATCAATCAAAATCATAAGTATTTATATGATCCGCATTTTGGTTGGATTAGTTCACATATATTCCCTTGAATCCACTGTGAAAAAGGGTGATTTTGTATCTTTGCAAGAAATGATATAGAAAATCAATTTCCCTAATGAGCAAGCTTGGCAAAATGTGCTTGTAGGCACAAGATCCTTACTTCAGGTAAGGAGATGCGTCGTAGCATCATTGTTCGACCTAAGTGTCCCAAAAGGTTGTGCTAAAACAAGTAAACTGCTCAATCACCCAGCTCCAGGCCGGCCCCATGTGGCGTGTTCCCAGTTGGGAGACAGCCTATTGGCCCCAAATCAAAGCTTCATGCTTATTTTTGGAGGTGGTGCAAAGATATTTCACTCTATTTTCTTCAGTGGTTTCATTTATGATCATTGTCATCTCGAATATCCTTAAAAACTCAACGACAGGGAGAATTTAAGGTCCTTTAAATAGTGATTCAGTACCATTCATACAACGAGGAGCGTGCCAATGCTCTTAATCAGGTTGGATAGACCTGAAGTCATTGTTAGAGATATGATTTAGGTGTAAAGTTAGTGTGCGTAGTACGCATTAATCCAGACAACTAACTTTCCCACATTCCTACCTAATCATGTGTTTAATTGAATCAGTCACATGTATTAAGAAACATGATTCAATTAACTTATATTCGAGGACAATATCAATAAGATTTTCCATAACCAAAACATACACCAAACATGAATCCAAAAACATGGAAAAATGTTCACAAAGTGAATGGTTTACTAAAGGGATTCGGCCAACAAGGCCATCCATGTCAAAATTCTGCTCTTCCAACAGTGTTCGGTGGAGCAAAATTAATCTCACATATTGACTACTAGAATGGTACTTCTCAACAACATTGGTAGGGGCACGAACATGTGCATAACCAATGATCTATTTCATCGAGACGGAAGTAGATTCTGCAGGGTTAAGGTTTGGGAATACTATCTCTTATTCTTGAAGTTTTAGGTCTTAGGTGCCAAAGATCATGCTTCAGACATGATGCCACACCTTGGCATGCCCTGATTCTACCATATGTTGTAAAAACAAACTCGAAATTGGGATGTGAGAGAGTATGCCATTCAGTGTATCCCTGTCGAAGCAGTGCATCACCATTCGGTTAGGCTTTGACCGAACTGGGTCGAGCCATTCTCTCACATTTGTGGTAGTAATCAGATCCGAGAATTTGGTAAACTTCTGCTTTCTATACTACTGCTTTAGGGGCGAGTTAGAAACAAGGAAAAACGAGAAAAGCATTCTCTAGTCAAAATTCGATCGGATTTATAAACTTTAGAATTGTACTCATTCATGGACGTAATCATGGTGTGCTTCAGGCAATGTTTTTCATTATTAGACTGTTCGTATGAGCGAGCCAAATAGCCATGGAATCCTCGTTCAGGGGGTACTTCCGTTTGTAATGCTTCGGGCATAAGTCTTTGAATAAAGATCATGGCAGAGGCTTATTCAGCTCTTCCATGCCATTGTTGGCTGCACTGGTTTCTCAGCTTCTTGATAGTCAAGTGGAGATTCACATCTTGTACCCCACATAAAGTGGTTTCTATTAGAAACGTCCAAATAAGGGAAATCGAACTTGTGACAGTTCGACAATCCACCGAATTGGAGGGAACAAGATTGTGATTGATGCTATGGGAATGAATCATCCATAAGCATCAAAGTTAGAACATTCGAGTTCTAAGATATGGTTTTTATCAAAAACGTCGGGTTTTCATTGGTGTATTGTTTTATGAAAACTTCGAGTTTCAAAGGCACTAAATTTGAAACTACAGGTTCAATTTAGTTTATGAACGTTTAGTTCATAAAAGAGAGGTTCCTGCAAGAACACAGAATGCAATATGCTGATTTAAGTGTAGTGGATTTGAGTTTCTTTGTGAACTCAAGTGTGAGAGATTCGTTACTACGAAAGTATGTCAACGGTTCAAAAAAGAGAAATAAATTATTGAATCATTAATGTCCAAAAGTGATTTTCAGGTTAATAATTTTGGATTCATTATCAGATTAATGGACTGCAGGTTACTTTTAATTAATTCAATAAATCGGCCCATACAGGGTCGATTGTAGAAGCAAAAATAATATTAACGTTCGGGTTAAAATTATTTAGAATGCTAAATAATAGCATTGGGTCGAAAATACCATAGCCCAAAGATTAGGGTGGGTGCCTTGAGTAAACGGTAGGGCCCTAAAGGGCCTCAGGAGTGGGCTACAGGCCACAGGGGCGTGGGAGAAACCCCAGCCGCAGCTGGGTTTCAATTTTGGGCCGGGGGGGGGCACGGTAGCAGGCCGAGCAACAAGCTGGCCTGTGGGTTGTCGAGGGAAGCCCAGTCGCATGCGGGCCAGGGTGTGACAAAGGTCCAGTAGCGAACAAGCCGTGGGAACCAAGCCCAAGTAATTAGGCTGGCATCGGGGCAAGTAGGTTGCGGGCCGGGATGCAAAGGAAGGCCTAGGGGATCTATTGCTGCGGGCCTTACGGGCCGGGTTCACAGGGACAAGCCCAGGAAAGCTGCAGGCTTCCTTGGGAAGCACATTGGGGCTTCAGGCCAATGCAAATTAACTAGGCCGAAGACCTGGGGGTCCGTGTGGTTGCAGCAAAAGCCCAGAGGCTTGCTGCAGTGGTGGTGCCAAAGAAAAAATACCCAATTTTTTTAACCTAGGGTTTAAGAAACCCTAATTTGCTTCTAATTTCTTTCGATTCTTTGACTCACAAATTCCACATAACATAATTGCGTATGGCATGAACACATATATATATTGACAAATATATGAAACATATACAATATATATTGGAAGGTAAATATAAATGTAGGAGGGTTCATGCATCATGGGGAATGTTTTCATGCTTCAAGGTCGTTTCAAATATCTTACTTTATTTTAAGCGTACCTAATTGGCAGAAAACTACAAAAGCCTTTGAATTTGTAGAAGATCCTTCTTGGAAAGCTTGAATTGCATCTCCAATGCGTTGTATCACATTGAACACAAAAAAAATTAAATTGAATCAATAGCATATAGATCAATTCAATAAAATAATAAATTAATCATAAAATGAATGATTAAAACGTAATACTCCCTTGATTGAAGATCAAACTCTCTTTAGCGCAGGGTCAAGAGCGTGCTGATAACGTGTTGTAGGCATAATTTACTGAACAATTATGGAGGCCATAGAGAGAGGGAAAGGTGCGGCATAGAGAGAAGAAGAGAGAGATGTGTAATTGTGGGTGTGTTTGATTCACCCCATTGTACATTTATTTATAGTAGTAGGATAGGTAAAAACCTTTTCCCTTAGAATTACAACATTTAATAGGTAATCTACTCCTAATAGGAATATAAGAGATATTCCAAGATATATCAGGATTTATACAATCGCATTCCTAATCTACTAGGACTGCAACAAAAGGATAATTATATCTCATATAATTTTTCTTATGAATTTTTTAAAAAAGATTGAATTAAATGTCCTTAATTGACTAACAGTGCCAAATATAAGGACTAAATTAGCCAAATTGAAAATATAAGGACTAAATTGGCCAAATGGCGGTAACACATGAATTATTTTGACATTTAAGCCTAATTATAATGAATGTGTAGTTGAGATTTGATTATTCATGGCGCAATAGGTGATCTGTATGTGCACGACGAGTCGCATTAATTTGAACAAATGAATCGTTAGTATTGAATTGACAAAGTACTAGATTCAAATTAAAAGTACTAGTAAAGTGCGAAATAGAAGTAAAAGCAAAAATAAGTAAGTTAACAACAAATAAAGTTAATTAGTAGATAAACTGGAATGAAACATAGTGAAGAGTTGAAGCGCCGAACACTAATGATTCTACATATACATATATATACATATGTACATATACATACATATATATATACATATACATACATATACATATACACACATACATATGTATATGTGTGTATATGTATATGTATGTATATGTTTGTGTATGTATATGTACATATGTATGTATATGTATGTATATGTACATATGTGTATATATATATGTATGTATATACATGGCCTTTAAGGGGAGGGATCCCCATTTTTTCAAAAAAATGGGGACACGCTCCTCACCGTTAGATTGACTTTAATGAAATTGTGTGGTTGAGATTAAAACACAGGCCACACAATCTCAACCATACAATTTCATTAAAGTTAAATCCAACGGTGGAGAGCGTGTTCCCATTTTTTTAGAAAAATGGGGATCCCTCTTGTGAAAGGTTTCCTATGTGTGTGTGTATATATATACACACACATAGTGAAGAGTTGAAGCGCCGAACACTAATGATTCTACATATATATATATATATATATAGACACACACACACACATATACATATATATGATCAAGGGACAAACATTTTGACAAATATTTTTACACTTCTTTGTAGCCTTTAGATTTTATAACATTCAACGGTCTAGATTAAGAGTGATGTGGAGAGTTTTAAAATTAAATTACTTGGATGATGATGTGGATTATAACTAATAAAGAAAACACTAATCTAAATTTAAAATTAATATCTAATAGGATAAAATTGAAAAATATCAATAATCAAACTTTGAACCTAGCATAACAAATCAAAAAATAAGAAGAAGAAAAAAACATGAAAATATTGTACCTGCAATGTCTTGGATGAATTCTCCTCTTTCATTTTATAAAAAATGAACCCTAATAAATAACAAAAAAGGAATGAGCAAAAGATTGATTGCCAAGAAATAATTCAACAAAGCCATGAGTTAATTAATGAATTTGTTTCCACTACTTATGGTGATTCCCCTTCAACTAGACCTATACTCTCGAGTAAAACACCAAATCTATTAAAAAAAATTTGAGAAAAGAACAACTTTGTCTACAATTGTAGAAGCAACACTGAAGGCAATACTGCAGATGATGGGTTTGGATGGATTAATCATCATTCATGTTAAAAGTCATCTGCAGGTTTAAAGGAATCCATTAAAAAAATGTTTTTTTTTTCCTTTTCTAAAGTGTGATTTATTTTCCTCTCTCCTTTTTAATTTTATTTTTAATTACTTTCCATATTTTATGCTTTTTGAATTTTATTTTTATGTTTAATATTAGTTAAAATCCACTTAAACATCCATATCATTTAATAAATGAATATGGACCTTTAGATGTTTTGTAATCTAAAGGTTTAAAAGAAGTGTAAAAATATTTGTCAAAATGTTTGTCTCTTGATCATATTCTATATATATATATATATATATATATATATATATATATATATATATATATATATGTCCAAATTTTGTTAGATTAAATGTTAAATTAGTTACTTGACGGAATTCAAACCCACGTCATCATTTTGATGTACTATTTTATACTTTATACTAGTTGAAGATTTTCCTCATCATCAATTAGCCTCCCTTTTGGTTCTCCCAGCCTTCATTATTGCCCAGTTAATTCGATGTATGACCTTTTGGTCCTAAGCGTTCAATTCCCCGTTTTGACTTGTGTTGTGGGCATGATTAATGGTGTTATTTAACTTGATGCTTCGGTTGAAAGCCTCTTATTTGACATTCAAAGTTTGCAAAAGTAATTGAGGTTAGTAAAAATTTTTTTTGCTCCACGTGTTTGTAATAAGACAGCACATTTAGTGGCTTCTTGTTTCGAGAATTGAGCTATAGTGGTTTTTATACTTAGTTTTGCCACTTAGTGCTACGGTCTAGTGATATTTATCTTCATTTGTCAATAAGAGGTCTTAGGTTTGATTCTCATTAAAAGCGAATTTGAATTATATTATTACTAACTCATTGTGAGGTATACTTCACTTCCATAATGTATATAATATCGTTTGTTAAAAAGAATACTTTAGCCTACGATGCAAACGTTTCTATTTGAATCTAATGAATTTTTTGTCTTTAAATGACCGACCAATAAGGAGAAATTTCAGTGTGGCGAAAACACAATCTGGCAGACCAAATATCATATTACAAGTGATTGAATACTTAAAAAAAAAAATTCAACTACTTATATTATTACACTTAATGCACCGAGTAGTATTCTGACATCCTAGAAAATCTCTCACCAACAGAGAAGAACTTCACAGATCCAGACCGAATGCTTTAAATCCGCACTACGTAGTGAATCCAAAACGGATGCATTAGCTACTTAGTGAAATCTAACATAGATGCATTACTCATCAATATTTGGCACTATGCATTTCTTTGTGAATCTGACACGGATGCACACAGCATTGACTGCAGTCTCACGTGAGAAGTTCTAAAATTAGGTTTCAAAAATAGAGCTTTTTTTCTTACAAGCAGTATTACTACTTTAATTTGCACTAAAGAGAGAAAGAATAGTTTGAAACCATGAAGAAAAATGCCTTAATCACCATAAAAAATCCTTGTGGTCCAAACAGAGTTAAAATGGATTGTAGAGTTAAAATAGCAACATGATTAACTATGCCCACTGCCCGCCCTAAAGAGTTAATTAGGCTTAAATTTTGCAGTGATTTCAATAACATTATCTTTAGGTTTTAGAAGTCAAGGCCGAAAGTGTTCATTTCTCAACCGAATTCGTTCGATTCAAAAGTTAGCAGCGCATTTCATCACATCACCACATTCAAGTTATTCGCCCTGTCGAGCTCAGCCGCGGATTGGCACGACCGCATCAGCATTTAAGCTACCGTAGGACGTAGTTAGCTCCTAGTTACTTCGGCATGTGCGCAACCTAGGCTTTGTAATTTTCAGGGTCAATATTTTGGCACATTCGAGCACTGTTTGATACTTTGACTTTGTATAAACTTGATGTTCCACTACAATTTGACACTTTGATTTTGAATAAGATTGGGGTTCTGATATAAAATCAATTGGCAATGAGGAGTAACACAACTATTTATAAGCACATGTCAAGTCCAGTTTTCAAGCCTTAACACGTCGACAACACAAATGGGTTATGTAGAGCATGTACTTATTTGTTGAGCTTCACACGTGAGACAACGTGCTCTAATACTATAAAAAAAAATTGAGATTCCACCATAAAACAATTGGTAATATGAGGTAAGTCATTTCTTTCTCTGACATGGAATTGACAGTCTCAACAAATTTGTTTGCTTATTTTATGGCAGATTTGTTTTTGTTTAATTTGCCTCCATAATCCATATATTAACAGTTGTAAGTTGTGATACTTAATAGATTGGTGCTTAATTAAAGTTACGTCCCCACAAATGCTGCTGTGAAATTGTGTCACGTGCCTACAACTACAAAAGTATGCAAAAGGTTGTTTGAGAAATTAAAAAAGGTCTGTGAAAATTCACATGCCATGATCAAAAAGAGCCAAGTGATGTTTTTAACATCAATTGTCATCCCATTGGGGCTTCACGTACTCTAGCTGAGCTTTATACAAATTGGTTAGGTTGCCATTAACTGCCGGAAATTGGGTTTGTAGCTGTGCGGCCAGGAAACAACAATTCAAAGTATTAAATGTGGCCGCCTAGAAAGTTTGGCAAAAATTCATTCGAGTGGGGAGCTGAAACTGCAAAAATGAGCCAACTTCCATGCTTATTTTAAAAGGAAGGGAACAAGATGAGCTACAAAACTGATCAGGTGGCCATAATTGAGGGTATATTTTGTGAAAAGGAGCTGGAAATAAAATTACATAAAACAAAGATATCAAGGAAACAATAACAATACAATAACCTTTTGTAATCCCTCATTAGAATTTCATGTGAGGCCTTGTATATATTCCTGTAGTGGTTGTATATGTGTTATTATTGTTAAAGTTTCAGAAAGACGGATCGCAGTCCATCACTAATCACATTGATATTGTCCCCATTTAATTATCCACGCCATCAATAGGTGTGAGATTTTTATACAAAAGGCATGAGTACAATTAGGAAGAAAACAACTTTGATATAAGTTGTTATTTGTTTTGTATCGTCCATGTGGACTGTTTAAATTATTGACCAATTACTAACTGGCCAGAAGTTCTAACTTCTTCACTAAGACGTTACAATGTGATTTAAATAGTTTGAATTTACCACACTTCAGATGATACTCACTACGCAATATCGAGCTCTTTCAAACAGTGAAGCTAAACATACCAGGATTTAGGATGAAAAAAAGATTCAATATCATAGGAGGAAACAGAAACAAAAATAAATATATTTTATCTAGAGCATAGGAGGAATTCCTAACTATGGACATCAAAAGAGTGCGAAACATGGTCTGCAACAGCATGTGGAACTTCGCTGTAGCTTTCTGGGAGCGAAGTTAAAGACCACGCTCCAGTCCTTAAGCTGATACATAAATGTGGAATGTCATGGACGATACCTTCAACATAAGCATTAATAATCTTGCTGTACCTCAACATTTTGATAGCATATGTGCATCAGATTCTATCTCAACCAGCAGCCCCTTTACTGATTGATAGGACTCCTTAGCTTTCATTACTCAGTAAAGTACCTCCCTACAATGATGTGTTACTCATGGCGTTATCTATATCCCATCACGGAAAGTATGATGTGAAATTGGTCACTTATTACATATAATTAATTATTCTAGGTGTACGTGACGCTTTTTTTTTTCTTCAGGTATACACAACTGAAAAAGTTACAGAACATTATTCTGAACCGTGTAAATAAATAAGATGAAGGTCAACCGTGTAAAAAAATGCACATGGAACCAGGTTTAGATTATTTTTAAGGTTAAACTGTCCTCAATGGTATTTAACATGAATTGCAAGTTTTTGTTGCTTGTACATTCGTAAAACCTAAACTTTTCTGCTCTATTGATTCTGCTAACTAGGCCTTGTTGTGTGTCCAAATATATACTCTGTTCTGATTAAAATATTAGTCATCATCAAGTTTACTAGCAAAGTAGCAACAGATGGATTGATTTCCATAAATAATTTATTCATCAAAGATACAAATTTGATTTGCATCTTCTGCAAACTACATGGGTGTTCAGTACATCAATATTTCACCTCTATAGGTTCAGCTGGGTCAGCTAGCTCAAGACTGCACAAGTTGTCGAACATTCATTGGGAACATATATGTCAAGTTTCCTTCCATCATATACTTTGCTGTGACCAGGTTAGCAGCATCTGTTAAGTGGAATGAATCCCAAAATACATACTTTGATCTGTCCGGACAAACTTTTGAAAATGGACTGCAGCCGAAAAGTCCTCCATGGCGCCCGAAAAAAGAGCAGCATGCAGAAGTTGCGTCCTCAAAACCTAGGAATTAAACACAGCAAATGAAGGTAATTAAATTAAGCCGTTAAATAAAGAGAACTCGGATAATTATAAAAAAGTACAACACATGCACGCGCGCGCACACACCATATGACACAGATTTTTGGATGATATCTTTCGTTGTTTTGTACGTATCTACGTAAACAAATTTTGCACCATCCAAATCTTTGTTAAGCTCCACGATCAGGCTCCTCAACTTCTTGTTATACATCTGGGCCAATTGGTTGAATGGATCATAACACTTGCCTTCGGCAACAAAAAATATATCTTTAACAAACGGAGAACAGCCAATGAGTCCAATACTGTTGACCACAATCTTTCTAGCAGCTAAGTTGTAGAGTGTCTGGAAAAAAAAAAATATTATGCAGATATTGAGTACTAAAGATTTTGGTTAGTCCAACGTGGTAAGTTTTTTTTTTTTTTTTTGGGTGAAAAATTACTTTATTCTAACACAATAATTACACAAGAAAAGACCCAAATACATACACATAAACAAAAAGAAGGACCTCAGACGCAACTAAAGAGCCCAAAGCAAAGAAAACACCAAAACAAACCCTAGCAGCTTCAACCTGCTGTCGCCGGAAAGCCGCTTACCAAATAACAGAAACGAACGTTCCCTACACACACCTGAAAACAAGCTAAACAAAACCCCAAAACTAGAAGAAAGCTGAGTGAAAACAGAACCCCAAAACAAATCCCCAAACACCGCCGAGCACCACACCGGTAGCTGCCACATATCAAAAGAAGCTAGCGGGAAGAAGCAACCCGTTAGCAACAAGGCCAACAAAGTGAACCCCAAAATGAAGGAAGCCAATGGGAAAGAGCAACCCACTAGCAACAATGCCATCAAAGGCAATCCCAAGGAAGGACCTAAGCTAAAACCCTACACACTTTCCATGTAAAACGCAAAAAATCATGGTACAAAGATGTAGAAGCCAAACCAGGATGTGAAGTCAAAGAAGGGTGGGGCTGATTGGGTTGAAGATGGAGTGAAGTGCCGAGGAAAATGTAGGAAAAATGAGAAAAAGATGGAAAGAAGATGCAAGGAAAGGGGAAAAAGGAAGAAACGGAAAAAGGGTACAAAGGGGAAAAAAGTGGAAGGAAGGAAGAAGGAAAGTGGAAGGGAGGAGAGAAGGGAGAAAAAAAGGGGGAAGAGTGGAAAGGAAGTCGAAGGGAGGAAGGAAACCAGGGAAAAAGTGGTTACAGACAGAGAAATTAGGGGCACAAGAAGTTGGAAGAAAGTGGCAATCAGGTCCCTGGAGAGGGGAAAACAGAAGCTCAGGGAGAAGGAAAGGAAAAGAAAAATGGAAAAGGAGAAGAAGATGACTGCCACCGACCCTGGACATAGCTAGGGTCGGCGGCTGAGCGAGGGACGAAATGGGGAACACTCAAACACTGATGAGAAGGGCTCTCACAAGGAGAGAAAAGGTCGCACAACTGGAGAGAAGATCTTTTTTGGAGAAGAATACGTAGTAAGTTAGATACTAAAGATTTTGGTGAGTACTCAAGATTAACATATTATCAATGTAGTGTTGCATATTTAGAGAAAAATATCCTTTCTAGAAGTATTACATATGTATTAGCAATTATATAGTGTAAATAAGTTTTTACCTGAAGTTGTGACCTGAATCTTGAGATCATGAAATCCAAAAACTCGTCTTGCGTTAGCTTGGATGTGTGTAAATCCTTAGACAGTAAATCGTTAGCGCCTAGGGCAATCGCATAGATTGATTTCCTCAACAATTTCTGAGTTGCAGCAACACCAATTCTTGACATTATGGCAAGCGTAATTCTCCCATGATATTTGAGTTGTGTGTCCAAGCTGATTGTTTCACCCTAATATAGATATATATGTTTTTATTTACATCCATGATATTCCATGCTTCTAAATTCCAGTTCTTCGTATATAAAATTCTTTAATTATTAAAAATTTAATATAAAATTCTTTAATCATATATGTATACAACTCCTGAACAAGGATGTCTTTGGATGAATAATTGAAAGGAATATCATTGTT
Organism: Heteromeles arbutifolia; assembly: GCA_024362995.1. Lineage (NCBI taxonomy): Eukaryota > Viridiplantae > Streptophyta > Magnoliopsida > Rosales > Rosaceae > Heteromeles > Heteromeles arbutifolia. Next base: position 26,037,073 of record JANCRC010000006.1, read on the forward strand.
AGGGGCTCCCTGCAATGAGGTTCAATAATCAAAACTTCCTAGTTTTTGGTTCCCCTTCAAGAATCATCATCCCTACAAAAAATCAGTGAAATCTAAAATTGTTTGAACATTTGATTATCATCATGCGCATTTTGTTTGATCTTTTAGAAAAATCAAGGTTTTGTCTATTGTTTGATGAATAGATGATCATGAATTTTGGTATTTTTATAAGGATGATATTTGAATGAGTTCTTAAAAATTGAACAGTCAACATGATCAAATTGCATTTATGGTTGAATCGCTTGCGATCTCTATTGGTGGATAGTAAGGATTCCTTCCCTATATCAATCAATATATAATCTCCTCTCTCTCATTTTGAATTCAATTTGAATGAATTCTAACTTAATATATTGATCATTAACGAACATAATTAATATATACACCAGACATATAAGTTCCTCTTATTTTACATAAGTGTAATATAATACGTTTGGTGTGCCAATAAAAACACTTAATCGATATACTTTTTACTTTTTTTCTTTTTTTGTCAGACTAAGTAGCTTCCTTCAAATTTAACAAAACCAAAAACCCCTAGTTGATTTAATTTGGTAGAGAACTTACATATTGTGATCCAGTGGAATTAAAAATTCCAGAGGCAGATGCAGCATAATTGACACCTTGTAGAATCACATCTCCAACGGTAGTTGGAGCTAAGTAAGCAGGAGAGAAATTTTTGAAACCCACTTGCTGTTCTGTTCCAATAAATCAAAGAAATAATGATTAGGGTTTAGAAACAGAAACAATTGAAGATTATAATTCCAAAGGATGAGGGTTTAAAAAAACCCAGCCAGTTTTATGAGTATCACAAATACGTACGAAGAATGTCAAAAACAGTTCTGCCATTTGTAAATCGTCCTGTTGGATTCCCAAAATCGATTCCATTTGGAATGGTATTCCCCTTTGCTGCGGTTGCAACGTAGTTGTTATTTCCCACATCTGCCGCAGAATCGCCAAAGATGAAAAAAGCAGGAACACTTTGGGCAGATGAACAAGTCATCACAAACAAGTAGACTACGCAAGTATGGAACGTAATATTAATATTCCCCATGGTCAATACTAATCTAGCAGGAAATTGGATTTTAAGTTGCACAATTAGTAAGAGTATATATATAACATTTTGAATCCCTTTTCTTTGAGAAGCAGCGCACAAAACCCGTGTTAAATTTGTGCCAAACTCGATCTCTAGGCCGGCTGAGCACATTTGGATTCTTTGATTTGTTGGTTTGCCACATAAACTATATTTGAACACTTGCATGTGTTCTTAACTAAAATAGGCTACAACACGTTATCAGCACGCTCATACCGCTGCACTTATGAATATGATGTTGAAGATATTTCTGCATCAAACCAGTTCATCCATATCATCACACAATCAGGTTCTTCCAAAACAACGGTTTTTATCTCGATATTTTTGTAACCCAGATAGCATGAACATTCACCATAATGCATGATCCAACTTTATGTTTTCAAATTTTAGATTCTACATAAATTGTGTATGCATTATATTCATAATTGTTGAATTATGTGAATTTGATATTTGACATGAATTGCATCAAATATATGTACATGCATTAAACTATTGAATTGAATTGCATATGCATATCTAATTGAATTGCATTGAATTGAAAAAAAAAAAAAAAAATTGAAATCGAGAACCCTAGGGGACCCGTGACCCCAAACACCACTAGGCTCACACGAGCCCACCACAGGCTGCAAAGCACTGGAGCACAACCCTTGCTCTATCTGAGAAGATGCCTTTTTATCATCGAACCCTAACCCACGGCGCCACCCGAAGTTGGCCACTGTTTCACCGCCGTCGATTCCTAGGAAATCACGCATGCAGTCGTGATTGGGATCTCGCCATCGTCAGAGATGATGGGTTCTTTCTCAGAACTCCAATGAACATCGAAGAAATTCTTCAAACAGATTCCTCGAATCCTCACCGTTCTCGGACCTCCCCGACGTCGAAACTTAGGCTTCCGTCCACAATTTGGGTTCCTAGTTGAACCCTAGTGCTTCGTCGTGCCGCTATCCCCGAGGATAGTCGCCTGAAGTGACGCCGGCGTTCTCTTGGTTTAGTTTCGACACCCAGCGTCGCTGAGGTGTCTCGAATCCCCTTGACCCGAGCTCAAGTAGGCATCGGATCCTCGGCCCGCATTAGCGCCTGTTAGGTTTGCTGCTGCTATGTGTTATCCCGTGCCCAAAATCCAACAACCCATTGGGTTTTCTGTTGGACCCAGCCCAATACTGGTACACGGTGCTCCCCTGTGTCGCGTCACATGTGATCCCGCCCTGTCTGGGCCATCTCCTTAGGCCCGACTTCCTTTGCAAACCAGTTTGTTGCTCTTGGGCCTGTAGCCTACCATCACCTGGGGCCTGATCCACCGAGCATATCCCGGCCCATTCTTGGGCCTAGGCCACACGGCTACTGCTTAATCAGCCCACCCGTGGGCTTTAGTCCAATTTTGGGCCCTGAGTTTAATTGCCTAATTATTTTTAGGCCCAATTGGTTTTATATTTTTTCACCCACACTTTAAATTTGGCCCGAAGTCCGAATAATTAATTCAATTATAATTTTAGACTTGAAGTTCTACTTGCATATTTTCTTGTTGCATATTTCTGTGTATATATTTGCATTTGTCTGCAAGAACATATGAACCTGAAGTTCATAATTATTTCGAAACCTGAAGTTTCTATAAACATGCCTTATTTGAAAACCTGAAGTTTTTCACTTAAGAACATCACCCATAAAACTTGAATTTTTTTCATGCGAATATTAACCAATACATGTCTATTAGAACATGAATGTTCTATCCTACGTGAATGGATTAATTTTTTTTTCTCCATTGCTCTAATCACATCTTGTCCTTTATTTTGTGATATGAACATGTCGAATTTGAACAAACTCGACTTCACCACTTTGGAGGTCTCTGGAATGAACTTGCGTCCCGCCATTGAAGATGTGAAGCTCCACCTCAAGTAGGTCCAAGATGTGAAGCTCCACCTCACTGCAAAGAATTTGCGTCCCGCCATTGAAGATGAGACGGACAACCCTGTTGGCTAAGTTGAGAAAGTCACAGCTATGATCTTCATCCGAAAACATATCCATGACGCTCTGCAAACTGAATATCTTGCTGAGGAAGATCCACGAGCACTATGGGTCGCTTTGGCTGATCGCTTTGATCACCAAATGACATCTTCTTGCCTGAAGCAAGACATAACTGGCATCATTTGCACTTCCAAAACTTTAAGTCTGTGAATGAATATAATTATGAAGTTTGTCGAATCCGTTCACTTCTCAAGTTTTGTAATGAAACTTTGACCGAAGATGATCTTCTAAAGAATACCTATTCGACTTTCTCTACTACTAATATTGTTTTGCAGCAACAATATAGAGCTCAGAAGTTCACTAAGTTCTCGGATTTGATCGTTGTTTTACTTCTCGCTGAAAAGCAGAACCAGCTGTTGATGAAAAATCATCAAGCTCGACCTACTTGGGTGACTGCTGTGCCTGAAGCACACTATAACAAGAACCAACGTCAAAATAGGCGTAGTAGAGGCGGCCAGAAGCCATCCCACCAAGGTCAACAGAGCCAAGGCCCATCCAATGGAGGAAACGAAGCCCATAAGCGCCTAAACCTCGCTCCCAAGGCCCCAAACTTCAAGAATAAGGGCAAAGCACCTGAAACCATGGATGCGGATATGTGCTATCGCTGTGTTTCAAATGACCATTGGTCCTATATTTTCCGAGCTCCCTAAAAGGTTGTAGCTGAATATCATTCTCATCGTAAGAAGTTTGAATCAAACTTTGTGCAAGTGGACGATCCGGATTGTACAAAGATCTAACTTTCAAGAGGCTATCACACCTATGGAAGATTAGAATCTTAGACATAGACTTATTTTTTAGTTGCAATAAGACCTTGAGGTCGAATTCCATAGTAGTGGCCGAACCCCCTTATTTTTTTGGTTAAATTTTGAACAATTTTCCTTTATGTTTGGATTATTTGTTGGTGATTTGTTTTTTGGATATTAAGTTTTAATTAATTTTCGTCCTTGAATACTTAAAATTATTTTGAATGGATATTTGTTTTTAGAACTTTCATGCATGTGACCGATTCAAATTAATTTTTCATTCTAGGTATGACTAGTGGGGAAGTTAGTTGTCTGGCAAATAGTGCAACCATGCACACCATTTTACGTGAACGCATCTATTTCACTAACTTTATACCTAAGAATGCACCTCTGACAACCCTCTCAGGCCCATCCAACCTGATCGAAGGATACGGTAAGGCACATATAATGTTGTCCGATGGTACAATCTTGACCATTGATGAGGCTCTTTATTCTCCACGTTCCGGAAGAACGTTGTTGAGCTTTAAGAACATTAGAGATAACAATTACCACACTGAAACCCACGTAGAAAATGAAGTTGAATTTCTGTGCATAACTTCCTACGAATATGGCCAAAAGTGTATTTTAGAGAAGATGAAGCGTATCTCGAATGGTCTGTATACTACGACCATACGCCCCATAGAATGCCACTATATGGCCGGCCCTGCCTCCAAGACCACGCATGAAATTACACTTTGGCATGATTGTTTGGGACATCTTGGACGAATAGCGCCGTATCCTCAAATCATCACACGGTCATCCACTAACCCGAAGTTTAGGTTCAATTCAAGGAATCGCATGTCAAACATATTCTATGGGAAAGCTTATTACTAAGCCTTCTTATGACAAGATTCGTTCGAATCCTCCCATTTTTCTACAACGGATTCAGGTGGACATTTGTGGACCGATTCACCCTCCATGCGAATCATTTAGATACTTTATGGTTTTGGTTGACGCTTCCACACGTTGGTCACACGTGTGCTTATTGTCCACAAGGAATACTGTATTCTCCAAACTATTGGATTAGATTATCAAGCTTAGGGCTTACTACGCTGATTATTTGATCAAATCTATTCGATTGGATAATGCTGGAGAATTCACATCTAAAACTTTTGATGACTATTGCATGTCGGCTAGGGTTGAAGTTGAACATCCAGTACCCCATGTTCACACCCAGAACGGCCTGGCAGAGGCATTCATTCAGCGCTTACAAATGATTGCTCGATCGTTGGTCATATGTACCAAGTTTCTGATCGCTGCTTGGGGCCATGCAATATTGCACCCAACCATGTTGGTCCGCCAGAGGCTTGTTGCGACCCAACCATATAGTGCACTTTAATTGGTTATCGGATACAAACTCGACATATCGCATCTACATGTTTTTTGTTGTGTGATCTATGTGCCGATTTCGCCGTCCTTACGTACAAAAATGGGGAACGAATGATGAGAATCTATGTCGGATATGATTCTCCTTCGATTATTCGTTACTTAGAACCTTTGATAGGCTATCTGTTTATCGCTCATTTCGTAGATTGTCACTTCTGTGAGACAGTCTTCCGGTCGTTAGAGGGAGAGAAGAATTTCAACGTTCCTGAAGAACGATGCGAATTATCGTGACAATATCACATATCCCTGCACCGCTTAATCTGAAACTGAAGTGCAACACATATTAGATCTCCAGAGCATAGCTCAGAGCATGCTAAATGCTTTCACTGATCTAGCGCACGTGACAATATCACATATTCCAGCTGCGAATGCGCCTGCAAAGATAGATGTACCATCTGTATGATAGACTTCCCTCCTGGAGGCCCGAGATGTCAATATAGGTGATCCACGTACATTAACGGCTAGCCAATCATCTGCCTCTACACAAAAGCGTGGCAGACCTCTTGGTTCAAATGATTCACACCCCTGAAAAAGGAAACCCACGGCACAGGCTTCTGAATAGCCTACCGTGAATCTAACTGTCGCTTACTCATTTTATCCAACTTATGAGGAAATTCTAGATTATGGAAGTGTCATTCAAAAAATGAATCTTCATCCCGAGAATCGTGAGATTTCGGTCTATCATGCTAGCTTAGATGATGTGTGGTGTAGAAATGAGATGATCATCAATGATACATTAGCATATGCAGTAGCTACTAAGACCATGTTGAACGATGACATTGAACCTCATTTCATTGATGAATGTCGACGTAGAATTGATTGGTCAAACTGGAAACAAGCAATCCAAGTCGAACACGATTCGCTTGCGAAACGTAAGGTGTTTGGACCTGTAACTCATACTCCTCCACATGTGAAGCCCGTTAGCTACAAGTGGGTTTTCGTTCGGAAGTGTAATGAGAAAAATGAAATTATGCATTACAAAGCTCATCTTGTTGCATAAGGCTTCTCATAACACCCCAGGATTGACTATGACGAAACTTATTCACTCGTTATGGATGTGATTACTTTTCGCTACCTTATGAGTTTGGTAGTTTCCGAAAAACTGAGTAAGCAGTTGATGGACGTAGTAACTGCGTATCTTTATGGGGATCTTGATACAAAAATATATATGAAAGTTCCCGAATGTCTTACATTGACTGGTTCAAATATTTTCAAACCCCGGAACACGCTTCAGCTGAGGCATTCAATTTACTGTTTGAAGCAATCCGGAAGAATGTGGTATAACCGTCTTAGTGAGTATTTGACTAGTCAGGGATATGTGAAAAACGAACTATGCCCTTGTGTATTCATTAAGAAGTCACATTTCGCTTTTGCGATAGTTGCAGTATATGTCGATGACATGAACCTTATCGGAACTCCTGAAGAGCTCGCGAGAACTGCCACCTACCTGAAATCAGAATTTGAGATGAAAGATCTAGGTAAGACTCGATACTGTCTTGGTCTCGAGATAGAGCACCATTTGGATGGAATCCTAGCACATCAAATGAACTACACCCAAAATGTGTTGTATTGCTTTAATGAGGATAAAATGAAGCCTTCGAGTACTCCTATGGTCGTTCGATCACTAGATGCAAAACGAGATCCCTTCCGTCCGAAGAAGGATGATGAAGAGATTTTGGAGCCTAAAGTTCCTTATCTTAGTGCGATAGCCGCTTTATTGTACTTAGCTCAATGCACTAGACCTAACATCTCCTTCGCTGTTAATCTTTTGGCAAGATACAGTAATGTACCAACACGTAGACTCTGGACTGCTGTGAGAGGCATCTTCCATTACCTTAAAGGTACTACGGATTTGGACTTATTCTATCTCTACGGATCCTCAAGTGATGTCGCACCCCCCGTTTCTCGAGTCGATTCTCGCCTTGTTGGCTATGCCGACGCATGATACTTATCTGATTTGCACAATGCGCGTTATCAAACAGGTTATGTCTTTACCGTTGGAGGCACCGCAATCTCTTGGAGGTCAACTAAACAGACCTTAGTTGCTACCTCGTCTAACCATGTTGAAATTCTCGCTTTACATGAAACAACTCGGGAATGTTTTTGGTTGAGAGCAGTAGTGGGCCATATTCGAAGTTCTTGCGATCTCTACCCCGCCGTAGATGTCCCTACGATGATCTTTGAAGACAACGCAGCATGCATCAAACAGCTTAAGAAGGGTTACATCAAATGAGACAACACCAAGCAATTGCGCCGAAGTTCTTCTTCTCACATCAACAACAAAAGCATCAAAAGATTGAAGTCACGTAAATCTGTTCACAAGACAATATGGCCGACCTCTTCATCAAATCACTACCGAATGCGACATTTCATAAGTTTGTTCAAGGAATTGGTATGCGTACACTTTCTGAGTTGTAACATTGTTATTTCTCTTTGGAATTGTGTCAAACTTAGGGGGAGTATCCTGAAGAATACTTGTTTGATCTTAATGTACTCTTTTTCCCTACGATTAGGAGCATTTTTCCCACTGAGTTTTTGCTACCTAACTAGGTTTTAACGAGGCACCCACCTTGGGTTGATCATATCCCTAATGACGTCTTTGACTCTGCATTTCTCACGTATTTTTCCTTAGATTGTCCCTACTCAGGTTTTTTCCATAGCCTTAGGGTTTTTTTAGTGAGACTTACTACTTTATGCAAGTTCCTACCTTATTGAGAACAAGCGTTGTTTCTTAGAATCAGTGCCAACGAGTCGACTTCCTCAACTTCTGCATGATGCTGAATCTACTTTCAGTATTTACACACTCAAGGAGGAGTGTTGTGAACTTTCCTAGTTTAAGTGTGATTGTGTAAATCATAGATTATATTTGATTCTAGTTATTCTTTCCTATATGGACCTGTATTCCTTGGGGATGAAGGATTTCTTCTCTCCTTTTACTACTATAAATAAAGGCACTATGTAGGGAGGGATATCACATCCTCAATACACAATTCCCCTATGATTCTACAAACACATCTCTCCTCTCTCTCTATCCTTGCCGCCATCCCCCTTCTCCTTGTCAAATAAAATAGGCTACAACATTGGTACGTTTATATATATTGTATTTAGTCCTATCTTCTCTTAATGTATTGATAAAAAAAAAAATTATATTGGTACGTTTGATTTCGTGAGAATTAAAAATATTTTCAACCGTTTTGGGAATAATATATTAAATCGGAGATACTTATTGCTAAATTGTAGGAAGTATTGTGAAAATAAATTGTATTTAACTAGGGTAATCAAAATGCTAGATTATAGGAAGTTTGGTTCAATATGATGTGCATTTTTTTTTTTGCGTGATATTAAGAAATATGGGGTAGTGGCAGGTCATGTAATTTTGGTATAAAAATGATTAATTCTAATATATGTGACACCAAAATGATGAGAAGAAGAGTTTAATCAAGTCTCTAAAAGGTGTAGATGTTTAGTCTATAAAATTCAAAACTGAGGCACCTATATCAAAACGTCTCAATTTTTCTTGCGTAACTCTTTACCTTGTGTTTGACTGTTTGAGTTTCTACAATGTTTTTTTTGTTGGAAAAATTAGGGTCTAATTGCTATATTAAATCACATGGAAAATCAAGAAATAATTCATGCACTTATATATCAAAGTAATGCATGCACATGAGTAACCAATGTTAAATGAACATGATATAATGGATTAGAAAAACCTAGAAAATACAGTCGAGGCAAGTGTTGGACATTTTGTCCTTAAGACAAGTTTACGCCCCACTACGGTGCTTATGGTTGATCGGCGCATGTTTCCCAAGATACAACAACCACGTCCTTGTAATAGTAGCACTCCAAATCACAGGGCTCCATGAACCACGATTATATTGAAAACTCTCTCATATGAACTCAATGAGACTCTCTAATATTTAGTGCGTTCTATGTATGATTATATAAACAATGAAAAGTTTTTTTTTTTTTTTGTGATGATAGGGGGCTTCCCTATTTATAGAATGTGAGATACCTCTTTGGAAAGCATGTGACTATTCATGAAGAATCAAAAGTTGTAACTCTTCATTTGAGTAGACACATCTTTCTACCAAAAGTCTTCACTTCTAATTTCCATTCAATTAATAAATTTAATATAATAATATTATTATTAAATTTTCCAACAATAGCTCTCTATATTGAATTTGAAGGTCTTTCAATGTTCAATTTACTCTAATTTTTCACGTTGTGAGGCCCCACTTCATATGAAATTCTGGTTCTGTTACTGTTGGTGCTTAATTAAAATCGTCTCACCATAAGCAGAAATCAAACTTTAACATCAAGTTGAGCCGCTAGCTTTAGATTTAATTGCCATCAATTGGCTTTATAGCTGTCCAGCCTGGCCCTCTGGTCGAAGTATTGTGGAGGCAAAGCAACAAATCAAAGTGGCTAGAGAGTTTGGCACACATTTAGCCCATGTTTGGTGCAGCCCTCTTAAAAGAAAAGAGAAATGCCGTGGATTTAGAATTGTTTGCTCGCTTGATTTATCGCTTGGTTTGCTCGCTTGCTTGTCTTGTCCGTCAAATAGAGCTTTTTTTTTGCTCGCCTAATGAAGCTTGTATTGCATTTGCATCCACTTGTTGGAAAACTCATGTCATGTATCGTGAAGAAATTTATGTTTCACCATAAAATTAATTGACAGTATGAATGGTAGCTCAACTTACTTATAAACACAGACATGGTCCCTTATCTCATCAATGTGAGATTCATTCTCAACATATTGCCATGAGTTTGACAAGGATGTAGAAAAAAAATAGTTATTTAGTTTATTATTGTTTTTTGGTTTTTTTGCGTACATGTTGTTCGACTTTGAATATGAAATCGTGACTTGACTCTAGCCAAGAGATTTAATCATGTAAAGAACTTATAGTTGGGCAATTAGATTTCTTCCAATTCGATTGTGAATGGAGAAAGAAAATGTCTCCGTCGAGGGTTCTCTGTGTCGAGAGAGTTTTCCAAGTATTAGGTATTTAAGCGGTATGTTATATGTAGTAATATAAGTGAAGAAAATGAAACAGTTTTTATGATCCAGTTATTTTATTACACGTGAACTACATGTTTTAATACCGGCACTTTGAAAAATTTCTCCTCCATATCTTATGTACAAGGTTTTCAGATAAGTGTTTTTAATGTTCAACTATGGGAATTGTGGCACGATGTGTGAATTTGAAAGTCCTAGTGATGGAAGAGAGATCACTAAGACTGAGGTACTTGCATGTGATAGTTATGATGAATGTGTAGTTGAGATTTGATTAATCATGGTGCAATAGGTGATGTGTATGTGCATGATGAGTTGCATCAATTTGAACGAATGAATCATGAGTATTGAATTGACAAAGAACTAGATTCAAAATTAAAAGCACTAGTAAAGTGTGAAATAGAAGTAAAAGCAAAGATAAGTAAATTAAACAAAGGTAAGTAGTAGATAAACTGGAACGAAACATAGTGAAGAATTGAAAGCGACGAACAATAATGATTTTACATATATGAATAGCAAGAACAACGGAATGCAAAAGTTTTGATGGTACTATTTTATACTTTAGACTAGTTGAAGATTTTCCACATCATCAATTAGCGTCCCTTTTGGTACTCTAGCCTTCATTATCGCCAAGTTAATTCGATGTATGACCTTTTGATCGTAAGCGTTCAATTCCCTTTTTCGATATGTGTTGTGGGCATGATCAACGGTGTTGCTTAACCTGATGCTTCGCTTGAAAGCCTCTTATTTGACATTCAAAGTTTGCAAAACCAATTGCCGTCAGTAAAATTTCTTTTTGCTCCACGTGTTTGTAATAAGGCAGCATATTTAGTGACTTCTTTTGTTTTGAGGTTTGAGTCAGAATTGTTGTTTAATACTTTGGTCTCTGATATAAACGTTTCCATTTGAATATAATGAAATTTTTGTCGTTGAAAAAAAAATCATAATTAATTGCTTTTTGATGACTTCAAATGATTGACCAATAAGGAGAAATTTTTTAATGTGTCGAGAACACGGTCTGGTATACTAAGTGTCATATTAGAAGTGGTTGGATACTTGAAAAAAGAATTTCCAACTACTTATATTATTTCACTTAGTGTACTGAACCGTATTTTCGATATCCTGAAATATCTCTCACCAACAAGAACTTCATAGGTCGAGGCCGAATGCATAAAATCCGCACTACGTAGTCAATCCAAAACGGATGCATTAGCTACTTTGTGAAATCTAACATAGATGCATTACTTGTCAAAATTTGGCACTATGCATTTCTTGGTGAATCTGACACGGATGCACTCAGCAGTGACTGCAGTCTCAGCACTTAATGGTTCACGAGAGAATTTCTAAAACTAGGTTCAAAAATAGAGTTTTTTTAATTACAAGCGACATTACGATTTTCATTTACATTAAAAAAAAAAAGGATAGTTTGAACTCGAAATATAGTACATTGAAGAAGAAGGCCTTAACCTTCATGAAAAGTCCATGCGGTCCAAACAGAGTTAATATGGATTGTAGAGTTTAAATAGCAACAGGATTAACTATGCCCACCGCCCGCCCTAGAGAGTTATTTAGGCTTTAAATTTTGCGGATGTTTGGTACACTGTTAGGCCTAAGTTTCCCAAACACTTAACCAGTTTGGATATAACCAGCCCTCTTAACCGAAAAGAAGTGTCTTATATTATCTGCAGATTATTTCATAATGAGGAGTTTATTCCAAAATTTGATAGGCTACTTGTTTTTGGTTAGCTGCTCATCAGCCAAAGATGTTCCAGCTTTTTGGGTAAATTACAAAAAACTACCTTAACTATTGGTGTCACGACACTTTCATACCTCATTTTTTAAAGTTGACAATGTCATACCTCATCTTACGAATTTGTGCCAATGTCATACCTCCGTCAGTTTTTCTGTTAATTTTTCTGTTAAGTGCTGATGTGGCTACATTCGGGTCCCACTCACTAATCCAATTGGATTAAAAAATTATTAAATATATTTTTAATAATTAAAAATTAAAAAAATTAATTTTTTTATAATATTAAATCTCTATCTCTCTCTCCCCCACCTCTCTCTCTTCTCTCTCTTCTCTGCATCCCCAAAACCCTTTCCCACCCATCCCCCTCCCACCCGTCCCCCCCCCTTCCTCCACCACCCTCCCCAAAAACCCAGATACCCATGTCCCTCCCTCCCCTAAAACCCAACTCCCCTTCTCCCATTGACCCGTGTTCCACCACCCCCACCCCACACCTCCATCTCCACCTCCCTCCCATTGGTGCTCCTCCCCCTCCTCCTACACACCCATCACCCTCACCAAATTAATCCCTGTAAATATCCCAATTCCACCCAAATCCTAACCCTAAAATTTGAATTCGCCAATTTCAAAAAAGAAAAGAAAAAGAGAAACGAAAAGCTTCTGCATCTCCCCCGCGCGAAGCAAGTTCAAAGCTTGCTGTGATTTTGGGTTGAAGGTTGCAGAGATTAGGAATCGCTGTGGAACACCTCCGGCCACCCGCACGGTTTTACACGATTTGTGGGATTAAAAATCCCCAAATTTGGGTGGAGATCGTAGAGGGGAGGTTGTGGGTGTTGGATGGTGGTGATTCGATGGAAAAAATGGCGAAAATCGCCGGAATTGGTTGGGTTGGGTGTGCGGGTGCAAGTGCCGACGGGAAGGAAGGAAAATGGGAGCTGGGTTTTGGGGGATGGGGGACACAGGTATCTGGGTTTTTGGGGAGGGTGGTGGAGGAAGGTTGGGGGAAGGGGTTCTGGGGATGCAGAGGAGAGAGGCGTGAGAGGTGGGGGAGAGAGAGAGAGAAAGAGATTTAATATTATAAAAAAATTAATTTTTTTAATTTTTAATTATTAAAAATTATATTTAATAATTTTTTAATCCAGTTGGATTAGTGAGTGGGCCCCGTATGTAGCCACGTCAACACTTAACAGAAAAATTAACAGAAAAACTGACGGAGGTATGACATTGGCACAAATTCGTAAGATGAGGTATGCCATTGTCAATTTTAAAAAATGAGGTATGAAAGTGTCGTGACACCAATACTTGAGTAAACTAGTAAATCTATCTATAATCATGCTAGTCCCCAAAATTACGTCTAAAACGTTAATATATGCTTGAGTAAACTTCTGTACATATATAATATAAATATTATAGATAGATGTAAAGTTTTCTCAAGCAAATTGTAACTTATAATCTATCCATGTATCCATCTATCAATCTCCCTGTTTATTCTGCATCTATGTATCCATTTATTAATTTTCTGTAATTTAAAAATTCTGCATATGTTCCACTATCTATCTTAGGGCTCCATCCTGTATATGTTCCATCATCGATTTTCAGTGCTCCTTCAGTATTTCAATTTTCACTATTGTAGGTAGATGATGTTCCCCTTAAAAATGTGATCCTATATATTTAAAAATTAAAAAATATATATATATATTTTTCGGTTTGGTTTGGGAATACCGAAATCCCAAAAACTTGAGACCGAATCCCATACCAAAATTTCGGGATCGGTTCAGTATTGGGTACCAAAATTTTTGGGAATTTCGGTTTGGGATTTTTGGGATTTTTTTCCAGCCCTAGCTGTTTGCAATAATTTTAGAGATGGACGTACAGTACGTACAGTTGATTTACTTTTTTCTTTGTTTTTGACAGAACAGGATTTGGGTTTTAAAAATTTCACCCCTCCTACTTGTCACCAAAGTTGGAGACATGCTTCTGTTGGAGAGTTGACCTTTGTAATTAGATTAGTTATCTGTTTGGGTCCTTGTAATCAGGATGTAATTATGATAGATATTATTTGGTGTTTCTTTCCTTGTAAATTAATCTTGTACAATATATATTTCCCTCCTTGATGAGAAGAATAATATCAGAAAATTAAGCCCCAAAGATAAGCTCTAATTAGCATGGTATCAGAGCAGAGATCCTAGGATTTTTGCTCTGCCCATTCCCTCAAGCAAACTCAGCCCTCCCATGGAGAACCTACCACCACTCCATGGTGGAAACAACCTCATTCTAACCGATCTTACCCTATACGAAACACTACAACCCTAAACACTACTACCCTAACCGACCCTACCATGAATCCTCCTCCTATTTCGAGTTCTTCCGACATGCCTCCGGAGTCCTCAGGTAACTGTGGTTATGCTTTTAATATGAATAATGGTGCTATTCAATCCGATTGGATCATTGACTCCGGTGCCATAGACCATATGACCTATGACACGAATGAGATAATTGGTCGTGGTACTAAGAGGGGGGATCTCTATTTTGTGGACGATGTCAGTACAGGACGGGTCAATCTTGCCCAAGGAGCGGTTGATCACAAGCGGCGTCAAATATGGTTATGGCATCACCGTTTGGGTCATCCGTCTTTCAATTATATACAACATATGTTTCCGAATTTATTTGTTGGTTGTTCGGTTTCAAACTTTAAATGTGACACTTGCGTACTTACCAAGAGTCATTGTGTTTCTTATCCGTTGAATTCTAATAAAGGTGTTATTCCTTTTGGTCTTGTTCATTTGGATGTTTGGGGACCATTTCCGATTACTACTTCATTTGGTATTAGGTGGTTTGTAACTTTCATAGATGATTGCACATGGATGACATGGTTATACTTTCTTAAGCATAAAAGTGATGTGTTTCTGGCGTTTAAGACATTCCACACCATGGTTTAGACACAGTTTGCTACTAAAATCCGGATTTTGCGTTCTGATAATGGCGGCGAATATGTTAATAATGATTTTACACATTATTTAACTAATCACGGAATCCTCCACGAGACTTCTTATCCTCAGACTCCTCAACAGAATGGGGTGGCTAAGCGCAAAAATCGTCATCTATTAGAAACGGCTCGATCGTTATTGATTGGGGCGCATGTTCCCCGCTCCTTTTGGGATGTTGCTCTTCAGACTGCCACTTACCTTATCAACCGCATGCCATTCAAAGTATTGAATTTTCTTACACATTTTCAAGTTCTTGCTACATTCGTGCCTCTACCGTCCGTTTTGGTGCTCCCACCGCGAGTTTTTGGATACAGCCTTTGTTAATCTACATAAAAATCAACGGACAAAACTTGACCCATGTGCTCTCCATTGCGTTTTTATGGGGTATGGACTACATCAGAAACGGTACCATTGCTACCACCCTCATTCACGTCGGATGTATACTACCATGGATGTTACTTTTTTCGAGTCTGAGATGTATTACTCTTCGGCTTCTTTTAACCCTCATTTTCAGGGGAAGCCACCGCATGACGAGCCACTATTAGTCGAGCCAGCACCCGAGACCATGGCTGCTACCACTGATCTTCCGTTGCCACTATTAGCCGAGCCCGCAGTGGCTACACTGCCAGCCCAGCCAACAAAAGCAGCATCGCTGCCTACAGAACTAGCGAAAGGCACGGCAGTGCCGTCCTTACCCACGACAACAGTGCTGCCACTTGCCGATCTTGAGACTTATACTAATACTACTCCCCCTCGTCTCAAAATATAGTACCACCAGATGACTATACTCTTGAGAATATTCCTGAGGTAAGATCTACTATTCCTGTTGATGTATCCAATGTTCCAAATTACCAGTTATCTTTCAGGCACAACCGGGGAAAACCACCCAATCGATATTCATCAGAAACAATGAAAGGCTCTAAATATCCCATTGCCAACTATGTGTCATCACATAAATTATCAGAACCCGGCAAAGCTTTTGTACAACAAATATCCAATGATAGCACACCAAGTTCATTGAAGAAGGCATTGTCTGATGATCGATGGACCAAGGCAATGGAGGAAGAAATGGATGCACTTCAGAAAAATCAAACATGGGATTTAGTTCCGCTACCCCGAGGAAATAAGAGAGTGGGATGTCAATGGGTGTACATCATCAAGTACAAAGCTGATGGATCGATTGAACGATACAAAGCACGATTGGTGGCCAAGGGATACACTCAGACGTATGATGTTGATTATATAGAAACATTTGCTCTGGTAGCAAAGATCAATTACTTTTGTTGGCGGCTAACTTGGATTGGCCATTACAACAATTTGATGTGAAAAATGCTTTCTTACATGGTAATCTTAAAGAAGTGTATATGGATATTCTACCTGGTTATGCATCGGTTTCACAACCCGGAATGATGTGTAAGTTGAATAAGGAATTGTATGGACTGAAACAATCACCTCGGACATGGTTTGGTAGGTTTCAGACAGTTATGAAGAAGTATGGGTTTAGGCAGAGCAATTCCGATCATACACTTTTCTTGAAACGTCGAATAGGTAAATTGACGGCACGTATTATTTATGTGGATGATATGATTGTTACATGTGATGATAAAGAGAAAATCTCAAGGCTGAAAGATTACGTAGCAACTGAGTTCGGGATGAAAGATCTTGGTGGATTGAAATATTTCTTGGGTATAGAAGTAGCTCGATCTAAACAGGGTATATTTCTATCTCAAATAAAATATGTTTTTGACTTGTTAGCCGAAACCGGAATGCTTGATTGTAAACCGATTGACACCCCTATAGTCCAAAATCACCATCTTGCCGTGCGCCCTAATCAAGTTCCCACTAACCAAGATCGTTATCAAAGGTTAGTTGGGAGGTTAATTTATTTATCTCATACCAGGCCTGATATTGCATATACAGTAAGTGTTGTTAGTCAATTTATGCATTCCCCGAGTGATACTCATATGGGTGTGGTTGAACACATTTTATGATACCTAAAGTCCTCCCCGGGTAAAGGCATCATGTTTTCCAAGAATGGTCATTGCCGTATAGAAGGTTATACCAATGCATATTGGGCAGGGAATATTACTGATCGACGGTCCACATCTGGATACTTTACATTTGTAGGGGAAATTTAGTGACTTGGCGAAGTAAGAAACAGAAAGTGGTTGTTTTATCAAGTGCAAAGGAGGAATACAAGGGTATGGCAAAAGGAGTATGTGAATTATTATGGCTTCGGAGGTTACTCGCAGAACTCGGGTGTCCTTCAATGTCGGCTTTGAATTTGTTTTGTGATAATAAAGCAGCCATTGATATCTCACACAACCCAATCCAGCATGATCGCACGAAACATGTGGAAGTTGACAGACACTTCATTAAGGAGAAGTTGGATGAGAATATTATTCAATTCCCGTTCGTAAAGTCAGAGGATCAATTAACGGACATCTTAACTAAAGTTGTTGTGAGTCAGGCATTCTACAACTCTCTCGTCAAGTTGGGCATGAACAACATTTATGCACCAACTTGAGGAGGAGTGTTAGAGAGTTGACCTTTGTAATTAGCTTAGTTACATGTTTGGGTTCTTATAATCAGGATGTAATTAGGATAGATATTATTTGGTGTTTCTTTCCTTGTAAATCAATCTTATACAATATATATTTCCCTCCTTGATGAGAAGAATAATATCAAAAAATTAAGCCCCAAAGATAAGCTCTAATTAGCGGCTTCAACAGGGTGTCAATTATGCTTCTGCTGCTGGAATTTTCAACATTACTGGATTTTACTTTGTAAGTTTTCTGCTAAACTTACCGGACTTTTTGGATTAATTGAATCCAAACTCAAAGATTTTTTATATGCACGATTGCTCCACACTATTTTCTAATTTTTCTTTACACAATAAATATATATATATATATATATATATATTTATATATATATGCGTAAAGAGTGATCGAATCAGCTTCCACACGCAAATAAGTTACCATGGGAGAACTATGGCAGCTATCAAGTAAAGGATTGGTATTCCTGCGGCTCAGAAACTGTTGAGGCAGCAGCCTTTGCTCTGTCACAAGATACGTATTTGGATCGCTTAATTTCAATGCTCAGATTAGAACTTGAGGTAAAATTTGTTCCTCAAGAATTCTGACTGAAAAATGTTAATACCAGGTTAACCAACCATGTACATCATGTCAAAGTTTTAAAGACGGTTCAACGGGTCATTTTGTTTGGGTTAATATTTGAATGTTGGGCTTAAAGAAAATAAAGCTCAAGGATGTCAATTAAAGGAGATCTGCCCGAAGCCCGACATCAAGTCCAGAAGCAAATTGAAACCTTCTCAGCCAAGATACAAGCCACGTGTCTATGATTGAAATGACAAATGATGGAGACTAACCTACTATCAGCCAAAAAACACTTTCCAGTGGCATTACAAGTAAAAAGTTGATGACTCACTACCCTCCAAGTGCTTTCGGGCAAGAGCAAAAGCTACAGCAGTCGGGCCAAATTGTCTATAAAAGGAAGGACAGGCCCCAGAGACAAGGACACTCAACCAATCAAACAAACATACAAACTCTGCTCTCAAGCCAGATTTGCATCCAAAAGCTGAAATCAACCCAGATTCAGTCCTTTTTAAGTGATAGTTCTCTGAAAAGCTATCTCTTGTCTAGTATAAAAGCTCTGCTACCTCCCTCAGTGGTGTAGTATCGATTCCCTTGTGTAAACTTGTTTACCATCCATCCCTTTTTAGCATATAAACCCTGTAAATACAAAGAGAAGTGACTGCAAGAAGTTCAACCTTGCCAGACAAGGTGAAATCTTGCCCGAAGCTCTTTGTTTGTTTTCTAAATTAGTAGATCTATTGCTTAGTATACTTTTCAGTATGTATTCAAGTCATTTCCACCTGTGTTGTCATTTTGGGAGTCCTATTTGCATATGGATCTGGTTAACTTAATGGATATGTCTTCATTAAAGAGCAATATAGAAACAAACAAATGACTTAAGGGGCTCTGGACTCCCTTCATTCGAACATACAAGACCATGAACCAAAAAGTCCTTGTTTATAAGGTAAGAAAAAGAACTTAATGTGGACTTAACCCATCCACGACAATCCTTTGATAACAAGTTTGAGTAACTTGGGGCGCAAGTAACCAACTTAAAACACACTTGTTCTACATCTGCTATACTGAGATAGCAGTGGCACGCCTGGTACTTAGTTAGTTTTGATTGCAAGCCTTAAGGCCTACACCTAAGGCCCCATAAAGGCACATTTCAGAACTAAATTTGTTCTCTTCTTGTAGCACATCAACAAGCAAAAGCCCGACTACACATCCAAAGTGCCAATCCCTTGGGGAGTTGTGCTGAGGTCCGATGAGCCTTCTCCAGAGAAATCTTTGCCCAAACACATTTACTAATCAATATCGATATATTATTGCTCTCAACTTACTTACATGTGCAATCGTGTAGGATTTTATATAAAAGGTCTCAATGAAATTAATGGTAAAATCATTTAGTATCATTCAATAGGTTTGCAATGTGGAACTTTACATGCTTCAAAACATCGAAATCTATTATAGACGTGAGGTTTCATCTCTATCAGAGAGGACAAAGCATGGTTACCTGAGATGGACAATACATTCCTAAACGTTAAAAATGTTTGCGGGACTAATCACGTTAAGTAATCATTTTTGAACCATTCGTACGGATTTGGCCATTGATTTATTTACAACTTGGATGCTAGGAACATTATTTTCAGCAACGTCGGACTCGTTGGATGTATCCCGTTTCAGAAAGGTTTACATCTAGTTGCAAAGGGAAGTTGTGCAGGAAAACTAAATCAGTTGGTGGAGAAATATAACAAGAAGTTGAAGATCCTACTCGAGGATCTTAACATAGATCTCGAAGGGGCAAACTTTATTTATGCAGATACATATATACCGAATGCAAATTCTGGATGCTGCTCAATGGATGGGCTTGGAGGGGGAATATGCCCATGTCAGGGATGGTTTAAAGTTTGTCCAGACAGATCAAAGTATGTATACTGGGATACATTCCACTTAACAGAGGCTGCTAACCTCATTGTTGCAAGACATGTAATGGGTGGTCACTTAACTTATACGTCACCAATGAATTTAAGAAAACTTGGGCAATGTTGAACACCAAGACTGAGTGAGTTTTCACGAAGTTCATGACTTCTTGTACTTCATGAGTTATCCATGGCTTTAATCAAAGAATACCAAGACTAATTGGATGAAGCTATTTTTCAATTACTCAATTAAGCAGCTCAGAAAACCCACATGCAAGCACCCAATTTTTGACATTAAGCCCTTTTGATTACTTCACACGTATTATTTTTTTACTGTATAAATATCAAATGCTCAAATTAAACACATAATGGTTAGTGGAGACTTCCAATTACCTGGAAAATATATAAAATGAAACAGGATTCTTTCAATTTTTTTGCGGTTTAGAACTTGGTGGAAAAGCAAGTTATTGGGCTCAACGACAGCCAATGCACTCACCCTCCCTCCGCTACTACTCTTAACCACTTGAGCTATAAATTTATTGCAATAAGAATATCAGCATATGTATGATCAAAAGCATAACAAATAATGCCCATGGTTATAGTACAAAATTTGCTTTTTCCAAATTTCGCTTCCAGAAAACATGTCGCCAAGAAATAAGATTAAACTTGGATGCTGGATCCAAGCTTCCTAATAAGCTAATAGCTTCAGTCATCATCTTTCAAGTATGCAGAGAATAACCAATTTGGATTCTCTTTCGACACAAATATTCCTATAATACCTTTGCAAGGCAGTTTTAAGACCATCTCTGAGAGTGAGAGCCATGGTTATGAAAGTTGGGAAACAGTGGCAAGGAACTGCAAAACAGATGATCAGCCCACGGCGGGTTGATACAGAAACATCATGTCAGAGGAAATTCTTATATATAGTAGCTATTATAGAATGTATTAGAGTAGCAATGTACATAAATCGAACCTAGGACAATCTTTTATCTCTATGGCATTTGTATCCCGTTGCCGGTAACTCTCTCATGGCCCCATTAGGCACCGGCCAGTCACGCAGCTTATAAATGCCGACTGGTTTATAGGTATTGCCTAAATTACTCTTCCTGTAAAAGCTTTGGTTTAGACTTTGAGTCGTTGCAAATTTGTATGAAGCTAAAGGAAATATTCAGACTTTGAGTAGTTGAAAGAAATAACTAGTGCACGGACATCACACTAGGGTTCCAACTTTGGCCACTTTTTTTTCTATTTTTGGTCTGATATATGCAAGTGGAACTTTAGTCACTTGAATATGTACTTCTTTTGGCGTTGAAACTGTACACCAGCATTGTCACCACGGGTGGTTGCTGCTAATTTTGCAGGGCAATCAATGTTTACAAACAAGAGGAGTGTTAGGATCGGGTGCATTTTACCTCACCACCCTCAAGTGGTGATAATGCTCACCACTCTATTTATCATTGTTAGATAAATTTGATTTTGAGATTTGTGTCTATCCTCTAAACAAATTTCAAAATTTAAACTCATCTAACGGTGATAAATAAAGCAGTAAACACTACCATCACTTGAGAGTAGTGAACAAAAGTATTCCGCTAGGATCAGTCGTGCGCAAAGTTGATCGTGACCATTGAGACTTTATGTATTAGCATGTGCACGCGTGCACGATTAATCAGTGTATTTCCCTTGCAAACAAAGTTGACATATTTTTGTAACTTTTGTGTTTTACTCCATACAAAGCCTACGTAATCCTTAATCATCACGATTCATGATCTTTATTATCATCCAGGTATATGTACTTAAAAATGGGGTTAATAAATCTTCTTTTGTAACTTGTAAATGGTGTGACATATCTTGGATTTATCGAATGTGAGGATGTAAGAAATGTCTAGAAGTTTATCAAATCTTGCATGTGTTAATAAAGAGTTGAGTAGTCAATTAATTTATGGTGGAACTTCCTCAACTTCTTTCTTTGAAGCTTATGAGTTTGTCTTCAGTTTAGTTAGTTATAATTTTGGTATTTTGAGATACGCTTTTGCTTTAAAATTGAAGGCTGGTCAAAGCACTCTAACTTAGCAGCCTGCAACTAATCATATTTCCTCTCATTATATATTTTCAATTTTCATGTATGAATAGCTGCGGATATTGCCTCCTTTTAAGGTGTGAAACTTTTGTATTAACCTTCTTCACATCCCTTGCAATGGGTGGCCTATCAAATAGAACAGTCACTAAGCTCGGCATTTTCTTCCAAATTTCAACAATTTTTGTGTTTTTTTGGAGAATATGCTTGGCAAAACATGTTCCTGCAAATTTTGTGTTTGGGGATTCTCTGGTCGATGCAGGAAATAACAACTACCTTGTGTCACTCTCCAAGGCCAACTATCTTCCTAATGGAATCGATTTTGGAAAGCCAACTGGAAGATACACAAATGGAAGAACAATTATTGACATCATAGGCAAGTTCTACATTTTTTAATTTATTTTGTTTCTGGTTTTCTTCGTTCTTTTTAATTGATTTTAGTTTTAACAGGTCAGCAACTTGGCTTCAAAGGTTTCAGTCCTCCTTACTTGTCTCCAACAACTGCCGGGCCGAAAGTTCTGCAGGGTGTAAATTATGCTTCAGGTGGAGGTGGAATTCTTAATCACACAGGAAAGATTTTTGTAAGGATTCTTGCGATATATACTCAATGTTTGGAGTTTTTATTTATTTGTACATACACTGCTTTGATGTGACGTAAAAACCTCGTGTAATTTGATAGGGAGGTCGATTAAACATGGATGAACAGCTAGATTTCTTTGCTAATACCAGGCAAGACATTATCTCCAGCATTGGCCTTCCTGCAGCTCTGCAGCTATTAAGCAAGGCTCTCTTCTCCGTAACAATGGGCTCGAACGATTTCATTAACAACTACTTGACGCCGGTGATCTCAGCTCCTGAGCAAAAATTGATACCTCCGGAAACATTTGTGGGAATTCTGATTCCAAGATACAGACTACAACTCACAGTAAATTTACTTTCGTTTTCCTTTAGTTTGTACATATGAATATTCGGCATTACAGGTTTAGTTAATAGACGCGTTACCCTTGCAGAGACTCTACAATTTGGGAGCAAGGAAGATTCTTGTGACAAATGTAGGACCAATTGGGTGCATACCCTATGAGAGGGATACAAATCTTGATGCAGGAGATTCCTGTGTCGAAAAACCAAATCAGTTAGCGCGATTGTTTAACCCCGAGTTGAAGAGCCTTCTCACGGAGCTTAACGCCAACCTTGAGGGATCCAAATTTGTTTATGCAGATGTTTATGGCATTGTAAATGACATTACTCAGAACTACATATCATTTGGTGAGAATGAGAAGGCAAATGAGAATTTTAATTTTTTATAACAATTTTTTCTTACGAATCAAAGCAATGCAGTGCTGAGTGTTTTTGGTTATGTTAAATGCAGGTTTTGTGAATGCAAATTCTGCATGCTGTCATGTGGCGGGGCGCTTCGGGGGTCTGATTCCATGCGGTCCTCCGTCCAAAGTTTGCAGGGAGAGATCAAAGTATGTGTTCTGGGATCCCTACCATCCTTCTGATGCTGCTAATGTAATCATAGCAAGACGTCTCTTGTATGGAGACTCCAATGACATTTCACCCATCAATGTTCTGCAACTCATTCAGTCTTAAATCTGTTGGCTGGAACAAAAATGCAGTTAAATGAATAATGTTAATTATTCTACAGAGAATTTAGTAATTATTATTTAATTATTATCCTTTTTTCTTCTTCTTTTGGGTTCTTAATATATAAATCTCATTGTTTTATTGGGTAGTAATTGCCAGCATCGTTGCAACAAAAAACAAAAAAAAAAAAAAGATAGAAAAGAAAGAGTATATAAAAAGAATGTGCCCAAAAGAGCTTCCTGATTATATAATATTGTTGTAATAAGCTT
The DNA here is from genome assembly GCA_024362995.1 of Heteromeles arbutifolia. Taxonomy (NCBI): domain Eukaryota; kingdom Viridiplantae; phylum Streptophyta; class Magnoliopsida; order Rosales; family Rosaceae; genus Heteromeles; species Heteromeles arbutifolia. The sequence continues at coordinate 26,061,087 of JANCRC010000006.1, forward strand.
CATGAAGAATAAATGAGAGATACACGCTGGATTGTCTTAGTGAATATAACCTTTTATTTTTTAATTTATTGCGTTCTGAGTTTAAACTCAGTTCATTCTGAATTTTTACATAGCTTATAGTAGCCAACTGGTGGGCAACCTTGCTACCATTTCTAGGATTGGACGAAATGAATGACAATTGAGTCGCTAAAGTCTAAACGCTCGATGTCATCGATAGGGGTACCATATAAAACCTAGCACTCCCCATCATGTGTTAGAATTCACTGCACAAGCTTGAGCATCAGTCTCCACTTCCACATAAACTGAAGATGTCTAACTGCCATTTCCGTCACCTTCGGCTAGAAACATCCAGCACATGGGCAAGCCCAAAAAATAGTTAATTCTCCTGATTCTTTCCTCGTAACGACGAAAATAACTTCCATACAACGGATTTACTAAATTACTACCATTAGCTATGATGTTGAACTCTCTTTACCACATGACCCATTAGTAACTGCCACTACTTCTGTCACCTTCAACGACAAACGTCCAACACATGGGCAAACCAAAGAAACTATTAATTCTCCCAAGTCATTCCTCACCGTGATTAGTGGTGGAGCTAGGATTTCTTGTAAGGAGGGGCCTCACACAAGTATAGAAGAAGAAAAAATGAATAGTGATTATAAAATTACAAATGCAAAACATCATAATATATATCCAAATAATTAAATAGTTAAAAATAACATATCCATAGAGAATATGAATTTCATATTTTGAGACCAATGCGCATGATGTCATTTATACCATTGAAAGAATTATTAAACTCAATAGAGAGAATTACTAAAAATTTGCAAACCCTAAAACTCAGAGTAAGAGGTAGGATAGAATAGAAACAAATGTTTTATAGAGGATAATAGAGTTTTACAAACATTATTGTTCTTTATTCAATAAATTTGGGATTTGGAATGGCTAAATATATGAAATTCAAGAAGAATAGGGGAATAGCTCTGCTAGTGCATAAGTGAAAGATAATTTTTGTTAATTAAAGGTGAATGATGAGTTTAATTTGAATGTTATTGATTTGTGATAAATAACGATTCAAAATATTATACTTAATTTTGGGATGGAATTTGTTGGAATAAAAGTAGATAATGATTGGATTTGTTTCACGTGTTGAGAAGGGTTGCAAAGCAAGGTGTAATACTAATCTTATTTTTACGAGTGAGGGTAGGCCTAGGACTACTCTAGTCCTAATATGCCTCCGCCAGTGGCCGTGATGATAGTAAACTTTTGTGCAACGGATTCATTGTCACTGTTTCATCTTGTAGACGGTCATATGGATGTCCATGTCCGCATTGAAGACATGATGCCTTCATTAGTGATCTCACGTCATAAAAGCTCTTTGGCACGAGAGGTGAGAAGCTGATGAAATTATGAATGGCTTTCCACAAAAATAATTTGACTTTGAGGACACAGTACAACTTCTCCACTCTCGGCTTTGCTCTTGTCGTGTCTAGTGTCGGTTGTATAAAAAAGAATGTACCAACTAAAAGCGAAATTGGGTTGGGCTTTCAATGTGTACTCAGACCCATTTATCTATTTGTTCAGGCCTGTAGTTGAGGCCCGTGAAGCCCATGGTCCATTATTTGGCTGGCCCGCGCCACACTCAAGTGTCAGTTTCATCGTGGCGGCCAGTGTCAACTAAACTAATCGTCACGATAACTCTTCCACGCATTCCACAGCAAAAACGACACCATCCGCACGCATTCAAATCCGAGTTCATCCGATTCAGCCCCAATCCAAAACCCAAATCCATTTCTCCCTAAACGCCGCCGTATTACCTCCCAAGATGGCCCGCCACCAATCTTCGCCGGAAATTCTCATACTTGTAAACTGCGAACCGACCGGAATTGCTTTCGTGACGATCAACCGTCCCAAGTCGCTCAACTCGCTGACCCGGCCCATGATGACGGACCTAGCCCAGGCCTTCAAGGCCCTAAATCAAGACGAATCGGTCCGGGTCATCGTTCTGTCTGGGTCCGGTCGCGCGTTTTGTTCCGGCGTCGATCTCACCACCGCTGAGGACGTTTTCAAAGGCGATGTGAAGGACGTGGAGTCCGACCCCGTTGCCCAGATGGAGCGGTGCCGAAAGCCCATCATCGGAGCAATTAACGGGTTCGCGGTCACCGCCGGGTTCGAGATCGCGCTCGCCTGCGATATCATCATCGCGACGAAAGGAGCTAAATTCCTGGACACTCACGCTAGGTCCGTATCAATCCCTTGTTTCATTTCAGATTTTGGATCTAGAATCGAAGTCCGAATTGGTACGCAATATCTCTAACCGTTTCTGCTTGTTTGGTTTGATATAGATTTGGGATATTTCCGTCTTGGGGTTTGTCCCAGAAGCTTTCGAGGATCGTAGGGCCCAACAAAGCGCGCGAAGTGTCGCTGGCGGCGACGCCGTTGACAGCGGAGGTGGGCGAAAAGTTGGGGTTCGTGAACCACGTTGTGGAAGAGAGTGAGTTGCTGAAAAAAGCTCGTGAAGTAGGTGAGGCCATTGCGAAGAATAACCATGACATGGTGTTGAGGTACAAGGCTGTTATCAATGACGGGCTTAAGCTGGACCTGGCCCATGCTCTTACGCTTGAAAAGGTGCCCATTTTACCACTAACATACCTTTTACTAACAATGTTGGTTTAGATTTGTCAGTCTGCACTCGTAGGTGATAGTTCTTATGATCGGGGAGTTGGAAATTTAATTATTATGGTCGATAGATTGCGTGACTTGGCTCAAATTCTGCACTCAAGTCCTAGTATGTAATGCTACGAATGTTGTTTTAGCGTGTGTTTGTTTTTATTCATGACAATGTATGGACGTGTTTTGATTGTTAAATTTCAGGAGAGGGGTCATGAGTATTACAAGGGAATGACCAAAGACCAGTTTAAGAAGATGCAAGAGTTCATAGCAGGTCGGAGTTCGAAAAAGCCTTCTTCCAAGTTGTAGAATTTCCATACCGCTTCCCTTCCACTGTAAGCGTAAGAAAGTTGGGCTGTCAAATTGGTGGGAATGACTTCATCTTTCCCTTCAAGCAGACACCATTCCTCACGACACTTGTTTAACTAATGTATTTGGGCACGTAATAACATATTTTTCTTCGTTCAAGTTACAGTTACGGATTGTTTATGGGAGCTGTTATTGGCATTCCAATTTTTTTTTTTTTTTTTTTTAATGCGGGGGTGCCATTACTTGAAGCATTTGCTAAAATATGAACCAAACTAAATCACGTATTACATTACATGAAAATATATCCATGTCCACCCGCAAAGCAGTTGGCAGAAGGATCTTTTTCAGGACTACCATCCTGCCTCGGTCTCCTCTCATCTCTTTCATTCTGTTACTAACTCTGATGAGACGGGTGGGGAGAGCGGTCAGTCGCTTGAAGCACAGAGCATGCAAGCATGGAAGCAAAGCTGCCTCCAACGCCATTACACACGAAGCCGCGTCTTCCCTCGAAGCCATTGGAGATTGCATCTGTGCATCACTTTGGTGCTGCTGATCTACCACTTGTCCCTCACTTCCGCCAGCTCCCTTCCCCTTCCTTTTTAAGTCGGGTTCTACTACTACACTTAGGCAGTCACAGCCGTTAGATAACAAGAGATGGCTGAAAAGATTGCGGATCATTTGAGCCCAAGGGCCGGGTACAAGCCTACAAGTAGCAAACCCGGTAGTCCTTCGGCTGAAGATGGTGTTGTGTCCCGATTCCAATTGTAACCAAGTATAAATTGTAGTATTGTACCTATCCTAACCTTATTAAATTTGGTATAAAATTAAAAAATAATTAACTTTGTTAGATTAATCCACATGAACGGACGAAAAACACTAATAAGTTAGCTAATCATATTGAAAATGCGATCCTGAGAGGAAAGGCTTGGATCAAAGACTCCAAATCATATTATATTAGCAGTCCCCCGTCAGTCTCACACACTCCGCCCCATCACCAGTAAGTACTCCAAAGAAAACGATGGCTCCTTCTCTGACCCCAAAGACGCCCGAAAACGACGCTCGAGAAAGTCAGCCCGACCTTTTCAAGCGATTCGACGTCGTTTCGGACCCCTCGGACCACCACTTCTACATCTCCAACCTCCCCAAGAATACCGCCGGCCAAGGTTGCTTCACTAGTGGCGGCAGCAAGGTCCACAAGAAGATCATGCAGGAGTGGAAGATTCTCGAGAAGCACCTCCCGGACTCCATCTATGTGCGCGTCTACGACACCCGCATCGACCTCCTCCGGGCCGTCATCGTCGGTGCTGCCGGCACGCCCTACCACGACGCGCTCTTCTTCTTCGACATCGCGTTCCCGACCGATTACCCGACCCGCCCGCCCCAGGTCTATTACCACTCTTTCGGGAACCGGGTCAACCCGAACCTCTACGCGAACGGCTACGTCTGCCTGAGCCTGCTCAACACGTGGTCCGGCAGCAAGGGGCAGAAGTGGGACCCGTCTCAGTCGACGATCCTCCAGGTCCTGGTCTCCATCCAGGGTCTCGTGCTCAACGAGAAACCCTATTTCAACGAACCGGGCACCGGAATATTCGGCCGGGGTTGGTTGGAGAACACGGCGCAAGCCTACGGCGAGAACGCGTTCCTGTTGACTCACAAAACGACGCACATTCTGCTGCGGAGGCCGCCCAAACATTTCAGGGCGTTCGTGGCCGAGCACTTTCGGCAGAGAGCGGGAGCGATACTGAGAGCGTGCATTGCATACGCGAACGGGCTCGTAGCGGTGGGTGAGTACAAGGAGGAGGAGGAGGGTCACCAAAACGGTGCCGTTTCGGTTATGAAGGTAAGGCGAAGTTTCAGGGAGCCGTTGGAGAAGTTGTACGCGGAACTGTACAAGGATTTCAAATGGAACGGTGATTCTTTGGTGGGTTTGCCCGAGCTGCTGAAGGTGGAGGTCGCCAAAACGACACCGTCGGCGCCGAAGGTGGAAGCCGCCAAAACGACGCCGTCTGCGAGAAAGGAGGGAAGCAGTAGTAGTATTGTTGGGAGGGTTTTTCGGAAATTGAAAAAGGTTTTGGGATTGGGATCTAAAAAGAAGATCGGCAAGAAAGGCGGGAGTGAATCGAAGCGCAAAGCTGGAGTGGCTGCTGCTGCTGCTGCGGATTAGGGTCTTTGATTCCGAGGGCAGATTCGACATTTTCGTTTCTTGATAGGGGTATTTTTGGGTAAATAAAAGTAATTAGAATTTTATTAGGACTAGGATCAGTGGTTTTCTTTTTTAATTTGGATTATTTGTTGGTGCGATGGTTACGTAACAATGCTAGACGATGTTTGATTTTTTTTTTCTGTACGTAATTAGTAAAACCATATATCGCTATACTTTTTATAAAATAGAAAACCTTTAAAACTTAAACTTATATTTTTTTTTTCTAAATTCAAAACTATTTTATATTATATTTACGAGCATCTATATATTTATACTTTGTACTTTTACAAGTCAAGTAAACTTTAGCAACTCAAAATCATATCCCTCTGCGGACCAAAAAAACTCGTCTTCGAATTCAAGTATTTAGTGGGAGAGTTAGTATGAGGTGGTTGATTGTCTTTGACTTCAACAACTTTAAAAATTCTATGTATATTTGTTTGTGTATTCTATTTCATCCTATGAACAGTTAAGGCAAAATAAATTACAACTTCATTCTCTTATTTCTTTTATTTTCTTCTATCATATTTGTCTTTCTTTTATCTCTTCTTGTGTGCGACTCTATTGTGATCACCATGTGCTCGATGAAATACTTTAATTGACAAGTCTTGAGAATTTTAAACATTACTCCGCAATATCATGCATCTATCCTGAACAAGCCTCTACAAATAATAGTAGTTGTCGACATATGTTAGTATAAGTTTTCTACATATGTGGTAAGAATTGGCAGGTGTCTACTAGGTGCTCGACGAAATGGCCGAATAAAGTTTTTTGATTGATATTATGACCCCCATTATTTAGAAATCCTGACTCTGCCACTGTAAGCACTATATCAGTTTATATACATCTCAATTCTCCTGAGTCCTAGCTATCACAAAATTTGCTCCCAGTATACTTATCTTTGTTTTTCTTTTCCATGCTTATCTTTCCATTAAGCTTTTGGTTAGTTTTGATTGCATCAATTATAACTCTAGTCTAGATTTTTACTCTTTGTTACATGTCGAAGTGGTATTTCTTGATCTTGCACAATTCAAAATCTAAAGAGTAATGTAGAGCGTAAGCAAATACTTCAAGCAATTGTCAAATATATGCAAAAATATGAAATAAGGCATGTCACTAAGCGCAAATCACTAGCCCAAGCATAAATTGCATTCGAAACAAATTGTACCTAATAACCTTATCTTGTCAGATTTGGTATGAAAAGAAAAAACTTATCAATTAGCTAGTTCCATTAATTACAATCCTCCCAATCGAATGATAGGTTTGTCGATATAAGTTTAGCCAAGTTAGTTATTTTCTATCTTCTATGTCCAAATTTTAATTTGCCCTCCCTATATAAGAGTCCAAACTCTTGACCGAGACTCCAAAACTGATCCGTCTAGTCTTTTTATCATTTTATAAAAGCACAGTAAAAGGTTAGGGAAAAAGAATGAAGATTCTCTCCGGATCCTCTTTACGAGGATCCGAAAGATCTTCCAATCACATCCATCTATCGTATATTATACGGTCATAAATCATTATAAATATTTTTATTTAAAATTAAATATAAACAGTATCTGACGAAAACTTGCCGCATGTATGATGAACGAATGTGATTGGAAAATCCTTGAAAGAGGATCCATTCAGTATAAAAAGACCGTAGCTGCATTCTTTTCAACTTTATAAGCAAATTGGGAATGAAAAATAGAAACATTTATTTATTAACACCACACGTAAAAGGAAATTTGTCATAGGTGGCATAATGGTCAAAGGGTCTAAATCGAAAAAAGAAATATTTGGGTTTTACCTAAAGTTGGCTTTAAGGAAGTGGGTGTAAATCAAATTTTCTACTTTATCAAATATAAAAAGAAAAATCATCCAAGGTTAAGTACGGATAACTACCTAAGTTTTTGAAGTAATTCCAAATTAGTTTCAACTTTTTAAAATAACTCAAATAACTACCAAAAGTTTTGAAAAATTGACATTTATTAGGTTACTGGCGTTAAATGAGGATTTTATCAACATTAAATGATGAGGTAGACAATGAATGGTTCTCACTAATCGTCGTTTTTGAAGCTCTAATCCCCAAATCGACCCATTTAGCCAAATTAAACAGTAAATTTGCATTAGTTAAAATGCATCGATTTGAAAATTCAAAACTCCATAGATGATTTGAGAGTTAAAACACACTTTAAAATTTGTCAATGTGCTTACTTAACGTTAATGAACCTTGTTTGTACCATACTTGACCAATCTCGAAACTACTGAGCACTGGTCAACATTATACCGTCAAGGACCTACAAGGTCAGAGGCCAATCACAAGGCGACACGTGTCAACATCAGAGGTCAATCACAGCGCGACACGTGTCAACATCAGAAGCCAATCACAAGGCGACACGTGTCAATGTCAGAACAAAGCTAGAAACTCTCTTCTATAAATAGGGATCATTCTTCCACAATAATCCCTAATGTCATTTGTACTAAATCATTCACTAGAATTCACTAAAGGAGAGCTTGAACCTTTGTATTTGTGTAAACCCTTCACAATTAATGAGAACTTCTCTACTCCGTGGACGTAGCCAATCTGGGTGAACCACGTACATCTTGTGTTTGCTTCCCTGTATCTGTCCATTTACATACTTGTCCACACTAGTGACCAGAGCGACCAAGCGAAGGTCACGAACTTGAAACTTTCTGTTGTACCAAAGTCCTCACTGATTTTGTGCATTAACATTCGGCGCCGTCTGTGGGAACGACACTTATTCCCACTCTCTTTAGCTTTGTCAAGCTGGTTTCCACCATTCGTATACTCTCTTTTGACCAGGCATCCATCTCCAACATGGGGAGCGAAGGAAGCCACAGCTCACAGAATGACATCCATCTCGCACCTAGTGCGAAGCAACGAAAGAAGGAAGGAAAAAGAGTTTCTCTTCAAGCTAAAGTCGATGAGCTAGAAGCTCAGAGCAACAAGATAGCAATGAGAAATGAGGTCCTTCAAGAGCAATACGAGAAGCTCTTGGAGACGTTCCACGAAGCTAGGCATGCTCAAACACACGAGCTCGTTGCCCCTGTGAACGTCAACCATCAATTGGATGCCTTCTAACACAGAGGGTCACCTGCCTTCAACATGGGTATTCTTGATAAGGAGCAAGCTACTCATCAAAATGTCGATCAACATGAAACTTCTCTCAACCTAGCTGCTTCAACCCGAAGTAGGAGAAGTGGAGGAAGGCATCTTCTGGCAGAGGGAGCGGAAGGATCGAAAGTTGTTTATCGCGACTGTCGAGACTTCTTGAAGCAACGTCGAGAGAACCCCATCCACATAAGCTCAAAGAACAATGACCCAAGGGTTTCTGAAAGACTCGGTCCCCTACCACGGCCCAGGCCGGCTACCAATTTGGGGAAGAGGCAACAAGTCCTAGAGAAACATGAGGGTATAAGGGACTCAGAGGTGTTCCGACAGACATACCCTAGAAGTCAGTACGGCGAGTCCAAGGAAAAATCACATGCTCTTGATCAGACTTTCCTACTTTCAAGAGGGGATGAAGATTTCCGAAAGAAAGCTCCAACGATACAAACTCCACCCAGGATTCATTTGTCCTACAGCTCCTTGAAGAAGTAAACAAGTTGAAGGCCGAACGACAAGCTGAGATACCTAATTGGAATCAACCCAGGCCTGGCCCTCTTACAAAGAGGATTCTCGACACCCCCTTCAGGCGAAGACAAAACAGAAGCTTGGCTTGCAACTCTATACTGGAAGGGAGGATCCGATTGAACACCTTAACCTCTTTGAGTCTACCATGGCATACCGGATGCACACCGACGAAGAGCGATGTCTTCTCTTCCCCTCCACCCTATCTGGTGGAGCTTTAAACTGGTATTGTCGTCTTCCACCTGAGATAGTTGACTCATTTGAGGAATTGAGGAAACTGTTTGTTTCTCAACACATCTTCCAGACCGATCGCTTGCATTCTGCAAATGATTTGTACACTATCCGCCAGAAGCCGGATGAGTCACTACGAGAGTATGCCGACCGCTTTAGCCATGAATATTCTCACTGCGCTGAGGCAGATGACAAGACTGCCCTCAAGGCCTTCACAATAGGCTTACGTGACTGTTTCTTCAAGTACATGATCAATACCAACACTTGGAAAACTTACTCCGAGGTGATGGCACAGGCCTATAACCACGCCTCCGCCGAGGCAAGAACATATCAAGGGAAACCCCCTACAGCCACCCCTTATCAACAAGTGGGGAGTGGAAGCCAAATCCAACCAAATGAGAAGACATCAGCCTTCCAAACGGCAATAGCGTACCCCCTGCCTCACTTAATGCTTCACCAAGTCAACAGACATACCAATCTCAGGGCAAGAGGAAGGATTTCCATCCCCACCATTCTCATTTCAGTAAAAAGAGTAAAGGGCACTATCGCGATAACCAAGAGTATCGCCACGATAATGCCCGTCCCCAGGCAGTCAATGCAGTGAACCAAACACGTGTCAAGACACGCCCTACCCCGAGGTATGAGACATACACAACCTTGAACACCACATACGTGGCCATTTACTCAGTATAGCTCACCTGATACTGAAGCCAAAGCCGAGAGATCCAGTTTACAAGTCCACGAAGAACACGGGCATGTTCTGCTGCTACTATGAGCATAACGGTCATGACAGCAAGAAGTGCATCATCCTCCGTGATCATATTGAACCTTTGGCACGTGAAGGAAAAATTGATCAATTCCTCATTCACTCCCCAAGGGATAACCGTAACCAACACCAAGTGAATGTGATATATTCCATAAGCAGCGACACACCCATATCTGAATCTTCCAACATGGCCATGAAAAATAGTGAACGAACTTTGAGGCCTGGTCACCAAGTATTTCACGTGGAAGACATCAGGGGAGGCAAACATCAAAAGCCTAACTGGGATCCAATATGTTTCTACCCTGAGGAAGAAAGAGGTATCATCTACCCTCACAATGACCCACTGATCATGGAAGCTCACATAGCCAACTTTGACGTACAACGAATCCTAGTAGACACGGGGGCTTCGGTCAATATCATGTTTGCTGAAGCTTTCAGGGCACTTAATGTAGCTGAACACTTGCTCGATCACTCAATTTCTCCTTTGATAAGCTTCTCTGGTGACGTCGTACAACCTCTAGGGAGCATACATTTACCCTTCACCATTGGTACAGACCCTTACACAGCTACCATTACCACTAACTTCCTAGTGGTTGACTGCCCAACGGCATACAATGTCATCTTTGGGCGCACAGGCATCAATGATCTCAAGGCCATGGTATCCACACATATGTTGTTGATGAAATTTCCAACCCCCTATGGCAATGGTTACATCAGAGGAGATCAGCTTAGTGCACGATCATGTTACAACACTTCAGTTAAGCAACAACACCTGCCTATGCCTAAGGAAACCCTTTCTATATATGACCAAGTCATAAAAACCAGCCCGGACGAAGCCAACTTGGATCTTCATGATGGCCACAGTCAACCCGACGATCCTCGAGATAACTCTTTCACCCAGCAAGCCCAACCTGCTGAAGAGTTGGAGAAAGTTTCTATCTCAAAAGATTATCCGGATCTCATGGTGAAGATTGGCACCACCTTGTCGCCACCCATTCGACTGGCATTGATATCTTTTTTGCAATAGAACACTGAAGTCTTCACCTGGTCATACGAGGACATGCCAGGTATCTCTCCCGATATCATATGTCATCACTTGAGTATTGACCCCAAGACCAAGCCGGTAAGACAGAAGCGAAGATCTTATGACGTTGAACGATATGAGGCAATGAAGGCAGAAGTTGAAAAACTCAAAGGCATAGGCTTCGTCCGTGAAGTCAATTATCTAACATAGGTGGCAAATGTGGTCCTTGTTAAGAAAAATATGACCAATGAAAGTCTCTTGCTTCAAAAGATCTTGTGGAGAATGTGTGTCGACTACACCGACCTAAACAGAGGATGCCCGAATGATAGCTTTCCCCTTCCTCTAATTGATAGACTTATAGACTCTACAGCAGGGTGTGAACTCTTGAGCTTCATGGACGCTTACTCAGGGTACAACCAAATCCTCATGAACCATTCGGACCAAGAACACACAGCCTTTACTACTGATAGAAGACTATACTGCTATAAAGTCATGCCATTCGGCCTAAAGAATGCAGGGGCAACTTATCAAAGACTAGTAAATTCAATGTTCGCCAAACAGATTGGGAAGTGCATGGAAGTGTACGTTGATGATATGCTAGTCAAGAGCAAACATGCTGACCAACACATTACCAACCCATCTGAAACTTTCACCATTCTGAAGAAGTATCGAATGAGGTTGAACCCCAACAAATGTGCATTCGGCGTGGGCTCTGGTAAATTCTTGGGTTTCATGATTAGCCAACGAGGCATTGAAGCTAATCCCGAGAAGATCAAAGCAATCCTCGACATGAAGGAACCGGTAACTTCAAAAGACATCCAGAGCCTCACTGGTAAGGTGGCAGCATTAACTAGGTTCATCTTTAAGGCCACAGACAGATATGCTCCTTTCTTCAAAGCACTTAAAGGAAGTAAGAAGTACATTACATGGACTGTTGAATGTGCCGAGGCATTCAAGAACCTCAAGAAGTACATGAGTAAAGCCCATCTGCTCTCCAAACTTGAAGTTGGTGACACTCTCATTATCTACCTATCGGTATCAGCTTCAGCAGTAAGTTCTTTTCTCATTCGAAAGGATGGTAATGTCGAACGGCCCGTCTACTACGCTAGTAAAGCCTTACAAGATGCGGAGACACGATATTCCAACATTGAGAAATTGGCTCTGGCATTAGTTATGTCTGCTTGAAAACTTCGCCCTTACTTCCAAGCGCACTCCATCATCGTGCTTACCAATCATCCTCTTCGACAGATACTCCAGAGTCCTGACACTTCAGGACGAATGATCAAATGGGTGATAGCATTGGGTGAGTTTGACATCTCCTACTAACCGAAGCCAGCCGAGAAAGGCCAAGTAGTGGCAGACTTCATCGCCGACTTCACATATCCCGTTGACATTGCTTCTACACCTAAAGCAGTGACTTCGTTACCCTCGGAAGCTCAGAAGATAGAACCAACAGCCCCAGCATGGAGTCTGTATGTTGATGGCTCATCCAACCAACAGGGCTGTAGAACAGGACTAGTCTTGACTACCCCCGGCAAAGTGGCAATGGAGTATGCTATTCGTTTCAAATTCAAGGCATCAAACAATGAGGCCGAGTATGAAACGCTTCTAGCAGGCTTACGTTTGGCCAAACATCTTGGGGTTAAACAAATTGATATCTTCAGTGACTCCCAATTAGTGGTTAACCAAGTTACAAACAACTTTGATGCTAAGGATAGCTCCATGGCAGCATATCTTGCACAAACACAACTTTTGCTCAAGCACTTCCACTACTAGATCACCTAAGTTCCTCGAGCGGCAAACAGTCATGCAGATGCCTTGGCTCGCCTCGCCTCAGCAGTGGAAGACAAAGTTGGGAGAAAAATTCATGTCGAACTGTTGGTTGCTCCTAGCACCACGGCCGCGAAAGTGTGCAACTTACAACATGGGGATAATTGGATCACCTCAATTTATAAATTCCTTGCTCATGGCTCCCTCCCAAATGATAAAGTCCAGGCTAAGAAAATTCGATACAAGTCTACCCGCTACCTGATCATTAACGATAAACTCTACAAGCGAGGTTTTAACTTGCCGTATTTAAGGTGCCTTACGCCTGCCGAGGCAGAAATTGTCCTCCGGGAAATACATGAGGGAGTTTGTGGAGATCATGCTAGATCTCGGTCCCTAGCACACAAGACTTTTCACCAAGGATATTACTGGCCAACACTCCACCAAGATGCCATCAAAATATCCCGCGCATGTGACAAATGTCAACGCTATGCGACTATTCCTTACTCCCCTCCAGAACCTCTCACTCCCATAATCAGCCCCCTGGCCCTTCGCCCAATGGGGGCTTGATTTGATCGGCTCAATGCTTGTAGGGAAGGGCAATGTCCGTTATGCAATCGTTGCGGTTGACTACTTCACAAAGTGGGCCGAAGTAGAACCCTTGGCAACCATTACTGAGGCAAAGATAGAAGACTTCGTGTGGAAGAACATCCTTTGTAGATTTGGCATTCCCAATGCGATAGTTACTGACAATGGGCGACAATTCGACAACAAGAAGTTCATGATGTTCTGCTCTAAGTTCAACATCAACTTATGCTTCGCCTCCCCAGCTCATCCCTAGTCTAATGGACAAGTTAAGATCATCAACAAAATAATCAAGCGCACTTTGAAAACCAACTTGGACAAGGCTAAAGGTTGTTGGCCTGAATTTGTACCCCAAGTTCTTTGGTCATATCGCACTTCATATCGGACTTCAATAGGAGAAACTCCATTCTCACTTGCCTTTGGCACAGAGGCAGTTGTCCCAGTTAAGCTTGAGCAAACTACCTTCCTAGTCCATAACTACATGCAAAGTGAAAATGACAAACAACTCACCCTCAACTTGGATCTAGTCAAGGAACACATAATCCAGGCTCACTTGAGGAACATGGCTTACAAGCAGCGCATCTCCAACTACTTTGACTCTAGGGTCTAACCTCGCTCTTTCAAATTTGGGGACTGGGTATTAAAGAAAAGACTACTCTGCGACAGAGTCCCGAGCAAAGGCACACTTAGTCCAAACTGGGATAGACCTTTTGAAGTCATTGGCATCAGTCGCCCTAGCTCCTACAAACTCAGAAGCTCCAATGGCAAAACCCTTGGCCATCCATGGAACGCTAATCACTTGAAGTACTACTACAAGTAGACTCACAGTGTACAAATGTTGAGCTATAGCCGTTCGACATCTTATGTAATGAAGGTCATTTGGCAATACGCTCTCTCTCGCTTCGACATGCACACTCGGCATAACCAGTGCATGACTTCACCGGGCGCATCTTATAGTAGTAACGCCACTGATGGAAGGAAGGCTCACCTAATCCACACTCCATCCAAATAATATAAAACCCGATCAAGGTATCCCAAAAACCAGGGTTGAGTTGCCCAGGCGCATATCCAATAAAAGATAGCATATGCCGCAACCACGGGTGCAAAAGTAGCTTCACCCATAAGGTCATTAGTATTTGGGTGTAGAACATAACATGACCCTTGGACGGCTCAGAAGGCAACTCCTAATGATGCACCAAACGCATTCCTACACTACCGGAGATACTACATGACGGCATTAGGGCCTCAAGTTTCTTTTTGCTATCTAACAAGTTGTTTTCTAAATGGTCTGCTGTGAACTCAGAGCGAATTATGGGTATGGCATCACAAACAACCCCCTCACCCACTAGCATGGAGGAATAACCAATATTGGCTAAGGTTTGACAATTGTGAAGATCAAACCATGAGAAAGCCCCACATGGAAAATCTTCAACTTCCACACAAGCTAGGGAGTTTCAAATTTCAAATGTTCAGTTCACTCACTCCAAAAAAAAAAAAAAAAAAAAAAAAACCAGGAAGGAGGAACACAACAAAGCTTCATCAATGGAGGACAACTACAATTCTCAAAAGCTTCACACACTCTTGATCAAGATAGTGTGAAGCAAAATCAATTTATGATGCCAACAAAAGCTTCACCTACAAAGCTTCACCCTACAAAGCTTCACCCTACAAAGCTTCACCTACAAAGCTTCACTACAAAATTTCAACACTAAAACATGCAAGAGCTTCACACACTCTTGATCAAGATAGTGTGAAGCTAAATCAAATTTTATGTCCTAAAAATAGCTTCAACTAGTCAAGCCTTTTTCCCTCTCTCCCTCTTCCATCACCTTTCATCTATCAAATTTCCGCAACTTCTGCTCTTCTTCAATGGAGCCGAATTTTGGATATCTTATAGTTCTTGAACAGATAAACAACTTTCAAGAAGGAAATGTTTCTATTTGAGCAAAGGAAATTAGAGTTTAAAGCTCCAAACATGACAGTCAGATTCTTGCCGATTTCATAGCTGTTGTGATGTTTCAAAGATCTGGAAGTATTTAACGGTTAATTCATCCTGAATTTTTTATATGTTATGGAAGAGATAATGAGGAACAACTTCGATGAAGAAAGTATTTTGATTTGAGCAAGATAAAATGGAGTTTCGAAGCTAACAACAGGCCTGATGGGTTGACAGACAAATCATGAACAGTTACTCATCATACCTGAATGTCTGGAGTTGTACTACTCTGATGGATCTCAAATTTGGATATGTTGTAGATCACAAGTTAAGGAACAACTTTCATGAAGACGACTTTGCGATTTGAGCTACAGAGAAAGGTGTTATAATTGCAGCAACTCAGGCTGATTAGTGGAAACGAAAAGCAATTCCACCACAAAAGTGAACATCAGCAAAAAGTAAACAAAAATTAAAAAAAGGGGGAAGTAGAAATGGGCAAAGGGATGAGACCTTGGGTCTCATTTTTATTATTTCCCTACCTCTCAATATGAAGCAAGAAAGAATTGTACTTCACTAAGAAAGAATTGTGCTTCACCAAATGAAGCAAGACAAGGCATCGATATTCTGACAACTTGGTAACAAGCAAGACACCTCCTTCGGCAACTTTCCTCGACCGGCGACTTGGGGGACTCCTATCATATGCTACTACACCTCAGTACTCGGAAGTTCCGCTACTACTTAGTGACTTGGATCTTTCAAAGTCCCCAATCAAGAAGTTTTCCTCACTTGGGAAATTAGGGGAGCACTATTTCAACCTACAGGATCCACCCACGAAGTTTCAACATGCAAACTTCAACAAAAGAACAAATTCAAAGAACTTGGTGGATGATGCCTTGGTGTATTTAATACAATACGCTAAATGAAGTAAAACTTATTTATTGATATCATCGATAAAATTACATATATGTACATACACAAGAATCAAAACAAACAAACAGGAGGGAACCTTCACAAAGGTTGCCCAGGAAAAGCCTCAGTACTCGACAAAGCACCAGAAAGATGAGGCACCGGAGGAGGATCATTTGGAACCTCTGTACTGGGCAGAACCCCAGAAGGAGGAGGCACCGGAGGTTGATCGTTTGGAGCTTTAGTACCAATAAAGCTCCAGAAGACGAAGGCAATAGGTTCCCTTGGAACAAATCCACAAACCTCTGATGATCACTTAGAATCTGACTCTCGGATTCCTCCAGCCGGTCAAGCTTTCTCTTCATGCCCGTGGAGTAGCTATGTGCAAGCAGGTGCAACTGTCTATTCTCGTGCTTAAGCCCTCTGATATCCTGTTTAAGGTTTATCACCTCAGCCGCCAAGGATTCAACCTGGCGGGTTTGAGCAAATAGGAGTTGGGCCATATTAGACACAGAAGCCGCACACTAAACACTGAAAGCCAGAGAATCCTGAACAGCTAACTCATCGGACCGTTTGGAAAGTAGTCTGTTATCTTTGGGAGTGAGAAGATTCATGGCCACCACCGCAGCGGTTATGTCATTCTTCATCACAGAATCCCCAATGGCAAGATGACCAGTAGGGGATAAGAAAGACGAACGCCATATGTTGTCTTGAGGAGACATGGCTGCCTCTCCCTCGACATTCAAGTCAAAAAGACGGTCGGATGGGCCAAACATTTTCAGAAATGACGAAGGAAAAATGAGGTCCAATAAATCTCAGAAGCACAAAAATAAAGGGAAGATTTCTACAAGCAGTAACTCTCTGAGCGTACTTCTTGAACACAATTGGTGCCCCTATAAAAGAAAAGGCAATAGGGCCGTTTGTTCAAAAATCGAAGAGACACCACTCCCCGAATTTCGAGCAGCAGATTTTCCGGGGTAAAATTTATCGACAATCTTCACACGCAACACCAGCTCCTCGGAGGGTAACTCTGCCAAAGAACTCTGACAAAGTTAAGGCACGAAAATTTCGAAGTTCCAGCTACCCTACTATTACCCACAAGGGTAAAAGAACAGCACCACTACTTGCTAATTGGGAAATCACTATACGAGTCAAATCTGTCCTCTATGGCAAAGCATACCCACAAGAATGCCTAATTTTTCCTCATCTCCAAGAACACACCTTCAACAGATCTGCTTGTTCAAAAATCGAAGGGGCAACGCTTTCTGAATTTTGAGAGCCAGATCTTCAACAGATTTGCTTGGTTCAAAAATCGAAGAGGCAACGCTTTCTGAATTTCAAGAGCCAGATCTTCAACATACCCGCTTGTTCAAAAATCGAAGAGGCACCTCTCTTCGAACTTCGAAGAGCTAGATTTTCCTGGATATAATTTGTCGACACTTTTCACAAGCAACATCAGCTTTCCGGATATCACAGAACACTTTATCAAAAGATCTCTGACAAAGTTAAAACACGTGAATCTCGCAGCTCCCACTACATTACTGTAATCGAGAAGGGTAAAGGAACGACATTACTACTTGTCGATTGGAGAAATTTCTATATATGCCAACCTTTATCCTCCACAGCCAGGTAGACCTCCAAAAATGCTCAACCTTTCCTCACACCCAAGAGGACACTCCCAACGAAGCCTCTCGAAATACTTAGCTTTCTTTCCCCCCGATAATACCTCTGCAAATAAGCCATACCAGAGCAAGAGTCCCCATATCATCAGGGACAAAAGCAAGAGTATCCCATATCATGTTTTTTCCCTGTCTTTTCCTTTGCCCTTGCTCTTACTTCCAAGACAAGGAGAAAGAGAGCAATCAACCAGCACTTGGTATCAATCTTCCGATCTGGAACCCCTTCCTGATTGCTTACCTAGCATTGCTCTCGAGTATTCATCTTCAACTGCTGATGTACTTTCGAAGAAGATGCCACATCTGCATGGGGAACAGATAAGGCAAGTGAAATTAATACCTTGAAGCATGTGGAGACAACGTGCTAATTCATCCTCAACTAAACTTAGGATCACTTGCCATGTGAGATTACTCATGGTCCGATTTCATTCAAAAATCAAGCCACCAACGGCCCTTGAAGAAATTACAAGTCCAATTCAAGATCAAGTCTCATATTCCTTGCTAAGAAGCCATCCAGCTCAGTTCAAGAATAAACCTGTGGAAAGATACTTCTTCAAAAGCAAAAGTACCTCATATCATCAGAGTCGAAGGCAAAAATATCTTATGGCATGCTTTTCCTTTACCCTTGCTCTTGCCTGCGGGACAAGGAGAAAGAAAGCAATCGGTCGGCACTTGGAAAGATTGAACAAAGAAACAGACCATCACATCTACCTCGTGCCTGCCTGCCGTTCAGAAGAAACAAGCAGAGAAGAATGCAGCATGATGAGCTGTAACAGATCACTATAGCATGACACCCTACCCTGCACAATCATATAACTCAGCAGAAGGAGTCTGAGTTGAATCCAAGAGCTCGAGAAGCTTCAACAACCTTTCGCTGACACTATCGCCAAAGAGCAAAGCCTCGCCATACCACACCCACTACTTTGTCAACAGTAAAAGTATCCTATATCATCAGGGTCAAACGTACTCTAGATTTGACGGACTTGTTTTGACCCTCAAATTCCTGAGTTGGCTCGCTTATTTGGAGGAAACCAGAAAACCCTCCAGCCCAGTTCAAGAATAAACCTATGGAAAGTTACTTCTTCAAAAGCAAAAGTATCTCATATCATCTCTTCTCCCTTTTCTTCTCTTTATCCTTCTTGTTGAATGAGAGACAAGGAGAAGGAGAATAATTAGCCGGAACCCAAAGTCAAGCTTCCGACCTAGACCTGATTGCTTGGGCTTCTTTTCCCTGATTGCTTACCTTGTCTGTCACCTCTTTCGGCAGATCTCCTCGCTCAGAGACTTGGGGGACTCCTACTATAGTGTTTGTATCACACTTGACCAAGCCCGAAACTACAAGTAAGCTTCAAGGAAAAATGATACATTACCTTGTGCGTCAACATCAGCTAGAGATACCACTCATGAATGGATGAGAAGTACTTCCAGACAAGATGCCACTTCCACCTATGGAACAAAAAAGACAAGTGAAAACGACACCACACTTCAGTACTCGGAAGTTTCAGGATTACTCAGTGGCTTGGATCTTACAAGTCCTCAACCGAGGAGCTTCCCTCACTCGGGAACTTAGGGGAACATTGTTTGTACCATACTTGACCAATCCCGAAACTACTGAGCACTGGTCAACATTATACCGTCAAGGACCCACAAGGTCAAAGGCCAATCACAAGGCATCAGAGGCCAATCACAGCGCGACACGTGTCAACATCAGAAGTCAATCACAAGACGACACGTGTCAATGTCAGAACAAAGCTAGAAACTCTCTTCTATAAATAGGGATCATTCTCCCACAATAATCCCTAATGTCATTTGTACTAAATCATTCACTAGAATTCACTAAAGGAAAGCTTGAACCTTTGTATTTGTGTAAACCCTTCACAATTAATGAGAACTTCTCTACTCCGTGGACGTAGCCAATCTGGGTGAACCACATACATCTTGTGTTTGCTTCCCTGTCTCTGTCCATTTACATACTTGTCCACACTAGTGACCGGAGCGACCAAGCGAAGGTCACAAACTTGAAACTTTCTGTTGTACCAAAGTCCTCACTGATTTTGTGCATCAACAAACCTAATAAATGTTTATTTTTAAAAACTTTATGAAGATATTTAAAATGTTAGGACTAATTTAAAATCACCACTAAAATTTGTGTACCTATCCAGGCTTACCTAAAGTTAAACTTCATATAAAAATCGACTCTATTATCTATATCTAAATCTTATGTATGAATTCTTTTAGAAGTTTTTCGTGTGGTGTTTGGAGTCAAGGGTTGGAATTTTATTGGGGGTGTGACTGTGTTTAGGGGTTTAGAACTTTTTCTTTATTGGGATTCTAGAGAATTCTCTCAACTCATTTTCCATAAAAGAAATACAAAAATTGGAATGAAAAGCGTGAAATTTCTAACGGATAGGCCAAAGGTACGAATGGGTGAATATTACAGGAATTAAAAGTACCGTGCTCTTGTTCATACTTGTGTTGAAAGTATTTGGATTTGTTTCCGACTCCATGAGTTTGGTGTTCGCTTACCCTTTTATGTTCTGCCGTCGTCGTGGTAATCCTGGTGGTACTTAACTTGCTTCTAATCCGGTTCATCATAAATTATTATCACATACGTCATATTAAACTGAATTTTCTTTGTTCGGTAAAAGGTGGCACCCCGCCGTCATTAGGTTTGTTATATTTCTTCCCCTGGTCAACCTCTTGACCTCCTTTACCAAGGCCCATCAACTCAAGCATCATGTTCTTTCAACGATCAAATTCGTCTAGTTTGGGAGGCGTTAGCTTTAAATTAATTAATTTAGAATCTTCTCCGTAATTATCCAAATTATAAGAATGTCATTTTCAGTTGTAAGTGGCCATTAATTTATTATAGTTTTGTACGAACTCTAATACTCTCCACAAATAAATATGAGTAATGTTATTCATATCATGTTTTTATACCATATTTCTATACCACCTTAGGTGGCATCTGATGTTGACGGCCACATCATTTGAAAAATTTGTAAAACCTAAGGAAATGAAGGAGAAAGACTCTTCGTATACCACAATCAGCATTTAATTAACTAGTTTTTCTTAATTATTTGTTTATTAAATAATAAACTAAATTTAAAAATCTGATTAATGACTGTCCACCTCAAATATCACCTAAGATGTGGTACAAAATGTGGTACACATGGTAGGAATATCATTACTCAATAAATATTTATAGAGTCCCACAATCCGTCTAATAACCACAAAAAGCCCTCGAAAGAAAACAATGGCGGGCGCCGGAGGAGAGCCCAACAGGTTCAAGCAATTCGACGTCGTCTCAGACCCCTCAGATAATGCGGGAGTGGAAGATTCTCGAGAAGCACCTCCCGGACTCCATCTACGTGCGCGTCTACGAAACCCGCATCGACCTCCTCCGGGCCGTTATCATCGGCGCCGCCGGCACTCCCTACCACGACGCGCTCTTCTTATTCGACATCGCATTCCCGTCAGATTACCCGACCCGCCCTCCCCAGGCCTATTACCACTCTTTCGGGAACCGGGTCAACCCGAATCTCTACGAGAGCGGGTTCGTCTGCCTGAGCCTGCTCAACACCTGGCAAGGCACGAAGCGGGAGATGTGGGATCCGTCTCAGTCGACAATCCTCCAGGTCCTGGTGTCGATCCAGGGTCTCGTGCTCAACGAGCGGCCCTATTTCAACGAACCCGGCACCTACATTCGCTGGGCAAGGCTGGCGCGGGAGTACGACGAGGACAAGTTCGTGTTGACTCACCAAACAACGCACCAGCTGCTGCGGAGGCCGCCCAAAAATTTCGAGGCGTTAGTCGCCGAGCACTTTCGGCAGAGAGCGAGTGTGATACTGAGAGCGTGCGTCGCGTACGCGAGCGGGCGCGTGGCAGTGGGTGATTACAAGGAGGGTCATGCGAACGGTGCCGGTTCGGTGAGGAAGGTTAGGAAGAAATAGTCGGTGGAGTTGCTGTACCCGCAATTGTTTGAGGGTTTTCGAAGCAACGGGGCTTGTTTGGAGGGTTTGGCCGAGAACCTGAAGGTCGAGGTGCCCAAACCGCCACCGTCCGTGCAGAGGAGGGGAACGAGAGTGGCATTGTCGGGTGGGTTTTTTAGAACTTGAAAAATATTTTGGGATGTGGATCGTAGAATAAGAAGAAAGTGACAAGCAAGAAGAAGGCCGGGTGTGGCTCCAAACGCAATGCTGGAGGAGCCGCTAATGCTGATCGAGGAGGGCAGATTCGAATTTTTCGTTTGTTTCTAGGGGTATTTTGGGTATATAAAAACTAATAGGAATTTATTAGGGTTTATTAGGATTGGGTTTATGCTTCTTTAATTTGGTTTATTTGTTGTTGCGATGGTTCCCGAACGCTACAAGAGGATCTAATGATTTAAGACTTTATTAACTCTAAAGTTCAATTTAAGTCATACAACGTCTTGGATATATGAAGTTGATTTATATTTATATTTAGTAGATCATATAATGTGGCAGTTGATAAGTGGTCCTTAAAATTGATCTACCTCATCAAGATGATCTCTGAATTTGAAAATCGATTAATATAGTCCTTGAAAATAGATGTCGCAAATCAATGCAGTCTTTTCGTCACAATTCTATTAAAAATTTTGTTATGTGATGATGTGACGCATACAATCTAATTAAATATTATCCATGTGGATTTAAATATTAAAAAAAGTTATTTTTTCTATGGAATTAAAAAAAAATTGTTATTTCTATATAAGGAAAAAATAATTAAAAACTATGTACTTCATCTGTTCAGCTTCTTTGGAGTTCTTCCCCTCCCACCCGCAACCAAACACACCAGTCGCTTTGCAATCCCTCCATCTCCATTTTTCTCAACGGCGAGTTTCCTACCACCACTTTCATTGACACTGTTGCTGTGATTTCAATGCCAGTGTACAACCAAAAATTTCAATTCTCGAAAGAAAAGACAAAATTTGACCACTGAAGATAAAAATAATAATAATAATAATAATAATAAAAAACACACAATTTCAAAAACCAAAAAAATTCAAAGATCAAAACGATCCAAAAACACAAAGGGTAAATTCAAAAATCCAAAGGTGTTACGTTGACTCCAGATTATAGCGGCAAAGCCCCATTACTAAAAAACTTGATAGCAATCGCACTCCCAATCACCTCATGTAAATCAGCCCCAATCAACGCCGGCTCCGCCATCACCCACAACACCATCCTCGGCCACGTCGGGTACTCCTCCCTACACAACTCCGCCAAGTGCCGCTCATTCGCCACCCAAGCCGAGCCAAAAGCAGCTGCACCAACAACAACATCCGCATTGCCATCGCCCACATCAACGACTTCCAATCATCTTCTTTTTTTCCTAAGTTTTTAATTTTACAAAATATTTTTTTAATATTTAAATTCATATGGATAATATTTAATCAGCACATAACAGAGTTTTTGACAGAACTATGACAGAAGGATCACATTGATCTTCGACACCCATTTTCACGGGCTATATTGATCGATTTTTAATTTCAGGGACCATCTTGATGTAGTAGATCAATTTAAAGGACAATTTGTGATAAAAATCCTAATTTAAATTATTATAAACGATATGCAATTATCAATCGTCACGTCTTTAGTCTACAAAATATAATCCAAGGACAATCTCGAAAACCAACTTATTTGAACAAAATCTTTAAGCTATTTAATATGGCAGGTGACATGTACATGCCTAAAGATCAACTCTTGTATTTTTATTCTTTTAATAATTAGAATCAACTTGTCACTTAGTACAACGATCTAATGGTATTCACTCATCATAAAAATAAAATAAAATAAAATAAAAAATTCCATAGAAAAACATGGTATTCATTCACTTGTAAGTGGGATGTCTTAAGTTCGATTCTCGCCAAAAACGAAGTTGAACCACATTATTATCACAAGCCAATTGTATGGCTTAGTCCAATCTCCACCTCTTAGACCATCTCCAACCCTTAGATTAAAACCTATATTTTTTAACCCAGAAACAGTTTTTTGCCTCCAACTCTTCGGGGTTAAATTTTTAATACGAGATTATTAAAAAATGAATTTGGGATAATTTTTTTTTCTTAAAGTAACTTTAAAAAAAATGTAGATTATCCTAATTTAATTTTATTAACATTTTAACCTAAAAATATTTAGATTCCAATAAATATTGAAAAATCACTAAAACGGCACCATGAAACTCGTAGAACACTACGAAAGAATATGAAACACATAAGACAATTATTTTTAATTACTGTAGCCGTTGGATATAAATTTGGACCTTTAGATATTTTTTTTACCGTTGAATTTGATGAAATTAGATCTTAGCCGTTTGATTCAATGAATTTAACTCATAAATGATTTTGGGTTTTAACTAATATTTGCCCTAAGGGTTGAAGCAAGTTAGAGTAAATTTAGAACCCAAAATTTAAGTTTTACTCCAAGGGTTGGAGTAGGTCTTAGTGTAAATACTACCGTTTGTTAAAAAAAAAAAATTAGAATCGATTTTACTAAAAGATAATGTTAATTTCTTATTGGTGACACCATAATGTAAACCAAATTTACAAATCAAATAATGTGGTTATTGATGATTAGATTATTACTTAAGCATTCATTAACGTGCATATTTTTTATTAGTGGCCCATCATTAGTTTAAAATTTTGGTCCCTAGCATTACAGTTTTCTAAAAATAAACTTCTAGCCATGTCAATTCGCATCTTCCCCCTTCTTCTTCCCCCACGTCCTAACCACCCAATTCCACCACCGGCAACTCCTCCACGACTCACTTCCAGTTACTGGCAGCAACCAAACCCCAACTGCCCACCCAGTGGCGAAGCTACATGAGGGTGAGGAGTGGCGGCTGCCTTTCCCTTCGCCGGAAAACATGTCTGGATATCTGGTTCAGCCCCTCTTTGTTTGTCCAGTGATCTGGTTCTGCTGTACGCAACAATAAATTGCCTTTTTTTTTTTCACCACATGGTCTGTTATATATCGAGTATAGATAAATGCGGCCATAGGATATTTGCATGTGATACAATATTTCTAATAGAGGCTAGATATGCTAGTAAATGCTAGTTGTGCATAGGTAGACGCTCGTGTACTCATATGTGTTGTACTCTTACTAGCTCAATTGTAGAGAAGCTCGATTCTTCTCTTTGTGTAGCGAGATATGCCTAGATTCTGATTACATCCCTTTTTATGTAAGCTGTAACAGCCCGTCCCGAGATATTCGTATCAGGGACATGAAATGACATTTTTACCCCTGTATCGGTGGTGACGTGTGTATGTATTTCGGGGTTGGTTTTGGAAATTGGGCTTGGTGGTGTGGCCCTAATATTGTACACGTACACACCTACACCCATACACCATATCTCATTCTCTCTCTTCCTTTCTCCCTCATTCTTCTCAATTTTTCTCCCATTTTCTCTACAATATGTACGGACAACATTGGAGCTTTTGATCGTGGCACGGATCGAGACTTCAACCTCCATTATCGTGTTCCTTGCAACCTTGCGAACCCAATCATACCTTTGGTTTAGTTTGAAACCCAAGAGCACTTGTAGAGGTACTATTCATGTACTTTTAATCTAGGGAGTTTTAGGACATTCTAAGATCACAGGGAGCTTTAGAATGTTCTTGTGAAGCTCGGAGGACAAAATTGGAGGTTTTTGGACGTCGGGATCGCGAGTTCTGAAGTTGGCCAGATTTCGTGGTTTTTCTCCGACGAGTTTTCGTCGTGTTTTGAACTTTAAAGAGGTATAGGACTCTTCCCCTTGTCCTAAGCTTCATTTTGGTGTTAATTTCGTGAAATTTGGTTGTAAATTGAGTGAGAAATTAGGATTAGAAGATTTTTTCGGTGACTGGAGGTAAGGGACAAGGGAATATTCTGTCAAAGTTGACGGAATATTCTTAACGGAAGGTAACGGCGTCAGTTAACCTTAACGAAATATTCTAGAGATTTAACGGAATATTCCCTAACAACGTTAGGGTTTCCGTCAGCATGCACGGCACGTGGCCGCGCGTGGGCAGCACGTGTTGCTGTGCTTTGGCCGGTGCGTGAGGGCGCGTGGGGCTTCAAAAAATTATTATAAAAATATGGAGGTGTTCGTGGGATTGAGTAAAGCATGTTGGTATATTCAAACACCCAAATTGAGCAATGTATGATAATTTATTACCTAAGTTTGGTTATGTGCGTAATTAACGATTGTATAGTTGTTTCGCATATAGGTGAGATTTATCCCGAGGACGAGCGCAGCCACGCGAGGCTTGGGGGCTACGATCCGTCTACTTATCAGTGAATGGGCTTTTGTTTTCAGTATATATATATATATATATATATATATATATATATATATATATATATATATTGACTGATTCCCAGAAACACGTTTTGAATGATTTTATGAAATTGAATGCCATGTCAAATGCCATATATATTTATTGCTATGTTTATGTGATTATATGTTGAGGCACTGCGGACGCCAGGTAAGTCAGGTGAGTATGTGTTTTTATTATGATGATTATGGTGATATTGATGAGATTAGAATATGGCTCATTTACCTGCACATCGGGGTTTGTGCTCCGCCAGAGTAGGGCTTAGCTTTCACGTGATCGTTCACCTCTTGCACCGTATGCTCACCTTGGATCTAAGGCAGGTGCTAGTCTGTCGTACATACCACTATAGGTGGTTCCGACTTGTAGGTGACCCGCGATTCATCTTCAGCCTTCACGTGACCGTAGCACAGAGCGTTTTTATATACTCAGCTTGTCGTACAAACCACTATAGGTGGTTCCGATATGGGTGCAGGTTATTGATTGAGAGTTTGGATTGAGAATTTAGTTGAGGAGCCATATATTCAGCCGTACAGGTCACTATAGGTGACTCCGGCTGATTTATATGCATTGCCGGCATGTTATGCATTGAGATATCACCTGATTGACTTTGATGATATTGTTGCATGCTTCGATATTGGATATGGTTTATTCGGACATGGCAATATTTGAATGTTGGTTTTTAGTATAAGTACGTATATATTTTTCTGGGAAGTATATATATTTTTACAGTGAGGGGTTATAACTTTATTTCGAAGTGATTTCAGAAAAGCTTTGTTTTTGCCCACTCACGTTTTTGTTTTGCGCCCCTCCAGGTATTAGATAGCATTGGTGGCAAGCGAGGTTTCAAGACAAATCTGACAGTGCACTATCCATGTAAATATTCTGATTATCTTGTTAAGTCTTTCTGGACTGCACCTAGGATGCTCGAACCTTGTAAATTATGCTTTTGTTCTTCACACTTTATAATGGTCTTTTATCACTAGTTATGTTATTTTAATACTTATCATCTTGATACATATTTCCGCACTGCGCACATGGCTACGTCACGCTCACGTGACGGCCAGCACGTCCCGATATTTGGATCGGGGTGTGTCATAAGCTCCTAGAATTGATTTTTTTAATAATTTTGTCAATTTATTTTGAGGCTAATAGAGATTAGACAAACATAACTATACATTAAGACCTCGTAAAAGATTATTGAAGCGCGCAACATATATTTCGTTCGATCGTCAAAAGTTTACAATGATAATCATAATTTCGCCCAAAAACCTTCATTGGTCGAGCTCCTAATTGGTACTCACCGAGTTATGCTGTGTCTTGTCGATTTTTGCCGAGGCCTGTCGAGCAAGACATTTTATCAAACGCAACATGGGGACCATAAGGTCGCACACAAGAAATAAGAAAAGAAAGACAAAAGAAGAGAAAGAAGTAAATTTACAAATAACTATACATAGGGTTGCACAAAAGAAATAGCACGTTGAATAATTTAATTTTTTTACTTATTCTTTTAGTTTACCGCAGTTGTGTATGTGAGTCATATACAAATATACATTGAGATCATGAAGCTATTAGAGTCATGAACAGCCAATAACCCATGTTGAGTCCACTACTAAATAGAGGGAACCTAATCCTTTATATGGAGCAAATTTACAAGCTCCTGTATAAAATATATTTATTGCTTGGCAAATTCAACTATCAACTAATTAATAATTCCAAAAGTCCTTGCTGGCGCGTATCAAAAACTACCTACTACTTTCACCCCAAAAAAGAAAAAGAAAAAGGAAAAACTACCTACTATTTGTTTTCTTTTCCCCCCAAAATAATGCCTACTATTTGGTTGTCGGAGTAGCAATGCGAACGAGGATATATAACTGCACGCAATCGGATATCTGTATCCAATTATACGATAGCTCAGTGCACGTAATTGGGTGGCTTAGCTTAGATGTAGTTTTTCCTTTCCTCCAACCTCACCGTCACGAGAAGGTCTTAAGTGCAGCCATACGACCCTCACACACATAAGTTGTAATGGTTTTTTCTATGTATACAAATTTTTTCAAAGGTTTGGTAGATCTTTTCTTGGACAATTACAACTTGCATGTTGCTAACAACCAGGAAAACGTGTGAACCGATTATCTTTTTCCAAGTCTTATGCATAAAATATGATAAAACTAATTTTGCTTTTAGAAAACTCCTGGATGTGTTTCTGAACAATTTCTTGGTGCTTGTGGAAAATAAATTTTCACACAAATCCTACAAAAATTTAAAAATGACAACTATATCACAATTTTCTTTATAGTTGTTCGTATCATAAAGAACATATATTATTTTTATCTATTAATTTAAATTTGTGATATGAGATTTCATTTTTATCCTAAAAAATAAGTGACTTATTAGTAGACCAAATGATCATGGACCGTCCGATGATTAAGAGAAAAACTGACCCTGCTCACGGACAATGGTTGTATAAAATGAAAGAGCTAAAACAATGACTGATGGAAGGTCGGAAGTTTCTAGTCACTTTCAGGTGTTCATCTGATTCTAAAAGTTTCGTCACTCGTTACGAATTAATGTGCCCCTGTCCTACACTGTTAGTCTAAGCCTATCAAACGTCAACATTGCTAGTTTGCCACGACACCTTGGCGAGGCGGCCTTTTGTTTCTGTCCGTTTGTTCCAACTCCCTGACTAACCCATCAACTTATGCCCACATGCACGGCAGTATTCTAATCTAATATCTACGTCAATTACAATAATTCTTAAGTCGAAATATCTCTTTACTCTATTATCATTCATCGTATATGTCAGGTCTATTTTTTTTTCAAAATCAACATCAATCCAGCATGTATGAAAAATGACTCACATGACACAAATGAAACATTTATGTAAGCTAAAAACATCGTCACTGATTGTCATTGGTAGTACAAAAATAGTGATAACTTGATAGTTAGTCAGACCCAAAAACAATAGCGTAATTACATTTTACTTTATGATCCTACAAAAAAGAAACATTTTAGTTGATGAATTATTATTTTTTATTTCTAAGAAACAAGGATCAAACGATTACTAGTCTAAACTAAAAGGGTGAAATTCCTTTGAATAATTAGTCCAAGTAGAAAGTGGCCAAAAACACCGATGTCTACGTCCATTATTGTTGTAAACAACCTGTCTTTGTTCATTCTTTATTGACAAACGCGGGCGAGAAAAACAGAAACAGGTAAGAAGCTTCTCTGCTATATATGTCATAGTACGCGCTTTACATATCTGTTTTTCTCATCCATATATGTTTATATATAAATACATGTACTAATTAAATTAAAACCCATCTGCATAATTTTGTAGCTCTGATCGCCTGACCTCCTCCACTGTAATACTAGCTAGTCCAAGTATTTTTCCGATTCTGCGATACATAGAAACCTCACCGGAAAGGGAAGAGGTTTACTGCAATTACCACTTACCTCTGATCCGTCGCTCTTTGATACAAACATAAACATGAAGAAGTCGCATCAAGGCAAACCCATATACATTTTCTGTTTAGTATTCTTTTTATGTTCCGCAACATCGATCACAGCTCAAGAAGTTGGTAAGCACAACAAATAACAGTACATACCTATATGTTCTTGTTCCGTTTGTTTCTTTCTTTCGTCGCAAGTTTATTCACAAGTGGATACACTCATATTGGTATTGCAGAAGATGAACGAGAGTTCGATTATCTTCAGGGAAGTGGAAAGGGACCGAAGCAGTGGGGAGCGATGAAGAAAGAATGGTCAGCCTGTAAGAATGGAGGCATGCAATCTCCTATTGATTTATCGAGTCACAGGGTCACGTTAGTCCCAAACTTGGGCAAGCTCAACATCTCTTACAATCCTTGTAATGCCACCGTAAAGAATAGAGGCCACGATATTTCGATTTACTGGGAGGGCAACGCTGGATCAATTCACATAAATGGTACTCAGTATTTGCTAAAACAATCTCACTGGCACTCCCCTTCCGAGCATTCCGTCAATGGCAGGAGGTACGACATGGAGCTCCACATGGTTCATCTAAGCTCCGATCCCAATGTCACAAACAAGATCGCTGTTGTTGGCGTCCTATACAAGATTGGTCGCCCTGACTTTTTCCTTTCTAAGGTACATACGTACTCCATAGCTCAAAAAACAAATTCTCGATTGCTTAAGTTGCAATAAACGTGAATACATATGTTGTCAGATTGTAAATGCTGGTAAATTTTTTGCTTCAATGTTCGTCCAAATCTCAACATAACTGTTGTAGGTTATGAAAATTGAAAAGTACATTTGTCCTAAAATGTTGCTAGTTGTGGATTGATTTCAGTTGACAGGGCATGTAAAGTCAATGATGGATCAGATGGAAGAGAGAAACATAGGGACAATTGATCCCCGAGAAATTAAAATCCGTAAGAAAAACTATTACAGATACATGGGCTCACTCACTGTTCCTCCTTGCACTGAAGGCGTTATTTGGACCATCAATAAAAAGGTGATTAATTAACTGGTCCTCCTTAATAAAACCCTCAATAATCATATAAAGTTCATATATGAAGCTTCCTTTTTAATTTGGACCATCAATTTAGTATGTGGCTCTTTACCAAATTCATTTTACATATTTCCAACAGATAAGAACAGTCTCAAGGGATCAAGTAAAGCTATTTCGAGTCGTTGTGCATGATGTAAGTGTTTCCACATCTCTACTCTTTTTCGGAAAGCCCTCCCCAACCCAAAACTATCATATCTTTGCAGATCTGACTGTTGGATAATAAATGAATTAATCGTATGTGCTTAGCCAAGTTTCACATAGATATCTGATTTTCTTTTTTGTTTCTTTTTTGGATCAGTATGCAGAGATGAATGCAAGGCCAGTACAACCACTTAATCTTCGAGAGATCCAGGTCTTTGACAGAAGAACAGGGAGCACAAATAACTGATGATATCTCAACTCCTATCAGGAGTTTCTCACCACATTTTTTAATGTATAATCGGAAATGTTTCCCATTGTTATTGCTCTCCCACTTGCTAAATATGTTGAGCAGAATCAATTGGTTATCATGATAGTGATAATCACGTCGTTGTATTATATGGACTTGGATTGTCTGCCCTCCCACTTCTCATCCCCTTCCCATCCCCTTCCCATCCCCTTCTATTTGTGCAGTCACAGTTAAGTCACGTCAACATTTTATATTGATTTTTGAGTAAATTGTAGCTATGGTCCCTTAACGTTAACTCAATTGGAGCAATGGTCCCTCAACTAAAAATTTCTTACCATTGGTCCCTCAACTTTAATTCAACTGGAGAAATGGTCCCTTAACTTTAACCCAATTGTAGCAATGGTCTTTCCAACATAACTCGTTTTGACAAAATTTTTGACGTAGTTGACTAAAATGACCATAATTACACTTTGATGAGTTGAGGGACCCTAATTATATAAATGGCTATTCCAACATAACTTATTTTGACAAAATTTTGACGAAATTGATGAAAATAACTATAACTACACATTTTGATAAGTTGAGAACCAATGGTAATGGATTTTTAGTTGAGGGACCATTGCTCCAATTTGATTAAAGTTGAGGGACCATTGCTACAATTTACTCTTGATTTTTTTTAAAGAAACAATAAGACAAAAAGCAACAGGAATATAAAATGTTGACGTGGCTTAACCGTGACCGCACAAATAGGAGGGGATGGGAAGTGGGAGGGCAGACAATCCAAGTCCGTATAATGTAGACTTATCACAATTTTTTATCATATAATATATGTGATACATGATGTACTAAATTAATATTAAATAAGATAAAATTATTAATTAATGTAATATGTTTACATTTGTCACATCATCTCATATTCAATACTAAATAAGATAAAATTATTAATTAATATAATATGTTTACATTTGTCACGTCATCTGATATTCAGGGGTGGTGCAAAATGAGAGAGGATCCTTACCAGACCCTTTTTGTGAGGGTCTCAGGAATCCTCTAATCACATCTGTTTATTGTACATCATAAGGTCAGTTTTTATCAGGTGCTGTTTATATTCAATTTTAAATAAAAAATTTACAATAATTTTTTACCGCACGATATACGATGAATGGATGTGATTAGAGGATCCGACGAGGATCCTCCTGGGTGCAAAATGATTGTATGACTTGTGTGGATGCAAATTTCCGTATTCTTCTTAGTCGAAAATGCACTTGCAAAACAATTAACGCCTTAAGTCAAAGCCAAGAGCCTCACGCGCCCATGATGACTGGGGGGCGTGTGCGGTAGTGCGTGAAGTGATGCGTGAGGACTCGAGACCTAACCCAAGGTTATTCAATGTCACGAATCACTTCTGCACTTCGTTTGTACAAATTTAGAACCGTTTATCACATTTGAGTTAAAGTTTTAGTGAACCTTAGAATTTACTTAGTGTTGGTACTAAAGTAATGTTTTACAGGTGCAAGCTTGAGTAGCCTAGACAAAGGCAAAGAGAAACACACGTAATTTCTGTAAGTGGATCCCCTAGGCCAAAACGACGTCGTTTTGGTCCTGGTAAAAAAAATAAAACAAAACGGCGACGCTTCGTATGTTTGAAAGAAAAAAAAAAAAAATATATATGTATATATATATAGGGGGAACCGTGTGTCCCCCGTTCCCTCTCTGTCCCGTGTGTCCCCCTTTTCTTTTTCAACCTTTCCCATTTGCCAATCAGAGACAGAAAGCAAAGCTGCCCCCCAAAATCCCAGCAACAACAGAACGGAAAAAAATTTTAATTCCTGTTTGGCTGATTCTCGTTGGCTTTTTGCTGCCTCCACCAGCCACTCCAAGCTCCAACCACTCTCCAGCCGCTGAGTCGCCGGCTTCCAGCCTTCAAAGGTAAATTTTTTTAATTCCTAAATTTATAATCCCTAACCCTAGTTAATTATTTAATACAAATTTTGCTTAATTGGTATAGAATCATATGGTAATGCACTAATATGGTTATTGGTTATTGGTTATTGATTATTGATATGATTCTATGACTATTGATATGAAATTATGAAATTATTTTTTAAAGTGAAAATTAAAATTTGAATTCTTGATTATTGATTAATTAATTGAAGGCTTTATAGCCAAAATGGTCCTTGAGATTTGCATAACTCATCATTTTGGTCCTTGAGATTGAAAATCAATAGAAATGGTCATTGAGATTGTCCACTATCCATTATTTTGGTCATTCCGTTAAAAACTCCGTTAAGTGTCCCGAAGCTCTTGGCCGGAAGTTTGGGCAATTTTCAAAGCTTCGTAACTCAATCGTTTCTTAACCAAATTCGACTCATAATATATCAAAATGAAGATAGGAAAGTGTAGAACAAGATTATACCAATTTGGAAGCCCAATGGTTGCCGGAGATGGTCGAAAAATAGCCTGAAAGGTGACTGGTCAACAGGAAAACTGGAAAACTCACCGGAAATTGGGTAAATTTTAAATGTTCATAACTTCTTCAATACTCAACGAAATCGAGTGATTCAAAAATGAAAATCATACTTCTCAATGAGACAAAGAGAATGGCACCTTCTCAATGGCTAATTCACCGTGGTTTGACCAGAAAACAGCTCAAAAGTGGTTAACTCGAGACCAAGATAACCACTTTTGAGCCATTTTGTGGGTAAACCACGATGAGTTAGCCATCGAGAAAGGTACCATTCTCTTTGTCTTGTCGAGAAGTATGATTTTAGTTTTTGAATCACTCAATTTTGTTGAGTATTGAAGAAGTTATGAACGTTTAAAGTTTATCCAGTTTTCCAGTTTTCCCGCTAACCAGTCACCTTTCAGGCTATTTTTCGGCCATCTCTGGCAACCATTGGGCTTTCAAATGATATAATCTTGTTCTACACTTTCCTATCTTCATTTTGATATATTATGGGTCGAATTTGGTTAAGAAACGATTGAGTTACGAAGCTTTGAAAATTGCCCAAACTTTCGGCCAAGAGCTCTGGGACACTTAACGGAGTTTTTAACGGAAGGACCAAAATAATGGATGGTGGACAATCTTAGGGACCATTTCTATTGATTTTCAATCTCAGGGACCAAAGTGATGTGTTATGCAAATCTTAGGGACCATTTTGGCCAAAAAGCCTTAATTTACATAATGTATACAATTATTCATATGATTAGTTGAATTGAATTTTTATTTATTGAATAATTTGTATGCTTATTGGTATTGATTAATTGAATTGTTGGTTGGATTAGTTATTATGCATATTAGTATAGTCTACTCTAGGATTAAGAGTCTAAGAATATTTTTTTCTTTCCATTTTATAGTTGCGTAATAGAACGATACTATATGAAACAATGCTTAAATCCTCCTTCAAACATTTCGGGTAGTCATTCTTCTTCAAATATTCCAAGTAGCCCTCCTCCTCCTTGAAATATTCCAAGAAGTCCTCCTTCAAATATTCTAAGTAGTTTACAACAAAGTGAGGCCACTGAGTTGGATGAAATATTGGCTAATCTTCTTGCAGACCCTGGACATAGACGTCGAATGCTTGATTATACACCTAATTATCGTGAAGCAATTCGTAGACACTATCTCCAAAATGATCATTGTCAACCTAGAGACCACATCATGCCAAGAAAAGTTAGCAAAAAAAGATGTTTTATCACCGGTTGGGTTGATAAGTTTAAGTGGTTAAAGTATAGTATATCAAAAGATGCTGCATTTTGCCGTTATTGTTATCTTTTCAAATGTGATTTCAATCAAATAAGTAGCACTGGAAGTGATGTCTTCATTAAGAAAGAGTTTACAAATTGGAAGAAAGAACCTGAAAATCTTCGAGTCCATGAGGAAGGTGTTGGAAGTCTTCATAATAAAGCTGTACAACCAGCTTGAGATTTGATGACACAAAAACAACACATTGAAACATTTGTGATTAAGCAAACCGATGAAGCTCACATTAATTATCATACTTTATTGAGTGCCTCACTTGAGTGCACAAGATGGTTATTGGGATAAGGTTTGCCTTTTCGTGGTCACGATGAATCGTTGAAATCAAGCAATAGGGGTAATTATTTGGAGCTTATGCAATTTATTTCCAAGCATAATGAGCAACTTAAGGAATGTTGTGTTTGAGAATGCTCCCAAGAATCTTTAAGTATACTTCTTCCGATATTCAAAAAGATCTTGTCCGTGCTTGTGCCATTGAAATTATAAATGCAATCACTAAAGATATAGAAGATGCATTTTTTTCTCTTTTGGTTGATGGATCACATGATGCTTCAACTAAAAAGCAAATGGTGGTGGTATTGCGTTATGTGAACAAAAAATGAGAAGCAATTGAAAAGTTTTTGGGTGTGCAACATGACTCATCTACAACTAGTAGCTCGCTTGAATAGGCTATTGAGAGATTCTTTGCTACAACAAATTTGAGTATGTCCAAGTTACGGGGACAAGGCTATGATGGAGCTAGTAATATGAAAGGTGAGCTAAATGGCATTAAAACAAAGATTTTGAACAAGTATCCTCAAGCATTTTATGTTCATTGTTTTGCACACCAACTTCAACTAGCTCTTGTAGCCGTTGCAAAGGGAATTGAAGGTGTCGCCATTTTCTTCAACAATGCTAGTATTTTGGTCAATGCTATTGGATCATCGTGTATGCGTCGTGACGCATTTAGAGAGAAACAACTAGAACAAATTAAGAAAGGTCTTGATATTAGTGATCTTGAAATGGGTAGAGGGTTAAATCAAGATAGTAGTCTCATGCGTCTTTGTGATACAAGTTGGAACTCATATTGTGGTACCATAGTTAGTATTATTGTCATGTTTGAAGCCGTGGTGGAGGTGCTTGAATGGATTAAAGATGATATCAACCAAGACAATTTCGGTGAAGCAAGTAAGTTATTCCATGACATACAAACTTTTGATTTTGTGTTTCACCTTTTTTTTATGAGACTAATATTGGGAATTACAAATGAGTTATCACAAGCATTACAAAAGAAAGGTCAAGATATTGTAAATGCGATGACGTTAGTGGAAGTATGCAAGCAAATACTACAATCCTTAAGAGATGATGACTTTGGGGACTTGCTTGATGATGTACAAAAGTTTTGTGAACAACATGATATTGTCGTTCCTAACATGGAGGATTTGCATTTTGTACCTGGAAAATCAAGGCGTAAAGCTCTAAGACTCACAAACTTCCATTACTATCGTGTGAACCTCTATTTTCAAGTCCTTGATATGTAATTAAAGGAATTGAATGATCACTTCAATGAGGTAAACACTGAGTTGCTTCTTTGTAAGGTTCCGGTAAATAATTTTGCATCTTTTGACAAAACAAAAATTGTTCGTCTATCCCAACTTTATCGTCAAAATTTTGATCGTATGGACCTCATGAATCTTCCAATTCAACTTGACAATTACATTCACGGTATGGAGATGCATAGTGAGTTTTCAGCATTGAGAGAAATTGGTGATCTTGCAAAGGAGGTGGTGAAGACCAGGAGGTGTGCAAGCTTTATGTTAGTGCATAAGCTTCTTACATTAGCTTTGGTGTTACCGGTTGCAATCATTTCGGTAGAGAGAGCTTTTTCTGCTATGAAGATTATGGAAGACATTGTAATTTGTTTGTATTGATAAATTATGGGAGACATTACTATATAAAATGATTTGGTTATTGCTATTCTGTATAACCTTGCAATCTTTTAACTTCGCCATTCCTTTCGTCAATTCCTGGCTTCGCCACTGCGCCCATTCACCTATAACTCACAACCCATCAGCTACCACTACCTCTCAATCTCCTTCTCCACTGATACCCAAACCCACCGCCACATCCATTTCCTAATCTCTGTCTATATGCCCCCCAAATACTACCTAGCAACCAAAACCCATGAAACGCCCCAATCTCTGTGTTGTGATATAAAAGGAATGTTGTGAGCGACCTAAAATCAATTTCAGACCCAAAATCTACTTATGGTAATGAACTTTGATGTTCTTTAAATTTGTATTTTCTGAAACCCAGAATTTGCTCCTGGGTTTTAAATGAATCTCAACCCTAACCAGTAACCCCTATTTTATTGCTTATCGATGTAGGTGTCCAGAAATTTCTCCATTAACGTGGTAATGGTAACTAATAGTGGTGGGGCATATACTTATCATATTTGTATCACATTCTCTAATATTTATACGGTCTCCCAATAGACGTGGATGATATCTTTATTAAAGACGGTACAAATATTAATCTAAAAAAATGATGAAAAATGTAATACATGTAACACAAAAACTACTCAGCTTTATCGTTCGATGCACTAAATAAAGTAGGAATCTTAAGATCTGATTATTAAACAATCCTAGCACATGTTTGTGCTTCAGAAATTAACCATTTTATTCTCTGACTATTTTTTTATTACAATTAAAAGCTAGTATATAATTTGTTTTTTAAATAGTCATGTTCGGGTGAAGATTTCCTTAGTCCCCAAATCAATGGTTTCTAAGGGGTCTTATACCTCTAGTGGTGGCTTGTCAGGCTCTGTACACAAAAATTCAACTAACTCTGGACTCTCGAGTAAGTCTTCTAGCCTATCCAAGTCATATATACATTCAGCCATTTTGATAGCTGTTTCCAGCTCCTTTCCAAAAAAACTATTTTTCACTTTTGTTCTAGTTACTTGGTACCTCTTCCTTTTGTTCATCGGCCAAGCTCTCCCTTTCCTGCTTCTTCTCCATTCTATACACCAACAGTCTTTTGATTAAGGACCTGACTACAACTATTTGGTCATTTCTTCTTTGTTTTGACATCACTGATGTTGGGGAGTTAGGACAATATGGGGTATATCCCATTCTTCCTTGGTGAGGAATAATCCTTGTTCTTGAAGCTTTTGGGCAGTCACCTTAGTCGGGCGGCCGTTCTCATCAGCTCCTAAGTATTGGAGAATCCTAATACTAGGATTGTAAAAGCTAGCTTCTGCAACATTAGCTGTGGGGAGGAATGGCCATGACTTGGCCTTCACCATCTCCCAAAATCCTGATCTCATGGCTCATTCCTCATGGTAAATTGTTACATGTTGGTGTAGGGTGGAAGGCACAGAGAAACTCTGATGAATCCAATCTCGGCCTAGTAAAGCTCTATAAGTGGAAGTGATGTCCACCACGAAGAAGACTAGCATGATTTGCTTGGAGCCCAAGTCAACCTCTAGTGGCAATATCACATGAGTTCTAGTGTTGGCTCCAGAGAAACTGGAAACTGTTAAATCCGTGGGGATGAGATCATTCTCACTTCTACACACCATTTTCATCTGCTTATATGGTAACACATTGACCGCAGCTCCTCCATCAATCAAAACCCTCTTAAAGAGCACTCTTCCTAGATAAGCAGTTACATAAATAGGCTTAAGATGGTTGGCTAGGGTCAAACTCGGGCGACTAAAGACCATTCTATCTAAGTACACTCTCTCGGGCTCTTTTTTTGTGAGCTCGAGCAAACCTATTCCGCCCGACTCTTATTTTCCTGCTTCTTAAACACTAACATGTGCCATCATAGGTTCTGTTGCCAAGTAATCACCATTCATTGTGGCAGGTTGATCATGTTTGGGACAAAACATGGTAAATAGAACAAATGTCATGTTTACATGGAAGTTGCTAGGTTCAGGTAAGTCTTCCTTCTTGCCCTAAATGTGGTCCATGAATTCATCTAACCAGGCATGTGCTTCTTTTGGCAACATCAACTCGAGCAACCTTTCTTCCCTAGTTATGCCAAAGTTATGTGCCCACACTAGATTCTCAGAGAGAGTGTCAACCAGCAATGGTGGGGGCATTCCTCTTTCAGGCGAGATAGTTCCAAAATATATGGGCTCTGGGCTCCATCTTGGTGTTGGTATCATTACCATGTCCTCTTGAGCTCTCCTTAGGATTCTTTACTTCCCAAGATAGGGGCTTTATGGCACATAGTCTCATTCCCCCTCAGTTTTGTTATTTGCCTTTTCTACCTCCCTTTTGCTTCTCCAATGAAGTTGATTTTTTCCCACATGAGGTACTTTCTCAAACTTCACATTTTCAGAGGTTTCTGAGGCAGTGGGGACTTTTAATGAGTTCATATGGGCTTTATGCTTCCTTTGATCTCCTGATCATAGAGGCTCCTATTTATTTGACAGGCCTCCTATCTTTTCCTACTACGTACCATTTCTGGTCGAGTCGGGCAGAGTCTTTCTTGGTGAATGGGGATATAATGCTCTTTGTTCTTCCCTTCATTCTGATATCTCCACCGACATATCTTGGCTGGGGTGGCCTTACGTGCACCCATTTTGGTACTTTGGCTTCTCTGTCTTCCACTTCTTCAGAGGTTTCATAATTTCTGAATACCTCTGATAAGCCCTTTGGTTAAGAATCTCCTCCTAATCTTTGGAAAACATTTCTAGAGGTCTCTTTCTCAACTGTCTGCATGATACTTTTGCCGGCTTTTTGTTTTTCTTTCTCCTTCCTTCTAATTCACATTCACGCTGGCACTTGTTACACAACACTAGCCCTTTAACTATGGCTGATTTGGGTTTCTCGGGCAACTTGATAGTTCCTTCTGTTGGTCTGTCAACTTACCTCCTTTCTGCTTTCACTTCCCAGGTGGCTTTTCCTTTCCGTTTCTCAGCCCATGTCAAGTTGATCATGTTTATTGAGGCTTTTGGGAAGGGATCCATGTCAATCATCATATTGGCTTGTGGTTTTTCCAACAACAACTTTCCTTTCACTATGAGGTCTTGTATCCAATCCCTGAATTGGACACAGTTGGTTATAGAGTGATTGAAGGTATAGTGCAACTTATAATACTTCTTTCCTCTTAGCTCTTCTGGTTTAGGTATATTTTTGGTGATGTCTGGCACAATCACTCCTGCCCACACTAACTCTTCATAGATCTCTGAGGCCTTGGTTAAATCAAAAGAATAACTCTGGCATTTAGGGGCTTCATATGGACAAATCCACCATCATTCATCACCACTTTCTGATCCTTGACTAGTTAGACTAACCCCTTCACTATTAAAGGTTTAAAGGGGGTAGTCATCTCTACCACTAACACACCTCATCCCGAAGGAGGGCGTGCTGGCCGTCACGTGAGAGTGACGTAACCATTTACACAATTCGGAAGCTTAAAAATACCATTGTGAATTCTGTCAGAATACCGATGGTATTTTTAAGCTTCCGAACTGTGTAAATGGTTACGTCACTCTCACGTGACGGCCAGCACGCCCTCCTTCGGGATGGGGTGTGTCAGTTGGTATCAGAGCAACATCTCATAGTACCGCATGAGCTAAATATTCACAATGGTATTTTTAAGCTTCCGAACTGTGTAAATGGTTACGTCACTCTCACGTGACGGCCAGCACGCCCTCCTTCGGGATGGGGTGTGTCAACCATACACATATCTATCCCTTCTCTTCCATGGCCATCATTTTGTTCTGGCTCAGCTCATTCGAACTCCACTTGGTGAATTGCAGCTTTATTTTTGTAAGAATGAGGAGCCTTAGATGAGTGATTCACTTGCTGTTCCTCAAGCAACAACTTTTCATACTTTGTGGCAGCAATCACTAACTCTTGCAACTCATTGAATTGTACATCATAAAACTTCTTCCTCAAAGGCAATCTCAAGGCCTTTTGAGCAATGGATATGAGTTGGGCATAATTGATAGGGAATTGGCACCTCATTCTTGTCCTTCTAAACTTCATCATGAAGTCTTCTGTAGACTCATGTTCATATTGCTTTACCTCCACTAGGTCATTGATAGACATCTCGGGCTCCATCATGTAGAACTGCTCATGGAAAGTCATCTTCATCTGCCCCTAGTTAACAATAGAATTGTGGGACAACATAGAATACCATTGAGATGCTAGGCCAACCAATGAGTTCCCAAACAATCTTAACTTATAATCAGGATTGTCTTCAAATGCCACACAATGATTGAAGAACTTGAAGATGTGATCTCTAGAGGATACACTGCCATCCTCCTCACTAAAAGTGGGAAATGCGGACATCTTGAAGTTGAGTGGAAAAAGATTATGCTCATCAATATACTCTAGGTATAGTTTCTGGTAGGTGATCCTGAACAGCTGGCAAGCTTGGGGTTGAGCATTTTGGGCCACCATCCTTCTTAACTCAGCTAACTCATCTCTGAGCTGCTGGGTAGCTGTATTGTTGTATGGGGTATGTGGGGCTCCCCATTTCGGGGTGCGATCATTGCCCGAGAAGGTTTCATTCTTTAGGTCGGGCTGTCTCCACTTGGCATCCCCTCCCTTACTAGCCAATGGTGGGGGCTTATAAGGATGAGGCTTATCTACCTTGATAGGCTCGCCTTTTCCACTGGATTCTCCGATTAACTGGGGCATCCCATACTTCGTTCTTTCTTTCTCGCTCTGTCCCCTACTATTTAATGAAAATAATAGAGGGTCGGGCAACTCCGCTTCTAGGATCTCTTCCAACACTGGCTGACTAGCTCCATATCCTTCTTTATTTTTTCCTTTATCCCTCTTTTCCTCAAGCAAAAGAAATAGGGGGATAACTGGTTCTTTCTCAGGACTAGCCTCTCTTATCACTTCGCTGGCATAACCATTTTTTGGAGTAGAGTACTCCAGATCTAATCTTCTTTGCAAACTTCCTATTAAAGAACATAGTCTGCTTACTTCTCCTCTGGTTTCCAGAGTGATATTCTCTATACTTTTCAGCACTTGTACCATAGTGGCTTGCAAATCTTCGTTAGTTACCTTCCCTCCTGACTTATCGAATGAAGTTGGGCTTTCTAAAATAGTTGGTCCTTGGAGGGAAGGAAAATTCTCTGGATGATTTGTCATGCTCGATCTTGGTAGACATTGGGGTGGCCCGTATTCTATGTTCCACCTTAAGGTTTTCTCCTTCCTTATCCTTTTTGGCATACAAGACTATGAAAGTCCCACCGGACGTGCCAAAACTATGTTCAGGCGAAGATTTCTCTAGAGAATGATCCTCAGATCTCAGTACAGCTCCCCAAGGGATTGGCACTTTGGATGTGTAGTCGGGCTCTTGCTTGTTGATGTGCTACAAGAAGAGGACAAAGTTAGTTCTGAAAGGTGCCTTTGTGGGGCCTTAGGTGTGGGCCTTGAGGCTCGCAATCAAAACTAACAGAGTGCTAGGCGTGCCACTGTTATCTCAGTATAGCAGATGTAGAACAAGAGTGTTTTTAGTCGATTACTTGCACCCTAAGTTACTTGGACTTCTTGTTATCAAAGGATTGTCGTGGATAGGTTAAGTCCACATTAAGTTCTTTTTCTTGCCTTGTAAACAATGACTTTTAGTTCATAGTCTTGTACGTTCGAATAAAGGGAGTCCAGATCCCCTTAAGTCATTTACTTGGCTCTTGATTGATTTTAATGATAACATATCCATTAAACTAACCAGATCCAGATCCAAATGGAACTCTTAGAGTAAGAAAACATATGGAAATAACTTGAATACATACTGGAGAATGCATTAAGTAATAGATCTACAAATTCAGAAAACAAACAAAGAGCTTCGGGCAAGATTTCACATTGTCTATCAAGGTTGAACTTCTTGCAGTTACTTCTCTTTGTGATTACAGGGGTTTATATGCTAAAAAGGGATGGATGGTAAATAAGTTTACACAAGGGAATCGATACTACACCACTAAGGGAGATATCAGAGCTTTTAAACTAGAGAAAGATAGGCTTTCTAAGGAAATCTAGACAAGCGATAGCTTGTTGCTAAAAAGATCTGAGATTTGGGTTGATTATAGCTTTTGGATGCAAATCTGGCTTAAGAGCAGAGTTTGTATGTTTGTTTGTTTGATTGGTTGAGTGTCCTTGTCTCTGGGGCCTCTTCCTCCTTTTATACGCTCTTTAGCCCGACTGCTGTAACTTTGTTCTTGCCCGAAAGCATTTGAAGGGTAGTGAGTCATCAACTTTTTACTTGGAATGCCACTAGAAAGTGTTATTTGGCTGGTAGTGATAGGATTAAATGCACACCACAAAGTAACACACAAATGTCCTATTGATTTTCCTTATTAATACTAAGATTTGTCAATTGTAGCATATGAAAATAAGGGTCTTTCCCGCAGACGATTGTTTTATCTAACTACTTAAAATGTCACAAAAACTGGTTTGCTGTCCCTACTGACCAGCCACTGAAAAATATTTATTAGACAGACTTACACTTATCTAAAGTCTACGAAATTTTATATGAAGATACTAGACACACAGAGCTACACTCATACAAATTTTTGGGATTTTTGGAGTTGATTTGCTATTTAAATTAAATTGAACAAAAGCAGGACAGAAACAGATTTTAAGTAGTTCACAAATTAAGAAAAACGAGTTAGGGGAATTGCTATCCACCACCAAATAATCATGAAAACATGTTATGTTTCATTCAAATTCCTTTTATTTCCGGATGAAGATGCTCAAGTTGGCTCAATGTTAGAACTCAACCTATTACTCTTTCTTACAT
This sequence comes from Heteromeles arbutifolia, assembly GCA_024362995.1. Lineage (NCBI taxonomy): Eukaryota > Viridiplantae > Streptophyta > Magnoliopsida > Rosales > Rosaceae > Heteromeles > Heteromeles arbutifolia. Next base: position 26,104,578 of record JANCRC010000006.1, read on the forward strand.
AGTATGTTAAGAGAATGGCGTTTTCAACTTAACTTAGTCCCTAGCATGCAATCTAGAATGGCGTGTTCATAGATTTAACAAGTAGAAATCATTAAGAACGAAAAGAGTTTGAGTCATCACAAGGCATCGTAAGTACTGGCGTTGTCTTACTTATCCTAGAAATTGGATCACATGTTAATCGCAATTAACAAGTACTACTCTAGAACATATGTAGGTCCTCATTTGACAAGGGCAGGCACACACATATTCATAGCATTAGAATCCTAGATATGCTTACTAAGTATGCATCCGTAGAAAACACATAAAGAATTCATCAATGAGACAAGTAGTGAAGCAATTTTCATCCTTTCATAATAGTAATTCAACAAAATGTCATAACAAACTTGCAATCATATTTGGGGCTTCAAAACAGCCCCTAACTTCTAAAAATTAGTTACACATAATCCTTAAATAAAACCAAAAGAAAGACATGAGTTTGAGAAGATAAAACCGAAAGAAGAGAATGCCAAGATTTCCTCCTTCCTTTCCTTCCTTCCCCAACGCAGCAGCCTTGCCTTTTTTTTCCTATCTTATTTCTTCTCAATTCTTTCTCCCTTGCCGCTGCAACCTGCAGCCTTTATGCCCCTGCTTGCTGCCCCATTTCTGCTCCATAACTCCCCCACTAATAGCCATTTTGTGATGACAATAAGTGAGAGGAAATGGTAAAACAATTGTAACTCTTTAGGTAGTCTTTATGCCAATTACTCCCTCACTTAATCCTCATCTTTAATTCCATTTCCTCTGATAGTTGAATAGGTGTCAGCTGGTTTGTTCTTGGCTGCATCAGTTTTGGCTGCTAGTTTTATTGGGTTTATTGCTTTCAATGCTTTCTTGTCAGTTACAAACTGCTCAGCCCCTTGTGTACCTTTCAGTGTTAAAACGGTAATAACTTCTTCTAGAAAAATGATATTAACAATCCGTGAAATGTTCCAGAAAACAGACATCCGTAGCTTTCCAAGCATATAAGGCTCATTCCCTAATTCATTCTGAGCTGTTCGTAACTTGCTTCCAAAGTCAGCTGATGTGCACAGGCAGTTTTGACGAATTTGTTACTTAAAATCCCACTTGTGCTATTTTTCTTTTCTTAGCTTGACAAGTCCTACAAAACACAAAAACAAAGTAAATAGCTCAAAAATATAAGGAACTAACTAAGAAAAGATAAGTGAATTTGATGTAATATATATATAAATATGAGCTTATCAAATACCCCCACACTTAGCTTTTGCTAGTCCTCGAGCAAAACAAAGAAAACTTGAAAAAGTAGCAACATGAAATACATTAGCTTCCCCCTATGTGACCCTCATAGAATTTCATTCAAGAAAACAAATCATCAAGAACCTTAGCTAGCACCAAACAAGCTAATCCAAGCTCATCTTCCTTATTCAAATGTTAGCAGTAACCTTTTAATCATCCTTGAAGTGTAGTGTGTGTAATAGCCATGCTAATGCAATTTCAAGTTTTTTTTTAAAACACCACATGCCAACTAGTGACCTTCTCACGGGACATACACTCAATCACACATATGTTTAGTTTAACGTGTTTCACTCAAAGAATCAAATGTGAAAGATCTACCATAAGCTTGCATAAAGATCACATCTCCACAATCATAATTGCACAACTTAAATCAAAAGGACTTTTATTGGTTGTAATGAGGCTTAGGGAGAGGGTTATAGAAATGAAAGGATAGGTAAACACAAGTTCCAAGCTAAATTGTAAGCAATTCTCTTGTTAAGATTTATAAGAACTCGAGCTCTCCAACCACTCAAATAATACTTCCAACCACACCCTTAAACTGAAACTTAAAATTTTTCTTTGTATACAATTTTTCTTTTTCTTCTTTTTTTTTTTCTTTCTATTTTTTGTTTCTTTCTCTTTTTTTTTTTCTTTTTTTTTTTTTTTTTTTTTTTTTTTTTTTTGTGAAGCAATTTTCCACATAACTAAATACAAACATGAAATACCCCCACACTTATTATGTTGCCAAACTCCTTCAAAGTACTTCACAAACATTTCTCATCAGACAATCTCATATTGCTCATTAGCTAGCTTGGAAAGGGTAAGGAAAAATGTTTAAGGTATAAGGGTAGACATATCTGGTGATAAGAAATAAAAGGCTCAATATATACGGCTCAAATTGGCAATCTAATGATATCATTTTTCTTTAGGAAACATGCTTACTTGGGCCATGGTGATAAACCTAATGCCTCTCTCCTTTTCAAGTTCATGCAATCAAATGAAAACATTTCGAAAGATCATTACGCAAGTTCTAGAGATGTAATTCACATAAGTTCATCACACATGAAAGAATAGGAGTGTATGAAGAATGCACACTTTCAATAGGCTTAAAAACTCACATAGGCTAGATATGGTCACTATATTCACATATGAAGCTTTAAGTCATGCTTTAGTTTCACATCAACAAGGCTATGTGCATTTAGTTTTTCAAAGATGATTAAACATGTACGGCTAACAAGAGAATAAGGAATTTCACACAACACATGCTTACTAAGTTCTTGATCACCGTGGTTCAAATTCAATCCAATTATATCATTGGGTCGGGAAACTAACAAAAATCTAATTCAAAACAATAAAGAAAACAAGACAATATTTTTAGATTTTCAAATATTCCGAATTTTTTATATTTTTTATTTAGAGTAAACAAAACTAATTAAGAAAACAAAAGGCAACAAGGAAACAAATCAAACCAGTTTTTAGTCAAAGGTACGAAAAATTGTAATTTGGTCATGTTTTCAATCCTTACCCCCAAACTTAAACTGGACATTGTCCCCAATGTCAGAAAACACTATAATGCAAAAAATAAAAATAAAACAAAATAAAGCATTTGGACTGAAAACTTCCCCAATTTGTAGTAAAATCAAGCGATGACCCCCAAACTTCAATTCTGCAATAAACTCCAAAGGTGGACATAGCCAAATGTTCCTACAAAAAAACGAAATAATTAAGTTTAGCATGCAAGAAAATTCAGAAAAAAAATGACAGAAAAAGACAATGAATAGAAATATTGGGTTGCCTCCCAATAAGCGCTTGCTTTTACGTCCGCAGCCGGACGGTACCAAGGGTAATCATCCAAGGGGAGCTGGTTCTTGGAGGGGTACAACCTCCACATCATGCTCCGTAAAAGACTCGTAATATGGCTTGAGTCTATGCCCATTCACTTTGAACATGTTTCCGGTCTTCGCACTTTGGATTTCCACTGCACCATGAGGAAAAATATTAGTTATTACAAATGGACCAACCCAACGAGAACGAAGCTTACCTGGAAATAACCGAAGGCGAGAATTAAATAGAAGAACTTTCTGTCCAATGGCAAAGCTCTTCCTTAAGATCATCTTGTCATGAAATGCCTTTGATTTCTCCTTGTATATTCGACTTGACTCATATGCATCATTTCGAATTTCATCTAACTCATTCAATTGAAGCTTCCTCTGCTGTCCAGCAACACTCATGTCCATGTTGTAGGCTTTGATCGCCCAATAAGCTTTGTGCTCTAACTCTACTGGAAGACGACATGGTTTCCCATAAACTAATCGAAATGGAGACATTCTAATAGGAGTCTTATAAGCAGTCCTATAAGCCCACAATGCATCATTCAAGCGTATGCTCCAATCCTTCCTACTAGGACTCATAGTTTTCTCCAAAATTTGCTTCACCTCACGGTTTGATACTTCTGCTTGACCACTAGTTTGCGGATGATAAGGTGTGGACACCTTATGTGTGACATTGTACTTCCGAAGCAACGCTTCAAATGTTCTATTGCAAAAGTGACTCCCTCCATCGCTAATGATTGCTCTAGGTGTTCCAAATCTTGCAAAGGTGTTAGTCTTAATAAAATCTGAAACAACTTTTGAATCATTAGTTTTGGTGGCTTTCGCTTCCACCCATTTAGAAACATAATCCACAGCTAATAAAATATATAGAAAACCATTTGAAGATGGAAAAGGTCCCATGAAATCAATGCCCCACACATCAAAGATCTCAACAACCAAAATAGGGGTTTGTGGCATTTGATTTCTTGGGCCCATGTTACCTGTTCGTTGACAACGATCACATGTTGCACAAAACTCATACGCATCCTTAAACAAACTAGGCCAATAAAAACCACTCTCTAGCACCTTAAGGGCTGTCCTCTTTGCTCCAAAATGGCCGCCACATGCATAAGAATGACAAAAAGTTAGAATAGATTTAAACTCAGATTCAGGGACACACCTTCTAATCAATTGATCAGGGCAATATTTCCACAAATAAGGATCATCCCACTCGTAGTATTTGGCGGTTTTGACAAGCTTATCTTTCTGAGCACGTGTAAAATCATCCGGAATCTTTTTGGTGACCTTGTAATTGAAAATATCTGCATACCAAGGGTCAGTGGCCTTTAATAAAAACAATTGCTCATCCGGAAAACTCTCACGTAAAGGGATGAGATCTTCCTTTGTGTTTGAATGCACAAGTCGGCTAAGATGATCTGCTACAACATTCTCAGTCCCTTTTTTATCCTTGATCTCCAAGTCAAACTCTTGAAGCAGAAGTATCCATTGAATGAGTCGCGGTTTTGCATCTTTTTTTGTGAGTAGATACTTCAAAGCTGCATGGTCAGAAAACACAATAACTTTAGTCACAATCAGATAAGATCTAAATTTTTCTAAAGCAAATACAACAGCTAGAAGTTCCTTCTCTGTTGTTAAATAATTCAACTGTGCATCATTGAGTGTTCGAGATGCATAATAGATGACATGAGGCACTTTGTTGACATGTTGCCCTAGAACTGCACCGACAACATAGTCTGAAGCATCGCACATCAACTCAAAAGGTAAACTCCAATCTGGTGGCATGATAACAGGAGCTGTTGATAACAACTCCTTAAGCTTGTTGAATGCTACCACACACTCTTCATTCATATCAAATGTTGCATCCTTTTGAAGCAAACGGCACAATGGTCTAGAAATCATTGAGAAGTCTTTCATAAACCTACGGTAGAAACCTGCATGTCCAAGAAAAGAACGAACCTCCCTAACAGAAGTAGGGAGGGGTAACGAACTAACAAGTTCTACTTTAGATTTATCAACTTCAATTCCCTTTTCAGATATGATATGTCCTAGAACTAATCCATGTGAAACCATGAAATGGCATTTTTCCCAAATATAAGACCAGATTAGTTTCTTGGCAACGTTTTAAAACTAGGGATAGATTATGTAGACATGTATCAAAAGAATCACCATAAACTGAAAAATCATCCATGAACACTTCAATTATTTTCTCAATCATATCAGAAAAGATACTTACCATACACCTTTGAAATGTGGCGGGGGCGTTGCAAAGTCCAAACGGCATCCTTCGGTATGCAAATGTGCCAAATGGACATGTGAAAGTCGTCTTTTCTTGATCCTTCGGAGCAACTGCAATCTGATTATATCCAGAATAGCCATCAAGAAAGCAATAATGAGAATGACCAGCTAACCTTTCTAACATTTGATCAATGAATGGGACTGGAAAGTGATCCTTGCGTGTGGTGCTGTTAATCTTCTGATAGTCTGTACAGACTCTCCAACTATTTTGCACACGTGTAGGCACTAGCTCACTAGCTTCATTCTTAACAACTGTGACTCCGGATCGCTTCGGAACTACTTGAACAGGGCTCACCCACTTGCTGTCCGAGATAGGATATATGATGCCAACATCAAGAAGTTTGATAACCTCTTTCTTGACGACCTCCATCATGAGTGGGTTTAAACGGCGTTGAGCTTCCCTTGTTAGTTTTGCACCTTCCTCCAGCAGAATCCTATGCATACATGTAGCTGGATTTATACCATTGATATCTGCAATGCTCCAAGCTATGGCAGTTTTATGATTCTTCAATACCCTGATCAGTTTCTCCCCCTCTTCTGCTGTGAGTTGTGACGATATGATGACTGGTAATGTTTCATCCTCTCCCAAAAATGCATACTTCAAATGTTCAGGAATCGGTTTAAGCTCCAATTTGGGTGCCTGAATCACAGAAGGAAGAGTTTTTTCGTTAGAAGTGGGAAGAGAAATAAAATAGGAAGAAGACTTACCACGAATTGGTGAAAGAGACTCAAGGGCTGCCACTGTCTGGATTAATTCTTCTTCAATGTGCTCGGAAGAATTAAGCTTTCCATGTGTAATGCTATGCACTAACACCTTCTCTAAATTATCTTGTCCCACACCTTCATTAAAACAATCCTGCACAAAATAGTCAAACGCATCAATAGACAAACAGGATTCAAAGTCACTAGGGTACCTCATAGCATTGAAGATTTTGAACTTGACGCTTTCTCCATCAATTTCCATGGTTAAGGTACCATCGTAGACATCAATCTTCGTACGCGCCGTTCTAAGGAATGGTCTTCCCAATATAAGAGGAAGTGCAGTAGGCATAGGGTCATGTTCCATCTCAAGAACAAAAAAGTTAGCTGGAAAAATAAGCTCATTCACTTGCACAAGTACATCCTCCAATAGGCCTTTGGGATATCTGTTTGAACGATCTGCCAACTGGATTACTACCTTTGTTTCCTTCAAGTCTCCAAGGTTTAGTGATTCATACACTGAATATGGCATCAGATTGATGGATGCCCCCAAATCACACAATGCTCTCCCAAACTCTTTCCCTCCAATTACACATGGAATGGTAAAGCTCCCGGCATTCTTCAACTTCGGTGGCAGCTTCCTTTGCAAAACAGCTGATACTTCCTCGCTTAATGCCACAGTTTCTTGATCATTGAATCTCCTCTTGTTCGTACAAAGCTCTTTAAGGAACTTTGCATACTTGGGCACTTGTTTTATGGCATCTAAAAGAGGTAAGTTCACTTGGACTTTCCGGAAAGTATCCAAGATTTCCTTATCAGTTTGCTCTTTCTTAGACTTCATAAACCTACGAGGGAAAGGAACAGGGACACATGAGTTAAATGAATTTTGAACTTCTTTACTTACCGTATCAGAATCTTTTTTGTTCAATTCTGTAGCTTTAGGAAAATTTTCAGTTTCTGTTGATGCCTCATCTTGCTCATTTGTATCTTTTCTGGTCCTCTTTTCCATCCTCGGCTGCTCAAAAACTTCTTTTCCACTCCTTAAAGTCACAACATTCATCTGCTCTGCATTTGGATTCACCACAGTTTGGCTAGGCAACCTTCATGGTTGGTGTTGTTGCCCCATCAAACTTGCTAACTGACTCATTTGGCGCTCAAGGTTTTCAATTGCTTTGTCTGTTTTCTGTTGATGAGATTGAGTAGAGTTAGCTAAAGAAGCAATTAAATCCTCAAGAGACTTACTTGGAGCTTGTTGTTGTTGAGGCTGAAATGGTGCCTGCGGTCTTGCTTGAAAGAAGCCAGGTGGACGATTATAGTGCTTGGGAACAGATTGTTGTCTGTTGTCTTGATTGTTCCACTTTAAGTGTGGATGATCGCGCCACCCCGTATTATAGTTGTTAGAGTATGGATTATACTTTTGCCCTTGTTGCCCCTGAAACCCTCCTAACGCATTAGCTTGCTCAAGACCACCTTGATCCATCAACGAAGGGCACATGTCCGTGGCATGTCCCATCATTGAACATACACCGCACACCTGTTTTGGAGCCACCATAACTTGTTGCACAAGATTAGTCAAATTAGCTAATTGTAATTCAATACTAGAATTAGCACTTACCTCGTTAACTTTCTTAAAAGGGTAGCTCATCTCTCCCTCCAAATTGTCGTGTGTTGCCAGCAATGTTCTTTAATAATGCCTTAGCATTTGTTGGTGTCTTGTCCATGAATGCTCCTCCACTTGCTGCATCAAGCATTACACGATCAGTACCACACAATCCTTCATAAAAATACTGTATTAAAAGATGCTCTGAAATCTGATGATTAGGACAAGATGCAACCAAATGTGTGAATCGCTCATAGTAATCTCCAAAAGGCTCTCCATGTTGCTGTCGGATTGCACATATGTCTTTCCTTATGCTTGCAGCTTTTGTGGCCGGAAAATATTGCTTCAAGAATGCTTGCTTCACCTGGTTCCATGTGTTCATTGATCCCGGAGGTAAATTGTAAAGCCACTCCTTTGCCTTAGCTTCTAATGTAAATGGGAATGCCCTCAACTTGACTTGCTCCTCATCCACATTTGCTGGTCTCATTCCCGAGCATACCACGTGAAACTCCATGAGATGCTTGTTGGCATCCTCCGTTGAAAAGCCATGGAACTTAGGCAAGTAGTGAATCATGCCGGACTTGAGCTCAAATCCTCCTTCTGCATTTGGATATGTGATGCACAATGGTTGTTGATCCGTATTCGACGTCGCCAACTCCCTCAAAGTACGGTTATCAGCCATGTCTTCTTGTGGTTCTTCCTCCTCTTCTGAACTCAAATGTGGTGGAGAAGATGGTGGTAAAGACACCGATGCACGCTTCTGTTTGATTGTTCCTCGAAGCTTTCGAAGTGTTCGTTCAAGCTCAGGATCGTAGGAAGCTAGATCAATACTCTTGGACCTTCGAGTATGCATATACTACGAAGAGTACCTGAAATAAAAACAAAAACAAAAACACTAATTAGACAAGAAAACAATAGAAAAATAAGTAATTAGAAATAACAATCCCCGGCGACACGGCGCCAAAAATTTGATAGGATTAAATGCACACCACAAAGTAACACACAAATGTCCTATTGATTTTCCTTATTAATACTAAGATTTGTCAATTGTAGCATATGAAAATAAGGGTCTTTCCCGCAGACGATTGTTTTATCTAACTACTTAAAATGTCACAAAAACTGGTTTGCTGTCCCTACTGACCAGCCACTGAAAAATATTTATTAGACAGACTTACACTTATCTAAAGTCTACGAAATTTTATATGAAGATACTAGACACACAGAGCTACACTCATACAAATTTTTGGGATTTTTGGAGTTGATTTGCTATTTAAATTAAATTGAACAAAAGCAGGACAGAAACATATTTTAAGTAGTTCACAAATTAAGAAAAACGAGTTAGGGGAATTGCTATCCACCACCAAATAATCATGAAAACATGTTATGTTTCATTCAAATTCCTTTTATTTCCGGATGAAGATGCTCAAGTTGGCTCAATGTTAGAACTCAACCTATTACTCTTTCTTACATAGTATGTTAAGAGAATGGCGTTTTCAACTTAACTTAGTCCCTAGCATGCAATCTAGAATGGCGTGTTCATAGATTTAACAAGTAGAAATCATTAAGAACGAAAAGAGTTTGAGTCATCACAAGGCATCGTAAGTACTGGCGTTGTCTTACTTATCCTAGAAATTGGTTCACATGTTAATCGCAATTAACAAGTACTACTCTAGAACATATGTAGGTCCTCATTTGACAAGGGCAGGCACACACATATTCATAGCATTAGAATCCTAGATATGCTTACTAAGTATGCATCCGTAGAAAACACATAAAGAATTCATCAATGAGACAAGTAGTGAAGCAATTTTCATCCTTTCATAATAGTAATTCAACAAAATGTCATAACAAACTTGCAATCATATTTGGGGCTTCAAAACAGCCCCTAACTTCTAAAAATTAGTTACACATAATCCTTAAATAAAACCAAAAGAAAGACATGAGTTTGAGAAGATAAAACCGAAAGAAGAGAATGCCAAGATTTCCTCCTTCCTTTCCTTCCTTCCCCAACGCAGCAGCCTTGCCTTTTTTTTCCTATCTTATTTCTTCTCAATTCTTTCTCCCTTGCCGCTGCAACCTGCAGCCTTTATGCCCCTGCTTGCTGCCCCATTTCTGCTCCATAACTCCCCCACTAATAGCCATTTTGTGATGACAATAAGTGAGAGGAAATGGTAAAACAATTGTAACTCTTTAGGTAGTCTTTATGCCAATTACTCCCTCACTTAATCCTCATCTTTAATTCCATTTCCTCTGATAGTTGAATAGGTGTCAGCTGGTTGGTTCTTGGCTGCATCAGTTTTGGCTGCTAGTTTTATTGGGTTTATTGCTTTCAATGCTTTCTTGTCAGTTACAAACTGCTCAGCCCCTTGTGTACCTTTCAGTGTTAAAACGGTAATAACTTCTTCTAGAAAAATGATATTAACAATCCGTGAAATGTTCCAGAAAACAGACATCCGTAGCTTTCCAAGCATATAAGGCTCATTCCCTAATTCATTCTGAGCTGTTCGTAACTTGCTTCCAAAGTCAGCTGATGTGCACAGGCAGTTTTGACGAATTTGTTACTTAAAATCCCACTTTTGCTATTTTTCTTTTCTTAGCTTGACAAGTCCTACAAAACACAAAAACAAAGTAAATAGCTCAAAAATATAAGGAACTAACTAAGAAAAGATAAGTGAATTTGATGTAATATATATATAAATATGAGCTTATCAGGTAGTAGGTTAGCTCCCATCACTTGTTGCTTCTCCAATGGCAAGCACGTGGCTTGTATCTTGGCTGAGAAGGCTTGAAATTATATTTTGGCTCGATGCTAGGCTTCGGGCAAGTCCCTTTTAATCTGGCATCCTTGGGCTTTTCTTCATCTAAGTCCAATGTTCAAATATTAACCCAAACAAGTCAACTTGTTCTTGCTTCCATGCTCGTATTTTAGACAAAACATGAGCTGTTAGGTAGTTATATTGTTTTCCTCAGACCAAATATTTGATCTATGATCCTGCAAATTCATGTAGGAAAAAAGAAATGTAACATATCATATCAGAAGTTACCATCAACATTTGATATATAACAGTCAACGGACCGAATTATGCAGCACCTCGATAGGCCTAAACCCAAAAAAAAACATGTGTAGATTTATATTTTTTTTTTTTATAGCATATGATTTCTTTATCAACATTCTTGCCTTGTATGATTTTTCATTGCAGGATCATAGATCAACGAAGCTTCGGCCTGGATGCTTTGATGTGCAATAACAGGTTACTAAAAGATGTGACAAATAATTGGGTCAATTAGTTAGTCAATTTGTTTGGGTCTAAAATAAAGGTTTGGGCTGAGGATGAGTAACCCAAGTTGGAAGGCCATAATTCGCAGGCCAGTGGGCTTTTTTCATCCCCCTAAAAAGCACTAATCCGATCGAGTCCCAATAGCAGTAGGATTGTGAAAGGATCAAGCCCAAGCATGGCTCAGTCGAGTCTTAGGTGAGTTAGAATTGTCAAGGATAATGATGAGTTTTGATGAGATTGCGAATAAGTTTAAGAATCAGAATTCATGCTTGATCAAATGAGGACGAATCAAGTGCATAAAGAGATTGGGTTTCCGCTAAGGAAGGGATAATGAGGGAATATCCAGGTAAATGTCAAATAGGCACAGTCATATCAGAACTCTATCTTGGCAGATCTGTTTATCACGAGTCCCACCCCTATAAATAGAAAAGGTTTTTCAAGGCAAAAGGCCCGTTCAACTCAACAAACAACTCAAAATGCTCTACGAAAAAATTTTCGTTCTACGGAAAAACCTTCTCACGCCTATGAGAAAATCAAGTAAACAACATTGTTTCTGATCAATTGGTTATCTATTCAAGTCTCAGCTAGTGAAGAGTTCTTAATTCTTTCACCTAAAAAGGTCACTTCATTAAGTGTTCTATGATCGGTTACTCTAATGTGCACTTCATAGTTCAGCATTCAGACGATCGAACCACATTCATCATAAAGACACACCTTTGCCACTACAGCCTGAAACCAATTCGACGCACCTATATTCTCTCGAATACAGTCGAAGCAACCGAATCAGGTGCATAAGATCCTGATATTCTCTCGAATACAGTCGAAGCAACCGAATCAGGTGCATAAGATCCTGAACTTCACAATGAATTAAGCAACCTTGTCTTCAGGTTCTAGAACCCAAGGCCGAGACGTGTTCTTTCCCCAGTCGTAGTCGCTCAAATGTGGAAGTCAACAGCGTATTCGACACCCCCACCATATCTATTCTACTCATCCGAACAAGTTCAGTTGCGAGTTAGCACGCCCACATTCACAAGAATGACATAGTTAGCTCAATAGTTACTTAGCCTGCGTGCCACACAAGTTCTATAATTTTTAAGCTTAACACAATTACATTACTTACAGGTACACAATCTTCTGCAAGTGTTGAGAGCGGGCTAGCTAATGTCTCCTTATTTGGTAATATCTTAACATGCATGCTAGAAGGTAGGGGCTCCCATGGTTACCACTGACCAGACATGCAACAAACATACCGAGCCACTCGAAAGACATATCTCCTGCCACAACGGATTCCGTACGAAACCTCGAACCATATCAGCCATGTTGATTTTGTTTCTGATTGACACATTGCTACCCTAACCGTTATCGAATCGGACCCAGTTTTCGCATCGCTATGCAGTGTTTTGTTGCAACTTGCAATGCTGAGAAATTTGGATTAACATAGCACGGTGGTTTTGGAGCATTATGCATGGTGGAGCTTACAATTGGTTATGATGTCTCCTCTTATTCAGCCACAGTTAGACAAAAAGCGAAAGAATTTGATGAACATTCCTATAGGAAACACTCTTCAACTTGCAAAATGTGCAAGACAAGCTCCCGAGTTGTTAGTGTAGCGGTATTTCTTTGTTTTTTACATAGGACTAGTCTGACTACAGAACAAATGTTCGACCTTAATATGTTATCGGTAATGTGTGAATATCATTATGGTTGGGCGATACATTGTGGGAAAAGACAAATTGGACTAAAGTTGTACATAAATCGCATAGGTACATACTCTTCCAAAAAAAAATAGACACAGTTTTGCCTCTTAGGAATAATCCACATTCTCAAAAGTTGTAGAGGAGAGGACAAAAAATAAGTGTAAAGGAACAAAATACTTTTGTTCAAAAATAAAGCAACAAATATAAAGAAGTTGCCCAAGATGTGAAAATTAAACCAAATGTAAATGACTAGAGTGTATTTTGTAAGAGCTTGTAACTCAAATAGTAGAATTACTCAATTTATAATTTTTAGGCAAAAATAATGTCAGTATGCAAGCATGACACCATTTCAACGATATTTAGAACCATTCGAATTAGAACTTTATGAAATTTTGTGCTTCTAATAGTTTGAGTAGTATCACATTCGTGATTGTACTTTATTTTTGTATAACATGTCTCAAATGAATGAACGAATGAATGACTGAATGTGAGATCAAAAGTTTACAGATAAAGATATGCATATCTCATTTTCTTTCTCAAGCCTTAAAACACCTTAACCAAAATTGAAGCAAAAAAAAAAAAAAAAAAGAAGCATCAATTCAAACATGTTTTCCGTATTTTTTTTTTTGTCAATATAGTGGCAGAATCAGAATTTTGTAATAATGGGTCATAATATAAGCTCCCAAAAATTGATTATACTTTCATTTGTATTGTTACTAATGTGTTCTTATATTTTAGAAACGTCATATTACAACAAAAGACAAATGGAGAGAAACTAAGAGTTAAGACAACAAAGAAGAACACAGGAAATCTTTTGTCAAAGATGGAGAGTGATTTTAACATACCCCTTAAATAAAAGTGTAGCATTGTTAAATAAAAGTGTAGCATGTTGTACGTTCTTTCTTAGTTCTTACAAGGTTCAAAAGGAGACTAAGTTCACGTTAAGATAAATCATAAAATTTAGCTCAAGTATTGTGTTTAATTGATATTTAATTCAAGTTCGAGAAGAAGAGGTAGAGAGGAGAGAAAGAAGAAGATATAAGAGTAACGAGTTGTTGTGCTAAGAACTATTGAGATAAGATACGCTTGGAGTGGCGTAGGGTGACAAAAAAATATTAAGAATATCTCCAAATGAGATGTCAAATTTTAAACATAAAATTTAAATTTGAAGGCCTATGTGGCACATTGATCTTTTATGAAATTTTGTTCTCCAACCCATATGTCAAATTTAAATTATTATTTATTACATGATTTACTTTTTATAGTTGTAATTAGTATTTTTAAAACAAAAGATAAGAATAGAATTATGAAAAACATTTATTAATTACTAAAAATAAATTTGAAACTACTGTCAAATTTGACAATAATTTCCTCTGCTGCCATTCTATGTCATGCCATATAGAAACTGTCATTTCGGTTAGAAAATACTAGTGATGTCTTTTTTTTATATTTTTTTTTTACCATTATTACTGATGTGAACTTTTTGACATCTTATTTGAAGATGCTCTAAAAGCAACTAACAAAATATTACTTGTTATAATGGGCACTCAATGCCACCACTGTAGCTCTGTCACTGACTTATGATGTTTTCACTTAGACTTAGATGAAACATTTACAAACATTTACCTAATTTCTTAGTGGAAAAACCAATACAACATTATTTTAAAAAATAGTGAAGAAAAAGAAAGAAAAAGATTGAAGGGTGACACCCAACAAAATGCTTCCCCACATCATCTTCTGCCCACAAGACAGCCGAGGACGAGGCCTTCCCTGTTCCTCCACCACCGAACACAACCTCCTCCCATTACTTTTCTCTATCCTACGCCTCCCCTCTTAACCTACGCCGCACCCCTTATCCCGCGCATCTTCTTCCCCCTATACCTTCCCCTCCCAATTTCCATTAAATCCTAGGCTTCTCCCAACCTCTTCCCCCAAATTCGGAGTCCTTAAGGGTCTTTGGGTTTTGGGGTTACGGTTTTTGAGAGATGTGGGATGCTTCAGGCATTGATGAATCTGCTCTCTCTTTGCTGGAGGCCATTTGGGCGCGGCGACGGTGAGGGACTCAGCTCTGTCGGAATCGTCGGCGCTGCGAATAACGGAGGCGGCGGAGGAGGACGAGATGGCAAAGATAACTTGCTTTGGTTCCGAGATTTTGGAAAGTACGCGTGGGGTGATTTCTCTATGGCGGTGGTCCAGGCCAATCAGGTGCTCGAGGATCAGAGCCAGATCGAGTCTGGACCCTTTGGGACCTTCGTCGGCGTATACGACGGACACGGCGGCCCGGAGACCGCTCGATACGTTTGCGACAATTTATTCAGACATTTCCAAGGTTCGTGATCCCCTGCCCTCCTAAAATATATATATGCTTTTTGGATTTGGATGGCGTGGTTTCGAATTCGCCACGTTTCGGTGTAGAATGTGTGATTGTTAATATGTGGATTGGAATTGTTAATCGTGATGTTTGTTAAAGCTGTGAGCTTTTTGTTAAAGTTGTGATTTTGATTGGTCTTTGAGTTTGGATCACGGATTTTCTCTGCATACAATACCTCAGAAAATTGAATATATCTCTGTGCATATAATTTGCTAATCGTGCTTCGAGTTAAAAATAGTGGGACACAGGCCGGGTTCTTCGTTGTAATGCACAATTTTCGTTTCCTATCGTTTTTATTTTACTATAGTTGGGTGGTTTTCCGGTCGGTTTTCCTCTTTAAGTATTGAAGAATGAGCAGCTCTTATGTTGGCTATCTTAGGCATTGTGTTTATGCAGCAATATCAGCGGAGTCCGAAGGTGTTGTGACAGCGGAGACCATTCAAAATGCTTTTCTCCGAACAGAGGAAGGGTTTACCGCCCTTGTTTCGGAGCTGTGGGGTACTAGACCCCAAATAGCAACTGTTGGGTCATGCTGTCTGGTTGGAGTTATATGTCAGGGGACCCTATTTGTGGCAAACCTGGGAGATTCCCGTTGTGTGTTGGGAAAGAAAGTGGGCAACACTGGGGAAGTTGCTGCGATCCAGTTATCCACTGAACACAATGCAAATCTCGAGGAGGTTAGGCATGAGCTGAAAGATTTGCACCCACATGATCCTCAAATTGTTGTTTTAAAGCATGGAGTTTGGAGAGTAAAAGGCATTATCCAGGTAATTTTAATTATATTGTTCATCTGAAGCTTGTTAATTAATGTGTAACTACCTACAGTAATGTCATTGGTGTTTCTGTTCTCCTACCTTTTGCTCTGAAGCCAATATTTGTCGAAACGGTGCTAGAACCCTAGTCCTAGCCTATAGGTATTGTGCATGTAGTGTAAAGTCTGAGCATTTCTATCCTATGTCTGTCATGCATATGCAGTGTGTATTGCATCTTAAGCTCGTTTAGGATCCAGCTATAAGAATTACTGAAAGCTTATAATTGTGAAGATTTAAAAGGCATTTTGACCTAAGATAAAAGTCTAATATATCCACTAGCTCCTAGCTCCCTTTACAAGGTTTAGCTTGAGATTATACCCTCGGTGATTCATAATAGCTTCAATAAGTTTGATTTTACCTGGTTAAATCAATTTTGAGGAAATAGACTGTTTTGCAAGGTCTAATTGAAATCATGGTTGCTGTGGTTATTTTTGAAGTGTTAACTTTTTCCCTGACTTGCATGTATTCTTTGGTTGTTTGTCTGATAGAGATGATGAACTGAAAGGTTGTTAATTTGTTTAAGAAGACCCACGTTAAAATTTGCCATGTATAAATACTTCACATTTTCTTAGGTCTACATAAACCTGTTATCTTTGCTAGAAATTTTCTTGGATGAGATTTTTGGGATATAATATGAAATACTTGTTAATAAATTTTCATAGCTTTTTTCATTCTTAAATAGTTGATGTCTTGAGATAACACCTTGAATTTATTTGCTGTAGGTATCTAAATCTATAGGTGACGTATATATGAAACATGCACGGTTTAACAGGGAGCCGATTAGTGCAAAATTCAGACTTCCCGAACCAATGACCATGCCTATTTTGTCTGCCGAACCAACCATTCTTTCTCATCCTCTCCATCCAAATGATTCTTTTCTTATATTTGCTTCTGATGGTCTATGGGAACACTTGAGTAATGAACAAGCTGTTGAAATTGTCCACAATCATCCACATGCGGTAAGATTCTGACCCTTTCAGTTTTTATTCATGTTTAGCAACTCTTATTTGCATTCACATTCGTGTCATGATTACTTACCTGCCTTGGTGTAGATCAAATGACCTTAAAGAACGATTGCAATTGAAGAAGTATATTTTACTGGATACCTGGACGAAACATTTAGGTTTCAGTATTCTTGATAATATTTATCTTTATTCATCACGGCCACATTTTTATCTGATAACAAGAGATTGTTGGTGATTGTGCTGACTTGAGTTGTGAATACCTATCGAGGGAAGAGTAATGCTAGGTAGACCAACATTTTAGACCGAATTTACAAACCATGTGATGCCGATTGGATAAAAGCACATTAATCAACACTTAAGTAATAATCCAATCATCAACAACCACGTCATATGGTGTACAAAATTTGCTCTAAGTTGGTCTCCCTAGCATTGCCCATCGAGGGAAATATAGATGTAAGGATAAATACTCTGCCTTTTAATTTGCAACTTAGGGAAGAAAAATGAAGCATTGGCTTTGAGCCAATGGTTTAAACATGTTCTGGTATCTGATGCTTATTTTGTCTCTTTTTAGTGAGATTCTATTCTTGATCTCTGGTGCTGACTAGTACCCGTGTTGCAGGGAAGTGCCAAGCGGCTTGTTAAGACGGCTCTCCAAGAAGCTGCAAGAAAAAGAGAGATGCGATATTCAGATCTTCGGAAAATTGACAAGAAGGTCCGACGCCATTTTCACGATGATATAACTGTCATTGTTTTATTCTTAAACCATGACCTAATATCCAGAGGGACAGTGGAGCCCCCAGTCTCAATAAAAAGTGCCCGTGACCAAGGATAAGTTTACGACATCAAACATGTCTCGGTTGCCTGCCCCTGATTTTGATACACTCGTGAACGATCATACTACGCGATAACAAACCACCCAGATCCGGAGATAATGCTTGATTTTGAAGAGGCTTTGAGAGTTTTAATGTTGGAAGAGATTACTGTATTTACAGAGTCGTATAATTCTCCGTTATGTCATCATATTTAAAAGCATGTTGTAATTTGTTGCCTCCCAGTCCCAGATACAGAATGCGAGAGCCGCCATGTTTATATATATTTTTTCTTCAAAACTCCCAACTACAGCAGTTTCCAAAAAAAAAAAACTCCCAACTACAGCTACACCCCCTTGGGTTTATTTATCGAATTAGCTTCCCAGGGAATTCTGGTGACAGCATGGCTGCTTGTAAACAAAACCAGTTTCATAAACTACGATTTCATATACTCCACAAATTTCATTAGAGAGAAGAATTGTGTGGCAGATCAGTTGGTAAACTAGAGTTTTAATATGGATATCGGCGTTCATGTGTTTGATAAGCCTTCTGTTTGGATTGGATCTTCGTTCATGGACGATACTGCTGGAGTCTTTCGAACTAGATTTGTTTCCTCTGATGTTACGAGTTAGTTTTTGGTTGTATTCTCTGTTTCTCTATTCAAAAAAAAATTTCACCAGCTTCTTCGTTCCCTGGTTTAGGGCAAAATCTGGGTGTATACGATGGTATATTCTTCTTTTTCTATCTAATGACCTTGTTACCTATGAAAGAGAGAGGGAAATGTACAACGTGTTGCACGGTAGAATCATTCATATTTACAGGTCAGGATGAATATGAATGATTCGTTATAAAAAGAGTAGTGTATTTAATATCGTATCTAATTAAAAAATAGAAAGGATTGGTGAACAACCAGCACTCTATAAGAAAAGAGATGACAATGTTTTTGCAAACGAGAACAATTTACATAATGCGGATATACCATCACCACGGCGTATCTTGCCAAAAATACAATGCTAGGTGAGAAAAGAACTTACATATATAATATATCGTTGTATTATTAAAACGAGATGTCATGATACTAGTATAACCGTGGGGCGTGTAAGTCCGCCTGCTATCAATGGGCTTGGAAGAAGTGGAATAAGTTATAATTTGGTGGGCTTGACATGTGTCGTTGGATTGGCAGTAGCATGAACTGAACTTGTATTAGCTCCTCCGACCCAATCACGGTTCGAGGGTCCGCTACCGCAATTACGCTCAAATACAGGGACAATTTTGAAAAATTAACGTAATTCAGCATTTTCTTCTCTTCGCGTTTCTCAGTGTGAGAGTCTCGCTCCGAGTCTCACCGAGCTGACCCGGCCATGCCCAAGTCCAAGTTCAACCAGTAGCAATTCTCACACTCTTCGCCCCCAATTCCCGTTGCCTTCTTGTTTACCTGATTCTCCGAACCGAGCTGCAGCCATGGCTGCCAAATCAAATCGAACACTACATGCCTTTGTTTTTGCACTGAGCCTGCTAGTATTTCAATCCGAGTCCGCGCCTCAGGCTTTCCGGCGAGATCCCGGTCACCCTCAGTGGCACCACGGTGCCTTCCACGACGTTCGTGATAGCGTCCGATCCGATGTCCGCCGCATGCTCCATTCTCGCGCCGAGGTAATTTCACTTTCCTCCTTGTCCATTTCTTCGTTAACAGTAATTGAAATTCCGTTTGGTTGCCGAGAAACCTGAGCCAGAAACGAAAATAAATCACAAAATTCCAAAATTAGGTTTTAATTTTTGAGAAATTGTTCTTTTACATGTGGGTTAAACTTTAGTGTGATCGTGACTGGGAGTGATTGTGTGTGGGCGTGTAGGTGCCGTTTCAGGTTCCTCTCGAAGTGAATGTGGTTCTTATTGGCTTCAATGGCGACGGAGGCTATAGGTACTCCGTCGATTCGCACAAATTGGAAGATTTTCTGAAAATCAGCTTCCCATCGCATAGGCCTTCCTGCCTTGAGACAGGAGAACCTCTCGATATCGAGCATCAAATTGTTTATAATGCCTTTCCGGTATGCTTCTTATCCAACCGTAGCATTATCTTTTTGATATTCTTACGTTGTTTGATTTGTGTGCATTCAATATACATAATATGTGCATGTGTGTGTATGTGAACGGGTGTCGATGATGTTTGAGTTGATTATGTATGGCTACATTTTTGTCCGGTGATTGGATTTTGTAATTGTTCTAATTACAGGCTGGGCAGCCAGAACTAATAGCTCTTGAGAAGGCACTGAAAGAAGCTATGGTTGCTGCAGGAGATGCAAGAGAGGTGACTCCCGTTGTTTGTCTGCTGTACATTGTCTTTTGAGAAAGTTGCAAGTATCATTTTGTCATTGAATTAAGGTTTAAATCGTTCTTCAATATTTTAGACTGATTTTGGAAGGCAAGTACCTCTGTATGAAGTGGATGCAACTGTAGTGGAGCCGATGTTTGAGAAGTTATATTCCTACATATTTGACATAGAGAATGCTGCTAATTCTGCTGCGAATATGGATCGGCAAATTCCAAGTGCAATATTTATCGTCAATTTTGATAAGGTATGGTCTGAAATCAGCACAGTTCTTAGTCTCTGTTTGTATTCGACATTAGTCATTTAATATGCATGTTACTTTACCATATGATTTTGCATACATGAAGGGAATGTGCTTGCCAATAGTCTCTCTCAACTGTACTTGTTATATTTGGGTGTTTATATTTGTTTTACAGGTAAGGATGGATCCTAGAAATAAGGACATTGATCTTGACAGCTTAATGTATGGAAAACTTAGCCAGCTAACTGAGGAAGATATGAAAAACCAAGAGGGAGACTACATTTATCGCTATCGATACAATGGAGGAGGTGCCTCTCAAGTTTGGCTTGGCTCTGGCAGGTACAGTTAAAAAAGTATTATTTGTAGATTAAACCTCCTCTTGGTTTTCCAAGAGCAAATGCTAGAATAAGTTACACACTACTTTAGGGGTGTAAGTTATCCATGTAGTTATTACGAACATATCCAGTGTGCTCTGTGTTGGACCACAAGGAGGGGGAAGCCTAGCCTGAAAGTACATGGAGTAACGTGGATTAGTGAACATGTGAACATGTAGCAAGTATACTTCAAATACATGGACTGGTGTACTTGAACGTGTGAGGTTATGGGTAGTATGTTACAAAGGTTATCTTGAAGTCTTTAGGTTTGTTTTGAGTTATGGTTAGTGTGTTACTTTGTCGTCTGTTATCTGTTTGGGTTGCGGAGTCATTGTAGGAGGTAGTAGTTTATATGTAGGAGAGTTGTTATTTGGTGTTATAGAATATGAATAAAAATGGCATTATGCTTTGCAGTTTAATGGTGGTTAGAAACATTCTTTTAATCCACGTTTTTGCTAGGTATTCCAGCCTTTGACAGTATCAAATTGAATGATCAATTTTGTGCTTTTTTTGGGACTATGTATCATTACCAATTTATGCTCTCCATATCTGACTATGGTGTTTTTTTCTTTTGAGAAAAAAAAAAAGACTAATTTCCTGCATATGCTGTCAGATTTGTTGTGATCGATCTCTCAGCAGGCCCGTGCACTTATGGAAAGATTGAAACTGAAGAGGGAACCGTCAGTTCTAGGTCACTGCCACGACTTCGCAATGTGATGGTTCCAAGAGGTTTGGGGGCAGCTAGTGATCATCCTACACGTGATGTATTTGTTGGACAACTTGCGTCTTTAGTGTCCACCACAGTTGAGCATGTTATAGCTCCAGATGTTAGGTACTAAGTGTATCTTTTGACATGTTGATTTGAACTGGGACTATTTTACCCTTTCCTTGATTTTTTGTACATCACAAAGTAGAATGTACTAAATCAGGACTATGGTTTTTCTTTGACAACAATCTTGCTATTTTTTTTGTAATACTTCATACACTTTTTATCAGTGGTCGTTAATTATTATTTATGCTCTTAACTCAGATTTGAAACTGTTGACTTGACAAGAAGACTGCTTTTACCAATAATTGTCCTGCAAAATCACAATCGGTACAATATAATAGACAAAGGCCACAACTGCAGCATAAATATTGAAGCAATTGAGGCAGAGGTGAGTTTTTTTTTTTTTCTGGAATAACTCAAACATCTTTAGATTGCCTATGATGACTATATGAAGAAAGAATGAGGCACTTTTAGGATTGTTCCGTTACAGCAACCCTCTCCTTCTCCTCCTTGAGTAATTGCATTGTTGTGCTTTGAGATACATAAACCCGAAATCACTTCCATTTTTGTTTGATCGTTTAATTTGTCCCCCTTCAGGTGAAGAAAATGGTTCATGTTGGCCAAGAAGTTGTGATCGTTGGGGGTTCACATTCATTGCATCGCCATGAGAAGTTGTCTATCGCTGTTTCAAAAGCTATGCGAAGCCATTCGCTGCAAGAAACTAAGAATGATGGACGCTTCCATATTCATACCAAGACTTATCTGGATGGTGCTATTCTTAAAGAAGTGGGTACTTCTTCATTTATCTACTGTTCATCCTGGTTTTTTTAGTGTCAAATGATGGATTTCTGTTTTCTATACCTTTTCCCAGGTTTTTGGTGAAAGACTCTGTCTAAACATTCACGAATGTGTTTCTTTACCCATTTCGGTTTACTTTAGGGCCGTACATAATAGATGTCATCATTTTTTAGTCAAAAAGTTAAAAAGTCATGCTTCTTTCCTCATCTTAACATGAGGTGGAACTTGAGTGAAGTTATATCTACATTCTAATTTATTTTTTTTCCACTTGGAATTACTCATTCCAGGAGATGGAACGTTCTGCTGATGTGCTTGCCGCTGGTTTGCTTGAAGTGGCTGACCCATCTCTTTCAAGTAAATTTTTCCTCCGCCAGGTTTGTTTAAATCTACTACAGTTGTACATGTTTAGTGTCTCTTTTTTGTTTTCTGAGACATTTTTCTTCTGTTATGGAAGCTCTAAAGTATATTTGAGTTCTCTTTCCTTCTTGTCTTCAATGTCCTAATCTGTACTTTTCGTCCGCCAGCATTGGGCAGATCGAACTGAAAATTCAAGTGATTCTATACTAAAGCATAAACCTCTTTGGACTACTTATGACTCAAAACGCGGCAAGAAAAAGAAGAAAGTAGAAAGGAAACAAGGAGATATCTACCGGACTTATGGAACAAGAGTGATTCCTGTGTGAGCATGCCACCTTGAGTTGCCTGCAGTATTTAATTTTAGTATTATTCTCATAATAGTGCATCTTCATTCTTATTTCATACATTTACATCTAAGATACTTTTCTTGAGTTCGTCTTGCTTAACTACATCTGCATTCTTACGTATATAGCCTGCTACCCAGAATTTTAGCATAAAAATATGATCATTGAAACTTGTAGTTAAGAATATTTACATCGATTAGCTGTTGCATATAACTTCTAGGGCTTGCTTTCAGTTTTTTATGACATATATGGTCACCTAGCTGCAGCAGCTAGAAGTTTGTAAGTAATGCTTCGTCTCATGACCTGTTTTTTTTTTTTTACTGCATCACTCATAAAATCATTGTGTATTGATTGCTGTAAAATTTTGTTTTATATCTTTTTCCACAGCTTTGTGCTATCATTGGCTGATGTGGATCCACAACTTATGATGGAAGACGAAAGTCTTGTATGGACAAGCAAAGATGTCGTGATTGTACTTGAGCACCAAAATGAGAAGATACCTCTTAGGTAAGGAAACAATGTATTATTCCCGGTTGTACTTGAGCACCAAAATGAGAAGATACCTCTTAGGTAAGGAAACAATGTATTATTCCCGGGCTTCCAGCATCGTAGCATCACTGAACATGTACTGTTTCTGTTCATTTTTACAGTGGACTGGTTGGTCCAAACTGTGGAAAAAGATATAAAACAGTACATGCTTTTGGTACATCATGTATCATGTGTATGGGTAAAAATAAAAGAAGAGTATTGAGTCAAATCTGTCTAACTTTGAACCCTTTGCAGGGTTCAGCATAGGACACCGTGACTTTTCTAACTAATTCAAACCATTCTTATCTTGTCTTAGTTTAACTGAGGAATGTTAGTCCCTCCTAGTATATGTCTTGTTGGATTATGTTTTTGGTACAATTAGGACATCGTGCAACCAGTGAAGTTGTCTGAACTCTGAACTATAATACATTATTACGCATGTAGGACCTGTCCTTTTTTAAAAAACCAGCTACAGAACTTCCTGCATTGCAAACATCTAGTTTTCTGTTTTGCGTTGTGGCCTCTGATTAACTATGCCTCTCATATTTTTCTGGCTTCATTTGGAATTGATTTTGATGGCATTCTCCTTTCACCTCCCTATGTTCCTTAAGAAGTCACATTTTTACTGTGTTGCTGAAATGTCTTGGCGGGCAGTTATGTTTCAGAAACACAGAGAAGACACAACTTTCCTTCTCAGGCACAACGCCATATATTGGCAGGGCTTGCCTCCGCTGTTGGTGGGTTGAGTGCACCATATGAGAAGGCTTCCCATATACATGAAAGGCCAGTTGTAAATTGGCTTTGGGCAGCTGGTTGTCATCCATTTGGACCATTCTCTAATACTTCTCAAGTCAGTCAAATTCTTCAGGATGTTGCGTTGGTAAGGCTAGTTTTACGATGCCAAATTGTGCACTATCATATATAATACTTCAGATATAAATGTACGCACATATTCTTTACTAGGTGGCACACGTGAACAGATATAAATGTATGCACATATTCTTTAGCATTGCGATATCTAAAGTGTTTGTTTATCTTTTTGGCAGAGGAACACAATATATGCACGTGTAGATTCTGCACTCCGCAAAATTCGCGAAACATCAGAGGTAATTTTGGTCTTTTTTGGCCGTTTATTTGTTGCATGATGTTATGCTTATATGGTTTCAATCATCCTCTGCAGACTGTACAAACTTTTGCCGCAGAGTATCTGAAAACTCCCCTTGGTGAACCAGTGAAGGGCAAGAAGAACAAATCAACCACTGAACTGTGGGTGGAGAAGTTTTACAAAAAAACAACTAACTTGCCCGAACCCTTCCCGCATGAATTAGTTGAGAGATTGGAGAACTACTTGGATGTAAGTCATTCCTACTTGTAGAATTCGTGTGTTTCGCAAACATCTTGAAGATAATTAACACGTCTAAGACATCTAAACAACAGAAACTCGAGGAACAGCTTGTAGACTTGTCGTCATCACTATATGGTCATCACTTACAAGAAGCACATCTAAACAGTTCAGAGATTCTCCAGAGTTCCATATTTACTCAGCAGTAAGTTTCCGTATTTGAAAAAGTTTAGTTGGGTATTTTACTATAAGTTTACCACGCAGGAAAAGATCATCAGCTGGTTGTTGAACTGTATATCTGTGGAGCAGGTTTCTCAAAATTTTAATCATTTGCACGGTGCAGGTATGTAGACCATGTTCTGGCGACAGAGAGGGAAAAGATGAAGTGCTGCGACATTGAGTACAAGTATCCTGTGCAGTCATCTCAAACCTATATCTACGGGGGGATTCTCATTGCCGGATTCGTCGTATATTTCGTGGTCATATTCTTTTCAAATCCTGTACGCTGAGTTTAGTTCAAATGTTTATGCTAAAGTGGTTACAAATCAAATCCTGAGGCACAGATGTCTCTGACACACGAGAACAGGAAAATGGAGAAGGAACACAAGGCGGAGAATGATACCTTGAAAATTTTGCACCACTTCATCTGGACTGAGTTAGGGCAAGTTTGGTATTTTGTGCTTTTAAAAAAAATTGTTTATGTTGTGTTGTGAGATGAATCAGCTTTTTAATGAAACAATTAGGTGTTTTGTAAAATGTATTCGTAAAAGCACTTTCACAATCTCTCTCCCAAACCCCACCCCCCCCCCCCCAAATGGCAATCGACGGCTCAAGATCTGATTTGAAACCCAGACCTCACTAATGCCGGAAAAAACTTGGTTGTCTGGGTTGATGTGTGGTGTAAAAACTTGTTTGTCTTGGTTGATGTGTGGGGTTTGCATCGAGGGAGAAGGTGGTTGGGATTGGGTTTGGAGTGACAGGTTGAGGGTCTGGGCGCGAGGGGGTGGTCGTGGTCGTGGTCTTTAAAAAATTTAAGCAACCCCAAACGGGGGCTTAACTACAATAGATTACAGCATGAAGCTTCAACCCTGGAATTATGAGTGACAAGTTTTACGCTGAAGCCGCTTTTCGAATTGTGGGTTCAATTTGGCAAGGGATTTTTTACTTGTGCTCTTTATACTGCATACCATATTGATTTTCAGTCAAACAATACACACGTAGTTCATAAATTATTCGAAACTCTTCCATTTCTGTATTTAGATTCCAAATTTTATATTAAGGAAACTATTTTTGCCTCAAGAGTTGAGTAACTTATATGACACATGTATTTTTTTTTATCAATGGCGTCTTGTGCACATTTGCTACATTGTAACGTCGACAAAATTTTACACAGGTTATTTCATTATTGACACTAGGCAACATAGTAGTGATGTATTCATCCAATGTAATTGTCAACCCTCTGATTCAGTTTCCCCTCACTTTTGTTACACATCAGTTAACATGTCATTTGGGTTTTATGTTTTAACCATTCTACTGTTTTTATCCTTCTAAAACATTTCAATCCAAATTAATAAATATTCCCTACATCTTTGCTTTTGTCCAGCAGATTGTAAATAACCAACGTCTGCAACTTATTTTTCTTTTTTTTTGGGTTGCCTAAGAAAAAGAACAAAGACAAGTGAGGGACTTGGAGCAAGAGAATACACATTATATCAGAAATAGCTTTCTAGGCTGCATTTTTTGTGCATCAAATCTACTCAGAGCCCAGTGCTGACTTCATCATTTATACTCATAGATTCTATCATTTTATTTAAATTAAAATGCATAAAATTATAAAGGGGATCCTCAGAAACCATGCTTATAGTTGTCATCCATTCGATGATCAGGTCTCAAAGATTTAATCCATCATCGGAGCCCCCACACTTCGGAAATCAAAATTCTTAGATAAAATCCGTTTTATAAAATATCAGATGCAAAACGAACCAAAAAAGAAAATAAAAACGGTTGAAAAAAAGAAAAGAAAAGGGGATTTGGCAGGGTGTTATTCACTGAGCCCGGTAAGAATTCAAAGGCGAAGCGACTCAACATTCCTGCACCAAATTTGCCTCCTCGCTCTTTATATCAAGAACACAAAACCCGAAAATCCAAATTAATGGGATCCGGGCTTCATCAAGAGGCGCACGATAGCAATCACCACAATTCTTTTCCTCCATTTTTATCACCCAAACCAAAATATAAAAAATAGCAGAGAGGAAGAGAAGGAGGCGGAGGGAAGGAGGCTGGGAGGCTGGGAGCTACTCTGTTTTCGCGTTTGCGGGGAAGGGAAGGCAGGGTTGTGTTTAAATACTGGAGTTTATAGGTTTAGGGTTTATGATTTATACTACGGAAAGCCCCTTCATGTTAGTGATATTACGAATCAACCATTACATTTACATACGGCTCACTTGGATTGGATCCAACACAAATAGCCCAATCAAGCAAACCCAAACGTCCAGGGCCTGATTTTGGGCCTAAAGAAAATAAAGGAATAACGAAGCCGAACGTTTGGGCTACTAGGCTTGATTGCGTTTTACCTACACTCTAAAATTACATGATTGTTTAAGTTCAGATTCGATTCTCGCTAAAATCAAATTTAAATCGTATGCACACATTACTTGAGGACTGAAATTCAGTAAATATATTCGAGGTTCATTTCGTAATCGTATTGGACCATACATACGCAGTGTGATTTATAATATTAATATGGGTTAATTTCAATTCACTATCATAAAGTTTCTTGGTTTTCAACATTTTATACATACAAGTTTTTTTCGTCTCAGTCTGGTACTTAAAATCATAACTCTGGGGCACTTTTATACCTCCGTTAAGTTATCGTCAAAACCTCCGTTAATAGATGACGTGGCACTTACGTGGACAATAACTGAACGTTACGTGTCAATATGAGCCCACATGAATATTAAAAAATTAAATAAATATTAAAACTAAAAACCCTATATCCTTTCTCTTCTCCCCCTCCGCCCGAGCTACCATCTTCACCAAAACCCCATTTCTTCATTTCCCTTCCTACCGTCACTGCCTTTTCAAAATCCTCACCATTGCCACCATGTCCCACGGGCAAGAACCAACTGGAACTGGGGACGTGGACGGCATCGGCATTGGACCGGATTCATCACTGCGTTATCCACCTAGGCAATGACCCTCTCTTCCTCCGCTCCTCTCTTTCCTTCCCCGGTCACATCGCGGAGCTAGAACGCATTGTCAAATCCAACTCCTCCTTCTCCACATCCTCGTCGCCGTCGTCCATCGTGGTAATCGATAATCTGAAGGCCTACATGCAAGTCATCGATGTCCCTTCAATTTGGCGTTGGGAAACAACATCTTGGGTGGATCTGAACTGAGATGAGAAATGGATGTGGATGGTTTCTAGGTTGCAGGGACCGAACGAAGCCCAACTCGACAGACCCCTTTTGGGGATTCGGGCCAAAAATTAGGTTAGGGTTTTGGGGTTGGCAGGAGGAGGGAGTCGAAGCGGTGGGTGGAGGAGTGGGGGACTGATATAACATGGCGGTGGTGATTGAAGATGAAGGTTGAAGACGCGACTCAGTCCGAAGGTCGCGAAGAAGGAAATTGAAAAGCCCCTTTGGGGAAAAAGGGTGTGATAATTTCTTTGGTTTTGGGTCAAGAAGAACACCAGAAGCAAACCCATCCCTAATTTTATAATTATTTTTATTTTTTAATGTCCACGTGATGCCCGATTGACACGTGACATTCATTCGTTGTCTACGTCGACGTCACGTTATCAGTTGTTAACAAAGGTTTTAACGAAAAATTTAAGTGGTGTATGAAAGTGTACCAGAATTATGATGTAATGTACGAGATTAAGACGAAAAAACTTGATGTATGAAATGTTAAAAATCAAGAAATTTTAGAGTAATAATATGATATTAAACCTATTAATATTTTGGACCTGAGTTCTTTTGATTTGAAAAGCATCAATATTTTATTTGTGATTTTTTTGGAAGATTGTAATTGCATTTATACTACAATAAATAAATAAAAAGTAAATGATATAATCAAGGAGAAAAAAAATAGGGGAATTAACTGTTAGGAAATCAAATATATAAAAATAGATTTGGATCCTCTCCGGATCCCCTCCCAAGGGATCCCGACAATCAATGCACGATGACCGTTCATCAAAGATTATGCGGACACAATTAAATGTTTTTCACGTAAAACGAGACTGCTTTATTTTTAAAAATATAAAAAGTGTTTAATTGTGGCCGCATGATCTTTAGTGAACGGTCTTCCTGCATTGATCCCCAGAATTCTCAGGGAGGGGATCCAAAGAGGATCCAAATCCTATAAAAAAAGGCATTTGTAATAATGACGGCCAAGATTGGTAATAAGGAGTATCTCAGAGTATTTAATGACTCATTTAGAAATGCTTTTAAAATAATTGAAAGCGTTTTTAGAGAAAATATTTTTGAGTTTTAAAAGCACTTGAAGTGCTTTCTGGAAGAAGCACCAGTTATGTGTTTCTTCCAGAAAACATTTTCAAGTGTTTTTCAAAATTCACTTGCGTTTTTAACCAAAAATTAGTTATAAATTTCACAAAAAATGTTTTCAATCATTTTAAAATTACTTTCGAACGATCTCTAACATGTGTTGGAAAGAAAATGGTGAAATAAAATTGTTTTGTTAATGTTAGTTTATGCTACTGTTGACCCTAAAAACTACCTAGCCTACGTGGCGTGCATGTCGAGCAATTAATAAGCTAACTACGTCATTCGGTTGTGTGCGGGGCGTGCCAACTCGTCGGCCGAGCTCGACCGGGGAGTAAAATATGATGCGTGGCATTAGGTGCGCTGCTGACTTCTTGATCTTGTGATTGCAGTCGAGGAAGGAACACATCTCAGCCTTTGGGTTCTAGAGCCTGAAGACAAGGCTGCTAGTCTTGCGAAGTTCAATATCAAATTCGGCTTTCAATGTGCCGAATGTAGTAACCTGTAACACCTCACTTCGCCGAGAAGGCTAATGAGATGACCTCTGCCAATAAGGATTCGAAAATCCTTCTCGACCAAGACTTGGATAGATAACCAGTCGACCTCAACGCAGTGTTGTTTATCCAAACTGAAGGTGCTTCGAGGTCGGCTGATTCTACGACGATAGTGCTGTTTAGCCAAACTGAAGATATCACAGGTTGCCTTCACAGTGCTGTTTATCCAAACTGAATGTGTGTTAGTGAGAAATGGGGTAAGAATAGAGTTCTCAAGGTTGTTGAAAGGTTTCGCGTAGAGCGAGGGTTTACGCAGGGCAGATTTGTGTGTTGAGTTGGAGGGCTTTTAATGGTGCACTCACCTCTCTATTTATAGCAGCAAACCCTTTCTCGTTCAAGTTAAAACTACATCCAGCTTAGGACTCCTTATCCCGTTCCAATCTTATCTCGGTCATTCCTACTTCTATTAAGACTTTGAACCTGACCCTCTATCAGGCCGTATCCATCTCCAGGTCTCCGCATCCTGCCAAGACTCCTTATTGCATCAGGATTCAAATACCCCATCCATCCGTCTCGCAACGGGACTTACTCATTTTCCTTTTATCTAGAACATTCCACTTCCCGATAGGGCTTAGCCGGCCTCGGCTAGATAGCCCATGAAACAGATGGCCCATAAAGATCCTTGAACAAAGCTTTTAGGCCGAGAACAAATGTAAACTCGGCCCAAACCAATATTTTGGGCCCAAACATTGCCCCCTCGCTACTGAGACCGCCGACCTATAATCTTTGGTCGAGCCTCAGCCTTGAAGAAGCGAAAACATCCTCTGGCACATCCTCCAAAAAGCATTTAAACACCTCGAAAACCTTAATCACTCGCATTTATGAAGTATGATTACTTGTTTCCATGCTCCTTAACCCTCTACCAAGTGGCGATGCCCTAGCTCACTCAGTGGCTCTAAATGATGACCCTTAAGATATGCGGCTGTTGAAACGTCTTTCATCATCAAAACCACCGCCACACGTAATCGTGCGCCTTCAATTCGTGAAACCCTTTGTCTTTTCACCTAGATTCTTCGAATATTCATAATGATTAGCAACTTTCTCGGTCGATTCTATCCCAATTTTTTGAAATCAACCGCTTGACCTTTCTCCAAAAATGCCTATAAATACTCGAATCTCTTTCATTTGCACTTTACGCTTCCAAAACCCTGAATTTTCTCTCGTCTCTTGCTTTCAAGAACCCAGAAATCCCAAAAGCTCTCAACCCAAAAACCCTTCTTTTAAACCCAGAAACTCTGAGTCTTCATCAATGGTTTTCTTCATCTCCAAGCTTTTTAACGAATACAACAAATGCAAAGACTTCATTGACCGGAGCGCCATCAAAACTCTGTGCTTCGAGAGTGATTTGAACACCATTCATCAAATCCTAGGACCACTTTTCAAGGACGCAGTGCCATCGTCCATCACCACCATTTTCAAGGCTCACTGCCTGGCACCCTTGCTGCAAGGGTTTGATTGGTCAAAGTAGGGCCTGACGAGGCCCCAAGTAGCCTGACCTTTGACCACCGCAACCTGGGCGGCCTAGGTCGAACGGATGGAAAGATTCTTCTGCCAAGAATGGAAGGCTCTCGGCATCTATGATGCCATCAGACTCTCGACTGTAGAGATTGCCATGGACATAGAACTCCTTATGGCAACTCTGATCTTCTTGTGCTCGGCCACCAACATCAACATCAACATCATCATTGACATCTCAGCTATCCTTAAGACTTCCCCTTCTAGCATCCCAATCAATGCCGCCCTCTCTAGGTGCCCGTCCAACCTCGACCTCAAGGCGTTATTCGACGAACGGGCTGTCGAGACGCTGAGCAAAGAAGGTCAAGAGCCTTCAAAAGAAGAAGTTCAGAAATTGCATAAGAACTTCTTCAACTACAACACATTTATCCTCTATTTTTCCAGCCGAGGGGAAGCAAGCCTACGGAAGAAAGAGCACGAAGCCTCCTATTTTACTAGTACAACAAGTTTATCTGTTCTACCAAGTAAAATAAATGCTTGGTCGAGAACATGCCGGTGGCTGAAGCCCTGGCTAGCGGTCACACCCTGGCCCTCAGTTCAGCCATCCTCGCCAACCTCCTGCGCTGCCTAGCCGAAGCTACCATCAACAAGATTGGCCCGCATCTGAACGGACCTCCCTTGGTTTTCCAACTCTGGCTACAAATCTATTTTGCCATACTTCAGCCAAAGATCCCCAACTTCTAATCCACTGAAGCGTTTGGCCTTCAATTTACCTCTCGACAGGCGCCTCCTCACCGGGTCGAAGAAATATTCAAATATTTTTTCCGCCTAGAAGTCATTTCTGATGACGAATATTTAGTATATCGTCGTCAAGAACACCCCTCTTCACTCAGGCTTTCAACATCAACATGGAGTGAAGCTAAAGATGCTGATCTTCGTCAAAACTGGGGTTCGTTCGCGTTAGCACGCGACTTTCCCTTCAGCTGCGATTCGCCAAGCAAGCTGGGAGGTCTACCATCCCCACTTCACTGCTCGGCAACTCGACTACCTCCAAGGTTGCCCGGCACCTCTACTTACTTCCCGCTCCTTCCTAAGCCGAAAACGCCTATCTGGTTCTTCAGAAAAAGAGTGTAAAGATACGGAGCAAGAGTTCCAGGAGAGGTGCAAAAAATTCCACCTTTGGCCGAATGTTCTTGAATCTCTCGACACTGACACCTTTGGAGATTGGTGGGAATAGTACACCTAGGACTTCACGTATGTGCTGGAACCTGGCTTTCATCGCTGGATCAGTGGTCTTTTGGATAATTT
Organism: Heteromeles arbutifolia; assembly: GCA_024362995.1. Lineage (NCBI taxonomy): Eukaryota > Viridiplantae > Streptophyta > Magnoliopsida > Rosales > Rosaceae > Heteromeles > Heteromeles arbutifolia. The sequence goes on from JANCRC010000006.1 coordinate 26,137,109, forward strand.
ATTCGGCATCAGGCCCAGTTAGAGCCAAGTCGAGGATTTCTTGACACTCTTTTGGTAGGCGGAATATTTCTTGTGAAACTCCCGCATGTATTCTAAGGCCTCGCCGAGAAACGGAGGGTGCAAATTCCACCGTATTTAATTAATGGCTCTGGTGAAGGAAACGGAGGGAGTTTACTTTCCGTCTTTTTTCTAAATTACTCGAAATGAGCCTTCATTTCCCCTGGTCGAAGAAGGAGTTTGATGCGCTTCTCAGATTCCTCGATTGCAGTCTCATAGTCACATTCAATCGCCTTCTTTCCCTGAAGTAATTCGGTCATGATTACGGGGGGTTGCCGATCGTTTTTGCTACCTGGTACTTCTTTCGGCTGCCATTTGGTAGCCGAAGTAGCTTGTGCAGCTTGTCGGCAGGCCATGCAGTCTATCCGTTGGTGTCGACATTTCTGAGACTTAGATAATACGGTATAGACGCTGGTAGGGGAATTGTAACTATACCACCGTTGGTCGCGTGGCTCGGGTGGCTTGAAAGTTCTTTGATTCGTCGATGAACTTAAACTGTTGGAGTTACGCGAGTAATAATCTTCGTTGTAAAAATAGGCGTCGAAGTCAAGACGTCGTCTGGCCGAGGATGGGCCATCAGGTCTCGTTTGAGGGCCAAGCCTATCGAACACCTTCTGGCGCTGGCCTACGCCAAGTACCTTTGGAGGTGTTGTCGCGGCCGTGGATGGTTGCCGTGATGTTGGAGCCTGAAGTGGTTTCTCCTTTGGCTCGGTTAGGACGACGCGTGCTTTACAACGACTACACAAAACCATTGGTACATCAATTTCTTCTGCACTGGAGTCTGACATAGATTCGACTATGGCCGGTCCTGAAAATTCTATAGGCAGTTCATTTGAAAACAGATCAATCTTGAGTCGCGGTCGAAAGTTTTTCTTTGGGACATGTTGTATTAGGACAAACTTAGCCTTCAATTTCCCTTTGTTGTTGGGCAAATGAGCATCCACCATGCCAACTGTCGTCGAATGAAAGGGATCGACGTCAACGACCATCTGTTTCTCAGGAAATTTTAGCTTGCCCTTATCAATCCAGCTCTGAATGGCATCTCGAAACACAACACAGTTGTTTGTCGTATGCTTATTTGAGTTATGGTACTTGCAATATGTTTTCCCTTTCAGCTCTTCGGCCTTGGGAATGTTATGCCCCGATCGAAGTTTGATAATCTTTGCTAGCAACAACTGGTCGAAAATTGCATCAGCTTTGGTGATATCAAAAATGTAAACTTTTGATGCTTTAATTGTCTCTTCAGAGGTCGAACGGGTTTTGGCATCCTTGGAGTTAATTTGAGCCAATGCCTTGCATACGTATAGTTTATCTATTACTATCTCGGCCGCATCCACACTGGCGTATTGGGAATCCTCGCCTTCGGCTGATGCATAGCTAACCGTGGGATTCTTGTAAATCTTTCCCCAAGGTGGGGACTTTGAAACCTTTTCTTCTTGGATAAGGTAATCATACTGCTCGATATGCTGGGCTAATTCGTACATATCTTGGAAGTTTGCCCCCAAGAATTTCTTTTTGTATTCTATGTCTAAACTGTTCAAAGCGATTCTCACGAATTCGACTTCAGGGAGAGGTACTCGGCACCAATTTCTGGCTGACTTAAACCTCGTTAGGTATTCCATGGGTGACTCGTCAGATGCTTGAGCCATCCTGGCCAATGAAGACACTGACATCTCAATTCCCGGCCGATAGAACTGCTCATGGAATTTCTCGACAAGCTCATCCCAGTTTTAAATGGAATTAGGTGGGAGATACCATGCGAATGACGAGCCCTTTAACGAGAAATTGAATAGTCGTAGTTTATAGAGGTCACTATTAACATCTTGCATTGCGCAGTGAACCGAGCCACATGTTCTAATAAGGACAAAGATGATTCTCCAGCAAAAAGGCTAAAGTCTGGGATCTTAAAGCCTTTAGGATATTCAAACTTCTCCACGTAAGCTGGGTACGGATGGATGAATTTTGGGAATTTTGGCCCCTTTTTTAGAGCCGAATCGATCATTCTTTGGACCTCGACCATATCAACAGGTGTTTCTGTCCTTGGGTTAAAGTTTTCTAACCTGCTAGTCGATCCACCACTTTTTTCCAAATCGATCATTTTGAGCTGAGTAGATCCTGTCTCGGCTTGTGTCACTGGTAATAGATTGCTTTTAGAAGTAAGTGGCCTGGTTCGGTCGGCAATTCCACTATCATGGTCTCTACCAACTAGGGCATCTCGAATTTCTGTGAGTGTATTTATTTCTTGGTTGAACCATTGCTCGAAGTACCGAGTTTGCTCGTCAAGCCGTCGTCAAAAAAGCGATCTGGTTGGTGGGTCAGATGCATCACCACCGTCCTCATCACAATCCTCTATTATTCCTTCGACAAAAATTCCTTTTGTCGTTGTAGTGAGGATCCCTGCATCACGAAGTGGCTCGCCGAGATTAACTTCCCCTTCTCGGCGTGTCGCACTTGGTATTTCGGGCATTCCGGTAGCAATGTTTTGTGCCTGGGACAAGCCCTCTTGCCTTGGGTTCTGGGCTGTAAGGTTAGCTGTTGATTTTCCCATGGCTGTTTTCTTCTTTACTGATCGTGTTGCAACGGGCATGAACTTCGTAATTCTATCACTTTGGTCCCACTGGGCGTGCCAAAATGTTAACCCTAAAAACTACCAGGCCTACGTGGTGCGCAGACCGAGTAACTAATAAGCTAATTGCGTCCTTCGGTTGTGTGCGGGGCGTGCCAACTCGTTGAGAATATGATGCGTGGCGTTGGGTACTCTGCTGACTTCTTGATCTTGCGATTGCGGCCGAGGAAGGAACACGTCTTGGCCTTTGGGTTCTAGAGCTTGAAGACAAGGTTGCTAGTCTTGCGAAGTTCAATATCAAATTCGGCTTTCAATGTGCCCAATGTAGTAACCTGTAACACCTCACTTCGCCGAAAAGGCTAATAAGATGACCTCTGCCAATAAGGATTCGAAATCCTTCTCGACCGAGACTTGGATAGATAACTAGTCGGCCTCGACGCAGTGCTGTTTATCCAAATTGAAGGTGCTCCACGGTCGGCTGATTCTACGGCGATAGTGCTATTTATCCAAACTGAAGATATCACTGGTGACCTTCACAGTGCTGTTTATCCAAACTGAAGGTGTGTTGGCGAGAAAGGGGGTAACAATAGAGTTCTCAATGTTGTTGAGAGGTTTCGCGTAGAGCGAGGGTTTGCGCAGGGCAGATTTATGTGTTGAGTTTGAGGGCTTTCAATGGTGCACTCACCCCTCTATTTATAGCAGCAAACCCTTTCTCGTTCAAGTTAAAACTACATCCGGCTTAGGACTCCTTATCCCTATCCAATCTTATCTTCGTCATTCCTACTTCCATTAGGACTTTGAACCTAACCCTCTATCAGGCCGTATCCATCTCCGGGTCTCTGCATCCTGCCGAGACTCCTTATTGCATCAGGATTTAAATACCTCATCCATCCGTCTCACAATGGGACTTACTCATTTTCCTTTTATCTAGAACATTCCACTTCTCGATAGGGCTCAGCCGGCCTCGGCTAGACAGCCCACGAAACAGATGGCCCATAAAGATCCTTAAACAAAGCTTTTAGGCTGAGAACAAATGAAAACTCGGCCCAAACAGCTACTAATTTGAGGTTTAAACTTAACCAAATCAAACCTAATGCATCATTAACCCAATTATATGGTGTGGTTTTGGCAGGTTCTGGACCCGCCAGCGTTGTCGATCCAAGTCTCATGACGTCACTCGATACGCATTACACATGGCAATTCACTGTTTACTCTCTCAGAATCGTGTGAACCAAGCTATTGTGGGCCCCCCACCCCAAAACTCTTGGACTCCAAGGCCCAAAACCCCTTCCCTCTATAAATAACCGAATGCCTCTCTTCAAGTTACATAAATTTTCCTTCCACGACTTCTTCCACCGGAGCTTCACCCCGACGTCGTTTAACACACAGCGCCGTTCGCTTCGCAATGTGTCCCTCCGGCCGAACTCTCAGCGTGGAGACCGCGACGACTACGCTCACCTCTGACTTCCGTCCAGCATTTGACGTTCTGGACGCCGACCGCGACGGAAAGATCAGCAAAGACGACCTCCGAGCCTTCTACGCCGGCTTCTCCAGCTCCGCCGCCGACGAAAACCTCATCAGATCGATGATGTCTGCCGCCGATTCCGACAACGACGGGTTCGTCCAGTACGAGGAGTTCGAGCGCGTCTTGGCGTGCGGTGACGGGGCGAAAAGCTCGGGAGTGATGGAGGACGTGTTCAAGGTGATGGACAGAGACGGCGACGGGAAGCTCAGCCACGAGGACCTGAAGAGCTACATGAGCAGCGCCGGCTTCGTGGCCACCGATGAAGATATCAAGGCCATGATTAAACTGGGCGGCGGCGATGAGAACCAAGGCGTGACGTATGCTGGCTTGCTTAAGATCCTGGCCGTTGATCAAGTCGGTGACGCGCCTTGAGCCCTTGACCACGTTGCTCGCCAGGTCTTAGTTTTTGGCTTGATTGTGCTCCAGCCAGATTTTTCTGTATTCTCCGCGAAAGTGGTGGGAAACAGAATTACGGTGTCGTTTGAATCTATATGTGATGACAAAGAAAAACTGATAGGTGTCCCTGCTTCGTTCTGGTCGGGTTTGCCGAATTTGTTTGTTAGTGTTTGGCTCCATGCTAATATTACAGCATGCAGAGAATCTTTTTCCAAGTATTTGTCTTTTAATCAATAATATTCGAAATTTTCTTTGGTTGTAGGTTCAAAATACTTGGTGTCCACATATATTAGCATATGGTGCAAGTATAGGTTCTGCATGCCTCAATTTTGCTAATATAAATTTATTCTCCCTAATATTACCCGATATTGCATACTTCAATGAACTACATGTCCCGATTGGGAAATTCTAGAGCGTACGAGATTTGTATGTAGTTTTTGATAGCGATAATTCATTAATAATAGATACACAATTATAACACTGTTATAAGAAGGTGATAATTGGGTACATTTTTTTTAGTGGTGGAAAGAATAAGCGCACGCAACAAGCAAGCATAATACATTCCTTATGTGACAAACACAATAAACAAAGAACACACAAAAACCAGTGGTGACAAATCCGAAACCAAAGATCACATAAAACCATCGCTAAAAAGCGAGGTCACATAAACCACTAGGCAGCATAAACATATATAAAACAACTAACCCAAAAGAAAACCACCGTCGGTTCATCTCCACAACGGCAAAACAAGGCACACTCTACACGACCATATGCAACATCATCAGATCCGCGGTAACCACGACTCGGTCAAAGTTCATCTGTCACCAATATGGCCATTGAAGGAGATTCGACTACATATCTTAACCATGAGTCCACAAATTTGATCATTTATAGTTTAAGTAGTTAAGATCGTGTATTTATGCACTTAAAGTTACAAATTCTATTCTTGGAAATCCCCAGCATAGAAACTCAAATGTGTTTCATGATAACTGAAATTGAAATGTCATTTGGCAAGAAAAGAAGGAAATTGTAGTAGGAGCCAAATTTGTAAAGAAAAGTAAATTGTAGTATCAAGTCTTGATTGGATCTCATTGTTTTTGTTTTCAAGTTACCGTAACTAGCATCTCCGCATACGCAACACATTGTAAACATGCAAGTACGTTTTAAAATTGTGTAACACACTTGAAAACTCTACCATAATTAATGGTCTTTTATTTTTTGTGTGTGAATTAACTTAAAGAGAGGGAAGAAAATGAATGGTAGGATGATAACCAAATGTCAAATCTCAATGATCGATGTATCAATTTCCAATAAAATTGTCATGTTTCCGGCACCCTGAAAAAATTCTCCTTCATCCCCTGCCATTTCCACCCCTCAAAATACACTTCCATCGAAAAGAATACCAATCGTACACAACGAACATTCTTAACCAATGATAAATGATTAGTAAATACATATCCTGCTAGGGAGAAAACGGCTCCCCTGACTTGCACATCGATAGTTTCTAAGCAAATGTTGTAAAGCAAAAAGGTGGAGAGACCGCGACGTCATATTTGGTTTGGGGATTTCATCATTTTCAACATTCGACGTAGAAGCGCTGGATGTTGCTCAGAAACTCACTTCCATGATGAAATCGGTCAAGCAATAGGGTGCAGGATTGTGCTCAGAATAAATCAATCTTCCTTTCCTCTACAAATTTCTTCACTGCTGTATAACGTACAAAGTACAACACATTAGGCTCCATCTCAAACGGCTCGTCCAATGGTCTCTGGCTCGCACTGTCTCAAGGGGAATTTAAACCAGTAAGCTAAACAAGAAACAACAGTCTCTATAAGAGTAAATAAGTACGAATATATGAGTTGCCTGCTATCTGATTCTCCATCTGCATTGTCCTCGAGCTGGATATGTCCAAGATAGTACTTGGTTTTGCAGACAACAAATGTATCCAATTGGGGTCTCGGCACTGAAAGTCGAGCATAGACAGAACATTGTTAGAGTTCAGAAGTCCTATCTACAAGCTGCCTACCATATGATCAATCAAAAAATCTGTTTAGTAGAAAATAGTATGCAGTTAAAGCAATTCTATGCGGTTAAAGAAATACATCAAGAACGGTAATAACCGGGGAAAGATCAGACTACAGGGGGAAGCTAAGAATTTCAAGTTGTCAAACAAACTAATGCATTGTTTCTGTTAAAAACTTCGTTATTAAACACACAAAAGGTTTGCAAATAAAGAAAAAAACAAAGTAATAGTTTAATGGGCAAATTGTTCATAGAAAACAACCTTGGTTCCACACTAGCTTGTCATTGGATACCTCACAGCATGCTATTACAAGTTTTTCTTAGCACAATACCGACCATTAATCACATCAAACTTTATCACAAGTTTTACAAGTTACACGATTCTGCCAAACAGTACCAGAAAATGCAAGCCTCTTAGGTAAATTGTTGAAAAGGCCACCACATTACTATATATCTTGGAATTAAAACTTTAACAATTAACCATAGCACTGAGCAGAGCATGTGGAATTGATCTTGGGTAAATGAACTGTTACTATAATAATGCACATCACATATGGGGTGGGGGTGAGGGAAGAATAGAGATTCATCACGAAATTCTGAAAGGATAATGTGAATGTTTACCTATGTCAGTCTCCTTTTCACTTGATTGACGGAATACAGACTGATAAGTAGAAGGCAACTGCAACAGAACGCTCTTTTCAAGATGCGTCTGCAAATCAGCGCAGCACCTGCAACCACTAACCATGTCAACTCCAAATCACAGTAAATCTCAATCATGTGCTTCCACTGAATGAACGCAAACTAAAAATGAGATAGTTGGAATCCTCGCCGTTCAACAAACAGCTTCTCCTTATCAGAGAGACGGCTTTCAGCATTATCCCGAATGTGGAACATGTATTTCTCAATCTGCAAAAGGAAGTTACTTGAGAGACAAATAACAAAGCTTTGTTTAGTAGCATTTATGAAATTTCCTAATGCTTATAGCAACCTAGGATTCAACTTTCTTTTAATAAACATATCATGAAACATAGTGAATGCTCGTCTCTCTATCACCAAAAAACAAGCAAAGAAGCAAACAGTAAGAATTGCTACCTTCTGCAAACGAATTCGGTAATAAGATCTCAACAAAAACTGAGTCCTGTCCAAATCCATCTGGTAGAGTGACACGGTAAGCGGATCAATACCGCTCTCAGTGAACTCCTCCACAGTTTCTTCCTGTTAGTTATATGAATCCAATTGGGATTATAAATAACACAAATTACTAGCACAAATTTCAACCCAATTAACATTCTAAACTAATAGTAAGATTACTTCTTTTTCCTTTCTCAAATTTCAGAATAATAAGCAACTGCTATTAGAACTCCAAAAATCTTATTCTATACTCCCACAAGTGTATTTTTCTTTCAAATTATAAAAAATTTAAAGTGCAAAACGATATTTTTGAAATGCCAATAACAATTCTCAATAATAAAACTAAAAACAAAAGGCAACGCTAAAAAGCGTTTACATGCACCCGAGATGCTGTGTTCGATCCCGAATATCGTTTGTATCGACAAAAACAAAAATTTACCCGGTATTCATTTAATATCCGATACTAAATTTTTGTGGCTCAAATTCAATACAACAAAATATTGACAGTAAAAATAGAGATTAGGGTTTTGTTTGTTTATATTTAGCGAAGTTTACCATCAATTGGATCTGCTCAATGATTCTCCGAATCAAAGCACTCTCGAACTGAAGAACCTCCGGAGCGGCCTTCTCCTGCCGCCACGCCCTCTTCAGAAGCTCCACGTCCGTCTCGTAATCCTCCGTTGACCCTGATTCCAGACCCGAATCCAAAGCCAAACCGGAGTCCATTCGATCCGATTCCCAAATATTTCAGATTCTTCCCCTCCCCAATTCTTCTTCTTCTGAGTCTGGATGGAAACAAAAACTGATTGAGAGGGAAAATGTGAATCGGAATTGGCGCCAAAAAGCTAAACTAATTTTTATTTTTGGAAAGGAAAGTAATTCCGATAAAAAGCGTAGAAGGAAAGGGGGATAGGGTGTTGGAAGAGGAGACAGATCACGAGTTTGTGCGTGAATCTAACACCGTTGGATTAGCCATCAGACGGATGGACAGCTGAGATGGGGTTTGATTCAGGCACAAACTGGAGATGTGTCCCGTCTGATCTGATATGATCTGATGGAGAATGGGAGACATGGATATAAACAGAATAGGGTGGGAGACGATGGGGGTCTGTGAAGAAAAAGGGATGGAAAATATTGCCATTTATAGGAGGGTTGGGAGAAGGAGATCGACCGTCACGCACCTCCAGATTTGGACAAAGCACTTGCATGTTTACGTGTACCAAAAAAAAAAGGAATATCAAATGTTAAAAAACAAAAAAAATATCTTGCGTTGGAATTCGGAAGAAAATAAAGTTTGTTTTAATTTTTTTTGTTAACACGAGAATTGTGTTGATAAATATGAGATGGTGGAGAGTTAATAGAGAATCTCATTTTTAAAAGAGTCTTCTTGGCATTTCTTTCTCAACCTCGTTTTTTTTTTTTTTGATTAAATGAAAAATTTGTTAAATTAAATGCTAGAATAGGAAGTCGGCGAAATTTAAACCCACACTGTAGTACAAGAATAACACTCATCTCTACTACATTTGCTTTCTCTTTCAACCTTGTTATTAAGCACCATGAAAGTGCCTAAATAGCCTAAATAGCCACTAGGGATGTGGAGTTGTGGACTCCACGAACAAATTGATGCCAAATCGTTAAAATCTTTTTCATATCTTTTATGTTGGAAGACTTTTATTTTGTTGTAACATTCTCTACCTTGAAATTTAAAAAATGAGTTCCACTTATATTTATACAATATGCCAAAAATTGTATATATTTCTTTAATCAATAGTATAATCTATTTAATTTGCAAGACGATTTCAATTTAAGTGCATAAGAAAAAGCACATTGCCGATTTGGGTAAGCCAAGGTATGCAAAAATGGACATGCATTACACAAAAATGTATACTTTTCAGCTCCACTTAATCTGTCTGTTTATATCCGCCAGGGGATATACCAGTAGTTTCTAACATTGATAAATCACACGGTGGTGGACCAATAATTGCAGTGCCGAAGCCACTAATTGATCATTTTTAAGAAAAATAATACATATGTTTGTATACAATCGGCCAAGCCCAAGGCACATAGTTGTTGCAATTATTCTCTAGTGTACATCAATAAATCCCCATCTAATTTATACGTTTAAACATCAACCGTTAAATTAAAATAAAAGGAGATGAAGGCTTTTCTTCAAGTTACAACTGGGTCAAAAAAGACCCGAATTGGAAACCCGTCCATGGTAGAACATTTACTTTGAATCACTCCCGTTCTCTCCTCTATTTCACTCGCTGTTCTAAAAATCCCCGTCTAGTGCCGCCTAGGCGCTAGGCGGCTGGTCACCGTCTCGATTAATGCTTAGGCGTTTGAAAATTAAGAAATGACGCCTAGACCTGCTGAGGCGCCTGCCTAGACCGCCTAGGCACCAGCCTAGCCCACCCAGACCCGTCTAAGCACCCACCTAAGTCGTAACTCACTTAGATAGAAAATAAATAACTTTCATTTTGCATTTTATTTTTTTCCAATAAATTGTAAGAGACTTGTTGCATACTTAAATGAATACATATTATATCCTTATTTCATATGTTTTCATTATGTTTCAATACTTCGTAATATATATGCATTCTATTTTGTAGTTTATGATGAAATTATATATATTTTAAGTATAAGCAGACACTTATTTACATGAACTAATTGCTTTTTTTCTCCTTCATTCTTTTGAGAGATTTTTCAGTGTGACCGTCACACGAGATGGTATACCATGTGTCGCTATATAAATGGTGGAATATGTGTGTTAAAAGTTAATAACATAAAAAATAAAATTTACCACCACTTACATAAAAACATATGATGTACCATCCGTGTTTACGTCATAACTAACAATTTCTCCTCCAGGACGCCCGAAAGCACCACTGCAAGCCTGCAATTGCAGAATCGGTCGTTGAGATTGATCCAGTTGTAGCATAAATTAAAGTTTCAATACTAACAGTTGAGATTGATCCGATGGTTAGGAAAGAACCGTGCAATTAGTATGTGTAATAGAGAATACCAATGCCACGTTGTTGATCCATCTACTTCCATGCATACACTTATGTGGCCCAAAACAAAGCATCAGCCAATTTGATGGCTGATCATTTGGCGTCGCGAAGGTATGGGGAGATGTGTGATGTGTCTTGGGTGGATAGGCCCCCATCTTCACTTGTGCATGTTTTAAATAAGGATGGCTTACCTTGTCCGCCTTAATTTGTGGGGGAGGTGTTAGGGGGGACACTTTGAGCCTTGCTTTGAGTGTCGGGTCATCTAACCTCTGTACTTCTTGGTTGTATTTGGGTGATTATTGTTGTTTTGGCTTTCATTGTACTTTTGGGCCTCTCTTGCCTGGTTAATGTAGCTCTGTTTGCCAAAAAAAAAAAGAAAAAAAAAAAGAAAAGAAAAAGCTAATAACACTGAAACAGTGAAAACAATACTTGAAGTTTGTTACGGTTTCAGACTCCTGATAGTTCAATACTATTTTGAATAATTTTTTCTTTACTACTTTCAAGTATTGTAATTTTCAAACTTACATTTTTCGTTGTCCCAGTTTCACCCATAAAGTGAGGATTGTGTGACACTTTCATACTTTTGTTAGCCGTTCCGTCAAGACTCAAGAACTTAGTTAACTGATGACGTGGCTCATTGACTGGACGATGACAATGCATCCACGTGGCACTGTGGCTCTGCGTGGACAATTATAAAATGTCATTTTCATACTTCCTTTAGACGATACATGTTTAATGGAAACATAAAATTTATTTAGTCAAATTGTGCGAGTGTAAGAAAAAAGTGTAAGATGACATTTTCGAACTGAAATTGCATAAAAGCGCTACACTAGCCATGCATACATTCATGACATTTTATTATATATATGAGTTGAAAATATTACAACACACGACATGACCAGCCCTAGACGGGTGCAATCAAACATGCGCCTTGCGACCTTAGACGCATCTTTTAGATATATGGCGACATGTTATTATTGAGTTCCACTTCATTAGCAAATTAAAAGCCAAACACATATTTTACATTACACAACCTTGATTCCTGATGAAGGCTTAATTTCAAAAGCCCTTGGATCAAACCCTATCTACACTTAATAGTGGTGAAATTTATCGTCGGGAAAATAACGGTGGGAATCATTTCCGGAAGGAGCATTTCCATACTGACCATAACTCTCATTGGCATCACTGTCATCCTCGTCAAGTTTAGCCTCGTTGTTGTTTGTGGTCTGAGACTGAGGTTGATTCTTCGCATTGCCGTCAACGACAACGGCAGTGCTCCGGCCCTGATTTTGATCATTTTTAAGTGAAGCCAACATGTGACGTTCATTTGGAGTGAGCCTTTTAGCATCAGCTTGAAGAAATGCCAAGATCAAGGCAAAGGCAACACATGTTACGAGTAAGGTCCTCATGGAGATTAAACTAATTCAACCCTGAAATTAAAATTATAACGAGGTACATGTAAGTACTGCAAGTAATTAAGTAATTAACGAGCTAGTTAATCAAAGTGTTATTAATTAACAAGACATGAATCAACAAACAAGCAAACAAAATCCTGAGAAAAATAACAAACATATGAATAATTAGGGTTTGTGGAAGATACCCAGCAAGTTTTGCTATAATAGAGTAATTTCTGAAGTGGCAATGACAGTATAGATGCTCCAAGGTGTCATTTTTATAGGCGATTGCGATTTTGGCCTACCAAAGTTAATGTATTTTCTCCTGTTGTAGATAATTAGATAATTGGAGGGTAATTAAAATAATAAAATCTCTTAGCACTACGCAGTGGGGGGTTATATTACTGTGGCACCCTATTTGTCGAGAGGCTATGGCCACCAAAGAAGCAATTATGATGATGAATGATAATTAAGGTGTTTAATTAATTAACTGCATCGTTGACTTTTTATTAGTCAAAAATGAATTATTGGCTGCGATCTAATTTCTTTGGAAAAATTATTATGTGGTAATTAAATGTTACGTGGTATAATCGGTTTTTCATGTTAAAATATGATAGATAATGAGGTTGTTATTTCTCTCTTTTAAAGCACATGAGGAATTTTTAGGGTTTGACCTCATAATATCATAAAGTAGACATATGCATATTGAAAAACAAAACTAAAACTCTCTTAAAAGAGAAACTACTAAACGCACTGAACACTCCGACCCAAATATCACCTAAACCGAGATGTGCTAATCATCACTCGAATATGTGACGAAGTCATGACATGCATGAAAACATAACTAAAGTTGTCATCTATATAAATCTACTAAAAATTTGACAAAACTTCCTCTAACATAAAGATTGGCCCAAATTGAAACACCTGTAAGTACCACTTCCCCGAAGGGCCACACCTAATAGGTCTCTAACCCTCTATTACATGCCTGATAATATGTTCAGAGCACATTTGCCAAAATACAAGTTCTGTTAATAAAGCTGAATAGGCAAGCTACCAGGGTAATAATGTGTCAGAGCTTTGGAAAGATGCCCCAACGTCCAATGTCCTCGCTGCAACTCCTACTAGTTCCGATGACATATCATACAATATCATACACTAGTCGTAGTTAGTGTATGCTAGATAATATAATCATGTTAGTTATTACTAAGTAGTCTTAAAGTAATGGCAAGCTGAGGGCATGATTGTATAATCATGTCATTACTGAATAATCTCGAAATAATGGCAAACTGAGTATACTTGTATAATCATGTCATTACGTAGTACTCTTGACGTAATGACAAGTTAAGTATATATGTGTAAGTTAAATGGCATGTCCGTAGTATAGATAAGCTGAATATATATCATACACGTGTGTAAGTTGAATGTAATATCTGTAGTATGGACAAACTGAATACATATCATACACGTATAAGCTAAATGTCATTATCATACACTAGCCATAGCTAGTGTAAGTGGAGTCATACGTTTATACATTGAAGGTCTGATAAAAATTCATAAAACTTGATTTTCCCCATAAAGTAACTGAAATCAAATTTGCTAAGCCTGTTTAAAAGACATTTTTGTAATAAAAGTCCCCTCACACCTCTAGCTTGCTCCCCTTAGGGAGCATTGTTCTTGTCATTCTAGTAAAATCTGTACCTTGACCCAAACGCAATAAGTAATGCCCCGAACTCCGAGACATGAATACCACAATTAATTTTCATTAAATTGTGGTTGCATTTAACTTTCGAGTTATACTGTTTACATATCTTATGAAGGAATCAAGCCAATCGTAGCTCATCACTTTATTAAGATCAAGAAAACAACTTGTATTGCAATGACTTCGAACATCTAGTCACACAGATGTACAAATTCTACATGATCCCTGAATCATCTTCTCATACTAGCAATCGCACACAACATCAATCTCATCCAGAAGCCCAATAAACACTAAATTCCTGGTTGGTGCCATTAGGCTCAATTGGGTCTCTAGTATAACAACTTTAGCATTTAAAAATGATTCGAGACATATTGACCAGAAGTCAAACCTCAGTCAACATGGTCAACTGTAGTGACACATGAAAACTAAGGAAGTCTCAAGGAGATGGGGGATAAATAACCTAGGAATCACTCAACCAGGGGGGATGGATTCACCCACGTCTCTACTGGGATAGAACCTGGGAATCACTCGACCAGGGGCAACGAATTCACTCGATGTCGCTAATTGAGGATTCACTTGCATGACACGACCAAGTCTCACACTTGATTTTAAAGATGAGAAAACTCACTCTCTTCTTAGATTAACTTTAATTTACTAATTGGCTCCTTAATCTTACATATGGAGCCCTTTAAATAGGAGGGTACCTTACATTGGTAGGATAGACAATTAATAACATATTATAGTTCTTACATTGGTAGGATAGACAATTAATAACATATTATAGTTACAATGCAACCTAATTAAAATAGATAAAAGCATGGCTTTGATAGATGAGAAGCCATCAACATCCATACTTGATATAGGGGCTATACTTATTGTAGTGGCTACATCATACTCCTCTTCTCCAAAAAAAGCTCGTCCTCAAGTTTCATTTCGTTTTCCTCGATCGTTTGGATGACCTTGTAAATTCTTCCATATCAACCACACTAGCAAAATGAATTTCAAGGTGGTCAAAGTGTTCCAAGGCAAAAAAGATGCAAATTCCACTTCCCTAATATTCCAAGCGTTGTAGACCCTAGTTCCTTCTTCTTGATTGAAATTGACATCATAAATCCAAAATGTCTCTTGAGTTGAGTAAGGTTGGAAGGATTTTAAGGAACCACAATCATCTTCACCGATTCTTTTCTTCAAAAGTTTCCTCTTAAGATTGTGAGTAATGAAATCTTCCCAAACGCAATTATTATGCTCATGCAAAGTTTTTACCTCTTTTTGAAGCTGTACATAAAACATTTCCACCATTATATTATGCGGATAACCCCAATCCACAAAGCCTTTATCTCCTAGCAACAAATAAACTTCTTGATGAGCCTATACTCGTCTTCATCATCATACTTGTCGTAAATTGGTGGTGAATTTGTCAACGATGTGATCTTGAAACAGGTTGATAATCATAGCCATGATCTTCAACCGCAGCAGAAAACCTGCTCTGATCCCACTTGATGCAGTAAAGCCAAGGGAGTCTTTAGGAGATAGGGTATAGGAACCTAGAAATCACTCAACTAGGGGCAACATAATCACTTGACGTCTCTAATCGTGGATTCGCTCACATGACCAAGCCAAAAGCTTGTTAATGAAGGAGAAAAATCACTCTCTAGATTAACTTTAATTTACTAATTGGCTCCTTAATCTTACATATGGAGCCCTTTAAATAGGAGGGTACCTTACATTGGTAGGATAGACAATTAATAACATATTATAGTTACAATGCAACCTAACTAAAATAGATAAAAGCATGGCTTTGATAGATGAGAAGCCACCAACATCAATATTTAATATAGGGACCATACTTATTATAATGCCTACATCACATAGAGTCAACAGCCCTACATAATTCAATCTAGAAGATCTGCACATCAGATTTCCAATGCTAAATTTCTACGGTCATCATATTACTTACACAATAACATACTACAAACATAACTATTTTAATGCTTTCAGTAGAATGATTTAGAACAACTTCTATATTCATTTTCTTTACTGTTTTTTCAGGTCGTAGGATATTTTTTCTGAGCTAGATGCTTGACCAATAAGCAAGTGAAAGTCAAAAGTTCAATATTACAGGTTAGTTTTGATCTATATCAAAAAATATTGTGCATGGTATTTAATAAATATTTTTATAATTAAGTTGTGTACTTTGCTTACCTTAATTAAGGGTGGTTGAAAATTTAAAATTATATTCATGCATGCGTTTTTCTTTCTTCCCAGCTTTCATTCTGTTGTTAGGAATAGTTGATTACACGAGATGGTACAAGAGGAACATCTTTTTGGCAATGAAGAAAACAAAGAGTGAAGAACTAACAACAATATAAAAAGTTAAAGACATGAAAAACAAAGTATTTTTTATTTGTTTTATGACTATGTGAACCACTTCTCAACTTTTGTTATGTAATATATTGTACAAACACGTATTTTTTGTTCCTTATTGAACAAAAAGATATAAATAAATTTTAATATGAATGTAAGTAAATTTTAGTATACTCTACACGTTTAACATAGTTTAAAATCCGTAGCATCGCATGCAAACTCATTTGCTTGTTGAAATTCTAATACTAACGTTCAGATTGATCCAATGGTTAAAAAAGAAAGTGTGCAATGTATTTAGCTACTGGAGAAAGCCCAGTTGTTGATCGATTTTACTTTCATGCATACACTTATGGCCCAAAACAAAGTCCATTTGACAATAATGAATCAGTAAGAACAATACTTGAAGCTTGTTAGCGTTTCAGATTCCTGATTTTCATACTATTTTTCATAGGATAAAAACTTTAGATGATAGATGTTTAATGGAAACATAAAATTTATTTAGTCAGATTGTGCGAGTATAAGAAGGAAATGTAAGAGGACATTTCGAACTGAAATAACTGAAAAAAAAGCCACACTAACCATGCCATGGGATAAAATAATACATATTTAACGGAAACATAAAATTTATTTCGTTAGATTGTGCGAGTGTAAGATAACATTTTTGGACTGAAATTACACAAAAAGACCCACACTAGCCATGCATACATTCATGACATTTTATTATATGAGTCGAAAATATTACAACATACGACATGACTAGTCCCAGACTAGTGAAATCAAACATGCGCCTTGCGACCTTAGACATATCTTTTAGATAAATGGCGACATGTTATTGAATTCCACTTTATTAATTAGCAATTACAAGCCAAACACATATTTTATATTACACAACCTTGATTGCTGATGAAGGCGAGCTTGAACCTTCATTTTAAAAGTTCATGGGCAGCTCTTGGAAGAAACCCTAGCTAATGGGGGTGAAATAGATCGCCGGTAAAATAACGGTGGGAATCACTTCCGGAAGGACCATGTCCGAACTGACCATAACTCTCGTTGCCATCACCGTCGTCCTGGTCAAGTTTAGCCTCGTTGTTGTTTGTGGTCTGAGACTGAGGTTGATACTTCGCACCGCCGTTAGCAGCAAACGCCGTGCTCCGATCCTGATTTTGATCATTTTTAAGTGAAGCCAGCAGGTGACGTTCATTCAGAGTGAGCCTTGTAGCATCAGCTTGAAGAGATGCCAAGATCAAGGCAAAGGCAACACATGTTACAAGTAAGGTCCTCATGGAGAATAAACTAATTTAACCCTGAAATTAAAATTACAAAGAGGTGCATGTAATTAAGTAATTAACTAGCTACTTAATGAAAGTGTTATTACTTAACAAGACATGAATCAACAAACAAGCAAACAAAATCCTAAGAAGAATAACAAACAAACATAATAATAATTAGGGTTTGTGGAAGATACCCAGCAAATTTTGCTATAAGAGATTAACGTCTGAAGTGGCAATGACAGTATCAATGCTCAAATGTGTCATTTATATAGGTATTTTGGCTTACTAAAGTTAATGTATTCTCTCCAGTTGTAGATAATTAGATAATTGGAGGGTGATTAAGATAATAAAATCTCTTAGCACTACGCAGTGGGGGGTTATATTGCTGTGGCACCATATTTGTCGAGAGGCAATGGCCACCAAAGAAGCAATTATTATGATGAATGATAATTAAGGCGTTTAATTAATTAACTGCATTGTTGACTTTTTTATTATTCAAAACTGAATTATGGTGTCTGATGTAATTTTCTATGAAAAATTATTATGTGGTTCTTGAATGTTACGTGACATATAATCGGTTTTACATGTTAAAATATAAAGAGATAATGAAGTTAATATTTCTCAATTTTAGAGCACGTGTGGACTTTTTAGAGTTCAACTTCATAACATCATGAAGTGGACATATCCGTATTGAAAATAAACAAAAACAAAAACTCTCTGAAAGAGAGAGACTACTAAACACACAAGAAGCTCAAACTGAGTTTTCTGTAATTTATAACTTAGGAAAGTGACTACAAACTAAAATTTTTAAAACTTATGATGAATAAGCATCTACTTCCGGAAAAAAATCGAAGAATTTCCTCGGAATTCTACAAGATTCATTCGTTCTTTGTTCTCTGACAGATAGTCAAAACTTCATTTGGGTTCACATCCTATTGAGAGGTCCACTAGAGACCAAAAATTGTTGAAGAAAGAACAAGATGTTTTTTTTGTCCCTCTAGCTAGATTTCGCACAAATATCTAAAACCCGTCATATGGCGTCGCAGATTGAGAAATATATTGAAGCAAACTTTCCATATCTTTTGGTGCCCAATCACTTCACAATAGATAAGAACTTCCAAGATAATATAATAAGAAAGTCCAAGTGCAGCAACACATCAACGAAATGCAGATGAGGATCAGAGTGTCAATGTCGTAAAGACGTTGCATGAGGTTACAAATGACAACAAACTTAAGGGAGCAAAAATTTGCCTAAATTTTAGATTAAGGGTGGGCAAACGAGTATAGAAACCGCAGATCGGAGTGGGTAATGAAGGTTCGGTACGGGTATGGGTGGGTTCCAAAGTTTTAATAGGGGAAACGGGCCAAGGCGGGCCAGGGCAATGACATTTTAGGGGCGGGCCGATTCCAGATGTATAGAAAAACAAGGCTCGGACCGGCCCATTTGTAATTGCAATGGAAGGACGAGATTGAAAAGTAACATACCATCCAATCTTCTCCGTTAGTTTTACCTTAGTCTCCTCTCTAATTACAGACTAGAGTCTTCGACTCTCTGTCTCTCGCGTACGTCGTCCCCTCCCTTCCACGGTTCCACCCACACTCCGTCACTCCCCTTCAGTCATCTCCTCCACCACCCCGACATCACCGCCGTCGTGATTCTGGGCCCTGGTGACCACCACGATGGCTGATCTTCTCGATTGTTCTCCTCGACAACATCCTAGACTTAGAGAACCCAAGCACTTGCATCATCCATCTTCTCGATTCTCATTCTCTCCTCCCCGACGACATCACCGTCTTCGCAACCACTAACACTACATCGCCGCCGCCATCACTCGCACCACCCATCTTTAACCTCTGATGTTAATTGATGCTTAAAAACCTGCCAAATCTAAACCTAGTCCTTCCCATAGTTTACATAATTTCTTGTGTGTTTGTAGTTTGATCTATTGAGATGTATGTAATTCTGATGTGGGTTTTTTATTTGAATTAGACTGTAGTTCTTGAGCTAATTCTTACCTAGGTTTACTTGCTTAATTGTTAAAAAAAAAAAAAGGACTCGTGGACTCGGCCCCGTTTGAAACAGGCCGGGTTAGGTCTAGTTCCTGTATTAAGATTTGTTGTACTCGCCCCGGCCTGGCCCTTTTTTTTTAAACCTGGGTCCGGTCCCATCCCTTCAAAATTGGGCCCAACTCGACCCGTGACATTTTCATACTAAAATAAACAAAAACCCCACACTAGCCACGCATACATTCATGGCATTTTATTATATGAGTTGAAAATATTACAACACACGACATGATTAACCCTAGAGTCTAGACTGGTGAAATCAAACATACGCCTTGCGACAATAGACGTATCTTTTAGATATATGGGGACATGTGTTATTGAACTCCACTTTATTGGCAATTTAAAAGCCAAACACATATTTTACGTTACACAACCTTGATTGCTGATGAAGGATTGAACCTTCATTTCAAAAGCTTATGGCCAGCTTTTGGATCAAACCCTAGCTACACTTAATGGGGGTGAAATTGATTGCCGGTAAAGTAACGGTGGGAATCACTTCCGAAAAAACCATGTCCGAACTGACCATGACTCTCGTTGGCATCACCGTCATCCTCGTCAAGTTTAGCCTTGTTGTTGTTTGTGGCCTGAGACTGAGGTTTATTCAGATTCGCACCGCCCTCATCGACAGCCCCCTGACCATGGTGTTGATCATTTTTATGTGAAGCCAGCAGGTGACGTTTATTTAGGCTATCTCCAACTGAATGATCCAAAGGGCCAGAAGGCCGAATATCGCCCGAAAACCATCTCCAACCGAGGGTTAGGCCAAAAGGCTCGTGGGCCCTATTGGACAAAAAAAGGCTAATCGGCTGGCCCAACTCAACCAGTCAGCCAGCCCCGGGCCGGGCTGGATTTTCATTATTCCTGTCGGTTGTATCCAACAACATTGTACTTATTCCTGTTTGTTATATCTGACAGGAATGGTAAGCCAAAATTTCAAATACAACGACTAGCTGTTATTTTATTTTTTTTACAAAATTTTTAAAATATTTTTTTTTTAAATTCTAATTTTTTTCCTTTAACTTCCTAAGCCATTATACAACATTAAATTAAATTAAGTAACATGAAACAACATTAAAAAATATGAAACAACATTAAACAATATGAAACAACATTAACCCACATAAAAATTATACAACATGAAACTTAAAACAACATTTTTAAAAACATTTAACAACATAAAACTTAAACACCTACTTCATGTTTTTTTTGGCCCAAAGATGTGCAACAAGATCCTGTTGTAGGTACTTGTTTGTGGCACGGGAACGTATCATCCTATAGCGCCTCATGTACTCATATATTTTTGCACGAGCCTGTTGTAGGTACCTACAAGATCTTGTTGTAGGTACTTGGTATAGAGATACTACAAGTTCTGGGATTGAAAGGCAAATTAGGCCCATTATATATTTTTGCACGAGCCCTTCTTGACCTATTTGGATCATCTTGGTCGTCATCGGACTCTCCATCAATATACCCATCTCGCTCATCATCCACAATCATGTTATGTAATATGATGCAAGACGTCATGATGGAGTCCAAATTTTCTCGACTCCACTCTCTTGCCGGTTTCTTGATGATCTTCCACCATGCTTGTAGAACACCAAAAGTTTTCTCAACATCTTTCCGATATGCCTCTTGGTGTAAGATAAAACACTTTTAGGAGTCATTTTTAAGGTTTGGAATTGCTTGGACAAGTGTTGCCTACTTTGGGTAGATGTCATTTGCCAAGTAATACCTCATATTGTACTGATGGTCGTTGATGTAGTAGTCAAGTTGAGGTGATTTACCTTCCGTCAGGTTATTGAAGAGGGGTGAATGCCCAAGAACTGTAATGTCATTTTGGGATCCAAAGACTCCAAAGAAAGCATGCCAGATCTATGTGTCATACGAGGCAACCGCCTCTAACACAATAGTTAGCTTTCTCGACCTTCCGCTAAAGCCTATTTGTCATCCGGTGGGACAGTTCTTCCAATTCCAATGCATGCAGTCTAATGACTTTGTCATGCCCAGAAACCCAGGGTCTTCAGCTTTGCGAAGGAGTCAATCCAGATTTTCTTGATTTGGCTTACGGAGGTACTTTTCTTTGTAAAGCTGAACAATTGTGTTACATAATTCAGCAAAAGTATCAAGGCATGTAGACTCA
This sequence comes from Heteromeles arbutifolia, assembly GCA_024362995.1. Classification (NCBI taxonomy): domain Eukaryota; kingdom Viridiplantae; phylum Streptophyta; class Magnoliopsida; order Rosales; family Rosaceae; genus Heteromeles; species Heteromeles arbutifolia. The sequence continues at coordinate 26,158,755 of JANCRC010000006.1, forward strand.
GACATACCATGGGTTTCATCCATTGAATCAGCTGAGGAGCCATAGGCCATCATTCATAATGCAACAATAACCTTCTGATGAGGTGAGAAACCAGGGCGGCCTGCTTTGTCCAGCTTTCGTTGAAAATATGGATTGACTTGATAGACATCATGAAGTACACGCTTGAAGACATGACGCCTCATCCGGAAGCGACGTCTGAAATCATCTTCTGTGTACACCGAGTTGGGGTTGAAGTAGTTGTTCATCAAATTGGCACGCGTCATCGCTCTGTTTCGTGGTTTGTAAGAGCAACCAGCAATAGAGCCACCTCATTGAGGTTGTTCCTCAGTTACATGGCCGCAACCATGGCTGCCACATATTGTGTGTTGCGCCATGCTTCATCTTCCTCATCAGACTCCTCATTTTCTCGTCTCATCTGCTCCTATTTTTCTTCCAATTCGGAATTGGATGAGGACCCCCAATTGGAATTTGTAGAAGATCCAAAGTTAGAATTCATTGTAAACTTGAATTGAAAGAAATTGAATTGAAAGAGATTGAATTGAAAGAGAATGAAATGAAATAGATTGAATTCAAAGGTGTGTAAATTATAGCCCAATATCTATCCTATTTATAGCAAAAAAAAAATTCAAATTCAACGGCTAGCTGACGTCATGCTGACATCAACCAGCCGTTGGATTTGAATTTGAATTTTTTTCGGCCAAAATTTGTAAAAAAATATTAAAAAATTGTCAGTTTTTTCCCATAAGTTTAAGTTGTTGTAATTTTTAAATTTAAGTTGTAGTTTTTAAACATAAGTTGTAGTTTTTAAATTTAAGTTGTTGTAGTTTTTAAATTTAAATAATAAATTATGTTTGGCCCTATGGCTCTTTAGTCCTCGGTTGGAGACGGTTTTTTGTGATAGGGCTAAAATGAGCCCTATGGCCCTTGGTTGGAGATGGAGACAAATATGGTCATGTATAGTTCATTAAAATATTAATATCTTGGAGGGCCCGAAGGCTAAAACGAGCCATCTGGCCCTCGTTCGGTTGGAGATAGTCTTAGAGTGAGCCTTCCAGAGATGCCAAGATCAAGGCAAAGGCAACACATGCTATGAGTAAGGTCCTCATGGAGATTAAACTAATTCAACCCTGAAATTAAAATTACAAACAGGTGCGTATAAGTACCGCAAGTAATTAAGTAATTAACTAGCTACTAATTAATCAAAGTGTTATTAATTAACAAGATATGAATCAACAAACAAAAGAATCCTGAGAAAAATAGCAAACAAACATAATAATAATTAGGGTTTGTGGAAGATACCCAACACGTTTTGCTATAAGATATTAATGTCTGAAGTGGCAATCAAATGTGTCATTTTTATAAGTGACTTTGGCCCACCAAAGTTAGTGTGACAGCCCGTCCCGAAGTATAATATATTTTACTCTCGCCCTCGTGGGTCTTGTGACGTGGATGTATGTATGTAGTTCATTTATTTTCTTGCCAACGTATTTAAGTGGAATTCGACGTCACGAGGGTGTGGATGCAAGTTAGGGTCGAGTTGGGTGTGTAAGGTAAATGTATGAAGGAATAAAAGGAATTGGATTGGTCTTTTTAGACCCAAATTTGCATGAGTTTAACCATGCAGCCCAATTAGGGCTTAGGACAATTTTTAAACAGCCCAATCCGAGCATGGGCACACACCCACACGTGTACCCTTATCCCCTATTCTCTCTCTCTCTTTTTCTCGAACTCTCTCTTTCCATACAACCTGAGCTCACAGCTCTCAAAACCTTTCTAAAACTCACAGATCGAGTGTAAGGTTAGCACGATCGTACTTCTCTCGACCTCACGAGTCGAGCCGTACTTTTTTTTAGGAGAGGACTTGTAGAACTCGAGATATCCGAGCTCTGGCGAGGAGTGTGAATTTCTCCAACGTGATCGCGAAGGTTTTAGCTAGTTTTGAGACTTAAGAAGGTATTTTTCTAACTTATCTTGTATGTTGGAACAATTTTGGAGTAGTTTTAACGTCGGGACATTCGGGTTTATAGAGTTGCAGATCTAGCCGGAATCTCAAAGGATTTTCCGACCAGTTTTAGGGCTCCAAATAGGTATGGATGTGTTCTCCTTGTTGAGAGCTTTAAATCCATGTTAAATTCGTGAAATTTGGTTAAAAATGACGAAGATATTGAGATTTAAAAATTTTCCAGAAACCGGCAACGCAGCGGCCATCGGTGCCGGAATCCGGTGAACCATCGGAGACGAAGGAGAATATTCCGTCAAAGTTGATATATGGTATATTCCATTATTTAACGGAATATTCCCTAACGTCGTTAGGGATTCCGTCCAGTGTGCCAGGCACGTGTGGCCGTGCCTTGGACGGCGCGTGAGGGCGCGTGGGACATCGGAAAATTTTTCTGAAAATATGGGGATGCTCGTGGTGTTGAGTAGGCCACAATGGTATATTTAAATACCCTAATTGAGCAACATATGAGAAGTTATTACCTAGTTTTGTATATGTGCTTAAAAATAACGTTAAAATAGTTGTTTTGCATATAGGTGAGACTTTTCCGGAGGACGAGCGCAGTTAAGCGAGACTCGGGCTACGACCCTTCCACATATCAATGAGTGGGCTTATATATATATATATATATACATATATATGTTGAGTATTTTTCCCAGAAAACCTATTTAAATTATTCTATGATTTGAAATGCCATGCCAAATGTTTTATGCTTAAATATGCATTTAATAGTTACATATATTTATGTTTGACGTTGCGGACGCTCAGGTAAGTTCCAGGTGAGTTTATAGATTGTGGATGTGAGTTGCATGATTATGTTGAGATGTATTTATAGCTCATAAACCTGCACCCCGGTGTTAGTGCTCCCGTTCGTAGTCAGGGCACAGTTCTTCACAGGATGTTCACCTCTCGCACTATACGCTCACCTTAGATCCAAGTTAGGTGCACAGTCATGTCGTACAGACCACTATAGGTGGTTCCGACTCGTAGGTGACCCGCGATCATTTGCACAGTCTTCACGTAATCGTAGCACTTGAGCGTATTTATTTACACCCAGTCATGTCGTACATACCACTTTAGGTGGCTCCGACTCGTGTGCAGGCATACTTGTTGAGTTATTGGTTGAGCCGTACAGGTCATTTTAGGTGACTCCGACTGGATGGATGAGCTATAGATTCAGCCGTACAAGTCATGTTAGGTGACTCCGGCTGATATGTTACTTGTCATTGACTTACTTCACCTGGTTTACTTACTTCATTATACTGAGATATTTGGCATGATATACATATGGACATTGCTATTCTGAGCATGGTTTTGATATAGATATGTTTTCTATTTTCTAGGAAATTATACATGTTTTACGGCGAAGGGTTATTACCTTTGATAAGTGAAATGGTTTTGAAAAGCTTGTTTTTGCCCACTCACACTTTATGTTTTGCGCCCCTCTAGGTTCTAGGTAGGGGAAGTTTTTGGTGGCTTGCGAGGAGTCTACGGCAGTTCTGACAGATTGTAACTATTGTAGGACTACCTTTGGTATTGTTTAATTGGTATTTGTCATACTAGACTGCACCTAGGTTACCTATGCTCTGATAATGTGTAACTTTATTCACTCGCATTTTTATTCCCTTGTCACTTCCGCATCGCGCATATGGCTACGTCATCCTCACGTGACGGCTAACACGCCTTGATTTAGGTTAGGGTGTGTCAGTTAGTGTATTTTCACCTGTTGTAGATAATTAGATAATTGGAGGATAATTAAAGGCTGGTTTGGAGTTGATTAAATTTTGTAAAAGCAACTTCTTAAAAAAGTTGGGGCATTAATTGTGTTTGATAAATGAAAAAAAAAATGTTTTTTTTTCAAAATCAAGGGTACAAAATAGCAGAAATCAGAAACAGTTTTACACATGCTTTTCGAAAAAGTTTTTATTTTTTTTATTTTTTATTGAAGGTAGATGAACAATACCAAGTAATGAACCTTTCATATTAACAATTCTACCACCATATTTTTTTTTTGCTAAATGCACTTTTAGTGCTATAGTTTATCAAACACTTACTTTTTTTTCATAACTGTTTATTCCCGTAGCACATCAAAAATAATTTCAGAAAGAAAAAAAAAAAACACACAACAACTCCAAACTAGCTTAAAAGATAATTAAAACTCATAGCACTAATTAAGTGAGAGGTCTTAGGTTTGAATCTCGTGGATGGCGATTCGATACCAAATTAAATTGTTCATTGTGTGACTTAGCCGAACTTCTCTTTTGTTTTAATGTAAAATATATTGTTGTACAAAAAAAAGAAAAATTATAAGGAACGATGTGGCAATTATGGGTCGAGAGGCTACGGCCATTGTTGACTTTTTATTATTAAAAAATGAATATGGTCTGCGATCTAAATTTTTTTAGAAAAAATTATTATGCGGTACTTGAAAGTTACGTGGTATAATCGATTTTACATGATAAAATATGTGAATAATAAGATTGATAGTTCTCACTTTTATGGCACATGTGAACTTTTTAGGGTTCAATCTCGTAACATCATAAAGTGGACATATCCATGTTGAAAAAAAAAACACACACAAGTTCAAACCAAGTTTTCTGTAATTTATTACTTTGGAAACTGACTATCTATACATACAAATTTTTAAAATGAAAACTAACGAAAAATCTAAAAAAACTTTAATTTTAATGAAAAATGACAAATAAAGGTGTAGTGACTAATACCAGGAAAAGGTAAAATGTGGTTTTTTGTTAAAAATGAACAGTACAGTGAATGTTTCATTAAAACTCTCATTTTTAAAACTCACATCAGTCTAACTAGATTTCGCATAAATCTGTGAAACGCATCGTATGACGTCGCAAACTCGTAACGTTGTCATCTTCTATAATCTAAATGAGATAAATATTAAAATAGCAAAATAGTGGTTTAAGAGCTCTTGGTACCCTTTTCTTTCCCAGTTTTTGAGCAGTTTTATCCATGAACTCTTTACCATTAGTATCTGATAATGGTTTACCCGGAACATTTGGAAATTACTCATAGCAAGTTCTACACCATCCCTTGCTATATGTATGTGTGCTATAAATGGGGTTCTATCATGCAACTAATCACTACACATATCTTTTGATATTTAGAGAAAAAATATGGTATCGATCAAACAAGCATGAACGAACGGCCGTACAATAAGAGTTTTGTCCGAACTTTTAATTCGGTCGGAAAAAAAGAAGAGAATCACACTCCAACATATTACAAATGAGGTTAATCATGATAACAAAAATCCGTCATCTTCGGTCTTGACGAATTTGTACTTATAAAAAAATAAACACCTTTGACCAAAGAACAAAGCCACGCGTGCTCACCAGGTGAGAGGTGGTTTGGCCAATGGATATCCGATGCCTAAGTTTCTCTAAAAAAGAAAGAGTTTAGGGCTTGATTGCGTAACAAAAGCCTAACATAATGTATAGGGTTCTCCAGGACATGTGTCAGCATCCAATTGGCCATTCATTCGTTGGATGGATGAGGAAAATTATACCAAAGATATAATATGTTGGGATTATCTTGTAATATTCTTAATTGGATATGATTGTGATTCCTTACTTAATGGAGTTTATCTTCAATTATAAAAGCATAAAGATAAGATTTAGTGATTAATCTTATCTTTAATACATTTGACTTTTTTCATTGCTATGAACAAAAGAGCTTGATGAGGTTGTGGTCTGCTGCTTAGAACTTTAAAGATGTTGAACTGCGCATGGATTAAACGTGAGTCTTGCCAATTTAATAAAAGCATTCTTGTCTTTCACTAGTAAAAATTCACATGTCAGCTCCATAATTTTTCAAATTGTTTTTAGCTGCACAAAATAAAATATCATAAGTCTTGTAATATTAGACACCCGTAAAAGCACTCATTAATATAGTTGGCAAATTATTTTGTTTTAGGATAATCTTGTGTTCTCCATAAAAAGCTTACTTGTCCTCTCACCTATGATTAATAAAAAAAAAGAAGCAAGACGATATTGTCGCCCTCACAGCTCCACACCGTTTACAAGGCATGCATATCATGCGTTCAGATGCCGGTGCGGTTTTGTGGGAGAGTGAGGTGCCAATCAGATGTGGGATTGAGAGGGACAGCGACCGCCTGATGAAAATTCAACGCGAAAATAATTATATTGTTTTTTCATAAACGAGTGTAAAGCTACGCACAATCTGTATCAACAGTGACTGGCTAATTTCGATACTGATTTCTTTTAGAATTATTTCTGTCCAATTTCACGCAGATTTTTTCAGTGTGCTTAGAATACAGATACATACTTCATATGTCGTTATACAAGTGGATGGACGCTTGAAAAAAAAAAAAAAAAAATTTCTTCTACTTGTATAATGACATATGAAGTACGGTCCCGTGTTCCGGATATATTAAAAAATCTCTCCAATTTCACGGCGTAGGTATGATGGTATCGAAATAGTTGTATTAGAAACCCAGAATTGAAAAGTTATCAAGATTCCAATCGTTGTAAATATTAAAATATATATATATATATATATATATATATATATATATATATATATATATATATATATATATATACAGAATCCTTACCAAGAGGGATCCCTATTTTTCTAAAAAATAGGGACACCCTCTTGACCGTTTGATTGACTTTAATGAAATTGTGTGGTTGAGATTAAAATACAGGCCACACAATCTCAGCCACACAATTTCATTAAAGTCAGATCCAACGGTCAAGAGAGATTTTTTTAGAAAAATAGGAATCCCTCTTGTGAAAGGTTTCCTCTATATATATATATATATATATATATATATATATATATATATATATATATCGTAAAATCAAATAGAATTTGACAAGATACCATTTTCTATGCTAAGTGACAAAGGTTTTCGATGAAAATTGACTGTCCTAGAAAATATGGGTGGAAGACATAGGAGTTAGGAGTGTCAACTGGAAAAATAAATTTTAAGTGGAAGATTTTCAGTGGAAGCTAACAATGCATCACAAGATTTAGTGAAGAAATTTAGTGGAAGCTAACAATGCATTACAAGATGGTTGTGGTGTCATGCCCAAAAATATATGATTAAGGACTAATCATTGTGATTTTTTACATGAGTACCATATTATCACCATGTTTGATCTTTATGACCTCGGATTTTTTACATGGGTCCTATACCGTGTCTTCATGACATAAAATCTTGTTGGCAATAATTGTAACTTGTTTGTATTGATGAATTATAAATGACATTAATATTGTCTACTATCTAAAAGATTTAGTTGTCTACATTTTGTTTACCTTTTACAATTTTAAATTTCGCCCATCCCCTAACAATTTTTGACTTCGTCACTACACACACATAAGACATAAGCTTCATTAATAGATCGATCCTCTTTCAAGTCTCTTTACTACCTAGGCTTGTGATAGTTAAAGTTGAAGCTAGAATCTTGGTGGCCGGTGCAGTTGTCCGTAAAATAGTAACGGTGAATGTCTGGTGCTGAATCCGAATTTGAACATGCTCCAAACTACCTAAAAGTCAGGTTCACATAATCTTCATCATTATTTTCCGTGGCTCTAGATTTGCCTTTGTTTTTATCTGTGACCACGACATTCTTATCAATGTCTTTAGCACCATTAGAAACGCCCGTTGGAACAACATCGACGACGACATTTAGGTTACTTTTCTGTTGATCAGTAGTCAGTAATTCTACCATATAATTGTTTTCCCCTTCAAATATTCCTTGACTTCTCCCTTCTCACCACCTCTCTTCATCATTCTATGTTCCTCACTAATTCTACCATATAATTTCTCACTATGTCTAAGAAAAAACTTAAAGTAAGAACAAAATCGTTATCAAACAAACTCTTAAGAATGCAATAGCTGTATTTTTTTTACCCATATAACTTCAATACTGCATGATGTTCATTTTCTAAAATGACGACGACATACTTGCTAGGATGGCGTTGATGCAAAATTTGGATCAACTTTTACCATGTATTGAGCCTTCTAATCTTACAATCTTTTTCTGATTTGCCCTTTGACTTTCAGTTAGGTTTTGAGCCTTTTATTTTGCATTGATCTACAGATAAAAAATTTGAACCCATGACACATTAGGTTAAGAGAGAGTGTAATCACAGGTGCATCTTTTAAAACGTCCTTAAGGTACCGTTTGGTACGCAGGCGGGACGGGACGGAATGGACATAGTAACTCTCAACTAAGCTGAAATTGGGCCTATATACAAGCCCATATTTAGTTTAATTGGGCCATTTTGGGATGGACCTTTCTCGAGTCTCTTCTTCATCCTTGGGCCTATGTATACCATCATTCCCAAACGCGCTCTGAAAAAACAAGATAAAAGAGGGAAAATCAAAACTCATTTCTCTCCCGCCAAGCAAACGAACCAGAAAAAAATGAGAGAGAACCAAACACCGCTCAAGGACCAATCCCGACCTGCAAAGCTCGTGACTCCCGTTCCCAAGCTGAGTTTTGTGTACATATCTATGCTCATGGTGTTTGCTTGTGACTAGTGAGAATTTGATTGAAATTAGCTTAGTATGGATCCACTCCGACCCAATCCTAGTCACCAAACGAGCCCCTGATGTGATATTCTAGTAACTCCAATCCAATCTTAGTAATTTTGTTTTCTGTGACTTTCAGCATGCTAAACTCTATTAGTTTGTAACTTGTCAATGGAGATCTACTAGTAACTGGATTGGACCCTTTCTGCTCGTTTTACAAGGACATTTTTGGGCCTTTCTGTAGTGCAATTCTTGTTTCTTTTCTTTTGGCCCACAGGAAAAGGTTAACATGCTCGCATTTTAATTTTGTGTACTGGGTTAGGCCCAGGTTTTGGCCCATGAGTACACATGTCTATATTTGTGCAATCTTGTCAATGCATTGGAGAGGACATTGATGCCCTAATTTAGGTTGATGCTTACATTGCTTGAAAATAGAACTCCTGATATGAGCATCTGGTTTTCCTTGTCTGGAAAATCAATCTGAAATTTAGTTTCAACACTGTACTTCTGACGTCACATGTCCGTTATTGATTTAATTATGTGAGTTTGATCAAGGATTTCAGTCAAATGGTTCTGTCCGTCGTCTAGAAGCAGTTATGTGCCCCCCAAAGATGAAACTCCAATATACTAAACATTTGAATCATCTTAGAAGATTATTGGTAATGCGAAAACCGGTTGCTTGAGCCTCCCGGTTTATCCACCAACTAGTTTGCTTAATTTGTCATTCTTTTAGTAATGGGGTTTCATGATGCTCATCATTTTGTCTGTTTAAATAGGCTGTTTATCCATTTGTTTGCTTGCTCTCTACCTGTATCGACATATTTGGTATAAAAAGAGAGGTGGAGGATGTGTTGTTTGCTGATTTACTATACCTGAATCTTAGCAAAACATTAAATACTGAAATTAGTCACACAAGAAAAAGATATATCCACTTGCTGAATTTGGAGTAGAACACATTCTTGAATGGTTTAACGATCATTGACTAACCGGTCTTGGTCGGTGATGACATAAGCAATGCAATCACCATCTTAGAAAATCTGTTAAACTAGTCAAACTATGATACTAAGTTGAATTTCAATTGGAACAGAAGGAAGACAAACCAGTCAAACCTTAGGGGTCAATGAATTGTTCTAATTTGCAGCACTAAACTATCTTAGGGAATAGATTAATGGAGGGGAGGTGAATGTTTAGACGACAGCTATAAGTTGGTTTTTTCAAAAGCATATCTTCCTTCCTAGTTATTAATAATTTTCCTTTTGGGCCTAATTGCTTTTATTTTATGTGATAAGGACACTGGAGAACAGATGAAGAACGGGATAAGCTTCTTCTGCGAGAGCAACTTGCTGGAGGGAGCCAATCAAATCGCGCCAACGAGTAGTCTGGACCAAAAGGTGAATGTCTGTTTTTAATCTTGAAAATGATTTTTAGCTTAATGATATAGTGAAAGAAGAAGAGAGCTAGCTGTACTTAAAAGCAAAGATTCTGGTTGGGTATAATACACAAAGGGAGAAGAGTTTGCTGTTGTTTAAACTTTAAAGTAGTGATTGGCATGATTAGAGGGAAAAACACTAGGAGCCACGGATGAAGATTCTGTGTTGCAATCATTGGTTTGGTTATGTTCTTCAATCTTCCCCTAAACAGATTTATCATAACGCCAAAAACCTAGTTTAATCACGTAGTAGGACGTATCTAGGTGCCCAATTAACATGCCACAAGTTTGCTTTTGTTTCTTAGAATTCTATTACATCCATACTTATAGGAGAACAACTTACATGTTTCTTAGAATTCTATTACCTTCATCTCTCTGCATCTCAAATCACCTGATCAATCACATTATGAGATATATAGAGATGAGAGGCAAAAAAACCCTTTAACGGACCCGTTCTTCTCTATCTCTTTGCATCTTACACCACGTGGTAAGCCACATCCCGAAAGATATAAAGGGACGGGACACAACCCATTAGAGGTAAGTTTTTGCCCACTAGGTTCATGCCGTATTTGCTATAGAGATTAGAGATGTTAAAAAAAAAAAACAGATATTTATGATCATACTTCACACTACACCACAACCATCGGTCAGGATTCATTTCCAGAACCATTGATTTGAACCCATATTCACCATCACCTCCCAACCTTCATCTTTAATTTCTTAGGTTTTTCTGGTGCTTTTTTTATCCCCTCCCACTTTATTGTGCCTCAATTGTTTGATTGTGTCCGTCACAGGGGAGGCAATCCCTCTGGTGCATCATAATGCCGCCTTGTGGTGGGTTTTTTAATCTTTTAAAAACATATTTTAAAGTTTCCTAGTACAATGCTCCTCAAAAGTGTTGGGATAAAACACATGCTAACCATGATTTTTGGTGAGAATTAGGATTAGGTTCATGATTAGCAAAATTTTAAGACATAAACCAAGGAAAAGGATCCTCGCCGGATCCCTTTCTTAGGGATCCCATGATCTCACTCGTTCATCGTATATCGTGCGATCAGTTTTTATTAGATACTATTAATATTTAATTTTAAATTTTAAATTTTAAAATGATTTCTGACCGTACGATATATGATAAACGAGTGAGATCATATGATTCTTAGGAAAAGATCCGGCGAGGATCCTTGCCCATAAACTAAGCCCAAAATCATAAGTGATGCGCGCATCTAGACTTTCTTTTATCCTGTTGTCAGGTTGTCAGCACTATTTCTTGTTTTAAAAATACAAATTTTGTTTATGTAATGATTTTGGACCAAATCATTGTTGTTAGATTTGGTATCGGAATATGTCTCCGGTGGTGTTCCTCCGAGTTGTGCTCGATGAAATGAACCTTGGATGTTATAATTTTGGATATTTTATTATTTTTATTTTCGATATTATTGCTAATTTTTAATTTTAGAGTTTAAGATTTAATAAGATTAGAGCCGAGAGAACATAACTTATATACAAACAAATGATACAAATAGATGGTAAGTGTAACATTACTTTTATACAATTAAGACAAGATAGCATATGACTACTAGTGTCCTTCATAAAATAGGATTGTCTAGTTGTGTTTTGGTGCTTGTGTTCTGTCATTTACGAAATATGCTATAGATAGATGTGTTGAAAATTACCGCGAGTTACGATAAGTACAAAAAAGTAAAATAGTTAAGTGAGAGTGAAAGTTTAGAGTAAATCCTTGTTCGCTTAGCTATATTATTATTACCCTTATGCGAGGATTGTATTAGTATATAAGCCATAGATTAAACTAAACTAGTCCACAGAGTTCTGGTTAAATTTCACATTACCAACGCCAAATGTTTTGCGTTTTATTTTGTGATTCATCAAGTTCATCAACAAATAATTCAAAATCAATGATGAAACCCCTTTAATTTTTTGCCACGTAGGTTTAATGATAGTGGTTTTGATGGAGATTTTGAGAGAATTAACTGTAAAAGGTAAAGTGAAACATTAACATTGATGACAGAACAAAGAGAGTCATTGTAACTTTGAGTGAGCAATGTGTAATTTGACAATACTTTTTGGGAGCACACAATAGTTAACCTATAGGTTATGGAAGCAAAACCAAAAACAAAAGAGAGGGTTTTTCTTGTATTATAAGAAAATAAAGTGATTAGCGTGACCCCTTTTGATAATTAGGTCGCAAATTGCGATTATAGTATGAGAAATATCTTGTTTTAATACGCATAAAAACATTAATAATTGGGAGAGGAAATGTGGAGGTGGAGCATAACCGTCCACACCTCAGGGGAAGAAAACTCCAAAAACCCCAACAAAAACAAAAACAAAAGGCCTGGGTGGGATAGCAAAAGTGCCAGAGAAACCAACCCACGTTGCACATGCATTTCTCCTTTTTTTATCATTTCTTTTCTGGATCACCACCGTTCATCCCCTCCTCCCCCCAATAATCCAATGCACGGAATGAGAACAAAATATTTTATGTGGGGGCCCCCTGATCTGGTCAATTAGTGGAAGCCAACACCACCACCATCCATCCAATAAAATTGTTACAGTTAATTGGCCCCCAACCCAACCCAATCCAAACCCCTTAATCTTAATCTTAATCTTCAATTTTTAATCCTTAATCTATCTTTTCATCATGTATTATTAGTTAATGTTTGTTGGGTTAAGCTTCCTCTTCAATCAAATTCTAAATTATGTTATTTGGTGGCTTTCCTTTTCATTGGCAGGTGTTACTTCTCACAAAAAATTTCCTCAACTAAACTTTGCTTTTTTCCTCTTAATTCTTTTTCATTTTTTTTTTGTTACTACTTGACATTTTGGCTTTTTAGTCAAATTGGTCTATGATATTAACATAATTTTTCACCTTGGTTTCTGAGATTGTCCATCGTCAATCATTATAATATTTCCATGAAAAATCTTCATTAAATTGAGGGTATTTTGTCATATCAACCCATTCACTTGAACTAGTGGCTTCTTCAATTTAATGGAGATTTTTCACAACATGATTAAAGTGATTGACGCCGGTGGACAATCTTAGGACCTAATTCTATGGTTTTAAATGTCAAAGACCAAAGTGAGGAGTTATGCAAATCTCAGAAACTATTTTGGCTAAAAAGGCTCTCACTTTTTCTTACATTAAAATGTTCACTGGGGTTTTTGATATTGTGAGTTGGCTTAGCTTAGCTACTAATTAGGAAGATAAACAATTTAAGTTAACATATATAGTTGTATGATTTTTATCGTTTTAGTTTAGATGTTAAATTCAGGTAAAAGGTTTTATCGCAAAAAGGACAATGACAAAACCTTGTTTGTCAAAGGGAGGTCATTTTGGTATGTCATGCAACTTTCAGTACATTATTTGGCAATGTATATAGCCTAGTAGGTTTAAGGGAACGAGATTGGACCTAAGCAAAGAAGGGGCAAAGATTGATAACAATGCCTAACTTATCAAATTTGTTGGTTTATGATAAACATACAGTATTCAACTTAAAACTGTGTTGATAATAGAAAGAAAAATCCTAAAGTTTTCGAGTACTTTCGTTTTCAGCCCACATCGTCATGTGTTACTGAATTGAAACTAAATAAGTGGTTTAATCAAACTCAGTCACATAAAACACATGTTGCCAAATAGAGTTAAAGATGCCCATTGTTTTATGTATAAGAGAATTTCCGGTGTGCTTGACTACAAAATTAGAGAATAAAGATTCATCTTTTCTAATTATAAACAGCACACAATTCCATTTCACCCCCTGGTAGGATGGCATTAAGGTAACACAGTTAGTAAAACTTGTTTCATAAGATTACTTTGTTAATGTTTGGACTTTATATTATGCAAGAAAATGAAATTTGAAAGGAAGAGTTATGAGAACATTTTATCATATTTCGCAAGTGATGGACATGGTCTTTCCTTAATTCACTGTGTCGGAATCTTAAATCGTCATTTCTCCTTCTAACGATAAATTAAAATAGTAATATCGGTTGTAATTAAAATCTAATAAACGACAATTTTCCAACGATAAATAGTGAGTGGGTTTGATTCCCTTATAAACCTCTTCCCACCGTTCCTCCTCTTCTTAATGGTCCTCCCTCCCTCCCTCCCTCCCTCCCACTCTCCACCTCCAAGAACCTCCGTTCCGTTCTCCTCTCTCTCTCTTTCTCCTCCCCTCTCTCTCTCTCAACACTCCAATCCCACTTCTCCGTTTGATTAACAGGAAACCAAATCCCCCTCCAAGAACATTCCAATTCCCATTCCTCCGTTTGATTCCGAATCCCCCTCCCCAATTAAAGAGAGAATCAAACCCCATGGCATCGACTCTGATTTCGAATCCCATAGCCACCTCCGATCGAGCTCGGGATTCTTCTAGAAGGAAAAAGAAGAAGAAAATCCAGCCCAAGCAGGACCACCTCCACCACCAAGAACCCGCCCACAGCCACGCCAAGTGGAAGTCCGAGGCCCAGCAGCACCTCTACTCCTCCAAGCTCTTCCAAGCCCTCACCCAAGTCTCCATTAACTCGGCACCCGACTCCTCCACGGCCGCCGCCAACTCCTCCGCTTCCTCTTCCACTCCACGACGCGGCCGAGCCGTTCGCGAGGCCGCTGACAGAGTTCTCGCCGTCGCAGCTAAGGGTAAGACCCGCTGGAGCCGCGCCATTCTCACCGGCCGCCTTAAAATCAAGTTCCGTCAGCATAAACGGCAGAGATCCGCCGCGGCGTCGGGGACCGGGTCGACCCGGCCCAAGAAACCCAAGTTCAGTGTTCACCGGCTGAAAGGGAAGGGCTTGCCGGCCGTGCAGAAGAAAGTACGGGTTCTGGGGCGGTTGGTTCCCGGTTGCCGGAAACAGCCGTTGCCGGTGATTCTAGATGAAGCGACTGATTACATCGCGGCTCTGGAGATGCAGGTCCGAGCCATGAGCCGGCTCACTCAGCTGCTCTCCGGTTCAACATCCGGCTCCACTTGATTGGACGGCGTTGGCAAGTTGCCATTTGTCCGAATGTCGATCAATCTTTTTTTATTAATTTTTTTCTCTCCTTTTTTCCATTTTTCTTTTTTCGCTGTCTGCGCAAGTAATTGTCATTTGTCCTGTTAAATACATTATGTCCAGCTCTTTTCTCTTTTTCTTTTTCAAGTAATTCTATTTCTATCCCAACACCACTGGTGGAAAAAAACTGCAGAAATAACCGAAATACGCAAGTTTTCTATAACAGTGGTGAAGATGAATGTTGCTCTTGCTCTACGTTGTCCTTATTCTATCACAGTGGTGAAGATGTATTTCTTTTTTTGGGTTTATCCTGCTACCCTATTTTCATTCTATTAGATTTAGGTACCATTGTGTGAAAAGAATAATCTTACTGTTGCAAATTGTACAAATTAACTTGCGCCCTAATCCAGAAGAACTAGAAAATAAAGCAACTTGAAGATATGGGGGATGACTAATTTTCTCTTAATTGTGCTATTTATAAGAATTTGAGAATTCAATTCAAATTCAATTGGCACTTCGTAGAGAGACTCAATATTTCTTTTCAGCAATCCTAGTAAATATTATTTAGATGCACAAAAACATATCCTAATACGTATGAATTCTATATACAATGATAATGTATCCTAATATTATAAAGTATGTGAGCTAAAGTTCATGTTCTCTCACACATATTACCAACAAGTGGGCGGCTCTTATTCTGTGACATGTGTGCCTGTGATATTGTGTTTGTCACATTTATAACCTACTTTGATATCACGTTATAATGTAATCATCTATTCGTTGTCAATTGATTTTAGGTTGAAATGTGCAACAATATTTAGGGTTGGTTTGGACACGATTGACCATGTACAAGTTTGGGGACAGCACACGTTGTAAGCACTTACAATGACAAGACCTTTTAGAATGTTGTGGGGAATAGGAGAGGGGCACTTTAAACATGTTAGGAAATGTATAAGGGAATGAATATAGTCTGGGATTTGGGTCATACATTATATCTCACCGACCTAAATGCTTACTACTGTACTTGGACTGTAGTAAAAAGAGGGGGTAGAAGCAAAGCAACCTGCCGAAAGTGCCAATATAATTGAAGAACTAAGGAAGGAGGCATAACTTTTTATTGTGTTTCGGAGTATCGGATTTTCTGTTTTTTTTTTCTTTTAATTTAATTAAGATTTAACTATTTAAAAAATTGGAGTATCTGATACTCGAGAGCATTATAAAATGGCTGAGAAAGCGGAGGTGATGGGTTGAATGACAATGTATATGCATGTGGGTTTGTCGTCCGTCCCCACGGGACGAGAGCACACTAGTCCCCATTTTGGGCGATCGGTGGTTCTATCTGTGCCCCCTTGTGTGGTCACCTGCCCTGCTTCACAGGGGAAACATTTCTTGGTTAACACAGTTTTGGACAAAACTCTCATTCATCACACTCTCTCAGCTAGCTAGTAGTGTCACTCTCAATCCCCCGCCACGTCCCTGTTCTCACTCCAGATAGAGAGAGAGACGAAGGGTTCTTCAACACACACGGGTGTTTGGGTATCATCGCTATCAGTGGGATTGGATTAGTGGGACTGGATCAGGGGTTTTGATGATTGGATTGGATCGGATCGGTTGGGGCAGGAGTGTAATAATATAATTTAAAAAGGACCACATGCATCACAACAATTGCTTATAGGTAGTTCACACATGTTTTTTTTATTTCTCACGCAGTTTTTTTAATTTTCGAGCATCGTATAAATTGAAGAAAATTAATAAGATTGCGTGAAAGACAAAAAAGAATGCATGAATAGCACTACTCTTGCAGACTCGGGTTTGATAATGAAAACGAAGCGTGTGAGGGGGAAGAGAGAGGAGCAGAGCAAAGGAGAGGAAAGAGCGCACGTGATGGCATTGATTCAATTGGCATACAAACACCAGACTACACATGCAACCCATGTGCATTATTTAATCCACTTAGTCCTTTCTATGTGTGTGTGTGTATATATATCAGTTTTACTCTGGTATGGTTAACTGTACTTTTTAAGTCAAGTTTCAGCAACGATATATAGTCAATTATATCAATTGTGCGTGAATTGAATAGTTGTCACGTTAGATTATCAATAATATCAACAATATATCTAATCATATCAATTTTAGTAACTGTCTTTATAGCTGAGTTGAAAATTTCAATTTTAAAGACAATTGACATGTTATGGTTTTTGAACGTTGATAATACATCGATAATCTTATTTGTCGAAGTAAACCTAACATTGACATCTCTCGAAGGTGATTAATATCAACTCTGAATAGTTGTAAGGTTAAAGTATCAATAATATCAATTGCATATTCATCTATCAAAAAGTGCATTCAAGCACACTCGTATCCTTGTTTACTCAAAAGTTTTGCACCACAAATCTTTCGAGAAGCAATCTTATGTAAAGGACGTACAATAGCCAGTCAGGAGAACATACTATTTCTTCAGTACCTAGGCACCGAGTGTCGTTGCACAATTAGATGTTGAATTTGATCTAACAACTTAAAATCGGTAGGAGATTGTACTATATATAAGATACATATATGCACACGGATTGTTGGATTTTGATCTAATAGCTTAAAATTGGTAATCACTACCCTTTAAATTTGATTTAATGGCTTCAAAGATGTTGGTTTTCAGTGCCTATAGATACTGAAGAAAAGTATTTACAATTGCATTTTCAATAATATCAGCCTAAAATCCATTGGCAGTAAAGCATAGCCCAATTACTCTCCGGTTAATACATTCTACAAGTGGTATGATTTCATATTGATGATGAATAACCTTAAAATTATCATGGCGTTTATTGAGAGCTGAGGAAGCATTTGTAAACAGTCCGACATTCAACAGCAAATTGCCTTTGTTGTTAAGTTTAAAGGTTTTCCCACCCACCAAACCGCATGCACCAAATGCACCAATCTGCTCATGCATTTGACAACATTTGGTTTCAGATGATTATCGATACCACAATGTTTTGTGTTCCCTGTGAAGTCATCAGAGTCTTACTAATTCAAGTGTTATAATGTAGCCGTCATAAAGTTTATATTTTAAAATAGGAACTGTTATTAGCATTTCAAAAATCTCATTCTACATTCTTCACAAGTGTATTTTTCTTTCTAATTATATAAAGTTTGGAGTGCAAAATGAGATTTTTGAAGCATTAATAATAATCCCTTTAAAAAATATTATTAATAAATAAAGACCGGTTACAGTATTATAGGTTTCATATAAGTATCACTAAAACCATGTCTACGCACTCATTTGAGGTTATCTTTGGTTCCATGTAATTATCACCATGCATGTCTCGTTATACTATTATGGAGAAGATTGTCATTGTGATTGTAGTGTTACTAGTTCTTAAATTATAATATGAGTGGATGAGAATATGTGTTTTAAAGTATATAATTAATACATAAATCACGTGTTATAATATTGTGGGTTTGACACCACTTAACAAATATTAGTGTAATTTTGGGGTTACACTAGTACAAAAAATACCTTGCGTGACGTAGGTTCTTCGTCATGCAAAGTCCAAAAAACGTAGCGCAAAAAATTGCCTGACGAATATTCGTCACGCGCCAAGCGTCGCGCCAAGCCTGTGAAAGCAGAGTTTGCGTGACAAAGAAATATCCTACGTCGCGCAAAGATGGTTTGCGTGACGCACAATCCTACGTCGCGCAAAGAGGGTTTGCGTGACGCACAACTCTACGTCACGCAAACCCTCTTTGCGCGACGTAGGGTTATGCGTCACGCAAACCCTCTTTGCGTGACCTATGCAGTTCTTCGCGAGATTTTTTTTTTTTTTTTTTTTTTGGACAAAAATAATTTTGATTTAATTTTTAATAGATATTGTAATTCAATTCAAACAATAAATAATAAACCAAGAAAAAGTATTTAATTATAAACTATATAAAAATGTACATACAAGATGTCCAAACAAAAAAAAACTACAATAAGTAGTCTTGACATCAATCTACTAGGTATCAGCTGGAGGAAGTGCCTGGGAGGTCGAATGTGGAGCAGGTGCTGGTAGCTGGATTTGAAGACCGGACATCGTTAAGGCCTGTATAATCATACTCATCTGGTCACCCTGGGTTCTAACCTGGGCCTTCATCTACTCGTTTTCGACCCACAATTGCTCGTTTTGGGCCCTCATCTGCTCACTCTGGGCCTTTATCTGCTCATCCTGGGCTACAAGCCGATCTTTTAGGGTTGTCACTTCCTCCTGCAGAGCATTAACCACTCATGTGGTCGATCTGGAAGAGGAGGCACCTGTTTCACGAACACGCGCCTTCCCCATGCCCCGAACAACCTTGCCATGACGACGACCAAACTTCTGATTCAGGACCTCAGTCATGATCTCAAAACCTACATCCTCGGGTACAGTGACGTCCTCGATCGGGGTCTCCGGGGGAAGCTGCGATGTTGCTTCTTGGAGAACACCATCGCTCTTTTCCACCATAGCAGCTTGTAATAATAAAGAAAAAAACATATAATGTTTAATAACAAAATATAAATAATATTTGAACAATTCATAAATATAAGAATAATAACAATTACATATACTTACATGAAGCTGCTCAGTGGTCTCATCGCCAGGTTGAACGTAAACGTCCTTGAACATATCAATCGTTGGGAACTTAGAACCCTCCTGAAGAAAAAAAAAAAAAAACATTAAGGAAATTTTATTAATCAATAATAAAAAATAAATTGTGTAAAATTTCAAAAGTAATATACTTTTACCTCACGTCGTGCCTCAAGCCTATACGAAAAGGGCTTTGAACTGGAATGGTGGAGAAGTGTCTTTGACTCCCGAGCTATCTTGCCAGCAATAGATTTCTTCTGTGAAACACATAATATAGATGTTAGTGCAACTATTTGAAAGCAATTATTTGAAAATGCTTAAAAAAATAACTAAAACAGTAATGAATTATTATTAAAATATTATATACATACCACAAATTTTGGGTCCGTAAAATGCTTGCAGAGCCACGCCCAATCCTGTGGCCGTTCCTCCAACTCGGATGGGCAAACCTGTGGGCCCCATTTCTTAAAATGCGCATGAAGATCGCTCTTCCAATTTTTGTACCGGTTTGCGAAGGTCTCATTTAAGTAGGTCATGACCTCAGGGGATATGTCCTCAACATCAAAATTGACCTACAAATATGAAAAACAACAAAATAATAGTAAGAAATTTAATAATATTCAGATAAAATACTTTGGTTTATAATATTTGTAAACATAATTGAAAAAAAAATGATAAAAGGCTAAAAATTAATATACTAACCCTTTGTCATCCACCCAGAAACCATTGCATACGTGGGAAAATCGTTTACTGTCCACATCACTGCTGCTCGCATGGTGAACATTTGCCCAGTATACTTATCATATGTACAAACACCGCTTTCCCATAAATCTTTTAGTTCATCTACCAACGGCCGCAAATAAACATCAATGGACTTTCCTGGATCTTCGGTAATTAATAGAGTCAACATCATGTATTCTTTTTTCATGCACTTCCAAGGCGGCAGATTATAAGGAAACACGACGACCAGCCAAGTGCTGTGGGTTTGGTTTAGAACCCCGAACGGATTAAATCCGTCGGTGGCAAGTCCCAATCTGACGTTTGGCGGGTCAGCTGCAAAATCAGGGTACATCCGATCGAATTCTTTCCATGCCTCTCCGTCGGCAGGATGCCTCATCACATCGTCATTTACCCGTCATTCTTTATGCCATCTTATATCGGTTGCGGTATGCATTGACATGTACAATCGCTGCAGCCTAGGCTTCAATGGAAGATAACGCATTATTTTTTGTGGAATCTTGGTCTTTCTATTTTGTGATGTCATTTTAAACCTCGGCTCATTGCATACAGGGCATTTATCCAATTGTATGTTCTCCTTGTAGAACAATATACAATTATTTACACATGCATGAATTTTTTCATACCCCAATCCGAGACCCTTCAACACTTTTTGGGCACTTTTATGATCTTCAGGTAAACAATTATCCTTTGGAAGCATCCTCTTGATAACTCCCAAAAAGTAATCAAAACACTTGTTTGACAAACGAAACTTCATCTTGCCATGCATCAACTCCACAATTGCCGTGAGCACCGAAAAGCTATCGCAACCCGGATATAATTCTTGCTTGGGATTTTTCAATAGTTTTTCATAGTTTTTGAATGCGTCACTGTCCATGGTTGGACGACCGTCATCTCCCCCTTCCTGATTGGTGTTGGTCGAGGCATATGGAAAAACATCATTTAGAATATCCATAACTTGTTCATTAGGATCCGCATTAGATTCAACAGTCTCCACTCGTGTCACGTATGAAGATGAAACTTGGTCTAATCGTTCTCCATGATGAAACCAAGTAGTATAGGTCTCCATCATCCCATGTCTGACTAAATGAAATCGAACATTTTCGAATGTCTCCCTCATTGAGTTGTTACACCTTCTACACAGACATCGGATATGAGTTGAACTTGGGTTGTGTCTAGTTGCGAATTCAATGAACTCATGTATTCCATCCAAGTACTCAATAGCACATCTATTCGGATTCTGTATCCACTGTCTGTCCATTTTGTCTGCAATCCATATATAAGTACAAGAATTACAACAACTTCATCAACTATTGTCTTGCCACCTTATTGCTCCGGTAAGGGCCTATCCCATTCAGGAATGCACAGTTATGTGCCGTAATTTACGATTCCAATGGATTAAATTTCGATGTGGGTAAATTTTGGCAGCATCTCCTTACAGTTCTTCAAGTGCACCCCGTAGATACATAATATCCACTGTGTACTCGAAGAACATCAGGAAATGTTACCAAAATTTCCACTATCGAAACCTAATCCGTGAACCGCAAACTACAACACATAACTATGCATTCCCAAACTGTCCAAAAAATGGGACAATTCAAGAATTAATTGGACCGCAGTCATGCTTTTGCATCCATGCACGAAATCCAACTAATTCTCAAACGGGAAACTAAGCTTTTCTTGAAAAAAGTGTACGAAGTTAAATAGTATTAACTTCGTACAACACAAAACAATTTTGTACTTGATGTACAAAACAATTTTGTACTTGATGTACAAAAATATGTGCATACAAATAAATTAAATCACAATAATTAATGAAACTAAATAAAATAGATAAAAAATATTAATACTTCTACACTATAATGTTGATGGCCTTAGTTTTTATTTGTTTATACTAATTATATCATAGAATATACATATTCTAGTTAGTTACACTTGAGTAATTTTGGTGGTGAGATAAATGTACTGTTAGAATATGAACACAAGTGTACGTGTATTTTGGCTAGATATTGGTTTTAAAAAATCTTATTGAAAGATGTTTTGGTTGTCTTCAAGTTTACAAAGGATTGAGACTGAAAATGAATTCTGAATTACTTACTTGCATTAAAATTAGAAGACGATATTGATTTTCTACAAGGATTTAATATGAGAATCGTAGCCATTGTTTATGTACATAAGTATGGCATATGCTCACAAAAATCAACCCGCTCATTATTGAACTAAAACTTGTTGTCTTAGCATTGAGAATTTAATAGTGATGATAAGATTAGCTTTGAAGATCATGGCTTTTGTAGGTTTTCTATATAATTCTTAATTACCTACGGTGCATTGGATTTACCCTCAATTCAACCGTATAGTACAAATTAAGGAAATTTCAAGGGGAAACCAACATTTCTTACAATTTCTTCTATGTAAATATATAAGTTAACCCATATGCAAAATTAATAAAGATTACTTCAAAATTCAATCTCACAAAACTCCACCATTACCAAAAAAGGGCATAGCAAGTAGGCAAAGGTACATATGCAAAATGAAGAAAATACCTTCAAATTCGTTCTTCAATGATAATCGTAAACAAAAATCCTATATAAAACAAATTTAGTAGTTTTAGTTTGAATTCTCAATTCAAAGTTACATATATAAAATCAAATCGCTTACCGGATAGAAAAAGATTGAGGAAGGGAGAGAATTGGAGAAGGTTTTGAAGAGAGATGGGGGAGGTAGCTGCTGCAACTAGTTTGCAGTTTCTACCTCTCAAACTGAGTAGAAGTGGTAAAAAAAGTCGTGGACTTTGCGTGACGTAGATGTCCCTGCGTCACGCAAAACATATTTGCGTGACGCATGCTCACAAGCGTCGTGCAAAACACCTTTGCGTGACGTAGGTGGCGTCGCCCAAGGATGTTTTGCGCGACGCTCGTGAACATGCGTCACGCAAATATGTTTTGCGTGACGTAGGTGGCCCTGCGTCATGCAAAGTCAAAGAAAAACGCGGCAAAGGCATCTTGGTTTGGCGCCAAAATCTTGCGCGACGCACCAAACGTCGCGCAAACGGCCTTTGCGTGACGACAGTTTGCGCGACGAAGAAAGACGTCACGCAAAACAGTTTTGCGTGACATTGGTGGATTTACGTCGCGCAAAACGGTTTTGCGTGATGTCTTTCTTCGTCGCGCAAAGTGTCGTCACGCAAAGGCCGTTTGCGCGACGTTTGGTGATGTGCGTCGTGCAAACATACTTTGCGCGACGAATTTGGCTGCGTCACGCAAGTTTCCGTCGCGCAAAGTGTTTTTTGTACTAGTGTTACATTCACAACTGTAGATATATCAGATATGAATGATGAAAACACCCAGTGCATAAAAATTACAAAGTGCACCACATCCATTCATATCTAATTTTACAACCGGAGTAAGAGACTTGTTGGTCAACTAGTTAAGAACATTTACTCGTAAACTCGAGATCACATGCTAGATTTATATATTGTTTTATATCCAACAAAGAAACAATTGAGAAACAAATCCTCAACTTTGATTCTAATTCAGTCATCTTTATATGTCCCCGAATACAAAACAAAAGAGCAGTTTGCAGATGGCGTACTAGCTTGCATGCATATTATTAGTCCGACCCACTCAAAGATAATGACACGAAATTAACATCCATACATGTTTACTTTGCCCAAACTCCATGAAATCTAATCAAAAATCTATTGGGGGATGCCGGCTCCACAAAAGCATCATTTCATTAGTCGCAAGCATGTGACTCTCATAGCATTTACATCAATAGTACTGCCCAAGCATGCATGTTTGCTTTATATATGTGTGTGTGTGTGTGTTGATTTTTACCATGAAATAGTGAATTGAATGAGTCTGCTTTAGAACAGTAAAGTCGATTGCTTCTGAAAGATATAACAAATAAGTTGCAGTACTGGATTGCATGCACTTGATTAATTTGTTTAATATATATTCAGAGTTGGATAGATATGAAGTTCTTGGGCCAGTTAGCGTAGTAAACTAAGTTAGGTCTTTGTTCCAGCTAAGTTATAGGAACAAATAACATTGTTTATATCTTCCACTAATTTTACTTTATTTATTTATTTTCGTTTTTTTTTTGACCTTTTTTTTATATATGGAATTAAGCTTAAAAAGATGTTATTTTACTTGCTTTCAGTTGAGTTTGCCATATATTTATATATATCAGTAGTGAGAAAGAGTTTCTTTCTTTCACACTCCAGAATTCAAATACATAATTCTCCAAAAGGTTGAGACGGTTTCAATTTATGTAATATTGGTATAAATATCACAGGGTATATGTTAGTGATAAGAGACATTTTCATGTGATCGTCATCCGCATATACATATCTAATAGTTTAAACAGTATTGACGGTTGAGAATCATTCACGCAATGATCATGAAGACGAAACCCCTTTGTTGCATTTTCATACTATAAAGCATCACTAACCTTGAATTAACAAATATGCAACCCTAATTAAGTTCTGATGTGAAAATTGCATCTAATTCTCAACTCAGTGAAGCAACAGAAAAGGCAGGGGTGCTAAGTTGGTACTGTGGCAAAGATTATAAGAATATATATATATATATATATATATATATATATATATATAGTGGTACACATGAGGAAAATGATTAGTTGCATGTGACCTGTCAAGGCATAGACCAACAATATAGATCGGTATTGCATTGCATTGCATCACCTTTTAATTTCTTCGACCATGTAAGCAACCAACCAACCACTCTCTCTCTCTCTCTCTCTCCATCTGATCCTTTTTGTGTAAATTAATTTATATCTACTTTTTTCACTTGCGCCATGTGAGTACAAGAAAAGCAAGGAAAAAGAAAAGGACATGCATTTGAAAATCGTAAACTCCAGACTATTAAAAGTTGTTTAGACCACATGGAGGGGTCGCGGGTTTGTCCATTAAACTCCAAGAACAAATAAAGTAAAAGAGAAAAAGAAAAGGTCGTGGAGAAGATGGCAATTCCATATGATCAGCACTCACCACCACCTGTCCACAGAGAGAGAGAGAGAGAGAGTTGATTCATATGATAATCCCAACTGGGGTTATAGTGAAACAGATCAGGTTCGTCGTCTTGCATGGCGACAACTTCTCCTACCAGTGTCCATTGAGGTGAGGGCAACAATAGGGTTTTGAAGGTAGGAAACACGGTGGCCGCAGGGCCAACCATCTTATACATAAATTTAGAGTTAGAGTTTGTTGGATAACTGTTTTGTTTTGGGCAATGTTACGATGACTAAAACTTTAAAAGTAATGCTAGGGAGACTAAATTTGTAGACTAAATTTTGTAAATTAAATGACATGGAAGTTGATGAGTGAATTATTACTTAAACGTTGATAAATATACTCATTTTCTATTGGTGACACATCATTTAGTTTGTAAATTTAGTCTACAAATTTAGTCTCCCTAGCATTACTCAAACTTTAAACTAAATTTTATAAATAAAATGATGTGGTTATTGATGATTTGATTATTACTCAATTATTGATTAACATGTTTATTTATTATTAGTGACATATCATTTGGTTTGTAAATTTAGTTTAAGATTTTGATCTCTAGAGCAACATCCTTTTGTTTTTAGTTTTTACTTTTTATTATAGAGATATTATAAAAACAAATATACGCGGGAAATGAAAAATAAAGAAGAGTGGCAGGAAGAACGTGGCTAATTAAACAAAACAAGAATAATGAATGGAAACAAAAGTTTGAAAGTAAAATTAATTAAACTTAGTACAGTTTTTGTTTTCATCTTGTACATTTCCTTACTTCTACCTCATTCTAATACAAATTTATAATCAAATAATTATCAATCGGGCTTCTAAAGTTTAAATATATCGATCCCTTATATTGTAACGAGTGAAAAATGAAAACACAGAACATTGTTTAAGTTCATACAATTATTTCTTCTAATACACGGTATGATTCTGCTACAATTTGAGTCACTTTTTATAGGTCTTTGAATAGGGAAGCCCTATATATGGTGACATGCACCAGGAATTGTGGAGTTGCTTTGCTTAGGTATTCAATCTAGGGTTATTTGGACCGCCAATTGATACCGGAATTATGAAAGGAATAAAACAAGATGATTAATTAGCAAAAATATGATTAATTGATACCGGAATTTTATAGCTAGAAATGATGAAATTATTAAACCGCATAGGGGGAGATGATTAATTAGCAAAAATATCCTAAATAGTAACTTCAATTATTGTATATGGGTTATGGAGGGCAATTTCATAGCTTGTAGATCAGGGTTGGCCACATTAATAATATCGATCATAAAAATAAGCTCGAGTTGAGGAGAAAGATTTAAATAACACATGTACATTATCATTATGGTGTCTCGTGCTAATAATATAAATATAAATATATATATATTTTATTTAACTTAACGTTATAATATTAACACAAAACGCCACGTTATAGGATTCCTGTATCATAGAAGTTGCTTCTCAAGGTGAGGAGCTGGTTAATACTCTTCTTTTCTCTGATGTAGGGTTATATTTAGGTGACCTTTTATATTGTCATGTAGAGTTGGTAATTAATTAGATTAGACAAGTCTTTTGCTTTAGTGGGTGACAAGTTTTTTCACAAGCTTTCAAAGTTTTATCCATTCCGCTCAATCATGCAATGTACTATAAACTGAAAACTGATCATGCGTGGCTTATGATTTGATCGATATTGAAAGTGAAGAGGCCGGTTTGGCTTAACCTCTCAAAAGCTCATAATAATCACTGTACTGTCAAATTTCCGAGATTAGCTAACTAATTTGATTACTTTATGAATTATCACGGTATAGTTAATTAACTAATCTAAAAGAAAAATTGCCAACAGAGTAAATGTCATTTGCTTTCGTAAATGGGGTGCATGCATCATGCATGCACGGATCTGCCAAATTGTTTTTTACCTTCGGAGACAAGAAAATGGGTAATTCAGATAAATGGATCGGGGACCAAGCTAGACATGCACTAGCAGGGCAGTTCCGAGATTTTGAGGGCAGGCGAGCCATTGTTAGCCTTTCAATTCATAGGTCTTTCAATGCATAACGTATAATTTGTCTTTTTTTTATTTTTTATAATTTATTCTTAAATATATTATCATATCATCACAAGTGTGCGATACAGTGATTTAGGTACCTAGGTACCTTATCAAAAAGATGAGAGGGGGCTCCAGAAACGATGGCAAATTTTTAAGAACTCTCATTTTATTAAATTATTCTTCAGTTGAAAATATATATGGGCTGGAAATTTTGAGTTTAATTCATTCCTACATACTGTAATCAAGTTCGCACATTAATTAGTTGGAGAATCTGAGTTCCACAGGGGCTGAGTATCTGATTGTTTAGTTTACAAATATGTTGTATTATTCATACTCATTTTTACCTTTCACACATTTTTATTAATTTTATCTTTTTTTTTTTTTAATTCATTCGATCTGACAGTTATAAATTAAAAATGGTGTGTGAGAGACAAAAATGAGTTGCGAATAGCACCACCCTTTAAAAATATGGAACTTTAAAGAAAAGCTCGTGGTACTGTTCATTTTAACGAAAAACCACATTTTTACACTCAAAAGTCAATCCTAATACTATTCACTTTACCCTTTATTTTGTCCTTATCATTAAAACTCAAAGTTTTCAAACCATTTTCATTAGTTTTCCTTTAAAAATACAATAATGTTATTCTTACCATATTTTTATACCACAATTGTATACCATCTGATGTGAACAACCACATCATCTAAATTAATTAGCATTTGATTTCAAAATGTTAATCAATAATTAATAAAAAGATTGTTAATTAAATGATGATTGTGGTATACGAGGAGTCTCATTCTTCCACCTAAGATTATTTAAGTGTTTTAATTAATAAAAAGATTGAAATTAAATGATGTAGCTTGTCCAACTCATCTGCCACATAAGATGGTAAAGAAATATGGTATAAAATTGTGGTAAGAATAGCATTACTCTCTAAAAAATATGGGTTTGTGTGGGTTTGATGATTTTGATTCCAATAAAATAGGGAATTTTAACGAAAAACTCTTAGTACTGTTCACTTTAACAAAAAACCACATTTTTACACTAAAAAGTCAATCCTGGTACTATTCATTTACCCTTTATTTTGTCCTTATTGTTAAAACTCAAAATTTTCAAACCCTTTTAATTAGTTTTCCAAATAAAATATGGCTCCCACAATTATTAAACTCACTATTCAAAAACACGTTTTTTAAGAATCATACGCAAGATAACCTAATTTCTACATTTATAAATTAAACTCATATAAACCGTTGTAAAAGGCGTTAATGAGGAGATAATTTAAATATCTCAACTCTCTAAAGGCTATATAAATCATTAGTATCTTTTTTTTTTCTTCGTCAGTTTAGGTTTTGTTTTGATGCTTCGATGACGCATAAATCAAGCCTATATACATTGCATGCAACCACGCAGCCAATAAATGAAGATTCTACTGCGCAAAAATTATATGATGCTCTAGAGTATATTTCAAGCGTAGCAAAAAATTTACTGGTTAAAATTTCGAATACTTCAAAGCATCATGAAAAATCCTTGTAATGCGTTATGATTATCCAAGTGCCCTAGCCGCCGTTGACCAATACATATTATTGTTACGCAGTCTTCGTGCTGAGCCAAGTTTGACTAATTACTAGAAAGCTTTTTGAAAATTAGAAAGTAACAGCGTTGTGGACATTGACAAGGGAGGAGGAGGATGACTTCCTAAATTTGAGGATCATGCATGCATATGAATCCAAGACTAGTGTCGCATTCTTGTTATCCCAAATTCATTCATATCGCATATGCATTGAATTTGATAAAAGATGGGAATGAATAATCTATCTTGTCTTAGATGCTTGACAAAACGTCAAGTATTAAGCCTATGGAGCTCATGCATTTGACCTTCACTTTCGTTCACTTGGAATCCTTCAAGTAGATTTTTTCACGTTGAAGTTTTTGTCACATTTGGCGAAATCGAACTCTTAACTTATCGAAAAAAAAGGAAAAGTATTGTTAGGGTGGCTTGGATTGTATCCCGGATGCAAGTTTTTTAAGGGAAAAAAATTTACATTTGCTCGATCTAGCGTAAGTTATCCCACCATGCACTGACCTCTATCAAAGTTAGTCAGTCATTGCCACGATATGTATAAAGAAAAGAAAAAAAACCTTATTTTATATACTTGGCATGATGAAACCCTCGTAAAAATTTCTTTGTTCCGCCTTTGCCTATTATAATCCTAACTCATTTTCTTCTCTCATAATTTAGGCTAACTCCGAGGGCTATGCATTTTAGTCAAAGTTTTGAGGTTGGGAGGAAGCCAAAAGTTCACCGCAAAAAAGAAGTTTGGAAATTAGTTGAAATGACAAATCCTAATTGGTGAAATTATCACATTCAAGCATTGACAATACGATCAATCAAATATTGACAACATATCAACAAAATCTCAAAAAAATAATCATCCCAACCATTAAAATTTGTATTTTCTTCGTTCAGCCAATTTTCCAAATAAGTTTGAAATTGGAATATCTTTTGGGTGCTAGCACATGCAATAAGTGAGATGATTGGATGGAGTCCAATGCCCAATGCTTATTGGACCCTAATAACGGGCTTGTGAAAGCTGAATTATGGACTTTTTCTTTACTAATCCCACCGGCCCACTGGACTAAAAGGCTGAAGGTTGCAGTCCAATAACACTTACCCTAAACTAAATGGCGTCGTTCGCGTCTCCCTCCTCCATCTCTGCACTTGTTCTCAGCTCACTCGAACTGCCGAAGCATCCACAAACTACAAGTCGTTTTTCTGCCGGAAATTGCAATTCGTCTGAGAGAGAGAGAGAGAGAGAGACAGGCAATGGCTACGGCATCGTCGTCGGCGGCGGTGACGGAGCGGAGAGGAATACCAGGAGCTCAGTTCGTAGAGGACGTGCAGACCTATCTCACTCAGTTAGGCCTCGACGTTAACTCTGCCCTTGCCTTTCTCCAAGAAAGGTCTTGCCCATTTCGATTTACACCTTGTTGTGTTAACCCTTTAAATTAATTTTAGTTCTGTGATCGGATTGTTGATTCGTACGTTTTTAATTTGGATTGAAACATATGAAAAGACCGAATATTTCAGTAAAAAAAAAATGTTACTTTTTGCTTCAAGGAATAAAAACTGTTAAAATGGATGCTTGTTAATGTTTGTTTTTCCGTGTTTGTGATTGGTGTCTGCAGACTTCAGCAATACAAAATGGTTGAAATGAAGCTTCAAGCTCAGCAGAGAGATCTTCAGGTTTGGTCAGCAAATCCCTTTTCTTTAGATCATAGCATTGTTTTATTCAATAAGTTAGAGTGGCTTGAGAGTTAATTCGATAAGTACCCAACTACAAGTGATTATTAGGCAGTGTTTCAGCAGACTCAGCACCATTGTATCTGACTTTTTTTTTAGCCCATTTATAGTTTTCCGCCGGTACTCATGAAATTGAACTTGGCATAGTAACATGTTGGAGTTTGCCTTTAGCCTAATCTGTAGCTACAGGGTCCGAGTTTGCCCGTAAGAATATAACCAAGTTTTCACAGTTAATTTGACTCCATTTTGATGTCCCTCTTTAAGGATAAATTCTTGGTATGAGACAAAATGATTGTATTGGTTCTTTCATATTATTTTACGTAGACATGTTATGGAATTGTTTCACTCATGATGGTACCTGTAACTTAAGCTTCTGACTAATTAGATTGACTCAACTATGTGCATAACAACTTTTAGTCTCCAACCTTTGGTTGCCTATGTATTGATATTGGATTGTGATTTTTTCTCATTTTGATTAACAGGCAAAGATTCCTGATATTGAGAAGTGCTTAGCTGTTGTTGCTACTTTGCAAGCTAAGAAGGGTACTGGTGAGGTTTGTTCTTTTAGCACCCTTTTGCAGTAACAAATGTAATAGCATAAACTATCTCTATTTCAATGACATGTTTAACAGCATGATTTCCCCCCACTAATGTTCCCATTTATATTGTTTGGACTCCTATCTGTGAAGCATGTATCCTCGAACACATTTAGTTTCACTTGATTTATGACTTGAAGTTTTTGCCCCTCAAAACACCCTTTCATAGTCAAAAACACTTAAAAAGTACCATTCTGAAGAAAAAAATCATTGCATCCCTCTGTTATTGCAACCGGACTGGTGTTGCACGATACTGAGGGTTTGTTTTCCCTATAATTTGATTATCTAAGTGTTTCTCACTAACACTATCAGTTGACCAGGAGACTGGACTAATTAAGTTAAAATTAAGTACTGCTTATTTTTCTTCTCCATTTCTGCTTTTCTTTCATTTCTTTCTTAGTGAGGATCTCCCCTACCATATCTGTTTCATGACTTGTGTACTTAAATCATTTTGCCTTCCTTACTGAGAAATATGTTATGTTCCTTACTTCCTCCAAATAGGTGCTCTTGTGTAATTAACTTATGCCTATGCTATGTATGAGAGACATTGATAGATTCTTATATCTTTTGAGATCGGAGTTGTGTCCCTTATGCTTAGCAAAAGTGCTTTAGAGATTTGTGTGTGTCCGTGTGTGCTTCAGGTGGTGGTTGTGTGGGTGGACTGGGGGAGAGGAATGCGGTTTCTGTACTTTTTGTAACCTGTAGTTAAAGTAATATATCAGCGTGGTAGATCCTGTGAATCTTACTGAAATCCAAGATATTTAGTTCTGAAATTACAGAATGCCTTTGCAGTTTGCACTCTGCCTTGCAATTGGGAATATCGTCATTCTAACAATTACCGTCAGAATAATTGAAGCTGTGGTCATGGGTCATTAAACATGAAATGTGGGTGTCTTGTCAGTTCACATGTTGATTACGTCAATTGTTCACAAATGTAGAGTGCACTTCATTTCCTGAAATATAAAGAATTTCAGCTTTAAATTAATATTTTGAGGTTTCTTTCCTCCATTAGGGTGTTAGTTCAATGTAAGTGTTCTGAATTAGGTCCTTTTTCCTTGGGTCGATACAGGAACTTATTACAGATTTTGAGGTATCTGAAGGGATATATTCACGAGCTAGCATTGACGATACCGATTCAGTCTGTTTATGGCTGGGTGCGAACGTCATGTTGGAGTATTCTTGTGAAGAGGTATGCCACTTCTTATATTAGCTGTTTAATACTTTGAGTTTAGGACGCAAGCATCAGTTCTTCTGTAATATTTTGATGCAGGCTACTGCTCTTCTACGAAAGAACTTAGACAATGCTAGAGCCAGTTTAGAAGTTCTGCTTGCTGATCTACAATTCTTGAGAGATCAAGTGACAATAACCCAGGTACTAAATCTGAAAGAACCAGTTCAAGGATTTATGCTTTCTATATGTAGATGCTTCATGTCTTTTAATTATCGGCATTAAAGAGTATGAAATTTGTGAAAGTCTAAGGTCTATAATTGCAATAGAGGCTGATGAAAGCAATTAATTATGAACTTGTAATGCTTATATGCGTCTGTTTATATTTCTTATTGCTGGAAATCATGACGCTTTGACTACTATTAATCAGGTAACAATTGCTCGGGTGTACAACTGGGATGTTCATCAGCGCAGGATTCGACAAGCTTCCCCCAAGGATTCATGAATTGAATTTTAACCACCACCAATTGGGAGTATGCTTCAATTCTAAACTCTAGTGACCGAATTGACCACCATCTATATGTTTGCAAGAATCGTACTCTTTCTTCATAGTCACGCTTCAAGTTCCGTATTTTGCTTTGTTAGAGAGAACATTTGTTTCATTTGACCAAAAAAAAAAGAGAACATTTGTTTGTGGCAGAAAATATATTATTAGGACCAGTTTTGGTACATCGATGGAATATTTATGCTTGTTCTGTAACGTGTAAAATCACAACAACTCTCGATTGATAGGGCATGCTTTGTTGTTAAATAGATATTCAGTTGTGTTTCAACCCGGGTCTCATTTTCTTGTTTGTTAACCAGTAGTTTAAGACGACTTCCAGCCAGTTATGGTCGTTCTATACGAGCGATACTGGGGAAAAGTCGAGACCTAACTCAAGACCCTGGTGCATGTGGTGAATACTCTTAACTAACCGGCAGTAATCTATGATTTAAATTTAAAACATTAGGATGGAAAATTATGTTATGGACCCACGGAAATTTCGATGTGAAAGAAGTTAGTCGGGAAACCCAAGCAGAAATTCAGGTGGTGTAACGCTGGGTCTGTAGTGATGTCACTGCACATCTTATCCTTCCTCAAAAGGGTCGTAGATCTGGGAAAGAGATTCTCTTCGGATCCTTTCTACCAAATTCATTCTATCAATCAATCCGGATCTTTGACTAAAAACAAGGGACTTCTTTGAAAGTTATAATAACTTTGGCTGTTGGATCAAATTTTAAAGGTCCGGATGGATTGAAGGGGTAGATTTAGTGGAAGGGATCCGGAGATGATCCCTTTCCGTAGATCTGGACGGTTTCTGATATAATATTTGCAGTCCTACACTTTTAGTCAGAAATGACATGATGTTTAACGCCTTAATGTGTGATGAAGTCAACTAATACAATGATTAATTTTCGAAAATGACCCTAGTTGCCTTTGAAAGAGGGAAAATTATGTTCCTGTTTGTATATTTTTAGGAAAAAGTTTTCCTCTCAGGCGATTCATCAGTTTAACTATCGAGTTAATACCCTTCTGTTCTTGATTAAGTTCAAACAAGTTGGTGTGATTGCACTTGATGATCGTCCGCCGAATTATTGTTGCTAGCTTGACACAGTCAAAGTTGGAATCCTGAAAAAGCCATGTTAGTATCAGTCGTAGTGCGGTGTCTATCACTGATTTATGTGAGATTCACATTAATCGATAGAGTAAATTGTAGCCATAGTCCTTTAACTTTAACTCAATTGGAGCAATGGTCCCTCAACTAAAAATCCATTACCATTGGTCCCTCAACTTATCAAAACGTGCAACTATGGTCCCTCAACTAAAAATCCATTACCATTGGTCCCTCAACTTTAATTCAACTGGAGAAATAGTCCCTTAACTTTAACCCAATTGTAGTAATGGTTCTTCCAATGTAACTCGTTTTGACAAAATTTTTGACATAGTTGACAAAAAGAACCATAATTATACACTTTGATGAATTGAGGGACTCTAATTGTATAAATGGTCATTCCAATATAACTTATTTTGACAAAATTTATGAAAATGACTATAGCTACACATTTTAATTAGTTGAGGGACCAATGGTAATGAATTTTTAGTTGAGGGATCATTGCTCCAATTTGATTAAAGTTGAGGGACCATTCGTACAATTTACTCTAATCGATAATAGACATGTTGCGTCAGGCTTCCATGCGCGATTGCCGCTAGCATCTTTTACAATGCAGTATTTGCCAGTGATTTGTGTGAAACTCATATTAACTAATAGTAAAAATTTCACCGCACTTATCAAGGCGACTGATACTAGCATCTTTCATCATGACTTAGGGAGGAAGAAGTCACTGCTGTTCTTGTTGACCTTCGTAAAGCATACAAAATAAGCATGTCATTGAGCATCTAATGTGAAAACATTAGCAATTCTTCATTTTTACCTTTTTAGGTAAATCAAGCCACTTCTTAAGTTAATGTTTTATACATGAGAAGGTTTGAGATGGGATTTTTCTTGTATTTGGGTTTGTGTTTTGCACTTTTGCGTAAAGAGTTAGCTAATAAACTTGTCACATTCCGGCCCGGGCCCCGACCACAACCCGGGCACATCTCCGTCGTAGCACGATATTGTCCGCTTTGGGCCCCGACCACGCCCTCACAATTTTATTTTTGGGAACTCACATGAGAATTTCCCAGTGGGTCACCCATCATGGGAGTGCTCTTGCGCGCTACTCACTTAATTTCAGAGTTCCAATGGAACCCGAAGCCAGTGAGCTCCCAAAAGGTCTCGCGCTAAGTAGAGATGGGAATATACATATAAGGCTCACATGATCCACTCCTCTGGGCGATGTGGGATCTCACAATTTACCCCCCTTAGTGGCCTGACGTTCTCGTCGGCACACACGCGGCCAGGGTTAGGCTCTGATACCAAATTGTCACATCCTGGTCCGAGCCCCCACCACAACCCGGGCTCGACTCCACCGTAGCACGATATTGTCCGTTTTGGGCCCCTACCACACCCTCACGGATTTGTGTCTGGGAACTCACACGAGAACTTCCCAGATGAGGAGCAAGTGACGATTTTGGATTTGAAAGACAAGGTTCTGAGAAATAAGATAGTGTTCATTGGTGGCTTACGAGGTTTCGTCAGAGGTTCTGACAGATTACCATAAATGTAGGACCACCTTTGGGTGTTGTCTATTTAGTATTTGTCCATTCGGACTGCATTTAGACTATTTATGCTCTGGTTGTGTGTATCACACTTTCTGTTATTGTGAGATCCCACATCACCCAGGGGAGTGGATCTTGTGAGCCTTATATGTATATGCCCACCTCATTTAGCGCGAGGCCTTTTGGGAGCTCACTGGCTTCGGGTTCCATTGGAACTCCGAAGTTAAGCGAGTAGCGCGCGAGAGCATTCCCATGATGGGTGACCCTCTAGGAAGTTCTCGTGTGAGTTCCCAAAAACAAAACCATGAGGGCATGGTCGGGGTCCAAAGCGGACAATATTGTGCTACGGCGGAGGTGTGCCCGGGTTGTGGTCAGGGCCCAGGCCGGGATGTGACAATTTGGTATCAGAGCCTAACACTGGCCGCGTGTGTGCCGACGAGGACGTCGGGCCCCTAAGGGGGGTGGATTGTGAGATCCCACATCGCCCAGGGGAGTGCATCTTGTGAGCCTTATATGTATATGCCCACCTCATTTAGCGCGATGCCTTTTGGGAGCTCACTGGCTTCGGGTTCCATTGGAACTCCGAAGTTAAGCGAGTAGCGCGCGAGAGCACTCCCATGATGGGTGACCCACTGGAAAGTTCTTGTGTGAGTTCCCAGAAACAAAATCGTGAGGGCGTAGTTGGGGCCCAAAGCGGATAATATCGTGCTACGATGGAGGCGTGCCCGGGTTGTGGTTGGGGCCCGGGCTGAGATGTGACAAAACTCATACAAGTTCATTCATTGCCTATCTAATCTTTTCTGTTCCTTTGCATATTGTAGTTTTCCACCATTTCGAGTCCTTGTAATAGAGGATTAGAATTTGAAAAGCCAAACTATTTCAAACACGGTATGTTTTGTAATGCTTTTAAAATGAATAAAAACGTACGAAAGTTTATTTATAAAAATATTGCCGGAATCAACTAAATTAACTCTCAATCGTAAAACATCTTCTATAGTTTAGGAAGCAATTCCCAATATTTTTCGATAAGCATTAGGCCTTTTCATAAATTTTTGTTGCGTTTCTTATTAAAAAAAAGCACATATGAACCGAAGTACTTCTTACAAAAACAATTATAAACAAGTATATGGAAAAATTTTAAATTACTTAGCATGACTGAGGTTGTACGTAGCCGTGATCAACCAACAGGAAAATTTTATTACTACAATAAAAATTAAGAAAAATGCTAGGGAGACTGTTTTAAGACTATATTTTGTAAACCACATAATATGACAGTTGATGATTGGATTTTTTTTATTAATGGTTAAAGGAAAGAATCCAACCATCAACCGCTACATCATGTGGTCTACAAAATATGATTAAAGTAGATAGTCTCTTTAGCACCGCCAAATAAATGCCCCATAAATAAATTAGAAAAAAACTTTTGGCGGTCCTGTGGATTAGTTTAGTTTAAGTTTGGGATAACAAAACCAAGAACACCTACACAAAATCCAGCGGACCACAGAGTTTAGTTCCCGTGAACCACCACTACCACACAGTTTATAACTCAAATTAAACAACATTCATGTGTATATTTAGTCCAAGTCAAGATTCCACGTCCATAAAATTAAGAACTTAAGTTTTATTTTACTTTTTCTTTTTAGGGTGCCAAATTCAGCATGACAAGAACCAAGTTGGAGTTCTGGTTTTTGGAGCTAGGTCTATTTTCACGCTTAGTTGACCTTGCAAAGAAGGGACCCCAAGTAATAAATTGATCGTTGCCGTTTGATCTGAATAATCCAACAACCAACAACAAAACAAATCTCACATTCTTCTTCTAACATTCTCATCCATCCATCCCTTTGCTTAATTTTATATATACATATATATATATATATGTATTGTATATCTATAACGGAAATTGTTATTAGCATTCCAAAAATTTCATTCTACATTCTTCATAAATGTATTTTTCTTTCTAATTATAAAAAGTTTAAAATGTAAAATATAAAATATAAAATACTAATAACAATTCTCTTTATAACGAATATATAATAATATGTACGGTCCGTTCCGTTGGACTACAATACAAGCTGAGCTTTAATTAGTTTTGACTCCGTCAAAATCCGCATTGTGGCAGGGCTTAAATTGTTTCGTTTTCCTGCTTTTGCAGGAAAACAAGTTGCAAGTTAATGGACTGTTCTTGTGAGACTTTCGTTTTCTATCATGAGTTGGACTTTTTAATATCAATCCTTGTTTCATTTATTCTTATATATAATCAGAAATTTTGAAATAACATTAGAATATATGAGGTCAACTCTACATTAATATTGTGAAATAAAAGTTATGGTTAAGTTCGAATAATTACTCAATTTTTAG
This sequence comes from Heteromeles arbutifolia, assembly GCA_024362995.1. Classification (NCBI taxonomy): domain Eukaryota; kingdom Viridiplantae; phylum Streptophyta; class Magnoliopsida; order Rosales; family Rosaceae; genus Heteromeles; species Heteromeles arbutifolia. The sequence goes on from JANCRC010000006.1 coordinate 26,196,736, forward strand.
GGGTGGTTCTAAATTGATCATTAACTTTTTAAATTTTTTTAAATAACTACCTAAATTTTTAAAAAATGTACACATGTTATGTTTACTAGCGTTAAGTGAAGATGTGTTTTAACTCTCCAGTCATCTATACAACTTTGAATCTCCAAATCAACACATTTTAGCTAAGCAAACTTATAGTTTAACTTGGCTAAAAGGGTCGATTTTGGAGGAGTAGAGCTCCAAAGACAGAGATGAGTGAAAACTAACTTAAGTATTTGTTCACCTCATCATTTAATGCTTCACTTAATGTTGGTAAAGTCACCACTTAACGCCGGTGATCTAACAAATATTAAATTTTCAAAACGTTAGGTAGTTATTTAAAATGTTTTAAAAGATTGAGACTAATTTGAAATCATCCTAAAAGATTGAGTAATTATCTGTCCTTACCCTGTAAGTTGATTAGATATATAACCAATGATACCAACAAAAAGAAAGTTAAAATGTATATAACAAATGATACCAACAAAACAAGCACCTCAAGTTTCACCCGAAAAAAGAAAATTCAAGGCCTCAAATAGATAAAAATCTTATCAAGTAAATGATGGAAATATATTCATGGCGAAGCCGATAAAAGAACAACTTGACATAGTAAAAATAATAAAATTCAAGATTTTGCAGATTGGGCCATAATATACGAAGAGAATGATGTCACTAATCAAATATATTGCTATACTTTTAAATTCTAGTGTTTACTAGGTCAAAATGCATTTTTAAGTTTTAGGCGTATTTTTGGAACTTTGATATTATCCTAAATTTCTTTCAATTAGGATTCTGACCGAGTCTGGAGTTGAGGTAGGTATAAAAACATACATTATCATCTTGTTATCTACATATTATTCATACAACAATAAGTTTTGAGGTTTTCATATTTTCTAGTGAATTCCAGACATTCGTTCTTTTAAAATCATGGTTAGATTCTTCTATTGATTGTCAGGTTGCGTCACAAAACTTGGATAAACTTAGATATCCAAGTTATCATACACGGAAGGAAATTACATAACACAACTGGGCAGTTTATTTGTAGCAATTGTCCAGAGAGACGAATATATTTTTCATACCCTAGGTAGTTTTTGTATCAAGTTTTTTTATGGCTAATAACCTTCGACTAATTTCCAGTAGCTTTTATTTTATTCTTGGTTAGTTTACGAATTGAAAATTTGGAACAGGTGTAAATTAAATTACAACAAGGTCGAAGAAGAGTGGGAAAACAAGTAGGGTTTTACGTGCCAATGCAGAAGTATGCAAATCATGGCTCGAAAAGGAGAAGGAATCACACAAAACTTTTTGAGGATGCTAGCTACCTATTTTCCTCTCGTCTTTCATTTTTTGTACATTTTTCACACATTATATACTACGTGGACATTGCTTTCACTTAAGATTATATATTTACAGAGTGTATTTTTTCTGTTAAATGTGTTTAAATTTTGATATACCAACACATTGCACATTTCGTAAAATTAAAACTCATAAGTGCTGAACATCACAGTTATTTGAGGGCTTCGAACAAAAATATTCTCCATTTTTATAGAGCCGTGCACGCAAACACAGGTGGATTTGTCCTTATTGCCTAGTAGTTAAAGTCCCTCTGTCGTTTTGTTCTATAAACGCGTTTTAGCATTGTTGAAATTAGAATACTTAATTATATTCATTTTATTTTTTAAATGAAATAAAATTGCTAACTTTGACCTCCCATGTGCGGCCGAGATCTTAAAATACAGAGATCAAAATACGAGTCCAAAAATATGTTATAAAAATATGGTGTCTCAAAGTGGGTGATTTAAAGAATAGCAAAGAGGGATTAAAGAAACTTTAAGCTGCCGCAATCATCGTTGGGGTGAACTCACATCAAACTTCTAGAAGTGTTACACAGTTAACGGCTTGGAATTGTCTCCACATACAGCATGTATATAATATATATATATATATATATATATATATATATATATATATGATAGTATTTAAGATTAAGGATTTAGAGTTGTCAACTTTTTAATGTCATTCTAAATTGATTTTAATGTTTTTAAATATTTCAAACATTTACAATAAGAGTTTGACTCTTATTGTTCATCTTTTTCTAGAATTTTTAATCGTGCTTAAAAACATATCGACTTTGAGCTATTTATCCTTGCAATTTGATAGAGGTTTAAACTGTTTATGATTATGTTGTTAATTTATTTCTTAATTCAATATGTAATGTGTTAAGAAGTTTCCATTTGGTATACAACTAAAAGAATGATATTTATTTTCTACAATGTTAGAAGAGATTTCGAGTTAGAATTTAGCTTAATAATAACAGAAAAAGGAGGGTTTTCTATTATCATCGATGATTAATTAGTTCTATACATGTATGGCTTGTAAAAATGACACGTATTTCTTTTAGTATGATCTTTGCATCTTAATTTCTAAAGGGCTTTAACTTTTGACATTGCATGATCACCATTAATTGGTCCCAGAAACTGGTTGTGGATGTCTAGATCAGCAAAATTTATTATATTGTTGGTCAAGGGTCATTAGGTCGCCCATCAAAACCTTTAGACAACGGTCTTATTCGGGTATTGGAGGGGTTGGAGGGACAGAGACTTCTAACTTCTAACTTTTAAGAAGATCTGTTGACCTAGTGAAAGGATAAGTTCAGGGGTTTACAACTATAAATTTAATATGAACTAGGATGCTCTCCCCCTCCTCTTTCCATTCCCTTCTATTACCTCCTCTCACATTCTCTATTTTATCTTTATCTTTCTATAAAAAATTAATATAAGATGTTGACGTGGCTTAACCGTGACCATTCAAATAGGAGGAGAAGGAAGGGGAGGGAAAAAAAGAGAAGAGAAAATCATACTCCATTTAATATTCATAACATTTGAATCAATATATAAAGGATTAGAATTCGAAGACACACGTTTTTGACATACTTTCTCTGTAATGTATTTCAACAATCCAACCGTATATCTTTTATGTTTTACTTCAAAGATCATGTCTATCAAAAATCACTCAAATCCGAAATCGATGACTGTTGAAAAATTTAGTGTTTCTTCGTAAAACCGTATTCTTCCATTTTCTTCACTCCAAATGAATGTCTTAATGATTTTGTTTAATTTTTTACAAGAATAATCTATTAATGATATGCTAAAAGATAGACGGTTCAGATCCTTCAAATACATTATGAAGTGGGTCTTACAAAATTAGTATCAAAATATGTGTTAAAATCGTATATCTCTGGATCTGTTGACCCTAAAAACTACCAAGCCTACGTGGCGCGCAGGCCAAGTAACTAATAAGCTAACTACGTCCTTCGATTGTGTGCAGGGCGTGCCAACTTGTCGGCCGAGCTCGGCCGAGGAGTAAAATTTGTTGATGTTGCGTTGGTTGCGCTGCTGACTTCTTGATCTTGCGACTGCGGCCGAGGAAGGAACAATTCTCAGCCTTCGGGTTCTAGAGCCTGAAGACAAGGCTGCTAATTTGCGAAGTTCAATATCAAATTCGGCTGTCAATGTGCCGAATGTAGTAACCTGGTAACACCTCACTTCGCCGAGAAGGCTAATGAGATGACCTCTGCCAATAAGGATTCGAAAATCCTTCTCGACCGAGACTTGGATAGGTAACCAGTCGGCCTCTTCGCAGTGTTGTTTATCCAAACTGAAGGTGCTCCGCGGTCGGTTGATTCTACGGCGATAGTGTTGTTTATCCAAACTGAAGGTATCACCAGTTGCCTTCATAGTGCTGTTTATCCAAACTGAAGATGTGTTGGCGAAAAGGAAAATAAAAATCTCAAGGTTGTTGAGAGGTTTCGCGCAGAGCGAGGGTTTGCGCAGGGCAGATTTGTGTGTTGAGTTGGAGGAGGCTTTGAATGGTGTCACTGCCTCTGTATTTATAGGAGCGTCTCTACAATCAAGTCATACTTGGATTAGGACTCCGTATTCTGATCCAAAACTGTCTTGATTAATCCTTCTTCAATCAGGACTTTGAACCTAGCCTTTATCATGCCGCACACATCTCCATATCTCGTCAACCTCATCCTTGCCGAGACCCCTTAATGAATCAGGATTCATGTTATCCGTAGGACTCTGCCTGCTTCACCTTTATCCAAACAGCACTCCTCCTGACAGAACCTAGCCAATCTCGGCCCATGGGCTAAATAAACCACAAGCCTCCAAATAGAACCTTCTGGACCGAGAACAATTCTAATTCGGCCCAACCTGATATTTTGGGTCTAAACAGGATCCTAAACTAATATATGATATGTTAATTAATAAAGGAAAATCTTTCAGGATCCTACTTATGCTTAACTAAGCAATTTATATAATGAAGGAAGAATAAATGGTAGTTCCATATATGCTTTAAAAAAAAAATTACTTGGTTACTCATTAGTGAGTACTTACTTTTTAATTTTGTTCAATGATATTTTAACACATGTTATTTCTTTTAAAGATAATGGACATGTTATTGATTTTTCTTAAACTTTAAAAAATAAGGAACACGTGACATTTTTTTTTTCATTAGGCTAAACCAGAAAGTGGGTACTAGACTACTCACCCGTGAGTACCTAAATATTATCCTCTAAAAAAATTGCTTTTCTGTATAACTTAAGCTCCAAATTTAGTTTGCACCATATATTAGTGGATGATGTCAACATTAATCTAGAAAACGAATCCTAGAATGCGACATCTAAACCAAACAAATTTGATTTGGGCTATGCTTAATTAAATGATCAGCATTAGTCATATTTAAACTTCTTATCACCACAATGATTTTACTTTGATATAATTTTATTCTGTCAAAAATGGGAACCAATGGGCATTCAGAAAATTGTAAATTAATTTCATAGACATCGACCGAGTAAAACTCATTTAGTAAGCCGATTCCAAACATTTGGTTTTGAAGTATGCTCTATTTAACAGAAAAATCTAAAGGGAATTGAACTATCGAACGTATGCACCACAAGGTCCACAACCATTCAATATTTCCAACATATAAATATAAATATATAAACTGCAGGTTGACCATATGCATGTCAATAATTCAGTCCCATCTATCTGCATACCTAAAATTCTATGAAAAAAACAAGTGAAGCCGTATAAACCTTACGAAAGTTCACACCTTAAATACTGAAACACATACATAAGATATGAAGTATAATAAAATGGTCGGTGACAAGATATATATATGTTGGCAGGTTTGATAGAACTCAAATGGGGCAGTTGGAAGGGGTTTGATCGGTCAATGCTGCCAATCATAAAGCAAGTCCGCAATAAGACAGCGGCCACTAATGATTCTTCTGCATTTATAAACAATACTGTTGAAGAGAAAGAGAATCTCAGCCTTTTTTGTTTATAGAGAATGCACTACAAAGGTGTTCTGAATCGTTCTTAGTGATCAAAAGGCCAACCGCATGCAATATCTGATGCCTTTTAGTTCAAGATAATAAAAGAATTTGCTGAAAAAAAATGGTTAGGGCTTATTAATTTATTGAAGTTGCATACATTCCAACACAATTAATGAATTATATACCTGTGTACTAATTAATTTATATACGTGAACAGGGAATAATATTGTTCCTGGTATATATTCAAGTTTGGAATTTATAATTTTTTTGTTGGAGGAATTTAGAATTGGAAACTTGAGGAAAAATACCTACAAGAAATTTCGGCTGCCACATAATCTAAAATTATAATTTTCCTCCAAGACTGTTCTTTGTATCAAATCCTATAGTGCAAAAGCTCTTGGGAGTAATGAACAGTAAACACGCAATTGTATGAACAAAAATGATGCCACATAAACTTTTGGAGGTTTGTCTCTCCTTCTCAGATAGGATGTGGGACAACTTTCAATCACACAAACAATTATTACGAATACTAGTAGAAGACGCAAGAGTTTTATTCATTATAGTTTGGAAAATTTTCTTTCTCTATAAAATGAATTGTATTTGGACCATTTTGTTTGATCGAATGCGAAATGATTTTGTGTACACCTCTATTATCATTATGCAGACGCCCTTATTTATTTATGTTCCTTACCTAATTTATTGTTGATTTATTCAACTCAAATGCAAAAATAAGCAGCAATGTGCACACACAGAGATGAGTATGCATATATTACTTTCCAAAATGACATTACTAGACATGTTTAATTAATCATGTTGGATAACTTGACACAACCACTATGCTTTAACTTACTAACTTCGGGTGTGTTTAGAAGTGTTTTTAAAATGATTGAAAGAGCTTTTAATGAAAGTGTTATTAGAACCAATCTTTAGTAAAAATGTAAGTGAATCTTGAAAAAGCACTTCAATTGCTTCTTATAAGAAGCACATAACTAATATTTTTTTCAAATGAACTTCAAGAGATTTTGAAACCTAAAAACTCTTTCACCAAAAACGTTTTAGTCATTTTAAAAAAAAAATTCAAACAAGTCATTCGTATTAGTTTTGAGAAGTATATAAAATGTATTTAACCTCTTTCATTTTCCCAATAACTTGCTCATTGACTTTTGGCTTAAAAAGAAACCAAAGAATGCAATGCAACCTAGATGTAAAGGCATGAAATATGGTTATCATAGAAGCCTTGTAAGTTCAAGGAAAACATAATAAGCCACCCCAAATCCCACTTGTAAAGGGGCTCGAAACCAAAGCTGTTTTCTGTGCAGCAAACAAGAACCAAGTAAAAAGGAAAAGATAAAACAACGCTGTTTGGTGTCGTTGAGCAAACAAATATTCAAAGATTTGACTATTGACCTATGCGTTTTGAGTTTTTCAGATCCCCACTGCATGTGACTCGGAAACCCTTTAGTCAAATTTAAATTATGGGTCACCTTCGATGTGTTCTAGGGGAGTCTATGAACATCTATCAGATCATCAGTGAGTCACCACGCCCCCAATGCATGTCGTGCTTTACACGATCTCCAAATAGTAGGGTTTCTGGTATTTGGTGCTGTTGAGATGCATGTGAAAGGAATATATGTTAAACCCTAGATACTGTTTAGGAATTCAATTTACCCTTTGTTTTTCGGTCTCTCACGTTCTCCCAAGATTACCTACTAAGCAAAACAGAGTCAACTAGGTCTCAAATATAACAATGTTGTATTTTATTTCTCAAAGTACTGTGATGTGATTTTAAAAATACATACACTAACAGAAGAATCTTACTTGCAATGGATATTGTATAACCTTCCGTGTTTGTCTGGCTCATCACATGACTAATCACGTAAAAAAATGAATACAAATTGATATACATCTTGTTGTAGATAAGTTGTTCCCGCTACTAGTTCTTCACTCCTTAGACAGCCACCTATTCTATTAATACAGAGTAACTAAAATGTTAGCTAAAGAGAACTCTAATCTAGGTGTAATTAGTTACGAACACATCCAAAAAGGCAAAAAAGAACGCCCACATATTACGCAAGTTTTATGATATGCATATACGTCAAATCACGTGGAATATTGCACATTTGGAAAACTTTTTCAGTAAATTAGGTGGTATATAATTAGGGAAAATATCTTTAGCTAGCTATGAAGTGATGTCATGCATGACGACCCTCACAATCAATAACAACTGTAATTAATCAATCAAAAAAGGTTTGTTTTGTTTCAAAAAAAAAAAAAAGGTTTGTTTTTTGAGTGTCTTCGTACATGTCAAGCAATTTTACTTGGTTACGTATGTTTTAATTTGTAACACTTCTGTTAAAAGCATATTCAACTGACATAGCCTAGCTAAAAAATAATAATTAGACATGACATCCATATACTCTTGTTCCTTTTTTCAAATCACACGATATATAAAATAAATAAAAAGAGTTAGTCTACGATACTTCTAATAAAAAAAGTTATTGGTACTTTTTTAGTTTGAACGACGATTTTGTAATATGTTCATAGATAACACTTTACAGTGATAGTGTAACAATGTACACTAATGAGAATCAATCACAGAATACAGAAACCAGAGAGAAGATGATCAGAGAAAGAGAGAGAGAGAGAGTTCTTGAGATTACATAGAGATAAGCTAACTTAACAACTATATACATGTCTAAAATTTAACAACTATAACAGCTTCCAAGATAAGCTAACTTTGTAATTGCCTATGTAATCTATTGACAAGTATCAAGCTTATAGCCATTGATCATATACTCCTAACATCCCCCCTCAAGCTCAGGAGCTAAAAACTGAAGTCTGAGAACAATGGTGCAAATAGTCATTGGTCAAAATATCAGCAAATTGTTCATTGGAATTTACACACTGAACTTGCAGAAGTTTCTTGGCCATCTTCTCCCTCACAAAGTTGAGGTTCTACCATAAAACCAATTGGCAATATGGGGAGTCGTCTATCCTCTTATAAGTCATTGCAAGGTTTCTTCTGGTGACAATGTGAGACTCTTTTGTCTTCACATTCTCACACCCCCCCCCCCCTCATGTGTAATGAATTTTCAAGCGAAACACATGTACAACACGAATTAGGTGACGTGGAGCACGTATGACTGCTGGGTTTCACATGTGGGCCAACCTGGCCCTGATATCATGTAAACCAACCATAATCAATCACAAAATATAGAAACCAGAGAGAAAGATGATCAGAGAAAGAGATAGAGAGAGAGTTATTGAGATTACTTAGAGAAGAAGAAAGGAAATGTATTTCATTCACATTAACCGTAATACTTCTTACAAGCTTAACATATATACATGTCTAAACTTTAACAACTATAACAGCTTAGAAGATGAGTTAACTTTGTAACTGTGTATGTAATCTACTAACAAGTGTCAAGCTTACAACCATTGATCCTATACTCCTAATAAATAGAATGTGCACAATGTAAATACCAATCTTCTTACGATATTAAGTGTCATTGAATGACATTGTAAACTATACATTGTAAACTATAACATTTTTATTATTATGTAACCTTTATTAGACTGTAACCTTTGCGATTGTAGCGTAACACTACATTTATTGTAATCCAGATGTTGATGTTATCATCATAGTTAAACTTGAATGTATTGAGTCCAAAAGTAAATAATGATGATTGGTAATTTTATAACGTCCACTAAACAAAGGAACCGATACCTTTTTTTTTCCTTCTATAAATGACCCAATGAAAAATGTTTTTTTTTTTTTGTTTGTTATTTTGTACACTTCTAAACACATCCTAAGTCGAGTTAGCAATCTAAAATATGTGCTTCTAGGAGGCTTAACACAATGTCACTGTCATACGGACATGAGAATAAACATTAGTTAATTACATAATAATAAATTAATAAGGAATCATTTGCTAACTATTTCGTTTTCAGTTTTTTGTTTTTTGTTTCAATTTTTTGAAAATTGAAAACTGAAAAAAAAATTTGTAACTACTTTCAGTTTTCAAAAAAAAAAAAAAAAACCTGAAAAAACCAAAATATGAAAATTCGAGACCAAATTTGGAAAACTCAAGAAAAAAGTTTTAGTTTTTAACGTTCCATTTTTTTATAACTAAATACTGAAAGTAGTTACTAAAAAAATTCCAATTTTCAGTTTTACAAAAAATAAAAACTAAAATTAAAAAATAAAAATGAAATAGTTATCAAATATCCCAACAAAATTCAAAACGGTTTTCAATTAGTTTGTGGGAAGGATGATGCATCATTAATTATCAATGACATTTGAGATAGATCCATTTCTTCCATAACGTAGCTGAACCATAAAGTAAACCACAATAGTCATCGGTGTATTCCTGCAAAATTCAAATACGGAAAAGATATTTCCCAGAAGACGAAGAACAACAAGAAATTATGACAAATATAATTAAATATTAAAAACTTGATCATGGAAAGAAAGAAAATAGGATAAAGAAAAGAAATGAGGAGAAATAAACAAAAGAAAGAACAAAGGAAAGGCTCCAGACACTCGAGTGCGTGTAATGGAAGCAATCGTAGAATATATATTACTCAAACCGCGTAAAGTGCATGTGATTTGAAACTTGGAAGCCTGATCAGATAGCATGCCAATATTATGGATTTTCCGCCAGTTCTTGTTTTTTGGCACAATTTCCATGCTAATATTATAAAATATTATGTAAAAAACATGAGATTTCAAATAATTCGTAAAGAATTTCACTTTGAGAGAGTTTCTTTATAATTTCTCCATCAAATAAAGATTAACGCTTCGATTTGATCTCTATGCATCCCTCTACGTAGTCTATACTCCACACTTTTTATATAACATTATTAAGTACGAATACATGATTTTATTTTTTTTTAATTTTTTTTTAGCAAGGGTGTCGTATGAATTATTATGTGTATTCTGTTTTTTACTTTGATAAGTCCCACTTCGAGTTCTGAAAAATGATGACTTGCTTGTAAGGGTGTCGTATGAATTATTATATTAGAGGCCTGTGTCGTGGCAATAAATTAGTATAATTACAGTAAATAATTTCTGTCAAAATTCTAAGAGAAATATTAAAGAGACTCTAAAAAATAGAACTCGCTACCACCTCATGCTTTTAACATAATATTTCATAATATTAGTACAAAATTAATGTTAAACTGTCATTTTGAGAAGTCCCTTAACATTTCTCAACTTCCAAAAACAGTCCAGTAGTCCGTTACTAATTAATATCAACATTATCTTGAACTAAACTACTTGTGACGTCCAATAAGTGTGAGTTCATCAAGTAACATGCTTCAACAACTTCCTGGAATAAAAATTAAGGAAAACTAATGAAAACGGCTTGAAAACTTTGAGTTTTAACGATAAGGACAAAATAAAGGGTAAAGTGAATAGTACCAGTATTGACTTTTTAGTGTAAAAATGTAATTTTTCATTAAAATGAACAGTACTGAGAGCTTTTCATTAAAATTCCCTAAAAATTAACGTATCCTTTTCATGGAGTTACGACACTTTTTGACGCTCCAGCTATTTCATTACACGACGATATATATATGTCCAAATGATATACTTATCTTGATGAAAAGATTTTAGTGACTGAAACAAAATAATAGAAAAGATTTTCTCCTTCAAATAAAATAAAAAATGGTTCCAAAACAATCTTGAACTTTGTCTTTTAATAAACAAGACAACAAATGGATTCATACAAAAGAGTTATCGGTTTTCATAATCATAATTGTCATATAAATTGAATAACTTGACGCTTACCTTGCTGTTGAAAGTTTGTTTAAATTTGAAAAGTTTCCAAACCGGTTATCAGATATTAACGGGTGATAAATACATAATCTCTTAAGAGAAAAGTAATTTCCAAGGATAGAGAAAAACAAAGAAAAAAATATCTCCCTTTGTCTTGTAGTCGGGGGCAATCTTTATTTAACTTTTTTCACTCTCTCTCTTGTCATTTTATCCTTTCTTCTAATCATCTTGATCCTCCGGTCATGTTGCTTTTTCTCCGACGAGAAGAGTTTTTGTACTTATCGTCGCTCTCTTCCTCTGTCGAGAAGAGCTTTTGTATGGTGGCTATGCCTTGTAAGTCATACTCGGAGCTTTGAGGGGCGATTGTTGTTCATAGTTGAGGTGGTGGATTAAGTCTTTCCAGTGGTTTGCGTGCATGAAAAATGACTATGAGGATTTGTTCGAGCTGACTCCTTGCAATGCTTCTTGGTCGACAATTGTAATACCATCAGAGGATGGTGCGGTATTTCTTTGTGGTTCCTTTTCGCTAATGTTAGCTCTCAAATTTGGGAGGTTAACAAAGACCTCTATGATCGGCCCCTAGCAGGCTAAGGGTTAAAACAATAAGAACTGTGACAACAAGGATTAAGTGGTTCACTCCTAAAAACTGGGTTACATGCATTGAGGTGCTCGTATATATTGAATAAAGGTTACAAAAAGCGCTCGGTATAATCTAAAAAAAATCATTTTCTTTTCTCTCCTATGTCCAACCCGTTACAAGAGGTACTTATCCCTCCTATATTGGCCATCAATGAGCCAAAAGTCTTTGGGCTCAAAACTCCACCGCTCTCGCATGTAACGAACCAAGTACATAAACATGACTTGCTAGCTACTTCTTTATCCTTTAGTTGGCACATGGTAGTAAAATGACGTTTGTTCGAGTCTAAATGCATGTTTTCCTAGGTCAATGCGTACCGAGAGCCTTGCTCAAGTTTGAGGAAACTAAAGAGCATAGAAGTTGGTGATTGGTTTATTATTTAAGTGTTGATAAATGTGTTCATTCATATTGTGACACATTATTTAGTTTACAAATTTAGTATTCCTAGCATTACCCATAAAATAATATTAAATATATGATATTGAAATGTTTTAAAAATATTGTATAAGGTTGTAATGGACTACAAATTTAAGGAAATAAAATGTAATTTATCCTTCATTTTTTATTGTTTTAGGATTTGGCGTTTAAAAGTTAAAAAGGCAAAGCCGCGAAAGAAACTTGAAGAATGGTTTCGAGATAGCTGCACATGCATGCAGAGAAGTGAAACCTTTTTGGTAGCTCACGTGTACCTGCAAAAGTTAAAGCCAAGCCCCCCATCCACGAATTTTTTTTTATTGTGCCCAATACATCACGAGTTATTATAAAAATAAAAAAAAATTTATATTTTAACTGATTAATCTTTTAATACAAATATTTACTATTTATATAATGACACGGAGTAGATTCCTACTGACTCAAACGGTTCCGCACCAGTCAAAATCACGGCTAGAAACGACTATGAGCCCTCCTCCGCTCCGGAAGGGGCCCACGCAGCATCCGTTAATGCTCGGCCATCGTCCCGTCGACATTCCCCGTCCGCTGGAACCCCACGGACCCGTGTCGGTTTGGGTGAGAAACGTCTCCCAGCCAAGCTGTTATCCAAAATCCCTGCCCAAGTCCTTTCACACTTTCAAACAAACCAAAAAAAAAACTTAGTTTCCGAAAAAAAAAAAAAAAAAATTTTTTTTCTTCTTTTGTATTTTGGTTTTATAAAATAAAGCAAATAAAAATATCACTCACTTTTTCTCTATCGTCCTTTGTACATTTCTCTCTCTCTCTCTCCTTTCTCTCTTTATGTCTCAATATCTGAGAGACTTGGAGAACAACTTCAAATGGGGAATATGTGCTTCTGATTTCAAAACAATCCATGGATGGTAGAGAAGAAGAGCTAAAGACCACCGATCGTAGCAACAGCATGGCAAATTCGACAGTTTTCTCCGACGAGATTCCGACCAACTTTCCTTCTTTTTCCGGCATGTTCGACATGCCATCTTCGTGCGAAGATCAAAAGGTTTCTCTGGGAGGATTCATGGACTTGCTCGGAATCCCAGACTACGCTCCTTCTCTATTCGATTTCACTCAAACCACGTCGTCGCTCATGATGATGCCACCTCACCACCATCAACAACAATCACTCCCCTCTCCAGCATCTACTTCTACAGTAGTAGCGCTGCCGGAGAGGGAGAGTGCTACTACTACTAATACAACCTCGGAGATTTTGAATTGTAGTACGGCGCCTACAACGCCGAACTCGTCTTCGATCTCTTCGTCGTCGAATATTGAAGCTGCGGCGAATAATAATGAGGGACAAATGACAAAACTGCAGGAAGAGGAATCCGATGAGCAAGATCCGGAGAAAACCCAGAAACAGTAAGACCTACTTGTTAACTATTCATTTGATTTTTTCTAAGGTTTTTGTGTATGTTTTGTCCTGTCTAATATAGTGCAGACAGCTACCATATAGCTAGTATAGTTTTTGTTTTTTTTTAATGTTCTTTTTATAATCAACTTTTTTGTGTGATATTGATTTTTCTTTGTTGATGGGTCACTGAAAGTTGTTGTTTCCTTTTCTGATTTTTGTGATTTTTGTGATTGATGATGGAAAAACAGATTGAAACCGAAAAAGAAGAACCAAAAAAGGCAGAGGGAGCCGAGATTTGCGTTCATGACAAGGAGTGAGGTGGATAACCTAGATGATGGCTACCGATGGCGAAAATACGGCCAAAAAGCTGTAAAAAATAGCCCTTATCCCAGGTATATATATTTTCTCAAAACCCTTGACCCAAATCTCCTGAATAACGCAGACTTGAACTTAGTTAAGTTATTGACTAAAACATTTGCTCTCTCACTGCACCTAAGATTGAAGTTTTGATTAAATTAGAGTAGACTACCGGTTGTTTAAAACAAAAATCTCTCCAAATCGCTTACCTTCATTCTCATCCCCCTATTTCAATCATTCATTCAATTTGTTAACAAACAAACAAAAAAAATTCATTCATTGGTTCAGTGTATTGAATTTTCCCGCTCAATTCTTATGGGGCACGTGCTGATTAATAATGTTAATTAATTTTGTAATATTTGTTATTTATACGCAGGAGCTATTATCGTTGCACCACTGCGGGCTGTGGTGTGAAGAAGAGGGTGGAGAGGTTGTCCAACGACCCCTCCACTGTGGTCACCACATACGAAGGCCAACACACGCATCCAAGTCCCATTACGCAGCGTGGCACAATGGGAATTGCACGGCTGCCGGATCAGTCTACTGGGTTTATATCTGCTGCGGCGGCTTCATCAAATCCCTTTGGTGTTCAGCAGTTTTTACCTTATCAACAACAACAGCAGCAATATGCTTATATGTATCAATCCTCCCCTTCTTTGAATATCAGCTCATCCCCTTACGGTGGTGGTTCTGGTGGTGGTCCTTTTAATATCTCCCCATTTTCTACTTGTCTACTTCAAGAGAGGGATAATTTGGAAGGACCCGCTTTTTGTTCTTCGGCTTCCAATTTTCTTAGAGACCATGGACTTCTTCAGGATATCGTGCCGCAGATTTGAAGGGATCATATAATATTAATTATCGTTTTATGTGTTAATTGCTGTCATGGTAAGTAATTCGATCTCTAACTGAATAGCTAGCCAGTGTACCATTCAGGTTCTCATTCGAACGTACTTTGAGCTTTTAATGGCGTTCTTTGTACGTAGATATATCGTCGTGGAGATATTACTTAAATTATTATATGCTTTTGTACATCATTTTTCTTTATGTTTCTCTTCTCATTAGCTGTTCATCTATCTTCATCTTCTTCCTAGTCTTCGTTTTCTTTCGTGTTTAATTTGGTTGGACCCTCGCATTCATATAATGAATGGGACGGGGGTTGAATTTATCACAATTATAAATAGGTTTAGGGTTTTCATATTTATCAGCAAAAGTGATCAGGTTTGGAAATGTTTACCTTGTTTATGGGGAAAAGGTGGAATCTAGAATGAACATGGGAACTTGATCCTATACTTTTCGGTCAGTAATGGTAGGAAACCCTAAAAGGTATAAGATGGTTTTGAAAAAGTCTACATAGCCAAATTAATGCAATACCTTAGGGCATGTATAGATAGATATATGAGAACTGATTTTCAGACACACACATTTTTTTTTACACCCTCGATTATATTTGTCCATGAGTTCTCTTTGATTTATTCATTTAATAACAAAAAAAAAAATAAACAAATGTGTGTAGGGGGAGACAAAAAGAGTGTGGCAATCACTTTAGTACATAAATAAATGGATGGATGTATAAATTATATATGTAATTAATCTTACTTGGCTGCCATCAGTGCTAACTTTTTTATTTAATGACATTCTCTCCCTCTTTGAGTAAAAGAAGTGGGGTTTGTCTGTTATTTAAGAATGGAGTGAGCTTCTTGGCAAGGAAATGGGTTCTTGATTTGAGAGGATGGTGTAAGATTTTGGTGTGCAATGTGGGTTGCTTTTAGGATCGTTGAAGATAATATGGGGTTTCTTACCCATTGGGGTTCATGAAGTCCTCCATATCGTGCTGTCTTTGCTAGCTAGGGGATGGTATTAAATTCTTGTGCTACTTAAAGCTACACAGGACTTGAAGCCACAATCTATGTGTAAGCTATATGTATAAGAGATAAGCATTTGATGCGAGCTTTCAGAATTGCGCCATGCATGCATGTGTAGCTACCCTTGTCCCAATGATTCCTCGGATATATTTTTCTCACCATAAGTGCTGTTATACGGGTTTAATTTTGACATTTGTGTAATACATTAAATTATACTTAACTAACAGCAATCAGTGTGGTGATGATGTTCACCATTAATTTAGGGCAGTGAGCAAAATTGCATTAGTACTATTGTTTTCTTATTTGGTACTACAAATTAACAATTCATACAAGTGATCTTGTATAAAAGCCTATAAACATGCAGCGCTTTACCGGGTGGGTGAAAGCAAATATATGCCTTTGCACCATAGTGTAGGTTCTATTTCTACCAATTCTCCTCCCTTCTAACAACTTACAATTTAATCCACTAATGTTATCGTCCGTCAAAAAATAAAAAATAAACATGTACATATAATAAGTAAATAAATGTAGGATTAAGCGTATGTTTTAAACTTAACCTTTTCTTAGTAGAATTAATGCTTTAGACAAACTGGGGAAACGTTTGTAGCAGGATGTTGAAAATTCGTAAAGATCTTACAGGTCGTCTTGTACAAAATGTCTAGCTCGTGCTTTTCTCAGAGTCCACACCAAGGGGATCTAATAACTGGCAAAAGTTTGGCAAATTCACTATATATTGCTTTTCTACCATTTCAAGTTTCGAGTTTTGGTTTCTTCAAACAATGCATTTTGCAATAGATTTGTCTGCACGCATTTGCACATACAGGGATTTCATGGGTCCAAAAGTATTATCAAATCTTATATTAACAGAACTAAACGAGCAACTGTACATATTGTGTCTTCCATCGCGACACGTTGCCAAAATGCAATTTCAAATAGTTGAGCACATAAGCTATATATTCAGAAAAGTTTAAACATTGGCTCCACATGCAGCAGTGCAATAACTTTAATGCTACCCAGATAATCAGATGCCTAAAGGAACTCCAAAAGTGTGTCTCTATATAATCAGAAAAAAAAAGGTGTAATGATATTTGGAGATTCTTTGTGTAAATTTGATTCAAACAGCAGTCGAATATGCTTCAAAAATATGAACAGTTCGATTCCCATTAATTCCCTGCTGCATGCCACCATACAACCTGTATCGAATTTGAGCTAATTGTGAGTTGTGAGTGCGTCTTCAAAGCCTGTCTGGCTGTACAAAATCATGTAAAAAATCTAGGCTGTCTTGCTTGAACCAAAAAAAAAATCATGTAAAAAGTTATCCAATATCACATCATATTCCCTCCTTGCATGACATTCTTTTAATCTCGTGAGATTTAGAAATTAGCGAAAAGGAAACAAAATGCTTTTCAAGTTACCAATTAGTCAAAAGTAGATCCCTCATGCAAATTTAGTTACATATATATTTGTGCTTGAGATGCAAATGAATCCAAATATGGGTGGATTCCAAAAACTAAAGCTAAATTTAACCCATAAAAAGCATGCAGATGCGGAAACTAAATATACAGCCCAAACCCAATCGAACTCGGCTTGATATCATGCATCTAACAAACATTTGAGGGGGTGAAAAAATCTGTGCCGAATATCCATTTTTTACCCAAATAAATACACACATACATACAAACGTACGTACGTATGTACAACATACATTATACATAAATATATGGCCTTGTGGGATAAAAGTAAAGTTTTGAGCAAATTGTATGCCCTTCCTTTTAAAAAAAAGAGAATGACTTATATGTAACGTGTTCACGGTCACGTGGTGTCCTCTATCCAATAATACATTTCGTGAGCAAATTTTTATCCAGATGACAGTGTACTATTGAATCGGGACACAGCCACACAGTTATTCCCTTAATAAAGGGGTAAGAAAAATCAAACTTGAAATCTCTCTTCAAACATTTAGAATACAGATCATTATACCAATATCTAATTAATTAGTATGTGATGTGCAATTTGATGGCTTACGTGCCACTTTGCCATCAACATTTACTTCCTCAAAATTTATCACTGAGGTAGCTATATGAAGCAAAGTTACTTTGCATGTACTGAGTTGACAAGGTAAATTCAGTTTGTCCCACTTGCCTTGTCACTTATATTGGAGGAATTCGAATCCTTAACTCATTTCCCACCATCATTAACCACCTTGGATAATCTCAATTTTCTTCAGCCCCCTTTGCCAGCATCCCTCGGGCATACAATATCAACCCCCTTAGAACCTAGCATCACAGAAATATAAACACTATGGATCATTTTAATCATTGAGTGCAAGCGCACAGTCACTTTCTTTGCTCATAGGATATTGTTCTAAAGAAATTGCACGAACTTATTCAAACCCTATCCAATTGGAGTGCATGATTTCATTCTTCTAGTTGATGATGTACCTTCAATCGGATTAGTGTTGTGGATGCAAATTTCTTCTTCCTTACTCTTGGACAAAATTGCACCTACAAAACAAATAACACCTTAGGTCAAGGTCAAGAGCCTCATGCACCCATGATGAATGTGGGGGGGGGGGGGGGGGGGGGGGGGGTGGCTTTGGCTGAAGAACCTCCGATGAAGAACCTCCGATGCCAAAGTTAGAATTTTGAGGGAAAAGTGTGTTTAGAGAATTTAGCAAGAGAATTGGAATTGATTTTTGGAGAGAATGAGGGGGTTTATATAGGGGTGTGGTCGGCCCCCTTTGGAGAGGAAGAAGGGGCCACTTGGATGATTTTGTGGGTTAGGTTTTTAATTTGTGTTTAATTAGCAAATTAATTGAATAATTAATCAATTAATTGGCTAATTAATATAATAAAAAATGAATGATTTAGGGTTACCTTGTGGAGAAGATATGATGAGGGATGGATGAAATAGGTTATAAATAAATACCTGTTTGGGCATTTTTGACTTGATTGAGGGATGATTGTTCACTGCTCGCGCGTAGGAGTTTCGGTGTTCCTCGAGGGTAATTTTGTCCTTTTCACCCAAAAATCCACATGTCGCTTCCTGATTATCTTTGGCTCCACAAATGCCCCCACACTTGTTGGGCTGCTCGCAAGAAAGGGCAACAGGTCTAGAGATCTTGCTTTAGGAAACGTAGGATTGTTTCTTATTTTGATGTAGATTCCCTCTTTAATTGGAAATTAGATCCTTCTAGGAAAGGGAAATAAATCACTTCTAAAGTCTATTTAAGTATACCTTAAGTAGATGATTAAATTAACTTTAGAGAGCAATTTATTCTACCCTACAAGAGAGAGAAAGCTAGAGGATATTTATTTCCCCTCCCCTAGCAATCTTCTACACTTACCCGTGCAAAGAACCGTCTTTCGTTGCTTTCTTCGTCTTCTCTGCACCGCACCGAGGTAAGAAAATTTTAATTTTCATTGTCTTCTTCTTGGATAGTGCTGTCGCGGGGCAACCGTCGGTATGGTGCAACACGTCGGCTAGCAGGGGCCAGAAGTCGGCTCGGCATAGGCTAATAAGGTGTTGTGGCAGGGACCACTGCTTGGGCTGCTTAGCTTGTGCAGCTGAGGCTGCGAATTGAGGCGCTGGGGCACAATGTTAGGCAAGCTGCATAGCTCATGTCCTTTAGGCTCTTAGACCTGACATAGGCCAAACCGGCGATTGAGAGAAATGAAGAGGTCGCGGGCTTTATGGGCTGTTGGAATGTTGGGCATGCAAGCCTCCTACTTGCTGGGCCGAGAGAAAAAATGAAGGAAAAGCCAGTATAGGTTGAGCTCCCCTGCTGAGTATCATGAATGATGTTGGCTGCTTAGTCCTCTTCGTCGGGAGAAAGGTGGGCTGCTTCTGAGAGAAGAGGTAAAGAAGATCAAGGCAGATGCATTGGCTATTCTGATCGCTGTTATGGAACCTACTATGAATGAAGGTGGAAAGAAGAGATATTCCCCACCTGCTCAAGAGATGCAGGTTGAGAAAACACTGAAGACTTCTTCCGCTACTCGTGAGGGTCCGCCTGCTGTCGAGAGACTTGTGATTAACATGACTTCTTCAAATGGGAAGAAAAAAATGAGGCTGCTAGATCTGAGCTTGTGGTGTCTGCCATGTCGAGAATGGCTAGTATGATTGCTGATAGGATTGCTCAGCGTAATGGTCCTGACATACCCCAGTGCTGAAGTTTGTACCAAGACGTCCGTTGGGAGCTAAGTTTGGTTCTCCTTTGGAGAGGCTTGCTATTATAAAGAGTGATCAGGTGGACTCTGCTGCTAAAGTGGTGTTAAGGCCCACTCCCTCTGCTGTTGAAACTGATTTGCCTGCTGGGAAGGAGGAGACTGTTCGCATGGACAGTTGTGAGAAATTCACTAAGCCTGCTTCTGGGGAAGCTGCTGAGATATATGTGATTTTGAAACCAAATCTGCTTGAAGACATGGACGCTTGTGCCAAGTTTGTCGATGGCGTTAGAAAAGTTGTTTGCCCAAATTCCTTTGCGAATCATACGACCCAATATAGAAGGACTGTTCTACTTGCTATAATGCAGATATAGCAAGGCTGCCAATAAAGTGGCGAAGACTATGGCAGCTGAAGCTTATTCCTCGATCGAGGAGATCAAGAAGTTGGATTCTGAGCTCGTTGCTTTGAAGGGGTCTAATATTTCTGCCCCCACTTCTCTGCAACTTGAGATCGATCGCCAAGTGATCGTTGACTTAAAGACTAGGCTTGACGAGATCCAAGTTAAGTATGAAAGTGCAGAGAATGAGATTGGATGTTACATACCTCAGATTCAAGATCTTGAGTTTGCAGTTTCTAAGCTTCGTTTCGCTGCTTATGCAAAGGATGAATAGTTGATTGCTGCTTATAATCAAATGATCCACTCCAAGAAGGTCATTGATAGGCTTGAACCCCAAGTGTTAGAACTCCAAGGTGCACTGAAGATCAACGAAAGTTTGAAGAAAGAAGTGGATGAGCTGCAGTGCGTCTATGTTGGTCTGCTCAAGGAATCGGGCAGTTGAAATGTGAGAAGGCTAGGCTCGAGGCTCCGCTTAGTCAGGGAAATTTCTACAAGCTAGGTTATGTAGATCATCTCTTTGGTAGGCCGTCTGACTTCGAGTTTGTTGGGAGAGACTTCTAAACCTTCTCTATTTCTCTGGATGACTTATTTGCCTTTACTTTTGAGGCCTCCATTAGTGAAATAGTCGGAGTTGTTGGTGCCTAGACTAGAGCAGCCGAGGGTAAAGCTCCAGATGGTGTCGTTGCTGAGAATGTCCAAGCTGCTAAAGAGTAATCTTCTAGGTAATCTTTAGGATTTTCTTTGTTTCCCTCGTTGCTTTTTGCTTGAACTCCTTTGGTCTTTGCTAGTTGTTTATCAATTTTGCTAGAAAATTTAATAAACTTGTTTCCTTCGCTTTTGTCCATCTTCACATCTTTTGTTCATGCCCTAACCTTTAGACTTATAGACCAATGGTAGGCGTGCTACTTTTCTATAAGTAGATATGCATGCGTAGCCAATGCAGTCGTATGTGTGTGTTGGTGTAGAACTTTGCAAAGTTGTTAGCCATAGGGTCGGCAATCGGACGTCTTACTTACAGAAGTAGACAAGTCTGCGTGACCACTATGCTGTTAACTTTGGCTTTCTCCAATTTCGTAGGTTGCGTAGCACGTATCACAACACTTTAGGACTTGGTGTAGGTCATTCCGCATTTGGCAGAGGTGAAGCTTATCGACTACATAGCATGTCGGCAGTGAATAAAGCTTCGTATATGCACGCTAGCTTGTTTAATCTTTCACAAGAATGTGCGGTTGTATAAGTCCAGCGTGGCTTTACTACTCGAAGGGCAAGCCGTAGGCATTCTTCTGGAAACCATAGGCTACCTTAGTGCACTCGGTAGCAACTTTAGGGTTCCAGGGTAGCCATCTGTAGGGCGTACTACGTAATGTGCCCCCTTTCGTCTCTAGGGCCCGGTTCCCAGCTGATTAGGCCAAAAGACCCAAAATCCTTCAGCTAGCTAAGCCTTGAAAAAGGCCACTGTGGCTACTTGTAGGAAACTCGGCGCAAGCCATCGTGCATCTAATTATATCAGGGCAGCCCGGCTCATCCACGTCTGGATATTCGGAGTGTAAGTTTATCATCCCGCCTTGGAGAGCATACCTATGTGGGTGTCGGGGAATTGGTTTACCCTTTCGCACTGGAGAGCAATTAGTTTATCCTCTCGCACGAGAGAGCATGGTTGGTCCCTTGGGGGGCGTAATTCCTACGATGAGTCCCTAAGAAGGGTGCGGTCTTCTTTTGAAGTGCAGGGGTGATCAATTGTTGTAAGTATGCAGCCGAGCCAAGTTGTAGATTACTTCTGAATTCCTCATTGAAAAACGAGTGAAACGAACGAGAACTTAGCTGTAAGGTAGGAACTGCATAACAACTGAATAGTCATCGGCTGGTGAGGTGGTGCCCGTCGAGTTGCTTGAGTCTTCGGGCTTTGGTGTTGCGGAGGTCACACATGGTACTTCTTTAGATTATAGGCGTTCCACTACTTTTCGATCTCTTTGTCGTTCATGGTGGCGATGATGTAACTACCCTTGCCGCCTACTTTGCTGATCTTGTACGGACCTTCCCTGATGAAATCCATCTTTTTGGAGCCTTCTCTACGGGCAGTGATGAAGACTTTTCTTAGAACTAGATCGCCAGGTTGGAACTGTCAGATCTTGGCCCTTTTGTTGTAGCTGGAAATGAGCTGCTGCCGGTAAGCTGCGATGCGGATGATGGTCTGTTCGCGCTTCTCCTCTGCCAGATCTAAGCTTGTGGCCATCTCTTTACTGTTCTGCTTAATGCTTGGCAGTAGAGTGCTGGTACTTGGCACGGTAACATTTGGGATGAATGATTACTTCTGAATCAAATGCCAAAGAGAAATGAGTATCATCGATTGCTTGTCTTTTGGTGGTGCGATATGCCCATACACATCCGGGGAGTTTGTCTAGCCATTTTCCTTTCTT
The DNA here is from genome assembly GCA_024362995.1 of Heteromeles arbutifolia. NCBI lineage: Eukaryota > Viridiplantae > Streptophyta > Magnoliopsida > Rosales > Rosaceae > Heteromeles > Heteromeles arbutifolia. Next base: position 26,219,515 of record JANCRC010000006.1, read on the forward strand.
GTTGGTGAGGGATTTCTTGAGGCAGTCGAGGATCATCTTGTTGGATGCTTTAAAGCCTAGAGTGATCGACTGCTCGGGCATCGAATCGTCTAGGGTGACAAGGACCACGCCTGCTTCCGAACCTTTGTAGTTGAATGCGCCTTCGACATGCAAATGCCAGAAGTCTCCATCAGGCAGAGCAGGCGTGGCTAGGGCGTTCTCGGCTACCTCTGGGGCATCGTTGCGACGTTCTGTTGCGTCACCTAGGCTAGGCGTGAAGGCACAGTAGGGAGCCATGAAGCTGTCGTTGGGTCGCCCTATTACACGCAGCAAGAGATGCTCAACTGCCGGTATTGGGCTACTCTAGAGTTGAATTATAGAGCAAGGGTCGGCTAGGGCCGTGTGACACGTAGCAGCAGGTGGTGTTCAATTGTCGATACATGTTGCTCTTATGTAGAATCTTTTGGGGCGACGAGGATAAAACTTGCTTCCGAGTGTGTCCTTCTAGTGTTCGTCTGCCCTTGGCGAGCCTTTTAGGCCGAGTTGTTGCGTTCGTTAGAAAACTTTGCATCCACTAGTGTCTACGCTTTTATCGTCACGCGTCTGGATTAGGCAGAATAGTGCGTCATGAAGACGACTACGTGCGTTTGAAGGTAAAACTTGAGCTTCCGGGTTGCAACAAATGTCGCCAAAGTTAACTTTTGAATTTCTGGCAGCATCAATGAGAGCTTTTGAATTGTGGAATACAGGTAGTCGAGCCCCTAGCTCTTCTCGTATGATGGTAGAGCTTATTGCTGCTTCAGATACCATCAAACATGGGAATAAGTCCTCCGCTGCTTCCAGTTTAGATAGTAGAGAGGTGATGTCGGGTACTTCTTTAAGTCCTTGGATGTGCATCGGCAAGCCTCGTCCCAAAGTGCATACTTCTCTGCCAGAGCAAAAGAGTCTACCAGAGTTAAAACTTCTTTCATGATCAATGTTTCAAACAGCGGGTGGTCTACTGGAAGTCCTTTTTGGAAGGCTGCTCTAGCTATCGAGTCATTGCATCCAACTATCATTGCCTTCTCTGCTTTGAACCTCTTCACATAGTCGCGAAGCAACTCTTTTGGGTTCTTCTTGACGTTAAACAAGTGGTCAAACTTCTTCTTGATCAAGCGATATGATGAATATTCTTTGTTGAAAACCAAAGAAAGTTTGTCAAAACTCCGGATGAATTGTGGCGGCAGGGTGTAGAACCAATCTTGCGCCTTACCTTGTACAGTGATGGTGAATATCTTGCACATAAGATCGTCGTTGTTTCGATAGAGGATCATTGCGCTTCGGTAGTGCTTTAGGTGTCTCTCTGGGTCTTCATCTCTTTTGAAGGATGTGAAATGTGGCATGCTGAACTTGCGTGGAGGCTCTGCTTGCTTGATCTCATCCATGAAGGGTGACCTGTTTATATGGGTCATGACCCGTTGTAGTGCCTCGTCAATGACCTCGTTGCTTTGGAAATCGCACAATCGCTTGGTCAGGAGCCTCTCTACTTCTTCCTGAATTTTCCTTTGTTGGGGTAGCGGAGCTCTCGGCTGCCCCCAGTCGTGACTTACTGGTCTAGGCTGCTCTTCTATGTGTTTAGCTCGTCTATGTTGCGGATGTGGTGCATGTGGTGTATTCTTAGCAGGCGAGCGAGTTATTTGCAGGCTGCTGGTTAAACTTGAGCCGGATTGAGTGACTACTTCTCTCCATCCGTCGTGCTGCCTACTCTGATGTAAGGTGGATGATGCTTCTTGCGAGCCTAGCCGTGAATGAACACTTCGCCTAGAAGGTTGCTCATGTTGATTATCGGAGTGTGACCCCAACTGTGAGTATATGCTCCTCCGTGGGCTTGACCGAGAGTGCACGCTCATCCGAGCACTAAGACGGGAATATACGCTATCTCGGGAGCCCAATTGGGAGTGTACATTGCCCGAACGCTCGGTTCATAGATGGTCGAGTGGCTGCTTACCAGGACGCTGCTGAAGAGGTTCTTCGTCTACCCTTGTCCTACTTTGAGACACCTCGTCTGGGGCACGTTGCATCTCGGTGCACTACAAGAACTAATTCACCAAAGTCGTCTGCTGTGCAAGAACGCTCGTCAATTCTATGACTTGTCGAGACAAGTGTTGTTCTCCATTTGGGTTGGAAGAGCTTGGAATGAATGTGTCTCTTTGAACAGTGGAAGTGTGGTAAACTCCAAGCGCGAGATTTGAGTTGGGAGATGTCAAATCCACGAAGAAATGTGGTGAAAATACTCTCGGTTCGATCGTAGGCCCAAAAATTTGAAGCCGGGACGGTTGAACTAATCTTGGACCGATTTGGGCTGCTTGGCAGGCCACGGTAGGTGGCTGGGCCGCAGGAGCAAGCTGGGCCACGGGAGTAGGCTGCTCAACGGGTGGCACACGTGGGTGCGAAACTAGGGCTCGACTTGGCAACGTGTTGGGTTTGCGTCGGGCTTGAGTGGCTCGGGCCGTCTCGCCTTGGGCTTGGGCCCCTTAGGCTTGAATGGCACGACTTGGGTCGTGGTTGTGGCACCGTGGGTTTTGCCAAAGGTGGCCACCGTGGTGGCTACCACGGTGGTGCCGCTCCACTCCCCGTTATGTTAAGCCTTGTAGATCGTTGCGGTCCTAATCCTTGAACGTTGGAATTTTTGTTCGTCAAGGTTTCCGAATCTCTTGTCATTGTACTTTTCTTTTACGTTTTATCAAAGAATTTTTTAGAAATAAAAATTCCAAGAATAAGAACATACAAAAAAATCTACAAATAAGCAAGGAAACAAAAAAACCTTAGATGCGAGAGTCTTCTACGAGCGTGTGACTCAACTCTTAATGAAAGCACCAATTTGTGGATGCAAATTTCTTCCTCCTTGCTCTTGGACAAAATTGCACCTACAAAACAAATAACATCTTAGGTCAAGGCCAAGAGCCTCACGCGCCCATGATGAATGGGGAGGGAGGCTTTGGCCGAAGAACCTCCAATGCCAAAGTTAGAATTTTGAGGGAAAAGTGTTTGGAGAATTTAGAGAATTTAGCAAGACAATTGGAATTGAGTTTTGGAGAGAATAAGGGGGTTTATATAGGGGTGTGGCCGGCCCCCTTTGGAGAGGAAGAACCGGCCACTTGGATGATTTTGTGGGTTAGGTTCTTGATTTGTGTTTAATTAGCAAATTAATTGAATAATTAATCAATTAATTGGCTAATTAATATAATAAAAAATGAATGATTTAGGAGTTACCTTGTGGAGAAGATATGATGAGGGATTGATGAAATAGGTTATAAATAAATACCTATTTGGGCACTTTTGACTTGATTGAGGGATAATTGTCCACTGCTCGCGTGTAGGAGTTTCAGTGTTCCTCGAGGGTAATTTTGTCCTTTAAACCAAAAATCCACGTGTCGAGGGTAATTATGCACATATCAAACCAATGAAGAACAAATCTTTACACTTAAACAACCAATAATAGTCCGTACCCATTTTACCCTTTAGACCTCTTTCACAGACTCAAACACCAAAGCTCAATGACCAAATCTCTGCTCGATGTTACTAAACCCCTCCCATTCAACTTCTTTATAATACAGAAACTTCTACCACTCTTACTCCCCTTTTCACACGCCCTAAAGTACTGAGAGAATAGAGAACAGCTAGAACACAATATGGCCACGAAGTTGGCTCTCTTTTCACTATTCTGAACGTTGCGATTGTTCTTGCAATCGTGCCGAAAACCATGGGAGGAGGCCCGGAGGCAGAGGCCATAATATATGCAGCTGCTGGGGTCAGACTCGATGTGTTTGAAGACCCAAGAGTGGCAGCCTCTCTGCTTCTTCTCCATTTCCACGACTGCTTTGTTAATGCATGTTTTCTTGTTTCCACTATTTTATACATTATCATATTGCTAAATATATATATTTTAAAATGATGTGAATTGTGCAGGGCTGCGATGCCTCAGTATTGCTAGATGACAATGAGAACATTGTTGGTGAAAAAACAGCAGCGCCTAACTTTAACTCTCTGAGGGGTTTTGAAGTGATTGATGCGATAAAAGGATCTTGAACTTGTTTGCCCTCAAACAGTTTCATGTGCTGACGTTGTTGCAGTTGCTGTCCGAGACTCCGTCGTTGTGGTGTGTGCGCTAAGAGCTACATATTTCATGTTTTTCTTTGTTAACAAGAAAGGGATGCAACAGGAAGACTTCTCAGGAAGCCTAGATATACTACCTTCGAGTTTCGACTAAAAATTTGAATTTGAACCTGCAGTCTGGTGGACCTAGCAAATCGTTAGCAAATAACAACATTCGAGGCCCAAATTCTACTGTTGCACAACTGCTTTCCAAGTTCCGAAATGTAAACCTTTGCTTGAAGGACATGGTTGCACTCTCTGGTACTCTCAACTTGCTTCAATTGATCGTTTGTATTGTGCTTCATTTGAGTGAAAAATAAGACCGACATTTTCCTTCGTTTGTCCTTCACCGCCCGCCTACAAGGCTCCACCACGGCTCTTGAATACATTCAGTTGCTGCGGCAGCTGTGCTCAGAATCCGACATCAACACGCTGGCAAACCTTGACCTAGCAACCCCAGCAAAGTTTGACGACCAGTACTATCTTAACCTTCTCTCCGGGGAGGGTTTGCTGCTTTCCGACCAGAATCTCGCGACCGGAGATGATCAAACGCGTGAACTGGTAGAAACCTACGCACAAGACCCGTCTGCCTTCTTTGAAGACTTGGAAGATTCTATGGTAAAACTGGGAAGCTTGGGAGTAGATACTGGGTTGAATGGAGAGATTCGTAGGAATTGTCGAACTGTCAATTGACCTTTTAGCCACTTTCCTACAGTGGAAGGCTCAATTAGTTAGTTTTGTGATGCTAATTATGGCAATGCTAATGACATATCATGTACCAAATATGTTATTTTTTTGGTTTAAGTACAAGCTAAACTAATATTTATCCGATAATTATCGGATTTCTATGTTTTACAACTACATCCTACAACTCGATTTTAGGCAAATGGTTGCCCAGTACTAATGGTACACGTGTTCAATTCAGTGAGCCAGCAACTGTAAACAGTGAAAAAAAGGCTCACAAAAAAGGAACTAAAGGGCCGAAGAACGTTTCCACTACACTACACACATCCTACTCAGCATTTTCAAGCTCTAACAAGGACCCTTGGCTGCATCGTGATCAAAATTCATACAATTGTGCTGTCGTTCGGCTTCCTCCGAGCATCAATGCTTTTGCCGACGACGTGCCACCTTACATTCTGCTTGACCACTTCAAGCCCCTGGAGATTGAAAAAATGTTCACCAATTTAGAAAGGGGTTAAAACAGTAGACAAATGCTCAGCGCATAAGAACTGAATCTGAGTGTCAGTTTGTGACCATGCACAAGACCCAGCCATGAAGGAACATTTGACATTTCCTCTCATTCTAAATAGACACAATAAACCTAGCCCTTTCTAGGAATTTTCCAATTTAACCGTTACGAGTCCATTATCTTGCTAGATCGGCTAGTAAAACCCAAACTGACATCAGAAATTGAACGAAAATAATTTATTAGAACCTGTTGGTTTATTCTTCCACATCCACTCCTGAGCAGCCTGAAGCCCCTTGGCAGAAACAGAGAACTAAAGTTAATTTGTGATACTTAAAATACACCGAGCACCTGGATTTAAAAACTGAATACCTGTTGGTAGCGTGAAGGATCACCGACTGAACTAGGTGTGGATAATTGTGAATAACTTCCTTCCTGGAGATACAAATGATGAAAAGAACCAATTAAAATACGGACTGTTTCGGGGAAAACTCTATATTTTTATTTTTCTTGCGAATGTGAATTATTTGGGTAATAGTAGGTGCGAAATCTACCTGAACATTTTGGTGTCCTATTCCAGAGGCCTGATACTGGAATTCAAAGTCATGAGTTAGTAACCACAATCAAATCTTTAACATTCAAGAAACCATGAGGAAACACTGACCGATGAAGAAAACGAGGGCTGTTGTAACTGCAAGTTAGTCCGGAGCTGTGGTTGAAGCTGAGATTGATGATGCAACTGTTGCGTTTGAGAAATTTGCCGTGCAGACCGATTTGGAGGGAGAGATGGGACATGAGGCTGCTGAACTGGTGCCTTTTGTTGCTGCTGTTGCTCAAACAATATAAGTTCGGCAGGTTTCTCCCACTACAAGTCACGTGAGCAGCATTAATCAGATTGAAGTCAAAAGGCCGAAAAGAGGGAATCTGAGTGACAAAATCCTTACCCTGCTTTCACCAGTTGCATTATTATAATAGTACTTGTATCCATCTGGGGAGGTGTGCTCTGTCCAAACACATTTTGCAGGAGCTATGGCCTGGGATCCGGAAATAGCTGGAGCAACAGATGTGGTTGAAAGCACATCCACCTCCGGTGTGGAAGCAGTAGTGCTGGCAACTGTATGTGATGCAACCCCAGTCCACTGAGACTGCAGGAACAAATATAATGTTCAGCTTCCAAGGTTGGAGTTGGTTAAGACAACTAGAAGAAGCAATAGAGCATCACAGACAATTTTATCCGGTTGACAGGCAACCAGCCAAATGCAAAGATCGTATAGGGCTTAAACTTCTAACTCTGAGAAATATGAATGGTATTATAAAATCAGCAGCAGGCAGGTCAAAATGATTATCCGGTTGACAGGCAACCAACATATACTCGTGGGGCAAATGTATGCAGAAGCTAAAATGCACAGCTTACTAACCAGAGTTACAGATATAACCGAATAAAAAAACAAAGTGGCAAACAAAATGAACCTCTGCTTCCATAGATTTTCCCGTTAAGGTTCCTATATTCCACGTTCCTAAGCGTATTCCACTCTCTTGAACCCTACCCTTCTGTAAGTCAAAGTACCACTTTTGCACGTCCTGGGTAAAGTTGATGTGAGCAGATGCTTCCAAACAACTTTGAGTAGAGTCGTTCAAAAATAAGTTTCTACGGCCCCCTTGATCATTTAACACTGCATCCGGGTGCCAAGGGAGATACAGCGACCCTTGCTCACTTATCACTGTGCTCAGGCCACACATCGCGCCACTTACAGGTGACGACCTAGCTTTAGCCATGTTTTGGCAATCAAAACAGCATTGTTCTACAGTTCTATAGCCACAAGTCATGCAATCAATCCATTTAAGCACCTAAATTTACAATCCTCATGGTAGCGCATCTGGCACATCCAATTACCACATACTCCTACAAGATAACAATTGACTAATTTTCAAATACCTGTTGCTGTTTGTTAGCCTGGGGATTCTGATGCATTGCCAACCCCTGATTTGATGGTTGCATTTGCTGCAGCTGTTGTTGGAGCTGGGAGAACGCCTGCTGAGATGATTGAAAGCTTGCTTGCAGAGTTTGTGTCTGCTGCGACAGCATCTGAGCTAACGGAGAGGGTGACTGCTGAAGAGGCTGAATCAGTTGTTGCTGAGCAGGAGCAGAACCAGGGTGCTGTTGATTTGATGCAGTGGGCATGGGCAGAGGTTGTAAGCTGATATTCAAAGGGGCTGGTAGTGCTGTAGCAGAAGGCGCATTCTTCTGAGCGTCAGGCTGAGGAACAGACAACTGTCCACCCAAGCCAAGAAATTGTTGTGACGGTAATGCTTGACTAAATCGTGTTTGACCAGCAGAATGAGGAAGTTGAGCCTGACCAAGCTGCCGTACTGTTTGTGTGTGTGTGTATGATGCCGAAGTTTGAGGGTGCTGTTGGAGGGGTGGTGGCAAATGCTGAGGTGACTGAATATGCTTCTGTAATGTAGATATTTGCTGGCCAACATGTGGCATAGACTGGTTAAAACTCTGAAACAGATCCAATCAAACCACTGTGAAATACGAGTAAATAAGAAATAATTATTTCGACTTTAGACTACCACGTAGATTAAAATAAAGTTCTAACACCTTGTACCTTTTGTGATGTTAAAGAAGACGAAACTGCCATTCCAGGAAGAGGACCCTCAGCAGAGCCGCCATGGCCACCCTAAAAATTTGAGGAGCAAATAATTAGATTTTTAAAGGCATTAAGCACACTTATAACAAAAAACTCTAATAAGAAACTAGCATCATATAGATCGTGAATATAAACAATAAAATCACAACGCCCCAGCAGCCACCCTTTCATCTTCAGCTGCAGATGGTATGAAAAGGTTACGGTAATACCATCCAATCAAGAATCGCTACAGATGCGTTACTTACGGCATCTGTATGCCTTCCCTGGATGTCTTACGTGAACACAAGAAAAGGGACATTTCTTAGAGGAGCAATGTTGCCAAATCATTGAATTATTCTTACTGAATTCAAGGGAAACGGCATGGCTCCAGACCGAGGAAGCAAATTGCCCCCAAAGCCACGACTACCAGGATTGGTGGATGATCCTAAGTTTGGTGGACTCATTGGATGCCAAGTATTAGTTGGAATTTGATCGCGCATAGGATCGCCAAAGTTAGGCATTGGTCTGTTTGGAGTAAGTTAGAAACAAAGAATGTAAATGGCTACAACAAAGAGAATGCAGACAAAAAACTTCACAACAGTATTCAGATGACTGGGGATTACCTGGGCCCTGGGGCTTGAAATCGAGGACCAAAACCTGGAACCCCAAATGCAGGACCCCTAAACAAGAACAATGTCAGAAACATCTAGGAATCCGTTACAAAAATTGATATCTGCACATTGCTAAATATAAAAAAGAATCAATTAAATCACTCCAACAAACAATAAGATCAAAGTTTATACTTCAAGAAGATTTAACCAGTGGCCAAAAAAATATAAAGAAGCCTCAAGGCACGTCGAAGAAAAACAAAGAGGAAGAAACCTTGAATCTCCAAGCCTAGGCCTTTTAGGATCAGCAAACCGGACAGTTAGTGGTTGATCACAACCCTGAGGTGCAGGAATAGAAATATATGTGTGATATAATAGGATAGCATATAATAACACAGTATTATACTAAAGTAATTCCAAAGAAAAAGACAAGAAAACACTCACTCTCATTGTATATATCCCATTAAGACCATTTATAGCTGCCAATGCCATATCTCTCTGGGAGTACTTTACAAATCCACATCCTAAACACGAACGGTTCAAAGAATGCATAAATCTCATATAGAGTGCTTTCCTTATATTTGAAATTTTAAATATGACTAATGAACACACCACGACTCTGCTTCAATTCATCACGCATGAGGTAAACATCTTCAACCTGACCAAATGGTGAAAAAATCTGCAAACAGAAAACAGCAATTGGTTTCTTGCTTTTTCCAGCTGCATTTATAACTTCCAACAGTAACATTTACTCTACTAAAATAAACTGAAGTTAAGATTCTTTTGCTTTAAGTTGAGAGTACATAAATCTCCTCTGAATTAGAAATGGAAATGTCTATAAAGGAAAAATATGATTGTGGTTCTAAAATAAAGAGAAGATCTAATTTGTTTCAAGATGAGAAAAGAAGACTGGAAAATAATAATCCTAGAAGATAACAGATATTGGTGTACAACATACTTGCTCAACTTCCTTTTCCGTAGCTTGTTTGTTCAGTGATCCCACAAATAATTTGTACTCAACCGCACCTACCATCAAAAAAGGGTTGACATCAACAAGGGAAAAACTATAAATTAATTAGATATGTGTGTGCAAATACAGAGGATATACAAAAGTTCCCCCATGGATACCACCTCATTCACACTATGGTCTTGATGAAAAAATATAAAACCAAAGGTAACAGCATAATTGGTTGAGGACCACTCATAGGTTAGTAAGGGCTTAAGAGATCAAGAAAAATCAAGCACAAGATTACTGTATGTTGAAAGAGGTTCCTTCTCACATATCATGTCCTCTAAGAAGTGGCTCCAACTCAAGCCAAGATGTGACTGACCATTTGAGCCAGCAGTGTATCTAATATTTGGGAAAGTGTGTCTAAAAAGGCTATACACATTTCATGATACAATTTGCACATAAAATGGAACAATCAAACATTCATGCTGAGATGACAATTACCAAGGCGTTCTCGTTCACCATCGGCATATCTGACTTGGATAGGACCCGTTCCCTGGAGTAACAAGAGTGCGGAACAACTATAAATTAGTTACAAGACGATTGAAAATCAAACGGTAAAACAAACTTACCCCAGGAAGAGTATGTTGATTATGCAGAGCTCTAATTGCCCTACCAGCTTCTTCTGAGGTTGCATATTTTATAAAACAACAACCTGCATATGCAACTTATACCCTTGTAAAAAAGCCAACGATAGGTAGCTAGGTCGATATCCATAATAAAATTCCCATTGAAAAATTTTAAAAACACACACATGGAACCTTGGATTCACAAGCTAATAAGCTAGTAAAACTATCATTTCAAAAGAAACAACTAAAAATAAAAATGATATATCACACACATCATATTCCTTAGTGCATGTACAAGCAAAAGGGAGAGCATTGGCTAGAAAAACGGTATGAGAACCCATAACCTTAAACCACACATCTAGGACCAACCCAAAACACATAAACAATCCATGGTTGTGGCGTTTCAAGATCATATCGGTATAAAAGAAAGGTATTTGTCAAACCCTTTCTTTCCAAATAACATAAGTTATCAATACTACAGCTTCAAACAAGATTGTTATCTTAATAATATTAATGGCTCATTCACACAGGGCACAATCATTAAACCCAGAGGACATTAGCTAGGTAGAACAAGTGCATAAAAAAAAGCTTCATACATCAGATTTTTTTAGTACGCTTCTCATGTACCAAATTTGGCTCATAATGGTGGGAAGCTTGAAGAGCCAAAAGAAACCATAACATCAAAAAAAAGGACAACAATTCAAACTTGATTTCAGGATCACTGTCCTCTAATTGGAATAAATCACAAAATTAAACATCAAAGTAACATTCATATACCATCAAAATACACCGTTCATAAAAAAATTTGTAAATCCAGATATGGATGAATATCAAATCCCAAGCATTTTACATCAGAAAGCATCCTAGAAAGGAGTATCCTGATAAAACAGCCACCACACAAGCCATCTCACGCCAGATTGGCTGTCTCAAAAGTAAGATCCTTCATCTGACACACCAGTCAGATTTAAACGAAAAGTTGATTTCAGAAGAGCGTCCTACATGATAAATATCACTGCTTATTCAACATCCTATTTAGTCATTACAAACAAGTATGTAAAGGCCCCTGCTTAGTACACCGTAAACTATCTGCCCATATAAAGTCCCCTGCTTAGTATACAATGAACTAGCAGACATTATCAAAGCAATGTCCAGGAAGAATCAGACCTGGGGAACTCTCCATAGGAATAGTTTAGAACAATCAATAACAAGTCTGGAACGAATATATGCACGTGTTCATACCATGACAGTTCATGAGTGTACCAACAATTATGAAGCATCGATTGGGGAATTTAGAGGCCACAAATACCATCTTCAGAAGCCAAACCATGGAAATTATACAAGCTTTGCGTGAGAACTATTTGAGTATGCCCTTGTTACTATGATGCTGGATGTGAAAACTTGGATTAAGTTCCACCTCCCACGTCACACTACCAGTCAAATCTCTAGACAAGCCAAGAGTCCTCTATACTAATATTGTAGGTGATAAACCTCAGCACAATAAAGGATGACAAGATCATTCAAGCAAACCAATATTTGAAAGAAAAAGTAACTCATTTTCTGCCATTAACAAAACTGTATCCTATGATACAACCAATCCCAGAGAAAGACTGTTCAACTACACCATAACCAAAGACAAAAATCATAAGTCTACCATTGCCTCACTAACTTCACCAAATATAGGATGAACTTTCACATTACCAACAAGTCGACGAATGAGATTGTATTGCCCAATGCAAATCTTGACACTTCGAACCACATGGATAAGATAAACAAACAAAAAATCAGCCAGATTGATGGCCAAAATTCGCAACTCAAAAAAAACTCATACATTCACCCACAAACAGAAATGGAAAACTACCAACTCAAGATATACATAGCATCGGAAAGTGTAGAAGATTTGATGCAATATTCCTATACCAAACCTTCAGAGTTGTTTTTCCAACGCTTTCATGCATTCACAGGGGAGGTAAGTTTCAATAAAAGACTATAAGGAAATTATAGAGAATACTAATTTATGAAGATACAAAACAAAGGCAATACTTGCTCAGCGCCTCCTACCACTTGGGAGTGGGAACAAGATCAGCTCTAAAGTTGGAAATCCCCAACTAGAGATGGAATTCCATAACCAGAAAACTCAGTTGCACTTCACAATAAGATCCCTGAATTCTACAAAGTAAATTTACTACAAGGACAGATAAAACTAATATAAAAATCCACAAGGCCAAACAAAATACTTGCCCTAGAAATATTACAAACCTCAACCACACATAACCTTACAAGAATTAAACAAGAGTCCGGTACTGACAGTGTCTTGCTATGTCAACACTTCACAAAAAATGAGCCGCATGAGAGCTACTCAAGAGTACCAACTTCAAATAAGGTAACAACACACAACCACATTTTCCTTATGGTGGCACATCAGCATCGTAAAGAGACAAATGAGTTTCAACTAACACATCCAAATGCAAATCGGATCTCATGCTCCGAAAGGAGGTATTAGCCATGCATACAACCATCCTGAGACCGTACCAGGAATAAACAAATAAATAAATCTAGTTCTGCCACATATTGATATCTTAGAATGTGTACAAAGAGGGGGGCATAAAACCACCATATTGAAATATCCATCCCCATGTGCACACATGAAAACACGCCGAAACTTAGATAGTGAAAGATGTAAAACCAATAAACTCTCCATCTCTTCCAGAACATCCAACTTCACATCCATCACATCCTGTCAATCTCATAAAGTGATACATGACATTCCAAGTCATTCACACAAAGCACTCCCGCGTTCACCAAGATAAGAATAAACCAAAGAAATCCTCCAAATTACATTATGATTAATACTAGTCAAAAGCAATAAACCATGTATGTTCTGAGTCAATTTTCTGTACAACAGTTGCACTTCTAAACATCCTAACATAAACAAGCAACAGCTATGGCAACAGACACTCCCATTACAAATAATTTGTTAGGTAATGCCCCCGGTGCTGCAGCCACTATCAGAAGCGCATGACCTAAGTGTCTTCCAAGATCCCAACAGCTATTCGAAAACTGGTTTTTAGTTGGTTTACATGTCTTGCCTTCTTCTTCTTTGAGAGGACGGACATGAATAAAAGGTTGCAAGCAAAACCAACAAGTGTGAAACTTGTTGCGAAAACAAAGTGAGATAAGGTGAGCTTTGGCATGCTCCCATCTGCCTCTCAGAGCACCTGAAATAAGATATTCCCGATAACAATTATATAATAAAATTACGCACACACGTACCTTGCTGCTGTCCTGTTTTCTTATCTTTGATCAGAGCAACCTCTATCACTTCTCCATGTTCTTCAAACACAGGACGAATCTGACATCGTATAAAACCAACATGCATAAACACCATGGTGTAAACTTTTCAATTTAAACATAGCACCATTTCATACATATGGAAAAGTCCAACAACAACATATATCGGGCATTTTGGTACGGTAATAATTAGGCTAACTTACATCTTCCTCGGTGGCTGTCCTAGGAACTGATCCAATAAATAGTTTGGCAAAGCTGCCTCTATCGAAACGATCTGAAAGATATTCAAACTCATGAGCAACGCAGAAAGTAACTACAGCATAAACAAAACGAAAAGATACAGCCTTTTAGCTACTTGAGCAAGATTTTAAGGCAAAAATCAAACATTAATTGCTATTGACTAACATTACAATCTATCTTCCCACGAGTTAAGTACATTGAAACTGCTTAATAAACTTAGCTCAAGCAAAACACAACATAAATGCAACAAAATTCATCAAAGATGCAGCAAATAAATGTCATTCTTCACCAACTTCTAAAGTGCTCTGAGGCTTGAAAACTGCAACATGAAATCCCAATTAAAGAAAATTAAAGAAAATCAGAACAACGCACCTGGAGAACCTCCACGAGTAAAACCTCGTTTCTGACCCGATAGCGGAGGCGGGTCCTGGTAGTTCGGGCCAAACCCTCCACCGCCGGCGCCGGCGCCCCCAAATGACCGGAACCCACCGGGAGAGTCACGAGGCGGGGTGTCGAAGCCATGGTGTGGACCACCACTACCACGACCTCCTCCGCCGCGATAGTTAGGAGGGCTGCGGCGAGTGTGGTGGCTCTGGTGGTTCATAGGCGCGTCGGAGAAGCGAGAGGGTCGACGGTAGGGGACCGAGTCCTGGTGGTGGTGGTCGCCGTCGTCGTTGTCGCCATAGCGGTCTACTCTGTACCTATCCAGCTTTACGAAGTTCTGCGTGCCCTAACCCTAACCCTAACCCTAGCGCCAAGACTGGAGCTTGAATTTCGGAAGAGAAAGACTTGGAGATTAAAGACAAAGTGAAGTCCTTTCGTTGTGAGAGTGTAATAAGTAAAACTCAGAGGGAAGCACAGATAATCTATCTGCTGTTTGCTGCGTCCACACTCGAGGCGTTCGAATCGGGTCGGTTCGGGTCAGACCGTCATGAGCAATCACAATGGATCCGACCTCACTTCTATAAGATCCAAACGGGACTTGCTCGGGTAGGATTGGGCCGCAATGGCGGGCTTCCCCTGGGCTTTTATTACTTTACGCGGCCAGTGAAAATCTTCAAAGTCGGCCGATTGATTTTTTCGTGGTTAATTTTGTAGGTAACTAATTAGTGTACAACTACGGTCTACTAGTATTCATCTTCACTTGTAAATGAAATATCTTAAGTTCGGTTCTCACCAAATGCAACTTTGAACTACATTATTTATGATAATTTGTTGTAATGTGCACATCACGTGGCTTTTTTTTTTAGGAAGAAAGAAGATCAAAATAAAGAGAAACCTCAAAGACACCCAAGGCCTCAAGAAGCATACAAGAGAGCTTTTTTTGCTTGGGTAGGAACACACCCATCCCAAATATATAAATTAGAACAATTATGCCCAAGAGAATTGATGGCGTTCGCTGTGAAGTTTGCTTCCCTGTAGACATGATTTCATTATACCAACTCAAACGATGAGGCAAGCCATTTAATGTCCTCAACAATGGACCTAATTCTCCATGGAACTGCACACTTTTCTAGAAAACTGCATCAATGACAACCTTCGAGTCCCCTTCCACCACAATTTTCCTAATTTGACGTTGTTTGGCCAAAGCCAAGGCAACCCAGAGAGCCTGAGCTTCAGCCATGGTGATAGTGTTTGGTCCAAGCTGTCGAGCACCCATAAGAGAAGGTTGTCTTCGATGATTGTTTATTTTAAAATCCGCAGCAGCAGAAGTGCCCTCGACTGATCGAGGAGCGATCGGGAGCTTAGTACGTATGACCAACGATAGAGCAATCATTTGTAAGCGCTTAATGAATGCCTCTGCCGGGCCGTTATGGGTATGAACATGGGGTACTGGATGTTCAACTCCAACCCCAACCAACATGCAATAATCATCAAAAGTTTTAGATATGAATTCTCCAACATTAGTCAATCAAATAGTTTTGATTAGATAATCAGGGTGATGATCCCTAAGCTTGCTAATCTGAGCCACCAGTGTGGAGAAGGCAGCGTTTCTTGTGCACAACAAGCACACGTGTGACCAATGTGTGGAAGCGTCAACCAATATCATCAAATATCTAAATGGTCCACATAGAGGTTGAATCGGTTCACAAATATCCCCTTGAATCCTTTGTAGAAAAATAAGAGGATTCAAGCGAATATTGTCATAATAAGGCTTAATAATAAGCTTTCCTATAGAACAAGTTTGACATGTGATTCCTTGAATCAAACCTAAACTTCGGGTTAGTGGATGCATGTGTAATGATTTGAGGATACGGCGCATCGCTGTTTGTCCAGGGTGTCCCAAACGATCATGCCAAAGTGTAATTTCATGTGCGGTCCCTGAGGTAGGGCTGGCCACATAGTGGCTCTCTATAAGGTGTGTAATACCCTGAAAACTTAATATATGAATATGTGGAGAAAAACCGAAAAAAATAAATCAATTTATGGATATGAAAAATTGAATTGATAAATTTTAAAGTTTTGTTTTCAGAAATTATTATAATTTACGTCGTAAAATCTGTCGATAAGTGAAAAAGACGTAAATGACCCTAGTTGACTCAACGTAATTATACGAGGACGTATTTTATCCTCATATATTCCAGACTATTTCTTGGCATTTTTGGATAAAGCTTGATCTCAAGAGTGTGTAGGTGAAAACCGTTCGACAACCAGAGTTATAACAAATGAAATAAAAAAAAACGACGATAGTTTCGCTATGAATTCTGGAAGGCTCCATAATTATGGGAGCCTTGTCTTAAAAAAAAAAAAGAAAAAAAAAAGAAAGAAAAGAGCCACAGGAGTGGCTGAGAATGGGGGAGGACCAACCAGAAAGAGGGAGGAAGAAAAGAAAAAAGATGGTGGCCGAATCGAGAGATGAGAGAGAAATGAGAGTAACCAATCAGAAGAGGGAGAAAGGAGGGGAAATGAGGGAGAGGGATATATTGGATCCCTCTACCCGGTTTTTCATTTCGAGCCGACCCAACGGCACCATGGATTCTGGTGCATTTTTCGGTGGTTCTCTGGCAAATTAAGACCCCTCATCACTTGGAATCATCCTA
This sequence comes from Heteromeles arbutifolia, assembly GCA_024362995.1. NCBI lineage: Eukaryota > Viridiplantae > Streptophyta > Magnoliopsida > Rosales > Rosaceae > Heteromeles > Heteromeles arbutifolia. Next base: position 26,236,205 of record JANCRC010000006.1, read on the forward strand.
GGATCCTTCCCTCTACCCCTCTCATACAAAAACCCGAGCAATTTGGCTATATTTCTTGGGAATTGAACCCGAAAATTTGATGGGTGTAAGGTGGTGATCCGCCCAATTCTGAAGGGTTTTCCATCAACTATTCCCATCCTCAGGTGTCCTTTGAGTCGAGAAACAAAGCCCATGGGTGGGTTGAGGTGTCGGAGCCGTTTTGGAGTCGAATCAAGAACACCCAAATTTGAGGGTTTCCGGCGGATCGAGGTAGTTTTCAGGTGTTTCAAGCCGAATTAGACTTTGGCCCAGGTGTGAAAATTGCTCCCTTAACTGAGATCTACTTGCCTGTAAAAATTGGTAATTTTTGGAAATAGTTGAATTTTCCAGCGAGTCGGGGCGGCCGACCATCACATGTGGCGGCACGTGCAGCGGCGTGTGGCCAGTGGACCGAAGATGCCCTTCTAAGTTCAATTAGATATCCTGATTTCGTATTTGATGTCCGTATGACGTGGTTTGATTGTTGAACATAATTTCACTATGATACATTACTTGATCAATACATGAATCAACGATTCGACCGTTGGATCGTCACCAAACTTTAGTATGTTATAGAACGTAATATTTGAAGATATTTGGAACTAACAGATAGGGAATCTGACTTACGGATCTTCCCGAATTGGATTTCTAAGTTTGTAAAGCTAATTGTTGACCGCCACTTGAATTTGTGATTGGCGGAGATCCGACCGTCGGATCGCAATGAGATTTTAGTATGTTGTTCTATGAGCATAATGAGGATTTAGGAGGTTACGGATCTGAAATCTGATGTGCGGATCTTCTGAATCAAATTACGTAGGGTTGAGGACCCTACCGTTGACCGATGGTTGACCTCTGGGTCAACATGTCTCAAAACATTCTAAATACTAAAATTAGTGCTACGGGAGACTAAAAGAAATCTAATGAGCCTACATTGGTTGGTAAGTGACTTTAATATATGTGATATGGTTACTACCCTGCTATCGTATTTAATGTCCTCCGTGGATATCACATAACTTTATAAATGTGATTTCAAATGAAATGTGATTTTTAAATTAGCCATAGAACTATGTGTATTAAACATGATTTGGCTTGCGTACTGATGATGAATGTGATATATGAGTTGATGTGCATATTTGGAATGTGATTCGATTGTGAAAGCTAATGTTGAATATTTCTGTTACCAGAATATTTTTGGTAATGGATAAAAGAATGAATGGTGAACTACGAAGGGTTTGATCCCGCTTAAGGGTACATAGGCAGTCTAACACAGGTTAGATGCAGTCCTAAATAATCGAGAATTAAATTTTTTTTATGAGAAGTTGTTTTAATAGAAGAAATTTGGGGATTAAATTGATAATCTAATCGTATGTTTTGATAATTAAAATATAGATATAGTTTTGTGAGGAATTAAGGAATTGAAGTAAAGAATCGCGATTAATGGTAGTAAATTCAACAAGAGTTTAAATTGGGCCTATCATCGAAATTATTTCCCAAAAAATAAATATTTCTGGACGGGGCGTTACAGGGCATATGGTTGTAATATACAAACCACTCGAGATACGCTTCATCTTCTCTAGAATATGCTTCTGGCAATATTCGTAGGAAGTGATGCACATAAATTCAACTCCATTTTCTACATAGGTTTCAGCTGGTAATTATTGTCTAATTATTTTTGGTAATGGAGAATAAAGTGTCTCTTGAATGGTCAAAATAGTGTCATTGGACAACATTATACGGGTATTTCTGTATCCTTCGATCAGGTTAGATGAACCTGAGAGGGTTGCCAGAGGTGCATTCTTAGGTACAAAGTTAGTGAAATAGATGCGTTCACGCAAAACGATGTGTGTGGTTGCACTATCTGCCAAACAACTAATTTTCCCACTAGTCATACCTAGAATAAAATTAATTAAACCGGTCACATGCATAAAAGTTTGAAAAGTTAAATCCATTCAATTAATTTTTTCGAGAAAAGATATGAACTTCAGGTTCATAGTACCTGCAAACAAACACATATATATACATAAATATGCAACAAGAAAATATGCAAATAAAACTTCAAGTCTTTATAATAATTGAATTAATTATTTGGACTTTGGGCCAAAATTAAAGTGTGGGTGAAAAATTATAAAATCCAAATTGTCTTAAAAAAAAAAAAAAAAAAATCTGGGGCCCAAAATAATGGGCCAAAGCCCACGGGTGGGCTTATCAAATTTAGTACCGTGGTCCAGGCCTAAAAATTGGGCAAGGTTGGGCTCGAGCCTAGCATGCAGGCAGGCCCAGCATCACAAATAAGTGGGTTGCATGCGCAAGCCCAAAATAGGGGCCCGTGAAGGGCTCTAATCTAGTGTGATGCATACATGGATGCACCAGTGCGTGGGCTGGGATCCGATGCGGCATAAACACACATATACCAGCAATCACTGTGATTGTGTGTGACGCAGTGCATGGGAGAAAAGGCAGGAGCCCAGAAGGGCTCAACTGGTTCTCAGGCCAGGTTATCACCAAAGCCCAAAGGGCTGGTGATGTGGGTCAAGGCTCTAGGCACAAGCAGGCCCAATAAAAAGGGTGTTGTGCGATATGGACCAAAAGGAATCTGAGGCCCATTAGGGCTCGGGTTGGATCTTTAGGCCATCCCAGCGGCGATGGGTGTGGGGATTCGTTGAAGATGGTCAACGACGTTGCTTTAGGTTGTGTTCCATGGTCGATGCAAGCTTTGGTTCATCGGAGAACCAAGATTGGACGATGGAGGTTGAACCTCAATGTCGGGGGTGTGAGAACCGAAGGGATTCGAGTGAAGCCTACAAAAAACTCACGAAATTCTTTTGGAATTTTGAAGATTGTTGGTGAAAACGATGAGTTTCATCCAAATCACAAGACTGTTGTTCATGTTTTGACGAGAAAGACCTTGGCTTCAGGTCGAGGGTTTGGGATGGGGACAATGGTGCCTAAAACGCACCGTTTGGTTCTGGGCTTGCAGCCTTGTAATTCGTGGCTAGGCTGGGCTCGCCAAGCCGACGTAAGCTGCTGGCCTAGTGCTGGCGGCTTGCACGGTGGCACGGCATGGAGCCGGCGATGCTAAAGTTTTGCAAAACCTTTTTTTAAATTTTTTTTTCTTCAGATTAATCAACATATAATTTCATGCATGAGAAGATATATAATGCAATTCATGGCAATATCAATTCACATAATTCAACAATTATGGATATAATGCATACACAATTTATGTAGAATCTAAAATTCAAAAAACGTAAAGTTGGGTCATGCATTATGGTGAATGTTCATGCTATCAGGGCTACAAAAATATTGAGATAAAAACCGTTGTTTTGGAAGAACCTGATTGCGTGATGATATTGATGAACTGGTTTGATGAAGAAAATTTTTCTTCAATTTCGACTTTCTATCTCCAAAGCTTGTATTATGTTCAACACAAAAATTTAAATTGAATCAACAAAAGTATATGAATCATTCAAATCAAAATTTAATCAATTAAAAATAATTGAAACGTAATATTTTCTTGATTTAAGACGAATAATTTTCACGTCAGATTCCTAAACGCAACGGTATGAGCGTGTTGATAACGTGTTGTGGCCTATATTTAACTGACAGGAAAAAAGGGCCGGTGACACTTAAATAAAAAGTTTATAACAATATCCACGTCTGCTCAAAGAAAGATTCATTTGAGAACCGCCTTTTTTTCTTTTTCCATTTTTCTTCAAGCAGTGTACAAGTGTCATAGAAAAGCCCATAATCGTCTCCAAATATTCTCTTCGCACACCCAGCACTCCCATAAATCCCTGTATTCCCGCCACACCCCACAGCGGCGCAGGAAGGAAAGAGGTGGCACCCAGCAATTCCCTTCGCCGGAATGGACATCGATTCAGATTTCCAGAAAATTAACATCAAATCGCAGGAGGAAGGAGGTGGCGCACCCATACCCATGGACTCCGAAGACTCTTCCACCATTCAGGTACTCTCTCTCTCTTTCGCGCACTAGGATTTCGTTTATTGAGCTCTTAAATTCCTGCACTGAAACCCTAAAACTACGAACTTATTTGGGGTTTTCTAATTTAATTTTTTGTAGTGAGTCATTGTTCTAACTTGTTTGAATTAAGTTGGGTATTTTTATTTTTATTTTTTTGGATTAAGCTGGGATTTGTTTGATTTGTTCTGAAGAATAAGGGCAAAGAAGATGAGGAACTTACTGATTCGATGAAGAAACTGCAAGTTGAGGAATCATCGTCAGGGCAGTCAGGGTCCAATTTCAAGAGAAAACCTGTTATTATAATTGTGGTGGGCATGGCAGGTAATTTCGTCGAATTTAATCGGGTTTTCTTTGTTTATTGTAGCAATGTGGTTGTTCTACCTGATTCATTTCGGTTTTGAATTTGGTGAAGAGTTGCTTTATTTGTGAGTGCTTGAAGCTGAATGATGGTAATGTGTTGTGGGTTGTGGTTAGGGAGTGGTAAAACAACCTTTATGCAGCAGTTGGTTTCACACACTCGTGAATCCGACATTCGTGGCTATGTGATGAACCTCGACCCAGCTGTGAAGACTTTACCGTTTGGTGCAAACATTGACATAAGGGATACCGTTCGGTACAAGGAGGTGATGAAACAGTTCAATCTTGGACCAAATGGCGGGATTTTAACTTCACTCAACTTGTTTGCTACCAAGTTTGATGAGGTAAAACGTTGCCTGTGAATCTTTGTCTTAAATAATTTCATTCTAGAGAACGTTCAGAATGCCTGTGAATGAGACGTGGTGCTGTTTTGTTTTTATCTAACTCATCCTCATAATCATTGATTGCATTTTTGGGAATAATGGTTCTATTCGTTTGATCAAAGTGGTTATTGTAGCTCATGCTTTGTCTTGTATCATTCTTTCTCTTTCCCCCATTTATTCAAAATGAAATTATCATCGTGATCTCCAATTTCAGGTTGTCTCAGTCATTGAGAAGCGAGCGCATCAGCTTGATTATGTTCTTGTGGATACTCCGGGTCAGATTGAGATATTCACCTGGTCTGCCTCTGGCGCTATCATCACAGAAGCGTTTGCATCAACATTTCCTACTGTAATCGCTTACGTGGTAGATACACCTCGTTCAGCTAGCCCAGTTACTTTTATGAGCAACATGCTTTATGCTTGTAGTAACCTTTACAAGACAAGGTTGCCTCTTGTCTTGGCATTCAACAAGATTGATGTGGCTCAACATCAGTTTGCTTTGGAGGTATGCTTTATTTACAAAGACTGACACACGTATACATAAGCACTTCAATGACATACTCACACATTTTGAATATACTTGAATATGGTGGATCTGGAAGCTTTTAGGAAAAAACCACAATTGGAGTTGGTTTCCCACTAAAACAGCAGTAGATGGTTCCAAAAAATATATTCCTAGGGCCCAGTAGTAGAATCTATCTCAAACTCAGGTTATAAGTTTAAATTACCAAATTGATGTAAAAAATGGAGAAAAAATGTTTTTATGGGGCAGTCTGTCATGCAAAAATTTATTAGTAACAGTGAGCAGAACACAAAACAATGTGGAGGTTATTTTATGTTAGTTAACTTATCTTTCTAGTGGAATAGCTCTTGTTCAACCGGTTCTGTTGTGAAGAATTCTACTTGACAAGTTAGCCTGATTTCACTTTTCATATGATTATGATTCAATAGATGGATACCATTTTTAATTTTTGTATGTCGAGATTTTAGTAGTTTGGTAGAAATGATTGAAAATTTATATAGAAGAATTGTAGTTCAATGTACTTTGTGGATAACCAAGCTGTTTCAACTTTCACCTCCACTAACTTGAGCCTCAAAATTTTCTTGATTTTAAGTGTGAAATCAAATATGAAATAACTTTCCGTTTTTGTTTATTTTCTCTTGAAAACTGCTGTTGATGCAGTGGATGGAGGATTTTGAGACATTTCAAGCAGCAGTGAGTGCAGATAGTTCATACTCTTCAAATTTAGCTCAGAGCCTCTCCCTTGTGCTGGATGAATTCTATAAGAATTTTCGGTCTGTTGGAGTTTCTGCAGTTTCTGGTGCTGGAATGAAGGATTTCTTTAAGGCCGTTGAAGCTAGTGCTGAGGAGTACATGGACAGCTATAAGTAAGGCCTGAACTTCAACAACCAACTTTTCTTCACTATATATTAGAGTGCCACGGAATATGGATGTGTATAATTGATCTAGTTTTCACAATTTGTTGCTTGTGTAGGGTTGATCTGGACAAAAGACGGGCAGAGAAGCAACGTTTGGAGGAGGAACACAGAAAGGAGAACATGGAGAAGTTGAGGAAGGAGATGAAGTCCGGGGGAGGAACTGTGGTCTTGAGCACTGGTTTGAAGGACAAAGGTGAGAGGGGCAAAGCCATGATGGATGAGGAGGAGGAAGATCAAATTGAAGAGGAAGATGAGATGTTCACCGAAGATGAGGACGGTATAGACGAAGATGAAGATGAAGAGGCTGAAAGGTTCGCATTTTGATGTTTTTGGATTGTAAGTATTAACTCACAAGTTAGGAAGAGGGATTGGACGATATCACTTGGGGCGGGCATTGATGAAAATTAGAGTATTTGGATGAATGATGTGTCGTAAACTTGGTAGTTTTTAGGCATGTTGTTAACTCTCGACATGCTAATGTTTGCCGGTTTGTATATATTATGGTCGCGTCGGCTTGTACTTATCAACCATCAAATGTTTATTCTGGAATATCATGAAAGCTGTAACGTGTATGGAGATAATTTTGGATTGTATTCTCATAGTTTCTAGTTACTAAATGATTGGTTTTAGCGGATATATTTTTGGAATCACATTTCCAAAATGTTGGAATGTATTCTCCATGATTTGACTACTGCGCGGGCATCGACGACAAACGCCGTTTTGGATTCGATACAACGCCGTTTTGGGCGTTTTGGGCCTGGGATAAACTCTTGGCTCTTGTTGGTAGAGATGCGCCATTAGAGAGAGAACAAAATTGAAACTACAGAGGTTGATTTTGTTCGTTGGCATGGTAATCAGAATGCCATGGGGTTGGGTGAGTGGTTTGGATTAGGCCAAGCATATGGAGGTGCGTTTTTGCTTTTTTTTTTTAAATTTAAAAAAATATGAAATTGTTATCGATATTCTAAAAATTTTCTATAATTAAAAAAAAAAATATTTGTAAGAAATATAGAATGTGACTTTTGGAATACAAACAACGGTTCCAGAAATATTAAACTATTTTGTGATATTATGTTGTATACATGACAATGACATGGAATCACAATAGGAATAAATAGGTCCTGATTATGCCAGGTTAGAGATTTAACGGATTTTTTGACAAAAACTGACAAAGTGACGAAAAGAAGTTGAGTTTCAGATGACAAATGACGTTAATTTAGCTTCAGAAAGCAAAGTAACATCACATGAAAATTTTAAGGGTATGACAAAAAGTAAGCCATTGAATTATATTATTATGAGGATTGTTGTTGTTTTGCCCGCCACTCCTCCGCGCCACCGCACTGCCCGCACCTTGCCGCCCACACCGAAAAAAGCATACCGGCAGCAGTTATTTTTAGGAATTCCGTGATCGTGACTGTTTATAGTATATCGTGCGATCAGTTTTCGTTAGGTACTATTTATATTTAATTTTAAATTTTACATTTTGAAATAATTTCTTACCGTATGATATACGATAAACGGTCACGATCACAAAATCTCTATAATCCCAGGAAAAGGATCGGGCGAGGATCATTTTCCCACGTAATGTAACTGCAAAATAAAATGATAAAAATTCCTAAAATATATTCAAAAAACGAGTAAACCAATCCGAAACGACAACGAACACTTCAATATCTGAATCCAGAATTATCCAAATCCCACGTAACTGCCCATCAAGGTCTCAGATTCTCGCTGTAAAACCAGTTGGAAAGAATAAAACAGGTTTATCGAAATCTTAATCTTACTAGGATGTTTATCTCCTTCCTTAATTCTCGTCCCCATAAAAATATCTTCTTCCTTAACTAGCGGGTTCTAAAACTCTCTCCTCCGACTCCTCCTATTTCTTCCCCTTCATCCTTAATCCGAATCCCAAAGTGTCCTAAATTATTGTCTAATTATTAATTATTCGATAATAATTAGATAATTTGAAGTTTTCTTTAAGTGGTTGCAGAGGGTTCGGGTAATCAAGTAGATGGCACAAATGGCAAAACACGAAGAACTCCCTATCCCAATTCACGACACCCTCGACGCCGTCTACGGCGACTCCTCCCAACTCGACGAGGCCCAGCTCCGATTCAACCGGCTGAAGTCCAAGTTCCAGCAGGTTTTCGGTCACCCTCCCCAACTCTTCGCTCGCTCTCCAGGTGGGTCCCTCTTTCTCTCTCTCTCTCTCTCTCCCGGGGATTTTTCAGCTTTCGATTTTGTGCACGTGTTTGAATTTGTGATCGGACGGTGGATTCAGGGAGAGTGAACTTGATCGGAGAGCACATAGACTACGAGGGCTACTCGGTGCTGCCGATGGCCATACGACAGGACACCATTGTCGCAATCCGGAAGCACGACGACGGAGACGCCGAGAAAGTTCTCAGAATCGCCAATGTCAACGACAAGTACCAAATTTGCACTTATCCCGCCGACCCGACCCAGGTACCAAATTGTTTGACTTGATCATCCCCGTTGATATCGGTGTTCAATTTTAGTCAAAGTTTTTTACTTTTAACTTTTTCTGGTGGTTGAAGGAAATTGACTTGAAGAATCACAAATGGGGGCACTATTTCATTTGTGGGTAAGACAAAAAAATCCATGCTTTGATCTGCATGTTTGGCTAAATTTAGTTTTTTTCCTTTTTCTTTTGTTTGACGATGAAAACATTTGGATGGTCAAACGTTAAAACTATCAGTTTCTGAATGTACCGCAGAAAGTGATGGTTTATGTTGTTGTTCAGGTACAAAGGTTTTTACGAATTTGCCAAATCGAAGGGAGAAAATGTTGGACCAGTTGGACTTGATGTTCTTATTGATGGAACAGTTCCTACAGGTGCATTTCCCATCAATTAATGTTGTAAATTTTAAGGTTAATTAGATTGGTAATATCTATATATAAGTACAGGGCAACTAGCTTCTCATATGGTGGAGTAAAATTTGAGATTTATTGTTTTGTATAGGCTCCGGACTATCGAGCTCTGCTGCATTAGTTTGTGCTTCTACGATTGCAATAATGGCTGCTTTAGATGTGAATTTCCCCAAGGTATATTAGTGGTCTGTGTGCCGGTGCTATACATATTGTATAGATAAGTTTCCAATGCTGACATTGTTTCTTGTGAGCAGAAAGTAGTTGCCCAACTTACGTGCGATTGTGAGCGTCACATTGGCACACAATCTGGTGGAATGGATCAGGTCCGATGATTTTTTCTTTCTCAATTAATTTGAGTCCGATATCTGTCACGTGCCTGTTTGTCCTGATATTGGTTCAAATTGCAGGCAATCTCTGTGATGGCCAAGACTGGGTTTGCAGAACTAATTGATTTCAACCCTGTTCGTGCTACTGATGTGCAACTTCCGGCTGGTGGGACTTTTGTTGTGGCCAATTCTTTGGCAGATTCTCAGAAAGCAGTAACTGCTGCCACAAATTACAATAACCGAGTTGTTGAATGTCGTCTGGCTGCTGTAAGTTTGATATATTTTGGTCTTCGACCCAAAACTTATGTTCCAAATCCTAAATTATTTTATGAGCTATTAATACAGGGGGTAAATATCAACCTGGGTTTTCAGCTCACAAGAAGGGTGTACTATTTTTTTTTGTCGGAAAGATTATGTACTCACATTGGGGACTTGGAAACTTTTTTAGATTGTGCTTGGGATAAAGTTGGGGATGAAACCGGAAGAGGCAATATCAAGTGTCAAAACTCTTTCCGACGTTGAAGGGTTGTGCATATCATTTGCTAGTACTCGTGGGTCAACAGATCCTGTCGTGGCTGTAAAGGTAGTTTTATTCATTGCCTGCCAAAATTTTGTCAATCAGTGCTTCATACATTTGATTATTTTCATTGTAGGTTTGTATTAATCGCTTCCCTCTCTATATCAATTAAATAACACTTTGTCTTTATCTACAGGAGAATTTAAAAGAAGAACCTTATACAGCTGGGGAAATAGAGGAAATCCTTGGGGAGAGTCTGCCCTCTATCTTGAAAGATTCCTCGTCTTCTTTGGATGTTTTGAAAGTTGCAAAGAACTTCAAGTTGTCTCAGGTACTTCTTTTGTTGTTAGCTATATTGAGTCAATGCTAAATTTGTCGATTCATTTCGTAAAAATTGGAAATTTTGTTTTAATGTTGAAAAACTCTTGTTTCCCAGAGAGCCTCCCATGTGTACTCTGAAGCCAAGCGGGTACATGCTTTCAAGGACACCGTCTCATCAACAGTAAGGTTTGTATATTAGTTGCGGAAGTGCCAATCTGTTGGTTACTAGAACTAGAAGGGGATAGCATTCCCTCTTCTATATCATACCCCTTCCAGGGTTTAAACGTGAGACCTACTGCCATTTAATAAGTAGGGAGAGATACCACATGTTACTAGAGCCAGTGGTGTACTATCTTAGTTCATTTGAACTCTTTTTCCCCTACCCATGATGCAATAAATATGGCTTAAGATATAGAATGGAATTGGCATATCGGTACTAAACTTAACTCTATGTTCTCTTTAGTAAACATAGGAATTTTGTATGTGGTGGTAGCTTAGGGTGCGGTTAAGGTACGATATAGAACTTGCTAGTGGCGGGAACAAATACAAGGTTTTATTCGAACACTGGAACTGTTTTTGCAGTGATGAGGATAAGCTAAAGAAGCTTGGGGATCTTATGAATGATAGCCACTACAGCTGCAGTGTGTTATATGAGTGCAGGTACGAATTTATATTTTCGATCTCTCTCGAATTTACATGCACACTTCTGACACACTCGCAATAATAATTGATCACATCTTGTAAATTTTATCAATCTTATCTTTACCATCTTTCTTTTTCAATCAACTAGCTGTCCGGAGTTGGAAGAACTTGTAAATATTTGTCGGGAGAATGGTGCTCTTGGGGCAAGGCTTACGGGAGCTGGATGGGGCGGCTGTGCAGTTGCTTTGGTAAAAGATAGTATCGTCCCACAATTTATCCTCAATTTAAAGGTTTGCACATCTGCTAACATCCTTAATGGTACTTTCCTCCGTTGTCGATTTTGTTTGTTTATGTTTTTGAACCTAAATATCCTTTGTGCTTCTTTATCTGCGTCAGGAACGCTTCTACCAGTCGCGAATTGACAAAGGCGTCATAAACAATAACGACCTCGGCCTATATGTTTTTGCTTCCAAGCCGTCGAGCGGTGCTGCTATCTTCAAGTTTTAGTCTGTGTCAATTTGTGCAGTGCTTTTAGATTTCGGGTTGAAGTGTAGTGTACTCTGTTCTTAGTAAAATTTCTGCTTAAGTTGATTCATTTCCAATGTCAAAGGATCAAACCAACATGAATTTCTGCTTAAGTTGATTCATTTCCAATGTCAAAGGATCATAACAGTTGAACAGTTAAAATTTCAATTGTGGTTTCCAACTCCTTTTTTGGACGGGCCAATCCGCATTTGAATGGTTGTAAATGTATCCAGGCTAATTGGACCTCAGTATATTCATGGGCCGTGGAGATAATATGTATCGACCGCACGTGGGTGTTTGTGTGAGGGTGGTGAGTGGTGACTGCTTTTTATCACGAAGCTAGCTCGATAGGATACGAGCATAATATTTTAATCAAAATGGTCTTTAAAATTGATATAACTCATATCTTTGGTTCTTAAAAATTGAAATCGATATAAGTGATTCTTGAGCTTCTTCATCATCAATCATATTGATTCTTCCGTATAAAATCTTCGTTAAATCAGGACTAAAATATAAAAAATACCCTCAATTTAATAAACAATATGATTTGATGAAATTTAAGGGTATTTTGTTATTTTTGTTTGTCTTAATGGAGATTTATCATGGAATGACCAACATGTTTGACGGTGGACAAATTCAACGGTCACTTCTATCGATTTTAAATCACAGGAAACAAAGTGAGAAGTTATGCTAATGTTAGAGACTATTTTAGCTAAAAAACATAAGTAATGCTAGAGATTAGATGCCTATATATCAATTGATGTTGTCTAGTGCTTTATATCCACTTGCAAATGAAAGGTTTCAAGTTCGATTTTTAGTGTTTCATCATCACTTGTAAGTGAACGGGTTTTAGTTTGACTCATATAGATGACGTGTTCGATACCAAGTTATGACCAACTCATTGTACGTAGAGATTTTTTCTATATACCAAAAATACAAACCAGTGCATTACATGTCATAATATAAATGGATAAAAAATATGTTTTTTAAATATCCTCTACTTGTGTTATAATACGTGATGTAGGACATTTTGTTTTATTTGTATATATTGAAAAATCTCTTCATCATATGGGTTTGCGTGGACCAATGAAGATGATAAGACTAATATGATAAATGAGCTGGATTATTGTAAAGTTATCTTACCTCATGGAAAAACAAATTAAGACACAAATCCAAAATATACATGACTTGACTTGTGTTGCCAATTGCCAACTCTATATTTGTATTTCAAGAGAAATAAATGGACCAAACTGGGCCTATTTACTGTATTTTTTTAGTTGTTGGGCTTGTATGTAAGTAATGGGCTATTTTTGGGCTGTTTATTTTTTGTACTTGCCTTTTTTAGTTAATGAAAGTATTTTAGCTTGATAAAAAAAAAAAAAAAAAAAAGAATGGACCAAACTTTGATGACAAGCGAACGTGCCTACTTAGTTACGTGTCGTATTCAGGGGGCCCTCACCCATATGCACCATTGTTTGGATTGATTGTGCAGTTTTAATACATGAGAAATGCTAACGAGAATATCTAAAAATAAGATTTTGTATGGATTTTTCGTCATTTTACAGTTTAACGTTAACTTTTATGTCATATAAAATATTTTGCAAACAATATGAGGTGACATAAATTTCATGAAAAATCTCATTTTTGAGATAATCTCTTTAATATTTGTCTAGACAGAATCTTACGTGGACCTTTTGACTCCTAAATATGGCTGACTGAAAGAGATCCTCTCTGGATCTCTTCCACCAAGGCCACTGAATCAAGTGATCAGGGCCTTTGAAATTTTATCTAATGACAAAAAATTATTATAGTTTTTAAGAGATCAAAACAGGTGGGCCGTTAGATGAAATTTGAAAGGTCCGGATCACTTGATCTAGTGGCCTTGGTAGAAGAGATCCGGAGAGGATATCTTTCCGAGGATTACAACCATTTTTCTTAACCTTTTCATATCATTAATCTCAAGTCTTAGAGCATCTCAAAATGAGATGTCAAAAAATAAATATCAAATGTTAATTTGATGGTTGACATGGTAATGTCAAATTTTCTCTTTTTTCAACCTATATGTTTTCTTATTATAAATGATATTTGTACGACCCATTTAAAAAAAAAAATCAACTAAAAAAAATTTTCAAGATCTATAATTGATGCATTAATGGGACCCACGTAATAAAATAATTAAAAATTATTTGACATCACATTTTCTCATATGTCAAATTTGATAAATGAAAACTCATATGTCAATCCACATATCGGTTGAAGCTTGTTTTTACCTTCAAATTTGATTACATGACATTCCACTTAGAATTTGATATCTTATTTGGAGATGATCTTAAGTTCGTGGGCTTTTTTTGTAAAAGAAGCAAAACTTATCAACTGCTACAACAGTAGCACTCCGGCAAAAGCAGCTTATAGCTACAACAATTGCACTCCGGCAAAAGCAGCTTCTACTAACTTCAACAAAAGCCTGTCGTCAACTACTACAGATATAAGTTGTTTTGGTTTGGAACAAAGGTAGGTACTGATGATAAATTCGTATGCGTAATTAGTTGTGTACAACTACAAATAGGAGCATGAGCAGAGATGATCTCGAGACCCCTTCTCCCTTCCCAAGTTCCTCATTTTCGCTTCTTCAATTCTCTTTTACATATCTCTCTCATCACGTGATTAGTCATATCATACGAAAGATAAACTCATGATCGTACACAAACGTAAAATGTCAAACATAGGTGTAAGCAAGTTCTACTATCAACTTGATATATCATATATGTTCTCGTCTAGTCACGTGATAAAAAAGATAGACTTATAATTAGATTCATGTTACAATAAATGATACGGAAGATTTTATCATCATGTTTGTATGATTGTGGGGAATCACCCGCCTAAACGACGCATGCACCATACATGAGGGAGCACAAAATCCATATGAATATTTCATATCTTTTGCTGATGGGTCCTCTATGTTAAACGATGGGACATAAACTCAATTATCAACAGATCAACTTCACATAATTATTAAACAAAAAAAAAAAAACCTCCACGTATAAACAAAATGGGTGTCACTTAATTCACGTGGAGATTGTGGGCGTGGAGAGAGTGGGTGAGTGAGTGAGATGGTTGGCCAACCCCATAACCCATCCCTCTCCCTCCTCCATTTTTATCTTCTTCTGTTCATCAAGTTTTAGTGACAGCACTACTCAGCAGGGATTCTTCTCTGAATCGTATGGATTGGAGGACTGCCAGAAATTGGGAGTCTCAATTCTCAAATCTCAATCCAGCCAGACTAGGGTGGTTCGGTATGGGATCCCATACCGAAACCCTTGTCCCGATTTCCAAACCGAAATTTTCGGGAATCTCAATTTCAATATCGATCCCAAACCAAATTTTCGGAAATCCCGAAATAGTTTCGGGATTTCGGAACAAATCGGGAATCCTGAAATGGTTTTGGGTTTTTGGACTAAAATTTGACATATTAAGTTTTTGGGCTAAAATTTAACATTTTATATTCAAAATTTGACATATTGATATTATGCTTTTGGGCTGCCAATCTGTTGAACATATAAGTGTATAGCCAAGCTGCCAATCTGTGCGGTGTGCATAAATCTGCCAATCTGCTTTCAAAAAAAAAAAAACGGGAAAATCCCTTCACAATAATGTATTCAGATTCTCATGCACCTTGTATAAAAGTAGATAACGACCAATCTCCATGAACAACAACAAATCATAACCCAAAGATATCGATGACGAGTAGAATTATATGCGATATTAATCAAACAAGACGGAAATTCAAGACAGATATTTCAAATTCCAATTCGAAAACACAGAACTGAAAAAAACAAAGTAAAAAGGAGAAGAAAAAAATAAAGGAGAAGAAAAGACCGGGGTTTGTCAACCATTGAATTGGAAAGACAAGAATGCCTAGAATCGGAATAGGATTTGAATTAGCCAGGATTACCTTCTCATGTTAAAAACATATAGAGGAGAAGCTCAACCCTAATTAGATTTCAAAACACTAAATTAATTACCTAATTTGGGATGAGAGTGAGACTCGGACTCGGTGTCAGACGGAATCCCATTTTCAATAGCCTTCTGCTCGTTTGCAAACCCTTTGATGGCTACACAGATGTCACCCACAATCTCCAAAGTGACGGGAACACAACTGTTTCTGTTTCTGGGTCTCAAACGGTCACACCTTTGTTTCTAGATGATTCATACACCTTACTTTCTTCTCCGAGTTGCACCTCAAAGGTAATTGCCTATTAGTTAAATGCTTCAAAACCAAAAAATTGGAAAACAACAGTTTGTCACCCCATCATATAACAGCCATAAAAACAACGCAAGAATTTCCGAGTCAAACAAAAAGAAATTGACAAAATTTAACCAAATGTAATTGCAGCAGAGCAAACAAACCTAAAAGCAACAAAAACAAAACTTGAAAATCTAACTAAAATCAAGAACAGAGATTACAAATCAGACAACCAAAATTAATAAAAATAAAAAAACCAACATGCATCAAACACAAAAATAATATGTAAAAGTGAGGAAATCCATTTGCAAATAAGCTTTTTCGTTTCAAACCTGGACAATTTGATATTCTAAGCAGCAAACCGAGGAGCAAAACCAAGGCCAACAAAATTGAACCCAAGCTTCAGAAAATTGACTTCAGGTGTTTTCTGCAGTTTGACGGGTGCAGATGCAGCCGGAATCAGTGATCTGGCGGAAACTGAGACAGAAACAAAAACTGAGAAAATGCAGTCAAAATACAGGCCTGATGAATGATTATTTCTATGGTTTAACAGCTGCGGAGCCAGTCGGAATCCGTGAGGCACCAAAAACTGAGAGCGAGAAACAGCGAGTTCGAGAGAACAATGGAAGAGAGATCTGTGAGAACAGTAGAAACGAAGAGAAAATTTGAGAACATAGCCGAAACAGAGACTCGGTAGATGATTGGCACGAGGACGGAAGGACTGCTGGTGCTGGATCGGCACATAGAGATGACAGATGAGGGCTCGGTGAGGGAGGCTGCTGCACTTCAACTTCAAGTTCGATGGAATCAATGGAACGGAAGTGAAATGGGAGATCCAACCTAAAAACAAATGAACGGCACATATTACATCCAAAACAATGAATGGTTGAAATAATTCTCTTATAATTAAAAAATATTATATATATATAATATTTATTTTCGATTTGGTATGGGAATACCGAAAATATGGAGATGCAAAACCGAATCCCATACCGAAAAGGATGACATACCGAAATTTTTGGGAATTTTGGTTTGGGATCGGGATTTGTTCGGTTTGGTTTGGGATTTTTGGGATTTTTTTCCAGCCCTAAGACTATATGTGGTTGTCTTTGTCTTTACAACGTTCTTATCATCACTCGAAAATAAGTTATATGAAATAAAGATGGTAAAGTGACGGTGCTATAATTAAATAAAGGGAGTTTTAACGAAAAGTCCACGGTACTGTTCACTTTAACGAAAAACCACATTTTTACACTAAAAAGTCAATCATGGTACTATTCACTTTACCATTTATTTTGTTATTATCGTTAAAACTCAAAGTTTTCAAGTCATTTTCATTAGTTTTCCTTTAAATTCAATCATATAAGAGCGCGCGTGACAAACTTAAAACACATATTATCGTGTTTATTGGTTCAAGAGACAATGATGACATATGTTTTGAGGGTGTAGGTAAGTCATTCTCAAATATAATAGGGTAAATTACACTTTACCATATCAGGTTTGAAGTCTATTGCAACCTCATACAACATCTTCAAAAAATTTCACTTTCATACCTCACATACTATTTTATTTCAATATAGTACATCCGTTACATTTTCCATCCATTGATCAGTTAAAAGCTGACATGGCTGCCAATTTTGTGCCACGTGGCAAAAAAATATTTTTTTATTCATTTAAAAATAATTAATTAAAGAAAAGTTATTAAAAAAAAAAACCAACCCAGAACCCATCTCCTCCCCCCCGACCCACCTCCCTCTCCTCCACAATCTTCACCTCCCCCGCAACACCCCGACTTTCTCCCTCTTAACCTCCCCGACCTTCGCCCCCTCCCTTCACCATCAAAACCTCAACTTCTCCCTCTCCGTCACTTTCCCCAACTGCAAGCCCCTCATCGACTACCTCACCGGAAAGATCTTCTCCTCCGACTCTATCGAGTTCTTCTTCCCTCCCCAGAATGACGCCATACACCACCCCAAAATCCTAACCGCCCTCGATTCCGCTAGTGATGACAACCACATCAGCAACGACAATGGCGATTACGCCGCTTTGGATTCTAGGGTTTTCACTCAAATTGAGACGCCGGTGGATGACGAAGTGGATGGACGAGGGGGTTGGCAGCGTGGATCTTGGCGTCGCAGGGCAGGCAGAGAATGGCCAAGTCGGCTCCGCAGAGACATGAAGGTTAGGGAGGGAGAAAGTGGGTGGGGGTGTTGAGGTAGGAGATGGGTGGGTTTTGGGGTTTTGGATGGGGTGGGGTTGGGGGGTGCGGGGGAGGCGGGGGTGGGCGGGGGGTGCGGGGGAGGCGGGGGTGGGCGGGGGGTGCGGGGGAGGTGGGAGTGGGGGTGGGATAGGGTGTTTAGGCTGCAGGGAAGGGGAAGAAGAGCTTGGTAAAGAAGATGGGTTTATTTTTTTAATAAATAGGGTAAATTATTATAATATTTTAAATGAATAAAAAAAATATTTTTTTGCCACATGGCACAAATTTGGCAGCTAAGTCAGCACAAATGTGGCAACCACGTTAGCTCTTAACGGATCGATGAATGAAAAATATAACGGAGATACCATATTGAAATAAAATAGTAGGTGAGGTATGAAAGTGAAATGTGTTGAATATGTTGTATGAGGTTGCAATAAACCCCAAACCTGTGATGATAAAGTGTAATTTACCCAATATAAGAACTTGAGCTCATTTGCAAATATTTGGACAATGACTATTGTTTTTGGGCCTTAAGCGGTTTTTTCATAGTTATCCATTCTAAAACTTCATATGCATAACTTACGTTGTTAAGAACATTTTTTCACGTATATTTATTGTATCGTGTTCGGTTTTTTTTTTCTCATTGCAACTATCGTCGGTGTATAAGTATAACAAATAAATAATACTTAGTCATCTACAAAAATAAATAATTTTCATTCAGAAAATGTATATTTTCTTAGTGAGTAAATTGTAGCAATGGTCCATTAACTTTAACTCAATTGGAGCAATTGTCCTTTAACTATAAATCCATTAACACTGGTCCCTCATCTCATCAAAACGTGCAACTATGGTCCCTCAACTAAAAATTCATTACCATTGGTCCCTTAACTTTAATCCAACTAGAGAAACGGTCCCTCAACTTTAACCCAATTGGAGCAATGGTCCCTCAACTTTAACTCAATTGTAGTAATGGTCATTCCAACATAACTCATTTTGACAAAATTCTGACGAAGTTGACGATAATGACCATAGCTACATGTTTTGATGAGTTGAGGGATCCTAATTGTAGCAATGGTCATTTCAACATAACTTATTTTGACAGAATTATGACGAGGTTGACGAAAAGGACCATAGCTACACATTTTGATGAGTTGAGGGACCAATGGTAATAGATTTTTAGTTGAGGGACCATTGCTCTAATTTGATTAAAATTGAAGAACCATTTCTACAATTTACTCTTTCTTAGTTGTAGACACCATTATTGACGCAGTATGTGAAACACCTTGTTGAATTAATCTTATCACTGAGATGGTTACTTTTCAAATAGGTATAATCTTGTTCTACAATTTCCTATCTTCGTTTTGATATATTATGGGTCGAATTTGGTTAAGAAACGATTAAGTTACGAAACTTTAAAAATTGTCCAAATAATTTTTAACGGAATGACCATTTGTGATGTGTTTGATCAATTTCAGGGACCATTTCTATTGATTTTCAATGTCAGGGACCAAAATGATGTGTTTGATCAATGTCAGGGACCATTTGTGATAAAAACCCTTAATCTTATCACTGAGATGGTTACTTTTCATACAAGGACCAAATAATTTTTTGTTAAGATAGTCTCCCAACATTTGTTAGTTGTTAGGGGAGGATGATCAGTGAAGATCAAACCCATACTAGAATGCATAAGCATAAATTGTTTTCTGACACTGTTGTAAAGTGTCATTGGCATTGAGATTTTACCATTAAAAAGGAGAATTTGGTAAAAAAGAGATACGATTAACGATGTCTTTTAGGTAAAGTTACAGAACTCCATATAATCCTAAACTAGCATTACAAGATTATTGGGATAATCAGACACACTCTAATGCGTTTTGTCGTTAAAACGAATTCATAACTATGCATACAAGTAAACTTAACTGACTTTCTAACAAAAGAATATTCCACAAACATTGTATAGCATATACCCATTTCCATGACTTAAATGCTAATCAAATTATAAAAGCAATAAAGATCATCACTTTGTTTCAAAATAAGAAGTGTGTTTATCATTAATGGAAGAGATCCGATCTAGATCTCTCCCATCAAAAGTCCAGGATCAAGTGATCCGGATCGTTGAAATTTAATCAAACGACTACATTTATCATAACTTTTAGAGGATCTCTGTTTGTAACCATTAAATCAAATTTCAACGATCCGGATCACTTGATCCTTGACTTTTGATGGGAGAGATCGGACCAGATCTCTTTCCTATCATTAATCACAAAGGCCAACCTTAATTGGCCCAAATAAAAGCCAAAAGGGATTTAAAAAAAATTAAAAAATTAAAAAATTAAAAAATTAAAAAATTAAAAAATTAAAAAATTAAAAAATTAAAAAATTGAAAAATCAAAAAATCAAAAAATCAAAAAAATCAAAAAATCAAAAAATTAAAAAATTAAAAAATTAAAAAATTAAAAAATTAAAAAATTAAAAAATTAAAAAATTAAAAAAATTAAAAAATTAAAAAAATAAAAACCCCACAAGAAAAGTCAAAGATTCAAAAAATGGCATGCAAGTGTCGGTGGAGCTGGCGAGGAAGAGGAAGAAGAAACATCAGATGCGCGTCGTTTGCGGTGGTATTTATCCGACGAAGATATAGCGCCACAATATTAATCAGAAATCACAATTTGATTTTATTATATAAAAGCCCTGCACTTTCTCGGTGATCCCCCCTAAAACTCCTCGTGTCCGTTCCCTTCTTCCTCTCTCTCTCTCTCTTTCTCTCTCTCCCCTCCCTCCCCCTTCTCTCTTCTCACTCTGACTCTCTTTAATTAGCACTTGAAGCTTCCATATTTGACGCTATCTTCGCTGTAAGCTCTTTCTCCGCATCGGATCTGGGGCTTCTTCGCTTTCTTTTGAAGGTTTCTACTTTCCCTTTTCTCCTTTTTCTTTGGTTTTTGCATTTTTTACATCATTTCTTAATTTTTTGAATTTTGGGTTTTCGAAAACAATGTTAAATTTCAAGGCGATGCATAATAAAGGGTGTCGATTGCTGTAGTTTTGATGGGTTTTGCTTAATCTTTCATTATATAGTTTTGTTTGATCAGGTTTGGTTCAATTTAGCATTGCTTTTTAATCTTAAATTTGTAAATTGTAAGCTGAGAGACGCATTCGCATTGAATAAAGTTGATTAATTTCTTGATTTTCGACAAGTTTTGAATGCACATTGCATTTGGGTTTTTAGTATATTGTATTGTGTTTTGCTTGTATTGTTGTTAATGCTTCGAGGGTTTTGTTGACTGACAGGAAAGGGAAGAAAAAAGAGGGAGACACTGTTGTTTATTGGTTGATTATTCTTTGGGAAAGCGCCGAGCCGTGTCAAACAAGTAAAATTGCATTCAATTAAGCTGTCTTCGATTTAATTGCAAGTTAAGTTGGAAATTGTTGTTTGATGAAGCTAGATATATTTGTTATCAAGTTTCACATGTGAATATAATATATATTGTGAAGAGGCCATTCCTTCTAATGGGTTGACTCCAAGATTCAAAATTTGGTTGTTTCCATTTGGAAGGGGATGTAACGTGGCTTTGAGCATTTGGAGTCCGGGGAGGGAGTTAGCAATTAACTTGAGTTTGGTTGATTATAATGGATCAAAAGAGTATGAGGGAAAAGGACTTTGAAGTTGATCTTGAAAATGGGGTGGTAGTTAGTGAAGAAGATTCAAGCGATAGCGCTGTTTTGAGTACTAAGAAGCAGGCAAAGACATTGATTGCTAAGGTTTGTGGCAGACTGTTGGATGGAACAGTTAAAGTTGAAGATAGGATCGGTTTGTGTGGCAATGGGTCCAACTCCAGTGTGGTGTGCCCCGATAACTTGAAGGTGGCAACAGACAAGGTGCTGGAGGGGAATGAGTGCATAGATCATGTAGAGAAGTCACGGTTGAAGGACAAGCGGAAGAAGACAAGCAATAAAAAGCCTCCTAAACCTCCCAGACCTCCAAGAGGCCCATCATTGGATGTGGCTGACCAGAAGTTAATCAAGGAACTCTCTGAGATTGCCATGTGGAAACGTGCAAGGATTGAGCGGATGAAAGCCTTGAAGAAGATGAAAGCTGCTAAGGCATCGTCTTCCAATAGCAGCACATTTGCCATGCTGCTGACCATTCTCTTCTGTCTCGTGCTAATCTTACAAGGTAATATTTCTTTATTGAACTCGAGATCTGTGGTATTTGATAGTTCTTAACTTGTTTGTTGGTTGTTTTATGGTTTTAAACAGTTTCAAACTGTTTAGGTGAACTTGCGATGTGCTATCACTCTTGCTCTTTGTGATTGACAATTTGAACTTTTGTATCTCATCATGCTTATTTTAACATTTCTTTTGGTTATTCCCAGAAAAATAATGGGTTTGTTTCTGCAATGCATGTTTTAGTTATAAAGTTGATTCACAAAATAGTTCGTATTTGTTTCTTATTACAATTGAAGATATTTATTAAACTATATTTACCTTCAATAAGCTTCTCAACATTTGTTGTTTCGGAGATCCTTAAAGCCCAAGACTTTTCCTTTATCTTTCTTATTTTTCTTATTCTTCTTATTCTATTATTTATATTTGTTTCGATATTGTTAAATGAGATATGCCTTTGTTTTCTTGATAGGTGTAATACTAATTTCTTTGTTAGTGAGAACTGAGAAGTAGGAAACAAGAGACTATGCTTGTCTTGTTCTCGAATAAGGTTATTATATCTCAGATATTTGTAATCTCTTAACTACATATGGTCGACAACCATAGGGAGACTAAATAGTTACTTAATTCTCATTAGGCTTTATCAAATTGAAATAGTTAGGCTTTTGAAACACTTGGATGGAAGTGGAAGGTTATTTTCTCTTATTTTAATTTTTTATATTGGACAATTTCTCGGTGCCTGTGTTAAGGATTTATACATATTTCTTTTCCTACCCATTACTTGACATTCACATTTTATATGCAGGAATTTCGTATAGAAGAAGCTCACCTGTAAACTTTGAGGGATCTCCAGTGTCTGCAGGAGGAGCAGAGGGCAATTTGATCTCAGTTCAGTACTATACAAATCCATCATCAAACGGACCTGGTTCTGCGTCCCCCAAGTATGTTAAATTCATTTTATTTTCGGTAAAAAATGCTTCTTATTGTTTTTTGGTTTTTATGTCATCTTCATGTATATGAATAAATATCGATATATACACTTTTCTAACTTGATGAACAATGTTGGTTTCACGGTCTGAAGTAAAATGTTCCACTTTGATTGCACCTTGCAGTATCGTAGAGCAGGTTGCTGGTTCGGATCCGCAGGAGAAGCTGAAAAGATGGGCAGGGTGATATTACAATGTGGTTGCCTAGTCTATATTGAGCAACAAATTCCACATGCCTTTGAATCCTCGTGCAAGCCATCGATGCTTGCACTTTTTTGTATGCATGATTACAGAAGCTGAATCTAGCTAGGTAATTGATACCCTGTATGTACAGAGAGAGAGAGAGGGAGAGGGAGAGCGAGAGCGAGAGAGAAAGAGAGAGGTTACAGTACAATTTTGTGTTTTGTAGGTGATGTCAAATGCATACTGATAAAGTTGCCTTCTTTGCAACTGGTTTGGCCTCTAATAAAGTTGTGGCAATTATCCGACTGGAAAGTCACCCGAATCTGACTCTTTTTCATTTCGAAAGCTGCATTATTTTGGCCGGAATTTGAAGTGATACTTTATTCGCATTGTTACCGTTCTGCAGGCATCTGATCCAAACAGCATTTGACATCTATGAATTTGGGGTTTTATGATGTTTGGTTTGTCTCCAAAGATGCAAACGTTTCCTCTATGAATGGAATGCCATGAATGTAGAATGGATATGTCAATTTTGGTTCTTTGAGGTATGCTTTGTCAATGCGTGGATTAGGCGAGTTAGCCAGGCTAGCGTGCCTCCTTTTGCACCTAAATACGAATCCCTTCATTGTCTGGTATGTAATTTGTACACATTTTGGCTACCAAACGGTTTTAGCAAGGGAAAGATTGTGGAAACTTGGCAATAGAAAACCCCATTTAACTGGAATGGCTTGCATAAACCCTAACTGTGGAATGCCGACCAATAATACAATGTTATGTGTCACTTGTTATTTTGGCGTATGTTGCGTTTCCTAGGGTGCATGCAGCATGCTAAGTTTTCCCCATTGAACTTTTTATTTTCTTTTTGTTGAAGTGCTTTTGGCCAGGGTGTGCTTTTAACATGCTTGGAGGCATTGGTGCCACATATAACATGTGATTTCACAGGGTGTTCGCTTCTTCTAGCAGTCAATCGGCTCTCAGTATATTTGCTCCGTGAGTTTCCGGCAAATAATTGTAATTAAGTAGGAAGGGTCCCAATTGATCACAAGATACCATTTGCCTTCACATGTATACAGTAACCAAATCTTTTAATCTGGAAATCTTTGAGATGATACAACATGTATAAATGCAAATCACGAATGATTCTCAAGGATATGGCAAATCTTGATCGAGTTAAGCAGAAAATTAGGCTATAATCTGCAAGAGCGTTTACTCTTCACTCGATGTTCAAATTCCCGACCTTGCAATATCGACCATGTTCATGGATTAATGAAAGTGTGAAAAAGCTTTATTTTCCTCTATCATTCTATGTCTCTTCCTTTCTGTGTATGGCATTTCCTCTACCGTTCTAATTTGAACTGTATTTTCAATCGTATGGATGAACAAAAAACTTGACCTATAATTTGAGTTCATATGTTCTTGAACCTTCATCCTCAAGACACCTCATTACGATGAAGATGTGACATAAAAGGCACTTCACCTTTCTTCGTTCATGCCAAGTACGATCAAGCACCTAATAGCCTGTCATGTCCTCGCACCCGACACGACCACATAGGGTCACTACGGAAACTTGACCTGGCCCAATTCAATTCAAAATCTACGAGAACAACTTACATAAAATGAATTTATAGTCACAAGGCATTCTGATTCAACAACACATTATCAAGTAGAGAAAAACAATGCATCATTGAATAAAAAATATCACGTAACAGTAAGTCCGTTCCATATAATTTCTTCTTCAAACCTACCCTTCAAAACAGTTAAAAAAAAGTTTGCATCTCATCTTACCCCACAAAGGAACATGAAGAGAATATAACTCCAGTGGCTGAAACAGCAGCTATAAGTACGAATAAAAACTACAAAAGAAAAGCAACATCACCCAAATACTCAAACTCGTTTTTAATTTTGACCTTTGAATTGAGCAAATTAAAGAAAAATTAACATGGATAAAACCAAAGTGTGCAGAAAGAGAAAAAGAACGTATGGTTATCATTTATCATTTTCCTAATAATAAGATAGGGAAAAATCAACCCTTTAATAAATTGAGAATGGCAACAGCCACACCAGAAAGATGATCCACAAGAGCATTCCTATCAGTGAGAGGAGACTTCACTCCTCCTCCAAAACCCTTCTCGCATGCCTCAGCCTCCTTTGCAGCATCAGAAATCCCGTACTTTGCAAACCCAAAGTGCCCATTTCCCAATGCTTCAATTGCCTGCGGCAGGCTAAACATCACAACTGGGATGTACAACTCAGCACAGTTTGCCAATGCTTTCTGCAAATCTGCCTCCGGGGACTGCTTCAGCAGGCCGTGGATGTAATCCAGTGTGTCACTTTCATTTGCCAGTAGAGCATCGGATACTATCCGGGCCAATCCCGGCACGTCGGCGTTTGAGCTGTCGGGGTTTGATTGGAGGGTTGAGAGGCAGAGATCATAGTGGGGTGTTTTTTTGCATGTTGTTTGTATCAGATCATTGCCTTCATCCGATGGAAGAAAAAATGACTGGGTTGTTGGGGGTGCAAAGAGTAAAACAATGAGTAGAAAAAGAAGAAGGGTTGAGAATCCTGAGATTGAGCTACTCATCGTCTGAGATGGGAACAGAAAAATGGAAACTTTGTTGGGATTGTTTGTTCTAATTCTGTTGGCAGTTAACTTATACTCATGTTTTAATTTCATCGATTGGCAGATTGATTGATTGCCACTTGTAGGCGCTTTTTGTAATCATGTGCCTATGAGTTCCAATTGCGTCTACATTTGTGTTGGTTCACATGTCTAGTATTTTGGTGTCATTCTGGTATCGCCATCTATTTTCAAGAAAAACTTACCTACGTCTAAGATGCGAGTAAATTGTACGAATGGTCCCTCAACTTTAATCAAATTGGAGCAATGGTCCCTCAACTAAAAATCCATTATCATTGGTCCCTCAACTTATCAAAATGTGTAGCTATAGTCATTTTCATAAATTTTGTCAAAATAAGTTATATTGGAATGACCATTTATACAATTAGGGTCCCTCAACTCATCAAAGTGTATAATTATGGTTCTTTTTGTCAACTATGTCAAAAATTTTGTCAAAACGAGTTACATTGGAAGGACCATTGCTACAATTGGGTTAAAGTTAAGGGATCATTTCTCCAGTTGAATTAAAGTTGAGGGACCAATGGTAATGGATTTTTAGTTGAGGGACCATAGCTGCACGTTTTGATAAGTTGAGGGACTAATGGTAATGGATTTTTAGTTGAGGGACCATTGCTCCAATTGAGTTAAAGTTAAGGGACCATAGCTACAATTTACTCTCTAAGATGCTATTGAGACCGTTCGAAAAGTCAATCACAAATTGGCACTTTTTTTTTGTAACTTTTTTCACACGACAGTACGTGATTAGCTTGGAATACTGTTATCCTTGAGCAAAAAGTTATTCTCCCTCTTTGGTGCTCAAGTATAAGTAATGAGATAATTGGAGGAATATATATGATTCAGTTATTAGCACCATTTTTAATTTCTTCAAGTTTTGGCCTCAATGGAAAGAAATAGTAATAATAAGGAACAAAGCTAAACAACAAGCAGAAAAATATATTGATAACATGTCGATTTGTTTAATAATATCAAATAAATAATCAATAGCATATCGAAAATTTCTTTGATAATCAACTGATGTCTGTTCCCTATATAGTTGGACTAGTTCAAGTAATGCAACATAATCCGTGCTTTAATAAACTCTATTCATCAGTATCATATATTTCTCCAGTTCAAAAGCATGTTCGAAGTTCTAACTAACGTATTTTTCATGTGTTAGGCACAACAAAACCACATTAATGGTGTTGAGAGCATCCCACATTGAAGGATCGAAGTCTAGCATAAGTCATAAGAGCCTCAACTATGTTGGGGCATTCAACTCGTTGCCACTTGAATTTTAGTTGGATGCTCACATTCTGACAATAACGTTGATTTGCAAGTCCAAGGAAAGCAATTTTGGTTATCAAATTAATATGTAATGATTCGAGTGTAGTAAGTTATTAACATTTTCATATAAAGTTAATGATAATGATGAGCTAGCTAGATCACACAAAAGGTTTTAGATACTGTAATGATTTATTGAGTTAATTACCAAGGCACCATAGATGAACACAAAACAAAATCAAGGAACAAACTATTCTAACGTTTTGGCAATTGCAGCAGCCACAGCCGCAACATCATGAACAGCTTTGTTTTTATCCGTCAGAGGAGAGCTCCCCGAAAAACCATTTTCACACGAAACAGCCTCGCCGGCAGCATCATTCATGCCTTGCTCCGCAAACTTAGGGTTACCAAAACTAAAACCCTGACTGGCTTCCGGCAAATCAGCTGTTATAACTGTGTTGTACATTTCGGCACAAGAGCTCAATGATTTGTCACCAGGCCTCTACTTAAGAAGGTCATTAATTTGGTTCAATGTGTCCGTTGCCTTACCCTTAACTACATCAACCATTATGATGCCTAAGCCTTTGACGTCTGCACTGGAGCTTCGAGGGTCTGATCGAAGAGAAGAGACGCAAAGGTTGTGATCCGGTGTTTTTTGGCATGTTTGGTCAATAAGAGTGGCGTCATTTGGCATGTAAACCGGCCTGCATTAGCTTACCGGAAGAAGGGAAATTTGTATGAGAAAAGTGAGTGCTAGAGGGATTAAATTCTTCATGTTTCCAAGCAAGAAAAAAGGGTTTAGAAAATTTTGGTAGATGCTTGATTTGGAGATGATATATGGAGAAACAGATTAATTAGTACAACATTTGGTAAGATGTGAGTCTCTTTATATAGTAGTGTGAAACTTTGTTGTCTGGATGGTGAAAAATCTGGTTTGATCAACTTTCTTAATGAGAAAATCCGACATGATTCTTACCATGCTTTGTGAGATGCTTCCTATGTGTGTCGTCTTTAAGATGCTCACAAAATCTACTGCTATTCGCAAAGGCTAGCATATCAAGCACAAATCAATTAGTGGACAAAGGTAACCAGCAGCTTCCAAATTCAAATTATATTGTATGTTCAAAAGTCAACTTCTGGTTAAATGTGTTATATTGTTAATGTCATACAAATCGTTTCTACTAATTATACTATTTAAACACACAAATTAATCATCTCTATGCAGTCGACCTTTATTAGAGAATATGTCAACAATAAGAGTATATATATACTCTTATTGTTGATATATATATATATATATATATATATATATATATATATATATATACCCACATTATATATAGGGATATGATCAATATATGCCCTGATTCATTTTTTTAATTTGGTGATTTTATTTTCACATAGTTTATTCTTTATAGGAAAAATGTTTAATTGCAATTTAATCGAAAATTTATTTTCATACTAAGGTTAGGTTTCAAAAAATTAGAATCCAATTTAAATTTATTTTTCCCTTTTAGCAGACAAGAAACTTGATTATTATCTAATTTACTTTATTGCAACAGAAAATTAATACATCAAAACAATGTCCTGGCAATTCCTGCTGTCACAGCCACAAGATCAAGGATGGCTTTGTTCATATCTAACAAAGGAGAACCGCCACCGCCGCCGGTAAAACCATTTTCACAAGCATCTGCCTTGACGCCAACAATATTTATGCCTTGCTCTGCTAAGTCATAGTCACCTTTAACAAAAGCTTGATTGGCTACTAGGATATCAGTTTCTAAAACTGCATTGTAGATTCTGTTGCAAGAGCTTAAGGCTTCATCTCCCGGACTCTTCTTAAGCAGCTCATTGATTAGGTTTAGGGTTTCAGTTACCCTAGCCTTAACTACATCAACCATTATGATGCCTAAGCCTTTGACGTCTGCATCGGCACTTCGAGGGTCTGATTGAAGAGAAGAGACGCAGAGATCGTAGTTTGGTGTTTGTTGGCATGTTTGGTCGATCAGATTGGCATCATCCCTTGGGAGGAAAACCGATCGACAGTGGCTTGTTGGAAGAAAGACAACTAGACAAACAATTTGAATGAGAAATATGAGTGTTGGAGAGGTTGAACTCTTCATCTTTTCAGAACAAATGGTTTGAGAAGTTAAATGGTGCTTAGACATTAAGTTTTGGGTGTGACTGTCACTTTATACAAAGAGTGAATCCAACCGGATTTTGTACAGAAAGATTTCCCCTTTTTGGGAAATTAATTAAGATGATCAAAAATCAAATCTCAACTGTTAAACCGATAAAAACTAAATATCGACAATGTATCGATTAGATATCTATGTATAACGATAAAAGATTGATGACATAGTGATTAGATATCCATGAAGTACTGGAAAACTAATAATTTCAGTAATTGAGATTTGGAAAATGATCATTTTGGCTAATTTCCCAAGCTGTTTTTTGTTAAAATGTCCACTACTAGAATTATGGCTATATGACACTGATATCTGCACACCATTTGCAATTGGTGACCATAGATATAAAGCAAGCACTCTTAGTATTTTTTTGGTGTCTTTATAGTTGGATGTCACTGATATTGGTGGCCTTCAAAATTGAGACACCAACTATTGGTGTCTGTTAAATAACTTTATTTCTTAAAAATACTTTTTTTATGCATTTTAATTTTATTATTTATTTTTTAGGCACCGAAGTGGTGCTGGTTTTTTTTTTTTTTTTTTTTTTTTGAAAGTTACGATATATATTGCAAGGGGAGAAGAAATCTCCTGAAAAGAAAACCTGCAAATGCAAGTGAAAAACAAAAGGGAGACAGAGGCCAAAACCCATAGAAGGACAGAGCCTTCGACCCTAATAGCATCTCTCGGCTAGTATTACATCACTGATGAAGTCGGGAGGTTCCTCGAACCAGGAGCACTCGCAGGATGCGGATAGGGCGTAGCAGGCAAGACGATGAGCGGCCTTGTTTAGTTGGCGACGGGTGTGGGCAGCGGAAGCTCCACTTGCAAGATGTTGGTTATCTGCTTCTCAAACCTTGCCCTCTCAATTTCTCAATAGATAAAATTCCTCAATTCATTATTTTTTTTTTCCAGTTGGGTTTCGTACTATCAAATTGGGGCTGCAAGATATAGAAGTGATTTTGGGGATTTCCAGCAGGTAATTTTTAGTTTCGTATATTTAATATTAAAAAATTTTCATGTCAAACTATTCAATTTGTTTATCATGCTTCTTAATCTGTTTGATTCTCCAATTACTCACGTTTTAGGGTGATCAACTAAAGAATTTCTTATCGGCTTCCTAGTTTCTTGCCGCTTTTGTTCCCCATTTTTAAGCTTCGTTATATTAATGACTACTCGACCGACAGTATTGAGTATATGAAATATTTTCTTCCTTCTTTTGGTGAATTATATGAACTTCTTATTATCCCATGCACCCTAAAATCTATTGCAAGTCTCATACATACAATGTCACTCATAAAATCGATTGATTTTTTTTTTCCTGTTACAAATGATTCTTTCGTACAATATATACTCTCCCTTGTAGTTGCGTTTGTAAATTTTTGTCTCTTTATTCGCATACTATATTTACTTAATTTGTTTTAGTTACATATTTTACTTGACTTCTTAATCATTAGGCGCCTTATTGTTCCAATTCTGGAAACTATTGATTATATTCAAGCGAGATGGACAAAAGTTGGGCCACTTTGAATCCGTTTACAGAGGATTATAGAACAGGGCTAGCAAAATTTATCTCAAACTCATTGGAAGTATCTTCTCATGATGGCAACATCAAATGACCATGTGCGAAATGCTTGAATAGGTTATGGTTGAGTAACAATGAAGTTGAAGCGCATTTAATTGTTAAAGGTATGGATTGTCCATACTTGGGAAGCCCATGGGTATGGCATGGATAGACATTTGGTGACCTTCTTCCAAGTAGCCAAGCTGCACAACAAATTGCTTGTGTTAATACTCCTCATTGTGAACTAGGCCCTTGGCTTGAAGATATTTTCTTGGGTCCCATTGGAATGGGTGGCATGCCTATTAATAATCACACCGGTCAAGAAGCTCCAATACCTGCATATGCACATAAGTTTCAAGCCATGGTGCATGACGCCAACACGGAATTATATCCGGGTTGTGGTATGAAGAAAATGGATTTCCTTATACGAGTATTTCAAAACAAGTGCTTATATGGTTGCACTGAAATTGCAGTGCAAGCTAATCTTCAACTTTTCAAACATATACTCCCAAATGGTCATTCGTTACCAAAGAAGCTGATGAGTACAAAGGCATTGTTGAAAAATTTCATGTTGCCTTACCAAAAGACCCATGCATGTGAAAATGACTGCATGCTGTATTGGAAACATAGCAGTGGTTTAGATGTTTATCATACATGTGGTGTGTCCAGATATACAACTGAGGTAGATGACACAACGCCAAGCAGTAAAAAGAGAATACCTCAGAATGTGCTAACATATTTTCTTATTACACCTCGCTTGCAAAGGCTTTACATGTCTCGACACACCAGTGAAGACATGTTCCAAGTTATGCTAGCCCATGTGACCGAAACCTTGTTACTGGTTTGGTAGACTACTATGGGGTTCTAACTAATGTATTTGAAATCAAGTATCATATGGAACGCAAAGTGGTATTATTCAAGTGCAACTGGTTTGATGGCACTTCCAGAAATACTAGTCAGGGAGTAAAAACAGACAAATATGGCTTTAGATTGGTTAACTTGAATAAGATTTCGTATGCGAGTGACCCCTTTATATTCGCATCACAAGCACTACAAGTGTTCTATGTACAAGATCCAACATATATTGAATGGCACGTTGCAATCAATACGAGACCACGTGATTTCTTTGATATATCCTCAACACATGATCATGATCTATGCGATAGACAAGATGTGGAACATGCAACTGGTGATAATGATGAGGTTCGAGTTAAAAGCGATGTAGACGCCTAAGACTTCGTAGAATGCCTGTAATAGCATCTCACTTTTGATTAAGGTAATAGTTATAGGAAGTATTGATTCGATGAAAGTGTTGTAGGATATGGAAATATTTGTATATTTTGACATTCAATCCTGAACCAAGCATTGCCCTGACTATTAGTTTTTTGATTTGGTGTTAAATGCAATATATTAAACTGGTGTCTTTATGTGGCACCTTCAGGTAGGAAGGATGACTGGAGGTGCAGTGGAGCATGGTGAATGTCACTGGCATCAGTAAGTGAAAAGTTAACTATGATACTTTTTTGTGAATTTTACTTGATGTATATACTAGAAATGCCATAGGGAAGGCATAGAACCAGTTGGGTGGATTTTGTTAGTTATCAGATTGATGTGCATTGGATGTGCATAGCTACATAAGTGGGATAAAATGCACCGTTATCACCCTTAGGTACTTGGCTGTGTTGGACAATATCGTTGAATGTAATATGCTTTCTTATGTAGCACAAACCTTGTTATTGATAAATCTATTGTATATAAAGTGTGGTTGGTTGGAAATGTGAATCCTTTTGCAAATTTAAATTTAATGTGAATTTTTATTAAGAACATGCGCTTTAATATAGTACAGAGCTATTACTAATATGCATGTAATACAATTCAAAATATAACCATTTGGATAGCTGTATGTTGTAATTAACACCCACTTTGGTGTGCATATCTTTAAAGCCACTGATCCTAATATAGACATATAGGATTGGTGTGCGTATGAGTATGAATGGCACCAATGTTAGTTTCAAATCTAGCGACTGAAAAGAGGGAGAGTGAGATATTTTGAATTTTAGAAATAACTATAAAATATAAAAATGTTGTACTATTCATATACACACCAATGCAATATTGGTGGTGTTTGTAACAATAGAGACTTCTACATAGGATATGTACTCTTATTTAGTGGTTGTTTGGTGGCAATTGAGGTTTGCCACCAATGTGAGTGTCCACTCTTTATAATAGATACCAATGAAAATGGTGTCTTTTAGCCAAAATTCTAGTAGTGGTTGCACCGCTATTTGATATTACCAATTCACTTATGTGTTATATTATAACACGTGAATTTGTGTGTCATCTTATTTCTGCAAGTAAATCTTCGTTACCATAACAATGCAATGCATATATAGCATGCTTCAAAAGCTGCTGCTTTTGGAAAAACAAATTGGTGCTATCTCATGGATTTCAAATTTTCAAATGGTACTGGTGAATTTCCAGTTTCATATAAAGTTAACGATACAGGTGAAATAAATTAAAATAAAGAAATTTATTTATTTCAAGGGTTCAATTCCTTCAACATTGTAACAAAAGAAATCATAATTTGAACCTCACATCAACAACATTGCTTTGATCGGGAAAGAAAATGCTGAAATTAATGCGTGACAAGAATTATTATCGGCTTAATACTGCGGCAACATTTCTTATCAAACTTATGAAGTCAACTGCCCTGCAATTTGTGAACCTACAGTCCCGGTATCATGAATAGCTTTGGTGTAACCTGACAGAGGATTATCGGACCCTGCAAATTGTTCATCGCATAAATCAGCCTCATGGACGGTGTCCAGTATGCGGTCTTGAGCAGCGAGATAATCACCGTTGGTTAAAACTGAAGAGGCCTGTTCAATATCTTCTATAACATTTTGGTAGTTTTCATTGCAAGAGTTTAGTTTGTCTGTTGGCGCTCCTGGGGCCTGAAGTAGCTCCTCAATTTTTTTCTGGCCTTGGTTTGCCTTAGTCTGGGATATATCAATCACGATGAAGACTAAGGCCGTGGCATCTTTTGCTTCGAGACTTCGACTATCTGATCGAAGAAGACCCTCGCAAGCTCCGGGGTCTTTGGTTTTCTTGCATGTTTGGGTGATGAGATTCTCATCCATTGGGAAGAAAACCCTGCAGTGGAGCAACATTGGAAGAAGGGCAACTTGGATGAGAAGTACGATCAGTGTTTGAGATGTGAAACTCGTCATATTTGCGAGCAGGAAAAAGGGTTTGTGAGAATTCGGGCAGATGCTTTTGCTCGAGATCAATGAGTTCTACACATAAAATGCAAAGGCGTGAGTCCCTTTATATACAGGGAGTGCGAGATTTCTTGGCCATTTTGTTTTGTACAGATACAATGCAAATATTGGCAGAAACCAGAAAATTAGCAGGCTCCCAAAATCTTGCTGATTTTGGCTACCATATATATGAACCTTGCCTTATTTGGTGAGCTATAATTCCTATTTCTTTAAATGGTTGAAAACAGAAGTATACAAATTGTCATGGAATATAGGCAGGGCCATCTCTGAGATTTCAGGTCCTGTGCGAAATTTATAAAATGGCCCCTCCTTCAAATAGTATTAAAAAAAGAAAAACAATGTATTGATGTTATAAAACAATCACTTAAATCAAAATTAACTTTAGCACTCACTGATTGTAAGTTTACAAATGTCATTAATTATAAGTAAAAAAACTACAAACATAACCTTCACTAGATAATCAAAAGCAGTTCAATCTTAAACAACCAAACATGAAGAAAAAAACTTCAAAACTCTAACTTTAAAGTTCACTTGAATATATAACCTTATTATATAATAAAATTGGAAAACTATCGTTTTTAGGGTGTTATTATTGATAATCAGAATATCTTATTGTACTAGAAATTTTTATATTGAGTGATGCTAGGGATATAAAATTTGTAGATAAAATTTTGTAAATTAAATGACATGTAAGTTGATGATTGGATTATTATTTAAGCATTGATAAACGTGATCATTTCCTATTGGTGACTCATCATTTAGTTCACAAATTTAGTCTCTCTAGCAATACCCTTTTTATATTTAGAAAGGAAAAAAATTTACTCTTAGAGCACTTCCACCGGGGGTAGGATCGGCCGGCACACAGCCAAAAAAATGGCCTGGCACCTAGGGAAGTCTCTCCAGCCCAGCAAATTGCCTGGCACCCAGCCCAAGCTGGTCTTCAGGCCAGCCCAAAATTGACAGACCTTGGGACCAGCCCATCTGATGCTAGCGTGGCGTCTGAGGGCAATTCAAATTTTTTTGCGCCAGGCGCTCGTGGGCGCGAGTGGCCAACAAGTTTGCAGATGGGGGCCCACATGCGCAGCGCACTCAAACCTCAGCCGGGAAGGCCACGTGGCCCGGCCTGCGCCGTTGGATTTCCAACGGCTAGTTTTTCTAGACCATTGGATTTCCAACGGTAAAAAAAATGAGTGTTACTAGTCTCACCCCATTGTCCTATTTTCCCACCCACCTTATAATTTCACCCACTATAAAAAGTTAAAAATAAAAAACTCCCTTTTCCCACCCACCCTTATTCCTAATATAACCTTATATATATATATATATATATATATATATATATATATATATATATATATATACAAGTTGCTTAAGGGAACGGATCCCCATTTTTTCAAAAAAAACGGAAACACGCTCCCCACCGTTATATTGACTTTAATGAAATTATGTGGTTGAGATTAAAACACAGGTCACACAATCTCAACCACACAATTTCATTAAAGTTAAATCCAACGGTGGGGAGCGTGTTTCCGTTTTTTTTAAAAAATGGGGATCTCTCCCCTTAAGCATCTAAATTCTTTTAAATTTTATTTATTAGAATATATAGGATATATATATATCTTTAACAAAAAAATTATAAAAATCCGTTAACCATCCCAATTCCAAAACCATCGAAGCAACAGACCTCCAAACCCCATCTGCACCATGATCCCCAATATGGCAGCCGCACCAACACCCAGGCTCCACCCCATCCAACCTTCGAGGCACCACCATAGCCTCAAAACTGCCCACCTCCATAGGTTTACCCATCTTCCTTCGCTGTACACAATCTCTTTCACCGCCGGAATTGGATCGAGATTGTACATTGTCATGAGAGAAAGGGAAAATGGAGGAGTTGAAGAGAAGGTAGCCGTCATCAACGCCCCCGTGAGGGAGGCGTGTGGTTGTGCACTTGTCGTGGTTATAATAGTGAGAACGGGTTGGGGGTTTTCTTACTTTTTTTCGTTTTTTCTTTTTCTGCTATTTTAGTTTTTAATGAAAAAATCTAATGCTTACGTGACAAAATACAATTGGTTATTGTTTAGGTCCTTATGGTCATTCTCTAAAAGGACATAGTTGTCAATGGAATTTCACATTTAAGTAGGGTGGGAAAATAAGAAAAGGGGGTGGGTTTAACACTCCTAAAAAAAAATTTGAATTTCAGTTTTGATCTGGACCATCCGATCACAGATAAACGGTCCACGTTTTTCCCTCAACAATTAAAATTAAAAAAAAAAGGCCCAACGGTCAGAATTATGATCGTTGGCCACGTGGCACCTTATAGGTTGTTGGATTTGAATATTTTTCAAATCCAACGGTCCAGATTAATTAACTAAATTAAAATTTATTAAAAATTATGAAAAAAATACATAAATTTAAAAAAAAAAAACATAAATATTTTAAATATTTTATTTTATTTTTCTATAAATACCTAACCCTCATCTTTTACCTTACACCACATTTCAATATTTTCTACATTTCAATATTTTCTACACTTTGAGAGAAAAAAATGACTTTGTGGAAGCTCATTGAAGATGTTACGTTGTGTGAATGTTGGGTTCACACAACTCATGACCCGATTACGGGTAATGAGATGGATAAGCGAGAAATGTGGAGTAAAATTATGAAAGTGTTTTGCGATGTACATGGAAAAGACGCCACAAGTAGTCAAGGTCTTCAAGGTCGTTGGAAGAAACTCAACGCATCCTTTACCTGTTGGAAAAACGTCATCTCTCATGCTTCCGGTAATCTGCATAGTGGGACAAGTTTAGCGGATCAGGTGACAATATTTTTATTTATTTATATGTATTCCACTCGCATCAATATTTTAATTTATTTATTTGTGTTACACCCACATTTTATAATATTGTCTTATTCCACATTTATAGACACTACAAGCATAAGCTTTCTACAATGCGAAGAACCACAACAAATCATTCAACAAATGGGAATGTTGGGAAATTGTCAAAGATTGCCCCAGATACAAAATTGTGGCAACCGGTCTAGAAGTTGTCATGCACGGCATAGGTCTACACAGTTCGCCATAAGCACACACGACCGAATAAGAAGGTGATACATTTGAAGACACAGAAGTGTCGGAGACCCAACCGACTCGTCAGTCCCTCAGGCCTCAAGGTAAAAAGGCATCAAAGAAAAAAGGTAGTTCTTACAAAAATGACTACACTAAATATATGGAGGAACTTGCTTGCCAAGGTGAACTGAACATGGCGCGGGAAGTGGTTAGAGATAAGGAAAAAGTTGCTACTATGGCAGCAATATTAGCAACTACTGTGAGACATGATGCAGCGGCTGAGAGACAAAGAGAAATAGTTAATTGGGAGAACGAGATGATTAGAGAAGCACTTAATCGAGAAAATGAGATGCTTAGAGAAGAAAGGATAGCTCAAGCAGATCGTGACATTATGAACAAGTCTCTAGTAGAACTGTCTCTGAATTCAAAATATTTTTGGACATCGGAAAAAAGAGACGTCGTGCGAAGGAGGCGTGCAAGAGATGCGGAAACAAGTCGAGGGGGTTATAGCCACACAAATCCTAGCAACGAAGATCCTAGCACCACATATCCTAGCTCCAAAGACTTTGTATAATTTCGTATTTATTTGTAGTACTTTATTTAATTTCTTATGTAATTTCGTCTTTATTTTTAGTACTTTATGCAATTTCTTATTTATTATTAGTACTTTGTGTAATTTCTTATTTATTATTAGTACTTTATGTAATTTCTTATTTATTTTTAGAACTTTATGCAATTTCAAATTTATTTTTTGTACTTTATTTAAACACATCAAATAAGATTACATAACCTCACCAAATAAACTTAAAAAAAAAAACACACCAAATAAAATTACATAAACTTAAAAAAAAATACACTTTATTCTTCAACCACAAGCTCATTTTAATTATCTTCACCTTCTTGCAATCCCCAGTGGTGCTCAATCAAGTCATTCTGGCGGGTTACGTGCCAATATGGCTTTTGCACTGAAGTGTACCGCTAAACGATCAATTCATTGTAACATCCATCCCGTTCCAACAGCTCGTGTTGCATGGGATCTTCAGTTCGGTCATGAGCACAGTAGATACGTGTTCTTGAGTTGTTCATCAAATCCGGCTCGTATTCATCGACGACATCATAATCATACTCATCTTCCACAATCATGTTGTGGAGAATAATACACGTCATCATAATGGATCGAAGAGGCTCGACATCAAACATTATAGCAGCAAACCTGACAATAGCCCAACGAGCTTGCAGGATACCAAAACAACGTTCCACATCCTTTCTACACCCCTCTTGACATTTTGCGAAGTGTTTTTCTTTTTCACTCTGTGGATGTGGCACTGTTTTGACAAACATTGACCACCTTGGGTAAATGCCGTCTGCAAGGTAGTATAGTCCGTCGTATTTATGGTCATTAACCCAATATGTGCATCTCAGCGATTTTCCTTGCAGCAGTTCATCGAATACTGGAGATTAGGCAAGGACATTTAGGTCATTTTAAGCTCTTGGAACACCAAAAAAAGCATGTCAAATCCATGTATCAAATGAAGCCACCGCTTCCAAAATGATACTTTTGGCTCTTTTTATGTCGCCATAAGCTCATTACCACTCACTTGGACAATTTTTCCAAGTCCAGTGCATGCAGTCGATGCTTCCAATCCTGCCAGGGAAGCCTTGTATCTCACCCTTCCTCAGAAGCCTTCGCATGTCCCTTGGCGTGGGTGTCCGAATGTATTCATTGGTGTACAATGCTTCAATTCCAGAGCAAAACCGCATCAGGGACTCCAGAACAGTTGTTTTTCCCATCCTCGCGATCTC
Organism: Heteromeles arbutifolia; assembly: GCA_024362995.1. Lineage (NCBI taxonomy): Eukaryota > Viridiplantae > Streptophyta > Magnoliopsida > Rosales > Rosaceae > Heteromeles > Heteromeles arbutifolia. The sequence goes on from JANCRC010000006.1 coordinate 26,275,183, forward strand.
ATCCACTTGATCTGCAGATGCTCCATATGCAAGCATTCGCAAGGCAGCCGTAATTTTTTGCTCAGAAAGAAGACCTAGAACACGAAAAACATCATCTTTTTGCACAAAGTATGGATCATGGTTGCAAATAGCATTCATGATTTTGTCGAACAAACTTCGTTGCATTATAAAATGATGTCTAAAAACATGATCAAAGAATACGCTGTTGGGAATAAAATAATCTTCCAAGAGATCTTTACCTCGTATTTTCCTTTTTTTATCGAAGTTTGCGGCACGTCTGGGTTTGGCTATCTGATCCACAGCTTCCATGACATGGCGGGAATGTAAGGCATCATCCTCATCCTCCTCCATTGCAAAAGCCTCATCTCCACCTCCACCTTCCTCGAGATTGATCAATTCTTCCTGTTATGCCAACAATCTTTTCTGTTGCTCCTCAAATTGTTTATGCACTCTCCTGGAAGAAGACATTGTAAAAAAAAAAACTCAAGATTTGAAAACGATGAAGAATGATTTTGAGCTAAAAAGAAAGATTGAGTTTGGTGTGAGGATGGATGTAGAGATGTAGGGTTTATATGGACCAAAAAAGAAAGGATGAGGTTTTGGACAATGCCATGTGGCACTACATGATTGGTTGAAAATCTTATCGAAATCTTGGCTAAATTATTGCAAACAGGAAGTGACATGTGGCGTGTCGGGATTGGTTGAAAATCTTATCGGAAATCTATCCACAAAATAGTACGTTTGGATAATGACACGTGTCTTAATAAGATTGGTTGAAAATCTTATCGTAATCTTGGCTAAATTATTGTAAACAGATAGTGACACGTGGCGCGTCGAGATTGGTTGCAAATCTTAGCGAAAATCTAATCACAAAATAGTATGTTCGAATAATGACACGTGGCGTGACGAGATTGGTTAAAAATCTTATCCGAAATTAAAACTATTTTATTTATTTATTCTTTTATAAAAAAATTTAAAATGGGCTGGGTGCCAGCACATTTTGTAGGGGTGGAGATCGTTTGTGCCAGTGCATTTTTTTAGGGGTGGAGATGCATTTGGCCTATTACTGTTCATTGGGGTCTATCACTGTTCACTGAGTGGATAAATGCGCTGGGTGCTGGCGCATTTGTGTTAGGGGTGGAAGTGCTCTTAGAAGAAATGCACAATGAGATTTTAAAGTACTAACAAAAGCAATTTTCTAAATATATAACATTATTACATAACATTAGATGGCAAAATTTTTTGGTGCCCCCTCAAATTTGGGGCCCTGTGCTACTGCACCTTTCCGCTCTCCCTCAACGCTCCATCTGAATATAGGATAAATGCTTACCTTTTTCTACATATCCTACTTGAGAGAAATTTACTTTTTCCGACATAGCAGTGCCTTTGGTTTGTGATATAGTGACATTCTCGTTAAGTGTTAATCAATGTGTTTATTTTTATTGATGACACATTATTCAGTTTGCATATTAGTCTACAAATTTACTTACTTAGCATTACTCTATTTTATAAGGATAATGCTAGGGAGACTAAATTTTTAAACCAAATTTGCAAATTAAATTATGTGTCATCAATGAGAAATAAGCACGTTAATTAATGCTTAAGTAATAATCCAATCATCAACATCTACATCATTTTATTTACAAAATTTGGTTCAGTGATTTTTTCTTCCTAGCATTATCGTTTTATAATGTTATCGCAAGAATTAACATTAAATTGTGAGCTTACATAGATTCCCTGAAATATTCCACTTTGAAAGAATCACCTAAGCATTTTTTAAAGAAAAATACTCTATTTTCTTCTCTCTTCTCTCCACTCAATTTATGTCATGTGGAATCAACTTACACTTACATTTATGTATTTAATGTGTAGAGAATTTTATTCTTCTCTTTCCAAATACGTCCCTGATTAATGTTTCAAATTTTAGCCAAGCAATTATACTTCCCTTTTATATTAAAATTTATTTTCTAATTTGTTTTGGATTTTTTTATTATTTTTTTATTTTTTAAGATTCTGTTTTTAACACTACAAGAAAAGTGAACACAATTGATTTGTGCCCTTTTCATTTTCATTGAGCACAAATCGGTATCTGTGCTTTTTGAGTATCATTGAACACCAAACTATTTTATATGTGCACTCTAAGCAAAAGGCACACTGGTTTGTGCCGAAAAAGAAGTGTATTTGTGCCTACTTGCATGTGTCATCTTTTAATGTCAGAAGTGAGATTTGTTTATTAATTTACGAAAGCACCATAAAAGTTTTCGTGCTCTCCGATGTAATATATATGTAAATTAAAAGTAGGTTTTCGTGTCCATTGCTTTTACTTTTTCTCATTGTCAATTCCTTTACATTCAGTTCACGCCTTTCCTCTGCTCCTTGTCCTTTCCTCTCTCTCTCTCCCCTCTCTTAAACTCTGCTCCTTGTCCTCCTCGGCAATCTTCCTCCTTCCCTCATCCTCTCTCCCTCCTCTTTCACGCAACAAAGCCGATGTCCACCCATCACCAACGACCGTCTAATTATACCTCTAGAATCCTCGTCTTCCTCTTTCCAACTCCCAAGTTTGTTTCTCCAAATTCTTAGCCGAATTTCCTCAATTTCAGATCTAAACAACAGTGATCGTAGGCTTTCCTGCCAATTTCCGGCAAAGGCTGCCGGAATTGGACCTCGATGCAAGAGGTAAAAATGATCTCTCTTTCCTCTTCTTTCTTTCTTATCTCTTTTTCCCTCTTTCTCATCTATCCTTCTCCCTACTTTCATCTTCTGCTCTGCCTCCCTCAGACTTTCTTTCTCTCACCTGTCTCTCTCTACCTTTCCAGATTCGGTCCATCTCTCTCTTCATTTTCTCGATCCGGTGGTTTTTGATGAACCAATCCAAAACATAACTCCCATATTCGGTCCATCTTTATTCTCTCTCTACATTCCCAAATCCCAGATTCGGTCTCTCTCCAATTCTCTCTTATTTTATTTGATTTTCTTTCCTACTATTGTCTTCTTCAAGCTACTTTGATCTAGATTTGATGAAGGAGAATCTTCGAGTCAGAAAGATGTGGGCAAGCGAAAAATGAGGGTCGCCAGAGGCCACCCTAGAAACCACCATTGGCATCTTCACCATCGAGGTAAATTCTCATTCTTCCCAAACTTTCCCTTCAATTTTCTTTCACTTTCTCAGTAACCAAACGGACAATTCAATCCATAAAGTTTGTATCTTTGACATTATTTGTGTTTTCAAATCGTTAAAAATAGTAGCTTTATGACAAACACTCGCCGAGGACTTGCAGGAACTTCATCGGGCTCGCTCGCAGAGGGTATTACGACAATGTAATTTCACATAATCATCAAGGTTTCATATGTTCTGCTTTTGTAGTGTGTGTGTGTGTTACTGACGGTTAAATTGGAATTGGGGTAGGATTTCATAGGGCAAGGTGGTGATCCCACTGGGGCAGGAAAGGGTGGCGAATCCATTTATAATTTGCTTTATTTTTTTTACCCCCGATTTTAATTAGATTTGAGAACCATAGTGAAGAACTTGTTTTGTATAATGGGTTTCAGGGGAAAGTTTGAGGACGAGATAAAACAAGAGTTGAAGGATACTGGAGCTGGCATCTTATCGATGTCGAATGCTGGTCCGAATACAAATGGAAGCCAGTTCTTTTTTCATGTTGGCACCATGCCCATCATTGGATGGTATGCTAATTTTTATCTAGTAATGTTAAGACTGTTTTCTACTACTATATGTGCAGCATTTGGCTTTTTGTTTTACTTAATCTGCATAAAAGTGATTAAAAAGCAGTAAGCGTTTTTGCCTTAAGATGGTATGTGTATCTTGCGTACAATGTGGTTTGGTGGACTTGTGACCTGTTGACTTTAGAAGTTATTTGCATGAGACATCAGTTCATCGCTCTGTGACCTATTAAAATATCTGGAGATTGAAAAACAGTTCTTGCTATAATAGCATTTCTTTGTGATTTTGCTATGAGCATATTATGATTGACATGCACACGCAATCTGAAGATAGTTTTGAGCTGTATTTGTGTACAGAAATCTTTAGGCTTTAGTTGACTTTCAGGAGACTATAATAATCTACACCATCACCTTTAGGATTCTGTTTGAGCTATAAAGTGACCTCTTTATGATAGTACTCCATCCTTTCAGTAGAATATACTCTTTACTTGGACTTATCTGTTTGGTTTGTACGAGTAATCTTTAATTGACTTATCTCCAAACAAAACTTATCGACCGGCATGAGAGCAGGGAAGGCTCTGTCTTTCATGTTGTGAAAATTTGTCTTCCACTGAAGCAATTTGCCTGACGTTTCTGCTTCGTTCAGGAAAACACCATTTAGAAGGATCTGCACATGAATGAGGTCATCAAAAGACTTGGCAGTGTCCAAACTGATAATAACGATAGGGGTATGCCGCATAATTTATACTCATAATGTTTAGATTGTTTTATGATTTACCATACTAGTTGGTCTGCACATGTCTTGCATTAGATTTTGAGTTTTAAAGTTTTAATTCTTGAACATGTCTTGCATTTTTAAATTTACAAAAATCTACACTAATGATTTGGGTTTGATAATACTGGGTTGTCGGCAATGGTTGAGGGTTGTTCGGCAGCGAGGAACTCAAATGTAATGGTATTTGTTACATTGTTAGATTCTTAGATTTAGATGAGTTTATTTTCATGGTCTGTATGATTATGTGTTTTACTGCTCGATATATTTCCTAAGGGTTGTTTGGCTTGCGACGAACTCAAATTCAATAGTATTAGGAATTATTGGTTTAATTCTCTGTATGAATTGGTTGTTTGTCGAACTAAATCATAAAAGCTTGTTTTAGCCCTACCCATAGTTTAATTGGTATTTTGGATGTGCGTGTAAAACCAAGCTGAAAAATTTTATTACCAATGGTATTACTATTTTATTTGATTTGATTTGATTTTGTAATATTGGAATTTATGTTTTTTTTAATATTTAACCTATTGGGCACAATAATAAAAATTGTGTTAATATGGATGGGAAAGTAAGTCTGATAACTTGTGGAGGCACAAAAACCCTTTATTTGTGCTGACATCATTGAGCACCAAAAACAGTATTGTGCCCTCTAATCAATGGCCATGCCCATAGAGGGCACACATAAGATCTTGGTAGCTGCACTGTTGCCATTGACCTATGAGCACATATGTTGGTGGTCTTTGGCATTAAAGGGCACACATATTATGTGCAGTGCCCAGTTTTCTTGTAGCGTAAGCTGAGTTGTGGCCTCCTTCTCCCCATTTTTTTTGTAAAAGTTTATTTTTGACGCTTTTTTCTTTTAGTTTTGCCCTCCTCCGAGAAATTTAGCCTCCATACGAAACAACATAGGAGGTTACTGCATACTGTTTATCAATATTCAAGCATTATAATTCATATATAAAAAAAAAAAGCATTATAATTATAAGCCTTACGCTTCATATAAAGGCTTAATTGGATTAATAGTCTTTGTGGTGACATGGTAGTTGGAAGATAGCCCATGTGATAAAAAAAATTACGATTTAAGCCCATGTGGTGAAGTTTGTTAGGATTTATATAAAAAATTAAAATTTATGTAAACTTTCGGTTAATTATTAACACGTGAGCCAACCCCACGTGCTAACCATTAATAGAGAGTTCCGTAGCCTAATATGTATGGCTCACGTGCTAATAATTAATATAAAGTTGACGGAATTTTCGATTTTGGGCATAAATCCTAACAAATTTCACCATAGGGGCTTAAATCCTAATTTTTTTTACCACATGGGCTATCTTCCAACTACCCTGTCACCGGGAATTTTAACAAAACACTCCCGCTACTGTTCACTTTTAATGAAAAAAACATTTTTACTCTAAAAAGTCACTCCTGGTGTGACAACCCGTCCCAGAAAATTATTCTCGAAGGTGTGAAAAGATGAAAATGCCCTTGAGCATTTGTGGCATTGTGTGGTTAAGTTTGGTTTGAGGACCAATGTGTTAAGTCCCTATTATTTTGGACCCAATTGGAAATAAGAAAATTATTGGTTTTGATTGGTGGCTTTTGGACCACACACACATATCCACATCTACACTTTCTCTCATTCCCGTGCTTATCTCTCTCTCAGACTCACTCTCTCTCTTCTCTCCTGTACGGACCAACTCCATAGACCCTCCAAACGTGGCAGATCGAAGGTTTTGAAGACACCATCATGTTCCTTGTGTCATTGCGAGCTGAGTGGTACCAATTTCAGGTAAGGAAACCCTCGAAAACCCGTGAAAACGCTAACCTCCGATTTTGTCACTATTCATGCTCACGTAAAACCTTGTGTTTTTGGGGATTTTAAGCACATAGGGAGCTTTAGGAGGTCCTAAGGAAGCTCGGAGTGGTTCGTTGGAAGAATTTGGATGTCGGAATATTGAGATCGACAAGTTTTAAGATTTGGCCGGAATATCGAGGCTTTTTTCGGCAAATTTCTGCCGAGTTGGAGGTCGAGGCAGGTATGGTTTTGTTTGTCTTGTTGAGATCTTTAAAATGGTACAAATTTAATTGAAAATGGTGCAAAATGAAGAAGAAACCATGTTTGGAAGTTTTTCCAGAAACCGAAGAACAGTCACCAGATAAGAAAGAGGTATATTCCGTCAGCTTTGATGGAATATGCTAACGGCGTTAAGTGACGCCGTTAGTTTTTGGACGGAATATTCCCCAACTGCCGTTACTGTTACCGTCAATGTGACAGGCACGTGGCCGCGGGTGGGGGCGCGTATGGCCGTGCCTTGGCGGGCGCGTGGCGGCGCGTGAGACCTTAGAAAATTATTTTAAAAATATGGGGATGTTTCTGAGGATGAGTAGGTCTCAGTGGTATATTCATATACCCAAATTGAGCAATATATGAGAAGTTATTAGCTTGTGTTGTTTGTGTGCGTTAATTAACGTTATTTCAGTTATTTCTCATATAGGCGAGGCCTATCCAGAGGACGAGCGTAGCCAGGCTAGGCAAGGGGGTTACGACCCATCTACATATAAGTGAGTGGGCTTTTGGTTTTCCGTATATACCTATATACTTGATGATTTTTCCCAAAAATCCATGTTTTAAATGAAAATGCGTTCTAAATGCCATGCATATGAATTTATAATTATCGTATGAACTAGTATACATTGAATATATGTAAAGTGGTGCCGTGGACGCTCAGGTAAGTATCAGGTAAGTGTGATTGGTTGATGAAAGGTATGATAGCGTTATGATGTATTGAGAGCTCATAAACCTGTACATCGGTGTTAGTGCTCCCGCTCAGAGTTAGGGCACAATCCTTCACGTGATGTTCACCTCCCGCACCGTATGCTCGTCTTGGATCCAAGTTAGGTGCACAGTCCTGTCGTATAGACCACTATAAGTGGGTTCGACTCGTAGGTGACCCGCGATTATTTCGCACTGTCTTCACGTGATCGTAGCACTAGAGCATAATTGTTATACACCTAGTGATGTTGTGCAGACCACGAGAGGTGGTGCTGATTATGTGCAGGTTATATATTTGATATGATTGAGTTGATTATGAGCTATAGATCCAGCCGATGGCTGATTTGATATTGAACATTCATGCCTGTTCTTACTTGTTCATGGATTTATACATATGCATTCGTTGAGATGCGTTGGCATGGCATACAGTTGGCCATTTATTTGTTTATAGCTATTTCTGAGCATGATTTTGAGAGATATATATATATATATATATATATGCTATTTTCTGGGAAAACTATACAGGTTTTACGGCGAGGGGATATAACTTTTGAGAAATGAAATGGTTTTGAAAAACTTTGTTTTTGCCCACTCACGCTTTGTTTTACACCCTTCCAGGTTTTAGGTGAAGGTTTCTTTGGTGGCATAGGAGGATTTCCCGGAGGTTCTGACCGACCATCATTCATGTATGATCACCTTCAGGTGTTGTATAATTAGTACTTGTCCAATTGGATTGTACTTAGACTGCTTATGCTCTGGTTGTGTAATTCACACTTATTCTCACCTTAGCACGCTATCTTCATTAGGTTGCTAGTGGCTAAGTTTTTAAATTGTTCGTATTTTCCTTATTAATCTTGCTTCCGCACTGTGCACATGATTACGTCACGCTCACGTGATGGCTAGCATGCTTCGATTTAGGTTGGGGTGTGTCACCTGGTACTATTCACTTACAACATTTTTTTGTCCTTTTGATTAAAACTCAAAGTTTTCAAGCCATTTTCATTTTGTGAAATTCTTGTCAAACAATTTGTGCAACTTGTAATACAAAAAATGCAATTAAACAAAGTTAAACAATTTAAATTGCTTTTATTGGGAAAAAAAGACTAGGAACAAAACAATGCATCAGAAAACAGAACTGCAAAGACAATTTAAAAGAAAATAAAATTGGAAGACAACTCCACGAAGATCTCAAGAACAGGATTTATTTAAACAAAAAAATTCCAAAACAAATAAGAAATGTTAAAAAGTAAATTTTAACAAAAAAGGGAAGTAATCATTGTATGGTTAAAATCTGAAACATTAATTAGGAGCGTATTTGATAAGAGAAAAATAAAATTCTCTGCACATTAAATACATAAATGTAAGTGTAAGTCGATTCCATGTGACGTAAATTGATTGGGAAAGGCTAGTGAGGAAAGGTAAATGGATGATAGCATATGCGTCTTCTGTCATTATACAAGTGTAGAGACAATTGAAAAAAAAAAAACAAAAAAAAAAACCTTCTCTCGACTTGTACAATAACCAATGGCGTACTAGCACATTAAAAAATCTCTCCAAATAGAGAGTATAGCTAGCATTCCTCTTTTGTTAAAGGATGTGTTGTCTACTGAATAAGTATATGGGAAGAATGCGAGATTCAGTTTCTCAAAGGGGACAGTCATGGAAAATCTGTAGCATTTTATCAAGGGAACTTTAACGAAAAACTTCTAGTGATGTTCACTTTAACAAAAACCCACATTTTAACACTAAAAAGTCAACTCTGGTAATATTCACTTTACCCTTTATTTTGTCATTATCGTTAAAACTCAAAGTTTTCAAGCTCTTTTCATTAGTTTTCTTTTTTATCAATGGATGACCCTAGTATTAGGGACTGACCCATAAAAATTGCCCAAAATGTCCAATAGGAACGATCTACAGCGGCAATTGAACTTAGAGTTTTTATTACAAATGGACCTTGAGATTGACCAAACTCATCATTTTGGTCCCTCACTTTCAAAATCAATCAATGTCGTCTTTGACATTCATTACCGCACATTAATTTGGTCATTCCGTTTAGATTCCGTCAATTATTCTGTTAGTTTGTATGTGAGACCCACGAGTCCAATAAAATTGTGATACTTGGATTACACAAAAAAAGGGTTTTTATCGCAAATGATCCCTGACATTGATCAAACTCCTCATTTTGGTCTCTAAAATTCAAAAATCAATAAATTTGGTCCCTGACTTTCACCACCACACATCAATTGAGTCATTCCGTTAAAATTTTGTCAATATTTTTTGTTAGTATGTTGATGTGGTCTCACTAATCCAATCAGTTGGCGCTAAGTGGATTAACTATAAGAAACTATTTTCTTTAGAGTAAACCAACTGACGAGTATTTCGCACTGGCATTTCTCTTGTATTCCACAATTCCAATTGGAAAAAAAATTCAATCTAAATTGACAAAATCGAATCCAAATTCAATTCAAATTTGATAGGATTATAACCAACTAGAGAGAATGAGGAGTGAGTACATGGAGGCCAAGAGCTTTAATGGTGTCATGGTGCCTTCATTTTCTTTTGAGCATACCCAGATAAAGACGATGATGTCCTTTTTTGTTCTTTTAGTTTCAAATCTTTAAAAAAAGTTTCTTATAATTAATCCACATGACGCCATATGATTGGATTAGTGAGACCATATCAGCACATTAACAAAAAATATTAACGAAATTTAAATGGAATGACTAAACTGATGTGTGGTAGTGAAAGTCAGGGACCAAATTTATTAATTTTTGAAACTCAGGGACCAAAATGAGGAGTTTGATAAATGTCATGGACCATTTGCGATAAAAAAGCCTTCTTTTGTGTAATCCACGTGTCACCATTTTATTGGATTTGTGGGTTCCACATATAAACTAATAGAATAATTGACGAAATCTAAATAGAATGACCAAATTGATGTGCGGGAGTGAATGTCAGGGAATACATTGATTGATTTTGAAAGTGAAGAACCAAAATGATGAGTTTGATCAATTTCAGAAACTATTGGTGATAAAAACTCTTAAACTTAGGGACTCATTTGTGGTTAAAAAGAGACTGAAAGAAAAGTGCCGTTAGAGCCAATTTTTAGTAGTGCGAACCCATGTACCTTCTTTTCTTGTGTGATCAATACATGTCTTTTATATATATAGGGAGTAGGGCTCCTATTAACTTGGGTTATGTTTCAAGAGATCTGCAGGAAACCTCATATTCTTTAACATTTCTACATTGTCAATGGGTTGATTATTTGATGAATGACTAAATTGAATAATCTTTTATAGTAGAGAGTTACGGTGTGCTAATCTTTTGTACTCAAGTTCACATCCAGCTCTATTCTTATAGATTAGAATACCCTGAAAACAGAAGAGGGGTACCATTCTCCTCAGAGGCTCCAGGTCTGCTGTCCTTTTTTGTGTGTCTCATTGCTAATATTTTGACACATGTCCTCTAACTTAACTTAATCTCAAACTCTGTTAACTTTTTATTTAACATTTGAAAGTTAAAAAAAAATCCAAAATAATCTGATTGTTGGGTTAACGAGATCTGCAAATCCAAAATAGAATTCTCTCTGTGGCTGTTGGGTTACCAACGTAAGCAAACTTCTTCCCAATTTTTCTCCGTTGTTGTACTGCTTCTTCACTTCTTTCCAAGCCAGCTTTGGTTGAACTTGGATTCTATCCAGTTGAAACTAGCTTACCATGAGACCCATATCCTGCCAAGTGCCAACATTTCTCTACCGAAAACAATCCATCATACACATATGGACTAGAAGAAAGCTCTTACAGGAGTTCGTTTTCTCCATGGTTGTACTGCGTTTTCTCGATAGTTTATCCTTCAGAAGTTAAGCAACGAATCAGGTATAGGATATATATATATATATATATATATATATATATATATATATATATATATATATATATATATATATATATTTATTTATTTATTTATTTATTTATTTTAATCATTTATAGTTTTCTTGGTTCTTATTCATATATAAATTTGACTCTCATATTGCATTTTTCATTTTTCCTCAAGGACATGGATGGAGAAAATAATCCCTGTGAAGCCAATGGAACTGAAGCATATGAAAAGCACCAAAGAAGGATTTAGGCTTTGATCAGCTCTCAAATGACAAGCACCACAAAAACTCATGATAATGATATGAATGCGCAAGATGCTATGAGAAAAATGCTCAAGGAATTTACTTTGTTTTGGGACTAAAGTTTCAGTTAATACTTTTTATTAAAAATGAGTTTTATTTGGTTTCTTGTTTGGAAAGTAGTAGCGATTCTCAATTCTTATGATTTTCTGATGACTCATAAAATAGTTTGATTGAGAAGAAAGAATTTATTTTGTTTTTAGAGTGAAATTCGTTTGACACCAAGCAAACGAACCCCTGCAAGAGCTTTCTTCGAGTCACAAATCAGTTCTTGCATTTAAAGGACATACAGAGCACTACAACTGTGAGGGATGATTTCATATTCGTTGTAATCTCAGTCACCTCAAACTGAGATTTTCTGCACGACAATAACAACAGCAACATACACACAAGTGACAATTAATAAAGCCCTCCGTTCGCTTACTCAACTTTTCACCCAGTAAGCTTGTCCCACTGTTTCGAATCGTTTCCGTCTTCACTAAACAATTTCTACCTCTTCTTCGATCCAGAATTCCCAGAAAATCCTTGACCCCTAGAATACAATGGGATTTCACACCTGAAAAATCTCTCACTCTACCACCTCTTAGCAAATCCATATTCCGTGATCTTCTCCTTGACTTCAGCCAACAGCTTTTGGCATATGGTAGAGAAATGTTGGCAGGATATGGGGTCTCATGGTAAGCGTGTTTTCAAGTTTCAACTCGACATAATCCAAGTTCATCCAGAGCTGGCTTGGAAAGAAGTGAAGAAGCACTACAACGATGGAGAAAAATTGGGAAGAAGTTTGCTCACGTTGGTAACCCAACAGCCACATAAAGAATTCTATTTTGGATTTGCAGACCTCGATAACCCAACAGTCAGATTATTTTGGATTTTTTTTTTTACTTTTAAATGTTAAATAAAAAGTTAACAAAGTTAGAAACTACGTTAAGTTAGAAGACATGTGTCAAAATATTAACAATGAGACACACAAAAGGGGACAGCAGACCTGGAGCCCTCATCAGACAATATTCAGTGCATAACCTGTAACATCTTATTCGTAGAAGCTCGATTCCTTTTGGGATACAACTTAAGTTTTTCAAAGTACAGGGATTTAATTCAAGCAAAGAACAAGACGGACAATTTAAACGAGCAAAATTAGGGTTAGTGGGTTGACTTATTTTCAGCAAAATTTCATAAGATTTTATTTCTTACAATTTCTAAATTGTCATAAATTCTGGTTATAATTTGCAAATCCTTTCTGCTGATTTCATTTCATGCCTATTTTCATCTTCAAACGCACAATCTCGTAGACTAATTTTTTTTTTAAATATTGCTTAAAACACCTTCCTTAATTCATTTTCTTCCTACCCTAGAAATACATTGCTAATACAAGCCATTCTTCTCCATCAATATTTTCAATCGAAGTTGAAACTAGAAAAAAGTATTCATATTAGGAATCGAGAATTTGATCTTTTGCATTGCCCTTCCACCTTCCACCTTCCACTCTAATAGAACCCCTTGTTCTAACCTTACACTTGTACAGTAATATTCCTCTCTGTATTATTTAACAACTTCTTTAACAAGACATGCCCTGCATTTGCACAAGTGTTCAGTATTTATACCGAACTGCAAGCTAAGGCAGTTACAAGAAATTTCCCAAATCTTATCTCTAACCAACCAATTATTATTGTTGGCACTAACACCCAACAATTACTAACAGCATCCTATCATTACCCCACCCTAAGAAATGAACCTTGTCCTCAAGGTTGGAATGTAGGAAACCTGTTTACAAATTCTGCATAGTTTTCCCATGTCGCCTCCTCCTTAGGACGATGCTTCCATTGCACCAAAACCTGTGTTGTAGATGAACTGCCATGACCTGTTAACCTCCTCCGCAATATTGCCAATGGATAATCCTCCAATAGTTCGTCCTCTGTAGCTACAGGTAATGGAACTGTAGGAATGATATTAGAGCCCAATTGTTTCATCAAGCAAGAAACATGAAAAACTGGGTGAAGTTTTGATGTGGCAGGTAATTCAATTTTATAAGCCACTTGACCAATCTTCTGCAACACCTTAAATGGACCATAAAACCGTGGCTGAAGCTTATGAAAGGGATGTTTAGTGAGGCATTGGTGTTGATATGGTACCAATCGCAGAAAAACCATATCTCCCACCTCGAAAGATCGTTCACTTCGATGTTTATCAGCTTGCTGTTTCATCCGTACTTGAGCCGAGACAAGATTAGTGTTGAGCTGAGACAAAATTCTTCCCCTTTCTTGTAAGCTTTTATCAACCAAATCAACTTTAGTTGCTCCTGATTCATAAGTAGGCACAGCAGGAGGTGGTTGACCATATACAACCTCATAAGGTGTCAGTTTTGATGAAGTATGAAAAGTAGTATTGTAGTGCCATTCTGCCCAAGGAAGCCAATGAACCCACTTTTTTGGTTGATGACTGTAAAAACATCTCAAGTATGTTTCCAAACCCCGATTGGTAACTTCTGTTTGACCATCTGTTTGGGGATGGTAACCTGAACTGAGACACAATTTGGAACCTTGCAGTGCAAAAAATTCCTTCCAAAAAGAGCTCAAGAAAACAGGGTCTCGGTCACTTACTATTGTGGACGGTATACCATGAAGTTTGAAGATATTATCAACAAACATCTGTGCAACTGAATATGCAGTATATGGATGAGACAACGGCAGGAAATGAGCATATTTAGAAAGGTGGTCAACGACCACAAAAATAATGGTTTTTCCCTTGCAAGTGGGAAGACCAACGATGAAGTCCATTGCTATATCGGTCCACACAGTAGAGGGAATGGGAAGTGGATTCAGTAAGCCAGGGGAAGCCAGAGTTTCAGTCTTGTTTTGTTGACAGACCTGACAAGCTGCCACCCACTGCATCACATCCAATTTCATACCTTGCCAATAGAAAGACCTGGAGATCCTCTTATAAGTTTTAAGAAAACCGGAATGTCCTGCCACTAGAGTGCAATGATGCTCATAGAAAATTTTTTCCCGCCAACAACTCGATGGACTCAATACAATCCTACCTTTATACTTAAGAAATCCATTATCAAAATGGTACTTAGTTGTGGAAGTGGAAGCACCATAAGAAGACAAGGATAAGTCTTTAATCTTGGCAATAATCCAATGATCTTGTTCGCCATGCCTCCTTATATCATCCAACCAACCCATGTACAGATACGAAATGGCAGACAACTCAGCATCAGAATTCATTCGAGAAAGGGCATCAGCAGCAATATTATCACATCCTTGTTTATATTGTATCTCGTGATCGAACCCAAGAAGTTTAGAAATCCACTTTTGCTGAAAAGGGGTGTGAGCTCTATTTTGTAAAAAGAACTTCAAACTGTGGTGATCAGTTTTAATAATAAAATGCCTTCCTTGAATGTATGACTGCCACTTCTTGATTGCATGAACAATTGCCAACATTTCTCTTTCATAAGTGGACATTGCTTGAGCTCTGGGGCCTAATGCTTTGCTTGTAAAAGCAATTGGTTTACCACCTTGATGTAAAACAGCACCAATTCCAGTATTGGAAGCATCAGTTTCGATTGTAAATTCTTTGGAGAAATCTGGTAAAGCAAGAACTTGGGGAGACACCATAATATCTTTGAGAGCTTTGAAAGCTATAGTAGCCTCATCAATCCACTTGAATGCATCCTTTTTAGTTAGAACTGTCAGAGGTCCACAAAGTTTCCCATAGTTTGGAATAAACTTTCTATAATATCCCGTGAGGCCAAGAAATCCCCTTAAAGCCTTAACAGAGTGAGGAAGAGGCCAATTCTGTATAGATTTCAGCTTAGAAGGATCTGCAGCCACCCCCTGCCTGGACACCACATGGCCTAAGTATTCAATTTGGGATTTACCAAAATCACACTTGGTTTTCTTTACAAATAACTGATGGCCTTTGAGGACTTTGAAAACCAGAGACAAATGGTGAAGATGGGATTCCCAAGAGGCACTGTACACTAAAATATCATCGAAGAAAACCAAAACAAACTTCCTCAAGTAGTGTCTGAAAATCTCATTCATCAAACTTTGGAAAGTAGCTGGGGCATTTGTAAGCCCAAATGGCATTACTAAAAATTCATAATGACCATCATGGGTGCGAAATGCTGTCTTCTCAATGTCACTAGGATGTACCCTGATCTGATGATAACCAGCTTGCAAATCCAACTTCGAAAAAAATTGAGCACCAAACAACTCATCCAACAATTCATCAATTAATGGTATTGGATACTTGTCCTTGATTGTTAACAAATTAAGAGCTCTATAATCCATGCACATCCTCCAACTATTATCTTTCTTTTTAACTAGCAAAGCAGGTGAAGAAAATGGGCTGTTGCTAGCTCGAATAAAACCAGAGTCTAATAATTCCTGGACACATTTTTCAATTTCAGATTTTTGTAAAGGACCATACCTATAAGGCCTTGCACTTGGAGGCTTGCTGTCTTCCAAAAGAGGGATTTTATGGTCATGAGAACGGAAGGGAGGCAGTGTGGTTGGTGCTTGGAATACAGAAGCAAATTGAGATAATAAGCCATCTAACTCGGTTTTTTGAAGGACAGTGAGATCCCCAACAATAGCAACCTGAGTCTTGGGTTCAATGAAGAAAAGAACTACACCAAAAGGACCTTGAGAAAGTAATTTCTCCACTTGACAGGTTGAAATGGACATTGGTGAAGGAGGTGGAGAACTAGAAAGACAATAGTGCTTTCTACCCAATGTAAATTCCATTTTTAGTTTGTCAAAGTCCCAAAGAATAGGACCCAAAGTTCTTAACCACTGAGCTCCTAAAACCACATCACAACCACCCAATTGTAGTACATAGAAATCAGAAATATACTCATATTGTTGAATCTGCAACTTAATCTGAGAACAACAACCCTTACTGGAAATAGTTCCCCCATTTGCAATCATTACCTCAAAAGAATTATTAGAATCAACCTTCCAACCCAATTGTTTGGCAGTAGACAAGCTAATGAAGTTGTGTGAGCTACCCGAATCCAACAACACAACAACTGGACAATTCTTAATGAACCCAAAGACCTTCATAGTTTAAATATGTTGAGGAGCTGATGTGCCAAAAACTGCACAAGCTGTAACTTCGATTTGTTGATCATTTTGATCCTCCCCACCTACATCCTCAATCCTATCAGCAGAAAGATCTAATAGCAGTAATTGTTGGGTAGCACACACATGTCCCCGAACCCATTTCTCGGGGCAAGAATAACATAACCCCTTCTTTCTACGATCTTGGAGTGCTTCAAATGACAATGTTCTCACATTACTAGCCTTAGATGTGGTGTTAGAAGAAGAACTATTACCAGATAACAGAGGCACATATTTTGGATTTGTAGAATTACTGAAAGAAGAATTATAATTTCTGGAGAAAGTTCGAACCTTGGGATCGGATAATTTGATGTCCAATTGAAAAGCCAAAGCAATTGCTTCATATACATCAGATGGGCGAAGTAATTTGACATCGTGACGTAACTCCAGTATCAACCCTCCAATGAAACAACTGCGGAGCATTATTGGACCGGTCTCCGTAGTCCGATTCGCCAACCGACGAAACTCAGAGACGTACTACTTAAGAGAACCCAACTGCTTCAATTGAACTAGGGCTTCGGTAAAGTCCTCGAATTCAGAGGGCCCAAATTCTTTACAGAAGAAATGAACAAAATCTTCCCATTTTGGGTAATTCTTGATGCAGTTCCTCCATTGAAACCATTGTAAAGCTTCATTGTCCATATGAAAAGAAGCCATTCGTACCTTTTGTTTATCGTCGATAATGAAGTAATCGAAATAATGCTCTGCCCGATAAACCCATGCCAAAGGATCATCGCCGTCTGAGAATCGAGGGAACTCAAGCTTGATCAATGACGGTCTGGGTTGAAACGACGAATCTTGACGGGGAAAACGCTGACCCATATGAGCAATTGGATCAGACAAGGTTTCTTCAGACCCACCCATTTGATTTGCAGAATCACCATGGTCATCATGAGGACGATGAGGACGATCAGCGCCTAAAAAATGAAATTCCAAGGCTGAGAATCGAGACTCCATTGATGCGATTACAGTGGATAGATTCTGGATTGTCGACCCAATCGTTGCGACGGAAGATTGGATTTCCTGAACCGAACCTTCAAGAGCTGCTACTCGTGTATCCATGGTTTTGGCACGCGTCGTTGCTCTCGTCATACAAGAAGGGAAACGTGGAGGTTTGTTACTGGCTGATACCAATAATAGAACCCCTTGTTCTAACCTTACACTTGTACAGTAATATTCCTCTCTGTATTATTTAACAACTTCTTTAACAAGACATGCCCTGCATTTGCACAAGTGTTCAGTATTTATACCGAACTGCAAGCTAAGGCAGTTACAAGACATTTCCCAAATCTTATCTCTAACCAACCAATTATTATTGTTGGCACTAACACCCAACAATTACTAACAGCATCCTATCACACTCGGTTCGCTCTCCTTGTTTTTGCAGAAGGTATACATTGACCAACCTACTTGAACTCAATGATTTGAACCCACCACCTTTATCTTAATGATTATTTTGTGGGTTTGATCATATTTTTTTGGTCAATTTATCGATTTCGATAATTTGTTGATATTTCTATAGAATATTTCATGCATTTGGATCACCGAGATTTCATATAAAATAGAAATTTAATACCTTCAATGCATGCATGGAGTTGCAATATTGGTGAACGCAGAAGTACTGCGAATGCATTGTGTCAGTGCAGCTATCTTTGTTAAGATTTACATCAATCATAAGAATATCTTTCAACTATTCAACCGTTTATTTTTATCGATTGTTCGTTTCCAAAACAAATTGAATAATTGTCGTGTTTATTTTTGTAGCATGATTAAGAAGGGAATGACTAAACAAACTCCACTCCACCCTCTTATCTCCTTCCAACTCCCCTCACTTTCAGGGTCTCCACAATTGCTCTCCACGCCGCAAAACTGACCACAAATAAGAGAGAGAAGCAAACTTCAAGTTTCAAAAGCCCCCTAAGCCATTTCCCTAAGCCCAAATCAATCAATGGTGGATCAAGAGAATCTTAAAGGACCTAGTTCAAAACAAGGATATCATTAGATTAAGAGCTCGTTAATGATGAAATTCAAGTGTACCCTAAGTCATACAAAATAACATGATATTGCTACGCAAGTCAATGAAGTTGGAGACTTCAGCCACGGGTTAGGTAATTTTGAGTTGTTATAGAGAATATCTTGTCCATTTCCTCTACTTTGTGTGTTTGGCATAACCATCGCTCGAGGAGGTGGTCGTAGAACTGCTTAGCAAACCACGCCTTGAAAGATGGTGAATGAAGATGTCACGAAGCTTGGATCCAAGTTTAATCTTACTTCTTGACGGTGTTTTCTAGGACACTAATTTACAAGCACATCTCACAAAAACATAAAACCTTTTATACTTTTTCTCACTTGATCTCAAGTTGATCTTCTCTAATGCGAAAGTTCTTTACAGTCATGTAGCCCTACCAAAATTTCTCTCGAGGGCATGACCATCTATAGCTAAAGCAATCAAAAGGGACCATCGTGCTACTCCTGCTAGTAGGCTGCTAAAGCATTAACAGGGAAAATCACTCTTCTTCCCCTGTTTTTTTAACTTTTTAACATTTTTTTGTGTTAAGTGAGATATTTGTCACCAAAAGAACGTCAGATATTTGATAGCAGCTTGGTAAAGAGGTTGGCATTACAACTTTAAAGAAAACGCACCATCTTAGATCAATAGAAGGCAATGCAACATACAGAAATAGGCATCAAAATTTCTATAATACCAAACATAATTAGTAAGAATATGAAACAGGTATAGTACGTGAAGAAATTGAGTTTCCACCGTAAAATCAATTGGCAATAGGGAGTAACCCAACTCCTTATAAGCACAAGCAAGGTTGGGAAATGATTCACTCTCAACACGCCTTGCGGCCAATTTTCAAGCTTATCATGTGGACAACACAAATTGCGTGACGTGGAGCACGTGTTGCCATTAAACTTCACACATATGACAACAGGGAGTAGCCCAACTCCTTATAAGCACAAGCAAGGCAGGGAAATGATTCACTCTCAACACGCCTTGCGGCCAATTTTCAAGCCTATCATGTGGACAACACAAATTGGGTGACGTGGAGCACGTGTTGCCATTAAACTTCACGCATAGGACAACATGCTCTAACCCTGTGAAAAAAATTGAAGCTCCACCGTAAAACCAACGCCTTATAAGCATGCAAGATGCAAATCCCCTTCTTTCTCTGATGTGAACATTATGTGAACGATACGTATGAATATAATACAAGTACCAAACCTAACTTATCATAATCCTAACACATTATCTCACCCTACCTAATCGCTTGAGCTAACACTAACAAGTACAGGAAGTTTATCTTAGTAATGAATAAAGAATTTACACACAAAAATTGAAGGACAAAGAAATGTCAAATCAATTCCAAACAAATGCACTCCTAACATAAACCAAATTCCAGAATTAACTCGTCTCAATCAAATATCGCAAAATTGTATTGATTGATCAACTTAATTTCGCCAACGAACCCAACATCTCTCTGCAAATTCCAACAAATTTTACTAAGATATTCACAACCTAAATATCTGCATATATATAAATAAGAACTAATCAAGAAATTAACATGGATTAATCAAAGGGTACAACCACAGAAGAGAAAGAAGAAGCAAAGCATACAAGCCAAGGCCAAAGACTCCACCACTGTTATCAACGTCCACAGCACATCATCAAGTATTGAGAAGCCGAACCCCCCGAAGCTCTGCAAGTTCAAACTCCACCCAGAAGTGAAGTACGACAGGTTGAATATTTCGGTCCACGACCGCCGGAATATTCCTAATGACGGCATGGAGAACTCGAAATCCAGACAGCTGAAAGCTGCCGAGTACCACCTTGCTGCGCACATGATGGACTAACAGATGATCTCTCTCAAATACTTCTTTGTTCTGGCAGAGGGCTTTCTAGCATGTTCATAACAAAGTTGCAATTTTTCCAAAAAAAAAAAAAAAAACAATTGGAATAGTAAGTAGGATATATCTTATATTTTATGCTTAATTAGGTAATAATTTATGAATGACATGTGTTCCAGCTACGTCTTTTTTTTTTTTTTGGGGAAACGTGTTCCAGCTACGATTTATTTGGGTGGTGATCAAGAATTTGAGGTGGGGACGACTGTGAGGTTACATATATATCAATTTTTTTTTTTTTGGAAACTAGGAATAACATTCCAAGGCTGAGAAGCCAGAAGGTACATGAAAGCCTACGAAGAGGCAAACACCAAGAAAGGCACAACGAAAACCACAGAGATAAAAAGGGGATACAACCAGAATACGCTTCAACCAAGTTGAGCGTCACCCCTAACACCGCCACAACAAACAATGACATAGATTCTACTCCTTTTATATCATGTCCGGGAATATGGTTTCATTTGCATCTTATATTCTAAGAATTAGAATGGGAAATGGTTCCTAGCCATACATGAGAGATGATAGATGCTCTCACAATGCAAGCCATACATGAGAGATGATAGATGCTCTCACAATGCAACAGTGGTGGAGTCAGAATTTTTGTATAGAAGAGGCACAAATGTCTCAATTTGTAACCTTTTTTTTATTTTACAAAAATTACTCTGTCGTGTCATTATCCTCTACCTTAAACCTAACCCCAAGCCTTTATGACTTTCTTTTTCTCTCCCCCGCTGATTCTAGCCTAAAGTCATATTCAAAACTCACCAGAAACGGATTATCTGAACTCTATAGGAGCCACCAAAGTTTTCTATATGAAAATTGGTCAGGATTGGCATGGGACCATCCGAGTCCCATGGCTCCGCCCATGCAATGCAACATGCAACTTTGCTAGATGGACGTGAGTTTAATTACAAAAGAGAGAATCAAATTCTTATCGTGGATAGTGAAATAAGCATTGATGTTAGAATAATATTACCGCCTAATAACAATAGTACACTTTAAACGATACTACTCTTTACCTGTAATTGAAATATTTTAAATTGGTAACCTGTGAAAGAAACGTTCCTACGAGTGAGAAGAGAGACATTGAATCCAGACAATTGCTCTTGCAAGAGGGAAGGTCATCAGCTTCTTCAGTCGAAACGAAACGCTAGTTTCTTTGGACTGTTGTGGATCATGAGATTGAGATGATGACGAGAGCCATGACTGCTTACTTTTAGGTGGTGAGTATATATCTCTATTGCTATTTTAATTGTGATATTTATGTTTTTTTTTCTTTCCAAATAAACAGAATAATATACTATATAAAATACAGTTTGGGCAATGGGTGGCTGTCATGTAACCAACAGGATATTCTTCGGATTCTTTTGTGAAAATTCTGATGATCGATGAATTGTATTTATTCATTGTACATTATATGATTAATTTTTATTAAGTATTGTTTGTGTTTATTTTAAATAAAAGAATTTAAAATGATTTCAGACTGCATAATATACGATAAAAAAACATGATTCACGAATCTCCGAGATCCTTACAAACAGACTCCAAAGAGGATCCGAATTCATCTTGTAGGTTATCTACTGTAGTAGCTAAGGCTTTGAGCACCATACCCTGTCATGCTCAATCTTTTATTTTATTTTATACTTAATAGTTTTGAATTTTGATTTTCTTGCAGAGGAATTTGAAATTCTCACCTAATCGGGGTTTGAATGGCAGAAGACATTGCAAATTCCTTCACGAATATAACTTCTAAATAAATGACTCTCATTAAGTTTTGGAATCTTCTGGTTAAAAATCTTTTGATATAACCAAAACCGTTTATGACGATGATATTTTTCAAAGAAGCATTTCCGAACCAGAAATCTTCACTATTAATTATTATCGTGTTAGTCTTCTCGTCGTGTATGATGTTGCTACGAAGAAAGCAACAATTAAAATTTTGGCCTTGTTCCACAAAAAAGCCAGATTTTGCAAGTTAGATAAGGACGCCGACATGTGCCTCGTAGGGACTTTTTTTGTCTAGTAAGCTGTAAACCAAAAGAAAGTTTACCAATAAACCAAAATGTCAATAGAGCATGAAGACCTTTGATTGAAATACTCAAAAAGTAACTAACAATTTAAAATCAAACCATAAACATATGACTTTTCTTGAACAGCCAAATGAAGACGAAATGTCACCGATATATAACTTTAGTAATTTGTCCACTATTTCATAAGAGAATTGTAATTCAACTGGTTCAAAATATTCATAGAATGTTTAGGGAGAGGGGAGACTACCCTATTCTAGGGTCAAGGCGCACTGCAAGTTTTTATGAGGACTTACAAATGGGGACTTATCTCATTTTTTGGTTTTTACAGATCGCCTACAAAGAGAGATTGCCAATAACGATACTCGAACCTAGGCATACGCCTAGTAAGGAGAACGATCCTTAACCTAACCGACCCTAGTTGGCATTTGTTCAAAATATCCACCACATCTAAAGATTCGTACTTTCTTTCATATTAAGAGTAAATTGTAGCTATGGTCGCTTAACTTTAGCTCAATTGGAGCAATGGTCCCTCAACTAAAAATCCATTACCATTGGTCCCTCAACTTTAATTCAACTGGAGAAATGGTCCCTTAACTTTAACCCAATTGTAGCAATGGTCCTTCCAACATAACTCGTTTTGACAAAAATTTTGACATAGTTGACGAAAATGACCATAATTACACACTTTGATAAGTTGAGGGACCCTAATTGTATAAATGGTCATTTCAACATAACTTATTTTGACAAAATTTTGATGAAATTGATGAAAAGGACTATAGCTACACATTTTGATAAGTTGAGGGACCAATGGTAATGAATTTTTAGTTGAGGGACCATTGCTCCAATTTGATTAAAGTTGAGCGACCATTGCTACAATTTACTCTTCATATTAATGCTTAAAATGATATTTTTACCGTCTATTTATTCCATTTTTTTAATAGAGATGAGATTCACATTCATTTGTGGGCCATATCTCTATCAAAAAAATAATACAAATAGATAATAAGTGTACGATTCCATAAATATATATTTTTTTTGTTGCAGAAACTGCGCTTAGATTATTACAAGTGGTGCAAATGCAACCAAATAAAAAAATATTGCCAGCTTAATACCACTAAACTCATGTGTTTAGTGTGGACGTGTCAAGGTTATTTTTGACTAATGCTCGTGGGGCATATTGTATCTTTTGCTCCGTTGAAAGCAAGTTGTTGTAAACAAAATTCTTACCTTAAACTGTCAACGGATCTTCCGATGGGTGAAAGTAGACATGAGAAAATGCTCTAGTGCGCAACATATAATGCATGCCTTTTCTAGCATTTTTATTGGATTTTTACAAAGTACATCCACACTTTAAAAAAAAGTGACGTGATGTTTGTTAGAGTTTTTTTTAACAGACGATATTATTTACATTAAATAAGTAAGAGAGTGGACTAAATCTTACAATAGCTAGCAATAATATAGTTTAAATTCTTTTTTAACCAATAATAAGGTTCAAAATCGTTTTTAACAACAACCGAACATAAGATCTTTCACTTATAAATAATAAGGAATACCATTAGAATGTAATACTAAGTGACAATGTTTGTTCTAGTTTACCTATAAAAACCCAAAAAATATAAATAAAAAGGGAAATAATTATCCACACATTTTCATCTTTTACGCACTTCTGCTGATATCGACTTTAATTTATTTATTTATTTATTCAATATCATATTTTTTTAATTTTTTATTTATCAAAGTATTCAATCTCATATCTAAAAAAATAGTTGAGCAAACATTAAAACAAAGAAAACGCGAGGAGGATGAGGGGGCTCCACAGCATATGACCCACTGAAAACGATGGGCCATAATTTTTGGTGTGTTCCCATCAATTGAGAACCTGGATCCAGAAAATAATCGAAATAGACCAAGAGCCTAGCCCAATAACGTGGGCCCAGAATCTGGAAAACCCGAAGAGAAACCCTAACCCTAGTGACCTCAGACTACGCCCTCCCTTGCACGTGACAAAGCATCTAATTACAAAAGTGAATATGAAGCGCCGCAGCAGGTAACCCTATTAGCACAGAAATACAAATTGGCTCACCAGGACCGTCCGATTTCCCCCCACGTCACCTATCCGCGTCAATCCGCCTTTCAGCGGCTCAGATCGCTGGTTGCAGAGTTACTGCTTGAGCGAACCAAGCAGCTCCTCTCTCGTCCCTCTCTCCCTCTATCTCACTCCCTCTTCCAAATCCAATCCCAATTCGTTTTCTCGAGAATACAAAGAGCATATTTTCTCTGGAAATTTGTGTGAGCTTTGAGAAGATGAAGGCTATGGAGGAAGTTGTGGAGGAAAACGAAGTTAAGCCTTTGACTGCCGAGCAATTGGAGCTGTACGAGTCGCAGTCCGAGTCTGAGTCCGAGTCCGACGACAGCGTAGGCGATGAGGAGGAGGACGCTGACGAGGATGAGGACGACGACGACGACGCGGATGACGACGAAGAGGACGACGATGACGACGAAGAGGACGACGACGACGATGTTCAGGAGGTCGTACAGTCGTCTGGTGGTCCTCCGGTTCACGCGGTAGACGACGAAGACGATGAGGACGAGGACGAGGACGACGAAGGCGGTGACGACGACGACGACGATGGCGAGGGAGACGACGACGACGACGACGACGAGCCTGAGGAAGAGGTATAAACACAAGCTTTACATATTTCCATTTTTTTCTTTTTTTTAATTATTTATTTTTGGTTTAGATTCAACAGATCTGGTATTTTTATATGTTTTTGTTGTGTTCATATGAAGAAATAATTTATGATATTATTTAATCTGAATTTTCTAGCGGTCTGGCCTTGAAATTCAAGTTAGATTTAAATTTTCTTTGAGTTTTTCCTCTTTTTTTTTTCAATTTTAATTAGATTTCAAATATTTTTCTGTGATCTGTTAGTCTGTATATTTGCAGTGAAGCATGGCTATACAGTTTATTAATATTTATTATATCTGAGATTTCTTTATTTCCTCCAGTGAGAAGATTTTTCTTTTAGCCAAATTTAGAGAAAAGTCCTCCATCAGATTTTCTTGCAGCTTTTATTTCTCTGCCTCTGCTAGGCTTGTCATAGAACTTTATAAAATTATTCTTAAAGCCTTTTATTAATTTGGTTTTTATTTTTGGGTACAGATTAATTTTTGGTTTCTTCGTTGCTTGTTGATTCGATCCTTTATTTGCAGTAGATCGAATATATTTTCCTTTTTACCCTTTTGTAAATTTGGCATGTATTTTGTTGTAGCTGTGGCTATTGTTACTTTTAAATCGAAAAGATCTTCGGCCTAAAGCCGTTTGAGATTACTGTTCTTCGTTGACAAATTTTGTGCAAATTATGTCTACTTTCGTAGTTACCAGTTGTCGGAATTTGACAGCAACAAGCCTAACGGATCTATCAGGCTACCGGCTATGTTTATGCCTACTGTCGTGGTTGCTCTTTTATTGTAATTGTTTGAATGGCAGCTTCTGTTATCGGTTCATTTGTTCATTGTGTATGTTTCTGTTTTGTTATGGTATGTGCTGGTTCAACCGCTGCTGACATGTTTTGAAAATCTCCAGGATGAGCTAGGAACTGAGTACCTTGTCCGCCCAGTAGGTCGTGCTGAGGATGAGGAAGATGCGAGTGATTTTGAGCCCGAAGAGAATGGCGTTGACGAAGATGAAGAGGAGGGTGATGATGCTGGTGGGAAGGCGGAGGCTCCCCCAAAGAGAAAGAGATCGGGCAAAGATGACTCAGATGACGACGACAATGATGATGGAGGAGAGGACGATGAGAGACCCTCCAAACGATAGGGGTTAGAGGAGGACGGACCATTAACAAAATGGGTCGGTCTCACTCTCGCTTAAACTCATCGTCACGCTTGTAGAAAGAAGGATAGGATGAATTCGGAATTCTGTGGTGCTGTTTATGTTGGTGTAGTAGTATGATGGTGGAGTAAATTTCGTAGGTTTACAAGAAGCTTTTCATATTTTGTTAATGCTCAGTTGATGTGAGTCAGTCAGTTTGAAAGAGGTTGGTTTTAGAGAAGTTAATGTAAGTTTAAGTTTAAGAAACTTGATTAAGCTTGATAGTCTTCCCAATATTCTCTTCTGTTTTTTATCTGGTAGGGTTGGTTGCAGGTTTGTTAGGTAGGACCCTTTTGAACTCTTGAACGTTTGGTTGGGTGAGAATGTCTAAGCCGATGATGGTTGATTCTATTTCTATCTATAATGGTGGACCCTCATTTTTAGCTTGTGAATGAATAAACTATCATCAATTTATATGAATTTTTGCACAAATGACCTTTTAAATTGGGAATTGGATGCTCAGGAGCCTGCTGACCAGCGTACGTGGGCTGTTGGTTTTTGATTTAACGACTACAATTATTATAACTTTTAAAGAGATCCTCTGTTTGTAGCCGTTGGATCAAATTTAATTCGTTGAGTAAAGAGTTTAAACTATGACTAGAAATAGCATGGGTTTATAAATAAAAACACAATAGTATATTTTGAAAGTAAATATTTGTAAATTAAAGAATAATTGCTGATAACATATGAATAATTTAAAGTTCAATATGAATAATGGTCTTCGATTTATCTAATTACTTCAATTTGATGTTTATAAATAAATAAAAATGCGTGAAAAGTTAAACAAAAAAATGAAAATAATTTTTATTAAGATTTCGTCAGCACAAAATGATGTCGTTGGGCCTTGTTGAGTGAACAAAAATGATCCAAACTCTGATTAAAGCAAACTCTTCAAAGTCCGCCGACAAAAATTAGGAGACCAAATAAAATAAGAGAAGCTAAAAAAACAAAAATAAATAAATAAAAAACAAAATAGGAAAAGCAAATTGATAAAAATATCCAAGACGGCAATGGCAATGGCATTGCTTAGTAGTTACTACTTCTCGGATGGAAACGAATCTTGACGATGGTCAGTCCTTGGATCCTCCAATCAAATTTGTATTAAAATATGGAGTTTTAACAATATTATTTTAATTCATATTGCTTTAAAAACCTCTCTCTAAATTATAAAAATATAGAAATAGGATAAGACTATAAAAATAAAAATATAATTAAAAAAATGATAGGGCATTTTTGATAGGTGGGTAGACCCCAAAATTGGAAACATCTATTATAAGCATTATGGTTCCATTTACTTGCTTCAAGTGTCATCCTCAAACTAAAAAGATAATAGAATTTGGTGGATATTGACCAAATTACAGGAAAAGGATCTTAGGGATTCTAGAGATCATGTAATCGTGTTCGTTCATCGTACATCGTGCGGTCTGAAATCATTTAAAATTTAAAATTTAAAAGTCAAATATAAATAGTACCTAACGAAAACTGATCGCACAATGTACGATGAACGGACACGATTGCAAGATCCCTAGTATCCCTAGAAAAAGTATTCGGCGATGAACCTTTTCCCAAATTACAAGATTGGATGGTACAAGTTTGGTGTTGCATCTCTCTCTCTCCGTCCCCAAGTGAATACATAAATAAGACAGCCAACACAAAAAGGGAAATTTAGGGTGAGTTTGAAAAATGTGATCTGATTTGATATTGGAAGGGAAATTGAAAATCTAGTTTTTAATCTGATTCGTCCGAAAATCACCTTTAGCTCGTTCGGCGCAATGTGAAACCAAATTTAGATCAAATGTAGGGGTTAATAATCGATAATTAATGGGTGAATCTTGCTAAGTTAAGGTGGGTATTGTTAACTTTTTGTTTAGTTGTCTTTGTCGTTTGCAGTAATTATAGAAATTCAATATGAGTTGTCAGGCCTCCCTTTAGTGGATCCGGTAGTACCCTGGTGGAAAACCGGAGGTGAATGGATCGAGTTTGTTAGATCTGCTACTAAACGGTGTTTTGTGATATGATTCGCAGCCCACCATATCTTTCTACAATCTTCCTATCAAAATGTAATTTTTTTTCATGTCGTGATTGTTTTAAGAGTTTTCATCTCTCACATGATATTGCAACAATGGACACGGACGCTTCCGTCTCTTTTTGTACGAGAGAATTCATGAAAAATCAGAAGTGAGACCCGCAAATCCACATCCACACCGTCGGATCCAAATCCAACGCCCCATAAAAAACGAAGGGCACAAATTTAATTAATGAAACGATTTATTAGTTAGAAGAAATGGTGCTATCACAAAAGAAAAAGGAAAAATAGAAGAAAACGATTGTAAGCGTGTATGGTTGAACTCGCACCGTCTCTCTCTCTCTCTCTCTCTCTCTCTCTCTCACTCGTTTTTCACCTTCTTCTTCCCTCCGACGCTCTCTCTCTCTCCTCTCTTTCTCTCTCCAAATTGAATACTTTGCATCGCAGCGTATATTACAACGCAGACATTGCATTTGCGTCCTCAGATTTCAGCCGCTGATCGAATCCGATCTGTGAAATGCTTGCTCATTGATCTCTCATCTCCGTCCGATCCGCGGCCTTCCAAAGATGATGATCTTTAGCCCTGTAACTGCCGGCCAGGTGCTCAATTTCTCAGCTTCTACTGTTTTCTTCCAGATCTTGCTCGAATTCAAGCCCTTGCTTCTCGGATTAGTGTAATTTTGTCACTGATTTTGGTATAAAGTGGTGATTTTTGCTGAAAGATAGTGATGATTTTGTTCCGTGTGGTTGCAGGTTTCGTTCTTGCTCGGAGTTATTCCGATAATCTCAGCTTGGATTTATGCCGAGTATTTGGAGTACAAGAAGAATTCACTTTCTTCCAAATTGTGAGTTGAACAATTGTTGCGCTTTAGCTTAATTAATTTCTATGCATTTAAGCATTGCATTACCGAAAGCTCAAACTTTGTATGTATATGTATGTGTAAACTTTTGTAGTTTTTGTGGATGTGAGTAATCGAAATGAGATCGTTCGGGTTTGTGCTGAGTGAGATTGGTTTTTAACATTAGTAGGTGCTCCGAGGTGAATTTGGTTGAAGTGGAAAAGGAGGCGGTTAAAGAGGATGACAGAGCTGTTTTGTTGGAGGGAGGAGGTCTTCAATCTGCCTCCCCGAAAGCTCGAACTCCATCTGGATATCCGCCAATTTTCAGGTTTCTAAATGACACTCATTGGACTCCGAGATGTTAGTTAATGATTGCTAAGCCATGTGCTAACGCCTAACGGTTATTATATGTGTTTAGGTTCATGTTGATGGATTCGTCTTTCTTGCTTGATAATCGGCTGACACTTAGGGCAATGTAAGTGAATTTTTCCATGGGTTGATTGAAAGGTATATTCTTTTTTAGTGTATCAGAATGACGACCTTGGCTTCTCTTTGTGTCTCTCTTACAGATCTGAATTTAGTGTCCTGTTAGCATACTTCTACTTATGCGACCGTACGGATTTCTTCAATGCATCAACAAAGGTGACATTGATAACTTAGTCATATTATGTTAAACATGTCACTCTTCATTATCGGCAATGTTTGGTTTCGAATGAAGCAGTGTCTCTCAACAAAATATTTGATAAAAAGAAAGTACTGCCAAAATTCATCTATATTTCAACTTTTTTTTAATTATCTTTCTGTGAAGAGCCTTATGTTCTTGAATGTCATCTGTTTGTGCAGAGTTACAATCGGGATCTTTTCATATTTCTATACTTCCTTCTCATCATAGTTTCAGCAATGACTTCTTTCACGATACATAATGAGAAGTCTCCCTTAACCGGGAAAGCCATACTGTATTTGAATAGGCATCAAACTGAGGAGTGGAAAGGCTGGATGCAGGTTGGTCATTTTGTAATCTTTTATGACGTATACTTGTTAAATGTGCACTTTTTGGTACCGATGTTCAATATAAAAACCGTTAGGTCTTTACGAATGTTCACCAAACCATGCTTGTGTCATAGAGATTAATAATACAAGTCATCTGGCTTTCCACGTCGGTCTTATCATCATTGAGGTCTAACTCTTCTTTGCTCTACGTCACAGGTGTTATTTTTGTTGTACCACTATTTTGCTGCAACAGAAATTTATAATGCAATCCGGGTATTTATTGCTGCATATGTCTGGATGACTGGATTTGGAAACTTTTCTTATTATTATGTTCGCAAAGATTTCAGCCTAGCAAGGTTTGCACAGGTATTGGGGGTTTCCTAGATCTCTAAGATTGCGTGGGTGAGTTTGCCATATTTAGCATTTATATAACTCATCTCATTCCTTTTTGTTGTGTAGATGATGTGGCGGCTTAATTTCTTGGTTCTGTTTTGCTGCGTTATCCTTAACAACAGTTACGTGCTGTACTACATCTGTCCGATGCACACTCTATTCACTCTTATGGTTTATGGGGCACTTGGTATTATGAACAAGTACAATGAAATTGGGTCAGTGATAGGTGTGAAAATCGCCGCTTGCTTCTTGGTTGTTATTTTGGTGTGGGAAATACCTGGAGTGTTTGAATTGCTTTGGAGGCCATTTACATTCCTCCTTGGTAAGTAACTGGTACAGCTTTATTTACCATGTCAAACGTTGCAGACCACTGACCAAAATTGCTAAACAAATTTGCAGGCTACACAGATCCTGCGAAACCAGGTTTACCCCTCTTACATGAATGGCATTTTCGGTCGGGCCTTGATCGATACATATGGATAATTGGAATGATATATGCTTACTATCATCCAACTGTAAGTCTTGATTAAAATCCCGTCCATTTCCCCCATTTTCGAGTCCAATTTTGTCATTGGTGTAATTTTTCGTACTTTGACTAGTGGATTCAATATGAGAGCATCTGTTTAGGTTTTGTCATTCTTTTGAGTCAGTAGCTAACCAATTGGCATATATCTTTATAGGTTGAAAGATGGATGGAGAAACTGGAGGAAGCAGAATGGAAGCGTAAAACATCGATCAAATCAGCTGTTTCTTTGATAGCCTTAACGGTATTATAATGTCAGATTCAGGAAAATCCCTACTTCTTAAATATAGATCTCTGACAGTCTGAATTTCCAGGTGGGATACCTATGGTTTGAGTATATATACAAGATGGACAAGCTTACTTACAATAAATATCATCCTTTTACCTCATGGATTCCTATAACGTATGGTATCTCTCCTTGAATGCTTTAACAAATTGTATTGTATGTAAATTATCCTATTTGCTAATATAGCATCTTGTTCTTGTTGATCAGGGTCTACATATGTTTGCGAAATGTCACACAGCAATTCCGCAGCTACTCTTTGACTCTTTTCGCGTGAGTGGCTGTCTTGTGATATCTCAGTTTTTAATCTATTTTATCTCACCTATTAGAGTATTATTTTCTTTGGACAGCATTAGGTTTAACTATAAAACATTATGGTAGCTTTAGTTTTTAGTTTTAGTTAGAAAATGCGCCTTTATCTGTAATTTCTAAAGGTTCTTTTATATTTAAAATTTCTCTCTTTTTGTCCTTGTGACATTGTCTTTGGTTTACCAGATGGCTTGGAAAGATCACACTGGAGACCTACATCTTGCAATTCCACGTCTGGTTAAGGTAAGCGTTTAATTGTTCCTGCAGCACGTTTAAGGTTTCACTAATAAGACCGGCTTTGCAAATGTTTCAAGTACGCTCCCCTTTGTCAGCAAATATTTGGTCAATGAGAACTGGTGGCGCATTGTATACGTATTTCCAATTATGTACATACTTATGTTGGCAGATACCTTTCTTACTCTGGTTTCTGTGTGACTTTGCAGATCAAGTACCCCTGATGCTCAGCCTAAGTTGTTGCTTTCTATCATCCCGGATTACCCAATGTTGAATTTCATGCTCACTTCTGCCATATACGTTGCTGTAAGTAAATGACGTTATTTGCTGTAATCAGAAGAAGATACTCTATATCTCATGGTTCAAACTTTGCTATAATGCAGATCTCTTACAGGCTCTTCGACCTGACAAATACATTGAAAATAGCATTTGTACCTGGTAAAGATAACAAGCGCCTCGTCTCCAACATAGTTACAGCTACCGCAGTTTCATGTGGGTTATATTTCATCTCTTTCGTCTTCCTAAAAATCCCCCAAATACTGGTAAGTTTTATGCCTCCGAATTGGTTAGTTAATTAAGTCCGAGCCCATTTCACATTGTTCAAAATGGTAGTACGGGTGTTTCCCTGCTTCATTTGTTTACATCAAAAGTTCTCACATGGTTTCCATCTCACTTTGCGATTTTATTACGCTTAAAACTCCACAGGCTTGAGCAATCAAATATGTAAAAGATATAGAACAACACAAGGCCAGTTGCTTCTCAAGGTTTCTGTGTCACGGGAAAATACTGTTCGACCGCAAGAGTTCTTGCATCCGTAACCCGGTGGGGATATCAATTCATCGGCTGCTAATGAGAGCACTGGGTTGTTAATCGAAATGCAGATGATTGTAGTACCAGTTCTGTTTTTCATTTTTTTGTCTACGTTGTAATAGTATTAGATTTCGGGACCTAAATTGTATAGGGAAGGGTGAGTAATTGAATTGATTTGATCCCCAACCAGGAGGATACCTTTGCCATACTTAATACTGCCAAATGTCGACGTTTTTACTAGTTTGCTACTGCAAAAATACTTTGATTTTTAGCCAAAATGGTTCTTGTAATTTGCAAAACTTCTCATTTTAGTCATTGAGATTTGAAATCCATAAAATTGGTCTCTGAGTTTGTTCACAATCAATCATTTTGATCCTGTGAAAAATTTTCTTAAAATAAGGATAAAATGATAAAAATACTCTTAATTTTTGTCAAATCACTGTAGCCTATTGTTTATCATATTGAGGGTAATTTGGATCTTTATTTAACATAATTTTTCATTGAATGACCAAATAACATAATTTTTCATTGAATGACCAAATTGATTGATGATGGATAATCTCATGAACTACTTCTATTCATTTCAAATATCAGGGATCAAAATAAAGAGTCAGACAAATCTCAAGGACCATTTTGACTAAAAAGGCAAAATACTTGAAGCCATGGCTGTTACTTTGTAGATAACTATGAATGCAATTTACCCCCTTCCCGTTAATTTATAGAGGGCAAGTTGCGGCCAACATTTGAAGCATTCGGAGTTAAACAAAGCATTCGCTTCTGCACTCGAGCACCTATGTTCGATCTCTCCCATACAATATTGTATGATACAAACTAAATATTGGAGTTTTAAAGATTTTAAACACCTGCAAACTAACTAGGGCCTGATTGAAATTGCTTATGTAGAAAGCACTTTTACTAACGTAAGAAGCATTTTTACTAGCAAAAAGCGCTTTTCGTTATTCCAATACAATCTCAAACAAGCCCCTAGTCCTAAAGAATTCGTCACCCGTGAAAAGTTACCGCTGTACTCTCAAGGCTCAAAGGCGGCCTCAAAATAGCCTTTGTCCAACATTCAAATTGGTTAAAAGAAAACTAAATCCAAAGATAAAAACAGCTTTCATAAACATGACCTAAAACAAAAAGTTCTCCAGAAATCACCAACAAGCCTACGCCTTTTAGCTAAGTAGTAATCATCGGAAAAAATGGAGGGTGGACAAAGCCTACAACGACATTCGTTTGGTACAAATAACTAAAGACCATTTTCAAATGGGCAGCGAAAGACTACATTGCAGGAAGCAGCATTGGGTTCAGACCCTTCTTGAAATAGAAAATAGTTAGCATCAACACAGGGTACCTATCATTCGAGGCGTAGCTGATAATCCCTCAGAATATGTGCACAATGTCATATGCAAATGTCCAGAACAACACGAATGACAAAAGCCCGCCCAGAAAGCCATCAAGTATAATCTGGTTCCAGCTATCAAAATATGAATAAACTGCAAACCCTGTCTTGGCAATGAGTCCGACCGAGGTGACGGTCATGATAAGAAAATACCAAATAAATCCAGTAAGGCCAGTGAATCCCAAAATTCCAGCAATGACCCCACCGATGATAGACATAAATGTTCGGCTGCACAAAGGAAAAATGCAGACATTTAAGTATTAACCCAGAAAGTTATAAGAATGTATTTTCTAGCATGAAAACGTTTTGAAGATATCAAATCATTTGGTGTGACATCTTCCCGCATGCTATATGATTCATCCACAAGGTCATTATGTCACACAGTTACACTAGCCAGACATGATACGGTAACTGACATGAGTAATACATGGAACTGTGATCCCTCCCGACATTTAGCAAGATAATTCATCATCGATTACTGGAGGATTGACATAGAAAGCAACATTTTGAGGCTTAACAAGTCCACATAAGAACACATGGGAAACATAGAATAGGTTTCATGATGGGCCATGAGGTTGTCAAACAAACCTGTAATATATAACTTTCATGTTGCTTTGCAAATTTTCAGCGTTGAGGGTTGGCACATCAAATGCGGCCTCGCTAGATTTCTTCTCAGACGCACCCATACCTTCTTCTTTCTGTGGGCTGAGAATTAATTCCTGAAGAAAAAGAAAAAACGAACCAACCTTCCCTCAGTTTTGTATAAACCATCAGCCTAATGTCATTGGAATAAGCAATTAATGCAAGTTCAACAGAGCAGCTGGTCCATAAAAACGCAAACCATAGCATAATAGGGAAAAAGAACACAAGCTCAAACAGGTAAAACTGTAGAGGAAGCAAATACACACAAAACTTTCAGAACACATGGTACAGAACTCCCAGGCATTCGCTACACTCACAAACATATCGAAAATCTGAAATTTCCACCAGAGGGGAAATCTATAGAGTACAAGTTCTACAATCACATAGAAGACTCATTGCTGCTTCGCAAGATTACGATGAACTAAATTATCGAGAATTCAATGCATAAACAGCACATAACAAGCTAAAACAAGTCCCACAAATTGCCAATCTTCGCACCTGAAATCCAAATCAGACGCTTGATATCGATCACTCAGCAGAAACTGAACTGGGTTTTTTCGGTGCCCCAAAGATTTATAGGTCTAAGGTTTTCATAGTATAGGCAGAGTGTGCTTACAGATTAGTAAACGAGCCATTAGTGTCCCGAAGATTTCTAGGTCTAGGGTTTTTCATAGTATAGGCACGGTAAAGTAACCAGATTACAAACAAGTCAACCACTAACATCGCACACCATGAAATCTACACATCAACAGAAACAGAATCACACAAACTCCAAACAATTACCCTGAACTTCTACGAATTCAAAACCCACCCCCCTGTTCTGGAATTAAAATTTACAAAAATTAAAACCTGGCCCCCAAAACTCCAGATTCAGTGTAATTATAGAAAATCTAGTGGTACAAGATCTGTAATTTGAGAACTATCATCCAATTCGCTGAAATCCAACACAAAGGAATTGAAGAAATTGCAGAGATGAACTTACAGTGAGGAGCGATCGGAGGGCTCTGCTCTTCCAGTTTGCAGAACGTATGAGAGCTTTGTTTTTGCCTAATTGGGTTTATGGGTCTTTGAAGGAAACCGAGTCCGAGTCGGAGTGTCCGACCCGTCAATCCTTTTTTGATTAAATTTCCAATCTCGCCCCGAAAGTTTATAAATTTCAAAATTTGCCCACCTACTGAACATGAAATCCCATTTCTGTCCTCCCCTTCTAGGGATGGCAATGGTTCGGTTTGGGGACGGAAATGCTATATCCATCTCCATAACCACGAAAATTAACCATATCCATAACCGCAAATTAACCATCGGGTATTATCCATGACCATACCCATCGGGTAACGGATTCCCCATCGGTTAACGGGTATATCCATCTTCGTCAATACAAAAAATATATTCGTTCAATTGAGAAATTATAAGTTAGTAGATATCAATTTCGTCATTAAACATTTGATGTATAAAATGATTAAATAAATGGATCTTGTTGAGTATAAAAATTAAAACACTGATGATGTTGGCTTGTCTTTGTTATGTCTTAAAAGCACCATTGAGTTCGCATTGATTTTGATTCAAAACTTTACTTTCTTACATAATGCAACTTTTGTATTCTCAAGCTAATGGTTTGGTGAATAATGGATATACAAATACATATATATATATATATGTATTATACTATTATATTATATATAAATTATATTATTTACTAATCGGATCGGATTCGGTTATAGATACGGTTTGGGAACCTCTATAACCATATCCAAAACCATAACCGAATAATATAAACGGTTTTTTCCCATATCCAAACCATATCCGAATTTTCATATCCAAATCTAATCCATTCGGACGGTTATCCACGGTTATCGGGTTTAACGGTTAGAATTGCCATCGCTATCCCCTTCTTCACTTGGACTGTATTTTGGAGCCATCTTCTGTGCAACCCAACCATAAAAAGCCTTCAAATTCTTCAACGTTAATTGGATATCGAGCGTCCCAGAACACAAAAAATTGATCTTTTTGGCTGTCATTTGATTAGGGTTTTGAAGTTTGCTTCAGATTACACCCATGAACAACCACTTGTGAATCTTTTTTCAGATTGCACCCATTATCTCAAGTTTTGGGTCGAACTAATCCATTGACACATATAGTTCATGGAAGAAAATCGAGTTATCCGGGCCCTGTCTTCCGCTTCGTCGGTAAATGTCTTGGTAGGTGCATCTGAGACTTGGAACAACATGTTGAACCGTGTGGTTGGCGTCCTAATGTTGTAGCGTATACCTGCATGGTGGACGTTCTTTGTAGGAATTTTATGTTTCATCAAGCTCATAATCTTGTAGAAGATATGTCTGCTGAAGGTTGTCCTCCAAATACAGTGACATGTAACACGTTTATCAAAGGGTTATGCGCCGATGGAAAGGTAGATTGGGCTGGCAAGATGCTCGATAGTATAGAGAAACATGGGTGTTTGCCTAACTTACAAAGTATGATGAGTTATTGGACGGTCTCTTCAAAGCTAACAGATTCGAAGAAGCTTAAGGAATTGTTAGGGAGATCGAGGAAATAGGGAGTGGACTGAATTTGGTAACTTACAATACCATTTTGAATGGTTTTTGCCACACTGGAATGACCAAGGAGGCTATGCAGCTTTTCGGAAAGATGCTGGTAAGGGGAACGAAGCCTGATGCCATCACATATAACACGATATATATGCCAATTGCAAGCAAGGTTCGATAAGCACTGCAAGAGTTTCGACAGAGTTGGTGCAGAAAAGGAGTGGCAACCAGATGGAGTAGCTTATTCCAGTATTGTGTGGGGGGTTTGTAATTGGGTAGGTTTAGATGAGGCCTTGGTTTATCTTGATAAGATGATAAGTGAAGGGATCTGCCCCAAAATCAGTACATGGAATGCGCTAGTGCGGTGTTTCTTTAGCAGTTTAGGTCATTTGGGGCCAATCTACATACTGGGTGGTATACTTGGTAAATGATAAGAAACATGAGTTGAATGCTCTTATGGAGAATCATATGTTTTTGTACCGAGCTAGCTTACAGACATGCTTACACATCAAAATCCGGTTACCTGTGAATATCTAATTAAGTTAGTTCATACATTCGTTCCAAGCTTCCAGAAGTCGAACATACTGTTAATGCAGTTGTGGACCTTGGAGGCCATGGAAAATTGATGTACAGATGGCTCTGGCAGCAGCAGTATTCGGTCTGCATTAGAACTATTGCATTGCCTGAAATCCGATGGAGGCAGATTAAGAGCAAAGGCCAATGCAACATGTTGCCCAGGATGCTGCTACAGGTTACTGATCTTTACCTCCTTTTCTTATGGCATATTTGATTTGCGCTCTTGTTATGGCAATGTGCAAGTATTTTTATGTAAGTAATATACGTAGTTACATTCTTTTTTTTGGTCGAAAATGTAATCCGTGTGATTTGCTCACTTATTTCCTTATCATGTTCATGAGTTGTGAATAGAAAATTTTGGATGAACAGATGCAAGTAGTGCAACATATTGTAAGAGCATTTTCTTACTGCATTTTGCAATTTCGGTCTATTTTTCCAAGTTCCCTTGTAATCTGATATTATGTGAACAAATCGAACGACTATACGAAAAAAATGAAGCGTGAAACGTCATTGGATCAAATTATTTAAGAACATGATCTCTTCTGTCTAGCAAAGAAAAAGAAAAAAGATCCTTAACAGGGTAAACTAGATGGCAACCAAACTAGTCCCATTTGTTCAGGATCTATTCCTTTTTCAAATAAGCTTTAGCAATCCGGCCGTCAGCTCCTAGGGTAGATACCGCCAGTGACACGTTCATCACCACTACCATATACGTTCCTCAGTATCTCCTCTGGAGTCCTGTCATATGCAACTGAATACTTGTCTCCAGCGAGAATGTTGCCACTGATGTTTCCCTCAGCACCTCTGTATTCGTGAACCACAAGGCCTTCATCTTTCAAACCTGTGCGTCCTAGCTTATTCCTTAGATCTGAAATGCGATTTGTGAACTCATCCACTGTAAGACCATACGGTTTCACTATCAGGTTCGCGTGCTCATATAGCAATGCTCGAATCACTGCATCTTGGCCTGATTCCACGCCCAAAAGACCTGCAACTAGCTGAACATGACCAACATGCACATTCAGGTTCACAATATTATTATGCAATAAAGATTAACAAATTTGGTTATGCATTTGAGGTAACGTTCTCTCGCCAGACTTATTTTTCTAGACAAATGCCAAGACTATACATTTGGATGATGAATCTGTAAGTTCTATATGAGAGCAAACACTTGGTGATTTGATTAAAGACATTTGGAATGATAAGGAGATTAGGATTGACACTTGTGGTAGACTTATCAGGAGTTGTGTTACTTAAAGTTTCAAGTCACATACATTCTCGATAAAACTAGAACTCTTCTAGCTGATATAATGCATAAGTGTTTCACGGTGATAAGGCTACTCTTTGATAAGGATCACTTAATGGGAGGGATCCTTATTGAATTCCATCATATGCAGTATAAAACTGAGGTCCCTGCTCTCTCACAGTACACGCAATTTTACAGAAAACTCAAGCCCCATTGAGCGAGCCTTGCTTTCGGTTGTGTAGAGTTGCAGAAGAACTTCAGTTATTAATCCTAGTTCTCTGAGACGATGTCTTCTACAGGCAAGTGGTTAAGTTGATAATTGTGAATAAGTTTTTCCATTGCAAAATTTACTTACATTTGGTATTAGAGCCATTCACATATCATTTAACCCGATGTTGAAGGCATCAAGAAATTTTTCCTTGTCTCGCAGGTTACATAACTGGTAGTATGTCATTAGGGAAATATATATGAACCTGATCAAGTGATAGCTAAAGCTATCCTTGATCATAAAGACATATATTTTCATTCAGATATACATACCAGTGATGGTGCTTAAATTCAAGACATGATCACTGGTCATCTAAAGAAGATCATTCTTTTATGCTTATAATTTAAGCAATATATTTATATACAAATGTTTGAATCGAATTACTATTGTCAAACCACAAAGGTTTATAATTTTGATTACAAAAATTCAAATGTTGGTTACAAAGGTGATATGATTAAAGAAAGTCTTCACATGTTCATCAATCCAAAGATGTTGAAAAGGTGATTTATAGTCTGGGGATTTAAAGATTAATACTTGAACTATGTGCTTTGACAGTTATGAATCCTAGCTCCATGCATCTTAATACAGTTGAACCACTCACTGGTGTCAACTATAAGAAATGGAAGCAAGATCTTGAGATCGTGCTAGGTGTCATGGATTGGGACTTAGCACTTAGAACTGAAGAGCCCCCTACACCAACAGATGGAAGCACCTTAAGTCAGAAGTCTAAGTATGAAAAGTGGCACAAATCAAACATAATTTCCTTGTTGATTATCAAAAGGAGCATGACTGATGTGGTTCGAGGAGCCTTCACAGATGCTACCAATGTAAATGATTTTCTCAAGTCCATTGAGCAGAAGTACCAAGAGTCACAAAAAACTGAGACAGATGCTACCAATGCAAATGATTTCGTTAAGTCCATTAAAGAAAAGTACCAGGAGTCACCAAAAATTGAAACAGGTAATCTCATGAATTCACTGACAACCATGAGACATGATGGCATAGAGAGTGCGTGTGAATACATTTTAAAAATGGTGGACATCGCTGGAAAACTCAAAGCTCTCGAGGTACTAAACCCTGAAACTTTCTTGGTACATGTGATATTGAGTTCCCTGCTTGATAGTTATACACATCTCAAATTGTCCTACAATGCATTGTGTGAAAAGTGGGATGTGAATGAGTTAATTTCAGTATGTGTGAGTGAAGAGGAAAGGATGAAAAAGTCTGAAAATGAGAAGATTGAGTCTTTGAACTATGTACGAAGTACCACCGAGGCACATACACCCTTAACCACCGATGCTACTAGAAAAAATTCTACCAAAAGGGTTCCCTCCCCTAAAAGAAACACCAAACCTAACAGGCCATCAATTCTCAAACGTTATTTTTGTATAAGGCTTCGCTTGCCACATGAAGAAAGAACTTCATAACAAGGAGAACACCAAATAAGGATGAAGTCAAAGTTTCAGTTTGCAATGGAAGAAGAGTTGAAGTCAAAGCTTTAGGAAGTGTTAGGCTAAAGTTAGGATTTGGATTTTTGTTTAGAATTAGAAAACATTGTCTATGTGCCTTCCATGAGAAAGAAGTTGATTCCGTTTCAAAGTTAGTTTTGTTGAGTTTTTTATTTTACTATAAATAATTTTGGCTTCAACATATTTTACAAATCTTCTCAAATTGGTACCGGTTTTTTGAATGATGGCATCTTTCAAATAAAACTCAACAAAGTCGAATTTATTTTAACATTCAAAACGAACATACTAAGACTCAAAAATCATCAAACATATAGCAAAAGAGGCTAGGTCATATGTCAAAACAAAGGATGAAGTTACTTGTCAAAAATGATATTTTGCCTCCAGTAATTTTTCAATGATTTTGAGTTCTGTGTGGATTATGCTTAAGGGAAAAATGACAAGTAGTAGAAAGAAAGGTTCAACTAGAAGCAAAGAAACTTTAGAAATCATCCTCACGGACGTTTGTGGTCTTTTTTCCCACACAAACTATAGAGGGACATAAATATTTCATAAACTACTTTTTCTTGATTTTGTTTCATCTATCTAATTTCAGAATAATCAAATGCACTTGAAACTTTAAGATTTCAAAAGTGACATTGAAAACCAATTGGAAAGAAAAATTAAGGAGGTTAGGTCTGATAAGACAGGTGAATACAAGGGTAGATACACTCAAACTGGCAGACATCTTAGTCCATTTGCCCTTTTTTTTTCTACAAGAAAATGGAATTGTAGCTCAATACACCACACTGGAAATCTCGAGCAAAACGAAGTGGTTGAGAAAAGAATAACTTAATGGACATGGTAAGGAGTATGATTTGTAAGACTAATCTACCAAGTTTTTTATGGAGTTAGAGATGGACGATCATGCAAGTACAAGAACTGACAATCTTATATTTGAAGAAGATGATTAAATGGGGAATGATGCTGAACATTCACTGATTGCAGCAGCCTTGGTTGAAATTCCAGATCAATTAGAAGAAAGTATGTGTAATGATGATGCTCTGTTACACCAAAGCACCGATGATGTGTTGTTGCTCAATGAGCAACATACTTATGATCATACAAGCCACGATGAGTCAGCAACTGTGAGTGGCAGCTGCGATCATCGACAACCAGCAAACAAACGTGGCCAGCAGCAATGAGCACCGACTACACCGATTGCAATAACATGCAAACATTCATGCGGGGTACGTGGAATTTACACCTGACAAACGTGGCAAGAAAATGGTCAAATGGAGATTAATATTGAAATGAACAAATGGGGATTAATACTGAGCCAACACCGACTGTAGCAATAATGGTTGAACTTCCAAGTCAAGTGGAAGAAGATGAGGGCTATGATGATTGCAATTTTCAGCATGGCAAAAATGATGCGCTATTGCATGGTGAGCGGCAAATTCGTCATCATACAAGGCACGTGGAGGAATGAGTTTCAAGTGGCAATGACTACCAACTGAAGCATGACACTGAAATTAAGGTGTTGTTAGACGGTGAACTGCATGCAGGAAATCAGCAAGGACGCGTGGATGAAGCAGCTATGAATGGCAGTAACCACCGACTAGAGTTAATAGTTTTGGCAGTCGGTAATGTTCCACCGTTTTGAGGAAATCAAATAGGGTAAGAAAGTCAAAATTCTCATCATATTTTGTGTATTTGGTAGAGACAGATTTTAATTTATTAGAGTTTAGTGATCTTGGGATTTTCAAACAAGTCATATCAAGTCCAAAAATAGACAATTGGATTACAGCAGACATCAAGACAATGGTACCTAAAATTTCATCAAGTTGTAAAAGAGAATGTTTCACAGAGAACCCATCAAACAAATTGTGTTTATTTGAGATTCAGTGGGAGCAATTTTATCATTCTAGTTCTTTATGTGGATGATGTATTGCTCACCACAAATAGTCATAGTTTGTTGGATGAAACCAAAGTTTTCTTGCAAAGACACTTCGAGATGAAAGACCTGGGAGATGACACTTATATCCTAGGGATTGAGATCAAAAGAGAAAGAATAAGAGGGCTGATGGGTTTTGCCACAAAGAGCATACATAGAAAAAATTTAATATGTCTTCATGTGAGACTACAGAAATGCCCATATCAAAGGGTGATATATTGAGTGAACTATAGTGTCCCAAAATAGACTTGGAGAGGAAGATGATGGAAGATAAGCAATATGCATCCTGGGTTGGGAGTTTGATGTATGCACAAGTGTGCACAAGGCCTGACTTAGCTTTCACTATTTCGGTGCTTGGTAAGTTCCAATCCAGTGCTGGAGATGCTTACTAGAATGCAGCAAAAATAGTGCTGAGATATCTTTAGAGAACTAAAGATCATATGTTAGTCTACAGAATGACATAGGACCAAAGATCATATGTTAGTCTACATAAGGACATAAAACATCGTTTTAGAAGGTTACAATGACTTAGATTTTGCGGGTTGTCCAGACGATATGAAATCAACATGAGGCTGTGTGATCTTAATGGCATGTAGAGCAGTATCTTGGAAGAGTGTAAAATAACAGACTGTGGTTGCTTCAAACTATGCTTGCAGAATACTTGTCCTATTGTGAAACTATGAATCTAGCCATTTGGTTGAAGAATTTCATAATAGGACTACAAGTGGTGGACTCAATCTTGAGACCTATACAGATTTATTTGACAACAAAGTAGCTATAAAATGCAACAAGGAACTTGGATATGAAGTATCTCATTTCTCGAGAAAAGGTGGTAGCTAGTTTGGTCAAGATTGATTAATTGGAGACTAATTCAATGATTGTTCATCCATTGAATAAGGCTGTTCACATGGCGGTTTTCAAGAAGCATGTCAGCAAAGCATGGGAGTATTGGGTGATTTGATGCAGCAAACTCATGCAGGAAACCAGTGGGAGCTACATATCAGGTTCATTTTAAATGTTAGTTTTCTTCAGTTGCAGTTCATGTTCTGGAAGTTGTATTCGAGTATTAATAATAAAGGCTTCTTAGCTAATAAAGAAAATGTCGTAAGGTTGTTAAAGTTCCCAAAAAGTATATAGCATATAGTTATGATAATGCATGAATGTTTTTATGCATGATGATTAATGATCTTGAAATATTATGAAGGAAAAACAACCTAAGGGCTTCATTCAGAAGCATTGGGATTGCTTTCAATCCTGAAGGGGACCAGATGTTTGACATATT
Source organism: Heteromeles arbutifolia (assembly GCA_024362995.1). Lineage (NCBI taxonomy): Eukaryota > Viridiplantae > Streptophyta > Magnoliopsida > Rosales > Rosaceae > Heteromeles > Heteromeles arbutifolia. The sequence goes on from JANCRC010000006.1 coordinate 26,319,291, forward strand.
ACAAATACATATCTAGTCATGTCTTACATTGTTTTTAATATCTTGTTGGAGTCTCATGTGTTGGTTAGTTTCATTGTAAGTAATTATGGGGACGGTACTCTTTGAAAGTTGAGTGTATTGCCCTATAGTTCTCATGAATACTTGTTAATGACAGAGACTGGTAAATCGAGAAAATGTCAAATACTAATCTCATGGCCAATTCAGATTCATTCCATATTAAGTATAAACTATACAAGTTGACAAAGTATTTGCTCTAGTGGGAGAATGTAAGTTCTATATGAGAGCAAACACTTGGTGATTTGATTAAAGACATTTGGAATGATAAGGAGATTAGGATTGACACTTGTGGTAGACTTATCAGGAGTTGTATTACTTAAAGTTTCAAGTCACATACATTCTCGATAAAACTAGAACTCTTCTAGCTGATCTAATGCATAAGTGTTTCACGGTGATAAGGCTACTCTTTGATAAGGATCACTTAATGGGAGGGATCCTTATTGAATTCCATCGTATGTAGTATAAAATTGAGGTCCCTGCTCTCTCACAGTACACACTTTACAGAAAACTCAAGCCCCATTGAGCGAGCCTTGCTTTCGGTTGTGTAGAGTTGCAGAAGAACTTCAGTTATTAATCCTAGTTCTCTGAGACGATGTCTTCCACATGTAAGTGGTTAAGTTGATAATTGTGAATAAGTTTTTCTGTTGCAAAATTTACTTACATAATCATGTTGATTTTGTCGTAATGTGCGGTCGAGATTCACAGTCTGAAAACACGATAATTATATAACATAGTACTTTCAATTCTCGGTATTGTGTTCGAAGCTTACCCTTTTAGAAGTAGCACCTTGGAGCTTAGGGCTTGCACCAACATAGCCAGTGAGACCAACATAAGGAATGAGATAGGATGCCAGGAGATAGTTGATTGAATTGGCATAAGGGTCAAATGGTGGATTTAAGGGACTCCCAAATGCAGAATCAAATACATGAGCAAATGATTCTGCACTTAAATTCAACAATGGCCTTGGGGAACCCTTCACAGTTTTCTTAATAGCTCTGCACAAAAATAAAAAATAAAAACATATAATTTTGTTAGATAAACGCTCTAACTCTGTAGCATTTGTAAAACATAAATGATTTCCGCATATTTATTTTTCGACCATGCACTCCTTATTTATTGTCTTTGATTATTTTTTATTTTATCCAATCTCAATGGCGGAACAGTCCTTGGAGAAATGAAAAAGTTACACGAAATCATAAATTAGAAAGAAAAAACAAAAAGTGAATAGAAGATTAACCTCAAGTGTCCAACTTCTTGCCATCCAAATTGCATGATGACATCCCTAGTGAAGTGGTCCAAATGTGCCCTTTTAGCACCAACGGGAGTTGGACCTCCTAGGGTTAAGCTCGGATCAACTGTATCCAAGCCATGCCCGAAAGCACCATACAAAAAGAACTCAGCTTCCAGATACTCTAAATTCAAAGGAAACTCCAAAAGATCAACGTCCGATAGCGTGACAGAGGAGGAGCCGTCGTGGTGGTGGTGGTCCAAAATCGATTCGGATGAGCAAGACAGTGGGAGGAGGATGAGGAAGGCAGCGACGGCGGTGGCTGTGGTGGCATAAGCAAATGTAGCCATGTTTGTTACAGTTTTGAGTGTGTCTCAGTGGGATGGACATGGTCATTCATATAGCATTCTGATGAGCTCATGAGTTTAATGCACATTTAGAAAAAAAATAAGAAAGAAAAATCTCATGAGATTGAGAACATCTGTCTTTGCATGCATGCTTGGTGTACGTGGCTGATGATCGGGGATGATTCTTTAAGAGAACAACGATTTCATGTTGAAAATTTTGGTACAATTTACTTTTTTAGATAATATTTTTAATGATCGAAATCGTTTGGACAGAATATTAGCAAGTATTAATATTTGGATTTTTACGAATATGAAGCCAAATAGATAAAATAGAAGTTTCTTTTCAAGTAATGTTAATTACGCTTCATTGTGTCTCAATAATCGGATTAGAATGGACAACTCATTATATTCAATTTTTCATTTGGAGGAAATTGAGAGGTGGATTAAACGTTAAGAAAACTTATCATTCTAGTTCTATCATTTGAGGAGAATTGGTATTGTAAAGTTGTTTTAAGAGTATCATCTTCTACCTTTAAGTTGTGCACAATGTTTCATTTCTCACTTCAACATACCTTAAATGGTTTGGCACCAAACAAATCCTTTCACACATATAAGTTAACCACGTTATTGAGACTCACTGATGCAGGTGTGTCCTACATATATGATATGACCAAACTTAATTTGAGAGTGTTAGCAATTTGGTTAATTTTGTGTCTAAACTTATTTAGGTCGTATCTTATTTTATGATATACACGATACAAGTTTTTATGAATCGGATTTAAAGATTTCTAAAACCATTTAATATCCAGCCTATGATATTATATGCCATGTTGTAAAATTTCAGTGTAGTTGTGTAAATTTTATGTAGCTATAATATAGGAATCGGATCTAAAAGATCTTTGCTATTAGACTTTGTATTACTTGAGGAGCAAGATATTCTCTCCCTTTCATTATTACAAATAAAAGCACCAAGCATGAAATCAACATTTTTTTTTTTTGAAAAAAACGATATTATCTACACGAAGGGAAAGGAGATGGGCTTAGCCTCACAATGGGTTACCAATAATGTGGTTTCTAAGACATCTCACTTACAACTGAAGAGGAATACCACTACACTGTAGTACTAAGTAGCAATTCAATAGTTTTAATATATTTAAATTTAGATCAACTAAGAGACATAAATCCAAACAAATCTTTAATATGCTACCATCTACTTAAATTTAACTTATTGTTTTAAACGTTACACAAATTTATACAAAAATATTTCTCACTTCTCTGCCCTAAGTTTTCTTATTCTTCCTGTTTTTCCTACACTAGTTGTTCTACCCTTCCTTGTTTCCTGTCTTCTATATCATCATTGTCATAAGCTGATTAATCCGATATATAGGAATATGTATTAGGATGGGGATGGAGCCAAATGTGTGTACTTATAACATTCTGTTGAAGGCAATGTGTAAGAACGATAGGGTGGATGGTGCTCGCAAACGTCTTGTTGAAATGTCGAAGAATGGCTGTTTGCCGGATGCTGTGAGCTATACGGCTGTAGTGTCTGGCATTATGTAGACGGGGGAAGGTGGAGGAAGCTAGGGAGCTTGCTGGAGGATTGATCCCATTGTCCTTGTTTATAATGAATTGGTGAATGGGGTGTGCAAAGAATGTAAGATTATAAGGAGGCTTCGGAGTTGTTGGTTGAAATGGTGTGGATAAGGGAATAAGCAGTTTTGGCTCAAATGTTCGTGAGAGGATGTAGCCATAATGTTCACACCTTTGCTTTCTTGATAAAGGGTTGTTTTGTGGAAGGGAGATTGCACGAACCTCTTGACTTGTGGAAGCGGATGATGTGCGAGAGATTTAGGCCGAATATTGGTGCATATCCTACTCGGACATATGATCTCTGCACTAATGGAAAAATGGGGGATGCTGTATCTGTTTGCTATGAGATGGAGAGGAATGGCTCCCCTAGACCACATATAGCTCTCTTATTGATGGCTTTGCAAAAGCAGGTACCCTTGTTGGCTGCCCTCCAACTGTACAACATGATGAACCGTGGTTGCCGCCCTAATGAGTTTTTGGACGGTCTATTCAAGGCGAACAGATTTGAAGAAGCTTATGGAATTGTTAGGGAGATTGAGGAAATAAGGATGGGACTGAATTTGGAAACTTACAATACCACTTTGAATGGTTTTTCTTCAGGCTGGAATGCCAAGGAGGCTATGCAGCTTCTCGGAAAGATGCTGGTATGGGGAAGGAAGCCTGATACCATCACATATAATATGATTATATATGCCAATTGCAAGCAAGGTTCGATTAGCACTGCTAGAGTTTCCACATTGTTGGTGCAGAAAAGGAGTGGTAACCAGATGTACTAGATTATACCCGTATTGTGTGGGGGATTTGTAATAGGGTAGGTTTAAATGAGGCCATGGTTTATCCTCATAAGATGAAAAGTGAAGGGATCTGCCCCAACATTGGCACATGGAATGCGCTAGCGTGGTGTTTCTTTAGCAGTTTATGTCATTTGGGGCCAATCTGCATATTGGACAATATAGTTCGCAAAGCCTAGGAAATGTGAATTCGATGCTCTTATAGAGAATCATCTAATTTTATGATATGATTAGCCCAACTATTGTTAAAATGTGACAAATGCACCGGGCTAGCTTACAAAATAAAGCTCTCTTACCTGTGAATATCTAGAGAAGCTCATACGCTCATTCCTTGCTTTCAGAAGTCGAACACGCTGTTAATGCACTTGTACCTCCTTGGAGGCCCTGGGAGATTAGTGGCTCTGGAGGAAGCCTAGAATCCAATGCTACATGTTGTCCAGAAATTCTGCAACAGGACACTCATCTTTAACTCTTTTCTCATGGCATACTGGCTTTGCAATCTTGTTGTAGTAATGTGCAAGAATTTTTATGTATGTAACCCACATAGTTTCCTTCGTTTTTTTTTCGGGTCCAAAATGTAATCCGTGTGATTTGCTCACTTGTGTCACGTTCATGAATTCTGAATAGAAAATTTTGGCAACAGATGCAAACTGCAACGTATTATAAGAGTTTTCTTACTGCATTTTCCCTGCTCTGTTAATATAATATATTATGTGAACAAACTCGAAGGATTTATGCGAACAAAATGAAGCGTGAAACAATTATTTAAGAACATGATTTATCTGCCTAGAAAAGGAGAAAGAAAAAAAAAAACATTCTGAAGAAGGTAAACTAGATGGCAACCAAACTAGTCTTATTTGTTCATGTCCTATTCCTTTTTCAAATAAGATTTAGCAATCCGGCCGTCAGCTCCTTTAGGGTAGATACCGCCAGGGACACGTTCATTACCACTACCATATACGATCCTTAGTATCTCCTCTGGAGTCCTGTCATATGCAACTGAGTACTCGTCTCCAGCAAGAATGTTGCCGCTGACTTTTCCCTCAGCACCCAAGTGTTTGGGAACCACAAGGCCTTCATCTTTCAAACCTTCGTGTCCTAGCTTATTCCTTAGTTCCGAAATGCGATTTGTGAACTCAGCCACTGTAATGCCATATGGTTCTACTTTCAACTTTGCGCGCTCGTATAGCAATGCTCGAATCACTGCATCTTGGCCTGATTCCACACCCAAAAGACCTGCAACTAGCTGAACATGATCCACATAATCAATGATGTTAGAGCTGTTAAATTCACAGACCCTAATTGACGGATTTTTAGTTTAGTTGAAACTATGGTGAAAGTTCATGCATCATTTCCAAATTTTACTCTTCAAAATTATTGTGTTTGAAGCATAGACCAATATAAACGTAAACAGTTTGATTTTAGTTACAGGTAATGTTTTCTTGTCAGACTAGTTTACCAAACAAATATAGTAGAGCCATGTTTATTCTTGTCATAAACTGCGATCAAGATTCACAGGCTGCAAAACATAATAAGAATAAATAGAATACTTTAAAATACTTACCCTTTTGGAAGTAGCACCTTGGAGCTTAGGGCTTGCACCAACATAGCCAGTAAGACCAACATAAGGAATGAGATAGGATGCAAGGAGATAGTTGATTGAATTGGCATAAGGGTCAAATGGTGGATTTAAGGGACTCCCAAATGCAGAATCAAACACATGAGCAAATGATGCTGCACTTATATTCAACAATGGCCTTGGGAAACCCTTCACAGTTTTCTTAATAGCTCTGCACAAAAATTAGAAGAAAAAATAAATAATTTGTAAGCTTTCTAGCTATGTACCATTTGTAAATCATACATGAATTCCGCAAATCTATTTGCTGATCGAATTTATTCAATCTAAATACTAGAAACAGTCTGTACAGAAATGAAAGAGTTAGACGAAAATCATAAATTAGAAAGGAAAAAAAGATTGAACCTCAAGTGTCCAACTTCTTGCCATCCAAATTGCTCGATGACATCCCTAGTGAAGTCGTCCAAATGTGCCTTTTTGGCACCAATGGGAGAGGGACCTCCTTGGGCTAAGCTCGGATAGACTTTATCCAAGCCATACCCCAAAGAGCCATACAAAAAGAACTCAGCTTCCAAATACTCTAAATTCAAAGGAAACTCCAAAAGATCGACGTCCGATTTCTGGACGGAGGAGGAGCCGCCGTGGTGATGGTTGTGCAAAATCGATTCAGAAGAGCAAGACAGCGAGAGGAGGATGAGGAAGACAATGGCGGTGGTGGTGGCATAAGCAAATGTGGCCATGGTTACAGACTTGCAGTTTTGAGAGTATGTCTGAGGAGCGATGGACTTGTTCTGTTGTTCATATATATAGCATGGCCGATGAGCTCATGAGTTTAATGCACATTAAATATAAAAATTTGAAAAGAAAAAAAAGAAAAAAAAAATCCCTCATGGGTTTAGTGACACGTGGCAGAAGGATACTCGGTCAAAGTTTGAATAGCCAGCTGAGTCTTTTGATCCTAATCCCTTACGATTAGTTATTGTTTTTTCAGGATTTTAATTTGGATTATTGAGGCAGTTACTTAGGATTCTGAATAACGTTTGTCTTTGATGCATGGTTCGTGTAGGTAGCCGATGATCGGGGGATGATTCATGATTTATAATTGTTAACAAACCACACGTTTGCACGTTGAAAATTTTGCTATAGTTGACCTTTTTGGGTAATATTTTATAATAAGAAAAATGCTAAAAAGACTCTTTCAGAGTAAAACCTCACAATTTAACATTAGTTTTGGTGCGAATATTATAAAATGTTGTGTAAAAAATATGAGATGATAGAGAGTCATGTTTTTAAGATAGTCTTCTTAGTATTTCTCTTTACAATAATGCTATTGTTATCATGTATTTGTAATACACTTTTATTTCCCACTTCAGGTGGCATCTCATGTAATGAGAGATTTTTTAATAAGCTCGGATAACAAGATAGTACACCACACATCGCTGTATAAATAGTGAAGAAATTTGTGTTAAAAATATAACAACTTAAAAAATAAAACTTCATTCCACTTATATAATGGCACGTAATGTACAACTTGTATTCCGAGCACAATGAAAGATTTTTCCAACCACATTAATTTCAATTAAAAATAATTTAAAAAACCATTTAATTAAACAATTTATGATGATTGGAGTTTAGGACCTTCCTTCCCATTCATGTCTGCTCCTTCCGTCCTCTTTCTTTTTCACGCCAGTTCGTCTCGACCATATAATCTAAACTGATTCTCATACGGCATGATGAATCCTCAATCGGTTCCCTGTGGATTATTGGTAAGCATTTATCATTATTTTTCATTGAATTCCTTTTTTAAAGTTTTTTTTAATGAAAAATAAAGACATATGCTTAACAACAATCCAAGTAGGAGATCGCCGATGAATCATACCGTATGAGAATTGATTTAGTTTGTGGTGGCCCGTGAAAAAACTGGCGTGAAAAAGAAATCGGAAGGAAGGAGGAGATTTGAAGGGGGAAAGGAAGGAGCAAACTCCTCGTAAACTTTTATTTGATCCTATCTTTTCTTTTCTTTTTTGGCAAACTTTATTTGATCCTATTTTTATTGAGAAAATTTGAAATAGGTTCAATTTTATAGTCCACTTTTTTAAATAGGTCTAATTTTTTGTGATTTTTAACTTTTGAAATAAGTTCAACTTTTAATGACTTTGAACCCATATCAAAATATCTCATCTTTATTCTCATCATGCCGTATGAGAAAAAAGTATGAGAATGACATGGCAACTAGAATTGATTTAGATTACTGATTCTCAACTAAAAGTTAAGAGGCTTCAAATAAAGTATTTTGATAAAAGAGTTTCGTGAAGTTAAGATGGATCCGGCCTTCATCCTCCTCCTCTGCCGTTTAGGTATGCAACTCTCCAACAACAACAAAAAGTTCTGCAATATGCCATTAATGAAATTCATCTTTGTCTTTTGATGCAGTGAATCAGTTGCCCGCCATTAAAGCTAAAAAAAAAAACCCTAGCTAATAGGAAATCCAAACAAAAATATATCCCAATATTCCAAAAACTTATTTTATCTGCCATGAAAATATGAGTTTCCTTCCTCTTTTAATTACAACTAGCCTTCATACATGCGCTTACGCATGACTACACATTTTTTGAATCATATTATTGCTAGTCTATTACGAGGCTATGCTCACCCCCTCCCCTTTGGTCTAGATAATATCGTTTGTTCAAAAAAAAAATTATTTGACAACTAATTGAATCACATTATTATGTGTGTGCGAAAGACCTTTTTTTTATAACCGGCACTACGCGCCTCTTAAGATGTTTTGAACGTGTTTAAAAATAGAGAAAATAATATTTAATAATCAACCGATTGAATCCAATTATTGCTAGCCCATTGTGGTGTACTAAAAAAAAGCTGCACAAAAAAATTAATTATAAAAAACACTGTTTATATGACATAAATACCCTTGCATTATTTGATGCATTATTTTGGGTTGCCTTTGAACTTTTTTGTTTGGGGGGTATTTCTGTCCAAAATATTTTGGTGAAACCCGTGACCCCAAATGGGGGTTGCGCGCTTTATATAGTAGTATAGAAGTATATCCTCAGGGTGGTTTGGTATGGGATCTCAAACCGAAAATGGGATCCGAATCCCAAACCAAAAATTATCGGGACGGGAATTTGAAGACCAATCCAGAACCGAAATTTTGGTATTTCCAATTTTCGAGATTCTAGAAATGTTTTCGGTACTTCGGGATGGATTGTGATTGGATTTTCGGTTTTGGACTTTTGGGTTTTTGGGTTGAAATTTGAAATTTTTGAGCTATGGACTAAAATATGGGCTTTTCGCCTAAAATTTTGTTCTCCAATTTCATATCAATTGAAATTTAGGCTTTTTACATCATACCAATTTGAAATTTCATACCAATTGAAATACAAATTTATTCTTACCAAGTCAAATTGATGTTCCAAAATTTCAAACTACTTAATTTCATGCTTCTATTTCTAATATAGTATACTATCAAACTACTTAAATTCAATATTTAACATGCATGCAACCAAAATAAATAAATATGACACACCCTGACCTGGAATGTTAACTAGGTGACTCCGACTCGTGTGCTAGCCTAGATTGATGAGCTATAGGTCCAGTCGTACATGTCACAATAGGTGACTCCGACTGGCATGTTAGTTTAGATTGACTTCACACATGGCTTACATTGATTATTGCTGAGATATTTTGGCATGGCATGCTCATGTTTTCATTACTTTTGTGCATTGATTTTTCATACTTACATAGTATTATTAATAGGAAACTATATAGGTTTTACGGCGAAGGGTTATAACGTTTTCAAAAGGTTTTTTTATAAAACTTTATTTTCATGCCCACTCACCCTTGTTTTTCGCCCATCCAGGTTCTAGTAGCAGAGTTATTGTATTGACGAGGATTATTGGCAAATCTTGGGGTAAACGATTACCATCGATGGTATAATTCTCACCCTATTTTACTGTATCGTACTTATGCTCTGTTATTACGTGTGAAATGGGTTCATACCCGCTCACCGCGCACTCTTGTATTTAGGCACTTTTAGGTTTAAATTTATTCACATCTTCCACATCACTACACTTTGTTGCTTCGTCACCTTCCAGGTGTCGACCAGCATAGTTTGATTCGGAGTTCTAGTTGACATTCTGGGTCGGGGTGTGTCAAATATATATATATATATATATATATATATATATATATATATATATATATTCGGTCCGGTTCGAGATTCCTGAATCATTAAATATGTAATCCTAATTCCGTACCAAAAAGTTCAGGATCGGTTTGGTATGGATCCCAAAAATTTCGGTATTATCGGCTTGGGAATTTTTTTTGTTTGGTTTGGGATTTTCAAGAAAAATTTCCAGCCCTAGTATATCCTAATTAAAATAAAAAAACTGTACAAAAAATTAATTATAAAAAATACCGTTTATATGATGTAAATACCCTTGCATTATTTGATGCATTATTTTGAACGGCTTTTGAACTTTTCTTGTTTAGGGGGCATTTCTGTCCAAATTCTTTTAGTGAAGCCCATGATCCCAAGTGGGAGCTGCGCGTATAGATTTTCCTCGTGAAATATTAATATTCAACCATCACATGATTATTTTTTATGTAGGTTTGTTGTAAAAAATCCATGTGATAAACATTTACATGCATGCATATAGGTTATTTGTTTTGATGTAAAAAATCCTTGTGATAAACATTTTACATGCATATATGGTTAGTTTCTGTTAGAAAAATCCATGTTATAAACATGTTACATGCATATTGTGATGACTTAGTTCACCAAATGGATGGCTTCCTCTCTCCTTGTTCACGTTTGCAGATAGTTCAACATCTATCTTATATATAAAGCCAGAGCCCCACTTTGGGGTCACGACTTTGACAAAAAAGAATATGGCCAAAATGCCCCTTAGCCAAAAAAAATCAAAAGTAGCAAAAAAGAATGCATAAAATAATACAAGGATAATTTTGTAATTTTAACAGTACTTTTTTTAATAATTAATTTTTTGGTGCAGTTTTTTTTTGTTTTTTTATTTTATTTTAATCATTAGTACCTCACAATAGGCTAGCAATAATATGATTCAATTTCTTTATTTTAAACATGTTCGAAACATCTTAATAGGTGTGTAATGCCAGTTAGAAAAAACGTATTTCACACATGAATAATAATATGATTAAATTAATTATCAAATGATTGTTTTTTTTTTAAACAAAAAATATTATCTATACTAAGGGGGAGGAGGTGGGCTTAGCCTCACAATGAGCTAGCAATAATGTAATTCAATCAATTGTTTATTAAATATTATTTTCTCTATTTTTAATGTAAATTCTATAGAGACCGATTTTTTTATGTGAATTCAGCATGATCTTTAATTGGTTTATGAGAGGTTTCTTCAAGCATGATCTAAAATTATTTATTTACTTCAAATATTTGACTTTTCTTTTGTCAATGTATGCATATAAATACATTTAAAACGTGTTAGTCGCGCGTAGCACGCCATGATTCAAAACGTGTGTGCATGAAGGCTAGTTATATATAAAGCCAATGGAAAAGTGAATAGTGATTTTGGTGTCACCAAGCTTCAACAAAAATATTTGGACAAAAATGCCCCCAAGACAAAAAACTTCGAAGGCATCCCAAAATAATGCATCAAATAAGGTAGAGGCATTTTTGTTATTTTAACAGTGTTTTTTTAATAATTAATTTTTTGGTACATTTTTTTTTTATAATAATTAGGACCTCACAATAGACTAGCAATAATGTGATTCAATTTCTCTATTTTTAAACACGTTCAAAACATCTTAAGAGGCGTGTAATGTCGGTTATAAAAAAGGTCTTTCGCACGCGGATAATAATGTGATTAAATTAATTGTCAAATGATTTTTTTTTAAACGAACGATATTATCTACACTAAGGGGAAGTAGATGGGCTTAGCCTCACAATTGGTTAGCAATAATGTGATTCAATCAATTGTTTATTAAATATTATTTTTTATATTCTTCATGTGAATTCTATAGAGACCGATTTTATTATGTGAATTCAGCTGCTTTAATTGTTTTATGAGAGGTTTCTTTTAGCATGATCTAAAATTATTCATTTACTTCAAATATTTGACTTTCCTTTTGTCAATTTACGCATATAAATACATTTAAAACGTGTAAATCGCGTGTAGCAGACCGTGATTCAAAAAATGCTTTCTGAACGCATATGAGCGCGTGCATAAAGGCTAGTTGTACAATTAATCACGTCGTTGGAATTCAAGGGAATCTCCATCCCCCAATTTCCATAGATGTACTTTGACTTTCGCTGCCAATCCCTGACACAAATAGGCTTCTAGAGTTTCAGCTGTTTGAGGAAATTCCCAGTTTTATTCATCTTAAGTTTTGATCTTTATTTGTTTATGTATTATATTAGTTATAATATATAATACATGTCATCGCTCATATCATTTAATGAATGATGATGTGGATTGTAATTTCAAAAGTGCAAAAGAAATGTCAAAATATTAACCCCCTGATCCTATCTCATATAGATAAAATAGAAGTTTCTTTTTTCAGGTAATGTTATTTAGGCTTCGTTATGTTATTGAATTAAAATAAACAACTTGTTATATTAGATTTTTTTTTTTTGGAGGGGATTGGGAATTAAGTGAATCAGACATTAATGAAACTTATCCATTTTAATTAACTATTTTGAGGGGAATTTTTGTTTGACAAGCAACGGTAGATTGGTATTTCATTAATCATCTCAAACAATACATAGATGCCAATTGGGTACAATACTCTAGTGACCAAGAAAATGATCTGGAGATGAATTTGCTTAAGCAAGACAACAATAGTAGAACCCTAGACGACTACCAAATGTACGAAAATTTCACACGCCACCATACAAACTGTCACGGAACGATAGATATAACAGATTTGTATCAACAATTGCAAATGGTCACCACCGAATAGAAAGGCCACATAAAGTCATCGTGAAAGCGAGACCATATAGAGTCATCTTAGGTAGACGAGACCAAATAACACATCGCTCAATGCAAAATTCATATCCAGCCATATCGTTGCAGCACGGCCACAACACTAGCTAGACATGACAACATAACTAAACTAAACTAAACTAAATTAAACTAAGCTAAACCAAACTAAACCAAACTACTCCGGAACCACAAGTCAAAATAACTTTATATTACTTTCAATATTAGGTGGTATCTTATGATGCACGGCATACACGATTTTATGAATCGAATTTAATATGGCATCATACGAAGAGTGTGGGGTCAGTAGAATTTATCTTCGTTCCTCGAGCTTGTGACAAGGCAGTATATCTAATGGCTTCGTTTGTAGTAAGGGAATGGGGCTTTCATAGTCAGTAGAATTTATCTTCGCTCCTCGAACTTGTAACAAGGCAACACATCTAGTGGTTTCGTTTGTGGTAAGGGAAGGGGGCTTTTATAGTTGGAATGGTCTTGAGCCTGAATGGTTGTTTAATGCATTGACTTCTAATGTAAACATCTCTATTCAGATTTAATAAAATTCTTTACCTTTGAAAAAAAAATCGAATTTAATATCCAGCGTTATGATATTTTTATATACCAGTCTCTAAAATGGGAATCAAATCAACAATTTTAGTATATTTAAATTTAAATCAAATAAGATACATAAATGATAAATCCAAACAAATCTTTTATACGCTATTTAAATTTAAATCAAATAAGATACATAAATCAAAATAAATCTTTCATCTGCTACCATCTACTCAAATTTATATCTACTAAAACTCAGTTGGCCTCCATCGTTCATCATGTGAGAGGGGCTACTGTTCACCAGCAGTGAACTCCCCAAGCTGCCGTCCCATTCCTTCCTTGTCGGGTCATTTTTCCCTCTCTGCTGCATGAAAATGACCTCCTTGCCCCTCATTGTTACCCATCTTTTCTTCGGGTTTCTTCCGCTCTTTGGCCACGTGTTGATCATCCTGTGTATTTTTTTGTGCATTCTGACCCCCTCTTTGATTCCAACGTTTTTTCCTGACCTAATCCATACTTGGCAGCAATGGTACATGCCTTTCCACCAAAAAATAATTAAAAAAACCTTACCTGATCCACACTTGGCAGCAATGATGCATGCCTTTCCACCAAAAAATAATTAAAAAAACAAAAATCTGGAACCTGCAGGAAAAAAAATGATAAAAAAGGGAGAAAAGGAAGAGAGAGAAACAAAAGTTGAGCATGAATTGTGAGAGAGGGCGTCTATCACTAGAAAAAATAATTAAAAAACACAACATCATGGCATCTGGAACAATTCCCCACCACTGTTCATCACGTCTTTCCTTTCTTCCGCACATCGTTCCTCGCAATTCCTCCAATTTTTGCCCACGCGTCGTCCACTGTTTTGCCACGCGTCGATCATCGTGGATAGGTTCTCTTCAATTGCATCTCTCCAAATCTCCTTCAGTTTCCAAAATCTCCTTCACTTTCCATTTGCCTTCCTTTTCTCAGCCTTTGGTTTCCGATCTTCTCATCTTTCTCATTTTTCTCAGCCAAATCATCTGTGCAAATTTCTTGCGTTTAAAACCTTTGGAAAAATAAATAGTTGCTGCATCTTGCGTTTAAAATCCCTGGGTCAGTACTGATTTTGTTGGTTTTTCGATTTTATCAGGGTGGATTTGTTACCTCCAAGGTTTACCTCTGTTTGGTGGTGAGTTTTTTTAACCTTTATAGTATTGCTGTTTTAATTTTTTTTTGTAATTTTCCATGTTCAAGTGGGATTTTTTTATGAATTTTTTCTTCTTCTGATTCTGTGTATTTTCTTTATATTGTTAGATCCGATGTCTGGGGTGTATGATTTGTTTGTGTTTTTCGTTTCAGAACACGTTGCTCTATGTTTTTTGGAATTTAGTTTTTGTAATTTTGGGTGTTTTGTTTATATCCTTAGATCTGTCGTTTGGTTGTAAGATTTGCTTCTTTTTTTTTGGTTTCAGGAAACTTTGCTCTTTGTTTTTTGGGGCTTCTATGTGCAGCTTCAAAGCCGTTTATGCTCAAGGTAAATAATTTCAGTTTTTTCCTTTTAGCATTTTCTGCAACAAATTTTATTTTTTTTATTTTTTAATATTGTGAAGTTTTGTTTTCTATACTGTGAAAGTCGAATATGTGGGAAATATATATATATATATATATATATATATATATATATATATATATATATATATATATTAGATTTTGGTGTCTTTTAGGGTTTTTCTGGAGCTTGCAAGCCATTTTTGGGTCAGGTATATACTTTTATCTCTTTGTAGTTAAATTTATTTTTTATTTGGTTTTTTTATTGTTTGTGGTTCAATTTTTCCCTGAAAATTTAAAAAGAGAGGAATGGTCATGATTAATTTTTGGGTTTTGCCTTGGATGTTTCCTTTTTGCTTAGGTGAACAATTATTATTATTTTTTTTGTGTTTTAATTAAAAGGCCAAAGTTTTGTCAGGAATAGATATGGATGGACATGATTACTTTTTGGGTTTACTTTGCCTCTTTCGGTTTTTAGTGTGGGTTAAAAAATTATTATTATTATTATTGTTGTTTTTGGGTTAAAAGCCCAAAGATTAGTGAGAAATGCATATGCCTAGGAGAGTAGTCGGTGCAATATCTTTGTCAGTGTGGTAGAAGGTGTGCTAGGTTCATTTCATAGCTTGAGGACCATAGTTTTACATGTTATTCAAAAAGGTAAAAAGAGGGGATGATTTGAACAGTATAAATACACAAAAAAGGATATCATTTTTAATTCAGAAGGTTTTGTTTGTGTGTTTGGATCCAAGGTGTAACTAGATAACTTGGTTCTCTTTTTCATTTTGAGGAAATAACGGGCTTTTAGGGTTCTGTGTGCAGCCTTCAGAGTTTAGTGGTGCTTGCTTTCAATCTGTTTTCAAAAATATTGTTTTGTGAAGTGATGAGGCAATCGGATTTCTAGGGTTGATGAAATTGTTTGGTGTGATGCTCTTTCTTTGTTTGTATTAATGGAGTTTATAATGTATTTTAAAACCTGAATTATAGATTTGTTTTCTGTATTGAATGTCAAATTATCAGTGTATAGATACAAAAAATGATTTCAGTGTATGTATTTTTATGAGTTTATAATGGTATAATAATTTGTATAAAAAAAATACGAATGACAAATTGTGACAAAATTATGTTTGGCAAGATAAAATTTCTATGTCAATGGTGAAGTATCACGACTTGGTTTCCAGTTTTAATGTTCTTTTTATGTGTTGTCTTTGCTTTCGTGAATTGGTACTTTATTGTTGATACAACTGATTTGGTTTTGCAAACCATAATTTTTAAGCAACAAAATTAAGCTGGAAATTAAATTGAGGTATGAATGCTTCCACTTATTCAGGTTATTCAATTGATCTTTTCCTTTACTGGATTTTATTTTTGAATGTTGTTTGATAAAACTAATTTGGTTTTGTAGATTAAGATTTTTAAGCGAGAAAATCAAGTTGGAAATTCAATTGAAATTGTAATGAATTTGCAAATTTGTCAAGTATATCTTACATTAGTGGTTCCATATTCACTTTACCAATAACTATTGAATTTTGTCTCTTGACTGGATGGATTTTTATTGACACACCCCGACCGAGATCGAGGCGTGCTGGCCGTCACGTGAGCGTGACGTAGCCATGTGCGCAATGCGGAAAATTATATAAAGATAATAAGTACTAAAATGACATAACCAGCGATAAAAAGATCATTGTAAAGTGTGAAGGACAAAAACATAATTTACAAGGTTCGAGCATCCTAGGTGCAGTCCAGAATGACTTAACAGAACAACCAGAATATTTACATGGATAGTGCACTGTCAGATTTGCCTTGAAACCTCGTTTGCCACCAATGCTATCTAATACCTGGAGGGGCGCAAAACAAAAGCGTGAGTGGGCAAAAACAAAGCTTTTCCAAAATCACTTCGATATAAAAGTTATAACCCCTCTCTGTAAAATATATATATACTTCCCAGAAAAATATATACGTACTCATACTGAAAACCAACAATCAAATATTGCCATGTCTGAATAAACCATATTCACTATCAAAGCATACAACAAATATCATCAAAATCAATCAGGTGATATCTCAATGCATAGCATGCCGGCAATGCATATAAGTCAGCCGGAGTCACCTATCGTGACCTGTACGGCTGAATCTATGGCTCCTCAAATAAATCCTCAATCCAAACTCTCAATCAATAACCTGCACCTAGGTCGGAACTAGCTATGGTGGTTTGTACGACAAGCTGGGTATATAAAGACGCTCTGTGCTACGGTCACGTGAAGGCTGGCAACGAATCGTGGGTCACCTACAAGTCGGAACCATCTATAGTGGTAGGCTGGCATCTGCCTTGGATCCAAGGTGAGCGTACGGTGCGGGAGGTGAACAATCATGTGAAAGTTATGCCCTACTCTGGCGGAGCACAAACCCCGATGTGCAGGTAAATGAGCCATATGCTAATCTCACCAATATCACTACAATCATCATAACAAAAATACATACTCACCTGACTTACCTGGCGTCCGCAGTGCCATAACATATAATCGCATAAACATAGCAATAAATATATATGGCATTCGACATGGCATTCAATTTCATAAAATTATTTAAAACGTATTTCTGGGAATCAGCCAAGTGTGTGTATATATATATATATATATATATATATATATATATATATATATACTGAAAACAAAAGCCCACTCACTGATAAGTAGTCGGGTCGTAGCCCCCAAGCCTTGCATGGCTGCGCTCGTCCTCAGGATAAATCTCACCTATATGTGAAACAACTATACAATCGTTAATTACGCACATAACCAAACTTAGGTAATAACTTCTCATACATTGCTCAATTGAGGTGTTTGAATATACCAACATGCTATACTCAAACCCACGAACACCCTTATATTTTTAGAAAAATTTTCTGAAGCCCCACGCGCCCTCACGCTCCGACCAAGGCACGGCAACACGCGCCGCCCACGCGCGGTCACGTGCCGTGCATGCTAACGGAAACCCTAACGCCGTTAGGGAATATTCCGTTAAATCTCTAGAATATTCTGTTAAGGTTAACTGACGCCGTTACCTCCGTTAGGAATATTCCGTCAATTTTGACGGAAGATTCCATTGTCCCCTACCTCCAGTCGCCGGAATCCAGCACCGGCGACCGCTTCGTCGTCGGATTCTGGAAAAACCTTCTAACCTTAATTTTTAGCTCGATTTTCAACCAAATTTCACGAAATTAACACCAAATCAAAGCTTAGGACATGGGGAAGAGTTTTATACCTCTTTAAAGCTCAAAACATGATGAAATCTCGCCGGAGAAAAACCATGGAACTCGGCCAAGCTTTAAACTCACGATCCCGACGTCCAAAAACCACCAAACTTGCTCTCCGAGCTTCGGGAGAAGGTTATAAGACTCCCAGTGATCTTAGAATTCCCTAAAACTCCCTGGTTTGCGATCACATAAATAGTACCATCGACGGAGCTTCATAGATCCAAGGGTTTTCGAGGGTTCTAGACCAACCCAAGGGTATGGTTAGGTTCATAAGGTTGCAAGGAACATGAAAATGGAGTTTGAAGTCTCGATCCGTGCCACGATCGAGAGGTATGATGATGTCCGTACGAGTATGGTGAAACGGAAGGAAGGCTCGAGAAGGAGGAGAGAGACAGACATAAATGGAAAGGGTGTACACGTGAGCATGCAAGTGTGTGTGTATTTAGTTCTTATCCAATCACACAAAAACCAAGCCCAAGTTCTCATTGGGTCCAATAATGTGAGAAACCACTCAAATGGGCTCAACATAGCTCACACACAACCACAACCACGTAAGGGTAAAAACGTCAATTCATGATAGGATTAAATGCACACCACAAAGTAACACACAAATGTCCTATTGATTTTCCTTATTAATACTAAGATTTGTCAATTGTAGCATATGAAAATAAGGGTCTCTCCCGCAGACGATTGTTTTATCTAACTACTTAAAATGTCACAAAAACTGGTTTGCTATCCCTACTGACCAGCCACTGAAAAATATTTATTAGACAGACTTACACTTATCTAAAGTCTACGAAATTTTATATGAAGATACTAGACATACAGAGCTACACTCATACAAATTTTTGGGATTTTTGGAGTTGATTTGCTATTTAAATTAAATTGAACAAAAGCAGGACAGAAACAGATTTTAAGTAGTTCACAAATTAAGAAAAACGAGTTAGGGGAATTGCTATCCACCACCAAATAATCATGAAAACATGTTATGTTTCATTCAAATTCCTTTTATTTCCGGATGAAGATGCTCAAGTTGGCTCAATGTTAGAACTCAACCTATTACTCTTTCTTACATAGTATGTTAAGAGAATGGCGTTTTCAACTTAACTTAGTCCCTAGCATGCAATCTAGAATGGCGTGTTCATAGATTTAACAAGTAGAAATCATTAAGAACGAAAAGAGTTTGAGTCATCACAAGGCATCGTAAGTACTGGCGTTGTCTTACTTATCCTAGAAATTGGTTCACATGTTAATCGCAATTAACAAGTACTACTCTAGAACATATGTAGGTCCTCATTTGACAAGGGCAGGCACACACATATTCATAGCATTAGAATCCTAGATATGCTTACTAAGTATGCATCCGTAGAAAACACATAAAGAATTCATCAATGAGACAAGTAGTGAAGCAATTTTCATCCTTTCATAATAGTAATTCAACAAAATGTCATAACAAACTTGCAATCATATTTGGGGCTTCAAAACAGCCCCTAACTTCTAAAAATTAGTTACACATAATCCTTAAATAAAACCAAAAGAAAGACATGAGTTTGAGAAGATAAAACCGAAAGAAGAGAATGCCAAGATTTCCTCATTCCTTTCCTCCCTTCCCCAACGCAGCAGCCTTGCCTTTTTTTTTCTATCTTATTTCTTCTCAATTCTTTTTCCCTTGCCACTGCAACCTGCAGCCTTTATGCCCCTGCTTGCTGCCCCATTTCTGCTCCATAACTCCCCCACTAATAGCCATTTTGTGATGACAATAAGTGAGAGGAAATGGTAAAACAATTGTAACTCTTTAGGTAGTCTTTATGCCAATTACTCCCTCACTTAATCCTCATCTTTAATTCCATTTCCTCTGATAGTTGAATAGGTGTCAGCTGGTTTGTTCTTGGCTGCATCAGTTTTGGCTGCTAGTTTTATTGGGTTTATTGCTTTCAATGCTTTCTTGTCAGTTACAAACTGCTCAGCCCCTTGTGTACCTTTCAGTGTTAAAACGGCCATAACTTCTTCTAGAAAAATGATATTAACAATCCGTGAATGTTCCAGAAAATAGACATCCGTAGCTTTCCAAGCATATAAGGCTCATTCCCTAATTCATTCTGAGCTGTTCGTAACTTGCTTCCAAAGTCAGCTGATGTGCACAGGCAGTTTTGACGAATTTGTTACTTAAAATCCCACTTGTGCTATTTTTCTTTTCTTAGCTTGACAAGTCCTACAAAACACAAAAACAAAGTAAATAGCTCAAAAATATAAGGAACTGACTAAGAAAAGATAAGTGAATTTGATGTAATATATATATATATATATATATATATATATATATATATATATATATATAAATATGAGCTTATCAAATACCCCCACACTTAGCTTTTGCTAGTCCTCGAGCAAAACAAAGAAAACTTGAAAAAGTAGCAACATGAAATACATTAGCTTCCCCCTATGTGACCCTCATAGAATTTCATTCAAGAAAACAAATCATCAAGAACCTTAGCTAGCACCAAACAAGCTAATCCAAGCTCATATTCCTTATTCAAATGTTAGCAGTAACCTTTTAATCATCCTTGAAGTGTAGTGTGTGTAATAGCCATGCTAATGCAACTTCAAGTTTTTTTTTAAAACACCACATGCCAACTAGTGACCTTCTCACGGGACATACACTCAATCACACATATGTTTAGTTTAACGTGTTTCACTCAAAGAATCAAATGTGAAAGATCTACCATAAGCTTGCATAAAGATCACATCTCCACAATCATAATTGCACAACTTAAATCTAGAGGACTTTTATTGGTTGTAATGAGGCTTAGGGAGAGGGTTATAGAAATGAAAGGATAGGTAAACACAAGTTCCAAGCTAAATTGTAAGCAATTCTCTTGTTAAGATTTATAAGAACTCGAGCTCTCCAACCACTCAAATAATACTTCCAACCACACCCCTAAACTGAAACTTAAAATTTTTCTTTGTATACAATTTTTCTTTTTCTTCTTTTTTTTTTCTTTCTATTTTTTGTTTCTTTCTCTTTTTTTTTTTTTTTTTTTTTTTTTTGAAGCAATTTTCCACATAACTAAATACAAACATGAAATACCCCCACACTTATTCTGTTGCCAAACTCCTTCAAAGTACTTCACAAACATTTCTCATCAGACAATCTCATATTGCTCATTAGCTAGCTTGGAAAGGGTAAGGAAAAATGTTTAAGGTATAAGGGTAGACATATCTGGTGATAAGAAATAAAAGGCTCAATATATACGGCTCAAATTGGCAATCTAATGACATCATTTTTCTTTAGGAAACATGCTTACTTGGGCCATGGTGATAAACCTAATGCCTCTATCCTTTTCAAGTTCATGCAATCAAATGAAAACATTTCGAAAGATCGTTACGCAAGTTCTAGAGATGTAATTCACATAAGTTCATCACACATGAAAGAATAGGAGTGTATGAAGAATGCACACTTTCAATAGGCTCAAAAACTCACATAGGCTAGATATGGTCACTATATTCACATATGAAGCTTTAAGTCATGCTTTAGTTTCACATCAACAAGGCTATGTGCATTTAGTTTTTCAAAGATGATTAAACATGTACGGCTAACAAGAGAATAAGGAATTTCACACAACACATGCTTACTAAGTTCTTGATCACCGTGGTTCAAATTCAATCCAATTATATCATTGGGTCGGGAAACTAACAAAAATCTAATTCAAAACAATAAAGAAAACAAGACAATATTTTTAGATTTTCAAATATTCCGAATTTTTTATATTTTTTATTTAGAGTAAACAAAACTAATTAAGAAAACAAAAGGCAACAAGGAAACAAATCAAACCAGTTTTTAGTCGAAGGTACGAAAAATTGTAATTTGGTCATGTTTTCAATCCTTACCCCCAAACTTAAACTGGACATTGTCCCCAATGTCAGAAAACACTATAATGCAAAAAATAAAAATAAAACAAAATAAAGCATTTGGACTGAAAACTTCCCCAATTTGTAGTAAAATCAAGCGATGACCCCCAAACTTCAATTCTGCAATAAACTCCAAAGGTGGACATAGCCAAATGTTCCATACACTTTTGAAATGTGGCGGGGGCGTTGCAAAGTCCAAACGGCATCCTTCGGTATGCAAATGTGCCAAATGGACATGTGAAAGTCGTCTTTTCTTGATCCTCCGGAGCAACTGCAATCTGATTATATCCAGAATAGCCATCAAGAAAGCAATAATGAGAATGACCAGCTAACCTTTCTAACATTTGATCAATGAATGGGACTGGAAAGTGATCCTTGCGTGTGGTGCTGTTAATCTTCCGATAGTCTGTACAGACTCTCCAACTATTTTGCACACGTGTAGGCACTAGCTCACTAGCTTCATTCTTAACAACTGTGACTCCGGATCGCTTCGGAACTACTTGAACAGGGCTCACCCACTTGCTGTCCGAGATAGGATATATGATGCCAACATCAAGAAGTTTGATAACCTCTTTCTTGACGACCTCCATCATGAGTGGGTTTAAACGGCGTTGAGCTTCCCTTGTTGGTTTTGCACCTACCTCCAGCAGAATCCTATGCATACATGTAGCTGGATTTATACCATTGATATCTGCAATGCTCTAAGCTATGGCAGTTTTATGATCCTTCAATACCCTGATCAGTTTCTCCCCCTCTTCTGCTGTGAGTTGTGACGATATGATGACTGGTAATGTTTCATCCTCTCCCAAAAATGCATACTTCAAATGTTCAGGAATCGGTTTAAGCTCCAATTTGGGTGCCTGAATCACAGAAGGAAGAGTTTTTTCATTAGAAGTGGGAAGAGAAATAAAATAGGAAGAAGACTTACCACGAATTGGTGAAAGAGACTCAAGGGCTGCCACTGTCTGGATTAATTCTTCTTCAATGTGCTCGGAAGAATTAAGCTTTCCATGTGTAATGCTATGCACTAACACCTTCTCTAAATTATCTTGTCCCACACCTTCATTAAAACAATCCTGCACAAAATAGTCAAACGCATCAATAGACAAACAGGATTCAAAGTCACTAGGGTACCTCATAGCATTGAAGATTTTGAACTTGACGCTTTCTCCATCAATTTCCATGGTTAAGGTATCATCGTAGACATCAATCTTCGTACGCGCCGTTCTAAGGAATGGTCTTCCCAATATAAGAGGAAGTGCAGTAGGCATAGGGTTATGTTCCATCTCAAGAACAAAAAAGTCAGCTGGAAAAATGAGCTCATTCACTTGCACAAGTACATCCTCCAATAGGCCTTTGGGATATCTGTTTAAACGATCTGCCAACTGGATTACTACCTTTGTTTCCTTCAAGTCTCCAAGGTTTAGTGATTCATACACTGAATATGGCATCAGATTGATGGATGCCCCCAAATCACACAATGCTCTCCCAAACTCTTTCCCTCCGATTACACATGGAATGGTAAAGCTCCCGGCATCCTTCAACTTCGCTGGCAGCTTCCTTTGCAAAACAGCTAATACTTCCTCGCTTAATGCCACAGTTTCTTGATCATTGAATCTTCTCTTGTTCGTACAAAGCTCTTTAAGGAACTTTGCATACTTGGGCACTTGTTTTATGGCATCTAAAAGAGGTAAGTTCACTTGGACTTTCCGGAAAGTATCCAAGATTTCCTTATCAGTTTGCTCTTTCTTAGACTTCATAAACCTACGAGGGAAAGGAACAGGGACACATGAGTTAAATGAATTTTGAACTTCTTTACTTACTGTATCAGAATCTTTTTTGTTCAATTCTGTAGCTTTAGGAAAATTTTCAGTTTCTGTTGATGCCTCATCTTGCTCATTTGTATCTTTTCTGGTCTTCTTTTCCATCCTCGGCTGCTCAAAAACTTCTTTTCCACTCCTTAAAGTCACAACATTCATCTGCTCTGCATTTGGATTCACCACAGTTTGGCTAGGCAACCTTCCTGGTTGGTGTTGTTGCCCCATCAAACTTGCTAACTGACTCATTTGGCGCTCAAGGTTTTCAATTGCTTTGTCTGTTTTCTGTTGATGAGATTGAGTAGAGTTAGCTAAAGAAGCAATTAAATCCTCAAGAGACTTACTTGGAGCTTGTTGTTGTTGAGGCTGAACTGGTGCCTGCGGTCTTGCTTGAAAGAAGCCAGGTGGACGATTATAGTGTTTGGGAACAGATTGTTGTCCGTTGTCTTGATTGTTCCACTTTAAGTGTGGATGATCGCGCCACCCCGCGTTATAGTTGTTGGAGTATGGATCATACTTTTGCCCTTGTTGCCCCTGAAACCCTCCTAACGCATTAGCTTGCTCAAGACCACCTTGATCCATCAACGAAGGGCACATGTCCGTGGCATGTCCCATCATTGAACATACACCGCACACCTGTTTTGGAGCCACCATAACCTGTTGCACAAGATTAGTCAAATTAGCTAATTGTAATTCAATACTAGAATTAGCACTTACCTCGTTAACTTTCTTAAAAGGTAGCTCATCTCTCCCTCCAAATTGTCGTGTGTTGCCAGCAATGTTCTTTAATAATGCCTTAGCATTTGTTGGTGTCTTGTCCATGAATGCTCCTCCACTTGCTGCATCAAGCATTACACGATCAGTACCACACAATCCTTCATAAAAATACTGTATTAAAAGATGCTCTAAAATCTGATGATTAGGACAAGATGCAACCAAATGTGTGAATCGCTCATAGTAATCTCCAAAAGGCTCTCCATGTTGCTGTCGGATTGCACATATGTCTTTCCTTATGCTTGCAGCTTTTGTGGCCGGAAAATATTGCTCCAAGAATGCTTGCTTCACCTGGTTCCATGTGTTCATTGATCCCGGAGGTAAATTGTAAAGCCACTCATTTGCCTTAGCTTCTAATGTAAATGGGAATGCCCTCAACTTGACTTGCTCCTCATCCACATTTGCTGGTCTCATTCTCGAGCATACCACGTGAAACTCCATGAGATGTTTGTTGGCATCCTCCGTTGAAAAGCCATGGAACTTAGGCAAGTAGTGAATCATGCCGGACTTGAGCTCAAATCCTCCTTCTGCATTTGGATATGTGATGCACAATGGTTGTTGATCCGTATTCGGCGTCGCCAACTCCCTCAAAGTACGGTTATCAGCCATGTCTTCTTGTGGTTCTTCCTCCTCTTCTGAACTCAAATGTGGTGGAGAAGATGGTGGTAAAGACACCGATGCACGCTTCTGTTTGATTGTTCCTCGAAGCTTTCGAAGTGTTCGTTCAAGCTCAGGATCGTAGGAAGCTAGATCAATACTCTTGGACCTTCGAGTATGCATATACTACGAAGAGTACCTGAAATAAAAACAAAAACAAAAACACTAATTAGACAAGAAAACAATAGAAAAATAAGTAATTAGAAATAACAATCCCCGGCGACACGGCGCCAAAAATTTGATAGGATTAAATGCACACCACAAAGTAACACACAAATGTCCTATTGATTTTCCTTATTAATACTAAGATTTGTCAATTGTAGCATATGAAAATAAGGGTCTCTCCCGCAGACGATTGTTTTATCTAACTACTTAAAATGTCACAAAAACTGGTTTGCTGTCCCTACTGACCAGCCACTGAAAAATATTTATTAGACAGACTTACACTTATCTAAAGTCTACGAAATTTTATATGAAGATACTAGACACACAGAGCTACACTTATACAAATTTTTGGGATTTTTGGAGTTGATTTGCTATTTAAATTAAATTGAACAAAAGCAGGACAGAAACAGATTTTAAGTAGTTCACAAATTAAGAAAAACGAGTTAGGGGAATTGCTATCCACCACCAAATAATCATGAAAACACGTTATGTTTCATTCAAATTCCTTTTATTTCCGGATGAAGATGCTCAAGTTGGCTCAATGTTAGAACTCAACCTATTACTCTTTCTTACATAGTATGTTAAGAGAATGGCGTTTTCAACTTAACTTAGTCCCTAGCATGAAATCTAGAATGGCGTGTTCATAGATTTAACAAGTAGAAATCATTAAGAACGAAAAGAGTTTGAGTCATCACAAGGCATCGTAAGTACTGGCGTTGTCTTACTTATCCTAGAAATTGGTTCACATGTTAATCGCAATTAACAAGTACTACTCTAGAACATATGTAGGTCCTCATTTGACAAGGGCAGGCACACACATATTCATAGCATTAGAATCCTAGATATGCTTACTAAGTATGCATCCGTAGAAAACACATAAAGAATTCATCAATGAGACAAGTAGTGAAGCAATTTTCATCCTTTCATAATAGTAATTCAACAAAATGTCATAACAAACTTGCAATCATATTTGGGGCTTCAAAACAGCCCCTAACTTCTAAAAATTAGTTACACATAATCCTTAAATAAAACCAAAAGAAAGACATGAGTTTGAGAAGATAAAACCGAAAGAAGAGAATGCCAAGATTTCCTCATTCCTTTCCTCCCTTCCCCAACGCAGCAGCCTTGCCTTTTTTTTTCTATCTTATTTCTTCTCAATTCTTTTTCCCTTGCCGCTGCAACCTGCAGCCTTTATGCCCCTGCTTGCTGCCCCATTTCTGCTCCATAACTCCCCCACTAATAGCCATTTTGTGATGACAATAAGTGAGAGGAAATGGTAAAACAATTGTAACTCTTTAGGTAGTCTTTATGCCAATTACTCCCTCACTTAATCCTCATCTTTAATTCCATTTCCTCTGATAGTTGAATAGGTGTCAGCTGGTTTGTTCTTGGCTGCATCAGTTTTGGCTGCTAGTTTTATTGGGTTTATTGCTTTCAATGCTTTCTTGTCAGTTACAAACTGCTCAGCCCCTTGTGTACCTTTCAGTGTTAAAACGGCCATAACTTCTTCTAGAAAAATGATATTAACAATCCGTGAAATGTTCCAGAAAATAGACATCCGTAGCTTTCCAAGCATATAAGGCTCATTCCCTAATTCATTCTGAGCTGTTCGTAACTTGCTTCCAAAGTCAGCTGATGTGCACAGGCAGTTTTGACGAATTTGTTACTTAAAATCCCACTTGTGCTATTTTCTTTTCTTAGCTTGACAAGTCCTACAAAACACAAAAACAAAGTAAATAGCTCAAAAATATAAGGAATTAACTAAGAAAAGATAAGTGAATTTGATGTAATATATATATATATATATATATATAAATATGAGCTTATCAATTCACAGTATTGATACTTTATTTTAGGATAGGCTGTTACATTTATAGTTTCCAGGATCTACAGTTGCAATGCCTTTGATGGATAAAACACAGAGGACGCAGCTACTCTTATAGAGCTTCTTTAACATCTTAAGTTAAAATTGCATATCATTTTTTTGCTTCACGGAATTCATTATGTTTAATAGCATACCAATTATGTGATACCAATTGTTATCTTAGCGGTTTCTAACAATTTGTAAAGTACGGATAAATGTTTATAAGTTTAAAGTATACATATGAAAGTTTCATCTATTATACTCTTTTACTAATTTTTGTTACACAATCAATCATTCACAGGTAATGCTATTTAGAGTGGTTCAAAGAATTTCAACAGCTTCATTCATCCAATTTATGCTTTTCATGTAAAAATTCTTTCAATAAGTTCAAACATCTTTCGGTGTAGATAACATTAACATTTTGTGACAATATATTATAGCTTGGAAACATTTTTTCATACGATTTCTAATCTCGCAGCAACGCGCTGGCAATATTTCTAGTTCAATCTATACTAAAACTGAAAACACATTGAATCACTGTTCATAAGCATAGTGCATGGACAATTTTGCCCCTGTTTAATTTTTGTTATTGCATGTCTGCCACTGTCTGAGAAAATATATATGGACTTTTTTTTTTCCATTTCTTTTTCTCCCCTTTTCACCCTTGAATCTGTAGTTGCTGCTTCTGTTCGACACAGTCCTAAGCTTTCTCGAATCACACCTGAGCTCCTCTCTGCGACTTCTGAAAACTCTCAAACCTCAAACCAACCAAAACGAAATGTTCTCCTCATATTCTTCCTTCTCCCTTCTATCTCTTCTCCCTCACTCTTCTCTCCACGACTCGTTGGATACACAGTTGCGGCTAGCGATGATTTCGACGATTCCATTGGTCTGAAACGACTCCTCATCACCCTCAGATACTTTCTACACCTATTGCATGTCAAGATATGCCTTGAACTTGTAGTTTCCGCTTCAAACCCTAACTGCTTCGTTTCCACTGAATTTACAGAGAACTGGCGATCCCGCTTCCGACTCCTTTTTAATCCAATCCATCCATCTTTCTCTGCATCTCATCATTTTCCTACACTATGTTTGTTTCCTCAGAAAAATAATTAAAAAGCAAGGAAACCTAGAAACTGAGCATAATTTTATTTTAATTTTTTTGATTTAAAGAGGAAAAAGTTGGTTCTTTCGTTACGTGCATGATTGGGTGGTATTATTTGATTAAAGATCATATTTTTATTGATGGGTTATTATTAGGTCATAGGCCACGAAGCTTTGAATTTAGGGCAGTACCTTGTGGTGGTGAGCAGATGGCCTTTCGTAAAGGCTGTCAGAGCATCCTGGCGGGCTGTGGATAATGGATTCTCCGTCGTTGAGGGTTGCTCGACTTGCGAGGAACTCAGATGTGATGGTACATGTAGAGGTAGTTCTTGGATGGTTGGATTTAGTTGATTTTATCTTCATATAAGAACAATGTTACTAGGAAATTGATGTTTGCATTATATGTATGAATTGATTGGTTAGACCGTGTTTGTGATCATTGGAATTACACATTAGGCAGGGAGAAAGACAAATTTTTTGAGTCGAAAGTTCATGTTATAGAAGATGAAGATGGCAAAAAAATTGTTGCTTCTCGGCTTGGCCGCGAAATTTATGATATAAACGAATTAATGAATTACCAACCATGGTCTAATTGTTAGGATCTTAGTTCTTGGTGTGCTTGGAAAACCAGGCCAAATAGTTTCTTACCAATGGCAATCATAGTATGTAGCTTATTTTAGTATCGCTTCTTATGGGAGTGGAAACCTCAAATGATATTAGAATGTATGTATGAATTGAGTTTTTAAATTGTGTGATTCTAATGAATTGAGCTTTTAAGGGATGTAATCATAACCGAAAGTAAGTTTTGTTTTCTTTGTATGCTAAAACCTTCTCTTGAATTATGTAATTACTTTTGTGATTTCTCATTTGGAATGTTGATGGGTTTGATAGCTACTATAAGAAATAATAATATATAATATTATTGGGACAGTTGGGCCTGGTGGGAGTTCAGATGAGAACGGAGAAACTACTTCGATGCTTGGTCATGGATGGCGTCATCATCTTCCTTTTTTTGTTATGATTGATTATATAGAGAATTGAGAAAAAAAGTTGAAGACAATTCCCCGTTTTTGAGTTATAGCAATTAGTTAATATATAATGATATTGATTAGTTCACTTAAGAGTTGAATCCTTCGTTGGTTTATTTGTATTGTGTGCTTAAGAATGAAAGCAATGGACACACTATGGAACTGATGTTCCTTTTAATATCCATATAGATAAGGAATTGTTCATTTTATTAGCAATTATATGAAGTAGGCATATTATGCAATACAAGTTCTACATTCATTTAGTAAATATTGAGTTTATTTTTATCGAATAGTGACATTTGATTCAGGTTTAAGCTTCTTAGATGTTTGTATTTTGAAAATTGATTTCAATGGTCTTTTAGGATTTTTTTTTTTCTTTTTTGTTAAAATAATTATGTGTTGCTTCAGGGACACCTACTGTAGTGGGCACAGCTTATGAGACTAAGAAGGAATAACGACCGCTTCTTTCTCTTCTAGATGATCCCTTACTTAATGATCGTGAGTTTGAAAATCTTTGGCAATGATTTCAAAACAAAGAATTTTGTTGTTGTTAGTATTCCATCCACAGTTAATGAAGGTTTGTTGTAGTTTTTTTCCTCTGTTGGATGTGTTTTAATTCTATGTTTTCCATTGCACAACTAATGAATTGTTCTCTTATCATTCAAAATTTTCAATTTGAATATTAGATGGGTTGGAAAGCTTCTTTTCACAATTTGGTAAATAGATTAATTTTCTATGACACAATCTTCCATATCTTTCAAACATAATCTTCTATACAATTTTCAATCCCGCAGCAGCGCGTGGGTTGAAGTTTCTAGTTATATCTTATATACTAAAACTCAAACGGTGGGTACTGTGGATGACCAGTGGACGGACATTTTTACCCCTCGCTTTTTCCTCATTTTCCCGTTTGTGGCCTGCTTGGTGCAGTGGAAAGACGGTTTTGTCCGTTCTTTCCACCTGTCTGTCGTCCTGGGTCTGTATGATTTTTCTTTTTTGTTTAGCCCCTTCTCAGTTTTGCATTTTGTCTGAACTGTGCTTTATCCTCGGTCTTCCTCTCCGGTTCTTCTTCTTCGATATCTCTGGGTTGGAAAATATTGGGGCAAAAGTTTGTGATTTTCGTGCTTTAGGGGATCGTATTTGTGGTCTCTGATTTGAGGGGGGTTTCCCATCTGTTTAAACCTGGGGGTCTCGGTGTTTTTTCCACCCTGGTAAAATTGCTTTGCAAAATTTCTGGGGTTGCGATATTTTGCGGTCTTTGCGTTTGTTTCCGTCTGTTGTTGACGGATTTTTTGCCGGATCTGTTTTGGGTTTTGTTTTTCGTTTGACGACCGGTCTTTTTGAATCGCTGGGAAACTAATTTTATGCGACTGAGGTATGTTCTCTAAATACTGTTTTGGGTTTTGGTTAATTTGGATGAAATTGTAACCATTTTGTTTTGGGTCAGTTCTGATCATGTGTTGCGACTCTCCTGGCTAAGAGGATATTTTGCATTTTGGTTCCTTGATTGATCTATCACAAATTTGGCCGTGCCTCCTCTGGTCCTGTCATTTTTTGGGTAAGTCATTTGTCTTTTCGTTTTTTCTCCGTTTGGGACCCCGTTGAAAGGTGTTAGATTAGAATGTGTTTGTAATTTTTTGGAAGAAATGAGAGGAATGATTGGAGTTTGGGTAAATTTGATGTTAGGTTAAAATTCGTTTATAATTTTGGTGCACTGTGCATTGCCAATTCGGAAATCATGCTTCACCAATGGTGTTGCACTGTTTTGGGATTCTACAAAGTTGGAAACCAGAAAAGAAGACGACTAACATTTTCTTTAGACAAAACGGTGTGTTTCGGCGAAAGTCAAAGGAAAAGAATGCCTTTGGCGAAACTGGATGGGTGTTTGATTAGATGAGTTTGTCATTTTTGGAAAAAAACAAATGAGTGATTAGAATTTAGGAAAATTTGATGTTAGGTTAAAATTACCAATGGAAGAGAATCTTTTATTTAGCTAAATGATTAGAGAACTTAAAGGGAGAGTATTATTTTTCTGCCTTTTCTAATGGTCAGAAGGGGTGGGGAAACATTGATTTTAATTCGTAAAAAAAAAAAAATTGTTAGGTTAATGTTAAACAACAGATACGGTGTTATTCTAGCTTCAATTATCAAGAAATGTATATCATAAAAAACAAATTTTTGCTTTTTTTTTTCGTTTGTAATTTCTATTTTCAGTTATTGTTATAAATTTTCTGTCGTTTGGTTACAATATACTCTTAAGAAGAATTTTACATTGCTATTGATATCTTGCATGTTCGCAATTTCTGTTTTCAGTTATTGTTGTAAATTTTCTGTCGTTTGCTTATGGAATTTTAGCTTTTGCTATAGTTTTTCCAATGCCTAAGAAAATTTTACATTGCTGTTGATATCTTGCATGTCCACCTTGCAAAGATTACAAGGTATGTTGCCACTCCTCGTGATCTCCATATCTATTGCCTAAATAATTCTAACAAATATTATATAACCCGTGTCAACTAGCAAAGAGCTGGATCATGTATGGGGTCCAGACATCTTCAATCTGGAATTATATATATATATATATATATATATATATATTTGTATATTGGAACCCTTCTTAGTGATAAATTGTTAAATAGATTGTGTAATGTAATTGCTTAGGGTCTGTTTGGTACTCTACTTGAATCCAATTTTTTAAATTCAAAAATAATTTTCAAGTTTTAGGCCTTAAAAACTTGTTTGGTAAGACTATTTTCAAAAATTGAACTCAAGACTAACTCAAAAATAGTCTATTCTCTAAAAACATAAAAAGTGAGTTTTTAGAGTTTTTAACTTAAAACTCACTCCTTTTTTTTTTCTCCCTCCTCCCCTCTCACTCCAAATCTATCTCTCTTTTCTTCTTTCTCTCTCCCTTTTTTTTTTTTTGACCTTTTTCGTCTCTCCTCCAATCCGCTCTCTTCATTCTCTCGGTTCTTTCTCTCACTCCTCTTCCTCTCTATCTCGTCCGATTCTCTCTCTTCTTTCTCCTTCCTTCAATCAATCTCTTACTTGCTTTCCTCCTTTCTCTCCTCTTTCTCCCTCTCATGCGACCCGCTCTTTTTAGATCTCTGTCTAGTTTAAGTCATAAGATATAAAATTTTTAAATCGCAAACCAATCAAGTTTTTGAGTCTTAAAGAAAATTGTTTTCAAGAAATGTTCTTAAGAAATGTTTTGAGAAATGATAAAAATTTTCAAATAAAATACCAAACAGGCCCTTAATCTTTTACTGCACCTTAAGCAACCAAAAGCTGGAGACGATGAAAAAAAGATTCCGCCTTGCGCAACTTACAAGGTATGCTTTAACCTATGCTTTCATAAATTTCATTCGAATCAATGCTGGTTGTAAATGCATTTCAACGTATTTAATGCTGCGGGCACGATTGCTAGTATATACTAAAAGAGAAAATGAACTGAAACACTGTTCATAAGCACAGTGTTCTTCCATTTTCACCCCTCTTTTTTTGTTATTTCAACTTTGCCGGTTTGCTATGCTGTGACAACAAAATGGTGATGCGTGGTTCTTCCTTCTCGATGTTTCGACTTGCTTCTTTCTCGCTTTGCTCTCACCGACTCACTTCCGTCAAATCTTTCTCTCGCAGCAACCACAAGCTCTCTTTCGCAGAAATGATGAACCCAGCTCGACTTCTCTTTCAAAACTCAGCTCAAATCCTCGACTTCTCTTTCCAAACTCAGCTCGAGTCCTCGGGTAAAACTCATCTTCTTCTCTGATTTTGATGGGTTTTCGTTTTGCATCAAATTTTGATAAAAATTGTGAAATTTGGGATGTGGGTATTGATGGGGTCCATAGGGTTATTTTCCTTCCTACCCTCGGCGCCTATTCAAAATCTCCACCATGTCCCTCCTCCACCAGCAGCAGCAGCAGCACTGCTTCCCCACCCCACAGTCCCTCTTCGAGTGGCTCAAGCCTCGATTGCTCTCCGACTCTCTGGCCTCTTGAGGGGTCAAGCCCGGGACCAAGAACTTCCACAACCTCTGGCTCGAGCTCTCCGAAGGCGAAAGCTCTTTAGCCGATTCATCCCCTCCGGTTCGAACGGTTCAGGTTGTGACGGTACGGATGATATGCTTATTGATTATAAAGGAGATTAATGTCTAAGTAATTGATTTATAAAAAACAATTTTGTGTATTTTTGCTGCTATATATTTTCTTTTTTGTTTTGTTTTCTTCTTCTATTTTGTTGCTTAGAAATCTGTGTTGTTTATGTAAACACAATGTTTCAGCAATTCCCAGAGTTTCAATCAAACCCGTTGTATATTTCGGGAGTCTTATGCTGAAGTCTATGTGCCAACTCTTGCTTCTCAAATTGCAAAAGGTATCTAATTAGTTAATTGGTGTTTACATAATTACAACATTACACTATTGCATATGTATATATGTATCTATTGGATTTAACTTCTGGTCTGTAACAATGTGCTGCATTTTCTACATATATGTATAGGTATTAAAAATGGAGCAAAACCAACTTTGAATCTGAAGATGCGTATTCTTTCAAGTCGACTTGTGAAAATTAAGTTATATAAACTGATTTGTTTCACCACGTTATTAATTGTAGTAAAACATAAGTGTAATGTGTGTAATCAGGGTTACCTGGTGGCGAATGGAGTCGCAGACCGAAAATTCGATGCCAATGCTTTAGACCCATTTGCTCATGGGATGGTTCTCATTTCAGGACAAATCTTTCAGGTAGCTAGCTGGCTAGAGTACTGATCACGTAATTTATTCACAATGCCAGCGTCAACGGTTGTGGAAATGGTGATGGCAACAGTGGTGGTAGAAGTGGTGGAAATGACGGTGGTAATTGAGGTGCAGTGGTAACAGAAGTAGCAAGAGGCAGTGACCGTGTCGGTGAAGACATTGTTGGTTGCAGAGTAAGTTTCTATTGAGTTTCTTGAGATGTATTGTAATTTGTATTTGTATAACACCATAACACTCTTGTGAGAATATTTAGCTACTAATAGATAGAGGGTAAATAATAGAGTCCTGATAACTGACTATAAATTTGATATCA
This sequence comes from Heteromeles arbutifolia, assembly GCA_024362995.1. Classification (NCBI taxonomy): domain Eukaryota; kingdom Viridiplantae; phylum Streptophyta; class Magnoliopsida; order Rosales; family Rosaceae; genus Heteromeles; species Heteromeles arbutifolia. The sequence continues at coordinate 26,353,586 of JANCRC010000006.1, forward strand.
AATCTAATGACGGATATATTTTTCGGTCATTTAGCAAATTTTCTTTAATAATCCTTGATTATCGTATTGTCTGAAAAGTGAACAGTGTTAATTGACTTTAAGACAAACTCTAATCAATGAGATGGTAAAGATTGATTAAAATTCGGATTACGTAATAGGCTAGACTAATGAAAGCAAATTCAGTAATTTAGTACTAAAAGAGTGTTACTGAAATATTAGATGGATAGGACATAATTGAGGAGAGCCTGTCCAACAAAATTTTAATTTTTTTCCAACTAATCTTCCAACTAATCTCTCACTTATTTTACTTTTATATTGAATGGGGAAGCAGCATGTGATGAGTAAGACGAGGTAAGGCTCAATTGTTTCAAATTTGTCTTAATTTTGTATTGCATCTGCTGAAGAATATTTGAGGCTAAGCTTAATACTAATGAATTTAGCTTCAAATTATTTTATTTTCAATCGTCAAATTAAGACTAAAGATTTAACACTTTTAACACCCTACAATATAGTTTCAATGGTTAAAGATTGAGGTTCTTTGAATCATGTTGGTATTGGTTTTTGGCATTTGATTTTAGTTTTGAATGTGACTTTCATGAAAGAGAATCAAACTAGCAATTCCATCAATAACAATTTGTATCAAACTCGCCATTTCATAAGACTCAAACCTCATAGCTCTATGAAAAAGAGTAAAACTGTACCATACCATTTTATTTATGTTTGATTACATTTGTTATTATTACTAATAGTTACATTTTGTGCATATTGTAGCTTTCATTTTAGGGAACTTGTGCGATCGTTCTATTGTTTGTTTATATCATTAAACTTTCCTTTACTTTCCCTTTCTTACAAGGTTTTATTCAAAACAAACTTATACATCCCAATGCAAAAGGAGAAATGCATCAAAAGAAGTAATAAAGTGGATAAGAATGGCAAAGCATGAAAATTGAACACGATGAATTACTGACATGATTAAATTTTCTATCTTCAACTCTCCAACTAATTTGACATAGCTCAACAACTAACCGTTTAAAAGAGTTGTGTAAAACATTATTGATTTTCTGAATTTAGTACATACATTATCTCTTTGCTTCAGTAGTTGAAAAGAGAAATAGAGAATTCATGAATGTGTATATAAAAAGTTGAACCTTATGGGAGACGAAGAAATAACTCTACAGCTAGCAAACTATTAGAAATCCTGTTTACAAATTTAGTCACGTTATCAACAATGCTAGCCTTTGCCTCCTCTCTTCCGAGTGATTATCGATAATCGTTGTTGCTGTGAATAAATTTAGTCAATGACTTAGTAAAACACCAATTCACCATAGCCAGAGCACTATTAGATGACGCTGGATCTGCAAAAAAAAAAAAAATTGGGATAGACAGGGCTCACAAGGAAATTTGAGCTTTCGTCAGATAAAATATCTTTATTTTTTATTTTTTTAATTCATGTTAATTTACAGTAAGTTATTTTATTTAATTTGGTTTATGATTATGGGGTTTTGTTTTCAGACTCGAACGCTGTTGTCTTACGAAGTCCTCTGTAATCAAGGTAAGTAATTTGAAAATTTTGGCGGATTGAAATCAGAGTTTCAATTTACACATTTGTTTAGATTTGATTTTATTGAAGCAAATTTATGCATATTTTCCATCAGCTTTTTCTTCTGTTACTTATAGGTCCTGTTGTCCAGATTTTGAGCATCTTCTTTTGGGAGTGATTAATAGCTGCTGTGACAGGTTAGTTTTATACTCTTTCTAAAAAAAATTTATGCATAGTATTTAAATGTTGTGGCATTTTAAAATTCTTGCTTCTGTGGTTGTGATATGATATCAAATATTTGATTTATTTAATTACAATTTAGGTGTGATGAAAAATTTAAAATTTAATTTCATTATTTTCTTCCCAGCTATCAATCTGTAGTTTGGCATTTACAATTTTTTAGCAAAAGAAAATCAGGGGATACAAGAAGATCATACTTTTGACACTGCAAATGGAATAGAAATGTTTAATGAAAATGTTTGCCATGCTGATGGTGCACATGCACAAGGTGATGCCATACTAATATAATGGTTGTTCTTTTGCTTTGATGTGGAAATAAGAAGATTGTTTTGCCTCTTATGTATCCTGCTTCTTTCTGTTCCACGAAGTTGCCAAGAAAAAAAGTACTTTGTGATTGTTTTCTTTCTTATGGTGATGTGTAGATAAAATCTGTATTTTTTTCTTTGTATCAGCAACCTTTTACCCATTCATGAGCATGTTCAGTTAAGAAACTTTTGATTTTTCTTCTGTTTAATTTCTCATCCGATAGGTTCAATATTAATAGAGTCCAATTAACATCCACATTGGAATGACAATCGAGAAATGCATCTTTGTAAAAGAAGTGATGCAAATCCAGTAAAAATATAAAAAAGAACTAGAATAACTGAAAAAAAAAAGTCTTTGGTGTCCAAAAAGAAGCATGTGCAATCCTCTAATTTTATTAATGTAAAAGAAGTGATGCAAATCCAGTAAAAGTATAAATAAGAACTATTAGGGAAAAAATAGTTGTATAATTCCAAGCCTCGAAGAAGGCTACAAATATATGAGAATGACGTATCTTCGGAGTGTTTATGTTTGTTCATTTCTCCCTTATGGTTTTTTATGCCTTTTAATGCTTGAACAATGATGCAGGTCAATCAAGCAGATAAGATTTAGAAAGAAAACTCCACATTTATTGCCAGCAATGCTCAGTGGGAGAAGTATAGGAAACCAAAGCTTACAAATCCGAAGCCTTTTAGGTTTAGAACTGATGTATATGATACCTGTTGTGACTAATTTCTTTAATAAGCAGTAATAGCGTTGATGCTTTATATGATATGTTTTGGGTGTTTTTAAGGAAGCAACTTTGGAGAAAAGAGCTCATGCGCCACTGAAGGAGATCACATTAGTCAAGACTCCAGCGGCAAATTCAACAAGCAAACATCAGAACGTTATTAAGGTATTTACGCATGAATATGAATAATTACATTGTGTATCACTGTCATATAGGCAAATTTGTTATGTGTGATGGTGTATTTCCGCACGACTGAAATTGAGATGTAATTTTATGCAATTTATAATTTTGGGTTTACTAATTTTCTGCTTTTTTATGATTTATTTGATGAAAGTCAATCTTCAGGTAGATTTTTCGAATAGGTACTCATCAAATGTCACGAATACTGTTCTTCTGGTTTTTTAGGCTACAAATGTTGAATTTAGTATTATATTCTAAAGTTATTGAATTCGAATAACTATTGAAATTATTGAATTTGGTATTTCTTGTATTATATTGGAGTAATAATAGATTTGCTTTCAGTAACTTTTTGGCTTATAGAATTTGTATGCTCCGTTCGGTATTAGGATTATTAGACAGCAGAAGAGCAAACGAGGATGGGGTTCTTGGTGTTGCATGAAGTTGATGTGTATGAGATAGACATCCATCCGTCTCCAATGGAGGACATATATATTGTACATCTATGTATAAATAGAGCTGTAAATATGTGTAAATAGAGTTTTAAACCCGTAAAAATGATTGTAAATATTGTTGGACATATGTGTAAATAGAGTTGTAAACATAGTAATGTGTGTAAATAGAATTGTAAACCCGCAGCATCGTACGGGCACCTGTGCTTGTCTGTATATACTAAAACCGGTGGGCGAAGCGCTGTAGCTTAGCTACAGTAGATTTCCGCTTTTACCCCCTTTTTTTTGCTGTTATTTCAACTTTGCCACTGTTGCTTTGCTGTCAAAAGGAGAGCAGAATGGTGACGCATGGATCTTCACCGCTTCTCCCCTCTAATGGCTTTTTCGCCCACATCAATCCGGATCCAACGGACGGGTTCTGAGGGCACTTTTGTCACTGCGTTTAAGGGATGGTTGCTGTCGATATCGTGGAGGCATGGTTTGCAGAGGGGTTGATGGGTTGCAGGTAGAGAGAGGGATCGCACTCTCAGTCGCTACCAGAACCTTTTCGTTTCTGCTCCTGCCGCAATTCAATTTCACCTCTTCGTTTTTTCTCCATTCTGAGAGAGCGGTTCGCGCGAGTTGGCCCAGTCCATACCGGAAGCATCACAGCGCCTCAGCTCAAGGTCCTTCTTCTTCTTCGTCTTCATTCTTTTGGCCCTAAACTTCTCAAAATCCCCAATTTTTGTTTTGTTATATGTAAACAGGGTTTCTGTAGAAGTTTCAAATTGAGTACTTAGTTGAAATGGGGTATTTGGATATGAATTTTTTTTTGCTTTATTCTTCTTCTCTTCCCCTGTACTTCCCAAAATCCTAATTTTTGTTTTGTTATATGTAATTTTTTTTTTTTTTTTTATGGAATTTCTCATAATTTCAAATTTCAATGTAATTTTTGTGTGAAAATTTTATTGCTTTTTTATGATGTCGTCTTGGTTGATTGACATTTGCTTATTTGAAATGGGTATGTTGGATGTCAAAATTTTATTGCTTTTTTCTTCTTCTTCCTCAAATCCCCAAGTGCTTATTTGAAGTTTTATCTTGAATCTGAACAGGTTTTTGTCAATTGTTATCTTGAAAGGTTGTGACAGTTTGTGCTGGCCTAGCAGAAATCACAAAAAAAAATTGTGAATTTTATGTAAGGATTAAAGTTTGTAGAAGGTTGCTGATCGACCTTTGCTGCCACCAAAATAATGTACGTAAAAAGTTGCTGATCAACGATAATAGCTTGCAAATTTTTTTAATGTATCCTATTAAATGGATTTGAGAGCTGCGATATTACTTAATTATTTTAACAATTTACATTAGTAGCTTAGGTGAGGAAAGAAAAAAAAGTCTCTCATTTAAAACATTTTTTTAAAATTTTTTCACATTGTAATCGAGAAGCATGTATATCATAAAGAATAAAAAAAGTTCTGAAGTGACTATCGAAGAATTTAAAAGTGTTGATTAGTGTATGTGTGCAAGTATAATTGTAAACAGAAATACGAATCCATGATTGAACCCCTAATTTGGTCGTACATGTGTATAGAACTTTTTACATATTTTATACGCTTTAAAAACCCGTAGCAACGCGCGGGTACTTATACTAGTATAATCTATTGTTTGAAACATTACACAAATTTATACAAAAATATTTCTCACTTTCCCTCCTCGCTCTCAGTTTTCTTATCAATCCTGGTTTTCCTACACTAGTTGTTCAACCCTTCTTTGTCCCCTATCTCCTTCTATATCATCATTGTTAGCGTCGACGATAATAATCATGTCTTCATCATCATCTTCATACTCTTCGTCATCATACTCCATATCATCCTCTTCTTCATCAGAATCTGTACCTCCACCGAGGGTGTGAAACTCGGGAGGAGGAGGGCAGTCTTCTGTGATTTCCTCATCCCTCTTAATCACAAGATGCAGAATGACTCTTTCATCCTTGTCTAGCATGGTCTTAAAGTCATTTATCCATTTGGCTTCCTTGTCTAGCATGGTCTTAAAGTCATTTATCCATTTGGCTTCCATCTCAAAGTTCATCAAAACGTAGTAAGCGTTCTTTGCTTTCTTTATTTGGTATGCTAGTCTTCGCATTCCCTAATTGCTCACTCTCCATATCCTGGCCTTCTTCTCCACTAGAAACTTTGCAAGTAATTCATAGATAAACTTCAATAGAACTTAGTCGATATATTTCTGTTTGGGCCCAAAATAATAATATTGGGCCGAGTTTAGGATTGCTCTCGGCCCAGTGTCTTTCCAGAGGCATTGTGGACGGTCAATCAGCCATATGACGCTCAATCAGGCTAGCCGAGTCCTAGTGCAAGAAGGATTTGTCTGGATAAGAATGAAGAGGTCGAGTCTTGGTACGACAAGGGGATTTCAGAGTTAAAGGCACTTAGAGTTCGGGAATGAATCTGGCTTATTATGGAGCTTAATTCAGAAATCCATTGGGATTAGGATTGGCCGAATCATTATCAGATTGGGATAAGGAGTTTTAGTTTGAGTACATCTCTGATTTGGCCAGGAGTATGTTCACTACTATAAATACAAGACTTAGGGCATTGTTTAACCCTCTCCAACTCAACACATAAACTGCCCTACGCAAACTCTCACTCTACGCGAAACCTCTTAACAACCTTGAGATTTTTATTTTCTTTTTCGCTAACACATCTTCAGTTTGGATAAACAGCATTGTGAAGGCAACCGGCGAACATCTTCAGTTTGGATAAACAGCACTGTAGCCGTAGAATCAGCTAACCGCGGTGCACCTTCAGTTTGGATAAACAGCACTGTGAAGGTAATTGGCGAACATCTTCAGTTTGGATAAACAACACTGTAGCCATAGAATCAACCGACGGCGGAGCACCTTCAGTTTGGACAAACAACACTGCCTTAAGGTCGACTGGTTATTTATCCAAGTCTCGGTCGAGAGGGATTTTTGAATCCTTATTGGCAAAGGTCATCTCATTAGCCTTCTCGGCAAAGTGAGGTGTTACAGATTACTGGGCTCGGCACATTGAACGCCGAGTTGTTTTATGATTAAATACTCACAAGTAAGCTTTAGAGTTTGACATTCTGACGGCCGAACCATATTTACCATCAAGACATACATCTCTTTTAAGTACTTGTGTCCGTATAGTCTGGTACCAGTTCGGCGTGCTTATACTCTCACGAATATAATCACCGTGACCGAACCCGGCGCCGACAATCCGTGAACTTCGCAGAACTAGCAGCCTTGTCTTTAGGCTCTAGAATCTAAAGGCCGAGACGTGTTCCTTCCTTGGCCACAATCACAAGATCAAGAAATCAGCAGCGCGCCCAACACCACGCATCATATTTTACTCCCCGATCGAGCTCGGCCGCCGAGTTGGCACGCCCCGCACATAACCGAATGACGTAGTTAGCTCATTAGTTACACGGCCTGCGCGCCACGTAGGCTTGGTAGTTTTTGGGGTTAACATTTTGGCACGCCCAGTGGGACCAAAGTGCTAAAACTACGAAGTTCATGCCCATTGAAACACGATCAGTGAAGAAGAAAACAGACATGGGAAAATCAACAGCTAACCTTACAGCCCAGAACCCAGAGCAAGAAAGCTTGTCACAGGCACAAACTACTGCTGCCGTGACACCCAAAACGTTGAGTGCAACACGCTGTGAAAAGGAAATTAGTTTCAGCGACTAGGTCGTTTCTTCAAAGACGACTTGAGGAGCAATCTAGGCAGTTTAAGCAAACGTTTGGCCGAGAAATAAGAAGAATACTAGAGGAAGTACGTAGCTATAGTGCCATGCACACTAGGTTACTTGAAGTCCTGGTTAGCAATACCCAGAATATAGGATTTGTCGATCAATCTAGACAATCAATTCTAAAGAATAATCCAATACCAATGACAACAGCCGAGATAGGACCTGCTTGGCTTAGAACGATTGATTTGGAAATAAGGGGTGGATCGAGCAGTAAGACAAGTGAATTCGACCAAGAACCAGAAGCGTCGTCTGTCGATTTGGTTCAAGTCCAAAAAATGATTGATTCGGCCTTAAGAAAGGGGCCGAAATTCCCAAAATTCATCCATCCATATCCAGCTTATGTAGAGCAGTTTGAATATCCCAAAGGCTTTAAAATCCCAGATTTCAGCCTTTTCGCTGGAGAATCATCTCTGTCCTCGTTAGAACATGTAGCTCGTTTCACTGTGTAATGAGGAGATGTTATTTGCGACTTCTATAAGTTACGACTATTTAACTTCTCGTTAACAGGTTCGACATTCGCATGGTATATCAATCTCTCACCTAATTCCATCCAAAGCTAGGAAGAACTTGTTGAGAAATTTAATGAGCAGTTCTATCGGCCAGGGATGGAGACGTTAGTATCTTTATTGGCCATGATGGCTAGGCATATGATGAGTCACCAATGGAATACCTAACGAGGTTTAAGTCGACCATAAATTGGTGCCGAGTACCTCTCCCTGAAGTTGAGTTCGTGAGAATTACCTTGAATGGTTTAGACGTGGAATACAAAAAGAAATTCTTGGGGGCAAATTTTCGGGATATGTACGAATTGGCTCAGCATGTTGAGCAATATGACTATCTACTCCAAGAAGAAAAGATATCGAAATCCCCAACCCGAGGAACAATCTACAAGAATCCTTCGGTCAGTTATGCATCAACCGAAGGTGGAGACCCCCAGTATGCCAGTGTAAACGCGATCGAGATTGTAATCGATAAACCGTACATCTGCAAGGCATTGACCCATCCTAACTCCAAGGATGCCAAAACTCGCTCAGCCTCTGAAGAAGCTACAATCAAAACATCAAAAGTTTATACTTTTGACATCACCAAGGCCGACTCCATTTTCGACCAGTTGTTGCTGGCAAAGATTATTAAGCTTCGGCCAGGACATAACATTCCTAAGGCCGAAGAGTTGAAAGGCAAAACATATTGCAAATACCATGACTCGAACAAACATATGACAAACAACTGTGTCGTGTTTCGAGATGCCATTCAGAGCTGGATTGATAAGGGCAAGCTGAAGTTTCCTAAAAAACAGATGGCCGTGGATGTTGATCTTTTCCCTTCAGCGACGGTTGGCATGGTAGATGCTCATTTGCCCAAGAACAAAGGAAAAGGGAAGGCCGAGTTCCTTCCAATGCAGTATGTCTTAAAGCAGAATTCTCAGCCGCGACTTAAGGTCGATTTATTTTCAAACGAGCCACCAACAGAGTTATCGAGACCGACCGTAGTCGAATCAATGAGAAACTCCAACGAAGAAGAGTCCGATGGGCCGATGGTTTTGTGCAATTGTTGTAAAGCACGCGTCGTCCTAACCGAATCAAAGGAGAAACTTCCATAGGTTCCAACAACAGCCATCTACGGTTGTAACGACGCCCTCAAACGTTCTTGGCTCAAGTCTGCGTCAGAAAGTATTCGATAGGCTTGGTCCTCAAATACGAACAGACGACCAAATCTCAGCCAGATGACGCCTTGATTTTGATACGCCGTTTTACAACAAAGATTACTATTCACGTAATTTTAGCAGCTCGAGTTCATCGACAAATCAATGAACTTTCAAGCCACCTGAGCCACGTGACCAACGGTAGTATAGCTACAATTCTCCTACTGGCGTCTATACTGCATTATCTAAGTCTCAGAAACGTCGCCGCCAACAGATGGATTGCATGGCCCGCCGACAAGCTGCACAGACTACTTCGGCTCCCAAATGGCAGCCGAAAGAAGTGACCGGCAATGAAGATGATCGGCAACCCCTCGCAATCACGACTGAATTAATTCAGGGAAAGAAGACTATCGAACGCGACTTTAAGACTACAATCGAGGAATCTGAGAAGCGCATCAAACTCCTCATTCGACCAGGGGAAATGAAGGCTCGTTTCGAGCAATTCAAAAAAGAGTCGGAAAGCAAACTCCCTCCGTTGCCTTCACCAGAGCCACTAATTAAAATACGGCGAAATTTGCACCCTCCGTTTCTCGGCGAGGCCTTAGAGTACATGTGGGAGTTTCACAAGAAATATTCCACTAATGACTATACGGCCTACCAAAAGAGTGTCAAGAAGCCCTCGACCTGGCTCTAACTTGCCCTGATGTCGAACAAATTATCCAAAAGACCACCGATCCAGCGATGCAAGCCAGGTTCCAGCACATACGTGAAGCCCGAGTTCTCGATTTTGAGGTCGATCCATATACTGATATAGACACCGTCGAGCTTCCTTTTTCTCTTGAGGACATTCAGCATTTACGGTACCATTTCGAAGTCTTTTCGGTAGCGGCTCTTTTCGGCCTAACGACCGATGAAAAATAGCGCGTGGCACGTCTGGATGCGTACCTCAACACAAGGAACGTTCGGATCGCCTATCAGGAGCAAGCCCGCAAAGCGGCACAAGAACAAGATCAACTCCCAACGTCGCACGAGTTTGGAGAAGACAACTAGAACGACACCAAACCAGAGGATGTGCCGCAGCAACCATTGACTGCAACAACAAATAATTCAGCCAAGGATACTCAAAAGCAAGATACCTCGACCAATCACTTGGAAGACGACGACCATGACCTAATGGGCTCTTCAATCCTCGAGAATATGGAGATTAGCATGGTTCACGTTCTACCTGTCGAGTTCCAGCCAACCACATATCAACCAAGTTTCCTGGATGGTGACGTGGTTGTCGAAGAAGCAACACAAGTCAACTTTGTCACCGTCAAAGGAGACGAACCAGAAAGCGAACAAGACAAACTCAAAGCAGTTCTTACCGAACTGTTTCCCCGCTCTTCTACCAATAATCTTCAGCATCTGAAGCCATTATATGTTATGGCTCATATTGAAGGGTATCCAGTCTCTAAGGTGTTCGTCGATTGCAGAGCCACAGTCAACATCATGCCCGTATCCATTATAAGAGCACTACGACGGTCCAACGACGAACTCATCCTGTCAGGGGTAACCATGAGCAGCTTTGTTGGTGATAAATCCCAGACAAAGGGAGTGCTTCCCTTGGAAGTAAACGTTGCCGGTCGCAATCACATGACCGCATTTTTCATAGTTGATTCAAAAATTGAGTATAATGCATTGCTCGGTCGCAACTGGATTCATCAAACAGGCTGCATTCCCTTATCGCTATACCAAGTTCTTGTCTTCTAGGACGACAAATCAGTTTTGGTTCACCCGACCGATAATCAGCCGTTTGAGGCAAACATGATCCAGGCTCGTTATTATGACGATCACGTCGGCTACATCACCCTGCAAGGCTTTAGTGAGGAAGGGCGGCCGACTCGGATATTAGTACAAAAGGTCATCGAGGTAGGCGCCGAAACTGTGCAGCAGGATTCAGCGAGACTCGAGTTGGCCAATTTGATCGCCGACACTGATGTCTGAATCCGAACACGAAAGACGCTGGGTTGCGGTTTCATCAACCATGGAACGACTGCTGGCCCATTGGTACGCTATTTCTAGTCAAACAAATTCCAACATAAACTTAGTCGAATTTCTGGCCGAATGCGACAACGGCCCAGTTCTATCGCTGGACAAAGTTCAGACTGCACCAGCCGAGCTCGAAGATAGTCGGCTCTAGGTCAATGACCCCCTAGAAAAAACAAATGTTGGAACGGTCAACGAACCACGACCTTTATTTTTTAGTGCTTTGTTACCTCCACATATGAAAGCCGAACTTTGTAATTTACTTAAAGAATTTAGAGATTTTTTTGCTTGGAGTTACCATGAGATGCCAGGTTTAGATCGAACGCTCGTCGAGCATGAGTTACGAATTAAACCTGGGTGTAAACCATTTTGTCAACCACCACGACGATTCTCAACCGAAGTACAACTCGGCATAAAGGACGAACTCGTTTGACTTTTAAAAGCCGATTTCATTCGGACTACTCGATACGTCGAATAGTTGGCAAATATCGTCCAAGTGTTAAAGAAAAGTGGTGCTTTACAAATCTGTATCGACTTCCGAAATCTGAATCTGGCAACTCTCAAAGATGAGTATACCATGCCGATTTCAGATTTGCTAATTGACGCAACGGCAAACCACGAAATTCTATCCTCTATGGATGGACATACCGGTTACAACCAGATTTTCATTGCCGAAGTCGATGTCCATAAAATTGCTTTTCGTTGCCCGGGGGCACTCGGCACATATGAATGAGTCGTCATGTCGTTCGGCCTTAAGAACGCCGGTGCCATATACAAACGAGTGAGGAATACTATATATTCCATGATCTAATTGGAACCATCGTCGAAGTCTACATTGACGATGTCGTGATAAAATCAAAACACCGGTAGACACATTTGGATGATCTTCGACAAGCCTTCATACGTATACGCCAGCACAATCTGAAAATGAATTCTGCCAAATGTGCTTTCGGCGTCACAGCCGGTAACTTTTAGGATTCCTTGTACATCATCGTGGCATTGAGGTCGATGAAAACAAGGCTCGCGCGATCATCAATGCTTTACCCCCTGTGACCAAAAAACAACTACAGTCGTTGCTCGGCAAAATCAACTTCCTCCGCCGATTCATTGTTAATTTGGTAGGAAAAATGAAAGCCTTTTATACGCTTTTGAAACTCAATGATTACGACGCCTTCGAATGACGTCCTGAACACCAAGAGGCGTTTACATAGATCAAGGTCTCCCTCACGACTCCACCCGTCCTTGTCCTACCACGACGTGGCAAACCTCTTAAGTTATACATCTCTGCGGCTGAAGAATTCATCGGTTGCCTCCTCGCACAAGACAATGACGCTGGCCGAGAACAAGCCATTTTTTATCTCAGTTAGAATCTCAACCAATCGGAGATTAATTATTCCGCCATTGAGAAACTTTGCCTAGCCCTATTCTTCGCCACATCAAAATTTAGGCATTACATGCTTCCATCAGTCACTCAAGTTATCGCCCAGACCGACGTTATTCGTTACATGCTCACTCGACCGATCGTGAAAGGTCGAATCGGGAAGTGGACAATGGCACTATCTTAATTCAGTTTGCAATACGTGCCCCAGAAAGCCGTCAAAGGTCAAGCTTTAGCCGATTTCTTGGCTCAACATCCTTCACCTTACGATTTTGGGGGGCAATGATGTTGAAATCGGTATGATAGATACGTGTGATAATCACAAGACGATGTACTTTGATGGCTCTAGTACTTCGACTTCGGCTGGGGTTGGGATCGTCATTCAATCCCTGATCACAACTGTTGGTATTTTTCTCTCAAACTTGATTTCGGATGTACGAATAATCAAGTCGAATACAAAGCTCTTGTCATCGGCCTTGGTGTCCTTCACGAATTACAAGCAACCCGGGCCCTCATCCTCGACGATTCCGAACTTGTGATTAACCAACTCAATGGTACTTTTCGTTGCATGAGTTACACTCTGGCGCCCTATCACATGGTTGCTAGCTATTTAGCCGAGTCTTTCGACGACATTACCTTCGAACACATCTCTCGAGTTCGAAATACCGACGCAGACGAACTGGCTCAAATAACCTCCGGAGCATAACTCTTGGGGGGCAAACTAGGCTAGGAAATACCTATGTTACGACGATCAAACCCGGCCTTGGTTAATCAGCAAGTTCTCCAACACGACAGCGTAATCCGTACGTGAGTCATGTCCATACCTTCGTTATTAGAACGAAAGGATCCAGTAGACGTCTGTGCAGTCGAGGCAATTCCAAATGATTGGAGGAAGCCAATTATGCAGTATCTTGACAACCCCAATGGTAAACACGACCGGAAGACAAAGGTTCATGCAACAAACTATGTCGCGTACCAAAATGAATTATACCGAAAGGGTGAAGACGGTCTATTACTGTTATGCCTCGGCCCCCATGAAGCTTCTTAAGTAATCGCAGAAGTTCATGAAGGAATTTGCAAGGCTCATCAGTCCGGTCGAAAGATGCGATGGTTGCTTCGCCGACATGGCTATTTCTGGCCGAGTATACTAAAGGATTGTATTGAGTTCGCACGAGGATGTGTGCAGTGTCAAATTCATGGTCCTATACAAAGGGTCCCGGTCGAATTACTACATTCGGTCACTAAACCATGGCCATTTAGAAGATGGGCCATGGACATAATTGGCAAAATTACGCCATCTTCTGGGTCAGCGAAACATGCGCGGATACTTGTGGCAACCGATTACTTCACTAAATGGGTCGAAGCGAAATCGTATGCCGAATTAACATCCAAAGAAGTCTGCAACTTTGTCGAATAGAATATTGTGACCAGATTCGGCGTACCAGAAACGATCATAACCGATAACGGTACGATCTTTACATCCGACAGATTCAAAGGGTATACGGCGAATTTAAAAATTCGACTTGAACAGTCTACACCATAGTACCCGCAGGCAAATAGACAAGCCGAGGCAAGTAATAAAGTTTTAATCGGCATACTCGAAAAAATGATAAGAGAAAAGCCTGGCATGTGGCATTTAAAGTTGAACGAGGCTTTATGGGCGTATCGTAGTTCACTCCGGTCAGTGACAGGGACGACCCCGTATGCATTAACGTATGGGCATGACACAATGTTACCAGTCGAGCTAAGTATAAATTCATTACGAGTAATTGAACAAAGTAGTTTGTTCAATGCCGAGTACAATCAGTCCATGTGGCAAGAATTGGAAGATTTGGAGGAAGCTTGGCTTGACGCTTATAATTTATTGGCAGCACATAAAAGGATTGCCGAGCGAGCCTATAATCAATGAGTCAGACAAAAAACGTTCGACGAAGGAAAGTTGGTTTGGCAGACCGTGTTGCCTGTAGGAGTCAAAGATCCTAGGTTCGGGAAATGGTCACCGAATTGGGAATGACCGTTCATCATCTATAAAGTTATCGGCAAAGGGGCATACCACCTTAAAGATAGGACCGGCTCAATTCACAAACTACCAATCAATGGGAAATTTTTATAGAAATATTATCCAGTCACATGGGAGATACGGGAGTAAAAGGTTCTTTTCATTAATTTCAAAAAGGGTGTACAAACAAAGTTGGTCGACCAGTCTACAACTAAACAGTTCTAAGGTGATGAAGGAAGAAAAACTTCAAGGACGGCCTTCAACTCCAACCATCTCACTTCGCCCATCGTGACCTCAGCCTGCCGGTTTCTCTTATTCATCTTCAGCTGCTCGACCCGCTTCGTGCTAGCCACGTATTCAATCAAGGAAGGTTTGTTCAACTCGAAGTCCGTTGCAAACTCAGAAGCAACAGTCGACATTCGATTTTGGAGCTCGACAATCTGACGATCAAGATCGATCAACTGTTCTTTCTTCGCTTTTAGCACTTCAATCTTTGGACGAATAGTTTCTTGAACGGCCGTTGCATCTTTCAAGTCATCTTTAGACCGAAGAGATTTCTCAAAGACACCGAAATATTCTTGGGTTCATTCTAGAATAGAAGACACTCGAGTGACGGCGTCATTGCTCAGACGACCATCGGCTGCAAGGTCGTTTAAGCATTCTCCCACGGAATCAAGGCCCTTGCGTTTGAGGATTTGACAGGCCGAGAGGGATAAGAGCTCTTGCAGTTTGGAAATAGCAGTTGTGTCGGCCAGACCTGGCTTGGTCGAGGAGGGACTGACTGTCCCTGAGGAGCTAGCGAGGAGAGCGTCAAATTTAACTTCACACGAATGCTACATATAAAAAGTTAAGTGTCAAGAAAAGTTATTTAAAAAAAAAAAAAAAAACAGGGGTAGGTTTGTTTTAAGACCTGCCGAGAGGAGACTTCGGCCATGTCTACTGGTTCGTTGCTCGAACCTATAGAACTTAACGGTTGAGCCCAGTGTTTAAGAGAGGCTTTTTCTTCACACAGTTGATGGAGACAGTCCATATTTTCTTGATTTAGAATTTTTGGAGTGGGAAGTTAACAAAAGGAGAATGAAGGTTCTTACAAATGCCGAAGTGACCTCCTGGGGAGGAATGCCGAGGTTGAGGTCTTGGGGATGAACTAAAGTCTCTACCGTCGCTTCGGGCTCGACAGGAGGCACTTCTTCATGGGCCACGCTCGCCTCGGCAGTAGAGAGATCGACCTGACGGGTTGCCTCGACCGCTGGCTAAGGATTGATGGATGAGGGCTTGGTTGGTCGAGGACGGTGCACCAGCAGAATTTCTTCATTTGCATTGTCCTGAAATAGATTTTAGTATCTTGGAATCCAGCTAGGAGAAAAGAAAGGTACCAACATACATACCTCTTCCTTTAAGATGATCGTTGATTTTTTTAGAGGGTTTTTTTTGGCCAAGGTCACCTCCTCCAAGACATGAGCAACGACGGCCCCAGAGCTGCAGGCTTCTCGACCAACAGAATGATGATTGGTTCGACCACGACTTGAGGGTCAAGTTGAACTTCGGATGCTTGGCCAGTTGGAAGATTTGGCTACGTGGCTTTTGAAGCCTGGACGACGGGAGCAGGAGGTGAGACATCAGGGGTACTCGCTCTTGTGGTCTGGCTGGAGATAACATGAATCTCCCGCTCATCTTTCTTAGCCAATTTCTTGACGCGCTTTTTGGGTTGGGAAGCGTCTCCTGCAGCTTCAACTTCTGGGAGATGACGTTTTCTCAGCGAGGTCAACGTAGCAACGGCCACCCTTTTTGCAGGAGGGGCAAGTTTCTTTTTAGTCGTGGTCATTGCCACCACCTTAGCCCGTTTTATGGTACGGCCACCTGGGGACATTGACTTAAGGTCAAAATAAGGTTTGAAGGAAGATAGATGAACAAAGAAGATATAGGGTATATACCTTGGGCCGTTTCTTTGGATTTTGGAGCAAGAGCTTTCTTCGGACGACTGTCGAAGAGTTTCTTTATAATTGATTTGGCGGGTGTGTGAAACAAGTCCTTGGTATAGACATCCCACCACTCGGCGAAAGTATCAGCACATCGAGATTCTAGGTTTCTCGGCCGAAGGTAGAATTTGGTACGCCGTTCGGCAAATTCCTTCTCGGCTTTGTCACATTCTTAGTCTGAGGAACCAGAAAGGCGTTCTTAGCTCAAAAAGGAGAGAGACGAAATGAATGGCAAGAGGCATCCTTGGAGATAGCCCAGTTGGCGAGCCAAGAAGTTGGGGTGGTAAACTTCCCAACTACCTTGTCGTGCTTCGCAACCATAAGGTAGGTCACGAGTCATGATGAATGATCCCCAGGTCTCTCGAAGATCAGCATCCTCGGCCGCTCCCCATACCGATTGTGGAAGAATGATTGAAGATGGGTATGTCCGATGATAGCAGATTTGGAATTCGTCGTTGGACAAATCTTCTAGGCCGAAGAAATATTTGAAAATTTCCTCGGCTGAGTAAGTTGGGATGGGGCGGGTAGCCAGCTCCAATCCTATAGTTGTTGAGGGACTAAAGTGTGGAATTTCAGGCCGCAGGTTCAAAAAGTAGGCTTGCAGCCAAAGCTGGAAGACCCAGAGTGGGCTGTTTTGATGAGGGTCTATTTTCCTTAAGGTTGTCTCAGCCATGCATCGAGTGAGGTTGGCAAAGACGGCTGGACTGAGGGCCAAAATGTGACCACTAGCCAGGGCTTTGGCAACATGCATGTTATCGGCTAAGCACTTGTTCGACTTGGCGCAGAAGAGGTATTTGCTATACTAGTAGAATAGGAAGGCCTCGTGTTCTCCCTTCTTGAGGCCTTCCCCTTCGGAGCCGGCGAAGTGAGTGATCAAGGTGTTGTAATTGAAGAAGTTTTTGTATAGTTTTTGTACTTCTTCTTTTGGTGGTCTTTGATCTCCCCTCGTCAGCACTTCAACGGCGTGTTCTTCGAAGGCCGTTTTCATATCCAAATCGAAGTCGTACCTAGCAAAAAAGGTATCAACCGAGAGGCCGGTTGGAGAGATGCCGAGTATGACGGTCAAATCAAGAACCGTGGGGTCAAGGGGGCCGAGGAGAAGAACCATCATGTTGGTAATCGAGCACCAGAAGCTCAGTGCAGCCATCATGAGCTCTTGATCTAAGGTTACCTCGATGATCGAGAGCTTAATGGCGTCAAAAATGCCGAGTGCCCTCTATTCGTCGCCAAAGTGCGCAATTCCATCCGAGTGACCCATGCAACCTAGGCCATGGTGGTCGAGGGCCAAACATCTTAAGGTCTGGTTGGTTCCCATTTCAATCAGTCGTACCCTTGGAATAAGGGTTTTAGGCAGTGCTCTCTAAGCATTTCGTTGATTGCTCCTGGAATGTTGTTCTTGAACAGCAGGCCTAGGGTTTAATGGGAGGCGTTTGGTTCATCCTCAAACCTAATGGTTCTGATTGTATTGCAGTCGGTGATGTCTTGGCATTTGCCGCATTCTTTGACCAGCTTGTTGATGAAAACTTGGGAAGCCATTAAGGAAGACTTGGAAGAGTTTCTGGGTTGAGGGTTTTCTGGGAATTCGATGGCAAAGGGCAAGAGGATTTCAGGAGTTCTGGGAGCGTAAAGCTTGAATGAGGAAGAGATTGGTATTTATAAGGTGTTTTGGGGGAAGATTGATCGTTTGATTTTCAAAATTTGGGGAAGAGCCAATCAGGGAGTTTGTTAGTAATTATGGATATTCGGAAAACCCAGGTGAAGAGACCGAAGATTTCGTGATTTAAAGATACATGTTTACGTGTGGCGGCGGATTTAATGAAGAAGAGACGTTTCGGCAGTTGCGCGTTTCGAGGGTCATCATTAATGCTGTTAGGTTAACCGGAGAATTGACATGTGGCAAAATGTTTAGAAGAATCGAGAACGTGGGATGATGTTTCATAAATGCGCATGGTTAAGGTTCTTGAGACGATTTTCAGAGATACTAAAGGCCGGTTTCACTTCTTCAAGGTCGAAGTTCGGCCAGGAGTTCTAGGCCGAAGACCTCAGAAGCGAAAGGGAAATGTTTGGGCCCAAAATAATATTATTGGGCCGAGTTCAGGATTGCTCTCGGCCCAGTGTCTTTCCAGAGGCATTGTGGGCCGGTCAATCTACCATATGACACTCAATCAGGCCAGCCGAGTCCTAGTGCAAGAAGGATTTGTCTGGATAAGAATGAAGAGGTAGAGTCCTGGTACGACATGGGGATTTCAAAGTTAAAGGCACTTAGAGTTCGGGAATGAATCTGGCTTATTATGGAGTTTAATTCAAAAACCCATTGGGATTAGGATTGGCCGAATCATTATCAGATTGTTCAATCCTCTTCAACTCAACACACAAACTCTCGCCCTACGCAAAACCTCTCAACAACCTTCAGATTTTTATTTTCTTTTTCGCCCACACATCTTCAGTTTGGATAAACAGCACTGTGAAGGCAATCGGCGAACATCTTCAGTTTGGATAAACATCACTATAGCCGTAGAATCAGCCGACCGCGAAGCACCTTCAGTTTGGATAAATAGCACTGCGTCGAGGCCGATTAGTTATCTATCCAAGTCTCGGTCGAGAAGGATTTTCGAATCCTTATTGGCAGAGGTTATCTCATTAGCCTTCTCAGCGAAGTGAGGTGTTACAGATTACTTGGCTCGGCATATTGAACGCCGAGTTGTTTTATGATTGGATACTCACAAGTAAGCTTTAGAGTTCAGCATTCTGACGGTCGAACCACATTTACCATCAAGACATACATCTCTTTTGAGTACTTGTGTCCGTATAGTCTGGTACTAGTTCGGCGTGCTTATACTCTCACGAATATAATCACCGTGACCGAACCCGGCGTCGACGATCCTTGAACTTCGCAGAACTAGTAGCCTTATCTTCAGGCTCTAGAATCCAAAGGCCGAGACGTTTTCCTTCCTCAACCGTAATCGCAAGATCAAGAAGTCAGCAGCGCGCCCAACGCCACGCATCATATTTTACTCCCCGGCTGAGCTCGGCCGCCGAGTTGGCACTCCCCGCACACAACTGGACGTAGTTAGCTCATTAGTTACTCGGCCTGCGCGCCACGTAGGCTTGGTAGTTTTTAGGATTAACAATTTCAAATGCAACTCAAAAGGGTAAGGGAACTTCATGCTACAAGAATTCCGATAAGTATACGCTGCATCAGTAGAATAGAACGTTAGCAAGTTGCTATACAAATGTTCAATCTAAGCAATACTTATAGATAGATGAAATTCTATCAATTACAAGCTCACTTGCCATGTTAGAGGAAAAAGAAATTATAACGTTAAAAACAAAAATAAAAAAGCTATCCATCCACGTTCATGAAAAAATTTCACCACTCCCCAAAATTCTTCAAATATGATTGCTAAAGTAAAACTGCTAAAGATTATTTCATGGGCAACCTAAATGTGACACCCTCACAGATCAACATGTAGCAGGGAAACCATTAACACTACAAAACATCCACACATCATCACAGCATTTTAACTTCTTTCGATCTCAACTTCTGTTTCGTGTCTCTTTACCGTACACGGTAGTAAGAGAGTTAGAAGACAAAAGTTTGAATACACCAAAATTCATGATGAACCTATCATATTTGTTGCAGTAATAACCGATGCATTACAAAGAGAGTTAGAAGAGAAAATTTTGCCTGCATCAAAGTTCATTGTGAATCTATCGAAGTTCATGGAGACATTACTAAGAGAATTAGAAGTGAAAAACTAACCTTCAATTTTCTCTTTGACACTCCCAACCTCTTCGGCATGTTTCTCATGAATCAGATAAACCAGCTCATAGTGGCGCACTGTAACAAGGGAAACAATAAGTTATAACCAACCAACCATGGTTATTTTCCATTTATTCTATGAACTATTAGAAGACAATTTCTTTCACCATTTCAATCACACAAGTCAAACCAAGAGGCAATCCTACTAGCAAGAAAAATGAGCATGAACCGCACTTACTTCGTTCCTCATTCAAATCGCTTTGCAGCCGAAGCTTCAAAAATTCATACACCTTCTCTGCCTAGAATGAAAACAAAATCATTAACTGCAAGGCCCCAAGTCATTCTTCAGAAAAAAGGGCAATCGCCATTCCTTTCGAAAAGCAGCAATCCGTTTGAATCATGATAGCCTACCTTCTTCGGAATCTGCAAACTCAGGGAGAAGGTTACCATCTTCCTGAACTTTCTTCTGCAATTCATAACAAAGTCTCATCTCAAAACCAACCACAAATAAACTCAAGCAACCCAAAAAATCTTATCTTATCCACCTTCATTTAAATTTTCAAGAAAAATAAAATCTTTCAGAACGCAAGGCTCATACTTGAATGGTGAAACACAATAATCCCAAGAAACAAAACAAAACAAAAGAAACCCCTCAGAAGCCCACAATTTGAATGTATCAGAAACACGAATTTACTAACTTTAAATCCCAAATAACAAATTTTGAGCATTCTACAGCAGCCAAAAAGTAAAGGGTCGCACTTAAAAGTCTTTGAATTTCGGAAGCCAAAGTTACAAAAAAAAAAAAATCCATAAACCCAAAATAAAGAAGTGAAAAGGAGTCAAAGAAATATGGAGTTTGTGTATAAATATAAACGAAAGGGAACCTGTTTAAGCAGCACAGATTCAGGGAAAGGCCCAGTGGCCTTATCCGGTTTCGATGCAAAGCTGTGGTTGTCTTCCTTCTTCTTCTCCTTGTTGCCGTTCTTCTTCGCAAAAACAATCACCGACCTTCTGACTCTGACTGGGAGCTTCTGAGCTGGAAATGGCCGACGAGAAGAAAACGAAGAGAACCCATTTGAGAACTGCAAGCTTGAATTTTGGTTTTTGGAGGAGGACCCATTTGTGCAGACCGTTTTAGAGCCGTTGGAGCGAAAGAAGCTACAGAGAAGGTGTAACATTCCTCATCGAAGGGTGACGTGTGCATACCCATCTCTAAATAGCACGATGTTTTTTGGAGATTCATTGACTTTGGATTTCATTAGAATTCTGAAGTTAAGCGATATTGGGCAAGAGTATTCCTAGGATGGGTGACCCACTAGGAAGTTCTCGCATGAGTTTCAATAAACAAAACCAACCGTGAGAGCATGGCCGGAGCCCAAAACGGACAAATCGTGCTACGGTAAAGCCGGACTGAGATGTGACAATTTTTATTTAAAAAATTATGTTTGGATCTTAATGTGTGTACCCGTGGGGCCCTCTTCCCTTTTTGGTCTCCCCTACCCGACCCCTTTTCTTCTTTTTTCCTTTGGACTCGTGAGTCTTCTCTCTCCCTTTCTCACTGTTAAGCATTATGCAGGAAGAAGAGAACAGAGAGATTATAGAAGAAGAAGGAGGAAACAGAGGAAACTTAGAGAGAGAAAGAGAATGATTTTTCACTTGTATTTTCTTTTTTGATTCAATGGTTACAATGATACAGTTATATAGAAGACTACTGAGCTAACTGCCTTACCTGAATCTAACACTTAGCAACAATCCTAACTGAATATTATAACATCAACAATCCTAACTGCCTTATCTTATTTGGCTATATACTCTAACATCCCTCCGTAAGTTTATGGTGGTTCAAGCATGAGATTGTTGCAATTGGAGAGTAGAGTATCTCTTCACTGCTGATAGTTGTGGCTGATCCCATTGTCTCACAAACGGCCAAATGCCTAACTAGTGCCTTATCATTCATCATCTTCTTAATGGCAAAAGCAAGACTCAATGTCATAGCCAAAAGCAAACCTTCTGGAACAGCAATAACTACAATTGTAATAGCTATAGCAAAATATTCCAATATTTCCCATGTGTCATCTTCGGACCAGATCAAGTGGGATCCTTCTTGAAGCTTGTGGCTGAACAATCCTTGTATTTTACCATTATACCGTGTATACCATAGTAACCAAATCAGCGTAGACTTGGTGCCCCCACCCTTATCAGAAATTCTCATATGGTATCCTAACTGAATATCAAATATACTTCCACCATTGCATAACTGAAGTACATAAAATCCTCGGAACTCATGTACAAGAGTTTGAGTAGGAACACCAATTTTTGCCTTATTGTCAGAGTTAAGAACTGGAAATGTCACTTGAATACATGAACCCACTAAAATCAACTGAGAGTTTGCACTTTCCTTGTCAATACATTCCAAAACTTGTTTTTCTGCATCATCTAAAAACATTTCATCTTCTGAAACAATGAAGTGAGAGAGAAAACTAGATTGGCGATCATAAGCTGTATGAATTTCAACATTAGAATTGCTCTGTAAAGGTGTTTCATGATTTTCCAAGATGATTGGACACACTATTTTCAGTTGTTGATCCAATGTGATTTGACATGATTCAGGGGTTGAAACTGAAGATTGAGCATTATGTATATGATAACAATCAGCATCAAAATGATCTTTCTGTGAACATATTTGATGTAATCTGCAAGTTTGGAACTTTCTGCACCAACAGAACTAGGTGGCTACTCTTCGGTTTTCATTATAATTGTTGTATCACAATCGTTCTGCTTTGAAGCACTGATAGAATTTCCCTTTGTGGAATTAAATGGCAGGGAAGATTCAAGGTAATGAGAGAAAGAATTGACCATAACATAGTCTGTCTCAATTGACTCCATTGAATCAGAAAATCGAACTTGATCCTACAAGTTTGGATCTTGTGTAATAGATGAGTTGGTAGTTTGAGCAGAACAATAGGCATCAAGATGATCCTTATGTGAATAAATTTGACATGTAGTAATTTCAGGTGGCAGAGAACTAGGATATATAGATGGAGATGAGCCAAGAATTCCATTATAACTATCAACATTACTGCCATAGCTTGACTGGCATAAACTTAAATTGAATTGATCATGATCCACACCATTGAAGCCAGCATGAAATTGAGAGCTAAAGAGATGAAAGAAAGAACCTTTTGTCTCACATTCAACAAGAGCACAATCCACAATGGCTTCCTCAGCGAGCAATTGTGCACGAAAGTCTTGAGTGAAATGATACTCTCACGCCCCCGGATGACAGACTTGAATGTGTTGTATTTTGCAGGTAGTCCATTCAATGCAATGATCACAAAGTCTTCATCATCAAATGTGACACCAAGAACAGAAAGTCCATCCCTTGCTTCTTTAAGCCTTCGAAGATATTGGGAAACTGAATCGGATCATTTCTTCATGTTGTAAAGATCACTCTGTAACTTGATTATACTACTTTTTGTACTTGGTAAGGAAAAATGGTTTTGAAGGCGAACCCACATCTCTCGAGAACTCTTGCTACCAATTACACAGGAAATAACGGATGAAGAGAGAGTTGCAGTAAGTAGCAACATCAAAGCATAATCATGCGATTTCCATGCTTTAAACTCATCTAATTCATGGCTAGCAGATGGCCCATTTATGAGTACAGAATGTGCAGAGGTTGCTGCAGACTGAGGAAGACACAAATTTGATCCGTCAACGAATCCCATAATGCCATGGCCCTCAAGCATCAACTGTGTTTGTACCATACTTGACCAATCCCGAAACTACTGAGAACCGGTCAACATTATACCGTCAAGGACCCACAAGGTCAGAGGCCAATCACAAGGTGACATGTGTCGACACCAGAGGCCAATCACAGCGCGACACGTGTCAACATCAGAGACCAATCACAGCATGACACGTGTTAATGTCAGAACAAAGCTAGAAACTCTCTTCTATAAATAGGGATCATTCTCCCACAATAATCTCTAATGTCATTTGTACTAGACTATTCACTAGAACTCACAAAATGAGAGCTTGAACCTATGTACTTGTGTAAACCCTTCACAATTAATGAGAACTCCTCTACTCCGTGGACGTAGCCAATCTGGGTGAACCACGTACATCTTGTGTTGTTTGCTTCCCTGTCTCTGTCCATTTACGTACTTATCCACATTAGTGACCGGAGCAACCAAGCGAAGGTCACGAACTTGAAACTTTCTGTTGTACCAAAGTCCTCACTGATTTTGTGCATCAACATTTGGCGCCGTCTGTGGGAAATCGACACTTATTCCCACTCTCTTCAGCTTTGTCAAGTTGGTTTCCACTATTCGTACACTCTCTTTTGATCAAGCATCCCTCTCCAACATGGGGAGCGAAGGAAGCCACAGCTCACAGAATGACACCCCTCTCGCACCTAGTACGAAGCAACGAAAGAAGGAAGGAAAAAGGGTTTCTCTTCAAGCTAAAGTCGATGAGCTAGAAGCTCAGAACAACAAGATAGCAATGAAAAATGAGGTCATTCAAGAGCAATACGAGAAGCTCTTCGAGACGCTCCACGAGCTAGGCATGTTCAAACACACGAGCTCGTTGCCTCTGTGAACGTCAACTATCAATCGGATGCCTTCCAACATGGAGGGTCACTTGCTTTCAACATGGGTATTCTTGATAAGGAGCAAGCTACTCCTCAAAATGTCGATCAACATGAAACTTCTCTCAACCTAGCTGCTTCAACCCGAAGCAGGAGAAGTGGAGGAAGACACCTCCTAGTAGAGGGAGCGGAAGGATCGAAAGCTGTTTATCGCGACTGTCGAGACTTCCTGAAGCAACGTCGAGAAAACCCCATCCACATAAACTCAAAGATCAATGACCCAAGGGTTTCTGAAAGACTCAGTCCCCTACCACGGCCCAGGCCGGCTACCAATTTGGGGAATGGGTAACAAGTCCTAGAGAAACATGAGGGTATAGGGGACTCAGAGATGTTCCGACAGACATACCCTAGAAGTCAGTACGGCGAGTCCAGGGAAAAATCACATGCTCTTGATCAGACTTTCCTACTTTCAAGAGGGAATGGAAATTTCCGAAAGAAAGCTCCAGTGATACAAAACTCCACCCAGGACCCCCTTGTCCTACAACTCCTTGAAGAAGTAAACAAGTTAAAGGCCGAACGACAAACTGAGATACCTGACTGGAATCAACCTAGGCCTGGCCCTCTTACAAGGAAGATCCTCGACACCCCCTCCAGGCGAAGACAAAACAGAAGCTTGGCTTGCAACTCTATACTGGAAAGGAGGATCCAATTGAACACCTTAACCCCTTTGAGTCTACCATGGCATACCGGATGCACACCGATGAAGAGCGATGTCTTCTCTTCCCCTCCACCCTCTCTGGTGGAGCTTTAAACTGGTATTGTCATCCTCCACCTGAAATGGTTGACTCATCTGAGGAATGGAGGAAACTGTTTGTTTCTCAACACATCTTCCAGACCGATCGCTTGCATTCTGCAGATGATTTGTACACTATCCGCCAAAAGCCGGACGAGTTATTACGAGAGTATGCCGGCCGCTTCAGCCATGAATATTCTCGCTGCACTGAGGCAGATGACAAGACCGCCCTCAAGGCCTTCACAATAGGCTTACGTGACTGTTTCTTCAAGTACATGATCAATGCCAACACTTGGAAAACTTACTCCGAGGTGATGGCACAGGCCTATAACCACGCATCCGCTGAGGCAAGAACATATCAAGGGAAACCCCCTACAGCCACCCCTTATCAGCAAGTAGGGAGTGGAAGCCGGATCCAACCAAATGAGAAGACATCGGCCCTCCAAACGGCAACAGAGTATCCCTCTGCCTCACTTAATGCTTCGCCAAGTGAACAGACATACCAATCTCAGGGCAAGAGGAATGATTTCCATCCCCACCACTCTCATTTCAGTAAAAAAAGTAAAGGGCACTATCGCGATAACCAAGGGTATCGCCACGATAATGCCCGCCCCCAAGCAGTCAATGAAGTGGGCCAAACACGTATCAAGACATGCCCTACCCTGAGGTATGAGACATACACACCCTTGAACACCACATGCGTGGCCATTTACCCCAGTATAGCTCACCTGATACCGAAGCTCAAAGCCGAGAGAGCCAGTTTACAAGTCCACGAAGAACACGGGTATGTTCTGCTGCCACCATAAGCATAACAGTCATGACAGCGAGAAGTGTATCATCCTCCGTGATCATATTGAAGCTTTGGCACGTGAAGAAATTTTTTTATCAATTCCTCCTTCACTCTCCGAGGGATAACTGTAACCAACGCCAAGTGAATGTGATATATTCCATAAGCGGCGGCACACCCATATCTGAATCTTCCAACAGGGCCATGAAAAACAGTGAACGAACTTCGAGGCCTGGTCACCAAGTGTTTCACGTGGAAGACATCAGGGGAGGCAAGTATCAAAAGCCTAACTGGGATCCAATATGTTTCTACCCTGAAGAAAAAAAGAGGTCTACCAACTCAGAGACCCAGTATGCATAAGCCAACCGAGCTTCAAAAGGATTCACAGTACTCCAAAAATTATTCGGCAGCCTGCCACTATTACCACCAACTAGGTGATCAAAAGTACATCCAGTACTCCAAAAATTATTGACAAACCTGCCGCTATTATCACCAACCAGGTAATCAAAGGTACAACCCGTACTCCAAAAAATTATTCATGAGCATCACTCATGACAATCATACATAATCATACATGAGCATCGCTCATGACAATCATACATAAACATTCATGAGCATCACTCATGTCAATCATACATTAGCATCACTCATGTCAATCATACATGAGCATCACTCATGTCAACATCCATGAGCATTACTCTTGTCAATCAACATACACATTCATGAGCATCACTCACGTCGATCAGCTTTGAAAGCTTCATTTACAGAGCTCTAGCTTCGAAAGCTTCATTTACAGAGCTCTAAGCTTCGACAGCTTCATTTACAGAGCTCTAGCTTTGACAGCTTCACTTACAGAGCTCTAGCTTCGAAAGCTTCATTTACAGAGCTCTAGTTTCGAAAGCTTCATTTACAGAGCTCTAAGCTTCGACAGCTTCATTTACAGAGCTCTAGCGTCGACAGCTTCATTTACAGAGCTCTAGCTTCAAAAGCTTCATTTACAAAGCTCAAGCTTCAAAGCTACAATTACAAAGCTTCAGAGCTACAATTACATAGCCTCAGAGCTACAATTACAAAGCCTCAGGGCTACAATTACAAAGCTTCAAAGCTACAATTACAAAGCTTCAGGGCTACAATTACAAAGCCTCAGGGCTACAATTACAAAGCCTTCATTACAAAGCTACAATTACAAAGCTTCAAAGCTACAACGCTTCAAAAACAAAAAAGCTCTCAGGCTTATAACATGGCACACGCCATACAAACAACAAACTAGTACATTCAGAGTACATGCAGAAAGTGAAGACACTTCTAGTCATCTTCATCTGAAGTCGAACCCCTGACAAAGTGGCGATGGAGTATGCTCTTCGTTTCAAATTCAAGGCGTCGAACAACGAGGCCGAATATGAAGCCCTTCTAGCAGGCTTACGTTTGGCCAAACATCTTGGGGTTAAACAAATTGATATCTTCAGTGACTCCCAATTGGTGGTCAACCAGGTCACCAACAACTTTGATGATAATGATAGCTCTATGGTAGCATACCTTGCGCAAACACAACTTTTGCTCAAGCACTTCCACTACCAGATCACTCAAGCTCCTCGAGCGGCAAATAGTCATGCAGACACCCTGGTTGGCCTCGCCTCAGCAGTGGAAGACAAAGTTGGGAGAAAAATTCATGTTGAATTGTTGGTTGCTTCTAGCACCACGGCCGCCGAAATGTGCAACTTACAACAGGGGGATAGTTGGATCACCCCAATTTATAAATTCCTTGCTCATGGCTTCCTCCCAAATGATAAAGTCCAGGCTAAGCAAATTCGATACAAGTCTACCCGCTACCTGATCATCAACGATCAACTCTATAAGCGAGGTTTTAACTTGCCGTACTTAAGGTGTCTTATGCCTGCCGAGGCAGAGATTGTCATCCGGGAAATACATGAGGAAGTCTGTGGAGATCATGCTGGATCTCGGTCCCTAGCACATAAGACTTTTCGCCAAGGATATTACTGGCCAACACTCCACCAGGATGCCATCAAAGTATCCCGCGCATGTGACAAATGTCAACGCTATGCGACTATTCCTCACTCCCCTCCAGAACCTCTCACTCCCATAATCAGCCCTTGGCCCTTGGCTCAATGGGGGCTTGATTTGATCGGCCCAATGCCTGTAGGGAAGGGCAATGTTCGTTATGCAATCGTTACGGTTGACTACTTCACAAAGTGGGCCGAAGTAGAACCCTTGGCAACCATGACTGAGGCAAAAATAGAAGACTTCGTGTGGAAGAACATCCTTTGCAGATTTGGCATTCCCAATGCGATAGTCACTGACAATGGGCGACAGTTCGACAACAAGAAGTTCAAAATGTTCTGCTCTAAGTTCAACATCAACTTATGCTTCGCCTCTCCAGCTCATCCCCAATCTAAATGGACAAGTTGAGGCCATCAACAAAATAATCAAGCGCACTTTGAAAACCAACTTGGACAAGGCTAAAGGTTGTTGGCCTGAATTTGTACCCCAAGTTTTTTTTTGGTCATATCGCACTTCATATCGGACTTCAACAGGAGAAACTCCATTCTCACTTGTCTTTGGCACAAAGGCAGTTGTCCTAGTTAAGCTTGAGCAAACTACCTTCTGAGTCCATAACTACATGCAAATTGAAAATGACAAACAACTCACCCTCAACTTGGATCTAGTCGAGGAACACATAATTCAGGCTCACTTGAGGAATATGGCTTACAAGCAGCACATCTCCAACTACTATGACTGTAGGGTCAAACCTCGCTATTTCAAAGTAGGGGACTGGGTATTAAAGAAAAGACTACTTTGCGACAGAGTCCCGAGCGAAGGCACACTTAGTCTAAACTGGGATTGAGCGTTTGAAGTCATTGGCATCAGTCGCCCTAGCTCCTACAAACTCAGAAGCTCCGATGGCAAGACCCTTGGCCATCCATGGAACGCTAATCACTTGAAGTACTACTACAAGTAGACTCACAATGTACAAGTGTTGAGCTATAACCGTTCAGAATCCTATGTAATGAAGGTCATTTGGCAATATGCTCTCTCTCACTCCAACATGCACACTCGGCATAACCAGTGCATGACTTCACCGGGCGCATCTTATAGCAGTAGTGCCACTGATGGAAGGAGGGCTCACCTAATCCACACTTCATCCAAATAATATAAAACCCGATCAAGGTATCCCAAAAATCAGGGTTGAGTTGCCAGGCGCATATCTAATAAAAGATAGCATCTGCTGCAACCACGGGTGCAAAGGCAGCTTCACCCCTAAGGTCATTAGTATCGGGGTGTAGAACATAACATGACCCATGGGCGGCTCAGAAGGCAACTCCTAATGATGCACCAAGCGCATTCCTACACTAATACTACATGACTGCCTTAGGGCCTCAAGATGTTTTTCGCTATCTAATAAGTTGTTTTCTAAATGGTCTGCTTGGAACTCAGAGCGAATTATGGGTATGGCGTCACAAACAACTCCCCTCACCCACTAGCATGGAGGAATAACCAATATTGGCTAAGGTTTGACAATTGTGAAGATCAAACCATGAGAAAGCCCCACATGGAAAATCTTCAACTTCCACACAAGCTAGAGAGTTTCAAATTTCAAATGTTTAGTTCCCCCACTCAAAAAAAAAAAAAAAAAAAAAAAAATCCAAAAAAAAAAAAAAAAAATCCGAAAAATAAAAAAATGGAAGGGGGAACACTACAAAGCTTCATCAATGGAGGACAACTACAATTCGCAAAAGCTTCACACACTCTTGATCAAGATAGTGTGAAGCAAAATCAATTTATGGTGCAAACAAAGCTTCACCCTAAAAGCTTGACCATACAAAGCTTCACCCACAAAGCTTCACCCTACAAAGCTTGACCATACAAAGCTTCACCCACAAAGCTTCACCCTACAAAGCTTGACCCACAAAGCTTCACCATACAAAGCTTCACCCTACAAAGCTTCACCCACAAAGCTTCACCCTACAAAGCTTGACCATACAAAGCTTGACCCACAAAGCTTCACCCTACAAAGCTTGACCATACAAAGCTTCCCCACAAAGCAAAGCTTCACCCACAAAGCTTCACCCCACAAAGCAAAGCTTCACCCACAAAGCTTCACCCAACAAAGCTTCACCCTACAAAGCTTCACCCACAAAGCTTCAACCCACAAAGCAAAGCTTCACCCAACAAAGCTTCACCCCACAAAGCAAAGCTTCACCCTACAAAGCTTCACCCACAAAGCTTCACCCCATAAAGCAAAGCTTCACCCACAAAGCTTCACCCCACAAAGCAAAGCTTCACCCACAAAGCTTGACCATACAAAGCTTCCCCACAAAGCAAAGCTTCACCCACAAAGCTTCAACATCAAAGCTTCACCAACAAAGCTTCATCATCAAAGCTTCACCTACAAAGCTTCAACAACAAAGCTTCACTACAAAATTTCAACACTAAAACATACAAGAGCTTCACACACTCTTGATCAAGATAGTGTGAAGCTAAATCAAATTTTGTGTCCAAAAAATAGCTTTAACTAGTCAAGCCTTTTTCCCTCTCTCCCTCTTCCGTCACCTTTCATCTATCAAATTTCCGTAACTTCTGCTCTTCTTTAATGGAGCCGAATTTTGGATATCTTATGGTTCTTGAACAGATAAACAACTTTCAAGAAGGAAATATTTCTGTTTGAGCGAAGGAAATTAGAGTTTTAAAGCTCCAAACATGACAGTCAGATTCCTGCCGATTCCAAAGCTGTTGTGATGTTTCAAAGATCTGGAAGTATTTAACCATTAATTCATTCTGAATTTTTGATATGTTATGGAATAGATAATGAAGAACAACTTCGATGAAGAAAGTATATTGATTTGAGCAAGATAAAATGGAGTTACGAAGCTAACAACAGGTCTGATGGGTTGACAGACAAATCATGAACAGTTATTCATCATACCTGAATGTCTGGAGTTATACTACTCCGATGGATCTCAAATTTGGATATGTTGTAGATCACAAGTTAAGGAACAACTTTCATGAAGACGACTTTGCGATTTGAGCTACAGAGAAGGGTGTTATAATTGCAGCGACTCAGGCTGATTAGTGGAAACAAAAAGCAATTCCACCACAAAAGGGGGAAGCAGAAATGGGCAAAAGGATGAGACCTTGGGTCTCATTTTTATTATTTCCCTACCTCTCAAACATGAAGCAAGAAAGAATTGTACTTCAGTAAGAAAGAATTGTACTTCACTAAGAAAGAATTGTGCTTCACCAAATGAAGCAAGGCAAGGCATCGATATTCTGACAACTTGGTAACAAGCAAGACACCTCCTTCGGCAACTCTCCTCGACCGACGACTTGGGGGACTCCTATCATATGCTACTACACCTTGGTACTCGAAAGTTCCGCTACTACTTAGTGACTTGGATCTTTCAAGTCCCCAATCGAGAAGTTTTCCTCACTTGAGAAATTAGGGGAGCACTATTTCAACCTACAGGATCCACCCATGAAGTTTCAACATGCAAATTTCAACAAAATAAATAATTCAAAGAACTTAATGGAGGATGCCTTAGTGTATTTAACACAATACGCTGAATGAAGTAAAGCTTGTTTATTGACATCATCGATAAATTACATATATGTACATACACAAGAATCAAAACAAACAAACAGGAGGGAACCTTCACAAAGGTTGCCCAGAAAAAGCCTCAGTACTCGACAAAGCACCAGAAAGAGGAGGCACCGGAGGGTGGTCATTTGGAACCTCTGTACTGGGCAGAACCCCAGAAGGAGGAGGCACCGGAGGTCGATCGTTTGGAGCTTCAGTACGCGGTAAAGCTCCAGAAGACGAAGGCAATAGATGCCCTTGCAACAAACCCACAAACCTCTGATGATCACTTAGAATCTGACTCTCGGATTCCTCCAGCCGGTCAAGTTTTCTCTTCATGCCCGTGGAGTAGCTATGTGCAAGCAGGTGCAACTGTCTATTCTCATGCTTAAGCCCTCTGATCTCCTGTTTGAGGCTTATCACCTCAGCCGCCAAGAACTCAACCTGGCGGGTTCGAGCAAATAGGCGCTGGGCCATATTAGACACAGAAGCCGCACACTGAACACTGAAAGCCAGAGAATCCTTAACAGCCAACCCATCGGACCGTTTGGAAAGTAGTCTGTTATCTTTGGGAGTGAGAAGATTCCTGGCCACCACCGCAGCGGTCATGTCATTCTTCATCACAGAATCCCCAACGGTAAGATGACCAGTAGGGGATAAGAAAGACGGACGCCATATGTTGTCTTGAGGAGACCTGGCTGCCTCTTCCTCAACATTTAAGTCAAAACGACGGTCGGATGGGCCAGACATTTTCAGAAATGACGAAGGAAAAATGAGGTCCAATAAATCTCAGAAGCACAAAAATGAAGGGAAGATTTCTACAAGCAGTAACTCTCTGAGCGTACTTCTTGAACACAATTGGTGCCCCTATAAAAGAAAAGGCAACAGGGCCGTTTGTTCGAAAATCAAAGAGGCACCGCTCCTCGAATTTCGAGAGCCAGATCTCCTTGGATAAAATGTGTCTGCAATCTTCACACGCAACATCAGCTTTCCGGATATCACGGAACACTTTATCACAAGATCTCTGACAAAGTTAAAACACGTGAATCTCGCAGCTCCCACTACATCGATATAACCGATAAAGGTAAAGGAACAACATTACCATTTGCTGTTAGGGAAATTCCTAATATATGTGGACCTCCATCCTCCATAACCAGGTAGACCTGCAAAAATGTTCAACTCCTCCTCACACCCGAGAGGACACTCCCAACGAAGCCTCTCGAAATACTTAGCTTTCTTTCCCCCCGATAATACCTTTGCAAACAAGCCACACCAGAGCAAGAATATCTCATATCATCAGGGACAAAAGCAAGAGTATCCCATATCATGCTTTTTCCCTGTCTTTTCCTTCGCCCTTGCTCTTACCTGCAAGACAAGGAGAAAGAGAGCAATCAGCCAGCACTTGGAATCAAGCTTCCAGTCAGGAATCGATTGCCTGGAACCCCTTCCTGATTGCTTACCTAGCATTGCTCTCGAGTACTCATCTTCAACATCTTGTGCTTCCAGAGAAGATGCCACATCTGCATGGAGAACAGATAAGGCAAATGAAACTGATACCTTGAAGCATGTGGAGACAACGTGCTGATTCATCCTCAACTAAATTGAGGATCACTTGCCATGTGAGATTACTCATGGTCCGATTTCCTTCAAAAATCAAGCCACCAACGGCCCTTGAAGAAATTACAAGTCCAATTCACAATCAAGTCTCATATTCCTTGCTAAGAAGCCCTCCAGCTCAGTTCAAGAATAAACCAGTGGAAATATACTTCTTCAAAAGCAAAAGTACCCCATATCATCAGGGTCAAACGTACTCTAGATTTGACGGACTTGTTTTGACCCTCAAATTCCTGAGTTGGCTCGCTTATTTGGAGAAAACTAGAAAACCCTCCAGCCCAGTTCAAGAATAAGCCTGTGGAAAGTTACTTCTTCAAAAGCAAAAGTATCTCATATCATCTCTTCTCCTTTTTCTTCTCTTTATCCTTCCTGCTGAATAAGAGACAAGGAGAAGGAGAATAATTAGCCGGAACCCGAAGTCAAGCTTCCAACCTAGACCTGATCGCTTGGAACTCTGATTACTTACCTTGTCTGTCACCTTTTTCGGCAGATCTCCTCGCTCAGAGACTTGGGGGACTCCTACTATAGTGTTTGTATCACACTTGACCAAGCCCGAAACTACAAGTAAGCTTCAAGTGAAAATGATACATTACCTTGTGCGTCAACATCAGCTAGAGATACCACTCATGAATGGAGGAGAAATGCTTCCAGAGAAGATGCCACTTCCGCCTATGGAACAAAAAAGGCAAGTGAAAGCGACACCACGCTTCAGTACTTGGAAGTTTCGGGATTACTCAGTGGCTTGGAACTTGCAAGTCCCCAACCGAGGAGCTTCCCTCACTCGGGAACTTAGAGGAGCACTGTTTGTACCATACTTGACCAATCCCGAAACTACTGAGAACCGGTCAACATTATACCGTCAAGGACCCACAAGGTCAGAGGCCAATCACAAGGTGACATGTGTCGACACCAGAGGCCAATCACAGCGCGACACGTGTCAACATCAGAGACCAATCACAGCATGACACGTGTTAATGTCAGAACAAAGCTAGAAACTCTCTTCTATAAATAGGGATCATTCTCCCACAATAATCTCTAATGTCATTTGTACTAGACTATTCACTAGAACTCACAAAATGAGAGCTTGAACCTATGTTCTTGTGTAAACCCTTCACAATTAATGAGAACTCCTCTACTCCGTGGACGTAGCCAATATGGGTGAACCACGTACATCTTGTGTTGTTTGCTTCCCTGTCTCTGTCCATTTACGTACTTATCCACACTAGTGACCGGAGCAACCAAGCGAAGGTCACGAACTTGAAACTTTCTGTTGTACCAAAGTCCTCACTTATTTTGTGCATCAACAAACTGCAACAGAAAGTGTCATTGAAGGTAGTTGGTCTCATCTAAATTGACAGAAACGGATGTAGAGATCGAAGAAATCAAGCCAGTAATTGGTGATTGCGAGATTTGTAACTGATTTGCAGCGACCATGTTGAGAAATCGCAAAAAAAAAAATTAACTGAGGCAAAAGATCAAACACCTGGTGTGCCAAACTTTGTTGAATGTAGAATGCAGAAATGGGCAATTGGAGATGCCCAGAAAACAGAGAAGACACAACCAAAGAACAAAGAACAAAGAATCGAAGAAATTTTAGCAAAAGTAAAGGACAAAGAATCAAAGAAAGATTCTGCAGTAGCAGCAGCCAAGGCTACTCAAGCAAGTGACATTGCTATTGTGCTTGCCTTTTCGGATGGGCTTTCTGCGAAGTCTAATACAGCTTCTGCAATAGCATCTGGAACTGAATATTATAACAGCAACAATCCTAACTGCCTTATCTTATTTGGCTATATACTCTAATACTCACAACTCTCTCATTTCCCTCATTCTCTCATCTCTCTCCCCCTCATGCCGTGCCCTCTCTCTTCAGCTCTTCCTTTCTTCTCTGAAAACACACACACACACACATAGCAACCATCACCACCACACCTGGACTGTGATCTCGAAAACCTTAAGCCAAGGGAGTGCTCCACCGTGGCAGTCACGGTGCTTAATCCCCTGACGAACTCCGGTGACTTTCGAGGATTTTTCGACGTAGGTAAGCTTCTAACCTCCTTTGATCATCCTTCCTAGTAGTCTTCATTACTTGGTTAATAATTAAAAATGGCTTTGGTGAAGGTTTTGGCACAAAAAACAACTCGAGGGGCATTTTCCAGAAATCTGGAAACTTCAAAACCGTGGTTGTTTGGCCATCTTTCAAGCCATTTTTCGGCCAACTCCGGCCACCACTCGGTCCTCACTTGGTATGAATCTCTTTTCCACATTCCTAACTACATTTTGGCTTCTGAATCACTTAATTTGGTTAAGAAACGAAGAAGTTACAAAGCTTTGAAAATTGCCCAAACCTTTGACCCAAAAACCCACTTATCCGGCAAGCACCGCCTCTTTCAAGGCATTTTCTGGCGAAACCACGGCGAGTTGGCCGGCGTGTAGGGTATCAATCTCTTCATCTCGTTGATTACTTCAACTTTCATGTTTGAATCACTTGATTTGGATGAGTAACGAAGAAGTTATGAGCCTTGGAAAATCAACCCAAAAACCAGCCAAAGGGTGGCCTAAAAACCACCCTCAACCCAGGCCTTTGGGCCGGGTTACCCAGCCCATTTGACCCAAACCCAGAGCCCAAATGTCTAAAGGCCCAAGCTTTGCGAAGCCCAACCCAAATCCCTTTTTATTTAAACCCCAAAACCCTTTTATAGTGGGCCGGGCTTAAAGCCCAAACCTTTTAAACCCTTGGACCCAAACTCTTTAGGCCCAACACGATCCAACCCAATACCCTTGACCCGGATCCGTTGACTTTGACCCGGTTTAACCGTTGACTCGGTCAACGATCAGTATTGACTTTGACTTTGACTGATCAATGGTCAACGTTGACTTTTTCGGGTTTTCGTTCGGAACCCCTCCTAGGCTAATTTCGACGTTATGGACCCGTTTTTGAAGTCTGTTTTCCCAAATTCAATCGTTTGAGTATATTTTTATTAATTGTACCCTTTATGTGCTTAGGGGCAATTTATTGTGGCATTCTGTCTCCGCTAGTTTGCGTGGCTCTTTGGCGGCTAAGTATCTGTGAGTGGACCCCTTATAAAAATGCATGTTTATAGTAGAAATGCATACATGAAAAACATGATTTAATGATTATGTTTTACGAAACGTTTTATGAGATAACATGTTTACTAAGGTTAGTTTGAATTATTATTATTTTTCCTATAGACCGTGTTCTTTATAGAATATCTGATGGATGATGATATAATATTTAGAACACGTTTAGAACACCTCTTCATAGCATAGATGATGGATGACTTTATACTATGAAGTTTCCTTTCAAATAAATGTATGTTCAATGGTTTTGTACTTACCTAGTGGTCCCTATTCTGCTACAGGGCGAGGGATAGATTCTATCCCGGGCGACGGTTACGGTGTTGGCATAGGGCCTGAAGATGGTTTTCCTCTGGCTATTAGCATAGGGACGGGGAGCTGGCATGGGGCCGGGAGGGATATTGACATTCACTAGTGATTACGATATATACGAGATATGTTTTGAGACATTGCACGGCATGCTAGGTTTCGGAAAACCTATTTTTATCATGATATATGTGTTTTCATAAAACCTGGGGGTTAATATGTTGATAACTGTTTTATTGTATCTATATCAACTTGGTCCACTCATGTTTGTTTTGTGCCCCCTTAAGGACTTAGAATCGAGACATCCAATCCCCGCGACAAGGCACTTCCGCATCGGCGTCTTCGAGTCCTCTCAGTGTAGGACCCATTCTTTGTTTCATTCAATTTTATATTATTTTCCTTTAGCATTTTAGATTAGATGTGTGCTCTGAACGCGTTCCTTAAATGCATATTCATTATTTTTATATTTGTAAGTCTTATTTATTCCTTATTCTCAGCATATGCATTCAATAAATGGCTTTTGTCACCCTCGGGTGTCGGCTAGCACGTGACCATCCCGATGTCTCGGGATCGAGGCGTGTCAGATTGGTATCGGAGCGTGGTCTAAACAGAGCATACTTAGGATTTTCTTCTATTCTCGTAGTGTGTCGGTCATGAAGTCATTTGGATGTCACGATTTCCAGATTTGCTGTCTTTTGGCACGGTTGTGCAATCCTCATCACCCTATGAATTGTCATATCCTATTGAAGAATAAGAACTTGTGTCAGGATTGTGCCTCATCGGTGACGTGTTTGATTTGTTGGACGACTTTCAACATCAAACGATACTCTGCGACGTGTATTCCTTGAGAATGGTGGGCAGAGTTGGTGTTACTTGGAAGCGACGTGTTTTAGAAATCTCAGTTTGCGGAAGTCAGGTCAAGACCAACTGTAGATCCGAAATGGCGATGCCACTTTGCAACATGCGTTCCCTAGGAATTGAAAATCTTAGGAAACGGAAAAATCTTGGTGGTACGAATTGGTTAAGACCAACTAGAGTTCTGAATTGGTGATGTACTCTGTGATATGAGTTCCTAGAAACAAAACCGTGAGGGCGTGGTCGGGGCCCAAAGCGGACAATATCGTGCTACGGCGGAGTCGAGCCTGGAATGTGGTGGAGCCCTAGTCAGGATGTAACAGAATGAGTGTATGAGTGCCCCTATTGAAGCTGTTTTGGAGCAGAGAAGATATGCGATTTGTGATACAAGTAAAGGAAAATGGGTGGTTTCGTAATTTCGGTAGAGTTATATCTTGATGGTTAAATCATGTCCGTCTGTAAGGTTGTCCTAGTCCACCGTTTGATTCATCTAGTTCTTCGTGGTAGATATCCAACGGTCTAGTTAATTGGTTTTCCTTCTTTATAGATTTTGTTTTAATTCTTTTTCTTCTGACCTTTTAGGTTTTTTCCTTTATAAAACGGATGACTTATTATTTTAATCAACTTACCGATAAATAAATAAGGCTATAAGAATATAACAATATCATATTAGCCAAACCCTAATGACATAACTAACTTTGAGGCGGAACTTGAAAATTTCACTAAGGTGGAATATAACTTTGGGAAATTTTATTTGAACTCATATAATCTCTTTCTAACCCAACTTAAACTTTAAATGTTAATTGTCTTTTTTACCCTATTGTATAATTACCATCAAGTCTCAAGATGAAATTAACAATGAAACTACAATCTACCATCATTCCTGGTTTATCCTAAGTTCATTTCATCTAAAACCCTGAGAGCTATTATAGAGAAAAACAAGCTCTTTTTATCGATGGATAATAATTTTGAAGTTTTGAATCCTCAAACTAAGGTATGAAGCGATTTATGCAAATTTTGTTTTCATTTGATTTCAATTTTTTTAGAGTTTAGAAGATAGGTTTTTGGTTCATATTAACGTCAGTGGATTCGGTTCATATTAGCATCAGGTTTTGGTAGTCTAATCTCATATATGTTTCTGAGAGAAGACATAATGTAATATGACATATCTTTTGCTGCAAAAGTGAAGTTTCTTTGAAAATTTATGGGAACAAGCCTCTCTTTCTTACGCAGACCCAATTAACCTTTGAAGTATCTTATGCTGCCCAAGCAATTCCATTAATTCTTACACGCCATTGTGTTGTACTATATCAACTATGGGCGTATTGTTGTACTACATTAACGAAAGCACTAATACAAATAAAATCACGGGGATAAGGATAGTCAAGTAAACAAGAATTTGAAGAGTTAGGTATATGGAAGATTCATAAACAAGTAGAAACTTCATTGAATTATTCAACTTGTCCACAAAAGTCGAATTCCAAAAGCCTTCATTCCCATAAACAATAGAAACTTCACCAAATTATTTAATTTGAGATTTATTTTCTAAATGGGTGTAAAGATAAATTTACATTTTGAATTGGGTTTGGGAGGATAGTTTAGGTAGTATATTTGGGTTTAAAGAGATACTAATTCTTTAATTAAAAATAATATGAGTGTAGAGAGTAAG
This sequence comes from Heteromeles arbutifolia, assembly GCA_024362995.1. Taxonomy (NCBI): domain Eukaryota; kingdom Viridiplantae; phylum Streptophyta; class Magnoliopsida; order Rosales; family Rosaceae; genus Heteromeles; species Heteromeles arbutifolia. Next base: position 26,392,889 of record JANCRC010000006.1, read on the forward strand.
TTGGGTGTAGAAAGAGGTTACATGGGTTCAAATAAAATTTCTCTATAACTTTTCTTTTTTCTCCATCTATGATCAGTTAGGGTGAAATAAACCAATTTTGCTTGGTGAGATAGGCTAATTTAAAAAAAAAAACACAATTAAATTTTGAAACGCCAATAACAATTCTCTTAATTTGTCCAAAAAATTTGCACCGGATAGTAGCTCAACCTAGTCTAAGCGTAGTTTCGCCCTTGCGAACCCAATGTACAAAACGGGTCGTTTTTGAAGTCCAAAATTTAACTAGCAACAAGGGCGGATTAGTATCAAGACATTTCAATCTCCATTGCCACCCTAATTTGGTGCCCTGTCAAGAATCAAATTCAAATCGAGCCATTGGAGATCGAAAAACCAATTCCGACACCACAAGTTCAAAGATGAACCACCAAACTGATCATATCGGGAGCATAACAAGGAGTAAATCGACTCCGTTGCGGGTTATCGTATTCGTTAGGGTTCATCCCATGAGGTAAATAGCTAACCATCAGATTACATGGTTTCATAAACTCCATATATATAGTAATGCATTGCCCAACATCACTTGCTTTTTCATCACTCCTTGCGTCCAACCAGTTCCTTTCCCTACACAAACCCAGGTGCAAAATGTAGGCAGTGCAACAACATTATTGCCTTGACCCGCCACGAAAATGTAAACTACCCTAATTTCTGGCAGCTCGAATTTTCATATAGCGGTCTACGTTCTTGTGAAAATGGGGAAATAATGGAAGAAATGAAGACGATTAAGAATGATGAGACGGTATACAAACTCTCTGGTGTTGCAGACTAATGGTGATTGGATTCTATACTTATGATTAATGATGTCAAACTTTCCTCGGGCATTCTCTTCTGAAAAAAGAAAAAAAAAAAAAAAAAGCCAACAGGCCAACATTGAACATATGAACTTTGTTATCAGGAATCAGCATCACTAACGCTTAGAAAGATAGTGCGAAACAAACGGGAACAACTTGGATGCTCACCATTTCTTTCCCTTTGTCTTTCTCCTGTTAGCACTGCCACTGGTGCTGCCACCGCTCTTGGTACCAGGTCCAGATTTGGCAGATGGGCTCTCAGTGGAGGTGCCGGTACCAAAATTTTCAAACATGCCAGTTTGCACTGCATTCTGTAACCACTCGAAGAATCTTCCTCTGTCATGTTCTCTTCCAAGTTCGATGTTGGCATCCGACCTCCTTTTTGCCCCGAACTTGTTCCCTTTCCAGTATTATGTTTAGAGGTCACACTAGTGTTAACATGAAAACTTGGCTTGTGAGTGTTGGCTGGACATCTCATTCCCTACAACAAAATTTAGCTTCATGCACATCTGCTTTCAATGTGACAAAAACTGTGTGGGTGAAGAAGGCGGCATGAGTGTTATTCTAAAGGAAAAAGAATATCCATGATAAACTTACTAAAATAGTTCAAATTGAATTACCTGGCAAATATACCACTCAGTAGCATTGTATATCTTGCTATCCGCACAAACAAATGCGGATGGAGCATCTACCTGCACATACAACATTATTTTAAAAAGGATGATCTTGCATTACGTAAATTTCAGCAACTATAATTGTACTGGTGATAATTCTTTTTTATTCTCTTTTAATACTCAAAATTCTAAAGCAACCTTTCTCCAGCATATATAAATGCACATACCTTCTGCAACATTCCAAAGAAGTAGGGTTGGGAAGATTGTTCAACCCACCCATCACCATCTTTTGCTTGATGAAAATCTTTGCAATCCTTTCAAAAGAGAAATTCCACAAAGAGGAGTACATCAGCACCAGGCGAAAAAAATCGCTAACAGCATCATCTTTAAAGATGCTAAACCCTCTTTGATAGATGCAAACTAATAGAACATCATTAAACGCTTTAAAGGTAAACGAAAACCTGGCACCACCGTGCTTGAGATTTTGATTTCCTGGTGAGCACCCAGACATGAAAATTGCCGCACTTATTGCAGGCGATTCTCCTTGAATCCCCAAATGGGTCTTCACGATCGGCTTCCGGGTGTGCAAATCCAGGGGGAAAGACACCATGCCCTCCATTCTAGGAAACACATTGCTATATTAGGTAATGCGGAAAAACTTTGAACACGTAATACTTGACATCCCTCAGAACAACATAGCAAAGGGATGTATCCAAAACAACATAAGCTTCTACTAACAACTCCAAAGTTAATCACAAAGTTGAACGAAAGGATCCCCTTGGATTTTTGGGAACCGACTGACAGGCTTCACTGTCAAGCATCAACCCCTTCTTACATTCGTCATGGATATCGAAGAGATTGGTCAAAAAATTTTGAATTCTAAAACCAATTACAAGAAAGCATAAAAATTAGATATATATTACCTTTTGTGAAGTACTTTGAAATCTACGGAAAATGTTTAGCAGTTCCTCTCTCCTTAATTCGTCGTCATATGTTTTTCGCTTCAAGGAATCAAGCAAAATCCGAAAATAATTAAATTTTTTAATTAATTATTTTTGATTAATTTCGAATTTAATTAATTAATTATTTTTTACCAACACACTCATCCTTTCAGATGAAGTCTGAAGTGTGGTGAAAGAACGTAGAAAGCAAACACCCCTCTGAGAAGATGTCTCGCAATAGATGCATCCCTTCTCCATACATGTTGCGAACAGGTATAATCATATTATATATACATCCATCTGCATGATATTTAGAACACAGAAAAACATAACTCTTCTTCTACAATCCAAAGCATTCTTACTAAGAGAACCATAAAGAAATTTGTCAGAAGTTAAGTTTTCCGCTGTTGGAATTTTAACTTGATCGTTAAATCCTGGTGAAGCAGACGTCCGTAGAACTACAAGCATTGAGTAAAGGCGAAATATCTGTTTCAAGGACACTGCGGTACGGAAACCTCGATCTTTAGTTTTTTGTGTTTAATATTATTTCGTGTTCATACTCTGTTAAGTTAATTGTTCGCATTCATCATTTATTAGCATATATAAAATTATCATTGATTGTTGATATTATTCCAACAAATACTTGCTAATATTCTATCCAAACGATTTCGATCATTAAAAATATTACCTAAAAAAGTAAATTGTAGCAAAATTTTCAACATGAAATCGTTGTTCTCTTAAAGAATCATCCCCAATCATCTGCCACGTACACCCAGCATGCATGCAAAGACATATGTTCTCAATCTCATGAGATTTTTATTTATTTATTTATTTTTAAATGTGCATTAAACTCATGAGCTCATCAGAATGCTATATAAATGACCAAGTCCATCCCACTGAGACACACTCAAAACTGTAACAAACGTGGCTACATTTGCTTATGCCACCACAGCCACCGCCATTGTTGCCTTCCTCATCCTCGTCCCACTGTCTTGATCATCCGAATCAATTTTGGACCACCACGACGAGGACGGCTCCTCCTCTGTCACGCAATCGGACGTCAATCTTTTGGAGTTTCCTTTGAATTTAGAGTATCTGGAAGCTGAGTTCTTTTTGTATGGTGCTTTCGGGCATGGCTTGCATACAGTTGATCCGAGCTTAACCCTAGGAGGCCCAACTCCCGTCGGTGCTAAAAGGGCACATTTGGACCACTTCACTAGGGATGTCATCACGCAATCTGGATGGCAAGAAGTTGGACACTTGAGGTTAATCTTCTATTCACTTTTTTTTCTCTTTCTAATTTATTATTTTCGTGTAGCTTTTTCATTTCCCCACTGGCATTTAGATTGGATAAATTAAAAAGGAAAAATTAGTATCTGATCTCTAGTTTTTAATGTTCATTGATTAAGACCTTATTAGTTTTTAGATTTTGATCAAAGTCCCTATCATTAATATATTAATGAATTACATGTAAGTTACATAATTTTTATAATAAAAATTAGTAATTGATTTAGAGTTTTAAGACTCACACCCTTATTAAACTCCTAATTAATTTTCAATTCGAACATTTCTAAAATATAAATAATAAAATTAGACATAAGTGTGTACCCATTAAATTTTTATAAAAAAATTAATATGTACCCATTCTTAAATATACCAATTTGTTATATGAAAAATGTACCCATTTTTTATATAAAATTCATTCAATCTTTTCTCTAATCCATTTTTAAACTTATATGAGTACATTCTATTTCGTTGATTTGAGAATGTATCTATGTCAAGTTTAATAGAAGAAATTTAATAATGTTATTAAGCATAATATTTTTCTTTATTTTTTGAAAAAAGGTACCCATGTTTTGGTACAATATTTTTTGGTTAGTTTTTTATGAACGTACCCATGTGTGTGTACATATACACACACAATATACTGGAGAGTATAATTTATCTTTATTTTTTTTTAATCCCATAAATTATGGGGTCTTATTTTAAATCTCATTAATATAAATAACTACAAATTTCATTTTTAAGTTAAAAATATAATAACCTACATAGAAATACATTATTACATTAACGTTAGGAATTTCGATCAAAAACTAAAAATCACAAAGATTTTAATCCAAGAACATTGATAGTTAGGGACCGTATCTAAAGTGTCCCAATTAAAAATAATCAAAGACAACAAACAAGGAGTGCATTGGGAAATTTAGAAATATAACCAAAAATTGTACTTCAAATAGAATTATAGAGATAATTTTAATTTTATGATAACTATAATCAAAAGTTAATATAAAAGTACTACTATACCCTTAATTACTGAATACTTATATGCTTTTTTTCTAAACTCACCTGTAACCAATATCCATCCAAGTCAGTTCCGACGGGAGTTGCGATTGAAAAGCTGAGCCTTGGATCATTCACTTCACACACGTTTTTGCCTCTCTATCTCTCTCTGCCTTTTTTTCTTTCCATCTCTAGTCTTAAAACGCTTCAACTTTTAGCTTCTGGGTATTCAAAGGAGAAGAAACATGGAGGAGGAGGAAGAAATCGGTAGAATTAGAACATAGAATTATCAATTTAACTTCTTTAACTCGTATCTAAATTAAATGATCGTTGAGTTGTATTGGGTTTTCTTCTAAATTTTCAAAATTTTCCATCTGAGTTTTATCTCTGATTATCATATCTGGTATTGAATAGCTGCTGGACTTGATTCTTCTTCATCATCATCTTCTTCTTCTTCTCTCCAAACTTTTCCATTTTTTTAATTTATAATTTTGGGTGAAAAATTCTAATCAATTTTTCCAGCTGGGTGAAAAATAATTCAAGAAAAAAGGTGTTTGTAGCCACTTTTTTGGGATGGTTGTATGGGGCATGTGGCCATCTGGAACCCACATGGTGGGGTTGGGGGACGGAGCTATATTGTGTTTTGGATAAAAAATAGAGGAAGGTGGGGTGGGGCAGAGCTGCAGTGAGTGTCGAAGACAAAGAGGTCGAGCTTGCGGAACCTACATGGTGGTCATAGCAGGTAGGAAGCTGAACGTCGGTAAGGTATTAGGGAGAAGAACTGCGAGATTTAGGTAGATGGAGACTGGGCTCGACGTCGTAGTCATGGCAGCAACCACCGTCTATGTTCAATGACTTGCGGGCGTTTTTTCACAATTAAGAGCGAAAGAGAAGTTTCTAGCTAGTAAGGATAGATTAGTAATTTTAGATCAACTTTTGGTTATAATTATCATAATCTTAGAAGTGTGGCTATAATACTATATGAGGTCCAAATTTTGGTTATTTTTCCAAATTTCCCAAAATTAAATATGCGAAAGTCATTTCTGCTTTACAAATGCTCTACATAGTTAGAGCGTTTATCTAACAAAATTACATGTTTTTATTTTTATTTTTGTTCAGAGCTATTAAGAAATCTTTAATATGCTACCATCTACTTAAATTTAACTTATTGTTTTAAACGTTACACAAATTTATACAAAAATATTTCTCACTTCTCTGCCCTAAGTTTTCTTATTCTTCCTGTTTTTCCTACACTAGTTGTTCTACCCTACCTTGTTTCCTGTCTTCTATATCATCATTGTCATAAGCTGATTAATCCGATATATAGGAATATGTAGAAGGATGGGGATGGAGCCAAATGTGTATACTTATAACATTCTGTTGAAGGCAATGCGTAAGAACGATAGGGTGGATGGTGCTCGCAAACGTCTTGTTGAAATGTCGAAGAAGGGCTGTTTGCCGGATGCTGTGAGCTATACGACTTTAGTGTCTGGCATTGTGTAGACGGGGGAAGGTGGAGGAAGCTAGGGAGCTTGCAGGAGGATTGATCCCATTGTCCTTGTTTATAATGAATTGGTGAATGGGGTGTGCAAAGAGTGTAAGATTATAAGGAGGCTTCGGAGTTTTTGGTTGAAATGGTGTGGATAAGGGAATCAGCGGTAACATTATCATATACTCGAAAATTAATAATACGATCAATGATACGAGGAACGTTGAGTCTGCTCTTGCAGTTTTGGCTCAAATGTTCGTGAGAGGATGCAGCCCTAATGTTCACACCTATGCTTTCTTGATAAAGGGTTATTTTGTGGAAGGGAGAGTGCACGAACCTCTTGACTTGTGGAAGCGGATGATTTGCGAGGGATTTAGGCCGAATATTGTTGCATATACTACTTGGATACATGATCGCACTAACGGAAAAATGGGGGATGCTGTATCTGTTTGCTATGAGATGGAGAGGAATGGCTCCCCTAGACCACATATAGCTCTCTTATTGATGGCTTTGCAAAAGCAGGTACCCTTGTTGGCTGCCCTCCAACTGTACAACATGATGAACCGTGGTTGCCGCCCTAATGAGTTTTTGGACGGTCTATTCAAGGCGAACAGATTTGAAGAAGCTTATGGAATTGTTAGGGAGATGGAGGAAATAAGGATGGGACTGAATTTAGAAACTTACAATACCACTTTGAATGGTTTTTCTTCAGGCTGGAATGCCAAGGAGGCTATGCAGTTTCTCGGAAAGATGCTGGTAAGGGGAAGGAAGCCTGATACCATCACATATAATACGATTATATATTCCAATTGCAAGCAAGGTTCGATTAGCACTGCTAGAGTTTCGACATTGTTGGTGCAGAAAAGGAGTGGTAACCAGATGTAGCAGATTATACCAGTATTGTGTGGGGGATTTGTAATAGGGTAGGTTTAAATGAGGCCATGATTTATCCTCATAAGATGAAAAGTGAAGGGATCTGCCCCAACATCGGCACAGGGAATGTGCTAGCGCGGTGTTTCTTTAGCAGTTTAGGTCAGTTGGGGCCAATCTGCATATTGGATATAGTTCGCAAAGCCTAGGAAATGTGAATTCGATGCTCTTATAGAAAATCATCTAATTTTATGATATATTAGCCCAACTTTTGTTAAAATGTGACAAATGCACCGGGCTAGCTTACAGAGGTGCTTACAAAATAAAGCTTTCTTACCTGTGAGTATCTAGAGAAGCTCATACACTCATTCCTTGCTTTCAGAAGTCAAACACGCTGTTAATGCACTTGTACCCCTTGGAGGCCCTGGGAGATTAGTGGCTCTGGATGAATATACACGACGCCTCGCTCTCCCAGACGTCCGATTGGTCGGGGGAGGGAAGTTAGCCTTAGCCTCGTCCGGCCCTGCTTCTCCTTACGATCAAAAGCCTTGCCACGAGTGAGAAGCCAGTGGCGAATCTAGGTACAGATGGAAATCTATATGAGCTGACAGCACTCAAAATTGTATTTCCTGCAGCTTCTCCAGATCGATAGCCGGCATCGCAGGAAGGGGTGGGAGAGGTAGCGGTCTGGAGGAAGCCTAGAATCCTATGCAACACGTTGTCCAGAAATTCTGCAACAGGACACTCATCTTTAACTCTTTTTCTTATGGCATACTGGCTTTGCACTCTTGTTGTAGTAATGTGCAAGAATTTTTATGTATGTAACCCACATAGTTTCGTTCGTTTTTTTTTTTTTTCTTGGAACTTTAATGAAAAGCTTCCTGTTTACTTTAACGAAAAACCATATTTTTACACTAAAATGTCAATTTTGGTACTATTCACTTTACCCTTTATTTTGTCCTTATTGTTAAAACTCAAAGTTTTCAAGTCTTTTTCATTAGTTTTCCTTGTTTTTTTTTTAGGTGCTCACTTATGTGTCATGTTAATGAATTCTGAATATAAAATTTTGGCAACTGATGCAAACTGCAACGTATTATAAGGGTTTTCTTACTGCATTTTTTCTGCTCTGTTAATATAATATTATGTGAACAAACTCGTAGGATTTATGCGAACAAAATGAAGCGTGAAACGATTCCTTACATCAAATTAATCAAGAACATGATTTATTCTGTCTAGAAAAGGAAAAAAAAAAGAAAAAAAAAACATTCTGAAAAAGGTAAACTAGATGGCAACCAAACTAGTCCTATTTGTTCATGTCCTATTCCTTGAGAAATTTTTAATTGTGACGGGAACACAGATGATACACCACGTGTTTTTATGTAAGTGGTGGGAAATTTTATTTTTTAAGTTATTAACATTTTAACACATATATCCCACCATTTATATAATAACACGTGGTGTGCCGGTCACATTGAAAATCTCTCCTATTCCTTTTTTAAATAAGATTTAGCAATCCGGCCGTCAGCTCCTTTAGGGTAGAAACCGCCAGGTACACGTTCATTACCGCTACCATATACGATCCTTAGTATCTCCTCTGGAGTCCTGCCATATGCAAGTGAGTACTCGTCTCCAGCGAGAATGTTGCCGCTGACTTTTCCCTCAGCACCCAAGTGTTTGGGAACCACAAGGCCTTCATCTTTCAAACCTTCGTGTCCTAGCTTATTCCTTAGTTCCGAAATGCGATTTGTGAACTCAGCCACTGTAATGCCATATGGTTCCACTTTCAACTCTGCGCGCTCGTATAGCAATGCTCGAATCACTGCATCTTGGCCTGATTCCACACCCAAAAGACCTGCAACTAGCTGAACATGATCCACATAATCAATGATGTTAGAGCTGTTAAATTCACAGACCCTAATTGACGGATTTTTAGTTTAGTTGAAATTATGGTGAAAGTTCATGGATCATTTCCAAATTTTACTCTTCAAAATTATTGTGTTTGAAGCATAGACCGATATAAACATAAACAGTTTGATTTTAGTTACAGGTCAATGTTTTCTTGTCAGACTAGTTTACCAAACAAATACAGTAGAGCCATGTTTATTCTTGTCATAAAATGTGATCAAGATTGACAGTCTGCAAAACATAAAAAGAATCTAATAGAATACTTTAAAATACTTACCCTTTTGGAAGTAGCACCTTGGAGCTTAGGGCTTGCACCAACATAGCCAGTGAGACCAACATAAGGAATGATATAGGATGCAAGGAGATAGTTGATTGAATTGGCATAAGGGTCAAATGGTGGATTTAAGGGACTCCCAAATGCAGAATCAAACACATGAGCAAATGATGCTGCACTTATATTCAACAATGGCCTTGGGAAGCCCTTCACTGTTTTCTTAATAGCTCTGCACAAAAAGTAGAAGAAAAAATAAATAATTTTGTAAGCTTTCTAACTACGTACCATTTGTAAATCAAACATGAATTCCGCACATCTATTTTCTGATTGAATTTATTCAATCTAAATACCAGAAATAGTCCGTGCAGAAATGAAAAATTTAGACAAAAATCATAAATTAGAAAGGAAAAAAAGATTGAACCTCAAGTGTCCAACTTCTTGCCATCCAAATTGCTCGATGACATCCCTAGTGAAATGGTCCAAATTTGCCTTTTTGGCACCAATGGGAGAGGGACCTCCTTGGGCTAAGCTCGGATAAACTTTATCCAAGCCATACCCCAAAGAGCCATACAAAAAGAACTCAGCTTCCAAATACTCTAAATTCAAAGGAAACTCCAGAAGATCGACGTCCGATTTCTGGACGGAGGAGGAGCCGTCATGGCGATGGTGGTGCAAAATCGATCCGGAAGAGCAAGACAGCGGGAGGAGGATGAGGAAGACAATGGCGGTCGTGGTGGCATAAGCAAATGTGGCCATGGTTACAGACTTGCAGTTTTGAGAGTATGTCTGAGCAGCGATGGACTTGTTCATATATATAGCATGGCTGATGAGCTCACGAGTTTAATGCACATTATATTTGAAAATAAAAAAATAAAAAAATATCCCTCATGGGTTTAGTGACACGTGGCAGAAGGATACTCGGTCAAAGTTTGAATAGCCAGCTGAGTCTTTTGATCTCAATCCCTTACAATTATTTATTATTTTTTCAGGATTTTAATTTGGATTATTGAGGCAGTTACTTAGGACCCTGAATAACGTTTGCCTTTGATGCATGGTTCGTGTAGGTAGCCGTTGATCGGGGGATGATTCATGATTTATAAGCGTCAACAAGCACACGTTTGCACGTTGAAAGTTTTGGGTAGGGACCCGATGAATTCAATGAAAAATAAAGACAGATGCTTAACAAACAACAATCCAAGTAGGGGATCGCCGATGAATCGTGCCGTATGAGAATTGATTTAGATTGTCGCGGCGCGTGAAAGAACTGGCGTGAAGAAGAAAGACCAGAGCTAATAGGAAATCCAAACAAAAATATATCCCAATATTCCAAAAACTTATTTTATCTGCCATGAAAATATGAGTTTCCTTGCTCATTTAATTACAACTAGCCTTCATACACGAGCTTAGGCGCGTGTAAAAGACATTTTTTGAATCACGGCACGATTACATATTTTTTTAATCACATTATTACTAACCTATTGTGAGGCTAAGCTCGCCCCTCTCAACCTTAGTGTAGATAATATCATTTGTTAAAAAAAAACAATTATTTGACAACTAATTGAATCACATTATTATGCGTGGGCGAAAGACATTTTTTATAACCAGCACTACGCGCCTCTTAAGATGTTTTGAAAGTGTTTAAAAATAGAAAAAATAATATTTAATAAACAACTGATTGAATCCAATTATTGCTAGCTCATTGTAGGGTACTAAAAAAAAGCTGCACAAAAAAAATAATTACAAAAAACATTGTTTATATGACGTAAATACATTTGCATTATTTGATGCATTATTTTGGGCTCCTTTTGAACTTTTTTGTTTGGGGGGTATTTCTGTCCAAAACTTTTTGGTGAAGCCCGTGACCCCAAATGGGGCTGCGCGCTTTATATAGTAGTATAGAAGTATATCCTAGGGGTGGTTCGAGGATCCCAAACTGAAAATTTTCGGGACAGGAATTTGAAGACCAATCTCGAACTGAAATTTTGGTATTCCCAATTTTCGAGATTCCCGAAATGTTTTCAATATTTCAGAATGGATCAGGATTGGATTTTCGGTTTTGGGCTTTCTGATTTTTGGGTTGAAATTTGAAAATTTTGGGCTATGGACTAAAATTTGGGCTTTTCGCCTAAAATTTTATTCTCCAATTTCATATCAATTGAAATTTAAGTTTTTTATCCCTTATCAATTTGAAATTTCATACAATTGAAATACCAATTTATTCATACCAAGTCAAATTGATGTTCCAAAGTTTCAAACTACTCAATTTCATACTTCTATTTCTAATATAGTCTACTATCAAACTACTTAAATTCAACATTTAATATGCATGCAACCAAAAGTTGCGCTTTTATTTATAATATATATTTTTGGTTCAGTTCGGGATTTCTGAATTATTGAATATAGATTCATGTAACGAAAATTCGGGATCGGTTCGGTATGGATCCCAAAAATTTTGGTATTATCGGTTTGGGAATTTTTTGGTTCGGTTTGGGATTTTCAAGAAAAATTTCCAGCCCTAGTATATCTTAATTAAAAAAAAACTGTACAAAAAAACATTAATTATAAAAAACACCGTTTATATGACATAAATACCCTTACATTATTTGGACTGCTTTTGAACTTTTTTTGTTTAAAGGCATTTCTGTCCAAAATTGTTTGATGAAGCCCGGGACCCCAAATGGAGTTTGCGCGCTTTATGTAGGTTTGTTGTAAAAAATCCATGTGATAAACATTTTACATGCAAATATTGTCACATCACAGTCCGCATAACAAGATATTGTCCGCTTTGGGCCACGCCCTCACGTCACCCATCCTAGGACTGCTCTCGCCTAAACTCACTTAACTTCGGAGTTCTTATGGGATCCGGAGCCAGTGAGTTCCCAAAACGCGTCTTGCAATGGGAGGTGAGCATGTACATATAAGGCATAGAGGATCCTCTCCCCTGAGCGATGTGGGACACTATAGTCTTCTCCCCTGGGCAATGTGGGACACTACATATATGGTTAGTTTTGTTGTAAAAAAAATCCATGTTACATGCATATTGTGATGACTTAGTTCACCAAAGCAATGGAGGGCTTCCTCCCTCCTTGTTCACGTTTGCAGAGAGTTCAACATTGTACAATTAATCACGTCGTTGGAATTCAAGGGAATCTCCATAGATGTACTTTGACTTTGGCTGCCAATCCCAAGAGACAAATAGGCTTCTAGAGTTTCTGCTGTTTTGAGAAAATCCCCAGTTTTATTCATTTTAAGTTTTAATCTTTATTTGTTTATGTATTACATTAGTTATAATTCATGTCATCGTTCATGTCATTTAATGAATGATGATGTGGAATGTGGAATGTGGATTGTGGATTGTAATTTCAAAAGTGCAAAAGAAATGTCAAACCACCTGATCCTATCTCATAGATAAAATAGAAGTTTCTTTTTCAAGTAATGTTATTTAGGTTTTGTGTCTAGGATTGAATTAAAATAAACAACTTGTTATATTAGATTTTTATTTGGAGGGAATTGGAAATTAAGTGAATCAGACATTAATGAAACTTATCCATTTTAATTAACTATTTTGAGGGGAATTTTTGTTTGACAAGCAAGGATAAATTGGTATTTCATTAAACATCTCAAGCAATACATAAGTGCCAATTGGATACAATACTCCAGTGACCAAGAAAATGATCTGGAGGTGAATTTGCTTAAGCAAAACAACAATAGTAAACCCCTAGACGGCTACCACATGTACGAAAATTTCACACGCCACCATACAAACTATCACAGAACAATAGATATAACAGATTTGTATCAGCAACTACAAAGGGTCACCACCGAATAGCAAGGCCACATAAAGTCATCGCGGAAGCGAGACCATATAAAGTCATCTTAGGTAGACGAGACCAAATAACACATCGCTCAATGCAAAAACCATATACAGCCATATCGTTGCAGCGCGGCCACAACACTAGCTAGGCAAGACAACAGAACTAAACTAAGCTAAACTAAACTAAATTAAACTAAGCTAAACCAAACTAAACAAAACTACTACAGAACCACAGGTCAAAATAACTTTATATTACTTTCAATATTAGGTGGTATCTTATGATGCACGGCATACACGATTTTATGAATCGAATTTAATATGGCATCGTACGAAGAGTGGGGTCAGTAGAATTTATCTTCGCTTCTCGGACTTGTAACAAGACAGCACATCTAGCTTGCTTCGTTTGTGGTAAGGGAATGGGGCTTTCATAGTCAATAGAATTTATCTTCGCTCCTCGGACTTTTAACAAGGCAGCACATCTAGTGGCTTCGTTTGTGGTAAGGGAAGGGGGCTTTCATAGTTGGAATGGTCTTGAGCCTGAATGGTTGTTTAATACGTTGGCTTTTGATGTAAACATCTCTATTCGAATTTAATAAAATTCTTACCTTTGAAAAAAAAAAAATCGAACTTAAATATCCAATATTTTTATGTACCAGTCTCTTAAATGGGAATCAAATCAACAGTTTTAGTACCTTTAAATTTAAATCAAATGAGATACATATAAATCATAAATCCAAACAAATCTTTTATACGCTACTTAAATTTAAATCAAATAAGATACACAAATCCAAACAAATCTTTTATATGCTACCATCTACTTAAATATTCTATTGTTTGAAACGTTTCTCACTTTCCCTCCCCGCCCTCAGTTTTCTTATCAATCCTGGTTTTCCTACACTAGTTGTTCAACCCTTCTTTGTTCCCTATCTCCTTCTATATCATCATTGTCAGCGTCGACGATAATAATCCCGTCTTTATCGTCATCTTCATACTCTTCGTCATCATACTCCATCTCATCCTCTTCTTCATCAGAATCTGTACCTCCACCGAGGGTGTGAAACTCCGGAGGAGGAGGGCAGTCTTCTGTGATTGCCTCATCCCTCTTAATCACAAGATGCCGAATGACTCTTTCATCCTTGTCTAGCAGGGTCTTAAAGTCATTTATCCATTTGGCTTCCATCTCAAAGTTCATCAAAACGTAGTAAGCGTTCTTTGCTTTCTTTATTTGGTATGCTAGTCTTCGCATTCCCCAATTGCTCACTCTCCATATCCTGGCTTTCTTCTCCGCTAGAAACTCTGCAAGTAATTCATAGATAAACTTCAGTATAACTTGTTTCCAAAAAAAATAAAAAAAACTTCAATATAACTTTGTCGATATATTTCAAATGCAGCTCAAAAGGGTAAGGGAACTTCATGCTGCAAGAATTCCGATAAGTGTACGCCGCATCAGTAGAATAGAACGTTAGCAAGTTGCTATACAAATGTTCAATCTAAGCAATACTTATAGATAGATGAAATTCTATCAATTACAAGCTCACTTGCCATGTTAGATGGAAAAAGAAATTATACCGTTCAAAACAAAAATAAAAAAGCTATCCATCCACGTTCATGAAAAAATTTCACCACTCCCCAAAATTCTTCAAATATGATTGCTAAAGTAAAACTGCTAAAGATTATTTCATGGGCAACCTAAATGTGACACCCTCACAGATCAACATGTAGCAGGGAAACCATTAACACTACAAAACATCCACACATCATCACAGCATTTTAACTTCTTTCGATCTCAACTTCTGTTTCGTGTCTCTTTACCGTACACGGTAGTAAGAGAGTTAGAAGACAAAAGTTTGAATACACCAAAATTCATGATGAACCTATCATATTTGTTTCAGTAATAACGGATACATTACAAAGAGAGTTAGAAGAGAAAATTTTGCCTGCACCAAGCAAGTTTAATGGTGAATCTATCAAAGTTCACGGAGACATTACTAAGAGAGTTAGAAGTGAAAAACTAACCTTTGATTTTCTCTTTGACACTCCCAACCTCTTCGGCATGTTTCTCATGAATCAGATAAACCAGCTCATAGTGGCGCACTGTAACAAGGGAAACAATAAGTTATAACCAACCAACCATGGTTAAACACTAAATAATATTTTCCATTTGTTCTATGAACTATTAGAAGACAATTTCTTTCACCATTTCAATCACACAAGTCAAACCAAGAGGCAATCCTACTAGCAAGAAAAATGAGCATGAACCGCACTTACTTCGTTCCTCATTCAAATCGCTTTGCAGCTGAAGCTTCAAAAATTCATACACCTTCTCTGCATAGAATGAAAACAAAATCATTAACTGCAAGGCCCCAAATCATTCTTCGGAAAAAAGAGCAATCGCTATTCCTTTCAAAAAGCAGCAATCCGTTTGAATCATGATAGCTTACCTTCTTCGGCATCTGCAAACTCAGGGAGAAGGTTACCATCTTCCTGAACTTTCTTCTGCAATTCATAACATAGTCTCATCTCAAAACCAATCACAAATAAACTTAAGCAACCCAAAAAATCTTATCTTATCCACCTTCATTTAAATTTTCAAGAAAAATAAAATCTTTCAGAACACAAGGCTCATACTTGAATGGTGAAACACAATAATCCCAAGAAACAAAACAAAAGAAAAGAAACCCCTCAGAAGCCCACAATTTGAATGTATCAGAAACACGAATTTACTAACTTTAAATCCCAAATAACAATTTTTGAGCCTTCTACAGCAGCCAAAAAGTAAGGGGTCGCACTCAAAAGTCTTTGAATTTCGGAAGCCAAAGTTACAAAATAAAAAAATCCATAAACCCAAAAATAAAGAAGTGAAAGGGAGTAAAAGAAATATGGAGTTTGTGTAGAAATATAAACGAAAGGGAACCTGTTTAAGCAGCACAGATTCAGGGAAAGGCCCAGTGGCCTCATCCCGTTTGGATGCAAAGCTGTGGTTGTCTTCCTTCTTCTTCTCCTTGTTGCTGTTCTTCTTCGCAAAAACAATCAACGACCTTCTGACTCTGACTGGGAGCTTCTGAGCTGGAAATGGCCGACGAGAAGAAAACGAAGAGAATCCATTTGAGAATTGCAAGCTTGAATTTTGGTTTTTGGAGGAGGACCCATTTGTGCAGACCAGTTTTAGAGCCGTTGGAGTGAGAGAAGCTACAGAGAATGAGTGTATGAGTGCCCCCATGGAAGCTGTTTTGGAGCAGAGAGAGACCCGGCGAGGATATGCGATTTGCGATACAAGTAAAGGAAAAGGGGTGGTTTCGTAATTTCGGTAGAGTTATATCTTGATGGTTAAATCCTGTCCGTCTGTAAGGTTGTCCTGGTCCACCGTTTGATTCATCTAGTTCTTCGTGGTAGATATCCAACGGTCTAGTTAATTGGTTTTCCTTCTTTATCGATTTTGTTTTTATTCTTTTTCTTCCGACCTTTGGGGTTTTCTTTTTTATAAAACGGATGACTCATTATTTTAATCAACTGACCTTAGTCCATCAATAAATAAAACTATAACAATATCGTATTAGCCAAACCCTAATGACATAACTAAATCCAAGACGGAACTTAAAATTTTCACTAAGGTGGAATATAACTTTTCTTTTTTCTCCATCTATGATCAATTAGGGTGAAATGAACCAATTTGCTTGGTGAGATAGGCTAATTTTTAAAAAGCAGTTAAATTTTCAAACGTCAATAACAATTCTCTTTATTTGTCCAAAAAATTTGCACTGGACAGTAGCTCAACCTGGTCTAAGCGTAGTTTCGCCCTTGCAAACCCAATGTACAAAACGGGTCGTTTTTCAAGTCCAAAATTTAACTAGCAACAAGGGCGGATTAGTATCAAGACATTTCAATCTCCATTGCCACCCTAATTAGGTGCCCTGTCAAGAATCAAATTCAAATCGAGCCATTGGAGATCGAAAAACCAATTCCAACACCACAATTTCAAAGATGAACAACCAAACTGATCAAATCGGGAGCATAACAAGGAGTAAATCGACTCCATCGCGGGTTATCCTATTCGTTAGTGTTCATCCCATGAGGTAAATAGCTAACCATCAGATTACATGGTTTCATAGACTCCATATACATAGTAATGCACTGCCCAACATTACTTGCTTTTTCATCACTCCTTGCGCCCAACCAGTTTCTCTCCCTACACAAACCCAAGTGCAAAATGTAGGCAGTGCAACAACATTATTGCCTTGACCCGCCACGAAAATGTAAACTACCCTAATTTCTGGCAGCTCGAATTTTCATATAGCGGTCTACGTTCTTGTCAAATGGGGAAATAATGGAAGTAATGAAGACGATTAAGAATGATGAGACGGTATACAAACTTCGTGGTGTTGCAGACTAATGGTGATTGGATTCTATACTTATGATTAATGATGTCAAACTTTCCTCAGGCATTCTCTTCTGAAAAGAAAAAAAAAACAACAGGCCAACATCGAACATATGAACTTTCTTATCAGGAATCAGTATCACTAATGCTTAGATAGTGCGAAACAAACGGGAACAACTTGGATACTCACCATTTCTTTCCCTTTTTCTTTCTCTTGTTAGCACTGCCACTGGTGCTGCCACCGCTCTTGGTACCAGGTCCAGATTTGGGAGATGGGCTCTCAGTGGAGGTGCCGGTACCAAAATTTTCAAACATGCCAGTTTGCACTGCATTCTGTAACCACTCGAAGAATTCTTCCTCTGTCATGTTCTCTTCCAAGTTCGACGTTGGCATCCGACCTCCTCTTTGCCCCGAACTTGTTCCCTTTCCAGTATTATGCTTAGAGGTCACACTAGTGTTAACATGAAAACTTGGCTTGTGAGTGTTGGCTGGACATCTCATTCCCTACAACAAAATTTAGCTTCATGCACATCTGCTTTCAATGTGACAAAAACTCTGTGTGGGTGCAGAAGGCGGCATGAGTGTTATTCTAAAGGAAAAAGAATATCCATGATAAACTTAGTAAAATAGTTCAAATTGAATTACCTGGCAAATATACCACTCAGTAGCATTGTATATCTTGCTATCCGCACAAACAAATGCGGATGGAGCATCTACCTGCACATACAACATTATTTTAAAAAGAATGATCTTGCATTACGTAAATTTCAGCAACTATAATTGTACTGGTGATAATTCTTTTTTATTCTCTTTTAATACGCAACATTCTAAAGCAACCTTTCTCCAGCATATATAAATGCACATACCTTCTGCAACATTCCAAAGAAGAAGGGTTGGGAAGATTGTTCAACCCACCCATCACCATCTTTTGCTTGATGAAATTCTTTGCAATCCTTTCAAAAGAGAAATTCCACAAAGAGGAGTACATCAGCACCAGGCGAAAAAATCTCTCACAGCATCATCTTTAAAGATGCTAAACCCCCTTTGATAGATGCAAACTAATAGAACAGCATTAAATGCTTTAAAGGTAAACAAAAACCTGGCACCACCGTGCTTGAGATTTTGATTTCCTGCTGAGCACCCAGACATGAAAATTGCCGCACTTATTGCAGGCGATTCTCCTTGAATCCCCAAATGGGTCTTCACCATCGGCTTCCGGGTGTGCAAATCCAGGGGGAAAGACACCATGCCCTCCATTCTAGGAAACACATTGCAATATTAGGTAAGGCGGAAAAACTTGGAACACGTAATACTTGACATCCCTCAGAACTATATTCAGTAAATGAACAACTAATTCCTAGCAGAAGCCATAGCAAAGGGATGTATCCAAAACAACATAAGCTTCTACTAACAATTCCGAAGTTAATCACAAAGTTGAATGAAGGGATCCCCTTGGATTTTTGGGAACCGACTGATAGGCTTCACTGTCAAGCATCAAACCCTTCTTACATTCCTCATGGATATGGAAGAGATTGGTCAAAAAATTCTGAATTCTAAAACCAATTATAAGAAAGCATAAAAATTAGATACATATTACCTTTTGTGAAGTACTTTGAAATCTACGGAAAATGTTCAGCAGTTCCTCTCTCCTTAATTCGTCATCATATGTTTTTCGCTTCAAGGAATCAAGCAAAATCTAGAAAATATGGGAGCAAAAAGGGCCAGTAGTACAATCAGAATCATAATCAAATCGATCATAGAAAAAATCTCAATGGACATCGAATGATCACCTCATATGCATTCTGAAGTTTCTTGAAAGCTTCAGCAGCTTTTTCATTTCCCATATTTTTATCAGGATGGACCAACATTGCCTGATAAGAAATATAAAAACTTGTTAAAGAAAAAGAAATATATTAACAGAACAGTATAGCATGTTATCCAGAAGCAGTACTTCTATATATGTAACAGAATCTTTGGAAATATAAAAGTCATCATTCACTAAACAAAGTTAGATCTCAGGCTCAATGCTTGGCCATACAAATCTTGAAACTTCCAAGAGAATAACATAACAAGAAACAACAAAGAAGTCGGAAAAGATACCTTTTCATGCTTATTAGAGCAAATAAAGAATGGCACTTACCTTTTTCTTGTACTCCCGCTTCAGTAAAGAAACATCTACATTTTCGTATCGAGAAAATCCCAACACGGAATAGTGATCAGTACAGTTTAACAGCCGAACAACTTCATCTTCAGAGGTTATCTCAGAATCAGTGCTACTGGTTGAGGGTACTCCTTGGCTACGATCGGCAGAAAACAATGGAACATTTTCGGAGGATGAAGCATGTGCCTGCTCACTGTTAAAGAAGTCTGGTTGACCTGGAATTCCAGATGTTTGTTCAGGGGATCCGTTGGGTCTTCTCTGCTGATTTACATTGTTCTTTAGGAAATATATCAGACAATCACTTGAGATAAAAGATAAATTCAACCCCAAAAGCAAACCCAGCCATCCAACATATGTCCAAGCACAATAAATTGAATACACAGTGGCGATGGACAGGGCAATACGCTCATGGCTCAGTGTGAATGCCAAACCTGAATGTTGAAGAATGTCAAAGCTCAGCACGCTGTGATGAAGAAATATGCATACTTGAAAATTGAAATAGATGATCTGCACTTGGAAGAAGGTAAAAGAATCACCTCCTAAGAAGATTGCAAATCCTGTTGTCCAAAAGCTTCCATAGAACCACAACAAAAGAGCTCCACAAAAAGCAACCACCAAAATCGAGAGCATGAACCCAACGAAAAGTCCAATTAAAGCAGCAAAGACCTGCGAATTTATTCAATATGTATGAGAGCATACTAATGCAAACTTCAACAGATACTCTTAAACTCACCCATCCGCCTCACCCATTGCAAAAAACAGATAACTATTCATAAGGAAACATACATAAAAGTCTGGATGTTCAACAAGTGAGATATAAACATTAGGAACCAGGGAGGTTAAAAGGACAAAGGGACTCAAAACAGGTGCATTTTGTTGGGAAAAAACAAGTAGAAAAATAAAGCCAACTATAATTATAAACATCCCAGCCAAAGAGACTATAAGTTATAATGAGGTGAGTGGTCCGTAGCAACATAGCAATACTAGGGCTTACCAATACAATCAGAAACTTGAACATCCCGGCCATAGCAACTACTGAGAGAATGCTGCACCATATAACTGAAAAGAAGGATGTTGTTCCCATCCGAGCTAAGCTATCAATGCCCCTTATGGTACAATCGAACCAGGCCATTGATAAAAGAAACAATATACCCCCAAACTGCATAAGCCACTTCAAAACAATTGGATATGCCTGCTCAAACTTTGTTTTGACATAATCATGGGCATATAGTGCCGTACTTTTTACGGTAAGAAACATTGGCTCGTGCCTCTGCAACCATTCACTAGCCATCTTCAAGAATGGCAATGCTGATGCCTTCAAGTTTCTAAACAATCGGGAATCTGAAAACTCTAACCGAGCCATCAAAGTTCTCATATGCCATCTATTCAGGGAGGAACCAGATTTTCTTTTTGTATGTTTTCGGCGTAAGTGGCTCGGAGGTAATGTCCCATTTTCCTCTCTCATGCTTGGAGCTTCATTGTTTCCATTGCAATCTCCTAAATCACTCCGTAAAGAACTTGACTCCTCAGGACCCTGCATTGCATCCATACCTTGCTTCTCTTTCCTCAAAGACTTTCCAGATTTTTGTTTGCCTTTATTCTCCTCCACAGGATGATTGGTTTTACTCGAACTGGCTGAAAGAGGACTGCTTGGCTGGTCACCATTTGGCAGTTCTTCTCCAGGGAAAACTTTCACCTCACTTGCTTTACCATGCCCTTTTGTTTCTCCTAGTGTACACCCTGAATCTGGACCCTTCTTTTTGTGCTTTGATGTCTGGCGATCTACAGCATTCTTTTGTTGGTTACCCTTCCGAGCCATAGGGTAAAAGACCTTGACGTACTGTAAGCTAAGTCAAGCTAGACGACTTACAATCGATTCAAAGCAACCATCCCAGAAATACAATCTGGAAATAAAAAACAAACACAGTCACAAGGATGCATGTATACATAAAATCAAAACTTTTTGTAAAGTACTTCTGCGAATATACGATTCTTCATAAATCATCACATATCAGACAAGAATTTGTTTTGATAAATTGATTACCAAACTGAAAAATGGCAATGCATATATCAGTAAAAATCTAAACTTCCCAACTTCACTGATAACAGTACCTTTACTTAAAGAGTAGAATTAGCATTTAGCAATGGAAAAGGGGTCGTGGATGGTGGACCCCATATATCAATATTGGGTAATCTGCATAACTTGTGAGGTGTGAATTAAAACAAAAACCCAAGAATTTCAATCCAACAAATAACCAAACTTACATTGTTCATTTCGCAAGAAACAAAATTCTGACGAAGAAACACATAATACACCGTATTGTATCAACTTATCACCCACGAATCGATATAAATTTCAATTTAAAAGTAAAATGGAAAAACCCCAACTGAGGTTTAAATCCCCAAATGTCAGAAAAATGATCAAACCCCATTTCCAACAAGTCAGTAATCCCAACACACCGAACAAAAATTCGATGAAAGCAATAAAATTGAGCAGAACCTATATCATAAAACCACAGGAAATTAAGTATTTCAACATTGAGAGATTGATACGGACATACCTGGAGCTCTGAGGCACACAGAGGGATCACTGAGAGAAGAAACTCGTATCATAGAGCATCAAAGCGGGATGTTTGGCGAATTGGGTTCTTCTGGACATGGAGGACCTGAGCATCCAGTAATCAATCAGCAATCAGCAAGCAATCCAAATGTCACAGTTTTTTTGGGTCTGCGAAAAAAGGACAGAGAAGCACTCATGAAGAAGCTCTAAAGCCGAAGGACGTTTTCTCTGTGTGCATCTCTCTCTCTCTCTCTCTCTCTCATCCGAGACGTTGAATTGGGGTCTGTTTGGCTGACTGGATTTCTTTGCTCGCCGCAGACAGTTGTCGTGCCGCTGGACTACGCAGACCTCGGGGTCCCACGTGTCCTTTATTTATTCGATTTCCTTTTTGTCTAAAGCCCATTAAAAAGAAAAAAGCCCATAAAGTTTTCTTTCGGTGTGGTATGACCGTGTGGGCCTTGATACCAAACTTCCACTTGATGATTGCTCTACAAGTGCTTTTTGATTATGTATGGAGAACATTTTTAAAATGCGTTTTGAGTCATGGAAGTGTTTCTTGTGATGTGCCTCTTGAAAACTTCAACATGGTTATAATGAAAGCCCTTCTAGTAGATTTTCTTATGAGTAGAAGTGCTTTCTGGAAAAGCAATTTGACGCAAGTCCGAAAATAAATCATTTTTGTTTTGTGCATTATGCTTTAGCACTTTCACGAGAATATTTTCGATTATATGCACGTTTCTCCCATAAAGAGGAGATATACAATTGTATATCCTTAAGTTTGTAAATATGATTAGATTGTTCTGGAACAACTGTAGTAGTGACCAGCCAAGCAGTAACATGAGCTGCCAGCACTAATGCAACAAATTCGTGCTCACCACAACTTAGAGCTCGCAAATCGACTCATTGGGTTGTTAATGGATACTCGTTAAGACATGTTTAATTTGATATCACCAAACAATAGATGTGAGCATGGTAGCTGTGATAATAGTGTAAGGTGATACCAAACTAAATAGTTCTTAATAGCTACCCATTAACAGGTTGATTTGCCACCTCTAGCTACACTCGTGTACGAAAGTGTCACACAATCACACTTTGGTAACTGTAACGTGGAAAAAGCAAACGTAGGTGATTTTCAGATACTCATTTCCTCCCCTTCACACCGCTGTTTATTTCTAGCCTTTGAATTAAATCAATCATACAAGAACCAATGCATAGAAATAAACAAGAACAAGAGTGCAGAATGAGCAAAGGGTCCAATACTCAAATTGATGAAAACAAAGTAGAAGATAATATGCCACAGCCAAAAGCATAGGATTATAATGTATAGTGCATAAGTCAAATGTTGATCACTGTTGACAAACCCCAATCGGCCAAACATATACAGATAATTAACATAGGAAATCTATGTACAGAACAAATGTAGTTTCCCATCTTACTGACAAGGCAAAATCGTGCTCCGAAATGCATGTGCCGAGTACCACAACGGGAGTGTAGAGCTGTTCTTCACAGAGTACATCTCTTTCCACACACGAGTCTTGCGATAAAACACCAGTATCTGCTTGTGGGTTGCCAAGAAAACGCATTCACCAGTCTGACATATGGGGAAGATGCCCGGAACAAGTCCTTTGATACATCGAAGACTCGCCGTATCCACCAAATGCCACTCCTCTCTCTCGTAATCTTTCAACACCCAAACTTTCATCCAAGCATCTGAAATCTGGATCACCGACAGGCAACCATCTGACTCCAACAAGTAAAACCTATTTCCGGACACACAAGTCACTTGTTCCGGCAATGACATCTTCCTCCAAACATCAAACTCCAAATCGAGCGTGAGAATACAGGAACTACCAGTCAACCAATGAAGTGCACCATTAACAAACACGACTTGGCTCTTATTCATATGGGTGAACTGATCATCCTGAAACGAAACAAACTTCCTCCATTTGATCGACTCAGAATCAAATATCATACATACAAAAGTTCCATTCGGCCTATGACCAAAAGTCCGATGGTAGCCCGCTAAAACAACATTAAACTTCTGAGTGGACAAATTGCAAGCCAATCCCACCAGGGTTGCCTCACCATCAGGGTAAAATCGGGTCACATGGCGCTCCCTACTCTTCGGAAGCAACCTGAACTCCCGAGTCATGGGATTACAAACATAGTAAACACCCTTATCAGGAATGCTAGAGCAACACAACAAGCCATTACAGGATGCTCTGACCTTAACCCTATCCCTCAAGAAATCTAATGAAAATTCGGAAACACCCCTCCGATTATCCACGACAATCAAATCGGATTTCGATCCCAACGAATCCGAAACCTCAACCAATAACGTAGGGTTCTTAGCAGACGTTTCATTGTACAATTGAATGAAATACTTGTCGGAAACCAATCTGTACCAAAGTTTACAAACAGTTTTGCTCCTGAACAGCGACTTAATGGGTAGTTTTGAGAGGATTTGGAGGACGACTTCGTCCGGGAAAAAACCACATCTTTGGGGTTTCATGATCAAATTCCAATAAATATGAACAGAATTCAAATTACCCAGATGAATAAATTACGAAAAGGGTATGGAAATCGCTTACCGGGTGAAAAATTCGAGATGGGTGTTTGATCGAACGCAGTCTGATGCTTCGAGATGAAGTGGGATTTCACTTCTGAATTTCAGAGTTCGCCATTTTTTACTTTCACAGAGGAGTTATGAGCAAACGAAATGTAAACGTTGATAGAAGGCTGGATCTTTGATCCATAATTTGGGGGGACAAAAATGGGATTGGAATTAAATTAGGGATTTGAGAATCGAGAAATGGAGAGTTGGAAGAAAATTGAAGGTGGTCGATAGAATTTGATCAGATTGATGGGCTTTGTGGGCTCTAATCGCAATGGGCCACAGATGACGAGGAGGTTATCCAAGAAATGTTTTGCGCCAATAGGCTGAACCCAAGTGGTCCACATATACCCTTTTTACCTTCTACCCACACTTCTCAAATTTCGGCCGACGAATTGAATGTGTTGAAAAAAATCAAAAGACATAATTAGTAATGGGTGTATGAGAGATAAAAAGAGGTGCGTAGCTATTACTACCCTTATTGCATTATTATTTTTTTTTTAAATTCTAAAATACGATGAGAGAGATTCACAATGGAGATAGTGAGCGTCAAAACCCAAATCTTATTTTCTTCAATCATGAGACATGATGAGAATTGTTCCTCATGTTTGCTGGTACCTATTGCGAAACGAAGAAATGGCCAAGATTGCTTAACCATTTGATAACCATTTCGTTTTTGAAATATGAAAATTGGAATCTTGTTTGACAACAAAAGGCTGAAAACAAAATGGTTATCAAACAATCCTTAATAAACCACATGTTGATCTCATACAGATATTAGGAAAACATTCACAAACAGAACAAGTGACAATTTTTTAACTAAAAATAGGGCTAGAGACATTAAATGGACAATAACCCGTATACAACCACAGTTTAGCGCGTCCTTATTGTCTGTTTAGTGGCCCTTTAGTTCAATTTTTGGTTTATAACGTGTTCTATTTGCGCACACGTCCCTGACATTGTAGTAGCAGAAAATAACTTTGGTACTGTCGTGGGATTACAAGCAATCAGACATTCCTAACAATCCTTGTATGTGTTGCAGGGGAATGACAAGGTCACATGATCGAAGAAGACTATCTATTATCTGAGTTTCCGAAAATCTTGTCATTAGCTATAAATCCAAAGACGTCTCAAGTGTCAAAGAACCCTGGCAAATGGTAAATTTCATCACTATTTACTTGTACCTTTGTTACCCTGCTGAACATTGGCATAGTTTTCTGCATCTTCAGCTCTGCATCCCAACTCACCTGAATTTTCCTGCATTGTATCATTCAAGACACTCGGTGCATGTTCCGGCAACCAAACAATGAAATTCATGAGCATGATCGAGGACCGTTAAATTTGATAAATTGTCTATGGATTAAGGCACTCTCTAGAACATTTTAATACAACAGTTGTTAGTAGACGAACTAAATCTATTTTTATACATTAACAATCGAAGAAGCGCTACGAAGTACATAGTTGATAAGCCTCCTTTACTTCTTTTTCCTATTTCCTTATGTCAGCGAACTCTTCGTGATCATGTCCGTTTTAGGTCACCTGTACAACAAAAATATGGAATCTAATCAGAGGATCCTCAATTGTAGAGTTTCTTTAATGGTGCAAGGGCAACCGATGTCAAAATTTAAATCTATTTTTCAGTGAGAACAAGCTTCCAATAAGTAATGCTTTCTCATTTCTTGCCATCCAAGGAAACACAGAAAGCAAAAGTGCAAAGACATTGCAAAAGGTTTTGATATGTACAGTAAATAAAAGCTTTTGGAAGTCATACCATTTAAGCAGGGATCCATTGTCCGTTAATCCAGTCCTGTCGAGGCCTCAAATTGGAATGTTCAAACATTAATTCTTCGTTGGTGGAGCTGAAATAGACAACATACATTAAGCCGCCAAGAACTTTGGAAACGGTGCCCTCCCACCATCCCTCATTGTACCAAGCATCGACTTTCTGGAGCACTTTGAAATGAGCAACCGATGGAAGTGCAGGAGGACAAGGTCTAATATAACTTGTACATGTTTCTTCTCTCAAGGGATCCTTTGTTCCGTCATCCGTTACCAGGTACAGGTATTCCACCAGATACTTGTTATTTCCTACATGATCAATTATTTTAGCAGTGTACCAAGCATCCTTGTAGCCTTCCTCGTCGCTGCTGACCTCCACCACAGTCCCGTTTTCAAAGCTTGCTCCCAATGGTTTCTTGCCGCACGTAAATTTCAATATTAACTTTCTAGATTTCACCACCATCCCAGACGAACTATTCTGCAATTCAAGTTTTCAAAACCTGAGCACACATTCAAAACCGAGAAAGCTGTACATTGTACAAGAACGATTACCCAGAAACGCATAACTAGAAAATGTATACATGGAAGACATTAGCAACCACTGAATCACCAGAACATCAATACCAGACAGCAAACACCATAAATCACTTACACAAAGCTGCACCAAACGAAAGATTAATATATAATTATATATACATAATGACTTATGATTGAAAATTAATATTCTAATTTGATGTCAACCACTTGCACCAAGAATCTACCTTGAACAATTATATACTATAATATAGTACGGAATTTGGTTTAAGTCAATAAATAATTTCGTATTTTGGCATAAGTCAATGGATACATCCTCTTCAACTAAGATTAAAGCCACTTGGCTGATGCATCGACCTCTCGCTAAAAGCACACAATGTTGATTTGACTTAATCGCAGTATCGAAAACAAACACCACTCTTGTCATAAATTTCACAGGTGATCCTTTTTCCTATTGAAACCATGGAGAAGTAATAATCTTACTATAGCACATATGTTTGGTGATTGTCAGAACATTTCTACCTACCATCCCAAAAAATGTCACAATCATATCAAACAAAATCAAACCCATTGCAAATAAATTCATACAGAAATTAATCAAAAAATAATACCCATTAATGAAAAAAAAAAATTATATAAAAAAAAAATCAAAGAAAAAGACCTCTTCTTGAAAAGGAGGGACCCAAGAGCCACCATCCCAGTCTCTGTGAATCCTCAAATCACACTGCTCGCACTCAAATTCCTCACCCCGCAGCGCAACTAAGTACTTGGAGTTCTCCAGAATGTCCGTCACAGTCCCGCGAGACCACCCATTTTCTCTGTAGGCGTCGACGTCGTCGCCCACCTTGAAGAACTGGTAGAGCTCCCTCGGCGGTGCGGGCCTCACATTGCCTAATTCGACTATCTCCTGGAGGAGTCTGGGGCTGACGGCGTTGGGGGTCGTCAGGGTTTGGTACTGGACTAAAATGTGGGCCTTGTCCTTGACCACGGGGCGGCGCACCGTCGCGGGGTAGTACGGCCCGGTGGAACTGCGGGAGGGCTTCGTGACGACCTCGACTTCGTCGCCCTTGCTGAAATGGGTCTGCGACATGTGGGAATTGGAAACCCTAGCAGCCAGAAGAAGGGAGTAGAGTGGTGGAGCGGTGGAGCGGTGGAGTGGCGATCATAAATACATGGCGGGAGGGTGCTGGTGGTGGTAAATGCGGTGCAGAGTTGAACCAATAGGGTCCTCGAATCCGAGGGAAGGTGGATTGTTATCGGTCGCCAAAACGTTGTCGTTTCGTAATAGTGACAGCATTTCTTCGTTCTTTTCCAAATAGAAGTGATTTTCTTACTCATTTGTCTTAACAGTGGCGAAGCCAAAATTTAAAACGACGGTCATAAAATAGCTCTAAGAAATTGATAGTAATTTTATTATAATTATCCATGACATGTTCTAATATTTCAGAAACGCTTATCAAAACATATTTTTCAATGCATATAACTAAGCTATCATTCAACTATTGGTCTTTTATCTTATTACGAAGTGGATTCTTTATAATATTAATCACTAAAAAAACTCTTTCAACTTAAGTAATTGCAACATGTAAAATTTTTACAAATTTGAGGAGCAAGTACACCAAGGAATAGTGTCCATCCCTCTTTGTCTCCACCAACTTTTGTGCAATACTAATTTATTTCAATTAAAAAAAAAATCATTTTGCAAACGCACATCAGAAATATCATTCATTGTACTCTTGCAAATGACGTATATGAAAATTGATGGCTTCAAGGTTGAAACAATTATATACGTAAATAAGCTCTTCGAACTTGATCTCTAATATTTAGATCATATTCTAATATCCAAAGTCGAAGTCTAGGATCTCTAGGAAGATTTGCTAGTATACTTTCTATGTTACCTTCGGTTAAACTTTGAATATTCGTCGTAGAGGGTGAAAGAATATCTTATGTTGATTTTTTCTTAAAATGCCTCTCCATAATTGTTTTAAATAATACAAAGAAAAAAGAGTAACATAACACAAGTTCGATCAAATTAGACCATTTGACTCAACCAAAACTAAAAGCAATTAAAAAAGAACCTAAATCGACACTTCAATCTTCAGCTCGTTATCATATTTATATAAAGCCAACTTCCGGTTACTACATATAAATTCAATTGAAAAGTTCCAGTAAAAAGGCAAACTAAATTAACTAATAGAATTGAGTGAAACCCTAAAAACCCCAATAAATATAAGATGAAAAAAATGTCGATGATTGAGAATTGGGGATTCCATGATATTAGCAGCCAAATACGGTGGGTGTGTTTAATCGAACTTGAACAAATTGAGATTGAGTTGTCATGGAGGTGGAAGAGTAGCAGAGTTTGGCATGGAGAAGTTCTTGTGCGTGTTTGAAAAAGTCTTCAACGAGTTTGAGAAGTTAGTGTGCTCAACTTATTTTTTAATTGAAATATAACAAAACGACGTAGTTAGTTTGTGCTGTTACAAAAATATTGATTAAGGTGCTTGTTTCATCTACTTTATAGTTGGTATATAGGGTTCAAAAAAAATTGAAAGGGAAGATTTAGTACTGGTTTGGTACTTAAATGTTTTTATAAAAAGTGGATCTAAAAAAGCTAAGCTCAAAAATGTGTTTGGTAAACACTTAAAAACAGCTTATTTTCACAGTTTTGGGTGAAAAACTATGAAAATAGGCTAAAAACGTGAAGCAGCAAAAATAAGCTTATTCTCATAGCACAACAAAAACAATTTTTTTTCAAAGCACAGCAATACCAAACCAGGCCTTAGAGGTTTATTGGCGTCAGTAACTACCAATGCCTGCACTGCTCACTAAGCACTTTTTTTTTTAAATGAACGAGAAGCCCTAGAGCAGCTAAAACTAACAAAATTCCAAATTTACTTCACTCTTGCCTCTAGGCAAGGCAAGAGCGATCTCAAACGGGCAAAAATATCATAAAAGTAACCCACATAAGCCAAAACATCAACTACAAAGTTAGCTAGTGAACTGAGATAAACTGAAAGTTATATGCCAACTTTTGCACATTATGGATAACAGTAAGAAGGTGTCAAGGGGACGAAGATCCACTGTTAATAGCATCGACCAGAATGTTAGAGTCTCCTTCCATCTCCACATGCCAAAATCCCTTGGATAATGCCGATTGAAGTCCATCCACAAGAGCTTGACCCTCCGCAGCCAATATATAAGACACCAGCAACCATTGGATCACTCCATTAGAGTCCCTAACTACAAACGTACAAGCAGCACCACCTGAGCTAATGACCTCTGTGCACTTCTATTTATTATAAATTAAAGGGATTTGTAGAAGAAAAACACAGAAGAAAGAAACTAGCAATGGGCTTGTAGTTCCGTTGGTTAAGAGTATTGTCCTTAATTTGAACTTGAGAACCTGAGTTTAATTCCGACTCTATGTCATCACTTGTATCGAAAAAACATATATAATGTAGAAGAAAAAATAATAAAAGTGTGACAATCATTATGTTGTTAAGGAATGTTAATTAGAAACTTTCTTGTCAACTGTCCGTGGGCTGGTTAATTGGAAAGTTTTATTGTGATTTTCATATGGTTGATTGCTTTACCTGTGTGTAATTATTGTTTGGAGCTCGTAGTTTAAAGTTTAGCTTTCAACGTACATTTCGGTCCGGTTGAGATGTATGTAGAAAACTAAACTCTAAACATAAATTCTTGAACGAGCATATCAATATTTGGTTGGAAACAAAAATAGTCATTCTGTTGAAGAATCTGTTTACAAAAAATTAACTAAGAATAAAATTTAATTACAAACGCTATGACCTAACTGTACAATATCTTTAAAAAAAAATTTTGAACGATGTACAATATCTTAATTATCGACCATTTTTCTTGTTCACGTAAGACCTCTCACTCTTCCTTAACTGACAAATCACAAAATAAGAATCATAATTAGAACTACTAGCATTATAGTAATTCTCAGAGGCATTTTGTTCATGACCATCACCACCACCAACAAGACTATATTCATCTAAATGCCACCCTCCATGTTCCTCCGACTGTTGATTCTCGTACCGAAATTCTCTTTCGGCCAATAGGGTAAGCGTTACCATTTCCATCCTTCTTGTAAACAAGTTTGGGAGGCTTGCCTTGGCTCCAAGAACCTCCAACGCCAATCTTCCGATGGATATGCGAACCCTTCGAGTTTAACCTCTTGAGCTCACAAAAAAAATATAAGCCTTCGTCACCACAAAGTTGACCTCCTCCATAGTCTTCCCATATTTCCCGCGGTTCTTTGGTGCTAATGAGGCCTTCCGCATGCACAAAGTTGTATAGCAGCATTAGAGGCTCTCTCTTGACCATCGTCGTGTAGAGAAAGAAACAGATGATTTCTTGGTCGGAGGGGCGGAAGCGGAAACCCACCGGCGCATGTGGATTAGCCATCACTAACTCAAGATTAGTAAAGCAGTCGATCTTGTTAATCTCTATAGGTTTTCTTAAGCTTTTCTGGAATAAGAGGGCGTGACATGAATGATATTTAAAAGGAGTGAGCTCTTATAGGAATATGATAGAGATTTCAAAACTACTTAGGACTAGAAAATAGCAATGCTTTTGAAGACTGAAAAAAATCATATTGAATTTGAACCTAACAAGGGATGTGTTTTCCTTTTCAAATGAGGAAATTAATATTATTATGAATGTTTTAATTTACGAAGAGAAACATTCGACTAGCACGAATGTAAAGAGGCGGGCATACTGTCTTTGAACTCATTCCACCACTTGCAAATAACGTTTTTTTACGGTAGAAAATTCATAATCGAAACTGTTCAATTTCTTAATCTTAATTTGAAGATCATCCCCACGAAATAAACATTAGAAACGATGTTCATTTAGTCATCCAAATGTATTAAATAAATAGACGGTTCATCATATATATGTTACTTGGTACCTACACTGTTGACTTATCTAACACATTAAACTAAAGTGACTAAACGAACAACTATTCGAATGATTTTCTGTGTGGACGAACTTCAAAGAAAGATTAAGAAACCGAATGACTTCAATTACAAAATTTCTAGGGTAAATTACACTTTTCTGCCTCAGGTTTGGGGTCGATTTCAATTCCTTACAACATCTTTAAAACATTTCACTTTCATACCTCAAGTGCTATTTTATTTCAAAATATTACCTCCGTTACATTTACCATTCATTGATCCGTTAAGAACTGACGTGGCTGCCACATTTGTGCCACGACCAAATTTGTGACACGTGGCAAAAATAATAATTTTTTATTCATTTAAAAATAACTATTTAAAGAGAAAAACAAAAAAAAAAAACCAACCCAGAAATCGTCTTCCCCGACCCACCACCTTCAACCTTCATCCCCTCTCCTGCAAGTCTGCAACCCAACCACCCATATCCCAAAAAACCCAGAATTTTTTTTTACAGCACAAGAATCACCAAAAAAAAATTATATGTATATACATATACACCAAAGAATCAACCCTCAACCTTCTGAAACAGATTACCCACAAAAAAAAAAAGGAAATATCCCTAAAAACACCACTGTCGCCCTCTCACCTATTTCCGACGACCTCCTCCCTCTTCCCTCTCTTTCTCTTCCTTCTTCTCTTACTCTAATCTCGAATTGGCGTCAATCGGAACCATGATACGCAGCCAGCAATGAAATCGAAGGGGATTTTGTTCTCTCACTCCTCCTCAACGGCTTAGATTTCGATGCGGCTACGTCGCATTCGGGGTCTTTTGAACTGGGAGCTCCGCGGTTTCGGTTTCCAGTGATAATAAGGGTGAGCGTTGCTGCAGAGATTTGGGTTTCCATTTCCTCCTCCTCGACGGGGCTCTTCGATTCGAGGGCTTGGGGGTTTGAAGATTTAAAAAAAAAAAAAAAAGAAAAAAGAAATTGAACAACGTCTGACATGGTTCAAATTAAAAAAAAAAGAATTTAAGCTGGAAAATGGAGAGAACTCTGATATGGGTTTTTAAGATTGAACATGTGAAGAAGCCCAAAATTTAATTTCCATTTTTTACGCAGGAATTTCAAGAATGTTGGTGAATCTGAATCTGAGAAATGGAAAGATTTTTGTTAGTATTTGGTTTTGCCAAAAAATTATAAATTAATAAAAAAGGAAGCAAGGGTCTTGGATCCTTATAACAAGGAAGAAGATGAATCATTAGGAGAAATCAAACCCATGGGAGGTGGGACGACTCTGGAGATTTTGGAGATATTAAAGAAAGTGGGAAGGCGGCCAACGGTGGTAAGGCCGAGGTTGGGAGGCCCGGAGGGAGAAGAGGGGTGGGGGGAAGATGGGTTGGAGCAACGCTGGGAAAGCTAGAGGAGTTGCGTGGTGGTGAATTGAGGGAGAAACGGAGAGGTGAAGAGGGATGAAGGGATGAGTGGGAAAAGGTGTTGTGGGGTAGGGAGGTGGGTCCCGGGGGGGAGAAGATGGGTTATGGGCTTTTTTTTTTCTTTTTTTTAAAATAATTTTTCTTTAATTAATTATTTTTAAATGAATAAAAAATTATTTTTTTTGCCACGTGGCACAAATGTGGCAGCCACATCAGCTCTTAACGGATCAATGGATGGGAAATGTAACAGATGTACTATTTTGATATAAAATAGCACTTGAGGTATAAAAGTGAAATGTTTTAAAGATGTTGTAAGGAATTGAAATCGACCCCAAACCTAAGGTGGTAAAGTGTAATTTATCCAAATTTATACAATAAAAGTGTAATTTATCCAAATTTATACAATAAAAGTATGTTATTTACGAGGACTGGAATAGCTTGTTCTACGACTTGAAATTATCGAAGTCGGTATAATAGGAAATGCCAATCCTCCAGCTGCTTTGGAAGCCCATGTCTCTTATTTAGGTTTAGCTGGAATGACTTGGGGCTTTTTCTCTAAGCCTAAGATTTTAAAAGGCCCCAAGTCTTAAGACAACCAAATACTGCAAGCCTTTGACAGTTCTCAACAACCATGATAAAAATAAATAAATAAAACAATTTTTTTTTTTGGGTAAAAATAATGGATATGTTGTAGGCATAATTTACTGAACAATTATGGAGGCCAGAGAGAGAGGAAAGGTGCGGCAATAGTAGAGAGAAGGAGAGAGATGTGTAATTGTGGGTGTGTTCTATTCCACCTCATTGTGCCTTTATTTATAGTAGTAGGGAAGGTTAATTCCTTACCCTTTTAGGATTACAACTCTTAATAGGTAATCAACTCCTAACAGGAATATAAGAGATATTCCTATATATACTAGGATTTACACAAACACATTCCTAATCTAATAGGACTGCAACACTCTCCATTGAGTGTGTAAATACTCAAGTAAATGGCGCATCAGGTCTTCAGTGATGAAGCAAGTATAGTTGATGAAGTCGTCGGCACAATGAGTAAATGCGAGTCTCAAATCAATGGAAGAATGCATAAAAAGTAAAACTCACAAAACATTGCTATGGTAAAACCCAAGGTAGGAAAAAACCAATAGACTAAGGAGAAAAGTGAGAAGTTGCATTAAGTCAAAACTATACGCCTTCTGGACGCAAGTATAAGAGCTCACAAGGGTATGATCAGCCTAGGATGGGTGCCTCGTTATAACCTAGTTAGGTAGCAAAAACCCAGTGGGAAAAATGCTCCTAATCGTAGGGAAAAAGAGTACATTAAGATCAAGTGAGTATACTTCTGGATACTCCCCCTAAGTTTGACATAACTTCCAAATGAGAACTACATGCATTGCATATGATAGTTAGTCACACCAATTCCTCGGGCAAGCTTTTGGAAGGTTGACTTCGGCAGTGACGTCATGTAAAGGTCGGCAAGGTTATCTTGGATTGGCTTGCATGACTTCAATCTTCTGATGTTTTGCTGATGTAGATATAGACGCAATATGTCTTGGCGTTGACTTCGTTGATGTATCATGCCTTGGTCGGGTGGATACATGCGGCATAATCTTCATGGATCGTCGTTGGGACTCAACGATGGATGAAAACACAGCAAGTACTTCGAATATGCTTAACAATAACTTCTAACCATATCTCACTTGTGGCGTAGTGAAGTGAGGTGAGTCTTGGAACGATTCGAAGATTTCGCAACTAAGGTCATATCATGGACCTCCAAGATATTGCGATATCCCTAACGGTAAAGACATAACCATTCAAGGATTTTGCCTTGTGCGAGTTTGATAAGTAACGAGCGTCAGCATAACAAACAAGGCAAGCATCATTCCGAGGATCAGGGGGTCAGATCCGCTCGAGATGCGTCGGGATTTGCCCTCGTAGTACCTTCAGGGTACGTCTTTAATACCAATTCAGTGGTTGCGTGTAGGCACAATGTTGCATCTTTACCAAGATCAACAGCGAATAAGATGTCATGTCTTAATACAATAACCTAAGTACAATGAAGCGCAAAGTTAAACTCAGATATGGAATTTCGAATTCCATAACCTCTTCAAGGGTCTCATTTGCATATAACATATGGACGATCAAAGGTATACTCAAAAGTAACACCTTCGGGGTGTAATTCGACTGGTAGGCCAAAATACCGTGAGAACAATGCTTCAACTTCAGGTCAAGGCATAAACGAGTTTTCTTAAGATCCTTCATCTCAAATTCCATCTTTAGGTGCGAGGCAGATTTCTCAAGCTCTTCCAGAGTCTTAATGAGATTCGTGTTAACGACATAAATTGTAACTCTAGCAATTCGGAATAAGATTTCATAATTTAACATGCAAGGGCATAATTTATCCATGACTGATCAAATAATCACGTAGACGGGTATACCACATCCGTCAAATTTTTCAATCCATAAGTGAACGCCTCAAAACAAGTTAAGAAGGTGTTCCGTGGTTTTGGAACTATTTGAACCAGTCCATGTAATTATTCGGGAACTTACATGCAAATCTCCGTATCTATATCCCCATGGAGAAAACACTAACCACATTTCATAATGATGCTATCAATCACAGGACGTTTGAGAGAAACCTTGCGTAGTAAGGCGTGCATCATATCGCATTATTTCATTCATCTCGTAACGCTTAATTTCCCATTTGTAACACAACAAGGTTACCTTGGGCAGTGTAGGAACGACATGTCCAATACACACTTTGGTAAGGAATTTGACCTGGATTGTAATTTCGGTTGTCCAATCAGTTCTACGTTGTCACTTAATCAACGGAACACGGTTCGATATCGTCGTTTTTCATTTATGTCGGCAGCTACCATATAAGTGAAAACATCATCGATGGTAATCTCATTTCAATTCCATTTAGCTCATCCAAACTAGTATACTGGACCAAAAACTTCAAGTCTTGAGAGTAATCCAGATTAATCTTATAAGATGGAAATGATTTAAGACAGCGATCAAGTGTAGATTCATTATTGTGATGCGTCTTCCTCTTCTAAGGAAGTGAATCCTACGAATCGAGTGATCTGTCGTGCTCTAGGCCAAAACAGATTGATTGGCTATCCGCCGGTGTACCGGACCGTCCAATAGGGGCGGCACACCTTCCAGGGATGTTAACTCGACGTTCATTAAGTACGCCTATCATTGCAGGCATTTTTGTAGCTGGTATATGATCTCGTCACTTCAGCTAGATCAAAGGAATGCGTCTGGAGCAACATTCTGAAAGCTAGAATACATCGCACTTGCTTATCATACTTGTGTGATACGGGGATCGAGATGAGACGTAGTGGGCAACGTCCACGTAATTTCACGTCGTTCTACAGGAACGTTGACTTTCTTATCTCCCCCTAACGGTGGGAATACTGTCTCATTGAAGTGATAACTCGCAAATGAGCATAAAGAGATCGCGTGCAAGGGCTCTAAGAGAGCTAGTGTGAAGGAGAATCATAATCAACAAAGATTCACATCCTTCGTTGAGGACCATATTGGTACGTTGCGGCGACGCAACTTGGCACATGGAATGCCCACCCAAATGTGTAAATATGAAAATCGTCAGGTTCGTACCTAGTAACTAACTGTAACGTCAAATAGGTTGGGTGGCAATGGGCCTCAAAGCGGACCAACATAGTTGAGTACAAGATTGCATAGCCCTAGGCAAAAACCGAAAACTTGGTATGTTCACCAAAATCCAGGTGATCATTTAAATTGCGCTTTATGACCGCTAGGCGAGGATATTTGGGGTGAACTTGGGAATTCGATGTTCAATTATAGACCCAAAATACATGCAATACTTTTTCGAAAAATCGTCAATATAAACTCTTCGGCATTATCCAGTCTCACAGACCTTAAGGGATAAGTAGGGTGGTGAAACCTTAATCGGCCATGAGGTTTATCAGCAATGTGTGTAAACAAACATGTGACCAGTTTGTCGATTCATCAACCAAAACCAAAAGTATTTATATGGTCCGCATTTTGGTTGGATTAGTCCATATATATTCCCTTGAATCCACTGTGAAAAATGGGTGATTTCATATCTTTGCAAGGGATGATATAAAAATCAAATTTCCTAAACGAGCGGGCTTTGGTAAAGTGTGCTTGTAGGCACAAGATTCTTACTTCGGGTAAAGAGATGCGTCGTAGCATCATTGTTCGACCTAAGTGTCCCAAAAGGTCGTGCCAAAACAAGTAAACTGCTCCAATCACCCGACTCCAGGCCGGCGACATGTGGCGTGTTTCCAGTTAGGAGACAACCCATTGGCCCCAAATCAAAGCTTCAGGCTCATTTTTGGAGGTGGTGCAAAGATATTTCACTCTATTTTCTTTAGTGGTTTCATTCATGATCATTGTCATCTCAAATATCCTTAAAAACTCAACGACATGCAGAATTTAAGGTTCCTTAAATGGTAATTCGGTACCATTCATACAATGAGGAGCGTGCCAATGCTCTTAATTAGGTTAGATAGACTTGAAGTCGTTGTTAGAGATGTGATTTAGGTGTAAAGTTAGTGTGCGTAGTATCGTATTCGTCCAGACAACTAACTTTCCCACATTCCTACCTAATCATATGTTTAATTGAATTTGGTCACATGTATACAAGAAACATGATTCAATTAACTCGTATTCGAGGGCAATATCAATAAGATTATCCATAAGTAAAACATACACCAAACTTGAATCCAAGAACATGGGAAAATGTTCACAAAGTAAATGATTTACTAAAGGGATTCGGACAACAAGGCCATCCATGTCAAAATTCTGCTCTTTCAACGGTGTTCGGTGGAGCAAAATTAGTCTCACATATTGACTACTAGAATGGTACTCCTCAACGACATTGGCAGAGGCACGAATAAGTGCATAACCAATTATCTATTCCATCGAGACAGAAGTAGATTCTGCAGGGTTGAGGTTTGGGAATATTATCCCTTATTCTTGAAGTTTTAGGTCTTAGGTGCCAAGGATCACACTTCGGGCATGATGCCACACCTTGGTAGGCCCTGATTCTACTATATGTTTGTGGTAGTAATCAAATCCGAGAATTTCGTAAACTTCCTCTTTCTACACTTGTTACTTCAGGAGCGAGTTAGAAACAAGGAAGGACAACAAAAGTATTCTCTACTCAAAATTCGATCGAATTTATAAACTTCAGAATTGTACTCATTCATGGACGTAATCATGGTGTGCTTCGGGCAATATCTTTCATGATTAGGCAGTCCATAAGAGCGAGCCAAAGAGCCATGGAATCCTCGTTCATGAGGTACTTCCGTTGGTAATGCTTCGAGCATAAGTCTTCGAATGCAGATCATAGCGGAGGCTTATTCAGCTCTTCCATGCCACTGTTGGCTACAATGGTTTCTTAGCTTTTTGATAGTCAAATGGAGATTCACGTCTTGTACCCACATATAAAATGGTTTCTATTAGAAACATCCAAATAAGGGAAATCAAACTTGTGACGGTTCGACAATCCATTGAATTGGAAAGAACAAGATTGTGATTGGTGCTTATGGGAATGAATTATCCATACACATCAAAATTAGAACATTCGAGTTCTATGACATGGTTTTCATGAAAAACATCGGGTTTCCATAGGTGTATTGTTTTATGAAAACTTCGGGTTTCAAAGGCACTAAATTTAAAACTACAGGTTCGATTTAGTTTATGAACGTTTAGTTCATAAAATAGAGGTTCCTGCAAGAACACATAATGCAATATACAACTAAGTGTAGTGAATTTGAGTTTCTTCGAGAACTCAAGTGTGAGAGCTATGTCAACGATTCAAAGTATAAAAATAAATTATTGAATCGTTAATGTCCAAAAGTGATCTTTAGGTCAATAATTTTGGATTCATTATCAGATTAATAGACTGCTAATTAATTCAATAAATCGGGCCATACAGGGTCGATTGTAGAAGCAAAATAATATTATGGGATCGAAAATACCATAACCCAAAAGAGGGCTGGGTGCCGTGAGCAAAAGAGCCTTAAAGGCCTCGGAAGTGGGCTGCAGGCCACAGGCCTGATGGGTTGAAGGGCCGAGGAGCCAAGGCTGCTGGTTTTTGGGCCTAGAGGGCGCGGGAGACTTCGGGCTCAGCACAGAGTTGGCCTAGTTAAGGCGCGGGAGCCCAGCCATGTGGCTGACGTCATATTGGGCCGTGGGGACCAAGCCCAATTATGTGGGCTGGCACCGGAGTGAGCAGGCTTCAGCCTTGGGTGCGCGCAGGACAAGAGCCCAGCAAGCAAAGCTTGCCGCGGGCAGGGCTAATGCAAAGCCCAGCTAGCATGACAGCTTGCTGGCGTGGGCCAAGAGCATGGGGTAGGTCCAAAAGGAAAGCTGCAGGCTTCCTTGATGAAGTTGGGCTATGGGCCTACGTCAAACCAGCCAGGGCGAAGGCCTGGTGTGTCCATATGCTCGTAGCAAAGCCCAGAGGGCTGCTGCTAAGGTCCATCGCAATAGTATCCCTTTTTTTTTCTTTTTCTTTTTTTCTGCAAGTGTTAGGGTTCAAGAAACCCTATAATTGCTTCTAATTTGATTTTATACTTTGACTCACATATTCCACATAGCAAATATAATTGCATAATGCATGAAACAAATATATATATATATATATATATATATATTGACAAATATATAAACATATACAATATATATATCGGAAGGAAAACATAAACATAGGGGGTTCATGCATCATGAGGAATGTTTTCATGCCTCAAGGTCGTTTCAAATATCTTACTTTATTGTAAGCGTACCTGATTGGCAGAAAACAATAAAAGCCTTTGAATTTGT
Organism: Heteromeles arbutifolia; assembly: GCA_024362995.1. Classification (NCBI taxonomy): domain Eukaryota; kingdom Viridiplantae; phylum Streptophyta; class Magnoliopsida; order Rosales; family Rosaceae; genus Heteromeles; species Heteromeles arbutifolia. The sequence continues at coordinate 26,433,135 of JANCRC010000006.1, forward strand.
AGAAGTTCCTTCTCGGAAAGCCGGAATTGCATCTCCAATGCGTTATATCACGTTCAACACAGAAAAATTAAATTGAATCAATAACATGTAGATCAATTCAATAAAATAATAAATTAATCATAAAAAGAATGATTAAAACGTAATACTCCCCTGATTGAAGAATAAACTCTTCTTAGCGTAGCATGAAGAACGTGTTGTAGGCATAATTTACTGAACAATTATGGAGGCCAGAGAGAGAGGGAAGGTGTGGCAATAGTAGAGAGAAAGAGAGAGATGTGTAATTGTAGGTGTGTTCTATTCCACCCAATTGTGCCTTTATTTATAGTAGTAGGTAATGTTAATTCCTTACCCTTTTAAGATTACAACTCTTAATAGGTAATCAACTCCTAATAGGAATATAAGAGATATTCCTAGATATACTAGGATTTACATAATCACATTCTTAATCTAATAGGACTGCAACAGGATAGTGCTATTCTCACATTTATTTTTATTTTCTATACACTCTTATTAATTATTTATCATTGATTTTCTCATATTATTCAATCCAACGACTAAAAATTTAAAAAAGAAAGTGTATAGCAAAAATAAGTGTATGGATAATATTATCCAAAATTAAATAACAATAAAATACTTTCCTCTTAGAAAGTCAGGGCCTTAATTGACTCGCTTTTTATGAAATTGTAAAGCATACCTGAAATTTGCTTCTATGCATTATTGAAATGTCATTTCCCTACTTTTTGCAAGTGGTTTTTATTTATTTTTTCTGTTTTACACAAAAATACTTTTACTAAAAAATATTTGGATTCTACCATAAAATCAATTGGTAATATTAAGAATAGTCTAACTTACTGGAAGTGGCCCTCTACCACAGTGGTGGAGAGGAGTATTGCCCTTGCACTATGACGTATGTTCGAACCTGGTCGGCTCCCTAATCTAACATTTAATCTAACAAATCGATCGTTTGACCCAAAAAAAAAAAAAGAGTAGTCAACACAGATTGGGTGACTCTTTTAACTGATGATGTGTGACTCTTTTAACTTTTACATCCCCACACGCTGTGTGGCAAATTTTCAAGCTAAGCACGTAGGCAACACAAATTGGATGAGGCAGAGCACATATGGCCTTTGGGCAGTACACGTGGGTCAACCTACTCTAGTACCATGAAGAATGTTAAGGTTTTACCATAAAACCAATTGACAATATGAAAAGTAGTCAAACTTATAAACCCTTAAAAGGTTTGTCATCGATATGCAATGGATTGTTAATTCACACATAATGAGGTAGAATAAATACGCTCAAAACTTAATGCCGACGAAGTGTACATAGTATAAATTTTCGCGCTCGTGTGAGAAGAACTTGAGACTTCATCGAATCAAATAAAGACCGAATGCTGCTAGATCAACTTGCCAAGTTGACATGTAATACTTTTCACCAGTCTTCGAAGATATAATTTGAGAGGAAGTAGGAAAAAAAATAAACCACGGAGGAAGAGCCATGCATGTTAGCATGTCACCAAAAGGAGGGGAAAAGCTTGAAAGAAATGGACCCCATGCTGGTAAAACCCAACGGAAAGAGTCTCAAGTGGGATATGAAGGAAATAATGAGATTTTGCCTCTGTCGAGTTTTCTTTCGACTCGGTCACACTCAGCCCTAATAAAGTCATGGAGAAGGTTAAAAGGAATTTAGCTTTTCAATTCCCACTTGTGGACATCATCATTTTGTACAACAAGTCACCACCACCACCCCCTCTGACCCTCCTTTTAGCATGTAAAAAATTATGCCAACCAACAATTACTACCAAATTTGCTTCGATCTTAGAATTACTTTTGACTGTTAAATGCAACACTAACTTGGCGAAATTCAATTTCATTCATCATTTTATTTATAGAGTTTTAACAAAACATTCCCGGTAATATTTACTTTTAACGAAAAATCACATTTTTATCTTTCATGGTACTATTTATTTACACTTTTATTTGTCATTTTTCATTAAAACAAAAAAAAATTCGAACTTTTCGTCAATTTTTCTTTTTATTTATGTATCCAACTACTTTTCGTTTATTTTTTAGATTTTTTCGTTCTTTTATTTGCTTGAATTTCATTTAAAGAAGCGTAAACTACAAGAGTGTGTTGACGTGTTTAGAGTTAGAGTGAAAAAGAGCTAGAGCGATCGAGTAGAAGTTGGAATTGAGAAAGAATCATGATTAGAACGTCCCTCACACTTTCCAATTAATGATTCTCGCTTGTGCAAGATTGCAAATTAACCACAAAATGAATTGCGAGAATTAAGAAGTGATGCACATTGAGAATTCAAACTTGTAAATTATTTCAATATTAGAAATACTATTAAATTCATCATGACGTAATTGGCGAGAGAAGTAGAAAGAGATTCGAATTTGAGAAATTCTTTTAATATTAGAAAGAGAAAATCCTACCCACCTTAATTAGTTCCTTGGTCAAATCACCTGATTTGAACTCATCTGGATTCACAGATAATTCAAATTTTTATGCATTGGAGTCAATGTCATCATAGTTTAGTTGGCCATTTTCTCCTAATAGATAATTGCATAACCTAATTTGTTTGAGAAAATACAATTTGGAAAACTAACAACTAAAATTCGACAGAAACTACAGAAACATCATTTTCGTGACACATCAAATATTGAAATATATACGCACAAAGAGCATAGCACTTTGCCCATGAATTATTGCCTATTAGGTCTGGCAAAACCTAAGCCATGATGTGGTGGACAAGGCATACAAAGTTTTCTCAATACGATGCTGACATATATTAATATATATTCCCAATCTAGTAGGGGAATCTCGATCAATGATATCCAATGTTTGGTTCAGAGGAAAATAACAGATGAAAAACAATTTGTCTAAAACTATATACGGTTCATCATTTTCTACCCAGGTATGAGGTTAGGTAAAGACTTTTCTTACCATGTGGTGGAGGTTTGGCCATTGTCGAGGTGAAACTGACATTTCTTACCGTGCTACGAACATTATGAACCAATAGAGGAGATTCGAACGCTATACTACGGGTGCATGAATAAATGCAATGAATCATTTGAGTTACAAATTCTTTTACTCACAAGACACATACTCGTATTTGTGTTGTAATATCTCATTACTCGTTAAATTCTTTGATATTCTTCAACACATATTTAGCTGTAAATTCAGCTGCAATTAGTACATTCAACCCTAGATTTGAGTTATCAACTAATGCATGCAAACCCTAGGTTTGAGTCAAATGCGGCCAAGTTGTCCATTTATGACCAAGACTGAGACATTTGTGAGTGGATGAATTCACTGGTTAAAAATTAGCAAATATATAAATAAATATCACCCCATTTTTGAGCTTCTCAGACTCTCAGGTCAGCACATTTATGAGGGATCAAATTAACCAAAAAATCAACAAAAAAGAAAAAAGGGACATCAGCTTTTGGATGAAGAACTTTACTGGGAGAAAAAAGAAAAAATAGGGTCTCCTCCAATAATACAGTTGATATTATTTTAATTTGTATATAAGAGAGGAGCAACAGAAAAGTTAAAGTTGTGGACTCGAGTCGTGAAAACAACTTCTTTGTAAGTAAGAATAAGGCCGAGTACAATGGATGATCCCTCCCGAGTCGTGAAAACAACTTCTTTGTAAGTAAGAATAAGGCCGAGTACAATGGACGATCCCTTCCGACCTTTGTAAAGTAGTGAACCTTGTTGACTTAGGGTCGGATAGGAGAGCAGCAGTCACGAGTGGGAAGTCTTACACAGATCTGAGAGAATATTTATTCTCTTACTTTCTCAGCCAACAACATATAAAACAACGAAACTGATGACTGCCAACAGCATATTTCAGTATTTCTGCACTCACAACAATAATACATTTCCAATTGATTGCCTTCACAGAATAAGTAAAAGCTACAGGCAATAATAACAAAACTAAATAAATAAATTTTTATTTTTATTTATTTCCCACTGAATAAAAACAACATATGTGTATGTCACTACTCATTAATATTTCTGAATTTCTACATTTTTTACAACCCTACTTGGAGGACCACCGGCAAAAGAGTCCTTGCTTTGATGGAGGATTTGCTATGGTGGGCTTGTAGTTTGAGGTAATTGTGGAACAGCTCAGGAGGGATAGACAAGGAAGGAGAAGATGAGTTGGGCGGTAACGATGAGGAACGGAGGCCAAACTCTATATCAGTGAATTCCGACACAAAGCTTGAACCGAAACGCAAAACAAAGACAACAGACCCGGCGTGACGTCTTACAAGGTCAAGAAAAGGTCTTACAAGGTCAAGAAGAAGGGAAGGGATCGATGCAGAAGTAGTAGAAGATGAAAGAATACGGTAGGGACGAATATAGAAATACGAAGAAAAAGCTCAGGTAGGATAGCACCAAATTCACATCAACCACCACCTCCCTTCAACACCACCACAAAACTCGTCCCAAATTCAAAGCTTCCGTTTTGGTCTTCGCTTTTCTGAAAGTCTGCGAAAACACATATGCAACGAATCTCATCAAAACTCGAAAGTTAATGCGTGACGTGTTGTATATTAGCACAAGGTATACATACATGAAAATGGTTTAGATTTTGCATACCTTGGAGTGGAAATTTGTGTCTAGATTTCATGTTTGAAGAGAGCTTTTGAGAATCCCCCATCGACAGAATGAAAGAACAGAGAAACAATTGAAATTTTATTGTGGAAAAAAGTGAAGGGGTAGTGGCGAGGTTTATAATGGGAGGAGGGAGGACTAGCAGTGGGCTGCCCTGATGGACCTGACAGCGACAGGTCCAAGGCCCAGAAAGAATGTAAACGGACTGGTGACTGACGTCAGCACAGAGTTTGCCCTTGCGGTGGAGAGATTTTTCGATGTGACTGGAATATGTAGTGGTACACCACATGTTACTATACAAATGATGAAATATGTGTGTTAAAAAGTTAATAACTTAAAAAATACAATTTTCCATCATTTATATAAAAACACGTGATGTACCATCCGTGTTCTGATCACAATGAATAATTTCTTCTCGCAGTAGCTGTCCGGCTGGTGCCGCCCCCGTTGAAAAGGTAATGATAAAGGGGCAAGTAAATAACGGTCGGTCAATGTTCGCCCCCTACTTATTCCTATGTGTTATAAAATTAAGTGAAGAGACATGAAGAAATATATATTTTTTTGTTATGAAAAGTTTAGGAGGAGCGGAAGTTACTCTACCTCAAGGTCATAATATATCACAAACCTTTTTGAAAACTTATAAAAGGGGTGTAGCCTTTTTTTTTAGTATTTACAAATTGCCAGAAATTACAAACAGCGAAACTCGAACTTAGATCTTAACTTAACAAAGAGAATGAACCAACCATAATTGACAATATAATATTTCTTTCACTTGTATTATAACATTTGAAATACCGTTTGCCGTTTAAATGCCGTTCACTTCAAAAATCTCTTACTGACCTCCCACTGTTCCAATGTATGCATGGAGTCGTGTCCCGTACCCAGATGGACCAAGAGCTTTCCGCGTTCCACATGGCAGGATTTGGGCCGTTGGGTCCACAGGTGGAGGGAGTGGACCGAGTGGTCGTGCGGTTCTCCGGAATTTTACACCACGTACGGCAGACTCCATTGTAACTTGGCCAAAAATAATAGTTCCCACTGCCAGCAGTTCTCGTTATTTAGCGATCTATAAATTTCTACGTAAATTCATACTAATCACAGCTGGTAATTAAGTGCAAAGTGTAAGTTCTTCCAGCTTAAGATTGTAGGTATGCCCTGACGCTGATTATGAGAATAACCAATCTCAAACAAAACTTTTTTTTACCAAAAAAATAAAAAATAAAATAATAGTTCCCTTTGTTTTATTTAAAAAAGAACAGCCTGAACATTGAGTATTAATTAGCAAAAGCCAGCTTGGTTAGTTATGAAATCACCAAAACTAATTTTAATTTACAATTTACAATGATCCTTGTGCAGTTTTCAACTATGCACTCGTTTGGAAATGCATTTCGAATAATTGAAAGCGCTTTTGGTGAAATTAGTTTTGGATTCCAAAAACACTTTAAGTTTTTTTTTAATGAAGCATCAGATATGTACTTCTTGCATAAAACACTTCAAGAGCTTTTTCAGGATCAATTAGAATTTTTACTAAAAGATTGGTTTCAATAACATTTTCACAAAAAACACTTTCAATCATTTTGAGCACTTCCAAATGAGCCCTATACATAAAAAATTAGATTTCTATGTATACTCTAGTTCCATTAATTTTACATATATATGTGTACATCAAATTATGTATATACTAACCAGCTATAGGTCTACTAAAACTTCTCTAGTTAATATTAAAAGATGTTATGCCTCCCACCAATCTTATTTCCTCACTTTCTTCTTAATAGAAAATTTAATGACCAAGATTGAAAAGTTTATACAAAATCTAGTAAAAAGATTTTCAAAATCCTGTTTATAAATTGGGTCTTTGAATTTAGGCCTAGTCAACCGTACATTAGAACCCATTCATCTACATTAGCGTATCTAAGACGTACGGAAGTATCAAAGCTTAACATTTTTTGTCTTCTCCCTTTATATATATAGATTATGAAATGATTGCAGTTTTCAGGGCAACGACATTACCTCATCTCCAAGAGACTAATATACTTCGATGCTCTGGACCTCATATATGTGCTCATTCTTTTGAGGTGGTCATATAGTCAATGGGTTGATATTGAAGAAATTCTTTTTAGGGTTTTCACTAAAATACATTATTAAAAAGTCGCACATGGAAAAGTTATGGGACATTGTATGTTCTTGTAAATAATTAATCTACTTTCTTTATTGACAATTGAGTTTGTTTTGAAATTTCAAAACTTTTTATGATATCCGAGCAAGTTGATTCACGTGTGATACTTATTGGCTAAATGTGCTCTATGCCACCCAATTATGTGTTGTCTATTTGTTCAGTTTGAGTATTATCGCATGCGAGAGGGTGATTGAGGACGTGGAATGTTGTTTCACATCAGAAAGTCTTAGTGGTGAACTCATAGGCTTAACTTAAGTGGCATCATTGTTTTGAAAATTCCCGCCTAAGCGCTAGGCGGTTGGCTACGGCTCCGATGAATCCCTAGGTGTTTGAAAATTAAGAAAGGGCATCTAAGTAGCCCAAACCGCCTAGACCACCCTGTCACCCACCTAACCCGCCATACTCGCCTAGCACCCACCTAGGTTGCGACTCTCACTTAAACATAAAATAGATAACTTTTATTTTGCATTTGATTTTTCTTAATAAATTGAAAGAGGATTGAAAGAGGCTTGTTGAATACTTAGATGGACACACATTATATGCTTGTTTCCATGTGTTCATTATGTTCTAATACTTTATAATTTATATGTCATTCTATTATGCAATTTTGTGTATCACAATACAATTATGTATTTTTTAAATATAAGCAGACACTTATTTATACGATATATAATAAATTTATTTAAATCCGTGTAGACCCCCGCTAGGATCGAAACTCCATCCTGCCGACTGACTAGCCCCTAGCATTTTAGAACCTTGTGTGGCATGAGATGCATTAGGTGATGATAGTATTTAGGTTCAAATTAATCTTCACGCTAGTAAACAAAGTAGAAAATGCTTGGCTAATGTTAGGATGTAGGGTATATTCTATATGCAGCATAGTTACATACACATAAGTTTAGCTTCTTGCATAAAAACAGCACAAGAGATGGGGAACAGGGAATCTGGGTAACTGCAAGAAACTTTAAATCGACAGTTTTCTATTGGACTGCAAAAATATATCTTTGTTCTAACATTATATAAAATTGAGATTTGTTGGTAATGGAACCTCAAGGGCGTGAGGGGAAGGGGGAGCATTACAATCACAGTCTCCCAAGATACGGTCAAAGTAAAGGGAAGTGATCACCTTCCCTAGTATTCCCTGGCCTGCGTTCTTCAATATTTTATTAAGAAAATTAACGAAAAGTTAAAAAAAAAAAAAAATTTTAATGAAAAATTACGAATAAATGTGTAGTTAATAATACAAAAGAAAGGTAAAAATGTAGTTTTTCATTAAAAATGAACAATACCGGAAGTATTTCGTTAAAACTTCCTATTTTATTTCGTTAATATTAGTTAATTAATTAACATTTGATCACAAGGTTTGACTCGTCAGAGCCTGCGTTCTTCAATATTTTATTTTGTTAATAATAGTTAATTAATATTAATTGATTAACATTTGATCACAAGGTTTGACTCCTCAGAGCCTTCAGAAATCTCTTTCTTTTAACTGGCTTGTTTGCTTCTAGAGCTGGCGGCAACTATGAGTCTATGTGCCAAATTAGGATATTGCTCCACTGTAAAAAGCATAGCAGGCACTGAATCTGAATTGGTTCATCCGTGTAGAACAAAAAACAAAGTTTACAACTTATTTAAAGTCTCAAATTTTTGATTTGATTTGCTCACAAGTGCCACATATCAAAATTTGAGATAAGAAGTTACGTGCATGCCTGCCTGTGCCATAAAATTCTGAGCTCAAACAACACTAATCAGTGAATTTTATTTGTCATAGACACAGATTTAAATAGAGTATGTCATATATTCCTGGTGTAAACCTAGAAATATTTTGTGAGCTGCCTCTAATTAAAGTGGCCCTAAAGGGCGGCAGATTCTTTTTACCTCCATATTTTTCTGCTTGGCTTTACTTCATCTCAATCTCATATATGATGCCATTCTAATTGGATGTTTTAATTAATCTTATATAGTCAGTCAATATCCTCAGTAACTCAGTCTGCATATTTTAATTTAAGCATGAGCGTTGATTGAGATTACATGCATGTTTAAATTCTCGCTTATGTAGAAAACGTTTATGTTCATAAGCGCTTTTGTTAAAAGCACTTTTATTTGAAGCATGTAGAAACTTTGATAATAAAAAAATTTAAATTCTGAAGAAAAAACAATTATAATTCAGAAACACCCTTAATGCCATACGACCTAGCTAGGACGAAGCACATGTTTGAAAGTGCTTGTTGTTTATGTAGAAAACACTTATGTTTAACATTTTTGTTTAAAAGAATTTTGTTTGAAGCACAGTACTAAAACTTTTATAAAAAAAATCAAGTTTTTGAAGAACAAAAAGGCACACGATCTCCAGAAAGCACCGAAATACTCAATTACAATCTAGAAACAACATTAATACCAAACAACCTAGGAAGCACAACGTTATTTTAAATTTCATGGAAGCACTTTTCACAGTTATAAAATAACTCCCAAACATGCCCTACACTGAATTGGGCACATTGAATTAGTACATCAGTGGATGTACCTAACATGCATGTGGCGTAACATATTACTGAACTGAGGAACATCTCCTTATTTATATTGGCATCCTTCATTTTTTTTCACTGCGGTAGGTTTTTATTACTTAATATACAGTACGTAAAAAATGACTGAAAACAATCAATGGAGCAGCTGCAAAACGTAATATATAATTTGCAGTCGAGAACTGAAAGATGAGGCACCAACAGCTTGGTTTGCCTTGTACAAATGGGGAAGGTTGACGTGACCTATGCATGGATGGATAGGGTTTTTCATGTACGACGTACTATACATGCAGACAAAGGAATCACAGTAAATACTAGGAAACAGACATACATGCATATATATGAAGTGGAAACCCTAGTTAAAATTAAAGGTGCATGAGTAGGCTTTTGTTGCCGTGAGGTGACTTGATCGATATGCAGTACCAAAACCAATCATGTTGAATTTTGGGATAAAGGGAGAGAGCTTCAGGACATGTCCAGCGTAGAGGAGCTGTTTGGGTACATATGCTTGCTTTATTTTTCTGTTTTTTCTTTCTTTCTTCCCGTTTGGTTTTTGTTTAGGGAAGAAGGAAAGGAACAAAACAGACCTGCAAAGATTCTGCAGAGACACGGAGAGAGTGAGTGTGTGTGCATCAGTGCATGTGTGTGAATTATTTGAATTTGGTGCTCGTCGGCAGGACCACCTATGATTTCTAGGCAAAAGGGTAACATCCATTTCGTTGTTGCTAGTGCAAACTCCAATGCAAAGCTCCCACTCATGAAATTATACTGTTAAAAATGAGCATTACTTAGCTTTGTATGACACGTTTACAGCTGATCCATAATTCAAATCAAAATAAGAAAACAGATTCTGATCATGGATTATTGTGTGTTTACTAACTAAAGAGTAATTACGGAGCCACACAAAATAACGAAATCAACTCTTAATTATAGAGAAAGAGACTCTTTAAGGAGTAATATTCTGATTCCTAGAAAACAATTACATATAATCAGGAATTCATCATTTTTATCTATTATGTCCTCACATTATTTCTAAAATTTGAAGTTTGTCCATTCATTCTATTAACCCAACAACTTGTACAAAATTTTAAAAATCAAATTATCTTTGACGGGGAAAACGGGGTTATCTTGCTTTGAAGCTAGATATGAGCAAGGCATATGATCGTGTGGAGTGGTCTTTTCTCAAACAAATCATGCTAAAACTTGGTTTTGATCCTTCCTGGACAGATTTGGTTATGAGCTGCATTACCTCTGTGATGTACTCTTTTTTGGTTAATGGTTCTACTACTGGGTATATCTCTCCCACTCGAGGTCTCAGACAAGGGGATCCTCTCTCCCCGTATTTATTTCTTTTATGTGCAGAAGGTCTTACTAGCTTAATTGCCCGTTATGAACAACTTGGTCTCATTCATGGAGTTTCTATTTGTCGTGATGCACCGAGCATTTCACATTTGCTTTTCGCTGATGACAGTTTTTTATTTCTGAAAGCCTCTTTTAAAGATTGCTGGTTTCTCAAACAAATTCTGCAGCTTTATGAGGAGGCGTCTGGCCAATGTGTTAATTTTCAAAAGTGTGCGGTCTCTTTTTCCCCTAACATTAGGCGGGATGTTCAAGACCAAATGGCTGCTTACTTAGGTGTCACACGGGTGGATGTGCAGGATCGGTATCTCGGTTTACCGATTGTCCTAGGGAGGAATCGCTCCTCAAAGTTCTCTTATATCAAGGATCGCTTATGGAAAAAGTTAAAAGGTTGGAAAGAAAAATTGCTCAGTGCAGCTGGGAAAGAGATTCTTATTAAGGTAGTTGGTCAGTCTCTTCCCATTTATTCCATGAGCTGCTTCTTTCTACCTAAGTCATTTTGTGAGGAACTTCAGCGCATTCTCTGTCGGTTCTGGTGGGGTGGCAGTGATGATTCCCGTCACATTCATTGGATGTCGTGGGAGAATATATGTCGTCCTAAGGAAGAGAGGGGGCTTGGATTTCGATCGTTGTATGATTTCAATCTTGCGCTCCTTGCCAAACAGGGGTGGCGTCTAGTTCAAAATCCAGAGTCTTTGGCTTCTCGCCTCTTGAAGGCCAAGTACTTCCCTCATAATTCTTTTTGGCAGGCGTCTCTGGGTTCTTCCCCATCAGTATGTTGGCGAGGCATTATGGAAGCTCGTCCAATTCTGGAGGTTGGGTCTCGCTGGTGAGTGGGTAATGGGAGCTTCATTAGAATTTGGCACGATCGTTGGCTGGATCGCCCCCATCTCTTTAGACCCCTCATGCCCTCTTCCCCGATTGATGGTGTGGAGTTTGTTCAAGATTTGATTATGGCAGAATCTGTTTCTTGGAATATAAATGGAATTCGAGTAAGGTACTACAATTTTAAGACTTTAAGAAAACATGGGCTGGGCCTTAATGGGCTTTTCCAAAGTTATAACTGGGCCAGTTTGGTCCCTCACCTTTGTATTTAGAACCAAAGGCCCAAGAACACATCCATGCGGCATCCGCCATGCAATTGCAAGCGACAGACATTCACAATCACCTGCTAGCGTGCACTCTACTACTCTCTGCACAAGGAGCTCTCACCCGCCACACAAATTCCGTTACGACACAGTTAACGTCGGTTGCCACGTGGGCGACTCCTATGGTTTCCAGTGCAAATTAACGATAGGCTTTTCCATTTCATATCTAAACGGCACAGTTGCTAATTAGATAATTTAATAATGCTCAGTTCGAGCTTGGGCGGTTGATTTCAGTCAGAAATGGCGGTAGTGCCTCTGTTCGTCACGGCGACGAAGCTCGCCGGGCTACTAGTGACGCTCACAGTCGCCGCCAATGCCTACTCTTATTCGCGCTTTTGGAACAAGAATCTCCGCCCGTTCCAGTCTCCGATCGACGATTCCGACGACGAGGACGACGACACTCTCGCCGACTTCAATCTCCACGGTACTGTAATTTTTCCTAAACTGCTCAAACCGTAACCCTAGGTCTACTGATTAGTTCTATAATCTGCTCAAACGTGAAGCTTTGCTTGTTTATATGTGGATGAGTTGACGAAGCTTAAATTTTGGTGCGGTTTGGAGTAGCAATTGATATTCTCTGCTTCTGATTTTTGTGAGGTAGTAATGACATTGAGGAATGAGCAAATGAAGAAAATCACAATTTTGAACTTTAATCGAGTTTATGATCCTTAATGACTTGAATTTGTGTTTAATTAAACTCAGTTTTAATGATGGCCATAAGCTGAGTTTAATTAATATGCTGCCAATTGATGACTTGGATCAATGATTTCGCGGTTCGAGTTTTGTTTGTAATCTTATATTTTATAATCACATGCTATCATTTCTCTGTGATATGGTAGTAGGTTATATATCTGTCTTCGTATTTCAAAGCTTATTGTGTAATTACTTCGATATTAGACTGTACAACAGTTGGTTCTGTGTACATGTTCATGCATATTTGTGGAACTTACTGCTAAACCTTCACTATTTATGAGTTTGGTCTTTGCTGTTTTGGGTAAGATTGGGGCTGGAGGCCCGAGTTTGATCACTTAGGCTATGTTATATGAGGGATTTGCGTGTACTAAGGGATTAGAATAGGCTGAATTAGAAATGCAATACAAAAGATTAGATGGAGGGATTTGAAATGGGTATATACAATGCGTTAAGAGGCATTTGCAAATGACTACGTGAAAGAGAGTATTTGTAGACACGTTGTTTATGTCTTTGCAAATGCCTTGCTGCACTTGAAATTTGAAATATATCAGGTTAGGGAAACATCTACATGTAAATCTGTTGTTTATGTCTTTGCAAATGCATTACTGCACTTGACTTTGAAATATATCTCTAAAGGTTAGGAATACAAGTACTTTAAATTAATCCAAATTTGTTATTATGTCATCAAAGTATTGTGTTTGCTTGTGTGGGGTTGCAAATAAAGCGAGATTAGGTTCTTCAGATTTTAGCTCTCAGATTTCAGAAGCACTTGTCTCTGTGTATTTTTCAATGAGTTTATCATAAAAGTATTCTGTAATGTGATGGTGTGCAGAAGGGGGAGATGAGTTTTTCTTCGGGTTGGCAACAGCTCCAGCCCATGTTGAGGACAGGCTAGATGATGCTTGGCTCCAGTTTGCAAAAGAAAATCCTTCTGACCAATCAGAGTCACAGATGAACCTGCAAACAGCAGATGCTATAATGGGTTCTGCTACTGGTGATGGAGGATCTCAGCCAGTTTCCTTACCAGGAAAAGCTGGAAAAACAGATAAGAAAAGAAAGCCTCTTAAGATAGCTATGGAAGCCATGATTAGAGGGTATGAGAAGTATATTGAAGGAGACGGAGGAGAAGAAGAAGTAGAAACACCTATCCCAAACGAAGAATCCCATCATAATGTAGCTGCATGGCACAATGTTGTGCACCCGTAAGCCTCATTTTTTAAACTTGATCAATTGAAATTTAAGTAAATTGCAAAACAAGACATCATATTGTCATGCTTATTTCTGGTTCTCAAACTTATTTGACACTAATCAGTTTCATATTATCTCGCGTTGTTTTGTGGGTAAAATGGATTCTTGAATCAATCTCAGAGAAGAGAGGCTAAGGTTTTGGTCTGATCCTGATACAGAACTAAAATTGGCCAAAGATACTGGAATCAGTGTCTTCCGAATGGGAATAGATTGGTCACGAATCATGCCAGAAGAACCACTCGATGGGCTAAAAGAAACTGTAAGTCTGATGCTGACTGTTTATGTAGTTTCCAAGCATTTGGCAAATCAGGAATGATACAGGACTTAACTTGCCATATGGGGTTCATCCGTGCCTAACATTTTCATAAAAATGTGATGTTTGACAAGTTAGTGGATATTGCATTGATGATAATTTCAGGTTAATACATTATGTTTGTTCAGTTTAAATGGAATATCATTATAAGTTTGACTGAAATCTATGAACGATGTCCCTTTTTTTAGGTCAATTATGCAGCGTTGGAGCGATATAAGTGGATCATCAGCAGGGTCCGTTCATATGGAATGAAGGTGATGTTAACTCTGTTCCATCACTCATTACCACCATGGGCTGGAGAGTATGGAGGTTGGAAAATGGAAAAAACGGTTGATTATTTCATGGACTTTACAAAGTGAGTCGTCCTTTCAGTGGTAGAGTTACCAGTTCTCTTTTGATGTTCTGATTACTTTCATTACTTGTGATACTCTCTAAATTATGCTAGCGGTTACCCTTTTATCATGTAGTCTTCTTTCTCTCCCTTTTCCTTTTGGTCTTTTGATCGTTTGTTGTTTTGCTTTTCAGGCTTGTTGTTGACAGTGTCTCAGATATGATAGACTATTGGGTAACATTTAATGAGCCTCATGTCTTCTGTATGCTCACCTATTGTGCGGGTGCTTGGCCTGGTGGTCATCCTGACATGCTGGAGGCGGCCACTTCTGCTCTACCTACTGGTGTTTTCCAACAGGCTATGCATTGGATGGCCATTGCACACTCAAAGGCCTATGAATATATTCATGAACAAAGGTGTCTCTGCCTCATATAAGCTCTGGAGAGAAGATTTGTTTGACGAATATAACATATGTTGCGTTTAATTATTACTGTAGTGAACTTTGTGTTTTAACTTTGTCAGGTCCTCATCAAAGCCAGTGGTTGGCATGGCACACCATGTCTCATTTATGCGGCCATATGGTCTCTTCGATGTTGCTGCTGTTTCACTGGCGAACTCCCTGACTATGTACTCATATGTGGATAGTGTATCTGACAAGCTGGATTTTATAGGCATAAACTACTATGGACAGGTTTCCTCACCTCTCTTAACTTATTAAACTGACACCCTCCTCCTCCTATATATAGAGCAACAAAGTTCACTATAGCATTAATCTTCTGCCCTTCAGGAAGTGGTGTGTGGTGCTGGACTGAAGCTAGTAGAGACTGATGAGTATAGTGAATCTGGACGTGGGGTATATCCAGATGGCTTGTACCGTGTGCTTCTTCAGTTCCATGAAAAATATAAACATCTTAATGTACCCTTCATGATTACTGAAAATGGGGTAGCCGATGAGACAGATTTGATCCGTCGGCCATATCTGCTAGAGCATTTGCTTTCTGTTTATGCAGCCAAGATCAAGGTTTGATTCTCCACTGCACTTTTCTGTTGTTTTCTTAATTAAATACCTTAATTTGGTGATCATGGGTGTTATAAATGCGTATGGTTTGATACTTTGATTTATAGGGTGTCCCTGTGCTTGGCTACCTGTTTTGGACTATTTCTGATAACTGGGAGTGGGCAGATGGATATGGTCCCAAGTTTGGACTTGTAGCAGTTGACCGTGCCAATAATCTTGCCCGGATTCCACGTCCTTCTTACCATCTATTTACAAAGGTTAATATTTTTTGTTGTCCTCGCTCATGTGTCTTTCCATGTTCTGCTTCTTTCCCCCTAATACATCCCCAATTGTGCTCTTGGCTAAAAGTTTTGGCGTGTGTTTTCATTTCAGGTGGTGACAACAGGTAAAATTACACGTGATGACCGGGCACAAGCTTGGAATGACCTCAATCAAGCTGCTAAAGCAAAAAGAACACGACCATTTTATCGGGAAGTTAATGAGCATGGTTTGATGTATGCAGGTAAACCATGAGGTCTTCAATTCTACATTTTTTTTTTCTTTTCTTTGTGTCATCCATCAAGAGGGTGGTTCTGTGCAAACAATCCATCAATAAACATTCTACGATTCGAGTGTCCTCATTGAATTTAACATCTTCCATAGGTTCTAACAATTGATATTAGAGCAGGTTTCACCCATGCAACTAGGTCAGCCCCCAGATGAGATAACCTATAGGCTAGATTGGTAGGTGAATGAAACTCCTGTAAAAAGATAGGTCTACCGTTGAGTCGTTGATGAGTGAAGCTCCCTTGGGTTCTAACAGAACTCTGTGGTGGTCACTTGGAAATGCACCCTTGTACACCATATAACACTGCAATTCAAAATTTTCCTGTGCACGCAGAGGTTGACTAATCTTTTGCATTTAAGTTTTCTTATTGGCACTTCAAAATAGTCGTCCTTTATCATATTCTTTTGATTAATGGATGGCATTTTTGTCCTTGTTGGAATTGTGATAACAGGAGGCCTTGATGAACCGATACAGCGGCCGTATACTGACAGAGATTGGCGATTTGGACACTACGAGATGGAAGGTCTCCAGGACCCCTTAAGTCGCTTGTCAAGATTCATTCTCCGACCCTTCTCCTTCCTCAAAAGGAAACCCAAAAAGAAGAAATCATTTACCAGTAAGGAGAAACTAACAAGCCTTACCCCGGTGCAATGAATTGAGTATCCTTTGTGATTATCCTTGCGTTTGGCAAGTTCAAGTTGTAATCTCACCAACTTTTCATAATTTGGGTCTTGTACGATATGTCTCAAATGAAAAGGGGAGGACATTGATTACATTAAACAGTATTTGTAAATAAGAGATTTTGCGGTTAGCCCAAGTAGCGGGGGAGGGTTAGTTATTGGGTTGGGACTGTGATAGATTCGAGGTTCGATTCCTTTCAATGATAGTTTCTGAAGATGGGCTATTCATCAGGCCCATCGGTTCAGATCCTGATCACTCTAGATTTGATTGGATTCGCTAATATCCATTGTACAGAAAAATAATGAATACAGATGAAAAATAATGAATACGCATCTTTTTTAGCTTCTTGTATACTCTTGGTTATTATTCTTGTCCATTGTTCTTGTTTGATTTATTCAATTCGACGGTCAAAAATAGAGAAAGACATGTGAGAAGCTATGTGAAAATCATCTGTCCTTACAGATGAGCTAGAGCTAGTCTCCTGAAGCACTATTTTGCTTTAAATGAAAATAGAGAAGGAAATAGCAAAATTTTGGAAACAAAGATATAGCAAAATTGGAATGAAAACTAATCAAATGAACAAAATACTACGAAATCAGTAATATTACCTATGAATTTGTGGGAAATTAGTTTCTTATGCATGACGTTGTATTGCATATATGGTGACATATGATGGAATTGCAATTATTTTCTAGGTGGAGCAATGTCACGTATGAGGCAATTGCAATTGGTTAGTTGAAGGGAGGAGGCTGGAGAGTTTCATGAGTCATGGCGTTGTATGAGCCAATACCCAAATAATTAAGATCCTCTACTCTCAAAGTATTCCTTTATTTGGCAATATTCAGCCACCTTTTGAACAACTTATATTAGGTAACATAAAATACACGTGGTTCAACATTATGAGAGAGTTTTAGAGCTAGGACGTTTCATTCACTATAGACTCTCTCAGCATATTAATCACACATGTTTTGATAACTATTTCGTTTTCAACTATTTGAATTTTAAACTACAAGTTCTTGCAGATGTTAACTTTTGTAGATCAGGATTAATATTTACTTTTAAAAACGACTTAGCTAAGGGTTTCTACAAACTTGGGATATCATCGTTATCGTGCTTAATGGATATAGAGGTATAGTTTGCAAAATTCAGTTTTATCTTAAGGTTTGTGGTGGAAAGCTTCCAATTAAACTTTTTGGTTATGGTCATGGATCCATTTTCATCCAATTTGTTGTATTGTCAATGCTTGATGATAAGTTGATACATTGTAAATTCCATTAGGGTCAAAACAAATGGTGGGGGAAGGTGAGGAAATGAGTTAAATCTATTGGGATCATGTTAAGTTAAGATTCATGTGAGCGCTAGTTTATTTAAATTATGAGAAGGAGAATTCGAACTTAGATGCAGAAGAAAAAAAAAATTCTTTTAATTGTTTTTGGCATATGTATACCAAATGCTTTAGGGTTTGCTCAACTTTTAAAAATTCATGGAATCTTACCTTCTAGATAATTTCAAGGTTTAATTTATCAATCAAACTCAAAGATAACGTGTGAGGACACAGCAAATATTTTATTTATTTTTTAAATTGGAGGGGGTTGCAACACGAGACTTCAATCTCACCCATATTAGTATTATTCTTGCTCAAACTTGCTAAACTTTGAAGTTTTGGTAGAATCCGGTACATGTGAGTTGGTGTGATCGCATCTTTGACACACAAAAAATTAATAAAAAATAAATAAATAAAAAAAAAGCAAAGTATGGGAATCGGCTACTAAATCAGGACTGATAATTCACAGATGAATAAATCAATTATATGCCATCAGTTCCTATCATTTTCAAGGAATTTTAGTTCTGATAAGGATTGAATTAATATTCATCCTATATAGCTATAACTAGCATCGACCTATATAATAGCTAGCAAGCTTGGTTTCTACATAAATAGTACAAGGGACTGATTTATGGGACAAGTTCATACATATCTCAATATATCTCACTATAGTAACGTTATTGTCACACAAATTAAGAATATTCGATTTTTAAACATTTGATCAAAATTGCAAGAGATTCTGAGAAATATGCACTACTAGAATTTGGCTCATAGGCCACCATTTTTTTCCCACCCTTTGCAATTGGTGGCCATAGATATAAAGTTGCTACTCTTACTATTTTTTGGTGGCTTTACAGTGGATTGCCACTGATATCAGTGGCCTGAAAAAATCAGCCACAAATGTTGGTGTCTGTTAACTAATTTTATTTCTTTTATTTATTTTTCAGTCTTCTTCTCCTTTTTTTTTTCAATTTTTTTTTCATTTAATAATCCTATTCTACAGTACTTTCACCCCAAAATAAATACAAAGTTAGACAATCCTAATTTTCAACCCAGCCGTTCTCTCTCTCTCTCTCTCTCAACCCTAAACCATCTTGCCGAGAGGCCTGAGTCCACATCACAACTTGCCACTCCGACGAGCCTCAACTCCATCAAACGACCACTAGCTCCCTGGACTCCCGTTTCTTTTCTCTGTAAACACCGAGGCACACCAACGCCTCCATTTTCCGGCAAAACATGACTACAGAACCACCACCACTCGCTCCATCTCACAAAACCACTATCACTCACTCTATTCTGCTCAGGAGACATATGCGAGGCCTTTCACTGTGCACTGGCTCTTGCCACTGTTTGCATTTGGTGACACTCTTAACATTTTTTGGTGTCTTTTTAGTTAGATGACACTGATATTAGTTGCCTTCAAATTTGAGACACCAACCATTGGTGTCTGTTTAGATGCTTTATTTCTTAAAAAGTAATTTCTTGTGCATTTGTGATTAATTGGGGCACCAATAAAACAAAAGAAAAAAAGTAAATTACATTTTATACCATCAGGTTTGGGTGCAATTGCAACCTCATATAACTTCTTTAAAATATTTCAATCTCTTACATTAGTCATTATTTAATTTCAATTTCATAGAACCGTTAAAAAATATGTTAAGTTAGCCATTAAGTGATGACGTGGTGATAACGAATTCTACAATTTTGTTGACGTGGCTGCCAGCTTCTGCCACATGGCAAAATAACTAATAAAAAATATTTAATTAATAAAATATCACATTTTTTGTTAAATTTTTATATAAAAAAAATTTAAAAAAAAAAAGAAAGGAAAAACCAAAGCCTCCCATTCCCAGGCCATTCGTCCTCTCCCCTTTCGTTATTATAATTCAAAACTTGAAAAATAGAAAGAAGAAAAAGTAAAACCTAAATCCTACCCAGTTCTCCACGCCCACAGCACCCCCGCCGTCGTCCTCTCCACTTCACCATTCTCTCCGACCCCAACCATATTCGTCGTCTGCAACACCTAAACCTCACTCCCCTTCGTTCTTTCCACTCCCTTCCCCCTCATTCTCTCTCTCTCCTCCCTCCCGTATCTTCTCTTTCCCTCTTCTCTTTCATGCAGCAGCGCCTCCGTCCTCGGCTCACCAACGACCGTCAAATTATACCTCTAGAATCCTCTTCCCTTCCTCTTTCCAAGGCCCAAGTTAGTTTCTACAAATTCGTAGCCGAATTTTCTCAATTTCAGATCTACGAAACGGTGACCGCGAGATTTCCGGCCAATTTCCGGCGAAGTATGCCTGAATTGGACCTCAACCCAAGAGGTAAAAATGATCCTCTCCTTGTGGCTGTTCTCTAGTGTAAGCGCTTTCTCAAAAATAAAAACTTTCAGTATTTGGTGGATTTGTAAATTTGTTTGGTTCAGTTTTATCAAATTTCATTACTTTTATTGTGAATAGTGATTTGGGTTTTCAAGATTTGAGCATAATTGCTGGATTCTGTTCTCCCTGGCCGATATGTTCACAAGTCGTCATTCCACAAGCCGAAAAGCTTCATCCCAAAACCAATTGGTGTTTAAGAAATTGTTGAAAGCAACTTTCTCCAGGTCAGTTTCATCCTCCTTTTCCCAACTCCCTGGTTTTTTCGTTTGGATTTTTCTGTTTGTATAGTTTAATTTCTTAGGGTTTTGAGGTTACTATGCACTTATTAAATAAGTCAATTTTCCTGTGATTTGTACATCCACACTCCTTCCAATTTTGCATCTCAGTAAATGCAGCCTTTTGGTGATCATTTCAGTTCTTATCTTGATGCTCTTCCTTCCTTCCAATTATGCAATCTTTGGCCCTCCTTGCATCTCACTATTTATTGAATTGGTAAGTGAGGTTTTACTCTTTAATGAATGTGGTTTCGTTTGGTTTAAGTTGAATAATCAATCTGTACTATGTTGTCATTCTTTCACAATACTGCTCGATGTTGTCTTTCTTTCACAATACTGCTTCATGTTGTTGGGATTTTCTTACTCTGTTGTGTTGATTGGTTGTTGGTTCAGTTTTAAATACAAAGTTAAACAATTTACATAATTTTTAAACAATTTACACAATTTCCATATGCTTCTCTATCTCTTTATAAACAATTTCCAATTGGTTTTTAGAGAGAGAAAGTGGCAGCAGCAGCAGCAGTGGGAAGGAATAAGGACTATTCATGTCTCTGTGATCGTCTCTACCCTTCGAAGCTCTAGGGTTTGGCTTTGACTCTGTTAGCTGTTGAGGTAGTTATTAATCCGTACTTTGATTGTAATTTTTTTTTCAGTATTCAGTAAGTTTGATCAAATGCGTTTCTTTGGACTTGCATAAGTTGTGTATAAAATTGCTTCAATCATCTATTGGGTTCCTTATGTATTATTGAGTTTTGGGTTTTGCTAGAAATTGTATAAAATTTGACCAAATTGCATAAATGATTGAGCTTTTGTTTGGTATTTTTATGGCTACTATGCTAATTAGTTCATACCCAAAAAGGAGCACAGAATTAACTGTTCTAATCAGTAATTCCCCATTCTGAGAACTTGAGACCTTGGCTTGGATTGATATGCATTTCCAATGTTTTAGATTACATTGATCTGTATTATTTTAAAGTATATATAAAGATTAGTTTTTAGGTGTATGCACTAAATATTGGATATATGGTATTTTCAGGTTCTTTGACATCCAATTGCATATAATCTTAATTTTCTCATGCAATTTTTGTCTGAGCTTCGGAATCGTTGAAAAATTTGTCAAAATAATTAATTGATTGAAATGGCTGTTACTAATGAATGAGGTGTTTACTGTTTTTTGGTGTGTACAGAGCGAACAATATGTTGTTAACAAGGGCAAAAACAAGATGCAGTTTGCTGCATATAGAAAACTGAGGTTAGTTTGATTCCAACTCCTTTTCTTAGTTTATTTGAATCAGAAATTGGTAAGTTCAAGTCCAATTTGATGATTTCTTGCAGATTCTTTAATCAGGGATTTTCTTAACCCTGATCACACGTATGAATCCTATTTGATAATGAAATAACATAGTTATTTTAGTTATAGTAAGGATTAAAAGCTTTCTTTTATCTGTCCAATTTTTTCAAACTTAATAAATTAGGTTAGTTTTTAATACCTTTTTTATACAGCTCAATAAAAAATTTGTTAATCATTTTAATACATATAAAATAAAATTTTTCCTTTTTACATTGCATTTTAAATCTTTGCAAATAACTTGATTCAATATTGTCATATGGTATACATATTTCTACGCTAATGAGCGTATCCAATTTAGTTTCAAATATGTGTACATCGAGGACTGTTGAAGCAACTTGGCATCCATGGGGGGTGGCAAATCAGAGAAAGGCAAAGATAAGAGTGGTGCTTCAGATGACAACTCCCGCAGATGGCTTCCCTCAGCCTTGGATTCCAGTGGGGGGTGGCTGATGTGAGCTGCTGGATATGACAAATGTGCAACCAAGGTGCACTGAATTGTCCATGCTTTTAGTTTTATAAAATATGACAAGTTGATATACATGTTTTCTTTGTTTTTTGACCTATAGAAATTAAACTGAATGTGATTTTGCAAGGTTGCTTTGATTGCTGCCAATTTCATTCGAAGACTTTTTAAAGTTTGGTTCCAACATTTGTACAAAATTCTATAAATTCTCAGTTATGCAAATTTATAGTTATATTCTTATATTTTAATGATATTACAATTTGTTTTCTCACCAAAAATAGAAACAGAAATATGATACTCCAATTTGGGTGCCTACCCAGGGCATTCTTTTTTTTTAATATTATTTTGCAACTTTGCCACCAATGTGAATTAGGGTGGCATCTTTTTTTTTTTTAATATTATTTTGCAACTTTGCCACCAATGTGAATTAGGGTGGCATTCCACATACCCACCAATGCAATATTGGTAGCCATTGTTACAATAGAGTCCTCTACATAGGCCACACTACTAGTTTAGTGGGTGCTTGGTGGCCATAGAGGTTTGCCACCAATGTGAGTGGCAACACTTGACAATGGCCACCAAATGAAAGGGTGGCTTATAGCCAATTTTCTAGTAGTGATGGAAATTAATGTGCATGCAATTAAGTGGAATACAACTCAACATATTCTTTTTTTTTAATGAAGGACCAGCTGGTGGCTTCGTTACGGCAGTCCATCCAGCTTCCAGGGGTCGGGAAGACTCAAAGAGGCATTTCAACCTCCTCTGGCCACCATCGTGCGATTCACCTGCGTTAGGAATTAAAATTAGGACGTACCCGTGTGAAATACGGGTCTGAAATTCATTTCCAATCACTGGACACCTGTAGTGGTTGAATATAACTAAACTCAACTACCATTGTTTATCTTTAAATATTTAAACATGCATGCATGTGGAATACATACGTACGTAGGTAGAACACATTTTTTTTTCTTATTTTGCTTGCTTGCTATACAGGAAAAAACTCATCTTTTGACGTCCATAGATGATGAAGTTAAAGATATTATGCAAAGCATATATACATATGATATGTATTAAATACGATATAGATATAAACTAGGAAATTTTTATACAGTTAGGATGTGCCGCCCATGAAATTGTTAGATATTTGCCTTTATTACTCGTCTTCTTTTATAAGGTCTATCCGGGGATACTAAGTCTAGAATAAGTTTCAATATATGGAAATTTCTTTGTAGTGGCCAGTTAAAGCTATCAGATATAAGAGAGACTACTTGCTTCAAGTTCAAGATAGACTAGCTCAGTACACGAGTCCATTCCTTTAATGTGCAATTCCCGTCATATAATCATTGAGATAGTAATTATATTGAATATGTTATAAAAATTGTAGCCAAATTCATAAAATTATATTCAAAATGTGCCTTGCCTTTCACTCACTATCAGATTGACGAAGACTCTCACCATATGCATATATGCATTGAATCTTTAGTCATTTGACTTATAGAATTGGGTGTCACAATTTTTTAGTTGGTCATAAATTAATGGGCAGCCAATAGCATACCTGCATGCTTTTGTTCGTGTCAAAAAATGCTCATAGTGCCATTACATTGTCACATTCCAGCAAATTTTCTACAACTTTAGCATCACCTCAAAATCAAATCAATGTATTATCTATATCAATGTCAAGTTATACAAATAAAGTTTGTGCGTGGGTTTGGAATGGAATATGACATTAGCCCCTGTTGGACCGTTGAAAATGACTGTTAATTTATATCAATGTTTAAATGGGTGGGCTCACATCAATATGCATAATCAGCGTCATCTGTTGAGTCACGCGTTCATTAATTTATATCAATTTATTACTCGTGCCACGGATCAGCGTCATCTGTTGAGTTACGCATTCATTAATTTATATCAATTTATTACTCGTGCCACAGATCAACGTCATCTATTGAGTTTCTCATCTATAGTTATTTACATTTAATTATGTTTCATTTTATTTTTTTCCGTGTCCCTCATCTTAATGATCTGCTCTGGTTTAGACTTTCACCGAATTTTGTAGTTAAAAGATATAGTCTAATAACCATCTTCAGGGCTGCTTTGGTATTATTTTAAGAGTATAAGAAGAATCATACATGATTTCCATGGCTACAATATAATATACACAGGTGTGAAAATTGAATGAATTACCAAAGCACCATAACAGTGATGGTGGCGTACGAAGCTTTGTGCGTAAAAAAAGGGTTTAGGAAGCAATAAGTGAATGAAAGAAAAAAGGCGTGACAATAAAAATAAGGAATCTTAACGAAACACTCTCGTACTGTTTACTTTTAACGAATATGACATTTTTATCTTTAAAAGTCACTCATATTACTATTCACTTACACCTTTATTTTGTTATTTTCATTAAAACTAAAGTTTTTTCGAACTTTTCGTTAGTTTTCCTTAAAAATAAGAGCATAAATTATCTACTGTAAAAGGAATGCATGTAGCCCAGTTATTTGATTGGTGCAATTGACAGGATATATATACGAACATCAAGTTGGAGATAAGTTTCAGAATAGAAAAGTTCATAAGAGAGGATGAAGACGAAAAGATCGGAAGTAAGGGGATTGTTTTTGGAAATGATGATATCTTGTATAGTTCTGTTAATAGATGGATCTCTAAAGAATAATAGATTAGTCGCATCCTCGTCTGATAAGATCTTATTAATTGCCAGTTGAAAACATCAATATATTGATGAGAACGACTGCAAATCGAAGATGAAGATGGTTTTTAAGGCTTTGACCATAAAATAATCTTTTGTTGCATATCTTAAGTTATGTTTACACATTACATTTTAATATTGTATATTTAAAAATAAATTATAGAAGTATAATAACAGGGCATGAGGTCAACAATATCCGTATATCATGCAAATAATAAAATTATTAAATCACATTTAACAAGCGTCTAAATCAAACGCAAAAGAAAATAATAACTTGAAGAAGAGTTGGATTGAGACATTGAGTAGGGTTTCCAATTTGATAAGTAGGTCATTGCCATCAAACTATAAAAGTCGGAGGCAAATTGTCTGCCCTCCTTTTACCATACCCTTCCCATCCACTCCTATTTGTGCGGTCACGATTAAGCCACGTCAACATTTTATATTTCTATTGTTTTTTGTCTTATTATCTTTATAAAAAAATCAATATAAAATTTCGACATGGCTTAACCGTGACCGCACAAAATAGGAGGTGATGAGAAGGGCATGGTATTAGGAGGGCAGACAATCTGCCTCCATAAAAGTCAGTGCATTTGACGCTAACATATTTCATTTAGCCTTTTCATGCCTACTATAACTAGTTATTTTAGTTTTCTACTAGCATCTTTGACTATAACCTCAGCTCTATTTATCGATCTGAGCAAGATACGACTTATTTGAAATTAATTAATGAACAATTTATAAAAAAAAATTTCTATGGTAGTTCATATATTCTCCAGTCCCTTACCAATTCTTGGTCATTAAGATGTATAGTCAATACAAATTAATATTTAGATTAATGCTGATATCCTAAGGTTGAATC
Organism: Heteromeles arbutifolia; assembly: GCA_024362995.1. Taxonomy (NCBI): domain Eukaryota; kingdom Viridiplantae; phylum Streptophyta; class Magnoliopsida; order Rosales; family Rosaceae; genus Heteromeles; species Heteromeles arbutifolia. Next base: position 26,459,151 of record JANCRC010000006.1, read on the forward strand.
AATCACTTAATGTAATTCAAGTAGCATTAGTTCATGAATTTACCTGTAGTTTAATTTTAGTTTTTGAACTCTTATATTAGTTTTTTTGGTTCTTGAATTTAATAATGTGTCGCACCACTTGTCCTTTTCTCTAATGTCCTCTATTTATCTGTTAAATTTAGAGGTATGCTAGGAACTTCATCCCACATTACTAAAAATGAATTTAAAAATAGAAATGGGAAAGAAAGAAAAAAAAACCTTTTTTTTTTTTGTGTAAGAAAAATTGAATACATAGGAATTTTTTTCATAGTTCAATATGTGATCTGTTAGTTGTTTAAGTCCAACCATAATTCAACCTCCTACCAACTTTGCATTAATTAACTAATATTTACAAGTCGCTAAAGTCTAATCATTTTCGTTTTACATATTTATAGTTCAAATTTCATTTATATTTAAACTTGAGATACTAATTTATAAATTTTTATTTGCTTTTTAGCTTATTCTATTGTTTTTTGAAGTTTTGAGTTGAAGTTCCTAATATACTCCTAGAGTTAATAAAAGCACTAGGGTGTTCGGAAAAGGTCTAAGGATGCAACACATTGTTAAGTTCAAAGAAACTAATATGAGAGTTCATGGACTATAATTAAAGTAATAGTAAAGTTCAAAGACCAGTATTATAATTAACCCTATTAAAAAAAAGTCATGGGTAATCTTGACCTAATAAACTTATGAAGTGACTCATAATGATACACCAATGATTCCATTTTGTACACAATGGCAGAGTTAAGCATAGAGCACAAGCCCTGATTATCTCATCCACTTCTTTTTATCCCTTTTAGTTCATATATATAATGTATAAGCACAAATGTGAAGATGGGATCCTCCTTGTCTCTGGTTGGAAAGTGACTCTTTTAGTGCTTTTTTCACTCTCAAATCGACTGATTTTGATCCTCCTTGGCCTCTTCGTACACAATGATCTATTTGTTTGGACCACATTCAGAATATGACTTTCTATGCTTCTCACATACATCACGAAATAAATGTTGTCGCGGACAATTTCGCTAACATGGGCTTATTTTCTCCAACTTTGGTATGGCAAGATTATCTTTCGCCGACGGTTCGTGTTGCTTTGTTTTAGGACTATGTTGACTTGCCTAGCTTCTGCTTCTCAAATTAATCTGTATGTCGGTATATAGGTTTGACTTAATTTTTTTTTTTTTTTAATCTTGTGGTGTTGTTCGACTTGTTTTGCAGATTTAGACCTTTTAGGTTTAGGTTTAGTTTTAGAGGGGCTAGGTTTCATGTTCCCCCCCCCCCTCTCTTGTATCTTTTTTTTTTATTTCGTTTCTAGAGAGGTAATTATGGTTTATATCCCCCTTCTTTTTCTTCCTTTTTTTCTTGTATTATGATGGGTAATATTTATATCCTCTGCCCCTTCTCGACTAGGTGTAATTTTTTTTTTTTTGTTATCAATAAAATTTCCACGGATTGCCGAAGTTTTCCTAAAAAAAGAAAAGAAAAAAAAAACAAATGTGAGGATGGGAAGCTTTTAGTTAAGCTAATGGCCCTTCATTATATACGGGCTAAAATCACATATTTCAATACTATATGTAGTACCTGCAAAAAAATATAGAGGTATTCATCAATTTCCTCCATGAACTTGTAACTATTGGCCAATTTCCTCTCTCAACTTTAATTTTGGCCAATTTCCCCCCTCAACTCTCATAATTAGTCAATTTCCCCCCTCAACTTTAATTTGGCCAATTTCCCCTCTCAACTCTCATAATTAGTCAATTTGCACCCTACTGTTAATTTTTTTTTAATTTTCCATTTATTCTTTTTTTTTTTTCAATCTTTCTAATAACTTCCAACAAAGTACTATAATTAACATAAACTCACCTGCATAATATAGGGTAAAATGTACAAAAACATAATACAATTAGGATGTGATATGGGTTGATTATAAGAAAAAGTTAAGAATCCAGTTTAAAGCATGTAGAAGAAGAAATAATAACAAAAAGAAATAATAATCCTAAACTCATGGATCAGACCTATTTCAATAAAATAGGTTATTCTTAATAAGGAGTCAAAAATTATGAATTGACTAGCCATTTTTGCACTAAAGCTCGATTCTCCGCAATTTACTTGAACTTAGCTTTCACTTTTATAAAGAAAATTGTATTCACATACAAAAATGTACACATCAATCCTTTTCGTTATCAATTTTGTATAGTAAAAAATCAAATAAAATTACTCCATACTGATTTATTATGACTAATAATATCTATGATAAATTGTAAAATTCTTAATTTTAATCTATTTGTAATAGGATAAAGATATAGGAAAATGATTAACATACATCTTATTTAGTTTCTTACACACACTTGTTTAATTATGATCAAATTAAAAAATTAACAGTAGGGTGCAAATTGACTAATTATGAGAGTTGAGGGGGGAAATTGGCCAAATTAAAGTTGAGGGGGGAAATTGACTAATTATTAGAGTTGAGGGGGGAAATTGGCCAATAGTCACAAGTTCAGGGGGGAAATTGATGAATACCTCAAAAATATATTATATGTAGTAAATGAAAGAATAAAAAAAGAAAGAGATAACCATTCTACACTTAATACTTTTGTAACTAATATATATATATATATATATATATATATATGGATGTATATATTAACTTTGTATCTTATATTTGGCCCCCGAAGATTAAGTATATGGCTCCACCCTTGAATTTGAACGTATACAAACTACGAGACTACTATAAAGTGTTGAGATAATAATTTTTTTTCTTTCTATTATGTAATATTAGATATAAGTTAAAATCACCTATAAGTGAGGTTTAAGTAAAAAACAACAAAATTTGGTTTTGTAAAATTATATTATGGCTCCTAATTTTTTTGTTGTGATAGAAGACTACACTTTTTTGGTTGATAAAGAGAATTTTGCTAATAAGTAGCTTAAATATATAAGTATTGTAGTTCAATTCATATAACTATATGCAAAACGTGACATGCCTTTCACTCACTATCAAATTGATGAAGACTCTTTCAACCAAAAAAATTGATGAAGGCTCTCACCATATGCATATATGCAATGAATCTTTAGTTATTTGACTTATACACAATTTTTTTAGCTGGTCACAAATTGAGCAGCCAATAGCATACCTGCGTGCTTTTGTTCATGTCAAAAATGCTCATATTCCAATACCTTGTCACATTCCAGCTAATTTTCTACAACGTTAGCATCACAACCTCAAAATCAAATCAATGTATTATTTATATCAATGTCAAGTTTTACAAATAAAGTTTGTGCGTGGGTTTCGAATAGAATATGACATTAGCCCCTGTTGGGCCGTTGAAACTGTTAATTTATATCAATGTCTAAATGGATGGATTCACATCGATATGCATAATCAGCGTTATCTGTTGAGTTACTCGTTTATTAATTTATATCAATTTATTATTAGTGATGTAGAATGTTTCTTTTTAGTACAACAATATATTTTACATTAAGAGGAGGGGGAGTTCAGTTAAGCAACACAATGGGCAATCTAATTTAGTATCGAGTTCGTCATCTACGAAATTCGAACATAAGATTTCTCACTTACAAGTGAAGGGGAATACCACCAAACCGTAGTACTGAGTGGATAGTGACTTAAAATGTTAGAGGTATAATTTTATGTTTTCATAATTAAATTAACAAAACAGATCTTTCCTCACACGAATATTTTTAATCAATTGATATAATATGTGTACCTACACACACACACATATATTCTGAGTCAAATGTTAGATATGATACCTCTGTATAGTTCTGTTAATACATGGATCTCTAAAGCATAAAAGAATAGTCGCAACTTTGTCTGATAAGATCTTATTAATTCCAGTTGAAAACATCAATATATTGCTAAGAAGAACGACTGCAAACCGAAGATGGAGATGGTTTTTGAGGCTATAACCATAAAATAATCTTTTCTTGCTTATCTTAAATTATGTTCACATTAAATTATATTATTGTGTAATTAAAAATAAATTATAGAAATATATTGTATAATAACAGGGCGTGAGGGCAACAATATCCGTATATCATGGAAACAATAAAATTATTAAATCATATTCAACAAGCGTCTAAATCAAACACAAAAGAAAATAATAACTTGAAGAAGAGTTGGATTGAGACATTGAGTAGGGTTTCCAATTTAATAAGTAGGTATCGGACTATCGAGGTCAGTGCATGTGGCGTTGACGACTGCATGGGGCAGCAGATTAACACTGCTATTCTACTGTTGAATCAATGAATCAGTATTGTACGTAATGGCAGAGTTATGCATAGACCACAAGTAACCCCAATTCTCTCACCACTATTTTTATCCATTTTAATTCGTGTATACAATGTCAGTCCTGCTCTCAGGTCCTCATTTTGAGGATTTATGAGGACTAATTGTAAATTAATTGTAAAATTATATTAGTTTATATTAAAAGTTCAAAGAATTATATAAGTTCAAATGTGAAGATGGGTAGCTTTTAGTTAAGGTTTTGGCCTTTCATTAAGTACAGGATACACACACACATATATACACCCTTTAAGAGAAGCGAACCCTATTTTTTTTCAAAAAATAGAGATTAGTTGTGGGATTCACTCTACATCGAATTTCAACGGCCCGAATCGTCTATTTTGTAAGTCTCGATTCATAGATCATCTTTGCAAAAATTCAATTTAATCCAAAACCATTTGCTTATTCAATTATCATAATGAAATTTTATTGTTTCTTATAGAATAAAGTATTCGTCAATTTCTTTAAACTCAATTAGATATCTCAAATATTTCCGATTTGGCTAATATTTTGCAAAGATGATCTAAGAGATGCAATTTAAAAAATAGATGGTTCGGGTCTTATATATATATATATATATATATATATATATGTATATATATATATAAATCTTTATATCTTATGTTTGCCCCCCTAAACATTAAGTTATATAAGGCTTCACCCTTGAATTGTTGAGGGGAAAGAAAGGAAGGGGAAGAGATAGCAGCGGAAAGAAAGAGAAAGACGTGAAATTAATTCGGCTATTAGATTTGTATCAATGGGTGAGATCAAAAGATCTAATCCGGAGAGGATCTTTTTTGAACAAACGATACGAAGAGGTTTGGGGAGTGGGTTAAACCTGGCAATAGGTTAGTAATAATGTAGTTTAAAATTGTCTTTAACGAGAATCGAACCCCTCTCACTTACAAGTGAAAAAAAATATCATTATACCATAGTACTAAATGACATTCGAAGAGAATAATCCTCTGAATTTGAACATATCGCTCGTGATGTGACTCGACAATGAGAGAATGCTAAGGCTAAATCACTTAGTTATTCGGAAACCACCTATATCCGTTGATCGAATGAAACTTATGAAGCGACTCATCAATCAATTTTGTATGTGAAGCTCGTGACGATAAACATTATCGTGAAGACTTTTTCTTTATTGTATAGTGACTTTGCTTTTCTTAATAGTAAACATCTTAACCTTGTAATGTGTATATTGGCGTGGCCACATCAAGTTATATAAAGTAATTAATGTACGAATTAGGATGTGTTTGATGCTTCATGTTAACAACTTAATATTATGCCTATATCGACAGATGGATAATGATTTGCTAACCGTACTCACCTAGCTAGAGAAGCTACAATCAACTTTAACAAATCAAAAGATTCATTTTTTGGCCAAGTTTGGTATTGCTTTGTTCTACCAAAAACTGCTTCACTTTAAAATTAAGCAATAAAAAAGTGTTTGCTAAAATAAAATATCATGCTTATTTTAAAAACTGCTTTAGTAAAAAGCAGAGTTGAGCCTTTAACGAATACTTTTAATTCTTGTAGTACGCCCATTAATTTTAAAAATGATATTATTTATCCTTCTAGACAAATTTTATCCTTGAAGAACAAAGTGACCACCATCACTTACCACTACAAACCCTAATCTCTTACACGACCATTGTCAGTACCACCACCATTGTTGCCATCACCACCACACCCCTTTTTTGGCACCATCACCACCACCACAACCATCACAACCATTGCCCTTGCCGCCGTTGTCGTCATCATCACCTACACTATCATATCTATTTTTGTCATTATATACAATTATCACTTTTACATTAAAATTGATCACACGCTTTTTCACTGCTTTTCATACTCACAACACCTTTAAAATACAGTTATCAAAAAACGCTCAATTGCTTTATTCTCCAACTAATTATTCTTAAAGTATAACAAAAGCTTATTTTTTTAAAGAAGCATAGTAGTTCCAAACTGGCCCTTAATAAAAATAAAGAACTTTCTCTACAACGTATGTAAGAAGGCCATACCTTTTTTGGTAAATAAGAATGCCAAATTTGTGACCACTTCATACCGATCATTACTCTCTCTCTCTCTCTCTCTCTCTCTCTCTCTCTCTCTCTCTCTCTCTCTCTCTCTCTCTCAAATACAAATCTAATCTAATACGATCATTGTTTGGATTGGCATTGGTGCATATATAATCTAATGAATTTTCCATTAATATGTAATGAGAAATTGGGACCACTTCATGCGATATTTTAATACATTCACATGCTATAAACTTTCACTCATGTTTAAAAATGCGCATTGGTTATCGCATGCCGTGTTATATCGCTTGTTGTGTTCTAGTACGTACTAAACTATAATTTTTCAGAAAAAGGAGTACAGTTCATCTTTTAATTTTTTCAAGTCTCTTATATTTGTGATATGATAATGTGGCTTATTTTTTTATGTTTTGAAAAGAAGTACGATATTCATTAATAACTGGAACAACGTACAAATAGGAAAAGGGTGCTAACAGAGGGTCTCGATAAAAACCTTCCCAGGATGTAACCCGAATGAAGGGAAAAAGAATGTCCCGCACCAATAAATAATGAGTACTAAAATCCCAAACAACCAAATGTTAACTGTGAAAACCATCCTCTAACAAGAGATCAGAAATTAAATCAGGAGGTTCCTCAAACCACGAAACCGGATGATCCAAAGTTAAATTGAATCTAGCAAGACGATGAGCCACCGAGTTTACATCTCGACGTACAAAGCATACTTTCCAAGATTTAAAGGACTGCAAAATCCTCCTGATGCTCCAACAACAACCCAAACGGTCCGTGGTTAGCCACTGCATTGTTTTGGATTGCAGCAACTACTAACAACGCATCACCTTCCAATATAACCTGGTCACCACGCCACTGAAGTGCAAAAACAGCAGCTTCCCATGCTGCAGCAACTTCCGCCTGCATCGAAGACCCAACGCCTGCCAACCTCATAGCCAATGCTACTACAAATTCTCCCGCTGCATTCCTAATGATAACGCCGACACCACCCATAGTTGCATTCTCATCCCATGCCCCATCAAAATTACACTTGAGCCATCCTTCCTCCGGAGTCCTCCATGGCTGCAAAATGATGGGCTTGTCATGCTTTTGAACCACATTCCACTTTTTAAACTCAATCAGCCAAGTCTGCGCTTGTAATTGAATGTCCTGAGGTCATGAGGCTGATCCCTGCCAAATTAATTCATTACAGGTATTCCAAATCTTCCAGAGCAAGACCAACGCCAAATCAAAGCTGTCCCGAGAAATAGACTGAGCCAAACTAGATAACCACTCCTGGAAACCAACCTCTCTATGCCGCAACATTTGTAGCCCCAATGGACTAGAAAACCATATTGCTGCAACTCAAGAACAATATAGAAAGCCGTGTTCAATTGTTTCAGGACCGTTGTTACAAAAAGGACAACAATCATCAACAAGAATCTTCCTCTTCTTTAAGTTAACCCTGGTTGGTAACGCATTCAAACAGGACCGCCAAATACAAATTTTTACTTTACCTGGTACCTTAGCACGCCACAGAGCCTTCCAAAGGAATTGAGTCTCCTCCATCATAACAGACCCAGTCGGTATATCACCGCAAACTTCACTGCACGACCGAGCAACGAAGTATGCGCTTTTAGTTGTAAACATTCCTCTTGGTTCTTTCACCCAAATTAACTCGTTAGGGGGATCAAATAGACTCAAAGGAATGCTCAAAATAAGATTGGCCTCCTCTTCGAAAAACATTTTGCAAATCAAATGCTAATTCCACTGCACACGGTTCGAAATCACCATGAGGGAGCGCACAATGAGGTTTAGGTGAAAACCGTCTGGTATAGGGCTAAAGACCTTGGCATAATTTTCTCTCGGGAGCCAATTATCCCCCCATATTTTAATATTCAAACCATCTCCCACCCTCCAACGTGCTGCACGCTGAAGCAATATTCTAGCAGCCGCCACACTCTTCCAGCAATAAGACAAATTGGACTTTACCGTAGCATGGAGAAAATCCGTAGCAGGAAAATAACGGGCTTTAAAAATTTGGGCAACAAGAGATTGGGGGTGGTGAATAATAAGCCATCCCTGCTTGGCTAGTAAAGCAAGATTGAAAGCATACAAGTCTTTAAACCCCAACCCACCATCACTTTTAGGCTTACACATCTTCTGCCAACTTACCCAATGTATACTCCTTTTCCCCACCAGAAATGTGCTACCATCTGATTTAACTCATCGCAAAACGTTTGCGGAAGCAAATAAGTCAGCATAGTATAAAGGGGAACTGCCTGAGCCAAAGACTTAATGAGAATCTCTTTACCCGCACTGCTGAGAAGACTACCACGCCAACCGTTAAGCTTCTTCCAAAGCCTATCCTTAATATATGCAAACGTCTTTTTCTTAGATTGACCAGTGAGAACTGGCAAACCAAGATAACGGTCATAGACTTCCACTCGACATACCAAGACAATCAACAAGAACTTGGGCATCAATTTCATTCACATTCGCACTAAACGATACACAACTTTTGGTAGGATTTAACGCTTGTCCGGAGGCCAATTCACAACATTTTAATAACTCATTCAATTCACAGCATTCCTACAAAGAGCTTCTAGCAAAAATAAAGCTATAATCAGCAAAGAGGAGATGATGAACACTTGGAGCACCATTACAAACCTTAATACCTTGAATCCGGCCTTGAGCTTCCCAATCATCCAACAAAGCCGAGAGGCCTTCTGCACATATTACAAACAAGAACGGAGACAATGGATCCCCTTGCCGAATTCCTCGTTTAGGGTGTACGAAGCCCACAAGATCCCGATTAAGCTTGAAAGAATAAGACACAGAAGTAACACACATCATAATCCAATTAATCCATTCCTCAGCAAACCCCAAACGTAAAGACCATTCAATACTATCATAATTTGACTAGTTGAAAACTAGTCCAAAATTTTCGACTATAATCACGACTAAATTCCTAATCAACCACTGACCACGTACATATCGGCTCTGTGCACTTTAAGTCTGGAGCTTTCACAGTAATGAATGTATAAAGTTACCATTATTCTCTATTCTCTATGATAAAACACAAAATACAAAATTTAATACTGCAAGAAATTGATATTCCATCTCTACTCAGATATGACCAACAGTGAATGAATGATGAATCATGAGATTCCTTGAACCCAAATCAAAACCCCAGAAAAACTAGATCATACCAAATTGTCATGGCCAATTAAAGATGAGTGAACCACATTACGGACCAACAACATCCATTAGTACTGTCTTTATCACGTGTGATACGATTGGACGTAGGATCTATATATGAGCTGAAGTTGGTACCTTTCGGGTAAGAATTGTTACCCAACAAAATGTTGAGTTTGATGATCACAATCTGTGGAATGTCATGCTCATGTAAACCTAGCTCATCAAACCCTCGACCTCCTGAATAACTTACCTACACAGGAGAAATATGTTCATATCTCTACACATATTAAGTGATACGTAATATGTCATACGACAAGTGAAATAATGAGAATGTGAACATAACATCGTAGTATAAAAGTTTTCTCGTGGATATTATCTGTAAATGCATCAATAAAATAGTCAACAATATTTAAAGGTGGTGTTTTTTTAGTTTTTTTATTTTGTATTTCTAATTAAAGGCATTGCTAAAACGCGTAGATGGTTATAAGATCAAAATCAAATTATACAAAAAGGTATGCAAAATCGAAAAGATCACGAACACACATGGGAGGGAGATGACTTAAATTGGTAAAGCTATAAGACCCAGTTCATGAGCCAATATCATGAACTCCATGATTTTCACAAACGAATGTGGAAGACATGAATCACATTCTTTAATAATTAACTGTTAAATGTCATCTTTAATCTTTATCTTGATCGATCTGTTATTGAGGCGCCTGTGTGGAGAAAACTAGGTTTCTCTCTCTAGACTTGTTTGCACGTTTAGGGTGCGTTTGTTGCGCCGGACTGTCTCGGACTGGACTAGCTGCAGGGACTAAGCTGGACTGGCTTAGACTAGACTAAGCTGGACTAACTTAGTGAAGTGTTTGGTGCAATGTCGGACTAAGAAGCAGGATAATAAAAACAGTATTGTTCACCAGATTTGTGTTTGCTTAGAGTAGGACTACAAATTTTTGCCATTGTGTAATAGAGTAATGCTACAAATCTCATGATATGGGTTAATTGGAGCATATTTTTGCCATGTATATTATGAATCTTAAAAAAAGAGGACAATTGTTTTGTTTCTATTACTTGCTAATAGAATTGGGACATACTATAGTTGGGGCATACTATTTATAAATAGTTGAGTTTAATTTGCAAATGTAGCTTGATTTAAACTCTATCACCCAAAAGAAGAAAAAGAATAGTGCCCAATACATGCAACTTCAACAAATACAAGTACATAAGAAGATACTTGTGACAAGTCAATCTTTGCTATTGATTGACTCTTAAAACATCATTCACTAAACTTTCATCCAGGATATTTTACAAAATGCCAGTGAACTATAGTATAGCATTCCAAAGTAGATCTCCATAATTTACAAAATCCTAGTTAACATTAGCCAAAATACTTTATAGTGCAAAGCTAAGTTATAAGCCATAACATAAGATTGTACGATTAATAAAATACATCCATGTCAAAAGGCACCACATAATATACTCATCCGCTTGCGTTGTCGCTTAAAAGCCTTTGGACGAACACTTTCTTGAGTTTCGGTTTGATTGCCCTGAACACTCCCACATTTTTTGGTTTATCCAAAATAAGAGACAATGCATCAATTTGATCCATAGGAGAAAGACCCATTTCTTCAAGTTCGTTAGCTATGTCACTATGATCTACAATACCTTGAACTAAAGCTTCAGTTACCATTTGCATCCTCTTCCCACTTTCAACATAAAATTCTTTCAGTCCACTGATAATTGCCTCGGTTCCATCACTTGAACTTCCCACACCTCTTTTCCTCTTTCGTTGGCTATTTTCAGATGGGGTGCTTTGTTGGCTTTGTTGGTTCATTGAAGAAACAAAATTTTCACCTCCAATATCACTTGCACCAACTTGATCATGACTTTGTTCCTCCACCATTTCAGCAGGGGTTTCGGCTACATTACCCGTAGCCCGATCTTTTCCAAATATATATCCAAATCTATCATAGAGTGGAAAAGGTTTGCTTCTCCATCCATCGGCTTCTTTATTTTTCTAAGATTGTATCAACATAGCAAAACTAAAATTTAGCATGCGTAACAAATATAGCAGCAAGAATGTAACTAATGTATAAATAAAATAGGATATGAACCTGCACATATGTTTGCCAAGCGTCATCACTGTCAACTTCAACGCACTTTTTGACATCATTCCATGCAAATCCACTTGTGTTTATCATGTCAACGACCAAACTATATGTTTTTTTCCATTTCTTCAACTTTGACTCAATATGTGGATTTGCCTTTATATTGGAATGAGGACATAAAACATTGACAGCTTTCGCTATTTCAATCAAAGTACCTTGTTTGAAAGCACCGGTGTCACACCGTTGCTTCCGAGCAACAAAATCCTCAAGAACGGATAGTAATACTTCTTCCTCAAATGCTTCCCATTTACGCCTTCTTCCTTTTGGCTCTTGAGTAGCATTCAAAATATTGTCCTTATCCATACCTAAACAAAAAATATTTGAATGTCCTAAAATACAATACAAATAATCAATTTGCATAATATCCAATCAATTTGCATAATATCCAATTAATTTGCATACCATCCAATCAATAAAAAATTTTTAACATTCACTGATGAGCAATCTAATCATTTTGCTAATATCCAACAAACACACACACACACACAGAGAAATTACACACACACACACACACAGAAACACACACACACACACACACAGGGAAATTGATTGGGTTCCCCCCTACACACACAAAATTACACACACACACACACACACAGAGTACACAAACACACACACACACACACACAGTACACAAACACACACACACACACACACACACGGGGGAATTGATTGGGTTCCCACCCCACCCCCTACACACAAACACACACACACAGAAATTACACACACACACACACAGAGTACACAAACACACACACACACACACAGTACACAAACACACACACACACACACATACACACAGAGTACACAAACAGACACACACACACAGAGAAATTACACACACACACACATACACACACAAAATACACAAACAAACACACACACACACACAGAGAAATTACACACACACACACACACACACAGAAATTACACACACACAGAGTACACAAACACACACACACACACACGGGGGAATTGATTGGGTTCCCACCTCACCCTCTACACACAAACACACACACACACACACACACACACACATAAATTACACACACACACAGAGTACACAAACACACACACACACACACATACAGAGAGAAATTACACACACGGGGGGAATTGATTGGGTTCCCACCCCACCCCCTACACACAAACACACACAAACACACACACACACACACAGAGAAATTACACACACACAATACACAAACACACACACACACACACAGAGAAATTACACACACACAGTACACAAACACACACACACACACACAGAAATTACACACACACACAGAGTACACAAACACAAACACACACACACACACACACACACACACACACAGAGTACACAAACACACACACACACAGAGTACACAAACACACACACACACAGAGAAATTACACACACACACACACAGAGTACACAAACACACACACACACATGGGGGAATTCATTGGGTTCCCACCCCACCCCCTACACACAAACACACACACACACACACATAGAAATTACACACACACACACACAAAGAAACACACACAGACACAGAGTACACAAACACACACACACACGCACAGACACACACACACACAAACAGAGTACTCCCATTGTTGAAACCCCAAATTTTAAAAATCGAAAACTGCATGTGGGTAGGACTTCCAAGTTTGACAACTTTGACATCCTAAATTCCCAAGTTCCATCTCATCTTATGAAAACCCCAAATTCTAATCTCAATTTCACCTAAATATCAAAACCCTAGTTTGTTCAAATGCAGAGGTCTATGATTGAAAATTTCTCAAACCCAAAACAACAAAATCAAATAAAGCTCAGTAAAATTACCATCTGCAACACAAATAGATGAAATTAATAGAAGAATCGAAGTTTACCAGACAACTGGAGGTAGATGAGGGCGAGCAGATGCAGAGATCGGAAGACGCAGAGATGAGGGTGAGGAGGACGACGCTGAGGGAGCACGGCAAAGACGACGTTGAGGGAAGACGCAGAGATGAGGACGAAGGGAAGGCAGAGATGAGAACGAAGGGAAGAACTGCAAAAAATCTCTCGGTTTGCTCTGGCTTACAAGTCCGCCCAATTTTGGGGTTGCTCGGCTAAGGAGGTCGTTAATCCAAGCGAGTCCGGGTTAAGCTCATTAAAGCTAATCCGGATGCACACCAAACAAAGGACTATAGTCCAGTCCAGTCCAAGCCTTCTTAATCCTGTCAAACAAACGTGCCCTTAAACTCTAATTATCATGTAGCCACACTAGAATTTTTAAATATTATTCTTACAGATGGGTCAAAAACTCTACTTTTTTTTACACTAATAAGGTGGAGGAGTGACCTAAACTTCACAATAGACTAGCAATAGTGTGATTTAAGGTGGAATATTGTAGTACATAAGTGGCCAAAGGACAAGAAAAGTAGAAAGTTGTATTTTTCATTTTGTTTTAAGCACCGCCGGCGCCTCTTACACGACCGAGCCTCCAAATGTGAATATTAATAAAATATTTCGACCATATAATAGATGCACACCAGAATTCATGCAATTTAAGTAAGAAATCAAGACATCCACAAAAAGGAGAAAGAAAAGGAAAATGTGTATAGAGCAATCAAATTGTCAGCTTTTAGATTTTTAAACCAAAACTATCAATAAACGCAAAATTCGACACCAACACGGTCATATAAAAAGAGTAATCAAATTCTTCAATTCACACGATTTAACGGCCAAAATTGAGAGTGATGTATGAGAAGTAAAATTAAATGTGTGGATAGCATCATCCTATAAAAGTTCATAATTAGAGATCGTTAGATTATTTCTCTTTGACTAAAAAAAGATAATCACGCTTTCAATATTACGATGCATAATATACATTCTCGTGTTTGTTGTGAATCATATTTAATACCTCTAAGTAAAATTGATCTTACAAACCGAATATGGTAATGCTAAGGAAATTAAATTTCGAGACAAAATTTGTAAACTAAATGATGTGACACTAATAGGAATGAACGTGTTAATCAACGTTTAAGTAATAAACCAATCATTAACTTCAATGTCTTTTAGTTTCCAAAATTTTATTTGCAAATATAATCTCCTTAGCATTACCCAACCCAATAAATTAAATAAATAAAAAAAGGAAAGAAAACCTAGTCAAGGAAGAGTGCACAATAAGTAACTTAAGTTAACCTTCTTGTGTGACAGAAATTTGCTAGGTGGAAACGACCAGAGAAATTTGCTGGTTGTACTCAAGGTCTAAAATATCGATGATATCGGAAATATCGGTAATCCAAAAACACGGAAATTTCGATGGAAATATCGGGATATTATCGATATCGATAAAAATTGAATAAAAACCACGAAAATTGTAAGAAAAACTTGGAAATTTTTATTGAAACTTTGCAGGATGTTTATTTAGTCAATTATCTATTAGTTTATCATTAAAAATTGGAAGGAAATGCATGGCATGATGGATTTAACTGATTTAAGTTGATAATATAGCGAGCTGGCAAACATTGTGAGTGTAAAAAATATATAAATATTTTAGCATATTTTCACAAAAATATAAGTGATATGGTGGTCAAGGTGTTGAAGGAGTAAAATGGGAGGGGTTCGAATCCCCTTGGTGTTTTTTTAAATATAGAAATTTAAAAAATACGGAAATTTCGATGGAAATATCGATGACATCGGAAATATCGGTAGTCCAAAAACACGGAAATTTCGATGAAAATATCGAGATATTATGGATATTTTAGACCTTGGTTGTACTGCACCCAAAAGTCTATGGTTCCTGAATCCCCAAGTAATCCTTTTGTTTAAGGATAATCCCAGCCGCTTGCATAGATCCTCTCTCTCTCTCTCTCTCTCTCTCTCTCTCTCTCTCATAAATACCCCATTACATCTCACTTCCTGTCCAAACTTCCCTTGAACAAAAAACTCCCTCTTCTTTCTTTTTCTCTCTTTTTTTCCTGACACACAAAAACACTACAGATACACTTAGTTATTCACCATCTTCTCTTCTTAGTTTTCTGCACCCACATCTCTTAGATTATTAACCATGGTGGTGGCACCTCCAAACCCAATTCGCAACGAAAAGATCCAGGCCGTTAATCTCCCCATCATAGACCTCTCAGCCGAGAGGTCTCAAGTGAGAAAACTCATTGTCAAAGCTTGTGAGGACTATGGTTTCTTCAAGGTCATCAATCATGGCGTCCCAAAAGATATTATATCCACAGTGGAGAAGCAAAGCCTCAGCTTCTTTGCCAAACCAGTGTCCGAGAAGCAAAGAGCAGGACCTTCCGATCCCTTTGGCTATGGCTGTAAGAACATAGGCTTCAGTGGTGATATGGGAGAGGTTGAGTACCTTATTTTCAACACAAACCCAATTTCTATAGCTCAAAGATCCAAAACCATCTCAAATGAGCCTACAAAATTCAGGTACTTGTTCTTATTTTGTTGTTTTTACAAATTTTTACATTTTTTTGTTATTTTTGCATGTTTTTAGTTTTTATACTTTTATTATTTACCCTCCTCTTGTATGTATGATTGTATATATCTAGGATTCTCTCGCTATTTCAGTAGTTATTATTGGGTTTCTATTCTGTGGTTTTTAGTTACTTTTTCTTTAGGTAGGTGGTACATGACCCGTAAAATTTAGCTAGAATATATCAAATGAAGGACGGTCGCAGGAACGGGTAACAATTTTGTGTAGGTCTAGGGATGAACTGTTCATTAACTAGCAATTTACTTTGTTTTTTTCAAAGAAAATTATAACATATGCAATATTTTTCTTGTTACGCAATTCTGTTTAATTATTATTGGGTTAACTTTATTTTTTTGTTTGTCGCAAATGTGGATTTCGAACCTTGATATTTTAAGCCTACTCCTGCTCATATCTCTATCACAATAAACTTATTTAAAAGAAGATAAACTGATCAGCTGCAAAGTTGATTCAAATTCAAATTAACTTGATGATTTTAGTTTATCTAACAACCTCATCTTGTTTTTTTCTCATAATTTCCTAATTTCCCAATTTATTTTATGATTCGAATTCATTTCAATTACATTTTTTTACACAAATCTTAAAGCATTTATTTTTTAGAGTCATCAATGACATTTTATAATAATAACTTTCTACAGAATAAAAAGTGCAAATAACCATTTAGAATGTTAATAACAATTTCTCATTTTTATATGTATGAAAAATCAAAATTAAAATAAAATTGAAAAGTAAGAAATAGAAGAAACCATTTGGTTGTTCACGTGACTTGTTAAAATCAAAACAAACACTCAAAAAAACAAGGGAACAAAGGGACCTCTTCTCGACTCCTAGATGGTGGGATAAGCTGTCAGTGACACTCTTACTCACTGAGTCAGTCACTCCTCTTCCTCCTCTTCTCTGTCGATTACCAAGATTGTACACAAATTAGAGAGTTAGCATGTTTTCCATCACTGAACTGGGAAATCGGAAAGGCGAAAGATGGAATACAAAATTGTTGTTCCATTATTGGAATCAGGATGCTCTCCAGATTCTCTTTGGGGATCTTGAAGATTTTCAAATCGTATCCGTTTATCGTACATCATACGGTTAAAAATCATTTTAAATATTTTTATTTTAAATTAAATATAAATAGTATCTGACGAAAACTAGTTGCATGATATATAATAAACGGACACAATTTAAGGATTCTCATTATCCTCGTGTAAAGAGGATCGAAGAAGATCCTCCTCGCCATTATTGTAATGAAAATTGGGGAATCAGAATGACAAGTCAGAAGCAGTGGCACATCAAGAGCGCCTAATCATATCATATAATGCAAAATATAAATAAATAAATAACTAAGAATTAAGCGGTTCATTTGGGTGTTGAAAAAGAACTCAAATACATTAAGGGAGAACTTGTCGTATAACTGTTTGTTTAACTTCTTATATTTATCTATTATTATCGTGTATATTTTAAACTCAATTCCTAAAGAAATTTTTAGTTATATTAGTTGCTTGTATTTATCTATTTTCTTGGTTATCTTTATTTTATACATCGTAGTTAGAATATCTGGATGGGGTTAGAAAGTGACTAGTTTTTAGACTTTGTGTTACTAAAAAGCTAAGAAAACAAAGGTCACGGAAAGTTGGAGTAGAAATAAACTTTCATGTAACAAGTTTACAATACTATGATTTTTCAAGTGAAATAAACTTTCATGAAACAGTCCTTAAAACTTAGTATCAAGTCATGTCGAAAGAATCTTATACAGTGTCGTGTTTTAGGGAAAATGATTCTTGCTGGATCCTTTTCTTGGGATTCAGGAAATCATATCCGTTCATCGTGCATCGTACTATCAAAAATCATTTAAAATTAAATATAAATAGTACTTAACGAAAACTAATCGTACGATGTACGATGAACGAACATAATTTCTGAATCTTCCGGATATCCAGAAAAAGGATCTCCGTGTATTTTAGTAATCTAAAACACTATGATAGAGGTGAATATGTTCCATGATCCGTCGGTTTCATGCAACAAGTGAAAGTGCTGCAAGCTAGTTTGTGGGTTCTGAATATCCTATCCTGATGAGTGGTATTGTCTAAACAGTTCTGCAGTGAGTGCATACATTGCAGCAGCAAGGGAATTGGCATGTGAGCTTTTGGATCTGATTGGTGAGGGACTGTGGGTCCCTGACACATCAGTCTTCAGTAGGCTGATCAGGGGTGTCGACAGTGACTCCGTCTTCAGGCTCAATCACTACCCGCATCTGCACAGCAAGCAGGACTTCTGCAAGGATAAGGACACGTCACCCTCCTCCTTCAGCAGTAACATCAGGAAGGTAGGGTTTGGGGAGCATTCTGACCCTCAGATCCTCACCCTCCTCAGATCCAATGACGTGGGCGGCCTCCAAATCTCTCCACAAGATGGGGTTTGGGTCCCTGTGCCCTCTGACCCCACGGCCTTTTGGGTTAATGTGGGTGACGTGTTGCAGGTAGGTTGATTCTCTCTCTCTCTCTTGTTTTTCTCTCTCTAGATATTCATATGTCATGGTAATCACAATCTTTAAAAAGAAGACTTTGAATTGATTGAGTCTGACTTGGGAATTTAGGGTTTTGCACGTAGCTTTTGAGACACTTTGAGTAATCTCTGCAATTTTGACTGCACGTAGCTTTTGCATTATTGGTAAGTGAGGGCCCAGCATATCAGTTCATAACCAATCAGCGTGTGACTTTAGTTAGGGGGGGCTGGCCCATTGGGTAATTGATGACTAGCCATGTTTGAAAGCAGACTGGAACGGAAAAGTGCTTCGTTAGTTGGACCGCATGCCATTTATGGTGTGTTGGGACTACCTCACAAAAACAAGGTGAATTTTCCTATCAACTTAATTTAATTTCTCCAAGAAAAGTCAAAGTAATAACACACCTATTCCCTTTATGTTCCCCTTGAGTTGGTTGCCTTTGTTTAGGGTAGTCCTAGTACTTCCTTTGCAAATGAGTTTTGTGGGATAAATCTTGACTGTTTTGAATGTTGTTAAAGCATGCGGTTGATCGTGAGTCCTTGATAATCTCACAGTTCATCAATAATTGACAATTGTATTGAGTGGTTGTTAGTCACTGATGGAAGTGAATTCTACAACTTATCAATAGTTCACGGTCGCATCGCGTGCTGTGTTTGATATAGTGTAGTTATATCCATACACCTGTTTTCACTTCTCACACACTCTTATCAATTTTCAGCAATTAGATCAAATGAATTGAAGATGATCAATGATCAGGAATTAACAAAAGTGTGGGTGAGGGTAAAAAATAAGTGTGTAAATAGTACTACCTTTGATATATATATATATATGTTGTAGAACAACTAATGTATCTATCCATAGAACAAAAGAGGGCATGAAGAGTGATAAACCTTACCTTAAGGTGCGTTTGTTTGCACTCACAAGCATTCACTAGATTGGACTGGATTAACTAGCAAAGTAGTCTCGTGTTTGTGACAAAGTTTAATGAGACTCGTCCCGACTAAACGGGACTAAGCTCTTCGCTAAAGGGTCTTAACGAAACCCTCCGAAATCGGCCGAACTGCTAAGCCCACTCCTCTCCACTTCGCCCTCCTCGCTTCGCCCCTCTTGTGTACTTGTTCCTTGCAAGATTCGAAACCCATATCCCATCTACCAACTCCCTACTTCGCCCCTCTCATCTACCATTTTTCAACCCATATCCAGCAAAATTCAAAACAAAAAAGGCAAAATTTTGCAGTCTTTCCATTTTCAAAATCATATCCAAATCCAAAATTCTAAACAAAAAAGCAAATAAAATATTACAAAATCAATGTGCGTATGAAATGCATGATAGTCGCTCTAATCACACATGCACCAAGTCCTGACTCCTTTATCGCAGACCTTTGCCATTGACGCCGGAGAAGCAGACCCATGAATACCCAGATGACCCAGATTCTAATTCAGGTTCTGATTCACCAATTGGGTCTTAGAAAAATTAGGAAGAAAAGAGGGAGATGAATGGAGAACAAAAGGAAGAAAAGAGGGAGATGAACGAAGAACAAAAGGAAGAAGATGGAGATGAAGAAAAAGAGGGAGAGGGACGAAGAAAAATTAGGAAGAAAACAGAGGATGAGGGGCGGAGAAAATTTAGGAAGAAAGAGGGGATGAACGGAAAACAATTGGGAATGGAATGAGGTTTCTAGAATGAGAAAATAGACAGAAGTAATAATAAAATATTACTAAATATTTATTAAATAATATAAAATATTAATAAATATGAATTAAATAATATAATATTGGAATTTGTTATTAGCATTAAATCAGTCCAGCTTAGTCTAGTCTAAACCAATCCAAGTTAGTCTCCGAAACTAGTTCAATCCGAAATAGTCTGGCACAGCACAGCAAACGCACTGTAAGAGTAGTCATGCTTCTTAAAAATTTAACTCTTAAAGAACCCCCTAAGAAAAGTTCTCATTAAGTAGTCACTTCTCAAGATATTCCGTTTGGTTGGATAAAAGTGAAATGAAAACAACTTGTCATACTTAATTGAAGCTTCTTGTTGGGTTGAGTGACTTCCTGCTTTTCCAAGTACAAATTTCTTAAAGGTGATAAAGAAGTTTGCTGATTCATAGATATCAATAAAACTGTTTCTAACACACTTTTACACGAACTTCTGAATCATATCGATAATAGAAGTGAGACACATGGACTTATATAAGTTCTTAATGTAATTCCTCGAAGACTCATGGACTTGTTTAGTTGAATTGTGTTTTAACTAATTTTTCCGTTAATTTTGAAGGCCATGACAAATGGAAGATTTATGAGCGTTAGGCATAGAGCCTTAACCAATTCATCGAAGTCCAGAATATCAATGGCGTATTTTGCAGCTCCCTCCCTTAACGCATGTTTGAGTGCTCTTCCAGAAATGGCCACACCTGAGAAGCCTCGTCTCTACAAACCCTTCACTTGGGCTGAGTACAAGAAAACCACGTACTCTCTAAGCCTTGGCGAAAACCGTCTTAATCTCTTCAGAATTTCTTCAAATGATGAATGCTTCATGGATTAAGGAGCAGCAACGAAAAGTTACAGAGAATAAAAAAGAAACATAGGACAGTGAAAATTCTGAAGTTAAGCAGCTTCTTCCACTCAAGAACTTTTTCCTCTCTTTCTTTCTTGTTTTTCATGAATGCAGTTTTTTCTTACTCATAGTGAAAGTCATAGACTTTGTACTTATAAATGGGGGAAATGTTGTTCTTAATTAGGTCATTAATGAAAAGAAAAAAATTATTCTCAATAGATTTACGGGCTTTGTTTAATTTTTTTTCAAAATAAGAAGAAAGTAGAGATAAATAATCAAACTCTTGTCGTGAATGTATTTTTTGATATTATTTTACTTTTGTTTAATTGAAAGACAAGATAAACATCAAATTTTTATCGCGAATGTGAACCGATGTATGCTCTATTATTTGAGATTGAAACCCCACCATGAAAATTATTGTGGAGATCGAGATCTTAGGTTTTCAAGCTGTGTACGTATTCCTTTATTTTCAAAAAAAAAAAAAAAAAAAGTTCAAATATCTTTCTTGGTCCAAAATGTCCACTAGGGAGAAAATCTGTGCTGCATGCACGTGGGATTCTGTGTACAGAGTCCAGTTCATGGTCCCTTTTATTTTGGTGCAAGAGTCCAGCTCATGGCATCGAATGATAATCTTTGGTTGGTAACCTACTGAAGATTGTTTTTCCTCTCCTACCTTACTCCATGGACCAGACTGCACCTTACTCATCTTCACTTCAAATATGGGAATGTGTTGGGATTCTGATGTATCATTGAGATATATCCTCCTGAGTTTACGACACTCATTTTCTGTTCTCTATATATATATATATATATATATGGGATAGGATTAAGGGATAAATATTTTTACAAATACTTTTACACTTCTTGTTAGTCTTTAGATTTATTTGAATCCAATGATCCTGAATAAAACTAATATATATGACTCATCTAAACTACTAAATGATGTGGCGCTGATGACATGGAAATAAAAAAACTTTAATCAATTAAAAAATTTTGAGGAAAATTTATTAGGTTATGGAAACTTAAACACTTCGGAGCCTCCATCTTCATCTAACTCCCTATGCCATTGTTAATCAAGATGACAAGAACTCAATCATGGATATATCAATCTCACTCCATACAACCTAACTGACCTTTTCACTTTCTTCTTCCTATTCTCTCTCTCCCATCTCTTGAATCCTATAGTATCAATACTATATTTTCATGGGTTGCCGGTAAATGATGGGAATGTATAAAAAGTGGGCTGAAGAAGATAGATTCAGAACTCTCGCCTCGTTAAATTTATTTTTTTATCTGTTTGGTTCAATCACTGAAGATCCCCCAGTTTCTTAGCCCAGAATTTGAATCTGGATATAGTCGGGGAAACAAAATTGAATCTTCCTAGAAAGTGATGAGGTTTTAACCCTAAAACTGATTTACATCAAATTTCTTAAGTATGTCCTTGATTGACAAGAAAGCTTTCTAGTGGCTGGTTATTGCATAATATAAACAAATGAACTAATCAAAATTTTTATTTGATGCACAACACAATGGCATGAAGGAAGATGGTGTTCGCCAAGGAAGATAAATGGTTTAGGTGCAACATGACTCTTTTCAAAATATTTTAAATTTTTAGTAGAGGTTTATGTTAATTTATTCCAAGTCATCGCCACAACACCTACTAAATTAATGACAATAATCTTAACTTTTAATTATGACCATTAGATTGAAAAGGATCTAAGGTCTAATAAGGAGTGTAAAGATATTTGTACCTTGATCTTATCCCTATATATATAGTTTGTAAGGCACACGGTAACTTTTTTCAAGGATCGGTTGTCTATGTTTTAATTCACTATATATAAATATTGGACCAATAAAAAATGACTAAAAACATTAATTTGTAGTTGAAGAAAATGGACAAGTACAGTTTTGCAAAGAAACTCTAAAATAGGTATCATTTAATCAAACGGTGATGTGATTCCGAATTTGAATGGTTTTTAGTAGACATAATATTTGAGGAAAAAACGTAAAAGATATACGGATAGATTGATGAAATACATTATCAAGTAAGCTCTACATAATATATATTTAAATGTTCTATTGACAATTACAGGTAAAAAATTTCCCGCTTGACTGGAGTGACCTTAATATCGTTACAGATATAGGACCAAAGACTGATGTAAATAAGGTGGGGGAGGAATCCAACCCAAAACCATCAAAATCAATTTCTAGGTTTGTGGAAGTAGGGAAATAATTGAAATAGGTAAAGACTAGTGTGGGAGTGTGTCCCTATAGAAGGTGAGGGGACCCCAACTGCATCCTCCAACCTAATTAAAATTACACAGAAAGCTGCGATGTTCATCAGCAAAACAAAATCCACTCTAATTTCTGGAAATTTTTTTTTTTTTTTAATTTTATATGTTTAGCTTTCCTAAAGTTTCAAGCTAAAAATCAACTTTTCATGTAAAATTTGAATAATGTGAATCAAGTTTTTTATACAAAATATTAAATCAAGTTAGGTTCGTAAATCAAGTTAGGTTCCTAAAAGCTCCATTCATTGTAAAAATCTGAAGTCTTAAAACAGAGGAAAAAAACTCGCCGATAATGCAATACTAATATAAAATTGCAATACTGGTGAGGATTTTTTCCTCTTCATTTTTCATGTGATTGGCAATGATATTAATAATTGTCATGGAGACTAAATTAATAGGTAATAGGAAATCTACTCGATCGGATAAAATCTAATTTTGACGCGTAAAAATTAAACGAGAAAATTAACTTGCTAAATCAAGTAAATGGCTAAACGTCGTTCAAATTGGTTACATTTTCACCAACGTAATACATGTAAATTTTCAACAACATACAATGAGACATGAGTTAAAAGGCTCTCCTAAAACTCAGCCTTTTAACTACAATCAGTTACTTCGATTAATGTTCAACAGAATATGCATTTCACACCTGCTGGCTGTTAGAGAAATTCTAAAGCCAATTATATCAGATTGAATCATCTTCCAGGGTTTTGTTAGTTACCCCACGCTCACCGCCTTTCCCACAAGCACTGAGCACAAAGATATCCTTGTCACTAGACCGCAACCTGAGATTTTGCAGCAAAGCGTGAACACTTCTTTCGACTAGTTTTATTGAGTGCACAAACGCAAGTCTCTAGAAGTTCATAATCCTCCTCCCAAAACAACAATGATGCCTTGTCGGGGTTCTCCAAAAGCATCTTCGAGGTTAGGTAACCAGCAATTGTCCATGTCTGGTGAAGCCGGGATTGCTTGCCTATAAATCTCCCGCTTTTTGTGTCATAGTATTCAGGCCAGTTATCCATAGAAAGCCTCTTCTCTGCCAAAGCAACTGCCTTTTGCGCTAATTCTGTCCTCCCCATCTTGATGCAAGCCAATGTGAACTAAGATAATTATAGAAGACACAGTTACAGAAATCAGATAATCGGTTGCAGCACATGCTATACAAAATATATAGAACCAAGGACAATCGGTAGGTGCACAGAATAACCCTCTGGACCACCTCTGCAAAATAAACCCAAAAAGAAAGCGGAAAAATCCAAAGAAAGTACTTTTATGACATTACCTGCCATAGGAGGGTTGGCCAAGATCCGCCATTATGATATGACCAAGGCCTACAAGTGGAGACAATAAGTGCATAAGCAATAAATTCAACCGGGAGAAGAGCTTGTAGTCAGAAGATTTGCAGAACAATGAAGTATACATGAGTAACAAAGAGAATAAAATCTAGCGAGCCTCACGTGTTTTTTGGGTCACCACCAGTAATTATTCGCCATTCTTCATACTCCAGAGCAGGGTAGCAAATTTTAAGGGGCATTTGAGCTACGAAATCATCCCATTTGGCCTCAATCAAATTCAAGATGCCCTCATTCTGTTTTTGTGTACCGAGGGATGATACAATGGACCACAGATTTCCAAGAGTGAAGAACCTAAAATCCATATGCGCAGGTTGCAGATTGCCAATGAGGTAACCACCTTCCTCAGGAATCCAATCAACTAACCAAGATGGAATTTGATCTGGATAGATATTGAACTTGTTGACGGCATCTGTGGAATATTCCTCCGTTTTGTAACGATAAATCTCATTAATCTTCTTCATATCCGCCCAATAATACTCTCTGATATGAAACGAGAGTGCACTAAGTCGGTTATTGACTGCAGCCACCAAATCTTTTGTCCCATCATTGACAATGAGCATTTCACGGGAGCATCGTAGAGCTGAATAAAACAAAGCCTGTATAACCAGATTTGTTCAGTAAAGTATAAACCAGAGAAGCAAGCAAAATAAGGGGGCAAGCAGAGGGCTAGTATTCTATCTTATTTATTAATTAACCAATATAAGCCACTGTTCCCAGAGGGGACACTGTGATAGTTAGGAGTTCAGTTTTCTCCTAAGAAATATTGGACTCAACCGATGGTGTGACTCTTGTATAGAAAGGAACAACGTAGAAGAGAACCCAGCTAGCAGCCTAGGATATGACATGTATAAAGGAACTAAAACATTTGTACATTTTCAAACTTACTTGGATTTCAAGAGGGTGTCCATGAATACCCATCCGTCTATCAATCATACAGGACCCATCAGTGACCAACAGGGTCGGAAACATGTCAAATCCATTTTTTAAACACAGATTAAGAATCAGCCTTATGCCTGTCTGGAACTCCACCCTTTCTTGCAATGCATAATCACCTGTGATCTTTCCATAAGCTCTCAACAAGATAATCCACCACAACCCTGTCAAAGTAATTCCAATATAAATAAGATACTATCAATACCAAGTGTAAGATTGTAATGTCAATATGCTCTCCAACTTCCCCCCTCCCCCCAAATATATAACGAGAAGGTTTGTTTATTGAACATCAAGTACGCAGCAGTTATCCCAACCCAAAAATGGACAACAAGAAAAACATAGGCACCAGTTGAGCACCAGTGATTTGCCATTACGCGGCAACTCTAATCTAACTGAACTTGTACTTTATATGTCACAGTAACCAGCAAATAACTTTAAATTACCTGAATCAACAGGTGCTACACGACCGATTGCTGATTCACCAAAATCAGGATCTAAAACTTCCTCAAATGCTCCAGGGTTTCCATCAAGAGGAACAGTCCTCACTTTAAAGCTTGCCGGCATCAACCCTTGCCCAGGGCTGTGGCAGTCCACTGTCTTCTCCCAGCTCTAACATATGACCAAACAAGAATTAATCAGATGAGCCGTCACAAAAGGGAGCCAATGCTCAATGCGGAACCAGATTACCAAAATATATTTGAATTTTGAACAGCATGCCCGTTTCTATTCTTACATCACCACAGATGTCATTGGGTATCAATTGAAGAATTAAACTAGTTAAATCTGCTAATAGGAGGAAACCATGAGATCATATACAAAATCTCAAAATTAAAACTCTAGCAACAAGGTTGCATTAGCATTGGTGTAGAAAAAAAAATTGTGGGAAGAAGAATAAATATTAACATTACCGTTTTAACAGGACCAAAAGTTGTTTTAGACTCCCAGGCTGAGCATTACCGTGTTAACACCAAGAGTTGTTTAAAAGTCTTAGTTTGAAATTATAGTTCATACGCACAAAACTAACTTAGATTTGTCATCAGAGACTTTCAAGGCAAAAGGAAATGTGTAGGAATTCAGATCAGTGACCTCAATGATACCAGATTCATTTGCTGATTTAATTTCACAAAAAACCTTTGCGCTTTTAAATGCTTGGTTCAATATAAACTCTTTCATTTTACGTCAGACAGTTCAATAAGCACATTTCTCGTTATGCCATTTGAGTTCTACAACATCAACTTAATTAATGTTATTAATTCCTCTATTGCCCGACTTATGGATTAAAAGTATTAGTTATTACAAAGAAAGAGTATTTTAAACTGCAGAACCATATGATTAACATGAAAAATGTATATTGCACTAATTACATTAAAAAACTAATGAATTTAATGTAACATTATACGCAGCTGTTAAAGCTTGTGACATTACCTGTAACTGCAAAGTGTGAAGCAGAAAATTCTTGACAATCTCCGCATCCCCATTGAGCAAGAAAGCGAGTGCGGATGGGACAAAATCTCGAATAAAGACCTGATCGTAATTGAGGGGTGTCTTGTCAGCCGGATCAGTAGCAGCAAGAGTTCCCAACGGAGTCCCACAGTAACTAACAACGGAATTTCGAAGTAACCTCCAGGCCTCCTTTTCAATATCAGACAGCTCTCTCTCAACCTTATTGTCATTCAAACCCTTGGAATTACCTACATTTACATTTACATTTGAGCTATTTACCTCTTCCCTAGACTCTTCATCCTTAACTAAATCACCACGATCCGTCTCGATCCTCTCTATCACTAAAGGTTTCACATTCAAGCCACCTTGAATGTAAATACTCTCGAACGAGCTCTTCCCATTTACCTGAGTCTCCACCGAGGTTGAATGGTTCTTAATATCCGACGCTACATTTGGTATCACTAAAACACACCTTCTCCTACTACTACCACTACTACAACCAACACGGCTACTCGCCGTATATACCCTAGACCGCCCCCAATTCGAATCAAAAACCCTAAAATCTCTCTGATTCGGATCGATTACACGTATGCACCCTACAATCTGAGAACTACAGCCACGATCGTGACTTCTCGATCGCAATTTCGACAAATTACCAGTAGCTTTTCTATTCAATTTCGGCTGCCCAGAACCGAAAATTGAAGAACCTCTATAGCCGTAGCCCATGAGAATTCTACAACATGGCCTCACGGAACAGATTCCAATACAATTGCTGCTACTCATTTTATCTATATTTACACTAATCACTAAATACACCAATTTTTTTTTCCACTTTTTTCTTAAAAATTAAAAACAAAAAACAGAAATTTGTATTGTATTTTGGTAATTACCGCTCTGTTAATCTCGAAAAAAAATCAGAAAAACAGAGTTCGATCCGACGAAATTCTTGGATTATATAAATTTTCAGAAATTTAAAGCTAAAATTAATAGAAAAAAATTAGAAAGTAGACGTTACTTACAGTTGATCTGGGCGAAGAGTTTGAATGAATTTGAATGCGACGAACACGAGAGAGAGAGAGAGAGAGAGAGAGAGAGAGAGAGAGAGAGAGAGCGTCTGAAGGAATGTGCAGATTGGGAAAGTCGGTTGAAAGCCGCGCTTTTATAACCAACGGAAAGGTCAAAGATATATGGGAGCTGGACACGGAATTACAAATATGCCCCTGCACGTGCTGAGTTAGGTGTGTGATCGAGGAAAGGGTGATGCTCCAACGAGGGTAAGTTTGTCTTTCTAGCAGCTATTAGAAATGGATCAGATGGGTCGGTTGTGGGGACCCCATGGTGTCCCAGTCGTTGGGATTAAACAACGTGCGGAAATCGAAAAAGCGCGCGTTGGCGGGTTTGTTGTTTTGGATGACGTGGAGGGTTGGGATTGGCGAAGAGGCGAGGTTCCAACCGCGACGGAGGAAAGTCTATACGGAACGCGTGCGTGTGAGTTGGTCGAGGTTTTTTACCAGAAAATCTGCCAACGAGTCTTGCACGTTAGGGTTAGAAACCTGACTTCAGATTTGGGCCAAGAATATTGGGCTTGGATGATTCAAACTTGGTTTAGTTAAGGCCTTTTGATATAATTGGGCTTCTCTGGCCTTCAAATGGGATGGATTTAGTGGGCTCAAAATTGGTAACGTCATTAGGTGGAGTGACCGAAACGAGGAGTTTGTGCAGACTGATCGTTACATTAGGGCGAGAGAGATTTGGGATAACCTCCATATTAATGGGCTAATCAGCGTCCAATTGGTGTTGAACTCAGCATTTACGGAAAGAGAAGTGACGGGTAAAGAGAAATATAACTAGATAGTAGTATTATGTAAAAATGAGGAGTACTTCAGGCACTACTATTCATAGACTTGCTAGATTTGTCGTCCATTTGGGACGTTATTGTACTTGGTTTGATGAAACTCCAATTTTATTCGGGGTCTTCTTGAGAATGACCTCTTCTTCCCTTGTACTATTTAGCCTGTCTGGCTTTGAAATGAAATATATCATCTTTTTTTATTCGTACTTTTTAGTTCGAGTTTTGCTAAGGCATACTTCTTTGATACGGGTGTTGTATTATAAAACACACTCACAACGGGTGGCACTTTACATATAGGGGGCCTCAGAGTCACACCTTTTATGAGTGTTCGTATCTTAGAATTTGTTTTCATATACTCATAACAAATAAGAAATTGCCACGGCATGCGTTACATAAGTTGATAATCAAAAGTTTATATCATAGTTGGTGACTTTAACATTATTCAAGGGAAACACCTAACACTGTACTAGTTAACATTATTGGGGTTATTTGTGTTCTTTTGTTCCAATTTTTTTATTTTGTAATTAATGAGCAAGTAATTACACTATAATCATCACGCACGCACGCACACATATATATATGCTTTTCGACGTGTGCTCCTACAATGCATATGAAAGATGGTATGCCATAGATGCACCTTTACAATATCGTCTTGTGTCAATAATACATTAACATATATTAATTTCTTTTTATGTGTCTTTGTATTATTGACACATGACGTCATTGTACACACATGTATTAGTTATCTCGACACGTATTTATACTATTGACATAAGATGTCACAGATTACCCGTGCCATACAAGTCCTAATGCTCTCATTATTCAATTCGGGAATGGAGCCTGTTACCTTTAGAGAAGCACATGAAAGCTTTAACCCTCGGCCAAGCAAACTTGGTGGTCAAGACATTTCTGTTTTTAAATAAGTAATCCACTCTCTAAGTCTATAATTGTCCCAAGTGCTTTTTAAGTAAAATAAGTAAATTTCATATTGAAAACCGTCACTGATGGCGTAAGCAGTGATTCCAGTGATTCCATTTACATTCGTACTTGATTATGCCAGATGCCACTAATTGTGTAGTAATTAAAATATGAATAATCAAAAAATTAATGATCAAACTCAGCTGCTGCTTGACCCGTGTTTTACGTGTATATTAATGCATAAACAATTTTAACTTGCGTTTTCAGTCAAGGCACGAGGCTGCTAAAACTCGTTAATAATCATTGTTTAGTTTAAAAGAAGATCAATATTTTCTAACACACTTGTCACTTTTTTTACGCTTAAATCATATACACTTGGTGGGACAATTTTAACCCGTAAATCTACATTTACCTGGTTTAATTCAGAGTTCATATAAATCGTTATGCATGTACATCATACAATTGTAGTTTTGATTTTAGAAGGCAAGGCATGGTACGTCAGCCACGTATTTGAAGTTGGAGGTGTCTTACCAATGAATAAATTTTTGAGTTTGATGGTTACACAGTTATGAGGTGTTTGCAAATTTACGTTTTAGTAGATACATGTGTTATAATATGAGTTGATTGATAACATCACATAGCGCGCTGTGATCATAACAATCGGAAAATAACTACAATCAACAAATGATCCACTATTGTAAGGTTACTTTGATAGACCAATGACCAAACCTTATTTGTTGCTCGTGTCATCTAATCGATTATCATCCTTTCCTTAAAATAAAAAAAATTAAAATCCACTGTTAACCCAGTTGTGAAAGCTGAGTAGGGTGATACTGATACATATGTAGGAGTAGACTATATATAAAATTAAAAACTCTCCAATGAAAAAAAAAAGAGAAATTCATCCACCATTTAGTATTCATGTGCGTGCACAAGTTTAAACCATTGACTGATGTGAAACTTGTTATGAAACTCGCATTAACTTAAATAATGCATTTTGCATTGTATTTATCAACTAGCAGTTAATTCGCTTGCTATTCCTATTCATCTCTTAGCCATCCCTTTCCAAACCCTAAGTTTAATGGCTTCAAACTTTCACACATCGCCGTACGTTGACATTCATGCTTCTTATTCAACTCTGTCCCTTCAAGACAATGGAGTAGTAACAAGAAGAATCGTCAAGTTCCGCATGTTTGGGCGCGCATTTAGTCAATAATTTTATCAAAAATATAGCATGTCCACTGTTAATTGTTCATGACGGAACGGAACAAAAGTATGTACTTGGCCTTATCCAATATATGTGACATGTGATCAAGAATCTGGACATATAAAGATCATGCATGCCCCAATATATACAAGTCATGCACGCATCTAATCGTATATGGTTAGGTTTATGTACATTTTTGTTTAGGAAGGGTTTTGTAGCTCATCAATTGGTTAAGAGCATTCTCCGTTACACCTGAAGTCTCGAGTTTGAATCCTCCTTTCTTACTAGTTTGTATAAAAAAGGTACATTTCTCTTCCTATATATGTAGTTTCATTCTGAATCTCCCCTCCCAAATATCGCTCGTATTAGCTTATATATCATTGAAACCGAGTGCTGAATTTGTAACATAAGTCACAAATGCACAAAGCTGTTGAAAAATTTACGATCTTTTTTGGGTGAACTCTCCCAAAACCTAGTGCTAAATGGAAGAAAATCATCTTTGTTAATCTCAAATGTACAGGTAAAATTTTGAAGACTCGTTAATTTCTATGGATTAAGAAGTTTATCAACCTCAAATATTTTGAGGACCACGAAGGTACCCAGGTGATATGGCTTTGTAGTTCGTAATCGAGTTTGCTTTCCTTAATTAATCTAATTTCTTAACATGAACATGAATTAAAGAACCCTAATTATGTAAGCATGAACAAATATATCACCCTAACCAAACAGGATAAGTACAACGAGTCAATCACATATATAATCCAAGTACTAAGTAAGATCTCTCATCATATAACTCAAATGTGGAACACTAACAAGGGCACTTAGTTTATGTGTTACGGGTTGGAATCATCTTCTACACAATTTAGGGCATCAAACTAGAAAGACATGACACATTTAATTAATAGCTAAGTTTAGAATCTATTAAGCTCATCATCTCTAAAATTTGCGGCTATGAAGGCCTTTGACAAACCCTAATTAATTTAAGAACATCGTTTTCAACAGAAAGCTTCACGCAATTGATATATCATGGGTGAGAGATTTAAAGGGAATGGGAATGGATACATCAATTAACTCGAAAATGCTTAGTAAAAGAGAAGAGAAAGTGCTTCAAGGTGGTCCAGACAGAGTTGTAGGAACTGGGAAAATACATGTGGGCTCAATATATCTGTTTGTACACGGCTCCGGAAATAATGATATTTGTCTCTGTTGACTTAGCTATGTTACCATGTGGTTTTGTCTGAGAGATTATGATTCTTAAGCAACATGCGTGGACCTAATTGTTCTCTTATTGAGGAAGTAAACACTAAAGAGAATGCTTTATAGGATGATCTCTTGATTAACGAGTTCTTTTGTTTGCATAAAAGGAAGTGGTGAGACTTTAAGTCAATCTCTTTGTAAGTTTTTGTCTTTCGGGAATGTGTGTGGGTTTAGGGCTATTAAAGTTTTACGCTTAATGACACTAGTACAATGGTTTGGTGGTATCTTTCTCCACATATAAGTGGAGGGTTTTACGTTCGACTTATCCAAAAAATGTGTTTTGTAACAAATTATAGCTGACCTATTATGTGATTTAGCTCAAATC
The DNA here is from genome assembly GCA_024362995.1 of Heteromeles arbutifolia. Taxonomy (NCBI): domain Eukaryota; kingdom Viridiplantae; phylum Streptophyta; class Magnoliopsida; order Rosales; family Rosaceae; genus Heteromeles; species Heteromeles arbutifolia. Next base: position 26,492,003 of record JANCRC010000006.1, read on the forward strand.
CCCACCTTTTAATATCATTGTAACTTAAAAACTTTTACAGTTGAGACATTGGATAAACCTAAATATTCACAGCTCGTATATATTAGTATGTTTGAGAATCTTGAATGTTATGTTTGAAAACAATTATACTTCCAGGTTAACAAATGACGTCTATTAACAATATTCTATATACTAATTAACAAACAAAACATATGTGTATGCATGCATGGCAGTTTGCACTAATTTCAACCTAAGCTTGCTTACTATATTCAATGTTATGAAGAAGAATGAGTTGAAGCTACATAATGTCAAATAGTAGTGGCATGAAAACTTTGAAAATAAAAGCATTTTGATTCCTCCCCACCGCCCTATTTGGTTTGTTTTTCCCAACTTGTGTTCTATACACACCAGAACACCCTCCACAGAGGATACAAAATGAGGCTATACTAGTTCAAAATCAAATTGTCATTAAACTTGAGAACATATATGCTTAATCAGCATTACATATACGTATATTATATAGTACGAATAGTTTTCCAACGACAACTCAATTGTTTTTAAAATGCGCTAGAATTCTGCTGATAATCTTAAGTTAAAACTCAAACTGAAAATCTTAGATGCTTGTATGTAAATTCACACTAATCTGATCAAGAATTGAGTCGTCAATATGCAACATCAGTTTTCATTTCTTACTTTAACGTATCTTGAATAGAGTATTTATTCATTTCAATCCAAACAAAACAAACTTTTTTAATCAATTTAGTTAACATGCGGTGAGTAACTAACAAACGGGCAGTTCAAAGATTTGAATCATTGATCACGTCTCTTTTTGTTCTTATTAAAATGAATCTCTCTCTAAGGTTCTATATGTATGCCTAGAATGATCGTATAGATTTCTTTTAGGGTTTTAGGTGGATTATACAATGCATGCAATAGCCAACTGAATAACAAACAACCCTACCAACCTACCCCGGCGATAAGGAGAAATTTTCTGGTGTGTTGGAACTTAATGCAATACACTGCATGTCATCATACAATTAAAGAGAAGTTTTTTTTTGTTTTTTTTTTTAATTATTTCCATTTGAACAATAATATGTGATGTACTATTTCATGTTTCGAACACAGTGAAAAATTTCTCAACAATAAAATGCGGTTTAGGTGCCGCGTGAGCCAAAATTGGTCCCACATCTTGACTGAGAAGTCGTTGCAGATGGTCTATTCTCGAAGGGGGACGCACTCATAAAAGCTTTGAGTTGAAACTAAAAGTGGAAAAATTGGAAATCAAGGTGGCGGAAAGATAAGTCTCCAAGACCATCTGTGATTGTGGATTCCAGTTGTACATTCAATTTTAATGAGTACCCCGTACCGTATAAATCCGTATGTATACCGTATAAACATATACATACAGGTTTTCCTGTATGTATAAGTCATACATTAACTGGTTTTGCAGGGCAATTTCAAGGGTTGCGGCTCTCAGTGCTTCTGCCCAGGAAGCCTATGTGGGCCTGGCCATTAGGCACTCTACTTCCTACTCTAACACGTGGCAGCTCCTCAACCCCGTCACCGACGGGACCACTCTGGTGGCTTCTCTTATGGGCACGCGGCCTACAAAGATTCCCCGCCGCCATACCCCCTCTTTCTCTTTTCTCTCTCGTAGTCTACCATTCAATCACGTTTTATTTCGACTTTTTTCATCTTTGCACGTGCCAACCTAGATTCATATCCCTCCAATGAAGATTTGTTTTCTTTTAACGAATACAAATTAAAAATAGTTACTAGCTTTCTAAAAAATGCCAATAGTAGTTCTCTACAAATTTTTCATGTTTTTAGTTTTCGAAATAAAAGGATGACGTTGAATTTAATGATATTAAATAATCAAACATCTTTTAAAAATCTCTATTAAAAGCGCACTCAAAGGCGCAACTGAGTGCGTCGCTCTATTACAGTAAGTATAGACATACGAAAACGTTACAAGCCTTAATAATAGATATGCCAACCTTCAAAACAAGACATTTCTAACCATCATTAAACATGTCAATAAGCACTTTAAAAAATATTTCAACTTCCACCTTGAAGTGAAAATAGTTGTATATTGGTGTTATTCAAGGAACAAAATGCCGATAATATCGGCGAAATATCGCCGATATTATCGGTTTTTCACGGTACCGATATTTTCGAAATTATCGCGATATTTTGAAGAAGAGGGACCGCTCACAAAAGCGGGGGAAAGAAAGGGGCTTCGAGAGGGCGTTTTGGGGATGGGGGACTGTGGGGGTTGGGGGGGATCTGGGTTGGGGGCTTCGAGAACATGGGGGACCGTGGGGGGATCCTGGTGTCTTGGGTGGGGAGGGGGAACACGAGGGCGTGCGGAAGATCCGCGGGGGGGGGGGGGGGGGAAAGAGGGAAGAAGAAGAATCTGGAGGGGGGCGGAGAATGATCATCTGGGCGTGGGGAAGGAAAAAAATTTTTCGGGGGGGGAAAGAAGAGGGATTTCCACCGGAAGGGGGGGTGGGAAAGAAAGAAGAGGAATTTGGGAAGGGTGGCATCTGTTCTCCGGAAGAAGGGGGGTGGGGGGGAGAAAGAAGAGGGATCTGGGAAGGGTGGGATCGGGTCTCCTTACCGGGAGGGGGGGAGAAAGAAGAGGAATTTGGGAAGGGTGGCATCTGTTCTCCGGAAGAAAGGGGGGGTGGGGTGGGGGAGAAAGAAGAGGGATCTGGGAAGGGTGGGATCGGGTCTCCGGAAGAAAGAAGGAGAGGGATTGTGGGTGGGTGGGTGCGTACGTGCGGGGCGCAATGATCGAGACGGTTTTGGCACATGGTTTAGCATGAAACCACGGTTTTGGCACACAGTTTTGTGTGTATGTGACGGTTTTCTGTGTGTGTGTTTGTATGTGTAAGATTTTTTGTATGTCTGTCAGAGAAGAACAAAAAAATATTCTGTAAGAGAAGACCAAATATTTTCCACATGAAGACCAAATATTCTGTAAGAAAAGAACCAAAACACGTGAAGTCTAAAAATTTTGTAAGAAAAGAACCAAAAAATATGTTTACTTTCATTAATTAATACATATTTTCTACACTCACAATGTTTGTCAGCTCGCTATATAATCAACTTGATAATGTTAAATCCATCATGCAATGCATTTCTTTCCAATTTTTTGTTATAAACTAATAGATAATTGACTAAATAAACATTCTGCAAAGTTTCAATAAAAATTTCCAAGTTTTTCTTACAATTTCCGTGGTTTCCATATAATTTTTATCGATATCGATATTTCCATCGATTTTTCCATGTTTCTGGACTACCGATATTTCCGATATTACCGATATTTAATACCTTGGTGTTATTTAAGCCTTTTTCTAGAAGTATAGGAGAAAATTATTGCAAATTTTAGCATAGTTAAAAGGTAGTATCAAACAAATCCGTTGCTAATTGTAGTAGCTCAAGATTTGGATTATATGGATTATGGAGACACGTCACACACCATCTTTGATTTGTCTTGCTGTATGGGTTCTAATTAAGCACCTTGCCACGTCCGTACGAGGGTGAACAAAAAAGAAATGGAGCTTTGGAATCGTACTTATGTGGCCTTTGATATGGTTAATTAGTACAAGAGATAAAGCTCAAAAAAAATAAAATAATTAACTTGTGGAAAGTTGTCCTTAATGGCTAACTTAAGATACAAGTCTACAAATCCCACAACAACACGTATGGAAAATCATTGCAAATACCTTTTAGCAACTAGAAACTTTGAGGGACTTTAATCTGGTTCAGGTCCCATGGACAAGGCTTTCAAAAGTTTGCAGCACTTAATCAGTGGCATATTAGAACAGTTTAACAAGGACATATATATGTAACTAATTAAGGATGGTGGAACCAATTATGCACTTCTTCTAAAATGCAATCAATGGTTAAACAATTCTTTTATGTTTTCTTATTGATATAAGAAACAAATTACATATCAGATTCTTCAGAAATCTTTAAACTTTACATTATTTAATATAATCATTATTTGACGATAAGATATAATTCACATGAATATATATATTAGGAAACAATATATGACCTTGGAAATAGTAATTGTATTAAATACATATAAGTATTATAGTCAAATAGTAAATATTGTTTATTGCAGAAATTAGTAAACAATACACAAATATGATCGCAATTATGTGCCAACGTAACAAATCTGTTTGAAACAAATTCGAAGTCATTCATTCCAAAGAAGGAAGAAATTAAAAAATAAAATCTTAAAATACAGATTTCCTCACCCAAAAATAAAAAGGAACAAAATACAAACCGGATATTAATCCACAATTAGATCTATGTCCTTCACAAATCCTATATCTAGATTATTAATTATATTTCATGGGTTTTTCTTCTATTTCCCATCATATATTTTCTCTACATTTTTGTTTTGTTTTTATCGCTAGCTACAAATGAATGCATCCCCTTCACCCTCTTTTACAGTAATTTCGTACGTTCGATCATCAAATGCTGCTGAGCTGCTGTTGTAAGAACCACATGTCCTCAACATTCCACCAATTGTCCGATATGTCCCCGCCTTCCACAGTGCCCCACTGATAATTGTTGTTTTGCTCGTCCATGGTTTGGAAATGTTCTAATCCCAACCCTTGATTACCGAAGGACCCCGAGTAGTTGTCGTAATTACCAACTTGATGATTGTCTTGGACGAAGTAACTATTATCCGGGGTAGGGTTATTGTTAACCGAGATAGCAGCAGCAGCAGCAGTAGGGGTGTAATAATCAGTGAGGTCGGAAACAGGTGACACCTGAGTCCCAAACGAGTCCGATGAGGCCGCCGTACTAGAATTCTCCGGGGTATTGTAACTCGGTGTGAGTTGCGAATGTGAGGAAACCCCAAAGTGATGGTGATGATTTGGCTGTAATAACATTTGTGCTGAAGACTGGAAGTTGTTGCTGAAGTGGTGAGAGGTAGCCGGGGCGGCGATAGAGGAATTTGTGGCGGTGGCCTTGGTGGCGGTGGAGGCAGCCGCGGCGGCTTGAATTCTTTCAACCAATCTAGGCATCCAGAGGTACCTCATGGTGTCCTTGAACTGCTTGCTGTTGACATCACATTTGAGTTGCTTGGCGTGTTTCTGGACACGGGTCCTCCAATAGTTTTTGATCTCATTGTCAGTCCTTCCTGGCAAGTGCTGTGCAATTTTTGACCATCTGTAGTGATTGACACAAAAGGAAAAATAAAATGACCTTTTTGTTTTGGTATTTACTCATTAGGGTTAATTTGAGAAAGCAAAGATAAAGGATATAAATCCATAAATGTAGATGGATTACTTTTTTGAGGCAAAAATGTAGATAGATTATTAGAATTATTTATTATATGTTTTGATGATGATTATGTATAATTACCTGTTACCCCAGCGAGAATGAAGCTCAAGAATCAGAAGCTGTTCTTCAAGGGTGATGTTGCCACGACGGACATCGGGGCGGAGATAGTTGAGCCACCGTAATCTGCAGCTCTTTCCGGTTCTTTTCAGACCTGGGTTTGGTTGCAAAATTGAATAGTTCTGTCAGATATTATGTATCTAAATAATATGATTAAAGTTCTTTTAAGAACGTATATAAATTAACTACTTAAATAATTAATAATTATGATCCTTCATTTTGCTCATATTTCCTGGCAATTGGGTTCTCTGAAATATATAAGCTTTTGTAGCATATGGGGATAAGGCTAGCTAATGAATTATCAAAATCATCATGGAAGATATAGCTCACAACATCATCAACATATGTAGCATATCCCAAATGTTTTTAAATTACGCACTAATTTTTTTTTCTTTTTCAAGAAAAAGTGAAGCTTTTCACACTAATGCCAAATCCTTTTCATAGGACCCAATATGCAAGAGAAATATTTTTTTTTTTTTTTTTTTGGTCAAACAATTGAAATCAAAGAAGCATATAGATTTCCAGCCACAAGTAATTATACGAAGACAGAGAAACATTTGGTTCGGTGCAAATTATGGAGTTTGTTTCACTCTTTCCCACGTAATTTTCAGTTTAAGGAAAAACCCATCCCAATGAGCTAAACAAAAAGGTGGGAAAAAAACCCCAACTATTAAGCAAATATTTTTATTTTTTATGATAATTTACGCTAATTTTATATGATTATAACTGTAAAGTGGTATTATTCACGTACTTATTTTTACTTTTCATATACACCATGTTAATTTCGATCATTTGATCATCTTTAATTTGTTAAATCTAACGGTTGAAAATTGAGAAGTGTGTAGAAGATAAAAAATGGATGTTTGACAGCACTACCCTAAATTTATGATTAATTACCTGCGCAGCGAGCGAGGGAGTTCCAGCGGCCTTCGCCGTGGTTAGCAATGTAATTCATGAGAGCTAGGTCTTCCTCAACCGTCCAAGGACCTCTTCGCAGGTCCATCATCTGATCCTCAGATTCTTCATGATCATGAGAGCCAGTTTCAATGAGGGTTTCTGCCGAGAGTTGTGATAATGATGAGCTTTTGCAACCTCTGCTTCCTTTCGCCATGTCCATCTCCAAATATCAATTCCTCCAAATGGACACACACAAAAAAGGGGTTTGCTTATTGCTTTCCTTGCTTCTTTTCGCTTGCTTTGTTCTTGGAGAGAGAGAGAGAGAGAGAGGGAGGAGAAAATGAAGAGAGAGAAGGAAGAGAGAGTCGGATGGATGTACGGGAAAGAGATAGAGGGGTCGGCTTTTATAGATGCAAAGATGGGTTTAAAAATGGAGGAAAAAGTTAAGCATGTGAGAGATGAGATAGGATAGATGTAGGGATAGGACTGACTTACAAAGCCGCATTGGGGACTTGGTGGAGTTGGGAAGTCTAATTACTTTTTAATCAAATAATTAAGCGCACACACTTAAGCTTGTTAACTTAAATTTATATACTTAGAAAAGGAGGGTTTCAAGTTTGACCCTTTGACTTTATTACCTCTCCTCTTTGTTGCGCCTTTGTAAATGAATGCGTGCGTGCATTTTGAGTTTAGAAATGGCTTTTTAAACAAAATGATACTTGAGATTAACATAATTTTTTATTTTGATGTTTGAAAATGAAATTTTTTTATTTTGGTCCTTGATAATGAAAATCGTTTGAAGTGGTCATTTGTCTATCGTAACTTATTTTGATCATTCTGTAAAAAAATTGTTAATATTCTCGTTAAGTGGAACGGCTGATTAGATAAAAATATCCTTAAAAAGGTGGTCACGTTGTTGTTCATGTTACAATCTAACGAGAACATTACCATATTTTTCACGGAATAGCCAAAATCATTTACGCTAGACAAACTCAATGACTACTTCTATAAATTTTCATTGTAAAAAACTAAGTGAGAAATTATGTTAATCTTAAAAAATCATTTTGGCTGAAATTCTTTAAAAAATAATTTTTATATCGTCTCGAAGCATGTTTGCATTTTTTGTTGTAAATTTTTATTTTGTTATATGGGCTTGCCAAGTTCTTTGAACAAACGATATTATTTATACTAAGGGGGATGGATGGGCTTAGCCTCACAATGAGCTAGCAATAATGTGATTCAAATTTGCCTTTGGTGATAATTGAACCTAAGACTTTTCACTTACAAGTGAATAGGAATACCACTAGATCGTAGTATTAAGTGGCATGGGCTTGCTAAGTTTTACATTGTGACGATGATAAAGACACAATAAGGATGATCAAGACAAAATAAAGTTTTTCTAATAGATTATGCTTTTTTCTTCTTCTATTCATATGCTTATTCTTTTGGTACAGCATGATTCTCTGATTACTTTGTTAAATGAATCTTCTGCTTGCTAATTAGATGCCAAAAGCTGCACAAATTCGAAATTTTCTCTATACATTATCAAAGAAAGAATATTAATCTACAATCACACTTCTATCATCAGAAAAACAGTACCGGTGCGTAATGACTTTTTTGAAGTATCAATAACAATTCTTTAAACTTTATTTAATCTTCTTCTTTTCGCTTCATGGGTTGGAGATTCTAGGTTTTTCTGTTGTGTTTCTTAATTGGAATTTCCTTGAGTACAAGAACAAACTTGTCCATCTCTTGGTGGATGCCTAATAAAAGGTTTTGCATATATCAATCTACAAGTTTAAGCTGACAATTGGAGAGATCATAGGGTGATTGAGAATCCTTTTGTGTGGTCATATATATTAAGATCACCAATCGATATTGTACTGGCTCAGATACTTATATACCTAGCTAGCCTTATTGCCAAATGGAAATTAAAAAAACTTATCTGATAAAAAAATATAGCTTGCTATGTGAAGGGACTCCATAAATATATACACTAATTCAAGCAAACTCAACCAATTGGAGACTAATTCTCATCTTATTGATTACTTTTATTTAGATTACTAGATAATATTCATTGAAAATCTTACTCAAAATAGGTAAGGCATATGAAAAAATAACATTTTTTTCGTTTTAGCATCAATCAATTTATAAACTAAGTGAAAAATCGAGAATGATTATATGATCATTTAAAATTTAGGGCTAACTACATTTCACATTCGACATGTTTGGAGTGATTTTTAAATGAGCCATGACATTTCAATCTTTCCACTTTGCACCGAGATGATTTGAAATTGGGTAAAGTACAAAAAACTACCTTAACTATTGGTGTCACGACACTTTCATACCTCATCTTTTAAAATTGACAATGTCATACCTCATCTTTAGAATTTGGTCAATTTTATACCTTCCGTTAGCTTGATCGTTAATTTGTCAGTGAAATGCTGACGTGACTTGATTCAAACTCCACTTTCTATTAAAAAATTATTAAAAACTAAAAAAAAATTATTTAATATTTTTTAATTATTAAAATAATAAAAAAAGTAAAAAAAAATTATTAAAAAAAAAAAAAAACCCCTTCGTCCCTTCCCCTCTCTCTCTTCTCCCCCTTCATCTTCTTCCCCCTACCTGCACACCCCCTCGGCCGCCCAGATCCCGTCACACCCCCCCCCCCCCCCCGGCGCCGCCGCCCAGATCCCATCACACCTCCCCCCTCCGCCCAGATCCCGTCAAACCCCCTCCCCTTCCCCCCTTCCCTCTCTCTTCTCCAGTCAAACCCACCCCCCCGGGGCCCAAATTTGAAAACCCATCTTCTCCCCCTACCTGTTTTTTTTCCTTTCTTTTCTTTTCTCTCTCTCTTCTTCCTTCTCCTCTTCTGCAGGTTGGGTGGGTTTGGGGGGGACGAACGAATTGGGTTTTGGGTTTTTTTTTTTTTTTTTTTTTTCTTTCCCTTCTCTCTCCTCCTCCTGGGTGGGGTGGGGGGGGGGGAGAGGAACAGACGAAATGGGTTTTGGGGTTTCCTCCTCCTTCTCCTTCTTCTGCAAGTTGGGTGTGGTGAGGTGGGGTGGGGGGGAAGGACGGACGAATGGAGGAAGAGAGGGCGGAGGCGGGGGGGGGGGGGGTGGTGGAGGAAGAAAGGGTGGGCACGGGGGGGGGGGGGGGAGGAAAGGGTTGAAACACAGTGAATGCAGGAAGATAGGGTGGACGCGCGAGGGGGTGGGGAGGGGGAATGAGGGGCGCTGATTGTGTGAGGGGGGGTGGACACGGGGCTGGGGTGGGGGTACCTGGGTCTGGGTTTTTGGTGAGGATGGTGAAGGAAGGTTGGGGCGGGACAGGTGGGAGGGGTTGGGTGGGAAAGGGTCTCGGGGATGTAGAGGAGAGAGAGGAGAGAGAGGGGTGGGGAAGAGAGAGGTAGAGATTTAATATCATAATTTTTTTTTAATTTTTAATTATTAAAAATATATTTAATAATTTTTTAATCCAGTTGGATTAGTGAGTAGGACTCGAATGTAGCCACATCAGCACTTAACAGAAAAATTAACAAAAAAACTGACGGAGGTATGACATTGGCATAAATTAGTAAGATGAGGTATGACATTGTCAACTTTTAAAAATGAGGTATGAAAGTGTCGTGACACCAATAGTTGAGGTAGTTTTTTGTACTTTTCCCTTTGAAATTTAATCAATTTAATGATCCTTTTGTTAAACTAATAATGCAACAAGCGTATCACTCATTTGTGAGTTGACACGTGGATCACGTTTGCACTAATAGATTATAACTAGTTATCATGGAGCTTCGTCTTCTCCTTAATCAAGACTTCATATTTCAAAACGACAATCAATCACACAGTTTGATTCCACTGGTGTAAGCGTGGCTGTTCACGACATAGAAACAGGCTCCACAAATGCCACATCATCCATGTGGATGCAAATTTCTTCCTCGCACCTACAAAACAATTAACACCTTAGATCAAGGCCAATAGCCTCACATGCCCACGATGAATGTGGGGGGGGGGGGGACTTTGGCCGAAGAACCTCTGATGCCAAAGTTAGAATTTAGAGAGAAAAAGTGTTTGAGAATTTTAGAGAATTTTAGCAAGAGTTGGAAGTCCCTTTTTGGGAGAGAATGGAGAGCTATTTATAGGGATATGGCCGGCCCTATTAGGAGAATAGGGACCGGCTATTTAGGTTTTTTTTGGGCGTAAATTGTGGTTAATTAGCTATTAATAGATTAATTAGGCAATAAATCTATTAATGGACTAATTAACATATTTTGAAAGAAATTATTTGGGGAGTTATGGAATGATTAAAATAATTAGCGAATTGATTAGCTAAAAATGAAAAAATGAGGTAGAAAATATATGGAATGAAATAGGTTTTGGGAGTTACCTTGTAGAAGGGATTTGATGAGGATGGATGAGATAATTTGGAATTGGTTAACTTTTTTGGACACTCTTGGCTTGATTAAAGAATGATTGTCCACTGCTCGCGCGTAGGACAGCTGGTGTGTCTCAGGGGTAACTTTGTCATTTTACCCAAAAATTCACGTGTCGTCTCTTGATTATTTTTGGCTCCACAAATGCCCCCACACCTGTTGGGCTGCTCGTAGGAAATGGCAGCAGGACTGCTTCCTATTTTGATGTAGATTCCCTCTTTAATATGAAATTAGATCCTTCCAGGAAAGGGAAATAAATTCCTCTCAAAGTCTATTTAAGTCCACCTTAAGTGGGTTGTTAAATCAACTTTGGAGAGCGATTTATTCTACCCTACAAGAGAGAGAAAGCTTCTAGGATATTTGTTCCCCATTCTCTAGCATTCTTCTACATCTTACCCGTGCAAAGAATCGTCTTTCCTTGCTTGCTTCGTCTTCTCTGCGCCGCACCAATGTAAGAAAAATTTAATTTTCCTTATCTTCTTCTTGGGAGGTGCTGCCACGGGGCAGCCGTCGGGGTGTTGCGGCACATCGGCTGGCTGGGGCCAATAGTCGGCTTGGCATGGGCCAAGGAAATGATGTGGCAGGGGCCATTGCCTATGTTGTTTGGTTTGATTGAAGCCAAGGATTGGCTCGGCATGGGCCGAGGAAGTGGCGTGGCATAGGTAACAGTTTAGGCTGCCACGTTCTAGGCTGCTTTGCCAAAAATGAGGAAACTACTTAAGTTTGATTTCTCAGCTGCCGTAAATGGAGCAGTCAAGGATGAAGCTGCCAAGATCAGAGCTGCTGAAGATGAAGTGTTGGATGAGTGAATTGTTAAATGCAAAAAGTGGCTGATGCCTCCTGACCATTTGTTGCCTAGTTGATCTTCAAGCATTCGATCTTTTGAGCTATGTGGCCTTCTCGCACTGGAGAGCTTACCTAGATGGGTGTCGAAGATTTAGTTTACCTTCTCGCACTGGAGAGCAAACCCATATGGGTGTTGAGGAATTAGTTTACCCTCTCGCACTAGAGAGTAATTAGTTTATCCTCTCGCACTGGAGAACAGACCCATATGGGTGTCAGGGAATTGGTTTACCCTATCGCACTGGAGAGCAATTGTTTATCCTCTCGCATTGGAGAGCATACCCTTTTGCGTGTTGGGGAATTAGTTTATCCTCTCGCACTGGAGAGCATGGAAGTCGTTGTCGTGAGTGCAGCTGAGGAAAGCTGGACTGCTGGACAACTGAAATAATCATCAGGCTGCGAGGTCTTGTTTGGCGAACTACTTGAGACTTCGAACTGCTTGTGGAACCCACGTAAGGGTGTAAGCGCAGTGAGCTGCTCCCTGAATTATTGCGCCATCATTGGGTGTTTCGTCTTGTGCTTTTTTTAGGCTTGGTCGGCGCGAGCCGCATGGCAAGATCAGCACGGCTGGGAGCCGTGGTGCAAGATTAGCACAATTATGAGCCATGATGATAGATCAATGGATGCCGGGAGCCGTGAAGCTAGTAGGCAAGGCTGTGAAAGTAGAGTTGGGGTTGGCTTGGGCTAGGTTATGCGCAACAAGAGGAATTGCCTGGAGTGTTGAGAACAAGGCCTGCCCCCAGTTCTTGGTAGTTGGGCTGGTGTGTCCTTCTGGTACTCGTCTGCCCTTGACGCACCATTAGGCTGAGCTGCTGCGTTTATCAGAGCAGAAGTAGTCTTTATATCCGGCAATCTATGTGGGATAGTTTCATCTACTCGATCTTGTCATTGAAAGATGACTCGCTTATATTGATCATATCTTATCGGAGCGCCTTGTCAATAGCTTCATTGTGCAAGAAATTGTGATGTCGCTTGGTCATGAGCATTTCTACTTCTTCCTGAATTTACCTTTGTTGGGGGTGGCAGAGCTCTCGGCTGCCCCCGATCGTGATGTACTGGTCTAAGCTGTTCTTCCATATGTTCGGCTCGTTTATGCCGCGACTGCGGTGGGTGTGGTATGTTCCTAGCAGGCGAACGTATAACTCACAGGCTGCTGGTTGAACTTGAGCCGAATTGAGTGACTGCTTATTTTCGTCCGCTGTGCTGCCTGCTTCGATGTGATGTGGATGATACTTCTTACTAGCGTAGCCGCAAATGAATGCTTCGCCTAGAAGGCTGCTCATGTTGATTATCGGAGTGTGGCCCCAATTGTGAGTGTATACTTATCCTCGAGCCTAGTCGAGAGTGCACGCTCATCCGCGCGTTAAGACGGGAGTATACGCTATCTCGGGGGCCTAATCGGGATTGTACACTACTTGAACACTCGGCTCGTGGCTGGTCAAGTGGCTGCTTACCGGGACGCTGTTGGAAAGGTTCATCTGCCCTTGTCCTACTTTGGGATACCTCATCCGAGGCACGTTGGATCTCGGTGCGTTGTAAAAGTTAATTCACCAAGGTCGTCTGTTGTGCAAGGGCGCTTGTCAACTCTATGACTTGTCAAGACAAGTGTTGTTCGCCATTTAGATTGGAAGAGCTTGGAAGGAATGTGCCTCCTTTAGCAGTGGAAGTATGGTAGACTCCAGGGACGAGATTTGAGTTGGGAAATGTCAAATCCGTGGAGAAATATGGTAAAAATGCCCTCGGCTTGATGGTTGCTCCGGATGGTTGAGATATTCTCGAGCCGACTTGGGCTGCTTGGGAAATCATGGGAGCAGGCTGGGCCTACCCTCGCGGCCCGGCCTGCCTGTGAGAGCAGGCTGGGCCACGGGAGCAAACTGCTCAGCTCGTGACGCTCACGAATGCAAGGCTTGGGCTCGGCTTGGCAATGCATTGGGCTCACGTTGGGCATGAAGTGACATGGCTCGGGCCGTGGCTTTAGTGGCATGGGCCTTAGATGGCATGGCTTGGGCCGTGGTGGTGAAGCCATAGACCTCGCCGGGGGTGGTTGTCGTGGTGGCCACCGCGGTGGTCGCCATGATGGAGCCTTATAGTGGTGGTGCCGCTCCCCTTAAGATCACATTTAGTCTCGTGGATCGCCGCGGTCTCATTTCTTGAATATTGGAATTTTCACTTGTGGAATTTTCTAAATTTCTAACCGTTGTATTCCTCTTTTATGTTTTATCAAAGAATCTTTGCAAATAAAAAATTCTAATAATAAGAACGTACGAAAAATACAAGTGGACTAGAATATAGAGAAAAAACCTTTTTACGCGAGAGTTTTCTACAAGTGTGGATCTCAACTCTCAATGAAAGCACCAATTTGTGGATGCAAATTTCTTCCTCCTTGATCATGGACAAAATTGCACCTACAAAACAATTAACACCTTAGGTCAAGGCCAAGAGCCTCACGTGCCCACGATGAATGAGGGGGCTTTGGCCGAAGAACCTCCGATGTCAAAGTTAGAATTTAGAGAGAAAAAGTGTTTTAGAATTCTAGAGAATTTTAGCAAGAGTTGGAAGTCCCCTTTTGGGAGAGAATGGAGAGCTATTTATAGGGATATGGCCGGCCCTATTAGGAGAATAGGGACCGGCCATTTAGGTATTTTTTGGTGTAAATTGTGGTTAATTAGCCATTAATAGATTAATTAGGCAATAAATCTATTAATGGACTAATTAACATATTTTGAAAGAAATTATTTGGGGAGTTATGGAATGATTAAAATAATTAGCTAATTGATTAGCTAAAAAAGAAAAAATGAGGTAGAAAATATATGGAATGAAATAGGTTTTGGGAGTTACCTTGTAGAAGGGATTTGATGAGGATGGATGGGATAATTTGGAATTGGTTACCTTTTTTGAACACTCTTGGCTTGATTAAAGAATGATTGTCCACTGCTCGCGCGTAGACGTGGGATTGTAGATGTTCTCGATCACCGAAGTTACATGCCATTGCAGTTAACTATGAACTTTACAATCGTCAAATGTACGAGTCTAAATCTTCTGCACCCAAAAACTCATGTGGCCTCTCTGTGCCTTTGATTTTATTGAGCATGTCAACAGTCACATCCAATCAAATCAAACTTCAAGTCCCGAGTCCTAAGACATGCTCAATAAAATCAAAGGCACAGAGAGACCACAAGGGTTTTTGGGTGCAGAAAACTCTCTCTCCAAATGTACATATGTTTTGCCATTTTCAGCAGGCTGATAATAGTTAGGAGTTCATCCAAGTAAATGCTTTGATTACCTAGCAGAAGGGCTAAAACTTTAATTAATTCCCTGTATTTAATTTTCATCCCACTTATATTAAAGCACAGTTGACGGTCATCAAATATCATAGCAAATTGGTGATTAAAGTTGCACAAAAGTTGACAATGGGCGAGTGATAATTAAAGAAACGGAAGTAGATGTAGTCCTCCACTGCAGTTAATTAGTGCAATTTTTAACAGGAAGAAGTTTTAGCCTACTAAACTATGCATAGTCAATCTTGCAACTAAACTATTGGTGTATTTAATCAACTAACTGTTGATATACTGATATTTTTTCCACTTTGTTGAAGAAATCCAAGTTCCAGCCCCCCTTATTAGATAAAAGTTGTGGCATATATGTTTAGCGTGTTGAAAAGTTAACTAGTTAGCAATTTGGTTTATTATTATGTAAGTGCATTTTGGTATTTTAAGTATTATGGTTTTGTAGTAATAAGCTATATTTTATGAATACTTTTCTATTAGTTATTAGGGCTTTTATAGCCTTTCCTATTTGTTTCAGACTTAAGTTTTTATAAATACACTTCTTATAACTCAAGTTTGGCAGGATGTAGTCTTTTCATGTTACGTAGCTTTCTTGACAATTTTGTTGTATTCTTTCTCTTGTGTATATGAAATAAGATTCAGAGTTTTGCAATAAGTTTTTTCTTCTTTTCTTGTCTTTTAGTTTTTTTAACATAACGCTCCTTTGATTCATAGAAAATTATGGCGAATGGAAACAGAAAAAAATGGTTTGCCTTCCAATAATACATTTGCATTACATATGGAACATATAGTATTATACGAGTTCGTTTGGATGTGCTTCTGGAATGACTAAATGCGTTTTTGGTGAAAATGTTTTTAGAACCAATCATTAGTAAATATGCAAGTAAATTCTAGAAAAACACTTAAAGTGCTTCCTGGAAGGAAGAAGCACATAATTGGTGTTTCTTGTAGAAAGCATTTAAAGTGTTTTTGAAAACCAAAAATATTTTCTCTAAAAGCGCTTTCAGTCATTTTAAAAGCACATAATTTATTAAAGAAAAAAAGAAGAATTTCTCATGTAATGAGAAAATACTTCTCCATATATAGCTGGGTTTGATAAATTCATGTGGCATTGTTCGTTCCCATCATTTGTTTTACCAAATATAAGAATGATTTCATGTACATAATTCCTAATTAAGCCTATAATCCGCAAATCAAACGAATTACTACATTATTTCGGACACTAATACTCTTATTTTATATAGTGGTTTACATATGTATTGTGATCATAACACTGTCACACGATATTATACATGATAAAATCCGTGATGGGAATATGATTAACCTCTAATCTCATTGTGTTGATTATAGGGCAAAAATTTATGCCAATCTTTAAGAAGAAAGAAGAAAAGCAACCGGGGCCGGGAAGGGAAATTTAATCATAGCACTAGGTACATGCATGCACATTGCACACATACACTTTGATAAATTATAAAATTAGGACAAACACCAAATCTCTGTTTTTGTAAGAACTGATATATACAAAAATAGGAGGACAAATTAATAATTCATGGCATGATCAACACGTGAGATCGATGTTTATGCAATATGTGCATGCACCTTGGTAATGTAGGGTTTTGATTATTCCTCAGTATCCAATTCCGGCTTTGTCTCTTTCTCATGTCAGGGAACATCTTTTGTGTTCTCCAAACTTTATGTCAATTTGGTCGGAGATTACATCTGCGTTTTCAAGTTTTTTATTAGGACGGTTGTCACATTTGCATATGTTTTTCCTTATTTTATATCTAAATTTATTTTTAAAATATTTTTTATAACACTCTAATGAGTATCAATGCCATGGCCATGGCCCTGCATCACTAAAGCAAAAATTCTAAGAAAAACTAACCAAAAGTCCAAAAAAATTTCTATTTTGATGAAAAGTTCTTTTTAAAGATATAGTGAATAGTATCAGTTAAAGGTAAAAATATGATTTTTTGTTAAAAGTGAACAATATCGGGAGTGTTTTGTTAAAACTCCCAAAATTCTATGGGGAACCGGCCGAAATATAAAAAAGTATAGAAAATTATAAACTAAAATTAAAAGAAAAGGAATTTTGGAGTCACCTGAAATATCATATAATAATATAGGGGTCAAATCAATACACTGAGTTGTTAATGGTGCTATTAAAATCTATTTAGTTTGATTGCACCTTAATCATCATCCCCACTACCAATCTTACCTCTATATTATGATGATATAAATTTACACGGATCTTAACAGGTACTCATTAACAACCTAATGGGTTAAGTTGCCATTTCTACATAAGAGCATCTCCAACAACTAGCTAATCAAATGACTCAATGTTAACTTGGCTAGCCACCATTTCCAACAAAACTAGCTATTTTAGCTTAAGTTAAAATATTTTAATATTATTTGGGCTTTTTAGGCAAAATGGTCATTGAGATTTGCATAACACATCACTTTGGTCCCTGAGATTGAAAATCAATAGAAATGGTCTCTGAGATTGTCCACCATCCATTATTTTGGTCATTCCGTTAAAAACTCCGTTAAGTGTCCCGGAGCTCTGGGCCGGAAGTTTAGACAATTTTCAAAGCTTCGTAACTCAATCGTTTCTTAATCAAATTTGACCCATAATACATCAAAATGAAGATAGGAAAGTGTAGAACAAGATTATACCTATTTGGAAGCGCAATGGTTGCCAGAGATGGCCGGAAAATAGCCTGAAATGTGACTGGTACTCGGAAAAATTGGAAAACTCGCCTGAAACTGGGTAAATTTTAAACGTTCATAACTTCTTCAATACTCAACGAAATCCAGTGATTCAAAAACGAAAATCATACTTCTCAACGAGAAGAAGATAATGCTACCCTTTTTTTTTATGGCTAATTCGCCATGGTTTGGCCGGAAAACGGATCAAAAGTGGTTAACTCGAGACCAAGACAGCCACTTTCGAGCCGTTTTTCGGAAAAACCACGGTGATTTAGCGGTCAAAAAAGGTACCATTCTCTTTGTCTCGTCGAGAAGTATGATTTTCGTTTTTGAATCACTCGATTTCGTTGAGTATTGAAGAAGTTATGAACGTTTAAAGTTTACCCAGTTTCCGGCGAGTTTTCTAGTTTTCCCGCGGACCAGTCACCTTTCAGGCTATTATCCTCCAATCTCTGGCAACCACTGGGCTTACAAATGATATAATCTTGTTCTACACTTTCCTATTTTCATTTTGATATATTATGGGTTGAATTTGGTTCAGAAACGATTGAGTTACGACGCTTTAAAAATTGCCCAAACTTCCGGCTAAGAGTTCCGGGACACTTAACGGAGTTTTTAACGGAATGACCAAAATAATGAATGGTGGACAATCTCAAGGACCATTTCTATTGATTTTCAATCTCAGAGACCAAAGTGATGTGAGATGCAAATCTCATGGAGCATTTTAGCTAAAAAGCCTATTATTTGTTTCTAAATTTATCAATCCAAGCCATTTTTTCTTCTCTTGAAGCCCACAAACAATGCATTTTATAGTTTTTGATGTTTAGCAAATATTTAACTTTTGCTTTCCTTCTAACTAAATTTAGCTACTTACTATTCATAAAGTTAAGATAGCTAGCCTATTAGAGCTTGGTTTTTTTTTACATTTTTTGTTAAAGTAGCCAAAAAACCTCATTTAGGCTGTTGAAGATACCCTAACCTCGTCCCATCCATGAGCTTTAGAATTGGTGGGACTTGGGGGTTCAGGGTTATGATTCAAAGGAGCCAATCTGGGTAGTGTGAACCGCAACCAAAGGTGATGTTTATTAATACTATTATTATTTGAAGTTTACGCAGAATTATGCAGCATGAACCAAAAGAAGAAGAAAAGTTAGTGGAGGCCTACAGAATGAGTTGGATATGACAATGTTGCTTATAAAAATAATGATATGGTTGAAGTGCCTAAAAGCTAGTTTAATTAGTCATAGAGCCTATAGAAATACTAGGCCCATACATTTATATAATTATATTCACTTCTAAAATTGAAGCATACTTCGATCAAGTAGCTTTATTAATTATATATAGTGAGAAAGGAATTCTACAAAACCAATCATGGCTTCTATTATAATGCCCTCTCCAATACAAGAAAATAAAGAGAGAAGTAAAAGGGAATATAAAACCGTTTTGTTTATTGTTCTGGTTCAAAAACCTGGGCCTTACAACCCAAGTGCTCAATTTATTTAGGAACTTATCATTATCTACTTAGTTCAACTTGTGTTCTACGAGGGCTCATTTGGTAGGTTGGATGGAATTTTGTTTTAGGAATAAAATGAAATTGGCAGGGATATGTAAGACAAGACTTGTAAGTTAGATATAACCCAATCTATTGTGGATTGATAATCCATCATGTTCACCTTACATTTTGACGCAACAAACAACGAATTTGACTAAAGTTTATTTTAATTGATCACAACCTAACCCACCAAACATACCCCAAAGGTACTCGATAAACATTTAGGGCTCGTTTGGTGGGCTGAATGAGATAGGGTCTTAAGAATATGATTGGATTGACATAACTTTTAAGATAAGATTTGTAACTCATATATAAGTTTAGGTTAATTAGATAACCCACTCTATTATAGATTCATAACACATCATGTCCAGTTATGTACATCTTACATTTTGACACAACAAATAACTAATTGGACTAATTCCATTTTAATTGATCACAACCTATCCCATCCAACCCACCAAACGGGACCTTAAGAAAATGGATTGTCTAAACACAGAGAGAAGTTTTCCTATCTCGATGTCACTGTTGCGTCTCTTTCTCTAAACCTGAGGACGAAGGAGCAATGAGAGGGTAATATTTCTCCTACACTATATACAATTACAAGAGCCGAGCCAGCTATAGGCTTTCATGGAATATAGCCTTGTGCATTCGTTGGAGAAATCAGAAATTACTACCAATATTTACCCTAATTACCCCTTTACCGAGTAAAAAGGCACATTATATGAAGAAATTTTTCGGGATTCCAGCACTTACGCGAGGTGGTATTTCCAATCAATGAGAATTTGACACATAAAGTTTTTAAAAACTTATTTAATCAAAATAGAGAAAATTATATCTAAGTATCAAATTTTTATTAATGAAAACACCACATGACGTAAGTGCCATACACTCCGAAATTCTCCCTTATAAGGAGGAAAAACAGATGACATCTGTGAACACCTTTTCCTACGCTAGTAAATACCCAATGGTGAAAAAAACATTCTCTGTGCCATTTTGCAGGGTGAAAAACAAGCAATTACTGACAGAACACCTTAATAATTCAGTTAATACTTCTGTTCATGATTTATAAATTATTTGAGTACCAGCATGATCGAAATATAATTATATAAAGGTCCTACTGTAGCTGTATATATATGCACACACACAGTGTGAAAACTCATGAGGCCTTTCCTTTAAAGCTGGGGTCCTTGGGGGTCCACACGAACTCTAAGAATCAGCCCCTACTCCCGTAAAGGAAACCAGGGGGAGAAAAGCACAACAAGAAAAGAAAACTCCAACACTGTAACCCTTTGACACGTGCCCCACTACCTCCAAAATATTTCTTCTGAGACTTGAAAACCGTCTGCTTTCAGCCTATAACAGCATCTTTAGTCCAGAACCCGCCACTAATTGCATGTCTATTTCATAATTTTGGCACCAAATTCCAGTTTAAATAGTTTTTTTTTTCCTTAATTACCTGCTACCTAACACTTGTGGGATTTATTTACAAAACATCGACGTAATTAGAAATGAAATTTTTTTTTTCTTTCACCGGATTTTCTACGGGTTTAATTTCTCTTTCATTTACTTCACACCATTATTGAATCTATCTGTCGTTAAATGCATGCGAAGTGTTTTTTTCCCTCCCCACTTGCAAACTTCCAGTAGCTTCAAAATAGTATAAAAACATGATTGCGACCTATCAAGTCGAATACTTATTAGCACTGTATATAGCTAGGACACTGAAGCAGTAATTTTGCTAAGTAGGAAGCTGGAAAATGGTTGATTTAGCCATTTTTACTTCATGTGTTCTACAAACACAGAAATAATGATTATGCGCGTGCACTCACAACTCATGCAAGCATTTCCTCTCGACCAGTTTGGCCTAAAGACATATCTTTAGATACAGATGAAGAAGGTGAAGAAGCCAAATGTTGTTTTGAAATGTGAAATATAATTGTCTTGGATATTTAGAAGGGAACTTTAACGAAAAGCTCCCGGTATTGTTCAATTTAACGAAAAAACCACATTTTGACACTAAAAATTCAATATTGGTACTATTCACTTTACCATTTATTTTGTCTTTATTGTTAAAACTCAAAGTTTTCAAACAATTTTCATTAGTTTTCCTTATTTAGAATTATATCCGTTAGTATTAGATGATTCGCTTGTACATAGGTTTTATCTGTTAGTATCATATATGATTAGGTCGAGATGATCGAAAGGCGTCATCATCTACATCTCAATCTTCTCGACCTATATCACAATGCAAGAAAAAAAAAAAGCTGCATCTCAAAAGCCGAAACGTGTCTGGAATTTGTATTAACAAAGTAACTATGAAAGGAAGATGTGTCCCTACTTGAGTTCACTCTGGCTACTTTCCACCGTTACAAATCATGTACTTTTAAAGGGAGCCGCTCAGAAGTGACAATTTTGGTTTCATCCATCCCAGTCCTCGAAGTCATGTTTTAGTTGAAATTCACACTTCTTGGCAAGTATAATTAACAATAAAAAAAGTCTGTACTTCCAATATTTTTCAAATAAATAAAGGAATAATATGGGAAGTTCACGATGAAAGAGACAAACTGAACAGAAGACCATCCATAGTATGTAGGTCT
The DNA here is from genome assembly GCA_024362995.1 of Heteromeles arbutifolia. Classification (NCBI taxonomy): domain Eukaryota; kingdom Viridiplantae; phylum Streptophyta; class Magnoliopsida; order Rosales; family Rosaceae; genus Heteromeles; species Heteromeles arbutifolia. Next base: position 26,513,729 of record JANCRC010000006.1, read on the forward strand.
CTATTGTCAAAAGCTAAGCGGGTTTTAAGGGCTTAATGTGGTTGACATTTCCACTAGCTATTCTTCTTCTTCTTTTTTTTCTTTATCTCTCTTTGAATGTGCCCTAAGTATCTCTTTTTCTTCACCATGTGAAGCGTCTTTGACCCAATTACTTAGTTTTGTAAACCCTTTCTCACCCTATTTCTTTGACCTCTTTGAAGGCATATATATAATAGGCATGCGTATGTGTATATTTTTCTTCACTACAAGTATACATGGTGCATATGTTAGGTATAAAAATTAGTTGAATATACGTATACACACACACACAAACATATATATATGTAACATTGACATGTTTAAAGAGGTAAAAAGGTGTGCCATGAAAATTGAACCAATCCCTTGTATCTTTACATCGTGCACGCTTGAATTGTCAAAAGAACCAGAAAAAGTAGAAATAAAGAATTATATAAAAATATCCTCTTTTGTTTCTAATCTAATAATAGAAACAAGCACTGTTAAAACCCTAGCCCACATTGCCAAAACAAATCTCAGATTTTGCATTTGTATATCCAGAACTCCATGTATAAAGACTTGTAAACCTTGGAGATATGCTATACACTTCATAGGCAAGACCAACCACATATTCAATCCACTAGATATAACGGTTTACTTTTGGGAAGGTGAGGAGGTATGTATTGTGTATGGCATGCCCAGATTGACCTTATTGTATTTCTTCCATGTTATGCTCAAATGGATGGCTCTGCCTCCGGCAGTGCCTTTATGCCAACCCCAGATTAGCCCTAGCCGATTAAGGTCCTCATTTTCATGCCAAAATTTCCATATTAGCTCTCCAATAAATTGTTGGAGTCAAATGGGTTACATATTGCGTAAAAATTCTTAAATAGGGTTACTGTACAGAGCAACTCACTAGTAGTGGCGTATGACCATATGCATTTGAGTTGCTTGCATGTTGGTCCCACCTTATTGTATGAGAGCTTCTCTAATGCGGTGCTGTAACCCATCTCTCTCTCCCCATCAACCCTAACCAGCAAAAAATCTCTCCTACTCTGATGCGTCAAACTGAAAGGTTTTGAGTTGGTGAATGAGTCATATTCAGTATTTCAAAATTTAAATAGCCAGGTTTAGTGCATGACAGAGCAAGAATCGTACGTCCTGAGGACCAATTACTTATGTCGTATTTGGTAGCAAAGAATAAGAAATATTATCCAAGAAATTAACTTGTTTCATATATTTAGGTTTGCACCCCTTGGAGTTAGGACCTTCAAACAAATATAAGATGAATTAAAAAACTACAGAAGTACATTTTTAGTATAGCATGCATCACAACTGTGCTGAGCAGCAATTAATATAATATTTTGGAACTGTTAATTCCTATGTGACGTGAAGAATTACTGTAGCTAAGCACGAAGAAGCCGCCAAAGAGACCAAGAAAAACAAGAAAAAAGATGACGACCAGTGTCTCATCACTTAGGTGCACGCCCTCCCCCCTTTTTAGGGTTAAAAATATGGGGCAGATTGTCTGCCCTCCTTTTACCATATTCTTCAGATCTCTTCTTATTTGTGCGGTCACGATTAAGCCACGTCAACATTTCATATTCCTATTGCTTTTTGTCTTATTATCTCTATAAAAAAATCAATATAAAATATTAACGTGGTTTAACCGTGACCGCACAAAATGGAAGATGATTGAAAGGGAATGGTATTAGGAGGGCAGACAATCTGCCTCCTAAAAATACAAAAGCTAGGGTTTCAAAGAATAAATTAAGAAAAGTGTCCTCGGTGATCCCTACACACTGCTATTTTTGTTTATTTGCGTAACTATGTTGTTCTCTAACTCTACAAAATAATTAGTGAGTTTTATAATATGACTATACATAATTAGAGGGCTAATAAGATTGCTTTTCCTGGATTAGGATCCTCTCCTGAGCTAAAGATGAGGATCCTCCTGACCAAGGAGTGTGGGTCGTTGGATGAAAATACAACGGCTACAAACAAGGGATTCCTTTAAAGTTATAATAATTATAGCCGTTGTATTTTCATCCAACTGCCCACACTCCTTGATCAGGAGGATCCTCATCCTTAGCTCAGGAGAGGATCCTGATCCGGTTTTCCTCTAATTAACAACTGCATTATGTTTTTAGACAAGCGTGTTGTTGCCCCACTAGGCACAAGATGGTCTATCATAAGCTTGTTTAGGTTAATGATTTATTTAAAAGAATGAAAAACACGATTGATTTGATTGTTCAAGGCTTCCATTGAGCTGCTACATATGGTGCAACTCTTCGCAATCTTTATCAATCGGATTTGACACTGGTGGCGGACGGAGGAGATCCCATTCGATGGATCACATTTTGTCATTCACGTCGACAAGGAGGGTGTATTCAATTGAGATTTTGAGAGCTTTTAATTCTTTTAATGAATCTTGGGGTATTCAATCAGGAATTTAAGCGATTCTCTAAAATTTAATGTGTATTCAATAATGATTTTCAAATAGTTTATTAAAATCCTTAGAAATCTAGGTGTATTCAATTAGGATTTTAAAGAAGTTTATAACATTCTAGATGTATTCAATTAGAATTTGATTTTAAAGAATTTGAAAAAGTTGAGGAATTAGAGGGAATTGAAGAGATTTCGTAGTGTATTTTAAGCATCCACAAATCTCACCTCTTTCCAAGAGATTGAATCAAAATTTTACATGGAATCTCTACAAATCAATTAAACTCCATAAAAATCCATAGATTTATAAATCCACACTATGTTTGGATGAGGGAAATAAACTTAGAATTTGGATAAAAGTCAGAATTTGTAAATTAACATGCACCAATTCTCTTGTTTGGATTCATAAACATAGAAATTTAGAATTTCCGCGTGAAAAAAAAACTTGGAATTTGGGACCTCCAATTCCCAAGTTTAAATTCCATATAAATAGGTGTCATTTCCCAATTTCTATGATTGAGAGCTTAAAAATAACAAATTTTGTGTTCAATTCCATTGTTCTTTTAGGCTAACCAAACAACAAAATTCACAAATTCTAGAAAATAAAATCCCGTTAGTTTAATTTCCGTCATTTTAAAATTCCTTAGTAATCTTAAATTTCTTCATCCAAACATAGTGTAAAATTTCTCAAATTCCTAATTGAATACACCCCCCCAATTGATTTGTAGAGATTCCATGTAAAATTTTGATTCAATTCCCTTGAAATCTATTGGGAAGAGGTGAGATTCCATGCAAAATGGTGATTTTTATAAGGTTTATCTCAAAAGAAAAACGTTTGGCTCGATCTCTATATGTATACTGTCATTTTATCTTACCTAATAATCATAGTTTGACATGTACGTATAAAAAATTTTAATTTTTTTATGGACCCTTTTATATACACGCCACTTGTGATTCAAAAATATAAGGATGATTGACTCTTTATATACGGGCAAATAATGTTATCAAAATTGATGATATATGTTTCAAAATTTCACTAGTATACTCCGTTGTGACGTTGTCATTCTACATGCGCATGAATAAGTTTGAATTGGATAAAAAAAAAAAATTAAGTTTGAAAAAATTTAAAAATATTAAGACTCATGTTAAAAGTTAATATTTTAATGGGCAGCTGAAGCTAGCATTTCTTCTATGTAATAGTTTCCAAGTCGTTCCATGCATTGACAAGCAGTTGGTCAAGTCTTTTTCATTGTTTTCACTTATATATTATAGTAAAATCCCACTTTGGGGTTGGTGACCTTTCATGGAAAAGACGACCAAAATCGAAGAAGGATCATTAGCCACGGATCACTCAAACCGGCAATTCAAATCTTGATTGTGATTCGTTTTAGCTTATACATGTTTCATCCATATACTTAAACCCTAAAGTTAACTAACTTGCTCACACATACGTGGGGCTTGTAAGCAGTACTTTGCACAATGTGGGAGCATCACTCTGTCGAACTACGATTGGTGCACGTATGCAGTTATGGACTCCTTATCGTTATCCTAGCTGGTTTACAATTGTAAGTGTCAATTCTACTATTTTCTTCAGGTTAGAGGAGAATCCCAATAGTGAGATACGGATATACCGATTTGTTCACCGTCCATGGTTACGTTTTGATGTGGCGGATTGACCCATGCGTGTACTTACAAAGTGTCATTCATATATCTATGTTTTATCAATGACCCAATTTATGCTACAAAGACATCTATGAAGGTGATGGCTAGAGGAACACCATCCAAAGCCTGCTGAGGGTACTTTGCTTTTGCTTGTTATACGCCTCGTTTATAAGTGTTTTTAAAATGATTGAAAGCTTTTTTGGTAAATATGTTTTTTAAATCAATTCTTAGTAAGAATCCAAGTGAATTCTGAAAAGACACTTTAAGTACTTCCTGCAAGAAGCACATATTTGGTGTTTCTTCCAAAAAACACTTAAAGTGCTTTTGAACTGAAAATCAATTTCATCAAAACCTCTTTCAATCATTTTAAAATCACTTATAAACGAGCTCATAGTAGTTTACTATTAAACTGCACTAGTCAATAGTGTTCGTAGGAAACAAGTGTATAATCGGGACATGCAAAAGTTCATTAACTTGTATACAGGCACATACATGGTATTGGTATAACATTTGAGGCTTCGAGCCAATTGATGAACAATGGTCAACAACTAATAAAGTGATCGATTAGATCCAACAAGCAAACAAATGCAAGGGGTTTTATGATAGGATGAGAATAGTGATGACGATGAAAATGACGAGGATATTGACGAGATGATCAACAGCGTGATCGAAAAGGAAGGCACTTATTTGGCTTCAAGATTGCGATGTGTTACATGGAACATCAATTTAGGACGAGAGTGGTGATAAGCCAACGATTGATGCAAATTTTGAGACCAGATTCAATGGCACCTCAAGTCCTCAAGTCGTCCTTGTAAAACGACGTATCTTTGGGATCTTTTCTTTGTCCTACTTTTGAAATTTCAACAGCTTATGTTACTTCCCAAAATTATTAGTTAATTGGCCATTATTCCATGATTAATTAAGCTTCTGCTTTGTTTTTTCAAAGCTTTTGATCGTCCATATAGAAATTAGCATTTGGCTTTAAATAATGCTTTACTTAACAAATCCCACTAACTTCGTTTTCAATAATGTTAGAAAATTAGTACGGCCGTGTAACTTGAGTAAACTCCATTGTCATGTCCAAAAGTTAACCTAGATTAGTCCATTTGGTGATTGATTAAGGTTTAACTTTAAACCATTTTAAGGAGAGGAATAATCATCATGCACATGTGTTAAAGTCAAATTGATGAAATTAACAATGATTGTGATAGTAGTAATCATGGACTTCTGGAGAATTTGCATGTCATTTCGTCCACATGCACATGGAATAGTTTAGTTGGAACATCAACACAACTTTTTGTATTACCTTTATTCTGTTGAGTAAGAGGAGGTGACACAAATTGCAGTATTATGAGTTACACGTAATTATTGTTAGAGTTCGGCACAATGCATCAAGCGCTAAGAACGGGTTGTCGTATGAAAGAACTGACATGAAAAATTGTATTTGATATTGCCATGAGTATAAGGAAATTTGAGTGAGAAAAAGTAATAAGAGGCAAGACTTCAAGGACTTAAAACCTGCACCCTTTTGAGCTCCAATCCCTCCAAAACTTCAAAAAGCAAAGAACTTGTCGTATATCTTAGTGGCTATAGTTTTGGGTTTCTACACATGCATCTCAGATTTGAAACTCCCTGATCTCTTAAATCATTGTAATAGTTTTGAACTCTCTCATATCCTTAATAATTGTAAATTAAAAAAAATTGTCACATAGTTCTTGTCCTATTAAATCCTTAGTATTAATCTATTAATATCATAGACATTTTGTTGGATAAAGCACAGCAGCATTGATCCATTGTGTTGAGTTCAACACAGACACAGGGCCTGCAACGCTCATCCAACATTTGAACCCTTAAAATACTTTTTAATTAACTTAAGCAAGCAAGCACCACCAAAATGTGAACGCTGCAAGCCATCCTTGCTTCACATTCTAAAGCTCTCATGATTTTCTCTTACTTTATTGTACCTCATTGTTGGTAAAACAATAGTACAGCCATCATGCCCTACAGTCTCTAAACGAGAAAAGAAGTTTCAAGTTTCACCAACTGTGTTTAGAGCATCTATTCTGTATTGAACGCGCATTTATATATACATATGATTCTCGTGTGTTTTCAGATATCAATCGATGTGTGTATGCGTTTGATTCTCAATGTTTTGTATCCAAAATCAAACACACAAATATTGTACGTCTACCAAGTCATCGACAATGACCAATTATTCTTGCGCCTTCGCTTAGTTGCTTGTCCACTAAGAAAAGGTTTCACATATCAAGTAATTTAGCTAGAAAAATAATTAAAGATGATCAGTTCAGAGTTGACACCCTAATTAAAGTTAATTATCTAAACAATGTTTTAGGCAGAAAAAAGAAGGAGGAAAACTAATGAAAAGTCTTCAAAAACTTTAGTTTTAATGAAAATGACAAAAGAAAGCTGTAAGTGAATAGTACCAGAGTGACTTTTCAAGGTAAACATGTCATTTTCGTTAAAAGTGAACAGTACCAAGAGTGTTTCGTTAAGATTCCAAAAAAAAAAACCCATGTTTTAGGAGGTAAAAAACTGAGCTTTAATTACCAAACCACTACACCAACCCCCTCATTGAAAAACAAAGTTAAAATAACACTGTCAAATAATCAAAAATGTCAACTAGCAACTTGCCATACAAGTCAGCCAATATTATAAGTTCAATTAGGGTTTAATTATAAATTTATAATTAGTGAATCAGATCAAGAAGCATTTCGCATAGTTTGCACTAAACTAATGAGGCAAAGATGGTTCTGATATTTTTAAGGTGTTCATCTTGCTCAATGTATTAGACTAATTAAGCACTCGATATGAATTAATCAACCGCTAATCCAAAATTGCAGAAAAACCTAACTATAATTACAAATTTAAGTTGACACACACTGAAGGAAGAAGAAGAAGATGGTGGGGATACAACCAACTTTTTGTGTTCAATTTAGCATATATATGTAACTGTGGCAAAGATGATTTAGGAGTGTTTTCTTCTTGTCTGTGGTCTTCTTCTTGAATGTTTGAATACAAAGAGTCATGACTCTTAGGATAATATGAACACGTTGGTCAATGTTTTTGACCTTCTTTTTCTGCTTTTGTTTTTCTGTCAAATTTTTTTTTGTCACTGTATTTCTGTCAATTGGTGGTTGGACCACTTTGAGACCATCAGTTGTTTATGGGAAGTGGGAACAAATATTTTGAAGGACATTTCATTGGGCTACGATGGGCTGATTTATGATGGGCTAAAAGTCAAAATAAAGATCAAGTCCAATAATTGTCCACTTTTGTAGAGTGAATTTGGGCTAGTTTAGGACCCATCTAGTCCTCATTATGTAAGCCCATTTCATTGTTTATTTATTTATTTATTTATTTAATTTTTTTTATAGAAAACGACATTATCCACTAAAGAGGAGGGGATGTGCTTAGTCTCACAATGGGCTAGCAATAATATAGTTCAAATTCGCCTTTGGCGATAATTGAATCTAAGACATCTCACTTACAATTGAAGAGTAATAACACTAGACCATAATACTAAATGACAATTTCATTGTTTATTTTGATAAGTTACATGACCATTTTAAAAATGTGTCGCCACGAAAAAGACATGAAACAGTATTGTGAATGTGTCAAATGGATCTAGTCGAGCCGGGCTCACCCGTTGTACTCCTTTATTTTTCAAGGACTAGAGGTACGTAATGTATAGGGGTAATAGTAATTTGAGTTGGTTAAGTACCAAAGATGTACTTAAACTGTTTCTCATAATAAGAAATCAAAGTAAAAACATAAATAAATAAACACAATGCAAAACCAGATTATTAATCCAACTAACGAAAACAAGATGATTGATAAAATTTTAATAGAACATTGATTACATCAATCTGTTTCACACGATAAGACAACAATACCATGTTGGAAACTAATGTGTTTACAATACGTAATTAATTTCCATGCAACTGTCAATGCCGTGTGTTCATTGTATAACAAGTATCCCAGATTACATTTGTTTGACTATATGCGATACCTGGAGCAATCATGTTTTTGGTTGAAATGCAATTCTTCTACTTGTTTAAGACCTTATGTTCCAAAGGTGATAGAACCCTTGAATCTCATAACAACTCTTCACAAGTAGGGAATTGGATTATATAGACACAGGCTTCATCTAATTTTCATCTATCGTGGAAATTAGTTACCTGCAGTTGCCGGCAGTTTTCACCAAGTAATGGATAAGCATTTGATGCATGTTATCCACGTATCCTCGCTTATAGGAAGTAGTTTTACACGCTTACAACTCTTTAATCAGTTTATAACATATTGGCAACATAAAATTTATACTTATAATGTTAGTCAAGTCCAACTAGGTATCTAACACACCAGGTTAAAAAGACCTCATAAAATAACCTTCATTGACACGAGAGGTTTAAAGAATTTTAAAAGTTGAGTAATTTGAGGAAATTAGAGATTTCGTAGTGTATTTTAAGCATTCACAAATCTCATCTCTTGCTATGAGATTTCGAGATAATTGAATCAAAATTTTACATGGAATATTTACAAATAAATTAAACTCTATCAAAATCTATGGATTTATAAAATCCATTAAAATCTTTCAAAATCTCAAATGAATACACCGTCCTTACAACTTTCAAATGGATTTTCAAGGATTTTTATGGAGTTTGATTGAAGATTTGAATAGATTTTGTTTAAAGATTTGAATGAATTTTGAGACTTTCTTTAATTTTAAAATTATTTTTGAATAAAAAATAAGATTAAAAATAAAAAATTTGAAAAAAAATAATGAAGAACTTTGCCCAGTCCTGTCAAGTAATCCCAATCTCCCATGGTCCACCACCAGCATAAATGGAAAATACCTTGCCATCCAACATGAACTGAGTTCCATTACTCCCCACAAAACTCAACTTCGTTTCGTTGCCAAAATTCAAAATAATCTCTGGTTTCTGGCTGCAAGATGTGTGATGAATGCTTAGGATTAATTGATTTTTAAAATCCTTACATAACGCGTCCAGAGAGGATCTTGATCCCTATAAATGGGCTGGATCATGCTAGGTTAGAGAATAATGAATTTTTTAATAGAATTAATGAAAAATGACAAAGTGACGTAAAATTGAGTTTTGTTTTTGTTTTTTTGAGTACATATATATTTTTATATTAAGGAGAGGGGAAGTTCGGTTAGGCTACATAATGGACAGCCAAATTTGGTATCGAATTCGCCATCTATGATATTCAGATCTAAAACTTTTCATTTTCAAATGAAGATGAATACTACGTAAAAGTTGAGTTTTAAAAGAGTAAATGATGCAAATTGGGTTTCAGGACTAAAGTGAGATCAAGTAGTGTTTTAAGGGCATGGAAAGAATAAGCCTTTCATTTATTTTATAGAAAGTTACTGAATTTCTTTCGCAGCCGACGTCTCCATCCTCCAGTCTAAGTCCAGCCGAGAAAATCCAATAAGAAAATAGCGAGAGAAAATACGCGCAGTCTCTTCATTTCGCTCCTAATTTTCTCGGTAACCAAACGCAAATTCCTCCCTTTTCCCACGATTACACCCGCCAATCCCCTCTCTTTATCCAAGTTTCTCCGATTCTACTCCCACTCAATCCATCCGATCAAACATTCACAAGCTCTGAAACCAGCCTTCTGAAGCGTTAAACCAAGCAACACAACCTATCCCCGTCGCCTGGGATTGGATTGGAACTGACGGACTCGACGCGGAAGGATGTTCTTCTCGGGCGATTCATCGACTCGGAAGCGAGTTGATTTGGGAGGGCGGAGTACGAAGGAAAGGGACAGGCAGAAGCTTTTGGAGCAGACAAGGTTGGAGCGCAACCGCCGGTTGTGGATACGGCAGCAGAACTTGGCCGCGTTAAAAATCCAGGTTTGGACTTCTGCATTTTGCTTTCTATGCGGTTCGAATTAGCTCGAAGTGTGTGAGAGTTGAAAATGTATGGAATTGGTGAAAATTTCATCAGTTTGATTGTGTTTTTAACCTAATTAGTTGGAGGTATGTTGCTGCATTCTGCAGTGTAGTTTCAATTGTAAAAGACAGTATACTGAGGTTCTTTGGATAGTTATTGGTAATGGTTTGTGCATTGGATGATAGTTGTTGAAATATGTGGAGTTTACGGAGTATGAACATGTTTTTAATTTTTTTGGAAATACAAATAGATTCTTTGGAGGTCGAGAGAATAGGTGGAAGTTGATATTTTTGGTCATCTAATCTTTGTTTATCGTGAATGCCTGTAACTGCTGACGGCTAATTATTTACTGTTGTTGATCGAGTGAATCGTGCTTTCCTGGTTAGTATATGGCTGAATGTAGCGATTTGTGGGTCGAATGTCAACTAGTTAAATCTCAATGCAGCTAAACATGAGTTGACCACAATGCACACCTTCAAAGTTTTCAACTTATACAAGTGACCTTTTGCTTGGAATGGATAATTATGTGAAGAATGAAACTTTGAACACGTGTTGAATTCCTAAAACTAAACACTTACCTGACATCTTCAAAATTATATGAAAAGGTGTGATGGTGTATACACAGCTTACACGCGTTTGAGGCATAACTCAGTTTTTAGTTTCACGTCCCCTGTAAAGAGAAGATACCAATTTCAAATCCTTCTTCAATTGTTGCAACTGGAAAGAAGAAGTGTACATAACCGAGACTTGAGAAATTCATATTAGCTTTATAGAATGTGTGCTAACATATATATTTATGAAAAGCTAAGTAGACATAAGCACAGCTGGAAATAGTGCTAATGTGCCTTTCCTATGGTATTTAAAGGGGCTTTCCTTTTCTTTAATGTAGGTAGAGGAGAAAGATTCCCATTCTTCTGTCTCTAGTCACCCTTTCTTTATTGCGTTTTTCTATTTAGGTTCTGAATGGTCAATAAAGCTAAGTAAATTTGCATGACATAGATTTGATGTCATCAAGGTAATAAATGGAGCGATCATCTATCCTTTGGTGCTGTATTTGCGAAATTATTACATTTAGCTATAATATCTATTGAAGCATATGAAAAGGTGAATTTGCAGTTAATTAGACAATTCAGACTTATATTGCACGTTACTGGATATCCATATAAAAATGATGTCTCTACCCGATCACTTATGTTAGTAGTCGATGAGTACTTTTTGATTGCTTTTTGTTTGAAATAGGTTGTCTCGGCCGTTTGGCCGAGATCAAGTGTAGCATGACTTACTATCCATTCGAGTTTTTTTTTCTTTTCAAGTGTTGACTAATTACTAGCTACAGAAATGCTTTAGAGGGACGAAGGTGGCAGCGGCTGAACATTCTAAGGTGCGTGAGCAGTTCTATGGAAGATATGGGAGGCATTGCCAGAATGTGGACAGGTTAGATTTGGATCCTTATTATCTGTTGTATTCCACTTTTGTCTTAGTTATTGTTAATTGAGGCTCTGTTTTAAGCATCATGACCTCCTTCAAATTGTCCCTCTGCATTCAGATTTAGTTTTGGTCCCGATTCAGAGTTTCTCCGCCAGTTACTTTTCTTCTTTGATGCTCGAAGCGTTGGTGATTTTTCTATCCTTGTGGAGACGTGCCGGTTGCTTCATCATTTTGTCAGAGAGACAGGTAAGTTTATTCTTTTATGAAGAGCTGTCTGTACAAGAAATTATGTGATTAATATACCTCACATAATAAATTCTTTTTCTCAAAAAAACATATACTCCACTAGTAAATTCTGTTTGGGGGTGATCTTTCTCTGGAACTCTCATTTTAGTGCAGGGATTGTTATCACGGTTTCTCCCTTCTCATGTAGTTTTAAGACTTAACCTGAAACCCGTCCGTCTCCCCCAAATGCCCAAGTAATGAATAATTGACAGTATATGTGCAAGGCCCGCTGAATAGGCTTGTTTTGGTTTTTAAGAGGGGTTTAATGATTTGGTTGATTGTAAGATAATAAGAATCTGACAAAGATAGAACTAATTTATAATGACTTTTTATGATTAAAACCCTGAAACCTTCAACACTTTTCTATAATCCAGAATTATTTAGATTGGAAATCACTGGTTACCCAAACAATTCTCATAGTTAACTGCCAATTCTTCCGTTAAGGATCTTCAACTGTCCATGGCTTCGTGCAGTTGACTGTGGTTTAAATAGATATGACTAGCCCGTCTTCACATTAAACCCTGATCCATACTGTATTTGATAAGTACGGAGCTGGTTACAAGTGTGCTATTGATCTGGTTCTTATCTGATGAATAATTTCAAAATTTGACTATGAAGAAATAGTCAAGGAAGCACATTTTTTAAGTTTTGTACAATTATATAATAACATTGGTTTTAAGATTTAATGAAGATGTCTTGAGGTTCTGCTTGTTTCACACTGCTTAGCACATTTTGGGTGTTGTTGACAAAATCTGATCATGAAACAGGGGATATTATTAGCCTTGTTGCAGGCATGGATTATTCGTCCAAGCATGCTTTGGTGAAACACAGAGTGAAGCAACTTGCATATATCTGTATGAAGGCTGTTCATCAAAACAGGTTGGCTGCATCAACATATTTTGAATTTGTTTTATATTTTTGGTCATTTTCTTCTGATTTAGACCGCTAATTTGGTGTTTTTCTCGATTTCATGTGTTTTTTTTTTGTTATGCCTAGCTCAATTATATTATAAGCATCTCATTTCTTGATTGATTTCTTATATAAAATCAGTACTGAAGTCATTATTTTGGTTCTCATTGTACTCTTTTCTATTAATGGGTGGGTTAAGGAATGATGACGTCTCCTTTGCATCTAATAGCACATGAAGTTGTGGAAGACATTCAAATTCTAGTAATTTTGTGTTTACAGATATATTTCACTTTGCAAGTGTATGGCATACTATACCTGTGTAATTTATAATGGCTGAACTGATTCTGTTGTTCTGGTTGTTGGGTTAGAGGACTTGACGATATGCATTTCACACGACTTTCATGCATGCTAGAAAGGAGTCATCTGCAGATTTGTTTTAGAAGTAGCGTATAAACTTTAATTCTATGGGTTTGTTGGTTTCTGATATCCTATACATATATGGTTTTTGAGTTGCTTGATACCCATAGCTGCTTATTGATTTGTGTTATTGGACAGAAATCAGTTGAAGGATCAACTTTTTGCAGCCCCTGAGGAGGCCACCATGTCAACAACTTTACTTTTAGAAGCATTAGTTTTATTGATAGATCCCAAGTTTCCATGGGCTTGTGAGACAGTTGGCTATCTTTTGCAGAGAAAGGCTTTTATCCTGTATAGAGAGATTATTTTAACAGGAAAGGTATGCATCTGATTCCTGCTCTTTGTCCATACTTAATAGCTTTTGTTCTAACAAGAGAGGCTTTCCCCACAAGCCAAATGACTTTTCAAAGAAAAATGATGTAGCAAACCCCCCTTTCTTTTTACGAAGTATGAACCATTAAGGAAACCTATAAAGGTTTGGCCACATCTCTGTCAACAGTAACCAAAATTTATTAGTTCTAGAGCTGTTTCTAATTGTTGGGCTAAATTTCTGAATTTTCTGACATTTCGATATTATCAGTTTCTGCATTTGGCTTCGGATTGGATCCATCAATATTTCCCTACAGCTCCTTCCCCTTGACAAACCTATGAAACTGAAACTCAAGAAAAATAGTTCTTTGCATTCAATTTGATGGGCTAAATTTCTGAATTTTCTGACATTTCGAAACCCCAAGACAGATCAAACAGAAGCCAAGCAACCAGAAAATCAACAAAAAAATACTGAAAAAGATTTTGGCAACAGGACACCACAGTTCCACTATGATGCGTCGACTCAAAGAAAACCTAGAACCTACTCTAAATCAGATAGGCTCTGATACCATGACAAAAAATTACTAAGAATGTTTTGTGTATATTCCTCTCTCTAAGAGGCTGAACTTATTACATGATATAAAGCTGTAAACGGAAACTAATACAATATTCCCAAACCAAAGGCATTTAAATCAATCAAGAAATCATCATCATTTAACACCTACTGCTAACCCGAAATAAGTTATTGGTGCATCTTACACCCAACCCCAAACCTAGTTGTCAAGCTTTGCATTTCCCTACAATATTAATTCCTGAAACTAAGGTTTCTCGCAAAGAAGCTACTCAGAACATCTATAACAAAAGTGAATACAGAAGATGACAAGGGATCACCTTCTCATCCCTCAATTAGCTTCAAATCACTAATCTGCTTTACCATTATTATAGAAAGTTGGCTGAAAGCACTTGTTTAATATTTTTTGTTCAACTTACTTGGTTATGTATTTTTCCTGATTTTTTTTTCTAGTTTCATCTGTTTCTGGATATCTGTCATTTACTCGATGTTGGCATTCACACATGAGTGAACTCATCTCCTAAACCTACGAGTAATGGGGTGCAGGAAAGTATAAAGACTCATAACTACATTGGCAGAGTGTCATCGTTGGAGCGTAGTCTTGCTGTTATAATTTCTCACATTGGTCAGGAGCCATGTACGTGCCCAAACATCGATCCACATTGGAGCTTTTCATCTCAAATTCTTACAGTTCCAATTGTATGGAAGCTATTCCCCTACTTAGGAGAGGTAAACTTGAATGACTTGGTACCTATGTCTTTTGAAGCGTTTTTTTTTTTTTTCTGTATTAAAATTTCCTGGGCATATACTATTCTGCAATTAAGGTAATCTCTTTCATTTAGGTTTTTGCAAGACGAGGGCTGAGCCAGCATTACATTAATCAGATGTCACTCTGTGTGAAAAATCATGCTGATATACTTCCGAAAGATGCATCAGTTGAGTTACCCGGTTATGCCTGCCTTATTGGAAATATATTGGAATCTTCCGGGGTCGCTCTGTCTCAGACTGATTGCTCATTTCAAATGGTAAATACCGGACTGCTATCAGAATTAGAAATGGCAACATGTTGGTTGTTTAGCATGTTTTGTTCAAGTTGTTGCATAAATTTATGTGCTAAAAAATCAGGGAGATCTTAGGTTCAATTTTAGCGACAGGTCCACTTTGTGATCTACTATTGCGAAAATTGGAAGATTAACTTAGTACAAGTGATAGGTTTTTGACAATGCATAATTTAATCTCATATGTATGTAAAGTTTCTCATTGTGCTCACTCATACACATGCATACATTATATATATGTATTATTTTTAATCCATCCATTTTCATGGCTTTGATCCCTGATTGAATGTATTCTTTCTAATATCAGGCTTTAGACCTTGCTGGCGTCGCAACATTCTTGTTGGAGGCCCTTCCTTCAATGAAATCATCAAATAGAGAAAGCAAAGAAGGTATGCATTGTACTTTATTGCCCTCTTTTGTACTTTCATTTTTCCAAGTTGTCTCCATCTATAATCTTCTGTTCAATTTTTTAATTTGTGTAGCATACTTAAATACTCTATTGCATATGTACATACATATGGTGATTTTCAGATTCTATGGGTGATGATGATATGATTGAAGGAGATGATGCAATGGAAGTTTGTTTGAATAATGATTTAGAACGACAGATATGTGATGCCATTGATCCGCGCTTTCTTCAGCAATTAGTAAGCCATCTTGGTATTATGTACTTCTATTTTCCATGCAAGTACAATTATATTAAGCAAATTTTTCTTTACCACTAAACTCTAACCAAGATTTGTTGTTTAATGCTTTGAGCAGACAAATGTTTTGTTTGGAGGGATTTCACTTTCCAGTGGCTTGCACCACAGACCGGATGATAAAGAGGTGTCAGCTGTTGGTGCGGCTTGTTCTTTTCTACATGTTACTTTAAACACCTTACCTCTGGAGAGAATCATGACTATGCTAGCTTATAGAACGGAACTTGTTCCGGTGCTTTGGAATTTTATAAAACGGTGCCATGAAAACCAGAAAAGGCAGTCAGTATCTGAGCAGTTGGCATATCTGCTGCCCGGAGATGCACCTGGCTGGCTATTACCTTTGGCTGTATTCTGTCCTGTGTACAAGTAATAGTCCCTGCTTAATTTTGCTTGGATCTTGTCTATATATATTTTAGTGGTGTGAAGTTAGTTTTATGTATTCTGGGTTGATCCTAGAGTATTGTGTAGCAGCTTGAGATGGGATTACCTGTGATTCGTCTGTTTCCCTTTTGTTATGGATCAGGCACATGCTTACAGTAGTTGATAATGAGGAGTTCTATGAGCAGGAGAAGCCACTATCATTGAAGGATATCAGATACCTAGTTATCATTCTCAGACAGGTAATTCTGTAGTAAAATGATCAAAAGAATGATGTTCGTTGTAGAAATGACATGTGGTTGTCCTTTGGTTAAATGTAGTCTGTAAGACTAATCAGTTGTTTTCTGTGTATGACAAACAAGATGTACAAAACTGTATCGATTGCTAATTCTGCACTTAATGTTGATTTGTGATGTTTACTCTGTAATTTCAAATGAATAGATGCATTATCTGGACTTTCTTTCTTCTGCAGGCCCTATGGCAACTTCTTTGGGTGAATCCTACAGCTCCCAGTAAGTCTTCGAAACCTGTCACAACCACCTCTTCTAAGAAGCACCCTGTGGAGTTAATTCAACATCGAGTTAGCATTGTAGCTTCTGAACTCCTCTCCCAGGTATTAACAAGCTATATGTGTTGCGTCTGTTTTCTTTGGAACAGGATATACCCTTCTTGTTGTGCATTGTGTTTGCCCTCTCCTTTGCAGGTTGTGTATTTTTGGTTCTCTTTGTAGAGATATGCCCCCCATACAATGAACAGGAAATCTTACACATTTTGTTTTTCCAATTTGTTGTGTGTAGTTGCAAGATTGGAACAATAGACGAGAATTCACATCCCCCAGTGACTTTCATGCTGATGGTGTCAATGAGTTCTTTATTACACAGGTAAACATTTCCTAGGACCAAGATCTTGCTAGCACTGGTTTTAATGTCTTTATTTTTCAGGCCGTAATAGAAAATACCCGAGCAAATGACATCATGAAGCAAGCTCCCTTCCTGGTATCATTCACGAGCAGAGTTAACATATTCACTGTAAGTATTTAAGTTGTTAGGGGAAAAAGGATATGCAGATCTTTATGCGCTTAAGTCTTATCCTGTTGAAAAAAATTTAATCAGTTTATTCAAACCAATTTGTCAGTCACAATTGGCAGCAGCTAGACAAAGACATGAGTCTAATTCTGTAGTTACCAGAAACCGATTCAGAATACGGCGGGATCGTATCTTGCAAGATGCTTATGACCAAATGAGTGCGCTGTCTGAAGATGATCTTCGGGGACCGGTAATGCATCTGTTTTTGTTTGTATACATTCAATTGATGAAGGTTGTGGTTGGGAGTGTGTTTGACAATACTATGAATGCTATGGTTGCTACCAAACCAAAAATAATTACTTTTTAATGTTTTGCTGATTGCTTTTTGGGGTCAATTAGGCACTGAATTTTCGGAGAAGTGATTGTCCGCCTATTTTTTGCAAGCACTTATCCTCTCGTCTTCTTATCCAATACCACAATAACCACCTTACCACCTTGACCTGTCTATTTGCAGATTCGTGTAACGTTTGTAAATGAATTTGGGGTTGAGGAGGCTGGAATTGATGGTGGCGGGATTTTCAAAGACTTTATGGAGAACATTACTCGAGCAGCCTTTGATGTTCAGTATGGATTGTTTAAGGTTAGAAAGTTTTCTTTCATTCATGCTATTGTTGTAATAAATGTTATCGTTTCTTCTAAAAAAAATCTATGTTTCTAAAGCCTGTAGTATCTATCCACAGTTAAATTAGGCACTTGTTACAAGCTATGACTCTGAATTATGCAAAAGAAAGTACGTAGCAGTTGCACATTTCAAAGTTACATTCATCAAACAATAGAAACCGAGGGCTCGTAGCTTCAGCGGTAGTGAACATTTATCCCCACTTTCAAGACAAAATTTAAATCCCTCCTCCTGTCCGAGTAAACCTCTATGTAGCAGAAACAATCACTACAAGAACATTTGATGAAAGTCAAGTGATCCTGTGTGCCGTTGTGTCAGTGTGATGTGTCCGAAAATTAAGTGGAAACAGAGGTTAGGACTGCATATCATGCTTTCTAATAAGATAATCATCGTCCAGTATTAAAAGAAGATATGTCTCGAAATTCTGGTAGAAGCTGACTCACAATTATCAGACAAGAGAAAGTGTTAGATCTTTATTATGCTGTTGGCAATATTATATTCACACCTAGACAGGTAGACTTGGGTAAATTATATTTATGCTGATTTTGCTTATTTGTTTTCCTCCTCCTGCTTTGCTTGGTAATCCAGGAAACATCCGATCATTTACTCTACCCTAGTCCTGGTTCAGGAATGATTCACGAACAGCATCTCCAATTCTTTCACTTTCTTGGGATTCTTCTTGCAAAGGTATAACAAAATTTGCATACTGTTATAGTTCATATGGTGCTTCTTCATGGTATCACATGTTTGACTCCTTACAGGCCATGTTCGAGGGGATTCTTGTTGATATACCATTTGCAACGTTTTTTCTGAGCAAATTAAAACAAAAGTAAGTGCACGTTTTCTCTGAGAAAATCTTGTTGATATACCATTTGCAGCATGCTGCAATGTTAATACTAGAAATCTCTTTCTTTTTGTTGATTAGGTTCAACTATTTAAATGATTTGCCTTCATTGGACCCAGAATTGTACCGTCACCTTATTTTCTTGAAGGTAACCCAGTTCTTTCTAAATATGCCTCCTGATACATTGTAGCTTTTACTGACTACTCGTTCTTTTGTTGACACGATTCTAAGAAAAGACTGCACAACCCAACATCTTGTTGCGAATACTTGGTTTAAAGAAATTAATTACATTCACATCTAACTTCTTTCGCTGTATGAGCAAGCATTCCATTGATTGATGATATGGATTTTAACGTAGTCGATGAAATGGAATTTCATAAATGCACCAAGCTTTATTGGAACCTCGGTATTGATAAAGTTCTCTAATATTCAATTTATAAACAAAAATACTTTCTAATCTTTATATTTGTACAATGTACTGTTGGATTTAGAAATAGATTTGTCCAATGGAATGGATATTTCTTTTAGGAATCCAATGGTATGAATTGCAAATTTGCATTCAGTTATGTCAATTTTCACAGTATCTGTTTATAAATTATTGTTTTTCACAACTGAATTTCACCCTCCAGTCATTGGCTTCGACGAAAATTTATTCTTGGTCTACATATTATTTGATTGGATACTATAATCATGCTTGATGGAAAGCAGTTGACTCAATAACTCTCTCTCATCTGCACTTCAGACTAAAGTGTGGCTCCTTTTTAGTTGCATGTAGAGCTCACTCCTTCCTGTTTGGGATTTATATCTGCAGCGTTATAAAGGTGATATATCAGAATTAGAATTGTACTTTGTCATTGTAAATAATGAATATGGAGAGCAAACAGAAGAGGAGCTGCTTCCCGGGGGAAAAAACCTACGTGTCACTAATGAGAATGTCATTACCTTTATTCATCTTGTTGCCAACCATCGTTTGAACTTTCAGGTAGCGCAACTTTCCATTTTGAATCCTTGTTCCAAATGATGACGTAGCTTCCTTATGTGAACATGACAAATGATCATTTTCAGATATGTCAACAAAGTTCACATTTCTTAAGGGGGTTTCAGCAGCTCATACAGAAAGATTGGATAGATATGTTTAATGAGCATGAACTTCAGGTATATTCGTATACCCTTTGGCTTTGTTGCTTAGGGTTTGTTTGCATAAAATCACCTGAGTATGCTCACTTCTTCTTTGCCGGTTCCCTAAGATCAATAAACTAAAACAAGCTTAAGTCATTCTGTTCAATTTGACAATATAGTTGTGATGTCATTATTGCATTTAAGAGTTGCCAGTGATGCTACAAATGCTTACTGTGAGGTTTTTGCAAAGGCATACCAGGTGTGCTATTTTTTGTTATGCTTTCCGGTATTGGAAACTTAAAATGGTTCTTTTTTTTAAAAGGAGAATATTTTGTTACACATTATGCTGTACAAGAGTACCGCCATGGCAATGCAAGATGTTGTATGTGGCATGCTCGGCACAACTTCAGAGTTTCTATTGGGTGGAACCTTGAGTAAGATCCACGTTGTTCCATTCTGATTTTGGACCTTTTCTCCTAGTCAAAGCCTGAAGAATATTTTTATTAGGAACCGAAAGTTTTATCATTCCATTGTTTGAGAAGTGGCTGCATCTGTAATATACACTTAGCACGCATTTTCCACTGTCACAGGCAATTATGCATAACTGTCCTCCTCTTTTTACCCGCTTTGTTTTTACAGCTTCTGATATCAGGTTCACTTGACAGCTTGGATATCGATGACCTACGGATGCACACAAACTATGTGGGTGGCTATCATAGCGTAAGTTCCTTCACATTTGTTTGGCTTATTTGTGTTCTTGTGGGACATATAAAATTACCGTTTGCATGGATAAATGTAGCTCTAGATGAACCCAGTCATTGGCTGTCAACCTTTTTCATTACATTTTCACGCAACTGATTTTCTGCTTGTTATTTGTTTTTGACAGGAGCATTATGTCATTGACATGTTCTGGGAAGTTCTGAAAAGTTTTTCATTGGAAAATCAGAAGAAATTTCTAAAGTGAGTTTTTAGCATCCATCACAAAATCCCTCGAACATATGTTTATGTTTGCCATTGCGAGTTCCTGTATTTAATTGGATTTGAAGTTAATGAACATCGGGAGAGATACTGACCACACTATTTTTCATCCAGATTTGTGACCGGGTGCTCTCGAGGACCTCTGCTTGGATTCAAATACTTGGAACCATTATTTTGCATACAGAGGTAAGATAAGAGTTCATGAAAGATTTATATCATTTTAGAATATTTTTTTTTCTTTTCATCTTGGCAAAATGGCTGATAAAGTTTGTTTTACTAAATTTTTCTGCTCTTTCCATAGGGCTGGTGGCAATGGAGCTGAAGGAGCTCTTGACCGATTACCGACTGCAGCCACTTGTATGAATCTCCTAAAGCTTCCACCATATAGAAGGTTTGCTGTTTCTCTCTATTTTTTTCGTTGTAGAAGCAAATAAGCTGTTTGTTAGTTGTATTCTTCTTCTAAAAGTGCTTCCTCGTTATGATGCAGTAAGGAGCAACTGGAATCAAAATTGATGTATGCTATAAGCGCAGATGCCGGCTTTGATTTGAGCTGATCGAAAATGTGCATTCTAGTTGTGCACCTAATCCTCTGATCCGTTATTCTGTTGGCAAACCATCCGCCAGGGGCAGAGACAGTTCACATCATACCCTGTTAATTTGATGTCCCTGCTTTTAACCCGAGCTGCGTAATAACCAAAAGGACTTCAAAAAGCCGATAGAGCGAAGCTCAAGACTTGATGGCATGTAGATATTTGTATTTCCGGCAAGCTCCCGAGTTGACATGTAAATATGTGGGGGTTGATCTGCCAAAGTTCTTACAACAGCTTTGTTAAGTTTACGGATTATACATACAGATCTGCCAAAGTTCTTGCAACAGCTTTGTTAAGTTTTAAGTTTCAACAACTATGTTTAGAGCATTTATCATGTACTGTACTGAACGCGCCTTTATATATTATATATACACATGATTCTCGTGTTGTTTTCAGATATTAATCAATGTTTGTATGCATTTGATTCTCAATGTTTTGTATCCAAAATCAAACACACAAATATTATACGTCTACTAAGTCATCGACAATGACCAATTATTCTTGCGCCTTCGCATAGTTGCTTGTCCACTAAGAAAAGCTTTCACATATCAAGTAATTTAGCTAGAAAAATAATTAAAGATGAACAATAATTAAAGATCATCAGTTCAGAGTTGACACCCTAATTAAAGTTAATTATCTAAACAATGTTTTAGGCAGGAAAAAAGAAAGGAAAACTAACAAAAGTCTTCAAAAACTTTAGTTTTAATGAAAATGATAAAAGAAATGTGTAAGTGAATAGTGCCATGAGTGACTTTTCAAGGTAAAAATGTCTTTTTCGTTAAAAGTGAACAGTACTTTCGTTAAGATTCTAAAAAAAAAAAACCCATGTTTTAGGAGGTAAAAAACTGAGCTTTAATTACCACACCACTGCAGCAACCCCTCTCATTGAAAAACAGAGTTAAAATAACAGAGTCAAATAATCAAAAATGTCAACTAGCAACTTGCCATACAAGTCAGCCAATATTATAAGTTCAATTAGGGTTTAATTATAAATTTATAATTAGTGAATCATATCAAGAAGCATTTCGCATAGTTTGCACTAAACTAATGAAGCAAAGATGGTTCTGATATTTTTAAGGCGTTCATCTTGCTCAATGTATTAGACTTAATTAAGCACTCGATATGAATTAATCAACCGCTAATCCAAAATTGCAGAAAAACCTAACTATAATTACAAATTTAAGTTGACACACTGATAGGATGCTGTTAGTAATTGTTGGTTGTTAGTGCTAAGTATCCTATCTGTTAGTAATTGTTGATTGTTAGTGCCAACAATAATAATTGGTTGGTTAGAGATAAGATTTGGGAAAAGTCTTGTAACTGCCTTAGCTTGCAGTTTGGTATAAATACTAAACACTTGTGCAAATGCAGGGATGTCTTGTTAAAGAAGTTGTTAAATAATACAGAGAGGAATATTACTATACAAGTGTAAGGTTAGAACAAGGGTCTTATTATTGGTATCAGCCAGTAACAAACCTCCACGTTTCCCTTCTTGTATGACGAGAGCAACGACGCGTGCCAAAACCATGGATACACAAGTAGCAGCCCTTGAAGGTTCGGTTCAGGAAATCCAATCTTCCGTCGCAACGATCGGGTCAACAATGCAGAATCTGTCCACTGTAATCGCATCAATGGAGTCTCGATTCTTAGCCTTGGAATTTCATTTTTCAGGCGCTGATCGTCCTCATCGTCATCATGCTGACCATGGTGATTCTGCAAATCAAATATGTGGGTCTGAAGAAACCTTGTCTGATCCAATTGCTCATATGGGTCAGCGTTTTCCCCGTCAAGATTCGTCGTTTCAACCTAGACAGCCATTGATCAAGCTTGAGTTCCCTCGATTCTCAGACGACGATGATCCTTTGGCACGGGTTTATCGGGCAGAGCATTATTTCGATTACTTCACTATCGACGATAAACAAAAGGTACAAATGGCTTCTTTTCACATGGACAATGAAGCTTTACAATGGTTTCAATGGAGGAACTGCATCAAGAATTACCTAAAATGGGAAGATTTTGTTCATGTCTTCTGTAAAGAATTTGGGCCCTTTGAATGCGAGGACTTTATCGAAGCCCTAGTTCAATTGAAGCAGTTGGGTTCTCTTAAGGAGTACGTCTCTGAGTTTCGTCGGTTGGCGAATCGGACTACGGAGATCGGTCCAGTAATGCTTCGCAGTTGTTTCATTGGAGGGTTGATACCGGAGTTACGTCATGATGTCAAATTACTTCACCCATCTGATGTACATGAAGCAATTGCTTTGGCTTTTCAATTGGACATCAAATTATCCGATCCTAAGGTTCGAACTTTCTCCAGAAATTCTAATTCTTCTTTAAGTAATTCTACAAATCCAAAATATGTGCCTCTGTTATCTGGTAATAGTTCTTTTTCTAGCACCACATCTAAGGCTAGTAATGTGAGAACATTGTCATTTGAAGCACTTCAAGATCGTAGAAAGAATGGGTTATGTTATTCTTGCCCCGAGAAATGGGTTTTGGGACATGTGTGTGCTACGCAACAATTACTGCTATTAGATATTTTTGCTGATAGGATTGAGGATATAGGCGGGGAGGATCAAAATGATCAACAAATCGAAGTTACAGCTTGTGCAGTTTTTGGCACATCAGCTCCTCAACATATTCAAACTATGAAGGTCTCTAGGTTCATTAAGAATTGTCCAGTTGTTGTGTTGTTGGATTCGGGTAGCTCACACAACTTCATCAGCTTGTCTACTGCCAAACAATTGGGTTGGAAGGTTGATTCTAATAATTCTTTTGAGGTAATGATTGCAAATGGGGGAACTATTTCCAGTAAGGGTTGTTGTTCTCAGATTAAGTTGCAGATTTAACAATATGAGTATATTTCTGATTTCTATGTAATACAATTGGGTGGTTGTGATGTGGTTTTAGGAGCTCAGTGGTTAAGAACTTTGGGTCCTATTCTTTGGGACTTTGACAAACTGAAAATGGAATTTACATTGGATAGAAAGCACTATTGTCTTTCTAGTTCTCCACCTCCTTCACCAATGTCCATTTCAACCTGTCAAGTGCAGAAATTGCTTTCTCAAGGTCCTTTTGGTGTAGTTCTTTTCTTCATTAAACCCGAGACTCAGGTTGCTATTGTTGGGGATCTCACTGTTCTTCAAAAAACCGAGTTGGATGGCTTATTATCTCAATTTGCTTCTGTATTCCAAGCACCAACCACACAACCTCCTTCCCGTTCTCATGACTATAGAATCCCTCTTCTGGAAGACAGCAAGCCTCCAAGTGCAAGGCCTTATAGGTATAGTCCTTTACAAAAATTTGAAATTGAAAAATGTGTCCAGGAATTATTAGACTCTGGTTTTATTCGAGCTAGCAACAGCCCATTTTCTTCACCTGTTTTGCTAGTTAAAAAGAAAGACAATAGTTGGAGGATGTGCATGGATTATAGAGCTCTTAATTTGTTAACAATCAAGGACAAGTATCCAATACCATTAATTGATGAATTGTTGGATGAGTTGTTTGGTGCTCAATTTTTTTCGAAATTGGATTTGCGAGCTAGTTATCATCAGATCAGGGTACATCCTAGTGACATTGAGAAGACAGCATTTCGCACCCATGATGGTCATTATGAATTTTTAGTAATGCCATTTGGGCTTACAAATGCCCCAGCTACGTTCCAAAGTTTGATGAATGAGATTTTCAAACCCTATTTGAGGAAGTTTGTTTTGGTTTTCTTCGATGATATTTTAGTGTACAGTGCCTTTTGGGAATCTCATCTTCACCATTTGTCTCTGGTTTTCAAAGTCCTCCAAGACCATCAATTATTTGTAAAGAAGACCAAGTGTGATTTTGGTAAATCCCAAATTGAATACTTAGGCCACGTGGTGTCCAGGCAAGGGGTGGCTGCAGATCCCTCTAAACTGAAATCTATATAGGATTGGCCTTTTCCTCACTCTGTTAAGGCTTTACGGGGATTTCTTGACCTCACGGGATATTATAGAAAGTTTATTCCGAACTATGGGAAACTTTGTGGACCTCTGACAGTTCTAACTAAAAAGGATGCATTCAAGTGGACTGATGAGGCTACTATGGCTTTCAAAGCTCTCAAAGATATTATGGTGTCTCCCCAAGTTCTTACTTTACCAGATTTCTCCAAAGATTTTACAATCGAAACTGATGCGTCCAATACTGGAATTGGTGCTGTTTTACATCAAGGTGGTAAACCAATTGCTTTTACAAGCAAAGCATTAGGCCCCAGAGCTCAAGCAATGTCCACTTATGAAAGAGAAATGTTGGCAATTGTGCATGCAATCAAGAAGTGGCAGTCATACATTCAAGGAAGGCATTTTATTATTAAAACTGATCACCACAGTTTGAAGTTCTTTTTACAAAATAGAGCTCACACCCTTTTTCAGCAGAAGTGGTTTTCTAAACTTCTTGGGTTCAATTACGAGATACAATATAAACAAGGATGTGATAATATTGCTGCTGATGCCCTTTCTCGAATGAATTCTGGTGCTGAGTTGTCTGCCATTTCGTATCCGTACATGGGTTGGTTGGATGATATAAGGCGGCATGGCGAACAAGATCATTGGATTATTGCCAAGATTAAAGACGTATCCTTGTCTTTTGATGGGGCTTCCACTTCCACAACTAAGTACCATTTTGATAATGGATTTCTTAAGTATAAAGGCAGGATTGTATTGAGTCCATCGAGTTGTTGGCGGGAACAAATTTTCTATGAGCATCATTGCACTCCAGTGGCAGGACATTCTGGTTTTCTTAAAACTTATAAGAGGATCTCCAGGTCCTTCTATTGGCAAGGTATGAAATTGGATGTAATGCAGTGGGTGGCAGCTTGTTAGGTCTGTTAACAAAACAAGACTGAAACTCTGACTTCCCTTGGCTTACTGAGTCCACTTCCCATTCCGTCTACTGTGTGGACGGATATAGCAATGGACTTCATCGTTGGTCTTCCTCCTTGCAAGGGAAAAACCATTATTTTTGTGGTCGTTGATCGCCTTTCTAAATATGCTCATTTCCCGCTGTTGTCTCATCCATATACTGCACATTCAGTTGCACAGATGTTTGTTGATAATATCTTCAAACTTCATGGCATGCCATCCACAATAGTAAGTGACCGAGACCCTGTTTTCTTGAGCTCTTTTTGGAAGGAATTTTTTGCACTGCAAGGTTCCAAATTGTGTCTCAGTTCAGGTTACCATCCCCAAACAGATGGTCAAATAGAAGTTACCAATCGGGGTTTGGAAACATACTTGAGATGTTTTTGCAGTCATCAACCAAAAAAGTGGGTTCATTGGCTTCTTTGGGCATAATGGCACTACAATACTACTTTTCATACTTCATCAAAACTGACACCTTATGAGGTTGTATATGGTCAACCACCTCCTGCTATGCCTACTTATGAATCAGGAGCAACTAAAGTTGATTTGGTTGATAGAAGCTTACAAGAAAGGGGAAGAATTTTGTCTCAGCTCAAGACTAATCTTGTCTCGGCTCACTTACGGATGAAACAGCAAGCTGATAAACATCGAAGTGAACGATCTTTCGAGGTTGGAGATATGTTTTTCTGCGATTGGTACCATATCAACACCAATCCCTCACTAAACATCCATTTCAAAAACTTCAGCCACGGTTTTATGGTCCATTTAAGGTGTTGCAGAAGATTGGTCAAGTGGCTTATAAAGTTGAATTACCTGCCACATCAAAACTTCACCTAGTTTTTCATGTTTCTTGCTTGAAGAAACAATTGGGCTCTGATATCATTCCTGCAGTTCCATTACCTGTAGTTACAAAGGACGGACTCTTGGAGGATTATCCATTGGCAATATTGCGGATGAGGTTAACAGGTCATGGCAGTTCATCTACGACAGAGGTTTTGGTGCAATGGAAGCATCGTCCTAAGGAGGGGGCGACATGGGAAAACTATGCAGAATTTGTAAACAGGTTTCTTGCATTCCAACCTTGAGGACAAGGTTCATTTCTTAGGGTGGGGTAATGATAGGATTCTGTTAGTAATTGTTGGTTGTTGGTGCTAAGTATCCTATCTGTTAGTAATTGTTGATTGTTAGTGCCAACAATAATAATTAGTTGGTTAGAGATAAGATTTGGGAAAAGTCTTGTAACTGCCTTAGCTTGTGGTTCGGTATAAATACTGAACACTTGTGCAAATGCAGGGACGTCTTGTTAAAGAAGTTGTTAAATAATACAGAGAGGAATATTACTATACAAGTGTAAGGTTAGAACAAGGGTCTTATTACACACTGAAGGAAGAAGAAGAAGAAGAAGAAGAAGAAGAAGAAGAAGAAGAAGAAGAAGATGGTGGGGATGCAACCAACTTTTTGTGTTCAATTTAGCATATATATGTATTTTATATATATATATATATATGTATGTATGTATGTATATATATGTATGTATGTATATATATATATATATATGTATGTATGTATGTACGTAACTGTGGCAAAGATGATTTAGGAGTGTTTTCTTCTTGTCTGTGGTCATCTTCTTGAATGTTTGAATACAAAGAGTCATGACTCTTTGGATAATATGAACACGTTGGTCAATGTTTTTGACCTTCTTTTTCTGCTTTTGTTTTTCTGTCAAATTTTTTTTTGTCAATGTTTTAATAGTCAATTGGTGGTTGGACCACTTTGAGACCATCAATTGTGTTTGGGAAGTGGGAGGGAACAAATATTTTGAAGGACATTTCATTGGGCTACGATGGGCTGATTTATGATGGGCTCAAAGTCAAAATACAGATCAAGTCCAATAATTGTCCAATTTTATGGTGTGAATTTGGACTGGTTTAGGACCCATCTAGTCCTCATTAGGTAAGCCCATTTCATTTCATTTTTGTTTATTTTTATTTTTAGCAAACAACATTATCTATAATAGGGGAGGGGATGAGCTTAGTCTCACAATGAGCTATCAATAATGTAGTTCAAATTCGTATTTCCACGATAATTGAATCTAAGACCTCTCACTTACAAATGAAAATGAATACCACTAGGCCGCAGTACTAAATGATAATTTCATTGTTTATTTTGATGAGTCACTTGACCGTTTTAAAAATGCGTCGCCACAAAAAAGACATGAAACATGATTGTGAAGGTGCCAAATGGATCTAGTCGAGTTGGGCTGACCGTTGTACACCTTAATTTTTCAAGGACTAGAGGTACATAATGTATAGGGGTAATAGTAATTTGAGTTTGTTAAGTACCAAAGATGTACTTAAACTGTTTCTTATAATAAGAAATCAAAGTAAATAAATAAATAAACACAATGCAAAACCAGATTATTAATCCAACTAACGAAATTTAAAATTACTAAGGAATTTCAAAATGACAGAAATTGAAATGATGAGATTTTATTTTCTAGAATTTGTGAATTTTCTTGTTTGGTTAACCTAAAAGAACAATAGAATTGAATACGGAATTTATTATTTTTAAACTCTCAATCATAGAAATTGAGAAATGATACATATTTACATGGAATTTAAACTTGGGAATTGGAGATCTCAAATTCCAAGTTTTTTTTTTCACGCGGAAATTCTAAATTTCTATGGTTACGAATCCACAAAAGGGAATTGATGCATATCAATTGACAAATTCTAACTTTTACCCAAATTTTAAATTTAATTCCGTCGTCCAAATATAATGTAAAAGTTGAGTTTTAAAAGAATAAACGACGCAAATTGGGTTTCAGGACTAAAGTGGGATCAAGTAGAGTTTTAAGGGCATGGAAAGAATAAGCCTTCCATTTATTTTATAAAATGTTACTGAATTTCTTTCGCAGCCGACGTCTCCATCCTCCAATAGGACAGCCGAGAAAATCCAATAAGAAAATAGCGAGAGAAAATACTCGCAGTCTCTTCATTTCGCTCCTAATTTTCTCGGTAACCAAACGCAAATTCCTCCCTTTTCCCACGATTACACCCGCCAATCCCCTCTCTTTATCCAAGTTTCTCCGATTCTACTCCCACTCAATCCATCCGATCAAACATTCACAAGCTCTGAAACCAGCCTTCTGAAGCGTTAAACCGAGCAACACAACCTATCCCCGTCGCCTGGGATTGGATTGGAACTGACGGACTCGACGCGGAAGGATGTTCTTCTCGGGCGATTCATCGACTCGGAAGCGAGTTGGTTTGGGAGGGCGGAGTACGAAGGAAAGGGACAGGCAGAAGCTTTTGGAGCAGACAAGGTTGGAGCGCAACCGCCGGTTGTGGATACGGCAGCAGAACTTGGCCGCGTTAAAAATCCAGGTTTGGACTTGTGCATTTTGCTTTCTATGCGGTTCGAATTAGCTCGAAGTGTGTGAGAGTTGAAAATGTATGGAATTGGTGAAAATTTCATCAGTTTGATTGTGTTTTTAACCTAATTAGTTGGAGGTATGTTGCTGCATTCTGCAGTGTAGTTTCAATTGTAAAAGACAGTATATTGAGGTTCTTTGGATAGTTATTGGTAATGGTTTGTGCATTGGATGATAGTTGTTGAAATATGTGGAGTTTACGGAGTATGAACATGTTTTTAATTTTTTTGGAAATACAAATAGATTCTTTGGAGGTCGAGAGAATAGGTGGAAGTTGATATTTTTGGTCATCTAATCCTTGTTTATCCTGAATGCCTGTAACTGCTGACGGCTAATTATTTACTGTTGTTGATCGAGTGAGTCGTGCTTTCCAGGTTAGTATATGGCTGAATGTAGCGATTTGTGGGTCGAATGTCAACTAGTTAAATCTCAATGCAGCTAAACATGAGTTGATCACAGTGCACACCCTCAAAGTTTTCAACTTATACAAGTGACCTTATGCTTGGAATGGATAATTATGTGAAGAATGAAACTTTGAATACGTGTTGAATTCCTAAAACTAAACACTTACCAGACATCTTCAATTTGTTGAAACACAGAGTGAAGCAACTTGCATATATCTGTATGAAGGCTGTTCATCAAAACAGGTTGGCTGCATTAACATATTTTGAATTTGTTTTATATTTTTGGTCATTTTCTTCTGATTTAGACCGCTAATGTGGTGTTTTTCTCGATTTCATGTGTTTTTATTTTGTTATGCCTAGCTCAATTATATTATAAGCATCTCATTTCTTGATTGATTTCTTATATAAAATCAGTACTGAAGTCATTATTTTGGTTCTCATTGTACTCTTTTCTATTAATGGGTGGGTTAAGGAATGATGACGTCTCCTTTGCATCTAATAGCACATGAAGTTGTGGAAGACATTCAAATTCTAGTAATTTTGTGTTTACAGATATATTTCACTTTGCAAGTGTATGGCATACTATACCTGTGTAATTTATAATGGCTGAACTGATTCTGTTGTTCTGGTTGTTGGGTTAGAGGACTTGACGATATGCATTTCACACGACTTTCATGCATGCTAGAAAGGAGTCATCTGCAGATTTGTTTTAGAAGTAGCGTATAAACTTTAATTCTATGGGTTTGTTGGTTTCTGATATCCTATACATATATGGTTTTTTGAGTTGCTTGATACCCGTAGCTGCTTATTGAACTGTGTTATTGGACAGAAATCAGTTGAAGGATCAACTTTTTGCAGCCCCTGAGGAGGCCACCACGTCAACAACTTTACTGTTAGAAGCATTAGTTTTATTGATAGATCCCAAGCTTCCATGGGATTGTGAGACAGTTGGCTATCTTTTGCAGAGAAAGGCTTTTATCCTGTATAGAGAGATTATTTTAAGGGGAAAGGTATGCATCTGATTCCAGCTCTTTGTCCATACTTAATAGCTTTTGTTCTAACGGGAGAGGCTTTCCCCACAAGCCAAATGACTTTTCAAAGAAAAATGATGTAGCAAACCCCCCTTTCTTTTTACGAAGTATGAACCATTAAGGAAACCTATATAGGTTTGGCCGCATCTTGGTCAACAGTAACCAAAATTTATTAGTTCTAGAGCTGTTTCTAATTGTTGGGCTAAATTTCTGAATTTTCTGACATTTTGATATTATCAGTTTCTGCATTTGGCTTCGGATTGGATCCATCAATATTTCCCTATAGCTGCTTCCCCTTGACAAACATATGAAACTGAAACTCAAGAAAAATAGTTCTTTGCATTCAATTTGATGGGCTAAATTTCTGAATTTTCTGACATTTCGAAACCCCAAGACAGATCAAACAGAAGCCAAGCAACCAGAAAATCAACAAAAAAATACTGAAAAAGATTTTGGCAACAGGACACCACAGTTCTACCATGATGCGTCGACTGAAAGAAAACCTAGAACCTACACTAAATCAGATAGGCTCTGATACTACGACAAAATATTACTAAGAATGTTTTGTGTATATTCCTCTCTCTGAGAGGCTGAACTTATTATATGATATAAAGCTGTAAGCGGAAACTAATACAATATTCCCAAACCAAAGGCATTTAAATCAATCAAGAAATTATCATCATTTAACACCTACTGCTAACCCGAAATAAGTTATTGGTGAATCTGAACGCAACCCCAACCCTAGTTGTCAAGCTTTGCATATTCCCTACAATATTAATTCCTGAAACTAAGGTTTCTCGCAAAGAAACTACTCAGAACATCTATAACAAAAGTGAATACGGAAGATGACAAGGGATCACCTTCTCATCCCTCAATTAGGTTCAAATCACCAATCTGCTTTCCCATTATTATAGAAAGTTAGCTGAAAGTACTTGTTTAATATTTTTTGTTCAACTTACTTGGTTATGTATTTTTCCTGATTTTTTTTTCTAGTTTTATCTGTTTCTGGATATCTGTCGTTTACTCAATGTTGGCATTCACACATGAGTGAACTCATCTCCTAAACCTACGAGTAGTTGGGTGTAGGAAAGTATAAAGACTCATAACTACATTGGCAGAGTGTCATCGTTGGAGCGTAGTCTTGCTGTTGAAATATCTCACATTGGTCAGGAGCCATGTACGTGCCCAAACATCGATCCACATTGGAGTTTTTCATCTCAAATTCTTACAGTTCCATTTGTATGGAAGCTATTTCCTTACTTAGGAGAGGTAAACTTGAATGACTTGGTACCCATGTCTTTTGAAGCGTTTTTTTTTTTTCCATATTAAGATTTCCTGGGCATATACCATTCTGCAATTAAGGTAATCTCTTTCTTTTAAGTTTTTGCAAGACGAGGGCTGAGCCAGCATTACATTAATCAGATGTCACTCTGTGAAAAATCATGCTGATGTACTTCCGAAAGATGGATCAGTTGAGTTACCCGGTTATGCCTGCCTTGTTGGAAATATATTGGAATCTTCCGGGGTCGCTCTGTCTCAGACTGATTGCTCATTTCAAATGGTAAATACCGGACTGCTATCAGAATTCGAAATGGCAACATATTGGTTGTTACAAAAATATGTATACAAGGAAAAGCAGAAATATGACGGAACAGTGTAGTTAGTGTCGTCGCCACTGATGTCGCCCTACTTCTAGTTAGTGTAGTCGCTACAGCTAAGAATCCTCCTCAATCCTCCTCCTCAATCCTGTCATCTCCTTTCAGTTCGTTGTATAGGATTCTCATAAGACCGCCTATCCGTTGTACCCTCTGCAACTCTTGCAAGTAAATTTGAATTTGATGGTGGGGGGATCAGCCGCCTATTGCAATCCCGTTCTGGCTTCTGGGTTGCGGAGGTGACCCAATTCTGGGTAGCGGAGGCAACCCAATTCTTGGCGGCGGTGGCAACCCAATTCTTGGCGGAGGTGACCCATTTCTTGGCGGTGCTGTCCCATTTCTTGGTTGCGGCCTTCTTCTTTATCATTTTCTGGCTCCGCTGCAGGCGGGGGGAGGGGGCTTCCGGGCACGGTGCACCACAGAGACTAATGTGGCTATTGAGCAGACAATGCCCACAATATTGCACAAGAGGGAAAGAACAGACCTCGAACTTTCTGTATTGGTGTACCACTCGTCTTACCCAATTGCTGGATGTAAACGTCGTCCACGCCGCATTCCAAAGAATGGCGAGGAGCCCCTGCCGTGCAGAGTGATGGATCTTCGACCTCACATATATCGTCAGGCTTGAAAAGGATTCAGAGCCTGAGCATCCCCTTTCTCTCCCTCCTCTCCCTCTCTCTTGTGTCCCTCTCTCTCGACGCCTCTCTCTCTCAATGCTCTCTCTCCCTTTCTGAAGTAAGTAAATTCCCCATACTTTGAATTGTATCTTCTGTGTCTCTACATACTAGCCTCTCTGCACGCGCTCATGTGCATGCGAGAGACCTTTTTTAATTACGGGCGCTACACGCCCCTTAAGATGTGTTGTGGTAGTTGTTTTATTTCTCATATGGCATCCTAAAATTAAAATACAATATACAAATAAAAAGTATTGGAATATAATTAAGTTGGGTGTAAAATGCGTGATAAAATAAAGGCTCCTTGTACGCACTGAAGCACATTCAAAGAGATTAGGAAAAAATAAAGGTAAAAATACTTCAAGAAATCAAATAATAATGTAAGAGAATAAATTAAACAATTAATCTATGGCTTTAAGTTGAAGAGTAAGAATTCATATATATATTTTCCTTACAGTACCACAAAGTACACTGACTTTTATTACATTTGTTTGAACAATTTATCTTATTAAAAATTGCTAAAGATGGAGTTGATAGGGTTTCTGGCTTCATGGTATGTTATCTATTATTTCTTGATATATATCTTACCCCTTCCCATTCCGCCTGTAAACTGCTTTGTCAAATTTATGCTACCACAATTGTAAGAACTCAATTTAAAAACAAACTCCATTTGAATGAAGCCACCTATTAAGAAATCAAATATTATTCTGATATGCATAAATTATGGACTAATATGTGAGCGAAGATTATCAGTTTTATCCACCAACAGTTCAATCTTCTCACCGCGATCAAGAACCTGCAAAACATATGAATTTACGATGATTAAAAATCAATCCACATTTACGTACATGTAATCAGAATGGAAAAGGAATATGAATAGTAAAAAGGAATTAGAGTGAGAAAAATCAGAATGACTATTCTCCAAATAAGAAGAAGGAGAGGGAGAAATAAACCATTCAGTAATTGAAAAGCATATAACGAACTTAAATGAAAACCCTAAATACTCTATAGCCATTCTACCAATGAAAACTCACTGCTCTTATCTTGTCTTCTCCCACGTTCAAAACTCTATAGCCATTCTACCAAATTTAAAAAAACTCTGTACCCATGTTTTTACCTTTTTATCCCTCTACGTGGTAGTTTTGTTTTTCTAGAAAACTACAAATTGAAATAATTTTTTCTTAAAATTTGAATCAAATAAGAGTATTTTTTGGATTATGGGTATTTTAAAATTTTTGTCTTCTGGATTTATATATATAGAAGAAGAAAATATAATAATAGTGAATAATATTATAAAAAATCTAGGCAAAGAACTATTGCATACCAAGATATTGAAAGAAAGCAGGATAAAGAGGGAGATCAAGAGGGTTGGCCTTAATTCATCAAAAGCTTGGAACTGCAAGAAAAATAATAATCAATTTAAATGGTTGTTATAAGCACATGAATAAGAATGCAGAGATTGTAAATAATTGATAGAATCTCACACAAAAAGGATAAAACAATAAAGAATTAAAGCCAGAGGGATTTAGTGAAATCGTTACTATTTGTAATCCTGTCATATGGTTACAAAGTACAAATATATAAAAATTGCTAATATACAAACTAATGAAGTGAAACACCTATTCCTTATGGATCTGCAACATTTGAAGTAAAGGGAGAACTAAAGATTACCATCTTCCGATCCCTCATCAAAACCAAATCCTTACCAAATGGCCAGAACCTCCACGCTGTCGCCTTCACCGCCTCTTTCTACGTACTGCGGTAAAATGCCCCAAGTGTAGTAGATTTTTTTATGGGATTTTACTGAAAAACTTGTTCCTGTGGAATTTCATAATCAGGGAATATGCCTGTAATGGATGTCCGTTCAAGTCTCTGGTTTTGTATTGTGAAATACCTTGTTTTGGATAGAACGCGGACAATTTTACGTACCCCTTTGTTCTCAAGGCGTGCGGTGAGATGTTGGCTGTAGAAATTGGGAGGAAGGTTTCAGTTCATTGTAAGTTATTTGCAAACCGAGTTGCTCCGTCACAGAGATTTTTCAACTCGAGTCGGAGTCGCATGCTCAACTCCACCAAATAAGTTGTTGCTGCTCTGGAAATCGGGGTTTCACTGCCCACTGCAGCATGCTTCTGATCTAACCTTGATCGTTGCCGTTTCAGAGTCGCGTCTGAATCCACCGATGGATTCCTTCCAGATTTTCTCCTCCATATTTTTAGCCGTAATTTAGACTTCAAATTCATTCTTGATAAGACATGATGGAGAAAGAAATCAATGCCAAAAAGAGCAAGAGAAGAGAAGAAAGAAGAAAATAAAGAAAAATACTTGAGAGACGAAGACGATTGAGTTTTTGCGTGGTGGATGGTGGAAGAAAGAGAGAAATTGAACGCAACTGCTCATAGCAGTTCCAAACCAAACCACGTTCATCTTCTCTCTTGTGTAGTATTCATATTGGTTTTACCATTTTATCCTCATTTTCTAAACTTTTTGGGATTTTGATTGTGAAGGAAACAAAGGGCAATATTG
Organism: Heteromeles arbutifolia; assembly: GCA_024362995.1. Classification (NCBI taxonomy): domain Eukaryota; kingdom Viridiplantae; phylum Streptophyta; class Magnoliopsida; order Rosales; family Rosaceae; genus Heteromeles; species Heteromeles arbutifolia. Next base: position 26,549,666 of record JANCRC010000006.1, read on the forward strand.
GATTTATCAAATGTTTCACCTATTTGGCCTTCTCGCTTTTTATATATATTTATAATATCTTTATCTCTAATCTCTAATATTAGAAAACTAAAAGTAAATTTCAGTGTCTTAAAACTTCAGCAAAAAGTATTGGACGTAAAAGCCTCTCGAACAAAAATAAAAAATAAAACGGATAGAAAAAATAAATATAAAAACCCAAGGGTAATTTTGTCAGAAAGAAAAAAGGGGATATGCTGAAATCCTTTATTTATTTTCTTATACAAAATAAAACGCAGTGATAGCATTGTAACAAAAAACAAGTGCCTAAAATTCTTTTTATTGAAAAAATGAGAAAAAAAAACTAATGAAATAGGGATCGTGGTGAATCCCTCAAAAGATGGAAACTGAAAAAATTGCAACACGTTCAATGTAAAGCAGTTTCTTCAAATTGAACTGCCAATATCTCCTTCCATAAATATTTTCCCTAAACTTCTTTAAATTTGTTTTATGAGGATGAGGAAAATAAACTTGGAATTTGGATAAAATTCAGAATTTGTAAATTGACATGCACCAATTCTTTTGTTTGGATTTATAAACATAGAAGCTTAGAATTTCCGCGTAGAAAAAAACTTGGAATTTGGAACCTTCAATTTCGAAGTTTAAATTCTATGTAAATATGTGTCATTTCTCAATTTCTATGATTGAGAGCTTAAAAATAACAAATTCCGTATTCAATTCCATTGTTATTTTAGGCTAACCAAACAAGAAAATTCACGAATTCTAGAAAATAAAATCCCGTCAATTCAATTTCCGTCATTTTAAAATTCCTTAATAATCTTAAATTTCTTGGTAGTGTAGGTTTTTTGTTAGAGTTTTGGTTTGCAGACGACCATACTATTATGAAGCTGTTCACAGATGGGGTTTTCGATTTCTTCATCACATAAAGGAAAGTGGTATCTCAAGACTTTTTACTTCTTCTGGTACTGTTTTTCTTTTTTTCTTTATTTTTAAAAATTAGGTTCTGTAAACAATTAGGACATCTGTGTGAAATTAGGCAACAGCAGTTTCCCGGTCTGCTACGAGATGCTGAGTTTCGATTTAAAAATTAGGCACTATCAGCAACTGCTGTATAATATTTTGCAGTCTGTTTAATAGTGATATCAGTTTAGTACACTTTCGTTTTTTTCCCTTCATTTCTGATTTTCTCTATCCCTCCCTCTCTCTATGCCTTGTGTTTTGTAGTGTCTGAATTAATGGGTTTGTGTATTTTCTTCGATTAATGCAGAAGAATGGCTCGGCAACAATATTTCTAAATTTTCATATTTTTCAGATCCCTTTTTTGATCAAATGGGTGGTTGAACTTTGATCCAAAGGTGTTGCTACATCGGCAATTCGACCTCGGGCGGATGTTGCATATTTTCAAGAAGATTAAGCAAGACCCATAATTGGACGGTATGCTCCCAGCCATCCATTTTAATATCGATTTTGTATTCGTGGTTAGTGGACTTAATATTTAATAATGTATCTATTTCCTTTGAATTTCAAGTGGGGTTTGCTTAATATTGTTGCTTACCATGCCATACTATATTATTTGAGCTTGCTTGGAATTACTTGGTGAACTCATCTCCTAAACCTACGAGTAATGGGGTGCAGGAAAGTATAAAGACTCATAACTGCATTGGCAGAGTGTCATCATTGGAGCGTAGTCTTGCTGTTGTAATTTCTCACATTGGTCATGAGCCATGTACGTGCCCAAACACCGATCCACATTGGAGTTTTGCATCTCAAATTCTGACAGTTCCATTTGTATGGAAGCTATTCCCCTACTTAGGAGAGGTAAACTTGAATGACTTGGTACCTATGTATTTTGAAGCTTTTTTTTTTTTTTTTTTTTTTTTTCCTTTTCTGTATTAAGAATTCCTGGGAATATACCATTCTGCAATTAAGGTAATCTCTTTCATTTAGGTTTTTGCAAGACGAGGGCTGAGCCAGCATTACATTAATCAGATGTCACTCTGTGTGAAAAATCATGCTGATGTACTTCCGAAAGATGTATCAGTTGAGTTACCCAGTTATGCCTGCCTTATTGGAAATATAGTGGAATCTTCCGGGGTCGCTCTGTCTCAGACTGATTGCTCATTTCAAATGGTAAATACCGGACAGCTATCAGAATTAGAAATGGCAACATGTTGATTGTTTAGCATGTTTTGTTCAAGTTGTTGCATAAATTTATGTGCTCAAAAATCAGGGAGATCTTAGGTTCAATTTTAGCAACAGATCTACTTTGTGATCTACTATTGCGAAAATTGGAAGATTAACTTAGTACAAGTGATAGGTTTTTGACAAGCATAATTTAATCTCATATGTATGTAAAGTTTCTCATTGTGCTCACTCATACACATGCATACATTATGTATATGTATTATTTTTAATCCATCCATTTTCACGGCTTTGATCCCTGATTGAATGTGTTCTTTCTAATATCAGGCTTTAGACCTTGCTGGCGTCGCAACATTCTTGTTGGAGGCCCTTCCTTCAATGAAATCATCAAATAGAGAAAGCAAAGAAGGTATGCATTGTACTTTATTGCCCTCTTACTATTGTTTTTGTACTTTCATTCTTCCAAGTTGTCTCCATCTATAATCTTCTGTTCAATTTTTTAATTTGTGTAGCATACTTAAATTCTCTATTGCATATGTACATACATATGGTGATTTTCAGATTCTATGGGTGATGATGATATGATTGAAGGAGATGATGCAATGGAAGTTTGTTTGAATAATAATTAAGAACGACAGATATGTGATGCCATAGATCCGCGCTTTCTTCTGCAATTAGTAAGCCATCTTGGTATTATGTACTTCTATTTTACATGCAAGTACAATTATATTAAGCAAATTTGTCTTTACCACTAAACTCTAACCAAGATTTGTTGTTTAATGCTTTGAGCAGACAAATGTTTTGTTCGGAGGGATTTCACTTTCCAGTGGCTTGCACCACAGACCGGAAGATAAAGAGGTGTCAGCTGTTGGTGCGGCTTGTGCTTTTCTACATGTTAGTTTAAACACCTTACCTCTGGAGAGAATCATGACTATGCTAGCTTATAGAACGGAACTTGTTCCGGTGCTTTGGAATTTTATGAAACGGTGCCATGAAAACCAGAAAAGGCAGTCAGTATCTGAGCAGTTGGCATATCTGCTGCCCGGAGATGCACCTGGCTGGCTATTACCTTTGGCTGTATTCTGTCCTGTGTACAAGTAATAGTCCCTGCTTAATTTTGCTTGGATCTTGTCTATATATATTTTAGTGGTGTGAAGTTAGTTTTATGTATTCTGGGTTGATCCTAGAGTATTGTGTAGCAGCTTGAGATGGGATTACCTGTGATTCGTCTGTTTCCCCTTTGTTATGGATCAGGCACATGCTTACAGTAGTTGATAATGAGGAGTTCTATGAGCAGGAGAAGCCACTATCATTGAAGGATATCAGATACCTAGTTATCATACTCAGACAGGTAATTCTGTAGTAAAATGATCAAAACAATGATGTTAATTGTAGAAATGACATGTGGTTGTCCTTTGGTTAAATGTAGTCTGTAAGACTAATCAGTTGTTTTCTGTGTATGACAAACAAGATGTACAAAACTGTATCGATTGCTAATTCTGCACTTAGTGTTGATTTGTGATGTTTACTCTGTAATTTCAAATGAATAGATGCATTATCTGGACTTTCTTTCTTCTGCAGGCCCTATGGCAACTTCTTTGGGTGAATCCTACAGCTCCCAGTAAGTCTTCGAAACCTGTCACAACCACCTCTTCTAAGAAGCACCCTGTGGAGTTAATTCAACATCGAGTTAGCATTGTAGCTTCTGAACTCCTCTCCCAGGTATTAACAAGCTATATGTGTTCCGTCTGTTTTCTTTGGAACAGGATATACCCTTCTTGTTGTGCATTGTGTTTGCCCTCTCCTTTGCAGGTTGTGTATTTTTGGTTCTCTTTGTAGAGATATGCCCCCCATACAATGAACAGGAAATCTTACACATTTTGTTTTTCCAATTTGTTGTGTAGTTGCAAGATTGGAACAATAGACGAGAATTCACATCCCCCAGTGACTTTCATGCTGATGGTGTCAATGAGTTCTTTATTACACAGGTAAACATTTCCTAGGACCAAGATCTTGCTAGCACTGGTTCTAATGTCTTTATTTTTCAGGCCGTAATAGAAAATACCCGAGCAAATGACATCATGAAGCAAGCTCCCTTCCTGGTACCATTCACCAGCAGAGTTAAAATATTCACTGTAAGTATTTAAGTTGTTAGATGAAAAACGATATGCAGATCTTTATGCGCTTAAGTCTTATCATGTTGAAAAAAATTTAATCAGTTTATTCAAACCACTTTGTCAGTCACAATTGGCAGCAGCTAGACAAAGACATGAGTCTAATTCTGTATTGGATTTGATTTGATTGCCTCAGATTCTACCCTTTCAGCCACACCCTTTGGAGTCTGGAGTTTATTTGGAAAACGTCCCGGAGTCCAGTTGTGCGGGGACATTCACGCAGATGCTACAGCGCGAGCCGCCAGATTTGAACTAGTGGTGGTGGTGGCTGTCTAGAGGCATATCAAAGCAAAAATTTAAACCACAATCCATCCCAAACTCTTAGAATCAAAACAAAAAGAGGCATCAAATCACAGGATGTAAGTGAATTAAGGCAGGGATGAAACTCATCTTATAGTCAAAATATCAACTATTGAATTCGATGTTGCTTCTGCATCATTTACCATTCTAAAACCATTAATAAACCATTACTCTATATCCAGTCCTTGTAGCCTGCAAATGAGTTGTGGATATGAATTTTAGTCAAAGTTGGAAAGATAATGTAATATGCTAGATGCTAGGTAGAGAGGAAAGTAAGAGGACTTACTTTTACACCACATCGTCACCTCCAGCTCTGTTCCAAACAACGTCCCAGTACCTGTATTATAAGTTTGACATATATCAAAGTTCAAACAAACCACAGATTATGCATGTATTTAGTAAACAAAAGAAATCAGTGTTGATATTTGTATATCGAAGATATAAAACTGTGTAGTTGCCCTCTATTCGATAAAGGCAATCAAAATCGAAAGAAAATGGTGGTGATGCAGATGCTAAGATTAGCAATTGGATTAGCTTTTGTTCTACAATTGGGGATGCAGATGCTAAGATGGCTTTGGAAAACTAAGTAATTGGAGTCATACCCTTCCAAATCAAGAGAAGAAAATTGGCAAAATTTATCATAAATTAGAGGCATACCTTTCTGAAGTGTGGAATCGGAGTCAGCAAAAAACTGGTAGCACCCTGAAATTAACAACAAATTTAACAAATTGAATGATGACAATCAAAACAGAGAAGCCCTAAGAAGCTATTAAGAGGGAAAGAGAATACGTCTACAATGAAGTTCAGATTGAGAGGGTATGATTTTAGCTTTTGGATTACTTAGGACTTTGGGTTGTAATCTACATTCATATTAGAGACGAGAGTAGAATTGAAAGCACTTCCCAAATTATACACCCTCTATATTCCTTCAATCGAAAAATAGAATTAACCCTTCACATGTTGGGTTCTGAAAACCACATAAGGAGTAATGTCTAAAATATAAATTTCAATTTAATACTGACCAAATCTCAATAAAAATAAAGGAAAACTAATGAAAAGGGATTGAAAACTTTGAGTTTTAATGATAAAGACAAAATAAAGAGTAAAGTGAATAGTACCAGGATTGATTTTTTAGTGTAAAAATGTGGTTTTTCGTTAAGGTGAACAGTACCGGGAGCTTTTTGTTAAAGTTCCCTAAAAATAAAGGCAAATCAAAGAAGAAAAACACACACCATGCCTATGCATGTACATTTGCTTATGCACATGAAAAAGAATACACGTGAATAAAATTAGACATTTGTAAACCTTTACCATCCTGACCACTATGAAAAGCTTTGTCATAGCCTCAGTCATAGATTGCAAAACCACGCCAAAACCACACCTCTTCTTTACTTGGTTTCTTAATCCTCTCCTTAATTTCATTGCAAAATTCACACACAGATATAAATGACAACCAGGGTCCTTGTGGAACAAAAACCCAAAACTAAAGTTCTCATCCTAATCAATTGATTCAATTTTTAACAAATACACATAAATATTAAAGAGCAACGTGCCATGTTGAACAAAACAAATGATTGATCAACTTAAAGAGTGTGTCTGGGAATGCTTCAATAAGGCTAAAAGCGTTTCTAGAAACCAAAATTTGAGCAGAAATAACTAAAAGTGTTATTGAATAGAACTAAAAATTGCAGTACAATAGACTTCAATATTAACCGTTTACCTTGAAAAGACACGACAACGATGAATAGAATTAAATTGTAAGTGAACTAATATTTTGTACAATAAATATATAAGGGATTTACATTGCACAGATATACATGGTGCATAAAGTCTCACATGTTTCTGAAACGAAAACGCAACAAATCCAAGATATACAGCCAATTAATTCTTCAACCGCTAATGGATTGCTGGATATTCTTAGCTGCCTTTGTAGTTCTTGTTTTTCATATTCGAACACAACTTAGAAAAAATAAATATAAACACAAAGAAAGAAGAAGATATAAGACAATTACCTCTCTTTTGGCAGGAAGCTCATTCCTAAACATAAATTCTGATATCTTTTTAAGCTTGTATTATATAAGCCTGTATTATGCAGGTAGTGTACTCAGTGAACATGCTTTCGGAAAAAGATCAACAAACGTGATTCAACATGCTAATTTACTGAAAGGATTTGACAAAAGAGACTTTGGGATTAGAGACCTCAAAAACGAATGCTGCACATACAGATCTTAATATGGGTAAAATACCAGCTGAATTTAACAAGAAAAAATTCAGACCACAATACTATAGTTAATGATTAAATCAACAGTGTAACGTCTTGTTGAGATTCTGTTTCAGCATGCACTAAGAATAATCTTAATGGCCTATTCCTCTTCTACAGGTCCTGAAGATTTCGAAATCCGGATCTTAGGTTCATTTGGTTTCTGCAAAATATGAATTCATAAACTCAAAATCTCAAAACTTTCCCAAAAATTCTTCAAAGCATGATTTTTTATTTTTTTTAAAAAAAATAGAGAACTAACCGACCATCTTCTTCCTTGATGAACCACTTGAGAAAGAAAGTGAAGCAGCTTTGAATCTCTGCTGAAGACTCTGTTCTTCCTCCCCAACTCCTCCATAACTCCCAGAACAGAAATATTCATGCGACCTCTTTCCAGCCGCTGTAAAAAAGATATCAAATTTAAAAACGAATTCCAAAAACAAAGCAAGAGAGTGCATTTGGACGTTGGTTTGGGTGCAGAGGCGGTGGAGGGACGGTGGGTCGGTGGAGTAAGCGGTGATGATGGGGATGGACGGTGACGGATTCGGGTGGGCTGCCCATTTGAGGGTTTGGGTTAATTTGGTCGAGTTGCGGCCGGCTAAAGCTAGAGACTTGAGAGGGGAGGTGGGTGTGTTGAGAAATAGGACAGATCGGATGGGGAAAATCAGGGTTTTGATTCAGAAGAAGAAGATGAAGGGAGAGAGAGAAACCCTAGACCCACCCTCTGTCACTCTGCATGCCCTCAACCCACTCTGATGAGACCGACCGAACACCCTTTCTACTATGGCCGACACGTGCATGGGAGAAGCGGTGGTAATTTCGTAAATAAATCGAAATTTCCAATCTAAATTAAAGAGGCGGTGGCAATTTTGTAAATAACTCAAAATCCATCACAAAACACTGTTTATTTGAACAGTGCAGTTAGAATCCCTTCTTTAGGCTAAAGCAATTGGAATCGGCCGCGTGTGTATATTGATTAATAAGTGGGTTTATTGATAAATTTTAGTTTTATTCTTGATTTCATCATGTATTTAATGGTAATTATACAATAAAATAAAACAGATAATTCACATTTTAAATTTAAATTTAATATAGAATAAGGTTATATGGATTTAAATAAAATTTCTCTTCATATTCATAATTCAATTAACATCTTTGTAGCCTCATTGAAACTAAAGACAAGCCGACTACAATGCTTTTGCAACTCCGAGGCAGGGTCGTTTCTTACATTTTGGGGCCCTTTTAATAGAAAGGCCCTCTTAATTTAAAAACTAAAATTTAGAAAATATATTCATGCAAAATTTAACAATCAATATTCAAATTCAATTTAAATCAGCATCTCACTCTTACTAATTGAATAATCTTCAATTGCCATGAAATTATGATTCAGGGTTCATCAATGGAAAAAGGAAACACAACTGAAAGAGAGATACAGAAATATGCTTGTGTTTGTGAAGAAAGTACTATACAACATACTTTTTTTATTACTAGAGAAAAATAGAAAAATTAATACACAAGTTTTTTTATTGCTAGAGAAAAGTGAAAATTAATATATTAAGTATAGGTTCAGTTAATCGATTGTGATATAGATAAAATCATATGATGATGATGATTTTTCTTCTCAATCAAAAACTTTTTTATGAAAAAATTATACTCATATTAATACGTAAGAGGATGAAAATTTTGGGGCTTGCAAAAATTCAGGGCCCTATATCACTGCACATTTTGCATACCTTAACGTGGCTTCTGCTCCAAGGACAGTGACATTGACCTCCACTAAAGTGACTTTTGTGATGAATGTTGGGAACCCCCAATCCGGACCAAAAGCGGTGAACCTGCAAGTAGCTACAAGAGGAAAATCAAATCGATTCTCAGTAACTGCTGCCGCCCCCTCCCCCCAGAAGGCGGGCCGCACCAAGGTATCTGTTCCCAATTTTGTTGTTCCATTGAGAAGTGTAGATGTTGAATAGAAACTATACATAACATGTTACACAGAAAAAGGACCAAAGGTATGCTTGGAATGCAGATGATCTACGATGCGCAAGGAAAACTTTGTAAAGATTTTGTAGCAAGAATGTAGTTTTTCTGCACCAACCAATCTTAAGGTAAACTGCAAGATGAGTACCCTTTGCATGAATATTTCCCTTGGGATAAAGTCTTCCTACAATAATCAACAATTTAAGGAAGAATATTAACTACTTTGGTTAACCCCCTCTCTGCAATAATGTCATTTATGACTATATTGACATTTATGCCCCGAAAATTATGCTGCCAGCGGCCACCGCCGGACTTCACCACCACAACAGGTGGGGCTTCACATGAAATTAAAATGAAGGTAATGTTTCCTTGAAGACTTAATCTCCAACCTCATGCATGAGGTAAACACATCTTACCAACTCAGCTGCACCAATTTCTTTTGAATATTGTCATGTTATAATTATGTCTAACAAGCATATCAAAATTCTTTTTGTTTTCTTCAAAAAAAGAATTTGGTGAGTTATTTAGTAGCTTATTTCAAACTTACAACTAAAACAAAATCAACTTAATTTTATAAGAGTTCGAAATTATTACAATAATTTAGGAAATTGGCATAGCTAGAAACCCAACATCATATCCACATGATATTTAGACCCCATGCAAAAATGATGGATAACTTAAGACAATGTTGTGACAACAAAATAAAAACATTGGATGTAAACTTTTTTTTCTCCTCAATCATATTTGTTAAGAATGATGAAATCTTCGAGTGCGTGACATCAAAATAATAGGCAAATAATGTATCTTTTTTTCCTCAATCACATTTATTAAGAATGATGAATAGCTTCAAGTCATTGTCGACCAATGCCATCAAAATAATAGCCTAAATACATCCCCCGGATCGAGTTTTAATTTTCCGGCAAGTTAACTATAGTGCTTTAGCAATTGCAACGACGGTGACGTCTGCCTCCACTATGCAAGTATTGTTCATCAAAAAGCCCTCGTCTGCCTCATTCAAAGTGACCAGTGTGATGAATGACGCCCGATCCCAACTCCTTTGGGAAGATCTGAACGAAAAATTACCTACAAGTAAAAACAATTCTTAGTAATTGCTGTACCCTATTTCGGTGTTCCATTAATTGAGAAGTGTGCATTGAATCTTTCTTTGTTTTGTTTTAGGTAAGGTTGATGTTCCTTTCTTTTTCATGTATATATATTTTTAAAGGTTTATGTTTGCGTAACTTCTTATTTCTTTAAAATTTCCCTTGTGTCGCTAAGGTTTAAAAAAAAAACTTCAACGAAAGGAGACTATACATGTGTGTGTGGTTACATTACATATAACATAAAACGCGGAAATATGGACACTCTTTACCTGATATACAACATTGAAGCTTGTGATGCATTTGGTCTACAATGCGCAAGGTAATCTTTGTAAGGCTTTGAGAGCGAGGATGTAGCTTTTTTGCATCAGCCAATGTTAAGTAAAGTGAAAGATGGGTACCCTTTGAAGTACTATTTCCCTTGGGATATATCATTATCTTCCTGCAATAACCAACAAATTAGTGTAAAGTAAAACTTCAAATAACGTACAGGTTTTAATGAAGACGCATTGAAGCTAAAAGCATCGATCTCCTTTGGTTCCTGGTGAGGGAGAGAAGAAAATTGACAGTTATAAAAAAGAATGCTTGCTTAGTTTACCATCTCTGGTTCGCTGCGGTGAACGGTTTGGAGTAATAGCATTCATCTTTTAACCTTGAAGATTTCTTAATCTTCCAAACATGCGTGTACTTTGCAGCATTCTTGATCATTGATATGCACGTTCCTTTGCCTGCTCTTCTTTCTTTACGAACAAAGATCTCCGCTCCAAACACACAGGTGTCGTTAATGACATATCCATTGGAGGCATCAGTAAGTTCTTTAAGGGAGATAAGTTTATTAAAACCCACATCAGGCGCCGCCCCATGAAGGCACTTTTGCATTATCTTATCATCTAAGTACCGCAACACCACAAAAATCAGTAAAATTAAGCAATGTGTTTTGCATATAATGAAATATTAACTGTTCTATATGATCTGCTGGATACATGAGAATTAAATGTAAATAGATGGGTATATAATATACGGAAATGATTTCCGCACACTCCCTTGATTCTTCTTTTGATTAGATTTATTCAATACAAAGGCAAAAAATAAACTTGGGTGTTCAAAGGGAGAAAAGGAGCGTGTGGATATCACTTAGAGAAAAGATATCACTTAGAGAAAACACACGTACACATACACACATCATATATACCTTGAAAAACCACGTAGGTTCCCTTTTCCTGATCAAGCAAATACACTCTGAAATCAACATATACTTCCCAGTCAGGCTGAAGTGAATCTGTTCAAGCCATTTCCAAGTTGATAGAGATGTGGTGTTCCACATTTTTCTTCTTGTTTCCATATGGGAAGACCGCCGGTTTCCTTTGATGACCAAAACATAAATACACAAGTTACAGAATAATATATACATATGTAACAGAATAATGGGTCAATTACACTTTTATACCTAAGGTTTGGGGTCTATTTCAATTCCTTACAATATCTTTAAAACATTTCACTTTCATACCTTAAGTACTATTTTATTTCAAAATAATACATCCGTTACATTTTCCATCCATTGATCCGTTAAATGCTGACGTGGCTGCCAAATGTCTGCCACGTGGCAAATAAAATATTTTTTTAATTTTTTAAAAAAACCTGAATTTTCTCAACAAAAAAATAAAATAAAATAAAAAAATTTGAAACCCACATTTGCAAGAAGAAGAAGAGGGAGGAAGAAAGAAAAAAAAAAATGTCTCTCCCCCACCCCCAGCGACCCACATCTGCAACAAGAAGAAGAAGAGGAGGGAGGAAGAAAGAAAGAAAAAAACCCCAAAATCCCACCCGAGCCACCCCTCCCAAAAATCCCCCATCACCCACCCCCAAAAATCCCACCCGAGATTAGGTGAATCTACCATAAAACCAGTCCAAAAATCGCGGAGGGAGGAGGGTCGCGGGGGGGGGACGGGAGAAGGGTCGTCGGGCAGGGGGGAAGGGCTTTTCTTCTTCTTCCTGCATATGTGGGTCGCTTCTTTCTTCCTCCCTCTTCTTCTTCTTCTGCTTCTTTTTCTGCTTCTTCTTCTTCTTCTTGGACAATTTTTTTTCTTCCTCCTTCTTCTTCCTCTTGCAAATGTGGGTTTCAAATTTTTTTTTTTGTTGAGAAAATTCAGGGTTTTTAAAAAAAATAAAAAAAAAATATTTTATTTGCCATGTGGCAGCCACGTTAGTATTTAATGGAATGTAATGGAGGTATTATTTTGAAATAAAATAGTACTTAAGGTATGAAAGTGAAATGTTTTAAAGATGTTGTAAGGAATTGAAATAGACCCCAAACCTGAGGTATGAAAGTGTAATTTACCCTTCTTTTTTTTTTTTTTGTAAAAATTCAGGTTTTTTTTTAAAAAAAATTTAAAAATTATTATTTTTGCCACATGGCAGACATTTGGCAGCCACGTGGCATATATGTGGCAGCCACGTCAGCATTTAACGGATCAATGGATGGAAAATGTAACGTAACGGAGGTATTATTTTGAAATAAAATAGTACTTAAGGTATGAAAGTGAAATGTTTTAAAGATGTTGTAAGGAATTGAAATAGAGCCCAAACCTGAGGTATGAAAGTGTAATTTACCCCAGAATAATATACAAGACATGAATGTTTTGTAACTTGGTTTGTTTAATCAGCAGATATGTACAAGAATATGTACTACCATTTGTATCCTCCAGCTTCAAGCTCGTCCGATTCACATATATGATCCTCTGGAAGTTCTTTTAGCATTGAAAACGACTCTCATTTTAAAGTGTAATGAGTTGCGGGTGAAGCTGAATATGATCTCGAAATCCCTGAAACTGAATAGTGGCAATACAACGAAGAATTTGAGTCACCAAACTTACGGAAAAGCAAAACAATGCTTGAAATGCACGCAAAGAATTAGAGGCAAAGAAAGTATCTTACCACCTTGACCCATGGCAACAAAAATTGACCGGCGAACGTTGCAGGAATTGTGATCAGGTTATAAAATGAAAGATATTAAACTAGAAGAATACAACGACCAGTAAACTTAATATTTATAGAGAATACAAACACAATTCTAATCCATACAAGAATTATAATTCAACATGATACAAAATCTCCAATGAAGACTAGGACTCCTTATTCCTGCAGAACTAGACAACAGCGCAGTAGCAATGGCACGTTAGGACTCAACAACTGGAGGAAGCGTAGGTGATGCAGACGCCTTTGGTTTAACACAAAAGTCAGAGTTTATTACGTGTTTATATATTTTTAGTTCTTAAGTCCTCGTTTAAGTGGCAAGTGGTGTATTGTCATGGTGAATAGTCTTTCTTAAAGTCACAGCTTTTCGGGTTCAAATCCTCTTTCCCTGCAGTTTAGATGATTTTAATGTAAATTCCATCATTTGTCAAAAAAAAAAAAAAAAAAAATCGGTGTCTAAGTGAGTTTTGAACAAGTCCTTATTTAGTATTTGATTGAGTTGCGATTCAGGACCATGGATTTGGTCCAACCCAACCAATTTTCAAAAAGTAGTGAAACAATATAGTTAAAAAGAATTAGATTTTGCATATATAGAAAATAGATATGTACAACTCGTATATTGCATATACAACGCGTATATAAAACTCATTCTTGTGTCAAAACGTAACATTGTGATTGGACTCCTGAAAAAAAAAAAAATCAATCACAAAAGAAAGGAGACTTGATGAGTCGATTTTATTCTATATATTTTATCATATATAATCTTAGTATTAATTTATTGGTTATTTTGTGTGAATTTTGATACTTTGATTTATATTCTTGATATAGGACATTCAACTTCCTCTTGAGCAATAGTGATCAAACTGATGAATTTTGAAGTGATTCAAATTGGAGGATGTTCGTGACTCTGTTGACTTGTTTGTGTCAAAGTTTCATATTTTTCTACCAAGCAATTTATTTATGGTGATGAATTAAAGGAGAGAATGCACGAACTATCTTGGATTCAAGGTGTTTTATATATATGTTCTTAATAATATTTTGTTTTGTGGTTGTTCGTAACTAGTTTCGTTTGCTAGGGCGAGGCCATGAGCCTTAGAAAAAATATGTAGTTTCTTTTCAATTTACTTATGATATTATGCATGCATGTTTTAAATTATTAATCACTGTGTTAAAACTATCTATTTGTCTTGATGATTGGCCACCATTAGGATATTTGGAAAAGTAATTTGGTGCAATTTTGGCGGAGGGTTGTCCCTAAGGCTTCTTGTGGTTAATATATGTAACTTCTTAGGATGGACGACAAGTTTTAATGATTATATGATTTTTCAAAAGGGGTTCACAAAACATAATGAGTCTTGCATGTTCACATTCGATCTGGACACCACGATTGCATGGGTAATTCATAAGTAATTGGAAGAACTACATAGGATTGTTAATGGTGACGGCGAAACCCTAGTGCTTAAACAAATTTTCAGACTATTTTCGTTTGTTTTATTTATTTTGCCAATTTATTTAATTGGTTTTAATTAAAATCGTTTTTAATATTTTAGGTCATAAAATCAACTTTTTCCAAACTTTGTTTGCAAATAATTAATTAAGATTTGGTTTTAACATAAATGTCACGCCCCGATCTCGACATACGTCCAGGATTGACACGTGACGTCATCAAAAACCTGTATATATAACATACCCCGCCTCCGGGATATGTACCGAGCATAACACAAGCCTCAATTACGTAGTAATTTTTTGTATACTTTATGGCTGCATCTAACCTCCTCGTTAGACTGCCTACGTACCCTCAATAGGGATCAAGCAGTTCGTAGTTCACCATTTCACTACACTCGAACATTTATCACATAGACCACTATGTCTCACATAATACCACAATTCAATCATGTAGCACCTCAAGGGACATTTAACAAAGCACAATAATAACCTATAGTCATCTCGTCATTCATCCACACATATGCATTCCAACACCATCCAATTATCACCTCAATCAATAACTCCTACAATACACCGAAATGCAAGGCTAGAACGACACAGTTCGGCCAAAGCCTACATCTCTGAAACTGTCTCAAATGAATCAAACCAAGGAACCAATGAGTCTAATGATGCGATTTCGGACCACTCAACGAAATCCATCAACATTGGGTTCCGGACCACTTAATGAAATCCAAACCAGGATACTATTCCGGACCACTCAACGGAATCGCAGAGTAGAAAGGATTTCGGACCTCTCAACGGAATCTGAATGGATATGATTCCGGACCACTCAACGGAATCGCGGATCACGAGGGATTTTGGACCTCTCAACGGAATCCAGACGGAGCAGGGAACCTGACCACTCATGGGAACCCCAGTAGACGCTCAATTCCGGATCACTGAACAGAACCGAGCAGAGGGCCAAGGAACATATCAACGGCTCGAAGAAATAAACGTGAATCAAGTGCTCAAGATACAAAAGCTCAACGAAACAAGAAATGGAACAATGATACGATATGTGAAACAAGTCTCGAAGCAACAAACCACATGACATTGGGTTAACGGTTCACTACTAGCCCTCACATTTCATCACATCATGCCAAACATACAAATCAAACCACATTCCACAAACATTTTAAATACACAAGTCAAATCACATAAGATAAACAAGCATAACACAGTGTGATGCCATCGATACATAAATCAAGATACACGTCAATCGAGGAAGACATGTCATCATGCTGAGCCCAATAAGCTCCATGGAATCTCAACAACACTCTAAGATCAGCAACACGCTAGAAGAACTCAGGTTCGTTGACTAAAAAGTCAACCATCGATCAAGGTAGAGAGTAGGGTCCACAACCCCAGAAATCTAAACCGGAAGATCCGCCTATCAGATTTCTGATTTGTAAATTCTCAAAGTCAACATTATGCTTTTAGAACAACATACTGAAATTTCATTACGATCCAACGGTTGGATCTCTGCCAATTGCAAATTCAAGTGGCGGTCAACATTTAATTTTCCACATTTAGAAATCTAATTCGGGAATATCCACAGTCGGATTCCCAATCCGTTAGTTCCTTCTATCCTCAAATATTACGTTCTATGATGCATTAAAGTTTGGTGACAATCCAATGGTCGGATTGTTGATTCAAATATTGATCAAGTGATGTATCGTAATGAAACTAAGTTCAAACAATCAAACCACGTCATACATATATCAATTATGAAATCAGGGCATCTAATTGAACTTAGAAAGACATCATTGGCCTACTGGCCACGCGCTGCCGCACTCGCCACCGCTGGTGGCGATCGGTAGGGATGGCAATTCTAACCGTTAAACCCGATAACCGTGGATAACCGCTCGAATGGATTGGATTTGGATATGAAAATTCGGGTATGGTTTGGATATGGGGAAAAACTGTTTATATTATTCGGTTATGGTTTTGGATATGGTTATAGAGGTCCCCAAACCGTATCCATAACCGAATCCGATCCGATTAGTAAATAATATAATTTATATATAATATAATAGTATAATATATATATATATATATATATATATATATATATGTATTTGTATATCCGTTATTCACCAAACCATTAACTTGAGAATACAAAAGTTGCATTATGTAAGAAAGTAAAGTTTTGAATCAAAATCAATGGGAACTCAATGGTGCTTTTAGGACATAACAAAGACAAGCCAACATCATTAGTGTTTTAATTTTTATACTCAACAAGATCCATTCATTTGATCATTTTATACATCAAATGTTTAATGATGAAATTGATATCTACTAACTTATAATTTCTCAATTGAACGAATATATTTTTTGTATTGACGAAGATGGATATACCCGTTAACCGATGGGGAATCCGTTACCCGGTGGGTATGGTTATGGATAATACCCGATGGTTAATTTGCGGTTATGGATATGGTTAATTTTCGTGGTTATGGGGATGGATATAGCATTTCCGTCCCCAAACCGAACCGTTGCCATCCCTAGCGGTCGGCTGCCCCGACTCGCCGGAAAATCCAACTAATTTCAAAAATTACCAAAATTTACAAAATTGTAGATCTCAATGAGTAAAGTAAGTTTCATACCTGCAACCAAGGCCAATTTTTCTGAGCAAAACCCCAATTTCACACAAACCCGCTGGAAACCCTAAAGAGGGTGTGCTTCGACTCGACCTCCATACTCGCTCCGACACCTCCACCACTGTTTGGGCTTTGTTCCTGAGGTTGAGGGGAGTCTATTGGTGGTGGTGGTGGTTGACGGAGTTACCTTTGGATTTGATGGATCACCACCCCGGAGCCGTCGCACCTACCTGTGCATTTCTTCCTAATTCCGAACCCAATCTTCTGAAATTTGATATGGAAATGGTAGAGGAAAGGTTGAGATGATGATTGAGAACGATAGATCGGCTCAATTTGTCGAAAAAAATGATGAAATTTGCCGAAGATACCTATGGGTCACAACCGGGTCACGGGTTAAGAAGGAACCGGTTCAGTTCCCCTCATTCTCCTCCTCCTTCCTTTCCCCTTCTTTCATTCTTTCCCATTTCCTGATTGCCCATCCGTTCCCCCCATCTCTCATTTTCTCTCCTCTCATTTCCATCACAGTCATCCATCTCTATTTTCCTTTTTCCTTTAATCCTAGCCACACACGTGGCCATTCCTTTACTCCAGAAAATTTGGAGTATTCTAGATAAGGCCAAAATTACCAAAATGTCCATAAATTTAAAAGTTAATAACTCTTTCGTTACAACTCCGTTTCACGAACGGTTTAAGCCTACGCATTTGTGAGATCGGGCTCTATTCGAAAATATAAATTGTGACATGAAAGGTTTACGGATTTTAAATAATTAATTTCCAAACATCATTCTTCGTAACTAGTTTAATTAAAATCTAAATTCAAATAAATTAATATAAATTCCTGAAAAATAATATAAAATCTTAATAATACAAATATGTAGATTATAACAGTGAAGCGTTCATTCCTGACTTGGCTCACAAGTCAGTGTGCATTCGAGGTTGGGTCTGCACTCCGACGAGCACTCAGGACATTCCAGGTGAAGCATCCACATGAGGCTAGGCCCACAAGGAGATCCTCAAACGAGGCAACGGAGTAGGTAGTCGCATGACACTTAGAGGAGAACACGAGAGCAGTCCAGCTCGAGTTCCACTGGCAGCCCCCGTCAAGCACGACGGCGAGCAGCATAGCATGAACCACGTGCACCGCAACTACAGCACATACGAGCAGGACATGCCGAAGAGCAACAGGGACCAGCAGGTCAGCATCGGAGGCAGTAGGAGGGTCCACTGCGTCACCAGGCGCAAATCCAAGAGGAAGTACAAAGGCTTGTAGCAGAGAAGCTGCACGGATTCCAGCGCATTGACACCATCGACGATGCCCTTCATAGAGATGTGGCCAACCTGAGCAGGTTACCCTTTACAGACAAGATTGAGCAGACGGAGCCACCGCGGAAGTTCAACCCGCCACATTTCATCTTGTTCATGGGAGATGAAGATTTGGACAGACACTTGATGCACTACCGAAGTGCCATGACCCTCTACGCCAACAACGACGCTCTCATATGCAAAATCTTTGCCACGACACTCCAAGGTGAGGCATAAGACTGGTTCCACACCCTGCCGCCACGTTCAATCCGGAACTTCAACGACCTTTCCTTGGTTTTCACTAAGGAATATACATCATGCCGCTTGATAAAAAAGAAGTCTAAACACCCCTGTAACAAGTAGAAGACGCCCTCTATCCATTCAGGTATGGCGTGTGCTCCCAATACGATAGAGTAAACTAATCCGGAATATCTAGACATGGATGGATGGTACGACTGCTGAATTTCCCCTGATGTTAGCGACTACCTGAGCCAGACGACTCCCAGAATTGGCCACGATAGTCCTTCCCCTAGAATAGACTTAGCCAACTGAAGTATTCAATTCTACGGGATCTCGGGTCACTAACCGGAAGAGATGCTAAGTGCAGGTAGGGATGGCAATTCTAACCGTTAAACCCGATAACCGTGGATAACCGCCCGAATGGATTGGATTTGGATATGAAAATTCGGGTATAGTTTGGATATGGGGAAAAACCATTTATATTATTCGGTTATGGTTTTGGATATGGTTATAGAGGTTCCCAAACCGTATCCATAACCGAATCCGATCCGATTAGTAAATAATATAATTTATATATAATATAATAGAATAATACATACATACATATATATATATATATATATATGTATTTGTATTTGTATATCTATTATTCACCAAACCATTAGCTTGAGAATACAAAAATTGCATTTTGTAGGAAAGTAAAGTTTTGAATCAAAATCAATGCAAACTCAATGATCCTTTTAGGACATAACGAAGATAAGCCAACATCATCAGTGTTTTAATTTTTATACTCAACAAGATCCATTCATTGGATCATTTTATACATCAAATGTTTAATGACGAAATTGATATCTACTAACTTATAATTTCTCAATTGAACGAATATATTTTTTGTATTGACGAAGATGGATATACCCGTTAACCGATGGGGAATCCGTTACCCGGTGGGTATGGTTATGGATAATACCCGATGGTTAATTTGTGGTTATGGATATGGTTAATTTTCGTGGTTATGGGGATGGATATAGCATTTCCGTCCCCAAACCGAACCGTTGCCATCCTTAAGTGCAGGACACCTACCTATAAAATAATTAGCGTGACAAGATAGTCCGTCCTCGACGTGCAAATATTCATGAAGTGACTTGATTTTAAAGTGTTACGATACTATTTAAGCAACCTGGGAAATCAAAGTTACGACTCGGAAGGATATGGCCTCTGAGGCGCAATTTCGCCTACACTTCACGCCTAAAATGCCTTCGAGAGCCAGGGATGACGCCTGAAGTGGTTACGCAGGTCGTCTGCTTCTGTAAGTAAGACACTCGGCCGACGAACCAATGGCTAAAAGCCCAAGGTAATCCAGAAGCCGAGACTTACACCTGCTATGACTATGCGGACTCACCTGCTTATTTACAAGAAGCGGTTCCGACCGACGATCTATGGTTTAAGTTTTGCTAGGACAAAGCCGAGGTACGACTATAGTGGATACGCAGACCTTCTCTGCTTCCTACGAGAAGCATGAGTCCCGCCGACGACTCTATAAGTTAAACACTTTGCAACACATCCCTGAAGGGCCAAGGATCAAGAAGCCACTCTAAAGCCGAGGTACGACTATAGTGGATACGCGGACATCTTCTACTTCCTACGAGAAGCATGAGTCTGGCTGACGACTCTATAATTTAAACACTTCGCAACACGTCCCGAGAGGGCCAAGGCTCCAGAAGCCACTCGAAAGCCAGAATACAACCATAGTGGCCACAATAACTCCTATACTTTCTACGTGAAGCACGTGTTTGACCACTGGCCCTATAGGTTAAAAATTTTGTGATACGCCCCGAGAGGGCTAAAGCTCATGAAACCATCCAAAGGCGAAATTCACAATTATAGTAGCTACGCGAACTCACCTGCTTCATGCGGAAGCATGAGTCTAGCCGACGGCTCTATAAGTTAAAATTTTCGCATTTTTCCTCTTACAGGTAAAAGCTCTAGAAGCCCTAAAGCCAAAACTGAAGCCTAAAGTGACCACGTGAGTTAACTGCTCCATCGAAGTAGCCAACTCAACTGCCCGTCCTATGATAGGAGCATATTTACATCACTTAGTTAGCTTGTTTCCTTGCATTTAGGTTGTTAGTTCTTAGTTATTTTAGTCTTTTAAGTCATTTTCATGCAATTTCAGGTTCTATAGACAAAGTATGCAAGAAAGTGCATTTTGGAGTCTTTTGGAGCAAAATTGGGCTTGGAATGGATATCACATGCTTGGAGCAAAAGGAATGGACGAAATTGAAGACTTGAAGGTGTAAGGATTCCTAATCAAAGGAGGATTCCTAGTTAAACAAGGATTCCTACTTAAACAAGGATTCCTACTCAAACAAGGATTCCTACTTGAAGTAGGAAAGTTAAGCCAAGGTTTCCTATTTTGGTTTGACCTTTTCTAATCCTAAATGTTCCTAAGTTCCAGCAACAATGAAGACCTCCTATGCATTTTAGGACACATATTGAACCTTCCTTGCACCTTCCTACCATTTGCCACACCTCCCTTGACTTTTCCTCTTCCTTGCCGTGCAAGGGAGAATGCCTTTCCTATTTTCTGTCATGAAAACACCTTCCCCTTTAGTACCTAGCCTTGCCGCACAAGGGGAGGCCCCTCCTTTCCTATTTTCTGACCCAAAATCACATTCCCTTTGTGTTCTATGCCTTGCCGCACAAGGATGAGCCTCTCTTACTTATTTTGTGCCTCAAAACACATTCCTAAATCTGTCATACATATTCTGCCGAATTTCACTTTCTTATTCTCTTTGATTTTCTGATTCTTTCTTACCTATTCAATTGTGAGACAAATTAGCTAAGTTATGAACCTTTCCTATTATTTTCTGATTGCCTTTCAACCCTAGCCCATCATCCATCCAATTCACCAATTTCGTGCAAATATGTTTAGTTTTAGTTTCTGTTTTGTTTTTAGCTTAATTTCGTCTAAAGCCCAATCCCCTTTTACTTTCTTGTTTCTAAGTGTTTAAAATCTGTTTTGTTTGTGTTTTAGAGTGTTTTGAGTGAAGCAAAAACCCTAAATTCGTCCAAAGTTGTGTTTTGAGTCAGAAATTGCCCAATTAGTGTTTTTAGGCAGTTTTGAGTGTTTTTAAGTTGTTTTGAGTTTTGTGAGCCTGTTTTAAGTCCTTTGAGTCTATTCAAATGTTTTTAACTTTGTTTTTATGTTTTAAAATCAGTTTAGAGGTTTTAGCAAGCCCTCCTAATCCCCGATCCAGAACGATCCCTACTTGCATCTTTACTACAATTCGACAACAAGAGGGTTCAATTTGTGTGCTGTTTTACATCGCATCATCCTACGACAAAGTTTTGCAAGTCGCCTCAAGCAGGCAAGGCTTTTGAAGCCCCGAAGCTGAAACTAAAACCTAAGTGACGACATGGGATGAACTGCTTCGTTGAAGGAGCTCACCCAGCCGCTCGTTCTACGATAAAGTTTCTCAAAAGACATGGCAAAACAGAAAGATGAAGCAAAACAAGGAAAGTTGTTTATTAAATTTCTGGCAAATTGATAAATCGGCTCGAAGGCCAGCAAAGTTCAAATAAAGCCGAACAAAAAGGAAAAGAAGAAAACTCTTAAGTCTAAGCAAAAAGACTACTCCTTGGCAGCCTGCGCAACCACAGGTTCCTCGACTGCCATACCTTCAGCAGCCGCACCGCTCCCAAGAGCTAAAGCTTCCATGAGCTCATCCTCAGCCACCACTGCCTGGATTGCCTGACCCTCAGCTGTTCCACCAAAGACAGCCTCAAACGAGAAATCAAGAAGATAAACTAGAGAAATGAAAAATGTCTCGAAGTCCTTCTCAGAAAACTCATAATTCGACAGTCTGCCCTGAAGATGGTATACATAGCCAAACTTGTAGAAATTGGTTTGACAAGAAGCAAGCATTGCTTCGTGACCAGCTTTCTCATTCTTTAGCTGCACATTCTTCTCAACAAGCCTAGTATGAGCACGCTGTAGCTCATCCAGTTTATTTTTCAGGTTCTCGTTAACAAACAGCGCATCTTGCATATCCACTTCCTTGGACTCAAGCTTACTGGCAACCTCTTTGAGATGAGACACTTCAGCATGCATGAAGATAAGCTCCTCATCATTGGCAAAACAAGCAGATCGTAGCTCCGAATTGACACACTCAAGGTCCTCGACCACCGGAGAAACACGACTGACTTCATTCTCTGCAGCTTCCAACATCGCCTGAGTCGCACTAAGCCTAGCATTCAAACGAGCGATCTCCAGCTGCAAAGAAGTGGGGGCAGAGACATCAGACCCATTCAAAACGGCGAGTTAAGATTCGAGTTTCTCGATCTTTTCAGCAGCCAAGCGAAGTTGAGCCACCAACGCCACTTCAGTTTCCTTAGCATGCTTGACAGCATCCTGATCAACGTGCATAGACTCAGTTGCCAAGATCAAAGTTTTACGCATTGTAGCGATCAGGGATAACCTTCTCGAGTAGGCAGGACGCTTCGCAAAGGAGTCTGAGCAAATAACAACTTTCCCAACACTATCAACAAACTTGGCCCATGCATTGATGTCCTTAAGTAGGTCAGCCTTTAGCAACGCACAAACCTCGGGAAACTCACCAGCCTCAGACTCGGTGGATCTCTCACAATTGCCCATGCGAGCAGATTTCCCCTTCTCAGCAGACGAGTTTGCCACGACAGAAAGAGGAGCAGGCCCAGACGTCACCTTAGTAGCAGAATCCACATTCTCGCTCTTCATAGGGTGAGCCTTTCAAAAGCGGAACCAAATTTAGCTTTTGACAGACGCTTCGATACAAAATCGGACACCGGAGGTACCATCGAACCCTTCCGCTAAGTAAGTCTCTCAACAATGGATGCGGTCACCTTCGAAGCAGCAAGTTTCATTCACAGGCTCAGGCTCAATGGTCTTCTTCGCCCTCTTGGGGGAAGTTAGATCAATGACAAGCTTCTTGGCATCAGACAAGCTCCCACGAGCAATAGAAGAAGTCATTGGCTTCTTCTCAACCGAAAGCTCACAAGCAGGTAAGGAAGATCTCTTCTTTCCACCCTCATTGGCAGTAGGCTCTATAGTAGTGATCAGGCGAGCCAACGCCTCGTTCTTTATCCGCTTTATCTCTTCCCTCGGAGGTAAGCCACATTTTTCCAAACAAAGAGGGATGAGTAGCCAGCGCTACTCAAGGTACTCAAGAGGAATGCCCAAGGAAACATGCATTTTCTTCATATCTGCCGAAGTCCTTGAAGTTGAGCCAAACTCCGAATCTACACAGAGTAAGAAAAACGATCAATAAATTGAAGTCATTGAGCAGCTCAACAAAAATTGAAGCAAGACAAGAATGAAGCAGTTCACTTACCACTAATAAAGGTAGTCGGGACACGCAGCTCAGGAAAAGAGTCAGACTCCCACTCTTCGCTTATCTCCAAGATGTCTATCGCTCACTCATGGTCACTTTTGCTAGAAGCATCCACCAGCCTATGGCGAAACCTCAGTTGCCCCATGCCTTCCTTGTGGCCGATCCCAAAGAAGTACCATAACTCATTTATGGTCAAGCCAAGATCAAAGAACCTGCTCAAGTTCGAGAATCCTAAAATCACATGAACTGCGTTTAGGGAGCACTGAGCAGGCGCGCATTTCATGGAGCAGATCACCTCCTGGAAAAGACGGAGCATGGGAAAAGTAAATCCTAGCACGAAGTAGTACGGATGGAATTTGATAGCTCTCTTCCCAGCAGAGGCACCTTTGACACATGGTTCATGGCCACTATCATCTTTCACCCGCTTGACGAGAACCCTAGACAGAATCGTATGCTTATATGCCTCAAGAAAATGCCGAAACAGCTCATCGAAATTTATCTTGACATGCGCAGCTTTGAAGTACCCCACCTTGCCGGAAGAACCACCTTGACGGTACAAATGTGGAAGATATTTGTCACTTTTGCGATCGAAAGAAGACATCTCAAAGTCTCTGCGAAAAGCACGAAGAAAAAATATTTAGAGGGCAGCTCGCGAGAAGAGAATCAAAAAAAAAAAAAAAAACATATATATATATATATGTGTGTGTGTGTGTAAATAAGAAACAGAACGGCTCGAAGGCCCTAGGACCCTTGCATACGCAGCCCAAGCCGATCAGCCCAGTGAAAGGGGAGGCCCGCGCCTCCACCCTTTCTCCTTCTTCACGTGTCAGGCATTCTAAACAGGCCCCAATGCCTTTCAGCCCAACCTCCCTTGCTTCCTCTCATATGCCACTACAGTCCCGAGTTTGCACCACCAAGCTTGGCTTATGCTGAGCTCAATTAGAGGGGCTAGAGCCTCATCGCTAACCCAGCCCAGCGCCCCTGCCCACCTACTAACCCGTGCCGCACCACCTGCTGCACCGTGGCCTCCCTGCCACGTGCCTCTCACCACCTCGGTCACCGCTGAGCCAATTTTTCAAGTCCCAAGACTCCCAACAAATTCAAGAAGTAGAAAATTCAATTTTTCCTTACCTTGGTGCGGCACGGAGAAGAAGAACAACAACGAGAGACGACTCTTTGCAAGGGCAAGAAAAGAAGAACGCTAAGGGAGGGGAATAAAAATTTCCTCTGGCTTCTCTTTCCTGTTGGAATAAAGATTGCTATCCAAATTTATCTAATCCCCTGCTTAAGGCAAAATTAAATAGGTATTGGGAGTAATTGGTTTCCTTTTCCTACAAGAAGTCTATCTCTAAATCAAGAAAGAAGATCAAGTTCAAATCGGGAAACAACTCTACAAGCCTAAACAGCTTGGGATTCCTACACCTACTATCATTTTCCTGCATGCAGTACAGTAGGTGTTGGGGCATTTGTGGAGCCTAAAATAATCCCAAAAATTCTTGACGCGACACGTGGACTTTTATTCAAGAAAGACAAGATTGCCCTAAATAAATAGGCAGGCTTCTTAGATGCTCATACGCGCAGCTCACATCCCTGGATGACTCAGCAGCTAAACATAACTACCCACAGCTCACCTGCCCTTGGCAAGAAATTAAAGATAAGGATTAATTACCCAAATCCTTTCTTTAATACATTCCCAATTAAAGATTGATTCCAATCAAGTAATCCTAATTTAAATCAATTAGGGATAATTACTCCCTTATCTCAATATATTATTTCCTATTAAATATCTTGGGAATATTTAGAGAATATCTCTCTATTAAACACTATATGGCCGGCCCTATCCCTATAAATACCTTATATTCTACCAAATTTTCAGAGCTTTTGCAACCCTAAAAAGCCTTAAACACTTTACTCTCTCAGAAAAACTAACTTAGGCACCGGAGATCTGTTGACCTAAACCCCCCACCTCGTGGGCGCGTGAGGCTTAGGTCTTTTGATTAAAGGTGTTGATTGTTTTGCAGGTGTATTTTCGTTAAGACTGAAGATGGCGGAAATTTGCATCAACAGTTAAAACATTAGTACGTGTCATGCATGTATGTGTCTATGAAAACAATCAAGTACAAGAAAATTAAAAATGGTGGATGAACTAGAATTCTAGTAGGACCACATGGCAAAGAAGCAAAACAAACCAAATATATAGTATCACATAGAAAAAGGCAAGAGGTTATATGCAGAAAGAAATCTACAACAGGACAAAGAAGTAAGAGTAACAAAAGATCCAGTTGCTCCTTCAACTCCGAGCATTGCTCCTCCTACCCCTTACGAGATGTTCCCTCAGATCCTTACCCAAATGATCCTGGAAACAACTCTAGCAATTCTTCAGATTGTGTGTTCAATGTCATGAATTATGGGGCTGTTGGAGGTGGCTTTGCTGATGACACTGCTGCATTTAGACAGGCTTGGAAAGAAGTCTGTGCTGTTAAATCAAGTATTGTTTTCGCTCCTTCAGATTACCGCTTCAAAATCACCTCAACAATTTTTTCAGGTCTATGCCAGCCAGGACTAGTATTCAAAGTAAGAATTTTTATGTTAATTTTTCAGAAATTCCTTGTTCTAATGTTTATCTCTAGTTGTGGCTTGTACCTTAAGGGTGTGTTTGTTTGCCTTCACTAAATGTCACTAGACTGGACTAGACTAAAAGCTAGTGTAGTCCAGTGTTTGTTAGCAGGAGGGACAAGCTTTAATGAGACTAAACATGACTAAAACGCTCGCTAGAGGGTCTTAGAGAGACCCATCGATAAGGAGCGGACTGCTAGTCCCTGCTTCGGCCCATCTTTGCTTCGCTTCACCCCTCCCCTATTCGCCCTTCCCATCTACTCTTCTTCCTCGCTTTGCCGTTCCCTGCTTCGCCGTCTTTCCCCTCCCAAAAATCACAATTGGGCTTTGCTGTATTTCCTCTCCCAGAAAAGTTAGAAACTTTGATCAGAGAGATAAAAAGAGAGTGCAGTGGAATCGCCATGGCTTTGCTGACGAGATGAGCATTAGAAATCAGGTACAAGATTCCCATTCAGTTTGGGCAAACCTGGATCTTCCATTGCCGTTAGCCATTTATGTAAGTTTGTCACTTTTAAATTTTATTCCCATTTTTTTAACAGCAATTTGCTCCAATAAATGATCATCTGGGTATTTATCAGTATCTTGTGTTTGTGTTGTTTGTTGTTGATTTTGTTTTATGGGTTTTGTTCAGTGATGTTTGTTTTATGGATTTTGTTTTTTGCGTGCAAAAAACATGTATATCATATTGTTGTATTTGTTGCAGGCTATCGAATTTGAGGGTGATATGCAAAATTTTTGTATATATTTTTTATGATTCGAAAATTATGAATGCAACAATGCTAGAAATTGCACATTGCATTTGAAGATTTCGATTACAGCCTATGGTTCTTTTAGATTTTTCACTTGTATGGAGACATGATCTATTCATTTATGGGAAATTTATTGCAAAGTTTCAATAATTTGATTGGTTTGTGCTACTTTTAATTTTGGTTGAAAATTTGACTGGTTTCTCTGCTGTTTTGGTGTTGGATTTGAGAATTGGATGGTGAAAATTTTGTTGGTTGAAATTTTGTTAAAGCAAATAATATGAATATTTTGTTATATATCATGGGTTCTATTTTGTTTTTTTCATTATCCTGCTTCTTAGTCTGACACTGCACCAAACACTTCACTAAGTCAGTCCAGCTTAGTCTAGTCTAAGCCAGTCCAGCTTAGTCCTTGAAGTTAGTCCAGTCCGAGATAATCCGGTACAACAAACGCACCCTAAATGGTTAGTAACTCTGTACATGGAAAAAAAATTATCTGAAAATCACTATGACAATATGTCAATTCACTTAGGCACTGTCATGTAAACATTTTGAGTGGTGCTATATGTTGAAAAATATTAGTATTTTGGTTATTTGAATGTTTGGTTTTCTGGGCTTAGCCCGTTAGCATTAGGGTTTTGTTAGAGATTAGGGTTAGTTTATTATAAATAGAGTGCTTTGTTATTCATTAGAAAATATGTCAGTCAAGATGTAGTCACTTGGTTATAGCCGCTTCGGGGCAAATCTCGTTTAATAAAATGTTCATAGTTATATATCATTTGTTCGTCTGTTCATTTTCAACTCTATATCCGCACCAATTTTTATCTTCCGCACATTCTCTGTTAATCCTATCATTTGATCATCTTCATTTCATTTTACTCAAACGGTCAGAAATTGACAGAAGTGTGGGAGGTAAAAATGTATGTGTGGATAACACCACCTATCAACTTTACATAATAATACGTTATTGACTTGGATCATCATACATAGTGACGTTTCAAGTGTTAGTAAATTATTCTTCTACACCTGAGGTCATGAGTTCGATTGTCCACTTCCCACATTGATTTTATAAAAGAAAGTGCGTCTCCATAGTAAATAAGTTTCTCTCATCGACAATTGAATTTAAAAAAAAAAACAAAAAAAAAAACATTATTAACACAAAATATATGTTGCAATGAAATTTAGTTCATTAAATTTGTAAAATTTGTAATTAAGGTTGAAATATGAAACAGGTGGATGGGGCTTTGATGTCGTCGGATGGGCCAGAGACGTGGCCTAAAGAAGACAGCCAAAAACAGTGGCATGTGTTTTACAAACTTGACCAGATGACTTTCACTGGTACTGGAACCATTGAAGGTAATGGCCAAAAGTGGTGGGCCCTCCCTTGCAAACCTCACAGAATAATTAGCTTTCATCTACATATTTTATATATACTAAAACCCGGTAGATGACTACTGTTCATTAACAGTGCTCTACCGGTTTTGCCCTAATCTAACGCACGGTTTTCAACCTTTTAAAAGATGTTACACAAATTGGCGATTTTACCCTTATGTAGAGTGAGTCTACATAGGGAAAAGTGCTTGAACCCTCTTCTTCTTTTTTGTTCCCGCCTGTTGGTGATGCTGGCATCATGTTTTGGTTTACATTATGCCACGTGTTGATCTTCCTCTTCCATTTGAGAGACAGACAAAGGAAAAGGTGGATGCCTTGCAGTTGCCTGGTGGCAGTAACCAAAGCCTATTCCTCCAAAAAGAGATAATAAATGCGAAGTGGCAGAAATATATATATATATATATATATATATCAGCATGTTTTGGTTTACATTATGCCACGTGTTGATCATCCTCTTCCATTTGAGAGGCAGACAGAGGAAAAGGTGGATGCCTTGCAGTTGCCTGATGGTAGTAACCAAAGCCGATTCCTCGAAAAATGCGAAGCGGCAGAAATATATATATATATATATATATATATATATGTATAAATATATATAGGGCAGGGTTGAAAGTGAGAGGTCATGATGAAAAACCAAAAGAAAAAAAAAAATATATATATATATATATATATTGGATAGGGCAGACCACGTGTTAATGATCCCATGCATTTGGCTTTTCAGCTCTTCTCTTTTATTTATTTTTTCTTTTCTGCACGTTTCCTCTCTCATTTGTCTTTCTTTTTGGTTTCGACTCCTTCGTTTTCTTCCCTCTCTGTACCGCTGCTTGCAAATTTGGGTTTGTAAGCTCTTCTCTTTTATTTCTCTTTTCTTTGTTGCACGTTTGCTGTCGTTTTTTTTATTTTTTATTTTATTTTATTTTATTCTTTTGCTTTGGACATATGTTTTTTCTCCTCTTTTGGTATTGCTGCTTGCAAATCTGGATTTGTAAGTTCGGTGCTCAATCTGGGTTTGTAAGTTTGGTCCTCATATTTGTTGTGCTTTTTGCTTTTGATTTTGTTTTGCTTTGGAGTTTTTGTTTTTCCTTTGCAATTGTGATGTTGTTTTGCTATCTATGACGTTCTTTCGTTGGAGCATGCATTTTTATTTATTAAATTTTTTTTTTGGGAAACAAGTTCTGTCTTGAGGATTTCTGGCTAGAGTTCTTGCTTCCTTTTGTCAGGTATTAAGTTTTTTTTACTTATTCCTTTTATCAATTGATCTGGGTATTATATCATACGTTTTAGTGTTCACTTCAATTTAATTTTGTTTTTTTTGGCTGGTTGGGTTTGCTTCTGTTTAGATTGTACTATGGTATCTGTTAATATATCATGCTATATAAGTGTTATATATACAATGTCAAGTGTTGTTATTAAAGTGGTGATGGTGATGCTTTTGTTAATATGGACTGTGTGTTGTTAAAAGTGATGAAGGTGATGTTTCTGTTTATAACCAAATAAGAACACTATTAAATTAATTGCTTTTCCTGCTGCAATTTAACAGCAATTCCCCCTTTTCTTATATGGATTTATTTGTGATACAACGTTTGTATTTGTATGTTTTGTTTTGTTAACTATATTATACTGTTTTGTACAGACCTATTTAATGTTCACCATTTGTTGTATCAAAATCATCTCAATGCTTAATCAAATTTGATAGGATCCACAAACGATTATTTTTTTGTCTAATTGTATTAATCAAAAGAGACTGACAACTTATTTAGTAAATGTGTGTATTTCACTATTATTATTGAATAACTGATCTCGCTCAAAATCAAATTTCAATTACAGTTTTTTTTATCCGTTTATAATATTTATAAAAATACATATATTGTGGCTGGTATTTTAAACCTCCTTGGCTACACCATTTATAAATTTATAAATATTTCATTTCTATAGATTAAATGGAAAACGAAGGTCCAACTCCGCTTGATCAATTGGTGGCATATAAAAAGGTTGTCAGAATTAAAGTACGTGTTTGTAGGATATGGAGACCGAAATATCCAGGCATGGGCGACAAAAATACAGGCTTGCATTGTATATTGGTTGATGAAAAGGTTTGTCATAATCTTTTTATCAAATTACTTTATAAACGTTTGATCTTCTATGTTAAGAATGAATTATTATCTTTAAAGCGCATCATGTAGTTTTTATACTGGCTATGCTAAAGATCGTGTACAATTTATTTGAAAACTCTTTATTGTCCAGTTTTATATTCTCAAATCATACATTTGTTTTCCCATTTATCCTGTGTATTGCATAGCTTTTTTTTACACATATTCATTTCCTTTGAACTGTTACTTATAGTTGTTTATTCACTGTTGCTATTTACCATCCATATTGCTATTTAATATTTATGATCTACACATAATTCCATGTTATTTCAACTATAAAATTTGGAACAATATGCTTACCCACACTATTCTCGTTATAACTTTTTGTTTCCTTATTTTTTTTTCTCTTTTATTATCGAGCAACAAGCTATCGAAGCATCTTCTAATGAAATGGACTATGAAATAATAGTTTCAAAGATTGAAGCAGACACTTGCTATGAGATCATGAATTTACGTACTAACTATGCAAGGGCTCAGTATAGAGTTATTCCACATGAGACCCAAATCATTTTCACTTCAAAGACAGTTTTTAAGAAGTTGGCAAGTGTCTTTTCACCTATTTCATGACACAGATTTTTATTGCAGGATTATAACATATTGTATCCTCGGTTAAACAAATTTGATATCTTGACAGGTAATCATATATGTAAATAAACATATTAATATATGTTAGTGCCTATTTTATTCAACATTTTCCTATGAACTTACCAATTTGTTTTTTTTTTTTCAAATTTGAAGATGTTACTGGCCACCTAATTGCAGTCCAGCCTTTAGAACCAATACAGATCAATCAGAAAATTGATTACAAATGTGATTTGGTTATACAAAACATCAGATCATTTAATGTCCATAAAATTTAAAAGCTTTTTACCTCTCAATTCCATTTCAATAGTCTAATAGTCATATTCTTCTACTAAAAATAGTTTTAATAATTTTAAAGACAAAGATTTTCATGATTTTAATTTTTTTTTAATCCTATTTGGCTTTTGTTGTTTTACATAAATGAAGAAGCTAAGATCACACTATGGTCAGATGTTGCACATGCCTTTTCTGCTCTCTCATTAGAACAACTACACCAACCAATCATTATTGTTTTTACAAGCTTGAAGGTTAAACTGTTTGGAGGTATTTACTTTAATAAAAAAAAAATTCCTTTTTTTTTCTCTTTTTAATCTGTTTAGCTATTAAACTGGCTTTTATTTTGTTTCTCTGCCCTTGCGGAACCATGTTAGGTGATTTTATTTTATAAAGCGTATTGAAACATTGACTCCATTTATGTCTCATATCTTTACGTAGATGCATAAAAAAAAATGTTAAACTTATAATGTTACGTCATTACAAGTGTAAATTAGCAATTTTTTCTACACATCAATAAATATATTTCATTTAATCATGATCAAACATAGCTTCTCACATAGAAAACAGTCAAATTGCTGATGAGAGATCTACATCATATTTGTAAAAAGGATGTTATTACGAGAATAAACATATTGTATAGGTAGTTTTTCATACAAGAAACTTAATTTTCATGCTGCCCTTGTTGAGTTAGATATGATTTTATTGTGATACACACTATTTAAAATCTATAAAACGATATTAAATTTTATAACCTACGATTTGCAATTTTTGTTTGCCTGGATTAAAAACTATTTAAATGTCAATTATTACATAACTTCTCTCTTTTTCTATCTTGACTTTTGTTTAATGCACAGACATCAACATTTTGAACAGCACTGGTTCAACACTTTTCTTTATAGATCCAGACATTCCATAATTGAATATGTACAAATCAGTGTGAGTCCA
Source organism: Heteromeles arbutifolia (assembly GCA_024362995.1). NCBI lineage: Eukaryota > Viridiplantae > Streptophyta > Magnoliopsida > Rosales > Rosaceae > Heteromeles > Heteromeles arbutifolia. The sequence goes on from JANCRC010000006.1 coordinate 26,582,292, forward strand.
TTCAATCTCATAGAATGATAATCATAGCGTGGTTATATATATATATATATATATATAATTATTTTTATCTCTCCGTTTTTCCAATTTTCAATCTGAATGACTACAGGTTTTCAGCCTGGCCTCATCCCATTAAAACACTGCCTCCTTCTTTCAAGCATGTAACATCCCACATCGACCAATGGAGAGAGGATGATGTGCCTTATATGCACATACCCATCTCCAATTAGCACGAGACCTTTTGAGAGCTCACTAGATTCGGGTTCCGTAGAAACTCCGAAGTTAAGTGAGAATGGGCCAGAGCATTCCTAGGATGGGTGACCCACTGGCAAGTTCTGCTCGCGTGAGTTCCTAGAAACAAAACCGTGAGGGCATGGTCAGGGCCCAAAGCGGACAATATCATGCTACGGCAGAGTCGAGCCCGAGATGTCGTGGAGCCTAGGCCGGGATGTGACAGTTTGGTATCAGAGCCACTATGCCGTTTGTTGCGAGTGTGCCGACGAGGACGTCGGGGCCCTAAGGGGGTGGATTGTAACATCCCACATCGACCAACGGAAAGGGGATGATGTGCCTTATATGTACATACCCACCTCCAATTAGCACGAGGCCTTTGGGAGCTCACTAGCTTCGGGTTATGTAGGAACTCCGAAGTTAAGCGAGAATGGGCCAAAGCATTCCCAGGATGGGTGACCCAATGGGAAGTTCTGCTCGCGTGAGTTCCCAGAAACAAAACTATAAAGGCGTGGTTGGGGTCCAAAGCGGACAATATCGTGCTACGGCGGAGTCGAGCTCCTGATGTGGTGGAGCCCGGGCCGGGATGTGATAAAGCAAGCCAATGAGCAAGACATTTACCAAACTGGGAAAAAGATGACAATTGAGGAGTTAGGGTATTTGGATCCTGACTTATATAAGGTATATAAAATGTTTTCTTTTTAATTATGTTCAATAAAAATGTTTTCAATTCTTATTAAGTTATTTCATAAAACTTATCTATTTAATAATTTGTCCCTGTGTTAATACAAATTTTTTAACATTCCACAGAATGATACATTTTTGTGCAAAACATCGATCAAGCGATACAACACTACAACACGAAATATGAATGGTGGTACATGGCTTGCCCTACATGCGCAAAACAAATGTATCAAGATCCAACAAGTGGTCAACTTATTTGCTAGAAGCATCCAAATCAGATTCCCACTCCATGGTAATAATTCTAACACTATGTTTCAAATTTTCTATTTTATGAATCGTTGCAAGTTTAGATTCCATTAATCAAACCAATAATCATTTAAGTAGCATCCACTACAACCTGAAAGCCAATCACTTCATTAATATTTGCAATTAGAATCGAGATTTGCTTTCTTCTGTTGTAGATATAGACGTTGTTAATAAGATTTGTAGCATTTCTTTACTACTAGCTCCTCTCTCCTCAGGTTAGCATTAGTTCTTTTTCCTACAAGTCATATATGTGCTAATAATGTTGAGAACAATGCCTAATTTAGTTTAACTCTTCTCATTTTGATAATTAATTTTTCAACTGCCTTCTCGAACTTGAAATTAGTTTGATAACATTTTGGTTTTAAGCGTTTATATAAAAGTGTCTCATTCCAATCAAGATGTCATTGATCTTTTTATTCTTATTTTGTTCAACATTTAGTGTAAAAACTAGGAGTTACAAGTATTACATTCCATTCACCAAATTATTGATATATTAACCAACCTAGCCCTGTCTGTGTTCTTGATATTGGTCCAATGAAGAGCTAACAATATCTCATAAGTTAATTCAATGTCACTTTCACCAGATTTTATCATTACTACTATGCCTTAGTTTATTAAGTTTTGCACCCAACTTCGATCTAAAAAAAAAAGCAACAGCATCTAATGCCTTCGTTTATTTAGTTTAAGTATCAGTTCAAATATCAAATAGTGTTTCAAATATTAGAAAAAAGATATGTTATACAATCTGCAATTTCTCAACAGAGAAGCTAAGAAAATACCATTTGAAGGTTCTGCTTTTTAAAATGTTATTGCTTCACTGTATGTATATGTGTATGGATATGTGTATGCATATGCATATGTGTATGCATATGTATATGTGTATAGGAATATGAATTGCTTAAGGGGAGGGATCCCCATTTTTTCAAAAAAATGGGAACACATTCCCCATCGTTGGATTTAACTTTAATGAAATTGTGTGGCCTGTGTTTTAATCTCAACCACACAATTTCATTAAGGGGAGGGATCCCCATTTTTCTTAAAAAATAGGAACATGCTCCCCACCATTGGATTTAACTTTAATGAAATTGTGTGGTTGAGATTGTGTGGCCTGTGTTTTAATTCCAACCACACAATTTCATTAAAATCAATCTAACGGTGGGGAGCGTGTCCCCATTTTTTTGAAAAAATAGGGATTCCTCCCCTTAAGCAATCTGTATGTATATATATGTATATGTGTGTGTATATATATATGTATAGCTAATACAGGATAAGTAGTATGAAATCATCCCTTTTTTCTGGCCTTTTCAATAACATATAAAGCTCTATATATTATGTTTTTAAATGAAGGTAGAAAGTGTTCTTAGTTCTTGAAGATGAGACAGACAAGATCAGTGCTCATATTATTGGCAGATCGAGTGAAAATGTTTTTGGCGTATCCTTTAAAGATTTGGTTTTCAATCAGAGATCAGTGGATAAAAAACAGTTGCCAAATGAGTTTCTTAGGCTTATAGGGCAGAAAAAAATTTATCGCCTTCGATTTGGAAGCAGAAGAAATTCATTGAACTCGAATGATCTTCTCATCTATAACATTTCTGAGGACCTCACCATTCAACCAACAACTCCACAATCTCTAAGTAGAGAAGTTACAGTCTCTGTTGCAGCAGTTTCATCTTCTAGTACACCTGTTGACATAATTGCCGAATCGCATAAAAGAAAAGGAGAATCAGTTAGAAGAACCCTTTTTATACCATCTGAAACAAGGTTATATACTATATATCAGTATTTTCAACTGCATCTCAAATTCAACTCAATCTGATCTAAATTTATCTTTTTCATATCTTAAATATTTGTGATACAGCGAAGTAGAAGAAATATGTGAAACAGATGTACAAGATCAGGACCAGGTTCCAATCAAATTGTTCAAAAGAAAATCGTCACCAACTAGCTCAAAGACAAACTTTGCTCTGGACAAAAAAAACTAGGTAACTATAGTTTATTATTAATTGTTCCATGCTATGAATATGTTCATCTCAAAAATTTATTACACATTTATTAACATTATCTTTCATTTTTAGCTTCCATTTTTTTCTCATGATGAAAACTATTTTTTCTGAAGTGACTGCTTCAAGCAAAAAACTTGTGCTCATGTCTTAAAGAATGCTGGCATTTGTAATCCAAAACAAACAAGTATCAGTTGACAATTTGTGTGTGTAAATGGTAGATCCTCACATCAATTCCCCATTCTTTTTGTGTATATAAACAATGTGCTGTTTTACAATATTTTTTGTTCAAGTAGTCATGCCAGTGAAGCACTAACTGTCAAAGGGGAATACTAGGTTAATCATTTTTTGTATGATATTTATAACTCTTTGCATATTTATATGTTAAAAACATAATCTATAGTTATATTATCATTCCCGCAACAACGTGCGGGTAAAATTTACTAGTTATACCTATACACTAAAAGCCGGTTGGAAAAACACTGTTTATTAACAGTGTCGTTCCAGTTTTGCCCCTAATCTAACGCACGGTTTTCAGCCGTTTAAAAGAAGGTACATGAATTGACGATTTTACCCCTCTGTAGAGTGAGTCTACATACGGAAAGGTGCTTGAACGTAATAATTTTTTAGTGTTTGTTGTGCCACAAACCATGTGGCCTGATTTAACTCCCATTTTTAAAATAATTTGTTTGTCCTGCCATTAATGTTTTAATTATTATTTTCTCTCTCTATCCCACAAATGTTGTTGCTTGGCCTATGATTGTTTTAATTTTTGGTTATACTCTACTTTTTGGGCCTTTCTCTTCCACGTGTTGATCATCGTGGGGGTTCTGCTCAGAGGCTGGTTGTTTTATTTTTTGGTTTTGCTTTGATTTTTCAGCCTCTGTCTTCCACATGTTGATCATCGAGAGCTATTTTATTCAGAGGCCTTAATGTTTTTTCTTTCGTTTTCATCCCATTCTCTCCTTACTTTTTCCTTTTGTTTTTCCGCTTTTCTCTTTCGAGCTTTTCTTTTTCGTTTTCAGTTTTTTTTTTTGTTTTTTGGGGAAATTTTCGTTTTCAGTTTGTTGTGTTCGCCTTCTCACCTTTGCTCCTGCGCTTCGCACACCGATTTCTTCACGTTTGAAGTCTTGCTGTTTTGTGGTTAGTTCTGGGTTTTTTCGTGTACTAGTTTTTGCTGCATTTGTGGTTAATTTTGTGTTTAGAATTAGGTCATTTTAAAATAAAAAAAAATTGGGTTTAGGTGATTTTAAGGGTTTAGAGTTTATTGTTTCCTTTGGATTTTGTGGGGGTGAGACTTATAAAATATTGAGTTCTGTTTTTGTGTTGGGATTCTGAGTGCCAGTGCGTGGTTTCATTCTGATTTTGTTTTTAGCAAACTGTGCTCTGTGTTTTTTTCGTTTGTGTCGTCGTTGTCATTATCGGTGTATGATTTGGTTCTATTTTGTATTTTTAGGAAACGGTGTTGTTCGTTTTTCCCAGCTGTTGTATTGTCGTTTTTCGGCTGGTTGTGCTTTAGGCATGTTGTTTTCTTTTTTCCCGCATATTTTTGCTTATTTTATGTTATGGTTTTGAAAAGAAGATGATGAGTTTTTTAGTTCATGAAAAAAGGGTGGTATAAAATAGCTGGGTAATTTGTCAGTGTTTAAGTTTTGGTTTTGTTTTCTTAATATTTGGTTGGTTTTTTTAGATATTTTGTTATGTGTTTCAAAAGAAGATGAAGTGTCTTTGATTCCTCATAATAGGGGTAATGCAATGAAATGCCTATGCAATTTAATTTGCTTCGTTTAGTATGCAGCTAGCCTACAACTTATCCTATATTTCAACCAAGAGAACAAACCAATTTAGCTTACCGAATAAATTATAGTACCAAGTTGCAAATTCCACCCTAACTGCCATGAAGCTGCCTCCATATTAAAGCCTATGATTCAAACCTACATTTTCATTTTGTTAGCTGTGAGTTGTAAAAATTAATTATAATATGGTTAGTCACTACTACAATATTAGCTTTAGGTTTCGGACGATCCTGGCGGTTAATAAGCCATTCTGACGGATAAAAGATATCCGACACATAATTTATTTAGTGTCGGATTAAAGTTACTTTCTGTCGGATATATCCGACATAAATTCCTGGCGGATTTTTTCTGGCGGATTTAACCGCCAAAAAATTATTATAACCCTCAGTATTTTTGAATTCTTTTTTTTTAATATTTTTAACATATTCTGGCGGTTTCTAAGTTAATGGTGGCGGTTATAACCGACAGAAATTGACTATTTTATTATTTTAAAATGTTACATTGAATAAAAATAAATAAATAAATAAACAAATGGTTTAAATTTTTTTTTTTCACTCACGATCCCATTACCTAATCTTTGAATGTTTTTTTTTTTATTTTATGATTTTTTACACATGCTATCTCGGAATATATACAAACATATTTGACGGTTGGATCGTTGAAACTAGTTTCGTAGAATGCATATCTTATCAAATTGATAGATTTAACAAACACTTAAGAGTTAATGTTATACTTCCATTAAGTATAAAAAATTATCCACTAGTGTAAACATTTTAAATTGAAGATCGAATTCGTTCAATGCATTCTTATAGGGTTGAGGAGTGTAGCTGTAAAAAATCATCAAAATCGGAGCTAAAATAACCGTTAAATTGTGATTTTTTGTTTATAACCATCGAAATTTTTTGTATCGTTACCTAATCTCTGAATGTTTGTTTTTCATGATTTTTTACGTATACAATCTCGGAGTGTGTAAAAATAAGTTTGACGGCTGGATAGTTGAAAAAAGTTTCATAGAATGCATATTGCATCAAAACTGTAGATTAAACAAACACTTAGAGTTAATGTTATACTTCCATTAAGTATAAAATAAGATTTTGTGGTATCCACTAGTGTAAATATTTTAAATTGAAGATCAAATTTATTCATTACATTCTTATAGGGTCGAGGAGTGTAGCTGTAAAAAATCATTAAAATCGAAGCTAAAATAACTGTTAAATTGTGAATTTTCGTTTATAACTGTCGAAATTTTTTGTTCCGTTACGTAATCTTTGAATGTTTGTTTTTTACGATTTTTTACGTATGCGATCTTGTAGTATCTACAAACAAGTTTGACGGTTAGATCATGGAAACTAGTTTCGTAGAATGCATAAGTTTGCCTAAATTTTGAAGTGGGAAAAGTAATTTGTGCTAAATTTTTATTTATGTTTTTCAAGTATTTATTAGACAATATTTAGTTTGTGCGATGACATTTTCATTGTACAATTCTTTTTTTGTTTCTTTATCATATATTTTACATGGATTATTATCTATTAAACCAAAAATGTAAAAATTATCTATTAAACCAAACAATTATTTATTTAATTTTTAAAAACATATTCTATTTAAATACATATTATTTATTTATTTATTAAACCAAATAATAATTATTTTATTTTTTACAATCGTAAAAAAATTTGGGGGGGGGGGGGAATTTAAAATTTTGGGGGAAAATTTAAAACTTTCAGAGGGAATTTTGGGGGGATTTTTGCCGCCATTTTGTTTCTGTCGGTTATAACCGACATTAATGAAAAGTTTCTGTCGGTTTTAACCGACAGTAATGAAAATTTTCCACAATATAACCCCTCATTCTCTTCCTTGCGCCGGTGACTTCTCCCTTCCCCCTTTTCTCCTCTCCTCATTTCCTTCTCCTTTTTATATTTTTGGTTAAGCACAGAAGCGCACCCACGAGGCCATGGGAGATGATCCTCTGCAGAACTGCAGTTTTATTTCCATCTAAGGCAACCAGAACTCGATCCTCAGCAATTTTCAAGACCGGCCTTATCAGAAATGGGGTTCTCTCAGTTTCCAACCCAGCAGGTGACCGACGGTGCTGAAATGTTGTACTACTAAATTCCGACGTACCATAAAGATGAACTCCCCGGGCTGAAGAAACCCAGTTCGAAACTTTTGTCGAATGCATGCAATTCTCAAAGTTCATGAAATAGGCATCATTAGCAAAAACCCAGGTTCCAAATTTTACATTTTCTCATACCTCTGCATTCTTTGCTTTCTTGCTCTGATTTGCTCTGCATCCAGTTCAATTTCACAGATCTTTAAAAAATCATCAAATCGTTTATCGAACATACCTGTCAGATATTGGGGACACTGACATGGAAGTAGAGGATGGTGGTGATGAGCCTCAATTTGTACCGGCAAGTAAATCGTCCATTGAGGAGTTGAAGAGGACGGCAGTTGAAACCTCAACAATGTGTTCTATTTGCAGGGAGGAGATGATGGTTAGCTCAGAAGCAACTCGGATGCAGTGCTCATTTTATTATGCAATTTGGTCTTTTTGAACCTAATTATGCTCTCAAGTCTTTTTATTTTTTTTAAAATATATTTTCTGTCGGTTTTATCCGACAGAAAATGCGCTTACATTCATTATTAATATATTTCCTGTCGGTTATAGCCGACACAAGTTCTGGCGGTTTTATCCGACAGAAAATGTTGTTATTTATTAATTATTAATATATTCTCTGTCGGTTTTAGAGTATTTTCTGTTGGTTTTTTCCGACAGATATTTCTGTCGGTTATATCCGACACAATTTCTGTCGGTTTTAGAGTATTTTCTGACGGAAAATTCATTTTCTGACGCTGGCAAATCTGTCGCTTATTATATCCGTCACTGCATCCATTTTCTGTCGGATTTTGCTTAAAATCTGACAGTAATAACCTTTTCTTGTCGTTTTTATTTGTGCCAGTAATGGGTAGTTTTGTAGTAGTGAGTGTTTTAAGGTTTCTATATAGATTATTTCTAAATTAACAGAAATTTTGTTTGGCTTGATTAGCTAAAATGGAAAATGAAGGTCCAACTCTTCTTGATCGATTGATATCGTATAACAAGGTTGTGAAATTTAAAGTGATTAAATTTCTATGGTTTTGGAATTCATGTCCTCGATGAGTCACGCATTGTGCTGTCAATGACACTTATTCACTATAGTTTTAATGCATTGACATGCTTGCTTAATAAGATGGATCGTTCTTGCTTAATAATGAATCACACGGTTATTTTCTTATAACACCAACTAACAAATATTTCTTTTATCTCTCAAGTTGTTAATTGGAAGATGAAGGTCCAACTCTCCTAGACTAATATGATATAATTTTTGGTGGTTTAAGCTTTCTATATAAACTCTTTCTAAATTAAAAAAAAATGTATTTGATTTGGGTAGGTTAAATGGAAGATGAAGGTCCAACTCTCCTTGATCAATTGGTGGCATATCAAAAAGTTGCCAAAATTAAAGTGCATGTCTATAGAATATGGAGACCGAAATTTCTAGGTATGGGTGATAACAAATAGGGCTCCATTGTATTTTGGTTGATGAAAATGTCAGTAATAATTTTTTTTTATCAAATTTAGTTATAAACATTTCATGTTCCATGTTAACAATTAGTTATTTATTTTAATACACATGAGATATTTTTTGTGCTCTGTGTAGTAAATATTCTATACAATTTATTTCTAAACTTTATATTCTCCAATTCTATGTTGTGAAGTAATATATCAATTTTTATGCTTACTCTCTGTAGTACATAGTTTTTTTTACGTGCATTCTTCTCCTTTAAACTGTTAGTCACAATAGTTATTTGACTTTTGCTATTTACCATCCATGTTCCTATTTAATATTTGTCATCTACATCTATTTACATGTTATTTTAAGTGTAAAATTCAGTATTGTACACTTATCCGTCGTGTTTTTAATAATTTTTTTTGTTAATTTTTTGATTCTTTGATTGTCAAGCAATAAGCTATTGAGGCGTCTTCTGATGAAATGGTGACACACCCCGTTCCGAGGGTAGGGCGTGCTGGCCGTCACGTGAGAGTGACATAACCATGTGCATTGTGCGGAAGCTAATAAGATAATTAGAAATACGACTAAATAAAAACCAACTGCTAGCCATACTATCCAAACAACATACTAGAGAAAGTCTAAGTGTATAAATACACATTAAGAGCAATAAGAACGTCTAGTTGCAGTCAAAGACAATTACTAAGATATAACACCCAAAGGTGAATCCTACTTTTGTGAATTCTGTCAGAACACCGTTGAATCCCTCTTGGCCACCAAAGCACTACTACCTAGAACCTGGAGGGGCGAAAAACAAAATGCGTGAGTGGGCAAAAACAAATCTTTTCAAAACCTTTTCTCTTTTCAAAGGTTCTAACCCATCGTCGTAAAACCTGTATATTTTCCCAGAAAAATAGCACATATACATATATACTCATCTCAACTCATAAATTCAAAATGCTGCCAAAAGTAGTGATATGCAAGGTATATGCCATACCAAATATATCTCAACAAATCACATAACTATATCAGGTGAAATAACTCATCATAAATGATAACATGTCCACCGAGTGATCAGCTTGGCTGAACTATAGCTATATATATCCTGCACACGAGTCGGAACCACCTCACGTGGTCTCATCGACGAGACTGGGTGTAAATAAATACGCTCTAGTGCTACGATCACGTGAAGATTGTGAGCTAATCGCGGGTCACCTACGAGTCGGAACCACCTATAGTGGTCTGTACGATAGGACTATGCACCTAACTTGGATCCAAGGTGAGCGTATGGTGCGAGAGGTGAACATCATGTGAAGGACTATGTCTTGGCCCTGGGCGGGACCACTAACACCGGGGTGCAGGTTTATGAGCTTTCAATACATCTCACATAATCATCATTTCATATTAATCATTCTCTATCATCAATATATACTCACCTGATACTTACCTATACGTCCACAACACCAATTACCATTATATACAGCTACTAATGCATGAATAAAATAGATATATACTTTGCATGACATATCATATCACATTTCACTTAAATTGATTTTCTGGGAAAAATCTCATTTATATAGGTATATACAGAAAACAAAAGCCCACCCAGATAAGTCGAAGGGTTACAATCCCCGAGCCTCGATTGATGGCGCTCGTCCTCAGGATAGGCCTCACCTATATGCGTAATAACCGAAAAACGTTATTTAACGCACATAACCAACAATAGGTAATAACTTCTCAATCAATGCTCAAATTGGGTATATGAATATACCACAGTGACCTACTCATCCTCAGAAACAACCCCATATTTTAAAAATAATTTTCTGACCACCCACGCGTCGGCAAGTGCACGGCCACGCGCGCAGGGAACCCTGACGGGATGTTAACTGCCGTTAGGAATATTCCGTTAAAAAGCAACATAAACCGTTAACTGTACCTGACGGCGTCAGAATATTCCGTCAACTCTGACGGAATATTCTCCCTTCTTCTCCGGTGGTCCTCGCCGGTGCCGTCGCCGTCTGAACTTCGCAGGAAACTGGAAAAATAAATAAATCCTCATTTCTCAACCAAACTTCACGATTCTTCGACCAAATTAAAGCTTACAACTATAAGAACACAATCTTACTAAATTTAAGACCTGAAATCCTTGAAATCTCACTGGAGAATTTCCATGAAAACCGGCCAACTATGAAACTTGCTATCCCGACGTCCAAAACACGTCAACGTTGCTCCCCGAGCTTCGTGGAGACGTCTAGAAGCTCCTTATGATAATAAAATCCACTAAAACCTTCACGATCACAAGGGCATGAACATTACCTCAAAACTGGGTTCTCTGGTTCTCGAGTTCTACGATTTCTCACGTTGAACCAAGCCTACTACCTGACTCCTAAGCTTGCAAGGAACACAAAGATCACCTTCACAGCCTCGATCCGTGACTGGGAGTGTTGGTTTGAGGGTTGTCCGTACGGTTGTACAGAAAAGGGAAATAAATCCGAGAGAGATGAGAGATAGAGGGTCAACGGAAAGGGATGTGTATGTGTGGTCCTAGTTGGGTCACCAATCAAAAACCAACAAAATCTTAAGTCCTTTAGTTCTAATTGGGTCCAATTAATTAGGAATAGAACTAATTGGTCCCTTTTCTTAGCCCAATCCACACAACACCACAAAACGCTCAAGGGCAAAATCATCTTTTCACACCATCGATAAAATATTTCGGGACGGGTTGTCACAAATGGACTATGAAATAATAGTCCCAAAAATTGAAGCAGGTGCTTGCTATGAAATTAAAAATTTTCGGACTAACAAGACAAAAGGTCAGTATAGAGTTGTGCCACACGATACCCACATCGTGTTTACTTCTAAAACAACTTTTACGAAGTTGGTAATTGTCTTTCTGCCTATTCCACGGCACAAATTCTTCTTGCATGATTATAATAGGTTGTAACCTCGCTTGAACAAGCTCGATATCTTGACAGGTGATAATATACATGTTAAAATACATCAACACTTAGTGTTTATAGCATTTGGCCATGAACTGTTTTTTTTTTTTTTTTTTTTTTTTTCAAATTTGAAGATGTTATTGGTCACTTGGTTGCAATCCAACGTTTAGAGCCAATACAGATCAATCAAAGAATTGATCACAAGTGTGATTTGATCATACAAAATATCAGATCATTTCATCTGTATAATAAACTTTAAAATTGTTTTGCTGTCCATTATGCCTCTGTTGTGGTTTTCATCAGTTTTTTAATTTGTTTTTTTTTTCTTAATTTTTTTTTATGTTGTTTCACAGAAATGAAGAAGTTAAGATTACGCTATGGTCGGATGTTGCGCATAGCTTTTCTTCTGTGTCATTCGAACAGCTGCCCCAGCCAATAGTTATAGTTTTCACAAGTTTGAAAGTTAAACTGTTTGCTGGTATTTAGTTCAATCAAATTTTTTTTTTCTCTCTTCTTTCTAATCTCTTTGACCATTGAATTAGGTTCAATTATGTATTTCTCTGCTTCCAAAACATTGTTAGATAATTTTATTTTGTGTTAAATTCTTTATGAGAATGGACAACAAAAAAATTGTTATGTTATGATATTACATTAACGCCAATTATCATTCATGCATGTCATCTGTTCCTTTTATATTAATATCATTCTTGCAACATTATTATGGATGTGAGTTAGTAGTTTTTCTAGCCATTAATAAATATATTTCAATTAATTATAATTAAAACTAACTTATGAGATAAAACAGTAATGCAGCCGGTGAAAAAAAAAACTGATCACATTTACCAAAAACATGATGTTGCCATAATAAAGATGTTACAGAGACTTTATTCAATCCACCAAAATTAATTTTCATATTGCTGTTTTTCGGTGAAACGTGATTTGTTGTGGTATACATCGTCTCAAATCTATAGAACTCTCTTACACTCTATAAGCTGCAGTTTGCATTTTTCTTCTTCTTTCAAATGCATGTAAAGCTGTTTGAAATGCGCACTAATCCATCGTTTTGTCCTTTTTCTGTCTTCAATTTTATTTTATACACAGAGAACATCATTTTGAATAGCACTGGTTCAACGCTTTTCTTCGTAGATCCAAACATTATAGAATTAAACTCATACAAATCAATGTGTCCATTCGTCCCCATAAAATCAAAATCATGACATGGTTAAAATTCTTAAAAAAAAAAATGAAAAAGTTATTTGACTTACGTTCAATGTGAACTATTACAGGTTTTCAGCTTGGCCTCACCCTATTAGAACGCTCCCTCCTTCTTCCAATCAGGCAAATGAGACAGACATTTACAAACTGGAAAGAAGATGACAATCGAGGAATTGGGTTATTTGGATTCTGACTTATATAAGGTATATCAATAGTTAGATTTATTGCATTAAACCAAAAATGTTTGAGCTCGTTTTAGCTTCTTTAATCAAACTTATCTATTTACTAATTGTAATGCGTGCAAATATAAATTTTAAATTTTTTTGCAGAATGATACGTTTTTGTGCAAAGCTCCAATCAAGCGGTATAACACAAGATATGAATGGTGGTACACCGCTTGTATGATATGTGCAAAACAAATGTACAAGGATCCAACCAGTGGTCAGCTAATTTGCCACAAGCATCCAAATTAAATTCCGACTCCTTGGTAATAACTCTAACATAATATTTCGATTCCATTGATTAATTGTTATCTCATGCCTTTCTTGCATTAAGATTTGTTGCTCATTTAATATTTTCATGTTTGAGAAAGTATTAGTAACTCTTAAATAATAATTGCTAACTATTTAGATAAATGCAATCAAACTTTGGGCAATGAAAGTAAAATTTGTATAATACAGAAAAATTATCGTTTTTAATTATCCAACTACAACAAAGTATAGATTCATTCAAATTTGAAACACAGTTTCATGCAGCCATACTTTTATTTTTTGTATGCTTTATATTAACATTAAACGATAATAGATACAATCTAGTTTTTGTTTTTAAAATTGAAGAAGAGAGGCAAGAAAAACAAAATAATAAAAAATTCCTCTCTAGGGTTTCTCTTGGTTTTCTCTAGGGTTTCTCTAGGAGAGTGGTAAGGTTACTTGATTTCGCCGCCGGTGCTGAATTTAAAAGTAGTTTTCTGGGATAGAGTTCGTAAAGGGGCAGACGGTGGTTGTTGTGTCGGTCTGCTAGTGAATGTTGCTCGGGTTTTGTCACGCCCAAATTTTTTTATTTTTTACTTTTTATTTTTTTTAAGCATGAATAAAAAGGGTAATTTAAAGGTAAAAACAGGTGACTGTGTTGAACTAAAACGTTTCATTAAATAAAATAATTTACATAGTCATTACACATAAAAGAAAAGACAACAACTCCTTAAAAAGTTTAAAACTATTTATAAGCAGTCACTTTCTTCCAAGTCAGCCACTAGATTTCTATCTTAGCTCCTGTAACATAATTAATAAGAGGTGAGCTAAAAGCTCAGTAGGGGCCCAAGGTCTCAAGTGATTAATATTATTGATGTTATGAATGTTTTATGAGTAATGAAATGCAAGAACAAAACTTCTTTTCTACCCAACCCGTTAATCTATATATTGAAGCAATCAGACTTGCATGTCCCATACCATGCATTTTACCACTGTGATCCCGAGTGCTTTAATATATAGAATAACCCCCATCAACTAACCCAAGTTCATAACCCCTTTTGCTAGTCATCTTATCTAAATCATGGATCTCCAGCCCAAATCACCCACATCGACAATTCCCGTCGATATCCTATTCTACTGTGCACATCGGGCTCGCTTGGAACTGGTTTCACAATGAACAGACTTAACTACACAAAAGCTAATTTCCACATTTTCCCACAACATAAGTAACTCCTTTACTCCGTTGACAAATGATAATAATCAAGCCAATATATAATATACCACATAATAAAGCACATCTAAGTCAATAGTTGAATATATCTCAAGTTCACATGCAATATTTCACGTAATACAAGTAACAAATGCAATCAATTAATTCCCCAAATTCCCCTACCTCGAATCCTCACTTCTTACTCCACGAGTACTTCCTTTGCTTATCTACTTTAACACTCTCTTACACACTTTCTACGTAGGGTATGTATTGCATGTTCCCAGGAAAAGAGCAAAGATGGAGCATTGCTCCTATTTATACCATAACTAAGGCGGCAACCCATTTTGTTCTCATTGGTTTATAATTTTCTCTACAAACCACCCCACTTGCTTCCACCATTCCACGTTAGCTATAGGCTTCATTTGTCATCACATAGCCTTCAATAGTCATCACCCTAAAGTGCTTACTAAGCACTCTAACACCACCAAATGATAACACCTAAGCTACAGAACACTTTCCACCAAACATGCTAATAGTCCAATTAGTGTCCTTAGGTCGGCATGGTTAGTGAACCACGTGTCAAACTTTGCCACTCCAAGAAAAACCATTTGTCCTCACTTTCATAAACCAAATGGGTTAATAAAAATTGTATACGGTTCGTAGTCAAATACTTTCAACCCAAACTTAGCTAACCCAAGCTAAATAAAAATGTTCCCCCTTAAGCAAGACTAAATAAAAAGAGAAGTCTAAAAGTTTAATCAAATGAGCACGACTGGAAAAAGGTTTATAAAATTCAGAAATTATGGGACTCTACAGGTTTACTCGTCGGGTAGGTGAGAAACCCTGAGGTTTGTATACAGTCAGTTTGCAAGCGGTATTACGGCGGATGGACGATATGGTTTTGAAATTTGCAGAGAGATTCGCTCTCACTGTTGATGAAAGAAGGGCAGTGGTTATCGATGATAAGGAGAGTGCGTGTTGAATGGTAATCTTGTCTTAGGCCTGATAGGATTAAATGCACACCACAAAGTAACACACAAATGTCCTATTGATTTTCCTTATTAATACTAAGATTTGTCAATTGTAGCATATGAAAATAAGGGTCTTTCCCGCAGACGATTGTTTTATCTAACTACTTAAAATGTCACAAAAACTGGTTTGCTGTCCCTACTGACCAGCCACTGAAAAATATTTATTAGACAGACTTACACTTATCTAAAGTCTACGAAATTTTATATGAAGATACTAGACACACAGAGCTACACTCATACAAATTTTTGGGATTTTTGGAGTTGATTTGCTATTTAAATTAAATTGAACAAAAGCAGGACAGAAACAGATTTTAAGTAGTTCACAAATTAAGAAAAACGAGTTGGGGGAATTGCTATCCACCACCAAATAATCATGAAAACATGTTATGTTTCATTCAAATTCCTTTTATTTCCGGATGAAGATGCTCAAGTTGGCTCAATGTTAGAACTCAACCTATTACTCTTTCTTACATAGTATGTTAAGAGAATGGCGTTTTCAACTTAACTTAGTCCCTAGCATGCAATCTAGAATGGCGTGTTCATAGATTTAACAAGTAGAAATCATTAAGAACGAAAAGAGTTTGAGTCATCACAAGGCATCGTAAGTACTGGTGTTGTCTTACTTATCCTATAAATTGGTTCACATGTTAATCGCAATTAACAAGTACTACTCTAGAACATATGTAGGTCCTCATTTGACAAGGGCAGGCACACACATATTCATAGCTTTAGAATCCTAGATATGCTTACTAAGTATGCATCCGTAGAAAACACATAAAGAATTCATCAATGAGACAAGTAGTGAAGCAATTTTCATCCTTTCATAATAGTAATTCAACAAAATGTCATAACAAACTTGCAATCATATTTGGGGCTTCAAAACAGCCCCTAACTTCTAAAAATTAGTTACACATAATCCTTAAATAAAACCAAAAGAAAGACATGAGTTTGAGAAGATAAAACCGAAAGAAGAGAATGCCAAGATTTCCTCCTTCCTTTCCTTCCTTCCCCAACGCAGCAGCCTTGCCTTTTTTTTCCTATCTTATTTCTTCTCAATTCTTTCTTTTTCCCTTGCCGCTGCAACCTGCAGCCTTTATGCCCCTGCTTGCTGCCCCATTTCTGCTCCATAACTTCCCCACTAATAGCCATTTTGTGATGACAATAAGTGAGAGGAAATGGTAAAACAATTGTAACTCTTTAGGTAGTCTTTATGCCAATTACTCCCTCACTTAATCCTCATCTTTAATTCCATTTCCTCTGATAGTTGAATAGGTGTCAGCTGGTTTGTTCTTGGCTGCATCAGTTTTGGCTGCTAGTTTTATTGGGTTTATTGCTTTCAATGCTTTCTTGTCAGTTACAAACTGCTCAGCCCCTTGTGTACCTTTCAGTGTTAAAACGGCCATAACTTCTTCTAGAAAAATGATATTAACAATCCGTGAAATGTTCCAGAAAATAGACATCCGTAGCTTTCCAAGCATATAAGGCTCATTCCCTAATTCATTCTGAGCTGTTCGTAACTTGCTTCCAAAGTCAGCTGATGTGCACAGGCAGTTTTGACGAATTTGTTACTTAAAATCCCACTTGTGCTATTTTTCTTTTCTTAGCTTGACAAGTCCTACAAAACACAAAAACAAAGTAAATAGCTCAAAAATATAAGGAACTAACTAAGAAAAGATAAGTGAATTTGATGTAATATATATATAAATATGAGCTTATCAAATACCCCCACACTTAGCTTTTGCTAGTCCTCGAGCAAAACAAAGAAAACTTGAAAAAGTAGCAACATGAAATACATTAGCTTCCCCCTATGTGACCCTCATAGAATTTCATTCAAGAAAACAAATCATCAAGAACCTTAGCTAGCACCAAACAAGCTAATCCAAGCTCATCTTCCTTATTCAAATGTTAGCAATAACCTTTTAATCATCCTTGAAGTGTAGTGTGTGTAATAGCCATGCTAATGCAATTTCAAGTTTTTTTTTAAAACACCACATGCCAACTAGTGACCTTCTCACGGGACATACACTCAATCACACATATGTTTAGTTTAACGTGTTTCACTCAAAGAATCAAATGTGAAAGATCTACCATAAGCTTGCATAAAGATCACATCTCCACAATCATAATTGCACAACTTAAATCAAGAGGACTTTTATTGGTTGTAATGAGGCTTAGGGAGAGGGTTATAGAAATGAAAGGATAGGTAAACACAAGTTCCAAGCTAAATTGTAAGCAATTCTCTTGTTAAGATTTATAAGAACTCGAGCTCTCCAACCACTCAAATAATACTTCCAACCACACCCCTAAACTGAAACTTAAAATTTTTCTTTGTATACAATTTTTCTTTTTCTTTTTTTTTTCTTTCTATTTTTTGTTTCTTTCTCTTTTTTTTTTTTTTTTTTTTTTTTTTTTTGTGAAGCAATTTTCCACATAACTAAATACAAACATGAAATACCCCCACACTTATTCTGTTGCCAAACTCCTTCAAAGTACTTCACAAACATTTCTTATCAGACAATCTCATATTGCTCATTAGCTAGCTTGGAAAGGGTAAGGGAAAATGTTTAAGGTATAAGGGTAGACATATCTGGTGATAAGAAATAAAAGGCTCAATATATACGGCTCAAATTGGCAATCTAATGATATCATTTTTCTTTAGGAAACATGCTTACTTGGGCCATGGTGATAAACCTAATGCCTCTATCCTTTTCAAGTTCATGCAATCAAATGAAAACATTTCGAAAGATCGTTACGCAAGTTCTAGAGATGTAATTCACATAAGTTCATCACACATGAAAGAATAGGAGTGTATGAAGAATGCACACTTTCAATAGGCTCAAAAACTCACATAGGCTAGATATGGTCACTATATTCACATATGAAGCTTTAAGTCATGCTTTAGTTTCACATCAACAAGGCTATGTGCATTTAGTTTTTCAAAGATGATTAAACATGTACGGCTAACAAGAGAATAAGGAATTTCACACAACACATGCTTACTAAGTTCTTGATCACCGTGGTTCAAATTCAATCCAATTATATCATTGGGTCGGGAAACTAACAAAAATCTAATTCAAAACAATAAAGAAAACAAGACAATATTTTTAGATTTTCAAATATTCCGAATTTTTTATATTTTTTATTTAGAGTAAACAAAACTAATTAAGAAAACAAAAGGCAACAAGGAAACAAATCAAACCAGTTTTTAGTCGAAGGTACGAAAAATTGTAATTTGGTCATGTTTTCAATCCTTACCCCCAAACTTAAACTGGACATTGTCCCCAATGTCAGAAAACACTATAATGCAAAAAATAAAAATAAAACAAAATAAAGCATTTGGACTGAAAACTTCCCCAATTTGTAGTAAAATCAAGCGATGACCCCCAAACTTCAATTCTGCAATAAACTCCAAAGGTGGACATAGCCAAATGTTCCATACACCTTTGAAATGTGGCGGGGGCGTTGCAAAGTCCAAACGACATCCTTCGGTATGCAAATGTGCCAAATGGACATGTGAAAGTCGTCTTTTCTTGATCCTCTGGAGCAACTGCAATCTGATTATATCCAGAATAGCCATCAAGAAAGCAATAATGAGAATGACCAGCTAACCTTTCTAACATTTGATCAATGAATGGGACTGGAAAGTGATCCTTGCGTGTGGTGCTGTTAATCTTCCGATAGTCTGTACAGACTCTCCAACTATTTTGCACACGTGTAGGCACTAGCTCACTAGCTTCATTCTTAACAACTGTGACTTCGGATTGCTTCGGAACTACTTGAACAGGGCTCACCCATTTGCTGTCCGAGATAGGATATATGATGCCAACATCAAGAAGTTTGATAACCTCTTTGTTGACGACCTCCATCATGAGTGGGTTTAAACGGCGTTGAGCTTCCCTTGTTGGTTTTGCACCTTCCTCCAGCAGAATCCTATGCATACATGTAGCTGGATTTATACCATTGATATCTGCAATGCTTCAAGCTATGGCAGTTTTATGATCCTTCAATACCCTGATCAGTTTCTCCCCCTCTTCTGCTGTGAGTTGTGACGATATGATGACTGGTAATGTTTCATCCTCTCCCAAAAATGCATACTTCAAATGTTCAGGAATCGGTTTAAGCTCCAATTTGGGTGCCTGAATCACAGAAGGAAGAGTTTTTTCGTTAGAAGTGGGAAGAGAAATAAAATAGAAAGAAGACTTACCACGAATTGGTGAAAGAGACTCAAGGGCTGCCACTGTCTGGATTAATTCTTCTTCAATGTGCTCGGAAGAATTAAGCTTTCCATGTGTAATGCTATGCACTAACACCTTCTCTAAATTATCTTGTCCCACACCTTCATTAAAACAATCCTGCACAAAATAGTCAAACGCATCAATAGACAAACAGGATTCAAAGTCACTAGGGTACCTCATAGCATTGAAGATTTTGAACTTAGACGCTTTCTTCATCAATTTCCATGGTTAAGGTACCATCGTAGACATCAATCTTCGTACGCGCCGTTCTAAGGAATGGTCTTCCCAATATAAGAGGAAGTGCAGTAGGCATAGGGTCATGTTCCATCTCAAGAACAAAAAAGTCAGCTGGAAAAATGAGCTCATTCACTTGCACAAGTACATCCTCCAATAGGCCTTTGGGATATCTGTTTGAACGATCTGCCAACTGGATTACTACCTTTGTTTCCTTCAAGTCTCCAAGGTTTAGTGATTCATACACTGAATATGGCATCAGATTGATGGATGCCCCCAAATCACACAATGCTCTCCCAAACTCTTTCCCTCCGATTACACATGGAATGGTAAAGCTCCCGGCATCTTTCAACTTCGGTGGCAGCTTCCTTTGCAAAACAGCTGATACTTCCTCGCTTAATGCCACAGTTTCTTGATCATTGAATCTCCTCTTGTTCGTACAAAGCTCTTTAAGGAACTTTGCATACTTGGGCACTTGTTTTATGGCATCTAAAAGAGGTAAGTTCACTTGGACTTTCCGGAAAGTATCCAAGATTTCCTTATCAGTTTGCTCTTTCTTAGACTTCATAAACCTACGAGGGAAAGGAACAGGGACACATGAGTTAAATGAATTTTGAACTTCTTTACTTACCGTATCAGAACCTTTTTTGTTCAATTCTGTAGCTTTAGGAAAATTTTCAGTTTCTGTTGATGCCTCATCTTGCTCATTTGTATCTTTTTTGGTCCTCTTTTCCATCCTCGGCTGCTCAAAAACTTCTTTTCCACTCCTTAAAGTCACAACATTCATCTGCTCTGCATTTGGATTCACCACAGTTTGGCTAGGCAACCTTCCTGGTTGGTGTTGTTGCCCCATCAAACTTGCTAACTGACTCATTTGGCGCTCAAGGTTTTCAATTGCTTTGTTTGTTTTCTGTTGATAAGATTGAGTAGAGTTAGCTAAAGAAGCAATTAAATCCTCAAGAGACTTACTTGGAGCTTGTTGTTGTTGAGGCTGAAATGGTGCCTGCGGTCTTGCTTGAAAGAAGCCAGGTGGACGATTATAGTGCTTGGGAACAGATTGTTGTCCATTGTCTTGATTGTTCCACTTTAAGTGTGGATGATCGCGCCACCCCGCGTTATAGTTGTTGGAGTATGAATCATACTTTTGCCCTTGTTGCCCCTGAAACCCTCTTAACGCATTAGCTTGCTTAAGACCACCTTGATCCATCAACGAAGGGCACATGTCCGTGGCATGTCCCATCATTGAACATACACCGCACACCTGTTTTGGAGCCACCATAACCTGTTGCACAAGATTAGTCAAATTAGCTAATTGTAATTCAATACTAGAATTAGCACTTACCTCGTTAACTTTCTTAAAAGGTAGCTCATCTCTCCCTCCAAATTGTCGTGTGTTGCCAGCAATGTTCTTTAATAATGCCTTAGCATTTGTTGGTGTCTTGTCCATGAATGCTCCTCCACTTGCTGCATCAAGCATTACACGATCAGTACCACACAATCCTTCATAAAAATAATGTATTAAAAGATGCTCTGAAATCTGATGATTAGGACAAGATGCAACCAAATGTGTGAATCGCTCATAGTAATCTCCAAAAGGCTCTCCATGTTGCTGTCGGATTGCACATATGTCTTTCCTTATGCTTGCAGCTTTTGTGGCCGGAAAATATTGCTCCAAGAATGCTTGTTTCACCTGGTTCCATGTGTTCATTGATCCCGGAGGTAAATTGTAAAGCCACTCCTTTGCCTTAGCTTCTAATGTAAATGGGAATGCCCTCAACTTGACTTGCTCCTCATCCACATTTGTTGGTCTCATTCCCGAGCATACCACGTGAAACTCCATGAGATGCTTGTTGGCATCCTCCGTTGAAAAGCCATGGAACTTAGGCAAGTAGTGAATCATGCAGGACTTGAGCTCAAATCCTCCTTCTGCATTTGGATATGTGATGCACAATGGTTGTTGATCCGTATTCGGCGTCGCCAACTCCCTCAAAGTACGGTTATCAGCCATGTCTTCTTGTGGCTCTTCCTCCTCTTCTGAACTCAAATATGGTGGAGAAGATGGTGGTAAAGACACCGATGCACGCTTCTGTTTGATTGTTCCTCGAAGCTTTCGAAGTGTTCGTTCAAGCTCAGGATCGTAGGAAGCTAGATCAATACTCTTGGACCTTCGAGTATGCATATACTACCAAGAGTACCTGAAATAAAAACAAAAACAAAAACACTAATTAGTCAAGAAAAGAAAACAATAGAGAAATAAGTAATTAGAAATAACAATCCCCGGCGACACGGCGCCAAAAATTTGATAGGATTAAATGCACACCACAAAGTAACACACAAATGTCCTATTGATTTTCCTTATTAATACTAAGATTTGTCAATTGTAGCATATGAAAATAAGGGTCTTTCCCGCAGACGATTGTTTTATCTAACTACTTAAAATGTCACAAAAACTGGTTTGCTGTCCCTACTGACCAGTCACTGAAAAATATTTATTAGACAGACTTACACTTATATGAAGATACTAGACACACAGAGCTACACTCATACAAATTTTTGGGATTTTTGGAGTTGATTTGCTATTTAAATTAAATTGAACAAAAGCAGGACAGAAACAGATTTTAAGTAGTTCACAAATTAAGAAAAACGAGTTAGGGGAATTGCTATCCACCACCAAATAATCATGAAAACATGTTATGTTTCATTCAAATTCCTTTTATTTCCGGATGAAGATGCTCAAGTTGGCTCAATGTTAGAACTCAACCTATTACTCTTTCTTACATGGTATGTTAAGAGAATGACGTTTTCAACTTAACTTAGTCCCTAGCATGCAATCTAGAATGGCGTGTTCATAGATTTAACAAGTAGAAATCATTAAGAACGAAAAGAGTTTGAGTCATCACAAGGCATCGTAAGTACTGGCGTTGTCTTACTTATCCTAGAAATTGGTTCACATGTTAATCGCAATTAACAAGTACTACTCTAGAACATATGTAGGTCCTCATTTGACAAGGGCAGGCACACACATATTCATAGCTTTAGAATCCTAGATATGCTTACTAAGTATGCATCCGTAGAAAACACATAAAGAATTCATCAATGAGACAAGTAGTGAAGCAATTTTCATCCTTTCATAATAGTAATTCAACAAAAT
This sequence comes from Heteromeles arbutifolia, assembly GCA_024362995.1. Taxonomy (NCBI): domain Eukaryota; kingdom Viridiplantae; phylum Streptophyta; class Magnoliopsida; order Rosales; family Rosaceae; genus Heteromeles; species Heteromeles arbutifolia. The sequence continues at coordinate 26,605,339 of JANCRC010000006.1, forward strand.
GTCATAACAAACTTGCAATCATATTTGGGGCTTCAAAACAGCCCCTAACTTCTAAAAATTAGTTACACATAATCCTTAAATAAAACCAAAAGAAAGACATGAGTTTGAGAAGATAAAACCGAAAGAAGAGAATGTCAAGATTTCCTCCTTCCTTTCCTTCCTTCCCCAACGCAGCAGCCTTGCCTTTTTTTTCCTATCTTATTTCTTCTCAATTCTTTCTTTTTCCCTTGCCGCTGCAACCTGCAGCCTTTATGCCCCTGCTTGCTGCCCCATTTCTGCTCCATAACTCCCCCACTAATAGCCATTTTGTGATGACAATAAGTGAGAGGAAATGGTAAAACAATTGTAACTCTTTAGGTAGTCTTTATGCCAATTACTCCCTCACTTAATCCTCATCTTTAATTCCATTTCCTCTGATAGTTGAATAGGTGTCAGCTGGTTTGTTCTTGGCTGCATCAGTTTTGGCTGCTAGTTTTATTGGGTTTATTGCTTTCAATGCTTTCTTGTCAGTTACAAACTGCTCAGCCCCTTGTGTACCTTTCAGTGTTAAAACGGCCATAACTTCTTCTAGAAAAATGATATTAACAATCCGTGAAATGTTCCAGAAAATAGACATCCGTAGCTTTCCAAGAATATAAGGCTCATTCCCTAATTCATTCTGAGCTGTTCGTAACTTGCTTCCAAAGTCAGCTGATGTGCACAGGCAGTTTTGACGAATTTGTTACTTAAAATCCCACTTGTGCTATTTTTCTTTTCTTAGCTTGACAAGTCCTACAAAACACAAAAACAAAGTAAATAGCTCAAAAATATAAGGAACTAACTAAGAAAAGATAAGTGAATTTGATGTAATATATATATAAATACGAGCTTATCAAGGCCCAAGACAAGTGATCCAACCCAAAGCCAATGTGTGCAAATGCTAGAAAATTCTAGCAATCTATGTGGGTAATAGTAGCTGGAAAATTCCAGCAATGTAAGTCGGTGGGAGTGTGTGCATGATCATGCACTGGAAAGTTCTAGAAAAATTGTGAGGACATTATGCAAGCCAATGTCGGTGTGCATGCTAGAAAGGTCTAGCTGATTGTAAACTTGTGTGGTTGAAATGCAAAGCCCAAAGGTGGTGGGCAGTAGTAAGTTGGCAAAGTATGCCTATAAATATAGGTATGTGTGTGTGTGTTGTGATGCAAGAACTAAGAAAGAGAGCAAGAAGTGAGAAAAAAGAGTGAAGAAGTGTGAGTTTTTTAGTATTTCCTCTTGTATTAGTTTGTGTAAGAATAAAAATTTTGAGTGTCCTTTCTTTCTCTTGCTTATCAAATTCCGCTGCGTCACACTCTTCTTTGTGAGATAAACATCTCCAAATTAGTGAAGCCTTATTAAACCCCAACAAAGTGGTATCAGAGCCAGGTTAGCAATGCAATGGCATCCTTCCAAGTTCCAATGCTCAACAACAACAACTTCGATAATTGGAGTATCAAAATGAAGGCCTTTTGGGAGCACACAATGTCTGGGAAGTCGTGGAGAAAGGCTACACTGAGCCAGAAGATGAAGCTACTCTAACCCAAGCCTAGAATGAGAGTTTGAAAGATTCAAGAAAGAGAGACAAGAAGGCTCTCTACCTCATCTACCAAGCATTAGATGACAATGGCTTTGAGAAGGTCTCGAGTGCAATCTCCGCCAAGCAAGCATGGGAGAAGCTTCAAACCTTTTACAAAGGAGCCGAACAAGTGAAAAAGGTTCGTCTTCAAGTATTAAGAGGTGGGTTCGAATCTCTACAAATGAAAGGGTCTGAATCCATCTCCGATTATTTCTCAAGAGTTTTAGCTGTTTCTAATCAATTAAAAAGAAACGGAGAAAAGTTAGAAGATGTTAGAATTATGGAGAAGATATTACGCTCGTTGGACCCTAAATTCGAGCACATTGTCGTGACAAATGAAGAAACCAAAAACTTGGAAGAAATTACTATGGAGCAATTAATGGGTTCGCTACAAGCATATGAAGAGAAACATAAGAAGAGGCAAGGGAATGATGAGCAGCTCCTCAAGATGCATGTTCAGCCAAAGAAGAAAGAAAAAAGCTTTGACAACGAGAGAAGCCAATACGAAAGAAGTCGTGGCCAAGGTCGCGGACGTGGGCGTGGACATGAACGTGGACGTGGTTGGAACTTCAACAAACATAGCAACTACGAAAGAGGAGAAAGCTCAACAAAAGGTCATGGAAGAGGACGCTCAAACTTGAGGTATGAAAAATCTCAAGTTCAATGTTATAATTGTCAAAAGTTCGGGCATTATGCTTGGGAATGTAGAGCTCCAAGCAACAGACCTAATGAGAAGGTCAATTATGTGAAAGAAGAGAAAGAAGAGAATGACGTTGTGCTACTAGCATGCAAGAAAAATGATGGAGACCAAGACTATACATGGTACCTTGACATCGGCGCCAGTAACCACATGTGCGGAAGAAGAAGCATGATCGTAGAGCTCAATGAGTCTGTGAGCGGCAACGTTTCTTTTGGAGACGAATCCAAAATACCCGTAAAAGGAAAAGGTAACATCCTTATTCCCTTGAAAAATGGTGGTCACCAATTAATTTCAAATGTCTACTACGTGCCCAATATGAAAAGCAACATTTTGAGTGTGGGTCAACTCTTAGAAAAAGGTTATGATATTCACATGAAAAATTATAGCCTTTTTCTTAGAGATGACAAAGGAAGATTAATTGCCAAGGTGAAAATGTCAAAGAATAGGATGTTTCCTATGAATATTCAAAATGATGTTGCAAAGTGCCTCAAAACATGTTACAAAGACACATTCTGGCTTTGGCATCTTCGTTTTGGGCATCTTAACTTTGGGGGATTGGAGTTATTATCCAAGAAGGAGATGGTGAGAGGTTTACCGTGCATCAGCCACCCTGATCAAGTTTGCAAAGGATGTTTACTTGGGAAACAGTTCAGGAAAAGCTTTCCAAAGGAGTCGACCACAAGAGCCCAGAAGCCACTCGAGCTCATTCACACTGATATGTGCGGTCCAATAAAACCAAGCTCTTTGGGTAAAAATAATTATTTCCTTCTCTTCATTGATGATTTTTCAAGGAAAACCTGGGTGTATTTCTTGAAGCAGAAATCAGAGGTATTTGGAGCATTTAAGAAGTTCAAAGCCGCCGTAGAAAAATATAGTGGTTGCAAGATCAAAGCCATGAAATCTGATCAAGGATGAGAATTCACTTCAAAGGAATTTCAAGAATTTTGTGGAGTCAATAGAATTCGTCGACCTTTGACAGTTCGAAAATCCCCTCAACAAAATGGTGTGGCAGAAAGAAAAAATCGAACCACCCTCGACATGGCTCGAAGCATGCTCAAATCATGAAATATGAAATGCATGCTAGGCTAATATTTTATAAAAACATGTAAGTTAAGATGGGGGACACTCATAAGTCTTCCATTGCCCGAGAGCCGTTCGAACTAGCGAGGAGGGGGTCACTTCCCACCGATGCACCTGACCACATATAAAGGTCATTTAGTAAAACTTTATTAAAACGATCAAATTTCAGAAAACGGATAGCGGATTCGGATTAGGCACGTCAAGAAACCTAAGGGATCTCGGGTTCCCCTTATGGCGGCGGCCCGGAAGACCACGCGCCACCGCATGTACCGCCACGCCCCATCGCACGTGCCGCCAGATGTCGAGTTGGGTCGCCAGAAAGTTCGTCTGAAAAGTCATCGGCACTGCTGTGGATGGTGGCGAAGTGTGCTCCATGCGCTGACTTGGACGGTCCTCCACGCGCTAACCATGGAACCTGGGCTGGAGTTCGGGTCGGGTTGAATCTGAGTCAGGTCTACGCAGGGTTATTGGGTTGGGCCGGTTGTTGGGTTGGACCTAAGGTTATTGGGTTGAATCTGGGTTAGGACTAGTGGGCCAAGGGTTTTGGGCCTGGGTTGCATAGCCTAAATGTTTGGGTCGGGTTTTGACCCATTAACTCACTGGTCATCGGGCCCAACAAAGGAGAAGGCCGAACTTCGACCGAGAATTTCTTGAGCTCTGATCAAGCTCAAAACTCAACCAAACCTTGCAACCTAATATACCAATTTGAAGCCCAGAAGACAAGGAATCGAACCATACCTTTGGTTTCCTCAATCGTGGCCGGAGTTAACCAGAAAAGGGCTCAAAGCCGCTGGGTTTTCATCGAAAAAATCGGAGAAACATCCCCGCATGGTTTTTGTCCTTAAATCCTACAAACACAGGCCTAAATCTTCATAATCTTTCACGAACGACGAGAAATGACAAGAGATGAGAATTCTCGAGACCTACCTTGGTCGAGAAAATCATGAAATCTCGCTGGGAAGTATGACGATGGCTAATCCTAGCCCGAGTTCCTGCTAAGTGAGTACAAGGAGGGAGTGTTCGAGAGGGTCCGAGAGGTTAGAGGGAAAGGCACAGGGAAGAAGGGAAGGTGGGGTGTGGTTTGTCGGAGCTAGGAGAGTTGAGAGGTGGTGCGGCGTGTGTGTTTACCGAGAATGAGAGAGTGTTAACTGGGAGAGAAGAGGGGTGGTTGAGAGAGTTGAGAGAGTTAGGATTAGAGAGAGAATTAGGAGTTTGTTATGAACCCAATTTGTAATTGAGGTTTATGCTTTAAGTAAAGAAACTTGGTTATAATTGAGGGTTTTTACTGGTTATTAGGGGAATTTGTTAGAAATGCCAGCTGGCAATCACACTTCATGTATAAGAGCACCTGCTATTTGGTTTGAAAAACAGAACAGAATTTTACAAAACAAATCAATACAAAAATATTTGGAGCTCTGCTCATTCATCTCTCATTCCATCTTCTTCCATAGCTTTCTTGTGCTACTTGCAGGTTGATTAAGGGAATTGAGAGTTGGATCCTATAGATGGTATCATCCTTCTCGACTCCTGGTTTCCCTCATGTGCACACCCACCCGACTCCTCCTTCTGCCATGGATGCACGCGTCTCAGCTGCAATCGACTCCCTTGATGCTTCAGTGCGTGCTGTGTTTCATGGAGCTTTGGATTCTGCATTCGCCAACTTCGCTACGAAATTCGCTACAAAATTTAGCTGTGATTGGGCCTTGCTTCGCCGCGACTTGGCTTTCAACGCTGTGGAAGACTCACCTCTAAACCCTATGTCCGTTATCAGCGACGGGGAAGAATCAATTCCAGCCCCGATGTTTTCTGATCACGGAGAATCGCACGATCTCGGTCATCCCAGACTTCAAGGACATGGCAAAACAACTGAGAATTCCATCGCCAATCACAGGCCATTCCGTTTCGTTGTTGTTTTCGTCATCAGCATTGTTGCGAGCAATCGCAGCTCCGTCTGTCAAGCCACAGTCGAACTCGAACGCTTCAATGACAGCCTACACCAATAATAGCAAACCATTTTTGAGCAATCAAGAAGCTCCAACAAGTGTGCAGGGTCTGGGTTTAACTCTCAGTAATGAAAGAGCCAAAGCTTCAGGCCCCTTTCAATGGTTACTACATGACGCCAGTGATAACATCAACATTAAGGGTTATGGAGACCACATGAGCCTCAAATTACAGATTCTTCGCCTCTTTAAGTAGCCGTCAACGAATACAAACACCACCAAACGTAGACATGAGATATTGAGATCTTTGATTTACAAGTTTAAAAATCAGAAGGCCATGTGGCATTGGTTTTTCCATGGTTTCCATGCGTGTTATACTGATGGCAAGATGGTCACGAATGATGTTTATGTGAATGGGTGGGTCAGCATGTATGAGGTTGGCAAATTGATGATAGTTTTGAATGCAGAGAAAGTGTTTGATGAAATAGCTAAGAGACAAAGCGATGACGCTGCAGGAAACCTCTTCGATTGAATGACCCCTCTTTTTCATAACAAGGTTGTATGCTTTCGGTTTTTCATAACTAGGGGTGAATTCTGGAATGGATGGGATCCGGGAGGTAGATTAGTTAAAATTCTAGGGGTGATACTCTGTTCCAAGCACCAGGAGAACCATTGTGACAAGTACTCTCAAATTTTTATCCCACAGTTTGACTTCATCAATCATGCAGTGCATTTTTCTTGTCTACTACAAGTGTTGCAATATGAGAAAGCTACTGTTAGCCGTGAAATTGTTTTTGATACTTCAGGTGGTCGCCAGTCCTTTATTAGTTCACTTCTGAGATCACAAAACACTTTGGAAGTGTTTTATTTGAGGAATGTGGCGGGGCTCAATATGTATCACAAAACGAGGAAGTGGCACGACGATGTTATTAGGAAGATTAAACGGCTGAATGATCGGTTATGAACGATACCGAAGGACAAGCAAACTATGAAGGTTTTTTTGGTTTTTCTGGTTGTATCAGAAAGGGTGATGAACTTGTTATTGAAGGTGTAATGGCACACTTTGAAGTCCTTGAAAAATTAGGAAGCGGCGTGCGTTGTAAGTGCACACACCCTGGTCTATTCCTGCTTCGAGCCAAATTCAGGTTTTGGAGATATATGAAGCTTGTGGAGAGGAACTATAAGCTTCTAACTCTGTCTACTAAGGATTGGTCTAACATTGAATTCAGAATCTCTCAAGGAGTTGATTTTATTGTCATGTCATTTGTGAATGAAGCTGAATCTGAGAAATTGTTTGTTGAATTCGAGAATGCTGGAGTTCTGATCACTGACCAAAAGATTTCAAGGATGTTTAAAGTAGGGGAAGTCTGCCAAGCAACTGGAATTCTTGTTATGGTAATCACGGGAGATAACCAGAACATTGCAAAAGCAATATGCCGTGAAATATGTGTGTTTGGTGCTGATGAAGACATACATTCAGGAAGCCTTAAAGGAAAAGAGTCTATGAGTACTCTACATGCTCCAAAAGCCCATCTGAGACAAGGTGATGGCCTTCTGTTTTCAAGGGTCGAACCAAAGCACAAACAAAAGATTGTGAGGTTGCTCAAAGAGGATGGTGAGGTTGTTGCTATGACTGTTGATGGAATGAATGATGCACCTACTTTGAAACTTGTTGATATTGGGATTGCAATGGACATTTCTGGAACTGAGGTGCTTCTGGAACTGAAGGAGAGTGCTGCTGCATTCAAACAAGTTCCATAGTTTCTTTTTTAAGCCTTGAGGACAAGGCTAATTTTCAAGGGGGAAATATTGTTATGAACCCAGTTTGTAATTGAGGTTTATGCTTTAAGTAAAGAGTCAACCTGGTTGTAATTGAGGGTTTTTACTGGTTATTAGGGGAATTTGTTAGAAATGCCAGCTGGCAGTCACACTTCATGTATAAGAGCACCTGCTATTTGGTTTAAAAAACAGAACAAAATTTTACAAAACAAATCAATACAAAAATATTTGGAGCTCTGCTCCTTCATCTCTCATTCCCTCTTCTTCCATAGCTTTCTTGTGCTACTTGCAGGTTGATTAAGGGAATTGAGAGTTGGATCCTATCAGAGTTGAGGTGGTGGTCTGTTGGCCGGGGGGGGGGGAGCTTGCAGGAGGAAGGTGTGTCGGTGCTGCTCGGAAAAGATGGAGTGATCGAGAAAAATAAGGGAGGGAAAGGTCATAGGCGACACCCCAAAAAATGGGGTCACCTTTCACGTGTCATTCCGGGAGAGGTCCTAATGAAGAAATATCTCCAATTGTAAAATTACCACAATGCCCCTATGTTTCGGATTTCGTAAAATCTTCGTTCTAGCTCCAAATTAGATTCCGCTTGCGTCCACGCGTTCGTGACAACGAATACTACGAGGATACGCCAATAAAAAAGACCTTACGCCACACCACAAGGTGATCAATAAAAGTCAACGTTTTTGCCTTGAAAGGCATTTTCATAATTTCACGCTTTAAAATTATAAAAACTATAAAATTCGAAGACGGGTCGTTACACAAGGTGTGGATTTGGCTTGTTGGTTGAATTGGCCTCTAGGGTTTTTGGTTGTGGAGTGTGATAGACAACTAATAGATGAGAGAGGGTTTGAGCGTTTGGCTTAGAAGATTTTGGTAATGTCATCGTAGAGAGAAAAGAAGATTAAGAGATGCGTCAGTGGCTCGGGTCATGGCGATGAGAGACGGGAGAAGTCTGAGAGACAGAGAAAGGGAAAGTGAAAGAGAATAGTTTAGAATTTAGATGGGCTTTCTCAAATTTGTTTAACACTTCACTATGTTTCTTCTTTTTTTTTCTTTATTTACTGTTGGCAAAGTGATGAATCACTTTCGTCACCAAGAATACACATATTTGACCCTTTTGAAATTCCTCACATATCATACTTCGTTAGGACGCCATTGTTCCCCACCAAAGATTTTAGTAAGGACTTCAAAAAATTTGTGTTACCACTTTTTCATCTTAAAAGATATAAAATAATTTTAAGTGATGCTTATGATTTTCGTCACTCCATTCTAAAATATGTGACGTATTTATCGTCGCCCAAGTGTTCTCAAATTTCATACCTAAAAAACTAGTCATGCGTGACGCCCTGAACAATTCGTCACATACAGAAAAAATATGTGACAAATTTTGGGGCCCAACATAAAATTTGGTACCTGTTCCATGTTTTCTTACAGTGGTTAAATTAGGCACTTGTTACAAGCTATGACCGTGAATTATGCAAAAGAAAGTACATAGCAGTTGCGCATTTCAAAGTTACGTTCATCAAACAATGGAAACCGGGGGCTTGTAGCTTCAGCGGTAGTGAACATTTATCCCCACTTCCAAGACAAAATTTAAATCCCTCCTCCAGCCCGAGTAAACCTCTATGTAGCAGAAACAATCACTACAAGAACATTTGATGAAAGTCAAGTGATCCTGTGTGCCGTCGTGTGAGTGCGATGTATCCAATCATTTATGCTCTCAACAATTGGTCACATATAGAAAAAAAAAAAAAAAAATACTGTGCATTCTTGTTGTGCACCTAATCCTCTGATCCGTTATTCTGTGGGGCAAACCATTCGCAAGGGGCAGAGACAGTTCACATCATACCCTGTTAATTTGATGTCCCTGCTTTTAACCCGAGCTGCGTAATAACCAAAAGGACTTAAAAAGCCGATAGAGCGAAGCTCAAAACTTGATGGCATGTAGATATTTGTACTAGAAATTGCTGCTCGCGCGTTGCTGCAGGATTAGAAATCGTATGGAAGATGGATAAGCTAATTCTAAATCATCAAATTTGCAGCTGCATTGTATGACAATCAATTGAAACCTTTTCCCTAAATTATTAAACAGCATTTAGCATAAACTAACTTGCAGTTCAAATGCAAGAATGCAAAGGAAGATCAATTGTCAAATTCATACACATCAAACTTCATTTTGGAAACTGAAAGTCATAAAGAATAAATTGATAAACATACAAAGATAGTTCACAATCATAAATGTTGAATACTGATAAAATATATAATACGATGGTCTCTGTTTCTCTCATAATTATAGAATTTAAAGAACATACCGAATTACCAATCAAACCAATCAAAATTTCCACTCCTTCATAGAATGCCGAATCCAAAATCCATGAACCCCGCACTGTCAACTGATTCCTTACAAAAATTATGGCAAGTATTGTTATCTAATTCCAATAATGATGTTCTAGTACTCCTTGAAAATGCACCAGTTGGTATATCTCTCTCTCTCTCTAAGAATAATTGTTAACAGTAATCATAATAACAGGCTCAAAGCCTTGTGAACTATGTTATCAAGGAAAAAAAATGTCAATGAGAAATGAAGATAGAGGACCTTTACTGGTGTATTCGAGAAATTGAGAATCATTAGCTGCAAACGGCCTCTGATCGGATCACCTTCAAATTTCTCAGGTGCTACAACTACCCCGAGGATAGCTGTTCTGTCCAATACAACTCCGCAAGAATAGTCATTCTTCAATTTTAAGCAGGATTGGAAACAAAGTAGCGTATTAAAGCATTAAGATAAAGTTAGTTGGCCAAAAGTTTTTAGCTTCGTGTAATTAAACAGTTTGGCAATTACCGTTAGAGGAAGCACAGGCCAGAAGTAAACATGTTTATTACCTCCCCACAGCTACTTAAAACATTTCTTCTCATTACATGTCCCAATATAGTTACACTCGCTACAACTTCCAGTTGAGGCCAAAACTCTTGCCATTTACGCATACTTCAACTTTGCCATGATGCTCGTATCAAGAGCTGATGGTGAACCTTACTACATAAAGAGCACAGTAGCTCCCGTTTACCTACAACATATGAAAACCATTTGGAAAACACAGCCAACAACAACAACAACAACAACAGAGCCTTTTGTGGGGTTAGCTATATGAAACAAATACAGCCAACAAAAGAAAATCAAACAAATACCAAAAGAAGATTAAGCGTAATATCCCAATTATAACCATTTTTTATTTCTGTATAAACACAAATAGATTAATCTCTCAATCATTTAAAATGGAAGAGATATGTGAAGGTAGTCAAAGAACCGAAAAATATCAATGTTTCAAACTACTATCTGTCACAAAATTGTTGCACTTGAACTACCCTAATAACACATCATGGACATCCTCCCTTGATTATCTGAAAAGATATGGTACCGTTGAAAATATATTGCATTCTCTTAAATTGAAAGTGCAAACAATGAAGAATGCACATGAACAACACACAATTTCCTACCAATCAAAGGATTCACAACCATCTGCTCTGTGTTCATGATTTTTCCGGTTCAATCTCTGGTCTTGCTTGTTTGGGAATGACCATCCTTTTTCTTGGTCACCATGTTGTTGAATTGGTGCATATTCTTTTTTGCTTTGCCCAGGATTTTTCTCTTGCTATATATTACAAATTAGAATCAGTAAGAATTCAATATAAAAAAACTAAATTTGTCAATCTATTTAAGTTAGTGCGAACTTCATCAAACAACCAAGAAGTATAATCCAGCAAGGTTATTTTCTCTTCTTTTTTAATCAAAATGAATTCTATTGTTCCCATCTATTTGCATATCCCTTTAAATTATCCAAAAACACAAAAGAAATATATCTTGATCCATACCAAATAATGATTTCCCATTTACTTAAGTCAAACGTCAAAGCCAATGAACTAAAAAAGAGAGAGAAAAAAAACTCTATTATTCAATTATATGGAGAATTACCTGATTGTACAAAAGGGTTGAAAAGTACCGTAAAATTTGAAAAAAAAAAGAGATGAGATGGAGTGGAAATCACATACCAGCATTAGGCTTAAACTTGTAGTGCTCATCAGAGAGAGCAGTGATAGTGCTGATGAGAGTGTAGGGAGAGAAACAAAATGCAAATCGTAAGAGTTTGAGAGAAACCGCTTGAGGGACACTGCAGATTGATCGTTGAGATTTGAGACATCGAGGAAGCTGCAATTTGAGACGAACTGCTTTGCATCAAACGTGGGGGAGTTTCTCTCCTCCACGTTTGAATAGAAGAGGTAGTTTCAGAGCTGTCTGCAATTAGTCCCATAAGGAGATTCTGCACTGGTTGATGTCTCGGTCTTTTCCTTAGTCGCATGTATATCATACACTTGGGTAGATGAAAAGTAGAAAGAAAATAAAAATATAAGTCAAAGTTACTACTTAACTATCTATGTTAATTCATGTCCCCCACATAATAAGAATAGCGAATCATTTTTCATCTCGTGCACTGGTTTGTCATTGTCATTCGAATTCACAAATCCATTTACTCCGAATTTCTTAGTTATCACCAGGGAAAGAATGTTATAAGCAAAAATCTATTTCTAGTCCACTAAACTACCTGTTAAACCATGGTAAATCAAAATGGGAAAAAAATAAATACCCTTGTCAAACCTCTTGGGATTCAAGTCCACTGACTCCACTCCAATACTCAGTGGTGCCCCAGAAATCTTGCACCTTCAGTAGCCAAGATCATGCATGTATCAGTATGAATACGGAAGAGAAAATAAATGCAATTTATTAGAATAAAGAATTTGGGATCAACAAAGTTTGTCCAAACTTACAGCGAGGCCAATAACAGCAACTGAAGATAATTTTTCATTTTGCTACATGAGAGGGGCACCCAAAAATTTAAACTTGTCGATATGGCACGACTGAGGATGCAAACTTTATCCAACTGAGCAAGGGGCTTGATCTTGGAAAGATGGCCAGAATGAACAACAATGTATTCACTTAAGTAAATGTGCCAAGACAGTGATTGGTGAATGTTATTTCCCAGCTGGGCTAGTTTGGCTATTCCTTTCTATTGAAAAGGAGTCAGCTGTCTGCGTGAGTCACCACCTTTTGCTTCATGGCGAAAAATTTGAGGGATCAATAGTATCTGGGCCTGAATCCCAAAAGGAAAAATAACTCAACTAAGTATATATAAAATTAAACATATAAAGGGTAAGATCAACCACATCCCATAGGAGAACAATTAAACGTCACTCTCTCAGTTTCGAGTACAGCTGCACTTTGTGATTAAAATTCACACATGTTTCACATATGCTAAGAACTAATGTTCCTATAGGTTTTTCATCACGAACGACATTTGCAATCTACTTTTCGATTTCAAACCTTAATTATTCATTGCCCATTAAGAAATGACTATATTGCCAGGAAACTCTACTCATAGTTTATAAATCTGCAATTTTCAAAGCTTTACCTTAAATCTGTAGAGTGAGTGTACTTACAGTTCCTTCTAAATATGCCTCCTGATATATTGTAGCTTTTACTGATTACTCGTTCTCATTTTGACACGATTATAAGAAAAGACTACACAACCCAACATCTTGTTGCGAATACTCGGTTTAAAGAAATTAATTACATTCACATCTAACTAATGAGAATGTCATTACCTTTATTCATCTTGTTGCCAACCATCGTTTGAACTTTCAGGTAGTGCAGCTTTCCATTTTGAACCCTTGTTCCAAATGATGACGTAGCTTCCTTATGTGAACATGACAAATGATCATTTTCAGATACGTCAACAAAGTTCACATTTCTTAAGGGGGTTTCAGCAGCTTATACAGAAAGATTGGATAGATATGTTTAATGAGCATGAACTTCAGGTATATTCGTATACCCTTTGGCTTTGTTGCTTAGGGTTTGTTTGCATAAAATCACCTCTTCATTGCCGGTTCTCTAAGATAAGATCAATAAACTAAAACAAGCTGAAGTTATTCTGTCCAATTTGACAATGTAGTTGTGATGTCATTATTGCATTTAAGAGTTGCCAGTGATGCTACAATGCTTACTGTGAGGTTTTTGCAAAGGCATATCATGTGTGCTACTTTTTGTTATGCTTTCCGGTATTGGAAACCAAAAATGGGTTTTTTTTATTTTTAAGGAGAATATTTGGTACACATTATGCTGTACAAGAGTACCGCCATGGCAATGCAGGATGTTGTATGTGGCATGCTCGGCACAACTTTAGAGTTTCTATTGGATGGAGCCTAGAGGAAGATCCACGTTGTTCCATTCTGATTTTGGACCTTTTCTCCTAGTTAAAAGTCTGAAGAAAATTTTTATTAGGAAGCGAAAGTTTTATCATAATCCCTTGTTTGATAAGTGGCTGCATCTGTAATATACACTTAGCACGCATTTTCCACTGTCACAGGCAATTATGCATAACTGTCCGCTTTGTTTTTACAGCTTATGATATCAGGTTCACTTGACAGCTTGGATGTCAATGACCTACGGATGCACACAAACTATGTGGGTGGCTATCATAGTGTAAGTTCCTTGACATTTGTTTGGCATATTTGTGTTCTTGTGGGACATATAAAATTACCGTTTGCATGGATAAATGTGCTCTAGATGAACCCAGTCATTGGTTGTCAACCTTTTTCATTACATTTTCACGCAACTGATTTACTGCTTGTTATTTGTTTTTGAGAGGAGCATTATGTCATTGACATGTTCTGGGAAGTTCTGAAAAGTTTTTCATTGGAAAATCAGAAGAAATTTCTAAAGTGAGTTTTTAGTATCCATCACAAAATCCCTCGAACATATGTTTATGTTGGCTATTGCGAGTTCCTGTATTTAATTGGATTTGAAGTTAATGAACATCGGGAGAGATACTGACCACACCATTTTGCATCCAGATTTGTGACCAGGTGCTCTCGAGGACCTCTGCTTGGATTCAAATACTTGGAACCATTATTTTGCATACAGAGGTAAGAGTTCATGAAAGATCTATATCATTTTAGAAATTTTTTTCATGTTGGCAAAATGGCTGAAATGTTTGTTTTACTAAATTTTTCTGCTCTTTCCATAGGGCTGGTGGCAATGGAGCTGAAGGTGCTCTTGACCGATTACCGACTGCAGCCACTTGTATGAATCTCCTAAAGCTTCCACCATATAGAAGGTTTTCTGTTTCTCTCTTTATTTTATTTTTGTTTTATAATTAAATAATCTGTTTGTTAGTTGTATTCTTCTTCTAAAAGTGCTTCCTGGTTATGATGCAGTAAGGAGCAACTGGAATTAAAATTGATGTATGCTATAAGCGCAGATGCCGGCTTTGATTTGAGCTGATCGAACTGTGCATTCTAGTTGCACCGAATCCTCTGATCCGTTGTTCTGTGGGGCAAACCATCCTCCAGGGGCAGAGACAGTTCACATCATACCCTGTTAGTTTGATGTCCCTGCTTGGAATCCAAGTTGCGTAATAATCGGAGGGACTTCAAAAAGCCGATAGAGCGAAGCTCAACCTTGATGGCTTGTAGATATTTGTATTTCCGGCAAGCTCCCGAGTTGACATGTAAATATGTGGGGGGTGATCTGCCAAAGTTCTTACCACAGCTTTGTTAAGTTTCAGATTATACATTCTTGGCCAGTCGTGAATGGCTTTCCTCGACGTCGATCGGTGATTATATAAATAGAAAGTGCTTTTAATTCCTCATGTTGAAAATGATCATTCATCTGCAGAAATAATAAGAGGTGTTGCTGCACCCTACCGTGGAATCGTGTTTTGTAAGACGAGGAATGTAAAAATTTCGGAAGTTCTTTCAGTAGCACCACTGTGAGTTGTGGGTAAAGCTGCGGAACGTCAAAACTGTTCTTAAAGATGTGCCATAGTGAAGTTTTCACCTTCCATCTCTCTCTTGATGCTTTTTCTTTCTATATTTACACGCCGAAACTTTAAAACGGGCTCTTCCTCCGCTTTGCAAATTGGCGTGTAATTCAGATGAGAATATGGTTTCTATGAATCCATAATACAAAGTGAAATTCTGATTTTACTGCGGTTGTGATATCATTTAAATGGGATAACTTAAATGTACAAGAGTGTAAATTAGTACTTGCCTTCACAGAAACCAAAACTCAGTTACGACTTGAGAGATAATAAGTATCATTCCCATTCATATCATATCATGCGTCAACTAACATTCACAAATAAAAAATAAAAAAAGGTGAATCCTACATTGATTTTGGGTATATGATAAACCTGAAACATTAAGTATACGATTGGCGGACTGGTTGCTTCAGGTTGTTTATCGCATCTTACACGTCTTCATTTTTTTTATACCGGTTCATGATTCATCCGATTTCAAGTAATTAAACCAATTGTGAAAAAAAATAATAATAATTTAACATCTCACACACCTCTTTTATTTTTGGCCATCGAACTAAACATGTCAAACAAACAACAGATAAAATTAAAACAGGAGTACATAAGAAAAAACAGTGAGGTGTGTTCATCGTGTCCTAAAAACCCTAATTGTATCATTCACACTGATCACACCAAGCAAGCAAAAGCACGCATAACGCGCGTGACCGGGAACATAGAAGTGCCACACAATACGAATCCCCACTAAATATTGTTATAATTACCTAAAAGCCCTTCTTCTTCTTCCAATTTTCCCATAAAAATTAGAAAGAGAAGACAAAGCTCCCTCGCTTTGCACAGAAAGCTAATACCACCATTGCCGACCACGCAACACCACACCACACCACACCGAGACAGACAGAGGAGGAGGCTCATCGGCGAAGATGGTGAAGGTCCGGATGAACACCGCCGATGTCGCCGCCGAGGTCAAGTGCTTGCGGCGGCTCATCGGCATGCGCTGCTCCAACGTCTACGATATCTCCCCCAAGGTCTCTTCTCTCCCCTCCATTCTCTCCTCCTCCTCCCTTAAATCAATCAAAATTCATGTCGTATCATCGTTTGATTCTCAAATGTGTTGTGAAATTGGGTTTTCTGTAGACTTATATGTTCAAGCTTATGAAGAGCAGTGGAGTCACAGAGTCCGGCGAGAGCGAGAAGGTCTTTCTATTGATTGAGAGTGGCGTCAGATTGCATACGACTCAATACGTTCGGTAATGCCAATGAGTTTTGCATTCCATTGAAATTTGCCGATGATAGGTCAAGGGGAATGGAGTTCCGGGATCTCTATTGATTCCTGCTTTCTTTGTTTCTTCAATTTGTGCAGTGACAAGAGTAATACTCCATCTGGGTTTACCCTAAAATTGAGGAAGCACATACGAACACGAAGGCTCGAGGATGTACGGCAGCTTGGATATGATAGGGTACAAGCTTTTCTGTCAATTGGGTTCTTTTTTTCACATTTGGAGTTTCTACTGTTTTTACTTTCTGGGTTATCTAATTTTTTGTGACATTCTTCGCAGATTGTTCTCGTTCAATTTGGGCTCGGTACGAATGCGTACTATGTTATATTGGAGCTATATGCCCAAGGAAATGTTATTCTCGCAGATTCGGATTTTATGGTCATGACCCTTCTTCGCTCGCATAGGTTAATGACTACACTCATTTCCTATTGCGTTTTACTAATAAACGGTCTCATATTCTTGCGCAATGACCTGGCATGTTATGATTAAAAAGCTTTCCAGTTCTTGTTTGATTATAGATGTGCTAGTATTTGTGTTAGCATTTGTAACTTTTAAGAATTGACTAGAAACATCTTTATTTGCTTCTGATTGTGCTTACTGTTCAGTAAGATACCCCACAAATTTCTGATTCTTTTGTTTTCTTTTTAAGTTGAAATATTAATTCGGTGGTAAATTCTCATTTAACAGGGATGACGATAAAGGGGTTGCAATCATGTCACGTCATCGTTATCCAGTTGAAATTTGTCGAGTTTTTGAGCGAACAACTGCTGAAAAGTTACAGGAAGCTCTTACGTTGTCTAAGGAACCTGATAACAATGAACCCGTTAAGGATCTTGAAGGTGGAAATATTGTGCCTGATGCACCGAAAGAGAAAAAGGGTAAGAAAAGTAAAGGTGGGAAGCCTGGCGAGTCAAGTAAGAGTACTGGTGATGCTAAAGCCAAACAGGCCACCTTGAAGAATGTTCTTGGGGATGCATTGGGATATGGGCCTGCTCTGTCTGAGCATATTCTATTGGAAGCTGGCCTCATTCCAAATACAAAAGTTTCTAAAGAGAACAAGTTAGATGATAATGCAATTCAGTTATTGGTTGAAGCTGTTGCGAAGTTTGAGGATTGGCTGCACGATGTCATTTCAGGTGATAAAATTCCTGAAGGATACATTTTAATGCAGAAGAATTCTGGAAAAAGTGGTCCCCCATCTGAACCAGGAAGTTCTGTCCAGGTACCACACTACCTTAACATGTTTTAGACTAGAGTGTAATTTCCCCTTTTTATTCCCTTGGTTGGGGGAGATCTGCCTAGTTAGGTTTCCATTACATGGTGTTTTAAACTTTAACACCGACTTCTGCATCCATTTTGCAGATATATGATGAATTCTCCCTCATATTATTGAACCAATTCAAATCGAGGGAGCATGTAGAGTTCGAAACATTTGATGCTTCTTTGGATGAGTTCTATAGCAAAATTGAGAGTCAAAGGGCAGAACAACAGCAAAAGGCAAAAGAGAGCTCCGCCACCCAGAAGCTTAATAAAATACGTGTTGATCAGGTTTTGCCCTGTTTCCTCTACTATGCTATTTGCAATTCAAAGTCATATTTGAGTACAGTCTTTCTGTGTTATGACTTAAGTAAGGGGGACGGGAATAGGGGTCAGGGGTTTGGAAATATTAATGTTTGTATATGTTACATATTTGGTTTACATTATGCGTGTACGTTGTTGAACCATGTGTGCTATTTATGCTTGGAATCTTTCATCTCAATCATTTCAACCCTATGATATAGGAAAATCGTGTTCACATGCTAAGGAAAGAAGTTGATCAGTGCGTTAAAATGGCAGAATTGATAGAATATAACTTAGATGATGTGGATGCTGCTATAGTTGCTGTTCGTGTAGCTTTAGCAAAGGGCACAAGTTGGGAGGATATTGCTCGAATGGTGAAGGAGGAGAAGAAATATGGAAACCCTGTTGCTAGCCTCATTGACAAGCTTCAGCTTGAAAAGAATTGCATGACATTGCTGCTGAGCAACAATCTTGATGAAATGGATGATGATGAGAAGACTCTCCCTGCATATAAGGTGTGTTCTAAGGTTCTACTTTTCTACATCTTCTCTAGGAAAAAATGATGAGTCTCTTCATTTTACCTTCTACTTACATTACCTTTCTTCCCTCTTATAGGTGGAAGTTGATTTAGCACTTTCAGCACATGCCAATGCTCGGCGGTGGTATGAACTAAAGAAAAAACAGGAGGGTAAACAGGAGAAGACTGTAACAGCACATGAAAAGGCATTTAAGGCGGCCGAGAAAAAGACTCGTCTCCAGCTGTCACAGGTAGCTTCACCTTCCGTAGTCCTATGATATAGTTTTAAATGGTTAGCTTCCAACTATTTTTTTTTGAGAAGAAACAAACATTTTATAAAAGAACAGAGAAATACACAGAAGTGGATAAGAAATCCACCAAGAACAAAAACAAGAAAATCTCTCAAGAGGATCTGGCTACAGCAACAAAACCTAAACCTAAATCACTTTACTGCTGCTAACATATCCCACAGTAACTGAGAAAGAGAGTAATTTTTAAAATCATTTGAAACTGAAGCCCAGAGGGCTGCCCAGTATCTTACTCTTCCCCTAGCCTTTTAGGTCCAGCATGGCCTTCTTGTATTTTCTGATGGTATTCATCCAACTGCCAAATAGGAGCTCTAGTATGTCAAGCACAACCATGTTTTTCTTTTTAGTTAATTCAAAAGAAAACAAATGAGTTTTCAAGGCAGCGATGCCATAAATATTAGGACAGAGTAAAAGGGAATCAGAAAGTACATACTATGTGATGAGCAATATGTCAACATCATTGCGACCAAAACGCTAAGCATATATTCCTAGACATACAAAAATATGTATACAAGGAAAAACAGAATTATGTTTAAGCGGCGAAGCAGAATTAGCTGGATGTTTGTCACCATTATCCAATATCATCTTAGAAGATAAGCTCTCTTCGAGTTTTTTATTCCACTTTGTTACAAATAACTTGCAGGAAAAAGCTGTTGCTAGCATTTCACATATGCGCAAGGTTCACTGGTTTGAGAAATTTAATTGGTTCATCAGCAGTGAGAACTACTTGATTATCAGTGGACGTGATGCTCAACAAAATGAGATGATAGTCAAGCGCTATATGTCAAAAGGAGATCTGTAAGTCAATTTAGTTATGTGGACATAATACGTTGTAATTCTTTTCTAAATGAAGTTGGTCAATTTCATGTTTCCAAAAATCTGGTTACATGAAATTTTACTTTACCTCAAAGTTATTACAAATGTGCCAGTACTTATCTGCCCATCTCGTCTAGCATGAAGCCAACTTAGCATCTTCTTTCTCATGTTGATTGTTTTTTTTTCCCTTATGTAACAGGTATGTCCATGCGGAGTTGCATGGGGCTTCCAGCACCGTGATAAAGAACCATAGGCCTGACCAACCAGTGCCTCCACTTACATTAAACCAAGCAGGATGCTTCACAGTAAGTCTCTGACCTTCATGTAATGCTTTTGTTTTCATATAGTTTATTGTGTTATTGTTAGTGCTTCATATCCCTGGATGTGTAAATTGTAATTACTGAATAGTTTACTGATATTATACTCTAGGTTTGCCACAGTGCAGCATGGGATTCAAAGATTGTCACTAGTGCTTGGTGGGTTCATCCTCACCAGGTCAGTAAAACTGCTCCTACGGGGGAGTATCTGACAGTTGGAAGTTTTATGATTCGTGGGAAGAAGAATTTTCTTCCTCCACACCCTCTAATTCTGGGCTTTGGGTTGTTATTTCGCTTGGACGAAAGCTCCTTGGGCTCCCATCTGAATGAGAGGAGGGTAAGAGGTGAGGACGAAGGGACGGATGATGTAGATGAAATTGGACCTCTAGAAGAGGTATCTGATTCTGAGTCAGAGAACGAAACTGCAGAGGAAAAACTTGCAGAAGAATCAAAAACCGCTCCTGATTCCTCTATACATATCACTAAACCAGATCTGAAAGACCCATCTGAGAATGGCTTACTTACAAGCAATGCTGAAGCAAAAGACTCGCATGAAATTTCCATGAAAGACAGGAAGGCCTTGAGTGATGCTGATATTTCTGTAAATGGTGTTTCATCTGTCACCCCAGAACTTGAGGATCTCATTGATAGAGCTCTTGGGCTTGGATCTACAGCTTTGTCTGCTAAAAAATATCAAATTGACACTTCTCCAGTTGATTTGGTAGCGGAACCTAATGTTGAAGAGAATAAGGCTACAGGAAGAGATAAACCTCATATTTCAAAAGCTGAAAGAAGAAAGCTCAAGAAGGGCCAGACTGGTAGTGCTCATGAAGAACAAGCTGAGGTGCAAAACGAAAAATTAAAACATGATAGTTCAGGCAGTCAGCCTGAAAAGGAAGTTTACGACAAGAAGCCAAGTGGTGGAAAAACCAGCCAATCGAAACTACACAATGTTTCTTTCAGCCAGACTGAAAAGGAAGTTCATGATAAGAAGCCAAGTAGTGGAAAATCCAGCCGTGGACAAAAGGGTAAACTCAAGAAGATGAAAGAGAAGTATGCTGATCAGGATGAGGAAGAAAGAAGGATCCGTATGGCTTTACTAGCTGTGAGTACCATTACTTGCACCGTCCTTATATTGATAACCAATTGATTTTCTCTAGCCTTGAATTCATCTGTTCCAAATTGAGCTTTGATTCCCCTTACACGTGATGCATAATTTCGTGCTTTTCCTGTATGTCATACTGCATCTGCATATTTGCATGTGCGCCAGTAATAGAACTTTCATTCTAATATTTTTCTCACGAATGAACTGCAAAAGTATAACAACATCCTTCAGAATTTTCCTATGAATTTTTGGAAGTTACTCCATTATTTTCCTTAAGAAACCTGATAATTGATCAAAATGACAATATTTTTGAATTTACAGTCTGCTGGAAGAGTAAAGAACAAAGGAGAGTCCCAAACTGAAACTTCAGCTCCAGCTGAAGATAAGAAACCAAGTATGTCATCCTCATTCTTCATGTTTCATTAGCGATTTAATCTTCCAAGGCCATCCCTTGGTGGTTATTTCTCTCTAGTATCATGTAATGGAAGTCCACTGATTTTTTGTGGTTAATCAATTCTTGTCATCTGGCAGGTCCTGAAGATGCTCCAAAAATATGTTATAAATGTAAAAAGGTAGGTCATCTGTCCCGGGATTGTCCAGAACATCAAGATGGTACATTACATAGTCATGCAAATGGCGGAGTTGAAGATGACCCTCCTGTGGATTTCGATAAATCTACTTCTGAAGTTGACAAGGTGACAATGGAGGAGGATGATATTAATGAGATAGGTGAAGAAGAGAAGGAGAAATTAAACGATGTCGATTACTTGACTGGCAATCCACTGTCCAGTGATATTCTCTTATATACGGTACCTGTCTGTGGTCCTTATAGCTCAGTCCAGTCTTACAAATATCATGTGAAGATAGTTCCTGGCTCTGTGAAGAGAGGGAAAGGTAAAGAACTTCTTTGCTTGAATTCATCCGCAAACTTCTAAAGTATCTGTAATGCTCGGATAGAAATTTAATTATTTTTTCTTTTCCCTTGCGTGCGGATTTTTTGGTTCAAGAGCTTTCTTTTATCGCATAGACTGGCCTCATTCTTACAATTTTTTTGTAGCTGCAAAAACTGCCATGAATCTGTTTAGCCACAGGCCGGAAGCAACGGTTAGAGAGAAAGAGTTGATGAAAGCGTGTACTGATCCTGAACTGGTCGCTGCCATTATCGGCAATGTGAAGATAACATCTGCAGGCCTTTCTCAGTTGAAGCAGAAGCAAAAGAAAGTCAAGAAGAGCAGCAGCAAAGCTAAGTAGGAAGCTTAAACAGCTTCGTGCTGCGTCAGTTTTGTAAGCACAGACCACACTCGTTTCTTTGTTTGGGGCCATCTTGGATATGTTAGGCCGGTATACTCTTCACTGTACAAAAGCAGTCATCAGCAGAATCTTGTTAGGAAACTTGAATGTACGAGGATTTTTACGTGTTAGAGAAAAGATTGACATCAGTTATCAAGGACGTTACCATTTTCCTTAGCAGCATCATTTCATTTGGTAAACATCTGATCGAGATTTTATCGGGTCACCAATTGGAAAAAATAGCGGAACAAGTAGAGAATTATGATTTATGAAGCACGCTTACAAGCATTCTGAATGCTATATATGTATATATCACCACCACAGCATAGCTTAGTGGTTGGAGATGAATTTCAGGTCCGTATTTCACACGGCACGTTGACGTTGGTAAATCACACGGTAGTGGCCTACAAGGAGTTGAAATGAGTCTTCTCGGCTTCTGAAACGGTACACTACCATGATGAAGCAACCGACTGATTATATTTTATTTTATTTTATTTTAAAAGAAAGCTATATATTATTCAAAATGAATAACAAATAGGAAAATTTTATTTAAACCCATGTAACTTCTTTCTACACCCATTAAATGTTAATTATTTATTTTACCCTATTGCATAATTACTTTTTAAGTACAAAATGAAATTAATAATAAAACTCAAATTTCTCAAAAAACCCAGACACTATAATTAAACCTTAGCATCACCCTTTGTTTATGCTACGTCCATTCCGGTTAAAACCCTAATAGTTCTGATAGAGAAAAACAAGTTTTTTTTATTGATGGATAGTGATTTTGAAGTTTTGAATCCTCTAACTAAGGTATGACTCAATTTATGGATATTTTGTTTGTTTGCTTCTTCTTTGGATTAAATTTCTTACTTATTATATTATATTATATTTGTTTTTCTTTGCCGTCTGTCTGCCCCCAAAACATCATTGCAAGGACTTTTGATTAGTAGTGCAAAGACATATAACTTGATTCTTGGTGCAAATAACGATTGCCCAACCTCATAAACCTTGACCACGCACTAGCTGGTGGCATGTCTCCATCCAAATCCAAAGCATCAAGGTCAAATGTTTTTCTGGCAAAGTGATGGACTGAACTGGAGCTTGCATTGCATTCTCTGGCAAATTCAAATCTATGGAAGGATCTCTTGGATCCGATGTCTATGGATGGGTTTGGTAGCAGGAAAATAAAAACACACATGGAAATGCTAGTCATATGCAATTATACAAGGGCAAAGGACCTCTTTGAAGAAAAAAACATTCAATTAGAGATATTATTTATAAAGGAAATGGGTGTAAAGATAACTTTATATTTTGAATTTGGTTTGAGTAGTTTATGTAATAAATTTTGGTTTAAAGAGATTAATTCTTTAATTAAAAAAAATATGGGTAAATAGAGTAAGTTGGGTGTAGAAAGAGGTTAGATGGGTTCAAATAAAATTTCCCAAACAAATATAAACAGTTTGGTTAAAGCAATGTGATTGTGTATTAGCAGTACAGGCTGTCTGTGGTATGAGCTTTTACAACAATTTCTATAAGATAGTCAAAGCGGGAGAACCCCAAAAGTGCTGAAGAACATTTATGTCTCAGTCAGTCACTTCAGCCGGAGGCACATCGCTCAAATCTAAACCCTCTACTGGCAAGTCTGAAGTAAGAGGACCCAAGATTCCGTCGGAGCTGAGGGTTAATCCGCTCTGCAAAATTAAGGAAAGAAGCATATGGTCAAGTTAATGAAAATGAGAACTTTCGTTTTCCATTTGACATTCAGATTATGTCATAGAACTTGTTATAAGGAAACACTAGCCCAGTAAGTACCTCTGGTTGGAAACGGAGCATGTCCGCACGAGCCATAGCTTCTGCCTGAGCAATTCTCTGCCTGAATGTCTGTGCCATTTCCTCCGCCTAACGGAACAGAATCACAAACATACATTCAGTCATTTATCTGGTTTAATTGTTCAGTTAAACTACGAGATCATTGTCGTGCCAAAACATCTTATAGCAGAAATGAACCTTTATAGTAAAAACACATCAAGAAGAAGATAAGACTGAGATTCACTACTAGAATTTACTATCCAGCAAGTGCAACTAGTAAATGTTTGGGGTGTATTATCCAGAAAATACCTTCTCGAAAACAAGCGTTGGGTTGCGAATCATGTCACCAGGAGTAGGTTCTAACTTCTTGGTAGATAGACTTACACGGCCTCTCTCACGGTCATGGCTCAATATCATGACCTACACAAAAGAGTATCAGTTTAGAGATGTTTAACGGAGTAGAAAAATACTATGAGCAAGTAACAAGATAAGGATATACTATCTATACCTTGAGAGTGTCACCAGGTTGGAGAACTGTCGCAATATCTGAGACTCGGTCATGACTGATCTGGCTAACATGAAGAAGACCATTGATTCCACCAATGTCGATAAAGGCACCATATGGCTTCAGGCTCTGGACAGTTCCAATGACAACTGATCCAATTCCAAGCTGTGCTTGGTTGTCTGCCATGGCCTTGCGGTTACTGAGAACAAGCCTAGACTGTTCTTCATCAACCTCCACAAACTTCAGAGGAATCTCCTTTTCAAGAAGCTCCTCTGCGGTTGATTTCTAGTACATCCAGAAGTAAATGTGACTCAGACACTGAAACATTTAGTTGTAAAAGTAATTCAAACTCAGAGCTAGGATTCCTTACAGTTGTATTCTTTCGTATTAGGTTAACAAGGGCAAAAGGCCAACACGAAAGAAAAAGAGAACTACATTACAACTGTATTATTTTACCACACAAATAGAGTAATCAGAAAGATAGCGTAACGGTGTAAGTATCAAGCTAAGAAGAGACTGGAAAATTAAGAGGCAGGTTAAAGGACTAACTGTTGATATCTGTGAGAAAGGAACAAAACCTCTAAGGCCTTCCACCACAGCCACCACTCCACCTTTGTTCGCACCAACAACCTGAACAAATACATTTTAAGGGAGCTTTCTAAGAATAGATTGAATAAAAAGTTGAACTCGTGAACGTGTCTGCAAAGAAGAAGAATAAATGTCTGAAAGTGTACTAAATATCAAACTCTTGATGCTTGGAAATATACCAATTCTTGACATTAATAGACAAAGACCAATCTACTAGCCTTCCGGGCAAGAAACCTTGAAGCGGATACCTACCTTACCCTTGACAACAACATCCTCAGCTTGGAGCTGTCTACATCTTTCCCACGCAAGGTCATACTGGATGGACTTCAAGCTCAAGATCAAGCTGTCGTCAGCTTCATTTTCGCCTATAATCACAAATTCCTCTCTCACTCCGGGAACTATGCCCACTTCTTTTACACTCTTTATTTTGTGAATGCATGCCTCTTGCAAAGGCAAGTATGCTGAAGACTTTGCAGTAATGTCAACTAATGCTCCATTGTTATCTATATTGAAAACTGTCCCCCTCACCTGAAAAAAAACAACAAAACAAAACCGTATGCGCAAAATTAAAATCTCCCACGGACTCATAAATAAATTACATATGCTGTATGCAGTCACAATTCCTCAGCTCACATTGTAAACTTATGTGCCAAGTGAAAAAATAAATTGAAGAAAAGCTCAAAACCGAAATTTCCGCACACATTGCCAATGTAAACTTACAAAACCACCAACAAAATAGTCCCCATTTTCCAACACTTTATGCAATTCTAGATTTTACACATAAAAGAAGAAGAAAAGTTCTTCTGGGTATGCTTAATGTGAGCCAATGACACAGACCGAGTCTTGAATTCGATACAAAGACATAATTTCTTCGTTTCAGCTCATACCCATCAAATATTTTGCACATTTAACCAAATGGGTGAAAAAAAGAAACAAAATTTGAATTACCAAAAGAAGAGGGTGATAGGCAGACCTTAGTTCCAATCTCAGAATTGAAGTCGTACTTCTCGAGAGCGTTGTAAAAGGAGTCGAGAGTGAAAGAGACGCCTTCCATGGGGGCTGTACGACACCGTTCGTGGGCGTCTTCGAAGATTTCCTTCAGCTTGAGGCGCTCTTTGGTCTGCGCATTCGAGATGACCGCGGCGGAGACGATGGGGAGCAAACCCGGCATTTTGTTTTGCTTGGGAAGGATTGAGGGCTTCGAGAGCCGCGAGCTGGAGAGCGGTGAGCATCTTAAGCCAGTGAATTGCTGGGCCAGAGACGCCATGTCTCTCTCTCTGTGCTTCTCTGTTGCTTTGCTCGCAGTGTAGCTTTTGAGGAAGTTGAAAGCTTTCGGTTGCTTTAGATAAGGCACTGACGGGGAGAGAGAGTGTGAGAGAATGGCATGGATTTTGGATTTGATTTCATGGGTAGTTATGAATATAGGCCCATTTAATTGGATCAAGATCCTCCCTCAATTTGGGCTTTCATGATCCACAAACACCATTTTGCCTTGGGCCTTCCACTGAGTCGTAAAAATTGCAGGAATAAAACTCCCTATAGTGGACCAGAAACGAGAGATTCTTATTTTTGAGTTCATTCACAAGTGTGATTTTTATATATTAAATGACGAGAGAGAGAGAGAAAGAGGTAACTAATCATAATCATAAGATAAGATAGAGAAAAAAAATAAAAAATACACTGACTCCCACATTTAATATATAAAACTCACTCCTGTCAAACCACTATCATAAAAGTGTAATATGAATCAAACTCCTAGTGCCTCATTTATATATATATATATATATATATATATATATATATGGACATTACACTCATTATTTCATTGTGGAATGCCTTACTAAATTACTAAGAGAAATGCTAAGAAGACTCTTAAAAGTGAGACTCTTCATGAACTCTCCATCGCCTCATGTTTTTTGCATAATATTTTATAGTATTGCACGGGAATTGTGTTATAAATATGAAGTAGAGGAGATTCTATAAGAAGTCCTACTTTTAAGAGAATCTTCTTAGCATTTCCCAGTTACTAATCATAAAGATAAACAGAAGAAAGAGACTCGAGAAAGATTTTCATGCACCATGAGACGTTATTAGCATTCGAAACCTATAATGTAATACATTATTAGAGTCGACATAGTATTATAATTATTGACATGATTATTAGGGTGGCGTCTCGAAGATTGTGTATAAATCATTTCATGCATTTCAGACATGGACAACCTTGAATACAATTACAAACACTTTATGTTCGTTGATTTTCTTTACTGTGTTTGGTCTAACAGTCTAAAATAGTGTGCATCCGGCGTGTTGAAATTGATTCCATGCAAAGTATAATCGCAACAAAAAATAAAACTTTATAAATGTTTGATTACAAAGAAGAAAGAAAGAGTTTATTGCCCGCACATAGAAAAAATGATAGGAAAATTAAAGAAAAGTTTAAAAAAAATTTAGTTTTAATAAAAAATGACAAATAAATGTGTAATAAATAATATCAAGGAAAGGTAAAAATGTGGTTTTTCGTTAAAAGTGAACAATACCAAAAATGTTTCGTTAAAACTCTTAAAAATGATTCTACGATTGAATGCGATAAAAAAACGTGTTGCTTTTTTTTTTTTTTTTTGTATATTTTTATACTTAACCTAAGTCTGATACCTACAATACTTAACAAATTTAATAGTTCAACCATTGATGTAATATGTCTTATGTAGTTTATGGTCACAATTCTTTTAAACTCCCGCGTAGCGTGCTGTTAAGAAAAAGGCTCATCGTATCGTATGTTCCGAACGTTTATGAAGAGGTTAGTTATTTTATCAAGTGTATGTTTTTTTTCTTTATTTTGATCCGAATCACTAATTTTATCATTTTAATTTTTTTGGTTACTTGGGTTTTTAATGTTTTTATACTTTCTATATTTCTAATTGAGAATTGTTATTAGCACTTTAAAAATCTCATTTTACACTCCTCACAAGTGTATTTTTCTTTATAATTATAGAAAGTTTGGAGAGTGCCAAATGAGATTTTTGGAGTGCTAAATGAGATTTTTAGAGTGCTAATAGCAATTCCCTTTCTAATTTTATTTTATTATTTTGTTGTAGGAGAATGATGCTAACACTGAGCAACAATGTGAAGTGTGGATAGAAGAAGCCTTGGTGTCATCGGACTCGTTTGGAAATACTTTTAAAATGACTGACAATACTTTTATTGAAAATAATTTTAGAACCAATGCAAATGAATCCTCGAAATGCACTTAAGATGCATCATGCAAGAAACACTTCAAGTTCTTTTGGAATCCAAAAACATTTGTTCTAAAAAACGATTTTAGTCATTTTCGCAGCATTTCCAAACGAGTTCTAATTTCTAGTCTATGTCATGTGTGTCCTCTTTTTCGTACTCTAAAGTTTTGTCCTAGGTGATTTTTTTCGAGAAGGTTTTTATTGAGGCTTACTTGTGTTTTGCTTTTTTATTTCCTGTGATACTCTTTAGACAACTTATCTTTTAGGGTGAAGTGCAGATTTAGTCCCTGAATTATCACCTCAGTGAAAATTAGGTCCCTGAATTATTTTTTCGGTAAATTAAGTCCCTAAATTCATTAGAAATTGCTAATTTCATCCCTACTATTATATTCAAAGCTATTTTATCCAATTTTTCATCAACTTAAGTTACTTGACACACTTGAGAATGTAATACCATCATTTTCTCGTTTATAAGTGTTTAACATTTCATATAGGTTACGAATTTAATGTTTAATTTACCCTCAAAAGTTAACTTACACTATTTCTTTATGAAAAACTACCAATTTCTCCTCCAAAGTTAACTCCATACACTAATTCTTTATGAAAAACTACCAATCTACCCTCCAATGTGTATCACATGCAAGTAACGTGACTTAAATTGACGAAAAATTGAATATAGTAGCTTCGAATATAACATTAGGATGTAATTGGCAGATTTTTATAATTCAGGGACTAATTTTTCTGAAAAAATAGTTTAAGGACCTAATTTTCACTAAGGTGATAATTCAAGGACTAAATTAGCTGTTTACCCTATCTTTTATAAGATGCAGCTTTTGTTCTCGATATTCACATTGAGTTTGGATTTTCTTTTTAGTCATCTTTTGTACTATCTTATGGTGTTTTTAATGAAATCATCTAATATTCCAAAAAGAAATTTATTTTAAGGGAAAACATCAACAACATAATCAGATCACACCCAATCGTTAAATAAATGTCAAAATTGTCTATTAAAAATCTTATCTCTAAGTTTTGATAAACTGTAAGGAAACTTTAAAGAAAAGCTCCCGGTACTGTTTACTTTAACGAAAAACCATATTTTTACACTAAAAAGTTAATCTTGGTACTATTCACTTTACCCTTTATTTTATCCTTATCCTTAAAACTCAAAATTTTCAAGCTATTTTAATTAGTTTTCCTAAACTATAAAGTTGATTACGTACAACACAAACATAATTTTTTTTGTATTTCTATCTCGTCATCTTTT
Source organism: Heteromeles arbutifolia (assembly GCA_024362995.1). Taxonomy (NCBI): domain Eukaryota; kingdom Viridiplantae; phylum Streptophyta; class Magnoliopsida; order Rosales; family Rosaceae; genus Heteromeles; species Heteromeles arbutifolia. The sequence continues at coordinate 26,634,895 of JANCRC010000006.1, forward strand.
TGTATTTTTTTAATGTAAAATCAAAATTTTAAACATCAATCCATACAAAAGATAAACTATAGTGTGAAACGTATTTCTAAGTTTCAACTATGCAAAGTTGAAATTAAATTATAAGGCAATACCAAAGTTTAAACAAACTAACAAAATGCAAAAGCGACACTGTCATTCATTTCAAGTGAAAACCAAACAACATACTTCAAGTATAATCCTCCCAAACTTGTACCTATTACATAAATAAATAAATAAATATATATATGTATGTATGTATATGCATGTATGTATATATATTTTCATGAACAATTCAGGATATAAGTCGGGTTGAGTTTGGTTTGACATGGTGCGGACAAAGCATCAATCCAATCCAACCCAATAAATAATCGGGTTGAGGTCAAGTGGATTTAGGCGGATTTTTGATACATTCTAACCCGCCCGATCGGATTTAAAATCAAGTTGGACATGAGCGAATCCGAATGTACCCAACCCAAATTGCACCCCTATACCTCACCCAGAAAAGTTGCATCAGAATTATTTGGGCAGATTCCCACTATTTTATGCCACCCTTTACACTTGTTTACAGAATGCTAAAAGAAGTATCTCCGTGTCTTAGTTAGTTAGAAATGGTAGGAATCAAAGAATAAAAAAGAACGTGACGTTTCAAAAAGTCATCTGCATGCAGAGTTTGAAACTGGATTATTTTGGTGTTAATACTTAAATTTATCTGTTTAGTTACTAATCTTTGTATAATACCCTTCATTGGCTAACCTGGTTCTGACCACTAATACTAAACCATTTTGTAAAAAGTTAACATAGCCTAACAACTTGCTCCATTAACTTATAAGTTAGAATACTTTGGTGTTTCAACCGTGTGGAACATCATTGCTTCTTCAAAAACAAAACACCAAAAAAATATTCTTGATCCGATTATCTTTTCCTTTGCTTTCATCATGTTTTCTGCTACCTACTTTCATTTGTTATATTTGTAAATGACAAGATTTGATTCTCTTACCAAATCAACCGGAAAGAAATCCTTTTAGGGAAATGAGGATATATATTTTCTCCTTACTAATTGATGGAGTGTAACACTTCAAATCTTATGTACCTATGTTTTATCGAAAGTGCTACTCGCACTCTTTTTACCTCTCACATACTTTGTTAACTTTTAGCCTTTAATTTTCTTAAATTCTTTCGATCTCCTGACCGAAAATTGAGAGTGTGTGAGAAATAAAAATTGGCGTGTAGATATCACTCCCCTATTTATATTTAATGGCCTTTCAATTACAATTAAGTTGATTATATTCCATAGGGAGTGTAGTTTTTCAAGAAACGATATGTAGCATATAGAAAAATCTTCCTCAATTAAGTTGCCATGAACGAATTTCTGAGTTAAAACGGAAATGGAAACAAATTAAACATTACAATTCTGAACTATCTTTTGAAGCTTCAGCTAGAAATAATAAAATTTAATTTGTGTTATATATTAACTTGGAAATAATGAATGTCCGAAATCAATAAAATCTCTATAATTTAGACCAATCTACATCCTATATCGATCGAGGATCAGAAATACGATCGGCTTTAATTTAATTTCTCACCAAAGAAAAGAGAAGCAAAAGATAAAGGGGATAAAAAAAAAAAATACAGATTGTGCATGCTTACGTCTAGTGAGAGCAATATTCTATTCTATGATGACTAGCTTCATATATGAAAATTGTTTTATTTGATGATATTTGCATGCATGACATATGGCTTCCGAATTTGCATGCCATGTTGTATTTCTCTCTGGTTTTCATATTACTCATGCCCGACGGTTTAACACAAATAGATCGGACAAGTCAGCTTTTTTTAGATGACTTTTTAGTTTGAAGTACCTCCAAATCACACTCATGATATTTAGTTTGAAAATTTCCTTCCTAATCATCAATAAAATCGCTATAGTTTTGTTTAAAAAAATTAACATAAATAACAATTGTGTCGTATATGTTAGAACATAAAGAATATCTGGTATGGATACTGACTTTCAGTGCATATATACATATAGTTGATACTATCATGTATTTGCTAAATATCAAATCGTTAATATGTTGTGGGTTGAGTATTGAGCTCAAACAGGAAAAGTTAAGCCTCATAAACATCATAAATTATTGTTATGTCATGTCATGTCATATTATTATGTCATCTTACATGTTTATGTGTTAGAAAATGAGTTGTCGAAGTAAACAGTGGACTGTCCTAGTAGTTAGGGTCTCTTTCTTTAACTCACTACACCTTGGCTTCAAATTCTCTCATTATTTAAAATAGATTAGTTTAGAATATTGATTGTAATAAAAAATAATATACAATAAAAGTGAATTAATAACACCATATTTTGATGTAACAATTGCACTCGTCACTTTTTCCTTGCCACTTGTTGCAAATTTAGAAAGATTACGAAGAATCATTTACTTCAATGAAACTTTCCACCCTTGGCATTTCTCCCATATTCATGCCACCGCATACACATGCTTTTCGTTCATGCCTCTATATAAACTGATAACTACTACTACTCCTCAACATCTAATTTTCTTGTTCTCTACTTCTAATAATCTTCTCAAATTCTCTGTAATCTCTTCCCCTACTTTTGTCCAAAGATGTCACCTGCAGAGACAAACGGTTCAAAGAGGGCCTATGTGACCTTCTTGGCTGGCAATGGAGACTATTGGAAAGGTGTAGTTGGCCTAGCCAAGGGCCTAAGGAAGGCCAAATCTGCATATCCTCTTGTGGTGGCTGTTCTGCCTGATGTTCCTGAGGACCACCTTCAGATTCTTCAGTCTCAAGGATGCATTGTTCATGCAATTGAGCCTGTCTACCCTCCTGAAAACCAAACCCAATTTGCCATGGCTTATTATGTCATCAACTACTCCAAGCTTCGTATTTGGGAGGTAGTATTCTCTCGTCAAATATACGCAGCTTCAACATGTTTGTTTGTGCAATGAAATATATTGTCGGTGTAGTTAAATGTGTTGTCGGTGTAGTTTAAATTGATTGTCGGTGAAGTAAGCATGTTTAACATGTTGTCAGTGTAGTTTAAGCATGTTTAACATATTATCGGTGTAGTTAAACTTGTTGTCGGTGAAGTAATTAAGCATGTTTAACATATTGTCAGTACAATTTAAGAATGTTTAACATATTGTCGGTGCAGTTAAACGTGTTGTTGGTGGAGTTTAAACATGTTGTTGATGTAGTTAAGCATGTTTGACATATTGTCGGTGCAATTTAAACATATTGTCGGTGTAGTTAAACATGTCGTGGGTGCAGGTCATTGCAGTTTAAGCATATTTAACATATTGTCAGCACAATTTAAGCAGTCAGTTTCTTTGTCGGTGTAGTTTAAGTAGTCAGTTTATACATATTGTTGGTGCAGTTATGTTTAATCAAAATGTTACATAATTAGTGGTTCATATTATATTCTATAACCGCAACATATGAAATTGTATGGTGAGGCAAAAGAGAATACTTTTCCTAATTTAAATGATTTACAAGTCGCAAGTGCATTTCAATCATGCAACTATCTACCATATGTGTAAACTAATTTGATTATGTGTATCAACTTGTAGTTTATGGAGTATGAGAAGATGGTATACTTGGATGGAGACATTCAAGTGTTTGATAACGTTGATCACCTTTTCGACATGCCTGAGGGCAGTTTTTATGCTGTGATGGATTGCTTTTGTGAGAAGACATGGAGTGCGTCTCCACAGTACAAGATTGGATACTGCCAGCAGTGCCCTAAGAAGGTGCAGTGGCCGGCCGAGTTGGGTTCACCACCACCACCTTACTTCAATGCCGGCATGTTTGTCTTTGAGCCTTGTGTTCTAACTTACCATGATCTGCTAGAGACCCTTGAAGTCACCCCTCCTTCCTCGTTCGCCGAGCAGGTAACAGGATAATCTGTTCATATTTCTGTATTGATATCGCACTTTATTGCGCCACAAACGCAAGTCATTTTGGGGTTTTTTGAAAAAAAAAAAATTATAATCGTGTGTGATCGATTCGATTTGAAAATTAATTTTGATGATCATATGCAGGACTTTTTGAACATGTTCTTCAAGGACATATACAGTCCTATCCCACCTATATACAATCTTGTTTTGGCTATGTTGTGGCGCCACCCTGAGAATGTGGACCTTGACAAAGTGAAGGTTGTGCATTACTGTGCTGCGGTATGTTATAACCAAAACTTATCTATGTATAGATCACTTAAACATCAATCAATTTTCGTTACGAATAAGGAAATATTCTCTAATTAGACTGTGAATCTCGATTAGTCATGAGGTTGATTTTCACCAAAATAAATCATTAAATTGATCACTTAAATATCATTCAATTTTTGTTATGAGCAAGGAAATGTAATTAGATAGTGAATCTTGGTGGTGGATGAAGTTGATTTTTGCCAAAATAGAACTTCAAATTTACGGTCACGTACAAAGATTGCCTAAATAATTTGGAAGGAAATGTTCTCATATAAGATTGTGGATGATTTATCGAGTCGATTTTTGCCATAATAAACACTTTAAATTCATAGTTTGACAACATAAGTATGAGTGTATGATACAAAACCGAAGTTTGATTAAATTGAGTGGGATGTAGGGATCAAAGCCATGGAGATACACAGGAAAGGAAGAGCATATGGAGAGGGAAGACATAAAGATGCTGGTGAAGAAGTGGTGGGACATTTATGATGACACTTCACTGGATTACAAGAATGATGGTCGTGTGGTGAAGGCTGAGGAGCATGTGAAGCTTCCACCCTTTAATTCCGCATTATCTGGGACTGACGATGATGACCAAAGAAGTGTACCATCTGCAGCTTGATCAACTGGTTATGGGGTTTAATGTGACGCCGTTTTGGCTCTGACAGCCACACCTATATGTAAGAACTACATAGCTATACCAACTTGTATAGTGTAGGAAACTACACCTATTAATACTCTATATATATGGGTTGTGTTTGTAGTGTGACCGAGTTTGCGAATAAAATGATAGGTGGTGTTATCTACACATTTATTTTTACTTCTATACATCTTTTGTTAATTTTTGTCATTTCATTTAGTAGGCTCACTTAATTAAACAAGCAATAGTTGCAATAATTGTGAAATGACTCGCAGTTGACTAAGAAAAAAAAAACCAGAGAGAGAGAGAGAGAGAGAGAGAGATATGGAGGAAGCAAAGGGAGTGGTGAAGCATGTATTTCTAGCAAAATTCGAACAAGGAATCGCAGAGTAAGATTGAAGAACTCATCAAAGGCTATGCCAACCTCGTCAATCACATCGAACCCATAAAGTCTTTCAATAATACCTACTTCTTCCACTCTCGAAAATTCTAATATATGTTCCGGTATATCCTATACCCCTAGATTTCTGTACTTTAAATCTTGTTTATTAAATCCTTAACCAAAGAATTTAGCGGCCAAAAATCCCAGCAGCATATATGTTACATGATTGGTTCCTGAGCAACTGATGCAGCTACACATTTAAAGAGTTGATTCATTTCTTTACCTGATTTTAATTGCAATTTGTTAACCTGGGAAGTTGCCTGCTTAGTTTGGCATGTGTGAAGTTGAGTTTTCAGATTTTTGTTTCCTGATTCACTGTGGGAGTCAGATGGGTCCTCAAAACGCTAATTCTTTTGGCAAGTTTAGCTGCCTTTTTTTGGGAAAGCGCAAAGTTGGCGAAATTTTTCTGCTTGAAAGAGGTTGAAGAATAAAATATAATGTATATTCTGGCACGTCTCTTTGAAATCTTGACAATATATCACACACTGCAGTTGATTGTATCATCCTAACAACATAATACATGTAAGATAGAAGAGCTGGGTATCTAACTTAAATGTCAATCTTTTACCCGAAATACTTACCTAGTTTTTTTTATAGACTATTTGACTCAAATTTTTCGTCTTTGTTCGTGTATGGCTGAAGAATTTTCTCACCCGCACTTAAACAAAGTTTTCCAGGAATTCAGAGACGTTGCAGCTAATTTGTGTGTCAAGCATTAGTAGTATATGTGGTCTGCATAACTTCTCAATCCATTTTGTTTGTTAATGTTTCGTAATCTGGGGAAAGCTTGTGAGCGTAAAGAACCTGCTGATAAGCTAAGTCCGCTAAAACCAAGTTCAAATGGTTCTCCTATCTCATCCAATCCCTCGCAACCAAAAGTTTTCAACTCAGTCTGAATGACTCAATGGTCCTGTCTTCGAGTCTACCTTTGAGAGCGCGGAGGCTGTTGCAAATTAAATAGCTCATCCTGCCCATGTTGATTTTGCAAACTTTTTTCGATTTGCATTTGGACAAAATCTACGTGTTTCATTATAAAGGGTTTTTATCACAAATGGTCTCTAACATTGATCAAACACATCATTTTGGTCCCTGATATTGAAAATCGATAGAAATGGTCCAAGAGATTGATCAAACACATCACAAATGGTCCTCCCGTTAAAAACTCTTTAGGCAATTTTCAAAGCTTCGTAACTCAATCGTTTCTTAACCAAATTCAATCCATGATATATCAAAATGAAGATAGGAAAGTGTAGAACACGATTATACCATTTTTAAGCCCAATGGTTACTGGAGATGGCCGTAAAATAGCATCAAATGTGACTGATCCGCGGAAAAACTGGAAAACTCGCCGGAAACTGGGTAAACTTTAAACGTTCATAACTTCTTCAATAATCAACGAAATTGAGTGATTCAAAAACAAAAATCATACTTCTCGACTAGATGAAGAGAATGGTATCTTTCTTGATGGCTAACTCGCTGTGGTTTGGCCGGAAAACGGTTCGAAATTGGCTAACTCGAAAATGGTTATCCAATTTCGAGCCATTTTCCGGCTAAACCACGGTGAATTAGCAGTCAATAAAGATACCATTCTCTTTTTGTCGTCGAGAAGTATGATTTTCATTTTTGAATCACTCAATTTCGTTGAGTATTGAAGAAGTTATGAACGTTTAAAGTTTACCCAGTTTTCGGCAAGTTTTCCAGTTTTTCCGCGGACCAGTCACATTTGAGGCTATTTTCCGGCCATTTACGGCAACCATTGGGCTTCCAAATGGTATAATTTTGTTCTACACTTTTCTATCTTCATTTTGATATATTATGGGTCAAATTTGGTCAAGAAACGATTGATTTACGAAGTTTTGAAAATTGCCCAAAGAGTTTTTAATGGAAGGACCATTTGTGATGTGTTTGATTTTCTATTGATTTTCAATGTCAGGGACCAAAATGATATGTTTGATCAATGTCAGGGATCATTTATGATAAAAACCCAATTATAAATCACCTACCGTTGGTATATAAATCGGAACAAGAACTATCCAAGGTGTCGATATCATGCCTATTATTGCACTGATTGGAACATCATTAGCTTTGTAACAGAACACTGTGTTCTATATCATGCCTATTATTGCACTGATTGGAACATCATTAGCTTTGTAACAGAACACTGTGTTCTATCTGATTTTACACTGCATGCATGATGCCATTGAAAAAGGTGCGGCCTAACCAAGGGCCTTATGAAGACCAAATCTGCATACCTTCACTCTCAAGGATCATTGTTTATTATGCAATTTAACCTGTCTAGTGTCCACCCCTCCTCAATACTAAACCCAATTTTCCATGGTTTAGTAGTTATTATGTCACAAAATACTCAAACCTTTGTATTTTGGAGGTAATTTATCTTATCAGACATATTGTTGACGCAGTTCAAATATATTGTCGATGCAGTTCAAACATATTATCAGTGCAGTTTAAACATGTCATTGGCGCAATTTTAACAGTATAATCAAACAAAATTCTATATAATTAATTGTTCGGATCATATTCTACAAATGTAACATGTCAAACTGTCCATGGAAACGATATAATGTTCTTCCTAATTTAGGGAAATTTGAATAATTTAAGTAGGTGACTAATGTTAATACATGAATGTAAAAGAATGTGAGTCCACACAATCACACGACACGTCGTTTCCTTTACAATACATGTACAGTACAATACGAGGTTTGGCGAGAGAGAGAGAGAGAGAGAGAGAGAGAGATGGAGGAAGCAAAGGGAGTGGTGAAGCATGTAGTGCTAGCAAAGTTCAAAGACGGAATCGCAGAGAATAAGATCGAAGAAATCATCAAAAATTTCGCCAACCTCGTCAACCTCATCGAACCCATGAAATCTTTCAACTGGTAATCATCCAAGTTACTTGTAATATCTGTTAAATGATAATGTTTTGTATTTAACTTCAATTCTTCTTCTTGTTCCTGCTTGGAAATCAAAGAATTGAATCTTGATGCATTTTTTACCTGATTTTTATTGCAATTTGATCTTTGATTTAGACTAGCTTTTCCCCAGTCTGATCAATACAGAGGTTTTGGTGCTGATTTGACTGTGGGAGTCAGATGGGTCCTCAAATCCTAGATTTTTAGGCAAAATTTAACTGCCATTTCTCGAAAGGGTGCAGCTTTAGTTAAAATTTGATGCTTCAAGGGGGTTGACGCTTCAGCTATCGGTTAAAGTTGCAGTTTTTCTCTTGAAAAGAGTTAATTTTATTGGGTGGATATGTTTGCCAAAAACTCAAATTGGTTTGATAAGGTTCACTGTTTTCACATTTGGCATAACACACTAGAGTTGCTTGTATCAAATATAGGCCTCGTTTGGTTTCTAGGATTGGATTTGAATGGACAAACACGTAAATTCAGTCCTCTAGACCAAACGGGGCCATATAGTATTATCATCAAAGAGATGGACATCACTGCTGCAATTCCCCCTTTGATGCGGGAGGCAGGCCTAGGTGAAAACAATTTGAAAACATTAATATGCTTTGGAATAACAAAGGTTTTGTATTTTAATTATTTGGGAATTTGTTAAGTTAGTTTGGAAGTTGTAAGGGTGTTATAGAAACCTGAGGTTAATTAATTTGTAAACCCTTATAAATACTGTACTAGAAAGCCTTGAAGGGAGATTTTTGAATGAATTAAAATATATTTGCTTAGTGCAATCGAAGTGAGTTGTTTCTCCTTCTAAAATCAAGCATTTGGCTTGGTCGTGTGAGCGAATCCACGATTAGTGACGTGAGTGAGCTCCGTTGCCCCTGGTTGAGCGAATCCCAGGTTATCTATCTTCGTATCCTTGAGAACCCTTGGCTTTTCCTGCATCACCCTTCCCTTCAAGCTGTCGAACAAGTAGTAAATTCAACTAGCGTTCTTCTGAGTTAGACAAGTTTCTGTTAATGATGTAAGTATTTGGTTCATGTTTTTGTGATCAGGGGAAAGGACGTGAGCTTTGAGAACCTGCATCAAGGTTTCACTCATATCTCTGAGTCGACCTTTGAGAGCACGGAGGGTGTTGCAGAGTACGTAGCTCATCCTGCCCATGTTGACTTTGCAAATTTGTTCCTTTCACATTTGGAGAAAGTCATTGTGATCGATTACAAACCAACTGCAGTAAGAGTTTAAGTCGGAAGGACTATCCCAGGTCTCATATATCGTGCTATTTCTCCGAGTGGAACTTAATTTTCTGTGCAAGAGTTTGATTCAGGTCTGTTTTACCTGATTTACAAACCCTATGTAAAATGAAATAATGAAAGAGATGAGATAATGTTTTTCAAGTCATTGGTTTTACCTCAAATTTTCGCTGCATTGCTTTGTATTCGTGTTGATGCTATTGAATTGGTTTAATAGACAGTTACAACCTACTAATAATGTCTTTAACCTCTTCTATGATGACTCCCTCCATAGCATTATGCTTAGAGCATCAGAGGAGAGACGGGGAGAGGGAGATTTGTGACGCATTTGGTGCCTTGGATTCTATTGGATTGGATTGGATAACTTATTGTACTTCAGGTTTGTGACGCATGAAGAAAAGGAGGCCAACTTCCAAATTGCAAGAATGGAAGAGATGAGTTTTGATCATGACCAATCGATCTAATTCCTTTAACTTGGACAAAACGTGGAATTTGACCTTCCTTTCTTAATTTAACACATACCTTGAATTTAGTGAGTTATCTAACCCAATTCTAAGCACCAAACATGGCCTCGAGGAGTTGGTTTCCGAGTAACTTTTGAGGTTTGGATAGAGCGTTTATCAGCCACCAACACCGAAGAAGTACATTATTTGTCCCATGGTAAGATAGGATCTGAATTCTGATTGCCTTATGTTTCACTTGACTGTAAATCAGAGTCTTTCTCCATGAATCCGAAATTTTAATCATCTGTTTTTGAGTTTTATGTTGAAGGACTCGGATCTTCTTCACTAATCAATAAGAAGAGATTCTTAGATGTACAATACTGTCATTACACAACTCGAATTGAAAGTCTCTTAAGTAAAAACAAGACATATATAGAATTCTTTCGCTAAAAGTAACCGAACTCGACATCCATGAGATCAAAGGAAACATAAATCATTTGTGAAGCAGAGTATTAGCAACAATTAATATAATACTAGAAAGATTTAGCAAATCCTGAGTATCTTGCCAGAGACTTGTTGGTTCAGATGGTGGCTGCTTAAAGTTCTCCGAACACCCATTGAACTCTCCCAAGGCACTAGCTGCTGCATTTCTCACACCATTGTAGTCACCAACCTTCGCTTTCTCCTTGGCCTCCTTGAAATTTGCAACGGCCTCGTTGTAATTGCCGGCACAAGATGTGTACCTCAGCCGCAACGCCGCATTGTCCGTCTGGTTCTTCCACTTTACTATGTGGTCTCTAGTGGCTGTAGTGTTGGAATATCCCAAATCTACGGTGACACCGGCCAGGCTGCGAAGAAGTGCCTCAGTCACACGGGGATTCGAACTTAGGAGCAGAGAACAGAATGACGGGTTCATGGATTGTTTGCAAATAGAATTGAGATCAAATGCCTGAGAAGGAGTCATGACCAAGAAAGAGATTAGCAGAATGCAAATGGAGCTAGGGTTACAAACTGAAGAACACATTTTTCTCATTTCTTTGAGGGTTTCTATAGTGTTGAAAGTGTGAGTTGTTTATATAGTGATTAATGGAAGGTAACGTTTCCTTGGTGAGTAAGAAAAATATGAAAAATATTGATTCTTCACGTGAGGTCTAATTTTGTCTTGTAATTTAAAAGCAATGTGGCAGTTTTTGCAAATTGGTAATTCGTAACTAAATGCGGTCAAGCATTTTGGTGAGAGTCGGTGTGTACTGCCAATTGTTAACATTGTAGTAGTTAGATACATTAATACAGATAAAATTTGAATAAGTGGACTAAATGTCATTCTGGCACGGTTACACGTTGGTGTTTCACGACTTTAAATGCATGTAGTTCAATATTGTAATAGATAGGGAGACATTTTTTAGCATGCCAAGAACATAAGCAGTACACAAAGTGTCATAATACAAATGTTTAATTTTTTTTTAAGTATCCAATTACTTGTATTGTGACATTTGGTATATCTGTATTACTGGCACACTGAAAAATCTCCCGCGAATAAGGTGTTGGGTTCTACACGTACATTTTGAGTTCAAAATTTCTCACTTACCTTAATTATTGTAATAGTTTTAAACCATGCACTACCCCTTAATAATAATAATATTTTTAAAGAAAAACATGCATTTAAATGTTGAAAGATGAGTGTAATTTAAGTTGGGAATGCATGTATTTCATGACACCTTCACAATGTAGGAACATCGTGTAATCAAGTGGCGGACCTAGAAATTTTTCTCTAGCGGAGCCAATGGCACAATGTCAAGTTTGTACCTAAATAGGATTAGGCCTAATTAGACCTTATGAACCAGGTAATGTCTTACTTATTATTAAAATAACGTTTATATTAATATCAATCAAACATTGTCACATCAAATTTTACAATACGAAGAGCTCTTAAATTATTAAGTTGATACCTTTAATGTACTATACAAGCAGACCAAAACAAAATCTATTTTATTTTTTATTTGGAGGAGACAAAAGCAAAGTTAAATTGTAGCAGGAATGGTGAGTTGAAAAAGGATTAGATCAAAACAAATGATCAGAGAAGTTTCAGAGATGGAGGAAGCAAAGGGAGGAGAGTTAAAGAATGTTCTGATGGCAAAGTTCAAAGAAGGAACTTCTGAGAGCCAGATCGAGCAACTCATCGAATCCTATGCCAACCTGGTCAACCTCGTTGAGCCCATGAAGTCCTTCCACTGGTACACAATCCCTCCTCCACCCTAATCTCTATCTTGATTCTTTTACCCAATTATAATGAGTGAAAGAATGAATGAATATGATTCTCAGTTATATGTTTACTTAAAATTAACGATTTGAAAAAAAATGAATATGATTCTCATCATTTTTTTTTGTCAACATTCTCATTAATCTGTTTACTAATAAGTATGGAATTGAAAAAAAAAATTAAGTGAAGGTATCTAGTACCGGAAAATCAAGGTAATGAGATTATCAAGAGGGGATGTTTATCTCATCTCTAATCCTTCATATCATTATTCATTCTCATGGTAAGTAAACATTTCTTGAGGTATATTAAAATAGAGGTGAATGTTTTTTATTTTTAATTTTGATGGGATAAAGGGCCAGTTTTGCAGTGTTTTTTTTTTCTTTTTCAAAAACTACTTATGATGTGCTTTAAGAATAATTAGTTGCAAAATAAAGCAGGTAAGAGTTTGATAAACTGTATTTTTAAAAGGGTTGTGAGTATGAAAAGTAATGTAAAAGCGTTTGATAAATTTTAGTGTAAATGTGATATACAATGACAAAAACGAACATGATAGTGTGGGTGACGACAACAACAGATATTTTACCAAACTGCTTCTAAAAGCTGCTGTATGGAGGCCATTGCTTTTAAAATAAGCATGACATTTTAGTAATTATCAAACACTTTTTTATTGCTTAAATTTAAAGTTAAACAGCTTTTGATAAAAAGAAAAGTACCAAATTGGGCCTCAGAATGAAGAAAACTTACCCTCTCATTTAGGAGAATTAAATTGATTGTTTTTTTAATGAGGAATTCATTATCTACATTCAAGTTGGACAAAATATTATCGTTGCTTCTTCAAAACACCTTAATGTATTTATTATAATAGTAATGCTAAGGAGACAAAACTTTTAAATCAACTTTGCAAATCAAATGATGTGTCACCAATAGAAAATAAGCACGTTAATCAACGTTTAAGTAATAATTCACTCATCAACAACCACATCATTTAGTTTGCAAATTTGGTTTAAATATTTTGGTCTCCCTAGTATTATATGCTCATGTGACAATTTTTTAATGAGTAACTCTAAGGAGACCAAACTTTTAAACCAAATTGCAAATCAAATGATGTGTCACCAATAAATCTAAACTCAACATAACCTTTTTGAGGATGGAAAAGGATCCTCACCGGATCATTTTCTTGGGGATCCTAGGGATCCTGTGATCGGAACCGTCCATCGTACATCGTGTGGTCAGAAATCATTTTAAAATTTAAAATTTAAAATTAAATATAAATAGTACTTAACGAAAACTGACCGTACGATGTACGATGAACGGTTCTGATCACGGGATCCCCAGGAAAAAGATCAGGCGATGATCCTTTTCCTTTGAGGATTTACATATCAATCATTGCACTGAATTTGTTAACCAATCTTTGTGTAATAAGTTGGTGTCCAATGTAGTACTAGAGAATTACTGTATACCATGTCTACATGTGCCCTGAGTAGTATCAGAGACCAACTTTATATCCCAACTGACGTAACAGTATTTTATTTTATTTTTTTGTTTTTATGAGAATGTTGTAGATTTTTCACAACAAACAAGAAATTGTCACATCATTTGATAAACCAAAAATTATGTAATACGTTAGTGTCTGATGTGATCTATTTGCAGAGATTTTTTATAGTGCTCCAACGTATAAATATATTGAACTTTTTAACCGTTAGAACGTTAATCAGGGGAAAGGAGCTGAGCATTGAGAAGCAAGAGGAAGGTTACACTCATGTCTTTGAGACCACCTTTGACAGTGTGGAGGGTATTGCAGAGTTTTCAGTTCATCCTGCCCACCATGATTTTGCCAAACTGTTCCTTCCCAATGTGGAGAAATTATGTTTCATCGCAGCACCAGATCAGCAAGTCATAACCCTCAAAAACCCTACCCGAAGTACACGCTATGTTGATGAAGATCCTTTCCAAATAGAAAGATAAATCAGAATATTTCTTGAATTTGGGCTTTCCCTTTGTATTCCTAATAAGGTGTAACTGTGTAAGTGATTGCAATGGTCTCAGTTTCATGCAATGAGGTTCCCTAATAAGGTGTAACTGTGTAAGTGATTGCAATGGTCTCAGTTTCATGCAATGAGGTTCTAGTGACATTACTCATTCGATGAAGCTATTTGTACCAGTTTGCCAGCAGGTGAAAAACGAAAACGAAAACTGAAGGGTTTGTTTAAAGATTATTTGGTTTTTAGATTTTTATTTTTTTATGATATATACATGAAGAGGTGGGGAAAAATTGGTATTGAACTTTTTATTCATGAGATTCAAACTTAATACCTCTCACTTACGGTGAATTTTTTTTTTTTATACTTTTTTTGCTTGACATATAGGAAGCGAAATCAAAATCTTGAAAGTGAAAATAATTTGAAATAGTTTTTAGTTTTTCTCTTTGTGTTCCGTTCCTTAATGATATGTTTACTACCAAATTTGATTACCAAATAATGTGTCAATGCATGTGTCAATATCTTGCTTAGTAAAATAAATTTTAGAATTTACCTAATTAAGTCAATCACACACTTCCACATTATTACTGAATAAAATTCGGTGAACAAATTTGATGTGCCTAACATTACTTGAATAATTAGGTTTACGAGTTCATTATACTATACAGGCCTTTTAACCAAAATAGTCTTTGAGATTGACATAATTCCTCATTTTGGTCCCTGAGATTGAAAATAGATAAAAGTGGTCTTTGAGTTTGTCCACAGTAAATCATTTTGATCATTCCATGAAAAATCTGTTAACGTCATCGTTAAATTATCATGTGAAAGACTACCCGACCACTTTTTTAATGATATTTTTGTCAAACCAACCCCTTTTAGCCAAAATAGTCCATGAGATTAGCATAACTTGTCACTTTGGTCCCTGACAATGAAAATCGCTAGAAATTGTCCATGAGTTTGTCCATCGTTAATCATTTTGTCATTTCGTAAAATTTTGTCAATGTCCTCGTTAAATTGTCACGTGACGAGGATATTGACATAGTTTGTTAATAAAACTATTTAATTTTGTTTCTTCTGTGAAAATCTTTTGTTACTATCCTCGTCAAGTTGAGAAGTTAGTTTGACAAAAATAGCTTAAAAAGGTGGTTACACAGTTGCTCAAGTGATAATTTTTTAATTAATTACATTTAAATTGGCAGGATCATTAGTTATAGCATTATGGGCCTCCAACAAGTCAGAATATGGCTGGAAGTGCTCTTAACTCCTGAAAAAACCACGAGCGAAACCCAATAAACACTCTTTTGGTACCACCACCAACGACTCTCTCAGCACATTTTGGTTTTCTCTTCGATGGCTACCACCAGGTCCACCACCACCGCTCTCGGCGCCTCCAGTTCAGGTTACCCATTATTTTTCTTTTTATATTTCTCGAATTTATTTTCTTATTCCAGTTCCTTATTTTCTCTGTTTACGCTCGGCCAGGTCTGTTTGTTTCCGACCAAAAAAAACCCATTGAAGATCAAAGAAAATCAATGGGTTTTCCGAGAGGTCGAAACAGGCTGAGCCTGAAAAGTTCACCTTTTTTTCTTTGGGAATTATGAATTTAAATCTACGGTGACACAGGCCAGGCTGCGAAAAAAATGCCTCAGTCACGCGGGGATTCGAACTTAGGAGCAAACAACAGAATGACGAGTTCATGGATTGTTTGCAAATGGAATTGAAATCAAATGCATGAGAAGGAGTCATGACCAAGAAAGAGATTAGCAGAATGCAAATGGAGCTAGGGTTACAAATTGAAGAACTCATTTTTCTCATTTCTTTGAGGGTTCTAATTACTTTTACTGAATTGTTGCAAGTGTGAGTTCTTTATATAGGATTAATGGGAGGTCCGTTTCCTTGGTGAGTAAGAAAAATATGAAAAATATTGATTCTTCACGTGAGGGGTAATTTTGTCTTGTAATTTAAAAGCAATGTGGCAGTTTTTGCAAATTAGTGAATCGTAATTAAATGCAGTCAAGCATCTTGGTGAGAGTCGGTGTATACTGCCAATTGGTAAACATTGTAGTAGTTAGATACATTAATACAGTAATGCTATTCTTACCATGTGTTTATACCACATTTATATACCACCTTATGTGACATCTGGTGTGGACAGCCACATCATTTAAATTAATCAGAATTCTATTTAATTAAAAAACCATTTAATAAACCAATAATTAAAAAAAAAGCTGGAATTAAATGGTGATTGTGGCATACGAGCAGTCTTCTCATTTCTTCCCCGTTCAATCCTACTTCTTCTTCCCTTTCTTCTTCCACTACTGAATAAAAGAACTTGCTGGAATGATCTTCCATTGTTTTCCTTGGTGGGGTGCTGTCTCTACTCTATGAATAACTCTGGTGTGGTGAGTCTGATTATTTACATATTTAGGTGAATAAGAATAGTACTGTTTTAGACACTTTGTATTGTTTGATTTGATATTTTTGGTGCCAAGGTAACTTCTTTTCCAGTTATGTTAACGGAAGTAGATTACTTGTTGTAAAGTTTCAATCTTTGGTTAAAACGATGGAGATTGGATATATCTGCCTAAAAGGTTTGAAAAGTCAGAATTTTTAAAGCAAATTTTGTTTCTGGTGTACCATCGTTTCTTTATTTGGGGGTTTAGTGAAAGCTTTTTTGTGATGTTTAATGTTGTAGAGTTTGATCAGAACTAGTTTATTATGGTGTTGTTAGAAAGCCATCGATATAAATCTTCAATATTTAATTAGGAAAATAAAGATTTGATTAATCCTGAAAGAAAATAGGGAACTTGGGATTTATCTACCAAAGGGATATGAAAAATTCGCATTTTTGAATGCCATTCCGCTTTTGGTGTTTTGTTTAGTTAGGGTTTAATGTAAGATTTTTGTGATGTTTGATGTGGTAGGGTTTCAATGAAGGCCATAGAGAGAGAAAAGCTTTTGAAAGGCGGGGAAGTAAGCATGTCAAAGAAGATTTCTTCCAATGGAGGTGAAGTTGTACTGGAAGTTCGAATCGAAGAGATCAATGCATCAAAAGGATCTCCCTCCAATGGCTCAGAATATTCAGATCCCAAGCAAAGCAAAGTGGGCTCACCCGCCAAAAGCATCGGCTGAGTACAGCAGTGGGTTCTGTAAATCAGTCCCAGTGAGCTCCCCTTCACCTGAATTTTCGAGAGCCAGTCCTGGTAAGCGTCCCAAGTTCCCACATGCAATGAGAGTCTTGCTAGGAGAAAGTCACTAAATAGGTCAATTAACTCGAAACCCAAGTCAAGATTTGATGAACCCTCAGTAGGCATTGATCACAATACGTTTCATGGTTTGATTATTGTTTATTATGTTCTTTATTAATGTCAAGATGGATCAGAGAAGAATAAACATCTAAAACATTAGAGACCTTATTATCTTAGTATCTATAATTGGCTTAGTTCCTCAATAATACATTAGAGACCCTATTAATGGCAAACAAATAAAGAGACATTTTATCACTTTTAGATTAGGCTTTCTGATCACTTTCAAATTAGGTTTTCTTATCACTTGAAAACCGAACCTTTACGGCAAAGATGAAAGAAATAGTATTACATATTGTTATATTATTGTGATCGACATTATACATCACTTCTTGTTAGGATAAAAGATTTTTTGCTGTGGGGTTTGTTTTTTCAGCCATTGCAGTGCATACATTAGAATTAAGAGACTTGCACATATGGCTAGTGTATTTACATTGATAGTGTGGTTTAATATATAAACTTGTATAATTATGTTTTATGTTTTAGGAACAGGGAGCTCTTCTAATAAATTTGCTGAAGAAGATGATGTAGTTGAAGTGAGTTCTTGTAATGAAACAGAATGTGATGGGGTTCATACAATAGAAACTTTTAATGAAAGTATTGAAGAAGATGATATAATTGAAGCAACTTCTAATGCCACTGAAGGAGAAAGCAATGGTGTTCATGCAATGGAAAATAATGGGACTAACATGGAGAACACAATGAATGTGGAAGAAAAGGTCCAAGAGCCTCAAGTTGGAATGATCTTTGACAACGCGGATCAAGTGGCTACATATTACAAAAAATATGGGAGACAATCAGGATTTCTAGTGATAAAGAGATCATCAACGAAGGGAGATGATGGAAAATTAAGGTATATTACTATGTGTTGCGCTCGATTAGGTACATCAAAAAGTACTTCAAGTAATCCTCTTAAGCCATATCCAAGTATAAAGAATGATTGCAAGGCTCAACTAAGGGCAGGTTTATACTTGGGTGAGAAGTGGTGAGTGAATTCTGTAAACCTTGATCATAATCATGGGTTGAGTCCAACAAAAACTTGTTCTTAGAAGTGTTTTCGGGAAGTTAGTTCTTCTGTAAAAAAGAAGCTTGAAGTAAATGATAAAGCCGGAATAAGGGTCAACAAAGTTATAATTCAGTGGTGGTTGAAGTTGGGGGGAATGAGAACATGAAGTGTTTAGAAAAAGATTGTAGAAATTATATTGAAAAGGTAAGACGCTTACGACTTGGAGAAGGGGATGCCACTGCAGTTCAAAACTACTTTGTAAGCATGGAAGCTCAGAATGCAAATTTCGTCTATGCAATTGATTTAGACAAAAATGGCCGTTTAAGAAATGTATTTTGGGCAGATGCAATGAGTAGGGCAGCATATGAAGAATTTGGTGATGTTGTAACATTTGACACAACATACTTGACTAATAAGTACGATATGCCATTTGCTCCATTTGTGGGGGTTAATCATCACTGGCAATCAATTTTATTGGGATGTAGATTGATTTCAAGGGAAGATAACGACTCCTGTATTTGGTTGTTTAAGATCTGGCTTACTTGTATGTCTGGTTATGCTCTAAGTGGAATAATTATAGATCAAGACAAAGCTATGAAAAAAGCGATTGAAGTTGTTTTTCCTAATACTAGACATCTGTTGTGCTTGTGGCATATAATGAAAAATGTTCCTGATAAGCTCAAAAGTTATAAGGAATATGAGTCCATGAGTTATTCGTTAGATAACATTGTTTATGACTCAATGACTTCTGAAGATTTTGAAGAATGTTGGGCTGAGATGATTGGAAAATATAAGTTTAAAAAGCAAGCACGTAAATGGTTAAGAAGCTTGTATTCAAAGAGACATCATTGGGTGCATGTGTATGTGAAAAATAAATTTGGGCTAGAATGTCAACGACACAAAAGAGTGAGAGCATGAATGCATTTTTTGATGGCCACGTGAACTCCAAGACTACTTTAAAACAATTTGTGGAGCAATATGAGAATGCATTAAGGAGTAAGGTGCTAAAAGAGGCCTTTGCAGATTCTGATTCTTTCTCATCAAATGTTCGTTGTGCAACTCACTATGACATGGAAAAGCAAGTTCAAGATGTTTACACGATTTCAAAATTCAGGGAGTTCCAAAAGGAATTGACAAGTATAATGTATTGTGACAGGGTTTCAGTTTAGTTGAAACTGATAATGCAATTTGGAGTACCAAATAGCTGAGCGTATTCTGATCAAGGAGAACAAAAAGAAGACTGTCATTTTCAAGGTCCAGTTTAATGAGCGTGAGATTGAAGTTAATTGCAATTGCTGCAAGTTTGAGTTTAAAGGCATATTATGTAGACACACGCTTTATGTTTTAGTTCATCATGACATTGACTTTATGCCATATAAGTACATCATTCGGAGATGGAGGAATGATGCGAATAGATGCCACACAAGGGTTAGGATAAGTTACAGTAATTGGGTTGCTACACCTGAAGCACAAGGATCTGATAAGATGCAGAAAACCTTTGATGACATTAAGGAATTAGCAAATGATTCTGATGATAAGTGTATGCTTGTGGTGAGATGGATGCATAAACTAAAGGAGCAAATATGTAAACATGACGGAGCGGCTAGTAGCACTCAACCAACACCACAGTCACATGTTGCTATGAACTCTAATCCTCTTCCTAACCCAAGTCAGCGTATACTTACGCCATTGTCAGCTAGAGGTAAAGGTCGTCCACCATCTAAAAGGAAACAATCCAAGGCTAAGCAAGTAATCAAAAGAAGACAAAAACGACAGAAAAAGATTACATCTCATAAGGACAATACAGATGATGAAGGAACACAAGTAACAAACATATTTTTTTTATATAACTAATAAGTTGATAAATCATAACATGTTTCACTTGCAACTTTTGTAGAAATCCATAGAAAGTGGTGCAATATGCCATATTGATGGTCCACCTCCTTGTAGAAGTGATAACATAGTTGCAACATAAGAGAGTAATGTCGTTGTGAAGGTATGCAATAAATATATTGATCTTCTTTTTATCTTTTTTCTTAGTTAATAATCATTGTCATTATAATTACTATACTTACTCTTTGTAATTGTAATTACTTTTATTCTTTGGGATTTAGCATTCTCATCTTACACAAAGAGTTCAAATTTGCATGCCTGCCAACCAATATCCTATTTTCCCCCATACTAATGTAAGTTGTGCATTTTGTCTTATTGATAGATTTGAATTGCTTTTGTGTTAGCTATTGAACAAATATTACCTACTGTACGAAAACATGACTTTGTTATTGGGACTCAGTCAAGGTGGTCATCCAAACCCGTTGTACAAAGAGTCTAAGATTGGAAATATAAGTTATCCTATTATGCATGGAAATTATGTCTAGGTAAACATTGAGAGGTTGCATATAATTTTTGTTGTTGTTATTAATTAAATATTTATTTACATCACATACTATAATGCTATTTATGTAGTTCTTATGTTTTTTTCTTCTTTATTTAGGGTCAACAATACACATACTAGAATGGAGGTTATAGTATGTACAATATGCATAGCTCTACTTCAAGAGGAAACGATGACCAGGAGCTCAACAAAGCAATGGAAGCAAAAATGAAAGCAATTTCTTTATGCAGTTTGAGTTTTTGTGGATTTAGACCATATTTCTTCTAAACATAGATTTCAATGCATTTCAAATATTTTGTAACAGTAGCCATTATGCTGACATGTTACTCTTCTAATTCTTGTTGTATAGAAAGCAGAGTCATTTACATTGTGCTTGCAATTCATATTCGTGTCTTCAGGATTCTACAAATGGTAATGTAGTCTCCTCAGGAGCTCAGCAGTTCTTCAGTAAACAGATGGCATATTTACAAGAGTTAACACATTTGTAGCCATATTTGTTATGTTTTCTTTTCGATCAATTAGTCGAAATATTCAAAAGTATTGGATTGAAGCTTTGTTATGTTGCAACTAACACATTCAATCCCCGCAGTGAAGTGCGGACACATTTTCTAGTTAACACCTAAGCCAAGGCAGACGTTCAACATATACTATGCATAACAGAAATCCCAATTCGACATTTGTAATGTACTTATATGTTTCTTTTGCTTGTTCCAAGATGTCAATGTACAAGTAAAAAAGAAATTTTTTGTTTGATAACATTGAGTGGGTAATGGAGGATGGCGGCCTGATATGAACTGTATCATTAAAATGGATGGTCTGATTCACTATCTACGTATTGCCATCATTCTTCATGACCATTGTATTACTGTAATGGAGGTCTTGAATTGCATCAGTTGTGATATTCCCACAGGAGGACTTCACCCATCCAGTCGATGACACAGACCTGCCGACCCTTGTTAAAAATGTGCCATTTAAAGCCTTGAAATCCAAAACCAATGAAATAATAAGGGGCAAGCTACTATGCTCCGAAAGCTCTCATTCAGTTTTCGTGCTCCGCTTGTCCAACCAAAGATGCAAATTAGCGTCAACGAACCAAACACTCAAGGCATTTGTGACACTAAAACCAAACTTGTGGCTCTTCCCATCCAATATCCTCCCTAAAAAAGGCGTGATTTCAATATCATAAGAAGGGAGATTGTACGAGCCAATCGCAGTAATTGGACTCCACAGGAGGGGATTGAATCCTCTAGTGAAAATCACAGTAAAAGGCTAGATTGCACCAACAACCTTACCATCTAAACTCACCACAACCTCCCTAAAAGGCCAGTTTCTAGGCGTACCTCTAAGATTATTTACATCAATGTACTTATTCAGAGCATTTGAATACAAAAACTCATCATTCTCATGAAATGAAACATATACCTCCAACACAGCCCTATAAGCATTCTGTGAAATCTTAAATTCCTTCAACTGTGTATCGGTCGAATTCTGGATTTCAAACCACAACCCATCATTCAAAGGTGGATTTCTCGAAACGGGCAAGGTCAAATATGCCCAATAATGGTACCCAAAATCCAAATTTCCCAAATTTTGCTCATAGTTATAATTCAAATTCTTCTCAGTAGGGTAAAAATGGATGCTAATATTCACATGGTAAATCTCTGTGTTTGTTTTATCTACCAAATTTCCAAGATAATTTGATTGTTCTAAAGCAAAGAATAGTACCTTGTGATGTCCTTCTTGACACTACAAAAAATCCCATTCTGCGTTGGCTCAGTTATGCAGCTCCTGAGAAGCTCAACGTTGCCGAGCCAAACCCCAAAAATCCGATCATTGGTAGTCCACACTAACGTGAAAAAAACTGGGGTGAAAAAAATGGCATGAAAAAACTGGCGTGGAAGAAGAAATGGGAGAAGAAGCAGGATTGAACGGGGAAGGAAAGAGAAGATTCCTCGTATGCCACAATCACCATTTAATTCCAGCATTACTGTATCCTAATAGGCACCTCAATTATTAATATTTTATAATTTACTTTGATTTTAGTCAAACAATGATGACCAATATACAATACATTTTGTTACAAGGTTTATTACAAGGTTATTCACTTGTAACCAAACGAATGAAATTGACCTCGGTATTATAATTTCAAGAATACAAAATGAAACAATATTTTGAGGTGTCTTCCAAACAACTTCTAACATTTAGGCAGATCAAGTGGTGGTAGAGGCAAAGTAGACTCTGGCGTCCCTCCATTTTCAACCTCAAAAGCCACAGCCAGCCCCCACGGCAGATGAACGTCCAAATGACAATGCACATACGAGATACCTGAAACAATAATTTAAAACAAATAATCAAAACTTAATTATTTATAACATATTTAAAATACAAAGAAACTTAATTAATGAGATGATTAAGAAAACTAACCAGGATTATTTGCTCGAAACCTGATCACAGCCCATTCTCCGACCGACACCAATTGTGTTGCGTACTTGCGGATTAACGAAGTTAAATTTTTTGGGGTCATTAATTGGGTTGTAATTTCCAAACCCTTGTGCCAATACATGGAAACTGAAGCCATGGAGATGCATCGGGTGGTTCTCAATGGCCAAAAATGCTGTGTTCTGAAACACCAACTGTACTGTCGAATTGAACTTTAGCGTCTTGACCTTGGTTGATTTTGGCGCAAATATCAGGGATAGGTCAAGGCTAAGGTTCGTGTCCATGTAGTCAAACTTGATTGGAGGCTCGCTAGGAAAATCTCTGGTGTAAACCCCGCTCACGTTGTTAAAATGTGCTTCCAGCATGGACGTATTGGTCGGGACCATGAATGACTCGTTGTTCATGCTCGCAGACAATCGATTATTGAATAAGCCCTGACATGTGGCATTTTTGGGACACATCGCCAAGTTAACGCCAACTGTCACGAACATGTGCTCATCCACTTTGTGTGGGACTGGGACCCAATGGGGCCCACCAGGGAGGCTGGTGAGATTGGTGAAGAACTTGTTGGCCAACTGCGTGTCGTGAGGGTTGGGCATGGGGGGCATAATGGGGGTTGATGAAGTGTAGCCTTTGTAGACGATGATGCCTCTGGTTGTCGAGTTATCAAGGCCGACGGTATCATCAGCACTAGCGTAGGGAGTGGCGGCCATGTAATAAGATCCATTAAGTTGATTGAATTTGACGAAAACGTCGGTGGTCTGATCGGGTCCAGTAACCACCACGTCTGTGACATAAGGAGTCGTGTAGGAGGCGTCGATGGCAACAACTGTCATGTTGTGGTTGGCTATCTTGAAGAATAGCTCGGTATTGAGTGCAGCGTTGATTAGGCGTAACAAGTAGGTCTTTCCTCTCACCACACTAAGTTGATATGTTCTAATAATTTGATGTCAATTTGTTAATATTCACCATGTAAAAATAACATATAAACTAAATTAATAAATTTATGAGTATGCATGCATGCATGGTTACGTACGATTTTGGGAGCAGTCGTAAAGATCGCCAGGAAGTCCATTGATGGTGTAAGCATTTGAAAGGTTAGGAGCTATTCCTTTGGATATGCCTTCTTGCTCAATGTCGACCACATTGCCACTGTACCAATCTCCTGCAATTCCATCAAACTGTTAATATATAATCAGTCATCAAATTTACTATTTGAAGTACGTATTAAGATTAACGTTAAACAAGTTGAATGGTATAGTTTAATCGTTAATTACCTAATATGATGGGAACTTCTTTGGCGGGCTTGGGGAAGGGGAAGGATCGACCGGCTTTCGGGTGTATTATAAGCGCTCCGTGGACAGTTGCGCGGAGCCACGAAATGTGGGCATGCCACCAAAGGGTGCCTTCTTGTCCCGTGATATTAAATTTGTAAGTATAGCTTTGTCCGGGGGGTATAGGACATTGAGTTACGTATGCTGGCCCATCTGCCCATGCACTCAGAAGCTGAAAGACTCCATGCCTGCATTAAGAAAGAAACTATACAACGTGAACAAAACATAACTCAACATTCCCCTTGGGGGTTGTTAAATGGTTTTGGATAATTTGTGTTTACCAGTGAATAGTAATGTTATAGGGTGATTGATTTAAAACATGGATGATAACTGTGTATCCATCTCGTGCATATATGGTTAGTCCAGGATAACTCTCATTCACCAGTAATCGATTGATTATGGCATAGTCGGGTAACAGTCAGGTTGTTCACCTGAAAACAATGAAAAAAAAGTGTCATGACTACTATTATTCAAAGGAAACATTCAAACATTTGGTGAGGAAATATGCATGAGAAAATAAGACTCGCAAAGGATTCGTTCGAAATTGTCTCTGAAAGCCTCTTCAATGACCCAAAAGTACTTAAATTATTCTTGTTAAATTGAATCAGATGTATTTTTAAATGCTATAATACGCTTTTAGCCATTCTAGAAACATTAACGAGCGTAACCAAAATTGAGGCAAGACTTACACTGAACGAGTGCTCAACAATTGCACCAGAGGCTACTGAGGAAGCCAATAGAGCTAGAGCACAAGCTAGCACAAAGGCTAACCGTGCAATATGGGGAACAAATTAAAAGAGCTATCTCAAGGGGAAAAGAGAAGTCTGAGCATCGGCTATTGTTATGGAGATATTATATTACTCTTCTGATGTCTCAGTGGTATATAGATGGTATGTTTATATAGGCATTTGGAAGGTATTTGCTAACCCATTTTTTCCACAATTGCGTGACGAATTAGCAAACAAATTTGCATTTATTTTGATAAGGACTTTGAAATTTTGAACATAGAGGCATATAAAATGACTTTGGTATATATTAATATATCCAGTAACAGTTTGATAGAATCGTTGACTCATCAGAGAATGCTAGCATAAAGATATGAGCAAAGCCAGAAACTTGGTTCTTCAAGCAAAACAACCAATAACATCATTGTGACTGTGTCCAAACCGCAGTTTACAGGCTGGCCAACTAAAAGAAAAGGGAACTCCCGCGGTGTACTAGAACACGGTTAGATTTGAATATTACTCAATGTAAACATATTAAGACATGCATTTTCCCAGTAAATAACTGAGCTCTGAAGAGACTTTAATAAAGTCGGTTCCATTTGTGTAAATTATATTTTCTTTATTTTTATATTTAATTTAGGAGCAGTTCTTAGTACTTAAGAAATTAAAAGGTTTATATTACATCCTGAGTACTCTATATAAAATTTATTATTAATCCTATGTTGTACTTGTCGCTCTTTACCTTCAATACTCATTTTTTGTGTTTTACTTTATCTCAATCCATCAATTGAGTTGAATGATACATTAGTTTCGTTGATGTGGCATGGATTAATTCAATTCTTTTAAATATGTTCAGCTCGTTTTCACAATTGGATAATCTAAAACCCCAAAGATCACCTTGGCATGAAATAGCCCAGTTTTTAAAGATTGTCATTATCCCATAAGAGAATTTAGAGAGCAAAATGAGATATTGTGTAGAATACAAGAGGAATAATAAAAAACAAGATAAAAATTTGTTAAAAAAACAAGATAAAAGTTCAATGCATGTGTATTTTCTTATCACCAAAATATATCAAAATCCACTAATTAAACAAACTTCAACCCTAAACTTTAATAATATTAAAATTTGCGGGTCCAAAAAATAGAAATGATAGGCTCACACTTAATATGATTTTTTTTTATGTTAACAGTGATACAAGTAGTATTAAATAAGGATGAGGATCCTCTTCGTGGAAATCATAGGAATCTTCACATTCTAACCGTTCATTGTACATCATGGGACTAGTTTTCGTCAGATATTATTTGTGTTTAATTTTAAATAAAGAAAGTTAAATAATTTCTGACCGCACGATATATGATGAATGGTTAAGATGTGAGGATCCCTAGGATCTCTACAACTTGGATCCGGATGGGATCCAAATCCATTAAATAAATAGTCAGATCTGCCTATCCTATATTTTTATGAAAAGTAATCTTTTACTTACTTTCTCTGCAAATTGAAAATTATTTAATTAATGTCCGGCAAAGAAAATAAAACATGATAAAGTGTTTACTTATGCGTTTACGCCATTGCTTTTCTGCTGTAAGGTGACCCATGCATAGTTTGCATATGATTTAATATTCTTGTAAATAAGGTGTTGGATTTCTATTTATGTGTCAAGGTTCTAAGCTCCTCTAATTCAAAATTATTTTAATAGTTTTGAATTTCCCTCTTACTTTTAATAATAGTAAAATTTAAAAAAAAGAAAAAGAAAAAGACCATGCATCGTTTATTGTTTCTATTTGGCAGGGCCGGCCCTGAAGGTAATTTATGTAGGCGCCCGCCTAGGGCTCCCAAAAGTTTTATATATTCTGCAAATAACATTTTAATACAGGAAAAGTAAAAAAAAAATATCATAACTCATTTGTTGGTACAGTGGAAATGTTTGGCTTCCTTCAAAACATGAAGCTACCTTTTTAGTTACTAGTTTTTTCTTATTTTTCAAATTTATTCACTATCCATCTATCCAAATGCTTAGAAAGTTATAAAACTTAAGTCACTTTGCAATCTTTTTTTCTTTCTACTTCCCAATATCTCCATTCCTATCAAATGTTTAAATCAGCAATCACATGGTTTTGAAGATTGTACTTTAAGGTAATCACAACTTTGAATTTATATTTTGCTTTTTCAATAATTTATTATTTAATGAATTATTTTAATATTCGATTTGTTAGTGTGATGTTGATTTTAGAAAAAAAGGCAAGATAAACAATTGGCATTGTTGAATTTATTATACTCGTTAATCAAATTTTATTGTTCTTTACTCTCTTGATCATCAAGTTTTATTGTTCTTCACTCTCAATCTCAAACTCTTGACTGCGAAATTTAGTACATTTGCATCTGAAAACGTGAGACGTGTAATATTTACGTAGTGTTTGTATATCTATCTTCTTTTAATATTAATTTTTAATAATATCTGATGTAGAAATATAATTTTTTTAATGTATTTAGCGAGTTCTTTTTTTATACATGTCATGTATAAAAAACCGAGGGTTAAAGAACTTTAGAACCCCATTTCAAAGGCTCGCCTAAGACCCCCTAAATTCTGAAGGCCAACCTGCTATTCGGCCACCGACAAAATATTTGGATTTCGTTATGTTTTTTTTTTTATTTATTTTTTATCTGAGTGATACTATATTGTTTATTTAATTATATATACAATGATGAGTTTTATTTTTTATAAACGAATATGACATAGGAATATATATATATATATATATATATATATATATATATATATATATATATCTGCATATCTGTAAAACGAATTTAATTTATATATATATATATATATATATATATATATATATATATATATATATATATAAAACAATGAATATTTGCTTCTGGAGAGCTCGAGGGGTAGATCAATCTGAAGACTTTTGAATAAGTTGATAAGATCTTATGATCATTTCGAGTAAATTGTAGCAATGGTCCTTTAACTTTAATCAAATTGAAGCAATGGTCCCTCAACTAAAAATCCATTACCATTGGTCCCTCAACTTATCAAAATGTGTAGCTATAGTCATTTTCATCAATTTCGTCAAAATTTTGTCAAAATAAGTTAGGTTGGAATGACCATTTATACAATTAGGATCCCTCAACTCATCAAAGTGTGTAATTATGGTCATTTTCGTCAACTACATAAATTTTTTTGTCAAAACGAGTTATGTTAGAAGGACCATTGCTACAATTGGGTTAAAGTTAAGGGACCATTTCTCCAGTTGAATTAAAGTTGAGGGACCAATGGTAATGGATTTTTAGTTGAGGGACCATAGCTGCACGTTTTGATGAATTGAGGGACCAATGGTAATGGATTTTTAGTTAAGGGACCATTGCTCCAATTGAGTTAAAGTTAAGGGACCATAACTACAATTTACTCTTTCTAGCCGCTAGTTGTTGCTTCGATTTCCCACCATCGTAGCTGACCATTCGATGAAACCCTAAACCACTACACGTACATTTCCATCTTTGACCGATTAAAACCCCAGAAATTTTTGCTAGGTAGAAATCGTGAATCTTACCTCATGTCATATTGAAAATTCGTTAATAGTTTCGTAATTAAGCTACTTGTTAGCATACACAGACTGTTATCTTGTATATAAACTTCAATCAATAATCAATGGAGCTAGAAATTTAAGGAACAGGAAACTTCGAGAGAGAGATTTTCAGAGAGAGAGAGAGAGAGCTTGAAGATGAAGCAAATGAGCTGCATACATTCATTCACACGCACACTGTGCACATGTAACCATTGGGGAATGAGAATATTCCCTCATTACATCATTCAAATCTAGCACTTCATTCATCTACCCTATGAGGTAATGACACATGGCATAAACCATCATTTACTCTAAGATTACATCTTAGCTGCACACTTGGACTATGATCCAAGGGCTGACATTTAAACTAAGTTCTACACTTATTTCTTATGCTATTTCAGCATATACACTTACATACTAACACTCCCTTCTAAGTGATGTGCTGAAATCACCCCTAGAACTTTCCTTAGAAATTCAAATCGATCCCTTGCTAAAGCTTTAATGAAGATATCCGCAATTTGTTCTTCAGTCTTGCAGTATAGCAGATCAATCTCACCATCTTGAAGTGCATCTCGAATGAAATGAAATCTTTGATTGATATGTCTGGTTTTGTGATGATGAACTGGATTCTTTGATATAGCAATTGCTGAAGTATTATCACACAGCAACTGAGTTGGTTCTGCTTGCTCTTCTCCAAAATCAGAAAGCACAAATCTCAGCCAAATAGCTTGTGCAGTGGTTTCTGCTACATTGATGTATTCTGCTTCTACAGTTGAGAAAGCAACATTGCTTTGCTTGATAGAGGCCCAAGAAAACACACCCGAACCAAGGTTAAATGCATAGCCATATGTACTCCCCATGTCATCTTCACTTCCACTCCAATCACTATCACAATAACCAATCAACACTGCACCTTTTCCCTTCTCATAGACAATGTCATAGTTCACAGTGCCTTGTATGTATCTCAAGACTCTTTTAATTGTTCCCATATGCTTCTTGGTAGGATTATGCATGAACTTAGCCAATAAGCTTGCTGCAAACATGATATCTGGCCTAGTTGCTGTTAAATATAGCAAACTCCCCACCATTTGCCTATACAAAGTCTCATATGCCAGATCACTCCCATCTACCTTTGAAAGTATTTCATTCACAGCCAAGGGTGTTGCAATATGTTTGCAATCTCTGAGTCCAAACTTCTCAAGCAAAGTCTTTGCATATTTCTTTTGGTGCAAGAAAATGTAAGTGTCTGTCTGCAATACTCCAAGACCAAGAAAATGGTGAAGCAATCCTAGATCAGTCATCTCATACTGTCTCATCATCTCACTTTTAAACTCAGCCATTATTTCCTTTGAGCTTCCTACGTAGATAATATCATCTACATACAGTGACACAATGAGAATGCCATTGTTGGATGTCTTGATATACAGTGTTGCTTTACTCGGGCTCTTATGAAAACCAGCCTTGGTAAAATAAGAGTTTATCTCCTCATACCAAGCTCTTGAAGCTTGCTTCAGACCATATAAAGCTTTTCTGAGTCTGTACACTTTATCTTCTTTGCCTTGTATCACAAAACCAGATGGTTGGTCTACATACACCTCCTCATTCAACACTCAATTTAGAAATGCTGACTTTACATCCAACTGAAATAGCTTCCAACCTTTCTGTGCAGCAAGTGCCACCAAGGTTCTAACAGTGTCAAGCTTTGCCACATGAGCAAAAGTTTCATTGAAGTCTATTCCAGGCTTCTGTGAATATCCATTTGCCATCAACCTTGCCTTGTTTTCCTGCACAGATCCATCTAGATTCAATTTTGTTTTATAAACCCATTTGATTCCAATAATTGGTTTATCAAATGGTCTATCAACTAGCTCCCAGGTATTATTCTTCTCAATCATGGTAATCTCATATTCCATAGCTTTCTGCCATGATTCATCCTTGGTAGCTTCTTAAAAAAAAATTGGTTCTATAATGTACATATTGCATTTCTCATACGCCTTTGTAATACTTTTGTACTTGAGATGAGTGTAATCAATATCCTGTAAACCTGTCATCCCTCATTGGTCACAGATCTCAGTGCTTGAGATTGGCACTTCACTGTCTTCACATTGTCCTTCAGAGTCACATGAACTCCCTTTAAAACCTTGTTCTCCTTCTGGAACTTCAGTAATTTGAATACTCATACTCATTTCCTTCTGTGCATTCTAATCCTAACATGCATCTTCATTGAACACATCTCTAGAAACAATCACTTTCCCAGATTCAATGTTATATAGCCTATACCCCTTCTCACAACCACCATAGCCCAAGAAAACGCACATTGTGCTTGCCAAATCCAATTTCTGTCTCTGTTGAGTTGGCAAATGAGAATAACACAATGAACGAAACACCTTTAGATGCTTAATTCCTGGTTTCCTCCCACTATATGCTTCAAAATGTGTTTTCTTATTCAAGGCTTTGGTTAGACACCTATTTAAGATGTACCCAAAAGTATTGACTGCCTTAGCCCAAAATTAGAGTGGAATCTTCTTCTCCAACATGAGACACTTAGCCATTTCCACAATAGTTCTTTTCTTTCTCTCTGCCACACCATTTTGCTGTGGTGTGTATGGAGTGGTGAGTTGTCTTTCCAAGCCTACATCTTCACAGAACTTGTTAAATTCCATAGAAGTGTATTCTCCCCCTCTATCACTTCTCAACTTCTTCAATTTGTAACCACTCTGCAATTCCATAGTGGCTTTGAATCTTTTAAACACATTAAACACTTCAAACTTGTGTCTTAAGAAATAAACCCAGCACATCCTTGTGTAGTCATCTATGAAGGTGAGAAAATATCGATTCCTAGACTTTGTAGTTGTCTGCATTGGACCACATATGTCACTGTGTATAAGTTCTAGAGGAGTTGATGCTCTAGTAGTAGCTTCCTTTGGAAATGTCTCCCTACATTGCTTACCCAGAACACAGCCTTGCATCAACTTCAAACTACTCATGTTCAGGTGTCCCAATCTTCTGTTCCATACTATGGTAAAGTGACATACACTTGCCTTAAAAGCAATGTGCATTCTAGACTGCAGTTTCATTGGAAAACTTTGATTTCCTCTCATTGGTACTCTTACAACCATGTTAGTATATAAATTGTCATCATAAATTTCCACCTTGTGATCTCCAAACACCGAGTAGTAGCAATGCTCCATCATTTGACCCACACTAAGCAAGTTTTCTTTCAATCTAGGCACAAACATAACCTCATTGATGTATCTCTTGCCTATTTTAGTTTCAACCACAAGACTCTCTTTGCCAGTCACTTCAACAAGTTGTCCAGTACCCATTTCAACCTTTGCAGTCATATTCTTATCAATATCAACAAGTAGATCATCCTTACCTGTCATATGATTACTACACCTACTATCTACATACCATACATCATCACATCCTTTTACACTAGTACTAGTTTTATTACTAGCATAAAACATAGTTGGTGTAGATTCTACCTGAGTGGCATAATTGAGTTTTTGCACTGGTTTCTTGCTATTGCAGTCCCTTGCAAGATGAACAAACTTGTCACAGTTGTAACACTTTGGCTTGCCTTTGAATCGACACTCACCAAAATGCAATTTGTCACAATGCCTGCAAGGATTTCTAGCACCATCAGTGGGTAGGCGAATGCATTGGCTCATTCGATCGCTGTCGTGGACAAATGAAGGTGGAAAAAAAAGATCTTCCCCACCTGCTCAAGAAAAGTCGAAGACTTCCTCAACTGCTCGTGAGGGTCCGCTTGCGGCTGATAAACTTGTGATTGACTTGACTTTTTCCAAGAGGAAGAAAGATGAGGTTGCTAGATCTGAACCAGTGACGCTTGCAATGTCAAAGGTGGCTAGTACGATTGCTGATAGGATTGCTCAACGTAGAAGTTTTGTCATACACCCAATGATGAAATTTAGGCCAAAACGTCTATCGGGGGCTAAGTCTGGTTCACCTTTGGAGAGACTTGCTACTATGAAGAGCGATAAGGTAGACTCTACTACTAAAGTAGAACCAAGGCCTGTTCCCTCTGCTGTTGAGACTGATTCGCCTGCTAGGAATGAGGAGACTGCTCGCGTGGGCAGCTGTGAGAAATCCACTAAGTCTGCTTTTGGGGATGCTGTTGAGATCTGTGCGCTTTTGAAACCATATATGCTTAAAGACATGGACGTTTGTGCCAAGTTTATCGATGACGTTAGAAAGGTTGTTTGCCTAAGTTCCTTTGCGAGGCGTGAGGCATACGGCTAATTATTGGAAGACTGCTCTACTTGTAATGATGCAGAAGACGGTTATTCTGGCAGCCAAGTTTATGCTTATTGACCAAGAGGATACCAAGGCTACCAAGGAGGTGGCAAATGCTGTGGCAGCTGAAGCTTATTCTTCTGCCGAGAAGATTAGGAGGTTGGAATCTGAGCTCGTCGCTTTGAAAAGGTATAATATCTTTGCCCCTACTTTTCTGCAGCTTAAAATTGCTCGCCAAGAGATTGTTGACTTGAAGACTAGGCTTGACGCAATCTAAGTTAAGTATGAAAGTGCAGAGAATGAGATCGAATGTCACATACGTTAGATTCAAGATCTTAAACGTGCCATTTCTAAGCTTTGTTCTGCTGCTTATTCAAATGATGAAGAGTTGATTGATGCTTATAACCAAGTGATCCACTTCAAGAAGGTCATTGATAGGCTTGAACCCCAAATGTTGGAACTCCAAGGTACGCTGAAGATCAATGAAAGTTTGAAGAAAGAAGTGGATGAGCTGCAGCGCATCCTTGTTGGTATGCTTGAGGAGAACGAGCAACTGGAAGGTGAGAAGGCTGGGCTCGAGGCTCCGCTTGTTCAGAGTCAGGCCGATTTCAACAAGCTGGGTTATGTAGATCATCTCTTTGGTAGGCCGTCTGACTTCGAGTTTGTTAGGATAGACTTAGAAACCTTCTCTATTTCTCCGGAAGACTTGCTTGCCTTTACTTTTGAGGCCTCTATTGGTGAAGTAGTCGGAGAGGTTGATGTCCAAGCTAGAACAACCGGGGGTGAAGCACTGGATGATGCCGCTGCTGGGAACATTGCGGTTGCTAAAGGTGTGATGGCCAAGTAGTCGTGGGATGTCCAAGCTGTTGAAGGTAGTCTTTTAGGTAGCCTTTAGGATTTTCTTTGTTTTCCTTGTTGCTCTTGTTTTGCTTGAACCCTTTCGACCTTTACTAGTCGTTTATCAATTTTGCTAGAAAATTTAATAAACTTGCTTCCTTCGCTTTTCTTCATCTTCACTTATTTTGTTTACGCCTAACCTTTGACTTTTAGACCAGGGGCAGATGTGTTGCTTTTCTATAAGCAGACAAGCCCGTGTAGCCTATGCAGTCGTAGGTAGTGGTGTAGAACTTTTGCAAGGTTGTTAACCATAGGGTCAGCAGCAGGACGCCTTACTTACAGAAGCAAACGAGTCCGCGGGACCACTTAGTTTTTAACCTTGGCTTTCTTCAATCCTTTGAGCTGTGTAGCCCGCATCACAACATACTAAAGATTTTTGGGTTATGAAATTCGCTAACCTTTCGTATCAAAAGTACATGGTTGTATGGAATTTCATAAGTAAAGGTTCGAGAGACCTCTTTGCTCTTTATGTAACCAAATTTGTGGGTTGCGTAGCAAGTATCACAACACTTTAAGAATTGGTGTTGATCTAGTTGATCATTCCGCGCTTGGCAGAAGTGAAGCTTATCGACTACGTAGCATGTCGGCAGTGGATAAAGCTTCGTATATGCACACTAGCTTGTTTAACCTTTCACAAGAATGTGAGGTTGTATAAGTCTAGCGCAGTTTTACTGCTCGAAGGATAAATCGTAGGCAATCTTCTGAAAATCGTATGCTACCATAGTGCACTCGGTAACAGCTTTAGGGTTCCAGGGTAGCCGTCCATGGGGCGTACTGGGTAATGTGCCTCATCCGTCTCTAAGACCCGGTTCCCCGCGAATTAGGCCAAAAGACCCAAAATCCTTCAGTTAGCTAAGCCTTGAAAAAGACCATTGTGGCTACTTTTAGGAATCCCGGCGCAAGCCATCGTGCACCTAGTTATACCAAAGTAGCCCGGCTCATCCACGTTTGGATATTCGGAGTGTAAGTTTATCCTTTCGCCTTGAATAGCAGACCCATGTGGGTGTCGGGGAATAGGTTTACCTTCTCGCACTGGAGAGCAATTAGTTTATCCTCTCACACTAGAGAGTAGACCCAGATGGGTGTCGGGGAAATGGTTTACCCTCTCACACTGGAGAGCATGGTTGGTCATTCGGGGAGCGCAATTCATGTGATGAGTCCCTAAGAATGGCGCAGTTTTCTTTCAATTACTTCTAAATTCCTTATTAAAAAACAAGTGAAACGAACGAGAACTTAGTTGTAAGGTAGGAACCATATAACAACTTGACAGTTCTCGGCTTGCGAGGTGGTGCCTGTCGAGCTGCTTGAGTCTTCAGGCTTTGATGTGGTGGGAGGTCGCACATGGGACTTCCTTAGATTGTAGGCGTTCCACCGCTTTTTGATCTATTTGTCGTTCATGGTGGCGAGGGTGTAACTACCCTTGTCGCCTACTTTGCTGATCTTGTACAGACCTTCCCAACTGGGATCCGTCTTTTTGGAGCCTTCTTTACGGGTAGTGATGAAGGTTTTTCTTAGGAATAGATCTTCTAGTTAGAACTGCTAGATCTTGGCCCTTTTGTTGTAGCTGGAGATGAGCTACTACTAGTAGGCTGTGATGCGGGTGATAGTCTACTTGTGTTTCTCCTCTGCTAGATCTAAGCTTGTGATGATCTCATTACTGTTCTACTCAATGCTTAGCAGTAGAGTGTTGATACTTGGCACGATGACATTTGGGATGAATGATTGCTTATGAACTAAATGCCAAAGAGAAATGAGTCTCACTTATGGCTCATCGTTTGGTCGTGCGATATGCCCATAGATATCCAGCGAGTTCATCTGGCCACTTTCCCTTCTTGTCGGAGAGGGATTTCTTGTTGGATGTTTTGGCCTGCCCATTGCCTTGAAGATATCTCGGCGTGGACATGTCCTACTTGATGCCATACTTTTGGTAGAACTTCGCCAAATCTTTGCCCATGAATTATGAGCCGTTGTCGATGACGATGGATTGGGGATGCCAAATCGGCAAATAATGTTCCTCCATATAAAGCGCTCTATGTCCGCCTGAGTCGTGATTGTCATGCTCTGCTTCTACCCATTTGGTGAAGTAATCGGTTGCCACGATCATCATGCCTCTGCCCCCAGTAGTGGGCAGTATTGGTCCTACCAAGTCGATTGATCACTGCATGAACGGCCAAGAACTCGTCTGTAGGTGTAGCTTCCTGGCAGGCAATGCTGGTACCGACTTAGCGTTGGCAGTGGTCGCACTTTTGCACTAACTCCTTAGTGTCTTGATGTAAGGTAGGCCAGTAGTAGCCTGTGCTAAGAGCCCTTTGCGCTAAGGATCGGCCTCCAGAGTGATTTCCATAAACGCCTTTGTGGATTGAGTTTAGAACCTTTAGGTCGTCGGGAAGTGCTAGGCAACAGAGATGTGGTCTAGTGTAGGATCTTCAGGCGAGAATGCCGTACCGCATGTAGTAGCGTGCTACCTTATTTTGGAGCTTTCTAGACTATAACCTTTCCGTGAGGAGTGTGCCATTGACTAAGTAGTCTATAATAGAACTTTGCCAGTTTGGAGTTGTACTAACCTGTGACACTTTGCCTGCCGACTCCGCCTCTATGCTTGGCTTGTCTAAATACTCCACCGGGATAGAGCGTTTGAGTTGGTGGTCAAGGTTGGAGCCTAGGCCGGCTAGTACGTCCGCGTGGGCGTTGTCTGCCTGCGAAACTTGAGTGAGGGTGTAAGTCTGAAATGCCTCAAGTTGCTTGCGTATTTTCTCTAAATATTGCGCCATCCTTAGATGTTTTCCTGTGTACTTCCCAGTAGTCTGGCTGGTGATTAGCTGGGAATCGGAATGAATTACAAGCTTTTTCACCACCAAGTCTTTTGCCATTCAGAGGCCTGCTAGTAGGGCTTCGTACTCGGCTTCATTGTTGGATGCTTTGAAGCTTAGAGTGATTGACTGCTCAAGCATCAAACCATCTGGGGTTGCAGGGCCACGCCTGCTCCCGAGCCCTTGTAATTGGATGTGTCGCTGACGTACAAATGCCAGAAATCTTCATCGGGTGTAGCATGCATGGCTAAGGCATGATGCTGCCTCCGAAGCGTCGTTTGGTTGCTTTGTTGTGTCGCCTAAGCTAGGCGTAAAGGCACGGTAGAGAGCCGTGGAGCTGGGGCCATATTACACGTAGCAAGAGATGCTCAACTGCCAATATCGGGCCGCTCTAAAGCTAAATTATGGAGCAAGGGTCGGCTGGGGCTATGTGACGCGCAACAGGAGGTGGTGCTCAACTACAGGTACATGTTACTCCTGTGTAAAATCTTATGGGGCGATGAGGACAAAACTTACTTCTAAGTGCCCTTCTAGTGTTCGTCTGCCCTTGGCGTGCCTTTTCGGCTGAGTTGTTGGGTTCATCAAAAAACTTTGCACCGCTAGTGTCTACGCCTTTATCGTCGCGCGTCTGGATTAGGCGGAATAGTACGTTATGAGGATGACTGCGTGCGTCTGAAGGTATAACTTGAGCTTCCGGGTTGCAACAACCGTCGCCAAAGTTGGGCCCTCAGCTGTTCTCGTATGAGGGTAGAGCTTATTGCTGCTTCAGATGCGGCTGCTCATCCAATCAGACCTTGAATCTCCTTCAGAGTACTGGGGGACTTTATATTCAAGATTGCTCGAATTTGCCTTGAATTGCATCGGCGAGCCTCGTCTCAAAGTGCATGCTTCTCTACCAGTGTTAGATCTTCTTTCATGATCAATTCTCTGAACAGCGGGTGGTCTGCTGAGAGTCATTTTTGGAAGGCTGCACTAGTTATCGAGTCGTTACGTCTGACTATCTTTACCTTTTCTGCTTTGAACTTCTTCATATAGTTGTGAAGCGATTCCTTTGGGTTCTTCTTGACGTTGAACAAGTGGTTGGACTTCTTCTTGATCGAGTGACAGGATGAATATTCTTTGGTGAAAACCAAAGAAAGTTCGTCGAAACTCCGGATGGATTATGGCGGCAAGGTATGGAACCAATCTTGCACCTCGCCTTGTAGAGTGATGGCGAATATCTTGCACATGAGAGCATCGTTGTTCCGATAGAGAATCATTGCGCTTCGGTAGTGTTTTAGATGTCTCTCTGGGTCTTCATCTTCTTTGAATGATGTGAAATGCAGCATGTTGAACTTACGTGGAGGCTCTGCCTGCTCGATCTCGTCCGTGAAGGGTGACCTGCTTATGCTGGTCATGTCCAGTCGTAGTGCCTCGTCAGTGACATTGGTGTGTTGGAAATCGCATAATTGCTCATTTAAGAGCCTCTCTACCTCTTTCTGAATTTGCCTTTGCTGGGGTAGCGAAGCTCTCGGCTGCTCCCAGTCGTGACCTGCTAGTCTCGGCTGCTCTTCCATGTGTTCGACTCGTCTATGCCGCGGTTGTGGTGTATGTGGTACGTTCCTAGTGAGCGAGTGAATTTCTCTTGGGCTGCCGGTTGAACTTGAGCCGGATTGAGTACTGCTTATTTCCGTCCGTCATGGTAGAGGATGCTCCTTGCGGGCCTAGCCACAAATGAACGCTTCGCCTGGAAGGCTGCTCATGTTGATTATCAGAGTGTGGCCCTAACCGTGAATATATGCTCGTCCGTGGGCCTAGTCGAGAATGTAAGCTCATCCGCGCATTAAGACGGGAGTATACACTATCTCGGGGGCCCAGTCGGGAATGTACATTGTCGGAACGCTCGATTTGTGGCTGGTCAAGTGGCTGCTTGTCGGGACGCTGCTGGAGAGATTTTTCGTCTGCCCTTGTCCTACTTCGGGACACCTCGTCCGGGGCACGTTGCATCTTGGTGCACTGCAAAAGTTAATTCACCATGGTCATCTGTTGTGCGAGGGCGCTCGTCAACTCTATGACTTGTCGAGACAAGTGTTGTTCTCCATTTGGGTTGGAAAAGCTTAGACTGAATGCGTCTCCTTGGGTAGTGGAAGTGTGGTAGACTCCGGTCGTGAGATTTAAGTTGGGAAATTAGGACACCACGGGCGTGGGTTGGATTGCATACGGTGCACGTGGGTGCGAGGCTAGGCTCGGCTCTGCAACACGTTGGGCTCGCGTTGGGCTTGGGTGGCTTGGGCTGGCTCGCCTTGGGCTTGGGCCCGTGCAGGCTTGAATGGCACGGCTTGGACCGAGGCCTTGGCGTCGTAGGCCTTGCCAAGGGTGGCTGCTACAGTTGCTTCCGTGGTGGCTGCCATGGTTGGGTCTCGTAGTGGTGGTGCCGCTCCACTTATTGTCGCGTTTAGCCTTGTGGATCGTCGTGGTCCCATTTCTGAAACGTTGGAATTTCTGTTCGTCAAGATTTCCAAATCCCTTGTCATTGTACTTCTCTTTTACGTTTTATCTAAGAATTTTTATAAAGTAAAATTCCAAGAGTAAGAACGTAAGAAAAATCTACAAATGAACAAGAAAACGAAAAACCTTGAATATGAGAGTCTTCTACGAGCGTGTGACTCAAGTTCTCGATGAAAGCACCAATTTGTGGATGCAAATTTCTGCCTTCTTCTTCTTGGACAAAAATGCACCGCAAAACAATTAACACCTTAGGTCAAGGCCAAAAGCCTCACTTGCCCATGATGAATGGGAGGGCTTTGGCCGAAGAACCTCTTATGCTAAAGTTAGAATTTGAGGGAAAAATGTTTAGAGAATTTTGGAGAATTTTGAAAAAGAGTTGGACTTAGGTTTTTCGGAGAAATGGGAGCTATTTATAGGGGTGTGGCCGGCCCCTATTTGGAGAAAAGGGGTTCGGCCACTTATGGTGGTTTTTGGGTGTAATTGCAAGATATTATGTCAAAATAATATCTTGCAATCAATTAGGAAATTAATTTAGATAATTAATCCTAATTTGAATGAATAATTGAGGGTCACCTTGTGGGGAGGATTTGATGAGGATGGATGAAATAGGTTTTGAATAAATACCTATTTTGCTCATTTTTGACCTTGATTGAGTCGTGATTGTCCGCTGCTTGCGCGTGGGAGTCCCGGTGTGCCTCAAGGGTAATTTTGTCTTTTTCACCCAAGAATCCATGTGTCGCCTCCATATTTTTCTTGATTATTTTTTGGTCCACACCTGACACACTAAAAAAATCTATCGTGAATAAGGTATTGAGTTTCTACACATGCATCTCGAGTTCAAAATTTCTCACTTACCTTAATTATTATAATAGTTTTAAACCATGCACTACCCTTTGATAATAATAATTTTTTTAAAGAAAACCATGCATTTAAATGTTGAAAGATGAGTGTAATTTAAGTTGGGAATGCATGTATTCCATGACACCTTCACAACGTAAGGCTATCTCCAACTGATCCAGCCAGAGGGTCATAGGGCTAAAAATAGTCTGCAATGACACGAAAACCGTCTCCAACTGAGCGTTAGGCCAAAGGGCTCATGGGCCCCACCGGACCAAAAACACCAAATCAGGCTAACCGACTGGCCCAAATGAGCCAGCCCTGGGCTGGCCCAAATGTTCAAATCCAACGGCTACCCAGCATCAGCATGACGCCAGCTAGCAACGGCTAGCTAACGCCAGGTTACCGTTGGATTTGAATTTTTTTTTGTGGACAAAATTTTTAAAAAATAATAATAATAAATTCTAATTTTTTTCCCTATAAATACCTATGTCATTCCTACACCATTTCTCACATAATTTTCACAATTCCATACTATCTTCATTTTATTTCAATTCTTCACATTCTATTCTCTTAGGCTATCTCCAACCGAATGAGGGCCAGAGGGCTCTCTTTAGTCCTATAGCCCTCCAAGAAATTATATTTTAATGAACAGTGTCATGCCATATTTCATACCATCTCCAACTGAGGGATCCAAAGAGCCATAGGCCAAACATAGCCATGTGACCAAAAACCATCTCCAACCGAGGGGGCCTAAGGGCCATAGGCCAAACATAATTTATTATTTCAATTTAAATACTACAACAACTTAAATTTGAAAACTACAACTTAAATTTAAAATCTACAACTTAAATTTAAAAACTATAACTTAAATTTAAAAACTACAACTTAAATATTAAAGACCACAACAACTTAAATTTAAAGATAGTATGGAATGGTAAAAATTATGTGAGAAATAGTGTAGGAATGGCTTAGGTATTTATACGAAAAAATTTGGAATTTTTTATTACTTTTTTTTTAAAATTTATCCCGAAAAAAATTTTCAAATCCAACAGCTACTGACATCAGCTAACCGTTGCTAGCTAGCGTCATGCTGACGCTAGTAGCCGTTGGCATTTGAATTTTGGGTCGGCCCGGGGCTAGCTGGCTAGCTTATTTGGGCCAGCCAGTTGGCCTGATTTGGTATCCGGTGGGGCCCACGAGCCATTTGGCCTA
This sequence comes from Heteromeles arbutifolia, assembly GCA_024362995.1. Classification (NCBI taxonomy): domain Eukaryota; kingdom Viridiplantae; phylum Streptophyta; class Magnoliopsida; order Rosales; family Rosaceae; genus Heteromeles; species Heteromeles arbutifolia. The sequence goes on from JANCRC010000006.1 coordinate 26,676,348, forward strand.
GCCCTCAGTTGGAGACGGTTTTCGTGTCATTTCGGGTTATTTTTAGCCCTATTGCCCTCTGGCCGGATTGGTTGGAGATGGCCTTACCTCTTCCAATAATCTTTCCTTCAATTTTTTCAATAATTTTCAAATGGCCACATCTACAATGAAGGGTAGGGCTTGGACCCAAAAAGAAGATGAAGCTCTTTGCAGGGCTTATAGATGGGTCTCTGAAAGATAGTGTGAGGGGGATTTCTCAAACAAGTGAAGGTGTTTGGACTCGTATGTCCAAAAAGTATTATAAGTTCTACAAAGGCATCACTCCACCGAATTCCCGAAACCACTAGAGTTATTCTTCAAGATGGAAAAAATATCTTCATCCAAATTTAAATAAATGGCATCAAGTAGTGTTAAAGGCCGCAAGCAGACATGAAAGCGAAGCCAAATACTATGACGAAGTAAGTGTTTTCACAACTTATTTTAAATATTTAATTATATTACATTTAATTTCATAAATTAATTTCCCTTAATTTTTGTAATTATATTTTCTAGGTACGCCAAGCGGAGGAATTGTATATGGAGGACAACTCCAAATCCTTTAGTTATCATGGTTGTTCGGAAATTTGTAAAGGGTGGGTGTTATTTGAAGATCCACCTCAACGAATAGTTGGTCCTACGCCGGTGTTTGGAAATGCATCCTCAAATGCAGATGGGGATGAAGATGGATCTCCTACCATTCAAGAAACAGGGGTAGAAAATCAGTCTCCGAGTGAAGGTTCCATACCTAGGGCTACGGGACGAAACAAGGCCCAAAAATTAAAGGAAAAGGGCAAGGCAAAGGATGATTACGCCTTTCAACAGGGAATGGTGACCTCATTGCGATTAATGGTGGAGCAAAATGTCATTGCCACGAAAGAAAGGAACCGTAGGCACGAAGAACGGGCAAAACAAATACAAGAAGAGATGGATGATAGGAACACTTCGGATTACACTCAAATACGGTGCAACAAACACACGCAAATAGGATTAGGCCTTTACCTCAAAAAGGGAAAAAAAAGGATTAGGCCTACCTAATTAGACCATTAACGAACCCGGTCAATGTCTTACTTATTAGTAAAATAAAGTTCCTATTGAAATCAATCAAATATTGTCATATCATTTAATGAATAAATTTTAGTGTACGAAGGCTCTTAAATTATTAAGTTGATGCCTTTATTATACTATACAAGCAGACAAAAACAAAATCTATTTTATTTTTTATTTGAAGGCGACAAAAGAAAGCTAAAATATAGCAGGAATGGTGAGTTGAAGAAGGATTAGACCCAAACAGATGACCAGCGAAGTTTGAGAGATGGAGGAAGCAAAGGGAGGAGAGTTAAAGAATGTTCTGATGGCAAAGTTCAAAGAAGGAACTTCAGAGAGCCAGATCGAGCAGCTCATCGAATCCTTTGCCAACCTGGTCAACCTCGTTGAGCCCATGAAGTCCTTCCACTGGTACACAATACCTCCTCCTCCCTAATCTCTTTCTTGATTCTTTTCCACGGAAAGAGATCATTTCCAGATCTCTTCTTTCAAAACCCGCGGATCAAGTGATCCGGACTCTTGAAATTTAATTCAACGGTTCTTGAAATCTGAGCCCATGAAAGTAATAATAATTTTTTGCCGTTTGATCAAATTTCAAGAGCCCGGATTATTTGATCTGGGCTTTGGAGGAAGAGATCCGGAAATGATCTCTTTCCCTTTTACCCAATTATAAAGAGTGAAAGAATGAATATGATTCTCATTGGTTTGTTTACTACATGAAAAAAAAAAATTAAGTGGAGGTCTCTCATACCTTCACATATCTCAAAAAAATTAAGGTATGTGATTATCGAGGAGGGATTGTTTATCCCATATCTAATCCTTCATATCTTTGCTCCTTCCAATACGTAACAATGTTTTAATTTTTATTTCTGTTTTTAAGACTACATTGTAGACTTTTAACAACAAATACGAAATTTTCATATCATTCGACAAACCAAAGATTGTGTAATACATTAGTGTCTGATGTGATCTATTTGCAGAGATTTTATAAATATTTTGAACTTTTTAACCGTTAGAATGTTTTAATCAGGGGAAAGGAGCTGAGCATTGAGAAGGTAGAGGAAGGTTACACTCATGTCTTTGAGACCACCTTTGAGAGTGTGGAGGGTATGGCAGAGTATGCGGTTCATCCTGCCCACCATGATTTTGCCAAGCTGTTCCTTCCCAATTTGGAGAAAATGTGTTTCATCGCAGCACCAGATCAGCAAGTCATGACCCTCAAAAACCCTACCGAAATACAGGCTATGTTGATGAAGTTCGTTTCTAAATAGAAAGATTAATCCGAATATTTCTTGAATTTGGGCTTTCCCTGTACGTTACTAATAAAGTGTAAAGTGATTGTAATGGTGTCACTGCATCCAATGAGGTTCTAGTGACATTACTCATTCGCTGAAGCTATTTGCACCAGTTTGGTCTGTTTGATAATTATTTATTTTTTAAATTTTAAATTTTTTATGATATATAAATTAATAGGTGAGAAAAAAATTGGTATTGAACATTTTATTTATGAGATTCAAACTTAAAATCTTTCACTTACAGTGATTATGCTTTCTTTTTTTTTTTCACTTTTTTTGCTTGATATATAGATAGGGAAATCAAGATCTTGAAAGAGAAAATAACTTGAAATAACTTTTAGTTTTTCTTTTTGTGTACCGTTCCTTAATGATATATTTGCTACTGAATTTGATTACCAAATAATGGGTCAATGCATGTGTTAATATCTTGTTTGGTAAAATAAAATTTAGAATTAACCTAATTAAATCAATCACACACTTCCACATTATTACTGAAAAAAATTCGGTGAACAAATTTGATGTGCCTAACATTACTTAAATAATTAGGTTGACGAGTTCATTATACTATACAGGATTTTTAACCAAAAATGATCTTTGAGATTAACATAACTTCTCACTTTGATCCCTGATATTAAAAATTGATGGGAGTGGTTTCTGAGTTTGTCCACCGTAAATCATTTTGGTCATTCTATAAAAAATATGACAACATTATCGTTAAATTATCACGTAAGCTAGCACGTGACTATCTTTTTAATGATATTTTTGTCAAACCAACCACTTTTAGCCAAAATTGTCTCTGAGATTAAACATAATTCGTCACTTTGGTCTGTGACAATGAAAATGAATAGAAGTTGTTTCTAAGTTTGTTCATCGTAAATTATTTTTGTTCTTCCGTGAAAATTTTGTTAATATCCTCGTTAAATCGTCACGTGACGAGGATATTGACATATTTTGTTAATAAAACTATCTAATTTTGTAGGGTGGTGAAGTTAAGGGTTTAGTTTGACAAAAATACCGTAAAAAGATGGTCACCCAATCTCTCATGGGCAAATTTTTTATTAATTACATTTACATTTAAATTGGCGGGATCATTGGTTATAGCATTCTGGAATATGGCTGGAAGTGCTTTAAACTCTTGAAAAAACCACGAGCGAAACCCAATAAAAACTCTTTTGGTTCCGAGATCTAAAATATCCATAATATCTTAATATTTTCATTGAAATTTTCGTGTTTTTTTACTACCGATATTTCCGATGTCATCGATATTTCCATCGAAATTTCAGTATTTTTTAAATTTCTATATTTAAGAAAACACCAAGGGGATTCGAACCCCTCCTATTTTACTCCTTCAACACATTGACCACCATATCACTTATATTTTTGTGAAAATATGCTAAAATATTTATATATTTTCTACACTCATAATGTTTGTCAGCTCGCTATATAATCAACTTAAATCAGTTAAATTCATCATGCAATGCATTTCCTTCCAATTTTTTATGATAAACTAATAGATAATTGACTAAATAAACATCTTGCAAAGTTTCAATAAAAATTTCCAAGTTTTTCTTGCAATTTCCGTGGTTTTTATTCAATTTTTATCGATGTCGATAATATCCCGATATTTCCATTGAAATTTTCGTGTTTTTGGACTACCGATATTTCCGATATCATCCTTATTTTAGACCTTGTTTGGTACCACCACCGAGGACTCTCTCTGCACTTTTTGGTTTTCTCTTGGATGGCTATGACCAGGTCCACAACCACCGCCGCCGCTCTCGGCGCCTCCAGTTCAGGTTACCCATTATTTTTCTTTTTATATTTCTCGAATTTATTTTCTTATTCCAGTTCCTTATTTTCTCTGTTTACGCTCGGCCAGGTCTGTTTGTTTCCCACCAAAAAAAAAACCCATTGAAGATCAAAGAGGTCGAAAGAGGCTGAGCCTGAAAAGTTCACCTTTTTTTCTTTGGGAATTATGAATTTATATCTGCTACAGAGACTTGGGAGTTTTTTCTTTGGTGTAGCATTCATGGATTTATGAGCTAAAGTTTCTTGCTTTTTTTTTTCTGTGAAAAGCTGAAAACCCAGTTCATAGGATATTATTTTTCCTGGAATAATTTCGGCTTTGGAGGTGGGTTATCTACTGTTAATGGGTTTTGATCAAACCACAAAGTTAGGGTGAAGTGTTTGCAGTCTAAAATTTGGCGTTTTCAGTTTTTAATTACCTCAAATTAATTAGTATAGGTGGAGTAGCACGTTGAAACATCGAATCTCGTCATCTCATTTGTTGTTATAATTTTATTTACGGATTTTTAGTTGTAAAACAAATTTGCTGTTTGATCTCCAAAACGAGTTGGAGCTGATATCTTACTGTGTTCTCATCTCAAGTGTTATAGAATTTTTTGACGAAAGATAAAACCATTGGGAAATAGAACTCTTCATTTGATGACTTTGTTGGGAAATAGAACCTTTCATTGGATGACTTTGCTTCCGAGATGGTCCGAGATGGAACAATGTCGCAACTTCTAATGGAATTGCTGATGTTGGGCTGTTTCAAATCCAGCATTTAGTTTTTATGCTATTTGAAGCGGGCACTGCCATGACTAATCATACCACAACTTTTTCTTTCAATGGCAGTTTAGCTGCAGTTTGTTTTTCGCTTTTTCTTACTTATGATTAAGCAGTTGGGTTTTCTGTTCAGGTACTGCTGGTGAAAAGGATACTTTACCGGTCAAGTCTACCAATGGAGCTGCTCCTTTTCCAGGCTTTGAGACAAAACCGGAACAAATAGGTCAGTATTCCTTGTACTCACAAACGCTGGTTTATCCAATTCCTGTTCTGCTGTTTGGTCACGTAAATTCATTGACCGTACGTCTAGAAGAGCTAATATTATTTCCTATCTTGATAGATGTAAAAGCTCAAGTGGATGCCGTGTGGGAGCAAATGAATAAAGGAGTATCTAATAAGCAATTCAAGGATTTATTAAAGAAGACTTCTTCACCTGTGAATAAAACTCCAAAGAGGTCATCTAATGTGAGAATTTCCTCATTCTTCCTGTGTTGGAATTATAAAATTGTAGTTGGCTAGAATTTAATCTTTTACGTCGATTTTTTCTCAGAATTGGATGGGATATCTGGGCCTGGCACAAAAGAAGGCAGAGTCCCCTAAAGAAGATGCATTACGGAAGAGATCAAGTGTCTCACCGAACAGCTCCAGTGACAATGGTGTGCAGGATAAATCTAATGACGAGGCCAGGAGGCTTGTTGCTGCTGCTCTTGTAGAAGTTAAGGATGCTGCAGTTGCAACATCTGGCAGAGGAAAAGTTGAGGTATGCACATTGTTTTATCACCTGTTTGTTGCTGTTCTGTCGGGACACCTGTCTTGCTAAAATTTGGTTTTCGTATGTGGAACTTAGTAGATGGACCTTTTGCTTTCACTAGTTTAATTTTCTTGAGAATCATTTTTCAAAAGACGTATACCTGGTTCTTAATTTCCTTTCCAATCCATTACCACACATGTCAATATATGTATGTTGTTAGTACACACCACTTTTACCACCTAACTAGTCTCTGTGATTGGCAGGAGTTTTCCTGTTTAACTTGAATCTCTTGGAGCTGGTTCTTTGACCAAAACTTGTAATTATTAGATTGGCGCGATCAATCATCGTCTGTATCTAATGCTACAGACAAGTTTGAAGTTTAAAAAATCCTGATTGTGTGCCACACTTCATTTTTGAGAATTTATCGGTAAACTTATATTCATATTTGACAGCAAGGTGTTTTTCATTTTATAGATCATGGACGTTCGGGATTTTGCTGGTCAAGAAATTGAATATAAGAAGCTTGTCGATGCTGATTCAAAGGAAGCATCCGAAAAGGCGAAAGCTCCTGCACCTTCAGGTGTCGATGCTTTCCTCGAACAGATTAAGAAGAAGCCAAAGCTCAGTGTGCTTGACAAAACGAAAAAGGACTGGGGGGAGTTTAAAGAAGAGAAAGGGTTGGAGGAGGAGTTGGAATCTTACAAGAAGAGTTCAAACCAATATTTAGACAAGGTAAACTTCTTGCAGCGAGCAGATTTCCGAGAGTTTGAACGGGAGAGGGATGCACGGCTGGCTGTGCAGGCCAAAAGGAAGCCAGATATGCGCGAGGATCCATAACTGCAAAAGATTCAGGGTTGTGTCCCATTGACATGTTCAAATTTCCCAACTGGGAATTGTCGCGGGAGGATGAGCAGCTGCTGCAATTTTTACGTGGTATTGTGCATTTGCTTGAGGTTTTTTCAACATTTCCTGGATTTTCAAGGAGAGGAGAGAATGACCGTTAGTAAACTAGCGAAAATATTTTGATCTTAATCCGATTTTTCGGGTGGGATTGTAGGTCTCGATTCTTAGATGAGGAACTTGCAGCTTCAGGTGATGGGAATAATGAGTGAGAGTTCAATTCTTTCCCTTCATTTGTTGAAATAACATATGTCAAATAACTGTTCATCTTCTAAGTTCTAACTGGACTATTCATCGTATTGCTAGTTTCACTGAGGACTGCATTGGGCCAAAAATCAGGACAAAACACATACAAATCAGCTGCCGATTGCAAACACGGGCGTAACCAAGTTGACTAAGATAGCAGAGTTCCCTCTATGAACCTAAGTTGCAAACATGGGCGTAACCAAGTTGGCTATGATAGCGGAGTTCCCTCTATGAACCTAAGTTTTAATCTCCATCCGCGTAGTTTGAATCGAACCCTGACCTATCCCTGCCCTATCGTTATCGGTGGTCGAGTATTAAGACACGATAAAAGCAAGAGATCCGATGCCCTACTTAACCCCGGGTAATAGCATGCAAGAAGACGTAAATACTAGGCATTAAAACCGCACAAAATGGGTAACAATCCTTGTGTTGTTATTCACAATGAGATGAGAAAGCATAGAGAGTTATTCCCTTAACATCGCCAAAGGGAAGGGTGAACAAAACACCAACCTTGTTTTCAAGCGCCTTTATCTGCCACCTTCAATGAAGGATAAAACAACTAAATGGAAACTTCTTACCAAGCCGTTCCAAATTCTTAAAAACAAAAATTGAAAACGAAGATTAATCAAGTAATGACTTTTCTAGATGTGAATGGGCTTGTCATACGTAGCCATGGCAGCTTCCTTCAACGCCTCGCTCATGGTTGGATGTGCATGGCAAACGCGTGCAATGTCCTCGCTCGATGCATCATACTGCAAGGCTATGGCCGCCTCGTGAATTAGCTCTCCAGCATTGGATGCCATGATGTGAACTCCCAATATCTTATCTGTTTCCTTCTCGGCCAATATCTTGACGAGTCCTTCAGCATTGTCTATTGCCTTGGCTCTGCTGTTTGCCATGAAAGGGAACTTTCCAACTCGGTATGCAACGCCAGAGGCCTTCACTTGTTCCTCAGTCTTTCCAACAGATGCAACCTCAGGGTGCGTGTAGACGACCCCAGGGACCTTGTCATAATCCACATGGCCAACCTTACCGGCTAAGAACTCCACGCATGCAACCCCATCCTCTTCTGCCTTATGGGCCAACATAGGTCCAGGAATAACATCTCCAATTGCGTGAACACCCGACACATTTGTAGAAAACCTCTCATTCACTAAAATTCTCCCTCCCTTGTCCATTTCAACTCCTATCTTGTCCAAATCAAGCCCGGATGTGAATGGAACCCTACCAGCAGATACAAGAACAACATCAGCTTCAAAGGATGTCTGGTCGCCACCGGATGCTGGTTCAAGGGTCAACTTCACACCATCTCCAGAGGTATCAACTCCAACCACCTTTGTTTTGAGCATGAACTTCATCCCCTGCTTCTCAAGGGAACGCTGAAACTGCTTACGGATTTCCGAGTCCATTGATGGGACAATATCAGGTCCAAACTCAACAACAGTTACCTCAGAACCAAGTCTGCCCCACACAGAGCCCATCTCTAGGCCAATATATCCTGCTCCAACCACCACAAGTTTCTTTGGGATTTCCTGCAAAGCCAGAGCTCCTGTGGATGATACTATCTTCTTCTCATCAATGGTAATTCCGGGTAAAGACTTGACATCAGAACCGGTGGCAATTATGATATTCTTTCCCTTCACAACTGTATTCTCACCATCAATGGCGTCCACTGAAATTTCGGACGGGGAGATGAACTTTCCATAACCTTTAACATAAGTGACCTTGTTCTTCTTGAACAACCCTTCAATTCCTCGAGTAAGATTGGAAACAGCTTTGTCTTTCTGGGACATCATGGCAGGTAAATCTATCTCGACATTGGAGAGCTTCACTCCGTGATGCGAAAATGCATGCTTAGCTTCATGGAACATGTGAGAGGAATGAAGAAGCGCCTGGACACAAAAGCGAACGACATTAAAGATAAATTCCACATGCAGCCAATACCAATATCACTCAATGAATAAGAAACACTCCTAATTACACGAAAAACAACCCGAAAAGAGCATATGTAATTCATAAAACATTAGAGAATTTTCAATTGCAAATGCTAATGAGGTATCCCATTAGGCACTTGAATATTCTCAATCACAGATTCAAGGCCATGCCACTCAAGATTTTTCTTTTATATATACTTCTGAGGTACCCCATTAGGCACAAAACGCAATAAATTTCCATAATTTGGCTGAAATTTTTTCGATTCCATCAAATTTTAATATTAACTAATTTGAATCGAAATGAATATTATCAAGCATAAATACAATCGATCCACAGAGATTCCATTCAATAACACCATTGATTCAAACAATTAGATCTGAGCAGCAGCAAAATCAATCAAATATAACTAAGAACCAAACAAATCAAACAAAATTGATAAGAAAAACCCAGAAAAAAAAAACCCCCAGTAGGCAAGTACAGGACCGTAGGAGTAAGCACCTTGGAGGGTATGCATCCGACGTTGAGGCAGGTACCGCCGAGAGCACCGCGCTTCTCGATGCAGGTGGTCTTAAGGCCGAGCTGCGCGGCCTTGATTGCCGCCACGTATCCGCCGGGACCGCCGCCGATGACGACAACGTCGTTCTCATCAGATCCCGAGGAGGCGAAGCCCCTGGAGAAGGAGGTGAGGGAGAAGGAGTACCTGACGGCCTCCGATGACGTGTTGGACAAGTTTCTGGAGAGAAGGTAGGCCTTCCGCCGCGCCAAGCTCGCTATCGCCATTGCTCTCTCGAAATTCCGATTCGTTGTTAAACCTCTCGCTTTTCGTTTCTGCTGCGTTTGGTAAAGGGCCTAATGAGCCCCTAATCCTATGGCTACTATGTGTTTTTTGCCTTTTTTTCACAATTATTTTCTGTTTTTATTAATTAAATATATTCTGTTTTGAAGATACAGTGTGCTAAGGTCCAGGGTATATAATCCCCGGTCCTCCATAAATTAATGGACACGTTGTAATATAGTGGTGATTTAGAAATGAGATGGGATTGTATCCGTCTGATCGTAATGGTTGCATATTGTGATTAATACGGCTGTTCTACGCTTACCCTAGTTGGCTGCTAATATTTTTTTTTCTCATCTTTTATTAAATAAATTGGAAGAACAATCATGCGGTGGCAACTAAATCAATATAATTTACTAATTTATTTTCATTTGTGCTGACATTTTTTTTATTAAATAAAAAATTGAAGCAAAAAATACAAAATGGAGAAAATGGTAGAGCCTCACAGACTCTTTAGCATATCACCAATTTGGATGTTTGGTGGAGGAACAATTGCCCCCAAAGATGATGAGGTTATTTGTCTTCTGCCAATTAAAACAACATAGACGCTAGATTCCTCGGTAGCAGAGAGATTCTAACATATAATCGAGGACATCACTAGTCTATTAGTATTTGTGTCCCGTAATGAGAGAGAGAGATACTAATAGGGATGAAGAGAAAGTTCACTCGACACAAATTCAATTATTTAAAATAATCAGAAAATTAAGATTAATGTAAATTAATGAATCAGTTTAACCCAATTCATTTAAAACAAGACTAAGCTCAAATGTAAATACCGATTTACCGCTACAATCCACAACCTCAACAACACAATCGAGTCCTGTTCTAGCAAAACTGGCGGCTGCTTTGTTTCTAAACCTAAAATCTGAAACAGCCATAAGGAGATAAAAATTGCATCTCCCATTAGGACTCAGTAAATAGGAATTGACTACTATTTACATTCAATTGCCTTCTAACACGCTTCTCAGCCGGCTGCGTGCTTCCTCCGAGAGGCTGCAGGTTCTCAACCTCGGGCGCTGGCGAGGGAACTCAACACGTTCTGGAGTAGAGAGGCGCACAACAATAACTGTGAGGTTGTCTGATGTGTTCAGGCGCAGTGCTTCCTTGACGAGTTCTTTGGCACTCTGTTGGGGGTCATCCTGCCGCCTCAGCCCACGCCGAACCAGACTCACAGCATATTGACTTGACATGACATCCCAGATCCCATCACAACCAATGATAAAAAACTCATCATCTTCTGTTAACATAACCTGCTGAACATCTGGCTCCGCAATGAGAGGCGATGAGGAACCCAATGGTAATTTTAAGCCCCAATCTCCAAGAGCTCGGGTGACGGAGATAGAACCGTTAAGATATCCATCATCAATGTAACCACCCAACTGCTCAACTCTCATACGTTCCGGCAAGTAACTAGGTCTATGATCTTGAGACATGTCAACTGCTATTCCTTTCCTGCAAAGAACCGCTCGACAGTCACCAGCATTTGCAACCATTAAATGCCTTCCAAGTATAAGAGCAGTCAATGCTGTTGTTCCACACGAACTTCTCACACTTTGTTCATCAGCCAAGGCATGGTCTGCCAGTAGAAATGCTTTCCTGTGGGAATTCTCCAACTCTCTGAAGAAAACAGCATCCATATCCATTCTCTGCGGTAAATCAGCATCTTCAAAGAATAGTCTCATGGCATTCCTTTTGATATAAGCAGCTGCCTCAGGCCCTCCGTGACCGTCGAAAACCGCATAAAATGCACTAGGAAAGGGACACTTGAAGCGAGGCCCCACATGGGCAGATAGATTATCGATCCGAATGTGTTCGTCATCCATGGAATCCCTTGATCCAATGTCACTGTGGCTTCCTGAATGAATGTTCGGGACAAACTTGGCTGCAGAAGACTCCATTACAGCATTATTAATCGTCTCTGTGCAACTCAGAACCTGGTAAAAGAGAAAACAAGTAGGTGAGCAGACACGTTCCATGCATCTCAAAAGAACATAATCCTGGATATAGATTTTGGTATGCACACAAAGAAACAGGACATCCAACAAGCATAAAAAGAATGAATGAAGAAATCACCAAAAATGCAGAACTGACTGGTATAGCATCATTAATACAAGATTTCACCCAAAAATTTCGTCTAACAGCACTACAAGTGTAAAGGCTCATTCTTTTTCTCTAATTCTTTCATTGCAATTGATATTTAATTACGCTATTGATTGTCTGTCAGAATTTCCCAAAAATTAAGCAGCAAATCAAATTGTCATACAAAGAAAAACTCGATCACCCAATGACTAACCCATTAAACTTCCTGAAACTCCTGATTAACCCATTAAACAGAAATTCCAGCATAGAGAAAACCGTATAAGACAATCAGTTTCGAAATCCTCGTATATAAATTCTCACCCGATTTAATCGGGTTCATACAGACTTGAAATTCCACAAACAGCATATATCTACCACGTAGACAATTTTGATCAATTCCATTAAAAAAAAAATTGTACCAAATCAGAGTTCACATGGAATTTACTGTAAAGCTAAACCACCAAGGAATTAGAACTTATTCGGTAAAAAAAAAAATCGCCAGAGTTCATCAGGAAAAGGTATTCCAGGCTAATGAAAAACACCATCAAATCTCCAAAAAATAAAGGAAATGAAAAACCCTCGGAAGCAGTTAATTCAGTAGACCCTAACAACCCACAAAAATTCAAGACCCCATGCCAATTATGTTCATAGAATTCGCAAAAAACAACTAATCTCGAGCAGAAGAATCCAAGAAAAAACAAAACAATCAAATCCCACAAAAAAAAAAAAAAAAAACCAATTAAAAGCAAAACAAACGAACAAATCCCACACACACAAAAAGCCAATTAAAAAATACCCTGAAATCAGCAAATAATTCACTAATTCTTCATACGAAGTCAAACGGAGCTTATAGAACATACCGATTCGAAGCGAGAAATCTCAGTGGAAATCGTCTCGGCGACGAGAACCTCGTTGAAGCTCGGAGAGGAAGGCGAGGACGCCGCCACGTCGATCTGAAGGTTGTGCTCCTTGGCCACGCATACGCGGTACTTCATGTCCAGCACCGTCTTCTGGCAGATAACCTCCGCCTCAGCCACCATTTTCTGGCTCACAATCATCCTTAAACGCCGTCGTACCGTCAAAAAAAAACCAAATTACAGATTTTTTTTCAGTGAAGAAGAAGAGGGAGAGCAAATTAGGGTTTCTATTTCGGCTTTGGGGTTTCGAATTCTCGATCGGTCTCTGATTTTCTCGGATTTTTCTGTTGTGTGTGTAAATGTGAGAAGGAACGTGAGAGAGTCGGGGTTATATTTGTGGTTTAGGGAATCCAACTCCGGTTCGGGGTGCATTGTATGAGGCAGCGTGTTTGACACGTGAGTCCTGGCGGGTAAATTGCTGGGGGCAGCCCGATGGCAGTTTTTTTTTTTTTTTTTTTTAACAATCGATATTATTTACAAGATTAGCTTAATCTCATAATAGGCTAATAATAATATGGTTCAAATTTACATTTGAAGAAAATTGAACCTAAAATCTCTCTTACAGGTGAAGAAGAATACTACTAGACCGTAACACCAATTGACAGCCCGAATGCAGTTGAATGGTTTTTAGACTGTTTTACCCTTTCGTTGGGTTTTACTTTGCGGCTGGTTGAAACCGATTTCTTTTAACGGAGTGACAGCTTTCCTAAACAGCGCTTTCCTTTATTTATTTATTTATTTTTATTTTTTATGTACAATTTAGCCACAAAATCTTGGTTTAAATTTATATAGCTATAAGCAATATCATTACATAAATTTATTATCTTCGCTTTTAATTCACATGAAGCATGATGTACAATTATTAAATTAGGGGGAATCCATTATTTATGAATCATGAAGAAAACGAAGCCGAAATTCCTCCCCCATTTCACACAAGGATCCGATATGCATGTCCCGTTAAAGTGCAGTATTTTATGTTAAACGTTTTTATTTTATTTGTATTTTCTTTCAATAATTAGTTAACTGTGGATCATGATTTTCAGGGTTAGAGTCAAGCGATTGGAATACACTTAACTCATAAGTCCGGTCATGGCCTCAACAACTCCGATTGAATTGAGTTGCACAAACGGGCTAGCAATGCCACCATCATTCTGCATTCCGGGAAGTAAAGCAAAGTTCGTCAACTTCGTTGAGATTGACCATTAACCTGATTCAATTGACGTGTACCACAAGTGGTCACACTCCTATTCTTTTAGAATTCTCCTGTTTTAATACGGATTCCATATTCTAAAAGTCTCTTCAACTAGTATAAATACACTCCTCTAGGATTCATTTATAGTAACACAATTATCATATACTCTATTCGTTTGCCCACTGCAAGAGTCTCATATATCTCTTACTAACTTGACGGTTGGCGAGTTTTTGGCCAGTACCCCACTGGTGCCAAGGTTGCCTTATATGTGTTTGTTCTTTTACAAGTAATTGAATTTGTGCATCTCCTCCACATACAATGGTACTCGATTTTGGTTTCAACAGTAACTAGTTTTTTAATTAAAAGAAGTGGAATGGCTACGGAACTTTATTAATGCTCCTACTTTTAAATCATATAACCAAAAGGTTGCGTACGAGAGTTCGTTTTTGTTAGTTGTTTGCCTTGTTGGATATAAAGTTTGTGGCTTGGGTAAGCAATTAGCACTCGATTCCACTAATTTGTTGTTTAAGACCCATACTAATCAAATTAACTTAACTCACAAGTCCTCCTTCCCCTACTTTATTTACTTTTATTTTTATTTTGTTAATTATTAATTTAATATATTTAACAAAAAGTTAAAAGGAGATTAGCCAGAGAGATAATCAACTATCCTAGCCTACCTAACTTCTTTGGCAATGGCATCCATATCCATTACAAGGTAGGGTGGAGTCTTTTTGTGTGGATGTACTGCATGCTAATTTCTATGTAGATCACCAAAGCGTGAATTTATAAATTAAACTCCCTTGGGTGCTTTGTGGAGAATCAAGATCCTCGCCGGATCTTTTCCTAGGGATCCCGCAATTATGTCTGTTTATTTTATATCGTGCGGTCAGTTTTCGTTAGGTACTATTTATATTTGAATTTTAAATTTTAAATAATTTTTGACCGCACGATATACGATGAACGGATAGGATTGTGGGATCCCTAGGATCCTTAGGGAATGGATCCGGCGAGGATCCTGATTCCTTTGTGGATCATACAACTTTAGAATAAATTGTAAATTATTAGAAACCTTAAAATACCGCTACGTCGTGTAGAACGAAAGAGAAATTGAAATTCGGGTTCTAAGAACCAGCTGAATGTTATTTGCAAGCTCGCTCAAAAGCAGGTATAGGTGTTTGTTCAAAAGAAAATTTCAATTGAGGATGCACAATAATGTATATGTCACAAATACAGTACAAACCAATTCCGCTAGGAGAGAGCAAATAAAATTTACAAACATTCGTAACCTAGAAGTTTATTATTTAGTGAGCTATATCGATAGTAAGTATGATTTGTGAAAAAAATTCCAGAAAAATACAGTGACTAGAGTTCATAAACAATACATTTTTAGAGAGTGCCTCATTTCTCAAACTGGAAAGCCTACCCATTAAGCAAAAAGTCTTTACAATCAGCAAGACTTTGGATATTTGGGATTGGCCAATCTTTCTTCTGATCTGCCCAATCCAAACTGGCCAATGCTCATCAAACAGCATGCCAAATGTCACATCAGCTTAAAAGTGTACAGCAATGGGAGCTCTGTCGGTCCATAAATATTCGCATCTAAATAACCATACAAATAAGAGAAAGAGATACGTTAAAACGACTTTCTCAAAAGTAGAATTTTTTATGAACTTTCTGTTACTTTATATTTTTTGTAAAATATTTTATAATGTTAGTACATAAAATAACGTTAGAGAAAAATAATTTATAGAGAGCCTCACTTTAAAAGAGTTTTTAATATTTTTTTACAATTAAATATAAAAAATAATAATTTGGTACCCAGAAAATGAGAAAAAAATGGGGGAAAAATGGGAAAAAAATGCATGTGGCGTGTGGTAGAAGAATGATGGTGTCTGGTTGCTATTTGATTTGGTGCCACACTTCTCATGGTCCAAAATTGGAAGTTGGGTTGGGTGGGGTTGGGGGTGAGCTTACAGCCACAGGTCAACCTATCACCCTTTTCCTCAATGCTCCATCGTCATTCATCCACGACTCCACCAAGTCATTTGTAAGAACTTTTTTACAAAAATAATATCATCCGACCAAGTTATCTGTAAAAGACTTTTTATAAAAATATAGAATTTTATTGTATTTTAGTCTCATCTTATATCACGATGATCTTATTTAATGTGAGAATTACTCTAATAGAGCAATCTTACTAATATTTCTCCAATTTGAGAATGATGCAGGCATAGCTCTTTTGATACTAATTTGTGAGGTTTAGAAATGTTTTCAAATAATTAAAAACGATTATAACAACATTTGGTAATAAAACAAGTACTTTTATTTTAACCATAAACGGACAAAAAATATACTTTATGTGGACCTTTTGGAAGCAGCACTTTAAAGTGATTTTGTTATCAATTTGGTGTGCTTCTAACCAAAGTTATTTTAAAAAATAACACATTTATGAGTAGAAGTGTTTTCTACATAATCGTTAATAAACGAACTCAAAGCACTATTACACTTTTAAAGTGATTCTTTATGGCAATTTGGTGTGCTTCTAACCAAAGTTCTTTTAAAAAAGTATTAGAGTAAATTGTAGCTATGGTTCCTTAACTTTAACTTAATTGGAGCAATGGTCCCTCAACTAAAAATCCATTACCATTGGTCCCTCAACTTTAATTCAACTGGAGAAATAGTCCCTTAACTTTAACCTAATTGTAGCAAATGGTCATTCCAACATAGCTTATTCAAAATTTTGACAAAATTGATGAGAAGGACTATAGCTACACATTTTGATAAGTTGAGGGACCAATGGTAATGGATTTTTAGTTGAGGGACCATTGCTCCAATTTGATTAAAGTTGAGGGACCATTCGTACAATTTACTCAAGCATTTATAAGTAAAAGTGCTTTCTACAAAATCCGAACGACGCATCAGCATTGAAAAACCCATCATCTGTAAAGCCTAAAGTTTTTGGGTTAAACTTTTTAAGTCAAGAATTGGAGACGGTCTAATGATAACATTTTTTTCTAAATATTTTTTTTTTTAAAAGAATGATAACGGGTGGCAAACCATAATTATCCACCTCTTCTGAGAACCGGAAAGAATCACGGTTTTCCTCAAGGAGACACTACCTCATGATCTAACATTTAAAAGGTTAAGCTACCGTTTGACCCTTGAATTATTACTCAAGTTGAAATTGTCCTCTTGAACTGTGATGCAATAGCAAATTGCTTGTGTTAAAAGGGTAAGCTACCATTTGATCTCCCTAATATTACCATATTCCACTTATTCAACTACAACCAGGTCTTGAGTTATTGTATATTATTTTGTCATATAAACGATGTGGAATACTATTCTCCAATATGAAGCTGTGAATTTTCAAGAAGCCACGTATTTTCGGTTGCGCAAACATAACGAAATCATAACACACAATAAAACCCTACATGTACAATGTCATGAAGAGGCAAGACAGGTTCTTCCAAATAGCAATGCAATTCTGATTTGGGCTGATTGTTCGATTCAAGGAACTGCTGGTAATCTTGCAACACACGAAAAGTGTGACTCACTCGTTCAGCAGGCAGAGGAGACTCCATTTCTGAAGCTGAATCCGAAGAGGACTCAGTTTCAGGAAACGGGATCACATAATTATCAAACAGTTCGTAAAGAGACTCCCAAACAGCTGAAACCTTCAACTTGGAATTTGTGAGAGACCACAGAGGATATCCAAAATTAAACGACATCACTCTACGAAACTTGAAAATGACTTGTTCCATCTCCGAAAATGCCTCCTGCACCATCTTGGATGCGAGTATTCACAAACTCAATCAATTCATCGTAGCGATGAGCATTAGTCATGGTGAGGGTTGATATTTTGGTCTCGATGCCTGCGGTCATAAATTATTTTAAATATTTTTATTTAAAAATAAACATAAACAGTGCTTGATAAAAATTGACCACACGATATACCATGAACGAGCACGATTCATAAATCCTTATAATCCGTATTAAGGGACACGATATACCATTAAATATTTGTAAATCACTCGTATGACTGTGTGATACTTATGAAGGGCTCTATCTAATATTTTTAGAATTTCGTATCACAAATATGGTCTTAAATAGAATCTCGTACGAGTAAAAAGTAAAAGTTATAGTTTACAATTTTTACATTTATAGGGGAACTGATTTGGAAGCCATCATACTACCTACCAAGTCATATAACTGATTCGATAAATTTGTGTAACGTAGGGTTTTCAGTTGGAGAAGTCATTCGAGTTCACATCGACGACAAATCCAAGCGAATAATTGGTTTTATACAACACTAAAGTGTGGGATTTTAACAAGTGACAACACTACTACGAGATAGTTCGACTCCCCAGCGTAATCGAATGAGCATGAAGCGAATATATGATATACAAAAACCAAATTACAGCTCGTATAGTTGAATAGGTGAGGTTCCTTTACTTGTCCGAAGGCGCAACACGCCATACGTAAAACACGGTGCACTCGCTAGGTTTTTACTTCCTACGCCTAATTATACAGCATCATGTAAATATGGCACCGGACCTACGATTGGCTTTCAGACTCTTCGGCATGATCACCTTCAGTAATTCGGTGCGTATACATTGCCTATTCTAAGACATATACAAGGAATGTTTGAAACCTGTACATAACTATAGGAGAGCTCTGGTAACTAATGGCAGACTTAAAGTCGGCATGTCTTGTCACTGGTCCTTTACACGGCTTCTTACAAAACACATGCTTGAAACAACCTCATCGTTGTCGTAAACCTAAGAAATAAATGTAAACTGGACTTCTCAGACTTTTTGTTTTACCATTATGATAGCTGCAATAATTCTTCATGAAATGACCACACTTAGAATACCTGGGAATGGTACGAAAATCTGCGCCTGCAGGATTGTGACCAAACCACAGCAGAAATCCCACACACCATAGTTCCTCACCAACAATCTCGAGATCAGTTGCAGCGGCTACCAAAAGTTGAGCTACGAGGAATTGATGCAGGCACCAGTCTGGGCGACCCTAGATCTTTTGGTGTAGCTTCAGCACTGGCGCTATCAACAATTGGTGCGTATGGCATTGTCACACTCTTTTTCAGCATTTTCTGAATAGCATTGCAAAGCAAGAAAATTCGTTACAAAATAAAACGGAAACTATCTAGGAAAGGAAGAATATCACGAACTTTTGCAATGTGTTACAAACACCAATGCAAGGGTGTACCATATTATCAATTATTCTTTAGTTTGCACGTACAATTTTAGCATTCCATGGTCAACCAACCTTTTGACAAAGTTAAAAGTCAAAGCAAAAACATGACGCTGCATAGCTCAGAGGTCTGGCGTTACAATCTAACCTTTCGTTTGTTTGGTCCATAAGTGTTCATTGCTCCTTCAATTGAAGAGTACACGTCCAGTGCTTGGGGGGTATCAGGGAAGCACTTTATGACACGAACTTGTTCCCGCATCTCTGATTTATCTTGTAAATAAAGAATGACCCGTGAAGGTGAAGCTTTTGGGTGGTCCTTTTTCCCATGTGTCATCTCCATTATCACCAGGTCATCCCACAGTACATCCCACAATACAGAACACGGATCCCTAGCCGGGTTGAACTTCTTCTGAGCTACGTTGAAGGGTTGCTGAATGACAAAAGGTACAATGTCAATGTTTGGTGAATTTTGAGTATGGCTTATAGAAGATAGGAAGAGACTGATAGTAGCACTACGAATGATTCCAATCCTGCTAACTTACTTGCAACAGTATCACTCTTCGATGAGTGACTAGAAGAATTCTTCCTTTGCGGAGTAAAAAGTGATCTTCATAAGCATCTGACAGAGCAAACTTCCCACGTACTTTAAACAGATCAACCTGGAGGAAAAATGAACCTGATTCTGCCAGCTGCAATATAGCCTTCATGACCAAGAAAATGAAAGTTGGAGTAAGAACGAACAGTGAAGATGGTATCAATAAAAACCAAACCAAGACACATTGACAGAATTTTTTTTACTGGGGATTGAAAGCAGTCAAACAACTAGTACCTGTCCCTGTGCTTTGTACTCGTCATACGGTCGAATCAAATTATCACCACCAATAACACGAGGCAGCCTTCTGCGGAGGAGTTGCTCATCGGAAGTTATTGCTGATGCTATCTTCATTCTCATCGCATTGGCACCCTCAGTAGTTTTCGACAGAAGATCGAGAACCCCGCTCACTGGTTGTGCAGCTGCACCTATTAATCCTTTCCCAACACCTTGAACAAAACCCTCAACGCCAGAATTTTTTGCACCTTCAAGCGGCTTTGTCAATATGCCAGTAACTCCTCTAAAGAGGCCTTTTGCCAGTGCTCCGCCTCCCTCTCTGAGAACATCCCCAAAGTCCTCTACACCCTTGCTTTCCTGAAAAGTGAAATTTTTAAAGTAAAATTAAAAATAAATACAAATAGTCCAGCTTATATAGCTATAAATTAATACTGAGTTTCATCAGTGTCGAAATTGCAATGAGCAAGGGCTGGAAAAGTACAACCCAAGGAGAGTATGGTACATTGCATTTGCTATTTTCCTTACCATATATAAAGAAATTTACTTGAAATTGTTAATTTAAAAAATCAATAACAACTTCACACAAAAATATGTAGACCAATAATTGTTTTATATCCCTAACATGTATCATAAGAACATAACACTGTTGCAACCATAAAAAATTGTATGTATGATAAAAAATCAGTGCACAGGCCTAACCAAAAGACCTTTTCCATTAATTATATCCTAATACAAGCAATCATGTGAAATTATATTAATTCGAATGACAATCTAAAGCAAACCTGTCTCTGTCGGCTTTGAATGAACTTCTTATCAAATGATAACGCAGCCATGCCCTTGCTCATATGTCCAAGGGCACTGCTTGCATTGCCTAATATGTCAACCCCAGATAGCAGTTGAAGAGGTTGGCCTAAAAGATCCTTTTGAACGTTTGAAATAGCAATGCTAATCATCGAACTCTGCCTCATGCACACGTTCTCATTAAACTTTTGGTTTATCCTCACCTAAAATAACAAATGCAAGTACTTAGGCCAGACCAAATCTTCTAGGATGAACTCCAGAAAATAATAAAAATCCATGAAATCACAAAACAGCTGGAGGAAGAATCCCAACACTTACTGGCATATTCTCAGTGTTCCCCAATGCAGTCATCAAAGATGCCCAAAATCCAAGGACACCTCCTGGCCGCTGACTAGGTGACATAGCCATTGACACTTTGAATCGAACCTCTGAAATGCTAAGAACTCTGCAAGTACAAGTAACATTATTTTAAGGGAATTATGACTAAATGTAGTGAAAAACAATGAAAAGACAATTTTAGAAGTCCGTGCATACCCAATTTCAATAATTGGATCAACAGAAACAGCAGTTGTTTGAGTATCAGACAACCGACTGAGGTTGACCTGCTGAATCATCTCATGAAGGCGCCAAATGATTGGCTCATGAATGTTTATCAAAAAGGCAGAGTTTTCAGGTCCCTGAATAATCAGTTGCATATAATTAAATATAAATTCGAGAAAAAATAATCAGAAAACCTTCTATTGGGAAATGATAACTTTCTTATACTTACCTGGAGACCGATATATGGATAGACACATAGATCTAGTGACCCATTTGATTGCATTGTGATTGAAAGTTTCAAGATATAGTCAGTATCTTCTCCAATTTTCTGTGGTCTAAAAAGAACAGGTGTTGGAGTAAGGGGCAACTGGTTATCCAATTGTATCCCTCGCATTCTAAGTTTGAACCTGAAAACAGGACACAGAAGACTCCAGATTTTAATAATTTGCCATTGTAAGAGAGAAACATAAACAGTCCAAGATTCCACAACAGCATCCTAAGGGGCTTTTTGCTAATTAAGCCAAATTTACACTTCTGAATAGAGATTCTCATATAGATCTGCTAACAGGAAATAACACCAAATCGTCTGCTGAGGCTTGAACAATGGACCTCATAACATGAAAGCCTTCACACCAACTATTGACTGCTAATATATTATTATCTTATTTTACTAATTAAGACTAAATGTTAAGCGATAATATTTTCTTTTGAATAGCAAATATTCAAATATTCTGCAACACGCACAAAGTATTTCATAACATATTAATATTTTTTAAAAAAAATATGCACAATAACATTGTTCTTTTCCTATTTTCCGATGGGAAATAAACTATTTAATAAAATGAAACTGTACAAAATATAGGACAAGATGTCAATAGACCTAAATCTACAAACAGCATCTAATAAAAACACCAGAAACAAAAAAAAAAATATCATTACAACAACACTCGAGGTCACAGCACCTTTTCAACAGTTAAGAAGACTGCACACCCACTGACTAATAAATTAAGTAAATTGTTCTCCAAGCCACAAAACTGATAGCAAACTTACCTACTGATTCCAGAACCTAAGCCAGTTGAATATGCACAAAGAAGATTCTGAACCGAAAGGTACAGGATTTCTTCAGGTGTATGGTCAATAATGGATATCCCAAGCTCAGGAAGCTCAATGATAACATGAAACTCACAATCAGCGACTATCGGTGATTGTTGCTGTATAGAAAGCTGAGACATAGGTGATGAGTGGCTCGTACTCAATATTCCAGAAGGATCACTTTCTGGCATCCAGTCACTGATCTTTATGACATTCACTTTCTCTTCTTTTATTACAGTAACACGTAAAGCTTTAGAAGGCCCATTTCCCACATGAATGGGTTGGTGATCAGAAATCTCATCAATATCATACTTCACTGATTTTAATGGGTCTTCCCCCTCTACCAGGATCTCTAATAAACGTCTTCTGCCAAGATCTTCCCATAAAAAGGAAGCTGCTGAATTGGGAAGAAGAAATTTCCATGAATCGTTGGTACCATCCACTTGCCGAATTCGGATGGGTAGAAACATGGAACGATTTTCAATCCTGTTGATAGAAAACTATCAGCAGTGGACCAAAAAACAAAAGAACACATGCATACAAGTAAAGGAGAAGAAACCATGTTTATGTGTTTATTGTACTGTACTGAGATAACTTCCATATGAACAGACATTACAAGTTCAACAAAATTTCACTTTAGTCAAAAAGAATTATTTTTCTTATCTTATGATACCTTATGAGAACTACATTATCTCTTTCCATTTCACAGGCTTTCATAAGACATAGTGAACTGTTACCTGTAAGGACTCATGGAAGAGTTTGGACGGAAAATAACTTCATAGCTTGAGTTCTTTGCTCCACTTCTTACAGCTATTCGAAATTGAAGTAGATCATTTCCAGCATCCTTCTTCAAGCAAACACGCATGATACCTTCATTACAAACACTAAATGGTGCACTCCAATTGTAACCATCCACCCGCACCTGATAAGAAGAATAAATCCCATATGGGATTCAGACGATGTACGCTATTCATACATAATTAGCGAACATGAGAGATTATAAAACTTCACTGACCTTCAACAGTTCAACTTTGGCACTAGACTGCCAACAAAAAGGCTTTGGAGAATCCGTGGGATGAATCCATGCCACGGACTGAGAATCACATTGTTGCAGGCAGAGACTGTAACCAACTCTATTAATAAACAAGGTGTGGGGCTGGAAGTGCACAACCTGAATATTAACCATTGGGCAGTTGTTCATTATTATTAACATATACCAAAGAAACTAGACAAATGCACAGCTTATCAGTACCATCGAGCACAAAAAATTGGGACTAACAACAGCTTTTACTAAGGAGTAAGGAACGTTCTGTCCATTCTAAACATGCAGATGGCCCGGTGAAGAGAATCTTTCATCGTTTTTCTTAAGGCAGGTCATCTTATTTTCTGTAAACAGGCTTCAGAGCTAATGATTTACAGACTAATTTGGTAAGTCCCTCATCAAATTCTTCCTAGCAGTTCATCAGTGGAGAAACATTAAAGATTTAAGTCACAAGATATTTAAATCCAACCTTGGTTCTGTCTGAGGTCATGCTCAGTCTCGCTGAAAGCTTGTAATAGGATCCATCTGAACTGAATGCTTTTACATCAAGCCTTTCCTGGAAAAGAAAGTTCAAAGATCATATGATAGAGAACAAAATTCAGCAACTGTGAAGCAATACTCGTGAGAAGGAAAATGGATATTGTAAGCCAATTTGATGCTTTATTGAAATCACCTTCTTTTCCAGCTCATAAAGAGATATCCCAGGACTGTAAATGTCTGAATGACGAATGGCAACAGAAAGCCCCACTCGTGAGGACAAATACACATCTTTTTGAGATGGAAACAGCGAAGCCCCACTACGGCTGGCATAATCTTGTGGAGAAAGCATGTTAGGAACAGGACTAGTGTCCTCAATAACTTCAAGTACTTGGATGTTTCTCCTTGTGGCAGAATGCTTCCTGTCCATAGAGTTTGTGGGACTTCTCAAGGCTGTTTTTGCAGACTTGACTGCCCTAGAAAGCATTAGGGAGTCCGTATCTGCATTGTCCGAAGGTTCTACTTCTACCACTCGATATGCCAAATAAATAGATGAATCATTAGTAATCCAGTATGGAACAAAAAATCTTATTGTTTTGGGTGCAACAGTGGTTCCTCCCATGTCACGTTCAATACTCACACGCAATCTCCTGCAAATATATAGTAATGGAGATCAGGGATATGATAATTAATAAAATACTTGTTATATTAGTTACAAGAAATGTTTAAATTTTCCAATAAGAAAGAATTTCAGACACAACAGCTAGTTGGGGGTCACTAGTAGTAGAACATTATAAATGGTACACAAGTGTAGAACAAAAAATATGAGGAAACATCATACAAAAATTATTTCCAGCATAACAGCTAGTTGGGGGTCACAAGTAGTGGAACACCCACACACAAGTACAGAGAAATATATATATATATACACACACACATATAAGGAACATAAACAAAGTTGAGAACACCAAGACATATTCAATTTGGCCTAAAAAGACTAAAGTATAAAACAAAATTTGGCCCACAGTGTAAAAACCTAACATAGCATAATAAGAGATTCTGAGTTGGAATTCTGGCAATTAAAACCTCCAAATGTACATTGAAAACTACGTATTGGGCTTTATGCTGGTTGATAGAAATCCACAAGGGAGGAGTGTTGAATATTATATGAATTTGCCTATATCCTAACAGGTTGAGCTTTTGGGAACAACAGTACAATAACAACTTTTGACAAAACCAAACAAAAAATATCAAAGAAATCTTTTCTCAGAAGCACAAACCTTTTACTTTTCTGGTGAACCATCCAGAATGATGAGACATGGTCATTGGAATAAAGATTCAAAACAAGAATGGGGTCCTGCCAGAACAACCATAGTTATTAAACTCACAATGGTATGTAGATATAACCAGCATGTTACTTATATTTAGACAGAGCTAGTACCTTCTCCAGGACCCAACCACCCTGGACAAACAACGTCAGATACAAAGGTTTCTGAATGTCTGCGGAATATACATGTACACCCCCACGTGAAGAGATAATACCATGCTGTCGTTCAACGCATTTTCCATCTCGTGTTCTTTCCCAGATTGTGAATTCAGCCGGACAGGGAAGGCGATTTTCCAACTTCATAGGAGAATGGACAGATATTCTCCAGTCATAAACAGGTGCATTCAGTTCAGTATGAAGTGCCGAGGCATCTGCCCCGACACTAAGCCAAAACTGTTTGTTTACGGTACTAGTACAACACAAAAGTATATCCTTCTTCTCAAGCTGATTCAACTTGAAAGTAACATTTGACATCTTATTTTCCTGCTTTGAAGTATACTGTCTAGAAAGTGAAACCTGATCTATAACAGTCAGGTCCTTTCCACACGTATAACCAGTACCCACTGCCGCGAGAGAACCCCATGAATATGGAGGCTGAGGATGATCAACAGAAGGACATATTTGTAAGAATTGGTCAGAATCACTAGATGTACTTCTCCAAGGCAAAATAAAAGAACTCCCAGGATTTATGCTATCACTTCTTCCAAGAGAGGAATCACGACCTTGAATTCGAGATGCATGACATACTGAAATTTTCAACTTAACATCGGTCTCATTTACAACTGTTGCAAGACCCCTGAAAATTGCATGCTTCTTGCCATTTTTCATAACGACTTCCAAAGCCATGAAACCATTCTGTAATGACTTTGGGACAACTGACAATGGAAGCAATGACCGAATGTTCTGCCAAACACCATCCGGGCCAAGTCCGACAGAGAAACCTATGTCTCTATCGGTTTCATTTTCGGCCTTCAAATCTCTTTGAAAACTTGGAGTTGTTTTCCTCTCAAAATAAGAAGTTGAAACCAGAAGGCATCCACATTCGTCCATGTCTTCAGTACTGTTATGTTGAGCCTTTAAAGCACAACATCAAAGAAGCATGAAAAAGAAGTCAATTCCTAACTACATGTGCACAACCAATGACACCAATCAATGAATAAATAAGGTGAAACATGCTCACCCTGCCTCTTAGTGGATGTGATACTATGTTCTGAACATCATGACCTTGATGGAACACTCTAACTGAAGCTATTTTCCTCAACATATTTGCACCTTGCCCAACAGAAAATGAGAGGGCACCCACAACTTCGCCTGTATCATTGTATTGAGGCCATAATAAATGCATGAGAAATTTGCCTCTAGATGATTAATATTCAGTAAGAAGTTGCAAAGAAAGCAGGATAAATAATTATTAATATGTAGTATCATATCCTTCTGCATGAAAAGGCCCAAAAGATCCAACCAAAAAATATAAAGAGAAACAGAAATGATTCAAAACAATCATGATACATTTGTCAGGTACACTGTACATCTGATTAATAAATGAACTGGAAAAAGAAAGCAGTAGTACAAAGTGAACCTCGGATTTGGGAAAAACAATTCTGAAAAACACATTCAGAGCAGCAATAGATAGGCTATCAGATGTGACCATAAACATACAAAATGGTATCTGTAGTAGCTGTGGGGAAAGATATTCTATATGCTGAAAATTTCAATCCCATCTTGAATACAAGGTTTACTAATTCTAGATAAACATGTGAATCAACCACCTAAGTGCACAAATAAAAAAATGTGAATGCAAGTTCAAAACAAGAAAGAATGCATAATTCAGGGAAGGTTGCCAATAGAACGTACCCTTTCCTGCTTTTGCTGCAAGGTTTGTCACCTCTACTTCCAGTTTTGCTGGGCCCTGCAACACTTGCACACTCAAGCTTGGAAACTTAAAGAATAAAAGAGTGGGAGGAAAGAGTAAAAAACAGCACTAACTATGTCAAATACCTTCCGGGGAACTTCAAATATGAAAAGTTCATTCCATTCCGCTGTGCCTTCATTCAAGTTATTGAAATTTGAAACTGCAGGCTTAACACATTTTGTCCTTGCACTTTGAGGAAAAAGTTTTTGATGATCTGTTGGTTGACTATCAACAACCAGGCGCAAAGCACAGAAGAAGTTGTGGCTGTTACCATCATCTTCAATAGGTAAACCCTGCAAACAAAGAATCAACCTTATCTCCTGAACGTAGGAAACCATATGATAAAACATTTAAGGTAAGAAAAAAATAAATTTAACCAGTTGCAACCTTGGCTTCGTGGATCTGTATAGCAACATAATACCGTGCTTCCTTAGATTCATATACAACGTTGAACCTATCAGAAAACCTTGGAGGAGGCACCCATATAGAAATGTAGTCACCATGATGTAACCGGTCCACTCTGTGTGCATTTTCCTCAACTCTTTTCACATAGATCTCACACCCAAGTTTATTCTCTACTACTACAGTCTGAAAGTCATCTTCATCCAATGCAGATAAAGTCTGGTCCTCTCCTTGTCCACATAGACCACCAGATTCCTGCAAAGACACAATTTGGTATTCAAAGTATTGTTACTTCACCCCCCATCCCCCCATCCCCTCATCACAAAGAATAGAAAATACAGGACGCATAGGTACACAACAAATCAACCCTAGGTATTACCTCATTTATCTTCATTGCTTTCTGTTCAAGTTCTAATTGTCTTCTCCATGAAAGAACACTCCCAATAAAAGTTTCAAGGTTTGCAGCACTGACATTTAAATTAAGGATACTGGTGGCAGCAATTCGCAGTGTCTTCCCAAATTTTGATGGCGAGTGCACATTAGTATCATAAGTTTCAAACCTTGAAAAAGTCAACAAAAATAATTACTAAGTAATACAAAAATTTAATTGAACTCAAAATCAGATAGAAGAGCAAATAAAGTACTTGAATATTCCATCAAAAGGCTCCACAAGTGGTTCCCATGCTTCTAATTGAGTATTGAAGGTTGATGCAGCAATTGAGGAAATCAGTACTGCATTCATAGCCTCCAGTTGACCATGTGTTGCAAGCTTGATATTGGTGATTGTCGTGTCGAATAGTGGTGTCATCTGAAAAATCAAAATATAACCATATCAGTATGAAAATGAAAACCATCTTTACATTGGTTTCCAGACTTAGAAATGTGTTTATAAGACATACCATTCCACATAAGCTGTCCAGAACAGTTAAAGAGAAGCATCTCAGCTTCACCTCTGCAGTTATATTTTCCCTAGTCTTTGGCTTCATGGAATCACCAATAGCATAAGCCAATCTGCTTGACGGTTTTTTCAGATCAGCCCGTGCAAGAAAAGTGGAGGCCTGCAGAAACAGAAGAGCACCCCACAATTATGTAAAAACTTGTTCAGTTATGGCACAGTAAACACATCACCGTAAAATAAAAATAAAAACTTCATATGAAAGGCGAAAGTTACTGTTCTCTTATAATTTTACCAAACTTCAGGCATGGCAGCTGCATACTTACATGACAGATTTAGACTTACAAATAACTAAATATTCATCTAACAAGATCTGGCTTCTTTCCTTTTTTTTTTTTTTTTTTTTTTTTTGGATGGAAAGAAATAACAGGGCATTCGATCACAAGGCAGGGCAGTGGAATTTTTGGGGCCAGAATCAATATTTAGCTTCTTGAACCAAGAAATCTAGGATACTTCTTTTAGTGTCATTCAACATGATTAGGTGCTGGTTTTGAGCTGAATGTAACTTAATTTCTTGTATGGGCTGTGGCCACCAGTTATGTTTAGGTTAGATCTTTAGTTTGTCCCAAATCCCTTCCCAGGCCCCCACTCCCTCCACACACAAAATTAAATAAACTGAATAAAGGAAACATAGAAACCCAACCTGATTTTCAACTCTCCAAATGCTCCAGCATTGAGATCCCTTGGAAGTTGAAGATCTTGAAATTGGCGCCTCAAGAATATTAGCTTGGTTAACAAGATCCATCCTAGGGCAACAAATTGTATCAACACATGGGGCTTCATCCGTCCTGGAGACTATGCATCCAAGAGATGCATAACCAGGTGGAGCAAGTGGGTACCAAAAGAATACTTCATCAAAACCCTTCCCTACAACATGGGCAACTTTAGTAAATTGTACAGGTTTCGCAGATACTTCAGGATCATCAGCCTTAAAAATTATGCCCACAGCTGGAGGTTCTAAGCTGAAAGAAAGAAGAACACATGCTGGTTAACAAAACTTTCAATAACAACAAAAATTCAACTGACTAAACCTGATAAAGAAAACACAAAGATAAAATTTCTAACCCTTCGGTTATGCAATCACCCAATATGGCATAGCCGCGACGTGCGATGGGCCGCCATACTGAGACTGGTCGGCGGAGGTCACTACCCTTGTCCCACCAGATTTTCTCAAAGTTGGGGGTCGACATAAAACAATTAATTGCCTTTGAAATTGATCTGACTATATCCCATCCAGAAGAATTTCCAGTCTGGTTTCTGGTTTGCTGACTTGCATAGTTATTATCAACAGCCAAATTTGAGGCGGATTCTCTAGGAGAAGACTGATGCCGATTCCAATTCCAAAGAAGAAGATGATTGAGGTTACAACAATTGTCTTCAGAAGGGCATTCAGTAGAAGAATGGGCATGAAATGATCCAAGAACATTCTCCATGCGCCAGATGCTAAATCCAGATGCAAATTGAGGATTTGATGGAGAAGAAAATAAGCATTCTGAATATGTTGTTGATGTAACAAGATCAGAACGTATGCAATAAACAATATGATTAGGTGGCTGCTCTTTCCCTATATTTGCTATACAACCCAATGTTGTGTATCCGGGTGGTGCTACAGGCATCCAAAGAGAACAATCACTACCAACATCAGAATCACCCCCACCAAATCCTTGAATAGCAGAGAACAAGCCTATGAGATTAAAACCAATTGGTTTACGTACACGCCCATATGCATTATTCACTGCCATTACCGCCTGTGAAGGAGGAACTGGCCTGAAGACATCACAAGAAACCAAAAATAATTAAATTTAGCATCTAAACACACTGTCACACAAAACAGAACTAAGAACTACTTGAACGAACAAGGAGAGTATCTTCCCCAAATAGATCAACAATAAAGAAAGTAAACGAAATACAATGAGCTGTACCCAAACCATCCATATATTATTAATTAGGTCATCTACTTTATGTTCCTTTAATTCCAGACAGCTAGATAAAAATAATACAAATCATGCTTACATGGGCACGAGCAAATGCAAATTGCTTTCATGCAATAAAATTTACGCAAGCAGTCAATTTTTTTGTTATTAAACAAGCTTCATTGAAACTGATCAAGAGTACTAATTTCTCATGATAAAGGAGCATTAGCACATGGCTGGGAAGTTTCTACCTAATGGCAACCTACCACTACGGATTTTTCTTCTTCTCAAGATTTGAGTGTAGAAGCTCAAAAAGTACAAGTGACGGAAAAGAAGTCCACCTTTACAACCATGACGCATACAAACAAGATCACCAGATTAACTCATAGTTATGATATTCACATTGCCTTCCTTTTTAATTTATTACTACTTGGGAACTCATCTGCATAAATTACAATTATAAAACACAACAATATGCAGCATGGCGCCAAATTCTTTGATGACTCTTCTTGTAAAATAGGACCTTTTAGTTTCATCTCTGTTGCTGTGGAATGCTTGTCTAGAGATTGTAATTTCCATTTCATTAAGAAATTATTGTGTCCTCAAAAAGCTATTCCATTTAATTCTACCTTGATGTCACAGAGTCTCCCAGTATAACATAATTTGAAGGTGCTCGAGGCCTCCAAAAGGTAAGGTTGTAAGAGGATCCATTTTCTGCATAAATACACAAAAATGTCAAGTCTTTGATGACTGACATGAAAACCATTCTGATGAAAAGAAATGGTGCAATTAAGATATCAAACTTCACCAGAGATGTTATGAGAAATACCTTTTGGGGACACCCAAATTCGATCAAAATTGGTACATCCAGCTGACGGCATAGAATTTCCGAATTCCAATGCTGATGTTGCCTGGCTTTGCAAATTAAGTATAAGAGACACAACACTCAGTGAAAGATGGAAGCAAACATCGGTTGATAACAAAGACATATTTGTTTTGTCCTTCACAGAAGTGTAACCCCCTGATATATCCACTGGATCAAGAACAATTAGACCAGAACCAGCCTCAACTGTAAGATCTTTCATCAGGGCTCGAACCCAGGTATCATTTTCTTTGGATGCATACCTGTATTAACAGGTTAAGTAGCTCAATCAGTGTAAATTCTTTGTACGTAATACTTCCTTAAAATACTTTAAGAAGTATAATAAGTGTTAAAAGTTCACGTATGCAAAGCTTTCAAAGTAACTTCTATTCCCTCGAAAAAGTTAAAAAGTATGTGAAAAATAAATATGGAAACTCTTACATGAAGCTAAAATCCAACTTTGCACGGAGAAGCTTTTCACCATATGAATCATCCAGAGAAGACTTCGAAGAATCATAGAAGGTAAACTCAGGAGAAACTACCTAAAAGCCAAAATAAGTAATCCACAAATGAACAGAACATCAAAATCAACTAACTGCACAAAAGTTTCAGCATAATATAAGCAAATAAAAAATTAAAAAAAAAAAAATATATATATATATATATATGCTAGAGATATTGATCCCATTATAACTAATAAGTACTTAAGTAGTAACTTGTGGAAGCACTGCATAGCATACAGATTACCACACAATAATCTACCAATGATTTCAATCAGTTTATCAATTTCAATGTAAGCGGTTTGCCATGAATTACTTTGCAAAACAGTTATGTTGATAATGAATTACTTACCTGTGCTTCAAAACTGAAACTTGGGATCATATTTGGATCACTTTCAGAATCCGAAGAAATGTTCGAGGTGTCTGACGATTTATGCAAGTCTTCTAAACGCTGCTTGTCATCATCAGATGAGTAGCTGTCCAGCAACGTGATGTCCACACCATCCTCTGAAGATACTGAGTAGCTGCTATCATTACTCAAATGTGTATACTTCCTCAAAATAGAACCATTCTGATGTATTAACAGGAAAGTGTCAATCAATAGTTGGAACACATGCCAATTACTGAGGGATGAGAAAAACAAACTAAAAATAAAATAAGTAAAACAAAACAACACGTATGGTCACATATAAAAATTTGATACACTTTTTTCTATCTTTTCCCGACTACACTGTGAAATGCTCTTTGTACCCCTATATAGTCCTTTTTCTGGTTTCTGAATCCTATACCTATGTTTTGTGAAGTTTATTGGAAAACATTTTCTCCACACCAATTGCACACCTTCTAAATAGTACTGAAATCTCATGTATATTCTGATGCTGCATTAAAAACAACTGCAAAAAAATGTCGACTATTTGTCGCAGATGAAAGGATGGATCTGTACCTCAATTTTGACATTCATAAATCGCAACCTCTTTCCATGTCCAATTATAATAATGGGCCGAGGCCTAGTTGAATGGAGTTCTTTTGTGTCCATTTCCGCACTCAAATAGATGGTCTTTCCACATCCATCATATGTATATTCATCAATGTGCCAAAAATCTGCTACTAACTGTCTACTTGGAGACAAGTGCACCACATCTTCTGTCTGTTTGTAAATAGGTCCAGAGAATACTATGCTACAGTTTTTACCAATGGGATCATTCGTAGGATCCATCACTTCCTCTCTACCAGTTATTGTTCGTAATGCAGGCACAAAAAACTCACCCACAGCCAAAAGGAAATCAGCTACAACAAGAACTCGAGGTTGCTGAACCCTAACCACAAATGATTGGGAAGATTTGCGCCATCTATAGTCCATCAAGAACATTGTTGATATTGGTAAATCCACATGAGAAAATCCAGCATCAGAGTCTGTTCTTCTAAAGCTCCCCTTATTCAAGGAAAAGGGCAAACTTCCAGAAGAAACTTGTTTGGAATCATCAGTAGATGATCCAAGCATTAGGCGCATTTCAGGTTTTGTATCGGGCCGAATGTCAACAACAGAAAATTTTGGAATGGTTATGTAGACATCTATCTCTGACAATGAAGTCATCCGATACGATACCCAAAGACCTTCGATCTGTTAAACAGAAACAAATTACATAAGATTCTGTTTTATTTTTTCTATGAAACAAGTACATAAGATGATAACCAAACGATCAGAACAGTCATACAATGTCAAAAAACAACAAACAACTCTGTTTGAAATCTTAACACCAAGATGAAAGTTGAAATCTCAGAGAGCTAAAACAGGACTTAAGTACACACAATTCAAAACAAACAGTACTTAAATGTGATTGATGCAAATACTCACAGCAATTTGAGCGAAAGGAGACTCCGCATGAATGCTATTATACAATTCCAACAGGGCATGATCAATTACAACTGCCACTATGGTAACAGTTTTCGATAGTAGGAGTTGACTGTTCATGTTGACCTTATCAGCCAGCAGTCTCATTGTATCCTTTGAATCAGATTTACCACCACGGAAACTAGGGGGAAGCTTTGGCTCTTCGCATAAGTTCATGTATGCACAGTCCAGAATGACTTTATATTCTTTGTCAGACATGACACTGTGCAATAATCCAACCTGGTAGGAGACAATCAAAGGGTACAAATCAGCTGAAAAATATGACACTGCATGATAACGGAATAAAATCCAATTAACTAAAAGCCTGAAGAGCATCGATTCAAGACCAATTTGAAATTCAGGAATGCAAAACCCATTCAACTATGGAGCCATATAAAAAGGGAAAAAAAAATACTTGAACAATAAAAATAAAATAAAGCTGAACAAGAAAATACCCAAACTATTCATGCACACCCAATATAACCGAACCATGTATAGGCCACATGCAGAAGAAAAGGCAAAAAATAGTTAAGGGGTTCAAGATTTGAATACAGAACACACAAGATCACAATCAGAGCAAACAAAACTTCGATTTCTTGTCCACAAATGTTTCACTTTTTGGAGGGTATAAATAAAGTAAACAATTCATATGCCCCACACTTTGTGTGTGAAAATAATTTTTATTTTTATTTTAAAATGGGAAGGAGAAAGGGAGAAAAAAGGAATGTGGATTAGAGAGAGAAATTTTCCTTTTTATATTTTATTTTTCAAAATTAAAGGATGTTAGGATTGCCCTTGGGTGAGGCTTTGAAAAAAAAAACTGTAAAATTTAGTTTGTGTGAATTTACTTTACTGCCCATGATTTTGTTTTGTGGTGAAAGACAAAATTGTCTTTTTACCCTCTTTTGGTTGAGAAAGAGGGTTTTATTAATGTAAACTAATATATATATATATATATATATATAATTAGAGTTCCTTCTATTGCGGAATACCTTGTAGGTCCCACCCAACGATCATCCTTGCAAAAGGTTAGACAAATCCAAAACCACTAAGACATCTCATTGTAGCCAAGAAGATAGAATACATTATTTCAAGGAAACATTAAATGACAACCATTTAATTAAGTGGTTAAATGGTTTCGGATATGAGTGATATTTTGCAACGATGATAATTGAGAGAAAACCTAAAATTAGATGGTTGGATCATTGAAATACAAGGTGAGGCATCCCTCAATAGAAGCATCACTCGATAGAAACATATATGTAGGGAATCATACAAAGTTAAAACATGTGATCACAACAATGGAGCAAATGGAGGATGAATAAGTTTTTTTTTTTGGTCCAAAGGAGGATGAATAAGTTAGATCGCCATAAATTGAGTACTAAAACAGTAAAGGATAGGTCCAAAACGCTCAGCAATTCCCAAGTACGTTCATCGTTTGAAACAATATTATGACCCCATGCACTTAATATCATCTTGTACTGTATCAACTAACAATCAATACAGGATGAACTCTCCCACAAGATCATCCACCACATGTATCAACTATCCACTGTCCCTTCCCCCCCCAACAAAACAACCAAAGATTGTAATGCCTACTAAAGATGTGTTATCTGCCACACCACCATAAAGATAAATTCACTTCAAGTTACCTTCACTTCAAGAGAAAATGTTGGAACTTTCTTGAAGACATCCCTCAAACTTCTCCTCACATAAACATCAAGTCCTTTGCCTTCTCGTATCATTGATTTGCCCAAGCAACCATCAATTCCTACAGACATGTTGATCCCCATAATCTGAAATTTTATGTCAGAGTAAAAATTAGTTCAGTAATTTCAGTCATCATGTCCAAGAAAAAGAAATAAAAATCACCTACCTCAGCATGAAGGACATCAATATGGACAGCTGAAGGATCTTTCTCAGGGGAACCATACCAACTAAGTTCATTTGTGACTTTTAGCTGTCCCAGATCAAGTTGAATGAAACTGCAATTCGATCAAATATAGAGACAAATGTCAATCTTAAGTACTCTATAACAAATGTATTTAACTTTGAAAATACAAGATCCAGACATAAAGCGACAAAATCTTGAGCAGCACCACCGGTATGACCAAAAATTCAGCAGTCCTCAGTAACACCAGAACCATGCCCCTCCAATTAATGAAAACTATTCATCTGCCAACTATTTGAAACTTGAACCAGATAGCCATTTTCAAAAAATTTATATAAACTCTACTGGAAATTCCCATGCAGTTCTCAACTTCTTCATCAAACAGCAACCCAACTATCTAATTAACCCAAATATGTGCATTATATAATAAAAACAGAATCCAAATTCACGCACTCTTTGCTTCTTGAATTCCTTGGAACAATGATTATTGGAGTATCAAGTGACAGGTCCAGCTTCAATGCTGTAGCTCCATCAATCTCATATTTCTGAATCAGCCACTCAAAGCCTCCAACTTTGTCAACAAGTTTGATTGCCTCTTCGGTATGTGGGGTGGCAAGTTCCATAAAGTACACTGTTATCTGCATTAGCATGTCCAAAAAAATATGCGATACTTCAAAGATGGAATATCGTTAATTACAAAATAAAGAACAAATATACATAAAACCCGAAAATATACACTTCAAGCATTTAGGTTACAAACATTAACACATCCATGTGAATGTTGTATTCAAATGATTGAGAGCAATGCCAAACATACCTCCTGAACAAACCTATAGAGGAAAATGATGCGGACAGCAGAAAGTCGGCCACACAAACTGTAATCATATCCTTCATAGTCATCATCTTCAGCACTATAAGAGTTAAATTTGAACTGCAAAACAAATAAAAAATGAAATTTTCATAACAAAATAAATATCACAGTAAAAAAAATCATGTCTGCAATGCAATAGCTGATAATTGATGTTATTTGTACCTTGATAAGGGATTCAACACCTGGATTACGTATATCACAAAGCCAATCCCAACAGTGATCTGCTCCAAGAGACATATCACGAAGTCTAAAATTTCCTAGGGTGCCTTCAATGGAAAGAGAACTCGGGTGGACCTTAACAAACAAACAACTCAAGTCAGTAATACAGTTATTTGATACCTAAAATATCAAGTCTGAAACTACACACAGTAGTAAATTTCAACCAACACATCGAAATAATTGTTAATCACAATATTCCCATCACCTTGAGATCCAGCAGGAAACTTTCTTGCACAAACATCGCAAACGAAGAGCCATCCTCTTTGTTGAGAAACACAGTCACATTGTCAACATTCATGCTTAAATAAAATACTACACGACCTTTACCATAACCCAGCAACCCTTTGACACGCCCATTTTCTTCAGTCTTTTCTTTGTTCATAAAATGTTTATCATCTGGAACCTTAGTCATGTCTGCACTACCTTCTGCATCATACACAGAGCTTAAATCCAGGCCGAAATCAATCAAAGCAACAAGAGTGGGTCTGTTGCAAAAGAACTCCAATTTTGACATGCGGAGATTCATCTTGAAAAAAAAAAAAGATCAGTACAAAGCATTAGCATTGAAGATTAAGATTTTTCTATTTGTAAGAAACACAGGTTTCATTAATTTAGTTTTGCATTGCAAATAAAACCAATATAACAAAGATCCAGGACTACAACTAAAGTCGACTGCTCATGTCCGTAGTACCTGGGTATCAACACCATCATAATCAGGCGAGCTAGAACTCCGAGTCAAGAAGTTAACAGATACAAAATTTGAATTATCACCGCCCTCCGCCTCATAAAATGTCTCACCAGAAATGACCTTTTCCCTAACCAAATTTTTTTCATGAATTATGGCCTGTGGAGATGCAAATCCAGTATCATCATTGATGTCCTCAGTGGTTGCACATGCATCCATATCCATTATCTGTGAACCTAAGCCTGTATCTGAGATAGACATAAAATCTGGCAAAGCATCTGTAAAAGTATCATCATCCTCATGAAGCAAAGCAGACATTTCTTTCATGTGTGGATCAACTATGCCAGGAGAAGAAACTATATTGTCATTGTTTAGCACAGAGCAAGCTAAATACTGGGGGGTTGTTGACAGACGAACTTGAAGCTCATCTTTGACTTTTAAAGAGTGCAGTTTCATCTTAAGTGTCAGGTCACCTTCCCAGCGAATCATGTGCAACTGTAAAACAAAATGGCATAGTATTTAATACCAAAACACTTGCACATGACAATGAGCTAAGAACACTTGAACATAATAACAAGAAGATAGTGGGGATAACAAACAAACTGGAGTAGAAGAATGACGCTTGTTACAGTATATTCCAATATACCACAACCGCAAGAAATGTAAAACAGAAATATCAACTATATCAAATCTGATACACAGAGAACAATGAAATATGTTCCAAACATGGAAACGTCTTCCCTGCCAATAGCCCAATTATTCTGATGCTACTCTCCCTATCAATTCAACTAATATAGGGTAAATACACAAGTCATCAAACACACAAATACAATAACAATGATGAACAGGGTCAACAATCGCATTTGACTTTTTACTTTAAAAATCTCATATAATTCCACATTCGCCCTTAATAAAATCATAAATGAAGTATAAACTAGCAAAAAACCTTTCCACCATTGGCAAGAACCTCAAGAATAAGAGTCTCGCCATGTTCTTCAACAACTTTATCAGCAGTCTGCACAATAAAGTAGGAAAGAAACACTGTCAGATTTGGTTAATCATTAGCCTTGTAAGTTTTTTTCATTTTGTTCTAAATATAAGTAGTAAGCCCCATAGGTGATAATCATTTTCCAAAATAACCAAAAATGATGGGAAGCAGGACGCTGTAAGATACTTTTAACACAATGAATCTACCAAAAGAAAAACCAACCTTTCCATATATGAATATCTTTGTCTCCACCAGTGCCCCATTAATAACTAGGTCGGCTATTTTTGAATTCATAGTCTGGGGTTCACCATATTCAGGGGGATCGCTTGTTTCTTCCAATACATTAACTGATGGGGGAGCCTAAATGCAAAATAAAAACAAACTTATAGATACCAACAAGTAGATAAGTAAATAGGAGTTTTAATTTAAGAGAGAGATCTTATATCATACAGAAGCTTTATATGTAGCTTGTATAAGCCCTTTCAACCAAATGGCCTTCTCGTCCTCAGCCCGAAACTCTATAATCAAGGTAGTAGGAGACTCCAAAGCCTGGAAAGAAATACAAATCCATAACATGTATGATATTTGAATAAGGAAGGATTTGCCCAGCTGCTTGAACAAAATAAACATAAACATAACTATAATTCTTCCACAATCCAATAATTCAGATGTCAAGTCGAAAGCACGGACATAAATATTCAATTCCACTGTTTGTCCTTCAGACAGTAAACTATCACTTCCCACAAATTTGACATACCTTTTGATTGTCCATTCCCCTGTAACTTACAGCGAGACAAAACAGTGAACCACCAATGTTTTCTGGGGGAACCTCATATACTTGTCTACCAGCCATGCTGTACCATCCAAATTTAGAAATTTTCAGTTAGTAGCATAAAACATTTGATTGCAGGAGATAATAGCAAAAGAAATGCACAACCAAAACATTTCATATTGCTCGAAAAAGAAACCAAACTGTAGGGCACAAAGTAAGAAAAGCTATTTGTGCAGTAAATACATTTGGATGGGGTTAGTAGCATACAAATGAGGTGATGCAGCCTTCTAGAGTTTGTAAGAGAATTGGGAAGAAGTCTAGGTGGACCTCTTCCCATGTTATGGCACTGATGTGGGTGAAGGGTGCAGATATAGCTTTGGCGTAATCAATGGAGCAGTACGCCTTGAAGGATCTCCTCCAGAGCTTTATCTTATCGCCAATTATATGATTTGGTACTCAGTCAAATGGAGGATTTCAGTGCGCTCCAACCCTTAAAATGTTGACCCATGACTGGGAACTACAGCCAGTTTATACATTTTTGTATTACTTATACTCTGTAAGGATAAGGAGGACATTATGCTGATAAGTTGTAGTAGCTCCCTGGCCACGGGAATATTATTCATGTTAGCCTTATTACAAGGTTTTAAGGGGCGGGATGCCTATTTCCTTCCCCTGGTCCAGCATTTGGAAGGTTGATTGGGTTGTATGTAGATAGTGCTGCGACAATGGATCATCTCGTCCTTCATTTCTCAGTTGCAAAAAAAATTCGTGATTTTCTGTTATCCACAACAGCAAAGAAGAAATGCAGGAATATGATCCAATTATTGACTAGTCTCATTTTTCCTTTTTTATTACCATCTATCAAGGAAATTTGGCAGTAACTTTCTGGTATTTCTAATGTATACTCCCTCTGTACTAAAATTCACCCAGAGAGAAAGAGAGAAGTAACCTTGAGTGTCGCAGGTAACTCTGTGACTTTTCAGACTCCAGCACATAAAGATTTATTCCCGACAACACAAGATAACATGGTTGCCAGGTAGCCACAGAATTGCCAATCCCCTGAATAGGAAAAATAACATCAGACGCTGAAATACGAATAAAACTACCAACTTGCTCCTTCAAATGACGACATACCCTCCATGCTAAAATTCTAGCTTCTGCAAAAAGATCTGCCGGACTCCATGGAGTTTCTGCTTGAAAATCATCAAGAGCAGGCTGACTGCAAGTTTCCAATGTAAATATGTTTAACAATTTCATGAGCCTCTGGAATCTCGATGGTGAAAAGTGAATCCCAAGGTTTGGCACTTGAATTGAGATGCGCATTGACGGGTAACTTGGGTGGGGCACTTTGATCTGAAATTCAAAGATGCATAGGTATGGTTAGCAACAAATCTACTAATAATGAACCAGAGTAAAACTTGTACACCAAATAATATAAATATTATCAAGCAGGAGAGAAATATGGCAAATTACCCGGTCAACAAGTACAGCCATTCCACACCTATCTATGAGAGAGTAACAATTCTCAACATTGTCTGGGGTAGGAGATAAAGGTGGGTGATTATCATAATCTCGTACATCCAAAGTGCAACTTCGACAGTCAGGACCACAATCCATAAAAAAGGCAGCAATATCTCTTCCAGTTATAAAAAACCGAGAATATAAGTTCTGCCTCTGTTCGTCATGCTGACTATCCTGCAACGATTAACTTATCATTTCAGGTAATGCAAATCAATCAGGCACAATTTGGAAAGGTCATTAGAAAAAAGAGGCATACCTTTGTGTGCAGCGTGAAATGACCAAAATCCAAAAGAAAATGGCTATCACATTTAGAAGAGCCACAAGTTCTGATAGGAACTCTTACTTTTGGAGCATCTAAGTCGATATCAAGAGCAAATCTGAAACAGGATCAGTAAACATAAGAGCAATGTAGACAAAAACTCAGTTGCTTTACTCTGTACAAAGTATTAAAAGAATTAAGAAATAGAAAAGCAATGATGTTTAGCATATAAAAGCTGAACAAATAGAGGTATATATTACTAAGTGAAATAAGAATTAAGCATAAAGTATATTAACCTGCTTTGTTCTTCTAATACCATTTGAAACTGCTCCTGTGCTCTACGAGTTACTTGCTCGATTTTCATCTGCTCGTAGAAATGAATGATAAAAGGCTAGTCAACGAGTATAATGTCATATTAAAGTTAAACACACATCACATTAAAAAATACTAACAATGATGATATTATTACCTGCAAAGCAGTTGCAGTTTCCAACGTGACAGTAGGACTAACTGCATTACTCCTTTTCACAAATTCTAAAAATCGATGAAAGCTTTCCATCAAAACCTGCAACGAGAAAAGATTCAGGAAGCTCCATGTAAAAAGGATGTTGAACAAAAGAAAGAGGGGAAG
Source organism: Heteromeles arbutifolia (assembly GCA_024362995.1). Classification (NCBI taxonomy): domain Eukaryota; kingdom Viridiplantae; phylum Streptophyta; class Magnoliopsida; order Rosales; family Rosaceae; genus Heteromeles; species Heteromeles arbutifolia. The sequence continues at coordinate 26,717,725 of JANCRC010000006.1, forward strand.
AATACAAAGAAAATCAAAACTGAGCCTTAAGGATCCATGCACGTAACCACTTCAAGATGATAGTAATTTGAACTAGGTTCCACTCTCTCTCTTCTTTTCTTTTTATTCTTCTTTTTATTTTTTATTTTTTATTTTTTTAGAAGAAACGATAACACTTTATTACAATAATAACATGAATTGCAAAATAGTGGATAAGAAATCCATCATAAACTAGCTAAGACCACTCAAGTAGATGTATTTACAAGTAACATAACCTCAACCAAAATCATTTTACGGCTGCTAGCATATCCCACACTATATGAGAAAGAGAATAATCCCTGAACTCATTCGAAACCAATGCCCAGTAGTATTAAGAGAGGAGAACAAGAAGGAGGTTGGTCAAGAAGACCAACGCAAAATCGCAAATACAAAACTCAAACAAAGCTTGAGGATCTCTCTCTCTCTCTCTCTCTCTCTCTCTCTCTCTCTCTCTCTCTCTCTATGTGTGCGTGTGCGTGTGTTGTGCGTGTATATATATATCCAAAGATTGGACAATCACCGTGACGTAGCAGGGAGAAATTGTAGCTGACAGCCTCCAGTCAACATTCTCTCCAACTGGAGAGTGTACAAAGCTAGCGGCTAGTGCATTCACCTTCTTCTCGCTACAGACACTCTGCCAAAAGAAAAAAGGACAGGAAGAAAAGATGAGTAACTTAAAAACAAGATGCAGCGCGGCAACATAGCATCATTTTGATTCCGTGTCAGATTAATATCAGAAATTCACATGTAAGAACAGTAGAGAGTGGGGAGGGCAGAGATTAAGTACTGTTAAAAAAAATTAAAACCACTTCAAATTATAGAAATTCACTAAATTCAGAAAATATTGACATCAAAACAGTTACGATTCACATTAACATTCTCCCGTCGCCAACTTAAAACCTGTTACTGCTAAATCAAATTCTGACATTTATATGGAAACAAACCTGGGCAAGTGAGCCTTCAGGCGCAGACAAACCATAGAATTTCAAGGACACGTCACAGTAGGTACTTCGATGTTTAAATTTGGTTGAGACTTGAAGTTGCTCAAATCTACAACACACAACCTCCGTTTGATTTATATCAATGATCCTAGCAGCTGCTTGACCAACAGACACAGTTACCAAAAACCGGATCATATTCTGCATGTCTTTTCCTGAATGTGCTGTCACTGCTTCATCTGGCTGATAACTCAGTAACTTATTGATTGCCTGCCATTCCTCTTTAGTCAGTCTTTCTTCCGTTAACTGTGATCCCTCAGAAGCATCCACAATGGCAGAATCTTCAGCAGGTGTACGCCTGAGGGAAAAAAAAAGTGGCACTACACAAATTGGGAGGTGTACGTAGATAAAACTACATGCAGAGCTTTCACAAAAATAGAGGTCAAAATAATTTAAGCACAGCACGTGACCCAGAAACAAACAATCACAGAACACAGAAATTGCAAAGGAGCGGTTAGGAGTCCTGACTAACCACATATATGAAAACCAGCTTTTCTTCTGGAATGACCTCTGTTCAGCTGCTTCCTTGGATTTAACAGATTCTACCTTTGCATGTGCAAGTAACCTACAGGATACATGCACAACATCAAATGAGCACAATATCATATATTGAATGTACCTTTATAGTATTTATTAACATAGAAGTGTTACAAGAACAGGGTAAGCGGTCTCTTCAGCAAGCAAGCCCAGAAAATAAATACCCTAAATATGTAGACATGCTAAAAATTTATATAAATCCATAGGAAATCCTCTTGTGCCTCTTTGGTACACCCTCAATGGAAAGTATAGTTGTTTAAATTGCACATTCTATGGTCAAGTAAAGTACTCCAGAATAAGATAAAGGAAAAGCAAGATTCACAAATCTTGGAATACATAAAAAAGCGCAAGACAAAATTGCACTATCCCCATTGAAACCTACACTAACATTCAAAGGTAACATTTGGATTAAAGGCAAAATTCAATACCTTCTCAAGTTTAACTAATTTAAAGCGACAAATATAAGTAATTCCTCACGGATTCCAAGACTAAATTCCAAGTTTAATTGAACATAATAATCTTATTGCTTTGGCATTCCCTAAAATCTACAATCAATTTTAATAAATAACAATGAAGTCAAAAGGTCAATAAAACACTTACCTCCACAAAAGAATTACTTTAGAATCCAGATCTTTCTCAATTTCTCTAATTTCTGCATTATTAACGTTTGATGAGTGTTGCAGTGAACCAGCATACAACTGAATGTAACGGCGGCGAAGCTGACAAAGATCTCGAATGCGGTCCCAAGAGAATCGGTAACTGATTCAGGAAAACAAGTGTGAAGTCAGAACCAACATGGGAAATTCATAAAAGTACATCACGATTTGCAATATACGTCCAAAAGAATGTTGTAAGAAGTTTCACCAAATATTTGAAAAGTTAAATACAACCCTCAACTCAATTCCAGTATTTTTTGTTTATAAAATTTAAAGGCATATTGTAAAAATGAGAAGCTGACAAAAAAGCCTTGAATTAAGACAATCTACCAGGCCGTAAACAGGCTACAAACAGACCATAAAAGAGTATATAGATACATTTTCTCTGTCAAAATATATATTACCACATTTTCTTCTGCTGCAGGGTTGCTTGAGCAGCATAGCGCCACCACAAATACAGACCCTCTGAAACTGGCACCAAGGGTCTCAGATGGGAAACATCAACATAAGTTTTGTATCTTGAAACAACTTCTAATAGTTTTATCCAATCATAATATTGGGCCTGAAAAAAACGAGTAGAAATGAGTCATAGCACTCCAGCTGCACACCAAGAAAGTACGAAAAAGAACAAATTTTATGGGTTGCGGAAAAGAGAAAACTAACACCTCTAACTTTCCTCTAATAGCTGAGAAAAGTAATTTTACTCGATACTTACATATTAGAAGAAAAAATTGAGAGAGGAAGAAGCGAGGGAGAGAGGAATACGGGGGTTACTACAATGTGAAAGAGATCCTCCAACGAAATCTTATTGCATTTTCTTAACTCCCACCATGAAATAAAAATATAAATATAAATATTTGTTTCCCAATGGCAGAACAGGAGAGAGGGTGAATAAAATAATACCGGAAAATAAGACATTTTAAAGGGAAAAACATTGTGCACCTCAGTTATTGTCAAAGAAACATCACTCAGCACAAGGGAAGCCTTCTCAAACGGAACCTCAGGATCATTTCTTTCTTGATTTCCAATGCGGTGATATTTTAAAACTCCATTTATAGGTGACACCAAATACTTGCGATTCACAGCCCACTTAGACACCATTCCACTGTCATCAGCAGGTTCATCTATACCATCTTCAAAGATCTAGTACATATTGATACAAAGAAAAGTTAGCAGAACTTTTAGGCAGTATATAAATTTGGTTAGGCGAGACAACATTACCAAAAGTAGATGTTTTAATATAGCAGAGTACAGGGGCTAGTAATACTGCAGCATAAGAACAAACCTGAATCCATTCCTCAGGAGTGAGATCTTCCCATCCCTTATCTATCTTCCAAGGAACACTATCAGAATCATGATACATAGCAAGTCTCTCAAGTTGCAAGGACTGTCACAAGGAGATTGTTCATATTCAACATAAGATTATCAAATTTACATGTAAAAGCATAAAACATACAAATAAATACGAAAACCACAAAACACAGGACATTGTTACAATTATGAAAGCAATTCTACAAAGTAGGGCGTCCTTGTCTAAGCCTTTCAAGGATGTTCGATACAGTGTGATTCGTCTTCATTATCTATTATTTGTGCAAAAGTGTCATTGCGGGTTTTTGGTTTATGCAGTTGGCCTGTGTATGTGGACTTGCTTGTTTTGTTAGATGGCTTAGTATTGACAAAGATCAAAGCAGTCCAGAAAATTAAAAAGATAGTGCTCTACAGATGAGCATTCTCGTAAAAATCAGGATCCTAAATAATAAAAGACAAGGCTAACCTTCCGCAACTTATCAAGCGCACCACTGGTATCAAATGTTTCATTCCCTTGCTCATCCATTGTAACAGCAGCCAGCTTGGCTAAAGTAACACCTGAACAAAATGGATGTCCTGGATTGCTAGAAAACAATAGAAGGACACAAAATTTAACATCCGGAGAGCGAAAAAGTAGAAATAAACTGGGTCCAAAACAAATAGAAGATTTCAGACTTCAAAAGAAGCTAAGGAAGTTACCAACCTGATTGAATCCTCATATCTAACATGTACATTGCTAATTGATATCTTCAGATTTCCGATAATAGTAGCAATGAGGGAACCTAGCCATGAATTCCCAGGAGGTGGCTGCAAAATAGTCAGCTGTCAACTGAACTGCTAAATTTTGTATCGAAGAATGGGAATGAAATACACCGTCTATTCACTTAATAAACAATGAGGGGGTGCTAATTCAATCCAGTTTGTATGTAAGCGGGTGTTAGCACAAAATACTACTTTGATTTTATGCAAAGTGTTACAAGAACTTCCCGCATAAAGCCTTCAGTTTTTGAGTTAGATGCTTATTTGTAACATATTTAACAAATTCATCATGTCAAACATATGTGAATTTCCTAGCAAGCACCACCTGATTTCCTTCCCCATCACTACTTTCATGGGAAATCTATAGATATCTATTTCATAGATTTCAACATTACCCAACTCCATAAACATATATCTCAATCAAAAAAAGCCAACCAACATCACTTTCACCAATCTTTTGGCTATGAAAAGGGAAAAACAAATCAAAAGTGCATGCCATCAAGATTGATCTTGTTTGTGGATTTGCAAAAAGCCTATTATGACGTGGCCTCACTAAAAATTGCATGAGCAAAAAAAGGCCATGTTTTGTGTTTCATGTAGGAAAAATGAAAAAAGCCAGATCCAAGTAATATGTGGCAAAAAGCCTATTATAAGTAAGGCATAATGTACTAGGAGAGCTGCTACAAAAAGAATTAAGGATGCATAACAAGTTTAACCAAAAATAGATGCCCAATGTAATATTAATAAAATTAACTATCATACACTTCCTAGCTTTGACTTCGACATTGCTTCAAGAGTTGCTGTCTCTGTTTCCTGCACACAATATATGAAAAAATTTCTAAATATTTGACAAGAGAGTACATCTGAAAATTTTTCCTCTGCAAAAATCAAAATCTATCTATAAATAATATTTAAGAGACAAATTTACATACCCTAACCAATGAACATTAACAGCACAACTAAATTTCAATGTGAATGTATAAGAAAACCCGCTAGGCAGGACATAGGTATGCATTTTTCTTTTTCAATCATTATTTTCTCAATGAGTTGATTATTTTTTTTCTTCGCCTAGTGTGTTCTTTTACCTTTTAGGTTAACTAGTCAATAGTCAGTCACAGGCCTATACTATACAGTCAATTGTCAAAGATCTTCCAATTCTATTCCTCGCAATAAACCTTCTCCTTTACTACTTTTACCAGTTTTTTTATAGGAAACACACATTTTACTTCTGAAAGAACTACTACCGGTGGGACGAAAGATATGTCCATCAAAACCATACTAGCAGCCTCAATCAAAAATAGATAGAGCATACATTGACAACACTGAGTTTTACCTCAATCTGTTGAAGTTTGGATTCAAATAGTTTTTCCCTGTCCTCCTACTCAACAAAATTAGTAACAATCAATAATTTAATGATGATAGTAATGTAAAACAAGGTAACTTAATACATAAGAAAATACACCTCCAGCAGTATGCAATTGAAATAAAAGTTTTTCCACTATAAGGACATCACCATACCATGAGATTCTGGCCATCAGTAAGTGGATAAGCAAGAATGAATACACGGTCAATGAGAACAATGACAGGTTCTTTGCCTAAACTTTTCCAGGGAACCTACAAGGAAAGAGGACATTAAGAACATCGAAAAGAAAAGTGGACATACTATCAGCAGTAATTAAGAACTAAAACCCAGCCAGGGAGAAGGTATTTAAGCCACTTGATACCTTTAATGTAATGGTACCAATAAAACCAGCTTTCACAGTGACTGGAAGTTTCAGTGAATTTAAGGCCTCTGCCTTCAACTTCAAATCTTTGAGAACTACATCACCTGTTAATTTGAGGATATATAAGAGTATCAGCGAGTCACTATAAACCACTGCACTTGAGTACATGTTCCCAATACGGTAAGCATGTTGCTTAAAAGTTTCACAAACATTACGGTAAAATGTAGTAATCTTAGAACTTAGGTAGGAAGGACGAGAAAATACAGAGAAATGACCACTTAAGTCATAATACAAACCTTTCCAGACACTGATTCTTAAAGCTTCAACTGAGAGTCCGTGGACATATTCGCCCAAATATCTTCGAAGCAAATGCAGAACCTACCAATAAAACATTATAAGTTATCATTTCATCTAGAGCTACTAGATACAAACAAGCATGCATGTCCGTTAATGTTTAAACGTAATCCTTTTCCATATGATAAACATAACTTTATTATAGAGAAAGAACAACTACATGCATAAACAAGATTTTCATCTCATCTACCAGAGACTTTGGAATACAGACTATTTGAGACAACAGCTGTTGGAAGTGATTTCCTAACGGGATATGGTCTTATTTGGGACTTCCCATGCCCTATGGTTTCAAATGATTTCACAGATACCCCTTTCTTCCGCTGAATATGAACTGGAAGACTGTTGTTTCTTAGGCAGTCCGTGAATTTCTTGCTTGGCCTATTCAAGTCTGGTTTATTAGTAGTATCTCTGATAGCTGTACTAATTGAACGTTGTAGGGGTTATGCAGGTTTGCAGGTCATCCGAAATTATAACTTTGCTTCGTTATAAATGATGACAAACTTTCATAACATATCATGTTCAGTCTCAACTAGAATCTGACAACGATTTTAAGCTCAAAAAACATCCAGTTTTAGATTCTAAGTTTCCGACCCTTCTGTTCCTTCGACTTTCAATATTCTTACTCTAGCAACTTATATATTTTCTATACACACACATACACAAAGACATAGATAGAGAGAGTAATGCTCTTTAACCGAACTATAAAAAGCCGAGTTGCAAATATGTGACAATCGAATCATAAAATGCTCAACCCATTGTCACAGTTAGCGAGCACTAACCATCAAATTTCTCCACATGCACACACTAGTGTATGTTAACCAGAAGAACAATCACTTCCTATTACAGTCCTCAGGGTTTAAACATTCTAAAGAAGCCGGTTCTTCACCGTAACGTCGTCAAATTCACATAGCGATCATTTTCAAGGGCAATAATACTAAGCTCTATGAATAATCACTTAGATATACACTAGATATACACATTACACCTTCCCTGACACCAGAAAAACAGAAAAAAAATCACAGATACAATTATTCCAATCCAACAAAGCCAGTAACCAAAGGGCTTTCACCAAATTTCAACAATTAAACAAGCTAAACCGATCAAACAGATTCAACAGAGCGCTAATACAATCAAATTCATGGTGCAAACCATAAAAATCGGGAAGAAAGGAACGACGAGCCTTACGTGTGCTTCAAACATGGTGGCGAAACGAACCGCCGCTTATCGGACACGATCAGCCGGAGATCACGACCTGAAGAATGCGCAAACGGAGTGTGATCGGCGCCCGAGCACTGCCATAGAAGTCGGTCAAATTAGGATTTGCAAGCTCAAACCCTCGGAGAGAGAGAGAGAGAGGGGGAGGATAGAGAAAGAGAGAGTGAGGGGAGAGAGAGAGAGAGAGAGAGAGAGAAAAGCGAGCGGTTTGAAAGGACCAAATGGGGACAATCTTATTTGGAAACCAGAAGCGGCAGGCGTGTGAACGTTTATACATGTGCGTGTAGCCAATGGGAAGTTTGTGCATTGCCGGCGGTGGTACCGTGGCACTGCTTTCAGTTGCTCTTTTTTTTTATTTTCTTTTTTTTATTTATTTATTTTTCTGAATTTGCAAAGTGTGTCATACGACAAGCTCAGGCGCGTTTTGATCTTGTCTTTTTGTTACGATAATTAATAACTGCTTCCATTTTTGGAAATATTCTGAAAAATGAAATAAATGATTTTTTTTTTTTGTCAAAAATGAAATAAATGATGCGCGTTACCATTGGCAGCTAAAGTCCCTTTTTAAGAGAAATTTTCTACCGTGCACGAACACAAATATACACTACATGTCGTTATGTAAGTGTATAAAAGTTTTATTTTTTAAGTTGTTAATTTTTTAACACTATATCATCATTTGAATAGTGCAATGTGATGTACCACTCTGTATTTCGAGCACACTGAAAAATCTATGTCCTCTAGAAGAGTTCAAATTTTCAAGCGTAAAATTAGGAGAAAGTTTAATGACTTGAAAAAAAAGCATGTTTTAAGGAAGATATTTTGCAAATTACGCTTAATTCTTCAAGTTACTTCTCTAAACATCTTACCAATGTGTTAATAGGACTTCTTAGAAGGTTCGCTAATCTTAAGTTGGTAGTTGTAAACCATTCAGCTGTGCGTGTTTCTTATAATCTTTCCTTAACTTTTTAGATCATTTTGTCATATTAATGTAAATATTACTGTATTTTAACAAATTCAATGCATAATTACAAACATGATCCCTTTTTACATACCTCGTAAAATTATTATTATTATATGTCTTTGTCACACATTGATAAACTAATGTATCACAATGAATACCATATTAGTTCAAATAATGGCAATAAATACAATATTTAAATTTATGTTAATCTCTATATATAAAGAGTATCAAAACTCACATACTGTATGGTTAATCTTCTCTTGTTTTTAATTTATTAACTGAAAAATATGTAATCAAATTTAAATAGATATAAAAATTTAATTTTCAAAATTTACAAATAAAAAAAATGAGAAATTAGGTTCTCATCCTTCATTCAGCTACGCCTTTAATTAAAACCTTATTCCTTTTCATTTTTTGATCAAGGTCTTTGGTATTAATAATTTCATTAATTATTTCAATAATAAAATATCTTTTATTTCTAAATATATTCATTTAATGTTAAAATGTTACAATTAGTATATTTATATTTATGTCTAAATTATTTTTAGTTTGTACCCATTTTTAATTTGCAATCCTTTTTTAATTTGTACCCATATATTTTTTTTTGTGCCCATATTTTATAAAGTTTTATTTGTATTTGTACCCATATTTTTTTATTTATTTGTACCCATTTTTAATTTTGCTAAATGTACCCATGCTAATTATATGTACCATTCATGTAATTTTTTTCAAATTTTTAATCTTAAAATGTACTCATTCTTAAATATACCAATTTGTTATATGTAAAATGTACCATTTTTTTATATAAAATCTATTAAATTTTTTTCTAATTCATTTTTAAACTTATATGGATACATTCTTTTTTATTTGATTTGAGAATGTATCCATGTTAAGTTTAATCGAAGAAATTTACTAATTTTATTAAGCCTAATATCTTTTCTTTTTTTGTGATTATGAAGAATGTACCCATGTTTTGATACAATAATTTTTTGGTTAATTTTTTTATGAATGTACCCATATTTATATATATACACACACACAATTGTGACAACCCGTCCCAAATTTTACATTTTTATTAATTTTAGAAGCGTGAATTTATGAAAATGCCCTAGAGACAAGGACTTTGACTTCCATTGATCATCAGTTAGAGTGATGTATGACTTATTCTTTTGACATATCTTCATAGTACTCGTCACTACGAATGCATAGGCGAATGCCATTTGCGAGTCCGAATTCTAACGGTATAGTTACAGACGTTTGAAGTCAATTATTTAAAGGTGGTTAAATTTTTTGAACTCCCACCTTGTGGGAAGACTAACCAATCAGCCTTTAAGCCAAAAAAGGGGGACCAATCAAATTAAAAGGGATTCAGGCCCAATCAGAAATCAGGAAAAGAAGAAAAGAAGAAGAAGAAAAATAAAATATAAAAAGAGGGGAAGTAGCCTTCCCGTTGACCCACACCCACCGCGAGCTCCCATTTTCCAAGGCCGATTCCGGCCAACTCCGGTGGATATTTTCGACGCCACCACCACCATCTTAAAGCTCTCATTCCCCTCTACAAAACCCACCCAAGAACCACCTTGATTAACTACGGTACGTGGCGGTTTGAGACCACGAAAGTCGACGAAAATCAATAGTATTCCGGCCACCTTTTTCAATTTTCCGACGAATCGGCAAACCGATGGCTGATGCCACCACTTAGGCTTTATAGCCCATCATCCCAGGAGCAAATCCCAACCAACCTTGACCCCGTTGGACCACCGTAGACGACGAATCGACGTTGGGAAGTTTTAGGCACCCGCCGGCTTTGTGGGCAAAATTGACCCCATTCCATCCACTTTTGGACTTTGTGGCAAGTATGAAAGTTGTTCCTCTCTTTGAGATCTTCATTCCTGTAAATTTTGGTAATTTTTTGAAATAGTTGGATTTTCTGGTGAATCGGGTCAGCCGACCCCCACCCACGGCGGCGCGTGGCCAGTGGGCTGCCAATGCTATTTTTAAGCTATGTTAAATGTCTTGAACTCAGTTTTGATATTTGAGTGACGTAGGTTGATTCTCTGCGATACTTTAATAGATATCTATATGAATCGACGATCCAACCGTTAGATCGTCACCAAACTTTGTTACATTGTAGTACGTAATATTTGAAGAATGTTGGAACTCACGGATCGGAAATCTGACGTATGGATCTTCCTGAATTGAATTTGTAAGTTCGTAAAATAAACGTTAACCACCACTTTGTTTTGGCAATTGGTGGAGATCCAACCGTTGGATCATAATAAAATTTTGGGAGGATGTTTTAGAAGCATAATGTGGATCTTTGGAACTTACGGATCAGAAATCGGAGGAGCGAATCTTCTGGATTGAATTACGTAAGGTTGTGGACCCTACTGTCGATCGTGGACCGACGATCGACTTTTGGTCAATTGGGCTTAAACTACTCTAAAACATTTTTAGGGTTATGTTTTACGTAAATTACATGATCTATTGACAAGAATTCTGAGATGTGGTTTGATAATTGTCCTAGGCGCCGATCGTTCGGGACGCCTAGATGGTTATATTAGGAAGTCGTAGCACAGACTCCAGGTGAGTGGATCTTTTCCTCCTTATCATATGTATATGTGATTGATAATTCCACAAATGCTTTTAAATTGAACTAAGAAATTTATATCATGTCGTATATACTTATATGTTATAAAGTATTATGAGATGGTTGAGTTTAGATTATATCATGATAAATCCATATGCATGTTACCTACAAGTAATTATTGTGAACTACGAATGGCTTGATCCCTGTTTAGGGTATGTAGGCAATCTGACGAGACGTTAGATGCAATCATACAATAAATGAGACTAAATAATTGAGACAATAGCCTTGTTTGGGGAATTGAGCAATGTGAAGGAGATTGGTGGAAAATGTGAGATTTAACCTTATGTTTTGGTGGTTAAATGTTGGTTATAAATCAATGTGTGAAGAATCGTAACATTGAAGTGAAAAATAGTTAGTAATGATAGTTAATTAAACTAGTGTTTAGTTGGGCTTATCATCGATAATTAATTCTGAAGGTAAATAGTTCGGGAGTGGGGTGTTACAGCTTATGCATTTTATGCCATTTGTATATATGTTTATATATTTGGAAATATTATGATATGGTTGAATTTCATATTTACATCCTGGTATATCCATATGTAATTACTAGCACGTAATTATTGTGAGCGCTCTGAAGTGCAAAGGTGAACGCATGACACACAGGTAAGTTCATGTGAGGATATAGTATTAGTTGGAATGATAGGGTTATGGCATGATTACATTTATGTAATGGGCAACTTCGACACTATAGTACAGGTTGCCTATGAGTAGTACATGCGGTATTAGATGCATTTAGAGCTCATAAACCTGCACCCCGGTGTTAGTGCTCCCGCCCGTGGCCAGGGCATAGTCCTTCACGTGATGTTCACCTCTCGCACCTTACGCTCACCTTGGATTCAAGGTAGGTGCACAAGCATGTCGTACAGACCACTATAGGTGGTTCCGACTCATAGGTGACCCGCGATTATTCGCACAGTCTTCACGTGATCGTAGCACTTGAGCGTACTTATTTACACCTAGTTCTGTCGTACAGACCACTAGAAGTGGTTTCGACTCGTGTGCAGGGATATTTGATGAGCTATGGATAAGTCGTACAGGTCACTATAGGTGACTCCCGACTTATATGCTAGCATTGATTGATGAGATATGGATAAGTCGTACAAGTCACTATAGGTGACTCCCGACTTATATGCTGGCATTGATTAACGAGATATGGATAAGTCGTACAGGTCATTATAGGTGACTCCCGACTTATATGCTAGCATTGATTGACGAGATATGGATAAGTCATACATGTCACTATAGGTGACTCCCGACTTATATGCTAGCATTGATTTATTGAGATATGGGTGCAGTCGTACAGGTCACGTGAGGTGACTCCGGCTAGCATGATGATGAGCTATTGATTCAGCTGTATAAGCCACTATAAGGGGATCCGACTCACATATTATTTCATATTGATTTATTTCACCTGGGTTACTTATTCTTGTTGAGATATTTGACACGGCATAACTGTGAGACTATTATTTTGGTTATGCTTTTGAGTTATAGTCACGCCTATTATTTTCTGGGAAATTATACAGGTGTTACGGCGAGAGGCTACTGCCTTTGATAGTTGAAATTGATTAGAAAAGTTTTGTTTCACTCACTCACATTTTCTATTTTTGCACCACTCCACGTTCTAGCACCAGAGTTTCGTATCGACGAGGATTCGTGGCACTTCTCAGTACAGATGCCTTCTTATGATGGTATAATCATTATCTTACCTTACTGTATTATATATATGCTCTGTATCACGAGTGAAATAGGTCCAGACCCGCTCACCGCGCACTCGTGCACTTAGGCACTTTTAGATTTTAATTTATTCACATTGTATACATGATCACTTTATGGCTTCGTCACCCTCGAGGTGTCGGCCAGCACTGCTCGATTCGGTATCCTAGTGGAATTTTTCAGTCGGTCTGTGTCACAATAGTATGTTTATATTTTAATATTTTTAATCCCACAAATTATGGTTTTTTATTTAAAATCTCATTAATATAAACAATTATAAATTTCAATTTTTAATTTAAAAAATATATATAGTAACGTACATAGAAATAAATTATCACCTTAATTTCAAGGACTTAGATCAAAAATTGAAAACCAACAAGATTTTAGTCAAAGAATATTCATAGCTAGGCACCGCATCCAAAGTCTCTCTAAAAAAAAAACCAATGGTCAAGAGACTAGTAGTAATAATTCGCATCAAATCACCATCTCAATGCAATTATTGCGGCATATGCGTGTATAGCCTTGTGTCATAAATTATGTGGACTGGTCAGGCGAATCAAGACCATGAACTTGGTCCAACCTAACGAATTTTCAACTCACCCTTTCTCTGAAAAAGTAATGTTGTTTCACTATAGTTAAAAAATTAAGAATTAGAATTTGCATATATAGAAAGTTAGTAGGTATATACAACGCGTAAATATTGCATAAAACTCGTCTAATTATGTAAAATGTAACGTTGTGATCGGACTCTTAAAAAAAAAAATAACGAGATAAATGTTAAAGAGATTCTCTTAAAAGTAGGATCTCTATAGCCTATTTGTCACCTTGTAGTTTAAGGTCAATTATCATGCCAATATTATAAAACAGTGTGCCAAAAACATGAGATGGTAGAGAGTCTATGAAAAGTTCCACTTTTGAGAGAGTCCCCCTAACATTTCTCAAATCACAATTCGTAAACTCTGCATATGACTTTGACCCAAAACTCTGCATATGACCGATGATGGTCTGTTGTTGGGCACGTGTAATCAGGAGGCCACTAAGAGCAACTTCACCCCTACCAATTGCGAAGGCGATTGGGCAATTATTGCCTTAGAATCCAAAAAACCATCTCTACCCCAAACCAACTAGTCGGGCAAATGATGGCCTTATTGTGTCGAGCTAGCCACCCAATCGATTCATGATGGACTGTGCGCCCGAGTAATCTGACGTCAGCCACCTGGAATCTTCCATTTTCTTCGAGAGACGCAAAGGAAGATAAGCGGCGGAGATTGGGATCGGACTTACGATTGGGTTCATCGAGCGATGTCACGGCAGTGGTCTGGACCTGGATTTGGGAAACTGCTCTAAGCTCACTACCCGATCACCACCGCCTAGAAGTCCCATTTTGCCGGCCCAAGATACTGGAAGTCAATAGAGGGCATGATGTTTACTTGTGGGTTGCTTATGATCTTTTTTTGGGCCAAAGCTTACGATCCAATAAAAGTCTGATAACTTAAAAGGCAAGGAAAAAATATTCAGCCTTCTTGGGCCCATTACAAAAGCAATCACCGCAAGGGAAATTGTAAACACATTTTTTTTCTCATTCTATACTTTATTAAATTATGTTCATTATTTTTATTTAATTTATTTACATTTGAAGGCCAGAATATGGAGGTATCAGGTATGTGATAATGTGAGAAGATCAGCATGTAGCCTGCGCTAAAGTAGGGAGAGCTCTTTTTTGGTTCCATCTGTCCACATTCTTCCCTTCTATCCAGGGGAATTAGGACTTGATTGTTTCATGTAGTCGATTCGCTAATTTCCAAAATCAGTTACCTTACCACAGTATGTATGTATGTATTTATAGAAGAGAATGCTTTGAATGATATGTTTATTCTTCTCAGAAATAGGTATAATATACAATCTTAATCCTAACCAAATAGGGAAGAATAATTACAAGAAATTACAATGAGATTTCTCCCAGATTACACGGGATCCATCCTAAACTAGGAAATTCTAAAATATAGGAAACTATACAAGTCAACACTCCCCCTCAAGTTGGTGCATATTGTTACACATGCCCAACTTGTCTAGAAAGTTAGAGAACTTTTCACTAGAAACTGTTTTGGTGAGAATGTCAGCTATTTAATCTTCATTTCTGATTGGAGGCACTTCAATTATTTTACCTTCTAGCTTTTCTTTAATAAAGAACCTGTCAACCTCTACATGTTTAGTTCTATCACGTTGCACCGGATTATGAGCAATATCGTAAGCAGCCTTATTATCACAAAACAACTTCATCGATTGACTATGTTTGACACCCAAATCTTGTAGTAGTAGTTTAAGCCATAAAATCTCACAAATACCAAGGGTCATACTTCTGTATTCCGCTTCTGCACTCGACCTTGCTACTACTCCCTGCTTCTTGCTTCTGCAAGTAACCAGATTTCCACCAACAAAAGTGAAATAACCTGATGTTGAGCGTCTATCATCACTTAAACCGGCCCAGTCAACATCCGTATAACCTTCAACACTAAAATGACCATTCTTCTTAAATAAAATCCTTTTCCCTGGACTTCATTTCAAATAACTCAGTATTCTCATAATTGCATTCATGTGTTGTTCTCCTGGATTATGCATATATTGACTAACGACACTCAAGGCATAAGTAAGGTCTGGTATAGTATGTGCCAAATACATTAATCTTCCCACTAACCATTGATACCTCCCTTTATCTACCGGTACTTGGTTTAGATCAATGCTCAGCTTCATTCATTCTGCCAACGGAGTAGTCACGGGTTTGCATGCTGACATGCCAGTTTCATTTAACAGGTCAAGAATATACTTTCTCTGTGACAAGAAGATTCCTAACTTGCTCATTGATACCTTAATCCCGAGAAAATATTTCAGAGACCCAAGATCCTTCATCTCGAATTCTGTACTTAAATATCACCGGATCATTACCGGTAACTACCATATCACCCACATATACAATGAATGATATAAGCTTTCCATTCCGACGTTTCAAGGACAGCGTGTGATCACAGTTACTTTGCTTATATCCAAATGCTCTCATAGACTTGGTAAATCTACTGAACCACGCTCTTGGGGACTGCTTCAACCCATACAATGATTTTTGAAAGCCTACACACCTTTTGTCTATGCATATTTGGAACGTTACTCCCTAATGGGAGTTCCATGTAAATTTCTTCTGTCAAATCCTCATGCAAGAAGGCATTCTTCACATCAAACTGTTGTAATGGCCAATTAAGATTTGCAGCCAAGGACAACAAAACACGGACTGTATTGATCTTAGTCACAGGGGCAAATGTATCTGTATAGTCAATTCCATATTTTTGAGTGTATCATTTTGCAACTAGTCTTGCCCTGAAACGATCCACCGTTCCATCAACTTTGTACTTCACCGTATAGACCCATTTGCATCCCACAAGTTTCTTACCAGCTGGCAAGTTTGTGATCTCCCAGGTAGTATTCTTCAAAGACTTCAACTCTTCAATCATTGCCCTTTGCCAACGTGGATCAGCTAAAGCCTCATGCACACTGTTAGGAATAGTTACAGTAGATAATTGATGCACAAATGACTTATTTGATTCTGACAGGTGACTGGTAGACACATAATTACTTAACGGGTATAACACATTAGACTCAGGGTTGGGCTTACTCACCGGGTACTTAGTTTTACATTTAGGGTCAGCTTCATAAGTAAGTTTAGGAATACCTCAGTTTTATGCGATCAGGGAGACGACGTGGTGGTGGTGCATTCGGGATCGAAGACGATTGATTATGGTTATTGGGACTCAAGATCGACTGTGAGGTAGTTGGCGACATAGGACTATCCGGTGGTGAGGAAACTGGCAGTGAGCTATCAGGCAGTGAGTTATCTGGCGATGTCGACTCGTCCCTTTCAATGTTTTCAACATTGTTTCCATGTGAATGATCACCACTTGTCTCCAAGACATTACCACTTAGTTCCAATTCATTCACATCATTGTTTTTGTGTGAATGATTACAACTTATTTCCAAAGCATCACCATTGAAATCCATATCATTCACACTATCTATATCTGGAATAGTATAATCAAGAGTTTGAACTTATGTCTGATTCTCCCCCTGAAGTGAAGACTCGGGATTGGTAAAGTACATATCATTCTCATGAAACGCCACATCCACAGTGACAAACAATTTTTTCGTCGGAAGGTGATAACAACGATACCCCTTTTGATTTGAGGCATACCCTACAAACACACACTGTAAGGCCTGATGTTCAAGCTTACTTCTCTGCTGTTTATAAAGATGAACGAAGGCTACACAGCCAAACACATGATGTGGAAGATTAGGAACTGTAGGAGCATCAACATATGAAGAGAGAGTCTGGAGCGGTGTCTGAAAGTCGACAGATCGGGATGGAACATGATTCATGAGATACGCAACTGAGGTGAGAGTTTATCCCTAAAAGGATAACGGGAGACGCGCCTCGAGCAAAGAAGCATGAACAACCTCTAAAAGCTGACGATTCTTGCGTTCTGCAACACCATTTTGTTGTGGAGTATATGGATATGTAGTCTGATGAATAATACCATGATGATCAAGAAAGGCACGAAGTTCAGAGTTTACATATTCGCCGCCATTGTCACTCATGAGAAGCTGTATTTGTGACTTATATTGTACTTGTACCATTTTGCAAAACTGCTGAAACAAAGAAGTAACTTCACTTTTGGACTTCATCAAACAAACCCAAGTCATACGTGTGCAGTCATCAATAAAAGTAACAAACCAATGAGCACCACCAAGTGTAGCAGTTTTAGATGGTCCCCAAACATTAGAATGAATTATCATAAACGAGATTAAACTTTTATTCAAACTAGGCAGAAATGAAGTACGATGACTTTTAGCCATTTCACAAACACCACATTTAAAGGTAGAAATATCACGCTTAACAAATATGCTAGGAAACAACCTCCGCAGATAACCGAATGAAGCATGTCCAAGTCGACGATGCCACAACCAAATCTCTGAAGCTTTATTCCTATCCCCCTGATTTCCTTCCACTGCAAGAGCTTAAGTCAACAGTCAGGAACTGTTCGATGTCAGCTCCAAGTAGTAGAGCTTTCCCTTCCTAATACCATAACCAATCGTCTTGCGAGTTCGAATGTCCTTAAAAACACAAAAAGAAGGCCAAAAAATCATATGACAATGTAGGGCGACATTTATTTGAGCAACAGATAATTATAGTCAAGAGAATGAACAACGAGTATAGAATCAAGATTCAGGGTATCAGAAAGTGAGACATCGCCTTCCCAATAATGGGGGCAACATTACCATTGGCAACACTCACGACAGTTTTGGAGGATAGTTTTAGGGTTTGTACCTATTTAGAATCACAAGTTATATGTTTAGTAGCACTAGAATCAATAATTATCCATGTATTATTCGTAACAAATGCATAAACCTTTAAAGCCTTACCATCATTAACTGTATGTTCAGAATGTACCTTAGTTTCAGCAATCAATGCACACGACTTAATAAACTGGGGATCACAAGTTTTGTCCCAATTAACAGGATAGCCAATAAGTTTGAAACAACGATCTTTTGAATGCCCTTTCAAACTACAGTGAGAGCACTTGTTGGGTGGACGGTAGAACGAACTGAGAGTTGGAATATCTTATTTTGGTTGGATCTCATCGCATGCCATTAAATTGTAGCGTAAAGAATGGTGAATGGCTTGGATTCAAGTGAAAGGTGGGACAACCTTCCACATTGCAAAAGATATAAAAAAAACTGCCAGGAACTTGGAGAAAGTTTCCAATACAAATCGTGGGCCTCAAAAACTCAAAATAAAAAACAATCGTTTACTTTTTGTTTTCTTTCTTTTTCTAATTCTTTTCTCCCTTTTTTCCTTTTTTTTTCTTCCTCATGAGGCTTTCAAAACACGCGCAAGTGCAGATGGGAAGGGTTTAAATTGATTTCAGTCAGATTGGTTTTTGCAACAATGATTTCAAAAGAGGTGTTCCCGTCGATTCAGTAGTAGAATCAGCGGATCAACCATTGGGCTAGTGTCGGTATTGCAGCAGTGGTGATTCGATGTCGATTCGGTAGTTACGGGGCACGCGTGCTTCAATCTGGGTGTGATGCAGCAATGGATCATGATAGATACTGGATCGACACGGTGGACTCGGGTCAACAATGACGGCGTCACTCGCTGGTTGGCGGCGCAGCACAACTGGTGCGTGACTAGGAGTTCTGTTCTGCGCACAGTGCGCGACTTCTGGATTTTTTCTTAACCTAGGCTCTGGTGCCAAGAAGAGAATGCTTTGAATGATATGTTTATTCTTCTCAGGAAGATGTATAATATACAATCTTAATCCTAACCAAATAGGGAAGAATAATTACAGGAGATTACAAAGAGATTTCTCCCAGATTACACGGGATCCATCCTAAACTAGGAAATTCTAAATTATAGGAAACTATACAAGTCAACATTTATAAATATATATTGCACCTTTTTGTGATATGACGATACTATGAGAAATAAAAAAGTACTATAAAATATGAGAACTATCACAACCACTAGAAAAAGAAAAAAGAAAAAAAGAAAAAAAAACAACTATTAATGACACCCTTAAAGCCAGAGCTGAGTCTGAGAATTTGGGAGCCCTAGAGTTCTCAGACCCTCGATCCTTTGTGTGCATTAATATGTATAAAAAATAATTTGCTAAATACATGAAAAAGTATATTTCTACATCAAATATCATTAAAAATTAATATCAAAAGAAGAAAGATATACAAACATTACTTTTTCTTTTTTGAGATTCAAAGAAATACTTTCTATTTCTATTAGTAGGCTTACTATTTCTAATATAAGGCATGATAACTAACTCGTTTTCAATAAGAAAATCACAACGCAATAATAAACATTCAACTCAATATTCTGTAAACAACAAATTAGCAAATAAACAAACTAAAAACCCAAATCCGACCCATTACCCATTTATAATATATTAATATAAGCAAAGTAGAGGCAATCAAGCAAACGATCAGAATAAAGAATCAAACCAAGTTAACCAACCTATTTTGTTGCAAAGATGGAAATTCTGATGTTGACTACTGGACAACACTGTGGAAAAGGAAAAGGAACTCAACTTGAAAACCTAATTAGAATATATAAAAAAATACAACAAATTGAGTGTAAAGCTAACATCCACATTAATTTATGCAGTAAATAAAACATAAATCACAATAGAGAGAGAACCTTCATAGATCACAATTGAGTGTAAAGCTAACATCCACATTACTATTTCTAATATAAGGCATGATAACTAACTCGTTCATGTTACTTCTCCACAGGATGACCTCAATTTTAGCTAGGAGATATTGGATGCTTTTGATTAGTGCTTAAGAGGTGGGCTCTAAAAAGATGGAAGAATCATATAAGATGCAGTCTGCTGATATAGACTCCTGTTGAAATCTGAATTACCTAAGAAGAGAAGAGCGATAGTTTTTGTGGAAACGAAAGGGTAACTGAAATCATAATTTTTGTGAAGACCGAGAGAGAAGAACAATAGTTTTTGTGAAAACAAAGAGAGAAAGCAAGCAGGGCTATATTGAGAAAAATGACTACATTTTGATTTTTTAATTTTAATAATATTTGAAAGAGTAAAACTATAGTTATATGAGGTGAGGGACAAGGAAAAAAAAAGTAAAATTCTTTTTGTTGAAAACTAATATTATTGCCTATGATTTTATTGAATTTAAATTATAAATATAAATATTGTGGGCCCCTCTGGAGTGGGAGCCCTAAGCGGGCGCTACTTCGGATAGCCTTAGGGCCGACCCTGCTTAAAGCGTATGCATTTGAATTTGAGCAAGGTTTGGCTCCTTAAGGATGAGGAAGAATTTCTCATCGAAACACTTTATGACTAATCCACAAAACCTTAGGCTTATAAGTGAAATTGTTCATATTATAAATTACTCTGTAAAAACCGTCTACGCAAAAAATCAATTAACTAATGTCATTTATTTAATCAATTGTAGAAAATAGAAAAATGTGGTAGTATACTTTACCAATTTTGACAATTTGTTTTATACAATTTGATGACCAAACAATCTCATACTATTTTTTGTACAAGTAATCTTTACATTGTAATGTATAATATTATGGTTCTAATTGACACACCCCGTCCCGAAGGAGGGCATGCTGGCCGTCACGTGAGAGTGACGTAACCATTTACACAGTTCGGAAGCTTAAAAATACAATTGTGAATTCTGTCAGAATACCGTTGGATTCCTCGTGGCCACCAAAGCTCTGCTATCTCGAACCTGGAGGGGCGCAAAACAAAGTTAAGTGGGTCAGTTAAACAAGTCTTTTCAAATCTTTCCTTTATCAAAGTTCTAACCCCTCGCTGTAAAACCCTTATACTTTCCCAGAAAATTGCATATATAAATATATATAGCTTCAAAAATCTCAAAACACTATTCTTTATCACTTTTCAGGAAATATGCCATGCCATGCGCCAAAAACATAATATGGAAGCATCAATATAAATCAGGTGAAATAATAAATCAACCGGAGACCCTGCAGTGGTCCTGTACGGCTGATTCTAGAGCTCAATATCCAATCCAGCCGGAGTCACCAACTGTGACCTGTACGGCACTACACTGCACATAAGTCGGAACTAACTGTAGTAGTCTGTACGACTAGGATGGTGTAATAATACGCTCTAGTGCTTCTCTCATCAATCATCTGTGCACATAATCTAGGGTCACCTACTAGTCAGAACCACCTCTAGTGGTCTGTACGACTAGCATGTCGGAACCACCTCTAGTGGTCTGTACGACATGCACCTACTTGGATCCAAGGTGAGCGTGTGGTGCGAGGTGAAAACATAAGCACTAACACCAGGGGTGCAGGTTATGAGCTATCAACATAAATCACATCAAACAATTCAATGAACCAAATATAACTCACCTGATACTCACCTGTGCGTCCGCAGCACCAATTCACATATATACATCATATATCAATTCACATATCTCATATAAATTCTATGCATGGCATTTCAAATCATACTTTCAAATCACATTTCACTTAAATAGATTTTCTGGGAAAAACTCATTTATATAGGTATATACGGAAAACAAAACTGCCCACTCACAGTTATATCCAAGGGTCATAACCCCTTAGTCTTCCTTGACTGTGTTCGTCTTCCGCATAAGCCTCGCCTACCTGAGAAATAACCGAAATAACGTTAATTAAGCACATAACCAACTTTCGCTAATAACTTCTCATATATTGCTCAATTTTGGCATATGAATATACCAACGCGATCTACACAACCTCACGAACATCGTGATATTTTTAAATTATTTTTCCTAGGGCTCACGTGCCCTCACACGTCGGGGAGGCCACGGCCTCACATGCCCCCCACGCGCATCATCTTCAACCTCCAGACGCCGGAACAGTGCCACCGGCGCCGGATTCTGGGCAGACCTGCAACTGCCCTTTTCTCGCTCGTTTTTGCATCATTTTCCATGAAATTTTCACCAAAATGTCACAAATCATGAGATGAAGAAGGTTATACCTCTTTGGAGCCTCAAAACCTTCCAAATCACGTCGGGAAATTTCTACCAAAACCGGCCACTTTCGAACATTGTGATCCCGACGTCCAAAACCTTCAAACGAAGCACTCCGAGCTTCGTGGGAACCTCCTTAAGCTCGTTGTGAGCTTGGATTGTCCTAAAACGTAACCATTTAAAAGTTGATGAACAGTGACAATCTCAGTGCTTGTGATTTCGACGTGAAAATGAATGAATCCTTACCTGAAACGGGTACCAATGAGTTCGTGTGGTCTCCAGGAGCACGATGGTGGTCTCAACCACGTCAATCCGTGAAGTTTTGGTGGTCTTTGGGTTCGTCTGTACGTGAAGGAAGAGAGAGAGAGTGTCGAGAGAGAGAGAGTGACGGGAAGAGAGAGAGAGAATGTGTGAGGTGTGTGTTTTCTTTAGTCACCAATCAATTGTCAAGGACTTTGATTGGTTCCCATTAATTAGGGTAGTGCACCATTGGACCATTTTCACACACATACATACACACATGCCAAATAATCCCCACGAGGATATTTTCGTCCTTTCACGTCCCTAGTGACGTAATTGTCGGGACGGGTCGTTACACTAATGATAAGAACGAAATTCCGGGCTCGTGAAGTGCCTTGAGTAGGAATTCTTTCTTATACTTGAGGAGCCAAGTTGAACTCTTTGAATGTGTAGTATTGGTAACTTTCACACAATTCTGCCACATGTTTCCTTTCATATTTCATTTTTTGCTTAAAGACTATTGGAACAATGATTGGCACGTTAGCTACATCTATCTAGTTTTTCAGTAGTATATTTTTAATATAATAAGCGATGTTTCATTCTAAATTATATTGATTAAGGAAAAAGAGAGAGTTTGAATTTGAAATGGAGTAAGTTGAAATTGAAGTTTTTAAACATTGAATGTATGTTCTCATTCATGTGTAATTTATGAGAAATGTGGTAGTCATTCTTATTTGGAAGTTTAATATTGTTGAGCCATGTTTAACTAACATATATGATATCATATGTTATGTTGGCATTATTAATTTAAGAAAAATATTATTCATACAAACAAAATTGATACGCTTAGGCCTTGTTTCGTATTGTTTTTTCTTTTTACCAAAAATATTTAAGAATAATGTTATTCATACAAACAAAATTGACACACTTAGGCCTTGTTTGGTATATTGTTTTTGTTTAAATAAAAAAAATTGCTTCACTTTAAAATTAAATAATAAAAATAAAATGTACATGTTTCTTTTAAAAGTTGTTTTCACAATAATTTTACATTAAAATTTACAAATGCTTTTATACTATTTTTCATACTCACAACACTTTTAAAAATATAGTTTATCAGATGTTCAACTATTTATTTTATAACTGATTATTTTAAAGTACAAAAACAGTTTTTTCAAAAGCACTGCAATTCCAAACTGAAATTTTAAAATGTCAAATAAAACCACATGTCTAGATATCATTAGGGATGCCAATCTAAATATGATCACTCAATAAATATGACAAGAATTGACCCGAATAGTGTTTATGCATGGGAATTCATAGTCCAGATTGATAATAACATGCTGCCACATTGTTTGGAAAGGTAAAAATTTCCCATAAGATAGATTCAAATGAGAAATTAGGTTCTCATCCCTCATTTTGCTACTTCATTGATGAAAACCTTATTCCTTGTCAATTTTTTATCAAGGTCCTTGGGTATTAATAACATCATTAATTATTTCAATAATACAATATTTTTTATTTTTAGATATATTCCTTTAGTGTTAAAAATGTTACAATTAGTATATTTATATTTATGGCTAAATTTTTTATCATATATTTTTATTTTTAGTTTGTACCCATTTTTAATTTGCAAATCTTTTTTTAATTTGTACCAATTTTCGTTTTCAATTTTAATTTGTACCCATATATTAATTTCTTTTTGTGCCCATATTTTTTAAAGTTTTATTTGTATTTGTGCCCATGTGTTTACCGTCACATGACATTGTATAATTAATCAATGATAGAAAAATTACATATAGGATATTTATGTTTTATGGCTAAACTTTGTATCATATATTTATATTTTTAGTTTGTACCCACTTTTAATTTGCAACCTTTTTTTTAATTTGTAGTATTTTCTTTTTAGTTTTAATTTATACCCATGTATTAATTTCTTTTTGTGCCCATATTTTTTAAAATTTCATTTGTACTCATAATTTTTAATCTTTTATTTGTACCCTAATTTATTTATAATGTACCCATTCTTTTTTATTAATGTACCACTTTGTTATATGTGAAATGTACCAATTTTTTTTGTAAAATGTACCAATTTTTTTAACACTATGGATACATTCTTTTGCCATTTATTATTTCTTATTGTTACATAGTTTTTATCCATTTATTCAATCAAAATGTTTGAATTTTTTTATTGTAGCTGTTTCTAATAATATTATAATGAGGGATTTTAAATTTATAGGATTTTAAATTTCATAAAATATCAAACTATTAATGTCAAAACTATAAAAGTATAAATATTAATAGTAATATAATGAGGTGTACAAAGTCAATGGACTTTGATCAAACTTTGAATATCATTAAGGTTTTAGTCAAAGAGTGTTACGGACTAGGGACCGCATCCAAAGTATCCCTAGATTCAAAGTTCTTGTAAACTTTTATGGTTCATTTCGTTCTTCTAATTAGTTTGGATTGAATAATTCATTATTTTCAATGTATGTTGAATGAAAAAAATAAAAAAATAATATTTAACTTGAAGATAAAGATGAATTATTACTCATAAAGAAAACTTATCATGCATGTTAGTCCCTCACGAAATGTTATGATTAAAAGGTTAACATTTCTTCATGTTTAACCCATTCTAATATGTCAAAATGAATTTTTTTTTACCTCTATATTCACACCCCAGTTAGTAAATTTGCATAGTAGATACCAATACATATGTTTAAAATACTATAAGATGTACTTTGTTTTTCAAATCAAGCGTACTACCACATATTACATATAAATACACACACGTATGTGCATACTTTTCACGTTTAATGCTCATATTTTCACTTTTTAATAATACGCATGAAATTAATGTTATGTTTGTATCTTTAACCTATTGTTGAGAAAATGAAACTAAATTAAAATTAAAGTTTTATATAATTAATGACCAAACTTTTCATTGTATTTTGTTAAAAAAAAAATCCGAGTGATACATGTATGTATTTTTCACGCATTATTCCTTGAGCTACGTCAATAATCCAATCGATTTAATTTTAAATACCAAAAGAACCCTTAAATATGACAATCATTCCATGGTAAACCCTAAAAATGAGTTTAGACGACCCATAATATATTAACAAGTTTGGTACCCATCGGTGATTGAGATAATCAGTGGCACCCAACTTCTGTTTGTGCTTTTCTGTAAAGCGGTAGGCAAACAACCCTACTTCTGTTTTATGCGTTGGCTCCACTTAACACACATTTATACTAATTAATCACTTCAACCAAACTAAAAGTTCATAAGCAGCTTAGCTGAATCCTTCCGTTCACCTCACCCGTGACACACAGAAACACTATCCCGTGAATTCCCAGCCGCCACGTGTCACGCTCTGGCTCCTTCCCTTCATGTAGAACTTTGTCAGCAAAATCGACTTACATGTTAAAGCTTGCATGTGAAATCTCTGTTGGAACCCTTTTCACACTTCCATCGAATGGTTTGGTGTGTGTCCCACAAGCTTCTAACCATTGAGAGGGTGACACGTAGGATGTTCCATGTGCTCACGTGATGGCCAATCCTACGTGTCGTAGCTGGAAACTACAAATCATCCCCAATCAAACACTTTGAAAAACTGCGGCTCTTACTTTTGTCACAATGCAAAGCCTCGTGCTTTTGATTAGGGTTTCGGTTATTGAGCTCGCCCGTGAAAGACTAAAAGACAAACACATGCATTTGTAGTGCACGTACGTAACCATTGCACATTTTTCTCCAGCACAAAATCTTAACCCTATAAAACCAACTTCCACACTTTGCATTTTGCATAGCAAGTATCATGCACTTCAAGCTTAATTAACACCAGGTTAAGTTACAAATAAGTTCATTGGTGGTAGAAGACCTAGCTCAGCTACATCGAACATTCAACATTTCTAAGCGACCAGGTGAATATCGTTTTTTGTCTTACAGTAAAGTGATTGTTTGCTTGAACATATATCTTAAGCCAATATTATTGCTCGGAATCATCGATTAGTTGAATTATATATGCTAGAAGAATGTTACCCATTGCCACAATTCCCATCATTTATATTCCCATCATTAATTAACAATAATTGATTAGCATGCTTATTATCTAGCTAAAAAGTTTGTGCATGCATGAGTGATCATGAGGGACATGGGGTTTGCGAGCTTATGGACCAGAGAGGGGTAGATAGAGATTTGAATCAACCCGTGAAGGGTATTAACATTGTTGTCGCAGACCACCTATATGCTTCTTCCTAGCTATAATCCTATGGCCACGAGCAAAAAAGAGAGCTAGCTAAACAACAATGAAGAGTCACGAGAGAGTTGTTACTTTTACACCAAAACCACATCCCAATCATCACATCTGCTGTATCTGCATATATTTTATTCTTTCATATCGTCCCTACATTCCACAACCTCATAGCTCGGAAACCACTCTCTCGCATCTTTCTAGCTATCATGCAATATATATTGGTGTCACATGAATAATGTAACGTATACTAGCTATGATGTATTATGATGGTCTGCTGCTATATACGTACATATATGCGCACGTAGAGAAGCTCTCATGCAACTTCTTGTATACACTATATTATGTATATTATGTGTATATCTTCTTCATGTAATTAGTCATGTTATGAGAAAGATAGAGATGACAATGAGTACAACGAGAGATTTCAGTGTACCCGGAACATGGACATAAACGTCATATGTCATTATACAAGTGGAGGGACATTTAAAAAAAAAAAAACTTCCCTCCACTTGTATAATAACATATTATGTACCACATCATGTTCTGAAAGCATTGAAAAATGTTTCGAGTACAACAGGTTGTAAGTAAATTATTCCCACAAACATATATGTTGCCTTTAATTTATATAAGTATATATAGAATTTCCAGATGGAATAAAATAATCTTAAACAAGTAGTTTATATATAAAAAACCAAGATAAAAAAGGTGCATTCATAGAAGATTATAGTTGTCCATATCTGCTTAAGGTATATATTTATCATAAGTAATGTATTTGGCCCTAACAAACACAGTTTCCACTCATTGGAGTCTAAAACCCAAGCTTTTTAAGTTTTGTAAGGCCCCATTCTCCATTTAACACAACTCGCACAGTATTAATGTATTTAATGAGATATGACAATTCACACGTACATAAATCTTGGAATTATATGCTTTGTCAAAACGAATATTTTGAAATTGGTCTATGTAGCCACATTTATCATGCTCCATTTTAAAATGACTGAAAGTGTTTTTAACAAAAGTATTTTTGGGTTTTAAAAACACTTTCCAAGACTCACTTGCATTTTTACTAAGAATTGGTTCTAAAAACATTTTCACAATAAGTGCTTTCAACTATTTTAAAAGCACTTCCAAACAAGCTCATAGACACATGATTTTCACACACTCATTTTTTCATATGCACACTTTTATTTATTTTTTACTATTAAATTAATAAATTAAAAAAAATTAACGGACAAAATATATTTAATTTTATAGAAAGAAAGAATAAGTGTAAATTACTATTTACCATTTATATTTGGTATAATGGTGATCAAATTCTACAGCAGAAACTATATAAATTATATATGTCTCTAGAATTCTCTTTCTCTGCTATGTCCCAAGCGCATCTACTGCTAGGAGAACTGCATAGCAGAGAGATCAGGAAGCAGGAGAGCTAAATTGTAGAGAGATCTTAAAAAACGCATCTGGTTGCTGCATGCACGCAGCACACTGTTTTAGGAAACTCGGGCCTCAGAGCAATTCACAAGCACATAACTGCTAATTAAATTCTCAATCCATCCCAATGTTTCATGTCGGTAACGAATTTGACACTCATTTTTTTCTTCCGTCAACATTTACAGGCGAAATATATAATGGGATTAAAAGATGAGCGTTAAAATCGCTAACACATTAGTACGTGTCATGCATGTATGTGTCTACGAAAACAACCAAGTACAAGAAAATTAAAAATGGTGGATGAACTAGAATTCTAGCAGGACCACACGGCAAAGAAGCAAAACAAACCAAATATATAGTATCACATAGAAAAAGGCAAGAGGTCACCTGCAAAAAGAAATCTACAACAGAACAAAGAAGTAACAGTCCACAAGATTGAAATATTTGCAACAGCAGACCAAGCTCCAAAAGCCACAGAAAAGCTTCAACAATTTTCCCAGAGACAAATCATACATCTATTATTATTTCATTTTATATAATTTTTCATTCAACCTGAAGTTGACACGTATAGGGTTTCGTATATGCATGAATTTAGCACTGTTGTGGGAAGTTTGTGAGCTCATAACTTTGAGTATAAATTAGAGCCTATGTTTCCACTGGTCCTCTTGCCAGACCACTTTATAACTTCAGGCCCCGCTCTCTCCTCTCTCTCTAAGTGCATTTTGGTCATTCTCTCTCAGAGGAAGACATGGAGCTCGTTCACTGGTTTAGACTCTTATGGATCACTATGACTCTATTAACCTTCCGGTATGCAAGCAATGTGGAAGGAAGATACCATTACCACAAGAGGAACAAAAACTCATCCCCTCCTACAACCCCTGCAGAAGATCCAGTTGCTCCTTCAACTCCGAGCATTGCTCCTCCTACCCCTCCTCAAGATATTCCCTCAGACCCTTACCCAACTGACCCCGGAAACAACTCTGGTAATTCTTCAGACTGTGTGTTCAATGTCATGGATCATGGGGCAGTTGGAGATGGCTCTGCTGATGACACTGCTGCATTTAGACAGGCTTGGAAAGAAGCCTGTGCTGTTGAATCAGGTGTTGTTTTGGCTCCTTCAGATTACCGCTTCAAAATCACCTCAACAATTTTTTCAGGTCCATGCCAGCCAGGACTAGTATTCCAAGTAAGAATTTTTATGTTAATTTTTCAGAAATTCCTTGTTCTAATGTTTATCTCTAGTTGCGGCTTGTACCTTAAGTGGTTAGTAACTCTATACATGGAGAAAAACTTATCTATATCTATAATGTCACTATGACAATATGTCAATTCACTCACACGCTGTCATGTAAACATTTTGAGTGGTGCTATATGCGTACTCATTTTTACCTTCTGCACTCTCTGTTAATTCTGTCATTTGATTATCTTCATTTCATTTGATTCGGACAGTCGGAAATTGACAGAAGTGTGTAGGAGGTAAAAAGGTGAAAATGTATGAGTGGATAACACCACCCATCAACTTTACATAATAATGCGTTATTGACTTGGATCATCATATATAGTGACATTTCAAGTGTTAGTAAGTTATTCTTCTACACCGGAGGTCATGAGTTTGATTGTCCACTTCCCACATTGCTTTTATAAAAGAAAACGCGTATCCCTAGTAAATAAGTTTCTCTCATCCACAATTGAATTTGAAAAGAAAAAAAAAACATTACTAACACAAAAAATATGTTGCAATGAAATTTAGTTCATTAAATTTGTAAAATTTGTACTTAAGGTTGAAATATGAAACAGGTAGATGGGGTTTTGATGCCGCCGGACGGGCCAGAGACGTGGCCTAAAAAAGACAGCCTAAAACAGTGGCTTGTGTTTTACAAACTTGACCAGATGACTTTCACTGGTACTGGAACCATTGAAGGTAACGGCCAAAAGTGGTGGGCCCTCCCTTGCAAACCTCACAGGGTAATTAGCTTTCATCTACATATCTGCTCCTATTTGTTTATTTTTTATTTTTGAAAAAAAAAAATTAAATTTCCAATATTTAACAGTTATGTTAATTACCTCAGGGTCCCAATGGATCAACACTGCGAGGACCATGTGACAGCCCTGCCGTAAGTAAATAAACCCAGGAGCGGCCACAACCATACTTAAGAATTGACTGCAGTAAAAACTTCTGTCACAGTAACTTTATTAATCTTCTTGCATTCTTCTTTCTTCTTCAGATGATCAGATTTTTCATGAGCTCTAATTTGGTGGTGAGAGGCTTAACAATCCAGAACAGTCCCCAATTCCACATGAAATTCGATGGCTGTGAAGGAGTACTGATTCAGAAAATATCCATTTCTTCACCAAAGCTTAGCCCCAACACAGATGGGATCCACATAGAGAACACAAAATCGGTTGCCATACACGACTCAATGATTAGCAACGGTAAGAAATTGTGCTTGATAATTTTGGGTAGCGATTTTCACACTTCATTTTTATTCGTTTGCATTCTGTATTGAACATTTTATAATTTTTCCGCACTCGCAAAAGTAGTTCAGAAGATGAAAAAATGAGTATTGAAATTACTAATTTTTACCATGATTAAACAGGTGATGACTGCATTTCGATAGGAACTGGGTGTGCAAATGTTGATATAATGGGTGTCACTTGCGGGCCAAGTCACGGGATTAGGTACGTCCACAAGTATTCTCTCTCAATTAAATCTCTCCCACTTGGCTGCTACCTACCAATTGTCGGATTTGGATCCTCGCCAGATTCCCTCTCTAGGGATCTTAGGGATCAACGCATGTGGACCGTTGATCAAAAATCGTGCAGCCCCAATTAAATGTTTTTTATATTTTTAAAAGTAAAGCAACCTCGTTTTGAGTGAAAAATATAAAAAAGAAAAAAATTGTGACTGCACGATTTTTTATCAACAGTCCATGTGCGTTGATCCCTATGATCCCCAGGGAGGGGATCAGCGAGGATCCAATTCCCCAATTGTCATCCGTTTGAGTCCAATCAAGAAAACAATAGTTTCACTAATTAATGCTAGAGAGACTGCATTACTGACAAATTTGATTTGCCGTAACAGGACTGGGAATAACAAAGAATTCTATGTGCAAAAAAAAACTTTATGAGTCATTTCATCAAACACTTTTTTAACGAATCTCAAATACTATCATATTGGGGTTAATTGACTACACTACACTATGTGTCCGTAGTAATCTTATCACATTATTTGACAATTGACGTGTCTAAAATTTGTAGCACATTATGCGATCATTTGTATATATAATAGCATTGAAAAAATTCAACCGCACCTAATTAAATATTCTACCATTTCCTGCAGCATTGGCAGCCTTGGCGTGCACAACTCCCAGGCATGCGTCTCCAACATCACAGTCCGCAACTCCGTCATACGTGAATCCGACAACGGTGTCCGAATCAAGACATGGCAAGGCGGGACAGGCAGCGTCTCCGGCATCCTCTTCGAGAACATCCAGATGGAGAATGTGCTCAACTGCCTGCTGGTAGACCAGTACTACTGCCTATCAAAAGCATGCCGAAACGAAACCTCAGCAGTACTAGTCACAGACTTGACCTACAGAAACATAAAGGGCACGTACGATGTGAGGAGGCCTCCCATTCACTTTGCGTGCAGTGACACCGTGGCATGCAGAAATATTATCCTCTCAGAAGTTGAGCTTTACCCATACGAAGGAGAGCTCATGGATGATCCCTTTTGTTGGAATGCTTATGGGACCCAGGAGACTGCAACTATTCCCCCTATTGATTGCTTGCGAGAGGGGGAACCTCGGGCTTTGGATGAGGTGTCCAAGTATACTTGTTAGAGGGAGTCTTCTGTCCAACTGTTTGCATACACGATATCAGAGATAATCAGGTGAGAATTTCCCATAGCCTCTCCGATCCGAAATGAGTGGATAACCGTGATTTGTCATCAATTATCCCTCTTTCAAAAAAAAAAATTATAAGGTGTTATAACTTATTTGTATGTAAGTTGTCGCATGGTCACGTGATCAGCCTCTCAGTAGAATTTCTCATATTTGCTAGGGTAAAATTAATTTGGGTTTGGGCTACGTGGGATTTATTTACATAGAGATACCGTTTACTGTATAGAGCCCAAGAGCTTTTATGGGTCCATCCTTATTTGGGGTTTCCCCCTTATTGTGTGATGTGATGGTGAATTATTTACAATTGGGTCTTGTATTTTGGCCCTACGATATAGTAATGAGATTGTGTGCTTACAATACATATAGTGGTATTTTTGTCTTGATAATGTATTTTTGTTACATATTGAAGTTTATACCACCATGTTCTCTCTTTTGAGTAATGTGTATGGGTGTACGTTTAATCAACCCATTGTCGATGAAACCATGTTCTACAAGCGTCAAACTCTTTCAAACTCACCCTTAGTTTAAGCTCCAGCGACACATAGACGGATAGGTGAGGCACTGAAGAAAAATATTCTCGTATTAGACTTATGTTGTTAGATTAACACCTTAATTCGTTAACCTTACTCAACTCTCAGAACACTTCTCGAATTAAATTGTTAAATTAAAAAGTCTTGATTAAGTCCGGGGGTGGGGGACAGACTGATTCAAACTCATTTGGATTTCTCCTCTCTCATATAAAGGTATATAGTTTTTTTTATATACAAATAAAAAGAGCCTCAATGGAAAATGTGAATATTCTTGATTATTTAAGTGACGAATTTCTTGCATATTGAAAAATATATTGAACCATAAAGATTGATTTCTTATGTCCACGAGGGTAGACAATATAGTGATGGAAGTGAAAGTGAATGAATTTTTTTCTTTCAAAATTATAAATAAAAAAATGTATGTTGAAGGAGAAAAATGTGTGCCTAATTTTCCAAATAAAAAGAGGAGAAGGAAAAAAGTTGAAAAATGCCTGCCTATACGACATGCCGTATGTGTTGGAGTAACGGGTATTAGCACGAGTGGACGACGCAACGAGTCAAAACATTTCCGCAGTCGAACCGAGTTTTGCCGTTGGGTATCGAATCGCCGACTCACTCACACAGTCGCAGCCTCGCAGGTAAAACCACTCCGACTCCGTCTCTTCCGCTTCCACCGACTCTAATTTTTCTTCTCCCTTTGATACTGGCATGCTTGGAACTTGCCCGCAAGGTGTTCGACGAATTGCTTAATGCTTTTCGTATTCGACTGTGTAGATTTGATTGCGATTTGGATTCTGGTACAGGAAATTTGAGAACATGCCGTCCCTGCAAACCGCATTGCCTCCTGAACTTGCCAACAACGTGATCAGGGTTAGTATCGGAAATGTCTTCACTTGTTTTAGTATTTGCATCAAAAAATTATTCATTTTTTTTCTTACCATTTTTTCGACAAAACGATTGTTTCTGTTGTTTTTGTAGCTTTACCGCGAGTGTCTCCGGAGAGCTAAATATGTTGGTCATCGGGTATGCAAATTCATCTTTTTCTTGATGAAATTTGTGTTCTTTTGTTGCTATTTATCAATGAGATTGAACGTATGTTAAGTAAGAATACCAATTCGACTTATATTTGCCAATTTGTTGTGACTGTCACACTGCTAGGTGATATTATCAGTCTACTAATGTTGTAACCCGTGTATTTATTTATTAATATAATACTTTAGGTCCATGAAATATCAATCATGCCGTCACCCATGTTATAACATTGTGGATTAGTAACAACTCACATGTACCGGTGTCACCATCACGCTAAGATTTTTCTCCTATAACTGTATGACATCGTGCCTATCATATCGTGATGAACTTATGAATGAGTCTCCAGTCTTTAAGAAGCAATGTCGCAGATCCTTCAAACTTGTATGAAATTATATCTTGATTGATCTTAGCAAATTTGATCATACAATTTGCAAGGAGTAAGTCTCTAGTGCATGAAAAATACAATAACACATTTTGGGATGTTGTTCCGTTAATGATGCAGCAACATAATACAGAACTTGTCGTTGATATGGTGCGGCGGGAATTCAAAAAGCATAAGCATGAGACAGATCCAGAAAAGATTCAAACATTGAAGGATAAGTAAGCATCTAGCATTTGTGTTTGCCTTTTTATGTCATAGAACTGTCAACGTTTTTAATTGGTTTCTTAATCTGTCCGGGCCAATTTGAAACCGAATCAGGTGATCAGTTCTCCATATTCATTTTTTACCAAAATCAATTCTCCAAACATGTTCTCAAAATGCATGCATTTCTTATTGAACTTCTTTGATGGAATCTGAATTTGTCTTCCTCTATTTCCAGCGCGGCGAGGGGACTCATAAACCATATACTGTTTGAGTCTGAGAAGATGTCCGGTCGTAAGTTCAGCAGCAAGAGCTAGGTCTTTTGATGTCAAGGTTTTAAATTTTCTTTCTGAGATTCCAGTTTGTTGTGTGGGGATAAAGGTTTCACAGTAAAAGCTTTAATGCTTTATCGCCTATTTATGAATACTGAATGTTTCGTTTCTTTGGATTTTGTGATGTGGATTTTCTTTCTTCATTATTTGTTTCCATTCCTCAATAAATGCTAGACGGTGTAACGAAAAGTCTGAAACATGTCTTCTAGTATTCTCCAGAATATCCTATACTCTTGGGCTGTTTGGCCGTTAGCAGGATCCAACGACCAAGATCTAACCGTCAAAAATCCCGTTGTAGAACTTTCGCTTTTACCATTGTGGTTCTCACAAAGAAATTTACACAGCTGTTATTCTGCTACAAGCTAATAGAATAGGAACTTCTGCATCTGCCTAATCCAAGGGGAATTCATTAAAACCAGCAGCTAAACCTGCAGAGCGTACAATCAAGAGGGAAACTTACATGCAATCGGGATCGGGACGCGAAAGTGACGGTATCTGAAGCATAGCATGCGTGATAATGCGTTTAACTTAATATTACGTCATTGGTTCGGGTATTGCCACTTTGGCAATGGTGTTACGTGTGAGTTCTTTTCATCAGTCAGGCAAAAGGAATGAGTAGTGTCCAAGGGACCTACACTCCTCGTGAAGTTATGTAGAAGATGTTTCCCGCTGAGGTCCCTAGTCAATTGCTGTGAAAACTACAACACACAACTTGATTTCCATGCAATTAAAGGCTAGGGACACATCCATCTTACTTTGCCCCTCCAAATGCCTAAATGGTAATGTGAATCGCACTATCCGGAAAGCCGCGGCACTCTCAAAAGATACACTTGCAAGAGTGCAGACATACAGAGCGCGAATATCAGTTCCCATGGCGTAAAATGATCCTTTTGATGCAATCTGTCATCGAGATTCGGACGCTGTTTCTCCGTCCTGCATTATGAAAACCTTATATTTTAACTGTAGATCTTGTACTTGATATGTGCATTAGAATGTCGGATTCCAAGTTCCAGACACCGGTGTCATCATTTTCCATGGAAGGATGAAAATGTCGCATTTTGCCATCATTTTGTCTTCTGTCGACACTTGACAGAGCTTGTCGAACAGAATAATTTGTATTTTGAAAGAAAAAATGGATGTCGATGCACGAAACGTTCCTTCATTTGGCTTAAAAAGGATTAAGTGTAATATCTCTTCATATTTAATTTAATACTGTTATTAATGGCGTTTGTTACAACTTACAATCTTCTCCCATCAGATTCAGAACACTTTACAACAACAATAAGCCCACAATTAGAAATTGAGTTGAGTAAAAGCAGGGGAAAATGCATTTGTACTCTTCTTTTAGTAATTTGACTATAATTTGCAGGCAAATACTTGTTCTAGTTATATCTGAGTTCTAAGCTTCAGCCACTCTTCCCTAAGTTAGATGATTTCGGTTCTCCTTTTCCGCCACTCCGAGGACTTTGGTCGCCTCTCAGCTCGCTTAGACGAGGACTGATTACCTTGTCTGAGAAGCTCAGTGTGCTTTTCAATTCCTTGGATGATGTTGTAGGTGAACTTGTCACTTTAGGACTGCACACATGCCTGATCTCACC
Organism: Heteromeles arbutifolia; assembly: GCA_024362995.1. Taxonomy (NCBI): domain Eukaryota; kingdom Viridiplantae; phylum Streptophyta; class Magnoliopsida; order Rosales; family Rosaceae; genus Heteromeles; species Heteromeles arbutifolia. The sequence goes on from JANCRC010000006.1 coordinate 26,754,092, forward strand.
CCGGCTTCTAGTAACCATCCCATCTAAAATCTCGCCATCATCTGGAAACGAAGCTGTCCTACTCATCTCCCGCTCCTGATATGAAACAGGATTTATAAGTTAAACTGAGCCGCCAAAGTTACCTTTTAATGTGTGTATATCAAAGTTGTGCACAAAATTATAGTACGGTTCTTTTCTTTTTCTAAAAGAGAGCACGATGCTTTGAGATTTATCATACAGAACAAGCAGGTTAGGAATTGTTTAAAAACATTGCCGAAAGGCTTCTATTTAATATCCATTTATGTATTTCCGGTGAGGTAACACTTGAACAGGTTGCAGATATGTTTATCAGGAAACAGTGAGATGAAACAAAAAGAGTATCCGAATGGAAACTTACAGTTGCGTGGTTGCATGGTAAAGCAGGTGCCTCTTCATACTCTGCAGCATCTAAATCTTGAAGGTGTGCACCTTTGAAGAACTTGGGCAAAATATATTGTCTAACAGGAACCAGAAGCATGATCATTAATGGGAAAAGAACCCCAGCAATAGGAATCCATGTAATTCCGAAGCAAACAAGCAAGTAAGCAGTTTGGAAAATGGTGAATGCTGCAATTGTCTTGAATGGTACTGTTTCGACAAAAGTGGCATGGTATTCCTCAAGTACTCTGAACACAGAAATGAATGTAGTTCAATTAAATTTTTTGAGGAATCAAGATAAGACAAATTGAAGGTGCAATAATACAAAAGGATCATGAGAATTACTTGTATCTTCTAGTCGGGGCTGTGAAGAGCAATAGAATCCTCTCCCAACATTGGTTACCCGGTAAGTTTTCAACAGCCATAAAGGCAAAATAACCCCAGAGTACCGATGTTGGGATCATTTTAAGAAAAGGCATGGCCGCAACACATCCTCCTACAAATGTAGCTTGAAGCAAGTTGCTGAGCCGCTGCTCTTTCACCTCAACAGGCAATAAATCATCGATCTCCTTCTCAACATCAAACACAGTCTCATCAACTGGGGCATCTATGTGACCCATGCTTGAAGCCATTTGAACAGTTGAATCTTTCAAGTCATTTAATCCCTGCCTTGTTTTTGAACAACGGTTAGCATTGTCTATGTCATACGAGTGAACAAAAGAAGGAAAAGGGGAACGGCATATCAAGTCATCATACCCGAGCTGAAGGTTCCTGGTATACTAGTGGGGTTTGCATCTGTTGATATGATTCTTGCATGCTTCCATATACTTGTTCCAAGCTGGCATTGTTTCTCATACATCTCCTTGCTGTCGCTACAAGTCGATTGCGAAGCAACTGCAGGAGAAGCAATCTAGTTGTAAAGATAACATGTAAACCACATGAAAAGAGTGCACATGTGGGTGAGTGTCAATATGTGCATCTCCATGTTCCGAACATATTCTAATGTTTTCTCTGCCCCGTTGGTTTCTTAAGGGACACTGAGTTGGTATAAAACTCAAAACCTCTTTACAGCAAAGAGAACTGTGAAGTTGAACTGCTCAATTAACGTAACTTCTAGGAAAGCTTTGAAATTGAAAGCAGTGGAAGGCTTCATTGATGGTAAAACCATACACCTACCTGGTGCTTCAGTGTGGCCAAACTTTTCGTATGCATTGGAGATTGTGGTATGACACCATTGGATGGAGGAATGCCTAAGAGACCACATAGTATGACCTGTCATGTAGCAAGGACATCTCAATCTCAAAACAAAATGATGCCAGTTGCACTCTCTTTTTGCAACCACTAAACTTCTAGAAGGGGGATTACGGAAAAAGTGAATGGCACTGTGAGGGGGATTTGCATACCATGAACCCTAAGAGAAGTAGATCGTAATGGAAAGAAGGTGGTTTTCTCAAATTGAATTCTTTCTGCTGAGCAAGTTGGGAAGCCACACTGTGGTCAAAATAGTACAACACTGCAATCATTGTTGCCGGAATGAAAGCTCCAATTATATAAAGCACTGGCACATTTAGCATGTCCTGTAATTTTATTAAAAAACCATTAATACCCTCACGTGTCAAGCGGAAAACCATAAAGAAGGCAGAAAATAAAATTTAGGATGTGGCAGTGCCTTGATGACAGTCCAATTTTCGTATGCCCCAGGTGACCATGGATTTGGACTGAAGAGGCGCCTTGGAATTCCTTTTGGGACATTTCCAGCAGGTATATAGGAAACAGCAGACCAGATCAATACCATCAATGGCACACCATAATCTGCTATGAAACCGCGCAGCCATCCTGTGAGAGGGAAACAGCTAATGGGATCAGTCTCCTGTAGCAAACTAATAAATAGGAAACTATACATGTCTGTATGCAACTCCAAACAAAATAACACTTGCCAGATCCATAACGCCAAGACCTTGCTTTTCTGCTTCTTAATGAAGTAAGTAGAAGGCCAAATGATAGAACCAAAGCAAACATCCCATTTGCAAATCTCCATGAAGGTTGAAATTGAACTGAATTTGGGTTTTCTCTTTCAGGTATGCGGAACTCATGAACAAGTCCCTAGTAAATACAATTCAGAACTATAGCTATTAGCTAGAAAAAAGTTGGGATTAATCCACCAGTGCCATCTACGAACCTTAGAAACTACTGAAAGTACTCCAGGTGACATAGGGAAGTAATTTTTCTATAGGCAAATAGAATGCAGGGATAGAAGAGATGAATGTTCCTACTTTTATAGCTTCCTGCATGAACAGCATTGCAATGAGAAGGCCAAATAACTCTCCTGCAAGACGAGTGAATCTGTTTATGATGGAGCAAGCCCCTAATATAGCCAGCAGAAACAGCAATGCTGCAGTCCAGACGCACACCCTGCATATCGGTATAAATGGTCATAAAGGCGGATCCAGAGTCAAACAAGAGTTGGACAATAAAATAACCCAAAAGGGATAATTGCAAGATAGAGATTAATGATAACAGCAGAAATCACAATATCAATCCATTTGTTAGCACAAAGAAAATATGATACCATCCACTCCATGCTAAAAAGAGCTTTGATCCCAGCTCCGGTCTATTTTTGGCAAAATTGAACATAAACGTGTACATAATCACAGTTGGTTCTGCAACTCCGAGAATCAGCAAAGGCTGTCCTCCAAGAATCGAGTGTATAATTCCACACAAAGCTGTAGATGCTAATGTTTGAACCGCTGTGAGAACCCCACCTGTGAACACCAGAAATGATGCCAAAACATAAATTTCAAACACCAATGCATAATGCGTTGAATGATAAAAAAATTTAGATGTTTCTTATCAACCGGTCGATATTAGGACCATTTTCCACTCAGACTGAAAACCATAAGGCACTTAATGGAAAGCATCAACAACAAACAATACGGAGGTATCCAGTATAAAATATTACCTGTGTCTCTTTCCAATTGTTCTCCAAATGAAATAACCGGAATAGCGGATGCAAAAAAGATATAAGTGGTGGGCGCCAAAATCCTGAGACAGTTAACCAAGTTACCAAGCCAGAATAACATTCCAACCAAACTTTGGCAATAATTACAGTTAAATACGATGTGGAATCATGTATATGATAGCAAGAGAAGGATATACCTGAAGCCTGCCTTGAAACCACCAGTCCAATCTTGCTTGTAACACATCATTCTCCCTCGAAGATCATTCTTAATTCCGCGAAACGGTACAAATGTCTCTTCCATGGTCTCACTTTCTTGAATAATGATAACTAAATCTCAAAGTTGTAGTCAAGGAACCAAGACCTACAACAGTCAGGCCATTACCAAGGTGAGGTGGGTCTTGGAGACAACCCAAATCTACATTAAACAAGCAAAGATATCAATGTGGCACAGCAGTAAATGGACTAAATCGAATCGAATCTCAACAGATACAAGCTGACCCAGAAATTGGGAAATCTTGATTCTTGCTGTTTAAGCACAACCCAGAAGTCAAAAATCACAACCCCATTACACCATCTAGTCTAAAAATGATTGGGCAAAAGGTTATAAGCATGCTAACCTTGAAACCCAGATGAAAAATGCAGAGAAATTTTCAGAAAGAGAGTGGCATTGGACTATTAAATCCAATCAAAGACAACCCTTTTGGTTTGTTTTACATTTCAAACAAAGAAACACACACAAAAGGGTTGAAAGCAAAGCTCCAAATATATAAGCTTGGAAAGTTCTGAGAAGGCAAAATTGTAGACTTGATGCTGATAGTAAATGTGGGTCAAAAACAAAGGAAGAAAACATCACTATCACAGCCGAACTGCATAAAAATCTTGTAAATAAATACGTAGAAAAAATGAAGAATGAAGATTCAAAGTAGATGCAGCATGAAATACTTACTCCAATCAGACACAAAAAGTGCTGGTAATGAGAAAAGAGAGAAAAGGTAGCTGCTTTGATTTTTCTCGCTTTTAAAGGAAGCTGCTTTTTTTCGACCCAAAAAAAGGAAGCTTATTTTCAAGTGTGTGAATTCCTGAGTGTCCGTGACTGTGAGAGGAAGAGAGAGAGAGAGAGACACAGTCGAAGACAAGCTGGCTGCTGGCCTGAGAGTGAGAGAGACAGTCCAGTCCACGACAAGCTGGCATGGAAAACATTTTCTCTGTGTTGTGTGTACTGTATAGTATAATTGTTTTTATATATTTTAGGCATTTAGTCAAAAAGGTTATTGAAATTAGTATAACTCTTTATTTTGGTTTATGAGATTTAAAATCAACCGTGGTCTCTAGGATTTGAAATCAATATAAGGATCCCCAAGTTTATCCACCGTCAATTATTTTGCTCATTCTGTGAGAAATCTCTGTTAAATAAGGATTAAAATGACAAAAAAATATTCTCAATTTAATAAACAATGGACCAAAATGATTTGACAAAATTAATAGTATTTTTGTCGTTTTACTTTAATGAAAATTTTTTACGAAATAATCAAAATAATTGATGATGGATAAACTCAGAAATTAGTTTATCGTACATGTAACAGAAAAAGAAAAAAAAATAATTAGTATGTACAGTATATATACTTTTCTTTTGTTTTGGTCAAAGATTAGTATGTATACTTACGTCAGAATATCTTGTGTTAAATGTAGAAAAGTATCTGTTTTTTGTACTGTATTATTGCCCCCGAAACATCGCCACCCTTTATTCTTATGGGATGTCGGAAACGCCAATTAAAAAACAAAGAGCCAGTTTTTAGGTTTCATTAAATAATTCTTACATTAGGGCTTACACGTAGAGATGATAAATTTTCAAAGTAACATTACTTTGAATAATTGGAGCCAGAAAATTTTATTTATGACAGCAAAGATGAAGAAGCTCTCAAATTTCAATTTTTTTTTTTTTAAAGAAAGGCAAAACTGCTCAACTAAAAGTTGTTTTTTTTTGTCACTCAGTACTACGGTCTGGTGATATTCCTCTTCATTTAGAGGTACGAGGTCTTAGTTTCGAATCTCGTGGATGACGAATTTGATATCAAATAAGGTTGCACATTGTATGGCTTAGCCGAACTTCCTCTTTTCTTAGTATAAAAATGTCGATGTACTAAAAAAAAAAAAATGTTGTTTGCTTTCCATTAGCCAAGTAAGTGGCCAAATCAATAATTAATCAATTTGTTGAGTATTGAGAGTGGGGTCGACAATCCCTTTTGTCCTCCTAGTGAATTCGAATTAGAACCTCTTTTACATCGTAAATACGATTTTTCGAATGTGAATCCTCTCTGGGTCCTTTTTGTGAGGATTCAGGAAATTTTTTAATTGTGTCCATTCATCGTATATCGTACGGTCAGAAATCATTTTAAATTTTTTATTTAAAATTGAACACAAATAATACTTGACGAAAACTGATCACACAATTTACAATGAACGGACATAATTAAAGGATCCGGAGAAGATCCTCATTCTGATGTTTCTAAGTTCCATGACAAATGCATACAATGAGAGAGAAATATTACAAGAGAGCATTATTAGGGTTCTTTTGTTTATGCTGAGTAAAGCTGCTTGTTTGAGTCAATGGATGTCAATCATAATCATGCTTATGGTAGAAATATGACCATGGCGTTGGAGACGTGCATTTTGTTTCGTCTTTTAACCTTATTGCACGTCTAAAATATTTTTGTTCAAGCTCAGTTAAACTTGAGATCTTTTTCAATTTTTTTTTATGCTTTGGGAAAATCAACGCATGACTTTGAGTGCATAAAGATATACTCTTAACTAACTAAACTACATGTATCTTACAATACTTTTTGTAACTTGAAAGGAAAAACACATCAAACAAAAAACTAGTTGGCTAGAAAATAACTTTACAAATTTACATCCCACTTACAAAACTAGGGATTTCCATTTATACGTGAATTTAATACGTCATCGTTATGGGACCCCCTATATACTCTGAATTCTGTTTGTTTTACCTCCACTATCACCATTGCCCATCATTTGCAACATTGAACATAAAAGTGTTGATGGAAAGAAAGCATTTTCCAATCGGAATATCCTATCCACATGTTCCATAAGAGCAGTTCCAGCGTGGTGGAGACCCCCTAGGGCTATCCACTATGCTATCTACGTAGTGAACAATAACCACCTTTAATAAACAGTAATCGTCTTTTGCATTTCCATTCCTACACTTGAATAGCCCTGGCAATAGTCAATAAAATAATAGTATTTTTTTTATTTATAAAATAATACAAAATATTTTACTTTCTTCATTTTCCCGGAAAATATTTTACTTTCTTTCAATCCTTGCATCCCCACAAAAATCTCACTTCTGGGTTTTCTTTCCCATTCACTTAATTCCCCCACCGAGCTCTCAGAGCTCTCAGTCCTCTGTTTCCCGTAAAAAAAACCCATATCTTTTAACCCGAGCTTCATCTCCAGTCAAACCCTCTCCTTCTCACCGTCAAGATCCCTTTCCAAGTTCTATTCCCCCCACCTCCTCGCCCTCCAAGCCCCTCTCCTCCCCTCCTTCTCCCCAACCGCCGCCGCCGCAACTTGCCGGGTCAAATCAGTCTCTGACTCGACCGACCCAGTCCCAAACCCTCTACGAGATGATGTCCAACGACCAGAACTGAGACTCCAGGCTCCTCTCGGACCGGAAAATCCACGAGAAAATCCATGCATCTTCACCCTGACGTCAGCGTGCATCACCTCCACCTCGGGTTCTCGGACTGGCAACTCCTGTCGGACCTCTCCCTCGAGGCCGCTCGGGTTCCATCGCCAGCACACGCTAGACCTCCCCACTCGGGCTCTCTGGCCCTGTTCCGCAACCTATCCCTCGTGCACGAGCTCCCGCTGGAGCTGCTCTAAGGAGTGGCTCGTCAACTTTAAGAGAAATAATAATATAATAATTCAACCCAAAGTCCATTTGCTTTGATTATTATCTCTGGCTTTCTTTATAAAAGCGAAGTTGTGATTTTCAATCATTTTTTATATACGATACCAATTTCGAAAAATGATGTTCACACTTTCTTTTGATCATTTTGCACTATGCTTTTTGACCAATTTGTCATCATTCACTTTTGTTTCATACCACAGGAATAAATAAACCAACGGTGAATCAATGAACCAAAAAAAAAAAAGAAGCTGACGAGTGCAAGAAGAATAGGAAGATACAGAATGTGAAAATCATTTTCCGAAATTATTGCCCTCGTTAGTTCTATATTTTGTCTTTTATGTTTTCTTACCTTTATTCAACAAAAATTATCCGATGTGGGAAAAATATTACAAAATTAAAAGAGCTAATTGACTTACTGTGCTGTGCCAATAGACCAACTACTCACATCGTGCAACCACCCAAGTTGAAAAAAATATTTTACATACGAGGTTATAACTTGTCCTTTTCATTTATCAGCATGACAAACAGGTCAGGGGGCAGCTGGCAGCTTCATGATTCTCACCCAGATGGCCAAACGTTATTTAACAAGCCAAAAGGAAAAGAGATTGGATGTGTGAGCCACATAGTCCCCCAACTGTAGGCCACTCATGCGATGAATGCATAAGTGGTATCTTATTTGCACCTACCCCATTTATGAGGCTGCTGTCTTTGTACCGTGTATGTTTGGACTTTGTTATAAAATTACTCCTTGATCAAAAATAACCAATGAATCTCCAAATCGTTCCTTGAAGCAGGAGAGGAGAATGGAAAAATGTGAAGTCTTTGTCGATGGAGATTTCAACTTTCAACCTCAATGATTTTGTCTCGCACTAAAACTTAAAAACCAAACCCTTTACGTCTGAGCCACCCAAACATTAGGGCAAGAGACAAACCAAACCCACCATTATGTCACAAAAACAAGTTCTGCAATTTCTTGCATGTTGAGCAGCGACTGATTCGATGGTTATCCAACTAGTGTTCTCAACAAGGACGAATTACACACTTTAGATGATCAAGTCATGTGCTTATCTTATCTCGTCAAGTTGGGGGAGACGCTCAGATATACCGAGAATATATCCACCTCTTCCTATATCTCTCGTCATCATGCGGCACGAGACAGTCAAGAACGATGAGGGTATGTTTTTCCAGGGACAGCCAAGAATCTCCCCACCTTCGGAGCTCCAACCGTGACACTTGCAGCAAGACAGACATACTAAACCCACACATCAGTCCTCATGAAAATTTTCATTTGTAGGTCCATTCCTTTTACATATGATTCTCCTTCAAGCAGAATACTACAATGAATATTCCAGAATCAACATGATTACCATAAACTATGCAACTTGTGCACATAAAGTAGTCAATATATGTTAATGCTATCTTTCTTCTGTGTGTGTGTGTGTGTGCGTGGGCGTGTGTTTAGTTATCTGGAAGTGGCGTGACATTCTCAAGCTCAATTTTTCAAGAAAGAACTAGTCTGTCTTATTCTTAAAAAATTAGATGTACCACAAAATCCATTATGAGGAGCAAACGAACCGTCAACTTTTTCTTTCTGACATAGTTCTCACGTGTTGCAAAACACGAACAAACTCATAAAACAAGGAGAAGTCAAAACCTGGGTCAAAGTCACTCTGTGGAGGAAGCTTAGAAATTGAATCACTGCATGGCTGCTGAAAAATGATAAAATTAAAACCACCAAATTTCCTCATCAAATTTTCAAGCTTGTTGCTTGTCAACTTTTGAACATCTTCGATCTGCTCCAACTGCCCAGTTTGTCTAGTTGCCTCCCACCACCTTCTTAGGATCTTCCTCTTTGTTGCAGAAGTTTCTACAGATACAACTCCTTTCAATCTAATGCCAAGCCGATGTAAAGCAACTTCAACCCCACCTATCCCACTGAAAACTGAGAAGACTGTTAATCCTTCTGGGTAAATAGACTTCAGCGCAGAGAGATGATAACCCAAAGTATCTGTCTGAAAGCAATATTTGAGTGAGAGAAGCCTTTCTACTAAACTGCTCTCAGCAACTTGAGTGTGACTCGATGGGTAGCCAAGGATGCGCTCTAAATATTCAGGCTCTACGGGGCCCAATTTGTGTTGTCCAACCCACACAAGATTAGATGAGCGGCAATGATGAAGGATGTCTCTCTGTTGCTCAGAAGAGGGCAGTCCATGAGAATTTGAAAGCATCCTTCCAAGCCTATCACAAAGATGAGATACCCCACTGGTTTCAGAACTGATGCACATCACTTGCTTCCTTGTATCCCACGAAGGCCACCATTTCTTTGTATGTGGCATTGCATCCTCAATGGTCATCGGTGGCTCAGGAAGGAAGCGAAACCTATCCTCGGTGGGGAGATTGTGTACATAACCTTCCCTTCTGCTCAAGGCCGAGAAGAATTGAGTATTCACGTATTCAGGCTGAAGGCCATACAAGAACTGAGAAATTTTTGCCCATGAATCATATGCTAAACTCACAATATTTCCATAAAAGAAATATGGAGGTTTTGCCACCATTCGATTCACACTCTTACCAGGATTGTTGTTGAAAAGTTTTGGAATTCCAACTTTGCCAGTTTCAGGGTCAACTTTTTCTTCCATCCATGTTGTGTCAAGGAAAGAGTTTGAATTATCAACATACTCTTGTTTTGGCCTTTTCCCTATACGTTTTTCTTCAAAAGCTGCCTGTCTGGAAGACCTGAACTGAGGAACAGCATTCGGAATAACATTTGAATCATCACCAATAAACTCTTGCTTAGGCCTCTTCCCTAAATTGTTTGCTAAAATACCACCCCTTGATTGAGAAACTGTATGTGGATAGAATTCCTCGTTTTCAACTTTGACTGAATCATATGATCCTGTAGCATAAAATCTGGAACCTGTTGCACTGCGTGAAGGGGCTGAGTACTGCGCCAGATACATTGTTCCAAACATTAGTAAACCAACATAAATGATGAATGATAAAGACTACATAATTTCAGAAATAAGCATGTTATGAGAGAAGAAAACAAGTAATGACTAATGAACATAGCCATTAGAGATAAAACTTATATTTTAACTTCTGACTTGTAAGAACAAATGAACAGAAACCCGTAAAACATGCATGAGATTATGCATATGTGCTTCAACAAGGAGATCCAAAACTTGGTAAGGTCCTCTAGGGCCATTTATTTTTAAAACAAATATATCATTATTTGTAGATAAAAGATTAGGATTAGGTTCAGGTTGTTAACACAATTGGCATCTCTTATATACATAATGTCATAAGTAAATAATTTCACATTAGAATGAACTACTTGTGGCACTTAGATAGCAAAGAGCACTATCAAAATTTTATCTGGACCATAAGAAGCTAAATAAATTATCCAAACACAGCATGTCGGCACTTGAAAAATCATTAAATGCTTATAAGAATGCATCCCAACCTTAGTTTCTTCATAATAGTTTCCAGAAATTTGATATTTAAAGATCGAGTCCGCAAGTTCTGAAATTGGAGCTCCTGAACCTGTAAAAGCAAATGACTGTTAAACAAGATTCAGTAAAAAGCTAATAAAATACCCCACATAGCAACAAGGTGGTATTAATCATGTTGTAGACACAAGCGATTCATTCCCTTCAAAGTCCAGTAGACAGCATCTAACAATTCACATTTCAAATAAACTTCTTGTGTTGAACGGAACTTGGTTGTAATGTCACCACTAATGATAATATTAACATAAAGATCACGATAAGTATTATTTTTAGGGTTACAAGTTACAGCATCCATCTGAAAAATATTATTACATTATTCATGTCCTTTCTTTCCAGGTCAAGTGGAGCAAATTATATAAAAGACTCACCAAACATTTCAATTGCCCATGAGACTTGATTCTCAGTGAAACCCATTTCAAGCAGACGGAGTGACATCTCCATAGTCCCATATAATTTTTCATCATTAACATCCTGCCAATCAGAAGGTTATATTATTAAAAAATAGGTACTAGACAACACAGCAACTATGTAAATGCATGTTCCAGACGCTTTTGCAAAATTGTTGCTTCAAAAAAGAACATTTAATGAGAGAAGAGAAAAATCCTGCCCTAGTCCATTGTCATTATGACAGGTACTTAAACCACCTTTCTCACCATAAAGACTTCTGTATGATTGCTTAAAGTTGGGGGTGATGAGCTCAAAGATGAAAGGTAAACTTTGTTTTCAGTAATCTCTTAATTAAAATCGGTTAGAAGTAGGACATGAGAAAATGAAATTCCAGAAACCCAATGGAGCAAATGGAAAAGAATGCAACATATTTTAAGAGATTATAGACAGATATTACCCAATAATGACCAATTATGCATTTCCATAAAGTGGCATGGAAAAAAACATAATCTACAAGGAAAAGAATTGACAGATGTACTGATGCTATGTATATTATTTAGTGTCCAATGGGATTAGCAAGTAAAGTTCAACATTCCACAAACTTTATGTGTCAGGCATATGCATTAGTTTTTTCTTTTCCCAAAAGACATGAAGCATATGTTGGACAAGTATCGCACAAAAACTATTAATTTTGTTACCAATATCCAAAATGTCATCAAATGGATAACAATTTAATCAAGGATCAATTGTAGACCTCGTTTTTTTCTTCACCACCATGAGTTGTATCATCTATATCATTTTCGAGTTTGACCGCTGTCTGAGCAGCAAATATAAAATCCACCAAGTCATTAATTGGAGCGTCTTCACCTGATATGGAGCACAACGAGATTAACCAACCTATATTGAAATGTTGAACACACTATTGTAGGAAATTTTAAATAGCAGGATTGAAAGGAGATAAAAGCCAAGGTGGAATATCATAATCCAAGCAATACTGATTCTTTTTTTAAAGAATTTATGCATGTATTATACAAGTTTGACAAACATGAATATGAAATGAATTGTACTACCCAGGAGCTTTCTTAATTGTGTATTAAACTCATAAGATTAATATTCACCATACACATACTCAAAAAGACCCATATAGAGTTTGAAGAGATTCCTACTTTTCCAGAAGCTTTCTTATGTTATGTACTCAAGTTACAATAATGTAAGTTTGTGGAGCTCTTCCCTGGTTCAACATCAGTGAAACTGCTTACAGTAGTAGCCCTAAACTGAACAGGAGGTATAGATCAGAATAAGCTTCATTCCATACCCAGATCCTTAATCCAATTCGACAAGAGTGTATTCATATGCCTCGTTGAGGAGCCTAAAACCAAACACATTTGGACTTATCTACGTAACACATTGGGAAAGTACATGGAATTGCAGATTTGTCATGAGAGCAAAAACTGTCAACCGGTGAGTGCTCCCTATTTTTTCTTTTCAATATAAAAAACCAATACAAGTCAAACATTTTCATATAAAATTAAAATTTAGAATTTTCAACCTACCAAGCTTATCAATTGCAAACTCAACTTCATCCAGAGAAAAATTCATCATCAGTAAGGATGCCCTTTTTTCCTCATTAAGTCCATCTGGCAAATCAGGCTCCTGTCAAAAGTTAAAGAAGCCTTAGCATGTGCAAATTAAGACAAACAAATCACATGAAAAAACAAATATCATTATAATGAGCTGCTCCTATTATGTTCATCGCAACAAGACAAGAGAGGCGACTTAGTTGCTTTATTAGAAAATTTCTAGATAAGTTAAGGTTGGTATGTCTTAAGCATCATACAGCACTCGTCACCGAACTGCATAATGCAGTTTCAGTCACAACACTACTGGCAGCAATGGAAGTCACTAGCATAGTTATCAATGACTTGTGAAGATCAATCGCAACAAGTATCCTGGGTACATAAGGGACAGATTAAGAAAACAAGATCACAGCAGTTTTTGCAGGTTACCTCTTTTGGTTCAGCAATGTTAGGAATCTCCGGAGGACTGCTTGCATCCTTGTTATCAAATAAGCTATCCAGAGAATCTGATGATCCAGAATCTGACTTTCGAGAATCCTGTTCATTCCAAAACAGGTTGACTATAAGCACTCAAAATTCCTTGGTAGATACGTGACGTACACTTAAATGACAACCCAGTGATAAATTCACCGGCCCTCCCACATGCAAAACAGTGAGATGGTTGTACCAATGCTAGGACGTTCTCTTCAGTATTTCAAATTGAACTAACAAATGATTTTGGGAAAACCATTCAACTAAAAAACATATGCAATTGGAACATCAACAAAAAATATGTCACTTACTGGATACGACAAAAGTGTCTCCAACAACACTTCTGTGTCACCTTCACCTAGATTTGAAGAAAAATACTCAATCATCAAAATTTTAGAGGAAAAAGACATTCAGATTGCGCAATCCAATATAGATATCAATATGATGATAATAAGACAGCGAGTGCATTAAATGGGGGCACATCAAGACTCTGTGTGTGTACGAATGTGCATGTGAGCATGTATTCAGCCCAGGTTCAGTGTTGTTTATTTCTAATATTCTAAATCTACAGTGCCACAGGTAACCCCACCAACCCTCACCCACATTTAGTAAGATCAAATAGAATGGAGTTCACAGTTTGGCATGACCTACCCTTTTCTTCAATCACTTTGTCCACGAGTGATGGTGAAAATCCCATTCCAATCAAATCTGATCTCAAATTGCTACCCGATGAACTTGCGACATTGTTCTGGAATTGCAAAGGAAGAAAGAAAAAACAATGTAAGCAAATAACAACCATTATATAACTTAATTCATACATCATTTCTCAGCCAGTTTCAAAATTGTTCACAATTGGCTTAGTATGATCATATATATCATGTGTGGTGAAATTTCTCCATATGAACTGGCAAAAGTATCATAAAATGGTGGGCATACCCCGAAATGGCCTGAAAATGTAGGATCTGAATGCAACTCATAATCCAAGATCTCTTCTTTAGTAACAATTGCCTTCTCATATTCCTGTTCTGAGGAGCTTTTCCTGTTTGAGTAATTTGTCATATCGACCTACAGAGCAGAAATAGAGAGCACATAAATACACGGATGACATTCAACCATCTCCAAAGGATTATTAGACCTACTACATAAGCATACTTTTTTCTGAAATGAAACAAATAAAGCAAAGATAGAAAAGATGAGTTTACTATGACAACAAACTGCATAAGCTAGGCCGCCAGTCACACTCTGCAAGAAAACAACGGTCAAGTTTAGACCTTTCAGTGGGGCGTGAACCAACAAATAAGCTTCTTGATTCGTAAAGTCATCATTCAGCAATATCTAGTTGATTATATGGTGCGGAGAATCGTTGTCTGCATTATACTAGTAAGCTACAAACCGTGAAATGTATACATCTAACCGGTTAGACCTCTTTTGCACTTTCGCATGAATCACATTACACGACAACGATGCACCTGTAACGAACCCTAGCGAAAGCAATCGGGCGTATGAAGCCATGAATTATATTTTCTTACATAAAAAGAAAGTGCTACATTTGCAAACATACCAAATGCTCAATGTGCAATTATGGAATGGAATAACATAATTAAGCTAAACCAAAATTCACATACCTCATCACCAAATTAGTCATGCAAATTCATACAATTAATGCCCCTAATAATTTACAGTAAAAATTCTTGCTTTCCTCCATTTTCTCAGCAACCAAACAGACCGAAAAAGAAGTGCAATTACAACAGAACGATAACGAACAGAGAAGGAAACAAATTTAAGAAAATAAAATCTAAAGAGACGTTATAATCTTCAGCTATGATAATTTGAGCTGAATGAAAGAAGGAAGCGCGAGTGCACACGCCGTTCGGTGGTCCGGGACGTACTTGATCGGAAATTTCGACGGCCGGTACGGAGCAGAGCCCATGCGGCCGGTGCAGCGGCGCGTTGACTGTACTCACTCCCGCGGGAGAAAGGTTCGTTGGGAAACGAGCTGAGAGCTGCGAGAATCGCAACTGAATCACTGACTTTTTTTACGGTCTATGAAATCTAGTACCCCTCAGAGGTTACGGCGTCACTTGACGAGAAATTTTTTACTGTATAGTTCATCGGTTATTAACTTTTTAACGAACCAGGATCCTCGCCGGATCCTTCCATAGGAATCCCGTAATCTTGTCCGTTTATTTTATATCGTGCGGTCAGTTTTCGTTAGGTACTATTTATTTTTGAATTTTAAATCTTAAATTTTAAATAATTTTTAACCGCACGATATACAATGAACCGATAGAATTGTGTGATTTCTAGGATCCCTAGGAAATTGATCCGGAGAGGATCCTGATTCCTTTTTAACACATATATTTCAACAAATTATTAACTTTTTAACATTATTTTAGTATTTATATAGTAATACGTGGTATATCATCTCGTGCTCCGGTTACGTTAAAAAATATCTCCTACTGCCGTTAAAGCCTGTTCTCTAACAGGAGGAGAATCTCTCTGTTGTTAAAAAAGAGGGGTCACGGGCTTCCGTGCGTTTACTGACTGTGTTGGTGGTGGGCCATGCGGCCCCGAAGTGGACCATGACTGACAAGTGTCGTGATCAGGATGCCATTTTAGTTCTTTTACGGGAGATTATAGGGACCATGTGATCTGACCATTTATCGTACATCGTGCGGTCATAAATCATTTCAAAATTTAAAATTAAATATAAATAGTACCTAACGAAAACTAACCGCACGATGTACGATAAACGGTCACGATCGCGGAATCCCCAGGAAAATGATCTACATCTTACCGAGAAATTTTTAATTGTGCCTGAAACATGAGAAGTACATCACTTGTTTTTATATAAGTAGTGGAAAATTTTACTTTTTAAGTTATTAACTTTTTAACACACATGCCACCATTTGTATAATAACACATGGTGTACCACCTCGTGTACCGATCAGATTGAAAAAAATTTCCATCTTACCCACCTGATTTAGCACTCACCATCTGCTTGTCGCACTCTGCATCGGTTAAATTTCAAGAAGGAAAATTTTATTTGAACCCATGTAACCTATCTTTACACCCAACTTAAATTTTAAATATGAATTGTCTTTTTTATCCTATTACATAATTACCATCAACTACAAAATAAAATTAATAATGAAACTAAAATTTATTAATAAACCCACTGTCGATTATAAGGACAACTGAGGGCCTAAGGCTTGGAATCGAAGAATCTAAAATAAAGAATTTGGACAAGCATAAAACCATCATCTCCTACTCCCCGGTCCCCACAATCTTAAAATCATCAAGCTATATCTTCTACCCAAACAATGTGAATGAGGTTAAAACCGAGGACAGATTTCAACAGCTAGAGAAATTGCTCTCTTGCAGGCCTTAAGAGGGAACATGAATTGTGCGAGCAATCATAATGGATATATTCATGGAAATGCCACTAAGCAAGAATTATCGTCCAGAAGAACTCATGACCCTATAGCCCTAATACTAGCTTAAGCATTTGGGCTTAATAAACATTACAAACCAGACAAAAGAACCCATTCTATATAATTTCTGTCTTTATATAATTATTATTATTACTGTATACGTATTTATAAAATGATTTTGAGTTATGGAGTAGAGTTTAATTACTGTGAGTGAGTGAGTTTGATTAGGTCTTGTTTATGAAGCGGATAAAAGCACACTTTGAATGAATTGCAAAACAGTGATTTGGAGTTTTTGTTTTTTAAATGGGTCTATAGATAAATTAACATATTAAATTGGGTTTGCAAAGGTTGTTTAGGTATTAAATTTGGGTTTAAAGATATATTGATAGTTCAATTAATAATAGTATGAATGTAGAGAATAAGTTGGGTGTAGAAAGAGGTTACATGGATTCAAATAAAATTTCTCTTTCAAGAAAGAGTTTTTTTTTTTTTTTTTATCAAACAAAAAGGGACGAAAAGATATCTGCATGAAATTACGAAAAAGAAGATTCGAACACAAAATCTCATGCGCAAGGATAAATACTCTTAATTAACTAAACTACAACATACTTGCATAGAATTGACCTGACTAGAATAAATAACCCACTAAATTTGATAATGTTGAATAACAAAATATATTTCAATTTGTATACTTTATCTAAGCGAAGAAGATAGAGAAATAATGCAAGGGTTTGAACCCCCAACGCAATAAAGTTTAAAAGCACAATCCCCTAACTACCATGGCAAACCAACTCTTGCTTCACCATCCCCCTCTCTTTTTTTCCTAGGATAGGACCATTCACACACCAATTTTTCCCTCTCATACACCCTTATAAGTTTCGGGTATTGATCTTTCTTAATTCATTTGATCCGACAGCCGAAATTAAGAAACATGTGAGAAGTAAAAATGTATGTGTGAATAGCACTACCCTTTTCCCTAATCCTAGAACTCATGTTTTTTTTAATGGAGTGGTACTTCCACAGGTTTTCAAAAAGAAGAAATGAGAAGAAAGAAATGTTAATAAACAAGATCGGTTGAAAATATCGCCACACTCGATCAAATTAATAGGGCTGCCTCTGCCTGGTGAGCAAGTTGGGAGTGGTATCACCATCAGGTTACATGAAATACTAGAAGTAGAAGCCATCAATTGCATATCACCAAAAATGACGGCGCGGCGTGCCGTACGAGAGAAGAGGTACATTCACTAATACTATACCACACGCATCGATTCAATCTAAATGTCAAAAATAAACAGTGGGCAGAAAAAGAAAAGCGGTGCAAAAGCCACTCATACAAAAAAATAAAACAAACTGAACCAGGGAGACAAATACCACTTTACTCTCAAGAACTGACAGATAATGTTAATTGCTAATGACAGAATTCTTTTGTATCTTGATTTCTTGAATTATATCAATCTGTATTTTCCACCTGAATTGAGCAACAAACCCCCACCCCTACCGCCAATAAATCCAGGATGTAACTAGAAAGTATGGACCAGAAAACAACTGGAGCAAAATAACTAAAAGAAAGGGGGTTAAAAACAAGAGAGACAACATCAGAGTGAGTACTGCATTTTACCATTTGCTTGTAATCATGACCTGAGTATCATAAACCCGGGATTTGATGAACCCTGCCAACAAAGCAAAATGTATCCAATACAAGGAACTGTGAATCACTTACGAATCATTTCTGTTGAGGTTGAGCAGCCTTTTCGATAATAGAGCCGCCCTTCTCTAGTCGTAACGCTCTAGGATCCAGAGGGATTGTTCCAACCGTTAAATTACCCAAGGATTCAGCATATCCATTAACTCTTATGGGCATTGAGCCCACAGTGACAACATCAACATTTCCGGTGTTAGCAACAGCAGCTGCTGAAGATTTTGATCCTGCCTGCTTTGGATTAATAGTGAGGGAACCAATCTCTAAGGTAGACACGACATCATCTTTTGCTTCAATTGCCTTTTGCTCAGTGTTTTCGTTCTTGATACTTGTTTTAGCACTCATGTTGGAGGAAACCTGCTCAGCAGCAGAGACTGTAATCTTTTTTGAGTTGTTTGCATCGTCA
Source organism: Heteromeles arbutifolia (assembly GCA_024362995.1). NCBI lineage: Eukaryota > Viridiplantae > Streptophyta > Magnoliopsida > Rosales > Rosaceae > Heteromeles > Heteromeles arbutifolia. The sequence continues at coordinate 26,772,858 of JANCRC010000006.1, forward strand.
TTAAGTTTGGTGACTTTTTCCTCCTTAATACAGGGCAGCTCACCCACAGAGTTGTTCAGCTTGCGAGGGGGACCCAGCCCAGTTACTAAAAATGGACTTTCGAAGCTTCTGATAAGAAACCTGCCTCTCTCTTCCTGCATGATTTTCTGACGGTCTTCGTAGTACATAAAGTCATCAAGTAAAGATGTCTTCAACGTGTGATTCTTGAATATTTTCAGAATCTCCAAGCCTTTCTTATACATGACCTGCACAGTATTAAAAATAATCAACCAACCTAAGAAATCATACTTGATGGCACAGAGAGTAACAATACAAATCCATTTTTCAATGATGAGGAATCCATTTTTCATAGCACATACGCTTATACCCTAAATTTCAATTAAAAGCTATGAACCTACTTGTGGTTAACCACTATACATGATTAACCATAAGATATGACTTCTGACTCTATGCTAGCTAGTTACAAAACATCATATTGTGAAAGTTGCCCAACCATTCACCCACAACGGAAGATTTAGTTAACGTAGTACAGGGAAAAAAAATCTAGATTACCTCTTGTGTATCCCTGCTATTAGTCACCGGCTTGTTTTCATTGTTCTCCAATACAATGTGCCTGAAACTGTTATTTGGAACATCTTTAATGATGTGCCACTTAACAGGGAAGCTCCCACTCCATTTATCTTGCTGCCAAAAGTCCATATCCTTGTTAAAGTCAACCGGGCCACCCATCTCCGCTATGCCACAGAATTGACCACTTGCATTAACCTGTGCAAAGACAATTCAACATCAGCATAACCCAATGAATCACTAAAAACCTTGTTTCAGATGGTTTATAAATGAGGTAATAGATAAGGGTTTACAATTATATATGTTTTCAGCAAAAAATAGTCAGCAGGTACAACACAACTCACCGAAAAGAAAAGGAAGATAGGACAGGCTCTATGTTTTCCAGCAGCTATTCTTTGAGCATCTTCATATGCACTATTTAGTTTCTTGTTGCCATGAGGTGTGGATGACCAGACATTGTATTTGACGCTTTTGTGAACATCATCCTCGCTGTATGATTTTATTACAAAAAACTTTGCATCCGCATAGTCAACTGGCAGGTCATCCTTATTATATTTATCTGTACGGATAATGATGTTTCCTTGTGCATCACAATCTCCTGCCTTGGTCGTATAGGCTTTCACAGCTAGTTGATTTTTTAACCTATTGATTCTAGGACCGCAATTTTGCTCACCCAATGCATCTAGGCCACCATGTACATCATTCAAGGCCCTGCCAACATGAAACTTTGGTCGAAGCTTACTCGCAGCACCACTTCCTTGAGCACTAGATCCAAAGTTAGATAAGCCATTACCGATGGGGATTTCCACCTTGAAATTATTAGGCAATACTTTCCCATTTGGAAGTTTATCCACAGACGAAATTGACCTGGATGCACTTCTAACCTGTGAATGCATAAGGGAAACAATCAGAACAGTCTGTTTTAAAGGTCTTCAAAAGAACCAGATATCAATATAGTAACATTTTTATAGGCGAACAAAAATAATCTACCAGAAACTCTATTTAGTATAATTAAACTCCCAACATGTAAAAGACCATAAACCTGAACAGAAAGAGTAATACCTGATTAACATGTGATGAGGCTGGGGTTGGAAAACGACCAGAAGAAACACCTCCATGTGTCACAGCATGCTTGCTTGATCCATTACCCCTTTGACCTTCTGATACTTTTGTCAAGGGATTCATCTGATTTAAAGACGACTTCGAGGAGTTAGGGAAGACTCCAGAAGCTGAATTTAAGTTATATTTGACCCCTCTTCCATCAGGTCTAGTAACTGATGCTCCATTATCAAACAAGGAGTCAGGTGAAGTGTTGGGAATGGCATCTGGTTGAACCAAAGGGATATAGGAAGGTGAAGAGACAGAGTTCTGATAAGGGGGGACGGTATACTGTTGGCCATCAACGCCTATCATAGCACCAGGTATGTAAGGATTGTATGGGTTGTATGGAGACTGTGCATATCCATAGCTAGGTGTATAGTATACAAAAGGCAAACTTTCATTTTGTGCACTCTGTTAAAAAGAAACGAATTATGAGAATCATCACAATAATCAGTATAAGTACCAGAAGTATGAGGGTGTGTAAGAGAGATAAATCACTAACCGTGTACTGGATATCTGGACCATCAACGCCAAAAATCCTACGGTGGTCCTCCCATTCACCGGGTGATTCAAATCCTGTCCACATTATTCAGCACAATGTACAAATGAGACAAACGAACAATCAAATTGATCTACCAAAAGAGAGGGGCCAATATATGTACCTGTACAGTAATACCCATAGTTTGTGGCAGCGGGATAATACATGCCCTGATCAACAACAAACTCAGGAGCTCCTTCGTTGTACATAGCTTCAACTTGTTCAAAGGGAGTTGGAAAAGGCAGGTTTTGTTCCACGTTTGGAATCTAAAAGCCAAGACACAATCATTCATCAGATCAGCAAGTCACAAACTGAATTCACCACGCAAGAAATATTACTGCTCAATTCAATGTCGGAAGATTAGTAATAACATACCATATAAACCTCATCATTCGCATGCTCGGGAACATTATACATTTCCATTCCAGTACTGCCACCCCTATACAATAGCACGATACAGAATGTCATCATTCAGTAGAGTCAGGAAAGTAAAATGCAGAACCATCCTCAAAAGAGTAAACTCTCTCCAGAACACAACAAGGCACAGCCGGTAACAAAATTCGTTCCCGTTATCAATAGTGCCGGCACAAATCAAACACTGTTCAAATCAATTAAAGAATACCCAAACAATAGAACAGAAGAATTGGCGTCTTCTCCACCATATAATCATAAGCAGCAATCGACACGATTCTTAACCCCAATTTAGGGAGTGTAACTGAACTTATTTATTTTAATTTTTGCTTAAAGAGAGTAACTGAGGTATGAATTTTCAGCTACTATATGGCAACCATATCAAAAATTAACATGTCACTAGCAATACCAAATAAAATTAGATCTGATTAATCTTAAAAAACAGACACAAAACCTAATCAACGCGAAAATTCAACAACTCTAACAAAAATATTAGGGATAATTGTTTTCGAGAAATTAAATTATATTCCTACTCTCAACTACCTTCTGATGCTCAAGAAATCGAGCACGGAACCTGTAAACGCAGCGAAAAATAGAATACACGGACGAAACTGCAAGGAGACTATAAATTTGAGCTCGGAAAAAGCACAGTTGCTGAATTTCTAAGCAAGGACGTAAACGAAAAGGAAGGGAAAAGTTTGAGGAGAGAGGGGAATTACCAAGAAATAAGCTGAATCAATCCATAGTTGACCTAGAAAGTTCTAGGAGACGGGAATCGATTAATTTGCAGAGAGTAGAGGGGCTTTTCTGCAACATTATATATAATATGTATATATATTTTTGTGGGCGAACCAGACGCGCTTAAGAAACCCTAACCATTAAGGAAGAAGGAAAGGAGGGGCGGGGAGAGAGAGAGAAGGCGGTTTTGGTGTGTGAACGTGTGTAATATAGAGAGAGCAAAAGAGAGATTCCCGCAACACGCTGCGTTTCGGGGAGTGGGAAACTTTTCAATTTCGCGGTATGTTAAATGTCGAGATTACCCCCCGAGCGGCAATGGGAAACCTCGAATACCGCTAAGCGGAAAATGCCTATCGGGAAACTGGTGAATTTTGTCTGGTCCGCTGACAACTCGCAACGACGCCGTTCTGGGGGAGCGGTATGCTCGCCGCCTGTGGTTTGTTCTAAAAGGCCGGTGCAATCGAGGTTTCACAGATGTGCCGACACAGCTATCGCATAAGAGTGGCGGCGGGTGCTATTTTCTTTTATTTCTTTGTTCTTTTTTCTTTTTTCGAAAAAAAAATTCAAATTACCGGCTTGGACCTACTATAATCTTGAGTAAATGACAAAAAATTATCTCAACGATTGGTCTGACGACACTTTCATACCTCATCTTTTAAAAGTGACAATGTCATACCTCATCTTACGAATTTGTGACAATGTCAGACATCCGTCAGTTTTTCTGTTAAATGCTGACGTGCCTTGAAACGAGACCTACTTCCTAGCCAAGTGGATAAAAATATTAATAAATTAATAATAAATTATTTTAATATTTTTATTTTAAAACATGTGGGACCCACCCCCAATAATTCTCTCCCTTTCTCCCCTGCGTTCCATCTCTCTCTCTCCTATCTCTCTCACATCCAATCTCTCTCACCTTCACCTTCACCTTCATCAATTCTTCACCTTCTTCCTTCGTCCATTCTTCACCTTTTTATTTTAAAAAAAAATTGGACAAAAAAACCCAGATTTTGTTTTTTTTTGCAGCAGGTCCGTCGGGCCTGGGATAAGATTGGCGAGGCGACGAGGATACAGGGCCTGATTCGGTGGGGCCCGACATGGAGGATCGACAGGTGGGGAGAAGGGGGTGGGGAAGACGAATTGGTTTTTTTTTTTCTTTCTTAACTTTTCTGCTTAGGCCGAGGGCCAATTTCGGCTCCAGTGTCATCCTCAGCGCCTCCTTCGTCACCCACGATGGGTTGTGTGCCACTAACAACACCGCCGTGGCCGACGACGCTACACATGAGAGAGATGAGAGAGAGAAGGTGGTGGAGGAAGGTTGAGGGGGACGGGTGGGAAGGGTTTCTAGGTTTTGGGATTTTGGGGATGCAGGTGCCCAGAGGGAGAGAAGAGAAAGAGGCGAGAGATAAAGAGAGAGGTGGTGGAGGAAGGTTGGGGGGGAGGGATGGGTGGGAAGGTTTATGGGTTTTGGGGATGTAGGTGCGCAGAGAGGGAGAAGAGAGAGAGGCGAGAGAGACGAGAGAGAGGTCCCACAATTTTATATAAAAAAATAATTTATTTTTTAATTTTTTAATATTTAATTATTAAAAATATTTTTAATTATTTTTTAATCCAGTTGGATTAGTGAGTGGACCCCATCTCTAGCCACGTCAGCACTTAACAGAGAAATTAATAGAAAAACTGACGGAGGTCTAACATTGGCACAAATTCGTAAGATGAGGTATGATATTGTCATTTTTAAAAGATGAGGTATGAAAGTGTCGTTCGATCCATAGTTGAGGTAGTTTTGTGTAATTTACCCTATAATCTTTCAAGTCAAACTCTGTCTGACATTGGCACAAATTCGTAAGATGAGGTATGATATTGTCATTTTTAAAAGATGAGATATGAAAGTGTCGTTCGATCCATAATTGAGGTAGTTTTGTGTAATTTACTCTATAATCTTTCAAGTCAAACTTAAATTTTAGGTTTTAAACTCATCCCCACTTAAATTTTTGAGCCAAATATGAGTTTCGGATTAAAACTCATTTCTCCAATCTGCATGGCCTTGACGCCCCCACGCCCTCTAGTTTTTCAAAGCAGCCATGCTTGGGTCCCACGCGCATGGACATGCCGGGGAGAATAATAAGTCCAACGTCTCTTTGATTTAATCAAACGGCAGATATTCAAATGGACTATTGATTATCCAACTGTTCATATTTAAATTTTTTTAATTTTTAATTTTATATTTATAAATTCATTGAATTTATCGTTTGAGATTTAATATGATCAAAATTAACAATAAAAATCTTCATTAAATTAGACATCTTTTTCAGAATAATGAATATGTTTATCACCTAAACACTTAACAATGAACAAACGACATCTTGTGAATTAAAAATTTGAGAGGGTCTGAATTTGGTCAAGCAATAAAATTGTCCTTCGAAATCCTTTGAAACAAAGAGAGGCTATCGTGGTGATACTGATACCAGTGTGGTGTTGTTAAAAACCCTCTAAAGCTTGAACTTAAGTAGTATTGAGAGCAATTGTGTATATGATTTAAAGATGCGGTGAGTCATGAAGTCCTTTTTATAGTGGATGAGAGTATTCTAATTCAACCAGTATCTGGGATGTGCAAAATAATTTCCAAGTTAATGATTAAAATAAGAGAACTTTCATGAAAAGGGATTAGACTAAGTTTATTTTAATAAAAAACCATGCTATAACTTTATTTAATTAAAAAGACTTAAATTTTAATGAAAAAGCTTTAAATTTTAATAAAAATGACAAAAGAACTTAAATTTTAATGAAAATGACATAATTTTAATATTAAAAAAAAGTTTAAAAAAAATCTGACACGCGGACCCATGCAAATCCTCACACAAACTGTTTATGAAACTTTATACACTGTTTATAAAACTTAAGACACTGTTTATGAAACTTACTACACTATTTATGAAAACTTACGACACTGTTTATGAAACTTACTATACTGTTTATGAAATTTAGTCCAAGTCATTTTCATGAAAGTTCCCTTTACTTTTTCGATTTAGTTCATTCAACTTCTATCAGAACCTCTGTCTTCAATATTCAATCAAACTAGTTCATTCAGATGACAGGAAAACTTTGATTGTGCTGCCGCATTATATCTCTGCTGATGTTGAACTCTTGGTTGTTGGACTCAAGGTGTGAAAAAAACCTTAGCGATAACACACAGAGACACATGAACATAACCACTGCTGAATTGGTCATAATAAGAGGCAAGACAAAAAATTTTCCTCCAACACTTTGTGATTGAAATTCCAGAAAATTAATAGCCGATCCTTGAGTGAGGAGGAAGGACAGAGATGGAGTTGAAATCCCAGGCCTTATTGATCTTAAACTTCATTAGCTTGAATCAGTACGACTTTGAGGTCCATTTGGATGTTTGAAAATTGGAAATTGAAACGGAGTTGAATTTTTAGGAGATTTGAATAAAGATGGACCTTTGATTGGAAAACGGCTACCAACTAACGGTTTGAAAAAAATCCTCTGCTCCTCATATTGTTCTTCTCTGTAAGTGGAAGATTATGTATTTGACAGAGGTGTAGTGGCTTGCACGCGCTTTTGTTAGTTTTTTTTTTTTTCTCTTGTCCTTACCATTAAATAAAGTTAGTGGATGGTTTTTTGTTAAAACTCAAAATTTTGAAGTTATTTTCATTAGTTTTCCTTTAAAATAAACCAAATGTCAATATAACACAAAGTTTAACGAGAATGACATTTTATTTTTGGATAAAAAATTATTTTTAAATACAATAAAGACAACAAAATTAAACAAGTTTATTAAATTATTATTTCATTCCTCCCCAGTTTTTTTTTTTTGTGGTTTACCTTATCTTGACTTATTTGTTGGGGTAAAAACTCTACCTTTATTAGTTGAGACTTGAGAAGATGATTTTTCCTATTATTCTTGGTGTGCTTTTTTCTCTTTAAGACAAAACTTTTCAACTTTAAAATATTGCTTCATAAACTTTATTTTTCATAAAACGATGTAGGAAAATTCAAAATTTTAGATGAGTTACATAATACATCGTCATACTAATTAAGTATCAAACTTACAATCTGTTTGAGTTCTCAAACTTCAGACTTACAAATAGAGATAAATATCACCAAATCGTAATACTACTGTTTCATAAACAGTATATAATGGTTCCTATTAATTTTAATGTTGGGTTTTGTGCACCCATATTTGTTCAAATTTGTCATAATAGGTTAATTTTTTGGATATAAGAATAATAACATTATTCAATTGATTTCGAACAAATATTATTGAACGAGGAATTAAACAAAGAACAACTCTTTATGTTTGATTTTTTTTTTAAATTACTATAATAGGTAGGGTGCTATTCTAATCAGAACGAGTTTATCGTCACTATCTACTATTCTAATCTAATAAAGCATTATATGTGGATGAAAAGTATAAATGACAATACATTATTAAATTGAGACGTCTCATGATAGTTAACTCATTCTATAAAATATTTCTCAGACTTGAGAACAATAAGGGCTCTGACGCTTTGCTTTGTCAGTCATAAGCTCGTGACACTGATAAACGAAGGACACTTGAGAATTTGGAAATCTGAAAAACTATATGCTTGCTTGCATGAAAATATTCTTTTCCATGAAAATATTCGTTATATATGCGATAAGCTAAAATGTTCATTGCTCCAACCTTCTTAAGGGCAATTAGGACCCATTGTTCACCTGAAGAAACACCTATATGCTAAACACGGTGACAAGTTTAGTCTAATCAGGCAGAAATTTATGAAGTAGAAATTCTTTGATTCTCTCGTGTCACATTTTCACCACGTGATAATTGTTCTAGACAAGTAGCTCATGTTTCAAACACATGACAAATGTTTATTGAAGTGGGACATGACAGAAGCTAAAATTTAATTGCATGAGAAAATCTCTACAGAAAAAAACCCCGAGATATTCCGGCAACCTATAAAGAGGCGAACTAGACAACCTATCGCTAAATCGTTTTGCGACTTTACAGCATAAAACAGAGGAAATGAGAGGCAAGAATCACACCCAAGTGCCTAACTAGAAATCATATACATACAACAACAAAGCCTTGCTTCATTAAGTGGATCGGCTCTATGTATCCTAAAACGCCAGTCGCTAAGTTTTGCTCCAAGGCTTCCAAGTGGATCGGCTCTATGTATCCTAAAATGCCAGTCGCTAAGTTTTGCGCCAAGGCTTCCATTAGTAGTACCTAAAGCACATTGCATCTACCTACAAATTCCTGAACACACTGCTCTGAGAGAGAGAGAGAGAGAGAGAGAGAGAGAGAGAGAGAGAGAGAGAGAGAGATTAAACATCAAAGAGTTCACTTGAAAAAATAGGATAATTCATGACAAAATCTAGTAAAATTAAACATCTAGAATTCTATGTGGGAAAGGTGTAATACATGTCTTTCCCAATTTCTCACACAAGACACCAATAATCCGACGAGTTAACGTCCTCACCAATACTCAAATTCAACTGTTGATGATCAAAATATTAGGCCTTGCATAAAAAGAGTTTTCTACAGCCACCCTAACGCATCCGTCGTCCAGAACTATCGCCAATTACCCAACATGACCTTCCACCACCAGCAGGAGGAGTTGAGCAGTTCAGCATGTCCTATATGTATCATTCAGTTCACTCCAGGAAGCCCAGCCCCAACTTACCGCAAGTATTCTCACACTAGAAAGCCAGCTTCGCAGATTGGGATAAGCGAGCCACTTGACTCACAAAAACGGACATAAATGCACCACAAAAGGACTGGAAAGAAAGACTGTTGACCGCTCTCAGGTTAAATCAATGAGCGATGGGAAGGGTCTCCTCCTCCGCCCTGTGTATCCACTAGCCCCGTTTGCTCAACCACTGGCAGCTCCCCCACGGGCTTGGTGTCTGGATATACATTAACTTGTGTGTCTGGGGACATAGGAACCATCTCTGGTACAGGTGGAACCACAGATTCGGGAACAGGATCCTTCATATCAAATTTTGACACGCGTGGCGGCCTCTCATATCTTTCATAACTGGGGCTCCGACTACGACTTCGGCTACGACTGTAGCTGCGGCTACGGCCACGGGACCAGCTCCGGCTACGACTCCGACTCCTGGTCCAGCTCCGACTCCTACTCCGGCTACGGCTGCGGCTTCGACTCTGGCTTCTGCTTCTGTTAATATCCCATGTTCGAACTCTGTCAGGGCTACGGCTATAGTTCCTGCCTCTGCTCCTGTCAGGAAAATCAACTCTATTATCAAATCGTCCCCGTCCACGTCCCCCATGGCCATCCATACTGTTGTACCGATCTTGCGGGCCACTGCCATTTCTACCCCAACCAACTTTACCACCACTAGGACCACCAAATCCTCGGCCCCTGTTTCCAGGCCCAGAAAAGAAATCGCCTCTCCCACCACGGCCGCTACCAGCACCATCCCTAGGGCCCCCACGACCGCCAAAGTTGCCATCTCGCAGGCTGCCACGACCTCCAAAGTTGCCATCTCGCATGCCGCCACGACCACCAAAACCACCATCCCTCATGCCACCACGACCTCCAAAGCCCCCATCCCTCATACTGCCACGACCACCAAAACCCCCATCCCTCATTCCATCACGGCCGCCGGAATCCCAACGGCCAGCAGCACCATTAACAGGCCCACCTGAATCAAAACGGTTCATCGGATTCCTATCCTTGCCAAAACCAGGCCCACCACGTAGAGCAATCTCTCGCACCTCTGGAGGCACTTGCTGGTTAGCTCCCTCCAGAACTTTAATCAAATCAGCTGCATATTTCCAGTCTTGCTCAGAGAAAAAGGTGTATGACACCCCAGTTGCGCCAGCCCTACCAGTTCTTCCAATTCGGTGAACATAGTCTTCAACACCAGTAGGGAAATCATAGTTTACCACCACCCTATAACATGTGAAACTCAACTGTAAGTACAATGTCTTTGAACCAAAGCCGAGGTCTAAATTCTAAGCTCAATCATGATCTTTGTCCCAATGATCGTCGTTATTTTTTCATTCATAAACTGAGCATGTTAAATTGGAAATAAAGAAAGTGCGTTGAAATGAGTTAACCTTATATCTTTGATGTCAAGCCCACGAGCAGCAACGTCAGTGGCAACTAATACTGGGGATTTTCCACTCCGGAACTGATTTAAAACCCAGTCTCGCTCACCTTGAGACTTGTCCCCGTGAATTGCAGCAGCCCCAAAAGTGCGTCCAATACTACGTGCAATCTGATCGCACAACCTCTTGGTGGAACAAAAGACAATGATCTTAGAACCTCGTTCTTGGGATCTCAGGATCTGCTCCAAACGCCTTTGCTTCTCCATTTGTGGGACAACTTCAACGTACTGCAGATTTATACACAAATCATTTTGCGAAGTGAAGCAATAAAAACTAAAAAGGTTCCTACTTCTTTTTTAACATATAAAAAGGTTCCCACTTCACAAACAAGTTAATAGTACAAATATATTCCACCCTATGTGTGCTTTTGAAAAACCCGCTGCACCAGATGCACATAAAAAAAGGAGATCGACCATCACACTGACCAGTTGTATATAATTATTCCGTGTGGAAGCTTATGGTTGTGAGCCAGAACTGAAGTGTACGACAAAGCTTATGGTTCTGTGTTGTAATTAGATTTAAGTTTAATAGAAAATCTTTTGCATAAGTAAGATTTCTTATGTGAGTACTGTACTGATCAAAACTGAAAATATAAAGCACCTGGTATGACAATTGAAGTTTCTATGATCATAGCACATTAAAATACTAAATTACCTACCTGTTCATCATTGTTTCCATAAATCATAGACATTCTCATCAACTTCATCCCTACTTTCACTAGATAATCCCGCCCACACTAAACTAGTCCTAGCCTACCATCCATGATGCATGTACTAGAAAACCAATGACAAAGCTATGACTATTTTGCAGGCTAAGTGGCATATGTCCCATATATTAACCATATAAGACAAAGTACCTCAGATGCAAGGTCTGTGAAACTGGCTTTAAATTTATACTTTTTATCATTATCCTAGACTGTGCAATACACAAAGTGATAGACCTTTCTAAAAGTTTCCAATTGGAACTTTAACTAGTTACATTACATTATCCCAGAGTCCGTGCACTAGTCAAAACACACACACACAAAAAAAAAAAAAAGAAAGAAAGAAAGAAAAAAAGATAGAAAGAATTACCTGTGTGATAGACTTGTTTGCAGCAAGCTCATTAACGCTGCCAATATTCACTTGTACAGGATTAACAAGAAGATCACTTGCTATTTTTCTTACTTCTTTGGGCCACGTTGCTGTGTACATAAGAGTTTGTCTGTGCGGGGGTATTTGATCCACGATTTTACGGATTTGAGGTTCAAAACCCATGTCAAGCATTCGATCTGCTTCATCAAGTACAAGTAGAGAAACTTGCCGAAAATCAATTTTCTTCATTTCCAGTATGTCATTAAGACGACCAGGAGTTGCCACAACTATGTCTGCTCCACGATCTAACTCTTTTAGCTGAGGGCCCTTCGGAGCTCCACCATACAGGCACTGGAATCATGAAGTTCAATCACAGTGAATAAAACATACAAACCAAAATGAACTGAGAAAATGAAACTATCGTATCAATAAAGTCAAGCAATGAGCACCCACCGTGCAAGATACCCTAGAAGCTCGCCCAAATTTCAAAACCTCGTCTTGTATCTGTGTTGCAAGCTCCCGTGTTGGGGCCAAAACCAGGACTGTTGGGCCATTCTGAGAATTATTATGGCGTTGTCTAAGAAGAATGAATGCAGGCATCAAATAGCCCAAAGTTTTTCCGGAACCAGTTTTTGCAATTGCAACTATATCCCTACTTTGAAGAGCAATTGGCCAAGTTTGTGCCTGAATTGGCGTGGGAGATGCGAAGCCAGCAGCATGAATCTGAACCAATAACATAGGTCTAAGTGATCAGAAAAAAGTTTTAGAATGTCTCGCACAAAGATAGACTACAACCAAACAAATATCAATAAAATTTTCTATTGATAGAAGAGTAAGATGACAAAAAAGCCCATGGGTATATGGTTGCTTACACAAGCAACTTGAGGCAACAAAAGAGGGCATAAAGACATAACAGGTGGAGCCATTAAGCAAGAAATCCCAGTCACATAAGGTGTGATTTGGATGAAGGGCCAACCACCCTTTTAGAAGATGCACAAGAAAGGCTCCAACAGTTCATTTTGCAGCCTCCAAAAATCAGAATAGTTGTTGCATGTGTAAGTGTGCCAATAGCAGTGCAGCGTACGACATATGCTCCTCCTCCGGAGCAGATATCGCACCTGCGACAAGTGAGAACTCATGAGTTCAAAAGTAGAAAACAATTACTAATACAAAAATGGAATGGCATGGATCTCATAATGGACATTTAATATTCAGAGAAAGAACAAATCTAGGAGAATGTAACTTACCTCTCTCAATATCTCTGGAGGAAAACCAGTGTCTTCAAATGTCATGAATGGTGCAGGTACATTGTCACCCTATGCAATTAAATGCAAAAATTGAGGTCATAAAGAGTTAGCATTAGTTTAACATGCTATTGTGTCTATAATAACTATAAACAATACAGCACCATCTCTTATCAAAACCAATATCATATCGTACCCATCTCCTCAAAACCATTTTCTGTGCTGTATAAACTAAAATTTACAAGCATTCCCACGAATAGATCACAAGCAAACAGAAATACAGACCGATGCAGTAACTTCATGTTGTTGACGATAAACTTCAACAGGTGAGAGACTTGTAAGACTTGTAGGTCTGACATAAGGGGGCTTCACCAAAGAGTTATTTGGGAATGGTGGAGCACCTGTTGCATGACTGTACACGTTATGCATGGAATGACCTGGCACGGTATTCAGTGCATTGGAATGACCAGGTGTAGCATTTTGAAATGGAGGGCCACCACTCATCTCCTGAAAAAAAATGACATGATGTAATGAGAAATCAGTTAACTTTTGAAGAATGGATTTATAGGTAAATAACTTACATGGAAACCTAACAGAACACGACAGTGATAAAATTAAGAGATACCTGCTGGTTTTTTGCAATCGGAATAGATGCAAGCTTGGGCTGCTGAGGACCTGTCGGCCCTTCATTGTTACTATTGAAGTAATAGTCATTTCCACCTCGACCGTGAAAATTATTTTCATGACCCATTCTTAATCCAACAGGAGGCACATTTGACTGCTGACCGTGTATCATTGCTGGGTCCATTTGACTATGGAACCTAGAACCATGTTGATGGTGAGCCAAATCAGCCCCTGGTTGCTGCAAGTGACCAAAAGAGGAAGGATGTTGCATGTTTCCCAAAGGGCCGCCAAATTGTTGGGTTGGGCCTTGATGAACAGACCTCTGTGGCATTTGTACTGGATTGGTCCCAGTAGGAAGATTCTGCACAGATGAGGCTCCTGCTTGTTGAAACCGGGATGGAGAAACACCAATTTGATTTCTTTGTTGAAAATCATCTTCCTCCCTCTGGGGGAATGCAGCTTTATATTCTTGTTGATTTGCCAGTGGTTGCGCTTGTGCACTATGCAGAGTTTGCGGTTGTGAACTCTGTTGCCCTTGGGGAGGAATGCTTTGCTGATAAGGCCTATAATGCATCTGCTGATGTGTAAACGGATGCATTTGTGACCCATGACCCTGTGGTGTGTGTTGTCCCAGTTGCTGAGGCATTTGCTGCCCTTGATGCACTTGTGCCTGGGGCATTTGCTGACCCGGATGCTGCATCATTTGCCCATGCTGTTGCATGGCCTGTCCCAATTGTGAACTCTGTTGATGTCCAGGTTGAGCCATTTGTGAGCCCTGATGTTGAGCATATGATGTCGGATTCATCTGTTGTGCCATTAGATGTCCATGCTGTTGAGAAAACTGGCTCGCTTGCGACCCGTGCTGTTGTGGAGCTTGCGTTATCTGCTGCCCGTCCTGAGGCATCACTCCCTTCGGTTGCACTGAATGAGCAACAGGAATTGCAGCCAGCTTTGGCGTGGCAGTAGCAGGAGGCGGGCCTGCTGGCAAGGGTGGAGGCAAAGAAGCTGGTTTTTCATACTGGGTAACATTAGTTTCAGGATTCCAGTAGTATAACAAACCCGTGCTACCATCAATCAAACCCTTCCACGGATTTGGAAGTGTAGGATCATCTGGCGCATACCGTGGACCAGCCGGCTCCTCTGTTGCCATGCCTAACACTTATCTACAATCAGATATAACCACTCCATCAGTGCATTGACATTACAAACTCTAAATCAAATACATTCAATCGTCACGCATATCCCATGGACTAATAAATTGTAAAAGATGATTGTTAACAACCTCAGATCATCCCACAGTCCACTCTCTCCAGCAAATCAAAAAATAATTATTTAGTCTTCTGAAACTAAATTAATCTAATTTAGTCTTCAAATATCTGTTCTTACTTTACCAACAGTTTCTCACTTCTCAGAACCTAAATTTCTAGCATCATAACAAAATTTGAAATTAACAAAACATCATCCTAAACGTTCAACGACCAAGCACATTGAAACTAAGCAAAATTTTAAATACCCAAAACTAAAAAACGAGGTCAAATCAAGCAGATAATTCCCAATTCGTAAACCCTAAAAAAAATCACGTACCTCCTCGAATATATTGAACAACAGCTTCGAAAAACTTCAATTTCGTTTGCGTAATAATCAATCAGAGAGCGACGCCAGAAAAACAAAAGAGAGATTCCGGGAAAATGTTTGGGGTTTGCTTCTCGTCCTCTGTGGATCCGACTACGGAGGACTTGGAAGAACTTCCCGAAAACCGAAAGAGAAATTTTATTGTAGGGTTACGGGGATAAATATCAGCTGCACCTACAGTCCAGAATCAGCGGTGAACCCTGAATCAGACGGCTGTGATTAAATTAGCTATGCTCGTTGTCTTTGGTCGGCGATTTTATTCAGTTTAAATATACATAAGGGCATAATTGGAACATCACGAAAACTAGTTAACACACATCATCCTCTGAAGTAGTAGTGTTCATACCAAGAAGAAAAAGCGAAGTATAATATCCACACATACTTTTTTTTATTTTCGACCGTTGGATCATATGAATTGAATGACGTTACCGTAGTTGTCATTGGTAAAAAAAATGTAGTCGTTAACGTTTAAATTTAATAATAACGGGTTGTTAACAAATGTGTGCACTTCCCATGTCTCCACATTTGATGTGCATTATCCTCTTAAGTTCGAATGCCTTGTGACAGTCATTACACATTGGGCATCCGAACATCATTGCATTCCAAGATGCCAGATTGAAGTTAAGTTTATAGCATCAATCTGAGCCGTCAAGGACTTGGCCGGGCATTTTATCAAACAGGCAGCGGGCGGATAAAAGCTACTCGCATTTGCAATGCACGGTGATGAGGTTGTTGGTCAAAAAATGATCTGGCAAGAGGCTAGTTAGTGCCTTACGAAACTCTTTCCAATGCTTTTGTAAAAGCACTAGAATATGTGACAAAAACGCTTATGAACATAAATGCTTTCCGTTGCTGCACTGCCTAATGAGCCCGTGTTCTGGTTCTAATAAATTGAGTTTCTAGGCACCGATTGATGATAGGGCAGAAGAAGAGCCCAAGAAACTCAAATATGGATTTCCTCATTGGCCCCCGTTATAAGCAGCCAAAGCTCCCCACAAAATAATAGGTAGACCACATACACCAGATCGAAGTGCAAAACCGTGAATGTCTTTTACCACAAACACTTTAGAACACACTTTACAAATGACTTCCCAATAAATTTACCGAGTTTACGACGCAAAGAAAAATTATCAGTCATTTTCACGGAAAACAAAGGTCAATAAAATTTACCAAAATTATTGCCGGAAGAACGACCTACATTGAGGGAAAACTTCTAGGAAACTCAAAATCAGCTCCGGTGGAAATGCCTGTCCATGTATGACTACAGGATGGTATGTCTCCAGAAGTGACGATACAACTCTTTCCAGATCAATTTCCTCTAAGCAGCCTGCAAAAATCAAAATTTCAGCAAACGAATGCAACGAGAAAGAAGACAACTAACTGTAATGAGCTCATATGCTATCGTGATGATGGCAAACTGTACAGCTATAACAAAACATGGACCTTGCTCAAAATCCATTTCCTGGTCTTCATCTTCTAGATCCCCCTCTTCGATAACTGTACCGTTTTCCAAAGCAAGAGCTGCTTCAGCATACCTATTCAGAAACTCTTCCTCAGTCTCTTCATATTCATCATCCTCCGAATCCTGCAAGGAAAAATGCAAGTTTGCTAATATCAGATGCATGAGAGAAAATTCAAGGATAAAAAGCCCAAATCAAATATTATCCATTAACTTTTCAGATGATAAAAGTAAATTTTCATGAAGGGAATAATAACAAAAATTATGTAATATTAGCCAGAGTAACCTATGAAAAAGAATAGCATAAATTTATTGCACATAGCCTTCTGTCATTAATAGGCAGTCCAAAAATGTAGAGAACTTTTAAAAGATGAATCCTGAAACTTGACGATAAACAAAAAACTTGCAAGTTCAAACCTCATCATCGTCATCGTCATCATCATCTTCTTCAATTTCATCATCATCCTCGGTCTCTTCTTCTCCACCTGCTTCCTCTTCTTCCTGCAGTTCTTTCCATCGTATAGATGCTTCCATCAGAGAGGTAAAGCATTCCCGTAACAAAGCACCAGATGAATTTCCAACTACCACCACCCGTTCAACCACTTTTGCCAGTGCCAGCACTGAGATTCATTAACTGTTAGTCATGTCCCAAGTTATCCAATTCATAGGGTTTCAGGAATTTTATGCAAAGCAAAAGTAACTAAATATCATGTCAGTCTGTTAGAGGCTGAAACACAATCTCATTTCCCCTGTTTTAGTGACCAAGTACTTACCAATCAACTTTATCTCTGACTCTGTAGGTAGCCCCGGTTTGAAAGAGCCAGAGGAAACAGATCCAAGTGCAGACATCCAGGTTTGAAATCCTCCTTCTCCATCCTTCTCCAATATACCCTCTACAACTTCGGGACAGCATAAATAGCATGATGATATAGCGAGCAGCAAAGGCTTCCAGAGAGGACCAGGCTTGCTTTTAATTTCTCTGAAGCGGGTATATGTTGCCTGACAAAATGCAACTGCCAAAGACTGCTTCACGCCTTCTGTCTCGGATGAGTAAATTGGGGCATGTAGTAGTATATGGATACAAGAGCAAATCTTCCACATTGCAGATGGATATTGTAAGGCAGCCTCGCTTATAAAAGTACCAATGCCTTGTATTATGGAATGCTGAGGAACAGGTGGAGCTGGAGGAGATGGCATTTGTCCTACAATAAAATTCTTCAACCCATATTTTTTGTGTAGACTGACCGCTTCCTTAATGCACTCAAAGATTGACATATCCTCTGATTCTTCCCAAGCATGCCAATTGGCAATCAGATCAGCCCAAACTAATAATAACTCTGAAACTTTAAGCTCTATAATTGCATTACTTTCAGTAACAGACAGCATGATGGATCGGAGCAATGTTGATGCATAATCTAAGCAAGAAGGGGGCAAAACCTCGTCTTCCCGTCCCTGATTAAAAACAGAGAAAATAGCACAATTTAACAACCTGAATTCCATATGCATATAGTGAAAATTATTAAAAATGAGCACAGAGGTATTTGTTGTCTAAAGTACAGACGCACAAGAAGTTGGGAGTTTTAAGAACCTAGTATTTAATGGCTCCAATTAAAGACACTAACTTCGGATAGCATATTAAATATGAATTAGTATATCACAAAAAAAAAAGTATATGCATTCTTTGTCTGGAAAATTTACTAGAAAATAAAAACTAACCAAGTGATGCGCTGGTGCAAGCCAAGCCTGTTGCAAGAGAGAAGAGAAAGCTCTACCGATGGTAGCTCGGCTTGATACCCACTTTTCACTCAATTCATTCTCCTCAGATTGTTCGGCTGTAAAACTTTCCCAAGATTGATCTATTGCTGCTAATGCTTCAAAGCCCTTTTCAACCATCTAATATAAACAATGCCAGTTCATCAGTCTTAACACCCGTCCCTTCGGTCATATTCCACTAATAGTTGAAACTGGAAGAAATTTACATTCCAAAAAGAAATCGGTGATTATTTAGAGATTACTTAAAGATTAGTGGAAGAAATTTTCATGCACTGTGGATCAGGTAAACACAAAATATACAGTGAGCGTACAGAACGCAAAACAAAATCGCAGGGGAAAAAATCTCCATGAATAAGCAGTACTAATTTGGGGCAATCTGATTTCATGGGTCCAAATTGGGCAAGCACACAATGATTCAAAGTAAAGCTTATTGGATGAGAAGCCATATACTGTTTTATATACATAGCAGTTTCCCTCTCTTTTTAGCAGCGGGTGCATCAATCCCTAACTGCTAAACATGGTATTCAAAGGGATAGACAAACTACCAGCCTAGCAATAGAAATCTACATATACCTGAGGCCATGGCTCCAGATCAGTGGGAATGCATTTTGAGATTCCAACAACCAATGTTGAAACAATGTAAGGGATATGAACTACAACATTTTCATGTCCCGCCTCCACCACAGAACTGAGAAGATGAAATAAAATTGAGCTTTCTTCCTCATTATTGTCAATCCTACCAATCACAACTTGAAGGAGAGGAAGCCACTCAGGTGGTGGGTAGTCATTCTGGAGACAGAACATCAGATCAGAAAGATTAATAATGCCACTGAAGAGGTCACAAGGGATCAACTAAAAGATTGAGTTTGTGACCCACATCAAGAAGTCCCACAATTGCCGCAGCAGCAGAAACCCGCACAGGATAACAAGAAATATCCCCATTATCAGGCATAGCCAATGCCTTGAGCAATGAGGTATACACATCTGCACTCATCTCCTGAAAACGCGACAAAAAATTTGAATAGTGGGCCTAAAGAAAGGCATGCGGTTTTCAAGGAAGTATAAAATAAAATCAAGCTAACAAAACATCAGATAGCAAACTGATGTGTGGATAAAACTTTTCTCATTTTAATTAAATTACAAGAGTAGGAGCTGGTATGGTAAGAAACAGCCTCACTTCAGGTAGGCAGGCAGCAAGCTCTCCAAGAACCCAGTTTGCAGTGGCAACTAAGTACGGTAAGGAGACTGATAATTTATACAATGGTAGCAACCGAGTTTGAACCAGAGTTGTCGCATATGCAGGTTGCTGCTCTCTTAGAAACTGTATTGCATTAAAAGAATTACAAATATTCACTTGCAGGCTCTTATTATACCACAGTAAATCAAATTATGAAGTAACTGGAGAAAAAGTCCTTACATCTAACAAGCCACCATATGCCATCAAAACACCAAAATAACTGTGATTGTCACAGTAAGAGAGTCAGGGAATAAATTGAAGTATACAAATCAATATGAAAGAAGCATCTACACATGAAAAATTGAAAATGTTGGGGAGTAGGAGGAACAGGACAACAGTTAACAAGCTGCATAAGGGGAACTATATAAACAAAGAGATAAAAGAAAGAATTACCAGCACAAGAAAATAATCAAATGTTGGACAACTACATATACATATATAGCTACACAAGGCATACCAATTCAATATCAGATAATTTATACGAAGATGTGTTTATGTGCTCACTCATTCTGAATTCTAGTTTGGGATGTATTAGCATCAGAAGGAATTGGAAACTTCGACAGAAATGGAAGCACCAAAAGTTCTCCAATTGAAGGATGTTGATTGCTTCTCTTGTTCTTTTCATTCTTTTTACGTTTTGATGATGCTGATAAGCTATTAGTAGAAGTTCCTACCGGAGGTCCCTGTAGGCATAAAACACCAGCTAAAAAAATATGCTCTTTAGAATACATGTATAGAAATAGTCACCAAGGACCACAAAAGAGCAACCTTTGACACTGACATAACACCAATTAAATTGATAGCACTTTTTCTGGCCGTAAATAGATCCTCCCTCCAACCAGAAATTTCTTCCTGTATAAAAACAAGAGGTGATGTTAAAGGTAATTGAGAAGGTAAAAGAATCACATATAAGACCATTATAAGCTTTCCACACAATGTCAGATGGAAGATTCTTTCGTATGTACTCATCTGCATCTTCGTCCCACTCTACGATATCCTACTTGAAAAATTGCCAGAAAAACAAGAGTTAGTTCAACTTATAACTTCAGATTTCAAAAATATATGTTTCCCATTTTTTTCTGATAATAAAATTTACCTTTTCGTTCATTACCAATGCTTGAAAGATTGCAGAGTCCAACAGAGATGAAAAATGTGGAGAAACTATTCTCCATCCCTGATTTACAATTAAAGAAAGAAAAAAAAACCAATTAAGAGGAGTGGATTGAATAAGTAACAAATTGTGCTCCAGCAACATCCAAAGTTCCACTTCCTAATGAATGAAGTTGGCAGAATTTTGGTGATCTTTATTCAGTAAAACTTACTAATCAGGAAACTTACAGGCCCTGTTTCAAGAACACGTGAAATCACATCAAAAGCTAATGAAAGAATCCTCTCCGATAAAAAATCAAGCCTCTGCATGTATAATATTACTTTTCAGTTATAAAATGACAACAAAATGAGCAAATGATCAGATTCAGGGAATTAAAGTTTAAATTCTATGTTTAGAATCACAAATAAGCAAATTGAACATCAACATAAAATAATAAACTATATGTACAATAAGAAAAATAAAAGTCAGAAGGCCGGAATAAGAATGCATGTCAAAACTTGGATTCGAGATGCAGACGTAGCAGTCAGACAATTTGGAAAACACAGGCATCACCACTATAAATGTTGACTGTGAAATGATGAATAAGTACGAAATTTTAATACAGAACTTACACCAACATTTTTGGTATATTTTACTATGTTCATAACGCATTTTATCATGTCCGGCATCAACCTGCAAAAATACATGAATGCAAAACATAAAGAATTTACCACAATAACTCTACTCTAATCAAATTTAATACAAGCATTGTGTTATTACTTATCAGAATGCTTCCGGTGTCGAGTAATGAGAGTACAGAAAATGAGCAAACTTCTTTTCCCAGTCTTCAATCTCATCAGGTACCCATTTTGTGGAGTAACCACGGAATCAAAACTCAAAGAACTAAGAATGGCAATTAGATCATGACAAAATGAAGGTAGAAGAGGCACTAAAGCAGATGGCATATGCGACCTCACCTACAAAAAATAGCAATGCCACAAAAACATTGAAAAAAGCGGGGGGAGGGTGGGAGATAAAAGGGACTGAGCATGATAAATTATTATGAATGTTCCATAATCATAAACAAGATTTTTACTTACAGTAAAATACATGCACTTGCTGACAACCAGAAGGATATTCTCTGCTTCCACATCTGTTGTACCATGAGCACCCAAAGCCTATTTGATAATCATATAGAATCCATTATTGTAAAAGCTCATAAAAGACTACCAAGGGAAGAAAATGAGCAAGGAAGTGTAAAGAAAACAACCTTTTCGACAAATTGATGGAAAACAATTAACAAGGGCACAAGAATGTCTTTCGCAATTAGCTCTAGCTGTGGCGGTATTGGCTCCTTGGCAACTTTAGGATTCAAAAAATACTGCCAGAAACAATTTGAGCCCATTAGTGATACTATTTGAGCCCATTAGTGATACTATTTGAGCAAGGTTTGCAGCACAAGCAATTACATGCCAATATGAGGAATGGAAACAAAATATACAGACAACCGGACACATGTAACCACATGATGAAAGGAAACTTAAAAAATTTAAAAACCAATCCTAGGAAAGGATAAAATTTGGATAGAGATATCATAAACTGGTTTCGCAACAAACAAATTAATTATGCACTGTACGCTACTAAGTACCTGAAAGGGCCTAAGGAGCGTGTGAAGAATCGTAAGGGCATTGGCTGTGGTCCATTGAGAGTTTGCACCATTGCTAATAAGGTTGCTATTTTGAATAGCAGATCGCAAATCGGGTACAAGTTCCGGCCACGAGTTCTGCTTAACAAACTCGGCAACAACAATGATCCGGAACTGCCAGCCAATACATTAATGGCACGTTTACGTAAGGGTAATCGGAATAAAGAAAGGGAATTGAATTCCGATTACAAAGTACTCCGGTGTTTACTAAATATTAAGGAATCAAAAAAGTGGTGGACCCCACACGAAACAAGGAATCCAATTCCTGAAATTGGAGGAATGGGATTCCCTAGTTTTGTGAGGTATTTGAATTCCTTGAGGGTAAGGGAATCAGGAATGCATCTTTTATTCCTATTATGCCCTCACTTGTTTCTTATTATTCCAACATTGCCCTTCATTTGACACTCATTATGTCATTTTCAATAAATAAATAAAACCTATTTATATATATTTATATAGATAATCTTATTATATAAATTTAATTAAGAATTTAATTTAATTAATTAGTATGAAAATAATTTATTTATGTAAGGGCAATTTAGTCATCAACTTAGTTTTCATTCCGATTGAAGTGAATTAGTAAATAACTTATATAGACTCAACATCATTATTGTTATCTTTTAATAAATAAATAAAACCGATTTATATATGCTTATATAGATGAATTTTATTATATAAATTTAATTAAATTAATTAGTATGAAAATAATTTATTTATGTAAGGGCAATATAGTAATCAACCTAGTTTTCATTCCGATTGAAGTGAATTAGTAAACAACTTATATGAACTCAACATCATTTGTACTCCGATTCCAGACAGTTTTAGTAAACAACTTCAACAGGAATCTGATTCTGATTTCATCTCATTTCAATTCCTCCTCAATCCAATTCCCCCTCAATCCAATTCCTCTCAATTTGATTACGGATTAGTAAACGCGCCATAAAACAATTATATATCAAAAGCTCACACCTTTCACTAATGTACTAAAAATTAGGATATTGAACTCTGAAATATGCATACCACTTCAACCAAAATTTTGACAACCGATTGTTCGGCTTGCAACAATGCCCGCAAAAGCTGGTCCTTGAACTCCTTGCTAACGTTTGATTTCGAATTCGGATTCTCGCAGTCCACATTTCGCCTGGTAAAGTTTTTAAGGTACGCCGCCGCAGCGACTTTCTGACCTCGATCTTCACCTCCTGGTATCGAATTAACACACAAATCGACACAATTTTCCACTAAGAAACCATAAATCGGAAAAACCTAGCATATAATCATGAGTTGCAAGCTTAATTACCGGTGGAGATGGAGAGGAGATAGTAAGGGAATTGGGGGAGCTGCGAGAGGCGATCGAGTGCTTCGGTCGCCGTGTGGACGGCGGCGCAGTCTGGGTTTAGAGTCTCGTTCAGCAGCTGAGCGATTTGAGCAGAGACCTCCATAGTTGGTTTCTTGACACCAGAAACCCTAATTTTGAGTGAGCTCAGCCGCGGAGTAAGTAAGAACGTGATAGATATTGCGCGGGAAAGGAAAGCAATAAAAGCGAAAATAAAAGGTAACCAAAAAATTAAAAATAAAGGTGAAAATTGAAAAATATTATTATTAATCCAGAAGCCAAAGGCCACGTTGTCTTCAAATTGAACACGTGGCAACATTGGAGAACAAGTGGCATGGGGCCAACTGCCACAGGCTCACAACGCCCGAGCCACGTTCTCTCCCACAAGTCTTTATACACTCCGTACATGTTGAGAGATTTTACTGTAATATACACCACGTGTTACTATTCAATAGTGGAATATGTGTGCTAAAATGTTAGTAACTTAAAAAATACAATTTCTCACTTCTTATATAAAAACACGTATTTTCAAATTTCTCATACATATCTCCTTCGTCTTGCCACAATATACATAAAGTCGCAGTTTCTGTTAGCGTCTGTTACCGTTACTACATGAGAATTTGCCAGGACTCACCATTGGAGACACAATCCCAAACCTTGAAGCTAAAAGCACCCATGGAAAGATTAAGTGATGGAAGCGTCGCTATCTTTGTATGCTTTCGCCGTCAGGCCAAGCTCTACGACTATTTCGGTGACAGCTGGGCCATCATTTTCTCTCACCCCGGTAATTACAAATTAGTGCCTTAATTAATCATGTAATGTTTCTTCTTAATTTGGTTGATGATGTCACAATTATTTGGTTTGCTTATTTATGTATGTATGTATGTAACTATAGGCGATTTCACGCCCGTTTGCACGACGGAGCTCGGGAAGATGGCCGAGTACTCCCGGAAGTTTCAAGAAAAGGGAGTGAAGCTTGTGGGTCTATCATGCGACCATCTGCCTTCGCATCTCAGATACGGCTCAGCCAAAAAAGGACCCCTGCGCGAGCCTTATTTTTTTAGTAAAGTAAAGCTTTGGTTCCCACTAAACAAATTGATCAAAAAAAGGGGGGACTTCTACAACGGGCTATGCCATCCAAACCGAGGGAAGTTGCATCCGTCTCATTGCAAGCCTTTGGGTGGCTTACTGCCGTAGTTGGAGTGAGTCACAGTTCAGATTTCATTTGAACAAGCATTCTTACCAATTCCATTTGTGAGTGGATTAAGGACATCGAAGCCTACAACGTATGTTCTGATTTCTATTTTTACTTGACACGATAATTGAGACTAGTGATTTCAATACTCGTTTTTAGTATTGTGTGCTGACAAGAAATAACGTTGAATTCGCTACTCTGTAATTTTTTTTGTTATCTAATGTATGCATGAGATGTACACTTTCAAATGTGTTGTGTTATGTAGTCCGGGTGCAAGGTGGATTACCCGATTTTGGCAGATCCGAACCGAGAGATCATCAAGCAACTTAACATGGTGGAGCCGGATGTGAAGAACTCTTCGGGAAACCAAGTTCACTCTCGCGCTTTTCATATTGTGGGCCCTGATAATAAGGTACTTTGGTATATATTTAATTTTTTTTAAACAATATTATTTACACTAATCAACTTAACTTGATGATTTAAGACATACTGATATGTGTGTTTTTCTTTTATTATTAAGGGGTTTGGAATATGTGTATTAGGTCTAAATTATGGGGTTGATTAACATTTTTGTTTATAGGTGAAGCTGAGTTTTCTGTACCCGACGAGCATTGGGCGAAATATGGATGAGGGGTGTTGGAGTCGCTACAGAAGGCGCACAAGCACAAGGTTGCAACCCGGGCGAACTGGAAGCCAGAGGATCCCGTGGTCATTTTGCCCTCAGTGTCTCAGGACGAGGCCAAAAAGATGTTCCCTCGGGGCTACAAGACCATGGACCTCCCATCCAAGGAGTATCTTCGCTTCACAGATGTTTGATATAGTGTTGAACATTGTGGGGAAATCTAAAATAATGAAGCAGTTATGTGTCTTTTGTTTGTGACTAGTGTCCATGAATGCTACCCTTTGTGTAATTAAGTACTGCAGTATATGATCGATATATCATGCGTGGATCGATTATGTGTTAAGAATTTTATTTGATAATTGAGGATTTTTTATACCAACGATTAGGGGTGGGCATCGCTTGGGGTGGTTGGGTTTGGACGTCATTCTGTTTGATCAACCCCCGGGCTAAAATAGTTCAATCTCATTTTCACCCAATAAAGAGTAATGTTGAGGAGATTAAATTTGTAGACAAAGTTTTGAAAATTAAAGAACATAAAAGTTAATGATTAGTTTATTACTTAAACGTTGATAAACGTGCTTATTCTTATTGGTGACACATCATTTAATTTTCAAATTTAGTCTCTCTAATATTATCCAAAAAATGTGGAAACCAATCCATCCAAATCATTTTCAAGCGGGCTGGGTGATTGTTAATGCGGTGAGAAGTAAAAGTGCATTAGCCGGGCCAAGCTCAGAGTTAAGTTAAAATGGAGATTTGATTAAATTATGGCAACCTTTTGAAAACTAACTTTATGTGAAAGTAGAAAAAAGCGGGGATAGCTCAGTTGGGAGAGCGTCAGACTGAAGATCTGAAGGTCAGGTGTTCGATCCACCTTCACCGCATTTCTGCTTTTGTTTTATTTCAGGCGTTGCTTATTTGAGGCTCAAATGGATTAAAAAATTTCAACATCCTAAGCCCCTATGCATTCAATTCAGTTAATGTGGTTTCAATGAAACGAAACCAATCAAATTACATTTTTATTCGATTTAATTCAAGATTACACGTTTCTAGTGTTTACATTAAAATTAAACCAAATCATTCATATGGATTTGATTTGTCGTTTTGTGTTATGAATGAATATTTCATTGATGAGAAAATAGATCTTGCATACGAAACCAATCAAATTACATTTTTATTCGATTTGGCTCAAGATTACACGTTTCAGGTGTTAAAATTGAAATTGAACCAATCATTCATACGGATTGGATTTGTCGGTTTGTGTTATGAATGAATCTCGTATTGATAAGATAAATGGATCTTGCATAAGCTTATGAGTAGTGGGGTTACTTCTTATATTATCAATTGATTTTATAGTTGAAATTCAACTTCACTAGTTTGAATAATTCTTATAACACCATACACAATCGTGCCTTAACCTAAAAGAAACTTTTCAGCGTGCCAGAAACACGGCTCGGTGCATCAAGTGTCATAAGTCATAATATAAGTGGTTGAAATTGTTTTTTCAGGCCGGGAATAACGACTTTGTTATGAAAGAGCAGGCAGACTATGCCCATTCCTTTATGAGTGGTTTTAGGAGATTAAGGTCCCCCCTTATATTATCACTCCATTTGCAGAGGTGGGCTGTCGACGTCTTCGCAGAGATATCCAAATCG
Organism: Heteromeles arbutifolia; assembly: GCA_024362995.1. Taxonomy (NCBI): domain Eukaryota; kingdom Viridiplantae; phylum Streptophyta; class Magnoliopsida; order Rosales; family Rosaceae; genus Heteromeles; species Heteromeles arbutifolia. Next base: position 26,799,999 of record JANCRC010000006.1, read on the forward strand.
TAAGGCATTATTGCCTTCACGCTACTGGAGTATGGTTCTATTATTTTCGGAGAGTGCGTTAAATAATATCGAAATACTTGAGAAGTCTGTTTTAAATTGGCGAGTTGCAAATATTTAGTTAGAAACCTGATTATGAGTTATTAAATGGTAAAATGAGTAAAAACTATCAATTTGAGAAGCTGTTTCGAAATGGCCTAACGAATTCGTATTTGGAATTAGAAGACATCTTTTAATTTGTTCTTTTACCCCATTGTAATATTTTAGATCGTTGAACTAACTATTTATATAATGACACTTGATTTACAGGACCGGCAGACTGATCTATCTAAAGAATCAAGGGCCAAACTCAACCTCTCAATATAACCAACCATTATGATGGTGTACTTAGTTATGAACTCTATCTTAAAAATATAGTTTAAATGATGGTATAAATAGAGAATAATGCCAGAGAGACAAAATTTTAAATCAAATTTGTAAACTAAATGATGTGTCATCAATAAGAAATAAGAACGTTAATCAACGCTTAAGTAATAATCTAATCATCAACAACCACATCATTTAGTTTGTAAATTTAGTTTAAAAAATTTAGTCTCTTTGACATTATTCATAAATAAATGATAAAAGTGGAAAGGGATCCTCTCTTCTGATCCCTTTCTTCTAATCCACCAAATCAGGGGATCCGGACTATTGAAATTTGATCAAACGACTAAAGTTATTATAACTTTTAAAGTAAGTTCCTGTTTGTAACCGTTTGATCAAATTCCACTAGTCCGAATTCTCAGATTTTATGAATTAGAACGAGAGATCCCTTTCCGATAAAAGTAACATTTTTGCATTAAAAATCACAACACCTCGGGGAATCCCAACACTGATATATCACTGGAGCCACTGATTTCTTCCCTGTTTTTCAACTTGTGGATCCCATCACAGCCTGTCTAAAGGTCCAAAAGGTCTCCTAAATTATGGAGTAAATTCCGGCCAGTTTATCACTCTCTTTACACTCGGCCTTCTTACACTGCCACAGTAACTAATCTTTCATTTCTCACACACAAACATGCGGTGGTCTCAGTCAAAACCACTAATCACCACCGTCAACCTCCTCCTCCTATCCCTCCACCTCCACCTCCTCCCCACTCCCACTCTCTCCCAATGCCGCACCTCCTGCGGCCCCATCCCCATACACTACCCTTTCGCCCTCGATGACGGCTGTGGCGCGCCCCAGTTCCGCCACATGTTCAACTGCTCCACCGACCTCTTCTTCGCCACCCCATCAGGAAACTACAAAGTCCAGTCCATAAACTACGACAAGAAAACCATGGTCGTCTACGACCCCGCCATGTCCACCTGCTCCATCCTCCAGCCCCACCACGACTTCCTCATGACCCCAATCCAGTCCGCCATTATCCCGCCCACCTCCGACACCGTCTTCGCCCTCCTCAACTGCTCGGTCGACTCCCCTGTCCTCAACCACTACAAGTCCCTCTGCTTCAACTTCTCCGGTCACTCCTGTGACGAGCTCTACGACTCCTGCAACGCTTTTCGGATTTTCCGTTCCGGTTCCGGATTGGCTACTCCTACCCCCAGTCCCGGAGGATTTTTAAGCAACGGTACTACCCCCAGTCCCGGAGGATTTTTAACCAACGGTACTACCCCCAGTCCCGGAGGATTTCTAACCAACGGTACTCCTCCTCCTCCTGCTACTACGACTACTTCTCCGCCGTGTTGTTTTACGGGGTACGATACGGTGAAGTTCATGAGCATGAATATATTGGACTGCACGCATTATACTAGCGTGACGAATACGGACGGATTGAAAGGGTTAGGACCGCCGGATTGGGTTTACGGGATTAAGCTGAGCTTCGCGGTGCCGGATACTGGGTGTGAGAGGTGTGCGCAGTCCGGTGGGACTTGTGGGTTTGATACCGAGACTGAAGGGTCGCTCTGCCTCTGCTCAACTTCCTCTAATTTCACTAGACAATGTGGTAGGTTGATATATCAACTTTTATAAACCTCGATATGTTTATATTATTAGACTGTGAATTTGGATCACTTATTTAGTTAATAATTAATTTAAACAATAATCCAGGCTCACAGCATCTGCAATATTTTTCGTTGCATTAGTTGCTTGAATTTTACTTGTTGCGGCTAATTTTGGCTTGATTTTTCAGGTGCAGGCAGTTTTTCAGCGGTAGGACGGGACTGTTCTCCCAATATACTATTCCAAGCATTCTTTGTGATTTTGGGGGCGTTGTTAGTCTTTTTGCATGAGTTTAGGATGCTGAATTTGTGATGGTGTTATTGTTAATCTTTTGTTTAATTATCTTTGAGATATGTGAACATTTCCTCTTCTTATCTATCTTCATTTGCATGCATGATGCAGCTCATGACCCTTTTGAGGGTTTGTCGACAATGTTCTCCATGCAATCTCTAAATTTTGTGACAAAAGTTAGTCTCCAATTCCATTTATAAATTATTCAACCTAGTTGTAGTTAGTAATTCTATTTGTTAATTACAAAGTACAACATTTTGTAAGTTGATATAAGAAACCTTCAGCGAAAATGTTTAAAGACATCTTAAGCTCGAATATCATATTCCTTATAAATTAATTGTTTACTCTGACAAAAGAAGAAGCCCTACACGGACTCATACTTGGTTCACATGCCTACATGAATGACTCCGAAACTTTCTTCTATGTGACACGTAATGAGTTTCAAGATCTTTTAAGCACCGATGTAGAACATTCATTTTTCAATGCAAGATGCTCTTGAGTACTACTCAAATTCACAACCCTAGTAGTCATATGCTTGAATGAAGTTGGGTGACATTGTCATTTGATGGTGAAGGATAAGATGTAAAACAACTAATTTAACGTCAAATTCTAGCTTTTCAAAAACAAAGGAAAAATGCATTGTTTAGTCTTTAGTGTAGAATTGAACATTGAGAATGAGAAATGCTAAGAGGATTTTTTTTTTCAAAAGTGAGACTCTTCATGAATTCTCTGCCACCTAATAGTTTAATGTCAGTTTTTGTGCTAACATTATAAAATATTATGTCAAAAACAAACGAAAAATGCATTGCCTTTGCAAGTTTAGTCTTTAGTGCAAAATTGAACATTGAGAATGACAAATGCTAAGAGAATTTTTTTCAAAAGTGAGATTCTCCATAAACTCTCTGTCACCTCATAGTTTAACGTCAATTTTTGTACCAACATTATAAAATATTATGTTAAAAACATAAGGTGGCAGAGAGTCTAAAGACATCCCTACTTTAAAAAAAAAAGGCACATTAGCATTTCTCTTGTACATTTCCAAAGGAATTTCTCACATTTGAGTAGCCTTAAACCTCATCGAGACAACAAAATGAGTATGTAATTATAAAATTGCTATACTAATTACACAAAATCCAACATATATATATTCTAAGGATTCCCATTTCAGGCCGCTCCTCCACTAATCCACTTTCTCTTTTGAGTTTTGATCATCAGACGTTGTTGATGTTTGAATTCAAATTCCCACCCTAAACTCTTTTCTCTTTAATCATCGTTTTGGCCATAGCTGAATCCCCATCATCATTATGTTCAAATCAAGTCTCAACATCCTTTTTCTACGGACCATGATATTTGCGCACACTTTTTTGTTACAAACTTCCATGATTTTCCTTAAATTAATTATAGGTTACAAGATAACACATGACTAATTTACAAGTCAAGTGAACGTTCAAGTTGGGTTATGCCTATTAGTTCTTACAACAAAACTTGGGTTAAACTGTCTGACCAACTAGGTGATTCGATCATTTAATACGAATGAGCAATTCGATAAGTTGTCATGGTAACTTTGTTATTTAATTATTTTATTTAAAAAAACAATGTGACTTCATTTTATTAGCCAATTGGTTAGGCATACTGAACCATGTTTCTCTCAGCTCTTAGTATATTATGGGTATTTATCTTCCTAATGCTAAGAGAAATTCAAATTCAATTCCTCAATCCTCGTTGGTAAAAAAAAAAAAAAACAAATTAGGGTAATAATTGACTTATAATTCAAAAAAATATAATTCAACATGCATGGCTATAACTAAGTTGACTAGAACAATGTCTTCCCCTTGCAACCAAGTTCGAATCACTTTTGCGACAATATAAATTAGATTAGAATGTTTGGTTTATTTAAAAAGAGAGAGATATATATATATATATATATATATATATATATATATATATCTATAGGAAATCTTTGTGGGTCCACACTATATCGAACTTTAACGATCCAAACCGTCTATTTTTCAAGTTGCACACCTCATAGATCATCCTTACAAAATATTAGCCAAATCGGAAATGTTTAAGACATCTAATTGGGTTCAAAGAAATTAATGAATATTTTGTTATATAAAAAACAATGAAATTTTATCTTGATAATCAAATAGGCAAATGATTTCGGATTGAATTGAATTTTTACAGAGATAATCTATGAATCGAAACTTATAAAATAAACGGTTCAGATTTTTAAAGCTGAATGTGTGTGTATATATATATTTGGGGTCAATTGAAAAATACAAAAGGAGATGGAGCGTCCCGTTAACAATTCAAACGGGCGGGGTAATCACTGAACTTTACCAATTTCAAATTCCCACCACTCTGACACTTTCCACTCAAATCTCAACCCACTTCTCTCCTTCCCACCCCAACGGCCAAAAGCAAACCCAAAATCCCCCAAAAAGTCACCGTATTCTTCGTCTTCTCCGTCGAATCATGGATTCAAAACTCCGTTTCTAATTCGGAAACAAACACAACAATCCAGCTTGTTTCACTGAAGCTCCGAGCTCCTCAGCATGTCGAAAGAGAGCTCCACTGTTCGATTCCCAGCCCGAAACGTTTCGAGGAACTCGCAATCTGAACCGAATGAGAACGAATTCGAAACTGCGTCGAATCCAATCCACTTTCCGCCTCCAAGAACGCCTCTTAACAGCATTGCAGATCCAGCCCAGCTGCAGAAGGAACTCCATGAGTTTGATTTCGATTCGCAACCGAAGTTCGAGGCGATTCGATCCGGTCGGTATTCGTTATCGTCGGATAGGAAGATCGAAGCTCCGGAGAAAGCTGGACATGGCGGAGGTCTCAGCTATGGAACTCCTAGGTTTTCGTCAGGTCGCGGAGGGAAGGCGCACTCGGAGCCAAACTCGGCTCAAAGCACTCCGGCGAGGACTGGTAGAGCTTCGATTGGTGGAGCAATGGGAGGTTGTACCGGAAGCAAAGCTCTGCAGTACAATGGAGGCAGAGCAGGGAGTTGTTCTAGAATCTCCCGGGAGGTTTCTGTGGTGAATTCCGAGGTTTTAGCTCAAATTCCGCATTTTGAGCTAGCGGAGGACTCTTCGTTCTGGACCGATCACAATGTGCAGGTTCGGAGATTGGTTTGGGTTTGGTAATTGGTATCAAAGTTTTCTGGAGTTTGATTGGTTTGATTGGTTTTGAGTTCAGGTGCTGATTCGAATTCGGCCATTGAGTAGTATGGAGAGAGCTTTGCAAGGGCAAGGCCGGTGTTTGAAGCAGGAAAGCGCGAAAACTCTGGTTTGGCATGGTCATCCGGAAACCAGATTCACATTCGATCACATTGCATGCGAGACAATATCACAGGTTTAGATTTCAAAAAATAATACCTAAAATTTATCTGTTTTAATTTTTACTGCTATCTTTAAAGTAATGCTATGTCGAAAAATGGACCTTGATGTTTTATTATTTGGCTTCAATCCAGTGGAAACTCATTGAGTGTGTTGATTGAGTTTGTCGTAGGAAAAGCTGTTCAGGGTTGCTGGGTTGCCCATGGTGGAGAATTGCTTGTCTGGTTATAATAGCTGCATGTTTGCTTACGGTCAGGTATTTCTTCGGAGAAGTTAATAGTTCGGTGCGTGGTGTTGTTTATTTTTTTTTTTCTGGATAAGTTACACTCTAAGTTTCTTGTTTGCAGACGGGTAGTGGCAAAACATACACAATGATGGGTGAAATATATGAGGTTGAAGGGCAGCTCAATGAAGATTGTGGGCTTACTCCACGCATTTTTGAGTATTTGTTTAAGAGGATCAGACTGGTAGGCTGTTCAAATTATTGATATCTTAATCTATAGCTGAAATTTATCTTTTATTTGGGTTTGATGTCTTACTATAATTTATTCGTGCAGGAAGAGGAAAGCAGGCGGGAGGAACAGCTGAAGTACAGCTGCAAATGTTCCTTTCTCGAGATTTACAATGAGCAGACAACAGATCTCTTGGAGCCTACATCAACTAATCTACAAGTAATTAACATCTTTTCAAACGTTCATGCTGCAATTTCCACTTAGCATTGTTTTGTTGAGCAATAAGTAAACGTATCTTCCATATTGTAGCTCAGGGAGGACTTGAAGAAAGGGGTATATGTTGAAAACCTTACAGAATACAATGTGAGGAATGTTAATGATGTTGTCAAGCTCCTGTTACAGGTGGGACTTTATGATAAATGTTATCTAATGAATCACAAACTACACATTCGGGTGTGAGTATGATGCTATATTTTTGTTTTCTTAGGGTGCTTCAAACAGAAAAATGGCAGCAACGCACATGAACAGTGAGAGCAGCCGATCCCACAGTGTTTTCACATGTATCATAGAAAGCCGTTGGGAAAAGGATTCCATGACCCATTTTAGATTCGCTAGGTTGAACTTAGTAGATCTAGCTGGCTCAGAAAGGTAACTACCATCTTCATAATTTACTCTTTTTTTTCGTTTAATATTTTATTCAAGGCTTATCTGCTGGCTGACTTGCTTATTCATTTAGGCAGAAAAGCTCTGGTGCAGAGGGAGATCGTTTGAAAGAAGCAGCAAATATCAACAAATCATTATCAACTCTTGGGTAATTATTTCAAGGACCTGTTTGGTGTTCTATTATACTTTTAAATATTTCCTTCCATTTTCTGCTTTCACAAGGCCAAATTCAAATGCCAACTTGGTGATTAGTATAATTTCCAGAAATACATAAAAGATGGGGTCTGTTTGCACATGGTTAAATTAGTCGTATATGCCTTTATTGCTAGTCAGACTTTAGTTTGGTTTCAGTTGGTTAACCTATATTACTTTGTGGTTTTAGCTTGGTGATAATGTCTTTGGTCGACTTAGCACATGGGAAACATAGACATGTTCCCTATAGAGATTCAAGGCTTACATTTCTTCTTCAGGTTAGACGCCAAATGCTCTGGAACCTAAGATATTTTATGTCATTTCGTAACACTATGCATACTTGTTCATTTTAGTGCATCTTCATACATATTTGGTCTACGACTTTGGGATGCAGGATTCTCTGGGTGGGAACTCAAAAACAACTATAATATCGAATGTCAGCCCATCAATTTGGTATGTGTTGATTCTTTCCTAGTTCTAGATTACTTTATGTTCTTATTCTTCTTTTTGGTTTCCTTAAACTGACCTTGTCTTTCCTTGTAGTTCTGCAAATGAGACACTTAGCACTTTGAAGTTTGCCCAGCGTGCCAAACTCATCCAGAACAATGTACTTACCTCGTACACTGACACACACACTTTCATTCTCTTTTTAGTTCTTGACTTTCTTTTCCATAATTTTCCAGGCTAAAGTGAATGAAGATGCTTCAGGTGACACAACTGCACTTCAGCGACAAATCCAACAGCTGAAGGCATGAGTTATATTTGCAATTTTGTGAAAATTTTAACCTTGAACATCTAACAGATGGTATAACTGAAGTATTGAACCGTTACAGGGCCAGTTGTCCATCCTAATGATGCACCATAACCTCTCGAGGTCTTCAACAAGTTGCGTGCCAAGTAGTGAAGAACCTAGATTCAGTGACTTGCCTGAGAAATATGATGACTCTCAAGAAGAAAACATGGCAACTAATAAGTTACCAATCATGCGAAGCAAGAAGGTAATTTGATTTTCCACATAGAAGTCATTTCCTTCTAAAGAAAAATTGTATGATGCAATGCCACTATGGAAATTCATTCTAACACAAATTTAACAGATGAAAAGCATGGAGACTGTTTTAGTTGGTGCCCTAAGAAGGGAAAAGATGGCAGAACATGAAGTCCAGAAGTTGGTGGCTGAAATTGAACATATGAACAACTTGGTGTGTTTTGCTACAAGTAGTTATATATAGTTTCCTATCTCTGTTAAGTTCTTGACTATTCTGTGTAAAGGTTTTTCATGATTATTAATGTCTAAATAGCAGTATGTGATGCGATTTATTATTGACATGGTATTTCTGCAGGTTTGCCAAAGAGAGGAGGATGTTGGACATACTAAAGTGATGCTAAGGTTTCGGGAGGACAAAATTAAACGACTTGAACTGTTGACGGATGGAATGTTGTCTGCTGAGAAGTATCTGATGGAGGAGAACAAGGCTTTACTGGAAGAGATTCAGCTGCTTCAAGCAAGAATTGATAGCAATCCAGAATTGACCCGATATGCTGCAGAGAACTTTAGACTTCTCGAGCAACTTAAATTGTAATTTGTATATTGCTTAATTCTGTAGATGGTTGCTCTTCGTCTTCTTTTTGGGTGGCAGTGACTCATTTTGCAGTATTCTTCATGCCAGGAATCAAAACTTTCATGATCATGGAGAGCGAGAAACATTGCTAGCTGAAGTATCAGAATTACGCAATCAGGTCCATAAAATTCTCCTCCTTCCAAAACTGCCTCATGCACTCTAAGGTGGCTATCTAAAACATTTTTTATGTGCAGCTTCTGGATACACTTCAAGGAAAGCTTCCATGCTCGAATGAAAATCAGGTTGGAAAACACCTTTTGGTTGATAATAATACATATGACCTTTTAGAAACCTCCAATTCTTAATGTGCTTTCTTTGAAGAGTGCAGAATAGTGATACCATAAGGGAACTGGAAGATTGCAGGATCATGAATTCTAAACTGATTAGGTATTTTTCTTCATCAAAATACACTTTTTAATGCATTTTGGATCTGCTTTATTTGTTTTTAATCGTTTAATTTCATTGTGTTCTCTGAGTTTCCACTATAATCCTGCTCCTCTCCCTGGCTACCAAAAACATACGGCAGAAAGGAATCTCATCCTTCCTCCACATGATAAACACTGGTCCTGTCACTACTTGACAGCCATATGTGGACATTCTATTACCATAATTTGTCTAGTTACTTTCTGCTGCTATTGATACAATTTAAACCTATCATATTAACTATGTGAAGGCAAATGTCTTTCGCTGTTTTGGTTAAAAATGACATGTCACCATTGCTCATTATCCTCTTATGATTTTGGGTCCGCAGGGAAGTAGATGAATTACAACTAGAACTGCGAAAGCATATGAACTCCAGTCAGTCTACCTCGGGCTCTGTAAGGATAGCCTATAAATAGTTGGGAAGAAACTGTTGTTTAAACGACGTAATAATCTTTGCATATGTAGTTGATTGACAATCTTTGCACATATGCAGGTCAGATATTCTTTCTCCAAGGAAACTGAGGAATTCAGGCAATCAGATAAATATTCAATGGTAAGTGAGATATATCAATTTGTTTCCAGCCTAGTATCCAATTAGTTTACATTCGGTGACCATTTTTCAAATACTGGAGTTATTTTCAATTTTACATGATTTTTTTTTATCTTTGTTGCTATATCCCAGTTCATTTTCTGTGCATTTAAACAAAAGCTATCCATGCCATGATATCACGTTGTGTTTCACTGTTCTAGCTTGTGCTTGGTAAATTTTCCACTTCCATTCTTGCATACTTCATTTTACTCAAAAGAAAACAGAAAGACTCATGGCAGCGAGAAGAAATCCTGCGGCATGTTATTTATTTTAAATGAGCTAGAGAGCAACTAGTTCTAGACAGATTATAACCTACATAGACATCACGTTGTGTTGCACTTTGCCTTCTTCTTGGAATCAAATTTATGATTGGCAACCACTTTTCAGGTTGAAACCTTGTCTATAAGAAGTGACTCTGGAGATGAAATAGCATCTTACACTCAGGTATGTGATGAGGTTGTACAAAACCATGTGATTCATGTAGATCTAAATGTAGGTGATGATACTCAAAAAAGAGTAAATGGATGCTAGATTGTTGCGGGTTCATTTAATAATTATGTTACATCATGTGCAGGAGGAAAGCTGCAGATACATGGAAGTCTCATGCAACAAGGACAAATTAGAAATCCAATCTGAGCTGAAATGTGAAGGTCATTTTCTGAAATCAGGTGATTTACATAAAGAAAACAAGGGCATGATAATGATGATCACTGAAGACGTTGAGAGGAAGGCTTTGCAAGCGAAGCTGGACAAAATGGCTAAGGACCTTGAGCAGGTGAGGTTACTTAATAGCCACTTTCAAGAGGATCAGCTGTTACAGTTGTCTCACCAGAAACAAACCGAAACAGTCTGCGAACAGGTTGAGATGGAGACAGCGAGAACAATTCTTCATTTACAGGAAGAGGTTGCTGCCCTTCACTTTGAACTTGATGAGAGATTACAGTGCATGATTCAGGAAAATACAATACTGAAAAACGCAATTGCAGCAAAAGAGGATCAAATGAGAACACTGAGTGGGGAGTGGGAAAAGGCAACCTTAGAACTAACAAGATTCCTCCTAGATGGTTCTAGATCCCTCAGAAACGCCTCCAGCCAAATAGAAACTATTGCTTGTTCATTTCCTCAAGCTAACGTTTGTGTCAGTGAAGATGTCCAGAGGGCTGCCAAAGTTTGCATGGAAAAAGAAGAAACAATTGAACTTCTACAGAAGAGTTTGGAAGATGCACGAATGATGGTAATGGAAATGGAACAGAAGTTAAGTTCCTTGAAGGGAGCAACAATGGCTTTAAGTGAACTCCAGCATTTGGATAATGATGAAAGCACCAAAGAGGCAATTCCCTTCTGCATGCTGTCAGATGAGCAGACCAACATGGTTGAGATGCTAGAGAGAAAAATCATATATAAGGAAAGTCAGTTCAAAGAAGCAGAAAAATGTGCCAATGCTGCGTTCCTTGTAATAAAATGGCTTATGGATTGCAATGCTAGTTATGCAACGGAGAGAAAGATTCCCATCTCAGTTCTAGCTATACCAGCCAGAATGCCCAACCACATAACTTGTGGCACAAATGAAAATGCTTTAAGAGAGCCTTGCAAAATTTCTCAGTCTTGTATGGTTGAACCGCTGTCATTAGAAGCAGATAAGTACTTGAAATCTGAAAATCTTTATCACATGCTGCATGAAATAAAGAATGAGCTCAGTGTAGCAAATGGTAGATTGAAAACTATTGAAGATTTCATTTACACAATAAATGAAGATGAAGATAAATGGAGTACTGATAGTTTGACGTCCAGCTGTGATACTTCACCAGAAAGTTCTTGTTCTGTTAACCAATTTTGGGCACTTGAAGGGAAAACGGGGGAACTAAGAGTTGAAGAAGGCTCAGTGCTTCAGTCCGCTGATCATGATCCAGAGGAGTCAAAGAAGCTCTTCAAACATTTCACTCACTCTGAAGGAGAATCATTCTGCTTGAAAAAAGAATTAGAGATGACATGTGATGCTTTCCACAAACTCTCTGTTAGGCTAACCACACTTGTTAGTGAGTTGGACATTGGAGGTAGTTCTCAACCAGCAGGTATATTCTTCAGTGAGTAACTTCAGTTTTTTAAATAATGACCAGAAGCATACATTGATCAGGGGACTTAATCAGCTCTTATTCTTATATGCAGAGTCGAAAGAAATTGTACCATCGTTTGACTTGAGGATGGAGAATTCTGATGCAGGGTGTCGTATTACAGAAAAGGTACATTAAAAATTCTCTTGATAGTATCTGAAAATAATTGCGATGTGAACTTGTGAGGCAACTGTTTGTTAGAATGGGTTGTATAATAGCACTTTCATAATCAATCTTTTATAAAGAAAAATGCTATTGAGTAAGATCATTGTGCTGTGATGTGCAGGTAGCTGCCGATAAGAATAGTGATTTTGCTGGTAGCTTCTTAAGCAAATTTGAAGAAGCGCATGCAATGATAAAAGAAGCTGATGTTACGTTAAATGCCTTGGTGGAAGCAAATGAAAATGCAAAAGAATTGACTGGGCTGTGGAAGCAAGCTGGTGAGGATCTGATGTTAGAGAGAGCTAGCTTTACTGAAGAAGTTGAACATCTCAAATCTTCAGTGCGTCTAATAGAAAGAGAGAACGAACTACTGCAGGATCAATCTCATTATAATTTGGTGGAGATAGCAAAATCATTGTCTTTGCTTGAAGAGTGTTTTATGCAATTAAAAAGTGATGTGGAGGACAAGTTCAAAGTAATTTATGCTGATACTTCATCCATGGGAAGGGAGATACACAGCTTTATTAGCAATTCAAGATCATTGCTTGAAGAACTATGCTCTGAGAGATTGGAGAAAGACTTTTCCACATCTGTCCTTCATCAGTGTCTCATAGGAGAGCTTATCTCCAGAATATCATGTTCTAATGTTGAAATCAGTTTCCATCCATTCAGACAGCAAGAAGGCTGCTCGACAACAAATAAACTGCAAAAGATATCGTCAAGTTATGAGGATGGCATAGCGTGTACTAGTAACTTCTCCAAAGATGATGCACATCAAAGAGGAGTCACAAATTTGAAAGCTGGTGACTTCAATTTATCCTGTGATACTTTGGTTGATGAGAATTTAGCACTGAAGGAAGAATTGCAAAGGAAAGAGGTTCTACTAGAGGGCTTGCATTTTGATTTTAGAATGTTGCAGGAATCAGCATCCAGCACAAAGGATATAAAGGATGAAACTGAAAGGCTGATGAAATCTTTGAGCCAAATCCAGAATGAACTAGAATTGAAAACATGCCAACTTGATGATATGTTGGCTCAGCATGAAAATTTAGGGGGTCGTCTGACTGACACCGAAAAGGCTCTGCTTGAATCAAATTTTAATCTCGAGCAGGCCACAGAAACAATCAACACTCTTTCAGAGCAAAACTGTGAGTTGAAAGAGCTTCTAAAAGATCTCTATCTCAAAAAGTCTGAAGCCGAAGAACAACTGGAAGAGCAGAAGGAAGTGGTGAAAAGATTGGAAGAGGAAATTATTCATTTGACTTCTTCAATGGAAAAAAAATTACTCTGCTCAGTTGAAGGCTTTGAGGATGATTTGAGAAGAGTCATCAGCGAGAGAGACCAACTCCTAGAAGAGGTCCATTCCCTGAATGATAAACTTGAGATGGCATATGCAATGGCCGATGAACATGAAGCTATATCCGTTGAAGCTCGCCAGGTATGTGTTTCATGTTTATTCCTTTGTCATTTATCAAAGTTTGGATTGCAGGTGGATTTATCATATATTGAGCCAATATTGTAGGAATCTGAGGCAAGTAAGATGTATGCCGAACAAAAGGAAGAGGAGGTTAAGATTTTAGAACGCTCTGTTGAGGAGCTTGAATGTACCATCAATGTATTGGAAAAAAAGGTTAGCTCCCTCGGCATTTTTGTCTCTTTATTTAATATGTGAACATCAATGGAGTGCTAGTATCAACAAGTCTTGCTGTCTTACAATTACATTTCTTACAAACATCTGGCCATGTATCAGCTGCGTGTTGTTTGAGGTATTGACATGTTTTGGTTATTGGTTTCAATTCCAAAAATTGTCCCTTCTTTTAGGTATATGAGATGAATGATGAGGTAGAAAGACATCGGTTAATCAGAGACGCACTAGAACTGGAACTCCAAGCTTTAAGGCACAGATTGTCTACAGTTGAAAATTTCAGTGAACATATGGATTCAGAAAACATAAACGGTGAACAAGCTGAAGATCTGATATCTAGGTATTGCTTGATTTCTCCGTTAAATTCTAGTTTTTGCTTTAAATTACCTTAAACATGATAAATCGTTTTGATACAGGCAACTGCAGAGTAGGCTACTGGAACTTCATGAGGCTCACAACAAGATAAAGCTTCTTGAAGAGGAAAGGGCAGAGCAGGATAAAGAGGTGAGGTCCCCCGTCTTTGCTGGTGTTTAATTATCTTGTATTTGTACAATGAATTTTAATTATCTTGTATTTGTTTTCTAAGAACCAAATTTTGACAATTTTTGCTTATCATGAAGATCAAACAATGCAAAGAATACATCTCTGAAATCGTGTTGCATGCTGAAGCCCAGACGTCACAGTACCAACAGAAGGTACAAAGACTAAAATTTCTCTCACCATCCTTGAACACATCTTCCAGCAGGATAAAGAGAATGAGATATGTATAATTAACCAAATTTTGACATTAAATAACCTTTTGAACAGTACAAGACTCTTGAGGCCATGGTTTGTGAAGTGAAAGAAGATAAGAGAAACTCAACATCAACAGCAGTGGCATCAGACAAATCTGAGAAAATCAGGACGAGGGGTTCCAGCTCGCCATTCAGATGCATTTCAAGTTTGGTTCAGCAGATGAATACTGAAAAGGAACAAGAACTGTCTTCGGCCAGGCTTCGGATTGAGGAACTAGAGAATCTGGCAGCTAGCCGGCAGAAGGAGGTTAAGCACCCCCTTTGCTTAGTTTCCCTTTCTCTCACACTTTTGTAGGCAAAACCGCTAAAATTTGACACAACCGTTAACCATCAGAAGAGTATTGATTTTATTGAAATATGCTCTCAGGTATGTTTGCTGAATACTAGGCTGACTGCAGCAGAGAGCATGACACATGATGTCATTCGGGATTTACTTGGTGTCAAATTGGACATGACTAACTATGCAGTAAGTCTCCGTCACTTGTAAGTGTTAAAACGTCATAGCTGCAATTCTCATTTGTTTTGTTTCTTTTGGTATCATCTAGAATTTGATAGACCAGTATCACGTTCAAAAACTAGTAGAAGAGGCTCATCAGCAAACAGAAGAATTCCAAGCAAAGGTGACTATAACTGATTTTGTTTTATTTATTTAACTTTTGTCTTCCTTTTCCCTATCGTCTTGTCTGTAGACCCAGCTAATTGATTTTGGCATCATCTCAGGAGCAAGAAATTCTCAACTTAAGGAAGCAGATAGATGATCTAATGGAGGAAAGACAGAGGTTAGACCCCATTTCGATATACCACTTTCGAGTTGCGGCGACAATTTTTTTCCAATTTTTATAAGTTTCTCTCCTTGTGATTACAACTTCTGTAACCTCCAAAAACCGAACTTACGATTGAATCATTGATGTAATTGCTGTGGGGTCGATCTTTTAACAGAAACTTCAAAAAAACAATAAGCAAACAACAACCTGTAAATGAGTACCGTAGCAGAAAATTGTTCAAATCACATATAAGTTTCATTTCATTACCCAAATGCCCACATCTGGAACAAGAAAAACAAAAATTATTGTAGTATCCTTGTTATTCTTGTTTGTCTTTGCTCAAGTTAAAAGCAAAACTTCGTCTTACGACACGAATTCATGCCGCTACATTCTTCATTTTTTCTTATTTGAAATTTTGCTATTGCAGTTGCATATCCGAAATAGATAAAAAGGAAGAAGATATGATGACTGCCCGGACGACGTTACAACAACTCCAAGACAGAGATCAAATGCTTTCTGCACAGAATGAGATGTTGAAGGTGGATAAGACCAATCTGAAGCGGAGGGTGGCGGAGCTGGATGAGATGGTAAGAACAATTCTTGGAAGGCCAAAAACACAGCAGCAGCCGCCGCCAATTCACCGCACATCCAAGACCAAGGCATGTTTTTCTCCACGTAAATGAGTTTTTTACGGCAACGGTAACTTTCAACTAACGTGCCATGGCTTTTCTTGATCAAGCAGAACAGTAGCTCATTGAAGTTGCATGAGGTTGATTTCGCGAGGAGACTGGAACACTCCGAGAAGCATCTTTCTCGCGTGAATGGCGAACTTGCTCAGTACATCAAATCTGGCAGCAGCAGTGGCACCGGTGGTGGACATTCAGGAGACAAGCGTTTCGGACACACGTCGGAAACGGAGTATAGGTGAGTGTTTTGCTGTGCAACAGAAATTAATTCGACTCTTATCGTTCTTCAATTTGGTAAAATCCATAATGTTGTTGGCCAACAGAAAGCAGAAGAATTGAGTCCGGATGAAGTCAAATGCCGCAGAATTCACATTGTCTGTAAAAGTACATATTTTTGGATAATTCGTGGTGAATTTAAAGGTAAATATTAAAAAAGAAAGAAAAACTCAAATACTTTTTATGTGTGACCATAATTTCCTCTTGGATTATAAATTCACTTTTTAACAGTTCGATATATTTTGCAGATTATTTCAACAGCACATGCGAACAAGTCCCACGCAACCCAGCTTGTGCTTCTTCATTGCTTTATATATATATATATGTACATGTATATTTAATTGTGCTACTTAGCAAGTGTGGAAAATAAATAAATAAAAATGATTGATGTGACGTTTTAAGATTCATACAGCCAACCCCACTGCCACTAAGATACGACTTTATTGTTTGATTTGATGTTCTAAGCACGAAATATTGTTTGATTCTTTGTTAACTGAAAGCGGGTAATGGAAGAAGAATTGAAGTGTAGGGCTGACCCGAGCTAGGCCGAGTTAGGTATAGCAGTGTGCTCTCCGTAATTTAGAATTGAAGCAGGTGGATGGATTACGAAAACGAATGGAAAACCCAAGGAAAACTGTAACATATAGCACCATGGGCCGTAATTTTACGAAAATTAATGAAATAAACCAAGGTAACTGTAAAATATATCGCCATGGGCAACTGTAAACTTGTCACATAAAACTTGACTACTGGTTAAGTAAGGAAAAAGGAAAGTGTGAGCCATATACAATTCTGCCTTCTCCCATTTCTCCTATCCTTCCCGCAATTGACACAATTTCCCAAACAGAAAAAAACCACGACCGTCGTTACATACAGGCGAAAAAATTACGGGTAGGGCAAAGAAATGTCATACAGCCTTCGGTTTACTCCATTCAGTTACTTGACATGGTGGAAGTTGATCATTGACCTTCAATGAGTGAACGCAGAATTTCATCTATGACTTTTTGGTCGGAACTTTCATTTTGATTCGAGGCCTGGTTCTTCCCGTCAGCCATCTGTTGATAATACAGATATATATATATATATATATATATATATATATATATATATATATATATATATATGAACTTCGATTAATAACCAATCCAATTTCACATAAGCAAACAAAAAAACTATAACTCAAAACAGAAGGAAGCTCTTCTAGTTGGATAAATTATTCCTGCAAAAACAGGAGGAAGCTCTTCTAGTCAAGGTTCTAAAAGTCGCTAGGCGCTAGTCGGGTGGCGGGCTGGGGCCTAGCGCCTAGCGCCTAGGTAGGCAAATTTAAGTAAATCAATCATATTTCGTGTAAATAAGTGTCTGCTTATACTTGAAATATATATAATTTCGTCATAAACTACAAAATAGAATGCATATATATTATGAAGTATTGGAACATAACGAAAATGTGAAATAAGGATATAATGTGTGTTCATTTAAGTATGCAACAAGTCTTACAATTTATTAGAAAAAAAACAAAATGCAAAATGAAAGTTATCTATTTTTTGTCTAAGTGAGTTGGACCTAAGCGAGTGTTTAGACAGGTCTAGGCGGGTGCCTAGGCGGTCTAGGCAGTGCCTCAGTAGGTCTAAACGCCCTTAGCATTAATCGGGGCGGTGGCCAGCCGCCTAGTGCCTAGGCGGGGATTTTTAGAACAGTGCTTCTAGTTGCCATGAAAATTGTTGATTTATCTAGAATTGTGCGTGCGCGTGTATATTTATAAATGCAAATACAATGAAAAATTACCTCAAGTTTCTCAAAGTTTGAAATTAGCCTCATATACTGTTCACGAGCTTCAGGCTGACGAGCCATGGACTGTACCCTTGCAAGAGCTTTCTCAATCCCAGCAAATTTCTGCTTCCGACCGACACTAAGAAATTCATAGTCATCAATTTTTTTAACCTCTGAGGATGCATCTTCAGTAGGCTTTTCCACCTGAAATCCTCGCAGACCAGTTCCTCTTCGCCTCCAACGCAGTATAACCTTTTCCAATATACCAGCAGACCACAAACCTTTTTGTAATTCTTCCGGACCTGATGTCCCCTCACATGAGCCTAAAAGTGACAAGCAGAATCAACGACAATTTAGAGTATCGACAAAACTCCAGATAAAGTACACCCAAGTCCCACAAAAAGGAACAATTATATGGTCACAGTTTTTCAAGAAAGGACAACTGTGACACATTGTACTGTGAACATGCAGGGCCAAAAAACGCATTGTACAGTCCATGCATGTCCACAGTTCCAAAACATTAGCTTGGAAGATAACAAAGTTAGCAATGACATACACATCAAGAATTGAGTATAAAAAAGATTGAGGTACCTGAATTTTAACAATACGGTCACGAATCTTCAGATAATCCTTTCTTCCCTTCCATCCACGATAGTTTTGTTGAATCTTCAGAGCTGCTGCGACATGCAGATAATCTTCATAATGAGCGAACTTCTGGACTCTCTTCAAGGAACGACTAGCAACAAGGTCCTGAGACTGAACTTCAGAAACATCTGTTCTACTCTTGGTTAACTGTCTCTGACGGAATGAACGAGCCCGGAAAGCTTCTTGAATTAGAGCAGCCGCATGAGCTGATTTCCTAACAGCTGCTATAGGGTTTTTGAGAGAATGTTGCTCATCTACTGGATCAGATGCAGCAACTTCTGCAGTCTGATTGGCGTTCTCGGCTGCAATAGTTGCGGTAACATTGCTCATTATGTTCTCATTCATGGTCAACAACTCTAGGTGACTGGTTAAATCCGCTTCTGCCAAATATCCAGCAATCCCTTTATGCCCTCTACTCGAGGCTAGATCAGCAGCAGTTTGTCCGCCAGGAAATATTGATGTTGGGTCCTCGACGGCTCCTGGAGCGGCACCTAGTCGAAGTAACGTGATGACAGTTTCCTCTCTATAAAAGGGTTGAAAAAAACAAGAGACTGGTGTTACATACAGATCTATACATGTTGCATAAATAAAGTATTAAGATGGCATAGCTGACCGTTTTACCCATCCTCAGAAATGGTAAGATAACATTAACTTAACCTTATATACTAAAGCAATATTAAGAGAAGAATGAGCCTAGACATACAGTATTTGAACTTAATACTAATCACTCCGTATAAAGTGCATGCAGATGATGAATATGATTGGATATAAAAGAGAAGAATCTATAACAGCAACCCTACCTTCCAAAATATGATGCCCAGTGAAGCCCTGTTCTGCCTTGAGCATCTCTGAAATTGGGACTGACGCCTGCAGCAATTATGGGACCTATGGCCCACTCGTAACCAAGAGCAGCCGTCAAATGTGGAACACCTTGGCCTTCATTATCCAGAACATGTGGTCCTTTGCCTCCTCCATGAATTTTACAGACTAGCCATTCACAAAGTCTATCCTTCAACAAATTCTGAATCAAGACATCCCTATGGCTCAAGTGATCACTTTTGCATGACTTAGAATCCCCATCAATTGTTACCCAATCACTTTCACGGCTGCCTCGCATTGAAAATATGGAACTTCTGAGCTTACACTTATCACAATCTGCAACAGCACATATCAACCACTTCCTCTCTGAGCCCAAGCTCAACAATTTTGCTAGTCGTATCTGAAAGCGCAATTCATCATCTTGTAAGTTGTTGATAGCTATTCCAATGGGTTTTTCGCGGTATTCAAACTCCCTAATCTCACTGCAGGCTAACCTATTTCTGCTGGTCACATAGAATGGAACACGCCCAGGAGCATGACATCTAATGGCATTGTTAGATAGAATTTCAGCAGAAACTTCTATTTCACCAAACATGCATCCCCAATTAGTGTCAGCAGAATCCTTCTTGCTCCCCAGAAAACTACCAACTATTAGAACCTGAGAAGGACGAGAGGAAAAAACTGAACAATGTCTACGTATAGTGTACATTTTTCTAGAAAAATAAAATAAAAATAAAACTACAAACTCTATTAGCATGTATACATACCTTTGTTTCAGTTCCTGAATAAGCCCAATCTGGCGAAAAATCAGAAATACTAAATAGTTGTTCTTGGGAAAGAAAGGGGCCCAGTGAATCTATATCCAACTGCATATGGTGTGATAAACTGGATACTTCCTTATCACCACTCTCAGCATCAAATGTACTCCAGTAATTACCAGAGTCAGAAGCCATCAAGGAATCATCACAATCCACACCAATTTCTTTATCCATCCATCTCCCAAAGCTGTCTAGTTTCTTCAGTTCCACATTACGCACACCACCATCTCTATAATTCTCTCCGACTTGGTTGGAAGGAGTTACTATAATCTGAGGGTCAGTATAATCTTGAACCTGAGGATGAAGCACATCGAAGACATGCTCCTTTGGCGCCTGCAAGAAGGTTCAAGTATCACTCAGGAAATTCCCACCACACGAAACGCTAACCTTAAAATATGAAGTACAAAACTTGAAATAGACCTTTGATGATCACTCTGACAATGGAGCTCCAGAAAGACGAAGAGCCAGAGTTTGATTTTCCGGAGCCTCAACACTTGGTGAAACTCCAGATGACGAAGGCAAAAGTTGCCTCTGGAGTAACGCCACAAACCTTTGATGATCACTCTGAATCCGAACTTCGGACTCCTGCAGCTGGTCAAGCTTTCTCTTCATACTCGTTGAGTAACTAGTTGCGAGCATGTGCAATTCTTTATTCTCATGCCTGAGCCCTCTGATCTCTTGCCGAAGACTAGCTACCTCAGCCATCAAAGACTCAACCTGACGAGATCGAGCAAGAAGGCGTTGGTCCATGTTTGATACTGAGCCTGCACACTGGACACTGAAGGCCAGAGAGTCCGGAACAGCCAGCTTGGAAAGCATCCTACTGTCTCTTGGAGTGAGAAGATTTCTAGCAACCACCGTGGCGGTTGTATCGTTCTTCATCATAGAGTCCCCAACCGTAAGAGGACCATTGGGGGATAAGAAGGACGGATGCCAAATGTTGTTTGGAGAAGACATGTCAATATCTTTCCCGGCATTCAAGTCAAGACGACAGTTAGATGGGCAAGACATTTCTGAAGGTGTTGAAGAAAAAGAAGAAGTCGGACAAATCAAGATCTCAGAAGTGCAAGAAGGGAGCTTCTACAAACGGAAATTCAAGTGTGCCTTGGAACGTAATGCGTGCCTCTATAAAAATCAGAAATCGAAGAGGCGCTCCTTTTCCAGACTTGTCAGCACCATTCACACGCAACCTCAGCTTTGTGAAAATTAAAGCGGAAATTACGGGCAACTTTGTCAAAGATTTCTGACAAAGTTGAAAGCGCGTGAATCTTATTGTTCAATCACCCAACGGTTGCCGACAAGAGTAAAAGAATAGTACCTCTACCGGGTATGAAGAAATTCCTATAAATGTCAACCTTCGCCCTCCATAGTAAGTGTGAATGGTGCTGACAAGTCTGGAAAAGGAGCGCCTCTTCGATTTCTGAGCAGATGCCTCTTCGATTTCTGATTCTTATAGAGGCACGCATTACGTTCCAAAGCACACTTGAATTTCCGTTTGTAGAAGTTCCCTTCTTGCACTTCTGAGATCTTGATTTGTCCGACTTCTTTTTCTTCAACACCTTCAGAAATGTCTTGCCCATCTGACCGTCGTCTTGACTTGAATGCCGGGGAAGATATTGACATGTCTTCTCCAAACAACATTTGGCATCCGTCCTTTTTATCCCCCAATGGTCCTCTTACATTTGGGGACTCTATGATGAAGAACGATAAAACCGCCACGGTGGTTGCTAGAAATCTTCTCACTCCAAGAGACAGTAGGATGCTTTCCAAGCGGTCTGACGAGCTGGCTGTTCAGGACTCTCTGGCCTTCAGTGTCCAGTGTGCAGGCAGTATCAAACATGGACCAACGCCTTCTTGCTCGATCTCGTCAGGTTGAGTCTTTGATGGCTGAGGTGGCTAGTCTTCGGCAAGAGATCAGAGGGCTCAGGCATGAGAATAAAGAATTGCACATGCTCGCAACTAGTTACTCAACGAGTATGAAGAGAAAGCTTGACCAGCTGCAGGAGTCCGAAGTTCGGATTCAGAGTGATCATCAAAGGTTTGTGGCGTTACTCCAGAGGCAACTTTTGCCTTCGTCATCTGGAGTTTCACCAAGTGTTGAGGCTCCGGAAAATCAAACTCTGGCTCTTCGTCTTTCTGGAGCTCCGTCGAGTGCTGAGGCACCACCTGACAAATGAAGGCTCCCTCCTATTTGTTTGCACATCTTTGTAATAATTTTTTTATTTTTATTTTTTATTTATTTTATTATTATTATTTTTAATCGAATGTTCATTTCTCATGAAAATCATGCAAAAACAGTCAGTTTACCCCTCCACACTTAAACAAAACATTGTCCTCAATGTTTCAAACATAAACTCACGTAAAAACAATCAAACAAGCAACAAATAAACATGGAAAGATAAGGGCAGCAAGGAGAAAGGTTGAAAGAAAGTAAATCTGGAATTAGAGCCGATTCTAGGTGTTCTTTATTGGCATGGGTTGCCTCCCACGAAGCGCTTACTTTAACGTCGTGCAGTCGGACGCATACCATCCTTCAAGCTTCCTTAGAGCCCACGGCATGGAGGGGTAGGTCCTCCACCACATGCTCCTCAAACAGGTCGTAATAGGGCTTCAAACGATGCCCATTCACCTTGAATTCGTGTCCGGTTTTCAAGCTTTGGACTTGGACTGCACCATGAGGAAAAACATTAGTAACAACAAAGGGTCCAATCCACTTGGAACGTAACTTACCGGGGAATAACCGAAGGCGAGAATCAAAGAGGAGCACTTTATGCTCCTTAGAGAACGTCTTTGTACGAAGCATCTTGTCATGATACGCCTTGGTCTAGTCCTTGTAAATGTGGGCATTTTCGTAAGCCTCGTGCCTAATCTCCTCAAGTTCATTCAATTGGAGCTTTCTGTGCATCCCAGCGGCATCTATATCCATGTTGAAGGTCTTCACAGCCCAATGTGCCTTGTGCTCTAACTCGACGGGCAAATGGCATGGCTTGCCATAGATGAGCCGAAAATGTGACATGCCAAGGGGAGTTTTGTAGGTCGTACGATAAGCCCACAATGCATCGTCCAAGCGCAAGCTCCAATCCCTCCTTGTTGGACCCACGCTTTTCTCTAGAATTTACTTGATCTCCCTATTTGAAACCTCGGCTTGCCCATTGGTTTGAGGATGATAAGGTGTTGAAACCTTATGCGTAACGTTGTACTTCTTGAGCAAAGCCTCAATGGTGCGATTACAAAAGTGGGAACCTCCATCACTGATGAGAACTCTAGGCATTCCAAACCTAGCAAAAATGTTAGTTTTCACGAAATCTGCAACCACCTTAGAATCGTTAGTACGGGTGGCTTTTGCTTCCACCCATTTCGAAACATAATCAACAGTTAACAAGATATAAGTGAAACCATAAGACGGAGGGAAAGGACTCATGAAATCAATACCCCAAACGTCAAAAATTTCAACAAAGGATAGGGGTTGCTGCGGCATTTGATCCTTGGAACTTATATTTCCCATTCTTTGGCAATGATCACAGGTTAGACAAAAAGTTATAGCATCTTTAAACAAAGTGGGCCAATAAAATCCACATTCAAGAACCTTTGATGCCGTTTTTTGAGTGCCAAAATGTCCACCACAAACATAAGTATGACAAAATCTTAGAATTGAATGAAATTCACGATCATGCACACATCTAAATCGTGCATCTTTTCAAAGTTTATTACATTGGTGCTTGGTGAGAGTGTTTGGAACTTGTTTGCATACTAAGTAATTCACTAAATCGGCATACCAAGGTTCACTTACCTCAATGGACAGCAGTTGCTCATCGGGGAAGGTTTCAGGAATAGGCACGGCATGCTCATGCTCCTCATGGACCATTCGGCTTAAGTGGTCAGCCACCACATTCTCGCTTCCTTTCTTGTCTCGGATTTCGATGTTAAACTCTTGAAGAAGAAGCATCCAACGAATAAGCCTCGGTTTTGCTTCCTTCTTTGTTATTAAGTACTTCAAAGCTGCATAATCAGTATAAACAATCACTTTAGTGCCAATTAAATAGAACGAAATTTATCTAGAGCAAAAACAACAGCTAGAAGTTCTTTTTTCGTTGTGGAGTAGTTCAATTGGGGATCATTGAGGGTCCGAGAAGCGTAGTATATGACATGCGGCTGCTTGTATTTTCTTTGCTCCAAAACAGCTCCTAATGCATAGTCGGATGCATCGCACATAAGCTCGAAAGGAAGGCTCCAATCGGGAGGAACAATGATAGGAGCTGAAGTGAGCTTTTCCTTGAGTTGCTTGAATGCCGATTCACACTCCTCATCAAACTTGAAGGCACATCTTTTTGAAGCAATCGGCAAAGGGGGTTGGAAACCTTGAAAAAATCCTTGATGAAACGCCTATAGAACCCTACGTGGCCAAGAAACGAACGAATTTGTCTAACCGAAGTAGGAGAGGGTAAGTGACGTACAAGGTCTATTTTTGATGTATCTACTTCAATTCCTTTTTCTGAAACGATATGGCCTAAAACTATACCTTGTTTAACCATAAAATGACATTTTTCCCCATTCAACACAAGGTTAGTTTCCACACATCGTTTCAAGATCAAGGTCAGATTATCCAAAGAATTATCAAAAGAATCCCCAAACACACTGAAATCATCCATAAATACTTCAATAATTTTCTCAACAAAATCGGAGAATATACTTACCATACACCGTTGGAAAGTGGCAGGTGAGTTGCATAGGCCAAATGGCATGCGACGATAAGCAAACGTTCCAAAGGGACATGTGAATGTGGTCTTCTCTTGGTCATCCGGGGCTATCACAATTTGGTTATATCCAGAATATCCATCAAGAAAACAATAAAAAGCACGACCGGCTAACCTTTCAAGCATTTGGTCGATGAATGGCAAAGGAAAGTGATATTTCCTTGTTGTGGCGTTTAGCTTCCTATAGTCAATACATACATGCCATCCCGTTTGAATTCGTGTGGGCACCAACTCGTTCTCTTCATTCTGGACAACAGTTACTCTAGACTTCTTGGGAACGACTTGGATTGGTGAGACCCAACGGCTATCGGAAATATGAGAGATCACCCTAATATGAAGTGGAGAGAGCCCCAACAACCTGCACAACAAGGGGGATTTCGGCAAAACCCCCCTGGGTTCCCACGGCCATATCAACAAAATCAACCACTTTTGGCTCAATCTAGAACAGGTACGTCCATGGATAATGATCAACTTGTTCAACTATTAACTAATGTGGCGCAGGGCATGCAAAATCAAGCCAAGGAAGTGGAAGATTTGAAGAAACAAATGGGACAAATGGTTGAATTCATGGGGAAATTAAGTAGAGAACAAGGTAAGTTACCTAGTGCAACAAATGTGAATCCGAAGGGAGGATTCGAATCTGCCCAAGCCATCACTTTGCGTAGTGGAAAAGAAGTTGGAATTGAGTCCAACACTCCCAAATCTGCCCAAAAAAAGGATGAAAAGTTGCAAAACGAGGAGGGGAGCACTAGCACACCCACGGCAAGGGTGAATCAACCTTTGCCGCAGGCCCCTATCATTCCTAATTCGGCCAAACAAGGTAAGTTGAGTTCAAATTCACTTAATACTAATCTGACCCATGTTCCTTTTCCTTGTAGGTTCATGCAATCGAAGAAGGATGAAAGTGAGGAGAACATTCTTGAAACATTCCGGAAAGTGCAAGTGAACATACCACTCCTTGATGCAATTAAACAAGTCCCGAAATATGCCAAATTTCTCAAGGAGTTGTGCACAACCAAGAGAAGAATGTCGAACAAAGAGGTAGTTAAGGTAAGTGAAAATGTTTCAGCCGTATTGCAACGGAAACTGCCCACTAAATGCAAAGACCCCGGGAGTTTTACGATTCCTTGTGTGATTGGAAGTACTCGATTTGAAAATGCAATGCTAGATTTAGGTGCATCTATAAATGTCATGCTTTATTCTATTTATGCATCTATGAACTTAGGTGAATTGAAAAAGGATGGTGTGATTATACAATTGGCTGATCGTTCTAACGGATACCCAAAAGGTGTTTTGGAGGATGTTTTAGTACAGGTGAACCATTTGATCTTTCCGGCTGATTTTTACGTTTTAGATATGGAAGATTCAACCCATTCTACCTCTTTGCCGATTCTCCTTGGTAGGCCATTCATGAAGACAGCCCGTACAAAGATTGATGTATTCAAGGGAACTTTGACGATGGAATTCGATGGGGAAGTTATTGATTTTAATATTTCTGAAACTATGAGATATCCCGTTGATGATCACTCTTGCTTTTCTATTGATGTTATTGATTCTTTGGCGCATGAGTATCTTGAGGAATTGAACGAGGATGCCCTTGAAATAGCCATTACGAAAGGCATAGAACTCAAAAACCAAGAGATTGGAGCAATGCAAACCCACGGCCAGATTGTGGATCCCATGGCCGTGCCTTTCAATGAGGAAGTTGCAGAGATTGTTGCTGCCCTTGAGTCATTATCACAACAATATGGTAAGATTCCGCTCTCAATTTCAAGTTCAGTTTCTACTAAGATGTTACCTTCTGTTATTCAGGCACCCACTCTTGAACTCAAGCCATTACCGGACCATTTAAAGTATGTGTTTTTGGGAAATGACGAGACATTGCCCGTCATTGTTTCTTCAAGTCTCACGGCACATGAGGAAGAAAAGCTTGTGAGGGTGCTACGAGGGTACAAAACGGCCATACGGTGGACTTTGGTCGACATTAGGGGAAGTAGCCCCACCACTTGCATGCACCGCATACTTCTTGAGGAGGGGACTAAACCATTCCAAGAGGCTCAACGCCGTCTCAACCCCTCAATGATGGAAGTGGTGAAGAAGGAAATAATCAAGCTCTTAGATTGTGGCGTGATCTATCCTATTTCCGATAGCCGTTGGGTCTCACCAATCCAAGTCGTTCCCAAGAAGTCTGGAGTAACTGTTGTCAAGAATGAAGAGAACGAGTTGGTGCCCACACGAATTCAAACGGGATGGCGTGTTTGTATTGACTATAGAAAGCTAAACGCCACAACAAGGAAAGATCACTTTCCTTTGCCATTCATCGACCAAATGCTTGAAAGGTTAGCCGGTCGTGCTTTTTATTGTTTTCTTGATGGATATTCTGGATATAACCAAATTGTGATAGCCCCGGATGACCAAGAGAAGACCACATTCACATGTCCCTTTGGAACGTTTGCTTATCGTCGCATGCCATTTGGCTTATGCAACGCACTTGCCACTTTCCAACGGTGTATGGTAAGTATATTCTCCGATTTTGTTGAGAAAATTATTGAAGTATTTATGGATGATTTTAGTGTGTTTGAGGATTCTTTTGATAATTTTTTGGATAATCTGACCTTGATCTTGAAACGATGTGTGGAAACTAACCTTGTGCTGAATTGGGAAAAATGTCATTTTATGGTTAAACAAGGTATAGTTTTAGGCCATATCGTTTCAGAAAAAGGAATTGAAGTAGATAAATAAAAAATAGACCTTGTACGTCACTTACCCTCTCCTACTTCGGTTAGATAGATTTGTTCGTTTCTTGGCCACGCAGGGTTCTATAGGCGTTTCATCAAGGATTTTTCCAAGGTTTCTAACCCCCTTTAATGATTGCTTCAAAAAGATGTGCCCTTCAAGTTTGATGAGGAGTGTGAATCGGCATTCAAGCAACTCAAGGAAAAGCTCACTTAAGCTCCTATCATTGTTCCTCCCGATTGGAGCCTTCTTTTCGAGCTTATGTGCGATGCATCCGACTATGCATTAGGAGCTGTTTTGGGGCAAAGAAAAGACAAGCAGCCGCATGTCATATACTACGCTTCTCGGACTCTCAATGATGCCCAATTGAACTACTCCACAACGGAAAAAGAACTTCTAGCTGTTGTTTTTGCTCTAGATAAATTTCGTTCTTATTTAATTGGCACTAAAGTGATTGTTTATACTGATCATGCAGCTTTGAGGTACTTACTAACAAAGAATGAAGCAAAACCGAAGCTTATTCGTTGGATGCTTCTTCTTCAAGAGTTTAACATCGAAATCCGAGACAAGAAAGGAAGCAAGAATGTGGTGGCTGACCACTTAAGCCGAATGGTCCATGAGGAGCATGAGCACGCCGTGCCTATCCCTGAAACCTTCCCCGATGAGCAGCTGCTGTCCATTGAGGTAAGTGAACATTGGTATGCCGATTTAGTGAATTACTTAGTATCCAAACAAGTTCCAAACACTCTCACCAAGCACCAATGTGATAAACTTCGAAAAGATGCACAATTTTATGTTTGGGATGATCCCTATTTGTGGAAGTATTGCTCTGATCAGATTTTGCGTAGATGTGTGCATGATTGTGAATTTCATTCAATTCTAAGATTTTGTCATACTTATGCTTGTGGTGGACACTTTGGCACTCAAAAAACGGCATTAAAGGTTCTTGAATGTGGATTTTATTGGCCCACTTTGTTTAAATATGCTAAAACTTTTTGTCTAACCTGTGATCGTTGCCAAAGAATAAGAAATATAGGTGCCAAGGATCAAATGCCGCAGCAACCCCTATCCTTTGTTGAAAGTTTTGACGTTTGGGGTATTGATTTCATGGGTCATTTCCCTCCATCTTATGGTTTCACTTATATCTTGCTAGCTGTTGATTATGTTTCAAAATGGGTGGAAGCAAAAGCCACCCGTACTAACGATTCTAAGGTGGTTGCAGATTTCGTGAAAACTAACATTTTTGATAGGTTTGGAATGCCTAGAGTCCTCATCAGTGATGGAGGTTCCCACTTTTGTAATCGCACCATTGAGGCTTTGCTCAAGAAGTACAACGTTACGCATAAGGTTTCAACACCTTATCATCCTCAAACCAATGGGCAAGTCGAGGTTTCAAATAGGGAGATCAAGCAAATTCTAGAGAAAACCGTGGGTCCAACAAGGAGGGATTGGAACTTGTGCTTGGACGATGCATTGTGGGCTTATCGTACGGCCTACAAAACTCCCCTTGGCATGTCACCTTTTCGGCTCATCTATGGCAAGCCATGCCATTTGCCCGTCGAGTTAGAGCACAAGGCACATTGGGCTGTGAAGACCTTCAACATGGATATAGATGCCGCTAGGATGCACAGAAAGCTCCAATTGAATGAACTCGAGGAGATTAGGCACGAGGCTTACGAAAATGCCCGCATTTACAAGGACAAGACCAAGGCGTATAATGACAAGATGCTTTGTACAAAGACGTTCTCTAAGGGGCATAAAGTGCTCCTCTTTGATTCTCGCCTTCGGTTATTCCCCGGTAAGTTACGTTCTAAGTGGATTGGACCATTTGTTGTTACTAATGTTTTTCCTCATGGTGCAGTCCAAGTCCAAAGCTTGAAAACCGGACACGAATTCAAGGTGAATGGGCATCGTTTGAAGCCCTATTACGACCTGTTTGAGGAGCATGTGGTGGAGGACCTACCCCTCCATGCCGTGGGCTCCAAGGAAGCTTGAAGGATGGTATGCGTCCGGCTGCACGACGTTAAAGCAAGCGTTTCGTGGGAGGCAACCCATGCCAATAAAGAACACCTAGAATCGGCTCTAATTCCAGATTTACTTTCTTTCAACCTTTCTCCTTGCTGCCCTTATCTTTCCATGTTTATTTGTTGCTTGTTTGATTATTTTTATGTGAGTTTATGTTTGAAACATTGAGGACAATGTTTTGTTTAAGTGTGGGGGGGGGGGGTAAATTGACTGTTTTTGCATGATTTTCATGAGAAAGGAACATTCGATTAAAAAAAATAAAAAAAATAAAAAAAATTATTACAAGGATGTGCAAACAAATAGGAGGGGGCCTTCATTTGTCAGGTGGTGCCTCAGCACTCGACGGAGCTCCATAAAGACGAAGCACCAGAGTTTGATTTTCCGGAGCCTCAACACTTGGTGAAACTCCAGATAACGAAGGCAAAAGTTGCCTTTGGAGTAACGCCACAAACCTTTGATGATCACTCTGAATCCGAACTTCAGATTCCTGCAGCTGGTCAAGCTTTCTCTTCATACTGTTGAGTAACTAGTTGCGAGCATGTGCAATTCTTTATTCTCGTGCTTGAACCCTCTGATCTCTTGCCGAAGACTAGCCACCTCAGCCATCAAAGACTCAACCTGACGAGATCGAGCAAGAAGACGTTGGCCCATGTTTGATACTGAGCCTGCACACTGGACACTGAAGGCCAGAGAGTCCTAAACAGCCAGCTCGTCAGACCGCTTGGAAAGCATCCTACTGTCTCTTGGAGTGAGAAGATTTCTAACAACCACCGTGGCGGTTGTATCGTTCTTCATCATAGAGTCCCCAACTGTAAGATGATCATTAGGGGATAAGAAGGACGGATGCCAAATGTTGTTTGGAGAAGACATGTCAACATCTTCCCCGGCATTTAAGTCAAGACGACGGTCAGATGGGCAAGACATTTATGAAGGTGTTGAAGAAAAAGAAGAAGTCGGACAAATCAAGATCTCAGAAGTGCAAGAAATGAGCTTCTACAAACGAAAATTCAAGTGTGCTTTGGAACGTAATGCGTGCCTCTATAAAAATCAGAAATCGAAGAGCCATCTGCTTAGAAATCGAAGAGGCGCTCCTTTTCCAGACTTGTCAGCACCATTCACACGCAACCTCAGCTTTGCGGAAATTAAGGCGGAAATTACGGGCAACTTTGTCAAAGATTTCTGACAAAGTTGAAAGCGCGTGAATCTTACTGTTCCATCACCCAACGGTTGCTGACAAAAGTAAAAGAATAGTACCTCTACCGGGTATGAAGAAATTCCTATAAATGTCAACCTTCGCCCTCCATAGCAAGGCACACTTACTCAACCTCTTTTCATCTCCGAGAATGCATTCCCAACGAAGCCTCTCGAGTTACTCAGTGTTCCTTATCCCCTGGAGTACCTCTGCAAACAAGTCATCAAGAGCAAAAGTATTTCATATCATGAAGGTTGAAAGCAAGAGTATCTCATATCATGCTTTCTCCCTGTCCTTTTCCTTGTCTTTGTTCTTACCTGCAGGACAAGGAGAAAGAGAGCAATCAGCCAGCACTTGGTATCAATCTTCCGATCTGGAACCGACTGCCTGGAACCCCTTCCTGATTGCTTACCTAGCATTGCTCTCGAGTATTCATCTTCAACTGCTGATGTACTTCCGAAGAAAATGCCACATCTGCATGGAGAACAGATAAGACAAGTAAAAATGATACCTTGAAGCATGTGGAGACAATGTGCTAATTCATACTTAACTCAGCAGAAGGAGTCTGAGTTGAATCCAAGAGCTCGAGAAGCTTCAACAACATTTTGATGGCACCATCACCAAAGAGCAAAGCCTCACCTTACAATGCCATCAAATCATCATCACCAAGGAACTTTCCTCTTCCTTGCTCAGAATTCCAATCCAGTTCAAGATCAAAGCTGTGGAAAGATACTTCTTCAAAAGCAAAAGTACCTTCAATCATCAGAGTCAAAGGCAAAAATATCTTATGGCATGCTTTTTCCTTTACCCTTGCTCTTGCCTGCGGGATAAGGAGAAAGAAAGCAACCGGTCAGCACTTGGAAAGATTGAACAAAGAAATAGACCATCACCTCTACCTTGTGCCTGCCTGCCGTACAGAAGAAATAAGCAGAGAAGAATGCAGCTTGGCTCATATAACTTAGCAGAAGGAGTCTGAGCTGAATCCAAGAGCTCGAGAAGCTTCAACAACATTTTGATGGCACCATCGCCAAAGAGCAAAGCCTCGCCATACAATCATCATCACCAAGGAACTCTCCTCTTCCTTGCTCAGAAGTCCAATTCAGTTCAAGATCAAAGTTGTGGAAAGTCAACAAGCACGTGCCGATTCATTCACTACCGAAGCCAAAGATCATCTACCACACGAAGCTAAGTTGTTTCTCACTGTTTTGAAGTATTTTTGTGTGTCTCGAAAGGAAATACGAAAATTTGAAAAAAAAATTGGAAAACCAGTTTTGAAAAAAAAAAAAAAAAAAACCCAAAAAGAGTTGTTTTTAAGTCGTCTTTGTGTGTTT
The DNA here is from genome assembly GCA_024362995.1 of Heteromeles arbutifolia. Taxonomy (NCBI): domain Eukaryota; kingdom Viridiplantae; phylum Streptophyta; class Magnoliopsida; order Rosales; family Rosaceae; genus Heteromeles; species Heteromeles arbutifolia. Next base: position 26,832,075 of record JANCRC010000006.1, read on the forward strand.
GTGTCTTAGGTACCTTCCAACACAATGATGAAGATTTGATTTTTAATTGCATGACTTTTAAAGAAAGTTACAAACATGGATAGAAGTTTGATATGCTCTTGGTTTATGCTTATTTGTAGTTGTTTACAAATTCATATTTGATCACAAAAGGATAAAATCAGTTTTTGTAACATACTTGAAGGAAGGAACTCAAACTAATGCTACAACCCTGAGAGACTTGAGCTTATGCTTCTTTTGGAGAGTTATTAATATGTGATTCTTTGTTTTCTTAATTCGTTGTATGATCTCATTATTCTTTGCTTAGTTGCTACTTAGAATGCGTTTTCATCAATTTAGTTCCAAATGCTAGAACTCATATCCGTTTCATTCAAAGCATGATATTGAATTGCATAACACATAACAAGATGAAGTTGTTTAGTTACCACCATAACCAAATAGCCGTACCCTTCTACTTCATATGTTTTGTAGGTTTAACCCATTTTGAGCCTTATTTAGCCTATTTTCTTTGTTAACCACATTCTCCCTACTTAGCCTAGTGTAGGATTGTCCATACCCTTGTTCTTAAAAGATAGTGAAGCATGACTTAAAATGAATTCCTTTTGATCTACATTATGCAGAAAAACAAGTGTGAGGGAAGGATTGGTTGTTTTTAAGCTCATTTGTACGTTTTGTGTCTCAAAAGAAAAGAAAAAGATGAGAAACATGTGAAAAGAAAAGAAAGAAAAAAAAGAAAAAGAGTTTGAAAAAAAAAAAAAAAAAAAAAAAAAAGAGTTTAAGAGTGTTAATTGTTGAAGAAATGGTCCACAACATCAAATTTTGGCGCCGTTGCCGGGATTAGCAACTTTGCTAATCCCTTGATTCTTTTCTTTTCGTTTAGTTTGTTTTTATTTTAGTTTCTGACTTGTTTTGTTTTCTTGTTTTTAGGTACTAGTGTATGACTCGAACTTCCCAACTTGTTCGTGAGCACATCTTGGACTTTGACGACGATTTTGAGCGAACCTTGAGAAGGAAAAGAAAGAATCCAGAACCTCACCCGCCTAGTTCAAGTTCTGAAGCTGAGGTTGAGGAGCAAGAAGAGGCCGAATCTGAGGAGATAGAGGAGGCCGAGGTTGAAAAGGTTATGGCTGCAGATAATCGAACCATCAAAGAGCTTTCTGCCTTGGGTGTGGATAATGCCGCACCTCTATGCATCCAATACCCCGCGGCAGCCCAAGGGAAGACAGAGGAGTTCGAATTGAAATCAAGCTTGTTGCATCACATTCCGAAGTACCATGGGCTATCCATGGAAGATCCAAACAAGCACTTGAAGGAGTTTGAAGTAGTTTGTTCGAGCATGACCCCGGTGAATGTCGATGGTAGCATCTTGAAGATGAAAGCTTTTCCATTCTCTTTAATGGCCAAAGCTAAAGATTGGTTGTATGAACTAGCACCGGGGACGGTTACATCTTGGGAAAGTATGAAACGAGCATTCTTGGAGAAATTCTTCCCAACTTCACGAATCATTCTCTTGAGGAAACGGATTAGTGGCATCCAACAAAATCAAGGTGAATTGTTTCCTGCTTATTATGAACGTTTTAAAACTCTTGTTGCTTCATGTCCACAACACCAAATGAGGGAGGAGCTGCTCATTCAATACTTCTACGAAAGACTCCTCCCATTGAACGCCAAATGCTAGATACCTCGACAGGTGGTGCGTTGGTTGACAAGACCCCGATGGCTGCCAAGGCTTTGATTGCAAACCGAGCCCTCAATGCACAACAATATGAAGGTGTTGGACAGAGAGAGAACCCACGGCAACAACATGTCAATGAGGTAAGTGCAATTTCTGAAATTCAATCACAATTAGCTAACCTTACCTGTCTTGTGTCTCAGGTTGTAATTGGGTCCAAAGCACAAGAAAATCAAGTTTGCACCGTGTGCTCCATCCAAGGGCATCTATCCGAGAATTGCCCTCAGTTGATCGAGAATGGTGGATGGGAATCTGCCAATGCTATTGGATTCCAAGGTCAAAATCAAACCAAATACGATCCATACTCGAACACATACAACCCCGGATGGAGAGAACAAACACATTTACAGCCACTTTCTACCCCTCTGTTGCAACCCCCATTCAACCTAAACACATCCCTTCATCCAAACACATCCACAAACATCCATAGACACTTGTACCGCAGCAAGGTGGGGAAGAAGAAGACCCTTTGGCATTTCAAGCTTGAAGATTGGAGCGTTTTAGGTGTACTTCGTTCTTGTTTTCAATGTCTACTTTGTTATTACTTTCTGATTTTGCTGTGACCATGAGTGGCTAAACCCCTACTTAGTTAGGGGGAAGTTTGAAGCCATTAACATGCTTGAGATATGAATTGATTTCCTCCAATTGTGATTTGATAAGTTGTGATTGCAATTCAATTAACTATTTTCTTCATAACTGATTCTTCTATGTTGATTAAGGATGCATACTTAGTTTTCATACATGAGTTTGATGCTAGAATATAAATGAGTTTCACCTAATCGTTACAAGTTTATATTCATGAGTAGTGAAGGTTGCTAGTCAAAATCGCGTTAATTGAATTCTTGGCAAACGTATCATGCATTCATAGTTACAATTGCCTTGTCAACACTTATGATTTTCATGGAACGTAATGATCTTTGATTGTATCTCTATTATGCATTCATGTAGGGGACTTTTGGAGAATGATTTGGGTTGTCGCATGCATTCATCCAATTCAATGAGTAAAGGAAAATCTAAGGGTTAATTAGTGTATCACGGTTAATCTGGGGTGTTGAGCATCATAAGTTATTGAAAAGTAATTGGAAATCGATTTATGTACAAGTGTGTCATGTGTGGAGAATTGACCTCTAACTAATCCATCCATCATCTTATTTCTCAAATTTGTTTTACAATCTGCCTAGTTTAGAACTTGTTTAGTTGTTTCAAATTCGTCCAAATCAAAAACCCCTTTTACCTTCTTGTTTCAAAGTGTTTAAAATCTGTTTTGTTTGTGTTTTTTAAGTTGTTTTGAATCTTTTGAACTTGTTTTGAATCTTTTGAGTCTATTCAAACATTTTAAACTTTGTTTTTATGTTTTTTTTGAGTCAGTTTAGAGGTTTTGTGCATTATATAATGCACAAAATAGCATTATATAACAATTTTCCTCATGAATGGATAAGTATGATCTGTGGAATAGGGACAAGTACTCCACTTAGCCGTTAGCCCTGACCATGAACAATCCTGGTAGGCTCAAATCAATTCTCATAACTTCCTTTATTAAAAGTTCTAAGTTCAATAAGATATCTAAATGAAATGATTGGTCTCGTTTATCTTCAACAGTGTAGTAGTGTATTGTGGTAACTTATAACACTGGGGTTCTGAGCATGTGAGTGCGAGTGTCACATTCATATGCAATACTGTTGAAATTTGAATTATACTCATCAATAAAAAAAAATAAAGATGCATATGCATACAGTCTACACCAGAGCACTATCTCATAAAATGAAATATAACATTTTATAGGAAACTAAATAAAATTAGATATAGACGGTGGGAAGGAAAGTGACTGTAGAAAACAGACCTGATCTTCTCTTTGAGAAGGTGCTGAGACAATTTGGACATCTATGTTAGTGGTCAACCTATCTTGGCAAGTTACAACGTTGACTCCACTACGAACATCCACTCTAGAATCTGTAAGCTTATTAGTTATGAAGTCAACTCTGTTAGGTTCTTCAACAAAAAGGTTTTGGGCATGCATGCTGTTCTCATTACTCGTTGAGCTATCCATTCCGTGCCAGACAGATAATCCAGCACCATGATCAAATTTAGGTCCACCATACCACGTACTAGAGGGATCCCTGAATGACTCAGGAAATCCTGAAAAGCACCAGAGACACCTGGTCACATATTTCATTTTTGGAAACATTGCAAAAGATATATTAAAATCATTGAAACAAATGACTTTTATATGCGTAAAAAAAGATTACTCTATAAGTTTCGTCTATGTAATGGGGAAAAAAAAAACATAAAATAGGACCCGATAGAGGTCTAGAAGCAGAGTTCGATACAATGGATGATGCATGTTACTGTTAAAAGACCAGAGACAGTAAAATGTGATCAGGGAGCAGAAGGGAAAAATATGTGATGATATGTTTTTCTTTAAGAGAATGGAACCATGGAATGTCCAGCCATTCCAGGTAAAAGTAGAAACAAAAAAAGAAATTGCAAGACTTTAAAAAATGCGAAAAACTGATTCAACGAATCAAACACAAATGAAAAAGGCATCCGCAGCTATGCATTTTACCTCCAATTTTTTGTGGAAGCAGAGAAGCATTATGAAAAATGGAACCAAGCATCGGTTGCTCAATAGATGAAATTCCTGCATCTCTCCGAGAATCCACATCCTCAAATTCTGTCGATAATGTTTGTCCACTCAAGTCAACTCTGTTTGGACTTGAAGCAAAGGATGTTCGAACTGGACTTGAAGCAAAGGATGTTTGAATTGGACTTGAAGCAAAGGATGTTTGAACTGGATTTGAAGCAAAGGATGTTTGAAACATACGGACAGCGGAGTTTGCCTGTGAAGAGCAAGGAAGGACAGCGAGTCTTATTTTTAAACCAAAAGTAGTAGTAATAATAATAATAATAATAATAATAATAATAACTGTAGGAGCATCTGTATCCTACTGCAACATACGCACAGATCATGTACACACATTTTTAAACCAAAAAAAAAAAAAAAACTGGATTACCTCTTCCACATTTCTGTAATGCACAAGAACGATGTGCTGTAAATGCCTGCAAACAAAGAAAACAGAGTCTTATATGACTTATTGATATACAGAGAATGCAGAAATTTTAAACATCAGTTCTTGGGCATGGATGATTTCTTTTTTCCCGGAGAGGTGGTTAATGGAATTTATGCAACCCAATCGAAACCTAATTTATAGCTTCGAACAGAAAACTCACGTGTCAAGCATCCAATAACTCCGCCGTTGAAAATTCGCATTGTCCTCCCCATGGGCATGGTAACAATGAAGTACGTCTACACTGCCAGCCTAAAAAATGTCAAAAACCAACAGAGAGCTAAATATCAAACAACACCAATGGCCATACCAGCCAAAATAATTGAAGCAACTAAACTCACGAGAGAAAAAAAATTTACCATTTTTCCAATGCACATAAATGGAAAAGGTCAAATCATTGCTAACAATAAAGCCTTGAATTTAAATATTTGGGCACCAGAAAGACAAACATAGTGATATCTAAGTAGATAAAGGGAGAAGAACCTAATAATCTCTTACATAATCCTATTAAAAGAAGAAATGAAAACAAAAAGGAATGTTTAAACACGGGGATTAAATAACCTAAATGACCATCAGCTTCCAAAGTAGTTAAATTAAGAATTTACCATTTGTGTAACATTTGCAACACGCAGCGCTGGATTTCAGAAAAAAACTGTACTCTTTATAAGTTTTATTTACTTAAAAACTACGGATGCTCAAGTAACCCAAAATTCAGGTCTATTATAGAAACATTGAATGCTCAAAGAACTCTGGACAGCTGAAAGCAATAATCATAGCATATGACCCATGGATTCTCTGCTTACTTTGATCTTTACAATTACAACCTAGAATGATGAATCACGTCTTAATACTACAAATAGTCTATTAAAGTGACTAACATTGTTGTACCCACAAAATGTACGATGACAACCAAACAATGACTCACTCTATCTCTTAGAATCAACCCTATAGGTGTACTTACTAATAATAGATTGAACAGCACACCTTCAACTTTTCATGGGCTTCTTTTACAGTCTTTCCATCTTTTTTCTTCCTCCAGCAATGACCATCTTTACGAAAATATCGAAGTGCTTTTCGATCAAACAGGTACAAAGAACCACCTGGAAAAATGAATATCACTTAGCTTCCGTTTGCATATACCAAGTAAGAAGGTCAGTGATCCATCTTAAGTAACAAATGCCCAAATGCCCAAAGATCATTTTGGATGATTCTATGCATAGAATGGGAATGGAAGAATCAGATAATTAAATGAAGCAATTTAAGATACATGTGTGTGTGCCTACGGCCCTACATTATGTATATGAGAAATAGAAAATACCAGTCCAACTGTTTCACATCTTAACCCGCATTAAATAGTAATAATAATGATAATCAAGCAATTAGTGAGTAATTTAAACATAACTTGGAATTCCTTGTAGAGGGTTTCTTAGGACCCAACTTTCAAAAGAAAATAACAGAATGGGCAACCCCAGGGAAAACAAAAGGAGAAATGTTTCATCAACCAAAAATGGTTCTTAAGACAGTTTCTGGCCTTCTCATAATCTACAAGTAAATGAAGGTCACCTCCCAAGAATTAATAGCATGGTTTTCCAATTTTAGTTGGAAATCAGTAAATCCAAAGAAAAACTATAATAGCCCAACAAACTGAAAGTAGAACTTAACAAATTCAGACTTAACACATCGTCATCAAGAAAAACTATCCAAATGTAGCCATTCAGAAAAACATGCAAAGGCCAACCTGGAGGCCTGACAGGCGGATCTGTGGTCAACTCAAAATTCTGAGAGTTGTGAAGTATTTCACAAATTTCAGCTGGACGAAGCCAACGGTTCTTTGATTCTTGCAATATCTGGGAAAGGTCTGTCAAATTCCCAAAGTACCAACAGATAAAAGATCTTAGAAACAAAAATAATATATATGAATACAGGGTCCGATTCAAATTCGAAGCAAATACATAGACATAAATTAACACTTTCAGCATCCCCATTCTGTAAATAAATACACTAGATGCACCAGAGGAAATTTGTCACAGAGACGATACAACTCAATGCACTTACAATGCATTACAAGATTACTTTCGGCTTTCAAAATAGCATTCCATTACAAAATTACTGACTCAGTTAGTCCATGCAAACTAACCCTTTAACCAAAGGTGCACTTAGTACTACAGTCTAGAGGGTATTCCTCTTCACTTGTAAGTGAGAGGTCTTCGGTTCGATTATCTCCAAAGGTGAATTTGAACCACATTATTGCTAGCTCATTATGAGGCTAAGTCCACCTCTTTCCTCCTTAGTGTAGAAATATCGTTTGTTCAAAAAAAAAAATCACCAAATGTGAGAAATTGAGAGTTTCACACGCATGCATGAAGTGTTAATCAATGATCACGCCCAAAAATTATTTCAATCACCAAAAAAATCACAGCCATTCTTGAAAATAACTATTATCGAGTGAAAAATTGCAAACAAAAATTGAAAAATCCAAATTTTAATCCAATAAAATCAAGAAAAATGACGGAACAAAACGAGAAATGAAGAAAGAGAAGAGGGAGAGAAAGCTGACCTAGGTGCTGATTGGGGAGGCATCTCCTGGTATCAGCCATGGGCGACCAAATGACGAGCTCGCATAAACCCTAGATTTCATGGGCGACAGAGAGAGAGAGTGTGTGAGGGACTGTGATTACCACCACCAATCCACACAGAGAACAAAACGCCAACAAAAATACATGTCCAGAAATCGCAGAAATCAATTTTTGCTCTGCTCGCAAACAAAACGGTAACAAAATCGAAGAAGCAAGAACCGAGAGGAAGAACTGGCGAATGCTTTCAGCCAGCCAGTCTAGAGAGAGAGACTGGGGAACGAGGTTTGGGTTAAAGGAACGTACCTTGGCCTTGAAGAGTCGAGACTCAGAGAGAGAGGGAAAGCGAAGCGTGTGAAAAGAATTGGAGAGAGAGAGGGATTGGAAGTTGATGTGGAATACCTTTGCGTTTATACTAATCCGACGTGTCATATATGGTTTTCCTTCCTTTTATGTCCAGCTGGTCTTGGCAGCTTCGCGTCCTATTTAGCCCCAGTTTGGGGTTGAGGTGATTTTAAAAAAAGCTGCTATGAAAAAAAGCTGTGACAGTTTTTGGTGTTTGGTAAACATTCAGCTTCAGCTTTTTTTCACAGTTTTGGGTGAAAAAAAGCCAAAAACAAGAAGCTGCAAAACCCAGCTTTGAAAAACCGGCTTTTTTCACATCTGTTTTACATAAAAGTTCACAAAACACTATAATACTACTTTTTTTTTTCAAAAGCACTTTTACAAAAAAAGTTTACCAAACACTCTGCTGCTTTATTCCACAGCTGCTTATTCTCACAGCACAGCAGAAGCAGCTTTTTTTCAAAGCACAGCAATACCAAACCAGCCCTTACTTTCGAAATTGATGTCGCAGCATTCATTTTTTATTTTTGGTCATCGGTCAAACATAAAGAATGTATCCACCTATCGACCCCCTCTGTTCATTAGAAAAAAGTAAGGGTTTGTTTGATATCTTATTTGAAATTTTGTATCATTTTTCAAAATATTTCTTAAAAATATTTTTTTTAAATATTATTCTTTAAGACTCAAAAACTTGATTAGTTTGCGATTTAAAATTTTTAAATCTTACAACTAAACAAATAGATCTAAAAAGAGAGGGTTGCAAGGGAGGGAGAAAGAGGAGAGAGGAGGAAAAAAAAGTAAGAGATGATTGAAGGAAGATTGAATGAGATAGAGAGGAAAATGAGTGAGAGGAAGAACCGAGAAAATGAAGAGAACGAATTAGAGGAGAGACGAAAAAGATAAAAAAAAAAAAAAAAAAAGAGGAGAGAGAGAAGAAAATAGAGAGATTTGGAGTGAGGGGGGAGGAAGAGAAAAGAAAGGAGTGAGTTTAAGTTTAAAAACTAAAAAAACTCATTTTTTATGTTTTTAGAGAATAGACTATATTTTTGAGTTAGTCTTGAGTTTAGTTTTTGAAAATAGTCCTATCAAACAAGTTTTCAAGGCCTAAAATTTGAAAATTATTTTTGAGTTTAAAAAGTTGGATTCAAGTAGAGTACTAAACAGACCATAAGTATCCAAGTATTGTTCTTGTGTACTTTCATTTCACCATTAATTTCAGAGAGATTTTTAGTTAAAATGGTCTATAAAATTGATATATTTTCTCACTTGGTTCTTGTGATTTAAAATTAATAGAAGTGGCTTAGAAGATTGTTCGCCGTCAATCATTTTTGTCATGCCGTGAGAAATCTAATGAAGATTGAAAGTATTTTTGTCATATCATCATCTCCTCTTAAATTGGTAATTTTTTCAGTTTAATGAAGTTTTTTTTTTTCCTCACAAAAGAACCAAAATAGTTGACTGGACAATCTCAGAAACCAAAGTGAGAAGTTATGACAATTTCATAAACTATTTTGGCTAAAAAGCCTGTTTGCAATTTTTATTTGAACAAATTTTGTTTTGAAGTTTATTTGTAATTGCTAAAATATGAATCTCCGAGATTAAAAATATAAGATTTAATAGTTATGACGGCCAAAACATTCGTACTATTGAATGCTATGTAACATAAGTCACACCATTTATTTGAACAAATAAAATTAAGAAATTTGTTCGGTGGGTACATGTTAATATGCTAAGTAATCACATTACTCTCAAATTTGTGAGGCAAATTGGAGTCTACTCTACGAATTCGAAGATATAAAAAGTGTTTTATCTAACCACAACAACAGGTGAAGCGATGATGAATTTTTCACTCCCTTGTCATTTTCACACTGTTTAAAGAGTGAGTGAGGAAAAAAATCAAAAACAAAGTCTCAATGAGTTGAAATTTGAATCGAAATGGATTATTTTGCTTTTTTCTTCTTGTGTGCCTTTTATGATAGCAATCTTTGGGTTGAGAGAAAAAACAAAGGAAAAGATAGTATGAAGATTGAGTTTGTGTCATTTCCAATTCATATCTACTATTGACAAAAAAAAAAAAAAAAAAAAAAAATCCTCATATCTACCATTAACTGTATCAAAATATAAAAAGAAAAATGTTATAGTTCCATGAAGATTCGTTAGATTAGATGAAAAGCGATGGGAAAAAATACCTAAAAGAAAATCGTTTCTTCATTTAGTGTGTGTTAGAGTGTGTCATGTTATGATAAATGATTAATACTAACTTTTGGATAAAGAAAATTCCATCTCATTAAATTTGGATTGAACAAAAAATTCTCAACTATCTCTTAAGGCTCATTTGGAAATGCTTTTAAAATGATTAAAATCGGCTCATTTGGAAGTGCTTTTAAAATGATTAATTGAGTTCCAAAAAAGCACATGTGCTTCTTGCAACCATGGAGCACTTAAATGTTTTTTCCAGGATCCACTTGGATTTTTATCATGGGTTGATTTAAAAAACATTTTCATATTAAACGCTTTCAGTTATTTTAAAAACACTTCCAAACAAACCCTTAATCTAGTAGCGCTTCTTGTTTCAATCGGTGCCAACTTCGAATCCTTTCTCTTCTCATGATAAAAATCAATCCCTAAATATTGAAAGTCCTATAAAATGCAGTATCAAAAACATATTTAGTCTAAAATACTTTGGACAAGGGTATTTTTCTTGTGATACAATACACCTTGTAAACAGACAAGGGTATATACAACTGGTGATAGTTAAGATTCTCTCCTTGTTAATTTCAATTTCTTCACATGTTAACATATTACTCTCTAAGAGCAATTCCACCCATAAAAAATGTGCTGGCACAAGGTCCATTTAGAGCAACTCCAGCTGAGCAAAATAGGCTGGCATAGTGTAAAACCCCTCCACCCCTAAAAATAGGCTAGCCCAAAGTCCAAGCCAGCTTGTAGGCCGGCCTAAAATGGACTGAGTGAGGAACTGGCCTATCTGACGTCAACGAAGGCCAAATTTTTTTTTTTTGGCTTAGGCGCGTGGGAAACACGCACGTTCCCGACAACAACCAAATGGCGAGCCCCGCCGATGCAGGCGCACTAAAGGGGCTCAGGACATGGCCACGTGGTGCAACATAAAATATTGTTGACAGAACATGAAAAATTGTTCAAACTCGAGGATGGTGAAGATGAAGCGTTCGTAATGGAAGAGAAAGATGAACATAGAAGGTAGAGAGCTTCACATTCCTGTCGTGTCATGAAAGCTATGGGTCAGATCTCCAAACCCAGATGTGCCGCAAACTTGGATAGAAAGAGGAAAAGACAAGGTAATGATCTCTTGGAAGATTATTTTATCCCCAACATTTTATTCTCTGATCATATTTTTAGACGTCGTTTTAGAATGCAATGAAGTTTGTTCAACAAAATCATAATTGCTATTTGCAACCATGATCCATACTTTGTGCTAAAAAAAGGATGCTTTTCATGTTCTAGATCTTCTTCCTGAGCAAAAAATTATTGCTGCCTTACGGATGCTTGCATATAGAGCATCTGCAGATCAAGTGGATAAGATAGCGAGGATGGGAAAATCAATTGTTCTAGAGTCCCTGATGAGGTTTTGCTCCGCAATCGAAGCCCTCTACAACAATGAGTACCTTCAGAAACCCACGACAATGGACCTGTGAAGGCTTTTGAAGAAGGGTGAGATGCGAGACTTTCCTGGCATGATTGGAAGCATCAACTGTATGCACTGGACCTGGAAAAACTGTCCAAGTGCGTGGCAAGGAGCTTATGGTGACAGAAAATGAGCCAAAAGTATCATTTTGGAAGCAGTGTCATCATTTGATACATGAATTTGACATGCTTTTTTTGGTGTTCCAGGAGCTCAAAATGACCTTACCCAATCTCCAGTGTTTGACGATGTGCTGCAAGGAAAAGCACCGAAAGTCATATATTGGGTCAATGGACATAAATACGAAGGAGCAACTACCTAGCATACATCAATTATCCAAGGTGGACATCGTTTGTCAAAACAGTGCCACATCCATAAAGTGAAAAGGAAAAACACTTCGTAAAATGTCAAGAAAGTGTAGGAAGGATATGGAGCGTTGTTTTGGTATCCTGCAAGCTCGTTTGGCGATTGTCAAGGCTGCTGCCAGATTGTTTGATGTCGAGGCTCTTTGATCCATTATGATGACGTGCATCATTCTCCACAACATGATTGTGGAAGATGAGTATGATTATGATGCCATCGATGAATACGAGCCAGACACTATGAAAAATTCTAGAAGACGTATATATTGTGCTCATGACCGCATCGAAGATCCCGTGCAACACGAGCCATTGGAAAGGGATGGACGTTACAATCAATTGATCATTGAACGATACACTTCAATGCAACGATCATACATGCACTTAAGCTGTCAAAGTGACTTGATTGAGCACTTGTGGGGATTGAAACAAGGTGAAGAAACTTAAAAGGAGCTTGTGGTCGAACAATAAAGTTCTTAGTTTATTTGGTGTGTTTATGTAATTTTATCTGGTGTGTTTTTTTAAGTTTAATTGGTGAGTTTATGTAATTTTATTTAGTGTGTTTATGTAATTTTATTTGGTGTGTTTATGTAATTTTATTTTGGTGTGTTACACCCGCATTTGTATTACACCTGCATTTTATAATATTGTCTTATCCCACATTTTATAGACACTTTAAGCACAAGCCTAGTACAATGCGAACAACAAAAACAAATCATTCACCAGATGTGAATGCTGGAATGTTGTCAAAGATTGTCCCAAATACAAACTTGTGCCAACCGGTCCAGAAGTTGTCATGCACGGCATCCCTCTACATAGTTCACCAGAAGCAGACCCGGACCAATAGGAATGCGACACATTTGAAGAGCGGGAAGAGACGCCTGAAACAATGCCGGAGCCGACTCGTCAGTCCCTAAGACCTCAAGGTAAAAAGGCGGCAAAGAAAAAAGGAAGTTCTTCCAAGAATGACTGCACAAAATATATGGACGAACTTGCTCGCCAAGGTGAACTAACCATGGCGCGGAACGCGGCTAAAGATGAGGCAAAAACTACGACTATGCAAGCAATCTTAGCAACTACTGAGAGATGTGATGCGACTAATGAGAGACAAAGAGAACTACTTAATTGAGAAACGGAGATGCTTAAAGAAGAAATGATGGCTCAAGCAGATCGTGACACTGTGAACAAACCTCTACTAGGAATGTCTCCGAATTCTAAATATTTTTGGACATCGGAAAAAGAGGACGTGGTACGAATGAGGCGTGCAAAAAACGAGTAAACAAGTGGAGAGGGTTCTAGCTACACAGATCCTAGCAACGAAGATCCTAGCACCACATATCCTAACTCCTCAGACTTTATATAATTTCTAATTTATTTTTGTACTTTATGTAATTTCGTATTTATTTTTAATACTTTATGTAATTTCTTGTTTATTTGTAGTACTTTATGTAATTTCTTATTTATTTCTAGTACTTTATGTAATTTCATATTTATTTTTATTATTTTATTTAAACACACCAAATAAAATTACATAAACACACCAAAATAAATTGCATAAACACACCAAAATAAATTGCATAAACACATCAAATAAAATTACATAAACACACTAAATAAAATTACATAAACTCCCAAATAAACTTAAAAAAAAAACACCAAATAAAATTACATAAACACACCAATAAACTAAGAACTTTATTCTTCGACCACAAGCTCATTTTAAGTTTCTTCACCTTGTTTCAATTCCCACAAGTGCTCAATCAAGTCACTTTGACAGTTTAAGTGCATGTATGGTCGTTGCATTGAAGTGTACTGTTCAATAATCAATTGATTGTAACGTCTATCCCTTTCCAATGGCTTGTGTTGCACGAGATCTTCGATGCGGTCATGAGCACAATATATACGTGTTCTAGAATTGTTCATAGTGTCTGACTTGTATTCATCGATAACATCATAATCATACTCATCTTCCCATGTTGTGGAGAATGATACACGTCATTATGATGGATTGACGAGCCTCGACATCAAACAATCTGGGAGCAGCCTTGACAATTGCCCAACGAGCTTGCAGGATACCAAAACAACGCTCCACATCCTTCCGACACTCATCTTGACATTTTGCGAAGTGTTTTTCCTTTTCACTTTGTAGACGTGACATTATTTTGACAAACGATGTCCACCTTAGATAAATGTCGTCTACTAAGTAGTATGCTCATTCGTATTTATGTCCATTGACCCAATATGTGACTTTCGGTGCTTTTCCTTGTAGCACCTCGTCGAACACTAGAGATTGAGCAATGACATTGAGGTCATTTTAAGCTTCTGGAACATCGAAAAAAGCATGCCAAATCCATGTATCAAATGTTGCTACCGCTTCCAAAATGATACTTTTGGCTCCTTTTCTGTCGCTATATGCTCATTGCCACGCACTTGGACAACTTTTCCAAATCTAGTGCATACAGTCGATGCTTCCAATCATGCTAGGAAAGCCTCGCATCTCATCTTTGTTCAAAAACGTTTGCAGGTCCATTGTCGTGGGTTTCCGAAAGTACTCATTGTTGTAGAAGGCTTAGATTGCAGAGCAAAACCTCATCAAGGACTCTAGAATAGTTGATTTTCCCATCCTTGCTACCTCATCCACTTATCTGCAGATGTTCAATATGCAAGCATCCATAAGGCAGCATTAATTTTTTGCTCAGGAAGAAATCTTAGAACATGAAAATCATCCTTTTTTTTGCACAAAGTATGGTTCATGGTTGCAAATAGCAATCATGATTTTGTTGAACAAACTTCGTTGCATTCTAAAACAACGTCTAACAATATGATTAGGGAATAAACTATTGGGGATAAAATAATCTTCGAAGAGATTATTACCTTGTCTTTTCCTCTTTCTATCCAAGTTTGTGGCACATCTGGGTTTGGAGATCTAATCCACAGCTTGCATGACACGACAGGAATGTGAGGCTCTTTGCCTTCTATGTTCATTTTCCTCTTCCATTACGAACGCCTCATCTCCACCATCCTCGAGATTGAACAATTTTTCCTGTTCTGCCAACAATAGTTTCTGTTGATGTGCCACGTGGCTATGTCCCGCGCCCCTTTAGTGCGCATGCATAAGCAGGGCCAATCGTCTGGTTGCTGTCGGGAACGCGCGCCCACACACACGTTTCCCATGAACCTGATGCAAAAAAAATCTAGCATTCGCTGACGTCATACTAACGCCAACATGACGTCAAATAGGCCGGTTCCTCACTCAGTCCATTTTGGGCCGGCCTACAAGCTCGCTTGGACTTTGGGCTGGCTTATTTTTCGGGGTGGAGGGGTTTTACACAGTGCTAGCCTATTTTTTTTGGCTTTGGCCCAACCTATTTTGCTCGGCTGGAGTTGCTCTAAAGCAAAAAACAAACCAACAAGTCACTCTCAATTCCACATTAAGATGTGGCAACTGAAAATTCAACTGCTAGTGAAGATAAGAACAAGCAAAAATAGAAGCCCATGAAAATGCTCGTATCACAAGCTATGACTGCAAGTTGTAGCAGTTATAGATTAGCTAGGGTCGTCCTGGCTCTGTCCTGGAAACCTCGGCTAAATTTTGGGCATTCCGTTTACTACTGAGTCGGCTTTTCCCTGTCTTTTGTTAACCGACTAGTAAGTACGGAAAGTCATCTCAAGTAAGAAATGAAACCAGCACATAGTAGAAGGTATAATTATCAGTTTGAAGTTTCAACACATGCAACAATACACGTACAGGGAATGATGAACCGTACAAGGTTGAAGATACTTATCTTCCTCAATCGACCGAGGGTTCACGCTTAACGACTGGCTTTAAAGAATTATCCTGACCAAAAGAAAGGAAATAAATGTAATCAAATTGTAGTCAACTTACACACCTCACTCCTATCTGATAAACATGCACTAAATTGCCAAGATAGGAAATTTATTTCTACCAACCTTCGTACAAATGTAAATATAATGAACCTCAGGGTTTTTTCCTAGCAATTCCTCCGCTGGGCTTCCATCACCATGCAGCGGAACAGGATTTGTCAGATCCCATATTGGAGGTTCTGGTTTATCTTCACAGGAAAGTTTCTCTACATACATGGTGATGGCACGGACATAAATCAACACATATATATAATATAAAAGATCAAATGCCACGAAAAATACGAGGTAACCAACCCATCACATGGAGTTTTATCATCCACGAGCATGACTCTCTCAACAAGCGCAAACGAAACAATGCGGCACCATATGTGACCTACAGCAGCATGCAGCATGTTTGAGACAAGTTATGGTTACACAAAATGCAAAACAAGAACATGAAAAAAGAGGGCGGGCTGGGCGGGGGAAGGGAGGGTATATTGAAATCATAGGCCGAGAATAAAAGAATAAGCAACATTACCAGAAAGTAGACTCCTTTATCCTTGAGGACCCTATAGGTTGTTATTAACTGCTTTAATATATGGTGGGTGAACAAAATCAAGAAAATAAACAAAACCAAAAGTTTAGGACAACTACATTTACTTATTAAAACAGATTTATACCTCCAAACTTCCTCAAGCATCTCGATAGCATTTTGCCGCGAATTACTTCCACACTACGCATGAAAAATCGCACAACAGAAGAAACATAAATAACGAAACGACATAAAAACAAGCACAAGAACATAGCACAAGGGTTATCAGCACTTACCAAAAGAGAATCTAGAGTCCCTGAAAAATAAAAATTCACAATATGAAGTGCATTCCGCAGTTTAGTTTAGTTGTGCCGGAGAATATAATTAAATAATTACGACGAGAATTAAAAATGAAGTACCTTTGTCAACAACAGCATCAAAGGAAGCAGTTTCGAAAGCACTCATATCTCGAACATCCATTTGCAAATCTAATTAATTATTAATAAACAAAATTAAGAGCAAATTAACCAAAATACAAATAAATAACTCATAAAAATATCAAATTTAAAATATAAAAAAACATACATTTGAGGTGTGGACGATTCCAGTACTTGCTCTGCATAGTTTGGATGACCACAGATGAAATGTCAATACTAACCACATCCTCGTACCCATCATCAACCATCCCCTCGCTGAACGCTGCGTTTTAGGAACCAATTCCTTTGGAGTTTTGAGTGTGAATCAAATGGGAGATCTGAATCATCTGATCGGGTGAGTGCCGGTGCAGGGAGAAGGCAGAGTACGTACCTGAGTTGCCGCAGCCGACGACAAGGATGCGGTTGTGTTGGTTGGGATAGCGAGGGGCGTAGAGATTGATCAGCGGAGCCAAAGATTGGTACTTTTGTTACCAGTCGAACGATCCTGATTCGTTGGCGTAGCGGTTGTCCCAGTACCGCGACTCGCCGTACGCCTGCGTCGTCGTTCCCATCGTCATCTCTCTCTCTCTCTCTCTCTCTCTCTCTCAGAGTCTTCACTGTTCCTTTGTTATTCAGTCGGTTTCCCTTTATGGTTTGTCGTTGACGAGCTCGCCCGTGATGCTATAATTGCATAGGGGCATTAATGTCATTTTGCATGAGTAGCTTCCTTGATTGCCACCTGCTGGCGGGTTAAAGCACTTGAATTTGTTTCAACATTTATTATACAAGTGTAGAATTTTTTTTTCTTTTCAAGCATCTTTTTATTTGTATAATTATATATAATTTATGTGTTCGCGTTTTGAACACATTCAAAAATTTATCTGCTAGAATGTCATCCAATTTTTTTTTTTTGGCAAATGAATGTCATCCAATTTTTTCACGTAACAATATGCGATTAATTATGATGGTGTTGCAAGCATGGTCTAAAATATCCATAATATCCCGATATTTCCATCGAAATTTCCGTGTTTTTGGACTACCGATATTTCCGATGTCATCGATATTTCCATCGAAATTTCCGTATTTTTTAAATTTCTATATTTAAAAAAACACCAAGGGGATTCGAACCCCTCCCATTTTACTCCTTCAACACCTTGACCACCATATCACTTATATTTTTGTGAAAATATGCTAAAATATTTATATATTTTCTAGACTCACAATGTTTGCCAGCTCGCTATATAATCAACTTAAATCAGTTAAATCCATCATGCAATGCATTTCCTTCCAATTTTTATGATAAACTAATAGATAATTGACTAAATAAACATCCTGCAAAGTTTCAATAAAAATTTCCAAGTTTTTCTTACAATTTCCGTGGTTTTTATTCAATTTTTATCGATATCGATAATATCCCGATATTTCCATCGAAATTTCCGTGTTTTTGGACTACCGATATTTCCGATATCATCGATATTTTAGACCTTGGTTGCAAGTATATGTCTCATTAATTATGATGGTGTTGCAAGTATATGTCTCTCTTTTGAAATAAAATTACAAGGCCAAATCATGATATAGTTGTTGGCTCATTTTAGTTCTAGCCAAATTATGATTTTGTAGTTTTAGTGAAGTTTATACCGACATGTAACAACCCGTCCCGGAAAATATTTATCATTGGTGTGAAAAGACGATATTGCCCTTGGACGTTAAATTGTGTTGTGTGGTTTAAACTTGGTTTTGGGCCAATTAAATGAAGTCCTAATTGTTTGGAACCAATTAGGATTAGATTTTATGTATTTTTGGGTTGTTGACCAATCCTAGACCACACACCTCATTTCTCTCTCTTCTCCCCCATGCTCTCTCTCTTCTCCCCCGTGCTCTCTCTCTCGAACTCACATCTTCTCTCTTCTCCCTTGTACGGACGACACCCAAAACCCTTTGGAACCTTGCAGATCGAGGGATTTAAGCACACCATTGCATTCCTAGTGCCATTTCGAGTTGATTGGTACCTATTTCAGGTAAGGATACCTTCGATACCTTGAGAACCCGAGAAACCAATTTTCATGCATTGTTCATATGGACGTAAAACTACTTGTTTCAGGGAATTTCAAGCTCACAAGGAGCTTAAGGAGGTCCTCACGAGTCTCGGGGTACTTCGTTGGAAGGGAGTAGACGTCGGAGGGCCGAGATCGACGTGATTTTAGGTAAGCCGAACTATCGAGCTTTCTCGGGGAAAGTCTAGTGAATTTTAAGCCTTGAAACTTATATAACGTGATTCTACATGTTATTAGCTTCATTTTGGTACCAATTTCGTGAAAAATGGTGAAGAATCGAATGAGATATAAGTTTTTGAAAAATTTCCAATTTTCCGGCGACTGCGACGGTCGCCGAAGTTGAAGGAAGAAGATGAGAGAATATTCCGTTAAGTTTAACGGAATATTCTAACGGCGTCAGTAACGCCGTTAAATTTTTATTAAGGACTTAACAGAATATTCGACGGAATATTGCTAACGTTTGTTAGGAATCCGTCAGGGTTGGCCGCGCGTAGGGCCGTACCCTCGTCGGCGCGTGGCAGTGCGTGGGGCATCGAAAAATTATTTTAAAAATATGGGGATGTTCCTGAGGTTGTGTAGATCGTGGTGGTATATTCATATACCCAATTTGAGCAATATATGAGAAGTTATTAGCTAGAGTTGGTTATGTGCTATTAATTGACGTTTATTTCGTTAATTCTCATATAGGCAAGATCTATCCTGAGGACGAGCGCCATCAATCGAGGCTCGGGGGTTATGACCCTTCGATATATCTGTGAGTGGGCTTTTGTTTTCCGTATATACCTATATAAATGAGATTTTTCCCAGAAAATCAATTTAAGTGAAATGTGATATGAAATGTGATATGATATGCCATGCAAAGTATATATCTATTTTATTCATGCATTAGTAGCTGTATATAATGGTAATTGGCGTTGTGGACGCGCATGTAAGTATCAGGTGAGTATATATCGATGATAGAGAATGATTAATATGAAATGATGATTATGTGAGATGTATTGAAAGCTCATAAACATGCACCTCGGTGTTAGTGCTCCCGCCCAGGGCCAGGGCATAGTCCTTCACGTGATGTTCACCTCCTGCACCATACGCTCACCTTGGATCCAAGTTAGGTGCATAGTTCTGTCGTACAGACCACTATAAGTGGTTCAGACTCGTAGGTGACCCGCGATTAGCACACAGTCTTTACGTGATCGTAGCACTAGAGCGTATTTATTTACACACAGTCTTGTCGGTCAGACCAAGTGAGGTGGTTCCGACTCGTGTGCAGGATATATACAAATATGATGATGAGATATAATGAGATTGATTATGAGCTATAGTTCAGCCGAGCTGATCACTCGGTGGACATGTTGTTATCTATGATGAGTTTATTTCACCTGATATATTTATGTGATTTGATGAGATATATTTGGCATGGCATATACCTTGCATATCACTACTTTTGGCAGGATTTTGAGTTATGAGTTGAGATGAGTATATATGTATATATGCTATTTTTCTGGGAAATTATGCAGGTTTTACGGCGAGGGGTTAGAACCTTTGAAAAGAGAAAATGTTTTGAAAAGATTTGTTTTTGCCCACTCACGCGTTTTGTTTTTTCGCCCCTACAGGTTCTAGGTAGCAGTGATTTGGTGGCCACGAGGGATCCAACGGTGTTCTGACAGAATTTACAAAAGTAGGATTCACATTCGGGTATTATATTTTAGTAATTGTCCTTGACTGCAACTAGACGTTTTTATTGCTCTGAATGTGTATTTACATTTATCTTATTAGCTTCCACACTGTGCATATGGTTACGTCACTCTCACGTGACGGCCAGCACGCGCTCCTTGGGACAGGGTGTGTTAGAAAGCTTTAATGTTGTGATTTATGATTTGTTTGAGACTTCTTTTGTAAGAAGTATTTTTGTTTATAAGCACTTTAATACAAAGATGTTGAAATTGTAATTTCAAAATCCAGGACTTGGAAGTACTTTACGAATAAGCACATATGACCGAAATAAGATGTTTTTGCCAGCAATTGCTATTTGCTTGTATGACCATACTCACTTTCAGTTTTTTTTATTACCAAACAATATCAGAAAATCTTTTTGATTTGCAAAAGTTGCTTATTCTCTTAACCATTTTTTCAAACATAATTAGCACTAAGGGTACCCTTAGCAATAATTAGACTTTTTAAGGTGCTGCACATGCCTCTCTAGTGCTAATTCCATTAAAATGAGGGAATTTTAATGAAACACACCTGGTACTGTTCATTTTAAACGTTAAAGACATTTTTACGTTGAAAAATCACTTTTAGAACTATTCGCTTACACATTTATTTTGTCATTTTGATTAAAACCAAAGTTTTTGAGAACTTTTCGTTAGTTTTCCTTTAAAAGAAGAGACGTTTTGAATTAGATGCCTCGTTTTTAAATGTTATAGACTAAACATCTATTCATTTTGTAAATTTGATTAAACATTTTCCCTACAATTTTGGTACTTTAATTTTATTTCATTAAAAGTCTCTTCACATTAGCATTCCCTTTTTTCCTCCTATTTTTATGCACCTCTTATTATGATGATTTAAGATTTTTTTATTTTTTATTAAAATATTTATTTTAGTAAATTAAATAGAATGTAACAAAACTTGTTGTTAGGTACGTTTGATTATAATGGTACATTTGAATTTTTTGTTCATTTGGCTTCTTGGTACATTTGAATTTTTGGTACATTTAGTTTTTGGTACATTTGAATTTTTGGTACGTTTGTTTTCAAAACATAAGTTTTATTACTTTTTGTCCTAATAATGAGGAATTACTTTAATTAATTATTTTTTTTATAGAAAGAGTCGTTAACAATGTAAAAGTTTAAATTACTTTAATTAATTAATTTTTTATAGAAAGAGTCATTAATCAACGGATAATAACCTTTTTGTTAATTCAAAATTATATGATTTATCGTTATTATTTAGCATTATCTACAATAATAAGGATTTATCTCCGATCAACTAAAAGTTGTTCCAGAGACTTATCTACCAAAAAACAAGACTATCTAGAGCATTGTGTATGAATCAAACATATTTTTAAACATTCCAAAAAGATGAATATTCATTTTAATATAGTTTATAATTGGGTACGTTTTAATTCGGGGTTATTATGTTTTCATTTGACGTTGGTACGTTTTCATTTAATGTTGGCACGTTTCCATTTGGCGTGGGTGTACATTTAGATTTGAAAAGTTCAAATTTTTAGACTTAAATATAGTTGAAATTATTTAAAATATATAGCAGATATTTAAATGTAAATTAATTTCAATTAATCTGAAGTAGTTCAAGTCTGAGTATCTTAATCAAATGTTTCAAAAGCTTAATCAAAAACTCAAAAAGCATAAATGTTTAGGGCTGGTTTGGTATTGCTGTGCTTTGAAAAAAAGCTGCTTCTGCTGTGCTGTGAGAATAAGCAGCTGTGAAATAAAGCAGCAGAGTGTTTGGTAAACTTTTTTGTAAAAGTGCTTTTGAAAAAAAAAAAGTAGTATTATAGTGTTTGGTAAACTTTTTTGTAAAAGTGCTTTTGAAAAAAAAAAAGTAGTATTATAGTGTTTGGTGAACTTTTATGTAAAACAGATGTGAAAAAAAGCCGGTTTTTCAAAGCTGGGTTTTGCAGCTTCTTGTTTTTGGCTTTTTTTCACCCAAAACTGTGAAAAAAAGCTGAAGCTGAATGTTTACCAAACACCAAAAACTGTCACAGCTTTTTTTCATAGCAGCTTTTTTTAAAATCACCTCAACCCCAAACTGGGGCTTAGTCTACAAAAGTCTAAAATGAGGCATCTAATTCTAATTTTCTCAATAAAAGAATGGCGAAATTAAACGATTAGGCTTACTACATATTTGTATCATATTTTACTATTATGTCATGTACATGTGTAAAAGACACATCATGGAACAATTTTATTTCATTATAGGGTGAAGTGCTGATTTAGTCCCTGAACTATTATCTCAGTGAAAATTAGGTCCCTGAATTATTTTTCGGTAAAATAAGTCCCTAAATTCATTAGAAATTGCGAATTTCATCCCTACTATTATATTCAAAGCTATTTTATCCAATTTTTCGTCAACTTATGTCACTTGACACACTTTAGAGTGTAATACCATCATTTTCTTGTTTATAAGCCCTTAACATTTCATATAGGTTGCTAATTTAATGTCTAATTTACCCTCAAAAGTTAACTTACACTATTTCTTTATGAAAAACTACCAATTTATCCTCCAAAGTTAACTCCATACACTATTTCTTTATGAAAAGTATCAATCTACCCTCCAATGTGTATCACATGCAAGTAATGTGACTTAAATTGACGGAAAATTGAATATAGTAGCTTCGAATATAACATTAGGGATGTAATTGGCAGATTTTTATAATTCAGGGACTAATTTTTCTGAAAAAATAGTTTAGGGACCTAATTTTCACTAAGATGATAATTCAGGGACTAAATTGGCAGTTTACCCTTCATTATATATTGATTGAATGTATTGCATGGCACACTAATTTTTTTTTATTAAATGTAATACAAGTAGTCAAATTTAGTAGGGTAGATGTGTAATTAAGTGCTCGCTTGAAAATGCTTTTAAAATAAATAAAAACACTTTTGGTGAGATTGATTTTGGATTCCAAAAACATTTTAAATGTTTTGTTAGAAGAAACAGAAAATAAACACTTTAAGTATTTTTTCAAAATCAACTAAGAATTAATATTAAAAATATTTTTCATAAAAAAACGCTTTCAGTTATTTTAAAAATGTTTTCAAATCATACTTTTGAGGTGATTAAAGGTAATTAGTTGTACGAATGTAATACATATAGGAAGCCTACCTACCAATCCCTATCGAAATTGGACAAAAAGGGGGAACGAACCCAGTACGACGTCGTACTAGTTGATATTCTCCTTCAAGTGTTGCTGCTTCCTGTGTTTTGGGGACAAACACCAGAGTGATGGACGCAATCAGCCAGTTGCAAGAAAAGGTGAACACGATCGCGACAATTGCTTTCACCACCATCGGAACGCTACAACGGGATGCGCCTCCGGTCCGAATCTCCCCGAATTACCCGGAAGCCGGATCCGCACCGACCCCCAATCCCAATCCCAACCCGAATCCGACTCCAAACCCGAATCCGACTCCGGAAAGTGACACGGAGTTCGCGAAGCAACCCAAGCTGATGAGTGCTGATCTAGTGAAAGCAGCAAAGCAGGTGGCCTTTGAGTTCGTTGACGTGGCATCTAATTTGTTTTTATCAATTAATTTTAATTCCGGGATTGCACTTGTGCAGTTTGATGCATTGGTGGCGGCGCTGCCGTTGTCGGAGGGAGGCGAGGAAGCTCAGCTGAGGAGGATTGCTCAGCTTCAGGCCGCGAACGACGCGGTGGGCCAACAACTTGAGAAGCAACTGGAAGCTGCAGGTCAGTCAGTGTGTTGAGTTAACATAACCAGTCACATTTGACCAATGGTACAGGAGAAATATAGGCTAATAGAACCGGTTACAAAATTTTAATAAAAAATATAAGCCGAGGAAATTGAAAATACAGTAATTTGGTACCGAATCCTGGTTTATATTCGGCTTATTGTTTGTTGAGTATCTCCTTAATTCAGTTTTTTTATCAAAGGCTTATATTACTCTACAAAATACAGTTTCATTTGTTTGCCTGAGTGGTTTTTGATGGTGGCAGAGAGAGAATTGCAAGAGGTCAGAGAGTTGTTTGGAGAAGCAGCAGATCACTGTTTGAACATGAAGAAATCAGATTGAAAAACTAGTGTTCCTTGTTGTTTCTTAGGAAATTTACCACTGTAATTTACGTTTTCTTTTTTAACCGGTTACTGAGAGACTATGGATCTTGTGTGATTCCCCTATTTTTAACCTCTTTATGTGATGACAGTATTTCAGAGGTTATGCTTTTAATTTTTTGTGCGAGCGATATTAGAGAAGAATCAAACTCAGGACATCAAGTGTTAAGAGTGATGCAGAGTTATTGGGAGAGAAGATTCGAACTCAGACATCAGACACCTCCTCGTTATGAGCCTCTAGAGTTAGGGTTCTTTACATATCAATGAAATGAAAGACTTCTCTCCAATCAAAAGGGCGTTTAGCAGAACCTTGAAGAATCCGGCACTACGGACTTTTACTAACCGGTTCACCATGGATACCGTACAGAGAAGCCTCCGTTTTCATCTGGACGGAGAATGTGGACGGAGAATGAGACATCATTCGCAACAGATTTGGCAGTCAAGTCACTTCGTTTGTTTTTTGTTTCCATGAATACAAACGGACACGAAAAATGATCTCCGACTTTCCAAAAGGAAAAATGTTCGAACAAAACCATATATATCATCCTAACCAAACCAAATAAATCATCGTCAAACATGATGGTTGATGTTGTGCTGTGTATGCATTTGCAAACTGAAATACGGTGTACAACAAGAAATGTCTAAGCTGACAATGAGTTTCGACTCATTGAAAACTAGGATCCTATTCAATGGGAGCGTACGCTTTCTGGTAGAGTTCAATGCCAAAGAAAAAGTTATGACGATTTGTGAGACTGCAGCAGCGGAGCTATCTCTTTTTCTTTCCATGTTTCCCAGATTTGGCAGGTCCAGCACTTGATGCGGATGCAGCGGGCTCCTGCTTCTTAGTTCTACCAGGATGCCTAGGAACCATCTCCGCAACTTTCAGCATCAGCTGTTTCCCTGCAATTTAGTCAAAATAAAAACCAAAAGTAATATATACATGTATTAATCAAAAGGCACACGAAAAACAAGGACAAATCTTCATTTTATGTTTAACTAAATAACGCAAACAGTTGAGTCGTAGAATGTGGCGACGCCCTTCATTTGATTAATGAGACAACCAGACAAAGGAATTGCTTCCAAACACTCACTGAAAAAACTTCGAAAACAAAGTCCATTTGGCAAGACATTCTGGCTTGAACAATCTTCGTAAAGATTGATAATGTTAAACATCCGTGGTTCAAAGACGAGAATGGCGAAGAGTGCACATGCCCCACTGTTACAAAACAAGGATCTCTATACCCTATATCTTATTCATTCCCCGTTACCCACCCCAACCCACAGCTTGAGTCACAGATTAGGAGCCTATGATATAAGGTGAGAGTAAACGTGGGGACTCTAGAAAATTTTGTCGAGAAAGAGAAAAACAGCTAGAAACTGCAAAATATCACAATAGCTTTTGCTTAGCTATATAGAGAGAGAACAGTTTGTCAGGATACCTTTGCTAACACGGTAAGTTTTATCTCAAAACCAAGGATTACAAAGAGCAATAATTGAGAATCTCCCTACGATAAATGGGCTAGTCCAACAAAATTAAAGGCCGCTGTTTAACGTCCCATCCCGAAATCTTGCATTAACTGATACATTACTTTTGATGTTTCACCGTAAACCAATACTAAATGACTTCTGAGAATGTCATAAAATTAAGGGTAAGTGCAATAGTAATAGAGCAACACTTACTGGAAGTAATGTCTGGATTATATGGAGTTCCATCTTCCTTTTTGAGCAAGACCCTCACTCTCCCAATTTGCATGAAATCACGTGGATAAGCCTTATCTATCTACAACAGTCAAACACGCCGCATATGTTAGTACAAATCACACCCATTACTGGAACTAAACATGCACAAACCTTATGACACAGATGGTGCAAATGTAGCAAAACAAACCTCGATTGCAAATGGGAGTTTAAAATAGCTGCAGCAATCACCAATCTCAGCACAAGTAGGACCCTCGCAAGCTTTCGCGACACTGATTCGCCTCCCTTCAGCCACAGTTTTCTTCGAGTTAATATAAACCGGATAAAGAACAATCCACTTCTTTATATTGGGGGTTTCCTTATCCATGTCTCAGCTTATGAATACCTACACGATAAAATTAATTAATTACAACACAAACCCTTCACATTTCTTTCCTTCCTAGACACAAATGCACAAAAAACAATGAAATGTTAAATGGAAAAAGAACATACATTTCAATCAATATGCTATAAGTAAGACGAAGATCAATCCGAAATCCCAATTACAGCTAAATACTAAACGGTTCAAGATTTCTATATATATATATATATGTATGTATGTATAAACAATATACACACATATATATTCAAGAAAAGCCTGATGATTCAGATCAAAATCAAAGTAATTTAGTACACCATTCTTAATCCCTGACCAACAATCACCCACACAAAAAACAAAGCAAGCACACGCAGATGTAAAAATGCACCATGATATAGATCACAGAAACCCTAAAATTCCAGCGACAGAACGAAAATTCAAGTGGGATTGAATCAATGAACTAACCCAACAAAATAGCAATTGAAGTTTGAGAAATGGGGAGGGGGACGGTGGAAACAAAAAATTCGAGCAATTGAATCGAATAGAAAGCGTGATCTGAAGAACTTACCAGAAGTTGAAACACAAGCAATGGAGAGTTTGAAGAGCAAGCCGTGATATGCGAGAGACTGAGACTGCAATGGAGATTCGACGACGAAGACCGTCCGCGCGGAAGAAAACATGAGTTTTTACTTTTAACGCCCAATAAGTTGGGCTTCACACACTGTTCAAGATTTCAGGCCCGTTTATATTTTTCGGGTTGGGCTTGGCTTTGATCAGCTATAACCCCAGCGCATATTAAATAAGGTGGTGCTGTTCATACACTGTTTTTATTTATTTTTACCTCCAACAATATACGACTGTTAAAAAATTAATTCTATTCAAGTAGTCCAATATCTTAGCAAATATGGTATTGAATTTTTACTCATGCTCAAATTCACCTTTTTATTATTATTTAAAAAATAGTAATTTGATAATGAGATTCAACAATAAGACCTTTTCTAATTATTGACAAATACTTTTTTTTTTTTGAATAAACGATATCATTTACACTGAAGGAGAGGGCGTGAGCTTAGCCTCATAATAAGCTAGCAATAATATGGTTCAAATTCGTGACGAGTAAAAATGAATATCACTGTGACGACAAATACAATTTCTAATTGTGAAGGAGAATAGAGTGCCACTAACCTATTACATTAATAAAAAAGTAGCGTTCTGCACTCAACCACCAATCTAAGCTTGTAATTTTTAACTTTCAATATAAATTTCATAATCAAATTTACATACATCAACGGTTAGAAATGAGATTTTGTGTCTACAATTTATGAAAATCATGAAATTGGTTGTTGAAAATCGTTGGACAAATTAAGAAACTTCCAAAAGTGTGACATAATCAGCCTTAAAGTACCCGTCAAGCTTCCCACTTGTCGCCAACTACAGTGTCTAAAGAACGCAGGTGGCGAGAAGTGGCAGGCACACTTCAAGCAATCTGATTCTTAACCAATCCACTGGGCGCGTGTATGTGGTAGGACTATTTCCGCGCGTGTGACTTTACAATATTATCCAACTATAGACCCTCATCAGCCGCACCTGCCAACTGCGCACTTCCCGTTCCCAACAAAACATCATTTGCCACTCCACCGCACCATACCTGACCCGACCCGATTGTTCGTCTCCGGTGACGCCAGCGTGATCCGAGAAAATCCGACCCAATGGCCCGGAAGAAGATCAGAGAATACGACTCCAAGAGGCTGCTCAAGCAGCACCTGAAACGACTCGCTGGAATCGACCTCCAGATCAACTCAGCTAAGGTGACCGAGTCGACGGACTTCACCGAGTTGGCGAACGAGCTGCCATGGCTGTCGTCGACGCGGCTGGTGGTGAAGCCCGACATGCTTTTCGGAAAGCGCGGGAAGAGCGGCCTCGTCGCCCTGAACTTGGACATGGCGCAGGTCGCCGAGTTCGTCAAGCAGAGACTCGGTAAGGAGGTAATTGAATCCGATTTCGTATGATATGAATCGTCTTTTGGAAATCCGAGTTTTTGAATTTGGATTTTTGTATTTTTTTGTTTGATGGGTTCTGTGTAAATTTTGGAAAAGGTTGAGATGGGAGGATGTAAGGCGCCGATTACGACGTTTATAGTGGAGCCATTCATGCCTCATGATCAAGAATTTTACCTCTCGATTGTGTCTGACAGGCTCGGATCAACCGTGAGCTTTTCGGAGTGTGGAGGGATCGAAATTGAAGAGAACTGGGACAAGGTAATGAAAATTTGTGTTTGTTTTGAGTGTTTGGAATTAGGATGGTGTTTTCTGCTTGGTTTTGAGGTTGGTAATTTGCTGTGGTGTTTGGTTTTTATGTTGTATAGGTTAAGACTATATTTCTTCCGACCGAGAAGCCCATGACGAATGACGCTTGTGCTCCATTGATTGCCACTCTTCCATTGGAGGTGTGTCATAGATCATACTGTTCTTTTGGACGTATCTCCATGTTGAGCTCGAACTTCAGATCTCGCAAGCAAATGCGTTGTTATAACAATAAACATGAGCATATACATTAGGCTCGCGACATGGACATGGACTGTTCGAGTGTGAATACAAAACCAAACCACTGGAGAATTATATTTTTTACATGTTGCAATATAACATTAAGATGCAATTGTAGATTGAAGTCTGTTAGTGTAAAGGGAACCAATTTTTTTGGCTATATTTCTTGTGAATCCGTTTGATTATCATCATTTTATTACTACTATGCTCTGTGTATTCAACTTTTTTGTTGGTTTTGGGACATATGCTTAATGTATTCTGCTGTTACAGGTCAGAGACAAAATTGGGGATTTCATAAAGGGCGTGTTTTCTGTATTCCAGGGTACGAATGTCCAATATGGATTACTAAAGTATAGTACAGTGTAAAACTGTGATTAGCTATGTAATGATTAGTTAGGTACATGCTCTTGTTGCTGAGGAAGTTTGCATTCCTGATTTTCTTTTGCAGATTTGGATTTTAGTTTCCTGGAAATGAACCCATTTACCTTGGTTGACGGTGAACCTTATCCATTAGATATGAGGGGGGAGCTGGATGACACTGCTGCCTTCAAGAACTTCAATAAGTATATTTCTCTTGAAGATTTTCCAAACTTTAGTTCTACCTGTTTCTAGTTAACTACTTTTGGTTTGATTTTTCCTTCTGACAATATTTGTAATACTATTCAGATGGGGCAGTGTGGAGTTTCCACTGCCTTTCGGCAGAGTCTTAAGTCCTACAGAAACGTTTATTCATTCTCTGGATGAAAAGGTAAAAACCTAACTGTTCCTTGCGCGGAAAGAAATTTATGATAAATTTCAATTTACTTTAAGGATCAGCACTTTTTAAGAGTTGTTCAAACTGAGGTTAAACATATATATTGCAGACAAGCGCATCCTTAAAATTCACTGTGTTGAACCCAAAAGGACGCATCTGGACCATGGTAGCTGGAGGGGGTGCAAGTGTTATTTACGCTGATACTGTGAGTAGCCTGAATGCCTGATGTGTTGCAACCATATAGCTATACTGTCCCTGTAGCAGCCCTTTCAAAATTTTGGGTCTCCATTTTTGGCTTTAATTCATCGTTTCTGATTGAATGTGCACCCATTGCTATTTCTCCCCTCTGTTTCTTTGAACGTTGGGAACCTTTAAATTCCTACCATGGCCTGTTGTAATATTCTGGCATCTTTATGGGAATTAGGTTGGAGATTTGGGTTATGCTTCAGAACTTGGAAATTATGCAGAGTATAGTGGAGCTCCAAATGAGGAAGAGGTGTTGCAATATGCAAGAGTTGTGGTCGATGTACGAAGCTTTTCTTATCTTACGAAAACCTCTTTCTTCTCTCTTGCTCACACACACACGCACGCACTTCCACTTGTATTTACTTCGTCTGACTACTCAAGTTGCAACCATTACATGTAGCATACACTAACTGCCAATAAAATTCTCATATATTGCAGTGTGCAACAGCTGATCCAGATGGTCATAAAAGAGCTCTAATAATTGGAGGTGGTATAGCTAATTTCACAGACGTAGCTGCTACATTCAGTGGAATTATTAGAGCCCTAAGGGAGAAGGTACCACCACATTTTGACATTCATATCATATAGATAGATTGGCCTAGTTGGTTTATTTTGTTTTGTATGCTCAAACCGTTTCTCTTTTGCGACATCAAAGGAATCCAAGCTAAAAGCGGCAAGAATGCATATATTTGTGAGAAGGGGCGGTCCAAATTATCAAACTGGTTTAGCAAAGATGCGTGCGTTGGGGGAAGAACTCGGAGTTCCTCTTGAGGTGTGCGATGACTTTTTGGTTTTGATATTTGATATCAGTTGTTAACAAGCCTTACTCTTGAAGAACGTTAAAAGGGTGAAGTAAAACACAAATAGATTATAAGTTATGGACTGCAAGCCTGACGTCGTTTCTCAATGCAGGTTTATGGCCCTGAGGCAACAATGACCGGAATTTGCAAGCAAGCAATTGAGTGCATCGTGGATGAAGCTTAAGAGTTTCTTATTCACGGCTCTTTGTATGAGTTTTCAAGCCTCGAAGTGTGTATTATGATTTGGCCAAAAAGGCAAAAAGTGTGAATTGTGAGTTGAGTTTATCTTGGCAAGATGAGACCGCATAATTTCTTCAGTTTTCCAATCTTTTCAACTATTGTGACTTATTGTGCTGAACCATGTTTAAGTGTGTTCTTGTTTTGAAAGGAAATGGTTACATTGTGTTCTTGTTTTGAAAGTAAATGGTCGCATTACTTTCCTTCCTATCTTTCCGTTTTCTGCCCCTTTGAGTATTTCAAGTTTAAACAAGTAAGAGGTAATAAGCAAAAGAAAATATTTGTCACAAAAATTATACAGATCTTTAAGGAATGAGGAAGTGAGTAATTTTTATTTTTAAACAACGATATTCTACATGTAAGGGGACGGCGATAGTCTACTATGAGGGGAGGGGGTGGATTGGGCTAAGAGAAAATCTAAGATCCATGTGTTTGTTAATTTGAATCTAAGATGTTCGAGTTTATGACTTGTTATCGTTCAATAAAGATTAGAGAATTTGAAATGTCATCATCCAGTTCTGAATGAATGTGTTTTAATTTTTTCATATTTATTACTTTATGACTTTACAAAATTAATTTTCACATCCTTATTTTTCTCTTACACGCTACGTTTCATCTCTCACCTTGTGTTGGATAAATAAAAATAAAGAATCAAATGACGAAGTTGCCTTACAAGTTTTTCCTGGCAAATATATATAAAGGTAATTTAGCCAAAGGTCAATAAAAACTTTACAATTAACCCATATATCAATGACATATTTTTATTTTGGACTTAATCAATGATATATTTTTTATTAATTAGGCATAGGTCAATGATGAATGCCACATAAACTTTAAGTCATTATAAAATCCATGAAAACACCAAAATACCCTCCGAAGAAAAAGAAAGGAAGAAGAAGACGCCGTCGATTTTTACATACAGTGAGCGAACGACGGAGAGAGAAAGAGAGAGAGAGAGTGACGATGGAGAAAAGAGAGGGAGAGGCAGAGCTGGAATAGAAGGAAGAGGAGGAGCAGGTAATGAATCCATGGATGGTGTCGGCCAAAGGTGGCGGGAAAATCGACTACGACAAGCTCATCGACCAGTTCGGTTGCCAGAGAATCGACCAGTGGCTCGTCGATTGCATCCACCACCTCACCGGCCGTCTTCCCCACGTATTCCTCTACCGCTACGTCTTCTTTGCCCACAGGTCCCCTCTCTCTCTCTTTCTTAAGTTTTCTTCTTCTCTTTTTTTTTTCTTCCGGAAAAATTGCAAAAAATTGAATTGGGGGTCGAATTTCGAATTTCGAATTTCTTAGATTGAATTGTCGAGGAAGGACTCGATTTTGGGCAGCCAGGGTTTGGAATCGGAGGCGGGACAGGGGAATTTGAAGGGGGTGTTGAGCCAGGTGTCGATGATCTCGATGACGGAGTCGGGTGATGTGGACATGCTTGAGACGACAAGGACGTTGGAGTTGTTGATGAATCAGGTGTTCTGGGTGTCGTAGGGAGTGAGGCAAGTGTCAGCAAATACGCCAGGAAACTTGTTGGCGAAGATTGAGACTTCGACGCCGTAAAAGCACATTAACGTAAAAACACAATACGACATAGACATTGCAATGAAGTGTCTGAATTCACAGAACAAGAAACATACACTGCCTTGTAGTGTTTGAATCCACAAATCTATTTGAATCTCAATGCACAATCACATAACAGGAAACAGACACTACAACGAAGTGTCTGAATCCACAGAACCGGAAACAGACATTGCGTTGTAGTGTTTGAATCCACTAACCTATTTGAATCCGAATGCACAATCACAGAATAGGAACATAGACACTGCAACGAAGTGTTTGAATCCACAAACCTATTTGAATCCGAATGCACAATCACAGAACAAGAAACAAACATTGCGTTGCAGTGTCTGAAAAATGGAGGTTGAAGGTGGTGGGAGGCGCGATTTACAATGAAGGAGATGAAAAAGTTTGGTGTTTTAAATGGTAATGGCATCATTTGTAATTTTAATTTGATTGAGGTATTTTAATGTATCTTAAAGTCTCAGACCTATTTATAATTCCAATAAATTTGATTGACCTATTATTAATATCATAACTTTTAATTAATTTTATACAAAATCATCCTATATATAAAATATGATGATTACCCACATTTACCCTTAAATGTAAAAAGCGAAAAACCCACTTTGCCCGTCTATAACCGCCTTGTGACTTTCTCAGTCTCACTCTGCTCGTCTCCGTGAGCAATGGCGTGTAGTGGTTTAGACATCGGCGCTCCCAACGGTGCGTTTAGCTTCGCTCAAATTTCCGAACACAAAGAATCGACTGGTCCGAGCTACATCAACGACGACGACGGCGATGCCGGTGGCGTGCAAGTCACATGCTTCAGTGAGGTCGTCAACGAAACCACCTTCCACCTCCAAATCATCCGCCTTCCCAAGCAGAGAGTATTTATCAAATATAGCAAAAAATTAACCCTTAATTTCAAAAATGTCACTTTTTATAAAAACTTTCAAATATATCCAAAATTTCACTTAAATAGACACAAATACCCTTAAATTTCACAATTAAATAAATTAAAGGCTTTTTAGCTACCATCGCCTCAAGCTCCGGTCCAACTTCACCTTCGCTTCTACACTCCACAACCATAACCCTATCCCCTTTGACCCCCTTATCACCGACATTGAGCGCTGCCACAGTTACCGCAAGTGGGAGCAGCAGAATTTCAATCATGCCTTCAATGCCTTTTTTCTTACTAATATCATATTTAGTTTTACATATAAAAATGGTTTTTAAACTCAATCCACATGTCGTTATATGATTGTATTTGTGAGACCCACGTGGCGCCAAAACATCACACTAACAGAGCAATTGATTTTCACGAAAAAACTAAAATGATCACGATGGACAAATTTAAAGAAAGACCAAAATGATTCACAATAGACAAATTCAAGAACACTACTATTAATTATCATTAATTGTTAAGGACCAGATTAAGGAGTTATGTCAATATTACGAACCATTTTGGCTAAAAACACCTTTAATTTATTTGATTGTTAAATTTGAGGGTATTTGTGTCTTTTTAGGTGGAATTTTGGATATATTTGAAAGATTTTATAAAAAATGACATTTTTGAAATTAAGGATTAATTTTTGGTTATATTTGATAAATGCTCGTCTTGGAACCTCATCTCTCCCCTTTTTTGTTCAATTTCCTCTAGAATTTTTTGTTCAATTTAATGCTGAATGGAACTGCCCAAGTCAAAAGTTTGGGCAACACAATTCGTTCAATTTGTTGGTTAGAAAAATTTCGAGTGAAATTTTGAACAAATTCTGAATTGGGTACAACTTTCTCATTAATTTGAGTGGTTATATGCAAGGATTGATTGCAACCCTGCTAAATTAGGGTATTTTTTTTTTCTTGGAAAATCTAGGCATTATTTGCATGCAAGTATAAAACTTTGGTCAATGTCTGAATTGGGTAGTTTTTTGTTTTCATTATTGTGAGTGTGTGCATGGATTGGTTGCAACTCTGCAAAATTTGGGCATTTGTATGCAGCAGCACCTATGAGACCTGTAAGTTGGTAATTTGGTGTTAAAGTTCTTCTAAAATGAATCTCTCTTCACACTTGTGAATTCTGACCTCTTTGTGCTGCTTGGGATTAAATTTATTTGACTGTAATCGTTACCGTTGATGGATTACAGAGCAGTACAGTGGGTGTTACATCCATACTCGGTGGGGCTTCTGATAATACAGGGTCGGGCATTGCTCGAAGATTCGGTAGGTTATCAATTTTTGTTTGGATAATTTGGGTTTGTCATTGTCTTTTTTTCCCCGCCTACTCCATGGTCTGACATGCGGTTATTTTCAGTGTTAAAGACTGGACTGAACATAATTCTGGCTTGCAACATTCCGAAGAATAGTCCCATGCTTGAGGTTTGTACCCTCTCTGTCTCGAACACATAGAGAAACAATACACACATGAACAAGAGACTATCAGATGTCCGTTTCTTTGTCGTTTGCATATATGCAGGAATGGATTCGTCTGTGTTTGCACGTTTTGTTAGCTATTTTCACTGAATCATTTGCCCCTTGTTCTTGTGATTTCAGGCAGATGCTGAAAAATTGTTGGTTCAAAAGCTAATCAATCTTGGGTACACAAGGCCAAAGTCCGAAGGATTCTCGTCATAGCCGGGGCTTTTTTATTCTGCTGGATGTGAGGAATGTTTACTAGTCTGATTACAGCCGTCAAGCGTCGTAGTAACCCTTACTAGTCCGATTATAGTCGTAAAGTTGACACTTTTCGCAGGCTATGGTGTGATTAAACATGTATCAGGCTATGGTTCACTTGCAAGGAATGAGTATCATTCTCACATGGTTTACAAAGAGGAGTGGAATTGGTAGGAAAGAGTTTTTTTTTGGTAAAAGGTAGGAAAGAGTTTATGTGGTTGAAATTCGCTTTTGACGAGAATTGGACCTAAGATGTCTCACTTACTTACAAGTGAAGAAGAATATCACATCGTAGTACTAAGTGACCATGCACTTACTAACATAGGGAATGAATAAATAAGTGGATCTCTTGTTGATTTTGGTACGACATACCTGAAAAATAAAGGTATGGGATAATCACGGGGTGGTGGGTGTTTATTCCATTCCCATTCTTTCTCATCAGCATTCCTTCTTATCTGATTCCATCCCATCCCATACTCATACCAAGACATTAAACATGCCATTAATCCTATCGGGATTGAAATAAGTAAGTTTCTTTATTTCCTTACAACTTGGACACAATTTTTTTTGGGCTTTTTGTTTCAATACCATTTCTAAGAAAAAAATTTAGGAAAAATGTCATATTTTTAGTTTAGGTACTAATGAAAAAGTCAACCAAAATTATTTTATGAATAGCACTATATAATTACATGATTACCACTCAAACCCTTTTTGGGTTAGCAGTGGCCGGCTGGCCAACTTTCTGGCTAATTTTTTCGGCCACACCACCAAATTTTTGGTGACTTTTTTGGCCTGCCGGTCAACTTTTTGATGACTTTTTGGGTTATTGATAATTTTTTTTTCTTCTGCCTAGTTAACTTTTCACCGACATTTTCTAGCGGCTGATCAATTTCCAGCGATAGGTTGCCAACTGTTTTGGTGACCGGCCGACCAACTTTTTCGATAACATAGAAAAAATGATTTCAAAATGTCTTCAATGTGATTTGAACTTAAGACCTTAAAGTGAGAAATAACAACTTGTACTACTAGATCAAACGGATAAATGGTTTCGGATTGGTAATAAAAAAAAAAAAATGAAGTAGGACCTATAAGTAGTCCGCATTTCTTAAAAGATGGGGATCCTTAGAAAACGAATGTCTTCAAATTCATAATCAAATGCCTAACAAAATCAAGAATCATATCTACTAGCCAGCGGAAGAAACTAAAAGAACATTTGACCTAATACGTACTGATAGTGTATATAAATAACTCCACACTTATAACTTGATCATTCTCTTAATCTCTGTTTTTTCGGTTTCTTTCTTGACCGGATACAATATTTGACATCAAAGGACGTTGGAGTATAGTATAAAACCTTTTCCTTGAGAAACAGATAAACACTCCCATTTTTATTTTTTTGTTATAGTAGAATCATCATCTTGGGATTCTACTCCTTAATTACGGTTTCCTTGTCTATCAAGTAATTTAGAATTGTGAGTATTTTAGGATTCCTGCTACAGTTGGGTTACCTTTAACCCTATATATATTGTAAACTTTATACAAAAATTAATTCAATAGTCAATTTTGCTACTTGCACCCGATTATCTACGATTAAAAAATGGATTTGCTCAATTTTATCACGCACACGTTGAACCATGGTAAGATTCTCTCTGCATATCTGTGTGCATATATATATATATATATTATTTTGTTGCAGGGGTTTCCAGATCATATTCAGATTCACCTCCAGCTCATTACATTAAAAAAATAAAGTCGTTTTCAGTGCTAAAGAAACATTCAGCACATGGACATCAATCAACGGAATTTGAAGCTGGAGGATACAAATGGTAATCCCCATTCTCATATCTGCTGATTAAGGGTCTGTTTGAATTTTTTTTGAAATGGCTAAAAGTTTTTCCTAATAATAAAGCACTTTTGACTATGTTTTGCATAAAACTTTAAAACGCTTTTGAATCTTAAAAAATACTTTCTAGATAAGCACATGAATTTATAGTAAAAATTTCTACAGGTCCATAGTAAAAGCACTTCTATAGAGTTGTGGCTTTGTTACCAATGTCCACTAACAAATAGATACACAGATTCATTGCGAACCATGTCTATTGATTGGCAATGGCTAGAACCTCTTTTTTTCCCACCTCGAGAAAGTAATTGCATATGCGACCATAATGTCCCGAACTTCACTAATCAGAATAAGCGGTTACATATACCATAGAGGTATAACATATTTGTAGAATTATCAGAGAAACAGGTCACTTCCAACAACACTGATATTATGCCTTACTTGTTAATTACCATATGCACAATCCATCAGGTGTGGCATTTTTTCACAAAAGGTCTTAGTTGGAGTGGGGTTAGGGTATTTAAACTCTTCTTTTCTTAGAGATACGGTCGATGTGGGATATGTGACTTGTGTTGTAATCCTCGTACGCATAAAATTTTATTTCTCCAATCATCACTATCTAGTTTTGGGTTAGACGTTCTAATACCATCAGGAAACCACGAATAATGCACCAGTGATACCTTGTGAATAAACAAACAAACACACACACATAATGCATTTGAGTTGATGGTAGGTTTCTTCTTCTATGTTCAACATGCAATACTTCTAGCCTATCTACATACTCACAGGAAACTGGCGCTCTACCCAAATGGAAACAAGAAGAAGAATGTGAAAGACTTCATTTCTGTCTACTTGGAAATGGCTGGAGTAAAATCACTTCAGGCTGGTTGGGAAGTATATGTTGATTTGAGAGTGTTTTTGCTTGATCAGAATAAGGGATCGTACTTGGTTCTCCAAGGTATATATGTGTGTGTGTGTGTTCTATTTCTCATGCATGCATCCAGCAGATAAGAGACCGGTTAATATGTGTTGATGAGGTCACGTCGAGAAGCGGAGGGGCTTTGTATATGCTTATTGAATGAGGGTCTTCTAAATTTTAAGGGATTAAGTCCAAGTTAGTCAGGAATGAACCATAAAATATAGATAGAGCTATTATAAATGTCTTCCATGAGTATTACAAAGGTATGTGAGAGAGATTTGCAAATCATTACTTACTTAATTAGAGGGTGTTAGTTTCAAATTCCTCTCACATGCTTTAATTTGTTCAACTCATGTAAGACATTCCTTATCCCCTCTGAGTAACATTTGTAGACTTGAATTAAAACCCCTCACCCTAACATAGCTTTAGGGAATTGGGTTATCCTCATACATATTGCTAATTAATTTTATGGTAAAATATCAACTTCATTCATAATATCTCAGAACAAATGTACAAACGTGTTGAGCCCAACACATGCTCCCACATGCTCCCACGTCACCCAATATATGTCCCCAACGTGTTATTCTTGAATGATCACACACAGAGAATCTCAATTTCCTTCACGTGCTTTTGGACATTGCTCATCATTTTTATGGTCTTTCTTATTAATATTTCTTTTCTTGGTGCATTTAGATCCTAATATAAAGCAAAAGTGCTTTCATGGGGCGATGCTTGATGCCGGTATTGATAAACTCATCTCACTGAAAGAATTTACTGATGCTTCCAATGGCTATCTGGTAAATGACGACTGCGTGGTTGGAGCTGAGGTCTTCATTTGTAAAGAAAAAAGAGCAGCCAAGGCAGAGTTTCTATCAATGAGCTATTATTCTTTTACGTACAAGTATGTTTGGAACGTTGAGAACTTTTCAAAGTTATATGCCATACTAGACTCAGAACCATTCACTCTTGGAAACAAGAAATGGTACGTACATCTCTCTAACTTAACTGCATGAAAATTGGAAAGAAATTAATTAGGCCTAGAATTGCTTATTGCCAACACAATTATTATACTAGTAGGGATCTCCAGCATAAAAACTGTTTATTGTTTGTTACACGTATAAAATGTATATTATTTTGTTATATTTCTAGCGTCAGACTATATTTTCAACACGCCTCATCACAAGAGATCCACACAGTTTCACATCGGAAACCAATTCTCACATAAAAAATGCTCAATTTCATTATGTTTGGGCTCACACATATTTTCAAGAGCCATTCATTATTCATTCACTAGAGCCAACTCACATTTTGAAGGCTTGGTCATTCGTTTAATACCATTGTGCCCAGCATGGTCAACCTTTTGACCCAACATCACCACCACCCACCCACCAACATCATTGATATTGTTCACAACTTAACTACCTATTATTAGATGTGACATTTATCAAATTATTCCAATGACATTAGTAGTAAACCTCCCACTTATAAACTGTATATTATTTTGTAATACTATATGATGTGGGACTCAATTTTCCAATGACAAATTGTTTTTAGTATTAAAGTATTGCTCCACCAACATGACCAAGCATGGGCCATCACCAACATCAATAATTTTTGTTTTAGCCAATTTCACTATGCAATTTGAATTATAGTCTAGCAGATTAAGTGCCCAAAATGAAGCATTGCTCTTGAAGATCAAACCAACTTATAAATGAGGCATTGTCCCTAAATTTCACGTACTGTTTGTGGTTACAGGAAGATAGTGCTCCATCCTAAGGGAGACTCGAACGGAAAAGGTACTCATATTTCTCTTTTCTTAGCATTGGCTGATCCAGAAACCCTCCCTCCTCGTTCCAAAACGTGTGTGGAGTTTTCCCTGCGCATTGTCTATCGAATGAATCGCAAGACTAATCATTGTCAAAAAGGTACTACACGTAAATAAAGGTTGAACTATTTTCGTGGATATGTAATTAACTACGTTTAGATATTCCACATCGAAAAAGGAAGCTTTGACTAAATATTTTAAATAATCTCAAGTCTCTGCATGCTATTGCTAATTGATTGGTATTAGATTGGACGCACACGTTCTAATAATATATATACAAGGGAACTTTAACGAAAAGCTCCCGGTACTGTTTACTTTAACGAAAAACAACATTTTTACACTAAAAAGTCAATCCTGATACTATTCACTTTACTGTTTATTTTGTCCTTATCGTTAAAACTCGAAGTTTTCAAACCATTTTCATTAGTTTTCCTTATATACAATGTGTTCTTATTCATGAAGGTATACATTTTGTGTGTGTGTGTGTAAGTGAAATAATTCTATTCTCTTCCTGTAGCTACTAATCAATGGTTTGATGCCTCGAGTTCGAGTTGGGGTTGGTCTCACTTCATTGCACCGGACACTTTCAGTAAGGCCGGCAAGGGTGACTTTGTAAAGGATACTTGCTTGGTGGAGGCCGAGGTCACCGTCCATGGAAATTCTCAAATAGTGTAGCTAGTCAGCTAAACCATGTTATCATGCACTGTTAAATTTGCTTCCACCCACCCTATGGTTGCATTTCTTTGGAGTTACTAATTATGATATTTTATATGTGTTACTTAACTCGAAGTTTTTGAAGTAGTCCATATACTTGCTTTTCTTCCAAGAAATTCATATGCCGAGATTTTATAAAATGATGAAAGAAAGGGACGTATAGAGCTATTCATCATCATATGTCTACCAATTATTTTAGAGGCATTTTAGGTTTAGGTGCCTCGTTTTCCTTATTTTCCTTATCTACCAACTTCACTACAATTAGGTGCCGCTAATTCTTCATCAGAAATTAGTGACAGTGCCTGTATTTTTTACTGTTTTTATTTTACCGTGTAATTTGAGTTGGCGGTACATCAGTAACTGATCTCGGAACCCTTGCAACCAAATATTATCAAATATTGGTACCACAACAAGAAGGTATAGTGACCTTCTTCAAGGCCACAACTGAGAGTTTGAGTAGTTAAGCAAATAACAAATCCTAGCTAAAACACATTACTCTTAAAATATATATATATATATATATATATATATAAAATATATATAAACCCTATAGGCTAAAGGATTATTAAAAAAATTAATAAAAAAATCACATTTCTAATAGAAAGTGACTTCTCATGGTTGAATTTTTCAGGTCGACGGGCCGATGACTCACTCCAACAACACCAATACAGTGTTAGTTAGAGTGGGGTGTGTGTTAGAGCAGAGTAACCCCCAAGTAAAGAAGAGATCTTGGCGGAATTGCCGCATATGAAATTGAGTACAATTTTGCATAGCCCACTTGTTTCTCGAGAAGAGATGGGAAACATGCTCAATTTCATTTGATTGAATAGTTGACCCATCTCTTTGTTGTTTAAAGAAACCCTCCGTTTCAATTGGTATCTTTTCACGAAATTCCTTTCCCTCACCGATGTGGGACTTTTGTTGGAAATTTTGAGTAGTAATTTCATTGTCCCACATTGGCTATTACCAAAAGGTTTTCTCACTTTATAAGGCTTTGTCCCTTATAGATAATGATTAGAGTGATCGACCATGGAGAATGAAATTGGGCTCAACCTTGGGGTTGGGCTTTGGAGTGTACTAATTAATATATATATATAATTAATTATTTTTTTATCAACAGACTGAAGTGATGAAAGCAGACATCTATAGAACTACAAGCACTGAGTAGGACAACTTTATATACATCCATCTTCAACAGACGCACCCCATTCTCATACCTGTTGCGAACATGTATAAACCTACTATATATACATCCATCTTCATGGCATTTAGAACACAGAAAATATCAAATTCTTTTTCTACAATCCTAAACCTCCTTAATGAGAGAACCACAAAGAAATTTGTCAGAAGTTAAGTTTACTGGTGCTGGATTTTGATTTAGATCATTGAATCCTGGTAAAGCAGACATCTATAGAACTACAAGCACTGAGTAGGACAACTTTATCCACCATGACAATCCACCTCTTGCCACTTAGAGGAGGACTTAAGAACTAAAAATATATAAACACGTAACAAACGATCTGTCGTTTGTGTTAAAGCAAAGACGTCTGCATTACCTATGCTTCCTGCTTTTGTTGAGTCCTAACGTGCCATTGCTACTGCTGTTGTTGAGTCCTAACGTGCCATCGCTACTGCTGTTGTCTAGTTCTGCAGGAATAAGGAGTTCTAGTCTTTATTGGAGTTTTTGTATCATGTTGAATTATAATTCTTGGGTGACTTGTAGATA
The DNA here is from genome assembly GCA_024362995.1 of Heteromeles arbutifolia. NCBI lineage: Eukaryota > Viridiplantae > Streptophyta > Magnoliopsida > Rosales > Rosaceae > Heteromeles > Heteromeles arbutifolia. The sequence continues at coordinate 26,874,379 of JANCRC010000006.1, forward strand.
TCTTAGTTCATATCCCACATGGATTAAACTTGTGTTTATATTCTTTATAAATATTAACGTGCAGCACTCGCTCTATTCATTGAGTTGAGTTTACAGATCATTCTATTTTTCTAGCTTAATATCATTCAGTTTGTAACCTGATCACAGTTCCTGCAAGGTTCGCTGGTCAATTTTGTCACCATGGGTAGCCTTAACTTGGATCAAGGTGGTAAGATACTTTCTGTGTCTCTAATTCTTTGCTGCGTTTCAAGCATTGTTTTGCTTTTCCAGAATTTTAGTGACTCAGATGCCTAATGCCTGCATATTTTGATACTTGGTTGTGTTGTCCCTATTCGGTTACAGGGATTTTGAGATCATATTCAGTTTCACCCGCAACTCATTACACTTTAAAATTAGAGTCGTTTTCAATGCTAAAAGAACTTACAGGGGATCATAGATTTGAATCGGACGAGTTTGAAGCTGGAGGATACAAATGGTAGTACATATTCTTGTACATATCTGCTGATTAAACAAACCAAGTTACAAAACATTCATGTCTTGTATATTATTCTGTTATTTGTGTATATATTATTCTGTAACTTGTGTATATATGTTTTGGTCATAAAGGAAACTGGTGGTCTTCCCATATGGAAACAAGAAGAAAAATGTGGAAGACCACATCTCTATCTACTTGCAGATGGCTCGAACAGATTCACTTCAGCCTGACTGGGAAGTATATGTTGATTTCAGTTTCAGAGTGTGTTTACTTGATCAGGAAAAAGGAACCTACGTGATTTTTCAAGGTATATATGATGTGTGTGTGTGTGTTTTCTCTAAGGGATATCTACACACTCCTTTTCTCCCTTTGAACACCCATTTTATTTTTTTGTCTCTATATTGAATAAATCTAATGAAAGAAGAATCAAGGGAGTGTGTGGAAATCATTTTCCCATATTATATACCCATCTATTTACATTTAATTCTCATGCATCCAGCAGATCCTATAAACCAGTTAATATTTCATTATATGCAAAACACACCGCTTAATTTTGATAACGATGTAAAATCTCAGAACCTTAGGAGCTAAGGAAAACTTACGAGAGAGAGTAAAGAGGAAAAATTTGTTTTCATTTCACTTGTGTATAAATGATTACAACTCTTGATATTTATACATTTGTAACACAACTCACTAACTGACTAAGACTACTACCAATCATACATAAACATTTGTCATAATCCTATGCACTCATAATATCATCACTCTAACAAATTTTACTGATTTTTTTGGGATGATAAGATAATGCAGAAGTGCCTTCATGGGGCGGCGCCTGATGTGGGTTTTGATAAACTTCTCTCCATTGAAGAACTTGCTGATGCCTCCAATGGATATGTCATTAACGACACCTGTGTGTTTGGAGTGGAGGTCTTTGTTTGTAAAGAAAGAAGAGCAGGCAACGGAAGGTCCATATCAATGACGAAGAATGCTGTGAAGTACATGCCTGTTTGGAAGATTGAGAAATTTTCAATGTTAAAAGATGAATATTATTGCTCCAAACCATTCACCGCAGCGAACCAGAGATGGTAAACTAAGCAAGCATTTTTTTATAGATAAAAACTACGGTCTACTTTCTTCTCTCCCTCACCAGGAACGAAAGGAGATCGACACTTTCAGTTTCGATTATATATTTAGATTGATATATGAAACTTCTGTTGAGGAAGAATTTAGAGTACACAACTCTAACACAGGTGTTGGAGAGACAACACAAGTAAACAAATTACTTGTATTAACTCACAAAATATTACAACACACAAAATCTCAATGACACTCTTTAGAAGCTATGACACTCACTCTTTCTAGAGACACACTCTAGATCACTCACACTCCTACAAGACTACTCTTGCTTCTTACTCTCACTTGGTTGCCTACTTGCTTGATTGGTTGGTTACTTGATTACTTACAAAATGGTGTGGATGCCTTCTCCTTTTATAGGCATGGATGGAACCTTGGAGAAGCATGGAAACATCATGCTAGAGATATCTAGATAATTCCACTACCTTCCTAAGCTAGAATTATCTACATTAATCTTGCATGTTGGTGGAAACCTCACCATTCTTCTATACTCTTCCACCAACTTAATAAACAACTAGTCATTTCTACAAAGGATTGTTTTAACTTGGATAATTCTAGCTAACCAACTTTAGTGAACATTCTAGAATTCTTTATTCTAGATTTGTGTAGGTCTTTCAATTGGATGGGGTTGATTTCTTTAACACTCCCCCTCAACACCATCTCATTCTTTTCTCCACACTGAGTCGATGCTTTATCTTGAACACCAATTTGCATGATATGGGTTTCATATCTCTTGGCCTTGCCATTGGATCCCAAGTTTGATATTTCTTTAACGCATCGACCTTTTCTTCTAGCTTTACGCCACTCAAAATTCTTTGATGCTTCTTTACGCATCACTTCAACTGCTTCTTCTACTATGGCTACGTTGGCGTATTCAGGATTTGACTTCGGTATTCCCGTTGACCTTCTTAGTTATGATCGTGGAGTTGATACTTCCACTTCACTAGGTCTATCTTCTTCTGGTTGTTGATATACACCAATTTGCCAAGGACTCTTAGGCACTTCTTGCTCGACATTGTCACCATCAAGCAATTCCTCGAGCTTTTCTGGACTCGATTGGATTTGGGCAGCTTGGTCTCCCATTTTCTCCTGCAACGTATCTTCAATCTCTTTCGAGTCAAGCAACACTTCATTTTCTGAGCACCACCAAGAAGATGCTGCAGCGTCCCATTCTTCCTCCATAGCTAGATAAGCTGTGGCGTCCCAATCATCTTCACTTTTCTTCTCTGAGTTGGCGATGTTACTCTCTGTGGGCTTTTTGAACCAGCAATTCTTCGCCATGTGGCCCTTCTTTCCACAATTGTAACACTTACCTTCAAACCTTTTATTGTTCTGGGACTGACCACAGTTGCCGTGATACTTCGGAGCTCCCCCTGGGCGAGAACTCCCTCTTCCTTGATGACCTTTTTCCTTGTCACCATTTGTTTTATATGCTCCACTAGCACGCTGCTTGAAGCTGCCTTTACTTTTGGTGTAGAGCGCTTCCTCTTCACCTTTTAACGAGACCCCTCCCATTTGCTTTGCCAAAGCTTCTTGATCGGCAAACAAATTCTCAAACTCAACAAGTGATGGTTGGGTCGACCATCCTTGTACAGCGGCAACAAAGCCTCGATATTCGGGTCTCAATCCATGGATAATTATTCTTTTTATCCTGGATTCTACAATGGCAGCACTAGGATCTAACTCAGAAATTTCACGGCAAATAGACTTTACCTTGTGGAAATACTGGGCAATCGTCATGACACGCCCCGATCTCGATATTCCCCGAATACCAGGATAGACACGTGCTGGCCGACACCCAAAGGGTGACGAAAGCCATTTATTGAATGCAAAAGCTGAGTATAAGGAATAAATAAGACTTATAAATATAAAATAAAGAGTATGCATTTAAGGAACGTGTTCAGAGCACACATCTAATCTAGAACACTAAAAGAATTAATATAAAATTGGATGAACAAAGGAATAGGTCCTACACTGAGAAGACTCGAAGATGTCGATGCGGAAGTGCCTTGATGCCAGGATTGTATGCCTCGTTTCTAAGTTCTGAAGGGGGCGCAAAACAAACATGAGTGGACCAAGTTGATATATATAATAAAACAGTTATCAACGTACTAACCCCCAGGTTTTATGAAAACATATATATATATATCATGATAAACATAGGTTTTCCGAAACCTAGCATGTCGTGTAATGTCTCAAATCATAACTCATATATAATAATCAAAAGTGAATGTCCAATATAACTCTTCAGGCCCTATGCCAGCTCCCCGTCCCTGAGCAGACAGTCAGAGGAAAATACACTACAGGCTCCTTGTCGGCTCCCCGTCCTTGGTCTTAAATGCCAAAGGAAACACCCTCCAGGCCTTATGCTAATACCAAACCGTTGCCCAGGATGGACCAGAATCTATCCCTTCATCCCGTAGCGGAATCAGGACCACTAGGTAAGTACAAAACCATTGAACATATATACATTGAAAAACATCTTCATAGTATAAAGTCATCCATCATCTATACTATAAAGAAGCGTTTGAAACATGTTCTAAATATTATATCGTCATCCATCGGATATTCTATAAGAACACGGGTTATAGGAAAAATAGTAGTAATTTAAACTAGCCTCAGTAAGCATGTTATCTCAAAGCATTTCATAGAACATAATCATTAAATCATGTTTTTCATGTATGCATTTCTACTATCAAAACATGCATTTTTGAAGGGGTCCACTCACAGTACTTCGCCGTCGAACGCTGTGCAGATTAGCGAAGATAGAAACGCCACAATAATTGCCCCTAAGCACATAAAGGGATACACTTAGTCAAACTTTGCTCAAATGACTTAATTTGGGAAAATGGACTTCAGAAACGGGTTCAGAACGTCGAAATTAGCTTAGGAGAAGTCCTGAACGAAAACCCGAAAAGTCAACCCGAAAGTTAAAGTCAATGGTCAACGTTGACAGTCAAAGTCAACGGTCAAAGTTAACTAGGTCAACGGTCAGGCCGGATCAGTCAACGGGTCCGGGTCCGGGTCGGACCAGGTCAAACGGGTCTGGGCTTGGATCCAGGTTGGGCCTTAGGGATTTGGGTTTAGATTTAGGGTTAATGGGTTTAGGGAAATAGGGAATTGGGTTAAGAGCTCTCTGGGCTCGGCCCAGACTCACACGGCCCGAGGGCCACATTTGAAAGGGTTTTGGGTTGGGCTCGACAGGAAAGGCCCAAAAGCCTTGGGTTTGTGGGTCGCCGGATTCAAAGGGAGAAGAAGGCCGGAATTCGGCCGGAAAACTATACAAACGTTAAACAGCCATAACTTTGTCAATACTCGATGAAATCAAATAATTCAAAAATGAAAGTTGTAGTTCTCAAAGAGACGAAGAGAATGGTACCTTGCACGACGTCTAACTCGCCGTGGTTTGGCCGGAAAACGCCTTGAAATCCTCGGAGGTCGCCGGAAACTGGATAAGATTCAAATGGATATAACTTCTTCAATACTTGATGAAATTGGGTGAAATAAAAAGGAAAGTTGTAGTAATCGGCGAGACGAAGAGATTGATACCTTGAAAGCTGGCCAACTCGCCGTGGTTAGGCCAAAAATTTCCTCGAAAGTGACGGTGCTCGTCCAAAAATTTGGTAAAGCTTCCCCAAGATATTTTCTGTGATTCAAAAGTATATACAACTTAAAAAAAGCTTTGATCTAACCCCAAAAAAAATCCCAAGGGTTTTTAGAAGCTTACCAACAGTGGAAAAACACAAAACTCATCGGGGAAGATGATGAACAGTACCGGCCGAAAGAGAGGGAAGGGTTTAGGGTGTTCTTTCTTCGTTTCTGAGAACACAGAGGTGATGGTGATGGTGTTTTGTTGTTGTTACGTGGTATGATGGTGAGGGAGATGAGGGTTTGCAGGGAGGAAGGACACGGGTGAGAGAGAGAGATATGTGCCGAGAGTGAGGAAGAGAGTTGTGAGAAGTGAGGGAGAGAGAGAGAGAGAGAGCTCGGGTACAAGGGGAGAAAGAAATCAGGGGTGGGCCCCTTGGGCACACCATTTAACACCCAAAAACCATTTTTAAAAGTAAAATATCCCCAAACTTAGTGAAAATACAAAAATACCCTTTTTGTTCCGTAAATCCTAGGACGGGTTGTTACACGTCATGTCCCATTGGGCCACCGATAACAACTTATTCTCGAGAAGCTACAGTCTTGTATCGTTCCTCTTTGAAAAGAGTGTGGTGAAGGTGTCCCACGCTTCTTTTGGTGTTTTGGCTTTCCGTATGTGCTCCAACATGTCATCTTCAACTGTGGTTTTTAAGGCAAACATTGCCTTACCTGCCTTGATCTTCCACTTTCGCAAAGTGCCCCCGGTGTCTTCCGGCTGCGTAACTTCATTACCTTCGACGACATCCCAAAGATCTTGGCCTTATAGATAAGACTCCATACACGTCGCCCATGTGTTGTAATTTTTGTTGTTCAACTTCTTGATTCCTCCAACAACTTGAAGATCTCCCATCGTATCGGCAGAGCTTCGATACGCCGAATAAGATTAGTCAACAATCTTGCGAAGTACTAAACTTCTCACGATTCTTAGAAGCTTCACTAGAGACGGTCCTTGATCGTACCGCTCTGATACCAATTGTTGAAGAAGAATTTAGAGTACACAACTCTAACACAAGTGTTGGAGAGACAACACAAGTAAACAAATTACTTGTATTAACTCACAAAATATTACAACACACAAAATCTCAATGACACTCTTTAGAAGCTATGACACTCACTCTTTCTAGAGACACAATCTAGACCACTCACACTCCTACAAGACTACTCTTGCTTCTTACTCTCACTTGGTTGCCTACTTGCTTGATTGGTTGGTTACTTGATTACTTACAAAATGGTGTGGATGCCTTCTCCTTTTATAGGCATGGATGGAACCTTGGAGAAGCATGGAAACATCATGCTAGAGATATCTAGATAATTCCACTACCTTCCTAAGCTAGAATTATCTACATTAATCTTGCATGTTGGTGGAAACCTCACCATTCTTCTAGACTCTTCCACCAACTTAATAAACAACCTTCTAGTCCTTTCTACGAAGGATTGTTTTAACTTGGATAATTCTAGTTAACCAACTTTAGTGAACATTCTAGAATTCTTTATTCTAGATTTGTGTAGGTCTTTCAATGAGATGGGGTTGATTTCTTTAACAACTTCATGCATCTTGTATGAAACCTGTATGTGATTTGGAGTTTTACTTTACACTAATTTGTTGGCTATTGCAGGAAGATACATATATATCCCAAGGGAGATGGTGCTTCAAAGGGTACTCATCTTGCACTTTACTTAACATTGGCTGATGCAGAAAAGCTACATCCTGGCACCCAAATCCTTACAAAGTTAGCCTTTCGCATTGTTGATCAAATGCATCACAAGCATCATTATTGTCTACCAAGTAAAGAGTGTCTCTATTAATGCGTTTTATGTTATATGTAATGTAACCACACACATATGTATAGTCTCCTTTTGTTGAAGATGATATTTTTTTTTTTTTTAAATCTCAACGATACAGGAGAATTTTAAGAAAATAAAAAGTTACACAGATTTTAACTATAAAAAAATGAAAAATACATGAAAAGAAAGGAATATAAAAACCAAGGAAGCTTCAATGCACACTTTTCAATTATTCGAACCTCGAAATAAAGTGCAGCAATTACTAAGAATTGTTTTTAAGGAAAACTAATGAAAAGGGTTTGAAAACTTTGAATTTTAACGACAAGGACAAAATAAATGGTAAAATGAATAGTACTAGAATTGACTTTTTAGTGTAAAAATGTGGTTTTTCGTTAAAGTGAACAGTACCGGGAGCTTTTAATTAAAGTTCCCTTGTTTTTACTGGTGGGTAATTTTTGGTTCAACGCTTCCCAAAGGAATTGGGGTTCGTCGTCATTCATCACACTAGCCACTTTGAATGAGGCAGACAAGGGATTTTTGATGAACAATACTTGCATAGTGGAGGCAGACATCACCATCGTTGCAATTGCTAAAGCACTATAGTCAGCTTGCTGTAAAACTAAAACTCGATCTAGGGATGTATTCATGCTATTATTTTGATGGCATTGGTTGACAATGACTTGAAATTATTCATCATTCTTAATAAATGTGAATGGGAAAAAAAAACCTTTAATGTTATTATTTTGATGTCACTTGCTCAAAGACTTCATCATTCTTAACAAATATGATTGAAAAGAAAAAAAAAAAAACATCTAATGTTTTTATTTTGATGTCGCTTCTCAACAGTGACTTGAAGTTATCCATCATTTTGCATGTGGTCCAATATCCTAGTGAATAGGATGTTGGGTTTCTACCTATGCGTCCCAGGTTCGAAACTCCCACTCCCCTAAATGATTGTAATAATTTTGAACTCTCCCAGTAAAATTAAGTTGGTTTTGTTTTAGTTGTAAGTTTCAATAAACTACTAAATAACTCACGAAAAGAAAACAAAAAGAATTTTGATATGCTTATAGGGTAATGTTAGGAAGACTAAATTTGTAGACAAAAACTTGGTAAACTAAATGACATTGTGGGAGCCAAAAATTACTCCTCCACTAAACAAGTCACTAGCACGACAACCATGGGGAGTGGAACTACAATCAAGCAACCTGATATGTAAGATCCCACATCGCCCAGGGGAGGGGAGGTGATGTGCCTTATATGTACATGCCCACCTCCCTTAGTAAGACGCGTTTTGGGTGGAAGCCCAAGAACAAATCCGTGAGGGCGTGGCCCAAAGCAGACAATATTTTACTATGCAGACTGGGATGTGACAATTTGGTATCAGAGCCACTCCCTGGCCGGAAGTGTGCTGGTGAGGGCGTCGGGCCCCTAAGGGGGGGGTGGATTGTAAGATCCCACATCGCCCATGTATCACATCCCGAACCCAGTCCACATAGTGAGATATTGTCCGCTTTGGGCCACGTCTTCATGGATTTGTTTTTGAGCTTCCACCTAAAACGCGTCTCATTAAGGAAGGTGGGCATGTACATATAAGGCACATGTGGTCCTCTCCCCTGGGCGATGTGGGACTCTACAATCCACCCCACTTAGGGGCCCGACATCCTCATCGACACACTTCCGGCCGGGGAGTGGCTCTGATACCAAATTGTCACTTTCTGGTTGAAATACAAGCACTCACTAAGGGAGGTGAGCATGTACATATAAAGCACAGGTGTGTCGACGAGGACGTCGGGCCTCTAAAGGGGGTGGATTGCAGAGTCCCACATTTCCCGGGGGAGAGGACCACATGTGCCTTATATGTACATGCCCACCTCCCTTAGTAAGACTCGTTTTGGGTGAAAGCCCAAAAAAAAATCCGTGAGGGCGTGGCCCAAAGTGGACAATATCTCACTATGAGGTCTGGGTTTGGGATGTGACACCGGGGGAGGGGAGGTGATGTGCCTTATATGTACATGCCCACCTCCCTTAGTAAGACGAGTTTTGGGTGGAAGCCCAAGCACAAATCCGTGAGGGTGGGCCCAAAGCGGACAATATCTTACTATGCGGACTGAGATGTGACAATTTGGTATCAGAGCCACTCCCCAGCCGGAAGTGTGCAGACGAGGAAGTCGGGCCCCTAAGGGGGGTGGAATGTAAGATCCCACATCGCCCGGGGGAGGGGAGGTGATGTGCCTTATATGTACATGCCTACCTCCCTTAGTAAGATGCGTTTTGGGTGGAAGCCCAAGAACAAATCCGTGACGGCGTGGCCCAAAGCAGACAATATCTTACTATGCGAACTGGGATGTGACATGATACCTACTTCATGGAACATGAAGAAATAGAAGGAAAATGAGACTTGGAGCCTAAGACTTGAATGCCTATAAAAGGCTAATAATCCCACCAGCGTAAGGGGGTGGAAAAGAGAGAGAGGTATGAGATCGTTCTATATTTTATAAGTATCCTGAACAAACACTAACTTGAGCGCCATAGTGTTTTTTTGCAGGTCCTCCGTTCTCATTATTGACAACCGACAATAGTCTCTAAGGCTTCTCAACGTGTTCCAGATTACTTGTTGGTGGAGAATTGGAGTACTCGAAATTTTTCGCTCCAACAGACATGAAAGTTGATGATTGGATTATTACTTAACAGTTGATAAACGTGCTCATTTCTATTAGTGACACATAATTTAGTTTGTAAATTTTGTTTACAAATTTAGTCTCCCTAGCATTACTCATAATTATAACATGACAATATTCAAAAGAAGTTGGTGTAGCTGAGCTGGTAAGATGTGTTTACTATTTAGAATGAATCTAGATGAGGAACCATGCATGGACTTATAAGTACGTTAGGCTACTTTTTATACAACCAATTGGTTTTATGGTGGAACCCCAACTTTCTACATGGTATCAAAGCAAGTTGTCCTACATGTGAAGTCACATGGCCATACGCGCTCCACCTCACCTCGTTGTGTTGTCCACGTGTTAGGCTTGAAAATTTGCCAGAAGTGAGGGGACGTGTTGAGAATGAATCATACATTGATGGGATGCAGGACTTTGTATGTGCTTATAAGTAAGTTGGGCTATTCCCCACATAGTCAATTGATTTTATGGTAGAACCCAACTTTCTTCATTTACCATGAGGTTCGGGGTTAAGTCTATTTCCACTTTAATTTCATATGTGAGGCCCCACCCGTTGTGGTGGTGAAGTCCGGCGATGGCAGTGGCAACATAATTTCGACCAAATCGCCAGGGTCGGTGGTATTTTCCGGCAATGAAATATTGGTTATGTGTTGTGGGGGCGTAAACGTCCATATAGTCATAAATGACATTATTGCAGAGAAAGGAGGTTACCAAAGTAGTTAATATTCTTCCTGAATTTGTTGATTATTGCAGGAAGACTTTATCCCAAGGGAAATAGTCATGCAAAGGGTACTCATCTTGCAGTTTACCTAAGATTGGTTGATGCAGAAAAACCACATTATCGCTCCAAAATCTTTACAAAGTTTTCCTTGCGCATCGCAGATCATCTGCATTCCAAGCATTGCTTTGGGAGAGGTACAGAGTGGCCCTTTTTCTGTGTAATATGTTATGTATAGTTTCTATATATTTTTCTTTTTATATTTCAATATCTACACTTCTCAATGGAACTGCAAAATTGGGAACAAACGATTTGATTTTCCTCTTGTGGCTACTCACAGGTTCAGCGCTTTTGGTCTGGATTGGGGGTTCCCAACATACATCACAGTGATCAGTTTTGATCAGGCAGACAAGGGGTTTTTGATGAACGATACTTGCATAGTGGATGCAGAGGTCACAGTCCTTGGAACTACTAAAGCACTGTAGTCAGCTTGCCGTAATTAAAATTTGATCCGTGGGATGTATTTGCTTCTGAGTTTAACCTTCTTTTGTGAACAAATACCAGCGTTACCATATTATAAAGATTTCTCTAAAACCCCTGCGGCAACTTTCTCATCGAATATTTTATTTTGGTTAAAAAATAAGTGATTGTGGTGCTTTATGCAACGTTGTTTAGGTTTCACACCTTAATGTTGCTTAATTGTACTTGAAATGTGGGGTTTGAATACACCGTTTGGATCATGGGCGCACTTATTATCATCGTTACTAATTCATCTATGTCTAGTATCGAGTATTTTCTGGTCAAGTACTTTTGATTAAGGTTCTAATGCATTTGGATTAAAGTGCAGTTTTCTAAACCAGTGGTAACCGACAATCAAATTCGAATTGGAGTTCGACTACGTTTAGTACAGTGCACAATTTCGCTCAGGAACACAAGGGGACTTTAGCGAATGAAAGCTGCCCAGTGGAGGCAGAGAGGTCGTTACTAATTTGGCAATCAGTTAGTCGGTACCTCCTGAAGCAAAGATGATATAATGAAGGTGCCTGAGACCTATATAACGTTAACGTTCCACTCGCATGAAAATAGGTTAAGGTTCATTTAGCCCTAATCTACTAAAGACTCCCAACTCAATCAAGTACTAATAAGGACTTATTCAAAACTCACTTAGACACCGATTATTATTATTATTATTTTTATTTTTTTATTTTATTTTTTACAATGATGGAATTTACATTAAAATCATCTAAATTGCAGGGAAAGAGGATTGGAACCCGGGAAGCAGTGACTTTAAGAGAGACTATTCACCATAACAATCCATCACTTGCCACTTAGACGAGGACTTAAGAACTAAAAATATATAAACACGTAATAAACTGTCTTTTGTGTTAAACCAAAGGCGTCTGCATCACATACACTTCCTTCAGTTGTTGAGTCCTAACGTGCCATTACTACTGCGCTGTTATCTGGTTCTGCAGGAATAAGGAGTCCTAGTCTTCATTGGAGTTTTTTTTATCATGTTGAATTATAATTCTTGTATGGATTAGACTTGTGTTTGTATTCTCTATAAATATTAAGTTTACTGGTCATTATATTCTCCTAGTTTAATATCTTTCATTTTGTAACCTGATCACAATTCCTGCAACGTTCGCTGGTCAATTTTTGTTGCCATGGGTCAAGGTGGTAAGATACTTTATTGCCTCTAATCCTTTGCGTGCGTCTGAAGCATTGTTTTGCTTTTCCGTAATTTTAGTGACTCAGATGCTTTGTTGTGTTGCCACGATTCAGTTTCAGGGATTTCGAGATCATATTCAGCTTCACCCGCAACTCATTACACTTTAAAATTAGAGTCGTTTTCAATGCTAAAAGAACTTCCGGAGGATCATATATGTGAATCGGACGAGTTTGAAGCTGGAGGATACAAATGGTAGTACATATTCTTGTACATACGTGCTGATTAAACAAACCGAGTTACAAAACATTCATGTCTTATATATTATTCTGTTACATATGTATATATTATTCTGTAACTTGTGTATTTATGTTTTGGTCATCAAAGGAAACTGGTGGTCTTCCCATATGGAAACAAGAAGAAAAATGTGGAACACCACATTTCTATCAACTTGGAAATGGTTCGAACAGATTCACTTCAGCCTGACTGGGAAGTATATGTTGATTTCAGAGTGTATTTGCTTGATCAGGAAAAGGGAACCTACGTGGTTTTTCAAGGTATATATGATGTGTGTGTGTGTGTTTTCTCTAAGTGATATCCGCACACTCCTTTTCTCCCTTTGAACACCCAAATTTATTTTTTGTCTTTCTATTGAATAATAAATCTAATCAAAAGAAGAATCAAGGGAGTGTGCGGAAATCACTTCCGTATATTATATACCCATCTATTTACATTTAATCCTCATGCATCCAGCAGATCATATAGAGCAGTTAATATTTCATTATATGCAAAACACATTGCTTAATTTTACTGATTTTTTTGGTGTTATACTTAGATGATAAGATAATGCAGAAGTGCCTTCATGGGGCGGCGCCTGATGTGGGTTTTAATAAACTTATCTCCCTTAAAGAACTTACTGACGCCTCCAATGGATATGTCATTAACGACACCTGTGTGTTTGGAGCGGAGGTCTTTGTTCGTAACGAAAGAAGAGCAGGCAAAGGAACGTGCATATCAATGATCAAGAATGCTGCAAAGTACACGCATGTTTGGAAGATTAAGAAATTTTCAACGTTAAAAGATGAATGCTATTACTCCAAACCATTCACCGCAGGGAACCAGAGATGGTAAACTAAGCAAGCATTCTTTTTTATAACTGTCAACTTTCTTCTCTCCCTCACCAGGAACGAAAGGAGATCGATGCTTTTAGCTTCAATGTATCTTCATTAAAACCTGTACGTTATTTGAAGTTTTGCTTTACACTAATTTGTTGGTTATTGCAGGAAGATAATGATATCTCCCAAGGGAATTAGTACTTCAAAGGGTACCCATCTTTCACTTTACTTATCATTGACTGATGCAAAAAAGCTACATCCTAGCCCCCAAATCCTTACAAAGATTACCTTGCGCATTGTAGATCAAATGCATCACAAGCTTCCTTCTTGTATATCAGGTAAAGAGTGTCCTTATTTCTGCGTTTTATGTCATATGTAATGTAACCATACACATGTATAGTCTCCTTTCGTTGAAGATAATTTTTTTTAAACCTCGGCAGAGGAGAATTTTAAACCTTACTTGAAACAAAACCAAGAAAGATTCAACGCACACTTCTCAATTAATGGAACCCGGAAATAGGGTGCAGCAATTACTAAGAATTGTTTTTACTTGTAGGTTATTTTTGGTTCAGCGCTTCCCAGAGGAGTTCGGGTTGGTCGTCATTCATCACACTCATCACCTTGAATGATGCAGACGAGGGCTTTTTGATGAACAATACTTGCATAGTGGAGGCAGACGTCACAGTCGTTGCAATTGCTAAAGCACTATAGTCAACTTGCCGGAAAATTAAAACTCGATCCGGGGGATGTATTTATGCTATTATTTTGTTGGCATTGGTCGACAATGACTTGAAGCTATTCATCATTCTTTATAAATGTGATTGAGGAAAAAAAGATACATTATTTGCCTATTATTTTGATGTCACGCACTTGAAGATTTCATCATTCTTAACAAATATGATTGAGGAGGAAAAAAAAAAAAATTACATCCAATGTTTCTATTTTGATGTCACTGCTCAATGGTGACTTAAAGTTATCCATCATTTTGCATGGGGTTCAATATCCTGTGAATAGGATGTTGGGTTTCTAGCTATGCTCATTTCCTAAATTATTGTAATAATTTCGAACTCTCAGAGAATTAAGTTGGTTTTGTTTTAGTTGTAAGTTTGAAATAAACTACTAAACAACTCACCAAATTATTTTTTTGAAGAAAACAAAAAGAATTTTGATATGTTTGTTAGACATAATTATAACATGACAATATTGAAAAGAAATTGGTGCAGCTGAGTTGGTAAGATGTGTTTACCTCATGCATGAGGTTGGAGGTTAAGTCTCCAAGGAAAACATTATTTTCATTTTAATTTCATGTGAGGCCCCACCTATTGTGGTGGTGAAGTCCTGCGGTGGCCGGTGGCAGCATAATTTTCGATCAAGTCACCAGCATCGGTGGTATCTTCCGGCAATGAAATATTGGTTATGTGCTGTGGGGCATAAATGTCAATATAGTCATAAATGACATTATTGCAAAGAGGAGGTTAACCAAATAGTTAATATTCTTCCTTAAATTGTTGATTATTGCATGAAGACTTTGTCCCAAGGGAAATATTCATGCAAAGGGTACTCATCTTTCAGTTTACCTAAGATTGGTTGGTGCATAAAAACTACATTCTTGCTCCAAAATCTTTACAAAGTTTTCCTTGCGCATCGTAGATCATCAACATTCCAAACATACCTTTGGCCCTTTTTCTGTGTAACATGTTATGTATAGTTTCTATTCAACATATACACTTCTCAATGGAACAACAAAATTGGGAACATATACCTTGGTGTGGCCCTGCCCGGCCGCCGCCCGGGGGCAGAGGGGGTTCCCAACATTCATCACAAAAGTCACTTTAGTGGAGGTCAATGTCATTGTCGTCGGCGCAGAGGCGACATTAGGGGTATGCAAAAGGTGCAGCGATATAAGACCCTAAATTTTTGCAGGCCCCAAAAATTTTCATCCTCTTACATATTATTATGAGTAAAATTTTCTCATAAAAAAGTTTTTGATTGAGAAGAAAAATCATCATCATCATCATATGATTTTATCTATATTACAATTGATTAACTGGACCTATACTTAATATATTAATTTTCACTTTTCTCTAGCAATAATAAAACTTGTGTTTTAATTTCTTTTATTTTTCTCTGGACAGAGATCCTAGCTGGATCTCCCCCACGAAGTCCTAAGGATCTGGAGATCCAGACCCTTGAAATTTGATCAAACGGCTATAATTATTATCACTTTTAGAAGGGCCCCCTGTTTGTAGCCGTTGGATTAAATTTCAATGGTCCGGATCTCTGGGTCCTTAGGATTTGGTGGGGGTGAGATCCGGCAGGGATCTTTGTCCTTTTTCTCTAGTAATAAAAAATTGTATTGTATAGTACTTTCTTTCACACACACAAGCATATTTCCATATCTCTCTTTCAGTTGTGCTTCCATTTTCCATTGATGAACCTTGAATCATAATTTCATGGCAATTGAAAATTATTCAATTAGTAAGAGTGAGATGTTGATTTTAATTAAGTTTGAATATTGATTGTTAAATTCTGTAGGAATATATTGTCCAAATTTTAGTTTTTAAATTAAGAGGGCCTTTCTATTAAAAGGGCCCCAAAATGTAAGAAACGACCCTACCTTGAAGTTGCAAAAGCACTGTAGTCGGCTTGCCTTCAGTTTTAATGAGGCTAAAAAGATGTTAATTGACTTATAAATATGAAGAGAAATTTTATTTGAACCCATATAATCCCACTCTACACCAAAGTTAAATATAAAATGTGAATTGTTTGTTTTTTTTATTGTATAATTATCATTAAATACACGATGAAATCAAGAATAAAACTAAAATTTATCAATAAACCCACTAATTAATCAATATACATATTGCCGATTCCAATGACAACTAAGGGCTTGAGTTAATTATTATTACTATTGTATGTGTATGTATAAAATGATTTTGAGTCCTATAATTCATGTAGATTTGAATTACAAAAAAACTCAAGTGACACCTAAGAATATGGATTTACAGATTACATTCCACCACCCCATTACACATAATCTTAAAATCAACTCGATTTCTATTGTAAGAGAAAGAAGCATATTGGAAAGCACAAAAAACCCTTCAAATGCTCTTATGTCTTAATGTTTTTACAAAAATGTTCTCTTGATCACTATGAGAAAATGAATGCATGGTCAGTTACATTGAATTTGATATCAAGAATGAAGAATAAATGGATGTGCTTTTAATAATGTTTTAGTTTCAACTATTGATATAGTTGACCATGCATGGTCACTCTCACCTTTGAACGAGATAGTTTCTATATATATATATATATATATATATATATATATATATATATATATATATATATATATATATTATGACCATTTTGATATAAAGTGTGCCCCTCCTAACATAAATTTTTGGCTCCACTACTGCTTGTCTACTCACATAACTTCCCAATTCTAGATTGCTTGTTTGATCAATTCATCAAACACGACCCCATATATATAGGGACATTACACTCTCAATCAATGAATTGTAGAACACTATTTTGGGTTTTTAATTTTAAAATGGGTGTAAAGATAAATTTATATATTGAATTAGGTTTGTGAGGGTAGTTTAGGCAGTAAATTTGGGTGTAAAGAGATATTGATAATTTAATTAAAAACTATATGGGAGTAAAGAATAAGTTGGGTGTAGAAATAGTTTATATGAGTTCAAATAAAATTTCCTGAATATAAATGAAAATTCTGCATCCACAATATGGTTTGTACTAAATGTGGCGCTCTATAAAACCCTAGAGCTGCAATCTTCCCACCAAATGACTTGTGAGTGAAGGGCATTTTGATCTTTGAATTTAAGTTGGGCTCAAGTTTTTGTTTTTTGTTTCAAAAATGATCCAAATGCATTTTTTCTTCAAAAATCTGGTTGAGCACCAAATATATAAAGTCTAGCTTGACCAGTAATGTCATACGAGTAACATCTCGTGTGTAGCTAAAACTATGCTTTGCTTGTGTAATCTTAACTTCCTTGACAATGCTAAACCGTAATTCTTCAAGCAGGTGATGGATACCTTTTAAATAAAACAATGGCAACCCTTTTGAAGCAAAGCATAACAGGTCTATCCTTAAAAGCGTTCAAGTTAGGAATAATTAGTACCTTTAATTTTTCCTTATAAGCAGGAAAACATATTTGGTTATAGAACAGAAAACCCGGTTGAATTCACTGTAACTTGTATTGAATTATCGGAAAATCAAGTTTGTTGATATGACGAGTCTCAACTTCGACGACCAAGATGGTAAGATACTTTATCTGTTTGCTTGAGTGTGTTGAAGTTGGAAATTAGTAGCTAATGTACACGTTTATTTTCAGGGATACTGAGAACGAATTCGGATGCACCACCAACTCATTACACAGTAAAATACAATCGATTTTGTTGCTCACCAAACATAACTTGGAGAAATCTGAATCTGGCGACTTTGAAGCCGGAGGATACAAATGGTACAATCCCTTCTCTCTATTTCTAAAGATAAGTTCCTACTGTTTCTTTTCTCATAAGCTTTGCATTAATTGCTAGTGTTTTCTTCTTTTTTTCGAGTGGGGTTAGAGTACTATATATTGCTATTTTGCTGCAGGAAACTGGTTTTCTATCCAAATGGAAACAAGAACAGGAACGTGAAAGACCACATCTCTCTCTACTTGGTAATGTCTGGAGCAACTGCTCCCCAGATTTCTTCGGAAGTGTATGCTGTTTTCAGGTTGTTTATACTCGATCAGAACAATGGCAATTACTTCGTTCTTCAAGGTACCATTTATTTCTTTTAACTCAACGAATAAAAAAGGCTTATAGTTCTCATATTTGGGAAGCATCGTCTCATTTTCCGATCTTTTTAAATATGCATTGCTCAGAACCAAAGGAAAGGCGGTTTCATGGGATGAAACTCGATTGGGGATTCGATCAATTTCTCTCCCACAAAGCTTTCACTGAAGCTCGAATGGATTTCTCATAGATGACACTTGTGTGTTGGGAGCAGAGGTCTTCATTCCTAAAGAGAGAAGCACAGGCAAAGGAGAGTGTCTATCATTGGTAAAGGATCCTGTTATGTACAAGAATACTTGGAGGATTGACAACGTATCAAAGCTAGACGCGGAATCCTACACCTCAAAAACATTCATTGCTGGAGACCATAAATGGTGTAAACACTAAACTTGTTAGACTTCGCTCTTAGTATAAGAAATTTCTCTCGAAGATATCGAAAACTTAAGCACATTTTATCTGGAAAGTGTTGTAAATGTGGTGGTGGTTGTTGCAGAAAGATGCAGCTCTATCCCAAGGGAAAAGGCAATGGAGTTGAAACCCATCTGGCTTTTTATCTGGCGTTAGCCGAACCAAAATCTCTACCTCCTGGCTGTCAAATATATGCAGAGTTTACCCTACGGATCCTAGACCAGCTGAATGCCAGGCATCAAAATGGTAAAGGTAAAGATTTTGCGTAATCCTACCGCTACATAATCATATGAGCAAACAAGGATTAGGACATCTAACAAACGTTCAATTAAGGGTGGTTTTATTGCCACCATCATGCTAAAATTCCCACCATGAACGACGATCAGACTCTAGTTCTTGGGGGTGTTTGAGTCGTGATGGTGTACCATGTTGGTGATACTATTGAACCTGCGTTCAGTGGAAAGCCAATATCGAGAATTTCTGATTGCAACCTACTGAAAACGTTCACAATTTTCGGTTGGTCGTAGCGAAAGATTTTAGGGTTTAATTCGTTTTGCGATTTGGGTGGCCCAATCAGTCGTCCTCGCAGTCCATTTTCTGAAAACATTCGAGTGTTTCTTCAAGAATGTGCTGAACTTGAAGACTGCAGTGACCGGGTCATGCCCGTTTGCACTCTTGAAATGTTGAAACCCATGTTGAACTTCTAGTATTTAGCAGAAAGCAACTGAATGTTTTCAGCAACAAGACAATAAACTGTATATAGATAACAATTTAATTTGTTTACTGTCATCCAGTTCTATCTTTTATTAAAAGTCATGTTAGCTTGGAGTCACCCTTTTACCCATTTTTCCAATATACTATTGAAACTGAGAATCCTTATTGGTGATTGCAGCGAATCACTGGTTCAATGCCTCAAATTTGGAAAGGGGATGGATGAGATTTGTTACTCTGGGATTATTCAACCAGGCAAGCATGGGGTTTGTATTGATGGATACTTGCATTGTGGAGGCAGAAGTCACTGTCCATGGAATTACTGATGCACTGTAGCCAAATAGTAAAATAGTACAAACTTCCTGCTGTGTGAAACTTTGGGGGTGTAAAATAATAAAGATGGTCGAATAAGGTGTTAAAAACACATTCATTTCACTTGTGAATACCATTGTATCGTTTGTGACTACATGGTGAATAAATACAGCATTGTCTGCTCTTCATATACCTTTCTTTGTTTTCGGTTTCATTTTTCCTTCTATGGTGCTCGAGAGCATAGAATACTCCCCGTTAGATTTTGGTTTCTTTATTTTTAAACAAAGATCTAAACAGTTAAAGCACCCGGAATATCTCATACTCTGGGGCACCGTAGAAAATCCTTTTTTTGGTTTAACTTCAATTTGGTAGTTTACGGAGGAAAAGTTCGAAAATATATTGGGACATGAAAGAAAAATGAGACAATACTGAATTGGTAAATGTAGCATTTAGTAAAAGTTGCGAACTTTACAGAATTCACAATGAATCAAATATACAAAGAACATGATAATACAGAGTGAAGCACGCCTCACAGGCCCTTTCTGATTGAGAACAAGTTAACAATAAATACTTACAAGTCACTGATATGGACGACGCGATTAGACAATTACGGGAGGAGATGGCAAGATTAGCCAAAGGTTTTCTCGCTGCTATAACTCATATACAGGAAACCGTCATCCTCCTTGTAAGTTTCATAGATGGAATCCAAGCGACTGGCTGTAAAAAATACACATAACAAAGTGTTAAAATGGTTCCGAAAACTGTAAAACTTTAGAGACTCAGTTTGTTTCACTTCAATTGTATACCCAATTAATGATGGGATGCATGTATTTATATTAACTTGAGGATTAGAGAAAGGATTTGAAAACCCGAGATACAGAGAGCTTTCAAAAAAAACAAATCTGATCACAAAAGACTGCATGCGCAGCTTGAGTTACAACAAACATTTGAAAAACCAAAATCCTATAAACTAGGAACAGCTAAAGATAAGAGTTTGAACTGATGAAGACTCCTCAAGTTGCAGGAATGTCGTTGTGGGCTTGACTTCGTCCCCCCGGGAAGCTAACAGGTTGGGGAACAACTGGAAGCTTGGACACCAATAATTTAAATCTAGACGAAGACAGTCCTTTGGTAAACAAATCAGCTAGCTGATCTTGAGAACAAATGTAATTGACTAATAATTCAGCACGAACAACCTTTTCCCGTACGTAATGATAATCAACCTCAAGGTGCTTAGTGCAGGAATGGAAGACAGGATTAGAGGCAAGAGTAATGGAAGAGACATTGTCACACCAAATCGTTGGTTGACTAAGATGCAAATGCAGATCCTTAAAAAGGGATCAGAGCCATGATAATTCGGCTGCAGTATAAGCTAACTGTCTGTACTTAGCCTCTGCACTAGACCTCGAAACTGTCTTCTGTTTCTTTGAACTCCATGATACAAGATTGGAACCCAAATAAATGCAAAAACCACCCGTGGAATGCCTGGTATCTAGATTACCAGCATAATCAGCATCAGAAAACGCAGTCAACCTAGCATTTCCAGGTTTATAAAAAAGTCCATGATTATGCGTGGCTTTCAAGTAACGAAGAATACGTTTCACTGCCTTCCAGTGAGTAAGTTTTGGTGCATGCATAAACTGACAAACTTGATTAACCGCATAGGATAAATCAGGACGAGTAATAGTAATATACTGTAAAGCTCCAACAACACTACGATAATGTGCTGGATTCTCATACGCCTCACCATCATACGCACTAAGCTTTTGTCCACAAGAAACTGGGGTTGATATAGGCTTAGCCTCAGTGAACTTTGTACGTGTGAGTAGGTCCAAGGCAAATTTGGACTGACTGAGATGCATGCAGTTCCCAAAATATTTCACTTCAACACCCAAAAAATAGTGAAGAGGTCCCAAATCCTTCATGGAAAACAAGGTCCGTAGCTTGGTAATGAAGTGTGTCATCTAACGTGGACTATTCCCCGTAAGTAGAATATCATCTACATATATTAGCAGGATGAGATACACACATTTTTGATTAAATACAAATAAATTGTAATCACAGGTTGATTCATGAAAACCAAGTTGAAGCAAGAATTCCGAAAACCACTGAAACCACACCTTAGGAGCTTGTTTTAAACTGTAAATGGAACGCTGTAGTTTGCAAACTTGGTGGGGAAACTGCTTGTCAAAAACCTCGCAGGCTGTCTCATGTACACTTCTTCATTTAAATAACCGTGCAAAAATGCATTCTGCACATCAAGTTGTCGAACAAGCCAATTCTTGGAGACTGCAAGACTGAGAACAAGTCGAATGGTACTTTGTTTGACAATAGGACTGAAAATCTCGGTGTAATCAACGCCAGCCTGTTGATGGAAACCATTTGCAACTAAGCGTGCTTTATGTCTTTCAATAGTACCATCTGCATTCCTCTTTATTTTGAACACCATTTGTTAGGCAAAAGATTCATATTGGGACGATATGGAACCAAACTCCAAGTTCCACAACGCTGCAAGGCATTAAACTCTTGGACGATGGCATTTCTCCACTCTGGATATTTGACTGCCTGAGTAAAACAAGTAGGCTGAACAGGAAAATCATTAATAGTAACATGCATAGCATACTTAGGAATTGGTTTGTGTATTCCCGATTTGGAGCGTGTGGTCATAGAGTGTGGTGGTTCAATAGGAGCCTCGTGAGGCACTAGCAAAGGTTCTTGTCTTACTGTAACTTGCTCATTCAACACGGGAGGAGGACCTAGAAAAGTAGGGTGTGAAGTCACATTTGTGGTGTCATGTAGTATAGGTTCAGACGTAGGGTCAGATTGGGTGACTATTGGGCATGGGGTTGCAGAAGTAGGTTGAGGTTAGGTAACTATTCGACATGAGGTGGCAGAACTAGGGTGAGGTAGGGTCACTGTGTGGCACGGGTTAGCAGATGTGGATGGGATTTGTGGTGGTTGATGTTTGTAGGGGAGTAGATATCTCGGTCAAAGGAGCATTAATTAGAGGAAAAATGAATAAGAGTTCTGGTGAAAGGGAATTACCTTGTGTTCGAACGCTCTCAGAGGAAGATGTGAATCCTTGAAAGGGAAAACAGTCTTCATTGAATAAGACATGGTGAGACACATAAACGCGTCTCCTGGACAAATCCATACATTTATAGCCTTGATGATTCAAAGAATAACCTAAAAACACACATGATTTTGATTTCTGTTGAAGTTTATTGTGTGTATACGGCATCAACCAGGGAAAGCATTGACAACCAAATATTTTAAGCCTATCATATTTTGGCTGTGTTTGAAAAAACTTCTCATAAGGTGATTTGTGAGATAGGACACGGGTTGGCAACCTATTGATTAGATAGGTTGCTGTAGAACACACATCAAACCAAAACTTGTTAGGCATGTAGGACTGAGAAAGCATTACAATACTAGTTTCAATAATATGTCGTTGTTTTCGCTTTGCAATTCCATTTTGTTCTGGATGTTTTGGGCAAGAAAATCTTTGAGAAATTCCATGAACTGCTAAAAACTTTTGAAATACAGTGCTTTTGTATTCACCACCTTCATCACATTGAAGGGCCTTGATTTTTAAATTGAACATATTTCCAACTTTGGTTTTAAATTGCACAAATATTTCAAAGACTTCAAATTTGTGTTTCATTGGAAAAATCCAAGAATATCTTGAGTAATCATCAACAAACAGCACATAATAACGAAAACCTTCATTGGAAATAATTGGAGAACTCCAGACATCGGAATGTAAAACTTGCAAAGGAAAATGAGAAACAGACTTAGACATTTTGAAAGGTAACTTAGTACTCTTTTCTAAAGGACACGATTGACAAAAGATTACACTAGAGGTACCATGAATTGGTACCGATTTAATTGAACCGACACTCTGACACCTACAAAGGCTTTGATTGGATTTTGGAGATGTCCACCGCCACCAGAAAATGGGTATAAGCCATTTTCACATCTCCCTCGGAAAAGCGTCCTCCGGGTCTTGAGGTCCTTAACAAGGAAAAATGTGGAAAAATTAGTAAATAACAGTCATTGTCCAAGGTAAACTTATGGGCAAATATTATACCAGTGGTTGCTTTAGGACAGTGAAGAATGTTTTGGAGATCAAATGAGCAAGTATCAGTACGAATTTTGTTAGAACCATAATGGGAGATTAATATGCCAGAATCATCACTTACACCACCAACACCATCATTATCGTTATACTCCTTCGGGTTCACCAGGTTTTGTAGGTCGGGAGTAATATGAGCATTAGCACCTGTGTCTAGCAACCAAGTGCCATTTTGTTGCTTGTTGAGGGTGATCAGAGAAGAAGCCATGGCAGAGAGACCTTTGGCAGGAATGCGACCTTCAAATGCAGCACTCATTCATTGATAACAGTCAAGAGTCGGATGGCCAGGTTTGCCACATATTTGGTAAATAATTCGCTCAAAGCGGTCGCCATTCCCAAAAGTAAGTCGTTGATTATTATTTGAACGAGGATTGAAGCCAGGAACCTGCACCATATTTTGATGGAGAAGAGCCGCGCCCAACACCACGACCGCGACCTCCACCTCGACCTCTTGCAGCAACAAAAACATTAACAGGATTCTGTTCCACCACAAGAGCAATGTGTTCCAACATTCTTCTTTCAATGGTCAGCAATAGCGCCCCAAGAGTCGGATACGTGATAGGTGTTTCACAAGCCTGAGCAGTACTAACTGTCATCTCAAAAGCTGGACCAATATTGTTCAACACAATCTGTACTAACTTATCATCACTCACAGGTTGCCCGGCGAGGGCAAGGTTGTCGGCAATCCCATTCATGCGATCCAAGTAGTCTGCCACAGAGAGATCACATTTCTTTGTCTGCAGCAATTCATTCCGGAGAAACAAAATTCTATTATGTGAAGAAAAAACATACCTCTGCTCAAAAGCTTCCCAAGTCGCTCGAGCACTTCGCTTGCTAGCCACAACAGATAAAACTGACGCAGTAAGAGAGCCATTGATCCAACTGAGGATCATTTGATTTTGCTGCATCCTGGAGGTATAGGTAGGATTAACAGTTGCCACACTAGGCAAATGCTTAGGGGGACACACGACAGTGCCATCAATATACCCCATTAAATCTCGACTCTTGAGAATAGGAATGATTTGGGCCACACCAGGCAAGTCCTGTCTAGCTTGATGTTGACCATGGTAGTCATAGAGGAAAAATGATGGGTAAGATTGTTTGAGGCGATGTGAGTGGAAGGTTGAGAGGAAGTACCATTGTTGTCAGCCATTGGAAGCGAGTAAAAAAAAAAAAGGATCGTTTGTCGTTAGACTGTAGGGCTCAATACCATGTAAAACTTTAGAGACTCAGTTTGTTTCACTTCAATTGCATACCCAGTTAATGATGGGATGCATGTATTTATATTAACTTGAGGATTACAGAAAGGGTTTGAAAACCCGAGATACATGGAGCTTTCAAAAAAACAAATATGATCACAAAAGACTGCATGCGCAGCTTGAGTGACAACAAACATTTGAAAAACCAAAATCCTATAAACTAGGAACAGCTAAAGAGTTTGAACTGATGAAGACTCCTCAAGTTGTAGGTATTAAACTAAACATGGTAAGTTCCAAAAATATATATGACAATATTTGGGAATTTCTTATATATTCATTAATCTCCCAAAGTGGAGTATATATAGGAGTTACAATTGGTATTACATATGTACTTCGTCAATGTGGGACAACAGACTACTATTTACACTTTAACTAATATATAACTCGCAACACTCCCTCTCAAGTTGGTGCAAAGATGTCACGCATGCCCAACTTGTCAAGCGAGTTGGAAAACACATTATTAGACACAACTTTAGTAAATACATCAGCGAGTTGATCTTCAGATCCCACAAACGGAAACATAATAATTCCAGCATCTAATTTTTCCTTGATGAAATGTCGATCGATCTCCACATATGGATTTTGTTCGATCATGTTACACTGGATTATGAGCAATTTCAATAGCAGCCTTGTTATCATAATGGAGTTTCATAGCACCCTTGGATTTAAATCCAAGATCTCTCAACAATTTTTTCAACCACAACAACTCACATACACCATGAGACATACCACTAAACTCAGCTTTAGCATTTGACCTAGCCACCATTTTTTGTTTCTTGCTTCTCCAAGGAACTAGATTACCACCCACAAACATAAAGTATCCAGATGTAGATCGCCGATCAGTGATAGAACCTGCCCAATTTGCATCTGTATACCCTTCGACATTCAAATGACCATTCTTGGAGAAAACCAAGCCTCTGTCAGGAGCCATCTTAAAGTACCTCAAAATACGGATTACTGCATCCATATGAGCTTCACTAAGTGAGTGCATAAACTGACTTACCACACTAACTGCATAAGCAATGTCAGGTCGACTGTGAGACAAATAAATTAATCGCCCCATAAGCCTCTGATACTGTTCCTTATGAGTAGGAACTTGATCCGAAAATAAGCCCAGATGATGATTCTGCTCAATCGGAGTATCAACAGGTTTGCAATCCAACATACCTATTTCAACTAACAAATCAAGAACATACTTCCGTGAGATAGAAAAATACCATGCTTGGATCGTGCAACCTCAATTCCAAGAAAATACTTTAATTCACCCAATTCTTTCATCTCAAATTCTGTAGCTAGGTACTTTTGAAGGCATTGTATCTCCTTCTGATCATCACCAGTCACTATCATATCATCAACATAAATAATCAATGCAGTTAGCTTACCATTTTGTCGCTTTAGAAACAAAGTATGATCTAAATGACTCTGGACATACCCAAACTTCTTCATTGAACTTGTAAACCTCCCAAACCACGCTCTAGGAGATTGTTTCAAACCATACAAAGCCTTTCGCAATCTGCATACAACACCTTTTCCAGCAGATGTTCCGATACCAGGTGGAAGATCCATATAAACTTCCTCCTTGAGATCACCATGAAGGAAATCGTTCTTAACATCAAACTGCAACAGAAGCCAATCCTGGTTTGCTGCTAAGGACAGAAGAACACGCACAATATTAAGTTTGGCAACATGAACAAAAGTCTCTTGATAGTCCACCCCATAGGTTTGAGTATAACCCTTAGCAACTAATCTGGCTTTATACCGGTCAATAGAACCATCTGCTTTGTGCTTAATAGTGAATACACATCTACATCTAATAGCTTTCTTCTCGTTTGGTAAAGGAACCAAATCCCAAGTAGAATTTTTCTCTAAAGCTTCAATCTCAACTCTCATGGCATTAACCCACTTAGGGTCAGACAAAGCATCGTGCAATTTTGTTGGAATTGATACACTAGATAGCTGACATATGTAAGATGCATATGGTTTGGACAAACGATGAGTAGACATATAATTGTTGATATGATACTTGGCTTTGGCATGCATATCAGGCTCATATTCTACTTTAGGTTTTCCACGATTAGCTCGTGGAGGCAACTGATAAGTAGAAGAATCGTCAGAATTTACCTTATGATTGCCACCATCTTGTAACAAACTGTTAGAAGAATCATCACTAGACGAACCATCATCAGGCAACTCGTTAGACATACCAGCAGCAGGCAACCGGTCATCAGAAAGTAATTCGTCAAACATACTAACAGGCAACTCATTGGGCACATCTGATCTGTCATCAGTAGAAATAGTTTCGGGAATGACAGGTGACCGATCACTATTTATAGCCAACTGATCAGTATCACGCAACCTAATAGGTTCTGTCCCCAACTCTGCCTGTAACACATCATCCATACCATATCTTCGAATCTGCACTTCACTCCCCCTCTCCCCCTGAAGTGGAGAGTCGGAAGAGGGCTTCACAAAATACGCAACTTCCTCATGGAAGGTGACATCCATGGTAATATAAGTTTTCTGAGTTGGAGGATGATAACACTTATAGTTTTTCTGATTGTTACCATACCCAATAAATACACAGCGAAGAGCACAAGCATCAAGTTTACTCCAATGATGAGAATAGACATGCACATACGCAATACACCTTAACACCTTCGGAGGAAGTTTTGATACAGAAACAAGAGAAACATGTTTTTGTAGCACATTAAGCGGTGTCTGAAAATCAAGAACCTTACTTGAAACATGATTTATCAAATACACAGCAGCCAAAACAGCATGACCTCATAAATGATTAGGAACACATTTACCCAACATTAAGGAGCGAGCAACCTCCATTATTTGACAATTCTTCCGTTCGGACACACCATTTTGTTGAGGTTCTTCCGTTCGGACACACCATTTTGTTGAGGTGTAAATGGAGTAGTCGTTTGATGAATAATACCCTGATCACGAAAAAAAATGCCAAAGTGTGATTCACATATTCTCCTCTGTTATCAGACCTGAAGACCTTAACTTTAGTCTGAAACTGAGTAGACACCATAACACAAAATTCTTGAAGAAGCAAATGAACATCACTCTTATTCTTCATCAAGAACACCCAAGTTAATCGAGTACAATCATCAATAAAAGTAACAAACCAACGGAATCCATTAGAAGTAACTTTCGCCGGACCCCACACATCAGAATGTATTAAATCAAATGGCAAAGTAGGTTTAGAATCACTTATGGGAAGTGAAGCACGATGACTCTTAGCCATGACACATGTTTCACACTTGAACTCTGAATCACTACAAGTGGGAAACAAAGAAGGAAATAAATGCTTCATATAACTGAATGATGGATGTCCCAATCATCGATGCCACAACCAAATTTGATGTCTGTCATCCATTGTAGCACTTAAAGCTTGATGATTATTTGAACCGGAAACAACAGTATCATCCATAGTCAAGATGTACAAACCCCTTATTCTTTTACCATGACCAATTATCTTCTGAGTTTGAATGTCTTGAAAATAACAATACGTAGGGTAGAAGTGAGCAGAACAATATAAGGTATCAAGAAGTTTTCCCACCGACAAAATGTTGCACTTAACATCAGGAACAAGTAAAGCACGGACCAGTGATAAGGTCGGAGTAAGAGAGATAGTGCCTTAACCCTTCACAGGGGAAGGTGCTCCATTTGCACTAGTAATATACGGATCACGAACATAGTCACTTAACTCATCAAACACTCTAGGGTCACTAGTCACATGATCAGTAATCCCAGTATCAATTATCCATTTATTTGTTCCACCAAGATGCATAACAACACTATGATTATATTGAGCCATTGAACTAAATTACAAACAATAAAGGCACAAAAGATACGCAGCGGAATGAAAACGATTTACCAGAACACTGTAGAAGATCACTGTTCACGGCACTGTAGCACATCACTGTTCACGAAAACGCACTATAGCAAGGCGCTGTACTGTAGCGCGGCACCATTCACTGTTTTTTTTCAACGAAAGAAATCACGACAAAGGTGGGCCCAAAATTAAAGCACATAGGTCACCAAGAGCAAACTGCTCTGATGCCATATTAAACTAAACATGGTAAGTTCCAAAAATATATATGACAATATCTGGGAATTTCTTATATATTCATTAATCTCCCAAAGTGGAGTATATATAAGAGTTACAATTGGTATTACATATGTACTTCGTCAATGTGGGATAACAGACTACTATTTACACTTTAACTAATATATAACTCGCAACAGCAGGAATGCCGCTGTGGGCTTGACTTCGTCTAACAAAAACATGATGCAGACGCTGAAATGTACTGGTGAAATGAATAACAACAAGCTCTTTACCTGTTTGAGGTAAAGTGTTATTCACAAAAACAAAAAGAGTTTTCCCTGGGGTCAAGTGAAGCCTACTGCTTCAGATATGGATAAACTGCTCGACAGACATATCTCTAGGAACTAGGAATCTAGAAGAAACAAGGAAACACGGAATAGAGGTTATTCTCCTTAAAGTGAGAATGCATAAACAGTTAGCTAAAATTGTCAAGGAAGTAAACCAACCAATTTATACTAACTTTTTGAACTAAACATTCGGATTATACAAAACTGCAAATAAAGGAAATTCATCGAAGCAAAAAAGATCCTCAGAACACAGAGTGAGTAACAGAAGCCAAGCTCTCTGTTATTCAAGAATGAAGAGTTATATAGTCAGGATTTCTATAAGTATGTCACAGAAACCAGGAAGGACCTAGAGATGGAAACTTTACTGACCAATAAGAATATCGAAATTCCTGGACCCTAGAAAGTGTTATTTACAAATTTTGATGTGAAATTATAAAACTCAAGTGTCATATTGCATTTAAGTTTGTTCTTGACGTAGGAAACATTAACCTTGTAGAAATGTAGAGAACTGTGACAACTAAAACGTACTTTTTCCTTTCCATTTCAGGCAGGTATGTCCAGGAATATCTTTCAATGTTCACCTGCAGAAAGACATAAAAAGAACACTTTAATCAGTTTTGACATCTTATCCACCCTCGCAACAATGCTTCCAATAAAGTCTAACCGTGTTGCTTGTACTTAAATTAAGCCACTTTATGATTGCACATGTGAGGTTATACGATAAAATCTTCCTAAAATAATCAGTTCTTCCCGAGTGTGTCAGATCTATACACGAAATGCAATGAAAAAAGCATCGATCAACGATACACAACTCTTGGAGGTGACAATGGGAACCATCATGTTACAACTTAAATTTACTTCCGTGTTTTGAAAGTTTTGAACAAAAAAAAATTGTTTGAAAGTGAATCTCAAACCACATAATGTTGAGAATGAGTCCCACATTGATGGGAGGAGGGACCTTGCATTATAAGATGTTGAACTACTCTCCATATTGCCAATGGGTTTTATGATGGAACCCCAACTTTCTTTATGATATCAGAGCAGGTTGTCCCACGTGTAAAGCCAAATGGTCACATGTGCTCCACTTCACCCCTTGTGTTGTCCACGTATTAGGCTCGAAAATTCGCCACATGTGAACAGACGTGTTGAGAATGAGTTCTACATTGATGAAAGGAGGGACTTTGCATGACTCCAACTTTCTTCACATAACATAATAACAACTTCAGAAAGAAAATGTCAGCGATTCTTCACATACGTAATCCACATGAATTAAAATTTGTCCTTTTTTCGCCACACAAACAAAAAATTTGTCATTTCGAAGCGTGCATCCATCAAAATCTCTCAGCCACTAAAACGTTATCATCTCTCAATCGGGTCAATGTCAAATTGTAATAGAATAATAATTAAATCTTTAACAAATATTAAGCAACAGAAACGCGTAAATAAATTAAACAAATTAAGAAATTCTAATCAACCAAAAAATAAACAAGGATAAATTTCCATATATCCAAATTCCAAGTGCATTATTAATTTCCCAGTGTCATGGCATTTCCAAAAACAAAAATCACTGAAAAAATATAAAACAAAACTCACCGGAACTCGATCGATCTGGGGTAGTTTGCAATTATATTTTTTTAATCTTCAAGTCGTTCATCAATACAAACAAAAAAAAAAAAAAATCCCAATAATTAGCACAAAAAAAAAACAATATTTTGCAATTATATTTTTGTTTGGTTACAGAAAACTAGTGCTCTACCCAAATGGAAACAAGACGAGATGAGAAATGTGGCTGGCCAAATCTCTCCCTACTTGGAATGGCGGATGCTGATTCCCTTCAGACTGGTTGGGAAGTTTATGTTGATTTCAGGTTCTTTTTGCTTGATCAGAAGAAAGGGATGTACTTGGTTTTTCAAGGTATTGCATCGTCAAGTTTATTTCATCTAGTGGAGTGACGACTCGTTCTTTTTCATATTTTCTTAGTCTTGCTTTTAATTTGCTTATCCATTTCATGTTGCATTTCTTAACTAGATGTCAATAAAAAGGAAAAGTGTTTTCATGGGATTATGCCTTATTCGGGTTTTGATCAATTCATCCCTCTTAAAGCGTTTACTCATGCTTCCAACGGATATCTCATGGAAGACGGGTATTTGGAGAGGACATTTTTGTTTGTAAAGAAAGAAGAATAGGAAATGGAGAGAGTCTATCAATGATCAAGGATGCTGTTAAGTGCAAGCATGTTTGGAAGGTTGAGAACTTTTCAATGTTAGATGCTGAGAGTTACTACTGATGCAGTGCATAAGGAGTTTATTCAACAGGGCTTTTGGTATTTTGGTGTTCAGCCATTCCGTTAATTATTAATTTGAGATTCATGTATCTTGGGTTGTGATTTAATGTTTTGTAGTAATTTTGATGCATTGTAAGTTGTGTTTTAAATTAAGTGGCTAGGTGAAATAGTTGTCATTTAATATGTTTCGGTGGCTTAGGGAGTTGTACTTGCATTGATGAAGATGTTTTGGCACACTAGTGTTAAATGTACAACACCAACCCATAACTTAAAGCCTAGCCCATTATGAAGTCTTGATGTTCTAGATGGATTATAAATGGGATTTTGCTAGAAAGCTCTAGCAAGCATGTCGGTGGGTGTGTGTGTGTATAATAATATGCTAGAAAATCTAGCATCATTTAAGTCAGCACGGCTATTATGCCAAGCCATATGCCGGTGCAATGTGTGCATGAACATGCACTAGAAAGTGCTAGTGAAGTCGGCAAACATGCCTATAAATAGGTGTGTGTGTGTGTGTGTGTGTGTGTGTGTATTGTGATGTAATCAACCAACCAAGAAATCAAGTAGCCAAGAAGCAAGTAGGCAGTCAAGTGAGAGTGAGAAGCAAGAGTAGTCTTGTAGGTGTGTGAGTGTTCTAGAGTGTGTCTCTAGAAAGTGAGAGTGTCATTGCTTCTAAAGTGTGTCTTTGAGAGTTTTGAGTGTTGTAATATTTTGTGTGTGTAATACAAGTAATTTGTTTACTTGTGTTGTCTCTCCAACACTTGTGTTAGAGTTGTGTACTCTAAATTCTTCCTCAACAATTGGTATCAGAGCGGTACAATCAGGGACCGTCACTAGTGAAGCTTCCAAGAATCCTAAGAAGTTTAGTACTTCGCAAGATTGTTAACTAATCTTGTTCGGCGTCTCAAAAATCTGCTGACACGATGGGAGATCTTCAAGTTGTTGGAGCAATCAAGAAGTTGCACAACAAAATTACAACACATGGGCAACATGTATGGAGTCTTACCTACAAGGCCAAGATCTTTGGGATGTCGTCGGCGGTAATGAAGTTACGCAGCCGGAAGAAGACACCAGTGGCACTTTGCGAAAGTTGAAGATTAAGGCAGGTAAGGCAATGTTCGCCTTAAAAACTACAGTCGAAGAGGACATGTTGGAGCACATACGGAAGGCCAAGACACCAAAAGAAGCGTGGGACACCTTCACCACACTCTTTTCAAAGAAAAACGATATAAGACTGCAGCTTCTCGAGAACGAGTTGTTATCGGTGGCCCAACGAGACATGACGATTGCCGAATGTTTCCACAAGGTAAAGTCTATTTGCCGTGAAATTTCTAAATTAGATCCTAGTGCTGCCATTGTAGAATCTAGGATAAAAAGAATAATTATCCATGGATTGAGACCCGAATATCGAGGCTTCGTTGCCGCTGTACAAGGATGGCCGACCCAACCATCACTTGTTGAGTTTGAGAATTTGCTTGCTGCTTGCCGATCAAGAACCTTTGGCAAAGCAAATGGGAGGGGTCTCGTTAAAAGGTGAACATGAAGCGCTCTACACCAAAAGTAAAGGCATCTTTAAGCGACGTGCTGGTGGTGGATCTAAAAGAAATGGTGACAAGGCAAAAGGTCATCAAGGAGGAAGGAGTTCTGGGCCAAGGGGAGCTCCAATGTATCACGGCAACCGTGGTCAGTCCCAGAACAATAAAAGGTTTGAGGGCAAGTGTTACAATTGTGGAAAGAAGGGCCACATGGCAAAAAAGTGTTGGTTCAAAAAGCCCACAGAAAGTAATGTCACCAACTTAGAAAAGAAAAGTAAAGATGATTGGGATGCCATAGCATATCTAGCTATGGAGGAAGAATGAGACGCTGGAGCATCTTCTTGGTGGTGCTCAAAAAATGAGGTGTTGCCTGACTCGAGAGAAGTTGAAAATACATTGCAGGAGAAAATGGTAGACCAAGCTGCCCAAATCTAATCAAGTCCAGATAAGCTCGAGGAATTGCTTGATAGTGACGATGTCAAGTAAGAAGTACCTAAGAGTCATTGGCAAACTGGTGTGTACCAATAACCATAAGAAGTTAGACCTAGTGAAGTGGAAGTATCAACTCCACAATCACAACTAAGAAGGTCAACAAGAGTACGAAAGCCAAATCCTAAATATGCCAATGCTGCCATAACTGATGGAGCAGCAAAAGAACATGAAGCGTTTAAAGAGGCATCACAGAGTTCTGAATGGGTAAGAGCTATGGAAGAAGAAATCATAGCACTTAAGCAGAATCAGACTTGGAATTTAGTGCCAAAGCCAAAGGATGTGAAACCCATATCCTGCAAATGGGTGTACAAGATAAAGTGTCGTTCTGATGATTCAGTTGAAAAGTACAAGGCTTGGTTGGTGGCTCGAGGCTTCTCTTAACAGTATGGACTAGACTATGATGAAATGTTTAGTCCAGTAGCACAGCTTACAACCATACGAGTCCTACTTGCACTTGCAGCTAACAAGGATTTGAATCTATACCAGATGGATGTGAAGAATGCTTTCTTGCTTGGAGAGTTAGATCGGGAGATCTACATGATGCAGCCAATGGGCTTTGAAAGCAAAGCTCATCCCAAGTACGTGTGCAAGTTGAGGAAAGCACTATACGGTCTGAAATAAGCACCAAGGGCTTGGTACGGTAAGATTGCAGAATTTCTACCACAAAGTGGTTACTTAGTGGCACATGCAGATTCCAACTTATTCGTTAAAGCTAATGAAGGAAAGTTAGCTGTCGTGTTGGTGTATGTGGATGACTTAATCATCATTGGCGATGATGAGGCAGAAATTCGTCGAACAAAGGAGAATTTGTCAGTTAGGTTCAAGATGAAAGAACTTGGACAACTCAAGCACTTTCTTGGATTAGAGGTTGATCACACACAAGAAGAGATATTTTTGTGTCAGCAAAAGTATGCAAAAGACTTGTTGCAGAAGTTTGGGATGCTTGAATGCAAGCCAATCTCAACACCGGTGGAACCTAATGCCAAGATGTGTGCACATTAAGGCAGAGACTTGGAAGATGCAACAATGTATCGACAATTGGTAGGTAGTCTGATCTACTTGACTTTGACTCGACCTTACATTTCTTATGCAGTTGGTGTGATGAGTCGGTACATGCAAAATCCAAAGAAGCCTCATCTAGAAGCATTTCGACAAATATTGAGATATGTAAAGAGTACAATTAACTATGGTTTCTTATACAAGAAAGGTGAAGACGGTAAGTTGGTTGGTTATTGTGATGCAGATTTTGCAGGAGATCATGACACCAGCAGATCGACCACTGGGTATGTCTTCAGAATTGGTTCTGGAGTAGTTTCGTGGAGCAGCAAGAGACAACCAACAGTGTCTCTGTCAACTACAGAAGCAGAGTATAGAACAGCAGCAATGGCAGCTCAAGAGAATGCATGGTTGATACAGTTGATGAGTGACCTACATCAACCACTAAATTATACAGTACCATTGTACTGTGATAACCAATCGGCAATTCGCTTGGCGGAAAATCCAGTCTTCCATACGAGAACTAAGCATGTGGAGGCACACTACCATTTCATTAGAGAGAAGGTCTTGCAAGAAGAGATTGAGATGAGACAGATCAATACAGATGATCAAATTGCAGACTTGTTCACAAAAGGTTTGAGTACCGGCAAGTTCGAAAAGTTCCGTCATCAACTCAACATGGAGAAAAGAATGAGCTGGTGTTGAGGGGGAGTGTTAAATGTACAACACTAGCCCATAACTTAAAGCCCAGCCCATTATGAAGTCGTGATGTTCTATATGGATTATACAGGGGATTTTGCTAGAAAGCTCTAGCAAGCATGTCGGTGGGTGTGTGTGTGTGTATAATAATATGCTAGAAAATTCTAGCATCATTTAAGTCAGCAAGGCTATTATGCCAAGCCATATGCCGGTGCAATGTGTGCATGAACATGCACTAGAAAGTGCTAGTGAAGTTGGCAAAGATGCCTATAAATAGGTGTGTGTGTGTGTGTGTGTGTGTGTGTGTGTGTGTGTGTGTGTGTGTGTGTATTGTGATGTAATCAACCAACCAAGAAATCAAGTAGCCAAGAAGCAAGTAGGCAATCAAGTGAGAGTGAGAAGCAGGAAGAGTAGTCTTGTAGGAGTGTGAGTGTTCTAGAGCGTGTCTCTAGAAAGTGAGAGAGTGTCATTGCTTCTAAAGTGTGTCTTTGAGAGTTTTGAGTGTTGTAATATTTTGTGTGTGTAATACAAGTAATTTGTTTACTTGTGTTGTCTCTCCAACACTTGTGTTAGAGTTGTGTACTCTAATTTTTCCTCAGCAACTAGTATATTAGGGAGGGAGTTTGATATGTTAAAGGAGACAATTTGGAATTATAATTTTATGGTAATGAAAAATTGAGCATTGCTTTTCTATCATTTTTCTGTGAAGCCTCGTGTGTTGTTTTGACATCTCCTCTATCTCTTTGTCGTTCTGCATTATTTGGTACCAGAGTTTCGCTACGCTCCTTGGGTTGCTTCCGCGCTATTTATCTAAATGGCAGCGATGGGAGGTAGAGGAAGACGTGGTAACCAAGAGCCTGGGGATCTGAGAGTTGAAAGAGATGACGAAATTCAAGAGTTGCGACAAGAAATCGAGTTGCTTGCCTTGCGATCTAGAAGATCGAAGGAAGCATGGTGGATCAAAATGCAAGAAGCACAACCAACGATGGTGAACTACCCAAATGTCAAGGTTTGGTAGTTGGCTTGAAAATGCTAGGTCTTGCACCGTCGGATGCGAATCTAATAAGGTGAACCCACATACTTATCAAAATGAACAAATGGTGATGCCTAAAGTTTCAGATTTGAAGGTAACCCCATTAGTATCACTTATCTTTGAAAATGAGTTCGATAATGATGAATTGGGCTATACTTATGATTGTACCTTACCACCTATCTATGATGAATATCATGAATATGGAGATACATGTCCAAAAAAAGAGGTCATTGATGAATCTCTTCATCACAACAAGATGGGTTATTCATCAATTGATATATCTGATACGGGCGAATCAGCTTCTCTACACAATTTCATGTCTTGCTCAAAGGGGGATCCCAAAGCAAAAGGTTTTGCCAATCCATCTAGTGGCTCTAATGACGTCTTCTTGGTTCATGGGAGAGATGGAACAATGAGTGCGGACCTGATTCCCTATAATATTATTTCGCTGGATGCTTCAAACATTACAAATTATACTACTTATTTGCTTACGGTTGAGGAAAAGGTTCCTATCTTTCAGTTTTATGATTCCATTTGGTATGACTTTATCTATGGATCCATCAACAACTATTTGAATGCAAGGAAAGAGTTAATTATGATTTTGAAGCCTTATATCTTTCGTGAAAAGTTGTGTAGGTTACTACAATTTTGGGAAAGAATGAATCTTTTATTTCTACCATGCGAGTAATATTTTTGTTAGGTCAAAGAAGAAAAGAAAGAGAAGTGAGGCAACGTGGTTTCTAAAATCGGCGATTTGGAAAGAGCTTGGCTTGAAATGAGTGAACTCGTGGATGAGTTCTTTCTCACTCGGAGAGTCTGATGCAGTGCCTAAGGAGTTTATTTAATGGGGCTTTTGATATTTTGGTGTTCAGCCATTCCGTTAATTATTAATTTGAGATTCATGTATCTTAGGTTGTGATTTAATGTTTTGTAGTAATTTTGATGCATTGTAAGTTGTGTTTTAAATTAAGTGGCTAGGTGGAACAATTGTCATTTAATATGTTTCGGTGGCTTAGGGAGTTGTATTTGCATTGATGAAGATGTTTTGGCACACTAGTATATTAGGGAGGGAGTTTGATATGTTAAAGGAGACAATTTGGAATTATAATTTTATGGTAATGAAGAATTGAGCATTGCTCTTCTATCATTTTTCTGTCAAGCCTCGTGTGTTGTTTTGACATCTCCTCTATCTCTTTGTCGTTCTGCATTAACTACTCACAACTCTTAATTGCTGAAGACCTGAAATCGTATCTCCAATAGGCTTTCAATTTACTATCTTATCAATACCTTTTCTTTGCTGAAGTCAATTTTCATCTGACAGAAAATAGATGGATACACTTTCAGAGGTTTGAACTACATATGCAATTTGTACGTACATAATGTTTACATTATCCCTTAAGGTGTCAAGTTGTAGTTTTGCTTCTAATGTAAAAAACTGCTCCTTTTAATTAAACTTGAAAGGTTAATGGAATCTTGAAATGTTCTCATATACCTCTTCTGATGGTCGCTGGAGGAAGATTCAGCTTTGTCCGAAAGGAAATTATGATGGGAAGGGTACTCATATTTCACTTTACTTGGAATTGGATGGTTCAGAAGACCTTCATTATTTTAAAGTGTTTGCTGAGTTTTCCCTGCGCATTGTAGATAAAGCCCTTCCTTGCACAAGTGTTCTGAAGGTAAATTTGGCCTCTTTCAATGTTTAATTATGTATATAGTCCCATATAACATTAGGATTTGTTCCGTGTAGCTAATCGCTGATTCAGTGCTGCGGATTAAAATTTTGGTTGGCCTTGTTTCATTCCACTGGACAATTTCAAACATGCAGGCAAGGAGTTTTTGTTGAATGATACTTGCATAGTGGAGGCCAATGTCACTGTCCCCGGAGCTGCAAAAGCACTGCAGTCTGCTTGTCTTCAGTTTCAATGTTGCTAAAATTATGTTAACTGACTTATGAATATGAATGAATATTTTGCGTCCACGATATGGTTTGTACTAAATGTGGTGCTTCTATAGAACTCTAGAGCAGCTATCCTTTCCCACCAAATGACTTGTGGTTGAAAGGAATTTTTATCCTTGAATTTAAGTTGGGCTCAAGTTTGTGCTTTTGTTTAAAAAATGATTGAAATGCATTTTTGTTCAAAAATATAGTTGAGAGCCAAATATATCTAGTCTTGACCAGTAATGTCATACGAGTAACATCTCTTGTGTAGAGCTGAAACGTTGTTTTTCTTGTGTAATCTTAACTTCCTTGACAATGCTAAACCGTAAACATTGTTCAGTTTAATAAGAAATAAAATTGCAGAATATGTGTTTTGAAGCACCTAAACCAGGTGATGGATACATTTTCAATGAAAAAAAGACAACCTTTTGAAACATAGCATGACGGTTCTATCCTTTTTTTTCTTGACAAACAATAGCATTGCTAGGTTCAATTGTTAGTGTTTGGGGGGAGGGGATCTAAAGAGATCGAACCTGCACCAAGGTGCATATGCATGATTGTTTTCTGCCACTGCAGTAAAGCGTCATTTGCAACATTTATACCCTTTAAAGCTTTCTAGTTAGGAATAACACCTATACTTTTCCTTACAAGCAGGTGATGGATACCTTTCAAATGAAACAATGGCAACCCTTTTGAAGCAAAGGCATAACATTTATATCCTTAAAAGCTTTCAAGTTAGGAATAATACACCTTTATTTTTCCTTATAAGCAGGAAAACATATTACTATCTACTAAAGCTCAGTTCCCGTCCACTGTTCATCATGTGAGAGGAGTTACTGTTCATCAGCAGTGAACGCCCCAATCTGCCCTCCCATTCCTTCCTTGTTGGTTCTTTTTTTTAGACCTGGCATTCGTGTCATGTTTTCCGTGTTCGTGTCGTTTTCGTGTCATACCCGATATCTTAACGGGTCGTGTCGTGTAACACCCGTTAAAATAAACGGGTAAAATGACCCGACCCGAAATTGACCCGATAATATTAACAGGTAATATGACCCGACCCGTTACCCGTTAAGGAAAATATATTTTAAACCAATAAATAATCAAATGAAAAACATAATACTAAATAAGTATATACATACCATATTGTCACATCCAAAGTATAAAAACGCATTTTTCTTTTAAGTATATTTTCACTTACCTAAAGTCTTTAATAGTTTTTTAATTAATGTAGAAGTGTAAAAAAATATAGAAAAAACATATAAACGCTCATAATGACAAGCTTTACAACTTTCATGAAGAGCTTAACTTTGACATTCACCACTATAATCATATAAATCAAAAATCAAAATTTAACCGTTGAATGTTATTTTCATTTACGCTCCATTGTTCTCATCAAAATTTGTTTTTTCAGATTTTCTTTTTTGAAAACATGATTTATTAGATGATGCAGGAAGATGAACGGTTTGGATCGTTGATATTATATTCAGAGTTTTACAGTTAGTGAAAATATTGCTTGATGTTTATAAAGTTTGTACAAACTATATGACATCGACTCATATTTCAGTTAACCGTAAATATCGAAACGTGATATCAAAGATCTGAACCGTTCATCTTCTTACATCCGCCAGATGATCATGTTTTCAAAAAAGAAAATTTTAAAAATGAAATTCAGTAAGAAGAATAAAGTGTAAATGACAATCAACGGTTAAATATAAATTTAAGGTTTATGGATTATAGTGTTGGATTTCGAAGCTGACCCCTTCATGAAAGTTGTAAAGCTTGTCACTATGACAAGCCCCGACCCCGATGCCCTCGGGGCATAGGGATGGTCACGTGTTGGCCGACACTCGGAGGGTGACGAAAGCCATTTAATTTAAGCGAAAACGGAGAAATGTACTAAACCAGTATAAAGGTAAGAAAACACCAACTAAGTTCAAAAGCTAATCATTAATCATAAGGATATTACACAATACATTTAGAGCATACGTCTATTCCAGAGAATGAACAGAAGTTTATTTAGGAAGGTGCTATTACAAATAAGTGCCAAGCAGAGAAGGTATAGCACGAAGTCACTGGTAGGGAAAAGCCTCGTAGCTCAGATCGTAGTCGTCGTTCTGTGGTCCTGAAGGGGGCGCAAAACAAACATGAGTGGACCAATTTGATATACATATAGTAAAACAGTTATCAACGTACTAACCCCCAGGTTTTATGAAAACACATATATATCATGATAAACATAGGTTTTCCGAAACCTAGCATGCCGTGCACTGTCTCAAATCATAACTTTTATATATACTAGCCGCTAGTGAATGTCCAGTATAACTCTCCAGGCCCCGTGCCGGCTCCCCATCTCTGAGCAGACAGTCAGAGGAAATAACCCCCAGGCCCCATGCCGGCTCCCCATCCCTGGTCTTAAATGCCAGAAGAAACACCCTACAGGCCCTATGCCAACACCAAATTCTTCGCCCGGGACGGACCGGAAAACTATCCCTACGTCCCGTAATGGTAAGGACCACTGGGTAAGTACAAAACCATTAAACATACGTACATCTGAAAGGCATCTTCATAGTATAAAGTCATCCATCATCTATACTATAAAGAAGTGTTCGAAACGTATTCTAAATATCATATCGTCATCCATCAGATATTCTATAAGAATACGGGTTATAGGAAAAATAGTAATAATTCAAAATAGCCTTAATAGGCACGATATCTCGTAAAGCATTTCATATAACATATTCATCAAATCATGCTTTTCATGTATGCATTCCTACTATAAAACATGCATTTTTGAAGGGGTCCACTCACAGTACTTCGCCGTCGAAAGCTGCGCAGACTAGCGAAGGTAAACACGCCACAAGAATTTGCCCCCTAAGCACATAAAGGGGAAAATTCAGTCAAACTCTACTCAAACGACTTAATTTGGGAAAACGGACTTCGGAAACGGGTCCAGAACGTCGAAATTAGCCTAGGAGAGGTCTCGGACGAAAACACGGAAAGTCAACGGTCAAAGTCAACGTTGACCGTTGACCGGTCAAAGTCAAAGTCAACGTTGACCGTTGACCGGGTCAACGGTCAACTTGGTTGGTCAACGGGTCAACGGGTCAATGGGTCGGATCCAGTCAACGGGTCTGGGCTTGGATCCGGGTTGGGCTTGGGTTCTTGGATACACGGGCCCAGGCCTAATGCCTGGCCCAGCTAAGGGTTTTGGGTCACGGGCCTCAGGCCCTTAACTAAAACGGCCCAAGGGCCTTTATAATTAAACATTTAAAATTAAAACAAAATAAAAAGGAAATTGGGTTTGGGTTGGGCTCGGCAGGAAGGCCCAAAAGCCATAAGGTTTCCTGGGTTGAAGCATAACGGGCTTAAAGCCCGTGGGTTAAGGCAGGTGGCCCGAAGGGCCTTAGCTGACGGAAGAGAACGCCGGAGCTTCTACAGCTCCGGCCGGCTACAAACACACACCCTAGACTTCGATCTAGGTACCAAAATGAAGAGTGGAACGAAAGGAGTGAAATGGTACCTCTGGTTCGCCGTGGAACGGTTTGTGGTGGCCGGAAAACCTCCAACACCCACGGCCTCGCCGGAGGTGGGTGTGTCCAAAACCCGATTCGATCCCGTTC
This sequence comes from Heteromeles arbutifolia, assembly GCA_024362995.1. NCBI lineage: Eukaryota > Viridiplantae > Streptophyta > Magnoliopsida > Rosales > Rosaceae > Heteromeles > Heteromeles arbutifolia. The sequence goes on from JANCRC010000006.1 coordinate 26,916,243, forward strand.
CAAAACCTTAGAAAAACACAGAAATCCTTATCATTAGACACTCCCAAACAACCCTACACTGTTAAAGGAGGGAAAGGAACTCACCTAGCCGGAGGAAATTAGAAAAACCCGTCGGAGGGATTGGGCTTGGGTGTTGGTTCGCCTGGGTTACTCCTGGGCTCCGTCGAGCCTTACACGCGTAGGGAGAGAGAAAAGAACGATGGCGATGAGGCAGTGAAAGTGGTGCTCACGGCGCAGTGAAAAGAGAGAGAGAGAAGAGGGTTTTGGGTAAATGAGGGAAAGGGAGAGAGATTGCAGAGAAAGAGAGAGAGACTGACTCGGGGTAGGGGACGGAAGGAAGAGAGAGAGAGAGATTGTTAGGGTGCTGACACGTGGCAACAGGAAGGAGTTTGGGAATCTGGATGAAGGGTCCAGATTTAATCAGAATTAGGGACCAAAAATGAAAATTTTAAGTAAGTTTTAGGGAATTTTGGGATTACATATAACTAGGGGGGTTGGGGTGTTACAATCTACCCCCCCTTATAGAAATTTCGTCCCCGAAATTACAACTTTAACTAAGCAAAAACGGATATTGACTCCTAATCAAATCCTCTGTTTCCCACGTTGCTTCCTCAACAGCGTGATTCCTCCAAAGTACCTTCACCAACGAAATAGCTTTGTTCCTCAATACTTTATCCTGTTGATCAAGGATAGCCACTGGTTCTTCTACATAACTAGCATCCTGATTCACCTCCAGTGACTCCAACTGGATGATATGAGAAGGATCTGGTACATATTTTCGAAGCATGGAGACATGGAAAACGTTGTGAATCGTCGACAACTCCGGTGGTAGCTCCAACCTGTAGGCAACTGCACCAATTCTCTCAGAAATCTGATACGGACCAACGTATCGAGGACTCAGCTTTCCTCGCTTACCAACACGAACCACACCTTTCCAAGGAGACAACTTCAAGAATACTAAGTCGCCAACCTCATACTCTCGATTCTTAGAATGTTTGTTCGCTATGCTTTTCTGTCGGTCTTGTGCCGCCTTTAAGTTCCTCTTGATTAGTTGAATGTTAGCATTAGTGGTGTCCACAATTTCTGGTCCCACTAACGCCCGTTCGCCGACTTCTGTCCAACACAATGGCGTCCGACACACTTTTCCATACAAAGTCTCATAAGGTGCCATGCCGATGCTCGACTGATAGCTATTATTATAAGCAAATTCAACCAACGGCAGATAGCTGTCCCAACTACCCTTCCACTGGAGAACAGACACTCTCAATATGTCCTCCAACGTCTGAATCGTCCGCTCAGACTGACCATCGGTCTGTGGATGATAGGCAGTGCTGAACAACAACTGAGTACCCATAGCAGTATTAAAGGCTTTCCAAAACCTGGAAGTAAATCTGGGATCCCTGTCAGAAACAATGGAGACAGGTACACCATGAAGCCTGACAATATTATCGATGAACAACTTCGACAACTTTTCCAAAGAATAGGTCTGACGTACAGGTAAGAAATGAGCGGTCTTAGTGAGTCGATCTACAATCACCCAAATACCATCCAATCTCGACTGTGTCCTCGGCAACCCATACACAAAATCCATGGTGATGTCTTCCCATTTCCACGCTGGTATCGGAAGATTTTGCATTAATCCCCCAGGTTTTTGCCTCTCGGCCTTCACCTGTTGGCAAATGATGCATCTACTCACATAGTCCGCCACATCCCGCTTCATTCCAAGCCAGTAATAGAAAGGACGGATAGTGCGATACAGTTTAGTGCTTCCTGGATGCATGGCATATGCTGAAAGGTGTGCTTCATCCAAAATTTCCTTTTTCACGGCTTCATTATCCTGAGGCACGTACAACCTGTTTCCAAACATCAGGGCTCCATCCTTTCGGATCCCAAATTCCTCCCTTTCTCCTTTCGAGACCAACCTCTTTATTGTAGTACACTCTGGATCAAGTTCCTGAGCTTCTAAGACCATATCCACCAGAACAGGTCTAACCTGGAAATGTGCTAACCAAGCTCCCTGCTCACCCGGTTCCACTATAACCCCCGTTTTTCGAAGAGAAAATAGTAGTGGAACATGGATATCTTTAAGGGATGCGAGTTGACCGTGATATTTTCGACTGAGTGCATCCGCCACTACGTTGGCATGTCCAGGATGATATTCGATCGTGCAGTTATAATCACTGATGAGTTCCATCCATCTCCTTTACCTTAAATTCAAATCGCTCTGGGTAAAGATATATTTAAGGCTTTTATGATCAGTGAAAATGCGACATTTCTCACCGTACAAGTAATGTCTCCATATCTTTAGAGCGAACACCACTGCACCAAGCTTCAGATCATGGGTAGGATAGTTTCTCTCGTGAGTTTTGAGTTGCCTGGAAGCATAAGCAATAACTTTCTCATGCTGCATTAGTACACAACCCAAACCTGACAGAGATGCATCCGTGAAAATCTCAAACTCACCACTCTCATCCGGAAGAGTAAGAACGGGAGCCTGAGTAAGACGTTGTTTCAGCTCCTGGAAACTCCGTTCACAATCTTCGTCCCACTTAAACTCAACCCCCTTCCGAGTCAACTTATTCAAAGGCAAGGCAATCGCTGAGAAACCTTGAATAAATTGTCGGTAATAGCCAGCCAGACCTAGGAAACTCCTCACTTCTGTAACATTCCTCGGTTGTTCCCATGTAACTATCGCCGACACTTTCTGAGGGTCCACACTGATTCCCTCAGCAGATACTACATGTTCGAGGAAACTGATCTGGCTTAGCCAAAACTGACACTTGCTGAACTTAGCATACAACTGTTGATTTCTCAACCTTTCCAACACTAACCTTAAATGTTTCCTGTGCTCAGCAACGCTCTTAGAATAAATCAGGATATCATCAATGAACACAATCACAAACCGGTCTAAATACGGTTTGAAGACTCTATTCATCAAATCCATGAATGCTGCAGGTGCATTCGTTAATCCGAAAGGCATGACACGAAATTCAAAGTGTCCATACCTAGTACGGAAAACAGTCTTCGGTACATCTTCCTCCCGAATGAGCAACTGGTGATAACCTGAGCGAAGATCGATCTTAGAAAATATCTGAGCACCCTTTAGCTGGTCAAACAGGTCGTCGATCTGAGGTAAAGGGTAACGATTCTTCACCGTCACCCGATTCAGCTGTCGGTAGTCGATGCAGAGTCTCATCGATCCATCCTTCTTTTTAACAAACAGAACAGGAGCACCCCAGGGAGACATACTGGGTTGGATGTAACCTTTATCCACTAGCTCCTGAAGCTGAATCTTCAATTCTCTCAATTCAGCTGGTGCCATTCGATAAGGTGGTAGAGAGATAGGGTTGGTACCTGGAAGTAAATCAATGGTAAATTCGATTTCCCTCGCAGGCGGTAACCCTGGTAAATCCTCCGGAAAGACATCAGTGAATCTCTTCACCACGGGCACCTCTTTAGGACTCAACGAAGGTTTATCCCTCATCACCACGTAGGCTAGGAATCCTACACATCCTCTATTCAACAGTTTAGTTGCCTGGATAGCAGAAATAATACTATTAGGAAGAATTCGTCGCTCACCCTGAAATGTGATCGACGGTTGTCCAGGCCGCTTGAACGTCACCGATTTCTCCCAACATGCAACATGAGCACGATGTCTAGATAGCCAATCCATCCCCAAAATAACATCGAACTCCGCCAAATTGAAGGGAATTAGATTAGACTCCATCACCTTTCCTTCCACTATCACCGGGCAATTCTTATATTCCCACTGAGCACAAAATAGATCTCCGTGCGCCATTTGTATAATCATATCATAGCCAAGCAGTGTAGGTTGGGAATTTAAGTTCGGTGCAAATGATGAAGACACAAATGAAAAAGTAGCACCCGGATCAATTAGGACTCTCACCCAATTACCACATATAAGTAACGTACCAGTAATAACTTAGGGATCCTGATCTGCCTCCTGCTGAGTCATGGCGTTAATACGTCCGTGAAACTGACGTCCTGCACCGCCGTTACGGCCACCTCGAGCTCTAAAACCCTGGCTATTACGGCCCGCTCGATTTCCCTGAGTGCGGCTGCTCGAAGCTGCACTAGACTGTTGTGGCTGTCTCGGTGTGGAAAACTGAGTATTCTGGCTCCCACTCCCGCCATAGTTCTGAGTATAATCGCCGCCGTAACTAGAACTCGGGTTGCCTCCTCCACCATAGCTCGGAACAGGTGCATAGCTTCCAGCTGGGGGGGCTGAAGAGCAAAATCTAGCGATGTGTCCCGTGCCTCCACAATTGTGACACCTGACCGTTGATCTGAAATGACTGAAAGATCGTCTCCCCGATTCATTACCTGAACCCTCACTAGAAGATCCCGAACCCTGGCCCTGACGTTTAAAGGAATGAGAGTGTCTAGGGCCAACAAAGTTAGAGGAACTACCGGATTCCCTCACGCTCCGAGATCGAAAGTCACGACCCCTCAGATTCTGGTATCGAGGTCTGCCCTGATTACGGGGTGGTTCCTGAAACTGTGCTTGCTCCTGGTTACGAGTCTCTCACCTAGACTGCTCAATCCTCAAGCAAGTCTCAATCATCTCCTCGTAACTTCTGTGCCTTATGGCCGACACTGGCTCACGATAGTCTGGATTCAAACAAATCAGTAGCTGAACCATCCTTTCATTCAGATTATCATAAGTCCCAGCATGATGTCTCGATAGGCGCCGAAAAGTACTATTCACTTCAGTGATACTTAGATCGCCCTGGCGAAAATTCAGAAATTCCTGTCTCATCCTTAACTGATAACTGGGGCTCAGAAAATGTGCGCTGAAAAGTCTCCGGAATGTAACCGAAGTCATCGTAGTACCCGGTGGACGAGATCTCTTTACTGACTTCCACCAAACTTTGGCATTTCCGTGCAGAAAATAAGCTGCAGTCTCTGCCCATTCACCTGGTGGACATCTCATACTCTCCAAAGTGTCCTCCACCTGCTCTAACCAATCCTCGGCCTCCAGACAAGCTCCAACCACTCGAAGCTCCGGAATACCGTGACTACGAGCAATTTCAATATAGGTGCGATTCGATCTATTACCCCCAGTAAGAGCATTCCGTAACAGGTTAGTTAGCTGACTAACTCCTCCCCCTAGACCAGAACGAGCTCGACGAGGTACATCCCCACCAGCAGGATCCATAATTCTGAGAAGAGACAAGCAAGATTCAGAATAAATGAAGATTAAGGGTACAACAAGAATGAAAATTACCAACTGGTAGGATAGAATCCTAAGTATGCTCTAAACTACATAGGCTCTGATACCAATCTGACATGCCCCGACCCCGATGCCCTCGGGGCATAGGGATGGTCACGTGTTGGCCGACACCCGGAGGGTGACGAAAGCCATTTAATTTAAGCGAAAGCGGAGAAATGTACTAAACCAGTATAAAGGTAAGAAAACACCAACTAAGTTCAAAAGCTAATCATTAATCATAAGGATATTACACAATACATTTAGAGCATACGTCTATTCCAGAGAATGAACAGAAGTTTATTTAGGAAGGTGCTATTACAAATAAGTGCCAAGCAGAGAAGGTATAGCACGAAGTCACTGGTAGGGAAAAGCCTCGTAGCTCAGATCGTAGTCGTCGTTCTGTGGTCCTGAAGGGGGCGCAAAACAAACATGAGTGGACCAATTTGATATACATATAGTAAAACAGTTATCAACGTACTAACCCCCAGGTTTTATGAAAACACATATATATCATGATAAACATAGGTTTTCCGAAACCTAGCATGCCGTGCACTGTCTCAAATCATAACTTTTATATATACTAGCCGCTAGTGAATGTCCAGTATAACTCTCCAGGCCCCGTGCCGGCTCCCCATCTCTGAGCAGACAGTCAGAGGAAATAACCCCCAGGCCCCATGCCGGCTCCCCATCCCTGGTCTTAAATGCCAGAGGAAACACCCTACAGGCCCTATGCCAACACCAAATTCTTCGCCCGGGACGGACCGGAAAACTATCCCTACGTCCCGTAACGGTAAGGACCACTGGGTAAGTACAAAACCATTAAACATACGTACATTTGAAAGGCATCTTCATAGTATAAAGTCATCCATCATCTATACTATAAAGAAGTGTTCGAAACGTATTCTAAATATCATATCGTCATCCATCAGATATTCTATAAGAATACGGGTTATAGGAAAAATAGTAATAATTCAAAATAGCCTTAATAGGCACGATATCTCGTAAAGCATTTCATATAACATATTCATCAAATCATGCTTTTCATGTATGCATTCCTACTATAAAACATGCATTTTTGAAGGGGTCCACTCACAGTACTTCGCCGTCGAAAGCTGCGCAGACTAGCGAAGGTAAACACGCCACAAGAATTTGCCCCCTAAGCACATAAAGGGGAAAATTCAGTCAAACTCTACTCAAACGACTTAATTTGGGAAAACGGACTTCAGAAACGGGTCCAGAACGTCGAAATTAGCCTAGGAGAGGTCTCGGACGAAAACACGGAAAGTCAACGGTCAAAGTCAACGTTGACCGTTGACCGGTCAAAGTCAAAGTCAACGTTGACCGTTGACCGGGTCAACGGGTCAACGGGTCGGATCCAGTCAACGGGTCTGGGCTTGGATCCGGGTTGGGCTTGGGTTCTTGGATACACGGGCCTAGGCCTAATGCCTGGCCCAGCTAAGGGTTTTGGGTCACGGGCCTCAGACCCTTAACTAAAACGGCCCAAGGGCCTTTATAATTAAACATTTAAAATTAAAACAAAATAAAAAGGAAATTGGGTTTGGGTTGGGCTCGGCAGGAAGGCCCAAAAGCCATAAGGTTTCCTGGGTTGAAGCATAACGGGCTTAAAGCCCGTGGGTTAAGGCAGGTGGCCCGAAGGGCCTTAGCTGACGGAAGAGAACGCCGGAGCTTCTACAGTTCCGGCCGGCTACAAACACACACCCTAGACTTCGATCTAGGTACCAAAATGAAGAGTGGAACGAGAGGAGTGAAATGGTACTTCTGGTTCGCCGTGGAACGGCTTGTGGTGGCCGGAAAACCTCCCAACACCCACGGCCTCGCCGGAGGTGGGTGTGTCCAAAACCCGATTCGATCCCGTTCCAAAACCTTAGAAAAACACAGAAATCCTTATCATTAGACACTCCCAAACAACCCTACACTGTTAAAGGAGGGAAAGGAACTCACCTAGCCGGAGGAAATTAGAAAAACCCGTCGGAGGGACTAGGCTTGGGTGTTGGTTCGCCTGGGTTACTCCTGGGCTCCGCCGAGCCTTACACGCATAGGGAGAGAGAAAGGAACGATGGCGATGAGGCAGTGAAAGTGGTGCTCACGGCGCAGAGAGAAGAGAGAGAGAGAAGAGGGTTTCGGGTAAATGAGGGAAAGGGAGAGAGATTGCAGAGAAAGAGAGAGAGACTGACTCGGGGTAGGGGACGGAAGGAAGAGAGAGAGAGATTGTTAGGGTGCTGACACGTGGCAACAGGAAGGAGTTTGGGAATCTGGATGAAGGGTCCAGATTTAATCAGAATTAGGGACCAAAAATGAAAATTTTAAGTAAGTTTTAGGGAATTTTGGGATTACATATAACTAGGGGGGTTGGGGTGTTACACACTATGAGTGATTGTATATTTTTTTTTACATTTTTTACACTTCTACAATAATTATTATTAATTTTATTAATTTTGCCCTCAAATAAAAAACATTATTCATGAGGGTTTGGAGGATTTTAAAAATCTAAACGATAATGTAAGTGTAATCATTATCTATTCGTGGAGGAATAATGATGAATCACGAGTATTTATATATTCTTTCACATTTTTCATACTTGTATATATGTCTTCTTAGTTCTTGCCTGTGCAAATGCTATACTAGTTTATTTTAATTTTGGACAACAACATGTTAAGTAAAATTTATCCTAGTAATGATAATAAGGAACTCTCATAACAAAAATAAATAATCACAAAAACTTATTTTTTAAACTTAAATAGAATAATATTGCAAAACTATATATTTAATATAAAATATATTGTATATATTAATATGGTTTATTTTAATTTTGGACAACAACATGTTAAGTAAAATTTATCCTAGTAATGACAATAAGGAACTCTTATAATAAAAATAAATAATGACAAAAACTTATTTTTTAAACTTAAATAGAATAATATTGCAAAACTATATATTTAATATAAAATATATTGTATATATTAATATGCTATTGTATTTTATAATAAATCTTTTAGTAATTAAATTTTAAAATTATCAAAGTAGTTTTTTTTTTACGGATCGAAATGGGTTACTCACGTTTTACCCGCGTGTATACCCGTTAAGAACCCGTTATTAACGGGTCACCCGATAATGACCCGATAAGTTATCGTGTTGACCCGAAACCCATTATTTTCGTGTCATTTTTGTGTCGTGTCCGAAACTGCCGGGTCTTTTTCCCTCACTGCTACAGGAAAATGGCGTTCTTGCCCTTATTCTTACCCTTCTTTTAGTCTGGATTCTTCCGCCTTTTAGCCACGTGTTGATCACCCTGGGTACCCTTTTTTCCCATTCGACTCCCTCTTCCATTTCAGAGTTTGCTATCGTTTGTTAGTTATCTGTGCTAAATTTTTGGGGGTCAGTTGGTATAGACTGATAGGGAGTTTTAGGAGGATTTGGGGTGTTGTCAATTTTTTTAATTAGGGTGATTATACCCTGAACCCTTGCTGATCGTTCAAATCGTTGTTGTGTACAGTTATTTTATCAGCGTTTGTTTATGTCTAATTTGCACCGATTTTGGTCGGATCTATTTCTGGTTTTGTTTTCCGTTTGAGCACTGGCTGTTTTGGATCGCTGGGAAGTTAATTTTCTGCAACTGAGGTATGTGTTTGATTTTTTTTTCGTGCTTTGGGTTTGCTTTTCTGATCTGCTTTCATATTTGGTTTCAGCAAAAGTTATTCAAATTTTGGCCTTTCTGTCTGCAACCTTGCAAGCTGTTTGCGCTCAAGGTATATAACTCTTTTTTTTTGGTGTTGGATCTTTCTCCGGTGATGGTTTATTTGATTGGTCAAAAAATCAAAGAAATAAATTATGAAATTTAAACTGAATTATGCTTCATTTAATTAAAGCTTTGGTTTTGTTGGATTGCCATTGTTTGCCCTATTCTAAACTTATATGTTTTGTTGGATTGCCATTTGATCTTCTTAAATCTAAACCCAAAACCAAAATCATGTTCAATTTTTATTGTTCTTAGAGAGAGAAAGTTTTAGAGATAGAGCAGAGAGGGATGTGAGAGTCGATCTTCGTAGCGCTGGGGGCGAAGGCCGAAAACATCGACAAAATTCTGTAGAAGAAGGGCACCGTCATTCTCCCTCCTTTCTCTTTCAACCTCAAGGTAGGTATTTCCTCATTTTTTTTGTTTGCCCATTTTGTCCTTTGATTCTGTGTAACAGCCCGTCCCGGAATTTACGTACGGAGGACGTGAATTTACGAAAATACCCTTGCGGGATTATTGATTTGTATGTGTGTGTGAAGTGGCCCAATTATTCATCACCCAAATTAATTGGAACCAATCAAAAAAAAAAAAAAAGGGTCCTTGTAGTTGATTGGTGACCCAAGTTACACCTCACTCTCTCTCTCTCATTCCACCGACACTCTCTCTCTCACACTCGGTCTCACTCTCTCTCTCTCTCCCTCAAACTGTACGGACACACCCAAGGTCGCCCTAAACTCCACGGATCGAGGCTACAACTAAGTCCATTGTGCTCGTGAGGACTCCACGATCACAACCATATCCATTTCAGGTAAGAACTTCTCCATTTTCACGTGAAACCATAGACCCCCGTATGAACCACTGTTCATGCAATTTTTGATACGTGATTTTTAGGAAATTTGAAGCTTCTAGGAAGCTTAATGAGGTCCCAAGGAGGCTCGGAGTGCTTCGTTTGAAGGATTTGGACGTTGGGATCGTGAGATCGGAGGTTGGCCGAATTTTCTTGGATTTTGCCGGTGAGATTTCGTGATTTTAAGAGCTTTAAATTAGTATGATTGTGTTTTACAAGTTGAGATCTTCATTTTGGTGTAAATTGCATGAAAAATGGTGTAGAATTGACGGAGAAATCAAAGTTTGAAAAATTCCCGGTTTTCCGGCGCCGGCGACGGTCGCCGGAGTCCAAGGTTGAAGACGACAGAATATTCCGTCAAGTCTGACGGAATATTCCAACGCCGTCAGTTAAAGTTAACGGTAACCGTTGGAAATTGACGGAATATTCCCAGAATATTCCTGATGGCGTTAACTGACGCCGTCAGTGTGCAGTGCACGTGGCCGCGCGTGGGGGTGCGTTTGGCCGTGCCGTCGCCGGCGCGTGGCTGGTCGGAAAATTTTTCTAAAAATATGGGGATGTTCTTGAGATTGTGTAGGTCATGGTGGTATATTCATATACCCAATTTGAGCAATGTATGAGAAGTTATTCCTAAGGTTTCGTTTATGTGCGTAAATTAACGTTATTTCAGTTACTTCTCATATAGGCGAGACCTATCCTGAGGACGAGCACAGTCAAGGAAGACTAAGGGGTTATGACCCTTCGATATAACTGTGAGTGGGCAGTTTATTTCAGTATATATATATATATATACTTAACGTTTTCCCAGAAATCGATTTTTGAATGAAAGTATATTTTGAAATGCCATGCATAGATTTATATGAATCATGTGATTTGAAATGCCATGCATAGATTATGCAAGTTAAGGAAATCTTTCTTCTGACGGTAGGTCAAGACCGACTACCTGGTTTCTGAGTATTGAATTTGCATCCTGGTGGAGACATGAGTCTTATATGATGTCATCGGAGGAAATAGCTGATCGAGAGTTATTTAAAGAATTGTTTAAGGAAAGGTTTAGTCCTCCAGCATATATTGATGGTGAGAAGCGATAGTTTACAATTTGAGACAGGGAAAGATGACGGCAAATGAGTATTATAGAAAGTTTGCGGAGTTGTCTTGTTACCATACAGATATTGTTGAGAATCGAGGACTCAGAGCTTCAAAAGGAAATAAGGCTAGTTCTAGTTCTTCCAGCTGAGGTTTTAGTGCCATTGGTCAGAGGTATGGTGGTAGATTCACTGGTGATTCCAAATTTCAGAGACAAGGTGATTCAGATAGAGGGAATGTACCTTTGTGCCGTAGGTACAATAATGGACACTTTGGAGAGTGTAGACAAGAAAGCAATGAATGCTTTACATGTGGATAAATGGAACCTAGAGCTGCAAATTATCCCCATAATCAGTAAATGCCTCCGTAGTCTTCTTTGCCACCACTAGCGCTGATTCCGCAGGTACCTGGATCTAGAAATTATGGTTAGATGAGCCGTGGTGTGCAGGATTAGAGTCGTACAGGCCACAAGAGGTGACTCCGACTTATATACTAGCATTGATCGATGAGTTATGAGTACAGCCGCATAGGTCATATTAGATGACTCCGGCTGGGTGGACGAGCTATAGATTCAGTCGTACAGGTCATACTAGCTGACTCCGGCTGATATATTCCTTGTTATTGATGATGTTGCTAAAGAGAGTAATGATGGAGCACGATCGAGGCGGGCATATGTATTTCTAATGAAGGGCGAGATGGTAATGTTGCACCCTTGAGGATTGTTGCTTACTTATTGAGACAACAGTGAGTTATCGTTATTGCGGGCTGCAGACCGTAATATCCATAACTTATTGTTGGATTCGTTAAGCGAGCAAACAAGTAGGTCATCCTAAATTAGTATGGTGTTATTCAGAGTGTCCAGTGATGGTGGAAGATGTTGTTATGCCAGTGAATCTTATCCCGTGAGATATTGTGGATTTGGATGTGATTTTAGGCATAGACTGGTTGTATTATAATCGTGCCAAGATAGATTGCTATGGGAAATCAGTTACTTTCCATCGACCTAGATAACCAAAGGTTACTTTTGGGGGTATGCAAAGTGAAGCGAGGTATGCCGTTATTTCTGCTGTGAGAGCAAAGAGATCGTTATCGAAGGTTGCCAAGGATATTTGGTTCATGCGGTACTAAGAGATATTGCTCTGAGTAGTGTGGAAGAGGTCAATGTGGTTAGACATTTTCCCTTAGAATTTACTTGGATTGCCGCCAAGCAAAGATGTGGAGTTCTCTATTGATTTGTTTCCAGGTACGGACCTTATATTAGAGATTGGTTCATGATGAGTTAAGGGGGAATTGAAAAGTCAGTTGCAAGAATTGGTTGATAAAGGTTCCATTCAACCTAGTATGTCGTCGTAGAGAGCCCAGTTTATTTATGAGGAAGAATGTGGACATTAAGGCTATACATTGACTATGGACAATTAAATCGGGTAACGATTGAGAATCGTTATCCATTACCGCGTATTAATGATTGTTAGATCAGTTTAGAAGTGCCTGTGTATTTCCAAAGATTGATTTGAAGTCTGATTATTACCAATTGAAGATTAAGAGTGATGATGTCCCTAAGACGGTTTTCAGAACTCGTTATGGTCTTTATGAGTTTTTGGTGATGCCATTCAGATTGACGAATTTTATAAGTTTGACGAATGAAGTATTTCAGGAATATCTCGATAGGTTTGTTATCGTTATCATTGACGATATTCTGGTATACTTAAGACTAGAGCAGAGCATGCTAGACATCTTAAATTGGTAGTACAAAGATTGAGGGATCGTCGATGTATTCTAAGTTTAACGAATGCCAATTTTGGATGAATCAAGTGGCATTTCTAGGATATGTTATATCTACTTAAAGTATTCAAGTGGATTCTTAAAAGGTAGCAGAAGTTGAGAATTTGGAACAATCGCGAACCGTAACTAAGATTCGGAGTTTTCTTAGCTTAGCAGGCTATTATGGACGGTTTGTGAAAGATTTTTCAGTCATTACCTTGCCATTGACGAGATAGACGAGAGAAGAGGTTAAGTTTGAGTGGGATGAAAATGGTTAGCAAGTTTTCAACAGTTGAAGTATTTCCACTCATGCACTTGTGTTAGCACTCACAGATGATAACGGGAATTATGAGGTCTATAAGGATGTTTCCTTGAATGGTTTGGGATGTGTATTGATGCAAATAGTAGGGTGATTGCCTATGTTTCACGGCAATTGGAACCTCATGAGATGAATTGCCCTACTTGTGATTTGGAATTTGCGACTATCATCCTTGCTTTGAAGTTATGGAGACATTATACTATTGGTGAGAAAGGCAAGATTTTTACGAATCAAATAAGTCCCCAATATCTGTTTACTCTCAGGGATCTTAGTCTTAGGCAACAAAAGTGGATTGAGTTGCTTAGTGATTATGATTGCACGACCAGGGTGATCGTGCAAATATTTGGGCTGATGTACTTAATACGAAGACTCTCGTGAGAATAAATGCTTTGTATGCTTGTTATGTTCCTCTTCTTACGGAATTGAGATCTACTGGAGTAAAGTTGGAAATAGAAGAACGAGAAGAAGCCTTGCTTGCCTTGCTTGCTAGTATCCAAGTTAGGCTTATTTTAATTAATCGTATACTCGATGCCCAGAGAATTGATGAAGAAACCAGGAATTAATTGAGGCAAAGAATATCGAGAAAAAGAAAGACCTCAGAGTTAGAGAATCAGATGGCATGCTTAGGCAAGAGAACGAGATGTATGTGCCTAATGATGTGGAATTAAAGAAAGCAATTTTTGGATGAAGTACACTGTTCAGCTTCTATGATGCATCCCGGAAGTACTAAGATATGTCATACCATCCGATCATGTACTATTGGCCGGGTATGAAAAGAGAAATTTTGAGTATGTAAGTAAATGTATCATATGTCAGCAAGTTAAAACGGAAAGAAGAAAGCCTTTTTGGATGGATGCAGTCACTTCTCGTTCCTCAGTGGAAATAAGGAAATATTAATATGGATTTTGTGTACAAGCTTCCTCGTACACGAAATGGTTATGATGGCATTTAGGCGATAATTAATCGGCTTACTAAGTCAACTCATTTTATTCCAGTGAGGGAGAAGTATTCTTTAAGCCGATTAGTTGGATTGTTTATCTCGAGGATTGTTAAGTACCACTGAAGTTCCAGTAAGTATTGTATCGGATTGTGATCCCAAATTTACTTCTAAGTTTTGGAAAACGTGTTAGAAGGCTTTGGATATAAGATTTCTTTACAGTACAACATATCATTTCCAAACAGACGGACAGGCAGAGATGATCATTTAGACTTTGGAGTATATGCTGAGATCTTCGGTATTGCAGTTTGGTGACGCTTGGATTAAGCGGTTGGATTTGATGGAAATTGCCTACAACAACCACTTTCATTCGAGTATTGGTATGGCGTTATTTAAGGCACCTTATGAGAAAGCTTGTCATACATCTTTATGTTGGTCAGAGGTTGGTGAACGAGTTTTAGTGGGCCATGAGTTAGTGGAGAAGACTACTCAGAACATTCAGGTGATTAAGTCTAACTTGAAAGCGGCACAAGATCGATAAAAGAGCTTAGCAGTCAGGCATGCTACCGATAGAGTGTACAAGGTCGGCGATTGGGTATTCTTGAAGTTATCGCCTTGGAAATGTGTTGTTCGATTTGGGAAGAAAGGAAAGTTGAGTCCTAGGTACATCGGGCCGTACCAGATCACCGAGCGGGTCGGTGAAGTTGCTTACAGACTTGAGTTACCGCCAGAGCTGTCTAAAGTACATAATGTGTTTCATGTGTCGATGCTTCGACATTATGTCTCAGATCCTTCACATGTGATACCTCATCAACCTTTGGAGATTAGTTCAGATTTGACTTATGATGAGGAGCCAGTGACTATATTGGATTGGAAGGACAAGGTTCTGAGGAACGGTGCAGCTGGTTAAAGTTTTGTGGAGGAACCATTCAGTAGAAGAAGCTACGTGGGAGACGGAGGATCGGATGAGAGAGATGTACCCAAGGTTGTTTTATGGGTATTAGTGGATGGTTTTGATTATGTAAATTTCGGGGACGAAATTTTTATAAGGTGGGTAGATTGTAACAGCCTGTCCCGGAATTTACGTACGGAGGACGTGAATTTACGAAAATACCCTTGCGGGATTATTGATTTGTATGTGTGTGTGAAGTGGCCCAATTATTCATCACCCAAATTAATTGGAACCAATCAAAAAAAAAAAAAAAGGGTCCTTGTAGTTGATTGGTGACCCAAGTTACACCTCACTCTCTCTCTCACTCCACCGACACTCTCTCTCTCTCACTCTCACACTCGGTCTCACTCTCTCTCTCTCCCTCAAACTGTACGAACACACCCAAGGTCGCCCTAAACTCCACGGATCGAGGCTACAACTGAGTTCATTGTGCTCGTGAGGACTCCACGATCACAACCATATCCATTTCAGGTAAGAACTTATCCATTTTCACGTGAAACCATAGATCCCCGTATGAACCACTATTCATGCAATTTTTGATACGTGATTTTTAGGAAATTTAAAGCTTCTAGGAAGCTTAATGAGGTCCCAAGGAGGCTCAGAGTGCTTCGTTTGAAGGATTTGGACGTCGGGATCGTGAGATCGGAGGTTGGCCGGATTTTCTTTGATTTTGCCGGTGAGATTTCGTGATTTTAAGAGCTTTAAATTAGTATGATTGTGTTTTACAAGTTGAGATCTTCATTTTGGTGTAAATTGCATGAAAAATGGTGTAGAATTGACGGAGAAATCAAAGTTTGAAAAATTCCCGGTTTTCCGGCGCCGGCGACGGTCGCCGGAGTCCAAGGTTGAAGACGACAGAATATTCCGTCAAGT
This sequence comes from Heteromeles arbutifolia, assembly GCA_024362995.1. Classification (NCBI taxonomy): domain Eukaryota; kingdom Viridiplantae; phylum Streptophyta; class Magnoliopsida; order Rosales; family Rosaceae; genus Heteromeles; species Heteromeles arbutifolia. The sequence continues at coordinate 26,932,005 of JANCRC010000006.1, forward strand.
CTGACGGAATATTCCAACGCCGTCAGTTAAAGTTAACGGTAACCGTTGGAAATTGACGGAATATTCCCAGAATATTCCTGACGGCGTTAACTGACGCCGTCAGTGTGCAGTGCACGTGGCCGCGCGTGGGGGCGCGTCTGGCCGTGCCGTCGCCGGCGCGTGGCTGCGCGTGGGTGGTCGGAAAATTTTTCTAAAAATATGGGGATGTTCCTGAGATTGTGTAGGTCACGGTGGTATATTCATATACCTAATTTGAGCAATGTATGAGAAGTTATTCCTAAGGTTTCGTTTATGTGCGTAAATTAACGTTATTTCAGTTACTTCTCATATAGGCGAGACCTATCCTGAGGACGAGCACAGTCAAGGAAGGCTAAGGGGTTATGACCCTTCGATATAACTGTGAGTGGGCAGTTTATTTCAGTATATATATATACTTAACGTTTTCCCAGAAATCGATTTTTGAATGAAAGCATATTTTGAAATGCCATGCATAGATTTATATGAATCATGTGATTTGAAATGCCATGCATAGAATTTATATGAGATATGTGAATTGATATATGATGCATATACGTGAATTGGTGCTGCGGACGCACAGGTGAGCATCAGGTGAGTTATATTTGGTTCATTGAATTGTTTGATGAGATTTATGTTGATAGCTCATAACCTGCACCCCTGGTGTTAGTGCTTATGTTATTCACCCGCATCACACGCTCACCTTGGATCCAAGTAGATGCTAGTCGTACAGACCACTGGAGGTGGTTCCGACATGCTAGTCGTACAGACCATTAGAGATGGTTCCGACTAGTAGGTGACCCTAGATTATGTGCACAGATGATTGATGAGAGAAGCACTAGAGCGTATTATTACACCATCCTAGTCGTACAGACTACTATAGGTAGTTCCGACTTATGTGCAGTGTAGTGCCGTACAGGTCGCAGTTGGCGACTCCGGCAGTGCCGTACAGGTCACAGTTGGTGACTCCGGCTGGATTGGATATTGAGCTACAGAATCAGCCGTATAGGACCACTGCAGGGTCTCCGGTTGATTTATTATTTCATCTGATTTATATTGATGCTTCCATATTATGTTTTTGGCGCATGGCATGGCATATTTTCTGAAAAATGATAAAGAACGGTGTTTTGAGATTTTTGAAGCTATATATATTTATATATACTATTTTCTGGGAAAGTATACAGGTTTTACAGTGAGGGGTTAGAACTTTGATAAAGAAAAGATTTGAAAAGACTTGTTTTACTGACCCACTCAATTTTGTTTTGCGCCCCTCCAGGTTCGAGTTAGAGCAGAGCTTTGGTGGCCACGAGGAATCCAACGGTATCCTGACCGAATTCACAATGGTATTTTAAAGCTTCCGAACTGTGTAAATGGTTACGTCACTCTCACGTGACGGCCAGCACGCCCTCCTTCGGGACGGGGTGTGTCATTCTGCGATTGGGTTCGAATAGGGTTGATGGTCTCAAATGACTCCTTATCATCTCAGGCATCTTCTAGAATTATTGCATGTGAAAATCTGCTTCAGATGGAGTTCTTCGTTTAATTGGGTTTTATTAAGTTTTTCATGTTTTTGTAGAATTCTTCGTTTAATTTTTTTTTTCTTTTTGGAGTATTGTTCATTTAAATTTTCTTATGATGTGATTTCATTTTATCTGGATCATCATTTAATTTATGAGATTTTTTATGTAATTTTATATGAATTTAGTATTTCTTCTGAGTTTTGTTTAAATCGTCGATTAATTTCTGGGTTGTTATGAATTTTTTTTATTGAATTTGTTTTCATAAAACTGCAAGTGAAATATCTTTAATAGTTGTTAGTTTTCATGTCTTGAACATCGTTTATACAAGCTATTATATCGCAAAGTATCATTTTTGTTGACTTTTAGTTTTTGACTTCCCTTGGCAGGACTTTTAATGAAGTATGCATCTTTTGGTGTAATGCAATCATATTCTTGAGGTTTGGATTTTTTACTCTTATGTTTCTGCCCATTATATGTTTGAGTATGTATCTTTGATGTAATTATGAATTTAAGGGTTGAACTTGCAAGTCAGTTTTCAAAACTGATTTAAAGAACAACTTTAAGATGTTGATAAGTGATGTCGTTCTCGACAGTTCTTAATTTTTATGTAGTTTCTTTTTAATTTTTCTTATTGCTTTACATTCCTGATTTTTTTTTTCTTGCATGCAATTCTGAATTATTTCAATTATGTATGGAAATGCTTTATTTTTTTACAGCATTGATGAGTGTTGGGGAAGGTATTGAAGGCATCTAGGTTAGTGATCGTGTGCTACCAGTTTTCGTTGGGGCATGCAGGGATTGTACACATTGCAAGTGGTTACTATGTAATCCAAATTCATGCAGAGGTATGCCTCTACAAGTTGGTAGGGCAAATTGTTCTTTGCTCTGCATATGAGCGATGCCTATGTTTTACCTATTTTGATAATGCTTGGATTGTGCTTCTTGATTTTTAATTCGGTTTTTGTGTATTGAGTTTGATAGACAGTTCATAGGTTTGGTTCCATTTTATTCGGAGAAGAAAAACATGAAGAGGGCAACACAATAACCCTAGCACGATTATGTATGGAATGAATTAAATCTATTAAATAATTATATTTTGGGTGTGTTGTTAGGGAGAAATGACTGAACTCCAAATATGTATGAATTGGTTTCATTATAAAAAAAAAAAAATGGTTAATTGTATGCGTTACTTCTTTTAGCACCAAATCTTTTGTTAAATTTAATTTTTGCTGAGTTTTAGATTTTGACTTTCCTTTGGCAGGACTTTTAATGAAGTATGCATCTTTGGTGTAATACAATCATATTCTTGACGTTTGGATTTTGTACTCTTATTTTTCTGCCCATTATATGTTTTAAGTATCTATCTTTTGGGTTATTTATCAATCAAAGATTATTATGTGAGAATTTTGACATTGACTTATCATTGGTATATTTAATAAGGTTAGTTTAAGAGAGAATAAAAGAAAGATTTGTTTTCACAGATGAAATTAATCAAATGTCCCATGCTCAACAGTTCAATTCTCTCGATATACACTATGGACATTATTCAAGAAATTGATATGGGTTTTTGATGAACTCCTTACACAGAAGTGATCTTTGATTTTACTGGAAAGGAAGAAACAATAGATAAAATATCAAGTATGTGAAATTGATATTAGTTTTGGTTTTTTATTCTTTTTCTCTTTTTGAACAAGCAGTAAACTCATAAAAGATTGTATATTGTAAGCAATTCTAATAGTAGATTGTTACTGGCCTTTGTCAGTACCCATTGGATTGGTTTTTGGATTTTATCACGGTGTTCTAAATTTAGAACAGGGCAAACAAGGGCAAACTTACATTTTAAAACTCTTGCAAAAATAAATTGTTAGCTGCAAAGAAACCCTTGGGTCAGTGCCCATTGGACTGGTTTTTGGATTTTATCACGATGTATTTGCATTATCTAGAGTCACATCAAGAGAAGGTCTAAAAATTTTGATAGAAAATGGAGAAAACAATTCAAACAATTATACTACAAATATAGTATTTAAAGATGTGCTACAAAATTTAGAATCAAGTTTTTAACTTCATAAATGGATAGATCATAAATAAATATGTACCCGTCCTGATAAAAAAGGGAGTGTTGTGTTGCCATGGATCCATCCAACTGTGTTGCGGTATGGTATCATCTGTTTTTAATCTCTATTCTTCTTTCTTTCTCTTTTTGTTTTCATTATCTATTTATTTATTAATTGAAAATTGAAAAGCCATTTTTTTGATACGTAGATCATCATACCAAAATCTTTAGTTTGTGTCCCGGATGGCTCATTCCTCATTGGCTCAATGTACGTTTCTTCTTTCACTTTCATTACTTTTCTTCTTTGTTTATAACTCCGGTTTTCATTTTTTGTTCAAAGAGAACATAAAAAATTCAACGTTTCATAGTTGGAAAAATGTTCTGGTACAGTTTAATTATTTTTGTAGTTATAAATTTTAAAGTAGACTGTGACATGCTGCTATTCAAACACTGTACTTCTCTGTCCATGTGTGTTGCCCTGTTGTTTTTTTAATTTTTGATTAGTTGTTTTATGACACAGAATTGGATTTTAGGGAATAGTGTTTAGCTCCTTCAGTTGCTATTGTTTTTCATGCAGCTTTTTTAAATTATGTGACTATAGAATTTGTTATTTTGTATTTATAACTTTAGAAGAAGAGCATGATACAATAGCAACCTGAATCACAACTAATGTTCATTACAAAAGCCTACACGTATAGCACAAGTTATTACACTTTTTTTTATTTTTTTACCAACAGTTTGTAACATTTTCTTATCACGTTTTCCCTATTTTCAAATTCTTGAATGTAGGTGAGGATGGGAACTGGAACACATGTCTATATGTTGTCTTACATCGAATTGGGATACATGTCTAAATTTTGTAAAAGGCCTTCTCAATCTATTGTCTACACTGAAAAAAAAAAAAAAGAAGAGGTCAAGCTCTCAAAAATTTCAAATCCAAGAAAACAAAAAGGTATAACTTTTGTTCAATTTTTTCATATCTTTAAATTCATTACAATTCAGTCTCATTATTATTCAATTTCACAGTCCTTATCAAGTTCTTTTCCACCAACTCACCTAGACCACCGCCAACTCACCCAAATCCGAACCGCGCTGCCACCAATAGTAAGTGATTTATCCTACTGTAGATTTCAAAAATTCGTTTTTAGGTCGTGTGTTTAAGTTTTTTTTCAATTGTTCTGCTAACCTTTCTCTTCAAGGGAATTGGCTGCCACCAATGTATATATACATTCTATCTTCTTTTCATCTGGTCTGAATACATGACCAATTACTTGCTTGCCCATTCAAGGGTTAAGTTGGACATCCAAAAGTGTAAGTCAACATGCCCCCAGCAAAGATGTAACCTCTCCACAACACCTTAGCAATACGGGAATTGTTAAATCTATCTATAGACCATTCCCGTCACTCATTAATTAGATTTAACAATGTCCATACTATTAACCTGTTCTTTGGCTCAGTTGAGGCATGTGGAAAGATTATATCTTTGGTAATCTATTTGTACTTTTGGATATCCATCTTAAACCTCTCAGTGAACCGCCAAGTAATTAGGCATGCGTTTAGAACAGATCAAAAGAAGAAAGCCTTTGTATATACATTGGTAGCAGCTAATTCCCTTGAAAAGAAAAGATGGAAGTGATGATCTCCGAGACACCAAATCAGGTGCATCTGATCCATCTTTCTACACTCTTTTGTTTCATTTTAGAATGGAAATACTAGGAAATTGACTGGTTGATTCAACTATTGTTCTTATTAAAACTATTACAATTTATTAATTTCATTTGTAGTCACTTTTATTTTAAGATATTATACTATTATTTCAATCCTGCATTAACTTTCTTTACATAATCAATTAGTTGCAGATCAATATATTCAATATCTACCTATATTCTGTCTCTAATGCTTTTACACAATCAATTGATTGGAAATTTGACTCTTTCCTCTTCTACCATTTTTCGCCTTCATCAAACCTAATTTCAAAATCTATTACCTACAATTTAAGCACTTTTACAAAGTTATCAATGCATTTATTCGTTCAAATTTAAACACTATTCAAAGGTTATGCATGTGCTCATTACATTAGATTCAACTTTGATAACTTTTCAAACATAATTACCTAAACAATTTTTAATCCCGCAGCAACGCGCGGGCATTACTATCTAATTTGGTTCTAGAACAGAAAACCCGGTTGAATCCTTTGTAACTTGTATTGAATTATCGGAAAATCAAGTTTGTTGATATGACGAGTCTCAACTTTGATGACCAAGATGGCAAGATACTTTATCATTTTGCTTGCGTGTGTTGAAGTTGGAAATTAGTAGCTAATGTACACGTTTATTTTCAGGGATACTGAGAACAATTTCGGATGCACCACCAACCCATTACACAGTAAAAGTACAATCGATTTCCTTTCTCATCAAACATAACTTGGAGAAATATGAATCTGGGGACTTTGAAGCCGGAGGATACAAATGGTACAATCCTTTCTCTCTATTTCTGAGAACAAGTTCTTACCGTTCCTTTTCTCATAAGCTTTGCGTTAATTGCTAGTGCTTTCTTCTTTTTTTGGAGCTGCGTTAGAGTACTATAAATTGCTGTTTTGCTGCAGGAAACTGGTTTTCTATCCGAATGGAAACAAGAACAGGAATGTGAAAGAGCACATCTCTCTCTACTTGGTAATGTCTGGAGCAACTGCTCCCCAGATTTCTTCGGAAGTGTATGCTGTTTTCAGGTTGTTTATACTCCATCAGAACAACAGCAATTACTTTGTTCTTCAAGGTACCATTTCTTTCTTTTAACTCAACGAATAAAAAAGGCTTATAGTTCTCATATTTGTGAAGCGTCGTCTCATTTTCCAATCTTTTTAAAATATGCATTGCTCAAAACCAAAGGAAAGGCGGTTTCATGGGATGAAACTCGATTGGGGATTCGATCAATTTCTCTCCCACAAAGCTTTCACCGAAGCTTCAAATGGATTTCTCATAGATGACACTTGTGTGTTGGGAGCAGAGGTCTTCGTTTCTAAAGAGAGAAGCAAAGGCAAAGGAGAGCGTCTATCCATGGTAAAGGATCCTATTACGTACAAGAATACTTGGATAATTAACAATGTATCAAAGCTAGATGCGGAATCCTACGACTCAAAAACATTCATCGCTGGAGACCAGAAAAGTTATATAACACTAAACTTGTTAGACTTCGCTCTTAGTATAAAAAATTTCTCCCGAATATATCGAAAACTTAAGCGCAGTTTATCTGAAAGTGTTGTAAATGTGTTGGTGGTTGTTGCATGAAGATGCAGCTCTATCCCTAGGGAAAAGGCAATGGAGTTGGAACGTATCTGGCTTTTTTTCTGGCGTTAGCTGAACCGAAATCTCTTCCTCCTGGCTGTCAAATATATGTAGAGTTTACCCTAGGGATCCAAGACCAGCTGAATGGCAGGCATGTCTCTAATAAAGGTAAAGGTTTTGCCTAATCCTACTGCTACATAATCATACGAGCTAACAATGATTAGAATATCTAACAAACATTCAATTAAGGGTGGTTTTATTGCCGCCATCATGCTAAAATTCCCACCATGAACGACGATGAGACTAGTTCTTGGAGGTGTTTGAGTCGTGATGGCGTACCATGTTGGTGATGCTTACTATTGAACTTGCGTTCAGTGGAAAGCCAATATCGAGAATTTCTGATTGCAACCTACTGAAAATGTTCACAATTTTCGGTTGGTCGTAGCGAAAGATTTTAGTGTTTAATTCGTTTTGGGATTCGGGTAGCCCAATCAGTCGTCCTCACGGTCCATTTTCTGAAAACATTCGAGTATTTCTTCAAGAATGTGCTGAACTTGAACACTGCAGTGTCCCGGGCATGCCCATTTGTTGCACTCTTAAAATGCTAAAACTCATGTTCAACTTCTAGTATTTAGCAGAAAGAACTGAATGTTTTCAGCAATAGGACAATAAATCGTATATAGACAACAATTTAATTTGTTTAGTTTCATCCAGTTCTATCTTTTATTAAAAGTTCATAACCAACTCTATTTGCATGTTTTACCCTTGTAGAAACAGACTTTGCAACGTAAGAGTCAAGCTCTTTACGATAGATGTTCCTTCCCGGGAAGTCCTGTTAGATTGCAGTCACCCTTTTACCCTTTTTTTCAATATACTATTGAACTGAGAATCTTTTTTGGTGATTGCAGCAAATCACTGGTTCAGGGCCTCAAATTCTGTGTGGGGATGGATGAGATTTATTACTCTGGAATCATGCAACCAGGGATGGATAAGATCTGTTACTTGGGAATCATTAAAAAACTTGTGGTTTGTGTATACGGATACCTGCATTGTGGAGGCAGACGTCATTGTCCATGGAATTACTGATGTACTGTAGCCAAATAGTAAAATAGTACAAAATTCCTGCTGTGTGTAACTTCGGGGGTGTAAAATAGTAAAGATAGTCGATGTTAATAACACTTTCATTTCACTTGTGAATACCATTGTATCGTTTGTGACTATACGGTGAATAAATACATCAGTCTGCTCTTCATATACCTTTCTTTGTTTTCGGTTTCATTTTTCCTTCTATGGTGCTCGAGAGCATAGAGTACTCCGAACTTTTTAACCGTTAGATTTTGATTTCTTTATTTTTAAACAAAGATCTAAATGGTTAAAGCACCCGAAGTATCCCAAACTCTAGGGCACCGTAGAAAATCCTTTTTTTTTTTCTTCGTTGAACTTCAATTTGGTAGTTTACGGAGGAAAAGTTTGGAAATGTATTGGGTTAGGAAAGAAAAATGAGACAATACTGAATTGGTAAATGTTGCATTTATTAAAAGTTGCGAACTTTACAGAATTTACAATGAATCAAATATACAAAGTATTGGATAAGCAAATAGTATGCCACGTCAACACTTTAGATGTGCAAAATATGTGCAAATGTGGAGTATCTGATAAGCCTCAATAGAATAGTATAAATAGATGTTATTCCTTCTGTATTTGGTTAGAGTCGGTTGTATACAGAAAACAATTAAAGAAATATATTGAAAGTTTCTTCAGTTTCTTCTTCGTGCTTTCTGCATCTCTGCATTTCTTGATTTCTGTTGAATTCTTCATTGTTGTTAAGATGGTATCGAGAGCCAATCTTGCTTGCGCAAAGGGGTTGGTTTCTGCGTTTCGCTGCTTCGATTGATGGTAAGGTGATATTGTTTTTGTAAATTTTCACAAACCCTAGCGAATTGTGATTGGGTCTGGAATTTTTTTTTCCGCATATTAGTAGAATTAAAGGCTGATGCCATAGTTTCTGGTGAATTGAAGATGTATATGTTGATTTGATGAAAAGGGCAATGCCAAATTTGTTGTATGTTTTGCGTATCTTACATTGATTGAATCGATTGAAGGCCGATGCCATTGTTGAAGATTTTCTGTGATTCTTAATTCTTGTATGTTGATTGCGGTTTCTTACATAGATTGAATTGATTGAAGGCCGATGCCATTGTTGAAGATTGTTTGTGATTCTTGACTCGTGATTTTTTTTTCACCACCTTAAATTTTCTCTGCAATTTTCTGGGTTTGTTCATCACATTTTGTGTATCAGTCTAAGTCTATTGATCTTTGTGTACTTGTTCTTTACAATTATGGTGAATCAAGTGAAAATTGAAAGCTTGCTGGGTATGTTGACTATCAAACTCAATGATGATAATTTTCTTAAGTGGAGTTTTCAGTATAGTTCTGTTTTACGTGGATATGATCTTCTTGATCATTTCACGGGTGATTATGTGTGTCCTCCCAAGTTTGTTCTCACTCCTGAATTAGGTGTGACCACTAAGATATATGCCGCATATAAAGATTGGGTGAAGATTGATATGGCACTGTTAAGTCTGCTGATTGCCATACTTGGTGATGATGCAATTGAACATGTGGTAGGATGTAAGACTTCTCATGAGGCATGGGTTGATTTACATGATCGATATATGTCTGTCTCTAAAGCTACTGTTAACCATTTAAAAGCTGAACTTCATACTATGCAAAAATGGGGGGATACTATAGATAAGTATCTACTGCGGTTAAAGGCTCTGAAAGATCAATTGCAAGCTGCTGGGGAGAAAGTGTCAGATAATGATCTCATTATTGTTGCACTAATAGGCCTACCTTCTAATTATGATAGAATTTGAACTGCTATATTTGCAAAGGAGTCACCTATTACACTAAAGGAATTTAGAGCTCAATTAATTGGTGTAGAGAAGAGCATTGAAGCCCGAATGACTTCTTTAGTTCAGGGTATGTCTGCTATGTTTGTGAATGTTAATCCCTCTAATGAGAATACTGGGGGTTCTTTTGGTACTTCTAGTAGTTCTCCATCTACTTAGACCAGTTATCCAAGTTCAGGTTATCTTTCCTCAGGTGGCTCTTCCTCTCAAACAAGTTATCCTTCTTTTGGTAATCAATTTCAGCCTAATGGTTTCTCAAGCCCGAATTCAAATGGCAGATATTTTGGTTCGAACACTTATCGACCTAAGGGTAATGGCAGCTATAAACCAAGGTTCAATGGTTCCAGATTTGGTAACAATTGGCAATCATGGTCTGGAAATACCTCCAATAGGTTTGAACCTATTCCTGAGTGTCAAATATGTTCTCGTAAAGGTCATGTAGCAGTTACTTGTCTTCATAGGAATGACAATGGGCAATCGGTTCAAGTAGGGATGACAATTCTAACCGTTAAATCCGATAACCGTGGATAACCGCTCGAATGGATTAGATTTGGATATGAAAATTCGGGTATGGTTTGGATATGGGGAAAAACCGTTTATATTATTCGGTTATGGTTTTGGATATGGTTATAGAGGTCCCCAAACTGTATCCATAACCGAATCCGATCCGATTAGTAAATAATATAATTTATATATAATATAATAGTATAATACATACATATATATATATGTATGTATGTATTTGTATATCTATTATTCACCAAACCATTAGCTTGAGAATACAAAAATTGCATTTTGTAGGAAAGTAAAGTTTTGAATCAAAATCCATGCGAACTCAATGGTCCTTTTAGGACATAACGAAGATAAGCCAACATCATCAGTGTTTTAATTTTTATACTCAACAAGATCCATTCATTGGATCATTTTATACGTTAAATGTTTAATGACGAAATTGATATTTACTAACTTATAATTTCTCAATTGAACGAATATATTTTTTGTATTGATGAAGATGGATATACCCATTAACCGATGGGGAATCCGTTACCCGGTGTGTATGGTTATGGATAATACCTGATGGTTAATTTGCGGTTATGAATATGGTTAATTTTCGTGGTTATGGGGATGGATATAGCATTTCCATCCCCAAACCGAACCGTTGCCATCCCTAGGTTCAAGAGTGTCAAATTTGTGGGAAACGTGGTCATATAGCTTTGAATTGCAAACATAGAAGCAATTATGCATATCAAGGAGCTCAACCTCCTTCTTCCTTATCTGCCAACTATGCATATCATGGTTCTAATGTGTCTCCTTACAATAATATGGGATTGTACTCACCTCAGTCTCACTTTGGTAATCTGAATCAATCTTCTCCGAATGTGAATTATAATCAGTCTTCTCAATTCAGTTCTCCATCCATGTCACCTCCACCTGGCTTTCCAGCTATGAATGCACAATCTTCTGCTGAGATTTCAAATGGAGACTCATGGATCCTCGATACTGATGCTTATCATCACATGACACCCGATTTAACAGTCATTCCTCGATCCACTCCATATGAAGGTTCTGAGAAGATAATAGTTGGAAATGGTGAAGGTTTGGAAGTTCAAAATATTGGTCATGGCACTTTGAAAACTTCAACCCATATTTTACATCTTAAGAATATTTTACATATGCCAATGTTGACTGTCAATTTGCTATCTGTTAAAAAGTTGTGTAAAGACAATAACAGTTGGTTCATCTGTGAAGATGTTTAGTTTTTTGTGCAGGACAAGGCAATAGGGGCAATCCTCCACCACGAAAAGAGTAGTAATCATGAGCAATGACCAAAATATCGATAATATTGGCGATACGTTTTTTTGAGATGACGATATTTCGTGACTTATCCCCTTAATTATCGTTAATATATTGCGATTTTATCGATATTATCGCAAATATCGCGATATTAGATGAAACCCCAAAATACTTGAAAAATTCTAAAAAGTCTCAATCTTGAGCATAGAGGGATTTGAACCCCTCACATTTGACTTCTTCAATGTCTTGACCACCATATCACTTATGTTTTTGTGAAAATATGCTAAAATATTTATATATATGGTTTTGTTTTGAATTCTTTTTGCAAGAAACAAATTTGCACATATTCCAAATTTTTTGTGGTATTATATTTTAAATTGTGTCAATTAATTACTTAGTCAATGACATGTGGTTTTTAATTTTTCAATTTTTTATTTGGTCACTTACATGTAGGGCTGGAAAAAATTCCCGAAAATCCCAAACCAAACCGAAAAAGACCCAAACCCAAACCGAAAAATCCCAAACCAAAACCATCCCGAAAAATACCGAAATTTTCGATATGGGATTGGTTTCCAAATCCCATTTGTTTGGTAATCCCGAAATCCCGAAAAATACCGAAGTATTCGGTTTCCTATTAACTTTTGGGTTTCGGTTTTTGAAAGCCATTGCCATGGTTGCTGAAATTTGAAAGGGAATGATGGCTCTAGTACAAGATCAGGAGACTCACCTACTACCAGAGGTGGGAATGGTGAAGGATATAGTGGAGCTGGAGGTAGTGGTGGATATGGAAACTATGTTGGACCACCTCCTGGATTTATGAGCCCCTTCACTGGTGAGGCAAACTTCACGCATGCAACACAAGATGAGGACCATGGTAGTAGGCGGGCAGGACCAGGAATTGGTGCCATAGGGAAGGACTATACTCGTAGAGAAAGAGGTAAGGGGACTTTGTTAAGTCAAGAAAATGACTCATTATCTATAACTTCGGACTTTGTTGGAGTGGGAAGTAGTAACTATGGTTATACTCATAACCAACCATTTCCCTACCCTTCATATCCCATTCCTATTGGGATGGAATCGAGCGACTCATGGAAAGAATCCAAGACTCAATCTTCAAATGATTTTGCTTATGGACAACGTCAACCAATCTCGGATCCATATGGGTGGCATGTTAACAATTACATGCAAAACTATTTTGGGGATTTATCATTTGATGACTACTGTTCACAATACACTTACTCTACACATAGAGAGGATGAAGATAGTGAAAATTTTGAACCTCATAGAACTCTATGTGGTACTAAGTCACTCATGTATCTTACCATGCAATGTATAAAGTGTAAAATATTGTACTAATTCATTATATATAAATGATTATGGTGTGTTTAAACTTCTTTCATTAATTACTACATATTTTCTACACTCACAATGTTTGCGAGCTTGCTATATAATCAACTTAAATCAGTTAAATCCATCATGCAATGCATTTCCTTCCAATTTTTTGTGATAAACTAATAGATAATTGACTAAATAAACATCTTGCAAAGTTTCAATAAAAATTTCCAAGTTTTTCTTACAATTTCCGTGGTTTTTATTCAATTTTTATCGATATCGATAATATCCCGATATTTCCATCGAAATTTCCGTGTTTTTGGACTACCGATATTTCCGATATCATCGATATTTTAGACCTTGATCATGAGTTGTTTCGAGTCCTTGTGCATATTTTTCCCACACTGCTGAATCAAGGTGCTTGTTCTTCTGCATATTTGGGACAGTCTGTGAAATCTTCTCTGTGGCATCAGCGTTGTGGTCATCCCTCTAATGCAGTGTTGACAACTATGCTTTGAGACTCTAATATAGCTGTTACTTCTGATGAAACTATTAGAATCTGTTCTCACTGTCTTGATGGAAAGATGAGTAGACTTCCGTTTTCTGATAAAGTAGATATTCCTTTTTACAAAGTTCACAGTGATGTATGAGGACCTTCTCCAAATGTTTCTGTTTAAGGTTTTTGATATTATGTGACTTTTATAGATGAAGCTACTAGGTTTGTATGGATTTTTCCTATAATGAATAAATCAGATGCGTTTGGTTCTTTTGTCAAATTTTGTGCATATATTGAGAATCATTTTCACACTACAATTAAAGTGTTACAATCTAATGGTGGTGGAGAGTTTCTTAGTACTACTTTCAAGGAATTCTTGGGAACAAATGGTATATTACATTTTCTTTCTTATCCTTACACACCACAGCAGAATGGATTAGCTGAGAGGAAGCATCGTCATCTCATTGAAACTGCTATTACAATGCTTTCTGTTGCACAGTTACCTCATAAGTTTTGGTCTTATGCAGTCATTCATGCTGCATTTTTTATCAATAGGATGTCTTCATATGGAATCACCTTTTGAGAAGTTGTTTGGTAAGAAACCTGATGTAGCTAACCTTAAAGTTTTTGGTTTAGCTATCTATCCCTATCTTCGACCATACAACACAAATAAGTTGCAGCCTCGATCTACTCAATGTGTGTGTTTGGGATATCCACAGGGTTATAAAGGGGCTATATGCTACAATATGTTAACTGGAAAATTTTTAATTTTTCGTCATGTTATTCATGATGAATCTACATTTCCCTATAGTCATGACAGTCACAGAGTAAATGGTGTTGCATCTTCCATTTCTTCTTGTTCTAACAGAACTGTTAGTCCTATAATTGTACAGTTATCAATTTCAATGACTTCCTTTTTAAGTGTTGGTTCTAGAAATGCTTCACAACATAATTCGGTCATTCAATCACTTGGTTCTATATCACAACATCAGAATGCTTCAAAGTCTTCAGCATCTTCAAGTTCCTTGGGAAATGCACATGACTCTCCTACACAAGCTACTCTATCCAGCCCTATGTTGCCTGTCCATCAACCCCAACTGCACCAAGTGGTATTGCCTTCTCTTAATTCCTCTAGTTCTTCTAGCACAGCTACTCCATCTGTCTCACAAGGAATTCAAACAAGGTTGAGAACTGGTACAATTACTTTTTTGGGTGTAAATGAGAGAGAGAGGATCGGGGAATGTTTTCTAGGTTGTACCTCGAAGAAACTCGTCAGAAAACTGACGGAAAACCATTGGAAAAGTCACGGGAATCTGGCTAAGCCGGGTCGGGTCGTCAGGTCCAGGGTAATCTGGTGCTTTTCTTCTTTCTCATTTCTCTTTTTTCTCTCATCTCCCATTGGTCTACTCTCATCCCTTCTTATCCCGATTGGGCACCTTCCCCCTCATTTCTCTCCTCTTATTTCTATCATAGCCATACACGTGGTAACAGATTGATGCTCTAACAAAATCTGGAGCATTCCAGATTTATGGTCAAATGACCCATTTGCCTTCAACTTCGTTCGTTAATAACTCTTTCGTTATAACTCCAAATTCAATTTTGCTTGCACCCACGTGTTTGTAGCGACGAGTACTATAAGAATACACCAAGGAAATGGATCTTACATTACACGACATGGCGGTCAACAAAAGTCAATGTTTTCGCCTCGAAGGGCATTTTCATAAATTCACACTTTAAAATTATAAAAACCGTAAAAATTGGGGACGGGTCGTTACACGGGGAGTCTTGTTAGCTTGGAGTCACCCTTTTACCCTTTTTTCCAATGTACTATTGAACTAAGAATCCTTTTTTATGATTGCAACGAATCACTAGTTCAGTGCCTCAAATTCGGTGAGGGGATGGATGAGATTTATTGCTCTGGGATTATTCAATCAGGCAAGCATGGGGTTTGTGTTGAAGGATACTTGCATTGTGGAGGCAGACATCATTGTCCACAGAATTACTGATGCACTGTAGCCAAATAGTAAAATAGTACAAAATTCATGTTGTGTGAAACTTTGGGGGTGTAAAATAATAAAGACAGTCGAATAAGGTGTTAAAAACTCATTCATTTCACTTGTGAATACCATTGTATCGTTTGTGACAACATGGTGGATAAATACATTGTCCTAAAGAGAGAAGCATAGGGAAGGCTAAACCGTAAACATTGTCCAGTTTAATAAGAATTAAAATTGCAGAATATGTGTTTTGAAGCACCTACAACCAGGTGATGGATACATTTTCAAGGAAAAAATGGCAACCTTTAGAAGCAAAGCATGACGGTTCTATCCTTTCTTTTTCTTGACAAACAATAGCGTTACTTGGTTCAATTGTTAGTGTTCGGGGGGAGGGGATCGGTAGAGCTCGAACCCGCATCAAGATGTATAGGCATGATTACTTTCCGCCACTGTAGTAAAGCATCATCTGCAACATTCATATCCTTTAAAGCTTTCTAGTTAGGAATAACACCTATATTTTTCCTTACAAGCAGGTGATGGATACCTTTCAAATGAAACAATGGCAACTCTTTTGAAGCAAAGCATAACATTTCTATCCTTAGAAGCTTTCAAGTTAGGAATAGTACACCTTTAATTTTTCTTTATAAGCAGGAAAACTTATTTGGTTCTAGAACAGAAAACCCGGTTGAATTCATTGTAACTTGTATTAAATTATCGGAAAATCAAGTTTGTTGATATGACGAGTCTCTACTTCGATGACCAAGATGGTAAGATACTTTATCTGTTTGCTTGAGTGTGTTGAAGTTGGAAATTAGTAGCTAATGTATACGTTTATTTTCAGGTATACTGAGAACGATTTCGGATGCACCACCAACTCATTACATAGTAAAAATACAATCGATTTTGTTGCTGACCAAACATAACTTGGAGAAATATGAATCTGGCGACTTTGAAGCCGGAGGATACAAATGGTACAATCCTTTCGCTCTATTTCTAAATACAAGTTCTTACTGGTTCTTTTCTCATAAGCTTTGCATCAATTGCTAGTGTTTTCTTCTTTTTTTCGAGCAGCGTTAAGCGTACTATAAATTGCTGTTTTGCAGCAGGAAACTGGTTTTCAATCCAAATGGAAACAAGAACAGGAACTTGGAAGACCACATCTCTCTCTACTTGGTAATGTCTGGAGCAACTGCTCCCCAGATTTCTTTGGAAGTGTATGCTGTTTTTAGGTTGTCTATACTCGATCAGAACAATGGCAATTACTTCGTTCTTCAAGGTACCATTTCTTTCTTTTAACTCAACGAATAAAAAAGGCTTACAGTTCTCATATTTGGGAAGCTTTGTCTCATTTTCCTATCTTTTTAAATATGCATTGCTCAGAACCAAAGGAAAGGCGGTTTCATGGGATGAAACTCGATTGGGGATTCGATCAATATCTCTCCCACAAAGCTTTCACTGAAGATTCGAATGGATTTCTCATAGATGACACTTGTGTGTGGGAGCAGAGGTCTTCGTTCCTAAAGAGAGAAGCACAGGCAAAGGAGAGTGTCTATCATTGGTAAAGGATTGACAAATTATCAAAGCTAGACGCGGAATCCTACGACTCAAAAATATTCATTGCTGGAGACCAGAAATGGTATAAACACTAAACTTGTTAGACTTCGCTCTTAGTATAAGAAATTTCTCTCAAAGATATCGAAAACTTAAGCACAATTTATCTGAAAGTGTTGTAAATGTGGTGGTTGTTGTTGCAGGAAGATGCAGCTCTATCCCAAGGGAAAAGACAATTGAGTTGGAACCCATCTGACTTTTTATCTGGCGTTAGCCGAACCTATATCTCTTCCTCCTGGTTGTCAAATATATGCAGAGTTTACCCTACGGATCCTAGACTTGCTGAATGCCAGGCATCGCTACGGTAAAGGTAAAGCTTTTGCCTAATCCTACTGCTACATAATCATACGAGCACACAAAGATTAGGACATCTAAAAAACGTTCTATTAAGGGTGGTTTTATTACCATGTTGGTGTTACTTACTATTGAACCCGCGTTCAATGGAAAGCCAATATCGAGAATTTCTGATTGCAACCTACTGAAAATGTTCACAAATTTTGGTTGGTCGTAGCGAAAGATTTTAAGGTTTAATTCGTTTTGTGATCCGGGTGGCCCAATTAGTCGTCCTTGCTGTCCATTTTCTGAAAACATTCGAGTGTTTCTTCAAGAATGTGCTGAACTTGATGACTGCAGTGTTCGGGGCATGCCCATTTGGTGCACTCTTGAAATGTTGAACTCATGTTGAACTTCTAGTATTTAGCAGAAAGCAACTGAATATTTTCAGCAACAGGACAATAAACCATATATAGACAACAATTTAATTTTTTTAGTGTTATCCAGTTCTATCTTTTATTAAAAATTCGTAACCAACTCTATTTGCTTGTTTTACCCTTATGAAAACAGACTCTTTGCAACGTAAGAGTAAAACTGTTTACGATAAATGTTTCTGCTCGGAGAGTCTTGTTAACTTGGAGTCACCCTTTTACCCTTTTTTCCAATATACTATTGCACTGAGAATCGTTTTTGGTGATTGCAGTAAATCACTGGTTCAGTGCCACAAATTCGGTTGGGGGATGGATGAGATTTATTACTCTGGGATTATTCAACCAGGCAAACATGGGGTTTGTGTTGAAGGATACTTGCATTGTGGAGGCATACGTCACTGTCCATGGAATTACTGATGCACTGTAGCCAAATAGTAAAATAGTACAAAATTCCTGTTGTGTGAAACTTTGGAATGTAAAATTGTAAAGATAGTCGAATAAGGTGTTAAAAACACATTCATTTCACTTGTGTATACCATTATGTCGTTTGTGACTACATGGTGAATAAACACATCATTGTCTGCTCTTCATATACCTTTCTTTGTTTTTCGGTAGAGATCGAACTCGCGCCAAGGTGCATAGGCATGATTGTTTTCCGTTATTGCTGTAAAGCGTCATCTGTAACATTTATATCCTTTAAAGCTTTCTAGTTAGGAATAACACCTATATTTTTCCTTACAAGCAGCTGATGGATACCTTTCAAATGAAACAATGGCAACCCTTTTGAAGCAAAGTATAGCATTTGTATCCTTAAAAGCTTTCAAGTTAGGAATAATACACCTTTAATTTTTCCTTATAAGCAGGAAAACATATTTGGTTCTAGAACAGAAAACCCGGTTGAATCCTTTGTAACTTGTATTGAATTATCGGAAAATCAAGTTTGTTGATATGACGAGTCTCAACTTTGATGACCAAGATGGTAAGATACTTTATCTGTTTGATTGAGTGTGCTAAAGTTGGAAATTAGTAGCTAATATACACGTTTATTTTCAGGTATACTGAGAACAATTTCGGATGCGCCACCAACCCATTACACAGTAAAAGTACAATCGATTTCGTTGCTCACCAAACATAACTTGGAGAAATATGAATCTGGGGACTTTGAAGCCGGAGGATACAAATGGTACAATCCTTTCTCTCTATTTCTGAGAACAAGTTCTTACTGTTCCTTTTCTCATAAGCTTTGCGTTAATTGCTAGTGTTTTCTTCTTTTTTTGGCGTTGCGTTAGAGTACTATAAATTGCTGTTTTGCTGCAGGAAACTGGTTTTCTATCCGAATGGAAACAAGAACAGGACTGTGAAAGACCACATCTCTCTCTACTTGGTAATGTCTGGAGCAATTGTTCCCCAGATTTCTTCGGAAGTGTCTGCTGTTTTCAGGATGTTTATACTCGATCAGAACAACGGCAATTACTTCGTTCTTCAAGGTACCATTTCTTTCTTTTAACTCAACGAATAAAAAAGGCTTATAGTTCTCATATTTGTGAAGCGTCGTCTCATTTTCCAATCCTTTAAAAATATGCATTGCTCAGAACCAAAGGAAAGGCGGTTTCATGGGATGAAACTCGATTGGGGATTCGATCAATTTCTTTCCCACAAAGCTTTCACTGAAGCTTCAAATGGATTTCTCATAGATGACACTTGTGTGTTGGGAGCAGAGGTCTTCATTTCTAAAGAGAGAAGCAAAGGCAAAGGAGAGCGTCTATCAATGGTAAAGGATCCTGTTATGTACAAGAATACTTGGAGGATTGACAACGTGTCAAAGCTAGATGCGGAATCCTACGACTCACAAACATTCATTGCTGGAGACCAGAAATGGTATATACCACTAAACTTGTTAGACTTCACTCTTAGTATCAGAAATGTCTCTTGAAGATATCAAAAACTTAAGCGCAATTTATCTGAAAGTGTTGTGAATGTGTTGGTGGTTGTTGCAGGAAGATGCAGCTCTATCCCAAGGGAAAAGGCATTGGAGTTGGAAACCATCTGGCTGTTTATGTGGCATTAGCCGAACCGAAATCTCTTCCTCCTGGCTGTAAAATATATGCAGAGTTTACCATACGGATCCTAGACCGGCGGAATGCCAGGCATTACCATGATAAAGGTAAAGATTTTGCCTAATCCTACTGCTTCATAATCATACGAGCAAACAAGGATTAGAACATCTAACAATCATTCAATTAAGGGTGGTTTTATTTCCGCCATCATGCTAAAATTCCCACCATGGACAACGATGAGACTCTAGTTCTTGGAGGTGTTTGAGTCGTGATGGCGTACCATGTTGGTGATACTTACTATTGAACCTGCGTTCAGTGGAAAGCCAATATCGAGAATTTCTGATTGCAACCTACTGAAAATGTACACAATTTTTGGTTGGTCGTAGTGAAAGATTTTAGGGGTTAATTCGTTTTGGGATTTGGGTAGCCCAATCAGTCGTCCTCACGGTCCATTTTCTGAAAACATTCTAGTGTTTCTTCAAGAATGCGCTGAACTTGAAGACTGCAGTGTCCGGGGCATGCCCATTAGGTGCTGTTGATGCTTACACTTTATTTAGCAGAAAGCAACTGAATATTTTCAGCAACAGGACAATATACCGTATGTAGACAACAATTTAATTTGTTTAGTGTCATCCAGTTATTAAAAGCTTGTAACCAACTCTATTTGCATGCTTTACCCTTGTGGAAACAGACTCTTTGCAACATAGATGTTCCTTCCTGAAGGATCGTATGAGCTTGGAGTCACCCTTTTACCTTTTTTTCCAATATACTATTGAACTGAGAATCCTTTTTGGTGATTGCAGTAAATCACTGGTTCAGTGCCACAGATTCGGTAAGCGGATGGACATTTTTTATTTTTCTGCAATATTTCAACATGGCAAGCAGGGGGTTAGTGTTGAAGGATACTTGCATTATGGAGGCAGAAGTCACTGTCCATGGAATTATTGATGCAACGTAGCCAAATAGTAAATAGTAAAATAGTACAGAATTCCTGCTGTGTGAAATTTTGGAAATGTGAAATAGTAAAGATAGTCGAATAAAGTGTTAAAAACACATTCATTTCACTTGTGAATACCATTGTATCGTTTGTGACTACATGGTGAATAAATACATTATTGTCTGCTCTTCATATACTTTTCTTTGTTTTCGGTTTCATTTTTCCTTCTATGATGCTCAAGAGCATAGAATAGTCCTAACTTTTTAACCGTTAGATTTTGATTTCTTTATTTTTAAACAAAGATTTAAACGGCTAAAGCATCCGGAGTATCCCATACTTCGGGGCACCGTAGAAAATCCTTTTTTTCCGTTGAACTTCAATTTGGTAGTTTACGGAGGAAAAGTTTGGAAATATATTGGGACATGAAATAAAAATGAGAAAATACTGAATTGGTAAATGTTGCATTTATTAAAAGTTGCGAACTTTACAGAATTCACAATGAATCAAATATACAAAGAACATGATAATGGAGAGTGAAGCACGCCTCACAGGTCCATTCTGATTGAGAACAAGTTAACAATGAATACTTACAAGTCACTGATATGGACGATGCGATTCGATAATTAGGGGAGGAGATGGCAAGATTAGCCAAAGGTTTTCTCGCTGCTGTAACACATATACAGGAAACCGTCATCCTCCTTGTAAGTTTCATAGATGGAATCCAAGCGACTGGCTGTAAATGAAATACGCATAATAAAGTGTTAAAGTGGCTCCGAAAACATGATGCAAGCGCTAAATTGTACTGGTCGACTGGATGACAACACACTCTTTACCTGTTTGAGGTAAAGTGTTCTTCACAAAAACAAAAAGAGGTTTCCCCGGGGTCAAGTGAAGCCTGCTGCCTAAGATATGGATAAACTGCCCGACAGACATATCTCTAGGAACTAGGAATCTAGAAGAAACAAGGAAACACGGAATAGAAGTTATTCTTCTTAAAGTGAGAATGGATAAACAATTAGCTAAAATTGTCGCGGAAGTAAACCAACAAATTTCTACTAACTTTTTGAACTAATTATCTATACTTGGATTATACAAAACTGCAGATAAAGGAAATTCATCCAAGTACACATCTGTTACTTAAGGGCAGAAAAGGAAGCAACAAAGATTCTCAGAACACAGAAGCACGTAACGGATGCCAAGCTCTCTGTTTTCAAGAACAAAGAGTTATATAGTCAGGATTCCTAAATGTATGCCAAAGAAACTGGTTTTATATCGAAATTCCTGGATCCTAGAAAGTGTTGTTTACAAGTTTCAATCTGAAATTATAAAACTTGGATGTCATATGGCATTTAAGTTTGTTCTTGACGAAAGAAACATTGACCTTGTAGAAAATGAAGATAACTGTGACAACCTAGGATGCATGGACATGGACACGGATACGGGGATAGGACACGATACGACACGGGAACACATCAAATTTCTAAAAACGAAGACACGATACATTAGGGATACGGCAATTAAAAAAATATATATAAATAAATAAATATATCTAAAATATTATAAAATAAACATTCAAATTTATTACTCAAGTTTAAATTTATTTCAATAAACTCCAAACAGTTAGAAAGATAGTCCATCCAACCAGCAATTAGTCTTCAAACTTGAAAAATTAAAATGAACATCCAAACAAAAATTAAAGAAAACAAAGTCTCATTCAACTTCTACATTCATGATGTCTCCTCCAGTAACTAAAGTAGTCTCCAATGACGGTTCATCAAGTGAAGGGTTAGCTATTTCAAGCATCCCAACACTTTCTTCACCCAAGTTTTCAAAGCCATCTCCTCCAATATCCCACAACTGAGTAATACCTTCTTTGTAGGTTGAGCTATTCCTTGATAAAAGATGAAGATTATTATGCACAAATACCAAATCCTCGGCTCTTTGTGGCGTAATCTTGTTCCTTCTTAAAGAGTGAATAAAACTATAAGTGCTCCAATTTCTTTCACAACAAGAGGAGGAACAAGGTTGTCCAAGTAGCTTCAACGCTATGGATTGGAGACTAGGTGTAGAAGCTCCATGGACAATCCACATCACTGGTTCCAAATGAAACCTATCATTCATAGAATCAATAGCTACAAAGTCATTCAAGCACATAGAGAAAGAGGCATACTCCACATTGATATTTCTTCTAATTTCCTCATTGGAAAAGTATCTCTCAAAGCACTTTTTCCTTTCAATTGTAAGTTCAACATCTCGACGTGGAGCAAGACGACTAGGGTCTTCTTGGAGCCATTCTGAACTATAATACCTAAAATAAAAGAAATAGTAGTTTAAAAATGTACTCATAAAGCTAAAGATTAATCTAGAAGAATTTATGAGGAAGTTAGTAAAATCATTACCTTGGATTTAATGAATGTGCCAAACAATGAAGTGGTGTGCTACTTTTAGTCCATCGCTCCAATAAAATGCGATACACCGCATCAAAAAAGCTGTTTTTTTCATGTAATGCCTTGCGCTCATTCCTGTATATAGCAGCTTTTACCTTTTCAATCATAGCATCCCACCACTCATACACCAAGTGAAGACAAGGATTATCTGTGTCAGCCATACTAATAACCTCATATATTGGAGCTGTAAAGGAAAGAATATAATCAATCTTCTCCCAAAAATCCTCATCCAATATCTTTTGCTTCACCATCATTGCTTTAACCAAATCATCTTCTTTGTACAAAGCCCAATTTGGGCTAATCACCATTTGTTGCAAACCTTCCTTTATTTCCTTAAATCTTCTAAGCATCACAAGTGTGGAAGCAAATCTGAAAAATTTAAAAATTAGGACAGCTTATAATTGAATAAGGAAAAAAAAAAAAAAAAGTGGAGAAAACAAACCTTGTTTCGGCAATGGAAAGTAACTTTGGTTTGCAATGTTCATTAAACATGGACAATCTCATGCTATGGTTCATAATAAAAAATTTTATGGACCAAGCATCACTAGCAATAGTTGAAATCCAATTGCAGTCATCATACGAAACATCTGTTTGTTTCGGAGAACATATACTCTTCAAAGCAAGATTAAGAGTGTGAACAACACAGGGTGTCCAAAAGATATGGGGATAGCGGGCCTCAATAAGTAACCTAGCAACTCTACAAACAGGGGCATTATCAGTGATCACTTGAACAACATGTTCATGACCAATTTTTTTAATAGCTTCTGTAAGAAAGTTGGCAATACAATGTTTGTCTTTGTATTCACCTTCGCAATTAATTGCCCTCAAGAACATTGGCCCGCTTTCACAAGCTGCCATAATATTAATAAGTGGTCTCCTTTGAGCATCGGTCCACCCATCACTGCAAACACTTACACCTTTAGTGCTCCATGGGCGCTTGATTGGTTGGAGGCATCGCTCAATGTGACTCTTCTCTTGTTGCAGAAGAGTAGTTCTCAGTGTGTTGTAACCTGGTGGAACATACCCTAGAAGTGTAGAAGCACGAACATATGAGTTCCGATAGTGCGGATTTCTTGCAAGGTTAAATGATAAGCCACCTGTATAAAACATCCTTGCAACTTCGGCATCACATTGATCTCGAGCCTCCTTGTTAAAAGCTTTACTGAGAGGCCCACTTGCTCCATTTCTCTTCTTTGGATCAAGATTCGGTAGATCATAATAGAAAGAACCAGTACTGGGCAACGAAACATGCTTAGGAGCAGAACTCTTCAATTTGTATTCACATTCTCGAACTAACTTATTCATTTCCGCAAGAGTTTCATTAGTAACCTTGTTGCAAGGCGCGATCCCGTTTCCAGACATTTTTATCAAATGAAACTTGACTCTAGAGTAGGATCCTTTATAAGTTTTTTGACAATAATTGCACTCAAATTCAGTATTTCCTCCTCCTCTATTTCCCACTTTTTCGAGCTTTTTGACATACTTCCACAACGGAGCATTATAATTTTCAACAATCTCATCCAGATTAGCATTATCGTTCGAATGATTATTAGGGTGATTCATTTTCCTAAATTAACAAACATATAAACAATAAGAGTCAATCCACCGTATAGACAGAGACTATTACTTGAGAAATTTATATTAACTTAAGAGATAAAAAAATGCATCATGAAAGCATATACATAAAATATTATAATCTAAATATCTAGACCACTGTATTCCCAATTTACATAACATATTAAGCTAAATATCATGAAAGCACAATAATATCTAAACCACTGTATTATAATCTAAATATCATGAAAGCACAATAGTATATTATAATATATATACACACACACACACACAATACAATAATAATATTATATACAAAAAGCAAAATGGGCTTTTGGCTTTCCCAATCTGCATAACAGATAAGCTAAAAGTCATTGAATCAGTCAAAAGCAAAAGGGCCTTTTAGCTTCGAAATTAAAAACAGAAAAGCAAGCTTTTTCCTTTCAGTTTCAGTCTTTCAGAGGGTTCTGGCCCTAAGAATCAGATTGAGCTTCAAAATTAACAAAGTGAAAACGAAGTCGAAAGCTCTCACCAGCAGTTGTAGACGGAGATGATGGAGACGACGGAGCAGTTGGATGGAGACGACGGAAGCAGTTGCAGACGACAAGTCTAATTTCTGAGGTTCAAGTGAGGAAAAATAGGTAAATCCGAATTTTATACCCAAAATCGTTTTGGGTTTTAGCCAAACAATCGTTTTAGTTCAGCTAATTTGAATCAATCACGATTCTGTGCGGATTTATAGATTTTTTTTAAAATTTTATTATCCTCTGATTTAGTTGGAAACGTATCCGAAAAGTATGATACGCGTATCTCATCAATAAACAACGTATCCCTTCATTCTGATACGTATCGGGCGCGTATTCTGTGCGTATCCGTATCCTTGCGTGTCAGATACGGGATACGCTGGCTGTTACCCGTGTCCATGCATCGTAGGTGACAACTTAAACATACTTTTTCTTTTCCATTTCAGGCAGGTCTGTCCTGAAATATCTTTCAATGATCACCTGCAGAAAAACATAAGAAGAACACCCTAATCAGTTTTGACATCTTATCTGACCTTTCAAAGATGCTTCCGATAAAGTCTAACTGTGTCGCTTCTATGCAGCTTTATGATTGTAATGTGCGGTTATAATATAATATCTTCCTAAAAATATCACTTCCTCCCAAGTTTGTTAGATCTATTCGCGAAATGCAATGAAACGACTCGCCGGAATTGACCTCCAGATCAACTCAGCTCAGGTGACCGAGTTGACGGACTTCACCGAGTTGGGGAATGAGCTGCCATGGCTGTCGTCGACGCGGCTGGTGGTGAAGCCCGACATGTTTTTCGGAAAGCGCAGGAAGAGCGGCCTCGTCGCCCTGAACTTGGACATGGCGCAAGTCGCCAGAGTTTGTCAAGCAGCTACTGGGTAAGGAGGTAATTGAATCCGATTTCGTATGATTTGAATCGTTTTTTGGAAACCCGAGTTTTTGGAATTGGATTTTTGGATGTTTTGTTTGATGGGTTGTGTAAATTTCGAAAAAAAGGTTGAGATGGGAGGACGTAAGGCGCCGATTACGACGTTATAGTGGAGCCATTCATGCCTCATGATCAAGAATTTTACCTTTCGATTGTGTCTGAAAGGCTCGGATCAACTGTGAGCTTTTCGGAGTGTGGAGGGATCGCAATTGAAGAGAACTGGGACAAGGAAATGAAAATTTGCTTTTGTTTTGAGTGTTTGGAATTAGGATGGTGTTTTTAGCTTGGTTTTGAGGTGGTAATTTGCTGTGGTGTTTGGTTTTTATGTTGTATAGGTTCAGCCTATACTAGCAGGAATGCTCACGCTTTGCTGCGGGTTTTCAAACCATGAATAATATTCATAGAAAAATTAACTAAAAATGCTATAGCAATATAATCATATTCTTAAATGTAACAATTCAAAGATCGCATGTTTTACATGAGTAACACTCACAAAACCATACATTTACACAATTATCTCCAAATGAAAGAAAAAGCAAGAGATACGTGAATTGATCCATAAAATAAGTAGTTTAATTTACATTGCTACTCTATTAAGCCGACATCAAATAGAAGCTTCACAGCACAATAATTAATCACAATCCTCTGTTTTTCCAAGTGCAAATAGAAAAACGGAATTAAAGTATTCAACCCAAAATCTTCACATCAGCTCAAGAACTATATTGTTTCCAAAGCTTTCCAATTTCCCAGCATGGAACGACAAACATAAAAGCATTAAAATAGCTATAAATTACAACAATATGATGAACTGCAAAACGATAGAGAAAAGATTAAGATCTTACCCTCGCAAAATCAAAGCTCACCAAAATGCTTATCCTAACTAGAGAATCATAGAGAATAAATCTGCATCAACATATAATCATACATTGAAAAAATTAAAATTTATAAATACCATCATTTCACTACTAATTTGAATAAATCCAGAAACAATACATTGGAATAATCTTTTAGGTCTTCCAATATTAATAGGTTAAAAATTCAGAAGACAAAACACCACAATTGTCACATCCCGGCCCTGGCGCAACCACCTCCCGAGCCCGCTCCACCACCGTAGCACGATATTGTCCGCTTTGGGCTTACCATTCCCTCACGGTTTTGTTTCTGGAAACTCACGAGCAACTTCCCAGTGGGTCACCCATCCTGGGAGTGCTCTGGCTCCCTTTTCGCTTAACTTCGGAGTTCCTACGGAACCCGAAGCCAGTGAGCTCCCAAAAGGCCTCGTGCTAAGTAAGGATGAGAATATACATTTAAGGATCACTCTCCTGGGCGATGTGGGCTGTTACAATCCACCCCCCTTAGGGGCCCGACGTCCTTGTCGACACACTTCCGGCCAGGGATAGGCTCTGATACCAATTTGTCACATCCCAGCCCGGGCGCAACCACTTCCCGGGCCCGCTCCACCACCGTAGCACATTGTCCGCTTTGGACTTACCATTCCATCACGGTTTTGTTTCTAGGAACTCACGAGCAACTTCCCAGTGGGTCACCCATCCTGGGAGTGCTCTGGCCCCCTTCTCGCTTAACTTCGGAGTTCCTACGGAACCCGAAGCCAGTGAGCTCCCAAAAGGCTTCGTGCTAGGTAGGGATGAAAATATACATTTAAGGAAGACTCCCCAAGTGAAGTTGAAGATAATACTCAAAGTCCCACTGCAGCATCAAATGATAGAAGCACGACTTGTGTTAAAAGTCATATGATGTGTGCATTTGCAGACATCAAGATTTTACATGCGCAAGAAAGGGAATCACTCCATTAAAAGGAAAGGAACTACTGATACTGCAGGTACATTAACCGGACCACTAATTTTAAATGACAGCATATGCTCGAGTAAGCGAAAGACTAAAAGACGAAAAGAAGAGGGTTATATACCGGTTTCAATGTCATTGTCAGGGCCATCTTAAACTTGGTTCCAGAATGAGGATAGTCCAACACTCTCGTAGTGACTAATACTTATTGTGACCTTCACCCAGTTTGTGAATTAGAAGCTTGAAATACACCAAAAATTATATTAATTGAGTAAAAAAATTCGAGCCATTCCCCTAATTTTAACTACTAACAGCGTAAAGAATTGGAAATTACAATTAAGACCAATGTTTTCCTCCTTTTTTTTCATTGCCATAAAAGGCAGAAAAACAAAGGCTTCTAAAACTCAAACCAACCGTCTCATTTCTTCCCAAAAATAAACACATTTTAATCCAACATTCATAAATGCATGGTCAAACAGGGGAAAAATTATGTTAATTTGGGTTTCAAATTTACAAACAGAACTTTTTACAATAAGCATATATAACATGATTTGGTCTGCAGTGCTTTCACCAATAGTTATAAAAAAACAAAGATTCTAAAGATATGCATGCAATAGAATGACTATTACCCCCAAGTAAGCAGCTGCACGGTTGCAATCTAAGTTGCACACATCATGTTCAATCTGATAGCTTTAGTATAGCACTTGACAACATTATTTCAGGCTTTTCCTTAAATGAAGTATTTCCCTGGGAAAAGATTAGTAAACATAGAAATTGAAACAATACACATTAGTACATTGGTACCCCAGTTCTTTGCTAATAGAAAATGAAATTAAGGGGATGGAGAGATCTAATTTCAATTTTTTGAAGAACACCATACTTCATTCATATCAAAGAATAGCATGATTCCAATTTCAATTTGAACATAATAAAACATATAGCATTCATATATTACTTAAACTTCTTTCAAATTTACTTTTGTATTTAAAGATCGTATATTTTAATGAGTTTAAATTGACTTTATATATAAACTATACCTTTTTATATTTAAATAATAATGTACATTGTATAATTACAGTTATAGTCCATGAATACAATTAGAGGCCTTTGAATTTCTTTGCAATAGAAGATTTGTACGGAAAAGCAACTACAAATATACAGACGGAGGGAATTTGAGGTTTGTAGTTCATCTACTCAGCAATTTCTTACTATAAATACAACTGAGTAGTGATAGAGCTTTAGCTAATACTATTCAATTCCACAGGTAATTATAAAAAAATAATCATATAATTTCTCACAATAAAAATCAATGTGACTAAAAACAAATGATATATATCAACTTTGATGATTTCTCTTATTTTCCCTCTCTTTCCCAGCAACCAAACAGGGGCAAAAATTACCAAAAACTGAAAAGATTGAAGTACCTGACCAAGTTGGAACGCCTGGGTTGCCATCTCTACTTGGTGTAAAAAAACAAGGGTGGGCATTTTCAGAGCACCTAAACCCTTCATCCACAAACGTATGTAAAAAATCAACAAAATAATATTGTGATTGCATTAATTCGTAGAAACAAATATGCTAAAATCGAACTTCTTTATCAGAAAGTAAAGACACGATCCAAAAATCCGTTAACATAAAAAAGATGTCAGTGTCCATTAGCAGCAAGTTTCTCACCTGGAAGATAAATCTCTCTTTCATTCCTTGAACTGATAGAAGACCTTTCATACTATATATGGCCTCACTTCGTTCCAACAATAGCGTACAAAGCCATATGTTAGCCTGAAAAAAAAAAAAACGAAATCAGTAGTCTTTGTCAGGTTTTCTTTCGTACATGCCTGGACAATGACTCTGGATGCAACTGGCCCTCAAATGTGTACTTGTCTCATTCAAAGGCAACAGGGCCACATAGAAGACACAGAAGAAATTATCAAATATATCGCGAAATAAGACAAAACAGAGATCCTACCTTTTCAAGATCTAAGTTCCCTTCACAAACTATGTTGACAGAAGAAACACCAGGATCATGAACATGATCATGGGTGTGGTGATCCTCATGATGGTCTGCATATCAGTTTCAAATGTGTGAATATCAGTTCATAAATCTATATTAAAAATAGTAGCAATGTCAAATTACAATTATAGTGGAAGATCAGAACTCTTAAAGCAAATCAAAATATTATCCTATCAAAAACCAAACTAAAGCAAAATTATGAGTAACCATGACCAAAAGCAAATAAAAAAAAACTAATTATCCCCAACTTCGAGTATGTACTTATCTATTATCCATTCCAAGAAATACGAAATGCATAGTAGGAGGGGAAAGACTGAGCTACTGAGCGCAGGTAGTACAATAAAATCTTATCCTTTACACTTCGGTAATTAGAACCTTTCTTACAGAAATAAATTCAACAACAAATGGTAAATAATCAACAAAATAATGTGATTGCATTAATCCGAAAAAAAAAATGCTAAAATTAATAGTTGGGGTGCAAAGAACTTAATTTTCAGCAATCCAGAGCCACAGATCCGAGGCATTCAAGCACACAACAGAGAAGAGAGTGTATTTTATGAGGCACAAACTGAGTCTTTACCTTTGCTTCTTGTGGATCTGGGAACTGCATAAATGTTTTGCTCTGAAATTGGAGGATCGAACATGGATCTGCGAGTTTGAGCGAAATATCATCCATGGGTTGACGATCCTAGAGCCCTAGCATGGAAATATCATCCTTGGGTTGTTGGGATCTAGACTGCAATGAATATGAGCTACGCAACCATAAAAACCAACCATTTAATTAATTTAAAAAAAAATACTCAAATCATGCTTCTACAGAGCAAAAACACAAAATTTATAAATTCCAAAAAATGAACTTTCGTTGTCAAAATGATGGAAACACGATAGGGTTTGGAAAAGAACGAATCTTGGCATCAAATTTCTGTAATGTTAGGGTTTGGGTCGGAGCTAGGATTACCGGATAATGCCAAAGTCTTCGCCGGGAAGGAGGCGGATGGAATCAAGGTCGAGCTGCTAAAATGGAGGCCGTGGTTGAGAGAAATTGGATGAGGGACGGCTAGGGTTGAGAGAAATTGAGTAGCTAGGTTTTCTTTTAGAAAAGATGAAGAAGAATGGGGGTGAGCGGCATTGGGCCTAGAGGTTGAGAGAAATGAAGAGAGAGAAAGAAGAAGTCGAAGGCAGCGAATCCTATGGACAAAATTACTCTTCTAAGTTCTAATAATTACCTTTCTAACCCATCCCAAATCTGATGGGGTTTCTTGTAAATAAGGTGAAATCCTAAACCCTGTGGCCAAAATTACCCTTCTAAGTTCTAATAACTACCCTTAAAACCCAGCCCAAATCTCATGGGTTTGTTGTATATAAAGTGAAATCAAGTGGCAAACAATTGACTGTAGCCATGAACAGGCCAATTCCCCTCTAACTTTAGAATGAATAATTTATTCCGATCGAGAAGCCTATGACGAATGATGCTTGTGCTCCATTGATTGCCACTCTTCCATTGGAGGTGTGTGTCATAGACTCATTGTAACAACCCTTCCTGATTATTTAAACAATTTTTCAATCGGAAGGGTATTGTGATAATTTTATTTGGAAATTGGGCTAGATATTTTATTTGTGCATTTGGATCTTATTATGTGTGTCTAAGGGGGGCCCATTGCGTTTGGGTTTGTCCCCCAGGCCCCAAGCTCTCACATCTCTTTTTTCTCACAGTTCTCAATCTCTCTCCTCTCGAGCTCCCTCTCATTTTCTTTGTAAACCGACACCATCACCACTATCTCTCACCATACTCCGACGAGCCCCACAACACCATCATTACTCCTTAACCACTCCGGCGAGCACCATGAACCACCACCACACTGTGATCTTCCCCATCTCGAATCCATGTCGAGGCTTGGAACTCAACAGTGACTAGACCAATGTTCATTTCCTTTCCCGTCGAGCCACGGTGAGTTCTCACCTTCCCCATTGTAGGTAAGTGCCGAGAATCCTTTAAGTAGTGTGTTAAGGTTGGATTAGGGTAGTTTTTAAAGTTAAACATGCATGTTGGATGCAGAAATGGGCTCGGGAAGTATTCCCAGTTCCCGGCGAGAAAACCCGGCGACTTTGGTGTGGATTTACGGCCAACTCCGGCCGTGTCACGGCCTCCATTAGGTACTTTTAGAACCTACGTCTTCTTACCTTTATTTTGGTTCTAAAATGGTGGAAAATGGTTATGTTTGACCCCAAATCGGAGCCAGAGCAATTTTCCGGCCAACTTTCCGGTTTTCTCTTTAGTGGGATCAGGTGACTAGCGAACTCAACGGGTCAAGCTCGACCCGGTAACCCAAACCCATTCCAAAACCAGCCAAGCCTTCAGGCTGGGCTACCGAGCCCAAACCCTTTTGTGAATCTAAACCCAACTTTGGGCCCAACCCAATTAGCTACCCGACCTAGTCTTAACCACCCGAACCCTTTAAACCCCAAACCTGGGCCCAGGCCCTTGGGCTGTGCAACTCAGGCCTTAGGCCCGTTAAACCTAAGCCCTGAAACCTTGGGCCAGGTAACCAAACCTAGCTTTGAAGGAAGAGATTTAGAGATGATCTCTTTTCATAAAATATGAGGATTAACCACTTTTACTTGTAAAAAATGAAAAACCCGCTTAGCCCGTCTATAACCGTCTCAGTGACTTTCTCAGTCTCACTCTGCTCGTTTCCGTGAGCAATGGCGCGTAGTGGTTTAGACCTCGGCTTGGCTAGAGCCAAGGGCAGCTTGTGCAGCTGGGGCCGCGGATTGTGGTGCTGGGGCGCAGTGCTAGGCGAGCCGCATGGCTCATGTCCTTTGGGCTATTGGACCTGACTCGGGCCAGGCTGGCAACTGAGAGAAATAAGGAGGTCGTGGACCTTATGGGCTGCTGGAATGCTAGGCATGCAGGCCTCCTACCTACTAGAATGCTAGGTTAAGCTCCTTTGCTGAGTACTGTGAATGACGTTGGCTGTTTAGTTCTCTTCGCTAGGAGAAAAGTGGGTTGCTCCTGAAAAAGGAAGTAAAGAGGATTAAGGCGGATGCATTGGCTCGTCTGATCACTGTCATGGAGCCTACTATGAATGAAGATAAAAAGAAGAGATCTTCCCCGCCTACTTAAGAGATGTCGGTTGAGAAGAAATTGAAGACTT
This sequence comes from Heteromeles arbutifolia, assembly GCA_024362995.1. Taxonomy (NCBI): domain Eukaryota; kingdom Viridiplantae; phylum Streptophyta; class Magnoliopsida; order Rosales; family Rosaceae; genus Heteromeles; species Heteromeles arbutifolia. The sequence goes on from JANCRC010000006.1 coordinate 26,965,146, forward strand.
CATCCGCTGCTCGTGAGGATCCATCTGCTGCCGAGAGGCTTGTGATTGGCATGACTTCTTCCAATGGGAAGAAAAATGAGGCTGCTAGATTTGAGCCCGTGGCGCCTTCCATGTCGAGAATGGCTAGTACGATTATTGATAAGATTGCTCTGCGTAAAGGTCCTATCATGCCCCTAGTGCCGAAGTTTGTACCAGGACGTCATTTGTAAGCCAAGTCTGGTTCACTTTTGGAGAGGCTTACTATTATAAAGAGCGATAAGGTGACTCTACTGCTAAAGTGGCGCCAATGCCCACTCCCTCTGCTGCTAAGACTGATTCGCCTGCTGGGAAAGAGGAGACTGCTCACATGGGCAGCTGTGAGAAATCCGCTAAACATGCTTCTAGGGAGGTTGCTGAGATTCGTATGCTCTTGAAACTAGATCTGCTTGAAGACATGGACGATTGTGCCAAGTTTGTTGATGACGTTAGAAAGGTTTGTTTGCCCAAGTTCCTTTGCGAAACGTACAACCTAATATAGAAGGACTGCTCTGCTTACTATGATGTAGATCTAGCAAGGCTGTCAAGGAGGTGGCGAAGACTATGGCATCTAAAGTTTATTCCCTGGCTGAGGAGATCAAGGGGTTGGATTCTGAGTTCGTTGCTTTGAAGGGGTCTAATATTTCTGCCCCCACTTCTTTGCAGCTTGAGATCGATCGCCAAGAGATCGTTGACTTGAAGACTATGCTTGACGCGATCCAAGTTAAGTATGAAAAAGCAGAGAAGGAGATTGGATGTTACATACCTCAGATTCAAGATCTTGAGTTTGTAGTTTCTAAGCTTCATTTTGCTGCTTATGCAAAGGATAAAGGGTTGATTGCTGCTTATAATCAAGTGATCCACTTCAAGAGAATCGTCGATAGGCTTGAACCCCAAGTGTTGGAACTTCAAGGTATACTGAAGATCAACAAAAGTCTGAAGAATGAAGTGGATGAGCTGCAGCGCGTCCGTGTTGGTCTGCTCGAGGAGAATGAACAGCTGAAAGGTGAGAAGAATGGGCTCGAGGTTTCGAGACTTTCTCTATTTCTCTGGAAGACTTGCTTGTTTTTACTTTTAAGGCTTCCCTTGATGAAGTAGTTGGAGAAGTTAGTGTCCAGGCTGGGGCAGCCGAGGGTGAAATGCTAGATGATGCCGCTGCTACGAGTGTCGCGGCTGCTGAAGTGTAGTCTTCTAGGTAACCTTTAGGATTTTCTTTGTTTTTCCTTATAGCTCTTGTTTTGCTTGAACTCCTTCGGCCTATGCTAGTTGTTTATAAACATGTTTCCTTCGCTTTTCTTCATCTTCGCTTCTTTTGTTCATGCCCTAACTTTTAGACTTTATAGACTAGTGGCAGACGGGCTACTTTTCTATAAGCAGACAGGCTTGCGTAGCCTATGCAACCGTAGGTGTTGGTGTAGAACTTTGCAAAGTTGTTAGCCATAGGGTTGGCAGCCGAATGCCTTACTTACAGAAGCAGACAAGTCTGCGTAACCACTAGGTTGTTAACCTTGGCTTTCTCCAATTCTGTAAGTTGCGTAGCAAGTATCACAACACTTTAAGACTTGGTGTAGGTTGTTCTGCGCTTAGCAAAGATGAAGCTTTTTGACTACGTAGCATGTCGGCAGCGGATAAAGCTTCGTATATGCATGCTAGCTTGTTTAACCTTTCACAAGAATGTGCGATTGTATAAGTTTAGCATGGTTTTACTGCTTGAAGGGCAAGCCGTAGGCAGTCTTCTGGAAACCGTAGGCTACCTTAATGCACTCGGTAGCAGCTTTAGGGTTCCAGGGCAGCTGTTTGTAGGGCGTACTGCGTAATGTGCCCCCTTTGTCTCTAGGGCCCGGTTCCCCGTGGATTGGGCCAAGAGACCCAAAATCCTTCAGTTAGCTAAGCCTTGAAAAAGACCATTGTGGCTACTTCTAGGAATCCCGGCACAAGCCATCGTGCATCTAGTTATACTAGGGCAGCCTGGATCATCTCTGGATATTCAGAGTGTAAGTTTATCTTTCCGCCTTGGAGAGCAGACCTATATGGGTGTCGGGGAATTAGTTTACCCTCTTGTACTAGAGAGCAATTAGTTTATCCTCTCGTATTGGAGAGCATGGTTGGTCCCTTGGAGGGCGCAATTCCTGCGATGAGTCCCTAAGAAAGGCACGGTCTTCTTTTTGAAGTGCATGAGTAATAAGTTATTGTAAGCATGCAGCCGAGCCAAGTTGTGATTACTTCTGAATTCCTCATTGAAAATGAGTGAAATGAACGAGAACTTAGCTGTAATGTAGGAATTGCATAACAACTAGATAGTCTTCAGCTTGTGAAGTGGTGCCCGTCGAGCTGCTTAAGTCTTCGGGCTTTGATGTAGTATGAGGTCACACATGATACTTCCTCATATTATAGGCGTTCCACGGCTTTTTGATCTTTTTGTCGTTTCATGGTGGCGAGGGTGTAATTACTCTTGCCGCTTACTCAACTGATCTTGTACAGACCTTTCTAGATGAGATCCATCTTTTTAGAGCCTTCTCTGCGGGCAGTGATGAAGGCTTTTCTCAGGGCTAGATCTCTAGAGTTGAATTATGGAGCAAGGGTCGGCGGGGGCCTTGTGACATGTAGCAGGATGTGGTGTTCAACTACCGGTACATATTGCTCCTATGTAGAATCTTTTGGGGCGACGAGGACAAAACTTGCTTCCGAGTGTGCCCTTCTAGTGTTCGTCTGCCCTTGGCGAGTCTTTTGGGCCAAGTTGCTGCGTTTGTCATAAAACTTTGCATCCGCCAGGGTCTACGCCTTTATCGTCGCATGTCTGGATTGGGCAGAATAGTGCGTCATGAGGATGATTGCGTGCGTTTGAAGGTAAAACTTGAGCTTCCGGGTTGCAACAACTATCGCCAAAGTTAGCTTTTGAATTTCTGGTAGCATCGAGGAGAGCTTTTGAATTGTGGAATACAGGTAGTCGGGCCCCCAGCTCTTCTCGTATGATGGTAGAGTTTATTGCTGCTTCAGATACCATCAAGCATGTGAATAGGTCCTCCGCTGCTTTCAGTTTAGATAATAGGGAGGTGATGTCTAGTACTCATTTCGGTCCTTGAATCTGGATTAGCGAGCCTCGTCCCAAAGTGCATGTTTTTCTGCTAGAGCAAAAGAGTCTGCCAGAGTTAAATCTTCTTTCATGATCAATTTTCCAAAAAGCGGATGGTCTGCTGGAAGTCTTTTTTGGAAGGCTGCTCTAGCTATCGAGTTGTTGCATCCGACTATCTTTGCCTTCTCTAGTTTGAACCTCTTCACATAGTAGCGAAGCGACTCATTTGGGTTCGTCTTGACGTTGAACAAGTGGTCGGACTTCTTCTTGATCGAGCGATATAATGAATATTCTTTGGTGAAAACCAAAGATAGTTCGTCGAAACTCCGGATGGATTGTGGCGGCATGGTGTAGAACAAATCTTACGCTTTGCCTTGTAGAGTGGTGGCAAATATCTTGCACATGAGATCATCGTTGTTTTGATAAAGGATCATTGCACTTTGATAGTGCTTCAAGTGTCTCTCCGTGTCTCCATAAATGTGGCATGCTGAACTTTCATGAAGGCTCTGCGTGCTTTATCTCGTCCGTGAAGGGTGACCTGCTTATGTTGGTCATGTCCCTTCATAGTGCTTCGTCGGTGACCTTGTTGCGTCTAAAATTAGGCAATCGCTTAGTCAAGAGTTTCTCTACTTCTTCCTGAATTTGCCTTTGTTGGGGTAGCGGAGCTCTCGGCTGCCCCTAGTCGTGACTTGCTGGTATAGGCTGTTCTTCCATGTGTTTGGCTCATTTATACTGCGGATGTGGTGCATTCCTAGTAGGCGAGTGAGTTCTTCGCAGGCTGCTAGTTGAACTTGAGCCGGATTGAGTGACTATTTCTCTCCGTCCGTCGTGTTGCCTACTCTGATGTGAGGTTGATGATGCTCCTTCCAGGCTTAGCCGCGAATGAACACTTCGCTTGGAAGGCTGCTGATGTTGATTATCAGAGTGTGGCCCCAACCGTGAGTGTATGCTCGTCTGTGGGCCTAGTCGAGAATGTACGCTCATTCGCGCCCTAAGACGGGAGTATACGCTATCTCGGGGGCCCAATCGGGAGTGTACCCTGCCCGAACGCTCGATTCGTGGCTGGTTAAGTGGTTGCTTGTCGGACCCTGCTGGAGAGCTTCCTCGTCTGCCTTTGTCCTACTTCAGGACACCTCGTCTAGGGCACGTTGGATCTCTGTGCGCTGCAGGAGCTGGCGCACCAAGGTCGTATGTTGTGCAAGGGCGCTCGTCAACTTTATGACTTGTTGAGACAAGTGTTGTTCGCCATTTAGATTGGAAGAGCTTGGAAGAAATGTGCATCCTTGAGTAGTGGAATGGTGGTAGACTCCGGGCGTGGGATTTGAATTGGAAAATGTCAAATCCACAGAGAAATATGGTGAGAATGCCCCTGGTTTGATCGTAGGCCCAGAAATTTGAAGCCGGGATGGTTGAACTAATCTTTGACCGACTTGGGCTGCTTAGAAGGCCGTGAGAGTAGGCTGAGTCACGGGAGCTAGCTGCTTGTCGAGAGCGGGCTGCTCGTCGGGAGCAGGCTGGGCCACGGGAGCGGACTGCTTGGCGAGAGCAGGCTAGGCCACGAGAGTGGGCTGCTCAGCGGGAGCAGGCTGCTCGGCGTATGGAGCACGTGGGTGCGAGGCTAGGGCTCGGGCCCGTGCAAGCTTGGATGGCACGGCTGGGGCCACGGTGGTGGTGCCATGGATCTCGCTGAAGGTGGTTGCCATGATGGAAGCTCGTGGTGGTGCCACTCCACCCATGACCACGTTTAGCCTTGTGGATCGCCGCAGTCCCGTTTCTTGAATATTGGAATTTTCACTTGTGGAATTTTCTAAATTTCTAGCCATTATATTTTTCTTTCACGTTTTATCAAAGAATCTTTGCAAATAAAAAATTCTAATAATAAGAACGTACGAAAAATACAAGTGAACTTGAAAATAGAGAAAAAACCTTTTTTACGCGAGAGTCTTCTACGAGTGTGGATCACAGCTCTCAATGAAAGCACCAATTTGTGGATGCAAATTTCTTCCTCCTTGATCTTGGACAAAATTGCACCTACAAAACAATTAACACCTTAGGTCAAGGCCAAGAGCCTCACGCGCCCATGAAGAATTGTGGGGGGGGGGGGGGGGGAAGGCTTTGGCCGAAGAACCTCTGATGCCAAAGTTAGAATTTAGAGAAAAATGTTTAGAGAGTTTTTGGGAGTTTTGCAAGAGTTGAAAGTAGGTCTTTGTGAGAAAAAATGGGTGGTATTTATAGAATATGGCCGGTCCCCTTTGAAGAAAAGGTGGCCGGCCTTTGAGATGAATTTTGGGTGCATTTGGGTGACTTAATTTAGCAATTAATATATTAATTAAGAATAAATATATTAATTGGCTAATTATCATTATAAAGGGAATGTTTTTATGATTTTTATGGTATGATTAGCTAATCAATCAAATAATGGCTGAAAAGATTAGCTAATCAATGTCACAAAAAAGGCAAGTTATAGTGGAAAGATGAAGGAAATGGCCGGCTCCTTTTGGAGAAGGATAACCGGCCTTTAGGGTAATTTTTGGGCTTAATTGATAATTTAATTGACAATTAATGAGTTTATTAGGTAATAATCCCATTAGTTTGTCAATTAACTCAATTTATGTGGAATATTTGGTAGGTTATAGAATGATTAGCTAATTGTTTGCCTAAAAGAGGGAAAGTGAGGTAAAAAGTATATGGAATGAAATAGGTTTTGAATTGTTACCTATTTTGGGCATTTCTGACTTTGTTGAGAGATGATTGCCCGCTGCTCGCGCGTAGGAATCCCGATATGCCTCAAGGGTATTTTTGTCCTCTTATATTCAAAATCCACGTGTCGCCTTGTGATTATTTTTTGCTCCACATTAACAATTTCCACTAACAAATAGATCCACAGATTCATAGCAAACCATGTCTATTGATTGCAATGGCTTGAACCTCTTTTTTTCCCACCTCGAGAAAGTAATTGCATATGCTACCATAATGTCCCGAACTTCACCAATCAGAATAAGCGGTTCCATATACCATAGAGGTATGACATATTTAGAGGTATGACATATTTATAGAATTATCAGAAAAACGGGCCATTTTCAACAACACTAATATTGTGCTAAACTTGGTAATTACCATCTGTGGCAAAAGACCAGGGGTTAGGGTATTTAAACTCTTCTTTTCTTAGAGATACGGTCGATGTGGGATGTGTGACTTGTGTTGTAATCCTGGTACACATTTTAGGGGTTATTGAATTTTAATCTTTTTTAGGGGTTTTTGAACTTTAATCCTTGAAGAAGATTAAAAATCAATAAAAACTTGGTGTTAGATTAGATATTGATTTTAGTCCTCTAATGTGTATTATATTTTTGTTTTAATATTTAATAGATATCTTATTTAATGTCAGTACATTAAAATTAAAATTATTTATTATTATACACATTTTAATTCATTATATTTATTTTACTTCCTCTAATTAGTGTACCTAAACGTTCGTATCATAATATATTTTACTAAATTAGTGTACTGAAATGTCCGTACCTAAATATATTGTAGTGAATTAGTGGCACATAAGAAAATATGCAAAAAAAATAAGCGTACCGAAAAATTCCGTACCTGAATATATGATACTAAACTAGTGAACCGAAATGTTGGTACCTAAATATATTATAATAAACTAGTGTGCCGAAATATCTGTACCTAAACATATTATATTAACCTAGTGTACCGAAATATTTGTACCTAAATATATTGTAATGAATTAGTGGCACATAAGAAAATATGCAAAAATATGTGTACCGAAAAATCTTTACGAAAAAATTTCTTATATAAGATACTTACCATAATGAGAATTAAAATTTATAATATTTTCATAAAATTTAATTTATGAACACCATAAAATTATAAATAAAAAATTATGCTATCATTAAATAGAGTCTAGGGACTAAAATCAATTTTTAATCTTGTATAAGACATTTTTCTAAACTTCATCTTATTTAAAGATTAAAATCTAATTTTCTAAAATTTTTATTTCTCCAATCATCACTATCTAGTTTTGGGTTAGACGTTCTAATACCATCAGGAAACCACGAATAATGCACCAGTGATACCTTGTGAATAAACAAACAAACACACACACACACACATAATGCATTTGAGTTGATGGTAGGTTTCTTCTTCTATGTTCAACATGCAATAATTCTGGCCTATTATATATATCTACATACTCACAGAAAACTGGAGCTCTACCCAAATGGAAACAAGAAGATGAATGTGAAAGACTTCATCTCTGTCTACTTGGAAATGGCTGGAGTAAAATCACTTCAGGCTGGTTGGGAAGTATATGTTGATTTGAGAGTGTTTTTGCTTGATCAGAATAAGGGATCGTACTTGGTTCTCCAAGGTATATATGTGTGTATGTGTGTGTGTATTGTATTTCTCATGCATGCATCCAGCAGATAAGAGACCGGTTAATATGTGTTGATGAGGTCACGTCGAGAAGGTGAGGGGCTTTGTATATGCTTACTGAATGAGGGTCTTCTAAATTTTAAGGGATTAAGTCCAAGTTAGTAAGGAATGAAACCATAAAATATATTGATAGAGCTATTATAAAGGTCTTCCATGAGTATTACAAAGGTATGTGAGAGGGACTTGCAAATCATTACTTACATAGAAGGTGTCAGTTTCAAATCCCTCTCACATGCTTTAATTTGTCCAACTCATATAAGACATTCCTTATCCCCTCTAAGTAACATTTGTACACTTGAATTTAAACCCCTTTACCCTAACATAGGGAATTGGGTTATCCTCATACATATTGCTAATTGATTTTATGGTAAAATATCAACTTCATTCATAATATATCAGAACAAATATACACACGTGTTAAGCCCAACACATGCTCCCACATGCTCCCACGTCATCCAATATATGTCCCCAACGTGTTGTTCTTGAATGATCACACACAAGAGAATCTCTATTTCCTTCATGTGCTTTTGGACATTACTCATCATTTTTATGGTCTTTCTCATTAATATTTATTTTCTGGGTGCATTTAGATCCTAATATAAAGCAAAAGTGCTTTCATGGGGCGATGCTTAATGCCGGTATGGATAAACTCATCTCACTGAAAGAATTTACTGATGCTTCCAATGGCTATCTGGTAAATGACGACTACCTGGTTGGAGCTGAGGTCTTCGTTTGTAAAGAAAAAAGAGCAGCCAAGTCAGCGTTTCTGTCGATGAGCTATTATTCTTTTATGTACAAGCATGTTTGGAACGTTGAGAACTTTTCAAAGTTAGATGCCAAACTTGACTCAGAACCATTCACCATTGGAAACAAGAAATGGTACGTACATCTCTCTAACTTACCTGCATGAAAATTGGAAAGAAATTAATTAGGCCTAGAATGGCTTATTGCCAACACAATTATAATACTAGTAGAGGGATCCCCAGCATATAAACTGTTTATTGTTTGTTACACATATAAAAAAATGTATATTATTTTGTTATATTTCCAGCGGACTATATTTTCTAACACACCTCATCACGAGAAATCCACACACTTTCACACCGGAAACCAATTCTCACATAAAATGGTCAATTTCATTTTGAGCTCACACATATTTTCAAGAGCCCATTCATTATTCATTCACTAGAGCCAACTCACATTTCGAAGGCTTAGTCATTCATTTAAAACCCTTGTGCCCATCATGGTCAACCTTTTTGACACATCATCATCCACCACCCACCCACCAACATCACTGATATTGTCCACAACTTAATTACCTATTATTAGATGCGACATTCATCAAATTACCCCAATGACATTAGTAGTGAAACTCCCACTTATAAATTGTATATTATTTTGTATACTATATGACGTGGGACTCAATTTTCCAACGACAAATTGTTTTTAGTACTAAAGTATTGCTCCACCAACATGGCCAAGCATGGGCCATCACCAACATCAATAATGTTTGTTTTAGCCAATTTCACTTTGCAATTTGAAATACAGTCTGGCAGATTAAGTGCCCAAAATGAAGCATTGCTCTTGAAGATCAAATCAACTTATAAATGAGGCATTGTCCTTAAATTTCACGTACTGTTTGTGGTTACAGGAAGATAGTGCTCCATCCTAAGGGAGAGTCGCACGGAAAAGGTACTCATTTTTCTCTTTTCTTAGCATTGGCTGATCCAGAAACCCTCCCTCCTCGTTCCAAAACGTGTGTGGAGTTTTCCCTGCGCATTGTCTATCCAATGAATAGCAAGACTAATCATTGTCAAAGAGGTACTACACGTAAAGGTTGAACTATTTCCGTGGATATATAATTAACTACGTTTACATATTCCACATCGAAAAAGGAAGCTTTGCCTAAATATTTTAAATAATCTCAAGTCTCTCCATGCTATTGCTAATTAATTGGTATTAGATTGGACGCGCACGTTCTAATAATATATATACAATGCGCTCTTATTCATGAAGGTATACATTTTGTGTGTGTGTGTGTGCAAGTGAAATAATTCTATTCTCTTCCTGTAGCTGCTATTCAATGGTTTGATGCCTCGAGTCCGAGTTGGGGTTGTTCTCAGTTCATTGCACCGGACACTTTCAGTCGGGCCGGCAAGGGTGATTTTGTAAAGGACACTTGCTTGGTGGAGGCCGACGTCACCGTCCATGGAAATTCTCAAATAGTGTAGCTAGTCAGCTAAACCATGTTATCATACAGTGTTAAATTTGCTGCTTCCGCCCACCCTGTGGTTGCATTTCTTTGGAGTTACTAATTATGATATTTTATATGTACTACTTAACTCGAAGTTTTTGAAGTAGTCCATATACTTGCTTCTCGTCCAAGAAATTCATATGCTGAGATTTTATAGGGAGTTTTAACGAAACACTCCCGGTACTGTTCACTTTTAACAAAAAACCATTTTTTTACCTTTACCTAACACTATTCATTATACCTTTAAAAAAAGCTTTTCGCTAAAAGAGAAGTTTTTTTGGATTTTTCATTAGTTTTCCTTTTAATTAAATGCGACATTTACAAATTCAGTATTGTCTCATTTTTCTTTCAGATCCCAATATATTTCCAAACTTTTCCTCCGTAAACTACCAAATTGAAGTTCAACCAAAAAAAGGATTTTCTACGGTGCCCCAAAGTATGGGATATTCCGGGTGCTTTAAATGTTTAGATCTTTGTTTAAAAATAAAGAAACCAAAATCTAACGGGGAGTATTCTATGCTCTCGAGCACCATGGAAGGAAAAATGAAACCGAAAACAAAGAACGGTATATGAAGAGCAGACAATGATGTATTTATTAACCATGTAGTCACAAACGACACAATGGTATTCACAAGTGAAATGAATGTGTTTTTAACACCATATTCGACCATCTTTATTATTTTACACCCCCAAAGTTTCACACAGTAGGAAGTTTGTACTATTTTACTATTTGGCTACAGTGCATCAGTAATTCCATGGACAGTGACTTCTGCCTTAACAATGCAAGTATCCTTCAATACAAACCCCATGCTTGACTGGTTGAATAATCCCAGAGTAATAAATCTCATCCATCCCCTCTCCGAATTTGAGGCATTGAACCAGTGATTCGCTACAATCACCAAAAAGGATTCTCAGTTTAAATAGTATATTGGAAAAAAATGGTAAAATGGTGACTCCAAGCTAACATGACTTTTAATAAAAGATAGAACTGGATGACACTAAACAAATTAAATTGTTGTCTATATACGGTTTATTGTCTTGTTGCTGAAAACATTCAGTTGCTTTCTGCTAAATACTAGAAGTTCAACATGAGTTTCAACATTTCAAGCGTGCAAATGGGCATGCCCCGGACACTGCAGTCTTTAAGTTCAGCACATTCTTGAAGAAACACTTGAATGTTTTCAGAAAATGGACCGTGAGGACGACTGATTGGGCTACCTGAATCCCAAAACGAATTAAACCCTAAAATCTTTCCCTACGACCAACCAAAAATTGTGAACATTTTTAGTACGTTGCGATCAGAAATTCTCGATATTGGCTAATCATTGAACGTAGGTTCAATAGTAAGTATCACCAACATGGTACACCATCATGACTCAAACACCTCCAAGAACTAGAGTCTCATCGTCGTTCATGGTGGGAATTTTAGCATGATGGCGGCAATAAAACCACCCTTAATTGAACGTTTGTTAGATGTCCTAATCCTTGTTTGCTTGTATGATTTTGTAGCAGTAGGATTAGGCAAAAACTTTACCTTTACCATTTTGATGCCTGGCATTCAGCTGGTCTAGGATCCGTAGGGTAAACTCTGCATATATTTGATAGCTAGGAGGAAGAGATTTCGGTTTAGCTAATGCCAGATAAAAAGCCAGATGGGTTCCAACTTCATTGCCTTTTCCCTTGGGATAGAGCTGCATCTTCCTGCAATGACCACCACCACATTTACAACACTTTCAGATAAACTGTGCTTAAGTTTTCGATATCTTCGAGAGAAATTTCTTATACTAAGAGCAAAGTCTAACAAGTTTAGTGTTTACACCATTTTTGGTCTCCAGCAATGAATGTTTTTGAGTCGTAGGATTCCGCGTCTAGCTTTGATACGTTGTCAATCCTTCAAGTATTCTTGTACATAACAGGATCCTTTACCAATGATAGACACTTTCCTTTGCCTGTGCTTCTCTCTTTAGGAACGAAGTCTGCTCATAACACACGAGCGTCATCTATGAGAAATCCATTCGAAGCTTCAGTGAAAGCTTTGTGGGAGAGAAATTGATCGAATCCCCAATCGAGTTTCATCCTATGAAACCGCCTTTCCTTTGGTTCTGAGAAATGCATATTTAAAAAGATCGGAAAATGAGACGAAGCTTCCCAAATATGAGAACTATAAGCCTTTTTTATTCATTGAGTTAAAAGAAAGAAATGGTACCTTGTAGAACGAAGTAATTGCCAATGTTCTGATCGAGTATAAACAACCTGAAAACAGCATACACTTCCGAAGAAATTTGGGGAGCAGTTGCTCCAGACATTACCAAGTAGAGAGAGATGTGTTAATGTGAATGAATTAACTGAATTGGAAAAAACTAGAAGAGAGAGCTGAACAGAGAGCAAAAATGGAGAAATTGAAACTGAATGGTCTTTTTCTTCTCTCACAGAGGTTGCAGAGAGAGATATATATATTTCTTCTTCTCTTAAGAAAAAAGCACTCATCTGAGCAATTACATAACCGTTGGCAATAGGTGGGCCAACTCACATCACATTTGATCTCAGCCACACATCTATCTAATTACACGGATCAAACACCACATGGCACTCGTGGCCTTACAAAATAAAAACTTCACACTTGGCATTCTTTGCACAAGTGAATACACAAATGAACTCATCTTATTTCTAAATACTAATCAGCTATAGACTTATAATTCAACACTCCCTTTTAAGTCTAAGGTTGATTTGACTCCAAGTTTGTTTCTGAGAAGAGTGAAACGATCCTTTGCAAGTGGCTTAGTAAAGATATCTGCTAGCTGCTTCTCTGTGGGACAGTAGATTAGATCAATGATGCATTCCTGCAATGCATCCTTAATGAAATGGTACCTCCTATCAATGTGTTTGGTTTTCTGATGAAAGACAAAGTTTTTAGTGATTGCAATGGCAGAAGTGTTGTCACAGTGAAGATGAGTGGCTTCAGTCTGTAATTCTCCAAAGTCTTCCAAAACAAATCTCAACCATATAGCTTGAGCAGTGGCCTCTGATGCACTTATATATTCTGCCTCTGCAGTCGAAAGTGCAACACAGTTTTGCTTGACTGAGGACCAAGAAAATACACCACTGCCAAATGAAAAAGCATACCCTGATGTACTCTTGTTGTCTTCCAAAGAACCAGCCCAATCACTGTCATAGAAACGGATTAGACATGCTTTCCTTCCTTTCACATATTCCAAGCCATAGTTCATGGTTCCTTTAACATATCTTAGTACCCTCTTTGCAGTCCCATAGTGTTTATTGGTAGGACAATGCATAAATCTTGCCAATAGACTTGCTGTATACATTATGTCCAGCCTTGTAGCAGTGAGATATAGGAGACTTCCCACAATACTTCTATACAGTTCTTCATTTGCAGCACCACTTCCATCATCTTTAGTCAACTTTTCAGTAGTCACAAGAGGGGTTGAGACAGTCTTGGCTTCATTCAATCCAAACTTGCTCAGTAAAGAGCTTGCATACTTCTTCTGATGAATGAAGATGCTAGAGTCAGTTTGGATCACCCCTATTCCAAGAAAGTGATGTAGAAGTCCCAAATCTGTCATCTCATATTTCATCTTCATATCTTCCTTGAACTCTTCTAGCATTGATTTACAATTTCCAGTGTAGACTATGTCATCTACATAAATGGAAACAATCAAGACATCTTCTCCCCTTGCCTTTTTGTATAGTGTTGATTCACTTAAGCTCTTCTCAAAACCACACTATATGAAATAGTTGTCAATCTCACCATACCAAGCTCTTGGAGCTTGTTTTAGACCATAGAGAGCTTTATGAAGTTTGTACACTTTTTCCTCATTGCCTTTAACAACAAAACCTTCGGGCTGTTCAACATAGACCTCTTCTTGTAAAACTCCATTCAAAAAATCCGATTTCACATCTAACTGATACAACTTCCAGCTGTTGTGTGCAGCTAAGGCTATCAAGGTTCTAATAGTATCTAACCCAGCAATTGGTGCATAGGTCTCATTGTAGTCCAAACCGGGCTTTTGTGCATAGCCCTTTGCAACTAGCCTTGCTTTATTCTTCAACACTGAACTATCAAGGTTTAATTTGGTTTTGTACACCCATTTAACCCCAATGACAGGTTTATCAGATGGTCTATCAACAAGCATCCAGGTGCCATTCTTCTCAATCATGAACATCTCATCCTCCATGGCTTTTAACCAAAACTCATCTTGTTTGGCATCTTCATATTTCTCTGGATCCATGATACAGAGATTACATTGTGCTAACACTTCATTCAGATTTCTCTACTTCAATGGTGTATGATCAAATGCTTGAGTATCATTTTCACTCAAGTTTGAGTTGTTCACAGATTTACCTGAGGTAAGTCCCTTAGATTGAATAGAATCTCCAATACTAAGAACTTTCCTAGGTGAACATGCTATTGATGAGATAGGAGTCTGCATCATTTCTTCATTTCTTCCTGTGCTTAACTTACTATAAACAAGGTTTTCAGTAATGGAAATAGGCTGCTCAGAGTTCACTTCCCAATTCCATACAACTTCTTCATCAAAGACAATATCCCTTGACAATATCAACTTCTTTGATATAGGATCAAACACCCTATATCCCTTTTCACAGGTTGCATATCCCACAAACACCCCTTTGAAACTTTTAGGCTCAAGTTTATGTCTGTGCTCACTTGGAACATGAACATAACATGGTGAACCAAATACTCTCAGGTGTGCTATTCCTGGTTTCCTTCCAGAGTAGGCTTCAAAAGGTGTAATGTTATTCAAGGCTCTTGTGGGACATCTGTTTAAGACATACACTGATGTGTGAACTGCCTCTGCCCAGAGAGAATATGGCAAACTTTTCTCATGCAACATAGATTTAGCCATCTCAATCACTGTCCTATTTTTCCTTTCCACTACTCCATTTTGTTGTGGTGTATATGCAAGAGTAAACTGCCTTTGAATTCCAGCTTTTTCACATAATGAATCAAATTCGGATGATTTGAACTCCCTTCCTCTATCACTTCTCAGATACTTGATCTTGAAACCACTTTGTAGTTCTACCATAGCTTTGAATTTTTTAAAACTGTTGAATGCATCCGACTTGTATCGCAGGAAATAAACCCATATCATCCTGGTCATATCATCTATCAAGAGCATGAAATATTTGTTTCCATCAATTGACTCATTCTTCATGGGTCCACATAGATTAACATGTATAAGTTCAAGTGGTGTAATTGCTCTCTGCACTTGATTTCTTGAAAACTCTTCTCTGTGTTGTTTTCCAAACTGACAACCTTCACAGACTCCATTGTAGTCTTCAAGCTGAGGCAAGCCGTGCACCATATCTTTGTTTCTCAACTGTTTGAGACCACCAAGATGCAAGTGTCCAAGTCTCTTATGCCAAATCTCAGTAGAGTGAGTGACACTAGCCTTTAATACCACTTGATTCTCAGGTAATAAAACTAGTGGATAACACCTATTCACTTTCTTCTTCACTTTCATAACTAAGCATTCCAGTGATGGACCATCATACACACTACACACTCCACCACCAAACACAAGAAAGTATCCATGCTCATCCATTTGACCTACACTTAGCAGATTCTCTTTTAAACCAGGCAAATACATTACCTCTTTCACATACTTTTTGCCTTTATTTGTATCTATCATCAGTGATCCCATTCCAGCTACATTCACAAGATCTCCAATTGGCATTTGAACTTTGCCAGCTATGTTGGTTCTCACATCAACCAGCAATTCCACATTTCCTGTCATGTGGTTGCTACAACCACTGTTAATGTACCAATCTTCATTCATCCTTGGTTCTGTAACTATGCTGTTCGCATCAAATAGATTCCTTGTCATTTCCAATTGATTTGCACTGTTTGCCTTTTGGACTGTTTTTGCTGCAGTACATTCTCTAGCCCAATGTCCAAATTTATCACAGTTAAAACATTTTGGTTTCCCTTTATATCTACACTCACCAAAATGATATTTAGAACACACTTTGCATTGAGGCTTTGCTCCCTCTTGACCTGTTGATTGAGATCCATGAAACTGTTGATAAGTGTTCAGAGAAGATTTCTGCTGAAACTTGGATTTTGATTCTCATTTCTTGCCTTTAGAATTCCAGTTTCTCTGAAATCGAGATGAACCAGAATGAGCACCACTTTTGTTCTGTTCCTTTGAATGCACAGATAGTGTAGAAAATGCTCTCTCAGTTACATCAACAGTATGCAGGTCAAAACGTTGCTCTTGGCTCTTCAGAATGGCAATTACTTCTTGTAAATCTATAGTCTCCAAGCATTTTGTATTTTCAATGACCAAACATATGGGATCATAGGGTTTACTAAGGCTAATCAGAACTTTCTGCACAAGTTTTTCATTAGACAGAATTTCACCAAACGTTTTCATCTGATTAATCAACTCATTTAGCCTAGTAAGATACCCAGACAGAGTTTCATCATCTCTCATTCTAGCATACTCGAATTCACGCCTCAGATTTTGCAATTTTACAGATCGTACCTGATCACCACCATGGTACTCTCTATACAGTAAATCCTATGCCGTTTTTGCTGATTCGACATTAGCGATTCGAGGGAAGATTTGATCCGAGACTGCATTCTGAATGATACCCAGCGCCTTCACATCTTGCATCAGCACGCTAGCCATTTCTTCATCTCCATCCTCTTTCGATGCTCATTCGGTTTTCTTCTTCTTCTTCGAGTCAGGGATTTTAACTGCCTTCTCAACCAGATTCCATAGCCCATGTGATTTGAAAATCGTCATCATCTTAATTCTCCAGAACTCGTAGTTCTCACCGGAGAAGATTGGAATTCTCACTTCTGAGCCTCCAGATCCAGACATCTTGAGTCCGAATGCTTCGATTTCTTCTTCTTTCAGACGATAATGATTTCCAGTAAACCTTCACTGAGCTTCGAACGAACTTCGATTCAGCTCAGGAAACCCACAGATTTACGCCCAAGCTCAATTGATCGAACCTGGCTTTGAGGCCATGTTAATGTGAATGAATTAACTGAATTGGAAAAAACTAGAAGAGAGAGCTGAACAGAGAGCAAAAATGGAGAAATTGAAACTGAATGGTTTTCTTCTTCTCTCATAGAGGTTGCAGAGAGAGAGATATATATTTCTTCTTCTCTTAAGAAAAAAGCACTCATCTGAGCAATTACATAACCGTTGGCAATAGGTGGGCCAACTCACATCACATTTGATCTCAGCCACACATCTATCTAATTATATGGATCAAACACCACATGGCACTCATGGCCTTACAAAATAAAAACTTCACACTTGGCATTCTTTGCACAAGTGAATACACAAATGAATTCATCTTATTTCTAGATACTAATCAGCTATAGACTTATAATTCAACAAGATGTGGTCTTCCACGTTCCTGTTCTTGTTTCCATTTGGATAGAAAACCAGTTTCCTGCAGCAAAACAGCAATTTATAGAACTCTAACGCTGCTCGAAAAAAAAGAAGAAAAACTAGCAATTGATGCAAAGCTTATGAGAAAAGAAACAGTAAGAACTTGTCTTTAGAAATAGAGCGAAAGGATTGTACCATTTGTATCCTCCGGCTTCAAAGTCACCAGATTCATATGTCTCCAAGTTATGTTTGGTGAGCAACGAAATCGATTGTATTTTTACTGTGTAATGAGTTGGTGGTGTATCCGAAATCGTTCTCAGTATCCCTGAAAATAAACGTGTACATTAGCTACTAATTTCCAACTTCAACACACTCAAGCAAACAGATAAAGTATCTTACCATCTTGGGCATCGAAGTTGAGACTCGTCATATCAACAAACTTGATTTTCCGATAATTCAATACAACTTACAGTGAATTCAACCGGGTTTTCTGTTCTAGAACCAAATATGTTTTCCTGCTTATAAGGAAAAATTAAAGGTATTAATTATTCCTAACTTGAACGCTTTTAAGGATAGACCTGTTATGCTTTGCTTCAAAAGGGTTGCCATTGTTTTATTTAAAAGGTATCCATCACCTGCTTGAACAATGTTTACGGTTTAGCATTGTCAAGAAAGTTAAGATTACACATGCAAAGCATAGTTTTAGCTACACACGAGATGTTACTCATATGACATTACTAGTCAAGATTTTATATATTTGGCGCTCAACCAGATTTTTGAAGAAAAAATGCATTTGGATCATTTTTAAAACAAAAACAAAAACAAAAACTTGAGCCCAACTTAAATTCAAAGATCAAAATGCCCTTCAACCACAAGTCATTTGGTGGGAAGATTGCAGCTTTAGAGTTTTATAGAGCGCCACATTTAGTACAAACCATATCGTGGACGCAAAACTTTCATTCATATTCAGGAAATTTTATTTGAACTCATGTAAACTCTTTCTACACTTATATAGTTTTTAATTAAACTATCAACATCTCTTTACACCTAAATTTACTATCTAAACTACCCTCACAAACGTAATTCAATATGTAAATTTATCTTTACACCCATTTTAAAATTAAAAACCCAAAATAGTGTTCTACAACTCTTTTTCTACAACTCGTTGATTGGGGGTGTAATGTCCCTATATATATGGAGTCGTGTTTGATGAATTGATCAAACAAGCAATCTAGAATCGGGAAGTTATGTGAGCAGACAAGCAGTGGTGGAGCAAAAAATTCATGTTAGGAGGGGCACACTTTATATCAAAATGGACATAACATATATAGAAACTCTCGTTCTTTTGGTCGCCTTGGTATCAAATTCAAAGGTGAGAGTGACCATGCATTTATTCTTCATTATACAAGGTCAACTATATCAAAAGTTGAAAATAAAACATTATTAAAAGCACTGTTGCAGTCCTATTAGATTAGGAATGTGATTGTGTAATTCCTAGTGTATCTAGGGATATCTTTTATATTCCCTTTAGTAGCCTAATTCTTATTAGAGTTGTAATTCTAAAAGGGTAAGGAATTAACCTTCCATACTACTATAAATAAAGGCACAATGGGGTGGAATAGAATACACCTCACAATTACACATCTCTTTCTTTCTCTATACTCTTGATGCACCCCTCTCTCTAAGGCCTTTATAATTGTTCAGTAAATTATGCCTACAACACGTTATCAGCACGCTCTTGTAGCTGCGCTAAAGAGAGTTTGATCTTCAATCAAGGAAGTATTACATTTGAATCATTCTTTATATGATTAATTTATTATTTTATTGAATTGATATACATGCTATTGATTCAATTTAATTTTTCTATGTTGAACGTGACACAACGCATTGGAGATGCAATTTCGGCTTTCCAAGATGGATCTTCTACAAATTCAAAGGCTTTTATTATTTTCTGCCAATCAGGTACGCTTAAAATAAAGTAAAATATTTGAAACGACCATAAAGCATGAAAACATTCCCCATGATGCATGAACCCCCTACATTTATATTTTCCTTCCGATATATATATATATATATATACACGTTTCATGCATTACGCAATTTTTGCTATATGGAATTTGTGAGTCAAAGAAATGAAATAAAATAGAAGCATAATTATTTTTGGGTTTTGAAAACCTTAATACTAAAATATGAAAAAAAAGAAAAAAAAAAAGAAAAAAGAAAAAAAAAAAAGTAACTAGCTGCGCCGACTTGACGCCACCTTGAGACAGCAGCAGTTTTGCTGCGTGTGTGAACCAGGCCTTAGGCCTTTGATTTGCTGGACTTCTGCCTTCAGCCCACACGTGACTTGGCAGGCTCCCGATGTTACTCGGCGCAATCTGCTCTCTCTTTGCAGCAGCCGTTATTGGGCTTGCAACTCCAGCAGCCCGCACCATTCCGGCCAGGGTTCTTTTCTCCCCTGCTGGCTGGGCTGTTCCTCTTAGCCGGTTGCCACTTGCAGCCATTTGGGACCCAATCCCAACATGCAGCCTTTGCTGCAGGGCCTTATTCTGGACATCAGCCAATAATCCTTTGCTGGGCTGCCTTTTGTTCTTGGGCCAAAGCCTTTTTAGGCTTCTTTTTTTTTCAGCCCGCACCCATTAAATTTTTTTATTTTTGGTGCCCGATTTCACGGCCTTTACCAATTTTAAAGTGTTTTTTTTTTTTTTTTGGCCTGTAGCCATTTAGCCCAAAAATGTGGATTGATACTTTGTATTATTTTTGCTTCCACAATCGACCCCGTTTGATCCCAATCTATTGAATTAATTAAAAGTGACATGTAGTACATTAATCCAAAATTATTGACCTGAAGATCACTTTTGGACATTATCGATTCAATATTTTATTTCTATTCTTTGAACCGTTGACATCCTTTCGTAGTCCCGAAGCACTCACACTTGAGTTCCCAAAGCAACTCAAATCCACTACACTTAAATCAGCATATTGCATTCTGTGTTCTTGCAGGAACCTCTCTTTTATGAACTAAATGTTCATAAACTAAATTGAACTTGTAGTTTCAAATTTAGTGCCTTTGAAACCCGAAGTTTTCATAAAACAATACACCCATGAAAACCCGACATTTTTTCATGAAAATCATGTCTTAAAACTCGAATGTTCTAACTTTGATGCTTATGGATGATTCATTCTCATAGCATTAATCACAATCATGTTCCCTCCAATTCAATGGATTGTTGAACCGTCACAAGTTCGATTTCCCTTATTTGGATGTTTCTAATAGAAACCACTTTATGTGGGGTATAAGACATTGCCTGAAGAACACTATGATTACGTCCCTGAATGAGTACAATTCTGAAGTTTATAAATCCGATCGAATTTTGACTTGAGAATATTTTTCTCGTCCTTCCATGTTTCTAACTCGCTTCTGAAACAGCAGTGTAGAAAGCCGAAGTTTACCAAATTCTCGGATCTGATTACTACCACAAACGTGAGAGAAAAGTATAAACCCAGTTTGGCTGTTGTCTACCGAATGGTATAGACTCAGTTCGGTTAAAGTCTACCAAATGGCTCAACCTAGTTCGTTCAAAGCCTACCGAATGGTGGTGTCCTGCTTCGGCAGGGATACATCGAAGGGCATGCTCTACTTCGGTAGCGGTGCACCGAACGGTACTACTCTACTTTGGAAGATACATACCGAACAGACCCCTCCAGCTTTGGTTGGAGCCTACCGAATCCAATTTTGGGTTTGTATCTCACAATCCAATTTCGAGTTTGTTTTTACAACGTAGGGTATAATCAGGGCCTGCCAAGGTATGGCATCATGCCCGAAGCGTGATTCTTGGTACCTAAGACCTAAAACTTCAAGAATAAAGGATAGTATTCCTAAAGCTCAACCCTGCAGAATCTACTTCCATCTCGATTGAATCGGTTATGCACATGTTCGTGCCTCTACCAATGTCGTTGAGGAGTATCATTCTAGTAGTCAATATGTGAGACAATTTTGCTCCACCAAACATTGTTGGAATAGCAGAATTTTGACATGGATGGCCTTGTTGGCTGAATCCCCTTAGTAAACCATTTACTTCGTGAACATTTTTCCATGTTCTTGGATTCACGTTTGGTGTTTGTTTTACTTATGGATAATCTTATTGATATTGTCCTTGAATATGAGTTAATTGAATTATGTTTCTTGTATACATGTGACCAAATTCAATTAAACACGTGATTAGGTAGGAATGTGGGGAAGTTAGTGTCTGGATGAATGCAATACTATGCACACTAACTTTACACCTAAATCACATCTCTAACAACAACTTCAGGTCTATCCAACCTGATTAAGAGCATTGGCACGCTCCTCGTTGTATAAATGGTACTGAACTACCATTTAAGGGACCTTAAATTCTCCATGTCGTTGAGTTTTTAAGGATATTCGAGATGACAATGATCATGAATGAAACCACTGAAGAAAATAGAGTGAAATATCTTTGCACCACCTCTAAAAATGAGCCTGAAGCTTTGATTTGGGGCTAATGAGTTGTCTCTCAACTGGGAACACACCACATGTGGCCGGCCTGGAGCCTGGTGATTGAGTATAGTACTTGCTTTTCCACAACCTTTTGGGACACTTAGGTCGAACAATGATGCGACGACGCATCTCCTTACCCAAAGTAAGGATCTTGTGCCTACAAGCACACTTTGGCAAGCCTGCTCATTAGGGAAATTGATTTTCTAAATCATCCCTCACCAAGATATGAAATCACCCTTTTTCATAGTGGATTCAAGGGAATATATGTTTACTAATCCAACCAAAATGCGGGCCATATAAATACTCATGGTTTTGGTTGATGAATCGACAAATTGGTCACATGTTTGTCTACACACATTGTTGCTAAACCTCCTGGCTGATTAAGGGTTCACCACCCTACTTATCCCATAAAGTCCGAGAGATTGGATAATGCTGGAGAGTTTATATCGATGGTTTTCGATAAAGTATTGCATATATTTTGGGTTTATAATTGAACATCAAATTCCCATAATTCACCCCAAATAGCCTCGCCTAGCGATCATAAAGTGCCATTTAAATGATCGCCCGAATTTTGGTAAACGTACCAAATTTTTGATTTCTACTTAGGGCTTTGCAATCTTGTACGCAACTATGTTGGTCTACCTTGAGGCTCATTGCCACCCAACTATTTTAACGTTATAGTTGGTTATTGGGTACGAACTTGACGTTATTCGTATTTACGCATTTAGGTGTGCATTCCATGTGCCAAGTTGAGCCACTGTAACGTACCAACATGGATCCTTAAAAAAGGATGTGATCTTTATCGATTATGATTCTCCTTCACACTAGCTCTCTTAGAGCCATTGCACTCGATCTCTTTACTGCTCATTTGCGGGTTATCACTTTAATGAGACAGTTTTCCCGCTGTTAAGGAGAGATAAGAACATAGATGTTCCTGTAGAACGACGCGAAGTTGCGTGGACGTTGCCCACTATGTCTCATCTCGATCCTCGTATTGCACAAGTGTGATAAGTAAGTGCGATGTATTCTAACTTTCAGAATGTTGCTCCAGACGCATTCCTCTAATCTAGCTAAAGTGACGATATCATATACCAGCTACAAACATGCCTGGAAGGATAGACGTACTTAACAGACGTCGAGTCAACATCCTTGGAGGGCGTGCCGCCCCTGTTGGACAGTCCGGTACACCGACAGATAGCCAATCAATTTGTCTTGGCCTGGAGCATGACATATCATTCGGTTCGTAGGATTCACTTCCCTAGAAGAGGAAGACACGGCACAACAATGAATCTAAACTTGATCGTTATCTCAAATCATTTCCATCTCATGAGATTAATCCGGATTACTCCCGAGACTTGAAGTTCTTAGTCCAATATACTAGTTTGGATGAGCTAAATGGAATTGAAATTAGATTACCATCAATGATGTTTTCACTTATATGGTAGCTACCGACATAAATGAAAAGCGATGATATTGAATCGTGTTCCGTTGATTAAGTGACAACGTAGAACTGATTGGACAACCGAAATTACAATCCAGGTCAAATTCCTTACCAAATTGTGTTTTGTACCTGTCGTTCCTACATTGCCCAAGGTAACCTTGTTATGTTACAAGTGGGAAATGAAGTGTTATGAGATGAATCAAATAGTGCGATTTGATGCATGCCTTACAGCGCAAGGTTTCTCTCAAAACATCAGCATTATGAAATGTGGTTAGTGTTTTCTCCATGGGGATATTGATATGGAGATTTACATGTAAGTTCCCAAAGAATTATATGGACTGGTTCAAATAGTTCCAAACCACGGAACACCCTCTTAACTTGTTTGAGGAGTTCACTTATGGATTGAAAAATCTGATTGATGTGGTATACCCATTTAAGTGATTATTTGATCAGTCAGGGATATAAATGAATGCCCTTGCGTGTTAAACTATGAAGTCTTATTCTGGATTGCTGGAGTTACAGTTTATGTCGTTGACACGAATCTCACTAAGACTCTGGAAGAGCTTGAGAAAATTTCCTCACACCTGAAGATGGAATTTGAGATGAAGGATCTTGAGAAAACTCGTTTATGCCTTGACCTAAAGTTGAAACATTGTTCTGACGATATTTTTGTCTACCAGTCGTACTACACCCTGAAGGTGTCACCTTTGAGTATTTATATGATCATCCATATGTTATATGCAAATGAGACCCTTGAAGAGGTTATGGAATCCTCCATATCTAAGTTCAACTTTGCGCTTCATTGTACTTAACTCATTGTATTAGACAAGACATCTCATTAGCTGTTGATCTATTGGTAAAGATGCAGCACTGTGCCTACACACAACCACTGAACTGGTATTAAAGACATACCTCGAAGGTACTACCAATTTGGGCAAATTCCATCGCATCTCAAGCGGATCCAACCCCCCTGATCCTCGGAATGATGCTTGCCTTGTTTGTTATGCTGACGCTGGTTACCTATCAAACCCGCACAAGGCAAAATCCCCAAATGGTTATGTCTTTACTGTTAGGGATATCGCAATATCTTGAAGGTCCATGATATGACCTTAGTTGTGAAATGTTTGAATTGTTCCCAGACTCTCCTTACTTCACTACGCCACCAAGTGAGTGGGTAGGAGTTCTTGTTGAGCATATTTGATGTACTTGTTGTGTTTTCATCCATCGTTGAGTCCCAACGACGATCCATAAAGACTATGTCGTATGTATCCACTCGACCAAGACATGATACATCAACGAATCAACACCAAGACATATTGCGTCTACATCTACATCAGCAAAGCATCAGGAGATTAAAGTCATGCAAGCCAATCCTAGACAACCTTGCCGACCTCTACATGAGGTATAAAGCTCAACCTTCACTTTGTTTTTCAATATTTTGTTTGATGCATCATATATGAAACCTATGCTTCTTGAAGGGGATTTGCATGACTATAGCTTTGATAATATGTGATAATATGCTTCCATTGCTTATGTATATAAATTTAGAATTGTATATGCATGCTAGTCACTAGAAATTCCACTATAAATCTCATTAGTTCCCTTCAAGTGGTATCAAGAGCCAAAGGTTTATATTTGATGTGTCCTTTTGAATTTTATGCATAAGGGTTTTGATTTTATGTTCGACATATTATTTCTTCATTCTAGATATGTTTATCTTTTTTTTTTGAAGTGTTGGAAAATGTGTTTCAAGAGTTGAAAAGGATATGTATACAAAAAGTGTTTTGGATGCATGAATGAAGAGTCAGTTTTGAACAAAATTTGGGGTTTTTTTCTTCCATGGGAGGGCATAGTTTTGGGGAGTTTTTTTGGCTTGTGTTTGTGTTTCTTTTTTAGTCACACACACACTTTCAAGCTAGAAAGCCAAGTCCTTGTCACTTTTGTTTTTTGGTTTGAAAAACCACCAAGAAAGCTAAAATCTTGAAATTGTATTCATGGTTTTGTTCTTGGTGTTCATATTTTTTTTATTCTTGTTGTTCTTCATTTGTTTTGGTTTTAGGATTTAATCTTTGTTGACTATTGTTAAATTTGTTTTAAAAACCACTCTAGATTTACTCCATCCTAGACAAGACTAAGAGGCCATACCTAAAGCCATACCTAAAAGTACAACAATTACAAAAGGTGACAGGGAAAGGCATGGCCCTTTAATTTTGACATAAAGGGAGAAGTATGGTCTTCTCCCTCACCCAACATGCCTAGGCCGGCCACTCCCTTTCAAAGGGCCCCATGTAGGCTCTTTTGCAATTTGAAAAGTTGACTATACTTTCTAGTATTTGCGGTTTGATCACTAACTTTCTATATTTGCATTTCGGCCCCACCTCTCTAGAGGACAAAATATTTTATTTTTTTAATTTTGTTTGTAGTTTAAACTCATCATACAATTATGCCCATATGTACTAAATCTAATTGATTGTGTTGCATTCAAATCTAATATTTAATGTGATTAAGTAGTTAAATAAATGGTTGACTATGAATTTGTGCCTTAAACAATAATTGAGCTACGAAATAGGCCGCTAAATTCAAATTGTTTGAACCTTGAGAATGTGTTTTAATTATCAATTCAATTGGACCACAACACGTTAGACGTTAATCTTTGTCTCCTTCTTAGTATCTGTAATTTGTAGGAATTTGTACAAATCGGTTTGTACTTCTTATTACTTCTTTATCTCTTTCAATTAGTTGATTCCCTCTAGTACTAAACTAGAGTTTCTTTAACTATTGGTAAGGAGACATATTAAAAGGGGTTTTCATGAGATTAAAGATTTGTTGGGTCCAACGCCCTAATTAGCAATGAATGATTGTCTTTGGTTTCTAATGGCTCAATGAAAAATGTTTTAATTGGATTGAAAGCGCGTAATTAAAACGATACAATCTTCCCTAGATCTTATTCAACAATGTTGGCTCATTGTTGAATCAACCTTATAAGTCCATAGTCATCCAAAGAGCCTAAGATAACTATAAAGTTCAAATTCAAAGGAATGCAAAAACCTTGGTAGTAGTATATAGTTACTTCCAATATTTGAAAAATTCATTTTTGATATTAATTTATTTTTCTCAAAACAAGTAGGGGGTGTTTCATACGCTACTAAACTAAAATGAACACAATTAGTAGTAATATATATTTCCAATATTTTGAAAATTGTTTTGATATTGATTTGTTTTGCGAAAACGAATAGTGGAGATATCATATGCTACTAATTTCATTTACTTTGGAGTAGTAGTTGTAATAGGACACAATTTATTATAATATGATTAAATAAATAAAATGATGAGACCATAAAATCCCTCAACCAACATTTAATATTAAGTTGAAAGCGGAGAGGTGCTTTGAACACTTCTTCGTGGTCTTCCACCATGGTAGACCAATCGTTTATGACTCATACACCGGCTTCACCCTATCATGGGGGAGTTCAAAGTATGTGCTTATACTCAGGAGGAGTCTATTTCAACATTTGATGTGGTGAAGGTAGGCAACGAGTATGGCCGACATCATATCATTGTGAGGTCATACTTGGACCCCTATCGGAACCGGCATGATGGGTCAAAACTTAACTAAGAGAAATTGTGCCAACATCATA
Organism: Heteromeles arbutifolia; assembly: GCA_024362995.1. Lineage (NCBI taxonomy): Eukaryota > Viridiplantae > Streptophyta > Magnoliopsida > Rosales > Rosaceae > Heteromeles > Heteromeles arbutifolia. Next base: position 26,991,926 of record JANCRC010000006.1, read on the forward strand.
TAATTATGAGGCATTATTCTCTAGAGGCCAACTAGATGGGTAATCACAAGAGGTTGTTGTGAATGGGTAGCTTTACCCTTTCATTATTATTTTTGCTAGCCAACATCATATCATTGTGAGGTAGGCTTGGTAATAGTGAGCCTCCCATAACCCTCTAGGAGCTTTCTTTGAAATCTTCCGGATTCCATCTTGAGGGATATGGGATTTGCCAAAAATTGTGTGTGGTGTCATTCAGTTTAAAGACCCGAATCGTTTGACTTAATCAACAATCAAACTAATTTATTTTATTGTTATATATTTAGATATGGTTGGAAGCACATTATCAAAGATACTCGACAAGCATTGCCTTGAGGGGCACAATTTCCCATCTTGGTACCGTAATGTCAAGATTCTCCAAACCTTGGAGAAAATTGTTTACATACTAGACAAGGCTCCACCTCACATGCCTCCAGGCCCTGACGCTATTGAGGATGAGCGTGCTAAGTATGACAAGCATGTTAAGGATGATACACAAGCTAAGTGTTATCTGTTGGCTTCCATGAATGAGGAATTGTAGAGACAGCATGAGGGTATGGACAGTGCATCCTCCATCATACTGCATCTTACGGAGTTATATGGTAAAGGAACGCGCAACCGTCGCTTCAGCACTGTCAGCGAACTTGTGAAGACCAAAATGGTCCAGGGAACTCCAGTGCATCAACATGTACTGAAGATGATTGGACTTATTGAACAACTGGACAACCTAGGTACTCCACTTGACAGGGAATTGGCCTAAGACTTCATCTTGGCTTTTCTTTCTGATTCGTTATCGCAGTTCGTTATGAACTACAACATGAACAAGATGGATAACACTCTCTCTGAGTTACTAAACATGTTAGTAACCGTTGAGAAGATAATGAAGAAAGAGAATGTTGTGGGGACTGCAGCAGTAGCATACAACAAGTCATCCACTTCCAAGGCCAGGCCGAAAGACAAAGGCAAAGGAAAGGAGAAGAAGTCATCCACTTCTAAGACCTAATGATGAGTGAAGAAGAAGAAGGCAAATGAGCCCAAGGGGATCTGCCACCACTGTGGAAAAGATGGGCATTGGAAGAGGAATTGTAGGCTATACCTTGCATCTTTGAAGGACATGACACAAGGTGTGGTTTATGTTCTTATCTTCAATTCTAATTGTTAGATCTTCTAATCTTTATATTTGATATAAAATGCTAATCACTTATGCTATTGTATGTAGGTGAAGGAGCCAAGTAGAAGATGGACGAGCAAAGAAATGATGAAGTGAAGAGTTCAGCCCATATTTTTTGCTAACTACTTAGGAAGTTTGTTAGGCACTTAAAGACAATCTTTAAACTTTCTTATTTTGCTCAGAACTTATTATGTGGCTTCATATGATGGAAGACCCACTTTTGGTGCCTATATGAAGGTATATAATTAGTCTCTAATGTAAGAGCTAATTCTTTTGTATTAAACTTTATGAATGTTTAACTTATCATATCAATGTAATGTGATGAATGCCTTCTACTATATTTGTTCCTCAAAGTAGTGTTATGAATTGAATATTGTCTTGTTGTATTCCAGTTGAGATACAAGAAATGTATCACTTATATAATGCGATATCCAAACTTTGGATCCATCAATTAAGGATATATCTCACATGTTGGCCATAGATGGATACAATGAATCTTTAGATTTGGTTCCAATTGCCTACATATGAGTTCTATATGAATTGAGAAAGTCTAGAGATTCCTTTCTTGAAGAAAAGGAAGATCACATTATAATGAAGTGAATAATACATAAGAAAAACATTTCTTATATATGGTTATCACTTACTTAACCACAATAACCAAGATCACTCTTGGTTCAACTAGTAGTTTTGAACAACTAATTGGACATTCTTAAATTGTCTTAAGAAATGTCAAATGTGTTAGTAGTAACCAAACCAAGAATAAGTGTCTAAAATCTATAAAATGTTTAAAGACCTTAGTCACTTAATAACAAGACATCAACTTAGTGGAGTTGGAACAATAAGCTTAAAAGGTTTGAAGCTACTCCACAATATCATTTACCCATATACTTCAGAATTATACACTTTGAATATATAATGCAATTTCTCATTAAAGTCATGAGAAATAGTGGGAGGTGAGAAAAAAGATATAAACTTGAATATGATTGGTTTATAGTTGTCTAAAATTAATAGTACAATACTATTCTTATTGAGATTGTAATTTTAATTGTTAAAGGTCTCAAGCTCTTCAAAGCGTTAAAATTCTATGTTGTGTAACATTCTAAGAATAACCTATGAATGTTGGTTTCACCAACCTAGCATAAAATGGTTATATGTTGGGAGTTGTCCATCATTCTCTTTTATGAGAACAAGCTAAGAATAAAGCAAATGGACAAGTTGATGAAACAAAAGGGAATAGTTTCAAAATGAGTCACAACATATTGTTTAACAACAAGACAATCCAAGTTTGGTACCTCATGTAACTATAATGCTCTATGTAGTTTTGATAAAGAATTAAATCACCACCTAGGTATGGTTGAATTTCTATATCCTTAGTTGGATCCATTCTTCCACTAAAGATTTGGATAATTCTTATATGACTACTTTAAAAGTCTTAGTATGACTAAAACTTGAAGTATGGTGTTTGACACCATATGTTTTAAATGAAAGGACTTGACAAAACAAGTCACACATTTGGTATTGGATCTAAATCTAGTTTTAATCCAATATTGATGGATTTCTTAAGAAGGAATTCCTTGTGCATGTTCATTTAAACAACTTGTATTAGCTAGAATTGTTGACTGCCTTAAATCAATTGAGTCATCAACAATAAGCTAATGGATCTGAAAGATTGGCAATAGATCCAAGACAAGTAAGTGGGAGCTATATGCATTCGAATCAAGAAAAATATAAATGTTAAGTTTTTCTTAAAGTTTTGAATGAATGTTTAGTTACAATAAGGTCAGTGGGAGTGATGTCATACTTTTGAGCAACATGTTATGAATGAAGTCTATTTGATAGACTTAATGAAAAACAGATGTTACTCAAAATGACAAATTGTGACACGGTCAATTTTGAAGTATAGACTTAAAAAATGGACTGGACATAAATGAAGTCAATTGAGAATGGACTTAACGATACAGCAAGGCTGTCTCAAGAATGTTATATAGGGAAATTGAATCTCAAATGTTGAAAATGTGAGAAAGTATTTCTACATATGAAAGAAAAAACTACTTTCATGACCCTTATAATGAAGATGTCACAAAATCACAAAAGGGACACATGTATGGACTTGTGAGATGATATCCAAAGGTGAATAGCCATCGGGGTTGTCACTTTCAGATATTGCTAAAACCCAGGATCAGAACCATAGCAACTGATAGAGTATTGCCTTTGAGAAAAGAATATCAGAGTGAGACTTTAGAAGCATGCATTCACTTAGGTTATAAACCAAAGTGACCATAACCCATTTAACAAATGGAACTTCATGGCGGATGAAGTACTAATCATATGAATGTATTGTTAGTATGGTACTACAATGGTCTCAAGGTTGGAGCAAAGTTTGTATAAAGTATACAAACGAAATATATGTCGATATATATATTACGGTTTTAGAAACTGTTTCAAAAGGTGTTTCGAATAGACGGGGTTCATTTTGAACCAATGATTGAATTCAAACCATAAAGTTGTTAGTAAGATACTGTGACATAATGAGGCGATAGCTCAAGCCATGGAATCAAGGTCTCATCAAAGTATTTGACCACAAGGAAGAGACAACGTTAAATGTCTTCGAAACATTTAAGAAGTACATCCTTTTCTAATTTAAAAGGATTAATACATAACCTAATTAATCTACGAGCTCAAGTTCACTCGACTAGCATCTATAAGGTGCATTAGTGATTGACTTTAGTGCAAGTGGGAGATTGCTGGAGATATGCCCTGAAAGTCAATCTTTGGAAGAAACCTTTCAGGACAATGTATGTATGTATAGATAACTTTAATACAACAAAAAGGAAAAGTCACTTATTAGGACTATCTCAATAAACAATACACGTCCAAAATAGTGAATCCATGGACAATGGATCGATGGAAGAAGTAATCTATTGATGTTAGACTGCAGAGATCTTCTTCACATAACCATAATGTCCAAAAGGTTCTTGGTAATTGGATTGTCAGAGGGATACTAACAATACATAGACTAGTACATACTATGTCCCTTTCAAATGGGAAGGATGGAAAGTCTCAAGCCATTCGTGTAATGACACTAAGACAAGTATGTAGGTGCTCATTAAGAGAATGAGTTCACTGAACACAATCAAACGAGAGTACTTGCATAGAGGTCTACTCACATGTCAAGCAAGTAACTCTGCTGGTTGGAATAATGTAAGTAATCCTTTGACTTGAGACATCATAGTTGTCTTGGGGATACATTGTTAATCACTGGATAATGAAACGCGACCACATCTTATATTGGATGTGTTCTATGCATTGTTGGGGTCAGTGATTTATTCTCAGAGGCATGTGAATGATCAACAAGGGATCTCTAATCCTCGTTATGAGAGGAATAATACTATTAGATACGATTCGGGAATCTTCGACCGAAGTATCGAGCGTAATAATGGAAGGCGTTCCTATACGACTCAATTGAATCATATAACTTGGTATAATCACATTAGGGGTTTGACATTAAGTATCCATACCCTAGTAATGTGATTGTGAGTATTGTATTAGGGAAGGATCAAATTACATTGTAATTCCAACTGAATAGGTTCTCTGACCAAATTCTACATTAGGCTTGGGTAGCCATGGTATATGGTTAGATGTCAATCATGGCTTGTGGATTCTTCTAGATGATTAAATAAGTAGTCATCAAAGAAGAAGGAGAATTAAAAGTAAGTTTTAATTCACTAAGTGATTGGATAAATATTAATCAATAGGACTGGTACCAATCACCTCACTGCCTCGCTAATTAGAAACTAAAATGATTGTACACCAATACATTCTTGTGGTGAGACAACTAAAGGATGATGGATTTAATTAATTGGATTAATTAATTGCTATGATTAAATTAGAAAGTCTCTAGAAATTATAGAAGCGATGAAAGATCGTTTCAGGCTTAAAGAAAAAGTTCGGGTTCATTTGGGCCAATTGGGCCCAAACCCATTGGGCTTTTTATTCAAGCACAAGATGACTTGAAATGATAAAAACCCAAAGTCCAAACCTACACTAAGGGGCCGGCCAAAGATGAGGAAAGAAGAGAGAGAAAGAGTCAATTAGTTGACTTACTTCTTTTACCTTTATAAAGAGAGTTTAATGAAAAAGTTTCATTAGGACTTTTGTGTGTTCTTTTCAACTAGAGAAAAACAAGTCTCTCGCTCTCCACACACACATAGCCGGCCACCAAGAGGGGAAATAGCTAATCATCTTTTCTCCTTTTGGTTATTCCAACATCCATCTCACTACACTGGTGGGTGTGGATCTTTAGAGGTCTTCTACTTTGGAGACTAGAGGAGAATCAAAGGAGTTCCAAATCTATCCAGGTGGAGGAAACAAGGAGGGAGGCTAGACTCAAGGAGTTCCAAGAACAAAGAGCTTGGAGGTGGTCCATCCTTGGTCTAATGTCTAGATCAAGAGGTATAAAACTCAACCTTCACTTTGTTCTTCAATATTTTGTTTGATGCATCATATATGAACCTATGCTTCTTGAAGGGGATTTGCATGACTATAGCTTTGATAATATGTGATAATATGCTTCCGTTGCTTATGTATATAAATCTAGAATTGTATATGCATGCTAGTCACAAGAAATCACACTATAAATCTCATTATATCCCTTCAAGTTTCACTCCCCATGTTTGTCGTGCTAGTGACTTGTTTAGTGGATGAGTAATTTTTGGCTGCCACAATGTCATTTAGTTTATCAAGTTTTGTCTACAAATTTAGTCTCCCTAGCATTACTCTATAATTATATTTGACAAGCATATCAAAATTCTTTTTGTTTTCTTTTCATGAGTTATTCAGTAGTTTATTTCAAACTTACAACTAAAACAAAACCAACTTAATTTATTGGGAGAGTTTGAAATTATTACAATTATTGAGAAGAAGGAGAGTTTCGAACTCGGAACGCATCGGTAGAAACCCAATACCCTATTCACTGGTATATATGACCACATGCAAACTGATGGATAACTTTAAGTCACTGTTGAGAAATGACATCAAAATAAAAACATTAACGTAATTTTTTTCTTCTCAATCATATTTGTTAAGAATGATGAAATCATTGAGTGGGTGACGTCAAAATAATAGCATTAAATGTTTTTTTTTTCCCAATCACGTTTATTAAAAAAGATGAATAGTTTCAAGTCATTGTCGACCAATGCCATCAAAATAATAGCATGAATACACCCCATGATCGAGTTTTGGTTTTACATCAAGCTGACTATAGTGCTTTAGCAATTGCAACGACGGTAATGTTTGCCTCCACTATGCAAGTATTGTTCATCAAAAATACCTTGTCGGCCTCATTCAAAGTGGCCAGTGTGATGAATGACGGCCTTCCCCAACTCCTTTTGGAAGCGCTGAACCAAGTAGTCCCTACAAGTAAAAACAATTCTTAGTAATTGCTGCACTCTATTTCGAGGTTCGATTAATTGAAAAGTGTGCATCGAAGTTTTCTTGGTTTTCTTTCAGCTAAGGTTTATATTCCTTTCTTTTCATGTATTTCTCTTCTCTTTTTTCTTTTTTTTATGATTTATGTCCATGTAACTTTTTCTTTCCTGAAAATTCCCCTTGTACCGCCGAGGGTTAAGCCACCTTTTTTTATGATTTATGTCCGTGTAACTTTTTTATGATTTGGCTATAAGCCACCCTTTTTATTGGTGGCTATTGTCAAGTGTTGCCACTTACATTGGTGGCAAACCTCTATGGCCACCAAGCACCCACTAAACTAAAGACAGTAGTCTATGTAGAGGACTCTATTGTAACAATGGCTACCAATATTGCATTGGTGGGTATGTGCAATGCCACCCTAATTCACATTAGTGGCAAAGTTGCAAAATAATATTAAAAAAAAGGATGCCTTAAGGGGCACCCAGATTTGAATATAATTTTTTTTTTTTGGTGAGGAAACAAATTGTAATATCTTTGATATAAGAATATACTACAAATTTGCATAACTGATCTTTTATACAATTTTGAACAAATGTTGGGACTCAAACTTTGAAAAGTGTTTGAACACTCTGTTTCCAAAGAGCTTAATCATGTCAATAACTTGAATGTGATAATTTGCTGCACCCAAAGTCAAATCCACAAAATTCATAAGAATAGTGTTAACTCAACTTCAACTATTAAAGCAATTAGAGTTAAGGACATGTATATGACATGCCACGATCCCGATATTCCCCGAATACCAGGATAAGCACGTGCTGGCCGATACCCGAGGGTGACGAAAGCTATTTATTGAATGCAAAAGCTGAAAATAAAGGATAGTTAAGACTTATTAATATAAAAGAATAAAGAATATGCATTTAAGGAACGTGTTCAGAGCACACATCTAATCTAGAACACTAAAAGAATTAATATAAAATTGAATGAATAAAAGAATGGGTCATACACTGAGAGGACTCGAAGATGCCGATGCGGAAGTGCATTGACGCCGGGATTGTATGCCTCGATTCTAAGTCCTGAAGGGGGCGCAAAACAAACATGAGTGGACCAATTTGATATATATATATATATATATATAGTAAAACAGTTATCAACGTACTAACCCCCAGGTTTTATGAAAACATATATATATCATGATAAACATAGGTTTTCAGAAACCTAGTATGTCATGCAATGTCTCAAATCATAACTTTTATATATACTAGCCGCTAGTGAATGTCCAATATAACTCTCCCTGCCAGCTCCCTGTTCCTGAGCAGACAGTTAGAGGAAAATACACTACAGGCCCCTTGCCGGCTCCCCGTCCCTGGTCTTAAATGCCAGAGGAAACACCCTTCAGGCCCTATGCCAACACCAAACCGTCGCTCGGGACGGATCGGAAACTATCCCTACGTCCCGTAGCAGAATCAGGACCACTAGGTAAGTACAAAACCATTGAACATATATACATTGAAAAGCATCTTCATAGTATAAAGTCAATCATCATCTATACTATAAAGAGGTGTTCAAAGCATGTTCTAAATATCATATCGCCATCCATCAGATATTCTATAAGAACACGGGTTATAGGAAAAATAGTTGTAATTCAATCTAGCCTCAGTAAGCATGTTATCTCAAAGCATTTCATAAAACATAATTGTGAAATCATGCTTTTCATGTGTGCAATTCTACTATCAAAACATGCATTTTAGAAGGGGTCCACTCACAGTACTTCGCCATCGAAAGCTGCGTAGACTAGCGAAGATAGAAACACCATAACAATTGCCCCTAAGCACATAAAAGGGGTACATTTAGTCAAACTCTAATCAAACGACTTAATTTGGGAAAACGGACGTCGAAAACGGGTCCAGGACGTCGAAATTAGCCTAGGAGGAGTCTCAGACGAAAACCCAAAAAGTCAAAGTCAACGGTCAACGTTGACTGGGTTAACGGTCAACGGGTCTGGGCTTGGGTTGGACCGGGTTTAGGGCCTAGGTTCTTGGGCTTGGTTCTAAGGCCCAAGGGTTTAGGGTTTTAAGGTGCACGGGCCTAAGGCTTTAAAGGAAAATGGCCTAAAGGCCTTTTACATTAAAACAATAAATAAAATAAATAATAAAAACTGAAATGGGTTTTGGGTTGGGCTCGGCAAGAAAGGCCCAAAGGCCTTGGGGTTTCTAGGTTGCAGGATTCAAAGGAAGGAGAAGGCCGGAATTCGGCTGGAAAGTTCTCTAACTTTAAACGATCATAACTTTGTCAATACTCAACGAAATCGAGTGATTCAAAAATAGAAATCATAACTCTCGACAAGACGAAGAGAATGGTACCTCACACGACGTCTAACTCGCCGTGGTTTGGCCGAAAAATTCCTCGAAAGCCACGAAGGTCGTCGGAAACTAGGTAAGATTCAAATGAATATAACTTCTTCAAAACTCAATGAAATTAGGTGAAACAAAAAGGAAAGTTGTAGTACTCAGCGAGATAAAGAGATTGATACCTTGCATGCCAGCCAACTCACTGTGGTTTGGCCGAAAATTGGCTTGAAAGTGACGGGTTCTTCGCAGGAACATCTGGAAAACGCTTTCATGAGTTACTTTGGTGTTTAAACCATACCACAAGAACTTAAACACTATCTAACACAATAACAAGCACGATCTAAGGAGATTCAGGTGTGCACTGCACTTACCTCGTCGGAGATCTCGTGCATAGTGATTGTGCACAATGTCGAGATGGATATTGAAGGTGAATGAGAGAAAGATGAAGCTTAGAAGATGAAGATGATGGTAAAGTTCTCTTGATGGCTGTGTATGTATGTATGGGTGTGTGTGTGTTCTTGCCGAAGAGAAGAGCACCGAAAGGGAGGGAGTAGCAGAGAGAGTTTCGGGGAGAGAGAGGGAGTGAGGGTTAAGGGAGATAGGTCCGAGAGTGAGAGAGATGAGGGAAGTGAGATGCCGGGGGACACAAATCAGGGGTGGGCCCCTTGGGCAGACCATTTAAGACCCAAAAACCATTTTTAAAAGGAAAATATCCCCAAACTTAATGAAAATACAAAAATACCTTTTTTGTTCCGTAAATCGCTAGACGGGTTGTTACAGTATAATTGAGATATGATCAAATAAATACCTGAGAAATGTAGTTTTTCACGAGGTTTGTAGTCATAATATCAGCCATGAAGACTCTCACGTTGCTGCTGCTATTTGGCATGGTTGGTTAGGCCTCTAGCTCTGTTTGTTGTACTTTGGGGACTGCTTTGTAGTCTGTTATTAATAAATTTCCTTATTTCAGAAGAAAAACAGGTAAAATGCGAACATAGACTTACAAGGTCTAAACATCAACTTGAAAAACCAAAATATCAAAATCAAATAACTTAAAAAGAAAGATATAGCTCCCACACATATAAATGCATTAATATTTTCTCTTTTTTCAAAAACTCAAAAAAACCAGGAAATTCCAATACAAGAGTTTAGGATAGAAACATACAGTTCTTCCAAGAAGGAAAGCAGCCCCTACACCTAAAGTGGCTCCAATTGAATCAGCAACAAAGCCAACAGGTAGCCCAAAAAGATAACCACCACCGAGCTGAACCATTAAAATGAGGAATCACATAAGGGTGCAAACTTGCAATTAAATAAAAATACAAAATTTAGTTTTTGAAAATCTTTCCTCTCTGTTTCGCCCTAGACCATGAATTGATATTGCAGAATATAACAGTAAAAGAAAATTATAAGTGAAGTATGCAAAGCATATGCTAGATCATTAGTCCACAAGAATTAAAGTGCAGTAACAACAATTGCTAAGGCATCAGACAAATTCTTACATTAAGTATTGAATGTTATATCTTTAACACTTGCAGGATTAGACTGAATGTAAAAGATATATATAAAGACACTTCATACACAAGAAAGTCACTTCATAAACAAGTAGCTGTACAACTAGTAAGTAGACCCAGATGCTTATAGTAAGTACTGAATATAACAGGATTGGACTGAATATAAGTAGTATTAGGATCCCACCTTAAGCAGAAAATTTGCTCTGGCCACAAGACAGTCCATTTCATCTGCCTTGTTAAGAGAAATCCTAAGTTTTTATTTAAAAAGATCTGCGTACTTGAATGCCCCACCACCTGTGGCCTGCTCACCATTGTCACGAGTCAATAAATTAGCTTGTATACATCCCAAGAAACAGTGATACAATGGCCAAACCAAATGCCAAATGGTTTTTACCTTAACAACGAACTTCGCGCTCCCAGAAGCTCCGTGTTGTTGGGTGACACGCCCCGATCCTGATGTCCTGGGACATCGGGATGGTCACGTGCTGGCTGACAACCACGTGGAATTCTTTCTAGTAAGTCTGGTAAGCTTGTGAAAAGGTTATGCCCCTAACGCTCATGTCCAAATCGATAAGAACTAGCGTACACTTCAGCCGAATTGATCGATCGTGAATTCCTCACTAATTGAGCGAGAAACCATGTCGAGAAGGTTATAAGAACACTCAACAATTTGAGGGTCAAAACAAGTCCATTAAAATCTAGAGTACGAGATATCAGGATTTGAATAAACAACTCTGCTGTATGAGTTCATACAAGTACCCAATTCAACCACTAACGAATATTAACAATTAAAGATCTGATGTCCCACAACTTCGTCCGACAACTCGTGAAATAATTTGACTTTTTGAATCTTTTGAAAAACTTATAAGATTTTAGTAGATTCAGCTTTTCAGCTTTTTAGCTTTTCCCACCCAATACGGTCTCACTGGCAATTGTCTGCTTAGGTTCGGATGATCAAGATGAGCTTTGTGTGTGTCTTCTTACTGAGAAGTTCCGCAACTACGCTTGCACAATCGGGGTGGAACACGATGGTGCAATCGTAGACATTTATGTACTCAGGTCAACAAGGATGCAACATTTCTCGCTGTAGAGAAAACGTCCCCATATTTTTTGGCAAGGAAGGTCGTTACCAATTCTAAGTCAAGGGTAGGATGGTTCACATCGTGCAATTCCAAACGTCAAGAGGCACACGCGTGACTTGATCCTGCTGCATCAGTGTGTAGCCAAACATTTAAATAATGCACTACCGCAGAATTCGAAAGGTGTAAGAGCTATTATCAGATGAGACAACACTTTGTTGTCAGAAACTCCGTTCACTGTCAGCATCGCAACAAAACTGAGCCAAAAGGAAATAGGGCTAAGCTCAAAGAATAGTTAAGAATTGTTAATAAGATTTGACGAGGCCAAAGACATTTCGAAATTCAGAATACTTTGTGAGAGCTGTTTCAAAGTTCAAAAATTAAACATGGAAACTTTGAATCAACAGAATGATGAAGAAGAAAGATACGAAGCAGCCTACATATGCTTGCAGTTACAAGATTGATTACCTTTAAGTGATGCTTTGGAGCAAACCAAAACTCAATGAGTCCAGAGAAGTTCAGAGCAAAGCTCGATCTTTGTACAATGATGAATATGTTTCAAGCCATTACACTGGAAATTACAATGGCGAACAATTAATGGACAAAAACACTGATCAGTTGGGCTACACGCAAGATGCTAAGTTCACTTCTACCGAAAAGTATGTGTACAAGAAGCTAGGGTTTACCGCCTAGCACCAGACCCAGGTGAAGTTCAAGGAGTCTGTTTATCCAACCAAGGCTGGATTTTCATCATCTAAGTCCAACTACAACCACAAGAAGAATCCCAACTCCGTTTGAAAATTGGTGGGAATAGCATCTGCTACCGAGAAGTTTCCCAAGAAAAGCAATTAATGTCAATGAAGTCAACACTTGAAGAATTTGGTGCAAAACTGCTGGTCAAAGGTTAGGGAACTTGACTTTGTAGTTTGAGTAAGCAAGAAAGTTATCGATAAAATAATCACCGAGAATTGTTCCAAAGATCAACACGAATGTCTTCAGTGGTAGTGAGTCCGAGAACATTGATTTGCTCTCACTAACTACCACTTACTAATTGTCGTCACAACTAACACTTGCTCGCTTTCACTAACACGCACTTCGAATGTTTCAAGTCGTTGTCACTAAGATATGACTTTGCCTGCCATTCTGGGGAACGCATGTTGCAGAGTGATATGATCGTTTCAGATTTCTAGTTGGTCTTAACCAACTCGTACCATTAAGATTTTTCCATTTCCCAAGATTTCGATGTAGAGCCAACTCCGCCTGTAATTCCTAGGGAATGCATGTTGCAGAGTGGCATCACGATTTTGGATCTACAGCTGGTCTTGACCAGTCTTCCTCAAACTGAGATTTCTAAGACACGTCGCTTCCAAGTAACACCAACTCTGCCCACCATTCCCAAGGAATGCACATCGCAGAGTATTGATCCGATGTTGAAAGTCGTACAACAATCCATTACGTCATCGATGAGGCACAATCCTGACACGAGAACTTGTATTTCAACCAAAAGGTGACAATTCAAACAGATAAAAGTTTGGACAACTGCGCCGAATGACACTAAATCCGGAAGTCGTGACATCTAAATGACGACATGACAGACACAATACTACAGTGACAGAGGATCCTAAGTATGCTCTGAACAAACCACGCTCTGATACCAATCTGACACGCCTCGATCCCGATGTCCTAGGACATCGGGATGGTCACGTGCTGGTCGACACTCGAGGGGTGACGAAAGCCATTTAGAATGCATGAGAACGAGAAATAAGTAAGACTTAAGAATTTAATGGAACATTAATAAGCATTTAAGGAACGTGTTCAGAGCATACAACTAATTTAGAACACTAAAAAGAAATAATATAAAATTGAATGACCAAATGAAGTGGGTCCTACACCGAAATGACTCGAAGATGCCGATGCGGAAGTGCCTTGACGCTGGGACTGTATGCCTCGTTTTTAAGTCCTGAAGGGGGCGCAAAACAAACATGAGTGGACCAATTTGATATACGTATAATAAAACAGTTATCAATGTACTAACCCACAGGTTTTATGAAAACAATAGCATGATAAATAAAATAGGCTTTCCGAAACCTAGCATGTCGTGCAATGTCTCAAAAACATAACTCGCATATGTATAGTCACTAGTGAATGTCCAATAACCATCCAGGCCCCATGCCAGCTCTCTGTCCCTGGTCTTAAATGCCAGAGGAAATAACTCTCCAGGCCCTGTGCCAGCTTCTCGTCCCTGGGAATACTCATCCAAAGGAAAAACCCTTTAGGCCCTATGCCAACTCCGAATCGTCGCCCCGTAGCGGAATGTGGACCACTAGGTAAGTACAAAACCCTCGAACATACGTACATTTGAAAAGCATCTTCATAGTATAAAGTCATCCATCATCTATACTATAAAGAAGTGTTCGAAACGTATTCTAAATATCATATTGTCATCCATCAGATATTCTATAAGAATACGGGTTATAGGAAAGATAGTAATAATTCAAAATAGCCTTAATAGGCATGATATCTCATAAAGCATTTCATAAACCATAATCATAAAATCATGCCTTTCATGTGTGCAGTTCTACTATAAAACATGCATTTTAGAAGGGGTCCATTCACAGTACTTCGCCGTTGAAAGCTGCGCTGTTAGCGAAGATAGAAATGCCCTAATAATTGCACCTAAGCACATAAAGGGTACCATTATCAAAACTATGCTCAAACAATTTAATTTGGGAAAACGGACGTCAGAAATGGATTTAGGACGTCGAATTACACTAAGAAGGGTCCCGGATAAATTTCGTAAACGTCAATAGAATATTCCAAAGAATATTCCCTAACACAATATTCCACATAAAGGGTTTGAGCCGATTAGGGTTTAGGGTTGGAAAGGTTAAAGGGTTTAGGCTTAGACTTTTAGGTGGGTTGGGTTTAGGTTTTTAAACTAAAAAGGTTTAGGGCTTAAAAGGATTGGGTTAATAAGTGGGCTTTGTGCCCAGGTTCATAGGCCCGTATGGCCTTAAGGCCTAATGCCAAGGGTTTTGATTTTTCAGATAAAAAGGCTTAGGGCCTTAGCTAAATTGGCCAAAAGGCCTTTTAAACAAAATAAATAAAACAGAAAATAAAAAAGGTTGGGTTAGGTTCTTAGCGGGCCTAAGGCCCTAGGGTTGGCACGGCTCAAAGGGCCTGGTTCAAAAGCATTTGGGCTTGAAAGCCCGGCCAAAGTTCAAAGCATGGGTCGCCAGACCCAATTGAAGGAGAAGGCCGGATTCCGGCCGGAAAGTTCCCTAACTTTAAACATTTGTAACTTTGTCAAAAATCGACGAAATCAAGTGAAACAAAAGTGGAAGTTGTAGTTCTCGAAGAGACGAAGAGAAAGTTACAGAGAGTGTTTTGGGGGAAAGAAAGAAGAGAGAAAAGTGAGGGAGAGAGATGAGTTCACGGGGAAGGGGGAAAACCGGGGACACAAGACAGGGGGTTGGCCCCTTGGGCTCACCAATTAAGAACAAAAAACTATTTTTAAAAGGAAAATATTCTCAAACTTAGTGAAAATACAAAAAACACCATTTTTGTTCCCTAAATCGCAAGACGGGTTGTTACATTGGGAGCCTGAAATCATCTACAACCATAAGCAATGATCCAAAAACAAGTCTCTGTATCAAAATAATTCAACCTATGATAAAGAATTATAAGAGTGCGATATGTATGTCGTAGTTTAATACTAGCAATTTTGCACACATTACACATGTACGAGATTGGTTACTGCAAAGATGGTAGTGGTGAAGAGCTCATAAGGTTGAGTAGAACACTATAAAAGCTATTTAGGACTTATTATTGGTTGATAACTTCATCAACCAACAAAGTTCTTGTGTCAAAAGATGAAAAAATGATGGAGTGGAGTCATGAGTCATAAAGCCAACTGGTCCACCAACAACATAGAAGATATAATCAGAACAGCATATGATATGAGATTTGCATATTGAAACTCTTTGAAATCACGGACACGGTTAAATGGCGAGCCTCATTATAAAAACAAGTTTTCCCACATTGTGGCATCCTACTAAATCCTAATGAAACACAAAAATGAGCAAGGACAAAACATTATCATGAAGTGAGCAGACCTGAGATTAACAAAAGTTAAATTAAATTCAAAAAAATAAATTAAGACATTAATGGAAGTATGAGCTTACTTCATCAATTCAAATTCACCATCAGGTGGCACAAAACTAACTGTCTTCTCTGAGTTAAACCTCGTCAAGTTTACACCTTGATGGAAAGTAACATCATCGAGCTCGATAGTTTTCCCATTGCAAAATACTCAAGTCAAAATAGAAACTAAAAAGGAATTACATTTTTGTGCTGTTAGAAACTATAATCATCTCGACGAAGGCCAACATGCAAGGCTCAAAATACAAAACATATAAACTTTTTCGTACTCACTTGTAAAGGAAAATTAAATGACAACGAAAAGTAAATTCAAAGTTTAAGAACTAAATAAAAATGCATAAATATTTGGTCAAAATAAGAGTTGTAGATCTCAATCTAATAAAGATTAGACAGTAATAAGACAGGAAGAAACTAAGGAAAGAAAAAGGAAAAAACAAATAAAAGAGTAATACATTTGAACGACTACGTATATGTACACGGTACACAGCAGAAAACGCATTCCATATCCATTAAGAACAAAGAAACAAATATGCCTATAACTACAACTACTGATCAAGCAGCTATATTCAGGGCATATATGTTTTTTCCTTATATTCAGGGCATATATATATTTTTAGAAGAACCATCTTCACCTTAGTTTCACCCACAACCTTCCAAGGCTTCCATTCTTCTCGGCCCAGGTTGGAAACAACCTTGATTCATCTTCCTCGTCCCCAATCTTCGACATGTATACAGAAAATGGAATTAAAATTTGAAATCCAGAATCGATCCAAAAACTGAAAGTTTTTATTTTGAGAAATCACTTACACTAGGGAACAGCCATAAGGAGATGATCATTTTTACCTCTTGGTTGAGGTCCAATTCAGGCAGACTTCGCCGGAAATTGGCCGAAATACCCACGGTCACCGTTTCTTAGATCTGAAATTGAGAAAATTCAGCTACAAATTTGGAGAAACTAACTTGAGGGTTGGAAAGAGGAAGTGAAGAGGATTATGGAGGTATAGTTTAACGCTCGTTAGTGACCGGAGGACGGAGCCGCTGCTGCATGAAGGAGAAGAGGGAGAGAGAGGATACGGGAATGAGGAGAGAGAGTGAAGGGGGAAGCGAGCGGAGGGAATGAAGGGGAGGGGTTGGACTTTTGTGAAGGGGAGAGAGGTTTAATGGTTTTTTTATTTGTTTTATTGGTGTTCAATAAATTGTATTGGTGCCCAGTTAATAACAAATGCACAAAAAGGTATTTTTAAGAAATAAAGTTATTTAATAGACACCAATCATTGGTGGCTCAATGTTGAAGGCCACCAATATCAGCGGCATCCCACTGTAAAGCCACCAAAAAATAGTAACAGTATCAGCTTTATATCTATGGCCACCAATTGCAAGGGGTGTGCAAAAAATGGTGTGCAATGGCTCTAATTCTAGTAGTGTAATAGGGACACTCTTTACTTGGTAGAGAACAATGATGCTTGTGATGCATTTGATCTACAATGCGAAAGGTGAACTTTGTAAGGATTTGGGAGCGAGGATGTAGCTTTTCTGCATCAGCCAATGTTAAGTGCAAGATGAGTACCCTTTGAAGCACCATATCCCTCGGGATATATATATGTATCTTCCTGCAATAGCCAACAAATTAGTGTAAAGTAAAACTCCAAATAACATACAGGTTTTATTGAAGATGCATGAAGTTTCATATATCAATCTAAATGTATAATTGAAACTGAAAGCATCGGTCTCCTTTCGTTCCTGGTGAGGGAGAGAAGAAAGTTGACAGTAGTTTACCATCTCTGGTTCTCTGCGGTGAAAGGTTTGGAGCAATAATATTCATCTTTTAACTTTGAAAAGTTCTCAAACTTCCAAACATGCGTGTACTTTGCAGCATTCTTGGTCATTGATATGGACCTTCCGTTGCCTGCTCTTCTTTCTTTACGAACAAATTACAAAAACCTCCACTCCAAACACACTGGTGTTGTTAATGACATATCCATTGGAGGCATCAGCAAGTTCTTTAAGGGAGAGAGGTTTATCAAAACCCACATCAGGTGCCGCCCCATGAAGGCACTTCTGCATTATCTTATCGTCTAAGTACCGCAACACCAAAAAAATCAGTAAAATTAAGCAATGCGTTTTGCATATAATGAAATATTAACTGGTCTATATGATCTGCTGGATGCATGAGAATTAAATAGATGGGTATATAATATAGGGAATGATTTCAACGCTCTCCCTTGATTCTTCTTTGATTTGATTTATTCAATACAAAGATAAAAAGTGAAATGGGTGTTCAAAGGGAGAAAAGGAGTGTGTGGATATCACTTGGAGAAAACACACACACACACACATCATATATACCTTGAAAAACCAGGGTGAGGGAAAGGAAGAGTTTAAATATATTTATTCTACTCTAACTAACATTGTATCTCCACTGAAACTAACACTATATCGGTGTTGTTGGAATTGGCCCTTGGCCTGTCGACCTGAAAAACTCAACCATGATAATTAATTTTCTATTAGAAATGTGATTTTTTTTTAATAATCCTTTAGCCTATAGGGTTTATATATATATATATATATATATATATATATATATATTTTTTTTTTTTTTTATTTATTTTTATTAAGAGTAATGTGTTTTAGCTAGGATTTGTTATTTGCTTAACTACTCAAACTCTCAGTTGTGGCCTTGAAGAAGGTCACTATACCTTCTTGTTGTGGTACCAATATTTGATAATATTTGGTTGCAAGGGTTCCGAGATCAGTTACTGATGCACCGCCAACTCAAATTACAGGTAAAACAAAAACAGTAAAAAAACTACAGGCACTGTCACTAATTTCTGATGAAAAATTAGTGGCACCTAATTGTAGTGAAATTGGTAGATAGGGAAAATAAGGAAAACGAGGCACCTAAACCTAAAATGCCTCTAAAATAATTGGTAGATATATGATAATGAATACCTCTATACGTCCCTTTCTTTCATCATTTGGTTTTTCGTTAAAAATGAACAGTACCGGGAGTGTTTCGTTAAAACTCCCTTTATTAAAAGTTGTGAACTTTACAGAATTCACAATGAATCAAATAGACAAAGAACATGATAATACGGAGTGAAGCACGCCTCACAGGCCCCTTCTGATTGAGAACAAGTTAACAATGAATACTTACAAGTCACTGATTTGGACGATGCGATTAGACAATTACGGGAGGAGATGGCAAGATTAGCCAAAGGTTTTCTCGCTGCTGTAACACATATACAGGAAACCATCATCCTCCTTGTAAGTTTCATAGATGGAATCCAAGCGACGGGCTGTAAATAAATACACATAACAAAGTGTTAAAATGGTTCCGAAAACATGATGCAGGCGCTGAAATGTACTGGTGAAATGAATAACAACAAGCTCTTTACCTGTTTGAGGTAACGTGTTCTTCACAAAAACAAAAAGAGCTTTCCCCGGGGTCAAGTGAAGCCTGCTGCTTAAGATATGGATAAACTGCCCGACAGACATATCTCTAGGAACCAGGAATCTAGAAGAAACAAGGAAACACAGAATAGAGGTTATTCTCCTTAAAGTGAGAATGCATAAACAGTTAGCTAAAATTGTCAAGGAAGTTAAACAACCAATTTCTACTAACTTTTTGAACTAAACATTCGGATTATACAAAACTGCAGATAAAGGAAATTCATCCAAGCAAAAAAGATCCTCAGAACACAGAGCTAGTAACAGAAGCCAAGCTCTCTGTTATTCAAGAACGAAGACTTATATAGTCAGGATTCCTATAAGTATGTCACAGAAACCAAGAAAGACCTAGAGACGGAAACTTTACTGACCAATAAGAATATCGAAATTCCTAGATCCTAGAAAGTGTTACTTACAAATTTCAATGTGAAATTATAAAACTCAGGTGTCATATTGCATTTAAGTTTGTTCTTGACGCAGGAAACATTGGCCTTGTAGAAAATGTAGAGAACTGTGACAACTAAAACATACTTTTTCTTTTCCATTTCAGGCAGTTCTGTCCAGGAATATCTTTCAATGTTCACTTGCAGAAAGACATAAAAAGAACACCCTAATCAGTTTTGACATCTTATCCACCCTCGCAACAATGCTTCCAATAAAGTCTAACCGTGTCGCTTGTACTTAAATTAAGCCACTTTATGATTGCACATGTGAGGTTATACGATAAAATCTTTTTAAAATAATCAGTTCTTCCCGAGTGTGTCAGATCGATCTATACACGAAATGCAATGAAAAAAACATCGATCACGATACACAACTCTTGGAGGTGGCAATGGGACCCATCATGTTAAAACTTAAATTTACTTCCGTGTTTTGAAAGTTTTGAACAAAAAAAAAAAAAAAAAAAAAGCCTGAAAGTGAATCTCAAACCACATAACATAATAACAACTTCAGAAAGAAAATGCCGGAGATTCTTCACATACGTAATCCACATGAATTAAAATTTGTCCTTTTTTCGCCACACAAACCAAAAATTTGCCATTTCAAGCATGCATCCATGAAAATCTCTCAGCAACTAAAACGTCATCGTCTCTCAATCGGGTCAATGTCAAATTGTAATAGAATAATAATTAAATTTTTAACAAATATTAAGCAACAGAAACACGTAAATAAATCAAACAAATTAAGAAATTCTAATAAACCAAAAGATCATAAACAAGGATAAATTTCCATATTTCCAAATTCCAAGTGCATTATTAATTTACCAGTATCATGGCATTTCCAAAAACAAAAATCACTGAAAAATAAATAAAAAAACTCACCGGAACTTGATCTGGGTAGTTTGCAATTATATTTTTTGATTCTTCAAGTCGTTCATAAAAAAAAATAAAATAAAAATAAAAAACCCCAATAATTAGAGCAAAAAAAAAAAAAAAAAAAAAAAAAAAAACAATATTTTGCAATTATATTTTTGTTTGGTCACAGAAAACTAGTGCTCTACCCAAATGGAAACAAGACGAGATGAGGAATGTGACAGGCCAAAACTCTCCCTACTTGGAAATGGCGGATGCTGATTCCCTTCAGACTGGTTGGGAAGTTTATGTTGATTTCAGGTTCTTTTTGCTTGATCAGAAGAAAGGGATGTACTTTGGTTTTTCAAGGTATTGCATCGTCAAGTTCATTTCATCTAGTGGAGTAACAACTCGTTCTTTTTCATATTTTCTTAGTCTTGCTTTTTATTTGCTGATCCATTTTCATGTTCCATTTCTTAACTAGATGCCAATGAAAAGGAAAAGTGTTTTCATGGGATTATGCCTTATTCGAGCTTTGATCAATTCATCCCTCTTAAAGCGTTTACTAATCTTCCAACTGATATCTCATGGAAGACGTGTATTTGGAGCAGACGTTCTTGTTTGTATCAAGGATGCTGTTAAGTGCAAGCATGTTTGGAAGGTTGAGAACTTTTCAATGTTAGATGCTGAGAGTTACTACTCACTGTTAAAGATCAACACCAGCCCATTAAGATCAATTGGTACAAAGGAACTAGATTGATCTAATTCAAACATGCATGGTTTTCCCTAAAAGATTCTATAATGGGAATATGCTAGAAAAATCTAACAAAGGTAGCAAGTTGGAAAAGCCTAAGTCCACCGCCTTAGGCTAAGAAAATTTAGAAAATGTTTTTGTTTGTAGTAGAATCTAGAAACATCACAAACTTTGGCTAAAATTGGAAGAGTCCAATCTCACCGACTAGGTAAGTCGGTTTAGCAAAAGCGCGCGGGGGAAAAGTGTGCATGATCAATGCACTAGAAAATTGTAGTGATTGTATAAGTCGGCAAGCATGCCCTATAAATATGGATGTGATGTTGAAGTAAGAAACCAAGTAATCAAGTAAGAACCAAACAATCAAGAAGACTAAGTGAGAGTGAGAAGTAGGAGTAGTTTTGTGAAGAGTGAGTGTGAGTGGTCTAGAGTTTGTCTCTAGAAAGTGAGTGAGTGTAATAGCTTCTAAAGAGTGTCCTTGAGAGTTTATGTGTTGTAATCTTTTGTGAGTGTAATACAAGTAATTTGTTTACTTGTGTTGTCTCTCCAACACTTGTGTTAGAGTTGTGTACTCTAATCTTTTTTCAACAATTGGTATCAGAGCGGTACGATCAGGGACCGTCTCTAGTGAAGCTTCCGAGAATCATGAGAAGTTTAGTACTTCGCAAGATTGTTGACTAATCTTTTTCGGCTTATCGAAGTTTTGCTGACACGATGGGAGATTTTCAAATTGTTGGAGGAATCAAGAAGCTTAATAACAAAAATTACAACACATGAGCGACGTGTATGGAGTCTTACCTACAAGGCCAAGATCTTTAGGATGTCATTGGGGGTAATGAAGTTACACAACCGGAAGAATACACCAGCGGCACTTTGCGGAAGTGGAAGATCAAGGCAGGTAAGGCAATGTTCGCCTTAAAAACCACAGTTGAAGATGACATGTTATAGCACATACGGAAGGCCAAGACACCAAAAGAAGTGTGGGACACCTTCGCCATACCCAGGGGAGTGGATCCTCTATGCCTTATATGTACATGCCCACCTCCTTTAGCACGAGGCCTTTCGGGAGCTCACTGGCTTCGGATTTCGTAGGAACTCCAAAGTTAAGCGAGTTCGCGCGAGAGCAATCTTAGGATGGGTGACCCACTGGGAAGTTCTCGTGTGAGTTCCTAGAAACAAAACCGTGAGGGCGTGGTCGGGGCCCAAAGCAGACAATATCATGCTACGGCGGAGCCGAGCCCAGGATGTGGTGGAGCCCAGGTCGGGATTTGACACTTTTCAAAGAGGAATGATACAAGACGATTGCTGAATAAGCTATTATCAGTGGCCCAAAGAGACATGACGATTGCTGAATATTTCCACAAGGTAAAGTCTATTTGCCATGAAATTTCTGAATTAGATCCTAGTGCTACCATTGTAGAATCCAAGATAAAAAGAATAATTATCCATGGATTGAGACCCGAATATCTAGGCTTCGTTGCCGCTGTACAAGGATGGTTGACCTAACCATCACTTGTTGAGTTTGAGAATTTTCTTGCCGATCAAGAAGCTTTGGCAAAGCAAATGGGAAGGTTCTCGTTAAGAGGTGAGAAGGAAGTGCTATACACCAAAAGTAAAGGCCGCTTTAAGCAGTGTGCTGGTAGTGGATCTACAAAAAAAGGTGACAAGGAAAAAGGTCATCAAGAAGAAGGGAGTTATCGACCAGGGGGAGCTCCGAAGTATCACGGCAACCGAGGTCAGTTTCAGAACAATAAGAGGTTTGAAGGAAAATGTTACAATTTTGGAAAGAAAGGGCACATGGCGAAGGATTGCTGGTTTAAAAAGCCCGCATAGATTAATGTCGCTAGCTCAGAGAAGAAAAGTGAAGATGATTGGGACGCCGTAACATATCTAGCTATGGAGGAAGAATAGGATGCTGAAGCATCTTTTTGGTGGTGCTCAGAAAATGAAGTGTTGCCTGACTCGAGAGAGGTTGAAGATACATTGCAGGAGAAAATGGGAGACCAATCTACCCAAATCCAATCGAGTCCAGATGAGCTTAAGGAATTGCTTAATGTGATGATGTCAAGCAAGAAGTACCTAAGAGTCATTGGCAAACGGGTGTGTATCAACAACCAGGAGAAGTTAGACCTGGTGAAGTGGAAGTATCGTTTCCACGATCACAACTAAGGAAGTCAACATGAATATTGAAGCCAAATCCCAAATACGCCAACGCAGCCATAGTAAAAGAAGCAGTTAAAGCTGAGATCCGTAAAGAAGCATCACAGAATTTTGAGTGGCGTAAAGCTAAGAGAAGAGGTCGCTGCATTAAAGAAATATCAAACTTGGGATCCAGTAGCAAGGCCAAGAGATGTGAAACCCATATCATGCAAATAGGTGTTCAAGATAAAGCGTCGACTCAGCGAGAAGAAAAGAATGAGCTGGTGTTGAGGGGGAGTATTAAAGATCAACACCAACCTATTAAGATTAGTCGGTAAAAAAGAACTAGATTCATCTAGTTCAAACATGCATGGTTTTCTCTAGAAGATTCTATAATGGGAATATGCTAGAAAACTCTAGCAAAATGTAGCAACAAAGGTGGCAAGTTGGAAAAGCCTAAGTCCACCGCCCTAGGCTAAAAAAATTTAGAAAATGTTATTGTTTGTAGTAGAATCTAGAAACATCACAAACTTTGACTAAAATTGGAAGAGTCCAATCTCACCGACTAGGTAAGTCGGTTTAGCAAAAGCGCGCGGGGGAAAAGTGTGCATGATCAATGCACTAGAAAATTGTAGTGATTGTATAAGTCAGCAAGCATGCCCTATAAATATGGATGTGATATTGAAGTAAGAAACCAAGTAATCAAGTAAGAACCAAACAATCGAGAAGACTAAATGAGAATGAGAAGTAAGATTATAGTCTTGTGAAGAGTGTGAGTGGTCTAGAGTTTGTCTTTAGAAAGTGAGTGAGTGTCATAGCATCTAAAGAGTGTCCTTGAGAGTTTATGTGTTGTAATCTTTTGTGAGTGTAATACAAGTAATTTGTTTACTTGTGTTGTCTCTCCAACACTTGTGTTAGAGTTGTGTACTCTAATCTTTCTTCAACACTCACAACTCTTAATTGCTGAAGACCTGAAATTGTATCTCCAATAGGCTTTCAATTTACTATCTTATCAATACCTTTTCTTTGCTGAAGTCAATTTTCATCTAACAAAAAAGAGATGGATACACTTTCAGAGGTTTGAACTACATATGCAATTTGTACGTACATAATGTTTACATTATCCCTTAAGGTGTCAAGTTGTAGTTGTGTTTCTATTGTAAAAAACTGCTCCTTTTAATTAAACTTGAAGGGTTAATGGAATCTTGAAATGTTCTCATATACCTCTCTTCTGTGATAACTCTGAGATCAAACAATGGTATAGTACAGAGAAAGCTAGAGAGAGTTTGAGGAGAGAGGAAGTAGAGAGAGAAACTGTATATTCAATATATGCAACAATTATTACATCATTGGTCTTTATAAATACAACCATACAACCACAACTAACTACACATAACTAACTAGATTCACCAATACAAGTATGACACATGGCAGTATTTAACAATCACAATCCTATCACATACTCTAACATTCCCCCTCAATCTTATGCTGGACATTCCCGAGCATAAGATTGGAACAATGAGAGCTAAACAATGGAAAACATAAACCTTTAGTAAGGATATCTGCAAACTGTTTGGATGAAGAAACAAACTGTAATATAATAGAGCCTTGTAACACTCTTTCACGGACAAAATGACAGTCTATTTCAATGTGTTTAGCTTTAGAATGCAAGATAGGATTGGTGGCTAAAGCCATTGCAGAGATATTATCACAGTGAAGCACAGGGGTAACTGAACAAGGAATACACAAATCCTTGAGTAATTGCTGTAACCAAATAACCTCAGCAGTTGTAGTAGCCATTGCTCTATATTCTGCCTCTGTAGAGGAACGGCTAATAGTGTGTTGTTTCTTAGAACTCCAAGAAACCTGATTATCACCTAAAAATACAACAAAACCTGTTGTTGACCTTCTGTCATTGGGATTCCCAGCCCAATCAGCATCAGTATAAGCTCTAATATCAAGATTACCAGGTCTAAAACACAATCCAAGATTCATAGATCCTCTGAGATACCTCAATATTCTCTTGACAGCAACAAAATGACTCTCAAGAGGAGAATGCATGAATTGACATATTTGATTAACTGAATAAGCTATATCAGGTCTAGTAAAAGTCAAGTAATGTAAAGCTCCAACTATACTTCTGTAAATGCCTGGATCATGAAAATGAGGACTACCATGATTTAAAAGCTTTTGATGAAGATGACAGGGAGTTGTACAAGGCTTACAATTCTGCATGTGTGTCTTGTGTAACAAGTCCTGGATATACTTGGATTGATGAACAAGTAATCCCTGAGATGCATACTCAATTTGCAGACCAAGAAAATAATGTAGGATTCCTAAATCCTTCATATCAAACTCCCTTGTTAACTGACTGATCACATACTGAACATGAGAATCATCATCACCACTGAGTATAATGTCATCAACATACAACAACAACACAACTATAGAGTGACCATCATGTTTGACATATAAATAAGGATCTGCATAGGAAGCTTTAAAACCCAAGCTGAGAAGGAATCTGGAAAATCTTTCATTCCAGGCTCGAGAAGCCTGTTTAAGACCATACAAAGACCTTTCTAACTTGCAAACAAAATTAGGATGATCCTTATCAATGAATCTTTGGGGCTGTGACATGTATACTTCTTCATCCAGAAAATCGTGCAGGAAAGCATTTTTTACATCCAGTTGTTTAAGTTTCCAACCCTTTATGGCAGCCAAAGACAACATCAATCTAACTGTAGTAGGCTTAACAACCGGTCTAAAAGTCTCATAATAATCAAGACCAGCTTCTTGAGAAAAACCTTTAGCCACTAAACGAGCCTTATACCTAGCAACTGAACCATCAGGATGTCTTTTTACTTTATAAATCCACTTACAACCCACCAAGTTTTTATTAGGTGGTAAAGGAACTAACCTCCAAGTTTTCTGTTTAATCAGAGCATCCATCTCTTTTATCATTGCTTGTTGCCACTGAGAATACTTTGAAGTAGCAGTAAAAGACTGAGGTTCTTTATCCAGAGAAAAATCTTCTTGAATAGAAGCAGAAAAAGCCTTCTTTTTGAAAATCCCTAACTTAGACCTTGTTTGCATTGGATGTGTGTTAAGATTGTGGACTGAAACTTGTTGCAACTCTGGTACTTGTGAAGTAGTCACATCAGGAAGAATGACAGAAGACTCCAATGATGGTATGGAAACTGAAGGAGAAGAACTTCCAGTAGAGACAAGATCACCATGTAACTAAGGACAGAACTGAGTAACAGGTAGAATATGAGATGATGATAGATGAGGAAATGGTATAGGTATGATGGAAGGATGATGAAAAGTATTGGAGTGAACAATGGGAACTGAAGATGTCTTAGAGGGTACCACAGAAGAAGACAAAGAAGTAGACAACCCATTGTTACTAGGAAAAACACTTTCATCAAACAAAACATGCCTAGAAACAATGAGTTTATTATCCCGTATAGCATAGCAGATGTAACCCTTATATTGAGCAGCATGCCCCAAGAAAATACATTGTGTAGTTTTGGATTCAAGTTTATGATGTCTATATGGTTTCAAAGAGGGGTAACAAACACAACCAAAGACCCTTAAATGATCCAGCCGAGGTGGAGATTTATACAAAACCTCAAAAGGAGATTGCATCTTTAACACAGAGGTGGGCATTCTATTAATCAGATAAGCAGCTGTTGCACAAGCATGGAACCAAAATTTAGGTAAAAGAGAGGCTTTTTGAAGTAGGGTGACATCAGTTTCAACAAGATGCCTATTTTTTCTTTCAGCTAAACCTTTCTGCTCAAGAGTGTATGGACAAGACTTTTGATGTAAAATACCTTTGACTTTGAGAAAATTTTGAAAAACAGTGCTAATGTATTCTCCCCCACCATCACTTTGTAAGACTTTGACAGTAGTAGAAAAGTGATTTTGAATATAGGCATGAAAGTTCACAAATATTTCAAAAACAGCAGCTTTATTACTCATGGGAAAAATCCATGTATATCTTGTACATTCGTCGATAAACGACACATAATAGCTATACCCTTCTATAGACTGAGTAGGAGAGGGACCCCACACATCTGTATGTATGACTTCAAAGGGAACCAGAGACTTAGAAGCTACTGAAGGGAAAGGTAATTTGGTGAACTTGCCTTGCAAGCAAGCATTACAAGTTTGAGGTATGGAATTACAAGGAACATTAATAGCTGACTTACTAAGAGCTATCTGAGTTACAGAATTGGTTGGATGACCCAACCTGCAATGCCAAAGAGATGCATTTATTTTCTGTCCAAGATATGCTGCTGTAGTGATCTTTGGTTGTTTGAAAATAGGAAGTGGATAGACAGTTTGGTTACTCAGTCCTTGATACAGAACCTTGTTGGTGACCTTGTCCTGTATACACACAGAAAATTCATCAACAATACACCGACAGTTGTTGTCTTTACACAATTGATACATGGACAATAGATGTTGGGATAATTGTGAAACATGCAAAACAGACTTTAACTCAAGCTTATGAGAATGAGTAAAGAAACTAGCTTGACCAATATGTGAAATAGTTAAACCTTCACCATTAGCACCAGTAAAAGTAATTGATGTGGGATATGGAGCAGCAGCTTGCAAATTTGACAGATCAGATGTCATGTGATTGGTTGCCCCAGAATCCAGCAACCAAAACTCTTGTTGTGGTGTTGAAGGAGAAAAATTGGTTCTTGCAGTAAATGCAGCAGATGAACCATGTTGAGAAAACAACATCCCATTTGAATATGGTGAGACAGGAACCATAGAAGGATTCTGCACTGAGGTTGGAAACACATTTGGAGACTGAAACTGTGGAGTAGTAGAATGATATTGGTCCTGCTGATACATATTAGGAGACTGGGAGAAATTATGAGACATAAGTGCAGAGTTGTTCCTGTCAAAACAGGTTGCTGCAGTATGACCTTTTCTATTGCAAATCTGGCAACCATTTTGAAAACAATTTAATGCAGTATGACCATTTTTGTCACAAATCTGACAGATAAGAAAGGGTTGAAAAGATTGGCTTGAAACCATTTGAGCTCCAACATTCTGAAACTGAGACGGAGATGAAATAAGAGGTTGTGCAAAACCCTGATGACCAGATGATTGATAACCAGCATTGAACTTCTTCATTTTACCCTTGGACCTGTAATTATTCCCCTTGAAGTTGTTATAAGTCCCAAAACCAGTCTTAGAAACAAATGCAACAGGACCATTGGTAGAAGGAAATGGCAGTTGCTGAAACTGTGGGATTGCTGGAAACGAAGAAGCAGATACTCCCATATCAACATTGCCAAACGGAGACTTGGAAGTGGAAGATGCACCAACTTCATAAGCTGAGGGATTAGAATGTGCAAACATAGCTGCCATTAAAGATGGTTGTTTGAGAACTTCTTCCAGAGTAGACTCTTCTGCCTTTAACTGAGACCGAAGTTCTTTAAGTGAAACCAAATTCTCTCTCCCGCGAATGACAGCTTTAATAGTATTGTATTCTGTAGGTAAACCTTTCAAAGCAACAATGACAATATCTTCATCCGACATGACAACACCAGCTGCAGCCAATTGGTCCCTACAATCCTTAATGCGCTGCAAGTACAGATCAATGGATTCTGGCCCTTTCTTAATATTTTGCAGATTGATCTTCATTTGAACAATGCTGGTACGAGTCATATTAGCAAATCTCTCCTTAAGATTATTCCACATTTCCTTTGAACTTTGACAACCAATAACACATGATAAGGTAGCAGAAGAGAGTGTTGCAGTAATCAAAGTAATAAGAGCCTTATCATGTATTTTCCACACTTTATAAGCATCAGTCAATGGGGGGTTATAAACTACAGACTCATCATCAGAGTCAGACACATTATATTTCTCAGGACAAGGAATAGATCCATCAACAAATCCAATAATTCCATTGCCTTCTAGTAATAGTTCTATCTGAAAATTCCATGTAACATAGTTGGAATCATCCAACTTCACAGTGACCGTGTTGCCAACACTCGGTATTAATGATGAAATGGGAGATTGTGTAAGAGCTAGTTGGGCAGTAGTAACCATGATTAATCAACATAAAGCAACGTTTCTTCAGTAAACCAAGAAAATCAAGGAACATAATACTTGTCTTTGACAGTAAGTAATCACCAGAACAAACGTTTCTACTCAAGAATTCAACAGAAACAGCAAATCACAATCCAGAATCAAGTAATTACCCAAGAACAATCAAGAAACGACCATTCTGATGGTCGCTGGAGGAAGATTCAGCTTTGTCCGAAAGGAAATTATGATGGGAAGGGTACTCATATTTCACTTTACTTCGAATTGCATGGTTCAGAAGACCTTCGTGATTCTAAAGTGTTTGCTGAGTTTTCCCTGCGCATTGTAGATAAATCCTTTCCTTGAACAAGTCTTCTGAAGGTAAATTTGTCCTCTTTCAATGTTTAATTATGTATATAGTCTCATATAACATGAGGATTTATCCTGTGTAGCTAATCGCTAGTTCAATGCCGCGGTTTAAATTTTTGGTTGGCCTTGTTTCATTTCACTGGACACTTTCAAACATGCAGGCAAGGGGTTTTTGTTGAATGATACTTGCATAATGGAGGCCAATGTCACTGTCCTCGGAGCTGCAAAAGCACTGCAGTCTGCTTGTCTTCAGTTTCAATGTTGCTAAAATGATGTTAACTGACCTATGAATATGAATGAAAGTTCTGCGTCCACGATATGGTTTGTGCTAAATGTGGCACTTCTATAGAACTCTAGAGTAGCCATCATTTCCCACCAAATGACTTGTGGTTGAAAAGCATTTTTATCTTTGAATTTATGTTGGGCTCAAGTTTGTGCTCTTATTATATATTTTACCCTATTCTTAGTATGTTTTGGTAATTATTTTGGTATAATTTTAAGACTTTGATTTATATTTTCAATATAGGACATCCAACTTCCTCTGGAGCAAAACATGACCAAACGGACGAATTTGGAGTGATTCAAATTGGAGGATGTTCGTGTGTCCCTTCGCGTGTTCGTGTCAAAATTTAGGATTTTTCTACCAAACGGTTATTTTCTGGCAATGGAATTAATGAGCAGTGCTGGAAAATGACGTTTATGGGCTTAAATTGCGTTTTTGGAGCCCAAGATGACCTCTAATGGATTCGTGACCTTCTGGAGAAGTTTTTAGAATATTGCAAACCTTAAATCCAGCTATATTGGGCCAGGTTTGGAGCAGTTTAAGGGTCCAAAACGTGGCTGTTCAGATTTTAGGCGAATTTTAGGGAACTTTAACGAAAGCTCACAGTACTGTTCACTTTAACGAAAAACCACATTTTTACACTAAAAAGTCAATCCTGGTACTATTCACTTTACCCTTTATTTTGTCCTTATCGTTAAAACTTAAAGTTTTCAAGCCATTTTCATTAGTTTTTCTCGAATTTTATCATTTAATTTAGGGTTATGTTTCCTATTTTATTTTAGTTATTTAGTTTTCTAGTTCGATTGGAAGACCTTTTATTAGGATGATTTAATTTCTAGATTAAATAAGCTTGGCCGCTCTATTCCTAGGGTGGACTTCTTCTCTGAAGAGAGGAAATTGGCCAAGCGTAGAGATTTTTCAGATTTTTTTCCATTCAAGGTGTTTTCGATCTTTTATTATTTCAATAAAGAACTCTATGATTTTTATTATGAATATGCATAACTAATTCTCTTTTTGCTAGGGTGAGGCTACGAGCCTTAGCAAGAATATGTAGGGCCTGTTTGGTATCTTATTTGAAAATTTTTATCATTCCTCAAAACATTTCTTAAGAACATTTCTTGAAAACAATTTTCTTTAAGACTCAAAAACTTGATTAGTTTGCAATTTAAAATTTTTAAATCTTATGACTTAAACTAGACAAAGAGATCTAAAAAGAGGGGGGTCGCAGGAGAGGGAGAAAGAGGAGAGAGGATAAAAGAAAGTAAGAGATGATTGAAGGAAGGAGAAAGAAGAGAGAGAATCGGACGAGATAGGGAGGAAGAGGAGTGAGAGAATGAACTGAGAGAATGAAGATAGTGGATTGGAGGAGAAACGAAAAAGATAAAAAAAAAAAAAAAGGAGAGAGAAAGAAGAAAAGAGAGACAGATTTGGAGTGAGAGGGGAGGAGGGAGAAAAAAAAAAGAGTGAGTTTTAAGTTTAAAAACTCACTTTTTATGTTTTTAGATAATAGACTATATTTTTGAGTTAGTCTTGAGTTCAATTTTTGAAAATAGTCCTACCAAACAAGTTTTTAAGGCCTAAAACTTGAAAATTATTTTTTAGTTTAAAAAGTTGGATTCAAGTAGAGTACCAAACAGACCTTTAGTTTCCTTTTCTTTTATCTTGTTTTCTGTTTTATTTGTTATTTTATTTCTTTTATTGTTTTCTATTTTCTTTTCCTAGTTTATTTTCTTTATCTTTGTTAGTTGTTTTACGTTTTTATTTTTGTTTCTTTTCTTTTCTTTATTTTTCCACACCTTGAGGACAATCTGTGATTTAAGTTTGGGGGTGGGAAATAAGAAATTTTAAAATTTTAATTTTTGAGTCAAATAAAATTTTTCATTCTTTTTAAGTTAATATCCATAGATTATTTTAAATGTTAGAACAAATGGACATAGTGAAGGTTAATCCCATAGTAGAGTCTTTTCTATTTATCATTGCTTAGACACTAATTCATGAGTAACACTTTGAAAATTTGCACATTCACATCAACATGGTTTGTGGGGAGTGAGATTGAAACACTTACTTTTAGTCTAAGTTTGATTTTAATTTTTGTTTTAAGTGAAGTTAGTTATTGTGTTGAATAAAGTAATAATTGTTCCACCCGAGACTTTGCTTAGTAACCGGGCCAATACCGTCTGATCAACAATGATTCTCGCATCAAACGGTAAAGTTTTGGCATGGGGCAGGATGGTTAGTTGGTTTCGTAGCCTTTTCAGCTCGAGTTAATAAGTCTTTAGGGGTGTTCTACACTTAGTGCCCTAAAGCCTTTGTGGTTTGGGAGTCATTGACCTAAAGCTCGTTACATGGGTTGGATCAAAAGCTTAAGGGAATTGGCATTGCACGACCACTACTGTTACTAAAAAAAGACAAAAAAAAAAAAAAAGGAAGTGAAAAAACGAAAAAAGATATCAAATTATTATGTGTGAAGTGTTGAATAAAAAAGGACAAGAAGTAGGAGTTTTAGTCGAGTCTCTTTAACCATGTTGGTTCACTTTACACCAAAGGAAGTTCATGAATTCTTTTCTAATTGAGTCTAAATGGCTTAGACTCTATGGTGGGCTTAGTTGGAACTTTTGAAAAAATGTTCTAATTTTTAACGTTTTCTATGGATTGCAACTTGAAGGTGAAATTTTTGTGTCTTAGTTTTGTTTAAGGTTCTAGTTTGTTAGTTTTTATCTTTGTTTTTTAGTTTTGTTTTGCTTGAGGACAAGCAAAAAGCTAAGTTTGGGGGTATTTGATGAGTGCATATCATACCATATATTTTACCCTAATCTTAGAATTAATTTATCGGTTATTTTGGTAGAATTTTGATACTTTGATATATATTTTTAATGTAGGACATTCGACTTCCTCTGGAGCAAAAAGTGATCAAACGGATGAATTTTGGAATGATTCTAATTGGAGGATATTCATGAGTCTTTCAAGATGAATGTGTCAAAATTTCAGATTTTTCTACCAAGCCGTTTGACCGTGGCAATAAAATTAAGGCCAGCGCGCAGTTTTCCCAGATTGATGTTTCTGGACGTTTTAGGCGTTTTGGAGGTCAAGATGGCATATTTTAAGGAAGATTCCTTCTGAAGATTTGTAGGAGACGTCTCAAGATTTAAAAAGAGACCTTTTGGGACCAAATCGGAGTTGATTTGGTCAGTTAAAAGTCTGATTTTCTAGTTTCCAAAAAAAAAAAAAAAGGTGTGATTTTCTGAGAAGTCCGAATTTTAGTTTGAATAGGAAACCTTTTATTTTCTGTTTTATTATTTTATTATGTTTCCTAGTTTTATTCTAACTAGTAGGATTTTAATTAGAGTGGTATAAATAAGGCTTTTTAGCCATTAGGAGAGAAAAGGAGGGGACGCACTCACTACTCTAGGGAGTTTTTGAAGTTTATTTTTTAAGGTGTTTTCTATCCTTTTTCTATTTCAATAAAATTCCTTTTGTTTTATGGTTGTTCGTAACTAATTTTCGTTTGCTAAGGCGATGCCTTGAGCCTTAGCATGAATATGTAATTTTTATTTAATTGCTTATGATATTATACATGCATACTTTGAATTATTAATCACTGTGCTTTAAACTGTCTCTATATCTTAATGCTTAACTACCATTAGGATGTTTAGAGAAGTAATTGGATGCAATTCGGTCGAAATGCCACTGGGGAATTGAGTATTGCTTCTTGTGATTGACAGTTGTAATTTCACCTATGGCGAATGCCATGTCTTAGGGGTTGCATGGTTTTTTAAAGGGTTTTCACAAAGCGTAATGAGTCATGCATGTTTATATTTGATTTGAATGCCATAGACGGATTGCATGTTTGATATACATTCTAGCTTGAATGGCACAAGTAGAATATGCATAAGGGAAACCTAACCTTCAAAGTTGCATCTGTAATTCATAAGTAATTGGTAAATCTACGTAAGATTGTTAAGGGGACAGCGGAACTCTAGGCCTTTTACCATTTGGTTTTCAAAACGTTTTTTTTTTCTTTACTTTTCTTTGCTAATTTCTTTAATCATTTTAATTAAATTTTTTTTTATTATTTTTAAATTCAAAATCAATCTTTTCCAAACTTTGTTTTCAAATAATTAGCTAAGAAATAGTTTAAATACATATTATTCATTCAATCCCTGCAGAAAACGACCTTGCTTGAGCCGTTTATACTACAACTACCTTGTTCTCTTGCAAGTATTTTTAAGTGTTTTTATCCCTACTTTTGCAGGTGGTAGAAATCCCTATCAGTTGAACCGGCTCAACGGCTTGGTTTCGATAGGGGAAAGTACGCCGGAGCTTCCCCAGCTCCGGTCGACGGCGACCAAATACCCTAAGGTTCGATCTAGGCATCAAAATGAAAAGGGAGGTGAGAGAAGTAAGTTGGTACTTGGGGTTCACCGGGGAACGACTGATGGTGGCCAGAATCTCGTTCGAAACCCACGGGAGTTCGCTGGGGGTTTTTCTGGGTTTTCCCACTTCACAGAGACAAGAGAGAGAGGGAAGGAAGGTCCTCAGGGTGGTGGTGATGCTGCGCCTTCGTCGGGGTAGTGGTGTGGATGTGCGTGGGTGTCGATCGGAAAAAGGAGAACCCGAGAGAGAGATGAGTGAGAACTAAGAGAGGGAAGAAAGCTTAGAGAGTGAAAGATTCGAGAGAGATAGAGATTGGGGAAAGAGATAGGAGAGGGATGGGGGTTTATGGGCTACCACATGGCAAATGGAGAAAGAGATGGATAATCTAAATGAAGGGTCCGGATTGGGTACAAGATAAGGGGACCAAAATGTAAAAAGGTGTAAACCTTTAGGGGGAATGTAAAATTCACAATAAATTAGGGGAGGGTTTTACACAAGCTCTCACATTTCTCTTTTCTCATAGTTCTCCCTCCCTCTCCCTCCCTCTTCCTCTCTCTCATTCTCGAGCCCCCTATCCTTTTCTCTGTAAACCGACAACGCCACCATCCATCATCGTACTCTAATGAGCCCCACAACACCATCACTACTCCTTAACCACTCCGGCGAGCACCAAGAACCACCACCACACTCTGATCTTCCCTATCTCGAATCCATGCCGAGGCCTAGAACTCGACAGTGACTAGACCACTGTTCATTGCCTTTCCCGTCGAGCCACGGTGAGTTCTCACCTTCCTCGTTGTAGGTAAGTGTCGAGAATCCTTTAAGTGGTGTGTTAAGGTTGGATTAGGGTAGTTTTTAAAACTAAACATGCATGTTGGATGCAGAAATGGGCTCGAGAAGTATTCTCAGGTCTCAGCGAGAAAACCCGGCGATTTTCGTGTGGATTTACAACCAACTCCGGCCGTATCACAGCCTCCATTTGGTACTTTTTGAACCTATGTCTTCTTACCTTTATTTTGGTTCTAAATGGTGGAAAATGGTTATGTTTGACCCCAAATCAAAGCCGGAGCAGTTTTCCGGCCAATTTTTCGATTTTCTCTTTCGTGTGATCCGGCGACCAGCGAACTCAACGGGTCAAGCTCGTCCCGGTGACCTAAACCCATTTCAAAACCAGCCAAGCCTTTGAGCGTGGCTACTGAGCCCAAACCCTTTTGCGAATCCAAACCCAACTCTGGGCCCAACCCAATTAGCTACCCAACCTAGTCCTAACCATCAAAACCCTTTATACCCCAGACCTGGGCCTAAGCCTGGTTACTTGACCCATGCCCTTAGGCCAGGCAACCAAACCTAACCCAATTTGCCCGAGCCCAACTCGGCCTTTGACCCGGATCTGTTAACCCGGCTTTAACCCGACCCGGTGGAATATTCTTATGTTGACTTTTTGTTGACTTTTTTGAAATTTGCCTGGGACCCTTCTTAGGGTAATTCGACGTCCTGAATCTGACACACCCCGTCCCGAAGGAGGGCGTGCTGGCCGTCACGTGAGAGTGACGTAACCATTTACACAGTTCGGAAGCTTAAAAATACCATTGTGAATTCTGTCAGAATACCGTTGGATTCCTCGTGGCCACCAAAGCTCTGCTCTAACTCGAACCTGGAGGGGCGCAAAACAAAATTGAGTGGGTCAGTAAAACAAGTCTTTTCAAATCTTTTCTTTATCAAAGTTCTAACCCCTCACTGTAAAACCTGTATACTTTCCCAAAAAATAGCATATATAAATATATATAGCTTCAAGAATCTCAAAACACCATTCTTTATCACTTTTCAGAAAATATGCCATGCCATGCGCCAAAAACATAATATGGATGCATCAACATAAATCAGGTGAAATAATAAATCAACCGGAGACCCTGCAGTGGTCCTGTATGGCTGATTCTAGAGCTCAATATCCAATCCAGCCGGAGTCACCAACTGTGACTTGTACGGCACTGCCGGAGTCGCCAACTGCGACCTGTACGGCACTACGCTGCACATGAGTCGGAACTACCTGTAGTAGTCTGTACGACTCAGATGGTGTAATAATACGCTCTAGTGCTTCTCTCATCAATCATCAGTGCACATAATCTAGGGTCACCTACTAGTCAGAACCGTCTCTAATGGTCTGTACGACTAGCATGTCGGAAACACCTCCAGTGGTCTGTACGACTAGCATCTACTTAGATCCAAGGTGAGCGTGTGATGCGGGTGAATAACATAAGCACTAACACCAGGGGTGCAGGTTATGAGCTATCAACATAAATCACATCAAACAATTCAATGAACCAAATATAACTCACCTGATACTCACCTGCGCGTCCGCAGCACCAATTCACATATATGCATCATATATCAATTCACATAATTCATGTAATTTCTATGCATGGCATTTTTAAATCACATATTCATATAAATCTATGCATGGCATTTCAAAATATACTTTCATTCAAAAATCGATTTCTGGGAAACCCAATAGTATATAGGTGTATACGGAAAACAAAACTGCCCACTCACCTGGAGTTTGCCCTGCAACTCCCTAGCACAACACATCAAGGCGTCATGACGATCGGCGCCTAGAACAACCATCAAATCATGCCTCAGAATCATATCGATAGAATATATCACTTATATAAAACACGTCACTATGTAGTTCGATCCGGAAGATCTGCAACTCAGATTTCCAATCCGTAACTTCCAGAGGTCCACAATAAATCTCTAGAACAACATCCTAAAATTTCATGACCATCCAACGGTCGGATCTCCGTCAATTGTCGAACTAAGTGACGATTAACATTATATTTTATGAACTTACAACTCCAATTCCGGGAGATCCGTAAATCGGATTCTCGATCTGTAAGTTCCTATAATCCTCAAATATTACGTATTACTACGTATCAAAGTTTGGTGACAATCCAACGGTCGGATCATCAATTCATATTTTGGCCTAACCATGCATCTTAACGAATTTAAGTCCAAATGATCAACCAACGTTAAGCCACTATCAAAACTGAACTCAGGACATCCAATATAGTTTAAAAATGACATTGGCGGCCCACTGGCCACGCGCCGCCGCACGCGCCGCCGTGGGTGGCGGTAGGCCGCCCCGGCTCGCCGGAAAATCCAACTATCTCCAAAAATTACCAAAATTTACAGAAATGAAGATCTCAATGAGTAGAACAACTTTCATACCTGTGGCCAAGGCCAATTCGGTCGGCAAAGCCTCCAATTCCAACAAAACCCGTCGGAACCCTAGGTTTGGTGTGCTCCAATTCGACCTCCAAACTTGTTCCAACGCCTCAACCACTGCTTGGGCTTTGTTCTAGGCCTCAAGAGGATGCCATGGGTGGTGGTGATTGAAGAAATTGCTTCACATCGTGGCAGAAATAAACCCAACCCGTGCGCCCCCTTCTGCACGGTTTCTTCCATTTTTACAACCAAATCTCTCCAAATTTGAGGTGGAATGGGTAGAGGAAGGGTCCTAGAGTGTTTCCCATGAGGTTTGTTGAATCAATTCGCCGGAAAAACGAGTGGAAATCGACGAACATGGACACGGGTGCCGACCGAGTCCGAAAACTGGTCAAGGGGATCCGGCCGATCCCCCGCGCCTCACTCTCCCTCCTTTCCTCCTTTCCCCTGTTCTGATTGGCTGGGCTTCTTCCTCTCTCCTCTCCCCATTCGTCAGTCTCTCTCCCTTCTCTCCTGAAGCTCTCTTCTTCTTCCTCTGGTTGGGCAGATTTTGCCCAATCCTCTCTTCTTCTTTCCTCTTCCAGTCAGCCACAAACACACACACACACACACACACACACATACATAAACTCATATCATTTTTCCTATTAATCCCAGCCATCCATTTATTCCTCATTAAATCTGGGCCGTCCATTTCCATAAAAGAATTTCCAGATTTTTCTAAAATAATAATTCCTAAAATGCCCAAACTTCAAACATCAATATCTTTTTCGATATAACTCCAAATCACGAACCGCTTGAGCCCACGCGTCCGTAGTGACGAGTACTACGAGAATATGCTAAGGAAACAAATCTTAGATGGCACAACACAACGATTAATCTCGAACAATGCGCGTGCCTCAAAGGGCATTTTCGTAAAATCACTTAATAAATTATAAAATCAATATTTTCCGGGACGGGCTGTCACAGAATCCGTTTCCGACGTCCATTTTCCCAAATTCAATTGTTTTAATAGAGTTTTATTAAATGGACCCCTTTATGTCACTAGTAAAAAAACACTTTGCACGATGTACGTACATTCGTCGCCCAAAGTCAAAAAGCGTTGCGCAAGGGTTTGCGCGACGCAACCTTCGTCGCGCACTAACCGTTGCGCCAATTTGCGCGACGAACAAATAACATGCGTCGTGCAAAGTGACTTTGAGCAAGGCACGGCCTACGTCGTGCAAAGTGACTTTGCGACGCATGGCCTAAGTTGTGCAAAGTATTTTGCGCGACGCATACCTACGTCGTGCAAAGTCACTTTGCGTGACGCACATCCTAGGGCGTGCGTCGCGCAAACCCTTTTTTTTTTATTTAGTGAAAAATAATTTTTTTGTTTTAGTGAAAAATAATTTTTTTTTTAATTTTTGATAAATATTGTAATTAAATTCTAAAGAATAATTAATTAACCAAGCAAAAGTATTTAATTATAAAATATATGAAAATGTACATACAAGATGTTCGAACAAAAAAGAAAAAAACTACAAGTGAACTAGGTTTAATACATCAGGCTACTGGGTATCGGCAAGGCGAGGTGGCTCTATGGTCGAAGGTGGAGCAAGATGAGGTGGTGGTAGCGAGATTTGGAGGCCGGACATTTGAATGGCTTGTACAAGGTCTCTCACCGTCCCGTCATAGTTCCTCATCTCCTCGCCCTGGGCCCTCAGCTACACCCTTATATGCTCGCTCTAGGCCATCATCTGGGCCCGCAACACATTTTCACAATCCAGCAAATTTTCACCATCATAAAAATAATAGTTTAAAAAAAAAATACAACGTAGTGAGAATTAGAAAAAAACTACCTGGCCGGAAGGCCTCACCCTCGACTCTACCTACCATATGTTGTTCCTGTTTAATAACCATGCACATTCTTTTACAATTGAGCCATTAAGAAAAAAAATGAAAATTCTCCATTAAAAAAAAAAAAAAAAAGAAAAAGAAAGAAACATTTGATAATTTTATCAAAAAGAATGACAAAAGATAATGTAAGGTTGTTTCTCAAAAGTTCAGACTCTTCTAGTTTTTCCTTTAGAAATCTACGTTCCAATAATAACTACAGTAATATCCGTCTACACTTAATAGTTTTTTTTTTTTTTTTCTCAACAAGGGGACGTTTAAAAACGTAAAAGGACTTCCATTCAGAGGTCAACCAGATAACAAGCACATATAACTCAAAATTATTCATCCCTGTAACTGACTTTCTAATAACAAATCCATACAAACATTTGGAAACATAAAAGCACATCCTGCCTCATCAACAACTATTATGAATTGCTCACCTGAACATAGCAAGCCAATGTAACAAACAAACCAGAAAACCTATGTCCGAAAATAAACGGCTCACGGTGGAAATGAACTTTTGTGAAATCAAAGTGCATTTTTTTCTGTGATAGTATTACCTGCCCTACCTCTGGATGGGGTTCTTCAACTTTAAATTGCTCACCTGACAATTCAATGAAAAAAGTTCAGTAATTATGAATTAAGTGCACAAACTCAGAACAACTAACTTGATTTACTTTTCATTAATTACACAAGCACCAACAACAAAAGATTGTTAAGATGGAGAACATCATCAAACGAGGAAGTATTTCTTGATGCAAACAACGAAAAAGAACATAAAAGCAAACATTTTCACTGAGCAAAAGATAACTAACCACTACGCTATCGAAAGAATGAGAAAGAATAATGAATTTATGAAGATCTTGCCCTGTAACCCAACGACTCCAATTAAGAGGGATTATCAGGACTTGCAACTTGTCATAGCCAACAAGCTTTCTCCTTTTTTTAATTCGTTTTTATATTTCAAAACAACAACTCTCTTTCTAGATTATGCAAATACTAAAAACATAAAACATGGCCAGAAGAAGTTGCTGCAGTTCCAACAAGGCAGTATTCAAAGTGTGAAACTGTGTGTGTATGGGAAAGAGGGCGGGTGTTCGTGTTCACGCTTGAGATAGAGAGAGACAGAGCAAAAAAAAAGTCCAAACTTAAGACAACCAATCAAACTCAAAAGAAACCAACTTCTACAAATGAAATATTAATGAATTTCCATGAGTCATGCTTTCAGTAAAAGGTTAAAAACATTAAGCTGTCCAAATGAAAGCTTGATTAGTTAAAGTGACCAGAAATTCATAACTGGTTTAGTGAGTACAATATGGGATTAACTAATGAAATTTAATTTAAAAAAAAAAAAAAAAAACGGTTAAATTACATAGTATTTACCTGCTGGTAAAGCGATGTGAACTGCTTTGCAAGTCGAACTGCAAATTCCTCCACTGAAAGTTCTTCTTTACACTCCTTTGCCTTTACATGTACCTGTGTTGCAACTAGGTTAAATCCCAAAGGCGAATAGCAATCAAAATGATGGAAACATGGCAGATTTCCAGTCCTGGGAAAGCTAACAAACATAGATGTCTAATTGTCTACATACATTTTTTTCTTTTGTGACAGTAGAACATTGTATTTCGTATCATCATGTTAACTTGAACTTGAGTCCATAAGCAGTCACGTTAGTTGCTAAGTTCTTTAATCACTCCTGCATTCTTTTCCTTTATGCGTCTTTTATTTTTATCGATTGAACTGAGGAACCAATTTCTTCGCCCGCAGTTTCAACCGATATTTTTGCCATTTGGTGCAAAAATATGAACTTGTAAGTAGTAACATTTCAATAGCTCTAAACTTTTTTAGTACCAAAAATATGAACTTGTAAAATACGAAATTTGTGAAGAAGCAAAGAAAAAAACCAGAAAACTAACACCATAGCAGACCAACCCACCACCCTAAAATTCGATTTAACACTAAAACCTCCAATTTCTAATTTAATTTCCCAAATTGAATTTAATTACAATACCAAAATCTTCAAATTAAGGCATTAAAGCTTGATTCTGAACTTAGAAAGAAGAAAAATAAAGAATTAAGCTTGATTCTGACCTGGGTCTATACCTGCTGTGCAGTCGGGAGAGGATGAGGAGGAAGGATGAGGAGGAAGTCGATATGAGTGAGAGCGAAGTGAGAGACCGAGTGAGCGAGAGGGAGGGAGAAGGTGATTCACCTGCGTGAGAGGATGAGGGAGACCGAGTGAGAAGAAAGAGTTTTGGAGATCGAGTGAGAAGAGAGAGTTCGGGTTTATCACAGATAGCGAAAATTTAAACAAAGTGCCCATTTTTAACAAGCGAACCGCCAAAATTCTCACACATAGCGCGACGCAGATTTACCTTTCTACGTCGCGCAAAGCGTTTTTGCGAGACTACATTGTGACGTCGCGCAAGGTATTTTTTAAAAAAAAAAAATTATTATAAAATATACTGAAAATGTGACTTTACTCCCTTCAAATTCAATTTTTTTTTTACATAAAACCCACAATAATATATTTTTATAACAACTACAATAAATTTAAAGCTACTTAATAAATATACATATTTTTCAATTTCTTAAATGTTATACATACAAAATAAATAAATTTAAATCTACTTAATATATACCATTGAAATTGATGGGATATGCATTGTACGAAACTAGTTTGAACAATCCAACCGTCAAACTTGTTTGTATATATTTCGAGATCGCATACGCCAAAAATTGCAAAAAACAAACATTCAAAGATCAAGTAATGGGACAAAACTTTGCGACGGTTATAAATGAAAAATCACTATTTAACGGTAGTTTTAACTGCGATTTTGATGATTTTTTACTGCTACACTCCTTGATCCTATATGAATACAATGAACTAATTCGATCGTCAATTTAAAATATTTACACAAGTGGATACCACAAAATCTTTATGTTACACTTAATGAAAGTATAAGTAAACTCTAAGTGTTAGTGAATCTATCATTTTGATGGAATACGCATTCTACAAAGCTAATTTCAACGATCCAACCGTCAAACTTGTTTGTATATGCTTCGAGATCGCATACGGAAAAAATCGCAAAAAACAAAAATTCAAAGGTATAGTAACGGGACAAAACGTTTTGACAGTTATAAACGAAAAATCACGATTTAACGGTAGTTTTAACTCCGATTTTGATGATTTTTTACGGCTACACTTCTTCATCCTATATGAATACAATAAACTATTTCGATCGTCAATTTAAAATATTTACACTAGTGGATACCACAAAATGTTTATGTTATACTTAATGAAAGTATAAATAAACTCTAAGTGTTAGTGAATCTATCGTTTTGATGGGATACGCATTCTACGAAGCTAATTTCAACGATCAAACAGTCAAACTTGTTTGTATATGCTTCGAGATCGCATACGCCAAAAATCGCAAAAAAACAAACATTTAGAGGTTGAGTAACAAGACAAAACTTTTTGACGGTTATAAACGAAAAATCACGATTTAACGGTAGTTTTAACTCCGATTTTGATGATTTTTTACGGCTACACTTCTTGATCCTATATGAATACAATAAACTATTTCGATCGTCAATTTAAAATATTTACACTAGTGGATACCACAAAATCTTATGTTATACTTAATGAAAGTATAAATAAACTCCAAGTGTTAGTGAATTTATTGTTTTGATGG
Source organism: Heteromeles arbutifolia (assembly GCA_024362995.1). Classification (NCBI taxonomy): domain Eukaryota; kingdom Viridiplantae; phylum Streptophyta; class Magnoliopsida; order Rosales; family Rosaceae; genus Heteromeles; species Heteromeles arbutifolia. Next base: position 27,035,145 of record JANCRC010000006.1, read on the forward strand.
GCTACGTATTGTATGAAACTATTTTAAACAATCCAACCGTCAAACTTGTTTGCATATGCTTCGAGATCGCATACGCCAAAAATCGCAAAAAACAAACATGCAGAGATCAAGAAAGGGATAAAACTTTTCGACGGTTATAAATGAAAAATCACGATTTAACGGTAATTTTAACTCCGATTTTGATAATTTTTTACAGCTACACTCCGGGATCCTATATGAACACAATGAATTAATTCGATCGTCAATTTAAAATATTTACACAAGTGGATACCACAAAATCTTATGTTATACTTAATGAAATTATAAATAAACTCCAAGTGTTAGTTAATCTATTGTTTTGATGGGATACACATTGTACGAAACTAGTTTCAATGATACAACCGTCAAACTTGTTTGTATATGCATCGAGATCGCATACACCAAAAATCGCAAAAAATAAACATTCAGAGATTATGTAACGGGACAAACCTTTTCGAAAACTGTAAACGAAAAAATCACAATTTAACGATTATTTTAACTCTGATTTTGATGATTTTTTACAGCTACACTCTTTAACCCTATATGAATACAATGAACTAATTCGTTTTAAAACATTTACACAAGTGGATACCACAAAAGAAAAAGGCAATGAAAGAAACCAAAAAAAAAAAAAGGACTTTGCGCGACGTATGTACCATTGCGTCGCGCAAAACGGCTACCTACGTAGCGCAAAGTCTTTTCTTTTTTTTTTGCCCTTTTGCTTATAAGTACAAAATAAATAAATGAAAATGTACTTGGTAAATACATACTTAGTAAATACATATACCATTGATTTTGATGGGAAACACATTGTACGAAACTAGTTTCAACGATCAAACCGTCAAACTTGTTTGTATATGTTTCGAGATCGTATACGTCACAAAGCGCAAAACACAAACATTCAGAGATCAAGTAACGGGACAAAACTTTTCGACGGTTATAAACGAAAAATCACGATTTAACGGTTATTTTAACTCTGATTTTGATGATTTTTTCAGCTACACTCTTTAACCCTATATGAATACAATGAACTAATTCGATAATCAATTTAAAACATTTACACAAGTGAATACCACAAAAGAAAAAGCCAATGCAAGAACCCAAAAAAAAAAGAAAAAAGAAAGGACTTTGTGCGACGTAGGTATCACTGCGTTGTGCAAAACGGCTTTGCGCGACGCATTTGTACCTACGTCGCGCAAAGTCCTTTTTTTCATTTTCCCTTTTGCTTATAAGTACAAAATAAATAATTAAAAATGTACTTAGTAAATACATATACCATTGATTTTGATGGGAAATGCATTGTACGAAACTAGTTTGAACGATCAAACCGTCAAACTTGTTTGTATATGTTTCAAGATCGTATACGCCACAAAGCGCAAAGTACAAACATTCAGAGATCAAGTAACGGGACAAAACTTTTCGACGGTTATAAACGAAAAATCACGATTTAACGGTTATTTTAACTCTGATTTTGATGATTTTTTATAGCTACACTCTTTAACCCTATATGAATACAATGAACTAATTCGATCATCAATTTAAAACATTTACACAAGTGAATACCACAAAAGAAAAAAGCAATGCAAGAACCCAAAAAAAAAAAAAAAAAAAAAAAAGACTTTGAGCAACGTAGTGGTACCTACGTCGCGCAAAGTTTTTTTTTTTTTTTTTTTTTTTTGCCTTTTTGCTTAGAAGTACAAAATAAATAAATGGAAAAAAAAAACTGTTTTTTCTTCTTATTGCTATATGTCCATTTTCACAAAGCAACGTGCTGCTTAATAATTGTAGCTTGATTAACCCTGAGTTCCATTTCATATCAAGTAGTTTCTAGTTCAGCTCATCTAACCAATCTAAGCTAAAAAAGAAACTATTTTTTCTCCTTTTTTAACTGAGCAAGGTGGAAAATTCAAATTTGAATGGTTGCTCTCTTGCCTCTTCACTGGGTTTTGAAGCTGGTAAACCTTTCAAAGCTAGTATTTCCACAAGTAATCAAATGAAAAAATAATTAATAAAAAATTTAAGCTCCAAATGTACATTATTCAGAAAAATGAAAACAATCATACCAACTTTGCGCGACGTACGTACATGTACGTCACGCAAAGTTGGCAAAAAAATGGTACAACATTGTTTGGTTGGCGCCAAGATCTTGCACGACGCACAAAACGTCGCGCAAACTCCCTTTGCGCGACAACACTTTGGGCGACGAAGGCTGGCGTCATGCAAAGCTGTTTTGCGCGAAGCAAGAACTTCTGCGTCACGCAAATCTGTTTTGCAAGACGCCATCCTTCGTCGCACAAAGGGAGTTTGCGTGACGTTTTGTGTTTTGGGTCGCGCAAACATACTTTGCGCGACGAAATTTACTCCGTCATGCAAGATTCTGTCGTGCAAACGTGTTTTTCTACTAGTGTGTGCTTAGGTGCATTTATTGTGGCGTTTCCCTCTTCGCTAGTTTGCGTGGCTTTTCGACGGCGAAGTATCTGTGAGTGGACCCCTTCTAAAATGCATGTTTAACAGTAGAAATGCATACATGAAAAGCATGATTTAATGGTTACGTTTTATGAGTAAATTAGATTTACACCTTATGATTATCATGCTTTATTGATGATATTTTGGAATACCATACTTTATCGAAGTTATGTTCTTTGTAGTATATATGATGGATGACTATATACTATTTATGAACATGTTTTTACCCTCTTTATAGTATATATGATGGATGACTATATACTATGAAGATGTTTTGAGATTTATGTACCTATGTTTGGAAAGATTATATTCAATGTTTTGTGAGCATCTAGTTGTCACTGTTCTGCCTACGGGCAACAATACTTATATTGGCTTCGGTCGGGTGAGGTAGGGGCTTGCGGGTCGGAAGATATATGTTTGGTCTACGGGTCGGGTGATGTAAGGGCCTGCGGGTCGGAAGATATTTATTTGGCTCTGGTCGGGTGATGTAGGGGTCTGTGGGTTGATTATGATACCACTATTTAGCACACTATACGATATATGTTTCATGAAAGGTTTTATGGCATGCTAGGGTTTTCGGAAAACCTATCACCTATTACGTTATTAGTTTTCATAAAACTTTGGGGGTTAGTACGTTAATAACTGTTTCAGTATTTTATATATATATCAACTTGGTCCACTCATGTTTGTTTTGCGCCCCCTCAGGACTTAGAATCGAGGCGTACAATCCCGGCTTCAAGGCATCTTCAAGTCCTCTCGGTGTAGGACCCATCCCTTTGTTCATTCAATTTTATATTATTTCTTTTTAGTGTTCTATTTAGTTGTATGCTCTGAACACGTTCCTCATTTGCATATTAATTATATTTAAATTCATAAATTTTATTTATGTTTGTTATTTCTCATGCATGTTAGTAAGGCTTCGTCACCTTTGGGTGTCGGCCAGCACGTGCCTACCCTGGGGTACGGAGGTTATAAGGATCGGGCGTGTCACTCATATTGTTCTTTTGTATGTATCTCCATGTTAAGCTCGAACTTCAGTTCTCGCAAGCAAATGCGTTGTTATAACAATAAACGTGAGCGTATATCTTAGGCTTGCAACACGGACATGGACTGTTTGAGCATGACCACGAAACCAAACCACTGGAGAATTATATGTTTTACTTCTTGCAATATAACATTAAGATACAATTGTAGATTGAAGTCTGTTAGTGCAAAGGGAACCAGTTTTTTTTGCTATATTTCTTCTGAATCCGTTTGATCATCATTGTTTTATTACTACTATGCTCTGCGTATTCAACTTTTTTGTCGGTTTTGGGACATATGCTTAATGTATAAGGTCAGGGACAAAATTGGAGATTTCATAAAGGGCGTATTTTCTGTATTCCAGGGTACGAATCTCCAATATGGATTACTAAAGCATAGTACAGTGTAATACTGTGATTAGCTATGTAATGATTAGTTAGGTACATGCTCTTGTTGCTGAGGAAGCTTGCATTCCTGATTTTCTTTGGCAGATTTGGATTTTAGCTTCCTGGAAATGAACATTTACCTTGGTTGACGGTGAACCTTATCCATTAGATGTGGGGGGAGCTGGATGACACTGCTGCCTTCAAGAACTTCAATAAGTATATTTCTCTTGAAGATCTTCCAAACTTTAGTTCTACCTATTTTTAGTTAACTACTTTTGGTTTGATTTTTCCTTCTGACGATATTTGTAATACTATTCAGATGAGGCAGTGTGGAGTTTCCACTGCCTTTCGGCAGAGTCTTAAGTCCTACAGAAACGTTTATTCATTCTCTGGATGAAAAGGTAAAAACCTAACTGTTCCTTGTGCGGAAAGAAGTTTATGATATACTTCAATTTACTACAAGGATCAGCACTTTTTAAGAGTTGTTCAAACTAAAGTCCAACTTATATATTGCAGACAAGCACCAGGGCCGGCCCTAAGGGTAGCCGAGGTAGGTGGTCGCCTAGGGCCCCCAAGTTCGGGGAGGTCCCAAATTTTTTTATACATTCTTTATATAAAATATAAATAAAAAAAACGTAAGAAACATCACAATTATTTCGTGGTGTAGTGGAAACGGTTCCACTCCGTTTTCATTGGGGTAGGAGGTTCGAAACACCTTTCAAATCTATGAAATTAAAGATAAATTGCTCTTTAAAAATTTTAAAATTACAAGAATCAAAAGGAGTTAAAATAATTCAACAAATATTAATTTTGAATGAATTTAAAATTTTCAACTTTAGAAAAAAAATAACAAAACCTCATGTTAGTGGGTGGTTTATGTTTAAATTCTTATTTATTTTCGAAAATATTTTAAATAAAAATTGTATACATAGAAAAAACTTGAGTTTCTTAAATAAAAACATACAAAGGCCAATTGTCACACGCCTACGCGTGTGACAAGAGGCTAGTGAAATTAATGGCCTCAATCTGTCCAAATGTGTTTAAATTCTTATTTATTTTCGAAAATATTTTAAATAAAAATTGTATAAATAGAAAAAACTTGAGTTTCTTAAATAAAAAACATACAAAGGCCAATTGTCACACGCCTACGCGTGTGACAAGAGGCTAGTGAAATTAATGGCCTCAATTTGTCCAAATGCATTTTTTTTCTTCTGCTTTTGAAAATAACCTTAAAAAAAATAACAAAAACCAGAATAATCATAACTTTGTAATCCTTTTTCTTTCAACTTCCCAATCTTTCTATTTCTATTGAATGTTTAAGCAACTATCACTTAGTACTAAAGATTGTAATTTGAGGTAACCATAACTTTGAATTTAAATTTTCTTTTTCAATAATTTATTGTTAAACTAGGTTATTCTAAAATTTGATTCGCTAGTATGTGTTGATTTTAGAAAGAACACAAGAGAACCACTTGGCGTTGTTGAATTATTATATTCGTCAATCAAGTTTTATTGTTTTTTACTCTCTTGATCATCAAGTTTTATTGCTCTTCACTCTCAATTGGGCTGGTTTGGTATTGCTGTGCTTTGAAAAAAAAACTGTTTCTGCTGTGATGTGAGAATAAGCTCATTTTTGCTGTTTTACGTTTTCAACTTATTTTCACCAAAAACCGTGAAAATAAGCTGTTTTTAAGTGTTTATCAAACACCTTTTTGAGGTCAGCTTTTTTTTTATACCCAATTTTTATAAAAGTATCTTAATACCAAACCAGTACTTAGACTCTTGACTGCAAACACTTAGTGCATTTGCGTCAAAAGACATGTGACATGTAATATTAAGTAATGTTAGTATAACTTTTTTATTTTGATATTAATTTTTAGGGTGAAGTGCCGATTTAGTCCCTGAATTATCACCTCAGTGAAAATTAGGTCCTTGAATTATTTTTTCGGTAAAATAAGTCCTTAAATTCATTAGAAATTGCTAATTTCATCCCTACTATTATATTCAAAGCTATTTTATCCAATTTTTCATCAACTTAAGTCACTTGATACACTTTAGAGTGTAATACCATCATTTTCTCGTCAATAAGTGCTTAATATTTCATATAGATTGCAAATTTAATGTCTAATTTACCCTCAAAAGTTAACATACACTATTTCTTTATGAAAAACTACCAATTTCTCTTCCAAAGTTAACTCCATACATTATTTTTTTTATGAAAAACTACCAATCCACCCTCCAATGTGTATCACATGCAAGTAACGTGACTTAAATTGACGGAAAATTGAATATAGTAGCTTCTAATATAACAATAGGGATGAAATTGGCAGATTTTTATAATTTAGGGACTAATTTTTCTCAAAAAATAGTTTAGGGACCTAATTTTCACTAAGATGATATTTCAGGGACTAAATTGGCAGTTTACCTTAATTTTTAATGATATTCAATGAAGAAATAGACTTTTTATGTAATTAGTGAATTCTTTTTACTACATACCAATATACAAAGAGTCAGAGGTCCGAGAACTTTAGGGCCCCACTTTGAAGACACGTTTAGGGCCCCCAAATTCTCAAGGCCGGCCCTGACAAGCGCTTCCTTAAAATTCACTGTGTTGAACCCAAAAGGACGCATCTGGACCATGGTAGCTGGAGGGGGTGCAAGTGTTATTTATGCTGATACTGTGAGTAGCCTGATGTATTGCTGCCATATAGCTATACTGCCCCTGTAGCAGCCCTTTCAAAATTTTGGGTCTCCATTTTTGGCTTTAATTCATCCTTTCTGATTGGATGTGCACCCATTGCTATTTCTCCCCTCTGTTTCTTCGAACGTTGGGAACCCTTAAATTCATACCATGGCCTGTTGTAATATTCTGGCATCTTTATGGGAATTAGGTTGGAGATTTGGGTTATGCTTCAGAACTTGGAAATTATGCAGAGTATAGTGGAGCTCCAAATGAGGAAGAGGTGTTGCAAGAAGCTTTTCTTATCTTACGAAAACCTCTTTCTTCTCTCCTGCTCACACACACACACACACACTTCCACGTGTATTTACTTCGTCTGACTACTCAAGTTGCAACCATTACATGTAGCATACACTAACTGCCAATAAAATTCTCATATATTGCAGTGTGCAACAGCTGATCCAGATGGTCGTAAAAGAGCTCTAATAATTGGAGGTGGTATAGCTAATTTCACAGACGTAGCTGCTACATTCAATGGAATTATTAGAGCCCTAAGGGAGAAGGTACCACCATATTTTGACATTCATATCATATAAGATAGATTGGCCTAGTTGGTTTATTGTTTTGTATGCTCAAACCGTTTCTCTTTTGCGAGATCAAAGGAATCCAAGCTAAAAGCGGAAAAATGCATATATTTGTGAGAAGGGGCGGTCCAAATTATTAAACCGGTTTGGCGAAGATGCGTGCCTTGGGAGAAGAACTCGGAGTTCCTCTAGTTTTGACATTTGATATCAGTTGTTAAGAATGTAAGAAGTAATCTGAAAATCAACAAGTTACTAGGATCACGGATATAACAAATATAACTACAATAAACCAATCAAACAATTAAAGGGAAATAAACTTATCTTCCAAAGCGGAACTTCTACACTCTAGCAGCCGAGAGTCTTTGTGCACAGAAATAGAGTTTTGCACTAGAATAGGATAATGCTGTGAGTGCAGGGACCTCCTAATATATAGACGCTCATCCCTTTAATCCGGCCTATTAACTGATTAAAGGGATATTCCAAATCAATTAGGATTTCATTATAGTCCTAAATGATAACGAATTCTTTGTCAACTAAATAAGGTTTTCATAATTAATTGCACTAAATAAGGACTCCTAAACCTAACCAAATAAGGCTCCATAATTTTCTCAACTATTATCTCGGATTGACCAAGTTACTGTATGTCAAGAAACAGTGAGCACATGTTCTTTGACACTCACAACTTACATTCTCCCACTTGAGTGTTCAAGAATATGATCCTTATTTGGCTAAGTAGTAGGTGATCACTGAGTCCCACAAAATTTGCAACTATACCTTTAACAACTTGTCACTAGTAGTTTAAATATTGGATTATAGAAAATAACATGTAATTGCTTCTACATGTTTACTCTATTACCACGAATATCAAATTACGAGCACAATGTTGCTTTACATCATTAGTTAAATTCAGGTTGAGAAGCAAAAGATCAACTCCTGAACTGAGCCTCATGCAAGCATGGCTCATATTTTTTGTCAATTTATAATATGATAAGAGGACAAGTAAAATACAACATACTATTTACAAAATTAGGACCTCTTATTAAACTTATGAACAAAACTTAAACAAAAACTCTTAAAATATCAGCCATTAACACTTCAAATTTTTAACACAAAAGGTAATCTCTTACGCCCACTGATTAAAAGAGACAAAATTATATAAATTATTATTACTCCCACTGATTAAGAGAGTAAAAAAAAAACTTTGTAAATTTCTACAAAATAAAACAGATATCTTTCAAATACTCCCATTAACAAAACATTAGTCATGGGATCTAAAACATAAAATTTGTGAGCTCAACATCTTTATTCTAGATATCTTTAGGGAAGTGACTCTTGTGACTGAAAAACTATACAAAATTATTTGGTCAGTTTTGTTCATCTAACATTTGACAGAAATAGAAAACTTTAACTAAATGTTTTCTTACTGCATCAAAAGCATATAATTCTATAATCATCTTTGGACAGAAACTAATTATATTAGGTTTGCATAGCTAAAACATAAAATACAAGGGCAAACGTATATAGCTTCAACACTTTTGAGCAGATGAAGTATATACAATCTTGTCAATTCCATGCTTCACTATACATTGATTTATAGTTGTACTGAATAAGAAAACACTTTTGAGCAGATTACTTATCCATCAATAACATATAAATCACAAGTCCAATTTCTTGAACAACAAACAAGAATTAATAAGCAAAACACTTTTGAGCATAATATACTCATTAACCCTTCTTGAATTTCCTGCAAGATTAGTTGCATATATAAAATATAAACTAGTATGATAATGTACGTTTTATCTACCAAAACTATGACCATTAAAAACATGCAAAATTGATGAGTGTGAAGCCCATAATACATTATTTCTCCCACTTGGGCAAACACTCAAAATTGCAAGATTAAACACTAGAGAAAGTGGTTTTCATATACCAAAATATAGGCTAGTTAAATCAATAAAGATCAAATACATTTTTTTTTTAAAGTAGGTTAGAATTAAAAGTTCCATAAATAAAAATTTATGCAATGACCACAAATTTTATTTTATTTTAGTGTATGAGAGAAGACTCACATATGTGTTAAAGATTAGGTCATAAATTAAAATGAAACCTAATAAGAGAATCCAAACTCAAAATTTATGTTTTAATTGACACACCCCGACCCGGAAAGTCTACTTGGACTCTGAATCGAGCTGTGCTAGCCGACATCTAGAAGGTGACGAAGCCATAAAATGTGATACTACGTATAATGTGAATAAATTTGAACCTAAAAGTGTCTAAATACCAGAGTGTGCTGTGAGTGGGAGCGAACCTATTTCACACGCGATGTCAGAGCATACGTAAAATACAGTAGTGTGAGTAAGAATCATACCCTTAGAAGTAGCCACCAATACTAAGAATAGCCACAGATCCTCATCGATACGAACTTAACATCTATAACCTGGAGGGGCACAAAATAGAAAGTGTGAGTGAGCAATAAAACCAAGCTTCCCAAAGCTATTACCTTTCTAATAGTAATAACCCCTCACTGTCAATCCCGTATCGTTTTCTTTAGGACAGTACATATATATACATATACATATATATATATATATATATCTATATATCCAAACCATACTCAAGAATGGCCAAAACCACGGGTATGCCATGTCCATCAACTCTACCATGCATTAACAAGTAGGCCAGATGAACTTAATCAATATAAAATGATATATTGTCGGAATCACCTAACGTGACCTGTACAACTGTACTCATATCTCATCAATCAATGCTAGCATATAAGTCGGGAGTCACCTCTAGTGACCTGTACGACTATACTCATATCTCATCAATCAATGCTAGCATATAAGTCGAGAGTCACCTCTAGTGACCTGTACGACTATACTTATATCTCATCAATCAATGCTAGCGTATAAGTCGGGAGTCACCTCTAGTGACCTATACGACTTACCCATAGCTCATCAAGTATCCCTGCACAAGAGTCGGAACCACCTCTGGTGGTCTGTACGATAAAACTAGGTGTAAATAAATATGCTCAAGTGCTACGATCACGTGAAGACTGTTCGAATAATTGCGGGTCACCTACGAGTCGGAACCACCTATAGTGGTCTGTACGATAGGACTGTGCACCTACCTTGGATCCAAGGTAAGCATAAGGTGCAAGAGGTGAACATCACGTGAAGGACTGTGCCCTGGCTATGGGCGGGAGCACTAACACCGGGGTGCAGGTTTATGAGCTCTAATTGCATCTTATATGAAATTTATGACTTATGGCAACCTGTACGACAATGTCGGGGTTGCTTTAAGCATAACTATGGTCTTCCCATAACTCACTATTTCAATTAACACTATAACTAACCTGAACTTACATGTGCGCCCTGCGTTCCTCTTCGCACTTCAAAGCATCCAAAATGATTAAGTTCAAGTTATATACATATGAATATGCCATGATGCTATCTAAAATTAAACATTTCATAGTATTTCCAATTATATAATACGACGTACTAACTATTAATCACCCAAACATAAAGTTAAAACGCACATTTTTCACCAATGTCCCTCACATTGCTCAATTCCCTAAACAAGGCTACTGTCTCAATTATTTAATCTTACTACTCGTATGGCTGCATCTAATGTCTTGTTAGACTGCCTACGTACCTTAAATAGGGATCAAGCCATTCGTAGTTCATATTAGTACTTCAAGCATTCACATTAATTATATGAAGGTAATATACCTAAATCAATTTAAAAGTGTCGATGGAACTATCGATAATATATAAGATAAAAAGGAAAAGATCCACTCACCGGAAGTCCACGCTATGATTCTCTAGCACGCACATCGAGGCGTCGCGAATGATTGGCGCTTGTGACCAATTATCGAATCACATCTCAGAACTCTTATCAATAGAATACGTAATTCACATAAAATACATCCTCAATGACATTCTAAAATAGTTTGAGACCCATTGACCACAAGTCAACCATCGATCAAAGATTGACGGTAGGGTCTACAACCCTGTATAACTCGACCCGAAAGACCCGCATATCATATTTCCAATCCGCAACTCCCAAAGATCCACAATATGCTTCTAGAATAACCTATTATAATTTCATTACAATCCAACGGTCGGATCTCCGCCAATTGCCCAAAACCAAGTGGCGGTTAACATTTATTTTACTAACTTACAAATCCAATTCGGGAAGATCCGTAAATCGAATTCCCAATCCGTAAATTCATATGATCCTTAAATATTACGTATTGTAAAGTATCCAAGTTTGGTGACGATCCAACGGTCGGATTGTCGATTCACATTCTTATCAAGTAACGTATCGTAACGAATTTAGGTTCCAACGATCAACCTATGTCATTCAAATATCAAAAATGAATTCAAGACATTTGACATATCCTAAAAATAGCATTGGTGTCCCACCATCCACGCGCTGTCGTGGGTGGCGGTCGGCCGCCCCGACTCGCCGGAAAATCCAACTATTTCCAAAAATTCTCAAACTTCATAGAAATGTAGATCTCAGTGAGTGGAGCAACTTTCATACCTTCCATGAAGTCCAAAAGTGGATGGAAGATGGTCAATTTTGCCCACAAAGTCGGTGGTGACTAAAACTTCCCGGCGTCGATTCATCGTCTACGGTGGACCAACGGGGTCAAGGTTGGTTGGGATTTGCTCCTGGGATGATGGGCTACAAAGCCGTGGTGCCATTGGCCATCGCTTTTCTGTTTTGCCAGAAAATCAAAAAGGGTGGCTGGAGCACCGTGAGAACTATCAACTTTCGTGGCCTCAAGCTGCCACATACAGAGGTTAATCAAAGTGGTTCTTCGGTGGATTTTGTAGAAGGGAATGAGAGCTTCAAGATGGTGGTGGTGGCGTAGAAAACTTCATCGGAGTTGGCCGGAATCGGCCTTGGAAGATGGATGGTCGTGGAGGTTTACGGACAGAAAACCCACGGGAAAAGCTCCCAGCTTTTCCCCTTTTCTTTTTTGTTTTCGATTTCTGATTGGGCTGCTGCCCTTTTCTTATTTTCATCTAATTGGTCCTTCTTAATCTTTTAACTAACTCTCAATAACCAACTTCAAACGTCCATAACTATACCGTTATAATCCGGACTTGCAAACGGCTTTCGCCTATGCGTTCGCACCAACGAGTACTACAAGGGTATGCTAAAAGAATAAGTCATAAGTATCTCTAGACGATAGTCAACGTAGTCAAAATCTTTGCCTCTAGGGCATTTTCGTAAATTCACGCTTTTAAAATTAATAAAAACGTAAAAGTTGGAACGGGTTGTCACATTAATTCTAAAACAAAGTCGATTAAAATAAACGCTTAGATATCTCAATAACATCAATTTTTCAACAATAATTTTAATCCAATTTAGAACTCAGAGAAAATTAAGGCAAAAGATTGGCAAATTTATCTACTCATTCTCGATTATGCAAGATTCATCATGGAAGTAGTCGAGTTGTGGAGGATCGAACCAATTACAAATTGCATGATTGTTACACCTTTGGGCAGAAACTAATCATGCAAAGAAAATACCTGCATAGCTAGCCAAAACATAAAATACACAAAATACATATAGCTTCAACAACTTTGGCTAGATGAAAATATGTTAGAAGTACTTTATGTTGCTATAATATTAATTTGTAGTGGTAAATGATTTCCTGAAATTCCCTTTGGGACAAAAGTATTCACCATATAAATTAGAATTCTAATTTTTCAAAATAATCCTTTAGAACAGTATTAAATAACCATTTTGTTGGATATTCAATGATTCTCAAAAGATTAAATCAGACACAAGAGTATGTCGTTATTGACACTGAACAATAGAGGAAACACAGTTATTCAGTTATTTGATAGGGACCAAAATGATCAATTAGTAAATTGATGCCACTTTCCAATTTTTTTCTTAAAAGACAATGATCATCATAATCAAAATTGATGACCAAACATAATATTGGCTTGGGCAAAATAAACCAATACATTATTTTCAACCAAATTTAATCAGTGTTGCTTAATAAAAGTCATTAGTATTGAGAATTTGCATAAGATGAGGACAAATAGGACCAATTAAACATGTCAATAATTGATACCGCACAAATCACTGAAAACAATATTTCAGAACATGTTTTCGAAAATCCAAAAAATTCAGCAATACTACTTTAGTTTGCAAATTCACTCAAAAATCAATTCATTGTCATGAAAATTTTCAAGTACGAAGTAAACTGTCACAGCCCGTCTCGGAATTTCAATTCCGAGGATGTGAATTGACGGATTTGTCCCTAAAAGGATTGCTAAGGTATGCGACCCGTTTAATTGATTAATGTTATCCTCCCTAAGTTGTGGAAATTTTAATGGAAGTTAGGTAATGTTTTTATTTGTGTGGTTAGGGTTTAATGTGGACCATACACACAAACTTCATTTCTTCTCTCTCTCCTGCACGCTCTTAGTTCACTCTCTCCTTCTTTTCTTCGAAACCGTACAGACGAACCCAAAGACCACCAAAACTTCACGGATCGACGTGGTTGAGACCACCATCGTGCTCCTCGAGACCACACGAACTCATTGGTACCCGTTTCAGGTAAGAGTTCATCCATTTTCACGTCGAAATCACGAGCACCGAGATTGTCACTATTCATCAACTTTTAAATGGTTACGTTTTAGGACAATCCAAGCTCACCACGAGCTTAAGGAGGTTCCCACGAAGCTCGGAGTGCTTCGTTTGAAGGTTTGGGACGTCGGGATCACAAGGTTCGAAGGTGGCCGGTTTTGGTGGAATTTTCCCGACGTGATTTGGAAGGTTTTGAGGCTCCAAAGAGGTATAACCTTCTTCCTCTCATGATTTGTGACATTTTGGTGAAAATTTCATGAAAAATGGTGCAAAAACGAGCAAGAAAAGGGCAGTTGCAGGTCTACCCAGAATCCGGCGTCGGTGGCACAGTTCCGGCGTCTGGAGGTTGAAGATGACGCGCGTGGGGGGGGCGTGAGGCCGTGGCCTCCCCAGCGCGTGAAGGCACGTGAGCCCTAGGAAAAATAATTTAAAAATATCACGATGTTCGTGAGGTTGAGTAGGTCTCGGTGGTATATTCATATACCCAATTTGAGCAATATATGAGAAGTTATTAGCGAAAGTTGGTTATGTGCTTAATTAATGTTATTTCGGTTACTTCTCATATAGGCGAGGCTTATGCGGAAGACGAGCACAGTCAAGGAAGGCTAAGGGGTTATGACCCTTCGATATAACTGTGAGTGGGCAGTTGTTTTCATTATATACCTATATACTTATTGATTTTCCCAGAAATCGAATTTAAAGGAAAGTACGTTTAAAAATGCCATGCATAGATTTATATGAATCATGTGATTTGGAATGCCATGCATAGACTTGATATGAATTATATGAATTGATATATGATGCATATGTGTGAATTGGTGTTGCGGACGCACAGGGGAGTATCAGGTGAGTTATATTTGGTTCATTGAATTGTTTGATGTGATTTATGTTGATAGCTCATAACCTGCACCCCTGGTGTTAGTGCTTATGTTATTCACCCGCATCACATGCTCACCTTGGATCCAAGTAGATGCTAGTCGTATAGACCACTTGAGGTGGTTCCGACATGCTAGTCGTACAGACCACTAGAGGTGGTTCCGACTAGTAGGTGACCCTAGATTATGTGCACAGATGATTGATGAGTGAAGCACTAGAGCGTATTATTACACCATCCTAATCGTACAGACTACTACAGGTAGTTCCGACTTATGTGCAGTGTAGTGCCGTACAGGTCACAGTTGGTGACTCCAGCTGGATTGGATATTGAGCTCTAGAATCAGCCGTACAGGACCACTGCAGGGTCTCCGGTTGATTTATTATTTCACCTGATTTATATTGTTGCTTCCATATTATGTTTTTGGCGCATAGCATGGCATATTTTCTGAAAAGTGATAAAGAATGGTGTTTTGAGATTTTTGAAGCTATATATATATTTATATATGCTATTTTCTGGGAAAGTATACAGGTTTTACAGCGAGGGGTTAGAACTTTGGTAAAGGAAAGATTTGAAAAGACTTGTTTTACTGACCCACTCACCTTGTTTTGCGCCCCTCCAGGTTCGAGATAGAGCAGAGCTTTGGTGGCCACGAGGAATCTAACGGTGTTCTGACAGAATTCACAATTGTATTTTTAAGCTTCCGAACTGTGTAAATGGTTACGTCACTCTCACGTGATGGCCAACATGCCCTCCTTCGGGACGGGGTGTGTCATAAACATATTGATCTGACATATTCCAAAATTTGATAATTTTTGAGGTTTAACAAGTGTACTAAAATCAAATTCGAAATGGGATGTGCTGCAGAAAAGGAAAACATTCTGCAGTACATACCCGAGACTAAATAATTCACCAAAACTTCAATCTTCCTCCAATATGTATGAAAATTTCCAGAAATAAGGTAGACATGTAAATTTATTATCACCCAAAATTCCATGATTTTTGGATTTTAAAAGTGGGCTAAAAATAAAATCGAAATGGAATTTGCTGCAGAAACCGCATAAATTCTGCAGGACAGTCCCGAGATTAAAAAATTCACCAATAATTCATTTTAAAACCAATGTTTGTCAAAATTTTCAGATTTGAAATAAATATCTCAATGTATATCATACTAAAATTTCATGAATTTATCAATCACATAAATATATCAAAATAATATTACAAACACACTATTCTGCAGAAGTCTGCAAAATTCCAGCAACATGGTATCACACTTAAAAATTTACCATAAATCCATTTCTTGTCCAAAAGACATGAAATTTTTTTCATGTATAGAATTCATTATATAACATAACACGACATAATTTCATCAAAATTGGAGATAGGAAAATTTATCAAATTATTGTTTTGGGTTGGTGAATGAAATTTACAAAAATCTTCTAATCAGATCACAATAAAATGAGATACATATGCATTGATGAGAATTTGGCTAAACCATGACCGTTCACTATATATTTGCTACACAAAATGCAAATAGGTAACAAAAATTCATTCTTTTGGTGATTACAACAAACAAGACATCCATTTTCACCATAAAAGAAAAGGATTTAGTCATACAAACAACTTTGCTTAAAGTCTACATCAGCAAAATATCCAAATTTGGTAACCATATCAAATTTCAATACAAAAGCCACACTAGTCTTTTTAATTCATTATTCCAAAAATTATGGACCGAACTACAATATTTAATCATTCAATCAATAAGCCGATATAATTAAAATATACGTTACTATAGGCAGAAAATCTCAACACTACCACTTCAATTCTTCTCTTTAATACAAGGGTAATAGATTCATGAAAAATAATAGAATAAGAGTGAGAGGAAGCATGAAAATCCCAGAAACAGTCAAAAATTTGAGAGGATCCATGTATACACAAAAATGAGGGAAAACAATAAGACAAACCTCACAAACTCATAACAAAATTCCATATTAATCAGTAGAAGGATTTATATATAAGAGTTTGAAAATAATCGATATCATGTAATTTATTCAAAAGCATAATTCAATTAAATCATACCCATGTTTCCTAATGGCGAGTGATTCTCGCCGAAAGACTCCAAAAATGACCAAAATTTTAAACTTGACCATTGACAACATGAGTAGTGACTAAAGAACGGCTTGCCGGTGACCAGTGTGTGAGAGAAAATTTTGAAACACCATGAGAAGCCATAGTAATTATTATTGTAAATAGGATTCCAAAATAAGGAACCCTAAACACTGCCCAGCAGCTACAGCAATGCCATCCAAGCCAATCTTGATATTAATCATATTAAAATAATTAAATCAAACTAGTTAGATGCAAATTGTGACAAGCCTCCAAACTCCAGAAATTGATAATATACACACATATTAATTAAGGTCACAACAAATTAAGAAGAAATTATCAAATTAACCAAACGAAGATAAAATTCAATGCAAAATTGTATGTGTATAGCTTTCATCAAATAAGTATAACTATAAACAAAGCAATCAGATTTGCTTCTTAATTAATCATTATCACGACATGGCTAAGAAAACTATCTTTATGTTTTCCCATGAAAGCAAAACAAAACCATTTTGATAATTACACGAGAGTCATGAAGTCAGAAAAGTAATTATAAAAATACTCTAAAAATAAGCGGAAGCCTCAGGATCGATAACTAAAAGACATTTAACTAAAACACAAACTAATTATGCCTTCAGTTTGTCAAAATTTGTTCAAACAAATTACCTATAATCAGGGGCGGATCCAAGATTTCAATTTAGGGTGGTCCCAATATAAAAGCTCCAAAAAAAAAAAAAAACAAGGCGAAAAAACTTAGGATTTCAACTTATGAATGCCAAAGACAAAGAGATGCATGCCACAATAGACTGACAAATAAAAAACTATCTTCCTATGAGAGGCGAAAGCAGCACCTGTTCTACACGAGTTTTTTCCCGTTGCTAGAAAAATAAGAAACTATCTTTGAGTCAACAATCACCCCCACACCTCTGCAACTAAGACTCAATTCTAATGAAGTTTCAATCTTACTGTTAACATTTCTAGCTAAGCACTTTAAAACATACTCCAAAATCATAGTTTTATGCAGTATTGTCAATTACTTACTAGTAATCACATTGTTGAAACTTAATTGTCTGCGGTATACACTAAATTGAAGAAAAACTGACACATGTTTGGGTTACATGATGCAAAAGAACAAATGCAATATATCCTATATACGGTGACATCATGCTTTAATAGAGATGCAAACAGACTCAACTCAATATTAACAAACAAACTCTTTACACTTGGACTTTGATCCAACACAGTTGATTTCCCAACCTATCTTCCTCTAAATTCGCTAATTCCAAGAATGCAAACAAACAGACTCAACTCAATCGAAAAAACACTTGTAATTTGTAAAGCATCCAGTTTCATGGAAAATGTAACTCTATTCACTCCAAGAATGCAAATTCTACAAGCACGAATAAGTGAACACAGCTAACACAGAATCAAGACTTAATTTTCACAATTTATAACATCAAAGTTTAAACCTTTTCACAAAAAATCATTCGAATTGCCCTATCAAATTCTCAATCAAACAAAATATCATCAACAACTACATACGAAAAAAGCAACAGATTATTTAATGGACAGAGTCAAAGAGAGTACAAACCTCTTCGACCAAGAAGAAGATGAGCAACCTCCAGAGTCCAAACCAAAGCTTTACACGGAGAAAAAATGCAGAGCAGCAGAAGGGTTACAGATTGATGCCGTGCAGAGTCCAGACCAACCTCCGATGTCGTTGCCCGTCGGTGCAAGTTGCAGAGAGTGCAGAGAGTCGATCAATGCCGTAAGGAACAGAAGCGGGGCAAGCGACGGACGATTAGGTATCCGTAAGGTGAAGGTTTTGTCGTGTGAAGGAACTGATGCTCTACCGTGTGAAGGTTCTCACGCAAGGTGAGTGAGTTTTTAATTTTTTTTTTAATGACTTGGCTCAAAACGACGTCGTATTGGACAAGTCATTTTAAAAAAAAAAATTTGGATTTCTTCTTCCTCCTCCTATTTTGTACAGAGTGCAGCAGCCATGGCTGCTGTTCTTCTCCATCACTGCCCAGACTTGGGTGGTCCTTGAAGATCCTCACAGCCATTTTTCCGAGCTTCGGGTGGTCCCGGAATCACCTTGGTCCCTTAATAGATCCGCCACTGCCTATAATCCGAACCCCAAGCTTTGCAAATTCCCTAGCAGATTTGTATATGCAGACAACGAACAAAGCACAATATATGCAGAACCAATTTCAATATATTCAAAACCAACCATATGATCGTGGAACTTCTAAATCCTAGACAAGTTGAGTTGCTCTGATACCACATGTAAGAAGTAATCTAAAAATCAACAAGTTACTAGGATCACGGATATAACAAATATAACTACAATAAACCAATCAAATAATTAAAGGGAAATAAACTTATCTTCCAAAATGGAGGAAGAAGAAGCCATGACTGCTAGGGTTTCAAGGAGGAACTTCTACACTCTAGCAGCCGAGAGTCCTTGTGCACATAAATAGGGTTTTGCACTAGAATAGGATAATGCTGTGAGTGCAGGGACCTCCTAATATATAGACGCTCATCCCTTTAATCCGGCCTATTAACTGATTAAAGGGATATTCCAAACCAATTAGGATTTCATTATAGTCCTAAATGGTAACGAATTCTTTGTCAACTAAGTAAGGTTTTCATAATTAATTGCACTAAATAAGGACTCCTAAACCTAACCAAATAAGGCTCCATAATTTTCTCAACTATTAACTCGGATTGACCAAGTTACTGTATGTCAAGAAACAGTGAGCACATGTTCTTTGACACTCACAACTTACAAAGAAGCCTTACTCTTGAAGAATGTTAAAATTTTAATCGGGTGAAGTAAAACACAAATAGGTTGTAAGTTACAGGCTCTCAACTGCAAGCCTGATGTCGTTTCTCAATGTAGGTTTATGGCCCTGAGGCAACAATGACCGGAATTTGCAAGCAAACAATTGAGTGCATCATGGATGAAGCTTAAGATTTTCTTATTCGCGGCTCTTTGTATGAGTTTTCAAGGCAGGAAGCCGCGAAGTGTGTATTATGATTTGGCCAAAACGGCAAAAAGTGTGAATTGTGAGCTTGTCTTGGCAGGATAAGACCGCATAATTTCTTCAGTTTTCCAATCTTTTCAACTATTGTGACTTATTGTGATGAACCATGTTTAAGTGTGTTCTTGTTTTGAAAGGAAATGGTTGCATTGTGTTCTTGTTTTGAAAGTAAATGGTTGCATTCCTTCCTATCCTTCTGTTTTCTCCCCCTTTGAGTATTTCAAGTTTAAACAAGTAAAAGGTAATAAGCAAAAGAAAATATTTGTCTAAAAAATTATACAACTCTTGGGTTAAAACCTAAAATTTTTAGCTCAGAAACAACTTTTATGTTCTAATTCTTTTGGGTTAAATTTTTTAGCCCCAGATTATTAAAGAATGAATTTAGGCTAATTTTTTTTAAAGTAACTTAAAATAAAATTATGTAGACTATCTTAATTTAATTTTATGAACATTTCAACCTAAAAATATTTAGATTATGATAAATATTGAAAAATCACTAAATCGACACCATGAAACTCATAAAACACTATGGAAGAATATGAAACACACGATAGAGATGTGTACAACACAAAAAACATGAAACATATATAAAACAAGAAGAATTGTAGAAGAAAAGTGAATTTTGTATGGATGTTTGAACAAATACATGGGCATTCATAGAGTTTTTGGGTGAATTTTGAGTTAAATAATTTTTTTTAATTGTCTAAGCCGGTGGATTTAATTTAGGATAGATTTTTTTTTTATACCATTAGATTTGATCATGTTAGATCTCACCTGTTAGATTTAATCAATTTATAAATATAAAATTAAATATTAAATAAATTAAATGTGAAACGTTGGATAACCAACGGCCCATTTGAACTCAGTCGTAGGATTAAAGAATAGAGTTTTTGGGCTCAATAATGTTGCCATCAAGTTGTCGACCAGCCCACGTGGGTGGGTCACCTCATGTAGAAAAAATGTTGCGTATGGGAGCGTGCGCACGTTAGTTGGCGCGGGTGTATTGCAGCACCCTATTTTCCACTCGCAGAAGTGGGCCACACCACTAACTCAAACTCAAAAGCAGGCTGGTATTGAGTTTTAATCCAAAACTAAATTTTAGGCCAAGGGTTTGAGAGAAATTAGGTGGGTTTAGAAGCCAAATTTTAAGACTTACTCCAAGGGTTGGAGTGAGTCTTAAGGAATGAAGAAGTGAGTAATTTTATTTTTATTTTTTTATTATAAAAAAGAATGATATTCTACATGTAACGGGAGGACGATAGTCTATTATGAGGGGAGGGGGGATTGGGCTAAAAGAAAATTTAGGATCCATGTGTTTATTAATTTGAATCTAAGATGTTCGAGTTTATGACTTGTTTAATGCTAAGGAAAATCATATTCGCATATTTTTGTTGTTGTACACTCTGTTGCAACACATTATTTTTCTTCTCTTGCTCAATTTTTTATTTCTAGCCTTTGGTTTCAATCGTGCTGTATATTATGTGTCCATTGTTTTTATTTAAATTTATTTATTTATTTTTGTTGTCTTTTAAAGTTTATATCCTTATTTCCTTAGGTTTAGTGAAGAAAGAAAGGGTTGCGGGGCTGCTCTAGCCTCTAGATGTTCTCATTATTAGACATTGATAGTAATTGGAACTAATTATTTATGAAAGTTTCTGTTTTCACACCTCGTCTCTCTTTTTACTTTTCTCGTTGAGTTGTAGAAGCGAGTTAAGCTAGTCGGTCAACATAGTTTGTTTGACTTGTTGCTCTCAAAATTCAAATCCTTTTTTATAAAGATTAGAGAATCGTACATTTTTTGAAATGTTATAGCTCAGTTATGAATGAATATATATTTTAACCTTCTCTTATTTATTACTTTACGGAATTAATTTTCACTTATTTTTTTTTACACAATACTTTTTATTTCTCGCCTTTATGTTGAATCTATATATATAAAGGGAGACAGCCAGTTTGGTGAAGCATTCAGAAATGCCACGAAAGCCCCTTTGTTTTCTTCACAATCAAACCTTTAAAAGTTAAAAAAAAAACTAGGACAAATTGGTAAAAAAAACCATAACCGAACAAAAAAACTGTATTGGAAAAGAATAAATTTCAAAAAAATAAAAAAAGAAAAAAAAAAGCATTATAGTTATCCTCTAAAATTTAGCAGTATTGCGGTTTAGACAATAAAACAAAGAAAAAAGTGCGTCCACTTCCTCATTTTCTTTTAAGACCCTAAAATACAACATTTTAATTAAAAACAAAAATCAACACTTTAATAAAAACAAATCAATTAAAAAATAAAGTCGATAACATCATTTTAGGAGAGAAATATTAAAAAATAAAGTAAAAAAAAGGCCACATGGTGAATAACTGCTCTCCATTTTAGGAGAGAGATATTAAACAGAAAAATTAAAATTCGTTATATTGGAAAAAAAAAAAACAAAATAAAACAACAAGAACAGAATAACTTCTTCTCCATTTTAGGAGAAAATATCTTTAATTTTTAATATTGGAAAGCCAGAATGAGAGTTGAGTGTCTCAAGGCTTCACAAAAAAAAAATTGGACTATAAAGCCCCTCAAACAAAAAAATCCACAACTAACTGAAATAATACAAACAAAATAGCAAGGATAATTTTGTCATAAAAACAAAAAAAAAATTAACAAAATAGTAGAAGCAGTTTTCTTCCCACTACCTTGCGAGAAGAACAAGCGTTATGGAAGGAAACTGCAGTCTCACTCAGATCCAACCGCACCAACAGAAATACAAAGCAGTTTTCTTCCCACTAATTTACTCAGATCCAACCGCACCAGCAACTTTCATGTAAGCTCCAATCTTTCACTCACTCTATCTCAGTTACCCATTTGTTGTTCATCTGGATCTTGCTTCGATTAAGCTATTTGTGACTAAAACCGTCGCCTTCATTGCCATCTTCTCCAGGTACCCAACTTCCCAATTTAAAAAACTAGGGTTCATTTTTGGGTTTTTTTGTCTGTCGTTAATTTGGGAATGGTGACTATCTTACGCAATGGGTGAGATTGTGTGTGTTAAAAGAGATTGGGCATCTATAGAGCCATGGAAAATCCCCAAGTCCAGTTCTGATTTTTCACTCTTTTCATTTTCTTTGTTCCTTGCAGATTCGTGAAAAGGATTGGGACTACAGAGTCGAGGCTCTGAAAAATTCCGTGGATAACAAAAAGGGAGCAGCAGAGTAATTGATCATGGTCTTTTCCTTCTTCATTTACATGGTTGCACTGCTCGAAAATTTTCTCATTTGTTGCTTGGACTTTTGATCAGCATTTATTTGTTATACATATTTTGTAATGGGTAGTTGGTGGAGGGACGTTGGTCTCTCTTTTGTTTATCTGAGTATTACATTGGATTGGATTGTATTGCACTTGGGTTGATGTTGTTTAGGTCGGCAATGCAGGGATAGAAGAAACAAAGAGGTCTAGATACACGGAAGGAAGAAACCGCCGTTCTTCTTCAAATTTGGATCACAAGAAGTGAGCAGCAGAGTAATTGATCATGGTCTTTTATCTTCTTCATTTACATGGTTGTTATTCAATTTTCCCATTTCATTTTTTAATATTTTTCAATTCTCACTCTTTCCGGAGATTACATCTACTTCAAGTCCCAGGTCTCTCTTAGCAGGATCCCAGTACGTTTCTTTTCACCTCCACTTCTCCATTAACCTTTCGAATTTCTCCATTTTTTTTGTGATTTTGTTCCTGGGTTTGATTCTTTAGTTTGATTTTACTGCTGGATTTTTTGTTCTTTTGGGTTTAGTCTCACCTTTTTATAAAACCCAATTGTAGGATAGTTCCTATGTTTGTGCATAGTTTTGTATTTTCAACTGTATTATGACACGGGTTTGTATCAAGTTTGTGAATTTTGGTGTGGGGTTTTTTCTAATTTGCTCAATTGTGAGTTGAGGTTCTGCATGTGGAGCTTCTTATGTATGTACCCTTTTTGAGCTGTAAAGCTACATGATTAATCAATTTTAGGTGTGTTGATAAGCAGGTTTCTGCTTATTTCTGTTTTCTTATTGATAATTGGGTTTACTTTTGAAATACTGTGTATGTTTACATTGAAATACTGTGTATGCAGATTGGCACAAAGCAGTGGCGATACTATGATTTTGGCCCGAAAACAGTGCCTCCTCCCATGATTTTGGATTAATTATTTTTACTTGATTAATTGTTGCAGTGGTTGGTTTTTGATATGGGAAGGTGTTGCGTGGAATGAGGAGGAGCATAAGCTGTTCTTGGTGGATTAACTTCATACTTAATCATTTGATCATATGAAAACATGGGATCTTCACAAGTCATAACATGATCAGGACTGTCCTTTCATATTTAAATGGTGCAATCTGGTAAATAAGTCAATCTTTTCATTTTCTTTGTTTCTTTGAATGTGCAGAAGGATAAAGATTTGAATGGAAGCAAAGGCACAGATAAAGATTGGAACGTGGAGAAAGATAAGGATAAGAAGAGTCAGTTCACTTTTCTCCCAGGACTCTTCACTCTTTCCTCCTACAAACCCATGTCGCTCTCTCCTCATCATTTTCAGAATGTAAAACCGTTCGTGCGACTCTAAAATCAAGAGGAGGAAGAAGACGACTGCACTTTAGGGGGGCAAAACCGATGCTACTCCAGAGAAAGATTAATCCGATAAAGATTTCACGCATTAGAGAGTTGCTTGGGTCGTTTCAGTTACACATGGCCAGAAAAGTAAAACAAGGGAGGAAGAGATGGACTTCCATTTCAGAAAATATTTGAATTGGTGGGTACATTTAAATAATTTTGCAGGCCGCATGCCACAATGGATAAGATGCAATCAGTTATCCACCCAACTACTTTTGAGAAGAATGTTTCGGCCAAGAGAAGAGTTTCTATCTTCTTCGACAACACAACCAATGCAGACGTGAGTGGTAAGATGCCGTACAAAGACATGATTTTTCTCCTTACTCTATGTATTGAGTAAACATACAAACATCACAGCCAAAAACATTCTTAATCTTCAATTAATTTCAGAGTCCCCATTTTGCCCAAAGCACTTATGGCTTAGGTAATCATTTTTGTCCTCTATTCAATATCTATTCTTACATGATTATTATAATTTTGTGTATTTTGGGTTGTGAATGTTCATATTATAAATCTCAATTATAAGAAGGCTGACTTCATTTTTACGTTTGTAATCGGTTTCATTTTCTCCCCAGTTGCGTGAGACATCACCGTATAATTTATGTTGCTTAGATCTATATATTGAAAATTCGGATAGACGCCAAAGGCTTCATATATGTTTCCTGCAAATTGGCTCTAAATGTGTAGATATATGCATGGATTGGTTGCAACTCTACAAAATTTGGGCATTTATATGCAGCAGCACCTATGAGACCTGTAAGTTGGTAATTTGGTGTTAAAGTTCTTCTAAAATGAATCTCTCTTTACACTTATGAATTCTGACCTCTTTGTGCGGCTTGGGATTAAATTTATTTAACTGTAATCGTTACTGTTGATGGATTACAGAACAGTACGGTGGGTGTTACATCCATACTCGGTGGGGCTTCTGATAATACAGGGTCGGGCATTGCTCGAAGATTAGGTAGATTATCAATTTTTGTTTGGATAATTTGGGTTTGTCATTATTGAATTTTCAAGGATTGTATTATGTTTCTTTCATAATTGCATTACAAGTTACAGCCGTATATAAGGAGATGAACACTCCTTGATTTATGCCACAACCGGTGGACTACTAAGAAAAGAGAACAAAATGATTAGCCACTTAGACACACTTGAGTATTTGCTTTAACCCTAACCCTACACTTGAGTAGTCCACTTAGAGAACAAAATGATTAACCACTTAGGAGACACACTTGAGTAGTTGCTTTAACCCTAACCCTACACTTGAGTAGTCCACTTAGAGAACAAAATGATTAACCACTTAGGAGACACACTTGAGTAGTTGCTTTAACCCTAACCCTACTTCCAATACTCCCCCTCAAGCTGGATCCAGAAGATTTATGGATCCAAGCTTGGACAGAAGTCGTTGAAACTGGTGAGAAGCCAAGGGTTTGGTGAAAATGTCGGCCAGTTGATCACAGCTTCTAGTATAATGGGTCTGAATCACCTTCGACTGGACTTGTTCCGGAACATAATGACAGTCAACTTCAATGTGTTTCGTCCTCTCGTGAAACACTGGGTTTGATGCTATATGCATTGCTGCCTGATTGTCACAAAATAGGGACATGGGGAGAGTTGTAAACACTCTTAAGTCACCCAGAATACCCTTTAGCCATATCAGCTCACACGCAATGGAGGCCATTGCACGATACTCGGCTTCAGCACTTGAGCGTGCGATGACAGTTTGCTTTTTGCTCTTCCATGTGACCAAGTTTCCACCAACAAATGTACAGTAACCTGTTGTGGACTTACGGTCGATTGCATTTCCCGCCCAATCAGCATCGCAATATCCCATGATTTGTATGTTTTCATTCTTCTTCATGATGATGCCACGACCCACAGACCCTTTTAAGTAGCGTAATATCCTCTTAACAAGGTTCAAATGCTCAATTGTAGGAGAGTGCATGAATTGGCTTACGATACTTACAGAATATGTGATGTCAGGTCTGGTGATTGTTAGGTAGATCAACTTACCAACAAGCCTCTGATAATGGTTTATATCAGTGAGTGGTGTGCCCTCCAAGCTAGGTTTGAGCTTGCTATCCAGAGGAGTATTTACAGGTTTGGCGTCTATCATGTTAACTTCTTCGAGCAAATCCAGGATATACTTTCTTTGATTTAGAAATAGTCCCTTGTGAGAAGTTGCCATCTCTATGCCAAGGAAATACTTCAATACCCCAAGGTCTTTAATTGCAAACCTTTGTCTAAGTGACTGTTTGAGTTCGAAGATCTCTTCAGCACTATCTCCTGCAATTATTAAATCATCGACATAGATCAACACAACCAATTTGCCCACAGCTCCAGTGCGAACAAATAATGATGAATCAGCATTGCTTCTTTTGAAACCAACACTTGTGAGAACTGAGCTTAGCTTGGCATACCAAGCTCGAGGAGATTGTTTTAGTCCATAAATTGATTTGTGCAATTTGCACACTAAATCATGCTCATTGCTTTGAGGGTGCCCTGGTGGCAATTTCATATAGACTTCTTCTTCAAGATCACCATGTAAGAATGCATTCTTCACATCCATTTGGTACATGAACCATCCCTTATTGACAACCACAAACAATAGAACCCTAACTGAGTTCATTTTCGCAACAGGTGCAAACGTTTCTTTGTAATCTACCTCGAAAGTTTGAGTGAATCCCCTAGCCACCAACCTTGCTTTATGCCTCTCAATTGAGCCATCTGAATTGAATTTGATCTTATACATCCACTTACAACCCACGACCCTTTTTCCTTTTGGAAGTGTGGTTATACTCCATGTTTTGTGTTGATCTAGAGCTTTAAGTTCTTCTTGCATTGCTTCTTTCCACACCTGTTTGTTGTTAGCCTCATGGAAACTCTGAGGCTCACTATAACTTGAAATGTTGCTTAGGAATGCAGCATGGGAGTGAGTCACCTTTTGGTATGACACATAATTGGAGATTGGATGTTTGGGTTTGTAGGTGACGAAGTCTTGAAACCTTGGGGGAGGTTGTCTTTCACGCATTGGATTGCGTCGTGGGGCTGTTGTGCAAATTGTCTCACACTCGTTCACATCGTAAGCCACACTGTGAGGATCATCTTGATTGTCACCATCTTCATGCATTGTACCATCAGAGTGAGAACCTTCATTGCCACTTTCAGTGAATGATGCCTCAGTGTTGACATGGCTGAGAACTCTATTTGTTGAAGCATCAAGGTCAATTCTTGGTAGAGGAAATACCTCCAACATACACTCTCCTTGACTTGTAGTTTCAAGTGATTTGCTGTAAAAAGGGTCAGTCTCATGGAATCGAACATCTTTAGACACAATTAATTTTCTCAATTGGGTATTATAGCACTTATATCTTTTTTGTGTAGAAGAATAGCCAAGGAAAATGCATTTAACAGCTCTAGGATCCAATTTACCTCGATGATGAGGTTGAATATGTACAAAGCAAATACAGCCAAAGACTCTAAGGTGTGAAAGATCGATTTTCTTTCCTTTCATGACCTCAAGGGGTGATTTAAACTCCAAGACTCTGCTAGGTAACCTATTTATGATATAAGCAGCTGCCATGACTCCTTGGGACCAAAATTTCTTTGGTACATTCATTTGTAGCATTAGTGCTCTAGTTTTTTCAAGTAAGTCACAATTTTTCCTTTCGGCTATGCCATTTTGTTGAGGTGTGCCAACACAACTTGTTTGATGCATGATGCCATGAGTGCTCAAATATTGTGTCATGATATGAGATGTGTACTCGGTGCCATTGTCAGACCTTAAGGTTTGAATTTGAGACGTGAAATGGTTTTTAACAAGATTATGAAAATCCTTAAAAACTTCCATGACTTCATTCTTAGACTTTAGAAGGTACAACCATGTGGCTCTAGAGAAATCATCAACAAAGATCACAAAATACTTATAACCATCAAAATATTCTAAAGTTGGTCCCCATACATCCGAATGGACAAGTTCAAAACACTTACTAGCCCTGGATAAGGAAGAGTTAAAAGGTAATCTAGTGGCCTTAGACAAGTGACAGGTTTCACATGGAATTACATCCTTCCCTAAGTTTGGAAATAAAGTTGACAAAATGGGTGGAGAAGGATGAGCTAAACGTTGATGCCACAATTGGTTATCTTGGATAGTATTGGATTTGGCTTGAAACCCTCTGGGATTGCTCTTCGATATGTAATAGAGACCATCTAGATAAAAACCTTCACCAATCGTCTTCTTGGTGACACATTCCTGAAAAACAACATTGTGAGGGGAGAATATGGCTAAGCAATTCAAGGTATTTGTGATTTTTCCCACAGATAGGAGTTGAAATGGAAATGAAGGAACATATAAGGCCACCGACTCAATTTCATCAGATATTAAGTTGATTTTTCCCTTTCCTAAAACCTTTGCATTCTCACCATTTGCAATTGAAACTTGGGAAGGATTTAATAATTTTTCAAACTTATGAAACTTAGACACATGGTTGGTCATATGGTCTGTGGCACCCGAATCTACAACCCAAAAATCATGCAACATATTTATATTAGAGCAGTTTTGAAAGCTTTCATGATACCTTGCATGTCTTCTTGAGGTATGTGTTTCGTGTCGGCCAAGAAACCAGCAAACTTGCCTAGCAAAGCTGTTGGGTTTTCGTCTTCAACGTTGTCTATTCGGTCACTTCCAGCCCCTCATTTCTTGCTTTGAAGATACAATGCAAACTCATTCATGAGTGCAACTGGATTAGCTGTGAAGTTCTTGAATGTGTCAGACCCATTGGAAGAGGAGGCGGACACATGATTTGCTCGATGTACAGTACGGTTCACTCTATGTGAACCCTTGTTGTCCTTCATGAAATCAGGCTTTAATTCTGGATGTAAAATCCAACATGTCTCTTTAACATGGCCCGTATAGTTGCAGTGTTAGCACTTCAAGTTTGGATGCTTCACTTTGTACTTCCTCTCGTTGATTAGGTAGGCCCTTGCTTCAGATACATTGGCCTTTGTACCTATGTTCATGACCTTTCTCCTTACTTCTTCACGTTGAATTGTTGCACAAATACTGGTGAAGGAAGGAAGTTCAGTGTTCATGAGTATGTGGCTTCGTAGGTCTTCATATTCTGAGTCGTGACTGGATAGAAGTTGAAATATCTTATCTTCTTCTGCTCTCTTCCGTAGCAAAGCCGCATCAGTGGTATGAGGGCGATATATTTCCAACTCATTCCACATGATTTTCATGGTACCTAGAAGTGGTACAAAGGGCTTACCTTCTTGTTGCAGGTTGGAGATGTCCTTCTTTAATTGGAAAACCCGTGCAGCATTGTTCTGACTGCCATACATTTCCTTGACAGTCTCCCATAGCAGGAGTGAAGACTCGGAGTAACTGAATATTTCAGCTAGTTTACGTTCCATGGAATTTAGGAGCCATGACATAACCAGCTGATCCTTGCTAAGCCATGATTCATAAGCTGGTGAGGAAGCATCAGGAACTTCAATGCTTCCATTTATGAATCCTAACTTGGACCTTCCACCTAGGGCAAGCGATACTGCCCTCGACCAAGGCAAATAATTAAACTCATTCAACAAGACTGAGCTTAATCTTTGATTTGGATTGACATCCACCTCAGGCATATTCACGGAGGAAAAAACCGGTGAACTTTCAGCATCAGACCCAAGAGGATTGTCTTCAGCCATTTTTGAAGATTGAACACGTTCAAATGGTAGTAAAGCAGAAGCAGGTTATTTTTCCTGCTCTGATACCATATTGAATTTTCAAGGATTGTATTATGTTTCTTTCATAATTGCATTACAAGTTTCAGCCGTATATAAGGAGATGAACACTCATTGATTTATGCCACAACCGGTGGACTACTAAGAAAAGAGAACAAAATGATTAGCCACTTAGACACACTTGAGTATTTGCTTTAACCCTAACCCTACACTTGAGTAGTCCACTTAGAGAACAAAATGATTAACCACTTAGGAGACACACTTGAGTAGTTGCTTTAACCCTAACCCTACACTTGAGTAGTCCACTTAGAGAACAAAATGATTAACCACTTAAGAGACACACTTGAGTAGTTGCTTTAACCCTAACCCTACTTCCAATAGTCATTGTCTTTTTTTCCCCGCCTACTCCATGGTCTGACATGTGGTTATTTTCAGTGTTAAAGACTGGACTGAACATAATTCTGGCTTGCAACATTCCGAAGAATAGTCCCATGCTTGAGGTTTGTACCCTCTCTGTCTTGAACACATAGAGAAACAATACACACATGAACACAAGACTATCAGATGTCTGTTTCTTTGTCGTTTGCATATATGCAGGAATGGATTTGTCTGTGTTTGCACGTTTTGTTAGCCATTTTCACTGAATCATTTCCCCTTGTTCTTGTGATTTCAGGAAGATGCTGAAAAATTGTTGGTTCAGAAGCTAATCAATCTTGGGTACACAAGGCCAAAGTCCGAAGGATTCTCGTCATAGCCAGGGCTTTTTGATCCTGCTGGATATGAGGAATGTTTACTAGTCTGATTACAGCCGTCAAGCGTCGTAGGAACCTTTACTAGTCGATGAATAAATAAGTGGATCCCTTGTTGATTTTGGTACGACATACATGAAAAATTAAGGTGGGGTGGTGGGTGTTTATCCCATTCCCATTCTTTTTCATCAACAATCCTTCTTATCTTATTCCATCCCGTACTCATACCAAGTAATTAAACATGGCATTAATCCTATCATTAGTTGGGATTGAAATAAATAAGTTTCTTTATTTCCTTAACAAGTAAACAAATTACTTGTATTAACTCACAAAATATTACAACACTCACAAAGACACAACTTAAGAAGCAATGACACTCACTCACTTTCTAGAGACAAACTCTAGATCACTCACACTCCTACAAGACTATTCTTGCTTCTCACTCTTACTTGGTTGCCTACTACTACTTCTTGATTTCTTGGTTGGTTGATTACTTTCTTGATTGGTTACATGTTGTGTGGATGCCTTCTTTTATAGGCATGGATGGAACCTTGGAGAAGCATGTAAACATCATGCTAGAGATATCTAGATAATTCTACTAACTTCCTAAGCTAGAATTATCTACACTAATCTTCCATGTTGGTGGAAACCTCACCATTCTTCTAGACTCTTCCACCAACTTAAGAAACAACCTTCTAGTCCTTACTTGGATAATCTAGCTAACCAACTTTAGTGAACATTCTAGATTTGTGTAGGTCTTTCAATGAGATGGGGTTGATTTCTTTAACACTCCCCCTCAACACCATCTCATTCTTCTCTCTATGCTGGGTTGACAACACTTTATCTTGAACACCCATTTGCATGATATGGGTTTCACATCTCTTAGCCTTGCCACTGGATTCCAAGCTTGATTTAGCTCCGTTGTATTGACCTCTTCTCCCAACTTTGAGCCACTCAGGTTCAGCTGCTTCTTCTTCTATGGCTACGTTGGCGTATTTAGGATTTGGCTTCCAAATTCTTGTTGACCTCCTTGGTTGTGATTGTGGAGTCGATACTTTCACTTCACTAGGTCTTTCTTCTTCTGGTTGTTGATACACACCTGCTTGGCAATGACTCTTAGGTATTTCTTGCTTGACATCGTCACCATCAAGCAATTCCATGAGCTTATCTGGACTCAATTGGACTTGGGCAGCTTGGTCTCCCATTTTCTCCTGCAACGTATCTTCAATCTCTCTCGAGTCAGGCAACACCTCATTTTCTGAGCACCAACAAGATGATGCTTCCGCGTCCAATTCTTCCTCCATAGCTAGATATGCTACGACATCCCAATCATCTTCACTTTTCTTTTCTAAGTTGGCGACGTTACTTTCTGCAGGCTTTTTGAACCAGCGATCCTTTGCCATGTGGCTCTTCTTTCCACAATTGTAGCACTTGCCCTCAAACCTTTTATTATTCTAGGGCTGACCACGGTTGCCGTGATACTTCAGAGCTCCCCCTGGGCGAGAACTCCCTCATCCTTGATGACCTTTTTCCTTGTCACCATTTCTTTTAGATCCACCACCAACACGCCACTTAAAGCTGCCTTTACTTTCGGTGTAAAGTTCTTTCTCTTCACCTTTTAACGAGACCCCTCCTATTTGCTTTGCCAAAGCTTCTTGATCGGAAAGCAAATTCTCGAACTCAACAAGTGATGGTTAGGTCATCCATCCTTGTACAGCGGCAACAAAGCCTCTATATTCGGGTCTCAATCCATGGATAATTATTCTTTTTATCCTGGATTCTACAATGGCAGCACTAGGATCTAATTCAGAAATTTCACGGCAAATAGACTTTACCTTGTGGAAATACTGGGCAATCGTCATGTCCCTTTGGGCCACTGATAATAGCTCATTCTTGAGAAGCTGCAGCCTTGTATCGTTCCTCTTTGAAAAGAGTGTGGTGAAGGTGTCCCACACTTCTTTTGGTGTCTTAGCTTTCCGTATGTGCTCCAACATGTCATCTTCAACTGTGGTTTTTAAGGCGAACATTGCCTTACCTACCTTAATCTTCCACTTCCTCAAAGTGCCGCTGGTGTCTTCTTCCGGCTGCGTAACTTCATTACCGCCGACGACATCCCAAAGATCTTGGCCTTATAGGTAAGACTCCATACACGTCGCCCATATGTTGTAATTTTTGTTGTTCAACTTCTTGATTCCTCCAACAACTTGAAGATCTCCCATCGTGTTGGCAGAACTTCGATAAGCTGAACAAGATTAACCAATAATCTTGCGAAGTACTAAACTTCTCACGATTCTCAAAAGCTTCAATAGAGACGGTCCCTAATCGTACTGCTCTGATACCAATTGTTGAGGAAAAACTTAGAGTACACAACTCTAACATAAGTGTTGGAGAGACAAAACAAGTAAACAAATTACTTGTATTAACTCACAAAATATTACAACACTCACAAGGACACAACTTTAGAAGCAATGACACTCACTCACTTTCTAGAGACAAACTCTAGATCACTCACACTCCTACAAGACTATTCTTGCTTCTCACTCTCACTTGGTTGCCTACTACTACTTCTTGATTTCTTGGTTGGTTGATTACTTTCTTGATTGGTTACATGTTGTGTGGATGCCTTCTCCTTTTATAAGCATGGATGGAACCTTGGAGAAGCATGTAAACATCATGCTAGAGATATCTAGATAATTCTACTAACTTCCTAAGCTAGAATTATCTACACTAATCTTCCATGTTGGTGGAAACCTCACCATTCTTCTAGACTCTTCCACTAACTTAAGAAACAACCTTCTAGTCCTTACTTGGATAATCTAGCTAACCAACTTTAGTGAACATTCTAGATTTGTGTAGGTCTTTCAATGAGATGGGGTTGATTTCTTTAACAGCTGATGCCTCCAATGGATATGACATTAACGCACATGTGTGTTTGGAGTGGAGGTTTTTGTTCGTAAAGAAAGAAGAGCAGGCAACGGAAGGTCCATATCAATGGCCAAGAATGCTGCAAAGTACACGCATGCTTGGAAGTTTGAGAACCTTTCAAAGTTAAAAGATGAATATTATTGCTCCAAACCTTTCACCGCAGAGAAACAGAGATGGTAAACTACTGTCAACTTTCTTCTCTCCCTCACCAGGAACGAAAGGAGACCGATGCTTTCAGTTTCAATTATACATTTAGATTGATATATGAAACTTCATGCATCTTCTATAAAACCTGTATGTTATTTGGAGTTTTACTTCACACTAATTTGTTGGCTATTGCAGGAAGATACATATATATCCCGAGGGATATGGTGCTTCAAAGGATACTCATCTTGCACTTAACATTGGCTGATGCAGAAAAGCTACATCCTCGCTCCCAAATCTTTACAAAGTTTACCTTTCGCATTGTAGATCAAATGCATCACAAGCGTCATTATTGTCTACCAAGTAAAGAGTGTCCCTATTACTGCGTTTTATGTTATATGTAATGTAACCACACATATGTATAGTCTCCTTTCGTTGAAGATTTTTTTTTTTAAACCTCGACGGTACAAGGGGAATTTTAAGGAAAGAAAAAGAAAGGAATATAAACCTTACTTGAAAGAAAACCAAGAAAGCTTCGATGCACTGTTACGATCCTACTCGAAGTCTTCTTCTTGCAGAGAGAGAAGTAACAGAAAAGGGTAACAACAATATTTCATTAACTGTCTTCCTTTGTTTACAAGCTTCTTATTTATAGAAGTTCTACTAAACTCCCCACTAACTAACCCCACAATTCTCAACTAATTCCAACTAATTCTGCCACCTGTCACAGTCACCTAACAATAGCCCCTCTTGAAACTGATCTTACAATTCACAATTCAATCAAAACATCTCATAATACAGAGAGTAAATGATGGTGCAACAACAGGAAGGAAAAAAAATTTCAACACAGAACTTAAAGATGAACTATGTCTGGAAACTTCATCTGCAAATCGTGATAATTCTCCCAAGTTGCATCATCCCTCGAATGGTTTTGCCATTGAACCAAAACTTCAGTTGTTGCCGTATTACCCTGCTTCACCATTCGCCGCTCTAGAATCTCGATAGGTACATCTTGTAGTATACCAGTATCAGTGATAACAGGTAAGGCAACTGTGGTCTGCACATTTTCTCCCAAATGCTTCTTCAAGCAAGATACATGGAACACTGGATGCAACTTAGAATGATCTGGAAGTTTGATCTTGTAAGCGACATTGCCCACCTTGGCTAATACCTGAAATGGCCTATAAAATCGGGGTTGCAGCTTGTGAAAAGGGTGTGCAGCCAACAATTTGTGCTGGTAAGGCACCAATCTGAGATAAACCCAATCTTCAACCTCTAATACCCTTTCAGTTCTCTTTTTATCCGCTTGAACCTTCATTCGCTCTTGAGCTGCCGCCAAGTTGTTCTTAAGTAAAGATAGGATGCTGTTTCTCATCTTCAATGAATGTTCCATTGAGTCCACATTTGTTGTGCCTGACTCGTAAGTAGGTACAAAAGGAGGAACATACTCGTACACTGCCTCAAATGGTGTCATTTTAATAGCCGAATAGAAGCTAGTGTTGAAACTCCACTCAGCCCAAGACAACCATAACATCCATTTCTTTGGTTGTAGAGTGCAGAAACATCTCAAGTAGGTTTCCAGGCACCTATTAAGAACCTCAGTTTGCCCATCCGCCTGTGGGTGATACCCCGAACTGAAACAAAGCTCATAACCTTGCAGCTTGAAAAATTCCTTCCAAAACTTGCTCATGAACACCGAGTCTCGATCACTCACCATAGACTGAGGCATCCCATGCAACTTAAATATGTTGTCGACAAATAGTTGAGCCACTAGTGAAGCTGTGTAAAGATGACTCAATGCAGTGAAATGTGCGTACTTCGATAGTCTGTCCACCACTACCCAAATCACAGTTTTACCTTTGGTAGGGGGAAGATTTGTGATAAAATCAATTGAGATATCAGACCATACCTTAGTTGGAATTGGTAATGGCTGCAAAAGACCAGGAGGTGCCAAAGTTTCATACTTATGTTGCTGACAAATCGCACAGCTTGCTACTTTACTCTTGATGTCATTCTTCATTCCCTCCCAATAGAAAGCTCTGGAAACCCGTTTGTAAGTTTTTAAAATTCCTTCATGGCCAGCTGCAGGACTAGCATGTAACTCAGCGAAGGCCTTATCTTTCCAAGGACTTAGTTGACTCAAAACAATTCTATGCTTGTACCTTAAGAAACCATTATCAATGTGAAATCGCAACATGCCAATTGGAGCATCAATACCCTGAGATTGTAAGACTTGCTGAGATTTAGCAATGATCCAAGTATCCTTCTCAGTTTGCATTCTTAACTCATCCAACCAAGAAGAGTAGGGATAAGAAATAGCATAGATAGAACCCGTGGACTGCGAGTTAACAACTTCAGGAGTTACCCTCAATAATGCATCTGCAGCTTGATTAACACAACCCTTTTTATATTGTATTTCATAATCGAACCCAAGTAACTTGGTTACCCATCTTTGTTGGAAAAGGGTATAAGCCATTCCTTCCAAAAAGTACTTCAAACTGTGGTGATCAGTTTGAATGATGAAATGATTGCCTACCAAATATGACTGCCATTTTTGAACTGCATGTATGATTGCTAACATCTCTCTTTCATAAGCTGAGAGAGCTTGGTTCCTCGGACAAAGAGCTTTACTGGTAAATTCTATTGGTCTCCCTTCTTGTTGTAATACAGCTCTAATACCATACCCTGATGCATCACTTTCGATTACAAATGGTTTGGTAAAATCTGGTAAAGCCAAGACTTGGGGGGAAAACATTGCTTGTTTGAGGTTGTTAAAAGCTGCAATAGCTTCATTTGACCATTTGAATCCATCTTTCTTCGTGAGGGCAGTGAGAGGGCTCACTATTTTCCCAAACTGAGGTATGAACTTTCGATAGTAGCCTGTCAATCCCAGGAATCCCCTTAGTGCTTTGACGGATGTAGGTGTAGGCTATTGAGCTATTGCTTCCAACTTCGTGGGGTCCGCAGATACACCATGCTTAGACACTAAATGCCCTAAATACTCCACTTGATCTTTACCAAATGCATATTTTGACATTTTCACAAATAAAGAGTGTTGTTGTAGCGTCTCGAGAACCACCCTTAAATGCTGCAAATGTGAAGACCAAGAGGTGCTATAGACCAAAATATCATCAAAGAATACTAGGATGAACTTCCGTAGGTAGGGTCGAAATATGTCATTCATGAGACATTGAAAGGTGGCTGGTGCGTTTGTAAGACCAAATGGCATGACCAAAAATTCATAATGGCCATCATGTGTTCTAAAGGCCGTTTTTTCTACATCTTGAGGATACATTCTGATTTGGTGGTAACCTGCCCGTAAATCCAACTTTGAGAAAATTTTTGCACCAAATAACTCATCAAGCAGTTCATCAATAAGGGGAATAGGAAACTTATCTTTGACTATGACATTATTAAGCCCTATGTAATCCATGCACATCCTCCACGTTCCCTCTTTCTTTCGAACTAGAATCACAGGAGAAGAATAAGGGATGTTGCTTACCCTTATGAACCCAGCTTCCAAAAGCTCCCTCACACACTTCTCAATTTCAGTTTTCTGCACTGGACCATACCTATAAGGCCTGCTATTTGGAGGAACACTACCCTCCACCAAAGGAATTCGGTGGTCTTGACTTCGATGAGGAGGGAGTGTACTTGGTGTAAGGAACAATCCTGCAAACTTAACCAACAATTCCTTTAACTCCCATTGTTGTTGATCGGTGAGGTTCTCAGAAATAGAGTTTGCAGGATGCGATTCCATGTGATGCAAAAACATAGGTTCAGTTTCCAATTGGTAAAGTACTGCACCCACTGTGGTTTCTTGTTGTAACAATTTCTGCATTTGTAAAACCGAGATATCTTCGAAACTGCTATTAACATTTGCATTACTTGTGATGAAAAATGTCCTGGAATTCTTGGAAAATTGCATATACAACTTATCAAAGTCCCAGAGAATAGGACCAAGCGTTCCCAGCCATTGGATTCCCAAAACAATGTCGCACCCTCCCAATGGAATAGCATACAAATCTGTAATGAACTGGAAATCCTGAATCTTAACAGAAGCATGAGCTAAAGTGCCTTTAGTAGCTACCTTCCCTCCATCAGCAATCTTCACATTAAACAAGTGCTTAGTATCCAATTGTGTTCGTAGCCTTTTTACCAATCCCACAACCACAAAGTTATGGGAACTACCAAAATCAATTAGTATGATGGGTGGACAATTCTTGATCGAACCACATACTTTCATAGTGTTAATGGAAGGGGGGGCAGGAGTACCAAATAATGCACATGCAGTTATTTCAGGTTCCTCAGTTTCTAACTCTTCATTCTCATCACATACAATATCTTGCACATCAATTAAAAACAATTGCTTCTTCTCACAAGTATGACCCCTAACATATTTCTCCTTACAATGAAAATAAAGACCATTTCTTCGACAATGATCGACTTCCTCAGGTGTCATCCTTCTGATATTACTAGGTTTCATCCGAGTCTCAGATGGTGCATTAGAATTGACAGATTGCAGTGGATATCGAAAATTGGGTTGAACCAAAGGAGTTTTAGAAAGAGTTTTCACCTTAAGATTTGCAATCTTGGCATCCAATTGCTGAGCAAAAGCAGTAGCTTCCAACATATCTCAAGGTCTCAATATCTTGACATCGTGTCGTAGCTCCGGTTTTAAGCCTTCCACAAAGCACGATTTCAACAGTGCAGGACAGATGTCCCTTGTCCGATTGGCCATTCAACGAAATTCCGTCACATAATCCCTCAAGGTTCCTGTTTGTTTCAAATTAACCAGACTTTCTGCAAAATCATCCAACTCCGAATGACCAAATTCTTAACATAAGACCCGTGTGAATTCATTCCAGTTTGGGTAGTTTTCCAAACACCTTGCCCATTGGAACCACTGAAGTGCATCGCCCTCCATGTGAAAGGATGCCATCTTGACTTTCTTGGGCTCTTCGATACTGAAGAATTCAAAATAGTGCTCTGCCTTGTAAACCCACTCCATTGGATCATCGGTTTCGTTGAATCTTGGAAAATCCACCTTCAAGAAGGGAGGACGAGAGAATTGATTAAAATTCTGCCCCATTTCTTGACGATTAGGGTTCAGATGCACCCTTTCTTGGACCTGGGAATCGGTGTGTGTGGCCTCAGACGATTCACCCACAACCCCGCCATTCAATCGCGTCATGATTGCTTGCAACTATAGCATCATTAACTCCTCGGTCGACTTGAAATCCGTTTGATTCGATCGAAATTCCTCTTGCGACTTCTTGAATTCATCGAATTTTTCTTCCAAGCTAGAGACTCTGGACTCCATGGAGTTCCTCGAAGCTTGCCGCGTCATGCAACAGAGAAGGATTGAGAGAGCGGAACGACTGGCTTTGATACCAATTGTTACGATCCTACACGACGTCTTCTTCTTGCAGAGAGAGAAGTAACAGAAAAGGGTAACAACAATATTTCATTAACTGTCTTCCTTTGTTTACAAGCTTCTTATTTATAGAAGTTCTACGAAACTCCCCACTAACTAACCCCACAATTCTCAACTAATTCCAACTAATTCTGCCACCTGTCACAGTCACCTAACACGCACACTTTTCAATTAATCGAACCTTGAAATAGACTACAGCAATTACTAAGAATTGTTTTTACTTGTAGGTACTACTTGGTTCAGCGCTTCCGAAAGGAGTTGGGGTTGGCCGTCATTCATCACACTGGCCATTTTGAATGAGGTTGACAAGGGATTTTTTATGAACAATACTTGCATAGTGGAGACAGACATCACCGTCATTGCAATTGCTAAAGCACTATAGTCAGCTTGCTGTAAAACTAAAACTCGATCCTGGGATGTATTCATGCTATTATTTTGATGGCATTGGTCGACAATGACTTTAAACTATTCATCTTTTTTAATAAACGTGATTGGAAAAAAAAAACATTTAATGCTATTATTTTGATGTCACTCACTCAAAGATTTCATCATTCTTAACAAATATGATTGAGAAGAAAAAAAATTACATCTAATGTTTTTATTTTGATGTCATTTCTCAACAGTGACTTAAAGTTATCCATCAGTTTGCATGTGGTCATATATACTAGTGAATAGGGTGTTGGGTTTCTACCTATGCATTCCGGGTTCGAAACTCTCCATCTTCTCAATAATTGTAATAATTTCGAACTCTCCCAATAAATTAAGTTGGTTTTGTTTTAGTTGTAAGTTTGAAATAAACTACTAAGTAACTCACGAAAAGAAAACAAAAAGAATTTTGATATGCTTGTTAGGTATAATTATAGAGTAATGCTAGGAAAAATAAATTTGTAAACAAAACTTGGTAAACTAAATGACATTGTGGCAGCCAAAAATTACTCATGCACTAAACAAGTCATTAGCACGACAAACATGGGGAGTGAAACTACAATCAAGCAACCTGATACCCACTTCATGGAACATGGAGAAATAGAAGGAAAATGAGACTTGGAGCCCAAGACATGAATACCTATAAAAGGCTAATAATCCACCAGCGTAAGGGGGTGGAAAAGAGAGAGAGGTATGAAATCGTTCTATATTTTATAAGTATCCTGAACAAACACTAACTTGAGCGTTAGGATTGTTTTTTTGCAGGTCCCTCGCTCTCATTGTTGACAACCGATGATGGTCTTGTCTATTTACAATTGTTTTTGTTGCGTGCAGATTTTTTTGTTTTTTTGATTTCTCATTTCCATCTATTGTATTATATATGAAATCAAGAAGGGAAAAATATTTCTTTTTTCCAAATTATCGCAAAAAAACCATTCAAATGCTCTCATGTCTTAATGTTTTTAGAAAAATGTTCTTTTGGTCACTATGAGAAAATGAATGCATGGTCAGTTACATTTGAATTTGATATCAAGAATGAAGAATAAATGGATGTGCTTGTTGTAGGCATAATTTACTGAACAATTATGGAGGCCTTAGAGAGAGGGGTGCGTCAAGAGTAGAGAGAAAGCGAGAGATGTGTAATTGTGAGGTGTGTTCTATTCCACCCTATTGTGCCTTTATTTATAGTAGTAGGGAAGGTTAATTCCTTACCCTTTTAGAATTACAACTCTAATAGGAATTAGAATACTAAAGGGAATATAAAAGATATCCCTAGATACATTAGGATTTACACAATCACATTCCTAATCTAATAGGACTGCAACACTCCCCCTTGAGTGTGTAAATACTCAAGTAAATAGCGCACCAGATCTTCAGTGATGAAGTAAGTACAGTTGATGAAGTCGTCGGCATAATGAACAAATGCCAGTCTTAGATCAATGGAAAAATGCATAAAAAGTAAAACTCACAAAACCTTGCTATGGTAAAACCCAAGGTGGGAGAAAACTCATAGACTAAGAAAAGTGAGAAGTTGCATTAGCTCAAAACTATATGTCTTTTGGATGCAAGTAGAAGAGCTCATATGGGTATGATCAGCCTAGGATAGGTGCCTCGTTAAAACCTAGTTATGTAGCAAAAACCCAGCGAGAAAAATGCTCCTAATCGTAGAGAAACATAGCACATTAAGATCAAGTGAGTATACTTTTGGATACTCCCCCTGAGTTTGACATAACTTCCAAATGAGAACTACAAGCATCGCATATAAATAGTTATGCATACCAATTCCTTGGACAAGCTTTTGGAAGGTTAACTTCGGCAGTGACGTCACGTAGAGGTCGGCAAGGTTGTTTAGGATCGGCTTGCATGACTTCAATCTCCTGATGCTTTGCTGATGTAGATGTAGACACATTATGTCTTGGCGTTGACTCGTTGATGTATCATGTCTTGGTCAGGTGGATACATACGGCATAGTCTTCATGGATTGTCCCAACATGAAAACACAGCAAGTACTTTGAATATGCTCAACAAGAACTCCTACCCATGTCTCACTTGTGGGGTAGTGAAGTGAGGTGAGTCTTGGAACGATTCGAAGATTTCGCAACTAAGGTCATATCATGGACCTCTAAGATATTGCGATATCCTTAACAGTAAAGACATAACCATTTGGGGATTTTACCTTGTGTGGGTTTGATATGACACTCCTCAACCCATATATCCAAATGACACCTGGATGGCACGTGCGGGCCGACACTCAAGGGTGACGAAAGCCCTAAGTGTATAAACAAACATGAATATTACAAAACACTAAATGCTAAATGCCGACAATAATGATGTAAGGTACACAAGAACGAAATAGAGAAATCAAAGCTTACAAATTCGAAGCAAGAGATGCAATATGTCCAGAGCATACTAATAACAGAATGTTAAAGAAAAGTGAGCATCAATTTACAAGAGTTGAGAATGACCATACATAAATAGAAGAAGTAGGATCACTGGTATGGAAAAGCCTCGAAGCCCGAGTCGTACTTTTCTTCACTATGTCCTGAGGGGGCGCAAAACAGGAAAGGTGAGTGGACCATACTTTATAATAAATTAATAATAAGAAAACCATTTTATTTTAGAACAAACTAACCCCCTATTTTGAAAACATATATAATACTATATAGTAGGTTTTATGAAAACCTTAGCAAGCCGTGTAAAACATCTATAAATCGTATCCATGATGTACTCAACTAGGGGTATCATAGTCGCCCGAAGGCAGTACCTGTCCATCACCCGAAGATGAAGCTGAATAACCTGTCCATCACCTGTATGTGAAGATGAATAACCTGTTCACCACCTGTAGGTGAAGCTGAATAACCTGTCCATCACCCTTAGGTGAAGCTGAATCAAATAGCATAACATCCACACCGACACTAGTTGTGGCTACTGATGCTGTCCGACACCGTTTTCGGCGGTGAAGCTGGGGTTATAATATATATCATAACCCACTCCTCCATCATCTGTGTCCTATGGCCACAGACATCTATACCCGTGGTGTGCGGATGTGCCATATGATAACCCACTAAATAAGTACTAGAAACATGTCTCAAAAACTCATATTAAATCTCGGAGTTCAAATACTCAAAGCATCAACTCACAAAATCATATAACTTTCTAGTTCAAACCATCATCATAACCATAATAAATCCATATCCGTAAATCCACCACATTTGTAAATCCGTAATATAAATTATATTCGAAACCCATGGAAATCAATATATGCAAATCCAATAATTCATACTCTTTAGTAAAACATAATTTTGATAAATCATAATTATAGAAATCTGGAAAACATAATATAAAGCATATTCAATGCATGAAATATGAAATGCATGCTAGGAACATAATTTATAAAAATATATAGTTAAGAAGGGGTCCACTCACTGTATTCTAATATCGGAAGGCCGCTTGTTCTAGGATAGGCTAGATCACCTTCAACCGATGCACCTATACATAAAGAGATTACATTACATTTAATAAAACTCTACTAAAACGTTGAAATTTGGAAAATCGGACCGGGTCTTGGGTTTGGGGTTAGTGGACCGGCTCCATTTGGGGTTATATTTAGGTAGGTTTAGGGTTTGGGCTAAGGGTTTAGATATGGGCTAGGGAAAAACGGGCCGGTTTAATAAAGTAGTGGGTTAAGCTAATTGGGTTTTGGACCTGGGCCCGGATTTAAAAGGGCTAATATAATGGGCTCCTAATTGGCTAGGGCCAAATTGGCCAAATTCTTCCACGGGCCGCCTGAAAACATTGAAGAAGAACACCGGACTTGGGGTTTTCACCGGAAAAACTTCTCTGGCTCCGATCCAGGGTCAAACCTTAACCAAAAACCTTCATTCGAAAGCGAAAATGAAGATCAAAGAGTAAGGGTTTGAGTCTTACCAAAATGAAGCGACGTTGACGTCGAGATCGGCCGGAAAATGGCCTGAAACTCACGGTCACTCGTCGGAAAAACTGGGAAATGTATTTCCCCGAGAGTTCTGCGTCCAAACCACTTATCTCAAAAACACTATAATCTACTCTAAACATAATTTATAGGGGTCTAAGGTGTTTACCTTAGTCAGAAGGTTCGAGATCTCGCTGGAATCACTACACCGTGACTGCACAGTGTCGAGGGATGCGAAAGAGTGAGAGCGGGATGTGAGGGAGAAAAGAAAGGGTTCTGGCGGCGGCAATGGTGGTGTGGTGGTTGTAGTGTGTGTGTGTGTGTGTGTGTAAGTATGTATGTATGTTTGCTGGTTGCGTCGGAGGGAAAAGCACCGAGAGAGATAGAGAGGTTTCTAGAGTGAGAGA
Organism: Heteromeles arbutifolia; assembly: GCA_024362995.1. Lineage (NCBI taxonomy): Eukaryota > Viridiplantae > Streptophyta > Magnoliopsida > Rosales > Rosaceae > Heteromeles > Heteromeles arbutifolia. Next base: position 27,079,326 of record JANCRC010000006.1, read on the forward strand.
GAGCACATGGGACGAGAAAGGAAAAAGGCACCAAATAAAGTGTGCCACATGTCACCCATGTAGTGGTCCAAAAAGGTTAGATATTTCCACTACAAATTTACCAAAACGCCGTCATGTTTTTATTTATTTAATTTATTTTTTAATTCGTTACTAGTTGTTATATGATAAGTAATCAGCGTCAGCATAAAAAACAAGGCAAACATCATTCTGAGGATTAAGGGGGTTGGATCCGCTCGAGATGTCATGGGATTTGCCCAAATTCGTAGTACCTTTGAGGTACGTCTTTAATACCAATTCAGCGGTTGCGTGTAGGTGCGGTGCTGCGTCTTTACCAATAGATCAACAGCGAAGGAGATGTCATGTTTAATACAATGAGTTAACTACAACGAAGCACAAAGTTGAACTTAGATATGGAATTTCAGATTCCATAACCTCTTCAAGGGTCTCATTTGCATATAACGTATAGACAATCACAGGAATACTCAAAGGTGACACCTTCGGGGTGTAGTACGATTGGTAGACCAAAATACCGCCAGAATAATGCTTCAACTTCAGGTCAAGGCATAATAGAGTTTTCCCAATATCCTTCATCTAAAATTCCATCTTCAGGTGCGAGACAGTTTTCTCAAGCTCTTCCGGAGTCTTAGTGAGATTCGTGTCAACGACATAAATTGTAACTTTAGCAATTCGGAATAAGACTTCATAGTTTAACACGCAAGGGCATTCATTTATATCCCTGACTGATCAAATAATCACTTAGACTGGTATACCACATCCGTCAAATTTTTCAATCCATAAGTGAACGCCTCAAACAAGTTAAGAGAGTGTTCCGTGGTTTGGAACTATTTGAATTAGTCCATGTAATTCTTTGAGAACTTACTTATAAATCTCCGTATCAATATCCCTATGGAGAAAACACTAACCACATTTCATAATGCTGCTATCAATCACATGACGTTTTGAGAGAAACCTTGCACCGTAAGGCGTGCATCAAATCGCACTGTTTCATTCATCTCATAACGCTTCATTTCCCACTTTACCTTGGGCAGTGTAGGAACGACAGGTCCAAAACACACTTTGGTAAGGAATTTAACCTGAATTGTAATTTCGGTTGTCCAATCAGTTATACGTTGTCACTTAATCAACGGAACACGGTTCAATATCGTCGTTTTTCATTTATGTCTGTAGCTACCATATAAGTGAAAACATTATCGATGATAATCTCATTTCAATTCCATTTAGCTCATCCAAACTAGTATACTAGACGAAGAACTTCAAGTCTGGGGAGTAATCCAGATTAATCTTATGAGATGGAAATGATTTGAGATAACGATCGAGTTTAGATTCATTGTTGTGCCGGGTCTTCCTCTTCTAGGGAAGTGAATCCTACGAACTGAATGATTTGTCGTGGTCTAAGCCAAGACAGATTGATTGGTTATCCGTCGGTGTACCGAACCGTCCAACAAGGGCGGCACACCTTCCAGGAATGTTAACTCGATGTTTGTTAAGTACGTTTATCCTTGCAGGCATGTTTGCAGCTGGTATACGATCTCATCACTTTAGCTAGATAAGAGGAATGCGTCTGGAGCAACATTCTGAAAGCTAGAATTCATCTCACTTGCTTATCACACTTGTGCTGTATGGGGATCAAGATGAGACATAGTGGGCAACGTCCATGCAACTTCGTGTCATTCTACAAGAACATTGACGTTCTTATCTCCCCCTAACAGCGGGAAAACTGTCTTATTAAAGTGACAACTCGCAAATGAGCGGTAAAGAGATGGCGTGCAAGGGCTTTAAGAGAGCTAGTGTGAAGGAGAATCATAATCGACAAAGATTCACATCCTTCTTTGAGGACCCATGTTGGTATGTTGCGGCGGCGCAACTTGGCACATGGAATGCACACCCAAATGCATAAATACGAAAAATGTCAAGTTCGTACCCAGTAACCAACTGTAACGTCAAAATGGTTGGGTGGCAATGGGCCTCAAGGCAGACCAACATAGTTGCATACTAGGTTGCAAAGCCCTAGGCAGAAACTAAAAACTTGGTACATTTACCAAAATCCAGGCGATCATTTAAATTGCGCTTTATGTTCGCTAAGTGAGGCTATTTGGGGTGAATCATGGGAATTCGATGTTCAATTATAAACCCAAAATACATGCAATACTTTATCGAAAACCGTTGATATAAACTCTCCGGCATTATCTAGTCTCCCAGACTTTATGGGATAAGTAGGGTGGTGAACCCTTAATCGGCCAGGAGGTTTAGCAGCAATATGTGTAGATAAACATGTGACCAGTTTGTCGATTCATCAACCAAAACCATAAGTATTTATATGGTCTGCATTTTGGTTGGATTAGTCCACATATATTCCCTTGAATCCACTATGAAAAAAGGGTGATTTCATATCTTGGCGAGGGATGGTTTAGAAAATCAATTTCCCTAATGAGTAGGCTTGGCAAAGTGTGCTTGTAGGCACAAGATCCTTACTTCGGGTAAGGAGATGTGTCGTAGCATTATTGTTCGACCTAAGTGTCCCAAAAGGTTGTGCAAAAGCAAGTAAACTGCTCAATCACCAGGCTTCAAGTCGGTCACATGTGGTGTGTTCCCAGTTGGGAGACAACCCATTGGCCCCAAATCAAAGCTTCAAGCTCATTTTTGGAGGTGGTGTAAAGATATTTCACTCTATTTTCTTCAGTGGTTTCATTCATGATCATTGTCATCTCAAATATCCTTAAAAATTCAACGATAGAGAGAGTTTAAGGTCCTTTAAATGGGTAGTTCAATACCATTCATACAACGAGGAGCGTGCCAATGCTCTTAATCAGGTTGGATAGACCTGAAGTCGTTGTTAGAGATGTGATTTAGGTGTAAAGTTAATGTGCGTAGTATTGCATTCGTCTAAACACTAACTTCCCCACATTCCTACCTAATCAAATGTTTAATTAAATTTGGTCACATGTATACAAGAAACATGATTCAATTAACTCATATTCGAGGACAATATCAATAAGATTATCCATAAGTAAAACAAACACCAAACATGAATCCAAGAACATGAAAAAATGTTTACAAAGTAAATGGTTTACTAAGGGGATTCGGCCAACAAGGCCATCCATGTCAAAATTCTGCTCTTCCAACGATGTTTGGTGGTGCAAAATTAGTCTCACATATTGACTACTAGAATGGTACTCCTCAACGACATTGGTAGAGGCATGAACATGTGCATAACCAATGATCTATTCCATCGAGACGGAAGTAGATTCTATAGGGTTAAGGTATGGGAATACTATCTCTTATTCTTTAAGTTTTAGGTCTTAGGTACAAAGGTTCACACTTCAGGCATGATGCCATACCTTGGTTGGCCCTGATTCTACCCTATGTTGTAAAAACAAACTCGAAATTGGATTGTGAGAGACAGACCCAAAATTGGATTCGGTAGGTCTCAGCCAAAGTAGAGTAGTACCGTTTGGTGCACCTCTGCCGAAGCAGAGCATGCCCTTTGGTGCATCCCTGCCGAAGTAGGGCACCACCATTTGGTATGCTTTGACCAAACTGGGCCGAGCCATTCGGTAGACTTCAGCCGAACTGAGTCTATACCTTTCTCTCACGTTTGTGGTAGTAATCAGATCCGAGAATTTGGTAAACTTTCTCTTTCTACACTGCTGCTTCAGAAGTGAGTTAGAAACATGGAAGGACGAGAAAAATATTCTCCAGTCAAAATTCGATCGGATTTATAAACTTCAAAATTGTACTCATTCATGGACGTAATCATAGTGTGCTTCAGGCAATGTCTTGTACCCCACATAAAGTGGTTTCTATTAGAAACTTCCAAATAAGGGAAATCCAACTTGTGACAGTTCGACAATCCATTGAATTGGAGGGAACAAGATTGAGATTAGTGCTATGGGAATGAATCATCCATAAGCATCAAAGTTAGAACATTCGAGTTCTAAGATATGGTTTTCATAAAAAAAAGTCGGGTTTTCATGGGTGTATTGTTTTATGAAAACTTCGGGTTTCAAAAGCACTAAATTTGAAACTTCAGGTTCAATTTAGTTTATGAACGTTTAGTTCATAAAAGAGAGGTTCCTGCAAGAACACAGAATGCAATATGCTGGTTTAAGTATAGTGGATTTGAGTTGCTTCGGGAACTCCAGTGTGAGTGCTTCGAGACTACGAAAGGATGTCAACGGTTCAAAGAAAAGAAATAAAATATTGAATCGATAATGTCCAAAAGTGATATTCAGGTCAATAATTTTGGATTAATTATCAGATTAATGGACTGCATGTCACTTTTAATTAATTCAATAGATTGGAACCAAACGGGGTCAATCGTGGAAGCAAAATAATACAAAGTTTCAAGCCATATTTTTGGGCTAGATGGCTACAGGCCATACAAAAAAAACACCTTAAAATTGGCTAAGGCCGTGAAATCGGGCACCAAAAATAAAAAAATTTAGGAAGCTTTAATAAAAAGGGCTTGGGCCAACAAATATTTAACTAAAAACCATCACAAAATGTTATTTAACCAAAAGGGCTCAAAGTTTAATAAAAAAGCCATCCAAAACTATTGTCCACGGGCCAAACTTACAAGCCCAACCCGCTACAAATCTACACTTCCGTAAATATCCCTAAATGATTCGATGCAAGAGGAAACTGCAGTTCTTTGAGACCACGAACCGCGAAGAGGTTGAAGATATGTTCAGATCGAGCTTTATGATCAACTCTCGTGCCAAAAGGAGCTGCCCATGTACATAAATCAAAGCTGCTTCATGGATCGGTGCCAATTTACTATTATTACACCTTTTTTCTTATTTATTTTTTCACAATTTTTGGTCTCTAGGTTTTATATATGTGGGATATGTACGGTCCAAAACGTGGCAATCACGTTCGTATAATTTGTATTACAAGTTCATGGAATCAAGCCTGGTAGGCAAGATTGAATTTCCAGGTTATATATATGAGGGGTCCTTGGATGAGTTTTTCAGACAGTTGGATCTAGATTTATATTTGTATTCCTTCATCATCCGTGAGTGTGAATTACTTCAATTCCTTCACAACTAACCAAATGGTAAATTCTGGATGTACATCTTTTGTTTAATTATGTTCAATCAATCATATGAATTACCTTTCCTCCACAACTAGCTAGCTAATTGGTCTTCTTTGAATTCTTATTATTTATTCTCTTTGGATGTTGAACATATCTTCAACCTCTTCGCGGTTCGTGGTCTTGAAGAACTGCAGTTTCCTCTTGCATGAAGAACCCACCCTTCTGGCCGGCTTTCTCTGCGCAGGCAGACATGTAAGAATCGTGGGGATTTTGTTCTCTTTGGATGTTGGCGTGCGGCACTCGGAGACAACTCTTCACCAACCTCAACCCTGAAATACCCCTAAAGGAAGAGTCAGTTCAAATCAAAGTTGAAAATGGAAGCATTCATCGGAACAAAACTGCCGAACCAAGTTCAAAGAAGTTTAATGGCAGAAATTGACGAAAAAGTGTGTGGAAAAAAAAAAAAAAAACCAAAACATAAAACTGTTTCTGGAGAACCCAAAACATAACACTATTTCTAGAAAAACTAAATCAGATACAGTGTTTGTTTTGTCTGTGCACAAACAAACACTGTATCTGGAAAAAAAAAAAACCAAAATCTAGAAACAATGACTTAAATTCCATAAACAGTGACTTAAATTTCAGAAACAGTGAGTTAGATTCCAAAAACAGTGACTTAGATTCAATATTAAAACTCACGTCAGCTCCAAGCAGAGCATCGATCATCGTTTCATTTTCTGGGTTTTCTTCCTTCATTCTTGGTGCATATATCAATTTTTGAATTTCCTTGTCCAAATTAGATTCAGATTTGGAGAATAACCAGACTTTGAGAAGAAAAAAATCCCAAATTATTGAATCCAATCTCCAAAAGTATAATTAAAAAGAAACAAACAGGAAAAGAGCTGTGCAATTGAATCAAGGAGGATGACACTCAAACTGAATCCATTTTCCATGGAAGTGGAAAAAACCAAAAATTCCAATTCCTTGCACCCATTTCTCCATAAACCTAGAAAGAAAAATATATCTTTACCTGTGATAGAACCACCTTCCCCAATTACAAAATCTGGAAAAGAAAAAGAAAATAGAAAAAGCAGATGAGAAAGAGAGAGAAAAGTGACTTCAACCATGACGTTCAACTTTCATAACACTGTTAATGTTAAACATTTCTAGGAAATAGTATGATTTTTTTGCCACTTTTTTAGAAAACAATGCAACCCGTTATGTTTTGAATCTGCAACTGTCTTTGAAAAAACTAACACTGTTTTTGGAAAAACCTAACATTGTCTCTGGAAAAACTAACACTATCTCTGGAAAAATTAACACTGTCTCTGTAAAAACTAACATTGTCTCTGGAAATATTAACATTGTCTCTGCAAAAACTAACACTGTCTCTGGAAAAACTAGCACCGTTTCTGGAAAAACTAACATTATCTCGGGAAAAACACTGTCTCTAGAAAAATTACCACTGTCTCTGGAAAAACTAACACTGTCTTTGGAAAAACTAACACTGTCTCTGGAAACAGTGACTTAGATTCCAGAAACAATGTTACTTAAAATCCAGAAACAGTTTATTTTTATAGTCCATAAACAGTGACCCGTCGTTATTATTGAATAGCTTACAGATCTCAAATTTATTTTCTGGAGAAACAAACGATCAACTCTACTGACGAAGAAAAATTGAAAATCATTACCTCAAATATACTATGAATAATAATGATGATCACATTTCAACGAAATAATACAAAATATAAATTAAATAGCATGAGCATCTATATTTTTGTTTCAAAGAAAAAGAAGAAGGTCTGCAAAACAACGATGAACTCCATTAACGACGAAAATCTGGAACTCAACCTAAAAAAGTTAGGGGTAAAATCGATAAATCATAATTTATTATAGTTGAGCCATTTTTAGTTGGACTGCTTTAATATGGGCCTTATACTATTCATTAAACAAAACTTAAATCATGGTTTTTTTTTATTAAAACTAAAACTTTTCAAGCTATTTTCATTAGTTTTCCTTAAATTATGGGTGCGGGCTGAAAAAAAAAAAGTCAAAAAATGGCTTTGGGCTAAGAACAAAAGGTAGCCCAACAAAGGATTGTTGGCTGCTGTCCAGAATAAGGCCCTGAAGCAAAGGCTGCATGTTAGGCTCGGGTCATGGTCGCAAAGCAACCCAAATGGCTGCAAGTGGTAGCGGGCCGAAAGGAACAGCCAAGTCAACAGAGGAGAAAAAAACCCAAGCCGGATTGGTGCAGGCTGCTGGAGTTGTATGCCCAATAGTGGCTACTGCAAGGAGAGATAGCATATTGTACCGAGTCACATGGGGATGCAGCTGCAGGCTGCCAAAAGAAGATTTAGTTAGCTATACATGTGTACAATTTGGAAAGTTTCAAGCTCTCAAACTTGTCATATATAACGTCATGTATTTCAGTTGTACATATTCATTCACCTTAAAGGGCTATCTCACCTCACCTTCTATATATTCTCTCGGTCAACAATGTTAGAAACATCACAAGCTAAGGAGAGAGAAACATATATATAAACACCAAGCTTAAGGAAATTGAATGGAAGGTACTCTTTCTTCTACCAAGGGCATTAGGCTAACACAATTAGTCAGATGAGTATATGATAACCATTTTCAAACATTAAATTTTAACTCCAAATTACCTAAGTGTCAAGAAGTAACAATCAACAAACTTCAGATTTTAACTCAAAATTACCTAAGTGTAAAGAAGTAACAATCAATTTAACCACAAGGTGAAATTCATTAATGCATGTTAGGATATTTTTATTTCAAATATAGCTATCGAAACTATTAGACGATATGGGGTGACTGATGCTGCACATAACTGATGTTGCATACATATGGGGTGACTGATTATTAGACGATATGGGGTGACTGATGCTGCATATGATTGATGCTGTATACTGATTGATTATTAGACGATATGGGGTGATTGATATGGGGTAATTGATGCTGCATATAACTGATGTTGCATGACTGATGCTGCATATATATGACTCACTGCCTGAGCCGTCACTTAATGATCCTGAACCCTGGTCCTATCGTTTGAAAAAATGAGAGTGTCTAGGGCCAATGGGGTTAGAAGAGCTAGCTGGCTCCCTCATACTCCGAGATTGGAATCCTCGACCCCTCTGACTCTGATTCTGTCTCCGGGGCTAGTTGTGGAACTGAAGCTAATCTTGATTAAAAATGTCCTACCTTGTATGTTCGATATTCAAGGTTGTCTTGATCATCTCTTCGTAGGATCTATGATTCTGAGAGGCCACAAGTTCACTATAGTCCGAATTCAGCGAGATCAGCGCCTAAATCATCATCTCTCCTTGATTCCCATAGGTTCCCTCATGGTTTCTCGCCAAGTGCCAGAAAGTACTATTGAACTCGGTGATGCTCAGGTCGCATTGACGAAACTCCAGGAACTCTTGCCTTTTCCTTAACTGATAGCTGGGGCTCAGAAAGTATGGAGTTTCCTGAAAGTAGCCCATGTCATCAAAGAACCAGGTGGACGAGAGTTCTTCACTGATCTCCACCAAGACCTCGCATTTCCTTGAAGAAAGTAAGCAGTTGTATTCGCCCATTTAGTCATTGGGCATTTCATGGCCTCTAAAGTATCCTCCATTTTCTCCAACCAACCTTTAGCCTCCTCACAGGCTCCAACTACCCTTAGTTTTGAAACTCCGTGGCTACGAGCAATTTCCATGTATGTATGACTCGGTCTATTATTCCCAGAAAGAGCATTTCGCATAGCAGTGGTCAACTGTTGAATTCCCCCTATTAAACCAGAACGAGCTCGTCGAGGCACATTCCCACCAGCAGGATCCATGATTTTGATAAGAGACAAACATGATTTAGAAGAACTGAAGATTATGGATACAAGAAGGATTATGATTACCAAATGGAAGAACAAAGTCATACGTATACTCTGAACAACTAGGCTCTAATACCAATTTGACATGCCTCGATCCTAATATCCTCGGGACATCAGGATGACCGACACCCGAAGGTGACGCAAGCCATTTATGAATGCAAATGCTGAGAACATATGAAGCATGCACTTAAAGTGTAGCAAGATAAACGAATGTGACTATTCATGCAGTAGTAGAGTACTATCTTAATACTAAAATTCAACTGCCAACAATGAATACATAATGACAATGCATGACATGCTCATAGCATACAACTAATACAGAGTACAAGCGGAAGGTAAGATAGAGAAGTGCTATTACAATAGATGCCAAAGCAGAGAATATAGCACAATGTCACTGGTAGGGGAATGCCTCGTAGCTCGGGTCGTATTCCTCGTACCTAGGTTCTGAGGGGATATAAAACAAACATGAGTAGACCAAGTTGATATATATATATATAATAAAACAGTTATCAACATACTAACCCCCAAAGTTTTATGAAAACTAATAGCATAATAAGTGGTAGGTTTTTCAAAAACCCTAGCATGCCATAAAACCTTCACAAAACATATCTTTTATATAGTGCTAACTAGTGGTATTAGTATCGGTATCTATTTAATCAGGACCTTTCCTTTGCCAAACAAGCCATTTAGAACACTTCCTTCATTTGCCAAACATGCCCAACCTACGCCCGGCCGAAGCCAATATAAATATCATTGCCAAACAGGCCCAACCTACGCCTGACCAAAGCCAATATAAATATTATTGCCAAACAGGCCCAACCTATGCCTGGTCGAAGCCAATATAAGTATCATTGCCAAACAGGCAGAACAGTGACCACTACATATGCACAAAATCATTGAACATAATCTTTCCAAACATAGGTACATATATCTGAAAAACATCTTCATAGTATAAAGTCATCCATTATCTATACTATAAAGAAGTGTGTAAAAACATGTTTTAAATAGTATATTGTCATCCATCAAATATCCTACAAAGAACATGGGTTCAATAGAAAATATGGTATTCCAAAATATTCTCAGTAAGCATAATATCTCATAAAATGTTTCATAAAACGTAATCAATAAATCATGATTTTCATGTATGCATTTCTACTATTAAAACATGCAATTTAGAAGGGGTTCACTTACAGATACTCCATCGCAGATGAGCCGTACGAAATAGGAATAACGGAATCGCCGCTAGAAATTGCGCCTAAGCACATAAAGGGTACAATTAATGAAACTATACTCAATCGAATGAATTTCAGGAAATGGACGTCATAAACGGGTTCAGGACGTCGAATAACATAAAAATGGACCTCGGGTACGGCCACGCGCCTCCGCAAGGTGGCGGCTTCGACGGCCACGTGCGCCAAGCGCCGCTGTGGGTCGCCAAAAAATTCACCAGCGCCGCCGTGGATGGTGGCGCGTGCATCTCACGCGCCGGCCACACAGGGCTGGGTTGGGGTTCAAACCGGGTTTCGGCTTTTGGGCCTGGGTTATTGGGCCTCTGGGCTTAGGACTAAGTGCACACGGCTCGAAGGCCAAAACCCTATGGGTTTTGGGTTTGGTCCTAACGGGCCTTGGGCTGAAGGCCTGGCCCAAATCCTTTGGGATTTCAGAAAGAAAATAAAATAAATAAAAGGAAAAAGAAAATGGTTGGGTTGGGCTTAGCGGGCCTGAGGCCCGGTCCTATACACAGCCCGAAGGGCCAGGTTTGACTGGGGTTGGTTGATGATGAGTCCATATTATACCATATATTTTACCCCAATCTTAGTATTAATTTATTGGTTATTTTGGTAGAATTTTGATACTTTGTTATATATTTTTAATGTAAAACATTCGACTTCCTCTGGAGCAAAAAGTGATCAAACGGTGAATTTTGGAATGATTCTAATTGGAGGATTTTGTGAGTCTTTCAAGATGATTGTGTCAAAATTTCAGATTTTTCTACCAAGCCGTTTGATCGTGGCGATCAAATTAAGGCCAGCACGCAGCTTTCCCAGATTCATGTTTCTGAATGTTTTGGGCGTTTTGGAGGTCAATATGGCATATTTTAAGGAAGATTCCTTCTGAAGATTTGGAGGGGACGTCTCAAGCTTTAAAAAGAGACCTTTTAGGACCAAATCGGAGCTGATTTGGTTGGTCAAAAGTCTAATTTTCTGAGAAGTTCGAATTTTAGTTTAAATAGGAAACCTTTTATTTTCTGTTTTATTATTTTATTATGTTTCCTAGTTTTATTCTAAGACCTTTTACTAGTAGGATTTTAATTGGAGTAGTATAAATAAGGCTTTTTAGCCATTAGGAGAGAAAAGGAGGGGACGCACGCACTACTCTAGGGAGTTTTTGAAGTTTATTTTTTAAGGTGTTTTATATCCTTTTTCTATTTCAATAAAATTCCTTTTGTTTTATGGTTGTTCGTAACTAATTTTCATTTGCTAGGGCGATGCCTTGAGCCTTAGCATGAATATGTAGTTTTTATTTAATTGCTTATGATATTATACATGCTTACTTTGAATTATTAATCACTGTACTTTAAACTGTCTCTATATCTTAATGCTTAGCTACCATTAGGATGTTTAGATAAGTAATTGGCTGCAATTCGGTCGGAATGCCACTGGGGAATTGAGTATTGCTTCTTGTGATTGATAGTTGTAATTTCACCTAGGGCGAATGCCACGTCTTAGGGGTTGCATGGTTTTTCAAAGGGTTTTCACAAAGCGTAATGAGTCATGCATGTTTATATTTGATCTGAATGCCATAGACGGATTGCATGTTTGATATACGTTCTAGCGTGAATGCCACAAGTAGAATATGCATAAGGAAAACCTAACCTTCAAAGTTGCATCTGTAATTCATAAGTAATTGGTAAATCTACATAAGATTGTTAAGGGAACGGCGGAACCCTAGGCCTTTTACAATTTGGTTTTCAAAACGTTTTCTTTTGTTTTCTTTTCTTTGCTAATTTCTTTAATCATTTTAATTAAATTCGTTTTTATTATTTTTAAATTCAAAATCAATCTTTTCCAATTTTGTTTTCAAATAATTAGCTAAGAACTAGTTTAAATACATATTATTCATTCAATCCCTGCAAAAAACGACATTGCTTGAGACGTTTATACTACAACTACCTTGTTCTCTTGCACTTAGTATTTTTATCCTTACTTTTGCAGGTGGTAGAAATCCCTATCAAGAAATTGGTGCCGTTGCCAGGGATTATTTCAAATAATTTCTGTTTATCATATTCTTAGTTAATTATTATTGTACACACACACACACACACACACACACACACATATATATATATATATATATTATTTTATTTATTTAATTGGTAATTTTATTTCGTAGGTTTATTTCTGAGAAGAGTGCAACAATGGCGTGGGAACTGCCATCACCACCGGACCATAACCTTTATGGGACTCTTCAGCGGCAATGGTGGACATGGAAATACCACCAGCAGGACCACCTTTATGGATCTCTTTCGCAAAACAGGGTTTCTATGGATTTAAACCTACAATATGTGCTCTTTGCTGTTCAAATACCCATGAAATTTTGCAATGCCCGGAAAGGAAATATTTTCCTGACCATGTGAAGGAACATATTAATATGAGGAATGACTTACAATGGCGTTAGAACGATCCCAGTTTTGATTACTACGCTCCAGACTTGAAAAAGCATCCTAGTTTTAGATGGGCAGGTACTCAACAATCTTTTGAGCAGCCTAATGTGCCACAAACGTCAAAGGACGGTTCGGCTACTAGTACATTAGAATGTGTGAAGAGCTATAATAACATTTTGGAAGACGATGAAATTACAAAGCCACCTGCCAGTGACTCATGCCAAAGGAAGGAAACAGCCCCTGATTACATTGAAATTTCTGCAGAATGTATTTCAACCCAAGTTTATATACCACGCATTCTCTTTCAAGAGGCTGCAATACAACCCACAAAGCTGCAGGAATGCACTGAAACTGACCGACTACATGGGGATGCTCACACCAAATCAGAATCTTGGAAATTACATGGCCAGATCTTGGACGCTACAACTTTGGATACAGGGCAGGTTACTGATACAAATGTTTTTGTTATTGTATTGGGCAGTACACGAGCACAGCTAATTGTACTAGAAGAAATTCGGGCCAAGTCCTACAAGCTAGCTAAGACATACAAGCACTGGGAGAAAAAGTTTAATGGCAGCCAGATTCTTCATAGAGACATTCCACCGGTGCAGAAGTTGTGGGTATTAAATAGAAGGTGGAAGTTAGTTCAACGGAGATACAAGCCTTGTAGGAAGGGACTTTATTCCGTCTCAAAGACTAATTCACACAAAAGGGTGGACAAGAAAGGTTCAACCAGTGAATTTAAATCCACAATTCTGGTCAATCCTTACCTACCGTTACCATATGATGCTGTCAAAGAGTGATTGACTCTAAAAGAACAAATCACGTGATCACCAGTTTCTGTCAAATCCATCTAGCTACAGACGTTAACTAAAACGCTAATTGGGAGGCAACCCAATTTTTTTTTTCTAACTATTTTCTTGTTATTTTGTTTATTTTATTTTTCCTGTTTTTATTCCTAATTACAAAAATCACAACAAAAAAAAAAAAAAAAAAAAGTCAGAAAATTGAAAAAAAAAAAAATTGCAATTTTTAATTCTTGTTATTTTTCTTTACTCATCTAATTAGGTTTTTTATTTGTGATTGCAAGCTGCATTCGGAATCCGTCTAATCGCAATTAATCGTGGATGCATGGCATTCATCTATTCACATCAGTATGCATTCAACTATCCATTCATCACAGCTTTGCATTCAACATCAACATTAATGTGCAGAAATTTAAAAGGAAAGCCAACTGGAGTTTGAGTTTTCAGAAACGTTACAGTGGGTTTGCAAAGAAGACTCTGTACTACTTGGACACATTCCACTCATTCGCTCTCACATTTCAATGAAAAAAATATATACTTCAATACAAGTTTAGGGGTGGACCAAGTAGCACAGAGGAGACCAGTACTTAAGCTAAGTTCAGATCCAGATTTTTGCACGAATTTTCCTCGGCATTCATCATCAGGAGACATGCACAACAAAGGGACAATTATGAGCATGCAGATATCATATTCCTACATGGGTGCACGAATACATAAAGACACAGATTCACATAATCTATTCATCCAAATCGTGGTTGAAAATTTATACCTTTCGTTCAACTTTAAGATCTGCGATTTGGGTTGTTTCCTGATGTGGATCCGAGAGTCCTGCACACGATATACACATGCATGCGATTACAGTGATGGTTGTACTGAGATGGGATTGATCTGGTGGTTGAGCAAGGAGGCGAGTTGGTTTCAAGTTAGGGGTTGCAGGATGTACTTCGAATATGAGCTATGGTTTTGGAGGCAAAGCTAGGGAGCAGCGGTTTTGTGTTAGGGTTTGAGAGAAATGAAGAGAGATGAAGAAAGCTCTCATGGCTCTGGGCTCAAGGCTAGAGAGAGGAGGGGAGAATGGCAGAATTGGGAAGCGAAGGAGCATGGGCTGCTAAATTATACATATACTAAAACCCAGTTATCTGGCACTGTTTTGCACTGTTAATGAACAGTGAAATGACGAAACTACCTTTATTTTCTTCTCTGTTCTCCGTTCTTTTTCCTCCTTGGCACAGTGAATTTACATATTTGTCCATGCTTGCCCATGTGTCGATCATCGTCGGCTGCTCCCCTTCCACTGCATCTCGAATTTTCCTTTCGTTTCCACTTCTTTCTCTCACAAAACTAGGCTTTTCATTTGCTACACGAACTCCAGTTCTCTCTCCCGATTTTGCACGAATCTATTCCATTCCGATTCCAAAAAACCCTAATCCCCTTTTCAGTAAATTGAAATGGTACTAGCTGAACAGAGTTTCTCTTTGCAACTCCTCTCCCCTAGGCTTGATCCTTAACTATGGAGGAAAGCTCGCTTCTTTTATTCTCCCCATTTAAACCCCTCACTTTTACCCATTTGATCCGCGTGTCAACCATCGTTCCTCTCTACAATTCGACAGGGTTTTCATCGCTTTACCATTTGGTTTGTGTTTTGTCTCTCGCCAATCCCTCTGCTTCTCTCCAGGTTTTGCTCTTGCTTTTAGTTTCTCTCAAATCTTCTGTTCTTAGTTTTTCTTTTTTGGGGGAATTGTTTGGGTTCTGTTTCCAAAGGGGTTATGCACCACTGTAAACCTTTGATTTTTCGCTGTTTTACGGAAGCTTATAAAATTTGTTTCAAAGGTTTATTTTTTATTTTTTATTTTGCGATTGCTAACGCGAGAGTTTCAGAGTGTTTCCCTCTTTATCCGTCTGCAATTCCGGGTTTTTGACCGGCCTTCTGACGAATTTTTAGTGTAATCTGGCCACGGCCTGCCTTCAGATCATTGTTCAAACAAGTTTTATTCAACTCAGGTAGGTTTTCTAACACCTGTGTGTGAGTTGTTATTTTGAATTTGTGTTGATTTGGATGAAACACTAACTGTTTAGTTTTGCGGTGAGTTGTGCCAGTTTATGCAGGCTTTGCCTACTAAAAGCAGATTTTGCGTTTGGTTTGGGTATGCTTTCCCTCCGCTGAGATTTGGTACGAGTTGGAAGGCTGTTGTTGGTTTGGGTTTGCTTTCCTTGCTTCCACTCCTTTGTAATTGTGTATGCATTTCTTATTTGAATAAGTGTATTTGTGTTTTTGTTTTTGAAGCTTCATTTTGTATGATTTCATTTTAATAAATGTGTCAAATTTTAAGAAAGCAGGAGTGCCTTGATGAATTGTTTCTTGATTTTGTGTGATTTCATTTAGATAGATATCTTAAAATTTGAGAAGGCAGATGGGCTTTTAACATTTGTTTTTCGTTGTTTAAGCATCTAATGTTATCAACTAAGAGACCAAGTTTTCCTGCATTACTATAATTACATTTTTTTTTTTTTTTGAGAAATATGATAGTTCATTGATATAAGGAGAAGCAGTACAAAGAAAGTTCCAGGTTCATCATTTATCTCTGGCGTTATGATCATTGTATGAAGATGACACTTTTACAATTTTTTTCTCTTTGGATTTCAGTTGTTTACCATATATCCTTTTGCTATTTAGTTCTTTTCAGGTTTGTGAATGTTTGGCTTGTGTTTTAACTGTACAGTAGCACACTTTTTCCAGAAAATGAATTTTAGCTCAATAATCTTACTCAACCATTAAATGTATACTTATTCAAACTTTACCCTCATGTTACAAATGTTTTTACAGGGCATGTCTCAGTAGCCATCAATACAGAATGTAACACCAAAAGACTTATAGGGATATAAATGGAGCTTTTACCATATAACTCAATGTATTTTTAAATTTAGGCACTTTTAATCATCTATCTATGAAACCAACTTTACTCTCATTGTTAATATTTGTTATACAACCACAAATCAAATACATACGTCCCGTTGTTGTGAAACTAATGTTTTTTTTAGAAAATGTTAATTTCTGTCATCGTGTCAGCCCCAAAAAAATGCAATTCCAATGGTAAACAATCATATGTAATAGTATTTATATTTGTCGAAACCTATAAATAATATTCTGGAAATTTTATTGATCTTACGATCCTTGCTGCAAAACATTTACAATTGTACTCTATTTTAATCTCTGGCAACCGAATTGAGATCGGTCTGAAAGAGCTATGTGTGTATACTGTTTTCAAGATAAGGTGTTCGTGGATCTCAACTTTTAATTTGTTTCTCAATTTTCTTTTTTAGTTTTGGATTTGTAAAAACCGTCTATTGAATTGAATACTGGTATGATCCCTTACAAGAGAAAAAAGCTTCATTTTTTTCTTAATATTTTAGTTTTTGTTAATTTTTTTTCACAAAGTAGCTTAGGTGGTAGGTGTATTACTAATTAGCTACAGAAGTTATATATTTTTATGAGTATAGTATGGATGCAGGTTTGCTGTATTGCTTTTTGGGATAAGATTACTCTAAATACACAGGAAAAATTGAATTGATATTATTGGTTTGTATGTAGAAATCTCAATTACCCTGAAATCTGAAGTTGTAAAGGTACTCATCTCTTTCTCTTTGACTTTTGCTTCGTTTTTACCTCTTTTTCCATTTTTGGGTAACATTTTGTGCTTCATAATTGGCTTTAATACGAAGTTTTTTGAAGCTATTGAAACCCATTTGGTTCTGTTTGACTGATTGTCTATTTAGGATTTTTTCTGTTTTGCTTGGTGGGTTCAGGATCATTTAGGTTTATATTTGATTTCGAGTTGGTTAATATTTTTATTAGTTGCAGATCACATTTAATGTGAAAGTTTGAATCTTTGTGGTTTTTTCAGTGGTAATTCTTGGGTACCTAGACATTTATCCAATAAATAAGTTCATGACATTGTTTTTAGGGAAGGGTAGAAGTCCTAGGCAGCAATCTCTCTGCAATCATCGCGGGGAAAATATCGTGGTCATTTTGAGCTCAGATTCAGCCAGCCTATGGTAAGCCTTTCTTTTTCGATTGCTTTCATTTGTTTATGTGTGAATCAATAACTTTTTTTAGGAATAATGAATGTCACCAATGCTGATAAATCAATTCTTTGTTCGAAACTTGAACTGTAGATCTGTGCAAAATATCCATACATGGATCAGTGCTATGGACTCTTCTCGACCTATGGACCTCAAATTTCACTGTGTCTTCCATCATTTCTCCTACTTCACCATATATGGAGCTATTACATTTGCAATCATATTAATTCCTTGAAAACAATAGTTATCTCTCTAACATGCTAATTTTGGAATATATTGTCGTTACCTTGCTGTACATTAAAATGGAAATATGAAAAATACAACCGGTTTAAGAAGCTAATCTCTATTTATGTTCTTGGTTGTCTACGATAAGTTTTAGTTATGTGAATTAGAAACCATTTATGATTTAACTTCGAAAGTCTCTCTTAGCACCCCTCTGGGTAGTTTCGTGAATGAGAAAGATAGTAGGAATTCAATTCATTATTTTAATTCAAACATGTTGAAGTTTCTTTTTGCATTTTCATATGCTCTGGCATTATGGTCTAGATTGTGGTAACCGTTGTAGGAAAAGTAAGTGTTGAAAGTAACTGGCCTTTTCTGTATCATTGCTCATTTCTTCTACAAAATATTGTGCACAAATCAACAAGAACGAGGACAAGGGAGACAGGGAGATCTAGATTGATGGACAAAGAGTCTTCCTTTTTGTTTTTCCTTTGTCTTAAGGTATAGATTCCCTTATTTAATTCAATTTTTTTTGTTTCCAAGAGCAGTTTGAAGGATTTAAAATGTTCTCATTTGGTGTAGATAGGGTTCACACTCCTCACTACATTGTAAGTTTGACTGACTCATCCTATAACAATTGCTTCATAATTATAATATTCATAACCAGATGGCTTTTTCGACTGTGATTCGATTGTTGTTTTCCTTTTCAATTGTTCTTCAATTTTGTTCCGGTTTGTGTTTGCGGTTTCCATTTGATGTAATCCCTCCTCTCAGTTTCCTTTTTAGAATTTTTTTTCTTTTCCTTTTCACAATGTTTATATTTTTCTCCATGATGGAAGTTTTAGGGTCTATGATTTCATTTTTGGTTACGAATGTGCATTAATAGCTATTGGTTTATTTATTTATTTTATTTTATTTTTTTTATAATTTAGATCCTGCAAGTTCGAGGCATTGGTGATGGAAGTAAATTTGTTGCAATCAATTACAAATCATATGGGCAGAGGTTTCGCAATTTGGTAAAATGGTTTTACCAAGTCTTCTTCCTAATAGGTAATAGATCATCTATTATTGTTTTTACATTCAATTTGATTCCAATGAGTTGCACATATATAATTTGGATTTGATTCCTTTGCTTCATAGACAATTTTTGAAATTCTTTTTCTATTTCTCTTCTAATTTCAGTCAACTACGCTAGGCGAAATGAAAACAGACCCATTAGATTAAGGAAGTTCAATGCTACTCATTGTCCTTATTGTAGATAGGGTTGTAAATAGATTTTCCACATGTTTATAAATAGTATGGCTTATCATATATATATATATATATATATATATATATATATTTAAAAACTTTCTACATATTTTGTACAATTTCAAAACCCGTAGCATCGCGCGGGCACTCTTGCTAGTGTTTACATAATGAAGCATCTAGGTTTATTCACACGTGTGGTTCCGTGTGTGTTGTGTAAAGCTCAGCGCCTCTTCTTATACTTTTTCAAATTTTTACGATGCTTCCTGGTTGCTCTTCCAGGTCTCAGGTTCGAATCCCAGGTGTGTTAGTTTCCTTTTCTTTTATCTTGTTTTTTGTTTTATTTGTTATTTTATTTCTTTTATTGTTTTCTATTTTCTTTTCCTAGTTTATTTTCTTTATCTTTGTTAGTTGTTTTACGTTTTTATTTTTGTTTATTTTCTTTTCTTTATTTTCCCACACCTTGAGGACAATGTGTGATTTAAGTTTGGCGGTGGGAAATAAGAAATTTTAAAATTGAGTAAATTGTAGCAATGGTCCCTCAATTTTAATCAAATTGGAGCAATGGTCCCTCAACTAAAAATCCATTACCATTGGTCCCTCAACTTATCAAAATGTGTGGCTATAGTCATTTTCATCA
This sequence comes from Heteromeles arbutifolia, assembly GCA_024362995.1. Lineage (NCBI taxonomy): Eukaryota > Viridiplantae > Streptophyta > Magnoliopsida > Rosales > Rosaceae > Heteromeles > Heteromeles arbutifolia. The sequence continues at coordinate 27,098,931 of JANCRC010000006.1, forward strand.
ATTTCGTCAAAATTTTGTCAAATTAAGTTATGTTGGAATGACCATTTATACAATTAGGGTCCCTCAACTCATCAAAGTGTGTAATTATGCTCATTTTCGTCAACTATGTCAAAAAATTTGTCACAACGAAGGACCATTTCTACAATTGGGTTAAAGTTAAGGGACCATTTCTCCAGTTGAATTAAAGTTGAGGGACCAATGGTAATGGATTTTGAGTTGAGGGACCATAGCTGCACGTTTTGATGAGTTGAGGAACCAATGGTAATGGATTTTTAGTTGAGGGACCATTGCTCCAATTGAGCTAAAGTTAAGGGATCATAGCTACAATTTACTCTTTAAAATTTTAATTTTTGAGTCAAATAAAAATTTTCATTCTTTTTAAGTTAGTATCCACAGATTATTTTAAACGTTAGAACAAATGGACATGGTGAAGGTTAATCCCACAGTAGAGTCTTTTCTATTTATCATTGCTTAGATAGTAATTCATGAGTTACACTTTGAAAATTTGCACATTCACATCAACATGGTTTGTGGGGAGTGAGATTGAAACACTTACTTTTAGTCTAAGTTTGATTTTAATTTTTGTTTTAAGTGAAGTTAGTTATTGTTATGAATAAAATAATAATTGTTCCACCCAAGACTTTGCTTAGTAACCGGACCAATCCTGTCTGATCAACAACGATTCTCGCATCAAACGGTAAAGTTTTGGCATGGGGCAGGGTGGTTAGTTGGTTTCGTAGCTTTTTCAGCTCAAGTTAATAAGTCCTTAGGGGTGTTCTACACCTAGTGCCCTAAAGCCTTTGTGGTTTGGGAGTCATTGACCTAAAGCTCGTTACATGGGTTGGATTGAAAGCTTAAGGGAACTGGCATTGCACATTGCACGACCACCACTGTTACTAAAAAAAGACAACAAAAAATAAAAATAAAAAAAAAGTGAAAAAATGAAAAAAAAAATCAAATTATTATGTGTGAAGTGTTGAATAAAAAAGGACAAGAAGTAAGAGTTTTAGTCGAGTTTCTTTAACCATGTTGGTTCACTTTACACCAAAGGAAGTTCATGAATTCTTTTCTAATTGAGTCTAAATGGCTTAGACTCTATGGTGGGCTTAGTTGGAACTTTTGAAAAGATGTTCTAATTTTTAACGTTTTCTATGGATTGCAACTTGAAGGTGAAATTTTTGTGTCTTAGTTTTGTTTAAGGTCCTAGTTTGTTAGTTTTTATCTTTGTTTTACTTGAGGACAAGCAAAAAGCTAAGTTCGGGGGTATTTGATGAGTCCATCTTATACCATATATTTTACCCTATTCTTAGTATTAATTTATTGGTTATTTTGGTAGAATTTTGATACTTTGTTATATATTTTTAATGTAGGACATTCGACTTTCTCTGGACAAAAAAGTGATCAAACGGATGAATTTTGGAATGATTCGAATTGGAGGATGTTTGTGAGTCTTTCAAGATGATTGTATCAAAATTTCAGATTTTTCTGCTTAGCCGTTTGACTGTGGCGATGAAATTAAGGCCAGCAAAAAGCTTTCCCAGATTGACGTTTCTGGACGTTTTGGAGGTCAAGATGGCATATTTTAAGGAAGATTCCTTCTGAAGATTTGTAGGGGACATCTCAATCTTTAAAAAGAGAAATTTTGGGACCAAATCGGAGTTGATTTGGTTGGTCAAAAGTTTGATTTTCTGAGAAGTCCGAATTTTAGTTTAAATAGAAAACCTTTTATTTTCTGTTTTATTATTTTATTATGTTTCCTAGTTTTATTATAAGACCTTTTACTAGTAGGATTTTAATTAGAGTTTAGCCATTAGGAGAGAAAAGGAGGGGACGCACACACTACTCTAGGGAGTTTTTGAAGTTTATTTTTTTGGGTGTTTTATATCCTTTTTCAATTTCAATAAAATTCCTTTTGTTTTATAGTTGTTTGTAACTAATTTTCGTTTGCTAGGACGATGCCTTGACCCTTAGTATAAATATGTAGTTTTTATCTAATTGCTTATGATATTATACATGCATACTTTGAATTATTAATCACTGTGATTTAAACTGTCTCTATATCTTAATGCTTAGCTAACATTAGAATGTTTAGATAAGTAATTGGATGCAATTCGGTCGGAATGCCACTGGGGAATTGAGTATTGCTTCTTGTGATTGATAGTTGTAATTTCACCTAGGGCGAATTCCACGTCTTAGGGGTTGCATGGTTTTCACAAAGCGCAATGAGTCATGCATGTTTATATTTGATCTGAATGCCATAGACAAATTCCATGTTTGATATACGTTCTAGCTTGAATACCACAAGTAGAATATGCATAAGGAAAACCTAACCTTCAAAGTTGCATCTATAATTCATAAGTAATTGGTAAATCTACATAAGATTGTTAAAGGGACAGCGGAACCCTAGGCCTTTTACAATTTGGTTTTCAAAACGTTTTCTTTTGTTTTCTTTTCTTTGCTAATTTCTTTAATCATTTTAATTAAATTCGTTTTTATTATTTTAAATTCAAAATCAATCTTTTCCAATCTTTGTTTTCAAATAATTAGCTAAGAACTAGTTTAAATACATATTATTCATTCAATCCCTCCAGAAAATGACATTGCTTGAGTCGTTTATACTACAACTACCTTGTTCTCTTGCAAGTATTTTTAAGTGCTTTTATCCCTACTTTTGCAGGTGGGAACTTGCCCAACGGCCTGGTTTCGATAGGGGAGAGTACGTTGGAGCTTCCCAAGCTTCGGTCGACGGTGACCAAATACCCTAGGGTCCAATCTAGGTATCAAAATGAAGAGGGAGGTGAGGGAAGTAAGTTGGTACCTGGGGTTCACCGTGGAACGACCGGTGGTGGCCAGAATCTCGTTCGAAACCCACGGGAGTTCGCCGGGGGTTTTTCTGGGTTTTCCCACTTCATAGAGACAAGAGAAAGAGGGAAGGAAGGTCCTCGGGGTGGTGGTGATGCTACGCCTTCGTCGGGGTAGTGGTGTGGGTGTGCGTGGGTGTCGATCGGAAAAGGGAGAACCCGAGAGAGATGAGTGAGATCTGAGAGAGGGAAGAGAGTTGAAAAAGTGAAAGATGAGAGAGAGAGAGAGATTGGGGAAAGAGAGAGGAAAGGGATGGGGGTTTATGGGCTGCCACGTGGCAAACAGAGAGAGAGATGGATAATCTAAATGAAGGGTCCTGATTGGGTACTAGATAAAGGGACCAAAATGTAAAAAGGTGTAAACCTTTAGGGGGAATGTAAAATTCACAATAAATTTGGGGAGTGTTTTACACAAGCTCTCACATTTCTCTTTTCTCTCAGTTCTCCCTCCCTCTCCCTCTCCCTCTCTTTCCCTCTAGAGCTGCATCTCCATTTCTCTGTAAACCGACACCACCACCATCCATCATTGTACTCCAATGAGCCCCATGACACCATCACTACTCATTAACCACTCCGGTGAGCACCAGGAACCACCACCACACTCTGATCTTCCCTGTCTCGAATCCATGCCGAGGCCTGGAACTCGACAGTGACTAGACCACTGTTCATTGCCTTTCCCGTCGAGCCATGGTGAGTTCTCACCCTCCCCGTTATAGGTAAGTGTCGAGAATCCTTTAAGTGGTGTGTTAAGGTTGGATTAGGGTAGTTTTTAAAACTAAACATGCATGTTGGATGCAGAAATGGGCTCGGGAAGTATTACCAGGTCCCGACGAAAAAACTCGGCGACTTTCGTGTGGATTTACAGCCAACTTCGGCCGTATCACGGCCTCCATTAGGTACTTTTCAAACCTACGTCTTCTTACCTTTATTTTGGTTCTAAATGGTGGAAAATGGTTATGTTTGACCCCAAACCTGAGCCGGAGCAGTTTTCAGGCCAATTTTTTGGTTTTCTCTTTCGTGGGATCTGGCGACCAGCGAACTCAACGAGTCAAGCTCGACCCGGTGATCCAAACCTGTTTCAAAACCAGCCAAGCCTTTGGGTCGGAATACCGAGCCCAAACCCTTTTGCGAATCCAAACCCAACTCTAGGCCCAATCCAATTAGCTACTCGACCTAGTCCTAACCACCCAAACCCCTTAAACCTCAAACCTGGGCCCAAGCATGGTTACTTAACCCATGCCCTTGGGCCAGGCAACCAAACCCAACCCTGTTTGCCCGAGCCCAACTCAACTTTGACCTGGACCTATTGACCCAGCTTCGACTTGACCTGGTAGAATATTCTTGTGTTGACTTTTTGTTGACTTTTTTGAAATTTACCGGGACTCTTGTTAGGATAATTCGACGTCCTGAATCCGTTTCCGACGTCAATTTTCCCAAATTCAATTGTTTTAATAGAGTTTTATTAAATGGACCCCTTTATGTGCTTAGGTGCATTTATTGTGGCATTTTCATCTTCGCTAGTTTGCGTGGCTTTTCGACGGTGAAGTATCTATGAGTGGACCCCTTCTAAAATGCATGTTTAACAGTAGAAATGCATACATGAAAAACATGATTTAATGGTTATGTTTTATGAGTAAATTAGATTTACACCTTATGATTATCATGCTTTATTGATAATATTTTGGAATACCATACTTTATCGAAGTTATGTTCTTTGTAGTATATATGATGGATGACTATATACTATTTATGAACATGTTTTTACCCTCTTTATGGTATATATGATGGATGACTATACACTATGAAGATGTTTTGAGATATATGTACCTATGTTTGGAAAGATTATATTCAATGTTTTGTGCGCATCTAGTGGTCACTGTTCTGCCTACGCGCAACAACACTTATATTGGCTTTGGTCGGGTGATGTAGGGGCCTGCGGGTCGGAAGATATTTATTTGGCTCTGGTCAGGTGATGTAGGGGTCTGTGGGTCGATTATGATACCACTATTTAGCACGTTATATGATATATGTTTCATGAAAGGTTTTATGGCATGCTAAGGTTTTCAGAAAACTGGTAGGATTAAATGCACACCACAAAGTAACACACAAATGTCCTATTGATTTTCCTTATTAATACTAAGATCTGTCAATTGTAGCATATGAAAATAAGGGTCTTTCCCGCAGAAGATTGTTTTATCTAACTACTTAAAATGTCACAAAAACTGGTTTGCTGTCCCTACTGACCAGCCACCGAAAAATATTTATTAGACAGACTTACACTTATCTAAAGTCTATGAAATTTTATATGAAGATACTAGACACACAGAGCTACACTCATACAAATTTTTGGGATTTTTGGAGTTGATTTTCTATTTAAATTAAATTGAACAAAAGCAGGACAGAAACAGATTTTAAGTAGTTCACAAATTAAGAAAAACGAGTTAGGGGAATTGCTATCCACCACCAAATAATCATGAAAACATGTTATGTTTCATTCAAATTCCTTTTATTTCCGGATGAAGATGCTCAAGTTGGCTCAATGTTAGAACTCAACCTATTACTCTTTCTTACATAGTATGTTAAGAGAATGACGTTTTCAACTTAACTTAGTCCCTAGCATGCAATCTAGAATGGCGTGTTCATAGATTTAACAAGTAGAAATCATTAAGAACGAAAAGAGTTTGAGTCATCACAAGGCATCATAAGTACTGGCGTTGTCTTACTTATCCTAGAAATTGGTTCACATGTTAATCGCAATTAACAAGTACTACTCTAGAACATATGTAGGTCCTCATTTGACAAGGGCAGGCATACACATATTCATAGCATTAGAATCCTAGATATGCTTACTAAGTATGCATCCGTAGAAAACACATAAAGAATTCATCAATGAGACAAGTAGTGAAGCAATTTTCATCCTTTCATAATAGTAATTCAACAAAATGTCATAACAAACTTGCAATCATATTTGGGGATTCAAAACAGCCCCTAACTTCTAAAAATTAGTTACACATAATCCTTAAATAAAACCAAAAGAAAGACATGAGTTTGAGAAGATAAAACCGAAAGAAGAGAATGCCAAGATTTCCTCCTTCCTTTCCTTCCTTCCCCAACGCAGCAGCCTTGCCTCTTTTTTCCTTCCCTTTTTTTTTCTATCTTATTTCTTCTAAATTCCTCTCCCCCTTGCCGCTGCAACCTGCAGCCTTTATGCCCCTGCTTGCTGCCCCATTTCTGCTCCATAACTCCCCCACTAATAGCCATTTTGTGATGACAATAAGTGAGAGGAAATGGTAAAACAATTGTAACTCTTTAGGTAGTCTTTATGCCAATTACTCCCTCTTAATCCTCATCTTTAATTCCATTTCCTCTGATATTTGAATAGGTGTCAGCTGGTTTATTCTTGGCTGCATCAGTTTTGGCTGCTAGTTTTATTGGGTTTATTGCTTTCAATGCTTTCTTGTCAGTTACAAACTGCTCAGCCCCTTATGTACCTTTCAGTGTTAAAACGGTCATAACTTCTTCTAGAAAAATGATATTAGGAATCCGCGAAATGCACCAGAAAATAGACATCCATAGCTTTCTAAGCATATAAAGCTCATTCTCTAATTCATTCTGAGCTGTTCGTAACTTGCTTCCAAAGTCAGCTGATGTGCACAGGCAGTTTTGACGAATTTGTTACTTAAAATCCCACTTGTGCTATTTTTCTTTTTATAGCTTGACAAGTCCTACAAAACACAAAAACAAAGTAAATAGCTCAAAAATATAAGGAACTAACTAAGAAAAGATAAGTGAATTTGATGTAATATATATAAATATGAGCTTATCAAAAACCTATCACCTATTACGCTATTAGTTTTCATAAAACTTTGGGGGTTAGTACGTTGATAACTGTTTCAGTATTATATATATATATATATATATCAACTTGGTTCACTCATGTTTGTTTTGCACTCCCTCAAGACTTAGAATCGAGGCGTATAATCTCGGCGTCAAGGCACTTCCTCATCAGCATCTTCGAGTCCTCTCGGTGTAGGACCCATCCCTTTGTTCATTCAATTTTATATTATTTCTTTTTAGTGTTCTATTTAGTTGTATGCTCTAAACACGTTCCTCATTTGCATATTAATTATATTTAAATTCATAACTTTTATTTATGTTTGTTATTTCTCATGCATGTTAGTATGGCTTCGTCACCTTCGGGTGTTGACTAGCACGTGCCTACCCTGGGGTACGGAGGTTATTAGGATCGGGCATGTCACTCATATTGTTCTTTTGTATGTATCTCCATGTTAAGCTCAAACTTCAGTTCTCGCAAGCAAATGAGTTGTTATAACAATAAACGTGAGCATATATCTTAGGCTTGCAACACGGACATGGACTGTTTGAGCATGACCACGAAACCAAACCACTAGAGAATTATATGTTTTACTTCTTGCAATATAACATTAAGATACAATTGTAGATTCAAGACTGTTAGTGCAAAGGGAACCAGTTTTTTTTGCTATATTTCTTCTGAATCCGTTTGATCATCATTGTTTTATTACTACTATGCTCTGCGTATTCAACTTTTTTGTCGGTTTTGGGACATATTCTTAATGTATTCTGCTGCTTACAGGTTAGAGACAAAATTGGAGATTTCATAAAGGGCTTCCAGGGTACGAATCTCCAATATGGATTACTAAAGCATAGTACAGTGCAATACTATGATTAGCTTTGTAATGATTAGTTAGGTACATGCTCTTGTTGCTGAGGAAGTTTGCATTCCTGATTTTCTTTTGTAGATTTGGATTTTAGCTTCCTGGAAATGAACAATTTACCTTGGTTGACGGTGAACCTTATCCATTAGATATGAGGGGGGAGCTGGATGACACTGCTGCCTTCAAGAACTTCAAAAGTATATTTCTCTTGAAGATCTTCCAAACTTTAGTTCTACCTATTTCTAGTTAACTACTTTTGGTTTGATTTTTCCTTCTGACGATATTTGTAATACTATTCAGATGGGGCAGTGTGGAATTTCCACTGCCTTTCGGCAGAGTCTTAAGTCCTACAGAAACGTTTATTCATTCTCTGGATAAAAAGGTAAAAACCTAAATGTTCCTTGTGCGGAAAGTAGTTTATGATTAATGATGAAGATGACAAGTCATAACAACATATGGTTATTAGTTTGTTATAGTTTTTTTATTGTAAAGTATTCTGTTTTGTTTTGTTAGAGAGAGAGTCTGTTTTGGTTAGTTAAAGAGAGAGGAAATAGTCAAAGGCTATATATTAGTGATTGTATTATTCATTTGGTTTAATAAGAAAATATATTTTTCTTAATGTCTAAGAAAAGCTTACAGAGAAAGCCTTCAGTTTCTATATGGTATCAACCGTCTCTTGCCTTCCGGCCTCCTCGATCCTCATCGTCTTCGCTTCGCATCTCTGATTTTGTGGTTGTTTTCAAGGATTTCATCTCCAATGTCAAGGCCTCTCCTTCCGATTCATCATCTTAGCATGAATCGCTTCAACATCCAGTACCAAATTCCTCTTCTCCAAACCCTAATTTCACACCTTCATCGAATTCCTATGCATCTCTTACGATTCAGAACATTGGAAGCATGGTTCCAATCAAGCTCAAGCGATCCAATTATCTTCCATGGTGTGCACTGTTTGCACCGATTCTTCATCGTTACAAGCTTCTTGGCATCGTTGATGGCATCGAGGTGTGTCCACCGCCTCTTCTCTCGGATCGCTCCATCAATCCTGAGTTTGAGATCTGGTACGAGAAAGATCAGAATCTTCTGATCTTGTTTAATTCCACAGTCTGAGGATGTCATTCCTTTTACTGTTGGTGTATCTTCTTCTCGCGATCTTTGGATTAAGCTTGAGCAACGCTTTGGCGTTGTTTCTGATGCTCACATTCACCAGCTTCGATCTCGTCTTCAAGCTATACAAAAAGGCTCTTAATCTATGTCAGATTATCTGCAACAGTTGAAAGAAATCTCTGATTCTCTCTCTGATATTGGAGCACCGATCTCCGATCGTGATTTAATGGCGGCAACACTGGCTGGTCTTCCTGATGAGTTCGAATCGTTCATTGATTCACTCATGTTACGTCTTTCATCCACCTCTTTGGATAAACTTCATGGCCTTCTTCTCACCAAAGAACTCTCCATGTCTCGTCGCAAGAAGCTCTCATCTAATATCGAATCGTTTCAGGCATTCTCTATGCAGTCCCAAGTAGAGGTGGAAAAAAATACTGAAAATCTCAAACCATACCGAAAAAATCCCAAAACCAAACCGAAAAAATCCCAAACCGAAAATCCCGAAAATTTCGGTACCTAATCCTGAACAGATCCCGAAATTTTGGTACGGGAATCGGTCTCACAATCTAATTTTTTTGGTAATCCCAAACCGAACCAAAAGTTTAAATATATATAGTTTTAGATATTATAGGCCATTAGATTGGTTGAGAATTAATCTCAACCGTTCATTCAAGATGAAACCCTCTCTCAGTCTCAGCGACCTCACGGTCCTCACCTTCACTTTCAGACTGAGTCTGAAACTCTCCGCCCAGCCCCAAACCCACCTTCACTCCTTAACTCTCTCTCTCTTTCAACCTCCACTCTTTCACTCTCTCCCCCTTACCTTCACACTACATCCGGTCTTCCATTTTCTTTTTGCTTTTGACAACTTCCTCTGCATTCGATAATCCATACAGCCACCTCTGCTTCCTTCTACTTCTCTCTTAATTAAGGTAATCTTCTTGTCTTCATCAGGTAATCTTGATGTGGTAAAGTCTGTTTGTGGCTTCAATTCGTTTGTAATTTGGGCATTTGAATTATAGGGTTTTGGATTTGGGGTTTTCAATTTCGTGTTATATTTCATTTGAAATTTGGGGTTTTTAATCATATGGTTCTTCTATTATTCGTTTATTTCCTCCTTGAAGCTAGCAGACCCGAGTACTGCCACCTCCGGTTTCTCTTCAAGTTTCAGGTGATTGATACAGTGGATGTTGAATCGTCATTGTTGTTGTCATATATCTATTTTTTCTCTTTTTTCCAGGACGTTTATGTTCTTCGTTTTTTCAATCGTTTGGAGGAATCGAAAAAGGGAGAAGTAAGTTTTGGTGCCGTATTCATTGTTCGAGTCTGCAGCTAAAATAATAGAATATGTGAATGTGCTTGTTTTAAATTTTCAGATATACCTGCTTTTATGTGTGTATATGGTTGTGTGTGTATTCTCCTACCATTGGATCCCAAATTCATCTGATTTTGCCTCATCCGCAATCCCTGTTTTTATAAGTTTTATATTTCTCTGTTCTTCCTTCTTACGTTCATGAATATTCATATCCTAAATTGATGATCTTGGCAATTATATATCATATTTGGGTTTCCTTTCTCTTATTTTAATGAGATGACTGACAGTTAATTGGTCATTTGTAGATTGCTTGTGCTACTGCTGGAGAAGCCCAAAAATGGCTGGAGGCCTTTGATCAAGCCAAGCAACAGGTACATGAATTTTCTCACCAAAAATGTCCATAGAAAATAGTTGAAAGGCATAACTTTTCCTTGTAGAGAGTGTTCTTACCTTGTAAATTAAACATTTTGGTGGTCCTTGTGAAATAGAACCAATACTTTTTTGTCCAAACATATGCAAATGGATTAAAAAAGCTCATAAGAATTGGGCAAGGTAAGGCAGAATGTGAATGGCTTCTTCTAAATGTTTCAGTTCACGGTCCCAAAGTGCATGGGTCGTTGGTCACTTTTTCAGTTGACATAATTATCGAAATCTATCTTCCTATTACAGGACTAGAGACACTTTTGTGCCAATCCTCAAGCTTGGGCGCAAATGGTAGCACAGATGGATACTTTGAGAGGGACATTGGTGATGCAATTGAGGCATATAAGTGGAAATGTGTGCGAACAATTAATGGTATTCTTCTCTAGCCTTTTATTATCTACTTGATACTTGATAGGCATCAGCGGACAAAGAATTTTTACCTCTCTTACTGAATCCTTAAGACCTCACTTTAGTCATTTTCAATCAGCCATGCGATCTTTAATTTTATTTTCTTCATACATCCTCTCGTTTGATTATTCGAATCACAAAAATAGCCCACAAGCTCAAAAATATTTCAGGATTCCCGATTTGCCTCGAAATCCCGAAACTATTTCGGGATTCCCAAAATTTTGGTTTGGGATCGATCTTGAAATTGGGATTCCCGAAAACTTCGGTTTGGGAATCGGGACATGGTTTTCGGTTCGGTATCCCATACCGAACCAGCCCTAGTCCCAAGCACCTCTGCTCCCCACTCCCCCGCCTCAAGCTCTTGTTGTTCAAAATCAATTGCCACATCAAAATTCTTCTCGATTTCACTCTAATCGTGGAAGAAACAACAATCGAGGACATCAATTCACCAACACCAATCGATTCTATCACAATTGTGGTTCTCGGGGTAATTTTCGTGGACATTCTTCAAATCGAGGTCAGAATCAAGGGTTTCGTGGTTCTAATTTCTCTAGAAATCAAATCATCTGCCAGATTTGTGGTTCTACTAATCATGAAGCTATTGATTGCTTCAATCGCATGAATCCTGACATTTTTGGAAGAATTCCACTTGCAAAGCTCGCAGCAATGTGTGCACTTTACAACTCCAAACCATCTCCTTCTTGGCTCATCGGCTCTGGTGCCACTTCTCATATCATAAATGACATTGCTCAAATAACTTCACCTACACCATACACTGGAGAGGACAAAGTCTACATTGGTGATGGTAAAGGTCTGTCCATTCAACATATTGGTTATTCTTCCTTGAATACCTTTAATGTTGCCTTTAAATTGTCAAATGTTCTTCATGTCCCCAAAATGAAGCATAATCTGTTGTCTGCCTATTAGTTTATTAAGGATAATTACTGTGCATTGACTCTTGATTCTGATGGATCCATTGTAAAAGATTGTTTTACGGGGAAAACGCTTTTGCAGGGTCTAGTTAAGAATGGTTTTTATCCTTTGCAAAGCTCTTCTTCCCCCGGTGTCTCCTCCTCTAGCTCTTCTCATGCTTTGGTGAGTGTTCAAGCTCATGTCAAGCTCTGGCATAGTTGGCTAGGCCATCCTTCTTCTTTTATTTTTCGAAGACTCCTATCTACTAATAAACTGGCAGTCAAAGGTACATCAACTGTGGATTTCTTTTGCTCTGAGTGTGCTATAGTAAAGAATCATAAGCTCTCTTTTGGTTCTTCCACATCATCAACTACTCATAGCTTAGAATTGTTACATTGTGATTTGTGGGGTCCTGCTCCTGTTACTTCAGTGAGTGGATTTAGGTAGTATCTTCTTATAGTTGATGATTTCAGCAAGTATAGTTGGATGTTTCCTTTAAAAGTCAAGTCTCAAGTGTATTCTACTTTTGTACTTTTCAAGAACTATGTAGAAAACACAACTGGAAATACAGTCAAAATTGTCTGTTATGATTCAGAGGGTGAGTTTACAAGTCTATCTTTTAAATCTCATCTTCAAACTCATGGCATTTGTCATCAATTAAGTTGTCCACACACACCAGAACAAAATGGTTGTGTGGAAAGGAAACATCGTCATCTAGTTGAGACAGCTAGAACCTTATTGGTTCAATCTCATGTTCCTCAACAATACTGGGTTGAAGCTTTCACCACTGCATTATATCTCATTAACAGATTGCCAATCTCTGGTATTTCAAAATCACCTTGGGAGTTATTCTTTCATACAGTTCCAGATTACTCTAGGCTCAAAGTCTTTGGTTGCTTATGCTTTCCATGGTTAAAACCTTACGTGTCCTCCAAACTTGATAGGAAAAGTAAAAGATATATTTTCTTGAGATATAGTCTACAACATAAAGGTTATTGATGTCTGGATGCAGAAACACAAAGGGTTTATATTTCAAGACATGTAGTTTTTAATGAGACAACATTTCCCTTTCATGATTCTCATCACCCTGTGTCTTCTGATTTTTCCCTTCATGCATTTCAACCACTGTTTTATATGGTGCTTCAACCTCTTCCTCACAGAGTGTTGACCCTATTCCCACTGCTTAATACATGCCTAGTGCCACCACGGAATCTAATCCTTTCTCTGTGCAACAATTCAAAATATACATCTTATGATCACACGATCTAAGAATGGCATTTATCAATCAAAGGCATTTAGTGCAACCAAACATCCTATTCCTTCTTCCATTGAAGTGATCCCCACCACATATCTGCAAGCTTCAAAGTCTCCCAATTGGAGATTAGCAATGCAAAATGAATTCAATGCACTTCAGTCCACAGGTACTTGGACTCTTGTCCCTCCTACATCCTCTCAGGTGTGCCAGTTTATGCATGCACCAACAGTTACACATATGCAAGCAGCCAAAAGGATTTTAAGATTCCTCAAGGGCACTATCACTCAAGGTCTTTTGTTCAAACAAAGTCCTTTACATCTTTCTGCCTACTTGGACGCAGGCTGGGCTGGCTGCACCATTGATAGACAATTTACTAGTGGTTTTTGTGTCTTTTTGGGTTCTAACTTGATTAGTTGGTGTGCAAAGAAACAAACCACAGTGGTTCATTCATCCACTGAGGCAGAGTACAGGTCTTTGGCTCACACTGCAGCAGAGATTACTTGGATATGCAAAGTGTTGAAAGATTTATGTTTTCCCATAACTACTAAACCTACTATCTGGTTTGATAACATTTCAGCCGTATCTCTTGCTTCTAATCCTATTTTTCATGCTCGCACTAAGCATGTTGAAATAGACTATCACTATATTAGGGAATTGGTTCTTGCCAACTTGATTAAAGTCCAGTATGTTTGCAGTCAGGATCAGATTGCTGATATTCATACCAAGTCCTTGTCTAGATCCAGATTTCAGTTTCTACAATCCAATCTCTCACTTGGAATCCTGCCTTCTTCCAAGTTTGGCTTGAGGGGGTGTAAAGATGAAGATGACAAGTCATAACAACATATGGTTATTAGTTTGTTATAGTTTTATGGTAAAGTATTCTGTTTTGTTTTGTTAGAGAGAGAGAGTTTGTTTTGGTTAGTTAGAGAGAGAGAGAGAGGAAATAGTCAAATGCTATATATTAGTGATTGTAGTATTCATTTGGTTTAATGAGAAAATATATTTTTCTTAATGTCTAAGGAAAGCTTACAGAGAAAGCCTTGAGTTTCTATAATGATATATTTCAATTTACCATAAGGATCAACACTTTTTAAGAGTTGTTCAAACTAAAGTCCAACTTATATATTGCAGACAAGCGCTTCCTTAAAATTCACTGTGTTGAACCCAAAAGGACGCATCTGGACCATGGTAGCTGGAGGGGGTGCAAGTGTTATTTATACTGATACTGTGAGTAGCCTGATGTATTGCTGCCATATAGCTATACTGCCCCTGTAGCAGCCCTTTCAAAATTTTGGGTCTCCATTTTTGGCTTTAATTCATCGTTTCTGATTGGATGTGCACCCATTGCTATTTCTCCCCTTTCTTTGAACGTTGGGAACCCTTAAATTCATACCATGGCCTGTTGTAATATTCTGGCATCTTTATGGGAATTAGGTTGGAGATTTGGGTTATGCTTCAGAACTTGGAAATTATGCAGAGTATAGTGGAGCTCCAAATGAGGAAGAGGTGTTGCAATATGCAAGAGTTGTGATTGATGTAAGAAGCTTTTCTTATCTTACGAAAACCTCTTTCTTCTCTGTTGATATTGCAGTGTGCAACAGCGGATCCAGATGGTCGTAAAAGAGCTCTAATAATTGGAGATGGTATAGCTAATTTCACAGACGTAGCTGCTACATCCAATGGAATTATTAGACCCCTAAGGGAGAAGGTACCACCACATTTTGACATTCATATCATATAAGATAGATTGGCCTAGTTGGTTTATTGTTTTGTATGCTCAAACCGTTTCTCTTTTGCGACATCAAAGGAATCCAAGCTAAAAGTGGAAGAATGCATATATTTGTGAGAAGGGGCAGTCCAAATTCTTAAACTGGTTTGGCAAAGATGCGTGCCTTGGGAGAAGAACTCGGAGTTCCTCTTGAGGTATGCGATGACTTTCTAGTTTTGACATTTGATATCAGTTGTTAAGAAGCCTTACTCTTGAAGAACGTTAAAATTTTAATCAGGTGAAGTAAAACACAAATAGGTTGTAAGTTACAGGCTCTCAACTGCAAGCCTGACGTCCTTTCTCAATGCAGGTTTATGGCCGTGAGGCAACAATGACCGGAATTTGCAAGCAAGCAATTGAGTGCATCATGGATGAAGCTTAAGGCTTTCTTATTCGTGGCTTTTGTATGAGTTTTCAAGGCTGGAAGCCGCGAAGTGTGTATTATGATTTGGCCAAAACGGCAAAAAGTGTGAATTGTGAGCTTGTCTTGGCAAGATGAGACCGCATAATTTCTTCAATTTTCCAATCTTTTCAACTATTGTGACTTATTGTGATGAACCATGGTAAGTGTGTTCTTGTTTTGAAAGGAAATGGTTGCATTGTGTTCTTGTTTTGAAAGTAAATGGTTGCATTCCTTCCTATCCTTCTGTTTTCTCCCCCTTTGAGTATTTCAAGTTTAAACAAGTAAATGGTAATAAGCAAAAGAAAATATTTGTCTAAAAAATTATACAACCCTTGGGTTAAAACCTAAACTTTTTAGCTCAGAAAATTTAGGTTTTAACCCAGAAACAGCTTTTCTGTTCTAATTCTTTTGGGTTAAATTTTTTAGTCCCAAATTATTAAAGAATGAATTTAGGCTAAATTTTTTTTAAAGTAACTTAAAATAAAATTATGTAGACTATCTTAATTTAATTTTATGAACATTTCAATCTAAAAATATTTAGATTTTGATAAATATTGAAAAATCACTAAATCGACACCATGAAACTCATAAAACACTACGGAAGAATATGAAACACACGATAGAGATGTATAAAACACAAAACACATGAAACATATATAAAACAAGAAGAATTGTAGAAGAAAAGTGAATTTTGTATGGATGTTTGAACAAATACATAGGTATTTATAGAGTTTTTGGGTGAATTTTGAGTTAAATAATTTTTTTTTAATTGTTTAAGCCGTTGTATTTAATTTAGGATAGATTTTTTTATACCATTAGATTTGATCATATTAGATCTCACCTGTTAGATTTAATAAATTTATAAATATAAAACTAAATATTAAATGTGAATCGTTGGATAACCAACGACCCATGTGTTAAAGAATAGAGTCGTTGGGCTCAATAATGTTGCCATCAAGTTGTCGACCAGCCCACGCGGGTGGGTCACCTCCTGTAGAAAAAATGTTGCGTATGGGAGCGTGCGCGAGTCAGTTGGCGCGGGTGTATTGCAACACCCTGTTCTCCACTCACTGAAGTGGGCCACACCACTAACTCAAACTCAAAAGCTGGCTGGTATTGAGTTTTAATCCAAAACTAAATTTTAGGCCAAGGGTTTGAGAGAAATGAGGTGGGTTTAGAAGCCAAATTTTAAGACTTACTCCAAGGGTTGGAGTGAGTCTTAAGGAATGAGGAAGCGAGTAATTTTATTTTTATTTTTATTTATAAAAAAGAATGATATTCTACATGTAACGGGAGGGCGATAGTCTATTATGAGGGGAAGGGGGATTGGGCTAAAAGAAAATTTAGGATCCATGTGTTTGTTAATTTGAATCTAAGATGTTCGAGTTTATGACTTGTTTAATGCTAAGGAAAATCATATTCGCATATTTTTGTTGTTGTACATTCTGTTGTAACACATTATTTTTCTTCTCTTGCTCAATTTTTTATTTCTAGCCTTTGGTTTCAATCGTGCTGTATATTCTGTTGTCCATTGTTTTTATTTAAATTTATTTATTTGTTTAGTTTTGTTGTCTTTTAAAGTTTATATCCTTATTTCCTTAGGTTTAGTGAAGAAAGAAAGGGTTGCGGGGCTGCTCTAGCCTCTAGATGTTCTCATTATTAGACATTTATAGTAATTGGAACTAATTATTTATGAAAGTTTCTGTTTTCACATATTGTCTCTCTTTTTATTTTTCTCGTTGAGTTGTAGAAGCGAGTTAAGCTAGTCGATCAAGGTAGTTTGTCTGACTTGTTGCTCTCAAAATTCAAATCCTTTTTATAAAGATTAGAGAATCGTACATTTTTTGAAATGTTATAGTTTAGTTATAAATGAATATGTGTTTTAACTTTTTCATGTTTATTATTTTACGAAATTAATTTTCACTTATTTTTTTTACACAGTACTTTTTATTTCTCACCTTTATGTTGAATAAATAAAAGAAAAATCAAATGAGGAAGTTGCATTATCAGTTTTTCCCGGCAAATAGAAGTAAAAATATGAGGTTAATCACTTTTACCCTTAAATGTAAAAAGTGAAAAACCTGCTTATAGCCCATCTAACCGGGTTGTGACTTTCTCAGTCTCGCTCTGCTCGTTTCGGTGGGCAATGGCGCGTAGTGGTTAAGACCTCAGCGCTCTAAACGGTGCGTTTAGCTCCACTCAAATTTCCGAACACAAAGGAGACTGGTCCGAGCCACATCAACAAGACGACGACGATGGCGGTGGCGTGCAAGTCACGTGCTTCACTGAGGTCGTCAACGAAACCACCTTCCACCTCCAAATCATCCGCCTTCCCAAGCAGGTTCCTCTTCCATCCTCATCTCTCCGCTTTTTTGTTCAATTTAATGCTGAATCGAACTGCCCAAGTCAAAATTTGGGCAACAAAATTCGTTAAATATGTTTGTTAGAAAAATTTCGGGTGAAATTTTGAACAAATTCTGAATTCGATACAACTTTCTCATTAATTTGAGTGGTTATATGCAAGGATTGATTGCAACCCTGCACAATTGTGGTAATTTTTTTTTTCTTGGAAAATCTAGGCATTATTTGCAGGCCAGTATAAAACTTTGGTCAAAGTCTGAATTGGGTAGTTTTTTTTTTTTTTCAGTGGACTGAACATAATTCTGGCTTGCAACATTCCGAAGAATAGTCCCATGCTTGAGGTTTGTACCCTCTCTGTCTCGAACACATAGAGAAACAATACACACATGAACAAGAGACTATAAGATGTCCGTTTCTTTGTCGTTTGCATATATGCAGGAATGGATTCGTCTGTGTTTGCACGTTTTGTTAGCTATTTTCACTGAATCATTTGCCCCTTGTTCTTGTGATTTCAGGCAGATGCTGAAAAATTGTTGGTTCAAAAGCTAATCAATCTTGGGTACACAAGGCCAAAGTCCGAAGGATTCTCGTCATAGCCGGGGCTTTTTTATTCTGCTGGATGTGAGGAATGTTTACTAGTCTGATTACAGCCGTCAAGCGTCGTAGTAACCCTTACTAGTCCGATTATAGTCGTAAAGTTGACACTTTTCGCAGGCTATGGTGTGATTAAACATGTATCAGGCTATGGTTCACTTGCAAGGAATGAGTATCATTCTCACATGGTTTACAAAGAGGAGTGGAATTGGTAGGAAAGAGTTTTTTTTTGGTAAAAGGTAGGAAAGAGTTTATGTGGTTGAAATTCGCTTTTGACGAGAATTGAACTTAAGATGTCTCACTTACTTACAAGTGAAGAAGAATATCACATCGTAGTACTAAGTGACCATGCACTTACTAACATAGGGAATGAATAAATAAGTGGATCTCTTGTTGATTTTGGTACGACATACCTGAAAAATAAAGGTATGGGATAATCACGGGGTGGTGGGTGTTTATTCCATTCCCATTCTTTCTCATCAGCATTCCTTCTTATCTGATTCCATCCCATCCCATACTCATACCAAGACATTAAACATGCCATTAATCCTATCGGGATTGAAATAAGTAAGTTTCTTTATTTCCTTACAACTTGGACACAATTTTTTTTGGGCTTTTTGTTTCAATACCATTTCTAAGAAAAAAATTTAGGAAAAATGTCATATTTTTAGTTTAGGTACTAATGAAAAAGTCAACCAAAATTATTTTATGAATAGCACTATATAATTACATGATTACCACTCAAACCCTTTTTGGGTTAGCAGTGGCCGGCTGGCCAACTTTCTGGCTAATTTTTTCGGCCACACCACCAAATTTTTGGTGACTTTTTTGGCCTGCCGGTCAACTTTTTGATGACTTTTTGGGTTATTGATAATTTTTTTTTCTTCTGCCTAGTTAACTTTTCACCGACATTTTCTAGCGGCTGATCAATTTCCAGCGATAGGTTGCCAACTGTTTTGGTGACCGGCCGACCAACTTTTTCGATAACATAGAAAAAATGATTTCAAAATGTCTTCAATGTGATTTGAACTTAAGACCTTAAAGTGAGAAATAACAACTTGTACTACTAGATCAAACAGATAAATGGTTTCGGATTGGTAATTAAAAAAAAAAAAATGAAGTAGGACCTATAAGTAGTCCGCATTTCTTAAAAGATGGGGATCCTTAGAAAACGAATGTCTTCAAATTCATAATCAAATGCCTAACAAAATCAAGAATCATATCTACTAGCCAGCGGAAGAAACTAAAAGAACATTTGACCTAATACGTACTGATAGTGTATATAAATAACTCCACACTTATAACTTGATCATTCTCTTAATCTCTGTTTTTTCGGTTTCTTTCTTGACCGGATACAATATTTGACATCAAAGGACGTTGGAGTATAGTATAAAACCTTTTCCTTGAGAAACAGATAAACACTCCCATTTTAATTTTTTTGTTATAGTAGAATCATCATCTTGGGATTCTACTCCTTAATTACGGTTTCCTTGTATATCAAGTAATTTAGAATTGTAAGTATTTTAGGATTCCTGCTACAGTTGGGTTACCTTTAACCCTATATATATTGTAAACTTTGTATAAAAATTAATTCAATAGTCAATTTTGCTACTTGCACCCGATTATCTACGATTAAAAAATGGATTTGCTCAATTTTATCACGCACACGTTGAACCATGGTAAGATTCTCTCTGCATATCTGTGTGCATATATATATATATATATCAGTATATTTACGTTATTCTTGTGTTTCCATGCATATTATTTTGTTGCAGGGGTTTCCAGATCATATTCAGATTCACCTCCAGCTCATTACATTAAAAAAATAAAGTCGTTTTCAGTGCTAAAGAAACATTCAGCACATGGACATCAATCAACGGAATTTGAAGCTGGAGGATACAAATGGTAATCCCCATTCTCATATCTGCTGATTAAGGGTCTGTTTGAATTTTTTTTGAAATGGCTAAAAGTTTTTACTAATAATAAAGCACTTTTGACTATGTTTTGCATAAAACTTTAAAGCGCTTTTGAGTCTTAAAAAATACTTTCTAGATAAGCACATGAATTTATAGTAAAAATTTCTACAGGTCCATAGTAAAAGCACTTCTATAGAGTTGTGGCTTTGTTACCAATGTCCACTAACAAATAGATCCACAGATTCATTGCAAACCATGTCTATTGATTGGCAATGGCTAGAACCTCTTTTTTTCCCACCTCGAGAAAGTAATTGCATATGCCACCATAATGTCCCGAACTTCACTAATCAGAATAAGCGGTTACATATACCGTAGAGGTATAACATAATTGTAGAATTATCAGAGAAACGGGTCACTTCCAATAACACCGATATTGTGCCTAACTTGTTAATTACCACCTACACAATCCGTCAGGTGTGGTCTTTTATCACAACATAATCCGTCAGGTGTGGTCTTTTATCACAAAAAGTCTCAGTGTTAGTTGGAGTAGGGTTAGGGTATTTAAACTCTTCTTTTCTTAGAGATACGGTCGATGTGGGATATGTGACTTGTGTTGTAATCCTCGTACGCATAAAATTTTATTTCTCCAATCATCACTATCTAGTTTTGGGTTAGACGTTCTAATATCATCAGGAAACCACGAATAATGCACCAGTGATACCTTGTGAATAAACAAACAAACACACACACACACATAATGCATTTGAGTTGATGGTAGGTTTCTTCTTCTATGTTCAACATGCAATAATCTAGCCTATCTACATACTCACAGGAAACTGGCGCTCTACCCAAATGGAAACAAGAAGAAGAATTTGAAAGACTTCATCTCTGTCTACTTGGAAATGGCTGGAGTAAAATCACTTCAGGCTGATTGGGAAGTATATGTTGATTTGAGAGTGTTTTTGCTTGATCAGAATAAGGGATCGTACTTGGTTCTCCAAGGTATATATGTGTGTATGTGTGTGTGTGTGTGTGTGTGTGTGTGTGTGTATTCTATTTCTCATGCATGCATCCAGCAGATAAGAGACCAGTTAATATGTGTTGATGAGGTCACGTCGAGAAGTTGAGGGGCTTTGTATATGCTTATTGAATGAGGTTCTTCTAAATTTTAAGGGATTAAGTCCAAGTTAGTCAGGAATGAACCATAAAATATAGATAGAGCTATTATAAATGTCTTCCATGAGTATTACAAAGGTATGTGAGAGGGATTTGTAAATCATTACTTACTTAATTAGAGGGTGTTAGTTTCAAATTCCTCTCACATGCTTTAATTTTTTCAACTCATATAGACATTCCTTATCCCCTCTAAGTAACATTTGTAGACTTGAATTAAAACCCCTCACCCTAACATAGCTTTAGGGAATTGGGTTATCCTCATACATATTGCAAATTGACTTTATGGTAAAATATCAACTTCATTCATAATATCTCAGAACAAATGTACAAACGTGTTGAGCCCAACGCATGCTCCCACATGCTCCCACGTCACCCAATATATGTCCCCAACGTGTTATTCTTGAATGATCACACACAGAGAATCTCAATTTCCTTCGTGTGCTTTTGGACATTGCTCATCATTTTTATGGTCTTTCTTATTAATATTTATTTTCTTGGCGCATTTCGATCCTAATATAAAGCAAAAGTGCTTTCATGGGGCGATGCTTGATGCCGGTATTGATAAACTCATCTCACTGAAAGAATTTACTGATGCTTCCAATGGCTATCTGGTAAATGACGACTGCGTGGTTGGAGCTGAGGTCTTCATTTGTAAAGAAAAAAGAGCAGCCAAGGCAGAGTTTCTATCAACGAGCTATTATTCTTTTACGTACAAGTATGTTTGGAACGTTGCGAACTTTTCAAAGTTAGATGCCATACTAGACTCAGAACCATTCACTGTTGGAAACAAGAAATGGTACGTACATCTCTCTAACTTAACTGCATGAAAATTGGAAAGAAATTAATTAGGCCTAGAATTGCTTATTGCCAACACAATTATTATACTAGTAGGGATCTCCAGCATATAAACTGTTTATTGTTTGTTACACGTATAAAATGTATATTACTTTGTTATATTTCTAGCGTCGGACTATATTTTTAACACGCCTCATCACAAGAGATCCACACAGTTTCACACCGGAAACCAATTCTCACATAAAAACTGCTCAATTTCATTATGTTTGGGCTCACACATATTTTCAAGAGCCATTCATTATTCATTCACTAGAGCCAACTCACATTTCGAAGGCTTAGTCATTCGTTTAATACCATTGTGCCCAGCATGGTCAACCTTTTGACCCAACATCACCACCACCCACCCACCAATATCACTGATATTGTTTACAACTTGACTATCTATTATTAGATGTGACATTTATCAAATTATCCCAATGACATTAGCAGTAAACCTGCCACTTATAAACTGTATATTAGGGACTCAATTGTCCCTAAATTTCACGTACTGTTTGTGGTTACAGGAAGATAGTGCTCCATCCTAAGGGAGACTCGAACGGAAAAGGTACTCATATTTCTCTTTTCTTAGCATTGGCTGATCCAGAAACCCTCCCTCCTCGTTGCAAAACGTGTGTGGAGTTTTCCCTGCTCATTGTTTATCGAATGAATCGCAAGACTAATCATTGTCAAAAAGGTACTACACGTAAATAAAGGTTGAACTATTTTCGTGGATATGTAATTAACTACGTTTAGATATTCCACATCGAAAAAGGAAGCTTTGCCTAAATATTTTAAATAATCTCAAGTCTCTGCATTTTATTGCTAATTGATTGGTATTAGATTGGACGCACACGTTCTAATAATATATATACAAGGGAACTTTAACGAAAAGCTCCCGGTACTGTTTACTTTAACGAAAAACAACATTTTTATACTAAAAAATCAATCCTGATACTATTCACTTTACTGTTTATTTTGTCCTTATCGTTAAAACTCGAAGTTTTCAAGTCATTTTCATTAGTTTTCCTTATATACAATGCGTTCTTATTCATGAAGGTATACATTTTGTGTGTGTGTGTGTGTGTATATAAGTGAAATAATTCTATTCTCTTCCTGTAGCTACTAATCAATGGTTTGATGCCTCGAGTCCGAGTTGGGGTTGGTCTCACTTCATTGCACTGGACACTTTCAGTAAGGCCGGCAAGGGCGACTTTGTAAAGGATACTTGCTTGGTGGAGGCCGAGGTCACCATCCATGGAAATTCTCAAATAGTGTAGCTAGTCAACTAAACCATGTTATCATGCACTGTTAAATTTGCTTCCACCCACCATGTGGTTGCATTTCTTTGGAGTTACTAATTATGATATTTTATATGTGTTACTTAACTCGAAGTTTTTGAAGTAGTCCATATACTTGCTTCTCTTCCAAGAAATTCATATGCTGAGATTTTATAAAATGATGAAAGAAAGGGACGTATAGAGCTATTCGTCATCATATATCTACCAATTATTTTAGAGGCATTTTAGGTTTAGGTGCCTCGTTTTCCTTATTTTCCTTATCTACCAATTTCACTACAATTAGGTGCCGCTAATTCTTCATCAGAAATTAGTGACAGTGCCTGTATTTTTTACTGTTTTTATTTTACCGTGTAATTTGAGTTGGTGGTGCATCAGTAAGTGATCTCAGAACCCTTGCAACCAAATGTTATCAAATATTGGTACCACAACAAGAAGGTATAGTGACCTTCTTCAAGGCCACAACTGAGAGTTCGACTGAGAGTTCGAGTAGTTAAGCAAATAACAAATCCTAGCTAAAACACATTACTCTTAATATAAAAAAAAAAAAATATATATATATATATATATATATATATATATATATATATATATATATATATATATATATATATAAACCCTATAGGCTAAAGGATTATTAAAAAAAATCACATTTCTAATAGAAAGTGGGGTAAATTACATTTTCATACCTCAGGTTTGGGCTCTATTTCAATTCCTTACAACATCTTTAAAATATTTCACTTTCATACCTTAAGTACTATTTTGTTTCAAAATAATACCTTTGTTACATTTTCCATCCATTGATCCATTAAATGCTGACGTGGCTGCCACATATATGCCACATACATGCCACGTGGCAAAAATAATAATTTTTTATTTTTTATTGAAAAAACCTGAAATTTTACAAAAAAAATAAAAATTGAACACCCAAATCTACAGAAGAAGAAGAAGAACCAGTCCCACACCCCCTCCCCACCCCCCCACCCCCCCCGCGAGAACCCAGTCCCGCACTCCCTCTCCCCCTTGTGAAACCCAGTCCCGCACCCCCTCCCCCCTGCGACCCTCCGCCCGTTCCCCCCTCCCCCGCGACCCTCCTCCCATCCCCCCACCGCCCTCCGCCCGTTCCCCCCACCCCCCGCCAGACTTCTTCTTCTTCTTCTTCTCCCCTGAGACCAGCTCCCCCCCCCCCGCCCCCGCCGGAACCCTCTCCCTGCACGACCCTCCTCCCTCTCCCTTTTCTTCTTCTTCTTCTTCCCGTCGGAGCCCTCTCCCCGCGCGACCCTCCTTCCTCTCCCTCTTCCTTCTTCTTCTTCTTCTTCTTCCCGCCAGAGACTAGCTCCCCCCTCCCCGCCAGAGCCTTTTCCCCGCGCGACCCTCCTCCCTCTCCCTCTTCCTTTTTCTTCTTCTCCTTGCAGATCTGGGTATTCAAAATTTTTTTTTGTTTGTAAAAATTCAGGTTTTAAAAAAAAAAAAATTTATTTTTGCCACGTGGCAAATATTTGGCAGCCACGTGGCATATATGTGGCAGCCACGTCAACATTTAAAGGATCAATGGATGGAAAATGTAACGGAGGTATTATTTTGAAATAAAATAGTACTTAAGGTATGAAAGTGAAATGTTTTAAAGATGTTGTAAGGAATTGAAATATAGCCCAAACCTAAGGTATGAAAATGTAATTTACTCTAGAAAGTGAATTCTCATGGTTAAATTTTTCAGGTCGACGGGCCGATGACTCACTCCAACAACACCGATACAGTGTTAGTTAGAGTGGAGATACGGTGTGTGTTAGAGTAGAGTAACCCCCAACTAAAGAAGAGATCTTGGCGGAATTGTCACATATGAAATTGAGCACAATTTTGCATAGCCCACTTGTTTCTCGAGAAGAGATGGGAAACATGCTCAATTTCATTTGATTGAATAGTTGACCCAACTCTTTGTTGTTTGAAGAAACCCTCCGTTTCAATTGGTATTTTTTCATGAAATTCCTTTCCCTCACCGATGTGGGACTTTTGTTGGAAATTTTGAGTAGTAATTTCATTGTCCCACATTGGCTATTACCAAAAGGCTTCCTCACTTTATAAGGCTTTGTCCCTTATAGATAGTGATTAGAGTGATGGACTATGGAGAATGAAATTGGGCTCAACCTTGGGGTTGGGCTTTGGGGTGTACTAATTAATATATATAATTAATTATTTTTAATTAATTTCAAATTTAATTAATTAATTAATTTTTTATCAACAAATTGAAGTGATGAAAGAACGCAAAGCAAAGCACCCCTCTGAGAAAGATGTCTTCCAACAGACGCACCCCATTCTCATACCTGTTGCGAACAGGTATAAACCTACTATATATACATCCATTTGCATGGCATTTAGAACACAGAAAATATCAAATTGTTCTCCTACAATCCTAAACCTCCTTAATGAGAGAACCACAAAGAAATTTGCCAGAAGTTAAGTTTACCGGTGCTGGATTCTGATTTAGATGGTTGAATCCTGGTAAAGCAAACGTCTATAGAACTACAAGCATTGAGTAGGACAACTTTATCCTGTTAGAAACTTAATTGGACTAAACTATCATTTAGTGAAGGACGAAATGTGTTTGGTAACAATACAGTTTGACGTAAGTTGCAAACGTGGAAAAAAACTGCTTCATATTATTAAGGAGATATGGATAACAATTGTGGAGATAACTTACATATTACACCCACCCCCACTTATAAATTGTAATTCTGTATTTCTCCCCAATAATTATGTAGAACTTTCAATTGAGCCCTTATCTTAATCAAATCTGGACCTTTGATCTAGATTCTTTTACTATCTCAAATTGCCACGTGGCAGCATCCCAGCAATTCTCCATTCTCTATCTTTCTGTTCCCTTTCCCCGAAACCTCTTTCTTCTTCTTCGGTCTCTTCCTCTGCACCCTCTCTCTCAACGCTCTCATATCTCTTTCCTCCATTCACTTAGACACACCCACACAACCTGCATGCATTCCCTACTCGAGACCAAGCATCATCATCTTCCTTGCGCCATCTCTCTCCCTCTCACTCTCTCCCGTCGTAACGAGGTCAGTGGAACCCAGGAAGCTCCGGCGAGTTTTCCTAAATTTTCCGGTTAAGTGATCTTCGGATTTACCTCCATTTCGCTTTTAATCGATGCTTGGATGTGATTTCTGAATTTTACATTGTTTTTCCCAAGGTTTTGAAAAAGGGAATGGCGCAGGGGAAACTCACCATTTTTCCCGGCGAACCTGTGAGTTTCGAAGGATTTTCCGGTCACCTCCGACCGTTCTACGGCAAACCAAAGGTAGTAAACTTCTCCTCTCACCTTGTACTTTCGTTTGGTACCTAGATCGGGGTCTATGGCGTACATTGCAGTTGACCAAAGCTGTAGAAGCTCCGGCTTTCCTCTCCGTTTGGATTTGGTGACGCAAGGCATTTCAGGCCAGTTTCAACCCACGGGCCTTAAGCCCGTTTTGGACCAGCCCATGAACCCTCAAAACCTAGCCAGTTTCCTTTTTAATTTCTGTAATTTGTTTTAAAGACCTATAGGGCCTTGGGCCATTTTCTGATAAGGGCTTTAAGCCCAATCTCTAAACCTTTGGGCTTTAGAACCCAAGCCCTAAACCTGGTCCAACCCTAAGCCCAGACTCGTTTGACCTGGTCCGACCCGAACACAGACCCGTTGACTGACCCGGTCTGACCGTTGACTCGGTCAACGGTCATCGTTGACTCGGTCAACGGTCATCGTTGACTTTGACTTTGACCCGTTG
The DNA here is from genome assembly GCA_024362995.1 of Heteromeles arbutifolia. Taxonomy (NCBI): domain Eukaryota; kingdom Viridiplantae; phylum Streptophyta; class Magnoliopsida; order Rosales; family Rosaceae; genus Heteromeles; species Heteromeles arbutifolia. Next base: position 27,126,026 of record JANCRC010000006.1, read on the forward strand.
AGTTTGATCGATTGACTTTTTGGGTTTTCGTTCGAGACCTCTCCTAGGCTAATTTTGACGTCCTAAACCCGTTTTCGACGTCCGCTTTCCAAAATTAAGTTGTTTGATTAGAGTTTGACTAAATGTACCCCTTTATGTGCTTAGGGGCAATTGTTGTGGCATTTTTGTCTTCGCTAGTGGCACAGCTTTCGGTGGCTAAGTATTGTGAGTGGACCCCTTCTAAAATTGCATGATTTTATAGTTTAATTTGCATAATTGAATAGCATGCCTTACGAGTTTACGAATTGATTTTATGATAAGCATGTTTATTGAATATGTTGATTATCGTCTCGTGTTTTTGTGAGGAATTAATTGTTAGCCTATATTGAGCTATATTTTGATATATCGTATTTTCTATTAAAACCATGATTTGGTAGACTATCTGATGGATGACGATAGGGTGCTAGAACATGTTTTCGAAAATCCCCGCATCATGGTATAGATGATGGATAACTCTATCCCACGAAGTGGTATTCTGTGAAATACGTAACTATTTGTGCGTACCTAGTAGACACTATGCCGCCTGGGGCGAGGATCTGGTGTTGGCATTGAGGCAGGGAGAAATAATCCCTAGCGAAAGGCTGAGGGACAAGGAGACAGGCATTAGGCCGGGAGGGAGTTATCTCTGGCTACGGGCACAGAGACTTAGGTGCAGGCATTGGACCGGGAGTATTATTATTCAATGATCTTACTGGCAGCACATCGCGTTTACGAGACGATTTGTGAGACGATTCATGTTTTGATTTCCGCGTTATATCTTTTGAGATGTTTATGGCATGCTAAGGTTTTCAGTAAAGCTGTCACTTATTATGGTAGTAGTTTTCATTATATAAATGTGGGGGTTAGTATGTTGATAACTGTTTTATTATTATTGTATATATGAACTTGGTCCACTCACCCTTGTTTTGCGCCCCCATTCAAGACTTAGGATCAAGGCACATAACCCCGACGTCAAGACACTTCCGCAGTAGCATCTTCGAATCCTCTCGGTGTAGTACCCATTCCTTTATTCATTCAATTTTATACTAATTCTTTTAGTGCTCTAATTAGTTGTATGCTCTGAACAGGTTCCTAGATTGTTAATTCATTGTAATTAATTTCATAACCCTTATTTATTTCTTATTCTTATTCTTGTATTCAATAAATGGCTTTCGTCACCTTCGGGTGTCGGCCAGCACGTGTCTATCCCGGTGTTCTGTGGGACCCCGGGATCGGGGCTTGTCAGATTGGTATCAGAGCGTGGTTTGTTCAGAGCATACTTAGGATTCTATTCAATTCTCGTATTATGTCGGTTATGACATCATTTGGATGTCACGACTTTCATATTTGCTGTCTTTCAGAGCAATTGTGCAAATCTTTCTCTATTTGAATTGTCATTTTCTGGTTGAAATATAAGAATTCATGTCGTGATTGTGCCTTGTTGGTGACATGTTTGATTTGTTGGACGACTTTTAACATCAGATCGATACTCTGCGACGTGCATTCCCTGGGAATTACGGGCAAAGTCGGCTTTACATTGCAATTATGGGAAACGGAAAAATCGTGGCGGAACAAATTGGGTAAGACTAACTAGATTTCTAAATTGGTGATGTACTCTGTGACATGTGTTCCCTAGGATGGGCGGCGGAATCGTATCGTGGTGGCAGCTATTCGAAATGTTTGAAGTGCATGTTAGAGAAAGCAAGTAAGTGCTAGTTGTGACGATGGTTAGTAAGTGGTAATTGGTGGGATCGAATCAACGTTCTCAGACTTGTTGCCACTGAAGAAATTCGTGTGGATCTTTGGAACAATTCTCAGTGATTATTCTATCGATAACCTTCTTGCTTACTCCAACAACGAAGTTAAGTTCTCTAACCATCGATCGTTAGCTTCACAACAAAATCTTTGAGCATTGACTTTGTTTAGTTCATGTACTCTTATTGGGAACTCCTTGGTAGCAGATTATTCTCAGCAATTTCCAAAAGGAGTTGCAATTCTGGTTGTTATTGTAGTTGGACTTGGATGATGAAGACCCAGTCTTGGTTAGATAAACAGATTATTTAAACTTCACCTGGGTCTAGTACTTGGCACTAAACCCTAGCTTATTGTCCACGTACTTTTCAGTATAGGTGAACTTAGCCTCTTGCTTGTAGCCTAACTGATCAGTGCTATTGTCTATTATCTATTCAGCCTTGTAATTTTTCTGTGTAATGGCTTGAGATTTCACCATATTCATCATTGTATGAAGATCAAGTTTTACTTTAAACTTCTCTGAATTCATTGAGCTTTGGTTTGCTCAAGAGCATCACTTTAAGGTAGCCAATTGTGTCACTGCATGCTTACGCAGGCTGTTTTGTATCTTTCTTCTTATTCGTCATTCTATTGATTCAGAGGTTCTACGTTTAATTTCTAAACTTTGAAACAGCTCTCACAAAGTATTGTGAATTTTGAATTGTCTTTGGCCTCGTCAAATCTTATTAATATTTCTTAGCTATTCTTGAACGTGGACCTATTTCCTTTTGACTAAGAAACCAGTTGACCGTATGGTGATGATTAACCAAATAATCATAATCAATGACTTCCATTTCAGCATCTTTACCTTCCTTCGCTTGTTCGTTTCTCGCATTGGTTTCTTGTGCAAATCCTGATATCTTGTACTCTAGATTTAATGGACTTGTTTTGACCCTCAAATTATTTATTGTTCTTTCAGCCTTCTTGACATGGTTTCTCGCTCAATCAATGAGGAATTCACGATCGATTGATTCGACGAAAGTGTGCGCCTAATTCTTATCGTTTTGAGCAGGAACGTTGGAAACATAATCTTTTCACAAGTTTATCAGGCTTACCATAAAGGGTTTCACGTGAGTGTGAAGTTTGAGCCGTCTTTTGGTAAGAGACTGGTGAAGATTGTAGTGCAGGTGATCAGCAGATTGCATTACTATCTTCATGCTGAATCGAATGGTCACCACTCATTATCCTGTTGTAATTCATCAACATCATATCGTACTCTAGTGGTTCTTTTCCAATGACATGGAGATAAGTTCGGTTGCCAAATTACTTTCAATGTTTCTTCCTCCCAACCCTAATACATCTTTTATGTACCTCTATTGAAACTAAATTCCATCTTGAGTTCCGAGTCCGATTTCTGAACGAATTGCCTAGACCTTGTTGAACGTGTTGTGTGCACTCGTATTGTGGTTTTAGCACATCTAAAAATTTCACTTCTCTCGATTGGTGTGTGCACTCTCATTAGGTTTTAGGTTGATCACTTGTGAGTCCTTCCTTCCACCAACTTTGGCCTTGTGTGATTGGAAATATGCAACTAAGCAAAAATGGAGAGGTGGTTTGAACACTACAACAGTTCCCAAGAGATACTGCTTGTTGAGGAAAGTGAGTTCTCATTTCCTGTTTGCTTGGTTCGAGCTTTTAGGTCTACTACTAACATGGTAGCCACTTCTCTTGAATCCCAAGGTACAGTTTTCAAATGGGTTCTTTGTTGGCAAAATTTTGGAGTAGTTGGTCATGTTTAGAAGAATTGAGGTGAATAAGATGCTTGGTGCTGGATAGAGTTTTACGACAACAATTTCTGTTTTGTTTAGTTTGGGGTATGGCACTTTTGCGACATGGTACGAAAGTTTTCTATAGACAACACTGGTTGACAGAGAAGTAATGTGAACCGATATTCGGAAGGTCGAAAATACGTTATGAGAAATTGTGCATCATCAGGAAATTACTGCTTGCTTATTGAGACAACAATGTGTTGTCGATATTGCGGGCTGCAGACTGTGATATCGATAGCTTATTTGTTGGGTCCGTTAAGCAAGTGGGCAGGAAGACCAGTCTTCAACAGTTGTTATGGAATTGTTATTATTGGGGCTCGACCCAAAGATAACTTCTCTCGAAGTACGTGACGTTTTGTGTGCTTGGGCGAGACCCACTCTTATTTTCCAGTTTTGATTTTCAGTATAAATATTTTAACTTCCTCTACTTTAGTTATTTGTTTTTGACGTTACAAATGTTTTTAGAAAAGCATTTCTGTTTTCAGTTTTAATTTTAGCTCGAGTTTTCGACGTATACGTTAGTACATATATATTTTGACGGTATTGTATTTTATGTGCTTATTTTTTACCTTAAGCTATTTTGCGTTTTTGACTTTATACCTTTATAAAGTATGATTTCTACTATTACACTGATGGGGAAAGAAAGTATGAGCCTGAAGGTACGAAAGATGGAATCATTGCAACCGATCGCGACGGTGTGGCATTTTCCCTTTTGTGCAACTGCTCTTACCTGATCTCTTCATTACGTATATGTATATTATTCTTCTTCCTATTTTCGAGTATTTTCAGTGTAGTATGTTATTTTAAATTTCGGGGACGAAATTTTTATAAGGGGGGTAGATTGTTACACCCACCCCCACTTATAAATTGTAATTAAGTATTTCTCCCCAATAATTATTTGGAACTTTCAATTGAGCCCTTATCTTAATCAAATCTGGACCTTTGACCTAGATTCTTTTACTATCTCAAACTGCCATGTGGTAGCATCCCAGCAATTCTCCCTTCTCTCTCTTTCTGTTCCATTTCCCCGTAACCTCTTTCTTCTTCTTCGTTCTCTTCCTCTGCTCTCTCTCTCTCTCAACCCTCTCATCTCTCTTTCTTCCATTCACTGAGACACACCCACACAACCTGCATGCATTCCCTGCTCGAGACCAAGCATCATCATCTTCCTTGCGCCATCTTTCTCCCTCTCACTCTCTCCCGTCGCAACGAGGTCAGTAGAACCCAGGAAGCTTCGGCGAGTTTTCCTAAATTTTCCAGCTAGGTGAGCTTTGGGTTTACCTCCATTTCCCTTTTAATCGATGCTTGGATGTGATTTCTGAATTTTACATTGTTTTTCCCAAGGTTTTGAAAACAAGAACGGCGCGTGGGAAACTCACCATTTTTCCAGGCGAACCCGTGAGTTTCGAAGGATTTTGCGGTCACCTCCGACCGTTCTACGGGGAACCAAAGGTAGTAAACTTCTCCTCTCACCTTGTACTTTCGTTTGGTACCTAGATCGGGGTCTAGGGCGTACGTTGTAATTGACCGGAGCTATAGAAGCTCCGGCTTTCCTCTCCATTTGGATCCAGTGACGCAAGGCCTTTCAGGCCAGTTTCAACCCATGGGCCTTAAGCCCATTTAGGACCAGCCCAGGAACCCTAAAAACCCAGCCCGTTTCCTTTTTAATTTCTATTATTTGTTTTAAAGACCCATAGGGCCTTGGGCCATTTTCTGATAAGGGCTTTAAGCCCAATCTCTAAACCTTTGGGCTTTAGAACCTAAGCCCTAAACCCGGTCCAACCCTAAACCCAGACCCGTTTGACCTGGTCTAACCCGGACCCTGACCCGTTGACTGACCCGGTCTGACCGTTGACTCGGTTAACAGTAATTGTTGACTTTGACTTTGACCCGTTCACTTTGATCGATTGACTTTTTGGGTTTTCGTTCGAGACCTCTCCTAGGCTAATTTCGACGTCCTGAACCCGTTTTCAACGTCCGTTTTCCAAAATTAAGTCGTTTGATTAGAGTTTGACTAAATGTACCCCTTTATGTGCTTAGGGGCAATTGTTGTGGCATTTCTGTCTTCGCTAGTGGCACAACTTTTGGCAGCTAAGTACTGTGAGTGGACCCCTTCTAAAACTGCATGATTTTATAGTTTAATTTGCATAATTGAATAGCATGCCTTACGAGTTTACGAATTGATTTTATGATAAGCATGTTTATTGAATATGTTGATTATCGTCTCGTGTTTTTGTGAGGAATTAATTGTTGGCCTATATTGAGCTATATTTTGATATATCATATTTTCTATTAAAACCATGATCTCATAGACTATCTAATGGATGACGATAGGATGCTAGAACATGTTTTCGAAAATCCCTGCTTCATGGTATAGATGATGGATAACTCTATCCCACGAAGTGGTATTCTGTGAGATGCGTAACTATTTGTGCGTACCTAGTGGACACTATGCCGCCTGGGGCGAGGATCTGGTGTTGGCATTGAGGCAGGGAGAAATAATCCCTAGCGAAAGGCTGAGGGACATAGAAACCGGCATTGGGCCGGGAGGGAGTTATCTCTGGCTACGGGCACAGAGACTTAGGTGCAGGCATTGGGCCGGGAGTATTATTATTCAGTGATCTTACTGGCAGCACACCGCGTTTACGAGACGATTTGTGAGACGATTCATGTTTTGATTTCCGCGATGTTTTTCCGCGTTATATCTTTTTAGATGTTTATGGCATGCTAAGGTTTTCAGTAAAGCTATCACTTATTATGGTAGTAGTTTTCATTATATAACTATGGGGGTTAGTATGTTGATAACTGTTTTATTATTATTGTATATATGAACTTGGTGCACTTACCCTTGTTTTGCGCCCCCATTCAGGACTTATGATCAAGGCACATAACCCCTGCGTCAAGACACTTCTGTAGCAGCATCTTCGAATCCTCTCAGTGTAGGACTCATTCCTTTATTCATTCAATTTTATACTAATTCTTTTAGTGCTCTAGTTAGTTGTATGCTCTGAACACGTTCCTAGATTGTTAATTCATTGTAATTAATTTCATAACCTTTATTTATTTCTTATTCTTATTCTTGTATTCAATAAATGGCTTTCGTCACCTTCGGGTGTCGGCCTGCACGTGTCTATCCCGGTGTTCTGTGGGACCCCGGGATCGGGGCGTGTCATTAAATCCCACTTATTTGATGAAACTGCTGTTAACTGACAAAAAATCAACTCTCCATGATAGAGGGAAGTTGGTGAATGTTGATCTATATAAGGACTCCCTACTCGTAAAGAATTGTTCTACGTTATTGGGTTCTATCACCTTAAGAACATTAAGTCTTTCAATGAGTAGATGATATCCTTTTTCTTGTTCTGCAATGGCTGCCTCAGGTATCATGTTAACATCTGTTAGTAATCTAGGAAACTTGTTAATATTATATACTCTTACTTTTCCAACATTAGGTATCAGAGCCAAATTAACAAATCCTAGATTCGAATGTATGTGTCAAACTGCATATATTTTCAGCATGTGAATTTTTTTTTATGAAATGTGTTGAGCCTCAGCACATGACAGCATCGGCGGCAGCCCTCATGCTTTCCATTATTCCATCCGACAACACATGACAGCACCGTTACTTTCAATAAAATGCATGAGGTAGTCTTGCCTCAGAAGTTTTTTAATGTCGTGCAGCACTTACGATAATATTTTGAATTCACCAAAGTGAATGATTTGGATGTATATTCTGGCAAAGAAGGGTTTAAAGATTCATTGCATGTTCATACTCTTTTCCAAATGAAAGAATATATAAAATGCGTAAGGTTTCAATGAATCATTCCTTGTATAATAATCTTGTAATTATCTTGTCCAAAGACTTGATATATCTGTGATAAAAGATGATTGAAGTGGTCAGAATGTACATGATGACTTTGAAGGGGTGTTTATATTTCTAACCTAAAGGGGATATATAAACATGTGTAAGTGATGCATGAAATTAAAATTGTATTTAATGTTTTATTTGGCTGCCTCAGCAACATTATCTGCACTTAGTCTTTCATCGATCGAGCCTCTCAATGGGGGAAACTTCAAAAGGTGGAAACAAGACATTGAGATTTTGCTGGGCCTCATGGATCTCGATTTAGCATTGCGAGAGGATGAACCTGCACCGCTGACTGACACTTCGACTGCTGAGCAAAGATTGAAGCATGAAAGTGGCAGAAAGCCAACAAGATGTCGCTCATGGTGATGAAAAGAACTATGAGTGAGACTGTGAGAGGTGGGATACCTGCATGTGACAAAGCTAAGGATTTTCTGGATTCAATTGGAGCAAAGTTCAAAGAGTTCGAGAAAGCTGAGATGGGTGAATTAGTGACGACGCTGACCAGTTTGAAATTTGATGAAGGCAAAGGTGTAAGGGAGCACATATTGAAGCTTGTTGACACTGCAACAAAATTGAAGGACTTGGGGGTCCTGGTTGATGATGCTTTTGTTGTTCATATGGCATTAACTTCTCTACCTCAATCCTATGATCAACTGAAGATCACTTACAACACACAGAAGGAAAAATGGTCACTGGATGAACTAATTTCCATATGTGTTTAGGAAGAAGGCAGGCTCAAAAGAAACACCAACTTTGGTGCTGTGAAGTTGGTGCACGAATCTCTGGAATCAACTGAAATGTGGGAGTAAAGAAAGCGTTGCTGCGTAATTTTGATAGCATCTAAACCTGATGCTTGGCTTATCTTATTTTCCCTGTGGTTATTGTAAATAATGCCATGTTGATTCAGTTTATAATATATATTAGTACAACTGACTTATGTTCCAAAGAGCATGTTGGTTTCGTATGATTATACAGGAAGCTTGAAAAGCTAGTATCCAGTGATTAAGGTTGAAGGCAACATAAAGTTAGCTTTATAAAGGTACATTGGGTAATTGCATGTATGAATGTGTATTTATATGTATTTGCATGATCGTCAATATGCCATTACAATTATGAAGTGATGGTTTAAGACTGAGTTGCAGTAATAAATATGCATGTGCTGAATCTTTATGATTATTCTGAGTTATATAGCTTATATAACACAAAGTGGTATATGATTTTCAATTCAGTAAAGGAACTGTGATTATCCAAAGATGATCCATAAAGTTGATTGAATTGATTCATAGAAAAATGAATGTTAAGTTCATTGAAAGTTTGACATCATACATATTAGATTCAAATGACAGTGATTTTAGAGTGCATGTGCCAAAGAGCTGCACATGGTTTTCTAGAGTTCGACATTTGAACTAATACTGGTAGATGTGGGGAAGCAAGTTACGTGTAACTGGATGTGATCACTAAGGAGTCAATATTGTAATTGTGATAACATTTCGATTAAATGATTAGTTTACGTCCAAGTGGGAGAATGTTAGAAACTTAATTGGACTAAACTATCATTTAGTGAAGGATGAAATGTGTTTGGTAACAATACAGTTTGACGTAAGTTGCAAACGTGGAAAAAAACTGCTTCCTATTATTAAGGAGATATGGATAACAATTGTGGAGATAACTTACATCCCACTTATTTGATGAAACTGCTGTTAACTGACAAAAAACCAACTCTCCATGATAGAGGGAAGTTGGTGAATGTTGATCTATATAAGGACTCCCTACTCGTAAAGAATTGTTCTGCGTTATTGGGTTCTGTCACCTTAAGAACATTAAGTCTTTCAACGAGTAGAAGATATCCTTTTTCTTGTTCTGCAATGGCTACCTCAGGTATCATGTTAACATCTGTTAGTAATCTAGGAAACTTGTTAATATTTATACTCCTACTTTTCCAACATATCCACCATGACAATCCACCTCTTGCCACTTAGAGGAGGACTTAAGAACTAAAAATATATAAACACGTAACAAACGATCTGTCGTTTGTGTTAAAGCAAAGACGTCTGCATTACCTATGCTTCCTGCTGTTGTTGAGTCCTAACGTGCCATTGCTACTGCTGTTGTTGAGTCCTAACGTGCCATCGCTACTACTGTTGTCTAGTTCTGCAGGAATAAGGAGTTCTAGTCTTCATTGGAGTTTTTGTATCATGTTGAATTATAATTCTTGGGTGACTTGTAGATATCTTAGTTCATATCCCACATGGATTAAACTTGTGTTTATATTCTTTATAAATATTAACGTGCAGCACTCGCTCTATTCATTGAGTTGAGTTTACAGATCATTCTATTTTTCTAGCTTAATATCTTCAGTTTGTAACCTGATCACAGTTCCTGCAACGTTCGCTGGTCAATTTTGTCACCATGGGTAGCCTTAACTTGGATCAAGGTGGTAAGATACTTTCTGTGTCTCTAATTCTTTGCTGCGTTTCAAGCATTGTTTTGCTTTTCCAGAATTTTAGTGACTCGGATGCCTAATGCCTGCATATTTTGATACTTGGTTGTGTAGTCCCTATTCGGTTACAGGGATTTCGAGATCATATTCAGTTTCACCCGCAACTCATTACACTTTAAAATTAGAGTCGTTTTCAATGCTAAAAGAACTTACAGGGGATCATAGATTTGAATCGGACGAGTTTGAAGCTGGAGGATACAAATGGTAGTACATATTCTTGTACATATCTGTTGACTAAACAAACCAAGTTACAAAACATTCATGTCTTGTATATTATTCTGTTACTTGTGTATATATTATTCTGTAACTTGTGTATATATGTTTTGGTCATAAAGGAAACTGGTGGTCTTCCCATATGGAAACAAGAAGAAAAATGTGGAAGACCACGTCTCTGTTGGTATTTAAAAGTTTACTAACTCAATACCAAAATATATGGGTGATAAGTTTACAAACTCTATCATACCTCTCACTTTGCACTCTCAATAAATTTGGACAAAAGAAATAGAGAAAGGAGGGAAACAACAAGCTTCGGCAAAACACTTGCACTTTGATATATTAAAAGGAGTTTACAAACTCAACTGCTGAAATGGAATGGGATTACAAAGAGCCTTACGGGAAGGCTTTCTTATACTTGCAAAAACAAAAGAACCACACAAGTGGTTTTAATAAATAAATGCAAACAAAGACTTCCTAAACCTAGTGTTGAAATCTATTCATGCAAAATAAATGAACGAGTTCAAAGTCTTTACTTGCAGCAGCTTTAGACTTTTGAACACACACACACACACTACATTATTCCAGTGGTTACAACCATATTTTGGCTATCACAGAGAAGAAGCATTTAATTTGGGTAAGTGCAGGAAGCATGAGTCAAAAAAAACAGCTAGCAGCACACAAACATTGAAATAACGTTTTTATTTGAACTTCCAACACTCCCCCTCAAATCACAACGCCTTCATTCCTAGCATGTCACGCAGCAGCCAGAATGATTCAATTGGCAGTGGCTTTGTGAAGATGTCTGCCACTTGTTCCTTGGTGTGACAATAGACAAGCTCAATTGTCTTTTGCTTCACATGGTCCCTTAGAAAATGGAACCTGGTATCAATGTGCTTACTCCTTCCATGTTGAACAGGATTCTTTGCAAGCTTGATTGCAGACATGTTATCCACATGAATCACAGTAGATTCCACTTGTGGATGACATAAGGATTTCAACAGATTTCTTAACCAAATTGCCTCACACACAGTTGAGGCTGCAGCAACGTACTCGGCTTCACACGATGACAAAGCAACAATTGATTGCTTCTTTGAAGTCCATGAGAAAGTTGTTGATCCTAGAAGAAACACATAGCTAGTTGTGCTTTTCCTTTCATCTTGGTCACCTCCCTAATCACTATCTGAATAACCAAATAATTTTGCATCTTCACCAAAATATAAAATAGACCATAGTTTAGTGTACCTCTTATGTACCTCAAAATTCTCTTAGCAGCCAGCCAATGAGACTCCCTTGGTGTTTCCGTGTACCAACTCACAAGTCCAACACCATAAACTATATCCGGTCTTGTGATTGTAAGGTACCTCAGGCTTCCAATGAGGCTTTTGTACACGGTTGAGTTTACAAACTCACCTTCTTCCTTGGACAGCTTCAATCCAGTTGCAACTGGAGTGTTGACAGCATTGCACTTGTCCATATTGAACTTCTCCAATATGTCTCTCATGTACTTTTGTTGAGAGATGTAGATACCATCACTTTCTTGCTTCACCTTTATGCCAAGAAAGTATGACATTAATCCATTGTCAATCATCTCGAATTCACTGAACATGGATTGCTTGAACTCACATAACATTTCTTCATTGTTTCCCCTATAAACAACAAGTCATCTACATAGAGACAAATAATTAAGAACTCCCATTTGCACCATTCTTCATGTAAACTGAATGCTCGTATGGACATTTCTGAAATCCATTTTGGTGAAGGTAGTTATTAATCCTTGAGTTCCAAGCTCGTGGTGCTTGCTTGAGGCTATACAAAGCCTTCTTCAAACGATACACCTTATCTTCTTCTCCTTGTACTTGGAAGCCTTCCGGTTGTTCCACGTACACTTCTTCCTTAGGAACTCCATTAAGGAATGTTGACTTGACATCTAGTTGATAAATTTTCCATTTATGATAAGCGGCTAGAGAAATTAGCAATCTTACCGTGTCAAGTCTTGCAACTGGAGCACAGACTTCATCATAGTCCACTCCATACTTCTGTTTGTAGCCCTTTGCTACAAGCCTTGATTTGTACCGATCCACATTTCCATCTGCAGTGCGCTTGATCTTGTACACCCACTTGACACCAATAGCCTTCTGATTTGGTGGGAGCTTTGTCAACTCCCAAGTGTCATTCTTCTCAATGGCATGGATTTCTTCCTCCATGGCTATTCTTCAACGATCTTCTTCCACAGCTTCATTGAATGAAAGAGGCTCATGGTCTGCATACAAGCAGAAAATGTTGGTTTCTTCTTCTTCTTCTTGTCTATAAATATCGGTGAGACTTCTTAGCCTTACTGGAGTTAAGGAACTGCTTTCCTCACTGGATGTAGGACCACTCCTTGCAGTTCTGTGCAATGGAATTGTTGTGAATGATTGAGCTGGCTATTGCTCAACAGGTGGTATAACTTCTGGTTCTTCAAAATCAGTGGAAACAATATTCTCATTACTGACTTCTTTGTTGTTCCACTTCCATGTCTCTTCCTCACTAAAGATGACATCTCTACTAACCACTAGTTTGCCAGTTAGTGGGTTGTAGAGCTTGTATGCCTTGGATTCTTCACTATAGCCCACAAACACACACTTCTCACCTCGATCATCGAGCTTCCTCCTCTTGGCTTCTGGAACTTGAGCATATGCAACACACCCAAAAACTCTTAGATATGCAACATTCGGCTTGTATCCACTCCAAGCCTCTTGTGGTGTCATCTTCTTGACACTCTTTGTTGGACATCGATTCAACAAATAAATTGAACAAGCTACAGCTTTTGCCCATAATTCTTTTGGCAAATTCTTCTCTTTAAGCATAGATCTTGTCATGTTAAGGATGGTTCGATTCTTTCTTTCGGCTATCCCATTTTGTTGTGGGGTATAGGCAGCAGTTAGTTGTTGCCTAATTCCTTGCTTCTTGCAATATGCTTGGAAAGCAATGGAGGTGTACTCTCCACCTCTGTTTGATCTCACATCCATAAGCTTGTGGTTACTTTCAGCCTCTGTGAGTGCCTTGAACTCCTTGAAGACTCTTAGGGCAGCCGACTTCTCCTTGAGAAAATAAACCCGAGTCTTCCTACTAAAATCATCAATGAAAGTAATAAAATACCTATTACCTCCATAGGACATAGGATCCAACGGACCACATATATCCGTATGCACCAACTGCAATGGTGCCTTTGCTATCCATGCATCACCAACAGGGAATGAGAGTCTTGCTTGCTTGCCAAGCACACAATCTTCACATACTTGGCTTGTGGATTCAATCTAAGGTAAACCACAAACCATTCCTCCACTTGACAACAACTTTAGGCCATTGAAATGAAAATGGCCAAACCGAAGATGCCATTTTCATGACTTTTCTTCCATCACACCAATGTTGCAGCTTCCAATCTTTATGTTTAAATTCAACGGGAACATTCGGTTCTTTGACATTCGAAAGTGCAATAAGCTTTCTCCTTGCATTCTTGAGAGTGAGAAGCATGTTCTCCATATGTACAATGTACCCTTTCTGGAGCAGTTGACCAATGCTCAGAATGTTGCTCTTCATACCTGGTATGTAGTAGGTATTGGAGATGTATTCTTCTCTACCATCATTCTGGATGATCTTGATTTTCCCTTTGCCTTCAACTGGCAGTTTTAAGAAGTCACCAAGACTCACAGATCCATAGGCCCCATCTTTGAGTTTGGCAAAAAACTCCATCTTTCTACACATACGATTGCTTGCACCAGAGTCCAAATACCAAACATCTTGTTGGCTGCTGGAATCATGGTGTGCTAGTAAGACTGTAAGTTCCTCACCAGGATTTCCACTTGATTCTTCCATGTTGACATGCTCACCATTTTTGTGTGAACATTCATGGCATAATGTCCATATTTCTTGCAATTGTGACACTGGATATGCTCCTCTCCTCGAGCAGATCTCCACTCTTGAGACTGACCTCGATTTTGTGCATAGGCTCGACCTCTTCCTTGGCCTCGTCCTTGGCTATGGTTGGATGAACTCCCATGACGTGAGTTCCATTGCCCACGACCTCTATTTGGTTTGTCAATATTCAACTTTGACTCTAAAGCTTGCTCTAACGTTGTGGGGCTTGCATTCTTCTGAATGCATTGCTCGTGAACTAGGAGGGATCCTAGTAGTTCCTCTGCGCTCATCGTCTCCAAATCCTTGGATTCCTCAATGGCAATCACCACATGCTCAAAGTTGGATGTGGGTGACCGAAGGATTTTCTCCATGACACGAACATCGTCAAGCTTCTCACCATTCCTTTTCATTTGATTCACAATTACAAGTAGTCGAAAGTAGTAGTCTGAAATGTTTTCTCCTTCTTTCATATGAGCAGCCTCAAAATCTGCTCTTAATGATTGAAGCCGGACTCTTTTTACTCGATCTACTCTTTTGTAAATTGTGCTCAAAGTGTCCCAAACTTGCTTGCTGGTTGTTGCTTCTACAACCTTCTCGAACGTTGAATCTTCTAATCCTTGATAAAGAAGATATAACGCCTTCTTGTCCTTCTTTAGTAAGTCCTTGAGAGAGTTCCTTTGATCTGCATCGTAGGCGGCTTCTTGCTCAGTAGTGGGTTCAACATACCCATTACTGACAACTTCCCATAGCTCATGTGATCCAAACAATGCTTTGAACTGGATGCACCATCTTTCATCTTTCATAATTTTCTTTCTTCAATGTGGGAACCTGGAGCTACACTAAGTTGGACGCCATAGCTGCTGCACTTGCCAGAAAGATATTCTAGCTCTAATACCAATTGTTGGTATTTAAAAGTTTACTAACTCAATACCAAAATATATGGGTGACAAGTTTACAAACTCTATCACACCTCTCACTTTGCACTCTCAATAAATTTGGACAAAAGAAATAGAGAAAGGAGGGAAACAACAAGCTTCGGCAAAACACTGGCACTTTGTTATATTAAAAGGAGTTTACAAACTCAACTGCTGAAATGGAATGGGATTACAAAGAGCCTTACGGGAAGGCTTTCTTATACTTGCAAAAACAAAAGAACCACACAAGTGGTTTTAATAAACAAATGCAAACAAAGACTTCCTAAACCTAGTGTTGAAATCTATTCATGCAAAATAAATGAACGAGTTCAAAGTCTTTACTTGCAGCAGCTTTAGACTTTTGAACACACACACACACACTACATTATTCCAGTGGTTACAACCACATTTCGGCTAGCACAGAGAAGAAGCATTTAATTTGGGTAAGTGCAGGAAGCATGAGTCAAAAAACAGCTAGCAGCACACAAACATTGAAATAACGTTTTTATTTGAACTTCCAACAATCTCTATCTACTTGCAAATGGCTCGAACAGATTCACTTCAGCCTGACTGGGAAGTATATGTTGATTTCAGAGTGTGTTTACTTGATCAGGAAAAAGGAACCTACGTGGTTTTTCAAGGTATATATGATGTGTGTGTGTGTGTGTTTTCTCTAAGGGATATCCACACACTCCTTTTCTCCCCTTGAACACCCATTTTATTTTTTTGTCTCTATATTGAATAAATCTAATCAAAGAAGAATCAAGGGTGTGTGCGGAAATCATTTTCCTATATTATATACCCATCTAATTACATTTAATTCTCATGCATCCAGCAGATCATATAAACCAGTTAATATTTCATTACATACAAAACACATCGCTTAATTTTACTGATTTTTTTGGGATGATTAGATAATGCAGAAGTGCCTTCATGGGGCGGCGCCTGATGTGGGTTTTGGTAAACTTCTCTCCGTTGAAGAACTTGATGATGCCTCCAATGGATATGTCATTAACGACACCTGTGTGTTTGGAGTGGAGGTCTTTGTTTGTAAAGAAAGAAGAGCAGGCAACGGAAGGTCCATATCAATGACCAAGAATGCTGTGAAGTACATGCCTGTTTGGAAGATTGAGAAATTTTCAATGTTAAAAGATGAATATTATTGCTCCAAACCATTCACCGCAGCGAACCAGAGATGGTAAACTAAGCAAGCATTTTTTTTTAGATAAAAACTACGGTCTACTTTCTTCTCTCCCTAACCAGGAACGAAAGGAGATCGACACTTTCAGTTTCAATTATATATTTAGATTGATATATGAAGCTTCATGCATCTTGTATGAAACCTGTATGTGATTTGGAGTTTTACTTTACACTATTTTGTTGGCTATTGCAGGAAGATACATATATATCCCAAGGGAGATGGTGCTTCAAAGGGTACTCATCTTGCACTTTACTTAACATTGGCTGATGCAGAAAAGCTACATCCTGGCACCCAAATCCTTACAAAGTTAACCTTTCGCATTGTTGATCAAATGCATCACAAGCATCATTATTGTCTACCAAGTAAAGAGTGTCTCTATTAATGCTTTTTATGTTATATGTAATGTAACCACACACATATGTATAGTCTCTTTTTGTTGAAGATGATATTTTTTTTTTTTAAATCTCAATGATACAGGAGAATTTTAAGAAAATAAAAAGTTACATAGATTTTAACTATAAAAAAATGAAAAATACATGAAAAGAAAGGAATATAAAAACCAAGGAAGCTTTGATGCACACTTTTCAATTATTCGAACCTCGAAATAGAGTGCAGCAATTACTAAGAATTGTTTTTAGGAAAACTAATGAAAATGGTTTGAAAACTTTGAATTTTAACGGCAAAGACAAAATAAAGGGTAAAATGAATAGTACCATGATTGACTTTTTAGTGTAAAAATATGGTTTTTCGTTAAAGTGAACAGTACCGGAGCTTTTAATTAAAGTTCCCTTATTTTTACTGGTAGACAATTTTTGGTTCAACGCTTCCCAAAGGAGTTGGGGTTCGTCGTCATTCATCACACTAGCCACTTTGAATGAGGCAGACAAGGGATTTTTGATGAAACAATACTTGCATAGTGGAGGAGGCAGACGTCACCATCGTTGCAATTGCTAAAGCACTATAGTCAGCTTGCTGTAAAACTAAAACTCGATCTGGGGATGTATTCATGCTATTATTTTTATGGCATTGGTTGACAATGACTTGCAATTATTCATCATTCTTAATAAATGTGAATGGGAAAAAAAAACCTTTAATGTTATTATTTTGATGTCACTTGCTCAAAGACTTCATCATTCTTAACAAATATGATTGAAAAGAAAAAAAAATTACATCTAATGTTTTTATTTTGATGTCGCTTCTCAACAGTGACTTGAAGTTATCCATCATTTTGCATGTGGTCCAATATCCTAGTGAATAGGATGTTGGGTTTCTACTTATGACACGCCCCGATCCCGATATTCCCCGAATATCAGGATAGACACGTGTTGGCCGACACCCGAAGGGTGACAAAAGCCATTTATTGAATGCAAATGCTGAGAATAAGGAATAAATAAGACTTATAAATATAAAATAAAGAGTATGCATTTAAGGAACGTGTTCAGAGCATACAACTAACTAAGACACTAAAAGAAATAATATAAAATTGAATGAACAAAGGAATAGGTCCTACACCGAGAGGACTCGAAGATGCCGATGCGGAAATGCCTTGATGCCAGGATTGTATGCCTCGATTCTAAGTCCTGAAGGGGGCGCAAAACAAACATGAGTGGACCAATTTGATATACATATAGTAAAACAGTTATCAACGTACTAACCCCCAGGTTTTATGAAAACACATATATATCATGATAAACATAGGTTTTCCGAAACCTAGCATGCCGTGCACTATCACAAATCATAACTTGTATATATAATAATCTCTAGTGAATGTCCAATATAACTCTCCAGGCCCCATGCCGGCTCCCTATCTTTGAGCAGACAGTCAGAGGAAATAACCCCCAGGCCCCATGCCGGCTCCCCATCCCTGGTCTTAAATGCCAGAGGAAACACCCTACAGGCCCTATGCCAACACCAAACCTTCGCCCGGGACGGACCGGAAACTATCCCTACGTCCCGTAGCAGAAAGGACCACTAGGTAAGTACAAAACCGTTGAACGTACGTACATTTGAAAGGCATCTTCATAGTATAAAGTCATCCATCATCTATACTATAAAGAGGTGTTCGAAACGTATTCTAAATATCATATCGTCATCCATCAGATATTCTATAAGAATACGGGTTATAGGAAAAATAGTAATAATTCAAAATAACCTCAATAGGCACGATATCTCATAAAGCATTTCATAGAACATACTCATCAAATCATGCTTTTCATGTATGCATTTCTACTATAAAACATGCATTTTAGAAGGGGTCCACTCACAGTACTTTGCTGTCGAAAGCTGCGCAGACTATCGAAGAAAGTAACGCCACAGTAATTGCTCCTAAGCACATAAAGAGTACATTTAGTCAAACTCTATTCAAACGACTTAATTTGGGAAAACGGACTTCAGAAACGGGTCCAGAACGTCGAAATTAGCCTAGGAGAGGTCTCGGACGAAAACCCAAAAAGTCAACCCGTGTCAACGATCAACGTTGACCAGTCAAAGTCAACGGTCAACGTTGACCTGGTCAACGGGTCAGGGTCCGGGTCGGACCAAGTCAAACGGGTCTGAGCTTGGATCCGGGTTGGGCTTGGGTTCTTGGGCTTGGGTTTTGGGTCCAAAGGGTTTAGGTTTTGGGTTTTAGAGGAAACGGGCCTAAGGCCCTAACCAAGATGGCCCAAGGCCTTTTGGGTTTTAGAAACTAAATAATTAAAATCAGTAAAATAAAACAAAGGTTTTGGGTTGGGTTAGTGACGGGCCTGGGCCAAGGTGCACGGCCCAAAGGGCCTTGGTTTATTGGGTTTAGGTTTAGGTAAAAGGGTTTAGGTTGGTTCCGGGTTGGGCTGCCCAAAAGGGCTGGTTTTTGGCCCACCAGTTTCATGGGTCGCCGGACCCAACGAAGGAGAAGGCCGGATTCGGCCGGAAAACTACACAAACTTTAAATGGCCATAACTTTGTCAATACTCGACGAAATCAAGTAATTCAAAAACGAAAGTTGTAGTTCTTGAAGAGACGAAGAGAATGATACCTCGTACGATGTCTAACTCGCTATGGTTTGGCCGGAAAACGCCTCGAAAGCCTTGGAGGTCGCCGGAAACTGGGTAAGATTCAAATGGATATAACTTCTTCAATACTCGATGAAATTGGGTGAAACAAAAAGGAAAGTTGTAGTACTCAGCGAGACGAAGAGATTGATACCTTGTACGCCGGCCAACTCGCCGTTTTTTGGCCGTAAATTTCCTCGAAAGGGGCGGTGCTCGCCGGAAAACTGGGGAAATAGTGATCCGAGGTGTTTCTTCGTACGTTGACGTTCAAAACACAACCACATGGTCAGAAGAGAACTATATGGATGAAAAGAGAAACATTTGGAGTGTTTTGAGGCTTACCCAAAACGGAAGGACGAGAACCCTCGCCGGAGTTCCTCCTTCGAACCGACGCTCGATGATTCCTGCGTCTTCGTCGATTTTTAAGGATGCAGGAAAGGAAATAGAGGATGGTGGTTCAGCAGCGTGTGTATGTATGTTTTTTTGTGTGTGTGTGTGTGGAGCTCGGGCAGAAGGAGAGAGTGCAGAGAGAGAGAAAGAGAGCACAGGAAAGTGAAAAAAGAGAGGACTGAGAGGGAAGAGAGAGGAGAGACTCGGGAGACAAAAATCAGGGGTGGGCCCCCTTGGCACACCATTTAAGAATTCAAAACCATTTTTAAATAAAATGGGTGTGGGGTGTTACAACTTATGTGTCCCTGGTTCGAAACTCCCACTCCCCTAAATGATTGTAATAATTTTGAACTCTCCCAGTAAAATTAAGTTGGTTTTGTTTTAGTTGTAAGTTTGAAATAAACTACTAAATAACTCACGAAAAGAAAACAAAAAGAATTTTGATATGCTTATAGGGTAATGTTAGGAAGATTAAATTTGTAAACAAAACCCGGTAAACTAAATGACATTGTGGGAGCCAAAAATTACTCCTCCACTAAACAAGTCACTAGCATGACAACCATGGGGAGTGGAACTACAATCAAGCAACCTGATATGTAAGATCCCACATCGCCCGGGGGAGGGGAGGCGATGTGCCTTATATGTACATGCCCACCTCCCTTAGTAAGACGCGTTTTGTGTGGCAGCCCAAGAACAAATCTGTAGGGCGTGGCCTAAAGCAGACAATATCTTACTATGCAGACTAGGATGTGACAATTTGGTATCAGAGCCACTCCCTGGCCGGAAGTGTGCCGATGAGGGCGTCGGGCCCCTAATGGGGGGTGGATTGTAAGATCCCACATCACCCAGGTGTCACATCCTGAACCCAGTCCACATAGTGAGATATTGTCCGCTTTGGGCCACGTCCTCACGGATTTGTTTTTGAGCTTCCACCCAAAACGAGTCTCATTAAGGGAGGTGTGCATGTACATATAAGGCACATGTGGTCCTTTCCCCCCGGGCGATGTGGGACTTTACAATCCACCCCCCTTAGGGGCCCGACGTCCTCATCGAGACACTTCCGGCTGGGGAGTGGCTCTGATACCAAATTGTCACATTTTGGTTAAAATACAAGCACTCACTAAGGGAGGTGAGCATGTACATATAAAGCACAGGTGTGCCGACGAGGACGTCGGGCCTCTAAAGGGGGTGGATTGTAGAGTCCCACATCACCCGGGGGAGAGGACCACATGTGCCTTATATGAACATGCCCACCTCCCTTAGTGAGACTCGTTTTGGGTGGAAGCCCAAAAAAAAAATCCGTGAGGGCGTGGCCCAAAGTGGACAATATCTCACGATGAGGTCTGGGTTTAGGATGTGACACCGGGGGAGGGGAGGTGATGTGCCTTATATGTACATGCCCACCTCCCTTAGTAAGAAGAGTTTTGGGTGGAAGCCCAAGTACAAATCCGTGAGGGTGTGGCCCAAAGTGGACAATATCTTACTATGCGGACTGAGATGTGACAATTTGGTATCAGAGCCACTCCCCGACCGGGAGTGTGCAGACGAGAAAGTCGGGCCCCTAAGGGGGGTGGAATGTAAGATCCCACATCGCCCGGGTAAGGGGAGGTGATGTGCCTTATATGGACATGCCTACCTCCCTTAGTAAGACACGTTTTGGGTGGAAGCCCAAGAACAAATCCGTGACGGCGTGGCCCAAAGCAGACAATATCTTACTATGCGAACTGGGATGTGACATGACACCCACTTGATGGAACATGAAGAAATAGAAGGAAAATGAGACTTGGAGCCCAAGACTTGAATGCCTATAAAAGGCTAATAATCCCACCAACGTAAGAGGGTCGAAAAGAGAGAGAGGTATGAGATCGTTCTATATTTTATAAGTATCCTGAACAAACACTAACTTGAGCGTCATAGTGTTTTTTTGCAGGTCCTCCGTTCTCATTATTGACAATCGACAATAATCTCTAAGGCTTCTCAACGTGTTCTAGATTACTTGTTAGTGGAGAATTGGAGTACTCGAAATTTTTCGCTCCAATAGACATGAAAGTTGATGATTGGATTATTACTTAACCGTTGATAAACGTGCTCATTTCTATTGGTGACACATAATTTAGTTTGTAAATTTTGTTTACAAATTTAGTCTCCCTAGCATTACTCATAATTATAACATGACAATATTCAAAAGAAGTTGGTGTAGCTGAGCTGGTAAGATGTGTTTACTATTTAGAATGAATCTAGATGAGGAACCATACATGGACTTATAAGTAAGTTAGGCTACTTTTTATATAACCAATTGGTTTTATGGTGGAACCCCAACTTTCTGCATGGTATCAAGTCCCACATGTGAAGTCACATGGCCACACGCGCTCCACCTCACCTCGTTATGTTGTCCACGTGTTAGGCTTGAAAATTTGCCAGAAGTGAGGGGGCGTGTTGAGAATGAATCATACATTGATGGGATGCAGGACCTTGTATGGGCTTATAAGTAAGTTGGGCTGTTACCCACATAGTCAATTGGTTTTATGGTAGAACCCAACTTTCTCCATTTACCATGAGGTTCGGGGTTAAGTCTATTTCCACTTTAATTTCATATGTGAGGCCCCACCCGTTGTGGTGGTAAAGTCCGGCGATGTTGATTTTTTAGTTCAACAAAGTGTGTGTGTATTTTTCATAATGTTGAATTACAAGATAGAGGTCTCATATATAGAAGACCAAAACAAGGAAGGTAAAACCTAACCAATAAACAAATGCAACAAACAGCTACATAAAAGGAACTAGAGAGAAAAGGTAGCCCTAGATACAACTTACAAGAAATCTGCTAGAAGACATAAGCCCTAGAATTAAGGAAGAAATCTGCTAGAAGACATAAACCCTAGAATTAAGGAATAACACAAAGTGACGGTTTAGTGGCAGCTGCAACTCTACCCGAAAATAAGGAAAGAGTTGCAGTCACAACTTGACCTTGATGTGCCACGGACAAGCATCTAACCCATCAGTTTCAATACTCCCCCTCAAGCTGGATCAAGGGGGTTGATTGATCCAAGCTTGCTCAGTAATCTTTGGAAATGAGTAGAGTCAAGAGCTTTTGTAAACAAGTCAGCAAGTTGATCATAACTTCGAGTATACATGGTGTTGATGACTTTGGATTGGACTTGTGCATGGATGTAATGACAATCAACTTCAATGTGCTTTGTTCTTTCGTGGAAAACCGGATTTGAAGCTATATGCATGGCAGCTTGGTTGTCACAAAACAAGGACATAGGTTCCTTGTTGTCGCAGCCAAGATCCATTAGGAGACTTTTTAACCAAATTAATTCATAAGCCGTGGCTGCCATGGCTTTATACTCAGCCTCAGCACTTGATCGCGCAACCACAGTTTGTTTTTTACTCTTCCATGTCACAAGATTGCCACCAACAAAAGTATAGAAACCAGTGGTAGACTTGCGATCGAGGGCATTACCCGCCCAGTCAGCATCATTGTATGCCATAATATGATTTGAACCATCTTTCTGCATGAGCAAGCCTCTGCCAATGGATCCCTTCAAGTATCTGAGTATCCTTTTGACACTCTCCCAGTGAATCATAGAGGGAGAGTGCATAAATTGACTGATAAAACTTATAGAATAAGCAATATCAGGTCTGGTGATAGTGAGGTAGATTAGTTTTCCTACCACACGTTGATAAACACTAGGGTTTGGTAGTGGTTCACTGTGGGCATCTACTTGAAGTCTACTCACCAGATGAGTAGAAGCGGGCTTGCAATTCAACATGCCAGCTTCATCTAACAGATCAAGAACATACCTCATTTGATTTAAGAACAAACCCTTGGAGGATGTAGCCATTTCAATGCCAAGAAAGTACTTTAAGATTCCCAAATCCTTCATGGCAAATTTTTGATGAAGAGAGGATTTGAGGGCATTGATTTCTTCTATGTTGTCACCTGTTATAATAAGGTCATCAACATATATAAGAACAACTAGTTTGCCACTTATACCAGTACGAACAAATAATGCGGAATCGGCATGGCTCATTGTGAACCCTATGGCTTCAAGGACTGAACTCAACTTCGAGTACCAGGCTCTTGGAGATTGCTTCAGTCCATATATGGGCCTATGGAGCTTGCAAACTTTGTTATTTTCATGCTCTTGTGGATGTCCGGGAGGAAGCTTCATGTACACCTCCTCTTCGAGGTCACCATGAAGAAATGCATTCTTCACATCCATTTGAAATAAGGACCAATCGTGATTGACTGCCACAGATAACAACACTCGTATAGTGCTCATTTTGGCTACGGGAGCAAATGTCTCCTTGTAGTCGATGCCATAAGTTTGAGTAAAGCCACGTGCTACTAAACGAGCCTTATGTCTTTCAATATTGCCATTTGAATGAAACTTGATCTTGTATATCCACCTACTCCTTACTGCCCTTTTTCCTTTTGGAAGATTAACCACACTCCATGTTTGGTTGTTGTTCAGTGCTTGGAGCTCTTCTTTCATAGTTTCCTGCCATATTGGAATGTGGGCAGCTTCATTGAAATTTCTTGGTTCATCATTAGTGGACAGCTGATGTAGATAAGCTACATGGGATGGTGATAGTTGTTGATAGGTTAGGGCTTTAGAGACGGGATGTCTTGCAGTGTATGTAACGTACTCTTGCAGCCTTAGAGAACGATGCCTGTCACGAGTAGGGTTTCGTCGTGGAGCCAAGACAGGTTGAGGAGTAGTGCCTGAGCTTCCTTGATCAGGAGATATTTCCTCACAATCATGTTGTTCTGAGTGATGGTCGAGATGAACATTGAAGTCATGTAGATTTGCTAGAGTAGGCACAGGAAACATTTCCAGCAGGTTCTCCCCCTGAGGTTTTTCACTGCTATTTTTGTGAAAGAATGGAGCATTCTCATCAAATCGAACATCCATTGAGACACCAATCTTTCCATTAAGAGGATTGTAATATTTGTATCCCTTTTGAGTGCTCGAGTATCCCATGAAGGCACTCTTGACAGCTCTGGGATCGAGCTTGTCTCGATGTGCTGTTTGTATATGGACATAACAGGTGCATCCAAAAGTTCTCAGGTGTGAGATGTCAATGGTTCTTCCATTCATTACTTCAACGGGTGATTTTGAATTCAATACACGGGTAGGTAACCTGTTGATGATGTAAGCTGCAGTGAGGAGAGCTTGAGACCAAAACCTTCTAGGAACATGCATTTGAAGCATAAGAGACCTGGTTTTCTCTAATAAGTCACGGTTTTTTCTCTCGGCTACACCATTCTGTTGTGGGGTACCAACACAGCTGGTTTGATGTAAAATCCCATGATTGCTCAAATAATTAGACATATTGTTGGATGTATACTCAGTGCCATTATCCGATTGTAAAATGTTTAACTTAGAGGAGAATTGGTTTAAGATTAATTGATGAAAGTCTTTGAAAGCATAAAAAAATTCACTTTTGAATTTCAAGAGGTAAATCCAGGTGCTACGAGAATAGTCATCAATAAAAGTGGCATAATATTTATATCCATCAAATGATTCTACACGGTTAGGACCCCAAATATTTGAATGAACAACCTCAAACAGTTTACTGGTTCTAGACTTGGAAGAAACAAAAGGAAGCCTAGTTGCTTTTGACATTTGACAGACTTCACATTCATGTGTGGTTTTACAAAGATTTAGAAATAGTTTGTTCATCACAGGTTCTGAGGGATGGGCCAATCAAAGGTGCCAACGTTGGTACTCTTGAGGAAGACTTAGGCTGGCAAAATGATGCTTAGCAGGTTTGAGCTTCTTTGAAAGATAGTAGAGTCCATTCAATAGAAACCCTTCACCAATCTTCTTCTGGGTGACTCGATCCTGAAATACAACATTGTGAGGAGAGAATATGGCAAGGCAATTTAGAGTGGTTGTGAGTTTTCCTATGGACAAAAGCTGGAAGGGAAATGAAGGCACATACAAAGCTGTCGACTCAATCTCATCACTTAACAGTTTAAGTTTACCTTTTCCCAGAATAGGTTCTCCTTTCCCATTTGCTATAGACACAAGTGAAGACTCAGGCATATTTTGAAACTTATCTAAGCAAGATGACTTATTTGTTATATGATATGTGGCACCTGAGTCTATGATCCAACAATCATGCGTAATTTCATTTAGAGCAGTGGAAAGGGCAGAGATAATACCTGAAACATTGTTTTGAGTTGTGGTCTCATTAAAAAAACCTGCAAATTTTCCAAGCATGGCAGTAGGATTCTTAGAGATCACTTCCTCTTCCTCAGTGGTGCCTCCTCTCCTTTGAAGAAAGCTTGCAAATTCATTTATCAAATCTATGGGATTAGCAGTGAAGTTTGGTAGACCACCAGTCAAAGAGCTAGTTGAATGGAAAACCTTTGGAAAAATTCCCTTGCCTTCTTTGATCATTCTTCCTTCCTTATCAAACTTTGGCTTTAACTCCGGATGTAGGATCCAGCATTTTTCCCTTATGTGCCCTTTCATGTTGCAGTAGGTACATTTCCAATCTGCCTTCTTTCCAGTAAAAAAATTTCCGCCAGTGTGTTTATGATTGCTGGTGAAGACCCTTGCCTCAAAGTTGGACTTGGGTTCAATGTGCATGACTTTTCTTCGAGTTTCCTCCCGTTGGACAGCTTGGCAAACACTATTAAATGAGGGCAGATCAGCAGTCATCAGCAAGTGACTTCGAAGATCTTCATATTCTGCTCCGAGGCTTGCCAGAAGTTGAAACACTTTGTCTTCATCGGCTCTTTTAATGAGCGCAGTTGAATCTGTTGTATGTGGACGATACATGTCAAGTTCGTTCCACATGGACTTCATGCTCCCAAGGTGTTGTACGAAGGATTGATCACCTTGCCTTAGCCCAGTGAGATCCTTCTTGAGTTGGAATATACGAGCAGCATTGTTTTGGCTGCCATACATCTCTTTGATAGATTCCCACAAAACATGAAAGGATTCGGAGTAACTGAAGAGTTCAGACAACTTAGGTTCCATAGAGTTAAGTATCTAGGACATAACAAGCTGATCATTTGCATGCCATGCACCATACGATGTAGAGGATGGTTCAGGTGCTTTATTGCTTCCATTGGCATAGCCAAGCTTCGATCTTCCACCTAGGGCAAGAGAGATGGCACGAGACCATGGTAGGTAATTGAACTCGTTTAATAACACTAAGCACAGGCGCAGATTTGGATTGATCTCACCAGGAATCACACTGTTAGATGAAGAGTTTAATGAGCTTGCTGCCTCTCGGCTCAAAATCTGGTCTTCTGCCATGACAGTGAACGAAGAGCAGAAGACACCAAGAAAGAAAGAAAGTTTTTTTTTTTCTACTGGAATGGATTGAACAACAGAGGCAGGACCCTATGGTTCTTGCTCTGATACCATGTTGATTTTTTAGTTCAACAAAGTGTGTGTGTATTTTTCATAATGTTGAATTACAAGAGAGAGGTCTCATATATAGGAGACCAAAACAAGGAAGGTAAAACCTAACCAATAAACAAATGCAACAAACAGCTACATAAAAAGAACTAGAGAGAAAAGGCTAGCCCTAGATACAACTTACAAGAAATTTGCTAGAAGACATAAGCCCTAGAATTAAGGAATAACACAAAGTGACGGTTTAGTGGCAGCTGCAACTCTACCCGAAAATATGGAAAGAGTTGTAGTCACAACTTGACCTTGATGTGCCACGGACAAGCATCTAACCCATCAGTTTCAATAGGCGATGGCCAGTGGCAGCATAATTTCGACCAAATCGCCAGGGTCGGTGGTATTTTCCGGCAATGAAATATTGGTTATGTGTTGTGGGGGCGTAAATGTCAATATAGTCATAAATGACATTATTGCTGAGAAAGGAGGTTACCAAAGTAGTTAATATTCTTCCTTAATTTGTTGATTATTGCAGGAAGACTTTATCCCAAGGGAAATAGTCATGCAAAGGGTACTCATCTTGCAGTTTACCTAAGATTGGTTGATGCAGAAAAACCACATTATCGCTCCAAAATCTTTACAAAGTTTTCCTTGCGCATCGCAGATCATCTGCATTCCAAGCATTGCTTTGGGAGAGGTACAGAGTGGCCCTTTTTCTGTGTAATATGTTATGTATAGTTTCTATATATTTTTCTTTTTATATTTCAATATCTACACTTCTCAATGGAACTGCAAAATTGGGAACAAACGATTTGATTTTCCTCTTGTGGCTACTCACAGGTTCAGCGCTTTTGGTCTGGATTGGGGGTTCCCAACATACATCACAGTGATCAGTTTTGATCAGGCAGACAAGGGGTTTTTGATGAACGATACTTGCATAGTGGATGCAGAGGTCACAGTCCTTGGAACTACTAAAGCACTATAGTCAGCTTGCCGTAATTAAAATTTGATCCGTGGGATGTATTTGCTTCTGAGTTTAACCTTCTTTTGTGAACAAATACCAGCGTTACCATATTATAAAGATTTCTCTAAAACCCCTGCGGCAACTTTCTCATCGAATATTTTATTTTGGTTAAAAAATAAGTGATTGTGGTGCTTTATGCAACGTTGTTTAGGTTTCACACCTTAATGTTGCTTAATTGTACTTGAAATGTGGGGTTTGAATACACCGTTTGGATCATGGGCGCACTTATTATCATCGTTACTAATTCATCTATGTCTAGTATCGAGTATTTTCTGGTCAAGTACTTTTGATTAAGGTTCTAATGCATTTGGATTAAAGTGCAGTTTTCTAAACCAGTGGTAACCGACAATCAAATTCGAATTGGAGTTCGACTACGTTTAGTACAGTGCACAATTTCGCTCAGGAACACAAGGGGACTTTAGCGAATGAAAGCTGCCCAGTGGAGGCAGAGAGGTCGTTACTAATTTGGCAATCAGTTAGTCGATACCTCCTGAAGCAAAGATGATATAATGAAGGTGCCTGAGACCTATATAACGTTAACGTTCCACTCGCATGAAAATAGGTTAAGGTTCATTTAGCCCTAATCTACTAAAGACTCCCAACTCAATCAAGTACTAATAAGGACTTATTCAAAACTCACTTAGACACCGATTATTATTATTATTATTTTTATTTTTTTATTTTATTTTTTACAATGATGGAATTTACATTAAAATCATCTAAATTGCAGGGAAAGAGGATTGGAACCCGGGAAGCAGTGACTTTAAGAGAGACTATTCACCATAACAATCCATCACTTGCCACTTAGACGAGGACTTAAGAACTAAAAATATATAAACACGTGATAAACTGTCTTTTGTGTTAAACCAAAGGCGTCTGCATCACATACACTTCCTTCAGTTGTTGAGTCCTAACGTGCCATTACTACTGCGCTGTTATCTGGTTCTGCAGGAATAAGGAGTCCTAGTCTTCATTGGAGTTTTTTTTATCATGTTGAATTATAATTCTTGTATGGATTAGACTTGTGTTTGTATTCTCTATAAATATTAAGTTTACTGGTCATTATATTCTCCTAGTTTAATATCTTTCATTTTGTAACCTGATCACAATCCCTGCAACGTTCGCTGGTCAATTTTTGTTGCCATGGGTCAAGGTGGTAAGATACTTTATTGACTCTAATCCTTCGCGTGCGTCTGAAGCATTGTTTTGCTTTTCCGTAATTTTAATGACTCAGATGCTTTGTTGTGTTGCCACCGTTCAGTTTCAGGGATTTCGAGATCATATTCAGCTTCACCCGCAACTCATTACACTTTAAAATTAGAGTCGTTTTCAATGCTAAAAGAACTTCCGGAGGATCATAGATGTGAATCGGACGAGTTTGAAGCTGGAGGATACAAATGGTAGTACATATTCTTGTACATACGTGCTGATTAAACAAACCGAGTTACAAAACATTCATGTCTTATATATTATTCTGTTACATGTGTATATATTATTCTGTAACTTGTGTATTTATGTTTTGGTCATCAAAGGAAACTGGTGGTCTTCCCATATGGAAACAAGAAGAAAAATGTGGAACACCACATTTCTATCAACTTGGAAATGGTTCGAACAGATTCACTTCAGCCTGACTGGGAAGTATATGTTGATTTCAGAGTGTATTTGCTTGATCAGGAAAAGGGAACCTACGTGGTTTTTCAAGGTATATATGATGTGTGTGTGTGTGTGTTTTCTCTAAGTGATATCCGCACACTTTTTTTCTCCCTTTGAACACCCAAATTTATTTTTTGTCTTTGTATTGAATAATAAATCTAATCAAAAGAAGAATCAAGGGAGTGTGCGGAAATCATTTCCGTATATTATATACCCATCTATTTACATTTAATCCTCATGCATCCAGCAGATCATATAGAGCAGTTCATATTTCATTATATGCAAAACACATTGCTTAATTTTACTGATTTTTTTGGTGTTATACTTAGACGATAAGATAATGCAGAAGTGCCTTCATGGGGCGGCGCCTGATGTGGGTTTTAATAAACTTATCTCCCTTAAAGAACTTACTGACGCCTCCAATGGATATGTCATTAACGACACCTGTGTGTTTGGAGCGGAGGTCTTTGTTCGTAACGAAAGAAGAGCAGGCAAAGGAACGTGCATATCAATGATCAAGAATGCTGCAAAGTACACGCATGTTTGGAAGATTAAGAAATTTTCAAAGTTAAAAGATGAATGCTATTACTCCAAACCATTCACCGCAGGGAACCAGAGATGGTAAACTAAGCAAGCATTCTTTTTTATAACTGTCAACTTTCTTCTCTCCCTCACCAGGAACGAAAGGAGATCGATGCTTTTAGCTTCAATGTATCTTCATTAAAACCTGTACGTTATTTGAAGTTTTACTTTACACTAATTTGTTGGTTATTCCAGGAAGATAATGATATCTCCCAAGGGAATTAGTACTTCAAAGGGTACCCATCTTTCACTTTACTTATCATTGGCTGATGCAAAAAAGCTACATCCTAGCCCCCAAATCCTTACAAAGATTACCTTGCGCATTGTAGATCAAATGCATCACAAGCTTCCTTCTTGTATATCAGGTAAAGAGTGTCCCTATTTCTGCGTTTTATGTTATATGTAATGTAACCACATAGTCTCCTTTCGTTGAAGATTTTTTTTTTTAAACCTCGGCAGAGGAGAATTTTAAAGCTTACTTGAAACAAAACCAAGAAAGATTCAACGCACACTTCTCAATTAATGGAACCCGGAAATAGGGTGCAGCAATTACTAAGAATTGTTTTTACTTGTAGGTTATTTTTGGTTCAGCGCTTCCCAGAGGAGTTCGGGTTGGTCGTCATTCATCACACTCGTCACCTTGAATGATGCAGACGAGGGCTTTTTGATGAACAATACTTGCATAGTGGAGGTAGACGTCACAGTCGTTGCAATTGCTAAAGCACTATAGTCAACTTGCCGGAAAATTAAAACTCGATCCGGGGGATGTATTTATGCTATGATTTTGATGGCATTGGTCGACAATGACTTGAAGCTATTCATCATTCTTTATAAATGTGATTGAGGAAAAAAAGATACATTATTTGCCTATTATTTTGATGTCACGCACTTGAAGATTTCATCATTCTTAACAAATATGATTGAGGAGAAAAAAAAAAATATTACATCCAATGTTTCTATTTTGATGTCACTGCTCAATGGTGACTTAAAGTTATCCATCATTTTGCATGGAGTTCAATATCCTGTGAATAGGATGTTGGGTTTCTAGCTATGCTCATTTCCTAAATTATTGTAATAATTTCGAACTCTCAGAAAATTAAGTTGGTTTTGTTTTAGTTGTAAGTTTGAAATAAACTACTAAACAACTCACCAAATTATTTTTTTGAAGGAAACAAAAAGAATTTTGATATGTTTGTTAGACATAATTATAACATGACAATATTGAAAAGAAATTGGTGCAGCTGAGTTGGTAAGATGTGTTTACCTCATGCATGAGGTTGGAGGTTAAGTCTCCAAGGAAAACATTATTTTCATTTTAATTTCATGTGAGGCCCCACCTATTGTGGTGGTGAAGTCCTGCGGTGGCCGCTGGCAGCATAATTTTCGATCAAGTCACCAGCATCGGTGGTATCTTCCGGCAATGAAATATTGGTTATGTGCTGTGGGGCATAAATGTCAATATAGTCATAAATGACATTATTGCAAAAGGAGGTTAACCAAAGTAGTTAATATTCTTCCTTAAATTGTTGATTATTGCATGAAGACTTTGTCCCAAGGGAAATATTCATGCAAAGGGTACTCATCTTTCAGTTTACCTAAGATTGGTTGGTGCATAAAAACTACATTCTTGCTCCAAAATCTTTACAAAGTTTTCCTTGCGCATCGTAGATCATCAGCATTCCAAACATACCTTTGGCCCTTTTTCTGTGTAACATGTTATGTATAGTTTCTATTCAACATCTACACTTCTCAATGGAACAACAAAATTGGGAACATATACCTTGGTGTGGCTCTGCCCGGCCGCCGCCCGGGGGCAGAGGGGCTTCCCAACATTCTTCACAAAAGTCACTTTAGTGGAGGTCAATGTCACTGTCCTTGGAGCAGAGGCGACATTAGGGGTATGCAAAAGGTGCAGCGATGCAGGATCCTAAATTTTTGCAGGCCCCAAAATTTTTCATCCTCTTACATATTATTATGAGTAAAATTTTCTCATAAAAAAGTTTTTGATTGAGAAGAAAAATCATCATCATCATCATCATATGATTTTATCTATATTACAATTGATTAACTAGACCTATACTTAATATATTAATTTTCACTTTTCTCTAGCAATAATAAAACTTGTGTATTAATTTCTTTTATTTTTCTCTGGACAGAGATCCTAGTTAGATCTCCCCCATGAAGTCCTAAGGATCTGGAGATCCGGACCCTTGAAATTTGATCAAACGGCTATAATTATTATCACTTTTAGAAGGGCCTCCTGTTTGTAGCCGTTGGATCAAATTTCAATGGTCCGAATCTCTGGATCCTTAGGATTTGGTGGGGGTGAGATCCGGCAGGGATTTTGTCCTTTTTCTCTAGTAATAAAAAATTGTATTGTATAGTACTTTCTCTCACAAACACAAGCATATTTCCATATCTCTCTTTCAATTGTGCTTCCATTTTCCATTGATGAACCTTGAATCATAATTTCATGGCAATTGAAAATTATTCAATTAGTAAGAGTGAGATGTTGATTTTAATTAAGTTTGAATATTGATTGTTAAATTCTGTAGGAATATATTGTCCAAATTTTAGTTTTTAAATTAAGAGGGCCTTTCTATTAAAAGGGCCCCAAAATGTAAGAAACGACCCTACCTTGAAGTTGCAAAAGCACTGTAGTCGGCTTGCCTTCAGTTGTAATGAGGCTAAAAAGATGTTAATTGACTTATAAATGTGAAGAGAAATTTTATTTGAACCCATATAACCTCATTCTACATCAAAGTTAAATATAAAATGTGAATTGTTTGTTTTTTTCTATTGTATAATTACCATTAAATACACAATGAAATCAAGAATAAAACTAAAATTTATCAATAAACCCACTAATTAATCAATATACATATTGCCGATTCCAATGACAACTAAGGGCCTGAGTTAATTATTATTACTATTGTATGTGTATGTATAAAATGATTTTGAGTCCTATAATTCATGTAGATTTGAATTACAAAAAAACTCAAGTGATACCTAAGAATATGGATTTACAGATTACATTCCACCACCCCATTACACATAATCTTAAAATCAACTCGATTTCTATTGTAAGAGAAAGAAGCATATTGGAAAGCACAAAAAAATGTAACATATGAGTTAATTACTTCATCTAATCTTGTCTGTAGTGGCGGAGCCAGCCACCCTAAGACTAGGGTAGGCTCGGGCCTATCCCCAAATTAATATTCTAACAACCTCTACTATCATTAATTAATTTTATAATACCACTATCAATTTGAATTTGTAATTGTATTAGTTAGTCCAATTAACTTCAATCCAACAAATACAAAGCCTAAATTATTTTACATTAAAGGTTCGAAACTATATAGTTCTATACTAATATTAGTTGATCATATTCTTTGTTTCTTGCCTATATACAGTTTTTTCCTTTGCTTGCATACTATTATTTTGGTTAATTTCTTATTTTCGTCTATTGTATTATATATGAAATTAAGAAGAGAAAAATATTTCCTTTTTCCAAATTATCACAAAAAACCCTTCAAATGCTCTTATGTCTCAATGTTTTGACAAAAATGTTCTCTTGGTCACTATGAGAAAATGAATTCATGGTCAGTTACATTGAATTTGATATCAAGAGTGAAGAATAAATGGATGTGCTTTTAATAATGTTTTATTTTCAACTATTGATATAGTTGACCATGCATGGTCACTCTCACCTTTGAACGAGATAGTTACTCTCTGTATATATATTATGACCATTTTGATATAAAGTGTGCCCCTCCTAACATAAATTTTTGGCTCCATTACTGCTTGTCTACTCACATAACTTCCCAATTCTAGATTGCTTGTTTGATCAATTCATCAAACACGACCCCATATATATAGGGACATTACACTCTCAATCAATGAATTGTAGAACACTATTTTGGGTTTTTAATTTTAAAATGGGTGTAAAGATAAATTTACATATTGAATTAGGTTTGTGAGGGTAGTTTAGGTAGTAAATTTGGGTGTAAAGAGATATTGATAGTTTAATTAAAAATTATATGGGAGTAAAAAATAAGTTGGGTGTAGAAAGAGTTTATATGAGTTCAAATAAAATTTCCTGAATATAAATGAAAATTCTGCATCCACGATATGGTTTGTACTAAATGTGGCGCTCTATAAAACCCTAGAGCTGCAATCTTCCCACCAAATGACTTGTGAGTGAAGGGCATTTTGATCTTTGAATTTAAGTTGGGCTCAAGTTTTTGTTTTTTGTTTCAAAAATGATCCAAATGCATTTTTTCTTAAAAAATCTGGTTGAGCGCCAAATATATAAAGTCTAGCTTGACCAGTAATGTCATACGAGTAACATCTCGTGTGTAGCTAAAACTACGCTTTGCTTGTGTAATCTTTACTTCCTTGACAATGGTAAACCGTAATTCTTCAAGCAGGTGATGGATACCTTTTAAATAAAACAATGGCAACCCTTTTGAAGCAAAGCATAACAGGTCTATCCTTAAAAGCGTTCAAGTTAGGAATAATTAATACCTTTAATTTTTCCTTATAAGCAGGAAAACATATTTGGTTCTAGAACAGAAAACCCGGTTGAATTCACTGTAACTTGTATTGAATTATCGGAAAATCAAGTTTGTTGATATGACGAGTCTCAACTTCGATGACCAAGATGGTAAGATACTTTATCTGTTTGCTTGAGTGTGTTGAAGTTGGAAATTAGTAGCTAATGTACACGTTTATTTTCAGGGATACTGAGAACGAATTCGGATGCACCACCAACTCATTACACAGTAAAAATACAATCGATTTCGTTGCTCACCAAACATAACTTGGAGAAATATGAATCTGGCGACTTTGAAGCCGGAGGATACAAATGGTACAATCCTTTCTCTCTATTTCTAAAGATAAGTTCCTACTGTTTCTTTTCTCATAAGCTTTGCATTAATTGCTAGTGTTTTCTTCTTTTTTTCGAGCGGCGTTAGAGTACTATATATTGATATTTTGCTGCAGGAAACTGGTTTTCTATCCAAATGGAAACAAGAACAGGAACGTGAAAGACCACATCTCTCTCTACTTGGTAATGTCTGGAGCAACTGCTCCCCAGATTTCTTCGGAAGTGTATGCTGTTTTCAGGTTGTTTATACTCGATCAGAACAATGGCAATTACTTCGTTCTTCAAGGTACCATTTATTTCTTTTAACTCAACGAATAAAAAAGGCTTATAGTTCTCATATTTGGGAAGCATCGTCTCATTTTCCGATCTTTTTAAATATGCATTGCTCAGAACCAAAGGAAAGGCGGTTTCATGGGATGAAACTCGATTGGGGATTCGATCAATTTCTCTCCCACAAAGCTTTCACTGAAGCTTCGAATGGATTTCTCATAGATGACACTTGTGTGTTGGGAGCAGAGGTCTTCGTTCCTAAAGAGAGAAGCACAGGCAAAGGAGAGTGTCTATCATTGGTAAAGGATCCTGTTATGTACAAGAATACTTGGAGGATTGACAACGTATCAAAGCTAGACGCGGAATCCTACACCTCAAAAACATTCATTGCTGGAGACCATAAATGGTGTAAACACTAAACTTGTTAGACTTCGCTCTTAGTATAAGAAATTTCTCTCGAAGATATCGAAAACTTAAGCACATTTTATTTGAAAGTGTTGTAAATGTGGTGGTGGTTGTTGCAGGAAGATGCAGCTCTATCCCAAGGGAAAAGGCAATGGAGTTGGAACCCATCTGGCTTTTTATCTGGCGTTAGCCGAACCAAAATCTCTTCCTCCTGGCTGTCAAATATATGCAGAGTTTACCCTACGGATCCTAGACCAGCTGAATGCCAGGCATCAAAATGGTAAAGGTAAAGATTTTGCCTAATCCTAGCGCTACATAATCATATGAGCAAACAAGGATTAGGACATCTAACAAACGTTCAATTAAGGGTGGTTTTATTGCCTCCATCATGCTAAAATTCCCACCATGAACGACGATCAGACTCTAGTTCTTGGAGGTGTTTGAGTCGTGATGGCGTACCATGTTGGTGATACTATTGAACCTGCGTTCAGTGGAAAGCCAATATCGAGAATTTCTGATTGCAACCTACTGAAAATGTTCACAATTTTCGGTTGGTCGTAGCGAAAGATTTTAGGGTTTAATTCGTTTTGCGATTCGGGTGGTCCAATCAGTCGTCCTCGCAGTCCATTTTCTGAATACATTCGAGTGTTTCTTCAAGAATGTGCTGAACTTGAAGACTGCAGTGACCGGGTCATGCCCGTTTGCACTCTTGAAATGTTGAAACTCATGTTGAACTTCTAGTATTTAGCAGAAAGCAACTGAATGTTTTCAGCAACAAGACAATAAACTGTATATAGATAACAATTTAATTTGTTTACTGTCGTCCAGTTCTATCTTTTATTAAAAGTCATGTTAGCTTGGAGTCACCCTTTTACCCATTTTTTCAATATACTATTGAAACTGAGAATCCTTATTGGTGATTGCAGCGAATCACTGGTTCAATGCCTCAAATTTGGAAAGGGGATGGATGAGATTTGTTACTCTGGGATTATTCAACCAGGCAAGCATGGGGTTTGTATTGAAGGATACTTGCATTGTGGAGGCAGAAGTCACTGTCCATGGAATTACTGATTCACTGTAGCCAAATAGTAAAATAGTACAAACTTCCTGCTGTGTGAAACTTTGGGGGTGTAAAATAATAAAGATGGTCGAATAAGGTGTTAAAAACACATTCATTTCACTTGTGAATACTATTGTATCGTTTGTGACTACATGGTGAATAAATACATCATTGTCTACTCTTCATATACCTTTCTTTGTTTTCGGTTTCATTTTTCCTTCTATTAGAATACTTCCCGTTAGATTTTGGTTTCTTTATTTTTAAACAAAGATCTAAACAGTTAAAGCACCCGGAATATCTCATACTTTGGGGCACCGTAGAAAATCCTTTTTTTGGTTTAACTTCAATTTGGTAGTTTACGGAAGAAAAGTTCGAAAATATATTAGGACATGAAAGAAAAATGAGACAATACTGAATTGGTAAATGTTGCATTTAGTAAAAGTTGCGAACTTTACAAAATTCACAATGAATCAAATATACAAAGAACATGATAATATGGAGTGAAGCACGCCTCACAGGCCCTTTCTGATTGAGAACAAGTTAACAATAAATACTTACAAGTCACTGATTTGGACGACGCAATTAGACAATTACGGGAGGAGATGGCAAGATTAGCCAAAGGTTTTCTCGCTGCTGTAACTCATATACAGGAAACCGTCATCCTCATTGTAAGTTTCATAGATGGAATCCAAGCGACTGGCTGTAAAAAATACACATAACAAAGTGTTAAAATGGTTCCGAAAACTGTAAAACTTTAGAGACTCAGTTTGTTTCACTTCAATTGCATACCCAGTTAATGATGGGATGCATGTATTTATATTAACTTGAGGATTACAAAAAGGATTTGAAAACCCGAGATACAGAGAGCTTTCAAAAAAAACAAATCTGATCACAAAAGACTGCATGCGCAGCTTGAGTTACAACAAACATTTGAAAAACCAAAATCCTATAAACTAGGAACAGCTAAAGATAAAAGTTTGAACTGATGAAGACTCCTCAAGTTACAGGAATGTCGCTGTGGGCTTGACTTCGTCCCCCCCCTCCCAAGGAAGCTAACAGGTTGGGGAACAACTGGAAGCTTGGACACCAATAATTTAAATCCAGACGAAGACAGTCTTTTGGTAAACAAATCAGCTAGCTGATCTTGAGAACAAATGTAATTGACTAATAATTCAGCATGAACAACCTTTTCCCGTACGTAATGATAATCAACCTCAAGGTGCTTTGTGCAGGAATGGAAGACAGGATTAGAGGCAAGAGCAATGGAAGAGACATTGTCACACCAAATCGTTGGTTGACTAAGATGCAAATGCAGATCCTTAAAAAAGGATCGGAGCCATGATAACTCGGCTGTAGTATAGGCTAACTGTCTGTACTTAGCCTCTGCACTAGACCTCGAAACTGTCTTCTGTTTCTTTGAACTCCATGATACAAGATTAGAACCCAAATAAATGCAAAAACCACCCGTGGAATGCCTGGTATCTGGATTACCAGCATAATCAGCATCAGAAAACGCAGTCAACCTAGCATTTCCAGGTTTATAAAAAACTCCATGATTATGCGTGGCTTTCAAGTAACGAAGAATACGTTTCACTGCCTTCCAGTGAGTAAGTTTTGGTGCATGCATAAACTGACAAACTTGATTAACCGCGTAGGATAAATCAGGACGAGTAATAGTAATATACTATAAAGCTCCAACAACACTACGATAATGTGCTGGATTCTCATACACCTCACCATCATACGCACTCAGCTTTTGTCCACAAGAAACTGGGGTTGATATAGGCTTAGCCTCAGTGAACTTTGTACGTGTGAGTAGGTCCAAGGCATATTTGGACTGACTGAGATGCATGCAGTTCCCAAAATATTTCACTTTAACACCCAAAAAATAGTGAAGAGGTCCCAAATCCTTCATGGAAAAGAAGGTCCGTAGCTTGGTAATGAAATGTGTCATCTAACGTGGACCATTCCCCGTAAGTAGAATATCATCTACATATATTAGCAGGATGAGATACACACATTTTTGATTAAATACAAATAAACTGTAATCACAGGTTGATTCATGAAAACCAAGTTGAAGCAAAAATTCCGAAAACTGCTGAAACCACGCCCTAGGAGCTTGTTTTAAACTGTAAATGGAACGTTGTAGTTTGCAAACATGGTGGGGAAACTGCTCGTCAAAAACCCCGCAGGCTGTCTCATGTACACTTCTTCATTTAAATAACCGTGCAAAAATGCATTCTGCACATCAAGTTGTCGAACATGCCAATTCTTGGAGACTACAAGACTGAGAACAAGTCGAATGGTACTTTGTTTGACAATAAGACTGAAAGTCTCGGTGTAATCAACGCCAGCCTGTTGATGAAAACCATTTGCAACTAAGTGTGCTTTATGTCTTTCAATAGTACCATCTGCATTCCTCTTTATTTTGAACACCCACTTGTTAGGGAAAAGATTCATATTGGGACGATATGGAACCAAACTCCAGGTTCCACAACGCTGCAAGGCATTAAACTCTTGGACCATGGCATTTCTCCACTCTGGATATTTGACTGCCTGAGTAAAACAAGTAGGCTGAACAGGAAAATCATTAATAGCAACATGCATAGCATACTTAGGAATTGGTTTGTGTATTCCCGATTTGGAGCGTGTGGTCATAGAGTATGGTGGTTCAATAGGAGCCTCGTGAGACACTAGCAAAGGTTCTTGTCTTACTGTAACTTGCTTATTCAACACGGGAGGAGGACCTAGAAAAGTAGGGTGTGAAGTCACATTTGTGGTGTCATATAGTATAGGTTCAGACGTAGGGTCAGATTGGGTGACTATTAGGCATGGGGTAGCAGAAGTAGGTTGAGGTTGGGTAATTATTCGGCATGAGGTGGCAGAACTAGGGTGAGGTAAGGTCATTGTGTGGCACGGGTTAGCAGATGTGGATGTGATTTGTGGTGGTGTGGTGGTTGATGTTTGTAGGGGAGTAGATATCTCGATTAAAGGAGCATTAATTAGAGGAAAAATGAATAAGAGTTCCGGTGAAAAGGAATTACCTTGTGTTCGAACGCTCTCGGAGGAAGATGTGAATCCTTGAAAGGGAAAACAGTCTTCATTGAATAAGACATGGTGAGACACATAAACGCGTCTCGTGGACAAATCCATACATTTATAGCCTTGACGATTCAAAGAATAACCTAAAAACACACATGATTTTGATTTCTGTTGAAGTTTATTGTGTGTATACGACATCAACCAGGGAAAACATTGACAACCAAATATTTTAAGCCTATCATATTTTGGCTGTGTTTGAAAAAGCTTCTCATAAGGTGATTTGTGAGATAGGACACGGGTTGGCAACCTATTGATTAGATAGGTTGCTGTAGAACACATATCAAACCAAAACTTGTTAGGCATGTAGGAATGAGAAAGCATTACAATACTAGTTTCAACAATATGTCGGTGTTTTCACTTTGCAATTCCATTTTGTTCTGGATGTTTTGGGCAAGAAAATCTTTGAGAAATTCCATAAACTGCTAAAAACTTTTGAAATACAGTGCTTTTGTATTCACCACCTTCATCACATTGAAGGGCCTTGATTTTTAAATTGTACATATTTTCAACTTTGGTTTTAAATTGCACAAATATTTCAAAGACTTCAAATTTGTGTTTCATTGGAAAAATCCAAGAATATCTTGAGTAATCATCAACAAACAGCACATAATAACGAAAACCTTCATTGGAAATAATTGGAGAACTCTAGACATCGGAATGTAAAACTTGCAAAGGAAAATGAGAAACAAACTCAGATATTTTGAAAGGTAACTTAGTACTCTTTTCTAAAGGACACGATTGACAAAAGATTACACTAGAGGTACCATGAATTGGTACCAATTTAATTGAACCGACACTCTGACACCTACAAAGGCTTTGACTGGATTTTAGAGATGTCCACCGCCACCAGAAAATGGGTATGAGCCATTTTCACATCTCCCTCGGAAAAGCGTCCTCCGGGTCTTGAGGTCCTTAACAAGGAAAAAATGTGGAAAAATTAGTAAATAACAGTCATTGTCCAAGGTAAACTTATGGGCAGATATTATACTAGTGGTTGCCTTAGAACAGTGAAGAATGTTTTGGAGATCAAATGAGCAAGTATCAGTACGAATTTTGTTAGAACCATAATGGAAGATTAATATGCCAGAATCATTACCTACACCACCAACACCATCATTACCGTTATACTCATTCGGGTTCACCAGGTTTTGTAGGTCGGGAGTAATATGAGCATTAGCACCTGTGTCTAGCAACTAAGTGCCATTTTGTTGCTTGTTGAGGGTGATCAGAGAAGAAGCCATGGCAGAGAGACGTTTGGCAGGAATGCGACCTTCAAACGCAGCACTCATTCGTTGATAACAGTCAAGAGCCGGATGGCCAGGTTTGCCACATATTTGGCAAATAATTCGCTCACAGCGGTCGCCATTCCCAGAAGTAAGTCGCTGATTATTATTTGAATGAGGATTGAAGCCTCGCTGAAAGGAACCTGCACCACAGTTTGATGGAGAAGAGTCGCGCCCAACACCACGACCGCGACCTCCACCTCGACCTCTTGCAGCAACAAAAGCATTAACAGGATTCTGTTCCACCACATGAGCAATGTGCTCCAACATTCTTCTTTCAGTGGTCAGCAATAGCGCCCCAAGAATCAGATACGTGATAGGTGTTTCACAAGCCTGAGCAGCACTAACTGTCATCTCAAAAGCTGGACCAAGATTGTTCAACACAATCTGTACTAACTCATCATCACTCACAGGTTGCCCGGCGAGGGCAAGGTTGTCGGCAATCGCATTCATGCGATCCAAGTAGTCTGCCACAGAGAGATCACATTTCTTTGTCTGTAGCAATTCATTCCGGAGAAACAAAATTCTATTATGTGAAGAAGAAGTATACCTCTGCTCAAGAGCTTCCCAAGTCGCTCGA
The DNA here is from genome assembly GCA_024362995.1 of Heteromeles arbutifolia. Lineage (NCBI taxonomy): Eukaryota > Viridiplantae > Streptophyta > Magnoliopsida > Rosales > Rosaceae > Heteromeles > Heteromeles arbutifolia. Next base: position 27,167,842 of record JANCRC010000006.1, read on the forward strand.
GAACTTCGCTTGCTAGCCACAACAGATAAAATTGAAAGCAGTAAGAGAGCCATTGATCCAACTGAGGATCATTTGATTCTGCTGCATCTAGGAGGTATATGTAGGATTAACAGTTGCCACACCAAGCAAGTGCTTAGGGGGACACACGACAGTGCCATCAACATACCCCATTAAATCTCGACTCTTGAGAATAGGAAGGATTTGGGCCACACCAGGCAAGTCCTGTCTAGCTTGATGTTGACCACGGTAGTCATGGAGGAAAAAGGATGGGTGGGATTGTTTGAGGGGATGTGAGTGGAAGGTTGAGAGGAAGTACCATTGTTGTCAGCCATTGGAAGCGAGTAAAAAAAAAACAAGGATCGTTTGTCGTTAGACAGTAGGGCTCAATACCATGTAAAACTTTAGAGACTCAGTTTGTTTCACTTCAATTGCATACCCAGTTAATGATGGGATGCATGTATATATATTAACTTGAGGATTACAGAAAGGGTTTGAAAACTCGAGATACATGGAGCTTTCAAAAAAACAAATATGATCACAAAAGACTGTATGCGCAGCTTAAGTTACAACAAACATTTGAAAAGCCAAAATCCTATAAACTAGGAACAGCTAGAGAGTTTGAACTGATGAAGACTCCTCAAGTTGCAGGTATTAGACTAAACATGGTAAGTTCCAAAAATATATATGACAATATTTGGGAATTTCTTATATAATCATTAATCTCCCAAAGTGGAGTATATATATAGGAGTTACAATTGGTATTACATATGTACTTCGTTAATGTGGGACGACAGACTACTATTTACACTTTAACTAATATATAACTCGTAGCACTCCCCCTCAAGTTGGTGCAAAGATGTCACGCATGCCCAACTTGTCAAGCGAGTTGGAAAACACATTATTAGACACAGCCTTTGTAAATACATCAGCGAGTTGATCTTCAGATCCCACAAACGGAAACATAATAATTCCAGCATCCAATTTTTCCTTGATGAAATGTCGATCAATCTCCACATATTTTGTTCGATCATGTTGCACTGGATTATGAGCAATTTCAATAGCAGCCTTGTTATCACAATGAAGTTTCATAGCACCCTTGGGTTTAAATTCAAGATCTCTCAACAATTTTTTCAACCACAACAACTCACATACACCATGAGACATACCACTAAACTCAGCTTTAGCACTTGACCTAGCCACCACTTTTTGTTTCTTGCTTCTCCAAGTAACTAGATTACTACCCACAAACGTAAAGTATCCAGATGTAGATCGCCGATCAGTGATAGAACCTGCCCAATTTGCATCTGTATACCCTTCGACATTCAAATGACCATTCTTGGAGAAAACCAAGCCTCTGCCAGGAGCCATCTTCAAGTACCTCAAAATACGGATTACTGCATCCATATGAGCTTCACTAGGTGAATGCATAAACTGACTTACCACACTAACTGCATAAGCAATGTCAGGGCGAGTGTGAGACAAATAAATTAATCGCCCCACAAGCCTCTGATACCGTTCTTTATGAGTAGGAACTTGATCCGAAAATAAGCCCAGATGATGATTCTGCTCTATCGGAGTATCAACAGGTTTGCAATCTAACATACCTATTTCAGCTAACAAATCAAGAACATACTTCCGTTGAGACAGAAAAATACCATGCTTGGATTGTGCAACCTTAATTCCAAGAAAATACTTTAATTCACCCAATTCTTTCATCTCAAATTCAGTAGCTAGGTACTTTTGAAGGCGTTGTATCTCCTTCTGATCATCACCAGTCACTATCATATCATCAACATAAATAATCAATGCAGTTAGCTTACCATTTCGTCTCTTTAGAAACAAAGTATGATCTGAATGACTCTGGACATACCCAAACTTCTTCATTGAACTTGTAAACCTCCAAACCACGCTCTAGGAACAAAGCCTTTCGCAATCTGCATACAACACCTTTTCCAGGAGATGTTCCGATACCAAGTGGAAGATCTATATAAACTTCCTCCTTGAGATCACCATGAAGGAAAACATTCTTAACATCAAACTGCAACAGAAGCCAATCCTGGTTTGCTGCTAAAGACAAAAGAACACGCACAATATTAAGTTTGGCAACATTAGCAAAAGTTTTCTGATAGTCCATCCCATAGGTTTGAGTATAACCCTTAGCAACTAATTTGGCTTTATACCGGTCAATAGAACCATCTGCTTTGTGCTTAATAGTGAATACCCATCTACATCCAACAGCTTTCTTCCTGTTTGGTAAAGGAACCAAATCCCAAGTAGAATTTTTCTCCAAAGCTTCCATCTTAACTCTCATGGCATTAACCCACTTAGGGTCAGACAAAGCATCGTGCAATTTTGTTGGAATTGATACACTAGATAGCTGACATATGTAAGATTCATATGGTTTGGACAAACGATGAGTAGACATATAATTGTTGATAGGATATTCGGCTTTGGCATGCATATCAGGCTCATATTGTACTTTAGGTTTTCCACGATTAGCTCGTGGAGGCAACTGATAAGTAGAAGAATCGTCAAAATTTACCTTATGATTGCCACCATCTTGTAACAAACTGTTAGAAGAATCATCACTGGACGAACCATCATCAGGCAACTCGTTAGACATACCAGCAGCAGGCAACCGGTCATCAGAAAGTAATTCGTCAAACATACTAACAGGCAACTCATTGGGCACATCTGATCTGTCGTCAGTAGAAATAGTTTCGGGAATGACAGGTGACCGATCACTATTTATAGCCAACTGATCAGTATCACACAACATAATAGGTTCTGTCCCCAACTCTGCCTGTAACACATCATCCATACCATCTCTTCGAATCTGCACTTCACTCCCCCTCTCCCCCTGAAGTGGAGAGTCGGAAGAGGGCTTCACAAAATACGCAACTTCCTTGTGGAAGGTGACATCCATGGTAATATAAGTTTTCTGAGTCGGAGGATGATAACACTTATAGCTTTTCTGATTGTTACCATTCCCAACAAATACACAGCGAATAACACATGCATCAAGTTTACTCCGCTGATGAGAATAGACATGCACATACGCAATACACCTTAACACCTTCGGATGAAGTTTTGATATAGAAACAAGAGAAACATGTTTTTGTAGCACATCAAGCGGTGTCTGAAAATCAAGAACCCTACTTGAAACACGATTTATCAAATACACAGCAACCAAAACAGCATGACCCTATAAATGATTAGGAACACATTTACCCAACATCAAGGAGCGAGCAACCTCCATTATTTGACGATTCTTCCGTTCGGACACACCATTTTGTTGAGGTGTAAATGGAGTAGTCGTCTGATGAATAATACCCTGATCACGAAAAAAACATGCCAAAGTGTGATTCACATATTCTCCTCTGTTATCAGACCTGAAGACCTTAACTTTAGTCTGAAACTGAGTAGACACCATAACACAAAATTCTTGAAGAAGCAAAGGAACATCACTCTTATTCTTCATCAAGAACACCCAAGTTAATCGAGTACAATCATCAATAAAAGTAACAAACCAACGGAATCCATTAGAAGTAACTTTCGCCGGACCCCACACATCAGAATGTATTAAATCAAATGACAAAGTAGCTTTAGAATCACTTATGGGAAAGGAAGCACGATGACTCTTAGCCATGACACATGTTTCACACTTGAACTCTGAATCACTACAAGTGCGAAACAAAGAAGGAAATAGATGCTTCATATAACTAAATGATGGATGTTCCAATCGTCGATGCCACAACCAAATTTGATGTCTGTCATCCACTGTAGCACTTAAAGCTTGATGATTATTTGAACCGGAAACAACAGTATCATCCATAGTCAAGATGTACAAACCCCCTATTCTTTTACCATGACCAATTATCTTCTGAGTTTGAATGTCTTGAAAATAACAATACGTAGGGTAGAAGTGAGTAGAACAATATAAGGTATCAAGAAGTTTTCCCACCGACAATATCAGGAACAAGTAAAGCACGGACCAGTGATAAGGTCAGAGTAAGAGAGATAGTGCCTTCACCCTTCACAGGGGAAGGTGCTCCATTTGCACTAGTAATATACGGATCACGAACATAGTCACTTAACTCATCAAACACTCTACGTCACTAGTCACATGATCAGTAGTCCCAGTATCAATTATCCATTTATTTGTTCCACCAAGATGCATAACAACACTATGATTATATTGAGCCATTGAACTAAATCACAAACAATAAAGGCACAAAAGATACGCAGCGGAATGAAAACAATTTACCAGAACACTGTAGAAGATCACTGTTCACGGCAATGTAGCACATCATTGTTCACGAAAACGCACTGTAGCAAGGCGTTGTACTGTAGCGCGACACCATTCACTTTTTTTTTTCAACGAAAGAAATCACGACAAAGGTGGGCCCAAAATTAAAGCACACAGGTCACCAAGAGCAAACTGCTATGATGCCATATTAAACTAAACATGATAAGTTCCAAAAATATATATGACAATATTTGGAAATTTCTTATATATTCATTAATCTCCCAAAGTGGAGTATATATAAGAGTTACAATTGGTATTACATATGTACTTCGTCAATGTGGGATAACAGACTACTATTTACACTTTAACTAATATATAACTCGCAACAGCAGGAATGTCGCTGTGGGCTTGACTTCTTCTAACAAAAACATGATGCAGACGCTGAAATGTACTGGTGAAATGAATAACAACAAGCTCTTTACCTGTTTGAGGTAAAGTGTTATTCACAAAAACAAAAAGAGTTTTCCCTGGGGTCAAGTGAAGCCTGCTGCTGCTTCAGATATGGATAAACTGCTCGACAGACATATCTCTAGGAACTAGGAATCTAGAAGAAACAAGGAAACACGGAATAGAGGTTATTCTCCTTAAAGTGAGAATGCATAAACAGTTAGCTAAAATTGTCAAGGAAGTAAACCAACCAATTTATACTAACGTTTTGAACTAAACATTCGGATTATACAAAACTGCAAATAAAGGAAATTCATCGAAGCAAAAATGATCCTCAGAACACAGAGTGAGTAACAGAAGCCAAGCTCTCTGTTATTCAAGAATGAAGAGTTATATAGTCAGGATTTCTACAAGCATGTCACAGAAACCAGGAAGAAGGACCTAGAGATGGAAACTTTACTGACCAATAAGAATATCGAAATTCCTAGACCCTAGAAAGTGTTATTTACAAATTTTGATGTGAAATTATAAAACTCAAGTGTCATATTGCATTTAAGTTTGTTCTTGACGTAGGAAACATTAACCTTGTAGAAATGTAGAGAACTGTGACAACTAAAACATACCTTTTCCTTTCCATTTCAGGCAGGTATGTCCAGGAATATCTTTCAATGTTCACCTGCAGAAAGACATAAAAAGAACACCCTAATCAGTTTTGACATCTTATCCACCCTCGCAACAATGCTTCCAATAAAGTCTAACCGTGTTGCTTGTACTTAAATTAAGCCACTTTATGATTGCACATGTGAGGTTATACGATAAAATCTTCCTAAAATAATCAGTTCTTCCCGAGTGTGTCAGATCTATACACGAAATGCAATGAAAAAATCATCGATCAACGATACACAACTCTTGGAGGTGACAATGGGAACCATCATGTTACAACTTAAATTTACTTCCGTGTTTTGAAAGTTTTGAACAAAAAAAAAAATTGCTTGAAAGTGAATCTCAAACCACATAATGTTGAGAATGAGTCCCACATTGATGGGAGGAGAGACCTTGCATTATAAGAGGTTGAACTACTCTTCATATTGCCAATTGGTTTTATGATGGAACCTCAACTTTCTTTATGATATCAGAGCAGGTTGTCCTACGTGTAAAGCCAAATGGCCACATGTGCTCCACTTCACCCCTTGTGTTGTCCACGTATTAGGCTCGAAAATTCGCCACATGTGAACAGACGTGTTGAGAATGAGTTCTACATTGATGAAAGGAGGGACTTTGCATGGCTCCAACTTTCTTCACATAACATAATAACAACTTCAGAAAGAAAATATCAGCGATTCTTCACATACGTAATCCACATGAATTAAAATTTGTCCTTTTTTCGCCACACAAACTAAAAATTTGTCATTTCGAAATGTGCATCCATCAAAATCTCTCAGCCACTAAAACGTTATCATCTCTCAATCGGGTCAATGTCAAATTGTAATAGAATAATAATTAAATCTTTAACAAATATTAAGCAACAGAAACGCGTAAATAAATTAAACAAATTAAGAAATTCTAATCAACCAAAAAATAAACAAGGATAAATTTCCATATTTCCAAATTCCAAGTGCATTATTAATTTCCCAGTATCATGGCATTTCCAAAAACAAAAATCACTGAAAAAATATAAAACAAAACTCACCGGAACTCGATCGATCTGGGGTAGTTTGCAATTATATTTTTTTAATCTTCAAGTCGTTCATCAATACAAAAAAAAAAAAAAAAAAATCCCAATAATTAGCACCCAAAAAAAAAAAATACTTTGCAATTATATTTTTGTTTGGTCACAGAAAACTAGTGCTCAACCCAAGTGGAAACAAGACGAGACGAGAAATGTGGAAGGCCAAATCTCTCCCTACTTGGAAATGGCGGATGCTGATTCACTTCAGACTGGTTGGGAAGTTTATGTTGATTTCAGGTTCTTTTTGCTTGATCAGAAGAAAGGGATGTAATGTTTGGAAGGTTGAGAACTTTTCAATGTTAGATGCTGAGAGTTACTACTGATGTAGTGCATAAGGAGTTTATTCAATGGGGCTTTTGGTATTTTGGTGTTCAGCCATTCCGTTAATTATTAATTTGAGATTCATGTATCTTAGGTTGTGATTTAGTGCTTTGTAGTAATTTTGATGCATTGTAAGTTGTGTTTTAAATTAAGTGGCTAGGTGGAACAATTGTCATTTAATATGTTTCGGTGGCTTAGGGAGTTGTATTTGCATTGATGAAGATGTTTTGGCACACTAGTGTTAAATGTACAACACCAGCCCATAACTTAAAGCCCAGCCCATTATGAAGTCTTGATGTTCTAGATGGATTATACATGGGATTTTGCTAGAAAGCTCTAGCAAGCATGTCGGTGGGTGTGTGTCTGTATAATAATATGCTAGAAAATTCTAGCATCATTTAAGTCAGCAAGGCTATTATGCCAAGCCATATGCCGGTGCAATGTGTGCATGAACATGCACTAGAAAGTGCTAGTGAAGTCGGCAAACATGCCTATAAATAGGTGTGTGTGTGTGTGTGTGTGTGTGTGTGTGTATTGTGATGTAATCAACCAACCAAGAAATCAAGTAGCCAAAAAGCAAGTAGGCAGTCAAGTGAGAGTGAGAAGTAAGAGTAGTCTTGTAGGAGTGTGAGTGTTCTAGAGTGTGTCTCTAGAAAGTGAGAGAGTGTCATTGCTTCTAAAGTGTGTCTTTGAGAGTTTTGAGTGTTGTAATATTTTGTGTGTGTAATACAAGCAATTTGTTTACTTGTGTTGTCTCTCCAACACTTGTGTTAGAGTTGTGTACTCTAAATTCTTCCTCAACAATTGGTATCGGAGCAGTACGATCAGGGACCGTCTCTAGTGAAGCTTCCAAGAATCGTGAGAAGTTTAGTACTTCGCAAGATTGTTAACTAATCTTGTTCGGCGTATCAAAACTCTGCCAACACGATGGGAGATCTTCAAGTTGTTGGAGCAATCAAGAAGTTGAACAACAAAATTACAACACATGGGCAACATGTATGGAGTCTTACCTACAAGGCCAAGATCTTTGGGATGTCGTCGGCGGTAATGAAGTTACGCAGCCGGAAGAAGACACCAGTGGCATTTTGCGAAAGTGGAAGATCAAGGCAAGTAAGGCAATGTTCGCCTTAAAAATTACAGTCGAAGAGGACATGTTGGAGCACATACGGAAGGCCAAGACACTAAAAGAAGCATGGGACACCTTTGTCACACTCTTTTCAAAGAAGAATGATACAAGACTGCAGCTTCTCGAGAACGAGTTGTTATCGCTGGCCCAACGAGACATGACGATTGCCGAATGTTTCCACAAGGTAAAGTCTATTTGCCGTGAAATTTCTAAATTAGATCCTAGTGCTGCCATTGTAGAATCCAGGATAAAAAGAATAATTATCCATGGATTGAGACCCAAATATCGAGGCTTCGTTGCTGCTGTACAAGGATGGCCGACCCAACCATCACTTGTTGAGTTTGAGAATTTGCTTGCCGATCAAGAAGCTTTGGCAAAGCAAATGGGAGGGGTCTCGTTAAAAGGTGAAGAGGAAACGTTCTATACCAAAAGTAAAGGCAGCTTTAAGCGGCGTGCTGGTGGTGGATCTAAAAGAAATGGTGACAAGGCAAAAGGTCATCAAGGAGGAGGGAGTTCTGGGCCAGGGAGAGCTCTAACGTATCACGGCAACCGTGGTCAGTCCCAGAACAATAAGCCCACAGAAAGTAATGTTGCCAACTTAGAAAAGAAAAGTGAATATGATTGGGATGCCATAGCATATCTAGCTATGGAGGAATAATGAGACGCTGAAGCATTTTCTTGGTGGTGCTCAGAAAATGAGGTGTTGCCTGACTCGAGAGAAGTTGAAAATACATTGCAGGAGAAAATGGTAGACCAAGCTGCCCAAATCCAATCGAGTCTAGATAAGCTCGAGGAATTGCTTGATGGTGACGATGTCAAGCAAGAAGTACCTAAGAGTCCTTGGAAAACTGGTGTGTACCAATAACCACAAGAAGTTAGACCTAGTGAAGTGGAAGTATCAACTCCACAATCACAACTAAGAAGGTCAACAAGAGTACGAAAGCCAAATCCTAAATATGCCAATGCTGTCATAACTGATAGAGCAGCAAAAGAACCTGAGGCGTTTAAAGAGGCATCACAGAGTTCTGAATAGGTAAGAGCTATGGAAGAAGAAATCACTGCACTTAAGCAGAATCAGACTTAGAATTTGATGCCAAAGCTAAGGGATGTGAAACCCATATCTTGCAAATGGGAGTACAGGATAAAGTGTCGTCCTGATGGTTCAGTTGAAAGGTACAAGGCTCGGTTGGTGGCTCGAGGCTTCTCTCAACAGGATGGACTAGACTATGATGAAATGTTTAGTCCAGTAGCAAAGCTTACAACCGTACGAGTCCTACTTGTACTTGCAGCTAACAAGGATTGGAATCTATACCAGATGGATGTGAAGAATGCTTTCTTGCATGGAGAGCTAGATCGGGAGATCTCCATGATGCAGCCAATGAGCTTTAAAAGCAAAGCTCATCCCGAGTACGTGTGCAAGTTGAGGAAAGCACTCTACGGTCTGAAATAAGCACCAAGGGCTTGGTACGGTAAGATTGCAGAATTTCTAACACAAAGTGGTTACTCAGTGGCATATGCAGATTCCAGCTTATTCGTTAAAGCTAATGAAGGAAAGTTAGCTGTCGTGTTGGTGTACGTGGATGACTTAATCATCACTGGCGATGATGAGGCAGAAATTCGTCGAACAAAGGAGAATTTGTCAGTTAGGTTCAAGATGAAAGAACTTGGACAACTCAAGCACTTTCTTGGATCAGAGGTTGATCACACACAAGAAAAGATATTTTTGTGTCAGCAAAAGTATGCAAAAGACTTGTTGCAGAAGTTTGGGATGCTTGAATGCAAGCCAATCTCAACACCGGTGGAACCTAATGCCAAGATGTGTGCACATGAAGGTAGAGACTTGGAAGATGCTACAATGTATCGACAATTGGTAGGTAGTCTGATCTACTTGACTTTGACTCAACCTGACATTTCTTATGCAGTTGGTGTGATGAGTCGGTACATGCAAAATCCAAAGAAGCCTCATCTAGAAGTAGTTCGACGAATATTAAGATATGTAAAGAGTACAATTGACTATGGTCTCTTATACAAGAAAGGTGAAGACGGTAAGTTGGTTGGCTATTGTGACGTAGATTTTGCAGGAGATCATGACACCAGGAGATCGACCACTGGGTATGTCTTCAGAATTGGTTCTGGAGTAGTTTCGTGGTGCAGCAAGAGACAACCAACAGTGTCTCTGTCAACTACAGAAGCAGAGTATAGAGCAGCAGTAATGGCAGCTCAAGAGAATGCATGGTTGATACAGTTGATGAGTGATCTACATCAACCAGTAAATTATGCAGTACCATTGTACTGTGATAACCAATCGGCAATTCGCTTGGCGGAAAATCCAGTCTTCCATGCGAGAACTAAGCATGTGGAGGTACACTACCATTTCATTAGAGAGAAAGTCTTGCAAGAAGAGATTGAGATGAGACAGATCAATACAGATGATCAAATTGCAGACTTGTTCACAAAATGTTTGAGTACCGGCAAGTTCGAAAAGTTCCGTTATCAACTCAACATAGAGAAAAGAATGAGCTGGTGTTGAGGGGGAGTGTTAAATGTACAACACTAGCCCATAACTTAAAGCCCAGCCCATTATGAAGTCTTGATGTTCTAGATGGATTATACATGGGATTTTGCTACAAAGCTCTAGCAAGCATGTCGGGTGGGTGTGTGTGTGTGTATAATAATATGCTAGAAAATTCTAGCATCATTTAAGTTGACAAGGCTATTACGCCAAGCCATATGCCCGTGCAATGTGTGCATGAACATGCACTAGAAAGTGCTAGTGAAGTCGGCAAACATGCCTATAAATAGGTGTGTGTGTGTGTGTGTGTGTGTATTGTGATGTAATCAACCAACCAAGAAATCAAGTAGCCAAGAAGCAAGTAGGCAGTCAAGTGAGAGTGAGAAGCAAGAGTAGTCTTGTAGGAGTGTGAGTGTTCTAGAGTGTGTCTCTAGAAAGTGAGAGAGTGTCATTGCTTCTAAAGTGTGTCTTTGAGAGTTTTGAGTGCTGTAATATTTTGTGTGTGTAATACAAGTAATTTGTTTACTTGTGTTGTCTCTCCAACACTTGTGTTAGAGTTGTGTACTCTAATTTTTCCTCAACAACTAGTATTAGGGAGGGAGTTTGATATGTTAAAGGAGACAATTTGGAATTATAATTTTATGGTAATGAAGAATTGAGCATTGCTCTTCTATCATTTTTCTGTCAAGCCTCGTGTGTTGTTTTGACATCTCCTCTATCTCTTTGTCGTTCTGCATTATTTGGTACCAGAGCTTTGCTACGCTCTTTAGGTTGCTTCCGCGCTATTTATCTAAATGGCAGCAATAGGAGGTAGATGAAGGCGTGGTAACCAAGAGCCTGGGGATCTGAGAGTTGAAATAGCTGACGAAATTCAAGAGCTGCGACAAGAAATCGAGTTGCTTGCCTTGCGATCTAGAAGATCGAAGGAAGCATGGTGGATCAAAATGCAAGAAGCACAACCAACGATGGTGAACTACCCAAATGTCAAGGTTTGGTAGTTGGCTTGAAAATGCTAGGTCTTGCACCGTCGGATGTGAATCTGATAAGGTGAACCCAAATACTTATCAAAATGAACAAATGGTGATGCCTAAAGTTTCAGATTTGAAGGTAACCCCATTAGTATCACTTATCTTTGAAAATGAGTTCGATAATGATGAATTGGGCTATACTTATGATTGTACACCTATCTATGATGAATATCATGAATATGGAGATACATGTCCAAAAAAAATGGTCATTGATGAATCTCTTCATCACAACAAGATGGGTTATTCATCAATTGATATATCTGATACTGGCGAATCAGCTTCTCTACACAATTTCATGTCTTGCTCAAAGGGGGATCCCAAAGCAAAAGGTTTTGCCAATCCATCTAGTGGCTCTAATGACGTCTTCTTGGTTCATGGGAGAGATGGAACAATGAGTGCGGACCTGATTCCCTATAATATTATTTCGTTGGATGCTTCAAACATTACAAATTATACTACTTATTTGCTTACGGTTGAGGAAAAGGTTTCTAACTTTCAGTTTTATGATTCCATTTGGTATGACTTTATCTATGGATCCATCAACAACTATTTGAATGAAAGGAAAGAGTTAATTATGATTTTGAAGCCTTATATCTTTCGTGAAAAGTTATGTAGGTTACTACAATTTTGGGAAAGAATGAATCTTTGTTTCTACCATGCGAGTAATATTTTTGTTAGGTCGAAGAAGAAAAGAAAGAGAAGTGAGGCAACGTGGTTTCTAAACTCGGCGATTTGGAAAGAGCTTGGCTTGAAATTAGTGAACTCGTGGATGAGTTCTTTCTCACCCGGAGAGTCTGATGCAGTGCATAAGGAGTTTATTCAACGGGGCTTTTGGTATTTTGGTGTTCAGCCATTCCGTTAATTATTAATTTGAGATTCATGTATCTTAGGTTGTGATTTAATGTTTTGTAGTAATTTTGATGCATTGTAAGTTGTGTTTTAAATTAAGTGGCTAGGTGGAACAATTGTCATTTAATATGTTTCGGTGCCTTAGGGAGTTGTATTTGCATTGATGAAGATGTTTTGGCACACTAGTATATTAGGGAGGGAGTTTGATATGTTAAAGGAGACAATTTGGAATTATAATTTTATGGTAATGAAGAATTGAGCATTGCTCTTCTATCATTTTTCTGTCAAGCCTCGTGTGTTGTTTTGACATCTCCTCTATCTCTTTGTCGTTTTGCATTAACTACTCACAACTCTTAATTGCTGAAGACCTGAAATCGTATCTAGGCTTTCAATTTACTATCTTTTCAATACCTTTTCTTTGCTGAAGTCAATTTTCATCTGACAGAAAATAGATGGATACACTTTCAGAGGTTTGAACTACATATGCAATTTGTACGTACATAATGTTTACATTATCCCTTAAGGTGTCAAGTTGTAGTTTTGCTTCTAATGTAAAAAACTGCTCCTTTTAATTAAACTTGAAAGGTTAATGGAATCTTGAAATGTTCTCATATACCTCTTCTGATGGTCGCTGGAGGAAGATTCAGCTTTGTCCGAAAGGAAATTATGATGGGAAGGGTACTCATATTTCACTTTACTTGGAATTGGATGGTTCAGAAGACCATCATTATTTTAAAGTGTTTAGTGAGTTTTCCCTGCGCATTGTAGCTAAATCCCTTCCTTGCACAAGTGTTCCGAAGGTAAATTTGGCCTCTTTCAATGTTTAATTATGTATATAGTCCCATATAACATTAGGATTTGTTCCGTGTAGCTAATCGCTGATTCAGTGCTGCGGATTAAAATTTCGGTTGGCCTTGTTTTATTCCACCGGACAATTTCAAACATGCAGGCAAGGAGTTTTTGTTGAATGATACTTGCATAATGGAGGCCAATGTCACTGTCCTCGGAGCTGCAAAAGCACTGCAGTCTGCTTGTCTTCAGTTTCAATGTTGCTAAAATTATGTTAACTGACTTATGAATATGAATGAATATTTTGCGTCCACGATATGGTTTGTACTAAATGTGGTGCTTCTATAGAACTCTAGAGCAGCAATCCTTTCCCACCAAATAACTTGTGGTTGAAAGGCATTTTTATCCTTGAATTTAAGTTGGGCTCAAGTTTGTGCTTTTGTTTAAAAAATGATTGAAATGCATTTTTGTTCAAAAATATGGTTGAGCGCCAAATATATCATGGCCACCCAAGCTAATGTAGAATTTGATCGGAGAACCTATTCAGTTGGAATTACAATGTAATTTGATCCTTCTCTAATACAGTACTCACAATCACATTACTAGGGTATGGATACTTCATGTCAAACCCCAAATGTGATTATACCAAGTTATATGATTCAATTGAGTCGTATAGGAACGCCTTCCATCATTACGCTATATACTTCGTCGAAGATTCCCGAATCATATCTAAGAGTATTCTTCCTCTCATAACGAGGATTAGAGATCCCTTGTTTATCATTCACATGCCTCTGAGAATAAATCACTGACCCCAACAATGCATAGAACACATCCAAGATGAGATGTGGTCACGTCTCATTATCAAATGATTAGCAACGTATCCCCAAGACAACTATGATGTCTCAGGTCAAAGGATTACTTACATTATTCCAACCAACATAGTTACTTGCTTGACATGTGAGTAGACCTCCATGCAAGTACTCTCGTTTGATTGTGTTTAGTGAACTTATTTCCTTAGTGAGCACCTACATACTTATCTTAGTGTCACTACACGAATGGATTGAGACTTTCCATCCTACCCATTTGAAGGGGACATAGTATGTACTGGTCTATGTATTGTTAGTGTCCCTCTGACAATCCTATGACCAAGAACCTTTTGGACATTATGGTTATGTGAAGAAGGTTTCTGCAGTCTAACATCATTAGATTACTTCTTCCATCGATCCATTGTCCATGGATTCACTATTTTGGACGTATATCGTTTATTGAGATAGTCCTAATGAGTAACTTTGCCCTTTTGCTGTATTAGAGTTATCTATACATACATACATTGTCCTGAAAGGTTTCTTCCAAAGATTGACTTTCAGGGAATATCTCTAACAATCTCCCACTTGCACTAAATAAAGTCAATCACTAATGCATCTTAAAGATGCTAGTCAAGTGAACTTGAGCTCATAGATTAACTAGGTTATGTATTAATCCTTTTAACTTAGAAAAGGATTTACTTCTTAAATGTTTCAAAAACATTTAACGTTGTCTCTTCCTTGTGTTCAAATACTTCGATGAGACCTTGATTCCATGGCTTGAGCTATCACCCTATTACGTCACAGTATCTTACTAATGACCTTATGGTTTGGATTCAATCATTGGTTCAAAATGAACCCCGTCTATTCGAAACACCTTTTGAAACAGTTTCTAAAACTTTAATATATATTGACATATATTTCGTTTGTATACTTTATACAAACTTTGCTCCAACCTTGAGACCATTGTAGTACCATACTAACAATACATTCATATGATTAGTACTTCATCCACCATGAAGTTCCATTTGTTAAATGGGTTATGGTCACTTTGGTTTATAACCTAAGTGAATGCACGCTTCCAGAGTCTCACTCTGATATTCCTTTCTCAAAGGCAATACTCTATCAGCTGCTACGGTTCTGATCCTGGGTTTTAGCAATATCTGAAAGTGACAACCCCGATGGTTATTCACCTTTGGATATCATCTCACAAGTCCATACATGTGTCGCTTTTGTGATTTTGTGACATCTTCATTATAAGGGTCATGAAAGTAGTTTTTTCTATCATATGTAGAAATACTTTCTCAAATCTTCAACATTTGAGATTCAATTTCCCTATATAACATTCTTGAGACAACCTTGCTGTATCATTAAGTCCATTCTCAATTGACTTCATTTATGTCCAATCCATTTTTAAAGTTTGTACTTCAAAATTGACCATGTCACAATTTGTCATTTTGAGTAACATCTGTTTTTCATTAAGTCTATCAAATAGACTTCATTCATAACATGTTGCTCAAAAGTATGACATCACTCTCACTGACCTTATTGTAACTAAACATTCATTCGAAACTTTTAAGAAAAACTTAACATTTATATTTTTCTTGATTCGAATGCATATAGCTCCCACTAACTTGTCTTGGATCTATTGCCAATCTTTCAGATCCATTAGCTTATTGTTGATGACTCAATTGATTTGAGGCAATCAACAATTCTAGCTAATACAAGTTGTTTAAATGAACATGCACAAAGAATTGCTTCTTAAGAAATCCATCAATATTGGATTAAAACTGGATTTAGATACAATACCAAATGTGTGACTTGTTTTGTCAAGTCCTTTCATTTAAAACATATTGTGTCAAACACCATACTTCAAGTTTTAGTCATACTAAGACTTTTAAGTAGTCATATAAGAATTATCCAAATCTTTAGTGGAAGCATGGATCCAACTAAGGATATTGAAATTCAACCATACCTCCTAGGTGGTTGATTTAATTCTTTATCAAAACTACATAGAGCATTATAGTTACATGAGGTGCCGAAATCGGATTGTCTTGTTGTTAAATAATATGTTGTGACTCATTTTGAAACTATTGCCTTTTGTTTCATCAACTTGTCCATTTTCTTTGTTCTTAGCTTGTTCTCATAAAAGGGAATGATGGACAACTCCCAACCTATAACCATTTTATGCTAGGTTGGTGAAACTAACATTCATAGGTTATTCTTAGAATGTTACACAACATAGAATTTTAACGCTTTGAAGAGCGTGAGACCTTTAACAATTAAAATTACAAGCTCAATAAGAATAGTATTGTACTATTAATTTTAGACAACTATAAACCAATCATATTCAAGTTTATATCCTTTTTTTCACCTCCCATTGTTTCTCATGACTTTAATGAGAAATCGCATTATACATTCAAATTGTATAATTATGAAGTTTACGGGTAGAGGATATTGTGGAGTAGCTTCAAACCTTATAAGCTTATTGTTCCAACTCCACTAAGTTGATGTCTTGTTATTAAGTGACTAAGGTCTTTAAACCTTTTATAGATTTTAGACACTTATTCTTGGTTTGGTTACTACTAACACATTTGACATTTCTTAAGACAATTTAAGAATGTCCAATTAGTTGTTCAAAACTACTAGTTGAACCAAGAGTGATCTTGGTTATTGTGGTTAAGTAAGTGATAACCATATATAAGAAATGTTTTTCTTATGTATTATTCACTTCATTATAATGTGATCTTCCTTTTCTTCAAGAAATGAATCTCTAGACTTTCTCAATTCATATAGAACTCATATGTAGGCAATTGGAACCAAATCTAAAGATTCATTGTATCCATCTATGGCCAACATGTGAGATCTATCCGTAATTAATGGATCCAAAGTTTGGATATTGCATTATATAAGTGATACATTTCTTGTATCTCAACTAGAATACAACAAGACAATATTCAATTCATAACACTACTTTGAGGAACAAATATAGTAGAAGGCATTCATCACATTACATTGATATGATAAGTTAAACATTCATAATGTTTAATACAAAAGAATTAGCTCTTACATTAGAGACTAATTATATACCTTCATATAGGCACCAAAAATGGGTCTTCCATCGTATGAAGCCACATAATAAGTTCTTAGCAAAATAAGAAAGTTTAAAGACTGCCTTTAAGTGCCTAACAAACTTCCTAAGTAGTTAGCAAAAAATATGGGCCGAACTCTTCACTCCATCCTTTATTTGCTCGTCCATCTTCTACTTGGCTCCTTCACCTGCATACAATAGCATAAGTGATTATCATTTTATATCAAATATAAAGATTAGAAGATCTAACAATTAGAATTGAAGATAAGAACATAAACCATACCTTGTGGCTTGTCCTTCAAAGATGCAAGGTATAGCCTGCAATTCTTCTTCTAATGCCCATCCTTTCCACAGTGGTGGCAGATCCCCTTGGGCTCCTTGCCTTCTTCCTCTTTACTCCTCATTAGGTCTTAGAAGTGGATGACTTCTTTTCCTTTCCTTTGCCTTTGCCTTTCGGCCTGGCCTTGGAAGTGGATGGCTTGTTGTAGGCTACTACTGCAGTCCCCACAACATTCTCTTTCTTCATAGTCTTCTCAACGGTTACTAACATGTTTAGTAACTCAGAGAGAGTGGTATCCATCTTGTTCATGTTGTAGTTCATAACGAATTGCGAGAACAAATCAAAAAGAGAAGCTAAGATGAAGTCCTGGGCCAATTCCCCGTCAAGTGGAGTACCTAGGTTCTCTAGTTGTTCAATGAGTCCAATCATCTTCAGTACATGTTGATGCACTGGAGTTCCCTTAACCATTTTGGTCTTCACAAGTTCACTAACAATGCTAAAGCAACGGTTGCGCGTCCCTTCACCATATAACTCCATAAGATGGAGTATGATGGAGGATACACTGCCCATACCTTCGTGTTGTCTCTGCAACTCCTCATTCATGAAAGCTAACAGATAGTACTTAGCTTGTTTATCATCCTCAATATGCTTGTCATACTTAGCACGCTCATCCTCAGTGGCGTCAGGGCCATGAGGTATGTGAGGTGGAGCCTTGTCTAGTACTTAAACAATTTTTTCCGAGGTTAGGAGAATCTTGACATTACTTTACCAAGATGGGAAATTATGCCCCTCAAGGCAATGCTTGTCGAGTATCTTTGATAGTGTGCTTCCAACAATATCTAAATACATAACAATAAAATAGATTAGTTTGATTGTTAATTAAGTCAAACGATTTGGGTCTTTAAACCGAATGACGTCACCCACTATTTTTGGAAAATCCCATATCCCTCGATGGAATATGGGAGATTTCAAAGAAAGCTCCTAGCGGGTTATGGGAGGCTCACTATTACCAAGCCTACCTCACAATGATATGATGTTGGCTAGCAAAAATAATAATGAGAGGGTAGAGCTACCCATTCACAACAACCTCGTGTGATTACCCATCTAGTTGGCCTTTAGAGAATAATGCCTCACAATGATATGATGTTGGCACCATTTCTCTTAGTTAAGTTTTGACCCACCATGCCGGTTCGGATAGGGGTCCAAGTATGACCTCACAATAATATGATATCGGCCATACTTGTTGCCTACCTTAACCACATCAAATGTTGAAATAGACTCCTCCTGAGTATAAGCACATACTTTGAACTCCCCCATGATAGGGTGAAGCCATTGTATGAGTCATAAACGATTGGAGCCTACTATGGTGGAAGGCCACAAAGAAGTGTTCAAAGCACCTCTCCGCTTTCAACTTAATATTGGATGTTGGTTGAGGGATTTTAAGGTCTCATCATTTTATTTATTTAATCATATTATAATAAATTGTGTCTTATTACAACTACTAGTCCAAAGTAAATGAAATTAGTTGCATATGATATCTCCAATATTCGTTTTCGCAAAACAAATCAATATCAAAACAATTTTCAAAATATTGGAAATATATATTACTACTAATTGTGTTCATTTTAGTTTAGTAGCATACAATACTCCCACTATTTGTTTTGAGAAAAATAAATCAATATCAAAAACGAATTTTTCAAATATTGGAAGTAACTATATACTACTGCCAAGGTTTTTGCATTCCTTTGAATTTGGACTTTAAAGTTATCTTAGGCTCTTTGGATGACTATGGACTTATAAGGTTGATTCAACAACGAGCCAGCATTGTTGAATAAGATCTAGGGAAGATTTTATCATTTTAATTACGCGCTTTCAATCCAATTAAAACATTTTTCACCGAGCTATTAGAAACAAAAGACAATCATTCATTGCTAATTAGGGCATTGGACCCAACAAATCTTTAATCTCATGGAAATCCCTTTTAATATGTCTCCTTACCAATAGTTAAAGAAACTCTAGTCTAGTACTAGAGGGAATCAACTAATTGAAAGAGATAAAGAAGTAATAAGAATTACAAACCGATTTGTACAAATTCCTACAAATTACATATACTAAGAGGGAGAGAAAGATTAATGTCTAACGTGTTGTGGTCCAATTGAATTGATAATTAAAAAACATTCCCAAGGTTCAAACAATTTGAATTTAGCGGCCTATCTCATAGCTCAATTATTGTTTAAGGCACAAGTCCATAGTCAACCGTTTATCTAACTACTTAATCACATTAAATAATTAAATTTGAATGCAACACAATCAATTAGATTTAGTACATATAGGCATAATTGTATGATGAGTTTAAACTACAAACAAAATTGAAAAAACAAAATATTTTGTCCTCTAGAGAGGTGGGGCCCTTTGAAAGGGAGTGGCCGGCCTAGGCATGTTGGGTGAGGGAGAAGACCATATTTCTCCCTTCATGTCAAAATTAAGGGGCCATGCCTTTCCTTGTCACCCTTTGTAGTTGTTGTACTTTTAGGTATGGCTTTAGGTATGGCCTCCTAGTCTTGTCTAGGATGGAGTAAATCTAGGATGGTTTTTAAAACAAATTTAACAATAGTCAACAAAGATTAAATCCTAAAACCAAAATAAATGAAGAACAACAAGAATAAAAAAAAATATGAACACCAAGAACAAAACCATGAATACAATTTCAAGATTTTAGCTTTCTTGGTGGTTTTTCAAACCAAAAAACAAAAGTGACAAGGACTTGGCTTTCTAGCTTAAAAGTGTGTGTGTGTGACTCATAAAGAAACACAAACACAAGCTAAAAAACTCCCCAAAACCGTGCCCTCCCATGGAAGAAAAAACCCCAAATTTTGTTCAAAACTGACTCTTCATTCATGCATCCAAACCACTTTTTGTATACATATCCTTTTCAACTCTTGAAACACATTTTTCAAGACTTGAAAAACAAAAGATAAACATATCTAGAATGAAGAAATAATATGTCAAACATAAAATCAAAACCCATATGCATAAAATCCAAAAGGACACATCAAATATAAACCTTTGGCTCTTGATACCACTTGAAGGGAAATAATGAGATTTCTAGTGGGATTTCTAGTGACTAGCATGCATATACAATTCTAAATTTATATACATAAGCAACGGAATGATATTATCACATATTATCAAAGCTATAGTCATGCAAATCCTCTTCAAGAAGCATAGGTTCATATATGATGCATCAAACAAAATATTGAAGAACAAAGTGAAGGTTGAGTTTTATACCTCTTGATCTAGACTTTAGACCGAGGATGGACCACCTCCAAGCTCTTTGTTCTTGGAACTCCTTGAGTCTAGCCTTCTTCCTTGTTTCCTCCACCTTGATAGATTTGGAACTCCTTTGATTCTCCTGTAGTCTCCAAAGTAGAAGACATTTGAAAATCCACACCCACTAGTGTAGTGAGATGGATGTTGGAATAACCAACAGGAGAAGAGATGATTAGCTATTTTCCCTTTTAGTGGCCGGCTATCTGTGTGTGGAGAGAGAGAGACTTGTTTTTCTCTAGTTGAAAAGAACACACAAAAGCCCTAATGAAACTTTTTCATTAAACTCTCTTTATAAGGGTAAAAGAAGTAAATCAACTAATTGACTCTTTCTCTCTCTTCTTTCCTCATCTTTGGCCGGCCCCTTGGTGTAGGTTTGGACTTTAGGTTTTTATCATTTCAAGTCATCCTATGCTTGAATAAAAAGCCCAATGGGTTTGGGCCCGATGGGCCCGAATGAACCCGAACTTTTTCTTTAAGCTTGAAACGATCTTTCATCGCTTCTATGATTTCTTTAGACTTTCTAATTTAATCATAGCACTTAATTAATCCAATTAATTAATTCCATCATCCTTTAGTTGTCTCACCACAAGAGTGTATCGGTGTACAATCATTTTAGGTTCTAATTAGCGAGGCAGTGAGTTGATTGGTACCAGTCCAATTGATTAGTATTTATCCTATCACTCAGTGAATTAAAACTTACTTTTAATTCTCCTTCTTCTTTGATAACTACTTATTTAATCATCTAGAAGAACCCACAAGCCATGAGTGACATCTAACCATATATCATGGCTACCCAAGCTAATGTAGAATTTGGTCGGAGAACCTATTCAGTTGGAATTACAATGTAATTCAATCCTTCTCCAATACAATACTCACAATCACATTACTAAGGTATGGATACTTAATGTCAAACCCCTAATGTGATTATACCAAGTTATATGATTCAATTGAGTCGTATAGGAGTGCCTTCCATCATTACGCTCGATACTTCGGCCGAAGATTCCCGAATCATATCTACGAGTATTCTTCCTCTCATAATAAGGATTAGAGATCCCTTGTTGATCATTCACATGCCTCTGGGAATAAATCACTGACCCCAACAATGCATAAAACACATCCAAGATGAGATGTGGTCACGTCTCATTATTAAATGATTAGCAACGTATCCCCAAGACAACTATGATGTCTCAGGTTAAATGATTACTTACATTATTCTAACCAACAGAGTTACTTACTTGACATGTGAGTAGACCTCCATGCAGGTACTCTCGTTGGATTGTGTTTAGTGAACTCATTCCCTTAATAAGCACATACATATTTGTCTTAGTGTCACTACATGAATGGCTTGAGACTTTCCATCCTTCCCATTTGAAAGGGACATAGTATGTACTGGTCTATGTATTGTCAGTGTCCCTTTGATAATCCTATGACCAAAAACCTTTTGGACATTATGGTTATGTGAAGAAGGACTTTGCAGTTTAACATCATTAGATTACTTCTTCCATCGATCCATTGTCCATGGATTCATTATTTTGGGCGTATATCGTTTATTGAGATAGTCTTAATGAGTGACTTTGCCCTTTTGCTGTATTAGAGTTATCTATATATACAGACATTGTCTTGAAAGGTTTCTTCCAAAGATTGACTTTCAGGGCATATCTCCAACAGAACTACAATCAAGCAACCTGATACCCACTTCATGGAACATAGAGAAATAGAAGGAAAATGAGACTTGGAGCCTAAGACTTGAATGCCTATAAAAGGCTAATAATCCCACCAGCGTAAGGGGGTGGAAAAGAGAGAGAGGTATGAAATCGTCCTATATTTTATAAGTATCCTAAACAAACATTAACTTAAGCGTTAGAAGTGTTTTTTTGCAGGTCCCCCGCTCTCATTGTTGACAACCGACGATGGTCTTGTCTATATACAGTTTTTTCCGTTGCTTGCAGACTATTATTTTGTTTAATTTCTCATTTCCATCTATTGTATTATATATGAAATCAAAAAGAGAAAAATATTTCTTTTTTCCAAATTATCACAAAAAACCCTTCAAATGCTCTCATGTCTTAATGTTTTTAGAAAAATGTTCTTTTGGTCACTATGAGAAAATGAATGCATGGTTAGTTACATTTGAATTTAATATCAAGAATGAAGAATAAATGGATGTGCTTGTTGTAGGCATAATTTACTGAACAATTATGAAGGCCTTAGAGAGAGGGGTGCGGCAAAAGTAGAGAGAAAGAGAGAGATGTGTAATTGTGAGGTGTGTTCTATTCCACCCCATTATGCCTTTATTTATAGTAGTAGGGAAGGTTAATTCCTTACCCTTTTAGAATTACAGCTCTAATAGGAATTAGACTACTAAAGGGAATATAAAAGATATCCCTAGATACACTAGGATTTACATAATCACATTCCTAATCTAAAAGTACTACAACACTCCCCCTTGAGTGTGTAAATACTCAAGTAAATAGCGCATCAGGTCTTCAGTGATGAAGTAAGTATAGTTGATGAAGTCGTCGGCACAATGAGTGAAAGCGAGTCTCAAATCAACGGAAGAATGCATAACAAGTCAAACTCACAAAACCTCACTATGGTAAAACCCAAGATGGGAGAAAACCCGTAGAAAGGGAGAAAAGTGAGAAGTTGCATTAAGTTAAAACCATACATCTTTTGGACGCAAGTAGAAGAGTTCACAAGGGTATGATCAGCCCAAGATGGGTGCCTCGTTAAAACCTAGTTAGGTAGCAAAAACCCAATAGGAAAAATGCTCCTAATTGTAAGGAAAAAAAGTACATTAAGATTAAGTGAGTATACTTCTGGATACTCCCCCTGAGTTTGACATAACTTCCAAATGAGAACTACAAGCATCACATATGAATACTTAGGCATACCAATTCCTCAGACAAGCTTATGGAAGGTTAACTTCGGCAGTGACGTCGTGTAGAGGTCGGCAAGGTTATTTAGGATTAGCTTGCATGACTTCAATCTCCTGATGCTTTGTTGATGTAGATGTAGACGCAATATGTCTTGGCGTTGACTTCGTTGATGTATCATGTCTTGGTCGGGTGGATACATACGGCATAGTCTTCATGGATCATGTCTTGGTCAGGGGGATACATACTTTGAATATGCTCAACAAGAACTCCTACCCATGTCTCACTTGTGGCGTAGTGAAGTGAGGTGAGTCTTGGAACAATTCGAAGATTTCGCAAACAAGGTCATATCATGGACCTCCAAGATATTACGATATCCCTAACGGTAAAGACATAACCATTTGGGGATTTTGCCTTGTGCGGGTTTGATAGGTAACCAGCGTCAGCATAACAAACAAGGCAAGCATTATTCCAAGGATCAGGGGGGTTGGATCCGCTTGAGATGCGATGGGATTTGCCCAAATTCGTAGTATCTTCAGGGTACGTCTTTAATACCAATTCAGTGGTTGTGTGTAGGCACGATGCTGCATCTTTACCAATAGATCAATAGCGAATGAGATGTCCTGTCTAATACAATGAGTTAAGTACAATGAATCGCAAAGTTGAACTTAGATATGGAATTTCGGATTCCATAACCTCTTCAAGGGTCTCATTTGCATATAATGTATGGACGATCACAGGAATACTCAAAGGTGACACTTTCGGGGTGTAGTACGACTAGTAGACCAAAATATCGTCAGAACAATGCTTCAACTTCAGGTCAAGGCAGAAACGAGTTTTCCCAATATCCCTCATCTCAAATTCCATCTTCAGGTACGAGGCATTTTTCTTTTTCAGAGTTTTAGTGAGATTCGTGTCAACGACATAAACTGTAACTCTAGCAATTCGAAATAGGACTTCATAGTTTAACACACAAGGGCATTCATTTATATCCCTGACTGATCAAATAATCACTTAGACCGTCAGATTTTTCAATCCGTAAGTGAACTCCTTAAAAAAGTTAAGATGGTGTTCCGTGGTTTGGAACTATTTGAACCAGTCCATGTAATTCTTTGGGAACATACATGTAAATCTCCATATCAATATCCCCATGGAGAAAACACTAACCACATTTCATAATGCTGACGTTTTGAGAGAAACTTTGCGTCGTAAGACATGCATCAAATCGCACTATTTCATTCATCTCATAACGCTTCATTTTCCACTTGTAACATAATAAGGTTACCTTGGGCAGTGTAGGAATGACATGTCCAAAAAAAACTTTGGTAAGGAATTTGACCTGGATTGTAAATTCGGTTGTCCAATCAGTTCTACGTTGTCACTTAATCAACGGAACACAGTTCAATATACTCACTTTTCATTTATGTCGGTAGCTACCATATAAGTGAAAACAACATCGATGGTCAACTCATTTCAATTCCATTTAGCTCATCCAAAGTAGTATACTGGACCAAGAACTTCAAGTCTTGGGAGTAATCCAGATTAATCTCATGAGATGGAAATGATTTGAGACAACGATCGAGTTTAGATTCATTGTTGTGCCGTGTCTTCCTCCTCTAAGGAAGTGAATCCTATGAACCGAATGATATGTCGTGCTCCAGGCCAAGACAGATTGATTGGCTATCAGTCGGTGTACCAGACCATCTAACAGGGGCGGCACACCCTCTAGGGATGTTGACTCGACGTCCGTTAAGTATGTCTATCTTTGCAGGCATGTTTGCAGCTGGTATATGATCTCGTCACCTTAGCTAGATTAGAGGAATGCGTCGGGAGCAACATTCTGAAAGCTAGAATTCATCGCACTTGCTTATCACACTTGTGCGGTAAGGGGATCAAGATGAGACATAGTGGGCAACGTCCACGCAACTTCGCGTCGTTTTACATGAATGTTGACATTCTTATCTTTCCCTAACAGCGGGAAAACTGTCTCATTAAAGTGATAACCAGCAAATGAGTAGTAAAGAGATCGCGTGCAAGGGCTCTAAGAGAGCTAGTGTGAAGGAGAATCATAATCGAAAAAGATTCACATCCTTCTTTGAGGATCTATGTTGGTGCGTTATGGCGACGCAACTTGGCACATGGAATGCACACCCAAATGCATAAATACAAAAAACGTCAAGTTCGTACCTAGTAACCAACTGTAACATCAAAATGGTTGGGTGGCAATGAGCATCAAGGCAAACCAACATAGCTGCGTACAAGATTGCAAAGCCCTAAGCAGAAACCGATAACTTTGTACGTTTACCAAAATCCGGGTGAACATTTAAATTGCGCTTTATGATCGCTAGGCAAGGCTATTTGGGGTGAATCATGGGAATTTGAGCTTCAATTATAAACCCAAAATACATGCAATACTTTATCGAAAACCATCGATATAAACTCTCCGGCATTATCCAATATCTTGGACTTTATGGGATAAGTAGGGTGGTGAACCCTTAATCGGCCAGGAGGTTTAGCAACAACGTATGTAGACAAACATGTGACCAGTTTATCAATTCATCAATCAAAACCATAAGTATTTATATGGTTTGCATTTTGGTTGGATTAGTCCACATATATTCCCTTGAATCCACTATGAAAAATATGAAAAAGGGTGATTTCATATCTTGGCGAGGGATGATTTAGAAAATCAATTTCCCTAATGAGCAAGCTTGACAAATTGTGCTTGTAGGCACAAGATCTTCACTTCGGGTAAGGATATGCGTCGTAGCATCATTGTTCGACCTAAGTGTCCCAAAAGGTTGTGCAAAAGCAAGTAAACTACTCAATCACCAAGCTCCAGGTCGGCCACATGTGGTGTGTTCCCAGTTGGGAGACAACCCATTAGCCCCAAATCAAAGCTTCAGGCTTATTTTTGGAGGTGGTGCAAAGATATTTCACTTTATTTTCTTCAGTGGTTTCATTCATGATCATTGTCATCTCGAATATCCTTAAAAACTCAATGACAGGGAGAATTTAAGGTCCCTTAAAAGGTAGTTCAGTTCATTCATACAACGATGAGCGTGCCAATGCTCTTAATCAGGTTAGATAGACTTGAAGTCATTGTTAGATTGATATGTGATTTAGGTGTAAAGTTAGTGTGCGTAGTATTGCATTCATCCAAACACTAACTTCCCCACATTCCTACCTAATTACGTGTTTAATTGAATTTGGTCACATGTATACAAGAAACATGATTCAATTAACTCATATTCGAGGACAATATCAATAAGATTATCCATAAGTAAAACAAACACCAAATGTGAATCCAAGAACATGGAAAAATGTTCACAAAGTAAATGGTTTACTAAGGGGATTCGGCCAACAAGGCCATCCATGTCAAAATTCTGCTCTTCCAACGATGTTTGGTGGAGCAAAATTAGTCTCATATATTGACTACTAGAATGGTATTCCTCAACAACATTGGTAAAGGCACGAACAGGTGCATAACCAATGATCTATTCCACCGAGATGGAAGTAGATTCTGCAGGGTATGATGCCATACCTTGGCAGGCCTTAGGTACCAAAGATCACGCTTCGGGCATGATGCCATACCTTGGCAGGCCTTGATTCTACCCTATGTTGTAAAAACAAACTCGAAATTGGATTATGAGAGACAAACCCAAATTTGGATTCGGTAGGCTCCAACCAAAGCTGGAGGGGTCTGTTCGGTAGGTATCTGCCAAAGCAGAGTAGTACCATTCAGTGCACCTCTGCCGAAGCAGAGCATGCCCTTCGATGCATCCCTGCCGAAGCAGAGCACCACCATTCAATAGGCTTTGATCGAACTGGGTTGAGCCATTCGTTAGACTTCAGCCGAACTGAGTCTATACCATTCGGTAGACTCCAGCCGAACTGGGTCTAAACCTTTCTTTCACGTTTGTGGTAGTAATCAGATCTGAGAATTTGGTAAACTTCTGTTTTCTACACTGCTGCTTCAGAAACGAGTTAGAAATATGGAAGGACGAGAAAAATATTCTCGAGTCAAAATTCGGGGATGTAATCATAGTGTGCTTCAGGCAATGTCTTATACCCCCATAAAGTGGTTTCTATTAGAAACGTCCAAATAAGGGAAATCGAACTTGTGACGGTTCGACAATCCATTGAATTGGAGGGAACAAGATTGTGATTAATGCTATGGGAATGAATCATCCATAAGCATCAAAGTTAGAACATTCAAGTTCTAAGACATGGTTTTCATGAAAAAACGTCGGGTTTTCATGGGTGTGTTGTTTTATGAAAACCTCGATTTCAAATGCACTAAATTTGAAAACTACAGGTTTAATTTAGTTTATGAACATTTCGGGTTTCGAATGCACTAAATTTGAAACTACAGGTTCAATTTAGTTTATGAACATTTAGTTCATAAAAGAGAGGTTCATGCAAGAACACAGAATGCAATATGCTGATTTAAGTGTAGTGGATTTGAGTTGCTTTGGGACCTCAAGTGTGAGTGCTTTGGGACTACGAAAGGATGTCAACGGTTCAAAGAAAAGAAATAAAATATTGAATCGATAATGTCCAAAAGTGATCTTCAAGTCAATAATTTTGGATTAATTATCAGATTAATGGACTGTATGTCACTTTTAATTAATTCAGTAGATTGGGACCAAACAGGATCGATCGTGGAAGCAAAATAATACAAAGTTTCAAGCCATATTTTTGGGCTAAATGGTTACAGGCCATACAAAAAAAAAACACCTTAAAATTGGTTAAGGCCGTGAAATCGGGCACCAAAAAAAATTTTTTTTTTATGGGTGTGGGTTGAAAAAAAACAAGCCAAAAAATGGCTTTGGGCCAAGAACAAAAGGCAGCCCAGCAAAGGATTATTGGCTGCTGTTCAGAATAAGGCCCTGCAGCAAAGGCTCCATGTTGGGCTTGGGTCATGGTTGCAAAGCAACCCAAATGGCTGCAAGTGGCAACCGGCCGAGAGGAACAGCCCAGTCAGCAAAGGAGAAAAGAACCCATGCCGGATTGGTGCGGGCTGCTGGAGTTGCAAGCCCAATAGAGGCTGTTGCAAGGAGAGAACAGATTGTGCCGAGTCACATGGGGATGCAGCTACAGCCTGCCAAGTCACGTGTGGGCTGAAGGCAGAAGCCCAACAAATCAAAGGCCTAAGGCCTGGTTCACACACGCAGCAAAGCTGATGCTGTCTCACGGTGGCGTCAAGTCGGCGCAACCAGTTCCCTTTTTTTTTTCTTTTTTCTTTTTTTCTTTCTTTCTTTCTTTTTTTTTTTTTCAGATTTTAGTATTAAGGTTTTCAGAACCCAAAAATAATTATGCTTCTATTTTATTTCATTTCTTCGACTCACAAATTCCACATAGCAAAAATTGCGTAATGCATGAAACATATATAGATATTGACAAACTTATGAAACATATACTATATATATATATGTATAGATATAGATATATATCGGAAGAAAAATATAAATGTAGGGGTTTCATGCATATGGGGAATGTTTTCATGGTTCATGGTCGTTTCAAATATCTTACTTTATCTTAAGCGTACCTGATTGGCAGAAAACAACAAAAGCCTTTGAATTTGTAGAAGATCCATCTTGGAAAGCCGGAATTGCATCTCCAATGCGTTGTATCACATTCAACATAGAAAAATTAAATTGAATCAATAACATGTAGATCAATTCAATAAAATAATAAATTAATCATATAAAGAATGATTAAAATGTAATACTCCCCTGATTGAAGATCAAACTCTCTTTAGCGCAGCATCAAGAGCGTGCTGATAACGTGTTGTAGGCATAATTTACTGAACAATTATGGAGGCCGAGTAGAGAGAAAGAGAGAGCTGTGTAATTGTGAGGTGTGTACTATTCCACCCCATTGTGCCTTTATTTATAGTAGTAGGGAAGGTTAATTCCTTACCCTTTTAGAATTACAACTCTAACAGGAATTAGGCTACTAAAAGGAATATAAAAGATATCCCTAGATGCACTAGGATTTACACAATCACATTCCTAATCTAATAGGACTGCAACAGTACTTTTAATAATGTTTTATTTTCAACTTTTGATATAGTTGACCATGTATAATGAAGAATAAATGCATGGTCACTCTCACCTTTGAATTTGATACCAAGGCGACCAAAAAAAGGAGATAGTTTCTATATATGTTATGTCCATTTTGATATAAAGTGTGCCCCTCCTAACATGAATTTCTGGCTCCGTCACTGCTTGTCTGCTCACGTAACTTCCCGATTCTAGATTGCTTGTTTGATCAATTCATCAAACACAACTCCATATATATAGGGACATTACATCCCCAATCAACGAGTTGTACAAAAAGAGTTGTAGAACACTATTTTGGGTTTTTAATTTTAAAATGGATGTAAAAATAAATTTACATATTGAATTAGGTTTGTGAGCATAGTTTAGATAGTAAATTTGGATGTAAAGAGATGTTGATAGTTTAATTAAAAACTATATGGGTGTAAACAATAAGTTGGGTGTAGAAAGAGTTCATATGAGTTCAAATAAAATTTCCTGTAGGTGTAGAAAGAGTTCATATGAGTTCAAATAAAATTTCCTGAATATGAACGAAAGTTTTGCGTCCACGATATGGTTTGTACTAAATGTGGCGCTCTATAAAACCCTAGAGCTGCAATCTTCCCACCAAATGACTTGTGGTTGAAGGGCATTTTGATCTTTGAATTTAAGTTGGGCTCAAGTTTTTGTTTCAAAAATGATCCAAATGCATTTTTTCTTCAAAAATCTGGTTGAGCGCCAAATATATAAAGTCTTGACCAGTAATGTCATATGAGTAACATCTCGTGTGTAGCTAAAACTATGCTTTGCTTGTGTAAACTTAACTTTCTTGACAATGCTAAACCGTAAACATTGTTCAAGCAGGTGACGGATACCTTTTAAATAAAATATGGCAACCCCTTGGAAGCAAAGCATAACAGGTCTATCCTTAAAAGCGTTCAAGTTAGGAATAATTAATACCTTTAATTTTTCCTATAAGCAGGAAAACATATTTGGTTCTAGAACAGAAAACCCGGTTGAATTCACTGTAAGTTGTATTGAATTATCGGAAAATCAAGTTTGTTGATATGACGAGTCTCAACTTCGATGACCAAGATGGTAAGATACTTTATCTGTTTGCTTGAGTGTGTTGAAGTTGGAAATTAGTAGCTAATGTACACGTTTATTTTCAGGGATACTGAGAACGATTTCGGATACACCGTCAACTCATTACACAGTAAAAATACAATCGATTTCGTTGCTCACCAAACATAACTTGGAGACATATGAATCTGGCGACTTTGAAGCCGGAGGATACAAATGGTACAATCCTTTCGCTCTATTTCTAAAGACAAGTTCTTACTGTGTCTTTTCTCATAAGCTTTGCATCAATTGCTAGTTTTTCTTCTTTTTTTTCGAGCAGCGTTAGAGTTCTATAAATTGCTGTTTTGCCGCAGGAAACTGGTTTTCTATCCAAATGGAAACAAGAACAGGAACGTGAAAGACCACATCTCTCTCTACTTGGTAATGTCTGGAGCAACTGCTCCCCAGATTTCTTCGGAAGTGTATGCTGTTTTCAGGTTGTTTATACTCGATCAGAACAATGGCAATTACTTCGTTCTTCAAGGTACCATTTATTTCTTTTAACTCAACGAATAAAAAAGGCTTATAGTTCTCATATTTGGGAAGCATCGTCTCATTTTCCGATCTTTTTAAATATGCATTGCTCAGAACCAAAGGAAAGGCGGTTTCATGGGATGAAACTCGATTGGGGATTCGATCAATTTCTCTCCCACAAAGCTTTCACTGAAGCTTCGAATGGATTTCTCATAGATGACACTTGTGTGTTGGGAGCAGAGGTCTTCGTTCCTAAAGAGAGAAGCACAGGCAAAGGAGAGTGTCTATCATTGGTAAAGGATCCTATTATGTACAAGAATACTTGGAGGATTGACAACGTATCAAAGCTAGGCGCGGAATCCTACGACTCAAAAACATTCATTGCTGGAGACCAGAAATGGTGTAAACACTAAACTTGTTAGACTTCGCTCTTAGTATAAGAAATTTCTCTCGAAGATATCGAAAACTTAAGCACAGTTTATCTGAAAGTGTTGTAAATGTGGTGGTGGTCGTTGCAGGAAGATGCAGCTCTATCCGAAGGGAAAAGGCAATGGAGTTGGAACCCATCTGGCTTTTTATCTGGCGTTAGCTGAACCGAAATCTCTTCCTCCTGGCTGTCAAATATATGCAGAGTTTACCCTACGGATCCTAGACCAGCTGAATGGCAGGCATCAAAATGGTAAAGGTAAAGATTTTGCCTAATCCTACTGCTACATAAACATACAAGCAAACAAGGATTAGGACATCTAACAAACGTTCAATTAAGGGTGGTTTTATTGCCGCCATCATGCTAAAATTCCCACCATGAACGACGATGAGACTCTAGTTCTTGGAGGTGTTTGAGTCGTGATGGCGTACCATGTTGGTGATACTTACTATTGAACCTGCGTTCAGTGGAAAGCCAATATCGAGAATTTCTGATCGCAATCTACTGAAAATGTTCACAATTTTCGGTTGGTCGTAGCGAAAGATTTTAGGGTTTAATTCGTTTTGGGATTCGGGTCCATTTTCTGAAAACATTAGTGTGTTTCTTCAAGAATGTCTGAACTTGAAGACTGCAGTGTCCGGGGCATGCCCATTTGCACTCTTGAAATGTTAAAACTCATGTTGAACTTCTAGTATTTAGCAGAATGCAACTGAATGTTTTCAGCAACAAGACAATAAACCGTATATAGACAACAATTTAATTTGTTTAGTGTCATCCAGTTCTATCTTTTTTTAAAAGTCATGTTAGCTTGGAGTCAACATTTTACCCTTTTTTCCAATATACTATTGAAACTGAGAATCCTTTTTGGTGATTGCAGCGAATCACTGGTTCAGTGCCTCAAATTCGGAGAAGGGATGGATGAGATTTATTACTCTGGGATTATTCAACCAGGCAAGCATGGGGTTTGTATTGAAGGATACTTGCATTGTGGAGGCAGAAGTCACTGTCCATGGAATTACTGATGCACTGTAGCCGAATAGTAAAATAGTACAAACTTCCTGCTGTGTGAAACTTTGGGGGTGTAAAATAATAAAGATGGTCGAATAAGGTGTTAAAAACACATTCATTTCACTTGTGAATACCATTGTATCGTTTGTGACTATATAGTGAATAAATACATCATTGTCTGCTCTTCATATACCTTTCTTTGTTTTTGGTTTCATTTTTCCTTCTATAGTGCTCGAGAGCATAGAATACTCTCCGTTAGATTTTGGTTTCTTTATTTTTAAACAAAGATCTAAACAGTTAAAGCATCCGAAATATCCCATACTCTGGGGCATTGTAGAAAATCCTTTTTTTGGTTGAACTTCAATTTGGTAGTTTACGGAGGAAAAGTTTGGAAATATATTGGGACATGAAAGAAAAATGAGACAATACTGAATTGGTAAATGTAGCATTTATTAAAAGTTGCGAACTTTATAGAATTCACTATGAATCATATACAAAAAACATGATAATACGGAGTGAAGCACGCCTCACAGGCCCTTTCTGATTGAGAACAATTTAACAATGAATACTTACAAGTCACTGATGTGGACGACGCGATTAGACAATTACGGGAGGAGATGGCAAGATTAGCCAAAGGTTTTCTAGCTGCTGTAACACATATACAGGAAACCGTCATCCTCCTTCTAAGTTTCATAGATGGAATCCAAGCGACTGGCTGTAAATAAATACACATAACAAAGTGTTAAAATGGTTCCGAAAACATGATGCAGGCGCTGAAATGTACTGGTGAAATGAATAACAAGCAGCTCTTTACCTGTTTGAGGTAAAGTGTTCTTCACAAAAACAAAAAGAGCTTTCCCCGGGGTCAAGTGAAGCCTGGTGCTTAAGATATGGATAAACTGCCCGACAGACATATCTCTAGGAACTAGGAATCTAGAAGAAACAAGGAAACACAGAATAGAGGTTATTCTCCTTGCAGTGAGAATGCATAAACAGTTAGTTAAAATTGTCAAGGAAGTAAACCAACCAATTTCTACTAACCTTTTGAACTAAACATTCGGATTATACAAAACTGCAGATTAAGGAAATTCATCCAAGCAAAAAATATCCTAATCACTTGCAGAAAGACATAAAAAGAACACCCTAATCAGTTTTGACATCTTATCCACCCTCGCAACAATGCTTCCAATAAAGTCTAACCGTGTCGCTTGTACTTAAGCCACTTTATGATTGCACATGTGAGGTTATATGATAAAATCTTCTTAAAATAATCAGTTCTTCCCGAGTGTGTCAGATCGATCTATACATGAAATGCAATGAAAAAAAATGGATCACGATACACAACTCTTGGAGGTGACAATGGGACCCATCATGTTAAAACTCAAATTTACTTCCGTGTTTTGAAAGTTTTGAACAAAAATAAAATTGCCTGAAAGTGAATCTCAAACCACATAACATAATAACAACTTCAGAAAGAAAATGCCGGAGATTCTTCACATACATAATCCACATGAATTAAAATTTGTCCTTTTTTCACCACACAAACCAAAAATTTGCCATTTCAAGCATGCATCCATCAAAATCTCTCAGCAACTAAAACGTTATCATCTCTCAATCTGGTCAATGTCAAATTGTAATAGAATAATAATTAAATTTTTAACAAATATTAAGCAACAGAAACGCGTAAATAAATCAAACAAATTAAGAAATTCTAATCAACCAAAAGATCATAAACAAGGATAAATTTCCATATTTCTAAATTCCAAGTGCATTATTAATTTACCATTATCATGGCATTTCCAAAAACAAAAATCACTGAAAAATAAATAAAAAAAAACTCACCGGAACTCGATCTGGTTAGTTTGCAATTATATTTTTTGATTCTTCAAGTCGTTCATCAAAAAAAAAAAAAAAAAAAAAAAAAAACCCAATAATTAGCACACAAAAAAAAAACAATAGTTTGCAATTATATTTTTGTTTGGTCACAGAAAACTAGTGCTCTACCCAAATGGAAACAAGACGAGATGAGGAACGTGGCAGGCCAAAACTCTCCCTACTTGGAAATGGCGGATGCTGATTCCCTTCAGACTGGTTGGGAAGTTTATGTTGATTTCAGGTTCTTTTTGCTTGATCAGAAGAAAGGGATGTACTTGGTTTTTCAAGGTATTGCATCGTCAAGTTCATTTCATCTAGTGGAGTAACAACTCGTTCCTTTTCATATTTTCTTAGTCTTGCTTTTTATTTGCTGATCCATTTTCATGTTGCATTTCTTAACTAGATGCCAATGAAAAGGAAAAGTGTTTTCATGGGATTATGCCTTATTCGGGTTTTGATCAATTCATCCCTCTTAAAGCGTTTACTAATCTTCCAACGGATATCTCATGGAAGACGTGTATTTGGAGCAGACGTTCTTGTTTGTAAAGAAAGAATAATAGGAAATGGAGAGCGTGTATCAACGATCAAGGATGCTGTTAAGTGCAAGCATGTTTGGAAGGTTGAGACCTTTTCAATGTTATATGCTGAGAGTTACTACTCACTGTTAAAGATCAACACCAGCCCATTAAGATCAATTGGTACAAAGGAACTAGATTGATCTAGTTCAAACATGCATGGTTTTCTCTAGAAGATTCTATAATGGGAATATGCTAGAAAACTCTAACAAAGGTAGCAAGTTGGAAAAGCCTAAGTCCACCGCCTTAGGCTAAGAAAATTTAGAAAATGTTTTTGTTTGTAGTAGAATCTAGAAACATCACAAACTTTGGCTAAAATTGGAAGAGTCCAATCTCACCGACTAGGTAAGTCGGTTTAGCAAAAGCGCGCGGGGGAAAAGTGTGCATGATCAATGCACTAGAAAATTGTAGTGATTGTATAAGTCGGCAAGCATGCCCTATAAATATGGATGTGATGTTGAAGTAAGAAACCAAGTAATCAAGTAAGAACCAAACAATCAAGAAGACTAAGTGAGAGTGAGAATGAGAAGTAGGAGTAGTTTTGTGAAGAGTGTGAGTGTGAGTGGTCTAGAGTTTGTCTCTAGAAAGTGAGTGAGTGTAATAGCTTCTAAAGAGTGTCCTTGAGAGTTTATGTGTTGTAATCTTTTGTGAGTGTAATACAAGTAATTTGTTTACTTGTGTTGTCTCTCCAACACTTGTGTTAGAGTTGTGTACTCTAATCTTTTTTCAACAATTGGTATCAGAGCGGTACGATCAGGGACCATCTCTAGTGAAGCTTCCGAGAATCGTGAGAAGCTTAGTACTTCGCAAGATTGTTGACTAATCTTGTTCGGCTTATCGAAGTTCTGCTGACACGATGGGAGATCTTCAAGTTGTTGGAGGAATCAAGAAGCTTAATAACAAAAATTACAACACATGTGCGACGTGTATGGAGTCTTACCTACAAGGCCAAGATCTTTAGGATGTCATCGGCGGTAATGAAGTTACACAGCCGGAAGAAGACACCAGCAGCACTTTGCAGAAGTGGAAGATCAAGGCGGGTAAGGCAATGTTCGCCTTAAAAACCACAGTTGAAGATGACATGTTGGAGCACATACGGAAGGCCAAGACACCAAAAGAAGTGTGGGACACCTTCGCCATACCTAGGGGAGTGGATCCTCTATGCCTTATATGTACATGCCCACCTCCTTTAGCACGAGGCCTTTTGGGAGCTCACTGGCTTTGGATTCCGTAGGAACTCCGAAGTTAAGCGAGTTCGCGCAAGAGCAATCTTAGGATGGGTGACCCACTGGGAAGTTCTCGTGTGAGTTCTTAGAAACAAAACCGTGAGGGCGTGGTCAGGGCCCAAAGCGGACAATATCGTGCTACGGCGGAGCTGAGCCCGGGATGTGGTGGAGCCTGGGTCGGGATTTGACACTTTTCAAAGAGGAATGATACAAGACAATTGCCGAATAAGCTATTATTAGTGGCCCAAAGAGACATGACGATTGCCGAATATTTCCACAATGTAAAGTCTATTTGCCATGAAATTTCTGAATTAGATCCTAGTGCTGCCATTGTAGAATCCAGGACAAAAAGAATAATTATCCATGGACTGAGACCCGAATATCTAGGCTTCGTTGCTGTTGTACAAGGATGGCCGACCCAACCATCAGTTGTTGAGTTTGAGAATTTTCTTGCCGATCAAGAAGCTTTGGCAAAGCAAATGGGAAGGGTTTCGTTAAGAGGTGAGAAGGAAGCGCTCCACACCAAAAGTAAAGGCTGCTTTAAGCAATGTGCTGGTAGTGGATCTACAAAAAATGGTGACAAGGAAAAAGGTCATCAAGAATAAGGGAGTTCTCGGCCAGGGGGAGCTCCGAAGTATCACAGCAACCGAGGTCAGTTCCAGTTAAATAAAAGGTTTGAAGGAACATGTTACAATTGTGGAAAGAAAGGGCACATGGCGAAGGATTGCTGGTTCAAAAAGCCCGCATAGAGTAATGTCACCAGCTCAGAGAAGAAAAGTGAAGATGATTGAGACTCCGTAGCATATCTAGCTATGGAGGAAGAATGGGATGCTGAACCATCTTCTTGGTGGTGCTCAGAAAATGAAGTGTTGCCTGACTCGAGAGAGGTTGAAGATACATTGCAGGAGAAAATGGGAGACCAATCTGCCCAAATCCAATTGAGTCTAGATGAGCTCAAGGAATTGCTTATTGGTGACGATGTCAAGCAAGAAGTACCTAAGAGTCCTTGGCAAGCGGGTGTGTATCAACAACCAGGAGAAGTTAGACCTGGTGAAGTGGAAGTATCGTTTCCGCGATCACAACTAAGGAAGTCAACAGGAATATTGAAGCCAAATCCCAAATACGCCAACGCAGCCATAGTAGAAGAAGCAGTTAAAGCTGAGATGAGTAAAGAAGCATCATAGAATTCTGAGTGGCGTAAAGCTAGGAGAAAAGGTCGCTGCATTAAAGAAATATCAAACTTG
Source organism: Heteromeles arbutifolia (assembly GCA_024362995.1). Taxonomy (NCBI): domain Eukaryota; kingdom Viridiplantae; phylum Streptophyta; class Magnoliopsida; order Rosales; family Rosaceae; genus Heteromeles; species Heteromeles arbutifolia. Next base: position 27,205,267 of record JANCRC010000006.1, read on the forward strand.
GGATCCAGTAGCAAGGCCAAGAGATGTGAAACCCATATCATGTAAATAGGTGTTCAAGATAAAGCGTCGACTCAACGAGAAGAAAAGAATGAGCTGGTGTTGAGGGGGAGTATTAAAGATCAACACCAACCTATTAAGATTAGTTGGTACAAAAGAACTATATTCATCTAGTTCAAACATGCATGGTTTTCTCTAGAAGATTCTATAACGGGAATATGCTAGAAAACTCTAGCAAAATGCAGCAACAAAAGTGGCAAGTTGGAAAAGCCTAAGTCCACCGCCTTAGGCTAAGAAAATTTAGAAAATGTTTTTGTTTGTAGTAGAATCTAGAAACATCACAAACTTTGGCTAAAATTGGAAGAGTCCAATCTCACCGACTAGGTAAGTCGGTTTAGCAAAAGCGCTCGAGGGAAAAGTGTGCATGATCAATGCACTCGAAAATTGTAGTGATTGTATAAGTCGGCAAGCATGCCCTATAAATATGGATGTGATGTTGAAGTAAGAAACCAAGTAATCAAGTAAGAACCAAACAATCGAGAAGACTAAGTGAGAGTGAGAAGTAGGAGTAGTCTTGTGAAGAGTGTGAGTGGTCTAGAGTTTGTCTTTAGAAAGTGAGTGAGTGTCATAGCTTCTAAAGAGTGTCCTTGAGAGTTTATGTGTTGTAATCATTTGTGAGTGTAATACAAGTAATTTGTATACTTGTGTTGTCTCTCCAACACTTGTGTTAGAGTTATGTACTCTGATCTTTCTTCAACACTCACAACTCTTAATTGCTGAAGACCTGAAATCGTATCTCCAATAGGCTTTCAATTTACTATCTTATCAATACCTTTTCTTTGCTGAAGTCAATTTTCATCTAACAAAAAAGAGATGGATACACTTTCAGAGGTTTAAACTACATATGCAATTTGTACGTACATAATGTTTACATTATCCCTTAAGGTGTCAAGTTGTAGTTGTGTTTCTAATGTAAAAAACTGCTCCTTTTAATTAAACTTGAAAGGTTAATGGAATCTTGAAATGTTCTCCTATACCTCTCTTCTGATGGTCGCTGGAGGAAGATTCAGCTTTGTCCGAAAGGAAATTATGATGGGAAGGGTACTCATATTTCACTTTACTTCGAATTGGATGGTTCAGAAGACCTTCGTGATTCTAAAGTGTTTGCTGAGTTTTCCCTGCGCATTGTAGATAAATCCCTTTCCTTGAACAAGTCTTCTGAAGGTAAATTTGTCCTCTTTCAATGTTTAATTATGTATATAGTCCCATATAACGCGTGAGGGTTTATCCCGTGTAGCTAATCGCTGGTTCAATGCCGCGGTTTAAAGTTTTGGTTGGCCTTGTTTCATTCCACTGGACACTTTCAAACATGCAGGCAAGGGGTTTTTGTTGAATGATACTTGCATAATGGAGGCCAATGTCACTGTCCTCGGAGCTGCAAAAGCACTGTAGTCTGCTTGTCTTCAGTTTCAATGTTGCTAAAATGATGTTAACTGACCTATGAATATGAATGAAAGTTCTGCGTCCATGATATGGTTTGTACTAAATGTGGTGCTTCTATAGAACTCTAGAGCAGCCATCCTTTCCCACCAAATGACTTGTGGTTGAAAGGCATTTTTATCTTTGAATTTATGTTGGGCTCAAAGTTTGTGCTTTTGTTTCAAAAATGATTGAAAATGCATTTTTTGTTCAAAAATATGGTTGAGCGCCAAATATATCGAGTCTTGACCACTAATGTCATACGACTAATGATGAGTCAATTTCATATTATATATTTTACCCTATTCTTAGCATGTTTTGGTAATTATTTTGGTATAATTTTAATACTTTGATTTATATTTTCAATATAGAACATCCGACTTCCTCTGGAGCAAAACATGATCAAACGGACGAATTTGGAGTGATTCAAATTGGAGGACGTTCGTGTGTCCCTTGGCGTGTTCGTGTCAAAATTTAGGATTTTTCTACCAAGCGGTTATTTTCTGGCGATGGAATTAATGAGCAGTGCTGGAAAATGACGTTTATGGGCTTAAATTGCATTTTTGGAGCCCAAGATGACCTCTGATGGATTCGTGGCCTTCTGGAGAAGTGTTCAGAATATTCCAAACCTTAAATCCAGCTATATTGGGCCAGGTTTGGAGCAGTTTAAGGGTCCAAAACGTGGCTGTTCAGATTTTAGGCGAATTTTAGGGAACTTTAACGAAAAGCTCCCAGTACTGTTCACTTTAATGAAAAACTACATTTGTACACTAAAAAGTCAATCCTGGTACTATTCACTTTACCCTTTATTTTGTCCTTATCGTTAAAACTCAAAGTTTTTAAGCCATTTTCATTAGTTTTCCTCGAATTTTATCATTTAATTTAGGGTTATGTTTCCTATTTTATTTTAGTTATTTAGTTTTCTAGTTCGATTGGAAGACCTTTTATTAGGATGATTTAATTATAGATTAAATAAGCTTGGCCGCTCTATTCCTAGGGTGGACTTCTTCTCTATGCGTTCTTGAAGAGAGGAAATTGGCCAAGCGTAGAGATTTTTAGATTTTTTTTCATTCAAGGAGTTTTCGATCTTTTATTATTTCAATAAAGAACTCTATGATTTTTATTATGAATGTGCGTAACTAATTCTCTTTTTGCTAGGGTGAGGCTACGAGCCTTAGCAAGAATATGTAGGGCCTGTTTGGTATCTTATTTGAAAATTTTTATCATTTCTCAAAACATTTCTTGAAAACAATTTTCTTTAAGACTCAAAAACTTGATTGGTTTGCAATTTAAAATTTTTAAATCTTATGACTTAAACTAGACAAAGAGATCTAAAAAGAGAGGGGTCGCAGGAGAGGGAGAAAGAGGAGAGAGGATGAAAGAAAGTAAGAGATGATTGAAGGAATGAGAAAGAAGAGAGAGAATCGGACGAGATAGAGAGGAAGAGGAGTGAGAGAAAGAACCGAGAGAATGAAGATAGGGGATTGGAGGAGAGATGAAAAAGATAAAAAAAAAAAAAAAAGGAGAGAGAAAGAAGAAAAGAGAGATAGTCTTGAGTTCAATTTTTGACAATAGTCATACCAAACAAGTTTTTAAAGCCTAAAACTTGAAAATTATTTTTTAGCTTAAAAAGTTGGATTCAAGTAGAGTACCAAACAGACCGTTAGTTTCCTTTTCTTTTATCTTGTTTTCTGTTTTATTTGTTATTTTATTTCTTTTATTGTTTTCTATTTTCTTTTCCTAGTTTATTTTCTTTATCTTTGTTAGTTGTTTTACGTTTTTATTTTTGTTTCTTTTCTTTTCTTTATTTTTCCATACCTTGAGGACAATGTGTGATTTAAGTTTAGGGGTGGGAAATAAGAAATTTTAAAATTTTAATTTTTGAGTCAAATAAAAATTTTCATTCTTCTTAAGTTAATATCCATAGATTATTTTAAACGTTAGAACAAATGGACATGGTGAAGGTTAATCCCACAGTAGAGTCTTTTCTATTTATCGTTGCTTAGACACTAATTCATGAGTTACACTTTGAAAATTTGCACATTCACATCAACATGGTTTGTGGGGAGTGAGATTGAAACACTTACTTTTAGTCTAAGTTTGATTTTAATTTTTGTTTTAAGTGAAGTTAGTTATTGTTATGAATAAAGTAATAATTGTTCCACCCGAGACTTTGCTTAGTAACCGAGCCAGTCATGTCTGATCAACGGTGATTCTCGCATCAAACGGTAAAGTTTTGGCATAGGGCAGGATGGTTAGTTGGTTTCGTGGCCTTTTCAGCTCGAGTTAATAAGTCCTTAGGGGTGTTCTACACCTAGTGCCCTAAAGCCTTTGTGGTTTGGGAGTCATTGACCTAAAGCTCGTTACATGGGTTGGATCGAAAGCTTAAGGGAACTGGCATTACACGACCACCATTATTACTAAAAAAGACAACAACAAAAAAAGAAGTGAAAAAACGAAAAAAAATATCAAATTATTATGTGTGAAGTGTTCAATAAAAAAGGACAAGAAGTAGGAGTTTTAGTCAAGTCTCTTTAATCATGTTGGTTCACTTTACACCAAAGGAAGTTCATGAATTCTTTTCTAATTGAGTCTAAATGGCTTAGACTCTATGGTGGGCTTCGTTGGAACTTTTGAAAAGATGTTCTAATTTTTAACGTTTTCTATGGATTGCAACTTGAAGGTGAAATTTTTGTGTCTTAGTTTTGTTTAAGGTTCTAGTTTGTTAGTTTTTATCTTTGTTTTTTAGTTTTGTTTTGCTTGAGGACAAGCAAAAAGCTAAGTTTGGGGGTATTTGATGAGTCCATATTATACCATCTATTTTACCCAAATCTTAGTATTAATTTATTGGTTATTTTGGTAGAATTTTGATACTTTGTTATATATTTTTAATGTAAGACATTCGACTTCCTCTGGGGCAAAAAGTAATCAAACGGATGAAATTTGGAATGATTCTAATTGGAGGATATTCGTGAGTCTTTCAAGATGATTGTATCAAAATTTCAGATTTTTCTACCAAGCCGTTTGACCGTGGCGATAAAATTAAGGCCAGCGCATAGCTTTCCCAGATTGATGTTTCTGGACGTTTTGGGCGTTTTGGAGGTCAAGATGGCATATTTTAAGGAAGATTCCTTCTGAAGATTTGTAGGAGACGTCTCAAGATTTAAAAAGTGACCTTTTCGGACCAAATTGGAGTTGATTTGGTCGGTCAAAGTCTGATGTTCTAGTTTCCAAAAAAAAAAAGTGTGATTTTCTGAGAAGTCCGAACTTTAGTTTAAATAGGAAACCTTTTATTTTCTGTTTTATTATTTTATTATGTTTCCTAGTTTTATTCTAAGACCTTTTACTAGTAGGATTTTAATTAGAGTAGTATAAATAAGGCTTTTTAGCCATTAGGAGAGAAAAGGAGGGGACGCACGCACTACTCTAGGGACTTTTTGAAGTTTATTTTTGAAGGTGTTTTCTATCCTTTTTCTATTTCAATAAAATTCCTTTTGTTTTATGGTTGTTCGTAACTAATTTTCATTTGCTAAGGCGATGCATTGAGCCTTAGCATGAATATGTAATTTTTATTTAATTGCTTATGATATTATACATGCATACTTTGAATTATTAATCACTGTGCTTTAAACTGTCTCTATATCTTAATGCTTAGCTACCATTAGGATGTTTAGATAAGTAATTGGATGCAATTCGGTCGGAATGCCACCGGGGAATTGAGTATTGCTTCTTGTGATTGACTTTTGTAATTTCACCTAGGGCGAATGCCACATCTTAGGGGTTGCATGGTTTTTTAAAGGGTTTTCACAAAGCGTAATGAGTCATGCATGTTTATATTTGATTTGAATGCCATAGACGGATTGCATGTTTGATATACGTTCTAGCTTGAATGGCACAAGTAGAATATGCATAAGGAAAACCTAACCTTCAAAGTTGCATCTGTAATTCATAAGTAATTGGTAAATCTACGTAAGATTGTTAAGGGGACGGCGGAACCCTAGGCCTTTTACAATTTGGTTTTCAAAAAGTTTTCTTTTTTTTTCTTTTCTTTGCTAATTTCTTTAATCATTTTAATTAAATTTTTTTTTTTTTAAATTCAAAATCAATCTTTTCCAAACTTTGTTTTCAAATAATTAGCTAAGAACTAGTTTAAATACATATTATTCATTCAATCCCTGCAGAAAACGATCTTGTTTGAGCCGTTTATACTACAACTACATTGTTCTCTTGCAAGTATTTTTAAGTGTTTTTATCCCTACTTTTGCAGGTGGTAGAAATCCCTATCAGTTGAACCGGCCCAACGGCCTGGTTTCGATAGGGTAGAGTACGCCGGAGCTTCCCCAGCTCCGGTCGACGGCGACCAAATACCCTAGGGTTTGATCTAGGCATCAAAATGAAAAGGGAGGTGAGAGAAGTAAGTTGGTAGCTGGGGTTCGCGGTGGAACGACTGGTGGTGGCCAGAATCTCGTTCGAAACCCACAGGAGTTCGCCGGGGGTTTTTCTGGGTTTTCCCACTTCACAGAGACAAGAGAGAGAGGGAAGGAAGGTCCTCGGGGTGGTGGTGATGCTGCGCATTCGTCGGGGTAGTGGTGTGGGTGTGCGTGGGTGTCGATCGGAAAAGGGAGAACCCGAGAGAGAGATGAGTGAGATCTGAGAAAGGGAAGAGAACTGAGAGAGTGAAAGATTCGAGAAAGATAGAGATTGGGGAAAGCGAGAGGAAAGGGATGGGGGTTTATGGGCTGCCACGTGGCAAACGAAGAGAGATGGCAAACGAAGAGATAGATGGATAATCTAAATGAAGGGTCCGGATTGGGTACAAGATAAGGGGACCAAAATGTAAAAAGGTGTAAACCTTTAGGGGGAATGTAAAATTCACAATAAATTTGGGGAGGGTTTTACACAAGCTCTCACATTTCTCTTTTCTCACAGTTCTCCATCCCTCTCCCTCTCTCTCCCTCTCGAGCTCTCTTTCCCTTTCTCTATAAACCGACACCACCACCATCCATCATCGTACTCCGATGAGCCCCACAACACCATCACTACTCCTTAACCACTCCGGCGAGCACCAGGAACAGCCACCACACTCTGATCTTCCCTGTCTCGAATCCATGCCGAGGCCTGGAACTCGACAGTGACTAGACCACTGTTCATTGCCTTTCCCGTCGAGCCACGGTGAGTTCTCACCTTCCTCGTTGTAGGTAAGTGTCGAGAATCCTTTAAGTGGTGTGTTAAGGTTGGATTAGGGTAGTTTTTAAAACTAAACATGCATGTTGGATGCAGAAATGGGCTCGGGAAGTATTCCCAAGTCCCGGCGAGAAAACCCGGCGATTTTCGTGTGGATTTACAGCCAACTCCGGCCGTATCACAGCCTCCATTAGGTACTTTTTGAACCTACATCTTCTTACCTTTATTTTGGTTCTAAATGGTGGAGAATGGTTATGTTTGACCCCAATTCTGAGCCAGAGCAGTTTTCTGGCCAATTTTTCGGTTTTCTCTTTCATGTGATCCGGCGACCAGCAAACTCAAACCGGTTAAGCTCGACCCAGTGACCCAAACCCGTTTCAAAACCAGCCAAGCCTTCGGGTCGGGCTACCGAGCCCAAACCCTTTTGCGAATCCAAACCTAACTCTGGGCCCAACCCAATTAGCTACCCAACCCAGTCCTAGCCACCCAAACCCCTTAAACCCCAAACCTGGGCCCAAGCTTGGTTACTTAACCCATGCCCTTGGGCCAAGCAACCAAACCCAACCCAGTTTGGCCGACCCTAACTTGGCCTTTGACCCGGATCTGTTGACCCGGCTTTGACCCGACCTGATGGAATATTCTTATGTTGACTTTTTGTTGACTTTTTTGAAATTTGCCTGGGACCCTTTTTAAGGTAATTCGACGTTCTGAATCCGTTTCCGATGTCCATTTTCCAAAATTCAATCGTTTTAATAGAGTTTTATTAAATGGACCCCCTTATGTGCTTAGGTGCATTTAATGTGGCGTTTCCGTCTTTGCTAGTTTGCGTGGCTTTTCGACGGCAAAGTATCTGTGAGTAGACCCCTTCTAAAATGCATGTTTAACAGTAGAAATGCATACATGAAAAGGATGATTTAATGGTTACGTTTTATGAGTAAATTAAATTTACACCTTATGATTATCATGCTTTATTGATAATATTTTGGAATACCATACTTTATCGAAGTTATGTCTTTTGTAGTATATACGATGGATGACTATATACTATTTATGAACATGTTTTTACCCTCTTTATAGTATATATGATGGATGACTATATACTATGAAGATGTTTTGAGATTTATGTACCTATGTTTGGAAAGATTATATTCAATGTTTTGCGCGCATCTAGTTGTCACTGTTCTGCCTACGGGCGACAATACTTATATTGGCTTCGGTCGGGTGATGTAGGGGCTTGCGGGTTGGAAGATATATGTTTGGCCTACTGGTTGGGTGATGTAGGGGCCTGCGGGTCGAAAGATATTTATTTGGCTCTGGTCGGGTGATGTAGAGGTCTGTGGGTCGATTATGATACCACTATTTAGCACCCTATACGATATATGTTTCATGAAAGGTTTTATGGCATGCTAGGGTTTTCGGAAAACCTATCACCTATTACGCTATTAGTTTTCATAAAACTTTGGGGGTTAGTACGTTGATAACTGTTTCAGTATTTTATATATATATATATATATATATATATATATATATATATATCAACTTGGTCCACTCATGCTTGTTTTGCGCCCCCTCAGGACTTAGAATCAAGGCGTACAATCCCGGCTTCAAGGTACTTCCGCATCGGCATCTTCGAGTACTCTCGGTGTAGGACCCATCCCTTTGTTCATTCAATTTTATATTATTTCTTTTTAGTGTTCTATTTAGTTGTATGCTCTGAACACGTTCCTCATTTGCATATTAATTATATTTAAATTCATAACTTTTATTTATGTTTGTTATTTCTCATGCATGTTAGTATGGCTTCGTCACCTTCAGGTGTTGGCCAACACGTGCCTACCCTGGGGTACGGAGGTTATTAGGATCGGGCGTGTCACTCATATTGTTCTTTTGTATGTATCTCCGTGTTAAGCTCGAACTTCAGTTCTCGCAAGCAAATGCGTTGTTATAACAATAAACGTGAGCATATATCTTAGGCTTGCAACATGGACATGGACTGTTTGAGCATGACCACGAAACCAAACCACTGGAGAATTATATGTTTTACTTCTTGTAATATAACATTAAGATACAATTGTAGATTGAAGTCTGTTAGTGCAAAGGGAACCAGTTTTTTTTGCTATATTTCTTCTGAATCCGTTTGATCATCATTGTTTTATTACTACTATGCTCCGCGTTTTCAACATTTTTGTCGGTTTTGGGACATATGCTTAATGTATTCTGCTGCTTACAGGTCAGAGACAAAATTGGAGATTTCATAAAGGGCGTATTTTCTGTATTCCAGGGTAATACTGTGATTAGCTATGTAATGATTAGTTAGGTACATGCTCTTGTTGCTGAGGAAGTTTGCATTCCTGATTTTCTTTTGCAGATTTGGATTTTAGCTTCCTGGAAATGAACATTTACCTTGGTTGACGGTGAACCTTATCCATTAGATATGAGGGGGGAGCTGGATGACACTGCTGCCTTCATGAACTTCAATAAGTATATTTCTTTTGAAGATCTTCCAAACTTTAGTTCTACCTATTTCTAGTTAACTACTTTTGGTTTGAATTTTCCTTCTGACGATATTTGTAATACTATTCAGATGGGGCAGTGTGGAGTTTCCACTGCCTTTCGGCAGAGTCTTAAGTCCTACAGAAACGTTTATTCATTCTCTGGATGAAAAGGTAAAAACCTAACTGTTCCTTGTGCGGAAAGAAGTTTATGATATATTTCAATTTACTATAAGGATCAGCACTTTTTAAGAGTTGTTCAAACTAAAGTCCAACTTATATATTGCAGACAAGCGCCAGGGCCGGCCCTAAGGGCAGCCGAGGTAGGTGGTCGACTAGGGCCCCCAAGTTCGCGCGGGGGGGGGGGGGGGTCCCAAATTTTTTTATACATCCTGTATATAAAATATAAATAAAGAAAACGTAAGAAACATCACAATTATTTTGTGGTGCAGTGGAAACGGTTCCACTCTGTTTTCATTGGGGTAGGAAGTTCGAAACACCTTGTAGGCATTAGTTTTTGCTTTTTTCAAATCTATGAAATTAAAGATAAATTGCTCTTTAAAAATTTTAAAATTACAAGAATCAAAAGGAGTTAAAATAATTCAACAAATATTAATTTTGAATGAATTTAAAATTTTCAACTTTAGAAAAAAAATAACAAAACCTTATGTTAGTGGGTGGTTTATGTTTAAATTCTTATTTATTTTCAAAAATATTTTAAATAAAAAATTGTATAAATAGAAAAAACTTGAGTTTCTTAAATAAAAAACATATAAATGCCAATTGTCACACACCTACACGTGTGATAAGAGGCTAGTGAAATTAATGGCCTCAATCTGTCCAAATGCATTTTTTTTTTCTTTTGCTTTTGAAAATAACCTAAAAAACTAACAAAAACCAGAATAATCATAACTTTGTAATCCTTTTTCTTTCAACTTCCCAATCTTTCTATTTCTATTGAATGTTTAAGCAACTATTACTTAGTCCTGAAGATTGTAATTTGAGGTAACCATAACTTTGAATTTAAATTTTCTTTTTCAATAATTTATTGTTAAACTAGGTTATTCTAAAATTTGATTCGCTAGTGTGTGTTGATTTTAGAAAGAACACAAGAGAACCACTTGGCGTTGTTAAATTATTATATTCATCAATCAAGTTTTATTGTTTTTTACTCTCTTGATCATCAAGTTTTATTGCTCTTCACTCTCAATCGGGCTGGTTTGGTATTGCTGTGCTTTGAAAAAAAACTGTTTCTGCTGTGTTGTGAGAATAAGCTCATTTTTGCTGCTTTACGTTTTCAACTTATTTTCACCCAAAACTGTGAAAATAACCTTTTTTTAAGTGTTTACCAAACACCTTTTTGAGGTCAACTTTTTTTTTATACCCATTTTTTATAAAAGTATCTCAGTACCAAACCAGTACTTAGACTCTTGACTGCAAACACTTAGTGCATTTGCGTCTAAAGACATGTGACATGTAATATTAAGTAATGTTAGTATAACTTTTTTATTTTGATATTAATTTTTAGGGTGAAGTGCCGATTTAGTCCCTGAATTATTACCTCAGTGAAAATTAGGTCCCTAAATTATTTTTTCAGTAAAATAAGTCCTTAAATTCATTAGAAATTGCTAATTTCATCCCTACTATTATATTCAAAGCTATTTTATCCAATTTTTCATCAACTTAAGTCACTTGATACACTTTAGAGTGTAATATCATCATTTTCTCGTCTATAAGTGCTTAATATTTCATATAGGTTGCAAATTTAATGCCTAATTTACCCTCAAAAGTTAACTTACACTATTTCTTTATGAAAAACTACCAATTTCTCTTCCAAAGTTAACTCCATACATTATTTTTTTATGAAAAACTATCAATCTACCCTCCAATGTGTATCAAATGCAAGTAACGTGACTTAAATTGACGGAAAATTGAATATAATAGCTTCTAATATAACAATAGGGATATAATTGGCAGATTTTTATAATGCAATGACTAATTTTTCTGAAAATATAGTTTAGGGACCTAATTTTCACTAAGGTGACAATTCAGGGATTAAATTGACAGTTTACCCTAATTTTTAATGATATTCAATGAAGAAATAGACTTTTTATGTAATTTATTCTTTTTACTACATAACAATATACAAAGAGTCAGAGGTCCGAGAACTTTAGGGCCCCACTTTGAAGACACGCTTAGGGCCCCAAAATTCTCAAGGCCGGCCCTGACAAGCGCTTCCTTAAAATTCACTGTGTTGAACCCAAAAGGACGCATCTGGACCATGGTAGCTGGAGGGGGTGCAAGTGTTATTTATGCTGATACTGTGAGTAGCCTGATGTATTGCTGCCATATAGATATACTGCCCCTGTAGCAGCCCTTTCAAAATTTTGGGTCTCCATTTTTGGCTTTAATTCATCGTTTCTGATTGGATGTGCACCCATTGCTATTTCTCCCCTCTGTTTCTTCGAACGTTGGGAACCCTTAAATTCATACCATGGCCTGTTGTAATATTATGGCATCTTTATGGGAATTAGGTTGGAGATTTGAGTTATGCTTCAGAACTTGGAAATTATGCAGAGTATAGTGGAGCTCCAAATGAGGAAGAGGTGTTGCAATATGCAAGAGTTGTGATCGATGTAAGAAGCTTTTCTAATCTTACGAAAACCTCTTTCTTCTCTCCTGCTCTCACACACACACACACACACACACACACACACACACACACACTTCCACTTGTATTTACTTCGTCTGACTACTCAAGTTGAAACCATTACATGTAGCATACACTAACTGCCAATAAAATTCTCATATATTGCAGTGTGCAACAGCTGATCCAGATGGTCGTAAAAGAGCTCTAATAATTGGAGGTGGTATAGCTAATTTCACAGACGTAGCTGCTACATTCAATGGAATTATTAGAGCCCTAAGGGAGAAGGTACCACCATATTTTGACATTCATATCACATAAGATAGATTGGCCTAGTTGGTTTATTGTTTTGTATGCTCAAACCGTTTCTCTTTTGCGAGATCAAAGGAATCCAAGCTAAAAGCGGAAGAATGCATATATTTGTGAGAAGGGGCGGTCCAAATTATTAAACCGGTTTGGCGAAGATGCGTGCCTTGGGAGAAGAACTTGGAGTTCCTCTTGAGGTATGCGATGACTTTCTAGTTTTGACATTTGATATCAGTTGTTAAGAATGTAAGAAGTAATCTGAAAATCAACAAGTTACTAGGATCACGGATATAACAAATATAACTACAATAAACCAATCAAACAATTAAAGGGAAATAAATTTATCTTCCAAAGCGGAGGAAGAAGAAGCCATGACTGCTAGGGTTTCAAGGAGGAACTTCTACACTCTAGCAGCCGAGAGTCCTTGTGCACAGAAATAGGGTTTTGCACTAGAATAGGATAATGCTATGAGTGCAAAGACCTCCTAATATATAGACACTCATCCCTTTAATCCGGCCTATTAACTGATTAAAGGGATATTCCAAATCAATTAGGATTTCATTATAGTCCTAAATGGTAACAAATTCTTTGTCAACTAAATAAGGTTTTCATAATTAATTGCACTAAATAAGGACTCCTAAACCTAACCAAATAAGGCTCCATAATTTTCTCAAGTATTAAGTCGGATTGACCTAGTTACTGTATGTCAAGAAACAGTGAGCACATGTTCTTTGACACTCACAACTTACATTCTCCCACTTGAGTGTCCAAGAATATGATCCTTATTTGGCTAAGTAGTAGGTGATCACTGAGTCCCACAAAATTTGCAACTATACCTTTAACAACTTGTCACTAGTAGTTTAAATATTGGATTATAGAAAATACATGTAATTGTTCTACATGTTTACTCTATCACCACGAATATCAAATTACGAGCACAATGTTGCTTTACATCATTAGTTAAATTCAGGTTGAGAAGCAAAAGATCAACTCCTGAACTGAGCCTCATGCAAGCATGGCTCATATTTTCTGTCAATTTATAATATGATAAGAAGACAAGTAAAATACAACATACTATTTACAAAATTAGGACCTCTTATTAAACTTATGAACAAAACTTAAACAAAAACTCTTAAAATATCAGCCACTAACACTTCAAATTTTTAACACAAAAGGTAATCTCTTACTCCCACTGATTAAAAGAGACAAAATTATATAAATTATTATTACTCCCACTGATTAAGAGAGTAAAAAAAAACTTTGTAAATGTCTACAAAATGAAACATATACCTTTCAAATACTCCCATTAACAAAACATTAGTCATGGGATCTAAAACATAAAATTTGTGAGCTCAACATCTTTATTCTAGATATCTTTAGGGAAGTGACTCTTGTGACTGAAAAACTATACAAATTATTTGGTCAGTTTTGTTCATCTAACATTTGAGAGAAATAGAAAACTTTAACTAAATGTTTTCTTACTGCATCAAAAGCATATAATTCTATAATCATCTTTGGACAGAAACTAATTATATTAGGTTTGCATAGCTAAAACATAAAATACAAGGGCAAACGTATATAGCTTCAACACTTTTGAGCAGATGAAGTATATACAATCTTGTCAATTCCATGCTTCACTATACATTGATTTATAGTTGTACTGAATAAGAAAACACTTTTGAGCAGATTAATTATCCATCAATAACATATAAATCACAAGTCCAATTTCTTGAACAACAAACAAGAATTAATAAGCAAAACACTTTTGAGCATAACATACTCATTAACCCTTCTTGAATTTCCTGCAAGATTAGTTGCATTTATAAAATATAAACTAGTATGATAATGTACGTTTTATCTACCAAAATTATGACCATTAAAAACATGCAAAATTGATGAGTGTGAAGCCCATAATACATTATTTCTCCCACTTGGGCAAACACTCAAAATTGCAAGATTAAACACTAGAGAAAGTGGTTTTCATATACCAAAATATAGGCTAGTTAAATCAATAAAGATCAAATACATATTTTTTTTTTTTTAAAGTAGGTTAGAATTAAAAGTTCCATAAATAAAAACTTATGCAATGACTACAAATTTTATTTTATTTTAGTGTATGAGAGAAGACTCACATATGTGTTAAAGATTAGGTCATAAATTAAAATGAAACCTAATAAGAGAATCCAAACTCAAAATTTATGTTTTAATTGACACACCCCGACCCGGAAAGTCTACTTGGACTTTGAATCGAGCTGTGCTGGCCGACACCTGGAAGGTGACGAAGCCATAAAATGTGATAGTGCGTATAATGTGAATAAATTTGAACCTAAAAGTGTCTAAATACCAGAGTGTGCTGTGAGCGGGAGCGAACCCATTTCACACTCGATGTCAGAGCATAAGTAAAATACAGTAGTGTGGGTAAGAATCATACCCTTAGAAGTAGCCACCAATACTAAGAATAGCCACAGATCCTCGTCGATACGAACTCAGCATCTATAACCTTTAGGGGCACAAAACAGAAAATGTGAGTGAGCAATAAAACCAAGCTTCCCAAAGCTATTACCTTTCTAATAGTAATAACCCCTCACTGTAAATCCCGTATCGTTTTCTATAGGACAGTACATATATATATACATATACATATATATATATACATACATACATATATATATATACATATACATATATATATATACACATATACATATACATATATATATATACACATATACATATATATATATATACATATACATATATATACATATACATATACATATACATATACATATACATATACATATATATATATATACACACATATAGGAATTACTTAAGGGGAGGGATCCCCATTTTTTCAAAAAAATGGGACACGCTCCTTGCCGTTGGATTTAACTTTAATGAAATTGTGTGGTCGAGATTGTGCGGCTTGTGTTTTAATCTCAACCACACAATTTCATTAAAGTCAGTCTAATGGTGGGGAGCGTGTCCTCATTTTTTTTGAAAAATGGGGATCCCTCCCCTTAAGCTCCCTGTATATATATATATATCTATATATCCAAACCATACTCAAGAATGGCCAAAACCATGGGTATGCCATGTCCATCAACTCTACCATGCATTAACAAGTAGGCCAGATGAACTTAATCAATATAAAATGATATATCAGCCGAAATCACCTAACGTGACCTGTACAACTGTACTCATATCTCATCAATCAATGCTAGCATATAAGTCAGAAGTCACCTCTAGTGACCCGTACGACTATACTCATATCTCATCAATCAATGCTAGCATATAAGTTGGGAGTCACCTCTAGTGACGTATACGACTATTCTCATATCTCATCAATCAATGCTAGCATATACGTCAGGAGTCACCTCTAGTGACCTATACGACTTACCCATAGCTCATCAAGTATCCCTGCACATGAGTCGGAACCACCTCTGGTGGTCTGTACGACAGGGCTGGGTGTAAATAAGTACGCTTAAGTGCTACGATCACGTGAAGACTGTGCGAATATTCGCTGGTCACCTACGAGTCGGAACCACCTATAGTGGTCTGTACGACAGAATTGTGCACCTACCTTGGATCCAAGGTGAGCATAAGGTGTGGGAGGTGAACATCACGTAAAGAACTGTGCCCTGGCCACGGGCGGGAGCACTAACACCGAGGTGCAGGTTTATGAGCTCTAATTGCATCTCATATGAAATTTACGACTTATGGCAACCTGTACGATAATGTCAAGGTTGCTTTAAGCATAACTATGGTCTTGCCATAACTCACCATTTCAATTAACACTATAACTCACCTGAACTTACTTGTGCGTCCTGCGTTCCTCTTCGCACTTCAAAGCATCCAGAATGATTAAGTTCAAGTTATATACATATGAATATGCCATGATGCTATCTAAAATTAAACATTTCATAGTATATCCAATCATATAATACGACGTACTAATTATTAATCACCCAAACATAAAGTTAAAACGCACATTTTTCACCAATGTCCCTCACATTGCTCAATTCCCTAAACAAGGCTACTGTCTCAATTATTTAATCTTACTACTCGTATGGCTGCATGTAACGTCTCGTTAGACTGCCTGCGTACCCTAAATAGGGATAAAGCCATTCGTAGTTCATATTAGTACTTCAAGCATTCACATTAATTATATGAAGGTAATATACCTAAATCAATTTAAAAGTGTCGATGGAACTATCAATAATATATACGATAAAAAGGAAAAGATCCACTCACCTAGAGTCCACGATATGATTCTCTAGCGCGCGCGTCGAGGCGTCCCGCATATCAGATTTCCAATCCACAACTCCCAAAGATCCACAATATGCTTCTAGAATAACCTATTATAATTTCATTACGATCCAACGGTCGGATCTCCGCCAATTGCCCAAAACCAAGTGGCGGTTAACATTTATTTTACTAACTTACAAATCCTATTCGGGAAGATCCGTAAGTCGAATTCCTGATCTGTAAATTCCTATGATCCTTAAATATTACGTATTGTAATGTATCCAAGTTTGGTGACGATCCAACGGTCGGATAGTCGATTCACATTTTTATCAAGTAACGTATCGTAACAAATTTAGGTTCCAACGATCAACCTACATCATTAAAATATCAAAACTGAATTCAAGACATTTGACATAGCCTAAAAATAGCATTGGCGGCTCACTGGCCACGCGCCGCCGTGGGTGGCAGTCGGCCGCCCCAATTCGCCGGAAAATCCAACTATTTCCAAAAATTCTCAAACTTCACCAAAATGAAGATCTCAGTGAGTGGAGCAACTTTCATACCTGCCACGAAGTCCAAAAGTGGACGGAAGATGGTCAATTTTGCCCACAAAGCCGGCGGTGACTAAAACTTGCCGGCGTCGATTCGTCGTCTACGGTGGACCAACGGGGTCAAGGTTGGTTGGGATTTGCTCCTGGGATGATGGGCTACAAAGCCCAAGTGGTGGCATTGGCCATCGCTTTGCCGTTTTGCCGGAAAATCAAAAAGGGTGGCCGTAGCACCGTGAGAACTATCAAGTTTCGTGGCCTCAAGCCGCCACATACTGAGGTTAATCAAAATGGTTCTTCGGTGGATTTTGTAGAAGGGAATGAGAGCTTCAAGATGGTGGTGGTGGCATTGAAAACTCCATCGGAGTTGGCCGGAATCGGCCTTGGAAGATGGGTGGTCGTGGAGGTGTACGGACGGAAAACCCACGGGAAAAGCCCCCAGCTTTTCGCCTTTTCTTTTTTGTTTCCGATTTCTGATTGGGCTGCTGCCCTTTTCTTCTTTTTCATCTAATTGGTCCTTAATCTTTTAACTAACTCTCAATAACCAACTTCGAACGTCCATAAATATACCGTTATAATCAGGACTTGCAAACGGTTTTCACCTATGCGTTCGCACCAACGAGTACTACGAGAATATGCTAAAAGAATAAGTCATACGTCTCTCTAGACGATAGTCAACGTAGTCAAAATCTTTGCCTCTAGGGCATTTTCGTAAATTCACGCTTTTAAAATTAATAAAAACGTAAAAGTTGGAACGGGTTGTCACATTAATTCTAAAACAAAGTCGATTAAAATAAACTCTTAGATATCTCAATAACATCAATTTTTCAACAATAATTTTAATCCAATTTAGAACTCAGAGAAAATTAAGGCAAAATATTGGCAAATTTACCGACTCATTCTTTTTTATGCAAGATTCATCATGGAAGTAGTCAAGTTGTGGAGGATTGAACCAATTACAAATTGCATGATTGTTACACCTTTGGGCAGAAACTAATCATGCAAAGAAAATTCCTGCATAGCTAGCCAAAACATAAAATACACAAAATACATATAGCTTCAACAACTTTGGCCAGATGAAAATATGTTAGAAGTACTTTATGTTGCTATAATATTAATTTATAGTGGTAAATGATTTCCTGAAATTCCCTTTGGGACAAAAGTATTCACCATATAAATTAGAATTCTGATTTTTCAAAATAATCCTTTAGAACAGTATTAAATAACCGTTTTGTTGGATATTCAATGATTCTCAAAAGATTAAATCAGACACAAGAATATGTCGTTATTGACATTGAACAATAAGAGGAAACACAGTTATTCAGTTATTCGATAGGGACCAAAATGATCGATTAGTAAACTGATGCCACTTTCCAATTTTTTTCTTAAAAGACAATGATCATCATAATCAAAATTGATGACCAAATATAATATTGGCTTGAGCAAAATAAACCAATACATTATTTTCAACCAAATTTAATCAGTGTTGCTTAATAAAAGTCATTAGTATTGAGAATTTGCATAAGATAAGAACAAATAGGACGAATTACACATGTCAATAATTGATACCGCACAAATCATTGAAAACAATATTTCAAAACATGTTTTCGAAATTCCAAAAAAATTCAGCAATATTACTTTAGTTTGCAAATTCACTCAAAAATCAATTCTCGTTAGATTGTCATGAAAATTTTCAAGTACGAAGTAAACATATTGATCTGACATATTCCAAAATTTCGTAATTTTTGAGGTTTAACAAGTGTACTAAAATCAAATTCGAAATGGGATGTGCTGCAGAAAAGGAAAACATTCTGCAGTACATACCCGAGACTAAATAATTCACCAAAACTTCAATCTTCCTCCAATATGTATGAAAATTACCAAAAATAAAGTAGACATGTAAATTTATTGTCACCCAAAATTCCATGATTTTTGCGATTTTAAAAGTGGGCTAAAAATAAAATCGAAATGGAATTTGCTGCAGAAACCGCATAAATTCTGCAGGACAGTCCCGAGATTAAAAAATTCACCAATAATTCATTTTAAAACCAATGCTCGTCAAAATTTCCAGATTTGAAATAAATATCTCAATGTACATCATACTAAAATTTCATGAATTTATCAATCACATAAATATATCAAAATAATATTACAAACACACTATTCTGCAGAAGTCTGCAAAATTCCAGCAACATGGTATCACACTTAAAAATTTACCATAAATCCATTTCTTGTCCAAAAGACATGAAATTTTTTGCATGTATAGAATTCATTATATAACATAACATGACATAATTTCATCAAAATTGGAGATAGGAAAATTTATCAAATTATTGTTCTGGGGCGGTGAATGAAATTTACAAAAATCTTCTAATCAGATCACAATAAAATGAGATACATATGCATTGATGAGAATTTGGCTAAACCATGACCATTCACTCTATATTTGCTACACAAAATGCAAATAGGTAACAAAAATTCATTCTTTTGGTGATTACAACAAACAAGGCATCCCTTTTCACCATAAAAGAAAAGGATTTATTCAAAAAAACAACTTTGCTTAAAGTCTACATCAGCAAAATATCCAAATTTGGTAACCATATCAAATTTCAATACAAAAGCCACACTAGTCCTTTTAATTCATTATTCCAAAAATTATGGACTGAACTACAATATTTAGGGCTCGTTTGGATGTGCTTTTAAAATGGCTGAAAGCGCTTTTAGAGAAAATGTTTTTGGATTCCAAAAGCACTTTAAGTGCTTTTTGCAAGAAGCACTAGTTATGTGCTTCTTCCAGGAAGCACTTTAAGTGCTTTTCCAGGATTTACTTGCAGTTTTACCAAGGATTGGTTTCAAAAATATTTTCACCAAAAGCGCGTTTAGTCATTTTAAAAGCACATCCAAACGAGCTCTTAATCATTCAATCAATAAGCCGATATAGTTAAAATATAAGTTACTATAGGTAGAAAATCTCAACACTACCACTTCCATTCTTCTCTTTAATACAAGGGTAATAGATTCATGAAAAATAATAGAATAAGAGTGAGCGGAAGCATGAAAATCCCAGAAACATAGTCAAAAATTTGAGAGGATCCATGTATACACAAAAATGAGGGAAAACAATAAGACAAACCTCACAAACTCATAACAAAATTCCATATTAATCAGTAGAAGGATTTATTTATAAGAGTTTGAAAATAATCGATATCATGTAATTTATTCAAAAGCATAATTAAATTAAATCATACCCATGTTTCCTAATGGCGAGTGATTCTCGCTGAAAGACTCCGAAAATGACCAAAATTTTAAACTTGACCATTGACAGCATGAGTAGTGACTAAAGAACGGCTTGCCGGTGACCAGTGTGTGAGAGAAAATTTTGAAACACCATGAGAAGCCATAGTAATTATTATTGTAAATAGGATTCCAAAACAAGGAACCCTAAACACTACCCAGCAGCTACAGCAATGCCATCCAAGCCAATCTTGATATTAATCATATTAAAATAATTAAATCAAACTATTTAGATGCAAATTGTGACAAGCCTCCAAACTCCAGAAATTGATAATATACACACATAATAATTAAGGTCACAACAAATTAAGAAGAAATTATCAAATTAACCAGACGAAGATCAAAATTCAATGCAAAATTGTATGTGTATAGCTTTCATCAAATAAATATAGCTATAAACAAAGCAATTAGATTTGCTTCTTAATTAATCATTATCACGACATGGCTAAGAAAACTATCTTTATGTTTTCCCATGAAAGCAAAACAAAACCATTTTGATAATTACATGAGAGTCATGAAGTCAGAAAAGTAATTATATAAATACTCAAAAAATAAGCGGAAGCCTCAGGATCGATAAGTAAAAGACATTTAACTAAAACACAAACTAATTATGCCTTCAGTTTGTCAAAACTTGTTCAAACAGATTACCTATAATCTGAACCCCAAGCTTTGCAAATTCCCTAGCAGATTTGTATCTGCAGACAACGAACAAAGCATAGTATATGCAGAAGCAATTTCAATATATTCAAAACCAACCATATGATCGTGGAACTTCTAAATCCTAGACAAGTTGAGTTGCTCTGATACCACATGTAAGAAGTAATCTGAAAATCAACAAGTTACTAGGATCACAGATATAACAAATATAACTACAATAAACCAATCAAACAATTAATGGGAAATAAACTTATCTTCCAAAGCGGACGAAGAAGAAGCCATGACTGCTAAGGTTTCAAGGAGGAACTTCTACACTCTAGCAACCGAGAGTCCTTGTGCACAGAAATAGGGTTTTGCACTAGAATAGGATAATGTTGTGAGTGCAAGGGCCTCCTAATATATAGACGCTCATCCCTTTAGTCCGGCCTATTAACTGATTAAAGGGATATTCCAAATCAATTAGGATTTCATTATAGTCCTAAATGGTAACGAATTCTTTGTCAACTAAATAAGGCTTTCATAATTAATTGCACTAAATAAGGACTCTTAAACCTAACCAAATAAGCCTTCATAATTTTCTCAAGTATTAAGTTAGATTGACTAAGTTACTGTATGTCAAGAAACAGTGAGCACATGTTCTTTGACACTCACAACTTACAAAGAAGCCTTACTCTTGAAGAACGTTAAAATTTTAATCGGGTGAAGTAAAACACAAATATATTGTAAGTTACAGGCTCTCAACTGCAAGCCTGACGTCGTTTCTCAATGCAGGTTTATGGCCCTGAGGCAACAATGACTGGAATTTGCAAGCAAGCAATTGAGTGCATCATGGATGAAGCTTAAGATTTTCTTATTTGCGGCTCTTTGTATGAGTTTTCAAGGCCGGAAGCCGCGAAGTGTGTATTATGATTTGGCCAAAACGGCAAAAAGTGTGAATTGTGAGCTTGTCTTGGCAAGATGAGACCGCATAATTTCTTCAGTTTTCCAATCTTTTCAACTATTGTGACTTATTGTGATGAACCATGGTAAGTGTGTTCTTGTTTTGAAAGGAAATGGTTGCATTGTGTTCTTGTTTTGAAAGTAAATGGTTGCATTCCTTCCTATCCTTCTGTTTTCTCTCCCTTTGAGTATTTCAAGTTTAAACAAGTAAAAGGTAATAAGCAAAAGAAAATATTTGTCTAAAAAATTATACAACCCTTGGGTTAAAACCTAAAATTTTTAGCCCATAAACAGCTTTTCTATTCTAATTCTTTTGGGTTAAATTTTTTAGCCCCAGATTATTAAAGAATGAATTTAGGCTAATTTTTTTTTAAAGTAACTTAAAATAAAATTATGTAGACTATCTTAATTTAATTTTATGAACATTTCAACCTAAAAATATTTAGATTATGATAAATATTGAAAAATCACTAAATCGACACCATGAAACTCATAAAACACTATAGAAGAATATGAAACACACGATAGAGATGTATAAAACACAAAACACATGAAACATATATAAAACAAGAAGAATTGTAGAAGAAAAGTGAATTTTGTATGGATGTTTGAACAAATACATAGGCATTTATAGAGTTTTTGGGTGAATTTTGAGTTAAATAATTTTTTTTAATTGTTTAAGCCATTGGACTTAATTCAGGATAGATTTTTTTTATACCATTAGATTTGATCATGTTAGATCTCACCTGTTAGATTTAATCAATTTATAAATATAAAACTAAATATTAAATAAATTAAATGTGAAACGTTGGATAACCAACGGCCCATTTGAACTCAGCCGTAGGATTAAAGAATAGAGTTTTTGGGCTTAATAATGTTGCCATCAAGTTGTCGACCAGCCCATGCGGGTGGGTAACCTCATGTAGAAAAAATGTTGCGTATGGGAGCGTGCGCGCGTCAGTTGGCGCGGGTGTATTGCAACACCCTATTCTCCACTCGCAGAAGTGGGCCACACCACTAACTCAAACTCAAAAGCTGGCTGGTATTGAGTTTTAATCCAAAACTAAATTTTAGGCCAAGGGTTTGAGAGAAATGAGGTGGGTTTAGAAGCCAAATTTTAAGACTTACTCTAAGGGTTGGAGTGAGTCTTAAGGAATGAGGAAGTGAGTAATTTTATTTTTATTTTTTTATTATAAAAAAAGAATGATATTCAACATGTAACAGGAGGGCGATAGTCTATTATGAGGGGAGGGGGATTGGGCTAAAAGAAAATTTAGGATCCATGTGTTTATTAATTTGAATTTAAGATGTTCGAGTTTATGACTTGTTTAATGCTAAGGAAAATCATATTCGCATATTTTTGTTGTTGTACACTCTGTTGCAACACATTATTTTTCTTCTCTTGCTCAATTTTTTGTTTCTAGCCTCTGGTTTCAATCGTGCTGTATATTCTGTGTCCATTGTTTTTATTTAAATTTATTTATTTATTTATTTTTGTTGTCTTTTAAAGTTTATATCCTTATTTCCTTAGGTTTAGTGAAGAAAGAAAGGGTTGCGGGGCTGCTCTAGCCTCTAGATGTTCTCATTATTAGACATTGATAGTAATTGGAACTAATTATTTATGAAAGTTTCTGTTTTCACACATTGTCTCTATTTTTATTTTTCTCGTTGAATTGTAGAAGCGAGTTAAGCTAGTCGGTCAAGATAGTTTCTCTGACTTGTTGCTCTCAAAATTCAAATCCTTTTTATAAAGATTAGAGAATCGTACATTTTTTGAAATGTTATAGCTCAGTTATGAATGAATATATATTTTAACTTTCTCATATTTATTACTTTACGTAATTAATTTTCACTTATTTTTTTTTATACAATACTTTTTGTTTCTCGCCTTTATATTGAATAAATAAAAGAAAAATCAAATGAGGAAGTTGCATTATCAGTTTTTCCCGGCAAATAGATGTAAAAATATGAGGTTAATCACTTTTACCCTTAAATGTAAAAAGTGAAAAACCTGCTTAGCCCGTCTAAAACCGGCTTGTGACTTTCTCAGTCTCGCTCTGCTCGTTTCGGTGAGCAATGTGGTTTAGACCTCGGCGCTCTAAACGGTGCGTTTAGCTCTTCTCAAATTTCCGAACACAGAGAAGAACCGACTGGTCCGAGCCACATCAACGACGACGACGATGGCGGTGGCGTGCAAGTCACGTGCTTCACTGAGGTCGTCAACGAAACCACCTTCCACCTCCAAATCATCCGCCTTCCCAAGCAGGTTCCTCTTCCATCCTCATCTCTCCGCTTTTTTGTTCAATTTACAGCTGAATCGAACTGCCCAAGTCAAAATTTGGGCAACAAAATTCGTTAAATATGTTTGTTAGAAAAATTTGAGTGGTTATATGTAAGGATTGATTGCAACCCTGCAAAATTGGGGTAATTTTTTTTTTCTTGGAAAATCTAGGCATTATTTGCAGGCAAGTATAAAACTTTGGTCAAAGTCTGAATTGGGTAGTTTTTTCTTTTCATTATTGTGAGTGTAAGCATTGAATGATATTACAGAACAGTACGGTGGGTGTTACATCCATACTCGGTGGGGCTTCTGATATTACAGGGTCGGGCATTGCTCGAAGATTAGGTAGATTATCAATTTTTGTTTGGATAAATTTGGGTTTGTCATGGTCTTTTTTTTCACCCGCCTACTCCATGGTCTGACATGCGGTTATTTTCAGTGTTAAAGACTGGACTGAACATAATTCTGGCTTGCAACATTCCGAAGAATAGTCCCATGCTTGAGGTTTGTACCCTCTCTGTCTCGAACACAGAGAAACAATAAACACATGAACACGAGACTATCGGATGTCCGTTTCTTTGTCGTTTGCATATATGCAGGAATGGATTTGTCTGTGTTTGCACGTTTTGTTAGCTATTTTCACTGAATCATTTGCCCCTTGTTCTTGTGATTTCAGGCAGATGCTGAAAAATTGTTGGTTCAGAAGCTAATCAAACTTGGGTACACGAGGCCAAAGTCCGAAGGATTCTCGTCATAGCCGGGGCTTTTTTATTCTGCTGGATATGAGGAATGTTTACTAGTCTGATTACAGCCGTCAAGCGTCGTAGGAACCCTTACTAGTCCGATTATAGTCGTAAAGTTGACCGCAGGCTATGGTGTGATTAAACATGTATCAGGCTATGGTTCACTTGCAAGGAATGAGTATCATTCTCACATGGTTTACAAAGAGGAGTGGAATTGGAAGGAAAGAGTTTATGTGGTTCAAAATTGCTTTGGATAGAATTGGACCTAAGATCTCTCACTTACAAATAAAGAGGAATATCACATTGTAGTACTAAGTGGCCATGCACTCACTAACATAGGGAATGTATAAATAAGTGGATCTCTTGTTGATTTTGGTACGACATATCTGAAAAATTAAGGTATGGGATGGAAAAGGATCCTCGTCGAATCCTTTTCCTGGGGATCCTAGGGATCCTGCGATCGTGATCGTTCATCGTACATTGTGCAATCAGATTTCGTTAGGTTCTATTTATATTTAATTTTAAATTTTAAATTTTAAAATAATTTCTGACCGTACGATACACGATGAACGGTCACGATCACTGGATTCCTAGGATCCCCAGGAAAAAGATCCGACGAGGATCTTTTTCCGTATGGGATAATCACGGGGTGGTGGGTGTTTATCCCATTCCCATTCTTTCTCATCAACATTCATTATTATCTTATTCCATCCCATGCTAAGTAATTAAACATGCCATTAATCCTATCATTAGTCGGGATTGAAATAAATAAGTTTCTTTATTTCCTTACAACTTGGACACAAATTTTTTTTGGGCTTTCTTGTTTCAATACCATTTCTAAGAAAAAAATTTAGGAAAAATATCATATTTTTAGTTTAGGTACTAATGAAAAAGTTAACCAAAACTATTTTATGAATAGCACTGCATAATTACATGATTACCACTCAAACCCACTAACTTTTTGGGTTTGCAGTGGCCGGCCGGCCAACTTTCTGGCTAATTTTTTCGGCCACACAACCAATTTTTGGGTCTGCCGGTTAACTTCTCGATGATTTTTTCGGTGATTGATCAATTTTTTTTCTGCCATTAGTTAACCTTTCGCCGATATTGTCTAGCGACCGATCAATTTCTAGCGACAGACTGCCAACTTTTTTGGTGACCAGCCGACCAACTTTTTCGACAACATAGAAAAAATGATTTCAAAACGTCTTCAATGTAATTTGAACCTAAGACCTTAAAGTGAGAAACAACAACTTGTACTACTAGACCAAACGAATAAATGGTTTTGGATTGTTATAAAAAAAAATGTGAAGTAGGCCCTATAAGTTGTCCGCATTTTTTGAAAAATGGGAATCCTTTGAAAAAGAATGTCTTTAAATTCATAATCAAATGCCTAAGAAAAACAAAATAAGGAATCATATCAACTAGCCAGCGGAAGAAACTAAAAGAACATTTGACCTAATAAGTACTGATAGTGTATATAAATAGCTCCACACTTATAACTAGATCATTCTCATAATCTCTGTTTTTTTCGGTTTCTTTCTTGACCGGATCCAATATTTGACATCAAAGGACGTTGGAGTATAGTATAAAACCCTTTCCTTGAGAAACAGATAAACACTCCCATTTTTTTGTTATAGTAGAATCATCATCTTGGGATTCTACTCCTTAATTACGGTTTCCTTGTATATCAAGTAATTTAGAATTGTAATTATTTTAGGATTCCTCCTACAGTTGGGTTACGTTTAACCCTATATATATATATATATATATATATATGTATATATTGTAAACTTTGTACAAAAATTAATTCAATATTGCTACTTGCACCCGATTATCTACGATTAAAAAATGGATTTGTTCAATTTTATCACGCGCAGTTTGAACCATGGTAAGATTCTCTCTGCAAATCTGTGTGCATGTGTTTTATATATATATATATATATATATATATATATATATATATATCAGTATATTTACGTTATTCTTGTGTTTCCATGCATATTATTTTGTTGCACGAGTTTCCAGATCATATTCATATTCACCTCCAGCTCATTACACTAAAAAAATAAAGTCGTTTTCAATGCTAAAGAAACAATCAGCGCATGGACATCAATCAACGGAATTTGAAGCTGGAGGATACATAATCCCCATTCTCATATCTGCTGATTAAGGGTCTGTTTGAACTTTTTTTGGAATGGCTAAAAGTTTTTCCTAATAATAAAGCGCTTCTGACTATGTTTTGCATAACTTTATGGCGCGCGCTTTTGAGTCTTAAAAAATGCTTTCTAGATAAGCACATGAATTTATAGTAAATTTTTTTACAGGTCCGTAGTAAAAGCACTTCTATAGAGTTGTGGCTTTGTTAACAATGTCCACTAATAAATAGATCCACCGATTCATAGCAAACCATGTCTATTGATTGGCAATGGCTTGAACCTCTTTTTTTCCCACCTCGAGAAAGTAATTGCATATGCTACCATAATGTCCCGAACTGCATTAATAATCAGAATAAGCGGTTACATATACCATGGGTGTATGACATTTTTGTAGAATTATCAAAGAAACGAGCTATTTCCAACAACACCGATATTGTGCCTAACTTGGTAATTACCACATGCACAATGTGGCCTTTTATCACAAAAGACCTCGGTATTAGTTGGAGTGGGGTTAGGGTATTTAAACTCTTCTTTTCTTAGAGAAGAGATACGGTCGATGTGGGATATGTGACTTGTGTTGTAATCCTGGTACGCATAAAATTTTATTTCTCCAATCATCACTATCTAGTTTTGGGTTAGACGTTCTAATACCATCAGGAAACAACGAATAATGCACCAGTGATACCTTGTGAATAAACAAACAAAACACACATAATGCATTTGAGTTGATGGTAGGTTTCTTCTTCTATGTTCAACATGCAATAATTCTGGCCTATTATATATATCTACATACTCACAGGAAACTGGCGCTTTACCCAAATGGAAACAAGAAGAAGAATGTGAAGACCTCATCCCTGTCTACTTGGAAATGGCTGGAGTAAAATCACTTCAGGCTGGGTGGGAAGTATATGTTGATTTGAGAGTGTTTTTGCTTGATCAGAATAAGGGATCGTACTTGGTTCTCCAAGGTATATATATGTGTGTGTGTGTGTGTGTGTGTATTCTATTTCTCATGCATGCATCCAGCAGATAAGAGACCGGTTAATATGGGTTGATGAGGTCACATCGAGAAGGTGAGGGGCTTTGTATATGCTTATTGAATGAGGGTCTTCTAAATTTTAAGGGATTAAGTCCAAGTTAGTAAGGAATGAACCATAAAATATAGATAGAGCTATTATAAATGTCTTCCATGAGTATTACAAAGGGGTATGTGAGAGGGATTTGCAAATCATTACTTACTTAGAAGGTCGGTTTCAAATCCCTCTCACATGCTTTAATTTGTTAAACTCATATAAGACATTCCTTATCCCCTCTAAGTAACATTTGTAGACTTGAATTAAAACCCCTTACCCTAACATAGCTTTAGAGAATTGGGTTATCCTCATACATATTGCTAATTGATTTTATGGTAAAATATCAACTTCATTCATAATATATCAGAACAAACACGTGTTGAGCCCAACACATGCTCCCACGTCACCCAATATATGTCCTCAACGTGTTATTCTTGAATGATCACACATGAGAGAATCTCAATTTCCTTCATGTGCTTTTGGACATTACTCATCATTTTTATGGTCTTTCTTATTAATATTTATTTTCTTGGTGCATTTAGATCCTATTATAAAGCAAAAGTGCTTTCATGGGGCGATGCTTGATGCTGGTATTGATAAACTCATCTCACTGAAAGAATTTACTGATGCTTCCAATGGCTATCTGGTAAATGACGACTGCGTGGTTGGAGCTGAGGTATTCGTTTGTAAAGGAAAAATAGCAGCCAAGGCAGAGTTTCTATCAATGAACTATTATTCTTTTACGTACAAGCATGTTTGGAACATTGAGAACTTTTCAAAGTTAGATGCCATACTCGACTCAGAACCATTCATTGTTGGAAACAAGAAATGGTACGTGCATCTCTCTAACTTACCTGCATGAAAATTGGAAAGAAATTAATTAGGCCTAGAATGGCTTATTGCCAACACAATTACAATACTAGTAGGGATCTCCAGCATATAAACTGTTTATTGTTTGTTACACATAAAATGTATATTATTTTGTTATATTTCCAGCGTCGGACTATATTTTCTAACACTCCTCATCACGAGAGATCCACACAGTTTCACACCGGAAACCAATTCTTACATAAAAATTGGTCAATTTCATTATGTTTGAGCTCACACATATTTTCAAGAGCCCATTCATTATTCATTCACTAGAGCCAACTCACATTTCGAAGGCTTAGTCATTCGTTTAATACCCTTGTGCCCAGCATGGTCAACCTTTTTGACCAGCATCATCCCACCACCCACCCACCAACATCACTGATATTGTCCACAACTTAACTACCTATTATTAGATGTGACATTTATCAAATTACCCCAATGACATTAGTAGTGAACCTCCCACTTATAAACTGTATATTATTTTGTAATACTATATGATGTGGGACTCAATTTTCCAACTACAAATTGTTTTTAGTACTAAAGTATTGCTCCACCAACATGGCCATGGCCATCACCAACATCAATAATTTTTGCTTTAGCCAATTTCACTATGCAATTTGAAATATAGTCTAGCAGATTAAGTGCCCAAAATGAAGCATTGCTCTTGAAGTTCAAATCAACTTATAAATGAGGCATTGTCCTTAAATTTCACGTACTGTTTGTGGTTACAGGAAGATAGTGCTCCATCCCAAGGGAGACTCGAACGGAAAAGGTACTCATATTTCTCTTTTCTTAGCATTGGCTGATCCAGAAACCCTCCCTCCTCGTTCCAAAACGTGTGTGGAGTTTTCCCTGCGCATTGTCTATCGAATGAATGGCAAGACTAATCATTGTCAAAAAGGTACTACACGTAAATAAAGGTTGAACTATTGCCGTGGATATATAATTAACTACGTTTAGATAATCCACATCGAAAAAGGAAGCTTTGCCTAAATATTATAAATAATCTCAAGTCTCTCCATGCTATTGCTAATTAATTGGTATTAGATTGGACGCGCACGTTCTAATAATATATATACAATGCGTTCTAATAATATATACTAGCATTTGCTTACACACTTTGTGTGTATGAACACATTTTTTTAGAAAATGAGAAGGGGAGAGGGAGAGAGAGAGAACGTGGGGGGAGTGGGAGATTTTTGTTTTTGGTTTTTATTTATTTATTTAAATATTGAAGGTATTTTAACATCACATGTAGGTGAGGCTTCAATAAATAACAGTAAAATTTGGACCTGTGAAATTACATTATTGCCCATCATTTTTTTTGTGTGATAGAAGACTAAGTAGTCTTTTTCACCCTCTTTTGGTTGACAAAGAGGGTTTCATTAATTAATAGAGATACAATGCGCTATTATTAGATTGGACCCGCACGTTCTAATAATATATATACAATGCGCTCTTTCCATTGATCCCAAAATCATAATTCCATGGCAATTGGAGATTATTCAATTAGTAAGAGTAAGATGCTGATTTTAATTAGGTTTTTTTTATTAGCACCCCACAATATGTTGAATACACCCCTCATTAAAATTTAATATTAAATGACTTACATACCTAATATGTAATGACAATTTTGACCTTATAAGGTTTTAAAAAAAAAAATCCAAATTACTTGTCACGTGTATATCCCAAGTTTATTTGTCTTCAACTCTCAAAACCACTATCATCCTCCGTTGTAGAATTAATGAAACTACAAACACGTTAATTAAAAAAAATATTCTTGACGAATGAACCGTGAAATCAACGTTTCGGAAACTTTACATGAGGTAAGACTTCGTATTTTCATTGTTTTAGTGATTTCAACGAAATCGGCATGCATACAGCTAGCTGTGTTATGAATGATATCCATTAAAAACAAATATGATTGATGATGAGAATCACACACCTAATAAACCTTAGCCACATTAGATCACAAAGATCCCTTGATTTTAAAAGCAGCGGAACAACCTCATATCTTCCTCTAATTCAATGATTAAATAATTAAATCCATTCCCATGATTAAAATCAAAGGAAACGAAGAGGAATCATCATAATCAACCCTAATATTTATTTAATCCCCATTACCCAGTGCCATTGCTCCTACTCTATATAAAGCTCTACATTTCTATAGCTGCCCTATTTTTTTTGGATTTTTATCTTCCTCATCTACTGGCATGGAATACCCACAGCCTTCCACCTCTTTCCATGGAAGGGATAGAGAAACATGAAGGGATAAACACATCCAAATAATCAAACAATTGTTGGCACCACTCCAATAGAAAAATTAAAAAAATTTCGAAATCACACCAGCTTCAGCTTTACACCGAAGGTACTTTTGGATGACCTTATGTATTTGCACCTAAGATTTGAAGAGTGTGGGGTGTACGTAGAAAATGTAAGGTATATGGTGAGAGTGTGGGGTGTGAGGGTATTATAGGAAAGTAAATGGGGTGTATTAAGATAAGTTTTAATTAAAAAAGAAAATGTGGGGTGTATTTAAAAATATGTGGAGTTTCAATATAATAAGCCTTTTAATTAAGTTTGAATATTTATTGTTAAATTCTGTATTGAATATATTGTCCAAATTTTAGTTTTTAAATTAAGAGGGCCTTTCTATTAATAGGGCCCCAAAATGTCAAAGATGATTCTAAGTTGCAAAAGCGCTGTGGTCGGCTTGTTTTTAGTTTCAACTAGGAAATAAGTCTGCGCGTTGCGGCGGGAACGAACTGTTTCAGGTGTAACTGCATGAAGAAGACACATTTCAGGCGTAACTACATGAATAAGACACAAAGTCAGTAAGTAAAGCTCATATTTTTAGCAGTGTTATTTTAACAACAATTCTTCAAGTGATGGATTGCCCTGGTGGGTAGGGCATTTCTCTTAGTCCTATTGCATTCTATGTCCAATAGGAATTTAATTGCCCTTCTATGCCATGGAGGGGTGCTGAAAGATTATTTCATGAAGTTACTGATGAAAGATCTGGAAAATATTCGTGGTGTTTTCTGCAATAGGCGTGCAACAGCCAAAGGTAAGCTTCTATTTCTTTCTTTTCAAATTGCTGCCATATTATTGTTTTTATACATGTCCATGGATTATATAACATCCTATCAAATTTATTTTTCCTTTCACTATTTCTAGTTCCTTGATGGGTTTCGTTCCTTCATGTTCTATATTTGCAGTTGCCTTAAGCTACGGCGGGATGGATGATGACTACAACACGTTTAAGATGATGTCTTCTTATATTCCTCTAGAAGAATCATATTTGCAACATCGTTTGTCATTCCTGAAGAAAGAGGAAAATACCAGTCTTAAAAAAGGGAAAATTTCTAGTGCTCATAGTTACATGTTGATGGGGACTACTGATCCAACAGGGATTCTGGAAAAGGATAAAATTTGTGTTCTTTTGTATGTACAATTTCTGGCATTTTTTAATCCTCTCCTGTTACACAATTAGCAGGACGAAACTGAACGTTCAAGTACTTGTTCAAGTAGCTAACCTCCGAAGCACAAATGTTCAAAGCAAAAAAATATGCAGAAGGCTTGTTTCCATAAGAAACAGAAGAAACATAAGCAACATCCAGTTGACACTTCGTTTGCTCCTACAGTTAAAACGGTAAAATATATGTCTTGTAGGCTAGACACTTATTTTAGCACTAACAAAAAACATAAAAAAGTGTTTCGTTCTTGTTCCAGCAGCTAAGTTTTTAAGCACAAATGTTCAAACCAAAAAAACACGCAGCACATCCTGCAGCACTTGATCACGGAGATTATGGGTGTTCACTTTTTTTGAGATCGGACATCTTCCACACTATAGCAAAAAAACATAAATAATAATTTAACAAATGCTGCCACCATGGATGTTGTGTAGTTGTGGGTGCGAAAAACAAATTGTAATTTACCTATCTTTGGTTTTTTTGGCCTGAGCTTTTGTCTTGAGTACTGCTATCGGCACTTTGTCGGCGGGTTCAATTTTGGGGACAACCAGATTGTGGAATTCTCTAGCAATTCTTGCAGAATTGGTTGTGTCTACTTGCTTGGGGCGAGGTTTTTTGATGTTAATCAAGGCAAAATTTATAAGGTCAGAGAGAAACGTCATAGTCGTGGAGAAGAGTGCGAAAGAGCGGTGCAAAAAGATTGGCCGACAGTTTTTCATGATCGGCTAAACATACACCGAAGAGAAGCAAGCATAGTTATTAAGATTGACACATGAGAGCATTTATCGTCAGGAAAACTTTACCTAACAATACTCTCTTTGAAGTCTTGGCGAGTTCAACTGATTTGGGTTGTTGATCTAGTCGTTGGGAAGGCGTCAATGGAGCGGGGGTCGCTTGATTGGTAATTTGTTTTCCTGCGGCGGTAGCGGGTGTTTGTTGTATGACTGCGGCAATTGCTGGGTTGGAGAGTGGTTGGTCTTGAAGCAGTCCATGCACGATGAAGTCTGTTTTCCCGAAGTCGCTGTTTTGATTTCCAAAAGAGAGATGAAATGTTTTTGATTCGCCGATCAAATTTTTAAGAATTGGCAGCACCACGAAAGGGTGCTCATATCCGTCCTCTATCACCAAAGTGTGGCAAGAACCACCAAGCATCTTTTCGGCGTGCCTTCCTATCATGAGGAAGTTGTGTTGATTCGTGTTATCTTCCACAATCAGATTGATCTTCAACCTGTGCAAGAGGAGGATATTTTTGTGTTAGACAACCATACATTCTAAGCCAAAGCAGGTAACCAAAACGGAGAGGTCCTACAATATCCATTCCGTTACTGAACTTCTTGAATTCAACATATCAGCCAACTTCAAACTAAAGAAAGTGTGCTACAATATTTAAAAGCGGTCTTATGACAATAGCTGAGAAAACAGCCATTCCTCCTAAGGGGTGTAAATTTTATTGACTTATTACATGAAATAACTTGGGCTCAACTAAAAAGTCTAGCAATTTATATGAGGCTCCAAAGGTGTGTGCTGCAAATTTAATTCCAAACTAACAAAATAAAATAAAAATAATTGGCCACAACCAAAAGAGACACAAAACGTATTGTTCTAGGCTACAACACTTAATCGGAACAAATTTAAAAGAATATGTCACCATAGCATTATCTAGAACCAGAGCTCGCAAGCAGCAACTGAGAATCAAAGAGGAATTCTCCAGATGATTCTCAAAACATCCTTTTATAGGCTAATGAAATGAGTCCACGATAATAGTGACATACTCAAATTTATTAGCACATTGTATCTGGAGCTTTGAAGAGAAGCAAGGTCTAGGATGCACGTCACAGGGGCATTCTTTCCATATATGAAGCACCATTCACGTATCATCATTATGGTTGTTTTGGAAACTCTTAACTTTCTTCTTTAAAGGTGGGGAAAACACTGTAGGTGTAGACTATCCTAACACATTATAGCAGGAATATTTACGATAATGTCACTAATACACTCCCAAGGGTCAAACAGCAGTCAAAGAATAATGGAGATGGAGACTGATGAGTCAATTTCATATTATATATTTAACCCTATTCTTAGTATGTTTGGGTAATTATTTTGGTAGAATTTTGATATTTTGATTTATATTTTCAATATAGGACATCCAACTTCCTCTAGAACAAAACATGATCAAATGGACGAATTTTGGAGTGATTCAAATTGGACGTTCGTGTGTCTCTTGGCGTGTTCGTGTCAAAATTTGGGATTTTTCTACCAAGCGGTTGTTTTCTGGCGATGGAATAAAGGAGCAGTGCGCAGTGCTGGAAAATGACGTTTCTGAGCTTAAATTGCGTTTTAGGAGCCCAAGATGACCTCTGATGGGTTCATGGCCTTCTGGAGAAGTGTTCAGAATATTTCAAACCTCAAATCTAGCTATATTGGGCCAGTTTTGGAGTAGCTTAAGGGTCCAAAACGTGGTTGTTCACATTTTAGGCGAATTTTATCATTTAATTTAGGGTTATGCTTCCTATTTTATTTTAGTTATCTTAGTTTCCTAGTTGGAATAAAGGACCTGGTTTTTAGGGTTTGTGCGATGCCATAACAACATATATTGCTTTGCCGTTCACAGTTTTTGGTTACGCTTTCTTTTATGCAACTTTGGAGACAGAGAGTAATTGCCAGGGTTCTTGGAGATTTTATACTTTAGGTACCGTTTGGTACACGGACGGGATGGGACGGGACGGGACTGGACAGGACGGGACGGAATAGTGGTTCCATGTTATGTTTGGTACGCGCAGGACAGAACGGGAGAGTTGTTCCGTTCTGCGTTTGGTAAGCGCAGGACGGAACGAAACCAAAAGATTAAAATGACTAACTTACCCCTGCAAAACCAATCGACCCAATCGACCCACCGTCTCTCTCCTCCACTCCCCCTCCCTCCTCTTCTCTCTGCTTCCTTCCAAACAAGGTACTCTCTCTCTCTCTCTCGACACTCATACGCACATTTCTAACTCAATTTTGTGATTTGAATTTGAAATTAGCGCTCAGGCTTGCTCCGTACAATGTTCCTTCGCGACCATACGTTTCAATTTCATCCGAAGCAACTGCCGCAGATTTCACAGACAAAGCTCACTCCGCGGACTCAACCCTAAAACCGCCGGAGAACCCGACTCAGGAACGCAGCCACGAGTCTGCGCACCAAATTGGAGGTCTTTGGTTCTCGTATCTGGACAAGTTCAGCTGCGGTGAAGGTGCTTTTCTCAACAGCGGTGAGGTGCTTGAAGCGGTGGATCCGTACATAGGATGTGAGGAAGGAGAAGTTTAGGAAAGTGGTGAAGAATCGGAGCTACGGGGTGTGTCTGGTGGTTGAAGGATTGGGAGATTTCAGAAATGTATTGGCAGCGCTTCGATCTGCAGATGCGCTCAGGTTTCAGTCGGTTCATGTGGTATCCTTCGACTCCAAAAGGTGCAACGGCATTTGAGGTGAAAGGGGTCTAGTTTTGGGTTAAAGTTTTGAAAAAAAACCAGAAAGAAGATTTCTTTTTTCTAAATTGTTTGTTGGTATGTGGTTGTTAGTGAATTGGTAATCCGGGTTGGCTTTGTTTAATTTGTATTAGTAAGTTTAATTGAAGTTGGAACGGAGATGCAGAGCAAAGTTCACAGAGAGGCTACACGTTCACAGCGGCAAAGAGAAGAGATGCAGGGATGAACGTTCACAGCGGCAGAGAGAAGAGAAATGATAGTTTTAGGGTTTGTTGGATGATATAGATGGTGTAAATATTGAAAAAGCTAAGGGGTATTTTTGTCTTAAATTTTATGATTTTTGTGTTCCACAGGATGGAAAAACCCGTTCCAGGGGGGGATGAGGAACCAAAATCTAACCCATTTTCGTTCCGGGGGACGCGCGTTCCACATAATTTAGCGTACCAAACATGGGACAGAACGCGTCCATCCCGTCCCGTTCCGTCCCATCCCACGTACCAAACGCACCCTTAAGGTGTTTTCATTCCTTTTATTCTTAATGATATTTTCTATGATTTTAATTATGATTATGCATAACTAATTATCTTTTTGCTATGGCGAAGCCTTGAGCCTTAGCATGAATATGTAATTTTTATTTAATTGCTTATGATTGATTGCATGCATACTTTGAATTATTGATCACTGTGATTAAAACTATCTAATTGTCTTAATGCTTGATCACCATTAGGGTCTTTAGAAAAGTAATTTGATGCAATTTTGGTCAGAATGTTCTCTGAAATTGACGCTGGCTTCTTGTGATTAGTAATTGTAATTTCGTTTAAGATGAACACCACGTCTTAAGGGTTGCATGGTTTTTCAAAGGCTTTTCATAAAGCTTAATGAGTCTCTCATGTTCAGATTTGATCCGAACAGGTTGCATGTTAGATATACGTTCTATGTTGGCGGTTCTAAGTAAAATATAAATTAGGAAAACCTAACTTTCAAAGTGGCATGCGTAGATCATAAGTAATTAGTAAAAATGCATAGGATTGTTAGATGATGGTGGAACCTAGTGCTTTCATTAATTTGATTTCTACAAAACTGTTTCCTCTTTCTTCATCTTTAATAAGGAAAACTAATGAAAATGACTTGAAAACTTTGAATTTTAACAATAAAGACAAAATAAAGGGTAAAATGAATAGTACCAGGATTGACTTTTTAGTGTAAAAATGTGATTTTTCGTTAAAATGAATAGTACCGAAAGTTTTTCGTTAAAGTTTCCTCTTTAATATTGCAGTCTAGTTTGCTTTTATTAATTAAATTCGTTTTATTAAATTAGGTCATAAAAAACAAAGAGTTTTAACGAAAAGCCCGCGGTACTGTTCATTTTAACAAAAAACCACATTTTTACATTAAAAAGTCAAATCTGATATTATTCACTTTACCCTTTATTATTTTATCTTTATCGTTAAAACTCAAAATTTTCAAACTATTTTAATTAATTTTTCATAAAAATCAATCATCTCAACTTTCTGTTTTATAATAATTAATTGGAATTTGATTTGCTTTGAATTATTCAATAATTCCGATGGAGAACGACCTTGTAAGAACCATTTATACTACAATATCCTTGTCATTCTTGCAAGTATTATAGGAGTTTTTTAACCCATTTGTGTGGTAAAATCCCTATCAAGAAATTAACACCGCTACCAGTGATTATTTAAAATAATTCGTTCTAATCAAATTTTCAGTTAGTTATTGCTGTATATAAATATTAAAAAAACAAAATTAATATTCGTTTTTATTTTATTTTTACAGATTACAGCAATACAGCAGTGCAGATTACAACAATCTTTGTATGGTCAGCACTAGATCAGAAGTGCAGAAATTGATTCCATTTGATCCGGAACCTGAGCAGACGTTGAGAAGAAGACGCAGGGAACAAAATTTGCAGTGGGTTCCTTCACTGCAAGGGACTTTTCTGCAGTCTTTATTTTCTGGGGATCTGCACAGTAAAGAAAAAATGACGTTTGTTATTCCAGAAGGCTGTTGATCCTTCGGGTGATTCTTTAACAGCTCATTCAACTAACATACCAAGTTGCATTACTTATCCGGAAGTGGAAGAAGGATCTACATTCGAAATAAAGCAACACTTGTTGAATATTCTACCTACATTTCATGGGTTCTCAACCGACAATCCTAACATGCACATTGCAGAATTTTTAATGGGATGCAAGAATATATTGGTGAGAGGATTTTCAGCCGAATCTATTAAGCTTCGTTTATTTCCTTACACATTAAAAGATCAAGCAAGGAGATGGCTCCTCACACTTCCATCTGGATGCATTACAAATTGGGCCCAACTCAATGAGATTCTTAAACAAGTATTATCCAGCCTCAAAGACTCTTGACATGAGAACTCAAATTTTATCTTTTGCCCAAAAACCAAATGAAGAATTTCATGAGGCGTGGGAACGGTTCAAAGAGTTGATTAGAAGATGTCCACATTCTGGTATTAATACTACTGATCAAGTGCATATATTTTTCAGAGGGTTAAATATGACAACTAAAACTCTTGTCAATGCATCATGCCGAGGTTCATACAAAGACAAAAATGCACAAGAGGCTTGTTTGTTATTTGAGAAAATGGCAGCAGATACACAACAGTGGGCAGTTGAGCAGCCACAATCTAGGTTTGTTTTTGAGATGTCTAACGGCTCTCCATATGTTACAGCACAAACTTAAAAAATGGAGAAAAGGCTTGATGCAAAATTTGATATGCTATATTACAAAGAATTCCAAATTCACAGGTTTCTGTACAGCAGCCATTACAAGCTGCCTGCATCATGACAACCCATGATTTTTTGAGCTGTCCACATAAAGATGCTTATCCAGAGTTTCCAGCGGAGCAGGTTAATGCATTTAATAATTTTCAACGTCCCCAAAATGACCCGTATTCAAATTTCTACAACCCGGGTTGGAGATATCATCCTAATTTAAAGTGGGACAAAGATCAGCATGCTAGGCCACAATTTCAACAGCAGGTACAGCAACCTGCTGCACGTAAGGCAGCTTGGGAAATTGCAATTGAAACTTGTCAAAATTTGGGATTTTTCTACCAAGCGGTTGTTTTCTGGCGACGGAATAAATAAGCAGTGCGCAGTGCGGGAAAATGACGTTTCTGAGCTTAAATTGCGTTTTAGGAGCTCAAGATGACCTCTGATGGGTTCGTGGCCTTCTGGAGAAGTGTTCAGAATATTTCAAACCTCAAGTCCAGCTATATTGGGCCAGTTTTGGAGCAGCTTAAGGGTCCAAAACGTGGTTGTTCAGATTTTAGGCGAATTTTACCATTTAATTTAGGGTTATGTTTCCTATTTTATTTTAGTTATCTTAGTTTCCTAGTTGGAATAAAGGACCTGGTTTTTAGGGTTTGTGCGATGGCATAGCAACATATATTGCTTTGCCGTTCACAGTTTTTGATTACGCTTTCTTTTATGCAACTTTGGAGACAGAGAGTAATTGCTAGGGTTCTTGGAGATTTTGTACTTTAAGGTGTTTTCATTCCTTTTATTCTTAATGATATTTTCTATGATTTTAATTATGATTATGCATAACTAATTCTCCTTTTGCTAGGGCGAAGCCTTGAGCCTTAGCATGAATATGTAATTTTTATTTAATTGCTTATGATTGATTGCATGCATACTTTGAATTATTGATCACTGTGATTAAAACTATTTAATTGTCTTAATGCTTGATCACCATTATGATCTTTAGAAAAGTAATTTGATGCAATTTTGGTTTGAAGGTTCCCTGAAATTGACGCTGGATTCTTGTGATTAGTAATTGTAATTTCGTTTAAGATAAACACCACGTCTTAAGGGTTGCATGGTTTTTCAAAGGGTTTTCATAAAGCTTAATGAGTCTCTCATGTTCATATTTGATCCGAACGTCCAGACGGGTTGCATGTTAGATATACGTTCTATGTTGGAGGTTCCAAGTAGAATATAAATTAGGAAAACCTAACCTTCAAAGTGGCATGTGTAGATCATAAGTAATTGGTAAAAATGCATAGTTTACAAAACTGTTTCCTCTTTCTTCATCTTTAATATTGCAGTCTAGTTTACTTATTGATTAAATTCGTTTTATTAAATTAGGTCATAAAAATCAATCATCTTAACTTTCTGTTTTACAATAATTAATTGGAATTTGGTTTGTTTTGAATTATTCAATAATCCCTGTGGAGAACGACCTTGTGAGAACCATTTATACTACAATATCCTTGTCATTCTTGCAAGTATTATAGGAGTTTTTTAACCCGTTTGCGTGTGTGGTAAAATCCCTATCAGAGACCATTGCAAAGTTATTTGTATGCATGCATTGAGATTATGAATCAAAGATCAACTTAGGCATGAGAGTGAATGCAAAAATATATGTTGGCTGAAGAAAGCTGTGTGTTCGTTACATGTTCAACCTTGTTATTGCATAAAATATCATAGATATAAAAACATTATTATGTGTGAATTTGATAATCATAAGAATTTCAAAAAGGACTCAACAACTTAATATAACCGTTAGATGTAAAATAGATGCAAAAGAATATTACTATGGTTCGGTTAATTTGTTTATCAAACCATGTTCGTTGCATTGAAATGATCCAGACGTCTTCTTTACAACTTTATGGCAGGATGGGCAAGACTTGTACCACTAACCTTTGGCCAAATCGAATCCAACAACAGTCACTTTGCATGCGAAACTTGCATTCTGTTATTGAATCACAAGTTTTCAAATGATCATCGACATTTAAGCATCACCTTGGAAACATGGAGCATAAACGAATAGGCACTCTGTCATACTTTTAATCTCTTGGTTATTACAGGTTGTCAACCACATATTTGTGGACTGCTTGTTCACTTTGATTGTACTTCCCATTCATGTTAGTTATTATTCTAAAGCCTATGCTTACTTAAATATTAAGCATAATAACCATAAAGAAAAGGCATCTGATAGCTTAATGAATTTTACATGTTGCATTTGACTTTCCTTTTGAGATGTCTTAGGGATATCATATCTTCATTGATCATTTAAGCATCACCTTGGAAACATGGAGTATAAACGAATAGGCACTCTGTCATACTTTTAATATCTTGGTTATTGCAGGTTGGCAACAGCATATTTGTGGACTGCTTGTTCACTTTGATTGTACTTCCCATTCATGTTAGTTATTATTCTAAAGCCTATGCTTACATACATATTAAGCATAATAACCATAAAGAAAAGGCATCTGATAGCTTAATGAATTTTACATGTTGCATTTGACTTTCTTTTTGAGATGTCTTAGGGATATCATATCTTCATTGATCATTTAAGCATCACCTTCGAAACATGGAGTATAAATGAATAGGCACTCTGTCATACTTTTAATATCTTGGTTATTGCAGGTTGTCAACGGCATATTTGTGGACTGCTTGTTCACTTTGATTGTACTTCCCATTCATGTTAGTTATTATTCTAAAGCCTATGCTTACATACATATTAAGCATAATAACCATAAAGAAAAGGCATCTGATAGCTTAATGAATTTTACATGTTGCATTTGACTTTCCTTTTGAGATGTCTTAGGGATATCATATCTTCATTGATCTTGATATTAAATAATTGATTTCATTTTGGGGCATTATAGTTATTGGTGCGTTAATCTGTAACTGTTTGAATTTTTTTTAACAAGTTGGTGATGAGAGACGAACCCTGTGCAACGCAGGATCAAGTAAAAGCAACTCGTCTATAGTATACATGTCAGCTGAGCTGGGCAAGATCCGAACAGGCGATCTTAGATGATCAAACCTATTTTGTGCATGTTTTGGGTGAGAAAGATTAAACGAAGAAATATAAACGCAAAAGTTATTAAAGAAGGGTCGTTTATTTACTTGCGCCTGTATTCAAAGAGTTGTGAAATGTCCGGATTGAAAACACAAACGGTTGATCCTGTGCTTCCGAGAGCAGGCTTTCCTATAGATAAAAAGATAATAATCAACAAACTGAATCTTTAAGCAGCTTAATAAAGCATGTCGGGGTATTACCTTGGTATTGTTTTACTTTGAGGCCTGCCAAAGCAACAAACACGGGTGGCAACTGTCACATCCCAGTCCACATAGTAAGATATTGTCCGCTTTGGGCCACGCCTTCACGGATTTGTTCTTGGGCTTCCACCCAAAACACGTTTTACTATAGGGAGGTGGGCATGTACATATAAGGCACATCACCTCCCCTCCCCCGGGCGATGTGGGATCTTACAATCCACCCCCCTTAGGGGCCCGACGTCCTGGTTGGCACACTTCCGGCCGGGGCGTGGCTTTGATACCAAATTGTCACATCCCAGTCCGCATAGTAAGATATTGTCCGCTTTGGGCCATGCCCTCACGAATTTGTTCTTGGGCTTCCACCGAAAACGCATCTTACTATAGGGAGGTGGGCATGTACATATAAGGCACATCACCTCCCCTCCCCTGGGCGATGTGGGATCTTACAACAACAACGATTGTATTCCACTGTCCTCAAAACTTGTCACAGTCTCTCCCCATAAGGTGATCCTCACTATTTCACCCCTGTAAATAATTAAAAAGGTGTCAGTTAGTTATATGCCATGACTACAGTGCCACATGTGAAAATTGTAATCAGAGTTTAACGCACACAAAAATTACCTGATATTTTGCAAGTTAAGATTTCTCTTCTTCGCAATTCTTGTGCGTTGGATGGTGACCTCTTCAATCGGCTGCACAGTTGTCAAGCAACCAAATATATCTATAGACGATATTCATTAGCGGGAATGAGTGTGCACCGAAGCCAACAAAAAAATTAAAATGATTCTCACATTTTGGAGCAGTGCTTAAAAGTAAATTTGTTGCCTGTAAGTTCAACATCCCTATTGATTCTTTCGTAAAGCTGCTCAAGCTCAATCAAATTGAACCACTGCATCGAGATCTCCTGGCTTGTTTTGTCAACAGGAACGATTGTGGTTTTTTGTTCAATTCTATTATGGCAGCATGAGGGACAACCTTGCTTAATGTCCTGTTGTGAACGACACGAAATTTGTTGATTTCGTATGCATCACCGACCCTCAGATGGTCCAAAAAATATTGCATGTCTCGAGTGTTCATGGTTGCATGAACCGCATCCCCCTTTCAGAAGAAGAAAAATAAAATCAGACAGAATACTAAATAAGCGGGAGAACATTTAACGCAGATGGTCATGGAACCACATAAACAGTAAGCGTAGCATAGTCGTTCCTACAGAGATAGCATGTAAGATCATATGGAAGATAATAGCGAAGATTGCTTTAACAATGAAATCGGCAGCAATTGAAGCAACTTTGTAAACACATATTTAGTTTCATTTGTATAGGTAGAAAAAAAAAAAGAAAAAAAATTAAGGAAACGAACAATTGATAGTTAATACTCAGCTTCGTTTGTTCAGTTAAAAAAATCTTCCTCAAAAAGAACAAAATATAATCTCTCCAGTGAAATATAAGGAGAGTAGAAGTGTGTATGGTGCACCCTGAATATTTTTTTTTTAAGAACGCAATTTATCTTAAGCCATGCTATTATACGGAGAAAATGGAAATTTCATTTGTTGTCCACCTGCATGAACTGGTTAGACCCAGCATATAAATGAATGTCGAGGCCTAACATTGAATCTAGCAAAACAATTTACCAAATATTAATTGTGTACAAACGATGTATAATTGTGTAACGAAATGCGTAGAGGATTTTATTCATGAACTTTAGGATATGTTTGATCATAAAAATGTGTTGTAATAATTGTGTGCACAGTTTGATACATGAAAATAGCAGTGTTTGACGATAGGTTAAAAGGTGTAAGAATCTCACTTGTTTATCAACGAATACACAATC
The DNA here is from genome assembly GCA_024362995.1 of Heteromeles arbutifolia. Taxonomy (NCBI): domain Eukaryota; kingdom Viridiplantae; phylum Streptophyta; class Magnoliopsida; order Rosales; family Rosaceae; genus Heteromeles; species Heteromeles arbutifolia. Next base: position 27,249,011 of record JANCRC010000006.1, read on the forward strand.
AAGACTTGTAGGCTGAGGATCATCTCCGATGCACTTTGTGACCCACATCCTGCAAACCTTAATTTGGAGTTTGTTTCCTGGTTGGTACGGCTTCAGAAAACTAATTGGCATCCCATCCATCAATCTAGAAAAAGAAAAAAAATGCAGAAGAAAATTAAATTCAACATTGAATAAGGTGATTTATCAAAGAAATGGGGAGACATGTTTACAAAAACAAAAAAAAAAAAAAAAAAAGGGACAAAATATGAACATAAACGTATACCTTCATGTAAATGTTTCAATACATCTTTATAAACAATGTTTTTTGTATAACTGTAAGGCATGTCACTATTGTGAGTAATAAAAATTTTGAGACCCTTTTTTGAGGTGACCCTGGATAGCGCAACATATAGTTGTCCATGAGAAAAAATAGTCTGCGATAGAAACAGACTGACAATTTTCAAGGATTGTCCTTGACTTTTGTTGATTGTCATCGTATAACAAATTTTTAGAGGGAATTGTCGTCTTTGTACAGTAAAGGGATATTTATGCTGAGATGATTCAGTAATGATCCTGGGCATATAAACTCTTTCGCCAATGTTGCTTCCCGTCATGATTTTTGCTTGTACAACTTTGTCGTTCAATTGCATTACAACCAATCGCGTTCCATTACACAACCCTCCACTTTGATTTAAATTTCTGATCAACATCACTGGGGCACCAACTTTTAAAGCCAATTTGAGGTGTGGCAAACTAGGTAAATCAAGTTGGTTTAGAAATTCTATTGGATAAAGCACATCTAAATTTTCGAAATTTTCTGTTGCAGAAGACACCGAATCAAAACTGAGATAAGTACGACTTTCGCCGGGTACCATACCCAACATAAAATCGTTTATTTCAGTCGCTGTACCATTTCGTGGCGTCACATCAGCTTTTTCTTTCAGATATGACACATCTCGAAAATTCGTTTTGAAATTTGTATACACAGCTGAAACCATGGCTTTGATGGGATCTTCATCAAAATGGATAAGGAATTGTTTTGGAATTTCGACCCAGGAGCTTTCTTCATTAGTCGAAGATATAGATCTGGCAACAGTATCGTTTCCAATATCTAGTATCCACTTTGCAAAATCAGCGAGTTTTTTTTTTCCACTTCGTTCAGACCTGTTTTCGAAAGCCTCATGTTTTGCTTGAGGAAAAATATAGTTAAATAGGACCAAAGGTATGAACTCGTCAATGAAGCTTGAACAATGTTAGCAGCACTTCCGCTTGGAACAACATGAAGAATTTGCCTTAAATCACCTCCGAAAAGAATTGGTTTACCTCCAAATGGCAAATGGTCAAAGCCTAGTTTTGACCTTTTAAGAACATCACGAAGAGATCTATCTAGAGTTTCAAAACATCGTTTATGATTCATGGGGGCTTTATCCCAGACAATGAGAGTAGCTTCGGTGATTAGTTTTGCAAGATGTGTCCTTTTTTTAATTTCACAAACCAAACAATCTGTGACGTTGATAAGAATTTTAAATCTAGAGTGAGCCGTTCTTCCACCAGGAAGCAAGAGGGAGGCAAATCCAGATGAAGCCACTGCTAAAACAATTTGATTTTGGGATCTAATTCTAGCTATAATGGTGGTCCACAAAAAAGTCTTACCTGTGCCACCATGACCATGCACAAAAAATAGGCCAAATCTGTTGTTGTCAATCGTCTCTATGACGCTGTCATAAAATAATTTTTGCTCCTTGTTTAATTGGCCGATCAGGAGTGAGTGCTCTTGTTTTAATGAGTTAGCATCGTAACTTAACTCTTCTTTCAAGCTCCTATTTTTAAGTCTATCCATCGTTAGATTGTTCAGTTGTGGCAGGTGATGCTTTGATAGAGAACTATTCGAAGCTGTAAACAACTTTTCTAACTCATACAAAAGAGAATTTCTAAGTTCATCCTGGTATTTAGAGACATCTTGTAGGCCAAAAGCGTTAAGCATGTTCTTGGAAATGTCATCATACATGGTCTTCCAATGCGCTTCAAACAAAGCTGATGGATCAGCAACATCACAAAAGAGCACCAACATGACAAACAATTGCCTCAATTGAAAAGATGACGCAGTGATAACTGCTTCTAACATAGCGCTATTCCATTCCCGATCATCTCCCAATAAACCAGGGGAGGTGCATGCAGCTTGGAATGTGGGTTCAAGAACGTCTTTGACGGTCTTTAAATTGTCAAAACTAAAGCTGTCTTTCTAGTAGTTAAGCAGCAACCTCAAATAGTATAAGTCACCAGCAGAAGGGTGAACATAAGCAACCCTACCTAAAAATCTGCCTTGTTTTCTATGGCTCCATTGTTTCTCATCATTTTTCCAAACATACTTGGTAGGAAATTCAACGTAAGATAACTTACGTGCATCAGGGTCTTGGACATTGGTTTCAAACCATTGCATTAACATTGTTCTTTCGAGATTAGGGTGGTTGATAACATAGTTGAGATCATCGGTCTCTCTAAAAACAACATTTTGGTCAGATGGAAGGTGCACAGACAATCTTTCAACCGATGGTTCCCTAAAATGAATGTGAAACTGTAACAATCTCCAGACAGCTTCATAAGGGCATAAATATCTACAATTTAGATAAGCCACAACCTCATCAAACTCTTCATCCTAAAAAACAGTTCCAGCCTAATCAACGCCTTTAGTTATGTACTTAAAAAGATACTTGATGAGTGTTGATTGACAACATGATTCAACATTTATATGCGCTTGATAATTCAATAATAGCTCACGATTGTAAGGGACAACAAATGCGTTATCAAGCTTGATTCCGTTTTTTAGAACAAACAGATTTTCTATATCACGGTGCTTATATGCAACGTAACCATCATCAGAAAAAGTGGTTTCACTTGTGAAAGGTTTTGGAATTTTTTTTGAACATTTGTTTTCTTTCGTGCAATTGAAAATCGATTCGCAAGACCACGTGGCTTATGGATCATGTACTGCGAAACTGCATCGTACCCAACTTTGTTAGAATTTTTATAAGGAATCTCCGTCGAAATGATAGAATCAACATCATAAGGAGAATGACATTTATAATGTTTGTTCACCCAGAGCAATATATGACAATGAGGAAGACCTCGTTTTTGGAACTCCACCGTGTAAATCACTGTTTTTAAATAAAGAATATAGAGACATCAAAACAAAATGCTCTACATATGCAATGAGAAGATAGATAAACAAAGAAAGGGAAAAATTTGGCCAAGAGCGATTAACTAACCAAATTCGACATCACCAAAAGGTTTCCCTGATTTGATGAATTTAATCATATGGTTAAGCTTTGCTTTAAAAATTCTGGAGACTATATCAGGCCTGTCTTCAAGCCTACAACCAGGTTTATCACTCATATCTTCAATAATTTTAGGCCACTTAGCATTGCAGGTGAAAGTGATAAATAAATCAGGATTTCCAAAGTGACGGCATATGGCCATCGCATCCTGATAATTATTTATCATATATCTAACGCTGCCAGTAAACGAAGTTGGCAAAATGACTCTCTTGCCAACATTAGAATTGCTTGTATTTCCTGCTTTGAGCACTTCATGAATTCCTTTAAGACCTTCTGTTCTAAAAGAATCTTGATTTGCCCTGATGAAATCTAACTTATCTTCTTCAAGCGTGGCATATGCATCAACTAAATATTGCTGAAACAATCTGTCGCCTTTCAACAGGGTGTCATTGTGTCCTGGTCTATCCTGAATTTGATAACCCAGAAATGCTCTCATTGATACTTATGCAGTCTTTGGTTTTTTCGCTTTATAATATGGATTCCAAGGAAGGCCTTTCTTATACCCATCTTCACCGTACGGGAAAAGAAGAGGATATTATAGTGCCATATACTTAGGATGTAACTTTGTGATTCTTTGTAGTCCATCTGTCCTATGCTCCACAATGATATCTCTTTCAGTGTGAAATTTGTCGATATCCCCAACTATCAAGCCACCTATCCTGTCACACACCGACAAATTATATTGTGCATCATGGTTGCCCTGCGCACCATACAAATGCAAACGACTTGTGGACCCTTCATCAATCATATCCCTGGCGAGCCTAAAAAGCTGAACGACCTCATTACACTTGTCTAGCATTTTAATGAGGCCATCAACAACATGATGATCGAGTTTTTCAACCACTTCTGATCCACCAAAACAACCAGTACGATAACTGACTTCATTCTGAGTGTCATGAATGTACAGTTGTGCAAATTTAGGATTTTTGCCTTCTAGAGGCAATAAAGAACCCATCAAATGATGCACTTGCCCATTAATCTTAAAAACATAAGGACCCCGACCCTAGTTGATCGATGCATTGACTTTAGCTCCCATTGAAGTTACCGGCATCATCGAATTATACGATCTAACATTTGTTTTAAATTGCAAGCAGCTTTGAGAATATTTGGGATTCAACAAATGATCCAAATAAGGAGGGGTGGGTTTAATTTGACTCATGCAACACGCGGTGAACTGCGGGGCAGAAGTAGATGAAACATTCTTTGCGGACTATTCTGCAGACCAAAACAGAGCACTGCAGTACTGACATTGACAATTTCTTAAGCCAAAATCAACATATTCTGGATCAATCTCTATAACAACAAAGATTAATAGAAGCAGTCATCAAATCAGCAACCATAAGTTAACTGATGGAGAAAAGTTAACTTTTGAAATTAGCAAGAAAATGAGAACAGAGTTATGTCGAAAGATTGCATACTCTTTTTTTTTTTTTTTTTGATAGTTGGCTTGCCTGGTTATTAGTGGGTTCAGGCCAGAATGATTGGTTTGAGCATCAATGGCCAACAGACGGCGCACATTGGCACGATCAGCAAGAAAAACCAGCACTGAAATCTGATGAGAACTTGTACCAGGTTCCAAATGTGGGCTAAAAACACCACCGATGGGAATATTTTGTTTGAAAACTGATTGACATGTTTGGGGAGGGCTGTCTTGGTTGTTCAAAAGTGAGAAAGAGCTTGAAACATTATTATATTCATCGTCGTAAGCGGTGGGAACATCTTGCAACTCCGAATTATCGAGATCAACATCCGCAACAAATGCAGGCAAATCAGCATGTTGAATTTCAACGGCCCTCCAAGGTCGCCCTATTCGTCTAGACATAAAACTACATAAAGGGGAAAAACAAAACACAAACAGCAGCGGTTCACTCTCTAATAAAAGCAACACACCAACCAAAGAACCATCTGAACCAAATGAAATTAGCAGCAAACCATAACTCATTAAAGCAAGAGGTCATTAAAACCACAAACACATTGTAAACATAACTAAAAAACACAATCATAATGTGATTAGATTAGAACGAAGAACATAGAAACTTAATTTGCAGCTGTCTCCCTGGACAACGTTGTTTCCCTCTGCAGCGGTAAAAAGTACGGATAAAGCATGCAACGATTGCTAAAGAAATAGCGATAAAGAACACCAGCATAAAGATCAAATAAAACAGCAACCATGATCCAAGAAGGATTCACTGATGATTGCATGTGCAAGGCCACAAAAGAGCAAACAGAAACGAAGAAGGTGATGGTTCTTTAAAGGTGCAGAAATCTAACCGATATCGAGACGGGATTGTAGCTGCGCACAAATCCTATCGAGCAGTAATGCAAGACCGCAATGATTAAAACAGAAGTTGTAGAACCTACAGAAAGGAAGAGAAAATATAAACGAATATACAATTGGAACGATGTATGTTTCAATACTTTAAAGAAAGGACATACATCAAAAGCTTTTAGGCTAAAAAAAAAATGCATTGCCTAAAATAGAGATGATCAGGATTTAAAATGTTTAAATTTTGTCCTTGGTTGACTAATCAGATGCAAAAGTGAGACTGTATGAACAATTTAACATCGAGAAACATGAATAATACTAAATCACAATCGATCTAACAATAAAAAAGCATATAATGCAAAACAGTAACAACAGGGCAAAACACTTTTGGTTGATCTTACAACAGGCTAACATGATAAACTAAATCACTAGATATTGCAACCATGACAAAGTCCGAAGATTAAAGTTTGTGTTCACCATGTCTGATTTCGTGGATGTTGGAAAACATTTTCATTAAATATGTTTACGGAAACATAGAAACCCATCATGCGATTCCATCACTTGGGATAACACATGTTCACCTGGAATCCAACGCCAAACTAACACTTTTCCATCATACAGTAACCATCACATTGGAGACACTTCTCAACAGGATCACATGAATAATCATAATTTAGATTTCATAAGTTAATTTTTTTTGTATTTCTTAACTACATTTCACTTGATAAAACAATTTTAGCAAAAGTCAAGGCAAGATAATGGACTTTTGCTCTAGTTTAAAAAATATTAACCTGTGTTATAAGCAATGTAATAAACATATATAAAATGGTGTGATCTAGTTTCATTCCTTTTCACAAAGCTCTCAGTTTGGACTATTATGAAACGTTGAGTTTGATACAAATTATTAATGATAGAAATACTCCAGCATGCTTTGAGTTTAAGCACCACCACTTAACCATGCTAGCTCATCTATAGGTTGACTAATTCTAATTAGTTTCATGATGCAGCTTTTATATACTTATACGAAGAAAAACGGACAGAGTACGTAAAACCAAATTCATAGTAAAAGAATTAGGTAAATCTAACCAACAACCACCAATCAAATTGTAAAGCGAGATATGAGTTTTTCTCGCTTCAATAGAAGCACCAAAGTCAAAGGTTTTTATATGCATTATGAGAAAAATTCATGATGGCACCAAAAATCATAGCTCAAAGCAAAGCCAAAAAAGGTAAGAGGCACACAATTGATGCTCTTCATCATCGTGGGGTAAAACTCTATCAAAAGAACATGCTGCATCTACTTGGGGGATAGGCAAGGCAGGAGAAGATACCACTCCAGCATAGCGGACAAATACCGCTAGAGAAGATGCCACATCTGCTTGGAGGAAAACTAGAGAACCTACAATTTATGCCTTGTGTTTGGGGGGGGGGGGGGTCAATTAAGGCAAGTGAAAATGATACACCAGCCGTGGTGATTTTGAACAATATGCTCCAGGACCATATGATTCAGGTGTTGAATCTTTGTAAATGCTGATATGAGATCCATAGGCATTTGAATACAACACTAATGGGACGGGTTGTGTGGAATTATGATGTGTTTGTAGTACTATTTAGAAATACAATGGCACTTACATACCCTCCGGCCATTTTTGAGTTCGTTTTGGTTTGTGTCCGTAGTCTGTAACCTATGCACTTATAACTTTTAATCATGCTCTGTTATTAATCAAATAATTAAGACATGCAACACGAAACCTGCAATTAGATCCCAATCACAAAATGCCAAAAAAAATTCCTAATCTAACCATCCCTAAACTAACAGCCTATTTGAGCAGCCATTAACACCTGATCCGGTACTTTGGCAACCCACCAACCTGCCACACCGTCATGTCCCATCCCCTCTCCACCACTCACTATTTTAGAGTTTAAAAGAGAATAGAATCTTCACATAAACAAACGCTTAATTTTAGCAACCTTGATGCATACATTGGGTTTGTTCAGCATGAGACCACATAAGCAAAGAAAATACTCGATGATGAGAACGGCCCGCTCACTAAAAAACCAAAACATCAAGACAACAACCGCCTTAAAAGTGTATAACCAGCAAAGAAGCATTGACTAAAGGATCCTATCAACAACAGCATAAATGACATTAAAATATAAGGAGAGAAACATAATCCCAGCACGATAAGGTTATTGCCAGGAAAAAACATTTATCAGCGAGATAGAAGTGTACCAAAAAGGTGCAAAAAAGAGTATTAACAACACTTTATCTTTAAAATGATAAAAGGGTCAACAAAAAAATTCATCAGCAAGATATAAGTGTACCAAAAAGGTGCAAAAAAGAGTATTAACAACACTTTATTCTTAAAACGGTTAAAGGCTTAATTGTTTACATTATTGGCCTTATGACCGAACAAAAAACGTTTACATTGCCCTTATCTTATCTAAGACCCATCCTGTCTCTAGACATTTACCCAAAAGGCCGTTGCGGCGGAGGCAAGCAAGAGCAGCAAAACTCCAACCTTTTTCCAGCTACCAAACTTGTGGATCCCACCGAAAAACCCCAAAAAACATTGCGAAAGTGTTTTATCCAACAAAACTTTTTCTTTCTACGAATTACTACGATTTGCAGGTGGATACATAGTATGGACCACCAACTTGTTTCGGTTTACACCCTTACCATAAACATGCAAACCCATCCTTGTTTTTCTATTCTCACTGCTCTCTTTGTACCGGGTCCCGGGGCAGTGTTTGAATATCTCACTAATGTCCCTTGATTTTGTTCATCGTTTCGAGCCTTAACCAGTTCCCTTAAATTTTTTACCGAAACTCCTCCTAGAATTTGTTGTTCCCTTCGATCGATCTCTTTCACCATTTTATTTAACTTGAATCAGAAATTAAATATAGCATCAATATTTATGTTTTTTTGAAATATCTTTTAGCTTGTACATTGAAGAATAACACTGTCAAAAATCTTAAAAACTCACATTAATAAAGTAAATATATAAGATTTGCGAAAGTTACATAATGATTAAAGAAAACGCAACCAAAAAGCATTTTGACAGTGTTTTAGATCAAATTTTGAAGTGATAGCCGATAAAGAAAATACATAACTTAATTATTTATGAGTTAATGATACTTGTGGTTTGAATGTAAATATCCATTAATTTTTCTGAACATCTTAGCTGCATTCATGCATTGTTAAAACGCCACTCATTTTCTTAAGTATGGAAGTTGTGATTTTTTCTAAGAAAATGTCTTGTTCGTTGAGAGAGCACAATTATCAACATCACATGTTAAAGCACTTCGGGGAGGGTGAGATAGTTCACTATTAGAAAACCTAACGAAAACACCAACCAACCAATAATACAATCACAGAGATAAAATGCCTAACAACATCCGATAAAGAATTAAGAGCACTGGGTTAAACTAGAATCACAGAGATAGTAAGGGACCTTCAAACAACAACAGAATTGCACAAACAAAACAAAAAAATAAAAAAAAACCATTCGACCTCTGGACAATGAGAGGATCACAGAGACAACCAAGAATGAGAACAAAGCAGAAAGCAAACGAATAATATAAGGTGATCAAACCAAACAATCAATAAAAAAAATCATAAAGTTGCGCTGTCTGAAACGGAAAGAATGGAAAAAGAACGCATTTAAGTTCAGGTGACATACCAAAGTCTTGATTCAAATGCAATGCCTCAGAACCCTTAGATTAATGGCAGCAACAACAGTAGATTACAATGTTGTGATGAGAGTCCAATCTAAACTGCAAAAAATGAGCGAGATTCAGAGTAAGAATTCAAAGCGCAAACAAACGGATTGAATAAAGTAACTAAAACTGTAACGCTCCAATTGTATAGTTAAGACAGTTTTCACACTTATTAAACCATGAGGGTCAAGTCTGATTAAAATACATAAGAATATTGTGTTTGTATAAGGGATCCCTGAACCAAACATTATATGGAAAAGTGTCCAACTTGGATGTTTATTCTAATTTTGGCACTTGATTCCATTGGAACGACATATATAGAAATAAAACATAAAGTTAGATACCCATAACTAATGGAAATAGCAGAGTAATTAAAAAGATTGCAGTGCTTTACTCTGCTATACTGTTGTAATGGATTTTTTTTCTTCAAATTAAAGCCAGTTTAATATTCATTCTTAGACAATGAATTGAGAATTCTGCAGCAAAAAAAAAAAAAAAAAAAAAACTGATTGGGGTTTTCAACCTGGGTTTAAGAAAAAAATGCCTCACAAAATGAAAAAAGAGCCCAACAATAAGTAAGAAAGACAATAGCTGCTCCATCTATAGCACATTTTGCAACAATAGTTGGGACTCTTTAAACTAAAAGATCATAAATACATTTACGACACATTTATGTAAGGGTAATCGGACCCAAAAAAAAATGGAATTGAGCGTCGATTACGAACTTCTCCAGTGTTTACCCAATATTGGGGAATCAAAAATTTGGGAGACCATGGAAATTTTGGAATCCACCTCCAAAATTTGGAGGAATTGGATTCCCTACGATTTGTTGAAGGTTGAATTTCGAGTTATTAGAATGTATTTCTCCTCCAACAAGCAAAGCAACTAACGTCTGAACAACAGTTCGGAAAATTGAAAACGCAACAAAGAAAGAAAGCAACCGACAAAAAAACACATAAAATGCCTAACAACATTTGATGAAGAATTAAGAACACCGGGTTAGACCGAAATCACAGATGAAAGCAAGGCACCTTTGAACAATAACAGAATCGTAGAGACTAAATTAAAACCAACAAAAAAAACCAACGAACTTATGAACAATCAGGGGATCACAAAGACAACCAAGAATGAGAAACAAAGCAGAGAGCAAACGAACGCCATAAGCCGAGAAAACAAAACAATCGATTAAAAAATCATAAATCTGCGTTGCCTCAAATGGAAAGCCCAGGGAAACAATGCATCGAAGTTCAGGTGACATACCAAGGCCTAGATTCAAATGCAATTGCTCCGGACCCCTTGATCAAAGGCAGCAGCAAGAGTAGATCACGATGTTGCGATGATAGTCCGATCTAAACTGCAAAAAATTCGTGAGATTCAGAGTAAGAATTTGAAGCGCAAACAAACGGACGCAGGAAAAGTAACTCAATCTGTAGCCTTGACCTATCAGATACCCCCAAAAACAAAAATAACAAAGATCAATCCAAAAAGCAGTTCAAAAGTTTAGAACAGCAAACATCATAAAAAATTAGAGAACGCAGCATTCTTTCATATTTTCCAATCAATTGTAAACCCAGAAATCATTATGCCTACACCTTTTATTTACACCACGGCTTTTGGATTTTGTATTTGCTTATGGCCTGTTTTGGAGGTGATTCTATGCTTAAAAGTGGGAGGTGTTGTTCTCGGAAGTGATTCTAACCAAGGTATAAATATCGATGATATCGGAAATATCCGTAGTCCAAAAACACGGAAATATCGATGGAAATATCTGGATATTATCGATATCGATAAAAATAATATGAAAACCACGGAAATTGTAAGAAAAACTTAGAAATTTTATCAAAACTTTGCAGGATGTTTATTTAGTCAATTATCTATTAGTTTATCACAAAAAATTGGAAGGAAATGCATTGCATGATGGATTTAACTGATTTAAGTTGATTATATAGCGAGCTGGCAAACATTGTGAGTGTATTTGGAACTATCAAATTAGTCCTTTATCCTAATTAAATTTGAACTCTATATCTGGATTTCAAAACCCTCCCAGGCTGCCACGTGGCAGCCCCCAGCACTCCTCACGCTTCTCTCTTTTTCCCCTACCCCGAGACCCCATTTCCTTCTCTCATTCACTTCGACTCTCTCTCTCTTCTCTGCACTGTCTCTCTCTCTCGAAACCCTCTTACCTCTCTCCCTCTCTTGCCGTGACCACACACACGCAGCAGCACCATCTGCTTGACTCGAGCAGCTCGAGGACACCACCATCATCACACATCACCACCTGTGAGCATCATCGGGGGACTATTCGATTCGGTGGGGAAAGGACGAGGTGAATCTGTCGCTCTCGCTTTTCTCGATTCGATTTTACGAGAAGATGAACTACACTCGGTGGGTTTTTCCCTAAATTTCCCTACTTTGGATATGTAATTCTTGTTAGATCTTGAAGCTTTTTGTGTAAATTAAGGTAATTTTTGAATCATTATGCACTGTAATTCCATAATTTGATCTATTGGAATTTGGGTTTGCTTCAACTTCGTGTTTGTTTCTGGGGATTTGGGGGAAGTTCGGCGGTGGTGATTGTGATTGGCTGTCCGGAAGATTCAATTGGCAAATATGAACAAACAGAAGGGGAAATCGAAGGATGGCGTCGTGCGTGAGCAAGCAGTGGCACAAGACGGCGGAGGATGAGCGGCTCTAGGAGCTGATATGCACCAGGCACTAGGCCAACATCGGTTGCGGCAACCAGCAGCTGAGATCTGTGGTCCTCATGCTCGGCGAATTCCGGTGGCTCCACTCCCTGGCCGTTCAGTAAGCCCTCCTCCGCCTCTTCCAGCTCTGCTTCTTCTTCTTCCTCGACGGGCCCGTCCTTCTCGCGATAATATCAAAAATTTCGTGATATTATCGGTTATATCGCGATATTATCGATAATATCGCGATATTTTGACGAAAAATCATTGGATAAGTGTTAAAATATCTCTCTCTCACAAAACCGATAATATCGGCGAAATATCGCCGATATTATCGGCATTTAAGACCATGATTCTAACCCATGCAAAAAGGGTCCCAACCGGACCCTTGATTATTGTATTAGTTTCTTTCATTAAAATAACCAACAGTTACTAAAAAAAATATAAAAAAATCGCCTGACTTATGAAATAAAGGGCCAAAACGAAAATTCAAGTTTTCAACAGGAAGTATAGAAAGGCTCTAAACTAAAATACATATAGGGTATGATTCTCCAAACGAAAAGTGATATCTTCTTAAGATGGTTGTTTCTTCATATTCCCACGTACAATAAGCACAAAAGTATTCACAATTCACTACATCTATGACCAACAATTAAACACTCAGAACATGACCATACAATACTTGCAATTGAAAACAAAGATTTACAAATGAAAAGGCATATCTTCCCTATGATACTATAATTCAAAAGCTTTGTCAAGGAAATCCAAGGATGTGAGAGTTCCTTCTCTCTTCTTGAGAGTCTTTTCCACCTTCTGTGTGTGAGTGATTTCCCCACCGACTAAAATCGTTGCTGCTGACGGTCCTCGCTGTGGCCGGGGTCGGAGGAAAGCTTTTCTTTTCGCTGTTTGTTTCTTAGTTTTTAAGTTAATTTTCTCCCCAGTTCTTCTTGATTCAACCAAAGTGTCTCTACCCAAAGCCTGTCTTCCCCGACTTCTTTCAATTCGATCTGCAGTCAGATTTCAACGCAATTTTTTGCGTCCTTTTGAGAGGGTGCGTAGAGCTCCAGTGGACTCATCGGCTCGGGTGTTTTCAACACCACCTCCCTCTCTTTGTCTACCTTCGATGGCACTGTCGTTCGGGGTGTTCCCTCGGACTTCTTCCACTTTCTGGCTGAGATCGGGACGATCGGAGCAAGCGGGGCGATCGGGACGGCTTTCGTGGATGGGTTCTGAGCAGTTGCTCGATTGAATTTGGTGTTGGCTGGCGGCTTGGTTCTGGGTTGATCGGGATAACTTCGAAGGCGGTGGATGTTGGGGTCTGGAATCGTCTTTTGCTTTGTCTCTTGTGTTGGGCTCTTTTGTTGAGCGTTGTTGGGCTTGTTGGGAGGTCCATTTGTGTGTCTGGTTCTTTTTGTATGTGGGTCTCTCTTTGTAATGTAGTGTTTGAAATAAAATTGTCTCCTTTCTTGGGAATGGTTTTCCAAAAAAAAAAAAAAAAAAAAAAAAAGAAAAAAAAGAAGAAGAAATCCAAGGATATGCTAATCTATGCAGGAAAGATATATTTACAGAAAAGATGGTCAACTTCATGCCCACCGTTGCTGTCATATCAATGGACAACTACAATGATGCCAGTCGCATTGTCGATGGCAACTTTGATGGTAAATCATTACCTCACTTAGTTTTCTCTTGTTTTGAAGCTTTAATATATATGTTTTCTCAGGAAGTACAACAATAGACACGTACTTATGGTGCACAATGTTTTTGGTTATATAATTATTAGTGTTTCTTCTTATTTCTTCTTATATTTTTATATAAAACAGATCCACGCTTGACAGACTACGACACATTGAAAGACATGGAATTAGGATTGCAAACCATTCATTTAAAATAAACTAAAGTAAAATCCAAACCTTGAACTACAGGAGGCTAGTTGAGATTAATTAAGTCACTAAATCAAACATTCTTTACAATAACAAAAAGAGTACATGTTTCACAGAGAATCGATCAAAACGAAGGAAATTATGTTGATGTTTTATCTAATGGCCAAATACTGAATAAGGTTCTTCAGATTTTGTCATGTTCTTCACCACTGTTTAATTAAGAGTGAATACATCATTAGTTGATATAATCTTTCAGTTGATTAATGTGTTAAAGGGGTTTAATTATGTGTAGGAGCTTATACAATTGGGTTGGCACGGTATGCCACTTTCAACAATAGACTCTTTAACTTCTCAGGAATAGGTGCTCCTGACAGTACATTGGAACAAAGCATGCTAACTGATCTATAGAACCTGTGTCCGTTGACCAGTGATGGAAACAATACCGTGCCAGCTTTTAAGTTAGTGCAACCTCAAGTTCAAAACAGCCCCAAGACCCACATTTGTGGCACCAACGTCTAGCACATCCTTCCACACATATTTTTTGTTACACCCCACCCCCAATTTTAAAAATAGTTTTGGGTTTTATTTAAAAAATGGTTTTTGGGTCTTAATTAGTGAGCCCAAGGGGCCCACCCCTTTATTTCTGTCCCCGGTTCCCCTCTCCCTTTTCTGCCACATAGCAGTTCCTTCCTCCTCCCTATCTTTCTTTCCCCCATCCCCGAGTTAACTCTCTCGTTTCTCTCTCTATCTCTTTCTATCTCACCTCTCTCTCTCTCTCTCTCTCTCTCTCTCTCTCTCTCTCCCCCCCGAAACTCTCTCAACTCTCTCTCTCTCTCTCTCGACCTCACTCTTCCCTCATCGCCGTCAAACCAACACACACACACACACACACACACACACACACACATACCCACCCATACATACTTACATAGATACACCTAGTCACTGTCTCAGCAGAGGAAGGAGTTGGATACCAGTCTTCGAACCCGTAAGCTCGGGGAACCACAACGGTGAACCCTCGACCTTGGTAAGCTTCGGGACTCTCTCTAATCTTTCTGTTAGATCGATCAAACTCTAGTTAGGACTCAATTTAGGTGCTTTGGTGAAGGTTTGTAGTGAGGAACAACTCAGAGGTTTATTTCCCAGTTTTCAGGCGAGGTGCCGTGACTTGCAGACATTTTCTGATCTTATTCCGGCCACGAATGACCACGGGGAAGGTATAGATCTCTTCCTTGTCTCCCAGGCTTCAATTTGATATATTGGTTTGTAAGATTTGGTTATGTTTCAAGCTCCGTCGGAGCTAGGGAATTTCCAGCTGTTTTTCGGCCTTCTTCCCCGATGAGACAAGGGCTTTGAAGCCCAAACCAAGGAGACCAGGCGCTTTGGGCCGTGACCAGCTAGGGCCTTTAGCCCATTACCTTAAAGCCCAACCCCTTTTTATTTATTTTATTTTCATTTTTAGTTTTTAAAAACCCAAATCCGTGGGCCTTAGAACTCGGGCCCAACCTAATAACCTTAAGTCCCATTAGACCCAAACCCAAAGAGAGATCCGGCCCAACCCAGCGCAGATCCGGTTGGAACCTTCCAAGAATATTCCTGGAACCTTCCGAGGAATATTCCTGGAACCTTCTGAGGAATATTCCTAGAATATTCTCTGGAATATTCCCCTGTTGACTTTTACGAAATTTACCCGAGACCCTTCATAGGGTAATTCGACGTCCTGAATCCGTTTTCGACGTCCGTTTTCCCAAATTCAATTGTTATATTAGAGTTTGATTAATTGGACCTTTTATATGCTTAGGGGCAATTATTGTGGAGTTTCTATCTTCGCTAGTCTGCGCAGCTTTCGACGGCGAAGTACTGTGAGTGGACCCCTTCTAAAATGCATGTTTTAATAGTAGAAATGCATACATGAAGAGCATGATTTAATGACTATGTTTTATGAAACGTTTTGCGAGATAACATGCTTACTGAGGCTATTTTGAATTATTACTATTTTTCCTCTAACCCATGTTCTTTATAGAATATCTGATGGATGACGATATAATATTTAGAACATGTTTCAAACACCTCTTTATAGTATAGATGATGGATGACTTTATACTATGAAGTTGCTTTTCAAATATATGTATGTTCAATGGTTTTGTACATGATACCATGAGCGCTTTAGGGCGTCCCTAAGATATGTTTTCAGATACCGCTATACAATTACAACCCGTCTTTGCTCAATGGATACAAAACACTCATTCTTTAGCACCCGGTGCAACAGCCCCTAGTGCAACAACAAGCACCAGTTTGACTTGGGGGGGTGCTGATTTAGTGGCAGTGGGCGAAAAAGTTGCTTTGTTACCTATTCCATTAGGAACCGCAGATTTTTTGGTACATCACATTCATGCATTTACGATTTATGTGACGGTATTGATACTCCTGAATGGTGTTCTATTTACTCGTAGCTCTCGTTTGATACCAGATAAAGCAAATCTTTATTTTCGTTTCCCTTGTGATGAACCTGGAAGGGGGGGTACATGCCAAGTATCTGCTTGGGATCATGTCTTTTTAGGGTTATTTTGGATGTACAATGCAATTTCGGTAGTAATCTTCCATTTCAGTTGGAAAATGCAGTCAGATGTTTGGGGTAGTATAAGTGATCAAGGGGTAGTAACTCATATCACGGGAGGAAACTTTGCTCAGAGTTCCATTACTATTAATGGGTGGCCTCTTGCGCGCTTTAGGAGGAGCCCAGTTCCAGAAATAAAGTAACAAAGACAACGAAAATATGGGTTCCATGGACAAAGTGTGAGCCAGCCAAAGAGTTCGGCTAATAGTGAAATAGTCAACTCGTGAGCAGGGCGAAGAACAAATAAGAGAAGATCAGGTCGGGCAAAAGGGCACAGTCCAAAGCGTTCGGCAAGCGGTCTCACCCAATCATCGGTCAGCTGAGGTTCGGCCTACCCTGAAACTCGCTTATTCCTTTCAAACTCCTTCAGTTACAAGATCTAAAAAAAGCAGAATTCCAACACTAACTCAAATTAGCATATGCAAATCAGCTTTCAGTGTAATTACGTTGTGGAATTATCGTAAGTGATCGTTGAACATACACGACTGCTCCATCAAACCCTGGAGATGAGCCGTAAGGTTATCTTCCACATGGAGTGGTATTCGTCTGTACGAGAATGTAGCGGTTGTTCCTCGGCAAACTAAACTAGAGGAGCAAGGCTCGGGAAGACAAGGACTCGGCTTTCCTCACTTTATCACACTCGACGAAACGGAGAGCAAAAGAACCTTTACTTTAGCAAACTAAGAGACAAGCAAGGACGGGAAGCTACTCGCCCTCGGTCCGTAGAACCCTAGTGAGGGAAGAGCACCCGCTTCTCTTACTATATTAGTATTAGTAGGGCACACTACTCTAGGAACAATAGCCAGCCGACTAGTCTCTTACACAATCCTTTGTGGACTTGCACGCATAGGTACACTAGAAAAGAAAGAAGGGTTTGAAGTGCAAGAAGGCCTAGCTGTAAGTATTTCCCTGGTATCCAACAAAAAGTGAACTTTGGTTTCATTCCTTTTGCTCTAAGTATACACCTTGACAGCCAATGATTACGGACAAAGAAGTAGATGCTCAAGCTCGCAATAGAAAAAGTGTGGGGAGCCCCTGACGGAACGGAATGAAACTTAAGTGGAACCCTCCTTCTTTAGTGCCAACCCGGGGATCCAATAGAGATGCCCCTATCAAGTGACTCCAATCGTATCTGAATCTATTTTAATGACAGAAGGGTAACCCCAAAGACAAGTAGTTGGCTGTGTTGAATGTAACTATAGGTTCTCCACCTTGAACTGAATGTTCGATCCTTGTTTCTCGATCCCCTTCCCTCTCCTCAAACCTCTTCCTTTCCTCTTGCGGTTAGAAAGTGGGAAAAAAGAACTGTTGGTAAGCGGTTCGGCTTCTAGCTCAAGTTTAGTCTCAAGCTAAGTCTCAGTCTCCAGCTAGCACGACTCCTGGCATTGCTTTTCCAGTAAGAATAAGTCCTAGGCTGAAAGATTAGAATTGAGCTACCCAACTTACTGAATACAACTATGGACCTGAAACGCTGTCTTTCAACTACTGGTGGTAAGGCAATCTATCATTATTTTACTATTAGTCCGGTCGATACAGGAGATCCATAAAATCCACACACAAAAGGGACTTGGAGTGGATTCCTCTCTTCTTCCTTCCGTACTTGTACTATATTTGACTTATTTTATACTAGTAAACTATCATCACAAGCCAAACTAGCAACAACTAGATAGGGTACACGCTCAGTCACTATATCTTGAAATCCTATTTCGGTGAACTTTGTCATTGTGGGATATTGGGATTCCCAACCTGCCAGTGAACCACTAGAAAAGTCATTAAGTCCCGAAACCCGCCATTACTCAACTCTCCTTCTTGGAAATACCCTTCAATTTGACCGGGAAGCCGACCTCTTCCAATAGTTGGTCCAGTCTCCAGCTCCAGCTTATGCTCTACCTAGGTGATCTCCTCTTCCAAAACAAGTTACGCCTGTGTTGACATTTTTTTTAAAGCAAAAGAGGTTTTTCATGGTTTTTAGTGTATAGAATCAAAGAACCTTTCTCGACTTGGAGATGACCTTCTATAAAAAAAATGACTACTTTAGAAGAAAGCCCCTTTTCATCTTTCAACTTAGCTGAAAGAGCAATTAAAGGTAGGTTGCTTCCTTAGCACAAGCGCTAAGCGATAATAATTCCTTCTTATGGCTTGCGCTAATGAGAGCGCTCCACTTCCGGTGATCCTTTTCTTTGCAAGTTTTAATTCATTGGGAAGCTAAGGGCTTAGAGAGGCTGAAAGCTCATAGAAGCCCCGCAAGTTCGATGGACTGCAGGTTTAATCATTCTTTGATTCCTTTCTTTAAATAGTGACTCTTTTACTCTAATACTATACTTATGGCGCAATCAGTGTTGCGATATCTGTCTGAAATAGTTAGATTCCCTGTTATCAGTGTCTTGATGTCAAACAGCTAGTAGAAGCGCTTGAAACACCAACTGGTGTCAGTATGGATTCGTAAGGCTGCGATCCTAAATCAGTGGATGTTCCTCTCTTTCCTGGGAGTATAAGAATCAAATGGGTCTAAACCCGGTCAAGAAAACCGGTGTGCTTGTTATTTTCTTAACACATGGATTTCGAATGCCCTTAGGGTTTTAGGGTTAGGGATGGAAAATGAGACCAGGCAGACAGCACCCTTGCTACTGGCATTCAAAAGACGGAGGATTCTCGTGCAAACTATTATATGCAAAGAGTGAGATTCATGGTTTTTGTTCTTACTGATTTATATAGATGAGGCAGCTGCACCTGCTTATTCTAGATCTACTAAAGCAGGTTTTTATAGTTAGAAAGAGGAACTGCCAGCTCAGAAGCAGCAGGAGAAGCTACTTTCGATACCTAACAATCAATCTCAGAAACATGACTCAGAGTGGTCCCTATTCTGCTACGGGGTGAGGGATAGATTCCGTCATGGGCGAGGTTATGATGTTTGCATATGGCCTGAAGGTGATTTTCCTCAGGCAAATTGGCACAGGGACAGGGAGCTAGCACGGGGACTGAAGGTGATTTTCCTTTGGCAATTGGCACATGGACGGGGAGAGGGCATGGGGCCTAGAGGGATATTGGACATTCACTAGTGATTACGATATATACGAGATATGTTTTGAGACATTGCATGGCATGCTAGGTTTCAGAAAACCTATTTTATTTATCATGCTATATAAGTTTTCATAAAACCTGAGGGTTAGTATGTTGATAACTGTTTTATTATATATATATATATATATATATATATATATATATATATATATCAACTTGGTCCACTCATGTTTGTTTTGCGCCCCGTTCAGGACTTAGAATCGAGGCATACAATCATGGCGTCCAGGCATTTCCGCATTGGCATCTTCAAGTCCTCTCGGTGTAGGACCCACTCCTTTGTTCATTAAATTTTTATATTAACTCTTTTAGCGTTCTAGATTAGATGTGTGCTCTGAACACGTTCCTTAAATGCATATTCATTATATTTAAATTTATAAGTTTTATTTATTCCTTATTCTCAGCATTTGCATTCAATAAATGGCTTTCGTCACCCTCAGGTGTCGGCCAGTACGTGACCATCCCGATGTCCGACATCTGGATCGGGGCGTGTCACATCAAACATCTTTTCTTTTCCATATTTTAAAAATATATTTTCTTTTTCTCCCTCTATCTTACGTCTCTCTTTCTCTCTCTCTTACACACACGCCATATCCCATCACTTTTCCCTCACATCTCTCTCCCTCACGGTCCCATTTTCCCCCATTTCCCCTCATTTCAGCCAATTCTCTCTTTCTCTATCTACCCACTCAACCTTCTCTCATCTTTCAAACTTTCTCCCGTAGCTCCCTCTTTACTCTTTCCCTTTCGGTGAACATCACCATCACCACTCCAAAGCTCCATCAACACCTCCCAAATTCTCCCAAAAATTATCTATGACCGTATGCAACTCCTTGGTGGTGCCACACTAGGACGAAACAAGGTTCCCCCGCTTTGGCGTTCGATGAACTTTGGCGAATTGAAACTTCTCGAACCACGGTAAGCTCGGGATTTCTACCATTAAAATCTCTCTTGGGTTTCAGTGCGTTTTTCTACCATGTATGCAGGTTTCTATGTGTTTAAAGGACAAAATATCTAACACACCATGTTTTCTGGCAAGTTGTAGGATTTTCCATGCCAAACCTGGCCAAACCTTGTTGATTTGGTCGAGTTTGAAGGTGTAGGACGACTTCCCACAATCTCTAGGCCACGGATTTGAGCTTGCATGCTGGAATCCCCTATGTTTAGAAGGTTCCAATTCGGGCAGTAGCTTTTAGGCACTTTTTCGAGCAGCTCCGGCCAACTGTTGGCCTTTAAATGGGTATAATCTTATTCCTCTTGTCCTAAGCTTCGTTTTGATATATTATGGGTCAAATTTGGTTGTGTAACGACTCCGAATGTGGCATTTGAGCTTCTTCCCAAAATTACGACGAAAATCCCGTTCTTGTGCAAACTAGGAGAAATTAGGTTTATTACATTAATTATTATCAGTTTAGCGATTAGCGTAGTAATTTTTCCATTTAGGAGTAGACCACCAGGAGGAGTACCGCGGGCAAAATAGTTGGACGGTTTTGACCTACATGTATCTGTGAGTGGGTCTTTTCATTTTTACGAATATATATGTATATGTGATTTTTCCCAACAACTGCTTTTATATACTATGTTGTGACATGCCATGTTTAGCTTTAGAAATAGACTTTTCGTACACTTTATGTTTTAATATTATCTGTGAGCATAAACTTGTGGCATGACATCCTTGCATTTTATCTGTCCATTATTACATGTTTTCACGGTGTCTCTTAGTTATTTGTACTATCCTTGGCCAAGGACCAGCTTCACGTGTAGTTCACATGCACCGTTTACATTTGTTTTGGATCCAGAGTTATGTGCCAGCCTGTCCTTTTGTGTGATGTTTTGGACTCGTATGTGATGCGACTAGCGTTGCTCACGTGATATAGTACCAGAATGTAAAACCTACACCCAGCCTGTTCCATTGTCTAAATATCTATACAATGGACTTGTGTGCCTACATAAATTAATGAGGATTTATTACTTGTAATAACGTTTTGAGATTTAATATTGAGATACCTTGTTGGTGTACCCTGCCATCTTTTCACTCACTTCTACTGCATGGTACCGTATTACATACTAGTATTATAATATTTTCGGGAAACCATATACTTGTTTTACAGCGAGGGGTTACACTTTTCGAAAAGATTTTACAAACTTTATGGCCCACTCACCCTTGTTTTTCACCCCTCCAGGATTTTAGTGGTAGATGTTTCGTGACGACGAGGATTGTTGGTAAACGCTATTATGTAGGAGACTCCTCCTTCTGGTATAAATGTCTTTACTCTTCTTTTACTGCAATTTATCTATGTTCTGACATCACTTGTGTGATATGAGTTCAATCCCGATCACATGCGCACTCTAAATTAGTTACTTTTAGGTTTTCATTTATTCACATTTTTCCACATCACTACGCTTTATGGCTTCATCACCTTCTGGGTGTCGGCCAGCACATCGCGGTTCCAGTGTCTACGTGGACATTTCGGGTCGAGGTGTGTTAGAAATTCTAGTCAACCAAAAGATCATAAACAAGGATAAATTTCCATATTTCCAAATTCCAAGTGCATTATTAATTTCCCAGTATCATGGCATTTCCAAAAACAAATCACTGAAAAAAAAAAAAAAAAAAAAAAAAAACTCACCGGAACTCGATCTGGGAAGTTTGCAATTATATTTTTTGATTCTTCAAGTCGTTCATCAATACCAAAAAAAAAAAAAAAAACCCCCAATTATTAGCACCAAAAAAACAATATTTTGCAATTATGTTTTTGTTTGGTCACAGAAAACTAGTGCTCTACCCAAATGGAAACAAGACGGGACGAGGAATGTGGCAGGCCAAATCTCTCCCTACTTGGAAATGGCGGATGATGATTCCCTTCAGACTGGTTGGGAAGTTTATGTTGATTTCAGGTTCTTTTTGCTTGATCAGAAGAAAGGGTGTACTTGGTTTTTCAAGGTATTGCATCGTCAAGTTTATTTCATCTAGTGGAGTGACGATTTGTTCTTTTTCATATTTTCTTAGTCTTGCTTTTAATTTGCTGATCCATTTTCATGTTGCATTTCTTAACTAGATGTCAATGAAAAGGAAAAGTGTTTTCATGGGATTATGCCTTATTAGGGTTTTGATCAATTCATCCCTCTTAAAGCGTTTACTAATGCTTCCAACGGATATCTCATGGAAGACGTGTATTTGGAGCGGACATTTTTGTTTGTAAAGAAAGAAGAATAGGAAATGGAGAGCGTCTATCAATGCTCAAGGATGCTGTTAAGTGCAAGGATGTTTGGAAGGTTGAGAACTTTTCAATGTTAGATGCTGAGAGTTACTACTCACAACTCTTAATTGCTGTAGACCTGAAATCGTATCTCCAATAGGTTTTCAATTTACTATCTTATCAATACCTTTTCTTTGCTGAAGTCAAATTTCATCTAACAGAAAAGAGACGGATATGCTTTCAGAGGTTTGAACTACATATGCAATTTGTACGTAAATAATGTTTACATTATCCCTGGAGGTGTCATTGTAGTTTTGCTTGTAATGTAAAAAACTGCTTCTTTTAATTAAACTTGAAAGGTTAATGGAATCCTGAAATGTTCTCATATACCTCTTCTGATGGTCGCTGGAGGAAGACTCAACTTTGTCCGAAAGGAAATTATGATGGGAAGGGTACTCATATTTCACTTTACTTGGAATTGGATGGTTCAGAAGACCTTCGTGATTCTAAAGTGTTTAATTATGTATGTAGTCCCATATAACATGAGGATTTATTCTGTGTAGCCAATCGTTGGTTCAAATCCTAGGATTAAAGTTTTGGTTGGCCTTGTTTCTTTCCACTGGACACTTTCAAACATGCAGGCAAGGGGTTTTTGTTGAATGATACTTGCATAGTGGAGGCCAATGTCACTGTCCTCGGAGCTGCAAAAGCACTGCTGTCTGCTTGTCTTCAGTTTCAATGTTGCTAAAATGATATTAACTGACTTATGAATATGAACGAAAGTTTTGCATCCACGATGCTAAATGTGGCGCTTCTATAGAACTCTAGAGCAGCAATCCTTTCCCACCAAATGACTTGTGGTTGAAAGGCATTTTTATCTTTGAATTTATGTTGGGCTCAAGTTTGTGCTTTTGTTTCAAAAATGATTGAAATGCATTTTTTGTTCAAAAATATGGTTGAGCGCCAAATATATCGAGTCTTGACCAGTAATGTCATACGACTAACATCTCGTCTATAGCCGAAACTTTGTTTTGCTTGTGCAATCTTAACTTCCTTGACAATGCTAAACCGTAAACATTGTTCAGTTTAATAAGAAATAAAATTGCAGAATATGTGTTTTGAAGCACCTAAAACCAGGTGATGGGTACCTTTTCAATGAAAAAAAGGCAACCTTTTGAAGCAAAGCATGACGGTTCTATCCTTTTTTTTTTTTCTTGACAAACAATAGCGTTGCTAGGTTCAGTTGTTAGTGTTCGGGGGGAGGGGATGGGTAGAGATCGAACCCGCACCGAGGTGCATAGGCATGATTGCTTTCCGCCACTGCAGTAAAGCGTCATCTGCAACGTTTATATCCTTTAAAGCTTTCTAGTTAGGAATAACACCTATATGTTTCCTTACAAGCAGGTGTTGGATACCTTTCGAATGAAACAATGGCAACCCTTTTGAAGCAAAGCATAACATTTCTATCCTTAAAAGCTTTCAAGTTAGGAATAATACACCTTTAATATTTCCTTATAAGCAGGAAAACATATTTGGTTCTAGAACAGAAAACCCGGTTGAATCCTTTGTAACTTGTATTGAATTATCGGAAAATCAAGTTTGTTGATATGACGAGTCTCAACTTCGATGACCAAGATGGTAAGATACATTATCTGTTTGCTTGAGTGTGTTGAAGTTGGAAATTAGAAGCTAATGTACACGTTTCTTTTCAGGGATACTGAGAACAATTTCGGATGCACCACCAACCCATTACACGGTAAAAGTACAATCGATTTTGTTGCTCACCAAACATAACTTGGAGAAATATGAATCTAGGGACTTTGAAGCGGGAGGATACAAATGGTACAATCCTCTCTCTATTTCTGAGAACAAGTTCTTACTGTTCCTTTTCTCATGAGCTTTGCGTTAATTGCTAGTGTTTTCTTCTTTTTTTGGAGCTGCGTTAAAGTACTATAAATTGTTGTTTTACTGTAGGAAACTGGTTTTCTATCTGAATGGAAACAAGAACAGGAATGTGAAAGAGCACATCTCTCTCTACTTGGTAATGTCTGGAGCAACTGCTCCCCAGATTTCTTCGGAAGTGTATGCTCTTTTCAGGTTGTTTATACTCGATCAGAACAACGGCAATTACTTCGTTCTTCAAGGTACCATTTCTTTCTTTTAAATCAACGGATAAAAAGGGCTTATATTTCTCATATTTGTGAAGCGTAGTCTCATTTTCCAATCTTTTTAAAATATGCATTGCTCAAAACCAAAGGAAAGGCGGTTTCATGGGATGAAACTCGATTGGGGATTCGATCAATTTCTCTCCCACAAAGCTTTCACTCAAGCTTCAAATGGATTTCTCATAGATGACACTTGTGTGTTGGGAGCAGAGGTCTTTGTTTCTGAAGAGAGAAGCAAAGGCAAAGGAGAGCGTCTATCAATGATAAAGGATCCTGTTACGTACAAGAATACTTGGAGGATTGACAACGTATCAAAGCTAGATGCGGAATCCTATGACTCAAAAACATTCATTGCTGGAGACCAGAAATGGTAAATAACACTAAACTTGTTAAACTTCGCTCTTGGTATAAGAAATTTCTCTTGAAGATATCGAAAACTTAAGTGCAGTTTATCTGAAAGTGTTGCAAATGTGTTGGTGGTTGTTGCAAGAAGATGCAGCTCTATCCCAAGGGAAAGGGCAATGGAGTTGGAACCCATCTTGCTTATTTTCTGGCGTTAGCCGAACCGAAATGATATGCAGAGTTTACCCTACGGATCCTAGACCGGCAGTATGGCTCGTGGCATATCTCTGGTAAAGGTGAAGATTTTGCGTAATCCTACTACTACATAATCATACAAGCAAACAAGGATTAGAACATCTAACAAACATTCAATTAAGGGTGGTTTTATTGCCGCCATCATGCTAAAATTCCCACCATGAACGACGATGAGACTCTAGTTCTTGGAGGTGTTTGAGTCGTGATCGCGTACCATGTTGGTGATACTTACTGTTGAACCTGCGTTCAGTGGAAAGCCAATATCGAGAATTTCTGATTGCAACCTACTGAAAATGTTCACAATTTTCGGTTGGTCGTAGCGAAAGATTTTAGGGTTTAATTCGTTTTGGGATTCGGGTAGCCCAATCAGTCATCGTCACGGTCCATTTTCTGAAAACATTCGAGTGTTTCTTCAAGAATGTGCTGAACTTGAAGACTGCAGTGTCTGGGGCATGACCATTTGGTGCACTCTTGAAATGTTGAAACTCATGTTGAAGTTCTAGTATTTAGCAGAAAGCAACTGAATGTTTTCAGCAACATGACAATAAACCGTATATAGACAACAATTTAATTTGTTTAGTGTCATCTAGTTCTATCTTTTATGAAAAGTTCGTAACCAACTCTATTTGCATGTTTTACCCTTGTGGAAACAGACTCTTTGCAATGTAAGAGTAAAGCTGTTTATGACAGACGTTCCTTCCTAGAGAGTCCTATTAGCTTGGAGTCACCATTTTACCTTTTTCTCCAATATACTATTGAACTGAGAATCCTTTTTGGTGATTGCAGCAAATCACTGGTTCAGTGCCTCAAATTCGGTGTGGGGATGGATGAGATTTACTACTCTGGGATCATTCATCCAGGCATACATTGTGTTGTGTTGAATGATACTTGCATTGTGGAGGCAGACGTCACTGTCCATGGAATTATTGATGCACTGTAGCCAAATAGTAAAATAGTACAAAATTCCTGCTGTGTGAAACTTTGGGGTTATAAAATAGTAAAGATAGTCGAATAAGGTGTTAAAAACACATTCATTTCACTTGTGAATACCGTTGTATCATTTGTGACTACATGGTGAATAAATACATCATTGTCTGCTCTTCATATACCTTTCTTTGTTTTCGGTTTCATTTTTCCTTCCATGGTGCTCGAGAGCATAGAATGCTCCGGACTTTTTAACCGTTAGATTTTGTTTTCTTTATTTTTAAACAAAGATTTGAATGGTTAAAGCACCCGGAGTACCCCATACTCTGAGGCACCGTAGAAAATCCTTTTTTTTTTTTCGTTGAACTTCAATTTGGTAGTTTACGGAGGAAAAGTTTGAAAATATATTGGGACAGGAAAGATAAATGAGACAATACTGAATTGGAAAATGTTGCATTTAATAAAAGTTGCGAACTTTACAGAATTCACAATGAATCAAATATACAAAGAACATGATAATACAGATTGAAGCATGCCTCACAGGCCCGTTCTGATAGCGAACAAGTTAACAATGAATACTTACAAGTCACTGATATGGACGAGGCGATTAGATAATTAGGGGAGGAGATGGCAAGATTAGCCAAAGGTTTTCTCGCCACTGTAACACATACAGGAAACCGTCATCCTCCTTGTAAGTTTCATAGATGGAATCCAAGCGACTGGCTGTAAAGAAATACACATAATAAAGTGGCTCCGAAAACATGATGCATGCGCTAAATTGTACTGGTCGAATGGATGACAACACGCTCTTTACCTGTTTGAGTTAAAGTGTTCTTCAAAAAAACAAAAAGAGCTTTCCCCGGGGTCAAGTGAAGCCTGCTGCTTAAGATATGGATAAACTGTCTGACAGACATATCTCTAGGAACTAGGAATCTAGAAGAAACAAGGAAACACGGGATAGAGGTCATTCTTCTTGAAGTGAGAATGCATAAACAAGCAGCTAAAATTGAATGAGGATCCTCTTCAGATCCTCTTTGTGAGAATTTCGGGGATCCTCAAATCATATCCGTTCATCATACATCGTACGGCCAGTTTTCGTCAGATATTGTTCATATTTAATTTTAAAGAAAAGTATTTTAAATGATTTCTGACCGCACGATATACGATGAACGGACACGATTTGAGGATCCACACAAAGAGGATCCGCATAGGATCCTCATTCGCTAAAATTGTCCAAGAAGTAAACCAACCAATTTCTATTAACGTTTTGAACTAAACATTGGGATTATACAAAATTGCAGATAAAGGAAATTCATCCATGCAAAAAAGATCCTCAGAACACAGAACGAGTAACAGAAGCCAAGCTCTCTGTTATTCAAGAACGAAGAGTTATATAGTTAGGATTCCCATAAGTATGTCACAGAAACCAGGAAGAAGGACCTAGAGACGGAAACTTTACTGACCTATAAGAATATCGAAATTCTTAGATCCTAGACAGTGTTATTTACAAATTGGGTAAATGACAAAAAACTACCTCAACTATTGGTGTCACGACACTTTCATACCTCATCTTTTAAAGTTGACAATGTCACACCTCATCTTTTAAAGTTGACAATGTCATACCTCATCTTACGAATTTGTGCCAATGTTATACCTTTCGTTAATTGGCCGTGAATTTTTCAGTTAAATGCTGACGTGGCTTGATTCGGGACCCATTTTTTATTAAAAAATTAATAATTTATTATTAAAAAAATTTATTTAATATTTTTTAAATATTAAAATAATAAAATAAAATAAAAAACCCTCAGTTCAGTTCGTTCCTCCCCCTTCTCTCCCCATCTTCCTGCAACCCAACCCAAAAATAAGAAGAAAAAGGAAGAAGAAGGAGGAAGAGAGGAAGAGGAGGAGGAGGAAGAAGAAGAAGAAAGAAAAAAAAAAAAAAAAAAGGAAACACCTAGTTCGTCCGCCCCGCCCCGCCCCCACCCCCACTCCCACCCACCCAACCTGCAGAAGAAGAAGAAAAAGAAGAAGAAGAAGAAGAAGAAGAAGAAGAAGAAGAGGACAGAAGAGAAGAAAAAAAAAAAAAAAAAAAAAGAGAACACCCAGTTTGTCCGCCCCCCACCCCACCTGCAGAAGAAGAAGAAGAAGAAGAAGAAGAGGGAAGAAAAAAAAAAAGAGAGAGAACACCCAATTTGTCCGGCGCCCCCCCCCCACCCGCCCCCGCCCCCACGCCCATCTGCAGAAGAAGAAGAAGAAGAAGAAGAGAGGACAAAAAAAAAAAAAAGAACACCCAGTTTGTCCGCCCCCCCCCCCCCCACCCGCCCCCACCCCCACCCCCACCCCACCTGCAGAAGAAGAAGAAGAAGAAGAGAGGAAAAAAAAAAAAGGAAACCCAGTTCGTTTGTCTCCCCCCCCCCACCCTCTTCCCTCCACACCCATTCCTCCTATTTTCTCTGCACCCACGTTCTCAACCTTCGAAATCGGCCTGCCGAAGGTTTCCCGATTCCATCGGGATCTGGGTTTTTTTTGGGTTTCAGGTAGTGGGTGCGAGGTTGGGTGCGAAGGTGGGGAGGTTAGGTGCGGAGAGTGGGTGCGGAGAGTGGAGGGGGGGTGCGGAGGGGGAAGACAAATTGGTTTTTTTTTTTTTTTTCTCTATTCTTTTTTCTGGGTTGCAGTTGCAGGGGAAAGAAAGATGGAGATGGGGAGAAGAGAGAGAAGGGGGGGAGGGGACGGCTGTTTTGGTTTTTTTTTTTTTTTTTTTTTTTAATAACTTTTTTTAATAATTTTAATATTTAAAAAAATATTAAATGATATATTTTTTATTTTTTAATAATTTTTTAATAAAAAATGGGTCCCGGATCAAGCCACGTTAGCATTTAACTGAAAAATTCACGGCCAATTAACGGAAGGTATAACATTGGCACAAATTCGTAAGATGAGGTATGACATTGTCAACTTCAAAAGATGAGGTATGAAAGTGTCGTGACACCAATAGTTAAGGTAGTTTTTTGTAATTTACCCTTACAAATTTTGATGTGAAATTGTAAACTCAGGTGTCATATTGCATTTAAGTTTGTTCTTGACGTAGGAAACATTGACCTTGTAGAAAATGAAGAGAACTGTGACAACTAAAACATACTTTTTCTTTTCCATTTCAAGCAGGTCTATCCAGGAATATCTTTCAATGTTCATCTGGAGAAAGACATAAAAAGAACACCCTAATCAGTTTTGACATCTTACCCACCCTCGCAACAATGCTTCCAATAAAGTCTAACCGTGTCCCTTGTACTTAAATTAAGCCACTTTATGATTGCACATGTGAGGTTATACGATAAAATCATCCTAAAATAATCAGTTCTTCCTGAGTGTGCTAGATCTATACACGAAATGTATTGAATTTTGGTTTCAACTATTTGTATATTTCATCGTTTTAAAACAAAGTACAAGAGAGAAGCTCTTATAGAGAGCTCGAGAGTGGCTGAAAAGCCAATGGACAAAGCCTGCTATCAGGTCACATAAAGAACCAAAGAATAAACTAGCTAACCCTAATTACAAGTTTCAAGGAAGAGCTAATCCTAGTTACAAGTTACAATGAAACACAAGCCCATCAATTAAGGGGCAAATTGAGGAACAAATAGAAAAGTGGCGGCTGCAACTCACACATGTGATTGTGAGTTGAAGAAGCAACTTGAACCTATACATCACGTCCCATACATCACTTCCAATACTCCCCCTCAAGCTGGATCAAGAGGGTTACTTGATCCAAGCTTGCACAACAACCGTTGAAACTGTGTAGAGTCTAGAGCTTTCGTGAAGAGATCAGCAAGTTGATCATGACTTCTAGTGTACACAGTGTTGATTACGTCGGATTGAACTTGTGTACGAATGTAATGACAATCAACTTGAATGTGCTTTGTCCTCTTATGAAATACAGGATTAGAAGCAATATGCATGGCGACCTGGTTGTCACAAAACAACGACATTGGTTCCTTGCTGGTGAAGCCAAGATCAAAGAGAAGACTCTTCAACCATATGAGTTCGCAAGCTACTACTGCCATGGCCCTATACTCAGCTTCAGCACTAGATCTTGTAACCACAGTTTGTTTCTTACTCTTCCATGTGACAAGATTACCTCCAACAAAAGTACAAAAACCGGTGGTGGACTTTCGATCAAGGGCATTACTATCCCAGTCAACATCAATGTAGGCCATGATGTGATTGGACCCATTTTTCTTCATGAGTATGCCTCTACCGACCGAACCCTTGAGGTATCTAAGGAATCTCTTGACAATCTCCCAATGAACCAATGTAAGAGAATGCATAAACTGGCTGACAAAGCTTACTGAGTAAGCAATGTCAGGCCGAGTAATCGTGAGGTAAATAAGTTTCCCAACCATGCGCTGATAAACACTAGGATTGGAAAGGGGCTCACCTTTGGTATCCAACTGAAGTTTGCTAACAAGGGGAGTGCGAGCAGGTTTGCACTCAAGCATGTGTGCTTCATCAAGAAGATCAACTACATACTTCCTTTGATTTAAGAATAACCCCTTGGAAGAAGTGGCCATCTCAATTCCAAGGAAGTATTTCAAGACTCCAAAGTCTTTAATGGCAAATTGTTGGTGGAGTTAGCACTTAAGAGCCTTGATTTCATCCATATTGTCCCTTGTAATTATAAGATCATCAACATATATAAGCACAATGACCTTGCCTAGTGCACCACTGTGAACAAACAAGGAGGAGTCAGCATGACTCATTTTGAACCCTGCAACTTCAAGAACTGAGCTCAGTTTGGAATACCAAGCTCGAGGAGATTGTTTGAGTCCATATATAGCCTTATGGAGCTTGCAAACTTTGTTAAGTTCACCTTCTTGTGGGTGTCTAAGGGGTAGCTTCATGTACACCTCTTCTTCAAGATCACCATGGAGAAAAGCATTTTTTACATCCATTTGAAACAAGGACCACTCGTGATTGACTGCCACTGATAGCAACACCCCCACTGTGTTTTTTGGCAACCGGGGCAAAAGTCTCCTTGTAATCAATACCATAGGTTTGTGTGAAACCACGTGCTACCAATCGAGCCTTATGTCTCTCAATGGTACCATTGGAATTGAATTTTGTCTTGTATATCCACCTACTCCCTATAGCCTTATTGCCTTTGGGAAGATCAACCACACTCCAAGTTTGATTGTCATCCAATGCTTTAAGCTCTTTATGCATGGCTTCTTGCCACACAGGTGTACACACGGCTTCTTGAAAACTTATTGGCTCAAGATTGTTTGACAATTGGTTGAGGAATGATGCATGGGATGTTGACAATTTTTTATAAGTAAGGGCTTCAGAGATAAGGTACCTTGCAGAGTACGTAACGTACTCCTGTAACCTTAACGGTGGATGTCGATCTCGAGCAGGGTTCCTTCTTGGTGCTACTACAGATTGTGGAGTTGCAGCTTATGGTGCTGGAGCACTAGGTACTTCCTCACTGACCACTGCATCAATGTGGGAATTATTGATAGGGTTTGGGGAGTTTACATGAATTTCTCTAGGAGTAGGCAGTGGAAAGGTGTCCATTAGACTCCCCTTGAGGATTATTCTCAGTCCTTGTGAAAGAAAGGAGTGAGTTCATCAAACCGAATATCCCTAGAGACAACAAGCTTCCCAGTGTGTGGGTTATAACATTTATATCCTTTTTGAAAACTGGAGTACCCCATAAACGCACATTTGACAGCTCTAGGTTCTAGTTTATCACGATGAGTAGCTTGGATGTGAACATAACAAGTACATCCAAAGATCCTGAGATGAGTCAAATTCACGGTTCTTCCTTTCATAACTTCAAAAGGTGACTTGGCATTCAACACACGAGTTGGAAGTCTGTTAATGAGGTAAGTTGCAGTAAGAAGTGCTTGGGACCAGAATCTCTTGGGAACTTGCATCTAAAACATAAGAGACCTTGTTTTCTCCAACAAATCCCTATTCTTTCTCTCGGCTACATCGTTTTGTTGTGGTGTACCAACACAACTAGTTTGATGCAAGATACCATGATTGCTCAAGTAATTGGACATGTTATTGGATGTATACTCGGTGCTATTATCTGACCTTAAGGTATATAATTTAGAGGAGAACTGATTGGCTATTAGTTTATGGTAATCTTTGAAAGCTTCAAAAAATTCACTTTTAAACTTTAAAAGATACAACTAGGTAA
This sequence comes from Heteromeles arbutifolia, assembly GCA_024362995.1. Classification (NCBI taxonomy): domain Eukaryota; kingdom Viridiplantae; phylum Streptophyta; class Magnoliopsida; order Rosales; family Rosaceae; genus Heteromeles; species Heteromeles arbutifolia. Next base: position 27,281,655 of record JANCRC010000006.1, read on the forward strand.
CCCTAGAATAATCATCAATAAAAGTGACATAATACTTGTACCCATCAAATGACTCAACATGAGAAGGTCCCCAAATATCTGAGTGAACAACTTCAAAAAGCTTACTGGTTCTAGATTAAGAGGATACAAAAGGCAGTCCAGTGGATTTTGACATTTGACAGGTCTCACACTCATGTGTGTTTTTACAAAAATTTGGAAATAACTTAGACATCACCGGTTATGAGGGATGAGCGAGATGTTGGTGCCAAAGTTGGTACTCCTGGGCATGACTTAGGTTGGCAATGAGATCCTTAACAAGATTGAACTTCTTTGAGAGGTAGTAAAGACCATATAAGAAAAACCCTTCACCAATCTTCGTCTGAGTGACTCGATCCTGAAACACAACATTATGAGGAGAAAATATGGCAAGGCAGTCCAAAGTTTGTGTGATTTTTCCTATGGACAAAAGCTGGAATAGAAATGAAGGTACATAAAGTACAGTAGACTCTACATCATTACCCATCAACCTCATTTTTCCTTTCCCTAGAATAGGTTCTCCTTTCCCATTTGCTACAGATACATGAGTAGGATTAGTTAATTTTTGAAACTCATGTAGATTGGATGTTTTATTTGTTATATGGTCAGTGGCACCTGAGTCTACAATCCAAAAATCATGTGTGAGATGTGCATTGAGAGCAGTGGAAAGGGCACTAATAATACCTGGGATATTGTCGTGTGTTGTGATATCTGAACCTGCCAAGAAGCTAGCAAATTTTCCAAGCATGGCAGTATGGTTTTCAGTGATCATCTTTTCATTCTCAGTCGTCCCGTTCTTTCTTTGGAGAAAGGCATCAAATTCATTAATCAAGGAAATTGGATTTGAAGTGAAGTTTGCCATTTGATTAGCTGAACAGCTAGTTGAATGAAGGGCTTCTGGAGCAAACCATTTCCCATCTTTGATCATTTTCCATTCCTTGTCAAACTTAGGCTTTAACTCAGGGTGTAAGATCTAACATTTATCCCGTAGGTGCCCCTTAGTGTTGCAATATGTGCACTTCCAGTCAGCCTTCTTCCCATTAAAAACTCTTTCACCAGAGATTTTGTGGTTACTAGTGAAAGCCCTAGCCTCAGAGCTAGACTTGGGCTCAATATGCATTACCTTTCTTCGAGTTTATTCCCTTTGAACTGCATGGCACACACTGATGAATGATGGTAGCTCTGGAGTCATTAGCAAATGACTACGAAGGTCTTCATACTCAGCTCCCAAGCTTGCCAACAGTTGAAACACTTTATCTTTATCAGCCTTCTTCAAGAGTACAGCGGATTCGGTTGTGTGTGGACGACATAGATCAAGTTCATTCCATATAGATTTCATGCTTCCAAGATGCTGAACGAAGGATTGATCATTTTGCTTTAGGCCAGCAACGCTCTTCTTCAATTCAAACACACGTGTAACATTGTTTTGGCTGCCATACATTTCCTTTACAGATTCCCATAGAAGGTGAGAAGATCCTACGTAGCTGAAGAGCTCCGACAACTTGGGCTCCATCGAGTTAAGAATCCAAGACATTACAAGCTGATCGTTTGAGTGCCATGCATCAAAGAAAGGTGAGGAAAAATCTGGAGGCTCGATGGTTCCATTTACGTACCTTAGCTTCGATCTTCTTCCTAGGGCAAGAGAGACGGCTCGTGACCAAGGCAAATAGTTGAACTCGTTCAACAATACTGAGCATAGTCGTTGGTTTAGATTGATCTCACTGTGTATTATGTTAGTTGGTGTTGAGGTTGAGGAAATTGTTGCCTCAGAACCAAATGGATTGTCTTCTGCCATCTCAACATGTGAGATCCCACATCACCTAGGGGAGTGGATCCTGTGAGCTTTATATGTATATTCCCATCTCTACCTAGCTCGAGGCCTTTTGGGAGCTCACTAGCTTCGGGTTCCATCGAAACTCCGAAGTTAAGCGAGTGGCACGCGAGAGCATTCCCATGATGGGTGACCCACTGGGAAGTTGCTCGTGAGTTCCCAGAAACAAAACCGTGAGGGCGTGGTCGGGGCTCAAAGCGGACAATATCGTGCTACGATGGTGGAGCGGGCCCGGGAAGTGATCTGCCCCGGGCCGGGATGTGACACAACAAATGATGAACAGAAGGAAAAATGAACTGAAAAGAAAACAACAGAGACAAGACCCTAAAGTTCCTGCTCTGATACCATATTGAATTTTGGTTTCAATTATTTGTGTATTTCATCGTTTTAAAACAAAGTACAAAAGAGAAGCTCTTATAGAGAGCTCGAGAGTGGCTGAAAAGCCAATGGACATAGCTTGGTATCAGCCCACATAAAGAACCAAAGAATAAACTAGCTAACCCTAATCACAAGTTTCAAGGAAGAGCTAATCCTAGTTACAAGTTACAATGAAATACAAGCCCAGCAATTAAGGAGCAAATTAAGGAACAAATAGAAAAGTGGCGGCTGCAACTCACACATGTGATTGTGAGTTGAAGAAGCAACTTGAACCTATACATCACGTCCTATACATCACTTCCAATAAAATGGGATGAAAAAAACAACATCGATCAACGATACACAACTCTTGGAGGTGACAATGGGAACCAACATGTTAAAACTTAAATTTACTTCCATGTTTTGAAAGTTTTGAACAAATAAAAAAATTGCCTGAAAGTGAATCTCAAACCACATAACATAATAACAACTTCAGAAAGAAAATGTCGGAGATTCTTCACATATGTAATCCACATGAATTAAAATTTGTCCTTTTTTCGCCACACAAACCAAAAATTTGTCATTTCAAAACATGCATCCATCAAAATCTCTCAGCCACTAAAACGTTATCATCTCTCAATCGGGTCAATGTCAAATTGTAATGGAATAATAATTAAATCTTTAACAAATATTAAGCAACAAAAATGCGTAAATAAATTAAACAAATTAAGAAATTCTAATCGACCAAGAGATCATAAACAAGGATAAATTTTCATATTTCCAAATTCCGAGTGCATTATTAATTTCCCAGTATCATGGCATTTTCAAAAACAAAAATCACTGAAAATAAAATAAAAAAACTCACCGGAACTCGATCTGGGTAGTTTGCAATTATATATTTTTATTCTTCAAGTCGTTCATCAATAATAAAAAAAAAAACCCCAATAATTAGCACAAAAAAAAAAAACAATATTTTGCAATTACATTTTTATTTGGTCACAGAAAACTAGTGCTCTACCCAAATGGAAACAAGACAAGACGAGGAATGTGGTAGGCCAAATCTCTCCCTACTTGGAAATGGCGGATGGTGATTCTCTTCAGATTGGTTGGGAAGTTTATGTTGATTTTATTAAGGGTAAAAATGTAACTGTATTCTCTAGAGGTGTAACTTGAGGATAGTATAGTAGTTAGTTTTGACAGCTGTTATGATTAGTTAGCTTACTCACTAAGTTTTGTGCCTTGTATAAATACTCAAGTGTGTAATATTATTCTGATGATGAAATACAAGATACTTCTCCTAATATGGTATCACCCGCCTTCTATGTCTCACGACCTTCGATCTAATTTCTCGCTTCTTCTCTGATTTGATCGTCTTCTCTTCGATCTTCAACACTGACTGCAAACCTTAATTCTTCAAGATTTGGCTATGGCGACTTCCAATTCACTGCCGTTATCGAACTCCGGTTCACCGATTCATCCATCTTCTAATGCGATTCCAAACCCTAAAAAATGCTTCGACAGTTACCTTTATCACCATCCTAAACATTGGCTCCATGGTCCCGATTAAGCTCACAACCACCAATTATCTCACCTGGAGTGCACTTTTTGCTCCTATCTTCCGCATGTACAATCTTACTGGTATGATTGATGGATCTTTGTAAGCACCACCTCAATTTCTTCGTGATTCTTCTAGTAATCGTACTACGATCTTGAATCCGGAGTATGTAGCGTGGTTTGAGAATGATCAGAATTTTCTTATCTGGATCAATTTTACACTTTCTGAATCCCTATTTCCGTACACTGTTGGAGTTACATCTGCTCGTGAACTCTGGACAAAATTGGAATCGCGTCTTGCAGCAGCTTCTCAGTCTCTCATATTCATGAACTTCTTTCACGGCTTCGCAATCTGACCAAAGGTGAATTATCTGCTGCTCAATATCTCCAGCAAATTGAGGAAATTGCTGATGTTTTTGCCAGTGCCGGAGCTCCGATTGAGGATTCTGAACTTCTCTCTGTTACTCTTCATGGCTTGCCTCCTGAATTTGATTCCTTTGTAGATGCTATTCAATTTCATCTTGGTACTACTACACTTGATGAATTACATGGTCTGCTTCTTAGCAAAGAGATTCAACTTGCAAATCGCAAGAAAACCACCACTGCCACACCTTTTTAGGTATATCATTCTTCTGCTGGTATTCTTCCTACCCCGCATCTCTCACCATCTCAAGCCTTCTCGACTCATTCTACATTCAATCATAACAATCAGGGTCGTGGCTTTTCCAATTCTCGAAATTAGAATCGTGGTAATCATGGCAATCGTGGTAATCATGGCAATCGTGGTAATTTTCGGTATAATAATTCAAGGCCAAATTACAACCGTGGAGGTCGTAACAATTCCAACAGTTCTGGAAATTACAACAACGCTGGTAAGAAGATCATCCGTCAAATCTGTCGACAGTTTGATCATGAACATATGAATGTCCTCACATGATGAATTCAAGTTACAATGGTAAATCCTCGCAGTCGGCTATGGTTACTAATACATCGTCCTCTACACCATCATGGCTTGTTGACTTTGGTGCTAGTTCCCATATGACCAACTCATATGCTCATCTTCAAAGTCCAGAAGCTTACACTGGTCCAAACTAAGTCTTTATTAGTGATGGCAAAGGTTTGCCCATTCTTCATTATGGCTCTTCGATTTTACCTACATCCACTTGTACTTTTAAACTGAATAATGTGTTGCATGTTCCTGATTTGAAACAAAATCTTCTGTCTGCAAATCAATTTTTGCTTGAGAATTGGTGTTCTATGCATCTTTATCCTTTTCACTTCACTGTGAAGGATCTTTCCTCGGGGAGGATGCTTTTTAAAGGACCTGTTCAAGATGGTTTCTATCATTTTCATGCCTGTCGATTTACTTCATCTGCTGGTATTAAAGCTTTTGCCACAGCTACTAAGGTTTCAAACACCATATGGCACCAAAGATTGGGTCATCCATCTACTAAAGTTCTAAATAAGTTGTCTGCACAGTCTTGTATTTCTGTTTTACATGGTACAAATAAGCCATTTTGCTCAAATTGTGCTTTAGGCAAGTGTTCAAGGTTTCCTTTTGTTTCAGCTTCTTGTAGTAGCAAAAAGCCTCTTGAACTCATTTACACAGATGTATGGGGGCCAACATCTGTTATTTCTAGTCATGGATATCGGTACTATGTCATTTTTGTGGATGATTACACCAAATACAACTGGTTTTTTCCTTTGAAGTATAAATCTGATGTCTTTCAAATCTTTGTGCAATTTAAATCTTTGGTTGAGAACTCTCTAGGTACTAAAATCATTGCTTTGCGGTCTGACTCTGGTGGAGAATATTTAAGTTCTTCTTTCTCCAAATTTTTGGTTAATCATGGTATTGAACATCAATTAAGTTGTCCCCAAACTCCAGAGCAGAATGGATGTGTTGAGAGAAAGCACATGCACCTAGTTGAAACTGCTAGGACTCTGTTAGCTGCATACAAGGTTCCTTATGTCTATTGGGTTGAGGCCTTTGCTACTGCAATCTATTTGATAAACAGGCTTCCTACTGCTACCAACTCTTCACTTTGGGAATCTTCATTCAAGAAATCTCCAGATTACAGTACTCTCAGAGTGTTTGGTTGCAGTTGTTTTCCATGGCTGCAACCTTATACTTTCTCCAAACTAGAACCAAAAAGCAAGTTATGTGTGTTCTTGGGGTACATGTTGCATCACCGGGGTTATAAGTGTCTTGATCCAATCACAAAGATGATGTATATTTCGAGGCATGTATTGTTTGATGAATCCAGTTTTCCATTTCATCAGTCATTTTTCCTATCTTCAAATACTTCTTCCCCACCACCTCAACCACTTGTACAATCTTCATTACCTATACCATCTGAACTCACCTTTACCTCTATTACCTCCTCACCCTCACAACCTTCCATTTCCACTTCAATCTCTCCAAATATTTCTAAAGCTTCTCAACCTTCACTGCCATCTACATCAGCTTCTTTCTCTGCATCCACTCACCTTCCAACTAGTGATTCTGACTCTCTTCCTATTCCCTTACCTTCTAATATTCATTCAATGCAAACACAGTCCAAATCAGAGATTTTTAAACCAAAAGTATATGCTGCCACTAAACATCCACTTCCCTCTCATATTTCTCAAGATTTTACACCTACTACCTATTTGCAAGCTTCAAAGTATCCTCATTGGCGACAAGCAATGCAAGAAGAGTACAATGCCTTGTGTAGCACAGACACATGGTCTTTGGTTCCTTCCTCTCCATCTCAGAACTTGGTAGGCTGCAAATGGGTTTTTTGAATCGAGAGAAAACCAGATAGATCTATTGAACGGTTTAAAGCCTGGTTGGTAGCAAAATGTTTTCACCAACAAGAGGGACTGGATTATTCTGAAACGTTTACTCCAGTAGCTAAACCTGTCACTATCAGATTGCTTCTTACTCTTGCTTCTCAGTTCAACTGGTTCTTGAATCAACTGGATGTGAGCAATGCCTTTTTCCATGGCACACTTCAAGAGTTAATGTTCATGCAGCAACCTCCTGGTTTTGAGGTTTCTAGTCATCCACATCATGTTTGCAAGCTTCATAAATCCTTATATGGATTAAAACAAGCTCTACGGGCTTGGTATGATAAGTTACAAGGTGTTCTTCACTGGATCTTAGAATGATCACTCTCTTTTTGTCAAACGATCTCCACATCTCATGTTTGTACTGGTGTATGTGGACGATATACTGGTTACTGGACCATCGTCTAGTGAGTGTCATCAAGTTATCTCTCAGCTTAGCAGCATATTTCCTATTAAAGATATTGGACCACTTCATTATTTTCTTGGGATTGAAGTAAATAGGTCATCCTCTGGCATTTTCCTTAATCAGATCAAGTACACCTTGGATCTCTTACAAAAAGCAAACATGGATGGAGCAAAGCCTTGCAATACACCTTTGAGTACTTCTAAACTTGATCATACTTCTCCTTTACTTGAAGATGCCACTGAATGCAGGTATTTGGTTGGTGCTTTTCAGTATCTTACATGGACCCGACCTGATATCAGCTTTGCAGTTAATCTAGTTTGCCAATTCACACATGCTTCTCGACTTTCTCATCTTCAAGTTGTCAAGAGACTTCTTCAGTACTTAAAAGGATCCATTGAACTTGGTTTGTTTTTCCAAATCTTCATCTCTTTTCTGTCTTCAAGCCTTTTCAGATGTTGATTGGGCAGGTTGCTCCATTGAGAAAAGATCTACTGGAGGATTTTGTTTTTTTTTGGGCAATTCTATCATTAGTTGGAGTGCTAAAAAGCAACCAACTGTGGCTCGTTCTTCTACAAAAGCAGAGTATCGTTCTCTTGCCAATACAACTGCTGAGATCACCTGGATATGAAAACTTCTTGTTGATATTGGATACAAAATGCCTTATCCTCCTCAGCTTTGGTGTGACAATGTTTCAGCCATTTCACTTGCCAAAAATCCAATTTTTCATGCTCGGACCAAGCATATTGAAATTGATTATCATTACATTCGGGAGAAAGTTTTGGCTCAACATGTCATTGTTCAATTTGTTTGTACTCAAGATCAAATTGCTGATATTTGTACTAAGGCACTATCAAAACCCAGATTTTTGTTTCTTCGTTCTAAACTAGCACTTCGGATCCCTTAGTTTAGTTTAAGGGGGGATATTAAGGGTAAAAAATGTAACAGTATTCTCTAGAGGTGTAACTTGAGGATAGTATAGTAGTTAGTTTTGACAGCTGTTATGATTAGTTAGCTTACTCACTAAGTTTTGTGCCTTGTATAAATACTCAAGTGTGTAATATTATTCAGATGATGAAATACAAGATATTTTTCCTAATAGATTTCAGGTTTTTTTTGCTTGATCAGGAGAAAGGGTGTACTTGGTTTTCCAAGGTATTGCATCGTAAAGTTTATTTCATCTAGTGGAGTGACGACTCGTTCTTTTTCATATTTTCCTAGTCTTGCTTTTAATTTGCTGATCCATTTTCATGTTGCATTTCTTAACTAGATGTCAATGAAAAGGAAAAGTGTTTTCATGGGATTATGCCTTATTCGGGTTTCGATCAATTCATCCCTCTTAAAGCGTTTACTAATGCTTCCAACGGATATCTCATGGAAGACGTGTATTTGGAGCGGACATTTTTGTTTGTAAAGAAAGAAGAATAGGAAATGGAGAGCGTCCATCAATGATCAAGGATGCTGTTAAGTGCAAGCATGTTTGGAAGGTTGAGAACTTTTCAATGTTAGATGTTGAGAGTTACTACTCACAACTCTTAATTGCTGAAGACCTGAAATCGTATCTCCAATAGGTTTTCAATTTACTATCTTATCAATACCTTTTCTTTGCTGAAGTCAATTTTCATCTAACAGAAAACAGATGGATATACTTTCAGAGGTTTGAACTACAAATGCAATTTGTACGTACATAATGTTTACATTATCCCTTAAGGTGTCAAGTTGTAGTTTTGCTTCTAATGTAAAAAACTGCTCCTTTTAATTAAACTTGAAAGGTTAATGGAATCTTGAAATGTTCTCATATACCTCTTATGATGGTCGCTGGGGAAGATTCAGCATTGTCCGAAAGGAAATTATGATGGGAAGGGTACTCATATTTCACTTTACATGGAATTGGATGGTTCAGAAGAACTTCGTGATTCTGAAGTGTTTGCTGAGTTTTCCCTGCACATTGTAGATAAATCCCTTCCTAAACAAGTCTTCTGAAGGTAAATTTGTCCTCTTTCAATCTTTAATTATGTATATAGTCCCATATAACACGAGGATTTATTCCATGTAGCTAATCGCTGGCTCAGTGCCGCGGATTAAAGTTTTGGTTGGCCTTGTTTTATTCCACTGGACACTTTCAAACATGCAGGCAATGGGTTTTTGTTGAATGATACTTGCATAGCGGAGGCCAATGTCACTGTCCTCGGAGCTGCAAAAGCACTGCAGCCTGCTTGTCTTCAGTTTCAATGTTGCTAAAATGATGTTAACTGACTTATGAATATGAATGAAAGTTCTGCGTCCACGATATGGTTTGTACTAAATGCGGCACTTCTATAGAACTCTAGAGCAGCAATCCTTTCCCACCAAATGACTTGTGCTTGAAAGGCATTTTTATCTTTGAATTTATGTTGGGCTCAAGTTTGTGCTTTTGTTTCAAAAATGATTGAAATGCATTTTTTGCTTAAAAATATGGTTGAGCGCCAAATATATAGAGTCTTGACCACTAATGTCATACGGCTAACATCTCTTGTCTATAGCCGAAACTTTGTTTTGCTTGTGCAATCTTAACTTCCTTGACAATGCTAAACCGTAAACATTGTTCAGTTTAATAAGAAATAAAATTGCAGAATATGTGTTTTGAAGCACCCAAAACCAGGTGATGGATACCTTTTCAATGAAAAAAAGGCAACCTTTTGAAGCAAAGCATGACGGTTCTATCCTTTTTTCTTTTTTTTTTTTTTTCTTGACAAACAATAGCGTTGCTAGGTTCAATTGTTAGTGTTCAGGGGGAGGGGATGGGTAGAGATCGAACCCGCACCAAGGTGCATAGGCATGATTGCTTTCCGCCACTGCAGTAAAGCGTCATCTGCAACATTTATATCCTTTAAAGCTATCTAGTTAGGAATAATTATGTGTCGACCAGTCACCTGTCAGAATCAAATAAGTCATTTATGTATCAATTATCTACTGTATTTATTCCTAACAGTGTGCAGGAGGCTTTAGCTGATCCACGTTGGCAAGCAGCAATGAATGAAGAGTTAAAGTCTTTGGAGAAGAATGCTACCTGGGAGATCACAGACTTGCCAGCTGATAAGAAACCTATGAGATGTAAATGGGTTTATACTGTGAAGTATAAAGCTAATGGGACGGTGGATTGCTTTAAGGCAAGACTGGTAGCAAAAGGATACACTCAAAAATATGGAATTGACTATATAGATACATTTGCTCCTGTAGCCAAGATCAACATCGTTCGTGTTTTGTTGTCCTTGGTTGCAAATCTTGATTGGCCTTTACAGCAGTTTGATGTGAAGAATGCCTTCTTGCATGGAGATTTGACAGAAGAGATTTATATAGATCTTGCACCTGGATGTAATGCTCCAGATAAATACAAAAGAAAGGTGTGCAGGTTGAAGAAATCCTTGTCTGGCTTGAAGCAGTCTCCTCGAGCATGGTTTGGAAGATTCACAAAATCTATGAGAGCATTTGGTTACAGACAAAGTAACTCAGATCTTACTTTGTTCCTAAAAAGACATAATGGGAAGCTTATTGCACTTATTGTGTATGTAGACGATATGGTGGTAACAGGTAATGATCCGGAAGACCGTGTGGCCTTGCAAAGATACATGTCTACAGAATTTGTCACATCCCCGCCCGGGGTGCATCACTTCCCGGGCCCACTCCACCACCGTAGCACGATATTGTCCGCTTTGGGCCCCGACCACGCCCTCACGGTTTTGTTTCTGGGAACTCACGAGCAACTTCCTAATGGGTCACCCATCCTTGGAGTGCTCTGGCCCCCTTCTCGCTTAACTTCGGAGTTCCTACGGAACCCAAAGCCAGTAAGCTCTCAAAAGGCCTCGTGCTAGGTAAGGATGGGAATATACATTTAAGGATCACTCCCTTGGGCGATGTGGGATGTTACAATCCACCCCCCTTAGGGGCCCGACGTCCTCGTCGGCACACACGCGGCCAGGGTTAGGCTCTGATACCAATTGTCACATCCCGGCCCGGGGTGCATCACTTCCCAGGCCCACTCCACCACCGTAGCACGATATTGTTCGCTTTGGGCCCCGACCACGCCCTCACGGTTTTGTTTCTGGGAACTCACGAGCAACTTCCCAATGGGTCACCCATCCTGGGAGTGCTCTAGCCCCCTTCTCGCTTAACTTCTGAGTTCCTACGGAACCCGAAGCCAGTGAGCTCCCAAAAGGCCTCGTGCTAGGTAGGGATGAGAATATACATTTAAGGATCACTCCCCTGGGCGATGTGGGATGTTACAGAATTTGAAATGAAGGACCTTGGATCCTTAAAATATTTTTTAGGGATTGAGGTGTTGAGAAGCAGTTCTGGAATTTTCTTGTCTCAGAGGAAGTATATTATTGATTTGTTGCACGAAACTGGCATGTCAACTTGTCAGCCAGTAGCTACACCATTAGAAAAAGGATTGAAACTTAGTGTTGATTCTAATCAAGTACCAGTTGACAAAGGAAGATACCAAAGGTTAGTAGGCCGTTTGATGTATTTGGCACACACAAGACCGGACCTTGCTTATGCCTTGAGTGTAGTGAGTCAATACATGCATGATCCTGGAGAACAACATATGAATGCCGTGATGAGAATATTGCGATATTTGAAGGGAAGTCCGGGCAAAGGAATTTTGTTTAAAATGAATAATCACTTTAGCTTTGAAGGTTATACTGATGCAGAATGGGCAAGTTCAATTGACGATAGGCGCTCAACATCAGGTTACTTTACGTTTATTGGGGGTAACTTGGTTACATGGAGAAGTAAGAAACAAAATGTGGTTGCCCGTTCCAGTGCAGAAGCCGAATATAGAGGTATGGCTTTGGGAATTTGTGAAATTTTGTGTTACTTCCGTGTTTTGAAAGTTTTGAACAAATAAAAAAACTGCCTGAAAATGAATCTCAAACCACATAACATAATAACAACTTCAGAAAGAAAATGTCAGAGATTCTTCACATACGTAATCCACATGAATTAAAATTTGTCCTTTTTTCGCCACAAACCAAAAATTTGTCATTTCAAAGCATGCATCCATCAAAATATCTCAGCCACTAAAACGTTATCATCTCTCTATCGGGTCAATGTCAAATTGTAATAGAATAATAATTAAATCTTTAACAAATATTAAGCAACAGAAACACGTAAATAAATTAAACAAATTAAGAAATTCTAATCGACCAAGAGATCATAAACAAGGATAAATTTTCATATTTCCAAATTCCGAGTGCATTATTAATTTCCCAGTATCATGGCATTTCCAAAAACAAAAATCACTGGAAAAAAAATAAAAAAACTCACCGGAACTCGATCTGGGTAGTTTGCAATTATATATTTTTATTCTTCAAGTTGTTCATCAATAATAATAAAAAAAACCCCCAATAATTAGCACCAAAAAAAAAAACAATATTTTGCAATTACATTTTTGTTTGGTCACAGAAAACTAGTGCTCTACCCATATGGAAACAAGACAAGACGAGGAATGTGGTAGGCCAAATCTCTCCCTACTTGGAAATGGCGGATGGTGATTCCCTTCAGACTGGTTGGGAAGTTTATGTTGATTTCAGGTTCTTTTTGCTTGATCGGAAGAAAGGATGTACTTGGTTTTCCAAGGTATTGCATCGTCAAGTTTATTTCATCTAGTGGAGTAACGACTCGTTCTTTTTCATATTTTCTTAGTCTTGCTTTTAATTTGCTGATCCATTTTCATGTTGCATTTCTTAACTAGATGTCAATGAAAAGGAAAAGTGTTTTCATGGGATTATGCCTTATTCGGGTTTAGATCAATCCATCCCTCTTAAAGCGTTTACTAATGCTTCCAACGGATATCTCATGGAAGACGTGTATTTGGAGCGGACATTTTTGTTTGTAAAGAAAGAAGAATAGGAAATGGAGAGCGTCTATCAATGATCAAGGATGCTGTTAAGTGCAAGCATGTTTGGAAGGTTGAGAACTTTTCAATGTTAGATGCTGAGAGTTACTACTCACAACTCTTAATTGCTGAAGACCTGAAATCGTATCTCCAATAGGTTTTCAATTTACTATCTTATCAATACCTTTTCTTTGCTGAAGTCAATTTTCATCTAACAGAAAACAGATGGATATACTTTCAGAGGTTTGAACTACAAATGCAATTTGTACGTACATAATGTTTACATTATCCCTTAAGGTGTCAAGTTGTAGTTTTGCTTCTAATGTAAAAAACTGCTCCTTTTAATTAAACTTGAAAGGTTAATGGAATCTTGAAATGTTCTCATATACCTCTTATGATGGTCGCTCGAGGAAGATTCAGCTTTGTCCGAAAGGAAATTATGATGGGAAGGGTACTCATATTTCACTTTACTTGGAATTGGATGGTTCAGAAGACCTTCGTGATTCTGAAGTGTTTGCTGAGTTTTCCCTGCACATTGTAGATAAATCCCTTCCTGGAACAAGTCTTCTGAAGGTAAATTTGTCCTCTTTCAATGTTTAATTGTGTATATAGTCCCATATAACATGAGGATTTATTCCGTGTAGCTAATTGCTGGTTCAGTGCCGAGGATTAAAGTTTTGGTTGGCCTTGTTTGATGCCACTGGACACTTTCAAACATGCAGGCAAGGGGGTTTTTGTTGAATGATACTTGCATAGCGGAGGCCAATGTCACCGTCCTCGGAGTTGCAAAAGCACTGCAGCCTGCTTGTCTTCAGTTTCAATGTTGCTAAAATGATGTTAACTGACTTATGAATATGAATGAAAGTTCTGCGTCCACGATATGGTTGTTACTAAATGCGGCGCTTCTATAGAACTCTAGAGCAGCAATCCTTTCCCACCAAATGACTTGCGCTTGAAAGGCATTTTTATCTTTGAACTTATGTTGGGCTCAAGTTTGTGCTTTTGTTTCAAAAATGATTGAAATGCATTTTTTGCTCAAAAATATGGTTGAGCGCCAAATATATAGTCTTGACCAGTAATGTCATACGACTAACATCTCTTGTCTATAGCCGAAACTTTGTTTTGCTTGTGCAATCTTAACTTCCTTGACAATGCTAAACCGTAAACATTGTTCAGTTTAATCAGAAATAAAATTGCAGAATATGTGTTTTGAAGCACCTAAAACCAGGTGATGGATACCTTTTCAATGAAAAAAAGGCAACCTTTTGAAGCAAAGCATGACGGTTCTATCCTTTTTTTTTTTTTTTTTTTTTTTCTTGACAAACAATAGCGTTGCTAGGTTCAATTGTTAGTGTTCAGGGGGAGGGGATGGGTAGAGATAGGAATAACACCTATATTTTTCCTTACAACCAGGTGATGGATACCTGTCAAATGAAACAATGGCAACCCTTTCGAAGCAAAGCATAACATTTCTATCCTTAAAAGCTTTCAAGTTAGGAATAATACACCTTTAATTTTTCCTTATAAGCAGGAAAACATATTTGGTTCTAGAACAGAAAACCCGGTTGAATCCTTTGTAACCTGTATTGAATTATCGGAAAATCAAGTTTGTTGATATGACGAGTCTCAACTTCGATGACCAAGATGGTGAGATACTTTATCTGTTTGCTTGAGTGTGTTCAAGTTGGAAATTAGTAGCTAATGTACACGTTTCTTTTCAGGGATACTGGGAACAATTTCGGATGCACCACCAACCCATTACACAGTAAAAGTACAATCGATGTCGTTGCTCACCAAACATAACTTGGAGAAATATGAATCTGGGGACTTTGAAGCGGGAGGTTACAAATGGTACAATCCTTTCTCTCTATTTCTGAGAACAAGTTCTTACTGTTCCTTTTCTCATGAGCTTTGCGTTAATTGCTAGTGTTTTCTTCTTTTTTTGGAGCTGCGTTAAAGTACTATAAATTGTTGTTTTGCTGTAGGAAACTGGTTTTCTATCCGAATGGAAACAAGAACAGGAATGTGAAAGAGCACATCTCTCTCTACTTGGTAATGTCTGGAGCAACTGCTCCCCAGATTTCTTCGGAAGTGTACGCTCTTTTCAGGTTGTTTATACTCGATCAGAACAACGGCAATTACTTCGTTCTTCAAGGTACCATTTCTTTCTTTTAAATCAACGGATAAAAAGGGCTTATAGTTCTCATATTTGTGAAGCGTCGTCTCATTTTCCAATCTTTTTAAAATATGCATTGCTCAGAATCAAAGGAAAGGCGGTTTTATGGGATGAAACTCGATTGGGGATTCGATCAATTTCTCTCCCACAAAGCTTTCACTCAAGCTTCAAATGGATTTCTCATAGATGACACTTGTGTGTTGGGAGCAGAGGTCTTTGTTTCTAAAGAGAGAAGCAAAGGCAAAGGAGAGCGTCTATCAATGATAAAGGATCCTGTTATGTACAAGAATACTTGGAGGATTAACAACGTATCAAAGCTAGATGCGGAATCCTACGACTCAAAAACATTCATTGCTGGAGACCAGGAATGGTATATAACACTAAACTTGTTAGACTTCGCTCTTGGTATAAGAATTTTCTCTCGGAGATATCGAAAACTTAAGCGCAGTTTATCTGAAAGTGTTGCAAATGTGTTGGTGGTTGTTGCAGGAAGATGCAGCTCTATCCCAAGGGAAAGGGCAATGGAGTTGGAACCCATCTTTCTTTTTTTCTGGCGTTAGCCGAACCGAAATCTCTTCCTCCTGGCTGTCAAATATATGCAGAGTTTACCCTACGGATCCTAGACCGGCAGTATGGCTCGTTGCATATCTCTGGTAAAGGTAAAAATTTTGCCCAATCCTACTCCTACATAATCATACGAGAAAACAAGGATTAGAACATCTAACAAACATTCAATTAAGGGTGGTTTTATTGCTGCCATCATGCTAAAATTCCCACCATGAACGACGATGAGACTCTAGTTCTTGGAGGTGTTTGAGTCGTGATGGCGTACCATGTTGGTGACACTTACTGTTGAACCTGCGTTCAGTGGAAAGCCAATATCGAGAATTTCTGATTGCAACCTACTGAAAATGTTCACAATTTTCGGTTGGTCGTAGCGAAAGATTTTAGGGTTTAATTCGTTTTGGGATTCGGGTAGCCCAATCAGTCATCCTCGCGGTCCATTTTCTGAAAACATTCGAGTGTTTCTTCAAGAATGTGCTGAACTTGAAGACTGCAGTGTCTGGGGAATGCCCATTTGGTGCACTCTTGAAATGTTGAAACTCATGTTGAACTTCTAGTATTTAGCAGAAAGCAACTGAATGTTTTCAGCAACATGACAATAAACCGTATATAGACAACAATTTAATTTGTTTAGTGTCATCCAATTCTATCTTTTATTAAAAGTTCGTATGCAACTCTATTTGCATGTTTTACCCTTGTGGAAACAGACTCTTTGCAATGTAAGACTAAAGCTGTTTACGATAGATGTTCCTTCTCGGAGAGTCCTGTTAGCTTGGAGTCACCTTTTTACCCTTTTTTCCAATATACTATTGAACTGAGAATCCTTTTTGGTGATTGCAGCAAATCACTGGTTCAGTGCCTCCAATTCGGGGAGGGGATGGATGAGATTTATTACTCTGGGATCATTCAACCAGGCATACATTGTGTTGAATGATACTTGTGTTGTGGAGGCAGACGTCACTGTCCATGGAATTACTGGTGCACTGTAGCCAAATAGTAAAATAGTACAAAATTCCTGCTGTGCGAAACTTTGGGGTTGTAAAATAGTAAAGATAGTCGAATAAGGTGTTAAAAACACATTCATTTCACTTGTGAATACCGTTGTATCGTTTGTGACTACATGGTGAATAAATACATCATTGTCTGCTCTTCATATACCTTTCTTTGTTTTCGGTTTCATTTTTCCTTTCATGGTGCTCGAGAGCATAGAATACTCCGGACTTTTTAGCCGTTAGATTTTGATTTCTTTATTTTTAAGCACCTGGAGTATCCCATACTCTGGGGCACCGTAGAAAATCCTTTTCTTTTTTTTTTCCGTTGAACTTCAATTTGGTAGTTTACGGAGGAAAAGTTTGGAAATATATTGGGACAGGAAAGATAAATGAGACAATACTGAATTGGAAAATGTTGCATTTAATAAAAGTTGCGAACTTTACAGAGTTTACAATGAATCAAATATACAAAGAACATGTTAATACAGAGTGAAGCACGCCTCACAGGCCCGTTCTGATAGAGAACAAGTTAACAATGAATACTTACAAGTCACTGATATGGACGAGGCGATTAGATAATTAGGGGAGGAGATGGCAAGATTAGCCAAAGGTTTTCTCGCTGCTGTAACACATACAGGAAACCGTCATCCTCCTTGTAAGTTTCATAGACGGAATCCAAGCGACTGGCTGTAAAGAAATACACATAATAAAGTGTTAAAGTGGCTCCGAAAACATGATGCATGCGCTAAAATTGAATGAGGATCCCGGATCCTCCTTGTGAGGATTTCGGGGATTCTCAAATCATATCCGTTCATCGTACATCGTGCGGCCAGTTTTCGTTAGGTACGGTTCATATTTAATTTTAAAGAAAAGTATTTAAAATGATTTCTGACCGCACGATATACAATGAGCGGACACGATTTGAGGATCCACACAAAGAGGATCCGGAGAGGATCCTCATTCGCTAAAATTGTCCAAGAAGTAAACCAACGATTTTCTATTAATTAACGATTTGAACTAAACATTGGGATTATACAAAACTGCAGATGAAAGAAATTCATCCAAGCAAAAAAGATCCTCAGAACACAGAGCGAGTAACAGAAGCCAGCTCTCTGTTATTCAAGAACGAAGAGTTATATAGTTTGGATTCCCATAAGTATGTCACAGAAACCAGGAAGGTGGACCGAGAGACGGAAACTTTACTGACCTATAAGAATATTGAAATTCTTAGATCCTAGAAAGTGTTATTTACAAATTTCGATGTGAAATTGTAAAACTCAGGTGTCATATTGCATTTAAGTTTGTTCTTGACGTAGGAAACATTGACCTTGTAGAAAATGAAGAGAACTGTGACAACTAAAACATACTTTTTCTTTTCCATTTCAGGCAGGTCTGTCCAGGAATATATTTCAATGTTCACCTGCAGAAAGACATAAAAAGAACACCCTAATCAGTTTTGACATCTTATCCACCCTCGCAATAATGCTTCCAATAAAGTCTAACCGTGTCGCTTGTACTTAAATTAAGCCACTTTATGATTGCACATGTGAGGTTATGCGATAAAATCATCCTAAAATAATCAGTTCTTCCTGAGTGTGCCAGATCTATACACGAAATTCGATGAAAAAAACATCGATCAACGATACACAACTCTTGGAGGTGACAATGGGAACCATCATGTTAAAACTTAAATTTACTGTTGACTTTTGTATTTTAGGTAGGATCTCTAATTGATTGTAATTTCGTGTATTCTCAGGTAATCACTTGTAATTAGTTATCTTTCCATTTATGTTGGGGTTGTAAACCTATATGTACCTCTTATTGAGAATAATATAATACAATTCAATGCATTCTCTTCTTGGCACCAGAGCAAGGTTAAGAAAAATAAAAAAATTATTATTATCGCAATTTGTCCGGAGAACAGAAATCGCCGTGCAGCCTGTTGTGCCGCGCATTGAGAAACCAGCGAGCGACGCCGGCATTGCTGATCCGAGTCCACCGAACACCACCGCGCATCCAGTTGTGTACCGTGCCCGTCCGACCAGCGAGCGACGCCGTCCTTGCTGACCGGAGTTCACCGAACCGATCCCTGCATCCACTCACGACCCACTGCTGCATCACGTACTCACTATGCATCGATCTGATCAAACCGAACAGGAGAGCAGGATCGAACAGGAGAGCAGGATCAATCGTGACTGATTCAAGTCGCGTGCATTGGTTGCCGAAGCTAAGGCAGATTCTGATCATACAAGTAATGATGGTAAGGCTTTAAAAATTTCAGCATCTGTTATGAATAGTACATGGATAATTGATTCTGGTGCTACTGAACATATGACTTGTGATTCTTGACAGGTCCAAACCCTAAAACCATCCACCAACACTATATTTAGTGTTGCCAATGGTAATGTTGTCCTCATTATTGGGGAAGGCGATGTCTCCCTCTCTGATACCCTGAATCTTGACTCCGTACTTGTTGTTCCTCCCCTTGACTGTAATTTATTATCTGTTGCTCAAATAATTGTCGCCCAACATTGCCTTGTTATTTTTTGGCCTTCCTTTTGTGTTTTTAAGGACATTCGGACTCGTAAGACGATTGGTTATGGCATTCTTGAAATTTGACCCAAGCTCTTGCCGTGGAAGGATCTCATGGTTAGAGGGATAAAGCTTCGGAGGTTTGGTTGTGGCATCGTCGACTTGGACATGCTTCTTTCGGCTATTTACGAATGTTGTTTCCTAGCCTATTTGTTAAGCATGACGTTTCTAGCTTTAAATGTGGTGTTTGTGAAATGGCTAAAAGTCATCGTACTTCATTTCCGTCCAGTATGAATAAAAGTTCAGTTCCATTTATGATAATTCATTCTGATGTTTGGGGGCCATCTAAAACTGCTACGTTTGGTGGTGCTCATTGGTTCGTTACTTTTATTGATGATTCCACACGTATGACTTGGGTATGTTTGATGAAGTCCAAAAGTGAAGTTCCTTCTTTGTTTCAGCAGTTTTATAAAATGGTACAAGTGCAATATAAGTCCCACATACAGGTTCTTAAGAGTGATAATGGCGGTGAATATGTTAACTTTGACCTTCGTGCCTTTCTTGATCATCATGGCATTGTTCATCAAACCACGTGCCCATATACTCCACAACAAAATGGGGTTGCAGAACGCAAGAACCGTCAGCTTTTGGAGGTTGTTCGTGCTTCTTTGCTCGAGGCTCATCTCTCGTTATCCTATTGGGGAGAAGCCCTCACCTCAGTTGCGTATCTCATTAATCGTGTTCCATCCTGATCCGTTGATTTTCAAACACCACTTCAGGCTCTCTCCTCACACGTTGATGCTTCTGCAGTCCCCAATCTTCCACCTCATGTGTTTGGCTGTGTGGCCTTCGTTCATCTTCATAAACAGCAGAGGAGTAAGCTTGAACCTCAGGCCTTACGATGCGTGTTTGTGGGGTATGCCTTAAATCAAAAGGGATATCGTTGTTGTCACCCTCCGACGAAAAAGTTGTTTGTCACTATGGATGTTGCCTTTCATGAGAATGATAAGTACTTTGCCAGTCATGTGTCATCACTTCAGGGGGAGAATCAAACAGAAGTTCAAACTCTTGACTATACTATTCCGGAGACAGATAGTATGAATGATTTAGATTTAAGTGGTGATGTCTTGGAAATAATTGGTGATCATTCACAAGAAAATAATAATGTGAATGAATTGGAGGTAAGTGGTAATGTCTTAGAGACAAGTGGTGATCATTCACATGGAAACAATGTTGAAAACTTTGAAAGTAACGAATTGACTGCACCTGATAACTCACAGCCTTCATCTCCGCCTGACAGCTTACTGCCAGTTTCCTCACCAGCGAACAACCTTGTGTCGCCAACTACCTCACAATCGATCTCACCGCCTTTGAGCCCCAATAACCATAATCAATCGCCTTCGATCTCAGATGCACCACCGCCACGTCGCTCCCTGACCGTGTAAACCGAGGTATTCCTAAACCTACTTATGAAGCTGACCCTAAATGCAAAACTAAGTATCCAATGAATAAGCCTAACCCTGAATCCAATGTGTTATACCCATTAACTAATTATGTGTCGACCAGTCACCTGTCAAAATCAAATAAGTCATTTGTGTATCAATTATGTACTGTATCTATTCCTAACAGTGTGCAGAAGGCTTTAGCTGATCCACGTTGGCAAGCAGCAATGAATGAAGAGTTAAAGTCTTTGAAGAAGAATGCTACCTGGGAGATCACAGACTTGCCAACTGATAAGAAACCTGTGGGATGTAAATGGGTTTATACTGTGAAGTATAAAGCTAATGGGACGGTGGATTGCTTCAAGGCAAGACTGGTAGCAAAAGGATACACTCAAAAATATGGAATTGACTATATAGATACATTTGCTCCTGTAGCCAAGATCAACACCGTTCGTGTTTTGTTGTCCTTGGCTGCAAATCTTGATTGGCCTTTACAGTAGTTTGATGTGAAGAATGCCTTCTTGCATGGAGATTTGACAGAAGAGATTTATATGGATCTTCCACCTGGATGTAATGCTCCAGATAAATACAAAAGAAAGGTGTGCAGGTTGAAGAAATCCTTGTATGGCTTGAAGCAGTCTCCTCGAGCATGGTTTGGAAGATTCACAAAATCTATAAGAGCATTTGGTTACAGACAAAGTAACTTCGATCATACTTTGTTCCTGAAAAGACAGAATGGGAAGCTTACTGCACTTATTGTGTATGTAGACGATATGGTGGTAACAGGTAATGATCTGGAAGAACGTGTGGCCTTGCAAAGATACATGTCTACAGAATTTGAAATGAAAGACCTTGGATCCCTGAAATACTTTTTAGGGATTAAGGTGTCGAGAAGCAGTTCTGGAATTTTCTTGTCTCAAAGGAAGTATATTATTGATTTGTTGCACGAAATGGGCATGTCAGCTTGTCAGCCAGTAGCTACACCATTAGAAGAAGGATTGAAACTTAGTGTTGAATCTAATCAAGTACCAGTTGACAAAGGAAGATACCAAAGGTTAGTAAGCCGTTTGATGTATTTAGCACACACAAGACCGGACCTTGCTTATGCCTTGAGTGTAGTGAGTCAATACATGCATGATCCTGGAGAACAACATATGAATGCCTTGATGAGAATATTGCGATATTTGAAGGGAAGTCCGAGCAAAGGAATTTTGTTTAAAAGGAATAATCACTTTAGCGTTGAAGGATATACTGATGCAGAATGGGCAGGTTCAATTGACGATAGGCGCTCAACATCAGGTTACTTTACGTTTGTTGGGGGTAACTTGGTTACATGGAGAAGTAAGAAACAAAATGTGGTTGCCCGTTCCAGTGCACAAGCCGAATACAGAGGTATGGCTTTGGGAATTTGTGAAATTTTGTGTTACTTCCGTGTTTTGAAAGTTTTGAACAAATAAAAAAACTGCCTGAAAATGAATCTCAAACCACATAACATAATAACAACTTCAGAAAGAAAATGTCGGAGATTCTTCACATACGTAATCCACATGAATTAAAATTTGTCCTTTTTTCGCCACACAAACCAAAAATTTGTCATTTCAAAGCATGCATCCATCAAAATCTCTCAGCCACTAAAACGTTATCATCTCTCTATCGGGTCAATGTCAAATTGTAATAGAATAATAATTAAATCTTTAAAAAATATTAAGCAACAAAAACGCGTAAATAAATTAAACAAATTAAGAAATTCTAATCGACCAAGAGATCATAAACAAGGATAAATTTTCATATTTCCAAATTCCGAGTGCATTATTAATTTCCCAGTATCATGGCATTTCCAAAAACAAAAATCACTGGAAAAAAATAAAAAAAACTCACCGGAACTTGATCTGGGTAGTTTGCAATTATATTTTTTTATTCTTCAAGTCGTTCATCAATAATAAAAAATAAAAAATAAAAAAAATAAAAACAACCCCAATAATTAGCACAAAAAAAAAAAAACAATATTTTGCAATTACATTTTTGTTTGGTCACAGAAAACTAGTGCTCTACCCAAATGGAAACAAGACAACACGAGGAATGTGGTAGGCCAAATCACTCCCTACTTGGAAATGGCGGATGGTGATTCCCTTCAGACTGGTTGGGAAGTTTATGTTGATTTCAGGTTCTTTTTGCTTGATCGGAAGAAAGGATGTACTTGGTTTTCCAAGGTATTGCATCGTCAAGTTTATTTCATCTAGTGGAGTGACGACTCGTTCTTTTTCATATTTTCTTAGTCTTGCTTTTAATTTGCTGATCCATTTTCATGTTGCATTTCTTAACTAGATGTCAATGAAAAGGAAAAGTGTTTTCATGGGATTATGCCTTATTCGGGTTTTGATCAATTCATCCCTCTTAAAGCGTTTACTAATGCTTCCAACGGATATCTCATGGAAGACGTGTATTTGGAGCGGACATTTTTGTTTGTAAAGAAAGAAGAATAGGAAATGGAGAGCGTCTATCAATGATCAAGGATGCTGTTAAGTGCAAGCATGTTTGGAAGGTTGAGAACTTTTCAATGTTAGATGCTGAGAGTTACTACTCACAACTCTTAATTGCTGAAGACCTGAAATCGTATCTCCAATAGGTTTTCAATTTACTATCTTATCAATACCTTTTCTTTGCTGAAGTCAATTTTCATCTAACAGAAAAAAGATGGATATACTTTCAGAGGTTTGAACTACAAATGCAATTTGTACGTACATAATGTTTACATTATCCCTTAAGGTGTCAAGTTGTAGTTTTGCTTCTAATGTAAAAAACTGCTCCTTTTAATTAAACTTGAAAGGTTAATGGAATCTTGAAATGTTCTCATATACCTCTTATGATGGTCGCTGGAGGAAGATTCAGCTTTGTCTGAAAGGAAATTATGATGGGAAGGGTACTCATATTTCACTTTACTTGGAATTGGATGGTTCAGAAGACCTTCGTGATTCTGAAGTGTTTGCTGAGTTTTCCCTGCGCATTGTAGATAAATCCCTTCCTTGAACAAGTGTTCTGAATGTAAATTTGGCCTCTTTCAATGTTTAATTATGTATATAGTCCCAAATAACATGAGGTTTTATTCCGTGTAGCTAATCGCTGGTTCAGTGCCACGGATTAAAGTTTTCGTTGGCCTTGTTTCATTCCACTGGACACTTTCAAACATGCAGGCAAGGGGTTTTTTGGTGAATGATACTTGCATAGCGGAGGCCAATGTCACTGTCCTCGGAGCTGCAAAAGCACTGCAGTCTGCTTGTCTTCAGTTTCAATGTTGCTAAAATGATGTTAACTGACTTATGAATATGAATGAAAGTTCTGCATCCACGATATGGTTTGTACTAAATGTGGCGCTTCTATAGAACTCTAAAGCAGCAATCCTTTCCCACCAAATGACTTGTGGTTGAAAGGCATTTTTATCTTTGAATTTATGTTGTGCTCATGTTTATGCTTTTGTTTCAAAAATAAATATGGTTGAGCGCCATTCGTACTCAAAGATTCATTAGTTGAATTCTGGACAATATAATACAGCAATAGTATCATTTGTGCTAAAACCACAAACTAATCAAATCCAAATGAGACTTTATTTAGAGAAAACTCAAATGAGAAGACCTTCAACTG
Source organism: Heteromeles arbutifolia (assembly GCA_024362995.1). Lineage (NCBI taxonomy): Eukaryota > Viridiplantae > Streptophyta > Magnoliopsida > Rosales > Rosaceae > Heteromeles > Heteromeles arbutifolia. The sequence continues at coordinate 27,305,870 of JANCRC010000006.1, forward strand.
CAAGCATGACTCCCACATTGCTTGACATAACAATAATGACACTGCAGATGTCATCCTTTATACTTTATTTATGCAAAATGCAAACATGGACATGTATCCGATTAGTCTTGAGCTTTTCCAAAGGAATTACATCGTCATGTAATACAAGTGAACATTATAAGCACAATTTCTAATCAAAACACATACTTAAGACAGTGGAAAATTACTTTACTCCCACATTCAAACATGATCAGTGGAAAATTACTTTACTCCCACATTCAAACATGATCTATAATTGTTTGTATTCCTATATTTGGCAAAATGCCTTTGAAATGCTGTTACAAGTAATGCCTTTGTCAATGGATCGGCAACCATGTGATAAGTACCAATATGCTCCAGATCGACAGTTCTTTTTTTGTTTTCATCTCAGAGCTTCAAATACTTAATATCTATGAGTCTTGAAGCTTCTGACCCTCATTGCTTCAAAAACAACCTATATACTCTAGTGGCTTGTTTTCTACTTCTCCATGAGACTACACCACCAACTAATATGAAAACATACCCAATTCTGCATCACTATAACAAATCACTTCCAAATTCTCAACTTGATGAAAACCTAGGACAGAAGCTTGTGTCTTCTTTAAGTATCTCAATACCTTTTTACTTGCGTTCCAGTGTGCAATGCCAGGATTTGATTGAAATCTACCTAACACACTCAGTGCAAAAGCCAAAAGGCCAAAACCGGTCTAGTGCAAACCATACATACATCACACTCACCTTTGGCAATGGGAACATCACCCCCACTGCAATATAATTCTTTTCATTCTATCACTTACAACTTCAATGCCTAATACATAATAAGCTTTACCCAAACCCTTCATGTCAAAGCTATTGGACAACATTTGCTTGGTCTCATTTAACAATTGGACATTAGAGCTTGCCAACAATATATCATCGACATATAGAACCATAAATCTAAATTGGAGCTTGTTTTAAACCATAAATGGACTTGTTGAGTTTGCATACCTGATTCTCCTTCCCCCTTTCAACAAATTCATGGTGGTTGCTTCACATAAATGTCCTCGCCAAGACTTCTCTTTGCGTAAATCCTTTAGCCACAAGCCTTGCCTTTAATCTTTCAACTTTCCCTTGTGCTTTAAACCATAAAGGCTTCTTCCTTCCCCTTGAGGTAAAACATTTCACATCGTGTATTCAAAAGTTGTCATCACAATCTACGAACTCATCGTGCAGAACCTTCGGGTTCATCATATTCCGGTTCTTAACAAGTCGAGTAATTCTTAATGGAGATAAACATATAGGATCAACTTCACTAAACTTATGTGGGAGAAGAAAGATCTTGTGCATCAAGTGTGGCTTCGTTTCATAGTAGTAGGCTTCTGATCTGTTAATTTTGAAGCAGAAAATCTACCCAAAAATGAGCTGGATCCTTTCCCTTCTCGCTTATCGTCTAACTCTTGTTTTCTAAGCACATTACTTCCACAAGCATCCAGGAAAGAAGATATGTTATTCATCATGGATGGAATAATAGAATTATGTGAACCAGATATGTTAGAATATACCCTTTGGTGACCTATATCACAACCATCAACCTCCCAAGCACCCAACATGCCTAGCCTTACGTGCTGAATATGTGAAAGTAACTTCTCATTTTCAAAATACATGTCCGGTAGATATATATACACCAGCTGAAATCATATATATTACACCACAATCATCAACAACATCTATTAGGGAGGTATGTAAAGCAACAATCAACCTTGTAAACATTCTCCTACCAGAATAATCACCATGTTACAAAACTCGTTTGTAATCAACTCCATCAAATTTAGTACTGTGTTTCTCAGAACCTAGAGACAGTGCTCATTGCTTATGAAAATCCAACTGAGGGTTAATTGCTAAAGTCTGTGAAATACCTAAATGTGCAACATACTCACCGAACATTAGAAAACAATTAAGCCAGATGCATTTAGACAAATAAGAAGGTTATCAGAAAACTGGAAATATGTTCATTGTACCACTGAGCCAATATTTGGACATTCGTCAAGCTTCACTGAGGAAACACACTGAATTACCCACCTATCTGATCTAGCAACTAGAAGTACATTATTTTTCTTAGTATTTTCACTTTCATCACTAGTATTCAAAGTTACAGGATCAACCTGTGCGAAAACAAATCCAATAAAGCAATGTGAATTGCTTGAAAACATTCTGGAGCAGCACTTGTATAAACAGTTCATTCCAAAACCAAAAATATTAAACAAAATTTCATATTTGAAATGCAGACCAGATGAAGTCAAATGTATATTTATAGACTTATCACTCTTTGACTCATGAACTCTTTCATGCCTACACTCATTTGACACTGAATCACTGTTAGAAAGGAAGTCCATAAATGGTAAATTACTACAAAACAAACCAAATGAAACAACTTTCGCAGAGCAAGGAAACAATGACTTTTCTAGGAATTTGGTCAATACATTACCATTGTATTCAACAATTTCAACTTTTGTCAGAAAAGATTGCCAACCATTTCTTAGAAGCAACTCTTTTTGGCAACTCGTCGTTCCCGAGCACATTTCACTTGTTATAGGGAGTGTCACTGTCTCCAGTGGATATGTTCAAATGAATATTTGCAGTGGCTTTAACACTCAAACTGGTTGGTTCCTCCACCACCATATTTTCAACTAAGGAACCTTAATCTGCATTTGACGCCAGGAAAATCACTGCAGCAATACAACCTTCTTCTCTCTTGTGTGATTGAAAACATTACCAAACTCTCAATTGGACGAGTTTATGTATAAATCTGAAATGGTAAAACACACCGCCCCTGCACATACTCACCATGCAGTGCATTCCTGTCAACATCAGCGTTTTCGGTGGATTCAACAAAAACATGTACCACCAGACCTTGTTTGCCAGATACAAACAAAATTTCACTAAATAAAGCATCCTTGTGCTGATCGTAATTATGCCCACATACACCCCAATTGGTTTGATGTCATGAGATCCTACAACCAAGGACCAAACATTGTTCTTTGCCATGTATTCCTTAGTCAAATCACAAATTGAAATTCCTCCCCTTATGTGATCTTCCATCGCATTTGCATTATGAGAATGGACATTTGATTATCCATTTCCATTACACCTTTGCTGTGGCATGCTTTCTTAAGTTAGTGCAGTCGATTGAGGTAACTTGAAAGCAACGTCAAATTCCAGCATGCCTAAATGCATTTCAATCTTTTGTTTCCAAGCTTTAAAGTTATTTCCAATATGAGACTCAACATATTGAAACTTGCATAATAAATTCATAAGGATTTGTAAATTCATATGAGAATGACAAGAAGTCATACAAAATCTATAGAACCAGTGACACCTTTAGGCAAGACACTTTCTATATATACAAAAGATATGAATTGCAAATCTTGTATAGCCAAGCACAAAATTATGCAACACTATGTAAATACCACACCTTTAGGCAAGAAGATTTACATGCACTGAATGTTTTTATAACTCACAATACATTGGTTTACAACCGACCCAGTAGATTCATTCTTTGGAAATATTCTACTTGTTAAATGTATATAAACCACAAACTGATCATCTTTATTGAAATCATATGAGCAAAAGAATAAATAAAACACTTTGGTGATTCTTTTAGACATCAAATGATTTCATGAAATTAACAAAAATTTTGTAAAAAGAACCCAGTGGGAAATTTACAAATTGTTCGTCCGTGCTCCAATTTAGGCCCATGATACCTTTCTGAAAAGAGAACGACGTTGTGATTCAAACACACCACTTTGTTGTGACATAAGGATGATTTTAGTCATCTGAGACTGTTTAGGCCTCCAAAACCGCAATTTAAGTTATGATGATCAAAATTTTACTGTGCTTTTTGGGGGTTTTTATAATATTCAGGGTCCCAATATTTATGTTCTTGAAGGAAATAATCAAATTCTTCATAATTCTAGTATTTAGGTCAAAATGACTTGGTTTTGGCCATACCGATTCTATAACTATGGCATGCATGTTATATAGGCAAGATCAGTTTAACCAAGGAAATTAGTGTGGAATCCAATACACAAGTAAGCATATTGTAATATATGTGAATCATTAACCCCAGCACAGAAGCATATTCAAAATTTATCAAGATCATATTGAAAAAGAATGATCATTGAAATTCTGTGTGTTACAGTAGCAGATCGTATGAGTAAATGATTGTGTACAGTTATAACTAAGAACAAGAACAGAAGCAGGGGTTTAAGTAGTTAATTCATCATGAATAAGAACAAAATTCAAAACAAAAAGAAACAGAAGCAGCGGAAGCAAATGTGAACATTATAACTAAAACAGTATTTCCATATGCAAGCAGTGTATTTATCATAATCAAGTTCTTGAGTTCATTGTAGAAGTTGGTGGCTCTGATACCACATGTTGAACTTAATTATATACTTCATTCAGAGATCAAGATCAACCCTGCATGATGAACTACAAACTAGTATACACCCATGCATTTATACTAGTCATAATATTCATTAAATCATCATTTTGCATAAACTAGGGATGCACTTACTTGCTGTCGTAGACGAGATGATTGAGACGAGATTTGGACCTTCCTTTCTCTTGGACACAGAATGGAACTCTTACTCTCGAAAGGGCGAGCATTCACATTATGAGAACCTTTTAACTTACCCGAGAAAGGGGATCAAAATCTGACTTATAGGACGCAACAGCTCCACCTCTCATGGTAGCAGTTGCTGTCAGTTTTCTTTAAGTTTTGTAACTATCTTCCATCCATAATTTGTACAAGTAATATGGTTTTCTCACTTTATATTAAATGTGTACTTAATGTATATAACGTATACTATAACCATATTTCCTTTATTAAATGGTTTGGACCATTTCTCACACAAAAGTTCTTACAGTTATTACTGTTTCTTTTCTCATAAGCTTTGCACCAATTGCTAGTGTTTTCTTCTTCTTTTGGAGCTGCGTTAGAGTACTATAAATTTCTGTTTTGCTGCAGGAAACTGTTTTTCTATCCAAATGGAAACAAGAACAGGAACGTGAAAGACCACATATCTCTCTACTCGGTAATGTCTGGAGAAACTGCTCCCCAAATTTCTTCGGAAGTGTATGCTGTTTTCAGGTTGTTTATACTCGATCAGAACAACGGCAATTACTTCGTTCTTCAAGGTGCCATTTCTTTCTTTTAACTCAACGAATAAAAAAAGTTTATAGTTCTCATATTTGTGAAGCGTTGTCTCATTTTCCAATTTTTTTACAATATGCATTGCTCAGAACCAAAGGAAAGGCGGTTTCATGGGATGAAACTCAATTGGGGATTCGATCAATTTCTCTCCCACAAAGCTTTCACTCAAGCTTCAAATGGATTTCTCATAGATGACACTTGTGTGTTGGGAGCAGAGGTCTTCGTTTCTAAAGAGAGAAGCAAAGGCAAAGGAGAGCGTCTATCAATGGTAAAGGATCCTGTTATGTACAAGAACATTTGGAGGATTGACAACGTATAAAAGCTAGATGCGGAATCCTACGACTCAAAAACATTCATTGCTGGAGACCAGAAATGGTATATAACACTAAACTTGTTAGACTTCGCTCTTAGTATAATAAATTTCTCACGAAGATATCGAAAACTTAAGCGCAGTTTATCTGAAAGTGTTGTAAATGTGTTGGTGATTGTTGCAGGAAGATGCAGCTCTATCCTAAGGGAAAAGGCAATGGAGTTGGTATTTAGACCATCTTCATCATTAATAAAACTTGAATAAAAATGAGAAAGATGGAAATCTTTAAAGAGGCAGTAGCAGCAGCTTGCTGCAGGAAACAGAAGCAGAGAACAGACGGGAACAGAGGGCAGAGAGCTCTTTCTTAAAGGGATATTTTTCTTATTGATTTTTAGCACATGGGACAGCTAAGAAGACATTTAGACAGCCCTCTTACAGAAGATCTAAGCCATACATGTGGCAATAGATTAGAGACCCAAAACATTTCATATTACAATAAAGGGATTAACTTTAAAGCAAAGGATTAACTTTAACACTCCCTCTCAATGCTTTGCTGCTTCACTCCCAAGAGTTCTCTTAGGTAGATGAATTTGTCCTTTGGTAATGCCTTGGTGAAGATATCAGCAACTTGATCTTCTGTCCTGTAGTAGACCACATCCACTTCCTTGTCTTCCACATCACCTCTGATGTAGTGATGCTTCAGAGCAATATGCTTTGATTTGCCATGACAGACAGGATTCTTGCTCATGGCAATAGCTGACTTGTTGTCACAAAGGATAGGAGTTGCTGATTCTTGTTTCTCACCAAAGTCTTGCATAATTCTTCTTAGCCACACTGCTTGAGAAGTTGCAATTGAAGCCGACACATACTCAGCCTTTGTCGTTGATAGTGCAACTAATTTATGCTTCTTAGATGCCTAAGAGAATACACCAGTCCTTAGTGTAAAAGTATAGTCAGACGTGCTCTTCAAGTCATCCACACTACCTCCCCAATCACTATCACAGAACCCATACAATTTTGGCTCAACATTCCTTTCATACATAATACCAAAGTCAAGTGTACCTTGTACGTATCTTAGGATCCTCTTTGCAGCTCCATAGTGAATGCAAGTAGGCTTGTGCATAAATCTGGACAACAAGCTTGCATCATACATAATATCGGGTCTAGTCGCTATCAAATACAACAAACTCCCAACTAGGCTTCTATACATAGATTCATCAGCATCACCACTACCATCTTCTCTTTGAAACTTTTCATTCACAACTAGAGGTGTTGCAACAGGCTTGCAACCAACCTTTTGAATTTTTCTAGAAGTGTTTTTGCATATTTCTTTTGACTAATAAAGATACCATCATTTGATTGAATGATACTAATTCCCAAAAAATAATGCAACATGCCTAGATCACTCATCTCATATTTCCTCATCATGTCATTCTTGAAATTCAAGATCATTTTATCACTACTTCCAGTATAAACCAAATCATCAACATATAAGGAAACGATAAGGATATCTGAAATACCTTCGGTTTTGACATAGAGGGCAAGTTCATTCTCACTTCTTTGAAAACCCTTTTCATTGAAATATGAGTCCATACCATGTTGTCGGAGCTTGTTTCAGGCCATAAAGTGCATTCTTAAGCTTGTACACCTTGTGCTCTTGTCCTCTAAGAACAAATCATTGAGGTTGATCAACAAACACCTCTTCTTTTAGGACTCCTTTTAGGAAAGCAGATTTGATGTTACACCTCACCCCCGTTTTTAAATATTATTTTTGGTTCTTAAATGGTGAGCCGGGTGGGACCCTTCTTCTTTTTGGTTCCTGGTCTCTTTTCTCTCTACTCTCCCCTCTTAACTTACACACACACACAGTTCTCTCTCTCTCTTCCCATGACTTTCTCTCCCTTTCTTTCTTTCCGTTCCACACCTCGAGGGCTCTCTCTCCTCTACAACCCATCCTCCTCCTCATCCCCGAGCTTAACAACATTAACAATCCTCCAAAGTGACGCAAGGACCTCGTGAACCCGTAGCTAGAAGCCGTGTAACCAAACAGTGACGTTGTCACTGTTTATCATCTTCCCCGACGTATTTCTTGATTTCCCGACGAAGGTAAGCCTTGAAATTGGTCCCTATCATTGTAGATCATGTCTAGGTTCACGGTTAGTAAGTTTTTGGGTGGTTTTGGTGGTGTAGGAACTCGGAAAAACTCAAGGAAAGTCACTCTGCAAATCTGGAATTTCCAGGCCGTGGTCGTTTGGCCATATTTCCAGCCATTTTCTGGCCAACTCCGGCCACCACTCGGTCCTTCTCCACATTTCTAACTACATTTTGGCTTTTGAATCACTCAATTTGGTTAAGAAACGAAGAAGTTACAAAGCTTTGAAAATTGCCCAAACCTTCTTCCCAAAACCCAGTTTTCCGGCGAGCATCGCCCATTTCGAGGCATTTTCCGGCCAAACCACGGTGATTTGTCCAGCGTGTAGGGTATCAATCTCTTCATCTCGTCGATTACTACAACTTTCATGTTTGGATCACTTGATTTGGATGAGTAACGAAGAAGTTATGAGCCTTGGAAAATCAACCTAGAAACCGGCCAAAAACTTGGCCCGAAAACGGGTCAAACCCGACCCAGATCCTTTGAACCTAGCCCAAAACCTTGCAGCCCAACCCAATCCCTTGGGCCAAGCCTTTAGGGCCGAACCCAGGCTTTAGGCCCAGCCCAGGTTCCAAACCCATCAGAACCCAAGTCCCTTTTAAGCCAAAACCTTGGGCCTTTGTAACCCAAGCCCAATCCTTTTTAAAACCCTCAACCCTTGGGCCTTATAACCCTAGGCCCAACCCGGATCCAACCCAAGCCCAGACCCGTTTACCTTGATCCGATCTGACCATTGATCCGGTCAATGTTGACCTTTGACTTTGACTTCGACTTCGGGTTGACTTTTCTGGTTTCGTCCATGACCCCTTCTAGGCTAATTTCGACGTACTGGACCCGTTTACGAAGTTCGTTTTCACAAATTAAGTCGTTTGAGTAGAGTTTGACTAAATGTATCCTTTATGTGCTTAGGGGCAATTATTTATGGTGTTTCCGTCTTCGCTAGTTGCGTGGCTCTTCGGTGGCTAAATACTTTAAGTGGACCCTTTCTAAAAATGCATGTTTTAATAGTAGAAATGCATACATGAAAAACATGATTTAATGACTACGTTTTGTGAAATGTTTTGTGAGATAACATGCTTATTGAGGCTAGTTTGAATTAATACTATTTTTCCTATAATCCGTGTTCTTTATAGAATATCTGATGGATGACGATATAATATTCAGAACATGTTTCGAACACCTCTTTATAGTATAGATGATGGATGACTTCATAGTAATATATATATATATATATATATGTGCGATGGTTTTGTACTTACCTAATGGTCTCAATTCCGCTACGGGACGAAGGGATAGATTCCGGTCCGTCCCGGGCGTCTGTTATGGTGTTGGCATAGGGCCTGAAGTGGTTTTCCTCTGGCTAAGCACAGGGACGAGGAGCTAGCACGGGGCCTAAATGGATATTTTCCTCTAACTGTTCGCTCAGAGACGGGGAGCTGGCATGGGGCCTGGAGGGATATTGGACATTCACTAGTGATTATTATATACACGAGTTATGATTTGAGACATTGCACAGCATGCTAGGTTTCGGAAAATTCGGAAAACCTATGTTTATCATTATATATATGTGTTTTCATAAAACCTGAGGGTTAGTATGTTGATAACTGTTTTATTATATATATATCAACTTGGTCCACTCATGTTTGTTTTGCGCCCCCTTCAGGACTTAGAATCGAGGCATACAATCTCGGCGTCCAGACACTTCCGCATCGGCATCTTCGAGTCCTCTCGGTGTAGGATCCACTTCTTTGTTCATTCAATTTTTATATTAATTCTTCTAGTGTTCTAGGTTAGATTTGTGCTCTGAACACGTTCCTGAAATGCATATTCATTATAATTAAATTTACAAGTCTTATTTATTCCTTGTTTTCAGCATTTGCATTAAATAAATGGCTTTCGTCACCCTCGGGTGTCGGCCAGCACGTGCTACCCTGGTGTACGGAGAAAATCGGGGTCAGGGCATGTCACTTGACGTCAAGTTGGTGTAGAAACCACCCATTTTGAGCAGCTATAGAAATAAGGCCTCTGATTGTTTCATGCCTAGCTACTAGTGCAAAGGTTTCTTGGAAGTCAATCCCGGGTTTTTTAGAATAACCCTTTGCTACCAATCTAGCTTTGTTCCTTTGAACGAAACCATCTTGATTGAGCTTAGTCTTATAAATCCATTTCACTCCAATGACGGAGTTGTCACAAGGTCTGTTCACTAGTTCCCATGTCTTGATTTTCAGAATGACATTGATCTCCTCATGCATTGCAGTCTTCCATGTATCTTCTTTCGTTGCATCATCAAAGTTTTCCGGTCCTACAACACAGAAATTGCAGCTTTCATATACTTCATTTAAGCTCCTTAACCGAACCGGCGTTGAACTTGGACTCGAAGGTGTGGGAGAGTGAACTTGACGACTGTTTTCAGGTGACAATTGTGGAATTTCCAGCTCAATTTCCTCTTCATTTGGTTGATTTTTTTCTTCAATTCTGATTAGTGCAGATTCCTTTAGGATGATTGCTCGATTCCAATCCCACGAAGATTTCTCACTAAAGAGAACATCTCTACAAACCACAACTTTCTTCTTTTTTAAGTTGTAGAGTCTGTACCCTTTTGTGTGTAAAGCATAGCCTACGAAAATGCATCTTTCACTTGATTCATCAAGTTCTTGTCTTAGTTCTTTCGAAACATAAGCAAAGCAGATTGATCCAAACACTCTCAAGTGATTCACGGAAGGCTTTCTTCCACTCCATGCCTCAAATGGTGTCTTGCCTTCAACTGCCACTGTCGGATGCCTATTCATCAAGCATGCCGCTGTATTAACTGCCTCACCACACAAATATTGAGGCATTCCCTTGTCATGTAACATTGCCTTCGCCATTTCGACTATGGTTTTGTTTTTTCACTCGGCTACTCCATTTTGTTGTGGAGTGTAGCTGACAGTAAGTTGCATTTCCAAGCCAATATCTTGACAAAACTTATCAAATTATATGGATGTGTACTTTCCTCCTCTGTCACTTCTAAGAACTTTGATTAGATAACCAGATTGTCGCTCAACCATAGCTTGAAACTTCTTGAAGATTGAGAACACTTCTGATTTCTGTCTTAGAAAGTATACCTAAGTCATTCTGGAATAATCATCCACGAAAATTAGGAAATACTTGTTTCCCACTTGAGTAGAGGTCTTCATGGGTCCACATACATCTGTATGAATCAATTCCAATGGAGTTTTTGCTCTCCAAGCTTTACCATGTGGAAATGAATCTCTATGATGCTTCCCAAGTGCACACCTTTCACATATTTCTTCATTTTCTTAGATACTCGGCAACCCATGCACCATTTCTTTTTCTTGTAGCTTCTTGAGACTTTGAAAATTCAAGTGGCCAAGCCTTTTATGCCATAGCTTTGAATCTTCTTGCACTTCCATCTTGAGTGCAGATTGAGTTGCATACTCAATCATAAGAGGAAAGCTTCTACTCTTCCTCATCTCAATCTTAGCTAAGTGTTGTTCACGATTTCTCCCATCATATATCTTGCACGTATTGTCTTCAAAATACAAGTAGTAGCCTGAGTTGTCCAAGACTTAGCAAATTTTGCTTCAAATCAGGAACTAACATGACATCCTTGATGAACATCTTTCCATTCTTCGTATGCACGGCAATAGTACCTCTTCCCAATGTATCAACTAGCTGCCCATTTCCCATCTTCACTTAGGTTGGGTTTGTAGTGTCAATATTATGGAGAATGTTCTTGTTCGCCGTCATATGATTGCTACAACCGCAGTCCACAAACCAAACTTTAGCTTCTTCTTGGACAGTTGTATCATGACCAACATAAAACATATTGGTCTCTTCACCTTCTGCTTCGGAGTGGTGAGCTAGCTGATTATAATTGTAGGTACAATCCTTTTGCATATGCCCGGATTTGCTACACTTGTGGCATTTCTCTTTTCCCTTGAACCAACAACATTCACCGGAATGAGCTTTGTCACAAATTTTGCACTTCGAAACATACAAACTCTTCTCAACCTTTTTCTTCTCTTCAAAATTACCCTTTCCTTCCCACTTTTTGTTTTTGCCTTTCCAATTCTTGTTGGACTTGGCTTTACTTTGACTTGAACTAGCTTCAGTTTTTGGATTCACTGTAAGTGTTTGGAAAGCATTTTCTACATCATTGTTGTCATGCCTAGATAGTCTCTGAGCAAAACCTATGAGTGAACCAATCAATTCTTCAACACTCAAAGTTGACAAATCCTTAGTCTCCTCTATGATTGAAACTATGTTGTCATACTTTCTTGGTACTTCTGAATTATTCTCTCATCAGACAAGATTTCACAATAGCTTTTCATTTGATTAATAATCTCAGACAATCTACTCAGGTAATCATCTAGCAATTCATCATCTTTCATTCTTATGTACTCAAAATCTCTTCTCAAAGATTGGAGTTTGACAGCCCTTACCTTAGTAGAGCCTCTGTAGACTTTCTCCAGCACATCCCAAGCTGATTTGGCACTTGTCTCATTCGAGATTCTCGGAAAAATTTCATCTGAGATAGCGTTTTGGATGACCCCAAGAGCTTTTGCATCTCTCTTGATGTTTTCCTTCAGTTCCTTTGTCCGAGCCTCTGTCAAAGCCACAGTACTTAGGGGTACCACATAGCCATCTTCAATCAAGCTCCACAAATCATGAGATACAAAAATTATTCTCAACTTTGTCCTCCAGAAGTCGTAATTCACTCCACTGAAGATAGGAGTTCGAAGACCATCTTCATCATTAATAAAACTTAAATAAAATGAGAAAGATGGAAATCTTTAAAGAGGCAGTAGCAGTAGCTTGCTGCAGGAAACAGAGGCAGAGAACATGCGGGAACAGAGGGCAGAGAACATACGGGAACAGAGGGCAGATAGCTCTTTCTCAAAGAGATATTTTTCTTATTGATTTTTAGCACATGGGACAGCTAAGAAGACATTTAGACAGCCCTCTTACTAAAGATCTAAGCCATACATGTGGCAATAGATTAGAGACCCAAAACATTTCATATTACAATAAAAGGATTAACTTTAAAGCAAATGATTAACTTTAACACTCCTGGCTGTCAAATATATGCAGAGTTTACCCTGCGGATCCTAGACCAGCTGAATGGCAGGCATGATTATGGTAAAGGTAAAAATTTTACCTAATCCTACTGCTAAATAATCATACAAGCAAAAAAGGATTAGAACATCTAACAAACATTCAATTAAGGGTGGTTTTATTGCCGCCATCATGCTAAAATTCCCACCATGAACGACGATGAGACTCTAGTTCTTGGAGGTGTTTGAGTCGTGATGGCGTACCATGTTGGTTATACTTACTATTGAACCTGCGTTCAGTGGAAAGCCAATATCGAGAATTTCTGATTGCAACCTACTGAAAATTTTCACAATTGTCGGTTGGTCGTAGCGAAAGATTTTAGGGTTTAATTCGTTTTGGGATTCAGGCAGCCCAATCAGTCGTCCTCACGGTCCATTTTCTGAAAACATTCGAGTGTTTCTTCAAGAATGTGCTGAACTTGAAGACTGCAGTATCCAGGGCATGCCCATTTGGTGCACTCTTTGAAATGTTGAAACTCATGTTGAACTTCTAGTATTTAGCAAAAAGCAACTGAATGTTTTTAGCAACATGACAATAAATCGTATATAGACAACAATTTAATTTGTTTAGTGTCATCCAGTTCTATCTTTTATTAAAAGTTCGTAACCAACTCTATTTGTATGTTTTACCCTTGTAAAAACAGACTGTTTGCAACGTAAGAATAAAACTGTTTACAATTATGTTTCTTCCTGGGGAGTCCTGTTAGTTTGGAGTCACCCTTTTACCCCTTTTTCCAATTTACTATTGAACTGAGAATCCTTTTTGGTTATTGTAACGAATCACTGGTTCAGTGCCTCAAATTCGGAGAGGGGATGGATGAGATTTATTACTCTGGGATTTTTCAACCAGGCACACATGGGGTTTGTGTTGAAGGGTACTTGCATTGTGGAGGCAGACGTCGTTGCCAATGGAATTACTGATGCACTGTAGCCAAATAGTAAGTACAAAATTCCTGCTATGTGAAACTTTGGAGAAGTAAAATAGTAAAGACAGTCGAATAAGGTGTTAAAAAAAAATTCATTTCACTTGTGAATACCATTGTATCATTTGTGACTACAAGGTGAATAAACACATCATTGTCTGCTCTTCATATACCTTTCTTTGTTTTTTGGTTCCATTTTTCCTTCTATGGTGCTCGAGAGCATAGAATACTCCCCGTTAGATTTTGGTTTCTTTATTTTTAACCAAAGATCTAAACAGTTAAAACATCCGGAGTATCTCATAGTCTGGGGCACCGTAGAAAATCCTTTTTTTGGATGAACTTCAATTTGGTAGTTTACAGAGGAAAAGTTTTGAAATGTATTGGGACAGGAAAGAAAAAAATGAAACAATACTGAATTGGTAAATGTTGCATTTATTAAAAGTTGCGAACTTTACAAAATTCACAATGAATCAAATATACAAAGAACATGAAATACAGAGCAAAGCACGCCTCACAGGCCTGTTCTGATTGAGAACAAGTTAACAATGAGTACTTACAAGTCACTGATATGGACAAGGCGATTAGATAATTAGGGGAGGAGATGGCAAGATTAGCCAAAGGTTTTCTCGCTGCTGTAACACAAATACAGAAAACCGTCATCCTCCTTGTAAGTTTCATAGATGGAATCCAAGCGACTGGCTGTAAAGAAATACACATAATAAAGTGTTAAAGTGGCTCTGAAAACATGATGCAGGCGGTTAAATTGTACGGGTCGAATGGATGACAACACACTCCTTACCTGTTTGAGGTAAAGTGTTCTTCACAAAAACAAAAGGAGCTATCCCCGGGCTCAAGTGAAGCCTGCTGCTTAAGATATGGATAAACTGCCCGACAGACGTATCTCTAGGAACTAGGAATCTAGAAGAAACAAGGAAACACGAAATAGAGGTTATTCTCCTTGAAGTGAGAATGCATAAACAAGCAGCTAAATTGTCCAGGAAGTAAACCAACCAATGTCTATTAACGTTTTGAACTAAACATTGGGATTATACAAAACTGCAGATAAAGGAAATTCATCTAAGCAAAAAAGATCCTCAGAACACAGAGCGAGTAACAGAAGCCAAGTTCTGTTATTCAAGAACGAAGAGTTATATACTCAGGATTCCTGTAAGTATGTCACAGAAACCAGGAAGAATGACCTAGAGACCGAAACTTTACTGACCAATAAGAATATCGAAATTCCTAGATCCTAGAAAGTGTTATTTACAAGTTTTGACGTGAAATTATAAAACTCAGGCGTCATATTGCTTTTAAGTTTGTTCTTGACGTAGGAAACATTGACCTTGTAGAAAATGAAGAGAACTGTGACAACTAAAACATACTTTTTCTTTTCCATTTCAGGCAGGTATGTCCAGGAATATCTTTCAATGTTCACCTACAGAAAGACATAAAACGAACATCCTAATCAGTTTTGACATCTTATCCACCCTCGCAACAATGCTTCCAATAAAGTCTAACCGTGTCGCTTGCACTTAAATTAAGCCACTTTATGATTGCACATGTGAGGTTATACGAAAAAATCTTCCTAAAATAATCAGTTCTTCCCGAGTGTGTCAGATCTATACACGAAATGCAATTAAAAAAACATCGATCAACGACACACAACTCTTGGAGGTGACAATGGGAACCGTCATGTTAAAACTTAAATTTACTTCTGTGTTTCGGAAGTTTTGAACAAAAAAAAAAGAAAAAAAAAATTGGCTGAAAGTGAATCTCAAACCACATAACATAATAACAACTTCAGAAAGAAAATGCCTTCACACAGTGGTGAAGCCAGGAATTATCGAGGGGAGGGGCGGAATTTAAAAGGATAAAAGATCCCAAAAAAATTTAGACAACCAAATCTTTTTAGATAATGAACAATATTAATTTTGTGCAATACAAATTTAAACAACCAAGTCATTTTTATATACTCTGATCCACCATTACAAACCAGTAGACATCATCGATGAACTTATAATTTGGAAACCCATTTGATAGAGAATTCAGTAGCAACAAAAAATAGCTCGGACATTAGCTTCCTCTTAAATATAATCTTTCTCTTACTAAAAACAAATGGACTATCAGAATATCAAGTTGTAGCTGTCCCAATAACAAAAGGCTCCATTAATAACTGAGTAGAGAAGTAAAAAATGACACCCAAGATGATAGATATGGGCAAAGCTGGCAAAGCTCGATGGTACACTGACCAAAAAATAAGAGTGCACTCTGAGTCCCAAAATAATGGCAAGATAACAGGCATGCACAGTCATAAGGTCATACATTGCAGCTCTGCGCACAAGAACATTGTAGAAAACGATATACCCTAGACCAAGTTTGATACCTTTGTACTGAACATTTTGCTACCTCCCCTTCATCTCTATTACCCTCACTTTCCTCGTTTGCTACCTCAACATCAACAACGGTATACTCAGAATTACCACCATTTCATTCTCATTTTGATTCACATTGCCCCTGGGGACTGATTCGTCAGATAATTCATTGAGGTATTAAATCAAACACATGGAGTCTGTATAAAGACTAGCAAAAAGCAGTTCGAGAGACAGATGGAGGAAGACTATCAAACACCCGGAGATAGGTGGAGGAAGACAATAAAACTCTGCCGGCGGCCCACTCCTAATTCCGTTGTTCAACAGCGAAGTATCAGACGCCTAGGGTTTCAATATTAACCAATCAATCAAGCAATTGGGAATCCCCAAATGAACAGAAAAAAATCAAATCTTTCAATCCGAAATCGTACATGAAACACAAAATTCAAATACCCAAAAAACCCATTTGCACAAAAATGAATTGAATTGGAAAAGAACGAACCCTTGAGGAAGGATTTGGATATGCTGCTGTGAAGACTGAAGAGGAAAACTGAAAAAGAAAAAGACACAAACTCTAGCGTCACAAAGAGAGACCGAAGGGAACGGGGGACACGTGGTCCCCCCCTATATTTTTTTTTTCCAACTTATACGAAACGGCGCCGTTTCATTTTTTTTTTTTCAAATTTTTTTACCAGGACCAAAACGACGTCGTTTTGGCCTGGATGTTTGAAAAAAAAATGAACTCAACTCTGCTGCCTAGTAGCAGAACCAATCGGGTTTTCCGGCGAGGGGAGGGGCTGAATCAGCGCTCCAATCGTGTTTTTCTGATGAGGGGAGTGGCAGCCGCCACTCCTTGGAGAAAAACTTGTGTGAAGCTTTGCATGCCACTGGATTTTGCTGAGTGACACTACAATCCACTCAAAAATCAAGTCTTAAATATAATTTTTTTTCTCATTCTTTTATACTTAAAATTCTCATAATTATTTTTTCCACTAATTAATATGCATCAATTTAATGGCTTATATTTTGTTTGTCCCCCCTCCCCCCTTTTTCCCAAATATTCCCTCCAATTTATGTTGCAGGGCATGTCTGCCTTCTTTAACTTCCCAAACAATCTCATTGTGTAATATTATTTGATTTATCTCTTCGAATATGCCTTTTACGAAGACTGAACCCTTTCCTTATAGCATAAACATTGCGTACTTGAAAGGCTTCAGCGTCCGAATTCACCACCATTCTAATTTTTACATCTCCTTAAAACTCCAACGTCTCAGCAACAACCTATCAATTGAAAAAAATAAAATAAAAAATAGACTACCACATTAAAAAAATACTCATAGTAAACAACGGAAAAAACTATTGTATAAATATGTGGGTAATTCGTATCAACATATTAACCATAATATTGATTAACATTTGAGCCCTAATATTAGATTAACATGTTAACGAAAACAAATAAAAAATTCGGCTAACATATTAACCCTAATACGCCTATATATATGGGTTATTCATGTCAAGTTCACATGATCAAATCAAGTATTGTATAAATAACGAAAAAGCTTAAAGATTCTTGATTGCTTCCCATGACAAAAGTTGGAGAAAGTGATTTTGTTTAGTGTATAGAATTTTTTCTGAAGAACAGTGAGAGAAAAAAGTCAGAGAGACAGAGAAGTGGGAGAGAGAAGAAAGTGAAAGAGTCCTGCAACATAAATTGGAGGGAATATTTGGGATAGATAACCGTAGCTTAACACCAGTTGTCCCATTTTTTTAAAAAGAAAGAAAACAAAAAAATATCCATTAGATTGATGTATATTAATTAGTGAGAAATATAATTATGAGAATCCTAAATATAAAAGAATGGGAAAAAAAATTATATTTAAGACTTGTCACATGAGGATTTTTTAGTAGATTGTAGTGTCACTCAGCAAAGTCCAGTGGTAAGCCAAGCCCCACACAAGTTTCACATGGCTTCGCCACTGCCTTCACATACGTAATTCACATGAATTAAAATTTGTCCTTTTTTCAACACACAAACCAAAAATTTGCCATTTCAAAGCATGCATCCATCAAAATCTCGCAGCCACTAAAACTTTACCATCTCTCAATCGGATCAATGTCAAATTGTAATAGAATAATAATTAAATCTTTAACGAATATTAAGCAACAGAAACGCACAAATAAATTAAACAAATTAAGCAATTCTAATCAACCAAAAGATCATAAACTTTCCAAATTCCAAGTGCATTATTAATTTCCCAGTATCTTGGCATTTCCAAAAACAAAAATCACCGAAAGAAAATAAAAAAACTCACCGGAACTCGATCCGGGTAGTTTGCAAATATATTTTTTGATTCTTCAAGTCGTTCATCAAATAAAAAAAAAACAAAAACGAAACCACAAATTAGCACCCAAAAAAAAAAAAATACTTTGCAATTATATTTTTGTTTGGTCACAGAAAACTAGTGCTCAACCCAAGTGGAAACAAGACGAGACGAGAAATGTGGAAGGCCAAATCTCTCCCTACTTGGAAATGGCGGATGCTGATTCACTTCAGACTGGTTGGGAAGTTTATGTTGATTTCAGGTTCTTTTTGCTTGATCAGAAGAAAGGGATGTACTTGGTTTTTCAAGGTATTGCATCGTCAAGTTTATTTCATCTAGTGGGGTGACGACTTCTTCCTTTTCATATTTTCTTAGTCTTGCTTTTAATTTGCTGATCCATTTTCATGTTGCATTTCTTAACTAGATGTCAATGAAAAGGAAAAGTGTTTTCATGGGATTATGCCTTATTCGGGTTTTGATCAATTCATCCCCCTTAAAGCGTTTACTAATGCTTCCAACGGATATCTCATGGAAGACGTGTATTTGGAGCGGACGTTTTTGTTTGTAAAGAAAGAAGAATAGGAAATGGAGAGCGTCTATCAATGATCAAGGATGCTGTTAAGTGCAAGCATGTTTGGAAGGTTGAGAACTTTTCAATGTTAGATGCTGAGAGTTACTACTCACAACTCTTAATTGCTGAAGACCTGAAATCGTATCTCCAATAGGCTTTCAATTTACTATCTTATCAACAACTTCTCTTTGCTGAAATCAATTTTCATCTAACAGAAAAGAGATGGATATACTTTCAGAGGTTTGAACTACATATGCAATTTGTACGTACATAATGTTTACATTATCCCTTAAGGTGTCAAGTTGTAGTTTTGCTTCTAATGTAAAAAACTGCTCCTTTTAATTAAATTTGAAAGGTTAATGGAATCTTGAAATGTTCTCATATACCTCTTCTGATGGTCGCTGGAGGAAGATTCAGCTTTGTCCGAAAGGAAATTATGATGGGAAGGGTACTCATATTTCACTTTTCTTATAATTGGATGGTTCAGAAGACCTTCGTGATTCTAAAATGTTTGCTGAGTTTTTTCCCTGCGCATTGTAGATAAATCCCTTCCTTGAACAAGTGTTCTGAAGGTAAATTTGGTCTCTTTCAATGTTTAATTATGTATATAGTCCCATATAACATGAGGATTTATTCCGTGTAGCTAATCGCTGGTTCAGTGCCGCGGATTAAAGTTTTGGTTGGCCTTGTTTCATTCCACTGGACACTTTCAAACATGCAGGCAAGGGGTTTTTGTTGAATGATACTTGCATAGTGGAGGCCAATGTCACAGTCCTTGGAGCTGCAAAAGCACTGCAGTCTGCTTGTCTTCAGTTTCAATGTTGATAAAATGATGTTAACTGACTTATGAATATGAATGAAAGTTTTGCGTCCACAATATGGTTTGTACTAAATGTGGCGCTTCTATAGAACTCTAGAGCAGCAATCCTTTCCCACCAAATGACTTGTGGTTGAAAGGCATTTTTATATTTGAATTTATGTTGGGCTCAAGTTTGTGCTTTTGTTTCAAAAAATGATTGAAATGCATTTTTTGTTCAAAAATATGGTTGAGCGCCAAATATATCTAGTCTTGACCAGTAATGTCATACGACTAACATCTCTTGTGTATAGCTGAAACTTTAGTTTGCTTGTGTAATCTTTACTTCCTTGACAATGCTAAACCGTAAACATTGTTCAGTTTAATAAGAAATAAAATTGCAGAATATGTGTTTTGAAGCACCTAAAACAAGGTGACGGATACCATTTCAATGAAAAAAAGGCAACATTTTGAAGCAAAGCATGACAGTTCTATCCTTTTTTTTTCTTGACAAACAATAGCATTGCTAGGTTCAATTGTTAGTGTTCTGGGGGAGGGGATTGGTAGAGATCGAACCTGCACCAAGGTGTATAGGCGTGATTACTTTCCGCCACTAAGGTACAGCATCATCTGCAACATTTATATCCTTTAAAGCTTTCTAGTTAGGAATAACACCTATATTTTTCCTTACAAGCAGGTGATGGATACCTTTCAAATGAAACAATGGCAACTCTTTTGAAGCAAAGCATAACATTTCTATCCTTAAAAGCTTTCAAGTTAAGAATAATACACCTTTAATTTTTCCTTAAAAGCAGGAAAACATATTTGGTTCTAGAACAGAAAACCCTGTTGAATCCTTTGTAACTTGTATTGAATTATCGGAAAATCAAGTTTGTTGATATGACGAGACTCAACTTCCATGACCAAGATGGTAAGATACTTTATCTGTTTGCTTGAGTGTGTTGAAGTTGGAAATTAGTAGCTAATGTACACGTTTATTTTCAGGGATACTGAGAACAATTTCGGATGCACCACCAACCCATTACACAGTAAAAGTACAATCAATTTCGTTGCTCACCAAACATAACTTGGAGAAATATGAATCTGGGGACTTTGAAGCCGAGGATACAAATGGTACAATACTTTCTCTCTATTTATGAGAATAAGTTCTTACTGTTAGAGTACTATAAATTGCTGTTTTGCTGCAGGAAACTGGTTTTCTATCCAAATGGAAACAAGAACAGGAACGTGAATGACCACATCTCTCTCTACTTGGTAATGTCTGGAGCAACTGCTCCCAAGATTTCTTCGGAAGTGTATGTTGTTTTCAGGTTGTTTATACTCGATCAGAACAACGGCAATTACTTCGTTCTTCAAGGTACCATTTCTTTCATTTAACTCAATAAATAAAAAAGGCTTATGGTTCTCATTTTGTGAAGCGTCGTCTCATTTTCCAATCTTTTTAAAATGGATTTCTCATAGATGGCACTTGTGTGTTGGGAGCAGAGGTCTTCGTTCCTAAAGAGAGAAGCACAGGCAAAGGAGAGTGTCTATCATTGGTAAAGGATCCTATTATGTACAAGAATACTTGGAGGATTGACAACGTATCAAAGCTAGATGCGGAATCCTACGACTCAAAAACATTCATTGCTGGAGACCAAAAATGGTATAAACACTAAACTTGTTAGACTTCGCTCTTAGTATATGAAATTTTTCTCGAAGATATCGAAAACTTAAGCACAGTTTATCTGAAAGTGTTGTAAATGTGGTGGTGGTTGTTGCAGGAAGACGCAGCTCTATCCCAAGGGAAAAGACAATGAAGTTGGAACCCATCTGGCTTTTTATCTGCGTTAGCCAAACCGAAATCTCTTCCTCCTGGCTGTCAAATATATGCAGACTTTACCCTACCGGATCCTAGACCAGCTGAATGCCAGGCATCACTATGGTAAAGGTAAAGATTTTGCCTAATCCTACTGCTACATAATCATACAAGCAACCAAGGATTAGGACATCTAAAATACGTTCAATTAACTGTGGTTTTATTGCTGCCACCATGCTAAAATTCCCACCATGAACGACGATAAGACTCTAGTTCTTGGAGGTGTTTGAGTTGTGATGGCATACCATGTTGGTGTTACTTACTATTGAACCTGAGTTCAGTGGAAAGCCAATATTGAGAATTTCTGATTGCAACCTACTGAAATGTTCCCAATTTTTGGATGGTCGTAGCGAAAGATTTTAGGGTTTATTTCGTTTTGTGATTCGGGTGGCTCATTTAGTCGTCCTCGTGGTCCATTTTCTGAAAACATTCGAGTGTTTCTTCAAGAATGTGCTGAACTTGAAGACTGCAGTGTCCGGGGCATGCCCATTTGGTGCACTCTTGAAATGTTGAACTCATGTTGAACTTCTAGTATTTAGCAGAAAGCAACTGAATATTTTCAGCAACAGGACAATAAACCGTAATAGACAACAATTTAATTTGTTTAGTGTCATCCAGTTCTATCTTTTATTAAAAGTTTGTAACCACTCTATTTGCATGTTTTACCCTTGTGGAAACAGACTCTTTGCAACGTAAGAGTAGAACTGTTTACAATAAATGTTCCTGACCGGAGAGTCTTGTTAACTTGGAGTCACCCTTTTACCCTTTTTTCCAATATACTAGTGAACTGAGAATCCTTTTTGGTGATTGCAACAAATCACTGGTTCAATGCCTCAAATTCAATGAGGGGATGGATGAGATTTATTACTCTGGGATTATTCAACCAAGCAAACATGGGGTTTGTGTTGAAGGATACTTGCATTGTGGAGGCAAATGTCATTGTCCATGGAATTACTAATACACTGTAGCCAAATAGTAAAATAGTACAAAATTCCTGCTTTGTGAAACTTTGGGGTGTAAAATAGTAAAGATAGTCGGATATGGTGTTAAGAACACATTCATTTCACTTTTGTATACCCTTGTATCGTTTGTGACGACATGGTGAATAAACACATCATTGCCTACTCTTCATATACCTTTCTTTGTTTTTGGGTAAAGATCGGACCCGCGCCAAGGTGCATAGGCATGATTGCTTTCCGCCATTGCGGTAAAGCGTCATCTGCAACATTTATATCCTTTAAGCTTTCTAGTTAGGAATAACACCTATAATTTTTCTTACAAGCAGGTGACGGATACCTTTCAAATGAAACAATGGCAACCCTTTTGAAGCAAAGCATAACATTTCTATCCTTGAAAGCTTTCAAGTTAGGAATAATACACCTTTAATTTTTCCTTATAAGCAGGAAAACATATTTGGTTCTAGAACAGAAAACCCGGTTGAATCCTTTGTAACTTGTATTGAATTATCGGAAAATCAAGTTTGTTGATATGACGAGTCTCAACCTCGATGACCAAGATGGTAAGATACTTTATCTGTTTGCTTAAGTGTGTTGAAGTTGGAAATTAGTAGCTAATGTACACGTTTATTTTCAGGGATAATGAGAACAATTTCGGATGCATCACCAACCCATTACACAGTAAAAGTACAATCGATTTCGTTGCTCACCAAACATAACTTGGAGAAATATGAATCTGGGGACTTTGAAGCCGGAGGATACAAATGGTATAATCCTTTCTCTCTATTTCTGAGAACAAGTTCTTCCTGTTCCATTTCTCACTTTGCGTTAATTGCTAGTGTTTTCTTCTTTTTTTTGAGCTGCGTTATTAATGCAGGAAACTGGTTTTCTATCCGAATGGAAACAAGAACAGGAATGTGAAAGAGCACATCTCTCTCTACTTGGTAATGTCTGGAGCAACTGCTCCCCAGATTTCTTCGGAAGTGTATGCTGTTTTCAGGTTGTTTATACTCGATCAGAACGACGGCAATTACTTCGTTCTTCAAGGTACCATTTCTTTCTTTTAACTCAACGAATAAAAAAGGCTTATAGTTCTCATATTTGTGAAGCGTCGTCTCATTTTCCAATCTTTTTAAAATATGCATTGCTCAGAACCAAAGGAAAGGCGGTTTCATGGGATGGAACTCGATTGGGGATTCGATCAATTTCTCTCCCACAAAGCTTTCACTGAAGCTTCGAATGGATTTCTCATGGATGACACTTGTGTGTTGGGAGCAGAGGTCTTCGTTTCTAAAGAGAGAAGCACAGGCAAAGGAGAGTGTCTATCAATGGTAAAGGATCCTGTTATGTTCACGGGTAGTTGGAGGATTGGCGAAGGATATAAGCTAGACCCGCAATTCTACGAGTCAAATCCATTCATTGCTGGAGACCAGAAATGGTATATAACACTAAACTTGTTAGACTTCGCTCTTAGTATAAGAAATTTCACTTGAAGATATCGAAAATTTAAGCGCAGTTTATCTGAAAGTGCTGTAAATGTGTTGGTCGTTGTTGCAGGAAGATGCAGCTCTATCCCAAGGGAAAAGGCAATGGAGATGGAACCCATCTGGTTTCTTATCTGGCGTTAGCCGAACCAAAATCTCTTCCTCCTGGCTGTCAAATATATGCAGAGTTTACCCTACGGATCCTAGACCAGCTGAATGGCAGGCATCAAAATGGTAAAGGTAAAGATTTTGCCTAATCCTACTGCTACATAATCATACGAGCAAACAAGGATTAGGACATCTAACAAACGTTCAATTAAGGGTGGTTTTATTGCCGCCATCATGCTAAAATTCCCACCATGAACGACGATGAGACTCTAGTTCTTGGAGGTGTTTGAGTCGTGATGGCGTACGACGTTGGTGATACTTACCATTGAACCTGCGTTCAGTGGAAAGCCAATATCGAGAATTTCTACTTGCAACCTACTGAAAACGTTCACAATTTTTGGTTTGTTGTAGCGAAAAATTTTAGGGTTTAGTTCATTCTGCTGTTCTAGTAGCTCGATCAGTCGTCCTCATGGTCCATTTCATGATAACGTTCGAGTGTTTCTTCAAGGATGTTTTGAGCTTGAAGACTACAGTGTCCAAGGCATACCCATTTGGTGCAGTCTTCTTAAATGTTGAAACAAATGTTGAAGTTCTAGTATTTAGCAGAAAGCAATTGAGTATTTTGAGCAACATGACAATAAACCGTATAAAGACGACAATTTTACCTGTTATGTTGCTCAAAATACTTCGAAAGCAACTAAATAGAAGGCTTATTTTCGCTACATTCCCTAGAACTCGATTTTAATCCTACTTTGCCCCTAAAACTCAAAAGTTACCACTTTACTCCTTGAAACTCAAAATTTGCTCCATATTGCCTTGTTTATGTTATTTCCGTCAAAAACTCGTTAAATATGCTGATGTGGATTAAAAAAATACATTTTTAGAATAAGTTTTTTTTAGCTACGCTACTTGCAGCTCAATTTTGATCCGACTTTGCCCCTGAAATTCAAAAATCACCACTTCAATCTCTGAAACCCAATATTTGCTCCCCTTTTGATTGTTTCTGTGTATTCCGTTAAATAACTCTCTGACCCCTCTCTCTCTCTCTCTCTCTCTCTCTAATCATTGTCCATGCATTCATCCCTTCTCCTTCCATCTCCTTGTCCATGCATTCATCCCTTCTCCTTCCATCTCCAATCAATTAATCATTAGTTCCGTTAATTTCGTTATTTCTTATGCTCTTAATCGGAAAAAATAGCATAAACGATCACTAGGTTTTTTTTAACCTTGTTTCACAACAATTTATGGACATAGAGTAGAGATGTCAAACTGGCCATAGCCGATGAGGAATTTGGATTCATTTATGGAAAGAGGGAGATGAGGAGAGACGGAGGATCAGGAAGAGGAGATGTGACCGGTACATGAGGTGGTACACCACGTGTCACTATACAAATGGTGGGATATGTGTGCTAAAAAGTTAATAACTTAAAAAATAAAATTTCCCACCACTCTTATTAAAACACGTGGTGTACCACTTGTGTTCCCGTCACAACTAAAAATTTCTCTAGGAAGAGATGGGGGCATGGCATCGTCGGAGTCGGAAATAACAAAAATAAGGCAATGTGGAGTGAAATTTGAGTTTCAAGGAATAAGTGGAGGAAAATCAAGTTCCAATGAGCATAGTTAAAAATAAGTCTTCTATTTTTTATTAAAAGTTTGTAACCAAGGCTATATTCGCATGTTTTACCCTTTTTTCCAATATACCAATGAACTGAGAATTTTTTTTATGATTGTAGTGAATTACTGGTTCAGTGCCTCAAATTCGAAGAGGGAATGGTTGAGATTCAAGTTGGACGAGGCTTACTTTGTGGAGGTAGAGGTCATTGTCCATGGAATTATTGATGCACTGTAGCCAAATAGTAAAATAGTAAAAAATGCCTATTGTGTGAAACTTTGAGTGTGTAAAATAGTAAAAATAGTCAAATAAGGAGTTAAAAACATATTCATTTTCACTTGTGAATATCATCGTATCATTTGTGACTTCATGGTGAATAAATACATCATTCTCTATTCTTTATATGCTCTTTGTTGTTTTCGGTTTCTTTTTTCCTTTAAAAATTTCTATAGTGCTCGGAGCATAGAATACTCCGGACTTTTTAACCATTAAATCTTGGTTTCTTTATATTTAAACAAAGATCTAAACAGTTAAAGCACCCTACAGCTTCACTTCGATAACTTTTGGTAGTTTATGGAGGAAAAGTTTGGAAATATATTGGGACAGGAAAGAAAAATGAGACAACACAGAATTGGTAAATGTTGCATTTATTAAAAGTTGCAAACTTTACAGAATTCACAATTAATCAAATATACAAAGAACATGATAATATAGAGTGAAGCACGCCTCACAGGCCCGTTCTGATTGAGAACAAGTTAACTATGAATACTTACAAGTCACTGATATGGACGAGGCGATTAGATGATTAGGGGAGGAGATGGCAAGATTAGCCAAAGGTTTTCTCGCTGCTGTAACACATATATAGGAAACCGTCGTCCTCTTGTAAGTTTCATAGATGGAATCCAAGCTACTGGCTGTAAATGAAATACACATAACAAAGTGTTAAAATGGCTCCAAAAACATGATGCAGGGGCTGAAATGTACTGGTCAAACGGATAACAAGAAGCTCTTTACCTGTTTGAGGTAAAGTGTTCTTCACAAAAACAAAAAGAGCTTTCCCCGGGGTCAAGTGAAGCCTGCTGCTTAAGATATGGATAAACTGCCCGACAGACATAACTCTAGGAACTAGGAATCTAGAAGAAACAAGGAAACACGGAATAGAGGTTATTCTCCTTAAAGTGAGAATGCATAAACAATTAGCTAGAATTGTCCAGGAAGTAAACCAACCAATTTCTACTAACTTTTTGAAATAATTATCTACATTCGGAGTATACAAAACTACAGATGAAGGAAATTCATCCAAGTACGCATCTGTTACTTAAGGAAAGAAAAGCAAGCAACAAAGATCGTCAGAACACAGAGCTCGTAACAGATGCCCAGCTCTCTGTTTTCAAGAACGAAGAGTTATATAGTCAGGGTTCCTATATGTGTGCCAAAGAAACTGGGAAGGAGGACCTAGAGATGGAAATAAGAAAATCGAAATTCCTAGATCCTAGAAAGTGTTATTTACAAGTTTCGATGTGAAATTATAAAACTCAGGTGTCATGAGGCATTTAAGTTTGTTCTTGACGAAAGAAACATTGACCTTGTAGAAAATGAAGAGAACCGTGACAACTAAACATTCTTTTCCTTTTCCATTTCAGGCAGGTCTGTCCTGGAATATCTTTCAATGATCACCTGCAGAAAAAACATAAAAGAACACCCTAATCAGTTTTGACATCTTATCCGTCCTCGCAACGATGCTTCCAATAAAATCTAACCGTGTCGCTTCTAAGCGGCTTTATGATTGTAATGTGCGCTTATAATATAAAATCTTCCTAAAAAAATCACTTCCTCCCGAGTTGTTAGATCTATACACGAAACGCAATGAAGAAAACACCGATCAACGATACACAACTCTCGGAGCTGACAATGGGAACCATCATGTTAAGACATACTTCCGTGTTTCGAAAGTGTTGAACAAAAAAAAAATGCCTGAAAGTGAATCTCAAAACACATAACATAATATCAACTTCTGAACAAAAATGCCACAGATTCTTCAAATATGTAATCCACATGAATTAAAATTTGTCCTTTTTTCAACACACAAACCAAAAATTTGCCAGTTCAAAGCATGCATCCATCAAAATCTTTCAGCCACTAAAACGTCATCATCTCTCAATCGGATCAATGTCAAATTCTAATAAAATAAAATAATTAAATCTTTAACAAATATTAAGCAACAAAAACGCGTAAATGAATTAAACAAATTAGAAATTCTAATCAACCAAAATATCATAAACAAGGATAAATTTCCATATTTCCAAATTCCAAGTGCATTATTTCCCAGTATCTTGGCATTTCCGAAAACAAAAATCACTGAAAAAAAAAATTAAAAAACTCACCGGAACTCGATCTGGGTATTTTGCAATTATATTTTTCGATTCTTCAAGTCGTTCATCAATACCAAAAAAAAAAAACAATATTTAGCACCAAAAAAACAATATATTGCAATTATATATTTTTTTTCGGTGGCAGGCCAAATGGAAACTAGTGCTCTACCCAAATGGAAACAAGACGAGGAATGTGGCAGGCCAAATCTCTCCCTACTTGGAGATGGCGGATGCTGGTTCCCTTCAGACTAGTTGGGAAGTTTATGTAGATTTCAGGTTCTTTTTGCTTGATAAGAAGAAAAGGATGTACTTGGTTTTTCAAGGTTTTGCATGGTCAAGTTTATTTCATTTAGTAGATGTGACGAGTCATTCTTTTTCATATTTTGTT
This sequence comes from Heteromeles arbutifolia, assembly GCA_024362995.1. NCBI lineage: Eukaryota > Viridiplantae > Streptophyta > Magnoliopsida > Rosales > Rosaceae > Heteromeles > Heteromeles arbutifolia. The sequence continues at coordinate 27,334,443 of JANCRC010000006.1, forward strand.
AGTCTTACTTCTGATTTGCTGATCCATTTTTATGTTGCATTTCTTAACTAGATGTCAATGAAAAGGAAAAGTGTTTTCATGGGATTATGTCTTATTCGGGTTTTGATCAATTCATCCCTCTTAAAGCGTTTACTAATGCTTCCAATGGATATCTCATGGAAGAGGTGTATTTGGAGCAGACGTTTTTGTTTGTAAAGGAAGAAGAAGAGGAAAGGGAGAGCGTATATCAATGATCAAGGATGCTGTTGAGTGCAAGCATGTTTGGAAGGTTGAGAACTTTTCAATGTTAGATGCTGAGAGTTACTACTCACAACTCTTCGTTGCTGAAGACCTGAAATGGTATCTCCAATAGGCTTTCAATTTACTATCTTATCAATACATTTTCTTTGCTGAAGTCAATTTTCATCTAACAGAAAACAGATCAATATACTTTTAGAGCTTTGAACTACATATGCAATTTGTACCTAATGTTTACATTGTCACTTAAGGTGTCAAGTTGTAGTTTTGCTTCTAATCAAAGAAACTGCTCTTTTTAATTAAACTAGAAAGGTTAATGGAATCTAGAAATGTTCTCATATACCTCTTTTGATGTCGCTGCACGAAGATTCAGCTTTGTCCGAAAGGAAATTATGATAGGGAAGGGCACTCATATTTCACTTTACTTGGAGTTGGATGGTTCAGAAGACCTTCATGATTCTAAAGTGTTTGCAGAGTTTTCCCTGAGCATTGTAGATAAAATTCCTTGCAAAGTGTTCTGAAGGTAAATTTGGCCTCTTTCAATGTTTAATTACGTATATACTATATAGTCCCATAAAACATGAGCATTTATTCCGTGTAGCTAATCACTGGTCCAGTGCCGCGGATTCAAGTTTTGGTTGGCCTTGTTTCATTCCACTGGACACTTTCAAACATGCAGGCAAGGGGTTTTTGTTGAATGATACTTGCATAGTGGAGGCCAATGCAACTGTCCTCGGAGCTGTAAAAGCACTGCAGTCTGCTTGTCTTCAGTTTCAATGTTGCTAAAATGATGTTAACTGACTTATGAATATGAGTGAAAGTTCTGCGTCCACGATATGGTTTGTACTAAATGTGGTGCTTCTATAGAACTCTAGAGCAGCAATCCTTTCCCACCAAATGACTTGTGGTTGAAAGGCATTTTTATCTTTGAATTTATTCTGGCTCAAGTTTGTGCTTTTGTTTCAAAAATGATTGAAATGCATTTTTTGTTCAAAAATATGGTTGAGCGCCAAATATATCGAGTCATGACCAGTAATGTCATACGACTAACATCTCTTGTGTATAGCAGAAACTGTTGAATTGTAATCTTGTCTTGGCCCAAGACAATTGATCCGGCCCATACACAAAGAAAGATTCATGCACATGCTAGAGAGTTCTAGCAAAGTTCAAGTTGGTGGAATGCATAAATATCTAAAGCTTTTTGTAGAAAGATCTAGAATCTTGTAAAATTGTGTGGTTGTTAAACATTAGCTAGAAAGTTCTAGCAATGCCAAAGTTGGCAAACCTTGCCTATAAATAGGTGAGGTGCTAAGCTATGTGATGTAACAACCAAGAGAGCAAGTAGTGAGAAGTGAGAGTGCCAAGTGAGAAGTGAGAAGAAGCAACAAAGCTTCTAAAAGTGTTTGAGTGTTTCCTCTTGTACTAGTTTGTGAGCAAATAAAAATTTTGTATAAAACTTTGAGTGTTCTTTCTTTCTCTTGCCTATCAATTCCGCTATGTTACATTCTTCTTTGTGAGATAAACATCTCCAAAGTAGTGAAGTCTTTTTAAGTCCCAACAAAGTGGTATCAGAGCTATGGCTAGCAACGCTATGGCAGCCTTCCAAGTTCCAGTGCTCAACAACTTCGATAATTGGAGTATCAAAATGAAGGCCTTTTTGGGAGCACATGATGTCTGGGAAGTTGTGGAGAAAGGCTACAGCGAGCCAGAAGATGAAGCTACTCTAACCCAAGCCCAGAAGGAGAGTTTGAAAGATTCAAGAAAGAGAGACAAGAAGGCTCTCTACCTCATCTTCCAGGCATTAGATGACAATGGTTTTGAGAAGGTCTCGAGAGCAACATCCGCCAAGCAAGCATGGGAGAAGCTTCAAACCTCTTACAAAGGAGCCGAACAAGTGATAAAGATTTGTCTTCAAGTATTAAGAGGTGAGTTCGAATCTCTACAAATGAAAGCGTCTGAATTAATCTCTGATTATTTCTTAAGAGTCTTAGCCGTTTCCAATAAATTAAAAAGATACGGTGAAAAATTGGAAGATGTTAGAATTATGGAGAAGATATTACGCTCGTTGGACCTCAAATTCGAGAACATTGTCGTGACGATTGAAGAAACTAAAAACTTGGAAGAAATTAGTATAGAACAATTAATGGGTTCACTACAAGCATATGAAGAGAAACATAAGAAGAGGCAAGGGAATGAAGAGCAGCTCCTCAAGATACATGTTCAGCCAAAGAAGAAAGAAGAAAGCTTCGACAACAAGAGAAGCCAAAACGAAAGAAGTCATGGCCGAGGTCGAGGTCATGCGCGTGGACATAGATGTGGACGTGATTGGAACTTCAACAATCATAGCAACTACGAAAGAGTAGAAAGCTCAACAAAAGGTCGTGGAAGAGGACGCTCAAACTTGAGGTATGAAAAATCTCAAGTTCAATGCTACAATTGTCAAAAGTTTGGGCATTATGCTTGGGAATGTAGAGCTCTAAGCAACAGACCTGATGAGAAGGTCAATTATGTGAAAGAAGAGAAAGAAGAAAATGGCATTGTGCTACTAGCATGCAAGAACAATGATGGAGACCAAGACTATACATGGTACCATGACACCAACGCCAGCAACCACATGTGCGGAAGAATAAGCATGTTCGTAGAGCTCAATGAATCAGTGAGTGGCAATGTTTCTTTTGGAGAAGAATCCAAAATACCCGTAGAAGGAAAAGGTAACATCCTTATTCCCCTGAAAAATGGCGGTCATCAAATAATTTCAAATGTTTACTACGTGCCCAATATGAAAAGCAACATTTTGAGTTTGGGTCAACTCTTAGAAAAAGGTTATGATATTCACATGAAAAATTATAGCCTTTTTATTAGAGATTACAAGGGAAGATTAATTGCCAAGGTAAAAATGTCAAAGAATAGGATGTTTCCCATGAACATTCAAAACGATGTTGCAAAGTGTCTTAAGACATGTTACAAAGACAAACCCTAGCTTTGGCATCTTCGTTTTGGGCATCTTAACTTTGGGGGATTGGAGTTATTATCCAAGAAGGAGATGGTGAGAGGCTTACCGTGCATCAATCATCCTGATCAAGCTTGCGAAGGATATTGACTTAGGAAACAGTTCAGGAAAAGCTTTCCAAAGGAATCGACCATAAGAGCCCAGAAGCCACTCGAGCTCATTCACACCGATGTGTGCGGTCCAATAAAACCAAGCTCTTTAGGTAATAATAATTATTTCCTTCTCTTCATTGATGATTTTTCAAGGAAAATCTGAGTGTATTTCTTGAAGCAGAAATCAGAGGTATTTGGAGCATTCAAGAAGTTCAAAGCCGCCGTAGAAAAAGATAGTGGTTGCAAGATCAAAGCCATGAGATCTGTGAAGCTAATGGAATTCGTTGACCTTTGACAGTTCCAAGATCCCCTCAACAAAATGGTGTGGCGGAAAAAAAAAATCGAACTATCCTCGACATGGCTCAAAGCATGATCAAAAGCAAGAGATTGCCTATGGAGTTGTGAGCAGAAGCTATAGCATGTGTTGTCTACCTATCCAATAGGTCTCTAACAAGAAGTGTGTGGGGAAAGACTCCGCAAGAAGCATAGAGTGGAAGAAAACTAGGTATCTCTCATCTAAGAGTTTTTGGAAACATAGCCCATGTACATGTACCAGACGAGAGGAGAACCAAACTCGACGACAAAAGTGAGAAGTTCATCTTCATCGGATATGATTCAAATTCAAAAGGCTATAAGCTGTATAATCTGAACAATGGGAAGACGGTGATCAGTCGAGACGTGGCGTTCGATGAAGAAGGAGAATGGGATTTTGGCTCTTATGCAGGTGATTTTAGCTTCTTTCCTCAATTTGAAGAATAGAATGAACAAGGGATAATGGAGCAAGCAAGAGAGGAAGAAGTCTACATTCAGCAGCCACCAGGCCTTGAAATCAAATGGCATAAAGATAAGGTTCTGAAGCTGAAGAAAGCCCTATATGGGTTAAAACAAGCGCCAATAGCTTGGAATAGTCGCATCGACAAGTACTTCCAGGAGAACAACTTCACCAAGTGCCCTCATGAACATGTTCTCTACGTCAAAGTCAAAGATGGAGATATTTTGATTGTGTGTTTATATGTGGATGATCTAATCTTCACCGGAAGTAATCCAAGCATGTTTGAAGAGTTCAAGAGAGTGATGACCAAAGAATTTGAGATGACCAACATCGGGCTGATGGCATACTACCTAGGCATTGAAGTCAAGCAAAACGAAGAAGGTATTTTTCATCTCCCAAGAAAGCTACACAAAGGAGATACTGAAAAAGTTCAAAATGGACGACTGCAAGCCCATAAGCACGCTAGTTGGAAGCTTGCGCTATTTGACTTGCATAAGACCAGATATTCTCTATGCCGTTGGATTAGTCAGTCGCTACATGGAGAATCCCTCAACTACACACTTGAAGACCACCAAAAGAATTCTTCAATACCTTAAAGGTACTGTTAACTTTGGCTTGTTCTATTCAAGTTCTGATAACTACAAATTTGCTAGATATAGCGACGGTGATTGGGCAGAAGATTCCGACAATAGAAAAAGCACTACTGGATTTGTGTTCTTCATGGGAGACACTGCATTCACCAGGGCCGGCCCGGAGGGGGTGCAAAGTGTGCGACCGCACAGGGTTGGGGCCCCCAAATTCTAAAATTATATATATATATATATATATATATATATATATATATATATCAGGATCACAATGCTTTCTTGGCAGAGTTGTCAATTGGCGGTAGTGTCATTTACTTGTTCACAGGTTCGACTCCACACTTGCTCATGTTTATTAATTTTGATTTCTTTCCTATTGGGCATTGTTCGGGTAACCATTTTGGGCCTTTTTTAAGCTAGACTATTTGTTTCTTTTTTGGAATATTTGTAGTTTAATTTCTTTCATTGTTTGTTGAAAAAAAAAAAACATTTCTTTCATTATATAACATAACTTTTGCGAATAAATCTGCAATTAGTAATATCATAATAAATTAAAATTATTAAAAGTTTAAAAATATAATCTTTAAAAGCCCCTTCCTTATATGACACCATTTAATAGAATACATGTAATAATAAGAATCGTTTATTCTTTTGATCACCGTTTAAAAGTTATCAAATTATAAGTTTCATCCATATGAAGATTTTAGTCATCTATATATCAAAAGAAAATTATAATACAACTTTGCTCATACCTACCGTTAGAGACATAAATCTCAAATCTCGAATCTCGAATTTTCAACTAATCTAACGGCAACCAACCGAGAGGTGGGGGGGAGGGGTGGGGGTGATGAGAATAATCCTTGCTTTATAGCCTGAGCAAAAATGCAATAAAAAATAACAATTCATTGTAAGATGCTATCAATATCATAACCAGTGATTCGTTTAACACAAATTTTTCATGAGATGAACTCTAGGTGCTAATAAAGATCATTAATGGTTATGATTATGGTATTTGTACGGTGATACGATAAGTACATAGCCATCACTCCATGCTTTTTGTATTTAAAAATTAAGGAGTTTCGAACAAAAAAACATAGGATTTCAGATAGGTGCATACCACCACATTATGCTTCATGTTGTTTTTTTCTTGGGGTCTTTTGATATGGGTCCAAAGTCACTAAAAATTGGACCTATTTCAAAAGGTGGGCTATAAAATTAGACCTATTTCAAATTTTCCCTTTTTTCTTTATATCAATTTAATCCATAATTAAAAAAATATAAACTATAAAAGAAAATATAGCAATCAAAATTTTAAACCATGTAAGGGCCCCAGTTTGAGTCCCGCACAGGGCCTCCAAAATCTCAAGACCGGCCCTGGCATTCACATGGATGTCGAAGAAGCAACCGATTGTCATTCTCTCTACCTGCGAAGCTGAATACGTAGCTGCAACCTCATGTGTCTGTCATGCAATTTGGTTGAGAAACTTGCTAAAAGAATTAAGCATGCCACAAGAAGAGCCAACAGAGATCTATGTTGACAATAAGTCTACAATAGCTCTAGCAAAGAATCCGGTATTCCATGACAAGAGCAAACACATAGATACCCGCTATCATTACATAAGAGAGTGTATTGCAAGAAAGGATGTGCAAGTGGAATACGTGAAGTCTCAAGACCAAATTGCAGTCATATTCACTAAGCCACTCAAACAAAAAGACTTTATCAGACGAGGAACTCAATCGGCGTCACAAGACAAGATTAAGGGGGGATGTTGAATTGTAATCTTGTCTTGGCCTAAGACAATTGATCCGGCCCATACACAGAAAGATCCATGCACATGCTAGAGAGTTCTAGCAAAGTTCAAGTTGGTGGAATGCATAAATATCTAAGGCTTTTTGTAGAAAGATCTAGAATCTTGTGAAATGGTGTGGTTGTTAAGCATTAGCTAGAAAGTTCTAGCAATGCCAAAGTTGGCAAACCTTGCCTATAAATAGGTGAGGTGCTAAGCTATGTGATGTAACAACCAAGAGAGCAAGTAGTGAGAAGTGAGAATGCCAAGTGAGAAGTGAGAAGAAGAGTGTTTGAGTGTTTCCTCTTGTACTAGTTTGTGAGTGAATAAAAATTTTGTGTAAAACTTTGAGTGTTCTTTCTTTCTCTTGCCTATCAATTCCGTTGCGTTACATTCTTCTTTGTGAGATAAACATCTCCAAAGTAGTGAAGTCTTTTTAAGTAACAACAGAAACTTTGTTTTGCCTGTGCACTCCTACAAAACCATTTATTAGTGTTGCTATGATAACCAACAAGAAACGTATATTACTGTCGGATATTAAGCAAAATCCGACAGAAAATGAATACAGTGGCGGATACAATAAGTAACAGAATTGTCAGCGTCAAGAAATAAATTTTCCAACAAAAAATACTCTAAAACCGACAGAAATTGTGTCGGATATAACCGACAGAGCATTCTCTGTCGGATATAACAGACAGAAAATACTCTAAAACCGACAGAAATTGACAAAGCATTCTCTGTCGGATATAACAGACAGAAAATACTCTAAAACCGATAGAAATTGTGTCGGATAAAACCGACAGAAAATATATTAATAATAAATAAAAAATTGAAATCCATCCGTCCGAGCAATGTTCAAAAAGTTCATTCAACTGCGATAGCAGAAGTTAAAAACGTTCGAAAAGTTCATTCAGCTACAATGGCAGAAATTGGAAACAATAAAGTTTAATCAATTGTACTTTGATACTGTAACCAGCTACAATCCTGAAGTTGAAGACAAAAGTTCTGCCTTTTCTGGGAAATCTTGTTGTGCTCGGCCTTTGAGACTATGCAAATTGCAAATCTACAGCCAAAAATAGACGAAACGATCGAATTTAAGAGCTTGTCTCCCTGCCACTCATGAATTAACGAGCTGAGATTCATTCAGAAAACGGGTCGAATCTCTTCGAAATGCGCCTGCGAATCCGAAATCAAAGCCAAACGATGAATTAGAACAAGGAAACAAAGCAAAACGACGAATTTCTCTGCAAATTCCAGTGAAATGAGATCAGTTTTGTAAATTACCCAACAAAATCGCAATTGAATTCTACTTCGGAAACTCTTGGAATGTATCTGCAAAACATAAATACTGTAATTTGGTATGCTACTAGGTTATTGTTTTTCCTATTTACTCCTTTACTGTATTTTAGAAGGAATAAATTGTTACAGTAAAGTTTGAAATCGTTATATTCCTAACAAAGAAAAGAAAAAGAAAGGACAAACTGGAAATTTGTGCAAGTTGTGCAGACTGGTTAGACCCCATGCTTCGTAGCTCCAGATGTCTTGAGTTGCTTCTCGAATTGTTCATTCATGGTGATTGAAGCAAGAAGGAGAAGGGGAGAAGAGAAGGAGAAGGAAATGAGAAGAGGAGAAAAGGGGGAAGGAAGGGGGAAGGAAGGAGGAAGGGGGAAGGGAGAAGGCACCGGCACAAGGAAGAGATGGAGGGGATTTATTTTGAAAAATTTTTATTACTATCGGTTAAAACTAATAGAAATATTTTTTTAAATAAAAACCGATAGAAAATTGTCATTACTGTCGGTTATAACCGACAGAAAAAATAATGGCGGCAAAAATCCCCCCAAAAATCCCTCCCAAAATTTTAAATTCCCTCCCAAAGTTTTAAATTCCCCCCCCAAAAAAAATTTTGTTACATTTATAAAAAATAAAATAATAATTGCTTGGTTTAATAAATAAATAAATAATATGTATTTAAATATAATACGTTTTTAAAAATTAAATAAATAATTGTTTGGTTTAATAGATAATAACTCATGTAAAATATGCGATAAAGAAGCAAAAAGATAATTGTACAATGAAAATGTCATCACACAAACTAAAATATTGTCTAATCAAATACTTGAAAAACATAAATAAAAATTTAGCATAAATTACTTTTCCCACTTCAAAATTTAGGCAAATTTAACGGAGATATGCATTCTACGAAACTAGTTTCCATGATCTAACCGTCAAACTTGTTTGTAGATATTACAAGATCGCATACATAAAAAACCGCAAAAAAAAAATTTAGAGATTAGGTAATGGAACAAAAGTTTTTTTACGGTTATAAATGAAAAATCACAATTCAACGGTTATTTTAGCTCTAATTTTAATGATTTTTTACAGCTACACTCCTCGATCCTATAAGAATGTAATGAATAAATTTGATCTTCAATTTAAAATATTTACACTAGTGGATACCACAAAATCTTATTTTATACTTAATGGAAGTATAACATTAAATCTTAAGTGTTTATTTAATCTACCGTTTTGACGCGATACACATTCTACGAAACTTTTTTCAATGATCTAACCGTCAAACTTGTTTGTACACAATCCGAGATCGCATATGTAAAAAATCACAAAAAATAAACATTCAGAGTTAAGGTAACAGAACAAAAGTTTTCAACGGTTATAAACGAAAAATCACAATTTAACGGTTACTTTAGCTTCGATTTTGATGATTTTTTACAGCTACACTCCTCGACCTTATAAGAATGCATTGAATGAATTCGATCTTCAATTTAAAATATTTACACTAGTGGATACCACAAAATCTTATTTTATACTTGATGGGGAAGTATAACATTAACTCTAAGTGTTTGTTTAATCTACCGTTTTGATGCGATACGTATTCTACGAAACGTTTTTCAACGATCCAACAGTCAAACTTGTTTGTACACACTCTGAGATCGCATACATAAAAAATCACAAAAAACAAACATTCAGAGATTGGGTAACAGAACGAAAGTTTTTTACGGTTATAAACGAAAAATCACAATTTAACGGTTATTTTAGCTCCGATTTTGATGATTTTTTACAGCTACACTCCTCGACCTTATAAGAATGCATTGAACGAATTCGATCTTCAATTTAAAATATTTACACTATTGGATACCACAAAATCTTATTTTATACTTGATGGGGAAGTATAACATTAACTTTAAGTGTTTGTTTAATCTACCGTTTTGATGCAATACGCATTCTACGAAATGTTTTTCAACGATCCAACCGTCAAACTTGTTTGTACACACTCCGAGATCGCATATGTAAAAAATCGCAAAAAACAAACATTCAGAGATTAGGTAACTGAACAAAAGTTTTCGATGGTTATAAATGAAAAATCACAATTTAACGGTTATTTTAGCTCCGATTTTGATGATTTTTTTACAGCTACACTCCTCAACCCTATAAGAATGCAATGAATGAATTCGATCTTCAATTTAAAATATTTCCACTAGTGGATAAATCTTATTTTATACTTAATGGAAGTATAACATTAACTCTTAAGCGTTTGTTAAATCTATCAATTTGATAGGATATGCATTCTACGAAACTAGTTTCAACGATCCAACCGTCAAATATGTTTGTATATACTCCGAGATAGCATGTGTAAAAAATCGCAAAAAAAAAAACATTCAGAGATTATTCTGGCTGCCGTCCAAAATTTTGCTTTGTTCGTGTCAATTATATCCGACATGGCCATGAGTGAAAAAAAAATTTTAATTTATTTATTTATTTTTAATCAATATAACATTTTAAAATAATAAAATCAAACATGATAGAGTACACCAGATATTCATGTGTGTTTATGTGCTAGACAATGTGCTTTGTGACGCATTGAAAAAAATTGTTTGAATTTCTTTGTATCTTTGCTTGCCTGTGAGGGAGCATAATCCTTATTACAAAAATGATAGAGCTTCATATTGTAGTCTGTTGTTATTATTCTCTCAGAAAATTTATGGCTCGTGGGAAATGGGTTCATTAGACTTTAGGGTCACGAGTGAAAAAAAAAATATTTAAAATATGTGTTTATTTATTTATTTTTAATGATTTATTTATTTTTAATCAATATAACATTTTAAAATAATAAAATTTTCATTTCTGTCGGTTATAACCGCCATAATACTAAAATAATAACTGCCAGAAAGTAAAATAATAAAATAGTCAATTTCTGTCGGTTATAACCGCCACCATTAACTTAAAAACCGTCAGAATATGTCAAAAATATTTAAAAAAAGGATTCAAAAATAGTGTCGGTTATAGCCGATAGGATTTTTTTGATATCCGCCACTAAACGCCTGGACTTTATGTCAGATATAACCGACATGATTTTTCTAATATCCGCCACTAATTAAATGATGTGTTGGATATAATTTATCCAACAGGATTTTTCTAATATCTACCACCTAAAGCTAATATTCTAGTAGTGGTGTAAAGCTTGTTTGGATATGCTTTTAAAATGACTGAAAACACTTTTGGTGAAAATGTTTTTGGAACCAATCCTTAGTAAAAATGCAATTAAATTCTGGAAAATCACTTAAAGTGCTTCCTGGAAGAAGCACATAATTGGTGCTTCTTGCAGAAAGCACTTTAAGTGCTTTTGGAACCAAAAAATATTTTCTCTAAAAGCGTTTTCAGTCATTTTAAAAGGACATCCAAACGAGCCCGTAATCTTAACTTCCTTGACAATGCTAAACCGTAAACATTATTCAGTTTCATAAGAAATAAAATTGCAGAATATGTGTTTTGAAGCACCTAAAACCAGGTGATGGATACCTTTTCAATGAAAAAAGGCAACCCTTTGAAGCAAAGCATGACGGTTCTATCCTTTTTTTTTTTCTTCACAAACAATAGTGTTGCTAGGTTCAATTGTTAGTGTACGGGGGGAAGGGATCGGTAGAGATCGAACCTGTCCAATTCGTCAGGTGTGGAGTTTTACCATAAAAAGTCTCGGTATTAGTTAAAGTAGGGTAATTCTATTTAAACCCCTTTAGTTTTCTTTCACCCACCGATGTGGGACTTTTAACAACTCTATCCCAAGGGAAAAGGCAATGGAGTTGGAACCCATCCGGCTTTTTATCTGGCATTAGCCGAACTGAAATCTCTTCCTCCTGGCTGTCAAATATATGCAGAGTTTACCCTACGGATCCTAGACCAGCTGAATGCCAGGCATCAAAATGGTAAAGGTAAAGATTTTGCCTAATCCTACTGCTACATAATCATACGAGCAAACAAGGATTAGGACATCTAACAAACATTCAATTAAGGGTGGTTTTATTGCTGCCATCATGCTAAAATTCCCACCATGAACGACGATGAGACTCTTGTTCTTGGAGGTGTTTGAGTCATGATGGCATACCATGTTGGTGATACTTACTATTGAACCTGCGTTCAGTGGAAAGCCAATATCGAGAATTTCTGATTGCAACCTTCTGAAAATGTTCACAATTTTCGGTTGGTCATAGTGAAAGATTTTAGGGTTTAATTCGTTTTGGGATTCGGGTAGCCCAATCAGTCGTCCTCACGGTCCATTTTCTGAAAACATTCAGTGTTTCTTCACGAATGTGCTGAACTTGAAGACTGCAATGTCTGGGGCATGCTCATTTGGTGCACTCTTGAAATGTTGAAACTCATGTTGAACTTTTAGTATTTAGCATAAAGCAACTAAATGTTTTCAGCAAGAAGACAATAAACCGTATATAGACAACAATTTAATTTGTTTAGTGTCATCCAGTTCAATCTTTTATTAAAAGTCATATTAGCTTGGAGTCACCCTTTACCTTTTTTTTCCAATATACTATTGAACTGAGAATCCTTTTTGGTGATTGTAGCGAATCACTGGTTCAGTGCCTCAAATTTAGTGAGGGGATGAGATTTATTACTTTGGGATTATTCAACCAGGCAAGCATGGGATTTGTGTTGAAGGATACTTGCATTGTGGAGGCAGACGTCACTGTCCATGGAATTACTGACACACTGTAGCCAAATAGTAAAATAGTACAAAATTCCTGCTGTGTGAAACTTTGGGCTGTAAAATAGTAAAGATAGTCGAATAAGGTGTTAAAACACATTCATTTCACTTGTGAATACCATTGTATCGTTTGTGACTACATGGTGAATAAACACATCATTGTCTGCTCTTCATATACATTTCTTTGTTTTTCAGTTTCATTTTCCCTTCTATGGTGCTCGAGAGCATAGAATACTCCCCGTTAGAGTTTGGTTTCTTTATTTTTAAACAAAGATCTAAACAGTTAAAGCACCTGGAATATCCCATACTCTGGGGCACCATAGAAAATCCTTTTTTTGGTTGAACTTCAATTTGGTAATTTACGGAGGAAAAGTTTGGAAATATATTGGGACATGAAAGAAAAATGAGACAATACTGAATTGGCAAATGTAGCATTTATTAAAAGTTGCGAACTTTACAGAATTCACAATGAATCAAATATACAAAGAACATGATAATACGGAGTGAAGCACGCCTCACAGGCCCTTTCTGATTGAGCACAAGTTAACAATGAATACTTACAAGTCACTGATTTAGACGATGCGATTAGACAATTACGGGAGGTGATGGCAAGATTAGCCAATGGTTTTCTCGCTGCTATAACACATATACAGGAAACCGTCATCCTCCTTGTAAGTTTCATAGATGGAATCCAAGCGACTGGCTGTAAATAAATACACATAACAAAGTGTTAAGATGGTTCCGAAAACATGATGCAGGCGCTGAAATGTACTGGTGAAATGAATAACAACAAGCTCTTTACCTGTTTGAGGTAAAGTGTTCTTCACAAAAAAAAAAAAGAGCTTTCCCTGGGGTCAAGTGAAGCATGCTGCTTAAGATATGGATAAACTGCCCGACAGACATATCTCTAGGAACTCGGAATCTAGAAGAAGCAAGGAAACAAGGAATAGAGGTTATTCTCCTTAAAGTGAGAATGCATAAACAGTTAGCTAAAATTGTCAAGGAAGTAAACCAACCAATTTCTACTAAATTTTTGAACTAAACATTCGGATTACACAAAACTGCAGATAAAGGAAATTCATCCAAGCCCGAGTAACAGAAGCCAAGCTCTGTTATTCAAGAAAGAAGAGTGATATAGTCAGGATTCCTGTAAGTATGTCACAGAAACCAGGAAGGACCTAGAGACGGAAACTTTACTGACCAATAAGAATATCAAAATTCCTAGATCCTAGAAAGTATTATTTACAAATTTCGATATGAAATTATAAAACTCAGGTGTCATATTGCATTTAAGTTTGTTCTTGACGTAGGAAACATTGACCTTGTAGAAAATGTAGAGAACTAAAACATACTTTTTCTTTTCCATTTCAGGCAGGTCTGTCCAGGAATATCTTTCAATGTTCACCTGCAGAAAGACATAAAAAGAACACCCTAATCAGTTTTGACATCTTATCCACCCTCGCAACAATGCTTCCAATAAAGTCTAACGGGGTCGCTTGTACTTAAATTAAGCCACTTCATGATTGCACATGTGAGGTTATACAATAAAATCTTCCTAAAATAATCAGTTCTTCCCGAGTGAGTCAGATCTATACACGAAATGCAATGAAAAAAACATCGATCAACGATACACAACTCTTGGAGGTGACAATGGGAACCATCATGTTACAACTTAAATTTACTTCCGTGTTTTGAAAATTTTGAACAAAAAAAATTGCCTAAAAGTGAATCTCAAACCGCATAATGTTGAGAATGAGTCACACATTAATGGGAGGAGGGACCTTACATGAGCTTATAAGAGGTTGAGCTACTCTCCATATTGCTAATTGGTTTTATGGTGGAACCCCAACTTTCTTCATGGTATCAGAGCAGGTTGTCCCACATGTGAAGCCAAACTGCCACATGTGCTCCACGTCACCCCGTTGTGTTGTCCACATGTTAAGCTCGAAAATTCGCCACACATGAGGGGGCATGTTGAGAATGAGTCCTACATTGATGGGAGGAAGAACCTTCCATGGGCTTATAAAAGGTTGAGCTGCTCCCCATATTACCAATTTGTTATATGGTGGAACCCCAACTTTCTTCACATAACATAATAACAGCTTCATAAAGAAAATGCCGGAGATTCTTCACATACGTAATCCATATGAATTAAAATTTGTCCTTTTTTCGCCACACAAACCAAAAATTTGCCATTTCAAAGCATGCATCCATCAAAATCTCCCAGCCACTTGTTAGGAATGTCGGTACTACAAGATAGAGAATGCACAAAGTAAAGAAGAAAATGGACACCAAGAATTTATGTGGTTCGGCAATTTATGCCTACGTCCACGGAACAACGATCAATCTTCACTATATGAAAAAGATGAGTACAACAAGAGTAGTCTTACCAAGCCAAAGACAAGGCTTGATGGATACAAGAAAGTATAACACACTTTCTATCACTCTAAACTTCACTCACAATGTGTGGTGGAACACTCTCACTCTCACTCTCACTCTTGGAGTGGAACTCTAGCTTTGGACTTGATCCTTTTCTACTCACTTCTTTCTTGATTGGTTACATCACTACAACATCACACCCATATTTATAGGTGAGGGCTTGGCATTCTACTAGTTTCTAGTTCTTTCTACAAACTAGAACTAGTTTCTAGTTTCTAGTATATTCTACAAACCTCTAGCTTAGATAATTCTAGACTAGCCATCCTACTTTGCATGCTAGAATTTTCTAGCATCTATCCTTTATAATGGGCTAGACCCATGGTATACCAACAATCTCCCCTTCTAGTCCATGAGGGAGGAATTCCGATCATGACTCCAAGTTACCTAGAGTCCATCCCAGCAGCCTTAATGCAGAATTCCAACTTTGATTTTGTGACTACCTTTGTCAACATGTATGAGGAATTATTATCGGTATGAATCTTCTTCAGTTGTAGCAACTTGTTCTCGATATATAGCGTCTCTAATCTAGTGATAACGAATATCAATGTGCTTGGTGTGTGAATGATATGCAGTGTTCTTGCTCAAATCTAGAGCACTCTGACTATCACAATAAACGCCATAATCACTTTGCTTCAAACGCAACTCTTGGAGAAACCGCTTCAGCCACAGCAACTCCTTGCATGCTTTTGTAGCAGCTATGTATTCAGCCTCGGTTGTGGACAAAGAAACACACTTTTGCAACTTGCATTGCTATGAGACGGCCCCCCCTACAAAAGTAAACAAGTACCCAGACGTAGATTTTCTACCATCCAGGTCACCTCCCATGTCAGCATCTATAAAACCTTCCAAGATTGGTTTGGAACCGCCAAAGCACAAGCACATCTTAGAAGTCCCCTTCAAATATCTGAGAATCTACTTAACAGCTTCACTGTGGTCTTTCCCTGGATTAGAGAGAAACTTACTCACCACACCTACTGCATGAGCAATATTTGGCTGTGTGCACACCATTGCATACATGATACTTCCTACCACTAAAGAGTAGAGAACAACTGCCATTTTCTCTTTTTCTTCATGTGTTTTTGGACATGGCTCTTTGCTCAACTTGATATGATTGGCTAAAGGTGAGCTTACCGGTTTGGCTGCTTTCATGTTGAACCTTTCAAGCACTCGTTCAACATACTTTTCTTGTGATAGCCACAACTTCTTGGATTTTCTGTCACGAATTATCTCCATGCCCAAAATCTGCTTGGCTGGCCCTAAGTCCTTCATGTCAAAAGACTTAGATAACTCTTCTTTGAGCTTTTTAATCATAAAAGCATCTTGACCGACAATCAACATGTCATCAACATAAAGTAATAAAATAATGAATTTACCTCCAGAAAATTGTTTGATATAAACACAAGAGTCAGCATGAGTTCTCTTGTACCCATTACTCACCATGAATGAGTTGAACTTCTTATTCCACTGTCTCGGAGCCTGCTAAAGACCATATAAGCTTTTCTTCAGCTTGCACACCAAATTTTCTTTACCTTTGACTTCAAAGCCTTTGGGTTGCTCCATGTATATCTCTTCTTCTAAATTGTCATGGAGAAATGCAGTTTTAACATCTAACTGCTCGAGCTCAAGATCCATGCTTGCTGAGGATAACTCAAACAGAAGTCATATTTACCACCGATGAGAAAATCTCATCAAAGTCAACTCATTTCTTTTAACCAAAAACCTTTGACAACGAAATGAGCCTTGTACCTTGTCATGTTGTCATCTCTTTTTAATTTGAACACCCACTTGTTTTTCAATGCTTTTCTACCCTTTGGAAGCTCCACCAGCTTATAGGTATCATTCTTTAATAAGGAATCCATCTTTGACTCTCTGACTCCATTGCCTTCATCCATCTGTCACTATTGTTATGAGCTATGGCCTCCTCATAAGTTTCGGGCTCTCCATAATTAGTCAACATGATATACTCTGATGAAGAATACTTGGTAGACGGTCTTCAACTTCTGTTGGATCTTCTAACTTGGTCTTCATTTTCTTGCGGGGCTGGATGTTCCCCTTGATTGGGTTTTTCTTGAATCTACTCTTTAAGCTCCCCTTGATCAACAATTTCATGGTCTAGCTCATCTTGATCAGGCTCCCCCTAATCAACATTATCTGGTTCTGCAGGCACTTCATTGGTAGCTGCATCAAGGATGTCACCATGACTTTCTTCATCTGAAGCTAACGGATCAACTCATGTGACTGCGCCATCTGGTTGTGCCTCTTTATCCGAATCCCCAATTGTTTGATCTTCAAAAAAGATCACATCTCTGCTTCTGATAAACTTCTTCTGGTATGGGTCCCATAATCTGTAACCAAAATCTTCACCGCCATAACCAAGAAAGATGCACGGTGTAGCTTTGTAGTCTAACTTCGATATCTGCTCTTTGGGCACATGCACAAAAGTTTTGCAACCAAACACCTTCAGATGAAAGTAAGACACATCACTACCAGTTCATACTCTCTCTGGAACATCAAGACCTAATGGTACCGATGGAGATCGATTGATTAAATAACAGGCTATCCTTACAGCTTCACCCCAAAACTGCTTAGATAACTTTGCAGTCCTCAGCATACATTTGACTTTCTCCATAATGGTTCGGTTCATTCTTTCAGCAACACCGTTATGTTGTGGAGTTCCAGGAATTGTCTTCTCATGATGTATGCCATGTTTCACACAATACTTTCTAAATTGGTGAGATGTGTACTCAACGCCATTGTCGCTACGAAGGCACTTGAGAGATTTCCCAGTTTCCTTCTCCACCATGGCATGGAACTCTTGGAATGTCTGAAACACTTGGTTTTAGGATTTCAACAAAAACACCCAGACCCTTTGTGAAGCATCATCAATATAAGTAACAAAATATTTATTTCTTCCAAGTGACTTGACTTCCATGGGACCACACACATCTGAATAAACAAGATCTAACAAATTTCCTTTCTTTGTAAATGGAACAGAAAAACTAACTCTTCTTTGTTTTCCGAATAAATAGTGCTCACAAGAGTTTAATGATGTACCTTTGGCAAAAGGAATGTGAGACTTCTTTGCCAGAACTTGTAGGCCTTTCTCGCTCATGTGGCCTAGCCTCTTATGCCATAAGTCTAGAGATGAGTCCTCCATAACATTCAACTCACCTTTCAAAACCTTGGCATTTGACCCGTACAACGTACAACAAATTCGTGCTCTTGCTACCACCATTAAGCCTTTAGTAAGCTTCAATTTTCCTTCGCCAATATGGTGATAATAACCTTGTCGATCAAGGGTAACGATGGATATTAGACTGAGACGTATATCAGGAATATGTCTCACATCTTTCAACATCAACTGGCAGCCGAGGTTAGTTCTTAGGTAATTATCACCAATTCCAAGAATTTTGGAATAGCTTTCATTCCCCATCTTCACTATGCCAAAGTCACCTTCTTTGTATGTACTGAAGAACTCCCGTTTGGATGTAGCATGGAAGGAAGCTCTATTATCAAAGATCCATTCAATGTCTCTGTCAGAATCACCCATATGCAGACATTCACCAACGGATAATATTTTTGGTACGTCACCACATATGATAGCGGTGGTATTGCCAGTATCATCTTTCTTCTGATTGTTTCCTTCCCTTTGCTCTCTCTTCCAAACTCGATAATTTTTCTTCATATGGCCTTCTTTACCACAATGGTGGCATGCACCCATGAACATTGACTTGGATCGGCTAGAACTCCTGTCATGACCTCTAGGCCATCTACTCTTGCTTCTTCCACAGTTCTCTGTGACAAATACTTGGATGCTATCTGTGCTAGAAGTCTTTCTCCTTGTTTCTTCATTGAGCAAGTTATTTTTAACATTATCAAGAGTAAGAACACCATTAGGAGCAGAGTTACTTACACTCACCACAAAGGTCTCCCAACTGTCTGGCAAGGATCCAAGTAACAAGAGCGCTTGCAGCTCGTCCTCAATTGTCATGTTCATAGTAGCCAACTGGTTTATGATATTTTGAAAATTGTTCAAGTGTTCTACTACACTTAAACCATCCTTGTACTTCACATTGATGAGCTCTTTGATCAAGAAGGCTTTCTTGGCTAGGGACTTCTTCTCGAACAAGGACTCAAGCTTCATCCAAAACTCACGGGCATTGGTTTCATTAGACGCATGGTGAAAAACACTATCGTCCACCCATTGTCTAATTGTGCCAATTGCCTTGCGATTCATCTTCTTCCACTAGGCATCGAACATGCTCTCGGGCTTAGCGGCATCTTCTTCAATTGGCTCATGCAGATCCTTGCAATAGAGAATGTCCTCCATCCTTGGCTTCCATGTTACCTAATTGAAGTTGGTGATTTTGATCATAGTGCCACTTCCTTCCATCTCATAGTACGAGCCAACCGGGCTCTTATACCACTTGTTAGGAATGTCGATACTACAAGATAGAGAATGCACAAAGTAAAGTAGAAAATAGACACCAAGAATTTATGTGGTTCGGCAATTTATGCCTACGTCCACAGAACAACGATTAATCTTCACTATATGAAAAAGATGAGTACAACAAAAGTAGTCTTACCAAGCCAAAGACGCGGCTTGATGGTACAAGAAAGTATAACACACACTTTCTATCACTTTAAATTTCACTCACAATGTGTGGTGGAACACTCTCACTCTCACTCTCACTCTCACTTTTGGAGTGGAACTCTAGCTTTGGACTTGATCTTTTCTACTCACTTCTTTCTTGATTGGTTACATCACTACAACATCACACCCATATTTATAGGTGAGGGCTTGGCATTCTACTAGTTTCTAGTTCTTTCTACAAACTAGAACTAGTTTCTAGTTTCTAGTATATTGATGAGTCCATATTATATTATATATTTACCCTATTCTTAGTTATAATTTGTTAGTTATTTTTGTAGAATTTTGATACTTTGTTATATATTTTCAATGTAGGACATTCGACTTCCTCTGGAGCAAAAAGTGATCAAACGGATGAATTTTGGAGTGATTCTAATTGGAGGATGTTCGTGAGTCTTTCAAGATGATTGTGTCAAAATTCCAATTTTTCTACCAAGCCATTTGACCGTGGCAATGCAATTAAGGCCCAGAGCGCAGCTTTCCCAGATTGACGTTTTTGGACGTTTTTGGTATTTTGGAGGTTAAGAGAGCATATTTTGAGGAAGATTCCTTCTGAAGATTTGTAGGGGACGACTTCAGCTTTCAAAAGAGACATTTTGGAACCAAATCGGAGTTGAATTGGTCGGTCAAAAATGTGATTTTCTGAAAGTCCAAATTTCAGTTTAAATAGGAAACCTTTTATTTTCTGTTTTATTATTTTAGTATGTTTCCTAGTTTTATTCTAAGACCTTTTCTAGGTAGGATTTTACTTTGTAGTGGTATAAATAAGGCTTGTTAGCCATTAGGGTTTTCTACGCAACATAAGGAGGAAACGCACGCACTACTCTAGAGAGTTTTTCAAGTTTATTTTCAAGGTGTTTTCTATCCTTGTTCTTAATAATATTTTGTTTTATGGTTGTTTGTAACTAATTTTCTTTTGCTAGGGCGATGCCTTGAGCCTTAGCATGAATATGTAGTTTTTATTTAATTGCTTATGATATTATGCATGCATACTTTGAATTATTAATCACTGTGCTTTAAACTGTCTCTATATCTTAATGCTTAGCTACCATTAGGATGTTTAGATAAGTAATTGGATGCAATTCAATCGGAATGCCACCGGGGAATTGAGTATTGCTTCTTGTGATTGATAGTTGTAAGTTCACCTAGGATGAAT
This sequence comes from Heteromeles arbutifolia, assembly GCA_024362995.1. Classification (NCBI taxonomy): domain Eukaryota; kingdom Viridiplantae; phylum Streptophyta; class Magnoliopsida; order Rosales; family Rosaceae; genus Heteromeles; species Heteromeles arbutifolia. Next base: position 27,355,181 of record JANCRC010000006.1, read on the forward strand.
GCCACGTCTTAGGGGTTGCATGGTTTTTCAGAGGGTTTTCACAAAGCGTAATGAGTCATGCATGTTTATATTTGATCTGAATGCCATAGACAGATTGCATGTTTGATATACGTTCTAGCTTGAACGCCACAAGTAGAATATGCATAAGGAAAACCTAACCTTTAAAGTTGCATGTGTAATTCATAAGTAGTTGGTAAATCTACACAGAATTGTTAAGGGGACAGCGGAACCCTAGGCTTTTACCATTTGGTTTTCAAAGAGTTTTCTCTTGTTTTCTTTTGTTTTCTTTACTTTTCTAATCTCTTTAATCATTTTAATTAAATTCGTTTTTATTATTTTTAAATTCAAAATCAACATTTTCCAATCTTTGTTTTCAAATAATTAGCTAAGAATTAGTTTAAATACATATTATTCATTCAATCCCTGTGGAAAACGACCTTGCTTGAGCTGTTATACTACAACTACCTTGTTCTCTTGCAAGTATTTTAAGTGTTTTTATCTCTAATTTTGCAAGTGGTAAAAATATTTATCATATATTCTACAAACCTCTAGCTTAATTAGATAATTCTAGACTAGCCATCATACTTTGCATTCTAGAATTTTCTAGCATCCATCCTTTATAATGGGCTAGACCTTTAATGTCCTTCATCATGGGCTGGACCCCTGGTATACTGACACCACTAAAACGTTATCATCTCTCAATCGGGGTCAGTATCAAATTGTAATAGAATAATAATTAAATCTTTAACAAATATTAAGCAACAGATACGCGTAAATAAATTAAACAAATTAAGAAATTCTAATCAACCAAAAGATCATAAACAAGGATGAATTTCCATATTTCCAAATTCCAAGTGCATTATATTAATTTCCCAGTATCATGGCATTTCCAAAAAACAAAAATCACTGAAAATAAAAAAACTCACCGGAACTCGATCTGGGTAGTTTGCAATTATATTTTTTTGATTCTTCAAGTCGTTCAAAAAAAAAAAACCCCAATAATTAGCACCAAAAAAACAATATTTTGCAATTATATTTTTGTTCGGTCACAGAAAACTAGTGCTCTACCCAAATGGAACCAAGACAAGAGGAGGAATGTGGCTGGCCAAATCTCTCCCTACTTGGAAATGGCGGATGCTGATTCCCTTCAGACTGGTTGGGAAGTTTATGTTGATTTCAGGTTCTTTTTGCTTGATCAGAAGAAAGGGATGTACTTGGTTTTTCAATGTATTACATCGTCAAGTTTATTTCATCTAGTGGAGTGACGACTCGTTCTTTTTCATATTTTCTTAGTCTTGCTTTTAATTTGCTGATCCATTTTCATGTTGCATTTCTTAACTAGATGTCAATGAAAAGGAAAAGTGTTATCATGGGATTATGCCTTATTCGGGTTTTGATCAATTCATTCCTCCTAAAGCGTTTACTAATGCTTCCAACGGATATCTCATGGAAGACGTGTATTTGGAGCGGACGTTTTTGTTTGTAAAGAAAGAAGAATAGGAAATGGAGAGCGTCTATCAATGATCAAGGATGCTGTAAAGTGCAAGCATGTTTGGAAGGTTGAGAACTTTTCAATGTTAGACGCTGAGAGTTACTATTCACAACTCTTAATTGCTGAAGACCTGAAATTGGCACGCCCCGATCCCGATGTCCGAGGGACATCGGGATGGTCACGTGCTGGCTGATACCCGAGGGTGACGAAAGCCATTTAATGAATGCATATGCTGAGAACATGCAAAACATAATCATTGTATTTAAATTTATAAGTCTTATTCACATTTATTCTTTCTCATGCATTTTAATATGGCTTCGTCACCTTCGGGTGTCGCCCAACATGTGACTACCCTGATGTTCGGGGAATATCGAGGTCGGGCGTGTCAGAAATCGTATCTCCAATAGGCTTTCAATTTACTATCATATCAATACCTTTTCTTTGCTGAAGTCAATTTTCATCTAACAGAAAGGAGATGGATACACTTTCAGAGGTTTGAACTACATATGCAATTTGTACGTACATAATGTTTACGTTATCCCTTAAGATGTCAAGTTGTAGCTTTGCTTCTAATGTAAAAAAACTGCTCCTTTTAATTAAACTTGAAAGGTTAATGGAATCTTGAAATGTTCTCATATACCTCTTCTGATGGTCGCTGGAGGAAGATTCAGCTTTGTCCGAAAGGAAATTATGATGGGAAGGGTACTCATATTTCACTTTACTTGGAATTGGATGGTTCAGAAGACCTTCATGATTCTGAAGTGTTTGCTGAGTTTTCCCTGCGCATTGTAGATAAATCCCTTCCTTGAACAAGTGTTCTGAAGGTAAGTTTGGCCTCTTTCAATGTTTAATTATGTATATGGTCTCATATAACATGAGGATTTATTCCGTGTAGCTAATCGCTGGTTCAGTGCCGCAGATTAAAGTTTTGGTTGGCCTTGTTTCATTCCACTGGACACTTTCAAACATGCAGACAAGGGGTTTTTGTTGAATGATACTTGCATAGTGGAGGCCAATGTCACTGTCCTCGGAGCTGCAAAAGCACTGGAGTCTGCTAGTGTTCAGTTTCAATGTTGCTAAAATGATGTTAACTGACTTATGAATATGAATGAAAGTTCTGCGTCCATGATATGGTTTGTACTAAATGTGGCGCTTCAATAGAACTCTAGAGCAGCAATCCTTTCCCACCAAATGACTTGTGGTTGAAAGGCATTTTTATCTTTGAATTTATGTTGGGCTCAAGTTTGTGCTTTTGTTTCAAAAATGATTGACATGCATTTTTTGTTCAAAAATATGGTTGAGCGCCAAATATATCGAGTCTTGACCAGTAATGTCATACGATTAACATCTCTTGTGTATAGCTGAAACTTTGTTTTGCTTGTGTAACACCTAAAACCAGGTGATGGATACCAATTCAATGAAAAAAAGCCAACCTTTTGAAGAAAGGCATGACGGTTCTATCCTCTTTTTTTCTTGACAAACAATAGCGTTGCTAGGTTCAATTGTTAGTGTTTGGGGGGAGGGGATCGGTAGAGATAGAACCCGCACCAAGATGCATAGACATGATTACTTTCCGCCACTGCGGTAAAGCGTCATCTGCAACATTTATATCTTTTAAAGCTTTCTAGTTAGGAATAACACCTATACTTTTCCTTACAAGCAGGTGATGGATACCTTTCAAATGAAACAATGGCAACCCTTTTGAAGCAAAGCATAACATTTCTATCCTTAAAAGCTTTCAAGTTAGGAATAATACACCTTCAATTTTTCCTTATAAGCAGGAAAACATATTTGGTTCTAGAACAGAAAACCCGGTTGAATTCATTGTAACTTGTATTAAATTATCGGAAAATCAAGTTTGTTGATATGACGAGTCTCAACTTCGATGACCAAGATGGTAAGATACTTTATCGGTTTGCTTGAGTGTGTTGAAGTTGGAAATTAGTAGCTAATGTACACGTTTATTTTCAGGGATACTGAGAACGATTTCGGATGCACCACCAACTCCTTACACAGTAAAAATACAATCGATTTCGTTGCTCACCAAACATAACTAGGAGAAATACGAATCAGGCGACTTTGAAGCCGGAGGATACAAATGGTACAATCATTTCGCTCTATTTCTAAAGACAAGTTCTTTCTGGTTCTTTTCTCATAAGCTTTGCATCAATTGCTAGTGTTTTCTTTGCGTCAATCGCTAGTGTATTCTTCTTTTTTTCGAGCAGCGTTAAGAGTACTATAAATTGCTGTTTTGCTGCAGGAAACTGGTTTTCTATCCAAATGGAAACAAGAACAGGAACGTGAAAGACCACATCTCTCTCTACTTGGTAATGTCTGGAGCAACTGCTCCCCAGTATTCTTCGGAAGTGTATGCTGTTTTCAGGTTGTCTATACCCGATCAGAACAATGGCAATTACTTCGTTCTTCAAGGTACTATTTCTTTCATTTAACTCAACGAATAAAAAAGGCTTATAGTTCTCATCTTTGTGAAGCTTTGTCTCATTTTCCGATCTTTTTAAATATGCATTGCTCAGAACCAAAGGAAAGGTGGTTTCATGGGATGAAACTCGATTGGGGATTCGATCAATTTCTCTCCCACAAAGCTTTCACTGAAGCTTCGAATGGATTTCTCATAGATGACACTTGTGTGTTGGGAGCAGAGGTTTTTGTTCCTAAAGAGAGAAGCACAGGCAAAGGAGAGTGTCTATCATTGGTAAGGGATCCTACTATGTACAAGAATACTTGGAGGATTGACAAATTATCAAAGCTAGATGCGGAATCCTCCGACTCAAAAACATTCATTAATTGCTGGAGACCAGATATGGTATAAACACTTAACTTGTTAGACTTCGCTCTTAGTATAAGAAATTTCTCTCGAAGATATCGAAAACCTAAGCACAGGTTATCTGAAAGTGTTGTAAATGTGGTGGTGGTTGTTGCAGGAAGATGCAGCTCTATCCCAAGGGAAAAGACAATGGAGTTGGAACCCATCTGGCTTTTTATCTGGCGTTAGCAGAACCGAAATCTCTTCCTTAAAGCTTTTGCCTAATCCTACTGCCACATAATCATACGAGCAAACAAGGATTAGAACATCTAAAAAACGTTCAATTAAGGGTGGTTTTATTGCCGCCATCATGCTAAAATTCCCACCATGAACTACGATGAGACTCTAGTTCTTGGAGGTGTTTGAGTCGTGATGGCGTACCATGTTGGTGTTACTTACTATTGAACCTTCGTTCAGTGGAAAGCCAATATCGAGAATTTCTGATTGCAACCTACTGAAAATGTTCACAATTTTTGGTTGGTCGTAGCGAAAGATTTTAGGGTTTAATTCGTTTTGTGATTCGGGTGGCCCAATCAGTTGTCCTCGCGGTACATTTTCTGAAAACATTCGAGTGTTTCTTCAAGAATGTGCTGAACTTGAAGACTGCAGTGTCCGGGGCATGCCTATTTGGTGCACTCTTGAAATGTTGAACTCATGTTGAACTTCTAGTATTTAGCAGAAAGCAACTGAATATTTTCAGCAACAGAACAATAAACCGTATATAGACAACAATTTAATTTGTTTAGTGTCATCCAGTTCTATCTTTTATTAAAAGTTTGTAACGAACTCTATTTCCATGTTTTACCCTTGTGGAAACATACTCTTTGCAACATAAGAGTAAAATTGTTTATGATAGATGTTCCTGCTTGGAGAGTCTTGTTAGCTTGGAGTCACCCTTTTACCCTTTTTTCCAATATACTATTGAACTGAGAATCCTTTTTGGTGATTGCAACGAATCACTGGTTCAGTGCCTCAAATTCAGTGAGGGGATGGATGAGATTTATCACTCTGGGATTATTCAACCAGGCAAACATGGGGTTTGTGTTGAAGGATACTTGCATTGTGGAGGCAGACGTCACTGTCCATGGAATTACTAATGCACTGTAGCCAAATAGTAAAATAGTACAAAATTCCTGCTGTGTGAAACTTTGGGGTGTAAAATTGTAAAGATAGTCGAATAAGGTGTTAAAAACACATTCATTTCGCTTGTGTATACCATTATATCGTTTGTGACTACATGGTGAATAAACACATCATTGTCTGCTCTTCATATACCTTTCTTTGTTTTTCGGTAGAGATCGAACCCGCGCCAAGGTGCATAGGCATGATTGTTTTCCGCCACTGCAGTAAAGCGTCATTTGCAACATTTATATCCTTTAAAGCTTTCTAGTTAGGAATAACACCTATATTTTTCCTTACAAGCAGGTGATGGATACCTTTCAAATGAAACAATGGCAACCCTTTTGAAGCAAAGCATAACATTTCTATCCTTAAAAGCTTTCAAGTTAGGAATAATACACCTTTAATTTTTCCTTATACGCAGGAAAACATATTTGGTTCTAGAACAGAAAACCCGATCGAATCCTTTGTAACATATATTGAATTATCGGAAAATCAAGTTTGCTGATATGACGAGTCTCAACTTCGATGACCAAGATGGTAAGATACTTTATCTGTTTGCTTGAGTGTGTTGAAGTTGGAAATTTGTAGTTAATGTACACGTTTATTTTCAGGGATACTGAGAACAATTTCGGATGCACCACCAATTCATTACACAGTAAAAGTACAATCGATTTCGTTGCTCACCAAAAATAACTTGGAGAAATATGAATCTGGGGACTTTGAAGCCGGAGGATACAAATGGTACAATCCTTTCCCTCTATTTCTGAGAGCAAGTTCTTACTGTTCCTTTTCTCATAAGCTTTGCGTTAATTAGTGTTTTATTCTTTTTTTTGAGCTGCGTTACTATAAATTGCTGTTTTGCTGCAGGAAACTGGTTTTCTATGGAAACAAGAACAGGAATGTGAAAGAGCACATCTCTCTCTACTTGGTAATGTCTGGAGCAACTGCTCCCCAGATTTCTTCGGAAGTGTATGCTGTTTTCAGGATGTTTATACTCGATCAGAACAATGGCAATTACTTCGTTCTTCAAGGTACCATTTCTTTCTTTTAACTCAACGAATAAAAAAGGCCTATAGTTCTCATATTTGTGAAGCGTCGTCTCATTTTCCTATCTTTTTAAAATATGCATTGCTCAGAACCAAAGGAAAGGCGGTTTCATGGGACGAAACTCGATTGGGGATTCGATCAATTTCTCTCCCACAAAGCTTTCATTGAAACTTCAAATGGATTTCTCATAGATGACACTTGTGTGTTGGGAGCAGAGGTCTTCATTTCTAAAGAGAGAAGCAAAGGCAAAGGAGAGTGTCTATCATCAATGGTAAAGGATCCTGTTATGTACAAGAATACTTGGAGGATTGACAACGTATCAAAGCTAGATGCGGAATCCTACGACTCAAAAACATTCATTGCTGGAGACCAGAAATGGTATATAACACTAAACTTGTTAGACTTCGCTCTAGTATAAGAAATTTCCCTCGAAGATATCGAAAACTTAAGCGCAGTTTATCTGAAAGTGTTGTAAATGTGTTGGTGGTTGTTGCAGGAAGATGCAGCTCTATCCCAAGGGAGAAAGCTATGGAGTTGGAACCAATCTGGCTTTTTATCTGGCATTCGCCGAACCGAAATCTCTTCCTCCTGGCTGTCAAATATATGCAGAGTATACCCTACGGATCCTAGACCAGCTGAATGCCCGGCATTACCATGGTGAAGGTAAAGATTTTGCCTAATCCTACGGCTACATAATCATACGAGCAAACAAGGATTAGAACATCTAGCAAACATTCAATTAAGGGTGGTTTTATTGCCGCCATCATGCTAAAATTCCCACCATGAACGACGATGAGACTTTAGTTCTTGGAGGTGTTTGAGTCGTGATGGCGTACCATGTTGGTGATACTTACTATTGAACCTGCGTTCAGTGGAAAGCCAATATCGAGAATTTCTGATTGCAACCTACTGAAAATGTTCAAAATTTTCCGTTGGTCGTAGCGAAAGATTTTAGGGTTTAATTCGTTTTGGGATTCGGGTAGCCCAATCAGTTGTCCTCACGGTCCATTTTCTGAAAACATTCTAGTGTTTCTTCAAGAATGTAGAACTTGAAGACTGCAGTGTCCTGGGCATGCCCATTTGGTGCACTCTTGAAATGTTGAAACTCATGTTGAACTTCTAGTATTTAGCAGAAAGCAACTGAATGTTTTCAGCAACAAGACAATAAACCGTATATGGACAACAATCTAATTTGTTTAGTGTCATCCAGTTCTATCTTTTATTAAAGGTTCGTAACCAACTCTATTTGCATGTCTTACCCTGTGGAAACAGACTCTTTGCAATGTAAGAGTAAAGCTGTTTACGATAGATGTTCCTTGATGGGGAGTCCTGTTATCTTGGAGTCACCCTTTTACCCTTTTTTCCAATATACTATTGAACTGAGAATCTTTTTTGGTAATTGCAGCAAATGACTGGTTCAATGCTACAAATTCGGTGAATGGATGGATAGTATTTATTACTCTGGGATATTTCAACAGGCCAAACAGGGGGTTAGTGTTGAAGGATACTTGCATTGTGGAGGCAGACGTCACTATTCATGGAATTACTAATGTACTGTAGCCAAATAGTAAAATAGTACAAAATTTCTGCTGTGTGAAACTTTGGGGATGTAAAATAGTAAAGATAGTCAAATAAGGTGTTAAAGACACATTCATTTCACTTGTGAATACCATTGTATCGTTTGTGACTACATGGTGAATAAATACGTCATTGTCTGCTCTTCATATACCTTTCTTTGTTTTCGGTTACATTTTTCCTTCTATGGTGCTCGAGAGCATAGAATACTCCGGACTTTCTAACCTATTAGATTTTGGTTTCTTTATTGAGTTAATCTCAGTTTACTACTCTGAAGTTTCTTGGTTTTCAACATTTAATACTTAAAGTTGTTTTCATCCCAGAGTAGTACATAAAATCATAATTTTGGCACACTTTCATACGTCCATTAAGTTTACTGTTAAATCAACCGTTAACTAGTGACGTAACGCTCACGTGGACAATAACTAGATGCCATGTGCCATAGGGGCCCACATAAATATTAAAAAAATTAAAAAAAATTAAAAATTAAATAAAATAAAATTTATGGCTGTCCCCTACCTCAACCCCGACCCCCTCCCTCCCTTCTCTCCTCTGCACACCCTCTCCACACACACCATTTCTTCCCCCATCCACCTCTTTCTCTCTCTCTCTCAAATCCCTCTATGCAACCTGCAATCTGCCATGCCATTTTCCCCCCTCAGATCTACCCACCTCCACCCCAATCTGATCTCTTTCTCGTTCTCTCTCCGTCCCAATCCCACCCATAATCCCCAACCGATACGATGTCGTCTCTTCGCTCAGATCTGGTCTTCTCCTCCAGAGTCTACTCGGAACCCTACTGCTCCATCGAGGACAACCTCTTTGATCGCCTCCTGGACTCCCTCCTCCTCGTCTTCAACAAGATCGACGACGTCAAGGCCCTCGGCCGCTGCTGCGTCGTTCTCTGTGGCAGTGAACGACTCCCTTGGGAGACGATGTGGTCACCGACATAATTCAGCATCATCGGATCCCACTCGTTCAACGGTAGGACCCACTCAAACCCCTCGTCGCCTCTGTCCATAGTCCGGGGCACCGTAGAAAATCCTTTCTTCTTTTTTTCGGTTGAACTTCAATTTGGTAGTTCATGGAGGAAAAGTTTGGAAATATATTGGGACAGGAAAGAAAAATGAGACAATACTGAATTGGTAAATGTTCCATTTATTAAAAGTTGCGAACTTTACATAATTCACAATGAATCAAATATACAAACAACATGATAATGGAGAGTGAAGCACGCCTCACAGGTCCGTTCTGATTGAGAACAAGTTAACAATGAATACTTACAAATCACTGATATGGACGAGGCGATTAGATAATTAGGGGAGGTGATGGCAAGATTAGCCAAAGGTTTTCTCGCTGCTGTAACACATATACAGGAAACCGTCATCCTCCTTGTAAGTTTCATAGATAGAATCCAAGCGACTGGCTGTAAATGAAATACACATAATAAAGTGTTAAAGTGGCTCTCCGAAAACATGATGCAAGAACTAAATTGTACTGGTCGAATGGATGACAACACGCTCTTTACCTGTTTGAGGTAAAGTGTTCTTCACAAAAACAAAAAGAGCTTTCCCCGGGGTCAAGTGAAGCCTGCTGCTTAAGATATGGATAAACTGCCCCACAGACATATCTCTAGGAACTAGGAATCTAGAAGAAACAAGGAAACACGGAATAAAGGTTGTTCTCCTTAAAGTGAGAATGCATAAACAAGCAGCTAAAAGTGTCCAGGAAGTAAACCAACCAATTTCTACTAACTTTTTGAACTAATTATCTATATTCGGATTATACAAAACTGCAGATGAAGGAAATTCATCCAGGTACACATCTGTTACTTAAGGACAGAAAAGCAAGCAACAAAGATTCTTAGAACACAGAGCACGTAACAGATGCCAAGCTCTCTGTTTTCAAGAACAAAGAGTTATATAGTCAGGATTCCTATATGTATGCCAAAGAAACCGGGAAGAAGGACCTAGAGACGGACATAAGAATATCGAAATTCCTAGATCCTCGAAGTGTTATTTGCAAGTTTCGATCTGAAATTATAAGACTCGGATGTCATATGGCATTTAAGTTTGTTCTTGACGAAAGAAACATTGACCTTGTAGAAAATGAAGATAATTTTGACAACTTAAAACATACTTTTTCTTTTCCATTTCAGGCAGGTCTGTCCTTGAATATCTTTCAATGATCACCTGCACAAAAACATAAAAAGAACACCCTAATCAGTTTTGACATCTTATCCGACCTCACAAAGATGCTTCCAATAAAGTCTAACCGTGTCGCTCCTAAGCGGCTTTATGATTGTAATGTACGGTTATAATATAAAATCTTCCTAAAAAATTCACTTCCTCCCAAGTTTGTTAGATCTATTCACGAAATGCAATGAAAAAAACACCGATCAACGATACACAACTCTCGGAGGTGACAATGGGAACCATCATGTTAAAACTTAAATTTACTTCTGTGTTTCGAAAGTTTTGAACAAAAAAAATTGCCTGAAAGCGAATCCTAAACCACATAACATAATGAAAACAACTTCAGGCCGGAGATTCTTCACATACGTAATCGACATGAATTAAAATTTGTACTTCCTTCAACACACAAACCAAAAATTTGCCATTTCAAAGCATGCATCTCTCACAATCTTTCAGCCACTAAAACGTTATGATCTCTCAATCGGGTCAATGTCAAATTGTAATAAAATAATAATTAAATCTTTAACAAATATTAATCACCAAAAACGCGTAAACAAAGTAAGAAAACCTAATCAACCAAAAGATCATCAACAAGAACAAATTTCCGTATTTCCAAATTCCAAGTGCATTATTTCCCAGGATCTTGGCATTTCCAATACACAATTTCACACACAATTTTACGAAAATAAAAAATAAAAACTCACCGGAACTCGATCTGGGTATTTTGCAATTATACTTTTCGATTCTTCAAGTCTTTCATCTATACAAAAATAAATAAAAATTAAAAAAAAATTGGCACCCAAAAACATCACAATATTCACCCTTTCCGTAAATTATGAAATTAAAAAAAAAAAGGAGGGAAAATCAAACCGAATGAGAACTCCTGCTTGAAAGATTGGATCTTCCCCATAAAGCTTGAACCTTTTTTCCTTTTCGAATGAGAGAGAAAGAAGAGAGAGAGTCTAAAAAAAGTCTGGAACGAAATCAATCAAAAGAAAAATGAGGAGCTCTTTTTCTTCCAAATTTATAGAAGAAGTTTGGGGGAGAGAGAGAGAGAAAGACGTGTCGAGGAGGAGAAAGCTACAGGTGTTACGTAGACCGCTCACATACGCACCTCACAAGTCGTTTTCTGTTGCTTTAAGCGTCGACGTTCCCTTTCTCAACCACCGACACGTTGCTGGGTCGCTTTTGGGCGGAGATTTTTGGGCTTTTTTGTGCCATTTGTGGGTTTTAATGGGTCCGATTCAGCCCAATCAGAAAGGATATGGTATCTTTCAACAGAATATTTCCTATATACCTTTAACAAAAACGAGAAATTGTTGAAGAAGTTGAAGGTATGTCCGGTTATTCTTTTGGTTCGGTTAGTAGAAGATAGGAGAAGGATCCTGCAGAAGTTGAAACTCTAGTCCGCTTTCAAGTCTTTGTTGGCACGTTCTTTGATCGACCAATATTGTTCGGGACATTTAAACTCAGAATCTCGTTTAACAAAATTAAAATGTGCTTGCCAAGGGGCATAGAAAGTCACACCTGTCATCGAGCAACTGGAGCAAGCCCATAGGTCCCCCGCGTATAAAGGGTGTATCTTACTGTATATCTTACCGTATTGATGTTGTAAAATAGGCATATTAAAGCCACTTAGTACTACGGCCTACTGATATTTCTTTTCACTTGTAAGCGAAAGGTTTTAGGTTCGATTCTTACCTAAGACAAATTTGAACTATATTATTGCTAGCTCATTGTGACGCTAAACTCATCATTCCTCCCTTAGTGTTAATAACGTTGAATGATTAAGCCGCACCCATCAACTTGAGCTAAATTCAAAACTCTAGAATGTTGCTCAGGTTCATTTTACTTTCTCTTGGGCCATAAATTGGGCCTTTGAGTTGTAGTATTTCGTTGTTGGTGTTTTCTTTTAGGCATGACGTGAGACCCAAAAGCTCCATTTGACTTTTTTCTCTTTTTTTAATGCATTGATATTTTTACACTAAAGAAAGAGGAGTTCGATTAAGCTATATAATGAGCAATCTAATTTGGTATCGAATTCTTTATCCACGAGATTCAAACATAAAACCTCTCACTTTCAAGTGAAGAGAAATATCATCGAACCGTAATACTGAGGAATCCATTTGACCATTTTTAAATGAGTGGCTCTCTGAACAGTCAAGTTTCGTTTTTTGACATATTTGTTTGTCTCGACACCCAAAAGAATTTAGTAAACCTCAAAAAAATACCATTCTTTTACCTTTTATTAATTTATTTTTCCATTATGCAATGGCAATGTCTGCAGATGCCGAGAAATTCCAGTCCATCAGCAGGTAGACTACAGAATAAATCAGAGCTTTTTCGTTCCATATAAGATCAACACATTCTTTCAAAATACTACTCCTACATATAATTTTTGAAATGCATTTAAATAAAAATTATTTGTGGAAATTGTTCATACTTTGTCAGTGTATTGTCACTCCACGCCTCTAAAATTTGAAGACCTCCGCTCAACGATAATCTAACGAACTGCTAAGCGTGTCAAATAATCTTTGTTAAATTTCAAACAAAAGTGACGTCTCTACCCAAAACATAGGAAAAGGATCCTCGCCAGGGATCCGGAAGATCAATCAATTATATACATTAATCGTACATCGTGCGGTAAGAAATCATTTTAATTTAAAATTTAAAATTGAATATAAATAATATCTAACAAAAACTGATCATACAATATACGATGAACGGACATGATTGATTGATTCCTCAGATTTCCATAAAGAGGATCTGAAGATGATCATTTTCTCCAAAACATAATTAAATAACAAAAAAGAACAAGAGAATAAGGTGCAGCACCAGCACGGCACCACGTCCTTGTTGAGTAAATATGTGACTTATGTCACCACTAAACACGTCCACGGGACTTTCATGTGCAAACCATATTTTTTAATTATTTTAATTTATTTATATTTTGGAGTGCAATTTGTAGATATTTTTTTTTCTAAACGATAAATTTTGTTACAGTAGATGTTAGATTAGTCATCGATGGAGTTTGAACTCACGCTCTCATGCAAGAGTTCAACACATTTCCACCATTGTGGTAAAAAACCACTTGCACAATTTGTAAATTTAATAGAGCATGTTGTGCAAGTGGCATTTTACAACAGTGTTGGAAAGATGTTGTGTCCTTACATGACGGCGTGTGTTCGAACTCTATCGGTGGCTAATTATCATTTAACTTACTAACATTATTACTTGACTAAAAAAATAAAAATAAAAAAATAAATAAAAAAATAAAAAAATAAAATATATATATAGCATGTTCTATGTATTTAATATTTTCTTAAGTTGCGGGGTTGGTGGTGGTACCATAAAAAATTGAAGATAAGATTGTAGAAAAGGATGGAAAACCAAATCACAAACTCACCAACCCCACCCCACCCATAGATAGTGATACAAATCCAAATAAGCCGAAGCATTTGCCTTGTGGTGGGAAAGACCCAACTCAACTTTTAACCTTACCACATAAGTTCATAGTTCTTACCAAACTATTCAAAAAATATGACCCAAAAAATACCGAACTTCACACGAAAAGGTAAATAAAGCGTTTCATGTATGTCCGGCGTTTATATTTCAATGTTGTTGTACCACGCACCACGTGATGCGAAGTATACATAGATATAGTATATCTCAATTATTCTTTTAATTGGATAAGTTAAAACTCGTTTGGATGTGCTTTTGAAATGAATGAAAGTGTTTTTGGTGAAAATGTTTTTAGAACCAATCATCAGTAAAAATGTAAGTAAATCCTGGAAAAACACTTAAAGTGCTTCCTGAAAGAAACACATAACTGGTGCTTCTTGCAGAAAGTTGTAGAAAACACTTTAAGTGCTTTTGAAATCTAAAAATATTTTCTCTAAAAGCGCTTTCAATCATTTTAAAAGTACATCCAAACGAGCCATTAGAGTTCGGATAAGCCTCATAGTTAAAGGTCAAACTTCACATTTAAACTAGGGCTAGTTTGGGTTTGAGATGGTTGTTTTCGTTTCGAAATTGTTCTTATTGTGCTATGAGAATAAATAACTGTGAAAAAAGCAAGTAAGTGTTTGATAAATTATAATGCTCAAAGTGTTTTTATAAAAAAAAGATGGGGTAAGATTGTCAAATAAAAGTTTCATTAATTGGTATCCTCTCTCCATGCTTTTTTGAGAAGTATGTGTAAAACTGCTTTTGTTTTTTGTTATTTTAGACCTCTAACTTTCATTTACCAAGCCCTAACTTTTTTTAAGAAGCTGGTTTTTGAAAATAAAACCTCACACTTCAATAAGACCAATAGACTCAGATGATAAGTTAATGACATGTGCTATATCATGCTGAACGAGACTTGATAGTGACATATGCTATATCTCACTAATTAATTGTGCACCGATTTTCAAATTAAACTCGTAATTCATTCATATTTGTGTTTTATATTCTTATTAGGTCTGAACTCATTACGTTAAATACGACATAACAATCACACGACATGATACGAGGAGAGTTATTAACAGTATCATACCCAACAGGGCAGAACAGAAAATATAATTAACACAAAATTTCAAACCAAAGACATCGGTCAGTTACGATTATCTCCAGCTAAATTGTGCTCGTGCAGTTTGTACAACTCTGATTTTGCATGGGTTGGTGGCCAATTGACTAAAAAAAGAAGGGAGTGATTAGTCAAAACCGTAGACTAATCAATACAGGCTGGGGGTTGGTGGTAAGTCCCGCGGTAAACGCGTCCTCCGGCCATCTCAAACCTCCCTCATTTTTTCATCTTTCACCCACCGACTCACCCCCACCGACGGCCGAGATTAAATTTGATCCCCCTGATTCCCATGCCACGTGACCGAGATGAATTTAACCCAAATTATGCAGCTTTGGGAGCGGGGGGGGCCACCCCCGTTTCCCTATAAATTGGGACCTCAAAACCCCAAATTCCTCGAACCGCTTGAGGAGGAAAACGCACTATAGCCCATTATTTCCTCTACTCAAGCAACTCTCTCTCCCCCTTTATATCTCTCTCTCTATTCCCAGGTGCGTTTCTGCTCCCTTCTGGGTTTTCTATTTCTGGGTTCGTCTCGTTTTGTTTGAATTCTGCCTTTAGATCTGTTGTTTTTGAGTTGGTGGTTGTGAATTCAAGTGGTTTTGTGTAAGATTTTGGGAAATATGGTGAAGGATCTGGGGTTTTGTTAATTTGAATGGATCTATTGGAAAATTGCTGCTTTTTTTTGGGACAGTTACCGTTGGATAGTATTTTAGAAGTGAACTCTGACTTTGCAGGTTGAATTTTCGGTGAAATATGGAAAATTTTGGATCTGGGTTTTTGTTAATTTTAGTAGATCTATTGGAAAGTAGTTAGTTTTGTGGAATTGTGACCGTCGGACTTTGAGGTTTTAGGAGGTGGACTTTGACATTGCTGATTGAGATTTTTGGTGAAATCTGGCAAATTTTGGATCTGGGTTTTTGTTATTTTTAGTAGATCTATTGAAAAGTAGTTGCTTTTGTGGAATTGTGATAGTTGGACATTAAGGTTTTAGAATGTGGACTCTGACATTGCTGATTGAATTTGGTGAAATCTGGTAAAATTTGAATCTGGGTTTTAATAATTTCAGTAGATCTATTGGAAAGTAGTTGCTTTTTTTTCGAATTGTTACCGTTGGCCATTAAGATTTTAGAAATGGACTCTGACATTGCAGATCTGGTAGCAATTTAAGCATGCATTTGGTTTGGTAATTCTTGTCGTATATCGGATTTTGGATCTGTATGCGTGTGTTGAAGTTTAGATTTTGATTTCAGAAGAATTGGCAGTGAAGGCCTTATAGTTTTGCATGTTCTTATTGTGTGCTATGCTATTGTGTTTTTTTTTCAGATTGTAAGAAATGGAGACCTTCTTGTACACATCCGAGTCAGTCAATGAGGGTCACCCAGACAAGCTCTGTGACCAGATCTCCGACGCGGTGCTCGATGCCTGCCTTGCACAAGACCCTGACAGCAAGGTTGCCTGCGAGACCTGTACCAAGACCAACATGGTCATGGTTTTCGGAGAAATCACCACCAAGGCCAATGTGGACTACGAGAAGATCGTTCGTGACACATGCCGCACAATCGGTTTCGTATCAGACGATGTGGG
Organism: Heteromeles arbutifolia; assembly: GCA_024362995.1. NCBI lineage: Eukaryota > Viridiplantae > Streptophyta > Magnoliopsida > Rosales > Rosaceae > Heteromeles > Heteromeles arbutifolia. The sequence goes on from JANCRC010000006.1 coordinate 27,371,587, forward strand.
TCTTGATGCAGACAACTGCAAGGTTCTTGTGAACATTGAGCAGCAGAGCCCTGACATTGCTCAAGGTGTCCACGGTCATTTCTCCAAGAGGCCTGAGGAAATTGGTGCTGGTGACCAAGGCCACATGTTTGGTTATGCCACTGATGAGACCCCCGAGCTCATGCCACTCACCCACGTCCTTGCAACCAAGCTCGGTGCCAAGCTCACTGAGGTTCGCAAGAACGGGACTTGTGCTTGGTTGAGGCCTGATGGCAAGACCCAAGTTACTATTGAGTATGTCAATGACAAGGGTGCCATGGTCCCAATTCGTGTCCACACTGTCCTGATTTCAACCCAGCACGATGAGACCGTGACAAACGATGAGATTGCCGCTGATCTCAAGGAGCATGTGATCAAGCCTGTGATCCCCGAGAAGTACCTTGATGAGAAGACCATCTTCCATCTCAACCCATCTGGCAGATTTGTGATTGGAGGCCCTCATGGTGACGCTGGTCTCACCGGCCGCAAGATCATCATCGACACCTATGGAGGATGGGGTGCTCATGGAGGTGGTGCCTTTTCAGGCAAGGACCCAACCAAGGTGGACAGGAGTGGTGCCTACATCGTGAGGCAGGCCGCAAAGAGCATTGTGGCCAATGGACTTGCAAGGAGGTGCATTGTCCAGGTGTCCTATGCCATCGGTGTGCCCGAGCCTCTGTCGGTGTTCGTCGACTCTTATGGCACCGGGAAGATCCCCGACAAGGAGATCCTGAAGATTGTGAAGGAGAGCTTTGATTTCAGGCCAGGCATGATCTCCATCAACCTGGATCTCAAGAGGGGCGGCAATGATAGGTTTTTGAAGACCGCCGCCTACGGCCATTTCGGCAGGGATGACCCCGACTTCACCTGGGAGGTTGTGAAGCCACTCAAGTGGGAGAAGCCCCAAGCTTGAAAGCTTTAATGGTGGTTCTTCAGTCAACATCGAATTGAATTGTGCAGCATGTGCTGCTGTTGCTCTATCATATATACCGGCATTTTGCCATTTGGGTTTTTCTTTTCTTTTTTATGATTTTTATGTTTTCGTGTTCTTTGAAGAATGTGTCATTAGTAGTTTGTTATTATGAGGGGTTAATGGCGGTGTTAAAAAAACATATGGAAATTTGTTTGGTTTTTTTTTTAAGGTTGTTTTGGTACCACTGCACAGAGAGATTAATAAGATTTGAGGGTGCGTTTGGTATGTGGGACGGGACGGAACGGGACGAGGCGTTCCGTCCCGCGTTTGGTACGTCAAAAATGGGTGGAACGCGCTGTTCTACAGGACAGAAATTGGGTGTTTTTGCGTCCCGACTCCCCCCTGGAACGGGTTGTTCCACGTATGTGGAACACAAAAATTCCAGTCTACCCTCCCTCTCTCTCCCGCAGCCTCCCTCTTCCGTAGCTTCGTTACCCTCCCTCTCCTGTAGCCTCCTCCTCCACCACAAACCCAGCAACCCAAATGCTTCGTTACCCAAACGTAGCTTTGTTACCCAGCAACCCAGATGAATTCGAGCTCGATTTCGGGCTTTCCGGGTTGAGTCGGAGGCGAAACAGACCGAAACCCACTTCCTTCTAGGGAAAAACTCGGCGTTTGCGCTGGCCGAAACGACGCGGCATTTGCGAAGTGCAGGGAAATCATAGTTTGATGCAGCTCAGTCCACACTCGCCTCCCTTAGCCTTTTCATATCGTTGGTTTTAAATTGGGGAAAAATAGTTTGATTTACTGGAATTGGAATTGAAGAGAAAGATAATGAAATAAAGAGAAAGTATGGGTTTGATTTACTGGGAGATCTGAGCATGCGGGAGAGAGAGTCAAATGGAAGAAGAGAAAGCAGAGAAACAGGAGAGAGAGAGAAATAAAAAGGGTAAGTTAGTCATTTAATCCAGTTTCGTTCTGTTCCATCTTGCCAGTACCAAACATGACATGAATCTTTGTTCCGTTCCGTCCCGTCCCGTCCCGTCTGCGTACCAAACGCTACCTGAAAGACGGGTAGTTTTGTGGTGGAGTAGCCGCAACAATGTTAATTTTTTGTTGGTGCACGTGGCAAGTAGCATTTCTAATACAATTGATATTATTTTTCCTCGTTGTCTTGTAACTTATCTCATCCCCACTGAAGTGTCTTGCCATCCCCATTTATTCAAATGTTTTCTAGTATTTACAGAGAACTTAGCCGTTACAATTCAATCTTAAAGCATCTCCAACAATACAAGTTAAATTTTTTACTAAATTATAAAAAACCTCAACTATAGGTCGAACCACAATCTTATATCTCATGTTTTAAACATTGCAATATCATACCTCAACTTATGGAGTCGTTGCAATATCATATTTTCGTTAAGTTTTCTATCAATTTGACTGTTCAATGCTGACGTGGTAGGAGCGGGCCCACTATTTCGCCAACTGAAATAAAATTAATAATTTATTTATTTATTAATAAAAAATAAAAAATTTATAATAAAAATTAAACACAAAGATGATATTCCAAAATGATTATGTACATATGTTATACACTACAATGATAATAATTCAAAATGATCACTTAAAACTCGTAGTGTCATATGCTATATATAAACACATGGCCGGACGAGATTTGTTTGTGATACCACCGTCGTGGAATCCCAATTGTGGGTAAGTTGTTTTCCAGAAGGGCCTGCGCTGGGCTTGTTTTGTCCTACGAGTTACTTTACTTCCCTCTGCTAGGCCCCTTGATTTGCATCTCAAGAGAGCAATGGGGCCTTGGTTCCCTACAATTTCTTCCTCTTGATTAAACAACTATGGGACCAATCAAACCCAAGACTAACGCAAAAGAGGAAGGTGAAGTAGATTATCCATCCCCACTTGCGATTATTTCAGACAACGCACTTGCAATGCAACAGAAGAAGGGGGTTTCGAGTTCTACTGGATGAACAAAACAGTAATTATACAAATTGCAAAATTCGATATCAAATAGTTGTTTAATATTCTTTGACAGTCGTTGGGTTGGATTTAAGAACTGTCAATAGTAGAGTACGAGAAAATATGCATGCAGGAGTTGAATGTATTAGTCGCAATAGGCATAAATAGTTTCCACACAAAGCAACTAAAAAGACGTAGCACCTAAGAATCAGTGAGAGATAATGAAACAAATATAGAGAGACAACTGTGACATCCCACATCGCCCAGGGGAGTGATCATTAAATGTATATTCCCATCCCTACCTAGCACGAGACCTTTTGGGAGCTCACTGGCTTCGGGTTCCGTAGGATCTCCGAAGTTAAGCGAGAAGAGGGCTAGAGCACTCCCATGATGGGTGACCCACTGGGAAGTTGCTCGTGAGTTCCTAGAAACAAAACCGTGAGGGAATGGTAAGCCTAAAGCGGACAATATCGTGCTATGGTGGTGGAGCGGGCCCAGGAAGTGATCCGTCCCGGGCCAGGATGTGACACAACCATCCCCCAAAACCTGACTAACTGTACTAAAAAATTTGACAATAATCAATAGCCTTTTAATCACTACATGTAGGGGACTATTGAAATCCAATACAAAACCAAGGATTTTCAAATGCCACAATATTTAACAACTACCATACATAGTTCTTTAAAAATGAGTATAAACTAACCTGTAATCACAACAGCAAACAGCAAACAAAAAATCAGAGAACGCAGTATTCTTTCATATTTTCTAATCAATTTTAAACCCAGAAATGGTTACATCTAGACCTTTTATTTACACCCCACCTGTTGCTCTACCCTTGCATCTATTAATCCAAATTTATTCAAGAAACAATGCAGAGGAGAAAATCCAAAAATAAGAATGTCCCCTAGATTCTTTTTTTCATTTATTTCTCACAAATCAATCATATATTTAAAATCCAAGCATGAAAGCTTTACAAAGATAAATAAAAAATGCACATATAACTAATTAGGCTTTGAACATGCAATCAGGGCGCATAATTATATACCTAAAAATGCCAAGGAACCAGCTTCTTCCTCTCACGACCAGAATTTCTGAAATTTCCAAAGAAAATAAATCCATTAGCAATTCAGAGAAATTCGAGGACCAAATCCGATTAAATTTTAGACAAATGACCAAAGCTACACCAAATAAATGAGATTAAAAACATTTCGAATCTAAGAAATAGAAGAATGATCATATTAAGACTCCTAATATGACTATATTCAAACATTTTACAGACGAAAGGGCGGGGGAAGGAAGATTATAGCACCGCAAACAAAGAGATAAAGCGAGATTATAAGCTTGACATATATCAAAGTTCAAACGAACCACAGATTATGCATGTATTTAGTAAACAAAAGAAAACAGTGTTGATATTTGTATATCAAAGATATAACTCTGTAGTTACCCTCTATTCGATAAAGGCACTCAAAATCAAAAGATAATGGGGAATTGGTGATGCAGATGCTAAGATTAGCAATTGGATTAGCTTTTGTTCTACAATTGAGGATGCAGATACTAAGATGGCTTTGGAAAACAAAGCAATTGGAGTCGTACCTTTCCAAATCAAGAGAAGCAAACTGGCAAAATTTATCATAAATTAGAGGCATATCTTTCTGAAGTGTGGAATCAGAGCCAGCAGAAAACTGGTAGTACCCTGAAATTAACAATAAATTTAACAAATTGGATGATGAAAATCAAAACAAAGAAGCCCTAAGAAGCAATTAAGAGGGAAAGAGAGTACGTCTACAATGAAGTTCAGATTAAGAGTGATTTTAGCTTTCGGATTACTCAGGGCCAGGGTTGTAATCTATATTCATATTAGAGATGAGAGTAGAATTGAAAGCACTTCCCAAATTATACACTGTATTTTCCTTCAACCTAAAAATAGAATTAACCCTTCACATGTTGGGTTCCAAAAACCACATAAGGAGTAAAGTCTAAAATACCAATTTCAATTTAATACTGACCAAATCTCAATAAAAATAAAAGTAAATCAAAGAAGAAAAACGTACACACCATGCCTATGCATGTACATTTGCTTATGCACATGAAAAAGAATACACATGTGAATAAAATTAGACATTTTTAAACCTTTACCATCCTAACCACTATGAAAAGCTTTGTCACAGCCCCAATCATAGATTGCAAAACCACGCCTCTTCTTTACTTGGTCTTCTTAATCATCTCCTTAATTTCACTGCAAATTTCACACATATCAATGACCAACCAGGGTCCTTGTCGAACAGAACCCAAAACTGAAGTTCTCATCCTAATCAATTGATTCAATTTTTAACAAATACACATAAATATTAAAGAGCAACATGCCATGTTGAACAAAACAAATGATTGATCAACTTAAGGAGTGTCTGGGAAGGCTTTGGTAAGGCTAAAAGCGTTTCTAGATACCAAAATTTGAGCAGAGATAACTAAAAGTGTTATTGAATAGAATTAAATTGCAGTATAAATAGACTTCAATATAAACCATTTACCCTGAAAACCACAACCATGAATAGAATTAAAGTGTAAGTGGACTAATATTTTGTACAATAAATATATAAGGGATATACGTTGCAGACATACATGACGCATAAAGTCTCCCATGTTTCCGAAACGAAAACACTGCAAATCCAAGATATATGGCCAATTAATTGTTCAAACGGTAATGGATTGCTGGATATTCTTAGCTGCCTTTGTAGTTCTTGTTTGTCATATTCGAACACAACTCAAGAAAAATAAATATAAACACAGAGAGAGAAGAAGATATAAGACAATTACCTATTTAGTGAGTTCTTGGACCTATTTAGAGTCACTGCAATGAAATGAAGCCAACTCTGCAACAGAGAAACAAACTAAAAGTCAAAATCCAGAAATCCAAGTTTAACTCAATCAAATATAATAACCAATGAAGTGAAACTTTGCTTGCTATGTATGGATATGCATGCTATAAGAAACCATTCATTGGTAGATCGTATTGCATCATCAGTATTATAGACTTGATAACCCCAGCAAGCAATAGAGTATATTTTGAATGCAAAATGGCAATTAGGAGTCATAAGTACCTTAAAAAAATACTTCTGAAACGCAAACAGTCCCATATAAGGGTAAGAAAATTATTAGAGCAGAGAACAAAGTACTCACTATAAAACATTTTAGTTCTTTAAGAAAAATAAAGCAGGGTTCAAAAAGGATAATGAAGCATACCAGTAGGTTCCCAATATCAAATAACGATTTCTTTCTTGGCCCAAGATTGTCATTTGATTCTGCCGGCTTCTGAACTAAAGCATTCTGAAGTAGCATTGCACCTTAGGAAGCCATTGAGCTATCCTTCTCCACTTCTGTTGTATCTGAGCAGTTCAGAATGCCATCAGCCGTCTCTGATTGTGACAACTCATTCAACTTAATTTGGTTATCATTTATAGCCTAAATCAAACTACAACTTTATCCCGCGAAATCGAGGAAAACTACATGTGTCCTATTTCATGTCCACACCTCAACTTATATCGCATCCAATTAAACTACTACAACAACATACTGACAAAGTGAACATGGAAATTCATATACCATTTGACAATACCAAATCAAGCAAATTCTAAAGACCAGAAATAGATCCTACAAAGCAGAAACCCTATCTCATATGCATTAAAGCCATTAACAAATTCTCGGTGAATCATCATAAAATTAACCCAATTTCTCAATTCCAAAAACAGGAAAGATTAAGAAGGGGTTCTGAGTTCTCACCATAACCAAAATAATCATATTGTTTTAGTTTGAACTCGGGTCGATTTCCGTCATCTGCATTAACAAAAACAATAACTTATGTCAGTACATTCCACCATAAATCAATTCCTAAAATCAACTGCATATCACAAAGTTACCCAAAAGACACAAAATACCTGAAAATTACTATATTAGCACCCCCTCCACCCCAAAATCAGAAAATTAGAAAATAGAACTTGATAACATTGTACGCAGAAAGCAAGGAATCGATAATTTAGGTGGTTTCCCAGGACAATAATGAGGTTGCAGAGATCATATTCATACATGGATGCACAAACACAGAGACACTACAGAGACCATTTGATGAAAAAAAAAATAGAGATGCTCAGAGACTCAACACACACTATTCATAGATCCATGACTTAAAAATTCTCAGATCCGGTTGAAATTAATTAAAAAAAAAATTAGGGATGTGAACATATACCTCTGATAGTCTGAGCTCCGTTCCCCTGATTCCTTCGCTGGCTTGAGGCAAACCTGAGGAGATTGGCGACTAAAGGATAAGAAAACTGGCAGCCGTGCTTTAGTTTTTTGATAGAGAGAGTTCAAGAGAAAAAGAAGAAGGGGATACCCCTTCCCTTCTGAGATCATCGATAACACCTGAATTACTTAACACCCACACACTATATTTACACACCTACACTAATCAACACTCATAACATATCAATGGTCCAACAATTATGGAGCTCGAAATTTCTATAAAGGCCAATCAAATAATAAATTAAAATGAAAACACGTAAGTAATTAAGAATTATTACTTGCTTAGTCGGCTCCTGCTTGTCACTTCAAGGATTATTCAATTCAACCTCATTCAATCAAACTGCATTACCCAACAAAACAAACAAAAAATAAATTAAAAATGAAAATCAGGGGAGCTAAATAAATATACACTGACCTACTTTTTGGCTAGAAAACCCAAAAAGAGCAATTAAACAGCAGTGCATAATGACAGAATTTCTATGAAAAAATATGAATGAGTTTTCAATTAATAATTCAGGCCGAAATAAAGAAGGCCTTTCTCACCTTGATGCAGGGCGGACAACAAAAACATTATGTATGGATTAATGTATAATATCTGAGATCCTATATGTTTTTTATTGACTGATGCTTCAACATCAGTCACCTAATTCATATCACACATCCATACATACCTGAGAACGCTTATTCCCACCACCATAACGTTGTTGCTTTAGTATGTTTTTTCACTGAGAAGAAAAGGAAAGAGCATCATGAAAAATTTAGTTCCAATATACCTGAGAACAATTCACATGTTATTACCTTAAACTGGAGTTAAAAATACTCACCCTTTTTTTTTTCATCACACCAAGACAAAAATAAAGGAAGACTTCTAATCCTATAAATTAGCAAATACTCTACTATCCTAAATTCCTAATCCCACTTGACTTCGCTGCCCCACACCTTTGTTCCCTGTCTCCCATTAACTAAAAACACTCCCAAATCACATCAGCCAGCCAAACAACAAGGCCACTGGCCACATCAAATATTAGGCACGATTTAGGTAACCAAATTCAAAGAATAGAGTTCGGATAACGAAATGCAAAGAACACGATACATATTGTAAAATTCAAGAACATGATTCAGAGGATTTGAACTATATTGTGTTGAAAACTTACCGAAGAGCGACGATTCCAAGGTGGTAGCGGTCAGGCGCGGTCAGGCTTCTTGACTCCTCCAGTTGTGGGTGCTGATTTTATTGAAGCCTCAAAATTAAAACAATTAGCAACTTAGACCCAATAATCTGATTGTTTCTCGGAAAAAATAGCTTGCAATTATTGACCCAACACAGATTTTGCAGCATTAATTAAGAGAGAATTATAATTTTATTTACTTGTGACTAAATCTTTCTTGTTTTGTGGTAATTTGTATGGCAGACAGCCAAACTATATATAATTATTCAAACAGATTAAGACTCCTAATCAAATCAAATCGTTTCTGGTGCAGCTGCTGAACAATCGAGAGCCGAAGCGACTCCTGCTTTTGAGTGACAGAAAACTCTGCAGTGACGCGAACAGAGAAATTGAACTAATAATAACAAAGAGTTGGGATCACGATACTCACCAAGACCAGATCAAAGAGAACATTCTGATCAGCTTTGATCTCGTGGATGAAGTCCGACAAACTTCTTGATAGTCTAATCGCCGCTCTTACCGACGTCGGTGCTATCGCCGTCTCGACGCTCGACATGCTTCTGGCCGTAGTCGATGACTTTGGTGACGATGTGGCTGGTTACATTGGGGAGAGGGATCGCATTATTGGCGTAGTCGTCTTCCACCATCTGCTTGATGGTCTGCGACTCCATAGCAATCGTCTCATCGACCTCGAACACCTCACGGCTGGTGAGACTGAGAATGGCGAGAGAGATTGGGTGAGGGATTTTAGGGAAATTACAGAGTGAGAAAAGGGAGGGATGAGGGGATTTGATGGATGGTTACAGAGAGAGGGGAGAGAAAAGGAGGAAAAGAAAAGGGGAATAAAATTTACTAAACACAGAAGTAAAATTAATAGAAATAAATTACTGAAATTAAAACCCAAATTCCAGAAATGAAGAAAAATGGAAATTAATCACCTTGGGGAACATCTTGGTGTGATGGAGGGACTTGTGGATGTCCATGGCGTAGTCGACCGTGTTGGTCATGTTAAGGAGCTCGATCTTGGACTTGAGGATCTGCTCATCCGGAAAAAATGAAGAAATTTGCGTTTAGGGATCTGGGTTTGTCGTTGAATACTGGAACGATACCAAGAAATTACAATTGTACCAAGAAATTTAGGATTAGTAAAGAATTTTTAAACACGGAAATTGAAATGACGACATTTAGAATTTACGAATTTTCTTGTTTGGTAAAACTAAAAGAATAATGGAATTGAATACAAAATTTATTATTTTTAAACTCTTATTCATAGAAATTAGGAAATGACGTCTATTTATATGAAATTTAAACTTGGGAATTGAGGTCTCAAATTCCAAGTTTTTTTCCACGCGGAAATTCTAAATTTCTATATTTATGAATCCAAACAAGGGAATTGGTGCACGTCAATTTGTAAATTCTGATTTTTACCCAAATTTCAAGTTTATTTCCCTCGTCTAAACATAGTGGGGTTTGTGGAGAGTAGTAGAAACTGAGAATGGCCTTTTGTCTGCCCTACAGTCCCCTCACCATCGATCCCAATCGGTCCCGACAATTAAGATGACAAAAGTACCGTCCAAACTTTTAATCCGGGTCGTCTGATCTTAACCCTAGATGGGCATTCCCGTCATTTGAACACCCAAAGGGCCAGCCTCATCAACAATTGAGGTAAGCCCAGCAACCACAGCCCAAAACGAACTAACCCAACCGCCTTAACCCTAGTGGCAATCTTGTAAATAAACTGAAATGTGATTCAAAACATTGTTCACATGAATAGTGCAATTTCCCCTCCTTTAGACTAAAGTAATTCGGCACCTATAATAATTTTTTAAACAAACGAGATTATTTATACTTAAATGTGGGGGAGTTAGTTGAGTATCATAATACGCTAGTAATAATGTAGTTTAAATTCGTCTTTGACGAGAATTAAACCTAAAACCTCTTAATTACAAATGAACAAAAATATCACTAAACTGTAACAATAAGTAACATCGTACTATAATTTTTGTGTGTGTGTGTGTATATGTATTCATAAATCATAATCGAAGGCACAAAAGTATATATCAAGTTGATATCCTATTTCATTCATCCAAGTTTTTCATTACATGAGCGATCATATATAGCTATTAATTAAACCTAATAGTACCACTAATCAAGGGTAAACCATTACATTAGTTGATCATATAGATCAGAATTAACATAACAAAACAAAGGGTGTGCTATTCACACATATTTTTTATTTCCCACATATCTCTCTCGATTTTCGACCGTCGAATCGAATAAATTAAAGAAAATCAAAGGACAAAAATTATCAATAAATGTGCGAAAAGTAAAAATGAGTTGATCTGACATAGGTCGTTTATTAAGTGGGCCGATGTGAACACGACCAAATCCGCACAAACGAATTTAAATGGTTTAGGCCGGGCCGGGGCGTTTGACACCTACCTTCATTGATTAAGATTCAAGAATTAGAAACTTGGAATCAATCTTGTCTGCATGTATAGCTTCAATGCTCTTTTATAAGAACCCTAAATTTAGTAATCTACATACGTTCTTTGGCGTTTAGTTTAGTTTAGTTTTAACTTTAGCTGAAAAGTGCATTGGCAGTTTTGGTTTTGGTGATCATTTAGACCCATATAAAGGAAAGATTTTTCAGTGTGATCGAAACACGGGATGGTATACCACGTGTCATTATATAAATGGTAAAATATGTGTATTAAAAAGTTAATAACTTAAAAAATAAAATTTCTTACCATTTATATAAAAACACGTGATTTTGACTTAGAATACACCAGAATGTCATCAATAAAGAAAATGACAAATCTATCCAAGTATTGTTGAAATATCTTATTCATCAAACCCATGAAAGCTGATGGTGCATTCGTCAATCCAAACGGCATCACAAGAAACTCATAGTGACCATAACGAGTTCTAAAAGCCATTTTATGGACATCATCACTCTTAATCTTTAATTGATAGTAGCCTGACCTCAAATCAATATTTGAGAACACACAAGCACCTCGAAGCTGATCAAACAAATCATCTATACGCGGCAACGGATAATGGTTTTTAATTGTTACCCGATTCAATTGCCTATAATCAATGCATAGCCTCAAGGTCCCATCTTTCTTCTTCACAAATAACACTGGAGCTCCCTATGGTGAAGTACTAGGCTGAATAAAACCTTTATCAATCAATTTCTGCAACTGAGTTTTCAATTCCCTCAATTTAGCAGGAGCCATTCTATAAGGAGTCAAAGATATAGGATTCATACCTTGAAGCAAATCAATAGTGAACTCCACATCTCGGTTTGGCGGCAATCCAGGTAAATCATCAGGGAATACGTTAGGAAAATGACTGACTACTCGCACATCCTCCACACTACTAGGAGAAACATCATTCAGCACCACATGAGCTAAATATCCCTAGCAACCTTTCATTAACAACCTTTTTGCTCTCACAGTAGAAATAACACCATGCCTCACCCCACTATGTTTCGCCCACAAAAGTAACCTCAGGTAATCCAGGACGATGGAAAGTAACTGATTACCCGTAGCAATCTATATTGGCACGATTATAATGCAACCAATATGTGCCCAAAATCACATCAAAGTCAACAATATCTAACGGGACAAGATTAGCTGGCATAACTATATCCTTTACCATCACTGGACATCCTGGATATACACAATCAACATAACATTTCTCCCCTCTAGGCATAGCAAACTCTAAATCAAATCCTAGAGGCGTAGGATGAGGTTGCGTCACTTGAGCAAATGTATGAGAAATCACAGAATGCGTAGCACCACAGTCAATTAAAACTCTAGCAAAGTGACCAAGAATATTTAACGTACCCATAATTAAATCAGGATTGTTATGGGCATCCTGCAATGTCATGTTGTGGATATGTCCTTGGTTCTGTCGTTCACCACAACCTCTACTAGCTTGATTATTTCTTCCTTGCACTCCACGACTCTGACTTGGCTGACCAGGTTGTCTCGAAGATCCTGCACTACTGGAAACAATCTCTACTTGCTGGGGCTGTCATCCTCAGTCCCACTGAGATCCCCCTGCTGAAAATGGAGGATTATGCGTATAACCTCCAGAATACTAAGGATACCCACTATGGTAATAAAGATCCTGGGAATACTGATATAGTCTTAAAGCATAAGGAACGGTATCACCCTGATAGTGGTAAGCACCACCTCGACCCATCTGACCATAAGTACCAGACCCTGAAACTTGTTGGATCGGTGCTAGTGGTGGCATAAAAGACTGCTGAGGCCTCTGCTGATTCTGGGGACAATTCACTGCCCTATGTCCCATCTGCCCACAAGTAAAACATCCATTGATGATCCGCCTGCACTCTCCAAAATGCCTATTATTACACCTGCGGCACAAAGGAACATTTCCTCTACCAAAATCTCCCTGCCTCTGAAATCTAGAACCCCCAGAAAATCTACCTCCTCGCCTCTAGCCCGTGGAACTAAAACCTCCACTAGAAGAACTCGAGCTCATACCGCTTCTTTTAAAATTCTGGGTCTTGCGAGGTCTTTGAGAATACTGACCTTTACCCTTATCATCCTTCATTTGATTTCCATCTTTTTCTTCTTCCTCACTCTCACTGGGCATATTCTCAGAATCCTCAATCCTCAATCCTCAACAAAATCTCATAAAATTCCTGGTAAGTAGTACAGTGAGTAGTGGTCGCTATAGTATGCCATTTCTTTTTAGTACCCAGAACAAAGCGACGTAGCATCTCAACCGGGTTAACAGCAACCTCCGGATGATAACGAGACAAGTCAGTAAATTTCCTGTAATACTCATTTGCTGACATCTTCCCCTGCCTCAAATGAGTAAACTCTTGCTTTTTACTATCAATATAAGCTGGATGAATAAATCTTTTCATAAATAATTGCTTGAAAACTTCCCAATCCGCAGCTTCCTCTCGAGTTAACTCATGAGCCTCCTGTTCCCACCAGGATGCAGGTTCCTTACCTAAGAACCAGGTAGTTGTCTTGACCCATTTATCAGGAAGAAGATTCCCCTGACTTTGCATTACACGAAAAGTATTTTTCACATGATTGAACCATTTCTCTGCTCCTTCAGGTTCTTCATTTCCCATAAAATGATTCAACTTCAAATTATATACAGTCTCAAGAGGAGTCATCTGGGGAGGTCAAAACGCAGACTGTATAACATTAGCTATAGCTTCCCCCAATTGGGCGATATTCGGGAAACTAGGCTCAGCTGAACGACGTGGCTCTCTACGAGGCGGCATAATTCTGACAGAAGACACCATAAATAATTAGGGAATTCACAAAATATGCAGGACTGCCAAACCTAGGCTCTGATACCAAGCTGACACACCTCGACTTAAATCAGGGCGTGCTGGCTGTCACGTGGAAGTGACGTAACCATAAGCACAGTGCGAAAACAAAGATTAAGTGTGAAATACACAACTAAAGCATAAATAGTCTAATTGTTGCCAAGGAGAACAAGTACTAATTAAACAACACCCAAAGGTGATCCTACATTTGGGGAAATCTGTCAGAACTGCCTCGAAGCCCCCTCAATGCCACCAACGAAAAATCCTACTTAGCACCAACAAAGCTTTTCAAATTCATTTCTTTCTCAAAAGGTTCTAACCCCTCGACGTAAAACCTGTATAGTTTTCCCAGAAAATAGTATATGTAAATACATATCTCAAATCATGCTCAATAAATCAAAATCTGCATATATATAAAAATGCCATGCATATGCCATGTCCAGTATCACAAATAAACATATGTAAACCAGGTGATATAATTAAATGCATATAATCAATCTAGCCGGGAGTCACCTAACGTGACCTGTATGGCATCTACAGCTCATCTGTCTAGCCGGGAGTCACCTTTTGTGACATGTACGGCTCAATCATATATCTCAATCATTTAGCCGGGAGTCACCTCTTGTGACCTGTACGGCTTCTAGAGCTCAAACATCTACATCATCACCATTTACAACCATTAACATCATAATGTACTCACATGTGGCTTACATGGACCTCCGCAGCATCATGCGACAATATGCATATTTATACTAATGTATATGCTCAATTATCATGCGTGTATGACATGGCATTTCAATCACATTTCACTTAAATATGTTTTCTGGGAAAAACATCATGTGTATATATATATATATACTGAAAACAAAAGCCCACTCACTAGTATGTTGAAGGGTTATAGCCCATTTGCCTTGAATGATTATGCTTGTCCTCGGGATAGGTCTCACCTATATGCGAAACAACTATATAAATGTCACTTAAAGCACATAAGCAACACAAGCTAATAACTTCTCATATATTGCTGAATTTGGGTATATAAATATACCACTGAGACCTACTTATCCTCAGAAACATCCCCATATTTTTAGAAAAATTTTCTGACCACCCACGTGCCGGCCAAGGCACGGCCCTACGCGCCCCTACGCACGGCCACGTGTCGGGCACACTGACGGCGTCAGTTAACGCCATCAGGTATATACGGGGGAATATTCCGTTAAATCCTAATGGAATCCGTCTAAACTAACTGACGGCGTCAGAATATTCCATCAGACTTGACGAAATATTCCGTCGTCTCCTACCTCTGAACTCCGATGACCGTCGCCATCACCGGAAAACTGGAAATTTTTAAAATCCTTATTTCTCCGTTAATTCTCATCCAAAAAGCATGAAACTTGTCCCAAATTAAAGCTTATAACATGAGGAACAAGATTTTACCAGTTTCAAACTCCAATGATCACGAAATCTCGTCAGAGAACCCTCGAAAGTCCGGCTAAAACTCAAACTCACAATCCCGACGTCTAAAACCTTCAAACGAACTACTCCGAGCTTCGTAAGGACCTTCTTAAGCTCCCTGTGAACTTGAAATTTCCAGAAACACAAGATTTAACGTTTGCATGAACAGTACCCTAAATCGGGGTTAAGGTTTTCACGTGTTTTCAAAGGTTTCCTTACCTGAAAATGGTACCAATCGATTCGTCTGAACTTCACGAACACAAAGGTGTGCTTAAATCCCTCGATCTGTCACGTTTTCAAGGGTTTTAGGTGTGTCCGTACGAAATGGGAGAGAGAGAGAGAGTCTGCAAAAGAGAGAGTACGGGACTGAGAGAGAGAGAGAAAGAGAAGTGATGTGTGTGTGTGTGGTCCAAATGTAACCAATTACAAACTAAGGAAATCTTAGTTATAATTGGTTCCAATTATTTAGGGCATAGAATAATTGGCCTAAAACTAAACCAATACACAAACACACACCCATCACTCAAGGGTATTTACGTCAATTCACAACATCGATAAATATTTTCCGGAACGGGCTGTCACAAGGTGGATATAAGAATTTGTCCCCTTTAATCTTTATTAAGAGCAGAAATATAGATTTGTCTCTATTAATTGTAATAGAGACGAAACGATAAATGCTCCTATTAATGTTATTACTTTTAGGGGCGAAAAAAGCCACATCTACAAAATTTAGTTATTAGGGGCGGATAAATGAGCCTCTAATATATATATTTTTAACTTATTTAGTTTTTTTAATTTAATAGTTTAAATTAGGAGCATTTATCTTCTTATATTTAATTTTTTTTTCTTAATTATTAATCAAATAAATAAGAAAGTTATCATAACCCTAATTATAGGATAACTAACACGCACATTCCCCATATTTCTCTCTTGATCTTCTTTCACGGCACAAACTCCTCATCTCCACTTTTCTTGTACGTTCCTTCATATTCTTCTCCTCATCTCCATTTTCTTAGTTGATTCATAGCTCTCCATTTTTCTTGTTTCTTCATATTCTTCTTCTCATCTCTAGTTTTCTTGTTCCTTTATATTTTTATCCGTCTTCTTTATTTTTTTTCTTTTCGAATCTGATTTTGTTTTCTCTTCATCTCTATTTTTCTTAATTTTCTACCCTTCAATATTCCCTTTGATGAGTCTAAGAGAGCAAAAGAGTGATTTAAAAAGGTTCGTAGTAGAGAAAAAAAAATAGCTTTATTTAGTTTGATTGAAGTTTTTTTTCTCTCAAACTGTTGTTTTGTTGGTAAATTTGATGATGGGGTGCGAAAAATTTGAAGTGAAATTCGTTAGGTGTGTTCTTCATACATTTTTTTTCCGTTTTATTTTCGTATAATATTAGTGTTATCAAAATGATGAATTACATCATAAACCTCGATTGGCTTAGTTTGGGTTTGATTTTTTGTCTATTTTGCAAGTTTTGTTTTCTCGATGTTTTGTGAAGGGTTTGTACATAATTTGATTGTTTTACGTAATTTGTTCGTTTCTTTTCATGGTTGAGTTCTACATAATCTGATTGTTTTGTTTCTTAAAATAGTGTTACTCTAATTTGATTTTACCTTCTGTGGTGTATCTACAGGATGAATCATGGAAGACACATGCTTTTGACTTTGCATCATTTCGGTGTTTGGGATGTAGAAGATTGATTAGACAAATAAATTTTTTTAGACTACCATTTGTATCTACGGTTTAAACTTCTTCATGACACTTGTACCATTCGTATATAATCAATTGAAGTATGAATTATTTTCATATTAATTTTTCTGTTCACAATTTATTTTTTCGTCTAGGTTGGTGGTGGAAAGTAAAAATAATCGTAAATATATTTGACGCTAAAATATGAGAATACAATCAAATAATGAATGGGAGATTGAAAATCGTTTTCAATTATTACAATTCCCAAAATGTAATAATAATAACTATAAATGTCATTAAATATATATATATATATATATATATATATATATATATATAATAAAGTAGGGGCCTTAATAATCGCCCCTAATACTTTAAACATCCGTACTTAATATTGTTTGCACGTCAGACTTGCCTACGTGGCAACAAAACTATTAGGGGCGGATATAAATGCTTATTGGCCCCTATTTATAAATAGCAACACTCTTTTTAAGTGCAATTCCAATATTCGCCACTCCTAACTATTAGGTGCGGAAATCCTCAATTTTTGCCCCTAGTTCTAATTAATAGGTGCAAATGTATTGGCCTCTACTTGTTCATAGTTTTGTAGTGGCTTCAACAAAAAATAGCAAAATCTGATTTTGTGAAATTACATTATTGCCCATTATTTTTTTCTGTAATATAAGACTACATAGTCTTTTCACCATTTTTTGGTTGACAAATAAGGTTTATTAATAGATAGTTTAGATTATTTAATAAAAACTTCTTTTTCAATCAAAAGAGAGTTAAAAAGACTATTCTAACACTATCAACAAAACTCAAGAAAAATAATCAAAATAAAAGTTACGTGCAATATAGTAAATCACACACAAAATAATTTGTTATCTCTCACGATTATCTATTCCTTCCGGGGGCCAGGAAGACTCCAAGTCTGGCTTCCACACTAACAGCGGGTTTCGAACCCAATACCTCATGTTTTTAATTTAAATGAAGCATCGCAATCCGTCATTTACCACTGGGCCACCAGCTCGTGGTTGAGGATGTGGATATTGGGGGTATAGCAAATAATGTTAATGCTAATGCTAGTGTTAGAAAATTTTCCAACTCTCCAAAATTACCATTTACCATGGCAATTGTTCACCTTGTACTTGCTATGATCATGAAATTGGGATTATAATTTATGAAATTGAGATTATAATTCATCCCCAATTCATCGATCATTAGTTTAGTTTGAACCCATTTTGTTGCAAACAATTACGAAGGCATTCAATATATAAAATCTAACAAATAAAAAACAAGTTAAACTTTATTATTAAAGGGAAAATCCCAAGATTATTATTTCATTAATTTCATAAATCTTCCATTACAACGGAAGAAATGACATAAGTGACGGTAATTACAGCAGCGGATCATCCATCCTTCACCGGTCTAAACCTTAATTAACCGCATCCCCCGTCAACTGCATGCAAATTAACAAAACATGCGTGAGTAATTAGTACTGATGATATCATGTCATTCTATAATTAATCAAATTAATTACGTGATCTAACTAATTAAAGTACATAATTACATGGGTTTTGATAGACAATAAGACCACTGCCCATGAAATAACAGGCATTGGGCTGCTGATGATTGGCCTGGTAGTATATGTTCATGACCACTGAGGCATGTGAGCATTTGTGATCAGGGTAATAGCATCGACCGCCGGGTTGGATGGGGCCGCAGTCGACGCCGGGTTGCGTACAGCAGAATTGTATGTTAGCATCGAGCATTTGGTCGCCGGTAGTAGGCTTAGCAATGCACCAAGTGTTGGTGTTCCTCTTGGTCAGCTGCATGCCACATAATTAATTAAAAATTAATTACATATAAGCAAAATAAAAATCAATCAACAAGAATGCAGAACCAATTAATTAGTTACCTGCATGCCATGGACAAGACTTGGAGCCACAGGCTCACTGTTTGTGCCATGGATAAGACTCGGAGTTACAGGCTCACTGTTAGTGTCATCCTTAAGACTTGGAGTCACAGACTCACTGTTTGTGCTATAGATATGATTTGAATGCTTAATATGCTCTGCAAAACAGTCTCAGTCGGTTGTTCAGACCATGAGAGATTCTTAAATATAACCTAGAATATATCCGCTTATGTTTACGTCTTTCGTTCACGTAATGAGTGCACGTACCGTTTGTGCCATGGATAAGAGTCGAAGGTTCAGGCTCATTGTTCGTGTCATGCTTAAGACTTGGAGTCAAGGGCTCATTGTTTGTGCTATAGATGTGATTTGAATGCTCAATAGGCTCTGCAAAACAGTCTCAATCAGTTGTTCTGGTCATGATCATGAGATTCTTAATTAAATATAATCGAGAATATATCTGCTTGTGTTTATATCTTTCGTTCACGTAATGAGTTCACGTGATGAGAGATCAAGTGCAAGAGATGTACTAGACACAAAAGAGATATCCTTCCATGCATAATATGAACAGGGAAACACAATTAGTTAATGTTCAGTTGAAGATATAATCAATGAATGTTATTTCATATAATACTGAAATGTAAATGAATGTATTGCACCTGGGTTCACAAAGAAACACATGCAGAAAGAAACGAAAATAGGCAGGGCAATGCAAGCAAGTGACTTCTTTCCTATCGCCATTTGTCTTGACAGATGAATTAAAACAAAACAAGCAAGGATGAGGAAGGAGATAGGAAGTGGTCCTTTAAATAGGGGAAAGTTAACCCACTGATCACAGTAAATTAGAGGGAAATTAACCCACAATTCACAGACGATCACAGTGAAATATGAAGGGGGACACAAGCTGCAACACAAAAACTAGGATTGACAAGAATATTAATGTATAAATATAACAAAATATGAAACTTGGAACTTAGTTAATTAAGCTTTCAAATTTGTTCACTATCTATAATTTGGGGATTCGTCTGTTCGGCACTAATGCATAAAAAGAAACTTAACAAATTAAAGTTGAAACAACAGGAAAATAATGGAGACATGCATGCATGCACTCAACTGCTACCTCCATTTATAATCTCGACCATGTCCTCTACTTCTCTAAAGGAGAAATAAGCTGGGGGTTAGAAAATAGGGAATCTTAACGAAACATTTCTGGTACTGTTCACTTTTAACGTTAAAGACATTTTTACTTTGAAAAGTCACTCATGGTACTATTCACTTACACCTTTGTTATGTTATTTTCATTAAAACTAAAGTTTTTGAGGACTTTTCATTAGTTTTCTTTTTTCTAGGGATCCTCATGTTCATGTGAAAATCTATTTTTGCACCATTATTTAAGAATTTTTTTTATTTAAACTCATATAACCATTTTCTACACCTTATTTATTCTCTACACCCATACTATTTTTAATTAAACTATCAATATCTTTTCAAACCTAAATTTACTAGCTAAAATACCTTCACAAACCTAATTCAGTTTGTAAATTTATCTCTACACTTATTTATAAAATAAAAATTCAAAATCAGTGTTTTACAACTCATTCAAAAAGGGTAATTGGCTCGTTGGCTTATTTGGCTAATTCATAACTCACAATTGTAGTCTCTGTCTCTCTAATGGCATTTCACCTAAGAATGTTTTGCAACTTATTCAATCTCAAATATGTTCGCCAGAACAAGAGAGCAGTAAATGAATATGTTAATTCTTCTACGCAGTAGTTTAGTATAATTAAGTTATTATAATCTGGGACAAAACAATCTTCAAAATAATCAAGTGCCGATTCGAAGTTATTACCCTTAAAATCAAAGTTATTATCCTTCTGGTGCTTATTGCCGCTTATCTACGTACATATAAACAAATAAAAGAAAAAGAAAAAGAAATTTTTTGTTTTATGTGAAGTCTTCCAATTCATTGGAGTCGTTGAAGACATAGGAGAATAATATAAGCAAATGTAAATAGACAAATATCATTAGTGGGTTTATTAATCAATTTCTTTTATTATTAATTTAATCTTATACTTGATGATAATTAGACAATAGGTTTTAAAAGATAATTCACAATTAAATTTAAACTGAGTGCAGAATAAAATTATATGCATTCAAATAAAAATTTCCTTGTGTATTAATATTTATCTGCTAAACCCTTTCGACCAATAATAAATAAATAAGATAAAAAAAACCTGCTAAACCTAGGCATGCAGGGTATTATATTGGCTGAGGGTACTTTGGTATATTTTTGTCAAAGTGGGTGACACCAAAATTTTTGTCTCGTATGCCACTGTTCATCACATTGCCTTCCACTGTTCATCAGGGAAAAGAATAAAAAAATGAAAGGGACGAGAGAAAATAATAAACAAATAACAAAGTTGATGGTGCCCACGTGATGGGGAAGAAAAATATAATAAAAAATAAGAAAAATCATGAATGTTGTGTTTAAAACATCTTAAGAGGCATGTAGCGCTGATGATAAAAAACTAAAATGAAAAAATATTGAAGCAATTCACGCATATAAATACATTTAAAATGTCGAAGTCGCGCTTAGCATGTTGTGATTTAAAAAATGCATTTTGCACACGGTTGTTTATTAAATATTATTTCTCAATTTTTAAACACTTAAGAGGTGCGTAGTGCCATTTATAAAAAAAAATCTCTCGCATGCGCATAATAATGTGATTCAATTAGTTGTCAACTTATCATTTTTTTTTACCAAACGATGTTAGCTACACTAAGGGAGAGGGAGTAGGCTTAGCCTCACAATGGGCTAGCAACCAGTTGTTTATTAAATATTATTTTTTCTAATCTTAATGTAAATTCAATAAAATGTAGATGAAAATTGAAAGACTGTTTTTATTAAATGTATTTATTATTCATTTCCATCTACATTAATAAATAAATTTAAAATATGTAAATCGCGTGTAACACGTCGTGATTAAAAAAAAGCCTTCTGCACGTGGAGGCTAGTATTAGATAAAACAAGAGGTTAGGTGGAATAAGAAAAGAAGATTAAGCGAAAAAATTTACACATAAGGGTTCCATCCTCAGACTTACTATTTAGGCTTTCTTTTAGAAGTACTTTTAAATTGACTGAAAGGCTCCATCCTTATACTTACTATTTATGCTTTTTTTTTTGAAGTATTTTTAAATTGATTGAAAGCATTTTTAGAGGAAATATTTTTGAGTTTCCAAAGCACTTGAGGTGCTTCCTACAAGAAGCATGCACCAATTATATGCTTCTTCCAGGAATCACTTAAATTTTAACTAAGGATTTGTTTCAAAAACGTTTTTACCGAATGAGCTTTTAGCCATTTTATAATCACTTTCAAACAAATCCTTAGTCTAGCAATAGTGAACTTAAGGCTTTGAGTATGTAAGTTAAGTAAAATTCGTTGAAGGCTTGAAGATAGTTACATACCTATTTCAATTGTAATTGAAGATTGTTAATTATAGGTTAATTGATGAAGGCTTTCATGCGCTAATTAACTATATACAGTTCGTTAATTAGGCTTAGAAGTGAGAGGTTTCAGGTTCGAATTTCGTGGATGGCGAATTTGATACCAAATTAAGTTACCCATTATGTGGTTTAGCCGAACTCCCCATTTTTCTAGTGTAAAAATATCGATGTATTAAAAAAAATTAAAAAATTAGAAAAAAAAAAAAAAAAACAAACTATATACAGTTCGTTAATTTGTGGGGACTTTGTATGCTAAAAAGCCATAACTAGTCAATTTGAATGTATAATTTGTAGTTGAAGCCTTAACTTTTTTCTTTTAAGTGTGCGCAGGGTCTAAATTGGACATTGAAAGTTCACATTTCCAAAATTTTATTGTTGCTGTCTGATTTGTGTCTTTTTTATTTGATTATCGATCCATTTCACCGTCTAATCTACACCAAAACATCTGCAATAAAGTTAGCATCCCACATCAAAAGCATGTCGAAACTGGCCTTCTTCGAAAGACACAGGTCATTCGTGAAACACGCTCAATTGTTAATCAGCATGGAAGGAAAAGTAGTAATAATGTGGAATGCTGGCTCATCACCATCTTTATCTACAAATATTATAACGCAATAAGCTTTGTAATGTCACATCCGCTTGCATCATATTGATAGTATCATCAAGACACCCATCATTTTCATCTATACAGTAGTATGAGCAATGCTCCACCGCGCATGATTTAAGAAGTAACGGTTGAGAATTATCTATGACTCATTTGGTTAAACCTCAACTACTCACTCGTGACAAAAAAGTGTGCCGGAGAGTAAGATAACCCCAATCAACAGAATACCATTTTTTTGGTTGTTAAATCAATGGAAGCTTGATGCCGAAGGCACCTCAGTAGTGGGGAGGAGGAGTCACGTTACAAATCTTACAACAAGAGAAGTCGTCCTTGTCGTCAATGGCGAGCCATGGAAAGACTAGGATGATCCCAGGACCATCCTGATATTTTTTTACATAGAAAAATCTAGTGCAATGCTTATGATTTTCAAGGTTTTTTCATAGGTTAAGAGCCCCAATCCAACGTTTTTACTCTAATTTCTTTCATTGGGTTTGATTTGAGGTTGGTGACTCCTATGGAGTTCAGGCAATTCGTTGCTTGTGAGCTTTGAGGAGGACTTTGGTCTGGGAATCAGTAGAGGGAGAATGTCAAAGAGGATTCCCAGTAGTGGGAGAACGTCAAAGAGGCTTGGGGTTTAGGTTAAATGAAGATGATGATAAGATGGACACCATACCAGACCTAAACAATGTTGGTAGGTGCTCACCACATGGCAGATTAATTTTTGTAAGATTTAGTGAGCGTTTTGGATTTCGACATTATGGCTCCGCCACTGATATAACACGTACAAGCTAAGATGATGTAGTTGAATTTGTATTCATGTCATAATGTCACCAAAAGATAATTGATAAGCAAGTTTCAATCTTTGTAATTTCAATGATTCTAATTTTTAATTAACCCAAAGATGAGGATAGTTATTTTCACGTTTTCAGTTTCTCATTTTGGACTTCTGTTGTTTTGTGTATTAATCTCTTTCAATTATTATGTCCTAAGACTAAACTAGAAGAAGAGGCAGAAAGGGAAAAGGATTGCAAAATATCACTTCTCAAGAATATAAAGAAAGAGCAAGTGACAGTTGTATGATGTTGGGGCCATGTATCCATGAAGAAGGGGAGTGATTTTTGGTTAGATTAGATCGGAAACAAGCACTCTAATGAGGTTTCACAATCAAATACTAGTTCCAATTTTAAAATTTTGGATTATTGAAAATTTTAGAATCGATTTTATATCGGAGTTTTCGGAATGTAATTCGAATCTTCTATATTTTTGCAAGACTTAAAAAAATTCCAAACTTTTTTGTATCCACCACTCAATATTTTTTTTCTGAATTTTGTAAGCTGATATGTGTGTGTGTGTATGATATAAAATTATATTAGACAAAATAATATAGTACGTATGATTATAGTCTTCATTTTCCACATATAATAGTATTATTAAATATACACAATACAAAATAAAGCATATCTAAATATAACAATAAACATCAAATGAAGTTTAACGTCAGTGATAAAAAGCAATCATGCTTATGCATCTTGGTGCGATTCAATTCCCGCCGATGACCCCCTCCCCCAACCAACTAACAAAAATTTGACTCACTAATGCTATCTTTCGTAAAATAATAATAATAATAATAAACATGATAAAATGAGAATATGCATAATTTTTTTGTTATAGTACTATGTTTGAGAAATTTCATATCAGAAATTCGGATCGAATAAGTGTTTCAATTCTCATCCAAAATTTTCAGAATCATGACTTGACTCAATACTTGACTTTAGTGAGCCGCCTAAATAGTATATAGAATACATTAAAATTAGAACAGTCCAATAGTATCTCTCCAGTCCCCTCATTAATAGATCAAATGTGACACGTCTTCGATATTTGTCATTTAGTATTACGGTCTAGTGATATTCTTCTTCACTTAAGTGAGAGATCTTAAGTTCAATTATAGCTAAAGGTAAATTTGAACCACATTATTGCTAACCTATTATGAGGTTAAGCACCCCACCCCTCTCCCTTAATGTAGATAACATCGTTTGTTAAAAAAAAAATAGACTTGTACGCAACACTTGATTCCTAACTAAGTAGAAAAGTAATTATTTAATTAAGCTAATATTTTGTTGGGTGTGCTATCCACATATCTATTTTTACTTATCACACATATTTTTAATTTTTGACCGTCAAATCAGATGAAGTGAAAAAAATCAAAATACATAAATTAACAAGAAGTAGGTAAAAACTAAAAAAAGGTGTGTGGTGTTTTCATGAATTTTCAAATTTGTTTTTACAGAACCCCTTTTATTAATTTCCCATCCAACAATTGCTAATGCCATTACAAACTTTCTCCACATGATAAATTTAACCTCAAATATTAAATTAGAAATACAACCCTAAGGTACACATGTATTTTCACATAACCCCTTAAATTTTATAAAGTATCTTCACACATAAAATATACATAACAAAAGAAACATTATACAATTAGAAAAATCCAAAAGCGACATCGTTAACAGGACACTGCTAGATTAAAATACATGGTTTTAACTCCATGTTAAAATCTTGGGATTTCGTGCTAGAAGGTTTAAAACGTCAGGGATGTTATGTGAAAGAAAAAAATGACTCTAAGGGGTTATGAAAACATAATGAATCTCGTTCACGTAAAATTTTATTTTTACAAGAAATGATAGACTGATATTTCATTGATCATCCCAAACGAATACAAAAATGTCAATTGGATACAATGCTCCAATCACAAAGAAACCCTCGTGCAATTAACTCCAAGTGTTTCGTGTAATTTTGAAATTGTAGAAAATTTTCTAAAAGCCCGAAAAACCTCGTGAGATTTGTAAATAATTCCTGATTTTTAGCTAAAATTGTCTCTGAAATTGGCATAATTCCTCACTTTGGTCTCTGAATTTTGAAATCGATAAAATTGATTCCTTAGTTTGTCCACCGTCAATCATTTTGATCATTCTGTAAAAAAAAAATTATGTTAAATAAGAATTATAATGACAAAAATACCCTTAATTAAATAAACAGTGGGCTAAAATGATTTTTACAAATATTGAGGATATTTTTGTCATTTCATTCCTTATTTAACGAAGATTTTTTACAGAAAGACCAAAATGATTGATGGTGGACAAACTCACGAATCAATTTTATCGATCTTAAATTTTAAAAACCAAAATGAGGAGTTATGCCAATTTTAACTAAAACTATATATACAACAGCTAAAATTGATTTGGCCTTGTTGGAATGAAAAAAGGTTGGTGGGGTTTGGGACCTTTATACTTTTAATATCTTTCCCTTGTGATGTTCACACTTCGTTTTCATTCCTTATTAAATAAAAATTTTGATAACAATTATTAAAGTTTTAAGGCCCTAGCATAAAATAAAAAGTTGAGGCCCTCATGTGGAATATCATACTCCAACAATATCTTAATTATGTACGGATGTCTGCATTGAATCAAAGGGTGACAACAAGGACACAAACTTGAAACTTGACCAGTAGGTCCCTCAACAATAAACAGGTACATAATTACCTCAACTACTTAAGCAAGAAAATTCTTTGCTGGATCGGAGGGGCAGTTTTCAAGTTGACTGATTCATGGTCTATTATTTCTCATAAACAACTAGTCAGACAACAGGAACAACAGTAGGGCTAGGGATGGGTAAAATACCCATCGATTTGGACGACCGCGATTACTCGCTCATTTAAAGTTCACAATTACGGTTATGGGTAACCGTTTAGACGAACAAACGGTTGTGGGTATAACCGTTTATCCGTGAAATTTAAATGGGCAGTTATGGGTATTACCCGCGGTTATAAAGGATATCCATCGGTTATGAGTATTATCCGCAGTTATAACGGGTATCCATTTATTCATTTAATTTAATATATATAAAATTAAAAAAAAAAAACCCTAAATTTTTAATTTCTCCACCAAACTCAGAATCTCAAACGTCCCGTCCCCCGCTCATCTCTCCCTCCTCGCTGCCCTCTCTCTCATCTCTTCTCTCTTCATTCCCTTACATTAGTTGGTTTTGCATAATGCCATTTTGTTAGTAAAGGAACAGTTGATTGAGTGGTGTTTTATATTAGTTGGTTTTGAATCTTGATTCCCTTATTCTAAAGGAACAGTTGCAAGTCACATTTTGTAATTATGGATTATAATTAAAGACTTGCTTGGGTGTAGCAGAAAAATATCATTCGTAAACTATTATTTCAATTATTGAAATTGTATGAGGACTTAAATGATTAAAATAGGGAAATGCATGCTAAAATGTACATATAACGGTGTTTAATTGTCAGAAAACGAAAATTATGACAAATTTTTCTTTTGTAATTTTCAAGTTGTTAAAAAAAACATGTAGATGGGGGAAAAAAAGGATAAACGGA
The DNA here is from genome assembly GCA_024362995.1 of Heteromeles arbutifolia. Classification (NCBI taxonomy): domain Eukaryota; kingdom Viridiplantae; phylum Streptophyta; class Magnoliopsida; order Rosales; family Rosaceae; genus Heteromeles; species Heteromeles arbutifolia. The sequence goes on from JANCRC010000006.1 coordinate 27,398,850, forward strand.
TAAATGGTTATAGTTAAATTGATAAACGGTTATGGTTAAATGGATACACGGTTATGGGTATGGTTAACCGTTTATAAACGGTTATGGTTATGGGTATAACCATTTATGTAATTATCTAACGGGTAAATGGTTATACGGATATGAACATAAATAATTATGAATAAATAATCGCAGTTACCCGCTCGTTATAATCGTTGTCATCACTAAGGAGGGCACATGATCCATCTCGGAAGATTCAAGAGATTCAGAAAACGAAATGAAAGCTCTTGGGGCACTTCAATGTTTTGGAAAAGGTTTGATCTGTCCTAGAGATTGTTCACACAAGCCAAAAGTTATTTATAGATACTATTTCTACTTGTTCACATTAGGAAATATCCGCGTGCGGTTTCTATCCAACTTAAAGAGTGATTTTGACTCGCACAGGCGTGTGTTAAGCCAATTGGATAATTTAGTCTACTCGCTATCTAGGGATGGCAATTCTAACCGTTATACCTGATAATCGTGGATAACCGCCCGAAAGGATTAGATTTGGATATGAAAATTTGGGTATGGTTTGGATATGCGGAAAAACCGTTTATATTATTCGGTTATGGTTATAGAGGTTCCCAAACCGTATCCATAACCGAATCCGATCCGATTAGTAAATAATATAATTTATATATAATATAATAGTATAATACATATATATATATATATATATATATATATATGTATTTGTATATCTATTATTCAAGAAACCATTAGCTTGAGAATACAAAAATTGCATTTTGTAGGAAAGTAAAGTCTTGAATCAAAATCAATGCGAACTCAATGATTCTTTTAGGACATAACGAAGATAAGCCAACATCATCAGTGTTTTAATTTTTATACTCAACAAGATCCATTCATTAGATCATTTTATACATCAAATGTTTAATGACGAAATTGATATCTACTAACTTATAATTTCTCAATTGAACCAATATATTTTTTGTATTGACGAAGATGGATATACCCGTTAACCGATGGGGAATCCGTTACCGGGTGGGTATGGTTATAGATAATACCCGATGGTTAATTTGCGGTTATGGATATGGTTAATTTTCGTGGTTATGAGGATGAATATAGCATTTCCGTCTCCAAACCGAACCGTTGCCATCCCTATCGCTATCTTACAACAAAGTTCGGTTCATCTTGCTATAAATTAAAATAGTTTAGAATATCGTTTTTTTTCAGAGTTCTTTCTTTTTTTTGTTTGTTTTTTTTTTTTACGAACTTCAGAGTACTTTCTTTCGGTTAAGACTATATATATAAGTCAAGAGGGATGCTTGGAGCTCATACACTGATACAAGCATATCAATTTTTTAAATGGAGCTAACACCAGTTGAAAGAAAGGAGCATTTAGTTACAGAGGAGGAGGATGAGGAAGTTCAGTTGCAGTGGGCTGCAATTGAGAGGCTGCCTACATATAAAAGGTGCAGAACCGCGCTTTTTGACTTCGATGGTGGCATAGGCGGCGGCGGGGAAGAGCATGCAGGGAAGAGGGTGGTTGATGTTACAAAGTTGAAAGCAGATGAGAGGCACCTGTTCATCGAGAAACTCATAAAGCACATCGAGCATGACAATCTCCGACTTCTGCAGAAACTTAGAGAAAGGATAGACAGGTACGTCTACATTACGAATTTGACTTAAGGCTACTTAGAGAATCAAGGTTTGCATCTAGTTGAACTAACTAGAAGTTTTCTTCTAGAGTGAATGTGAAGTTGCCGACGGTGGAGGTGAGGTACAAGAAATTGTTTGTGGAAGCAGATTGTGATGTAGTCCAAGGAAAGCCACTCCCAACACTATGGAACTCTCTTCTGAGCTTCTTATCAGTAAGTATGATTTAGACCTCTGTGACGGATTCAGAAATTTTTCTTTCTTGCGGTCGAGATGAAGAAGCTCTCGGATATTGTTTTCCAACCCTCTGAGGCATTTAAAAAAAAAAAACATTTTGCCCCTCATTTTAACCAATTGGGCACATCAATGACGAATGAATTTGTTGAGCGGGCGCAACGTCCCCCTCTCGTCCCTCCCTAGAAGTATATGAAATTATCTGATAAGTTTGATGAATTTTGAACAGGTTTTTACAAAGGCAATTTGGTGCAAATCTTCCGGAGCGAAGATGAGCATTCTATCAGATGTCAGTGGCATCATCAAACCATCGAGGTACCCGCTTCTATGCATGCTGAGTACCTAGAATTTATATTTCCAATTTTTACTTTTTGGAGAATTGTGTACGTACATAAAGCTGAGGACAAATGGCTGAAGCAAGAGTAAGCTAGCTTGAATTAGGAGTTGCGTATTTGTAGATTGCAGACCGAGACAGGAAAGTGAACTGGAAGTTGGTTTTGATTCAATAGTAGTCAATCGAGTTCTGTATGTTAAGATGTACTGAAATCCAAGTTACAATCAATCAGCATTTCAAGCCTTACCAGTTTCGGTAACGCGAAATTTTTTTACTCATAAAGATGGGTTTAAATGCAGGCTTACTCTCCTTCTTGGTCCCCCTGGCTGCGGGAAAACCACCTTGTTATTGGCCCTTGCCGGAAAACTCGATAAATCTCTCAAGGTGAGTATTGCAAACCATGGAGTTTAAACAACCTCATTAATATTCAGATGTTAATCTCAAAATAAATATATAATGGAGTGTAAACCGTGTTACAATCGTCATAAAACCTCATGTTTTTGTTTCTTCAGGTTTCAGGGGAGGTTTCTTATAATGGTTACAAGCTAGATGAGTTTGTTCCTCAAAAAACGTCAGCTTACATAAGCGAATACGACCTTCACATACCTGAGATGACTGTGAGGGAAACAATCGACTTTTCAGCCCGCTGTCAGGGCGTTGGCAGTAGAGTTGGTGAATTCCTTATCTCCTTTACTTTTGCATTTACTAGCGGAAATAGTTTTGTACATCTATTGAAATATGAAGTTCAATATCGAGTATGCACAGATACGATGATGGAAGTGATCAGAAGGGAAAAAGAAGCAGGAATAGTACCTGATCCCGACATTGACACCTACATGAAGGTAGATGTGAAATCTTATGACATCCCCTCCAATGTATTTTAAACCATGTTACATAATGTTTAGAGATTAACACAATACTTTCAGGCAATTTCAGTTGAAAGACAAAGGCGAAATCTGCAAACCGATTATGTTTTGAAGGTAAATTTTCTCCAACCAGTGTTGGCATTAAGTACTTAATTAAAGGGGTTAATCTCTATTTACTCGTGATTTTCAACATTTGGTACATGAAGTTTTTTTCGTCCCAGAGTCATACCTAAAGTCTTAATTTTGGGACAGTTTCATATATCCGTTAGTTAAACTGTTAATTCTCCCGTTAAGTGATGAAGTGGCGCTCATGTGGACAATGACGGGGAGCCACGTGTTATTAAAAATATTAAAATAATTAATTAAAAAAAAAAACTTCTGTTATTTTAATAATTAATTAAACACGGGGCGCCACGTGTTTTTAATGACACATGGCGCCCAGTCATTGTCCATATGGGCGCCATGTCATCACTTAACTGGAAAATTAATAGTTTGACTAACGGATGTATGAAACTATCCCAAAATTAAGACTTTAGGTATGACTCTAGGATGAAAAAAACTTCATGTACCAAATGTTGATAACCACGAAACTTCAGGGTAGTAAACAGAGATTAACCCAAATTAAAACTAGATGTCTCTACTCACTTTGAAGTGAAAATTGAATTATAATGTTTTCGCCTCTTAGATCCTCGGACTGGATACCTGTAGTGACACAATGGTTGGTGATGCATTACAAAGAGGGATTTCAGGTGGCCAGAAGAAAAGGCTGACAACAGGTAGTAAATCTTGCAGTCAAGCGAAGCTGGAATTTCATTACTTCCCATGTTGGAATATTTCAAATTTTCAAACATAACATTCCCCTTCTGTTCAATATTCAGGAGAAATGATTGTAGGTCCTACAAAAACTCTGTTTATGGATGAAATATCAACTGGATTAGACAGCTCGACAACCTTTCAGATAGTTACCTATCTTCAGCAGTTGGTGCACATCACAGCTGCAACTGCATTGGTTTCACTCCTTCAACCAGCCCCTGAGACCTTTGATCTATTTGATGATGTAATATTAATGGCAGAGGGGAAGATAGTTTACCACGGTCCTCGTAGCCAGGCACTTCAGTTTTTCGAAGATTGTGGTTTCAAATGCCCAGCAAGAAAGGGTGCTGCAGATTTCCTTCAAGAGGTGCCAAAACATGTTTTGTGATTTCTCTTTTCGTCCAATAATTCATACCGAAGAACAAAGGGAAAAAATTATGTATTTCCAACCCTTTACAGGTAATCTCAAAGAAGGATCAAGCACAATACTGGAAGCATGCCAACATTGCCTACGATTATATTTCAGTGGATCAATTTTCTCAACTTTTCAGAGCAAGTTACTTGGGGAAGAAGTTAAATGGTGAGCTTTCGGAACCATATGATAAATCACAGTGCCATGACAAGGCCCTATCATTTACCACTTACTCTGTGAGAAAATGGGAATTGTTCAAAGCTTGTATGGGCCGAGAGCTGCTTCTTATGAAACGAAATTCCTTTGTCTACGTATTCAAAACAGCGCAGGTTAATTATCTACTGATTCCACTATTCGTAGTTGTACTTCTGTATTTTGACTCGAATCAATAACATATTTTCAATCTCCTTTTTACACAGCTTACCATCATTGCATTTATTACAATGACGGTATTTATACGAACTCAAATGGCTGTGGATCTGACAAGTGCAAATTTTTTGATGGGCTCATTGTTTTATACCCTCGTTCGACATATGACCAATGGAGTTGCAGAGCTGTCCTTGACTGTTACTAGACTTCCAGTTGTTTACAAGCAAAGGGGATTCTATCTGTACCCGGCATGGGCGTATTGTATTCCAACTTCTCTCGTGAAGGTTCCATTTTCACTACTTGATTCAGCACTATGGACAGCCATAACTTACTATGTTATTGGGTTTAGCCCGGAAATAACAAGGTAAAAGCAGTTCATACTGACAACAGAACAAGAAATTCCAGACCAATAAATAACAATCCCTCATATATGGTTTTTAGGTTCTTCCGTCAGTTTCTTGTGCTATTTGCTCTGCATCAATCATCAACATCAATGTGTCGTTTGGTCGCTGTCATCTTCCGAACTATGGTTCTTGCATCAACGTGTGGTACTTTCATCTTAGTGGTAATGTTTTTATGTGGAGGCTTCATTTTGCCACAACGTAAGTCCATTTACCAGTTTTTCCCCCCTTTCATTACACGCAATAACGACTAGACTAATAAGCTGTGAAATTGCAGCCTCTTTACCTTCTTGGTTGAGGTGGGGATTCTGGTGTTCTCCTATGACTTATGCAGAAATAGGTACAACTCTAAACGAATTCCTTGCTCCTCGATGGCAAAAGGTAAAACTTGAGATGATATGAATTCTTTCAGTCCCAAACCAAGTTACATAACGTTACCAACAGCTTTACTTCATTCTTACTTTAGGTTACAAATGGAAACACAACCTTAGGAAATGAAGTTCTAACCAGACATGGATTGAACTTTGATGGCTATTTCTATTGGATATCAGTTGGAGCACTGTTTGCGTTCACAGTACTTTTCGATCTTGGATTTGTTTTAGCCTTGACTTACCAAAATCGTAAGTTCATTTTAATTGACAGATAATATTGTTTGGTATTACAATACACTCTGTCACTTTAATTCTAAGCTTTTCCTATATGCAGCTCCAAAGATGTCTCGTGCAATTATTTCGGGAAAAAGGTTATCCAAATTACAAGGAAAAGATGCTTGCAACATCAGTGAAAAGTCAAAAAATGAATCGACTCCAGCTTATTCTTCCCAAACCGTGGGAGAAAAATTCAACTGCGGTGAGAAGTTCATGCTCAATTTCATATCTTTTATTCAAAACATTGACCAAAGAATTTTTTATAACTGAATTATTGAAGCGCGTTGGTTGGTTATACAGGGAGGATGGTCCTGCCATTTGAGCCACTGGCAATATCATTCAAGGATGTGCAGTATTACGTTGCAACCACACCGGTATATCATACTAAATTTTTTGTTATGGTTATCATTTTTAGTACCTGAGAGAGAGTTATTATTATTTGATGTATATTAATCTCATTTTTCCCTCAAGGAAATGAGAGAGCATGGCTTCAAGCAGAAAAAGCTTCAGCTGCTTAAAGACATTACAGGAGCATTCAGACCGGGAATTCTCACAGCACTGATGGGTGTGAGTGGGGCTGGAAAAACAACTCTCATGGATGTTCTTTCGGGAAGGAAAACCGGGGGTACCATTGAGGGAGATATAAGAATAGGAGGGCATCCGAAGGTCCAGAAGACATTTGCAAGAATATCGGGTTACTGCGAGCAGACTGACATACATTCTCCACTTATCACGGTAGAAGAATCGGTTAGGTACTCCGCTTGGTTGCGGTTGCCACCCGAAACTAATCAAGACTTAAAAGCTGTAAGGAGATTCTCTCAATTTATCAACTATATCACAATTTCCGACAATTTAAAGGAAACAGAATTGAGTTAGAACTAGAGTTTACAATATCTTAAAAGAGATTTTTATCCATGCAGAGATTTGTGGAAGAAGTAATCGAAACAATTGAACTGGAGGATATAAGAGATTCTTTAGTTGGCATTCCTGGACAAAGTGGCCTATCAACCGAGCAGCGCAAAAGGCTGACAATTGCAGTGGAGCTTGTTTCCAATCCATCTATAATATTCATGGATGAACCTACATCAGGTTTAGACGCTAGAGCAGCTGCGATTGTCATGCGTGCAGTGAAGAACGTCGTTGCCACAGGAAGAACAACTGTGTGCACAATTCACCAACCAAGCATTGATATCTTCGAGTCCTTCAATGAGGTAGTAAAAGAAGCGCTTTCTTTCCGAAAAAAAAAAGAAATCAAATGATAAAAGCCAATCACTAAAGGAAGACATTGATTTTTGCAGTTAATTTTGATGAAAACGGGTGGACAAATCATCTATTCGGGAGCTCTAGGTCATAACTCGAGTGAACTCATCGAATATTTTGAGGTATGCTCATAATTATAGCTCCATATTCTTCTACCATTCTTAAAATTTCTTAAGCATATATATTAATTAACTCTTATATTCCACCATCCAACAGCGTATTCCTAATGTACCGAAGATCAAAGACAATTACAACCCGGCAACATGGATGTTAGAAGTTACTTCTGCTTCGGTAGAGGCAGACCTCGGTTTGGATTTTGCCAGCATCTATAAAAATTCTACTCAGTATAGGTAAACTTGATCTGCCAAACATGTTAAACATGAACTTCGTTTCTATGTCAGTATTGACTATTAAGTCAATCTTAACATATAAATTGGGGTCTTTTCATTTGTAGAGACACAATTGAGTTGGTAAAACAGTTGAGTGAAGCAAAGCCAGGTTCAAAAGACTTGCACTTTCCCACTCATTTTCCCCAAAATAGTTGGGTGCAGTTCAAGGCCTGCCTTTGGAAACAACACTTGTCCTATTGGAGAAGTACCGAATACAATCTAGCGCGTTTCATGTTCATGATCGCTGTATCAGTCATGTTTGGGGTAATCTTCTGGCAGAAAGGGAAGGAAATGTAAGTCCAGTTTTCGAGAAACCTGCCCTATCATCAGCTGTATATAACCATGTGTCCATCTTTCTCTCATCATAAATAAATCAAAACCACAACCCTACTAACCTCTAAATCCTCTGTTTTTCATTTTCCTGCAGAAATAATGAGCAGGATTTGTTGAACATACTTGGGTCCATGTACATTGCTGTAATATTCCTAGGCGTAACCAATTGCTCAGGAGTTCTGCCTTATATCGCAACTGAGCGCACTGTTTTGTACCGTGAAAGGTTTGCCGGGATGTACTCATCAAAGGCTTATTCATTTGCACAGGTTCATACATTTCAAGTACTTATTTCGTTGCAATGGAGAAATTAAAAAATTTCACACTTTAAGCTAAATTGTTAAATGTTGCAGGTTGCCGTTGAAATACCTTACACAATGTTGCAAGCAATTTTGTATGTGGCCATTACATATCCTACCATAGGGTTCTTTTGGTCACCTACTAAGGTTTTCTGGTACTTATATGCAACATTCTGCACATTTCTATACTTTGTGTATCTTGGGATGCTGATAGCTTCTTTGAGCACAAACCTCGACGTAGCTTCCATTCTGGCAACCGCAGTCTACACCTTACTGAATCTTTTCGCTGGCTTCCTCATGCCCGGACCGGTAACTGAATCCAACCCTTTCTAAATTTTGATGTTTTTTTGTTAACTGCATTAGCATTTGAGCACTTGGAAAGACTAACCATGCAAATACATGTAAAACAAGCCTAGCTGACGCAGTATTGCTAATTCATGTGTTAATAAAGGACAATTGGCCTAAATAATCAAATTTCAAATCTCAACTGCTAAAATGATCCATTTTTCAGTATGTCGTTGATATTTGATTTTGATCGATTTTGTAAGCGGAATTTGATATCTAATCACTTTGTAAACATACAGATTACAATACGAGTAGATTAGGAAAGTATTACATTGTGGCAGGGAAATGACCTAGCTGACCATTATGTTATATGTGCAGAAAATTCCAAAGTGGTGGGTTTGGTGCTATTGGATATGTCCTACATCATGGTCCCTAAATGGCCTACTGACTTCACAATATGGAGACATGAACAAAGAAATAGTGATATTTGAGGAGCGTAAGACCGTTGGTTTTTTCCTACAAGATTACTATGGTTTCCACCATGATCGTTTAGGCCTTGTGGCTCTTCTTCTCATTGCTTTCCCAATTGTTTTTGCTTCCCTATTTGCCTACTGCATTGGAAAATTAAATTTCCAAAGAAGATAGGGGAAAGAATTAAAAAATATTATGTATATGTCCTATCTTTATATGTCCTATCAGTGAACAAAAAAAATAATAGAAATTTGTAATGGTAAATTGGTGGTTAAGATGGAATACGAATGTTGGAATTACTTCAACGGCAGTTCAACGATATATGTACGCTGATAAATTTAATTTTGTATTTCATGGTTGAACCATTTATGAAAAAATCTTGATAATTTTAATTTCGTAACCAACTTGTTAATCACGAAATTCAAATGCAAGATTCCTATATTAGTGAAGATAAATAGTACTAAACTGTACAAATTTTGATAAGTATATCTTAGCCGTTCGACACTTGTCGAAACCCGTCCAATTTTCAACTGGAAAGTTAGTACAAATTTTGTAAATGGTGATTCAAATGAAATATGATTGAAAGACTTTCTTGACAAGTATACATAATTCATACATATATCTGCAAGATCCAGACAAAAAATCTCAACTTCTTTACCTCCTCTGGAAGTTTAACTTTCCAATGAAGTATGCGAAAAGAGAAGCAAACGCAATGGGGAGGAGAAGAGAAACAGCAGCAACAAGGCCTAAAAGGTTGTAGTCAAACCCGAAGTAATCTTCTAGGAACGCAGCGACAGTTTTAGTCTCTCCGAACGCCTGGATTTCCTTCTGCATATCTCCATATTGCGAGTTAAGCATTCCGTTTAGGGCCCATGATGTAGGGGATAAATAATACAACCAGATCCACCACTTCGGTATTTGCTGCATCAAGCAAATAATAGGCTCGAGTTAGTTTTCTGCGTGTAATTATTTCTCCGAAAGTGTAAATGTTAAAGCTAAATGATTCGCAAACTTACCGGCCTTGGAATGACAAACCCAGAAAACAAGGTCAGCATTGCGTAGGAAGCTGATATCACGATCGCAGCCACCTGAACATTTGGTGTCAATGACACCATCAGCATTCCTAGGTAATTGAAGCTTAGTAGTATGCAGAACATGCTATAGAATGACCAAAATATCTTGTAGGCAGACCACTGGTAACCGATCATCGGGTATGTGATCCCAACATAAATAACTGCTTGAGTGAACGAGTAAGGAACCTCAACCAGTACCTACAAAATGTTGATGAGTTTCTTAAATTAGACTTAGATGACTCACAAATTGTTGATGAATTTATTAAAGTTGCGTTAAAAAGAACTAAAACCTGTGCGAACGAATAGGCCCATGAAGAGAACATTCCTGCAAATCTTTCTCGGTATAGAACATTCCGCTCTGTGGCAACGTATGGTAGAACTGTTGAGCAATTGTTTATGCCAAAGAATACTACTGCACAGAACATTGAACCATACATATTGAAGAGGTCTTGCTGGCTATTTCTGTGAAACACGAAAGTTATGGTCAGTAAATCATCTTTAAATGAAAATCATGAAGTTTAGCGGTTTATACGAGCATAAACAAAACTTTGCAGACTAACATTTTATTTCCTTGATCCCAGAACAGTATTCCGAACAGCAGAGATGCGCAAAACATAAATATTATGCGTGTCAGATTATATGAAGGACTTCTCCAATAAGACAAGTTCTGTTTCCACAGGCAAGCTTTGAACTGCCCCCAACCGTTCTGTGGAAAACGAGTAGCAAAATGCATTTCGTTTGAACCAGGAGATGGTGAACACAATTGCTTGGCTAAATCCTTGTTCGTCCTAAAGTCAGAAGAGCGAGAGTTGTGAGTGACCAAGTTGACATGTGGATGCAAATGATAAATAACAACAATATGAATGTATACAATTTGGATATAGACTTTGTGTTTACTAGCGTTTGCACAAATGAAGGGGAAGAGAGGTGAGGGATCACATTATGCTTACCCATACAAGGCGGATTCCCTATATATTTGCGCAAAATCTATACCGAGCTCAGATTCCACAGATTTTGAAGTAACTTCTAACATCCATGTCCCTGGATTATAATTGTCTTTAATTGAGGGCACCCCGGGAATACTCTAGCCAAATCAAGAAAAGTGGATCAAGACGAAACGATTATATGTTTACCAGAGACAAGTTAATGCTATGTGAAATAGCAGTTGTTCAACTACCTCGAAGTACTCAATGACATTGCTTGAGTTATGCCCCAGTGGACCGCAATAGATTATGCGTCCCCCGGTTTTCATCAGAATCAACTGCAGTGAAGGTTTGAACCATTGTTATTCGAAGGACATATAAGTGATGTATCATGTCAACAAAAGAAAAAACTGATCAAACACAATCTTTCCGAGTTCAAGTGCGAAAAAAGCATAAAGTCAAGTTGAACCTTTTGAGATCAATTCCTTTAAACTTCGGAAAATCACTTTTACCTCATCAAATGCCTCGAAAATATCAATACTTGGTTGGTGGATCGTGCAAACAACCGTTCTTCCCGTTGCAGCAACATTTTTCACTGCTCTCATGACAATAGCAGCTGCCCGCGCATCTAAACCTGAAGTTGGTTCATCCATGAACATGATTGATGGATTGGCAACGAGTTCCACAGCTATGGTAAGCCGTTTGCGCTGCTCAGTTGATAAACCACTTACTCCCCCCATCCCCACTAAGCAATCTTTAATCTCGTCTAGCTCAATAGTTTCGAGGACTTCCTTTACAAATTCCTGGGAAGGAAGAAAAAAACTTATCATGCAATTTAATTCGAATGTTCAAGTCAAGCACCATTGAAATACTCATGTTCTTGAAAAGATAGCATACAGCTTTAGTATTAGAATCGATATGAGAAGGAAGCCGCAGCCAAGCAGAATATACGACTGATTCTTCGACAGTTATTTGCGGTGAATGTATGTCATTTTGCTCACAGTAGCCTGATACCCTAGCAAATGTATCTTGAACCTTAGGGTACCCTCCAATTCTTATCTCTCCTTCAATGGTACCACCAGTTTTCCTTCCACAAAGAACATCCATGAGAGTTGTTTTCCCAGCCCCGCTGACTCCCATTAATGCTGTTAGAATACCTGGCCCGAAAGAACCTGTAACATCAGATAGAAGCTGAAGCCTTTTCTGCGTAAAGCCTTGCTTTCTCATTTCCTGAAACGCAAATAAAGATACCAGAATTAGCCATATCAGCTGACATTATTCATTCCTTGCAATTCTGATCTCCTCAGAATTGAGAGAGAGAGAGAGAGAGAGAGAGAGAGAGAGAGAGAGAGAGAGAGAGAGAGAGAGAGAGAGAGAGAGAGAGAGAGAGAGAGAGAGAGGTAGGTTCTGAATGATTACCAAAGGAGTGTCAACATAGTATTTTACATCCTGAAATGCTACTGCTAGGGGCTCAAATGGTAAAACCATCCTCCCTGGAAAACAAAGGAAAGAGAAGCAGAATAAGATCCATTATGTATCTTTTTCCTTTTATTGATACAAGCGATATTCTACTGTAAACTAATACAAACTGTGGGGAAGGAGATTAGAACTTGGATGCCTTATGGGGAAGAACATAGTGAAAGCGGCTACACTTAGTATGCATCTAAATATAAAAGAAGCCCACCCAATTTACTATAGAATTAAACACGCAAAGATGAAAAACGACAATTCTCCTCACCCTTGGTTTCTGCAGTGTGTTAGGTGCACTGGTGGGTTTCCGCTCTGTGTCTATATCAGTTTTTTTGTCTCCTTTTCCTTGCAGTTGACAATACTTTTCGTAAGAAATAATAGCAGGCGGCCTTCCGGGAGCTGAACAGAAGACAAGGGCTAGTTAACAAAACCAGAATAGAAAACATTGCTGCTTAAAGTGGCGAAGTGATGGATGGAGAAGAAACTTACACTTCAAGAAAGTCAAAGCTAAGGTGAAACCAACATTGAATAATACTGTGAACCCTACTAACGCGCCAAGTGATATCCAATAGAAATAGCCTTCAAAGTTTAATCCACGGCTTTCGAGTACTTGTAGACCGAGAGTTGTGTTTCCATAAACCTATGAGTATAAGTAAAGAGTAGAGTCACTAATGGATGGAGGAAACTCCGTCAGGTTGCTAGCAGAGTCGCTAATGGATGGAGGAATAGCTCTACCATTGCTTTTGTGTGCTGTGTTTAGTGATACTACAACGCTGGATGGTAATTTTCTCACCTTTTCCCATCGGGGTGCTAGGAATTCGTTAACTGTTAATCCTATCTCCCCATAGGTCAAAGGAGAAACCCAAAATCCCCACTTCATCCAAGCCGGCATATATGCTGCAACAAAACATCATCTAAATATGACTTAGAGTAGCAGAATTTATAGACATAAAAATGGGAAAAGCTAATGACAATCTTACATTTTGGTATAACAAAGCCTCCAAGGAGTAAAACAGCCAATATTGATGAAATACCAGCTGTCATAGCAGCACCCACAGTTTGAAAAACCGAAGCAATAAATCGAAACATGGATATTGATGTTAGGTGCATAGCGAAGAGTAGAAGGAACTGGCGAAAGAACCTGCAAAACACATATGCAAGAGCTACAATGATATTCCAGACATCTAACCATAGCGTCTATATTTATTCGTCATAAGTTCAGGCAAAGCTATAGACACGACCGAAGCATAACAACTCTTTCAAACCTGTGACAGTTTATTATTTAACCACCTTACTAAAATCTGAATATTCGACCGCTGACTCACCTTCCAACCTCAGGGGTGTAACCGATAACATAGTATGTAAGAGTAGTCCAAACAAAAGCCTCCAAGCACGATAGCGGAACCTTTAGGATGGCAGCTGGGATTGCATAAGCCCAAGCAGGATAAAAACACAACTCTTTCTGTTTGTAGAAAACCACAATTCTTGAGACAGTCATTGACAATTCTGGGAATCCATCAGCAAGAAGGTTGACGAGTCCGTAGAATAAAGAGCCCATATAATAATTTGCGTGGATCATGTCGATAGCCATTCGAGTCCGGAGGAAAACTGTCATTGTTATTGAAGAAATAATGACTAGCTGCAGGAAGAAAGAACACAAATTCTTCTAAATAATAGTGGATCAGACAGAAATATGTTATAAACTAAAATAAGTAATCTTTAGTAGGGCAACCTGACCATGTGGCTGGCCAACTACCCCCACAAGGGAACTAGCTCCCCCGTGTTTAGGTATCATCCGGCCCTACATACGTTAAAACCCAATGCATGGGTTCCACTCCTTGTGAGAGTGCCTGACGAGCCACATTCTATGCTACTGAGGTTTTACTCAAACTAAAACACGTAAATATGAGGAAACAGGAAAAAAGGAAAAAAGGAAGCTACCTGAACTGATTGGAAAACATAAATAAAAGAATTTCTTTTCATCAGAAGAAATTCCCTCCTTGTGCAAGACTTAAAAAGTTCCCATTTAAGTAATGAGTATTTTCTAAAGGATAGAGCATCCTTGTGGCTTTGAGACTTATCGAATGGCTTCCAGAGCTCCTCGTTTAGCTGCCTGCCTAGATGTCCATCCTTGAACTTCTCAATGAATTGATCAACCGAAACGTAGCTGTAAGGTTGTTGAGGGCTGTCCCAATACAGCACTTGATCTTTTCTAGACATTAGCTGAAGCAAAACACGACTGTTTTTCATTATTCAACGGTATAGAAAATAAGACATTTCGATTAAGATATGAGGACGACAATAACCTACCTCCTGAAGGAAGTCGGCAACACCTTTCCTTTCTGGGCACTTAAACCCACACTCCTTGAAAAATTTGACAATAGAAGTTCTTGGCCCGTGAAACACAATCTTCCCTTCTGCCATTAAGACAATATCATCAAAGAGATCAAATGTCTCTGGTGCAGGCTGAAGAAGTGAAATCAACGCCGTAGCATCTGTGATATGCACGAAATGCTGAAGAGAAGATACAAGTTGGAAAGTGGTGGAACTATCTAAGCCGTTAGATATTTCATCCATGAACAGAGCTTTTGCAGGTCCAATGATCATCTCCCCTGCATAATAAAAAAAAAGTCGAATCTTATTTGATTTGACTCCGGAAACTGAAATGCGTGTGTGCAACATTTAGTGTTATGTCAACACTACCTGTAGTCAACCGCTTCTTCTGGCCACCGGATATTCCTCTTCTTATGGGATCTCCTACCGATGTGTCAGCGCAAAAATCAAGACCAAGTATCTGCAAGACATTAGACAGTGAACAAGTCAGCAAATTACAACGATCTGATTGAAACACACCTCGTAGGGAATTCAAATACCTTAAGAATATAATCAGTTTGAAGTGTATTTTTCAGTCCCTTAACAGATGTAGCCTGCAAAAGACAATTTCGATCACAGTTAGAACAATGAATTTATGAAGAACACAATGATCAGGGCATAGTAGGTACCTTCATGTAAGCATCTACGTCAGGATCCGGGATTATTCCTGCCTGTTTTTCCCTTCTACTGACTTCCATCATAATCTCTATATGCACAAAATAACAAAAAATGACAACCAATGTTATAGGTTACAGTATTCGAACTTGCTACTGTATTGCAGGCAAGGCAAGAATGGTTACCAGGTCGGCTTCCTAC
Organism: Heteromeles arbutifolia; assembly: GCA_024362995.1. Classification (NCBI taxonomy): domain Eukaryota; kingdom Viridiplantae; phylum Streptophyta; class Magnoliopsida; order Rosales; family Rosaceae; genus Heteromeles; species Heteromeles arbutifolia. Next base: position 27,414,253 of record JANCRC010000006.1, read on the forward strand.
ACCTTGAAAACAGGCAGAGAAATCAAGTGTTTCCCTCACGGTGATCTCTGGAATATGCACATCCTGTTGACTTACATAAGCTGAAGTTTTCTGAGGAACAAACTCTTCTAGTCTATGGCCATTGTAACATAGTTCACCCGAAACCTATCAAAACAAAATGAATACTAAAATAGTCCGAAGGGTACACTCTTGTGCACGAACGTAGCATATTCATAGGATTCATTACAAATCATGAACCAATCTCTTGAGGCGTTACATAACCAACTGAGACTGAATCAACTTCATAAAGTACATTAGTTAAAACACAGGTTCATCTTTCTCCGATTCTGTGAAGAATTCTAAAGCTTTTTCGATTTTGTTATGATCCCTTATTTAAAACAATGCAGTGCCTTAGCGATTTTATGCACCTTGAGAGAATGGCTTAGCTTCCCTGCGAGTGCCATCAAAAACGTGGTTTTTCCACAACCCGGAGGGCCAAGCAATAAGGTCATCCTGGAATGAAATAGAAGCCAAAGTTGGTTAACTCCAAGTTGCTTTGCTCATTCACTTTCTATATCCTTCTAAAATTGTTCTAAAAAGCTAAAAAGAAAAAACAGCTGAAATTACTAAATTCTGCAACAGCCACAAATTTTTAAGCTAGAAACCAAGATTTTGAAAAACTATGAGCATGTTTGGTACTTTACTTGAACCAAACTTTTTAAACTCAAAAATATTTATTAAGTTTTAAGCCTTAAAAACTTGTTTGGTATGACTATTTTAAAAAACTGAACTAAAAACTAACTTAAGAAAATAGTATATTCTCTAAAAACACTAAAAATGAGTTTTTAAACTCAAGACCCACTTTTTTTTCTCACTCTCCTGAGTCTCATCCCTCTCACTCCAAATCTATCTCTCTTATTTTCTTTTTTCTCTCTCTCCTTCTCTCCTCCAATCCGCTGTCTTTATTCTCTCTTTTTCTCTTTCTCTTTATCTCCTAAAGTCCTCTCTCTTCTTTCTCTCTACTCAGATCCTCTTTTTCTTCTCTCTCCTTCTCTTTGGATCTCATTGTCTAGTTTAAGTTTTAAAATTTAAAAACAATTTTAAATCTCATACCAAACAAGTTTTTGAGTCATAAAGAAAATTTTCAAAGAGATGTTTTTAAGAAATGTTTTGAGAAATGCAGAAATTTTTTTAATAGATACCAACAGGCTCTAACCTTCCCGGCTTAATAATTCCGCTGACATCTTCAAGGATGATTAACTTGGCGTTGCGTGTTTTTGAACCTGGTAGTTCTACGATGCCCTGTCATAAATAGAGCTCAAATGACTAAGGGCTCGTTTGGATGTGTTTTTAAAATAACTGAAAGCGCTTTTAGAGAAAATGTTTTTGGGTTCCAAAAGCACTTGAAATGCTTTCTGCAAGAAGCACTAGTTATGTGCTTCTTTCAGGAAGTTACTTTAAGTGCTTTTACAGGATTTACTTGCATTTTTACTAAGGATTAGTTCTAAAAACATTTTCACCAAAATTGATTTCGGTCATTTTAAAAGCACATTGATTAACTTGGAGATTATAATAATAAAATATAAACTCATAGCTTTAGGTAATTTGGCGGAGCTAGAAATCTTTGTGAGAGAGGGCCTTTCATATATGTTGTCACATCCCGGCCCGGGCCCCCACCACATCCCGGGCTCGACTCCACCGTAACACGATATTGTCCGCTTTGGGCCTCGACCACGCCCTCACGGTTTTGTTTCTGGGAACTCACACGAGAACTTCCCAGTGGGTCACCCATCATAGGAGTGCTCTCGCGTGCTACTCGCTTAACTTCGGAGTTTCAATGGAACCCGAAACCAGTGAGCTCCCAAAAGGCCTCGCGCTAGGTAGAGATGAGAATATACATATAAGGCTCACATGATCCACTCCCCTTAGCGATGTAGGATCTCACAATCCACGCCCCCTAAGGGCCCGACGTCCTCGTTGGCACACACGCGGCCAGGGTTAGCCTCTAATACCAAATTGTCACATCCCGGCCCAGGCTCCACCACTTCCCGGGCCCGACTCCACCGCAGCACGATATTGTCAGCTTTGGGCCCCGACCACGCCCTCACGGTTTTGTTTCTGGGAACTCACACGAGAACTTCGCAGTGGGTCACCCATCATGGGAGTGCTCTCACGCGCTACTCACTTAACTTCGGAGTTCCGATGTAACCCGAAGCCAGTGAGCTCCCAAAAGGCCTCGCGCTAGGCAGAGATGGGAATATACATATAAGGCTCACATGATCCACTCCCCAGGGTGATGTGGGATCTCACATATGTATTGAGAAAAAAATTTGTATTCATAACATGAACAATCAAAGTAATCTTCACAAAACTAAAAGACCCATTAAATTTAATAGAGAGAATAATACAACTAAGTGGGAGGTAGAGAGCAGAGTACCAGTAAAAATTTGGAATTAAAGGAAAAAAATACAAAGAAATCTGGTTTGAATCGTTTGACAGAAAAAGGAGGGCAACGAGGAAGGTTGCAACTAATAGTTGATTAGGTTGCATTAAAACTCGATTTTAAAATCCCATCTTGAGTTTCACTAAACCACAAAGACGAAATAAACAAAACTGTGAGAAAAATCTAAGACACAACATCTTTACGAGAACAGTTCATCTTTTTCCTCATGTTTCACAGTTCAACAATCAATCGTGATTTTGAAGAAAGTGGAGGTTCCACAATAAAACCAATTGTCAATATGGAGAGTAGTCTAATTACTTATAAGCACATGCCAAGTCACTTCTTTCTCTGATGTGGATTTACTCTCAATGTATGCAGATAGTTTCGAATTTAGAAGATCCGGAATCGTATGAATTGGGATACTTACCAAAATCATACCCTTTAGAGCATTCCATAGAGTGGGCAGGGGCTTGCCATGAACTACCTTACACTCTGCTTCCACACACAGATTCTCATATCTCACTTCCACCGTCGGCAACTTCACCCCAACCCTGCAACGGCAAGACGGATGTCAATATTTTACCGGAGTTACCGTGTGACGTTTAATTTCCAGAATAAGTAAACACTGAAATACAAGTAACTGTGTGCATTTGTGCTCAAAAGTACATATTTACATAAACCCGAAAACAAGAAGAAAAAGGCTTACTTGTCGATTCTTTGTTTAATCTTCTGCAGTAGTTGAAGATTATCATTCTCAATGTGTTTGATGAGCTTCTCTATGAAAACACGCCGTTCTTGCCCTCCAAGCGTGGTAACATCGATCACCCGTCTCCCCTTAACATCTCCTTTGGCAGACTTGCCATCATAATCATCGAAAAGAGCGGTCGTAATCCTCTCAAAAGTGGGCAGTCTCTCAACTGCAGCCCAATGCAAGTCATGTTCTTCATCACCAACAAAACCATCATCATTGTTTCCTTCTGCATTGACAGTGGTGGTGCTTCGCAAACTCGAGGTGTGCCTTCGAAACGAGGATCTTATGCTCCTTCCAATCTCCGCTAACTCGAGCCGGAAAGACTCTATTTCGTCTGCCCCTGCCAACTGAGCCATTGTCAGATAGAACAAGAGATGGATGAACTCGATCAGACAGATATAAGTAATCATCAGAAGCCAGAAAACATGGTAGTCAATGATGTAAGCGATGCGTCATGTTTTGATTAAGGCAAGGAAGGAGAAATTTTTCATTGTGACCGGAACACGAGTGGTAAACCACGTGTTTATATAGAAGTGGTGGGAAATTTTATTTTTTAAGTTATTAACGTTTTAACACACATATCTCACCATTTGTATAATGACACGTAGTGTACCACCCCGTATTCCGGTCACATTGAAAAATCTCTCGCAAAAAAGAGGCAGTTCAAGTGTTCAACCCACTTAATTTAATCATTAACAAAGACTTAACCAATTAACAATAATTAAAACAATAATATAATTTTGAACACTCAACCTAAACCAAAGCGCATGGTTCTCACTGTTAAATATAATACTCACACATTTACATATACGAATCATAAAAGATTTCCCTTGACCTTCTTGAATACGCAAAAAACTCGTGTTGGGCTGCATGGTAAGGGCAGTTCTCACACCAAGTGAGATTATTGTGGGATCGGATGAGATGAAAATATAGGAGTTACGTACTTTTGTAAGCTAAAATTCCTTTGACTTTGTTCAATACGAGAGAAACCTGTTTACAGCTCCTGACTAGGTTAGTTATTTCAACGAGTGAAACTAGTTTGAGGCGAGTGCAACCAAAATATAAGAATTTATGCTTTTGTGAGAGGTTCTGTATGAATAACATGATTTAGATGCCATTATTATATAACGTGAGGTAAGGTGGGACCAAAAGACAACCATTTCTAAATGATTACAAGTCTTCTCTTCTTACACAAGAAAGAGTAAACAATTCATTATTTTATTTAAACCATAAAGCACCTTGTTTGCATGCCTCGTGAATATTGAAGAAGAAAAAATAGAGATACAATAAGTTGGAGGGGGACATGAAATCAAATCCTAACAAGAAGTAGAAAATTATTAGAAATAAAAATCAATGAAGACAACTCCTAAGAGAAATTAAAAATCTTCACACTTTAAACTAAATTGTTAAACGTTGCAGGTTGCCATTGAAATACCTTACACAATGTTGCAAGCAATTTTGTATGTAGCCATTACGTATCCTACAATAGGATTCTTTTGGTCACCTACTAAGGTTTTCTGGTACTTATATGCAACATTCTGCACATTTCTATACTTTGTATATCTTGGGATGCTGATAGCTTCTTTGAGCACAAACCTGGAGGTAGCTTCGATTCTGGACCGCAGTCTACACCTTTCTGAATCTTTTCGCCGGCTTCCTTATGCCCGGACCGTTAACTGAATCCAATCCTTTCTAAATTTTGATGGTTTCGTGTTAGCTGCATTAGCATTTGGGCACTTGGAAAGACTATAACCATGTAAACAAATGTAAAACGAGCTTAGCTGACGCAGTATTGCTAATTCATGTGTTAATAGAGGACAATTGACCCAAATAATCAATTTTCCAATCTCAACTTCTAAAATGGTTTTTCAGTATGTCGTTGATATTTGATTTTGATCGGTTTTGTAATTGGAATTTGGCTTCTAATTACTTAGTAAAAATACACATATTATAATATGATAGATTAGTTGACACGCCCGACCCTGATATTCTTCCAAACACCAGGGTAGGTACGTGCTAGCTGACACCCGAAGGTGATGAAGCCACATTAGAATGCATGAGAACAAGAAATAAATAAGACTTATAAATTTAAATGTAATTAATATGCAAATGAGGAACGGGTTCAGAGCATACAACTAATCTAGAACACTAAAGGGAAGAATATAAAATTGAATGAATAAAAAGATGGGTCCTACACTGAGAGGACTTGAAGATGCCGATGCGGAAGTGCCTTGACGCTGGGATTGTACGCCTCGAATTCTAAGTCCTGAGGGGGCGCAAAAACAAAACATGAGTGGACCAAAGTGATACATATATATATATATATATATACACATATATATATATAATACTGAAACAGTTATTCAACATACTAACCCCTAAAATTTTATGGAAAACTCATAGCATAATAAGTAGTAGGTTTCTGAAACCCTAGCATGCCATAAAACCTTTCATAAAACATATCTCATATATAGTGTGTTAACTAGTGGTATCAGTATCTCTTGACCCGAAGTGTTACACCCCACCCCCAATTATATGTATAATTTCATAATTTTCCCAAAAATTTAATGGAATTATCAATTTAGTCCTTAGTTCATTACCCAATCCGGATCTAAAAGTGGGATCTCCTCTCCACTCATAAGCTGCCACATGGCAGCACCCCAACTCTCCCCATCTCTCTCTTTCTCCCTTTCCCCAAGACCCTCTCAGTTTTTCTCTTCTCTCTCTCTCCCTCTAAACCCTCATTCACCTTCCCCGATCTCACACCCACGCATACCTTTCGTGGTACCCTAGTGACGGCGCAGTGTCACCATCACCCTCGTCAACTCTCTTTCTCTCCCTCATCGCTGTGAGGCGTGGCGAAGCCCAGAAAAACACTCCGGCGAGGTTGCTCGTCCCTCTGATTTAAATAAGCCTCGGGACACTTGAAAACTCTTCATTTTCATCCTTGTGGCTTAATTCTAACCTAGAATATGCTTGTGGATTGTTGTTTTAGCATTGAACTAACTCGGGAGGGAAAAAACCCAGCTCCGGCGAGCCCCGTGGGTGTCAAGAAGCTTTCCGACCATCGCCAGCCGTTCCACGGTGAACCACAAGTACCATTTCACTCATCTCACCTTCTGCTTCCTTTTGGTGCCTAGATCGGACCCTGAGACTAAGTATTGTAGTCGGCCGGAGTTGGGAAAGCTCTGACGTCCCTTGTGTCCCGTTGAGACCATGCCTTTGGGCTAGCTCATCCAAACCCAACCAAACTAGGCCCATTTGGGCCGTGTTTAGGACTTGGGCCTTAGGCCCTCTATTTGTTTGACCCAAAAGCCCAACCCGTTCGATTTTTAATTTTATTTATTTTATTATTCTTTTCTAAACCCAAACGGACTGGGCCTTTAAGCCCAAGCCCTTAGTTGTTCAGCCCAGGGCCTTAGGCCCGTTCATCCTAAACCCAAAACCCTTGGGCCTTGAACCTAGGCCCACTAAACCTAAACCATTGACCCAGTCCAAACCCAAACCAGTTTGACTCGGGTTGACCCGACCCGCTGACTAATCCGAACCCGTTAACCATTGACCCGATCAACGTTAACTGTTGACTTTGACTTTCAGGTTGACTTTTCGGGTTTCGTCTGGAACCCCTCTTAGGCTAATTTCGACGTCCTGGACCCGTTTCTAACGTCCGTTTTCCCAAATTCCATCGTTTGATTATAGTTTTAATAATTGTAACCTTTATATGCTTAGGTGCATATATTGCGGCGTTTTGTCTTTGCTAGTTTGCGCAGCTTTTCGACGGTGAAGTACTGTGAGTGGACCCATTCTAAAATGCATGTTTTAATAGTAGAAATGCATACATGAAAAACATGATTTAATGATTTCGTTTTATGAGAAATTGATTATCATGCTATACTGAGCTTATTTTGGAATACCATATTTTCTATCAAACAACCCATGTTCTTGTAGGATATCTGATGGATGACGATATATTATTTAGAACATGTTTTTGTAACACTTCTTTATAGTATAGATGATGGATGACTTTATACTATGAAGATGATTTTAAGATATATGTACCTATGTTTGGAATTATTATGTTCAACGTTTTGTGCGCACCTTGTGGTCACTATATGCCTGTTTGGCAAATGATATTGATATGCTTGTTTGACAAATGATATACATGCCTGTTTGGCAAATGATACAGATATGCCTGTTTGGCAATTGATATTGTTATGCCTGTTTGGCAAGTGGTAGATATGCCTGTTTGGCAAATGAAGGGTTCTGATATTGTTACTGATGCCACTGGTTATCACATATATACGAGATTTATTTTATAAGATGTTTTATGGCATGTTAGGGTTTTCGGAAAAACCTACTACTTACTACGCTATTAGTTTTCATAAAACTTTGGGGGTTAGTATGTTGATAGCTGTTTCTATTATATGTATATAAACTCTGGTCCACTCATGTTTGTTTTGCGCCCCCTTCAAGATATAGGAACGAGGACTACGATCCGACGTACAAGGCATTCCCATACCAGTGATATCGCGTTATTTCCTTTGCTTGCCTACTCTTGTAATAACACATCCCGCTTGTAATCCGATCTAGAATATGCTCTGAATTTACCATGCCTTAAAATTATAAATTCATTGTTGGCAGTTGAATATTTTTTTGTGATATTAGTTTTTTTATGAAATTTATATGCTTGTGCCATATGTTCTTAGTTTTTGCATTCATAAATGGCTTGTGTCACCTTCGGGTGTCAGCCAGCATGTGACCATTCCGATGTCCCACGGACATCGGGATCAGGGCGTGTCACGAAGCCAATACGAATATCTCTCGGCCCAAAGCCATCTGTATATACCTCATGCCAACCATATAACTCCCTCAGCCATATGTCTCCCTCGCCCGTAAGTAGAACAGTGACCACTAGATGTGCACAAAAACATGGAACATAGTCTTTCTAAACATAGGTACATATATCTCAAAAACATCTTCATATTATAAAGTCATATGTCACATATACTATAAAGAAGTGTGTAAAAGCATTTTCATAAGCAGTATAAAGTCGTCCATCATCTATACTACAAAGAACATGAGTTCGATAAAATATGGTATTCCCAAATATTCTCAGTAAGCATAATATCTCATAAAACGTTTCATAAAACATAATCATTAAATCATGTTTTTCATGTATGCACTTCTACTATTAAAACATGCATTTTAGAAGGAGTCCACTCACAGATACTTTGCCGCCGAAGAGACACGTAAACTAATAAAGACAGAAACGCCACAATAAATGTGCATAAGCACATAAAGGGTCCAATTAATAAAACTCTAATATAATGGTTGAATTTGGAAAAACAGACGTAAAAAACATATTCAAGACGTCGAATTACTCTCAGAAGGGTCCCGGGTAAATTTCATAAAAATCAACGAAAGTCAACAGAGGACCGTCGAAATATTGTCTGGGTCAAAGGTCGGGTCTTTGGGCTGGGTTCCACGGCCCACAGGCCTGGTTTCACATGGGTTTTGGGTTTGGGTTTTAGACTAATTGGGTCAGTTATAAAGGGTTGGGCTTAGATAGGGTTACGGGCTTGGGCTTTAAAAGGGTTTAGGGTTTGGGCTGCCCAAAAGGGCTGGGTTACTTGGGCCGGCTTTTGGCCCGTTCAGCTCTTGGGTCACCGGACCTCAAGAAGAAGAAGGCTGGAACACGACCGGGAACTTCCCTAGCTCCGACGGAGCTCGAAACATAACCAAAAATCACCATTTTAGAACCAAAATAAAGGTGAGAAGACGTAGGTTCGAAAACTACCTAATGGAGACCGTGACACAGCCAGAGTTGGCCGGAAAATGACTCGAAATCCGCCGGGATCTGGAAAAGCTTCTGAGGCGTCTTTATGCCATCATGTTGTTCCAAAACCCATAATCTAGGTTAGAAATAAACCCCAAGGACGAAAATGGAGGAATTTAGAGTACTCTGAAGCTTACCCTAATCGGAAAACTGAGGAAACACGCCGGAGTTCCTCCCCGTATCGAAGCTCAGTGCTTCTCGTGTCTTCACCAAGTTTCAAAGGTGCAGGAAGGGAGCCGGAGTATAAACCACGGTGGTGGTGATTCACTGTCAAAAGTAGTGGTGTTGTGTGTGTGTGTCTCGGAGTGGGGAGGCCGGGGGTGTGAAGGTTGTCTCGGTGTGTGTTCGAAGAAGGTAAGGGAGGGAGTGATAGAAAGAGGGATGAGAAACCGGGAGAGGAGAGGGAAAGAGAGCAATTGGGCTCGGGGGACAAAATTCAGGGGTGGGTCCCTTGGCACGCCCATTAAGACCTAAAAATAATTTTTTTAAAAAAATATCTAACTCAAAGTGAAATTTGACATTCGTTCCGATAAGATCGGAACAGGTTGTTACATTAATAAAAGTGTTACACTGTGACGAGAAAATGACCTAGCTGACCATTATGTTATATGTGCAGAAAATTCCAAAGTGGTGGGTTTGGTGTAATTGGATATGTCCTACGTCATGGTCCCTAAATGGCCTACTGACTTCACAATATGGAGACATGAGCAAATAAATAGTGATCTTTGAGTAGCATAAAACCGTTGGTTTCTTCCTGCAATATTACTACGGTTTCCACCATGATCATTTAGGCCTTGTGGCTCTTGTTCCCATTGCTTCCCAATTGTTTTTGCTTCCCTATTTGCCTACTGCATTGGGAAATTAAATTTCCAAAGAAGATAGGGGAAAAAAATAAAAAATATTATGTATATGTCCTATCTTTAATGTTGACCTGTGGAAATATATCAGTGAACAAAATTTTTAATAGAAATTTGTAATGGTAAATTGGTAATTAAGATGGAATACGAATGTCATAATTACTTTAGCAGTAGTTCATCGATATTGTACGCTGATAAATTTAATTTCATATTTTTTGGCTAAACCATATTTTAGAACAACCATGATATTTTAATTTTGTATCGAATTTGTCATTCATGAAATTCAAACGCAAGATTTTTCATATATTAGTGAAGATAAATAGTACTAAACTCCAATATTAAGAGACATTGTTAAGGAGTTAATTGCCTCCAAATTGTGACCTTTTAGAATTTTAACCTCTCAAGCACGAGAACATGAGAGGTGTGGTATATTAATATCAGCACAGCAAAAATAATAAAAGACCAACAAAATCACACTTCTTTCTTTGATGTTGATATTTCTATTTGGGGATCAAAATCGTGAGAAAAGTTAATACGAAAACTCTAAACCATCAAGGTAAAATATCATATTAAATAAGTCTTATATTTCTTATGTACTGATTTCTGCATTTAAAAATTAAACTAGCCTGTCTCATTGCTCTCCCGATTGTTTTCGCTTCAGTTTTCACCTAGTCTGTAAGGAAATTAAATTTCTAAACATAGAGATGGTGGATGTTTGTATTCGTCTACATACCCTCGTTTTCTAATCTTAGCCGTTCATGTATTTGATAAATATATCTTAGCCGTTCAATACTTGTCGAAACCCGTCCTATTTTCGACTGGAAAGTTAGTGCAAATTTTGTAAATGGTGATTCAAATGAAATATGATTGAAAGAATTTATTGACAAGTATATATAATTCATACATACATCTACAAGATCCAGACAAAAATCCTCAACTTCTTTACCTCCTCTGGAAGTTTAACTTTCCAATGAAGTATGCGAAAAGAGAAGCAAACGCAATGGGGAGGAGAAGAGAAACAGCAGCAACAAGGCCTAAAAGGTTGTAGTCAAACCCGAAGTAATCTTCTAGGAACGCAGCGACAGTTTTAGTCTCTCCGAACGCCTGGATTTCCTTCTGCATATCTCCATACTGCGAGGTAAGCATTCCGTTTAGGGCCCATGATGTAGGGGATAAATAATACAACCAGATCCACCACTTCGGTATTTGCTGCATCAAGCAAATAATAGGCTCGAGTTAGTTTTCGGCGTGTAACTATTTCTCCGAAGTGTAAATATTAAGCTAAATGATTCGCGAACTTACCGGCCTTGGAATGACAAACCCGGAAAACAAGTTCAGCATTGCGTACGAAGCTGAAGCCACGATCGCAGCCACCTGAACATTTGGTGTCAACGACACCATCAGCATTCCTAGGTAATTGAAGCTTAGTAGTATGCAGAACATGCTATAGAATGACCAAAATATCTTGTAGGCAGACCACTGGTAACCGATCATCGGGTATGTGATCCCAACATAAATAACTGCTTGAGTGAACGAGTAAGGAACCTCAACAAGTACCTGCAAAATGTTGATGAATTTCTTTAATTAGACTTAGATGACTCACAAATTGTTGATGAATTTATTAAAGTTGCGTTAAAAAGAACTAAAACCTGTGCGAACGAATAGGCCCATGAAGAGAACATTCCTGCAAATCTTTCTCGGTATAGAACATTCCGCTCTGTGGCAACGTATGGTAGAACTGTTGAGCAATTGTTTATGCCAAAGAATATTACTGCACAGAACATTGAACCATACATATTGAAGAGGTCTTGCTGGCTACTTCTGTGAAACACCAAAGTTATGGTCAGTAAATCTTCTTTAAATGAAAATCAGGAAGTTTAGTGGTTTATACGAATATAAACAAAACTTTGCAGACTAACATTTTATTTCCTTGATCCCAGAACAGTATTCCGAACAGCAGAGATGCGCAAAACATAAATATTATGCGTGTCAGATTATATGAAGGACTTCTCCAATACGACAAGTTCTGTTTCCACAGGCAAGCTTTGAACTGCCCCCAACCGTTCTGTGGAAAACGAGTAGCAAAATGCATTTCGTTTGAACCAGGAGATGGTGAACACAATTGCTTGGCTAAATCCTTGTTCGTCCTAAAGTCAGAAGAGCGAGAGTAATGAGTAACCAAGTTGACATGTGGATGCAAATGATAAATAACAACAATATGAATGTATACAATTTGGATATAGACTTCGTGTTTACTAGCGTTTGCACAAATGAAGGGGAAGAGAGGTGAGGGATCACATTATGCTTACCCATACAAGGCGGATTCCCTATATATTTGCGCAAAATCTATACCGAGCTCAGATTCCACAGATTTTGAAGTAACTTCTAACATCCATGTCGCTGGATTATAATTGTCTTTAATTGGGGGCACCCCGGGAATACTCTAGCCAAATCAAGAAAAGTGGATCAGGATTAAACGATTATACGTTTTCCAGAGACAAGTTAATGCTATGTAAAATAGCAGTTGTTCAACTACCTCGAAGTACTCAATGACCTTGTTTGAGTTCTGCCCCAGTGGACCGCAATAGATTATGCGTCCCCCGGTTTTCATCAGAATCAACTGCAGTGAAGGTGTGAACCATTGTTATTCGAAGGACATATAAGTGATGTATCATGTCAACGAAAGAAAAAACTGATCAAACACAATATTTCACAGTTCAAGTGCGAAAAAAGCATAAAGTCATGATGAAACTTTTGAGATCAATTCTGTTAAAACTTCAGAAAATCACTTTTACCTCATCAAATGCCTCGAAAATATCAATACTTGGTTGGTGGATCGTGCAAACAACCGTTCTTCCCGTTGCAGCAACATTTTTCACTGCTCTCATGACAATAGCGGCTGCCCGCGCATCTAAACCTGAAGTTGGTTCATCCATGAACATGATCGATGGATTGGCAACAAGTTCCACAGCTATGGTAAGCCGTTTGCGCTGCTCAGTTGATAAACCACTTACTCCTGCCATCCCCACTAAGCAATCTTTAATCCCGTCTAGCTCAATAGTTTCGAGGACCTCCTTTACAAATTCCTGGGGAAGGAAGGAAAAAAAATTATCATGCAATTTAATTCGAATGTTCCAAGTCAAGCACCATTGAAATACTCATGTTCTTGAAAGGATAGCTTACGGCTTTAGTATTAGAATCGATATGAGAAGGGAGGCGCAGCCAAGCAGAATATATGACTGATTCTTCGACAGTTATTTGCGGAGAATGTATGTCATTTTGCTCACAGTAGCCTGATACCCTAGCAAATGTATCTTGAACCTTAGGGTACCCTCCAATTCTTATCTCCCCTTCAATGGTACCACCAGTTTTCCTTCCACAAAGAACATCCATGAGAGTTGTTTTCCCAGCCCCGCTAACTCCCATTAATGCCGTTAGAATACCTGGCCCAAAAGAACCTGTAATATCAGATAAGAGCTGAAGCCTTCTCTGCGTAAAGCCCCGCTTTCTCATTTCCTGCAATGTAAATAAAGATAGCAGAACTAGCCATATGAGCCGACATTTTTCATTCCTTGCATTTCTGATCTCCTCAGAATTGAGAGAGAGAGAGAGAGAGAGAGAGAGAGAGAGAGAGAGAGAGAGAGGTTCTGAATGATTACCAAAGGAGTGTCAACATAGTATTGTACATCCTGAAATGCTACTGCTAGGGGCTCAAATGGTAAAACCATCCTCCCTGGAAAACAGAGAAAAGAGAAGCAGAATAAGATCCATTATGTATCTTTTTCTTTTTTGATACAAGCGGTATTCTACTTCAAACTAATACAAACTGTGGGGAAGGGGATTAGAACTCGGGTGCATATGGGGAAGAACATAGCGAAAGTGGCTACAATTGGTATGCATCTAAATATAAAAGAAGCCCACCCAATTTACTATATAATTAAATAAGCAAAGATGAAAAACGAAAATTCTCCTCACCCTTCTTGGCTTCTGCAGTAGTGTTAGGTGCACTAGTGGGTTTCCGCTCTGTGTCTATATCGGTTTTTCTGTCTCCTTTTCCTTGCAGTTTATGATACTTTTCGTAAGAAATAATAGCAGGCGGCCTACCAGGAGCTGAACAGAAGACGAGGGCTATTTAACAAAACCAGAATAGAAAACATTGCTGCTTAAAGTGGCGAAGTGATGGATGGAGAAGAAACTTACACTTCAAGAAAGTCAAAGCTAAGGTGAAACCAACATTAAATAATACCGTGAACCCTACTAACGCGCCAAGTGATATCCAATAGAAATAGCCTTCAAAGTTTAATCCACGGCTTTCGAGTACTTGTTGACCGAGAGTTGTGTTTCCATAAACCTATGAGTATAAGTAAAGAGCAGAGTCACTAATGGATGGAGGAAACTCCTTCAGGTTGCTAGCAGAGTCACTAATGGATGGAGGAATAGCTCTACCATTGCTTTTATGTGCTGTGTTTAGTGATACTACGACGCTGGATGGTAATTTTCTCACCTTTTCCCATCGGGGCGCTAGGAATTCGTTGACTGTTAATCCTATCTCCCCATAGGTCAAAGGAGAAACCCAAAATCCCCACTTCATCCAAGCCGGCATATATGCTGCAACAAAACATCATCTAAGTATGAGTTAGAGTAGCAGAATTTGTAGACATAAAAATGGGAAAAAGCTAATGAAATATCTTACATTTTGGTATAACAAAACCACCAAATAGTAAAACAGACAATATTGCTGAAGTACCAGCTGTCATAGCAGCACCCACAGTTTGAAAAACCGAAGCAATAAATCGAAACATGGATATTGATGTTAGGTGCATAGCGAAGAGTAGAAGGAACTGGCGAAAGAACCTGCAAAACACATATGCAAGAGCTACAATGATATTCCAGACATCTAACCAGAGCGTTTATATTTATTCATCACAAGTTCAGGCAAAGCTAAAGACACGACCGAAGCATAACAACTCTTTCAAACATGTGAATCTATTACTTAACCATCTTACTAAAATCTGAATATTCGACCGCTGACTCACCTTCCAACCTCAGGGGTGTAACCGATAACATAGTATGTAAGAGCAGTCCAAACAAAAGCCTCCAAGCACGATAGCGGAACCTTTAGGATGGCAGCTGGGATTGCATAAGCCCAAGCAGGATAAAAACACAACTCTTTCTGCTTGTAGAAAACCACTATTCTTGAGACAGTCATTGACAATTCCGGGAATCCATCAGCGAGAAGTATGATGAGTCCGTAGAATAAAGAGCCCATATAATAATTTGCGTGGATCATGTCGATAGCCATTCGAGTCCGGAGGAAAACGGTCATTGTTATTGAAGAAATAATGACTAGCTGCAGGAAGAAAGAACACCAAAATGCTTCTAAATAATAAAGTGGATCAGATAGAAAACTGTTATAAACTAAACTGAGAAATCTTCAGTAGGGCAACCTGACCGTGTGGCTGGCCAGCTACTCTCACAAGGGAACTAGCTCCCCCGTGTTTAGGTAACATCCGGCCCCACATACGTTAAAACCCAATGCATGGGTCCCACTCCTCGTGAGAGTGCCTGAGGAGCCACATTCTATCCTACTGAAGTTTTTCTCAAACTAAAACACGTAAATATGAGGGAAAAGGAAAAAAAAAAGGAAGCTACCTGAACTGATTTGAAAACATAAATGAAAGAATTTCTTTTCATCAGAAGAAATTCCCTCCTTGTGCAAGACTTAAAAAGTTCCCATTTAGGTAATGAGTATTTTCTATAGGATAGAGCATCCTTGTGGCTTTGAGACTTATCGAATGGCTTCGAGAGCCCCTCGTTTAACTGCCTGCCTAGATGTCCATCCTTGAACTTCTTAATGAACTGATTGACCGAAACGTAGCTGTAAGGTTGAGGGCTGTCCCAGTACTGCACTTGATCTTTTCTAGACATAACCTGAAGCAAAGCAAGACCGTTTTTCTCTATTCAATGGTATAGAAAATAAGACAATTCGATTAAGATATGACTACGACAATAACCTACCTCCTGAAGGAAGTCGGCAACACCTTTCCTTTCTGGGCACTTAAACCCACACTCCTCAAAAAAT
Organism: Heteromeles arbutifolia; assembly: GCA_024362995.1. Lineage (NCBI taxonomy): Eukaryota > Viridiplantae > Streptophyta > Magnoliopsida > Rosales > Rosaceae > Heteromeles > Heteromeles arbutifolia. Next base: position 27,430,201 of record JANCRC010000006.1, read on the forward strand.
TTGACAATAGAAGTTCTTGGCCCGTGAAAGACAATCTTCCCTTCTGCCATTAAGACAATATCATCGAAGAGATCAAATGTTTCCGGTGCAGGCTGAAGAAGTGAAATCAACGCGGTAGCATCTGTGATATGCACGAAATGCTGAAGACAAGATACAAGTTGGAAAGTGGTGGAACTATCTAAGCCGTTAGATATTTCATCCATGAACAGAGCTTTTGCAGGTCCAATGATCATCTCCCCTGCATAATACAAAATTAAGTCGAATCTTATTTGATTTGCCTCCGGGAGCTGAAATGCGCATGTGCAACATTTAGTGTTATGTCAACACTACCTGTAGTCAACCGCTTCTTCTGGCCACCGGATATTCCTCTTCTTATGGGATCTCCTACCGATGTGTCAGCGCAAAAATCAAGACCAAGTATCTGCAAGACATTAGACAGTGAACAAGTCAGCAGCTTACAACAATCTGATTGAAACACACTTAATGAGGAATTCAAATACCTTAAGAATATAATCAGTTTGAAGTGTATTTTTCAGTCCCGTAACAGATGTAGCCTGCAACAGACAAGTTCAATCACAGTTAGACCGATGAATTTATGAAGAACACAATGATCAGGGCATCGTAGGTACCTTCATGTAAGCATCTACGTCCGGATCTGGGACTATTCCTGCCTGCTTTTCCCTTCTACTGACTTCCATCATAATCTCTATTTGCACAAAATAACAAAAAATGATAACCAATGTGATAGGTTACAATATTCGAACTTGCTATTCTATTGCAGGCAAGGCAAGAATGGTTACCAGGTCGGCTTCCTACACCTTGACAACAGGCAGAGAAATCGAGTGTTTCCCTCACGGTGATCTCTGGAATGTGCACATCCTGTTGGCTTACATAAGCTGAGGTTTTCTGAGGAACAAACTCTCCTAGTCCATGACCATTGTAACATAGTTCACCCGAAACCTATCAAAACAAAATGAATACTAAAATAGTCCGAAGTGTACACTTGTGCACCAACGTAGCGTATTCATAGGATTCATTACAAATCATGATCAACTCAGGAACCAATCTCTTGAGGCGTTACATAACCAACTGATACTGAATCAACTTCATAAAGTACATTAGTTAAAACACAGGTTCATCTTTCTCCGATTCTGTGAAGAATTCTAAAGCTTTTCAATTTTGTTGTGATCCCTTATTCAAAACAATGCAGTGCCTTTTAGCTATTGTACGCACCTTGAGAGAATGGCTTAGCTTCCCTGCGAGTGCCATCAAAAACGTGGTTTTTCCACAACCCGGAGGGCCAAGCAATAAGGTCATCCTGCAATGAAAAGAAGCCAAAGTTGGTTAACTCTAAGTTGCTTTGCTTATTCACTTTCTAATATCCTTCTAAAATTGTTCTAAAAATCTTAAAAAAACAGGTGAAATTTACTAAATTCTGCAACAGCCACAAATTTTTAAGCTAGAAACCAAGATTCAAGAAACTAACCTTCCCGGCTTAATAATTCCACTGACATCTTCAAGGATGCTTATCTTGGCATTGCGTGTTTTTGAACCTGGCAGTTCTGCGATGCCCTGTCATAAACAGAGCTCAAATGACTAATTTACCAGTTGATTAACTCGGAGATTATAATAATAAAACATAAACTCATAACTTTAGGTAGCGGAGCCAGAAATTTTTGTGAGTGAGGGCCTTTCATATATGTATTGAGAAAAAATTTCGAACTCGTAACGTGAGCAATCGAAGTAAGCTTCACAAAACTGAAAGACCTATTAAATTTAATATAGAGAATCAAAAGAAGTGTAGAATACAATTAAGTGGGAGGTAGAGAGCAGAGTACCAGTAAAAATTTGGAATTAAGGGTAGAAAGTACAAAGAAATTTGGTTTGAATCGTTTGACAGAAAAAGGAGGGCAACAAGGAAGGTTGCAACTAATAGTTGATTAGGTTGCATTGAAAGTCGATTTTAAAATTTCATCCCGAGTTTCACTAAACCAACTAGACCATAAATAAAACTGTTAGAAAAATCTAAGACACATCTTCTTCACGAGGACAATTCATCTTTTTCCTCATGTTTCACGGTTCTACAACTGCAGGCTTGAGGTTGCTAGAAATTTCTTCTTACACAGTGGTCAAGATGGGCCCGAAACCACTCTGGTCCCTTAGTGGCTCCACCCATGTTAGGTATCATAGCTGGCAGTAAATCAATCGAGGTTTTAAGTTAAGGTGAAGAAAGTGGAGGTTCCACAATAAAACCAATTGGCAATATGAGAAATAGACTAATTATATATAAGCACGTGCAAGGTCCTTCCTTTCTTTGATATGGGATTTACTCTCAACATAGGCAGATAGTTTCGAATTTAGAAGATCCGGAGTCATATGAATTAGGATACTTACCAAAATCATACCCTTTAGAGCATTCCATAGAGTGGGCAGGGGTTTGCCATGAACTACCTTACACTCTGCTTCCACACAGAGATTCTCATATCTCACTTCCACCGTGGGCAACTTCACCCCAACCCTGCAAGGTCAAGACGGATATTAACATTTTACCGGAGTTACTGTGACGTTTAATTTCCAGAATAAGTAAAAACTTGCAATACAAGTAACTCTGTGCATTTGTGCTCAAAAGTATATATTTAGAAACCCGAAAAGAAGAAGAAAAAAGCTTACTTGTCGATTCTCTGTTTAATCTTCTGCAGTAGTTGAAGGTTATCATTCTCAATGTGTTTGATAAGCTTCTCTATGAAAACACGCCGTTCTTGCCCTCCAAGCGTGGTAACATCGACCATCCGTCTCCCCTTGACATCTCCTTTCGCAGACTCGCCATCATAATCATCGAAAAGAGCGGTCGTAATCCTCTCAAAAGTGGGCAGTCTCTCAACTGCAGCCCAATGCAAGTCATGTTCTTCATCACCAACAAAACCATCTTCATTGTCTCCTTCGGCATTGACAGTGGTGGTGCTTCGCAAACTCGAGGCGTGACTTCGAAACGAGGATCTTATGCCCCTCCCAATCTCCGCTAACTCGAGCCGGAAAGACTCTATTTCGTCTGCCCCTGCCAACTGAGCCATTGTCAGATAGAACAAGAGATGGATGAACTCAGACAGATATAAGTAACCATCGGAAGGCAGAAAACATGGTAGTCAATGATGTAACGCCGTGCGTCATGGTTTGATTAAGGCAAGGAGGAGGCAGTTCAACCCACTTAATTTAATCATTAACAAAGATTTAAACCAACTAACAATAATTAAAACAGCAGTATAATTTTGAACACTCAACCTAAACCAAAGCGCATGGTTCTCACAGTTCAATATAAAACTCACTAATTTACATATACGAATCATAAAAGATTTCCTTGACTTTCTTCAATACGCGAAAAACTCGTGTTGGGCTGCATGTTAGAGGCAGCTCTCACACCGAGCTGAATTATAGTGGGGTCGGATGAGATAAAAATGTAGGGGTTACGTGTTTTTGTGAGCTTAAAAATTCTTTTGACTTTGTTCAATACGATACGAGAAAAACTTGTTTACGGTTCTTAACTAGGTTAGTTATTTCAACAAGTGAGACTAGTTTGAGGCTACTGCAACCAAAATATAAGAGTTTTATGCTTTTGTGAAAGGTTCTCTATAAATAACGTGATTTAGATGCTATTATTATCTAACGTGAGGTATGGTGGGACCAAAAGACAACCATTACTAAATGATTACAAATCTTTTCTTCTTACACAAGAAAGAGTAAACAAATCATTATTTTATTTAAACCACAGAGCACCTTGTTGCATGCCTTTTTTTTTTTTTTTAATTGTGAATATTGAAGAAGAAAAAATAAAGATACCATAAGTTGGAGGGGACAAGAAGCCAAATCTTAACAAGAAGTAGAAAATTATTAGAAACAAAAATCTATTAAGACAACTCCTAAGAGAAATGAAAATTTGGAACCCTTGAAAGATTATGAGCAAAAGACGCGACTGCACACGGCGGGCAAGAATCCCACCAATTGAACCCTAACATGATCAACACCATAGTTTTCCAAACAATCCGGCACCTAATTTCCTTTGCGATAAATGTGAGAAAATCAGACATGCATGGAAGAAAAAATGGTACAACAATTCGCCCAATCAACCGAAAAAAGCCAAGGCACTTGAGAAGATCTTATAAACGTAGCAATGCCAAAAGATACTGCAAAGCATCCAAGTAGGGATGGCAACGGTTCGGTTTACGGACAGAAATGTTATATCCATCCTTATAACCACGAAAATTAGCCATATCCATAACCGCAAATTAACCATCGGGGATTATCCATAACCATATCTACCGAGTAACGGATTTTCAATCGGTTATCGATTATATCCATCTTCGTCAAAAACCAAAAAAAAATTATATTTATCCAATTGACGCATTATAAATTTTAGTATATACTAGTTCCGTCATTAAATAGCAACATCCAATTACAAAAAAACATAACAATATATTTGAAGTTGTTCATGATAACATGCACCAATTTCTTGACAGTGAGACTCTTGAAGAAAGATGAATCTGATAAACTTGTAACATTTGATAATTGATATATAAAAGAGTAAATTGTACGAATGGTCCCTCAACTTTAATCAAATTGGAGCAATGGTCCCTCAACTAAAAATCCATTACCATTGGTCCCTCAACTTATCAAAATGTGTAGCTATAGTCCTTCTCATCAATTTTGTCAAAATTTTGTTAAAATAAGCTATGTTGGAATGACCATTTATACAATTAGGATCCCTCAACTCATCAAAGTGTATAATTATGGTTCTTTTCGTCAGCTATGTCAAAATTTTTGTCAAAACAAGTTATATTGGAATGACCATTGCTACAATTGGGTTAAAGTTAAGGGACCATTTCTCCAGTTGAATTAAAGTTGAGGGACCAATGGTAATGGATTTTTAGTTGAGGGACCATAGCTGCACGTTTTGAAAAGTTAAGGGACCAATGGTAATGGATTTTTAGTTGAGGGACCATTGCTCCAATTGAGTTAAAGTTAAGAGACCATAGCTACAATTTACTCTATATAAAATGATTCAATGAATTAATTTGGTTGAGTATAACAATAAGAGTATTGAATTGATGAGTTTGTTGGTATGCCCCATGCATGATGTTTGGTGCATAATAAAGATAGTATAGGGATTGATGCATGCATAATGAATTAGTATAGGGAAGGTTCGGTAAATTGAATGAAATTATATTATATCAAATATATATATATATGTAATATTCGGATCGGATTCGGAGACGGATACGGATTAGGGACCCCTATAATCATATCCAAAACCATAACCAAATAAAGTTCACGGTTTTTCCCCATATCGATACCATACCCGAAGTTTCATATCCAAATCCAGTCCATTCGGACGGTTATCCACGGTTATCGGGTTTAACAGTTAGAATTATCATCCCTACATCCAAGACAATGACTCAAATGATCATAAAAAAATACCACCAAAACCAGCTATGCCCGAAAAAATACAACCAAAATTAGCCATGCCCAGAACATACCACCAAAACCAGCCATGCATCTTTACAAGTTTACATGTAAAGTAACTTCAATGTTGCCAGATGTATATCCATTTCTCTTTTTATCTCTCTCACCGATGATAAAGTCATCTCATTGACATACCAGCATGTCGTCAAATTTATATCCATTTCTCTTAATCTTTCTTATCACATGATAAAAATTGTGCAGGACACACCACAAAACAGTGGATCCTTCCACAAACATAATACATTCGTTTTGATATAGGTGCCTCAATTTTGAATTTTTTTAATCAAACATTCATAGCTTTTAAACTTTTGATCAAACATTTTTCTTTACCACAGTGATGGAAAAGTGTTAAATTCTTGCATGAAGGCGTGGGTTCGAACCCTGATCGATGGCTAATCTAACATCTAAATCATTGTACTAAAAAAAACATTTTTCTACTAAATTTTAATTATAAAATTATTTTTATTATATTTAATTTACCAATTAGTTCACATATTAATATCACAAATATCCTAAAACCACTACAAACATCTCATCTTATCTTATCATAATTCGTTTGAAAATAATTTTTTTTAACTCAAATAATTTTTTTGTTTTAAATTCTAAAAATACATCAAATATCCTATTAAAATACAATTATGAGATATAACATGCACATATATTAAATATAACGTACCAATCATTTGGTATGTATTGGTACATTATATAAATTTAATTTGGGTACATATTAGTATTATTTTGGTACATTAGAAAATATTACTTTGGTATGTTATGCAATTCTTTATTTGGTACGTACCAAGTTACTAGAGCGTTGTGTTATCGTTATTTTGGTACGTACCAAGTTATTGGTATGTTGTATTATCCTTATTTTAATTATAAAAGAACTCTTCTTCTTTTTTTTTATAATCTGTATAAAATGTTGAGTTAAAAATTTAAAAAAAAAAATTATATCCATCCAATTAATCTCCATCCCATATAATTGAATCCTTAAATTGAGGAAGGAATGAGATCCATAAAAATAGCAATAAATAAAATAATATTATTGAGTGCATTTTTGATATCGAAATGAATTTAAAATATAAAATAAAAAACACTTAAGTTAAGAATATGCGTAGAATATAGGGTTTAATCAAAGGTGAAAGCACTTTAATAAAAAATTGGAACGTAACAGATGTTTAGTCTATAAATATCTAAAATGAGGCATCTAATTCTAATTTTTTTCTTTTTTGGTTGGACATTTTCACAATAATGTACCACTCAAACATTTAATAAAAATTTACATCTTGGATCCAATTACCCCTAGGTATTGTTGTGTTGGACCCTTAAATTTTGGGAAAATTCAAATCAATTGTCTGCCTCAAGTGGCAACAGCAGTCTTAGCATGAAACCACAACATTCTACAAGTGCAGATTAGCTTCAATTGAATTAAAACAGCAACACAATATGTAACGAAAGAGCGATTAATTTTCAAAAACGACGTGTTTACAGACCACCCTCTATAATTCTCCAGCTGCAGCTGCTGCAAACAATATATATGAGGCAATAACAAAAAGGAAGTCCTCTGTTGAAGACAGTTAGCACTCTTACAAATCTTCGTACAAGTTTGCAGCTTGTTTAGAGATCACATCAAGTTTGGAGAGAGGCACTTATCGTCTCTGTATATACAACCATTTTCCATAAAGTTTCGCCCGGGATATCAGCCTATCAGATCAATCCTTACAGCCCTTCACCAGAAACATAAAACTGGAGGAAGCAGCATTGCTAACACCCATCCCACAAAGGGAAAAGTTTGATTACCTGATCGATCGGCAATTTCACAATAAGAGCGTGCTGCTGCATTAGAAGAACTGCGGAGAATGGAGATGCCCGGTGCGAGATTAGGGGATTCTTGGAGCATACTGTTGCCTTCAAAGATCTCAATCAGACAACAACGCCAGACTCAGCTCCAGAAGCCTGATCACTTTGAATATCTTCAACACTAATCTGATCATTTTGGTTGCCTTCAGCACTAATCTGATCACTCTGATTACCATCAGCACCAATCTCATGCTCCAAGTAGTAGATCTTGTCGTTCATACCTTCCTTACTATACGCCTCAACCATGAGAGAGTACGTTGTGGAATCCGGTTGACATTGCTTATCTTTCATCCGGTTGAAAACTCTCTCCATCTCCATCAAATCCTCTGCCTTTGCACATGCAGCTATCACCGCATTATAAAATGCGGTATTCTCAGGTATCTCAAACTTCCCAGCCAACTGAACGCTGCTAACCACCTTATGGAAGAGGCCTGCATTGGCATACCCATTAATAAGGCAGCAGAATGTTTTGGTGTCTGCTTTCATGCCCTCAGCACGCATCTGTTCAAATGTGTATTCCATGTTTTTTGCATCTCCTACGTCCGCAAAAGCCTCAATCACATTGTTGTAAGTTGCGGTTGTCCATGGGAATTGAAGCTTGCGCATGTACTCCATCACAGTTGACATCTTATCATACAACCTCTTCTTCCCGTAAGCACCAATCAGAATGTTAAAAGTGCGAGTTTCCGGCTCAATCCCAAAATCACGGAATTTCTCATACCACCTCTCCATCATATCTATCTGACCCTTGTTTCCAAACACACTAAGGATAACATTCATTGTCCAGACATCTGGCTTGCAACTTGTACCCTCCAGCATCCCCAACAACACCTTTTCCATCTGGTCATACTTCCCGGCCTTACCATATCCACTCAACACAATGTTTTGGGTGACCGTGTTTGGAATTATCAACCGCTCAGCAATTTCCTCATACAAGGACTCAACTAAATCAAACTTCAAATGATCAATGCAAACCTTAATCAAGGTACTATAGGTAAAAACGTCAGGCTGGCATTGTGGGAGGGTCTTCATCAGGTTGAGAACAGAAAATGCCTCGTCAATCAGATTGTTCCGACAATAAGCCGTGAGCAAGGCTGTGTAGAGTTCAAGAGTTGGTTCACAGCCCTCTTCAACCATTGTATCGAAAAGCTGGCGGGCACGATTGGGTTGGCCGCACCTTCCAAGCAGCCCAATGAGTTTCATGTAAGTCCCTTCTTTTGGTTGATAAAATGGTTGCTCTCTAAGCATGTCAAACACCTGAACAGTCCATAGTACACAATTTCATCATACATTTTCCAAACAAAAGCACCCAATTAATTCTAATTCCATTAAAATCATTCAGATAAAAAATTACATTTTTCAAGAACATGGTTCTAAAAACTAAATTGGGTAAGCATAAAAACACCATTTTTAAAATAAAAATAAAATAAAAAATTGAAGTAATTTGCATTCACCAAACTAAAAACCCAGAGGAAAAAGATGAAAAATTTGTTAACTTTTGTTTAGATTAAGGGCAAAAACCTCAAGAGCTTGGAGCCACTGCTTCTTGTCAATGGCGTCGGAGAGGGCTTCGGTGACGGTGTTCACCCAGGCCTTGGCATTGTTCTTCCGGTCCAGCTTCATCTTCACATTTTTCAAAGGGGGTTTTCTGTAAACCGCCGGAATCGACGTCTCGGAGACCCCCGGGAACTCCCCTTGCTTCCAGTGCTTCTTTCTGGTCTCCGAAGACGGATAGGAAGTGGAACGAGCGGGGGGCTTTCTGTAAGTTGCCGGAGTCGACGTCTCTGAGACGCCAGGGAATTCGCCTCGCTTCCAGTGCTTCTTTCTGGTGTCGGAAGACGGAGATGAAGTGGAGCGACCGGGGGGTTTCCTGTAATTCGCCGGAGTCGACGTCTCCGAGACGCCTGGGTACTCACCTTTCTTCCAGTGCCTATTTCTGGTGTCGGAAGACGGAGATGAAGTGGAGCGACGGCTTACAGCTGGGGTGGTGAATGCACGGAGGAGCAGCTTAAAGTTGGGGTATTGGGGTTTCTGGGCGGCGGTGGAGTTTTTGTTGAGAGGAAAAGGATGAGGGAGGAGAGAGGAAGAGAAGGAGAGAGAGATTGAAGAAGCCATGGATGGATGGCTTCGGCCTGCAAATTTGTTAAAGCAGTTACTCTGGGTGGGTTTTAGAAGCGGGGGCGTTTAAATGACTTCTTTACCCTTTATTTTCTTATCCTCAATGTACACTTTTTTTTTAGATTCTTTTTTATGTTATAAATAGGTAAAAGTTAAAGAGATAACTTTTTTAAGGATAAGAGCGAAGCAGGTACAAAATATCACACTATAACTTTAGTATATGTAACACAAAAAGATGACAGATAGAGTGAGGGATATTGATATTATTTATCTTGCTTTCTTTCGCAGTGTAGTTTAATAACAGACGGAGTGCTCTATTTATAGAGGGACTCCCGTAACTACATCCATCCAAATACAATGATGATACTTTTGAAAGTATCAAACACTATTACTAAGTCTTTAGGCATTCACCCACTAATTCTACAACATTTTACTTATTTTTTCCTTGAATTTGAGACAATTTAAAAAAATAAGTTAGAAGGGGTGAAATTCTCCTCTTCGGATCTGAAAATGATGGATAACCGTGACTTACTACCAGTTATCTCATTTTAAAAATAAAAATAAAAATAAATTAGAAGAGTAGAAGACAACTTATCGCAGCAAGTCGAAGAGAACTTGGCTAGGGCAGTAGGGCAGCAAGTCACTCTCATAAAGGGCTGATATCGTGACGGTTATACCTACGTAAAGTCGGATAATACTCAAATATTGTTCAGTTGAGAGAATATCTGACCATCCAGCTAGTTATCATATCCAAGTTTCTCTCAACAAATATGAGAAATTACAATGGGGCTACCTGTTTAGATCATCTCTTAAAGAGATCAATATGGAATCGTTTTAGACCAAAATATAATATCCTATGTTTTTAGGGAATTTTAACAAAAAAACTCCCGATACTGTTCACTTTAACGAAAAACCATATTTTTACACTAAAAAGTCAATCCTAGTACTATTCACTGTACTCTTTATTTTTTCCTTATCGTTAAAACTCAAAGTTTTCAAGCCATTTTCATTAGTTTTCCTATGTTTTTATGAGAGATATTTAACGAATGACGTAGTGAGCCCCTCTAACAATAATCTTCAATTACAAAGTTCTTCCACTATACTAACCTTGTTAGTGTGCTTATGCTTATATGAGCTCAAATAATGAACGAGATTATGGTAATTGGATACAACGAGAGGTCAAGGTTCGATTTCCTTCAATGTAACCCGAAAAAAAAAAAAAAAAAAAAAAAGGACGAACACCTCAAAATTAAAATTTAATTTACACAGAAAATGGAATAGTAATCTAATGCCCCTCCAAAATCAAAATCAAAATTTAATTTACACAGAAAAATCAAACATAAATTATTTGCCATCCAGTTTGTAACACTGTTATACAAATACAAATACAAATACAATCAAAGAGTTGCTTTCTCGTCTATTTAGTCGGTCAATAAATATACTCCTATGTACTTGAAAAGAAATGGTCTATAACCAGTCACTATAGATTAATACACGTAAACTATACCTTAGCTTGAACCAAACTTCAAGTGCTCCCACCGGAATGGCTCGAACACGAAAAGAACTTCCGGCGTGCTTTTAAAGAGCAAGGCCACACAAACGCAGACAGCAGCAACAGCCACCATTGACAGCATTGCCGGCCTGTACACAAGTGACCGTGTGGTGCTGTAAGCTGGTTTCTGTTCACATAACCTGCAGTGTCGTAAGATTGCTTTTATTTCATTCTTTTCAGTTTCCAAGCTGGCTACTCTTGATGATTTATGCACATCGGACTGCTTATGCTTTCCGTTTCTGTCTAACGTGAGGCCAGGGATGTCAAGCACAACATGCCCGCTTTCTAGTGTCTTGCTGATTTTCCGCTGGACAATTTGGACATAGGAGTAGCGGCTTCGAAGGCATGCATAATCGTATGGTGTCAATCCTGTGCTGTCTTGAGCTTTTTTCCATGCTTGAATTCCCACCTAAAGAAAGTACACCCGTATCAACATGATGAATGGATCATCCAACACTAAAGAAATTTCATAACAGCAGTCCTAAACACAAGGTTGAAACTAGAACATTGAAAAGAATCAGAATTCATTTATCCTCACTGGTATACAATATATGCTAGACAATTGGGATCAAATTTTTTAATAGCAGTCCTATTTGATTTCAAGTTGAATGCAGAATTTGGGTGTTTGATTTCAGCTGTGAAAGAGTTGGCATGCAATTTAGATGGAGGTTGTAGCCAGCGAAAAGTGATTTCTACGTAGATTTAGAAGAAAAAATTATGTTGCAATTCTAACCAGGGAGATATTACCTTTCCAGGATCATCTGTTAAGGCATCCAATACTTGCTCACAGCCATCAGTACTGGCGGCAATATGAAGAGGGGTCAACCCCATGGGCCCAACAACATCAGGTTTAAACACGAAACTGTTGCTGTCCCTGTCAACTTGTTCCTTTTGCTCAGATCCTGTCAAACCTGGGACAAATCTTAATAAAAATTCCACCAAATGTCTGCCTTTTCTTCGAACAGCTCTGTGGAGGAGACCCATATCCAGTAATGCAGACTCAACGGAAGGATGCTCTCCAGCATCGACAGTACCATCAAACAGAATTCCCAAGAGTTTCTTCACTACAGCACACCAATCATGGTCAATGGAGAACTCCATGAGCAACCTGAACCGTCCAAGGGGAAATAGATCCAGATTGGGATCCAACTGACCCAGTCTAAACTTAGCGCGACTTCTATGGAGGAGCCAACCCAATTCATGTATAAAGTCCAAGGCGTGGTTCTTGGCTTCCACTTTTTCAGGTCCAGACTGGATGTCATTATCAGTCTCAGCTGCCTCAATCACATCTTCCAGCATACAAATCTCGGAGCATACTTCCTGCTCTGCAACTATAAATGGAAAAAAGCTACTGCTGAGACCATGATCTTCAACCTGATTTAAAAAATTTGACAAAAAAAATGAGAACCATAGAATTCATGCATCCTTCAGAAAGAGAAACAAATGCCATACGCAGAGCATTCTGTTAAGGCGCTGTCTAGAAACAAATGCTATACACAGCGGCTTCACAAGAAAGATGAATGGCACATGGCTGGTTCCAAATGTACATTACAAAAGGAGGAAGGGGGAAGGGAAAATTAGGAATATGACACCACCTCAATGAATCCTCGCCCAGTGATATTTGGTATAGAGCAGGAGAATCTGAGGCATTGCTGTTCATCATCCTCAACAGAGCTATCCGCATCATCCATCAAATCATAACAAGTTTCTTGTGCCAGATACTTCCCCTCTAGAGCACAGAGTAACCTGTAAAGACTCAAGATCTAGAATTTAGTGTTTGTGCGAATATCGAAAACAAAGTAATGACGCATGAATGAACGATGAAAGAACCTTGTGGTGGAACGAGAAAGGTTAAGGCCTTTTACTACAAATTCAGCTCTCTCAGATAAGGAGATCGCAATTGGTTTGATGCATGATATCCGGCAACTTTTATCCGTTTTAAGAGGCAAGGGTGTGTCTAACACAACTTCACCTGCAGGACAGACAAAACTAATCAAAATGTCTCTCTCTTACAAGATAATTGTTTTTGGTCAATCCTCATTATGACTAGAAAATAAAGAAAGAAAACATGACCAAAATCAATAAACCATAATGGAAAACCAAAACAGCGAGATTCTTATATAGACCCTAAATACACACAATGTGTACACAGACGCACAGATGTGAGAGAGAGAGAGAGAGAGAGAGAGAGAGAGAGAGAGAGAGAGCAAACCATTGTATGTAAATGCTACAAAATGTTGCACCCTTGTATACACCCATCCTGTTCTCCAAAAAGGATCATCCGCAGCATCAAGAAGTGTTTTCAAACTGGATCCCAGATGACAACAGAACTGTATGCAAAAATAATTTAATGACATAAATCCATAATAATTAAGGACATGAAGAAAAAGTCTTCCTCGTACAAAGATCAGCCATCTACGTTCAAGCATCCAGAAGCATACCTCCGCCCACGTGGATTTTTCTAGACGAAAGTAAATTGTCAAAATGATACAGCCCGGCCTTATGTAGCTTTCAATGTTCGTAGGACTGTGGGATAACCAGTCAAGGATCTGGATATTCATATAATTTATAAAAATCATGTTGTCTGTGGAATGAAACACCAAAATATATTGAAAAGTACCAAAATCAAGGGAAAAATAGTACCTGTGATCGCAGAGCAAGCGGAAGTTCACTTGGGTCTTTTCCAAATAGTTTAAAAACAATTCGGTCTGTGCGACTCTGATATGTGGCAGAAAAAGAGCAGTTAAGAAACGTAAAACTGCAGATACATTCTACATACTGGCCTTTTACATAAATAATGCATGTTCCATGGGATTGCTATAACTACCTAGTAACTTTAGCCTCAATTCTATTAACAGTATCAAGCAGATGCGTACACAATGAGTGTGTGTGTGTGTGCGCGCTTGTGCTTGTAAACTGCCATATTGGTTTGACAGAAGAGGATAACTGATCTCAAATTTTATGTCACAATTGAAGCATTTCTTAGATATATGCCATAACCAAGTGGCGAGCGCACTTCACCTCACCATTGTTTGGGCGATCAATGGGAAAGATACACAGAGAATTTCAGAACAGAAAACATGACTGCCTAACTACTCTCAAGGATAGAACAAAGCTATTCTACTATCCAAACAAAAGGACAAGTTATCTGCGTATAATGATTAATGACCATTGACAGATTAATCCCTAGTCTCAAGGGGGAAAAAAAAGATGACTACAGTTCTGTACACAATGAAATGAAAGACTAAACTGTTGAGGTCATTCAATATAATCTGATGAACATGAGCAGTGGGCTGAGCATCATCCACAACAAAGGCATTTTTAAGCATTACATTACCAAGCAATTATATGGGGAATAGATGCAACTACAGCAAGGATATACCTGAGCCTCTCCACTTGAACTTGATGGTGACTGAGTAGAAGTTAAGTCTGAATTTCCGCTTGTCTGAGGTGGGCTTGACTTGTGAGAATCGCGCTGCATCCATGAAGGAAAACCAAGAGATGCAGTGCCTGGACTTGCAGGAACATGAGAATTCCCTAGGTTCTCTACAAAGTCCTGTGAATCATCATATGTACTATTTAAATCAATGTCATTTAACTGGAACCTTCTGCTTGTAGGTTTCGGTGTAACTGATTTGGATTCAGAACTGTCCCTTGATGCCGGTAATATTGAACAATGTCCTTTAGGCCTTAAAGGGTCCTCAGGATTGACACCATCATCCATATCTACCAACTTTCGTGCAGTCTGGACGGATGTCCCACTGTTAAATAAACCTTGAGATCCCTGCAGCAATTTAGATATGTTTCTTCCATCAGCCGTACCAGCAACATTGGCTAAGCTCCTCAAGAAATGAGATACGACATCCTGGTCCTTTGTTTGATCAGAACTACTAGCTGCAATTTATAAATGGCATAATATGTGGATTTAAATAAGTCTAAGATACAATGTCTCAGTAAGACAGAATATTTGAATGTGCAATGAATAAGGCAAGTACTTACAGTGCATATTCGAGAGTATTCTCAGCAAGCTAATCAATAGATAACTGCTTCCACTTTCATTATTTAAACAGCCTCCATTAACTGCAGTATCAGGATTTGTTTTTCTTCTCCTCCTATTATGGCCAGCCAAACGCCTACGGCAACTTCTCTTCCCTTCATCAAACTCTTGAAGAGCATGAAACCTGTCCATGAGTGTTAACCATGTTACATTTCATTCAAACAAAGAAAACTCTGCAGAACTCACAATACTAAAAAAAAAGATTCATGAACAGCCATGGACAACAAACGCATAACAAGAAACTTACACAACCAAACTCTGTATTTCATCTTACTTCAAAGAAAAACGTGGAAATGTTTCGACAACCAAGAAATAACAATAGAATGGTACCAACCTGCTACACTGTTGACAGAATCGCTGCATAACGTTTCCAACCAGTGCTTTAGTTGCCTTAGAATGCATATCACAGACCTTATGCCGCCGGTGGTAATCCTTGGCATTGCTAAGATCAGCCTTACAGTCCTCCACCTGACAAACCGCACGGTTTGAAGTAGTCCCAATTATCTTTGTTTTCTTCCCAGTTTGTACTTCTTCTTCCATAAGGGGGTAAGTTTTCCCACCGAGCTTAAGATTAAGAGATGCAGCTTCATCATTCAACTCTCCGTTTTCTACAAAAACATCCCTTCTCCGTTTCTCCAATTCTCTTGTACCTTTCTCATTCCCCCGACTGATATTATCCGAACCAGAAGAACTGTTGGACAAACCAGCATCCGACAGAGTTTCTGGCCTGACCGGAAAAAACTGCCTACTCCTATTATCAGATGGTGTAGAATTCAATGGACTAGCAGTAAAAAGATCACCATCCCATTTCCAACCATTCAAATCCCATTCCATACTCCTTTTCCCAACTCTCGTCAAATCCGGCACCATCATACCACGAGAATTTCGAGCCTTTCCTCCGAATTCAGACTCCATAGATCAAGATACAAAAAACCCAGAAATATTACAGCGCACCAATTCAAACTCCACCAAATACAAACACCCAATTGAACAACAACAACAAAACTCAAGAGATAAAACTACAAATTTCACCCCAAAACAAAGAACCAATAACACTACAGCCCCAGAAATTTCTTGAAATTGTTCTTTCCAACAACCCCAGAAAACCAACAACAGCAACCCAGCATATCAAAGGAGCTAAACTACAGCTGCCCAGAACCCAAAATCCACCAATTAGCCACTTATTCTCTCAACATCTCAGTACAAAAAACCATACTTGCAAGCCCACAACTACATCCTGGCAATGCTTCCAACTCCATGGAAAGAAACTTGAGCTGAAAGAACTTCAAGAACTAAATTTTTTATTTTTTTTTGGGTCAAAGAACTTATCTTTTTATGTGGAAATAAAGAGGAGAGAGAGTGATGAGAGAGAAACTTGCCGGCAGGTTGGTGAATTGTTGGAGGTGAGTGAGAGCTGACAAAGAAATGGCTGAGATCGCAGGCTGAGGCAGAGAGAATATAGGGCCCCGAGGCAAAACTAATCAGCTTCGGCACATGAAAATTAGGGAAACGTAGCAAAAAGGCCCCCTCTCTCTGTATAAATGCGGTTTCAGTGGGAAGAGAGAGAGTGAGAAAAGAGGTGACAGGTGTGGTGGTGGTCACTTGTCTTTTGGGAATGAGGATATTTTTTCGGATTTTTCGAATTTTTAAATTATGTTCGTTCATTTTACATAGAACGGTTAATAATTATTTTAAATATTTTTATTTAAAATTAAACATAAACAGTATATTACGAAAACTGATCGCACTATGTATAATGAACGGACATAATTTGAGGATCCCTAAAATCCTCACAATGAGGATCCAATTCTCATTCGTCTTTTGGAAGCTAGGGCACTGAAATGACATGTTTCTCCTTTTTATTTCAACAAGAAACTAAATCAGTGGTACAAGTCACGAGGTGTATTATTTAATTGATATATCAAAAAAATGTACGATATGATTAATAATATGTTTCAGTTTTATGATATGTTAATAAATAGTATATTTATAGCATAATAAATGAAACAATAACGTTATGTGACCATAAAAGCAGCACACTGAAAAATTTAAAAATTGCTCCACCCATCAAATAACTCTCACTCATCCACTTCCATTTGAACTGATTGTGTTGTTAAATCAAGATCAAGATTTAATGATTGAATCATTGGCAATTAAAACCAAAGAGTAGTTCAAATAAAACGACATAATAATTGAAAAAAAATAGTATTTATTGTCGAAATTCATAAAATAGTTGAAAAAGTTAAACAAGATTATACTTGTGTTTTGTATAATGTGTAGAAACAATGAATCGGACGTATCGTAGCGGACAACAATTTCAAATCAAAATATGAATCAACATGTCTCTGTTGAGAGATTTTTTAATGCGACCGGTACATAAAGTGGTATACCACGTATCATTATACAAATTGTGGGATATGTGTGTTAAAAAGTTAATAACTTAAAACATAAAATTTTATACCACTTATATAAAAACACGTGGTGTACCTTCCGTATTCCGGTCATAACTAAAAATTTCTTGTCTCCATGATTGGACTCGCAGACTTGCAGTCCTATTATTTTAATTATCCTTCAGCTTTTTTTTTAATTTTTTTTAACATTAAATAGGGAAGGGTAGGTTTAGTCTTATAATGAGATAGTAATAATGTGATTCAAATTTGTTTTTGGCGAGAATCGAACTGAATACCTCTCACTTACAAGTGAAGAGAAATACTAGTAGACCGTAGTACTAAATGACTTTTTTTTTGTTTTTGCTAGTTAAAATAAAGGGAAACTTTGGATGTGGTCCCTAGCTGTGAATATTATTTGACTGAAACCTTATTGGTTTTCAATTTTCGATCCAAGTCCCTGAAATTAATGTGATAATTTATTTCTATGTACGTTACTATATTTTTTAAATTAAAAATTGAAATTTATAGTTGTTTATATTAATGAGATTTTAAATGAAAAACCATAATTTGTGGGATTAAAAATATTAAAATATAATTGTGTGTGTGTATATAAACATGGGTACATTCTTCAAAATCACAAAAAAAAAGAAAGATATTAGGCTTAATAAAATTAGTAAATTTCTTCGATTAAACTTAACATGGATACATTCTCAAATCAAAGGGGAAAAAAAGTACCCATATAAGTTTAAAAATGGATTAGAAAAAAAAATTGAATAAATTTTATATAAAAAAAATGGTACATTTTACATATAACAAATTGGTATATTTAAGAATGAGTACATTTTAAGATTAAAAATTTGAAAAAAATTACATGAATGGTACATATAATTAGCATGGGTACATTTAGCAAAATTATAAATGGGTACATATAAATAAAAAAATATGGGTACAAATACAAATAAAACTTTATAAAATATGGGCACAAAAAGAAATTAATATATGGGTACAAATTAAAGCTGAAAAGAAAATTGGTACAAATTAAAAAAGGGTTGCAAATTAAAAATGGGTACAAACTAAAAAATAAAAATATATGATAAAAAATTTAGCCATAAATATAAATATACTAATTGAAACATTTTTAACATTAAATGAATATATTTAGAAATAAAAATATTTTATTATTGAAATAATTAATTATGTTATTAATACCAAGGACCTTGATCAAAAATTAAAAAAGAATAAGATTTTAATCAAAGAAGTAGCAAAAGGAAAGATGAAAACCTAATTTCCCCTAAAATAAATAAATCGGAGAAACAACGAATTGCAACCGGATATGCTGAATAGTCTATAAGCTGGACAGTTTGACACTTTCATAAAAAACGAGACCATTGTATTTAAATTAGTGTTATACTTACTGTTTAATTGTGTCATTTTTGTAATAGGAATAGGACTTGATGCGACATTTGACCTCACGTGAGGACCAACTTTCGAAAGCACATAGCCCCAACCTTTCTGAGTCGGTCATACACTGTGATACAAGTCCGAATTCACCAATTTTAGCGAGAGTGGTCTGACTCCCAATTCACCTACTAAATATTACCTTTTGTTTAAGAGAACTGTTTATAAAGCAAAAGAGATTCCAAGTTCGAATCTTCTATCTCGTCAAAATCAATGTTTGTAGGTGCTTTAGGACGTAATGACAAGGAGCAACATACTTGTCTCAATAATACAACCTGGTGCGGAATCCTCAAAAAAACATACAGAAACAATCTAAAAGGCCGTTTTCATGTCTATTTAATCGGTCAATAATTATATTATCATTAATACATACCGTGCAATACCTCTCGTCGAAATCTTAGCAGAAACAAAAACCGGTACATTATTTTCCCTAGAGTTATAGGTTCATATATGTGATCACCAGAAACGGCCTAAAGCAAGAGGGAACTAAGATTTGAGAAGCATAAACAGCCTTAGATCGCTCCATACTTCAAGAGTTCCCACCTGAAGGGCTGGAAGATATAAACGACTTCAGGCTCGCTTTTGAAGAGCAAGGCCGCGCAAACACAGACAGCAGCAATGGCTACCATTGACAGCATTGCCGGCCTGTACACAAGCGACCTAGTGTTGCCATAAGCTAGTTTCATTTCACATAGCTTGCAATGTGCCTGCATTGCTTTCTTATCAATCCTTTCGGTCTCCAAGCTGGAGACTTTTGAGGACTTATGCCCGTCTAATTGTTTCTGTTTGCTGCTGCTGCCTAGGATAACGCCAGGGATATCAAGCACCACGTGCCCACTTTCATGTTTCTTGCTGATTTTCCTCTGGACAACTTGGACGTAGTTGTAGCGGCCTAGCAGACATGCATAATTTTTTGGTGTCAATCCTGTACTGTCTCGAGCATTTCCCCAAGCCTTAATTCCCACCTAAAGAAGCAGAGACGTCAACATTTGTATGCTTGAAAATAGAACGATTTGAAGTATCAAAACTCATGTGCGACACAGAATGAGCCAACACGAGTCAATTGTATGAGCAAATGGTCAAACACGTACGAGAAAAATGGATGCTGATGCAGACCTGTTGTGAGTTTTACCTCCAATTAAAAAGAAAACTGTGTCAAAGAAGATCAATGAGAAATTACCTTTCCAGGATCATCAGTTAAGGCATCCAATATGTTTTCACATCCATCAGTACTGGCTGCAACATGAAGAGGAGTTAATCCCATCGGCCCAACTGCGTCAGGTTTAAATAGGAATTTGTTGCCGTCCCCGCCAACTTGTTGCCTTTGCTCAGATCCTGTTTCACCTAACCCTTTATCTAGGACAAATCTTAACAAGAGTTCCACCATAGACCTGCACTTTCTTCGTACTGCTCTGTGGAGGAGGCTCATATCCAACAATGCAAGCTCAATAGAAGGATGTTCTCCAGCGTCAACGGTACCCTCAAGCAGAATGCCTAAGAGTTTCTTCACTACAGCACACCAATCATGGTCCATGGAGAACTCCAAAAGCAACCTGAACCGTCTAAAAGGAAATAGATCTAGGTTGGGATCCATGTGACCGAGCCTAAATTTAGTGTGACCTCTATGAAGGAGCCAACCCAATTCATGTATAAAGTCCATCGCTTGGTTCTTGGCTTCCAATTTTTCAGGTTCTGCTTGGATGTCATCAGCAGTCTCAGCCCCCTCAATTGCAGCCTCCAGCATACAAATCTCTGAACATACTTCCTGCTCGGCAACTATAAATGGAAAGAAGCTGCTGCTGAGACCATGGTCTTCAACCTGAGATAAAAATAAACAAAATAACGATAATATAAAGAAAAAATTATTAAAAAGTCAGAAGATTCAGAACTCCCAGATTTCATATATTCTTCAAAAACCGAAACTAAATAGTTTACGCAAAGCACTCTTCTATTCATGAACAACAAGTTGTTCAGGACACAAGTTGTCCAATGTACTAATTCAAATCACAACACTGAAGAACTTTTGAAAAGAAATATCAGTGGTCGACTTAAATATTTGTTACTGATCTTGCTCTGCTAAAAAAATTCATTAATCTGTCATACACAGACCTCAATTGACTATCAATTGGCAAGCTCACTTCAAAGGAAATGTAAACATATATCAGGCAAATGACAGCACCTCAATGAATCCTCGGCCAGTAACATTTGGTATAGAGCAGGAGAATCTGAGGCACTGTAGCTGATCATTTTCAATGGTTGTATCAGCACCATCTACCAAGTCATAACAAGTTTCTTGGACTAGATACTTCCCTTCCAGAGCACAGAGCAACCTGTAATGAGCTAGGACTTAGTATTTGCCCAGTTATCCTGATAATTATTAATTCATAAATTATATATATACTAAAAGAGAAAAAAGCCTAAAACACTGTTCATTCACCAGTGTTATGCCTTTTTTGCCCTCGAGTTGCTCTGTAAATTTAGGTTTTTGTGTGTTTTATACAGTGAAATGGCATTTTTGACCCTGGGTGTCCAATAGAAGTCTCCCGACTTCTTCCTCAGAAATCGCAGAAATCAAAAAGGAAAAAACTGTGCTCTGCAACATGAACGGCAATTTCAATTCAGCTTCGTGAGATCTGTGCGATCTTTGCTTTAGGTTCTTCTTTTAATTGTTATGTGTGTAGCAGTTTTGTTCAGTTAGATATCTAATTGTTGATTATCAGTTAGGGTTTGTGGGTTTGATTTGTCAAGAGTTTTGCCTTCTGGGTAGTTCTACCTTCAGCTCCAGAAGAACCTTCACTGAAAAAAGTTACCAGGTTAGTGATTGCTTTCAAAAAGTTACCCAATTGGATTTTTTGTTTCTGTGTTCAAGAGAAAGAAGAAAGGTAAGAACTTTCAGCTGAGATAGTGCCCAACTCTCAAGTGTACTGTAATTTTTTATCATTTCCAAAATTACCTTCTGTAACAGAGAAAAGGGTGATGCATTTGACAAAGTTTGATGCTTTTTAGGATCGGTAGGCCACTATTTCTATCTAACTCCACAGGTAGTTTTTAACTTTTTATATGTTTAAGTTTTTTTAATATAAATTTTGAGTGATGTTTCATTCTTAAGCCGTGGTTTTTTTTGCTTTGCAGTTTCCAGTTTCTATTTGCACAAAGAACTTTCAGACAGGGTATAACTTCTTCAGGTGTGTGCTCTGTATATTTCTCGAATTTCGATTTCTCAAATCGCTATTGTTTATTAGATTTTGCTTTCGATCTGATTCCAATTGAGTTCAATTTTGAACTTGAATTTATATTCGATTTTGATTTACACATGTCCTAATTTTTTTTGAAGAAATTTAGAGATGAAGGTATTCAAGTTGGAGACTTTGAGTTCAGCTTTTTTCAAATTTGTACAACCTCTTTCTCTATTTTCGTTAAATTTCTGGAATTTTTTGTATAATTTTATGAAGCATTTATTTTTTTTATTAATTAAATTACAAATAAGTATTAATGGCCTTCATTTGGTACCAATCAATCAAGTGAGAGATGTGTTGTCTGAATGTTTGATTTTGCTTGAACCAGTCTCTCCAAGTAGGAGAAAGAGAAGGATCCGAAAGGAAGCAAGGCACGACATGGAACAAGCAAGCTCATGAGAATGTTAACATTCAAGGGACTCGGGGGAGGGTGACTGATCAACTGAAAAAACTGAGGTATATGGTTTTTCTCTATGAATTCCATAAACATGCATGTATTTACATCTAATATTAACAGTACAAGGAATCAAATAATTAAAATTTGACCTAGAAAAATATTAGTTAAGTAAGCCGGTTCGCAAGTGTTTGCAGTGCACATATAATATGTTCAATTTCTTGAAAACCGTCTTTATTTTTCAGATTAAACTGAGAAATTTGAAAAACCCTGTTCAAGATTTTGCTTGAAATCGTGGTTTGGGATTAAATAGCAGGGTCAGATCCAGTATTCCGAGAAGTACTTCAATGGTATCTATGAGTACAGGTATGCTCCTTTCTGCTTCGTTTTCTTTCGATTTTTCTTCATTTTTTTATAAACTTTTTGTTTGTTTTCAATGTTGGTACAGGCATGTGGCTAAACTGCTCCCAAAAAATGGGCTTCTCTGCAAGGAAATTTATTCTCTAAGGTCATTTATTAGGGTTTTCACTTTCTTTGATTGTAATATGTCCTTTTGAGAAATGCTTTGAGATTTGTTTGTGTTATTTTGGGTTTTGTGTAATCTTGGAATCTTTCCTTTTTCTTAAGTGAGATTTGGGCTTTTCGGTTTCGTTTACAGTTCTTTTGAGTGTCCATGAATTTTCAATGCTGGGTTTCTGTGGATTTTGTTATTTGAAGAGGGAAACTATGGATTGGTTTGTTACTTGGTAGATACGTTTATATGCATCAAATTATATACATTCCCTCCTACTCAAATGTTCAAATGTATTCATTTATGTATGTTTCTGCATTCACTTTTGTATACGTGTGTTAATAGCCATATATACAATACAGCCATTTAGATTTGGTTAAATGAATAATGTACGTATATAAATCGGTCATTTCACACATATAGATTGATAGTTAGAATGAATCGAAATTTCGTGAATCGGTCATGCACTTTACGTGATTTCTATGCAGGAATGCTGGTGAATGCCTTATTTAATTTCCAAGAAATTGAAGCTGAGAATATGGTATTTTCCTTTTGCTATGGAGAATAGTGGATTCTGTGGTGCAGTAAATATGAGGCCCAATAAAAGTGTTTTTTTCCTTCTCTCTTATATTCATCTATTTTCAATATCGGATTGGATTTGTATTAAGGGTTTTGTTGATCTGATATTATTGATAAAATACTAGAAAACCCACCTGAACTTAAGCACTTTTAGGGGTTTGTTCTGCTTTTGGTTCACTTAATATTCATACCTGTTTATGTTTTTACTTTTTAAGTGTATGTTTTTAAGTTTTTTTTTTTTTTTTTGTTCTGTGTAAGAATGTGTTCAACATGGTTTCTTTTTCGCACATCCTTTCAATAATTTAGATTGATTTCACCCCTAATCCATTGACAGTTACTTTGTATACGTTAGCGATGGGCCTACTTCTTCAGCTTAGTGGGCACCGTACCTTTAGCAGAGCGTCTAGGTAATGCGACTGAGTAAGTGCTAGCTTTTTGTTTAAGCATTAAGTTATCTTAACTTTGCTAAGGCTAATTCTTAAGTTTTTCGTTGTTCTCTTAACTTTATGTTTTTTATTTTTGTAAATATCATTTAGTAATTTACTATAATCTGATTGCTTTATCATTTGATACTCAATAATTTCTCCAGCACTTCAATTCTTTCTTCTTTTTGCAGAAATAATGCATTAAGCACTTGAACTGTTAATTGATCCTTTTCCATTTGCATGTTGCAGTACTTTATGAAGACTCAAAGATGCAAATTTGTATGAGGTGCAAGTTTAATCATCCGAAGGACAAAGTGAGTATACCATAGTACTACAACTTTCCAATAAGTGGTTCCAATGATATAGTTTCATATATAATACTCTTACACTCTCTTTTACTAATTTTTGTTACACAATCAATCACTCACAGGTCATACTATTCATAGAGTGGTTCAAAGAATTCCAAGAGCTTCATTCTTCCTCTACTTCGAATCAAAACCGAATACTGCCTATCCAAATTTTCTCACCCTTTCATTCCTACCTCCTCCACCTCTTCATCCTTGCTCCACCGTGAATCGAAACCAAAAGTTGCTCATCCAAATCAATTTCGGTTCACTCAAATCCTTAGAACCCTAAAACCCAAATTTCTCCAGATCATTCCAAAATTCAATGGCAAACACAAAACCCAGATCCCTAATCTCACTCGATAACGTGTCAAAGGCTGGGCATCCAGTTCTCTCACGTGGCTCCCGTTGGATCCAATATGCTTTTGCGGCTGCCAATCTACAGGTAAAGCTTAAATTTACATACAATTTTTTTTTTCTTGATTGGAATTTGGGCTTTTTGTTCCTCCTTTTTTTTGAGAAGAAGCTTTTTGTTCCTCCTTAATCCCAAAGTTCTGTAATTTATGCAACTTTGATCGAAAGACGTTTTTTATTGCTGAAAATTGTTAACCCCAGTTCAGGTATTCATTTGCTCATTAAAATTGCGTTTTGGATTCCGTAACCGAACCTCCTTGCTCCTCTTTTAACTCTAGAATCTTCAGTATATGTGGGTTTTGCTTTGAATTTGATAAACCTCTCTGTGTTCATGAGCTGATACAGTTTTTGGGTACTAAGTCAAAATTCTGTTGGATAGGAACCCATAAACAAGTATGAGGAAGTGTGTGAATCATCACTCAGCAAGGGTGATTGGCGATAGAAATTGGGTTATTCCATTCATTACTGGCTTTATCATATTCATTACCATATTTTTCTTAAAAGGGTTTTGGCTCTGGAAAGAGATAGAGATCGGTGACAATGATCGGAGTTCATCGCTCTATGGATGATCCCAGTGTAGCGCTGGTTTTCAACTCTGGTGATTTGTAGGGTTTTGCGGGGATTTCGTTTGGATTTCTGGGTAAGCAATTGCCACCTCTATTCAACTTAAATTTAGTTCCCTCGTTTTGTTTCTCAAATTTGTTTGATGGAAAGATTGTTTTAT
This sequence comes from Heteromeles arbutifolia, assembly GCA_024362995.1. Taxonomy (NCBI): domain Eukaryota; kingdom Viridiplantae; phylum Streptophyta; class Magnoliopsida; order Rosales; family Rosaceae; genus Heteromeles; species Heteromeles arbutifolia. Next base: position 27,455,774 of record JANCRC010000006.1, read on the forward strand.
CCTTTACTAAACAGTTGTTAGGATTAATAGTTTTGATTTCTTTTGAATTTATTTTTTATTTTATTTTGAAGCCCTGAATTTTGCAAAGACTGTCTACCCTGTATGTACACCAGATGCTCCTGACATTTCAAATAAGGTAACTTCCCAAACACTGATGTTTCGCTTTTTTACTGGTATATGTAATCCATTGAGTTCTGTAACTTTACTAATATTCATTTAGTATGCAAGTTAAATTGTTATTTTTCGGTTTGTCAATAATTTTGCTTTTCTACTCTACATCCTGGAGAGGTTGCCATGTCAAGGAGTTAAAGTTTTGCTTAATAGATAACAGTTGTTTTTAATCTTAGTCTCTAATACGTATGGTCTTGATCATGTCTTTTATTTTGGTGGCAGTTAGGCGTCACTAGATGGTCTACTAAAGCAGCTAAGGGTATTGAAATCAGTTATGGTTGATTGGTGGTGGGGAATTGTAGAGGGATATGGTAGACATGAGTATAATTGGAATGGATACAAGAGGCTCTTTTAGATGGTACAGGCCTGTTTTATATAAATACGTTTTTTCACTAACAGAAGCTTCTCTCTCTCAGTGGGCATATAAACACCACCTGTGGTTAATTGTTTTGCAATCTTTGTGGTCATTTTTATTCTTTCCATGGTTTCCTGTAATGCTTGGCAAAGTTTTGAGAATTAGTCTCTACAATGTGGGAACCAAGGAACTCACTTCCCCTTCATGCTCTGAATTCACACTCAGTCTGGAGATTATATAATCATTTGGGCATGGTTTCTCTCTAGGATAAAGCTTCTGTCTGGCTATATATATGGAATTGGGTTTGTGTAATTAATGTCAAATAATTGAGTGAAAGAGTTAAGCTCTCCTTTTACGCAACAAACAATCCCTCTCTTTTTGTAAACCAATCCAACCAAACCTTTCTTATTTATCTTAAACATATAAAACCAACACCTTCTGTGATAGTATAGATAAAAATGCTTTTCTTTTTTTAATGAAATGATTTGGGTTAGTCAAGTTATATATAAGACTTTATTGTCGGACTATATTATAGATGAATAATAAATATTATGTGGATTCAGTTGCTTTCATTTATTTTTAAATAATTTACAAATGAGTGTTAAATTTTGATTACGGTTTCAAACCCGCAGCAGAGCGCGGGCATCTTTGCTAGTAACATCTAAACTAGAGAGGTCCACATAATCATTGGGCTTACTGAAAAAAGGTAATGGAGCTTTAATGAAAGATGAAGGATACCTTGTGGTGGCACGAGAAAGATTAAACCCCTTTACTGCAAACTCAGCTCTTTCGGATACAGAAACTGCAATTGGTTTGATGCATGATATCCTGCAGTTTTTATTGCTTTTCAGAGGTAAGGGTGTGTCTAAGACAACCTGACCTGCAGGAAAGACATAACTAATCAAAAAGACTATTCTTTCGTAAGACCATTATTTTGGTAAATCCCTAAATGAGCTAGTAGATATGTGAAGGAATAACAAAATAAAGCAAGACATACATACATGGACCCATGTGCGCATGTGTGTGCGCATATGCATAAAAAATAGATGCATGTGTGTGCGCGCGCACATATCACAGAAATATGCATAAAAAATAGGTGTGTGTGCGTATGCGTGTGCTTGTGAGAGAGAGAGAGAGAGAGAGAGAGAGAGAGCAAACCATTGTACGTAAATGCTACAAAATGTTGCACCCTAGTATACACCCATCCTGTTGTCCAGAAAGGATCATTGGCAGCATGTAAAAGTCGTTTCAAAATGGATCCCAGATTACAGCACAGCTGTATGCAAACATAACAATTAAGGACATGAAAAGAGATCTTCCTGATACAAAGATCAGCAATCTACATTCTGGCATCAGCACAGAACCATACCTCCTCCCACGTGGATTTTTCTAGACGGAGGTAAACTGTCAAAATGATACATCCCGGCCTTATGTAACTTTCAATGTCTGTGGGACTGTGGGACAACCAGTCGAGAATCTGGATATTCAAAATATTTCATAAAAGTGTTGTATGTGCGATGAAACACAAGTTACATTGTGAAGAACTAAAATCAAGGCACCAAATATTACCTGTGATCGTAGAACAGATGGAAGATCATTTGGATCTTTTCCAAAGAGTTTAAAAACAATACGATCCGTGCGACTCTGAAACATGGCAGAAAAGGAGTGGTTAAGAGACGTAACAGTGCAGAAACATTTTACACACTGGCCTTACATACTAAAAAATATTAAAAAAAGGATACTTGACTCTAATTGCTATAGCCTACAACCTCCTATAGTTCAACTACAATTCTATTAACCTTATTAAGCAGAAGCATACGCACACATTTATATATACAAAGCACTATACAAAAGAAGAGAATCCATCTCAATTTTTACATCACAACAGAATTATTTATTAGGTTAGGTATGCCGTAACCAAGAACTTCATGTTTTTTCAATCAATTGACTAGGCAAATGGACAAGTCAAGAATGCAAAGCATTGCCACCTAAATGCTGAATTAAAGTGAGAACAAAGCTATTTTTATATCCAACAGAAGGGGACAGGTTATGGGATATACAAGCATTAGTATACCGAGCAATAACTAGGAATGAGATGCAATTACAACAAGAATATACCTGAGCCTCTCCACTAGAACTTGATGAAGTTGAGTAAGAAGTCCCACTTGTCTGAGGTGGGCTAGACTTTTGCAAATCCTGCCGCATCCATAAGGGAAAACCATGAGACACTGTCCCTGAATTTACAGCGGCTTGAGAATTCCCTAGGCTGGCCAAATAGTCCTGGGAATCGTCGTATGTATTATTTAAATCAATGCCATTTAACTGCATCCTCCCCGTTGTAGCTTCAGGTGCAACTGATGTGGATGGAACTCCGTCTCTTGAGGGAAATGGCTTGGTGGCATTTACACCTGAAACAACTTGTAGACCTCCATGATCGGCATCAACTGAAGATATTCTCCTGAAATCTGATGCAGGTACTGTAGAACACTGTCGTATAGGTCTTGAAGGGTCCTCACGATTACCACAGTCATCCATCTTAGAGGCTGAAACAGAAGGCTTACTTGGTTCACAGCCATTGGAGACTGTATCTAGGACCTTTTGTGCAGTCTGAATTGATGTCCCACCATTTAGTAAACCTTGAGATGCCGTAAGCAATGCAGACATGTTCCTTCCATCAACCGTACCAGAAAGATTGGCTAGATTCTTCAAAAGATGAGATAGCAAATCCTGATCCTTTGTTTGATCTGAACTATTAGCTGCATTTTATAGAAGGTATAAAAAAATGGAGTTGAGTAAGCCACTTATGACAAGAAAAACAAACACAATCAACTAAATACTATAATAACATGATTGCTGAGACATAATTTCCTAAATAATTGTTTCTAGGGAATTAGAATTCAATTTAATAAGCCCATCGTTCATGCATCCTATAATGTGAAATATGGACAGTCCAACAATCAGAGCAAGAAAGTGCAAAAAACAATGGTGCATAGGATGAAATTCAAGCATACAAGGAGTGCTCTGGCATATAAAACTTGAAATTTTTCGACATGAAGGTCTGCACAAAATTTTGACTTTCTATCGAACTAACCTCAGAAAAACTGAAAACTTTCCATGACTAGGCATCAATATTCAAATTTTGCTCAAATTAACCTCAGAAAAACTAGCACTTTGTCATTCGTACAGAAAAAAATAGCACGCCTTAAGCAGTTAGGGACTCATCAAGTAATATGTCATATCTCCACACGAAAAAAATGAGTTGTTTATTGATAGTCATTTTCCTACAAGCCTCAATCAAATAATGACAAAACCCAAGAGCAAAAGACCACAAGAACTTTGACATCAGCAGATGGCAATCAGCACACAATTCTATAACCAATTAACATATCAATTTATTGTCCAGGTAAAGCAGCCGGAACTTGAATGCCAATAAGACAAAGATTTACAGTGCATGTTGGAGAGTATTCTCAGCAAACTAATCAATAGATAACTGCTTCCTCCTTCATCATTCAATGAGCCTTCATTAACTACAGTATTGGGATGTGTTTTTCTTCTCCTCCTATTGTGGCCAGCCAAACGCCTACGACAACTTCTCTTTCCTTCATCAAAATCTTGAAGAACATGAAACCTGCCCATGAGTATAACCACTATGCAAATTCAACAAAAAAATCTGCAAACTTCGAGTATATCTAACACAGTGACGAACAACTGTGGACCCAAATCATCAGAACAACAAACTCCGTATTTCATCTTCTAAAAACAATGTCTATAACTTACACAATCAAACTCTGTATTTCATCTTTTAGAAACGTCTATAAGAAATCAACAAATAAATGTCCGTGACCTTAATTGAAGAAAATTTTGAAATGTTTCTCACCATACAAGGACAACCATAGACTTGAACTAACCTGCTACACTGCTGACAGAACCGCTGCAAAACATTTCCCACCAGCGCTTTAGTTGCCTTAGAATGCATATCACAGACCTTATGTCGTCGGTGGTAATCCTTGGCATTGCTAAGATCAGCCTTACAGTCCTCCACCTGACAAACTGCTCGGTTTAAAGTAGTCCCAACTATCTTCGTCTTCTTCCCAGTTTGTACCTCTCCTTCCATGATTGGGTAAGCTTGCTCGCCAAGCTTGAGATTAAGAGACCCAACTTCATCGTTTAACTCTTCATTTTCTACAAAACTAGTCCTTCTTCTTTTCTCCAGCTCTCTTTTACCTTTCTCATTCCCCGGACAGATATCATCCGAACCAGAAGAAGAAGTGTTGGACAAACCAGCAGCGGAGGGAGTTTCCAGCGGCCCAAGCGGAAACAACTGCCTACTCGTACAATCAGATGGTACAGCATTCAAAGGACTAGCAGTAAAAAGATCACCATCCCATTTCCAATCATTTAAATCCCATTCCAAAGTCTTTTTCCCAACAGCCTTCAAATCCGACACCGTCGGACTATAGAACTTCCGAGATCCGCCTCCGAAAGCCTCCATAAATCAAAATTCCACAAAAACCCAGAATTTTTGTAATGGCAATAGTCCAATTCCACCAGATATAAATACCCAATTCAACAAATAAAATCAAGCCCAGATATGTAGCCTTAGATTTCACCCAGAAATCAATAACTTTACACTACAAGACCACAAATTTCTGGCAATTATTCTCTCTAGGCTCGCCAGAAATCCAAAAGCAGTACACCACATAGCAACAGAGCTAAAACAGCAGCTGCCCATCTGCCCAAAATCCACAAATTACCCATTTATTCCGTCAAAATCCACACAAAATCAGCACACTCAAAACCCATCAATTCCATGACAGCAAAGTTTCCAACTTTCACAAACAAACAGCTTCAAGAGCATAAAATTCTGCAGAAACGAATCGCAAAAACAAACAGAGAAACTTGCCTACGAGAGCTGAGCTGGTAAATCCCAGCAAGAGCGGCGGAAGACGGATGAGATCGCCGGAGGCGGAGGAGTCGGAGAGAATATAGCAATACAAAGCAGCAATTGAAAATTAGGGTTAGGAAAAGACTGTGTAAATGCGGTTTCAGTGGGGGAGAGAAAGAACATTACGGGATTAATTTATTGATTAACAAATTCAATTATATGACGCAGTGGGAGCAAAGGAATCTACACCTCCACAACCGCGTGTGTACGCCTCCCGCTGTAAAAAATACCAACAGGGCTCTCCTGCTCTCTCTCTCTCTCTCTAGTGAGAGAAAGTGTCTAGAGAGAGAGAGTTCTGTACTGGTGTGGCCAATGGAAGTTGAAGAGCTGACTGGAAATTCAGGAACCTTTTTTTATTTTTTAACTCTGCATTTAATCCCAGTAAAAAACCGGGCGTTTCGGGGAAAAACGAGCAGAAGTGACTGCGCGCAGGTGCGACTGACGGTGACTTCGGGTGTCTGTTTTGGATTTTACCGCGACTTTTAAAAAAATAGATAAATAAATAAACAGCCTTCACCAAATAAACCGGTTTTTTTATTTTGTTTAAGAGAAGCACGTAGGAAAAAAATTAATTTTTAATTTTGTTTAGGATAAACACGTAGAAAAATAATGGATTTAACTAACTTCCAAACTAAATGGACCCCAAAATTAAAACCAAACTAACCCGCCGAAAGCTATGTTACCAATTATTTTCAGATCAAGACCTTCAATAAAAATATAAAAAAAAGGTATAATTAGAATCCCCGGTAATTTTTTAACAATTTTTAAATCAAACATTTGTTTTTTTTTTAGATTTAATTAAGACGCTTTAACAGACCGTCACGTCAACATTTGTTATTTATTTAAATTACATATTTTTTTAAGCTAAAATTCTAATTATTGGTTTCCAAATGTGTTCTTTTGAGAGTGTTTTTTTTTTTTATGCGGCCTCTTTTTTAGGGGAATATTTTATGCTTGTTGATAATGTTTGGAAATTAATCTTCACGTTTGAAATTTGTGCTCTCCCATGTTTGAAATTCGAATGGAATTTTTCATTTTAATTGGTGGTTGTTTTTACAAATCTATCTTGTTCCCATTTGGCAACCAGAGAGGATCTTGTATTTGCTTGGCTTCACATCAGTGTTATTGGAGCTTGATTTAAAGAGTGCAGTTAATATGAATAATGCGCATGGAGAATGTTTTTTTGCAGCAAGCTGTATTTTGGAAGAGATTGGTTTCGAAGTTTTAATTGTACTTGGCAGCGGTTAGATAGCAACCAAGCAACTCATCAGGTTGTGAAGAAAAGGAACTGTGACTTTCTTTCATGGATTGAGGATCCTCCAGTATTGCTGGTATATTTTCTTGATACATATATGGTTTTTCCTAAATGATTGTTTGAGAATGGAGTGCGAACTTGGTTGGTACGTTCCAAACTCACATTGCATAAACAATATTTAGTACGTTTTTAATTACAATAACAAACACGTTTGTTACGGTAATTACTTTACGTACCAAATGATTGGTATGTTCAAAATTAAATATTACTTTGCGTACCAAAACGCCTTGTTTTTTTTCTCCTTTGTAGTTATCATTACTATTCTTTTGCTAAATTCACATCAACTTTATGAGATATTAAATTATATCATGATTGACAATAGAAAGGCATGTATTATACAGGTATGCCGTGATTATGATATTATGTGTCAATATGTGTGTAAATTTTTAATTCATATGGCGCTGTAACATTTTCAAAAGGTATCACAATACTTGTGTATTCGGCCGAATTATGTAAATTACTCTCTTGATCGACCAAATGATTGGAAACCCACATTCTTGTGGACCATATTAATTCACTATTGTAGCTAGGACTCTTCTTTTGCCTTTGGGGACAACCATGTGATAGGAACCTATCCACTGTATCCAATGTACGAGTACGCGAGGTTATTGTGACTTGTGAGTTATATAGACACCTCAAATTTTTTAAACTGGCTACAATTTTTACATGTATCTAATACAATTGTCATTAAACGGTTAGATATAATCGTGTGAATAAATACAACCACCATCTGATGGTCGAGATATTAATTATATTAAATACATGTAAGTATTGTCATCGCATTCCAAATTTCCGGCCTTAGTTAACTCCAAAGAAAACTAAAGACCTTATGTCTATTCATATTCAAAAGGTTGCTTTCGGTACTGCCCACAAACACGGTACTATTGTATGCCAGTTATACATTTGTCATTTAGAGTGAAACTCGCAAGAATCAACAGTTTACAACGAACACCTAACAATCACTCGTCCGCACTTAATTTATTATAATTTTTTTTTTACAAATAATAGATTGTTAATTGCTTTCCACAACTACGATAAAACGCCATCTGCTAATTTATTATAAATTGAGACCGTAGAACTTGTCAGCAACCTAAAAACATAACAATTGTAGACTCAAGGTGAAACACAATTTGTGGAACATATTATGTTTATGATTTAACATAATTTCTATTTTGGACCAAACAAAGCTTAAGAACAAGATGACTAGTCCTCTTAATGCCCAATTTTTCAGCCTCTTATATATAAACTGAGAGAATTATAAATTGAAACAAAAGAACATTCGGGAGGGAGTGCTTTGCATATTTCAAAGAAAAATAAAGACCTTTGTGTCTATTCATATCTAGAGGGTTGCTTTGCATATCTTCATACAAACACGCGTGCATGAACGATTATTCATTAATTGTACGTTCATATTGAATAGAGTGAATGCGTCAACAACTGACAATTGTCTCATGCAACCTTATGTTTATGATTTAATGAAGAAATTAAGGTTCCATCAGAAAACAAATTGGCAAGACGAGAAGTAACCTAACTACTTATAAGCACATGCAAAGTCTCTTTTTTCTCAATTCAATACTCTCAACATTTCGCCAAATTTATATTTTGGACCAAACAATGGTTATGAACAAGAGAACTAGCCCTCCTCCTCCCAATGCCCCACTTGCCGGTGAATCAATTGAAACAAAAAGGCCATTAAGTGCGATAAGATTATTACTACTACTATTGTTGGTGTTGGAAGTATAAGAATAAGGAAGCTTAAGGCTTTTGTTACACGAATGTCACATTGTATATTTGGTATTTCAAAAGAGAGAGATGAATGTTTACAATCGTTGATTATGTTTAGAATTTAAAATTAGTATTATATATTAGAAACTTGTTATGCTCACGTATAATAAATGACTATGAGATAATTATAGATGCATCAACAGTTTACCGTCGTTTGACGCGGTTGGGCGATGGACTACCCTAACACTTCTCTTGGTTGGTGTTGGGTTTGCAAAACCAATGGGGATGGAGAGCAGCAGAAGATAATAGTATACAAGGTCTCACAAGGTCTCATGGGTTCACAGTTCACACTCATCACAATACAAACCTCTCTCTGTCTCTCTCTTTCTCTCTTTCTCTCTCTCTCTCTCTCTCTCTCTCTCTCTCTCTCTCTCTCTCTCTCTCTCTCTCTCTCTCTCTCTCTCTCCTGAATTGTATGAGAATCCAAAAAACTGTGCATATATATGAATATGATGCGGTCCCAGAGAGAGCAAATGGTTGGCAGCTCATGTGCATGTTATGGAGGACAGAGCCTGTTCAGGAACGTGCGCCAAATGCCACTGTCATGCATCCAATTAGGAGAGATCTTCCTTTTTAATTACTTAACTTAATCATAATTATTTAATTTAATGTGAGTGTGCATGTTATAATATTCAAAACCCTAAATCTTATTTAATATGAAAATTCCTAAGTTTTTGAATTTTGATTACATTGAGGAGAAATGTGGCACATGGGTAGGGTTATGGTCAATATGAGGAATGCAGGATGGGTACGTACTTTGTCGATATTTGTTTTAGGCGTTTATTAATTTCAGAGATCATTTAATCTTCCAAATACTGATGGAATAGTCTTCAAATGCTCATTGAATTACGTCGTGATCAATTGAATTCTGGCTATGAAAACTGAATGGCCGGATCCATGCATGCATTGCACTGGTGTCCTGACATGCCCCGATCTCGATATTCCCAGAATACCAGAATAGGCACGTGTTAGCCGACACCCGAGGGTGACGAAAGCCATTTATTGAGTGCAAATGCTGAAAACAAGGGATAGATAAGACTTATAAATATAAAAATAATGAATATGCAATTTAGGAACGTGTTCAGAGCATACAACTAATTTAGAACACTAAAAGAAAAAATATAAAATTGAATGAACAAAAGAACGGGTCCTACATCGAGAGGACTCGAAGATGCCGATGCGGAAGTGCTTTGCCGCCGAGGCTGTATGCCTCATTTCTAAGTCCTGAAAGAGGCGCAAAACAAACATGAGTGGACCAAGTTGATATAGATATAATAAAACAGTTATCAACATACTAACCCCCAGGTTTTATGAAAACACATACATCATAATAAACATAGGTTTTTCGAAACCTAGCATGCCGCGCAGTGTCTCAAAAACATAACTCGTATATGCATAGTCACTAGTGAATGTCCAATAACCCTCCAGGCCCCATGCTAGCTCCCTGTCCTTGGTCTTAAATGCCAGAGGAAATAACACTCTGGGCCCTGTGCCAGCTTCCCGTCCTTGGGAATTCTCATCCAGAGGAAAAACCCTTCAGGCCCTATGCCAACACCAAACCGTCGCCCCGTAGCGGAATGTGGACCACTAGGTAAGTACAAAACTATTGAACATACGTACATTTGAAAAGCATCTTCATAGTATAAAGTCATCCATCATCTATACTATAAAGAAGTGTTCGAAACGTATTCTAAATATCATATCGTCATCCATCAGATATTCTATAAGAATACGGGTTATAGGAAAAATAGTAATAATTCAAAATAGCCTCAATAGGCACAATATCTCATAAAGTATTTCATAAAACATAATCATAAAATCATGCCTTTTATGTGTGCAGTTCTACTATAAAACATGCATTTTAGAAAGGGTCCACTCACAGTACTTCGCCGTCGAAAGCTGCGCTGCTAACGAAGATAGAAATGCCCTAACAATTGCACCTAAGCACAAAAATGGTACATTTAGTCAAACTCTACTCAAACGACTTAATTTGGGAAAACGGAAGTCGGAAACGGGTTCAGGACCTCGAATTACCCTAAGAAGGGTCTCGGATAAATTTCGTAAAAGTCAATAGAATATTCCTTGAATATTCCCTAATAGAATATTCTCTAACGGAATATTCTCCATAAAGGGGTTTGGGCTGGCTAGGGTTTAGGGTTTGGACTTGGGTTAGGTTTAGGTTTAGGTAGGTTGGGCTTAGGATAATGGGTTAATGGGTTAAGGGTTTTCTAATTTAAAAAGGGTTTTGGGTTAATAGGTTAGAGGATTGGGTTAAGGGCATTGTCCAAAATATCGATATTACCGACGAAATATCGTCGATAATATCGTTTTTTTGAGATAGCGATATTTTCACACTTATCCACTTAATTATCGTCAATATATTGATATTTTCGTCGATATTATACGATATTTTCAGCATTTTGATGCATTATTTGGGCAATATATCGAATATATTATCGATAATATCGCAGATAAAACCCAAAAATACTTTTAAAAAATGCTCAAAAATTTTATTTAATATCATGTGAACCATTAATCCACGTATCAGATATTAAACTAACAAGAACAGATACTACACCTGATCTTAGCCAAAAAGCCGAGAATGGTATGCTTTCTTCAGCTTTGGAATGTGACTTTTATAGACTTGTTTGCTTGCTTGCTCACTTCTATTGCACGGTCGATGTGGGATGCAAACTACTAGAAGCAACGTCCTTTTTTGCTTTTCAGCTACCATCCTTTGCAGCACCATTTCTACATTAATATTGTTGTCTTCCATTATAAGCGTATGTATACTAGTTGTGAATCCCCCGATGGCTTCAACAACTTCCTCATCCGAGAGTCTATCCATAGCTTGTGACCACTCATTACATAACACAAAAACGGGCGGTGCTCCAATAACTATCAACGGAAAAATTGTTTAGGATGATACAAGTCCTTGCGTTAGATATAATTTCCAAATACGTAAAAAATTTGACATTTACTTTATACAAACTTGAAAAACATCATTAGCACCCAGATTAATGTTAGGTCTTCTCCAATGTGTCCATTTTCGGGTTGTTAATTGCTATATGCTATAATATGGAACTTGAACGTCTACAATGCACCCTAATGCATTAAAAGTTGGAAGTGCAAAATTCGGTACAATATTCTGTCATTTTATTTACTTTCTATTTTCTAATACCCTAAGCAATTTGATCATATCTTGCTTAGTTCATTTAGACATCTCACATTTGACTTGAAATATAGTATGGTACCCCAAATATAGTATTACTATTAGAGATGCTGAATGTGCATTTATCCTTGAAATTGTATTAATCATAAAATAGTGAAAATTCCTCTCTTAGATCTTAAGTGCCCCTCTTTTTTTTGTTTCTCACTCACTCATGTCTAAATCTTGTCGAGTTGCATATATTTAGTTGTACGAATGAGCATTAAATTGTTAATACCACACTTAAATCAAAATTAGACAATAGAGTAATAAAATTAGGCATTTTGTAACTATTCTTTCAACATTGGTAAAAAAATTAGCTTTATTTGTCACAAAAAAAGAAGCTTAAATTTTTCAAGGTGCCCCTCTTAGTTAAATTTCTTGTTTCGCCCCTAATTATTTTCATATTATAAAATGTTCTTTTAATGTTCTCTTTAACCATAGCTTCTATAGAGCTATTACCCCAGAGAAAATATGCAAGTTAAGGAGTTAAATAACAATTACGTAAAGTATGTGCAAGCTTCATCTTCTAGTTATAAAGAACGAACACTATTTTTGGGATTTATCATTTGATGACTATTCTTCACAATACACTTACTCTACACATAGAGATGATAAAGATAGTCAAAATTTTGAACCTCATAGGAACTCTATGTGGTACTAAGCCCCAGTTTGGGATTGAGGTGATTTTAAAAAAAGCTGCTATGAAAAAAAGCTATGACAGTTTTTGGTGTTTGGTAAACATTCAGCTTCAGCTTTTTTTCACAGTTTTGGGTGAAGAAAAGCCAAAAACAAGAAGCTGCAAAACCCAGCTTTGAAAAACCGGCTTTTTTTCACATCTGTTTTACATAAAAGTTCACCAAACACTATAATACTACTTTTTTTCAAAAGCACTTTTACAAAAAAGTTTACCAAATACTCTGCTGCTTTATTTCACAGCTGCTTATTCTCACAACACAGCAGAAGCAGTTTTTTTTCAAAGTACAGCAATACCAAACCAGCCCTAAGTCACTCATGTATCTTACCATGCAATGCATAAAGTGTAAATTATTGTACTAATTCATTATCTATAAATGATTATGGTGTGTTTAAACTTCTTTCATTAATTACTACATATTTTCTACACTCACAATATTTGCCAGCTCGCTATATAATCAATTTAAATCAGTTAAATCCATCATGCAATGCATTTCCTTCCAATTTTTGTGTGATAAACTAATAGATAATTGACTAAATAAACATTCTGCAAAGTTTCAATAAAAATTTCCAAGTTTTTTTTACAATTTCCGTGGTTTTTATTCAATTTTTATTGATATCGATAATATCCCGATATTTCCATCGAAATTTCTGTGTTTTTAGACTACCGATATTTCCGATATCATCGATATTTAATACCTTGGTTAAGGGTTTAGTTTCAAACAAATAAAATACATAAATAAATAAAAGGGTTCCAAGGCCCAAAGGCCATATCTGATGGGTTTTGGGTCAATGGGCCGAAGGCCTTAGGCTGCACAAAAAGGGCTTGGGGCTTAAAGGCCCGGCCCAATTCTTTTGGGTTTTTATAAAACTAAATAAATAAATATAAATAGATTAAAGGATTTGGGTTGGGTTTAAAAGGATAACGGGCCTAAGGCCCTAGGTTTGGCATGGCCCAAAGAGCCTGGTTCAAAAGGATCTGGGCTTGAAAGCCCGGCCTGAGTTCAAAACATGGGTTGTCGGACCCAATTGAAAGAGAATGCCGGATTTCGGCCGGAAAGTTCCCTAACTTTAAACGTTCGTAACTTTGTAAAATATTGACGAATTCAAGTGAAACAAAAATGAAAGTTGTAGTTCTCGAAGAGATGAAGAGAATGGTGCCTTGTACGACATCTAACTCGCCATTTTTTGGCTGGAAAATGCCTCGAAAGTCATGGAGGTCGTCGAAAACTGGGTAAGATTCAAATGAGTATAACTTCTTCAATACTTAACGAAATTGGGTGAAACAAAAAGGAAAGTTGTAGTACTCAGCGAGACGAAGAGATTGATACCTTGCACGCTGGCCAATTAGCCGTGGTTTGGCCGGAAATTGGCTCGAAAGCCGTATGACTCGCCGGTAAAACTGGGAAAATAAACCTCCGAGTTGTTTCTCACTACAACCTTCACCAAAACACCTAAAATGAGTCCTAACTGGAGTTTGATCGATCTAAGAGAAAGATTAGAGAGAGTCCCAAAGCTTACCAAGGTTGAGGGTTCACAGTTGTGGTTCCCCGAGCTTACGGGTTCGAAGACTTATCCGTTCCTTCCTCCGTTGAGATGGCGTCTAGGTGTAACCATGTGAGTATGTATGTGTGTGTGTGTTGTTTTCAAAGAGGAGGGGGACATCGCAGAGAAGGGAGAGAGTTACAGAGAGTTTTTGGGGGAGAGAAAGAAGAGAGAAAAGTGAGGGAAAGAGATGAGTTCACGGGGAAGGGGGAAACCAGGGACACAAAACAAGGGGTGGGCCCCTTGGGCTCACCAATTGAGAACCAAAAACTATTTTTAAAAGGAAAATATCCCCAAAATTAGTGAAAATACAAAAACATCCTTTTTGTTCCGTAAATTCCGGAACGGGTTGTTACATGTCCCCCAGGATGTTGGATATTTCCATCATATGTAAAAAGCTTTTGTCGATTTGGCAATTTGCACGATGTCAAAAGCACAAAGGGAAGGGTAGATCGGGTCATCAGGTCATCTGCATTCTTCATGCACACCAGAACCCTAGCTTCCCATCTTGACTCCATGTTAAAACAGTTACATATTACATACGATGTAACGTCTTCCAATCCCTTTCGTTTTTAAGCATTCTTTTTCGTCACTTTCTCAAACTATCTGTGATATTTAGGTGTTTATTGCCTCGCATCACGTCACCTGATAAGGTACTGAGAAAGGTAATTACACAACAAAGATAACTCTTGTAATTCAAGGTATTCGGTTTATTGAGGCTGAAACAAGTGATCGATATTTTTGTATTTGTAAACTAGAACTATTAGCAACATAAAAGGGAGACAAACTTTGTTTGCAAGTCTCAGTTTGGACGGTCACCATATTGAAACGGCCTCTTGTAGTGAAGAAATTTGTAGTTTTGAAGACATATGCTCGGTGCTATTTAGTTGTTAGTCTAGTGATACACCCATTTTCAATGTTGAAAGAGATTTTAAATTTGAATCTCATTTCCTTGACTAAAAGAGAAACAAAATGACTTATACATATAATTTTCTCCCCATACACGACCCTTACTTATTTCTAGAAGAATTAAAAAGCCAAAAAATAAGAAAGAAGGGTATACAAGACAAGACTACAGTTGTGTAATTTTTGGCTTCGAATCTAAAAAGGTTGGATTGCTATTTGAGCATCAAGTCTAAAAACTTGACCCCGGAATTCAGTCGGAACTTCCCTTTGGAGCCGAAGGTGAGCATGGGTCAAAATTGTTCCATGTATAATGGACAGATTAGATTTGGGCCTTTATTTAATTGTTACTAGAAATTAGGCCCACGCATTGCCGCGGGAACCAATTGTTTCAAGCGTAATCGGATGAATAAAACACATTTAAGTTGAATAAATTCAACACAATTATGAATAAACAAAGGGATAAATGAGTGAATGTGGTTGATATGATAAGCAGTTTTGTTTTTATATACATTCAAGTGAGCTGGCATATAAACACATTGTACAATGAGTAGGAAGAAAAATTCAACACAATCATGAATAAACAGAGGGACACATGAGTAAATGAGCTCGTTAAGATAAGCAGCTTGACTTTTATATACATTCAACTGAGCACGTCTTATTCAAGGGTTAAAGGGGCAGTTAAACTGATTGAAATAAAAACAGTCACAACACATGACTTGAACTCTAGAGCTTCGTTCACCAAAATCACACCTCTCATTCCTAAAATTAGGCAAATTGCCAACAATAACAACAAAAAACCTCTTAGATTTCACTCTCACTTAATCATAGGCATCCAATCATCCGTAACAAATGGAGAAATATGCAGAAATCACCTTGAGACAACACAGAGCCCACTGTTGCTGCCTCGGCAGCATCTTGAACAGGAAGAATACCAATTAACCCCTTCTCTTCCTGCTGCCATAACTCATGCTCCACCAATTTGTAGATTAATCAAATTCCCCAATTTTATGAATTGGATAATCCAACAGTTAGAAAAATCCAACTTACAAACCGCATAACGATCAATTACCTAAAAAAAGGAAAAAGGAAAGTTGGCATTTGAAATTAACTCTGGCAAAATTGAAAAACAAAATATGCAAAATTTTTGCAGTAAAAAGTAAACGACACAGTTTGGGCAACAAAGAGCATAAAAAGGAACATAATTTCCAAGCAAGCAGAGTAATTGCAGAGCTATAAATTTTGTGCTGAACTAAAACAACTACCGGTTAAAGTGCATACAAAGTTTTCTCATAATTCAAACATAGTAAGCAACATTATAAACCAATTACAGTACAATGGGGGCACTTGATTTCTGTGCAAACAGTGCGGCAGAACTTTCTAAAGATGGGTTTGAAAGAAAAATATGTTAGAAATTACCTCTACGCAAGCGCCAATATCAAATCCACTGAACCGGGAATCAAAATTTGTAATTGAACCATCACAAAGAAATGCAGATTTCATGGCTGACGTACTTACATCTGAATTTGAGTCAAACTTGGAATGAAGTATATGCAATATTAACGGAAAATTAAGATTCATGGCTAAGGCCAGTGTGTAACTAAACAAACTTTATGGCAAAACAAACAAAGAACAATAGCTTAAATCATGACACTTGTACATAAGGAAGAAACACTTCTATTTCGTTTCTTGTACCCACCATGACCTAGCACCACACGGATAAGGTTCATCCAATCCAAACAAAGGATCCTTTAAAATTAGATTAAAAAAAGTGTATCACATGTCTACTGGCAAGGCAAGATGTCACCCACTGAGTTTTCTGGTGACAAAATCACCAGCAACTAACTATATGTATAGGACCCGGAATATGTATCACATCATTCTCTAGTACCTATCAAGAGTAGTTTCTATTAGCAGCTTACAAATTCTCTAGTATGTATCAGAAAGTAAATAAATTCTCTATTATATATGTTTTCAGTAATTGTACTTGGTGGTGAAACAAACAATGTTTATTGATGCATTCAGATTAAGAACAGATAATAATCCGCCAATGGAATTAGATCTATGCAGTCAATTGAACATGTCAAGTAAAATCGTATTCAGTTGAATCCAAACTATAGCATGCTAAATAAAGACGGAAAATGATACAATAGTAGAAACTTCTGAGAATAGACATAAAAGAAATTATGTTCCAAAAACTTCTTCTAATAGGAAGAGAAAAGTTTAATGTACTCACAGCATCCTCCATTGTGGTATGTCATCCTTGCATGGACAATAAACCATATCTGACACAACCATTCTCACAATATTCGAAGAACATTTCAATTTTAGGAGTGCTCAGATTGCACCCATTCCAATATGGAATTAAATAAGAACTCAATCAAAAACTTTAATCCTACAATTCAACGCTGAAAAACTAAAGTAGCCAGAAACCAAAAGATCTAAGTGACAACTTATACGGACGTTACGAAAATGCAGGACGTGAAACGCATTAAAACTTCTAGAAACTCGAAGGATATAATTCTCCTCTCCCCTTATATTCTTCCCCTTTCTCTAACCAAATAAAAATTCCCAAAAATATGCACAAAAAATTCAAAAAAAAAAAAAAGCAATACAAAATTAATGCAAGCAAAGAAAAAAAAACGAAAGCTCTTCTGTCAGATTCTGTTAGTTTTTTAGTAACCAGCAGTGAAATGTTTCATCCTCTCACCAATTAATTAATAAGTGAATAAACAAATGACTAAACTTTCTTAATCACAAAAGGCACAAAGCTAAAAACAAAAATCATTTAAATTAATGACAAAGCACTCTAGAGTCTGAACGGTTCCATTTTCTTATTGTTTAAAAACTGAAAATCTACAAAGCGTTAACATTTGCACATATATCAGAAAAGGCATTATCGCTTGGATTTATCCTTTCAGAAAACCGACAACAACTGTAATGTAAACTACCAAATACCAAATTAAATACTCGAACATGACAACCCCAAACATAAACAAAATTCTATATGAATTCAAAACAATATTAATCAGGGCAAAAGAACCCAAACATAAACAAAATCCCAAACCAGTTAAAAAAAAAAACTCAGGCAAAAATAGGCCAACCCATGCATTCCTCATCCTTCCTTCCTTCCCTTGTTTTTTTTCCCTCATGCCATTAATCTCTCTCCTCTTAGAATTATATAAACAACAGCAGAAAACATTAATACAGTAATGAAAATAAACACAGACCTTAAGAAAAAAAAAACCAATTAAGCATCAACTTCATGTTTATATAAAAGAGATGGGATTACTGAGGATACAGAACCTTGGTTAGAGTGCAAGAGCAAGACTGAATGAAATGATGAAACTTAAAAGAGAGATATTACATGGATCAATCGTCATCATACGAAACATGGAAATTGGTAATGTAGCTGGATGCCTCAGGATCCTCAGCCCCACAAAAGTCGTAGAACTTGGCAATATATGGTGGAGTGTCGGGTCCCAATTCATAGTACCTTAAATTGATAAAATAAAATAAAAAAATCAATCAAGTAAAGCTGTCATTTCTAATTAATCAAATACCAGACCCTAAGAAATATAGAAGCATAGTTATTGAAGAGCAATTTCTTTCTCTCCCCCTCAATATTTCCAGTCAACTGGGAAATAGAAAATACAACCCAAAATGCCCAAAAAGCAGAAGCTCAAAGACAAAAAAAAAAGAAAAAAAAAAGGCATTCGAAAAGAGAAAGTCGTTGAAATTTACCCAAAATGTACAGAGATCCAGGACTCACATATAAATTAATTTCAGGATGAAACACTAAAGGGATAAGAAACTTTACCCTTTTCTCATTTGCAGGTACCAAAATCAATTTACAAAATTAAGGCTAGGATTTTCATATTCTCTATTGGGTAATGAAAGTCACGTGAAAAGTTCGGAACTAACCAAACCAATATCCAATTTAGTACACACCTAAGAAAAACATAAGTAAGAAACTATTTCCAATTCGTCACTCATTTATCAAACACAGTAATACAGTCATAGAAAAACTCTTAACTCACTTATCAAAATTGAATTAATTAAATTGGATGTTGGGGTCAAAATTTTGTGTCCGCCTAAGGATGTTTGAGGCTAAAAATTTAACTCTACTGAGTAGTTATTTTATTTTCGGTCTTCAGATTTAGACTAATATTTAACATTCCATAGTGTAGTTTCAATTTCAACTTTCTCATGAGTGCTTGTACTGGATTTATCTTCTTTAGCCTTTTGTTTGCAATTTGAATTACATGACTCAAAATACAACCCAAATAGAACACAAATGGGCCATAGAAAAAAAAAAGCGAAATATTTACCAATCACTATTCACAGTTTTAGTCAAAGAACTCAAATTTCAGAGATACAAAACAGAGAAGCTTGTATAAATCATTTATAAAGGTTACCTCCTTTTGGCTGAAAAATTGAAGGGTGACGCCAATTCTTCTTCTGCTTCCACCTCTTTATGGATCTTGACCCGCTAGTCACATTTGTACGTGAACCTGAAATCAGCGACCAGTCAGTACCTTTGGCAAGCTCATGGGGGGTATGACAACATGTATGGAAAGATTATTGCAACTCTAATATAAAACAAACGCTTACGAAAAAAAAAAAAAAATTGTCGAAGGTTAATGACTGACAACACTGATAATAGGGTAAGCAATTTATGTACATATGAAGGTTATCACCATTGCCATTAAAATTTAGGGAGTAACTGAATGAGTGTTTGTTAGTAAACCAAAAAGAAACATAATCAACTACAACCTTATGGATCTTTCTTGATTCATTGAGTAATATGTGTCGTAATCATTAGGAGGATCAGGGAGAGGACCTGATGCAGGTCCTTGAGAATTGAAGTAGTGCAAGATGGCAACTCCAGTAGCTTTAGCCCATGAAGATGAATTGACAAAACGGGGATATTGAAACACATCAAATAAATTTATATGACAATGGAATTATACTATAAAGAAAATAAGGATAAAGTATAGTTACCTTTCTCAGCAATTTTATATATCTTCTTATGAAACTTTTGTGCATTTGCCTCACTGATTTGTTTTGTCTCACGATTTTAAACATATAACAAAGATCCAAAAAGACAAATGTATATTAGATAAAAGCTGGATGAAACGTAGGAGAAAATATTGTTTTGTAGGGTGTAAATAGAAAGTTATATATATGTCGATCAATTGGAGTGGGAAAGTTGTATAACTGAAGTTGTAATGTAAGTATTCTATATCACTGTGCATCATTCCTTTGTTACTTTGTTTTGGTTTAAACCTAAACCAAGGAAAACAAATAAATATTAAATGCAGGATCATCATCTGTCTTGGCAACTTAAACCATACAGTTTTTATACTAAATTGAATGAAAAGAAAAAAGAAATGACAACATTGAATGTATGATAGAAATTCAATTAGCAGAGTAAAGGCAGAGATAGGATGACTTTATATATTAAGTGTACTCACAGATAAATAATGATATTGGTACTATGTATAAGTTGATCACACGAACTATTCAAAATGTATGGAGTAATGATCAAACACTGAGTTCACAACGAAGTAGCCAAAGGAAAATAATTATGAGATAATTAGATAAGAAAAATTATGGAAAACTGAGATTAAAAAGTTACATGCATTGAAATTTTGATTATATAATCTCCAGACTGAGAGAGAGTGAATTCAAAGCATGAAAGGGAAGTGAGTTCCTTGGTTCCCACATAGATCAAAGACAATTATGCACTTGATCATCACAAATGGGATCAAAAGGTCAAAATTCACCCCTCAAAATTTCAATGAACAAAACTAAGCAATGATGCAGGAAAATGATTAGAAGCTTGAGATATATAAAAAAAAATAAATTAATTGGCTATATCCCCAAATTCTTTATAAGTTACAGCTCCTTTAAGTCTTCAAACTATTTCCTTAAGTTGCAAATTCGCCAAGGCTGCTTCCATCAATGTCCTAGTCTCCTGTAGAAGCAACACATGAGTTTTTCTAACTTCAAAAATAGAACCAACAGAGTCAAAGGCCTTGATAAGCATTTTGAGAAGAAACCATTATAGTATTTGTGTGTAGTATATGTATTTGTGGGTGTTTATCTAAGCCCGCCATTTGTTTGTGCTATGAGTATTTAGGACTGTGAGTGCGTGTGTGTACTTGCCAAAAAACTATGATTTTACTTTCAGTGGATCAAATACAAATTCATTCAAATATAACACTACTTGGTTTTGAGACTCCTAATATTGGCGAATAAAAAAATAAAGAATAAAAATAAAACTAAAAAAAAAAGACTTCTTGTATTCTCCCAATGTTAAGATTTAATATTCATTTTTGCACGGCTAAATGATATTTTCTATCAATTGATCATTGGTCGAACGAATCTCCACATTTGTTGCAACCCCTAAGGTAAACAACCCCCTCCTGGCGAATACCAACACCCTAATAAACATGGTTTTAAATATTAATCTCATCTATGATATATTTGCTACTGTCATTGATAGAGAGACTAATAAAAAAACCCCTCACAATGTTATTGTGTCATAGTAATAATTTTTATTACTTCTTTTATTGTAACCAAACTTTAAACCTTTTGAATTAGAACACAGGCAAATGAAAAAAATAAGTTAATCCAAAATCTTTAGCACATCAACTTGGAAAATATTTGCAATATACTGAGATCTATCACAAACAAAACAACGTCGAAACCAAAGCTACTAACTCCCAAAAAAAATCAAAACTACATATAAGAAAAAGGAATTCAAGCTTAAAAAATATTAAATTAGGGAAAAGAGTTTGATTGTATATTGTATTTCTTTGCAATGCTCCAACACAATGAAATGCACATGATTTCTCTTTTCCTCCTAATCTGCAAAAACAAATCAGTAGCCAATCCCAATTTAAATTTAAAAAAAAAAAAAGACAACTTGAATTCAAAAGATTCTACATGATTTGCTATCTGAGAATCAGAATGCATTTTGGCAACATTGTTATAAATAAGTTGTTGATGATGATGACTTATAACCTTATTCCGTGTTATGTAATTGGAATTTAAGAGAATTATGTAAAAGACAAAAAAAAAAAAAAAAAAAAGCTTATCTATAATGATCTCTGCATACCCGTTGCTGTCTTTATCGAAGTGTTGGAAGGTAGTGTAGAGATGTTCTCTATCCATCCAGTTCAAGTGCATTGTTGCTGCGATGAACTCATCATAGTCTATGGTTCTGTTGCCATCAGCGTTAGTCTAATGAAAAGACATTCATTAGAACTAATGTACGTAAGCACCAAAGAAATACAGAGAGAGAGAAGGAACCTGCTCGTAATGGCAGAGAAGGGTTGAGTAGTGTTTCGTCAGCACAAATGAAGCACTTGTTGTGTTGGGGAGAACATTAAAACACCTCCCACTTCCCTCCATTTCTTCTCTGCAACTATCTACACACACACACACACACACACATAATTAAGTACATATGATTTTCTTTTATCTTTCATTTTAAAAATTGAGAAATTAATACTTCATATTTAATTTAGTGAAATGAATAACTATAGATAAAATAGATAGCCCAACCTTCTCAAAGCCACCCCTCCTTGTTGCCTCCACATGTAAATGCTCCCCTCTTGAATTCACAAATATAAACAGCAATTTATAAGGAATCAAAGACCCATACTTTATAATTACACTAAAAGTTTAACACCTTTAAATATTCTATTAAAAAATAAATAATAAATCTCAGAAATGCATATCAGTCCAAGGTCTCAAGTTCTCAGAGTGGGGAATTAGTGATTAGAATAGTTAATTATCTGCTCCTTTTTAGGTATGAACTAATTAGCACAGCAGCCATAAAAATACCAAACAAAAGCTCAATAATTTATGCAATTTGGTCAAAATTTATAGTATGTCCAGCAAAACCCAAGACTCAATAATACAAAAGGAACCCAATAAATGATTGAAGCAATATTATACACAACTTATGCAAGTCCAAAGAAACCCATTTGATCAAACTTACTGAATACGGAAAAAAAAAATTACAATCGAAGTATGGATTAATAATTATCTCAATAGCTAACAGAGCCAAAGCCAAACCCTAGAGATTCGAAGGGTAGAGACAATCACAGACACAGGAAAATACCTTCTTTCCCACTGCTGTTACTGCTGCTGCCACCTTCTCTCTCTAAAAACCAATTGGAAATTGTTTAGAGAGAGACAGAAAGGGTGATGATGATTGGACGAAAGAAGTATGAAAAAACTAAAATACATGCAAGCTTGAATTCGATTCCCAAATTGAAAACAGAAAGGAGTAGTGTAAGGGTGGTTTACCGAGGTCGGGAGCTCTCGTAAGCCGATGAACAGTGGCAGTAGCCACTGCACAGTGAAAGGCCTTCGCCTGTGGGTCCTGAGCAGAACGGAGTGAGTGGTGGTGGTTCTGTGGTGATGTTTCGCCGGAAAATGGAGGCGTTGGTGCGCTTGTGTGTCTTTGATTATATATCAGAATTCATATACAAAGTCAGAGGAAAATTGGTGATTATTGAGCCAGTATTGAATAATGGGTATAAGATTGAAACTTTTGGATGCTCAGCCTTGTTTCCAAACGAAAATAAGCATCCCATAAAACGAAAACAAATCAACTTAACATAAAAGTTTGTATTACCCACCTTAAATCGGCCGGAGAACTCATATTGGAATTTCAATATATCTTCCAAGTATGGTGTTTGTATTACTCACCTCAAATTGTAGTGGCAGCAACAGCAGCACCGCCTGAAGTTTCCCTACTGGTTGAAGCGGCAGTAGAAGAAGAAGATGAGGACGACGATGAATGTTATTCCATTGCAAAGAGAGAGGGAAGATTGGGGGGAAATTAATTTCAGAACCCTAATCCTAATTTAGATGGAAAGGTAAAGCACATGTGGAGGTTTGAGGAAGCAGGTCCATGGAGAGGAGGAGGAAACAATCAAATTACCCTAACAAAAATTCATGATTATTCTATGAATGCTGATTCTATGGTTTCTGGATGGGGAAGGTTTTTTTATTTGAGATCGAGGATGTTCCATCTGGGGATGAGGGTTTGAGAAATCCCTGGAACTCAGCCTACCCCTCAAATCCCGACGGCCTTCATGCTTTTCTCTGATTGTACCCCCTCTCCCACTCGTGAAATCGAGGATCCCCACTCCTCCGTCTCCCTCCCTCTCTCTCTCTCTCTGTCGCTGTCTCCTTCTCCCTCTGCCTCTCTATCTCGATCACAGAACGGCATGGCCTTCTATCCCCGAAACCCTCACTGAACGAAGAATAAAGAGGCGGTGGCATTTTTGTAAATAACTCAAAATCCACCCCAAGCCACTGTTCATTTCTACAGTGCCATTCCCAACCTTACTTTAGACTAAAGTAACGTATAATGACACAAATGTAAAAGAAATAGATATTTACACGCCCTTTTAAGAAAAGGGAATCAGTACCGTTTACTTCTTAAGTCTCGATTCATAAATTATATTTGCAAAAATTCAATTTAATTTGAAACAATTTGTTTATTTAATTGTCACGATGAAATTCCAATGTTTCTTAGAACATAATGTTCGTCAATTTCCTTAAACTCAAATAGATGTCTCAAATATTTCTTATTTGGCTAGTATTTTGCAAGAATCACCTATGAGATGCAACTTGAAAAATAAACAATTTGGATCGTTGAAGTTCGATGTGGTGTAAGCTCTACTACTAATCCCCATTTAAAATAAAAATTGAGATCTTTTCCTTTAAAAGTTTTGTAAATATATTCCACGAAATTAACTTTAACTACAAAAAATAAAAATAAAAATCAGAAGAAGATCGTGCAGAGAGGAATTAAAAAAGTGAAGCCCACTCAGTACTACGATATGTTGGTATTCATCTTTACTTGGAAGTGAGAGGTCTTAGGCTCAAATCTCGTGGATGGCGAATTCAATACCAAATTAGGTTGCCCATTGTGTGATTTTACCGAACTCTCTCTCACTTAATGTAAAAATATCAATGTACTCGAAAATAAATAAAAAAGTGAAAACACAAATTTCGCTTCTTGTCTTTTTGTCCTGTATTCTAACATAAGTCAAAAGCCAGAACAGGAGACATACACACATCCCAACCCTCCCCATTTGCATGCCTTCTGCTAACAGCTGACGTGCGCCGCCTTCCCTTCTCCCTCTCCTGCAGACCTCCATAGCCGCCCTGATCACACTCATCACCCCAATTCCAACACTTCACACTCAAAACTGAGAAAACCCGATTGCCAGAAGAACCATTTAAACGTACCAAAGGTGAGAGCTTTCTTTCCCCCACAATTTTGCTACTTTTCAAATTTTCATTTATTTTTTTGTGACTTCTTTTTCTTTTGATTTAGTGTATCTGTTTGTTTTGTTTTAGACAAGACTCAAGAGGAACATGTAGAAATTGAAAGCTTTGAATTTTATTTGCTGTTGTAAATATGAATCTCTCCTTGTTGATGGATTTAAAGTGACAATCTTGGGTTTTTGAATTGATTTAGTTTATTTGTTAATTGAATAAATTGATGGATTTAACCTTTGAATTTGATGCATATTTTTGTTTGTGTTTTTTAATTTTTTGGGTGATATCCAAGTGCTTCTTCTTCATTTCTCTTGTTTGACATGTAGAGAATAAACTGGGGAATTGGAACAAAGCATGTTGGTTCATTGAGGTTTTAGTCAACTTAATTAAGCCGACTCTATAATTATCCTGAAAGCATTGATCTTTGTTACATGAACTTTATCGCGCACGGTTTGTCTATGCAAGATTGCTTAAGATGTTTTTTCCTTCAGGCAAAAAGATTATGAGCTGCTTCAGTTGTTGTGTACAAGATGACACCCGTAGAGATTCTGAGAATGGACCATATGTAACAAATCACTCAGCAGGTACCGTGTGTGTGTTTATATATATGGTATTCTTATCAAGAGCATTGAAGATAATAACTTGTATGCCATTTGGTTTTGGATGTCCATCGTTTTATGGCTTCTTGTTTGATTGATGCAAACCTCAACATTTGAAATGTAGGCAATAGTGGAGGTTACTATCACGAAGAAGCTGCACCCAGGGATACTCAGATTGTAAATATCCTCCCCATTGCTGTCGCTGCCATTCCAGTGGATGAATTGAAAGATTTGACAGATAATTTTGGCACAAAATCTTTAATCGGTGAGGGTTCATATGGAAGAGTATATCATGGTGTTCTGAAAAGTGGGCCTGCTGCAGCTATTAAGAAGTTAGATTCCAGTAAACAACTGGAGCGAGAATTCTTATCGCAGGTTTGGTCTACAGAATTTTTTGTGTTTTGTACTTTAACATTGTATGTGATTTGGTGCTGAAATTTATTTAATGCTTGAAGCATAATTTTACAGGTCTCCATGGTTTCAAGACTAAAACATGAAAATCTTGTGGAGCTTGTTGGTTATTGTGTTGATGGCCCTCTCCGTCTCCTTGCCTATGAGTATGCTCCTAATGGGTCTCTTCATGATATTATCCACGGTAAGTAACATTTCCATTTTTCTATCATCTGGTGTTATTTACAGCCTCCAAAATTATTATAATCAAGGACCACATAGATGTTTTTTGAGTTTTTGTTTAAAATTTAGGAGGCTTAATAACTATTAGGTTGAAGGTCAGTTGATGATGGTTGTTTGTGTCTAATGACGCCTAGTATATCTCCTAATCTGCTAAACGAGCGGGTTGGCCTCCAAACGATAGAAAATAGCTCTTCGGCTGCAAATTTTTGAGCTGTATCTCTTTGATAATTAGTAAGATCGCGTTCATCTCTATGCTAATAGAATTTTGTTTCACTTTGTGTGGCTACAGGACAGAAAGGTGTTAAGGGAGCACAGCCAGGTCCGGTTTTGTCATGGGTACAAAGGGTTAAAATTGCTGTAGGAGCAGCTAGAGGACTTGAATATCTACATGAAAAGGCTCAGCCTCATATAGTCCATCGTGATATTAAGTCCTGCAATATACTGCTTTTTGATGATGATGTTGCAAAGATTGCTGATTTTGATCTGTCAAATCAAGCACCTGATATGGCAGCACGTCTTCATTCTACTCGTGTTCTTGGGACTTTTGGTTATCATGCTCCAGAGTAAGTTCTTCCTTGATGTACTGTATAAATCACGTTATGATGTACGCTCAAAATTTTGACTTGGCATATACATTGTTCCCCTTGTAATTCTTATATGTGATTCCGAATGGCAGATATGCAATGACTGGAGAGCTGAGTTCAAAAAGTGATGTTTACAGCTTTGGTGTAGTGTTGCTTGAACTCTTGACTGGGCGTAAACCTGTTGATCACACATTGCCGCGTGGGCAGCAGAGCCTTGTGACATGGGTACTAATTTCAACCTAGTTCTTGTCTTCTTGTAACTCATGCTTGGTTCTTGCATCTTTTGTTTTATTCATTCTGGAGGGGTGGAAGCTGAGAATTTTACTTTTTACTGGTTTTCATCTTTCATTTCGCTGAGTTTGTTTCTCGAATATATGGTTCTATTAGGCAACACCTAAACTCAGTGAGGATAAGGTGAAGCAGTGTGTTGATGCTAGACTCAATGGAGAATACCCTTCCAAGGCAGTTGCAAAGGTAATCGGGAACACTTTTGAGTAATTATTCACCACCGGTTTCTTGATTCCGAGAAATACTTGCCAAAGCTATTTTTCCTTAATAGGTGTACACACATATACAATAATGTTATGTTTAAATTGTTGACTGGATGAACAAGAACACGACATACTTTTGGTTCGACCAGTCATAGACTAATTGAAAAGGCAGGTAGCTGGTTTGCTCCAAATCCACTGATCACAATTTGTACGTGCTTGAAACAGTTTGCTGCTGTTGCCGCCTTGTGCGTCCAATATGAAGCTAACTTCCGGCCAAATATGAGCATTGTTGTCAACGCTCTACAACCTCTATTGCATGCTCGGTCCGCTCCCCGCCATTGAAACAACAAACTTCTGGATTCCCGACCTGTCACTCGTTCGTGCAGACAACATCACTGAGATTTGTTTGGTAACCACAGTTTCATGTAGATCGTATACCATTGTTCGGTTCCTTTCAGTCATCAAAATCTTAATGATCCTTTATGTAATTCACACTAACTCTTACAAGTTCCAAAAGTTGGAGCCTTGGATTATTTGACCATTCGACATCAAGAACCTTTTTCTTGGGTGTCTGTTGAGTCTCCTGGAACTGTACATATATTTGCAGAGAATAAGATTCCAAACATAGTAATATAATTTTTTTTTTTTTTGAACAATGTTAACAAGCTGTTTTAATTCTGTGCTGGTCTGGAAACATATTATTTATGTTTTTATTTTTGGGCGACAATATTCTAAACTATTGTAATTTATGGGGAGGCGATTTGAACTTGGATGCTCCGAGTTAGACACATTGTCTTGACCAACTGATCTAATTTATATCTGCGTTTTTGTTTAGTACATATGTTTGACTGACCAAACCATCCCATAATGGTTGCGACCCTTTTTGGTGGGTGGCTAACATGCTTTATTCAAACATGATTAACACATCAATGTCTATCCAAAATCCAATGTGAATGTCACGAAAAGAAAGATGTTCTCATAGCGCAACAAATATTTGACAGTTTAATTTGGTCCAACGGTATAAACTAAATGACCCAGGAATCGTCAGATCAAATCCAATAAAAAATGTACGGGGCTGAACGCATGCGTTTACTCAAAAAAGTTGAGAGAATGCAGATGACGTTTCACCGCAGAGACGAGAAATAATGATGCTTATGTACCTTGATGCGGGTTCAATCCCCCTCCCCTAACAACTAAGTTCTAACAGTGCAACCCTTATATTGAACTTGGCAATTATATGACTGCGTTTCTTTGTGCTGAGTTTCAACATCTCACATTTTGCTTCAAATGTACGGGAGAACATGGCTTGACATGTCAACCAAGCTCCTGTTGCGGTTGCAGTCGCGGTCGTAAACCTAACACAATGCTGGTAGAAACACACAATGCAAGCCAAAAACGTTTCTTCCTGTAAACTTTAGCATGTCCTCAGGAAAAATCTCATGAACTACAATCACCTAAACAAAAAGGAAAAGAAAAAAACCGATAACCGTACACAACCGGTGGCAAAGGCATCCCCTTCCAATGCCACTCCACACACAATAACCATCTCTCAACACCTATATGTAGGTTTATATATTCAAAAGGAAAAGAAAAAAAAAGTTACTTCTCGTTTTCGTCCTTTCCTTCATCCCGTTTCGATGCCTTCCCTTGATCTCAACTATGGCAGGCTGAAGAATATGAAAGCTTTAAACGAGTGCAACATGTCCCCTTTGACTTGTGTTTGTGCATCAACAACTTGTATTCGTTGCATTTCTATGATTGATTCGCCCACGTGCCTATGTTCGATGGTTCCTTCTGCTATCTGTCTTTGTATCTGGATTCTCACTCTTATCTGTATCAGAATTCAGAGACTCAGCTTCTGTATTCCCTGCTTGACTTCTTCGGCGTCTTCGGTCCTAAATTCCAACCAAGTTACAATAGATAGATCAACTTATGAACTCCTCAGAGTATAAGGATGAGACCAATTGAAAAAAAAAAAAAAAAAAAACCACACAAGCCAGAAATTTGAATGAATCTATATATTTGTGTCGAAAATGGATGTAAGGTATTTTTAGCATTCTTATTTCAAAGATGATTTCAGAGACATACCTCTCGCGGTATGGGATACTCCTCCGATTCAAGCATGCGAACCACTTGCCCCATTTTAGGCCTTTTATCAGAATCTGGATCTACACACCTCAGTGCAGTCAAGAGGGCTCGTTTAAGGGCGCTCGTAGATGGCCTGGTCTCAATGTGCGGATCTACCACCTCTTCTGAACGCCTGCTTCCAACCATCATCTTGAGCCAATCTACCAAATTTACCTGCAAGAACCACGCAGCAGGTGTAAGGACAACTGTTACTACACTGGTATCATTCCTTTTTCTTCTTGTTTCTTCCCCTAAAGGAAGCAGATAAATATAAAGATAGATTGCTGTCATAGAACATATCAAACAACTCTGAGGTTTTTGTGGGTATGCATCTGTTCGGAAGCAAAACTTTCCAGCTAAAATTTACATTTTCCTGTGCAAACTATGAATTTAAAAGCAGATTATCGAATAAGACATGCAACCTTAACTACAATATAAGAACGCAGAACTAAAATGCACATTTGATCTCAAAATTCTCACTTCAAAATAGGAATAATTTTGTCATACCTCTTGTTCTGGCCGACCATAATCTACTGGATCTCTTCCAGTGATTGCTTCCAAAATCACAACCCCAAAGCTATAAACATCACTCTTCTCATTTAGAAGGCCAGAGTTGGCATATTCTGGGGCCACATATCTGAAAAAAGAATGATGAAAGGAGCCGATAAGAAAGGATTACTCTAAAATAACGATATAGTGTTCTTCTATCAACACAAGAATCTTCATACAAATATTTGCAACTGTTCCTAGTGGAAAAAAGGTACTCACCCGAAGGTACCCATAACTCTAGTCGTAATATGACTCTTCCCGGCACCTAGCAACTTTGCCAGACCAAAGTCGGAAATCTTAGCATTGAAGTCATCATCAAGCAAGATATTGCTCGACTTAATGTCTCGATGCACAACTTTTGGTTCAATGGCCTCATGCAAATAAGCCAGCCTGAAAAACATGAAAAAAGAGTCAGAGGAGATAAACCACAAGGGTAAACAACTCAAACTAAGGTATAGGAAGACTTACGCTTTGGCGGTGCCAAGAATAACTTTCATGCGTGCCTCCCATGTGAGGTATCCATGATGGCACATAGCTCCATGTAGCCATTGTTCCAAATTTCCATTGTTGACGTACTCATAAACCAGCAACCTGAACAAAACTCTTTCACTTAAGAATATAATTAAGGATGTGACAAGATGCTCAGCTAATACATTACTGCCTTATTTTACCATGTGGAAGCCATTACAGTATAACTAAAGGGTATGGTACCTGTGGGTGCCTTCGATGCAGTATCCCAAAAGTCGAACCAAGTTTTTGTGTCGTACATGCCCAATAGCCTCAACTTCTACTCTGAATTCCTTCTCTGCTTGTCCTCTATGAGATGATTGAAAATATATAATGTTATAAACCCAAACAATTGAATTGTAAGGAAAAGAGAAAATACAAAAAACAGAAAGCCATAAAGCTACGGAAATAAGATGCATCTTACAGGTTGTTGAGTAGCTTCTTCACAGCCACAGGAGATCCATTAATCAGATTACCCCGATAAACAACTCCATATCCACCCTCACCAATGACATTTTCCTTTGAAAACCGACTTGTTGCAAATTCGAGGTCCCTTAATGTAAACCAGTGACCCCAACCAAGGCGAGAGAATTCAGGTAGACCAGATAGAGGTGAAGGGGCAGTTATAGGCTGTGAAGAAGGCTTGTACATATTAGCTGCACCACTCTCATCTCCAGATTGAGAACCAACAGTTTCCTTCTCCGCATTGTTAAATGAACCTGATCGACTGCTACTATCTCCATTCTTATGGATCGACACTTTCTCTGACTCTCTGTCACTGAACTTATCACCAAGGGTGAGAGAAGAAATATTACGGGGTATGTAGTTATTTGCAGAAGCTTGATCAACCCTGATCTCTTTGATTTCCTTTGAATCATTTGAAATTCGGCCCAGAGGAAGCACGTCATTAGACTTTCTTGATCTCTTTCGCGAAGTAAGACAAATTGATAGCATCGCAAGAATCATCACTATAAAAACTCCCACAATGATCCCTGTTAATACCCAAACCTTTAAACCAAAAACAAATGTCTTCTTGGCTAATACAGTATCAAGACCGGATGCCATTTTCTCTTGATACAGAGGACCCTGTAGAGTTCAAAACAAAGAAATGAGAACTCCAATTCCATGCATTAAAAAACCCAACCTTTTGCATATCTAGCATTTTGTTACTGAATTTAACTGCTTATATCGCCAAAATTTCACCTCTTTCAATGGCCATCAATTTTTTTCTTTTCAAAGACAAAAACACACATTCACAAATTGGGAACATAATAAAAGTAAAGAATGCGGTAGACCACAATGCGGTACTGAAACAAATATGTAGTGCGAGAGAGAGAGAGCGGAAAATCAACGTGGTCAAGAAAACAGACTCAACCACAATCCACAATCTCACAAAGAAGATGCAGAGCACAGAACACCAAATTGATCACGGAAATAAACTCAGACCCAATAGGCAACTTGGCAAATATGAAGCATAAACCAAAGAATGAGCAGGATAAATAAAATGCACAAAGATTTCTCCTTCCAATTCCACTCACTTTCAAACTGTGAAAACATATTAACAGCATAACCAACTAATGCATTCCCACATCATTCCATATCCAATACAAAAACAATCAATCGATAAAGACTAAGACTTTAATCATTTTTCACCCTACCCAATTAAACCAATAACTGCAGAAACCCACTAAGCCTAATACAACAAACACTTGGCACTTGGCTTACCTAAGTCCACTTCTACATTACCCACAAAAGTTGAAACAAGTTTGAACTTTTAACATCTATGGTAATAACAACAAGAACAGTAAAATCTTCAAAAAAACCCCATTTAATATTTTCTACATTTAGCTCAGCAAACAAACAGGGAATATATATACATATATGATGTATATATAAATGCAGCAAGAAATAACCATATAGAGAGGCTCTGTATACTGAAAGTTTCAGAATTGGTACCTTTTTCTTCAATTCAATTTGAAAATTTTCTTCAACTCAGTCTTCTAGATCTCTTATTTAAAGAACCCAGAAAAACCCAGCTTGGAAATGGGGCTGCTGCCACAGAACCAAATCAATCCCATTATCTGTAATGTAAATATTGGTGGGTTTCTTTTCTGGGGTTTCTCAATTGGGCAAATGGGTTTTCGTATCCAAGCTCAGATAGTGAGACAGGAGGCAGAGCAGCACTCTTCCCCAGAAGCACTTGCCCCTTTTGAAAAACTCCAAACAAAAATGGGGGGTCACAACTCACAAGCACAGAGGCTAATGTGTGTTTGTGCAGTCCAAGGGGAATGGAGAAGAGAAGAGAGGCACATGGAATTCTGGGGAGAGCAAATGGAGGTGGTGGGGTAATAAGAAGGGTTGGAGTTGTCAGCGTTAGGTGATGAGGAGAGAGACTGCGTTACAACATTACATACAGTAAAAGAGAAGCATGAAAAAAAAATGGAAGCTTTCTTTTGCTGTTTCTTCAAATTTCTCTCTTTTCCCTTCTTTGTATTTGTTTACTCCTATGGCGATGTCTAAATGCGTGCCGACTGCTGGGGGTGATAGATAATCCGAAACTTAAATCAGGTTTTGCATTGAACATAAAACCCTCCTTTTTTGGGTCTTTTATTCTCTCTAGAGAATTTACAATTTTTTTTAAACAAACGATATTTTTACACTAAATGGGTGAGGGTAGATTAAGGGCTGGTTTGGTATTGCTGTGCTTTGAAAAAAAGCTGCTTCTGCTGTGCTGTGAGAATAAGCAGCTGTGAAATAAAGCAGCAGAGTGTTTGGTAAACTTTTTTTGTAAAAGTGCTTTTGAAAAAAAAAAGTAGTATTATAGTGTTTGGTGAACTTTTATGTAAAACAGATGTGAAAAAAAGCCGGTTTTTCAAAGCTGGGTTTTGCAGCTTCTTGTTTTTGGCTTTTTTTCACTCAAAACTGTGAAAAAAAGCTGAAGCTGAATGTTTACCAAACATCAAAAACTGTCACAGCTTTTTTTCATAGCAGCTTTTTTTAAAATCACCTCAACCCCAAACTGGGGCTAAGCCTCATAATATGTTAGTAATAATGTAGTTTAAATTCGTGTTTACCGAGAATCGAACCAAATACATCTCATTTATAAAGAAATAGAAATACCACTAAACCGTAATACTTAGTAATTTTATAATTTTCTCTTTAACAAGACTAGGAAAAAGGATAAAAACAACTAACATATCTTACATATATAAACAGTTTATAATTTCAGATTTTACGTAAGGGATCTCTTGTATGTTTAAGAGTAAATTGTAGCTATGGTCCCTTAACTTTAACTCAATTGGAGCAATGGTCCCTCAACTAAAAATCCATTACCATTGGTCCCTCAACTTTAATTCAACTGGAGAAATTGTCCCTTAACTTTAACCCAATTGTAGCAATGGTCCTTCCAATATAACTCGTTTTGACAAAAAATTTGACATAGTTGATGAAAAGAACCATAATTATACACTTTGATGAGTTGAGTGATCTTAATTGTATAAATGGTCATTCCAACATAACTTATTTTGACAAAATTTTGACAAAATTGATGAGAAGGACTATAGCTACACATTTTGATAAGTTGAGGGACCAATGGTAATGGATTTTTAGTTGAGAGACCATTGCTTCAATTTGATTAAAGTTGAGGGACCATTCGTACAATTTACTCTATATTTAAAGAGAAGTATTTTGTTAGTCAAACATCAATTTTTAAATAAAATAAATGTTTTATAATAAGGAGGGATTATGATTACATGGGGGACAAGTAATCAGTGTGGCCTTGAAGAAATGTTGAGCACAAATTGTGAAGGAATAAAAGGGGGAATAGTCAAGGAAACAGACTGGAACTCCGTACCAAATTTTATAGACTCATGACCCCAAGATACCCCTGGTAAATTGGTAATATTTCATATTTTCGAGAAGAAGAAGAAAAACCACTACGAGTAATCCAAGTTGGAGATGAACTTTAAGCTTTTATTCTTCACAACACGTCGAGTTCAATTTTAGGCACTGATGAATTGCACAATGGTAATCAGAAGATGTTGAAATACCTTTGTGAGTCTTTTCGGACTTTCAAAAAGTGAACTTTGTGGCAAAGCCACTAGCTGATCCCTTTTTGATAAAAAGAAAATGCAATCTGGGATCCTATATAACCCATAAGTTCATAACCCACCAGGAAAAAAACTGTTCTGGAATCCAGATGAACAGAATCAACCTAGAAACAGTCGACAACAAGATTTCATAATTCATGAAATGAAGAAATTTGTGGCAGATTTAGGATATGAGATATCATTGCTGTATGGAGAGAGTAACACATTACAGATCGATGATGATTGATGAACGGCTCTTTTGTTTTTGAACGCTATTTCGTAACCATCACTCAATGCCTGTTTCTTCAAAAGTGTTAGCTAAAGTTGACTTTTAGTTTCGTAACCGTTGTTGTCTTAGTATCTTCATAAAATCTCGTCCACAAGATTGCCGATGTGTAATTTATTGCATGTTAATTACTAATTATGAATCTGTACAAGTGAATCATTCTAATTCCCGACTTCCCAACATTTACTAGGTATGGTATGGGGATCTCACTTTATAATTTGTAATCCAATACCTTTAAAATCAATAGTTAAATAAACTAGAAAAAGTAATTTGAATCTCATTCTCATTCCTCACTTCTGCTGTTCATAAGTTTCTTGATTCTTTACTTTCCATCATTGATAAATAAATATCTCATTAGGGTTTCACAATACAATAACCAAAAAGCCACTGAGGTGAAAGATCGACCAATATGTCAGCCTGGAGTTTCAGCATTTGCAACTTAATATCTTAGCTAGAGCAGGATCAATCATGTTTGGTAGCAGGATTGGTTGATCCAGTGAATGTAGGAGGCTGAGGACTCGATTATATACCTAGCTAGGTTCAAGTGTCAGATTGCTTCACATTTCAGATACATAGACTACATGATACGTCTGCTTCTGTATTATTACCTGCTCACTGCTATGCATGAACAGTCCATCTCCATCTGCATGACTTCACATGGTATTCACGTTTATCATTTATTGTTTTGTTTTGTGAACCTGTATTTGATGCAATACACTACATATTCATGCCTTACTCCTAATTATATATCTCAATGTTTAATAACTATATAGAGCTAAGTTACTAATCAACCATTCGTTCAGCGGTACTTTTCTTCTTGACGTTAAAAAGCATCCTAAATTTGAAGTACGAGTGAACCGTTGGTAAAAATACAATAATGGAAATGCTCGTATCTAAAATTTATTGATTTTTGAATAAGTTCATCCATCATTCGTCTCGTAAACACGCTTGCATATATAGTACTCTTTGAAATGAATATTGTATTCATAGTGAGGAGTAGAAGTACAAAACATTATGATTGGACAATTCGATTGTCATGAAATGCTCTATTTAAATAATTAGTGTTTTTATTTCAATAGCACATGAGGAAGTCTCCATGGTGAGAACGAAATGAGTACATATATTTGTTAATAATAATTGAGACATTGCCTATTGGGTTATACATATTTATTTTTCGAATTCCATATACTTTTTCACTTGGTTTTTGAGCATTGCACAAGGCTTCGGTTATAAGGGAAAATATACAATAAGACAATAGTGCTTTGGAGTTTAGAAGATAAGCCTTTGTTTTTGGCCTTAACATTACTATTAAAAGTTTAAAAGTTTAGATTAGCCAACCAACCATGGAATATGATTAAATAGAATCCAATGAGATTTAGGAAAACGTTAACAATTACCAAAATTAAACCCCTAAATAAATTCAATAAACTGTAAAAATCTCATAAGGGGAATATGATCAAATAGAATCCAATGTGTTTTATCTTAGCAAATTGGCCATATAAATCAATGTTATAATTGGTCATCGCCCTATATTAAAAATGCACAAGAACTATACGTACATTTGCTTGGTGTAGGTATGAATAATTGTTCTTAACCACGTAAGTTATAAATTTTACGTGAAACAAAAATATTGAAAAAATCAATATTTCAGTTTAGTTTGGTCATAATACATTCAAAGTGATTTTATTAATTCACACGTTAAGTTTAACCCGCGTGCGATATATAGCTTAATAAAGACAAAAAAAACCTCCGTTGCCGACCTTGTTTTTGGTCTTGAGAGGTCAGCAACAATCTCTTTTGATCTCTTCCTTTCCTTCCTCTCTATGTTTCTCCTATCTTTTGGCTATATTCATATGTTGGTTGTGCTCGCCCTTTCGCTCTGGCGGTTAGTCTTCATGGTTGTGGTTGCTATGATTTATTACCTTTTAAACTATTGATCGTGGTGGTTGAGAAAATCTTTATATCAGCTATGATTACTACTCAAGCTCGAATCTGTGAGAAGTGGCTATTGTTGTGTTATTATCTTGATTACGTTTAACATGTTTACTTATGAACTAATTGATCGTTGTTAATAAAATTTCATTTAATCTCTCTAAAACGAAACTACTTTGTTGTGTTATTGTCTTTATGAAAAATTGATCGTATGGGGCCAGCTCCGTCAAGATTGAGTATGCTAATAAAGGGTTGCCATATTTCTTCCCCACACGCAAATATTGTCCGTCAAGATTGAGCATGCTAATAAAGGGTTGCCATATTTCTTCCCCACACGCAAATATTGTTGACTTTTCACAAAAGTGTGTTAAATTTCATGCTTAATCGAGAAAAAGTACATAAATATCTAACAGTCAAAATGTTAAAATCGAACGATGCAACATTGTTATCGAGTGAGGATCCCCACCGGATCATTTTTGTGAGGATCTCGTCTTGAGAATCCTCAAATCACATCCGTTTATCGTACATCGTGCGGTTAGAAATCATTGTAAATTTTTTTATGTAAAATTGAATATAAACACGAGTATCTGACGAAAATTAGCCATACAATGCACGATGAACGGATGAGATTGGAGGATCCCTGGGATCCTAACAAAGAGGATCCGGCTAGGATCCTCTCTCATTGTTATCTAGTAAGTAGTAACCTAGTAGGTGTCGGTTACTTGTTTAATATGATATAATCATCCAATTAAGACATTGATTAGGGTTACTAAAACTAAACAGCCAAATTTAATAACTATATTCTCAACATGGAGAGATTTTTCAATTCCAATACACTAAGAGCAATAATACAATTGGTTGGAAACTTAATGAGCTAATCATAATAAATTGATATTGAACTCATCTTCTACGAGATTCAAACTCAAGACTTTCTGCTTACAAATGAAAGAATTACTACTAAACCGTACTACTGAGTGACTTAAGACTCAAGTTTCTTCGGTTGTTAATTTTTTTTTTCTTTTCCTTGATGCAAACTAAAAATATATAAAGTCAGGTTTGTTGTGTTTTTTATTTTTCGTCGGCAGTATATTTAAGTATTGAATTTTATAGCAGCAAGGGAAACGAAGGTCAACTTTGGTTTGGCGTTTTGCCTTGTATTTTAATGGAAAGGTAGGAAAAAGAATGTGCTGTACAGATTCCTCAAGGGACCTCCATGTCCTATGTTTTAAGGGCAATCGTGAAGTATAAACAGGGTAATATATTTTATGGACCCAAATCTTAAAGTTCAATAGGTTTTTTAGGGTTTCATACAGGTCGAATAGACAATGGTCAAGATTAAATCTTCTACTTGTCTCTCAACCTAAAGCATGCAAATGATACAATTTGGACTGGATTACAATAATCCTATATACACTACCAGCCGCCTGACATATATAATATATACGATCAGTTCATTTCTGGACAAGACGTTAATTCTTTATTAAATGATAAACTGTAATATAATTTGTTATGATAAGTTCTTGATAGCATTAGTAGATAATATGCCAATAAAAATTGTAGACATGTATTGTTACGTTTTTTATATAATTGAGATATAAATATTGACATTATTGAAATAGAATATAAATATGTTCCTTAATAGAAAGACAGACGTAATGAACAAATAATCTATATGCTTGTGTATATGATGCACCACGTGATTGACATGCTGATATATGTATCAATTTATTTAAAAATATAACTCGTGCATTATAAACTAAATCATAAATGCTAAAATTATGAGCTCAAAACTTAGTACGTGTTTTATAATTTGAGTGAATTGAGAGTGGCAAACCAATCAAGTTTTCCTATATATTTGCTTCCCAATATATTAAGCCAAACTTGATCAACTAAGAAGGAATCTTTGACGTTGGTAGTTAGGGGCAAGGGTTGGAGAGGATGAGAGGAAGAAGCCCATGTCAAACCCTAATTTATGCTCATGATCCCCATGCATGCATGCATGCTGCTGCTGCTGGGAATTTTCATGGAAGAAGAATGTTTAAATTAGCATGCTTATGCACTTAGACATTTTAATTAATTATTAACGTTAATCTTTGGGTGCAAGTGCAACATTTGTGCCGCTGATGACAAATTGCATCAGTTGTTGAAACAGCAACATCTGTTTTCTGTTTAGATATTGTATGGTTGTTAGGGGAGGTATCAGCTTGTGTTTTGGATTTGATTAATGTATAAATAATGCATTCTTAATGCAATAATTTAACTAAGTCATTTTTCCCTAAGTATATTATTTGGCTGTTAACCTCCAATCTCCAATGTTGATCACCGCGGGGTGGCTCAGTGGTTGGGAATGAATTACAGGCTCGTTATTTCACACGATACGTCCTGAGTTCGATTTATGGCGCTGGTGAATTGCACAATGGTGGTCAAGGGGAGGCTGAAATACCTCTGTGAGTCTTTTTAGCCCTCAAAAAAGTGAACTGTCATGGCGAAACCATCAGCTGATCCCTTTTTTAAAGAAAAAAAAAATCTCCAATGTTGTTGATGTGGCTCATTCCTTTCGATTCCATTGAATTTGAGAGATTATATTCACACACCCCAAATTACTTCTCCCACACCCTTTTAATTTTTTAATATTTTCTACACACCGCTAACACTTGATAGAAAAATATTAAAAAATTAAAAAGGTGTGAGGGAAGTAATTTAGAGTGTGAATATAATCTCACTTGAATTTTTGGCACCATAATTGAAAATTGAATAGAATTCATTTTGCCTAAATATGACCTAATCACTTATTATTTTTTGTTAATTGAGGATGAAGTTGTTCTGTTTAGAAAGCCACAGAGGAACTACTTTGGACCCCAGAATAATAGTTCTTGTGTTGGGAAAGACACACATGAATCATGCCCGTTGGATGTGTTTGTGAAGTTATTGAGGCCCAAAATTTGAAAGGAGTTGAGTCTGCCCAAAATTAAAAAGGCCCAAATCAAATAAAGGATTCAAGTTTTGTTTTTGGGTAATGCTTGCCACATATTCATTCTTATTTTTCACACACCTCTTAATTTTTAACCGTCGGATCAAATGAGTTGAAGATGATCAAATGATAGAAATATACATGAAGTGTATGAGAGATAAAAATAGGTGTGTGAATAACATTACTTTTTTTTTTTTTTTTTATACGTTTAACATATGTCGTTCATAAAATTGGAATTTAGACTTCCTCCAGTAAAGTGAATATGCGGTGCCATTAGACTAACTAGTCATGGATACAAAGGACTCGAAAACCAATAATGTTACTTAGACACGCAAAAATAACTATGTTGGCAACCACCTTTCTTAGAGAAATGCTAAAGAGACTCTTTAAAAATGAGACTGTCTATAGACTCTCGCCACTCCATGTTTTTAACACAATTCTCGTGCCAACATTATAAAATATAGAGCCAAAAATATGAGGTGTCAGAGAGTCCATGAAAAGTCTCACTTTAAGAGAGTCTCCTTAACATTTCTGTCTTTCTTATAGAGGTAGACTAACTATTGTGTGCTTGGAACTCACCTATATTAAAGTGGTCATCAATGATACAAATTTTGTGTATCTAGGTAGCATTGTTAGTACAATTTTCATTCAACTTGTTAAACGGATATGTCTTGCAAGAGGTTTGTAGCTCAAACGATTAAGAGTATTTACATTATATTCGATGTCCCATTGTTCAGTTTGGGATTTCCCCTCCCTCTTATGTCAAGAACTATATATACCCCATCATCCAACAGGACATGTGAATGAATTGAATCAATCTTAATCCATATACAAATCCATTTACTAGGATTATCATATTCTTCGCATTATGGAACTAAAAGTCTCAATTTATATCCTATTAATTACATCGAATCGAGTTCCGATCCAAATCAAAATTTTGATCCATTGACAATTATCTACGTTGATAGAGATTAGACATTGGTATGATGAGGAATCAACTAGAAGATAGAGATTAGAGATTCAAGGTTAGAAGCCAAAAATGGTGCTTCTTCTTGTAGCATTAATTGTGATGTCTCCATAAGAAGTGATTAGGATGAGATTAGAGAACTAATGTGACCTGCAAATGATTTAAAATAGTAATTATGCTGCTTTACTAAAGTTGGCATGTGCGATAATTCCAATCAACTGTGATGCGTGTGATGTTGATTTAATTTGTTTTAGTCGTGGTCCAAACCCTAGATTCTAAATTTCTGAAGTCCTATCCACTTTATGACCATTAATTTGTTGATACAAATGTGCATACTCCATCACCTTGTCTTTGCCATGAATTTTATGAAGAAAAAAAAGACCCTACAAACTACAAATTGCAAGAGTTTTTGGCAGGAATCTCAAATTTGATTGACTCATTCATGCTGCAAGGCGTGCTAACTATTGTGTCACACTACACTTAGACCAATTAATGTTGGGAGAGCCTAGAAGGGAGAAGTTCATGATTATTTAAATATTAGGTAAGGCTTATCTTTTTCGCTGATCATTAGGTTCAACGCGTGGATAGTTTGATCTGATATCATATTAGAATGTGAGTATTCATTTTAAAATCATGAGGCAATATGAGAGAGAACCTCATGACTTATTTAAACCAGTAGGCAAGACTTTCACTTTCAAACCTGGGATATATACTCTCAAGAATACATTGATGGCAAATATTTTCACATAACTAGCTTATAGATAGAATCTCGTAAAAGACGAGTTCAATATCAACTTATTCTCCACCCTTTAATGTAAATATGTTGTTATGCCTTAACACGTTATTATATATTCCCAATTACAATCAAGTTTGTGCCCATCAAATCAATCCAATTTTCTGAAAAATGGAGCATCAAAGTGACCAACAGGATTTGCATTTCTATTATTAGCACAGTTTGACTAATTAATTAAGTTAGTTGTAGTTGGAATGTCATTGTATCTGAATCCAGATACAGCCAGGGCAAAACTAGAAATATGAACCAACCAACCACTATATTATTTCTAGGACAAAGGAAAGTCCAAACCCCAACCAACTAGCCATTCCAACTTGGCAACTTTGGAGGTAGCTATCCTGGTACTCAATTGAGAAGTAATTGAAAATAATTTTGCTTACCATCCTTAGCATGTGTGTCACGCGTTTTTTTTTTATTTTTAAAATTAGGATTACGATTTCACATATGATGATGATTTAATACTGTAAAAAGGAGAATTAGGGTTTGTCTCTAGTGAGTGCACATAACGTATGAACTTTTTATATGATCCGCATATATCTACGATAATGAATCACTTACACGCGCATGAGCAAACGGTCATTTGAAGACATTGGTAACACTAATGTAAAGTGCATAACTCTATACAGTTGCAATATGGTTTATTCTTTAATTATGAGATTGACAATTTGACATGCATACCCAATTCGACAATGAGTGAGGACTGATTTAAGAGAAGTCTTGAGAAGGAGATTAACTTGTATGAAATAAGTTTATCATTGTGTTGCGTCTTGGTCTAATAACAAAATAATATACAGAGATAAATTTACACATTATTATTATTATTATTTTTGAGTACATTGATATTTTTATATTAGGGGAGGGGGAGTTCAACTAAGCCCCAAAAAGAGTAGCTTAATTTGGTAACGAATTCGCCATTCACGAGATTCGAACCCAAGACCTCTCACTTTTAAATAAAGAGGAATACCACCAGATCGTTGCACTGATTAACTAAATTTACACATTATTAATCCAAAACGTTACGATGATAATGAACTTGTTTTATGCAAGTCATGAAGACACAAATAAGTGCAATGTGGGCCCAATGGATCTAAATTTACAATCTCAATTAAACAGGTCAAATTAAAATTAAATTATTACTAATTCATTGTGAGGCTGAGCTTCTTTAACGAGAATAATATTGTTTGATAAAAAAAAAAAAAAATGAATAAAACGTTTATTTGTTTCTTCACTCTCTCTCTCCTCTGTCTCTTCTGTCTCTTCTGTCTGTAGCAACCAAAGCCAGCAAGTCGCAAACAGACATAGTGAGCGAGGCCGATAACGCTCGGTCTTTCTTCGGCCTAAGATACTGTTGGATTGTCTCTCTCTCATTGGGTACGAGAAGGAAGGCAAAGCAGGCCCCTTTCTTTCTTTCTTGCTTTCTTTGCTTGTTTACTTGTTATTAGTAGTAAATTACCCTTCTTTCTTCTGATTCAGGCAACCCCACGTTCTTTCTCTCTCTGTGATTTATCGATAACCCCTCGTTCTTCCCTCTCTTACCTTTCCCAGGCTTATTTATTGTACTCATTTACCCACCCACTGTCACCAACTATTTCCCGCAGTCCCTGATCCCATTTCTCTCTCCCCCTTTCTCTCACTCTG
The DNA here is from genome assembly GCA_024362995.1 of Heteromeles arbutifolia. Taxonomy (NCBI): domain Eukaryota; kingdom Viridiplantae; phylum Streptophyta; class Magnoliopsida; order Rosales; family Rosaceae; genus Heteromeles; species Heteromeles arbutifolia. The sequence goes on from JANCRC010000006.1 coordinate 27,499,179, forward strand.
TCTCTTTCTCTTCTTTCCCAAGTGGATAGATCTCTGAAATTAAGCGGGGTTTTTCAGATGCGAAGCCAGTTTCAGTTGATTTCGACTGTCGGGTAAGCTCCTTCGTCTTGAATTCGACATGGGTTTTCTGTTTTGGATCAGAATCTGAATTGGGTTCTTCTCAGTATTTTTGTTTTGGGTCCGTTTCAGATCTGCCCGTTTCGGTTTTCAATTGGGAAATGTCGGTTTTGGTAGTTCTTGAAGAAGCCACTGATTGATTTTTTGTTGAATGCTTGTTGCTAATTGTTTGGGATCAGATTCTGTGCTTGCCCATTTGCACAATTTGGTTTCAGCTTCCACTTTTAATACTGATTCTATACCAGTTCATGCTATTTTAATAAACAACCGTTTGATGCTTTCCTTGTTGTTTGGTTATTGTTTATGCTACTGTAGTACGTTCTTCTCACTGTGCCTTCACTTTCAGGATTTAAGCATTCGAATCAGTGCAGCCATTGCGATATCTGATCCTCACACGAATCTGTGATTGTGGGCATGAGGAGGTCCTCTTCTGGATTTAGGACTGCATAACATTTGTGGCTAATTTTGTCGTTTTCGGTGTGAAAAATGTTACATAAGATGGTCTAAGGGCCAGAAAACCATAAATTAGGTCGTTTGATAAAAGAAAAAAATGCCCAAGATGATCAGCAAACCGCTGCTGCTGACTTATTTTTACCTATTCATCTACATTCTGCTTTCGTCCGGCGTTATATTGTACAACAAGGTAGTTCCTCCCCAGTACTTCATTTGTGTATCTTGCCCATTACTGATTTGCCTGTTTATATCTACATTGTGGTCATCGATAGTCTATATGGTTAAACTGAAACTCGAGCTATAATTTCCCTTCTTGTTTTACTGATGATTTTCTGTGTGAATTTCCTTGCAGTGGGTTCTGTCTCCAAAATACTTCAATTTTCCATTACCCATAACGCTTACGATGATTCATATGGGATTTTCTGGACTAGTAGCATTTTTTCTTGTTCGTGTTTTCAAGGTATGACTATTTACTTTTGGATATGCTTTTTATATCTGTTAATTACTTTTGACATCAGTGCTGGTATCCGTGTCAAGCCAGTTGAACATGTAGACAGGTCGTGGATTTTCTTTTAGTCGATAGTCGAAGTGATAGCACATAATTTCTCCGACATATTACTTCTCGCTATTAACTTTATATGACTGGAAGTCTTCTATGGTTCATATCACTTTGGTTACCTTAAGCTCTTGGCGGAGTCGGTGTCTGCTGTCTGTGTCCATTAGGATTCTTACATCCACTTTTGCTTTTCCTTAATTTACTCTTATCAGTAGCTAATACACGAATGTTTTTGAAACTCATGCTACCCATATCTGAATGAGAAGGGTGACTGCCAAAAAGATAGTGGGTTAAATTAGTCTATAGTGGGACAAGGCATGTAACTGATGCCCTATATGGCCAGAATGAAGTAAGATTTATTTGGAGGTCTCTGTAACTGGAGCTATAGAAGCCATTCTTGAAATTTTATTGAACTTCAAAATTTATAGTTTGTCATAATTGTGCAGATTAGGGTAGTTCTAGTTTCTTTATTTTTTCTTTTTGTCTGCATCATATGCAAGTATCAGTTTTCTGTTACGCATTTGTCGAAAATTGCATCAATACTCCATATTTTTGTTTCTGTTGTATTCATTTATTGCTTTTATTCTCTTTATTTATTTCTCTGTAAATCTGCAGGTTGTAGCTCCTGTCAAAATGACATTTGAAATGTAAGAATGTAGGCTGTATTTTGGGTTCCAACTTGTTATTACTCTTTTTGTCCAAATTGTTTTGCTAATTTCTTATCTTTATGTGGCAGATATGCAACTTGTGTAATTCCAATCAGTGCCTTCTTTGCGTCAAGTCTTTGGTAAGCACTGAAATGTAAACGTAGTTGGGGTGTTGTTTTGGCTAATAATGCTACCAATAAGGGCATGGATATGCATCATGTATCTGGTCTTCTGTCACTGTTCAAATTCAGGAGAGAGCTTAGATCGTTCTTGTCATATTTGATACAAAGGTTACGGTCAATTTTTCAGATTTGACCGTAACCGGTTACCAGGCTCATTCCGCTCAACAATGAAAGTACTAAAATGCTTAGAGACCTCATGTTGCTTGTGCCAATCTGTTCTCTTACTATTTCTCATTTTGTGGTAAAAAATGAACGTATGCTTAGATTCCCTGGTGTAGAATGTCCGAACTTCCTTCAAGAATTGGTGTCCCTTGTACGGTTGAGTTGTCCAGATTTGGGCTCAAATGCAATGCCCACATTTAGGAATTGTATGCTTGTCAAGTTTTGCTTTGTTGTAAATTGTACTTATCAAGAGTCAAGACAAGAGAATTCAAGCTTTTTAGTTATGAACTTTTATTTTTCTGTATTACAGGTTTGGAAACACTGCTTACTTGCATATTTCAGTGGCGTTCATCCAAATGCTCAAGGCTTTAAGTATGTGTGCTGATGCACCGACAGACTCATGATATCTATTTTACTACAATAATTACACTTTAAAACGCTAATAAAAGACTGCTTATATCTATCTACATTCAATACTGCAGTGCCAGTGGCTACTTTTATCATGGCTGTATTGTGTGGCACTGACAAAGCAAGGTGCGACGTGTTCACAAACATGTTGCTGGTCAGTGTTGGAGTTGTCATTTCCTCATACGGGGAGATTCATTTTAATGTAGTTGGTACAGTTTACCAGGTTACAGGCATCTTTGCTGAAGCTCTCAGGCTGGTCTTGACACAAGTCCTTCTACAGAAGAAGGGCTTGACTCTAAATCCGATCACCAGCTTGTACTATATTGCCCCATGCAGGTATTATACTGTGATGCTTGGACTTATATGCATTATAGGAGTTAGAATTTTGGCAAACACTATTTTTTCCAATCGCAAAGTATGAATAAGTCGTATATTAGTTCTTTGTCATCCATAACAATCTTGATAGAGAATAGTGACTCATTTCCAGAATTTAGTTCTGATGGTGAATGAAATTATTCTTTACTTATTATTTATTGTAAATGTTGATTATCTGAATCTGTAACTTATATTATATGGCTGAGATTTATAATTTAGTGGACGAAACATGTAAATTTACAATGAGCGTATGAACGATCCATCTGTACCATGGGAAATCTCCGCTCCTTTTTACATCCTTATTCTGATGAAGTTCTACATCTTATTAATGGATGCATGGGATTTATACACAGTTCTGTACTCAACAGATTTTTCCCTTGATGCTTGTGCATGCCATTGCTTCAGCGTCTCACCATTATTGTTTCATTTATTTTTGCAGTTTTGTCTTCCTGTTTGTGCCTTGGTTGTTACTTGAGAAGTCTGCAATAGAGTATTCACAGTTTCAGTTCAACTTCTGGATCTTTTTCTCCAATGCTCTTTGTGCTTTGGCGTTGAACTTCTCCATATTCTTGGTAATTGGTAGAACTGGAGCAGTTACCATCCGGGTTGCTGGTGTTCTGAAAGACTGGATATTGATTGCCCTTTCAACTGTTATATTTCCAGAGTCTATTATAACCAGGCTGAACATAATCGGTTATGCCATAGGTAGCTCTCCGTATATATTAACTTGAAAGTTTCATAGTTACAATTGCATTTTATACACGTTTAAATGTGAAGCTTTAGCTGACCAGTCAATTTGGCCTGCAGCATTGTGTGGTGTTGTCATGTACAATTACATAAAGGTTAAGGATGTTCGTGCATCTCAGCTACCTTCAGAAAGCATTCCCGAGAGAGTTTCAAAGGTTTGCTTTCTCCTGAATTTGATTTCTTTTTGGAGTCCTTGATCCCCTTGTATTTTTTGTGACACGTGTTTTCTGTGCCGGCCAATACAGGATTGGAAGTTGGAGAAAAAGTCCTCTGATATTTTTGCGCCTGGAGAGACTGGTTCAGCCTTCGATAATGTTGATGAAGAAACACCCTTAACTCAATCAACAAGATTGTCTCACATTGGACGAACACAGGCTGGCAACTATGCTGCATGATTCACAAACTCGTGTGATGTTTGGAAAAGGAAAGTCCAGAAACGGAGTATGCAGATTCTTTTCAAACTCTAGACCCTTGATTCTTTCCAGGGAACAGATTTTAACGCGCCGAACCACAGGTGCAATTCATTGTATTACTTTCAGTTCGAGGAAGTGAATGCATGATTTGCCGGTTGAAATTTGTAGACGGTAGCTTAGGACCCTTAGTCGTCCGGTGAAGAAGCTCACCATTAATTTGTCAAGGCTCTTGATAAGAAAAAACCACGTTTTTAAGTTATGCATTTCTCCTTGATAGTACAGGCAGTAATGTAAAAACCGAAAGTTTATCATGCGGCACCTTTCTGTTCTCTGTGTTTTCTGTTGCCGGAGTTCGGTGGTTAGAACATGAGCTTTGTTTCATGAGTAATCTTAGATGTTACGGATTGTATACGAGTAAAAATTTTTTTTGGAAAAAGGTGACACGCCGCTCCCCGACATTCACTAGAAATTGAAAGAAAATAGTGTGCATACAAGATTGAAGGGCAATACATCTCCATGGTGAGTACATATAGAACAAAGTACATCTCTCAACTAAAACAATCTTGGAAAGATTACAGCAACCGTGGCTGGCCATTAAACCAAAGCGAAAAAAAACTCACGCGTGATTTACACAGAGAATCACAAACTTTATGCACAACTCGGGCAAGAATAATTAAAGAAAAAACCAATCAACGCAACTATTCCTCAGAGCTTCCTCTGCAACCCTCAGAGCTTGAATCATAGTAACTATATCGGAAAAATTGAATCTTGTAAAAGAGGAGGAAACTATTCGAACTGTTGCAGAGGACTCAGTGACAAAAGCCTCCTTGCAGCAGGAGGTGCCAGTCCAGGGATATCCCTGATGTTTTTATTGCCAGGGTTCACAATCTGAAATGTACAGAGACATTACAGTTAGCAACAGATGTAGTCGTTTCTAAAGTTTTAATTTTTTTTCCAGGACGATTTTGAACACACATCTGACAAGGAAAGCATGAATTTTCCATGCATTACTCACTACTTAGAGGGAGAGGAAAATAGATAGCATGGTTCACAATCCGTCAGAAATAACTTTCCAAACTCACCAACAAATTTCCTCCGCAAAAAGTTCCTAAAATACAACTCTGGGGATATCTTTGTAACTTAGTGTGTGACTTCCAAGTAGATAAAAGAATCAAAGAGCATACCTTCACAACGATAATTGCTATCACACCAATTACAATAAGCAAAAGAAAAAGCATGATGCATTTATCTGTTGCCACCTGAAAATATTGAGAGAAAAAAATTAGTGTTTGTTTGAAAAATATATAAGTAGATTATTTAGGGGCGAGATCTCAACTAACCTGTCTACCAATCTCCTTTACAAGCTGAGAAGCCTTCTTAATTGAAAACTGAATTGTGTCCAGCTCATTCACAATGCGGCCCATTTGGTCAGTCTGCAAGTTTTGGAGTCAAAGAAAGTTTAGTCTAAACTCTTGAAATGAGAGATAATGGAGACAACAGGTGAACAAACTCACTTGGCCCTTTAAGGTAACAGCAGTTTGAGTTCCCACTTCAACTGTTTGCTCAACAACCTATCAACAAACTAAAGAGTTAAAATTGTTGGCAAAAGAAAATACACAAACTTAAAATTGAAGTTTTTTTTACAGCTGTTCACCTTTTTTGAGCGTTCAATGACCTGATCAGTCTCATCCATTGTTTTCATCCCAGAATTGATTAGTTCTTGATTTGACATAGCTATCACAAATAAATGCCGATTAGAAAGGTGGTCAAACATATCTTTTCTTCAAATCAGGCACAAAACAAGCACAGACATAGATATAAAGTTCCAAGCAGTTTGATAAACCTTTACTTTGTGCTATCATTAAAAGACCGCATGTGGATTAGCATAGCATGATTAACCGCTAAAAGCTTGAAAGATTTATAGGAATAAGCTCATTCCTACAAATTCAAACTAAGCTCATAGATATGCAGAATGACAAGAACTACCTGAAGCCATTTGAACATTCTCATCAGCAGTGGGTTCACTAACTCCTGCTCCCATATCAAAGAGTTCGACTTTCTTGTTACCAAGGCTATTCATATACCTGCAGTTCCGCTAGAGTATGAAAAATCATTTAAAAAAATCACAGATACCCAGAGCACAAAGAGTGACAGGGTTTTAGAATTCAAGAACTGTAATATACAATATTTTGTTGTGTTTGTGGGTTAACTTATTCGTCCCATAAATATAAAGCCTGAAGGCAACATGCTAAAGATTAGACTCCATAATTTATTAGCAACTAATTGACAATAGTGCAGAATGCATAGCTGGACTTACGTTTTTCTCAATTGTACATATGAATTCAGCTCTTTGATCTGCAAAATGAAGCATGATAATTAGATGGAGTTGTTACAGTAGCAGGAACTAATAGACCTTGTGTACCCCAAAGGTCTTGTGCACTAATACACCGATCAAAAGTAGTAACAGAGTTTGTAAGCCAGCAAGTGGTACAGCGTACATGTGTCCATCTATCTATGTGATGGAAAAAGACAAAAGCTCATAACAACTTACCATAGATTGCTTCTCATCATTAAGCTGTTTATTCACGTCAGGAGGATTTCGGCTCTCCTCGTCCTTGATTTCACGATCAAACTCTTTAATTAATCTGAAACAAAGAATTAACAAAATCATACTCTGATTTATCCAAAACGGAAAACCTGAAGAACTGAGATTCTGTTTCTTTTTGTAGCTTTTTATTTCTTTCACTACCAATAACAACAATTATCGCATACCTCAATTCTTCCAACATCCCCAAAAAAATTACAAATGAAGAGATGCATGGGAGTTCAGGAACAGTATGCGGGACTTCTATCTAAGCATGACTTAAAGACACTTACATCATGATCGTAGTTATACTTGAGGAAACTTTTATGGCTCCAACCTAACTGTCTTTGTTAATAAGTTACTAATTCTTCAAAATACCAAAGTAACCTAATGGAGTCGTTGATGCAAGACTCGTTAAATTTTGAACATTGCATTGGATGTGGCAACATTTCATCTCTCTGTATTTTCTCTCTTCGAAGAATGTGAAAATTAAGATTGTCTAAGGTCCCCAGTTACTAAAAATATCAGATAAATGTTTGGGGAGTAAAAACTAAAATCCCATATGTGGCATACCTTTTACATTCCCTCATCTTTCCTGTAAGTTCCTCCAGCTGTTTACTTTGTCTATTGGAGTCTTTGATCTTGTCCAGCTTCTGGAAGCCATTTCTGAAAACAAAAAGGAAGTCACCGTGGTTATAACGTGATCACTTTATTATCGAAACTGGAATACATGTATCTACTACACAACCCCACCACTTCCCCCAACAAATGAAACAAAGAAATAGTCTGCAAAGAGATGAATTATTCTTTCATTAAGTGACTACACCCTGTGGAAGAAATATAGACAAACAATCAACATGTAAGATGGTGCGCAACAAGAAGGACCATGTGCTTAACAAAGTGCACGGCACAATCACAACGGTTAGTGATAATACACTGGGTCAGACGGAAGCAGAGAAGAACTGTGATAAAACAATGGCAGCTGGTTTCAGTAACCACCTAATGAGTGGAAGCTAAATGAGACTATCAAAGAATAAATGCTCGCAACAGCTACTATTTGACTAATATCTCCCTCATTATCCATCCGTTTCCAGAGAGTATATCACTGTTGTTGCTTCCGTGGGGTTCCATATACGGATGTCAAAATAATTTTACATGGTCGTGGAAGCAATAACATTATTGCCCTCTAGGTAGCAAGGGAGTAGTAATGAACCATCAAGAGCATGGCCAAAATATTATTCACTTCAGTATTTGGTTCCCCCACAAACAATGCCAAAGGTTTATTGAGAAATGTGCAAAATCAATAGAGCAACTCGAGCCTTGAAACCTAGGAAATTTATCTGTGTTATCCAAAAGACAACCACTTTAAGTTTGTTTGTAAAGAGCAACCAATGATACTCACCACTCCACGAAAACATTGCAAAGAGGTAAAATACTACAGGAGCAGCTAAACAAGAACATACACTCTTCGAATCGCCTCAGTGACTCTTTCTCCGGTAAGTTAATAATGCTTAATTACAGTTTATGAACATCAAGCTAACTTAATTGTGAATTACGAAACAAACAAATTATTCTCACATTCCTCTAATTGAACCATAGGATTCTGAGAGATCACTCAATCATCGACTTCACAATCAATAAACAATGCGCACAACAATTCAAACACTTAGAGAAAAATCAAAGCTCTGAAATTTATTCAGTAACGATGGAAATCGAAATGCAGGAACTGAAATTACAAAGACATACGCGAGGGCTCGAAAATTATCGTGGATTTCGCCATGGATCTGCTCCAACTGAGGACTCATCGGCACGTTGCTGGCCATTGTCGCCAGAGACTAACCCCTCCCAGATCGAATCCGCAAGAAAACCCTAACCTTTCCTCTTTCTACGCTTCTGCAACACTCCACAGCTTCTGTCGCCTGAAGACGATATTAGCAGGAGGTTTAACGACGAAACCCTAACTGCAATCCTCCATGGTCTTTTGAAAAAATTACAAAAATTGAAAAAAAAATTGCAGAAAAATTAAGGAATTTTGGGGGAAATCGTGACAGGATGGAAACTGGGCGTGGAAGAAAGAGAGAAAGGGAGAAAGAATCGCTGTCTGGTAATGAATTGTTGTACCAAAAAAAAATATATTTTATGTTTTATGTTTTCTTTATTTCATTCTGATTAGGCGAAAATTAATTAATTAATTGGGACTTTGGACCGTGAGATAATCAAAGATTTCGCGACAAATTGGTTGCAAAGCAACATCTAAAAATGTTGTTAAGATTGTTGTGTTTCTTCGCTTGCGAGTTGGTTTTCTCTTTACTAAAATGATATATTTCTCAACGTGCAATTCTCTATTAGCAACATACACATACAGCGAATTAGATATCAAATTAGGTTATTTATTATGTGGTTTAGCTAAACTCTCATCATTTTAATATAAAATGTATCGTTGTACTCGGAAAAAAAATACAAATTTCAATTGTGATTATGAAAGTTTAGAGGGGGTACTCAATTAGAAATTTTTTAGTCTTATTATATTAAACCCCACATATTATTAAATACACCCCATATTTACTTTTTTTTAATTAAAACCTATCTTAATACACTCCATTTACTTTCCTATAATACCCTCACATCCCATAATCTCACTATATACCTTATATTTTCTATCAGCAATTTTTTTTTTTTTTACTGCTTTTATAATATGCAATCATGCAGAAAACTTATCATGCTAAGGTATTGATTCTTGCTGCTTCTTTTCAAATTTTTACAGAAATTAAAGGCGCGTTTACGTAACCATAATCAAAACAAGGTTCTAAAAAACGTTAGGCGTTAGTCGGGCGGTGGGCTTGCGCCTAGCGCCTAGGCGGCTAGACGGGATCTAGGCGGGTGCCTAGGCGGATTTAGGTAAATTTCTTATATATTATATGAATTAATTAAATTTACTATATCAGATGTAAATAATTATTGAATAATATGTTATTTCTTATAGAAGAACGTACATATGTGAATGTTTTATGTACATATCTAATATGCTTGCCTAGGAAAAAAAATATTATCTAATAATTTATAATTTATATAACATTTATATACATATAATATACATCCCAAACTTTTAAAATATAAAAAGCCCACGCCCACGCAAATGGGTGGTTTTCATAATAAAACATCTGATGAAAGTAGCTGTCCACCTTACCTTTTTCACATCGCGTAAGAAGAAAATTTCGTTTCTTCTTCTTTCTTTGCCCTTTTAGAAACTCAAAATTGAATCTTTTAGTCTCTCTCTCTCTTGGCACTCTCTCTTCGCTCATCTTCGTTTTTCTTCTTCGCCCTTTCACTTTCATAACCTCAAAATTGGATCTCAAATCCAACTTGCACCACCACAGATTGATGAAATGTTTAATACTCTATCTCTCTCTCTTCGCACTCTTTCTTCCCTCATTTTCATAGAGACGAGCTGCAGAAATTCACCGGAGCTCTGCTGCTACGCACGAGATCAGAAGTTATAAATCCGGTTGCAAAAATTGCAGCGAGTTTGGGATTTGCAGCTAGATTCAAACCGCCTAGACTGCCACCTAGCGCCGGCTAGCCCGCCTAAGTCCTCCCCGCCTAACTGAACGTTTTGGTTTAAATCGGGTCAGAGCTCCGCTGCCCAGCGCCTATGCGCCGCCTAGGCGGCCACCTAGGCCGATTTTTAGAACACTGAATCAAAATAGAGGAATTAGATTGAGGAGGAATTGAATTAAGGAGGAATTGGATTGATGAGGAGTTAGAATCAGATTCCTGTTGAAGCTGTTTACTTAAATGTTCTGGAATCGGAATAAAAATGAAACGAAATTCATATAAGTTGTTTACTAATTCATCTTAATCGGAATAGAAATCAATATGATTACTAAAATGCCCTTATTCTTTTTGTTTTATTTCTTGCCCATATTACATTTTCATAAAATATCATTATTGTAAGCCTTCATCTATCTTCTATATCTTCCCCAGCAGAAGATAAAAACTCATCCCTCCCCTTTTCCGCTTTCATCTTTCCCACTCACCCTACCCCATAATCACCACCCCAGTAGAAAGAGCCCATTTCCAGAACTCACTATCACCCTTATTTCTCTATCTTTTCGGATTGATTCACACTCTCTGCAATTCGAATGGAAATTGCGTGATTTTTCTGAAAGAATTAAAAGGTTTGTTACTTGATCGATTTGCTGAAATGGGTTGCTCTCACTTGCTGTCAACAATGGAGATGACCGTAGTTTCGCGGAGTGGCGAGAAGTTGTCAAGGGCAGAGATCTGCTAGAGAGGATGGTGGAGGATAACGAGAAAATGGAAATGAGTACTGAAGGTGAAGGGCGTTTGGGGAAGGAAAATTTGATTCCTGATGGAGCCTTCTCCCCGGAATGCAAATTCTACCTTCGTCTACGTAATCCAATTAAGGCAATATCAGAAATTGAAATCCTGATTTTACATGGGGCATGCAGAATTGTGCATTCCGCTTAAGTTGGTAAACAGACGAATAACCAGGAATGGGGAATGACTCCCATTCCGCCATATCCTTTCCCCATATGTAAACACGCCCTAAAAGTGTTCAATATGCGTTCCTCCAAAAACCTAACTCAAGTTCCAAATCTTTCTCGAAGTAAAAAACTTGGGCATATAAATATTTTTTACTGTAAAAGTTTGGTTGAAGTTTCTTCATATTTTCAATATCTTCACAAGCTTACTTTTCTTAAACTTGGAGGGTGCACGAGTCTCAAGTATCTTCCGAAGATACCAGGCAATATTGAATTCTTAAGTTTACGTGGCAGTGGTATAAAGGAGTTGCCTCTATCAGTTTGGTCTCACCAAAAAATTTCTTCTTTGGATATTGGAGATTGCAAAGACCTTAAGAAACTTCCAAACAGCAGTTATAAGTTGAAGGTCTCCGGTTATTTTAGTCTAGACTACTGCTCATCTCTTGACGAGTTTTCTAAGATTTCCAAGAATATAAGTGTATAAGATTTGACTTGGACATCAATAGAAGTATTGCCCATATCATCAATGGAGCGTCTCATTAGTCTCATTGTAATTAAACTGAGTGATTGCAAAAGAATCAATATTGTGATATCACTGCCAATATTTTGGCCACTGAAATCACTAAAACAATGAAAATACGAAGCCTTACCTCATGTAAAGTTTTCAAAATGTTGATTTCATGTTTCATTCATCAAGAATAATTTTTCCAATTAACGTATTTGTAGTTTCATTAATTCTACAATGGAGGATGAGAGTGGTTTTGTGAGTTGAAGAAGATAAATAAACTTGGGATATACATGTGAAAAGTAATTTGAATTTTTATTTTTTGCAAAACCTTATAAGGTTGAAATTGTCATTACATATTAGATATGTAAGTCATTTAATATTAAATTTTCATGAGGGGTGTATTCAACATATTGTGGGGTGCTAATAAAAAAAACCATTTTTTATATTCAATTATATATTTATATTAAAGGGGTGGGAAAAAAATTAGTCGTGCATTTGTGATTTGAATTTAAAACATTTATTTTGCAAGTAAAAAGAAAAACCATTAAAAACATTACTTAATCATAAAAATACAAGTGTATTCAACATTTTTTTTTTGAACAAAGAACGATATTCATTAAGGAATAAGAGTTCTTACAAACTGAGGATAGTGTGCACAAAGGGTCTCGATAAAAACCTTGCCAGGGATTTCAACCCGGTCGAAGGAAAAGAGTGTCCCGCACAATAGTAACCTAACCTCAAATGAACAATGAAACTTACAATCCTTCCTCAAATAGAATGTCATGAAGTAAATCTAGAGGTTCCTCGAACCACACAACCTCCTGGGTACAATTAAGCCCTAATCGAGCAAGTCGATGAGCCGCCGAATTTCCTTCCCGGTGCACATGACTAGCCATAAATTTCGTCATTTCCAAACAGAAGCACCTCAAGTCGTTAATAATGGGTCCAAAATTAGACCTGTCCTCGCCTTGACCCGTCATGGCGATTAATACCAAGACCGCATCACCTTCAAAGTGAACTTGGACATTAGCCGAGTATATCCCTTTGACCAACTGTACAGCATGCCTAGCAGCTAAGAACTCCGCATGCAATGCCGACATTGATGAATCAATTGGACCAGCTGCAGCACCAAGAAATTCCCCCAAATGATTGCGTAAAACAATTCCATATCCTCCCCCCGATGTTGATGTTGATTCCATGCCTTATCGAAACTGCACTTGACCCAACCCTCCACAGGTCGTGACCACTTCTGCACCTCACGTCTCCCCTTCCTTAGGTCCGACTTATGACACCTATGAAACTCCTGCAACCAGCCATCAATCCGAAGGACAATCTTATCAAGGTTTAAGTGCTTACCAGACCATAAAACTTCGTTTCGGTGTTGCCATAATGACCAAATCAGCTTTAAACCAAGCTCAAAACCCTCCGCAGGTCCCTGTAAATGCATATTGGTTAACCAATTCAATAAACTCACACCATGTCCAATATCCACTCTTAAACCCAAACCGCGAAACCATACCGCTCTAGCAACATGACAATCACGCAGAATATGCTCTACGGATTCCACCTGGCACCCACACACAACACATCCATCCTCTATTGGCACCCGTCGCTTACAAAGATTTAACCTTGTAGGCAAAGAATCCAAACATGCCCGCCACACACAAATCTTTACTTTACTGGGTACACAAGCCTTCCACAACTTCTTCCATAGCCTCTCCCCACCATTACTAGTATACGAATACGAGCCAGCAGCCCCTTCCCCACTAGTAGAAAGAATCACTCGAGCAACATGATAAGCACTTCAGACTGTAAATCTCTCATGACGATCGTAATGCCAACTCTGCAATTGGCAATATCACGCAAACTAAGTAGGATCCCACGAATTAATTCCACTTCCTCCTGCGAAAAAAGCGCACTCAACAAACTCCCATTCCACTGCTTCCCTTCCACCTCATCAATGGTTCCATCGTGGCTTCATCATTCCAATGTAAGGGTGGCGGAGTCAGAATCCGAAGGCAGGACTCCCTCGACATGCAATTGTCCTTCCAAATACGAATTGTCCTTCCATTACCCACCTGCCACCGAAGTCCTTTGTGGAGAACCGGTCGCGAAGCAGTAATACTACGCCAGACATATGAGCTATTAGACGTTACCTAAGCCTCCAAAAAATATGTATTAGGGAAATACCGGGCCTTGAACACACGATACACCAATGCCTCGGGATTTTGCAAGAATCGCCATGCCTGCTTGGCTAATAGAGCAAAGTTAAACGCATAAAGATCTCAAAACCCAAGACCTCATTCCTGCTTAGGCTTACAAAACACCCTCCAGCTAAGCTAATGTATTTTCCTTTTCCCCGGATAGCCACTCCACCAAAACTTTGCTATCATCATATTCAACTCCTCACAAAAAGCTTTAGGAAGTAGAAAACATTGCATAGAATATGTAGGTAGAGCCTACGCCACCGTCTTCACCAATAACTCACGCCCCGCACTACTAAGTAGACCACCACGCCAACTTTGCAATTTTTTCCACTCTATCTTTCACATGCGCAAAGGTTTCCTTTTTTGATTTCCGGACCATCACTGGCAGCCCCAGATATGATTTAAAAGAATTTATGAAGGCCATAAAAATTTGCGCATTCACCTTGATTTGGAGTCTATAATGGTGCGTTTGATTCACTGAACTTTCTTATATTGAACTAGCATTATGAACTAAGTTGAACTTTCTTATATTGAACTAGCTTTATGAACTAACTTAAAATATACTAAGCTGGACTGATTTGGTAAAATAATTAATACAGTATCGAGCATGATTTGGTTTTGAATGCTTTTATTTTCCAGCCTCAAGTTAGTCGGTCGTATTGGGTATTGGGTTGTCTTTTGGTTCCATTTTTGAGTTTGCCTTCTCCTCTATTTACTTGGGTTTAAATTGCGAGTTGGTGTTGTTTTTAATCTTGGAGGTATACTTCTAGTGTAGTTACGGGAGCATGGTTCACATATGCACATTACATAAACATTTATCAGTTAAAACACAGAGATCCAGGGTAAATTTCAATTCATAATCCATTATCTATTTATCGCCCGCGGTGGCATCCAAAAACATCATTTGTGTTGTACGCCTATTTGATTGAATGATCTAAGATTTAGAGAGAGAGGGGGCCGGCTACAGTTAGAGAGAAGAGAGTGATTTAATTGTGAGGTGTATTTGATTCACCCCATTGTGCCTTTATTTATAGTCATAGGATAGGTAAAAACCTTTCCTTTTAGGATTACAATATTTAATAGGTAATCTACTCCTAATATGAATATAAGATACTTTCCCAGATTCCCTAGGATTTACACAATCATATTCATATTCTAAATATGACTGCAACACTCCTCCTTGAGTGTATAAATGCTCAACAGACCATCGCATTATATCTTCAGCAGATAAGGTAGAATAGTTGATGAAGCCATCGGCACAATGAGTGACCACGAGTCTTAAATTTAAGTGAAGTATGCATTTGTAGTAAAACTCACAAAAACCTCACTATGGTAAAACCCAAGGTATGGGGAAAACCCATAGACTAAGGAGAAAAGTGAGAAGTATGCATAATGTCTAAAACAAACGTCAAACTGAACAAAAGTAGTGAACTCAACGGAGTATGATCATCCCAGGATGGGTGCCTCATTAAAACCTCGTTAGGTAGCAAAAACCCAGTAGGAAAAATGCTCCTAATAGTAGGAAAAAGAGTACATTAAGATCACGTGAGTGTGCTTCTAGACACTTCCCTTGAGTTAGACATAACTTCTAAATAAGAGAACTACAAACGATTCAACTCAGATAATTTATGCATACCGATTCCTTGGACGAGCTCTGAAAAGTAGACTTAGGCAATGACTTGGTGAAGAGATTGACCAGGTTGTCCTGGGAACGAATTTACTTGACTTCAATGTTTTGATGCTGCTGCTACTGGTGTGAGTAAAAGAACTTCGGCGCTATATGCTTGGTGTTGTCTCCCTTGATGTATCATTTTTTCAACTGCTCGATACATGTTGCATTGTCTTCAAAGATCATCGTAGGAAGGTCAACAACTGATGTAAGACCACTAGTGCTTCGAATATGTTCCATGACTTCTCTCAACCAAAAGCACTCACACAATGCTTTATGCAGGGCGAGAATTTCAGCATGGTTTGATGAAGTTGCAACTAGCGTTTGCTTGGTAGACCTCCAAGATATAGCGGTGTCTCCAACGGTAAAGACATAAGCCATTTGAGAACGTGCCCTATGTGGGTCAGACAGATATCTAGCATCTGCGTAACCAACAAGGCGAGAATCAATCCGAGAACCATAGGGGGCGGCAACACTCGGAGATTCGTAGGTATAGAACAAGCCCAAATCCGTATTACCCTTGAGATAACGGAAAATATCTTTAACACCATTCCAATGCTTGCGTGTAGGCGCATTGCTGTATCTTGCCAAAAGATTCACAGCGAAAGAGATGTCAGGTCTAATGTACTGAGCCAAGTACAATAAAGCCCCAATTGCACTTAGGTAAGGAACTTCGAGTTCCAAAATGTCTTCCTCATCCTCATTTGGACGGAAGGGATATTGTTTAGCATCTAGAGTCTGAACAACCATAAGAGTACTCGAAGGCTTCACTTTATCCTCATTAAAATGAAGCAACACCTTTTGGGTGTAGTTCAATTGACGTACTAAGATTCCATCCAAACAATGCTCAATCTCCAAGCCAAGACAATATCGAGTTTTCCCAAGATCCTTTATCTCAAATTCCGATTTCAAGTGTGTAGCAATTTCCTCAAGCTCTGCTGGAGTCCCGATGAGGTTTATGTCATTGACATAAACTGCAACGATAGCAAATCTAGAATGTGACTTCTTTATAAACACGCATGGGCATAATTCATTGTTCACATAACCCTGACTTGTCAAATATTCACTCAAACGGTTATACCACATCCGCCCAGATTATTTCAATCCGTAGAGTGACCTCCTCAACCTAATTGAAAGAGTGTTCCGTGGTCTAGAACTATTTGAACCAATCAATGGAAGTCCTTCTGGAACTTTCATGTAAATTTCCATATCTAGATCCCCATAGAGATACGCGGTTACCACGTCCATAAGCTACATATTCAGTTTTTCGAAAACTACCAAACTGATTAGGTAGCGGAACGTTATAATGTCCATTACGGGGAAATGCGTGTCCTCATAATCAATTCTAAGGTGTTGAGAGAAGCTTTGCGCTACAAGGTGTGCTTTGTATCGCACTATTTCATTCTTCTCATTACGCTTCCTCACGAAAACCCACTTGTAGCCAACAGGCTTCACGCGTGGTAGTGTAGGAATGATAGGTCCAAACACTTTACATTTCGTGAGCGAATCAAGTTCGACTTGGATTGCTTGTTTCCAGTTTGACCAATTTATTCTACGTTGACATTCATCAACGGAACGTGGTTCAATGTCATCGCTAAGCATGATGTCAGTAGCTACTGAGTACGTGAATGCATCATCGATGATCATCTAATTTCTATTCCAAACCTCATCCAATACTGCGTAGTGGACCGAAATCTCTCGATTCTCGGGAGGTCGGCATGTTTCGTCAGAAGCATCATCGTAATCTAGAATAACCTCATGCGTTGGAACGGATGAGTGAGCGATGGTCGGATTCAAATTAGGGTCACTAGTTGGTGCCATTTTCCTATTCCGGGGTTGTGAATCCTTTGAACCAACTGGTCTGCCATGCTGCAGGGTCGGAGCAGATGATTGGCTAGCCGCCAATATACCTTGCAGCGTGGAAGGTGCGGCCTCCTCACCTTCGGGGACGGTCTGGCCTTCCCAGGCGGGTTGTGGACGTACGCGGGGTACATCTATCCTTGCAAGTGTGTTTGCAGCGGGTATATGTGATCTTGTCACCTTTGCTAGATCATTAAAAGCATCCGACATGCTTTGAAGATCTATAATTCGTCACACCTCAGTTTCAGACTGGACAGTGCGGGCATCTAAAAGAGACATAGTGGGAGTATACCACGAGAATTCGCGACATTCTACGAGAACGTTAGCATGCTTATCTCCCCTTAACAACGGGAAAACTGTTTCATCAAAGTGACAATCCGCAAAACGTGTGGTAAATAGATCTCCTATCAAGGGTTCTAAGTAGCGAACAATTGATGGCGAATCATAACCGACATAGATTCCTATTTTTCTCTGAAGAACCATTTTGGTACGTAATGGCGGACCCAAACACCTGTAAATGCGAGAAGTGAGGCTCGTATCTAGTGACCAACTGTAACAGTGAATGTGGTTGAGTAGTGGTGGGCCTCAAGTAGACCAACATAGATGCATGCAATATTACACAGCCCCAGGCAGATACCGACAGTTTGGTTCGTATAACCAAAGTCCGAGCTATCAATTGAATGCGCTTTATGAAAGTTTCTGCCAAGCCATTTTGGATGAAAACATGGGCCACATGATGTTCCACATCAATCCCTATTGACATGCAATAATCGTCAAAAGTATGTGACGTAAACTCTACGGCGTTATCCAGTCGAATCGACTTAATCAGATAATCAGGGTGGTGAGCCCTTAGCTTAATGATTTGAGCTAGGAGTTTAGCAAACGCGGTGTTGCGTGTAGACAAATAGCAAACATGTGACCATCATGTCGATGCATAAACCAACACCATAAAATATCGAAATGGTCCACAGGTTGGTTAGATAGGTCCACAAATGTCCCCTTGAATCATCTAAAGAAATTTAGGGGGGTCGTGAATAATCTTTGTATGGGAGGGTTGAGTATTCAACTTCGCTAAAGAACATGCTTTGCATGGCGGAACTCCAACATAGAGATGTAACTTATGCCCGTGTGAAGATTTGAGGATACAACGCATCATGTCATGTCCAGGATGTCCCAAACGGATGATCCACATGTGCAAAGTTAGACTCACGACGGGAATGATACTTGGCAATAGCATCAGGGGAAGCTCGGCATACGCATGACCAATGATCATTTGATCCACATCGATAACACATGTCCAGTTTAGTAGAAGCAGCCTGAACGTGAGCTTTGCCCTTGTTTTTGAAGTTTGGGGCCTTAAGGGCGAGTGGTGGACACTGCCGGGTCACATTTCTTCCCTTAGATGCGACACTCTGTTGACTTTAGGCCCATGGTGGGGCATGTCGCCCATTGCCACTGCCACGACAATTCTTTTGTCGTTTATGGTTGCGAGAATTAATCACATGCGCTTTAGGCGCGGCGTTTGAGCCAGTGGGTCGAGCTTGGTGATTTTTCATCAAAAACTGGTTCTGCTTGTCAGCGAGAAGTAAAACAGAGATCAAATCCGAAAACTTAGTGAATTTTTGTGCCCTATATTGTTGCTGCATGACAATATTGGTGGCATGGAAGGTCGAATAGGTCTTCTCTAGGAGATCTGATTCGGTTAATTCCACTTTGCAGAATTTCAACAATGAACAGATTATACAAACTTCAGAGTTGTATTCATTAACAGACTTAAAGTCCTGGAAGCGAAAATGTTGCCAATCGTGTCTTGCTTCAGGCAAGTATATGTCTTTCTGGTGATCGAAACGGTCAGCCAGAGCAAGCCAGAGGGTGCGTGGGTCCTCCTCAGCGAGATACTCAGTCTGCAGTGCATCGTGGATGTGTCTTCAAATGAAGATCATTGCAGTAGCCTTCTTAGCTTCGTCAACAGGTTTGTCGGCGATAGGTGCCTCGATGGTGGCTCTAATACCCTTTGCAGTGAGATAGAGCTTCACATCTTGAACCCACTTCAGATAGTTTCTTCCAGCGACTTCTAGAGCGGAGAAATCGAGCTTGTTCAAGTTTGACATGTCCCTAAAACAGAGGGAAAAACGTGATTAGTCATATGGTAAACCATAGACATATATCGTAGAACATACAGGTTCTATAGACATGTATTGGTTTAATTTATACAAGAAAACTACAGGTTTCATGTGGTATGTTTTGAATGAAAGCTTCGGGTTTCAAAGGCACTAAATTTGAAACCACAGGTTCAATTTAGTTTCATAAACAATTAGTTCATAATGAGAAGTTCCTGCAAGAAACACATAATGCAAGATACTAATTTGAATATAGTGGATTTGAGGTTATTCGGGAACTCAAGTGTGAGAGCTTCGTTACTACAAAAGTATGTTACGGTTTCAAAGAATAAAAATAAATTATTGAATCATTAATGTCCAAAAGTGATCATCAGGTCAATAATTTTGGATTCATTATCAAATTAATGGACTGCAGGTCTCTTTTGATTAATTCAATAAATCGGGCCATACGGGGTGGATTGTAGAAGCTAAATAATATTAAAATAATATTATCGGGTCGAAAATATAGCCCCAAAAATAATTGGGCTTAGGTTGGGTGCCTTGAGGAAAAGGCAAGGCCCTAAAGTTGAGAGTGGGCTGCAGGCCACGGGGGGTGGGAGAAGCCCCAGCTGCATTTGGGTTTTAGTTTGGGTCGAAGGGGGATGCACGGTAGCAGGTCCAACAACAAGCTGGCCTGTGGGAGGACAAAGCCCAGCCCCGTGGGCTGGCGTGTGGGTTTGTATGGAAGCCCAGTCGCATAGGCTGGCTTTCTGTGTTGCGAGCCGCAAGAAAAACTAAGTCGAATCAAGTGGGCTAACAAGCCTTGATAGAGATAAAACTGGGGCTTCAGGCCTTTGCCAGTCAATCAAGCTGAAGGCCTAGGGGTCTATACAGGTGCAGCAAAGCCTAGAGGGCTGCTGCCAAT
Source organism: Heteromeles arbutifolia (assembly GCA_024362995.1). Taxonomy (NCBI): domain Eukaryota; kingdom Viridiplantae; phylum Streptophyta; class Magnoliopsida; order Rosales; family Rosaceae; genus Heteromeles; species Heteromeles arbutifolia. The sequence goes on from JANCRC010000006.1 coordinate 27,519,596, forward strand.
GTTGTGCTGCATGGATGGTGCCATACAATGTCCAATTTCCCTTAGGGTTTAGGAAACCCAAATTTGCTTCTAATTTATTTTATATAATTTGACTCACAAATTCCACATAGCAATTTAATTGTGCGATGCATGAAACAAATATATATATTGACAAATATATGAACATATACAATATATATATATATATCGTAAGAAAAATATAAACATATAGGGGTTCATGCATCATGGGGAATGTTTTCATGCTTCGTTGACGTTTCAAATATCTTCTTTTATTTTGAGCGTACCTGATTAGCAGAAAACGAATATAAACCTTTGAATTTTTTAGAAGATAGCTTCCTCCTACGATCCGTCAAATTCCTCAGCTTTTGGCAAGAGCATGCTGATAACGTGTTGTAGGCCTATTTGATTGAACGATCTAAGGTTTAGAGAGAGAGAGAGGGGGCTGGCTACAGTTAGAGAGAAGAGAGAGTGATTTAATTGTGATGTGTGTTTGCTTCACCCCAGTGTGCCTTTATTTATAGTAGAAGGATAGGTAAAAACCTTTCCTTTTAGGATTACAACATTTAATAGGTAATCTACTCCTAATAGGAATATAAGATACTTTCCCAGATTCCCTAGGATTTACACAATCACATTCCTATTCTAAATATGACTGCAACAATTTGATAGTAAAAAATGATTGTTGCAATTTATGTGGGCTTTGCACAAAACACAGCTTCACTTGTAGATATTAATTTTGAACTTGTAAATATTTTAAAATGTTGACCTTTAATTCTGTCATATGTGGAGAAAATTTTTGTTATGTTCGGAACACGAGTGATGCACCTTGTGTCGTTATAACTATAAGTGGAGAAAAATTTTATTTTTTTAAGTTGTTACACAAGTACATCCCATATTCCGGACACATTGAAATTTTTTTCTCAGTATCAAGTTAAAAGAGTATCATTAGTTGGGGGTGGTGTTGCGTTGCCACCCGCCAGTAGGGATTGAGAAACAAAATGGAACAAAATTGGATTAACCCATTAATGATATAATATGTATCAGAAGTAGGGGTGGCTTGAAAAACTAAAAACCCGAAAATTATCAAACCACTCATCTAATCGAAATTGAAAAAATTGAATTAAAAAAATCAAATCGGATTTAAAAAATAGAACCAAATCGAAAGTAGTTGGTTTGCTTTTGGATTCCGAACTGTTTCAGTAGTTCGGAAACCGAACTGAATCGGAATATATGGACGGTGTTTCTTAAGTGTTCTGTAAGATTGTTCGGATTCTGGCAAACCATCCTCATTTTCCTTGATGACTGTTAATAGAAAAGCTGAATAGTCAATAGGGTCGGTGACGCATCCAGTCTCCCTAGGTAATGTGTTTTCTCTAAGGTCCAAATACTTGAATTAAGATAAGATCACTTTTTCAAGGTAGTTTTTCTTATGATTAATGTGTTTTCTCTAAGGTCCAAATACTTGAATTAAGATAAGATCAGTTTCCAAGGTAGTTTTTCTTATGATTAATGTGTTTTCTATAAGGTCCAAATACTTCAATTAAGACAAGATTAGCATTGTGTCTTTGTAGGATCTACCAAAAATGGTTTGCTATCAAGATGCTAATTTTTCTGATGTATAAAAAACTCAAACCAAACTGATAAATCCGAACCCAAATCAAAACGAACCGAACAAAACGGAAAGAAAAAACGATCCAAAATGATAGAAATTTCGTTTTGACAAAAAACCGAACTCACCGCTAATTAGAACAATAAAATGTAGAAAATTTCGACACGAGCGATGCTAAGGTGAAAGCACAACAAGCCTATTTCAACAATAAAATTATAAGTATGCTATACTTAGCCTAATCTCTACTAATTAATAAAACACTCACGGTCAATCAAAACCCTATGACATTAGGAGTTTAACCCTCTAATTAAAACATAACATGAATAAGAAATATGGGGCAGAAATGTAATTTCACACAACCAAATTTTGCTCTTTTTTTTTTTCCAAAACCTCACCTACATATAATCCTAACAAAAATTAAAAAAAATTAAAAAATCTTCCCACTCCCACATTCTCTATCACTCTCTACCTCTCTCATTCTATTTCAAAAACAAAAATAAAATTTTTTCTCACACACTTTATGTGTGCCCATATGCCATATGGGATGAGAGAAACAGATTAAAATCTATTTTTCTCCAACGAATTTTCACTTGTGTTTCGCTTCTTTTAATTTCCTCCAATGTCACTTATGAGTTCATGTGCCTTGAAGTTTGAACATCTTTTTCCCCTTCCTCCATTATATATAACCATGACACACATTTTGCATGTTATATGAAAATGATTTATTCGAGAGTTAGTTGGTTCATGGCTTCTTCATTGTTGTGTGAAATGCAAACAAATGTTATTGTCAATTGCTCACTCGTGTGATAATAGTTGTTAAGTCGTTTTACGAGACTGGATTAGATGGGAGTGGGATGTATCGCGAGTTATGAACCCCAGCTATGCAGCTTACATTAGCAGAGATAGCAAAAGAATGCTGCGCTGTCAGTGACTCTGCGTTGGGTCCTCTTTTTTCCATACAACTGGATTTCGAATTCTTTCACCCGTCTCAACTTCTCATGTGCAATTGTTTAAGGCCATCTCTAACCGATGACTGGCCAGAAGACTCGTTTGAGCCCTCTGTCCCTCCAAGATTTTTCAAGATATTAATATTTTAATGAACAGTACAGGGCCATATTTGCCTCCGTCTCCAACCGAGGACCAAAGGGTCAGAGGGCTCATTTTAGCCCTGTCACAAAAAACCGTCTCCAACCGAAGGCCAAACATAATTTATTATTTAAATTTAAAAACTACAACAACTTAAATTTAAAAACAACAACAACTTAAATTTAAAAACTACAACTTATATTTAAAAACTACAACATATATTTAAAAACTACAATTTAAATTTAAAAACGACAAATTAAATTTAAAAACGACAAATTAAATTTAAAAACTACAAATTAAATTTAAAAACGACATTAACTTAAATTTAAAAACTACAACAACTTAAATTTAATATCCATAATCAACATCATCTTCATCATCCGCCATTGAAGGAAATATTGCAAATGAAGTGAAGAATTCAAAGAGCTTCACCATATTTATAGAAGAAAAATAAGGTTTAAATTTATAAAAAAAAAAAAAAAAAGAGGAGGAATACAACGGCTAGCTTTAGTCAACTAGCCGTTATATTCAAATTTTTTCAGACTATTAATGTCGTTATAACCGACACTATTGTAATTCAATTTACTATTTGTGTTGGTTATAACCGACACTAATAGCAATTAATAAAAATATTCCAGTTAGCCGTTATACTTGAATCAATATTAGTGTCGGTTATAATCGACACTATTGAAAAAATATAATTATTCCTGTCAGTTATAACTGACAGGAAATCAAACAAAAAATAATAATTCCTGGCCAGCCCGGGGCTGGCTGGCCGGCCGGAAGTGGCCAGCCCTCTAGCCCTTTGGCCTTTTGGGATTCCGTGGGGCCATCTCAGATTCCAGAACCCTCTGGCCTAGCCATCGGTTGAAGACGGTTTTCAGGCCATTTTCTGCCCTCTGGCCTTCTGGACCATTCGGTTAGAGATGGCCTAAGGAACAATTATAACATTACCTACCATGCTACCATGTCCATTTGTTTTCCTTTTGTTTTATGACCCACCTAGCTAGTGAAGTGACACTTGGCAACAATTTCGTTCTATTTTCTTTTGGGTTTGGAACTTCAGAGAAATTTTTAATTGTGACGGAAACACAAGTGGTACACCACGTGTTTTAATATGAATAGTGAGAAATTTTATTTTTTAAGTTATTAACTTTTTAGCACACTTATCATACCATTTATTTAATGACACGTGGTGTACCACCCCGTGTAACGGTCACATTGAAAAATCTCTCGGAACTCTAGGAGAAATTTTTAGTTGTGACGGGAACACAAGTGGTACACCACGTGTTTTAATAAGAATGGTGAGAAATTTTATTTTTTAAGTAATTAACTTTTTAGCACACATATCCCACAATTTGTTTAGTGACACGTGGTGTGCCACCTCGTGTACTGGTCACATTGAAAAATCTCTCAAACTCTGGAGCCAGGCTTGCTAACGAAGCAGGTGACGTCTGTGTAATACATGATTTGTTGATTGATGCATATAATTATTTGATAAACTCAGGTGAGATCGCTCGTCTAGCTAACTAGTCCGATTAATATTAGGGAGTTTTAACGAAACACTCCCGGTACTGTTCACTTTGAACGAAAAATCACTTTTTTACCTTTCCTGACACTATTCACTATACCTTTAAAAATGGCTTTTCGTTAAAAGAGAAGTTTTTTTGGACTTTTCATTAGTTTTCCTTTAATATTAACGAGTGTTTAATATGGACACGTATTGACTGCTAATATCTTATTTATATTAGCGATATTACATAATTATAAATATCATGTTGGTATATTTTTTGAGAACTAGTATTGACACTCCAAAAATTTCATTTGAGACTCCTCACAACACAAGTGTATTTTTGTTTATAAATATATAAATTTTAGAGTGCAAAATGTGAATTTTAAAGTGCTAATAATAATTTTCTATTTTTTAATAAAAGTTTGTGTCATGTAATTAATGATGTGACATGTTCCTATTGGTTACCAAGTTTCTCTCAACACTAATGAGAACGAAAGCCCAAGTAATGCTAAAAACTGTGTTAAAAAATCTGACATCCATTATCCATATGGAAAGAGGATCCTCTAGGATTCTCAAATCGTGTCCATTCATCGTACATTGTGCGGTAAAAAATTATTTTAAATATTTTTATTTAAAATTAAACATAAACAGTATCTGAAGAAAACTGGTTACACAATGTACAATAAACGAACATAATTTGAGAATTCCCGGAATCCTCACAAAGAGGATCCGGAGAGAATCCTCGTTCTTCCATATGGAGTGTGTGTGTTTTCCTTTGAGTTTGACCCCCAACGTGTCATTTGTTGTTGGACTTTTGGCCTCATTTCTCACCAAGGAAACGCGCAGAACGTGTTATGCTTCATTTTCTTAAAAAATCATTGGCTTTTGGTCGAATATTTTTGCAAGAGCTAATAACAATCATTGGCAGTAATCACCTCCGCAGGTTGGACTTGGAAGAATGATTTGCTACCAGTAGGGAGTGATAAGAGAGAGCTTATCAAATTGAACACGAGGGTGTTGTTGGGCCTTCTTTTAACTTACAGTCATTTTGTCAAACATTTTAACGCGGCGTGTTATAATGAATAAAAAAATCATCGGAATACATTAAGCTATAATTCACTAGCAAACTGAAATTCGCCAATAATTGAGAAAACGTCAAAATTTGTCATCGATTTGATATGTCAATGAGGAATTCGGCCAAAAATGCATAGATGTCGAGACAAAGCGACGTCTCTTGTTCGCCTTACTGTTCTCTTCAAAACAACAAGTCATGGGCCTAAATCGAATGCCAGAACCAAATCTCTAATGATTGGGCATTGCTGCTAATTCTACGTCTTTCCAACTATCATTTGATCAATTCAGCCCTCTATTCTACATCACATCTTACCCAAAAAACTATAAACGATTTACGTATGAAACCAAACCAATGGAGCAAAAACTAAAATTTAAAAGTTTGTTGGGTCCTATGTATATTGCCTCTCCATTGTGCCTTTGCCGGTTCATCACCTAATTGAATGTCAACAAAATTGAATGGGAGCTGAAATCTCCACAGTAGCCACTAAAACATAAGATATTAGTATCATTAGCTCTTTGTGGGTCTCTAAGAATATGATCTTTTGTACTAGTAGAGAGTTTACAACCACTTAACACCATGATCAAGGAACTAATTGTAATCCCAACTCCCACGCAAGGATTTATGATCATACACATACTATTGGGTTAAACTTAATTATTTCATTAACTAAATACTAATTTGATATGAGGAGATTGTTCTCAAATCCAAACATTCGACAAATTGATCTGGTGTTTTTATTCTTATGCAACAAGTGGACGATTGCTTAAATCAGTTGATATAATTTGCTAATTTGATTTAACTTTTTTGTTCTTTTACTTTTGTAGGAGGATATTCTACGTTAAAGGGTGGTATCTAAGCAAATAACCATCAAAATTTGTACAATATAAGCATAAAATCAACACCAAAAGTATAAGCAGATAATCCTATTCACGAGGAATGTTAAAGAGACTTTAAAAAAATAAAAATAAAAAGACCCTAAACCCTAAACTCTCTATCACTTTATATTTTTTGATTTATATTTTATAATATTGACAAGAAAATTACCATTAAACTACGAGATGACAGAAAGTCCAAAAAATCTCATTTTAAGAGAATCCCCTTCATATTTTTCTTTTAAAAGTTGAATAACTCTCCTACTTGTTTGAGTGAGCCGTGGCCCATGGTACAAATATAAGAGGACCATTGGACCCCCCCCCCCACCCACAGACCCACTCTCAGCCCTGTACTTTTTCTACCCAATCCATTCAGCCCCAATTTATGGCTCAACAGTATTTGGGTGCCGGAGAGTGTCTGTGTATTATAACCGTCAGATATTAATTTTTATATTTTTAAATAAAAATTTAACAGTTAAAATAAACGGAGTTTAAATAGTCATGTGATAATATTATTCAACTCAAATCATACACATGAAATTTTCTTTTAATATTCCATAGAAATATAACATATCGGTTTTTATCATCTTATTCTTTATGTGAAAGGAATACTATAGCTTTCACTGATACTTTAAAGTTTTATAGGAAGATGTATAAAATGAGGAGAATCTTCGAGCTAAACTGGAGGAAAAAAAAATAAAATAAATATACTTAACTTGTAAGTGGTGTATTGATTTGATGGTTAGAACCTTCAACTTATTGCTTTCCAAATTTAAACCGTACATTCTATTAATGTAACTTACAATGGTAATATCGTTTATAATAGAAAAGGAGTAGCACAACTAAACTTCACAAGCCGAGAAAAAAGACTCGAAGAAGATATAGAATTGGGGACAGCATACCGAGAGATATTTTGGGTGACCGATATACGAGATGATACACCACGTGTAACTATACAAATAGTAGGATGTGTGTGTTAAAATGTTAATAATTTAAAAAATAAAATTTCCTACTACTTATATAAAAACACGTGATGTACCACGCATGTTTCGGTTCTAGTATACCCACAGCCACGCAGTTGGGATGAGGGCTGGAGACCACGTGTCAAAAAACCCACAATGCCAGTCCAAAATCCGGCAAGTGCTGGCCCTCACAGGCTCACAGCCACACCACCACCCGTAGATTCCAAGAAAACCAGAGAGAATCCAAAAACCGGGCCCCCGAAACGAAAAAAAAAAAAAATCTGCCCTCGATGGGTGAATCGATTCCTCTGGTTAAATTCTAACCCTAGGGTTCAAAAATTCTCAAGACACCCAACTTATCGGCTTTATAAATTCCCCATGTGTGGACCGAGCTCCTCGTAATTCACGACAAAATTTCCGGGGCTTCGCTTTTGGCTGCGTGTGATATCTTCTATGTCAGTGTCGCATTGTGAGAGTGGGAACACAGGGTTGCATGCGGGTGGTTAAGCGTCTGCAAGGTCGTACTCGCTTCTGGGCTCGGCGACGGAGCCATGGCGGTTAAGAAGGCGTGCGAGTCCTTCTCAAAGAGCTTGGTCGACGAGGTGCAGAGATGGGGCTGTATGAAGCAGACGGGGGTGAGCCTCAGGTACATGATGGAGTTCGGGTCCCGGCCCACGCAGCGGAATTTCATAATCTCGGCGCAGTTTCTGCACAAGGAGCTCCCCATTCGGATTGCCAGGCGGGCAACTGAGCTCGAGAGCCTCCCTTACGGCTTGTCTGAGAAACCTGCCGTTTTGAAGGTGCTTTCTTTTTATTTGTTTTTGTTACATTATGCAATTATTATTATTTTTTTGTTCTTGGAATCGAATTGTGAGAAATGGGATTTGGGTTTGAGTTAGTTCGTGGAACAGAATAAAGGGTTAAAATCTGTATTAATTGTTATATTATTGTTTATTTGAATGTACCATAAAAGGGTTGTGAAAAGTTGGGCTGCATATCCACTTTAAGTTAATTTTTAATTTCAATTTAATTTTTAATTTTCAGAATGTGGTTCTGGTAACTGGGTTTAAAGTTTTAGTTCATTGCATATAGAATGTGGAGGAGGGATCTTTCTGCAAATTGCTATGTGGGTTTTTGTGGAATATTCATTGACTACTTTGTTTATGAATATGTGGAGTTTTGTTCCCTGACTATGTAAATTAAATTTTTTTCCTTTGACCAAGGTACAGTTACTTAGTGAGGAGAATGTGAAAAACTTTGCTAGTAGGTCTATGCGATTTTCGAGTTGTCTGCAAAATCATTTTTCAGAGTAACTGCGAGCGAATTGCTTGCGGTTGATTGTTCTTGTTGCAGCCTGCTATGATATTAGTTCATCTGAGCCCTTGTTTTTTAGCCTTTTAAATTTTGGACGGTGAACTATGCCGGAACTATATTTTAAATGCAATTGTTTAAGAATCAGATATTACAAGGATGTGATTTTGCTTTATTTTATTTTCAGGTACGGGACTGGTATTTGGATTCCTTCCGTGATCTTAGAACCTTTCCTGATATCAAGGATGCTAAAGATGAGAAGGATTTTACCCAAATGATTAAGGCGATTAAGGTGAGACACAACAATGTTGTCCCGATGATGGCTTTGGGTGTTCAGCAGTTGAAGAACGAGAAGATTCTACATGACGATCTTGATGAGATTCACCAATTTTTGGATCGCTTCTACATGTCAAGAATTGGGATTCGCATGCTCATTGGTCAGATTGCCTTCTTACTGTGATTTTTTTAGCTGGCTGGCTTTGCAAGTTATGTCACTTTTCTTTCAGCGGGTTCTAACATCTCTAAAACTCAGGCCAGCATGTTGAGTTGCACAATCCCAATCCCCCTCCTCATTGCGTGGGTTATATCGATACAAAGACGTCTCCCATGGAGGTAGCACGAAATGCCACAGAGGATGCCCGCTCAATCTGCCTACGTGAGTATGGCAGCGCACCTAATGTTACTATCTATGGGGATCCCGATTTTACATTCCCGTAAGTATATTTTGTTCTCGCTCAATTGGGTCTGCTTCTAATTGAATCGGTTTTACGTTCCCGCAAGTATATTGTTCTTTATACTATCCTGAAATCTATGCGACTCTTTACTTTGAACCCAATAGTGGTGGCTAGTGATATATTATTATCAGACAAATAAGGTTCTGTTTGTTTTCATAACAGGTATGTTCCAACACACTTGCATACTATGGTCTTTGAGTTGGTTAAGAACTCCTTACGTGCTGTCCAAGAGCGTTTCATGGACTCCGATAAAGTTGCACCTCCTGTTAGAATAATAGTTGCTGATGGAATTGAGGATGTCACTATCAAGGTATTATTTTGTGTGATTCAGAGAATTGCATTTGTTTATTAAACCAATTTTTGTGAAAAGCTTATCAATGAAGTGCTAATCAAATTGGTACGGCTGACTTAATAGGTCTCGGATGAGGGGGGTGGCATACCAAGAAGTGGTCTCCCCAAGATTTTTACATATCTTTACAGCACTGCAAGTAACCCTTTGGATGAGCATTCAGATCTTTCGGACGCTGATGCAGTTACAATGGCTGGATATGGATATGGGCTTCCTATTAGCCGCTTGTATGCTATGTACTTTGGAGGGGATTTACAAATGATCTCTATGGAAGGATATGGTAAGTTGTCGAGTTCCCGTACATGTTCCATATAGTTACACAAAATTAGTGGGGCGTCGCAATCACAGTCATACTGTTTGTTGAACCTTTGTTCTGCGTATCTGTTATGAAAAAGGGGTATATTCTGACGGTAGCCATAAGCTATTGTAATTAAACACAATACTTGTCCATGTCAATGCCTAGTCATCTGCACGTTTCACTCACCAAAAATTCTACAAGTGATCCGCATTGATGCATTCAGAATATTACACATTACTAGCAAGGCTTTGCAATCAAAGTCTTACAGTTTGTTTGCAAGGGCTAAAGACTGTTGATGTCATTAGTTCATCATCTTATTGTTTTCACTTACCTCGTCTTTTTGCCTCATTTGCACCGTGCTTCATCCACATTTTCAAGCCCGTTGTGTTTAGAATACTTGTACATGATTGTGGAGGACTTTCCATTCTGAGAGTCGAAGTGTTAGTTCTTATACGCTTCAATTACATCGTATTCTATAATTTCAATTTTCAACTGAAAAACACGTGCATCTTGAGCTCTCCTTAACATCACCTGTCATTTTCTTTCACTTCATCCACCGATATTTTTTCACGTAAAGCCGTCATGTCTGTACAGGAACCGACGCGTATCTGCATCTGTCTCGCTTGGGAGATTCTCAGGAGCCATTGTCATGATGTGATCTTGTGTTTCAACGTTGATGACTACGATACAGTTGAATTCTTAAATTAATTCTGGGAATCTGGGAATGTTGCAAGTAAAAAGTGCCATATATACACGTTTATTGCAAATGGATGAAATTGCTGTCAATTTTTTTTTTCTTCTAATAAAAGTTGGCAGTCTTTCTTCTCTATCTTCTACCTCACCAAGTCAGAAAATGTTAAACACACAGCTTTTTTAGCATTTCACATACCCATATTTGATTTTGTCTTTTGTTTCAATTTGATTTATTCAATCCGAATAGCGACAAGCACTAGTTGATCTCATTCTTATTCTCTCGAAACTATAACTTCCTCCGTTTCATGCAAGTAAACGTGTCATAAAAAGTAATGGCCCGCCACCAAAGGAGACAAATAAATTGAAACAAAAATCGAAAGGAGACAACAAGCCTCCTCAATCAAATGAACATGGCTGCTCACACGTGCTGGTGGAAATCATATCCAGAGGCTACAGAAAGCTTTCCAGATACTCTCACTGAATTAAATTACAAATCGTCAATAATATCTTTCTTTGATTGTCTGTATAACAGAAACCAATATATCTCCAGCGTTTCAAAAATTTGGTCAACGTGAAGATATATCAGTGCCTTCTTTGCTTTGCACGCTGATACGACCCTTTCCCTTTTATCTTCCATTTTTCATTTCCACAGGGCCGGTTTTTCTCTTCTATCTCGCGAACCTTCCGCTTTCTGTAAGGTGGACCGATGAAATAAGTAACGGCATGATAGGAATAAAACTCGTGAAAGTAAAGCATAATTAATCATTTTTCACACACAAACAAAAAGTTTTCATCACTAATTGTATTTCTTTCAATTTAACTTATCCCCAGATCTTTAATGTGATAAACAAAATTTCAAAACATTTTGTCAAGATTTCTTATGCTGTTCCATTGAGGTCTTCCACTAGGCATTACCGTGCCAGGTTATCCATGAACTGCCTTTTTTCAGAAAAAAAATGTAAGTTTTTAACTGTTTTTTCGGATGCCAAAAGAATCATCCTTAAACATATGGTTTCAGAATTTGGAAAACAGTAGATGTCTCTGGCTGTCTTATTACCTGTAGTTCCCAAGGTTACGATCAGAAAGCACTTCCTCTGCAAGGGACACCTTCCTTTCCTTCTTTGTCAGTCTGCTTGAGAAGAAATCTAATGGGGACTCTATCACTGTCCCTACCTGATAAACAACCAAAAGGCAGATAACCTCGTCAAATATACTAATACATCCTATGAATGGCTTCTTGTAATGTTATTGTGGTACCATATTCTAACCTGGAAATACTTGTTCGGTTGTGCATCCCCCTTTTTGTAATGTCTCTTTGGATCCATAACATTCCTTAACTGCAATTAGAAAATTTAATCAGCCAACTATACTTCCTTTTAACAACAACGAAAGCATAAGATTGCACCAAAAGATAAACGAAACAATAAAATGCAGAAGTTATAGATATAGTAATCCTTGCAAATGGATAAACCCTATATCAATAAGCCAGCAAAATGGTGCATGAGCAGGCATATATCCCACTAGGTTCAAATAAATGTCAATTGATACGCTTTCGAATGGAAATGGTCTGAACGATACAGGAATCATGGAAGTATGCAAAATTATGCAAAATTACTGAATGTCGGAAGGGGTTCCAGATTCCAAAGAATTACCATCTTGATTAATGTTTCGACGAACATATGGTTTCCAGATGGGCAAGAAAAACACCACCTACTATTGACTGTGCTAGCATCCAGATGGTTCACTTTCGTTAAAACCAATTTGACAAGGACTCGGAATCATACCAAAGTAAGTGTACCATCAAATGTAAACTTCCAAGTGAGATTCGCTTTTATTACATTCTCTATACTAGAGATTGGAGTTGAAAGACTGTCCCAGGTTATTACTTCCAAGGTTGATGCAAAAACATGGTAACAAAAACTATAACCACAAAAACTTGTAAAAACACAGATCACTATGAGTAAAATCCATACCGAGGCAAGAGCAAAACCGAGAAAACAAGGAATGCACATGACTACAACATTGTGCCAATGAAAGATAACAGAAACACAACATAAGTTGCCCTACCTTGAGTAATTGGAGATCTTTCTGCAACTCCGGGGTCATGGTTGGTGCAGGCATGTCAAACCTAAATCAGAAAACACATTACCAAACACCGAAAACAATATAGTTTCAATCGACGGCCAATTATATAAGGGGACTCTAACAAAACCCAAGACTAAAAGGAAACACAGTGAATTGAGCTGATGACATACCAGCTTGTTCCAGCAGTGTCCTTGATCTGCTTCTTGGCCAATTTGTTCATCTTTACCGGGTCATTCGGCGGAACGAAGAGGCCATCGACAAGCTGCGTACTGGGTTTCCAAAGCGGATTGGCTTCGGGGCGAGGTTTGGAGCCAGACCCCGATGAAAAAGCCGGCAACTTTGGCTCCCACGAGAGCCCAATCGCCGCCTTGCTTTCCGCCATTCTAGAACGAAATTTATGGAATCGAAACTCGAAACAGCACCTATGGAAATTACATGCATAAGCCGATAAGCATAAAGCAGTTTTAATTCCTTGAAAAATTTAGAGAAGAGAAGAAGTAGCGTACTGGCTGTGGCTGAATCGTTGAGGGCGGCGGCTCGCTGCGTTGCTTCACCGACAATGGCTTCGGACTGAGAGAGTTTGGCGGCTTCGAGAGGAGGGAGACTGAAAACTAGGCTTCGAGAGGAGGCGGCTTCGGAGAGAGAGTTGGAGGTCTATTTCCAACTATGCCCTTTGTGTGCAGGGATATTAAATGTGTTTTTTTTATTTTCCAAGTGGATTGTTCATGTGCCACAGATGCATTTTTCTCGCCACAAGTAACGGTATTGCTCACCATCTTAATTTTTTAATTTATTATTAAAAAGATAAAAGTCTGAAATTATTACAATAATTTGGAGAAGTAGAGAATTTCAAATCCGAAACGGATAGGTGGATTCCACTGGGATTTTTGAAGGTGATAATAAGGCTTTGGAGTTATGAAGAAAAAACCCGTTGAATCAGTAACATTTCAGGAAAAAGGCTTTGAAGAGTATTTTACATGAGAGGACGCCCTGTTTTACTTGAATGGGTAACTTGCAAAACAAGTAAACAAAACAAGTAAGCTGGAACATAATTACACGACTAAGGCAGAGCTTCCTCACCACCCTTACATTTTGCGTTAGCTGAAGGTCTACATCTTGCTAATCACTCATGTCATCATGGAAAAAGTTCATATCGCCATCCGCCTCTTCCTCCTCCTCCTCGTCATCATCATCGGTGGCGACACCAGCATTGGCTGGATTGACATCTCCATCAGCCAAGGTTACCAGCTCAATGGATCCATTCCTCGTCTCTCCATTTGCCATTCCACATTTGTAATCAACAAGATCATTCTCGTATTCATCAACCTGTTCGATTTTGTTGTAAAGGACCTCCTAACAGAGAAAAGATAAAGAATTTGATTTCACACAAAATGTAATTTCCTGTTACTTAATAAACAAGCTTCCAGAGTCATTTGCACATAACTAAACCACTGTGCCGAATAACAGAATCTAAGCTTGAAATACCTCATTTTCTAGCAAGTCATTTTCTGCAGCATCTACAATCCAGTCATCTAGCAACCGATCTAACAGCACATTGTCGAGGGAGATTGAATTTTCAAGCCTTCTTCGTAATTGCTGTTCTCTAAGACGCAAATTGTAATGAACATAGATGAGCTCGTTTAATCTTTTTTGAGCTAAACGATTACTTCTTAGACTGTACAATTGATCGTATATACTCCAGTTATGCTCACACCCAAAAGAAGAGCATGTCTGACTCAATATACGCACAGCTATACGCTGCAGCTCTAAGCAACTTATCCCATGTTGCTGCCACCATGCAGCTAATAGGAAACAAGAAAAGGAGAAATGTATCAGCAAGTGGAATAATGCCCAGAGATTCAACACATGGGAATGCATATAACAGAACTCTAAAACGTGTAGCATGACAGTCTAGTGCTATACCTGGATCAAGCTCTGTTCTTGTACTGATTGCCAATTCGGTTCCAAAATCAGCTTTAGCAGAATTGTAATCAGAAATCTGAGGTGTTGGGATACAGAATGGGAGAATACAATAAGACGTCGTCTCAAGATATAAAACCATTCAGCATCCAAATAATTCATTCCAGTAAGAAAAAACTATTACCTGCATAGATGCAGAAATCCTATTTGAATGGTCTGGCTCCAGCCGAACAATGCATTCGTTAAGTCCACGCATCACCTCAGTATGCTACACAAATTACCATCTGGATTAGGAAAGAACTTAACATCATGAATAAACAACACAAACAGCCATTGTTTCTCCTACCGCCATAAAATCAGGTCGATATCTGTACGATGGATTTAAGTAGTAAGCAGCAACATATACGGGGTGGTAGAACAGCGAGTTCCAATGACTTTCTATAACACTCCAAAATGGTTCATATTTATGGACTTTATTACCATGAATGGCTTTTATTGCAATCTTTGCCCTGTACATGTCATTGTATATAGATGACATTGGCAAGCAGTCACCACTCTCAACCGTTTGAAGAATTTGCATTATCGGGTTCACTGAATTCCTAACAAACTGTAACTTCTTCCAAAATGCAGCATTTAAGACGATATTTTCCACCTGTTTTCCCTCAAATGATTTGGAGCACTGTGATGAAATCCATTTGTTTGATTGAAACATTCTTTTAAGACCAGTCTTGTGGTCCAACAAGCTTTGTAGGGTAGCAAAGCTAGAAGCAAACCGGGTAATAGATGGTCTCAAAAGTTCCTTCCCCTGTGTAAAATCACTCTTCATAAAATTTAACAACCAAACATGGTTGTAAATGAGTTTCGTAACTTTTTGGCCTGTCTCCATGCACTCCGCTACACATCTTATCCTCAAAAAATCTTCAAGCATTTGATCGATACAACTGGTGGCACATGGGGTCCAGAATAAATTCTTTCTCTTCTCCTCAAGCATCTTTCCAGCAGCTTTATAACTAGGAGTATTTGGAGTGATTACCTGGGGATTAGACGCAAAACAAAATTAGTAGCTAGCGGATCACAGTTTGAGATGAGCAACTACATGAGAAACAAATAAAATCAAATACCTGAACTACATTTTCCTCCCCCATCTCTTCAACGACTTTGTCCAGCAACATAAACAAATTCAAAGCATCTTCAACTATTTCAGTGGCATCAACTGAAGAAACAAAGTACACACCATTTGGACCGGAAGCCAAAAAGTGTATCAATATTCTACCCTCTGTGTCTCTCCAACTGTCAGCCATGATAGAACAGCCAGTGGTTGCCCAAGATGCCTTATACTCAGCCAGGTAGTTTCTAATGGTTGCAATTTCCTCTTGTAGAAACCGACCAGATATTAATTGACTTGGAGGTGCTACCAAACCCTGCCCGTATTGGCCAACCAATTCCAGCATCTTATGAAAGTATAAGGAGTCTGCTGCTTGTTGAGGAACTCCTGCATGGTAAAAGAATTTGCAAATTCCAGAAATAACTTCCTTGTGGGAAATTTTATTTGACATTGTTCTGACCCTTCCTTGCTTGTAAGATTGTGGTGGCAAACTCTTAGGAGCTGTCACGAACAGGGAATCGAGCCTTGATCTTTTAAATAATGGTTCAGAACAAGTACTGGGCAGCGACAAGAATGTATTTCTCACATTTTGGCCCAATCTCCTATCACCATCGATCAATCTTTCCTGGCTCATATGTGGCAGAACAGCTTCCATTTGATCATCGTCTTGGTCTTCATTATCTGACAGAGGATCAAAATTTGACGTGTCCTTGGAATCAGGTTGTCTCTGTCTCCTTCCAGTACGATGCCATTTCATATTCTCTTTTATTTTAACATAGACATCGTCAGGAGCATGTTTACAAGGTGCTACTTCTCCAGGAATTCTAGCTAAATGTTGTTTAAACCGATTGATACCACCACTAACTATTTTCTCGCAATAATTGCATTTCACCTTTTTCTTTTTCTCATCCTGAGCAACGCCGTGTTCCCACCCAGGGTCAACATACCCTAACGACCGAAGAGGAGTCAATTTCATAGCTAAATTCCTCTCACCCACCAATTGCTTTCCTTTGCTTCTATAACCAACATGCACATCTTCTTCGTCATCATTAGATTGAAAATTCAAATATGCTTGGCCAATATCATCAGAAAGCCTAGGTTTCTTATGAGAACGACTTCCTTCCATATTTGCTTTCATACTCAAGTATACATCGTCCGGAGCTTTATCACAATAAGTAACTTCTCCAGAAACTCGGGCTAAATGTTGCTTCAATCTGTATATTCCACCACTAACTATTTTTCCACAGTAATTGCATTTAACCTTTTTCTTCCTCTCATCTTGAGCAACACCATGGTCCCATCCAGGGTCAACAAACCCAGAGGAGCGCATTGTAGCTACCAATTCAATCCATTTAAGAATTTATTCAAGAAACTACCCTTATCCGTTTCACTCACTGTATTCTCGACACTAACACAAGTCAACATCTTTGATCATGCGATGTTGTATGGTCCAATGACACTCGTAAAAGAGGATGTTGGTGTTTATCACAGTGAGAGTCAAGCAAAAGTAAATAGGAATCTGCAGCAGATGTATGAAAAATAAAGTTATATACTCGTCGATTAGCTTAAGGGCAACATATAGGTCAATACGAAAGCACAGCGAGCACAAACGAGAAAAACATGAGATTGAGTATGAAGATAGTAAAGACGGACAACATCAAAACATAGCTGTCACGACTCTGAAATGTGCTTGCTACATCAGTACAACATCAGAAATAAACTTGTTACTAATGGAACTCTTGACCTAGCACTCAAAAGAATTCGGGGTTTTACCAACACATAACAGGTGGTTTTAAAATGTCATTTAACTGTTCAAATGAAAATTTCAACAGAAATAAGTTCCAAAAAAAAGCTTTTGAAGCAACAAATCCAACACTTCATGTAAATTTGTTTTTTTTAGCATTTGAAGCAACAGAACAATACTTGGAACAACAAAAAACCTCAACAACTGTAGCAATTTATCATGGTGCAGAAAGCAAAACATTGTACATAGGTAGCAAGCTGAGACCAAACAAGAATCATCATAAAACATAAACCACATAAAAAGTTACCAACTTTGTTACAAATTTACAATAAATCAGCACCTATAAATACAGCTTAAATTTTCTAACACCAAAAATTCAAGGTTTCAATTTCTAACAGATTAAAATGAAAAGGAGATAATCTGATTTCATAAACCAGTAAAATATAATACGCATTTCTCTGAAAAGTAAAATCTTGCTCAAATTTTGCGTACCTGAGTCAGAAATTTCGACAAATCTGAAAGCTTTTGAATTTGGGCGAGAGAAATATGGATTTGGGGATGATTGATACGTAAGAAAGAGGGGAAAGTTGAGGGAAAGCTAGGGTTTTTGAGGGCCGGATTGGTGGGAAAAATTAAAAATTGGGGGGAAGGAGGAAGAACGAGCCGGGATCGTTCGGAATCGTGAGTCGCGAGTGGAATAGGTTCGACTCGATTGCTCGACCCGCCGATTTTTAGGGTTTCTGTTCTTTATGGTGAACATATTAATTCTGTATTTTATGTTTCACTATTTAATACAAATAATTGATTTGAGAAAGAAAAAAAAAGGTTAAATAATTGATAGCTTTTATTTTCTTTTAAAATTTTAAAAGTTCAGTAAGTGAGTGTTGAGTTTGACTCAGTGAGTGCATTAATTATTCGTTCAATCGTGGCTAAAGGTCTTTTGCGGCGGTTAGAAGTGCGGTTAATTGTCCTTTTGCTTAATCGGGTTTTATAATGACACGTTGTGCGCTTTTACTTTCAAATCCAATTTTTACTTTCATTGCAAACAAAATTTGTGTGCTAAAAAACAGAAAATTTGATTAAACTAATGAGACAATTAAGTGGGAAATTTGTTTGATTTTATGATATGTTTAGAGTGGAGGATTCATGAATTTTTTGGATTGCTGCAAGGACGTCAAAAAGGTTGAAGAAGGAAGTTGAGATAGAGAAATTTGAGTGAAATGGAAGAATAAACCAAAAATGGTTGTTGGTATCGGGAAGTAAAAGAGATTTGCAGTTATGCGCCACCTTACCTCACCGAGCTGTTAAATGGACAAAATTTCATTTGGGAGCGGGATTTTTCGAGATATGTGGGCAGCTCTTACCAGTGAATGAGTCCACCCTTGTGTTTACTTAGAGTAAATTGTACGAATGGTCTCTCAACTTTAATCAAATTGGAGCAATGATCCCTCAACTAAAAATCCATTACCATTGGTTTCTCAACTTATCAAAATGTGTAGCTATAGTCCTTCTCATCAATTTTGTCAAAATTTTGTCAAAATAAGCTATGTTGGAATAACCATTTATACAATTAGAATCCCTCAACTCATTAAAGTGTATAATTATGGTTCTTTTTGTCAACTATGTCAAAATTTTTGTTAAAACGAGTTATATTAGAAGGACCATTGCTACAATTGGGTTAAAGTTAAGGGACAATTTCTCCAGTTGAATTAAAGTTGAGGGACCAATGGTAATGGATTTTTAGTTGAGGGACCATAGCTGCACGTTTTGATAAGTTGAGGGACCAATGGTAATGAATTTTTAGTTGAGGGACTATTGCTCCAATTTAGTTAAAGTTAAGGGACCATAGCTACAATTTACTCGTTTACTTAATAAGAATAAACGGGCCATGAATAGGGAAATCATAAATGGAAGAGGAAAAATTGTGTGTGGGATCATAATCTATCAAATTCACCAAAGAGCTTTACTAAGAGAGAGCATTTCACATAATTCAAATCTAAATGCACAAATTGCCTTAAAAGTTGATAACATATATAATAAGATAAAGAGAACTTTAATGAAAAGCTCCCGCCACTGTTTACTTTAATGAAAAAAACCACATTTTTACATTAAAAAGTCAATTTTGGTACTATTCACTTTATCTTTTATTTTGTCTTTATTGTTAACACTCAAAATTTTCAAGCTCTTTTCATTAGTTTTTCTTAAACTAAAATCTGCAATTTATACCAGGGTATGTGTATATCAATCCCCTTCTGTTGAGAGATTCCTGTAAGTTTATTTAAGAGATCCTTTGTTGGACCCACTATACACCGTATTTCAACGATTCAACCGTTCATCTATTAGGTATTCTCTCAAAGTTCGTATCTACAAAAAATCACTAAAATAGTAGTCATAATAGTTTTTTTATTTTTTAAAAACCATATTCGTCTATTTTCTTCACCACAATTGGATGTCTTTAATAGTTTTGGATTTGTTTAATTTTTTTTGCAAGGATGATCTATGAATAATGTTCTAGAATATGAACGGTTTCGATCGTTGAAAAATGTTACGAAATATGCATCACACTGTCACCACTGTGTATATATATGTATATTCTATCAGTCTATTAGATGAACATCATGTAGGTTGTGATATAATCTTTCCTCAAGTAAGTTGTGATGTATTTTCTTGAGAACCAGATAGCATTCCCACTTACCAGTAATCCTTACAAGAACACTCTCCCCCTTTAAAATGGTGGAAGCGATTTCTATCCCTCACGATGATTTCACGGTCGAAAACCTTCGAGATCAGCTTGCTTGCCTGGTGGCAGTCTTTGCAGACTCGTAAATTCTTCGATATACGAAGAGTTTCCCTGGGTTTTGTCTTCAACAGGCCAAATGCAATTGCAAGTTTCTCACTGTGGTAGTATAAAGGGTTCTCCTTTTCCTCCTCGTCGAGATCATGCAACACTCCCTCTGTGTCCGGAACATATCCTGCAGATCTTATACATTTCAACATTTCATCCACTTTCGAGTATATCTCTTTTGTCTGAGGATGAGACCCTCCGCCGGCAATGAATTCACTGACAGCGCCTTCCAATTCAATCATGGAAAATCCAGGAACCTTCTTCACTCCTCTGTCATTCATCAACCTCCTCACATTGGCAACATCGTCCCATCTGCCCGCATTTGCGTATAGATTGGCTAACAACACATAGCGCCCGCTATTTTCTGGTTCCAGTTCGATTACCCTCCTCCCTATTTCGTCTCCCAGTTCAACATTACCATGGATCTTACAAGCTCCAAGGAGAGCACCCAAGACACCTACATCAGGGCTCATAGGCATCTCGTTTATTAGCTTTCTTGCTTCCTCCAGCCTCCCGGCTCTTCCAAGAAGATCAACCATGCAGCCAAAATGCTCTGTTCTGGGCTCAATACCGTGGACTTCAACCATGCCGCGGAAGTACTGCTGCCCCTTTTCTACTAACCCTGAGTGAGCACATGCACTAAGAACATTAACAAAAGTAATGTTGTCGGGAGCTACCATGTCCCCTTGCATCTGCTCGAAAAGCTCAACGGCTGCCTCTCCTTTCCCGTGCATTGCTAGCCCTCCAATCATGCAATTCCATGAAGAAATCCCTTTACGGGGCAAACCATTGAAAACTTCAAAAGCCTTCTCCAGGCAGCCACATTTGCAATACATGTCAATGATCGTTGTTGCAAGTTTTGAGTCCAATTCAATCCCACTTTTCTCAATATATCCATGTATCCACTTCCCTTGTTCTAGAGCACCTAAACCTGTACAAGCTGATAACATACTAGCTGCCATGAACTTATCCAATTCTACGTTTTCGACACGCATTCTTTGAAACAAAGCAAACGCCTCATGAAAACGATCACTTTGGACATAAGAGGAAATCATTGCATTCCAAGATACAGAATTCTTCTCGGGCATCAACTCGAACATTTCAAAAGCCTCATCGACAAAGCCCCACTGGGAGTACCCAGTAATCAAAGTCGTCCAAGACACAACATCCACCCGGGGCATCTTGTCAAACACCCTTCTAGCTTCCTCCAAAGACTGAAACTTCACATACATGTGAATCAAATTGTTCTGACAAAACCCATCATCTTCAAACCCGAGTTTAACGACATGGGCATGGACTTGTTTCCCTTCTCCAACAGCACCATCAGCGCAACAAGCTCGTACAACAGACGGAAACGTGAACCTATTTGGAGTCACAAAGTCCTGCAACATCTGCGAGTACAAAACAATGCAATCTCTCTGTAATTGGCACTGCAAGTAACCTCTCATTACGGTGTTGTAAATGAATGCGTCCGGTTGCGGCATTGCGTCGAACACCTGGAGGGCATAACCCAAATCGCCATTTTTGGAGAGGGCGCAGAACTTGATGACCCGGCCCATAGCGTCGTTGTCGGCGGCGAGGCCGAGCCTGATGACTTGGGAGTGCAACTGCTTGAACTCCGCCATGGTAGAGCATGATTCCAGGCCGCGTAACGGTGAAATGTGGGTCCTGGGCGAGCTTAGGGAGGGTGGGGTGGGACCGGTGGGTTGAAGGACTTGCAGCGAAGTCATTTGTATGTGGAGTGTGTGAGTTCTAGCTCGTCGGCACCTTCTACTTTCTGTGTGTGCATCAGAGATTCAGAGATAAGATATTGCGGGGCCCAGAAATGTTTTTTCTTTTTCTACATAAAATTAGTCACAAGTACGACTAACAATTTAACTAGAAAAAAAAAAAGAAAACAATTAATAATTTAACTCATTAGTATTGGAAGGGGATCCTCTCCGGATCTACTTTGCTGGGATTTTAGAGACATCCTCGAGATTCCTACATCTTAGCCGTTCATCGTATATTGTGTAGTCAATTTTTATCAGCTACTATTTGTGTTTAATTTTAAATAAAAAATCAAATGATTCTAACCGTACGATACACGATTAATGACTAAGATATAAGGATTCCTACTATTTGAATCCGGATAGAATCCAATTCCTTTAGTCTTATCATTTGTAAAAAAGAATTAGCTACAAGTAGACATAGTACTCATGAGCATTATTTTCTATTTATAGGATGGTAATTTCTAGAAAAAGAATTCTAATTTATTATAACACGACATATATATTTCTTTGACTAACCAACCTAAATCACACTTATATGAAAAGATTAATTATATTAGCATGTCAAGAAATATTTTTTTGAGTATAACGATATATTTTACATTAAGGGGATGAGAGTTCAGCTAAATCACACAATAACAACTTATTTAGGAATTGTTAATTTTGGAACTATTTAAAAAACTTCGAAGACAAGAAAAAGGGCAAAGATGTTTGGTAGGGTTAAACAATCCTCACAACAAGTGGAGACTACATGTGATCGATGAGATCAAAATATATAGGGTCCTATATTTTTTTTTAAATACTCTACAAATGACGTGATCAGTGCACCTGCCCAAGCTTTTCTCCCGAGGAAGTTCAACTTGTAAAAGCCTCACATACGTAGATTTTGACTTGAAGGTCAACTAATACAGGATATATATCTACCTCTAAATATATGGTGCATGCTATATTAAAGGGGGAGTAAGATAGTGATCTCATTTTTGTATTTTTTGATATCTCATGAAGATTGACGTCCTCCAACAAAGCAGGAAATCCTTCCGGACCAACTAATTTAACTGCCTCTTAACCACCATCCCATATCATGGGAATTCTTGTCCTGATGCCTTAAAAGTCACCCCCTAAATTTGGGCACTCCACAATGCATGCACATATAAGAGCTCCATCTCCATGCTTTCAAAGCTTCATCTTCTCCATCCCCATCACCCAAATTTTGATCTTTTCTCGTCGAAAATTGCGTGTCAGAAACCTAATCTATGGAGAAGAGAGGAAAGCTGGTGGTAGGAGGAGTTTCCATCATCCTTATCGTCGGCGTAGTGATCGGCGTTGTAGCTGTTGTTTGCACAAAAAAGAGTAACAAGGACCAACTTTCGACAAGTTCTAAGGCCGTTGCTGCTATTTGTGATCCTACGGATTACAAAGAGGCATGCATCGACAGCCTTGGATCCGTCGCGAAAAATGATAGCGCCACGCCCAAAGACCTCATCCAGGCCGCCATTGATTCCACAATTAAAACCGTGAAGTCTGCGATAGAGAACTCTAGCAGCATTGCCAAATCCTTTAAAGTGATCAACTCTACGGGTAAAATGGCGATGGACGATTGCAAGGACTTGTTGGAATCGGCAATTGCCGATCTCCAAGCCTCTTTTTCGTTCGTTGGGGATAGCAACATGCACACAATGCACGACAGAGAGGAAGAGCTGCGGAATTGGTTCAGCGCGGTGATATCGTTCCAACAATCGTGCCTTGACGGCATTCCTCAGGAGGAGCTCCAAAAGCTCATGAAAGATAGCCTTCTCAACGCCACGCAGCTGACCAGCAATGCCTTGGCAATTGCCACATCAATTGCACAAATCTTAGAGAACTTCAACTTCACATTGAACAAAGACTTAAGGCCAACGAGCAGCTCGCGGAGACTCCTCGAGCAAGAAAACGATGGGCATGGCCAGTACCCTAGTTGGTTTCCGGCCGCGGACAGGCGGCTGTTGGCAAAACAAGACAATGGAGGGGTTAAACCTAATGCCGTTGTGGCGAAGGACGGGAGTGGACAGTTTAAGACCATTGGTGCCGCCCTTGCTGCATATCCAAATGGGCTTCAAGGAAGATATATCATATATGTGAAGGCTGGGGTTTACAATGAGTATGTTACTGTCACCAAAAATCAGGTCAATGTGTTCATGTATGGAGACGGACCCCGGAAGACCATGGTCACCGGAAGTAAAAGCTTTGCCGATGGCATCACCACTCAGAACACCGCCACATTCGGTGAGTCATCTGTTAGATATTATCGCTACTACTAGGGTTACCAAATGTGTTCACTAAATAACGCGACATATGTACTTACAATATAGAAAGGCTTGTAATAATTTTTTTAATGTAATCACAGCTGCAATTGGAAACGGATTTCTAGCAAAGGGGATGGGTTTTCAGAACACGGCAGGCGCGCAGAAGCATCAGGCTGTGGCACTACGAGTCCAGTCAGAGATGTCAGCCTTCTTCAACTGCAGAATGGACGCCTACCAGGACACGTTGTACGCGCAAACACATCGCCAATTCTATAGAAACTGTGTCATTTCTGGCACAGTTGACTTCATCTTTGGTGACTCGCCTACGCTGATCCAAAATTCTTTGATCATAGTGAGGAAGCCTATGGACAACCAAAAGAACACGGTGACGGCTCAGGGAAGAGAGGACAGGAGGGAAAACACAGCCATTGTCATCCAGAACTGTAGAATAGTCCCTGAGGAGGTTCTGTTCCCATTAAGGTTCAAGATTCCGTCATACTTGGGCAGGCCATGGAAGACGTATGCAAGGACGGTGATCATGGAGTCGGAGCTCGGAGACTTCATACAACCAGCAGGGTGGCTACCCTGGAGTGGCAACTTTGCACTCGATACACTATATTACGCAGAGTATGGGAATCGGGGTCCGGGGGCTGCGACCAACCAAAGGGTGAGATGGAAGGGATATCATGTGATTAACAGAAATGACGCTCTCCAGTTCACCGCCGGTCCGTTTCTATTGGCGGATCGGTGGTTGAAAACCACCGGCATACCGTACTTTGCCGGTTTGAAAACCTAGCTCTCTCACGAGATCTCACTTCAAACTAACATCTGTTTGTTTTAAATTGATGGAAGGATGGCGCTGTTGATTGTCACCCCACCCAGTGATAACAGGTAGCAGAAAAGAAGCCCTTTTGTCTCTGTATTTTTTTTCTTCACATTGTACTGTATGTATTTGTACAGGTTTTTTTATTAACTTCTGTATAGAATTTAATCTCACAGTAAAATCCTCTTTTACAGTTTTCTTCCCCAATCTAAGAAATTTTATGATCCTTTTCGACTGCTATAGGCAGAGTTCATTGTGTTTTTTAAGTACAACGATAAATACATCTATGTCATGTGCTTGAAAAAGACTTACCTACACCACTAGTACGTCACCGTGGCATCCAGGACGAAAAAACAAATACAGTAATGTCATGTGCTCTAACTTTCAAACATGAGTTGCTTTTATGTTCAGTCAAAGTGGGATGTTCAAGAAACGAAAAATGTGGTGTGAAAGTACAAGCGTTTCAATAAAAAATGATTGCCCTATTTTGTATGTCATAAAACCCATCGGACAAGTAGTTTTACCAAAATTAAAAGCTGGTCGTATTCAAAGCAAGTTCACCTCTAAAAAATGAGCTGGCCTAAAGTCCATTTAATCCACCTAAATAAATAGTAATTGACTTGATTGAACAGTAATTGGTCAAGTACATCTCCATCCTTAAAAAATGAGCTGGTCCAAAGTCTAGTCTGTGACAGCCCGTCCCGGAAAATATTGATTTTATAATTTATTAAGTGATTTTACGAAAATGCCCTCGAGGCACGCGCATTGTTCGAGGTTAATCGTTGTGTCGTGCCATCTAAGATTTGTTTTCTTGACATATCCTCGTAGTATTCGTCGCTACGGACGCGTGGGCGCAAGCGGTTTGTGATTTGGAGTTATATCGAAAAAGATATTGATGTTTGAAGTTTGGGCATTTTATGAATTTTATTATAAAAGTTTGGTGTGCCATTTGGATGGCCCAGATTAAAGGAAATCTGAAATGGATGGCTAGGATTAAAAGGAATAAGATTATATGAGTTTATGTGTGTGTGTGTGTGGCTGGTGGAAGAAGAAAGGAAGAAGAAGATGATTGGGCAAATCTGCCCAACCAGGAGGAAGAGAGAAGAGAGCTCCGGGAGAGAAAAGGAGAGAGAGCTGGCGAATGGGGAGAGGAGAGAGGAAGAGAAGGACCAATCAGAGAAGGGGAAAGGAGGAAAAGAGAGAGGGCGAGAAGCGGAGGATGAAGAACAGAAATGGGTCTTCAACCCGCGACCCGCGCGACCCGTGGGTTTTCCACCCTTGTTCGTCCAAATTTCTTCATTTTTCCGGTGAGTTACTTCAAACCATCACTTGGAAAACCCTCTATGATGTTCCCTCTTCCTATTACACCCCAAAAATCAAAGAATTTGGCTTGAAATTGGATGAAACCGTACGGTGTGTGTGCGGTGGCTTAGTGTGCAAATTCTTCAAATCTTGAAACGTTTTCTTTCAATTGCTAACACCATTAGCAATCCCTTAGGACCTGGAACAAAGCCCAAGCATTAGTTGGAGCATCGGAGTAGTTTTGGAGGTCGAATTGAAAACACCCATTTCTAGGGTTCTTCACGGTTTTGGAAAAATTGGAGCCTTTCCAGGCCGAATTGGTCTTGGTCACAGGTATGAAAGTTGTTCTACTCTTTGAGATCTTCAATTCTACAAATTTTGGTAATTTTTGGATAAAGTTGAATTTTCCGGCGAGCCGGGGCGGCCAACCGCCACCCACGGCGGCGCGTGCGGCGGCGCGTGGCCAGTGGGCCGCCAATGTCATTTTTAAACTATATTGGATGTCCTGAGTTTAGTTTTGATAGTGGCTTAACGTTGGTTGATCATTTGGACTTAAATTCGTTAAGATGCATGGTTAGGCCAAAATATGAATTGACGATCCGACCGTCGGATCGTCACCAAACTTTGATACGTAGTAGTACGTAATATTTGAAGAATGTAGGAACTTACAGATCGAGAATTCGATTTACGGATCTCCTGGAATTGGAGTTGTAAGTTCATAAAATATAATGTTAATCGTCACTTAGTTCGACAATTGACGGAGATCCGACCGTTGGATGGTCATGAAATTTTAGGATGTTGTTCTAGAGATTTATTGTGGACCTCTGGAAGTTACGGATTGGAAATCTGAGTTGCAGATCTTCCGGATCGAACTACTTAGTGACGTGTTTTATATAAGTGATATATTCTATCGATATAATTATGAGGCATGATTTGATGGTTGTTCTAGGCGCCGATCGTCATGACGCCTTGATGTGTTGTGCTTGGGAGTTGCAGGGCAAACTCCAGGTGAGTGGGCAGTTTATTTCAGTATATATATATATATATATATATATATATATATATATATATATATATATACTTAACGTTTTCCCAGAAATCGATTTTTGAATGAAAGTATGTTTAAAAATGCCATGCATAGATTTATATGAATATGTGATTGAAATGCCATGCATAGAAATTACATGAATTATGTGAATTGATATATGATGCATATATGTGAATTGGTACTGCGGACGCGCATATGAGTATCAGGTGAGTTATATTTGGTTCATTGAATTGTTTGATGTGATTTATGTTGATAGCTCATAACCTGCACCCCTGGTGTTAGTGCTTATGTTATTCACCCGCATCACACGCTCACCTTGGATCCAAGTAGATGCTAGTCGTACAGACCACTGGAGGTGGTTCCGACATGCTAGTCGTACAGACCATTAGAGACGGTTCCGACTAGTAGGTAACCTTAGATTATGTGCACAGATGATTGATGAGAGAAGCACTAGAGCGTATTATTACACCATCCGAGTCGTACAGACTACTACAGGTAGTTCCGACTCATGTGCAGCGTAGTGCCGTACAGGTCGCAGTTGGCGACTCCGGCAGTGCCGTACAGGTCACAGTTGGTGACTCCGGCTGGATTGGATATTGAGCTTTAGAATCAGCCGTACAGGACCACTGCAGGGTCTCCGGTTGATTCATCATTTCACCTGATTTATGTTGATGCATCCATATTATGTTTTTGGCGCATGGCATGGCATATTTTATGAAAAGTGATAAAGAATGGAGTTTTGAGAATTTTGAAGCTATATATATTTATATATGCTATTTTCTGGGAAAGTATATAGGTTTTACAGTGAGGGGTTAGAACTTTGATAAAGAAAAGATTTGAAAAGACTTGTTTTACTGACCCACTCAATTTTGTTTTGCGCCCCTCCAGGTTCGAGTTAGAGCAGAGCTTTGTTGGCCACGAGGAATCCAACGGTATTCTGACAGAATTCACAATGGTATTTTTAAGCTTCCGAACTGTGTAAATGGTTACGTCACTCTCACGTGACGGCCAGCACGCCCTCCTTCGGGACGGGGTGTGTCAGTTGGTATCAGAGCCTAGGTTGCAGTCCTGTACATCTTGAGAATTCTCTAGTGTCTTCTGTCAGAACAATACCGCCTCGTAGAGAGCCACGTCGTTTAGTTGAGTCTAGTTTTCCCTATTTAGCTCAGTTATGGGAAGCTAGTACTAATGTGACTCAGTCTATTATCCAAATGATTTTTCTCTTAGGACTGGTTATAAGTTGATGCTGAATCACTTTATGGAAAATGAATGACCTGAGGGAGCAGGTCGATGGCTTAATCATTTGGAAAAGGTGTTTCAGATTATGCAAGTTAAGGAAATCTTTCTTTTGACGGTAGGTCAAGACGACTACCTAGTTTCTGAGTATTGAAATTGCATCCTGGTGGAGACAGGAGTCTTGTATGACGTCACCAGAGGAAAGAGCTAATCGAGAGTTGTTTAAAGAATTGTTTAAGGAAAGGTTTAGTCCTTCGGCATATATTGATGGTGAGAAGCGATAGTTTACAATTTGAGACAAGGAAAGATGACGGCAAATGAGTACTATAGAAAGTTTACGGAGTTGTCTCGTTACCATACAGATATTGTTGAGAATCGAAGACTCAGAACTTCAAAAGGAAATAAGGCTAGTTCTAGTTCTTCCAGCTGAGGTTTTAGTGCCACTGGTCAGAGGTATGGTGGTAGATTCACTGGTGATTCCAGATTTCAGAGACAAGGTGATTCAGATAGAGGGAATGTACCTTTGTGCCGTAGGTACAATAATGGACACTTTGGAGAGTGTAGACAAGAAAGCAATGGATGCTTTACATGTGGATAAATGGGACATAGAGCTGCAAATTATCCCCAGAATCAGTAAATGCCTCCGTAGTCTTCTTTGCCACCACTAGCGTTGATCCATCAGGTACCTGGATCTAGTAATTATGGTTAGATGAGCCGTGGTGTACAGGATTAGAGTCGTACAGGTCACAAGAGGTGACTCCGACTTATATACTAGCAGTGATCGATGAGTTATGAGTACAGCCGCACATGCCACATTAGATGATTCCAGCTGGGTGGACGAGCTATAGATTCAGCCGTACAGGTCATATTAGCTGACTCCGGCTGATATATTTCTTGGTATTGATGATGTTGCCAAAGAGAGTAATGATGGAGCACGATCGAGGCGTGTATATGTATTTCTAATGAGAGACAAGATGGTAATATTACACCTTTGGGGGATTATTGCTTACTTATCGACACAACAGTGAGTTATCGTTATTGCGGGCTGCAGACCGTAATATCCATAACTTATTGTTGGATTCGTTAAGCGAGTAAACAGGTAGGTCATCCTACGTTAGTGTGGTGTTATTCAGAGTGTCCAGTGATGGTGAAAGATGTTGTTATGCCAGTGAATCTTATATCGTGAGATATTGTGGATTTGGATGTGATTTTTGGCACAGATTGGTTGCATTATGATCGTGCCAAAATAGATTGCTACGGGAAATCAGTTACTTTCCATCGACTTGGATGACCAGAGGTTACTTTTGGGGGATGCAAAGTGGAGTGAGGTATGCCGTTATTTCTGCTATGAGAGCAAAGAGATTGTTATCGAATGGCTACCTAAGATATTTAGCTCATGCGGTACTATGAGATGTTGCTCTGAGTAGTGTGGAAGAGGTCTAGGTGGTTAAACATTTTCCTGACGTTTTCCCTGAGAATTTACCTGGATTGCCACTAGACGGAGATGTGGAATTCACTATTGATTTGTCTCCAGGTGTAGAGCTTATATTATAAATTGATTCATGATGAACAAAAAGAATTGAAAATTTGGTTACAGGAATTGGTTGATAAAGGTTTCATTTAACCTTGTATGTCATCATGGAGAGCCCCAATTTATTTATGAGGAAGAATGTGGACATTAAGGCTATGCTTTGATTATAAGTAATTAAATCGGGTAACGATTGAGAATCGTTATCCATTACCGCGTATTAATGATTGTTTGATCAGCTTAAAGGTGCCTGTGTATTTTCAAAGATTGAATTAAGGTCTGGTTATTAACCAATTGAAGATTTCAGTGATGATGTCCCTAAGACAGTTTTCAGAACTTGTTATAGTCCTTGCGAGTTTTTGGTAATGCCATTCGGATTGACGAATCTTATGAGTTTGACGAATGAAGTATTCAAGTGAATCCTTAAAAGGTAACAGCGGTGGATAATTTGGAACAACCCCAAAACGGGACTGAGGTACGGAGTTTTCTTAGCTTAGCAGGCTATTATGGACGGATTGTGAAGGATTTTTTTTTGTCATTGCCTTGCCTTTGACGAGATAGACGAGAAAAGAGGTTAAGTTTGAGTGGGATGAAAATTGTGAGCAAAGTTTTCAATAGTTGAAGTATTTCCTCACTCATGCACTTGTGTTAGCACTCTCAGATGATAACGGAAATTATGAGGTCTATAAGGATGCTTCTTTGAGTGGTTTGAGATGTGTATTGATACAAAGATAGGGAAATTGCTTATTCTTCACGACAATGGAAACCTCAAGAGATGAATTACCCTGCTCATGATTTGGAATTTATGGCTATCATCCTTGCTTTGAAGTATGGAGACATTATATTATTGGTGAGAAAGGCAAGATTTTTACGAATCAAATGAGTCTCCAATATCTGTCTACTCAGCGGGGTCTTGATTCTTGGTAACGAAGGTGGATTGAGTTGCTTAGTGATTATGATTACACGACCAGGGTGATCGTGCAAATGTTTGGGCTGATGTACTTAATACGAAGACGCTCGTGAGAATAAATGCCTTGTATGCTTGTTATGTTCCTCTTCTTGCGGATTTGAGATCTACTGGAGTAAAGTTGGAAATAGAAGAACGAGATGAAACCTCGCTTACTAGTTTTCAAGTTAGGCCTATTCTGATTGATCATATACTCGATGCCCAGGGGATTGATTAAGAAACCAGGAATTAATTGAGGCAAAGAATATCGAGAAAAGAAAGACTTCAGAGTTTGAAAATCAGATGGTGTACTTATTCTTGAGACCTGGATATCGGTGCCTAATGAGATGGAATTAAAGGAAATAATTTTGGACAAATTGCACTGTTCAGCTTATGCAATGCATCCCGGAAGTACTAAGATGTATCATACTATTCGATCATTTTACCATTGGTTGGGTATAAAAAGAGAAATTGCTGAGTAGGTAAGTATGTGTATCATTGGTCAGCAGGTTGAAGTGGAAAGAAAGAAGTCTTTTGGATTGATACAGTCACTTTCCGTTCTTCAGTGGAAATGGGAAAAACATTACTATGGATTATATGTACAACTTCCTCGTACACGAGATGGTTATGATGGAATTTGAAGTGGTAGATGATCGGCTTACTAAGTCAGAACATTTTACTCTAGTGAAGAACAACAACCTTTCCAGATAAGTGCAACAACTAATTATTTGTTTTATGGAAATAGGATTTTAGCTTACGGATACGTTGAGCTTTTTGGGTATGTTGGTTATTTCTAAGTTTTGGTTAGCGTTGCACGAAGCTTTGGATACAAGATTACTCAATAGTACATCCTATCATTCTTAGACAGATAGTCAATTAGAGATGACCATTCAGATTTTGGAGGATATGCTGAGATCCTCAGTATTGCAGTTTGGTGACGCTTGAATTAAGCGGGTGGATGTGATGGAGATTGCCTACAACTACAGCTTTCAGTCTAGCATTGGTATGTCACCGTTTGAGGCACTTTATGAGAAAAGCTTGTCGTACACCTTGATATTGGTCTAAAGTAGACGAAAGAATTTCTGTGGGTCTTAAGATTTTGGATGAGTCTACTCGGATTGTTCAGGTGATTAAGTCTTACCTGAAAGTAGCCCAGGAGCGGTAAAAGAGATTAGCAGATGGATGTGCCATTAATCGAGTGTATACTGTGGATGATTTCGTATTTTTAACGTTCTCTCCTTAGAAAAGTGTGATTCGATTTGGGAAGGAAGGTAAATTAAGTCCTAAGTGCATCAGACTTTATGTGATCACCGAGGGAGTTGGTGAAGTGGCTTACAGGCTTGAGTTGCCTCTAGAGTTGTCGTAAACGCACGATGTGTTTCGATGATTCGACATTATGTTTTAAATCCTTCACGTGTGATAGATCCTCAACCATTGGAAATTTATCCGGATTTGACTTAGGATGAAGAACCAGTGACTATTTTGGATTGGAAAGAGAAAGTTCAGAGAAATGAGATTGTGCGTTTGGTTAAAGTTTTATGAAGGAATAATTCAGTGGAAGAAGCTACTTGGAAGTCAGGAGATTGGATGAGAGAGATGTAACCAAGTTGTTCTATGATTTTTAATGGATTGTTTGGTTGTTTGAATTTCGAGGACGAAATTCTATAAGGTGGGTAGATTGTGACAGCCCGTCCCGGAAAATATTGATTTTATAATTTATTAAGTGATTTTACGAAAATGCCCTCGAGGCACGCGCATTGTTCGAGGTTAATCGTTGTGTCGTGCCATCTAAGATTTGTTTTCTTGACATATCCTCGTAGTATTCGTCGCTACGGACGCGTGGGCGCAAGCGGTTTGTGATTTGGAGTTATATCGAAAAAGATATTGATGTTTGAAGTTTGGGCATTTTATGAATTTTATTATAAAAGTTTGGTGTGCCATTTGGATGGCCCAGATTAAAGGAAATCTGAAATGGATGGCTAGGATTAAAAGGAATAAGATTATATGAGTTTATGTGTGTGTGTGTGTGGCTAGTGGAAGAAGAAAGGAAGAAGAAGATGATTGGGCAAATCTGCCCAACCAGGAGGAAGAGAGAAGAGAGCTCCGGGAGAGAAAAGGAGAGAGAGCTGGCGAATGGGGAGAGGAGAGAGGAAGAGAAGGACCAATCAGAGAAGGGGAAAGGAGGAAAAGAGAGAGGGCGAGAAGCGGAGGATGAAGAACAGAAATGGGTCTTCAACCCGCGACCCGCGCGACCCGTGGGTTTTCCACCCTTGTTCGTCCAAATTTCTTCATTTTTCCGGTGAGTTACTTCAAACCATCACTTGGAAAACCCTCTATGATGTTCCCTCTTCCTATTACACCCCAAAAATCAAAGAATTTGGCTTGAAATTGGATGAAACCGTACGGTGTGTGTGCGGTGGCTTAGTGTGCAAATTCTTCAAATCTTGAAACGTTTTCTTTCAATTGCTAACACCATTAGCAATCCCTTAGGACCTGGAACAAAGCCCAAGCATTAGTTGGAGCATCGGAGTAGTTTTGGAGGTCGAATTGAAAACACCCATTTCTAGGGTTCTTCACGGTTTTGGAAAAATTGGAGCCTTTCCAGGCCGAATTGGTCTTGGTCACAGGTATGAAAGTTGTTCTACTCTTTGAGATCTTCAATTCTACAAATTTTGGTAATTTTTGGATAAAGTTGAATTTTCCGGCGAGCCGGGGCGGCCAACCGCCACCCACGGCGGCGCGTGCGGCGGCGCGTGGCCAGTGGGCCGCCAATGTCATTTTTAAACTATATTGGATGTCCTGAGTTTAGTTTTGATAGTGGCTTAACGTTGGTTGATCATTTGGACTTAAATTCGTTAAGATGCATGGTTAGGCCAAAATATGAATTGACGATCCGACCGTCGGATCGTCACCAAACTTTGATACGTAGTAGTACGTAATATTTGAAGAATGTAGGAACTTACAGATCGAGAATTCGATTTACGGATCTCCTGGAATTGGAGTTGTAAGTTCATAAAATATAATGTTAATCGTCACTTAGTTCGACAATTGACGGAGATCCGACCGTTGGATGGTCATGAAATTTTAGGATGTTGTTCTAGAGATTTATTGTGGACCTCTGGAAGTTACGGATTGGAAATCTGAGTTGCAGATCTTCCGGATCGAACTACTTAGTGACGTGTTTTATATAAGTGATATATTCTATCGATATAATTCTGAGGCATGATTTGATGGTTGTTCTAGGCGCCGATCGTCATGACGCCTTGATGTGTTGTGCTTGGGAGTTGCAGGGCAAACTCCAGGTGAGTGGGCAGTTTATTTCAGTATATATATATATATATATACTTAACGTTTTCCCAGAAATCGATTTTTGAATGAAAGTATGTTTAAAAATGCCATGCATAGATTTATATGAATATGTGATTGAAATGCCATGCATAGAAATTACATGAATTATGTGAATTGATATATGATGCATATATGTGAATTGGTACTGCGGACGCGCAGGTGAGTATCAGGTGAGTTATATTTGGTTCATTGAATTGTTTGATGTGATTTATGTTGATAGCTCATAACCTGCACCCCTGGTGTTAGTGCTTATGTTATTCACCCGCATCACACGCTCACCTTGGATCCAAGTAGATGCTAGTCGTACAGACCACTGGAGGTGGTTCCGACATGCTAGTCGTACAGACCATTAGAGACGGTTCCGACTAGTAGGTAACCTTAGATTATGTGCACAGATGATTGATGAGAGAAGCACTAGAGCGTATTATTACACCATCCGAGTCGTACAGACTACTACAGGTAGTTCCGACTCATGTGCAGCGTAGTGCCGTACAGGTCGCAGTTGGCGACTCCGGCAGTGCCGTACAGGTCACAGTTGGTGACTCCGGCTGGATTGGATATTGAGCTTTAGAATCAGCCGTACAGGACCACTGCAGGGTCTCCGGTTGATTCATCATTTCACCTGATTTATGTTGATGCATCCATATTATGTTTTTGGCGCATGGCATGGCATATTTTATGAAAAGTGATAAAGAATGGAGTTTTGAGAATTTTGAAGCTATATATATTTATATATGCTATTTTCTGGGAAAGTATATAGGTTTTACAGTGAGGGGTTAGAACTTTGATAAAGAAAAGATTTGAAAAGACTTGTTTTACTGACCCACTCAATTTTGTTTTGCGCCCCTCCAGGTTCGAGTTAGAGCAGAGCTTTGTTGGCCACGAGGAATCCAACGGTATTCTGACAGAATTCACAATGGTATTTTTAAGCTTCCGAACTGTGTAAATGGTTACGTCACTCTCACGTGACGGCCAGCACGCCCTCCTTCGGGACGGGGTGTGTCATAGTCAATTCGTATTAAAATATTATTAAATTTTTTTATAAAATAATTTTAGTTTTAATTTTGGATATAATTTTTAACCAATCTTGTCACGCCATGTGTTATTTTTTGAAAATACAATTTTTGTAAAAGATGGTTAGGTATATATATAAAATAAAAAAAATTGTTTACTTTTTTCTGTATTTTAAAACATTTATTATTATTATTTTTTAATTTTTGATTAAGTTAATTAATTTGAACCATTGGATTTCAAAAAAGTTGATATCCAACCGCCCAAAAGTGGAACGCGCACGTGTATCCCACACCCCATGTAACAACCCGTCCCGGGATTTACGGAACAAAAAGGGTATTATTGTATTTTCACTAAGTTTGAGGATATTTTTCCTTTTAAAAATAGTTTTTAGATCTTAAATGGTGTGCCCAAAGGGCCCACCCCTGATTTGTCCCCCGGTTCCTTCCCCATTTTCTTTCTTTTTCTGATTTTTATAACTCTCGCTCTTTCAGTTCTCTCCCTCTCGAGCTCATCTCTCTCTCTCTCGGACTGTTTCCCGATCGACACCCACACACACACACCAGTCACCCTCACACCCTAGGATCCTCCCTGGCGAGAGCTCGAACCCAGAACAGGTCCGTGGTGCACCACAACGGCGGAGACCATTGTTCTTTCCCTTTCTCATTGAACTTCGACGCAGACCGCCCCTTTCGAGGCAATTTCCGGCCAAACCACAGCGAGTTGGCCGGCGTGTAAGGTATCAATCTCTTCGTCTCGCTGAGTACTACAACTTTCCGTTCTGTTTCACCCAATTTTGTTGAGTATTGAAGAAGTTATACTCATTTGAATCTTACCCAGTTTTCGGCGAATCCGTCAGCTTTTGAGGCATTTTCCTGCCAAACCATGGCGATCTAGACGTCGTGTAGGTACCATTCTCTTCATCTCTTCGAGAACTATAACTTTTCTTCTTGAATCACTCGATTTCGTTGAGTATTGACAAAGTTATGGACGTTTAAAGTTGGAGAACTTTCCGGCCGAATTCCGGCCTTCTTCTTCCTTGGGTCTGGCGACCCATCAAGCTTAGGCCCTTTGGGCTTTCCTGCCGAGCCCAACCCAAAACCCATTTCAGTTTTTATTATTTATTTTAATTATTGTTTTAATGTAAAAGGCCTTTAGGCCATTTTCCTTTAGGGCTTTAGGCCTGTGCACCCTAAAACCCTAAACCCTTGGGCCTTAGAACCAAGACCAAGAACCGGACTCGTGACCCGTTGACTTTGATCCAGTCTAACCGTTGACAACGGTCAACGTTGACTCGGTCAACGGTCAACGTTGACTTTAGGGTTGACTTTTTGGGTTTTCGTCCAAGATCTCTTATAGGCTAATTTCGACATTCTGGACCCGTTTTCGACGTTCATTTTCCCAAATTAAGTCGTTTGATTAGAGTTTGACTAAATGTACCCCTTTATGTGCTTAGGGGCAATTGTTGTGGCGTTTCTGTCTTCGCTAGTCTGCGCAGCTTTCGACGGTGAAGTACTATGAGTGGATCCTTTCAAAAATGCATGTTTTGATAGTAGAAATGCACACATGAAAAGCATGATTTCACAATTATGTTCTATGAAATGCTTTGAGATAACATGCTTACTGAGACTAGTTTGAATTACTACTATTTTTCGTATAACCCGTGTTCTTATAGAATATCCGATGGATGACGATATGATATTTAGAACATGTTTAGAACACCTCTTTATAGTATAGATGATGAATGACTTTATACTATGAAGTTGCTTTTCAATATATATGTTCAATGGTTTTGTACTTGCCTAGTGGTCCACATTTCCGCCACGGGGCGACGGTTACGGTGCTGGCATAGGGCCTGAAGGGTTTTTCCTCTAGATGAGTATTCCTAGGGACGGGAAACTGGCACAGGGCCTGGATAGTTATTTCCTCTGGATGAGTATTCCCAGGGACGGGAAGCTGGCAAGGGGCCCGAAGGGTTATAGACATTCACTAGTGACTATGCATATACGAGTTATGTTTTTGAGACATTGCACGACATGCTTGGTTTCGGAAAAACTATGTTTATCATGATATATATGTGTTTTCATAAAACCTGGAGGTTAGTACGTTGATAACTGTTTTACTATATATATATCAAATTGGTCTACTCATGTTTGTTTTGCGCCCCCTTCAGGACCTAGAATCGAGGCATACAATCCCGGCGTCAAAGCACTTCCGCATCGGCATCTTCGAGTCCTCTCGGTGTAGGACCCATTCTTTTATTCATTCAATTTTATATTAATTCTTTTAGTGTTTTAGATTAGATGTGTGCTCTGAACACGTTCCTTTAATGCATATTCTTTATTCTTTTTTATTTATAAGTCTTATCTATCCCCTATTTTTCAGCATTTGAACTCAATAAATGACTTTCGTCACCTTCGGGCGTCGACCAGCATGTGCCTACCCTATTATTCGGGGAATATCGAGGTCGGGGCGTGTCAGATTGGTATCAGAGCGTGGTTCGTTTAGAGCATACTTAGGATCTTTGATTTCTGTAGCAATGTGTCTATCATGACGTCATTTGGATGTCACGATTTCTGAATTTGGTGCCATTCAGCGCAGTTGTACAAATCTTTCTCGGTTTGAATTGTCATCTTCTGGTTGAAATACAAGGATTCATGTCGGGATTGTGCCTCAGTAGTGGTGGAGTGGATTGTCGGACAACTTTCAACACCAGATCGATATTCTGCGACGTGCATTCCCTAGGAATTGCCGGCAGAGTCGGCTCTACATCGAAATCTTGGGAAACGAAGAGATCTTGGTGGTACGAATTGGCTAAGACCAACTGGAGTTCTGAAACGGTGATATCACTTTGCGACATGCGTTCCCTAGGAATGGCGGGCATAGTCATATCTCTTGGTAATTCCTCAAAACATTTGAAGTGCGTGTTGCGAATGTGAGTAAGTGCTAGTTGTGACGACGGTTAGTAAGTGGTAATTGGTGGGAGCAATCCATGTTCTCAAACTCGTTCCTGCTGAGGAAATTCATGTGGCTCTTTAGAACGATTCTCGGCGATTGTTCTATCGATAACCATTCTTGCTTACTCTAACGACGAAGTCAAGTTCCTTAACTTTTGATTGTCAGCTTCACACCAAATCCTTCGAGTGTTGACTTCGTTTACATTAATTACTTTTCTTGGGAAACTCTTCGGTAGCAGATGCTATTCCCATCAATTTCCAAAAGGAATTACGATTCTTGTTATTGTCATAGTGGAATTAGATGATGATGATCCAGACTTATTTGGATAAACAGACTCATTGAACTTCACCTGGGTTTCGTACTCAGCGGTAAATCCTAATTCCGTGTCCACGTACTTTTCAGTAGCGGTGAACTTAGCCTCTTGCTTTTAGCCCAATTGATCTGTGGTATTGT
This sequence comes from Heteromeles arbutifolia, assembly GCA_024362995.1. Taxonomy (NCBI): domain Eukaryota; kingdom Viridiplantae; phylum Streptophyta; class Magnoliopsida; order Rosales; family Rosaceae; genus Heteromeles; species Heteromeles arbutifolia. The sequence continues at coordinate 27,558,501 of JANCRC010000006.1, forward strand.
CCACTAACTGTTCAGCCTTGTAATTTTCAGTATAATGGCTTAAGACTCATATGCATCATTGTACAAAGATCGAGCTTTGCTTTGAACTTCTCTGGACTCATTGAGATTTGGTTTTCTCAAGGGCATCACTTTAAGGTAGCCAATCGTGTCATTACATGCATACGCAGACTGCTTTGTATCTTTCTTCTTCGTCATTCTGTTGATTTAAAGGTCCTATGTTTAATTTTTGAACTTTGAAACAGCGCTCACAATGTATTGTGAATTTTGAATTGTCTTTGGCCTCGTCAAATCTTATATAGCAATTCTTAACAAATCTTGAGCTTAACCCTATTTCCTTTTGGCTAAGAAACCAGTTAGGTTTGATTGCGATGCTGATAGTGAAAGAAGTTTCTGACAACAATGTGTTGTCTTATTTGGTCGTAGTTCTTACACTTTTCAAATTCTGCGGTGGTGTATTAATTAAATGTTTGGCTGCACGCTGATGCAGTAGGATCAAGTCACGCGTGTGCCTCTTGACGATTAGAACCGCACGATGTGAACCATCTTACCTTTGATCTAGAATCGGTAACAACCTTCCTTGCTGAAAAATCTGGTGACGTTTTCTCTACAGCGGGAAACGTTGCATCCTTGTTGACCAGAGTACATAAATGTCTACGATTGCAACATCGTGTACCACCCTAATTGTACAAGTGCAATTGCGGAACTCCTCAGTGGAAAGACACAAATCTCATCTTGAGCATCCGAACCTAAGCGAACAATTATCCCTGAGATCGTATTGGGTTGGAAAAGCTGAAAAGATGAATCTATTGAAATCGTATAAGTTTGTTAGGAGATTCAAAAGTCAAATCACTTCACGAGATGTCGGACGAAGTTGTGTGACCAGTGATGTTATCAGGTGTGACATCAGGTCTTGAACTATTAAAAAGCCCTAACGATCGAGCTAAGTACTTGTGTGAACTCAAACACCAAAGTTGTTTTTTTTTTTTTCAGATCCAAATAATCATAAATAGTGACTTTTATCTCTGCATCTTCACCTTCCTTCGCTTGTTTGTTTCTCATGAAAATTGGATAATGCCGGAACAATACACCGAGGTAAAAAAAAAAAAAAAAAAAAAAAAAGACGTTTGTTCTCGGCGTGGTTTCTCATTCAAAACCAAATATCTTGTACTCCAGTTTTGAAAGAATTGTTTTGACCCTCAAATTCACGATCGATCGATTCGACGAAAGTGTGCGCCCAATTCTTATCGATTCGGACATGAATGTTAGAGGCATAATCTTTTCACAAACTTACCAGACTTACCAGAAAGAATTCCACGTGGGTGTAAAGTTTGAGCCGTCTTTTGGTAAGAGACTAGTGAAGATTATAGTGCAGGTGATTAGTAGATTGCATCACTATCTTCACGCTGAATTGAATGGTCACTATTCATTATCCTGCTACAATTCATCACCATCATATTGTACTCTAGTAGACCTTGTCGACGACGTGATGTGTTCACCTCAACGTAGCTTTCCACTACCTCACACTAGGATCCTTCGGTTCGCAAGCACGTGGTCGTGAGGTTTGAGCGACCTTTTAGTAAGAGTTAGATGAAGGTTTTGGTACAGAAGGTCAGCGGATTATATCGCTATCTTACTATAATTCATAGGCATCCCATCGGTTCTTTTCCAACAATATGTGCTCGTCTCAACGCATCTTTCCACTGCTTCATTTCTGAACTTTATTGTTGTGAGTATGTGGATGTCGAAACGCTTCTAGCAGATCTGTTTGGTGCACTCTGGAATGGCACCACAGCGCGGTCGAGGCGAGAATCGGAAAATCTTTACACTTATCTGGAAATGTGTGTGCTCTCTTAAAGTTTTAAGGTTGATCACTTGAGAGTCTTCCTTTCCACCAACATTGATCTTGTTTAACTAGAAATCTGCAACTAAACAAAAATGGAAAAGTAGATTGAGCATTGCAACCACTCCCAAGAAATACTGCTTGTCGAGGAAGATGACTTCTCGTTTTCTGCTTGCTTGGTTCGAGCTTTTGGGTTTACTACTAACATGGTAGCCATTCCTCTTGAATCCCAAGGTACATTTTTTTCAATGAGTTCTTTGTTGGCAAAACACTGGAGTAGTTCACATTTGGAAGAGCTGAGGAGAATAGGATGTTTGGTGATGGATAGAGTTTTACGAAGACAGTTTCTGTTTTGTTCAGCTTGGGCTGTGGCATTTTTTGCGGCATGGTACGAGAGTCTTCTACAAGCAACAATAGTTGGCAGAGGAACATTGTGAACTGGTATTCGGGGGATCGAATTTACGACGTGTGAAATTGTGCACCCTTAGGAAATTACTGCTTGCTTATAGAGACAACAAATGTGTGGTCGATATCGCGAGCGGCCGACTGTGGTATCGATAACTTATTCGTTGGGTTCGTTAAGCAAGTGGGCAAGTAGATCCATCTACGGCAGTTGGCACGGGATTGTTATTCTTGGGGCTCGACCCAAAGAAACATCTGTTCTCGAAGTACGTGACGTTACGTATGCTTGGGCCAGACTTACTCTCATTTTCAGTAAAAGTATTTTAACTCCTTTTACCCTAGTTATTTGTTTTGACATTACAAATGTTTTAGGGAAAGAATTTCCGTTTTCCGTTTTCAGTTTTAAGTTCAGCCCGAGTTTTCGACCTATATGTTATTACTTACCTATTTTGGCGATTACTGTATTTTACATACTTACTTCTGACCTTAAGCTATTTTATGTTTTCAACTTTATATTTTTATAAAGTATGTTTTCTACTTTTACACTGATGGGGAAGAAAGTAAGAGCTTGGAGGCATGATAGAGGATTTTGCAACCCGCTCGCGACGGTGTGGCATATTCTCTTTGATGCACACACTCTGATTTGATTTCTCTTTATACATATATTTTTCATCCTATTTTCAAGTTTTTCAGTGTAGAAAATTATTTTAAATTTCGGGACGAAATTCTTTTTAGGGGGGTAGATTGTAACAACCCGTCCCGGGATTTACGGAACAAAAAGAGTATTTTTGTATTTTCACTAAGTTTGGGGATATTTTTCATTTTAAAAATGGTTTTTGGGTCTTAAATGGTGTGCCCAAAGGGCCCACCCCTGATTTGTCCCCCGGTTCCTTCCCCATTTTCTTTCTTTTTTTGATTTTTATAACTCTCTCTCCTTCAGTTCTCTCCATCTCTCCCTCTCGAGCTCATCTCTCTCTCGGACTCTTTCCCGATCGACACCCACACACACACACCCAGTCACCCTCACACCCTAGGATCCTCCTTGGCAAGAGCTCGAACCCACAACAGGTCCATGGTGCACAACAGCGGCGGAGACCACTAATCTTTCCCTCTCTCATTGAACTCTGACGCAGACCGCCCCTTTCGAGGCAAGTTCCGGCCAAACCACGGTGAGTTGGCCGGCATGCGAGGTATCAATCTCTTCGTCTCGCTGAGTACTACAACTTTCCTTTTTGTTTCACTCAATTTCGTTGAGTATTGAAGAAGTTATACTCATTTGAATCTTACCCAGTTTCCGGCGAGTCCAACGGATTTCGAGGCGTTTTCCGGCCAAACCATGGTGAGTTAGATGTCGTGCAAGGTACCATTCTCTTTGTCTCTTCGAGAACTATAACTTTGCTTCTTGAATCACTTGATTTCGTTGAGTATTGACAAAGTTATGAACGTTTAAAGTTGGAGAACTTTCCAGCCGAATTCCGGCCTTCTTCTTCCTTAGGTCCGGCGACCCATCAAGCTTAGGCCCTTTGGGCTTTCCTGCCGAGCCCAACCCAAAACCCATTTCAGTTTTTATTATTTATTTTAATTATTGTTTTAATGTAAAAGGCCTTTGGACCATTTTCCTTTAAGGCCTTAGGCCTGTGCACCCTAAAACCCTAAACCCTTGGGCCTTAGAACCAAGCCTAAGAACCCGGACCCGTGATCCGTTGACTTTGAACCAGTCTGACCGTTAACTCGGTCAATGGTCAACGTTGACTTTGATCGGTCAACGGTCAACGGTGGTTGACTATTTGGGTTTTCGTCCAAGACCTCTCCTAGGCTAATTTCGACGTTCTGGACCCGTTTTCGACGTTCATTTTCCCAAATTAAATCGTTTGATTAGAGTTTGACTAAATGTACCCCTTTATGTGCTTAGGGGCAATTGTTGTGGCGTTTTTTGTCTTTGCTAGTCTGCGCAGCTTTCGACAGTGAAGTACTGTGAGTGGACCCCTTCAAAAATGCATGCTTTGATAGTAGAAATGCACACATGAAAAGCATGATTTCACAATTATGTTCTATGAAATGCTTTGAGATAACATGCTTACTGATGCTAGTTTGAATTACTACTATTTTTCCTATAACCCGTGTTCTTATAGAATATCCGATGGATGACGATATGATATTTAGAACATGTTTAGAACACCTCTTTATAGTATAGATGATGGATGACTTTATACTATGAAGTTGCTTTTCAATATATATGTTCAATGGTTTTGTACTTACCTAGTGGTCCACATTTCCGCCACGGGGCGACGGAGGATTCCGTCTCGGGCGACGGTTACGGTACTGGCATAGGGCCTGAAGGGTTTTTCCTCTAGATGAGTATTCCTAGAAACGGGAAGCTGGCACATGGCCTGGAGAGTTATTTCCTCTGGATGAGTATTCCCAGGGACGAGAAGCTGGCAAGGGGCCTAGAGGGTTATGGACATTCACTAGTGACTATGCATATACGAGTTATGTTTTTGAGACATTGCACGACATGCTAGGTTTCGGAAAACCTATGTTTATCATGATATATATGTGTTTTCATAAAACTTGGGGGTTAGTACGTTGATAACTGTTTTACTATATGTATATATATCAAATTGGTCCACTCATGTTTGTTTTGCGCCCCCTTTAGGACCTAGAATCGAGGCATACAATCCCGACGTCAAAGCACTTCTGCATCGGCATCTTCGAGTCCTCTCGGTGTAGGACCCATTCTTTTATTCATTCAATTTTATATTAATTATTTTAGTGTTTTAGATTAGATGTGTGCTCTAAACACGTTCCTTTAATGCATATTCTTTATTCTTTTATATTTATAAGTCTTATCTATCCCCTATTTTTTAGCATTTGCACTCAATAAATGGCTTTCGTCACCTTTGGGTGTCGGCCAGCACGTGCCTACCCTATTGTTCGGGAAATATCGGAGTCAGGGCGTGTCACGCCAACCGCAAAAAAAGAATCAGCCGTGGCTAACGTTAAATAGGCTGGTTCCTCACTCGGCCCATTCTGGGCCAGCATAGGGACTGGGGTGGACTTTGGGCCGGTCTATTTTGTCGGCCGGTCTCATGGGCATCTTCTCTCTTTTCTATTTCTGCTCAAAATATTGGCATGAAGAAATTCCTTTCCTTTCCCCGGTCGAAAATTTATGTTAGTAAACTTGACATCTCAACAAAAAAACCATTTTCTTTTTCGATTTCTTTTACCGTTGTTTTAGTGGTGCCGTGAAGGCCGAATACACGAAACAGAAGAGTGATCAGAAGATGAGCACGGTATTCCGAGGGGCAGATGACAGGGGAACATACAATACGATGGAAACAGGGGAAGAAAATAGTTTATAGCACAACAAATACGAGAGAAGGTTAAATAAACTTGAATTTGGAACAATCAGATGTGTAAAAACGACCATTAGGTCAAGTCAGAGAGGAATGACACTGAATTACAAGGTAGTTTTGAGCTTTTACAAGACAAATGGGTTTTGCAACCTTGAAGTTGGCACTATAGGCCAGTCAAATTTTGAGCTCTTTTCGATATCAAAACGAGTCTGAAGAATCAATTCAAACCATAGCAGAATTACTCTGAAAACAACCCGACTTCGTAAAACAACCTGATGTCTTTCAGGAAATCACACACCATGTCAAATGACACTGGTAACGAACAGCTTGGCTAGACAAAACATTAGAAAGAAGACAGCAAACTGGCAAAGATGTAAGGAACAAGAAAATGACACATTTTTAGGCAGTGAACTTGATGAAACACCGGCTCTGAAGTCCTGAGAAACATGTCAAATTTCTAGTATCTCCTTCAAAAGCGTCGAAAATCCGGACACAATACATTAGCACACAGCAAGCAAGGTCATCACACAAATTGGATTGGATAAAGCTTAATGAACCACAAAATTTCGCTTTTGAAATTGGAAAATGCAATTTCTGATCATGAAAGGGAAGAACATGTAGATACAGAGAGGAACAGAGAATCGTCACCGCATCGAAATTCAGCTACACAAAACTGTATGGAAAAGTAAATATGAGTACACAACAACAATCTGATCTACGATGTCTCCCTAAAAGTTCCAAGGCTGCCGCGCGTAAATTACGAAAAAGAACTAACTGCAACTAACAGAGAGACTCACAGGTTGACAGAGGCTGTGTAGCAGCTCAAGCGGAAGCCGAAGAGCTGAAAGGAAACCCATGAACTCATCAAGCTCAAAATCCTTCCTTTGATTTGAGATCATTCTTCCATGGCGTCAACATCACCGAATTTTAATCGATCACCAACCAACCCATTACTTCCCTCAGCCTTAACAATCTTGGGCGCCGCTGGAATTCCACCAGAACTCTCCAATTTCGGCTTCCCGTTGAGGCTCTCAGGCCCCGAAACAACATCTCCAGCTTTCGAATCCTGCTGCTTCTGCTTGTTAACCAGAGAACTGAGTTTCTCCAACGCCTCCCGCGCCTTCTTCTTCGCCAACACGGCCTCCCTGACGCGGCGCTCGGAGTCGGTCCTGGCCACGACGGCGGCTTTCGCCATTGAAGCCGCTGCAATTTTGGCGGCGGCAACGAGGGCCTTGGCGTTGGCCTTGTCGATGACGAATGCCGTTTTGGCGTCGTTGGCGTCGTCTTGGGGGCGATTGAGGGTGAAGAAGGGGTAGCCCTGTGGGCAGGTATGGCACTCGAAGCCATGGAAGGAGGAATTAGCGACGAGGACGCAGGCGGGGTGAGAAACGGAAGGGCACTTGACGCACATGACCCGGTCACGTGCCGGAAGCGGTTGGTCGAAGTAGTCGAGACAGAGAGGGCAGTAGAGGCCTCGGTAGTTTTGGAGGACGCAGTTGGTGCAGAGCCTCTGAAACGCCCCTTTGTGGCGGATGTAGTGGAGGAACCACCGTTCGGAGGAGCCGCAGACGCCGCAGAGTCGCCTCTCGAGTTCGGGTTCGTCTCGCCTCACTGCCATTGGACTCGCATTTGTGGGTGGGGGATTGGATTGGACTGGATTATTGGTTAACGGTAACCCTAGGATTAGAGGAAGAGGGAAGAGGGAAGAGGGAAGAGGGGAGGTGGATTTTAGGGTTTTTTGGGGGTGCGAATTAGGGTTTGGTGGCGAGGAGATTGTTCATAGTCGAGTGTTTGACAAGTCTACGAGCGTTTCACACTCGACGGTTTGCGTTTGAATTGAATGCAATTTTGGCAAAACGCCAAAAAGCCGAACTCACTTTCTGTTTTCTTCTCTTTCCTTAAAGCCCCTCTGCACAGAAAAATCAATTTTTCCATTTTGGACTCGATCGCAATCACATTGACTAGAGCGGATGCAATCAGTTGTACACTTGAGTTCAACTAATTTTCATGCAATATAAATTAGTTTATAGTAAAATATCGCTCAACCAAGCTACCACTTTGAACGAGCAATGTATAAGTCTGACGATGTGAAAGTGCGTTCGCAGTGCAACACTGCCTCGTTGAATAAAAACCGATCGATAGGGGAATGGAATGCAAAATTTTCAAGTCGCCACATTTATTTGAAAACATGGTTCCAACATCAAAAACATTTGTGGGTCACTACTCAATTCTGAGGTTGAAATGAACTCAATTATAGTATTACAACCTCTGCGCCTGCATATTCCTATACCAAAAATCAACTTCAAACGAAACAAATCAACGGCCTCAAATAGGTCACGATAGCAATGTAGTCGATTGGGCATAACTCAACAACCTAGTACCTTGTGCGATTTCAAGTTCAGCTACTGGTTAATCTGCCACCATGAACGGATCTACTTCTCCGAGATCAGCAACTAGTGGTTCTAACTTGGATGGATCCTCATCCTCTGAAGCAAAGTATGTTGGAAATGGTAGCGATGAAACATCAGGTTTCTTGTAGAAAGCATCTCTTATGAAAACAAAGTTTCCTTCAGCACCCGGGACCTGTGAGAATAGTCAACATCTAATTGAGTAACGTGAAACCGGAATTAACAACACAACATACAGACTCCAGAAGAGGATTAGGACCAATTACTGTATCGATTTTAAACTGTGCAGTTGCGAATGTGTATCAGAAAATTCATTAAACCAACCAATATTATCTACCCAGCTCAAACCCTTAATTAATATCATTATACATTTCCTCCTCAACATTCTGAACATTTCGGGAACATATTAAGCTCACAAATTATTGTTGAATAAGGTTCAAAATGCAAGAACTTAAGAAAAGAAAAGTGTGAGGAATCATACTTGGCCTTTCACCCACATCAAATTCCTTGCAGGATCAATTTTGTAGACCCATACATTTTTCACCGTTCTCTGTTTCCCACCCATGCGCCCCGGCATTTTTCTGCCTTTAAAGACCTGTTCATACAACAAATGATTGTCACAGTTGCAATTTATAATTATTGGAAACCATATGCATTTTATATATAGCACGTCCACGAATAAACAAAAAGTAATGTTATTTAGATACAAAACAATGTAGGGCGCATCTCTATTAGAAAGAGTGTCGCTTTTGTGTGCTCCACTAGAATTATGGATGAAACAATAAGCAACAGATTATTTGACTAAATTAAGTCATCTTCATTGCGCATCTCTATTAGAAAGAGTGTCGCTTTTGTGTGCTCAAATAGAATTATGAATGAAACAAATAAGCAACAGATTATTTGACTAAATTAAGTCATCTTCATTAGAAGCAAAGAGAAACGTTTGGTTATACAGATCCCAAAAGAGCTTGTCAGAACAGTTTATGGAGAATTGTAAGCCATACAAACCTTTCCAGCATCATCTCTCTGACCTGTAGAACCAATACTTCGGTGTGATAGAGATGCGCCATGGGATGCTGGCATACCACTAAACCCGTGCCTTTTCATTCCACCCTGGGCACAGAAAATAAAAATGATACATAATGTTTAATAACCTAACGAAAGTGTTACTATTATCACAATCATAAAATGATTTTTGATAAACACAGTTGCATAATTCGTTGATTAATTCTATTACAAAGATTTCCAATTTTTTTCTTGAATTAGCATACATAACCACAGGTGAAGATAAAGAAATTAGTTCACCTGGAAACCTTTCCCTCGTGTGATTCCTGTGACATCAACATATTGGCCTGGTACAAAATGGCGAACACCAATTTCCATACCAATAGGGAGAAGCGCATCATTTGATACAGGAAACTCGTGCAATTTCCTCTTAAGTGGAACACCCTGCGCCCGCAAATGACCCACCTCTGGCTTTGTCAGATGTTTTGCTTTCTTCTGTCCGCAACCAACCTAACTAGCACCACAACAGAATACCATCCTATAATTAAACCCGTGACCTTGGAATTTTTTCAAAAAATAAAATTACCCTCTGTTTAGTGGCCAAGAAAAATCAATCTAATCAATGTTGGACAAACCAAACAAAACCCAGATGCAAGTACCAAACTTACCCTTTGTTCAGTTCCACTTAATCTAATTAACAAATAAGAGCAGGAAACAAATCACAAATGAAGTTCTCACGGTGACAAAAAAATTTCGGAACTTATCAGTTTCCCATTCATCTAAACCCCTACTAACAAAACCTTTCATGCCCAGCAAGCAATGCATATGGTTTCAAACTGTAAATCGCAACTGAAGCCGCCCCATACTAAGGCCAAGCTGATCTACTTAAGGTTAAATTGCCTAGTAGTCCAGCCTCAAGACAGACTTTTGCAGATATTAAACAGCAAAACGCAACTTCTATCGGTTCAATTGAATACACTGTAACAAAATTATAAAACTTTAGAAACGCACTACCATATTCGTCTCTCAAAAATTTCAGACACAAAATCTAAACTTCGGAAATTTCATAACCAAATAAAATCGAATCGAATTCGCGACGAACAGAGCCAAATGAAGAGACCTGGAGAGCAGGGAAGCCTTCCTTCTCGGGGGTCTTGACCTGAGAGATGATATTATCATCGACCCAGAGCACAGTTATCGGAACCCTAGCGCCCCATTTGTCCCAGAGCGCAGTCATCCCGCACTTGACGGCTATGAGCCCGGTCCTCTTCGAACCCGGACTCATCGGCCCTGGCTTCGCTTCGATAACCGGTCTCCTGTCCGCGACGGCCTCCGTCGCATCCACCGTGGCCTCAGAGATGAACCATCTGAAGAAATGGCACTGAGTCTGCGTAAACGACGTCGTAGCATTAGCGGCAGCAGTAGTAGGAGAAGCAGAAGAGGAGGGGTTGAGTGAGAGAAGGCGGAGGCGGGAAATGAGGCCTCTCGATAGCGCCAACATGGCCGCCGTGAAATCTGAAGAGTGTTTAATGGAGTAATGGGTTTGATGGCATGGCGGTGTAAAACCCCGGAAGGAGGTTGCAGCGATCGCAATGGGGATTTGGCGCGGTAGGGTTTAGGACTTTAGGAAGAGAGGAATGATGTTTCTGCTCTGTGTTCCATCCATCACTCTGTTAAACGGTGTCGTTTAGGTCAAAATATAATACATATATATATAAAAGTGTTATTGGCATTCCAAAAATCTCATTCCACACTTCTCACAAATGTATTTTTTTCCTAATATAGAAAGTTTGGAGTGTAAAATAAGATTTTTGAAGTGTTAATAACAATTCCCTATATATATATATATATATATATATATATATATATATGGAATAGGATTAAAGGACAAATATTTTTACATATACTTTTACACTCTTTTTAAGTCTTTTGATTACATGACATCCAATGATTATTATTTATTTATTACATGACATCCAATGATTATTATTTATTTATTAAATAACATAGATGTTTATGTAGATTTTAACTAATATTAAAAATAAAATAAAACTTAAAAAAAAACACAAAATCTGGAAAACTAAAACTAAAACTAAACAGGAAGAAACCCTAGTTGTACGCAGTCCTCCGTCTCCTCCTTTGCGGAGTGAGGTGCAATATTCTAACCCACAAGACATGCTTGCCAATTTGTCACAATCCTTAATTCTCAGTTCACGGAGATTGTGGTTCTTTTCCCCATCCTTACCGGCAGACAAGTGAGCTCCCTAATACCATATATATCGAGGGAAGTGAGAGAGGTTACTCGACTGCATATATTTTCTATTGGCATGGCGTTACCAACTTCCCATATACCCATTCCCCTGAGAGATGGAAAATGAGTGGGAGCACTTCCTAAATTCTTACATTTCCAGAGCTTCAACTCTTCAAGGCAGGGAAACACTACTAGGGCTGCTTTCTCCAGGACGGTAACGGTGAGCCACTTGAAACGTGGGCTGCAAGCCTTTGACAACACCTAAGTTTTGGAGGGGGATTTCTTTTGCACGACTAATATTAGTTAAAAGTCTATTTAGGGTTTCTTTTGCACGGTTACAATAGTTTCATGATTTTTTTTGGTTAGGGTTCAAAGTCTGAATCCAAGTCTTGATCGAAATGGGAATAGGAGAATCAATTTCAGTTAAATTATCTTCCTTTTTTAATTTTAGTTTTAATTTTCCAAATTTTTATGTTTTTTTTTTCAGTTTTATTTTATCTTTAAAATTAGTTAAAATCTACATAAACATCCATGTCATTTAATGAATAAATAAGAACCATTGGATGTCATGTAATCAAAAGGCTTAAAAAGAGTGTAAAAATATTTGTAAAAATATTTGTCCCCTGATCCTATTATATGGGGACGGAAGCTACTTATTGAAAATAACGATGACGGCAATTGAACCAAGGGCAATGATGATAAGAATTGAATGAACTGTTAATTGAATAATTTGAAACTTGATGTGGAGGATAACTATGATTAAAGATGTCATGAAACTAGCTATTGTAAATGAATAAAAAGAATTGTACAAATGATTGATCTGTGTTTACCTTGAACTTGAGGTACTCGATGAATTGACTGTGTGTAAGGATTTTATGCCATTCAAAATTAGTTGTTATGAAAATATTCTTCATACTGAAAATAATGAATTCAAAATAATGATGCAGATATAAGTTAAAAATAAGTTTTATTGCAAAACTTACATTGGAACTTACAATTGATTTACTGACGATTGAGTTAGCAAATAAGAAAATGATTGATGAAAAGGATATTGGTGCACACATGCATCCTTGATATTTGAAAATTAAAAGTGTTTACAATTTTGATTTCTTTGGGTATAGTGTGAACTCAAAGAAAGTTTTTACTGAGAAATTATGGAAATTTCAAACTTGAAAACTTTCTTCCTTTGGAGTCCACTTCTTATAGACTTGGAAAAAAGTCTTGGATGACTTGCTTTTACTATTGATGAATGATGACTTGCTTTCACTACTGATGAACAGTGAAATTTGTTGGAATAATTGTTGCTTTCATTATAGAATATGGATGATTAAATGACTCCAAACTTTGTCAGAATCATTGGTGGAAACGTGCTGGTTGACTGAATAATTCCATGCTTTGTCGGAATTATTGGTGCGAATATTGTCTGAACGTTTCACATGGTGACTTTGGAAAGATGACTGAATTTTCACATGGTAATTTTCCTAGTGTTCACATGGTAACTTGATGACACACCCCGACCTGAGTATGAATTATATGAATTGATATATGATGCATAATAAAGTGATTGCCTATGCTTCTTGGCAATTGAAGGTTCATGAAAGGAATTTTGGATGAAGCACATTGTTCGGCTTATGCCATGCATTCAGGTCGGGGTGTGTCACTTGACATGATGAATGAAGTTTTCACATGACTTTAAGCAAATGGGTTTTGGGAATCCTGGTAGTCGACCCTCTAAGTTGACTGTGTTTTTTGACTCGTTGACTTGGCTAGTTGCTGTGAGGACGCATTTTATGATTCGAAGTGAAACTTATTCTTCTTCATGAGGATGGACTAATGTCCGATAATGACTGTTCTGGGATGACTGGTAGTGATGGATGTGCTGGTTGTGCTGGAATGACTGGAGGTGGAGTAATGGGAAATTTGATGATGACCTGATTGAAAGTCTTTTGATGGTTGAATTTATCCCACCACTTGACTGATCTGATTTTGTAGACTTCACCTGTTTCAACTTCATAATCCATGGGACTTTGTACTTGGCCATGAATATTGGGAGAAGTGTAATTCTGTAGTTAAATCGGCTTCTGTCAAATTTTTGCTGGAAATTGGCCGAGAGGACCTGCATAAGTTCTTCTGGTAGGAGACTGGTTTTTGGGCCGTGGATTGACCACCATTTTGGGAACTATGCTGGAAAATTCAATCTGAAACTCTTGTCAAAATTAATGAACCATGAATAACTAAAATCTTATGTTTGATGGAAAAAGATGTTAGTTCATGCATCAATGTAATCAAAGTAATTGTAATGGTTATTGGGAATGTGGACATATTGGGTATGAAGAGGTTTGGTTTTGTAATGGGGGATTCCCCAATCTGCTTCGGTTAAGAACCGGACAATGTAAAGAGAATGGTAAAGAATCTTGTTTTCAGGGGTTTTACTGTAAAGTGGTTTGATAGAGATGGACTCTATTTCACTGAGAATGGCTTGATAATATTTCTGTGTTTTGTGTGGTGTTGTAGGGTGATAATGGAAATTAGGTGGAAAGATGGTTTTGACTAATTTTTCTAGTGCTTGTTCCTGATTAGGATCGAAAGGGATGCTAAAAAGGTATTCACTGGGATTTTTCTTGACATACGGTGATGTTTTAGTATAATTGACTGGTTGGGATGATGATGATTGGTAATTTGGCCTAAGGTTTCCGATTGTGAAACCTATGGGAGTGAAACGGTTGGTAATGGCTAAGACCGATGAAGAATCTGGGCATGATTCTTGTTTTAGTGGTGGTGGTGGTAGAGTGGTTGGAAGCCTCATCTGATCAGGTCTTCTTGCTATCATTCTTCCCCTGCAGAAATTATCTGGTTAGGAAATCAGGGATGCAATTTTGACTACCTTTGATGTATTCGATTTCAAAATAAAAAATACTTAATATAGCTTGCCATCGTGCAAAAATCTGTTTTGATGCAATGTTTTGAACATTTTTTTGTAAAACAAGTTTTGCAAATTTGCAATCGACTTTGACTAAAAACTTTTGATTTATTAAATCATCTTGAAATTTACTAATACATAATACTATAGATAATATTTCTTTCTTAATAGTACTATAATTACTTTGTGCTGGATTCCATACTCCTTAATGGAAACAAACAATTTGTTCAGGAGATCCGGAAGAAATTGACTGTTTGAGAATATCCCCGTAACCAATTTCAGAGGCATCAGTTTCAACGATCTTGAATGAATTAAGAGTTGGAATGCCAAGACAGGGCAACGTCTTAACATGTGACTTGATCTGTTTGACTATGGAAGTATAAGTATTTGACCATGGTGAGTGATTTTCTTTTAGACGATCAAACAAAGGTTTGCATTGTTGCCTAAGATGTGGATAAAATTCTGCAACATAATTTAAAGATCCTAGAAATCTTTGTAATTGAGTTTTGTCAGTGATTTCATCTGGGAACTTAACTGCAAACTGAATTACTCTATCTATTGGCTGAATGGTTGACTAGTGGATATTGTATCCTAAAAACCTAATTTTGGTCTAGAATAACTTAATTTTAGTTGCTGAGATAACTAATCCATTTGACTTAATTATCCTAGCAAACATATTTAAGTGTTTCGAATGCCCATTTATCGATTTGGAATAAATGAGAACATCGTCAATATAAACAATTGAGAAATGACTGTATTGATTAAATATTTCATTCATGATATTCTAAACTCACTGGGTGCATTCTTAAGACCGAATGGCATTACATTCCATTCATAATGACCAA
This sequence comes from Heteromeles arbutifolia, assembly GCA_024362995.1. Taxonomy (NCBI): domain Eukaryota; kingdom Viridiplantae; phylum Streptophyta; class Magnoliopsida; order Rosales; family Rosaceae; genus Heteromeles; species Heteromeles arbutifolia. The sequence continues at coordinate 27,573,528 of JANCRC010000006.1, forward strand.
AAGGAGTAACAAATGCAGTTTTGTATTTATCATCCTCACGAATTTGAATATGCGAAAATCCAGACTTCGTTTCGAATTTTGAGAAGATTACAGCTTGACTAAGTCTTAATTAAATCTCTTTTGTTAGGAATTGGATATCATATCCATTCCAAGACTTCATTAAGAGGTTTGTAATTAATGACTAAGCTAGGAGTTCCTCTTTCTAATTTAGAATTTTTGGGACATAGAAAGTAGGACAAGACCATGGTGATTTACTTTTTCCAATTATTCCTTTATTGAGAAGTTCTTGAATTTCTATTTTGCAAAATTCCATAACTTCTTGACTCATTTGAATTGGCCTGGCTTTTGTTGGTATTTTCATTTAATCAAATTCCTTATTGTAAGGAAGTTTAACAATGTGTTGCTTTCTGTGCCAGAAAGCATTGGGAATGTCAGAACAAATTTCATTAACAAGTTTCTTTTGAAAGTTGTCAATGTTTTGTAACAAAGATTTGTTTGTTAATTGTTATTGAATTCTTTTGTAATTAATTTCTTCTTTTAAGAAATTAATTTGTTGTGATTTTTTGGTGATTTAGATTGATGGTTTTCAAGATGCTATCTTTTTGCAATTGTCTTAATTTTTTTAGATCTGTTTCTGTGCATAACTCAAATGTGATTTTTTTGTCCTAACATTCTAGTAGTTATACAGTTATGGTGAACCTTAAAAGGATATAGGAGAGCTATGAACGGGCGCCCTAAAATGACTGGGTCTGAAATGTTTTGTATTAAAACGAATGGGGTTTTAAAACAAACATTGTTTTGACAAACATGAGCTTTTGAAATTTCATATTTTAATTGCATTGGGGACTAGTTTGCTACACTAAAGATTTCTGTGATTTTTGAAAATACTTAGTGGGAATTAAACCTTCTTGAATACAATTCAAATCCACACCTGAGTCAATGAAGGCAATTGTTTCTAACTGGAAGTCTTCAATTATTATTTTTATTTTAGAATACCATTTTTGGATCCTAATTTTTTGTAGTAATCCTAAAACTAGGTTTTCTGTTAGATTTTCTATGGACTTGGATTCTGATTCTTGGTCCGAGGAAGAACTATTGTGTTTTTCGTCATTAACTGAGATGTGAGCGAATTTCTATGTTTTCTAATTTTAAGGACTTAATTTATTCCTTAATTTTGTTGACTTCTTCTCTCTGTAGGTTTTTTACTGTAATTCCATTCTTAGCCTTATTAAACCTTTCCAGGGTTGTAATTTTCATATCAATACACATTTTCAATCATTCTTTTTGGATAATATTAATAATATTTCCATAAGTAAGAGTATGATATGGTATGATATCTTCTTCATTAACTAAAACATTTCTAATTTTATGGGCAAATAGATTTGGTAATCCATTAATGAATTTTTCTTTCCAAAATGGTTGATTACTATCCTCTCTAAGCATGACTCTACACATGAAAACAATTTTGTACCATCTGAAATCACTTAGGGTTGGACATCTTAAGTTACTAAGTTGGTCATGAATTCTGGAGGTGACATTACTGGGTGTCCTTTTGAAATGTTCTATAATGGCAAAAGGTAATGTGTTAACTACATCTGGGACACCTCATCGTATATGCTCATCAAAGATGGGTATTCCATCTTTGTCTCTTTTGACTGCATTTTTAATTTCATTTCTTGATTGTTCGATGATATGTTTTTCCCACCAGGAATGGAGCATTCCTGTAAATCCAGTGACCAAAAGGTCGACAACTTGAGTTTGACTGAGGCTATGATTGGTAATATAACTATTAGCAACCCTGGAGATGTGTTGTAATTTGTTCAAAAGTTCTTGTTCTGATAATCCATCTATGTTCCATTCATACAGTTTTTTAGCTAAGACTAAGAATTGGTTTTGGATGTTTCTTTCCTCAAATTGAATATCCGAAGGTGTTGGCCTTGGATACCAATTTTTGGTAAGAGTTGTTGGATTAACTCATTTGTTCGTGATTCGTTTTAGTTCAAGATTTTGAAAAACTTCTTGTACTTTCCAATATTGAACTCGTTTCACTTTCACCTTATGAATCTCATAATGCAGAAGTTGTTTTTTCTTGAGATTCTTCTGGATGACGCAAGACATTGACTATTTTTTCTTGTTTTAATTCTAGTAGCATTTGATCTATTTTTTGACTTGTGGAAATTGTTTTCAAAGCACTTGTGCTAAAGGAAGATTTTGGGAAGTTGACTAAGGGTTTTTCCTTAAGTGTTGGTTTAGGATGTGAAAGTCTATCTATTTTGGTTTCTATTTTATCTAACTATTTTCCTATGGTGTGTAGACTCTGGTTTGTGAAATTGTTTTGTTCAATGACTGGCTTGACTCCTGCATCTTCTTTGGGAAGTTTGAAAGGAGTGGCTGGTACCTGTGTGTTTGCTATTGTGAGTAAAATTGTTTCTTGTGGAGGGTGACTAAAGGAGACTATGGTTTTGTCTTCTTTGACCCAATTTTCTTTGGTGATGACTTCTAACTTCTCTTCAGACTCGTAATATTTTTAAACGAAATCAAAGAAAAATATTTCAAATCTGTGTTTTTTCATGAAATTGGTCCATTTATTGTAAATGTCCAATTTTTGTTCTTTTGTATATTTTTCCCTAAAGATGTTTCTTCTATGAGTGTTTTCTATTGCCTCGATGTCAGCATTGAGTTTCTTCTATCTAGTTTTGAATGGTTTATTTATGACTAGTAGTTGGTGGTTGACTTGACTTGCTTCGAAATCAGATTCTGTTAGAGAGGTTTGTTCTCCTTGATTTTGGGTGTTAGGTTGGTATCTTGGATGAGTAACCTGGGAGGTTGTTTCTACTGATTTTAACTTCATGTTGATTAAATCATTAATTAATTCTTGTTAGGTGACTACTAAGCTGGTTTCAACTGATTTTAATTTCTTGTTGACTAAGGAATTGATGAGATCTTGATCTCGACCAAACATATCAGTTGATATGGATCCAGAACAAGAATTTATATTTGGCTCTAAAGATTTGTGTGACTGGGCTAAATTGTGTTAGTGGACACTAGATTTTCTGGCTAGAGGGTTGAAGTTGATTTTAACTGTTCCGTCAAAATATTGTTCTATGTTGTCTAGGTTGACTAAGTTATTTTGTATGCTTACTGGTTTGCTTTCATTGATCAAGCACCAATATGAAGGTAGACTGATATCTGACCATTTGATAGTTCTGGGTATTTTGATGTTGGCATTTTCTTGATTAGTTTGTATCAGGAGTGTATGGTCTCTATGACTTTTGACTAAGGCTTGGAAATTCATATTTGTTTTTGTGACTTTGTAATAGACTCTAAAAATTAAAGCTAATGGTTGGACTTTTTCAAGGACTTGGTACCCTGAAGTTTTTATGTTTAATGTAAGTGCTTACAGCATGTGGGGATCTGAAAGACTTATTGTGAGATTTGGGAAACAATCAAAATGAATTGGTCTGTTGTAAAGACTTAACTCAATCATTCCCAGAATGCTATCACTAAAGTCAGTGAATCTTGCATCTCGGAGACATAACAAAATATAGATATTGAGGTCTCTTCTTGTTAAGGGCTTGATTGCTATTTGGACTAGACCTATGTGAATGTAATTGTAACCATCTTTTCTATGAGTTTTAATTTGTTCTGGTGTGAATAACTGACAAGTTTCATGTTCTTTACTAAGACCATAAGCTTTTTCAACTGTTTTGACGTGATGTTCACTTCTAAAAGAGGCTACTGACCATTTCTTTTTGTAAATGTTTTTACTAGAAACCTTGGGGATATTCCAATCTCTAAAGTCGGCACTGTCATCTATTTGAAATTCTAATTTTTGTTATTCATTTACTAAGTCTGGAATTCTATTTAAAATGGATCTGGAGCTAGTGCTGGCCATTGAATTAGATCTAAATAATTTACTCATAATGATCAAAATGCAGATTTTCAATATACAAAATTCTTACTAGCTTTACCTTCATTGCGTATTTGCTAAACTCTCTCTCCGTTCATGCCAATCCTATGGACTTATTGTTTGGAACACGACTTATTGTTTGGGTTGAGAGTAAACAATCCTACTTAGAAGGTTAACAAATAAGATAAATTGTAAATGAAAATTGAAGGACAAACAGAATGTAGTGATTATAAAGATGATAACTCAATTTCCACTCACTTGGCTTTGATACCAAGTGGGGACATAAGCTACTTATTGAAAATAATGATGAGGGCAATTGAACCAAGGACAATGATGATTAGAATTGAATGAACTGTTAATTGAATAATTTGAAACTTGATGTGGAGGATAACCATGATTAAAGATGTCATGAAACCAGCTATTATAAATGAATAAAAAGAATTGTACAAATGATTGATTTGTGTTTACCTTGAACTTGAGGTACTCGATGAATTGACTGTGTGTAAGGATTTTTTGCCATTCAAAATTAGTTGTTATGAAAATATTCTTCATAATGAAAATAATGAATTCAAAATAATGGTGCAGATATAAGTTAAAAATAAGTTTTATTGCAAAACTTACACTGGAACTTACAATTAATTTACTAACGATTGAGTCAGCAAATAAGAAAATGACTAATGAAAAGGATATTGGTGCACACATGCATCCTTGACATTTGAAAATTAAAAGTTTAAAATTTTGATTTCTTTAGGTACAGTGTGAACTCAAAGAAAGTTTTTACTGAGAAATTATGGAAATTCCAAACTTGAAAACTTTCTTCCTCCGGAGTCCACTTCTTATAGACTTGGAAAAAGGTCTTGGATGACTTGCTTTTACTATTGATGAATGATGACTTGCTTTCACTATTGATGAACAGTGAAATTTGTTGGAATAATTGCTGATTTCAAGATAGAATATGGATGATTGAATGACTCCAAACTTTGTCAGAATCATCAGTCAGCCATCATGTTTCCATCAATGATTTTGACAAAATTTAGAGTCATTCAATCATCCATATTCTACAGTGAAAGCATCAATTATTCCAATAAATTTCACTGTTCATCAATAGTGAAAGCAAGTCATCATTCATCAATAGTAAAAGTAAGTCATCCAAGACCTTTTTTCAAGTTTATAAGAAGTGGACTCCAGAGGAAGAAAGTTTTCAAGTTTGGAATTTCCACAATTTCTCAGTAAAAACTTTCTTTGAGTTCACACTGTACCTAAAGAAATCAAAATTGTAAACACTTTTAATTTTCAAATGTTAAGGATGCTTGCGTGCACCAATATCCTTTTCATCAGTCATTTTCTTATTTGCTGACTTAATCGTCAGTAAATCAATTATAAGTTCTATTGTAAGTTTTGCAATAAAACTTATTTTCAACTTATAACTACATCATTACTTTGAATTCATTATTTTCATTATGAAGAATATTTTCATAACAACTAATTTTGAATGGCATAAAATCCTTACACACAGTCAATTCATCGAGTACCTCAAGTTCAAGGTAAACACAGATCAATCATTTGTACAATTCTTTTTATTCATTTATAATAGTTGGTTTCATGGTATCTTTAATCCTGATTATCCTCCACATCAAGTTTCAAATTATTCAATTAACAGTTCATTCAATTCTAATCATCATTACCCTTGGTTCAATTGCCCTCATCGTTATTTTCAATAAGTAGCTTCCGTCCCCACTTGGTATCAGAGCCAAGTGAGTGGAAATTGAGTTATCATCTTTATAATCACTACATTATGTTCATCCTTCAGTTTTCATTTATAGTTTATCTTATTTGCTAACATTCTAAGTAGGATTGTTTACTCCCTACCCAAACAGTAAAGCGTGTTCCAAACAATAAGTCCATAGGATTGGCATGAGCGGAGAGAGAGAGAGAGAGAGAGAGTTTAGCAAATACGCGAGGAAGGTAAAGCCAGTAAAAATTTTGTATATTGAAAATCTTCATTTTGAGCATTATGAATAGATAATTTAGATCTCATTCAATGGCCAGCACTAGCTCCAGATCAAGTTTAAATAGAATTCCAAACATAGTAAATGAAGAACAAAAATTAGAATTCAAACAGATGACAATGTCGAATTGGGAGATTGGAATATCCCCAAGGTTTCTAGTAAAAACATTTACAAAAAGAAATGGTCAGTAGCCTCTTTTAAAAATAAACATCACGTCAAAACAGTTGAAAAAGCTCAGTCTTAGTAAAGAACATGAAACTTGTCAGTTATTCACACCAAAACAAATTAAAACTCATAGAAAAGATGGTTACAATTACATTCACATAAGTCTAGTCCAAATAACAGTCAAGCCCTTAACAAGAAAAGGCCTCAATACCTCTATTTTGTTATATCTCCAAGATGCAAGATTCACTGACTTTAGTGATAGCATTCTGGGAATGATTGAGTCAAGTCTTTATAACGGACCAATACATTGTGATTGTTTCCCAAATCTCACAATAAGTTTTTCGGATCCCCATATGCTGAAAACACTTACATTAAACATAAAAACTTCAGGGTACCAAGTCCTTGAAGGAGTTCAACCATTAGCTTTAATTTTTAGAGTCTATTACAAAGTCATGAACAAATATGAATTTCCAAGCCTTAGTAAAAAATCCTTGAGACCATACACTCCTGATACAAACTAATCAAGAAAATGACAACATCAAAATAACCAGAACTATCAAATAGTCAGATATCAGTCTACCTTTAGATTGGTGCTTGATCAATGAAAGCAAACCAGTAAGCATACAAAATAGCTTAGTTAACCTAGACAACATAGAACAATATTTTGACGGAACGGTTAAAATTAACTTCAACCCTCCAGCCAGAAAATCTAGTGTCCACTTACACGAGTTAGCCCAGTCACACAAATCTTTAGAGCCAAATAGAAACTCTTTTTTTGGATCCACATCAACTGATATGTTAGGTAGAGATCAAGATCTTATCAATTCCTTAGTTAACAAGAAATTAAAATCAGTTGTAACCAGCTCAGCAGTCACCCAACAAGAATTAATTAATGATTTAATCAACTTGAAGTTAAAATCAGTAGAAATAACCTCCCAGGTTACTCATCCAAGATACCAACCTAATACCCAAAATCAAGAAGAACAAACCTCTCCAACAGAATTTGATTTCAAAGCAAGTCAAGTCAACCACCAACTACTAGTCCTAAATAAACCATTCAAAATTAGATGGAAGAAACTCAATGCTGACATTGAGGCAATAGAAAACAATCCTAGAAGAAAAATCTTTAGGGAAAAATATACAAAATAAAAAAAATTGGAAATTTACAATAAATGGACCAATTTCATGAAAAAACACATTGAAGTATTTTTCTTCGATTTCGTTGAAAAATATTACGAGTTTGAAAAGAAGTTAGAAGTCATCACCAAAAAAAATTGGGTCAAAGAAGACAAAATCATAGTCTCCTCTAGTCACTCTCCACAAGAAACAATTTAAATCACAACCGCAAACACACAGGTACCAGCCACTCATTTCAAACTTCCCAAAGAAGATGCAGGAGTCCAGCCAATCATTGAACAAAACAATTTCACAAACTAGAGTCTACACGCCATAGGAAAACAGCTAGATAAAATTGAAACCAAAATAGACAGACTTTCATATCCTAAACCAACAATTAAGGAAAAACCCTTAGTCAACTTCCCAGAATCTTTCTCTAGCATAACCGCCTTGAAAACAATTTCCACAAGTCAAAAAAATAAATCAAATGTTACAATAATTAAAAAATGAAAAAATAGTCAATGTCTTGTGTCATCCAGAAGAATCTCAAGCAGAAACAACTTCTGCATTATAGGATTCAGTAGGTGAAAGTGAAACGAGTTCAATATTGGAAAGTAGAAGAAGCTTTTCAAAATCTTGAACTAAAACGAATCACGAATAAACGAGTCAATCTAACAACTCTTACCAAAAATTGGTATCCAAGGCCAACACATTCGGAAAATATCCAAAACCAATTCTCAGTCTCAGCTGATAAACTCTATGAATGGAACATAGATGGATTATCACAATAAGAACTTTTGAACAAATTACAATACATCTCCATGGTTGCTAATAGTTATATTACTAATCATAACCTCAGTCAAACTCAAGTTGTCGACATTTTGGTCACTGGATTTATAGGAATGCTCTATTCCTGGTGGGAAAAACATCTCACTGAACAATCAAGAAATGAAATTAAAAATGCAGTCAAAAGAGACAAAGATGGAACACCCATCTTTGATGAGCATATAGGACGAGAAGTCTCAGATGCAGTCAACACATTACATTTCACCATTATAGAACATTTCATAGGGACACCCACTAATGTCACCTCCAGAATTCATGACCAACTTAGTAACTTAAGATGTCCAACCCTAAGTGATTTTAGATGGTACAAAGATGTTTTCATGTCTAGAATCATGCTTAGAGAGGATAGTAATAAACCATTTTAGAAAGAAAAATTCATTAATGGATTACCAAATCTATTTGCCCATAAAATTAGAAATGTTTTAGTTAATGAAGAAGGTATCATACAATATCATACCCTTACTTATGGAAATATTATTAATATTATCCAAAAAGAAGAATTGGAAATATGTATTGATATGAAAATTACAAAACAAGTCAACAAAGACAAGTCAATAGCCAAATACAAATTAAGAACCTTTTGTGAACAATACAAATTACCTCCTATTGCTCCATCCAACAAAAAGAAAAAATCAGAAGCCTACAATAGGTACCCAAATAGGTACTCCAGTAGGAGACATCCTAAAAATAACAAATTCAAAAATAAGATTTGTGAAACAAATAAATTTTACGAGAAATCGAAGTCCAGCAAGTGGAAGAGGAAACCCTCAGGAAAATTCCACTCCAAAAACCAAGAACAAAAAGAAAATTGCTATGAGCGTGGCAAATTTGGTCATTATGCAAACAAATGTAGAGTTAAGAAAACAAACCAGTTGAAAATCTCTAAGGAAAAGAAAACCCAGTTAATTCAGGTCTTAGAATTAAGAGACATAGACCATAGTCAATCCGAAAACGATTTAGAATCTAATTCATCTTCTTCCAGTAGCTCCTCAATTAGCCTTTCATCCCCTGACATAAAGATAGGATGCACATATACTTGTTGTAAGAAAATTTTAGTCCTTAATAAACAAGAAGAACGAGAAAATCTTCTTATCGAGTTAATTAGTAAAGTAGATGACCCTGAGTTAAAATCAATTTACTTAAACATGCTTAAGAAGTTAGTCTCCCAAGAAGAAACCAATACTAGTCAACCACAAGCAACCCCAAAAATATGTCTTAGCATAACCCTATAAAGGTTTAATAAGGCTAAGAAAGAAATTTCGGTCAAAGACCTATAGAGAGAAGTCAACAAAATTAAGGAAGAAATTAAATCCTTAAAATCAGAAAACATATAAATTCGCTCACATCTCAGTAGTATCCAAACACAAGCACTCCTTAGCAATAATGATGAAGAACACAATAGTTCTTCCTCAGACCAAGAATCAGAATCAAAGTCCATAGAAAATCCAACAGAAGACCTAGTTTTAGGATTACTACAAAAAATTAGGATCCAAAAATGGCATTCTAAAATAAAAATAATAATTGAAGACTTACAGTTAGAAACAATTGCCTTAATTGACTTAGGTGCGGACTTGAATTATATTCAAGAAGGTTTAATTCCCACTAAGTATTTTCATAAATCAACAGAAATCTTTAGTGCAGCAAACCAGTCCCCAATGCAATCAAAATATGAAATTCCAAAAGCTCATGTTTGTCAAAATAATGTTTGTTTTAAAACCCCATTCGTTTCAATGCAAAACATTTCAGACCCAGTCATTTTAGGGCTCCCCTTCATAGCTTTCCTATATCCTTTTAAGGTTCACCATAACCGTATAACTACCAGAATGTTAGGACAAAAAATCACATTTGAGTTCTACACGGAAACAAATCTAAACAAATTACGACAATTACAAAAAGATAGTATCTCGAAAACCATCAATCTAGTCACCAAAAAATCACAACAAATTAATTTCTTAAAAGAAGAAATTAATTACAAAAGAATCGAAGAACAATTAACAAACAAATCTTTGTTACAAAACATTGACAACTTTCAAAAGAAACTTGTTAATGAAATTTGTTCTGACATTCCCAATACTTTCTGGCACAGAAAACAACACATTGTTAAACTTCCTTACAATAAAGAATTTGATGAAAAGAAAATACCAACAAAAGTCAGGCAAATTCACATGAGTCAAGAAGTTATGGAATTTTGCAAAATAGAAGTTCAAGAACTTCTCAATAAATGAATAATTAGAAAAAGTAAATCACTATGGTCTTGTCCTGCTTTCTATGTCCAAAAGAATGCTGAATTAGAAAGAGGAACTCCTAGGTTAGTCATTAATTACAAACCCCTTAATGAAGTCTTGGAATGGATACGATATCCAATTCCTAACAAAAGAGATTTAATGAAGAGACTTAGTCAAGCTGTAATCTTCTCAAAATTCGACATGAAGTCTGGATTTTATCAGATTCAAATTCATGAGGATGATAAATACAAAACTGCATTTGTTACTCAATTTGGTCATTATGAATGAAATGTAATGTCATTCGGTCTTAAGAATACACCCAGTGAGTTTCAGAATATTATGAATGAAATATTTAATCAATATAGTCATTTCTCAATTGTTTATATTGACGATGTTCTCATTCATTCTGAATCAATAGATGAGCATTGGAAACACTTAAATATGTTTGCTCGGATAATTAAGTCAAATGGATTAGTTGTCTCAGCAACCAAAATTAGGTTTTTAGGATACAATATCCACCAGTCAACCATTTAGCCGATAGATAGAGTAATTCAGTTTGCAGATAAGTTCTCGGATGAAATCACCGATAAAACCCAATTACAAAGATTTTTTGGATCCTTAAATTATGTTGCAGAATTTTATCCACATCTTAGACAACAATGCAAACCCTTGTTTGATTGTCTAAAAGAAAATCCCTCATCATGATCCAATACTCATACTTTCATAGTCAAACAAATCAAATCACATGTTAAGACTTTGCCCTGTCTTGGCATTCCAACTCCTAATTCCTTCAAAATTGTTGAAACTGATGCCTGTTAAATTGGTTACGGGGTATTCTCAAACAGTCAATCTCTTCCTGATCTCTTGACCAAATTGTTCGTTTCTATTCAAGAGTATGGAATCCAGCACAAAGTAATTATAGTATTGTTAAAAAAGAAATGTTATCTATAGTATTATGTATTAGTAAATTTCAAGATGATTTATTAAATCAAAAATTTTTAGTCAAAGTCGATTGCAAATCTTCAAAACACGTTTTACAAAAAGAAGTTCAAAACATTGCATCAAAACAGATTTTTGCACAATGGCAAGCTATATTAAGTATTTTTTATTTTGAAATCGAATACATCAAAGGTAGTCAAAATTGCATCCCTAATTTCCTAACCACAGAATTTTTGCAGGGGAAAAATGACAACAAGAAAACCTGATCAGAAAAGGCTTTCATCCACTCTACCACCACCACCAGTAAAACAATAATCAAGCCCAGATTCTTCATCGGCCTTAGCCATTACCAACCGTTTCACTCCCTTAGGTTCCAAAATAGGAAACTTTAGGCCAAATTACCAGTCACCACGTCCCAATTACCAAACGGCATTAGTCAGTCAATATGATCCTTATTCAACCCCTACAAACCAATCATCATCATCCCAACTAGTCAGTTATACTAAAACATTACCGTATGTCAAGAAAAATCCCAGTGAATACCTTTTTAGCATCTCTTTCAATCTCAATTATGAACAAGCACCAGAAAAATTAGTCAAAGCCATCTTTCCACCTAATTTCCATTATCACCCTACAACACCACACAAAACATTGAAATATTATCAAGCCATTCTCAATGAAACATAGTCCATTTCTATCAAACCACTTTACAGTAAAACCCATGAAAACAAGATTCTTTACCATTATCTTTACATTGGCTGGTTCTTAACCGAAGCAGATTGGGGAATCCCCATTTACAAAACCAAACCTCTTCATACCTAATATGTCCACATTCCCAATAACCATTACAATTACTTTGATTACATTAATGCGTGGACTAACATCTTTCTCCATCAAACAGAAGATTTTAGTCATTCATGGTTCATTAATTTTGACAAGAGTTTCAGAATGAATTTTCCTGCATGGTTCCCAAAATGGTGGTCAATACACGGCCCAACAGCCAGTCTCCTACCAGAAGAACTTATCTAGGTCCTCTCGGCCAATTTCCAGCAAAAATTTGACAGAAGCCGATTCAACTACAGAATTACACTTCTCCGAATATTCATGGCCAAGTACAAAGTCCCATGGATTATGAAGTCAAAACATATGAAGTCTACATAATCAGATCAGTCAAGTGGTGGGATAAATTCAACCATCAAAAAACCATCAATTAGGTCCTCACCGAATTTCCCATTATTCCACCTCCAGTCATTCCGGCACAACCAGCACAACCATCACTGTCAGTGATCCCGGAACAGTCATTATCGGACAATGGTCCATCCTCATCCCTTAAAGAAACAGTCAAGTCTTCCAAATCATCAAGCTCAAAGAAGAATAAAGCCACATAGCTCAAAGATTTAGCACAACAATTACTTGCAGAAGCAACGATGCTCCACACTGAAGAAGAAGAAGTTTTAGACTCCGAATCTTCAGATGCGTTCTCACAGCAACCAGCCAAGTCAACGAGTCAAAAAACACAGTCAGCTAAGTGGGTCGACTACTAGGATTCCCATGACCTATTTGCTTAAAGTCATATGAAAACTTCAGTCATCATGTCAAGTCACCATGTGAACACTAGGATAACTACCATGTGAAAATTCAGTCATCTTTCCAAAGTCATCATGTGAAGCGTCCAGACAATATTCGCACCAATAATTCCGACAAAGCATGGAATTATTCAGTCAGCTAACATGTTTCCACCAATGATTCTGACAAAGTTTGGAGTCATTCAATCATCCATATTCTATAGTGAAAGCAGCAATTATTCCAACAAATTTCACTGTTTATCAATAGTGAAAGCAAGTCATCATTCATCAATAGTAAAAGCAAGTCATCATTCATCAATAGTAAAAGCAAGTCATCCAAGACCTTTTTCCAAGTCTGTAAGAAGTGGATTCCGGAGGAAGAAAGTTTTCAAGTTTGGAATTTCCACAATTTCTCAGTAAAAACTTTCTTTGAGTTCACACTATACCCAAACAAATCAAAATTGTAAACACTTTTAATTTTCAAATGTCAAGGATGCTTGCGTGCACCAATATCCTTTTCATCAGTCATTTTCTTATTTGCTGACTCAATCGTCAGTAAATCAATTGTAAGTTCCAGTATAAGTTTTTCAATAAAACTTATCTTCAACTTATATCTGCATCATTACTTTGAATTCATTATTTTCATTATGAAGAATATTTTCATAACAACTAATTTTGAATGGCATAAAATCCTTACACACAGTCAATTCATCGAGTACCTCAAGTTCAAGGTAAACACAGACCAATCATTTGTACAATTCTTTTTATTCATTTATAATAGCTGGTTTCATGGCATCTTTAATCCTGGTTATCCTCCACATCAAGTTTCAAATTATTCTATTAACAGTTCATTCAATTCTAATCAGCATTACCCTTGGTTCAATTGCCCTCATCGTTATTTTCAATAAGTAGCTTCCGTTTTCATTTACATTATGTTCATCATTGCCCTTGGTTCAATTGCCGTCATTGGTATATATATAAATTGGCCCCTGTGGTTAGGATGAATTTTAGAAACCATAGTTTCAATTGTGGCAATTAAAATTCTAGAATTTTATGATCGTCACCAATTTAAAAATAATGACTTAAGTCTTGAGTTGATCTTCTCTTTTTCACGAAATTAGGAATTGAGAAGTGTATACAAAGATCGATGGAGATTTAGCTCCACCCCCGTATTTGTGGATTTATCTTTCTAATGCATTTATCTTTCAAATATACCCTTTAAACTTTTTTGACATGTTTGACAAGAATGGAGATGGTAGGATAAATATTGAGGAACTTATGGAGGTGATGGAAGAGCTTGGTGCCCCAGGGGAAGATGCACGTGAGATGATGCAGCTCCTTGATGCAAATAGTGATGGTTCACTTGGCTCAGATTAGTTTGATTTGTTACGGACCATCAGGTACAAACCTTTTCTTTTTCAATCTGTGGACCTTCATGTTTCTTGTTTTGCAAGAAACCACTGACAGGTTTCAGTGAGTTTGATTGTTGTAGATGGTGCAATTTCCATGCTTGAATGCATGCAATGACACACCATTTATACTCTCTATAAACCCTAATGCTCCGCTTAGTTTCTCGGAAAATTCTGGAAATTGAAACTAAGAATTTGGAGAGGAGAGAAAGAGAGGCTTAGATACGTGATCGGCTGTGAGTGAATGAGCCAGTTTATTGAAGAAAATTTGGTGGAGAATTTTGAAAGCCAACGACATCGTTATGATAAAGCTGAGGAAGGTGAACAGCCGTGCAGTTTTGTTTTTTTCTTTCTGGGTAACACCTGCCAACAGCAATGTTTGGTGTGCTACGATGCGAGGGTTAGTGTGTCAAAGTGTTAGAAAAATGCATGTCATGGCTTGTCTTGACACGGTAACCCTTGCATTGTGGCATGCCAGAACATCGTTGTTGGTCACGACATGACAAGCGTCACAAATTGTCGGCAGAATGCATGTCATGACATGCACATGCATTCTGTCGACAATTCGCGAGGCTTGTTATGGCATGCCACGGTGCGAGGGTTAGCGTGTCAAGACAAGTCATTACACCCCATGCATTTTTCTAGCACTTATGCCTACTATTTCATAAATCTAGGAAATATATGAAGCGTTCTTACCGGTAAGAACCTTCCTAAATATGCAGCTTCAATTATGAACGTGTTTTTACGGGTAAGAAGCTGTATAAATATTCAATGCAGATATTAAACGTGTTCTTACCGGTAAGAAGTTGTGTAAATATTCAGCTCAGATACAACGAGGCATCTCGATTACCTTCTGCGGCCTCAAAAGAAATTGGTCTATAGAGAAGCTAAGAAGATTTACGCGCCTTTAGTTCATGCTGTCGGGACCAAACTGTTGTCATTGTAGCTGGAGGATCTCTCGTTTCATTAATTGTCTCCACATTTCCCATGCACATTACTTGTTAACGACATCAAATTTATGATCCAAATCTTTATTCTTTTTCTCAACAGATTGAATTTACGTGTAATTCGAAGAACAGAGACGAGCAGCACAAGACCGTGTGAATAAGAAGCTTCAAACTGCAGACAAGCAGACAAATGCAGCAGCTTGATCCAGGTACACGGTGAAGATCTTGGCAGCAGCCTTGCAAGTTAGATTTTCTTGCATCTGGCTGAAGACTTGTAGTTACCCTATCATTCACCACAGAAGTAGATTATTTCAACAGTACGTAGAGTTATCATTTTTTACCCAGGTTAAAGGGCTTGGAGCATATGAAACGAAGCTGCAAGTGCTAGAGTAGGGTGGCGAGTGATTAGTGAATTTCACACTTCCCGTTTTCTCCTTCTGCACTCCTCCCCTTGTTTATGTCGCTTGATGCTCTTGATTCTTCAATCCAAATCATAGAAAAAGAAAGAAAAAAAAACTAGTGCGCGGAGGAAAAACAAGGGGGGAGTGCGGAAATCACTTCGTGAGGGTTAAACTACATAGCTGGAACTGCGGACTCTTAACAAGGATGTTTTTCTTGCAATCTGAATCATCTTTCACATTAATTTACTTGAGTCTAACAGAGTAACACTAAACATTACATCCAAAAATGAAAATCTACATGAAAATGTAATATATGGATTCTATATCTACATATATACTAATATATACACACACATTTCTAATCACTCAGCTAGTCAGCAACTCTTGGCTTGAGGGAACACCTAAATCATTTGAAAGCTTTTTACACAACTGCACATACCCAAAAACTGGATTTAATGCCTGAAATACAAGAGATCGAAGGGGCGTAATGTAAATTTATGTGAGAGAGAGAGAGAGAGTACATACCTGTCTATATGCAGAAGAATCACCACATGATTTTCTCAACTCTACTACAAATATTGATGGGCTTATCTCAAACACCTGATACAATTATGGAGACAATTGTCAGTTAAATTTCACGTAAAAATGTAAATTTGTGTGATTAGAAATTAATTAAGAATTTCAAATGCATGCCGGGTAAAAATATTGTTTGAGGAAGAAGTTCCTCCAAAAGTTTGGAAATGAAATTTACCTCTGCTGCAACTGATAGACTGCCCAGACTTCTCTCCCCTTTGTGTTCTTGCATCACTTTCAACTGAAATATCAGACAACACATATAACGATATTTCAGTCGATATTTTACAATGAAACCAACAAAATTTGAACCGGTTTATATGATTGAAACCCAAGTATTTTCAGATTTGAGTAGGACAAGAGGGTACACAATACTAACCCTTCCATTTTTCTTCTGGACACAATATCCCATCTCCAATACAATTTCTTCGATTTTCTCGAGCAAATCTTTAGCAGAGTGGTTCGACGTAAATCTAATCTTCCTCTCAGACACATCCTAAATTAACTCATACAGAATGCAGATATCGCAATCAGATATAATCTAGAACTTTCATCTTCAGTAGAAAATCGATACATTCAATGCCAAACAAGAAGATAAAATCATTTTCTCCTCACCTCTTTCTCAAAGAAGCCGGAGAGGTCTAGACATGAGGACATTCCAATCAACTGAAAGGCATTGATATGCGTGTATGGGTGCCCGGCATCTGGACTCCTCTCCCCCTCAGATGGCTATACCAAAAGCAATAACTCTCAGTTATAGCACAGAGAAAAACAGATAGTTGTACCAAGAAGAGTAGACAACGGACATGTACTCCGAATTCATACCACTTCATGTATTGAGAAAGCTTCATCGTCGACGTTTTTATCTTCTTCTTCTTCATCAGGATTTACAGGAGAGTAGTCCTGCTTGAACCATTCGTCTGACTTGATGCCGGTCATTGTTATTCTGGTAGCAGGGTTGGGATCGAGAATCCTCTTGATCAAGTTTTTTGCACCGGGTGATAACCATTTCGGTATCAAAGTTTCCCCCTTCAAGATCTGTAATCCCTCTAAAAATATTAGCATCAAAGCAAAGGAGTGCGAATAATAAAAGCTTCTCACTCAACAGAAGAAAGATTCGAAGAGAATTTGTCGATACCTTCTGATAGAGAACTGCAAGATTTCTATCATCGAAAGGGAGAAATCCGGTGAGAATGACGTATAAGATGACACCACATGACCATATATCGGAGGTGGCACCATCATAACCTTTGTCAGCAAGAATCTCGGGAGCAACATAGTTGGGGCTTCCACAGGTTGTATGAAGCAAACCATCTTCCTGATATTTCAGAAACAATCAAAGGGTTAAATTACTCATACTCGATGCGGAATTTAACAGTTCAAAGTTCGGTTTGGAAGAGTAATGTACCCGAAAATCCTGGGGCAAAGCGCTAAGGCCAAAGTCCGATATCTTTATGTTCCCCTTAGCATCGACAAGAACATTCTCCAGCTGCAACCAGAACATACAATGTTTGAAACGCGCGCGCAAACTGGAACACACAATGCAGTTTGTTCGAGCACCTTATAATAAAAAATTAATGTTTGGAAAATGCAGGATGTACCTTAAGATCCCGATGGGAGACGCCTTTGTTGTGACAGTAGCTCACACCGTCGATTAATTGTTGGAAAAGCTTCCTGCCTTCGGTCTCTGTAAGTTTTCCGTTGTGTGCCTGCAGCACAGAGTGACATATTAGTATAATCACAACATACAGAATAACTCATATCTTTTCCGTTAAGTGCACGTTTGATAACCATTTTGTCTTCGTTAAAGGCTGCTTAAAGTAAGAGATCCTTACAATTTTGTCAAACAATTCGCCGCCGGTAACATATTCGAGGACCATGTAAATCTTGGTTTTGCTTGCTACAACCTGCATGATAAACATGATTTCATGTGAGGAGTCATTCATTTTTGCAGACAAATCACAGTGCGATATATGTGGACAAAAAAAATTATTTTAATGATTTTAATGAATTACTTTTACATACATGTCAGACTGCATTTCCTATTTTCTAAAAGGCAAAGCGAGTGGTTGTGTAATTGTATAAGAACCAATACTATATATAAACTATTAGTCTAGCGGCAGTGTTGGAAGAGGTTCAAGAGTTCCAATTACTCCTTCCCAATCATAAGGGAAAACGGAACAATTCTACTTTGTCAAATTACTCCTTTTATTTATAGTCGTGTGTGAGACCCCTACGTTTCCTCCAAAGGCCAATTCTGCCTCATACAGTCATCACCATCACGCTAAAAATTCTCACCTTCCATTCTTTTTCTTATTAAAAATCATTTATTTATTCTAATTTACCATATCATTTCCGTCTTGATTAGTCTTAAGCTAAACATGAAGACAGTTTTCCTAAACAATTGCATAAGATTATTACACATCCTAAGATTAATTTACAAAAACCCTAGTGGATACTAAAAATTATTCTTAAGGTACTTAATGAATATACCCAAATCACTTGGTCCGATCATTTTCGTTTGAATTTTAAGAGAAAACTAATAAAAAGTTTTCCACAAAACATTTTTTCATCGACAAGCACTTTGTACTAACTATTAAGGATACTTTTTGTGTTATATATAACGACAAAAAATAAGGAGTGATAGAGTAATTAAAAAAATATCCTTCATAATAAAAAACGATAATAAAAAAATCATCCTGAATGATGAACAAAATTGTCTACTTTTGAATAAAAAAATGTTTTGCGAGAAGTTTTTATTAATTTTCTATAATTAGAATGGAGACAAATAGAAAAAAGTTGTGGCGTAACATCGAGTGGATTTATTTGATGGACCTTATCCACCAAAATGCTTTCATGTGGGACCGCATTCTGAAACTTTGACAAGCTAACAATATGGACACGTGGCTTGAATGGACGGGATGGGGGGTTTCAGGTCGGACATTTGGATCAAAGTAAAATTTTTAGAAATATTCGTATTCTAACCGTTTATCGTGTATTGAAATTATATTAAATTTATTTATTTAAAATTAAATACAAATAATACTTAACGAAAACTGATTATATGATATACAATGAACAATTACGATGTGAAAATCTATAAAATCTCGTCAAAGAGAATCCAATTCCCGTCCTTCCGGGTCAGTCCATGCAAAAACTGCCGCAGCGAAGTGGGGCCGATAACACTGGACACGTGGCTTGAATGGACTGGTTGAAGAAGACTTGTAAGTGAGAAATATCCCAACTGTCCAACTTTTCATTTCAGCCAAGAAAATGTTTCTTGGCTGATGTGCAATCAGGTTTCAATACTCTGCTAATTAACACTAATTAATGGATATTACGATCTAGTGATATTTTTTTTTATTTATAAGTGAGAAGTCTTAAGTTTGATTTTTGTCAAAGACGAATTTGAACTATGTCATTGCTAGTCTATTGTGAGGTTAATCTCACTCATTTCTCCTATAGTGTAGATAATATCGTTTGTTAAAAAAAAAAAAAACTAATTACTATTTGAATTCTAAAAATTAACAAACTCTTTGATGACAATTATTGGGATTAGAACAAACAAAACCCTAACACAATCATTTCTATATATGTTAGCAGAACATATAAACATGTACGAATGTGTAATTTAAATAAAATAACATACTAAAAACGATAATCTTTAAAGTGAATGATACATGGTATTTGAAAAGCAGTCCATTTGGGTTACCTACTAATACTATTTTAAACGCGTATTAGCAGGGTCAGCTAAAGTAAAACCAATAATCCTACACATGGACTCATGATTTGGTGCGACTATTAAAGCATTAGTGCGCTGTAAATCCCAAATTAGTGGAGGATTAGAGATTATGCTAATAATGATTAAGAATGAATCATTGATCAGACACTAATAATTGACATAGAACAGAAGAACATTGCCATACCTCATGTAATCTGACAACGTTTGGATGCTTCAGTAGTTTCAATGTTCCAATCTCGTTCTTTATCTGCAAATTTTCAGTTGTGTTAAATTGTTAATGTGTTGTTCAAATTTGAAACAAACGAACCCCGGAAATAAAACGCAGACGTGAGCTAGGCCAGTTTGACGGGTGCCCGTCAACCAACACCTTACACCCGAGTTCGATCCTTTCTATGTAGATCAGACTAGTTTGAAATTTATGAGCACAACCCAGAAATCCCATTAACGAAAAGACTAAAACTTTGAACAAAAACTAAGATTAAAAGGAAAAAACAAGAACCTGGTCGGTGAATTTAAGGTCAATAATTTTGGTCTTCTCCAGAATCTTAACAGCAAAGGACTGGCCGGACTCGACGTTCTTAGCAAATTTGACTTTCCCGAAATTACCCTCGCCAAGTGTCCTTCCAAGCTCGTATTTCCCCAGTCGCATTCCCTTGTTACTGTAATTTCGACTGTTGCTCGTGTTCTTGTCCTCCTCTCCTCCTTTTCTCACGATCACCATGTAATCGCACGCCTCCTCTGTATTTTATGCGCAGAGGAGTTGCAGGAAAATCTCCTCAGAAAACGAAAAACGAGTTTCTGAGAATTGTTTCGAGAAACGATCAATTCAAAAACGCAAGGCGGAGAAGAAGCTAAAACGAAGCAAAAGTCCAAAGTCCAAATTGGCGGAAACAGACGCGTATTTGGAAAGTTTTTGTAAACGATCTCTCTCTGCGTTGGAGTTGTATGCTATATATAAAAAGGGGGATGAATTATGAGAAGGGAACTTGAGTTTCTAAATAATTGGAGGAGGCCATTGGAGGAGTCTTGTATTTATGCAGATTGGCAGTTTATACAACGCATTTTGTGTGGGATAAAAAGCCAGAGGGGTAGGGGAGTTGAACTGTAATTATGGTGGAGACCGTGGTAAAAAAAACTATGTAAAACTAGTTGTAATGTCCCATATAAAACACATTTTGACAGTGAGAAATCTTCCAATTGTTCGGTAGTCAAGCGGGTATTTCATGAGTTAAAAAATAAATAGAGGGACATGAAAAAATTATTATTTTCTCTACTTATATTATATCATGATATGAAGTACCTCTTAAATCTCATTCACTAGAGAAAATATTATTTAAGAGTGATACATCAACAATATGTAGAAAACAAAGGTGGACGAGAATTTTTTTACTCGAATATACATCCTACGTGGTATCAAATTCATGGATGTCTATCTAATATTTTTATCTTTTATTTTATTGTATAAATCTAACACCAAAATCTTTATAGTAGTAATATCATTTGGTGATATCTTTTTTATTTAAATGTGACGTTTTAAGTTTGACTTTTATAAATGACGACGTCGATACCAAATTATTTATGTTAACCATCTTTCTTATAATTGCATCTTTCATTGATTAAAAATACTTTCATAGTACAAGTATATCGTCAAAGTGAAATCATACGTGGATATTACAATGACGTGTAATCATATTCACCCATACTGGGAAATGTATTTTTTTTCTCTAGCCGCCACATCTAGAAATTGCCAATGTAAGTAAGCAATATAAAGCCATCAATTAATGTTTCTTTTTAAGACTAAATTGACTTTTGAGGGTTCGTCGAAAAAAAAAATGACTTTTGAGGGTGACGATTCAGTTTCGTGTCATAATCTTCACTTTATTGAAAAATGTGCTCTATTCAAACTAACAAATCGTGAGCGAGAGTTTGATATGTTACTGAATAACACAAAAATTAGTTTCAATAATGTGTTCGTCCTTCCTACAAAGCGAACCGAAATTAAACTAAAAAAATCGTATACCTTCCATTTATGAGAACATAACGAAGAAATTATCAGATTCAGAAGTACATGATGAACATTTTGCAATTTCAATAACAATTTTTACTCTCTATCTTTTACTGATCTTTTATATGAAACTTTACCTAATCCTAGTACATAGATCATGGTCAAACTACGAATCCTAGTACAGATAATCAAAATTATAAGATGTTTAATTGGTTTGGATTGCCACCAACAGGATCCTCTCCGGATTTTTTTGATGAGAATTCTGGAGATTCATAAATCGTGTTGGTTCATCGTACATCGTGTGGTCAGTTTTTGTCAGGTACTATTTGTGTTTAATTTTAGGGTAAATTACATTTTATCACCTCAGGTTTGAGGTCTATTGCAACCTCATACAACATCTTCAAAAAATTTCACTTTCATACCTCACCTACTATTTTATTTCAATATAGTACTTCCGTTACATTTTCCATCAATTGATCTGTTAAGAGCTGACGTGGCTGCCACATTTGTGTCATGTGGCAAAAATAATAATTTTTGTTCATTTAAAAATAATTAATTAAAGAAAAGTTGAAAAAAAAAAACAAACCAACCAACCCAGAACCCATCTTCCCCCCCCCCCCCCGACCCACCTCCCTCTCCTCCATTATCTTCACCTCCCCCGCAAACCCCCCCCCTCAACCTTCTCTATCTCCTCCCTCTTCCCTTCCCCGACCTTCGTCCCCTCCCTTCACCACCAAAATCTCAATTTCTCCCTCTCCGTCACTTTCCCCGACCGCAAGCCCCTCCTCGACTACCTCACTAGAAAGATCTCATCCTCCGACTCCATCGAGTTCCTCCTCCATCCCTAGAATGATGCCATGCACCACCCCAAAATCCCAACCGCCATTGATTCCGCCAGCAACGGCAACCACATCAGCAACTACAACGACAACGACAACCCCAACCACATCCTAACCGCCCTCGATTCCGTGCACGAAAACCCCCACTCTCATAGCTCCACTCTCCACCACTGCTCACCGGAACAAACAAAAACCACAGAGTAGCCAACGATGAACCTTGAAGACCTCGATGCGACCAGCCAGGTCCCTTCCCAGGCCAACCGGTTCTTGCCCCGATCCTCCAAGGCCAAGCCTAAACCCAAATCCGAACCCGTGCGAGGAGGTGAGGCTGAACCCTGTCACTTCAAAAATGGAGATTGATTTGTCTCTTGATCGGGACCTGAAGAATGTCGATGAAGATTGCGCTAGTAGATTGAAAATGAAAAAGCAGGTAAATTTTGTGCATAAACATTGTAGCAATAGCTTGAGTATGTTTTGGATGTTGTGACATTGTTGCCTACACTGTTATATAATGTAAAGTAGGTTGGGGATTTGTGTTTGTGTTTATTTTCAGACTTTGCATGGAGATGAAGGTTGGGGAGGGAGAAAAGGGGTGGGGTGGGTGAGGTAGGAGACGAATGGGTTTTGGGGTGGGGTAGGGTGGGGGGTTGCGGTGGAGGTGGAGGAGGGGGCGGGGGGGGGGGGGGGGGGGGGGGTTGCGGGGGAGGTGGGGGCGGGTTGGGATAGGGGCGGGGTGGGATGGGGTGTTTGGGTTGCAGGGAAGGGGAAGGGTTCGGGGATGAAGATGGATTTTTTTTTTCAATAAATAGGGTAAATTATTATAATATTTTAAATTAATAAAAAAATTATTTTATTGCCACGTGGCACAAATTTGACAGCCAAGTCTGCTCTTAACGGACCAATAGATGAAAAATGTAACGGATGCATTATATTGAAATAAAATAGTAGGTGAGGTATGAAAGTGAAATGTTTTGAAGATGTTGTATGAGGTTGCAATAGACTACAAACATGAGGTGGTAAAGTGTAATTTACCCTTAATTTTAAATAAAAATATTTAAAATAATTTTTGACCACACAATGTACTATGAACAGACACGATTTACAAATTCTCAGGATTCTCGTTGATCCTCACAAAGAGGATCCAGTGAGGATCCGGATTTGGATTGCCACGGATAAATTATAAAGCGTGTTGTTGGTTGGACGACGGGGTTCACGGCAGCCTTGTGGGACTTGGACAACAACACGAAGACCAAGATTGTATTAAACTATTAGCCACGTTTTTCTTCTGTTTTTTACTTGCCAATCACCATCTTCTCCTCTCACCCACAAAACCCTCCCAATGCACTCTCACCCCTACACCCCTCCAAATGCTTTAATTTTCGACCACAATTTCAACTATATATTATAATTATATTCCAACTTATCATGAGATAAAATGGTGTTACAACTAAGCATACTTATTATTTCATTAAAGTAATTTTTTTTAGGTGCGTAGTTGCGTCACGTCGCTCATGTGATCGGTGACCCTCTCTAGTTTTCTTAATTTTTTTTATGTAAAATATTAAGTGCACTCAATACATTTTAACTTCATGATGTTAAAAAGGTAAAAGTATCAAGTGATGGATTGTCTCGATTCCACTTCAGTTTTACTATTGTGTTGTGAATTTAAACCTTTTTTTTTTAGTGCAGATTAGTGTAGAATCTCGCTTGTCCTAAAAAATGAAATGAAAGAAAAAAATATTGTGAAAGAAGAAAAACAACAGCAACAACAACAACGATAATAATAATAGTGTGACCTAATCCAATGCCAAAAACATAACTTAGTGGTTAATCATATTGAAAGTCACACGTGACTTTTTTGGCACCCCCAAGAATTTGAATCATTGTACATTTTTGTTAATTTTTCTGTTATTTTTCTTACCACTACAACAAACTATTATATTCATGTTTTTCGAAATATATTTTTCGGTGCAAAATCTGTTATAATTCGTATTTAAACACTTGTGATCAACTATTTAAAATCTAAACTTAAAGATATTTGAACCTTTTTTTGTTTTTTGTTAATTTTTCTTTTATCTAAATCTTAACTATATATTAATAAAACCCTCTTTGTTAACCAAAAGAAAGTGAAAGAGTATTTAACAAAACAAAGTTTTGCTATTTTTTATTTCGAGAAAATAAAAATTTTGCATTTTTTTACAAAAAAAATGTGGATTAACACTCATGGTTTTCAGTCGGTTTTGCAAATTCGTACATAAATCACTGTTCAATCTATTTATTTTTACCTTCGCTTCACTGTGAAGTTTTGAAAATTAAGGTGAGACTTTCCATTGAGATTCTTGAGTGTAGAACCCTATTTGACAACGTTTTGGGCCTCACTGCTATGTTTTTTTCATTTATTTGTTGCTCAATAAACTGTAAAACTACTTCCAAATTCCTTAAAAAGTTTAACTTAAAGCTCAGGAAAACTATTTTGCGAAAATAAAAAATTTGTATTTTTGTCAGAAAAAGGGTGTTAAGCGGGCTCGACATATGCAAAACGAGGTGGACTCATCTCAAACAGAACGAGGCGAACCATGACAAGCAAAACAAGGCGGGCTTCGATCATATAAAATGGGGTGGACTTCTGGCACACAAAACGAGGTGAGCTACGTGCACTGAAAACAAGGTTGGCTTCGTGCACCCTAAACCAACGGAGGCTCCATAGACGCAAAAATGGACTGGCTTCTGGCACCTAAAATGATGCGGACACCTTACATGCAGAATGAAGCAAACCCAAGCAGGCTCCGCGCATTCCCGGGTGCTCAAAAAACGAGTCGGGCTCCACGCACGAAAAATTATATTTTGAAGAACAAGAATATGATAGTTTGTTGTAGTGGTATGAGAAATAAAAGAAAAATTAACAAAAATGTGCAAAAATGATTCAAATTGTTGGGAGTGCCAGAAAGTCACGCTGACTTTCTGGCTGCCACAAAGTCATACGTGACTTATCATTTTTGTTAATTTTTCTTTTATTTCTCTTATCACTATAACAAACTATAATATTCATGTTCTTTGAAAAGGTGCTAGGAATGTACTTCATGTTCTTAATATGTTTGCCAAAGCTTCGGGTCAAAAGATAAATTTCCACAAATCCTTGCTTAATTTTTCAGAAAATACTAATTCTCAAACTAGAAATGCTATTGTGAATGTTTTACATATTCAACATAAAATTACAATCCGCAAATATTTGGGCATTCATAATATTGTGTTTTGGAAATATCGAGTGAATGAATGTGAATTAATCAAAAAAGTTAAGCAAAAGCTTGCTGGGTGGAAGGCTAATACTCTCTTTAAGGCAGGAAGACTAACCCTCATTAAGTTCAACTTATCTAGTATGCTGAACCATATCATGTCTTGCTTTATGACACACCCTGACCCGAGATGTCCACTAGGGCTCCGAATCGAGTTGTGTTGGCCGACACCTGGAATGTGACGAAGCCATAAAGTGTAGTGATGTGGAAAATGTGAATAAATTTAAACCTAAAAGTGCCTAATTTTAAGAGTGTTCTGTGAGCGGGAATGAACCCATTTCACACGTGAAGACAGAGCATAAGTAAAGTACAGTCAAGTGGAATGAGAATTATACCATCGAAGGTAACCGCCTATACCAATATTTGCCAAGAATCCTCGTCGATACGAAAGCTCGGCTACTAAAACCTGGAGGGGTGAAAAACAAGGGTGAGTGGGCCTGAAAATAAAGTTTTATAAAAACATTTGAAAACGTTATAACCCCTAGCCGTAAAACCTGTATAGTTTCCAGAAAATAATACTACGTAGGTATGAAACCAATGCACAAGAGCAGCGAAAACTGAAGTATGCCATGTCAGAATATTTCAGCACTAAAAGCTGCAAACCAGATGTGAAACCAATATAGAATAGTATGCCAGTCGGAGTCACCTAACGTGACATGTACGACTGGAATTATAGCTCATCAATCTAGGCTAGCACACGAGTTGGAATCACCTAGTGTGACCTATACGACAAGCTGGGTATAAATATGTACGCTTAAGTGCTACAATCATGTTAAGGCTGTGCGATAAATCGCGGGTCACCTACGAGTCGGAACCACCTATTATGGTCTGTACGACAGGCTGGCACCAGGCTTGGATCCAAGGTAAGCGTGCGGTGCGGGAGGTGAACAATCACGTGAAGGCTGGCCCTAGCCCCGGGCAGGAGCACTAATACCGAGGTGTAGCCATGATTAGCTCTAAATGAGTATATGCATGCCAAATATGATGCACAATGACAAATCTAACTCGGAAAGATCCATACGTTGGATTCCTAATCCATAAGTTCCTATAGTCCTCAAATATTATGTACTATAATGTACTAAGGTTTGGTGACGATCCAACGGTCGAATTGTTGATTCACAAAATGTCCAAGTGGCGGACCTTAGTGAATTTATATGCAAACAATGGAATTTCCTTAATCGGATGTTAAATATGGAATCGGGGCATCCAAATTATCCTAGGAGGGTTAGGTTGGGTGTCGGCCCAGGCGCCGCTGCACACGACGGTCGACCGCCCCGACTCGCCGGTAAAATTCAACTATTTCGAAATAATTACCAAATTTCACATAAATGTAGATCTCAATGATTAGAGCAAGTTTCATATCTGTGGCCAAGTCCAATTTGGCCGGGAAAGGCCCCAAATTGGCTCGCACCCACCCGTCGGAAACCCTAGAATAAGTGTTCTTCGATTCGACTTCCTCGGCGTTCCAACGTCCCTACAAATGGTTGGGTCTTGTTCCTGGGTCTCCAAGGGGAGTTGATTAAGGGTGGTGGTGGGTGGTGAGACTCGCCGGAACGACGGAATTGCCGTCAAAACCTCACGGGTCACCCGCACGGTTTTACACGGTTTTGGGCCTAAAAATCTTCAAATTTAGGTGGAGATGGAAGATGGGGTGTTGTGGAATAGGTTACAGGTGAGGGATGGGTGAAATTCACCTGAAAATTTGGTGGAAATGGCCGGAATTAGAACCAGGTCCAAGTCGGTTTTGTCTGAGTGGGTGAGTGTCGATGGGAAAGGATGGGGAAAATGCCCTTTTTTCCTGATTGGCTGATGCCTTTTTCTTTCCTTAACACTGATTAGTCAGTCTTCCCACAAGGTGGGAGTTTAACACTTTATAATCTAAAATATAAATAACCAATTTCAAACGTTCGTAACTATACCATTATAATCCGGACTCGCAAACGGCTTTCGCCTATGCGTTCGTACCAACGAGTACTACACGAATCGCCAAAAGAATAAGTCATACGTTTCTCTAGACGATGGTCAATGGAAGTCAAAGTCCTTGCCTCTAGGGCATTTTCGTCAATTCCCTCGATTAAAATAAATAAAAACGGAAATTTAGGGACGGGTTGTCACACTTTAAATGTCCTACTCGAGTAACTAAGTACTTAAACAATGAGTGTAGGGACTTCTTTTGGGGGAGAGATAAGAAGTTAAAACCTATGGCTTGGAAAAAAATGTGTACGAATAGCAGATCATTTCAATAATGCATGTTTGGCTAAGTTAGGATGGAAAGTTTTAAAGGATGAAAACAATTGGTGGGTGCAAATTGTTAAAAGAAAGTACTTAAAGAAGGATGATTTTTTTAGTTGCAAAGTAAAGCATAACCAATATTTGGCCTGGAAAGGGATTTTGAATAGTCGACATGTTATTCATAGGGGAATTAGATGGGTTATGGGTAATGGTGAGTATATCCTTTTTTATACCCATCATTGGGTTTTTCCTTATCCATTGTTCCAACTAATTCCTGAAAATCAAAACGAAACATAAATTGGGACACTAAAGTGAGTGAGTTTATTGATAATAAAAGTTGGGCTATAGTTCGTCTCTTCCAAGTGTTGGACCTAGATGTTGTGAGGAAAATTTGTATGGTGCTTATTTCCCTTCAAAATAAAAGTGACAATTTCGTGTGGGAACGCTCCTCAACAGGTAAGTTCTCAATCAAGTTAGTGACTTGGATTCAGAGTAATAATAATCAAAAAGTTAAAAGGCAGAAGCTCCTTAAGAAGATATGGAAGTTAATGATACCTCCGAAGGTCAAAAATTTAGCATGAATTTTTACTTATGAAAAACTTCATACTAGGATGAGATTGAGTAAATTTATTTAAAATATTGACAAATTGTGCCCTATGTGTGGCAATAAGGATGAGACTCAAAATCACCTTTTTCTTAATTGTGAGCATGATAAAGAAATGTGGAACCTCTCTCCGGTAAGTCCTTGGAAGAATAATTTGACTCAGTTTAATAATGTGTTAGATTGGATGGAACTAATTGACAATGTTAAATGCAATGATTTGAGTGATCTTAGTAAAGCTATTTTGAATTGTTGGCAAATGTGGAATGATAGAAATAATAAAGTTTTTAGAAATATTATTCCTAATCCGGCTAGAAGTATCTCCATTGTCGCAAGTGTAGGCTTATCTTTTTTTTTAAGGTTAATTATAAGAAGATCTCTATGGGTGATCCTTGGCACCAACACCCCATTTGCTAGCGTCCTCATCTCCATGGTTATGTGAAATTAAACTTTGATGGGTCGATTAGTTTGGATCGTTTTGCAGTTGCTTTTGTTCTTAAAAATGAGGATAGGCAACCTGTTGGTGCTGGGGCATTGAACATTGATGGCCCCACCATTTTGGTTGCGGAGCAAGGGTTTTTGTTCGCTAGGCACAAAGGTGTGAAGCAACTGATGGTGGAAATGGATTCTAAGCTTGTCATCCAGGTGGTGCAAGATGTTTGGATGCCCCCTGGCATCTTAAACCTATCATAAAGGACATCAAATGGTTGACTTCTGAATTTCAGCATATCAGTTGTAAGCATATTTATAGGGAAACTAATTTCATGACGGACGCATTAGCTCATGTGGGCCTCAATGTTGCCAACCCACATTTTTGGAATTTTTGTCTTCCGATTTCGGCTATGGAGGCTTTTAATTTTGATTGTATGAGAAACGGTTGTATTAGAGGTTTTAAGCTTTAATAAATAAATAAATAAATAAATAAATAAATATATATATATATATATATATATATATATGTTCCGTGCAAAATCGATTATAATTCGTATTTAAACAATTGTAATCAACGATTTAAAACTTAAACTTAAAGATATTTGAACCTTTTTATTTTTTGTTAATTTTTCTTTTATCTAAACCAACGTATTAATAGAATCATCTTTATCAACAGAAAAAGGGTGAAAAACTATTTAACAAAACAAAATTTAACTATTTTTTGTTTAAGCCTCACCTACAAGTGATTTTAAAATCTAAATTAAAAAAAATTAAAATATATAAATATATATTTTAACATCTCTATATTGTTCACTTATTTTTTTACTTTTCGGCTTAAATACTCTACTGAATATACACTTGTCGCTCAATAAATCGTAAATATGCTTCCAAATATATTATAAAGATTTCTGTAATGCTTACCGAAAATATTTCGAGAAAATAAAAATTTTGCATTTTTTTACAAAAAAAACATGGATTAACACTCACGGTTTTCAGTCGGTTTTGTAAATTCGTACATAAATCATCGTTCAATCTATTTATTTTCACCTTCGCCTCACTGTGAAGTTTTGAAAATTAAGGTGAGACTTTCCGTTCAGATTCTTGAGTGTAGAACCCTATTTGACAATGTTTTGGGCCTCACTGCTATGTTTTTTCACTTATTTTTTTAGTTTTGGCTCGAATATTCTACTACATATATACATTTGTTGCTCAATAAACAGTAAAACTGCTTCTAAATTCCTTAAAAAGTTTAACTTAATGCTCAGGAAAACTATTTTGCGAAAATAAAAAGTTTGTATTTTTGTCAAAAAAAAAACATGGGTGTTAGAGGGCTTGACGCACGCAAAACGAGACGAACTCAGCTCACACAATCAGGCGAACCATGGCATGCAAAACAAGGCGGGCTCCGATCATAGAAAACATGGCAGACTTCTGGCATGAAAAACGAGGCGAGCTCTGCACATGAAAAATGAGGCGGGAGACGTTACACAAAATGAGGCCAGCCCTGAGCACGGAAAACGAGGTTGACTTTGTGCACAATAAAATAACACGAGCTCTGTGGACGCAAAAAAAAAGGGGCTTCTGGCACGTAAAACGATGCAAACACCTCACATGCAGAATGAAGCAAACCCAGGCACGCAAGACGAGGCAGGCTCTGCACACCCCCGGGTGCTAAGAAAACTAGGCGAACCATGGCGGGCTCCGAACACAAAAAACTGGGCGTGGCACGTAAAATGAGGCGAGCTCCGCGCACCAAAATTGTAATACCCTGAAAATTTTAAATATATAAATTAATTATTTATGTTTATGAATATGTGAAGGAAATAGGAAAATAAATCAATAAATGGTTAAGGAAATTTTAGTGGGAAAAATGTGAAAAAATCCGTTCCTGGATTTGAATATTAAACGGCGGATATTTGTATCGATAGGTTAAAAAGATGAAAATGCCTATAGTTGGCTTAACGTAATTATACGAGGATGTATTTTATCCTTATATATTTTATCATATTTCTTGATATATTTGGATAGAGCTCGACCTCATGAGTGTGTAGGCGCAAGCCGTTCGTGAAACGGAATTATAACGAAAGAGTTATTAATGTTTGAAGTTAGGGATATTTTTGTAAATTTAATCTCCACTCTAGAAGGCTTCAGAAAATATGGAGCAATGTGTTGTGCTACATGTGTGGCTGGGATGAAGGGAAAGGAAGAGAAATGAGATAGATGAACGGCTGAGATGAAAATGAGAGAAAAGGGTGGGAAACTGCCCAATCAGAAGGGAGGAAATGAGGGAAATGATAGAAAGAGAAAATGAGAGGGAAAAGAAATCGGGTTTCTTGACCTGTGCGACCCGACCAGCAGAGGCCATGAATCCCGGAAGTTTCCCTATCAATTTACTGCAAATTGAAGCCCTCACCATCTGGAAAACATTTCCTATTCTTTCCTCTACCGATTTCATCCAAGAATTGGTGGAATTTGGCTCGGGTACACGAAGAACCGCACCGGTGGGTGCGATGGTTCCACGGTAGCAATCCGCCATTTCTAAAGGAAGTACATCCAACCACCATCACCAATAGGCTCCCCCTAACTTCAGGAACAAAGCCCAAACAAGTTTGGGGGCGGCGGAGTACCAGAGGTGACGAATCGAAGTCACCCATTTCTAGGGTTTCTGGTTGGTTCAAGGGAAATTGGAGCTTTTTCCGGCCAAATTGGCCTTAGCCACATGTATAAAACTTGTTCCACTCATTGAGATCTACATTTCTATAAAATTTGGTAATTTTTTATTATAGTTGAATTTTCCAGCGATTTGGGGCGGCCGACCCCACCTGCGGCGGCGTGTGGCCAGTGAGCCGATACCTTCTTATTAAACTAATTTTGATTATCTGAATCCATATTTGATATGCAATTGATGTGATTTCGTTGTTCGAACCTAGTTAGTGATTGTTAGTCACTTGAATGTCTTTCGGAAATGAGTTAGAAAGTGGAAATGTGAACTACGAAAGGCTTGATCCCTCTCAAGGGTATGTAGGCAGTCTAATAGGGTTAGATGTAGCCTTAATAATCGAGAATTGATTCTTTAGTTGGAAAATTTGATCTAAGAGAATAAAATGTGATAATTTGAAAATATAATCATATATGTGGATAAAAGAATTACGGTTATAGATCATGTGTGGGATTAAGGAATTTAATTAAAGAGTCACGATCAAAGGTAGTTAAATAAACAAGAGTTTAGTTGGGCCTATCATCGATATTATTTTCCGAAATAAATATTTCGGGGCGGGGCGTTACAAAAACGAGGGGGGATACGTCGCCCAAAAAAATGTTAGCTCTGCGCACGAAAAATGAGGTTGGCTTCGTGGCATGCAAAATGATGCGGACACATCACATGCAGAATGAAGCGAACCTAGGAACGCAAGACGAGGCGGGTTCTCCACACGCAGAACAAGGCAAATTCTCGAGTGCTCAGAAAACGAGTTGGGCTTCACGCACGAAAAAATGTATTTTGAAAAACATGAATATGATAGTTTGTTGTAGTGGTACGAGAAATAAAAGAAAAATTAACAAAAATGTGCAACAATGATTCAAATTGACTTTCTGGCACCCCAAGAATTTGAATCCTTTTTGTTATTTATTTTTTTATTTTCTTATCACTACAACAAACTATCATATTCATGTTCTTCAAAATATATTTTTCTGTGCAAAATCTATTATAATTCGTAATGTCACATCCCGACCCGGGTTCGACCATTTCCCGGGCACAACTCCGCCGTAGCACGATATTGTCCGCTTTGGGCCTCTACCACACCCTCACGGTTTTGTTTCTGGGAACTCACACGAGAACTTCCCAGTGGGTCACCCATCATGGGATTGCTCTCGTGCGTTACTTGCTTAACTTCGGAGTTCCGATGGAAACCCGAAGCCAGTGAGCTCCCAAAAGTCCTCGCACTAGGTAGAGATGGGAATATACATATAAGGCTAAAAAAACCCACTCCCCTGGACGATGTGGGAACTCACAATCCACCCCCTCTTAGGGGCCCGACGTCCTCTTCGACACACACGCGACCAGGGTTAGGCTTTGATACCAAATTGTCACATCCCGGCCCGGGTTCGACCACTTCCCAGGCACGACTCCGCCGTCGCACGATATTGTCCGCTTTGGGCCCTTACCACGCCCTCACAGTTTTGTTTCTGGGAACTAACACAAGAACTTCCTAGTGGGTCACCCATCATGGGAGTGTTCTCGCGCGCTACTCGCTTAACTTTGGAGATCCGATGGAACCCGAAGCCAGTGAGCTCTTAAAAGGCCTCGCGCTAGGTAGAGATGAGAATATACATATAAGGCTCACATGATCCACTCCCCTGGACGATGTGGGATCTCACACGTAATTCCCTCTTTCAGTTTGACCAATTATAATTTAGTCGTCGACATTCATAATAAGGCATGATACTATCGTTTTACTTGAAAACTAGCCTTCATGCATGCCCACGTGCATAATGCATTTTTTGAATCAAGGCGTGCTACGCGCGATTTAGTTGTTTTAAATTTATTTATTAATGTAGATGGAAATGAATAATAAATACATTTAATAAAAGCGGTCTTTTAACTAATCAAAGTAGCTGAATCCATATTAATAAAATCGGTCTTTCAATTTCCATCTACATTTTATTGAATTTACATTAAGATTAGAAAAAATAATATTTAATAAACAACTGATTGCTAGCCTATTGTGAGACTAAGCCCACTCCCTCCCCTTAGTGTAGATAACATCATTTGCTAAAAAAAAAAAGTACATTTGACAACTAATTGAATCACATTATTATGCATGTGCGAGAGACTTTTTTATAATTGACTCCAAGCACCTTTTAAGTGTTTAAATTTTGAGAAATAGTATCTAATAAACAACCGCGTGCAAAACGTATTTTTTGAATCATAGCGCGCTATGCGCGACTTAGACATTTTAAATGTATTTATATGCGTGAATTGCTTCAATATTTTTTTATTTCGTTATTTTCTTATTTTATCACCGGTGCTACGCGTCTCTTAAGATGTTTTGAACACAACATTCATGATTTTTCTTATTTTTTGTTATATTTTTCTTCCCCATCACATGGGCACCATCAACTTTGTCATTTGTTTATTCTTTTCTCTCTTCCCTTTCATTTGTTTATTCTTTTTTCTCTCCTCATTTATATTTATAGAGGAATGGTATTCCCACCCCCAATATTTTATCTTCCCACCCACCTTTTAATGAAATTTTTTAATTACAAATTTGTCCATTTGCAAAAGACTAATAAGGATATTAATTATCTTGTTTTACTTAATTTAACAAAAAAAAAAAGGTTGGGCATGGGAGACGATTTGTTTACCTTAAACCCTAACTCATATTTTCATCTCCTTTTATTCAGAGAAAGTAAAAAAAAATATCAATGGACTTAGAATATGATTTTTTCATTGAACATGTGGAAGATGACACTTCTACGGAAGAGGTAGAAGATTATGTTTTCATTAAAAAAGTAGAAGAATAATTTGTGTGTCGGTCATTTGAATTTGTCCATAGTATTTTTGAGTTTGTCGTTGTCGAATTATTTTGAATTTGAATACCTATGTCGTTTCCATTTGAATTTTCATGGTTTTCATTTACATATTATTTGTTATATTTTTTAAGGGACAATTTTATAATTTCATATGTATGTATATATTAAAGGTTATTTTGGGAATAATAGTGGGTGAGGAACTAACATTTTAATTTTTTATTTTTTTAAGGTGGGTGGGATTATAACGTGTGTGGGAAAATAAGATAATGGGGTGGGTCTAGTAGTTCTCTATTTATATTA
The DNA here is from genome assembly GCA_024362995.1 of Heteromeles arbutifolia. Taxonomy (NCBI): domain Eukaryota; kingdom Viridiplantae; phylum Streptophyta; class Magnoliopsida; order Rosales; family Rosaceae; genus Heteromeles; species Heteromeles arbutifolia. Next base: position 27,608,609 of record JANCRC010000006.1, read on the forward strand.
TATTTTATGATAATCAAATTACCATCTTACCCTTGCATGATTTGATATATTATTTTGGACATGTTTTGAATTTTTTTGGTTAAGCGGCAGTTTGGTCCAATTATTTTTGTCGAAGCCGTGACCCCAAATTGGGGCTCTAACTTTATATATAAGTGACATAGTACGTACCATAAATAACGTACGTCATATATAATCATCCGTTTGACATTGCACAATTTATATGTACATCAAAGATTTCTTCATAGCCATTGGTCTAAAATATCCATAGTATCCCGATATTTCCATCGAAATTTTCGTGTTTTTGGACTACCGATATTTCCGATGTCATCGATATTTCCATCGAAATTTCCGTATTTTTTAAATTTCTATATTTAAAAAAAACACCAAGGGGATTCGAACCCCTCCCATTTTACTCCTTCAACACCTTGACCACCATATCACTTATATTTTTGTGAAAATATGCTAAAATATTTATATATTTTCTACACTCACAATGTTTGTCAGCTCGCTATATAATCAACTTAAATCAGTTAAATCCATCATGCAATGCATTTCCTTCCAATTTTTTATGATAAACTAATAGATAATTGACTAAATAAACATCCTGTAAAGTTTCAATAAAAATTTCCAAGTTTTTCTTGCAATTTCCGTGGTTTTTATTCAATTTTTATCGATATCGATAATATCCCGATATTTCCATTGAAATTTCCGTGTTTTTGGACTACCGATATTTCCGATATCATCGATATTTTAGACACATGCCTTTTCAGGGGCTTTCATTATTTTCTAATTGACTTCCGTCTTTTGTGAGAAATTCAAATTGCTTGAAGTAAGCCCCAAAAGGGTAAAACATAAATTATGTACTCAATACCAATAGATGGTATAATTGCCTTAATGAGTACTATCATTATGATATTGTTGCAACATACTAAAATCTCTTGCAAGAGTCGATGATATTAAATTAGAACTCCTGAAGAGTCAAGAAAGATTATAAAGTGTTGAGACAAATATTGTCTCAAACTGCAGATCGAACAATACGCCAACACGAATATTATCCATGATGTTTGTGATATTAAAGAATCATATGGATTGAGGATTATGAGTTGAATACTCAAATGATTTAGACACTAAGAACGATCATTTATCTTCGAGAGGGTAAAGATAAATTGATATTTGATCCAAGAGTACCACATCTTAGTGAAGTATATGCTTTATTGTATTTGGCACAATACATTGAATGAAATAAAGCTTTTCTATTAATATCTCCGAGAAATTACAGACATGAGTTAAAACAAACAAATAGGAGGGAACCTTCACAAAGGTTGCTCATGTGAAGCATCAGCACTCGGAGGCACCAGATGTTGATTATTTGGAGTCTCAATACTTGGTGGAACTCCAGACAGCTGAGACAATGGGTGTCTTTGGAATAAAGACTCAAACACCTGATTGTCATTTTGAGTCCGACCTTTGGATTCCAGCAGCTGGTCGAGCTTTCTTTTCATGCTCATCGAGTAATTATTTGCAAGCAAGTGTAACACTCTATTCTCGTGCTTGAGCCCTCTAATATCTTGTTTAAGACTTGCCACCTCAGCCATCAATGATTCAACTTGGCGAGTTCAAGCAAGTAGGCGCTGGCCCATATTGAATACAGAGCTCGCACATTGAACACTGAGAGCCAAGGAGTCTTGAACGGCCAATTCATCAGACCGTTCTGAAAGGATTCTGATATCCCTTGGAGTGAGAAGATTCCTAGCTACTACTGTAGCGGTTATGTTATTCTTCATCACAGAATCTCCAACTATAAGAGGACCATTAGAAGATAAGAAGGACGGTCGCCATATATTATCTTGACGCGGCTCGTCTGTATCAATCCTAAGATTCAAATCTAAGCAAATGTTAGATGGGCAAGCCATTTTCAGAAATGATGAAGGAAAAAGAAGGTCAGATAAAATCTCAGAAGTGCAAGAAGGGGAAATTTCTGCAGGCAGCAATTTTCTGAGTGTATCTGAACAAAATTGATATCTCTATAAAAGAAGAGGCAACATGGTCACTTGTTCAAAAATCGAAGAGACACCGATTTTCGAATTTCAAAAGCCGGATTTTCTGGATGAAAGTTTGTCAGTACCTTTCACACGCAATCTCAGCTTTTTGGATATCACGTGCAACTTTGTCAAAGATCTCTGATAAAGTTGAAAACGCATGAATCTTACTGTTCTATTACACCACAGTTGCTGACAAGAGTAAAGGCACAGCACCACTACCTGTCATTGGGAAATCTCTATATATGTCGACCTCCGTTCTCCATAACAAGGCAGACCTGCAAGAATACCTAACTCTTCCTCATCTCCGAGAATGCATCTTCAACAAAGCATCTCGAAATACTCAATTTTCTTCCTCTCCGAGAATACCTCTTCAAACAAGTCACACCAGAGCAAGAGTATCTCATATCATCAGGGTTGAAAGCAAGAGTATCTCATATCATGCTTTTTCCCTACCCTTTTCTTTGTCCTCGTTCTCACCTGCAGGACAAGGAGAAAGAGAGCAATCAGCCAGCACTTGGAATCAAGCTTCCAATCTGGAACTGATTGTTTGGAAGCCTTCCCTGATTGCTTACCTAGCATCGCTCTCGAGTACTCATTTTCAACTGCTGATATGATGATAGCTGCCAAGCATGATGAATCGCTGAGAAGTGATGTTTTGAAGGACCATTCAATGCAAGGTTTGCATTCAACTCCTGCATCAGAGGGCAAATACTGCAAGAGAAGATGTCAAACCTGCATGGGGAAAAACCAAGGAAAATATCACTTCTGCAAGGGGAACAGATAAGGCAATCGAAAATGATACATTGAAGCATGTGGAGACAAGCACAGCAAAACACAAGTCGATTCATCCTCAACAAAGCCAAAGATCACTTGCCACATGAAGCTCCTCATGGTCTAATTTCATTCAAGATCAAGCCTCGACGGCCCTTGAAGAAATCACAAGTCCGATTCAAGATCAAGTGTCCACCACCCTTGAATCAAATTCAGCTCTAGATAAAAGGAGTAAATTCAGACCTTTGGAGGAAGTCTAGTAGAAGGTCCTCCAGCAAAGTTCAAGAACAAGCCTATGGAAAGTCAACAAGCACAACATATATGGTACTACTCATCAGGGGGAGCATCCAAAAATAGATCAAGATTTTAACGAGTCAATCGAAGATTTGTGGCCATCCAAGGGGGAATGTTGTAGAACAGTGGATGTCCACTCAAGTAATTAAATAATGGGCAATTTGCCCTTCCACTGTCTGCCGAAGCTTGCTTCATACGACTCCTATTTTCTATATAAATACAAAGCCCACACAACACCAAAGTGGAGAGACTCACGGCAGAGAGAGAGGAAAGGAAGAGGAAGAAAGAAAGAAAGAAAGAGAGGAAGAAGAGATGAGAGAATAGTGAGAGTTATCATTGTAATCTTATTATTCAAGATTATAAATAAAGCATCACTACTGCCCCGATGACGTACTCCAGTCACACTAACTGTAGAGGAACCTCGTAAATTTTGTGTCTTGTTTATTTATTCCACTGCACACACCGTCAATTTTACAACATATATATATATATATATATTCTAAATTATTATAGTCATCGAATTGGTATATTCTAAATTATTATAGTCATCGAATTGGTTGAGTTGTAATTAACCGTTTGAATTATATATACTAGCATTTGCCTGTTGAGCAAAAATTGTATACAATATGTAAACAAATAATTCACTCGACAGAATTTCACCCTCGTTCATTTTTTCCGAAGAGGGTTTTATTAATTTGAGTTCGACCCATTCTAGGCTACAAGCCTATTAATTACAACCCTTCTTTTGGGAAAGGAATACCCTTTGATTCTAGTATGAATAAATCGTAACTTGGGGATTTGGTGTTTATTTGATTTTGCGATTGCACCTAGGTCGAACCCTAGATTGCCTACGTACCCTCATTGAGAGATCAAGTCACTCGTAGTTCATGATGTATTTGTTGGGGCTTGATGCCTTGTGCAGTTTTAACTTATGCGGGTGAGGACTTTGAGCCATTGGAGCATTTAGTGCCTTGTGCAGTTTTTAGCTCATGCGGGCGAGGACTTTAAGCCATTGGAGCATTTGATGCCTTGTGAAGTTTTAGCTTGTGCGGGCAAGGACTTTGAACCATTGAAGCATTTAATTGGAGCATCTTTGTGTCTTTTAGATTTGATGCGGCTTCATGCCATTTGAAATTTGATGTGGCTTCATGCCATTTGTAATTTGAACTGGCTTTGTGCCATTTGAAGCGGCTTCATGCCATTTGCAGCAGCTTCTCTTTTACTCTTCGTAGAATTTGTAATTACTTGGTAAAAGTAGCAGAAGTGAATTTAGTTTATGTAAACCAGGGATTCATCTCGGTTTCACGGATGCGTCTGAAATTTGATATAAGACTGCCTACGTATCCTTAACGAAATCAAACCGGTGTAGTTCGGTGTAGTTCGTAAAGTCTTTGTTTGGACTTGAAGACTTGTGTTTAAACTTGGCAAAATAAGAAGCCAATTGGATTTATTTAAAACCCATAGATGACCTTCGGTAATATCATCATCTAAAGGCTTTGCGAAATAGGACATTGATTTGTCTTTTCCTTTTATCAGCCCAAGGCTTAAAGTGGGACTTAGAATCCCACGTAATGATCAACTTTTCCTTCTTTACTTTTCCATTTTCTTCTTTTCTTTTGCAGAGTTTGCAATCTCCATTTTTCCTTATCTTTCGACTTGCTGACACAAAAGACTTTGGGTGGAACTCTTGAACAATACGTTCTCTTCTTTTCCCAATTGTCTTGTAGCATCTGTCAATTTTACTCATTCTTCCTTTGCAAACCTTCTTGAATCTGAGCAGCCCTTTCGTGTTCTCTAACAGCCCTTTGCCGAGGAACGGAGCATCACCACTGGGCAGAGAGCGGGACGGAATTGTCGCAGTCGTGGGTGCTACACTGCTGGAGATTGGCAGTTTGGGGTGCGAGTCTTAACGGCTTGGAGGTCCCTGATGTCGCTGTGACCATTGGGTTGAGAGAATAGATGAAGATCTTCTTCCTTGTTGACTCTTGGGTTTTGGTAGCGGTTTTTAGCGAAGGATTGTAGAGAAGTCGAAGGTGTCGGCAACATGGTAGCGGCGGATGTTGATCACTTCCTCCTTGACGCGACTTCCTTGGGTTTCTTCTGGCTTTATGCGACCCGGCATTACCAAACCCATCTCCTTCAAGCCGCATGGGTTTCTTCTGGCTTCATGCGACACGGCATTACCAAACCCATCTCCTTCAAGCCGTATGGGTTTCTTCTGGCTTTATGCGACACGGCATTACCAAACCCATCTCCTCCAAGCCGCATAATGCACGGACTCTATCTGGGAAACCACCGGAGTCGACGGCTGGAGACATGGTGCGGCCGCTGCCTCCGTTTGGGTTTCCGTCTGATGTCGGCGGTTATTGCAGCGTTGCCTTCTTTAGCTACTTCACACTGACCACCGATGCCATCTTCTTGTTCAAGCCTCCGTCAAATTTGTTGATGGTCTGGACTGGTGTGCCCAACTGCATCGCCTGGTTCACCGTCATCGGATGCCCTTGGGCTTTTTCCGGAGGACTGTCGGAGACAACGGTTGAAGAGCGGTGGTGTCGCGGTTTGGTTGCTGCAGTGCAGTGATCGCTTAGACTTGGTTGGAACTTCACGGGGTGGTTTAAACCACCCCGAAGAAATTCATGGGACTAACGGCAGCGACAATGAGCTAGGTTGTGGTGGAGATGGAGGACCGCAGGAGTTAGGGATTCCCTGACAGTTGGTGGTTGCTTTTGAATTTTCCAGAGCTCCACTTTTCCTTACGTCGGGGAATGGAAGAGGTTGAAGAAGCAAAGTGCTTCGTTTCTTCCTACAAAGCAGAGAGAGAACCAACTCGAAAAAAAGATTAAAAAGAATGAAATGGCTTATACCTTCAAATGCTTTGTAGCTTTTGCTGCTCTTTGTTCTTACGTGTAGCACTTGATCTCTTCTTCTTCTTCTTCTTTTTCTTTGTTTCTCTTTGGCCTTTGCTCTCTTGCTTTGCCCTTCTCCGTGTGCTTCTCAATTTCTGCAGCGTTTTATTGTCACTCCCCCTCGTCGCTATCTTTTCTCTCAATTTCTCTCTCAGTTTCTGCAGAGTCTCTCTTCTTCTTTCTGTGTCCTCTCCTTGCTTTGGATCACATCCTTTTTATAGAGAGAAGACATGGAGCAGTTGCCTGCCATTTTCTCGAAGTGGAGCGGTTTGGAGCAGCCACTACGTTGATCTAGTTGAAGACGTGGGACTATGGGATTGTTCTGGAAGCAAACCACTTCTTGAAGTTTCAGAACGTGATTTTATCCCACCATCTTTTATTTTTATTTATTTAATTTTCGGAATGAACTTGGGCTGTTTTTCTTTTGTTTTTATTTTGGCCCTCTTTAAAGCTCATTACTCTCTTTTTTCTTTTTTTTAAGGGCTGTTATTTATTTTTCTTTGTGAAAATATATGGCTCAACAATGCCCACGCACTTGTGCGTGTGGAAATTTTTTTTATTTTGTTTTTATTTTTATTTTTATTTTTTAAAATTAGATGTTTGTTAGGATCACATGTAGGTAATGCTTAAAAAAAAAACTGTAAAATTTAGTTTATGGAAAATTACTTTATTGTCCATAATTTTGTTTTGTGATAAAAGACAAAAATGTATTTTCACCCTCTTTTGGTTGACAAACAAAATTTCATTAATCTGTAGTTTAGATGTAATATATATTTTTTGTCGTTTTAGTAAATACCGAAGAAGTTATAAATGAAAAATCAGAAAGAAAAAAAAAATCATTTCACTCCAAGCATATAAGCGTCGTAACTAAGTAAACTCAGTTGGTTCATGAGTGAAGGATGGGAAAGAAATATGAATCATCAACCAAGAGATGATGAGAGTGAGCATAGGAGCAAGTCAAAAGGTATAGCACTGGATCAAAATTTATTAAAATAATGAGACAGGAAAGTCATTACCTTGTTCTCCAAGTAAATTAAGAAAAAAAAAAATGGATCCTAAAACTCTACTTCAAAGCTTGGAAGCAAAATCCTAAACTGCCCATAAAAGTAGTCAAAAATATAGAGAGGTTGAAAGCCCAAACACCCTAATTTAACAATGTCCCTAAAACAATGCTAGAATCTTTACATGTCTTCTTATTGTGGCCGAGCCCCTTGCACTTGCTACATTGCAGCTGGCGTTTTATTATGTCGTCTGATTCCGTCTGCTTCATCTTTGGCCGCCCTGGCGGCCGCCTGGTGGGTGGAGGGGTAACAGTAACTACTGCTTGGTTTGATTCATCTGTGTGTGGTCTGTCTACATTCGGAACAGGGTGAATTGATTCTGCATAAGTTAAACGGTAACTCTCCACCGTGAAGTATCTGGAGCAGTAATCATAAGGGTTCCTGCCAATAGTTATAAAGACAGCAATAGCATGGCGGCAAGGAAGACCAGTGAGTTGCCATCCCTTACAGGTGCAATCCCAATGGTCGATGTCAACACTGTCGACAGATTCTCCATGAACCTCGAATGTGCTACTATGTGAGAGTAACACTTGAAGTGATCGAGCAATTTCCGTTTCCTTTTGAAGCTTTTCCTCCTTCGATGGTGTTAATCGTGTCACCCACTGATTGGACTCCAGCCCACGTGAATAGAAGGCTTGCATTGTATTGCCTCGTAATACGTCAATCATCTGCGTAATTGGCAACTCATGCGCCTCTGATACCCAACTGTAGAACTGCTGTCCGAAGTTTGAAGTCATGTGGTTGTACCTGCCTCCTCCGCAGAATGCATTAGCCCAGTGCACTGGCTCACTTTGTATGACCCAATTGTAAGCATCCGGTGAAATATTTTTTATGTTGTCAACACTATGCTGGAAAGCCTCCCGAGTGGGTGCATAAGCAGCCGCATAAAAATCACTTATCATGAATCGTCTTGCCTCATGAGAAAATTGCCCCTTCAAGTCCTTGTTAAGTTTATCAGCAAGATGCCTCAAACAATAGCAGTGGTAACATTTATCAAATACCTCGGGCAATGAATTTTTCAATCCATTCTGAAAATCTGCTACGAATGTGATTGGCTGAGATGTTGCCACTGCCGATTTCAGTTCTAGTAAGAACCAATGCCAGTTCTCATCAGTCTCAGCATCCACAATAGAAAATGCTACTGGAAACACACCATCATCAGCATCTGCAGTTGTTGCAGCCAACAAAACTCCTTGATATTTTGAGTTCAGAGGAGCACTATCAAGAAAAATTAGAGGGCGGCAACCTTCTTTGAAACCCACAATTGATGCACGGAAAGATACAAAGAAACGATGGAAGCTCGAGTCTTCCTTAGTTGCAAATGAAGCAAAACTTCCTGGATTAGTTTCTTTTATCTTCTCGCAGAAATATGGCAACTGATTATAGGCCTCTTTATAGGAGCCTTGAAGCTGCTCCCTGGCAATCTCTTTGGCACGCCATGCCTGAGAATAATTCAATTGAATCCCGTACTCTCGCTTAATGTCCTCTGCTATAGCCTTTGGCTTGTAGTTTGGGGAAACTTTCAACTTCTCTTTTATGATACTTCCCACCCAACCTCTCGTTGCCCGATACCCAGCTTTCACAGCAGCTCCTTCACATGTATGATCCGTGTTCATTTTCTTGATACAAATCAACTGGGTAGTAGACAACCTTGATGCATATATCCTCCATGGGCAATTTTGACCTTTGCATTTGACAGTGACACGGTGACTGTCATTTTTCTTATACCTATAAGCAAATCCATGCGCAATTGAAAACTTATGCAATGCTTCTCGGAATTCGCTAAAACTATTAAACCTTTGGTCCACACCGGTGATGGTGTTTTCCCACTGTTGTGCAGCTTTATGATGCTTATCATCACTGGAACAGCCAGGAACAGAAAGCAAAGGGATTTCATGGAGTTCCATATCAATCTGGCCATCGGCATTGTCAGTATTGTCGGTATCAACTCGCGTATCAACAGGATCAACAATAGGAACCACTGCTTCTGATACAGTTGTCCTGCTTGACCTGCATGTCCAAGTGTCTGAATTAGATTTTTATGCAAAACACATGCAGGGAAAACGTCACTTCTTGTAACAACCCGCGTAAACAAAAATTTGATAATAAACACATTTCCATGGCCTTCGTTCCACATTGTGATTGTTCCCAAACCGAACCATATTAAGATTATGCATACAAGGCAAAACACACAGAAGCAGATACCAAAACAGCAAGAAATAAGATGAACTAAAAATAAAATGTACCTACTAGCAGGCATGTTGGACAAATTTCCAATAGCAGCTTCCTCTGTCATGACAAAAACATAGACAGTGTTTGTATCCCCGAGAAAATTGACCATACGTTGCAAGTCCTTGTCTTTAGAGATCGTAATGAGAGTCTTGGTATTGCCGGGAAGGAAGTACTTGATGGACATTGTATCAGCACTACAATTAAACACATCCGCTATTTCGGACTTGAAATCACCAAGCAGTGTTTTCTCATCAATGCCAATCGCATGTGCGTCACCCCCAGAGTACGATAAACTTCCATCATTGTTCGTCACAAATTCTCCGCCCAATTGACATATTGCTATAACCTTCTTCGCAGCCATGGCCTACCCACCCAAAATGAAATTTTGATATGTTTATGCACAAGAAATCATAATGAAAATTACAAATTGCTCAAAGCCAAGTTTACACAAGAGGGTCGAATTTCATAGTTCATAAAAAAACTAATTACACAGATGGAAGCTAAGTTTCTAAAATTACATAAGCAGGTTTAATTTCACAGTTGTTAAGAAACTAAGTTCCAGCCACATTCACAAAAATAACCCTAAATTTTGAAACTTTTGCACATATCCATACCCTAAATGTTGAAATTACACAGCCACAATCTCTCATTTTGCATATAAAAAGCATCAAATTTTCCATCTGCAGAAGGAAAAAGTTCAGAAAAATCCTAATCCTAAACAAAAACAAGTACAATAAAATCGAGCGTATAATTAAATGTAAAAGAAAAAGGGAAAAAATCATTTATAAAGTGAACAAAAATTGAACAATTACGAGAGAGCGGGAAACAAGAACCCTAATACGAAAGAACTGTAAATATAATTAAATTACAATCGAAACCCTAGAATTTGGGGAAATTAAAAATCAAACCTTGAAGCCAGACCGAGATGAATTTCTCTGGTGAAACTATGAGAGGCCTTCAGCTTCTGAAACAGAAGAAAGTCGAAGAAGCTCCGCAGACCGATACACAAGGAGGAGAGAGAACCGGGTAATGACTTTTGCCCTTGTAATTGGCCGCATCCGCGTGTAGATTACTTTTTGTTGACTTGGCGTCAGACACCGTTGATCCTTAATACTACTTCCGATTTGACTTTTTGAATGGCTGTAGATATATTATTCGGATTGTACGGTATCTGGTAAAACGACGCGGTGTGTGTGATCGTTTTGGGAATGCTGCTTTTACTTGTCCAATCAGAATGCGGGGGCCCACATAAAATCGACGTGGGCCTCACGTAATTGGAGAAACGACGTTTCACTGTTTAGCAATCAGGTACACAATGCATCTGCACATTGAGATGAGAATCTTCTGCATCTAAAAACCTCCGTGGTCTCTTTATACCTTTGTTAATTGGTTGATAATTTGATTTTTTTTATTTGATTTTAATTATTATCAAATTAACATTAATTATGTTTGGTTTAATTAACAAAGATACAGAGAGACCACATGAATTTTTTGGTGTAAAAGATTTGGACTCCTGCACATTGTATCCTGATCTTCTAACCGTCTGATTACACATGTGACATATCCCGTACTTTTCATTAAGTTATGTACAATAGGATCTTGGGTTAGGTGGGGTTCCTCGAATCAGGATCCCCATTGGATCCATTCCCTAAAGATCTTAGGATTTCACAATCCTATCCGTTCATCGTATATTGTGCGGTAAAAAATTATTTAAAATTTAAAATTTAAAATTCAAATATAAATAGTACCTAACGAAAACTGACCGCATGATGTAAAATAAACGGACATGATTACGGGATCCCTATGATTCCTAGAGAAAGATCTGGCGAGGATCTTGATTCGGGTTCCTCAACCACCTTATTCATAGGACACTCATTGTGTTCCACGTCAGTCTTATTTAGTATGTAAAATTTGTTATAAAAGCAGTCATGCTCACATTTCTCTTGTTAACTTCATAAAAATACTAAAACTATATTGTTCATTTCAAATTGTTACGTGATCATGTAAACACGTACACAAACACAAGGAATACCTACATGTGGAGCCATTTGTTACTCAAATTGTGAGACTCCAGTTAAACTATGGACACGGCATTTCTTAAATGAATTTTTTTATACAACAATATATTCACACTAAGAGATAGAAAAATAAATTGATATAAACTCCATGCGATTCAAACATAAAACGTATCATTTACAAATAAAGAAGAATACAACCGACCTAGAACGACACATTTGAGTATGGGTACGGTTACAAACTTACCTACAGTCCTTAGAGTGACATAGTGCATCCCGAGCCAATAATGTGAACTTTGTGTTTGTTGGAAATGTGTATTAAAACCAATCATGAAATTATACTTTACAAACATTTTGCATGTTAAAATAATCTAGTTCAATATAAGGACAATGATTATTGTTTAAAAGCTGTCTCATTAAATGTTATGCGCTTAAACGATAAATCCAAAGAATATGTAGTTAAGAGAATGTGATCTAAATAAGTTAGAAACATGAGACCTTTCAATTTCACACATATCCTAAACGTCCATGATCATAGGATTGTCAATTGAAGATTGACAATACGGATAGATCAGTACATACTATGTCTTCTCTTCACAGAGTGACTAATCTTGAGTCATTGGTGGCCAAGACAAGTATGTAGGTGCTCAGTAGAGAGTGAGTCCACTAATTACGATCAACCAAGAGTTCTCATACTCATGTCATATGAGAACTCACTAGTTGGGATAATGCAAAGTAGTCATTTAACCTAAGACACCACAATTGCCTTATAGTCAAGTCCTTAATCTTTAATAGCTCAGTTGGTAGAGCATTGGGCTTTTAACCTAATGGTCGCCCGACAACAAGAAGATGCTGAATTTCAAAGCTACTCCCGGTACATGGGTATCTTTCATTGAACAAGGCAAGGTGCTCCAGTAGGTATGGGATTTACTGTTGTGCCGATTAGGGCACCAACAACTACAAAGGAAAGTTGCGAATGAAGTGAGGTTAGAAACCCCAATTGGAAACCTTTGGAAACCTTTCACCGCGCCACACGATTCGGCAGCTCAACTAAGGATAAAAAATGCTCCAATGTGTCCATAGCTATTTCCAAACAAAGATCCAAATCAATGAGCTTGACCTGCACACACTTGAACTTATGTGGTATGCCGTTCCACAAGCAAGGAGCATCCATCACGTATTAATCTTGAAAACATCCCAGACTTTAGACCTTGTTAATTTTAAGGTAGTTGACTTGCTTACTGCGCAATGCAAGCAGGAAGAGGTGCAACATCAAGTGATGCGGTTTGATAAATAGGAGGAAACGTTACCTGTTATATGTTAAAGGCATTCTATTTGAAAGTGTCCACAACAATCGTTGGGGTTAAGCTACCTAGTCATTGAGGTAAGTGAATGTATAACAAGGGATCTCTAGCCTTCAAACCTTTGAAGAAGAATAATCTAGGGCGTGTTTACGCACCCATAATCGGAATGAAAATAAGGAATCCGATTACGGATAATTCTTGTGTTTACTACGATTTGGAGGAATCAACCGTGTGTGGGACCCACACAAAAAATGGAATTCAATTCCTGAAATTGGAGGAATTGGACTCCCTTCATGAGTAGTGTTCTAAAACGCGGTCTGGGCGGCCGCCTAGGCGTCGGGCCGCCGCCGCGATTATTTCAAAAACATTCAGGAAATCGGCATGGGTATTAGGCGGTGCCTAGGCGGCCGACTAGGCGGGTTAGGCGGGCTAGGCGCCGAGCTAAAGGGCCTCTGCGGCGATTCTATTAAAAATTTTCGTCTCACTACACTACGATGGTGACGAAAGAGAAATTGAGAGAGCTTGAGGGAAGAGTAAATGTGAGAGAGACATGTAGAAGAATGAGAATAACAGTGCATTTGCAAGAAAAAAAAATGAGAACTTTGACCTAGAAGCCCATATTTCTTCGCCGGAGAGGATTTCTTCGATGTGCTTGAAGAAAAAAGGGAGATTTTATAGAGGGAAAATGGAAAGAAGAAGAAGAAGAAGAAGAAGAAGAAGAAGAAGAAGAAGAAGAAGAAGAAGAAGAAGAAGAAGAAGAGGAGGATGAGGAAAAGGAAAGAACGAAAAAAATAGAAGATTCTGGTTTTCAAGGCTTCCTTGGTTTGGGAGTCTCTGACTATCTTGGTTGATGTGATGTGAGGCATGGGTTTCTTGGCTGATCTGAGGCATGGGAACTAGGAGCTTTGGAAAGGACTTTACGAAATGGGAAAGGACATTTCAGAATTCTTTTTATTATGAAATGGACCCATTTTTGAAATTGGACTTTATGAAATGGACCCCTTTTAAAAAGAATTCTTTTCCTAATATGAAATGGGTCTTGGCTGATGTGAGGATTTATTCGATGTCCTTCCTTCCAACCCTAGTTCATAAAGTCCTTCCTTCCAACCCTAGTCCATTTTGAAATGTGAGACACGTGGTGCTTTACGAAATGGGAAAGAACTTTTCAGAATTATTTTTATTATGAACCACTTAACCTGATTTTTACTTTTAATCTTTAAAAATTAGATATAATCATTTAAAATATCTTAAGTTATATGGTATATATGCTTAATATGTTTTTAAATTCTGAACTTGTTAGATATTTTGTTTGCATTTTATCATTCTTTTATTATTTTATTTATGTATTTCATATAAGTATAATTTTTTTATAAGTGTCAATGTGCACTTATTTACAAGATATACAAGAATTTTACCTAAATCCGTCTAGACCGCCTAGGCGCCCGTCTAGACTCCGCCTAGCCGCCTAGGCGCTAGCCCGCCGCCCGACTAGCGCCTAGTGTTTTTTAGAACCCTGTCTATGAGTAAGGTATTTGGATTCCTGAATGGTGAAGGAATCAGGAATGCATTTTTTCTTCCTATTATGCCCTCATTCACATGATGCACAACTCCATACTCATTCACATTATGCATAACTCCATGCATATGCCGAAGAGAATAAATTACAATTTTGAGTGAGAAAATTTAAATATTAAAGTACATACTTAAATTTAAAAAAAAAAGAAAAAAAGCATTTTAATGTGTCTATGAAATAGAAAAGCAATTTAATTTTTTTTCTCACTATTATATATTATATCAAATTTTATTAAAAAAAAAGTGTATAAAATATTTGATTTGGGACAATGACATTTTAGTAATCATACTGGTTTATATTCCGATTATGCTGAATTAGTAAACAACTTTATGGAATTAGTGTCATTTCTATTCCGATTCCAGAACATTTAAGTAAACAGCTTCAACAAGAATCCTCCTCATTCCAATTCCTCCTCAATTCAATTCCTCATATTTTCATTACGGTTACGTAAACGCGCCATAGGAAGTACGATTTAGAAAGTATGTTCCAAATCACATTCAAAGTAATCATATAAACAAAGGAATCACATTAGATAGTGAACATGGATAAACTATCAACCAAACAAGTGATCAATAGTGTTGGTATAGAGAAAAGCTATATTACATTGTAGTCCCAAACTGAACAGGGATAAACTGAACACCAGCAATAAAAATTCTTTACTAAAAGGAGAATTGAAAGTAAGTTTCAATTCACGATTAACTAGTAAAATTTCTAATCGCGCACTGCCTATCTAATTAGAACCTAATGAATTATGTGGAGTACCGCTTGAACAGCCGAGGCTTTAAAAAATGTCTCGTACATCCGCGCCTTTAGACCGTTCATCTTGCTACTTCATTGCTTTTGACTCTTTGAAGTTTGAACGGCTGAAGATTTGATTTCCCGTCTCTTAAACCCTTTGGAATTGCAAAGTAACGAGTAAAACATTGTGACGGACATTTGGGGGTTTGAGTGGAGAGATGAGACGATGAATAGTGCTGCAGTTGTAGTAGCCCTTCCTTCTCCCCCTAATCTTAACCGGTCTCTCTCTTCTCCAACTCCCATTCATAGCAGCTGGGTAATCTCTCTCTCTCTCTCTCTCTCTCTCTCTCTCTCTCTCTCTCTAACTGGTGATAACAGAAATGGGTAAATTTTGCAGAACAAAAAGGATGGAATTGGAGAGCAAATGGTAATGAAGGAGACAGGGGATGGTGGGTACAAGTGGCGTTTGGTGATTGCTTATGACGGCACCCGTTATGCAGGTTATTTCGTTCTTCCATTAAAATTTAAAGCTTTGAGCTTTGCCCTCCTTCTGCTTCAATTTTGATGTGCTTTGCTTTATTAGTCAGCGCCAAGTCTTGGGTTTTGCTAAATATTACGTTCATGAGGAACCCAATTGCTAGTATGTGACGGATAAGTGGTTTCTTTATTTTTCGATTTTAAGTTTTGATGAGAATAGCCTTGAAGGTCATTCTTTGCTGTCAATTTTAGGAGAAAATCTGTCGTATCACCAGTTATATATAACCACGTGTCTGCCATGGGTCTCTCTCGTCATTTCTGTCAATTTTAGGAGAAAATATGTCGTATCACCAGTTATATATAATCACGTGTCTGCCATGGGTCTCTCTCATCATTTCTGTGATTAAAGAGATAGGCTTATGGTTGTATACACCCGGTGACACCCAAGAACCTCTCCAATTTGAGATATTTAAGACGCCCATTTCAAAAGCTCTCAACTTGATGCTAAGCTTCAACTTTCTGTACCAATCATCTCCCAACACCTCAATGAATGTTACAGGATGGCAATATCAGAGTTCACCACCTACCGTACAGTGCTCTGTGGAGAAAGCTCTAATGAGCGCTACGAAGCTGGAAAGGAACGATCTTCATTTCGTTGGTGCAAGTAGGACGGATAAAGGAGTACATGCCTGGGGTCAGGTCTGACTTTCTCACAACAAGCATTTTAACAATCAACCATATCACAGACTTACGTTCAGTTGAGCTTTCAGGTTGCACACTTTGTCACACCTTTCGACTATGACAGCATTGAAAGCATTCACGCTGCTCTCAACGGTCTTCTTCCTGATGATATCCGAGTTAGGGAGATCAGCCCTGCAGTGCCTGAATTCCATGCTCGTTTTTCAGCGAAAAGCAAGATTTATCATTACAAAATATATAACGACACATTCATGGATCCATTTCAGCGCCACCATGCTTACCATAGTGCTCATAAGCTAAACGCCGCTGTTATGCGAGAAGCTGCAAAGTATTTTATTGGGAAGCATGATTTCTCTGCTTTTGTCAATGCTTCCCAGAAGGAACGAGTGCGTGATCCAGTGAAGGATATATTCCGTTTTGATGTCATTGAATTGGTAACAATCAAACTCCGAAAGATTTCTTCAACAGTAGTTGAATTTTAGAGTTCTGTGCATTACTGTTCATTGATTGATAACTGATTCTGTAGTCATAACCTTGTTTAGGGAGTTCTTTTACGGCTAGAAGTTGAAGGCTCCGGCTTCTTATACAGACAAGTCCGGAACATGGTGAAGCATTTGTTTTAACCATTTTCGTCAAAAGTTAATGTCTTTTTAGTTCCAAGCAACAAAAGTATAAGCATCTGCATTTTTACACCTCTGCAGGTCGCTCTGCTGATTCAAATTGGAAGGGAAGCACTTCCTCCTGATATTGTTCCCAAGATATTGGCAACACGAGATCGGAGAGCGCTTGCCAAATATACCATGTTTGCTCCACCTCACGGGCTTTGTCTTGTGACGGTCAGGTATAACGAGGAGCATCTACGGCTTCCATCCGGTTCCCCCACAACCAGTTTTGGTAGGCATTATACTTTTGGCTCATGTAAGCTTCCATTCTACTAAGAATTTCACTTGTACCAACCAAACAGTATACAAGAAGTAATAACATGATTGTTTAATTAATAATATTAACTTCAATTTGTTAGTTGCCCCTCCAACAACACAGCACTTAAGAAATGGTGAATGAAAATTTCCATTAATGGGAAAATCTCCCTCAAAGATTCAAAATGATCCAACAATACAAACCCTATCACTGCACAGTAGGACATGGTTTTATGTCTCGTAAAAACGAAGCTCTATCATGCATTCCTGGTGTTTTGGGGAATACCAAGCGACGGCTTTAGCTGAACCGAGGACTTGCAGCGCGTATTCAAGCGCAAAGACGGGCTCATCCACGTGTATATTCCAATCTCGGTTCTTTAGTTCAACTGCGACTCCTGAATCAACCCTGAAACTGACAGGTCCACAAATCTGCAACAAATTGCAGAAATTCAGTTCATAGCTAACGTTCATGTCAACGCCGCTCAGGTTCAACATCCCAAACAGAAGCGATCCTAGTTACTAGGATGTGCGGCTCAAGTTCAACTCATGAAAATATGTTACAAGGAAAAGTTTTCAAACATAAAAACTCTCTTATTCTGAAATCGGAATTGACGTCATTCTGCCAAAATGGAAGATGAAATTAATACAAGAGAAATATGGGTACCTGCTGCTGAAGAGAAAGTGTGGCATTGGGGCACATGTCCTGTATAGCTTCCAACTTTGGCTGCTGAGAATTGAAGTAATCTTGTGCTAGATGTGCAGCACCTGAAAGAAACTTAGAGCCAGAAGGAAAATCCAGGCAGGCGTGGAAGCGAGTAAGATCTAGGAATAGTCTTTGGAAGTTACCATGCTGGGCTGTAAATGTTGCTGATGCAAATATATCTGCTAGAAGGGCAGACTTTACTTCAGGAGCCCGAAAACTAAAACCTCTAAAACCCTGAGGACCATCGTCAGCAATTTGTGACCTAACCGAACTATCACCAAACGAGGCAGTCATAGCAGCACCTATGTTTGAAATAATGAATTTGAAGTATCAATCAGTAAGAGTTGCATGCCTCCGTTTGCATCAAAAGCATCCACAACAAAACTACTCGACCCAATTCACCTTAAACCTAATTGTCACAGGTTTGTTAATAACGAACATAAGCAAAATTACACTGCCATTTCTGCACACAACCACCCCCTACTCCTCTGCACCGTAAGAGTACATGCCACTAGACAAATCTGACAAAAATTGTATTCAACGGCAAAGCGCACTGGACTACCTGATCCCAATTTACGAGCAAACGTTTTTATTATTAATGCTACAACTGATTGCTTCTTTTCTATTAAGTTCCGGAAAAAGCGTTCCTCCCTTATATAAGCAAAAGGGTGTTAACTAGTTCTTATAGAAAACCTCATCATCTTCTCCATTCCCTAGTCCTTCCTTATCAATTACCTGTATAATTCTGCAAATGCAGTGCCTTACCAATAATCCCTGAAGCCGAAACACGAGGATTCGAAAGGAATATATCAAATGGTTGGACCATTCTCAACTTCTGAGCATGACTCCTCCAAAGCTCAAAGTTCTTCTTAAAGGAAAATGCACTTGTGACAGACAAACCAGGAAGCAGAGTAGCAGGAACTCCATCGCTCTGACCACTGTCAAACCGCTCAGGAGTCCCTGAATTATGACGTGCACATAGATGATAACTGGCACCGGAGTCAGAAGCAACCGAAGCCAGATCAAGTGACATTGAGAATGGCACATCCCAATAGTTTCCGGGTTTGTCAATGAAAAGTCCGGGCCAAACTGCCTCCATTGTCAAATTATGATGAGGAAACTGCAATGTACATGATTATTCACAGCATTACTACAAATTCGGCAACAAGGGCACAAAACTGAGAATTTTCCATGAAAAAAAAAAGGACCTTGTGCTGAAAAAGTGCTTTCTTTCGGGGTTTCTTCTCATCGCCATAACCGTCCACACTCAAAACCAATGTGTCATCGGGTGTTAGCCAAAACTCAGAGCAGAAAGAAAGGGCGTACAACGACTTCTCACGCAGGTGGGTTCCAATGCTTTGCATCCACGAAGATACAGAGTCCGGCGGCGCCTCCTTCCCGCTCTTTTTCACGGCGGAGATGAACCGCTGCACATTGAACTGACCCAGAAACGTCCCGAACCTATAGAGCTTTTCAATTCGAGAATTAGTGATTCAACTTGAAAAATGCAAAAGGGAAAGTGAAGTGAATTTTGGCGGCGGCTACCAATTGTCGCCAATGGGTAGGGTGAGGACTCGCTGGAGAGTGAAGCCGTTGGCGGGGGCGTAGGAAGGGACGAAGGGGAAGGGCATGAACCGCTGCATGAAGTCGATTTGCTTGGGCCTGGAGAGCTTGGCGCCACGGGTGAGGCCCAGAGGAAGTGGGTCGCCGGGAACCGGCCGGACCAGTCCGTCGAGGTTACTCGGTGTCGACATGTCGAGGTCCCAGGAGCTGCCGTCCATTGCCCATCTCAGCTTCTTCATCTCCATTCCCAGATTGCTTCTTGTTTCAGCTTCTTCTGCTGCTTCTGCAACTTCTTTAAACCCATTTGATCTTTGACAAATTTATCAACGACAAGTCGTCTAACTTTGGAAACGACAGTGCTTCGAGTGGGATAGGTTCCATTTTAGTGATTCTTTTGTGTTAATTTTAGTCCTTGGTATTTACACATTACTTTATTGAAGCGAGACGCGACGTGGTGATTGGCATGTTTCATATAAATTTCTCTCAAACGAGACCACATAGGAGTGAGAGATTGAATTTTAACGTATAATTTTCATCATTCGTTTGAGCCTTGGCATAGATGAAATGATAAAAGGTGATGAACACCTTGGTGTCGTAAATCCGTGACAAGCCATGACCATTGGAGAAGCACTGATTACTAATTAGAGCAACTCCACCCTTGGAGCCCTCCCCCTGGCAATCTACTATTCAATCCACCCTATTGAACAGTAACTGCCTTTAATGAATAGTAACTGCCATTAATGAACAGTAATTGCCATTTGCATCTCTACCCTTGGAGCCCCCCCTGGCAATAGGCAATAAAATATTACTTTTTTTTGTTTGTTTAAATAATACAAAATAAAATTATTTGTAATTTCGGATAAGATTTTTTAAATCGTTCTCGTTGCGCCACGTGTCATTTTATAAAAAAAAAAATATTTAGCGATGGATTTCGATAAGATTTTTATCCAATGTCATCGTGCCACGTGTCGTTATCTTTTCAGAATCTTTGACGATAGATTTCAATCAGATTTTAAATCGTTCTCGTTGCGCCACGTGTCATTATCCGAAAAGATAATTATTGGAGATCGATTTCGATAAGATTTTTATCCAATGTCATCGTGCCACGTGTCGTTATCTTTTCAGAATCTTTGATGATAGATTTCAATCAGATTTTTAACGAATGACGGCATGCCACGTGGCCCTATCTACAAGCCAATCATTTCTGAATCGTCTATATAATCCTCCATCCAGCCTCACAAATCTCACACCAATTTTCTCAAGATCTCTATCATTATTCATAGTTTCTGCTTCCTTCATCACCAAAATCTATATAATTATTCATAGTTTCTGCTTCCTTTTTACAATGTCTTCTTCTTCATCAAGGATGATGTGGGAAATCGATCAGCAAGAGGAAGAATTGTTTAACTAATCTGAAAGAATGTTCAATCTCCAAGTGGCCCGAAATAAGAGGGAAGAGGATGATGAGCGTAGAAGGAGAGATGACGAAGCAAGAATGGCCACAGCCTCACATTCCCGTCAAGTCATCCAAGCTCTGGGTCAGATCTGCATGCCCAGCCGTTCCAGAAACCTTGATAGAAGCAGGGTACGACGGGGTGAAGAGCTGTTGGACGATTACTTTGTCCATAACAGTGCATTTCCTGATACGTACTTCAGACGTCGTTTTAGAATGGAACGACATTTGTTTAACAGAATCATGACTGATGTTTGCAACCATGATTCTTACTTTGTGCAAAAGAAGGATGCTTGTGGTGCTATGGGTCTTCTTCCCCAGCAAAAACTTACTGCTGCTCTGCGGATGCTTGCGTATGGAGCATCTGCAGACCAAGTGGATGAGATAGCAAGGATGGGGAAATCAACCATTCTTGAGTCCCTGATGAGGTTTTGCGGAGCAATTGAATCTATCTACACCGCAGAGTACCTCCGGCAACCTACTCACATGGACTTGGAAAGGCTTCTGAAGAAGGCCGAGATGCGAGGTTTTCCTGGGATGATTGGGAGCATTGATTGTATGCATTGGACGTGGAAAAATTGTCCAAGTGCATGGCAAGACGCTTATGGAGACAGAAAAGGAGCAAAAAGTATTATTTTGGAGGCGGTGGCATCTTTTGATACATGGATTTGGCATGCCTTTTTCGGGGTTCCAGGAGCTCAAAATGACCTCAACGTCCTTGCCCAATCCCCAGTGTTCAACGATGTCCTGCAAGGAAAGGCACCAAAAGTCACGTATGAGGTGAACGGACGTATGTACGACGGGTCATACTACCTAGCTGACGGCATTTACCCAAGGTGGTCAACATTTGTCAAAACAGTGCCACGTCCGCGAAGTGCAAAGGAAAAACATTTTGCAAGCTGTCAAGAGGGGTGCAGGAAGGATGTGGAGCGTTGTTTCGGTATCCTCCAAGCTCGTTGGGCGATCGTTAGGGATGCTGCCAGATTGTTTGATGTAGAGTCGCTTCTCTCCATCATGATGACGTGCATCATTCTTCACAACATGATTGTGGAAGATGAGTACGATTATGAAGCCGTTGATGAATATGAGCCAGACACAATGAACAATTCAAGAACACGTATATATTGTGCTCATGACGCCACCGATGAGCCCGTGCAACATGAGCCTTTAGAAAGGGATGGACGTTACAATAAAAGGGTCATTCAACGATATACTGCATTTCAAAGGCCAGAAATGCACAATGCCCGACAAAAAGACTTGATAGAGCACCAGTGGGCATTGAAACAAGTTGAAGATAATTAAGTTCATTTAGTGTGTTTTTTATTATTTGGCTTCATTTAGTGTGTTTTTTATTATTTGGTATGTTTATGTAATTTTATTTGGTGTGTTGTATTTTAGTTCATTTAGTGTGTTTTTTATTATTTGGTATGTTTATGTAATTTTATTTGGTGTGTTTTATTTTAGTTCATTTCGTGAGTTTTTTATTTGGTGTGTTTATGGAAGTTTGAATAAAGATTCTCTTATAGTATAAATATATTACCATATTAAATAAATTTACTCTTACTTTAAATAAAGTACTAAATTCAATAAATTGGAAACAACATAAAATACTCTATTCAATAAATAATAAATTACAACCCAAGGTGATTGGAAAACTATGGGCTCCGATTACAAACAAATACTCTATTCACTATCACTTATAAAATCTGTGGTGGTAGGAAGATCTTCTCTTCTCGTGCTAGGACCATCTCCTCTTGCTCTCGCTTCTCTTGCAAGCCTCCTTTGCACCACTTCCGCTTTCTCCGACTTCCAAAAAAATTTAGAGTTTGGAGACTTCCCTTCTAAAGGCTCCTTCATAATCTCACGATCTCGTTGAGCCATTCTTTCTTGTCTACCCATTTCCCTTTCTTGCCTAAGTAGCTCTCTTTCTATCTCATTTGCTTGAAATTCTCTCTCAACAGCTGCAGCTTTTGCATCTTCTCTAGCCTTATCAGCCTCAAATTTCGCCATTTCCCGCGCCAAAGTCAATTCACTATGGCGAGTAAGTTCTTCCATGTACTTTGCATAATCATGCTTGGAAGCATTTCCTTTTCTCTTTGAAGCCTTCTTACCTTGAGGCCTAATTGGATAACGGGTCGAACCCGACGCTTGTTCAGGGATAGGCGTTTCAGGCACTTCTTCTGTATCATCATCATGCGAGCCAATATCAGGTGTAGAGTGTACAGGAGTGCTGTTCATGACAACTTCTGGACCGATAGGCACAACTCTGAATTTAGGACAATCTTTGACAATATTCCAACATTCCCACCGGTTGAATGATTTATTTTTGCTTTTGGTTTTGGCACCATACCAAGCTTGTGCTTGAATTAGCTACACAATGGGGGAGAAGAAATAATTAATCAAAGTAGGTAACAAATAAATAATACAAACAAATAATTATAATTAAAGTAGGTAACAAATAAATAATACAAACAAATAATTACAATGTAAATTTGGGTATGGTACAAACAAATAAATAATATATTGTTATCTGATCCGTGTAATTTTCCCCACTTCGAAGATTATTACTAGCTTGTGCCAAGCCGTCTCTCCACAAACCAAACGATTGGCTAAGTAATTTCCAACGGCTGGACATCGATTCTTTGGTTCTTTCCCCACCCATTTTCTCAAGATACTTGGTATGAATAAGACTCCACATTTCTCGCAACTGCATCTCATTACCCGTAAGCGAACTATGAGTAACTTCAACCCAACAACTACACAACGCAACATCTTCAAGAAGCGTCCAATTCGTACCTGCAGCAGTAGTCATTTTGTTGAAAAATTTTGGATTGAAACTTTGAGAGAAATATAGGAATGTGGTTGAAAGTAATTGAGAAAATATGAAATTGTGGTGTAAGGTAGATGATAATGAGAAGATATTTATAGAAAAGTAGAAACAAATTTTTTTTTAAACTTTCAGATAATTTTTTCGGATTTTTTACAATTTTTAAAATTTTTTTATTCAAATAATTAATCTTTGCCGTTGGATTTAAAAAAAATTGAATTCCAACACTCCAGATTATGCCACGTGTCACAACGGTAACTTTTCTTAATTTTAAAACTATTTTTTCTTTTTTTTTTTAATTTATAAAGCAGATTAACATCAACCGTTGATCTCAGATTGAACGGTTGATATTAAATCAGCTTTTTTTTTTTATTACCGTTGGAAATCGGACGGTTCGTATTAAAGAGCCGTTGGGATCGAACGGACCGTGGGAAGCCACGTGGCTTCCCAACGGTAACATTTGAATCTAAAAAGTGGGCTGACTTTTCTGATTTTTGGTCGGACGACGCGCCCCCACGCGCGAGTGGGGTGCACGCGCCTGACAAAAAAAAATAAAAAAAGGGGCTGACGCCAGCGCTGGCGTCACACCCATCGGGCTCTCGGGCTGGCAGCAGTTCACAGGCCCGTTGCTCGGGCCTCCACAGCAGCTCGGGCTCCTCCAACGCTGGACCTCCTTCACAAGGCCTCGGGCCCTTTCCTCTCCACTGTCCCCCGAGCAACCTCCAAGGGTGGAGTTGCTCTTAGTAATCACACATTATTGTTATTAGTTTGAAACCTTGAAGTTGTAACATGCCGGATCATCATACAGATCAATACTCGAGTTAGGATATTCAAATAAAAATCAATATGGTAAACTTGGCCGCCATGATCAATATTTACAACAAAAATGCAGGTTTACGACATACAGTTCACCTCGTCGTCCATGGCAGATCCATTAAACCTCAAACAGTAGTATGAATACGAATCATGAGCAAGCGTCTGCAGAAACAAAACGCATGGCGTATAAGGGTTAGTTCTAAGGCCGTAGCCATGAAGACTATAGGGTTGCACGTGAAGACAGTTTCACTTATTCTCTAACAATTTAAGCCTTGGTGTTTAGTGGTTGTCAAACACAGAAAGCATGATAAAGAAAGCCGTGATAGTTGAGTTACCTGTTCCTGTGAGCGGAAATACATGAACGGTGTATAATGTAGGAAATTGGACACCCTAGATGTATATATATCAGCATACCTGTAAGATGAAAAGGAATTGAGAGGATCAATGTCAATGAGGACATTCATCATTTCAATTTTGACATCTGTCACAGCCGTGATCAGAGTTCACATTAATGAAAGTGAACATGTTGGAAGAAAGAACATACTTCTCAATTTGCCTCATCAAATGGCTTTTATCCCAGAACCCTGCACGTGAAAGAAATCCCCACCTGATGCAAGGGGGGTTCAAGAGGTCAACTGTATGTTCATATGACAAACTTTTTCTACAAATAAAACACTAGTAGTGAATAAACAATTCCGTATTCTTTGTAAGCATCTTACCTTTTATTGAAGAGTTCTCCATCTGCTTCTAGCATCGGAGCAATTTTCTGGTCTAGTCGTTGCATAACAATAAGTAGCTTTTGCATGCTTTCTGAGAGTTCTTGATCATCCAAGTTTGTTGCAGCAAGGGTCTGAAAGTACCGAAAAATTCAGATAAGGTTAAGAAGCACTACATCACATAAGTCTTGGATTAGGCATTCAAGGCATTCACATCGCTTACTCAATGCTGATGATTCAAAACGAAACCAATTTTGACTAATAGCTAACTAAAAACATAAGCAATGAAATCATAAGATAACTTACTTGAGCAGGACGCCCTTTAGTTCGCCTTTGTGAGGCGAGCCGAAGTTGGTTGAAAAGATCCCCTACGACCTTCTTTTGATTTATAAGATCTACTAGTGCTGCTCTATGACCCCGGCTATGAATCAAAGCACTATACTGCAGTTCAAAATTTTCATGAAGCAAATTGAGGCCCTCATTAGCATTCAACAGCTCAAGTATATTAAAATCTCAATTTCTGAGACACCAAATTATAAATTTAGTTCAGAGTGTTCGGTCTGTGAAATAACGGAATACTTATATAAAGGCGGGTTCAGTTTGTAGTCTCAATGTTTTTTTTTCTAGGTAATACTATATTATGAGTAATGCCAAATTGTTAGTTGCATTTCCCTTTCTGAACTCTAGCATGCAAAGAGAAATCAACTGCACAAACCTCTTCTTCCAATTCTCGACAAATCAATGCTGTTCGCCATCGAAGGTGAACTTTGGATTGACTTACATCGGTGTAGATATGATCACCAACATATAGTATCTCATCTCCATGGATATTTAGGGAATTCTCAACCATCTGAGCACCTCCTCCTGAATACAATCCCCCTGCAGAAAGAAGACATATGAATGAGAATGAGATTCATAAATAGATGTCAACAAAGTATAGATGAACCGAATAATCAGATCAATATAAGGCACAGATGAATATTCAGGCAATCAGGGCAAGCAGTGCCCCTTATTACATGCACCTAAATACATCTACTATAGCCATGAAGACATGTATCCTCAGGTATTATCCCTGCTCATTCACTGTATTTCTTCCGTGCATATAAAGTTCACTACAAATTATGAGTCATGACGACTATGTCACTATCCATTTCTCAAGACTAAGAGAAGACATTATTGTCCATAGAATCACATGCAATTTTGTTACAAAATTGTTTATCCTAGACACCTTAAAAGCATGTTCAACCACATACAAGATATTCAGTGCTAAACAGGCACAAGTACCGAACTATAGCCACTATCACCTGTTTTAGCCTAAACCCTGAACTATAGCCATTATCACCTGTTTTAGCCTTGAAGCATGGACGCATGAGGCCCTCACCCGTCACTACCTCATACATTGGGTGTGACATTTGGAAGAACTCTGGCTTCCTTGCAGAGACTATTACCTGCATATAAGCGTAATAAACAAAAAATCAACTCACTGCTGTTGACGCCTGGTTACAATTCTAAAGATCATTACTATTTATCAGACTTCTGTAGAGCAGAGGCCCAAAAGGAGAATTGTTATTCAATGTAGCACGAAGTTAAAACTAGACGGATGATGTTTACTTACAATGTCAAATAGATCCCTCCAACCCATCTCATTGGGAAGAAATCTGTTGAAGGAATGCTGCATCATTTTGTCTGTGTAATGATAATCTGAGTTGGTAATGAGCAGAAGCTTTTTACCAGCCTAATGCACAAATAAGTCCAAGTAAATTAGGAGTTAAATAATAGCCACAGGCTATGCAAAGATGAGATGCTATAAGACATACCTCTTTTTGATCCAAAAGCGCTAGTGGCAATTCTGGATCAGGCGCCACAAACAGTTCAGGCTTAGACATTATCTCGCTCTGCATATATGCCAAAATCAGTTCATGTTCACAAACCCATATCTGATTCTTATTCAATAAACAAATAATAAATATACAAATATATTAACCTTTAGTTGACCCTCGACATGTGCCCGGAAGAGGGCTGTTCCAACAGCCTGAAATCATGTCAAGAGTTAAAAAGGAGCAAGAAAAAACCAATGCCAGAGCTCTATAAAATTGAGGCAGAGCATATTGCCTTATAGAGCTCCTTATAATCAAGTGGACCAACTTCTGTGGCTATGGTTCCATCATCCAATCTGTCAACCATCTGAAAAAATGAAAAGTCAATATCTACATAAGTAAAATCTGCAAAGTAATAACAACCAAATGAGTGGGTTGTTTAAAACAATGATCTAGCTAAGACAACAACAATACCTGCATATAAGCCACAGCTTCTGAGACAGAGAACAGCGTATTAAGGAATTCCCACCGAGTTTCCTTCCGGAGATCCACAAGTTCCCTCCTGTACATCTCACTTCAATGAAAAGAAAGTTAGGCCACACTATAGAATATACTACTACAGCTTTTTCTAAAAATGATATTCTAAGGAGCTACATGCTTGAAGAACCTAAGGGCTGCACACGCAAAGGTGCAATATAAGGGCAGACCAAGTAATACATAGATATATAGTACACTCATTTGGAAAAATCTTATTGTTAGTTTTAACAGAAAACTGAATTTGCATTTGCAGTGTGAGACTAAACATAAATCCTTTGGCTGACACTGTAAGTGAGTCACATTCTCCATTGTTTCTCAATAATCAGAATAAAAGGTTCCAAGTGTACCTTACAGCTCGATTAGATAGCATGGTTGTACCATGCATAGCTCTCTTAACATAACCAAATCGATCAGGCTTCACTAAGTTTCCTTTCTCTTTGTCTATGACGAGGCCTCTAATAACCTATATGAAAAGATAGAACAAAGGTGGGGAAGAAAATAGTAAATTGAAGATCTGCTGGCTTGCATAAATGTAAACACTCGTTAAATTTTCAACAAGTTTATAGATGGTACCAAGTCAGGGTCAAATGCAAGACCGTCAACAGGGAAGCCCACTTTCTTCAAATTTTCCATACAGTAATCATAAGCTCTCCCTTCCCAAGCCTGCAAGATACAAATCCATGTCAGACAATCCACAATTCCACCTCCTCCAGCACCAGCAGTAACCAGAATAGTAATGGTTACTAATGCCCTCTGGCTCCAACACTGCCAATGCAAAATTATACAAAAACAGAAACTGATGAAACTTACAATCACGTTATAATGCATCAAGGTGTAGTCCATATCATATCCGATGGCACTGATTGATCGGAGATTCAACGTGCGGCTACAGAAAATGCCACGAGGTGATTGCCTCGACGAAAAAGGGCTCTGCACATAAAAGTTCTGGTAAGTACGATGCACAAGTACCACCATAAGCAAATGATCAGTGCGACATTCACTGGAACAAGACCAGTTATTTAAACACTCATTCAAACATTGTAAGCTATTCAATTTGGGGTGCAGATGGCTAAAACTAGAGTGCGAAAATCGAAAATTGTCACTCGAAAACAAATGTATGCAACAAAAAGATTAAATAACAGCACCGGAATACCCAAGTCTCTGAGTAAGTCTCCAGCTTCTTCAGCCTCCACTCTGGCAACTTCCTCAATCGGACCTTTCAAAGTTACATCACCATCAATTCCTACGCGGGTTTTCGAAAAAGATTAAAACTTTACACATTGCAGGCTAATTCAGTTGCAGTTTCACAAGTGGGAAAATTGAAAGAGTGAACTGGAATTTGGAAAGGGGAATAATAAAAAGTTACCAAAAGCTTGGAGATGCTCCACCTTCACATTCAAATCCCCTTTGGTTTTCTCTCCCAAGTAATCCACTTCGTACTTGCTCGACGAAGTCACCGAAAACGCTGACTTCTCGTCAACGCCGCCGCCGCCGCTGCTGCAGTTGCACGTCATTCCATGATTCCAGAGCAAATTCTTGCTGCTGATGAAGTTCTGGGACATGGGTCGGATTCGAAACGGGGTTCTGAGAGAGCTGGAAGCCGCCATTGAAACGGGGGTCTCTCTGAAAACTGAGAATTTCCCCAACGCCTCGGACGCGTACATCTCTAAAGCTGAAAGCTGGGTCCTTGCAGTTGCAGTTGCAGTTGCGGAGCGCGAGAGGAGTAGAAGAAAACTGGAATCTGAAAATATCTGATAATTTTAAGTCCCGTACAACGACAGGAAAAGCACTAGTGGAAGTGAAGGTTTGCTTTTTAAGTGTTTTGTGGAAGAGATTGATTGGTTTGTCGCTCAGCTGCTGGGACTGCTGTCGGGTCTATCGGGGCACCACCGGACCATTGAATTTGATCGTGGGTCAACTTCGTGTCAGAGATTTTTTATTTTTAGCTTTGGCTTGCTAAACTTTACCAAAATTATATAAACATGTCTAAATTTTCGAAGATATTCGATGTCCATTTCACAACGTGTCAAAAACACTTTGTATTATCTTATGATGTTTTATATAAAACTCATTTTTCATCAAAGCAAATAAGTGAAATTTAAATTCGTGATTTCCTCTAATAGAATACTTACATGATGTTCTTAAGAATAAAAATCACATTCACACGAGTTTAGGACCAAACTAATCACATTCCAAGAGCAGAGAATTAATAATCATCATCATCCTAGCAGAATGAGGATACACTAAAACAAACCACAATTAATCACTTGAATATGAAGTTCATATGCAACGGAAATTATTTATGCATACTCATTTTTATACATGCGCATTCTTAATTATTCTGACTTTTTTTTTTTTAATTAAACAAACGATATTATCTACACTAAAAAGAGAGGGTGGACGTAGCCTCACAATGGGCTAACAATAATGTGGTTCAAACTTGCCTTTGGCGAGAATCGAACCTAAGACCTCTCACTTATAAGTGAAGAGAAATATTACTAGACTGTAGTATTAAGTGACATTATTCTGACTTTTAAATTAAATAATTAAAAAAAAAATTAGTAAAGGATGGGTCATAGTACAAAAGAGTCACGTTCCCCTAACCACAAATCAGGCCTTTTGCCCTCATACACAGTAGGCCCATTGCATATCTCTTCCATTTTTTTCTTCTTTTGGGCTTTTTACATCATGAGGGCCATCACATATTTTTCTCAGGTTGGTCATCTGCTATGAGCGATAATCTGTTTTAAGTTCCAAAACCTTTTCATAATCATCCTAGGTCTGTTTTTTGTTTAGGATACAAGCAATACTTCGAGTACATGACATTGTGTGCAGGAGTGAATGTTTTTAATTGTTTTTTTTCTTTTTTTGTTCGATTGTTAATCACCCATTTGAACTGCACATCACTCTATCGGCCTCACTAATTATATTGTTTGCAGCTGCAACACAATTATGCTTAACAATCCACCATAATTAAACGTCTAAGCAAAGGATTATTCAACAGTTTTGCCATATCACTGTCCCAAGAATGAATATTAAACTCGCTTTAATTCATCGTGTTTGCCACCACACCGGTTGCCTGGTGCATTGACCTTCATGAAATTTTCGGAATCTACAAATACATTATAGGGAGCAATCTGGTGATTAGCCTATTCTGCACTACTTGGGGATTTCCTGAGGATCTAAAACCCCAGTCCTTTTTGGAGGCCAAATACCTCTGATCTCTACCGTCGGTGCTAAAGAAAAATGAGATGAAGCCCGAAAAAAAGAAAGGCAAAAAGGAACATAAACTCCGATACGATGAGTTGAAAAAAAAAAAAAAAAAAGAATCCATTACCAGAATATGTAAAGCAAAGAACCACAATCTTAATCAACATGAGTGATGGGTCCCTCCCTTACTTTCTCTGCTATTTCCATGTATGTCGTTCCAATTAAGAGCCAAATTTTGAACAAACAACCTTTGGTCAAGTTGGAAACTTCTTCAAGTAAATGTTAGGTTCAGGGATCGCTCACATAAAGCACAATATTCTTATGTATTTTGATCATACTCTGGCTCTCATGATTTAATTAAGATGAGAGCTGCCTTAATAACACAACCTTTCCGAAGTATTGTTTAGAAAACCTCTCACAAAGACATGAAAACTTTCTCGTTTCTTCAACGTAGTCACGACATCTTCATCCGATTTCTACTCAGCCTCATTAACAGAATGGATTCTTGACCTTGATTCCGTGCAAACAAACAATGCCAATGAGAACATGACGATGATTTCCATCCCATGTAACACGGATGCAACTCAATGTTCGACTGCAACCAACTTTGACTCCCAACAATCTATAGATTCCAGCTACACTTTTGGCTGTGTGACATAAGGAATTTTCATCCCCTTGACAATCTAGAGGTTTTGAATTTTCAACAAAATACTTTATTTCCTACTAGGTTTTCTATTGGTTACGACTGCTTAATTAGTACACGTGCACACAGATTTGCCATCTAGTGAGCTGGCCATATAGTCTTTTTCATTAATTTTACTAACTTGGCCACTAAGCAAAGCTTAATTCAACTGATGAGAGTATCTCTTTGGCTCTATATTGTGAGCAACTTGAGAAAAGACTTATGACATATCTTTTGATTAAAGTTTTATAAACATGTCGTTATTATTACGATCTAATGATAATTATCATTTTGAAATTCAAAATTTTAAATTGACTAGTTCGACTTAATTATTACTGATCTACCAAGCGGTTTAGCTAGACCTTTCTTCTACATCAACGTCTTTTGTATAAAAAGAACATTTTATAAAACGGCGCGCACAAATAGTCTCCCTAAAATGGTAGTGACCCAAGAAAAAGTCTCCCTAGAAAGTCATATTGAAAATTGAAATTGTTCTTCTATAGCATAAGCTCGAGCATTTTTTATTTTCATGAGTGCAATAATATTCCATACCTACCTCATGCGTGTGCAATCCATATTTGATGCCATCATTTGTTTTTTGTTGCGGTCTTGTAGTGTTTCTCTTTAAGATGCAACTTAATTGTCCAATTTATGAACATAATTCCAACACCGGCTTCTTGTTTTACTCAATTTGTTGTGTAGACAATAAATGCTGATGAGTTTATAGACAGAAACAAGCTTACATATAACGGAATAAATTCATTCATGTTTATTATTTTCGTGTGAGAGGTGTAAGAGAAATTAATATCGCTCTATCATATAGAGGGAAAAAACTTATAAGTAACAAGGTAAATTCATTTCTCTCTACTACTAGAATAACAAAGTAAATTTATTTCTCTGTGACTGAAAAACAGAGCAAGAGAAATAAAGAAAAATAGGCATTATTCTGGAGAAAAAGAATTTGCAAGTACGTAACATAGTGTACATCTCTTTTTCTTTGTTTTTCTCCACGCTTAGACTTGTCATGCTGTAAGGGCGATACAGGAAAACAAGCTTGAACCTCATCGCGTTTACGTCATGATCTGTTAAGATGTCGTCATGGTCTCTTGTTTTGTTTAACAATAATTAACAACACATTCCTTGTTTTCTAAAACAAGCTTGAACCTCATTGCGTTTACGTCATGATCTGTTAAAATGATAATGTGTTGCATGTATATCGCCCCATATTATTGGCCAAGAATATGGTGACTTTAGGTATTATTCAATCTTGGTCCTTTGGATTTTGGAAAAAAACTCATCAGACCTACTCCAACTCTTAAAATAAAATTCAAATTTTAGGTTTTAAATCCACTTCAACTTCCTCTAACCCTTGAGCCAAATATGAGTTTTAACCCAAAACTCATATTTGGGGCAAATTTAGGTCAGACCCCTAGGTTAGTGGGCTTACTCACCATATATGTGTATTTTTTTATTTTTTATATTTCTAAATTCATTGAATCTAACAGTTGAGATCTAACGTGATCAAATCAACAGTAAACAAAAGATCCAACGGTCCAAATTAATTTTTTTTCTTCATGTATTTCATATTCTTTCATAGTGTTTCACCAGTTTCATGGTGTCGGTTTAATGATTTTTCAATATTTATCGAAATCTAAATATTTTTAGAGTAAAATGTTCATAAAATTAAATTAGGATAGTTTATATATATTTTTTAAGTTACTTTAAGAAAAAAAAAATTATCCTAAATTCATTAAGTGTCATTTTGATTAGACTTTTTTAAGAGGGAAATGCATGTTGGTTGGACTGCCACAATTATTATTATTTTAGGAAAACTAATGAAAGAAATTTGAAAATTTTGAGTTTTAACAATAAGGACAAAATAAAGGGTAAATTGAATAGTACAAGAATTGACTTTTTAGTATAAAAATGTAGTTTCTCGTTAAAGTAAACAGTAACAAAAACTTTTTCTTTAAAGTTCCCTTCTTTGTTTTTTTTGGATAAAGTGATACGAAAAATGGAAAAGCAAACATGGACCCAATGACATTACAAAAAGAAACTCGTCGTCAATGTAAAAATTAAAAGCCAACTTGACAGTGGGGTAGGGTGGTCGGAGCACAATTGACCTCCGGACATGAGGAGACGACGGCTACGTCGTAAATCGCAACCCACAAGCAGCACAACAGACCCAGGAGCTCAAATGGTATATCGGAGTTGGACTACGACTGCCAGATATCAGAGCAACCCAAGTTTCCCAGATACTTCCTTACTTGAAGAAGAAGAAGAAGACGAAAAAAAATGAAAAATTAATCAAGGGTCAGAGCTTGAATTGTATTTCATTCAACTAAGTTTAAAAGTATCTACTTTCTTTAATCTTCTCCATAATGTGAACGTTTGACTGATCTGTAGGGCTGACGATGTATAAAAAGCAATGGTTGGTGGGGAATTATCCAAAAAACTTCATCAACCCATTTCCCAAAAACTGGTAAGAAACTTCATCTTTCGCAGTTACAATGTTCCCTGCACCACTTTTAAGGTTGCATCTCTGATGTTTGTAAAAATGTATCTTCCTTTAAGTTTCAGTCCTTTAGCAATTAGCATGCGTTAGCAGCTGCCCACTTTGTTTCCTTCCTTCGTTTGATTCCTCGTTTCATCAAGTTAGTTAGTAGTTTTTAAGGTGGTTATTCATTTTGTTCATATGAAAATCTGAAAAGCATTAACTTCCCTATATTGCATGCTTTGTGAAGCATTTTAATGTTTAGTTCTGTTGTAATAATCTTTCACTGCAAAGTAACAACCACCCTTCTTCGTTATTTATTGAGTTACTACTTCTTGTGTTGTTTCAATGGGGCCAAATTTTTTGTTTTCAATGCCGGAATCGTATATGGGTTTGTATTCTTAACTGCTTACTGAAACTGCAGAACTTTGGTTTCAAGAGGTCCTGTATAGTCAATTTAGTGCTCATGAACTAATGTGGTTTTTTTAAGTACAATTTACTCAAACCATAAATTGTTTCTCCTGCAGCTCTGATCTCACCATCCAAGTTGTCTGAGTTGCTTGTGTTGTAAAACAAAGCAACTAAGCTTTCTGAAGTGTTGAATTTCCTGAATTTCCAAGAAAACAAAAGGGAAAAAAGAAGAAGAGTTCGGAAGTGCTGCAGCTTGTCAATTATAGAAAGTTAAAACTATTACTGTTCAAGATATGGATGAGGAAAATCCTATTAATGGAGTTGTAATCAAGGAGGAGGGTACGACAGCATCAAACGGAAACTCAGCAGTGGTGGATTCTGAAAACAACGCACAAGATACAAGCAAGAGCAAGGAGGATGGCACCAAAACAGTTCCATTTCACAAGCTTTTCTCCTTTGCTGATTCCTTGGATTACCTGTTAATGTCTGTTGGTACAATCAGCGCCATTGGAAATGGGATCTGTATGCCTCTCATGACCATAATCCTTGGAGATGTGATTAATTCTTTTGGAGGAGCGGGGAATACCAAAGGTTTGGTTGATGCAATTTCCGAGGTAAATATTCTGTGACTAAAACCTGATAAATACTTCTCTCTGGTAGTGCAACATCTCTAGAAATTAAGTCAACTGAGCAACAGCATAAAAGGAAAGCAAAGAACAACGTATGTAGTACATTGTTCGATACAGTTCCATCCGAATTTTTGTGTCAACTGAGCTCTCAACTTCTTTATTGGAACTTTTTTTTTTCCGGTTATCTGGTGCCTGCAGTTTTGTTGCTAAATAGGATCATTGCCCCTCCACCAAATTTCTGCCTTAAGAAATTCTCATATTTGTAAATTTTGCTATATGCAACTGTTATTACTAGGTTTAGTGGGAAATAATTTAGGCCAACTCAATATCCTTTTCAGGTGGCTCTAAAGTTTGTTTATTTGGCTGTGGCAGCTGCTGCTCTTTCATTTCTACGTAAGTTTTACTGAACTCCCTGCAGGTATTAAGGAAATAACTTGGCTCATTGGAAAATGAGATAATTAGCTTTTTGTATACGCCAGAAATGTCTTGCTGGATGGTCACTGGAGAGAGACAAGCTTCACGAATAAGAAGTTTATACTTGAAAACAATTATAAGGCAAGATGTTGGCTTTT
Organism: Heteromeles arbutifolia; assembly: GCA_024362995.1. Taxonomy (NCBI): domain Eukaryota; kingdom Viridiplantae; phylum Streptophyta; class Magnoliopsida; order Rosales; family Rosaceae; genus Heteromeles; species Heteromeles arbutifolia. Next base: position 27,644,068 of record JANCRC010000006.1, read on the forward strand.
TTGATAAAGAAACGAACACTGGGGAAATTGTTGGGAGGATGTCAGGTGATACCGTGCTCATTCAAGAGGCAATGGGCGAAAAGGTATTTACATGCCAGTGCCACACAACAGCCTTCAGTTATTGTCATTATCTCTAATTCACTTCTTGATTCCGTTTCATTTTCTTATGGCAGGTAGGAAGTTTTATCCAATTAATTGCAACATTCATCGGAGGCTTTGTTATAGCATTTGTTAAGGGATGGCTTCTCACGCTTGTCATGCTATCATCTCTTCCCCTTCTCGTCATCTCTGGTGCCGTCATAGGCATAATTATATCAAAGTTGGCATCCCAGGGACAAACTGCTTATTCACAGGCAGCAACTGTAGTAGAGCAGACAATTGGTTCAATAAGAACTGTACGCCTACTTGTCTTTAAAATAAAATTTTCATAATAATATTGCCTTTTTATAGAACTAAATCTTACCGGCATTCCCAATGCAGGTTGCATCCTTTACAGGAGAAAAACAAGCTATAGCTAATTACAACTCCTCCTTAATTAAGGCATACAATTCTGGTGTGCAAGAGGGCTTGGCATCTGGATTTGGAATTGGAGCGGTAATGCTTGTTATGATGTGTAGTTATGCTTTGGCTATATGGTTTGGCGGAAAGATGATTCTTGAAAGAGGATATACGGGAGGAGAAGTAATAAATGTAATTTTTGCTGTGCTGACTGGTTCCATGTAAGTGCATTTCCATAAATTTGGCATAGTCTATGCGTTGCAAGAATGCAATATTCAAAAACTTATAGACTATTCCTCCTCTCCTCCTCCTTTCTCACTCCAAAAATTGGATAATTTGATGCTTCAGATCAAGATATGAAAGTTAATGCAATAAATTTTCAGGTCTCTTGGGCAAGCATCTCCATCCATGAATGCATTTGCTGCTGGACAAGCTGCAGCTTATAAGATGTTTGAGACGATTAACAGAAAGCCGGAGATAGATGCTTATGATACTAATGGGAAGCAGTTGCATGATATACGTGGAGACATAGAACTGAGGGATGTTCATTTTAGTTATCCTGCGAGACTGGATGAACAAATATTCCATGGATTTTCACTCTCAATACCTAGTGGTGTAACTGCTGCTTTGGTTGGAGAGAGCGGAAGTGGTAAATCAACTGTAATCAGTTTGATTGAGAGATTTTATGACCCCCAAGCTGGTGAAGTTCTTATTGATGGTATTAATCTGAAAGAGTTCCAGCTGAAATGGATCAGACAGAAAATAGGCCTTGTCAGCCAGGAACCCGTTTTGTTTACCTCTAGCATTAAAGATAACATTGCCTATGGGAAGGATGGTGCTACTGATGAAGAAATACTGGCTGCTTCTGAGCTTGCTAATGCTGCTAAATTCATAGACAAACTGCCTCAGGTTAATTCCATTTATAATTGCTCTAAGTTTGGGTGTTTCTTTGCTGAATATTTGCTGTCAATTTTTAACTCCACTAGGCGGAATTTTTCAATTTTGCTCGTTCAATTCTGTTTTCAGGGACTAGACACAATGGTTGGTGAACATGGAGCTCAGCTGTCTGGGGGCCAAAAGCAGAGAGTTGCAATAGCTAGAGCAATTCTGAAAGACCCAAGAATTCTACTATTAGATGAAGCCACAAGTGCTCTTGATGCAGAATCTGAGAGAGTTGTGCAGGAGGCACTGGACAGAATTATGGTAAACCGCACCACAGTCATTGTAGCCCACCGTTTGAGCACAGTAAGGGATGCTGACACCATTGCTGTTATACACAGGGGAACAATTGTCGAAAAAGGTATCCTATTATACCATATGGGTCTGCAATCTCACTGCCAATAGTTCAACGTTTTCTTACAATTTATCATACTGCACATACTGATCTTTTTCGTCTGAGCAGGTCCACATTCTGAGCTAATCAAGGACCCTGATGGAGCATATAGCCAGCTTATAAGGTTGCAAGAAATGAGCAGTGTGTCAGAACAAACTTCTGTGAATGATCATGAAAGGCCAGAAATTATAAGTATGGATTATCTGAAACATCCAAGACAAAGACTTTCAAACTTACGATCCATAAGCAAGGGATCATCTGGAGGAGGAAGTAGCAGTCGTCATTCCTTCTCAGTCTCATATGATGTGCCCACTGCAGTAGGTGCCCCTAAAGCAGCACATGCAGGACCTGATATTCCTGAGTCAGAGTCATCAAGCGCGCCTCCAGAATTTTCACTTCGCCGCCTGGCTTACCTGAACAAGCCAGAGATCCCTGTTTTATTACTAGGTACCATAGCTGCAGCAGCCAATGGGGCAATCTTACCTACTTTTGGGGTACTGATATCCAGTGTAATCAAGTCCTTCTTTGAGCCACCTCGTGAACTCCGAAAGGACTCTGAGTTTTGGGCCTTAATCTTCATTGTTCTGGGAGTGGCATCTTTCATAGCACTTCCCGCAAGACAGTACCTTTTTGCTGTGGCTGGTTGTAAATTAATAAAACGAGTCCGATCTATGTGCTTTGAGAAGGTGGTTTACATGGAAGTAAGTTGGTTTGACGATCCTGAGCACTCAAGTGGTGCAATTGGTGCAAGGCTTTCTGCAGATGCAGCTTCTCTGCGAGGGCTGGTTGGAGATGCTCTAGCTTTGGTTGTTGAGAATCTAGCAATGGCAATTGCTGGTTTGGTGATTGCTTTTGTGGCAAATTGGCAACTCGCTCTCATAATCCTCGTTCTGCTTCCGCTGTTAGGAGTAACTGGTTACGTTCAAGTCAAGTTCATGACAGGATTCAGTGCAGATGCAAAGGTACTTCTCCAATCTCAAACTATAAAAAAATATGTATACAACTGCTATCTGGTGCACCTCAAAACATTTTTTCGGATGGAAAGAGACAACACCAACAGCAGAACTCAAAACAGAAACAAGATGGGGTCTGATTAAACCAACCCTGTCATCGCCAAGAATATCAATTATGAAAATAGGCGGAACAAGCAACACCTGATACACAGTTGCACAAGAAAGTCCCATCTTCACTAAGTGATCAGCAGCAAAACATCAACCATTTTTTCATTCAATATACATGGAACCTAATCAGTTATCCAATCCAATCTTTGATACCAAACAAGGTCCTACGACTAGTGGCTGGTGAGCGTGCATAACATGTATAAGACTAATCCTTTTCTAACAATACTGAAAATTCTAAATGGTTGCAGAAAATGTACGAGGAGGCAAGTCAAGTAGCGACTGATGCTGTAGGGAGTATTAGAACAATTGCTTCCTTCTGTGCTGAAGAGAAGGTGATGGAGTTATACCAGAAAAAATGTGAAGGCCCTATTAAGACAGGGATAAGAAGAGGGTTAATCAGTGGGATAGGATTTGGGCTATCATTCTTTTTTCTTTTTTCTGTGTACGCGTGTAGTTTTTATGCTGGTGCCCGACTTGTTGCAGCAGGCAAGACAACATTCTCTGATGTCTTCCGGGTAAGTTCTTCTACGTTATGCTACAAGTCTTTGGGTTACTACCTAGCTCAGGAAACATAAGTGCAGGATGCGCACTTTGCTAAATAAATACTTGTTACTTGAGAAATAATTCTTCATTATTTGATTCAGTCCATTAACATTTGTTGTCCTGGTTTACAGGTTTTCTTTGCTCTCACTATAACAGCTGTTGGAGTGTCTCAGTCCGGATCCCTAGCCCCTGATGTAAGTAAAGTAAAAAGCTCTGCTGCTTCCATATTTGCAATTCTCGACCGGAAATCAAAGATAGACTCCAGTGATGACTCAGGAGAAACTACAGAAAATGTTAAGGGAGAAATTGAATTTCGACATGTGAGTTTCAAGTATCCAACCAGACCTGACGTTCAAATTTTTGAGGATCTTTGCTTGACCATCCATCATGGCAAGGTAACTTACTAGCATGCTTTGTACATTTACTCCTCCTTTTCAATCAATATAAAGATTTGGAATTCTTAGTCTGATTTATGTTACCGGAACTTACATTTTGATTTATATTATGCAGATAGTTGCTCTGGTTGGAGAAAGTGGAAGTGGGAAATCAACAGTCGTCTCCTTGTTGCAGAGATTTTATGATCCTGATTCAGGTTACATTACACTAGATGGAATGGAAATTCAAAAGCTACAGGTAAAGTGGTTGAGACAGCAAATGGGGCTGGTGAGCCAGGAGCCTGTATTGTTTAATGACACAATCCGAGCCAATATTGCATATGGAAAGGAAGGGGATGCAACGGAAGCTGAAATTATAGCTGCAGCAGAATTGGCAAACGCTCACAAATTCATCAGTAGTTTACAACAGGTGGGCACTAACTTAGACACATTTGTCCATCTATGCACAAATAGGACCGGTCAGGTCACAACATTTTAATAAAAAATTGAACCGGAGGGACAGTAAATTGTCAATAAACCGCACACTATACAACCTATTGTCTATTTTGTTTCCCCCAGATCTATCTTTGATTAAAGTATATAACCGGTTGTAGATGTACGTATATCACTTTTGCCATGGTGTTGCATAAATGAGGACTAGTTGATGAAATATTACGAAAATATATTGAGAACGACGGAGACTAATGCATAGAGTTTGGAAAACAATGCAGGGTTATGATACAACCGTAGGAGAGCGGGGTGTTCAGTTGTCCGGCGGACAGAAGCAAAGGGTGGCAATTGCAAGAGCCATAATGAAGGCCCCAAAGATTTTACTACTAGATGAAGCCACAAGTGCGCTTGATGCTGAATCCGAACGAGTTGTTCAAGATGCATTGGATCGTGTCATGGTGGATCGAACCACGGTGGTGATTGCTCATCGGTTATCCACTATCAGGAGTGCAGATTTAATAGCCGTGGTGAAAAATGGAGTGATTGCAGAGAAAGGAAAGCATGAAACTTTGCTCAATGTCGAGGATGGCATTTATGCTTCTTTGGTAGCACTCCATGCAAGTGCCTCATCGTAGAGAGTTTTGCAAAGAGGTAAATTAGCAAGAGGCATATTTCGTTCATTTTTTTCTTCTTTCCTGAAAGCTTCACTTGGAATTTGAAGTGTAATACAACACTTATGAATACAACCCTTAATAATGTTGGATTTGTTTACATAAATTTTTCCCCTTCAATTTTTTTTATATAATTTACAAAAGGTATTCGGGAAAGAAAAATCGAACACGGAACTTGATGTGAATTGTTAAATCAAATGCACTAAACCGCTTTATAGTAAGATCCACTTCCAATTTTCTACTCTAATTAAACTCATTAGATAAAGGTTCATCCAATTTCACGTGGAGCAAGAGAGATTCGACAACGTTATTGGATCCTTTTTCCCGTTGCACAAAGTCTTCGGCACTTTTGAGTCTTTCGCTACACTAGATGCCAGGCCTTACGGTCGGCTCAAATTTGACGAGTGGTTGCATGATTACATTAACTTTAACGTCCAACTGGGTCGTTGCACGCATGATTGCGTCCATGGACCAAGCCAAGCTCACCGGGGGCAGATGCCCTATTTACGTAATTCGTTTGATTAGTTGCGGACCACAGTTATACAATATACACACATTATTTTTAGGGGTTTGATATCCACACACCTTATTTTACTTCTCACACACCTTTTTAATTTTCGGCCGTCGGATCGGATGAATTGAAAAAGATCAACGGACAGAAATTATCAAGGGTGTGTGAGAAGTAAAATGGGGTGTGTGAATAGCGCACCCCTATTTTTAAAGAAAGTATATGCATCTAATATCCAACACATGTTCATACTACTTATACTCCATATCAAATATTATATGAGCAAAACTACTCTTGTTCTGTCATTCAAACCGAAAAACCCCTCTATTTTTCCAATCACTTTGCCACTTTCCGCTACCATATTGAAATTGTTGTAACATTAGAATTGTGATACATCATCATTTGAAATCATACCTATTGTCATAAACCATACTATAATAAGGTTTTCTTAGTTGTTTTTCGGACTGCTCCCATTAAAAAAATTTCTAGCTCCATCCTTGATTGCATCAACTTTAACGTCCAACTGGTTTCAAGTTTCAGCACACAACATCCACCAATTGAACGAAATCTTCTCAACTGTTTGGCAACAAGAGGTGCACGCGAATGGCCTCAAAATAATACTGATTGCTTGCCTCTCTTATCGGGATACCCACAAACGCCCATGCTACAAAAGAAACTCAAACCAACTTTAACTCTGTCCCTTTCATGTCGAATGTGGATTGAAGAATAATACTACACTTATCATAATTTTTATAGTATATTGTAATTGTTTTTCAAAGAGATTGAAAATAGAAGTAATAATTTTGGAAATTAAATTTAACGGCTAAAACACTTGTAGTTGTTGAAAACAGAAGAAACATAGATGAAGTTGTCGGCAAGATAAGAGAGACAAAGTTACGAGAGGGCTTAGGTTTTTTTTTGTTGGGGAAACAAATAGAGAATGTGAAAGGAGACGAGGAAAACATGAAATCTAACCAAAAGAGGGTGAAAAACAATAGTCTTCTATCACAAATAAAATTATATGGAGTAAAGTAATTTAGTCTTCTATCATACAATAATAATAATAAATAACAATTACATAATCTAAGGGCTCGTTTGGATATGCTTTTAAAATAACTAAAAGCGCTTTTAGTAAAAATGTTTTTGGAACCAATCCTTAGTAAAAATGCAAGTAAATCCTGTAAAAGCACTTAAAGTGCTTCCTGGAAGAAGCACCAGTCATGTGCTTCTTGCAGAAAGCACTTTAAGTGCTTTTGGAAGCCAAAAACATTTTCTCTAAAAGCGCTTTCAGCCATTTTAAAAGCATGATAGGATTTTCATCACCTGCAAAAGTAGGGATAAAAACACTTAGAAATACTTGCAAGAGAACAAGGTAGTTGTAGTATAAACGGCTCAAGCAAGGTCGTTTCCGCAAAGATTGAATGAATAATATGTATTTATACTAATTCTTAGCTTTGAATGAATAATATGTATTTATACTAATTCTTAGCTAATTATTTGAAAACAAAGATTGGAAGAGGTTGATTTTATGACCTAAAATATTAAAAACGAATTTTAATAAAAGTAATTTAGGGAAAGCAACTAATAACCAATTAAAAAGGAAACAAATCAAAGAGAAAAGGTTTTGAGACACAAATTGTAAAAGCCTAGGGTTCCGCCATCTCTTTAACAATCCTATGTAGATTTATCAATTACTTATGAATTACCCGTGCAACTTTGAAGGTTAGGTTTTCGTAATGCATATTCTACTCGTGGTATTCAAGCTAGAACGTATATCAAACATGCAACCTGTCTGTGGTATTCAGATCAAATATAAACATATTGACTCATTACGCTTTGTGAAAACCCTTTGAAAAACCATGCAACCCCTAAGACGTGGTATTCATCCTAGGTGAAATTACAACTATTAATCACAAGAAGCAATACTCAATTCCCCGGTGGTATTCCGACCGAATTGCATCCGATTACTTGTCTAAACATCCGAATGGTCGCAAATCATTATGACACAAAGACAGTTTAAAGCACAGTGATTAATAATTCAAAGTATACATGCATAATATCAAAAGCAATTAGATAAAAACTACATATTCATGCTAAGGCTCAGGCATCGCCCTAGCAAACAAAATTAGTTACTAACAATCATAAAACAAAATTCTATTAAAAACATGGATAGAAAACACCTTGAAAATAAACTTGAATCCAAAAGTTGTGTGTTCTTCTCCTCTCCTCCAATGTTGCGTTTTTTTTACCCTAATGACTAAAAAGCCTTATTTATACGACTCTAAATAAAATCCTCCTAGTAAAAGGTCTTAGAATCAAACTAGGAAAACTAACACAATAATAAAACAGAAAATAAAAGGTTTCTATTCTAATTGGAATTCGGACTCCTCAGAAAATCAGTATTTTGACCGACCAAATCAACTCCGATTTGGTCTCAAAAGGTCTCTTTTTAAAGCTTGAGACGTCCCCAACAAATCTTCAGAAGGAATCTTCCTCAAAATATGCCATCTTGACCTTCAAAATACCCAAAACGTCCAGAAACGTCAATCTGGGAAAGCTGCGCGCTGGGTCTATATTTCATCGCCATGGTCAAACGGCTTGGTAGAAAAATCTGGAATTTTGATACAATCATCTTGAAAGGCTCATGAACATCCTCCAATTGAAATCACTCCAAAATGCATCCGTTTGATCACTTTTTACTCTAGAGGAAGTCGAATGTCCTACATTGAAAATATATTCCAAAGTATCAAAATCTCACAAAATAACCAATAAATTAATACTAAGAATAAGGTAAAATATATGGTATAATATGGACTCATCAAAGCACATCCAAATGAGCCCTAAAACTACATTAATGAAACCCTCTTTGTCAACCAAAAGAGGGTAAAAAGACATCATTGTCTTCTATCACAACAAAAAAGTTAAGGATAGTAACGTAGTTTCACAAAACAAAATTTTGCTATTTTTTAAACCTCACCTACTTGTAAATTTATCATCTCTAATTTTTGAAAAAAAAAAAAAACCTCTCCCCCTCTCCTCACTCCCTCCCACCTAATACATCGATATTTTTGCACTAAGGGGAGAGGGACTTCGGTTAAGCCACATAATGGACAACCTAATTTAATATCGAATTCGCCATTCACGAGATTCAAACCTAAGACCTCTCACTTCCAAGTGAAGAGAAATACCACCATACCTTAGTACTGGGGGACTTCTCTCCTTCAATTTTAACAACCAAAGTAAAAAATTTCACACTTTATATGTGGGCATATACCAGCATGTAGTTACATATATAAATTAATAAATATATTATATAATACTAATCATAGCAATTTGGTACTGTATACCACCGATAATAGTGTTGAATACTAATACCGTACTGAAAATGTATGATTCAATACAAATATTTTACCATTACCAAATTTTTGGCACAAACTTTTTGGTGATTGAATCTCTTTTTACTGCTCCTAACAAAACCTAAAGACGGCCTAAAATGCATGACCGAGAGAGCGTGCAAAAACGGGTACAAACGCTATGTTTATGGCTTGGTCTTAGTTCCAGTTTTTTTATCAATAACTATTATTATTATAATTTTAATGTGCTTTATTAATTAGTTTATGGAATCATGATTCTTGCATGGGATGCATGTTCTTAGGCTTCAAAGATATTAACAAACCAAGTTACAAGGATGGTTAAATCTACAAACTTACATATTTTCGGCACAGAAGAAATTCCACAACCAAAGAAAAATTTTTTTCTTTCACTTTTTCGTGAAATTATAGCTGCCGCAGAATTGGCATATGCTCACAAATTCATTAGAAGTTTCCATAAAAACTTTGTCAATCTGTTCACAAGTATGACCAGTCACAAACTTTTGATCAAAAATAGAACTGTATGTTCCCTAAACAGACAAGGAACGCATGCACACTACGTATACGGCTTGCTGTCTGTCTACTGTCCCCCGGTTCTATGTTTGATCGAAAGTATATAAGCGATTCTATTTGTGCATATTTCCTGTGTGCATAATTAAATTAGGACTAGTTGATGAAATATTACAAAACTACGTCGAGAAAGTTTTAGAGTAATGCACGTTAAGTTTGGAAAACAATGCAGGGTTATGATACAATCGTAGGAGAGCAAGATTCAACTGTCTGGCGGACAGAAGCAAAGGGGTGGCAATTTCAAGAGCTATAATGAAGGCACCAAAGATAGCTACTAGATGGAGCCACAAGTGCTCTAGATTTGACGCTGAATCCGAACAAGTGGTTTTAAGACGCATTGGATCGCCTCATGGTGGATCGAACCACGGTGGTGGTTGCTCATCGGTTAGCCACGATTAGGGGTGCAGATTTAATAGCAGTGGTGAAAGATGGAGTGATTGCAGAGAAAGGAGAGCATGAAACTTTGCTCAATATCCAGGATGGCATTTATGCTGCTTTGGTTGCACTGCATGCAAGTGCCTGATGCTGTTCTATTATTCTTCCAAGAAATCACCAAGGGGCATACATCAAATTGAAGCACCCGTATCCAATTGGTTTTGTGTTGAATGCGCATTCTAGCATTCTAGCAATCTAGCATAGTAGACTATTAGTGTGATCGGCTCAAATTGTATTTGACTCGAATGACTTCATCGTCCATACATGAAGAATGTGTTGAAAGACCATCCTCTAATATAAATGAGACCCACATATAATTATACTAATAACACCAATATTTTTTGTGATATAAAAACCCTACACTTGAACGGATCATCGGACTCCTTGTCGTATATAGAAAGATCTTCTAATTCAGACTACTGAACAATAATACAAAATATATCCATTATGACCGTTACAATTACTTTATAGAAAGCCTTTCTATTAGTCGTGACCGTTACAACTTACTAATACTATAATCACGCTGGTCATTTTCTTCTGTTTCGACAGGTACCAAATTCACTATCATCTACTCAGAAACTGATGTGTAAATCTGCATAACGCTTTATGATCCAGTGAGATAGCCGGTAGTCCTTTTTAATAAATAAAAAAGAAACCGGGTCAATAAGCAAATATCAAAGACAACAACTCCACCCTAACCAATCCACAAATTCAAAGCTTAATCCAACGGAGGAAAAAACAGAACTGAGAGGTGCTTTTGTCATGACTGATGTCAGATTGCTTCCTTTTCTTTTGTTAACGTAGCTCTGAGTTATATTAAAAAAATTATATTTAGCTCCTTCCTCTTTGGCTGCATATGGAGAGAGGCCAATTAGTCTCTGTAAAAAGAATCATGTCATCCCTTTATCAAACAAACATGCATGAAATATGATGCGTCTATTAATATACAGGGACATCATAATTACACCGTTTATTCTTCTTTACACATCACTATTTAATCTTGTTCGTTATGTAAAAAAGAGGAAAACCTTTGTCCTATAAAAGGACTCCTCACTCTCATTTTATGGAGGGGGTCTCTCATTGTAACCTTAATTCTTGCTCCTTTACTCTCTAAAGGCTCGAGCCTCTATGAACAATGTAATCGCTCCGGTTATATACTGGAAATGGAAACTACACCAACATAGATGTGGCTTAAATTTAAGTAAATCACGATACATTTTGTGTTTTTGTGCGTCGTGTGATTTTACTGTCGGATCTAAGTTGATCCAATTTTGTACATCAACCGTTGTCCTAGTACAAGCTGTTTGACAATCCTTAGGGATAAAGAAAGGCAAGAAGGAGCGAAAGAAAATTTCCTGAATCCACCAATACAACTTAACCATTGTCCAAATTATGAACATAAATCCAAATGCCAGCTCTTTATTTTACTCATTCCATTATGCAGACAGTAGACAGTGGTTAAGGGCTAAAGCAATATCATATCCTACCTAATGCGGTGATATGCTTAGGTTAGCATATATATATCATGACCAAATAATAATAGAATGCTAGAGAACAAAAAAAAAAAAAAAAGGACAAATAATTAGACACTGATATATAAAATATGTTAATCAATATTTCACATATGCATTGCTGGTGACCAAATTGATTTCTTGTCATTATTGAGATTATTAGGATTTTGAGGTTGTTAGGGTTTAAGGAGGCAAATTAATCTATTTGGTTGTTAATGTGTAATTATTAAAGCAATTTAACTAGTTAGGCAAGGGAAACAGAAAGGGTAGCCCTGTGGTAGTTACTATTCACTCTGAAAAGTAATTGTATATTTGCAACTCCATCTGTTGGACAATGGCAATAGTGTAAACTATTCACAAATATACTTTTTCATTTTTTTTATGCTTTGTTGCATTTTTTTTTGTATTTTTGAAAATATTTTCTTTTTCTAATTTTTCTTTAATTTTTAAAACCTTTTTTCAACATTTTAATTTGTTAAATAAAATTTTAAGTCAAGCATAATATAGGTCATGAGATATTTTTCCGTTTTAAATCTAATGATTTGTAAGGCGCCACGTGACCAACTAAAAAAGAACTAGGTTGTTGGACCACATGAGGGCCCTACAACAGTAGAACAAGTCGGCCCACTCGCCTGGATGCGTGTGTATTACACTCGCCAGACACATAAAAATAGTATAACGTGGCTGACATCATTAGTATAACGTGGTTGTAGCAGGTGGATCACAAGGTGATTCTTGCACTGTCATTGAGTTGAGCTTGGTTTGGCTCACCACTTGTGCTTACATTTCTGGGCCGGTGGACGAGTTTTTTAAGGTTAAAGGACAACTGAGAAGTCCTTGCCTTTGTCCTTCGACAATATGTGGAATTGCTCTTAAAATCTATTTAGTTTGATTTCACCATTACACCTTCGTCATCACTACCAATCTCACCACCATACTATGGTGAAATCAAACTAAACGAGCCTTAATGGTTATCCATTAACAACCCAATAGGTTAATTTATCCTTTCTAGTTACAGTTATGGGATTTTAAAGTCTTAGCCAAATTTATCATTTTTTCTTAGGGCTGCTATTAATTATGGGTTTGGGTTCAAAGTTTTGGCCACACTTTTTTGTGGTCCTATGGTGATACCACACTTTTCCATGTGGTAATAAAGTTTTTACGAAACTAGATTATAAGCCCTAAATAAGATACAATTTTTCATTAAAGTTGGGTGTAAGATTAAATACTGATTTTGGTTATATATCACCTAAAATCTAGCTAATAATTATTAACTTTTGTTTTGTTTTATTTTTAGTATTATAAAGATTTTTACTTAATGTGTATTCAATACGTGTAAAAAAATTGCTTAAATGGTAACAATACATATATGTTTATTTGCACGTATATATATGTATACATAATTTGTGTACCTATGCATATGTACATAAATATATAATATATATTTATGTACCCATATATATACACCTATATATACATTTGTGTACCTATACATATGAACCTATGTATATATGTGTACCTATTTATATGCACCTATTGTCACATCCCAGACCGGCTCCGCCGTAGCACGATATTGTCTGCTTTGGGCCACGCCCTCACAGTTTTGTTTATGAGAACTCACATGAGAACTTCCCAGTGGGTCACCCATCCTTGGAAAGCTCTCACCCGAACTCGCTTAACTTCGGAGTTCCAATGAAATCCGAAGCCAGTGAGTTCCCAAAAGTAGAGGTGGAAAAACAAGTATAGGAACCGCGGGTCGGGGCGGGTAATCACGGTTCGGGACGGGTACGGGGCGGGTCCAAAAATTATAAATACAAAACAAGGCGGGTCCAAGTAAATAACGGGACGGGGCGGTTCTAGAAATTGGAAAAAAAGGGGCCCTCGGCCCGAACCGTTGATTTCCTACCTTGGGTCCTTGATTAACTCTTTACCATATATCACCCTCTCTCTCTTATTTTTGTCTGAGACCGAGTTGTCCCGTCTGTTGCCATCATCAAGGTTCCTAAGCTTTTCCCCTCTGCTTCTTCTCCTTCATTCCAATCTTTGTCCTCTTCAATCCCAATCTCCTAACAAAATCTACAAATTGAATCAAAAGGAAGATCTTGAGAGAGAAAGTAGAGAGAGAGGCGGGGGAGAGAAAAATGTTGAAGAAGAGAGTGAAACCATGACGCTCAAGGACTTCCATAGCGGTTCGATTCCCTCTGATCTCCCTCTTGCTTCTGCTCCTGGTGTGTAAGTCTTGTTTACCCTTTTCTTAATCTTGATATATTTTTTGTGTATTTTGATTGCTTTGGGAAATTACGAGATTGAAAAACCCTATTGCTTTTAGATCTGGGTCTTATAATTGCTTTGATTTTCGTTGCCCTAGAGCGAAGGATTGGAAAACCCTGGTTGATTTTTGGACCAATTTTGGATTTTTTTTTGTTCTGCAGAGTTGTTAGGCCAACGGATCATTCGGCATACGATTGTCCCACCACTTAGGGAAACGGCGGGCGGCTTATGATCGTTTGGCACTTCTCGGCTTCCGTCTCAGTTTATAATTTATATTATAAAAAGAAAGAAAAAGAGTTGGACCCGTGGGGCGAGGCGGGGCGGGTCCAGTAAATAACGAGCCGGGTTAGGTTCGGTTCCAAAACTCAAAATCTCTTTACCTAGATCGGCCCGCCCCGTTACTGTTTAAAACGGGTAAGGTCCGGTTCCTCCAAAATTGGGCCTGGCCCGTGCGCAGCCCTACCCAAAAGGTCTCGTGCTATATAAAGGTGGGCATGTACATATTAGGCACATCACCCCCTCTTCGTTGGTCGATGTGGGATGTTACAATCCACCTCCTTTAGAGGCCCGACGTCCTTGTTGGCACACTCGCACCACACGATAGAGTGGCTCTGATACCATTCTGGCACATCCCAGACCGGCTCCGTCGTAGCACGATATTGTTCACTTTGGGCCACGCCCTCATGGTTTTGTTTCTGGGAACTCACACAAGAACTTCTCAGTGGGTCATCCATCCTAGGAATGCTCTCGCCTGAACTCGCTTAACTTCGGAGTTCCGATGGAATCCGAAGCCAGTGAGTTCCCAAAAGGCCCCGTGCTATATGGAGGTGGGCATGTACATATTAGGCACATCACCCCATCTCCGTTGGTCAACGTGGGATGTTACACCTATATATATATATTCATGTACCTTTATTATAAATATTATTTATTGTGTCTGCATATTAGTTTATTTGTTTGGTTTTGTGATTTATATAGTTTAATTCTCATTAGCAAAATGTTTTAAAAAGTCTTCCATTTTAAATTGCTAAATTTGATTTGTAGAAATGAAAATTCCTATTTTAAGGCCTATTTGATGATTAAATTAGGAATTTTAGAAAGAAAATTCGAAATTAATAAAAGTGGGCAGGGGTCTTTAATATGACTGGTAATGAGTTTTAAAGTTACGGACTAAAACTAGATTTATAAAAGCATCCCGGTTATAATGAAAAAATAATCTTCTTTAGGTCCTTAAGTCTAAATGCCCCTAAAGTGTTTGGCAATTGCGGTTGAATTCAAAACTTTCTCGGTTCTATGGTGATACCACGCAAATAACAAGTTTCAGATTCAACTCACATAAATGATAATGACGTATTATATAATTGTATTAAGTTCGATACGTTGTTAATTGTTGGTCTATCGTGTGGTCTAGCTCAAACTCTTATCATATAGAGTAGAAATCATTGTGTGTGTATATATACATATAAAACTTCCGTTAGTCCTATATTAAAAAGAAGGGTAAATCTCAGTTTACTATTCTCAAGTTTCGTGGTTTTCAACATTTGATACATGAAGTTTTTTTCGTCCCAGAGTTACACCTAGAGTGTTAATTTTGGGACAGTCTCATGCATCCGTTAGTCTAGCTGTTAAGTCTCTCATTAACTGATGACGTGGCGTCCATGTAGACAATGACTAGGCGCCACGTGTCATTAAGGGATCCATGTGGAAATTCAAAATTCAAAATTTTTTTTTTGGGTCCTCTTCTACCTTCCCTGGCCTTCCCTTCCCTTAATTCTCTTCTCTGCACCAACCCACCAAACCCTCATCTCCTCTCCTCTTCGACTCGTCACACATCCACCTTTCCCCTTTCATCTTCGACTCCACCCATCCAACCCACCAAACCCTAATTTGCATTGTGCCCACTCTAGTCGCTCGCCCTTCCTTCCCCCAAAACCATAATTTGTATTTTCTTAATCCCAATTTCCTAATCATCTCAAAATTTCCACATCAACTCATCTCCTAATTTCAATAATATGTAATAATCCCCAAATTTAACTGCAGATCGTACAACGTCGTTCAAGTTGCAAAACCCTCTCAAACCTCCTCCGTTTTTTCCTCACCCAAAACAATTCCGACTACGACAGCCTCATTGTTCAATTCACCGACGCCCAAGACAGATACAGGGACCAATTCGGCATCCTATTTGACCCCATTGGCATCTCGACGGCTTGGAGGAGCCCGTCGTACGATTTGATGGGCAAGCTGGAACAGGTCGAGCGCGAACTCAGGTCGATGGTGCCGGCGCTGGTGGCGAGCACAAGGAACGAGCAGAGAGGGAGAAAAGAAATAGGGGTTGGTCGCAGGATTGGATGAGAGGGTTCGAGAGAAAGTTGGGAGGGGAGCGGGGCCAACGAATGAGGAGGAAAGGGAGATCGTGGCTTTCTATGTTGGGAGAAGAAGAAACAAAGAGGAAGAAGATGTCGGGGGAGGTAGAAAAGGACCCAATTTTTTTTTTTAATTTTTAATTTCCACGTGGACCCTTTAATGACACTTGGCACCCAGTCATTGTCCACATGGGCGCCACGTCATCATTTAATGGGAGACTTAACAGTCAGACTAACAGATGTATGAGACTGTCCCAAAATTAACACTTTAGGTATGACTCTAGGACGAAAAAAACTTTATGTACCAAATGTTGAAAACCACGAAACTTGAGGGTAGTAAACTGAGATTTACCCTAAAAAGAACGCATGTGAGACTTATGCGTTAGCTCATATCAATTTTCTCAAACTACATTTGAAGGTTTGAAATCATATCCAATTCGACATTGCATTAGTTTGAATGTATGATCCTATGTCAAAATCAATTATTTTAATAGTTTCTCTCTTCAACTCAATAGTTTCTCTCTTCAACTCATTACGCCCGAAGTTTGGAAAGGGAGTAATGCTACACTTATTACATTTTTCATTTTTTATATGTACGAGAAATTTTCACTGCGTTGAGAACACAGCTCAGAACACCAAGTGTCATAATATAATTGGTTGGAATTTTTTTTTTTTTGTAAGTTTCCAACCAATTGTATTATTACATTTGGTGTTTCGGACCGTGTTCCTGACACACTGAAAAATCTCTCCATATGTACAACCACTCTAATAGAGGTATGGTTCATCAACACATGATCACATTATGCTACAACTATGGTATGGAAAATGTGGTAAGTGTGGAGCCAAATATAATCACAAGGCGACACGTATATTTTTGGACAAAAGAGGACAAAAATACCCTGGAGGCATATCGGGATTCCTGCGCTCGAGCAGCGGGCAATCATCTCTCAACCAAGTTAAAGTGCCCAAAAAAGGTAACAATTCAAAAACCATCTCATCAAATCCCTTTTACAAGGTAACTCCCAAAAAGCTATTTCATTCCATATATTTTTTACCTCTTTTTCCTTCTTTTAGCTAATCAATTAGATATCATTCCATAACCTCCAAAATATTCATTCTAAAAATGTGTTAATTGGCTAATTAATGGATTAATTACCTAATTAATCCATTAATTGCCAAATAATACACCCAAAACATCCCAAAGGCCGGCCACTTTTTCTCCAAAGGGGACCGACCTTACTCTATATATTGGACCCCATTTTCTCTAAAAACCTAGGTTCACATTCTTGCAAAACTCCCAAAAATTCCTTAAACACTTTTTCTCTCTAAATTCTAACTTTTGCATCGGAGGTTCTTCGGCCAAAGCCCCCCAATTCATCGTGGGCGCATGAGGCTCTTGGCCTTGACCAAAGGTGTTAATTGTTTTGTAGGTGCAATTTTGTCCCATAGAAATTTGCATCCACAGTAAGAGTAGCATTTTTGTTAGAAATGAAAAGCTTGTAATTAGATAAACAAAACCAAAACTTTGGTGGGGGGTAGGATGATTGAGTACAATTTTTTATTTTTTATTCCAAAGTCTCATGATGATTGAGAACAATTGGCCACCGGACACCGAAATAGGACGGCTGCGTCGCCATTTACAAATAGCAGAGCAGACAAAGGATCTGATATGATATATTCGATCACAACCCAAATGCCAAACCAACCCAAAGTTACCATTACATTTCCACACTCCCAGAAGAACTGAAAAGGAAAAAGAAAACTCATCCTATCAACGCAAAAAAGTAGAGAACTTGAATCGTATTTCTTCCAACACAGTTCAAAGTAACAACTTTTTTTTCAACTTCTGTTCTGGAAATTTTGAATTTTGACTGATCCTGGCTTATAAAAGCAAAATTTTGGCAGGGAATTACGCAACAAATTCTCACAAAGTGGTAAGAAGCTTGTTTCTTCACTGCTCGTTATATTACTATATATTCTCTCCTTTAGCAGCATTGCTTTCCTTCTCTTTGTCTTTTGATTTGATTCTTCGCTTTCATGTTAATTAGTGCTTACTTGTGTGTTGTGGAGGATGGAATTTAGTCTGCTGAAGTTGTAAATATTTGTTCTCTGCAGCTTTTTATTTCTTCTTTTGATGTATAATACTCACAAGAATTAGCTTCCTTGCATTGCATGATTGCTATGTGTAGCTTTTGAATTTTTTTTTTTTTTTTTTTGAAGAATAATTTTTCATGGCAAACATTTTGCTGAATGATTTTTTAATTTTTGGACAACAAATTTGCCATCCATTCTTTGGTGAACTATATTTTTTAATTTTTTTTTTTTTTTAAAGACAAAGTTTGGTTGGTAATTCAAACCATATATTGTTCCTGTTGCGAGTCTGATCTCATCATCCAAGTTATCTGAGTCGCTTGTGTTGTAAAACAGCAAGTTAACACTACTCCTGTCAGAGACATGGCTGACGTAAATCCTGTGGAGGGCGATGTGGTCAAGGAGCAGGCCACATCAGCAACAAACGGGCACGCAGCAGTGGAGGATTCTGAGAACAGCCAGCAAGATACGAGCAAGAACAAGGAGGATGGCACCAAAACAGTACCATATTACAAGCTTTTCTCCTTTGCTGATTCCTTGGATTACATGCTAATGTCTGTTGGTGTAATCACCGCCGTTGGAAACGGACTCTGTATGCCTCTAATGACTGTAATCATGGGAGATACCATTAATTCTTTTGGAGGAACTGAGAATACCAAAGATGTTGTGGATGCAGTTTCTAAGGTAAATATTCTGTGGCTAGAGCCGGGTAAAAAGTTTTCTTTACGAATACATCTTCACTAGGAATTACTCCTGGGGCCTGGACTCGACTATTTCAATTAAACGACACTAATGTCATGGCGTTGTGTGTTGAACTCGTACATGTTAAGACTAAGCTTATGAAATTGGACAACAGTCCAACATTCCGTGTCTTAGAAGTCCCACATAAAGGGGTGCACTTTAAAGGACTTACTTGGAATCATGAACTCGATTCAAATCTTCTCTAGTTCAGCCGCCAAATGGTTGTTCCATTAGGATTTGTGTCTGAACTTCTATTTTTGAACTTTTAACTTGGTTTCTGGTGTCTGCGGTTTAGTTGCTAAAATAGGATCATATCCTCAGGTAGCTCTAAAGTATGTTTACTTGGCCGTGGGAGCTGGTGCTGCTGCATTTCTGCGTAAGTAGTACTGAGCTCCCTTACAGTATTGAAGAAATAGCTTGGCTTATTGGAAACTGAGATAATAAATTAGCTTTTGCTATATGTCAGAGATGTCTTGCTGGATGATCACCGGAGAGAGACAGGCTGCACGAATAAGAGGTTTATATTTGAAAACAATATTAAGGCAAGATGTTGGTTTTTTCGATAAAGAAGCGAACACTGGGGAAATTATTGGCAGGATGTCAGGTGATACTGTGTTCATTCAAGAGGCCATGGGCGAGAAGGTATTTACACGCTACACAAAAGCCTTAAATGATTTCCATTTTCTCTAACAACCTCTAATTTTTTCATGTTCTTATTGCAGGTAGGAAGGTTCATCCAATTAATTGCCACATTCATTGGAGGCTTCATAATAGCATTTCTTAAGGGATGGCTTCTCACCCTTGTCATGCTATCGTCTCTTCCCCTTCTTGTCCTCTCAGGTGCTGTCATGGGCATCAATTTATCGAAGATGGCATCCCGTGGGCAAACTGCTTATTCACTGGCATCAACTGTGGTAGAGCAGACAGTTGGTTCAATCAGAACTGTATGCCTACTTGTCTACAAATTATAATTTTATTTTCTATATTATCTTGGTATAGAACAAAAACGATGAGCATTCCCTTGCAGGTTGTATCATTTACAGGAGAGAAACAGGCGATAGCTAATTACAACAACTCCTTAATAAAAGCTTACAAGTCGGGTGTGCACGAGGGTTTGGCTTCTGGTTTTGGGATTGGTGTTGTTCTGCTTATTATAATGTCTAGTTATGGTTTCGCTATATGGTTTGGCGGAAAGATGATAATTGAAAAAGGATACACTGGAGGAGAAGTAATTAACGTAATTTTCGCTGCGTTGACTGCCTCCATGTAAGTTGCATTTCGATAAATTTAGATGAAATTTTTTGGTGAACGTTGTGTGATTGCAATAGTAAACATGTTCACTTTTGCATACACTTCAAGTTGTGATATCTTAAAGTTATTGACTACTCCCACTCTTCACTTCAAAGTTTAATATTTGATGCTTCAGAATATCATGATATGAACATGTCTCCGTGATACTTTTCCAGGTCTCTTGGGCAGGCTTCTCCATGCCTGAGTGCGTTTTCTGCTGGAAAAGCTGCAGGTTATAAAATGTTTGAGACGATTAACAGAAAGCCGGAGATAGATTCTTATGACACTAATGGGCAGCAGTTACAAGACATCCGTGGAGACATAGAACTGAGGGATGTTTATTTCAGTTATCCTGCAAGACCAGATGAACAAATATTCCATGGATTTTCTCTCTCAATACCTAGTGGTGCAACTGCTGCTTTGGTTGGGCAGAGCGGAAGTGGTAAATCAACTGTGATCAGTTTGATTGAGAGGTTTTATGATCCCTTAGCTGGGGAAGTTCTTATTGATGGTATTAATCTCAAAGAGTTCCAGCTGAAATGGATCCGACAGAAAATAGGTCTTGTCAGCCAGGAACCCGTGTTGTTTACTTCTAGCATCAAAGATAACATTGCTTATGGGAAGGACGGTGCAACTAACGATGAAATAAGGGCTGCTATAGAGCTTGCTAATGCTGCTAAATTCATTGACAAACTGCCACAGGTTAAATTCGTTTATACATACTCTTTAAGTTTGGGTGTTTCTTTGTTGATCTTACCATTTCGATACATTCAACGATGGAAACATAGCCTAATTCAGCTCGTTTAATTAATTTTTAGGGACTAGACACAATGGTTGGTGAACATGGAACTCAGCTGTCTGGGGGCCAAAAGCAGAGAGTTGCTATAGCTAGAGCAATCCTGAAAGACCCAAGAATTCTACTTTTAGACGAAGCCACAAGTGCCCTCGATGCAGAATCTGAGAGAGTTGTGCAGGAGGCATTGGACAGAATTATGATTAATCGCACCACTGTCATTGTAGCCCATCGTTTGAGTACAGTAAGGAATGCTGACACCATTGCTGTTATACATAGAGGGGCAATCGTCGAAAAAGGTAACACATTTGTTTTCTATTTTACCGTTCGAATTCCCAGTCTTACTTTCATCAAGTTTAAAGTATCGTTACCATAATCTTAATTAATGAGCACTTCTCATACTGTACTTTTTCAACTGAGCAGGTCGACATTCGGAGCTAATTAAGGACCCTGAAGGAGCATATAGCCAGCTTATAAGGTTGCAAGAAATTAGCAGTGTGTCAGAACAGACGACTGTGAATGATCATGATAGGCCAGAAATTAGTAGTGTGGATTCTCGGAGACATTCAAGTCAAAGATTTTCACTCTTACGATCCATAAGCCGGGGATCATCTGGAGGAGGAAACAGTAGTCGTCATTCCTTCTCAATCTCATTTGGTATGCCCACTGCAATAGGTGTCCTTGACGCAGCACCTGCAGAATCTGATATTCTTGATTCAAAATCATCAAGAGTACCTCCAGAAGTCTCGCTTCGCCGCCTAGCTTACCTGAACAAGCCAGAGATCCCAGTGTTGTTCCTAGGTACAATAGCTGCAGCAGCCAATGGGGTAGTCTTGCCTATATTTGGGTTATTGTTATCCAGTGTAATAAAGACCTTGTTTGAGCCACCTCACGAACTCCGGAAGGATTCAAAGTTTTGGGCATTAATCCTTATTGTTCTTGGAGTGGGATCTTTAATAGCACTTCCAGCAAGACACTACTTTTTTTCTGTGGCTGGATTTAAATTAATAAAACGAGTCCGATCTATGTGCTTTGAGAAGGTAGTTTACATGGAAGTAAGTTGGTTTGACGATCCTGAGCACTCAAGTGGTGCAATTGGCGCAAGGCTTTCTGCAGATGCAGCTTCTCTGAGGGGGCTGCTTGGAGATGCTCTTGGTTTGCTTGTTCAGAATTTAGCAACTGCAATTGCTGGTTTGGTGATTGCTTTTGTGGCAAATTGGCAACTTGCTCTTATAATTCTTGTTTTGCTGCCTCTGCTAGGAGTAAATGGTTATTTTCACGTCAAGTTCATGAAAGGATTCAGTGCAGATGCAAAGGTATTTCTCTGAAATCCAAAATTTGAAGAAAAATTATAGTATGCAACTTGTTGCCGGTGCAGTTCAAAACATGATCCAATCTCACATACATAATATGTATAAGACTAATTTTTATTGATACTGAATTCTAAATGGTTGCAGAAAATGTACGAGGAGGCAAGTCAAGTGGCGAATGATGCTGTAGGGAGTATTAGAACAATTGCTTCCTTTTGTGCTGAAGAGAAGGTGATTGAATTGTACCAGAAAAAATGTGAAGGCCCTATTAAGACAGGGATTAGGCAAGGGTTAATCAGTGGAATAGGATTTGGTCTATCCTTCTTTTTTCTGTTTTCTGTGTACGCCACTAGTTTTTACGCAGGAGCCCGACTCGTTTCAGCTGGAAAGACAACATTCGCTGATGTTTTCCGGGTAAGTTATTTTGCCTTCCTCTACAAGTCTTCAAGTAGTGAATGGCACAGAAAATTTGTTCATATGCCTGAAATTTTGCCCTTCTGGTTTGTAGGTTTTCTTTGCTCTTACTATGACAGCTGTTGGAGTGTCTCAGTCGGGTTCCCTATCTACTGATGTAAGTAAAGCAAAGAGCTCTGCTGCTTCTATATTTGCAATTATCGATCGAAAATCAAAAATAGACTCCAGTGATGATTCTGGAACAACGATAGAAAATGTGAAAGGCGAAATTGAATTCCACCATGTCAGCTTCAAGTATCCAACTCGACCTGACGTGCCAATCTTCCAGGACCTTTGCTTGACCATTCGTCGTGGCAAGGTAACTTAGTAGCATGCATTGTTCTTCTTTTTACTCGTTTTCAATTCATTCACAAGATTCGGACCTTGTAGTCTAATAGTCTAATACGCGTTTCTGGAACTTGGAAATGTATTTTGTGTTTATCAGACAGTTGCTCTGGTTGGAGAAAGTGGAAGTGGGAAATCGACAGTCATCTCATTGTTGCAGAGATTTTATGACCCTGATTCGGGTCACATTACACTAGATGGAATCGAAATCCAAAAGCTACAGTTGAAGTGGTTGAGGCAGCAAATGGGGCTGGTGAGCCAGGAGCCTGTGTTGTTTAATGAAACTATCCGAGCCAACATTGCATATGGAAAGGAAGGGGATGCAACAGAAGCTGAAATTATAGCTGCAGCAGAATTGGCAAACGCTCACAAGTTCATCAGTGGTTTACAACAGGTAGGCACTGACTTAAAAACTTCGTCGATTTCTTTTTTATCAGTATGATTTAGGAACATGCGTAGCTGAAAATAATGATTGAGCCACCTCAAATAGATGACGATTTTGAAGTTCAATAGCAAAACATGAAGATCGAGCCAACTCAAAGAGATGAAGATTCGATCTTTTTGTTTGTAATGCACGTTTGTATCACTTATCACTATAAAAATCTTTGGCGCTGCTTACAAGAGGGCTATTTTTACAAAATTATATTCAGAATGTTGAAGATTTATACATGTTAACTTCGGAAAACAATGCAGGGTTACGATACAATCGTAGGAGAGCGGGGGGTTCAGCTGTCCGGCGGACAGAAGCAAAGGGTGGCAATTGCAAGAGCTATAATGAAGGCACCAAAGATTTTACTACTAGATGAAGCCACGAGTGCGCTTGACGCTGAATCCGAACGAGTTGTTCAACACGCACTGGATCGCGTCATGGTGGATCGAACCACGGTGGTGGTTGCCCATCGGTTATCCACGATTAAGAGTGCAGATTTAATAGCAGTGGTGAAACATGGAGTGATTGCAGAGAAAGGAACGCATGAAACTTTGATCAATGTCGAGGATGGCATTTATGCTTCTTTGGTTGCTTTGCATGCAAGTGCCTCATCTTAGAGATCTACTTTTCAGTAATTCTTCCGAGTACTTCAGTCGAATAGGAAATCTAAGGAATAAGTATGTAATATATATATATAATATAAGGGTAATGTTAAGGAGATCATCTATTTAAACGAAATTTTGTAAATTATATAACGTGGCTGTGTGTTGGATTATGACTTAAGTATTTATTAACGTACATATATTTCTATTGGTGACACGTCAAATGGTTTATAAATTTAATCTAAACAATTGGTATACCTAGTTTTTTTTAAGAGGTATATTATGTTACACCCCACCCCCAATTTAATTTGTATTTTCACTAAGGTTGAGGTTATCTTGCTTTTAAAATTGTTTTTGGGTCTTAATAGGTGTGCCCAGGGGGCCTACCTTGCTTTTGATGTCCCCGGTCTCTCTACTCTTTGTTCTCCCCCGAGTCAACCCTTCTCTTTCTCTCCCTCTTCTTCTTCTTCTTCTCTCCCTTATCTTTCTCTCGGCTCTCTCTGCAACTCTCTTTTTCTTCCCGAGGACCAACCCACACACTCGTGCCCACACCCCATCAACGGCGACAGCATCACCATCATCACCACATTAGCTTTCTATCTCTCTTCGTCTCTATGGAGCATAGAGAAACTCCGGCGAGTTTGTGACATCCTACATCGCCCAGGGGAGTGATCCTTAAATGTATATTCCCATCCCTACCTAGCACGAGGCCTTTTGGGAGCTCACTGGCTTCGGGTTCCATCGGAACTCCGAAGTTAAGCGAGTAGCGCGCGAGGTCACTCCCATGATGGGTGACCCACTGGGAAGTTCTCGTGTGAGTTCCCAGAAACAAAACCGTGAGGGCGTGGTCGGGGTCCAAAGTGGACAATATCGTTCTACGGTGGTGGAGCGGGCCCGGGAAGTGATCCGTCCCGGGCCGGGATGTGACAATTGGTATCAGAGCCTAACTCTGGTCCCGTGTGTGCCGACGAGGACGTCGGGCCCCTAAGAGGGGTGGATTGTGACATCCCACATCGCCCAGGGGAGTGATCCTTAAATGTATATTCTCATCCCTACATAGCACGAGGCCTTTTGGGAGCTCACTAGCTTCGGGTTCCATCGGAACTCCGAAGTTAAGCGAGTAGCGCGCGAGAGCACTCCCATGATGGGTGACCCACTGGGAAGTTCTCGTGTGAGTTCCCAGAAACAAAACCGTGAGGGCGTGGTCGGGGCCCAAAGCGGACAATATCGTGCTACGGTGGTGGAGCGGGCCCGGGAAGTGATCTGCCCCGGGCCGGGATGTGACAGAGTTCCTCGTCCTTCCGTTTTGGGTAAGCCTCAAAACACTCCAAATATTTCTTTTTTCATCCCTATAGTTATTTTCTGACCCCCATGGTTGTGTTTTGGACATCAAACCACGAAGAAACATGTCAGGGAGACTTCCCCGGATTTCCGGCGAGAAACCGATGGCTTTCGAGCCAATTTTCGGCCAAACCACGACGAGTTGGCCTCCGTGCAAGGTATCAATCTCTTCGTCTTGCTGAGTTCTACAACTTTCCTTTTTGAATCACTCAATTTCATTGAGTATTGAAGAAGTTATATCCATTTGAATCTTACCTAGTTTCGGGCCAAACCACAGCGAGTTAGACGTCGTGCGAGGTACCATTCTCTGTCTCTTCGAGAACTATGATTTCCGTTTTTGAATCACTCGTTTTTGTTGAGTATTGACAAAGTTATAGACGTTTAAAGTTTGTCCAGATTTCCGGCTGAAATTCGGCCTTCTCTTTCAATTGGGTCCGACGACCCATGTTCTGAACTCAGGCCGGGCTTTCAAGCCCAGATCCTTTTGAACTAGGCCCTTTGAGCCGTGCCAAACCTAGGGCCTTAGGCCCATTATCCTTTTAAACCCAACCCAAATCCTTTAATCTATTTATATTTATTTATTTAGTTTTATAAAAACCCAAAAAAACTCAAGTCGGGCCTTTAAGCCCAAGCCCCTTTTGTGCAGCCTAGGGCCTTCGGCCCATTGACCCAAAACCCATCAAATATGGCCTTTGGGCCATGGAACTCTTTTATTTATTTATTTATTTTATTTGTTTGAAACTAAACCCTTAACCCATAACCCATTATCCTAAGCCCAACCTACCTAAACCTAAACCTAACCCAAGTCCAAACCCTAAACCCTAATCGGCCCAAACCCTTTTATGGGGAATATTCCGTCAGGGAATATTCTATTGACTTTTACGAAATTTACCCAGGACCCTTCTTAGGGTAATTCGACGTCCTAAATTCGTTTCCGATGTCTGTTTTCCCAAATTCAATTGTTATAATATAATTTTATTAATTGGACCCTTTATGTGCTTAGGAGCAATTATTTGTGACGATTCCGTGTTCACTAGTTTGCGTGGCTCTTCGGCGGCTAAGTATCTGTGAGTAGACCCCTTCTAAAAATACATGTTTTGATAGTAGAAATGCATACATAAAAAGCATGATTTAATGATTATGTTCTATGAAACGCTTTGAGATAACATGCTTACTGAGGCTATTTTGAATTATTACTATTTTTCCGATAACCCATGTTCTTTATAGGATATCTGATGGATGACGATATAATATTTAGAACATGTTTCGAACACTTCATTATAGTATAGATGATGTATGACTTTATACTATGAAGTTGCTTTCCAATATATGTAGGTTCAATGGTTTTGTACTTACCTGGTGGTCTTTATTCCGCTACGAGACCTAGGGATAGATTCTGGTCCGTCCCGGGCGACGGTTTGGTGTTGGCATAGGGCCTAGAGTGTGTTTCATTTGGCTACTTAGCACAGGGATGGGGAGCCGGCATGGGGCCTGTAGTGTATTTTCTTCTGACTGTCTGCTTAGAGACTGGGAGCCGGCATGGGGCCTGGAGAGTTATATTGGACATTTACTAGTGATTAATATATACGAGTTATGATTTGAGACATTGCACGGCATGCTAGGTTTCGGAAAACCTATGTTTATCATGATATATGTGTTTTCATAAAACCTGGGGGTTAGTGTGTTGATAACTGTTTTATTATATCTATATCAACTCTGGTCCACTCATGTTTGTTTTGCGCCCCCTTCAGGACTTAGAATCAAGGCATACAATCCCAACGTCAAGGCACTTCCTCATCGGTATCTTCGAGTCTTCTCGGTGTAGGACCTATTCCTTTGTTCATTCAATTTTATATTAATTCTTTTAGTGTTCTAGATTAGATGTATGCTCTGAACACGTTCCTTAAATGCATATTCTTTATTTTATATTTATAAGTCTTATTTATTTCTTATTCTCAACATTTGCATTCAATAAATGGCTTTCGTCACCTTTCGGGTGTCGGCCAGCACGTGTTTATTCTAGTATTCGGGGAATATCGGGATCGGGACGTGTCATATTACCAAGGCGTATCTGTTATGTTTTACTTTATATCTTGTAAAAGGTATAAGTATGAAATACAAAAATTATAAACACAACCCATTATAAAGTCGATTAGAGAGAAGGATTCGAACACCTGACCTTGACTGTGGTCACTCAAGTGCCATCGTTTTTATTTTGCTACGACTTTTGTCTTATTCCTAGGTTATCATTTCCATGTACTCACTTTGATAAAATACAACTTTTTATGTATAAATTGTGAATATAAGTCTTTTTTTTTGGTCAATCTATGAATATAAGTCTAAATCCCAGCTTTTTCTTGTACTGTATAATGTATATGCTTACATAACACATAAAGAAATAGTAATAATTGAACGTTAGACAACAGAAAGAAAGAACAAATAATTAGAGAGTGACATGGAATATATTAATGAATATGTCACCTGTGTGTGTTTTCAATACTGTTGCTACGTCAACCAAATGATTTCTCTCTCTAATCAATCTCAAATTTTTGACGTTTTTTTTTTTTAAGGAGGGAGTGGGTGGTCGATCTAGAAGACTAGAACGGTTTCTTTGGAGGATTTTTGGTTTTTCATTTACTGTAATTTTAAGGCTTTGATTTGGTTGATTTCAAGCTTTTGTTGGAGGTGCTGTGTTCGGAGTTTATTCTTCCCCCTTTGGTCCCCATCTGTTTTTTTGGATTCTTGCGGTTGTTTTCAAGGTTGGCCTTGAGATTTCTGAGGTTCAGGGTGACGCTAAAAAATCTACCCTAACTTTATATAAGCTTTCACACGTATAATTTTGATAAAATTATATTTAGAAAAAGATTTCAAACTCAATAATTTAGAAACACAGAAAAACCAATTTATTTTGTATTAAGAGAAGGGAACAAAAAAAAACCCCAGATCTACAAGTAGATAGATCATGGGTTTTGTTTCCTGTAACATCCCACATCGTCCAGGGGAGTGATCCTTAAATGTATATACTCATCCCTACCTAGCACGAGGCCTTTTGGGAGCTCACTGGCTTTGGATTCTGTAGGAACTCCGAAGTTAAGCGAGAAGGGGGCCAGAGCACTCCCAAGATGGGTGACCCACTGGGAAGTTGCTCGTGAGTTCCCAGAAACAAAACCGTGAGGGAATGGTAAGCCCAAAGCGGACAATATCGTGCTACGGTGGTGGAGCGGGCCCGGGAAGTGATCCGCCCCGGGCCGGGATGTGACAATTGGAATCAGAGCCAATCCCTGGCCGGAAGTGTGCCGACGATGACGTCGGGCCCCTAAGGGGGGTGGATTGTAACATCTCACATCGTCCAGGGGAGTAATCCTTAAATGTATATTCTCATCCCTACCTAGCACGAGGCTTTTTGGGAGTTCACTGGCTTTGGGTTTCGTAGGAACTCCGAAGTTAAGCGAGAAGGAGGCCAAAGCACTCATAGGATGGGTGACCCATTGGGAAGTTGCTCGTGAGTTCCCAGAAACAAAACCGTGATGGAATGGTAAGCCCAAAGCGGACAATATCGTGCTACGGTGGTGGAGCAGGCCCGGGAAGTGATCCGCCCTGGGCCGGGATGTGACAAATCTATGCCTCGAGCACTCGATTAATTGATATTGGCCTGACTTGAAAACTATCCAATAAAGCCTCTTTTCGATCTTTCACCTTAAGCTTCACTCCAGTAAATCTCAAATCCTTAAGAAGAGGAACATGACAAGCATCCAAAACATTAGTTCTCACTGGAGTCTTCTTACTAAGTGCATCAGCCACAACATTTGTACGGTCATCCAGGTCGTGCAATCATAATCACTAAGCAACTCAATCCACCTTCGTTGCCTAAGATTAAAATCCCTCTGAATAAAATAGATATTGGAGACTCTTATGATCCGTAAAAATCTTGCATTTCTCACCATAAAGATAATGTCTCCAAATCTTCAAACAAAGATGATAGCCGTTAATTCCAAATCATGAGTAGGGTAATTCATCTCATGAGACTTCAATTGTCGTGAAGCATAGGCAATCACCCTACCATGTTGCATTAACACACATCCAAGACCATTCAAAGAAGTATCACTAAAGACCTTATAATTACCGCTATCATCTGGAAGTGCTAAAACAAGTGCATGAGCGAGATAATACTTCAACTATTGGAAACTTTGCTCACAATTATCATCCCACTCGAATTCAACTTCCTTTCTTGCCAACCTCGTCAATGGCAAAGCAATAACTGAGAAATCCTTAATAAACCGTCTATAATAGCCTGTTAAGCCAAGAAAACTCCAAACCTCAGTCACGGTTCGTGGTTGTTCCAAATTCTCCATTGCTGCTACCTTTTAAAGATCCACTTGAATACCTTGAGCAGTTATCACATGTCCCAAAAATGCCACTTGATTCATCCAACATTAGTATTTACTGAACTTGGCATACTACCGATGTTCCCTCAATTTCTTTTGTACCAATTTAAGATGTCTAGCATGGTCTGCTTTCGACTTAGAGTACACCAGAATATCATCAATGAAAACAATAACAAACCTGTCGAGATATTCCTGGAATACTTCATTCATCAAATCCATAAAAGCAGCAGGCGCATTCGTTACTCCGAATGGCATCACCAAAAACTCATAAAGACCATAACGAGTCCTGAAATCAGTCTTAGGAACATCCTCACTGCTAATCTTCAAATGATAATAACCAGACCTCAAATTAATCTTTGAAAACACACAGGCACTTCTAAGCTGATCAAACAATCATCAATGCGCGGCAATGGATAACGGTTCTCAATCGTTACTCGATTCAATTGCCTATAATCAATGCATAGCCTTAAGATCTCGTCTTTCTTCCTCACAAGCAAAACTAGGGCTCCACAAGGTAACGTACTAGGTTGAATGAAACCTTTATCAACCAATTCCTGCAACTGAACCTTCAATTCCGTCAACTCAGCATGAGCCATTCTATAATATAATATCTGTACCTGGAGACAAATCAATAGTGAACTCCATATCTTTGTCCGGCGGCAATCCAAGTAAATCCTCAAGGAGAACATCAGGACAATGTCTAACCACCTTTACATCTTCCACACTACTCAGAGTAGCATCATTTAGCACCACATGAGCTAAGTATCCTTGGCAGCCTTTCAATAACAACCTATTTGCTTTCATAGCAGAAATAACGGCATACCTTACTCCACTTTGCTCAACCACAAAAGTAACCTCTGGTAATCCAAGACAATAGAAAGTAACTAATTTCCCGTAGCAATCTATCTTGGCACGATTATAACACAACCAATATGTGCCTAGAATAACATTGAAATCCACCATATCTAACATAATAAAATTCACTACCATAACTACATCTTCTACCATCACTGAACACTCTGAATAAACACAATACTAACATATAATGACCTCCCTGATTACTTGCTTAACGAATCCCAACAGATAAGTTATTAATATTACGGTCTGCAGCCCGCAATACCAATAACTCACTGTTGTCTTGATAAGTAAGTAACAATTCCCGAGGGTGCAATATTACCATTTTAACCCTAATTGGGAAATACATATATACGTCTCAATCGTGCTCATTCAATACTTTCTTTGCAACATCGTCAAGAACATAAAATTTCAACATCACAATCAATAAACTCTAGCAAGGTGACCAAAAATGTTTAACGTACCCATAATCAAGTCCAAAAGATTCTAAGAATCTTGCAATGATATGTTAACACACATCTGGCTTATTGTCGTCCCCCACGACCTCTATTAGTTTAAATACCTCGCCCTTGCTCATCACGGCCTATCTGACCATTACTACTAAATCCAGAAACCTGCTGAATCGGCGCTAGTGGTGGCAAAGAATACTACTGGGCATCTACTAATTCTGGGGATAATTTGCAGCTCTATGTCCCATTTATCCACATGTAAAGCATCATCTGCTTTTTTGCCTACATTCTCCAAAGTGTCTATTATTGCACCTACAGCACAAAGGTACATTTCTTCCACCAGCATCTCTCTACCTCTGGAATCTGGAACCTCCAATAAATCTACTACCTCACCTCTGACCAATGGCACTAAAACCTTCGCTGGAAAGACTAGAACTAGCTTCACTTCTTTTGAAGCTCTGAGTTTTGCGAGGTCCTTAAGATGACTGACCTTTACCTTGGTCACATTTCCTTGTCTCCAATTTGTAAACTATTGTTTCTTACCATCAATATATGCCGGAGGAATAAACCTTTTCTTAAATAACTCTTTAAGCAATTCTCAATCAACTATTTCCTCCGGTGACATCGTATAAGACTACTGTCTCCACCAGGATGTAGATTCAATACTTAGAAACCAGGTAGTCGTCTCGACCCACCTTTCAAAAAGAAGATTCCGTTAACTTGCATCACATGAAAGGTCTTTTCAACATGATTGAGTTATCACTCTGCTCCCTCAGGTTCTTCATTTCCCAAAAAAAAAAATTGATTCAGCTTCAAGTTATAAACAGTCTCAAGAGAAATCCTTTGGATAATTGACTGAATCACAATAGCAATAGCTTCCCTTAACTAAGCTATATCGTGAAACTAGGCTCATCTGAATGACGGGCTCTTTACGAGGTGGTATAGTTCTGACAGAAAGCACTAAGAATTCTCAAGATATACAGGACTGCAACCTAGGCTCTGATACCAACTAACACACCCCGTCCCAAGGAGGGCGTGCTGGCTGTCACGTGAGAGTGACGTAACTATGTGCACAGCGCGGAAGCTAATAAGATCAATAGAAATACGACTAAATAGAAACCAACTACTAGCCGTACTATCCAAATAACATGCAAATGAGAGTCTAAGTGTATAAATACACATTTAGAGCAATAAGAACGTCTAGTTGCAGTCAAGGATAATCACTAAGATATAACACCCAAAGGTGAATCCTACTTTTGTGAATTCTGTCAGAACACCGTTGAATCCCTCGTGGCCACCAAAGCACTGCTACCTAGAACCTGGACGGGCGAAAAAACAAAACGCGTGAGTGAGCAAAAACAAATCTTTTCAAAAGCTTTTCTCTTTTCAAAGGTTCTAACCCCTCGCCGTAAAACCTGTATAATTTCCCAGAAAAATAGCATATATACATATATACTCATCTCAACTCATAAATTCAAAATCCTGCCAAAAGTAGTGATATGTAAGGTATATGCCATGCCAAATATATCTCATCAAATCACATAAATATATCAGGTGAAATAACTCATCACATATGATAACATGTCCACCGAGTGATCAGCTCAGCTGAACTATAGCTCAGAATCAATCTCATCATAACTCATCATCACATATGTATATATATCCTGCACACGAGTCAGAATAACCTCACGTGGTCTCACCGACAAGACTGGGTGTAAATAAATACGCTCTAATGCTACGATCACGTGAAGGCTGTGCGCTAATCACGGGTCACCTACGAGTCGAACCCACTAAAACTGGTCTATTCGACAAGACTGTGCACCTAACTTGGATCCAAGGTGAGCGTATGGTGCGGGAGGTGAACATCAAGTGAAGGACTATGCCCTGACCCTGGGCGGGAGCATTAACACCGGGGTGCGGTTTATGAGCTTTCAATACATCTCACATAATCATCATTTCATATAAATCATTCTTTATCATCGATATATACTCACCTGATACTTACATGTGCGTCCACAGCACCAATTACCATTATATACAGCTACTAATGCATGAATAAAATAGATATATACTTTGCATAGCATATCATATCACATTTCATATCAAATTTCACTTAATTGATTTTTTGGGAAAAATCTCATTTATATAGGTATATACGGAAAACAAAAGCCCACTCATAGATAAGTCGAAGGGTCATAACCCCCGAGCCTTAATTGATGGCGCTCGTCCTCTGGATAGGCCTCACCTATATACGTAATAACCGAATAAACGTTATTTAACGCACATAACCAACAATAGGTAATAACTTCTCATATATTGCTCAATTTGGGTATATGAATATACCACAGTGATCTACACAATCTTAGGATCATCCCCATATTTTTAGAAAAATTTTCCGACCACCCACGCGCCAACAAGGGCATGGCCTTACGCGCGGCCACGTGACATGCACACTGACGGCGTCAGTTAACCTCGTTAGGAATATTCCGTCAAAAAGTAGCATATTCCGTTAAAACTAACCTGACGCCATTGGAATATTCTGTTAACTTTGACGGAATATTCGTCTTCTTCTCCAGCGAGTCACCGGATTCCGTCGTCGTCGCCGTTTGTGTCGCTGGAAACTGGAAAACTGAAAATTCTTATTTTCTTTTTCGATTCTTCACCATTTTTCACAAAATTGGTACCAAAATGAAGCTAATAACATGTAGAATCACATTATATAAGTTTCAAGGCTTAAAATTCACTAGACTTTCCCCGAGAAAGATCGATAGTTCGGCTTACCTAAAATCACGTCAATCTCGGCCCTCCGATGTCCATTTCCTTCCAACGAAGTACCCCGACACTCGTGAGGACCTCCTTAAGCTCCTTGTGAGCTTGAAATTCCCTGTAACAAACAATTTTACGTCCATATGAACAGTGCATGAAAATTGGTTTCTCGGGTTCTCGAGGTATCGAAGGTATCCTTACCTGAAATGGGTACCAATCAACTCGAAACGGCATGAGGAATGCAATGGTGTGCTTAAATCCCTCGATCTGCAAGGTTCCAAAGGGTTTTGGGTGTCGTCCGTACAAGGGAGGAGAGATGGTGTGAGTTCAAGATAGAGAACACGGGATAGAAGAGAGAGAAAGGGGGTGTGTGGTCTAGGATTGGTCAGCAACCCAAAAATACAAAAATCTAGTCCTAATTGGTTCCAAACAATTAGGACTTCATTTCATTGGCCCAAAACCAAGTTTAAACCACACAACACAATTTAACGTCCCAAGGGCAATATCATCTTTTCACACCAATGATAAATATTTTCTGGGACGGGCTGTAACATTTCCCCTTTATGTGAACTTTTAAATTATTTTACATAAATCGTGAGGTATTTTTCTTATTTAATTACTAACCTTGTCAGTATGGGACTAAAAAATTTAATCACATTTTCGAGTCTTTAATTAATATGTTTAAGCAATGCATGAGCACCTAATTAAACCTAGTAGACTAGTATTGGTAAAGACATACATATATTAATTTATTGAAAACTAATACTAAGGAGACCAAATTTTAAATCAAATTTTGTAAACCATATGATATGATTGTTGATGATTTGATTACTATTTAATTGTTGATTAACGCGCTATTTTCTATTCGTGACACGTTATATGATCTGCAAATTTAGTCTACCTTGCATTACTCTTTGTTGAAGGTTAAACTTGAATTGGAACGAACCTCTAAAAATTGCAATCAACATAACCACAAATAGGGTTTCGAACCCGCAACATCCTTTTTAATTTTAAGGAGGAGAAACCACCCCTTCTTGTTAGACTTGATTATTTAACCAAATTTTATAAATTTATACTCTTTTGAAAACATATATGAATATACCACCTAATATTTTTGGTGCCCTAATTTTTTGAGGCGCCTAACGGCTCGCATTTGGCCTGGGCCAGCTCTGGTTGTTCTTCATCTCTGCTTCCGGGTGCGATATTAGAAACTTAAAACTGAAAAGCTAAAAGTAAAATTGAAAATAGAAAATTTTGTGAGTGATACTAAACCCACTTCATTGTCTTATTTTTCCACCCCATTTTAATAAAAATGATAATGACATATTTATACTTCAGAAAAAGACTTTTAGACCCCTATTTATAAATTTATTATAATCTTCCTATCCAAAAAATGGAAAACGAATGAAAAAACTGAAAAAGCTTAGCAACCTTTCACCTCCCCCAGCCTGTTTCTCTCTCTCTCTCTCTCTCTCTCTCTCTCTCTCTCTCTCTCTCTCTCTCTATGTGAATTTCTTTTACCATCTTGAAGAAAAGCTCAAAGGGGTTGCAGCATGAACAAATCTAATTTGAATTTCTACGGTTCTAGTTAGTGAAGAAAACTATGTGAATTTCTTTTACCATCTTGAAGAAAAGCTCAAAGGGGTTGCAGCATGAACAAATCTAATTTGAATTTCTACGGTTCTAGTTAGTGGAGAAAAACCGAAGGCGATTGAATTGGTTTTATCTTGGATGCTTAGTTGTGAGAGAGAATGGCGTTGTTGTTTTTTATATGAAGAAAGCTTCAACAGCTGAGTTGGATGCTTTCTTTCCAATTAGACCAGAATTTGTAAGATGGCGTGCTGCTTTCTCTGAAGATGGTCATTTGGATGCAGCCAAAGTGCTTGGACGAATCCAATGGTGGGGTCTGAGAATTCTTGTTAGGTTGCTTTGATCCAAGTAGCACATTCGATGAACGAAATCAGCTCAGGCAGTGCCATAGGTAATATATAAAATAAAAAAAGAAGGTTATTTTGGGAATAATAGTGGGTGGGAAATAACATTTTAAATTTGTAAGTTTCTATAGTGGGTGAAATTATAATGTGGGTGAAAAATAGGATAATGAGGTGGGTTTAGTATCACTCTTTTATATTTACCCCATTCACAAGCGTATTTTAAGAAAAGCCCTTATATTTTAGGGAACTTTCATGAAAAATGGCTTGGGCCAAGTTTATTTTAATAAAAAACCATGCTATAACTTTATTTAATAAAAAAGACTTAAATTTTAATGAAAAACCCTTAAATTTTAATAAAAATGACAAAAGAACTTAAATTTTAATGAAAAATGACAAAATCTGACGCGTGGACTCACGGTACACTGTTTATGAAACTTACTACACTGTACGGTACACTGTTTATGAAACTTACTATACTGTTTATGAAACTTATAACACTGTTTATGAAACTTACTACACTGTTTATGAAAACTTACGACACTGTTTTAGAAATAGTGCCTTCTCCGGTTTCGCTACATCCCTTAGCAACAACCACATTCATGATGGTGATGATGGTGGTGGATAGGATCCCCGTCACCTCTACCAAATGGTTCCCAGTAAACACCACCACCTACCACCCTACGCAACCCCCCAACTCTTCCTCCGCGATCCTATCCACCACCTCTCGATCACCTCCGATTCCCACACACCCTATCCTCCACGACCCATCTCTACTGATGACAAACATGAATCAGAGAGAGAGAGAGAAGCAGCGTTGCTTGTGTTAGTTAGGATTTCATGGTAGTTTCAATCTTCCTAATAGTTTTTTTTTTTTCATAAAAAAATGTTGGAAAGAGCAAAAGAGTAATTACAGGGATCCTATCTCCTGTCAAGGATTTGGAAAAAATCATTTTTCAGAATTTTGATTAAAATAGTTGGTGTTTACATTCAAAATCGAGCATCCAATTTGTAGGAATTGGGAGAAACAAAAAAAAAAGTACCTGTAAAAGCAATGAAATGAGGCTTTTAGCTTCTTCAATCAAAGGAGAGGCAGACACCATAAATTATGTAATTTAATCAAATCATTGGTGAAAGAGAGTTTGCGGTTGAGAAGTTTGGGGAAAGTTGGTGAAAGAGAGTAATCAAACCATTTGAAAGATGGTCACTGGATAATACGTGGAATTCCAGTAGGAAGATTTGTAGCCTTCGATCTGAAATGTTTGTGCAGGTGAAGGATTTGGGTGGCGTGCTCCTTGCACACGCCTTAGTTAGGTTTTGTTGTTTTGTTTTTTTTATTTTTCTCTTGTTCTTATCATTAAAAAAAGTTATAGGATGGTTTTTTGTTAAAGTTCAAAGTTTTGAGGCCCTTTTCATTAGTTTTCCTTATATTTTAATACAAACTCATTGGCTATATTTCTCACTCGACTAACTTCCCGTGATGGCCTTAAGTTGATGAGTTAACTGATAATTTGCTTATAATTTGATTTATGACCATTTTCATAATTTGTTTTTAATATGTTTTTAAGTTGTTCTTAGTCCTCAAAAGCAGTTTCAGACATATTCTTTTTTTTTTTAATAGAGAAATATATTTACACTAAGAGAGTAAAAGAATAAATTGGTTGCAAAACTCGTCATTTTTGAAATTCCGACTTAACATCATTCACTTACAAGTGAATATGGATATCACTAGACCGTGCTACTAAGGGTCAATTTGGGATTGTTGTGCTTTTAAGAAAATACTTCTACTGTATTTCAAGAATAATCAAATGTAAAATAAAGCAGTTGAGCGTATTGTTCTTTTAAAAGTGTTGTGAGTATGAAAACATTGAAAAATCGTTTGGTTAATTTTAAGGTAAAAGTAATATAATTGTATATAATGACAAAAATGGACATGATAGTGTGGGCGATGATGACGACGACAAGGGTGGCGAAAGCAATGGTTGTGATGGTGGCGGTGGTGGTGGCGGTGGCGGTGCCAATAAAGGGGTGGGGAAGTTGGGTCGCAGTGGTAACAATGGTGGTAGGGGTGGCGACAACAGCGAAGGTGGCGATTGTGGTGGCAGTGGTGGTGGTTGTGTATACGGTGGTGATGGAGGCGATGACGATAGCGATGGTAGTGGCAGTTGTGATTTTGGTGATAATGGTGGTGATGGTGGCGCCATTGTGCAGTGATGGTGGCAACAATGTGGTGGTAATGGCAATGTTGGTGTACGAGGTTAGGGTTTGTCGTGGTAGATGGTGGTGGTCACTTTGTTCTGCAAAAATAAAATAAATCTAGAAGGATAAATAAAGTTATTTTTAAAAATTAATGAGCATATTACATAAATTTAAAATATTCATTAAAGGCTCCACTCCGTTTAGTACCTACAACATAGATTAGTTAACACAGTTAACCTGCGATAGAGGTACAAGAAAAAATTGAATACGAATTAGTACCAGTAAAAAGGAGAAACAATATTTATTTTTTATATTCAATCCTAAAATTAAGTAAACGATAAACATATAAACAGGGGATGACATTTATCACCATTTAACAAAAAAGATAATAAAAATAAAGGTGTGAATAATCAGTGAATGGACGTAACCCAAAAAAGTGGACTAAACCCAATAACACTCACAAAATTGGACTTATATAAAGTTTACTTTAGTATTAGTTTTTGGATAATGCTAGAGAAACCATTACACCTAATTCGGTAAACCAAATGATGTGCTGCTTTTAAAAAGCTATTGTTTGGAAGCCATTGCTTTTAAAATAAGCAGGATATTTGACACGCCCCGATCCCGATGTCCTGGGGACATCGGGATGGTCACGTGTTGGCCGACACCCGAGGGGTGACGAAAGCCATTAAATTAATGAGAATGCTGAGAACATGTGAAACATGCACAAACATAAAGGCTAGATTCCAGGATAACGAAACAATATTCAACTTCTAACAATGAAATAAAATGATAGTGCATGGCATGTTCAGAGCATACATCTAATACAGAGTACAAGCGGAATTTAAGATAAGAAAGTGCTATTACAAGAGGTGCCGAAACAGGAGGAAGATAGCACGATATCAATGGTAGGGGAATGCTTCGTAGCTCAAGTCCCAGTCCTAGTTTTCTACTCTTGAAGGGGGTGCAAAATAAACATGAGTGGACCAATTTGATATACATATATAATAAAACAGTTATCAACATATTAACCCCCAGGTTTTATGAAAACACATATATCATGATAAAATAGGTTTTCCGAAACCTAGCATGTCGCGCGATGTCTCAAAAACATAACTCGCATATGCATAGTCACTAGTGAATGTCCATAACCCTCCAGGCCCTCTGCCATCTTCTCGTCCCTGGTCTTAAAAGCCAGAGGAAATAACTCTCCAGGCCCTATGCCATCTTCTCATCCCTGGGAATACTCATCCAGAGGAAAAACCCTTCAAGCCATATGCCAGCACTGTAACCGTCGCCCCGTGGCAGAAAGTGGACCACTAGGTAAGTACAAACCAATGAATATACGTACATTTGAAAAGAATCTTCATAGTATAAAGTCATCCATCATCTATACTATAAAAAAGTGTTCAAAACGTCTTCTAATATCATATCATCATCCACCAGATATTCTATAAGAACACGGGTTATAAGAAAAATAGTAATAATTCAAAATAGCCTCAGTAAGCACAATATCTCATAAAGCATTTCATAAAACATAATCATAAAATCATGCCTTCCATGTGTGCAATTCTACTATAAAACATGCATTTTAAAAGGGGTTCACTCGCAGTACTTCACCGTCGAAAAGCCGCGCTGCTAGCAAAGGCACAAATGCCACAATATATGCACCTAAGCACATAAAGGATATACTTAGTCAAACTCTTATCAAACGACTTAATTTGGGAAAACGAACTTCAGAAACAAGTCCAGGATGTCGGAATTAGTCTAGGAGAGGTCTCGAACGAAATCCTGAAAGTCAATCGTCAACGTTGACCAGTCCAAGTCAACGGTCAACGATCAACGTTGACCGGGTCAACGGTCAGTCAAACTGGTTCGATCAACGGGTCACGGGCCTGGGTCAAATGGTTTTAAGCCAAACCGAGTTAGGCTTCGGTTTAAAAAGGGAAATAGGTTTGGGTTTGAAGCCCCTAACAGAAACCGGCCCAAGGCCCTAGTTTGAATGACCCAAAGGCTTAAAGCCTAAGGGTTTTCTGGGTTGGATACGAAACGGGCCGTAGGCCCTAAATATAAAGGCCTGAGGCCTTTGGGTTTTTAAGGAACTCAAAATAAAAATAAAAAAGGTAATGGGCATGGGTTTTGGGCTGCGGCGGGCCTAAGGCCCGATGGTCTCTACACGGCCTGACATGCCTGGTCTCGACGGAAAGGCACGTCGAAGCTTTCCCAACTCCGGCCGACTGCAACCAAACGTCCTAGGCTCTGATCTACACACCAAAATGAAGTACATAGAGAAGGGGAGAGGTTAGTACCCTTGGTTCGCCATAAATCGACGAGGAAGTGGCCGAATTCCTCTGGACACCCACAGTTTCACCGGAGATGGGTGTGTTTTCCTTCAAGCCTATCCCGTGCTAAACCTTGTCATAACAAGCTTAAAGTTCAACGATCCCGTCCGAGAACAAATATCCAAGACAGAAGGAAGAGACCCGAAGCTTACCTAACTGGAAAAACGAGAGAATCTCGCCGGGATCTGGGTTCGGGTTTCTCGAAGCTTGCAGGGATAGAAAATAGGGTGAAGGAGATCCTTACGAGTGTGAAGGTACGGGGTTACCACCTGTGGTGATCGTAGCTGGTGCAGGTAGGCTCGAATGGGGAAAGTACGAGGGAAAGTGAGTGCAGAGAGTGACGGGAGAGAGAGAGAGAGAGATGAGAACAGAGAAAGTAAAAGGGAAATGGGGGTCATGGGTGGGGAGAAGAGAAAGAGAGTGGGAGTGAGTTAGGGTGCTGCCACTTGGCAGCCTAGGAGAGTTAGAGAATCCAGATGAATGGTTCTGATTTAATAAAGATGAGGGACTAATTTGCAACTTTCATAAAGTTTTTGGGAGAAATAAGAGGTTGCAATTATAATTGGGGATGAGATATAACAATTTACCCCCCTTATAAAAAAATTTGCCCCCAAAATTACAAACTTAACCAAATAAAAACGGATACTAATTCAACATCAAATCCTCAGCTTCCCACGTCACTTCCTCAATAGTATGGTTTCTCCAAAGTACCTTCACTAACGGGATAACTTTGTTCCTCAAAACCTTATCCTGACGATCAATGATAGTCACTGGTTCTTCGACATAGCTAGCATCCTGGTTCACTTCCAGTGGCTCTGATTAAATGATATGAGAAAGATCTGATACATATTTTCGAAGCATGGAAACATGGAAAACATTGTGAATCTGAGACAGCTCAGGAGGTAATTCCAATCTGTAGGCAACCACACCAATCCTCTCGGTGATCTGATAAGGACCAACGTACCGGGGACTCAATTTCCCTCGCTTACCAAATCGTACTACACCTTTCCAAGGGGATAGCTTCAAAAAAACAAAGTCACCAACCTTATACTCACGATCCTTGGAATGTTTGTCTGCGATGCTTTTATGTCGGTCCTGAGCTGCCTTCAAATTTCTTTTAATCAACTGGATGTTAGCATTGGTGGTATCAACAATCTCTGGTCCCACTAACACCCGTTCGCCGACTTCTGCCCAACACAGAGGCGTCCGGCACGCCTTCCTATATAGTGCCTCAAAAGGTGCCATACGGAGGCTCGAATGATAGCTGTTATTGTATGCAAATTCAACCAAAGACAAATAATTATCCCAGCTACCCTTCCATTAGAGAACAGACACTCTCAACATGTCCTCCATGGTCTGAATCGTCTGCTCAGACTGACCATCGGTCTGTGGATGGTAAGCGGTGCTATACAACAGCTGGGTGCCCATAGCGGCATTAAAAGCTTTCCATAATCTAGAAGTAAACCTGGGATCTCGATATGAAACAATGGAGACAGGTATACCATGAAGTCTGACAATATTATCAATAAACAACTTTGCCAGCTTCTCTAGTGAGTAGGTCTGTCGAACAGGCAAGAAATGAGTGGACTTGGTAAGTCGATCTACTATCACCCAAATACCATCAAGTCTCGACTGTGTCCTCGGTAGACCA
Source organism: Heteromeles arbutifolia (assembly GCA_024362995.1). NCBI lineage: Eukaryota > Viridiplantae > Streptophyta > Magnoliopsida > Rosales > Rosaceae > Heteromeles > Heteromeles arbutifolia. Next base: position 27,686,061 of record JANCRC010000006.1, read on the forward strand.
TACACAAAATCCATGGTAATATCCTCCCATTTCCATGCAGGTATTGGAAGGTTCTGCTGTAGTCCTCTAGGTCTTTGCCTCTCAGCTTTTACCTGCTGGCAAACAATGCATCTACTCATATAATCTGCTATATCCCATTTCATTCCAACCCAGTAGTAGAACGGGTGAATGATGCGATAGAGTTTGGTGCTCCCCGGATGCATAGCATACACTGAGATGTGTGCCTCATCCAGGATTGCCTTTTTCACCGTTTCATTGTCCGTAGGTACATACATCCTGTTTTCTAGCATCATGGCTCCATCACTTCGGATAATAAAATCTTTCTTATTCTTTTTCTCTACCTGTTCCTTTAACGCTGCACATTTCGGATCAAGTTCCTGAGCTTCCAAAACCATATCCACAAAAATAGGTATCACCTAGAAATGTGTTAACCAAGCTCCCTGCCTACCAGGTTCCACAATAACGCCGATTTCTCGAAGAGAAAATAGTAACGGTACATGGATAGTCCGAAGAGAGGCAAGTTGTCCATGATATTTCCGGCTAAGCGTGTCAGCCACAACATTGGCATGCCCAGGATGATACTCAATCGTGCAGTCGTAGTCGGAGATGAGTTCCATCCATCTTCTCTCCCTCAAATTCAATTCTGGCTGAGTAAAGATATACTTCAAGCTTTGGTGGTCAGTGAAAATGCAACACTTCACACCATACAAGTAATGTCTCCAGATTTTTAAAGTAGAAACCACTGCTCCGAGTTCCAAGTCATGTGTGGGGTAGTTCCTCTCGTGAGTCTTGAGTTGTCTGGAAGCATAGGCAATGACTCTCCTGTGCTGCATCAGTACACAACCCAACCCTGATAGAGATGTATCCGTGTAAATCTCAAACTCACCGTCTACGTCTGGAAGGGCGAGGACGGAAGCTTGAGTAAGACGTCGTTTTAACTCCTGGAAACTCCATTCGCAATCTTCGTCCCACACAAAACTGACTTCCTTCCGAGTCAACTTAGTCAGAGGTAAGGCGATTACTGAGAAACCTTGAACAAATCACCGATAATAACTTGCCAAACCCAGGAAACTTCTCACCTCTGTAACGTTCCTCGGTTACTCCCACGAAGACACTGCAAAAACTTTCTGAGGGTCCACACTAATTCCCTCAGCATAAACTACGTGTCCGAGAAAGCTGATCTGATTTAGCCAGAACTGACACTTACTGAATTTAACATACAGTTGCTGACTTCTCAACCTCTCCAAAACCACCCTTAAATGTTTCCTGTGCTCCGCCACACTCTTGGAATATATTAGGATGTCATCAATGAACACAATCACAAATCGGTCCAAATATGATTTGAAAACTCTGTTCATCAAGTCCATGAATGATGTAGGTGCATTCGTTAATCCGAAAGGCATAACACGAACTCATAGTGTCCATACCTAGTTCGGAAAGCAGTTTTCGGTACATCTTCTTCTCGGATCAGTAACTGATGGTAACCCGAGCGAAGATCGCTCTTAGAGAATACTTGGGCACCCTTTAACTGATCAAACAAGCCATCGATCCAAGGTAAAGGATAACGGTTCTTCACTATCACTCGGTTCAACTGTCGATAATCGATGCAAAGTCTCATCGATCCATCCTTATTTTTAACGAACAGAACATGAGCACCCCAGGGAGACATACTGGGTTGGATGTATCCTTTATCCACTAGTTCCTGAAGTTGAATCTGCAATTCTCTTAACTTAGCTGGTGCCATCCGATATGGTGGTAATGAGATAGTGTTTGTACCTAGAAGTAAATCGATGATGAAATCGATCTTTCTCGCAGGCGGTAACCCTGGAAACTCATCTGGAAACACATCGGTGTATCTCTTCACCACGGGTATATCCTCCGGCCTCAACAGAGGTTCTTCCCTCGTGACTACGTGGGCTAAGAAGCCCACGCACCCTTTATGCAATAACTTATGCACCTGGATAGCAGAAATTATACTATTAGGAAAAATTCGTCGCTCACCCTGAAACGTGACCGACTGTCGTCCAGGCCAATTGAATATCACACATTTTTCCCTACACTCAACAGAAGCATAGTGCCTGGATAGCCAATCTATTCCTAGAATGACATCGAACGTCGCAAGTTGGAAATGAATTAAGTGAGCCTCCATGAGTTCCCCTTCAACTACTACAGGGAAATCTCTATATTCCCACTGAGCACAAAAGAGCTCTCCATGTGCTACTTGTACTAGCATATCGTATCTAAGTAGGGTGGGTAGTGAGTTAAAGTTACGTGCAAAGGATGGAGATGCAAAAGATAATGTGGCACCTGGATCAATCAGAACTCTAGTTGGAATACCACAAATAGACAACGTACCAGTGATAACACGGGGATCATGCTCAGCCTCCTGCTGAGTCATGGCATTAATATGCCCATGAACCTGACGCTCTGAACCACTGTTACAACCACCACGAGTCATATGACCCTGATTGCTACAGCCTGCTCTATTCCCCTAATTATGGCCGCCTGAAGCCGCTCCGGACTGCTGTGCCTGTCGTTGAGTAGAAAACTGGGTGCTGCAGCTACCACCACTACTACCCCCAAAACTATGACTGCTGATGCCACTGCCACCGTAGTTCTGACTACTATTGCTGCCACCAAAACTCTTGCTGCTACCACCGCCGTAGTTCTGATTATAACCTTGACTACTACCACTGCCGTAGTTCTGACTATTATTGCTGCCACCAAAACTCTGCCTACTACTATAATTCTGTATGGTGGCGTAGTCACCTCCACTGTGACCTGAGCCAGAAGCATAATCAAGACGTGGGTGGCATACCACAATCCTAAGCTATATGACCCGTGCCACCACACCGATAACACACACTCGGCCTTACTGAAGGATCGCCTCGCCGACTCACTACCTAAGCCATCACTAGATGATCCTGAACCCTGACCCCGATGTTTAAAAGTGTGAGAGTGTTTGGGACCAACAGGGTTAGAAGAACGAGCGGGTTCCCTTATGCTCCGAGATCGGAAACCACGACCTCCTTGATTCTGGTAACGAGGTCGGTTCTATCTCTAGGACTGATTCTGCAACCGAAACTGATCCTGCTGAAGACTGTCCCATCAAGACTGTTCGATACTCAAACACATTTCGATTATAACCTCGTAAGTTCTAGGCCTCTGAGCAGCCACAAGGTCACGGTAGTCTTGGTTCAATGCAATCCGTCCCTGTATCAACATCTCTTTTGGATTCCCATACGTTACATCATGATGTCTCGATAAGCACCGGAAAGTATTATCAAACTCGGTGATATTCAAATCACCTTGGCGAAACTCCAGAAACTCTTGCCTCTTTCTTAGCTGATAACTAGGGATCAAGAAATGTGCACTGAAAAGTCTCCTGAATGTAGCCCAAGTCATATAAGAACCAGGTGGACGAGCCTGCTTCGTTGATCTCCACCAAACTCCTGCATCTTTCTGAAGAAAATAACCAGCAGTATTTGCCCATTCAGTCATTGGGCATTTCATAACCTCAAGAGTATCTTCCATTTTCTCCAGCCAATCCTCAGCCTCCTCACAGGCTCCAACTACTGCAAGATCTGAAACACCGTGGTTACGAGCAATTTCCATGTAAGTACGGTTAGGCTTATTGCTGGTAGGAAAGGCATTACGCATGGCATCAGTCAACTGCCAAATTCTGCCCAATAAACCAGAACGAGCTCGTCGAGGTACATTCCCACCAGGATTATCCATGATTCTGATAAGAAATAGACAAGATTTAGAAGAACAGAAGATTAAGGATGCAAGATGGAATATGTTTACCCCAAGGAAAGAAAGATGTCCTAAGTATGCTCTGATGCCAATCTGACGCGCCCCAATCCCGATGTCTTGAGGACATCGGGATGGGCACGTGTTGGCCAACACCAGAGAAGTGACGAAAGCCATTAAATTAATGAGAATGCTGAGAACATGTGAAACATGCACAAATATAAAGGCTAGATTCCAGGATAACGAAACAATATTCAACTTCTAACAATGAAATAAAATGATAGTGCATGGCATGTTCAGAGCATATGTCTAATACAGAGTACAAGCAGAATTTAAGATAAGAAAGTGCTATTACAAGAGGTGTCGAAACAGGAGGAAGATAGCACGATATCAATGGTAAGGGAATACCTTGTAGCTCAAGTCCCAGTCCTCGTTTTTTACTCATGAAGGGGGTGCAAAACAAACATGAATGGACCAATTTGATATACATATATAATAAAATAGTTATCAACATACTAACCCCTAGGTTTTATGAAAACACATATATTATAAGATCTCACATCGCCCAGGGGAGTGGATCATGTGAGCCTTATATGTATATTCCCATCTCTACCTAGCACGAGGCCTTTTAGGAGATCACTGGCTTTGGGTTTCGTAGGAACTCCAAAGTTAAGCGAGAAGGGGGCCAGAGCATTCCTAGGATGGGTGACCCACTGGGAAGTTGCTCGTGAGTTCCTAAAAACAAAATCGTGATGGCGTGGTGGGGGCCCAAAGCGGACAATATCGTGCTACGGTGGTGGAGTGGGCCCGGGAAGTGATCCACCCCAGGCCAGGATGTGACAATTTGGTATCAGAGCCTAACCTGGCCGCGTGTGTACCGACGAGAACGTCGGGCCCTTAAGGGAGGGGTGGATTGTAAGATCCCATGTTGCCCAGGGGAGTGGATCATGTGAGCCTTATATGTATATTCCCATCTCTACCTAGCGCGAGGCCTTTTGGGAGCTCACTGGCTTTGGGTTCCATCGGAACTCCGAAGTTAAGCGAGTACGTGCGAGAACACTCCCATGATGGGTGACCCACTAGGAAGTTCTCGTGTGAGTTCCCAGAAATAAAACCGTGAGGGCGTGGTCGAGGCCCAAAGCGGACAATATCATGTGAGCCTTATATGTATATTCACATCTCTACCTAGCGCGAGGCCTTTTGGGAGCTCACTGGCTTTGGGTTCCATCGGAACTCCGAAGTTAAGCGAGTACGTGCGAGAACACTCCCATGATGGGTGACACACTAGGAAGTTCTCGTGTGAGTTCCCAGAAATAAAACCGTGAGGGCATGGTCGAGGCCCAAAGCGGACAATATCGTGCTATGGTGGAGTCGTGCCCGGGATGTGGTGGGGGCCCGGGCCGGGATGTGACATATATCATGATAAAATAGGTTTTCAGAAACCTAGCATATCGCGTGGTGTCTCAAAAACATAACTCGCATATGCATAGTCACTAGTGAATGTCCATAACCCTCCAGGCCCTATGCCATCTTCTCGCCCCTGGTCTTAAATGCCAGAAGAAATAACTTTCCAGGCCCTATGCCATCTTCCCGTCCCTGGGAATACTCATCTAGAGGAAAAACCCTTCAGGCCCTATGCCAGCACCGTAACCGTCGCCCCGTGGCGAAAATGTAAACCACTAGGTAAGTACAAACCAATGAACATACGTACATTTGAAAAGCATCTTCATAGTATAAAGTCATCCATCATCTATACTATAAAGAAGTGTTCGAAACGTGTTCTAATATCATATCGTCATCCATCAGATATTCTATAAGAACACGGGTTATAAGAAAAATAGTAATAATTCAAAATAGCCTCAGTAAGCACGATATCTCATAAAGCATTTCATAAAACATAATCATAAAATCATGCCTTACATGTGTGCAATTCTACTATAAAACATGCATTTTAGAAGAGGTCCACTCACAGTACTTCGCCGTCGAAAAGCCGCGCTACTAGCAAAGACACAAATGCCACAATATATGCACCTAAGCACATAAAGGGTATACTTAGTCAAACTCTGATCAAACGACTTAATTTGGGAAAATAGACTTCAGAAACAGGTCCAGGACGTCGAAATTAGTCTATGAGAGGTCTCGGACGAAAACCTGAAAGTCAACCCTAAAAGTCAACGATCAACAGTCAACTGTCAACTATCAACGTTGACCGGGTCAACGGTCAGACCGATTCTGTCAAAGGGTCACAGGCCTGGGTCAAATGGTTTTGGGCCGGACCGAGTTGGGCTTGGGTTTAAAAGAGGAAATGGGTTTGGGCTTGAAGCCCCCAACAAAAACCGGCCCAAGGCCCTAGTTTAAAGGACCCAAAGGCTTAAAGCCTGAGGGTTTTCTGGGTTGGATAAGAAACGGGCCATAGGCCCGAGGCCTTTGGGTTTTTAAGGAACTCAAAATAAAAATAAAAAAGGTAACGAGTATGGGTTTTGGGCTGCGGTGGGCCTAAAGCCCGATGGTTTCTACACGGCCTGACATGTCTGGTCTCGACTGAAAGACACGTCGGAGCTTTCCCAGCTCTGGCCGACTGCAACCAAAGGTCCTAGGCTCCAATCTACACACCAAAATGAAGTAAAGAGAGATTGGGAGAGGTTAGTACCCTTAGTTCGCCGTAGATCGGCCGGGAAGTGGCCAGATTCCTCTGGACACCCACAGTTTCGCCGGAGATGGGTGTGCTTTCCTCCAAGCCTATCCCGTGCTAAACCTTGTCACAACAAGCTTAAAGTTCAACGATCCCATCCGAGAACAAATATCCAAGACAGAAGGAAGAGACCCAAAGCTTACCTAACTAGAAAAACGAGAGAATCTCGCCGGGATATGGGTTCGGGTTCCTCGTAGCTTGCAGGGATAGAAGAGAGGGTGAAGGAGATCCTCGCGAGTGCGAGGGTACGGGGTTGTCACCTGTGGTGATCGTAGCTGGTGCAGGTGGGCTTGAAAGGGGAGAGTGTGAGGGAGAGGAAGTGCAGAGAGTGACGAGAGAGAAAGAGATGAGAATAGAGAAAGTAAAAGGGAAATGGGGGTCACGGGTGGGGGAGAAGAGAAAGAGAGTGGGAATGAGTTAGGGTGCTGCCACTTGGCAGCCTAGGAGAGTTAGAGAATCCAGATGAATGGTTCTGATTTAATAAAGATGAGGTACTAATTTGCAACTTTCATAAAGTTTTTGGGGAGAAATAAGAGGTTACAATTATAATTGGGGGTGGGGTATAACAATATTTTATTTTTACTAAACACTTTTTTATTGTTTAACTGTAATGTGAAACAGTTTTTGATAAAAAAAAAACACTACCAAACTGGACCTTAGTGGTTGATCCTTATTTTATTTGAATAACTATCTATTTTTCTTTTTTGGATTTTTGACACTGTATTCTAAAACTACTATTTTCACTCTAATTATCCGAAGATGAATTAAGACACTGCCTAACTCTTTACATGCAAAATTATTTTTTTCCTAAAAATACTCTTGAGAATGAACGGATTCAATTATGAAGTTTGTCTCAGGTTGTCATTGAAGAAAGAACAACTACTTGTTGCCACTTAGCACTAAGGTTTAGTGGTATTTCTCTTCACTTATAAGTGAGAGGTCTTAGGTTCGATTCTCGCCGAAGTCAAATTTGAACCACATTATTGCATGAGGCTAAGCCCACTTCCCCCCTTAGTGTAGATAATGCCGTTTGTTCAAAAAAAAAAAAAATACTTAGCATGTGAGGGGTGGAGTATTGTCCCACTCTGTGGTGAGGCAGGGTGACGAAGACAATGGAACGAAGGACACCAAGGAGGACGTCTACGTCGGCAATAGCTAGCAACCAGTCAGAGGTCGGAGACTCGGAGAAACCAATCAGGAACAGAAGTGGAGGAACACGAATTGTATTTTTTTAATTTTTCAGATATCAGTGTTTTTAATAACACTATGAAAGTTGCAGCTAAGATGTTGGTGGTTATGTCTCTTAGCTCTCAAAATTTTTCTCCTTTAGCCGCCCACTTGGTTTTTTCTCTTTGTCCTTTCATTTGATATTAATGTTAATTACTTTTTTAATTGTGTTTGTGAAGTGTTGTTCTCCAACATCCTTTTACTTCTTCAACAACATTGCATGACTGCCGTATATTAACAAAAGAATTGTTGTTAGTGTCCGTCCAGACTTTCCCGTTCTGTTTGTAGAGGGTATATTTTCCCCGCCTGCCGAGGTTGTAAAGTTTTGATCGTTGCATTCTCTTTGTTTGTTTCATATGCATCTGTTCCTTGGACTGTAAGTCAATTTAGTGCTCATGTGACATCCCACATCGTTCAGGGGAGTGATCCTTAAATGTATATTCTCATCCCTACCTAGTACGAGGCCTTTTGGGAGCTCACTGGCTTCGGGTTCCCTAGGAACTCCGAAGTTAAGCGAGAAGGGGCTAGAGCACTCCTAGGATGGGTGACCCACTGGGAAGTTGCTCGTGAGTTCCCAGAAACAAATCCGTGAGGGCATGGTCAGGGCCCAAAGCAGACAATATCGTGCTACGGTGGTGGAGCGGGCCCGGGAAGTGATCCGCCCCGGGCCGGGATGTGACAATTGGTATCAGAGCCAATCCCTAGTCGCGTGTTCGCCGACGAGGACGTCGGGCCCCTAAGGGGGGTGGATTGTAACATCCCACATCGCCCAGGGGAGTGATCCTTAAATGTATATTCTCATCCCTACCTAGCACGAGACCTTTTGGGAGCTCACTGGCTTCGGGTTCAGTAGGAACTCCGAAGTTAAGCGAGAAGGGGGCTAGAGCATTCCTAGGATGGGTGTTAAGCGAGAAGGGGGCTAGAGCATTCCCAGGATGGGTGACCCACTGGGAAGTTGCTCGTGAGTTCCCAAAAACAAAACCGTGAGGGAATGGTAAGCCTAAAGCGGACAATATCGTGCTACGGTGATAGAGCGGGCCCGGGAAGTGATCCACCCGGGCCGGATGTGACAGCTCATGAACTGTATATCTGTTTTTTTTCCAAAAAAAAGTTGTTAATTCAAACCCATAAATTGTTTCTCTTGCAGTGATCTTATCGTACAAGTTGCCCAAGTTGTTTGTTGCGTAAAACAAAGCAACTGAACTTTAGGAATTGGTGTTGCTTGTCAAATATAGCAAGCTAACTGTAAGAAATGGCGGAGGATGAAGATGTAATCAAGAAGCAGGTCGCGGCAACATCCAAAGGCCACTCAGCGGTGGAGGATTCCCAAAACAGCAAGAAAGATACAAGCAAGAACAAGGAGGATGGCACCAAAACAGTACCATTTCACAAGCTTTTCTCCTTTGCAGATACCTTGGATTACATGTTAATGTCTGTTGGTACAATCAGTGCCATTGGAAATGGGCTCTGTACGCCTCTAATGACGATAATCTTGGGAGAGGTGATTAATTCTTTTGGAGGAACTGGGAATACCAAAGAAGTGGTGGATGCAGTCTCCAAGGTAATTGTTGTGTGACTAGAAATTGAAGTCAACATATGCATAGAAACTAAGTTAACTAGACAATAGCACAGCAGCAAACTAAAGATAAAAATTCTTTGATCAGATTCCATCAGAATTGTGTCAACTGAACTCTCAACTTCCTTTTTTGAACTTACTTTTTCGATTCTCTAGTATCTGTAGTTTGGTTGCTTAAAAGGATCATCTCCCTCCAAATAAGTTCTGCATTTAGCAACTCTCATACTTGTGACGTTGAATCATAAATAATTTGTCCAATTCGGTCCTCAGGTGGCTGTAAAGTATGTTCACTTGGCTCTAGGTGCTGGCGTTGCTGCTTTTCTACGTAAGTTTTACTGAACTCCCTGCTGGTATTAAACAAATAACTTGGCTTATCGGAGATAACCAGTGTTTTCTATGTGTCAGAGGTATCTTGCTGGATGATTACGGGCGAAAGACAAGCTGCACGAATAAGAAGTTTATACTTGAAAACGATATTGAGGCAAGATGTCGGCTTCTTCGATACAGAAACGAACACTGGGGAAATTGTTGGGAGGATGTCGGGTGATACTGTGCTCATTCAAGACGCCATGGGCGAGAAGGTATTTACATGCCACATAAAACCCTCAAGTTATTGCCATTTTCTCTTGTAACCTATTAACCTGTATTTTTATTTTTCCTTTTCTTCTGTCAGGTAGGAACTGTTATTCAGTTAATTGCAACATTTATGGGAGGCTTTGTTATAGCATTTTTTAAGGGATGGCTTCTCGCCCTTGTCATGGTATCTTCTATTCCCCTTCTTGTCCTCGCTGGTGGGGTCGTGAGCATCCTTACATCGAAGTTGGTAACCCGTGGACAAGCTGCTTATTCAGTGGCAGCAACTGTGGTGGAGCAGACAATTAGTTCAATTAGAACTGTACGCCTACTTGTCCCTAAAATACTTAAAAATGTCTTCGCATAAAACTAAAACTGACTGGAATTCGTAATGCAGGTTGCAGCATTTTCAGGAGAAAAACAAGCTATAGACAATTACAACAACTCCTTAACTGAAGCTTACAATTCTTCTGTGCAAGAAGGTTTGGCATCGGGTTTTGGATTTGGCTTGGTTATGCTTATTATGATGTCTAGTTATGCTTTGGCTATATGGTTTGGCGGAAAGATGATTATTGAAAGAGGATATACAGGAGGAGAAGTAATAAATGTACTTTTCGCTGTATTGACTGGCTCCATGTAAGTTGCAGTTCGATAGAATTTGATGAATGTCGTTGGTAATATGTCTCTGTTTTTACGTGCACTGCAAGAATGCAACTTTTATTTACTACTTTCCCAAAATTGGATATTTGATGCTTAAGTATCAAGATATGAACATGTCTATGTATCTTCAGGGCTCTTGGGCACACATCTCCATGCGTGAGTGCATTTGCTGCTGGACAAGCTGCAGCTTATAAGATGTTTGAGACAATTAACAGAAAGCCGGAGATAGATTCTTATGACACTAATGGACAGCAGTGCCAAGACATCCATGGAGACATAGAACTGAGGGATGTTTATTTTAGCTATCCTGCAAGACCGGAGGAAAAAATATTCCGTGGATTTTCTCTCTCAATACCTAGAGGTGCAACTGCTGCTTTGGTTGGAGAGAGCGGAAGTGGCAAATCAACTGTAATCAGTTTGATTGAGAGATTTTATGATCCCCAATCTGGGGAAGTTGTTATTGATGGCATTAATCTCAAAGATTACCAGCTCAAATGGATCCGACAGAAAATAGGTCTTGTCAGCCAGGAACCCGTTTTGTTTACTTGTAGCATAAGAGATAACATTGCCTACGGGAAGGATGGTGCAACTACAGAAGAAATAAGGGCCGCTGCAGAACTTGCCAATGTTGCTAAATTCATAGACAAATTGCCTCAGGTTAAATTCTCTATCTTGCTTTGAAAGTTTTCAATGAATTTTTCTTAAACAATGAAAGCTTGTTGAGACATCAATGATCTTACAGATTTTTATTTTCCTCTATTGGTTTTGTAACACGCTTTTAGGGACTAGACACGATGGTTGGTGAGCATGGGACTCAGCTATCCGGGGGCCAAAAGCAGAGAGTAGCTATAGCTAGAGCAATCTTGAAAGACCCAAGAATTCTACTTTTAGATGAAGCCACGAGCGCTCTTGATGCAGAATCTGAGAGGGTTGTGCAGGAGGCATTAGACAGAATTATGATTAACCGCACTACTGTCATTGTAGCACACCGTTTGAGCACAGTAAGGAATGCTGACACCATTGCTGTTATACAAAGAGGGACACTTGTTGAAAAAGGTAATGTATTTGTTCATTGGTGTGACAGTTGTTACTCTTTATCATTATTCATTGATTACCTCACATACCCATGTTTTTAAACCGATCAGGTCCACATTCTGAGCTAGTTAAGGACCCTGAAGGAGCATATAGCCAGCTTATAAGGTTGCAAGAAATGAGCAGTGCTTCAGAACAGACTGATGTGAATGGTCACGAAAGGCGTAGTAGTGTGGAATTGGATTCCCAGAATAGCAGCCATCATTCCCTCTCAATCTCATATGATGTGGCCCCTGCACTAGGTGTCCTTGAAATAGCACCTGAAGAATCCGATATTCCTGCTTCAGAATCATCAGTAGTACCTCCAGAAGTCTCACTTCGCCGCCTTGCTTACCTGAACAAGCCAGAGATCCCAGTTTTAATTTTTGCTACTATAGCTGCAATAGCCAATGGGTTAATCTTTCCTTTTTTTGGGCTATTGATTGCTAGTGTAGTCAAGACCTTCTTTGAGCCACCGCATCTACTCCTCAACAATTCTAAGTTTTGGGCATTAATTGCCATTGTTCTTGGAGTGGGGTCTTGCATAACACTTCCATCAAGACAATACCTTTTTGCTGTGGTGGGTAGTAGGTTAATAAAACGAGTCCGATCAATGTGTTTTGAGAAGGTGGTTCACATGGAAGTAAGTTGGTTTGACGATCCTGAGCACTCAAGTGGTGCAATTGGTGCAAGGCTTTCTACAGATATCGCTTATCTCCGAGGGTTGGTTGGAGATGCTTTTGGTTTGCATGTTCAGAACTCATCAACTGCAATTGCTGGCTTGGTTATTGCTTTCGTTGCAAATTGGCCACTCGCTCTTATAACCCTTGTTCTGTTGCCTCTTCTAGCAGTAAATGGTTATTTTCAAGTGAAGTTCATGAAAGGATTTAGTGCCGATGCAAAGGTATATCTCCGAAATCCAAATTTGGAAAAATCTACAACATACAACTTTGTAGCCGGTGCAGTTCAAAACATGATCCAATCTCACCTGCGTAATATGTATAAGACTAATTTTTAATTAACAATGAAAATTCTAAATGTTTGCAGAAAATGTACGAGGAGGCAAGTCAAGTAGCGAATGATGCTGTAGGGAGTATTAGAACAATTGCTTCCTTTTGTGCTGAAGAAAAGGTGATGCAATTATACCAGAGAAAATGTGAAGGCCCTATTAAGACAGGGATAAGACGAGGGTTAATCAGTGGGATCGGATTTGGTCTATCATTCTTTTTGCAATTTTCTGTTTTTGCCTGTATTTTTTATGCTGGATCCCGACTTGTTGCAGCAGGCAAGACAACATTCTCTGATGTTTTCCGGGTATGTTTTCTGCCTTGCATTACAAGTCTTTAAGAAGAAAATAGTACATAAATCTTCTGCTTATATCCAAACTCTGCTAGATTAGTAGTTGTTACTAAAGATTGAAATCTTCATAGCCCATTCAATACATTAGTTAAATTTGCTCGTCTGGTTTGTAGGTTTTCTTTGCTCTCACTATGGCAACTGTTGGAGTGTCTCAATCGGGTTCCCTTGCCCCCGATTTAAGTAAAGGAAAGAGCTCTCTTGCGTCCATATTTGCAATCCTTGACCGGAAATCAAAAATAGATTCTAGTGACAAATTTGGAACAACTATAGAGAATGTGAAAGGAGAAATTGAGTTACGCCATGTGAGTTTCAAGTATCCAACTAGGTCTGATGTACCAATCTTCCAGGACCTTTGCTTGACCATCCATCATGGCAAGGTAACTTACTATCTTGCATCGTTCATTTACTCATTTTCACTCAATAATAAGATTTGGACCTCATAATCAGATTTAAGCTACCGGAACTTACAACTTGATTTTATATTATTCAGACGGTTGCTCTGGTTGGAGAAAGTGGAAGTGGGAAATCGACAGTAGTCTCGCTGTTGCAGAGATTTTATGACCCTGAATCGGGTCACATTACACTAGATGGAATCGAAATCCAAAAGCTACAGTTGAAGTGGTTGAGGCAGCAAATGGGGCTGGTGAGCCAGGAGCCTGTGTTGTTTAATGAAACGATCCGAGCCAACATTGCATATGGAAAGGAAGGGGATGCAACAGAAGCTGAAATTATAGCTGCAGCAGAATTGGCAAATGCTCACAAGTTCATTAGTAGTTTACAACAGGTAGGCACTAAATGACTTTGTCAATATTTTCTGAAATACGACAGGCTCAAACTTATAAGGAAAAATAGAACTGGAAAGACATTAAAAATACAATAGAGGCGGACAAAAACAATTGCTTACATACGGCTTTTATCAATTTTGATTAACAATATGCACACATAATTTTGGTCACTGTTTTAGACCTAGTAACATTCGGTCTCCAACGTTTTAATTTTACCAATCTGGTGATTGTGTTTAACTGTGTTCGCTATCAAGTCCAATATTTAACTACCGTTGTGTAGTGACCAGCATTGGTGACCAAAGCATATAATCGCTCTATTTGTTTATATTTCGCTTTTTGGTGTTGCATAAACAGGATTAATTGATGAAAACTTGCAAAAATATTGAGAACGTTGAAGATTAATGCATGTTAAGTTTGGAAACAATGCAGGGTTATAACACAATCGTAGGAGAGCGGGGTATTCAATTGTCCGGCGGACAGAAGCAAAGGGTGGCAATTGCAAGAGCTATAATGAAGGCACCAAAGATTTTACTACTAGATGAAGCCACAAGTGCGCTTGACGCTGAATCAGAAAGAGTGGTTCAAGATGCGTTGGACCGAGTCATGGTGGATCGAACCACGGTGGTGGTTGCTCATCGGTTATCCACGATTAAGACTGCAGATTTAATCGCGGTGGTGAAAAATGGAGTGATTGCAGAGAAAGGAAAGCATGAAACGTTGCTCAATATCCAGGATGGCATTTATGCTTCTTTGGTTGCAGTGCATGCAAGTGCCTCATCTTAGGTAGCCTTTCTATTCTTCTTCCGAACTGCTGCAAGTAAAAAAAATAAAATAAAAAACCCAAGGAAGAACAGTATGTAATATCTTTTTTGCAGTAGAACAATGCAACCTCCTGTATATAAAGTAAGTTTGATTTGCATAAATTTCCTGCTCTTATAACCCTAAAGTGCAAGAGAACTTTACCTGCACTTGGAATGCTACAATGATGGTATTTGGACCCAATTGTGTATTGTATGGGAAAATTAAATAAAATATAAGTTATAAAAGCAGTGCATAATTGACATAGTATACTATCAGCGTGGCACCCCAAGTGAGTTTTTCTCTTGAAGTGCCCCCTCAAAAACCCAATTTTTAAATTCACAAAACAGCAAAAGTGGATCAAGCATTACTCAGAGTCTCCAAAAATCATAGAAAACAAAGTCAAGCCAAGTTTCTTGCTTTGCAAGCTCATACAAAATCCCTAATAGTAGGTTATTTCATTTCTTATCAAATCCTTTCTTAAAATTTCTTTTCCATCAATGAACTCATTATGCAAACATGATTAGCTTGGTGACTGAGACTTCCATTGACATCACAGAAACCTTCCACCTACCTCTGATCTGACCCAGCACCTATTTCAAACTGCCATTTCCACCGAACAAAAATCTGAGCTTATCTTTAGGAAAGAGACTTCCCTACATCTTTAGTGACATGACATCTCAGACCAATAATGCAATAGCGTATGAGAAAAGTAAACCACATAATATTACAGCATTTGTTCAGAAAGTCACGATGGCTTACCAAGGTGTAGGTAAACTTTCACTTACCTGGATCAGGTTCACCACCACAGTAGCGTCCGTTCTAATAAAACAATGACATGTGCAGTTTCTTAAAACATAACATCGTATTATTGAATCAAAATGTCACATGACAATAAACGTGTTCCAAATAAGTTGCTCTCCGCTTTTAGGCCACAAGTGGGGCCAATTCCTACTGTTTTTATAGACACTCTGCAGATGGAAAAGTTCAGCTAGGAAAAGAAAAAACAGAGGGATGAGGCAATCAAATTAGACCTTTTATTATTGCGATATATATCTAAAGCCCCACAACAACTAACTTCCACCACCTCTCAACTACTTTATGGACTCGTTTTAAAGATCCGACCGAGAAATTTTGTGTTTGGTGTTATTGGTTAAAAATTGAGTATAACTTGCTCTTTACACACGATCATGCAAGATTATGAATGGGGATAATAATATTTGCTGGAGTCAAATGGCTTTCCCATGAACATGACTAAACCCTAATCTTTTTTCGCAAATTTTATGATTTAAGACCCACGAGTACTGTTCGCTTGTCGAACTTAGGTCAGAAATAAGACTATAAATCTAGATCACGCACTAAAATAATACCCGCCTGTTCAGCAAACTTTTAGAAGAAAAAAATGGTCCCTTTTTGCTTGGTTCTCAAGCAACAAGCGACAAGCATGATATTATGATAAAGCACATTCTCTAGAAAACATCATAATGCAATATCTGAAGAAGAACCAATGTCTCTAACCTCAAACATTAATTTGGTGAAACTATTAAGCACTAATCAATGAGTTCAAATCTTCTGCACCCAAAAATTCATGTGGCCTCTCTGTGCCTTTGATTTTATTAAGCATGTCAACAGTTACATCCAATCAAATCAAGCTTCAAGTCCCGAGTCCCAAAACATGCTCAATAAAATCAAGAGCACAGAGAAACCACATGGATTTTTGGGTGCAGAAAACTCTCTCCCCTAATCAATATGCTGCAAACTTACATATTTTCTCGGGGAGTAATTAAATTAGAACGGGACGTTTGTCAGTCAACCTCTCCAGTGTAAATGCAACGTTAAGCACTAATCAAGGATTGAATTTAATTAATCACGTGGAATAGAGAAAGTCTTAATCAACTTAACTGAAAACACTGCATCGTTCAGCATCTCATCATATATATGTCACATTCAAAAACAACAAATATGACACATCCTGTGATGTGAGGTTGCAACTGACCAACCACTTAATTATATATCTTATTAACTTTGCATATATTTTTCAAGTAGTAATCCCTTCAAAGGGAATTCCATTCCCCAGTTCTCTCTCTGCTGAAATCTCCACCTAGCTCTCTATAATCTTAGTTCTTCAATTTCCATCAACTTTAGCTCATATTATTCGTTTCCAACTTTAATGTTTAATTGGGACCTGCTTAATAATTTGCTGAAATGTGATTTTTATGGCGGTTTGGGTCCATGGATATGCGATCTTCAGCTTTCAGGTACACTGGTTATTCTGCAATCTGCAATTCATGTACTATCTCCATAGACTTGCTCTTCACAGTACTACTTTGCATTATGTGAGCCTGTTTGTTTGGTAGTATTTTTTATGCTTTGTTTGGTGTCTAGAACTAGATCAGATTTCGCACTAGAGGCCAAGGTGGATGGGATACGTATCTTTCATAAGTAATTCATCTTCTACTTTTAACTTGAACAAAATTTGAAAGTTGACTTTCATTTGACATGCATTGAATAATTGAATCTAATTAGTTATACATCAAATTGAGTTCAATCTTGGACACCAAGCAAGCCTTTAGAACCACTAAAAGCGTTTTTAAGATAATCAAGACTTTAGCAGCATTTGTTACCTTCTACAAAATTGACAATATCAACCATGCTACTTTAATTCGAATTGCTAAAACCGCTTTCAAATAACTTTATCAGGTTCTTTATACAAAATTGAAACAAAAGGTACAAGGGGCCGTCAGCCCGTTAATTAAGGTGGTCCATAATTTTGGTCATTAGGAGACAAAACATGAGTTCATTAAGGCAATTGAGTAATAAGTATAACGTCTTCGTAGTAAATGGAGGGCATGCACCATACAGTTTTAATTTCTTTTAGCTTTGGGTCTCTTCGGTGGCTTTCAAATCTAGCGCATGCAGAAGCACAAGTCACATTCTTCACGGACTCACCAGTCACAATTACCCACTCTCACATGCATTGTTGCATGTATCGTTCCATTCCAAAAGGCTTCACGGGTCCGCTATGTATTTATTGCAGCATGCAAGCGCTAGATATCTCTTGTAATTTTGTACATATGAGGCATGTTTGACGCGCATCAATCTAAATATGTATTAAAAAAATTTCAAGCCTATATGTTCACTTTCATTACCATCAATTTTCTTTTGATACCATTTTCCTGTCGGAGTGTTAAGAGTATACCACATTAAATGATAAACGTCTAATTAACATAATTACTTTAAAAATGAGTTTCTTCATTCACTGTCTTGAATTAGATACTCATTTTTTTAACGTGATATTAGAATACAGTATTCACATATCCACATGCTCCCATTTCATCCAATAAGGGTTGTCTAGATGTTAGGTCAAAGGGCCTGATAAATCTTAGGTCTCGTAGCACCATCACATAATTTTACCCAGTCATGCATACGTGGTTCACATAATTTTACCCAGTCATGCAACGTGGTACTTGGTACATGCAATTTTAAAAGCTAGCTAGCCAGACCTAGTTATCATCACATGGATTCACATTGGAACTTGAAACCACTGTTTGTTATATATCCATACATAAATTGCAGTGATTCAGAAGAATCAGATGATGAACATATCATGCATGCCCCAAACTGAAAGTGCTTTTCATTTCATTCAGCAACAGGGCCGGCAGAAACAGGGAAACGTTTCATAATTCATATGCAGATGCAGGCCACGTTTCGTCTATGTATGATGGAAAAGCACAAAGAGAAAGAGTAGAAGTTTCATTTCCATTTGATTTGAGGGTTAAGTAAGGTACGGTGCTTATGGCTTTTAACTCCTGCAATCAAGGAGCGCTTTTGCTTTTTGTGTCTTTTCATGCACTATATATTTTCTAATTAATACATAGCTTCATCTTAGCCTATAGCTATGGTGGGATTTAGTTGGAACTTGGAACCATGCTTTTTGGATTTGCATATTGCTTTGAGAATAATTAACAATAATCTTTAGACCTCTCATCACAAATATACGGCTAATACACGTTTTGAATGAAATCATTCTTTTCCTTTCACCCAGCCCTTTTCATCCCCGTATTCGCAACCATTTTCTCCTCTTCAATTGTTCTGTCGTCGCTGCATAGTTGCCACCCCCTTCACTCCTCGTTCTCATCTTTTGTCCACCCTCTACCCATCAACTCCTCTATAAAATCTCGTATCTCATAGTTTTACGCTACGAAATAAAAAATAAACAAACACATAATATTAGAGGAAAGCAAGAACAAAAATCAGAGACGAACTTTTAGCCTAAATCCACGACGTAAGTAACTTATATTGGTGCTTCTAAAATATTTGATAAATAATCCTTTGATCAAATCATAATGCTAGTGTAGTTTTGCCAATACTAAAATATCTACTTGACAATTCTAAGTTTAATTTCTACTCAAATCCCTGCCACAAATATCTAAATCCCACTCATCTTTTCTTTTCTTTTTTGTGAGAAAATTTTTCTTATCTTTTGATCCTCAATGGTAGAGCAGGTTTTAGCGAGTCCGTGTCCAAAAATCTTTACATTTTGTCTGGTAAATATGTTCTTTGTTTTCCTTGGGAGAAAAGACGGGGCATGTATTAATTTAAGCCGTCCCCAATATTGATTTGGACACTGAGGAATAAAAAGAAGGGTATATGGACCCCAATAAAGTACATTTTCTCCAACATTTCCTTTTCTTGCACAAACAAATGGAAATATGACTATACAAAGCCAATATTGATTTCTTTTCAATTTCTTTGAGAGGACAAACACATCTTCAATGGTACTACAAAGAGAGGTTAACACAACTCATTTGAAAAACTATATGTTTGGAGGACAACACTTAACAAAATAGAAGTGTATGTATGTAATTTGCAGTTAAAAATCAATTTGACACATTTGCACAATAAGTTGCTTTAATATAAGTGTCGGTCTGTAATTTGCAACAAGCAGTGGCCATACAAAATTATCTCTAGGAATCAAATTTAGAAAGTCAAACATGCATCAAACCTCATATTATATTTATAATTAATCCAATGGGATTATTTTGTGTGTGAAAACTAATCCAATGGCCCATAATTGTGACGTCGCAACCAACCATTTGGAGAGGGAGCAGTTTGAGCTTAGAAGACAACATGAATGTTCATCAAAATCTTGTAGTTTGAGCTTAGGAGGGGACAATGATTGGTCTTTAAGCATAAAGAATTCACCGTTGGATTATTACCTGGCAGTGATCCTCATCATCCAATCATTTTCTCATGAGCCATGAGTAAATTTAAGACTCCAGTACGACGACCTGAGCTTGATGGGCACATCATTATATTTAAAAGTACGATGGTAAATATTATAAGGAAGGTGGTCTTCCCTCTCATTTTCATACTCTCTCTATGCCCTTCTCTTATGATGTGTGGTCACGGTTAAATCACGTTAACATTTTATATTAATTTTTACAGAAATAATAAAACAAAAAGTAATAGGAATATAAAATGTTGACGTGGCTTAACCGTGACCACACAAACAAAAAGGGATGAGGAGAGTATGGAAATGAGAAGGCAGACAATCCACCTCCTATTATATGATGCTAAATTCACGTTTCTGAGTTGTTTTCTGTATTTAAATGCAGACAAAATGAATGACAAATTAATTGCAAATAAATACAAAATAAATAATAAAAATTAAGAGGGCCACTTATAAAGATTTTTTTCTTTGTTCGAAATCGAATCTTGTGCAGCAGCACCACTTTTACTTGAGTTTGTTGTGCGAATTTTTAGCGTCTTTCTATAAGAATTTGTGGTTTCTATTGATAATCTTTGGTTTAAGCGGATTTTCAGGAAATTTCACTCTAATCCTTAACAAAGATGACTTTTAAACTAAAATCATGAGTAAAATTAAAATCTAATTTTAATCCCTTGATACATTAATCATCTCATTTTTTAATTATATTTTGATGTTTTATTAATTTCTCTTCTTCTTCCTAATTTTAATGTATTAATTATATTTCATTATAATTTCATTTCATTTCATTCATCGTAATATATTTTGTTGTAAACTAATTTTTGTTATAAAATACATTTCGATATGCTTTGTCTTCTTCATTTACGTACATTAAATTCATTATAATACATTTCGGTGCATACATTTAGATACACACATTTCGGTACATACATTTCAATACAAACATTTAGGTACACTAATTCAACATAATACATTTAGGTACATACATTTCGATGCATACATTTCGGGACACACATTTAGGTACATTAATTTAATATTTAGGTACATTAATTGAGTCTTTCAAGTTTGAAGAATGTTAAATAAAATTAATAAATTTAAAATAAAAAAAACTTTTTTGGTCAAAAAATAATTTACAATGTGTATATGAATACATTTAAATATTTAATGGGAGACATTGAATAAAATACACATTAATTATTTTGAATTAAAGACACATCAAATGACTATAATCAATATGTAATCTAAAATCAGGTTTATTTTAAATTTTAATATTCTTCAAGGATTAAAGTTAGAAAACCCCATTGATTTAAGACTTTGTAAATTTGATTTCGACGGAATAAGACATGAATTTCAACATCACTATAAAAAATAGAGTTATACTAAAACGGATAATGTGCACCTGAATTATGCATGAATTGATAAAAAGATCAATCACTAATTTGTAGCTATTGTCACTTAGTACTACGGTCTAGTGATATTCCTCTTCACTTGGCCTTCACTTGTAAGTGAGAGGTCTTAGGTTTGATTCTCGGCAAAAGCGAGCTACCCCGAGCCAATAAAGACTGAGAAGGTTGACTCGAGAATAAATTTAATTGGAGGCTCCGTTGTAAAATTCAGACCTAATCATTAATCGAGAAGTGGTGGGAACGACAGAACCTGTGAATGCATAAGATTCTATTGAAAACGAATCCTAAGGATTCATTGAGTAGGATGGCGGAACGAACCAGAAACCTAGCCTATTGTGAGGTTAAGCCCACCCCTCCCCTTAGTGTAGATAATATCGCTTGTTCAAAAAAAAAAAATGTAGCTATTAACATAGAAAATTTAAAGGTGGAGAATGTGACAATATTCCTATCAAATATTATGAACAATTAAATCCCTCATAATTAGGTTCAATTCTCGCCAAAAGCGAGCTAGCCTATTGTGAGGTTAAGCCCACCCATCCCCTTAGTGTAGATTCTTGTTCAAAAAAAAAAATTGTAGCTATTAATATAGAAAATTAAAAGGTAGAGAATGTGACAATATTCCTATCAAATATTATGAACAATTAAATCCCTCATAATTAGGTTCGATTCTCGCCAAATGTGAATTTGAACCGCATTTCTGGTAGCTCATTGTAAGGCTTAACCAACCATCCTACCATTTAGGGTAGATAATATCATTTGTTAAAAAAATAAATAAATAAATAAAAATCCCCCATAAGTTCATAACACCCCAAAGTAGTACGTTTGTTGCTCACCAAATTTAAGATTCTAAAATTAGAATTAAAATATGCATTCAACAGACAATTCTAACAGAAAATTCATTTATGTGCACAGAAACTGATAAAACACAATAACACCAGAGCAAACACAAATGGAATGTTACATTACACTTGAGTTCTCATCATCCCAAGATTCTCCATAGCCTCTTGACACCGAGAATCTGAGTAGTGGCCAAGAAAAAGTGGTTTGATTCGGTGCGGTGTGGTCCGCATGTCAGCAATCCACTGAGAATCTGAGTTTCAGCCATGCGCAGCTTTGATTGTAATTCAGTTCCTCAGTGCCATTGGTGAAAAGAAAAAGATGGCTTTTAGCAGATAAAAAAGTCAACTGCCCCGCATATGCATTCATGCACCAACATTGCAGTACGGAAAATCCAACAGAAAAAAAAGTAAAATCTCTGTTTGCATAATTGTTGTTGCAGTCGCAGGTTGCTTGAAACATGTCTGGCCAGACGACCAAATCTTATTTCAGAGCTTCAGCTTCTTCCAGAGCAAAGGAGTCTCCGACTGCTGCGAGACCGGCAAGAGCAAAGTCGCTATCCCCAGATGTGAATTCAGAGAGTTCGAGGAGTACGAGGAGGACTCTTCTGCTCAGTAACAAGCCGAAATCTGGGGAGTTGGTGTTGGGATCTCAGAAAAGCAAGGAACTTGAGGAGATTAAGGTTGTGGGTCGGACCGGAAATCGTCAGGCCGCCGAGCAGTTCTCGAGACCGCGGCGGCTGAGGGCGGTGGAATCCAATTCCAAGAGAAATGGTCTGAATGAAGACGACCCACATGGGAAAAACAGAGAATTGCAGGAAAAGCTGGAGATGAGTGAGAGTTTGATCGCCGGGTTGCGGGCAGAGGTGGCGGCGCTCAAGGCAGTGCTGGATAAGACCCAGGGTTTTAACGTGGAGCTGCAGTCGCAGAACGAAAGCCTCTCTAGGAATCTCGCCGCTGCTGAGGCAAAGATTTCAGCTTCTGCCACTCCTGAACAGGTAAAGACTCTTAACTTTCATTGTCTGTAAGTGTTTTCTTTACGCAAGCGATATTCTACTTTAAACTAATCTAAATTGCACGAGTTGATTGGAACTCCGGTGCACAGAGAGCGCATCTGCTCTAGCCAACACGTCTGGTCTGTAATTATTTTCCATGAAAAAGGCGAAACTTGATTGTGTTCTTCCATGGTGTTGATATTTGATTGTGTATTTTCTCTTTTAAAACTAATATTGATTGTGTTCTTTGACAGAAAATTCGATTTCTTTGTTGGAAATTGTAGTTTTTTTTCTGTAATTTTAGTTTCGTGTTCTGTTTTTGTAGAGGGAGACAAATGGAGAGTACCAGAGCCCTAAGTTCAAAGACCTTCAGAAACTCATTGCCAACAAATTAGAACGCTCAGTAGTTAAGAAAGATGCAGTCAATGAAACAAGTCCTCCTGTTAAAGCACCACCTCCTCCGCCACCAAAATCTGCAATTCCTAGAGTTTCCGCCACCCAATGCGGACCAGCACCACCACCCCCACCTCCACCATCACTTCGGCTCCGACCCCCACCCCCACCCCCACCCCAGTCCTCTGTGAGAGCAACTGGCGGTACCACTCAGAAGGCTCCAGCACTTGTAGAATTTTATCACTCACTGAGGAAGCAAGAGGTGAAGAGGGATTCTCCGGAATCTCGAAACCATCATAAACCGGCAGCTACTAGTGCACATAATAGCATTGTCGGAGAAATTCAAAACCGTTCAGCACATCTTTTAGCTGTAAGCATTAAAGATTTTGATTATCTTTATTGCTTCTTTTGTCTTTACTGAATTTCGCTCGAATTTTGAATCATTGTCCAATGACATTTTTTGTTCCAGATAAAAGCGGACGTTCAAACAAAAGGAGAGTTCATCAATGACCTTATCCAGAAAGTGCTGGCTGCAGCATATACCGATATAGAAGACGTCCTAAAGTTTGTGGATTGGCTTGATGTTGAACTCTCATCTTTGGTAATTTCTAATTCCTAATTCCCTAACATCAGCAAAGAATCTTATTTAACGCACCATCCATGAGTA
Source organism: Heteromeles arbutifolia (assembly GCA_024362995.1). Classification (NCBI taxonomy): domain Eukaryota; kingdom Viridiplantae; phylum Streptophyta; class Magnoliopsida; order Rosales; family Rosaceae; genus Heteromeles; species Heteromeles arbutifolia. The sequence goes on from JANCRC010000006.1 coordinate 27,710,082, forward strand.
GAAGTCGAAATTTTCTAGATCAGTTGCAACTTATGTTAAGATGGTAGACTGGTAGGCTTTCGTTGGGATTCAGCTCATCTTGCATTAGTTTTTTCCGTTTAGGAGGGGTTAACAGACATTAATTTTACATCACCAAGAGTTTGGAAAATTTTGAAACTTAGTACTCCTACTAGATTGTTTTGGCAGATGCTTAATTGGTCCAGAGATTCAGAGATACATAAATGGGTCACTAAATCTAACATCTTCGTGCCTTCAACATTAGTACTCCTACTAGATTGTTTTGGCAGATGCTTAATTGGTCCAGAGATTCAGAGATACATAAATGGGTCACTAAATCTAACATCTTCGTGCCTTCAACAGGCTGATGAACGGGCTGTCCTAAAGCATTTCAAGTGGCCTGAGAGGAAAGCCGATGCCATGCGAGAAGCTGCAATTGAATATCGTGACCTTAAACTGTTAGAAAGTGAGATTTCTTGTTATAAGGATGACACTGACATTCCATGTGCAGCTGCCTTGAAGAAGATGGCTGGCTTATTAGACAAGTAAGAACTATGTGAAATATCTTCTGTATTCATTAAAAATATACCACTTTCCAGGCTTAGAATGCTAATGTTGCTCTCTCTCGTCTCATTGTTTAAGGTCCGAGCGAAGCATACAACGGTTAATTAAGTTAAGAAATTCAGTTATGCGTTCTTATCAGGAATTGAAAATCCCAACTGATTGGATGCTCGATTCAGGGACTGTGAGTAAGGTATGCCTTTTTTTGGTGTTTTATAATATATTGGACTCTATAAGGAAATCGTGTAGTTAATTTAAGAACTAAAGAATTTCAGCATGGCGAAAACCTTTTGAAGCATCTTCATTTCTTTGGTAGATTAAACTTACTACGGAGCCATATCTGCACATCTCCGCTGTTCTTAGTGACTAACTCTGTTTTATCTCATCACCTGTCAGCCGATGCCATGAATAGTTTTAAAGCCTTCTTCTCATCTTTATTCAGTCACTGGTTACGGAAATTGCTTGTATTTACATTTTATTTGAGGTGAACTGAAGTAATCCCAAATGGTGCAGATAAAGCGGGCTTCCATGAATCTGGCTAATATTTACATGAAGAGAGTGAAGTTGGAGCTTGAATCCATTCGGAATTCAGATAGAGAGTCAAGTCAAGAATCTCTTCTGCTTCAGGGTGTGCATTTTGCATATAGGGCTCACCAGGTAATTCTTGAGTTAGCATTTTCCATGTTGTTAGTAGCTATGGTATGGAAAGTAACGGCAATTAGATCGGGTTGTTTTTCCCTCACAGTAGGTGTATGGAGATTGGACATATGATGAATTTCAGGACTATATTTTTGTTGTGTAAGGCAGTTTTCTGGTGGTTTGGAGAATTTTAACGAACCAAAACTTTAAAAACATCTTCAAGCATATTATAATTTTAGTAGCTGAATTCACATATGAATCACCACCATGGAATGCTTTGTCGACTTTCTTGTTGATCTTTCTAGGATGCCCTTGATTAACATCCTCTCTTTTTCACCCCTCGGATCTCCTATATTGTGAAATTCTCTTCTCATTATGCTTCCTGGTGTGGATGTCTGCAGTTTGCCGGAGGTCTCGACTCTGAAACATTATGTGCTTTCGAAGAAATAAGGCAGCGAGTACCGGGACACTTAGGAGGTTCCCGAGAGCTATTGGCAGGCATAGCATCTTCCTAACAAACTACAATGAGAGACTCGTTGCTGCCACTCGTAGGTTCTCAAGAAAGTTAAAGGATTAATCAACTACTTTCCTCTTCTGTTACCCTTGGATTTTTTGAAGTTTGCAAGAACCTCATCTCCCAGCTGCAAACAGAAACTGAATAATCCGACCCAAAAAGGTTTACGATCAAATTTTGTGAAGCGTTGAGAAGTGAACGGTGACTCGGGATGCCCCTAAAACGGGCTTTTACTGTCAGGGTTCGATTCCCCCCGAAGCTCCTACTACTGTATCAACTGACTATGGTAACAGATACCGTAAAAGATGTCTACGGATTATATACTTTCAGTCTGCTTTTTTGTGTATAAACATCAAACAATCTTGACTGTATATTTAATCGCCCTTTTGCTTCGTAATAAGATATCCATAGATTGTGATTAGTATAATCTAAAGAAATTTATAAATTTAGCACAGGTGTGTTTGAAACAGAAAGGTATCCTCTCCTGATCCATTCCACCAAATCTATCAATCCGGACTCTTGAAATATGATCTAACGCCTAAAGTTATTATAACTTTTAAAATGACTTTCTGTTTTTAGTCGTTTGATCAAATTTTAAGATCCCGAATTGGTGGATTTGGTAGAAGGGATCCAAAGAGGATCCCTTTCCGTTTGAAACATGGTTGTACTTGTACATTGTCAAAGCTGAATCATTGGAATCTAGTTCCTCGTCGGATTCTTTTTGTGAGGATTCGGAGATTCGTGAATCATATTCGTGTATCGTACATCGTGCAATCAGAAATTATTTTAAATAATTTTAATATTTAAAATTAAATACAAATATTACCTAATAAAAAAATGACCACACAATGTACGATAAATGGACACTATTTATGAATCATCAGAATTCTTACCAAAAGTATCCGGAAAGAATCCTGTTGGGAATCATTGATGCTGCTAAGAATGTTGGTTGGTTGGAACCTGGCATTGCCTTGGGTCCCATGTTGTTTGTCTTGCAGTCACCCTTTAAGTACGAGTGTATGGAATACGTTTACTAACACATGAATCAAAAAATGATTTTACTAACACCTTTAAGTACGAGTGTATGGAATACGTTTACTAACACATGAATCAAAAAATGATTTTACTAACACTCGTTACATATTTTATTTAATTAAGTCCATCATTTTTGTTTTATTTATTTAATCCGACCACAAAAATAAAAGAAAATGTATTAAATAAAAAGAGTTGGTGTGCGGCAATCGGCTTCCCACTATATTGTGCAAAATTTGACTCAGTAGTCAAAGCATGCTAAACCTTCTAAATTCATTCTAAGAAATGTTATCCACATTCTCTTAAAAGTGAACTTCTCAATATACTCTATGTCACCGTACAGTTTAACGTTAATATATGTGCAAACATTTTAAAATATTGTACTAAAAATATAACTTGATAAAAAACTATCGAGAGATCCACCTTTGAGTAGCATTTATCATTCTGAATTATCCATGAGGTGATAAAAATTTCATAAAGAGTCCCAAACAATTTTGGCCATTTAGTATTTTGGATTATTATATAAAATGTGGGTTTTTGTAACTAAGTTAGTTAAAGATAGAATTTGTTATTGACACTATAAAAATTTAATTGTGTATTACAAATTTTTTATGTTAGAAAGAATGGTATTTTTTTTAAATCTACAATTATATTTTTAGAGTGTTAATAGCAACTCTCTTAAAAATAGTATTTTGTAGCCAAAAAAGGAATTGGATTCTCTCCGGATCCCCTCCTTGGGGATCCTAGGGATCAATGTATAATGACCGTTCATTAAAGATCGTGCCGTCACAATTAAATGTTTTTTATATTTTTAAAAGTAAAGCAGTCTTATTTTACCTAAAAAATATTTAATTGTAACCGCACGGTCTTTAATGAACGGTCATTGTGCATTGATTCCCGAGATCCCCTAGAGGGGATCCGGAGAGAATCCATATCCGCCAAAAAATTGAGAATGTAAGAAATGCTTACTTTGCAGCACACGTGGCGCCAGTTGGCTCCATCTCCCACCCTCGGATACATCGAAAGGTGAAGGCTTTACCCTATTCGTGTGGACAACAGAAAACTGCCACAAGCTTCCAGGTGCTCTACACCCGCCATTCCACGTCATCGTCGGCCAATAAAAAACGTCCGCGTGGCTCTAACATTAAAACCAAGAGCCTAAGCCTTCTTCTACGAATGAGGATTCTTTCTCTCCGGATCTCTTTAGGAGGAATCTCAAATAGTATATATAGTGCAGTTAAAAATTATTTTAAATATTTTATTTTAAATTAAATATTTAGATAATGCTCGATAGAAATTAATTATATTATATACAAATGAATACGATTTGAGATTCCACCCGTTCTTCTACGTTCCCTCCTCTCTCTCTTCTCCGTTCAAGGAAAGCTACCCAGACGCAAGCTCTTATCTTTACGATTTAAACGACGGTCTCTTAATCCGTTTCCTCTGCAATACTCGAACTGTTTATTCTGCCATACGGTGCGTTTTGTGGGTTTACAGTTTCCAAATTTTCATCATCGTGTTTGAAGAGCCATGGAGGTCTCCGGCGCCGTTTCTCGCCAAGTTCAGTGCTCTTCCGCCCGTAAAATCGACACCACCGCCCGTTCTTGTACAACTTCGTTTAGCTGTGAGCTTCGCGCTCCGGGTCGCAGAGATTTTGGAGTTTCGTTGAGAACCAGAAGGCCTCGCCGGCATTTGAATTCTGGGTTTAGCGACGACGGACATTTACAGTATTATCAGGTGGGTCCCATGTGCGGTGGTACGAAAGAGAAGGAGAAGGAGATCAAAAAGAAGGTGAAGTTGCTCAAAGGGTTGTCGAAGGACTTGGCGGCGTATTCTCAGATGGGTTTTGGACCTTTGGATTCTCAGCAGGGTTTGGCCCCTCATCAACTTCAGGGGAAGCTGATCTCGGTACGTTTCTGTTCGTTTGACTTTTTATATCTGTAGTTTTATCCATGTCTGTAATTATACTTGAATTGGGCTTGTTGTGTGTTCCCTTTCGGATTTTCATGGTAAAAATCCAATCTTTGTACTGTGAATTTTGCAACTCTACATTTTAAAGGTAGTTTTTTTTTTTAATTAACATAATTTAGATCGTATCTCAATTTAAGAGTTCGAATCTTGTGGTAAGAATGAGTCAGATGTGTTTTAATTTTCACTAAATCGGGTTCTGGTACTCATGATTTATTGAGCTGAAGTGATTAAATGCGTAATTTTGTCTATGTGCAGGAAGGTGCAGAGGAATTATTGTTAAAACAATTGGAACAGCTGAGAGCAGAGGAGAAGGAATTGAAGAAGAAGAGGAAAGAAGAGAAAACAAGGTTTAAAGCTGAGCGGATGAAAACCATGGTTGACAGTGAATCATCATCATCTTCATCGTCGGAATTGAGTGACAGTGAGTGCAGGGAGGTGGTAGACATGAAGCACCTGCGAACTGAAGTCCCAGCGCAACCAATGGTGGATGTTTTGCAGCCATTCGCTCATCAAGAAGGGGCATTGTTGACCATACTGAGCTCACTAGCTACTCATCAAGAGAACACAACTGTGGATAATGGCATTGAACTTGGGAGATTACAGATTGGTCAGAAAGCGGAATGCTGCAATGGAACTAGTACTAGTTGCAGTAGCGGTGGAAGTATTGGCGTTGATGACGCAGTAAGTAGCTCAGTTGTCGGAGTATCTGCGAAGAGGATTGAGGTGTGCATGGGAAACAGGTGCAAGAAATCAGGAGGCGGAGCATTGTTGAAAGAATTTGAGAGGCAGATGGCTGTTGAAGGGACTGTTGTAGGGTGCAAGTGTATGGGAAAATGCAAAAATGGCCCTAATGTGAGGGTTTCGAGCACAATAGATGGGATTCAATCTGAAGGAATGGATGATTCGATTAGAACTCCGACAAATCCTTTGTACATTGGAGTTGGCATGGAAGATGTGAGCCTCATTGTGGCTAATTTAATGGCAAGGAATTGGAGCTTGTTCCTGCAGCTTAGGTTTAGCTTTTTTATTGGTCTGCAAGGGTTATGGCATTGGATTGGTTTGTTTTTTGGTGTAATGTATGTCTTGTGACTTTTAAGTTTGCATTTTTACCGTCCTGCCCACAGGTCCCAGTTCTTTGTAAATTTTTATCTTTTTACTACTGTAAATGTAAATTGATAGGCAGTGTATCTGCAATTACTACGTACTAGTTAATCACACGCCTTTTTTCCTACTTGCATTTCTCTTTATTTATGACCATCAAATTGAATGAATCAAGCGAAAACACAAACGAGACCAAGCACGAGCAAAATGAAAGGAGCAAAATGGTGTGCTGGTTATAATTTTCCTTTTACTCTGTTTTTCTGTGAGAACAAATAATAGATGGATGGTGCAAGTATTCAATAACTTCAATGAAAAACTAGTCGTACAGCTAATTAACACGTGAAATACGCTCAGAAATGTGATCATATTTGATTAAATTTCTGATCTGGTTGGTATTGTTGAGCACGTAACTTTACTTGCAAGACACGGTGGGATTTGGTCTCACTTTGATGCGGATATTAGTTATTTGACAACAAAAAATTTGGGTCCACTTATTCGGCTTATATTTTTCTCTCTCACTCTAATAAGGAATTTGAACTCGGAACCTTTTTTTTTAATTAGGATTTAACATTGAGGTCAACTTTTAGAAAAACTATAATATCATCCTTAATATTTTTTTATTTTTCTTTAGTATCGCTTGTATAAAAAAATTGTTATAAAGTACAAAACTAGAAGAAGAAGAAATCCTTGTTAGAACAAAAAAAAAGATAATGATTCCCATGGACTAACTATAAAACGAAACATATGCTTTAGTACAAAAGGAAAAACCTAACGATGGTCAATTGAGTTTCTTGGGGACCAAGCTTCTCATTAATAAAAGACCTAAAACCTTAATGCCTATATAAAGTCCTAGCAGCCTCTCCGCCCACAGCAGTTGCCAAACAAAAAAAAGAAGAGAGGAGGTAAGACACCGACGATGGTTTCGCTCAAGCTCCAGAAGAGACTGGCCTCCAGCGTCCTCAAGTGCGGTCGCGGCAAGGTCTGGCTCGACCCCAATGAAGTCAGCGAGATCTCGATGGCCAACTCTCACCAGAACATAAGGAAGTTGGTCAAGGATGGCTTCATCATAAGGAAGCCGACCAAGATCCACTCGCGCTCTCATGCACGTCGTATGAAGGAGGCTAAGAGAAAGGGACGTCATTCTGGACACGGTAAGCGCAAGGGTACCAGGGAGGCAAGGCTTCCTACCAAGATCCTTTGGATGAGAAGGATGCGGGTGCTCAGGCTGTTATTACGCAAGTACCGCGAGTCGAAGAAGATTGACAAGCACATGTACCATGACATGTATATGAAGGTTAAGGGTAATGTTTTTAAGAATAAGAGAGTGCTGATGGAGAGCATTCACAAGTCAAAGGCTGAGAAGGCCAGAGAGAAGAGTCTGTCTGATCAGTTCGAGGCTAAGCGGGCAAAGAACAAGACTGGCTGAGAGAGGAAGCACGCCAGGAGAGAGGAACGCTTGGCTCGGGGACCTCAAGAGAAAGCACCAGCATCCGCTGCACCAGCTGCAGCTCAACCACTTTTCTAAAAATTCCGTGGGTGTTTGAAAATTAAGAAAATGCGCTTAGACTTGCTTAGGTGCCCGTCCAAACCCGTATAGACACATGCTTAGGTCGCGACTCTTACTTAGATAGAAAATAAATAACTTTCATTTTCCATTTTATTTTGTTTAGTAAATTGTAAGAGACTTGTTGAACTTAGATAACGCACATTATATGTTTGTTCTCCATATTTTTATTATATTTTAATACTTTATAATTTATATGTCATCTACTTTGCAATTTATGTAACATGCAATTATGTATTTTTTAAGTATAAGCAGACACTTGAGCTCAACTGACACAGGTATCCCAATATAATATATGTCATTCTATAGGCCCTGACTAGCGCCTAGCGTCTTTTAGAACCTTGAGCTCAACCGACACAGGTATCCAAGAAATCAAAGAAGTGAGTGCTGTATGAGGAGAACTGATGGATTGATGACTTGTTATTGTCCAATCGTCTCGAGTTATTTTGGTAGATTAGTTTTGACGAGCAAGTTTTTTTGTCTGTTTTGTTCTTCAGTATTTTATTTTCTAGTCGAAAGAGAGATTTCAAAACTGTTGTACTATGTATGAAATTTAATTTCTTTTTATCTAAAAAGAAAATATAAAGTCCTAGTTAAGAGCTGTAAGGTTATGAAAAGAGTAGCTCCTCGTACGCGAAGCAAGTAGCTTTGTCGTATTATTAATCAAACAAGAAAATTTAGACAAGCGAATCGTGGAAATTTCGAACCACTTGAACATTTCAAGAAAGAAGATTTGGCAAGGTACACATTATATTTCATATTTTCTTATTTAAAGGCCTAATTTAGAGTTATAATTTCATTTTTTTTAAGAGAGACTTTGGATGCGGTCCCTAGCTACAAATATTCTTTGACTAAAACTTTGTTGGTTTCAATTTTTGATCTAGGTCATTGAAATTAATGTGATAATTTATTTCTATGTACGTTACTATATTTTTTTAAATTAAAAATTGAAATTTATAGTTGTTTATATTAATGAGATTTTAAATAAAAAATCATAATTTGTGGGATTAAAAATATTAAAATAGAAATATAGTATTGTGTGTGTGTGTGTGTAAACATGGGTACATTGTGACAGCCCGTTCTGGAAAATTATTTTCGATGGCGTGAATTGACGATTTTGCCCTTGAGCGTTTTGTGGTGTTGTGTGGATTGGGCTAAGAAAAAGGACCAATTAGTTCTATTCCTAATTAATTGGACCCAATTAGAACTAAAGGACTTAAGATTCTATTGGTTTTGTTTTGTTGCCATTTGCACCACACACCCACACCCAATCCCGTGCTCTTCTTACTCTCTCTTTCTCTCTCTCTCTCTCTCTCTCTCTCTCTCTCTCTCTCTCTCTCTCTCTCTCTCTCTCTCTCTCTCTCTCTCTCTCCCCCTCCCTCTCTCCCTCCCTCTCTCCCTCGGACTCTCTCTCTTTCATTCTCTCTTCGTACGGACCAACTCCCAAAACCTTGCAAAACATCACAGATCGAAGTGTTGGAGGCCATATTCATACTCCTTGCGAGCCTAAGAACTCATCCATACCTTTAGATCAACTTGAGACCTTCGAAAACCCCAAGAACCATAACCTCCGATTTTGGGCACTGTTCATCCACACGTAAACGTGAGGTTTTCAGGGGATTTTAAGGCCCTAGGAAGCTTTAGATCGTCTTCACAAAGCTCGGAGAAGAAAAACGAAGTGTTTTGGAAGTCGGGAAGTCGAGATCGACGAGTTTAAATTTTGGCCGGAATTATCGAGGCTCCTTCGGCGAGATCCTGTGGATTTCGAGGCATGGAAGTGGTAAGAATGTGTTCTACTAGTTGTAAGCTTCATTTTGATACAAATTTCATGGATTTTGGTTAAGAAATGAAGAAGATATGAAAATTTGAAAATTTTCCAGTTTTCCGGCTAGTTGCAGACGACGGCGACCGGCGAGGTCCAATGGAGACGAATGAGAATATTCTGTCAAGTTTAACGGAATATTCTAACGGCGTCAGGTTAGTTTTAACGGAATCTGTTAGCTTTTAATGGAATATTCCCTAACGTCGTTACTGTTACCGTTAGGCGTGCTAGGCACGTGGCGGCGCGTCTGGCAGTGCCTTGGTTGGCGCGTGGCGGCCCGTGAGAGGTCAGAAAATAATTCTAAAAATATGGGGATGTTCCTGAGGTTGAGTAGGTCTCAGTGGTATATTCATATACCCAATTTGAGCAATATATGAGAAGTTATTAGCTAGAGTTGGTTATGTGCTATTAATTGACGTTTTTATAGTTGTTTCTCATATAGGCGAGACCTATCCTCAGGACGAGCGTAGCCAGGCTAGGCACTGGAGTTACGGCCCGGCTACATATCAGTGAGTGGGCTTTTGTTTTCAGTGTATATATATATATATATATATATATATATACACACACACACACTTGATGTTTTTCCCAGAAAACATATTTAAAAGAAACGTGATTTAAATGCCATGTCATACTTGCCTCATATTTTAGTGTATGGATTATCATATTTATGCATAACGTTGCATGGTGCTACGGAGGCCCAGGTAAGTTACAGGTGAGTATATTATGTTGGTAATGGTTATGAGATATAATGATGATGATGATGATGATGAGATATATTAGAGCTCATAATCTGCACCCCGGTGTTAGTGCTCTCGCCCAGAGTTAGGGGCACAATCCTTCACGTGATGTTCACCTCCCGCACCACACGCTCATCTTGGATCCAAGTTAGGTGCACAGTCCTGTCGTATAGACCACTTTCAGTAGGTTCGACTCGTAGGTGACTCGCGATTATTCGCACAGTCTTCACGTGATCGTAGCACTAGAGCGTATTATTTTACACCCAGTCCTATCAGACAGACCACGTGAGGTGGTTCCGACTCGTGTGCAGATGTATATACATGATGAGATATGAGATTGAGATATGTATATACTTGATGAGATATATGATTGAGATGTGATTGAGATGAGCTCTAGATTTTGCCATGCAAATCACGTTAGGTGACTCCGGCTGAGAAATGATTTATATTGAATTGCATCACCTAGCTTACAGTAGTTATATTGTGATATTGGACATGGCATACGCATGACATACATATATGTGGTTTTGGATATATTGAGCATGGTTTTGAGATATATACGTATGTATACTATTTTCTGGGAAATTATACAGGTTTTACAGCGAGGGGTTAAAACTTTTGAAAATGATATGATTTTTGTAAAACCTTTTTTTTGCCCACTCACGCTTTTTGTTTTGCGCCCCTCCAGGTTTTAGGTAAGATTGTTCGCTGGTGGCTTACGAGGGCTTGACGAAAGTTCTGACAGTTCACCTTCCATGTAGGATCATCTTCGGATGCTGTATTATTAATAATTGTCCTGCTAGACTGCACTAGGTTACTTATGCTCTGAATTATTAGGATTCACTCTTAATCTCGCACTAGCACATTATCTTAGTTAGTACTGCTACTGGTTTGGTTTTAATTTATTCCTATTTCTCTATATCTTTCCGCTTCCGCAATGCGCACATGGCTACGTCACCCTTACGTAAAGGCCAGCACGCTTCGATTTCGGTCGGGGTGTGTCAGTTTGGTATTAGAGCATAAGTTGCAGTCCTACATATTTAGTGAATTCCCTAGTTATTTTGGTGTATTATGTCAGAACTATGTCACCTCGTAGAGAGCCACGTCGTTCAGCTGAACCTAGTTTCCCTGATATAGCTCAATTAGGGGAAGCTATAACTAATGCTATACAGTCTATGTTTCGATCTTCCCAGAGGACTCCACTTAAGGCTGTATATAATTTGAAGTTGTATAATTTTATAGGAAATGAAGGGCATGAATGAGCATAGAAATGGTTCAATCATGTGGAGAAGACCTTTAATGTAATGCAGAGTCAGGGGAATCTTCTTCCTAATAAATGGGTCGAAACAACTACCTGGTTCTTAGGTAAGGAGCCTGCATCCTGGTAGGAATAGGAGGCTTCTGAATTAACTCGAGAGGAAGCTACTGACTGGGAAGTTTTTAAGCGATTATTTCAGAAAAAGTTTATGCTCCAGATTATATTGATAGTAAGAAGCAAAAGTTTACTCATTTGAGACAAAGGAAGATGACAACAAATGAGTATTACAGGAAATTTATTGATTTATCTCGTTATGATCCGGAGGTTGCTGCCAATCCGATTGAGGTGCTTCGTCGATTTAGTTGGGTACTAAAAAGAAATGACGTTCTATAGCGACCACTACTCACTGTGCTACATACCAGGAATTTTATGAGATTTTGTTGAAAATTGAGGACTCATAGAATATGCCCAGTGAGAGTAAGGATGAAGAAAAAAAAGATGGAAATCCAAAGAAGGATGATAAATGTCACATCCCCGCCCGGGGTGCATCACTTCCCAGGCCCGCTCTACCACCGTAGCACGATATTGTCCGCTTTGGGCCCCGACCACGCCCTCACGGTTTTGTTTCTGGGAACTCACACGAGAACTTCCCAGTGGGTCACCCATCATGGGAGTGCTCTCGCGCGCTACTCGCTTAACTTCGGAGTTCCGATGGAACCCGAAGCCAGTGAGATCCCAAAAAGCCTCGTGCTAGGTAAGGATGGGAATATACATTTAAGGATCACTCCCCTGGGCGATGTGGGATGTCACAATCCACCCCCCTTAGGGGCCCGACGTCCTCGTCGGCATACACGCGGCCAGGGTTTGGCTCTGATACCAATTGTCACATCCCGGCCCGGGGTGCATCACTTCCCGGGCCCGCTCCACCACCGTAGCACGATATTGTCCGCTTTGGGCCCCGACCACGCCCTCACGGTTTTGTTTCTGGGAACTCACACGAGAACTTCCCAGTGGGTCACCCATCATGGGAGTGCTCTCGCGCGCTACTCGCTTAACTTCGGAGTTCCGATGGAACCCGAAGCCAGTGAGCTCCCAAAAGGCCTCGTGCTAGGTAGGGATGGGAATATACATTTAAGGATCACTCCCCTAGGCGATGTGGGATGTCACAATAAAGGCAAGGGTAAATCATCTCAAGGACCTCGTAAGACCCAGAGTTTTAAAAGAAATGAAGCTAGTTCTAGTTCTCCCTGCGGAGGTTTTAGTGTCACTCGTCAGATGAGAGGTAGTCGATGTTCTGGAGGCCCTAGACTTCAGAGGCAGGGAGATTCAAGTGGTGCTAGTACTTCTTTGTGTAGAAGATGTAATAATCAACCTTTTGGAGAATGTCATCAAGGTAGCAGTGGATGTTTTACTTGTGGGCAGTTGGGACATTGAGCTATAAATTGTCCTCAGTATCAACAGAGGCCCCAGCAGCCTTTTATGTCACCATCAGCGCCGATCCAGCAAGTTCTTGGATCTAGCAGTTATGACCAGATGGGTCGTGGTGGTGCTTACCATTATCAGGGACGTATTTACCACATGACGTTACAAGATGCTAAGAATAATCCAGACTTGATCATAGGTACGTTAAATATTCTTGATCATTTTGCTAAGGTATTAATTTATTGTGGTACTACGCACTCAGTTATTTCTCATACATTTGCTTAAGTGACGTAACCTCATCCTACGCCTCTAAGATTTGATTTAAAGTTTGCAATGCCTAGAGGGGAGAAGTGTTATGTAGATTATGTAAATCCAGGATGTCCAGTGGGAGTAGAGGATGTAGTTATGCCAGCTAATCTTATTCCGTTAGATATTGTTGGTTTTGATGTGATTTTGGGCACAGATTGATTGCATTATAGTCGTGCCAATATAGATTGCTACGGGAAATCAGTTACTTTCCATCGTCCTGGATTACCTAAGGTTATTTTTATGGGTGAACGTAGTGAGGTGAGGCATGGCGCTATTTCTGCTATGAGAGCAAAGAGGTTATTATCGAAATGGTGCCAGGGATATTTAGCTCATGTGGTGTTGAATGATGTGCTCCTAGTAGCGTGGAGAATGTAAAGGTGGTCAGACATTTTCCTGATGTATTCCCTGATGATTTACCAGGATTACCGCCAGACAGAGATGTGGAGTTCACTATTGATTTACCTCCAGGTACGGATCCTATATCCTTAACTCCAGTTTTAATTGTGAGGAAGAAAGACGGGACTTTGAGACTATGTATTGACTATAGGCAATTGAATCGGGTAACGATTAAAAACTGTTATCCATTGCCGCATATATATGTTTTGTTTAATCAGCTTCGAGGTGCTTGTGTGTTTTCAAAGATTGACTTCAGGTCAAGATACTATCAGTTAAAGATCATGATTGACGATGTCCATAAAACGGCTTTTAGAATTCGTTATGGTCATTATGAGTTTTTGGTGATGCCATTCGGATTGACGAATGCACTAACAGTTTGTATGGGTTTGATGAATAAGATATTTCAACAACACTTGGATAGATTTGTCATTGTTTTTATTGATGATGTTACCTAAGGAGTAGTGCAAGAGCACGATCGAGGCTTTGTTTAGACTGTGTGTGTATATTTCCCAATGAGGGGCAAGATGGTAATATTACACCTTCGGGAATTATTTACTTACTTATCGTGACAACGATGAGTTATCAATACTACGGGCTGCAGACCGTAATATTGATAACATATTTGTTGGATTCGTTAAGTAAATAAATAGGTAGACCCTCAGAAGATTGCAGCTGTGGAAAATTGGGAACAGCCACGAATTGTCACTGAGATATGGAGTTTTCTTCGCTTGGCAGGCTATTACAGATGGTTTGTTAAGGATTTCTCAGTCATTGTCTTGCCACTGACGAGGTTGACAAGAAAGGAAGTTAAATTCGAGTGGGATGATAATTGTGAGCAAAGTTTCCAGTAGTTGAAGTATTATCTCACTCATGCACCTATTTTAGTATTCCCAAATGATAGCGGTAATTTTGAAGTTTACAGTAACACCTCCTTGAATGGTCTAGGATGTGTGTTGATGCAGCATGGTAGAGCAATTGCTTACGCTTCGCATCAGTTAAAGCCTCATGAGATGAATTATCCTACTCATGATTTGGAATTAGCGGCCATTATTTTTGCTTTGAAGATTTAGAGACATTATATTTATGGTGAAAAGTGTAAGATCATTACAGATCACAAGAGTCTTCAGTATCTTTTCATCTAGAAAGAGCTTAATCTTAGGCAACGAAGGTGGTTAGAGTTGCTTAGTGATTATGACTGCACGATTGAGTATCACCCTGGACGTGCTAATGTAGTGGCTGATGCTTTGAGTAGGAAATCCCAAGGTCAGATTAATGCTTTGTATGCTTTTCGTGTTCCTTTCCTTACAGATTTGAGGTATACTGGAGTGGATTTGAGAATAGAAGACCGAGAAGTAGCTTGCTTGCTAGTTTTCAAGTCAGGCCAGTATTAATTGATCGAGTGCTCGAGGCATAGATTAATGATGAAGAAATTCAGGAGTTAATTCGGTTAAGTAATCAGGGGAAAAAAGAAAGATCTCAGAGTTCGAGAGACTGATGGCATGCTTATGCAAGAGAATAGGATGTATGTGTCGATAATATGGAATTAAAGAAAGAAATTTTGGATGAAGCGCATTGTTCGGCATATGCAATGCATCCTGAAGGCATTAAGATGTATCTTATCATTCGACCATTTTGTTATTGGCCGGGTATGAAAAGAGGAATTGCTGAGTATGTAGGTAGGTGTGCCATTTGTCGACAAGTTAAAGCTGAAAAGAAGAAGCCTTTTGGATTGATGCAGCCACTTCTCGTTCCACAGTGGAAATGGGAAAATATTACTATGGATTTTGTGTACAAGCTTCCTCGTACACTAAATGGTTATGATGGAATATAGGTGATTGTTGATCGACTTGCTAAGTCAGCGCAGTTTATTCCAATGAGGAAGTAACAACCTTTCCAGACAAATGCAACAGTTATTTATTTGTTTTATGGAAAAGAGATTTGGGTTTACGGATCTGTTGAGCTTGTTGAGTATGTTAGTCATTTCAGTTTCCCAGAAGTAACACCATAGAGCCCATGAAAACGGTATCATGTGTGTTGATTTTTGGATTTGTGGGCATGATGAAATTTAAGGTCCTGAGATAGTAGAGGAGACTACTCAGAATATTCAGGTGATTAACTTTAACATGAAAGCGGCCCAGGATCGTCAAAAACCCCTAACAGACAGGCATGCTACTAACCGAGTGTATAAGATTGGTGATTTGGTATCTTTAAAGTTGTCACTGTGGAGAGGTGTTGTATGGTTTGGGAAGAAGGGTAAGCTAAGCCCTAGATACATCGAACCGTATCGGATCTCCGAAAAAAAAAAAAAAAAAAAAATCAGTGAAGTTGCTTACAAGCTTGAGTTGCCTTCGGAGTTGTCTAAGGTGCACGATGTGTTTCATGTTTTCATGCTTTGACATTATAGCTCAGATCTGTCACATGTGATAACTCCTCAACCATTGGAAATTAGTCCGGATTTGACTTATGATGAGGAACCAGTGACTATTTTGGATTGGAAAGATAAGGTTCTAAGAAATAAGACAGTGAAATTGGTGAAAGTTTTGTGGAGAAACCACCCATTGGAAGAGGCTACTTGGAAGACAAAGGATCAGATGAGAGAGATGTATCCAAGGTTGTTTTATGATTATTAGTGGATGGTATTGATTGTATAAATTTCGGGGATGAAATTTTTATAAGGAGGGTAGATTGTGACAGCCCGTCCCGAAAAATTATTTTTCATGGCGTGAATTGACGATTTTGCCCATGAGCGTTTTGTGGTGTTGTGTGGATTGGGCTAAGAAAATGGACCAATTAGTTCTATTCCTAATTAATTGGACCCAATTAGAACTAAAGGACTTAAGATTCTGTTGGTTTTGTCTTGTTGCCATTTGGACCACACACCCACACCCAATCCCGTGCTCTTTTTTCTCTCTCTCTCTCTCCCTCAGACTCTCTCTCTCTCCTTCTCTCTTCATACGGACCAACTCCAAAAACCTTGCAAAACATCACAGATCGAAGTGTTGGAGGCCATATTCATACTCCTTGCGAGCCCAGGAACTCATTCATACCTTTAGATCGACTTGAGACCTTCGAAAACCCCGAGAACCATAACCTCCGATTTTGTGCACTGTTCATGCACACGTAAACATGAGGTTTTCAGGGGATTTTAAGGCCCTATGAAGCTTTAGATCGTCTTCACGAAGCTCGGAGAAGAAAAACGAAGTGTTTTGGACGTCGGGAAGTCGAGATCGGCGAGTTTGAATTTTGGCCAGAATTATCGAGGCTTCTCCGGCGAGATCCCATGGATTTCGAGGCTTGAAAGTGGTAAGAATGTGTTCTACTCGTTGTAAGCTTCATTTTGGTACAAATTTCATGGATTTTGGTTGAGAAATGAAGAAGATATGAAGATTTGAAAATTTTCCAGTTTTCCGACGAGTTGCAGATGGCGGCGGACGGCGGTGACCGGCGAGGTCCATCGGAGATGAAGGAGAATATTTCGTCAAGTCTGACGGAATATTCTAACGACGTCAGGTTAGTTTTAACAGAATCTGTTAGCTTTTAACGGAATATTCCCTAACGCCGTTACTGTTATCGTTAAGTGTGCCATGAACGTGGCCATGCATGGCCGGCATGTCTGGCCATGCCTTGGCCGGCGCGTGGCGTTGCGTGAGAGGTCAGAAAATAATTCTAAAAATATTGGGATGTTCCTGAGGTTGATTAGGTCTCAGTGGCATATTCATATACCCAATTTAAGTAATATATGAGAAGTTATTAGCTAGAGTTGGTTATGTGCTATTAATTGACGTTTTTATAGTTGTTTCTCATATGGGCGAGACCTATCCTCAGGACGAGCGTAGTCAGGCTAGGCACTGGGGTTACGACCCGGCTACATATCAGTGAGTGGGCTTTTGTTTTCAGTATATATATATATATACACACACTTGATGTTTTTCCCAGAAAACGTATTTAAAAGAAATGTGATTTAAATGCCATGTCATACTTGCCTCATATTTTAGTGTATGCATAATGTTACATGGTGCTGCGGAGGCCTAGGTAAGCTACATGTGAGTATATTATGTTGGTAATGTTTATGAGATATGATGATGATGATGATGATGAGATATATTAGAGCTCATAATCTGCACCCCGGTGTTAGTGCTCTCGCCCAGAGTTAGGGGCACAATCCTTCATGTGATGTTCACCTCCCGCACCACACGCTCATCTTGGATCCAAGTTAGGTGCACAGTCCTGTCGTATAGACCACTTTCAGTGGGTTCGACTCGTAGGTGACCCGCAATTATTCGCACAGTCTTCACATAATCGTAGTACTAGAGCGTATTATTTTACACCCAGTCCTGTCGGACAGACCACGTGAGGTGGTTCCGACTCGTGTGCAGATGTATATACATGATGAGATATGAGATTGAGATATGTATATACCTGATGAGATATATGATTGAGATGTGATTGAGATGAGCTCTAGATTTCGCCATGCAGATCACGTTAGGTGACTCCGGCTCACAGATGATTTATATTGAATTGCATCACCTGGCTTACAATAGTTATATTGTGATATTGGACATGGCATACGCATGGCATACATATATGTGGTTTTGGATATATTGAGCATGGTTTTGAGATATATACGTATGTATACTATTTTATGGGAAATTATACAGGTTTTACAGCGAGGGGTTAGAGCTTTTGAAAATGATATGATTTTTGTAAAACCTTTTTTTTGCCCACTCACGCTTTTTGTTTTGCGCCCCTCCAAGTTTTAGGTAATATTGTTCGCTGGTGGCTTACGAGGGCTTGACGGAAGTTCTGACAGTTCACCTTCCATGTAGGATCATCTTCGGATGCTGTATTATTAATAATTGTCCTGCTAGACTGCACTAGGTTACCTGTGCTCTGAATTATTGGGATTCACTCTTAATCTCGCACTAGCACATTATCTTAGTTAGTTTGCTACTGGTTTGGTTTTAATTTATTCCTATTTCTCTATATCTTTCCGCTTCCGCAATGCGCACATGGCTACGTCATCCTCACGTGACGGCCAGCACGCTTTGATTTCGATCGGGATGTGTCATACTACATTCATCAAAATTAACCAAAAAAATTATTGTATCAAAACATGGGTACATTCTTCAAAATCACAACAACAACAAAAAAAGATATTAGGCTTAATAAAATTAGTAAATTTCTTCGATTAAACTTAACATGGATACATTCTCAAATCAAAGAAAAAAGAATGTACCCATATAAGTTTAAAAATGGATTAGAAAAAAATTGAATAGATTTTATATAAAAAAGGGTACATTTTACATATAACAAATTGATATATTTAAGAATGAGTACATTTTAAGATTAAAAATTTGAAAAAATTACATGAATGGTACATATAATTAGCATGGGTACATTTAGCAAAATTAAAAATGGGTACAAATACAAATAAAACTTTATAAAATATGGGCACAAAAAGAAATTAATATATGGGTACAAATTAAAACTGAAAAGAAAATTGGTACAAATTAAAAAAGGGTTGCAAATTAAAAATAGGTACAAACTAAAAATAAAAATATATGATAAAAAATTTAGCTATAAATATAAATATACTAATTGTAACATTTTTAACATTAATGAATATATTTAGAAATAAAAAATATTTTATTATTGAAATAATTAATGATGTTATTAATACTAAGGACCTTGATCAAAAAATGAAAAGGAATAAGGTTTTAATCAAATGAGTAGTAAAAGGAAGGATGAGAACCTAATTTCTCATTTTTTTAAATGATATTACTATAAGATAATAATCTAGTATAACATATTGACAGCGGAATAATGCAAACACATAACCAAGATAACCACTAACCTGTTGGAGACATGTCAAAGGGTACAAAGGATCTTCTGCGACTCTTCTTCTAATGTATGCAATATTTCAGTGAATGGGGCCTGAGCTTTAGGGTTTCTTGCGTTAGAAGAAAGCGCAGGGACCCCAAATATTTATAATATCAACAACCGTAATCAATAAGGACACTACCCACAGTGTGACTCCTTATTAATCTAACTTTATCAGTGTTATCACTTATCATTCATATTCTATATAATAGTTGTAATTCTATCATGACTGTTTAAGCTATAAACCTTAATACATATCCCTTAACAACTTACAAACATAGTTATTGTTAATCTCTAACAGTCTCACGTGTCTAATAAGATCCATCCAAGTGTTTAGCTCTCTTTAGAACTTACAATTACAACTCAATTTGACGCTAATTAATCTTTCTATCTCATTCTTCCACTGAGTCAACCTTGGTCCGTAGGGTTTGGTCAATAAGGTAGCTTTGGGGCCAAGCTAATTGTTTGTTTGGGCCGAAGCCCAAAAGTATCTCAGACAAGGGAATTTCTGAGCAGTAAGTTAGGGCAAAAGCCTACTGCGGTACAGTAAAAGTCTTCAAGTCTGCTGTCTTCTCTCTCTTTCTTTATTCTCAGAAGTGGAAGGCCACACTGCGGAGCCGCAAACGCAACGAACCAGATTCAATTGGGTAAAAACTCAACTTTCCCAGATTGTTTTTTCTCTCATTTTTATGGGTTAATTTTTCTCTCATTCCGTTTTTCTGGTATTTTTTTCTGCATTTTTCTTCGTTTCAATCTCGAGTTGTTCAAAAATGAAATCTGGGTTGTTCCTGTTGGATTACATTTGGATTTTTTGTATTATTTAGCAAAAAGAACTGAGCTTTGAGCATAATTCTGCTGTCCAGATATATGAAATTGTCTAAGTTTGTAGATTTATGGTTTTTTAGCACTGCCCATTGTTGTAATAATCTTGCATCTGGTGTGTGGGGTCTGATATAGGTTAGAGATATCGAAACATGGCGGACCAGGGTGCTAAGAAGTCCAATGCCAAGGGTGGTGAGCTTCGCTTTTCCGCTTCTCAATTTTCGGGTTCTTGTTTGATTTCCGTGTTTCTGTTGGCTTAGCTTTGATATTAATTTTTCCTGATTTTTAGGAGGGAAAAAGAAGGAGGTGAAGAAAGAAACCGGTCTTGGTCTTTCCAAGAAGAAGGATGAGAATTTCGGAGAGTGGTATTCTGAGGTAGCTGTCTTTATCTTTTCTGGAGTTTATTAACTTTATTCAACAATTAAGTAATGAATATGTTTTCTTGTGCTTAGGTCGTTGTTAATAGTGAGATGATCGAATACTATGATATATCTGGTTGTTATATATTGAGGCCATGGACGATTGCGATATGGGAGACGATGCAAGTAAGCATGCTTTTTCTTGTTTAATCCATTTCATGTTGTTAATGAGTTTTATTTGCTATTAGAACCAGTAAACAATCATCTGGTTCTCAGGATTTTGATAACACGTCCCCTGTCTAGTTCTGAAGTACTCAATTTAAATTTGACTTTGAAGCATGGTGTCAACTGATGTCATCTCATCCTGTTAGTTGACTATTTTGCCTGAATTCTTTTCGACACCTGATACTACTTTTTCATTTCCTACCTCTTGTCTTGAGTTTACTTTACATAATCTCATTTTGCACTTATCTGATTAAGTACTGGTGACTATACATTCATCTCTAATATCAAAGTTATGAACTTTATCTACCAGTTTTTATGTTTGCAGATTTCTCTAATTCTTTAGAAAATTTATATGCATCTCCATCACAGTTACTCACTTCACACACTATTACTTTTCAGGCATTCTTTGATGCAGAAATAAAGAAAATGAAGATAAAGAATTGCTATTTCCCTTTATTTGTCTCCCCTGGTGTTCTAGAACGAGAGAAGGATCATATTGAGGGTTTTGCTCCAGAGGTGAGATATATGTCATTTGTGTGACATAATTTATTGTGTTACACGTAAATAAGCAGATACACATGCTCAGTTGGTGTTGATTATGATTTCTCATTCTAGTTTTCTTTCCCTGTTTTTCTGCTTTGCATGCCCCCTATTTTAGTGTTTAGCGTGCAACCTCACCTTCTATGTGTTTGCCTTGGTTTTTTGAAATCATATGATTGTGTAATGATAGATTTGTAATTTACTTGTCACTTTGCGAAAATTTAAGCCTATCTTGTTATTCCCCAATCACCGCCACTGTGTTACTCCATGTGTATATTGTTTTTTTTTTTTGGGAAGATCTTAATTGTTTTAGACTACCTCGCTTTTCATACTGATATTTTCATAAATAGGTTGCGTGGGTCACAAAGTCTGGAAAGTCTGACTTGGAAGTGCCAATAGCAATTCGTCCAACAAGTGAGACTGTTATGTATCCTTATTTTGCTAAGTGGATCAGAGGACACCGCGATTTGCCATTGAAGCTAAATCAGTGGTGCAATGTTGTCCGGTGGGAGTTCAGCAATCCTACACCATTTATCAGGTATTAGCATGTCTCACGGTTTTGGTGTTCTTATAATACTTTCTGTGGTGTTTTTGTAGTATTGACAATAGCACAATGAGTAAAAAACCTTTTTATTTGTTCCTTTTTGTTCTCATAGATATCGAGTTCCGTTCTTGCTTAGTGTTCACTGCATATTTAGTCACGGTTTCTAATTGTTCTCTATGTCCGAGGACCATTTTCTTTGAACTCCTCTTTTTGTACAAGTTTGTTGAATTTGGTTTTTCTTCGTATGATCTCAGGAGTCGGGAGTTTCTTTGGCAAGAAGGCCATACAGCTTTTGCAACAAAGGCAGAGGCTGATGAAGAGGTAAGGAGCCACTTTGATGCAGTGTATTAAGGAGGTTGATTAAGTAGGGATCTTGATATTTGGGATGATCCTTTAAGTTTTCAAATCTAGTTAATATCCCTAGTAATCAAGTGTTTAGAATATTGTGTTTTTTAGTTATGTGGTTGGGTTGGAACTTGGTGAGTATTATTTCTTATGTTGTAGTGGACTAGGAAGTTGTGCTAGTGTTTAATTAAGTTGTTGCTAGGCCTATTAGAAGGATAGAATTGTTAAGGAAGGAAGGATGATGTGTTTTGAATGGTTTTATGTAAACAGAGACTAGTTCTCTATATGTTCCTTGGGTCTAGTTGTGCTTGAGATTTCAATAATCCTCCCTCTGTTTTCCTCCCCGCATTACACTTAGATTACTGTTTCCCCTTTCAGTGCCCTATTATGTTGCCAATCACACTTTTAGGATAGAATTGCATTTTTACTATGCCGAGTCTGATTCTCACCCATTGTCACCTTTCCTTGAAGATTGCTTTTTGATTATACATCCTGGTTTTAGGTCCTTGAGATATTGGAACTGTACCGGAGGATATACGAGGACTATTTGGCAGTTCCAGTTGTGAAGGGAAAAAAGAGTGAGAATGAGAAATTTGCTGGTGGTCTTTATACTACGAGTGTTGAGGTACTTAATATGTTTCTTTTTATATATATATATATATATATATATATATATATATATATATATATATAATTTGATCTTCCTTCTTATGCCTCTTCTATGGTAAGCTTGAGTGTATTAATTCATGCATGCAGGCTTTTATTCCAAATACTGGCCGCGGTGTACAAGGTGCCACCTCACATTGTTTGGGTCAAAATTTTGCCAAAATGTTTGAGATTAATTTTGAAAATGAAAACAGAGAAAAGGGCATGGTTTGGCAAAACTCTTGGGCATACAGCACTCGAACGGTAACTTTGCTCCCTTCTCTTTTCTGTGTTAAAGTTTGATTCAAAGTCCATTCTATACAAGAACACTTTTTCTTTTCTCTGGAAATTAATTACTCTTGCCATGCATCAAGCACGTTTTTGGTCATCATGCATCAACACAATACCAATATCTATATTTTATGCGATTTATTTTTATGTTGATGCAAGTCTGAGACTATTGAACATTCTACATAGGTAGGTGCATTGTCCATGTTAAGCAACATAATCCTCAGTACCTTAGGCCAATTATTCTCTTTTTGGTGAATAGGATAATATGTTTTTGCTAGTGCACAAAGTTTAACTTGGAGACAATGCCGTGTCTGTCGCGTAAAGTTTAACTTAGAGACAATGCATAATGTTTACTATTTCCACCACCAAATGCCAATCTTTTTTCTATAATGTCATGCCATTGTTGCTATTACCATCCACATAATCTTTTCTGTTTTTTGATAGTGTTATCATTTTTGGTATTTTGTTTAGATTGGAGTGATGGTGATGGTGCACGGAGATGATAAAGGCTTGGTATTGCCACCTAAAGTGGCAGCAATTCAAGCTATTGTGGTTCCAGTGCCTTACAAGAATACTCCTATGGAAGAAATATATGATGCCTGCTTGAAAACTGTGGATACCTTGACTAAAGCTGGTATTCGTGCTGAGGCAGATTTAAGTGACAACCAAACTCCTGGTTGGAAGTATTCACATTGGGAAATGAAAGGTGTTCCTCTAAGGATTGAAATTGGACCAAAGGATCTGGAAAAGAATCAAGTGAGGCCGTTCTTCCATTTAATTCGTTATTTTCTATCTAGGTGCTCATGTTTGCTTCTGGTCTTCTTGTCCTGTTGAGTTAGTTTGTCATTAGGCCCGGGGGCCTGCTTTGCACAGATCTCATGGTTTTATTTCTGGGCCTTTTCATGAATGTAAGCTGCCAAAAGCCTAAAAGGCAGGTCCGGTAAAATATTTGGCATATCAGGTTTTTGGCGAGTCTTGTATATTTGAGTATGACATGTTAAGATTTATCTTTATCCTCGTAATATTGGGGTCAGGACCTGTATGGTGTGTGGACAAGCTAACATTAGTTAAGATTGTTCCTTACCGTTCTTGGATTAACCCTTGGAGATCGAGGTGTCCAAGACATGGCAAACAATGACATAATTCTTGATTTTAGGTTCGCGTTGTCCGCCGTGACAATTCAGCAAAAGAGGACATTCCTGTGAGCACGTTGGTTGAGCAAGTACAAGACATCTTGGCTAAAATTCACGAAAATCTGTTCAATGTTGCAAAGGAAAAACGAGATGCTTCTATCAAGGTTGCAAAGACATGGGAAGAATTTATGGAAGCTCTAAACCAAAAGAAAATGATCTTGGCTCCTTGGTGTGATGAACAGGTACTGTTATCACTGTCACTTAAATTACAATCTATCATCTGGCTCGAAATGCAGTTTCTAGCAAATGTGGATATTTCACTGTTCTGTTGTAATCTTATGGTTGTGTCTTTATTACACGATGGGGTTGTCAATGTCACATTAATTTTTTTACTGGTTAGGTTCTTATATCAGCACTCTTTCTGCTGTCGTCGTCTTTCCCTTTACTGTTTATTTCATATTTATCAGGAAGTAGAAGAGGACGTGAAAAAACGCACAAAGGGGGAAATCGGAGCAGCCAAGTCACTCTGTACTCCATTTGAGCAGCCCGAGCTTCCTGAAGGTACACTTTTAAAATTACTTGGAAACTTCATAACATTTTTGCAATTTATGATCTGCAGTTATCTCTTTAGCGTTGTGCATTAGTTGCAAAGTAGTGCCCTAGTGTTCAGAAATTGAAAATGGACTTCTGTGCAGGGACACTTTGCTTTGCCTCTGGAAAACCAGCCAAGAAATGGACCTACTGGGGCAGGAGTTACTAGACAACTTTTCAAATTACGCTGTTTAATTTTACCCCCCACGTTGTTGGGCTAATATTTTACATCCCTATCTGCCTTGAGGGATGAATTTTTTTATCACTCAAAAATTGTTTTTTCCATGGCGAACGGTCTAGTTAATACAATACTTGCAGTATACAATTAGTATGTGAACGTTATTTTCTCGTCTTTTTCTTTTTCGAACAACGGTGTTTGTTTTAGACACTCAGTTGTAGCCATTGTTAAACTGAGCAAGCGCTGAATACCTTCTTTTCTGAAAAAGCCACCCTTCACGGTATCCTCGTCCCTTGGGTTTATAAGTTGCTTTCCTTAAAAATACTAGTTTGCTACGGTGTACAGCATGCACCGGATGAATCGAGGCTTAATGCAACGCCGATGACCTAACAAATAAGTGAACAGAACTACTCCTACACATTACATTAACTGAAACAAGCCCATAACCAGTTAGGATCTTCGATATATAGTAGCGCGTGCAAACAATAAGTGAACATAGGAGAATCCTAGTCGTAACTTTTGATATAATTCTTCAACGCTCTTTGTTGCAGTTGCAGACAACTTGGCTAAACCTCTTTCCAGACATCTTGCACAGGTGGGTTAAGGGATGAACCTCGAACGGGAAGAGAACCCTTCACATTGCTAGTTTGGCTTCGATATTGTGCTTTCAACGCATTTCAAACAGGCAAAATTAACATTTTGTACAGCATAGCCTTCATTCAGGGCCTTGGGGTTTTGAACTTGGGCTGACTTTCGGGGTCTTCCCTGCTGTTGCAACGCTTTATGTAAGAGTCGAGTGTTTTCTGCTTTGATGGACTGCTTCCCGGTTGGCTGAATGCAAGTTTTTGCTTTGCAGGGCTGCTTCGCGGCTGGCTTGCAGGGGTGATTCGGGTCTGGCTGGCTGCAACTTCCATAGTATTCTCCTGGCCATCGAGCATCTGATTGTCCAAAAACCAGAGTTCATTTTACTGTTAAACAAAAAAGGTTTTTTCCCCCTTTTTCCCCTAAGAAGGAATGCCGAGGGGATTGAACTTTACCTGTCCCAGATTTTCCAACTTGCTCTGAACAACATCCCTGAAGATAGAGAGAAAGTGTTGGAAGTACAAAAATCATCAAACTAACTAGAAAGTAGACAACTGCGTAAAATCATACCATATGATGTCATCAACTGTATCGTTTGCTAGAAGGTAATATATATTGACCGAAGCCACCTAAAAACATGAACAGAAAGTTAGAAACATATCAAGGAATGAAGGAATGCATCAATTTTTGCTGGTTGAGCATAAACAAATATAAGAGTAACTTATAATTAATGCAAAGAATGCTTCAGAATCATGAAGTTTTACCTGGCCTATTCTATGAGCACGATCTTCAGCTTGAATTAGGTCGCCTGGAGTCCATGACAATTCTGCAAAAATAACAGTGCTTGCAGCTGTCAAAGTTAATCCAACGCCTCCAGCTTTAATAGATAGCTGCATGATGACATTCAAAGGTTGACTATTAGACTTAAATCACAGAATAACACCTGAGATGTAGCACTCAAAATTTTCAGTATTTTGATTTTTGACTACTCCAATTACAATAGAACTCAATTAGGTTGGTTACACAGAAAACAAAGTATAAAAATGAAGCATACTGCCATACCACTGCTGCCTTGATAGAATCTTTTTCTTGAAATTCTGTAACATAAGCTTGCCTCGCAACAGTAGGGATACTTCCATCAATTCGAATGCAACCCACTTTCTTTTTCTGGAAATTGGCAGTTCTTATAAGAAAATTGGTCAATCTTAGAGGAAATTATGAATTCATGTGGCCTTACCAGAAGAAACTGATATATCGAATCAATCATGGACTGATGGTGTGCAAATACTAGAAACTTGCAGCCTGCCTGCAAGAACCATTGTATAACAACATTCTAAACTCTGAAAAGGAAAACGTGCAGACTAAACTAATGATAAGGAAACAAAATCACCTTAGAAAAATAGAACTAAAGACAGAGAGAAGGATATAACATAGGGTGAAGTACCTCAATGACAGTTCCCAGGTAATCCAAAACTGCGGGGATCTTAGCCTCAGCAGAATCAGTATATATCTGGAGCATAAATGAGGTAGTTCAAGGGTTCAAAGTTAGCTATCCAATTGTAAAAGAAAAACTACAAGAAGAAATGGCGTGACCAATTCACCATTTTCAGTGTAAGAAAGGAACTACGTTGGGCCCATGTGCACTACACTGCGAGTGTAATGCATGAATACCTTATTAATAAGATTCTTCTCAGTAAACTTAAGTGAATCAACCTCTTCTTTGGATTGGCAGGCCTTAATTTTCCCTTTTACCACTTCCAACTACAAAAAGGAGATCAACAGCAGCTATGCTCTATTATAATTTTCCTTACGCTTGAGAACAAAGTAAACTTTACAAGGCACATTAATAATTTGTTTTTGCACACGGTGCCACAGCCAAGAAATCATACAACTAATAAAACATAGGGAAAAAGGAAATTAAAAGGGTTCATATAAGATAACAGCAAAACATCACATGACTAGACTTCAGCTAGTTGGAACTCCAAGAGGGCAATAGCTACTTATTCTCAACTTATCAACTTCATTAAAAAGACTTAGATTACCTCCCGGAATAAAGCATTGATTTGTTTCATGTCCTTTTCAGCCAAATCCAAAAAGACCTGAGATCGGCAGGGGAATGAAAGAAAGATAAAGATCACCGATTGTAACAGGACTACTAAGGCCATCCCACAGGTCAAAACGCAGATTGGACAAAGCACAGACCTGTTGCCTACGCTTCACAGGAAGCTCAGAAAGAACATCATTTTTTAGTCTGCGAATCATCACTGTTGCCTTCATCAAATTATGCAATTCTTCATGGTTACATGCACCTTGATACAATCCAAACATTCCCTGAAATTCCAAACGAGTAAGGAACAGAATTGCTTATAACGTGACAGAACATCTTCAAAATAAAGCAATAGTGACTTACTCCCTTGCAATATCGATTACCATATTCGTGAACACTTTTGTATACATCAGGATACAAGGCTTCAAGCTGTTAAATTCAAAGAAATTAATAAACAAATTATTAGATTCTAGATAAAGATGCTTGTATTTGCAGCTTCTTAACTAGAGTTTAGAAATACCTGCTTAAATAGTTCAATCGGTCGGGACAAAGCAGGAGTACCACTCAACAATATTGTGTATTGAGCCCTCTGAAATTGTTGAAAACGTTAGAGAGAGAGATTGAGATCAATATGTCTAAAAACTTTCATCAAGCAATTTTCTTAGATTTTACTCCTTTCTGTATACTTCTACAAGAATAAGAATAAATAATCCCAGTTTACTTGATGACTTGCTGCAAACTTCAATTGACAAGTGTTGAAACTGTTTCCAATATTTTCATCAACTTCATTCACTGAACCAGACCATGAGGCTCACTACTTTTACCATCAATTGCATAGTTAAAGAAGAAATGACAATGGTACATCAGTGTTACTAGTTAAGGTAGGAAGCACCACAAAAATTTCTTATTGTTAGTACACCTCCAAATACATATATACAAATGGTCCCTCTGAGGCAGGTGCTAGAAGAATGGACTGAGAAAAAAGTTAGCAGTTACAAGCTAGTCATCAGTAGATTCAGTACACAAGAGAGAAAGACCTTTATGACAGGAAGGCAGGCACTTGTTCTTTTTGCTTGAGCATTTTTCAAAAAGTGTGACTCATCTGCAATCACAACCTGAACAAGAAGTTAATAACATATCAAAAGAAGCAGCATATGCAAGAAGCGGGAAACAGAGAAAAAAAAACACCGGCAGGATTTCCTAATGACCATGTTGGACACTATTTGTCAATTTAAAAGAGGCTCAAAACTGTTTCTAAAGAAAATGTTATGTAGTATTACAGTTGCAACATGAAAACTAGAGGAAATCCCTTGATCCTAACATAGTTTTCTTAATTCCTTCTAAAAAGTGTCCAAGGAAAACACCATACTCTTCTATCCTTAGGTTTGTTAGAAATGTGAAGGACGATATTGCAGAGAAAAAAGAAATAGTTAAGATTTTCATTCACATTCTACCTTTACAAGTTTAGCACATGGTTCCATGCAGTCAAGGCAACTGGTGTACCACCAAATTACCATTCTGATTCCGTGTACCACAAAGACTTGTGTTTTAGGTAACATAAAGTTGAATGGTAAATAACAAGCATCTCTAAAAACTAAACAACCTATAATTATGAACTCTTTGAAAATAACTAAAGAAATGAAAGACACACAGAGTTCTCGTTGTTCTTTCACATGTCTCCAGCTTAGAACTTTTCACACCAAATCATATTTGGCCTAATACTAATAGAAATCATTATTTCTAATATTTAGGTGCTTTAAAAGCCAGAAAAAGGTGGAGGATGAGTAGGCCAACGTACTCTGTATTCTGACAGAGCTGATGATCAAAGATATAAGATTGTGTTATTTAATAAAAGAAAGTAAAAAGAACATTACATTGACCGTTTTAGTCCTCACCTTAAACTCTGATGCCATTAGTAGATTCTGTATTTTAGGGACTACATCATAGGAGATGATGTTAAATAGACCATCAAGATGAATGGTCCCTTTGACGTTTGAGGATACAATTGTAAACCCGCTTTTGTTTGACCCACCACATTGAGACAAAACAACCTAGTGAAAAGAATTCAAAAACAAAGTTTATAATAACTAAAAATGCATCAGACCGCTGAGGAGCTGAATAAACAAAAAGTGACCAGAATATTTAGACAAGAATAGTGAATAACAGACAAGTATATCTGATGAAGGGATGTCCATCCATTGTTGAATCATCTGCAAGAAAGAAAAAGAGTACATTATTTTTGGCAAGATCAACCTTCCTACTAACAAAATTCAATACAGCACTTACAGAGGCCCATTGCAAACGCAAGGAAGATGGTGTGATTATAAGAACAGGCCAAGAGTCACGAACACAAGATGCAACAGCAATAGCCTGAAAAAAATGTATAATGTTTCAATCTAAGGCCGAAGTTGGGAATGGTTTTGCAGATATAAATTCCAATCCTATGGAAGCATCTCTATTATATTGTTACAAATCACCCTATAGCTATGCAAGAGGGAACTCTACCATATTGGCACCATATTACACCAATGATTCTGGAATTGGATTTAATGTATGAATTCAACCCAAAGTTCTTCTAGCTACTAAAAAATCTGGCATCTGCAACCCACCATAACCATGGACGGCACACAATTTGCAATGTCCTCCAAAGAGCCCACTGATATTTCTCTCTATACTTTCTCCCCTATCATCTACTCACTTCTTTTCTTCTATATCTCTCTAGTTTCCTTGAACCTATAGCAAACCTAAATATTCTTCATTTGTCCTCCAAACTTCTGATTAAGTTTCTGACATTTGCAAACTATAACCCATATAATCATAGGAAGCGCCCACCTATGTTGTCCTATTTTGGCATTCTTACTGTACCTTAATTAATAAAATGCACAACACTAGGAGCTGTTGTCAAAGGAACACGACCAGGAAAACTTGTATAAAAGTAGAAAGTACTTCAAATGCAGGATTGGTTGTATGGGACTGTTTATCATTGAAGGTACAGAAAGAGAACGCATGAAGAATTTCTTGCCTGTAAAGTCTTTCCCAATCCCATTTCATCTGCAAGGAGAGCACGCCCCCCGTGCTGCAAAATAAACCTAGAAAAAACAACACTGATGTTAAAAATGATAACTAAGCAAAATTCAATATTTCATGGGGGGAAAAATAATATAATATCCGCAACACTATCAGAGATTCAGAAGAATGTAAATATAAGCAAGTTGCATATAACACTCTACAAATAAGGAGAATCTGCAGATTTAAAATATACCTAACACCTTCTCGCTGAAATGGCAAGAGCTTTGATTCAATACAAGTAGGTATCCTATCATACTGGTCTGGACGGTGAAGACACCAAAAAACAAAAGAACAATTAAAAAATAGCATGCAAAAGTTTGAAGAAAAAAAAATGAAAGATGTCTAGAAATTAGAACCTCTCACTCTAAAGCAATTAAAAATACCACAATAGAGACCAATATTTACCCTTTCATGAGCTTACATTCTAAAATATAGGAGACATACTTGTCGCCTATCTTTCTTTTTTCCAATTTGCATGTTACAGATCTTATTCACTCAGAATTATGTAAAAACCCGAAAACTGTCTGGAAAAGAAAAGGACAACTCAAACCAACATATCAATTATGCACAAACTGAACTTGACTAATACTAGCATAATCACCCTTTACCTCGAAGGTCTGGAACAACAGAGGCAGCAGCAATAGCACGGTGGACTAGGGGATCTAAGTTCTCCACCTGAAACAATTTGTAACAGAGTATCAAATGAAGAAACGAAGTGAGAAAACAATCCAGTTTTGGTGAACTTCAAACGCAAACTGCAACAATGTGTACGCCAAAAATCAACTTGTGCCAATTTAAACTGAACCATCATGTAACACCTGTGTAAAGACTGGAAAAGGGCAACAGTTATTACCTCAACATTAACACCAGATGTCTGATGAAGAACTTTCTCTGCAGACGACAAAGAAGGTATAGGAAACATCCATAACCTGCAGTTTCAACACTATTACATCTGGCTGGGGCTCCATCCCACAACATGTCCACATTTTTCGAAAGTCCATACAAGATATGAAGAGAAAGCATAATGCATTTTCCAAGTGGCTTTGGGTAGGAAGGGGAATCAAGTAGGGATACCTTTCTTTTGCATACCATGTGGCTTTGGGGATTTTGCGGACAGCACCTACTACCGCCTGGTGCAACATGGAATATAATTGATAAGGAAACGAAGAGTTTGACGAGTGTTGTGAATGAACATTTTTTACCCAAAAAAATACCTGGTCATAAGGAAATTTTGCAGCAATGTTTCCACTAGCATGAAGAAAAAATTTAACAGTGATCTTAGGTAGCTCTTTTAGACGTTCATCTTCTTGTAAAAAGGCAACGAGATAGAGATAGGAGCCCAAAGTTAGCCAGAAACTACATAAGATCAGCAGGTAGAACAATGCAACCAGCCCGTAATAAAATTGAATGAAAAAGGTTCAAACTGGTACAAATTGGAAGATTAATCATTGGTGATTGTCAAGGTGGGGGCATTTAATTCCTGATTCGTTTTCGATATTCAAAGTGAAGAACTATTAAATATGAAAAGGCATAAGTCCTTTTAAGACCACTATTCATGCTCGATACAAGTAGCATACGTGATGAAGCAGTCAAAATAAGGCTTCATAAGCTACTTTTTCTTGGAAATAGTTGATTTTTAACACTTCAGTAAAAGAAAAAATTTTAAAACTTCGAAGTAAAAGTGTAAAAGAAATGGGTAAGGAGGGAAATTACCCAGGTTTACTTTACATGGGACTGATGGAGGTAATACTCTAGTTCCGGTTGACAAAGGTGCTACCTGCATTGTTGCAAAACAAACATGTAAACAGATAAAGGTTTTAAATTTTCAATTTTTATTCAAAAAAATCCAAGAAAAACATAGTAATAATTCGAATTCAGAAATAAAGAACACTTCAATTAATTAGGCATCCTATACCTAGAGACTTAAAAAGAACCATTGATGGGAAAATGACGAATTTCACCTTGTTCGGAAGAGAATTCGAAACGAGTTTCGCAGGCGAACTCTGGAAGCTGCTGTTGCTGTTGTAATTGTTCGTGGCAAGGAAAGATTGGTGCACCTGGCGGTGATCGTATGAAGGATACGATGAGGAGGAGGAAGAACAAGTGGAAGCGGAGTTGACGCGTTGCTGAGCGAGTTTCTGGAACGCGTCTCTTTCGAGAGAGTCGAATTCTTCGGCGCTCAAATCCCAGTCGTCGTCCTCCAAAGCCATTGTTGGACAGGAAACTCAGAGAGTTGCAGAGTGCCGAGTCACAGACTCAGTGAGCTACCACTCTCGCGTTTGCAGAGTATTTGAATTTTGGGGTTTTGGATTTTGATTTTTTGCCCTTTTTGCGACATGAACGTCTCTCAAGCGTCAAAAATGAAGAAAGTAACGGTGAAAAACCTGCCGCCGTTACACTCGTGATTTGGGCCCTAAACTCCTTACTTTATGACATTTATGTAACCCGGCCCAACCATCAGCCTTTGGGCTTCCTATTTATGCCCATCATCAGGATGGCCCACCAGGCCCAAACTATTTTTCTTTTATTATTCTTTAGGAATTTTCTTTTAATCAGGGTTTTCACTCTCATTTAAGGAAAAAGAATACCACACAACAATAAATACAAACAAAACGATCAAAGTGCATACCAATCCTCGAGTGGAAGTAGAACATCAATATTCAAGTCAAGTAGTTCTTCAAACTACCTACAAGTATCTCCTATACCAAGGCAAATCGAGCGAGGCGATGAGAAACTCCATTGGCAGACTGTGGAGATGGTTTCTAGTGACACTTAACAACGCTTTTGCATCCTTTACAAAATGACTTATGTTAGACATGTCCGAGGACAAATATGACATAGTTGAGAACTTGAGATGATTTAAAGAGAATTTCTCTCAAAATTATCCGTTCTGCAGCAACTAGGGCCTGAACGAGTTGGGGGAGAATATATTTCAAACCGGCAAAGGTAAACATGCAACATATCACCCGAAAACTTAAGAAAATGAATAGTGAAGTGTCATGTATCATTCACTAAAGAGGTGGGAAGAGTTTACTTATCACATTGTTGATGGTCATCTTAAAAAGCTCGATTCTACATAATTAGCATCCATAGAAGTGAGGTTAGGTCATCAACAATGTGATCAATAGTTATAAGAGTACAAAAAGTAGTGCTACACTTACCATCTAGTTGTATCATCACTTGTACCGTCTCCTTAATAGAGATGGAGTCTGCCAACGCATGTGGGTCTCATCTCTATTATAGAGAAGAGATGATACAAGTGATAGTACAAATATATAGTAACAAAAGCATTTTTGTAGTTTTTATTAAAGGTTTGTAACTGATTCGTTTATTACTATATTCGTACGTCCCAATTAGCACTTGCCATTGTGGTCATTCAATCATTCATGAAGAAATTTCCCAACTCAACTCAAACATTATGGTAACAAATCCTTAGCAGTTGGCAGTTGAGCATTCTCTACAAGCAAGCATGCAAGATACGTTCTCTACAAGCAAGCAAGCAAGATACGTGTCTATGTCCGTATATTCTTTTGGTCAATTCCTAAACCCGTACTGACCAAGAAACTGCCTCGTGGTTTCCCAAACTCTCCCTCGTCCCCCCCCCCCCCCCCCCCTCCTTCTATAAATAGCGGAAGCCATGCCACTCCTTCCCACCTGAAACTGCTGCCAGGTATGAACACTACATCTTCATGATTATTACCATGTGAGTTAATATTGTCGGGCAAATTCTTATGTTATCAGATAAGAAGATTGAGCTTGATCGATGTAAATTCCACTCTTGTAGGACACAGTCACTTAATACCGAGGCTTAACTTAAAATTTTCATTCATGCAACAAAATTTCTTAGGTTAAGTTCAAATCTTTGAAATATGATGATTCTATAAAAAGTTCTTCGAGTTGCAAATCAACGCATAGCTAAGTTGGTTAGAACAATGTGTTTACTTTATGCACTCAAGTTCAAACTTTTCTTCCCGTAGTTTAGATTAGATTACAATATCTCTCGAATCAAAAGAAAAATGAAATTTTTGAAGTTAGTAGTGAAAATTTGTCGCACACACATAATGAAATTGAATGGATGAATAGTTATGAGGTCGGGGTCCAACTGCACAGCTGTGGCGAAATTCAGTCTACTAAAAGTGTATTTTATTATTATTCCTTGGCAGCCACAGAAGTCTAAAAAAAATGAGGTTTAAGGGACTCGTGGTTGCAATTTGTATGTGTGTTTGGTCAGGCTCCTTGGCTGCTGATACAAAATCCAGTGATGGGTTACTGAGAATTGGTCTAAAGAAGCAGCCTTTGGACCTCACTAGATTGAATGCTGCAAGAATCACCAGGTCACAAGTTTCCCAACCCAGTGATCTCAAATCCAACATTGTGGATCTGAAAAATTATCGGGACACCCAGTTTTATGGGGACATTGCTATTGGCACCCCACCGCAGCACTTTGCTGTTGTCTTTGACACCGGCAGCTCCAATCTGTGGGTCCCATCTTCAAGATGCATCCTTTCTGTAAGTGTAATTTGCAGTGAGATTTTATATTTTCTTTTGTTGTTCCTGGAGTTTTTCAGTAGTTTGTAAAGTATGAATGTTTGCAGATTTCTTGCTATTTTCATTCTAAATACAGGGCAAGCCTTTCGAGCACTTACACCAAAATTGGTAATTTCTTCCTATCCCTTACATTTTGAGCAATTTTTTTTATAGAATTTGACTGCAAGTTGATGTTGTGTGTTGTTAATTATTTAGGAATACCCTCCAAAATTCCTTATGGGTCTGGTTCAATTTCCGGTTACTTTAGCGAAGATAATGTGAAACTTGGGGATGTTATCATCAAAGATCAAGTGGGTCTCTCACTTTGTCTTTCCTTTTTCGGTTTTCTGAAGTTTTTGTTTAAATGTGTTCTTTTTTCCAAGTTGTTGATGCTATTACAATATCTGTTCCCATCCTGTAGGAATTTGTTGAGATTACAAGGGAAGGATTCCTAACATTCTTAACGGCACGGTTTGATGGAGTCCTTGGACTTGGATTTCAGGATATTTCTGTTGGTGAAGCCACACCAGTGTGGTATGGTACTGGCATAAACTTTTTAGCACTGATATGTCATAAACTAGCTTTTGGTTTAGCGGTGTTTCTCTTCCTGTTGGAATTCGATGCTTTTAGAAAGAAAAGAAAGAGTTTTGATGCTTAAAAGCATACATTAGTTTTCCGGGTGCAGGTTTAACATGGCGCAACAAGGTCATATGAGCCAGCAAATTTTCTCCATCTGGCTAAATCATGATCCAACATCGAAGGTGGGAGGTGAGATCGTCTTTGGTGGATTTGATTGGAGGCACTTTACTGGTGATCACACTTACGTCCCAATTTCCCAAAAGGGTTACTGGCAGGTTTATTGTAGTGATAAGAAGTTGGTGTTCCGCAGTTATATATTTTTTCTTGCCTAATGAGATGACATTTGTTTCGGTTTCATTGATCTCTCCAGATTGAGGTTGGAGATGTTATTGTTGCAGACAAATCTACAGGTTCCATTACACTTCCACTCCTACGTTGTTTAACTATCTTTATTCCATCTTAAAGATTAAATTTGCTAATTAGAATCTCGACAAGTCTAGGAATTCATGGCATAACATCAAAATTTGAATTTATCAGGACTGTGCAAGGGCGGTTGTGGTGCCATTGTAGACTCAGGGACATCCTTCCTTGCTGGTCCAACTGTATCAACTCGTGCCTAATACTTCCCTCATATTAATTTTTCCTCTTTTGTGCTTTCGTTCTGCAGTAACAACTTGTATTCCATCATTGATTAGCTCTTCTTTTTCAGACTATTGTGGCTCAGATCAACCATGCCATTGGAGCAGACGGATTTGTGAGCTTGGAATGTAAAAATGTCATTTCCACTTATGGAAATTTGATATGGGAATATTTAATATCTGGGGTTTGTATTTTCTTTTCCTTTCCACCTCCCCAAAACTTCCCTTGAAATTCCTCTTAAGAAATGAACTAGTGCATTATAATTTACCTCACATTGTCTGCAGGCACGGCCTGATATAGTGTGTGTGGACATCGGTCTATGTTCATACGATGGTTCTCAGAATATAAAGTTGAGACACTCTTTTTCTTACAACTGTTATCAGGTTTTGATATCTGCATCAAAATATCCATAACAACAGGAAAACCTTTACTTCTGCAGCAATTATATTGAGTCAGTGACTGAGAACAAAAGCGGGAAGGAATCATCAGTCGATGAAACTCCTTCATGCACCTTGTGTGAAATGATAGTCTACTGGGTTCAACTACAGCTTAAAAAACAAATAGAAAAGGAAAAAATATTTAGCTATGTGAATGAGGTAATTCTTCTCGATGTCTCAGGCTGCCTGGTTGATGAATATGCATATAGACCAATCTAAAAGTTCTTTTGATTCTTTTATTTTGTTGCAAATTTTTGGTGAATTATAAAGCTGTGCGAGAAGCTTCCAAATCCGCTAAAAAGGTCATTCGTCAACTGTGATAACATTGCATTCATGCCGGATATTACATTTACGATCAGAAACAAATCCTTCACCCTCTCTCCAGAACAGGTATACTTAATGCTTCACAGTCTCACTCTATTCCTCGAGATTTTTCCTTATAATTTTGAAGATTTTTTCCTTTATAGTTTCTAAAACCTTTCGGACTTGATGTTCAGTACATACTTAAAGTAGAAGAAAAATGCTCCACTGTCTGCCTTAGTGGATTTACTGCTTTGGATGTGCCTCCTCCACAAGGTCCTCTATGGTAAGCCACTACGAACCCTCTATGTCCGACTTAACAGATTTCTGTGATTATGCTAAACCTCTGTGTGGAGAGACTGTGCCTCGAGTATGCACAAAACATGAAATGTCCCGCCCTAGTTAATTTTAAAGTTGATGTAAGACTGGTTCATTCTGCAGGGTTCTCGGAGCTCTGTTCTTGGGAGCATACCACACGGTGTTTGATTTCGGTAATCTCAGGGTAGGATTTGCAAAAGCTACGTAGTGCATAGACTTGATTTCCCCCTTTATCCGTAAAAGATTTATGCTAATACTAAAACGAGTATCGTAGAATATTAGATATTATGGATCAGTAAATGTCCCATTGGATTATGTATTTCAAGTATCCAATGCGATGCATTAGGGCCTCCTGTAACTGTTTATAAATAAAAGACGTGCTGTTTGCTTGGTATGAATTGCAATAAGATGCAAAAACTGCAAATATTTGATTCTGTTGTAAATTATCTGCTGCCATCTAAGGCTAGAAGTATTTGCTTGACTGGATTCGGCATTAAATCTTAGCATAAAGATCAAAATGCTTCGTATTTCGCTACAAAAGATCAAATAAGCACGGCTACTACCGTTGTAATAATTTATTCGACATGTCAAGCTTGATGGAGTAGAAGCCATTTGGAAGCACAGCAGCAAAGTTCAGTACATTTGGAACTTTGCCTTTGTTTCCTCAAAGACCTGTTCTGCAATGAAGGCCTCATTGCCATCTGCTCTTATGATCTCCAGGTGAGCCTTTTGGTAGAAGCAGGTACCTCTCAATGCATCGGCAATAAAATCATCAAAACCAACGGCAATGGCTGCTTCGGCCTTGGCTCCATAGACCAGCCTCTGTTAGATATTAACGGACAAATTACGCGTTATAGATTAAACCAGAAAGGAAGAAATATTTCGAGCCAGTTCAACCTTGATCCTTGAAAGATGGATGGCACCAAAGCACATGGGCTTATATGTATAGTAAAGGAGGACTTATGAGCTAATAATAAGTATTTTTCAAAAAGAGAATACTATTGGAGCAAAATGATATTTTGAAGTATTTGTCAGTTTGCTCCCTGAACTTGTAGAGAGGTGCCAAATTCCCCTTAAACATTAATGTTAGCCAATTACCCTCTGAACTTTTATAATTAGCCCATTTTTTCCCTGAACTTTAACTTTAGTCGATTACATGTAAATTTTTATTAAATAATCAATTTCTCCCCTAGCGTTAAATTTTAAAATTTTCTTCCAATTTTTATCCATCTAACTTTCCATGTTATGTGTTATCCGCGTGATCAAAATGGATAAAAAATTGGATGAAATTTTTTAAAATTAGCGTCATGGGGGAAATGGGTTATCTATAAAAGTTCAGAGGTAATTGGCTGAAATTAAAGTTTAAGGGGAAAGTGGCTAATTACAAAAGTTCAGACGGGTAATTGGCTAAAAGTAAAGTTCAGGGAGAAAATTGACAACTCTATACAAATTTAGAGAACAAATCGACAAATATGTTTGATATATTATATATTTACATTAAGGGGTGAGCGGACAAATTAACTCCAAACTCATCATTTTTGAAATTTAAATTTAATACCTCTTAATTAAAAATTTACAAGTGAAAATGTATTCGAGTAAACCATAGTACTAAGGGCTGGTTTGGTATTGTTGTGCTTTAAAAAAAAGCTGATGTGGGAATAAGCGGCTGTGCTGTGAGAATAAGCGGCTGTGAAATAAAACAGCAGAGTGTTTGGTAAACTTTTTTGTAAAAGTGCTTTTGGAAAAAAAAGTGTTTGGTAAACTTTTATGTAAAACAGCTGTGACTGTGTGAAATGACCAAAAAGGGTATAATACTATATGTGCTATTAATTTAATTTTCTTAACAAATAAAAGTGAATTACTAAATATACTTTATTTTTAAAAGAAAAATATTTATAAAATTTATCTTAAATATGAATTAGTATGACAAACTACTTCAATTGAAATATTTTAGACTGAATAGCTAGGATTCATTAGTACAATATTGTTAATGTACTTGAAAGTAGTCTAATTAGATGCATTCATCAAACTTGCTGCTATTCTATTTCTTAATGCTTCTATCTTATGGGATCCTTCTACTTGATAATTTTGGTATTCTTCATCATCATCATCACTACTATCGCTCTCTTCACAATAGTCCCTGGGGTCATCAAAATGACGATCACGTTCAGAATACCTCCGTATGTAGTTATGAAGAGCCATTGTAGCAATGACAATCTTCACTTGCTTATTGAACGGGTAATTAGGCATATCCCTTAAAATTGCCCATCTTTTCTTCCATACCCCAAAAGTTCGTTCAATGATGCTCCTAAGAGAAGAATGCATGTGGTTGAATACCTCTTTATGACCCGTTGGTTCGGGACCTCTACGAATATCCGGGAGATGATATCTTTCACCTTTATATGGTCCCAAATAACCTCTCATTTGTGGGTACCCCGCATCTACCAAGTAATATTTTCCTAAAAATTGAAAATTTTGTTTTGTATTGTAATAATTATACAAAGCAAGTATGTAAATTGTTATAAATAAGTATGAAGATTACCATTTGGAGGCTTTGAAAAGTTTAAATTTGGATTCAGTAGCACGGATAAAAAAACCCTTGTATCATGTGCAGTGCCTTCCCATCCGGCACAAGCAAATGTGAATTGCATGTCAAAATTACATGCAGCCATAACATTTTGTGTCGGTATTCCTTTCTTACCAATGTATGGAACTTGATCCGGAGGTGGTATTGAAGCCTCAACATGTACTCCATCTATGGCACCAATACAATCCTAAAAATAATAACACAGAAGAAAATCGTCAACCTACACTTATAGTTTGCAAACACTTATAGTTTACAAATAAGTTAGAAGACGAGTCAAACTTTACCTTAAAATGAGGCATGTATCTTGTATCTCTCCTTATTTCTTGGGGAATGCCACGAAACTCCGAATCCATCGGTTTGATAATATCTATTGCCATCTTACATACAATATCTAACATAACACCAAAATATCTACTAACAGTCTCACCAGAATGTTGAAATCTTTCTTGCGCTAATCTATTTTTCACACCATGTCCCAACATATGCAAGAACATTCCTAATATTTCAATTGCATTCATTTTCCTTGAACCTTTCAATCCATAATT
Source organism: Heteromeles arbutifolia (assembly GCA_024362995.1). Lineage (NCBI taxonomy): Eukaryota > Viridiplantae > Streptophyta > Magnoliopsida > Rosales > Rosaceae > Heteromeles > Heteromeles arbutifolia. The sequence goes on from JANCRC010000006.1 coordinate 27,750,594, forward strand.
AGTTTGCAAGTCATTGGATAATTTATAAAAGACATCTTTGTTCATCCTAAACATTCTATAGCATCGCACATGATTTCCTTGTAGTACTTCCATCAACCACATATTACCTGTTTGGGAAGAATTCATACATAGAGTTTTGTGGACATATTTTAAATAATATGTTTCAACAGCTCTCGCTACAACGCATATAATTCAACATTCCACAAGTCATAATCCAACAATCACTAAGAAGTCATAATCCAACAATCACTAAGAAGTCATAATCCAACATTTAACAAGAAATCATAATTCAACATTCAACATATAATCCAACATTCAATAAACATGTAGCAACATTCAATACATAATCTTAATGCAAAGTACAAACCACACATATAGTCCTAATTCATAGTTTTAGGCTTTTAGCTCCCTATTGTTCTTTGTTGAACATATATTTCAACCAAGTCAGCTGGACTTCAGGATCTTTCATCGTGCCAAACACCTCTCGCTTCTCTGCGCTACAAAATAAACATGTAGCAAACAGCCATAACTTGCTAGGTGGCTCACAACCAGGCAATTGTGCAACAGGCGCTAACACTTTCGAAATACTATTTCCTATATGCAGTTTGGACATCAATGAGTTTGCAGAACTCCTAGCTTCATAAACTTCAACAAGACGGTCAATTTGACCACAAAGTTTTGCAGCACCTCCAATTTTTTTCCCTTTCTTGTTTTGCAATTCTCCTTGGTTAGCAGCTCTTTTTTTTCCTTCCTACTAGCTTGCCTTATATCCTGCATGGTCTCAATTTCATCCTCATTATCTGAATCAATTTGTCCTATAGATTCCTCTCTTGTATCTGGTGGTAGTACTCCAGAGGAAGGTGCCCAGGCATGTTCACCGGTAGCAACTGTGTTCGAGAACATTCTATCTAACTTGTCCTCCATCTCAGGACTAATGTCTTTTTTCGCAATTTTCCATATTCTTTGTTTATCTACAAGTAAGAAAGAATATAGTTAAGACATATTGCATGATATCATAATACATATTAAAAGATAAATACACAAACCTGAATTTTATTATTCCACCACTCCTCAGAGGCATCAACGGTACCCTTGCTCGAATTCCACCCTAGGCTAGTTTCTTTACGAACTAGCTCTTTCCACAACTTCCACTCATTTTTAAGTGCATCCCACTTATTTTTCAGTTGCTTTCTTTCATAATCATGCCATGTCTCTGCCTTGAAGTTAGCTATAATATTTGCATATCCATCTTTGTCAAAGTGAGTGCTCGGACGATGTCCGGCCTCAACCTCCTTGATGCAAATATCACAAAATATAGATATATTGTGGGCATTCCATGTAGCAATAGGATTTGACGAAGATGCCCCCTTCTTTGCCATCGATACCAACTACTGATTTGTAATATAACCAAGAAATAACCAATAAACGATCCACATACAACTACAAAAGATTACATCACAGTTTGGGAAAAAAACTGGACCATTAATCACAAGAATAAATTTCAGAACCGGTTATAACTCATTAGAAGATCAATGTTTATTGGAATACAAACACATGCTTATATGGATACCCCACACGTTTACCAAATGTAATTTTAGTCCATGTGATTTTCCATACAACTATTTATTATATAAGACTACTCGGACACAACAATTTACGACCATTAAAGCATTCTAGACTAAATAAACATTTCATCACACTAATTCATTAAGTGGAAGTTAGTTTGAACAGAAGAGAAAACTTATAATAAAAAGGACCACATTATAGAAAGAAAAAAATTATGTTAATTAACATATAAGTTTGAAAAGTGGTTCGATTATTCTTTGGAATTTCAGAATGTAATGTCAACTATCCTTGAAGAATTCACACGATGAACCATAAAAATACATGAAAATTCATTAACACATAGATCAACCATAAAAATACATAGATCAATCATAAAAATACATGAAAATTCACACGATGAATAAGATAAAAATATTCACTTGACTATTATTTTTTTTTAGTAGACAAGAAGACTGAGAAATGAAACAAGTAGTCTATCTAATCCTAATCTCTGAAAAACATTGTTTCAAGTTAAGAGCTGAAAGCCAAACCAACAAACACCAAAAAACCTAAAAGAAAAGAAGATGAACACAGCAGAACATATAAACACCATAAAAGTGAAGCCCACTGAAGCATGGATCCAGCCAGAGAACAAACAAGCTAAACAGTTCAAACATTCACAAAAGGTACAATCAATAATAATGGGGACACCCTCTTGACTTCTATAACCAAGAAGTATTATTTGTCTGTTACACCATTTTCTTCAAAAACATTAGGCATGTGCGTGTGTATTTTCATCGAGTGGTTACAAGTTCATCTGCAAGATAGAAATCTAATCTTGGCTCCTAATCTCCAAAGAATGACAAGTCATTAATCCTCCCTTGTCCTAGGCTAGACCAGAAAAGCTCAACATAAGTGGTTTCTTTCTTCCCACCTGCAAACACTCCATGCTCAAATTTAACGGAAATCAGCTACCCTAATTTCATTCTTTCAAGTTTTTGTCTTCTACTTTAATCCCTAGGTTTCACGAGAGGATATGTACCACTACATTCAAACACAAATTACACAATCGAATATGATCAAGAAAATTACAAAATGCTTGAAAGAAAACTCATTTCAAGTGCAAACTAATACGTAAACACATAAACCAAATACCATTTAAATGCAATCATAAAACAGATTTATCAAAAACATGAAAACCGAATTTTGTACCAAGACAAAAATAACCCACATGTTCGAGTACAGCCTCAGTGATGTCCTCAGAAACCCACTTCCTTCTAGAAAGATAAGATACGAACACTGACAAAGGGATGACAAATCAGAAGCACAGTTCACAGATCAGAACCAGAGCAAAGCTTTATAAAAAATTATCCTTTACCTAAACCCAAATCAGAAGCAGACCTTCTCAATTTTTCTTGTTTCCTCCACAAACCCTAATTTTTTCCCCAATTAATTTTTTCCCAATTATTTTTTTCCACAAACCATATCACCTTCCTCAATTAATTTTTCCCCACCCTCCATCCCTAATTGTTTTTCCCGACACCCATACCCTCATCCCTTTGCTCTTCCCACCCCTTTTTCCCTCCCCCATCCCCAAAGTAAAAAATCCAAACAAATAAATAAATAAAATTTACAAGAGAAGCTTACCAAACGAACCTGGAGAACGAGAGAACAAGGGAGAACGCTGGTTTTGGAACGAGAGAACGAGAGAGATCTGGTTTCCTGGTTCGGGTATGCGAGAGGAGAGTAGACTGAAGGAAAAATCAATTTTGCATTACTGAAGGCGAGAGAGGCGGAGAGCTGCGCGACTGCAAGGAAGAAGGGCAATTTTGGATTATTGAAAAATTCATTAAACCTACACTGTTCACCCGTGTTTTTGGTTTGGGAAGCTGCAGCTGTTTTTGGGAAGCTGCAAATAGCAGCTTCAGGTTTTGGGCATCTTTTCACCCTTTCCAAACACCTAAAATCCTTCTAGCTTTTTTTCACCCTAGCTTTTTTTTTAAGCATCTCACTCCCAAACTGCACCCTACACCGTTCACCCGTGTTTTTGATTTGGGAAGCTGCAACTGTTTTTGGGAAGCTGCAAATAGCAGATTTAGGTTTTGGGCTTCTTTTCACCCTAAACTTAAAAAAAAAAGCTGCTTTTGGAAAATTTACCAAACACTTAAAATCCTTCTAGCTTTTTTTCACCCTAACTTTTTTTTTAAACACCTCACTCCCAAACTGCACCTAAGTGAGAGGAAAAATAATACTTAGAAGTGAACTATTTTCCAAAAATCGATTTTAGTACGACGGCATGACGTTTGGAGACAGACATAGGGCAAACAGTTTAAAGAAGCACGACGTCGTTCTATTTTTGACGATAGCACGCAGAGCAGAGAGCTCTCGAGAGATGTGGGTTCAGCCGCTTCCAGTGGTCATGGCGGTCAAGCCGTGGAGCTCTCCTCACGGCGGCAGCCGCAGAGCCGCCTCTGTAGTTGCCCAGAAATCCAATATTCCATCTGTAGATTCTGTATCGACGCAGCAACGGCCGATACTCCCAAAACCCACTTCCAAATCAACGACTCCATCCTCCCAAACGCAACCGCCGCTATTTTCTTCTTCCTCTGCTATTACTCTGTCCGTACGCACCGTCAAAGCTCTGCGGATTCGACCCACCGCCGAGTTGGGCCTCCTCTCTCTCCTCCTCGTCCTCTCCGCGGTAAAACCCATTTACCCATTTGCCCTTTTTATTAATTAACCAGTAACCACTGCTTATTGTATTAATGGCGCTCTGAACCTGCAGGCTTTTGCGGCGGTTTTCTCCGTCGCCATACTTTGCATTCCAACGATAAACGTACGCCACTCACTTGCTCACTCACTTCCACTGCATATTTTTCATCGTTGAATTTTGAGCAATGCAATCGTTTTATCAATTTATGAGCTAATCAAGCTTATTGGGATTTCAGGCTATGAGAAGATTGGCAGTTGCAGTGGGAAAACTATCCAATGTGGTGTCCCGGGAGGTGCCCGGAACGTTGTATTCTCTCAAACTCTCCGGCGTTGAGATCAACGACTTGGCCAAGCAGCTTGCCGCTCTCAGGTAACTATTTGCATTTTCTTGCTTCCCCAATTCTCTTACATTGCTAAAAACACATGCTTTTGCTCATACTGGTTTGAATTTTTTGGGTTCTCAAGGAAACAGATTTCCACAACTGGGTTTGGCAAGAATTCAGAGTGACAAATTGTTGTTTAATCTCAACTTGGTGTGTGTGTATGTGTGCTCTTGTATTGAGTACTTGCAAATTTAATAAAAGTTTCAATTTTTTAAGTTGCATGATTTATTAAAAAGCTACAAACTTCGGGCCCGATTTGATAATCATTGCGTTTTTAGCTTTTAGCTTTCATCTTTTTTGGTATTGACGGAGGAAAAGTATAAGGGAGAAGAGGAATGAAGAAGAGTAAAGGAAGGACGGTAGAAGAAATGAGCGATGAGTGTGGATGGAATGACGCACAATATGAAGATTAAAAACCAAAATTCGAAAACAATTTTAAGTTGTTTTTGCTTTCATATAGTTACCCCCATTTCTCCCTCCTCCCTCCCACCAGCTCTCTTCATCCTTCTCCACTCCTCATTTTGCCCCTCTATCTCTATCACAAAAAAAGGAAAGTAAATAACCAAAATGACCATCAAACGGGTGCTTTATATGCAGGTCAGGTCGAATCATGATTTTTCGGTCTAACTCATTTGTGTGATCGACGTGCCTAATTTGGACTGCGATCATCAGTACAATGTATCTTGTTCCTTGTACCATATCGATGCAATCATGCAAGTCAGGCTTTTGCAGTCCCTTGTGTTTAGTACAGATCACACTCAAAAATTGACAGAAATGCTTTACTTTGACAATCTCATCTCGAGTGTGATATAGTTGTTTGTTTGGAATATAATGCTAACTCAAAGCGTCTTTGATTTCTTTGTTGGTATCATAACAAGCAGAGTTGAACATGAATGGGGTACATCAAAGTTTATAATTTGGCATACTTCTTGAGCATTTCACCGGCATCTTTCGCATGCTCCGGCACAGGCATGCTGCTTAAAAGAGTAACTCTTGATGAGGATACTATGGATTTGATGTTTGAGTTTGAAGGATCAATCTTCCATAGTGTCGCCTCCCAAACCTGCCCAAAAATAGCCAAACCCCAAAAACAATCCTTGAATAATGTAATCCGTCGATCAATATTCGTTACAGAAAAGGAAATGATAAACTGATGAAAGATGAAAAACCAATGTGGATAATTGGGTATTGGTTCACATTTCTGCAGTATAAATCTATTTCAGTAGGAAGTTATGTGGAAATAGAATGTTGGGAAGAATGAGATGGAAAATTGAAGTCCATACATGGAGCGTATGCAGATAATGTTATAGCTGTTGTGTTTGTAGCATCATTTACGAGTTATTAATTGCAATTAATTGGAAATGATAGTTGATGATGAAAACTTGAGAGGATTACCTGAATGGTTTTGCCGACGTTGACCGGGGAGGCTTCGGCAAAGATATGGTCGCCGAGCTCGGCGCGCTTCAAATGGTTGATGCTGAGGTGAATCCCGGCCACCCTTTGGAAACCAGAGGCCATGTGAGCTCCGATGCTAGCCAGGGCCTCAGAGATGAGTGCTGATACCCCTCCATGTAGCACCTTGAATGGCTGGTCTCAGCAGAAAAGAAGGGTAAGAAGTTAATCACGTGTTTTGCTTCTGTAAATAACAACATATTTCAGAAAGTTGAGCAGGGTAAGATTCGTGATATGAAAAGAGAAAGAGAGAAGAAGATGATGATGACGACCTGGACGCAATTTTCAGTGACATGGAGGCGACCAGAGACCTTTTTGGGGGTTATCTCTTCAAGCTCGAACCCTAATGCACTTAACGGAGCTGCCAGAGCCGATGTCTTCGATGGCGGCGCTGATGGCTGAGATTGGGACTGAGAAGCCATATCTGCACCAAATATGAATCTCAGAATATATGAAACCAAAGCAGTTCAATTCCCCTCAGACTCTTTGAGTGGATGGTAAGAATTTGCTGTTATTTGGAGGTCAGAATTATCATAAATATATAAATGTACACACACCAGCGACGTGTGTTTTGATTGGTTTATCATTTTCTGGTGATTGGTCGGTGGTGGTGGCATAAAGTTTGTTTATTTCTGGAGGGTCCACCGGTGGCTAGAGGTCCACAGGGAAGGAAGGAAGGGTAGTTTGGCTATTCACACATCAAATTGGGGGAGGATGTAGGGTAGGTGGGGGAAGGAGGAGGAGGTGATTAGGTGCCTACTGGTCTTCGTCATCTGTCGCCCACCTTTGTTCTTTTAATTGCTTATGACGTTTTGTTATGCCTTTCAATGATTGGTGCGAGTTCGTTTTCACTGCTCCTTTTTTTTAACAACTAACAATTTAACCTATTAGCATTATTATTTGTCAAAAAAAAAAAAAAAAACTTTCTTGTCATTATTATTAATTTTTATTTAATGGTACGGAACATTGAGTGCTACAAAAAGTAATAAATGGTGGAGATTTAATGGTTGTGATAATCAAATTTAACGTCTACAAGACATGTACCACTAATGGCACGTTTACGTAAGGGTAATCGGAATAAAGAAAGGGAATTGAATTCCGATTACGGAGTACTCCGGTGTTTACTAAATATTAAGGAATCAAAAAAGTGGTGGACCCCACACGAAACAAGGAATTCAATTCCTGAAATTGGAGGAATGGGATTCCCTAGTTTTGTGAGGTATTTGAATTCCTTGAGGGTAAGGGAATCAGGAATGCATCTTTTATTCCTATTATGCCCTCACTTGTTGCTTATTATTCCAACATTGCCCTTCATTTGACACTCATTATGTCATTTTTAATAAATAAATAAAACCTATTTATATATTTTTATATAGATAATTTTATTATATAAATTTAATTAAGAATTTAATTTAATTAATTAGTATGAAAATAATTTATTTATGTAAGGGCAATTTAGTCATCAACTTAGTTTTCATTCCGATTGAAGTGAATTAGTAAATAACTTATATAGACTCAACATCATTCTTGTCATCTTTTAATAAATAAATAAAACCTATTTATATATGCTTATATAGATGAATTTTATTATATAAATTAAATTAAGAATTAAATTAATTAGTATGAAAATAATTTATTTATGTAAGGGCAATATAGTAATCAACCTAGTTTTCATTCCGATTGAAGTGAATTAGTAAACAACTTATATGGACTCAACATCATTTGTACTCCAATTCCAGACAGTTTTAGTAAACAACTTCAACAGGAATCTGATTCTGATTCCACCTCATTTCAATTCCTCCTCAATCCAATTCCCCCTCAATCCAATTCCTCTTAATTTGATTACGGATTAGTAAACGCGCCATAAGTTCTTCATAGCATTGAAGCCACACCTCATTATTAGATCTAGATTTTGTTGAACTTTTGTATTATCCAAAGATGTCAAATTTTAAATACAAAATTCAAATTTGACAACTTATGTGATATTTTGGCATTTAATAATAATAATAGTAATTAAAAGTATTTAATAATAAAAGGAATAATAATTTTTTAAAGAAGAAAAAAACTAATGAAAATGACTTTTAATACTTTGAATGTTAACCGAAAATCATGTCATACCTTTATTTCATAGTTAGGACAAATCCAATATCAAACCAGTCCAATAAAATTGACTCAAATAAAATAATTTATCGAGCTTTCAATTTTATCCCATAACGTCAGTCTTTGCCCGTGTATGTGCTTCTCCTCGGTAGTGGGTTGGCGACGAACGTGTCCCGCCTAACCAGCAAGGTTCCATCCATGGTAAACTTATTGAACATTGCCAAGAGGATACAGACTAATCGCAATTTTTTACAAAAAGATTAGTGGCAACCCCACTACTGCTATAAGGGCGTTTCAGAGTTCGGTTTATTGCCTGCAGCCTCCCGGGGATTCATTCACTCGGAGTCAACCTTGGACGCTTTCCTGGCTAGTTGTATTGGTTCTACAGACGAGGATAGCAGTTGGGTCACATTTTCTGAGACTAGGAAACAACCGACTTGATTGAATGTCGTCGATGATTTGTAATCGAGTCAGCAGAGGTGGAATACCAACAAATACAAATCAATAATCTAAAAGACGTTAGGTGCTAGTCGGGTGGCGGGCTGGGACCTAACGCATAGGCAGACTAGGCGGATTTAAGTAAATCTATTATATATCGTGTAAATAAGTGTATGTTTATACTTCAAAAAAAAAAATATATATATATATATATATAATTTCATTATAAACTACAAAATAGAATGACATATATATTATTATGTGTTTATAATGAAAACATGGGGAACAAACATATAATGTGTGTTCATTTAACTATTCAACAAGTCTCTTACAATTTATTAAAAAAATAAAATAAAAAATAAAAGTTATCTATTTTCTGTCTAAGTGAGTCGCAACCTAAACGGGTGCTTGGACGGGTCTGGCTGGGTGCCTCATCAGGTCTAGGCGTCATTTCTTAATTTTCAAACGCCTAAGCATCAATCGAGACGATGTCCAACCGCCTAACGACTAATTGACGCTAGATTAGGATTTTTAGAACAGTGATACAAATACAATGAAATTGTATCCACAAAAATGGGTGGTTCGAATTATGGTTGGGAAGGCTCCCACGGTTCCACCTAATTGGAAGACTCTGTCTCTGCAATTGCATGCCTCAATTTATGACTTGAGGCCCTGTTTGGCACACCGTATAGGGGACCAGATAGTACTAATAATACGGTGTACGGTGTTTGGTGCCGTTTGGATTAAATAGGCACCGGATTAAATAATCCGGGCCCACGTTTTTTATCCGGCGTTTACCTGACTGCTTATACCGTCCAAATTCACGGTATAATTTAGTCGGCCTCGCTCTCCTTCCTCTCTGCTCGCTCTCCGCTCGAACTCGACCCCCTCTCTCTCGCCTTCTTAAACTCTGACCCCCACTCTCTCGCCTTCTCGAACTCGACCCCCTCTGCCATTTTCAGCTCTGCCGTACCGAAGTGGCAGATTTTGGCGCCGAGCACGAGGTGGTCATACTCGGAGACGATGATGCTGGAGCTCTTGATGTGGTTGTGGACGAATGTAGAGTCGAGGCTGGAGCAGTGGTGGATGTAATCGAGGCCGTGGGCGAGGTCGGTAGCGATCTGCATCCGGGAGAGCCACGACGACAGGACGGTGTAGCTCGGGTTCTTTGGGTTGCGGGACTTGCGCTGGAAGACGACGACGTCTTCGAAGCGGATGAAGCAGCGCCAGGAGGAGGAGGAGAGGCGGTGGTGGGGGAGGAAGTTGGAGGTCGCGGAGCGGATCTCGGAGAGGTAGTAGATTTGGGGGTTTTGAGGGAGGGAGGATTTAAAGGATTTGAGGGAGGCGTCGGAGGAGGAGGTGGAGGATTTGGAGAAGTTGTAGCTGGAGTTGTCGATGGTGGTGCTGAAAATGGCGGAGCAGACGAAGAAGAAGAATGGAGAGAGGGAGGGATTTGGGGGTTGCGGCGGAGAGATCGGGGAAAAGAGATGATTTCTGTTTTTTTTTTTTTTTTGAATTTTATTTTAAGTTTGATTCTCCTATCCGATATAATACCAAGCACAGTATAAATAATACGGTCAATAGTCCGATACTGCACCAAACGCCCGACTAATTTAGTCAGTAATATCCGGTGACTATTTATCCTATCCGACAGAAATAGTCAGTACAGTCCGACCTGCCAAACGAGGCCTGAAGGGATAGCGTCTGCAGACATGGTACAAGGGACATCATTTGATGGGCATTGTACCATTATATATGTAGGCCCAAAGCTAAGTGTTTTATGTCAAGATTCACCTGGGTGCGGTTAAGGTACAAAAACCATTTTATCATCTTTATTTGTCCCTTTTTTTCGGCCCAAATGATCTGATGTTGATAATTGGATTATTAAGTGTTGATTAATGTGCTTATTCTTATTTGTGATATATCATTTGGTTAACGAATTTGATTTAAAATTTTGATCTCCCTAGCATTGTCCTTGGAAAAAAAAAAGTATGCAAGAGAAAAAGACGTTATAGTTTTCAACTTTCCCATCCCAAATTTTCTATGGATAGACGTATATAATTATTAGTCCATAATACAATTTGACGTTCTTACATGTAAGTTTTTTTTTTGGGTGGGAAATTGAGATTTTGTGTGGAAATTTTGTTCCTGTTTGCATTAGAATCGAGTGGAGAGAATTTACTGTCATGAATTTGGCATTACTCGTTACTGGATTTGGATGGTTGGGAGTTGGAATTAGGGGTGAGCACAGGTCGGGCCAGGCCCAAATTTGGAGGAAACGGACTGGGCTCATTTTAAAATGCAAGGGGGCAGGCCAGGTCGGGTATAAGAATTTTGAAACTTAGAACCGGACCTAACCCGACCTGTTTCAAATGGGTTGGTTCGGGGCGGGTCCATGAGTCTATTTACATTTTTTTTTTGTTAGAACATGTGAAATTTTCAGTTTTCCAAGTTTTAGGTTGATTACCACCACCAAATCAAGTCAATCAAGGAAAACATTTATGGAAATTTACTAATTGTTATGAACAATATGCCAACAAAATCAAAGAAACAACACCCCAAAACCAATTTAAAGAAAGAATCTAAACAAAATCGGCAACTCATTCAAATGAAAAGGATTGAGAGGAAATCACAGAACATGAAAGTATTTTAAACAAAAATTGGGAAACTAAGCAGCCATCAAAATTCGATGAACACAGACAAAAAAAAAAACCTAGAAAACCCAAAATCCCAATCCATCTCATAAACCCAAAAAACCTAGAATCCACAAACAAAGAAAAAAAAAATTAGAAGAAGGCCACTACTAATATACTTATAATATGATACAAACCAATATTAAAGCTTTTCAGTGGGAGGAAAAAAAATACCATAAGCAAAATTAAAATACCCAATTAATTGCTGCACATAGCTTGATTCCAAATTAGGTCCATGGGGGTCAAGATTGCCCTTCCTGGTACAAACCCATGCCGACCTTGGGATCCAGCTTGCCTATGTGGACGCATCACATGCCAAGGAGATTGCCGACACGGATGTGGCGTTTTTCTCCGCCGAACGCGCATGCTTTCCTTCCACGCACTCTCCGCTTCGGGATGGGTTTGTTCTCGCCAGCCGCTGTGTCGTGGGATGAGATGGTATCGAGGCTTGGTTTTGGGGATTATCGGCAGATCTGCGCTGGCTTTATCTCTGCCTACAAGGAAACCCAAAATCCAACAAAGCCAAAGAAAAAGAGAAAGGAGACGATGATGGTGATGGTGGTCGCAACTCGCAAGTCGCTAGAAAGAGGGAGACGAAGACGGAGTCGAGTCGAGGGCTCGAGTTGGTGAATTGGTGGTGATGTGCAGAGGCGTGAATGAATGGGAAAGAGAGAGATGACAGAGGAGAATAGTGAATCTGATATCCAACAGTGAAGTTAAATCTAATCCAATCCAACGTTAGCCACTGTTCGGATCGGGGCCCCGCTACCACAGTTTCTAGGAACCGCCCGACCCTGCCATTTCCTTCGCCCCGCCCCGCCCTATTTTGTGTATATAAATTTTGGCCACCCCGTACCCGCCCTGAATCGCTCGGACCCGTCTCGATCTGCGAGTTTAGGACCTGTTTATCCAGCCCTAGTTTTAATGGGAAGTTGGTTTGGGATTTCTTGTACATGATAATGGCTAAAAAACCCCCTACAAAGCAAAAGGAAGTGCTAAAAATTGGAGGCCCAAACCAGAGAGTTGCTTCCCACCCATGGGGCTAGGGTGCTTACTAAGAAATAATGATAGTACAAGTGTTCAGTTTAAGAATAGTCAATGTTCAGTTTAAGAAATAGTGATTGTACCAGTCTTCAGTTTAAGAAAATAGTCAGTGTTCAGTTTTAGAAATAGTCAGTGTTCAGTTTAAGAAATAATGGCAATATCTATTCAGTTTTAGAAAGAGTCAGTATTTAGTTAAAAAAATAGTGCTAGTACTAGTGTTCAGTTTAAAAAATAGTGATAGTACTCATGTTCAGTTCTAGAAATAATCAGTGTTTATTAAGAAATAATGATAGTACCAGTGTTTAGTTTAAGAAATAGTCAGTATTCAGTTTAAGAAATAATGATAGTAGCAGTATTCAGTTTAAGAAATAATGATAGTAGCAGTGTTCAGTTTAAGAAATAGTGATAGTACCAGTGTTCAGTTCTAGAAATAGTGATAGTATCCGTGTTCAGTTTAAGAAATAGTGATAATATCAGTGCTAAGTTCTAGAAATAGTGATAATGCCCGTGTTTAGTTTAAGAAATAGTAGTACTATTGTTCAGTTTAAGAAATAGTCAAGTCAATGTTTAGTTCTACAGATAGCCAGTGTTCAATTAAGAAATATTGATAGTATTTGTGTTGGGTTATAGAAATAGTTCGTGTTCAGTTATAAAAATAATCAATGTTCAATTATAGAAATAATCGTGTTCAATTCTAAAAAGAATTAGTTTTCAAGTCTAGACATAATGGTAGTGCCAGTGCTAAGTTCTAGAAATAGTTAGTGTTCAGTTATAGAATAGTGGATTGTTAGTTCTAGAAATAATGTTCAGTTCGAAGATTTTAAATTTTGGAAACTTTGTGTGTTTATAATTGATAATTTTGTTTTCGTTTGGAAATATTTTAGCCATTTGAACTTTTTTTTACTTGAAGAATCGCAAAGTATCAAATTTGTAGTATGATATCAATGCATTTTTGTTGATTTGTATTTGGGTTGTTCCTGGGACATAACAAAGCGACTTATAAATCTGTAATCCAAGACAATTGATTTGCTGATATAAAAGATAAATCGATGGAATATTGCTACATAATTTTAATTTGATGTGTACTTTTTGTTTTGTTTACGAAACTACCAGCCACATTTTTTACCATGGACATCAGATGCCTATGACCAAAATTACATTACAATTATTTATAGAGTAAATTGTAGCAATAGTCCCTTAACTTTAACTCAATTAGAGCAATGATCCCTCAACTTAAAATTCATTATCATTGGTTTCTCAACTCATCAAAACGTACAACTATGGTCCCTCGACTCAAAATATATTACTATTGGTCCCCCAACTTTAATCCAGAAATGGTCCCTCAACTTGAACCCAATCGGAGCAATGGTCTCTCAACTTTAACTCAATTGTAGCAATGGTCATTCCAACATAACTCATTTTGACAAAATTCTAATGAAGTTGACGAAAATGACCATAGCTACACGTTTTGATGAGTTGAGGGATTCCAATTGTAACAATGGTCCTTCCAACATAACTTATTTTGACAAAATTCTGACGAAGTTGACGAAAAAGACCATAACTACACATTTTGATGAGTTGAGGGACCAATGGTAATGGACTTTTAGTTGAGGGACCATTGCTCCAATTTGATTAAAGTTGAAAGACCATTGCTACAATTTACTCTTATTTATATAAAGACATGAATTAATAGTAAAAATAAATAAAATTTATGGTGCAATTTGAAAGTAGAAGATTTAGGGAGAGATAAGATGGTAGTGCATATAATTTTGATTAATAATGTCATAAGAATATGATTATTCAGAAAGATTCAATGGATAATCATCACCTCACCTCCCCTACTTGCCTCTCATAGAATTTATTTGCACAAAAATAATAATAATAAAAAGTTGAAAGAGAAATAAAAAGAAATAGGAATAAAAAATAGAGTCAATCTCTAGCAAGCATCAAATTTGCTGATGCGGGTAAGATTGGGGCGACAAAGCTTCTCAACACTATCCTTCTTAATTCTTAATTAAACCTAATCCATCAGATGCTATTTTATTATTCTATCATTCAACTTAATCGCAAACACAAAAAAACTCAGAGACAAACACCGACGAGAAGATGGGGAAGGATGAGCAAGAGGCCATGCTTTTTATTGGCTGACGGAATGGTGTTTCCGTCAAGGGCATTGGCTGAAAAAGAAAATTGGTTTTGCACGTGGGCTTGTTTCCTACTCATTAGATTTTAGTTTTTGTCCTTATTATATTTTTTTGTCATTTTCCTTAAATATCAAGCTCTTTAAATTAAATAAAATTATTAGATGATTTTTTGTTAAAATAAATTTAATCCAAACTCTTTTCATTAAAATTCTATTTATTTAGTTGCATTGGCGGAAAACAAAAGTTATAAAATGAAAAGGAAATAAAAAATTCTGCAGCCCGGGAGTCGAATGCGATATTTTAGTTTGGAATAGTCCAATATGAGTTGCTTCATGAGAGTTTTTTTTATCAAAACTAAAGTTCAAATCCATTAAAATTGTGGGTCATTTATCTTTTGAGTGACTTGGCCTAGCCCAAGCCAACTTCAACTTCAAAGTCCAACAAACCAAATATTCAAGGCTAGGGTAATGTTAAACTACTTGGAAATCTTTGGCTCAGTTGACACCTTAGCCCCATCCATTTTCTATTTGTTTTTGTTTTTGATTCTTTTTGCAGGGATGTGATGGTGGTTCAGATTTGGTGAATCTCCTCACGTGTGGTGGTTTTAGTGGCAAATTTTGGTTAGAGATAGTTCTTTGTAACAGGTTGATCATTTTTGTGTTGCAATAACTTTGTCTAATTCCACGCGGAGTTGATTTTCTTAGGACGGCTACCCTTGTGGCGGCTGGCAAGGTGGTAGTGGCAGCAACGGCGAACGGTTCTACCTTTGTGAGCTAGAGATTAGGTTTTATTATTCTTTATCTTTCTGCTTAATGGGCTTTTGGCTATTTCAAATTTTTATTGGGCTTGTAACGTGTAACAGATATTTTCTCATCCAATGAAATCTTATGCTCTTTCGATTGAAAAAAAGTTGACACGCGTCATGGTAAATGTTTATGTTTCTAAAATCATCTTTGACAAGTGACTTCTCTAGTATGTTACAACATGTGCTAGTTTGAGCTTTGAGGTTAATAATTAGTTAATTTTCTTTGCAAGTAGTAACTGATATTGTGACAATGACATATATGGTCTTAATCTACCACAGTTGTTCATACCTTGGTTAATTAGAGCGGTGGTGTCTAGTTTTCACTTTGTTAGAAAGATCATGAGTTTAGATTTCACAAATCTTGAGTAAAATTTTGATGTAATTGCAGTCGTGTGAAGAATGTCTTTTAGATTATATATATATATATATATATATATATATATATATATATATATATATATATATGCAGAAATTATCATTCTGCCGGTTTGGATATGATCGTACAAGTATATCATCCCCTTGTTCCTAATCATATATTATATACACAAGGGGGCCATAAAGTTTAAGACATAAACATAACAGATGTGATTACAACAAGAAAAACATATAATACTGAATTAGTGACTAATGAAAGAAACTAAAGGCAAAGGGAAGAGATCTTATGCCCTAAATTTTAAATAGAAAAGCCTGAAAAGAAGATATGCATACCAAACTGGTTCCAGTGCGGGGTTTCTTCGAGATGCTTCAAAGCTATAGACAGCTTGAATGCACTGTTTGTAGCTGTGAAGGGGTTTGTGGGGGCTTTCCTAAACTCTTACCAGCCATTGCTTATCCCAAAAGTTAACCTAGAAATAATTAATTAAAGAGAAAGCACTGCACATTCAAAAGCTGCTTTTGAACTTTTTCTTCTATATATCTTTGATCTCATCTTCCTAAACTCTTTCCTCAGGGAGTTTTCTTAGCTAGGTACAAAGTATTTGGTGCAACTTTATCTAGCTACCAAATATTTAATGGCAACCAATTATTCTCTATAAGCAATTTGATTAGCTACATGGTGTAGTCATTTCTACTTATAAGTTGCATATAATTCTAATGTCTCAGTAAAGTTCAAAATAATTTTTGAAAAAACTGGTCTAAGCTCTCAGTTTTTATGCTTGACTTGGAAACAAAATGTACGTGTATGGCTTTTGAATTCTTTGTACAATGTATCGGTAACATGTTAATTAGTACGTTTTGTTATTGACGCCTTATCGATACCATATCAACAATTTGCTTTGTGTAGAAAATAACTGATAAGATAACACCAGATAAAATTAGAGTTTCTTTTGGTTCTTAAGGCTATCATCTATTGCATGTTCTTCTGATGTCCTTTTTTACTTCAGTAAAAAGCCTATCATTAGTTTAAATTCCATGCATCTGCTTTCTAAGAGATCCATTAAAATGAGAGAAGAGAAATGCCCTCCAAATCTTAGTTTTCCGTAGGCATTATTTTACAATAGTTAGAGGGCATCTTTTGGGAGGGCAAAAAGGAAAGAGAACTGGTAAGAAGAATAGAAAAAGTTGGGTACTGTACCACCAAGGAGAACTGTTTAGGTCAATTCAAAAGGACAGGACAATAACACTTAGAGCATCCCCAATGGGAGCTTTATCCTCCATTAGGCTACCACATCTCTAGCCATAGTAAGAAATTTCATCCCCAATAAGTCGGAAAGTGGGGCTAGATCCACTACTAGGGCTAGCAACTTCCTTTCTTAGGTATCATAAAATCGGGCTACATCTAGCCCCAAAAAACAGTGGATCCTACAAAAAAAGTAGCAACACATGTGAGCAAAATTCTATCACTCTCCCTCCACTTGCGAATACACTTATACTCTTCTTTTATTATTTTTTTAATTCTTTTTTCTTACTTATTTTTCTTGCAATTTGGCTAATTAATAATTGTTTTAAATTTCATAAGAATTAAAATTTCAAATTGATTTAACGTTCATGGGCATTGATGGATGAAATTTTCAAATAATTTTTTTTTCTTTTCAAAATTGTATGATACTAATTTACCAATTGATGCTAGGTAAATTGTTGTGTTATACGTGAAAATCAAATTATTTCAGAGGGTGAAGTGGGGGTTTGTTTCTTTCAATGGATGAGATTGAGATGAAGGAATTTAATCCAACGAACGATTCATAAGTGATGAAATCTAACTTTGTCACAATTTGAACATTTTAGGTTGAAGGGTTCATAATTTTTTTTTAAGATGTCACGTCCAAAAATCAACTTAAGAAAAGTTGACACAAAAAAAAAAAAAATCGCTTAATCAAATTACTACATAAATAAATATATATAGCCCCATATAGAGCCTGAAAGATATAGCCCCTCATTGGGAGAGATTCTTTTATAAAACCCCAAAGATTCATTGAAGCTCTAAAATAGGCTATATCCACCACTTTTTCAATCTCATAGAGCCCCTCACTGGGGATGCTCTTATCCTTTCCTTTCATGCTAAATCTTATCATTCAATCGGACCGTCCATTTTAATTTTAAAATCAGAATTTAGCTGGACTCTCTACGTCCTACATTACTAGGGTTTTCTTCCACTATAAAAAGCCATAGATATTTTCATTCCATTGCAACAACATATACAAAACCTTGCTTATCAAGAAAACAAGAGAAAGAAAAAAAAACCAAGCAGAAGATGGGAAAGCAATCTTCACTCTTCTCTTTCTGCAACATGTTCAAGGCCTGCTTTTCAAGCGGCAGCAGAGATGATACATATTACTCCGATGATGGCGGTGTTTATGTTAGACGGAGAATATGTCCCAGTGATGAGGACAGAGGAGGCTGGACTGCCGAGCCTGGCATCGATGGCAAGGCCACTGCTTTCATTTCCAGGTTCTACGCGAGTCGTGTTTCGGATCCTGAATGCCAAACTTTCGCAAATTGATCGATCAGTTATCATGTTTTTGTTGAGCTAGAAATTTGTAGAAAGTGGTTGATCAGACTAGCTGATTGTACTTTCAATTCTTTTGTCATGCTTCCCTCCTCCTTCTTCTCTTGTAATTTTTTCTTGGAAGTGTGCATGTAATCTGTGTGTTAGCTAGTTACAAATAATGCAGAAAATAAAATTGCAACATAGTTTCCTCTTTCAAGATCTTTTTCTTCTTTCTTCCTTTTCCTTGGGCAGTTGCTTATAATTACATTAAAGTAATATTTAGATTTAACTGTTGAAAGTATTAGCAACTTTAATGTACATGCACTAAGCTAGTGCGGGTAACAAAGATGCAAGTTAATGTACTATAATAATCCATTTGTTCTCTCACCAAGAAGTACCCCCCGCGCGGGTACTCCGTCGCTATTTTATAGTCTTTGAATTCAATAAATCATAAGAGAAATCAAAGGACAAAAACAAGGGGAGTTGTGTAAAAGGAAAAAATAAGAGAGTAAAAATAGCTATTTTTTTCCTGTTAATTTTTGTTTGTTTGTTTGTTATTTGATCTTAACCAGCTAAAAGGTGATCGAAGGACCAAACATATTGCCTCTTTTGCATGCATCTTCACCTTTGAATTAGTACATAGTGAATTGCAGATTCACCTTCAAATATTAGTGGATTATAAGAGGTTTTTTCTACGTATAAGCGATTCGAGCACAAGATCGGGTGAAAGAACAAACTTTCACAACCACCTAAACTGCAAGCTCCTTAATTATGACAACAAAATGTATATCATAATTTACATATACACAAATTATAGAAAACTTCATTCTAATCCTTGGTAAAGATGACTTTTAGACTAAAACCATGAGTAAGATCAAAATATAATTTTAGTCCCTTATACATTAATAACCTCATTTATTAATTACATTTTGAATTTTTTAATTATTTCTCTTTTTCTTCCTAATTTTAATGTATTAATTTTATTTCATTATAATTATAATTTTCATTTCATTTATCGTAATATATTTTGTGAGATCTCACATCGCCCAGGGGAGTGGATCCTGTGAGCCTTATATGTATATTCCCACCTCCAATTAGCGCGAGGCCTTTTGAGAGCTCACTGGCTTCGGGTTCCATTGGAACTCCGAAGTTAAGCGAGTAGCGCGCGAGAGCACTCCTATGATGGGTGACCCACTAGGAAGTTCTCGTTTGAGTTCCCAGAAACAAAACCGTGAGAGTGTGGTAGAGGCCCAAAGCGGACAATATCGTGCTACGACGGAGTCGTGCCCGGGATGTGACAATTTGGTATCAGAGCCTAACCCTGGCCGCGTGTGTGCCGAAGAGGACGTCGGGCCCCTAAGGGGGGTGGATTGTGAGATCCCACATTGCCCAGGGGAGTGAATCCTGTGAGCCTTATATTTATATTCCCACCTCCAATTAGTGCGAGGCATTTTGGGAGCTCATTGGCTTCGAGTTCCATCGGAATTCCGAAGTTAAGCGAGTAGCGCGCGAGAGCACTCCCATGATGGGTGACCCACTGGGAAGTTCTCGTGTGAGTTCCCAGAAACAAAACCGTGAGGGTGTGGTTGGGGCCCAAAGCAGACAATATCGTGCTACGGCGGAGTCGTGCCTGGGATGTGACATATTTTGTTGTAAACATTTAGATAAACTAATTTTTGTTGTACAATATATTTCGATGTACTTTGTCTTCTTCATTTGGGTACACTAAATTCATTATAATACGTTTCGGTGCATACATTTAGGTACACACATTTCGGTACATACATTTCGATACTAACATTTCGGTACACATTTAGATACATTAATTTAATAAAATACATTTCAGTGCATATATTTCGGTACATACATTTTGGTACTAACATTTAAATGCATTAGTTCAATATAATACATTTCAGTACATACATTTATGTACTAACATTTAGGTACATTAATTGAGTCTTTCAAGTTTGAAGAATGTTAAATAAAATTAATAAATTAAAAAAAAAATTTGTTTGGTCAAAAAATAAATTAAAATTTGTATATTAATAAATTTAAATATTTAAGGAGAGACATTAAATAAAATGCACATTAATTATTTTGAATTAAGGACAAATCAAGTGACTATAATCAATATGTAATCTAACACCAGATTTATTTTAAATTCCAATCTTCTTGAAGGATTAAAGTTAAAAAAAACCCCAATAAATTATTCCTTTACTTTTTAGTGGGATCCCATGCTATTGATCTCTTTTTATCCTTTTTGGTTCTATACTCCATTTCCCTGCAATCATTCAACAATTTGGACCTAAAAATGTGTAAATATCAACATGACAAAATCTTGCTGACACACCCCGTCCCAAGGAGGGCGTGCTGGCCGTCACGTGAAAGTGACGTAACTATGTGCACAGTGCGGAAGCTAATAAGATAAATAGAAATACGAATAAATAAAAACCAACTACTAGCCGTACTATCCAAATAACATGCTAGTGAGAGTCTAAGTGTATAAATACACATTCAGAGCAATAAGAACGTCTAGTTGCAGTTAAGGATAATGACTAAGATATAACACCCGAAGGTGAATCCTACTTTTGTGAATTCTGCCATAACACCGTTGGATCTCTCGTGACCACCAAAGCACTGCTACCAAGAACCTGGAGGGGCGAAAAACAAAACGCGTGAGTGGGCAAAAACAAATCTTTTCAAAACCTTTTCTCTTTTCAAAGGTTCTAACCCCTCGTCGTAAAACCTGTATAATTTCCCAGAAAAATAGCATATATACATATATACTCATCTAAACTCATAAATTCAAAATCATGCCAAAAGTAATGATATGCAAGGTATATGCCATGCCAAATATTTCTCATCAAATCACATAAATATATCAGGTGAAATAAACTCATCATAGATGATAACATGTCAACCGAGTGATCAGCTTGGCTGAAACTATAGCTCGTAATCAATCTCATCAAATCTCATCATATATATATATATATATATATATATATATATATCTTGCACATGAGTCGAACCCACTCAAGGTGGTCTATACGACATGATTAAGTGTAAATAGTACGCTCTAGTGCTACAATCACGTGAAGACTGTGCGCTAATCGCGGGTCACCTACGAGTCGAACCCACTGAAAGTGGTCTATACGACAGGACTGTGCACCTAACTTGGATCCAAGATAAGAGTGTGGTGCGGGAGGTGAACATACACGTGAAAGACTGTGCCCCTAACTCTGGGCGGGAGCACTAACACCGGGGTGCAGGTTTATGAGCTTTCAATACATCTCACATAATCATCATTTCATATTAATCATTCCATAACTCACTTCATACTTACCTGTGCATCCACAACACCAATTACCATTATATGCAACTACTAATGCATGAATAAAATAGATACATACTTTGCATGGCATATCATATCACGTTTCATATCACATTTCACTTAAATTGATTTTCTGGGAAAAAAAACTCATTTATATAGGTATATACGGAAAACAAAAGCCCACTCACAGTTAAGTCGAAGGTTCATAATCCCCGAGCCTCGATTGATGGCGCTCGCCTCTAGATAGGTATCACCTATATGCGAAATAACTGAATAAACGTCATTTAACGCACATAACCAACGATAGGTAATAACTTCTTATACAATGCTCAAATGGGGTGTTTGAATATACCAATGTGAACTACACAATACCACGAACATCCCCATATTTTTAGTATAATTTTTCGACCACCCATGCGCCTTCACGCGCCGGCCAAGGCACGGCCAGACGTGCCTCCACGCGTAGCCACGTGCCATGCACACTGACGGCGTCAGTTAACGCCGTCAGGTATATACCGAGAATATTCAGTCTATTCCTAACGGTAACCGTTAAAGTTAGCTAACAGCATTAGCATATTCCGTCAACTCTGACGGAATATGCCATCATCTTCTACCTTGGAACTTCGGCGATCGTCGTTGGCGCCGGAATCTGGGAAACTTTTAAACCACTATAACTCCGTCGATTTTCATCCATTCTTCACGTAATTTATATCAAAATGAAACCCACGAAGAACAGAACAATATCATACCAATTAAAAGCTCCCAAAACCACTGGATCTCACCTGGGAATCCATGAACTTTCGGCCAAAACTTCAAACTTGCATATCTTGGCATCCCGACATCCAAATCCTTCAAACGAACGTCCCCGAGCCTCGTATGGACCTCCTACAGCTTCCTAGAAGCTTAAAATCTCCTAAAAATCACACAATAAAATTTGCATGAACAGTGCATGAGCACGGGTTAAGGTTTTAACGTGAAATCGAGGGTGTTCATACCTGAAACTGGTGTCTTTGAACTCGTAGAACCATGAGGAACACAATGGTGTTCTTAAACTCCTCAATCTGCAAGGTTCTAAAGGGTTTTGGGTGTGTCCGTACGAAATGGGAGAGAGAGAGTCTGCGAGAGAGAGAGAGGGTACGGGAGTGAGAGAAGAGAGAGAAAGGGATGGGTGTGTAAGTGTGGTCCTCACACTTCCACCTAAGCCTAAACATAACCATGGTTGAACCAAATATCCCATTTCCTCAACTAGGGTTTCCAAATAAAATATCAAATATGAAATTCCCATGAAACGCTCAAGGGTAATTTCGTCAATTCACGTCATCGAGAATAAAATTTCGGGACGGGCTGTCACACTTGCACTGTCTACATCGACGAAATGAAATATATTAAACTGTAAAAGCATCCTAATAAATGAAATTAAGACCCTTAACTCAGTCCGTAAGTAGTTCTGCAGGAAACCATTTATGTGGTAGGAGCTTCAATCTCAGTTTATCCACATGGCTGCAGTTTGCAGATGCTGCTACATTAATATGTCAATTTGCCAAGTATTAGAGAGAAAGAGAAAAAGAGCTGAAATATGATGTTAATTTGGCAAATCTTTTTGGTCCCTCAAGGCAAAATCAAATCAAAAGCTAACATATAATGAATTAAAGTTGCCAAATTTTGTTTTCCCTTAAGCATTAATGAAGGAAAAAGTTTGATCCACTTCTAATAGAGCAATGATATGTACCACATAATGTACCTGGGGAATATAATGTTAGAAATTTTGTAGCAGCATCTTGTTTAATTAATTATCCTTTTTTGTTTAATTTGCTTGATTAGAATAGAGAGTAATTAAGATTGTAAAATGGACCGACGAGCACTGATACTATAAGCTCTTATCTCAAATGATCTCGACACTATTTGTATAGAATTATCACTTAGTTTTATACCGTAAATTGTTGTGGTACATTTTTAATATAGAATTATGCTCATCTGTATTCATGGTTTGTTTCGAGTCACACAACACAAACAAAGAGAGCAAGAATTTTATTTCGCTTACATATAGTGTATATAGAGCCCACATTGCTCAAAAATATAGTTTAATTGGAATACATATTGTCACTAATTTTGTCTAGCTACCATTTT
This sequence comes from Heteromeles arbutifolia, assembly GCA_024362995.1. Classification (NCBI taxonomy): domain Eukaryota; kingdom Viridiplantae; phylum Streptophyta; class Magnoliopsida; order Rosales; family Rosaceae; genus Heteromeles; species Heteromeles arbutifolia. The sequence goes on from JANCRC010000006.1 coordinate 27,774,294, forward strand.
ATTTAATGACAATAATATTGAGAGATTAGAGCATTCCCAATGAGGGGCTCTGTATGAGGCTAGAAAAGTGGTGGATATAGGCCAATTTAGAGCTCCGAGGAATCTTTGGGGCCCCAAAAAAGAATCTCTCCCAATAAGGGGCTCTATACTTTCATGCTCTATATAGGGCTATATGTTTTATTTATGTAGTAATTTGATTACGTGGTAAATTTATTTTTGTCTTAACTTTTCTTAACTTGATTTTTTGACGTGTTATCTTAAATTTTAATTTAAAAACTTTTTAACCTAAAAAATTCAAATTCTGACAAAGTTAAATTTAATCACTTATGCACTGCTCTCTTATCTCAATCTCATATGTTGGTTTGTTTCTATGAAATCAGACAAGATTTCATTTCACAACAACCACTGGATTTGATTATGTTATCTCAATCTCATCCATTGGTTTATTTCTCTGATTGACACATTCTTAAAAAAACAAACGAGTTTTTCATTTTATAACAACCATTGGATTGGATTATCTTATCACAATTTAGTTATATTATTTGTTTATATTTTCGGTTTAGGTCTCTAAACTACCAATGTAAAATTTCATCACTTTTTTATGAATTTTTCAATCTAGAAATTTAAACACAAAGCACAACATTTTTTTCTATTCAATCACACAAAAAATAGTCATTGTTTGTATATGTTTTCTTAATCGAACAAACGATTGAAAATAAACCTTAAAATCCTAAATGGTTGAAAATAAACCCTTAAAACCATGTTTTGGAATTAAAAATGGGGCTCACCCATTTCTAAACTAAAAAACAAAAAAAAAAAAAACCCAAGATTGGGCCCTCAATTTGATGTGGGTCCTCCAACTTTTTGGGGCTAGATGTAGCCGAACTTTTTGCTACCCAAGGATTGAAGTTGCTAGTCTATGTGGTGGATGCATCCCTATTTTCTAGTTCATTCGAGATGAAAATTTTCATTAGAGCTACAAATGTAGTAGCCTCAAAAAGGATAAAGCCTCTATTGAGGATGCTCTTATTGATGTCATATTGACAACTCGTTCTTTATGTTGTTTATGAAAAAACGAGATCTATCCAGAAGATAACCGATAAGATAATAATACGCGAGATTAGATCAAACCTTCTTTTGGTTTCTGGGGTCTCTCATCCACTGCATGTTCTGCTGATCTCCTTTTTTTTACTTCAGTAAAAGGAACTTCAGTGGCTTTAAATTCCATGCATCTGCTTTCTAAGAGATCCATTAAATTGCGAGAAGAGAAGTACCCTCCAAATCTTAGTTTTCCTTGGGCATTATTTTAAAGAGTTAAGAGGGGCACCTTTTGGGAGGGCAAAGGAAATTAAAAACTGTAAGAAGAAAAGAAAAGGTTGGGTACTGTTTGAGTCAATTCAAAAGCAGAGGACATTAACGCTTATGCTTTTCTGTTAGTTTTACGATCTTCCTACCCTTTCACGCTGTCTTATCATACAATCCTGACCCTCCATTTTTTATTTTAAAACCAGCAGCCAAATTAGCTGGACTCCCCCTGTCCCACATTAAGACCTAACTAGGGTTTTCTTCCACTATAAATAGACATAAAATTTTACATGTTATTGCTGCAACATACAAAAAAGCCTTGCTTGTTAAGAAAACTACATTAGAAAACCGAGCAGAAGATGGGAAAGCAATCTTCACTCTTCTCTTTCTGCAACATACTCAAGGCCTGCTTTTCAAGCGATAAAAGAGACGATGTGTACTCCGATGACGGTGGTGTTTATGTTAGACGGAGAATATGTCCCAGTGATGAAGACAGAGGTAGATGGACAGCCGAGCCTGGCATCGACCGTAAGGCCACTGCTTTCATTTCCAGATTCTACGAGAGTCGTGTTTCAGATCCCGAATACCAAGCTCTCGCAGTTTGATCTGTACCGTGTTTGGATTGAGCTAGAAACTAATCTAGAAAGTGGTATGATCAGACTAGCTGATTGTGCTTCAATTTTTTGTCATGCTTCCTTCCTTCCTTCCTCCCCTTCTTCTTCTCTGTTGTAATTTTTTCTTGGAAGTGTGCATGTAATCTGTGAGTTGGTTAACAAATAACGCAGATAATAAATTAAGTTGTAAAACATATAGTTTCCTCCTTCAAAGTTTTTTTTCTGCTTTGTTTTTTTCTTGGCCGGTTTGCTTATATTTCCCTCAATATACACTTTATATAAAAAAAATTGACAGTATTAGCAACTTAATGTACCTGCACAACCCAAGCTAGTGCAGGTAACAAAGATGCAAGTTAATGCATGCGCACTATAATAATCTCTCTCTAGATCTCTCAAACACAGGACAACGACATCGAGTTTAAGAGTGAACTCTCTAAACCAACTAAAAGTTCCTTGTGATTACCAGATTAATATTGTGCGCTGTAAGCACATCCGTAAGTTTGATCATGTACATTTTTAGTTGCATCTCTTATATTTATTTTGAAAAAATGTGTTAGTATCAAAGTTAGATGGGTGAAAAATTTGCAGCAAAAGGAAATAGATTATTGAACTATATATAAAAGAAATAAATGATGACACTAGGATCCTTAATTCACTGTCTACATTGGATGTTAGATTATATGAATTTTGGTGTGATTCAATGGAGATTTGAATGAATTTCTTAGAGAGAAGAATGGAGAATTTCAGAGAGAGTATTCACAGTAGTGAGAACAACATGAAGAATGATTTCATTGATTCACTTCTCTCTCTACAATTGCACACAGAATATGACCGTTGCAACCGAAAGGGAATAATCCCTCTCTCTTTCTTCTAACAGAAAGAAATGATCTCAGCCCTCCATGTCATCTATCCTATGAGATAGTTACATGTGTCACACTACATCACGTACTCCAACTTAATCTAGAGCATCCATTTGAAATGTAATCCAAGGGCTCTGATTAGAACAAGTAAAATGAATAAACTTATTTCTGCTAAAAACACTTAAACACTAACACTCCCTTCTAAGTGTTTAGCAAAAATCACCCCCAAAGCTTTCCTCAAGTATTCAAATTGATCCCTTGCCAAGGCCTTTGTAAATATGTCTGCAATTTGCTTCTCAGTGCTGCAATACACCAAATCAATCTCACCATTATGCAGTGCATCTCTGATGAAGTGAAACCTTCTGTTGCTATGCCTTGTCTTGTGATGTGCCACTGGATTCTTCGAAATTGCAATGGCAGAGGTGTTGTCACATAGGATTTGAGTAGGCTCCACTTGTTCTTCACCAAAATCTGAGAGAACAAACCTTAACTAGATGGCTTGAGCAGTTGCTTCTATAGCACTAACATACTCAGCCTCTGCAGTGGAAAGTGCTACACTGCTTTCCTTGATTGAGGCCCAAGAAAATGCTCCAGAACCAAAACTGAAAGCATAACCAAAAGTGCTCTTCATGTCATCTTCACTTCCTGCCCAATCACTATCACAATAGCCAATAAGCACAACATCTTTGCCTTTCTCATATGCAATTCCATAATCTAGTGTTCCTTGGATATATCTCAGCACCCTCTTTGCTATTCCCATGTGTTTTCTGGTTGGATTGTGCATGAATTGAGCTAGCAAACTTGCAACAAACATGATATAGGTCTTGTAGCTGTTAAGTACATCAAGCTACCAACCATTTGTCTATAACGACTTTCATCAGTTACCTTACTCCTATCTACTTTGCTTAGCTTTTCATTTGCTGCAAGTGGAGTTGCAACATGTTTGCAATCCTTCAATCCAAACTTATCCAATAAGGTCCTTGCATATTTCTTTTGATGCAGAAAAATGTATCATTCTGTTTAAATCACTCCAAGCCCTAAGAAATGATGCAATAAACCAACGTCAGACATTTCATATTTTCTCATCATTTCTGCTTTAAATTCATCCATCAATGCACTAGAGCTCCCTGTGTATATGATGTCATCCACATACAAGGACACAATGAGAATTCATGCCTCAGTTATCTTGATGTAAAGAATTGCCTCACTTGGACTTCTATGAAAACTAGAATCACAGAAATAAGAATCAATCTCTTTGTACTAGGCCCTTGGTGCCTATTTCAAGCCATCCAAATGCTTCTTAAGCTTGTAAACCTTGTCATCCTTACCTGCAATTACAAAGCCAAATGGCTGGTCCACATACACTTCTTCATTCAGAACTCCATTCAAGAATGCATATTTCACATCAAGTTGGTACAACTTCCAACCTTTCTGTGCAGCAAGTCCAATTAGAGTTTTAATAGTGTCAAACCTTGCCACAGGGGTAAATGTCTCATTGAAATCGAGTATCCTTTAGCAACCAACCTTGCCTTATTCTTCTATATATACCCATTTAGGTTCAATTTTGTTTTGTAGATCCACTTGACACCAACTACTAGTTTATCAAATGGTCTATCCACAAGTTCCCAAGTGCAATTTTTCTTTATCATAGCAATTTCTGCCTCTTTTGCCTTCTGTCATGACTCATCTTTTGATGCCTCCTCAAAGTTTTTAGGCTCAACTATGCACAAATTGCATTTTGCATACACTTCTGTAAAGCTTTTGAACTTCAATGGAGTGTGATCATAATCTTGAGGACTGGTGCTATCTGCATTGGAACCAATCTTGAACCATTTTCAATTGATTCCCAAGTTTCAGATGCTGGTATCAGAGACTCATCATTTACATCACATATGTCACTTGAACTCCCTTATTCCCTTTGTTCACATATTCCCACTTCAGGCATTGGTACACTGATGTACTTCTCAGATTGAGATTTCTAATCCCAACAAGCATTTTCATCACATATCACATCCCTTGACACAATTATCTTATTTGAAACAAGGTCATAAAGTCTATAACCTTTCTAACATGTGTCATACCCTAAGAAAATGCATTTAATACTGGTTTCATCTAGCTTTTGTCTAAGATGACTTGGAATGTGGGCATAACATATAGAACCAAAGATCTTCAAGTGTTTGATTCTTGGCTTCCTCCTACTATATGCCTCAAATAGGGTCTTCTTATCAAGAGACTTAGTGGGACATCTATTCAAGATGTACACTGCTGTGTTGACAGCTTCTGCCCAGAAATCAAATGGAACACCCTTCTCAACCATCATACATTTTGCGATTTCCACTATGGTTCTATTCTTCCCTCTCAGCTACACCATTTTGCTGTGGTGTGTAGGCCACTGTTAGCTGTCTTTCCATGCCCATTTCTTCACAAAACTTTCTGAATTCAACAGATGTATACTCCATTCCTTTATCACTCCTCAACTTCGTCAACTGGTAACCACTTTGTAATTCAATTGTGGCCTTAAACTTCTTGAATATACCAAACACCTCAAACTTGTTTCTCAAGAAATAAACCCAACACATTCGAGTGTAGTCATCTATAAAGGTAAGGAAATACCTATTCCCAGCCTTAGTGGGAGTTTGCACAGGCTTACAGATATATGAGTGAATGAATTCTAGAGGAAGAGAAGCCATTAATGCTGCTTCCTTTGGAAATGCATCTCTGCAATGCTTCATAAGGGCACACCCTGCACATATCTCATCTGTCAACTTGAGATCAGGCATTCCCAATACCATATCTTGCTCTTTGAGTTGCCTCAGATTGCACATATTCAAATGTCCTAACCTCCTATGCCAAAGATGACTGACACGCACCAGCTTTTAGAGCAATCTGCATATCAGGTTGAAGTTTCAAGGGAAAACTCCTATTTCCTTTCATTTGTATCTTGGCTACCAAGTTAGACATAGATCAATCATCATATATCTCAACATTTGTACCACCAAACACAAGAAAGTAACCATGTTCCATCATCTGCCCCACACTGAGCAAGTTTTATTTCAAACTTGGAACCAACATTACCTCTTTGATATATCTTCTCCCCATCTTGGTTTCAATTACCAAATTTCTCTTGGCTGTGACATCAATAAGCTGACCAGTGCCCATTTCAATTTTAATAGTCATTGTTCTGTTAATGTCAACCAATAAATCCTCCTTTCCAGTTATGTGGTTGCTGCATCCACTATCCACATATCATATGTCTTCACATTTCTCCACAATGACATTGTTACAGGCATAAAACATTGTAAGAGTATCATTGACTTGGTTAACAACGTTTACATGTTGGTTAGTTTTCTTCCCCTTGCCACGACAATATTTTGCAATATGTCCTAACTTATGGCAATTATGGCACCTAGGCTTATCCTTGAACCAACATTCATCAAAATGTAATTTATCACAGTGTATACAAGGATTCTTAGCTCTTTCAGAGGTACCTGCAAGCCTTCCAGCTTGATTTGCAGGTTTATTATCCCATTTATTCCCCTTTGACTTCCAATTTTTCTGTGGCTTGAACCCTTGATTCCCATTATACTTATTTTGTTTTGGAGCAATATTAAGGCTCACAAATGCCTTCTTAGTTTGAATCTCATCATGCCTATCAATTCTTTGTTCATACCCCTTTAGAATAGCCATAACATCTTGAACATCAACAATATCTAGATCCTTAGTATTTTCAATCACAGAGGCAATACTATCATAAGGTCTAAGTAAGCTTATTAGCAATTTTTGAACAATTCTCTGATTACTAATATCTTCACCATAACTCCTCATTTGACTAATCAAATCAAACAGTCTAACTAGATATGCAAACAAAGCTTCATTCTCACCCATTCTAGTATACTCAAAATCGCGACGTAAGCCTTGGAGTTTCACAGCTCTTACCTATTTATCTCCCACAAATTCTTGTTTTAGGACATTCCAAGCAGTATTTGCAGTCTCTTGGGTGGCGATTCTCGGGAAGAACTTATCGGAAACTGCCCCTTGGATGATTCCAAGTGCCTTTGCATCTTTGACGATGTTCTCCTTCGATAACTTGCTCTCAACTTCAGTGAGTTCTTCATCCTTCTTCGCCGGAGTAGCGAAACCCTTCTCGATGGAGTTCGTGAGATCGGAATATGGTCTTCATCTGAATTTGCCAGAAATCGAAATTGTCTCAATTGAACATCAGTGCTCGAAGATCAGCACCACTTGATCCAGCCATATGAGACTCGATTCAAGGTCACTGAGATTTCTTCTCTGAAATTTCCTCCAGCAACAAAGCTCGACGATCAGTTCGAGTTCTTTGCTGCACGCTTCACAGATTCACGCCCAATTGTAGATGATGCAACCTGACTTTGAGGCCATATTAGATCATATGAATTTTGGTGTGATTCAATGGAGATTTGAATGAATTTCTTAGAGAGGAGAATGGAGAATTTCAGAGAGAGTATTCATAGTAGTGAGAGCAACAAGAAGAATGATTTCATTGATTCACTTCTCTCTCTACAATTGCACACAGAATATGACCGTTACAACTGAAAGGGAATAATCCACTCTCTCTTCTAACAAAAAGAAATGATCTCAGCCCTCCATGTCATCTATCCTATGAGATAGTTACATGTGTCACACTACATCACTTACTCTAACTTAATCTAGAGCATCCATTTGGAATGTAATCCAAGGGCTCTGATTAAAACAAGTAAAATGAATAAACTTATTTCTGCTAAAAACACTTAAACACTAACATTGGATAATCATATATATGTAGTTGATTATAGAGCAATATCTGATATTACAAGTTATTCTTGAGCAACCTCATTTTTGTGATAGAAGCTTAAGTCTGAGTTTATCTACATAGAAGGCAGTTTGCAGCTGCTACATTAATGTCAAATTTTCAATTATTAATTGGATTGCCTTTTTAACAAAGGATATTATCTACACTAAATGAGAAGGGGTGAGCAGTAGCTGATTAAAAGTTTCAGTTTGTCTAGGAAGAGCTCTCTAGAGTCTTTTGTATTCTCTTTATAAAGCCTTTGGCTTATCAATTTAATCACAAATAAATAAGAATTATAAGAAATCAATAAGTAAAATAAAAGCTCTGCTGTAGCAATTCAAAATTCCAACATCGTTCAACAATATTTCATTTTTAATCAACAGTTAATTTGGCCAAATTTTTGGTCCCCAGCTGCCAAAATGAAATCAAAAGCTAACATCATAATGAATTAAAGTTGCCAACTTTTCTTTTCTCCTAAGAGAATTAAAGGAAAACGAATTTTTTGTCCACTTCAAGAGAGAAATGATATGTACCACATAGAATACCTGCAGGGAATATAATGTTAGAAATATTGTAGCAGTATCTTGTTTAACTAACTTTTTTTGGCCATGAATTGCAAGTAAAGAGAGCGACATTGCATAATTTTTTCCCAAAAGGTCTCGGTTCTAAAACTTAGTTTTATTTCATAGATTGTTGCACATTCATAATGAAATTATGCTCATCCATATTCATGGTTTGTGTCCAATCACACAACCCTAAAGAGTATGAGGGAGCCGTGAATACTACGTACTCACTTGGCTATAGTATGTGTACAGCCCACATTACTCAAAATAGTTAGTTGGAATAATACAGAATGTCACTAACTTAATCACTTCCATTTTCATTTATCTTTAGACTAGCTTAATCAATAACATCCATTATATTATTAACCATGGAATCACGCGATGTTTGCTGCCAACTTCCAATTGAAAAAAGAATAACAGTGCCCTGGTTTTTGGTACTAAGAAACTCTAATAATGGCATATAGGAACCTAATCCTTATGGTTTCCAACTCAAGGCTAGTCCAAGCAAAACAAAGCACCTTTGAAAAAGTGGCCCTATATATAATTCTATGACAATGATATAAAATTTAAAATTGCTAAAGAAGCCAATATGCTAATTTTACTAGCTCTTTGAGGTGAAACAAGCCACAAATCAATGTGATAAGCTGGGCAAGATGCCAGGCTAAGAAGCCAACACCATATACTAATGTTACTAACTATTTAAGGTGAAACAATCCACAAATCTAAGCTAGGCAAGATGCCAGGATAAAATACTAAAAGTAAATTCTCTCTCTCTCTCTCTCTCCCTCTCCCTCTCCCCCTCTCTCTCTCTTTCTCTCTGTCTCAGTCTCTCTCTCTCTCTCACACACACACGGGTTCTATTTCTTTACACTATCTAAAGAGCAAAAATCCCTTTACCCCAATCCCTTTTACCATGTGCATCTATAAAGCTTCAAACCCCTTGCCATATCCACCTTTCGGCTCCACTATGTATTATTTAGTTCCTTTGGTATTTACAGGAGTATTGTAACTCACTAAATCCACAAAAGAATTACTGGAATGAATTCTTTTTTGGATATATTAACTCATAAATGAATTCATGAAAAGCAGATAATTCATATCAACTACTCTTTGTACCCCTTTGAAGTGGTACATGTGCCTACTTTTACTTATATTGACACGGAACAGAGATATATATAAATCACAAGTTTGCGATGTTAAGTTATATATATTAGTGATATACAATATATGGATGGTTATAATCAAGACCAAACAAGGTCAAGATGCATAGAAAAGTTTTAAAACATATTTTTTTACGAGAACAGGATTCCATTAGAGTACCTTTTTATGAAAAGGAATTGTCATTGGCACTCTAAATTTCTCTATCTACACTCCAAACTTTCTATATTTAGAAAGAAAAATATATTTGTGAGAAGTCTATAATGAGATTTTTGGAGTGTCAATAACATTTCTCTTATAAAAATATATAAAAATATGAAGTGGTGAGGAAACATTATGACCTAGAACTCTCCCCAATACATGGCCCAACCTGAATCCCCAATCTTTTGGCATTCCAAACCAGAATCTAACCCACCAATTCCCAAGTTGGGTGATTTAAGGCTAATACGTAGTGCAATGCATTGGGCCAAGAGGTCACATAACCCACAGCCTGTTGGGAAATTAGCAAAGACACAAGAACATGGGATTATATTATAAGGTGCACTTCAACCGTTGAAAATTGTGTATATTATATTTCACATACATTCTGATAATCTTTGTTTTTTAACTTTCTTTTTTCATACAAAGCAATACGGGGATAGGGGAGTTCAAGCACATAAAACCAACCATAGTAAATATTTTACAAATATAATTTTTATTTATCCACCTGAAACTTTTTATTTGATATGAATGATCATTTGGCCTAATAGCATACAATCTTTATTTTGTTTGAAAACATCATGAGTTTAAATTCAGAAACAACCACATTCAATTAATCAAACATAAAAATAACTTCTCATCACCTTGTTGATACTTTGCTTAAAGAACACAAAAATGACCTTTTTTGTATGGGGGAGATGTCCGTTTTATTTTTATTTTTGGTCAAATTGTCACCACTTGCATGAAATCTATAGCTAGCTAGGCTTAAATCCATGGTTCACAATGATGCTCAAATTTTGGTAAAAGTATTTAATTCTATTGAGGTTCTAACTCAACAGACAAATCAGTCTCCACTCTACAAATTAACCTCTGCGATTGAGGTACGTTAGATCAAAACTCAGAACCACGAGTTTGGGCAGTGGATATTCAATTATGCCATTAATTTAGTTCATTCAGTCTCACAATCCTGTTGGACTTGCCAAAGATTCTTTAGCTTGCATAGTTTTTAAATTTAATTAATGGATCGCTCAGTAAAAAGAGGGCTTCAAACTTCAAAGTTTAAAAGTTTGAACATTTGAAGAGAATATCCATCCAGTCCACGGTCGTTTACTGGTCGTCGTCTATGTTAATATTCCTTTGAATGAATGAAAAACTGTTGGCCTTTTGAAATCTAGGGTTTTAGGGTTAAAAAACAGCATGATAACGTTGTATACTTGCACCACGTGGCAGAATCCTAAGCAAAAACCCTAGAGGTCTTTTTTTTTCTTTTTTCTTTTTTGTTTTGATAAAAATACGATATAATTTCATTAAACGCCAGGAAGATTACTCAATACAAGGAATGGGGAGATCCTCCTCAATTAAATCACCAATCAATGAGGAGGTTTCATCAAGCCATGTACAATCACCTCCGTAGATAGGGACGGAGCCACTATAGGCCTCGAGGGGGCGGATGCCCCCACTCAAAATTTTTTTGGCTTCTCAATGACCAACCCTAATTAAAATAAAAATTAAACCCTATATGTTAATTGGTATCAAGGGAAATGCTAAGAAGACTCTTCCAAAAGTGGACCTTTTCATCATCTCATGTTTTTAGCACAATCCCTGTACCAACATTATTAAATATTGTGCCAAAAAACATGAGGTGACGGAGAATCCCATTTTGAGAGAATCTCCTTAGGATTTCTCTTAGTATCAATATGACTGACTTCGCCAACAATGATTCTAAGTGTTTTGTATGAAAAACTTTATAAATTAATATATGTGTTTGTTTAGTAAATTTTTTAGCTTTTTAATTGTAACTTTGTTGTTTGAAGATGCCCCCATTCATACAAATCTCTGGCTTCGTCCTTGTTCGTAGAGGGCAAAACGAGCAAGCCTATGGGCAACAGAGTTAGCTTGTCAACGAACATGGGACGCAATGGCTTCAATGACCAAGTGCAATACGGATTTAGCATCGCCGATGATAGGTCCGGCAGTAGACACATTCAAAGAACTCATTTACAGCAAAAAGAATCTGAAGTGAATCACTTTCCAACGTGCTTCAATGTGAATAGGAGAGAAGATGTCCCCAAATCTCCTACTCGCAGCAGGCACACAAGTTCCATTTGAATCCTTGAAAATCAACCCCACACCACCCAGATTAGTCTCCTTGCACTAGGCACCATCCACGTTGAGTTTGAGCCTTCCAGGTGGAGGACAAGACCATTTTTGAATGGGAGCATGCCGTCTGGGCTAGGGATGGCAATTCTAACCGTTAAACCTGATAATTGTGGATAACCGTCCGAATAGATTGGATTTGGGTATGAAAATTCAAGTCTATTTTGGGTATAGGGAAAAACTGTGAATTTTATTTAGTTATGGTTTTGGATATGGTTATAGAGGTTTCCAATCCCTATCCGTCTTCGAATCTGAACTGAATAATATATAATATTAAAGTATTAAATGAAATACACACACACACACACACGCGCACACACACACACATATGTATATTCATTATTCACCGAATTCATTATCTTGAGAATACAAAAATTGCATTGTGTGGGAAAGTTCAAAAGTTTTGATTTGAATAAAAATATATGAGAATTCAATGATACTTATGGGAGATATCAAAGATCTGTCAACATTATCAATGTTTAGCTTTAATTTTTATGCTTCACAAAATCCATTCATTAAATCATTTTATACATCAAATATTTAATGTCGAAATAAATATTTACTAAATTATCATGCGTCAATTGAACAAATATATTTTTTGTATTGACGAAGATGGATATAACCGCTAATCGATGTGGAATCCGTTACCTGGTGGGTATGGTTATGGATAATACCTGATGGTTAATTTGCGGTTATAGATATGATTAATTTTCATGGTTATGGGATAGATATAGCATTTCTGCCCCCAAACCGAACCGTTGCTATCCCTAGTCTAGGCAGAGGAGGCCTGAAGTTGATCCTAAAGTATTCCTGCCACCAATCAATAAACCCTAAAGTTCTGAATGCACATATACGATTTAAAAATCACAGCACGTCTTATAAGTCATAATAAGAGTTGATACGCGCTTAATTATTGCATGAGAAATGGTAAGGAGACCCTCTATGTAGCTAGATTACTTGCTTAATTCCTAGCTAGCTGGAACACCCCCCCCCCCCCCCCCCCCCCAAAAAAAAACAATTAAAAATCCTTTCTCTCAATAGTTTTTTATTTAAAATACCTCTTCTCTCGAAGTTACGGGATCATTTTGCCGAGTTCCTTCGATAGAGGTGGAGAAACAAAATAAACCCAATCTCTAGCCATCTCTCTCTCAGTTCTCTCAACTGATTTAATATGTTTTAGATTTTGAATTTGTATGGTTAACTAAGTAAAGAGAATAAATAAGTAATGGTACAATTACGTAATTTAATCAGTGCTGCTCAGTTATTATGAGTTTGCCGTTTGGATGTGCTTTTAAAATAACTGAAAGCGCTTTTGGTGAAAATGTTTTTGGAACCAATCCTTAGTAAAAATGCAAGTAAATCCTGCAAAAGCACTTAAAGTGTTTCCTGGAAGAAGCACATAACTGGTGCTTCTTGCAAAAAACACTTAAAGTGCTTTTGGTACCCAAAAACATTCTCTCTAAAAACACCTTCAACTATTTTAAAAGCACATCCAAACGAGCCCTAAATAATGTCTCTTAGATTGAATAAAAACATTAAATAAAAGCCTTCTAGTTGCTAGTTTTGCACATGCTCTTTGTATCAAATTTGTTCTCAATATATGTAATCATATGGAATCCTAAACTATGTTTTATATCCATAGGCAACTAGTTTAAATGACTAATTTAATCAAACTCTTATTGCACGATGACCAACAAATATGGAAAAAAAAAATTAGGGTAGATATTCACACGGTCATGAAGTGTTACTAATTTACGTATTATATTACAAATGAATGGCAATGTGAGATCCCACATCGCCCAGGAGAGTGGATCCTGTGAGCCTTATATGTATATTCCCATCTCTACCTAGCGTGAGGCCTTTTGGGAGCTCACTGGCTTCGGGTTCCATAGGAACTCCGAAGTTAAGCGAGTAGCGCGCGAGAGCACTCCCATGATGGGTGACCCACTGGGAAGTTCTCGTCTGGGTTCCCAGAAACAAAACCGTGAGGGCGTGGTCGGGGCCCAAAACGGACAATATCATGCTACGGTGGAGGCGTGCCCAGGATGTGGTGGGGGCTCGGGCCGGGATGTGACAGGCAACGTTAATATTTCATAAACCATGTTATGATAAGGAGTAGATCATTTACACAACTTGCTCTAGTTAAATAATTGATTAAGCTTAATTAAGAGTTAATTAAGAATGAAGATGAGCCCAAGTGGAAACTAGGAGGGATGGACATTGATGGAAGCAAATTCCAGATATGATAGTTACGTGGGAGCCACTTCCATTTGCTTTGAGAGACCCACACACATGATGATTGTGTGGAGTAGCTAAATGCCTCACAGTCTGATAGTCTAAAAGTTGAGGCAAATGAAACCAACCAAAACCAATTGTGTCCTATTTTTGCACGAACTTGGGTCGGATTAGGCAGGATTAATTTGTTTGTTTGAGTAGTTGGGTTTCTGTCCGTATGATCCTGCACTTTGCAAAATCCACTCGATCAGATGCATCTCGATCTCATTCACTTACAAAAACTCAGACCTCATCTCCTTTGCTTTGCGCATCAGTCATCACCCCCACCACCAGTCAATTATTATGTAGGTCGTCTTGTGCTTCTGTTGAGCCTAATCAAAGAAAAGGCCAAGAAGAAAAAGGACATGCATCTTTAAAGGAAAAGGAAAAGGCCCCAAGAAGAGAAAACAACGTGTCTATAATTAATATTGTTCGACTCGTTAGATATAAGGATTAAAATGTTATTTATCTTTTACGCGTAAATTATAGTTCAACACATATAAAAAAAAAAAAAAAATTACAGTAGGCATATAAAATTTGTGATGTATCTATAACGAGAAATAACTCTCTACATGTAATATGTAATATGATGTAAATATGTTGGTATATATAGTATAGCAAACCAAAACCGAAAACCACCATTCAGATGTTATGGAAAAAAATAACCGACCATCAATTTAGTGCAGAAACATGCAGTCTGTCTACATGTGAAAACTGCCCCCCAATCATCCATGGCAGTTATTATTTAATCAAAAGATCCACTTATATATAAACCACAATCATAAGTATATATTTTATCAAGGGTAAACTGTCATTGAGAGCATGTGGGATGCAATAAACAAGCTAAATTAATCAATAAACTTTTGTAAAAAATTAAAACGAACCCGAATCTAGGGATATCAAAGGGGGATGAACTTTCACACTGCATGAAAATTTTACATCAGAATAAGTGCTCAGACATAACAGAGCATTCTAAGTTTCTATAACAATTAACCATTAAACTATTGGTTTGCATTAAACTATGGTGTTGTTGAGAGTTCAAGGAGGGCAAAACCCTGCTTAATTAAAAATTAAGAATCCCTTTTCTTACTTACGATGTTAGCAACATGACCGTCTTGGTTTACTAGAAAAACACATTATGCAAAGAAGATCATGTGCCCGCTAATATGGCAAATATTGCTGCTGCATTGAGACTGCAATTTGTCAAATTTGATAATGCAAGTAGTTCATATAAAACTAATTGCATTTTATATGTTCCCATATAGGAGGTGTGTGGATGCTTTTGTCAACTCATGATTAGAATCAAAGCATCACTAATGAGGTTTTTATATTAATCGAAGTACGGTTTGATGCCTGGATGGATCGATTTAACTATACGTTTAGAGTATCAATTTCACATGTATCAAGGAAATAAGGGATTTTGCATGCGTTTATAAGTAATTGGGTTACTCTTCATATTACCAATTGGTAATTATGATGGAACCCCAACTTTCATCATTGTTTCAGAGTAGGTTGTCCCGCGTGTGAACGCGTGTGAAGCCTAACAGCCACACATGCTCCACGTCACTCGATTTCTGTTGTCCACGTGCTAGGCTTGAATATTTGCTACACATGAGGGGGCTTGTTTAGAGTATCAATCTCACATCGGGAAAGGAAGGGACCTTCCACGTGCTTATAAGTAATTGGGCTACTCTCTATATTGCCAATTGATTTTATGGCGAAACCCCAATCTTTTTCACAATGTAAACTAGATTTGTGCATAGATTAATGGGTTTAATTAGTTATAAGCACGCACATCATAGTTTTTTCTTTTTGTTGGAGCACACATCATGGTTGGGTTGGGTATGAAGCAAGTTTGGGTTTCACTATAAAATCAATTCACATTATGAGGAGTAGCTCAACTTACTTATACACCCTTGCAAGGGCTCCTTTCACTAGTGTGGAACTATTTAACTTTCACAACTTCACATGTGCCTTCACGCGTGGCTAATTTTCAAGCAAACGCGTGGACAACATGAATTGGGTGACGTGAGATACATGTGACCGTTGGGCCACACGTGGGCTAACCTGTTTTGATACCATGAAGAAAGTTGATGTTTCAGTATTAAACTAATTAGCAATGTGGAAAATAGCCGAACTTACTTACAAGCCCTTGTAAAATTTATCCTTTCACAAATAAAAACACTTTAAACCTTCACATCCTGACATAGTATATGAGCATATATAAATGTATAAATACTGCAATAGATTTGGCTGTCTTGGTCAGTCTTTGTGCCTACCATTGCATGTGGGAGTCACATAAGTGTGAGATAATAATGGATAATTAGGCCTGTCCCATAGTCATGTATATCCCTTTGCAGCATTGGGTTCAGGGTGCTGGCTCACTTAGTCAGTCGCTCACAAATGTTACAGATTAGTTATAAAGATGAATTTAAGCAACAACTAGACTGAATACGCATGTGACAGACTGACAGGTGAAAAACCATTGGGGTAGGAACTTTTCAACAATGAGGCACGATGAATGCTGAATGATTGTTCAATTAAACATAACATGTATATTATAAATAAAAAGTTTGTAACACATTATGTTTTAACGCGACAATGCATCTAACCTATCCATGCATGTGTCAATCTTACATAAAAAAAAAAATTTAGACGTGAACATGTCACGTGAGAGGATAAGTAACAAAGATGTCCACTTAATCCAGAACATCTACTACATACTTTGAATTTACTAACAAAAACTTGTAACAGACGTTATGGTTTAATGAGACAGTATTGCCACTCATCCTGCCAAGTGATAAGGAAGTCCCAGCCCAAACTTTCTAAATTGTCAGGTAAAGAAAGGAGCAACCAAATTTGTTAAGTTGCATACATTTTGGGAATCAGATAGGCATGCAGTTTATTAAACAAAAAATTGTAATGCAACAAAAACTTATAACATGTGTAAGTTTTAACTAAACAACATATGTCACTCATCATGTCACGTGACATACAACTGTTAACCTAATTTTTCTCTTATGACATGCTAAGAATGGGCAAAGTAATTGGATAATTGCAGACTGTAAGCATGCAAATGATCAACATAAAGATTGTAACGCTGTGTAATGTAATAGTAAAGTGACCCAAAGTCAATTAGGCCAATGAAAGGCAATTTCATAACTTATGTAACAACCGAAGAGGAAGAAGAGGAGGAGAAAGAGTAAGGGCAAAGCAAATCCCATAATATACGTCACATTCAGAAAAGTGAAGGGATTCACGTGTAGAGAGTCCAAGGGAGAGAGGGGTGGGGAGGAGAGATGTGTTTGGGAGCGCGCGCCATGTGCGTTGGTGCAGTCGGCGACCTTGCTGAGATGATGAGATAAGAGAATTTAAAAACCAAAAAACTAAAAAAATAAAAATAAAAATAAAAGAGTGATGTTCCTTTAGTCTCCAAAAAGCCCATCTAACGGATCTTCCCCACTCTTCCTCTCCACTCCTATATATATACACTAACTTATAATTATTGTGCCATATCCTCCTTACGCAGCTCCTGCATAAAAAGCTAGGCCTGAGAGAGATTTCAGTCGTCCTCTTCGTTCAGACTACTGTGTTCTAAACATAACATTTTCATTGGAGAACGCCAAGTTTTAACAGCACAAATGGGTTCGTGGAAGAAAACTATTACAACTCCATTCAGGAAAGCTTGCACTTTCTTCAACCAGCAGCCAGGAGGGAGAGAGCAGAAGAAGTCTCAGCTTCAAGGTATATACATACATATTACATCACTTTTCTTATGTGCAGGAAAGTGTTGACGTTCTCTTGTTAGACTGTGAATTTAAACGGTCGATTTCTTGTCAGAATATGCAGTTCAGGTTCACAGTTTGGATATGCACACGTTTGGCAAGAGAATGTTGTTCTTATATAATATCATCGTATGGATATTGATGTGAATTATGTATACGAGTCATGTATGGGAACATAAGAGTTGATGATTTCCATGATACTTAATTTGAACAGGGAGTGAAAGTAGCGTGATGGCTCTGCATGGAGAAGTGATGGCATGTTCATATGAAGACGTTAAGGTGATGTGGTCTATTCTGGACAAGTCCAAGGCCTCAGCCTGCTGCATCACTTCTTAACATATATAGATGGCTATGGCTATCGATAATTGAGGCCAAAATCTATCTCTGAAAAAAAACAAAGAAAAGAGAGAGACCACGTCAGCAATTAGCAAATATGTGCATACAATTTTGGTCAAAGCTAGCTGAAAGTAGAGAAAAAGAAGGGGGATTTGTGAGGCTTTTAATTGTAGAATTGCCCCCATTACAAGAAAGGTATTTTGTTTAGTTTGTAATTTGTTAAATTAACGAATAGGCTAATCCATGTGATAAACATCACATTGAGATTATTAATGGAAAATTTAGAAAAGTATTTTCATTTTCTTCTTATCTTCTTCCTGATTCTATTGGTTTCTTTGAAACTACCACCTTACCTCTTCTTCCTGGTCCTCATTAAGAAGGCTTTTGCATTATTTTAAGAAAATTTGGAGACGTTAAGGTGAAGTATTTCAAACTACTCATGAGATGTTATATAAAAAATTAAGATAAAATTAACTATACGTAATAGGTTTGTGATACCATTACTTTAACGGTCTTTTTCACGTAAGTCCATTTCCAATTGATCCATTATGACCAAAATAAAAAACAAATTTTGCATGGTCAACTGACTTGTTTTGCTTTATAGTCCATTTTATTGGTTAGAAAACTAATATAATATCTTAATTTGATGATATTATAGATCAGATTTTTTTGTATCGGCAACTGAAAATATTAAATCTCCTTCACCAGTTTCTGTAAATCCATATAAATTAACAGGACAAATCAAACATGGTGCAGGGAATTCTAATGAAAATATCAAAAAGCTTCCAACTACTTTTTTTAGCGGTTTAATACAATCCAACACATTGCTTTTGTAATAAATATCTTGTGCTTCTTGTTGCACTTGCTAGAAAACAAATTTACCACCCAAAATCAAAATTTCGCATCTACTCATATGACACAAATGAATATGCCATCCATGGTATCGAATACAAACGGTTCGTATGAAAACCCAATTTTTATTTTATAATAATGAGGAAATTTGTTTGGCAATTTTCTTCAATTTTCATTTTATGCAGAACTTAGAAATGACTTGTTTCTTTCCTTTTTCGTGTTGTTGAATTGTGAATTTAAAGTTATAGAATGAAAAAACACGTGAAAAAAAAGTATATGGCCTTTTTAAATTTTTTGGGTTCGGATGACTTTCGGTGAATTTTTAGTCATTAGATCTAAAGGTTGGTTTGAGGCACTCGAGGCCTAAATTTGATTCTGTCCAAACCAAGAGTTGTACGGCCGAGTCCAAGTCGACCCAAATGCTAAGTTTTGAGTTTGGAGTGCGTTGCACGTTTTGTGACGTAGAATTGGTGCTGAGGAAGGAGACCAAACTAATGAAATAAAAAACTTGACTGATTTTAGGGAGATTTCAAAAAAATTAAAAAGTGACACAATTTTTGATTTTGTCATCAGTAAAAGGAAAACTGAAAACTGAAAAAGAAAGGGTTATAGAACAAGGTCAATTTTGCAGATGGCGTTTTTACGTAGTGACAAAAAGTAATCATGCATATGTAACATGATGCGAGTTTGATCTCTACCGATTCCCCTTTAACAACTAACTATTTAATTCACTAAACATTATCGTTTGTTAGAAAAATGTCAAAACTTACGTCCATGATTGTCTAACGTTGGATTTGAACTTTTAATGCAAGGACAATTCAAAGTTTGAGATTATTTTTCAGTATATATATAAAATAAAAATAAAAAATCAAACTCTTGACCTGTCTAACCTTAACTCATTATCCCATCCACCGTCACCACCTAAGCTAACCCCAAGATCTTGAAGAAGCTATAAGTTCTCCATGATTTGATGACATTGAAGTTTTGGATAAGTAGATTTATGGAGATATAAAAATCAAGACGAGAGTCATGACTTTTTTTCTTTATTACTCATTCCTTTCTCAAGAAAACAAGACTAAAAACCAAAAACACATGCATTTGTTATCACCGATTGAAAGCAGTCTAACAGCACTCAATATCGATTAAATAAATCTTATACAATCTGTCCAAAACAAATAATGGAGGAACAGTGAAGCACAATTTCTGGAGGAAACTGGTGGAACAAAGAAAATGTACCTGTCGATCAAAAGTACAAATCCAGTACAACAATGCCGTCCTCCAAATTGTTTGTGTCAGGCAGTTACAGTATTTGATTTCTTAGTCGGTGGCTTTACAAAAAGGCCACACAAATTGACTCATAATTTGAATTGATTGATTTCAGGAATCAAGCAGGGAAATTTGATATATAAGTAGGCTCCATAAGCCTTGATTGGGGTTCTGGATCGTCACTACATTCACACCGGTGAATATCACCGACAATGCAGGTGTAGGTCATCGTTGATCAAAGCAGTGCGTCCGCCTCTCCACTTGCATTCACTCGAGTTAGAATTATCATTCTTCTTTGTAAAGTAGAGTAGGTTTAGAATATCAAATTGTCAGAATAAAAAAGTGCCACCAACCTTTTTCTTTTTCAACCATCACTAACGCTTGGATGGATGGATGTGAATCTGTCTTCTTCTTCCTTTAAAGATCAAATTGTCCTATTGCGGCCAGTGGAGAAACGAGGATGATATTCTAAAGTTTGTAATGAAGGCTAGATGCCAAGCAAAAAAGTGTTTTTTTTTTATTTATAATTTTTTTTAAGCATTTGAGTGCGCAATATAAGCTGAATGAATAACGTGGAAGAGTGCATCCGTGTGTTATCCGATCGTCGTATGCCACTAAAATTCAAGAAATTTTTTTATATAGGATAACAATAAGGCTAACGATGCTTTATGAAATAGAATGTTGGGTGTTCAAAAGGCAACATGTGCAAAAAATGAGTGTAGTAGAGATGAGACTGCTTGGATAGAATTAAGAACGAGGATATCCAGGGTAAAGTAGGAGTGACCGCAATTGAAGATAAGATAAGATAAGAGAAAGTCAATTAAAATGGTTTGGACAAGTGAACCTGAAGACCTAGATATAGGTGCTCTAGCTAGAAGATGCGACTATGAGACAGAGGCTTAGGGCAAAAAAGGTAGAAAAAGACTTTGAAAAAGATTATAAGAAAATATATGAAGTAATTGGAGCTAACGGAAGACTTGGCGCGCGTACGCAATTACGTTCTAAGATTAATATAGCTGATCCTACCTAGTGGAATAAGGTTTGGTGGTGGTTGTTGTAAGCATTTTGAGTGCACAATGTGAGTTTGGGAATGCCTGCAACTGTTGTGTACAACTGACCCTCTCACTTCCAGCTCTTAACGTGCTGATCATGTGACAAGCAGATTTGAGAGGTCGGTTGTATACAACGGTGTTGTAAGTAAGAATTCATATATATGGAGGGCCTTTACAGGGTTTGAGCAGTTTTCACTATGTAGAGAATTCAGACAGACATCTGATCTAGCTTGTCAACTACAGGTACCCTATTTCATGTTACAATTTACATCAGTCACATAATTCAGAATCCCAGCTAGTCGCTTACAGATGCCCTATGTAAGATGTATCAGTTCCAATATGTTACTAGCATCACAAGAACTGGCGGATGCATTAAGGGGCAAGGGGGGTCAGCTGGCCCCCCAAACTTCAGTGAACGTCCATGGACATCTTAGGTGCTGACCCTCCGAACTTCGGTGAATGTCTATGGATGACTTGGTGCTGCCCCTTTAAAGGTTAGAGTTGCCCTTCATATATGCCCTTCAACTGCTTGATAAAATGCATTAGAGAGGTGTTGCCCCTTTACAGTCTAGTCCTAATATTATTTACCTCTGGCTTGTTTGTTAGTTGTGATTACAATTGTTGGCAAAAAAAAAAAAAAAACCAAGTAAAAACTATCCAAAAATGTAAAGTAAATGAAATGATGATCTCAAAGAATAACCAAGCATCATCATTCTTGGACAAACATATTAATTGGGATGCAATGATATCAAACATTGTTAGTGTGTTCAACATAAGTGTGTTTCTTTGTTAAGCATTCATATGAGAGCAACCTTGGAACATGTTAGTTACCCACGCAAATGAGGCATTAACAGGTGTGCAGTATGCCTTTCCAAATGACTTCAGGCCTACCAAGACTCAATGAAATGACGATATGCATGCTATTTCTGCTAAAAAAAATTTGCACGCTGTGCGCACTATTCTTACTGACCCCCATAATATTATTTCTTGGATCCGCCACTGATCACAAGTAGAACATGCAATATATATATATATATGCAGTGATACATGAAGAATGAAAGTAAACAGACCTGCACCAATGAGAGCCATTTGGTTAAGTGAATTGCAGGGTGTCTTCTTCTTTCTTCTAGCAGAAGAGTTCCAGCAAGTAATAGGGATTGCTCGAGTAATGGAACATGGTCTAGAGGAGAGCAGGGACATCCTTATTATAGCTCTTAGGGTTTCCTCCAATACCGCCTATTATGGTAATTGGATTGATTCCTCTAATCACCATTTTATCCATATATTGTCCTACTGGGAGCATTTTTGCTCACCATCATAAACTATGGTGTATGCTCACCATACACCTAATCAATTGACACGTGTCTTTTCACCTAACTCTAGTTAACTTTCACATTAAATGTTTCTTTTTCAATTTTGAAAAAAATTAACCAAGATTAAGTGAAATGACATGTATCAATTGATTAGATGTATGGTGAACATACACCATAGTTTATGGTGGTGAGCAAAAATGCTCCCTTGTCCTACCAGGGCATGTAATGATATCTTCCTTAATTAGATCTTTCCAATAGTCAACTAATGAGCTAACAATTCCACGATGCATGCTAGTCACATTGAAGGCTGATTACTTGCCATGCAAGTAACATCCTTCTAATTGTGATTCGAAACGCAACAGTGGACAATTCAACATGGTTCTTACATTCTCCCACTTTGAGTGTCAAGTGTTTTAATTTGAAACTATGGAAACTCAAATGCATATCTTTCTGCATTCTTGCTCTATAATTACTGGTGCATGATCTTAGTGCATGACTGTAGATTATGCTTAAGGTGTATGGGACTGATTATCTTGATATCAGTTTCACCTATTTCAATAATCGAGCTTTAAGCTTAAGTTTTGGCTCACAACATCTATCAACAGCTAGTTTATGCAAGAGTATGAACAAAATAATAATCATCATGACAAATTATTGGATGAATCCATAACAATTGATAGAATTTAGATGATGAGTGTTCTAACCATTACTCACACTCATTTGCAGATTCAAATGTTTCAGGAACTCTTATGTTATAAACATGTTTCTTGAACACTCCCATTGGCAAAGCCTTTGTCATGGGATCAACCAGCATGTAATTTGTGCCAATGTGTTCAATGTCGACAATCATCTTCTATTGAATTTTAAGGTTTGTATATTGATCAAAAACTTTACAAGAGAGAGAACAAGGCTCTTATAAAGAGCCGGAGGACAGATTACAAATTAGTGTACTTTAGCCACTACCTACCACATGGTTTCTGCCTTAAAAACCGGACACAACAAGGGCTGAACAAATAACAATATACAAGTAAGGAAATCCCATATTTTACGGAGAAACATTGACAAAAAAGAGAAGAATGGTTAAACAAGAAGTGAGACGACAAGTTGGAAGGTTGTAGTCATCACTTTAACCCACAACTTAGCTATAGTGATAATTACAACCCATACTTGTGATTTGATCTATTCCAACACTCCCCCTCAAGCTTGGATCAAGGAGATTGATTGATCCAAGCTTGGACAAAAGACCTTAAAACACAGCAGTCGCCAACGGCTTGGTGAAGAGATCAGTAAACTGACGAGAACTCAGAGTGTAATGAGTTTGTATGATCTTTGATTGAACCTTTTCACGGATGTAATGGCAGTCAACCTCGATATGCTTGGTCCTCTCATAGAAAATAGGATTAGAAGCTATATGCATGGCTGCTTGGTTATCACACATGAGAGTCATTGGTTGAGAGCTAGGAAACCTTAAATCAGAAAGAATGCCTATGAACCAAATTAATTCACAAGCAGTAGTTGCCATAGCCCTATACTCGGCCTCAGCACTGGATCGAGCAAACACACTTTGCTTCTTGCTTTTCCAACTTACCAGATTACCTCCAACAAAAATACAGAAACCAGTAGTTGACTTGCGATCCAAGGAGTTGCCTGCCCAGTCCGCGTCAGTGTAACCAAAGATGTGAGTGTGAGCATTGTTTTGCATTAAAAGACCACGTCCCACAGAACTTTTCAAGTACCGCAGTATTCTCTTAACAACTTGTAAATGATCCATTGCTGGAGAATGCATAAATTGATTCACAAAGCTAACAGAAAAAGCAACATCTGGCCTTGTTATTGTAAGATAAATAAGTCTCTCAACTAACCTTTGGTAGTAACTGATATCAATGAGTGTTCCTCCATCCATGGTCATTTTGTGTTTGCAGTCAAGGGGTGTAGAGGCATGCTTGCAATCCACCATATCAGCTTCTTGAAGCAAATCGAGAATATACTTCCGTTGATTAAAACATTCCCTTCTTATAAGTTGCCATTTCAATGCCAAGAAAATATTTGAGTGTCCCAAGATCTTTGATGGCAAACTTCTGCTTGAGGGTGTTCTTTAGTAACACAATTTCACTGGCATTATCACTAGTGACAATGAGATCGTCCACATAAATAAGAACCACTAGGGTTCCACTAGGACAAATTCAAACAAAGAGAGATAAATCTGCATTGCTTCTCTTGAAGCCAACTTCTTCAAGAACTGAGCTCAACTTTGAATACCAAGCACAAGAGGATTGTTTTAATCCGTAAATGGATTTGTACAACTTGTAGACTAACTCGGGGTCACTAGATTGAGGATGACCAGGAGGGAGTTTCATATAAACTTCTTCTTAAGTTCACCATTCAGAAATGCATTTTTTGACATCCATTTGATAGAGAGGCCATGCATGGTTAACTGCAACATATAACAACACTCAAATTGTGTTCATCTTAGCTACATGAGCAAAAATCTCCTTGTAATCTATCCCAAAAGTTTGAGTAAAACCACGAGCTACCAGTCTAGCCTTGTGTTTTTCCAAGGTGCCATCAGAGTGGAACTTGGTTTTGTATACCCATCCGCTTCCCACTGCCCTTTTTCCTGGTGGTAGCTTGATAACACTCCATGTTTTATTGTCATCTAAGGCTTTCAACTCTTCATTCATAGCTTTCTTCCACTCATCTTGTTGCATTGCCTCCTGAAAACTTCTTGGTTCAGAAGCATTTGATATGGAATTTAGAAAGGCTGCATGATTTGGTGCCACCCTTTGGTATGAGAGATACTTAGCAATAGAATACCTTGCATTGTAAGTCACATAATCCAGCAGCCTTGAAGGAGGGTGACAATCACGAGAAGGGTTTTTTCTTCCTTGAGGCAAGACATGTGATGGTTTTGGATCCTCAGGAGGTGAGTGGGATGTAGGTGACTGAATTGATGGTTCTAGCAAGGTTTCCTCTTCATGACTTAGAGAATTCTCATGTCTTAGAGAATTCTCATGTTCTCTGTTAGTGGACATGAATATATTTTCCTCGCTGGTTGTTGGTCTTGGTAAATGGAAGATTTCGAAGGCATTCTCCCCCTGACTTAAACCCTCCACTGATTGTTTAAAGAAAGGTGTAGTTTCATCAAACTTTACATCCATTAAGACAATGATTTTCCTTGAAGAAGGATTGTAACACTTGTAACCTTTTTGTGTTGAAGAATATCCTAAGAAAACACATTTGCTAGCTCTTGGATAAAGCTTGTCACGGTGTATTGAAGCAACATGAACATAACAAGTACAACAAAAAATTTTCAAATGAGACAAGTCAATCTTTCTTCCTTTCATGACTTCGTAGGGTGATTTTTGATCCAACACCCTACTAGGTAGTCTATTGATCAAATAGGTAGCAGAAAGCACCCCTTGAGACCAAAACTTCTTGGGAACATTCATATGTAACATTAAGGCTCTAGTCTTTTCAAGCAAATCCCTATTTTTCCTCTCGGCCACTTCATTTTGTTGAGGAGTGCCAACACAACTTGTTTGATGAAATATCCCATGAGAACTTAAGTACTGAGACATGTTAATTGACATGTACTCAGTGCCATTGTCAGACCTTAAGGTGTGAATATGACAACCAAAATGAGTTGTTACAAGTTTATGAAAATCTTTAAACACATTCATGACTTCACTCTTGCACTTTAAAAGGTATAACCAAGTAATCCTTGAATAATCATCCACAAATGTTACAAAATATTTATAACCACCAAAAGATTCAATTGTAGGTCCCCAGATATCTGAATGAATAAGTTCAAACAATTTACTAGCTCTAAACACTGAGGAATTGAAAGGTAACCTAGTAGATTTGGAGAAGTGACAAGTATCACACTCCAAACTGTGGGAAACAAAATGGACAAAACATGGTTTGAGGGATGAGCAAGATGATGATGCCAAAGTAGTTGTTCTTGAGAGGGGCTTGAGCTGACTTGAAGACTCTTAGGTTTTGGAAGATCCTTGGAAAGATAGTACAACCCATTTAGAAAGAAACCCTCACCAATATTCCTCTTGGTGACTATATCCTGAAAGATGACCTGATCAGAAGAAAAAATAGCATGACAATTTAGTTGTCTTGTGATTTTTCCTACTGATAAAAGGTGAAATGGAAAGGAAGCAACATACAAGGCTAATGACTCTATTTGATCAAAGATCAACTTAATTTTCCCTTTTCCAACAATTGAGACACCTTTACCATTTGCCACTGACACTTGTGAAGAGTTTTTCATTTTTTCGAAGTCATGTAAATGTGAAGATTTGTTTGTCATATAGTCTGTGGCTCTTGAGTCTATTATCTAATAATGATGCACAAGACTAGCATTTAAAGATGTGGAGAAAGCTTTCAATATACCTGGAATCTGTTTACTTGAGCCTCCACGATCAGAATCAGCAAGAAACCCAGCAAATTTGTGCAGCAAGGCAGTAGGATTTTCAATTTCAGTTCCAGTTGTATTCTCTAGATCTCTACTTCTTTGTCTTCTTTGTAAATAGATAGCAAACTTGTTGATCAAGTTCACTGGATTGGAAGTGAAGTCAAGCAAACTTTCACTTGAGGAAGGAGGAGCAGCTCAAGTTGTATGATTAGCCTTGTACAAGGGTGGTTGTGAGTTTCTCTGGGACCCCTTGTTCTTCTGGAAGTTTGGCTTGAGCTAAGGATATAGAATCCAACATTTGTCAATGGTGTGTCCACCATAGTTGCAATGTTTGCACTTCAGGTCAAACCTTCTACCCTTGTCTTTTCTATCATCTGAAAACTTATGGTTTGAAAAGTATGCCCTAGACTCAGGCAAGTTGATTTTTGTTTCAAGATTCATCACTTTCCTTCGAGTTTCTTCATGTTGAATAATGGCACATACACTTGAGAAGGAAGGCAACTCACTGTTCATCAAAATGTGACTACGTAGATCTTCATAGTCTAAGCTAAGACTAGCCAAAATTTGAAAAATCTTATCTTCTTCAGCTCTCTTCAGAAGCACGGAAGCATCTGTGGTGTGAGGCTTATATACATCAAGCTCATTCCACATACTCTTGATATCACCCAAGTGTTGAACAAAAGACTTACTTTCTTGTTGCAAACCTGCAAGCTCCATTTTCAATTGAAAAATTTAGGCAACATTGTTTTGATTTCCATACATCTCGCAAACATTTTTCCAGAGATGAAAAAAAGACTCTGAGTAGCTGAAGATCTTAGCTAGCTTCCTCTCCATGAAGTTGAGAAGCCACGACATGACAAGTTGATCCTTGCATAGCCATGTCTCATATAAAGGTGATGAAATTTCAGGTGCCTGAATGGTTCCATTCATGTAACCAAGCTTTGATATTCCACCGAGAGCAAGTGGAACTGCTTGAGACCATGGAAGATAATTGAACTCATTCAGCAAAACTGAACTAAGTCTTTGATTTGGATTAACTTCACTTTGGTAAAATTTAAAGCGCGTGAAACACTAAAGCTCGCAGTATCAGGATTGGGAGGATTTTCCTCAGCCATTTGAACCAGCTATGGAAAACAAAGAGGTTAAAGAAAATATGCAGAGACATGCCACTGTGGTCATTTCTTTGATACCATATTGAATTTCAAGGTTTGTATATTGATCATAAACTTTACAAGAGAGAGAGAGAGCAAGGCTCTTATAAACAGCCGGATGACAGATTACAAATTAATGGACTTTACCCACTACCTACGACATGGTTTCTACCCTAAAAACCGGACACAACAAGGGCTGAACAAATAACAATATACAAGTAAGGAAATCCCAGATTTTAGGGAGAAACATTAACAAAACAGAGAAGAATGGTTGAACAAGAAGTGAGATGACAAGTTGGAAGGTTGTAGCCATCACTTTAACCCATAACTTAGCTATAGTGATAATTACAACCCATACTTGTGATTTGATCTATTCCAACATCTTCCTTATTTCATCTCTCACTTTCAAATACTTCATATCCATAAGCCTGCAAGCTAGTGACCTTTTGTTATTTCTTGAGAAGAACACATCTGCTTTGTTGTCACAAAATAACTTCAATGGCCTATGGATTGAATCAACTACTCTCAAGCATTTGATACGATTTCTCATCCATATTGCTTGCTTGGTCGCAGTGTAACATGCAATGAACTCTGCCTCCATGGTAGAAGTGACAATTGAAGACTGCTTCTTGCTCTTCCATGACACTGCTCCATTTGCTAGCATGAATATGAATCCATTTATAGATTTCATGTCATCTATGCAGCCAGCTAAGTCTACATCACAGTAAGCCACAATTTCAAGATTCTCCATATGACTGTAAACTAGAATGAAATCTCTTATCTTTTTCAAATATCTTATTACTTTCTTGGCCACCACCCAGTGAGTTGTATCAAGATTTGATTGAAAACTACCTAGTACACTTACATCAAATGACAAGTCAAGTCTTGTGCAAACTTGTGCATACATCAAACTTCCTAGTAGTGATGTAAAAGGCTTGTCTTTCATACTTAGCATTTCTAGTTCATTTTTAGGGCAATGATCACTATTGAGTTTGTCACCCTTGCCTATAGGCATCTCTTATCCCAAGCAGTTTTCCATATTGAATCTTTGGATGACTTTGTCAATATAAGCCTTTTGTGATAGTCCAAGTATCATCTTGTTTCTGTCTATTTTTATTTCAATGCCTATAACAAAATGAGCTTGTCCCAGTCTTTCATTTCGAAGCTGTCAGTGAACATGTTCTTTGTTGTACTCAAAAGCTGCATATCTGAGCTTGCCAACAAAATGTCATCCACATATAGGACTAGAAAGATGAAATTTGATCCACTTACTTTCAGGTAGATGCAGTCATCCGTTTTATTTTCTTCAAAACCAAAGTTGGGTATGATTTCATCAAACTTGAGGTACCACTGTCTCGAGGCTTGCTCTAAACCATAAATTGACTTGTGTAGTTTGCAAACCATAGACTCGTTCCCCATTTCAACAATTGTTGCATGAAAATTTCTTCTGTTAACTCCCTATTTAAAAAGGTTGTTTTGACATCCATTTGATGCAGTTCAAGATTGAAGTGTGCTGTGAGAGCCATTATAACTCTGAGTGAATCTTTGGATGAGACTAGTGAGAATGTCTCATTATAATCTATCTTGAGTGAAGCCTTTTGCAACCAATCTGGCTTTGTATCTCTCTACTTGGCCTTGAGCATTTCTTTTTGTTTTAAATATCCACTTACAACCATATGCCTTTTGAGATGCTTGTACCAGAGACCAGACCCTATTCTTTTTCATGGAATCAAGTTCTTTAAGCATTGTTGTGTGCCATAAGTGTGCTCGAGTGGATTCCATTGCCTGTTTGTATGTGGTTGGATCATCAGTGTCACCAAAATCAGATGCAGATTCCTGCAAAAAAACATAAGTAATTTGAAGAGAGCAGGTTTCTTGATTTTCTCAGACTTTCTTAATGGCATGGTGCTTGCTTGAGGATTGACTTGTGGTATAGGGATGTCAATACTCAATTGAGGTTCAACAGTAGTGGTGTTTGAAGCTTCTGCAATAGTTTCAGTCACATCATTTTTAATTGCAGTGTCAATGGAAGATCATGAGCTTCATTGTGAATTGGAATGTTGACATGTGCTTCTTCTGTTGTCTCAAGTCTCTCATGCAAGTTTTTGTCACTGGTGTCATGAATGAAATCAGTGGGAGAAGAATGTTGGTTGCTTCAATCGTAGATTCAGGTGAATTATTAGTAAGTTCTTCAAAAGTGACAACATCTGTGGAGGAATGAGGTGGATCAGCATTCTCAATGAACTTTGCATTGTGAGTTTCTTGTATTCTGGTGTGAGAATTGGGATAATAAAGCTTATATCCCTTTGACTTCTCTGAGGATCCAATAAACTTGCAAGTCCTTGTTCTTGGATCTAACTTCTTCTTATATGGATTGTAAAATCGTGCTTCTGCATCACAGCCCAAAATATTAAAGTGATTTTTTTTTTTTTTTTTTTGAGAAGAAACAATAACACTTTATTAAAATAAAAACAAGAATTACAAAATAGTGGATAAGAAATCAACCATGTAGCAAAGCTAGCTAAGACCTTTCAAACAGATCTGATTACAAGTAACATAACCTCAACCATAATCATTTTATGGTTGCTAACATATCCCACACTATATGAGAAAGAGAATAATCCTTGAACTCATTCGAAACTGATGCCCAGAGGGCTGTCCAGTATCTTACTCTACCCCATTGTTCTGCTACCCCCACTTCATTATAATCCTCAAAAACTCTTCTGTGACGCTCCAACCAAATGTTCCAAAAAAATGCCAACACCAAACAGCTCCACAAAGCTTTAGCTTTCCTCCCCTTTCCTAAAGCCTCAAAATTGGTGCTTAGAAGCTTGAAACAACCCTTTGGAATGACCCAACTAACTCTAACTTCCTGAAGCAATTTCCACCACAACTGTAATGAGTAAGAACAATGGAGAAAAATATGATTAACACTATTCTCCTTAGATTGAAGCTAGGCTTTCTTCCAGTCCAAAGTTCATAAGGTGTAAGATGCATTGACTTGCTTAGCACACGATTAACAATGTAGTTTTTAGTCTTGAGAGCTTCACCCCACAAGAAAATAGGCAACTATGATATTGAAAACATAGATCTCACCATATGTCTTTGAGTGTTCTATTTCTCCTTTCTGCAACACCATTTTGTTGTGGATTCCCAGGGGTTGTATATTGTGCCATTACCTTTTTGGGAGAGATAGGGTGCAAAGGGTCCTAGTTGTTGTCTCTTTTCAGTGTACCTGCCAAAGTACTGACCACCTCTATTGGATCTCACTATTATTTGTTTTTCAAGTTGTTTTTCTGTTTCTAATTTGAAAATTTTAATACACTCCAAAGTTTGAGACTTGTGTAAGATTCAAAACATGTAACAATATCGTGAAAAACCATCAATGAATATTACAAAGAACGTGTTATCACAAATAGTTTTATTTGGGAATGTAAGATTCAAACCATGTAACAATATCGTGAGAAACCATCAATGAATGTTACAAAGAACGTGTTATCACAAATAGTTTTATTTGGGAATGGACCACATACGTCAGTGTGAATAATTTCAAGTAAATTTTGACTTCTTGTGGCATGCATTTTTCCAGCGTTAGTGAGTTTGCCTTTAAAACAGTTTATGCAATCATTAAAATTATCAAAATTCAACTGTGACAATATGTTTTGCTTCGTTAGTGTGATGATTCTTTCTCTAGAAATGTGCCTTAGCCTCTTATGCCAAAGCATGGGGGATGTTTCATCAGTGAGCACTCTTTTAGAACCAGCAACGTTTACATTGAAGCATTCATTCACATAAGCACATTCTAATTGCCACATATCAGTTTTAAGAAAAGCACGACCAAGCAAAACATCTTTATTATTTGAATGGAAAAATTTGACACTCTCACTGTCACTAGTAAATATGAAACCTGACTCAACTAGTTTAGAAGCTGAAATCAAACTCCTCCTCATTGAAGGTACAAAAAGAACTGGATTTAAGACCAAAATAAAACCAGAAGACAATTGCAACTTGACACTTTCCAATTGACTCTACTGCCACTTTGCTCATATTTCCCACAAAGGCATTGTAATTAGCTTTATTTGTCTCCTTTAGTTTTGTAAATCCCTACAAACAATTGGTAAGGTGAATGGAGCTGCCAATGTCAAACCACTAGCTTTTTGGTGGGATAAAAACTAAATTAGACTCTACACAAACAAAAATATTTATAATATTACCTTTCTTAATTAACCAATGTCTGAAACCAGCAAAATCTTTTCTCAAGTGACCAACTTCTTTGCAAAAGTAACAAGGTCTATCAGTGGTAGGTGAATTAAAATGACTCTTGGTTTTGAAATCATGAGATCCTTTGGAGGGGTTAGAACTTTTAGCTGAAAAGTTTGAGTTCTTTCCTTTCTTACCAGCAGGCAAAGTTTTCAAGACAGTGGTGGCAACCTTCTTACCCTTGTTGGCATGCACTAAGTTCACATTTTCCTCTTTGTCAGCCTTGAGTCCTTCCTATTCTTGCACACACATGGAGATTAAGTCATTCATGCTCCAATTGTCCTTCTGAGTATTGTATGAGACTTTCAACTGACCATATTGAGCCGGCAAGGAATTGAGTGCCATATGAACAAGAAACTCATATGTCATTGGTACTTCAAGATCCTTGAGCTTTAGTGCAATGTCTGATATTTTCAGCATGTGTTCTCTTACACTCCATGAGCCATCATATTTCATGCTTGAGTTTGGTGAGTTGGCTGCCAGTCTCAGCTTTCCCAGATTCTTTGAACTTGTTTCCTATGGTGTCAAGTAGTTCTTTGGCTTTGTCACATTTTAGAATTCCACCTCTGACAGTCTCATTGATTGCTTTTCTCATTATTGCCAGTGCCATCTTGTTTGCCTCATGCCATTTAGCATGCTTGGTTTTCTCTTCTGCAGTGCTTTGAGGGGTAAGTACTGGAGGTTGATCTTCATCAATGGCAATATTGAAATCCATGAGTCCAGTGGTGAAGTTAGGAATTGACAGGGGGATGAGCGAAGTTAAAAGAGTGCAAGGTTCAAAAGAATAGCAACAATCAAATCCTTTTATATAGTAATGTCTTCCATAATTTATCAATACAAACAAATTACAATTGTTGCCGACGAGGTTTCATATCATGAAAACGTCGCATAATAGGCTCATTATCAATAAAAGCAAATACATCTCTCTCAATGTAAACAAACATGCTATCACTCAACGATTAATCTCCCATTTTGTTATGCAATCGTGTTTTCAAAATCTTCATAGCAGAAAAAGTTCTTTCCACCGAAGCGGTTGCAACCGGTAACACCAAAGCTACTGTAAGAAGCTTATACACTAACATATAGCTTGCATACCTTTCGGTCTTCACCAACTCCTTTGCAAGATCACCAATTCCTCTTAATGATGAAAACTCCATATGCATCTCCACATTTAATTACTTAATCAATGTGTGATATATGTTTTTGGCAGGCGTCGACCTGTTTCCTATAAACTCCTACCTCATTTCAACCATCTAAAAACCTTTACCCACACGATCAGAATCAAACATTAATCTCACCACCATCCACTACCAATCCACCATGAATGCACATCACCACCATTGCCATCATCGCTGCCCGCCAATTCAGTTATCTCCTTCAAACCCTTCAAATTCTATGGACCACCAAATTCGACCCCAAAACCCCCCAATTCAACACCTTAATCCTCGATCAAAACCCTAATTCTAAATCCAATCCAACAGGCCAATTCAATCCAACCCTTTTCACAATTCCTACCTCGAGAAGCCCCAAAACATCAAAATCGATCATTTTCGCGCCACTAGCCAGCCAGTGCACCGGAATAGGGAGGTGCTGAACCAATCCAGTTTTCGATAAGGGGAGGGGCTGAACCTTTGCTTCAGGCATGTTTTCCGACGAGGGGAGTGGCGGCCGCCACTCCTCGCCTTTACGTGGCTTCGCCACTGTATGATTCCCAATGCAATCTCAATGTCCTCCTTCCATTTCTTGTAATTGGAACCATTCAAGGGTTCAATGTTAGTGAAGTTAAGTGAGGTCATTTCTGCACCAATACAGACTCGCAAGACATTAGTGTTGTTCTTGTTTCATATTGACAGATATCAGATAATTAGTTATAATTTAACCAATTCCCAACTTCATGAGTTCGTGCAATTCAAAATCATCTTTAGACCGAGACTAATCGCACTAGTTTTGCATAGCTAGTACATAAAATACAAGGGAAAATACATATAATTTCAACACTTTTGAGTAGATGAAATTTATGCGTTCTTGTCAATTCCATGTCCTACTATACATTGGTTTAAAGTCTCTCAGAACCAATGAAACACTTTTAAGTAGAATCATTTTCAACAATGACTATAAACCATTATTTTGTCATAAGAAGGTGATAAACAAGTCAACACTTTTTGAGCAGATGATCATGTTAGCATGTTATCCTGCAATTTCGAATTCCATGAGTTGTCTTATCTGAATGACAAATTTTTGAATTCTAGTTATGATTTACAGTGTCTGTATATATGTATATATATGTGTATCAATAGTGGAAGCATGTTATAGGATCGATTTTTAGTATACACATACACATATCAGCATCATATAGCAGTTAACACAAATATCAGTAATTGGATTTCGATATCATGTGTTTTGAGTGACTAAATAAGTTTCATAAAAGGATGCCAGACATATTGTTTGGCTTTGGTACCAAATGTAAAATGTATTAGTTCCAACTTTTACTAGCATCATAAGTAGAATACACACACACACACACACACACACACACACACACACACACACACACACACACACACACACACACACACACACACACACATATTTGCAGTGATACATGAAGAATGAAAGTAAACAGACATACACCAATGAGAGCCATTTGGTTAAGTGAACTATAGGGTGTCTTCTCCTTTCATCTAGCAGAAGAGTATCATATAGCAGTTAACACAGATATAAGTAATTGGATTTCGAGATCATGTGTTTTGAGTGATTGAATAAGTTTCATAAAAGGATGCCAGGCATATTGTTTGGCTCTGGTACCAAATGTAAAATGTATTGTTGGAACACCCATTGTCCCATATCGGCTAGGAGGGAAGAAGGAAAATAGTTTAAATAGAAATACCTCTCTCTAACTAACACCGAGGCCTTTTGTGATAAAATCCCACACCTGAGGATTGTGCATGTGGTTAAGTGGGGACAATATCGGTGTTGTTGGAGTGGGCCATCGGCCCGTCGACCTGAAAAATTCTACATGGTATCAGAGCCAGAGGATGGGCCCGTACTGCCACGTGATTGGGTGGGTCCCTGTTTGGCCCCGCGTGGTGGGTCAGTCCTGATATGGCTCCACGTAGGCCAAAGATGCCACGTGATTGGGTGGGTCCCCATTGGCCCCGCGCGATGGGTGAGCCCGGACTTGGCTCCACATGTTTGCCGATGTGTGGATCTCCATGTGTGACCCATAAAATGAGGTCTCACGTGCGGGGGAGTGTTGGAACACCCATTGTCCCACATCGGCCATGAGGGAAGAAGGAAATCAGTTTAAATAGAAATACCCCTCTCTAACTAACACCGAGACCTTTTGTGTAGAAATACCCCTCTTTAACTAACACCGAGACTTTTTGTGTTAAAACCCCACACCTGAGGATTGTGCAGGTGGTTAAGTGGGGACAATATCGGTGTTGTTGGAGTGAGCCCTCGGCCCGTCGACCTGAAAAATTCTACATGTATCAGTTCCAACGTGTTACTAGCATCATAAGTAGAATATATATATGCAGTGATATATGAAGAATGAAAGTAAACAGACCTGCACCAATGTGAGCTATTTGGTTAGGTGAACTGTATGGTGTCTTCTCCTCTCTTCTAGCAGAAGAGTTCCAGCAAGTAATAGGGATTGCTTGAGTAATGGAACATGGTCTAGAGAGAGCATGGACATCCTTATTATAGCTCTTGGAGTTTCCTCCAATACCGCCTATTATGGTAGATTGATTCCTCTAATCACCATTTAATCCATATATTGTCCTACCAAGGCATGTACATGATATCTTCCTTAATTAGGTCTTTCTAACAGTCAACTAATGAGCTAACAATTCCACGATGCACACTAGTAGAAATTTGGCTATAAGCCACCCTTTTCATTGGTGGCTATTGTTAAGTGTTGCCACTCACATTGGTGGCAAACCTCTATGGCCACCAAGCACCCACTAAACTAGTTATGTGGCCTATGTAGAGGACTCTATTGTAACAATGGCTACCAATATTGCATTGGTGGGTATGCAATCAAAGCCACCCTAATTCAAATTGGTGGCAAAGTTGCAAAATAATATTAAAAAAAAAAGATGCCACCCTAATTCCCATTGGTGGCAAAGTTACAAAATAATATTAAAAAAAAAAGATGCCTTAGGGGACATCCAGATTATTATTTTGAAACGCATATGGTTACGATAATGCCAAGCTAGGAAATAATTATGCAACACCATCACAAATTGAAATTTGAGTAACTCGCTCAAATGATTGAAAATCTATTACATATGTATGCTCTTCTAACAATATACAAACAGAAGTTTCTTATGTGCGATTGTGTGAATGAACGATTTGCTTTCACCCTAAATCCAATACTTTCTCAAGGCCAGCCCTGATAGATATCATGTTTAAAAATTCAATCAATCGAAAATTCGAAATAAACTCAGTTCTCATAAATAGCTCGACTCTAAGTTGGAAGTTCGGCAATAATGTGCAAACTATAAACACTGAACTGTCATGTAGCACAATACCTATACCAATCACGAATCAATAAAAAAACAGGAAAGTGACTTCGGTGAAACATATTACAGCGACGATAAAACCACCATACCATCATGACTATTGATCATGTTGTTCGTAAGATATCAAGATAAGAAAAAGAAAGGGAGCTAACCTGCATTGAACCTCCCAGTGAGATTTTGAAGCGCAGCTTGAGCATGTTCTTCCTCCCTGAGCTGAATGTACACATTCCCAACATACACACACAAACACAATAAATTAGTCCAAATAATCAGGCAACTAAGTAGGTAACCTAGCAGAGTAATGAAACCCACACAGGTTCAGGTTAAGTTAAACAATCTTACTAATCCACACCAAGACTTAACCCTTATCAACCAAAACTAATTCAAGATGATTCCAGTCCATCATCCCACAACGTCAAGTTTTTAGCTTACTATGTTGAAATTTACAAAACGATACTGACCTTGATTTCCTAAATTAAAATGCATCTTCAATTCAGTCAAAACTATAAAATAGCTCACTCTCTAGAGTATAAAATTACAGAAACTACTTCAAAAATAAAGAAAATCTCTTGCTTAATGATAAGGAATGAACCAATACTACAATTCCCAAGCCTCACTGCATTACTCTTCCTGTAATTTTGTTAGAACTTTTTTGTAAGAAAAATTACATAGTACTAATCTAACAATTATTTTCTATTTCTACATAAACACAAACAAATTAATCACCCAATTACATTTCATTTCTTTGCAACTGCTACAACAATATATAAAGTCTTCATTAAATTTGGGATTTCAAAATAAATAACTCTATTTGCGGAAAAATTGAACTCTTTCTCACCACAAAAAATTCAGCAACTACTCCCAGTTGAATAAAAAAAACCCGAAAAACCTTATACTTGACCATATTTCACCAAAAATTTCCACACATACATAAATTCCCCCCCCCCCCCCCCCCAAAAACAAAACATAACCTAGAAACCATTTTCCATTAAAACAACCAAAAACTGTAAATTCACATAAATTGAATAAGAGAGTTAAATGGTAAAGAATTACCTTCCAAGAATAGAAGCGAGAGTGTTGAAACCACAATTTCCCTCTCTCCCTCTATATGCCTCACCTATCAAACCAAACCAATAATCAATTTTGGAGTTATAAATTTAATCAGCACAGAAAAATCCAGACGTACAACCACGTCACAGCACCCCCAAAATCATCTTAAGATAATTCTAAAATATTTCAATTTATAATTTTTACCAAAATACTTTAAGAAATTATAATAAATAAAATAAAAAAGCTAGAGAGAGAGAGAGAGAGTTACCGAGCGTGGAAGAGCAAGCAGTGGTAGATTCAAAGACAATGAGCACAATTTGAACCACCAACCACCTATGAGATAAACAAGGGAAAATATAAAGCTTAGAAATTAAAAATTCATGTCTCAAGAACATCATATACAGAAAAATTCAAATCCACAAAGTCATTTACACAAAAGGCAAGCAACCATGATCCAAGTAAGTACATGGTGCCTGTCGAAAATAATTGATCGCTAGAATTCAAGGTTCCTTTTTTATTTCAAACCACTTTCCATAGATTGACTTTTTTACTAAAAGAATTTTGTGACATGAAACATAGCAGTGAAAATGTAGAAGAGTTTTGTGACATGAAACATAACCGTGAACCTTCAGCGTGTATTGCAGAGCAAACCGCACTCTTCAACTGATTTAGCATAGTTGTAACTGCTAACCAATCTCTAGCAGCACCTAAATTATAAGGACCAATAAGTCAAGGAATGTAACCATTGAAACTTCATTTAGCATCAGATACACTACATACCAACTCTTGTTCAACATCCAGTAAAGTAATTATCTTCAATTCTCCAACAACAGTAAACACATAAATATAACAAAATTCAATACAAGGACCGAGACTTATCACACCAAAGAAACACATCAACCAAATCCATTATCCCAACTTCAGAAAATCCAATTGTAACATAGAATTTTTGCCCCCATCCTCACAAAACCCTCAAAAGGCACCAATGAAAAAATCTAAAATTCATGATCATTTCTAGAATCAGACCTTAAACAATCAGTACAATAATCAAGCAATCTTACCTCAAAGTGCATTTCAAGTCCTCCTTGGTTAAGATTCATCTCGAAAAGCTTCAGGCCTTACATCTAAACCAAACACAGGACTATCTCAAACAAAATCAGAATGCAAAGTACAATCAAAATCCTTAAAATCAGTTTACCCAACACTAATGATAATAATTTTAAGAAATGCTATAGCACAAATTGAGAGAGGAATTGCGATAATACCTAAAGATCGGAGAGAGAGATGAAAGTAAGAGCGTTTCCTCTGCTGGGGGTTCCGAAAGAGAATTACAGGGAAAACTGATGGATTTATGCATCAGAAACATGAATTAAAGATGACAACTAAAAGGGGAAGAAAAAAAAACCTTTTTGAGGACTTTGATTTTGACGACGGTTTCGATTTCCACCGGAATGAGGCATGTCGGTCTATCTATTTGCAGCGAGGGAGAGGGAGAGGAGAGGGAGAGGAGTGGGAGTGGACGAAACCGCTTAATTTTAACTTTGTACTAACTCCTCGCGTCTATTTTCTAGTAGTGTGAAATTTGGAAGATTTCAAATTTTGGGAAATTTTCGAAAATTTCCCAGTCCCTCCTTCTGATTATTATTTTTTAATTAGTGTACGTAATTGCACCACATTTAATGTCCGTATTAGATAAAAAAATGCAGTGTGATTACTAACAAAATTGACCACGGTTAATACCCGTGGTGGTTTAATATTTTCATAACGTGCTAACTAAGACTGTAGTAGTAAATTATCCTAGCTTGAAAAACAAAAAAAAAACTAACCAATACATTTCCAACAAAATAAATAATGAAATTAGAATTTTTTTTTAAGAAATAAAGATATTTAACAGCCACCAATCATTGGTGGCTCAATGTTGAAGGCCACCAACATCAGTGGCATCCCATGGTAAAGCCACCAATAAATAGTAAGGGTAGCAGCTTTACATCTATGGCTACCAATTGCAAAGGGTGTGTAAAAAATGGTGGCCTATGAGCCAAATTCTAGTAGTGGCATGCCAATCAATCAGCTAATCACATTGAAGGTTGATTACTTGCCATGCAAGTAACATCCTTCCAACTGTGATTTGAAACGCAACACTGGACAACTCAACATGGTTCTTACACCCTACACAACTTAATTTAAACCATCACAGCTGTTTTAATTCACCGAGCAATCCTTTCTTCTTTCACTTCAAGTTCCTCCACTTCCACGGTAGATAGAAGATCAACGATGGGTTCGTATACATCACACTCCTTTCTTTTCCTTATACATTTAGGAGCAAAGTGGCAAACCACTATCAGTAATTTTCACTTTTTCTAACAACTCTATCAACTAGAAGAAATGTTACACACAAGGTACTGAATTTAATCATATCAATCAGAGGGTTGTAATCAGATAAAAATGATGTTCCAACGAAGGAGGGTGAATGAACCCTAGATATTGAACACATAATATAAGGGACGCTATCAGTGGGCAAACTCTTAATATTGATCGAGAAATTCAGTACAACCTTGTGTTGGAACTCATATGATCTTAACATGAACCCTAAATCACATATTGAGTTATACGACTAGAACACTTACCTGTTGAAGACAATGTTGCAACCCAAGAACTTCTTCTACTCACTAGGAGTAGGAGACCTTTATGTTCATATAGTGATCAAACCTATATCGCATAACACTTTCTCCATGAGCAGGGAATTCTTGTACTTATAGGGCAATGGCTGCCAACTCCCATCTATCATGAAGGGTTGGTTATTTTCCCATTGCCTCAGATCCCTAACGTGCAGGAGCAATTGTGATTAGCGCACATTTTCAAATGCACATTGGAAGTGTATTCCTCAATTATAGGAGATAGCTTTACACATATTCAAACTCTATTTGATTTGTGTTAACAAAATATTACCTCTCCTTAATCCTAACTAGTTGAGTCCACATAGAATTCTTACATTCTCTCACATGGACGTTAACTATTTATGGTTAGAAGTAACATGTCCATGACAAATCATTGCTTAGTGATCACCTTTGAGTTTAGTGTAGCCATCGTCTTATACACATCTACCAATAGTTGTTTGAAACTTGAACTCTAGAAAACAATGCTTGTATTAATTGATACTGTATGCACCCTAGAGTCACAATTCTCAAAACCATATTGTATGATGTAATTGATATTCATTCCATATACATTCCAAGCAAGTAATCTACAGCTCATATCACATTTAATTCCTCCCACACACTTACCCAGTGTACCTTTATATGAACTTCAAGGTTTCATCTTCAATTACTGGAAGTAACCTTTCGAGCTCCCTGCATGACAAACTATACCAAATGATTAGTCGTTTAATTGAACATCACAAATTTAAATCAACACAAACATTGTCATTATAAGCTTTTAAAAATAACTTAATTTTGTTATAATACAAGGCAGTGAAACGTGCAATGGTTTCCTTACTCCCACATTTCAGTGGAATTAAAACCATCATGCACACCCATGTTTGAGACATGGTCTTTAAAAGTTCCCACAATCAGTGGCTTTGTGGAAGGATCAGCGAGCATCAATTTCGTATCAGTATGCTCAATCAACCGTACAGATCTTTTTCTCACTTCTTCCTTCACATACAAATCTTTCATATCCATAATTCATGCAAATTTATGTTACACCTTTGAGCAAAAAACATAAACTGCCTTAATTCTTTACTGTATAGCCATCACACAATAGATTAAGATAGAATAACATTTTAATAACTTAATTCCCAAAACTTTCTAAACAATAAAATTAGAATAACCTAGGGCAACTCTTATATACTTATTGCAAATAAGTTATTGAATGTGAAACCCAATTTTTTCCCACTAATTCTCCCACTTGGGCAAGCACTCATTAATATATTTTTTCGAAGAATGTACTAAAATAATATTGCTTCATATTTTAGACATAAGAGAAAAATATACCAAAAACCAACATAAAGTTGTCAAATAGAATTTCAACAATAAGTTACACTTACTTTAGAATTTACTATGATTAATTCATAAGTTTGATTACCATAAAAAATATAAAGATCAAACTAGATATACTAATCTTCATAGAATAAAAATATAGAGCCGTTTTAGGTCAAATTAATAGTCTAAAGTGACGTCTCAAAAGACCAATGCAACTGCCAACAAAATTGCCTATAAGAGCATGGATTACTAGTAAATTCATCATAATTAAAAAACATGGTAAGAAATACGAAAATTTGCTGAAACTTAGTAGACACATATATCTTGAACATATAAAAAAATCAGGTCATTTGGTGACCATTAGACGTGTCATTCATCTAACTTTAATCAAAACACGCAATCTGCCATAAAGATTGTGTGCATTTATTGTATCTATACATCCGTAACAAATTCAATTTCATATCATTTCAATTTAATGTCCAAAATAACATCAAGAAGTCCAATTTTATCCTTTAATCAGAGGTCATGGTTGAAAATTGAAAAGACTTACGTGCATAATACTCAAACAATGTGTACCTGAGCAATCATTAACCTTCATGGGTCTAATATTTTTATATCAAAAAGTCTCATGAAGAAACACAAAATGTATCATGATGCAACCGATTTCCATGCCACAAATTCACAAACTATAATGGGGCTCATAGTGAAGACATGAAACTTAATCCCCAATAAAACTTGATGAAGCTAGGTCAATTTAATGGAATACATGAATATCAATAGTCTCACAATAACATATCCTTCACAGAAGCAAAATAGATACGTATAATCATTATTATGTATATTTACCATGTGCATAACGCATGAATAATTTCAATATATGTGACCCATGAAATCCCAACTGCAAAGTAGTAGGAATGGAAGTGCACTGCATTTGTCATTTTTTGTACGTTGACTATTGATGTATGCTCAGGAAACCATGCCCTTGGTCCCTTGTGATGAAATCTAAAAAATGGAGACCTTTCTGGCTGAGTACAGAACAAATAGAATATTTGTTCTCACATATAAGCACACAGAAGTAAGAATTCTTCAAGATGTCTTCTAATTATATGATAAAATTCTGTTAAGTGTGACGTTAAACGCTATGCAAGTTCTATACTCTTTTGGTATCTTTGGCAGACTATGTAAGGTTTATTCGTTAAGCTCTAGTCACCTCACATATAGTTGAGAATTGGAAGACTACTGATTTAATTACAAGACTTTTGGCATAAAGCTACATTCTTCCATAGTAGAAAGCAAAGTA
Organism: Heteromeles arbutifolia; assembly: GCA_024362995.1. NCBI lineage: Eukaryota > Viridiplantae > Streptophyta > Magnoliopsida > Rosales > Rosaceae > Heteromeles > Heteromeles arbutifolia. Next base: position 27,817,524 of record JANCRC010000006.1, read on the forward strand.
CAATTGACTGTTACAATTTAGTGAATAGGGAATACTTGCCCATGGGTGAATATAATAATGGTACTTCCCTTCTGATGTTTCAAAACTTGACAACAAACAACTTCGACTTGGCTCGGCTCATATAGTTTGTTGTTGGTGGGTTGGTGACATTTTAGAAGGAATTGCTCATTTAGGGGGAGAGATCATACCAAATGCCACAAATCAAATAATTAGGATCCTTGAAATTTGATCCAACAGTTACAAACAGGGATCTCTTAAAAAGTTATAATAATTTTAGCCGTTGGATCAAATTTCAAGGGCTCGGATTAATGATTGGTGGGCTTTGGTGGGAGAGATTTGGAGAGGATCTCTTCCCTCATTTAAGCACCATTTAACTCAGTTTTATCAGACTTTAAAAACGGACAAGGATCCTCTCTGGATACTTTTTGTGGGGATCCGGGGATCAATCAATCGCGTCTGTTTATCGTACATCGTGCGGTCAGTTTTTGTTAGGTACTATTTATATTCAATTTAAAATTTAAAATCTAAAATGATTTCTAACCGCATGATGTACGATGAACGGACACGATTGATTGATCCTTTAGATCCCCACAATGAGGATCATATTCCTTTGAAAACAAAGAAGCTTTAGACATTCTCCTCCAATTATGCCCCTTTTTTTTGAACTTTTAATCAATAACATTTTTACCTTGCTTTAATATACACAAACAACACCGAGTTCAAACTGAAGCTAATAAACAAAGCAACCTCTAGATAATAAGATAAAGACACCCCTTACTTTCTGAATGGTTTTGGCACAGGCATGCAATATAACGTCTTCCACCATCCTATGTACTACCAAACAGAGAACAGCTCACAGACCAAAATTTCCATAAATTCACTTTGGTGAAGATTTAATAAACATTTGTCCAATGATTAAAATAACACGATTATTTGTTCCAAATATTGCAGCCTTAGTTGTTTTCCGTTGGTATCATTCCTGAATAAGACTTAGCAAGAAAACATCAATGTGAACAATTATAATTGCAAACAATTATAATCACAACCAAGAAGAGCATTAACCAGAAAATCATTGAAGCCGTGTACATTAGTCCACGAAGCTGGTACCATTCGTGATATCAGAAGCAACCTTGCAATCTTCCGGACCAATATGCTCACCATGGTCTCCATCCCCACGACATCACACTCCACGGAGAGAGTCGGAGACAGACCCAAACAGGGTAGTCGAATCCAAACTAGGACTAAGAGGAGCTTAAGTCCCACTGCTCAAGAGTGAGTTGTAACACTGAAACGATTACTAACGTCGGTTTTGAAGGTAAAACTTTCTGGGCTTTGGGTTTCAGTTTTCTGAAAGTGTACGTGGGTGTCTCCTGAACTGCGAAATCAAGTGAGACTAAAGCACGGCCCAGCTGTCCATCTCATCCATCACATTCCTGAACCTATGCTGATAGTTCTTCACCAATCATGAGATGCTTCGGATGAGTTGGCTGAATGAGTGACATATCAAAAGGTAAAGCTCCTCCATGTTTTGCAAGGTGTAAAGTGTGGTGCAAGGTGTAATTTCTTTTGTTTATTAAACCACATGGGCGGTTCCTTTTCTTTTTCTGCATGTACAAGTAAACCCCTTCTCCGTAAGGTTTGCTAATTTCAATCCCATTCCATTTCAGAAAACAGTTTATAAACTCTTTTAATATATCAAAGTGTTTGATTTCCAAAGCGTGCTGTTTCTTTTGTTCATTGAGATCTCTTGTGAGAGGTGTGATAGAGTTTGTAAACTTATCACCCACATATTCGGTATTAAATCGTAAACTCAAATACCAACAGTTTGGAGACCGAGAACGAGAGATGGAGCAGGTGTGGGAGTGGGTGTGGCATGATCTGTTGCGCTCGGGTGTTCGCGACCTCTACACCCATCAAGAAGAGCCTTTGTCTTACCTTTTTCCTTTGGCTGTTGAAGGTACATGAAAATTTTGGAACAGCCATTAGTGATTGTTAAATGCATGTTTATATCACACCTTTGGGCAAGAGATGTATATAAACTGCCATTGACCTTTATTGTATAGCCATCATTCAAGGATCTTATCATGCAATTATTACAAGTCTTTGGACAAGAATATGCCTGATCTAGATGATGCCATACACTGATTAAAACTTCCAACAATTTATACATCCCCTTCTTTGGAAAAGAATGTGAACATTTCATGAGTTTTGAATCACAAATATTCTTCCTTTACTGAAATCGAATAACGTTCTTATCATTTTGCTGCAAACCAAACTGTCAGTATAGGTGTAGAAAAGATAGAACCCAAAGTGATATAGTCATTGACAAATGAGAATCCGGCAATAACTTCAACAGTTTAGTACCATGTAATCGCAGTCATGCATTATAATTATACAATGGATCTAGGGCCTGTTAAGTAGGCCTCTCATACCATATGTTGGAACTCATATGATCTTAACATGAACATTGAGGTATACGACTAGAACACTTACCTGTTGAAGACATTGTTGCAACCCAAGAACTTCTTCTACTCACTAGGAGACCTTTATATTCATGTAGTGATAGAACCTATATTGCATAACACTTTCTCTACGAGCAAGGAATTCTTGTGCAATGGCAGCCATCTCCCATCTATCATGGAGGGTTGGTTATTTTCCCGTTGCCTCAAATCCCTAACATGCGAATTGTGATTAGTGCACATTTTCAAATGCACATTGGAAGTGTATTCCTCAATTATAGGAGATAGCTTTACACGTATTCAAACTCTATTTGATTTGTGTTAACAACCAACTACCTCTTCTTTATCCTAACTAGTTTGAGTCCACATAGGATTCTTACACCTTGCACTGTCTTCTTCACTTAAGAGAGTGAATTTGGAGGCGTGTAGGAATTTAGAATCTGTATGTACCTTGAATAGGTTAGCATTCACAAGCTGAAAGAAAGTATTCAACGAAAGATTCGTTTGATAACCATTTCATATGTAGTTTTTAGTTTTCTTGATACAGATAGAGGAAATGCACATGGAGGAATGAGGAATGAAAAAGATTGGAGTGAGGAGGGCGGGAGGAGAGAGAAATGAAGGAGAATGAAAGAAACAAAAACTAGAAAAAGCAAACCTACCAAATTGTTTTCATTTTTAGTTTTTAGTTTTCATTTTGAGTACTCTGGAGTGCACATTTCCTTCTACTTCCTTCCAGTTCCCAGCACCCTCCGTCCCTCCTTTCTCCCATGTATTTCCTACTCCTAGTCCTAACAAAAAGGTGAAAACAAAAAATGAAATAGAATGATCTGTAAACTCAACTTAATGAAAAGAGCGAGTGCTGCACGTTAATATTTATAAAGAATATAAACACAAGTCTAATCCGTGTGGGATATAAACTAAGATATCTACAAGTCACCCAAAAATAATAATTCAACATGATCCAAAAACTCCAATGAAGAGACTAGGACTCCTTATTCCTGCTGAAATAGACAACAGCAGCAGCAATGGCACGTTAGGACTCAACAACAGCAGGAAGCATAGGTGATGCAGACGTCTTTGCTTTAACACAAACGACAGATCGTTTGTTACGTGTTTATATATTTTTAGTTCTTAAGTCCTCGTCTAAGTGGCAAGAGGTGGATTGTCATCCCACATTGGTGAGGGAAAGAAAGAGTTTAAATATAATTACTCTACTCTAACTAACACCGTATCGGTATTGTTGGAGGGGGGCCCTCGGCCCGTCGACCTAAAAAATTCAACCATGAGAATTCGCTTTCTATTAGAAATGTGATTTTTTTTATTAATTTTTTTAATAATCCTTTAGCCTATAGGGGCCTTTTTTTTTTTTGATATATTTTTTTATTAAGAGTAATGTGTTTTAGCACTACAACAAAAATGAGCTTTGGGTACAAAACAAATGGCACAATTGAGAATTTTGTGTCAGTTTGACCACCAAAAAGCTTAAACAGTTCCCATTCCATAGAGGGCACCATCTATTGTGCCCAATGTTAAAAAATGCAGACACAAAACAGTAATGGGCACGGAAACCGTGCTGAGTGGGGTCAGATGACAACTTTTTTACTGAAAATGGGCACAACAAACATTTTGTGTCTATAAAAATTATTTGTCAGAGGCACTATATGTTCTCCCTCGTTTGTCTTTACCTCCTCTAGCACACCAATAATTAAAATTTATAAAATTGTGGTAAATAATGGTATGGAGCTGTTTATTACTGTGCAATATTTTAGCCTCAAAATAAGTTAGTGATAATGTTGTTCAAATTCGTTTTTCGTGAGAGCCGAACCTCAAATCTTTCACTTACAAGTAAAGAAGAATACCACTACACTGTAGTACTAAGTGGCGTGTTTTAGATTTACAAAGGATCATTTCCAAGTGCAATGAATGTTTGTTAGATTCATATCTTTTTGAACTTCTTTTTAGATTGCTATCTTCCTGCATGTTTTTTTTTTATACTTGGTGATATGGTTTTTGGTTTTATAGTAAGTGTTTATTTTTTTTACTGTATTAAAAGTCCTACCTGCAGTGACACATAACCAACAATTGTGCCCTTAGGATCGGTCTCCGTGCAAAAGTTAGTTGGTCTTCAGATAGACAAATGAGTTAATAATTGTAGATTCCTTTTTATGACACTAATGATAGAAATTGTGTCCACTAAATATTAATAAATAATAATTCAGTCTACTTTTCATTGGGTCTTCAGATAGACAATATATTTTAATAATTATAAAATCCTTTTTATGACACTGATGTTAGAAATTGTGTCCAGTAAATATTAATAAATAATAAATCACTCTATAGCAAAACAATATGTTGGCACAATTATGGATTTGTGCCTGTATTCTAGTATAAAACGTCCACACTCCTTTACTAATTTGTCTATGGAAAATAGAAGGTTGCTTCATACACTTGTGTTTATTTTGAATTTGATCAATTTCTACATCATTGAGAATGAGGGACAGGCAACGTTGCGGAGTTAGAATTAGAACCGAATCTCCAGCATCACATTCGTCTATTGCTTCAAACATTACAACAACAAATTCCACAACGAATCATATTTATAAATATCAGTAATCATATTTTTTTTTATTAATTTAAAAACACACGAAAAGTATTTTCGTGCCCTTTGATTTAGCATTATTTAAATCATTTAGTCTTAACGACACAATGTTTGTGTCTTCCTTTAAAGTCTGGACACAATGTCATACTTAAGTATTAGTTTTTATCGATCCCATAACCCACTCGGTTTCAAAAGCAGCCTCACCCACACTCACTCAACCTATTCAAACTCTCTTCCCTCAGATTCATTCTCACCCGTCTCTCTCCAAACCCTTTTCTCTCACTACCTTCCCCAAATCAAATCGTGAAGGCTCTTGAGTTCCATCGTCGCTAGAAAACCTTGGTAGGAACCTTCCGCACACGATCTCCACAAGAAAGGATCTCAGAGCGGCGACGGGTTGGGATCGACGGAGAGTTTGGAATCGGAATCGGATGAGGTATTCGCAGTTTTGGTAACTGCAGGGTCATCGAGGAGCAATTTCTAGGGTTGGAGTGGGAGGCATTCGAACTCATCTTCATCGCAATACTCGAAGCTGGTGAAGGAAGGTTTGGGAAGATGGATGCATGGTGAGTCCAAATCGGGAATCGGGTTGGGATTCGGGTCTGGTAGGGAGAGATCAGGGAAGGTGAGTCGAGTTGGGAGGCGGTGGTGAGGAAAAGGCGGGAGCGAGTCGAAAGAGGGAATAGTCGTCGTTGTCCTCATTTATTTCGTCACCGTAGCCTTTGAATTGGGAGTCGGCGACTTGGAGGAAGGAGGGAGAGAATGAGAGGTAGGAGAAGAGGAAGAGGATGATTAGTGCTTTCATCTTTATCTCATTTCATTTTTAAAGTACGATTGTATACTTGTAAACGTGTGTTGGTTGTTCAGGTGCCATGGATATACAATATTATTTCTTTTAGTAATCACGTGTTTTTAAGAGACGATGTTTTCTCTTAGGATTTGATGTTATTTTGAATTGTTTTGATTAGTTCTGAAAGCTTTTAAATATCTGTGGAGTTGTAGATCAGATATCCCTTCATTTGTGGAGTTATGCGATCAAGGTCCTACATGGTGTATACAACTAGACAATCTGTAATCAAGTTTAATTTTCCATGGGTGCAAAATTTCTTTGTGAAAGTAGACTTCAGTGTAATTTAATTGGCCAATTTAATCTCTCTTTCTATTCTTTTTCAGCTTCGAAAAGTAAATGATGAACAGAAGACTGGAATTCGGAAAATTGAACATGATCTTCAAGTTGCAGAGGTTTGTTGTCCATTTATTTGCTAACTGAAACTATCAATTGCTACATGGTATTAATTTTTTTGATATCTTAGGAAGAAATGGTGAAGGAGAAGTTTGGGATTTCTTCGATATCTGAAGATTTGACCGAGGTAAGGAAATGGTAATGCTATAATTTTCTAATGCCTGCTGTTGTTGGCAACGTTGTTGTTATCACTTTAGGTTTAATTCTTATGTCTTTACCTCTTTTAGTGAGACTAGTCAATTAGTAAATTTATCAATTGCCTAAAGGTGGATTCTGTTATGGCCCAATCTCTTATTAATCATATGCAAACTTTTAAGCTTGAATAACAGTGAAGCGTATCATGTTCTTGTTACCATTTACAAGTACTTTAAAATTAAGTTCACCATACTACCAATAGTTAAATCCTGCTGTGACCCATGATAAGGTCCATGGAGGATGGCTTCCACAGACATTTGGAGTTCATGTAGACTATTTTTAGGTAAATCTATGCAGATTAGTTTATAACAATGTCAATCTAATTTCATGACAAAGTATTTATGTGCAGACGTACATTGTGACTTACTAGAATGAGCTTGGAAGACCAGCCTTCAATTTGGGAATTGAAAAGGTGCGTCTGTGATATTCCAAACTTTATTCGTTAAACTTCTCCAATAAAGATGTTCACTTGCCAGGTGAATAAACTGGAATAGCCAAGTATTCATTTATTTGTTTGTCCTCAGACCTTAAAAATGAAAGCTCGTGGTGAGGGTTGGGCTGAGATCATCGTCGAAAGAATCAGAACAGTATGTTATACCCAACTCTTCTTCATATAATACAAAATACAAAGTGAGACACGAGTTGCGTTTTATGGGATTAAGTGGCAAAATTTGAGTTTCAAAACTCGAATTCTGAAGAGGAGCATAAAGCAGCAAGAGCTTACCTTACTAATAAATTATGAAGTCATTAGACTCAGCTTTGGTGTTTGACATCTTCCTCTTTTCTGAACAATTAGTGTACAATCAACTTTTCTATTTGGGATATTGAACCAAGTTGGCAACCTTTCTAATTCTTCCTCTTTTAATTTGAAGAACTGGATCCCAAGGTTGAAGAAACAGTCTTTGGAATTTAAAGCCTATCTTGAACCAAACATTCGATTAGCCACTGCAAAAACTGTTGATGTATATCGTTCATCAAAGAGTTCTCTAGGACCACTTGTTTTCAAGGCACAAAATATGGCAGATCCTTACATTCTGGTAAGCCCCTCATGAGAACTTTTTAAATATATGGATTTGGTGGATGGAATTCTTTCTTATGGCATTTCTGTGTTATGGCAGGAAGCTAAGAAATATACCGAGCCATACATTGATCGGATTGCAATGGTGACAAAACCACATTTAGATAAATTACAAGAAAGAAAATGCCAATGCAGTTCTCCTTGTTGCAAGCCAGGTGAGACATATGTACATCTATCCTCTAAAAAATTTGCGCATTTCTTTTTCTTTCTAAAGTTTACTTTCTCTGACCACTATGAAATATGTTTGCCCTCCAACTGTTGAATTTCCCATCCTTGGTGAAAATGTGACTTGGTCTGCGATCTCTTGTAGGCCAAAATGACATTATTTAGGATAATTATCAACTTTTGTTGTTGTAAGTAGCAACTTATTACAAAGCAGTATCAACTTTTGTCTTGCTTATCCACTTACTGATGTCCAGAATTTCAAGGTACGGTGATGTTCTTATAGTGGAATAACTTATATTTCAATTGCATATTGTTGGAGGTTCTATTCTTATGTATTAAGATTATCTTGTTTTACATTACTATAATCATTAAATTATTGAATGTATTAAGATTATCTTGTTTTACATTACTATAATCATTAAATTATTGAGTTTACTAATGTTGTTGTGTAGGAGGATAGGGAAAAACTATTTGAAGGAATACTTAAACAGAAATGGAAGATCTTCTCCTAATGATCATCTTCATTAATTCGTTTATGGAGCAGCAGAGATTTGATGAGGTGCAAGGCTTACTGGGGAAGATGCATCTGTCCAAAAATGTCTGCTTTCAAGTTCTTTTTGCATTAGAGATGAAATATGGAACATTACAATATATGTTTGTGAGATTGAGAATGTATTGTAGGCTTTCTACATTTTATGAAAATTTAAAAAAAAAAAAAAAAAAAAAAACCTCAATTTCACTTTCAATTTTTCAAATTATGATTTTTTTTAATATTTAATTCATGCAGGCACAATTACATTTTAAGTGCCAACATGGCTGGAAAATGTAGTCTGACAACTTTGTCATAACGTAGGCACAAAACACCCTTTATTTGTGCTGACATCATGAGCACAGAACTTAGTATTGTGCCCTCTGAGCAATGGTGACGCCCATAGAGGGTACAGACACAAAGATAGTAGATGCACTATTGCTATTGGTCTATAAGCACAATTGTTGGTGCTTTTTGGCCTCAAAGGGCATAGATAATTTATTGTGCGCAGTGACCATTTGTTTTGTAGTGTAGCTAGGATTTGTTATTTGCTGAACTAGTCAAACTCTCAGTTGTGGCCTTGAAGCAGGTCACTATACCTTCTTGTTGTGGTACCAATATTTGATAATATTTGGTTGCAAGGGTTCCAAGATCAGTTACTGATGCACCGCCAACTCAAATTATACGGTAAAACAAAAACAGTAAAAAATACAGGTACTGTCACTAATTTCTGATGAAAAATTAGCGGCACCTAATTGTAGTGATATTGGTAGATAAGGAAAATGAGGAAAACGAGGCACCTAAACCTAAAATGCCTCTAAAATAATTGATAGATATATGATGATGAATACCTCTATACGTCCCTTTCTTTCATCATTTTATAAAATCTCAGCATATGAATTTCTTGGAATAGAAGCATGTATATGGACTACTTCAAAAACTTCGAGTTAAGTAACACATGTAAAATATCATAAATAGTAACTCCAAAGAAATGCAACCACAGGGTGGGTGGAAGCCAATTTAACAATGCATGATAATGTGGTTTAGCTGACTAGCTACACTACTTGAGAATTTCCATGGATGCTGACCTCGGCCTCCACCAAGCAAGAATCCTTTACAAAATCGCCCTTGCCGGCCTGACTGAAAGTGTCCAGTGCAATGAAGTAAGACCAACCCCAACTCGGACTCGAGGCATCAAACCAGTGATTAGTAGCTACAGGAAAAGAATAGATTATTTCACTTATATACATGTACACACACACACACAATGTATACCTTCATGAATAAGAGCGCATTGTATATATATTAATAGAACGTGCGCGTCCAGTCTAATACCGATTAATTAGCAATAGCATGGAGAGACTTGAGATATTTAAAATATTTAGGCAAAGCTTCCTTTTTCGATATGGAATATCTAAATGTAGTTAATTATATATCCACAGAAATAGTTCAACGTGTATTTGCGTATAGTACCTTTTTGACAATGATTAGTCTTGCGATTCATTCGATAGACGATGCGCAGGGAAAACTCCACACAAGTTTTGGAGCGAGGAGGGAGGGGTTCTGGATCAGCCAATGCTAAGAATATAGAAATATGAGTAACTTGTCCGTCCGAGTTTCCCTTAGGATAGAGCACTATCTTCCTGTAACCACAAACAGCACGTGAAATTTAAGGACAATGCCTCATTTATAAGTTGATTTGATCTTCAAGAGCAATGCTTCATTGGGCACTTATTCATCTGCTAGACTATATTTCAAATTGCATAGCGAAATTGGCTAAAACAAAAATTATTGATGTTGGTGATGGTCCATGCTTGGCCATGTTGGTGGAGCAATAATTTAGTACTAAAAACTATTTGTCGTTGGAAAATTGAGTCCCACGTCATGTAATATTACAAAATACCGTAGAGGTTTAAAAAAAATTTCAACCTGCTAGACTATTTGTCGTTGGGCACTTATTCATCTGCTAGACTATATTTCATTGGGCACTTAAAATTTCTCTAATACCGTCGAGGTTTAAAAAAAATTTCAACGAAAGGAGACTACACATGTGTCTATGGTTACATTACATATAACATAAAACACAGAAATAGGGACACTCTTTACCTGATATACAACAATGAAGCTTGTGATGCATTTGGTCTACAATGCGCAAGGTAATCTTTGCAAGGATTTGGGAGCGAGAATGTAACTTTTTTGCATCAGCCAATGTTAAGTAAAGTGAAAGATGGGTACCCTTTGAAGTACTATTTCCCTTGGGATATATCATTATCTTCCTGCAATAACCAACAAATTAGTGTAAAGTAAAACTCCAAATAACGTACAGGTTTTAATGAAGATGCATTGAAGCTAAAAGCATCGATCTCCCTTCGTTCCTGGTGAGGGAGAGACGAAAGTTGACAGTTATAAAAAAGAATGCATCTCTGGTTCCCTGCGGTGAATGGTTTGGAGAAATAGCATTCATCTTTTAACTTTGAAAATTTCTTAATCTTCCAAACATGCGTGTACATTGCAGCATTCTTGATCATTGATATGCACGTTCCTTTGCGTGCTCTTCTTTCTTTACGAACAAAGATCTCCGCTCCAAACACACAGGTGTCATTAATGACATATCCATTGGAGGCATCAGTAAGTTCTTTAAGGGAGATAAGTTTATTAAAACCCACATCAGGCGCCGCCCCATGAAGGCACTTCTGCATTATCTGATCATCTAAGTACCGCAACACCAAAAAAAAAAAATCAGTAAAATTAAGCAATGTGTTTTGCATAGAATGATATATTAACTGTTCTATATGATCTGCTGGATGAATGAGAATTAAATGTAAATAGATGGGTATATAATATACAGAAATGAGTTCCGCACACTCCCTTGATTCTTCTTTTGATTAGATTTATTCAATACAAAGACAAAAAATAAACTTGGGTGTTCAAAGGGATAAAAGGAGTGTGCGGATATCACTTAAAGAAAACACACACACACGTACACGCATCATATATACCTTGAAAAACAACGTAGGTTCCCTTTTCCTGATCAAGCAAATACACTCTGAAATCAACATATACTTCCCAGTCAGGCTGAAGTGAATCTGTTTGAGCCATTACCAAGTTGACAGAGATGTGGTGTTCCACATTTTTCTTCTTGTTTCCATATGGGAAGACCACCAGTTTCCTTTGATGACCATAACATAAATACACAAGTTTCATAATAATATATACATAAGTAACAGAATAATATACAAGACATGAAGGTTTTGTAACTTGGTTTGTTTAATCAGCAGATATGTACAAGAATATGTACTACCATTTGTATCCTCCAGCTTCAAACTCGTCCGATTCACATCTATGATCCTCTGGAAGTTCTTTTAGCATTGAAAACGACTCTAATTTTAAAGTGTAGTGAGTTGCGGGTGAAGCTAAATATGATCTCGAAATCCCTGAAACTGAATAGTGGCAACACAACAAAGCATCTGAGTCACTAAAATTACGGAAAACCAAAACAATGCTTGAAACGCACGCAAAGAATTAGAGGCAAAGAAAGTATCTTACCACCTTGACCCATGGCAACAAAAATTGGCCAGCGAGCGTTGCAGGAATTGTGATCAGGTTACAAACTGAAAGATATTAAACTAGAAGAAGATAATGACCTGCAAACTCTACTCAATGAACACAGCGTGCGTTGCACGGTAATATTTATATAGAACACAAACACAAGTCTAATCCATACAAGAATTATAATTCAACATGATACAAAAACTCCAATGAAGACTAGGACTCCTTATTCCTGCAGAACAAGACAACAGCAGTAGCAATGGCACGTTAGGACTCAACAACAGCAGGAAGCATAGGTGATGCAGACGTCTTTGGTTTAACACAAAAGACACAGTTTGTTACGTGTTTATATATTTTTAGTTCTTAAGTCCTCGTCTAAGTGGCAAGTGGTGGATTGTCATGGTGAATAGTCTCTCTTAAAGTCACTGCTTCCCTGGTTCAAATCCTCTTTCCCCATAATTTAGGAGAGTGGTATTCAATTGAGAATTTGAGAGATTTTAATGGATTTATAAATCCATGGATTTTTATGGAGTTTAATTGATTTGCAGAGATTCCATATAAAATTTTGATTAAATTCCCTTGAAATCTCATGGGAAGATGTGAAATTTATGGATACTTAAAATACACTACAAAATCTCTCAAATTCCCTCTATTTCCTTAGCTTTCTCAAATTCTTTAAAATCAATTTCTAATTGAATACACCTAGAATGTTATAAACTTCTTTAAAATCCTAATTGAATACATCCGGATTTCTAATGATTTTAATAAACCATCTTAAAATTCTAATGGAATACACCTTGAATTTCAAATAATCACTTACATTCTTGATTGAATACCCCTAGATTCATTAAAAGAATTAAAATCTCTCAAAATCCCAATTGAATACACCCCCTTAGATGATTTTAATGTAAATTCCATCATTTGTCAAAAAACAAAAAGAAAAAATCGGTGTCTAAGTGAGTTTTGAATGTCCTTATTAGTATTTGATTGAGTTGGGAGTCTTTAGTAGATTAGGATTAAATGAACCTTAACCTATTTTCATGCGAGTGGAACGTTAACGTTATCTAGGTCTCAGGCACCTTCATCATATCATCTTTGCTTCTGGAGGTATTGACTAACTGATTGCCAAATTAGTAATGACCTCTCTGCCTCCACTGGGCGGCTATCATTCGCTAAAGTCCCCTTGTGTTCCTGAGCGAAATTCTGCACTGTACTAAACGTAGTCCAACTCCAAATCGAATTCGATTGTCGGTTACCGCTGGTTTAGAAAATTGAACTTTAATCCAAATGCATTAGAACCTTAATCCAAAGGTACTTGGCCAGAAAATACTCGATAGGCATAGATGAATTAGTAACGATGATAATAAGTGCGCCCATGATCCAAACGGTGTTTTCACACCCCACATTTCAAGCACAATTAAGCAACATTAAGGTGAGAAACCTAAACAACCTTGCACAAAGCACCACAATCACTTATTTTTTAACCAAAAGAAAATATTAGATGAGAAAGTTGCCGCAGGGGTTTTAGAGAAATCTTTATAATATGGTAACGCTGGTATTTGTTCACAAAAGAAGGATAAAACTCAGAAGCAAATACATCCCACGGATCAAATTTTAATTACGGCATGACTATAGTGCTTTAGTAGTTCCGAGGACTGTGACGTCTGCATCCACTATGCAAGTATCGTTCGTCAAAAACCCCTTGTCTGCCTGATCAAAACTGATCACTGTGATGTATGTTGGGAACCCCCAATCCGGACCAAAAGCGCTGAACCTGTGAGTAGCTACAAGAGGAAAATCAAGTCGTTTGTTCCCAATTTTGCAGTTCCATTGAGAAGTGTAGATATTGAAATATAAAAAGCAAAAGGCTTAAATGTTAAAATTGTCCTTGTGTTATAGCCATACGGTCAATTTAGTCCCCGTGTTTTCAATTTGGCCAATTTAGTTCTTGTGTTTATCTCTGTTAGCCAATTAAGGACATTTCCTTTAATCTATGTTAACAAATTCATAAGAAAAATTATAAAAGATATAATTACCATTTCTCTTTACAAAAAATGCAAATCAATGAGAAATAACACATATAAGAGAGAAATAAACTTCTAATTTGAAAAATTATTAAGGTTATGACATAGAAAAGAGAGGGAAGTAACGTTTGGGAGGAAGTCGGAGAGTTGGGAGGAGAATAAATTTTCATTTATTTTTAAATTTTATTAATATTTTAAATCAAATAAATAATGTTATAACTAAGTTTATAATAATTTATGAATTTTTTTACAAATATTAGATGGAAATGTCCTTAATTGGCTCACGAAATAAACACAAGGATCAAACTGACCAAATTGAAAACACATGGATTAAATTGACCCAATGACTAAAACACAGGGACCATTATAACATTTAAGCCAAAGCAAAATATATAGAAACTATACATAACATATTACACAGAAAAAAGACCACTTTGTACCTCTCCCAAAGCAATGCTTGGAATGCAGATGATCTGCGATGCGCAAGGAAAACTTTGTAAAGATTTTGGAGCGAGAATGTGGTCTTTCTGCATCAACCAATCTTAGGTAAACTGCAAGATGAGTACCCTTTGCATGACTATTTCCCTTGGGATAAAGTCTTCCTGCAATAACGAACAAATTAAGGAAGAATATTAACTACTTTGGTGACCTCCTTTCTCTGCAATAATGTCATTTATGATTATATTGACATTTACGCCCCCACAGCACATGACCAATATTTCCTTGCCGGAAAATACCACCGACCCTGGCGATTTGGTCAAAATTATGCGGCCACCGGCCATCGCCGAACTTCAACACCACAACGGGTGGGGCCTCACATATGAAATTAAAGTGGAAATAGACTTAACCCCGAACCTCATGATAAATGAAGAAAGTTGGGTTCTACCATAAAACCAATTGACTATGTGGAGAATAACCTAACTTACTTATAAGCCCATACAAAGTCCCACATCCCATCAATGTAGGATTCATTCTCAACACGCCCCCTCACTTCTGGAAAATTTTCAAGCCTAACACGTGGACAACACAATGGGGTGAGGTGGAGCGCGTGTGGCCATTTGACTTCACACGTGGGACAACTTGCCCTGATACCATGCAAAAAGTTGGGGTTCCACCATAAAACCAATTGGTTATATGAAGAGTAGCCTAACTTAATTACAAGTCCAAGCATGGTCCCTCATCCAAATTCATTCTCAATAGTAAACACATCTTACTAGCTCAACTGCACCAACTTCTTTTGAATATTGTCATGTTATAATTATGAGTAATACTACGGTGACTAAATTTGTAAACAAAATTTACAAACTAAATGATGTGTCACCAATAGAAATGAGCATGTTTATCAACGGTTAAGTAATAATTCAATCATCAACTTTCATTCTGTTGGAGCGAAAAATTTCGAGTACTCAAATTCTCCACCAACAAGTAATCTAGAACACGTTGAGAAGCCTTAGACACTACTGTCGGTTGTCAATAATGAGAACGGAGGACCTGCAAAAAAATACTCTGACGCTCAAGTTAGTGTTTGTTCTGGATACTTATAAAATATAGAACGATCTCATACCTCTCTCTCTTTTCTACCCCCTTACACTGGTGGGATCATTTGCCTTTTATAGGCATTCAAGTCTTGGGCTCCAAGTCTCATTTTCCTTATATTTCTTCATGTTCCATGAAGTGGATATCAGGTTGCTTGATTGTAGTTCCACTCCCCATGTTTGTTGTGCTAGTGACTTGTTTAGTGGAGGAGTAATTTTTGGCTCCCACAATGTCATTTAGTTTACCAAGTTTTGTCTACAAATTTAATCTTCCTAACATTACTCTATAAGCATATCAAAATTCCTTTTGTTTTCTTTTTGTGAGTTGTTTAGTAGTTTATTTCAAACTTACAACTAAAACAAAACCAACTTAATTTTACTGGGAGAGTTCGAAATTATTACAATTATTTAGAGGAGGGGGAGTTTCGAACATGGGACGCATAGGTAGAAACCCAACATCCTATTCACTAGGATATTGAACCACATGCAAAATGATGGATAATTTTAAGTCACTGTTGAGAAGTGACATCAAAATAAAAACATTAGATGTAATTTTTTTTTTCTTTCCAATCATATTTGTTAATAATGATGAAGTCTTTGAGCAAGTGACATCATAATAATAACATTAAAGGTTTTTTTTTTCCCATTCACATTTATTAAGAATGATGAATAATTTCAAGTCATTGTCGACCAATGCCATCAAAATAATAGCATGAATACATCCCCAGATCGAGTTTTAGTTTTACAGCAAGCTGACTATAGTGCTTTAGCAATTGCAACGACGGTGATGTCTCCACTATGCAAGTATTGTTCATAAAAAATCCCTTGTCTGCCTCATTCAAGGTGGCTAGTGTGATGAATGACGATGAACCCCAACTCCTTTGGGAAGCGTTGAACCAAAAATTACCTACCAGTAAAAAAAATTCTTAGTAATTGCTGCACTCTATTTCGAGGTTCGAATAATTGAAAAGTGTGCATCCAAACTTCCTTGGTTTTCTTTCAGGTAAGGTTTATATTCCTTTCTTTTCATGTATTTTTCTTTTTTTTTTATAGTTAATATCTGTGTAACTTTTTATTTTCTTATAAAATTCTCCTGTACTGTTGAGATTAAAAATAAATAAATAAAAATCTTCAACGAAAGGAGACTATACATATGTGTGTGGTTACATTACGTATAACATAAAACGCATTAATAGAGACACCCTTTACCTTGTAGACAATAATGATGCTTGTGATGCATTTGATCTACAATGCGAAAGGTTAACTTTGTAAGGATTTGGGTGCCAGGATGCAGCTTTTCTGCATCAGCCAATGTTAAGTAAAGTGCAAGATGAGTACCCTTTGACGCACCATCTCCCTTGGGATATAGATGTATCTTCCTGCAATAGCCAACAAATTAGGGTAAAGTAAAACTCCAAATCACATACAGGTTTCATACAAGACGAATGAAGTTTCATATATCAATCTAAATATATAATTGAAACTGAAAGTGTCGATCTCCTTTCGTTCCTGGTGAGGGAGAGAAGAAAGTAGACCGTAGTTTTTATCTTAAAAAAAATGCTTGCTTAGTTTACCATCTCTGGTTCGCTGCGGTGAATGGTTTGGAGCAATAATATTCATCTTTTAACATTGAAAATTCCTCAATCTTCCAAACAGGCACGTACTTCACAGCATTCTTGGTCATTGATATGGACCTTCCGTTCTCCTTTCTTTACAAACAAAGACCTCCACTCCAAACACACAGGTGTCGTTAATGACATATCCATTGGAGGCATCAGCAAGTTCTTCAATGGAGAGAAGTTTATCAAAATCCACATCAGGCGCCGCCCCATGAAGGCACTTCTGCATTATCTTATCATCTAAGTACCGCAACACCAAAAAAAAATCAGTAAAATTAAGCGATGTGTTTTGCATATAATGAAATATTAACTGGTTTATTTGATCTGCTGGATGCATGAAAATTAAATGTAAATAGATGGGTATATAAAATAGGGAAATGATTTCCTCACACTCCCCTGATTCTTCTTTGATTAGATTTATTCAATAGAGACAAAAAAATAAAATGGGTGTTCAAAGGGAGAAAAGGAGTGTGTGGATATCCCTAAGAGAAAACACACACACACACACATACACATCATATATACCTTGAAAAACCACGTAGGTTCCTTTTTCCTGATCAAGCAAACACACTCTGAAATCAACATATACTTCCCAGTCAGGCTGAAGTGAATCTGTTCGAGCCATTTGCAAGTAGATAGAGATGTGGTCTTCCACATTTTTCTTTTTGTTTCCGTATGGGAAGACCACCAGTTTCCTTTATGATCAAAACATATATACACAAGTTACAGAATAATATACAAGACGTGAATGTTTTTGTAACTTGGTTTGTTTAATCAGCAGATATGTACAAGAATATGTACTACCATTTTTATCCTCCGGCTTCAAACTCGTCCGAATCAAATCTATGATCCCCTGTAAGTTCTCTTAGCATTGAAAACGACTCTAATTTTAAAGCGTAATGAGTTGCGGGTGAAACTGAATATGATCTCGAAATCCCTGTAACCGAATAGGGACAACACAACCATCAAAATATGCAGGCGTTAGGCATCTGAGTCACTAAAATTCTGGAAAAGCAAAACAATGCTAACGGACGCAAAGAATTAGAGACAGAGAAAGTATCTTACCACCTTGATCCAAGTTAAGGCTACCCATGGTGACAAAATTGACCAGCGAACGTTACAGGAACTGTGATCAGGTTACAAACTGAATGATATTAAGTTAGAAAAATAGAATGATCTGTAAACTCAACTCAATGAATAGAGCGACTGCTGCACGTTAATAATTATAAAAAATATAAACACAAGTTTAATCCATGTGGGATATGAACTAAGATATCTACAAGTCACCCAAGAATTACAATTCAACATGATACAAAAACTCCAATGAAGACTAGGACTCCTTATTCCTGCAGAACTAGACAACAGCAGTAGCAATGGCACGTTAGGACTCAACAAAAGCAGGAAGCATAGGTAATGCAGACGTCTTTGCTTTAACACACACGACAGATCGTTTGTTACGTGTTTATATATTTTTAGTTCTTAAGTCCTCCTCTGGCAAGAGGTGGATTGTCATAGTGGATAAAGTTGTTGAATAAATATCAACAATCAATTATAAATTTATATATGCTAATAAATAATAAATGAGAATAAATAAATTAACAGAGTATGAACAAAATAAAATATTAAACAGACAACTTGAAGATTAAGGCTTGCATACCGCAATGTTCTTGAAATAGAAATCCCTACTCAGTGCTTGTAGATGTCTGCTTTACCAGGATTCAACGATCTAAGTCAGAATGATATTTTTTGTGTTCTAAATGCCATGTAAATGGATGTATATATAGTAGGTTTATACCTGTTCGTAACAGGTATGAGAATGGGGTGCGTCTGTTGGAAGACATCTTTCTTAGAGGGGTGCTTTGCTCTGCATTCTTTCATCACTTCAGACTTGATCTAAAAATATGAGTTTGTTGATAAAAAAAATAATTAATTAAATAAATTTGAAATTAATTAAAAATAATTAATTATATATATTAATTAGTACACCCAAAAACCCAACCCCAAGGTTGAGCCCAATTTCATTCCCCATGATCCATTACTCCAATCACTATCGATAAGTACAAAGCCTTATAAAGTGAGGAAACCTTTTAGTAATGGCCAATGTGGGACAATGAAATTTCTACTCAAAATTTCCAACGAAAGTCCCACATCGGTGAGGGAAAGGAAGAGTTTAAATATAATTACTCTACTCTAACACACACCGTATCTCCACTCTAACTAACACTGTATCGGTGTTGTTGGAATGAGTCATCGGCCCGTTGACCTGAAAAATTCAACCATGAGAATTCACTTTCTATTAGAAATGTGATTTTTTTTTTATTAATTTTTTTAATAATCCTTTAGCCTATAGGGTTTATATATATATGGTTCTAAAAATCGCTAGGCACTAGTCGGGCTGTGGGCAGGGCCCTAACGCCTAGGCGGCTAAGCGGGGGCCTAGGCGGATTTATGTAAATTTATTATATATCTTACAAATAAGTGCCTATTTACAACTAAAAATATATGTGCTTATATGGATAATAAAAGAATGATAAAATGCAAAAATAGAAGTAGAAGAATACACAAATTATATACATCCAAAAAGTTCAATATTTAAAAAACAGTAAAAGGATGATTTGGATGATAGACTAAATTCTTCTTGTTCATGAATCACGATCCTTGTATTGGATTAGACATAGACTAAATTATTTAACCTTGTTGTATCTAGTTTATTTCTTTTCTTTGTATGTATCCCCTCAAAAGTGTTCCAATTCGTTTCACTATTGGATGAACTTGAAGTAAATCCATCATTTGCAAATTAGGTACATCATTTCCATAAGTATACCACCATGAAATCAAAAAAGAAAAAAGAACACAATTAATAAAAAAATATATATAAAAAAACCGCCTAGGTGCCGCCTAGCTCTCTGCCTAGGAGCTGCCTAGTCCACCTAGGCGCCGCATAGCTTCCAGCCAATTTTTTCCAAACGCCTTGCTCAAAATTGGGGCGGGGCTCCACCGTCCTGCGCCTAGGCGCCGCCTTGGCCGATTTTTAGAACAGTAATATATATATTTTCTTTTTTTTTTATTAAGAATAATGTGTTTTAGCTAGGATTTGTTATTTGCTTAACTACTCAAACTCTCAGTTGTTGCCTTGAAGAAGGTCACTATACATTCTTGTTGTGGTACCAATATTTGATAATATTTGGTTGCAAGGGTTCCAAGATCAGTTACTGATGCACCGCCAACTCAAATTACACGGTAAAATACAAACAATAAAAAATACAGGCACTGTCACTAATTTCTGATGAAAAATTAGCGGCACCTGATTGTAGTGAAATTGGTAGATAAGGAAAATAAGGAAAACGAGGCACCTAAACCTAAAATGCCTCTAAAATGATTGGTAGATATATGATGATGAATACCTCTATACGTCCCTTTCTTTCATCATTTTATAAAATCTCAGCATATGAATTTCTTGGAAGTGAAGCAAGTATATGGACTACTTCAAAAAACTTCAAGTTAAGTAACACATATAAAATATCATAATTAGTAACTCCAAAGAAATGCAACCACAGGGTGGGTGGAAGCAAATTTAACAGTGCATGATAACATGGTTTAGCTGACTAGCTACACTATTTGAGAATTTCCATGGACGGTGACCTCGGCCTCCACCAAGCAAGTGTCCTTTACAAAATCGCCCTTGCCGGCCTTACTGAAAGTGTCCAGTGCAATGAAGTGAGACCAACCCCAACTCGGACTCGAGGCATCAAACCATTGATTAGTAGCTACAGGAAGAGAATAGAATTATTTCACCTATACACACACACACACACAAAATGTATACCTTCATGAATAAGAACGCATGGTGTATATATTATTAGAACGTGTGCGTCCAATCTAAGACCAATCAATTAGCAATAGCATGCAGAGACTTGAGATTATTTAAAATATAGAAAACTAGATTTTAATCCTTAAATAAGATGAAGTTTACAAAAATACCTTATACAAGATTAAAAATTGATTTTCGTTCCTAGACTCTATTTAATGTCGGGATATTTATTTAATGTCTCTTTTTTTATTTATAATTTTATGGTGTTCATAAATAAAATTTTAAGATTATATTATAAATTTTAATTCTCATTATAGTAAGTATCTTATATAAGAAAATATGCATAGAGATTTTTTGGTACATTTATATTTTTGCATATTGTCTTATGTGCCACTAATTCATTATAATATATTTAGATACGAACATTTCGGTACACTAATTTAGTTTAATATTTTTAAGTATGAACATTTCAGTTTTTAAGTATGAACATTTCAGTACACTAGTTTAGTATAATATATTTAGGTACGGACATTTCGGTACACTAGTTTAGTAACATATATTTAGGTAAGGAATTTTTGGTACACTTATGTTTTTGCATATCCAAACAAAAATTGATAACCTACCCTATCTTCGAGAAATGCCCGACCCTGTATTATCAGAAGCCCCACCGAGTATGGATGTAACACCCACTGTACTGTTCTGTAATCCATCAACGGTAAAGATTACAGTCAAATAAATTTAATCCCAAGCAGCACAAAGAGGTCCGAATTCACAAGTGTAAAGAGAGATTCATTCTGGAAGAACTTTAAGTTTAACACCAAATTACCAACTTACAGGTCTCATAGGTGCTGCTGCATACAAAATTACAAATGCCCAAATTTTGCAGAGTTGCAACCAATCCATGCATATATCTACCCTCATAATAATTAGAAATTTTTACCCAATTCAAATTTTGTTCAAAGTTTCAAACTTCTATGAATTAATTAGCAACTGATGTAAATAATCGCCTACATTTTTCTAAGCAGAATGAAAGATCCAATTTTTGTAGAGTTGCAAATCATTCCATGCTTACACTCACAATAATGCAAAGAAAAAACTACCCAATTCAGACTTTGACCAAAGTTTTATACTTGCCCGCAAATAATGCTTAAATTTTCCAAGAAAAAAAACATTTACCCCAATTTTGCAGGGTTGCAATCAATCCTTGCATATAACCACCCAAATTAATGAGAAAGTTGTACCCAATTCAGAATTTGTTCAAAATTTCACCCGAAAATTTTCTAACCAACAAAATTAACGAATTTTGTTGCTCGAATTTTGACTTGGGCAGTTCAATTCAGCATTAAACTGAACAAAAAATTCTAGAGGAAATTGAACAAAAAAGGGGAGAGATGAGGATGAACGACGAACCTGCTTGGGAAGGCGGATATTTGGAGGTGGAAGGTGGTTTCGTTGACGACCTCACTGAAGCACGTGACTTGCACGCCACTGTTATGATCCCTTATCGGCTACACCAGAAATGGTGTAGTGGTACTTAAGTCCTTGTGTCCTCCCATCTATCAAACTAGTCTTTTGGGTTGGGCTCTTCCCTTGGACTTGAGTCCTTACACCCGAGGCTTACCAATCGTCGGAAAGACGAGGGACTTGCCGGAGTTCCTCTATGCTCCATAGATACGAAGAGAGAGAGAGAGAGAGAGAGAGAGAGAGAGAGAGAGAGAGAGAGAGAGCTAACGAGGTGATGATGATGGTGATGCCGTTGTGTGTATGTATGTGTGTCGTGTGGCGCTCGTGGAAAGGGAGGGTATAGCAAGGCAAAGGGAGAGAACTGTGAGATAGAGAGAGAGCTTAGAGAGGTGTAAGGTGCACGGGAAAAGGAAGAAAGAGAGGGAGAGGGACTTGGGGCCCAAGGGACAAAACTAAAACATGTAGGCCCCACGGGCACACACATTAAGACCCAATATAATTTTTTTTTTAAATCGAGAGTGGGGTTTTACAAACGGAGTTTTGAATCCATGATTCGACGGAGAAGATGAAGAATACGGTGACGTTTTGGGGGGATTTTGGGTTTGCTTTTGGCCGCTGGGGTGGGAATGAGAGCAGTTCCACCGTGGGCAATAGCCCGATGGACTGGCTCTCAAACAGGGCCAGATAGCCCGAGCAATGAGGTCCAGCGTGTGTTGGCGATTGACCCCGAGCGGGCTCGAGGGAGAGGCCCGGCACAAGTAGTCGGCCGGAGAGCCCGGAGGCCAAGTGATGAATGGCTGACATCAGGGTGACATCAGCCACAATATAAAATTAATAAAAATATAAAATATTAATAAAAACATGTAAAAAATTAAAAAAAAAATCCAAAAATTTAAAATTTAAAAAAAAAAAATTAATTTAATTTTTCTATGAATATGTTATCATTATCTTCCAACTTACACCATAATTTTATATTTTCTCAAATACTTTAGGTTGTAATTTCTTATTTAATGACATGTGGTACAACAAGACCGATTAAAAATCATATCCAAAATTACAAATAAAATTATTTTGTATTATTTTATAAAATAAAAAATACTAATATTTTATTGCCGCTAGGGCTATTCAGTGTAGGGGTGGACATGAAAAAGGCAGTTACTGTTCATTAAGGCAGTTACAACAAACACACCCTTACTCCTCACCGCAATAACACTCACCCAACCAGCTTGAAAATGATTTGGATGGATTGGTTTCCACATTTTCTTGGGTCATAATTAGAACTATTTTAGGCCGAGCAAGTTAGGTTGATCAAACGGAATGACGTCCAAACCCAACTAACCCACACGATGCCCACCCCTAATCGTCGGTATAAAAAATCCACAATTATCAAATAAAATTCTTAACACATAATCGATCCATGCATGATATATCAATCATATACGGCTGTACTTAATTACACAAAGGGTAGCATTCATGGCTAGTCACAAAAAAAAAAAAAAAGACACATAACTGCTTCATTCTTTCAGATTTCCCCACAATGTGGTTTAAAAAAGTGGTTTTTCGTTAAAGTGAACAGTACCGAAAGTTTTTCGTTAAAGTTCCCTTTAACTTAACTTTGAGGTTGGCCTGACTAATGGACTTTTACTCCTCACCACAATAACACTCACCCAACCCGCTTGAAAATGAATTATTTTTGCCCAGGCAAGTTAGGTTGATCAAACGGAATGACGTCCAAACCCAATACACGATGCCCACCCCTAATCGTTGGTATAAAAAATCTACAATTATCAAATAAAATTCTTAACACATAATCGATCCACGCATGATATGTATCGCCTCGGCCCCAAAATATTTATTTTCGGGGATTAAGTTTGTTGATAGGCCCATATTAAAACTCTTGTTTATTTAGCTGCTAATATTCATGACTCTTTAATTAAGTTCCTTAATTCCACATGTTATGTAACCTTAATTCTCTTACTAAAACATAACAATTATATTTACAATTTATTACCCTTTGCTTCTCTTAGATCATTTTTCTCAATCTAAGAATAATTCTCAACTAAAATGTAATTCTTGATTATTTAAGGCTGCATCTAACACTGTTAGACTGCCTACGTACCCTTGAGCAGGATCAAACCTTTCGTAGTTCACATTTCATTCTATTCTCCATTTCCGAAAATGTTCTAATATCGGCTATATTCAACCTTAGCTTTCACAATCCAATCACATCAAATGGTTACCAAATATGGATTCAGAATATCGAAATTTGCATGAAAAAGACAGCGTCGGCTCACTGACCACGCACCGCTGCACGCTTATCATCTATTTCCAAAAATTACCAAATTTTACAGGTAAGTATATCTCAATGAGTGGAGCAACTTTCATACCTATGGACAAGTCCAATTTGGCAGGGAAACACCCCAAATTTGCCACAAACCGCAAGAAACCCTTGTTTTTTGGTGTTCTTGATTTGACTCCAAAACAACTCCGCCGCCCCAACCAATGCATGGGCTTTGTCCCTGGGGTTGAGGGGAGTTTATTTGAGGTGGTAGTTGAAGGAAATTGTTTTAGGTTTTGGTGATTCGAAGATAAACCCGTCGCACCCTCCGATGTGGGTTTTGTAAAATCAAAGCCAAATTCTCTAATTTTTTGGGTGGAATTGATAGACAGAACAATTGGCCTCGAGGTAAGGATCATTTTGACACCAACCTCGCCGTCCATGGTGGCCGGAGTTGGGAGATAGAATCGGGTCGGGTCACAATTCCTCAAGGGGATCCGTTTCCGTTTCCTTTCTTTTTCTCTCATTTCCCCTCATTTCTTCTCCCTCTGATTGGTCACTCCCCCCTAATTCCTTCTTCCTTTTCTCCTTTCTATTCTTTTCTTTCAATCACAGCCGTCCATCATTTATTTTTTCCTTTCATCACAGCCACACACGTGGCACAACTCACTGCTCCACATTTCTGGAGCCTTCTAAATGGACATAAAATTACCAAAATATCCCTAACTTTAAACGTTAATAACTCTTTCGTTATAACTCCGTTTCACGAACAGTTTGCGCCTACGCATTCGTGAGATCGAGCTCTATTCAGAAATACAAATTATGCCCTCGAATATTTTACGGATTTTAGATAATTAATTCTCAAACTTCAAACTTCATAACCAATTTAATTTAAAACTAAACTCAAATGAATTAATATAATTCTCCAAAAATAACATAAAATCTCAATAATACAAACCCGTAAATTATAATAATTTCCAGAAGCAAAACTATAAATTGATTAAATTCTTCATAACCATAAATCGATTTATTTTCGATTTTTCCCACATATTCATATATTTAAATTTTTAGGGTATTACATGATATATCGATCATATACGACATTACTTAATTACACAAAGGGTAGCATTCATGGACACTAGTCACACAAAAAAAAGACACATAACTACTTCATTCTTTCTGATTTCCCCCACAATGTTTAACACTGTTTCAAACATCTGTGAAGCGAAGGTACTCCTTAGATGGGAGGTCCATGGTCTTGTAGCCCAGAGGGAACATCTTCTTGGCCTCGTCCTAAGAAATAGAGGGCGAAATGACCACGGGATCCCCTGGCTTCTAGTTCACCAGGGTTGCAACCTTGTGCTTGTTCGCCTTCTACAGCGACTCCAACACCCTCACCACCTTATCTAGGTTCCACCCAATGCTCGCCAGGTACAGAAAGCTCAACTTCACCTGTAACCAAAAACGATAATCAACCCCATAATTTAGACCCGACACAGAGATTCAAAACCCCTCAATAATAAAAGAAAAACACAAATATCAACACGCCTTAAGTCATCAAGTTAAGTGCTTAGTGTAAATAATATCGTTTAAATTTTTTTTTAAATATATACCAAAGTACCTTCTTTTATAATCTTCTTCCTCTCTTTTTCTCCGCCCATGGACTCCCTGCCCTTTCCCTTTTTTACTCTCTCTCTTTCGCCATTTTCACTCAAATTACTTTGCTCTGTTCTTCTCTTCTTCAAAATATGAAACTTTGAATTTTTTTTGATATTTAAATTTCAATTCTTTGAGATTACAATTTCAGTTCTTGGGGTTGGATTAAATCCAAAGCAAATCCAGCTAGGTATTCCTTCTTGAAGCAAAGAGGGGAAATCTGGGTTGTGGGTTCGTTGGGTTTCGTAAGAGGGAAATAAATCAATTTGGAGCAAATCGTGGGACGAAGGAGATCAGCGAGATGGCAAGATTTGGTGATGGGTTTGCGGGGATGATGGAGATCGACGAGACCGCAGGATTTGGTGACTGGATTTGGCGACGCATGGTTGCAGATAGCAAACGATGCAGATATTAATCCCATCCTTTTCGAGGGTCCTAGCTAAGACGAGGTAGCGAAGCCTTTAGTCGGAACGAGTCCGACTTAATCCCTTTAAAGACAGTTCAGGATCAAACCAAACACAGACTAGTAAGCTAGTCTAGTTCAGTGAAACCTAAGGAGCCCAGACAAACACACCCTAAGAGCTGAGAGAAACATGGTTCAGTATGCCTAACCAATTGGCAAATAAAATGAAGTCATATTGTTTTTTCAAATAAAATAATTAAATAACAAAGTTACAATGACAACTTATCGAACCACCTAGTTGGTCAGACGGTTTAACCCAAGTTTTGTTGTAAGAACTAACAGACATAACCCAACTTGAACGTTCATGTGACTTGTAAATTAGTCGTGTGTTATCTTGTAACCTATAATTAATTTAAGGAACTTCAATGGAAGTTTGTAACAAAAAAGTGTGCGCAAATATGATGGTCCGTAGAAAAATGATGTTGAGACTTGATTTGAACATGATGATGGGGATTCAGCTATGGCCAAAACGATGATTAAAGAGAAGAATTTAGGGTGCGAATTTGAATTCAAACATCAACAACGTCTGATGATCAAAACTCAAAAGAGAATAGTGGATTAGTGGAGCGGCCTGAAATGGGGAAGAGGATCCTCTTCGGTTTCACTTTGTGGGGATTCTAGGGATCCCCACATCTTAGCCGTTCATTGTACATCGTGCGGTCAGTTTTCTTCAGATATTGTTTGTGTTTAGTTTTAATGAAAAAAAGTCAACTGATTTCTGATCACACGATGCACGATGAATGACTAAGATGTGAAAATCCCTAGAATCCCCACAATTTGGATCCGGAAGGGATCCAAATCCCTGAAATGGGACCTTAATCCTTAGAATATATATGTTGGATTTTGTGTAATTAGTATAGCAATTTTATAATTACATACTCATTTTGTTGTCTCGATGAGGTTTAAGGCTACTCAAATGTGAGAAATTCCTTTGGAAATGTACAAGAGAAATGCTAATGTGACTTTTTTTTTAAAAGTAGGGATGTCTTTGGACTCTCTGCCACCTTATGATTTTAACATAATATTTTATAATGTTGGTACAAAAATTAACATTAAACTATGAGGTGACAGAGAGTTCATGGAGAATCTCACTTTTGAAAAAAATCCTCTTAGCATTTGTCATTCTCAATGTTCAATTCCGCACTAAAGACTAAACTTGCAAAGGCAATGCATTTTTCGTTTGTTTTTTAAAAGCTAGAATTTGACGTTAAATTAGTTGTTTTACATCTTATCTTTCATCATCAAATGACAAAGTCATCCAACTTCATTCAAGCATATGACTACTAGGGTTGTGAATTTGAGTAGTACTCGAGAGTATCTCGTGTTGAAAAATAAATGTTCTGCATTGGTGCTTAAAAGATCTTGAAACTCATTACGTGTCACATAGAAGAAAGTTTCAGAGTCATTCATGTTGGCATGTGAACCAAGTATGAGTCCGTGTAGGGCCTCTTCTTTTGTGAGAGTAAACAATCAATTTACAAAGAATATGATATTCGAGCTTAAGATGTCTTTAATCA
The DNA here is from genome assembly GCA_024362995.1 of Heteromeles arbutifolia. Lineage (NCBI taxonomy): Eukaryota > Viridiplantae > Streptophyta > Magnoliopsida > Rosales > Rosaceae > Heteromeles > Heteromeles arbutifolia. The sequence goes on from JANCRC010000006.1 coordinate 27,845,711, forward strand.
TTTTCGCCGAAGATTTCTTATATCAATTTACAAAATGCTGTACTTTGTAATTAATAAATAGAATTACTAACTACTACTAGGTTGAATAATTTATAGATGGAATTGGAGACTAACTTTTGTCACAAAATTTAGAGATTGCATGGAGAGGGTCCTGAGCTGCATCATGCATGCAAATGAAGATAGATAAGAAGAGGAAATGTTCACATATCTCAATGATAATTAAACAAAAGATTAACACTAACACCATCACAAATTCAGCATCCTAAACTCATGCAAAAAGACAATGCCCCCAAAATCACAAAGAATGCTTGGAATAGTATGTTGGGAGAACAGTCCCGTCCTACCGCTGAAAAACAGCCTGCACCTGAAAAATCAAGCCAAAATTAGCCGCAAGAAGTAAAATTCGAGCAACTAATGCAACGAAAAATATTGCAGATACTGTGAGCCTGGATTGTTGTTTAAATTAATTATTGACTAAATAAGCAATCGAAATTCACAGTCTAATAATATAACCGTATCGAGATTTATAAAAGTTGATATATCAACCTACCACATTGTCTAGTGAAATTAGAGGAAGTTGAGCAGAGCCAGAGAGACCCTTCAGTCTCGGTATCAAACCCACAAGTCCCACCGGACTGCGCACACCTCTCACACCCGGTATCCGGCACCGCAAAGCTCAGCTTAATCCGGCGGTCCTCACCCTTTCAATCCGTCCGTATTCGTCACGCTAGTATAATGCGTGCAGTCCAATATATTCATGCTCATGAACTTCACCGTATCGTACCCCCTAAAACAACACGGCGGAGAAGTAGGCGTAGTAGCAGGAGGAGGAGTACCGTTGGTTAGAAATCCTCCGGGACTGGGGGTAGGAGTAGCCAATCCGGAACCGGAACGGAAATTCCGAAAGGCGTTGCAGGAGTCGTAGAGCTCGTCGCAGGAGTGGCCGGAGAAGTTGAAGCAGCACTTGGAGTGGTTGAGGACAGGGAATCGACGGAGCAGTTGAGGAGGGCGAAGACGGTGTCGGAGGTGACTGGGATAATGGCGGACTGGATTGGGGTCATGAGGAAGTCGTGGTGGGGCTGGAGGATGGAGCAGGTGGACATGGCGGGGTCGTAGACGACCATGGTTTTCTTGTCCTAGTTTATGGACTGGACTTTGTAGTTTCCGGATGGGGTGGCGAAGAAGAGGTCGGTAGAGCAGTTGAACATGTGGCGGAACTGGGGCGCGCCACAGCCGTCATCGAGGGCGAAAGGGTAGTGTATGGGGATGGGGCCGCAGGAGGTGCGGCATTGGGAGAGAGTGGGGGTGGGGGAGGAGGTGGAGGTGGAGGTCGAGGGATAGGAGGAGGAGGTTGACGGTGGTGATGAGTGGTTTTGACCGAGACCACCACATGTTTGTGTATGACAAATGAAAAATTAGTTACTGTGGCAGTGTAAGAAGGCCTAATGTGTAAAGAGATTGATAAACTGGAGAGATTTTTCAATGTGACCGTCACACGAGACGATACACCATGTGTTTCTATATAAATGGTGGGATACGTGTGTTAAAAGGTTAATAACTTAAAAATTAAAATTCTTCATCACTTACATAAAAACACATAATGTATCATGCGTGTTTCAATCATAACTAAAAATTTCTCTATAAACTCAGTGGAATTTACTCCATAATTTAGGACACCTTTTGGACCTTTAGATAGGCTGTGATGGGATCCACAAGTTGAAAAACATGGAAAAAATCAGTGGCTCCAGTGATTTATCCGTGTTGGGACTCCCCGAGGTGTTGAGATTTTTAATGCGAACATATTCCTTTTATCATCTATTTATGAATAATGTTAAATATACTAAATTTTTTAAATTAAATTTACAAATTAAATGATATGATTGTTGATCATTAGATTATTACTTAAACGTTGATTAACATTCTTATTTCTTATTGATGACACATCATTTAGTTTGTAAATTTGATATAAAATTTTGTCTCTTTAGCATTATTCTCTATTTATACCATCATTTAAACTATATTTCTAAGATAAAGTTTATAACTAAGTACACCATCATAATGATTGGTTATATTGAGAGGTTGAGTTTGGCCCTTGATTATTTAGATAGATCAGTGTGCCAGTCCAGTAAACTAAGTGTCATTATATAAATAGTTGAATACATTCAACGATCTAAAATATTACAATGGGATAAAAGAATCAATTAAAAGAGATCTCCTAATTCCAATTACAAATTTGTTAGGTCCTTTTGGAACAGCCTCTCAAATTGATAGTTTTTATATGGTTGCAATCAGGGAAAGAAAATCACAATGACAGACGATATCGCAAAATTATCACAGGTAGAAATCTTAGAAGTTGAAGAAACGAGCGATAACGTCGTAATCCATCACCCAACTGCGGTTGCATTTGGACTTTATACAGATACAATCCTGGCCAAACAAAATCGGAAAAAATGGTTTTATCAAGTACCCTTATTCATGTCAAGCACAGCATTTCATTACGTGAGGAGACTAGACAAACATCCATGCCAACACGAACAGCATCTCTTAAGTTCGAGGAGAGTAACAAAATAACACAGATATTTATCCAGAATCCCGTAAGCCTGCAAAAAGCCAAAACAAGCTAAGAGTCATTGATACAATATAAACACGAAAACAATAAGCAAGCAACGCCAGACATAAGTACATAACCTAAGAAACCAAAGGATATAAAATATGCAAACACAATGACAGGAACCAAGGAGAGGAACAGGGAAAACAAAAACTAAAATTTAGGAAAGAGCACGTGGATAGCCTCTATCTCCATGTATCTTCAACGGCCCAATCATTTATGGAAACAAATTAGCACATCCAGGATGCAGCCAAGTAGCTAAAAGGAAATTGAGAACCATCGGTAGAAGAGATGGTATCGGTCAACTTATGGACGTCCATGAAACGAAAGCAATTCCTACAGAGGATTTCAATATCAAATCACTCAACGGAAGATACCAGCTGTGGAAAGCAGGCTTTCCACTAATAGCATGTTTGGATTCAGCTAACTTTTAAAATTACCATCATATGGGTGGTTCACTATAGATAGAAATGAAGAAATGAGTACAGAATACTTGATGTCTTTGCATATTTGGAGAGGAAATCAACTTTGTGGTTTAATTTTCGAATGTCTTCAATTAAAGACTTTCTCTTTGTCTCTTTCACGCCCGTCCAAACAAGAATAAAATAAGCAAAAATATCCTTTCTCTTCTCTAGTCCTCCTCATGGATGTTTCCATGAGTTGTTCCCGAAGGAACTAAAAAAATCCCCATGGGCCTTTCCATCAGATCAAAACATAATTCCAAGTGTGATCATTCACCAGAGTCAAATATCAAGAGTATGCCTGTCAAACTCCAGCCAAAGCATGGATTGTGGCACACTTTGTCTGATGCATCTCTGACAAACAAATTGAAGTTTCAACGAGATTCAAGTTATTGGAACACAGTATACTTGTCTAACATCCATATAAAGGTTGGGGACGTGCATACACAACAAATTGATGTTAGACTAGCTACGAGAAGTTCAAGGAAGCTAAATGTGAGATCCCTTGGATGCTTTTTATCTACATACAATGTTATCAGCACTAAGGCCTCCAGCCTGCCTTGCAAGCCATGAAGACAACATACATGATCCTAAAACCATGGGCAAATGACTCACGGCAATGGACGAAAGGTTTTGTACTATGTAAAGAATATATGTTATTTCAATTAACTTTCCTAAAATAGAAGATAAATATAACAGTAAACCATTTCAAAACCAAGCAAAAGATCCATATTTTAAATCCTCGAACAGCCTCTCAAATTACAAATGCCCAAATTTTGCAGAGTTGCAACCAATCCATGCATGTATCTACCCTCATAATAATCAGAAATTTTTACCCATTTCAGATTTTGTTCAAAGTTTCAAACTTCTAAGAATTAATTAACAACACATGTAAATAATCGCCTACATTTTTCTGAGCAGAATGAAAGATCCAAGTTTTCCAGAGTTGCAAATCATTCCATGCTTACACTCACAGTAATGAAAAGAAAAAACTACCCAATTCGGACTTTGACCAAAGTTTTATACTTGCCCGCAAATAATGCCTAGATTTTCCAAGAAAAAAAACAATTGCCCCAATTTTGCAGGGTTGCAATCAATCCTTGCATATAACCACTCAAATTAATGAGAAAGTTGTACCCAATTCAGAATTTGTTCAAAACTTCACCCGAAATTTTTCTAACCAACAAAATTAACGAATTTTGTTGCCCGAATTTTGACTTGGGCAGTTCAATTCAGCATTAAATTGAACAAAAAATTCTAGAGGAAATTGAACAAAAAAGGGGAGAGATGAGGATGGAAGACGAACCTGCTTGGGAAGGCGGATGATTTGGAGGTGGAAGGTGGTTTCGTTGACGACTTCACTGAACCACGTGACTTGCACGCCACCGGCATCGTCGTCGTTGATGTAGCTCGGACCAGTCGATTCTTTGTGTTCGGAAATTTGAGCGGAGCAAGACGGAACACTACATGTGGCTTTCGACTTTCGATTAAATTAAAAAAATAAGACGGAACAGAGTTTGATTCTGTACATCGCCCTGCTCATCGTCTTCCTCCATCATTGTTTGGCAGAGCAGTCTCATCTCCCTCAGCCGTTGAATCCTTCTCCTCCTTACGTTAATTCCCGTTTCTTGGCCCGTTTCTTGGTCGACCACGGGACCGGTTTCTTGAGGATGGTCCGCATGTATAGCCGGTTGTTGATTACTGGAGTGGCAGACCACTTGAACTGGGACAACTTGCTCCGGTGGAGGGGGGCGAAGGGGGGCAGGGCCGGGAATCGCCGCCTCCAGCGCCGGTGCAGGGGGTGGGAGGGGGCGTCGTCTGGTTGCGTGGACCACGCAGAATAATGTTGCGCAGGACGCCAGCAATCCAACAACGCTGCATAAGAGCGAAGCCAACACCCGCACTTCCATTGTGTTGTATTTCTCCATTGCCTGAATCACCCACGGAAGTTTTAAGACGGCGGAGGACACGGTGGTGCAGGTAGCATTCCAAAGAATGGTCATAACACCCTGGACGGAGGAATTTTTCAGGCTGGAACCTGCATAGGTTGTGATTCTTTGAAAAGGGTTCAAAGAATCATCTTCCCTAACAGCCACTGCTCTACTCTCTTTTTCCTTCTTTCTGGCAATAAAATTCCCCATGGCGTTGAGCGGTGAGAATAATTCATAATATATATAGGGTCCCTAGATTTTGTTAATTAGCAGAATAATCAACATTCTGTTGCGAGGTTATTTTGGTAACTAGGATTGGGTGAGGTTGGTTAAGATAATAATACAGTTAAGTCGTTGGTGGTTGTTGTAAGCATCCTAGTACACAATGCGAGTTTGGGAAAAAGTGGTTAATCCTCATATTTTATATATATTTGCCAGGAAAAACTTGTAATGCAACTCTTATGTGTTCAGTTCTCTCTCTGTCAGAGTCGTTCTCTCTTCTGAGAGTCTTTCTCACCTCTCCGCCGGCCTGGGCTTCGGCAAGGGTCGGTGGCAGTCCTCTGCTGTCCTTCCTTGTTCTTCTTCCTTCTTCCACCCTTCTTCTGTTTCTATTTACCATCACCTTAGTTTTCCTTCCACTTCCATGTCTCTCATCCATCCCTCTGTTTTCCCAATTCCTTACAGTCCCAATTCGAGTGGGCTCCATCCTTGCTTCCTCTTTCCCAATTTGCAACATCTTTTCTTCACAACACTTGGCTGTGTTTTCTTTGGAAGGTGCGTAGAGTTTTTAGTCGGGTGTACACACCACCACCTTCTGTTTGTTTGCCTTTATTGGCACTGTCGTCGGTGGATTCTCCACCGACTTCTTTCGTCTTCTGGTTGCGATCGGCATAGAGGTTGTTGCAGGTTGTTGGCGTCACCAGATTCTTTGTTTCTGGGCGATGGCTGCTTGATGGCAGTTCGAGGCGTGGGTTTGCGCTGGCATGGATGCTTTGCGGTGTTGGAGCACTGGTTTTCTTAATGCCTGGGGCTTGGTTGGTCGGAGTGCTGGACGGATTGTGATGGTGGCTCTCGACTTTTCCGGCAACGGAAGGGACTGCAAGGTTCTAGGGAGTTCTGTAGCTTTGTCTGTGTTTGTATTGGGCCCCAAAACTTGTTTTGGGCTCTTTTGTGTGTACTGTTCAAGTCCGCTGTTTTTTTTTGTACTTATATAGTTTGTGGATCTCTTTGTATCTTTTTTCGACCTTGGGCCCTGGAATACAATGTTCAGTTCGAGAGATGAAAAGTAGTGTATAAGAGAAAAATAAGGATGTAAAAATTAATTCCGTAAATTAATAAACATGAAAAAGTTAAAACACATTCATTCAGAACTGAATGATGACATTTCAAAAAAGTTTGATTTTCTAATTTTTATTGAACGATAACAAGTCTTAGACTCGAACATTTTAGATTCAAATTAATAATCACATGGATCCTAGATTTTCTCTGAGCCCAATCCACCCCCTTCCCTCATAGTAGACTATCACCCTCCCCTTACATGTAGAATATCGTTGTTTAAAAATAAAAATTACTCACTTCCTCATTCTTTAAAGATTTGTATAATTTTTGTGACAAATAATTTCTTTTGCTTGTTACCTCTTACTTGTTTAAACTTGAAATACTCAAAGGGGCAGAAAACGGAAGGAAAGGAAGGAATGCAACCATTTACTTTCAAAACAAGAACACAATGCAACCATTTCCTTTCAAAACAAGAACACACTTACCATGGTTCATCACATTAAGTCACAATTGTTGAAAAGATTGGAAAACCGATGAAATTATGCGGTCTCATCTTGCCAAGGTAAACTCACAATTCACACTTTTTGCCTTTTTTGGCCAAATCATAATACACACTTCGAGGCTTGAAAACTCATACAAAGAGCCGCGAATAAGAAACTCTTAAGCTTCATCCACGATGCACTCAATTGCTTGCTTGCAAATTTCAGTCATTGTTGCCTCAGGGCCATAAACCTGCATTGAGAAACGACGTCAGGCTTGCAGCCCGTAACTTATAATCTATTTGTGTTTTAGTTCACCCCTTTAACGTTCTTCAAGAGTAAGGCTTGTTAACAACTGATATCAGATGTCAAAACCAGAAAGTCATCGCATACCTCAAGAGGAACTCCAAGTTCTTCCCCCAAAGCACTCATCTTTGCCAAACCAGTTTGATAATTTGGACCGCCCCTTCTCACAAATATATGCATTCTTGCCGCTTTTAGCTTGGATTCCTTTGATGTCGCAAAAGAGAAACGGTTTGAGCATACAAAACAAAATAAACCAACTAGGCCAATCTATCGTATATGATATGAATGTCAAAATGTGGTGGTACCTTCTCCCTTAGGGCTCTAATAATTCCATTGAATGTATGAAATTAGCTATACCACCTCCAATTATTAGAGCTCTTTTACGACCATCTGGATCAGCTGTTGCACACTGCAGTTTATGAGAATTTTATTGGCAGTTAGTGTATGCTACATGTAATGGTTGCAACTTGAGTAGTCAGACGAAGTAAATAGGAGTGGAAGTGTGTGTGTGTGTGTGTGTAAGAGAGAAGAAAGAGGTTTTCGTAAGATAAGAAAAGCTTCTTACATTGATCACAACTCTTGCATATTGCAACAGTTGGAGCTCCACTTTACTCTGCATAATTTCCAAGTTCTGAAGCATTACCCAAATCTCCAACCTATTCCCATAAAGATGCCAGAATATTACAACAGGCCATGGTGGCCATGGTATGAATTTAACGGTTCCCAATCAAAGAAACGAGGGGAGAAATAGCAATGGGTGCACATTCAATCAGAAACGATGAATTAAAGCCAAAAATGGAGACCCAAAATTTTGAAAGGGCTGCTACAGGGACAGTATAGCTATATGGTTGCAATACATCAGGCTACTCACAGTATCAGCCTAAATTACACTTGCACCCCCTCCAGCTACCATGGTCCAGATGCGTCCTTTTGGGTTCAACACAGTGAATTTTAAGGATGCGCTTGTCTGCAATATATATGTTTAACTTTAGTTTGAACAACTCTTAAAAAGTGCTGATCCTTAACGTAAATTGAAATTTATCGTTTATTTCCGCACAAGGAACGGTTAGGTTTTTACCTTTTCATCCAGAGAATGAATAAACGTTTCTGTAGGACTTAAGACTCTGCCGAAAGGCAGTGGAAACTCCACACTGCCCCATCTGAATAGTATTACAAATATTGTCAGAAGGAAAAATCAAACCAAAAGTAGTTAACTAGAAACTGGTAGAACTAAAGTATGGAAAATCTTCAAGGGAAATATACTTATTGTTCTTGAAGGCAGCAGTGTCATCCAGCTCCCCCCTCATATCTAATGGATAAGGTTCACCATCGACCAAGGTAAATGGGTTCATTTCCAGGAAACTAAAATCCAAGAAAATCAGGAATGCAAACTTCCTACAAGAGCATGTACCTAACTAATCATTACATAGCACCTAACTAATCATTACATAGCTAATCACGGTATCACACTGTACTATACGTTTAGTAATCCATATTTGGACATTCGTACCCTGGAATACAGAAAATACGCCCTTTATGAAATCTTCAATTTTGTCTCTGACCTGTAAGCAGCAGAATACATTAAGCATATGTCCCAAAACCGACAAAAAAGTTGAACACGCAGAACATAGTAGTAATAAAACGATGATGATCAAACGGATTCACAAGAAATATAGCAAAAAAAAATGGTTCCCTTTGCACTAATGGTAGAATTGTTCTCATCAGGTTCAAACTGAAGGGCAGCAACCACTTCCTGTAAATGAAGAATTGTTCTCGCTGTCTCCATCTCAACCTGTTCGCAGACTGTTTCGGTTTGTTCCTGGTGAGACAACTGTAACAGCTAATCCTCTTGAAAGTGGCTATTAGGTAACCTCACCTCCTCAAGGTCCTTAGCCATTTTGTCCTGAGCCATTTTTTCCTGCTTAGCTTGCAAAGCCTTCCTCTCAACGTCTTCACTGATCGTCATTATCATGCCCTTGTTTTCTTTATGTAAATCATCTGATTTCAGAAAATGACTTCCACATTTCAGCTCAGATTGGATTTCTAATTTGTCCTTGTTGCATGTCCTGTATCTGCAGCTTTCCTCCTGCACATGATGCAACATAATTATTAAATGAACCCGCAACAATCTAGCATCCATTTACTCTTTTTTGAATATCATCACCTACATTTAGATCCACATGAATCACATGACTTTGTACAACCTCATCACATACCTGAGTGTAAGATGCTATTTCATCTTCAGAGTCACTTCTTATAGACAAGGTTTCAACCTGAAAAGTGGTTGCCAATCATAAATTTGATTCCGAGAAGAAGGCAAAGTGCAACGCAACGTGATGTCTATGTAGGTTATAATCTGTCTAGAACTAGTTGCTCTCTAGCTCATTTAAAATGAATAACATGCCGCAGAATTTCTTCTCGCTGCCGTGGGTGAGTCTTTCTGTTTTCTTTTGAGTAAAATGAAGTGTGCAAGAATGGAAGTGGCAAATTTACCAAGCACAAGGTAGAACAGCGAAACACAACGTGATATCATGGCATGGATCGCTTTTGTTTAAATGCACAGAAAATGAACGGGGATATAGCAACAAAGATAAAAATAAAATTGAAAATAACTCCAGTATTTGAAGAATGGTCTCCGATGTAAACTAATTGGATACTAGGTCGGAAACAAATTGATATATCTCACTTACCATTGAATATTTATCTGATTGCCTGAATTCCTCAGTTTCCTTGGAGAAAGAATATCTGACCCGCATATATGCAAAGATTATTACGTCGTTTAAACAACAGTTTCTTTCCAACTATTTATAGGCTATCCTTGCAGAGCCCGAGGTAGCCTGACTGGAGTTCATATGCTTTTGCAGTTCTAGTTGTAATTCATCTACTTCCCTGCGGACCCAAAATCATAAGAGGATAATGAGCAATGGCAACATGTCATTGTTAACCAAAACAGCGAAAGACATTTGCCTTCACATAGTTAATATGATAGGTTTAAATTGTATCAGTAGCAGCAGAAAGTAACTAGACAAATTACGGTAATAGAATGTCCACATATATGGCTGTCAAGTAGTGACAGGACCAGTGTTTATCATGTGGAGGAAGGATGAGATTCCTTTCTGCCGTATGTTTTGGTAGCCAGGGAGAGGAGGAAGATTATAGTGGAAACTTAGAGAACACAATGAAATTAATCGATTCAAAAGAAATAAAGCAGACCCAAAATGCATTAAAAAGTGTATTTTGGTGAAGAAAAATACCTAATCAGTTTAGAATTCATGATCCTGCAATCTTCCAGTTCCCTTATGGTATCACTATTCTGCACTCTTCAAAGAAAGCACATTAAGAATCGGAGGTTTCTAAAAGGTCATATGTATTATTATTAACCAAAAGGTGTTTTCCAACCTGATTTTCATTCGAGCATGGAAGCTTTCCTTGAAGTGTATCCAGAAGCTGCACATAAAACATGTTTTAGATAGCCACCTTAGAGTGCATGAGGCAGTTTTGGAAGGAGGAGAATTTTATGGACCTGATTGCGTAATTCTGATACTTCAGCTAGCAATGTTTCTCGCTCTCCATGCTCGTGAAAGTTTTGGTACCTGGCATGAAGAATAACGCAAAATGAGTCACTGCTCCCCAAAAAGAAGACAAAGAGCAACCATATACAGAATTCAGCAATATACAAATTACAATTTAAGTTGCTTCAGTAGTCTAAAGTTCTCCGCAGCATATCGGGTCAATTCTGGATTGCTATCAATTCTTGCTTGAAGCAGCTGAATCTCTTCCAGTAAAGCCTTGTCCTCCTCCATCAGATACTTCTCAGCAGACAACATTCCATCCGTCAACAGTTCAAGTCGTTTGATTTTGTCCTTCCGAAACCTTAGCATCACTGTCCAACATCCTCCTCTCTTTGGCAAACCTGCAGAAATACCATGTCAATAATAAATCGCATCACATACTGCTATTTAGACATTAATAATCATGAAAAACCTTTACACAGAATATATAACTGCTTGTAGCAAAACATACCAAGTTGTTCATGTGTTCAATTTCAGCCACCAACTTCTGGACTTCATGTTCTGCCATCTTTTCCCTTCTTAGGGCACCAATTAAAACAGTCTCCATGCTTTTCATCTGTTAAATTTGTGTTAGAATGCATTTCCATAGTGGCTTTGCATCATACAATTTTTCTTTAGAAGGAAATGACTTCTATGTGGAAAATCAAATTACCTTCTAGCTTCGGATGATTGGTAACTTATTAGTTGCCATGTTTTCTTCTTGAGAGTCATCATATTTCTCAGGCAAGTCACAGAATCTAGGTTCTTCACTACTTGGCACGCAACTTGTTGAAGACCTCGAGAGGTTATGGTGCATCATTAGGATGGACAACTGGCCCTGTAAGGGTTCACTACTTCAGTTATACCATCTGTTAGATGTTCAAGGTTAAAACTTTCACAAAATTGCAAATATAACTCATGCCTTCAGCTGTTGGATTTGTCGCTGAAGTGCAGTTGTGTCACCTGAAGCATCTTCATTCACTTTAGCCTGGAAAAATACGGCAAAGAAAGTCAAGAACTAAAAAGAGAATGAAAGTGTGTGTGTCAGTGTATGAGGTAAGTACGTAGTTCTGGATGAGTTTGGCACGCTGGGAAAACTTCAAAGTGCTAAGTGTCTCATTTGCAGAACTACAAGGAAAGACAAGGTCAGTTTAAGGAAACCAAAAAGAAGAATAAGAACATAAAGTAATCTAGAACTAGGAAATAATCAACACATACCAAATTGATGGGCTGAAATTCGATATTATAGTTGTTTTTGAGTTCCACCCAGAGAATCCTGCATCCCAAAGTCGTAGACCAATTATGTATGAAGATGCACTAAAATGAAAGTATGCATAGTGTTACGACATGACATAAAATATCTTAGGTTCCAGAGCATTTGGCGTCTAACCTGAAGAAGAAATGTAAGCCTTGAATCTCTATAGGGAACATGTCTATGTTTCCCATGTGCTAAGTCGACCAAAGACATTATCACCAAGCTAAAACCACAAAGTAATATAGGTTAACCAACTGAAACCAAACTAAAGTCTGACTAGCAATAAAGGCATATACGACGAATTCAACCATGTGCAAACAGACCCCATCTTTTATGTATTTCTGGAAATTGCACTAACCACCAAGTTGGCATTTGAATTTAGCCTTGTGAAAGCAGAAAATGGAAGCAAATATTTAAAAGTATAATAGAACACCAAACAGGTCCTTGAAATATTACCCAAGAGTTGATAATGATTTGTTGATATGTGCTGCTTCTTTCAAACGATCTCCCTCTGCACCAGAGCTTTTCTGCCTAAATGAATAAGCAAGTCAGCCAGCAGATAAGCCTTGAATAAAATATTAAACCAAAAAAAAAGTAAATTATGAAGATGGTAGTTACCTTTCTGAGCCAGCTAGATCTACTAAGTTCAACGTAGCGAATCTAAAATGGGTCATGGAATCCTTTTCCCAACGGCTTTCTATGATACATGTGAAAACACTGTGGGACCAGCTGCTCTCACTGTTCATGTGCATTGCTGCCATTTTTCTGTTTGAAGCACCCTAAGAAAACAAATATATAGCATCATACTCCCACCCGAATGTGTATTTAGTGATTCATTAGATAACATTTATCATAAAGTCCCACCTGTAACAGTAGCTCGACAACATCATTAACATTCCTCACATTGTATTCTGTAAGGTTTTCAACATATACCCCTTACTTCAAGTCCTTCCTGAGCTACAATATGGAAGATACGTTTACTTATTGCTCAACAAAACAATGCCAAGAGGAAATTGCAGCATGAACATTTGAAAAGATGTTAATTACTTGTCGATTAGTTGATGTAGGCTCCAAGAGATCTATTATCTGCTCATTGTCAATCTCGAGAAAGGAACATTTGCAACTGTACTTCAGCTGTTCCTCCGGCCTGCTTTCCTCTTCCTGCACGAATAAATTATAGTAAGACATCAAACCCAAATAAAAGATAAATTATCAAACCAAATAAAAGATAAATTTTAGCTATAGATTAAGATATCAATAATTTGAACAGCCTACCAGTCTGATCCTCTTAAACAAATACTCAAAAATGAGTGGAGTAAGCCCACAACCTTCATTGAGCTGCCCGTCAACCTCATATATTTCACCCATCATTGTGTATGTTTTGCCACTACCCGTCTGCAAACAAGAAACTTGAGTGTAACTTATCCAGCAAAAAGAAAATAAACCACACCATGCACCGAACTATTAACTTCTCCGAAGAAATACCTGACCGTAAGCAAACATGCAGCTATTATAACCAGACAAGCAATTCTCCACCATGGGCAACCCAGCAACCCTGAACAGCTTTTCCTACGACAAACTCAATCAACACACTCAGTGAGTTTCCACTGGATTGAAGCCTAATAATAAAACATCAAGGTCCATTTTCCGACATAGCTTTAATTTAAAGATAGCAGTAAAAACTAAAACAGATAAATTTTAGGTATTATTTTACATAACCCTAGCTTGAAATCTAAACCTGTGATATTGTCTCGCATGCAATGTGATCGAATGTGAATCTGGTTTCCGGATGACCATGCCAAACCAGAGTTTTCGCGCTTTCCTGCTTCAAACACCGGCCTTGCCCTTGCCCTTGCCCTTGCAAAGTTCTGATTTCTGCTTGCTTGAACTAGTATAAGAGTCCAAAAATAGCTTCCTCATAATGCCATCATCCTCTGGAACAACCAATAAGAAACTGTGGTTGCCCAGGAAGTTAAACTGTATATCCTCAAACATTCTTCTGCTCTAACCAAAGGCAGACTCGCCTAAACTGAGAATTTCCTTCAATCATATCAAGTGGAGCCTCGACTTTAATTCTTTTTATATCTCCACCCTTGATTAGATCATGAATACAAACTTTTATATCACAAGGTGAGAGAAATTAATAACAACTCACCTTTCTATCTTAGCTAATCCAACAATGCTTTGTCGTCAAAATTTTAGCTCTCACTTAAGGAAAGAAAAACATCGCCAATACTTTAAACTTTAGGGCTGGAAGAATACAACTTCCCACTTAAGCAAAGTTACCACCAATTGAAATACCACATGAGCATAGCATAGGTTCAGCACCATAATTACTGATTCTCCCATTCTCAACATATACAAAATATTTCGCACTAAGAGTGTACAATATTACTTCCCAAATCCAATCGTACACCGAAAGTGATCTTCCCAAAGTGCTTTTCCGTTAAATACTACCACTTTAGCACCATCGTCCCATGAGACTATCCTATAGTCTTAACAAGGTAGACTTCGCAAGAATTCCAATAGATGATATCCTAACCAATATTGACAAGGAATCAAACTACTCTGAGATTCCAATCTCAACGTTTAATACTGATGGCTAGAGGATAAGTATCGAATCGATTAGTAAAGCATATGATAACATCCAATAATATGTTAACCCAAATTTATGCCATCCACTTGCCTCTGCATCAATCCTTAAAAAGAAATTCTTCACTTTCATTCCAAAGACATTCGCCAAATGCTCTTCTAAAACGTCAACAAGTCGACCAAATTACCACAACTTAGAGAAGCTAACATATTTTCTCGAAATCGACAAGGTGGCAAAATCCAAATATTAGACACGAAAACCAAGAATGCTCACATCACGCGTGTGATGAATGCAATACTGCCCAACTTATGCTCTGATACCAAACTGACACACCCCGACCCGGAATGTCCACTAGGACTCCGAATCGAGCTGTGCTGGCCGACACCTGGAAGGTGACGAAGCCATAAAGTGATGATATGGAAGAATGTGAATAAATTTAAACCTAAAGGTACCTAACTATCAGAGTGCGCTGTCAATGGGTATGGACCCATTTCACACGCGTTGTCAGAGCATAAGTAAAGTACAGTAGTGTGGGTAAGGATCATACCCTCAGAAGTAGCCACCTGAACTGAGATATGCCAAGAGTCCTTGTCGATAAAGAAACTATGCTACTAGAACCTGGAGGGGCGCAAAACAAAAAGCGTGAGTGGGCAAAAACAAAGTTTTACAAAATCACTTCGATATAAAAGTTGTAACCCCTCTCTGTAAAACAAGTATACTTCCCAGAAAATATATATACATACTAATACAGAAAAACCATTTATCAACCAATCTCATCAAATAAGCAATGTCATGCCCGAATGAACCATAACCAATGATCAATATATACCAAATACCATCAAGTAATCAGGTGATATCTCAACCCAAATCATGCCGGCAATATATATATATATATATATATATATATATATATATAAAAATCAGCCGGAGTCACCTCTAGTGACCTGTACGGCTGAATCTATGGCTCCTCAATCAAATCCTCAATCCATCTCTCAATCAATAATCAATAATCAATAACCTGCACCCATGACGGAACCACCTAATATGGTCTGTACATCAAGCTAGATATAACGCTCTGTGCTACGATCACGTGAAGGCTGGCGACGTCTCGCAAGTCACCTACGAGTCGTAACCACCTAATGTGGTCAGTACGACAGGCTGGCACCTGCCTTGGATCCAAGGTGAGCGTACGGTGCGGGAGGTGAACGATCACGTGAAAGCTAAGCCCTACTCTAGCGGCACAACCCCGATGTGCAGGTAATGACCCATATACCAATCTCATCGATATCACCATAGTCATCACATCACAAACACATACTTACCTGACTTACCTGGAGCCCGCGGTGCAACAATATATAATCACACAAATATATATAAAAATATATCTATGGCATTCGACATGGCATTCATTTCGTAAAAGCAATTTAAAACGCATTTCTGGGAAAAATCAATCAATTATATATATATTGAAAACCAAAAGCCCACTCACCTGGAGTTCGCCCTACAACTCCCTAGCACAACCCATCAAGGCGTCATGACGATCGGCGCCTAGAACAATCATCAAATCATGCCTCAGAAATCATATCGATAGAATATATAACTTATATAAAACACGTCACTATGTAGTTCGATCCGGAAGATCTGCAACTCAGATTTCCCATCCGTAACTTCTCATGATTCACATTATGCTTCTAGAACAACATACTAAAGTTTCATTATGATCCAACGGTTGGATCTCCGCCAATTTCCAAAACCGAGTGCCGATTAACCATTTATTTTATAACTTACAAATCCAATTCGGGAAGATCCATACGTCGGATTCCAGATCCGTAAGTTTCCAAATTCTTCAAATATTAAGTACTACAACATAACAAAGTTTGGTGACGATCCAACGGTCGGATCGTCGATTCATATTTTTACCTAACCCCGAATCGTAATGAAATTAGGTTCGAATGATCATCAAACGTCATTCATTCACCAAAACTGAATTCAGAACATGAATTATGGCCTAAAAATAACATTGGTGGCTCACTGGCCACGCGCCACCGCGGGTGGCGGTCGGCCGCCCCGGCTCGCCGGAAAATCCAACTTTCTCCAAAAATTCTCAAAATTTGCTGAATTGAAGATCTCAAAGAGTAGAACAACTTTCATACCTGTGACCAAGGCCAATTCGGTCAAGAAAGACTCCAATTTCATCAAAACCGTACGAAACCCTTGAATTTGGTGTGATTCGATTCGACCTCCAAACTTGTTCCGACGCCTCCAAAATTATTTGGGCTTTATTCCAGACCTCAAGGGGATGCCATGGGTGGTAGTAATTGGAAGAGATAGCTTCGGGATTGGTGGATTTCGAACACGAGGCCGTCGCACCCACCATGCGATTTCACCCATTTTCAAGGCCAAATCTCTTGAAATTTGAGGTGTAATAGGAAGAGGGAAGGGCTAGATGATATTTGGGAGTAGTAGCTTAGTCCAATTCGTGGTAAATCCGGTGGAAAACCACCGGAAATTATGGTGAAAACGGGTCACATGGTGCGGGTCGAAGGGAACCCGTTTCTCCCATTTTTCCCCCGTTCTTCACTCTCCCTCACTTCCCTCCTCGCTCCTGTTTCTGATTGGGCAGTGCCCATCCATCTCTCTCCTTATTCCTCCACTTCCCTCCCCTTTTCTCTTCTTATCTTTCCATCACAGCCATCCATCTAATTTTATCTTTAAATCTGGGCCATCCACTTTCATAAAAGAAATTCCAGATTTTACTATTATAATTCCTAAAATGCCCAAACTTCAAACATCAATATCTTCTTCGATATAACTCCAAATCACGAACCGCTTGCGCCCATGCATCCGTAGCGACGAGTACTACGAGAATATGCCAAGAAAACAAATCTTAGATGGCACGACACAACGATTAACCTCGAACAATGCACGTGCCTCAAAGGGTATTTTTGTAAAATCCTTTATTAGAACTTTAAAAACTCTTAAAATCAGGGACGGGTTGTCACACTTAGACTAGACTAAGCTGGATTAACTTAATGAAGTATTTGATACAGTGTTAGACTAAAAGGCAGGATAATTAACAAACTTTAATATTATATTATTTAACCAATATCTATTAATATTTTAATATTAATATATTTATTTATTCTTTTATAATCTTCTTCCTCTCTCTTGACCTCTCTTTTTCTCCGCCCATGGACTCCCTGCCCTTTCCCATTTTTACTCTCTTTTTTCTTCGTCCACTATCATCCTCCCCATTCTCTCTTTTTCACCATTTTCACTCAAATTACTTTGCTATGTTCTTCTCTTCTTCAAAATATGAAACTCTGAATTTGTTTTGATATTACAATTTTAGTTCTTTGCGTTGGATTAAATCCAAAGCAAATCCACTTAGGTATTCCTTCTTAAAGCAAAGACGGGAAATCTGGGTTGTGGGTTCGTTGGGTTTCATAAGAGGGAAATAAATCAATTTGAAGCAAATAAAAGGTTGGGTTTGCGGGAAGAAGGAGATCGGCGAGATGGCAGGATTTGGTGATGGGTTTGTGGGGATGATGGAGATCGACGAGACCGCAGGATTTGGTGACTGGATTTGGCGACGCATGGTTGCAGATCGCAAACAATGCAGATATTAGTGAGCCGGGATTAGCAATCCCATCTTTTTCGGGGGTCCTAGCTAAGACGAGGTAGCAAAGCCTTTAGTCGGAATGAGTCCGACTTAATCCCATTAAAGACAGTTCTAGATCAAACCAAACATAGACTAGTAAGGCCATCGCCAACCGAAGGGTCTAGAGGGTCGAAAATAGCCTGAAAACCATCTCCAACCGAGGGCCAGGCCAGAGGCTCGGTGGGACCCACAGAATCTGGAGAGCTGGTCACATGCAGCCAGCCCCAGGCTGGCTGGAATTTTTTTCTTCTGTCAGTTTTGCTGTCGGTTATAACCAACAGCAATAATGCTAATAGTGTCGGTTCTATTTGACACAAATATGTTTGTAAAATTTTGAATATAACGGCTAGCTGACGTCAGCTAGCCGTTACTTTTGATTTTTTTTTATCAATTCTATAATTGTGTCTGTTCTATCCGACACAAATAGGTTTCTAAAATTTTGAATATAACGGCTAGCTGACGTCAGCTAGCCGTTACTTTTGTTTTTTTTTTTTTTGGTTTTTTGGGCCTTTTTAAAAAAAAAATCTTAAAAAATCTATTTTTTTTCCCTATAAATACCTAAACCATTCATTCGCCATTCCTCACAAACTTTTCACCATTCCTACACCATTTCAATTCTCATATTTTCTTTCCTCTTTAAAAAATCTATCCTTCAATTTTTTCAATAATTTCCAAATGGCCTCGTCTGCAATGAAAGGTAGGGCTTGGACCCAAAAAGAAGATGAAGCTCTTTGCAAGGCTTATAGATGGGTGTCGAAAGATAGTGTGAAGGGGAATTGTCAAACAAATGACAGTGTTTGGACTCGTGTGTCCAAAAAATACTTAGAGTTCTATGAAGGCACCACTCCATTGAATATCCGAAACCACGAGAGTTGTTCTTCAAGATGGAAGAAACATCTTTAGCCAAGTTTGAACAAATGGCATCAAGCATTGTTAGCAGCCGCAAGTAGACATGAAAGCGGCGCTAATTACTACGACGAAGTAAGTATTTTCACAATTTATTTTAAATATTTAATTATATTACATTTAATTTCATAAATTAATTTCCTTTAATTTTTGTAATTATATTTTCTAGGTACGCCAAGCGGAGGAATTGTATATGGAAAGCAGCTCGAAACCCTTCAATTTCACAGTTGTTGGGAAATTTGTAAAGGGTGGGTGTTATTTGAAGATCCACCTCAAAATAGAGCTCATACGCCGGTGCTGGGAACTGCATCCTCAGCTGTAGATATGGATGAAGATGGATCTCTTACCATTCAACAAACAAGGGTAGAAAATCCGTCTTCGGGTGAAGGTTCCATATCTAGGGCTATGGTGTGACATCACACATCGCCCAGGGGAGTGATCCTTAAATGTATATTCCCATCCATACCTAGCACGATGCCTTTTGGGAGCTCACTGGCTTCGGGTTCCATCGGAACTCCGAAGTTAAGCGAGTAGCGCGCGAGAGCACTCCCATGATGGGTGACCCACTGGGAAGTTCTCGTGTGAGTTCCCAGAAACAAAACCGTGAGGGCGTGGTCGGGGCCCAAAGCGGACAATATCGTGCTACGGTGGTGGAGCGGGCCCGAGAAGTGATGCACCCCTGGCCGGGATGTGACAATTGGTATCAGAGCCTAACCCAGGTCGCGTGTGTGCCGACGAGGACGTCGGGCCCCTAAAGAGGGTGGATTGTGACATCCCACATCGCCCAGGGGAGTGATCCTTAAATGTATATTCCCATCCATACCTAGCACGAGGCCTTTTAGGAGCTCACTGGCTTCGGGTTCCATCAGAACTCCGAAGTTAAGCGAGTAGCGCGCGAGAGCACTCCCATGATGGGTGACCCACTGGGAAGTTCTCGTGTGAGTTCCCAGAAACAAAACCGTGAGGGCGTGGTCAGGGCCCAAAGCGGACAATATCGTGCTACGGTGGTGGAGCGGGCCCGGGAAGTGATGCACCCCAGGCCAGGATGTGACATATGGGACAAAACAAGCCACGAAGGTTGAAGGAAAAGGGCAAGGCAAATTATGATTACGCCGCTCAACATGAAGTGGCAGCCTCATTGCGATTAATGGCGGAGCAAAACACCCTTCAGGCGGAAGAAATTTGGTGTAGGCATGAAGAACGGGCCAAACAAATATAAGAAGAGATTGATGATAAGAATATGGAAAGGAACACTTCGAATTACACTACAATGAGTAAGGCCTATTTTGATAACAAAAAAAGAAAAGAAATTATGACTCGGTGAAAGTTGTTTACCTCTGACTATACTCCTACAATGGCGGATGATGAAGATGATGTTGATTATGGATATTAAATTTAAGTTGTTGTAGTTTTTAAATTCAAGTTAATGTTGTTTTTAAATTTAATTTGTACTTTTTAAATTGAATTCGTCGTTTTTAAATTTAAGTTGTAATTTTTAAATATAAGTTGTAGTTTTTAAATTTAAGTTGTTGTTGGATTTGAATTTAAGTTGTTGTAGTTTTTAAATTTAAATAATAAATTATGTTTGGCCCTTTGGCCCTCGGTTAGAGACGGAGGCAAATATGGTCATGTACTGTTCATTGAAATATTAATATCTTGAAGGGCCAGAGGGCTAAAACGAGCCCTCGGTTAGAGATGGCCTAAGGCCACTGCCTTCATTTCCAAATTCTACGAGAGTCGTGTTTCAGATCCCGAATACCAAGCTCTCGCAGTTTGATTTGTACCATGTTTGGATTGAGCTAGAAACTAATATAGAAAGTGGTTTGTTCAGACTAGCTGATTTTACTTCAAATTTTTGTCATGCTTCCTTCCTTCCTTCCTCCCCTTCTTCTTCTCTGTTGTAATTTTTTCTTGGAAATGTGCATGTAATCTGTGAGTTGGTTAACAAATAACGCAGATAATAAATTAAGTTGTAAAACATGTAGTTTCCCCCTTCAAAGTTTTTTTCTGCCTTGTTTTTTTCAAGGCCGGTTTGCTTATATTTCCATCAATATGCACCTCATATAAAAAAATTGACAGTATTAGCAACTTAATGTACATGCTGTAAGATCTCACATCGTTCAGGGGTGAGGATCCTGTAAGCCTTATATGTATATTCTCATCTCTACTTAGCACGGGGCCTTTTGGGAGCTCACTGGCTTCGGGTTCCTTGGGAACTTCGAAGTTAAGCGAGAATGAGCCAGAGCATTCCTAAGATGGGTGACCTACTGGGAAGTTTTGCTCGCGTGAGTTCCCAGAAACAAAACCGTGAGGACGTGGTCGGGGCCCAAAGCGGACAATATCGTGCTACGATGGAGTTGAGCCGAGGATGTGGTGGAGCCTGGGCCGGGATGTAAGGTCATCTCCAACTGATGGCTGGCCAGAAGGCTTGTTTTAGCCCTCTGGCCCTCCAAGATTCTCCAAGATATTAATATTTTAATAAACAGTACAGGGCCATATTTGCCTCCGTCTCCAACCAAGGGCCAGAGGGCCAGATGGCTCGTTATAGCCCTGTCACAAAAAATCGTCTCCAACCGAGAGCCAAAGGGCCATAGGGCCAAACAAAATTTATTATTTAAAAACTACAACTTAAATTCAAATCCAACGGCTAAGTGATGTCAGCTAGCCGTTAGTAAAGTATACGAAAAAAAATATGAACCAAATTTTGTAAAGTATAAGTTATAGGAAAAAAAAATAGAATTTAAAAAAATTTGAAACAAATTTTGTAGGTTATAGAAAGTTATAGAAAAAAATAAGAAGTTATAGAAAAAAAGTTATAGGAAGTTATAGAAAAAAAAAGGTTTAAATTCATTAAAAAAAAAAAAAAAAAAAAAATTGAATACAACGGCTAGTGACTGGCTAGCCGTTGGAACTCAAATTAGTGTCAGTTATAACCGACATAATTGGAATTCAAATTAGAATTAGTGACGGTTTTAACCAACACTATTCAAACTGCTATTATATTAACATTGCTATTAGTGTCGGTTATAACCGACACTAATATTATTTATGTCGGTGGCCAGCCCTCCAGCCTTTTCCGATTCCGTGGGGCCCTCCCAGATTCCAGAGCCCTCTGGCCTAGCCCTCAGTTGGAGACGGTTTTCGGGCTATTTTCGGCCCTCTGGCCCTCTGGACCCTTCGGTTGGAGATGGCCTAACAATTTGGTATCAGAGCCACTCCCTGGCCGGAAGTGTGCCGACGAGGACGTCAGGCCCCTAAGGGGGGTAGATTGTAAGATCCTACATCGTCTAGGGGTGAGGATCCTGTAAGCCTTATATGTATATTCTCATCTCTACCTAGCACGAGGCCTTTTGGGAGCTCACTGGCTTCAGGTTCCGTAGGAACTCCGAAGTTAAGCGAGAATGGGCCAGAGCATTCCTAAGATGGGTGACCCACTGGGAAGTTCTGCTCGCCTGAGTTCCCAAAAACAAAACCGTGAGGACGTGGTCGGTGCTCAAAGCGGACAATATCGTGCTACGATGGAGTCGAGCCCGAAATATGGTGGAGCTTGGACCGGGATGTAACACATGCACAACCCAAGCTAGTGCAGGTAACGAAGATGCAAGTTAATGCATGCAGACTATAATAATCTCTCTCTCTAGATCTCTCAAACACAGGACAACGACATCGAGTGCAAGAGTGAACTCTCTCAAACCAACTAAAAGTTCCTTGTGATTACAATATTAATATTGTGCGCTGTACGCACACCCGGAAGTTTACTCATGTACATTTTTAGTTGCATCTCTTGAATTTATTTTGAAAAAATATGTAAGTATCAAAGTTAAATGGGTGAAAAATTTGCAACAAAAGGAAATAGATTTTTGAACTGTATATAAAGGAAATAAATGATGAAATTAGGATCCTTAATTTACCGTCTACCTTGGATAATCATATATATGCAGTTGATTATAGAACAATATCTGATATTACAAGCTCCTGAGCAACCTCATTTTTTGTGATAGAAGCTTAAGTCTGAGTTTATCTACATAGAAGGCAGTTTGCAGCTGCTACATTAATGTTAAATTTTCAATTATTAATTAGAAAGAGAGACAGAAAAAAAAAAATAGTTTACATTTTCAACAAATGATATTATCTACACTAAGTGGGAAGGGATAGGTAGCAGCTGAATAAAAGTTTCAATTGTCTAGGAAGAGCTCTCTAGATTCTTTTGTATCCTCTTTATAAAGCCTTTGGCTTATCAATTTAATTACAAATAAATAAGAATGATAAGAAATCAAGAAGTAATACAAAAAGCTCTACTGTATCAATTCAAAATTCCAACATCGTTCATCTTTTCTGCACCAACAATATTTCATTTTTAATCCAACAGTTAATTTGGCCATATTTTTGGTCCCCAGCTGCCAAAATGAAATCAAAAGCTAACATCATACTGAATTAAAGTTGCCAACTTTTCTTTTCTCCTAAGAGAATTAAAGGCAAACGAATTTTTTGTCCACTTCGAAGAGAGAAATGATATGTACCACATAGAGTACCTGCAGGGAATATAATGTTAGAAATGTTGTAGCAGTATCTTGTTTAACTAACTTTCTTTTTGCCTTGAATTGCATGAGTAAAGAGAGCGACATTGCAGAATTTTTTCTCTTGGTTCTAAAACTTAGTTTTATTTGGTAGATTGTTGCACATTCATGATGAAAGTATGCTCATTTATTCATGGTTTGTGTCCAGCCACACAACCCTAGAGAGTATGAGGGAGCCGTGAATACTACGTACTCACTTGGCTATAGTCTGTGTACAGCCCACATTATTCAAAATAGTTAGTTGTAATAATACAGAATGTCACTAACTTAACCACTTCCATTTTCATTTATCATTAGACTAGCTTAATCAATCACATGCATTATATTATTAATCATGGAATCACGTGATGTTTGCTGCCAACTTCCAATTAAAGAAGGAATAACAGTGCCCTGGTTTTTGGTATTAAGAAACTCTAAGGGCATATAGGAACCTAATCCTTATGGTTTCCAACTCATGGCTAGTCCAAGCAAAACCAAGCACCTTTAAAAAAGTGGCCCTATATATAACTCTATGACAATGATATAAAATTTAAAAATTGCTAAAGAAGCCAATATGCTAATTTTACTAGCTCTTTGAGGTGAAACAAGCCACAAATCAATGTGATAAGCTGGGCAAGATGCCAGGCTAAGAAGCCAACAC
The DNA here is from genome assembly GCA_024362995.1 of Heteromeles arbutifolia. Classification (NCBI taxonomy): domain Eukaryota; kingdom Viridiplantae; phylum Streptophyta; class Magnoliopsida; order Rosales; family Rosaceae; genus Heteromeles; species Heteromeles arbutifolia. Next base: position 27,869,957 of record JANCRC010000006.1, read on the forward strand.
CATATAATAATGTTACTAACTCTTTAAGGTGAAACAATCCACAAATCTAAGCTAGGCAAGATGCCAGGCTAGAATACTAAAAAGTATGTTCTCTCTCTCTCTCTCACACACACACACACGGGTTCTGTTTCTTTTCTGCAGCAACTTGGAAGGAGAACTATCCACCTTTCCATGTGCATCTATAAAGCTTCAAACCCCTTGCCATATCCACCTTTCCGCTCCACTAAGTATTATTTAGTTCCTTTAGTATTTACATGAGTATTGTAACTCACTAAATCCACAAAAGAATTACTGGAATGAATTCTTTTTTGGATATATTAACTCATAAATGAATGCATGAAAAGCAGATAATTCATATCAACTACACTTGTACCCTTTTGAAGTGGTACATTTGCCTATTTTTACTTATATTGACACGGAACAGAGATATATATAAATCACAATTTTGCAATGTTAAGTTATATATATTAGTGATATACAATATATGGATGGTTATAATCAAGACCAAACAAGGTCAAGATGCATAGAAAAGTTTTAAAACAGATTTTTTTTTTTACGAGAACAGGATTCCATTATAGTACCTTTTTTATGAAAACTTATAAAAGGGTGAAGTGTTGATTTAGTCCCTGAACTATCACCTCAGTGAAAATTAGGTCCCTGAATTATTTTTTTGGTAAAATAAGTCCCTAAATTCATTAGAAATTGCTAATTTCATCCCTACTATTATATTCAAAACTATTTTATCCAATTTTTCGTCAACTTAAGTCACTTGACACACTTTAGAGTGTAATACCGTCATTTTCTTGTCTATAAGCCCTTAACATTTCATATAGATTGCGAATTTATGTCTAATTTACCCTCAAAAGTTAACTTACACTATTTTTTTATGAAAAACTACCAATTTATCCTCCAAAGTTGACTCCATACTCTATTTCTTTATGAAAAACTACCAATCAACCCTCCAATGTGTATCACATGCAAGTAACATGACTTAAATTGACGGAAAATTGAATATAGTAGCTTATAATATAACATTAGGGATGTACTTGACAGATTTTTATAATTTAGGGCTAATTTTTCTGAAAAAATAGTTTAGGAACCTAATTTTCACTAAGGTGATAATTTAGGGACTAAATTGGCAATTTACCCCTTATAAAAATATGAAGTGGTGAGGAAACATGATCACCTAGAACTCTGGCCAATACATGGCCCAACCTGAATCCCCAACCTTTCGGCATTCCAAACCAATATCTAACCCACCAATTCCCAAGTTAGGTGATTTAAGGCTAATACGTAGTGCAATGCATTGGGCCAAGAGGTCACATAACCCACAGCCTGTATGGAAATTAGCAAAGACACAAGAACATGGGATTATATTATAAGGTGCACTTCAACAGTTGAAAATTGTGTATATGATATTTCACATACATTCTGATAATCTTTGTTTTTTAACTTTCTTTTTTCGTACAATGCAATACAGGGATAGGGGAGTTCAAGGACATAAAACCGACCATAGTAAATATTTTTAACCGCTTGAGTTACAAATATAATTTTTATTTATCCAATTGAAACTTTTTATTTGATATGAATGACCATTTGGCCTAATAGCATACAATCTTTATTTTGTTCGAAAACGTCATGAGCTTAAATTCAGAAACAACCACATTCAATTAATCAAACATAAAAATAACTTCTCATCACCTTGTTGATATTTTGCATAAAGAACACAAAAATGACCGTGGAGACGTCCCTTTTATTTTTATTTTTGGTCAAATTGTCACCACTTGCATGAAATCTATAGCTAGCTATGCTTAAATCCATGGTTCACAATGATGCTCAAATTTTGGTAAAAGTATTTAATTCTATTGAGGTTCTAACTCAACAGACAAATCAGTCTCCACTCTACAAATTAACGTCTGCGATTGAGGTACGTCAGATCAAAACTCAGAACCACGAGTTTGGGCAGTGGATATTCAATTATGCCATTAATTTAGTTCATTCAGTCTCACAATCCTGTTGGACTTGCCAAAGATTCTTTAGCTTGCATAGTTTTTTAATTTAATTAATGGATCGCTCAGTAAAAAGAGGGCTTCAAACTTCAAAGTTTAAAAGTTTGAACATTTGAAGAGAATATCCATCCAGTCCACGGTCGTTTACTGGTCGTCGTCTATGTTAATATTCCTTTGAATGAATGAAAAACTGTTGGCTTTTTGAAATCTAGGGTTTTAGGGTTTAGCAGTTAAAAAACAGGGATATGGATCCTCTCCGGATCCAGTGATCCAAATCCACCAAGTCTCATCATCCGGGCTATTGAAATTTAATCCAACGGTTAAAGTTATTATAATTTTTAAAGTGGGCCCCTGTTTGCAGCCGCTTGATCAAATTTCAATGGCCCGGATGATGGAACTTGGTGGATTAGGACCAATGGATCCGGAGAGGATCCATGTCCAAAAAACAGCATGATAACGTTGTATACTTGCGCCACGTGGCAAAATCCTAAGCATAAACCCTAGAGGTCTTTTTTTTTTTTTTGGATAAAAATACGATATGATTTCATTGAACGCCAGGAAGGTTACTCAATACAAGGAATGGGGAGATCCTCAATTAAATCACAAATCAATGAGGAGGTTTCATCAAGCCATGTACAATCACCTCCGTAGAGGGCAAAACGAGCAAGCCTATGGTCAACAGAGTTAGCTTGACGACGAACATGGGACGCAATAGCTTCAGTGACCAAGAGCAATACGGATTTAGCATCTTCGATGATAGGTCCGGTAGTAGACACATTCAAAGAACTCATTTACCGTAGAAATAATATGAAGTGAATCATTTTCCAACTAAATGTTTTGTAAACCCCTTTCGGTCGCTATCAAAAGACCTTCTCTAATTGTGAGTGCTTCAATGTGAATAGGAGAGAAGATGTCCCCAAATCTCCTACTTGCAGCAGCCACACAAGTTCCATTTGAATCCTTGAAAATCAACCCCACATCGCCCAGATTAGTCTCCTTGCACTAGGCACCATCCACGTTGAGTTTGAGCCTTCCAGGTGGAGGACAAGACCATTTTTGAATGGAAGCATGCCGTTGGGCTAGGGATGGCAATTCTAACCGTTAAACACGATAATTGTGGATAACCGTCCGAATAGATTGGATTTGGGTATGAAAATTCGAGTCTATTTTGGGTATGGGGAAAAACCGTGAATATTGTTTGGTTATGGTTTTGGATATGGTTATAGAGGTTTCCAATCCCTATCCGTCTCCGAATCCGAACTGAATAATATATATTATTAAAGTAATAAATGAAATACACACACACACACACATATATGTAGATTCATTATTCATTGAATCTATTATCTTGAGAATACAAAAATTGCATTGTGTGAGTTGCATTTTGTGGGAAAGTTCAAAAGTTTTGATTTGAATAAAAATATATGAGAATTCAATGATACTTATGAGAGATATCAAATATCAGTCATCATTATCAATGTTTAGCTTTAGTTTTTATGCTCCACAAAATCCATTCATTAAATCATTTTATACATCAAATATTTAATGACAAAATAAATATGTAATAAATTATCATGCGTCAATTGAATAAATATATTTTTTGTATTGATGAAGATGGATATAACCGCTAACCGATGAGGAATCCGTTACCTGGTGGTTATGGTTATGGATAATACCTGATGGTTAATTTGCGTTTATAGATATGGTTAATTTTCATGGTTATGGGATGGATATAGCATTTCCACTCCCAAACCGAACCGTTGCCATCCCTGATCTAGGCAGAGGAGGCCTGAAGTTGATCCTAAAGTATTCCTGCCACCAATCAATAAACCCTAAAGTTCTGAATGCACATATACGATTTAAAAATCGCAGCGCGTCTTATAAGTCATATTAAGACTTGATACGCGCTTAATTATTTGCTTAATTACTGCATGAGAAATGCTAAGGAGACTCTCTATATAGCTAGATTATTTGCTTAATTCCTAGCTAGCTAGACCCCCCCCCCCCAAAAAAAAACACAAAAAAAAGGGTCATTTTGCCGAGTTCCTTCGATAGAGGTGGAGAAACAAAATAAACCCAATCTCTAACAATCTCTCTCTCAGTTCTCTCAACTGATTTAACATGTTTTAGATTTTGAATTTGTATGGTTAACTAAGTAAAGAGAATAAATAAGTAATGGTACAATTACATAACTTAATCAGTGCTGCTCAGTTACTATGAGTTTGCAAGACTAAGAGCTTGTTTGGATGCGCTTTTAAAATAACTGAAAGCGCTTTTGGTGAAAATATTTATGGAAAAAAAAAATTAGGGTAGATATTCACACTGTCATGAAGTGTTACTAATTTACGTATTATTACAAATGAATGACAACGTTAATATTTCATAAACCATGTTATGATAAGGAGTAGATCAGTTACACAACTTGCTCTAGTTAAATAATTGATTAAGCTTAATTAAGAGTTAATTAAGAATGAAGATGAGCCCAAGTGGGAACTAGGAGGGATGGACATTGATGGAAGCAAATTCCAGATATGATAGTTACGTGGGAGCCACTTCCATTTGCTTTGAGAGACACACACACGTGATGATTGTTTGGAGTAGCTAAATGCCTCACACTCTGATAGTCTAAAAGTTGAGGCAAATGAAACCAACCAAAACCAATTGTGTCCTATTTTTGCACGAACTTGGGTCGGGTTAGGCAGGATTAATTTGTTTGTTTGAGTAGTTGGGTTTCTATCCGTATGATCCTGCACTTTGGAAAATCCAATCCTGCACTTTGCAAAATCCAAATCTCCACTCGATCAGATGCATCTCGATCTCATTCACTTACAAAAACTCAGACCTCATCTCCTTTCCTTTGCGCATCAGTCATCACCCCCACCACCAGTCAATTATTATGTGGGTCGTCTTGTGCTTCTGTTGCGCCTAATCAAAGAAAAGGCATCTTTAAAGGAAAAGGAAAAGGCCCCAAGAAGAGAAAACAACGTGTCTATAATTAATATTGTTCGACTCGTTACATATAAGGATTAAAATATTATTTATCTTTTACGTGTAAATTACAGTCCAACACATACAAAAAAAAAAGTAAAAAATTACAGTAAGCATATAAAATTTGTGATGTATCTATAACGAGAAATAACTATGTACATGTAATATGATGTAAATATGTTGGTACATATAGTAGCAAACCAAAACCGAAAACCACCATTCAGATGTTCTGGAATAAAATAACCGACCATCAATTTAGTGCAGAAACATGCAGTCTGTCTACATGTGAAAACTGCCCCCTAATCATCCATGGCAGTTATTCTTTAATCAAAAGATCCACTTATATATAAACCACAATCATAAGTATATATTTTATCAAGGGTAAACTGTTATTGAGAGCATGTGGGAGGTAATGAACAAGCTAAATTAATCAATAAACTTTTGTAAAAAATTAAAAAATTAAAACGAACCCGAATCTAGGGATATCAAAGGGGGATGAACTTTCACACTGCATGAAAATTTTACATCAGAATAAGTGCTAAGACATATCAGAGCATTCTAAGTTTCTATAACAATCAACCATTAAACTATTTGTTTGTATTAAACTATACGGTGTTGTTTAGATTTCAAGGAAGGCAAAACCCTACTTAATTAAAAATTAAGAATCCCTTTTCTTACTTACGATGTTAGCAACATGACTGTCTTGGTTTACTAGAAAAACACATAATGCAAAGAAGATCATGTGCCCGCTAATATGGCAAATATTGCTGCTGCATTGAGACTGCAATTTGTCAAATTTTGATAATGCAAGGAGTTCATATAAAACTAATTACATTTTATATGTTTCCATAAGGAGGTGTGTGGATGCTTTTGTCAACTCATGATTAGAATCAAAGCATCACTAATGAGGTTTTATATTAATCGAAGTACGGTTTGATGATGGATCGATTTAACTATACGTTTAGAGTATCAATTTCACATGTATCAAGGAAATAAGGGATTTTGCATATGTTTATATGTAATTGGGTTACTTTCCATATTACCAATTGGTTTTATGATGGAACCCCAACTTTCATCATTGTTTCAGAGTAGGTTGTCCTGCGTGTGAAGCCTAACAACCACTTGTGCTCCACATCACTCGATTTCTGTTGTCCACGTGCTAGGCTTGAACATTTGCTACACATGAAGGGGCTTGTTTAGAGTATTAATCTCACATCGGGAAAGGAAGGGACCTTACACGTGCTTATAAGTAATTGGGCTACTTTCAATATTGCCAATTGATTTTATAGCAGAACCCCAATCTTTTTCACAATGTAAACTAGATTTGTGCATAGATTAATGGGTTTAATTAGTTATAAGCACACACATCATAGTTTTTTCTTTTTGTTGGAGCATACAACATGGTTGGGTTGGGTATGAAGAAAGTTTGGGTTTCACCATAAAATTAATTGACAATATGGGGAGTAGCTCAACTTACTTATACGCCTTTGTAAGGGCTCCTTTTACTAGTGTGGAACTCTTTAACCTTCACAACTTCACACGCGCCTTCATGCGTGGCTAATTTTCAAGTAAACACAGTGGACAACACGAATTGGGTGACATGAGGTACATGTGACCGTTGGGCCACACGTGGGCTAACCTGTTTTGATACCATGAAGAAAGTTGGGGTTTCAGTATTAAACTAATTAGTAATGTGAAGAATAACCGAACTTGCTTATAAGCCCTAGTAAAATTTCTCCTTTCACGAATAAAGGACTCTTTAAAACTTCACATCCTGACATAGTATATGAGCATATATAAATGTATAAATACTGCAATAGATTTTGGCTGTCTTGGTCAGTCTTTGTGCCTACCATTGCACGTGGGAGTCACATAAGTGAGATAATAATGGATAATTAGGCCTGTCCCATACTCATGTATATCCCTTTGCAGCATTGGGTTCAGGGTGCTGGCTCACTTAGTCGGTCACAAATGTTACAGATTAGTTATAAAGATGAATTAGACTGAATATGCATGTGACAGACTGACAGGTGAAAAAACCATTGGGGTAGGAACTTTTCAACAATGAGGGACGATGAATGTTTAATGATTATTCAATTAAACATACCATGTATATTATAAATAAAAAGTTTGTAACACATATTATGTTTTAATGCGACAATGTATCTAACTTATTCATGCATGTGTCAATCTTACATAAAAAAAAAATTTGGACGTGAACATGTCACGTGAGAGGATAAGGAACAAAGATGTCCACTTAATCCAGAACATCTACTACATACTTTGAATTTACTAACAAAAACTTGTAACAGACGATATGGTTTAATGAGACAGTATTGCCACTCATCCAGCCAAGTGATAAGGGAGTCCCAGCCCAAACTTTCTAAATTGTCAGGTAAAGAAAGGAGCAACCAAATTTTTTAGGTTGCATACATTTTGGGAATCAGATAGGCATGCAGTTTATTAAACAAAAAGATTGTAATGCAACAAAAACGTATAACATGTGTAAGTTTTAACTAAACAACGTATGTCATTCATCATATCACGTGACATACAACTGTTAACCTAATTTTTCTCGTATGACATGCTAAGAATGGCAAAGTAATTGGATAATTGCAGACTATGAGCATGCAAATGATCAACATAAAGATTGTAACGCTGTGTAATGTAATAATAAAGTGACCCAAAGTCAATTAGGCCAATGAAAGGCAATTTCATAACTTATGTAACAACCGAAGAGTAAGAAGAGGAGGAGAAAGAGTAAGATAGGCAAAGCGAATCCCATAATATACGTCACATTCAGAAAAGTGAATGGATTCACGTGTAGAGAGTCCAAGGGAGGGAGGGGCGGGGAGGAGAGAGAGAGGGTTTGGGAGCGTGCGCCATGTGCGTTGGTGCAGTCGGCGACCTTGCTGAGATGATGAGATAAGAGAATTTAAAAACCAAAAAACTAAAAAATAAAAATAAAAATAAAAGAGTGATGTTCCTCTAATCTCCAAAAAGCCCATCTCACGGATCTTGCACCACTCTTCCTCTCCACTCCTATATATATACATTATCTTATAATTATTGTGCCATATCCTCCTTACGCAGCTCCTGCATAAAAAGCTAGGCCTGAGAGAGATTTCAGTCGTCCCCTTCGTTCAGACTACTGTATTCTAAACATAACATTTTCATTGGAGAACGCCAAGTTTTAACAGCACAAATGGCTTCGTGGAAGAAAACTATTACAACTCCATTCATGAAAGCTTGCACTTTCTTCAACCAGCAGCCAGGAGGGAGAGAGCAGAAGAAGTCTCAGCTTCAAGGTATATATACATACATATTACATCACTTTTCTTATGTGCCGGAAAGTGTTGACGTTCTCTTGTCAGATTGTGAATTTAAACGGTCGATTCTTGTCAAAATATGTGGTTCAGATTCACAGTTTGGATATACACACGTTTGGCAAGAGAATGTACCTCTTATATAATGTCATCATATGGATATTGATGTGAATTGTGTATACGAGTCATGTATGGGAACATAAGAGTTGATGATTTCCATGGTACTTAATTTGAACAGGGAGTGAAAGTAGCGTGATGGCTCTGCATGGAGAAGTGATGGCATGCTCATATGAAGATGTTCAGGTGATGTGGTCTATTCTGGACAAGTCCAAGGCCTCAGCCTGCAGCATCACTTCTTAACATATATAGATGGCTATGGCTATCGATAATTGAGGCCAAAATCTATCTCAAAAAACAGAAAAAACAAAGAGAAGAGAGAGAGCCCACGTCAGCAATTAGCAAATATGTGCATACAATTTGGGTCAAGGCTAGCTGAAAGTAGAGAAAAAGAAGGGGGGATTTGTGAGGCTTTTAATTGTAGAATTGCCCCCATTACAAGAAAGGTGTTTTGTTTAGTTTGTAATTTGTTAAATTAACGAATAGGCTAATCCATGTGACAAAAATCACATTGAGATTATTAATGGAAAATTTAGAAAAGTATTTTCATTTTCTTCTTATCTTCTTCTTATTTCTCTTGGTTTCTTTGTAACTACCACCTTATCTCTTCTTCCTGGTCCTCATTAAGAAGGCTTTTGCATTATTTTAAGAAAATTTGGAGACGTTAAGGTGAAGAATTTCAAACTACTTATGAGATGTTATATAAAAAAATTAAGACAAAATTAACCATACGTGATAGGTTTGTGATACCACTACTTCAGCGGCCTTTTTCACGTAAATCCATTTCCAATTGATCCATTATACTGAAAATAAAAAACAAATTTTTCATGGTCAACTGACTTGTTTTGCTTTATAGTCCATTTTATTGGTTAGAAAACTAATATAATATCTTAATTTGATGATATTATAGATCAGAATTTTTTGTATTGGCAACTGAATATATAAAATCTCCTTCACCAGTTTCTGTAAATCCATATAAATTAGCAGGACAAATCAAACAAGGTTCAGGGAATTCTCATGAAAATATCAAAAAGCTTCCAACTACTTTTTTCAGCAGTTTAATAAAATCCAACACATTGCTTTTGTAATAAATATATTGTGCTTCTTGTTGTACTTGCTGTAAAACAAATTTACTACCCAACATCAAAATTTCGCATCTACTCCATATGACACAAATGAACATGCCATTCATGGCATCGAATACAAACGGTTCGTTTGAAAACCCAAATTTTATTTTATAATAATGAGGAAATTTGTTTGGCAATTTTCTTCAATTTTCGTTTTATGCATAACTTAGAAATGACTTCTTTTTCTTTCTTTTTCGTGTTGTTGAATTGTGAATTTAAAGTTATAGAATGAAAAGAAGAGTGTATGACCTTTTTTATTTTTTAGGGTTCGGATGACTTTCGGTGCATTTTTAGTCGTTAGGTCCAAAGGTTGGTCTGAGGCACTCGAGGCCTGAATTTGAATCAATCAAAACCAAGAGTTGTGCGTCCGGGTCTAAGTCGACCCAAATGCTAAGTTTTGAGTTTGGAGTGCCTTGCACGTTTTGTGACGTAGAATTGGTGCCAAGGAAGGAGACCAAACTAATGAAATAAAAAAGTTGACTGATTTTAGGGAGATTTCAAAAAATTTAAAAGTGACACAATTTTTGATTTTGTCGTCAGTAAAAGGAAAACTGAAAACTGAAAAGAAAGGGTTATAGAACAAGGTCAAAACTTGCGATGGCGTTTTTAAAAAGTGACAAAAAACAATTATGCATATGTACCATGGTGCGAGTTCGATCTCTACCGATTCTCCCTAACAGCTAACTATTTAATCTACTAAACACTATCGTTTGTTAAAAAAATGTCAAAACTTACGTCGATGATTGTGTAACATTGGATTTGAACTTTAATGCAAGGACAATTCAAAGTTTGAGATTGTTTTTCAGTATATAAAAAAAAAAAAAAAAAGATTGAACTCTTCGACCTATCTAACCTTAATTCATTACCCCATCCACCGTCACCACCTAAGATAACCCCAAGATCTTGAAGAAGCTATAAGTTCTCCATGATTTGATGAAATTGAAGTTTTGGATAAGTAGACTTATGGAGATATAAAAATCAAGACGAGAGTCATGACTTTTTTTCTTTATTACTCAAACCTTTCTCAAGAAAACAAGACTAAAAACCAAAAACATGACACATGCATTTATTATCACCGATTGAAAACAGGCTAACAGCACACAATATCGATTAAATAAATCTTATACAATCTGTCCAAAACAAATAATGGAGGAACAGTGAATCACAATTTCTGGAGGAAACTGGTGGAACAAAGAAAATGTACCTGTCGATCAAAAGTACAAATCCAGTACAACAATGCCGTCCTCCAAATTGTTTGTGTCAGGCAGTTAACAGTATTTGATTTCTTAGTCGGTGGCTTTACAAAAAGGCCACACAAATTGACTCATAATTTGAATTGATCGATTTCAGGAATCAAAGCAGGGAAATTTGATATATAAGTAGCCTTGATTGGGGTTCTGGATCGTCACTAAAATATCACTGACAATGCAGGTGCAGGTCATCTCAGTTGATCTAAGTAGTCTGTCCGCCTCTCCACTTGCATTCACTCGAGTTAAAATTATCATTCCTCTTTGTAAAGTAGAGTAGGTTTAGAATATCAAATTGTGAGAATAAAGAAGTGTCAAACCTTTTTCTTTTTCAACCATCACTAACGCTTGGATGGATGGATGTGAATAATGAGTGAATCTGTCTTCTTCTTCCTTTAAAGATCAAATTGTCCTATTGCGGCAAGTGGGGATATGAGGATGATATCCTGAAGTTTGTAATGAAGGCTAGATGCCAAGCAAAAAAGTTTTATTTTATTTTATTTTTATTTTTTTGTAAGCATTTGAGTGCACAATATAAGCTGAATGAATAAAATGGAAAAGTGCATTCGTGTGTTATTCGGTCGTCGTATGCCACTAAAACTCAAGAAAATTTTTATATAGGACAACAATAAGGTTAGCGATGCTTTATGAAACAAAATGTTGGGTGTTTAAAAAGCAACACGTGCAAAAAATGAGTGTAGCAGAGATGAGAATGCTTCATTGGATGTGTGGGCACGTAAGATGGATCAGATTAAGAACGAGGATATTCGGGGTAAAGTAGGAGTGGCCGCAATTGAAGATAAAATAAGAGAAAGTCGATTAAAATGGTTTGGACAAGTGAACCCGAAGACCTACAGGTGCTCTGATTAGAATATGCGACGATGAGACAGCCCTTGTTGACGATCCTTTACTTCGACAGCATCTAGGGTTCCTCGAACAATGTGATATCTCACACCGGGTAAATCCTTAACCCTTCCCCCTCTTACTAAGACTACATAATGTTACTGTAAATTATGGCCAATACTATGTATGTAAGCAGTGATTTCAAATCCAGAGGTTAAGCGTACTCTGGCAAGTTTATGTAAGGTAGAGTTTGGTTTTTTGGGGGTGATAGTGGAAAAGTTCAAGGCAAAAAAGTTAGAAGAAGACTTTGAAAAAATTATAAGAAAATATATGAAGTAATTGGACCTGATAAAAGACTTGGCGCACGTGCACAATGGCGTTCTAAGATTCATATAACTAACCCTACTTAGTGGAATAAGGTTTGATGGTGGTTGTTGTAAGCATTTGAGTGCACAATGTGAGTTTGGGAATGCCTGCAACCGTTGTGTACAACTGACCTCTCACATCCAGCTCTTAACGTGCTGATTACGTGACAAGCAGATTTGAGAGGTCGGTTGTATACAACGGTGTTGTAAGTAAGAATTCATATATGGAGGGCCTTTACAGGGTTTGAGCAATGAACTTAAAGAACCAGTATTGGTGTCAAAATGACCAGCGAGTTTTCACTAGGTAGAAAATTCAGACAGACATCTGCTCTAGCTTGTCAACTACAGGTAACCTATTTCATGTTACAATTTACATCAGTCACATAATTCATAATCCCAGCTAGTCGCTTACAGATGCCCTATGATGAATCAGTTCCAACATGTTACTAGCTTCACAAGCAGAACATGCAATATGTGTGTGTGTGTGTGTATATATATATATATATATGTTTATGTATATATATGTATAAGTATATGTATATATATGTATATGTATATGCAGTGATGCATGAAGAATGAAAGTAAACAGACCTGCACCAATGGGAGCCATTTGGTTAAGTGAATTGCAGGGTGTCTTCTCCTTTCTTCTAGCAGATGAGTTCCAGCAAGTAATAGGGATTGCTCGAGTAATGGAACATGGTCTAGAGAGAGCAGGGACATCCTTATTATAGCTCTTAGGGTTTCCTCCAATACCGCCTATTATGGTAATTGGATTAATTCCTCTAATCACCATTTAATCCATATATTGTCCTCCCAAGGCATGTACTGATATCTTCCTTAATTATGTCTTTCCAATAGTCAACTAATGAGCTAACAATTCCACGATGCATGCTAATCAATCAGCTAATCACATTGAAGGCTGATTACTTGCCATACAAGTAACATCCTTCTAATTGTGATTCAAAACACAACACTGGACAATTCAACATGGTTCTTACATCCTCCCACTTTGAGTGTCAAGTGTTTTAATTTGATCGCAACATGTATCATGGTGATCACTGAATTATTAGCACAACGGTTGTCCTTATAAAACAGCCATGTCCATAATCAAAACACAGAACTATGGAAACTCAAATGCATATTTTTCTGCATTCTTGCTCCATAATTACTGGTGCATGATCTCAGTGCATGACTGCAGATTATGCTAAGGTGTATGGGACTGATTATCTTGATATCAGTTTCACCCATTTCAATAATCGAGCTTTAAGCTTAAGTTTTGGCTCACAACATCTATCTACAGCTAGTTTATGCAAGAGTATGAACAAAATAATAATCATCATGACACATTATTGGATAAATTCATAACAATTGATAAAATTTAGATGATGAGTGGTCTAACCATTACTCCCACTCATTTGCAGATTCAAATGTTTCATGAACTCTCATGTTATAAACATGTTTCTTGAACACTCCCACTAGCAAAGCCTTTGTCATGGGATCAACCAGCATGTAATTTGTGCCAATGTGTTCAATGCCGACAATCGTCTTCCTTATTTCATCTCTCACTTTCAGATACTTCATATCCCTAAGCCTGCAAGCTTGTGACCTTTTGTTATTTCTTGAGAAGAGCACATATGCTTTGTTGTCACAAAATAATTTCAATGGCATGTGGATTGAATCAACCACTCTCAAGCATTTGATAAGATTTCTCATCCATATTGCTTGCTTGGTCGCAGTGTAATATGCAATGAACTCTGCCTCCATGGTGGAAGAGGTAATTGAAGATTGCTTCTTGCTCTTCCATGACACTGCTCCATTTGCTACCATGAATATGTATCTACTTGTAGATTTCCTGTCATCTATGCCGCCAGCTAAGTCTACATCACAGTAGGCCATGATTTCAAGATTCTCCATATGATTGTAAAATAGCATGAAATCTCTTATCCTTTTCAAATATCTTATTACTTTCTTGGCTGCCACCCAATGAGTTGTACCAGGATTTGATTGAAACCTACCTAGTACACTCACATCGAATGACAAGTCAGGTCTTGTGTAAACTTATGCGTACATCAAACTTCCCAGTAGTGATGCAAAAGGCTTGTCTTTCATAGCTAGCCTTTCTAGTTCATTTTTAGGGCAATGACCTTTGCCTATAGGCATCTCTCATCCCGAGTACTTTTCCATATTGAATCTTTTGATAACTTTGTCAATATAAGCCTTTTGGGATAGTCCACGTGTAATCTTGTTTTCGTCTCATTGTATTTCAATGCCTAGAACAAAATGAGCTTGTCCCAAGTCCTTCATTTCGAAGCTGTCAGTGAGCATGTTCTTTGTTGTACTCAGAAGCTGCATATCTGAGCTTGCCAACAAAATGTCATCCACATATAGGACTAGAAAGATGAAATCTGATCCACTTACTTTCAGGTAGATGCAGTCATCCATTTTATTTTCTTCAAAACCAAAGTTGGATATGATTTCATCAAACTTGAGGTACCACTGTCTCGAGGCTTGCTCTAAACCATAAATTGACTTGTGTAGTTTGCAAACCATAGACTCATTCCCCCTTTCAACAATTTTTGCATGAAAATTTCTTCTGTTAACTCCCCATTTAAAAAGGTTGTTTTGATATCCATTTGATGCAGTTCAAGATTGAAGTGTGTTGTGACAGCCATTATAACTCTGAGTGAATCTTTGGACGAGACTAGTGAGAATGTCTCGTTATAATCTATCCCCTCTCTTTGAGTGAAACCTTTTGCAACCAATCTGGCTTTGTATCTCTGTACTTGACCTTGCGCATTTCTTTTTGTTTTAAATACCCACTTACAACCAATTGCCTTTTGAGATGCTTGTACCAGAGACTAGACCCTATTCTTTTTCATGGAATCAAGTTCTTCAAGCATTGTTGTGTGCCATAAGTGTGCTCGAGTGGATTCCATTGCCAGTTTGTATATGGTTAGATCATCAGTGTCACCAAAATCAGATTCAGATTCCTGCAAAAAACATAAGTAATTTGAAGAGAGAGCAGGTTTCTTGATTTTCTCAGACTTTCTCAATGGCATGGTGCTTGCTTGAGGATTGACTTGTGGTATAGGGATGTCAATACTCAATTGAGGTTTGACAGTAGTGGTGTTTGGAGCTTCTGCAACAGTTTCAGTCACATCATTGTTCATTGTAGTGTCAATGGGAAGATCATGAGCTTAATTGTGAATTGGAATGTTGACATGTGCTTTTTTTGTTGTCTCAAGTCACTCATGCAAGTTTTTGTCACTGGTGTCATGAATGAAATCAGTGGGGAGAAGAATGTTGGTTGCTTCAATAGTAGACTCAGGTGAATTATCAGTAAGTTCTTCAAAAGTGACAAAATATGTGGAGGAATGAGGTGGATCAGTATTCTCAATGAACTTTGCATTGTGAGTTTCTTGTATTCTCGTGTGAGAATTGGGACAATAAAACTTATATCCCTTCGATTTCTTTGAGTATCCAATAAACTTGCAAGTCATTGTTCTTGATCTAACTTCTTCTCATGTTGATTGTAAAATCATGCTTCTGCATCACAGCCCCAAATATAAAAGTGATTGAAGCTAGGCTTTCTTCCAGTCCAAAGTTCATAAGGTGTGAAATGCACTTACGTGCTTGGCACACGATTAACAATGTAGTTTGTAGTCTTGAGAGCTTCACCCCATAAGAAAATAGGCAACTATGATCTTAAAAACATGGATCTCACCATGTCTTTGAGTGTTATATTTCTCCTTTCTGCAACACCATTTTGTTATGGATTCCCAGGGGTTGTATATTATGCCATTATACCTTCTTGGGAGAGATAGGATGCAAAGGGTCCCAGTTGTTGTCCTTTTTCATTGTACCTACCAAAGTACTCACTACCTCTATCGGATCTCACTATTTTTATTTGTATTTCAAGTTGTTTTTCTGCTTCTAATTTGAAAACTTTAATACACTCCAAAGTTTGAGACTCGTGTAAGATTAAAAATAGGTAACAATATCGTGAGAAATCATCAATGAATGTTACAAAGAATGTGTTATCACAAAGTTTTATTTGGGAATGGACCACAGATGTCAGTGCGAATAATTTCAAGTAAATTTGGACTTCTTGTGGCATGCATTTTTCTGGCGTTAGTGAGTTTGCCTTTAAAACAATCTATGCAATCATTAAAATTAGGCTAAATAGCCAAAATGGTTTCTGAGATTTGCATAACTCATCACTTTGGTCCCTGAGATTTCAAATCAATAGAAGTGGTCCCTGAGATTATCCACCATCCATCATTTTGGTCCTTCCGTTAAAAACTCCGTTAAGTGTCCTGGAGCTCTTGGCCGGAAGTTTGGGCAATTTTCAAAGCTTTGTAACTCAATCGTTTCGTAACCAAATTTGACCTATAATACATCAAAATGAAGATAGGAAAGTGTAGAATAAGATTATACCAATTTGGAAGGCCAATGGTTGCTGGAGCTAGCCGGAAAATAGCCTCAAAGTTGACTAGTCCGAGGGAAAACTGAAAAACTCGCTGGAAACTGGGTTAACTTTAAACGTTTATAACTTCTTCAATACTCAATGAAATCAAGTGATTCAGAAATGAAAATCATACTTCTCGATGAGACAAAGAGAATGGTACCTTTTTTGACAGCTAACTCGACGTGGTTTGCCGGAAAACGGCTTGAAAGTGGCTGTCTTGGTCTCTAGTTAGCCACTTTTGAGTTATTTTACGGCCAAACCACGACAATTTAGCCGTAAAAAAGGTACCATTATCTTCATCTCGTTGAGAAGTATGATTTTCATTTTGAATCACTTGATTTCGTTGAGTATTGAAGAAGTTATGAACGTTTAAAATTTACCCAGTTTCCAACGAGTTTTCCAGTTTTCCCTCGGACCAGTCAACTCTGAGGCTATTTTCCAGCCATCTCGGGCAACCATTGGGCTTCCAAATTGGTATAATCTTATTATACACTTTCCTATCTTCATTTTGATAGGTCAAATTTGGTTAAGAAACGATTGAGTTACGAAGCTTTGAAAATTGCCTAAACTTCTGGCCAAGAGCTCTGGGACACTTAACTGAGTTTTTAACGGAAGGACCAAAATGATGGATGGTGGACAATCTCAGGGACCACTTCTATTTATTTCAAATCTCAGGGACCAAAGAGATGAGTTATGCAAATCTCAGGGACCATTTTGGCTATTTAGCCTTAAAACTATCAAAATTCAACTGTGGCAACATGTTTTGCTTCAATAGTGTGATGATTCTTTCTCTAGAAATGTTCCCCAGCCTCTTATGCCAAAGCATGAGGGATGTTTCATCAGTGAGCACTCTTTTAGAACCAGCAACGTTTACATTGAAGCATTCATTCACATAAGCACATTCTAATTGGCACATATCAGTTTTAAGAAAAGCATGACCAAGCAAAACATCTTTATTATTTGAAAGGAAAAATTTGACACTCTCACTGTCACCAGTAAATATAAAACCGGACTCAACTAGTTTAGAAGTTGAAATCAAACTCCTCCTCATTGAAGGTACAAAAAGAACCGGATTGGAGACCAAAATAAAACCAGAAGACAACTGCAACTTGACACTTCCAATTGACTTTACTGCCACTTTGCTCCCATTTCCCACAAAGGCATTGTAATTAGCTTTATTTGTCTCCTTTAGTTTTGTAAATCCCTGCAAACAATTGGTAATGTGAATGGAGCTGCCAGTGTCAAACCACTGGCTTTTTGGTGGCATAGAAACTAAATTAGACTCTACACAAACAAAAATATTTATAACATTACCTTTCTTAATTAACCAATGTTTGAAACCAGTAAAATCTTTTCTCAAGTGACCAACTTCTTTGCAAAAGTAACAAGGTTTATCAGTGGCAGGTGATATTTTCAGCATGCAAAATCTTACCCTTGTTGGCATGCACTAAGTTCACATTTTCCTTCTTGTCAGCTTTGAGTCTTTCCTCTTCTTGCACACACATGGAGATTAAGTCATTCATGCTCTATTTGTCCTTCTGAGTATTGTATGAGACTTTTAACTGACCATATTGAGTTGGCAAGGAATTGAGTGCCATATGAACAAGAAACTCATCTGACATTGGTACTTCGAGATCCTTGAGCTTTAGTGCAATGTCTGATATTTTCAGCATGTGTTCTCTTACATTCCATGAGCCATCATATTTCATGCTTGTGAGTTTGGTGAGTTGGCTACCAGTCTCAGCTTTCCCATATTCTTTGAACTTGTTTCCTTTGGTGTCAATAAGTTCTTTGGCTTTGTCACATTTCGGAATTCCACCTCTGACAGTCTCATTGATTGCTTTTCTCATTATTGCCAGTGCCATTTTATTTGCCTTATGCCATTTAGCATGCTTGGTTTTCTCTTCTGCAGTGCTTTGAGGGGTAACTGCTGGAGGTTGATCTTCATCACTAGCAATATCGAAATCCATGAGTCCCAATGCAATCTCAATGTCCTCCTTCCATTTCTTGTAATTGGAACCATTCAAGCTTCAATGTTAGTGAAGTTAAGTGAGGTCATTTCTACACCAATACAGACTCGCAAGACATTAGTGTTGTTCATGTTTCATATTGACAGATATCAGAGAATTAGTTATAATTTAACCAATTCCCAACTTCATGAGTTCGTGCAATTCAAAATCATCTTTAAACAGAGACTAATCACACTAGTTTTGCATAGCTAGTACATAAAATACAAAGGAAAATACATATAATTTCAACACTTTTGAGCAGATGAAATTTATGTGTTCTTGTTAATTCCATGTCCTACTATACATTGGTTTAAAGTCTCTCAGAACCAATGAAACACTTTTAAGCAGAATCATTTTCAACAATGACTATAAACCACTATTTTGTCATAAGAAGGTGATAAACAAGTCTACACTTTTGAGCAGATGAGCATGTTAGCATGTTATCCTGCAATTTCGAATTCCATGAGTTGTCTTATCTGAATGACAAATTTTTGAATTCTAGTTATGATTTACAGTGTTTGTATATATGTGTGTGTGTATATATATATGTATCAATAGCGGAAGCATGTTATAGGATCGATTTTTAGTATATACATACACATATTAGCAGCATATAGCGGTTAACACAAATATCGGTAATTGGATTTTGATATCATGTGTTTTGAGTGATTGCCAGACATATTGTTTGGCTCTGATACCAAATGTAAAATGTATCAGTTCCAATGTGTTACTAGCATAACAAGTAGAATATATATATATATATCAAGGATAAAAATATAATAACACCTACAAGGGAGAATACTTAGAGGATAAGGAATCTTAGTTTGTTTTAGTTGGTTTCCTTTTCTGTTAGATGTAATAGTTTGTGTATAAATACCCAAGTGTAAACATTATTCATTTATGCAATGGAAATATTTTTTCCTAATATGGTGTCAACTGCCACTAGTCTTACGACAACTCTTCTTCTTCGATCCTCATTTCCCGCTTCTCTCTGCATCGCTTGAATTTCCTCTTCTTCTCCGATCAAATTGATCGATTTCTTGATCTTGATCGTGAATTCTTCCTCAATCTTCAGCTATGGTGGACTCTGCATCTCCATCTTCTGGATCAGATCCTTCTATTCATCAGCTTCCTACAGAAACTCCCAACCCTAATTCTACGATTTCTTCGTCAATCACCATCCAAAATATTGGATCTATGGTTCCATTCAAGCTTACAACCACCAATTACCTGACTTAGAGTGCTTTATTTGCTCTGATCTTCCGTCACTACAATCTTACTGGTCTCATCAATGGAACTATGGCAGCGCCACCCAAATACCTTCTTGATTCGTCAGGAAATCGAACTGCTACTCTCAATCCTGCCTATGTCACTTGGTTTGAGAATGATTAGAACATTCTCATCTGGATTAATTTAACTCCCTCTCTGAATCTTTCATCCCTTACACTGTTAGTGTGACTTCTGCTCATGAACTTTGGGCGAAGTTGGAATTGCGACTCGCCTCTACATCGCATTCTTATATTCACGAGCTCCAATCCCATCTTCACAATATTGTTAAAGGTGAATCAACTGCTGCTCAATATATCCAGCAAATTGAAGAAATCGCAGATGCACTTACAAGTGTCGATGCTCCGGTTGATGATTCAGAACTAATCTCAATCACTATTCATGGCTTACCTCCTGAATTTGACTCCTTTGTGGATGCCATTCAATTTCACCTTGGTTCTACGACTATTGATGAATTGCACAGCTTACTACTGAGCAAAAAGATTCAACTCACTACTCGCAAAAAGACAGTTTCAACTGCACCGTTTCAAGCGTACAATTCTTCGGCTGGTATTCTTCCCTTGCCTGCAAACCATAATTATCAAGCATTTGTTGCTCATTCTGTCTCTCAATTCAACAACCAAGGTCGCAATGTGGAGCAAAATTACCAGAATACAAATCGTGGTCATCATCAGAATCGTGGTAACTATCGATTCAACACTGGGATAAACAACTACTCTCGTAACACCACACAAAGATTCAACTGTGGAGCTCACAACAATTACTCCTCCAACCAGAAGATTTTGTGTTAGATTTATCACCAATTCGATCATGAAGCCTATGACAATCTTTATCGCATGGATCAAAACTATGGTGGCAAATCCTCTTATTCTGCTATGGTTGTAAACACCTCACCATCTACACCTACTTGGATAGTAGATTCTGGCGCCATCTCGCATATGACAAACTCGTATGCTAATCTTCAAAATCCAGAATCATATCATGGCCCCAAGCAAGTGTATATTGGAGATGGCAAAGGTTTGCCTATTCTCCACTCTGGTTCTTCTTGTTTACATTCTCCATATAATTCTTTTGCAATGAAACATGTTTTACATGTTCCTGATTTGAAGCATAATCTTCTTGTTGCCAATTAATTTCTTCTTGATAATTGGTGTTCAATGCATCTTTATCCTTTTCACTTAACTATGAAGGATCTTTCTTCGGGGATGATGTTTTTTAAAGGTCCAATTTAACATGGCTTCAATTCTTTTCACTCATCATCATCTTCTGCAACTACTCAAGCACTCACTGCCCCTGTCAAAGCTCCAAGGTATCTCTGGCATCAAAGATTGGGTCACCCATACACTAAGATCATCAATAAATTGGCATCTCAGTCATCCATTTATGTTTTTGAAGGTTCAAATAAGAATTTTTGCTCAGATTGTGCACTAGGGAAATGTTCGAAGCTTCCATTTTCTAGTTCTAGTTGTACTACCCACAAACCTTTAGAACTAATACATATGGATGTATGGGGACCCTCACCAACTGTTTCTCATCATGGGTTTAGGTACTATGTCATCTTTATAGATGACTATACTCGTTATTGTTGGTTCTATCCCTTAAAGTGCAAATATGATGTACTCTCCACTTTTATGAAATGGAAATTACTTGTGGAAAAGTCTCTGGACAAACACATTATTGCATTACGATCTGATTCTGGTGGTGACTTTGTTAGTAGTGCTTTCTCTCAGTTTCTATCAACCAATGGTATTCATCATCAACTTACTTGTCCACACACCCTTGAGCAAAATGGGTGTGCGGAACGTAAGCACAGACACATAGTTGAGACTGCTCGGACTCTCTTAACTGCATCTAAAGTCGCTCATGCCTATTGAGTATAGGCCTTTGCTACATCAGTTTATCTCATCAATAGACTACCAACAACTTCAAGATCTTCCCCCTAGCAGTCTCTACTCAACAGAATCCCAAATTACAAGTCTCTTAAGGTTTTTGGTTGCTATTGTTTCCCATGGTTAAAATCGTACACATCTTCAAAACTGGAGCCTAACAGCCTAAATCACAAGGGCTATCTCTGTCTTGATCCAATCATTCACAGCATATATATTTCATGGCATGTGCTTTTTGACGAGCTCAGTTTTCCTTACCAGTCTCAAATTTCTTCACCCTCCAAACCTGTTACCTCTACAGTAGCTCAATCTACCATTTCCTAATCTCTTACTTTTCACTATTTTTCCTCCAACCCTGTACTCATCAACATATCAGTGCAAATCAATGTTGCTACATCTTCTAATAATCTATCTACCTCCAATCCCTCACATCCTGCAATCATATCATATTCTTCCATTACTTCACACTCTTCTTTTTCCCAAACACACCTTCCCACCAATATTCACCCAATGCAGACAAGATCCAAGTCTGGCATTTTTAAACCAAAGGCCCTAACTGCAACTAAACATCCTCTTCCTCCTCATCTTGCAGTTGATTATGTTCCTAAAACCTATCTACAAGCTTCCAAACACTCTCATTGGCGCATAACAATGCAAGAAGAGTTTGATGCTCTTCTCAAAACTAGCACTTGGTCTTTGGTACTTTTCTCCTATTCTCACAACCTTATTGGATGCAGGTGAGTCTTTCAGATAAAGAGAAAACCAGATGGCTCGATTGACAAAAATAAAACACCTATTGGTTGCAAAAGGGTTTCATCAATAAGAAGGATTAGACTACACTGAAACCTTCAGTCCAGTTGCCAAACTTATGACCATTTGACTTATTCTCACTCTTGCAGCTCAATTTGATTGGTTCCTCAATCAACTAGATGTAAGTAATACCTTTCTACATGGCACACTTACTGAATCAGTCTTTATGCAGCAGCTACCTGGCTTTAAAGATCCCACAAAACCAACTCATGTTTGTCATCTACACAGATCCTTTTATGGCCTAAAACAGGCTCCTCGAGCCTGGTATGACAAACTTCATCATGCTTTGCATTCTCTTGGGTTCACAGGTTCTCAAAGTGATAATTCTTTGTTGTGAAAAGATCTCCATCATTGGTTTTCATCCTAGTCTATGTAGATGATATCTTGGTCGCTGGTCTAGATTCTGCAGCATGTCAAGAAGTTATAACTCAACTTAGTGCTCTTTTTCCCTTCAAGGATCTTGGTGCACTTCATTATTTCCTTGGTATTGAAGTCAAAAGATCATCCTCTGGTTTCTTCATATCTCAAACTAAGTACATTTTGGATCTCCTAACCAAAGCCAAAATGGAAGGGGCTAAACCTTGTAGCACTCCCATTAGTACCACAAAACTTGATCACTCTTCTCCACTTCTTGACAACGCTTCTGCATATCAATCTTTGGTTGGAGCACTTCAGTATTTAACCTGGACGAGACCTGATATGAGTTTTGCAGTCAATTTGGTCTGTCAATTCATGCACATGCCATGAGTTTCACATCAGCAAGCTGTCAAAAGCATTCTCAGATACCTCAAGGGGTCTATTGATCTTGGTTTATGGTTTTCCAAGAGTTCCATAGCTCAATCTCTTAAAGCCTTTTCAGATGCCGATTGGGCAGGTTGTTCATTGGATAGACGATCAACTGGTAGATATTGCATCTTCTTTGGCAACTCACTCATTAGTTGGAGCGCCAAGAAGCAACCTACTGTCGCTCGATCTTCAACAGAAGCAGGATACCAGTCTCTTGCAAACACAACTGCTGAAATCACTTGGATTTGCAAGTTGCTCACTGACATTGCTTATCCTCTATCTTCTACTCCATAGTTATGGTGTGACAACGTTTCTGCAATATCATTAGCCAAGAATCCTATATTCTATGCTCGGACCAAGCATGTTGAAATCGATATATCACTATATACAAGAAAAGGTTCTTGCAAATCAAGTTTCTCTACAGTTTGTTCGAACACATGACCAAATTGCTGACATATGTACCAAATATCTTTCCAAATCCAGGTTCATGATTCTGCGAGACAAACTTCAACTAAGAATTCCCCAGTTTTGTTTGCGGGGGGATATCAAGGATAAAAATGTAATAACACCTACAAGGGAGAATACTTAGAGGATAAGGAATCTTACTTTGTTTTGGTTGTTTTCCTTTTCTGTTAGCTGTAACAGTTTGTGTATAAATACCTAAGTGTAAACATTATTCATTTATGCAATGGAAAATATTTTTCCTAATATATATATATATATATATATATATATATGTATGTATGTATGTATGTATGTATATATGGGATAGGATCAAGGGACAAAGATTTTGACAAACATTTTTACACTTCTTTGTAGCTTTTAGATCTTATAAGATCCAATGGTCTTGATTAAGAGTGATACGGAGACTTTTAAAAATCAAAGACTTGGATGATGGGGTAGATTATAACTAATAAGGAAACCACTAATTTAAGTTAAAATGAATATCAAATAATAATAAAATTGAAAAAGAAATAATCAAACTTGTGTAAAGGCAAAAAAAAACAAAAAAAAAAAAAACATGAAAATTCCATTTCCATCTTTACCGAAGAGGACTGCAATTTCGAGATAAAAGTCTTTATTTCCTTCAAACAAAGAACCCTAATTACGGAAAAAACATGATACCAGGTAGTTTTGCTTTGAGAATCATTTAGGGGTTTGTTTTTAGTTTAAGCACCCTAGTCCTAGGCTAGCAATTCAATCACTTTGCCACCTCCATAATAAAACCCTATCGAGCCAAGAATGTTTGAGATTTTTGCAGCCACAAACTCATCAACCATTCATTTTGCACAGTATTTAAAAAAAAAAAAAAAGGTGAAATCCAGGAGTCAAGATTGAAGATTTAGAATTTAAGGTTTTGTTCTAAGAAGATTCGAGAGACTGATAGCTTGATTCGTTGTAGTGTGCATCAAAATTTCGTATCAATCAAATTAGACTATCACAAGTAGTGAAGGCGCGAGAACATAGATCTGTCTCCTCATCTTTCTTAGGTCTTCTTCAATTATGGGTATTGCATTCTTTTTTTCACTCCACATTTTTTTTTCCTTCAATTTTATAGTATTAGATATCTCTATTTAATTGAAATTAGTGCTTTCCATATTAGTTATAATCCACATAATCATCCAAGTCATTTAATGTTTAGAAATCTCCACATCACTCTTAATCTAGACCATTCAATGTTGTAAGATCTAAAGGTTATAAAGGAGTGTAAAAATATTTGTCAAAATGTTTGTCCCTTGATCCTATTCCTATATATATATGCAGTGATATACGAAGAATGAAAGTAAACAGACCCGCACCAATGGGAGCCATTTGGTTAAGTGAACTGTAGAGTGTCTTCTCATCTCTTCTAGCAGAAGAGTTCCGGCAAGTAATAGGGATTGCTTGAGTAATGGAACATGGTCTAGGTAGAGCAGGGACATCCTTATTATAGCTCTTAGAGTTTCCTCCAATACCGTCTATTATGGTAATTGGATTGATTCCTCTAATCAACATTTAATCCATATATTGTCTTACCAAGGCATGTACTTGATATCTTCCTTAATTAGGTCTCTCCAATAGTCAACTAATGAGCTAACAATTCCACGATGCTTGCCAATCAATCAGCTAATCACATTGAAGGCTGATTACTTGCCATGCAAGTAAAATCCTTCTAACTGTGATTCGAAACACAACACCGGACAACTCAACATGGTTCTTACACCCTATACTTAATTTAAACCATCACAGCTGTTTTAATTCACCGAGCAATCTTTCTTTCGCTTCAAGGGCCTCCACTTCCACGGTAGATAGAAGATCAACGATGGGTTCGTATACATCCCGCTCCTTTCTTTTCCTGATACATTTAGGAGCAAAGTGGCAAACCACTATCAGTATCTTCACTTTTTCTAACAACTCTATCAACTAAAAGAAATGTTACACACAAGGTACTGAACTTAATCATATCAATCAGAGGGTTGTAATCAGATAAAAATGATGTTCCAACGCTGGAGGGTGAATGAACCCTAGATATTGAACACATAATATAAGGGACGCTATCAGTGGGCAAACTCTCAATATTGATCGAGAAATTCAGTACAACCTTGTGTTGGAACTCATATGATCTTAACATGAACCCTAAATCACATATTGAGGTATACGACTAGAACACTTACCTGTTGAAGACATTGTTGCAACCCAAGAACTGCTTCTACTCACTAGGAGACCTTTATATTCATATAGTGATAGAACCTATATCGCATAACACTTTCTTTGTGAGCAGGGAATTCTTGTACTTATAGGGGCAATGGCAGCCAACTCCCATGTATCATGGAGGGTTGGTTATTTTCCCGTTGCCTCAAATCCCTAACATGCAGGAGCAATTGTGATTAGTGCACATTTTCAAATGCACATTGGAAGTGTATTCCTCAATTATAGGAGATAGCTTTACACGTATTCAAACTCTATTTGATTTGTGTTAACAACCTATTACCTCTCCTTTATCCTAACTAATGAGTCCACATAGGATTCTTACATCTTGCACTGTCTTCTTCACTTAAGAGAGTGAATTTGGAGGCGTGTAGGAATTTAGAATCTGTATGTGCCTTGAATAGGTTAGCATCCACAAGCTGAAAGAAAGTATTCAACGAAAGGTTCGTTTGATAACCATTTCATACGTAGTTTTTAGTTTTCTTGATAGAGATAGAGGAAATGCACATGGAAGAATGAGGAATGAAAAAATTGGAGTGAGGAGGGTGGGAGGAGAGAGAAATGAAGGAGAATGAAAGAAACAAAAACTAGATAAAGAAAACCTACCAAATTGTTTTCATTTTTAGTTTTTAGTTTTCATTTTGAGTACTCTCGAGTGCACATTTCCTTCTACTTCCTTCCAGTTCCCAGCACCCTCCGTCCCTCTTTTCTCCCATGTATTTCCTACTCCTAGTCCTAACAAAAAGGTGAAAAAGGGAAAGCGTGTGAGAAAGAAAGAGTCACAGCCAGATATCAAACAATACCCGCAAGAGACTTCAACAACCGGGGGCACACACATATCAGGTCAGACATTCGCATCTTCTTCTACTGAATACCCAGAATCCTACCTCTAATGCTTGGACTGGGCAGATATCGGCTTAAGGCAGCAACCGCCAGGCTTGCCGAAGGGTCCCATTCATTAACGGCCGAGAAGGAAACATTAACTTATGACTCCGAAATCGATCTGCGAGGCAGTCTGTCCTTCATGAAAAGGGCGAGTGTTGCACGTTACTGTTTATAAAGAATATAAACACAAGTCCAATCCGTGTGGGATATGAACTAAGATATCTACAAGTCGCCCAAGAATAATAATTCTACATGATACAAAAACTCCAATGCAAACTAGGGGCTTATTTGGATGTGGTTTTAAAATGACTGAAAGTGCTTTTACAAAAAATGATTTTGGGTTCCAAAAGCACTTGAAGGGTGCTTTCTGCAAGAAGCACAAGTTATGTGATTTTTCCAGGAAGCATTTTAAATGCTTTTGCAGAATTTACTTTAAGTGATTTTTACTAAAGATTGGTTTTAGAAACATTTTCACCAAAAGCTATTTCAATCATTTGAAAAGCACATCAAAACGAGTTCTCCTTATTCATGCAGAACTAGACAACAACAGTAGCAATGGCACGTTAGGACTCAACAACAACAGGAAGCATAGGTGATGCAGACGTCTTTGCTTTAACACAAACGACAGATCTTTTGTTACGTGTTTATATATTTTTAGTTTTTAAGTCCTTGTCTAAGTGGCAAGAGGTGGATTGTCATCCCACATAAGAGAAAGAAAGAGTTTAAATATAATAATTCAACTTTAACTAGCATTGGTGTTGTTAGACGGTGTTGTTAGAGTGGGACCCTTAACCCGTCGACCTGAAAAATTCAACCATGCGAATTTGCTTTCTATTAGAAATGTGATTTTTATTAGAGTTTTTATCACAAATGGTCCCTGAAATTAACCCATCTCATCAAGATGATCATTGAAATTGAAAATCAATCAATGTAGTTCTTGAAATTGGGTGTCGCAAATCAATGTAGTCCTTCTGTCATAACTCGGTTAAAAATTCTATTATATGCTGATGTGGCAAGTGACGTGGCACACTTTATATTAAAAAACTAATAAAATATTATTAAAAACTAAAAAAAAATCATTTAATATATTTTTTTTTTCTTCTTCTTCTCTTCTTCTTTTTGGGTTGTAGCGAACTTAGTTTTTTTTTTTTGGTAAAGTACAAAAAACTACCTCAACTATTGGTGTCACAACATTTTCATACCTTATCTTTAGAATTTGGTCCAATGTTATACCTTCTTTTACTTGGCCGTTTACTTTTCAGTTAAATGCTGACGTGGCTTGATTCGAGGCCCACTTTCTATTAAAAAGAAATTATTTAATATTTTTTAAATATTAAAAGAAAAGTAAAAAAAAATTATTTGATTTGGTTTTTTTTTTGTTCTTCTTCTTCTTCGCGGGGGGGGGGGGGATTTTTTTGTCTTGTTTTTTTTTTTTTTTTCTTTTTCTTCTTCTGGGTTGCAAATTTGGTTTTTTGTTTTTCTTCTTCTTCTTCTTCTTCCTCCTCCTCCTTCTTCCTTCTTCCTTTTCTTCTTCTTTTGGGTTGCAGATTCAGATTCGATTTTTTTTTTTTGGTTCTTCTTCTTCCTCCTTTTTTTTGGGTTGCAAGAAGGGAGCTGGATGGGGGAAAAGAGAGAGAAGAGGGTAGGTTGGGAGGGGGGGGAGAAAGGGCACGAACAAAAGGTTTTTTATTTTTAAATAATTAATTATTATTTTAACATTTAAAAAATATTAAATGATTTTTTTTAGTTTTTAATAATATTTTATTAGTATTTTAATATAAAGTGTGTCACGTCACTTGCCACATCAGCACATAACATAATTTTTAACGGAGTTATGACAGAAGGACTACATTGATTTGCAACACCCAATTTCAGAGACTCCATTGATTGATTTTCAATTTCAAGAACCCTCTTGATGGGATGAATTAATTTCAGAGATCATTTGTCATAAAAACCTTTTTTTTTATTATTATTTTTTTTAATAATCCTTTAGCCTATAGGTTTTTTTTTTTTGATATTTTTTTTATTAAGATTAATGTGTTTTAGCTAGGACAAGCAAAAAAGCCCGCGCCATGCCGCGGGTTTACAACTCTAGTCACACATAATTACAAAAATGTTTCTAATCTACTACTACATATATACAACCATACTCACAATCTTATTTACACACACTAATCAGCATTTAAAACATGTTAAATGGAGGGAGTTTTACCCTAGTACAAAACTTGATAAAATTAAACAAATCCCCATGTCATTGATTCTTCATTTTGACCCCTGCTCTTATAAACTGGGCTGAATGTTGCACATAGACCGTTGATTTCCACCGCAAAGAGGGATTCTCCATCATCACCACTATTGGTGTTCTCTTCCTGTTTTCCTTTGCCCATATATTGGAAATTCCAATTTTGAAGCCATTTTCTCACACTAAATAGCAAAAAAATAAATTTAAAAATTAGAGAAAAACAAAGAAAAGCATCTAATAACTTATATTTGGAGACAGAAAAATAAGCAAAACCCACTTGAGAACTCACCATAAAAAACCAAACTTTACCCAAGAAAACTCCAAAAAACTAAAAAAAAATTGAAGAACCCACTTTAACTTTACACAGAATGCGGCAAAGGAAAGACAAAAAAAGAAAAGAGTAAAGCCATCAAGCTCAACCCTTTAATTTAACTCCAAAAAAGTTAAACACAACCCCATTGAATCATTAATCTTACTGTATCGACAAATTATTATGGCCAAACTTTTGGTGCCTATCAAAACCAAGTTTTCACGTATATACAAAGCATATAAATTCTTCAGTTTTGGACATTCTTAAGCATTGTACAACACTGTCATATGATTGTGTCTGCTCCATATCAAATACCTCATAATATAGGTGAATCAAGTGATTACAAGTATATATATGTTTATAACGCGACGTAGAACAAAGTTTTGTTTGCCAGTCTATAGCATCTTAAAACAATGATAAAAAGTTGATCCCATTTCAATGGCACTAAGTCAATTGAGACACAATCATATGACAAACTTTTTCATTACAATCATAAACAGAGATCTATCATAAAAGCTCTCATAAGCTTATTTTAAGCTCTCAAGCAGCCACAAATGTTGTATCGGTTCGTACAGAAAAAGAAGAGATGAACCGGACTAAACATTAGTAAGAAAATCTCAGGGGTCTTATTATTTTCAAAGCATCCATTACCTCAACTCATTTTAAAATATTTTTGAAATATGGTGTCCTTCAATAACCTGTTAAACAGAACATAGGAATGTTGTTGGGATTAGTCTACATTTCTTTGAATTGTTAGGTATTTGACAGTCCAAATCTTTTCGTTATCTTAATTACAATTGCTAACCTCAGGAACTTGCAATCAAATTCTCCAAAGAATAGCCAATAACATAATGATGGTAATATACTTTCTTATAAAACAAAACAGATACAATCTGTTTTTCGTCATATTCTAGAAATGAGTAAATTTTCAATTACTTTCTCAAACAGTGTGTGCGTATATATAAATTTTTGGGCAATCTGGGTAATTCAATCCCCTAGAAAATAAGTTCACTGAACATGATTTCATAAACAAAAAAAAAAAGGCGGAAGCTTGATGCATGCCCAGAAATCAAAAGAACATAAAATTTTCATTGCGTATGAACCGTACCAACAAAAAAAACCCAGAAATCTAAATTAATAAAAAAAAAATCCAGACAACTGAAAAACCCACCCCGGTTGAATTGAATAAATCCCAGCAAACTCAAATAAATAATTATATATTTAAGACCGAAAACGGAAGCCAACGTAAGGTACCTCAAGATTGAGAGAGACAGAGCTGAGATATCAATGACAGAACAGGAGGAGGAGCTTCTGGGGATTTTTCTTGCAGAAATTTTCCTAGCTGCTTGTACACCTTGAAGAGGTTGTAGAATTACACGTCTCACCCACGCCTGTACAAAATGAGGTGAAATTAGGGAATAATTTTGGAAAATAGGGTACAAATTCAAAATTCCAAAAACCCAAATTGAACACAAAACATCAGAATTCCTAATCAATAGAACGTGAAAAACTGAAACCTATCGAAAATGTAAAAAGAGAGAGATCGAAATACAATTGGGGTTAAGTTCGAAAACCCTCGTTGAAACAGTAACGATTCGAGGCATGTAACAACTGTTCCTTGTTCCTAAGATGAACAGGAGACAACTGGCGGTAACGATGAGGTCGGATTCACCAGCATTCGGACGGCAACAGCTCGCTGTCGTCACTAGCAGAGTCATGGAGAGGAGCGAGAGAGAAGAGAGAAGAAAAAAATAAAAAAGATCAATATATAGTTTGTATAATAATGGCATACCTGTAATAACAAAAACCTAACAGGGGCAAAAAAAGAAACACACTGTGCTTATGAACAGTGTTTCAATTATATTTGAGTTTTAGTATTGGGAATTGTTATTAGCATAGTGTATTTTTCCTTCTAATAATAGAAAGTTTGGAGTGCCAAATGAGATTTTTGAAGTGCTAATAACAATTCTCTTCGTATATATTGAATTTGTTATTTGCTGAACTAGTCAAACTCTCAGTTGTGGCCTTGAAGAAGGTCACTATACCTTCTTGATGTGGTACCAATGTTTGATAATATTTGGTTGCAAGGGTTCCGAGATCAGTTACTGATGCACCGCCAACTCAAATTACACGGTAAAACAAAAACAGTAAAAAATACAGGCACTGTCACTAATTTCTGATGAAAAATTAGCAGCACTTAATTGTAGTGAAATTGTTAGATAAGGAAAATAAGAAAAACAAGGCACCTAAACCTAAAATGCCTCTAAAATATTTGGTAGAGAATAGATTATTTCACTTATATACACATTTTTTTTAGGAAAACTAATGAAAATGGTTTGAAAATTTTGAGTTTTAGCGATAAGGACAAAATAAAAGATAAAGTAAATAGTACCAGGATTAACTTTTTAGTGTAAAAATATGATTTTTCGTTAAAGTGAACAGTACCGTAAGCTTTTCGTTAAAGTTCCTTTTTTTTTTTTGTAACCACTTACACACACACGCACACAAAATGTATACCTTCATGAATAAGATCGCATTGTACATATAGTAATGGAACGTGCTCGTCCAATCTAATACCAATTAATTAGCAATAGCATGGATAGACTTGAGATATTTAAAATATTTAGGCAAAGCTTCTTTTTTCGATGTGGAATATCTAAACGTAGTTAATTGTACATCCACAGAAATAGTTCAACCTTTATTTGCGTATAGTACTTTTTTGACAATGATAAGTCTTGCGATTCATTCGATAGACGATGCGCAGGGAAAACTCCGCAAAAGTTCTGGAGTGAGGAGGGAGGGTTTCTGGATCAGCCAATGCAAAGAAAAGAGAAACATGAGTACCGTTTCCGTCCGAGTTTCCCTTCGGATAGAACACTATCTTCCTGTAACCACAAACAGTACGTGAAATTTAAGGACAATGCCTCATTTATAAGTTGATTTGATCTTCAAGAGCAATGCTTCATTGGGCACTTTATCTGCTAGACTATATTTCAAATTGCATAGCGAAATTGGCTAAAACAAAAATTATTTATGTTGGTGATGGCCCATGCTTGGCCATGTTGGTGGAGCAATACTTTAGTACTAAAAACTATTTGTCGTTGGAAAATTGAGTTCCACATCATGTAGTATTACAAAATAATATACAATTTATAAGTGAGAGGTTCACTACTAATGTTATTGGGGTAATTTGATAAAAGTGACATTTAATAATAGGTAGTTAAGTTGTGGATAATATTAGTGATGTTGGTGAGTGGATGACAGGTGATGCTGGGTCAAAAAAGTTGACCATGCTGGGCACAAGGGCATTAAACGAATGAATAAGCCTTCGAAATGTGAGTTGGCTCTAGTGAATGAATAATGAATGGGCTCTTGAAAATATGTGTGAGCTCAAACATAATGAAATTGACCAATTTTTACGTGAGAATTGATTTCCGGTGTGAAACTGTGTGGATCTCTCGTGAGGAGGCATGTTAGAAAATATAGTCGGACGCTAGAAATATAACAAAATAATATACATTTTATATGAGTAACAAAGGCTTTTTAGCCAAAATGGTCCCTGAGATTTGCATAACTCTTCAATAGAAGTAGTCCATGAGTTTGTCCATCATCAATCATTTTGGTCATTCCATGAAAAATCTCGATTAAATAAGGCTAAAATGACAAAAAATTGTCAAATATTTTGACCCATTGTTTATTAAACTGAGGGTGTTTTTGTTATTTTGGTCCTTATTTAATATAATTTTCATGGAATTACCAAAATGATTGTTGGTAGACAAACTCAAGAACTACTTCTATTGATTTCAAATCTTATGGACCAAAGTGATGAGTTATGCAAATCTCATTGACCATTTTGGCTAAAAAGCCACGAAGTTGACACGTTGCTGAGCGAGTTTCTAGAATGCGTCTCTTTCGACAGAGTCAAATTCTTCGGCGCTCAAATCCCAGTCGTCGTCCTCCAACGCCATTGTTGGACAGGAAATTCAGAGAGTTACAGTGCCGAGTCACAGACTCAGTGAGTCACCACTCTTGCATTTGCAGAGCATTTGAAATTTTGGGGTTTTGGATTTTGACCTTTTTGCGACTTGAACGTCTCTCTTAAGCGCCAAAAATGAAGAAAGTAACGGTGAAAAACCTGATGGCGTTACACGCGTAATTTGGGCGCTGAACTCTTTACATTATGATATTTATGTAACCAGCCCAACAAACAGCCTTTAGGCTTCCTATCTAAGCCCATCATCAGGATGGCCCACCAGGCCCAAACTATTTTTCTTTCATTATTCTTTAGGAATTTTCTTTTAATCATGGTTTTCAATCTGATTTAAGGAAAACGAATACCACACAACAATAAATACAAAACAAACGATCAAGGTGCATACCAACCATCGAGTGGAACATCAAAGTCAAAAAGACATGGTAGACTATGAAGATGGTTTCTAGTGACACTTCACAACATTTTTGCATCCTTTACAAAACGACTTATGTTAGACATGTCCAAGGACAAATATGACATGGTTGAGAACTTGAGACGATTTTAAGAGAGCCACTCTCTAAATTACCCCTTTCTTAAGTAGCTAGAGCGTGAATGAGTTGGGAAGAATACATTTCAAATCGGCAAATCTAAATAGGCAACAAATCACCGAAAACTTAAGAAAATGAATAGTGAAGAAAGGAAACCACCACTTTCAATTTCCAGGGAGATTTTCAATCAAATGAACCCCTAAACCATCAAGAAACTGATCAGGTGCAAAACCCACTGAGCACCGCGACCACCACTTCCTGAATCAAATGAACCACTAAACCATCAAGAAACTGATCAGTCGCAAAACCCACTGAGCACCACGACCACCATTTCCAATTTTCAAGAAGGTTTAATTTTGTAGAGGATGAGAAGGATACACTGCCTGAGGATGATCTGTTGAGTTCACTACTTTCATCCTGTTTGATGTTTGTTTTAGACATTATGCACACTTCCCACTTTTATCCTTAGTCTATGTATTTTTCTCTCACCTTGGGTTTTACCATAACGAGGTTTTGGGAGTTTTACTACCAATGCATACTTTCTTAAGTTTGAGACTCGTATTCGCCCGTTGTACCGCCAACTTCATCAACTGTTCTACCTTATCTGCTGAAGATCTCATGAAATGTTTTGTTGAGTATTTACACACTCAAAGGGGAGCGTTGCAATCATATTTGGAAAAATCCTAGTGTATCTAGGGATAAAATTTATATTCCTTTTAGTAGTCTAATTCATATTAGAGTTGTAATACTAAAAGGGTAAGGATTTTATCTATCATACTTCTATAAATAAAGGCACAATACGATGATACAACACACATCTCATTATTAAATCTCTCTCTTCTCTTTCTCACCACCGTTGGCCTTCCTCTCTCTATTTCCTTAGAATAACTCAGTTAAATACGCCTACAACATACACAAGTTTTTTTATTGCTAGAGAAAAGTGAAAATTAATATATTAAGTATAGGTCCAGTTAATCGATTGTAATATAGATAAAAGCATATTATGATGATGATGATTTTTCTTCTCAATCAAAAACTTTTTTAAGAAGACGAAAAATTTTGGGGCCTGCAGAAGTTCAGGGCCCTATATCAGTGCACCTTTTGCATACCCCTAACGTCGCCTCTGCTCCGAGGGCAGTGACATTGACCTCCACTAAAGTGACTTTTGAGATGAATGTTGGGAACCCCTAATCCGGACCAAAAGCTCTGAACCTGCGAGTAGCTACAAGAGGAAAATCAAATCGATTCTCATTAACTGCCGCCGCCCCACATCATCCCAATGTTGAATAGAAACTATACATAACATGTTACACAGAAGAAGGGCCAAAGGTATGTTTGGAATGCAGATGATCTACGATGCGCAAGGAAAACTTTGTAAAGATTTTGTAGCGAGAATGTAGTTTTTTTGCACCAACCAATCTTAGGTAAACAACAAGATGAGTACCCTTTGCATGAATAATTCCCCTGGGATAAAGTCTTCCTGCAACAATTTAAGGAAGAATATTAACTACTTTGGTTAACCTCCTCTCTGCAATAATGTCATTTATGACTATATTGACATTTATGCCCCACAACACATAACCAATATTTCATCGCCGGAAGATACCACCGATGCTGGTGACTTGATCGAAAATTATGCTGCCAGCGGCCACCGCCGGACTTCACCACCACAACAGGTGGGGCCTCACATGAAATTAAAATGAAAATAATGTTTCCTTGGAGACTTAACCTCCAATCTCAGAAAAAGATCATCGCCGGATCCTTTTCCTAGGAATCATGTGATCGTGATCGTTCATCATATATCGTGCGGTTAAAAATCATTTCAAAATTTAAAATTAAATATAAATAATACCTAACGAAAACTGAGCCGCACGATGAACGATCATGGGATTCCAAGGATCCCCTGGAAAAAGATCCGGTGAGGATCCTTTTCCCTCTAACCTCATGCATGAATGAAGTAAACACATTGTACCAACTCAGCTGCACCAATTTCTTTTGAATATTGTCACGTTATAATTATGTCTAACAAGCATATCAAAATTCTTTTTGTTTTCTTCAAAAAAATAATTTGGTGAGTTATTTTGTAGTTTACTAGAAAATCATGTCCGTGCGTTGCTGCGGGATTAACAATTGCACTAGACACTAGGCTCGAAACATGTAAAAACAGTGTAATAGCATTAAAATTATATACAATCAAAAGATCGAAAATTTTAATACAGAAAATGTTTAGTTTATGCAATCTATAGGGTAAAAGATTGCAAAATGTTTAGTAATCTATGACACACCCCGTCCCGAAGGTAGGGCGTGCTGGCCGTCACGTTCACGTGACGGCCAGCATGCCCTACCTTCGGAACGGGGTGTGTCAATCTACATACAAAAAATATTGTAGTCATCCATTGTGCTGCACCAAAGCACTTAGATGCTAAAGATTTTAAAGTGCTGGATAGATACTAAAGATTGTAAAGTGCTGGACTATTTACATGCAAAAAGTATTATGCTCCCTAGGTTAGACATAATTATTTACATACCAAAAATATTGTGATGTCTAGATTAGAGAGAACTATTTACATGGCCAAAAATATTAGAGATGTTTAATACATATATTGAGCAAGGACTGTAAATTTGATGCCTATAAAAACTGACGTTTTGGTCAAGTATTTTTCACCACTGGGAAAGCAACCTAGGTAAAGAAAAATGAAAAGTAAACATTTATATCAATGTGGCAAATTTATTTTTGAATAAATTTACACCGAAAGAAAAAATAAGGATAAATGATATTTACCTAGTCTTTTTTTAAAGCAAGAGGATCTGTTTTTGTACCAATCAGTGATGATTTTTTTCTCAACAATTTGATGGGAACTTCATCAAAATCTTTTGGATTTTCTTCTGAATTTTCTTCCACGTCACTAATTTAAATGCAAAAGCAAAATTAACAAAAATGAATGCATGATAGTTTAAACCTGAACACCGTAAAAAAATTGTTTGGTAAGTTATAACCTTTGTTCACTGCTGCTAAAAAGACTGATTCCCTTTTTCCTTTATGCGATTGGGCAGTTATTTCAGGTGTGGAAGTAGAAGATGAAACCGTTGTTGAAGACACTGTAATTTCCGTTAACAAGGCCTGCGGAGTTGTTGGTTGCACGGTTGTGTCTTCAGAAACATTGGAAATCAGAAGATCATTCGTATTCAAATTATTTTTCCCAGTTCCAAACCGTAGATGAAAATTTTTCTTTTGTCCTATCAACCTCAAGAATTCATTTGGGAGTTGCTGTTGATCCACCAATCCTTGATTGATCACTAAATCTTTGCAGGTTGTGCCAAATAGTTTTTCACCAGATTTACCAATTATCAAAGCATTTGTTTCATTAGTTTCATCTTCAAGAACTAAGTTGACTTTGTACCTCTGTATAAAAACTATGATTAGCCTTTGCAAGTCGGCTGTACATGAAAGCAGAAATAAAAAACCTAGAGCAGTGACAAATGACTAAGCATGATGGGATAAAATGTGCATACATATAGTAATTTTAAGTTGAATAACATATAGGTGAATATGATTTTGTCCAAGTGTTTTAAACACATAAAATTACTTTACATAACCATACAAATATTATGTGCAGACAAACATGGTAAAAAATTGGATCACAGGTTGAGTTCATGTATTTTCAAAGGGAGTAGATGATTAACTTTTTAATTTTTTTTTAAGGGTTTACAGTTTTGGACAATATTTTAAAAAGTTTGAATATTTTATACCAATTTGTCAAAAGTGCAATGTTATCTACATTAAATCAGCAAACAAATACGTGATCGACCATATTGTTAGAAGTTGCAAAAAACCAAAAAAGAAAAAAAAAGAAAAAGAAAGACATAGCAAATTTTTTAAATGATAAGTAACAAAACTAAACTACAACATTTTAGATATTACCAAGCAGTCGGAATCTGGCTTCCATGTTTTTGACAAATCAATTGCCTAGTTGTTAGATCCTTCTATATTTGTTTGACACAATTTGGACAAGCGCTATACCACCAATCATAGCGTATGTCAAAACGTTTTACAGAAGCTTTGCACAAAAATGTATCGTCCTGTATAATATTTTAACAAAGATTTGTATAAAGATAATTGAAAATACATATAGTTTTAACCAAAGATATAAAAATGTAGTTATAGATTTTTTTTTAAAAAGATAAAGAGATGTAAAAGCTTTTATACTTTATGTAAATCTGGATCTAGAAAAAGCTAATTCCTCGATGGTTACTTTCTTGGCAGCCTGCAAGGCTTCAACTTCATTGGCTTGTTTTGAAGAGGGTGGCAGTTTTTTTATAGCCTCTGTGCAATTGGCAAACCTGCAAGATTTAAAATGTAATATTATTTGAGTTCTTTGATTAAAATAACATGTCTTTTATTAGAAAAATAATGAATACATTTTTACTTTATGTTAAAAATTGTAAATACGCTCACACTAATTTGTAAGCATTCACTTCTACAATGTTTGGATCAATGAAGAAGAGCGAAGAACCAATACTGTTCAAGACAATGTTATCTACACATTAAAAAAAATAATGTAAAAAGAAAGAAGAAAATATTAACAGACACTTTAAACACGTTTATATAACTTTAAAAATGAAATAAAAGTTGTCTCACAAAAGTTAACGCTTGTCTAAATAATTATAACATGCTGGGTAACAACTGATTAGATCAGCAGCATGTCAATTTGTATTTACAGCTGCACAGAAAGTTAACTAAACCAAGAAAATGATTAACTATAGTTAATAAGCACCTATACAGTGTAATACTTCTATGTCAATTACTCACAGACAAAGAAATCACTGAATCGAAAGTAAAACTATCACAAAGTAGCAAGAAAAAATAACAATTGTAGTCAAAATTGTGATGATAACTATGGATTTGTAAAGCAAAAATATGAACATGGGTTCCATATTGAAGACAGTAAATATGTTTAAACTGCTCCATAATAAAACACTGAGAGAGTCTAAATTTAAAAATAGTTCAACGTAATAAAAAAAAAAGACTAAGGCCATCTCCAACCAAAGGCTTGTGAGAGGGCTCGTTTTAGCCCTCTGGCTCTCCAAGATATTAATATTTTAATGAATAGTACATGATCATTTTTGCCTTCATCTCTAACTGAAGGCCAGAGGGCTTGTTTTAAGTCACAAAACACCGTCTCCAACCGAAGGCCAAATGGCCATGGGTCCAAACATAATTTATTATTTCAATTTAATGTTATTTAATGTTGTTTCATATTTTTTAATGTTGTTTCATGTTACTTAATTTAATTTAATGTTGTCTAATGGCTTATGAAGTTATAGGAAAAAAATAGAATTTAAAAAAATTTTGGAAAAAAAAAAAAAACTGTTAAAAAAAAATCAAAAATAATAGCTAGCTGACGTCAACTAGCCGTTGTATTTGAAATTTGGCCTAGCATTCCTGTCAGATATAATCGACAGGAATAATTAACAATACTGTTGGTTATATCCGACAAGAATACTAAAAAATCTGGCCTAGCTCAGGGTTGGCTGGCTAGATTGGGCCAGCCCTTTGGCCCTTTCAAATTCCATGGAGCCCACAAGCCCTTTGGCCTAGTACTCGGTTGGAGATGATTTTCGGGCTATTTTCGACCCTCTGGACCCTTCAATTGGATATGGCCTAAATAGATTGGTTTTTAATCAAATTAAATACCTAGGTACAACTTTACTTTTAAATTGTCAAAACAACATGATGAGTGGGTTGAATGCTTTAGCTGATAAAAAATAAAAAGTTTATGCAAAGTAACCCTCAACTCCTCTCCTGTGGGAGAAGTAAATTTGAAAAAAATAAATAAATTGAAGAGGTAGTGAAAAATGTGTTGACTTTTCTATTAGAGCAACTCCACCCATGGCGCCCTCCCCCTGGCAATCCACTATTCAATCCACCTTATTGAACAGTAACTGCCTTTAATGAATAGTAACTGCCATTAATGAACAGTAAATTGCCATTTACATCTCGACCCTTGGATCCCTCTCCCCTGGCAATAGGCAATTAAATATTAGTTTTTTTTTTGTTTGTTTAAATAATACAAAATAAAATTATTTGTAATTTCGGATAAGAATTTTTAAATCGTTCTCGTTGCGCCACGTGTCATTTTATCCAAAAAACAATTATTTTTGTGATGGATTTCGATAAGATTTTTATCCAATGCCATTGTGCCACGTGTCGTTATCTTTTCAGAATCTTTGAGGATAGATTTCGATCAGATTTTAAATCGTTCTCGTTGCACCACGTGTCATTATCAAAAAAGATAATTATTGGATATCGATTTCGATAAGATTTTTATCCAATGTCATCATGTCACGTGTCGTTATCTTTTCAGAATCTTTGAGGATAGATTTTGATCAGATTTTAAATCGTTCTCGTTGCACCACGTGTCATTATCCGAAAAGATAATTATTGGAGATCGATTTCGATAAGATTTTTATCCAATGCCATCATGCCACGTGTCGTTATCTTTTCAGAATCTTTGAGGATAGATTTCGATCAGATTTTTAATCGTTCTCATTGCGCCACGTGTCATTATCCGAAAAGATAATTATTGGAAATCGATTTCGATAAGATTTTTATCCAATGTCATCGTGTCATGTGTCGTTATCTTTTCATAATCTTTGAGGATAGATTTCGATTAGATTTTTAACAAATGACGGCATGCCACGTGGCCCTATCTACAAGCCAATCATTTCTGAATCGTCCATATAATCCACCATCAATCCTCACAAATCTCACACCAACTTTCTCAAGATCTCTATCATTATTCATAGTTTCTGCTTCTTTCATCATCAAAATCTTTATCATTATTCATAGTTTTTGCTTCATTTTTACAATGTCTTCTTCTTCATCAAGGATGATGTGGGAAATCGATCAGCACGAGGAAGACTTGTTTAACCAATCTGAAGGAATGTTAAATCTTCAGATAGACGAAAATGAGATGGAAGAGGAGGAGGAGCGTACAAGGAGAGATGACGAAGCAAGAACGGCCAGAGCTTCACATTCCCATCGAGTGGTCCAAACTATGGCTTAGATATGCAGGCCTAGCCATTCCAGAAACATTGAAAGAAGCAGGCAACGACGGGGTGAAGAGCTGTTGGACGATTACTTTGTCCATAATAGTGCATTTCCTGATACACACTTCAGACGTCGTTTTAGAATGGAACGACATTTGTTCAATAAAATCATAACTGATGTTTGCAACCATGATTCTTAGTTTATGCAAAAGAATGATGCTTGTGGTGCTATGGGTCTCTTGCCTGAGCAAAAAATCACTGCTGCGTTGCGGATGCTTGCGTATGAAGCATCTGCAGACCAAGTGGATGAGATAACGAGGATGGGGAAATCAACCATTCTTGAGTCCCTGATGAGGTTTTGCGAAGCAGTCGGATCTTTGTACACCGCAGAGTACCTCTGAAAACCTACTCACATGGATTGCAAAGGCTTCTGAAGAAGGCCGAGATGCGAGGTTTTCCTAGGATGATAGGAAGCATCGATTGTATGCACTGGACGTGGAAAAATTGTCCAAGTGCATGGCAATGCGCATATGGGGACAGAAAATGAGCAAAATCAATCATTTTGGAGGCAGTAGCATCTTTTGATACATGGATATGGCACGCCTTTTTCGGGGTTCGGGGGGCTCAAAATGATCTGAACATCCTTGCCCAATCCCTAGTGTTCAATGACGTCCTGCAAGGATAGGCCCCAAAAGTCACGTACGTCGTCAACAGACGTATGTACGACGGGTCATACTACTTAGCTGATGGCATTTACCCATGGTGGGAAACATTTGTCAAAACAATGCCACGTTCACGAAGTGCAAAGGAAAAACACTTTGCAAGCTATCAAGAGGGGTGCAGGAAAGATGTGGAGCGTTGTTTTGGTATCCTCCAAGCTCGTTGGGCGATCGTCAAGGGTGCTGCTAGAATGTTCGATTTAGAGTCACTTCGATCCATCATGTATATTTCACTTCGATTAAATGTTCGATCGTTAGGGGTGCTGCCAGAATGTTCGATTAAATATATATACAACCAATAAATCAGATGAATTAGATATTTCATGTATATTTAATATATTAGTGTCACATCCCGGCCTGGGGCGGATCACTTCCCGAGCCCGCTTCACCACCGTAGCACGATATTGTCCGCTTTGGGCTTACCATTCCCTCACGGTTTTGTTTCTGGGAACTCACGAGCAACTTCCCAGTGGGTCACCCATCATGGGAGTGCTCTAGCCCCTTTCTCGCTTAACTTCGGAGTTCCAATGGTACCCGAAGCCAGTGAGCTCCCAAAAGGCCTCGTGCTAGGTAGGGATGAGAATATACATTTAAAGATCACTCCCCTGGGCGATGTGAGATGTTACAATCCACCCCTCCTTAGGGGCCCGACATCCTCGTCGGCACACTTCCGGCCAGGGATTGGCTCTGATACCAATTGTCACATCCCGGCCCGGGGTAGATCACTTCCTGGGCCCGCTCCACCACCATAACACGATATTGTCCGCTTTGGGCTTACCATTCCCTCACGGTTTTGTTTCTGGGAACTCACGAGCAACTTCCCAATGGGTCACCCATCATGGAAGGATCACTCCCCTGGGCGATGTGGGATGTTACAATCCACCCCCCTTAGGGGGCCCGACGTCCTCGTCAGCACACTTCCGGCCAG
Source organism: Heteromeles arbutifolia (assembly GCA_024362995.1). Lineage (NCBI taxonomy): Eukaryota > Viridiplantae > Streptophyta > Magnoliopsida > Rosales > Rosaceae > Heteromeles > Heteromeles arbutifolia. The sequence continues at coordinate 27,912,568 of JANCRC010000006.1, forward strand.
GGATTGGCTCTGATACCAATTGTCACATCCTGGCCAGGAGGTGGATCACTTCCCGGGCCCGCTCCACCACCGTAGCACGATATTGTCCGCTTTGGGCTTACCATTCCCTCACGGTTTTGTTTCTGGGAACTCACGAGCAACTTCCTGGTGGGTCACCCATCATGGAAGGATCACTCCCCTGGGCGATGTGGGATGTTACAATTAGAGTATAAAACATAGACCAAATGTGTAACCTTTAGGCACTTAATCACAGCAGGACATTATTTTAACAAAAACAGAAAAATATTGCATGATTTTTTTATTTTTTATTTTTTTGCGAAAAAAAAGGAAACAGGGGAAAGCAAAAGCATTTGCCCCTATACATACTTCCTAAGTTATCGTAATAAACCACAACAACATGTAAAAAGATTTACAACACATTGATAAAAAAGATAATTTCTCAATACACTTTAGCTAACCATTTTTTGGGCATAAACAGAACCACCACTGACTAAATAATAATGTTATGCAAAATTAACATAATACTACAACTGTGGAATAAGAATAAGTCACAAAAATACATGACAATAAGAGAAAGTAAAAAACAAAGAATAATGAAAGCCAACCAAATAACCTCAACTAATTGAACACCTAATTTCTGTAAATCCAAAACTAATAGCTCATTATATATACCTGCCAAGTTATTAATATAAACCACAGCAATACATAAAAAGCTTTACAACACATTCTATTTAAAATCTAAGGAAAAAAAAAAAAAAAACTTAAGCTTTTTCCATTTTAAAATCGAAGACACAAAACCCACAGATTTTAATAACCATGTGAATCTTACCCTTAAATATTTCATAAGCACAAAAACTATCCAAGATGTTGTTCCCCCTTTGCAAATGCAACCTGCAAAACAAATCAAGCAACAACAACCCTAGCATAAAAATGTCATAAACATGATAAAATGGGCAAAAAAATAAACCCTGTCACTAATTACCCTCTTAGCACCAATCAGATTCCCGAACCCATGCAAAACCCCAAATCAGTTTAAAAACAAATTACTCCAAACAACTGATATCACAATGAAAGAAACCTAAGGTGCCACCCTTTTTTTCACCAACGAAAAACCTGATAGCAACACACAAAAAATACCACGATGATTGAATGAAGAGCAAAACAAAATTACCTTGGAGAACTACACAAAAGGACAAAGAAGAAAGCGAGAGCAGGAAAAGAAATGAAAAGCCGGAAAAGAAAAAGCAAACAAACCTGCATCGATCATTGACACCTGACAGCAATAACACACGCCTTTCCACGAAAAAAATAATTAAAAAACACAACCCACAACGCATCTGGAATGCGGAGGAAAAAAAAGGATAGAAAAGGGAAGGGAGAGAAACAAATGTTGAGCTTGGATAAAGAGAGAGGGCGCCTATCCACCACAAAAAAATAATTAAAAAACACAACATCAAAGCATAACATGCAGGAATAAAAAGGATAGAAAAAGGGAGAGAGAGAAACAAAAGCTAAAGCTGAGAATGGGGGGAGAGAGAGAGAGACAAACGGAAAGAAAGGGGAAAAATGGACCAGAATGCAAAAACGAGAAAAAAGGCACAACCATAAGCAAGTGGAGGGTCGTTTTCACCATTTTACTGTTAATGAACAGTAACCGAGAGTTTGGGTTTTAGTTTATATGAAATTTCAAATTTACAACTAAAACAAAACCAACTTAATTTTATGAGAGTTCGAAATTATTACAATAATTTAAGAAAATAGCATAAATATAAACTCAACATCTTATTCAGAGGATATTGGACCCATGCAAAGTGATGGATAACTTTAAGTCTGATATCAGAATAAAAACATTGGATGTAAACCTTTTTTTTCTCCTCAATCATATTTGTTAAGAATGATGAAATCTTCAAGTGCGTGACATCAAAATAATAGGCAAATAATGTATTCTTTTTTCCTCAATCGCATTTATTAAGAATGATCAATAGCTTCAAGTCATTGTCGACCAATGCCATCAAAATAATAGCATAAATACATCCCCCGGATCGAATTTTAATTTTCCGGCAAGTTGACTATAGTGCTTTAGCAATTGCAACGACGGTGACATCTGCCTCTACTATGTAAGTATTGTTCATCAAAAAGCCTTCGTCTGCCTCATTCAAAGTGACCAGTGTAATGAATGACGCCCGACCCCAATTTCTTTGAGGAGCGCTGAACCAAAAATTATCTACAAGTAAAAACAAGGGAGTTTTAACGAAAAGCCCGAGATACTGTTCACTTTAACAAAAAATCACATTTTTACATTAAAAAGTCAATCCTGATACTATTCACTTTACCATTTATTTTGTCCTTATCGTTAAAACTCAAAGTTTTCAAGCCATTTTCATTAGTTTTCCAATTCTTTTAGTAATTGCTGCACCCTATTTCAGGGTTCCATTAATTGAGAGGTGTGCATTGTATATCTTTCTTTACGTAAGATTTATGTTCATTCTTTTTCATGTATATATTTTTTTTTGAAGTTTATGTCTGTGTAACTTCTTTTTTTTTTTTAAATTTTCCTTGTACCGTCGAGGTTTAAAAAAAAAATTCTTCAACGAAAGGAGACTATACATGTGTGTGTGGTTACATTACATATAACATAAAACGCAGAAATAAGGACACTCCTTACCAGATATACAACAATGAAGCTTGTCATGCATTTGGTCTACAATGCGCAAGGTAATCTTTGTAAGGATTTGGGAGCGAGGATGTAACTTTTTTGCATCAGCCAATGTTAAGTAAAGTGAAAGATGGGTACCCTTTGAAGTACTATTTCCCTTGGGATATATCATTATCTTCCTGCAATAACCAACAAATTAGTGTAAAGTAAAACTCGTACAGGTTGTAATGAAGATGCATTGAAGCTAAAAGCATCGATCTCCTTTCGTTCCTGGTGAGGGAGAGAAGAAAGTTGACAGTTATAAAAAAGAATGCTTGCTTAGTTTACCATCTCTGGTTCCCTGAGGTGAATGGTTTGGAGTAATAGCATTCATCTTTTAACTTTGAAAATTTCTTTATCTTCCAAACATGACTTTGCAGCATTCTTGATCATTGATATGCACGTTCCTTTGCCTGCTCTTCTTTCATTACGAACAAAGACCTCCGCTCCAAACACACAGGTGTCATTAATGACATATCCATTGGAGGCATCAGTAAGTTCTTTAAGGGAGATAAGTTTATTAAAACCCACATCAGGCGCCACCCCATGAAGGCACTTTTGCATTATCTTATCATCTAAGTACCGCAACACCAAAAAAAAAAAAATAATAATTAAGCAATGTGTTTTGCATATAATGAAATAATAACTGTTCTATATGACCTGCTGGATGCATGAGAATTAAATGTAAATAGATGGGTATATAATATACGGAAATGAGTTCCGCACACTCCCTTGGTTCTTCTTTTGATTATATTTATTCAATACAAAGACAAAAAGTAAACTTGGGTGTTCAAAGGGAGAAAAGTAGTGTGCGGATATCACTTAGAGAAAACACACACGCACACACATCATATATACCTTGAAAAACCACGTAGGTTCCCTTTTCCTGATCAAGCAAATACACTCTGAAATCAACATATACTTCCCAGTCAGGCTGAAGTGCATCCCTTCGAGCCATTTCCAAGTTGATAGAGATGTGGTGTTCCACATTTTTCTTCTTGTTTCCATATGGGAAGACCACCAGTTTCCTTTGATGACCATAACATAAATATTCAAGTTACAGAATAATATACACATAAGTAACAGAATAATATACAAGACATGAATGTTTTGTAACTTGGTTTGTTTAATCAGCAGATATGTACTACCATTTGTATCCTCCAGCTTCAAACTCGTCCGATTCACATCTATGATCCTCTGGAAGTTCTTTTAGCATTGAAAACGACTCTAATTTTAAAGTGTAGTGAGTTGCGGGTGAAGCTGAATATGATCTCGAAATCCCTGAAACTGAATAGTGGCAACACAACAAAGCATCCGAGTCACTAAAATTACGGAAAACCAAAACAATGCTTGAAACGCACGCAAAGAATTAGAGGCAAAGAAAGTATCTTACCACCTTGACCCATGGCAACAAAAATTGACCAGCGAACGTTGCAGGAATTGTGATCAGGTTACAAACTGGAAGATATTAAACTATAAGAATATAATGACCTGCAAACTCTACTCAATGAATAGAGCGAGTGCGCTGCACGTTAATAATTATAGAGAACACAAACACAAGTCTAATCCATACAAGAATTATAGTTCAACATGATACAAAAACTCCAATGAAGACTAGGACTCCTTATTCCTGCAGAACTAGACAACAGCAGTAGCAATGGCAAGTTAGGACTCAACAACAGCAGGAAGCATAGGTGATGCAGACGTCTTTGGTTTAACACAAAAGACAGTTTGTTCCGTGTTTATATATTTTTAGTTCTTAAGTCCTTGTCTAAGTGGCAAGTGGTGAATTGTCATGGTGAATAGTCTCTCTTAAAGTCACTGCTTCCCGCGTTCAAATCCTCTTTCCCCACAATTTAGATGATTTTAATGTAAATTCCATCATTTGTCAAAAAAGAAAAAAGAAAAAATCGGTGTCTAAGTGAGTTTTGAATGTCCTTATTAGTATTTGATTGAGTTGGGAGTCTTTAGTAGATTAGGATTAAATGAACCTTAACCTATTTTCATGCGAGTGGAACGTTAACGTTATCTAGGTCTCAGGCACCTTCATCATATCATCTTTGCTTCTGGAGGTATTGACTAACTGATTGCCAAATTAGTAACGACCTCTCTGCCTCCACTGGGCGGCTATCATTCGCTAAAGTCCCCTTGTGTTCCTGAGCGAAATTCTGCACTGTACTAAACGTAGTCCAACTCCAAATCGAATTCGATTGTCGGTTACCGCTGGTTTAGAAAATTGAACTTTAATCCAAATGCATTAGAACCTTAATCCAAAGGTACTTGGCCAGAAAATACTGGATAGGCATAGATGAATTAGTAACGATGATAATAAGTGCGCCCATGATCCAAACGGTGTTTTCACACCCCACATTTCAAGCACAATTAAGCAACATTAAGGTGAGAAACCTAAACAACCTTGCACAAAGCACCACAATCACTTATTTTTTAACCAAAAGAAAATATTAGATGAGAAAGTTGCCGCATGGGTTTTAGAGAAATCTTTATAAAATGGTAACGCTGGTATTTGTTCACAAAAGAAGGTTAAAACTCAGAAGCAAATACATCCCACGGATCAAATTTTAATTACGGCAAGCTGACTGTAGTGCTTTAGTAGTTCCGAGGACTGTGACGTCTGCATCCACTATGCAAGTATCGTTCGTCAAAAACCCCTTGTCTGCCTGATCAAAACTGATCACTGTGATGTATGTTGGGAACCCCCAATCCGGACCAAAAGCGCTGAACCTGTGAGTAGCTACAAGAGGAAAATCAAATCGTTTGTTCCCAATTTTGCAGTTCATTGAGAAGTGTAGATATTGAAATATAAAAAGCAAAATATATAGAAACTATACATAACATATTACACAGAAAAAGGGCCACTCTGTACCTCACCCAAAGCAATGCTTGGAATGCAGATGATCTGCGATGCGCAAGGAAAACTTTGTAAAGATTTTGGAGCGAGAATGTGGTTTTTCTGCATCAACCAATCTTAGGTAAACTGCAAGATGAGTACCCTTTGCATGACTATTTCCCTTGGGATAAAGTCTTCCTGCAATAATCAACAAATTAAGGAAGAATCTTTTATACATAAAGCCAGAGGCCTGTTTTGGGGTCACCGGCTTCGACAAAAAAATTTGGATCAAAATACCCTCAAAACAAAAAAAATCAAAGGGAACCCAAAATAATTCACCAAATAATCCATGGGTATTTTCGTCATTTTAACAGTGATAAACAGTTTATGAACAGTTTATAATATTTTAATATTCAGTCTACAGTAATAAACAGTGTTATAATATTTTACTATTCTATGTACAGTGTTAAACAAACATTTTTTTTAATATTTAACTTTTTCTTGTACAGTTTTTTTTTTTAAGTTTCTAAACACGTTCGAAACATCTTAAGAGGCGTGTAATGCAGGTTATAAAAAATATCTTTCGCACGCGATAATAATGTAATTCAATTAGTTATCAAATGATGATTTTTTTCTTTATAAAAAAAGTCTTTCTCACGTAGATAATAATGTGATTAAATTAATTGTCAAATGATTTTTTTTTTGGAACAAATAATATCATCTATACTAAGGGGGAGGGAATGGGCTTAGCCTTACAATTGGCTAACAATAATGTGATTCAATCAATTGTTTATTAAATATTATTTTTTCTATTCCTAATGTAAATTCTATAAAAACCGATTTTATTATGTTAATTCAATGACTTTAATTGGTTTATGAGGGGTTTGTTCTAGCATGATCTAAAATTATTCATTTACTTCAAATATTTAATTTTCTTTTTGTCAATTTACGTATATAAATACATTTAAAACGTGTAAGTCGCGCATGGCACGCTGTGATTCAAAAAATATCTTCAGCACGCGTGTGATCGCGTGCGTGAAGGCTAGTATTAGATACTTTGGTAACCTCCTTTCTTTGCAATATTTCATTGCCGAAAAATACCACTGATCCTGGCGATTTGGTCAAAATTATGTTGACGTGGCTTAACCGTGACCACATATGTGACATCCCACATTGCCCAGGGGAGTGATCCTTAAATGTATATTTCCATCCCAACCTAGCACAAGGCCTTTTGGGAGCTCACTGACTTCGGGTTCCATCGGAACTCCGTAGTTAAGCGAGTAGCGCTCGAGAGCACTCCCATGATGGGTGACCCACTGGGAAGTTCTCGTGTGAGTTCCCAAAAACAAAACCGTGAGGGCGTGGTTGGGGCCTAAAACGAACAATACCGTGCTACGGTGGTGGAGCGGGCCCGGGAAGTGGTCCGCCCTGGGCCGGGATGTGACAAATTGGTATCAGAGCCTAACCCTGGTCGCGTGTGTGCCGATGAGGACGTCGGGCCCCTGACATCCCACATCGCCTAGGGGAGTGATCCTTAAATGTATATTCCCATCCCTACCTAGCACGATGCCTTTTGAGAGCGCACTGGCTTCGGGTTCCGTAGAAACTCCGAAGTTAAGCGAGAAGGGGGCTAGAGCACTCCCATGATGGGTGACCCACTGGGAAGTTGCTTGTGAGTTCCTAGAAACAAAACCGTGAGGGCGTGGTCGGGGCCCAAAGCGGACAATATCGTGCTACGGTGGTGGAGCGGAACCGGGAAGTGATCCGCCTCGGGCCGGGATGTGACAACATAAATAGGAGGGGAGGGGATGGGATGGGGGAGGGCAGAAAATCTAGGTCCATCGCGGGACTTCATTACCACAACGGATGGGGCCTCACATATGAAATTAAAGTGGAAATAGACTTAACCCCAAACCTCATGGTAAATGAAGGAAGTTGGGTTCCACCCCAAAACCAAATGACTATGTGAGGAATAGCCTAACTTACTTATAAGTCATACAAAGTCTCTCATCCTATCAATATATGATTCATTCTCAACACGCCCCCTCACTTCCGGCACATTTTCAAGCTTAACACGCGAACAACACAACGAGGTGAGGTGGAGTGCGTGTGATCATTTGACTTCACATGTGGGACAACTTGCACTGATATGATGCAAAAAGTTGGGGTTCCATCATAAAACCAATTGGTTATATGGAGAGTAGCATAACTAACTTATAAGTCCATGCATGGTCCCTCATTCAGATTCATTCCCAATAGAAAACACATCTTACCAGCTTAGCTACACCAACTTCTTTTGAATATTGTCACGTTATAATTAATGCTAGGGAGACTAAATTTGTAAAAAAAATTTACAAACTAAATGATGTGTCACTAATAGAAATGAGCACGTTTATCAACGGTTAAGTAATAATCCAATCATCAACTTTCATGTCTGTTGGAGTGAAAAATTTCGAGTACTCCAATTCTCCACCAACAAGTAATCTAGAACACATTGAGAAGCCTTAGACACCATTGTTGGTTATCAACAATGAGAGCGGAAGACCTGCAAAAAAACAATCTGACGCTCAAGTTAGTGTTTGTTCAGGATACTTATAAAATATAGAAAGATCTCATACCTCTCTCTCTTTTCCACCTTTTTACGCTGGTGGGATTATTAGTCTTTAATAGGCATTCAAGTCTTGGGCTCCAAGTCTCATTTTCCTTCTATTTCTTCATGTTCCATGAAGTGGGCATCAGGTTGTTTGACTGTAGTTTCACTCCCCATGTTTGTCGTGCTAGTGACTTGCACTACTACGAAACCATTTATTAGTGTCGTTATGATAACCGAAAAGAAACGTACATTACTGTAGGATATTAAGCAAAATTCGACAGAAAATGGATGCAATGGCGGATGTAATAAGAGACAAAATTATCAGCGTCAGGAAATGAATCTTCCGACAGAAATTGTGTCGAATATAACCGACAGAGAATATATTAATAATGAATAAATAAGAGTATTTTCTGTCAGATAAAACGTACAGAAAATACTCTAAAACCGACAGAACTTGTGTCGGATATAACCGACAGAGAATTTATTAATAATGAATAAATAAGAGCAATCTTTGTTGGATAAAACTGACAAAAACTATAATAATAATAAAAAAATATAAACCACTTTCTGAATTATTTCTTTCCTTTTCAAGTTGGCCTCCCCTGCATTCACTGCATTTTCCAGCTTTAAGATGTGCAACGTTCTTCTAAGGTACACCATATCCTTTGCCAAAAGGATCAAAAATAGGAATCCAGAATGAATTCTCAAGAACGAAAGAATTCCCAAGAACGAAAGAACCGTTCCCAAAGCCTGAACCACCGGGACAGCAAACTCGACGAGGGCGAGCTGCAAGTCGAACTCAATCAACGACATTCGGTAATCGAACATGGCAAGATGTGCCACCAGATCATGCAAATTCACCACCAAAATTAACACCAAGGCTATTAGCATCAGGACCAACGACCTTAGCAATAGTCTAGAATGACAAAAAAAAAATAAAACAAAAAAAACAGAGTTGTATATAGATAGTTAGTAAACGGTTCCATCCAATTGGAGAGATGAGCAGTTTCCAATTTCATCAGGAATTTAAAACACAAACTAAATGTAATACAAATAATTTACAACGTACTGGTTTCGGAATGTTTCTTCTCGAATTGTTCATCCATGGTGATTGTAGCGAGAAGGAGAAGGGGAGAACAGAAGGAGAAGGAAATGAGGAGAGGAGAAAAGGGGAAAGGAAGGGGGAAGGGAGAAGGCACCGGCGCAAGGAAGAGATGAAGGTGTTTTATTTTGGAAAATTTTCATTACTGTTGGTCAAAACCTATAGAAACATTTTTTAAAATAAAAACCGACAGAAAATTTTCATTACTATCGGTTATAACCAACAGAAAAAAATGGAGGCAAAAATACCCCAAAATTGCCTCCCAACAAAATTTTAAATTCCCACCCCCGCCCCCCCCCCCCAAAAAAAAAAATTGTGTTACGATTTTAAAAAATAAAATAATAATTATTTGGTTTAATAAATAAATAAATAATATGTATTTAAATTAAATACGTTTTTAAAAATTAAATCAATAATTGTTTGGTTTAATAGATAATAACCCATGTAAAATTTGCGATAAAGAAACAAAAAGATAATTGTACAATGAAAACGTCATCTGTGACAGCCCGTCCCGGAAAATATTGATTTTATAATTTATTAAGTGATTTTACGAAAATGCCCTTGAGGCACGCGCATTGTTCGAGGTTAATCGTTGTGTCGTGCCATCTAAGATTTGTTTTCTTGACATATCCTCGTAGTATTCGTCGCTACGGACGCGTGGGCGCAAGCGGTTCGTGATTTGGAGTTATATCGAAAAAGATATTGATGTTTGAAGTTTGGGCATTTTATGAATTTTATTATAAAAGTTTGGTGTGCCATTTGGATGGCCCAGATTAAAGGAAATCTGAAATGGATGGCTAGGATTAAAAGGAATAAGATTATATGAGTTTATGTGTGTGTGTGTGTGGCTGGTGGAAGAAGAAAGGAAGAAGAAGATGATTGGGCAAATCTGCCCAACCAGGAGGAAGAGAGAAGAGAGCTCCGGGAGAGAAAAGGAGAGAGAGCTGGCGAATGGGGAGAGGAGAGAGGAAGAGAAGGACCAATCAGAGAAGGGGAAAGGAGGAAAAGAGAGAGGGCGAGAAGCGGAGGATGAAGAACAGAAATGGGTCTTCAACCCGCGACCCGCGCGACCCGTGGGTTTTCCACCCTTGTTCGTCCAAATTTCTTCATTTTTTCGGTGAGTTACTTCAAACCATCACTTGGAAAACCCTCTATGATGTTCCCTCTTCCTATTACACCCCAAAAATCAAAGAATTTGGCTTGAAATTGGATGAAACCGTACGGTGTGTGTGCGGTGGCTTAGTGTGCAAATTCTTCAAATCTTGAAACGTTTTCTTTCAATTGCTAACACCATTAGCATTCCCTTAGGACCTGGAACAAAGCCCAAGCATTAGTTGGAGCATCGGAGTAGTTTTGGAGGTCGAATTGAAAACACCCATTTCTAGGGTTCTTCACGGTTTTGGCAAAATTGGAGCCTTTCCAGGCCGAATTGGTCTTGGTCACAGGTATGAAAGTTGTTCTACTCTTTGAGATCTTCAATTCTGAAAATTTTGGTAATTTTTGGATAAAGTTGAATTTTCCGGCAAGCCGGGGCGGCCAACCGCCACCCACGGCGGCGCGTGGCCAGTGGGCCGCCAATGTCATTTTTAAACTATATTGGATGTCCTGAGTTCAGTTTTGATAGTGGCTTAACGTTGGTTGATCATTTGGACTTAAATTCGTTAAGATGCATGGTTAGGCCAAAATATGAATTGACGATCCGACCGTCGGATCGTCACCAAACTTTGATACGTAGTAGTACGTAATATTTGAAGAATGTAGGAACTTACAGATCGAGAATTCGATTTACGGATCTCCTGGAATTGGAGTTGTAAGTTCATAAAATATAATGTTAATCGTCACTTAGTTCGACAATTGACGGAGATCCGACCGTTGGATGGTCATGAAATTTTAGGATGTTGTTCTAGAGATTTATTGTGGACCTCTGGAAGTTACGGATTGGAAATCTTAGTTGCAGATCTTCCGGATCGAACTACTTAGTGACGTGTTTTATATAAGTGATATATTCTATCGATATGATTCTGAGGCATGATTTGATGGTTGTTCTAGGTGCCGATCGTCATGACGCCTTGATGTGTTGTGCTAGGGAGTTGCAGGGCAAACTCCAGGTGAGTGGGCAGTTTATTTCAGTATATATATATATATATATACTTAACGTTTTCCCAGAAATCGATTTTTGAATGAAAGTATGTTTAAAAATGCCATGCATAGATTTATATGAATATGTGATTGAAATGCCATGCATAGAAATTACATGAATTATGTGAATTGATATATGATGCATATATGTGAATTGGTGCTGCGGACGCGCAGGTGAGTATCAGGTGAGTTATATTTGGTTCATTGAATTGTTTGATGTGATTTATGTTGATAGCTCATAACCTGCACCCCTGGTGTTAGTGCTTATGTTATTCACCCGCATCACACGCTCACCTTGGATCCAAGTAGATGCTAGTCGTACAGACCACTGGAGGTGGTTCCGACATGCTAGTCGTACAGACCATTAGAGACGGTTCCGACTAGTAGGTGACCTTAGATTATGTGCACAGATGATTGATGAGAGAAGCACTAGAGCGTATTATTACACCATCCGAGTCGTACAGACTACTACAGGTAGTTCCGACTCATGTGCAGCGTAGTGCCGTACAGGTCGCAATTGGCGACTCCGGCAGTGCCGTACAGGTCACAGTTGGTGACTCCGGCTGGATTGGATATTGAGCTTTAGAATCAGCCGTACAGGACCACTGCAGGGTCTCCGGTTGATTCATCATTTCACCTGATTTATATTGATGCATCCATATTATGTTTTTGACGCATGGCATGGCATATTTTCTGAAAAGTGATAAAGAATGGTGTTTTGAGATTTTTGAAGCTATATATATTTATATATGCTATTTTCTGGGAAAGTATACAGGTTTTACAGTGAGGGGTTAGAACTTTGATAAAGAAAAGATTTGAAAAGACTTGTTTTACTGACCCACTCAATTTTGTTTTGCGCCCCTCCAGGTTCGAGTTAGAGCAGAGCTTTGTTGGCCACGAGGAATCCAACGGTATTCTGACAGAATTCACAATGGTATTTTTAAGCTTCCGAACTGTGTAAATGGTTACGTCACTCTCACGTGACGGCCAGCACGCCCTCCTTCGGGACGGGGTGTGTCATCATCACACAAACTAAATATTGTCTAATCAATACTTGAAAAACATAAATAAAAATTTAGCACAAATTACTTTTCTCACTTCAAAATTTAGGCAAATTTAACAGAGATATGCATTCTACGAAACTAGTTTTCATGATCTAACCGTCAAACTTGTTTGTAGATACTACAAGATTGCATACGTAAAAAATCGCAAAAAAAAAAAAAACATTCAAAGATTAGGTAACGGAACAAAAGTTTTTTATGGTTATAAACAAAAAATCATAATTTAACGATTATTTTAGCTCCGGTTTTGATGATTTTTTTACAACTACACTCCTCAACTCTATAAGAATGCAATGAACGAATTCGATCTTCAATTTAAAATATTTACACTATACCACAAAATCTTATTTTATACTTAATGGACTTATAATATTAACTCTAAGTGTTTGTTTAATCTACCGTTTTGACGCAATATGCATTCTACGAAACTTTTTTCAACAATCTAACCGTCAAACTTATTTGTACACACTCCGAGATTGCATACGTAAAAAACCGTAAAAAACAAACATTCAGAGATTACGTAACGGAACAAAAAAATTCAACGGTTATAAACGAAAAATCACAATTTAACGGTTATTTTAGCTCCGATTTTAATGATTTTTTACAGTTATACTCCTCAACCCTAGAAGAATGTAATGAATGAATTTGATCTTCAATTTAAAATATTTACACTAGTGGATACCACACAAATCTTATTTTATACTTAATGGAAGTATAACATTAACTCTTAAGTGTTTATTTCATATACCGTTTTGACGCGATTCTACGAAACTTTTTTCAATGATCTAACCGTCAAACTTGTTTGTACACACTCCGAGATAGCATATGCAAAAAATAAAAAAAAAACAACCATTCAAATATTAGGTAACAAAACAAAAGTTTTCGACGGTTATAAACGAAAAATCACAATTTAACGGTTATTTTAGCTCCGATTTAATGATTTTTTACAGCTACACTCCTCAACCCTATAAGAATGCATTGAACGAATTCGATTTTCAATTTAAAATATTTACACTAGTAGACACCACAAAATCTTATTTTATACTTGATGGGAAAGTATAACATTAACTTTAAGTGTTTATTTAATCTACCGTTTTGATGCGATACGTATTCTACGAAACGTTTTTCAACGATCCAACCGTCAAACTTGTTTGTACACACTTCGAGATCGCATATGTAAAAAATCGCAAAAAACAAACATTTAGAGATTAGGTAACAGAACAAAAGTTTTCGATGGTTATAAACGAAAAATCACAATTTAACCGGTTATTTTAGCTCCAATTTTGACGATTTTTCACAACTACACTCCTCAGCCCTATAAGAATGCAATGAATGAATTCGATCTTCAATTTAAGATATTTACACTAGTGGATAAATCTTATTTTATACTTAATGGAAGTATAACATTAACTCTTAAGTGTTTGTTAAATCTATCAATTTGATAGGATATGCATTCTACGAAACTAGTTTCAACGATCCAACCATCAAATATGTTTGTATATACTCCGAGATAGCATGTGTTAAAAAAAAAAAAAAAAAAAAAAAAAGTATTCAGAGATTATTAGGTAACGGGACCATGAGTGCAAAAAAACCATTTTGAGATTATTCTGGCAGCCGCCCAAAATTTTGCTTTGTTCGTGTCGGTTATATCCGACAGGGTCATGAGTGAAAAAAATAAATATTTAAACCATGTGTTTATTTATTTATTTATAATCAATATAACATTATAAAATAATAAAATAGTCAACTTCTATCGGTTATAACCGCCAGAATACAAAAGTAATAACCACCAGAAACTAAAATAATAAAATAGTCAATTTCTTCAGTTATAACCGACACTATTAACTTAAAAACCGCTGGAATATGTTAGAAATATTTATAAAAAACAAATTCAAAAATACTGGCGGTTATAACCAACAAGATTTGATTGTTATCTGACACTAAATATCCATCAGGAATTTATGTCGGATATAACCGACATGATTTCATTGTTATCCGACACTAACTGAATGATGTGTCGAATATCTTTTATCCGACATAATGGCTTATTAAAACGCCATCATCGTCTGACACCTAAAGCTAATATTGTAGTAGTGTTGTTTAGTGGAGGAGTAATTTTTGGCTCCCACAATGTCATTTAGTTTATTAAGTTTTGTCTATAAATTTAGTCTCCCTAACATTACTCTATAAGCATATCAAAATTCTTTTTGTTTTCATTTCGTGAGTTATTTAGTAGTTTATTTCAAATTTACAACTAAAACAAAACCAACTTAATTTTACTGGGAGAGTTCGAAATTATTACAATTATTTAGGGGAGGGGCAGTTTCAAACCTAGGACACAGATAGAAACTCAACACCCTATCCACTAGGATACTGAACCACATGCAAAATGATGAATAACTTTAAGTCACTGTTGAGAAGTGACATCAAAATAAAAACATTAGATGTAATTTTTTTTCTTTTCAATTATATTTGTTAAGAATGACGAAATCTTTGAGCAAGTGACGTCAAAATAATAACATTAAAGGTTTTTTTTTCTTTCCCAATCACATTTATTAAGAATGATGAATAATTTCAAGTCATTGTCGACCAATGCCATCAAAATAATAGCATGAATACATCCCCGGATCAAGTTTTAGTTTTACAGCAAGCTGACTATAGTGCTTTAGCAATTGCAATGATGGTGATGTCTGCCTTCACTATGCAAGTATTGTTCATCAAGAATCTCTTGTCTGCCTTATTCAAAGTGGCTAGTGTGATGAATGACAACCAACCCCAACTCCTTTTGAAACACCCCAACCCCATTTTTTATTTAAAAATGGTTTTTGGACCTAGATTGGTGAGCCTAAGGGGCCCACCCCTTTTATTTTGTCTCCCGGTCCTTCTCTTTCAACTCTCTCTATCTCTGCACTCCCTTCTTCTTTCTATGTCTCTGTACTCTCTTCTTCTTTCTCTGTCTCTGTACTCTTTTTCCCTCTATATCCCGAAACCCTCTCATCTCTTCTTTTCTCTCTGCACCGTGACCACACCCTCTCACCCACAGCTGCATCTGCTCAAAGACATCACCATCATCGTCAAACCTCGCCATTGTCTTTCTCTCTCGTCGCTGCAAGGCACGGAGGAACCTAGGCAACTCCGGCGAGAGTTCCTTGTTGTTCCAGTTAGGTAAGTTATGAATCTCCCTCTATCTGTCCTAGATTAATGCTTAGAGTTGATTAATGGGGTGATTCCATCATTTTTATCAAGGTTTTGAAGACGGGAACGACGCGGGGGAAGCTCACCCATCTTTCCGACGGACCCATGATTTTCGAGGGAATTTCCGAGCACATCCGGCCGTTTCACGACAAGACGATGGTATAATAATACTCCCCTTTCTTTCCTCTTCAATTTGATGTATAGTTAGGAGCTTGGGGTGCATGTTTGCCGTCGGCCCGAGCTATAGCAGCTCCGGTGTTCTTCTCTGGTTAGCACAGGCCCTTCAGGCTGTTTTAGACACCACTAGCCTTAGCCCGTATTTGGACCAGCCCAAAAACCCAGTCCTTTTGTGAGGCCTTATGGCCGGCCTATGTGTATGTGTGTATGTGTGCATGTGTGGTGCGTGTGTGCTGTGCATGTGTAGTATGTGTCGAGTGTGTGTGTGTGTGTGCCATGTGTGTGTGTGTGGGTTTGGGCCCGAGCCCAAGCCATCATTTTTTACCCTAAACCCATCCAAACCCAAAACCCAATAGATCATAACCCTATTTAACCTAAACCTAAACCCTAAGCCCAGACCCGTTTGACCTGGTCCGACCCGAACCCTGACCCGTTGACTGACCCGGTCTGACCGTTGACTCGGTCAACGTACAACGTTGACTTTGACTTTGACCGGTTCACTTTTTAAAGTACTTTTCGGGTTTTTGTTCGAAACCTCTCCTAGGCTAATTTCAACGTCCTGAACCCGTTTTCGACGTTCGTTTTCCTAGATTAAGTCGTTTGAGTAGAGTTTGACTAAATGTACCCTTTATGTGCTTAAGGACAATTGTCTGCTGCGTTTCCTTCTTCGCTAGGTGGCGTGGCTTTTCGACAGCGAAGTACTGTGAGTGGACCCCTTCTAAAATTGCATGATTTTATAGTTAAATTGCATAATTGAATAGCATGCCTACAAGTTTATGAATTGATTTTTATGATGAGCATGTTTATTGAAAATGTTGATTTATCGTCTCATTTTCGTGAGGGAATAATTGTTAGCCTATTTTGAGCAATATTTTGATATATTGTATTTTCTATTAAAACCATGATCTAGTAGACTATATGATGGATGACGATAGGATGCTAGAACATGTTTTCGAAAAACCCCGCTTCATGGTATAGATGATGGATGACTTTATCCCACGAAGTGGTATTCTGTGAGATACGTAACTATTTGTGCGCACCTAGTGGACACTATGCCGCCTGGGGCGAGGATCTGGTGTTGGCATTTAGGCCGGGAGAAATAATCCCTAGTGAAAGGCTAAGGGACATGGAGACAGGCATTGGGCCGAGAGGGAGTTATCTCTGGCTACGGGCATAGAGACTTAGGTGCAGGCATTGGGCCGGGAGTATTATTATTCAGTGATCTTACTAGCAGCACACCGCGCTTATGAGATGATCTGTGAGACGATTGATGTTTTGATTTCCGCGATGTTTTTTCACAATATGTCTTTTGAGATATTTTTGGCATGCTAGGGTTTTCAGTAAACCTATCACTTATTATGCTAGTAGTTTTCATTATATAAATTGTGGGGGTTAGTATGTTGATAACTGTTTTATTATTATTGTATATATGAACTTGGTCCACTCACCCTTGTTTTGCGCCCTCTTTCAGGATTTAGAATCGAGGCATACGATCCTGACGTCAAGACACTTCCGCAGCAGCATCTTTGAATCCTCTCGATGTAGGACCCACTCCTTTATTCATTCAATTTTATCTTAATTCTTTTTAGTGATTAGGTTTAGTTGTATGCTCTGAACACGTTCCTAAATTGTTAATTCATTGTATTCAAATTCATAACCCTTATTTATTTCTCATTCTTAGCTTTTGTATCAATTAATGGCTTTCATCACCCTCGGGTGTCGGCCAGCCCGTGTCTATCCTGGTATTCAGGGAATATCAGGGTCGGGGTGTGTCACCTTAGGGAAGCGTTGAACCAAAAATTACCTACAAGTAAAAACAATTCTTAGTAAATGCTGCAGTCTATTTCGAGGTTCGAATAATTGAAAAGTGTGCATCGAAGCTTCCTTGGTTTTCTTTCATGTAAGGTTTATATTCCTTTCTTTTCATGTATTTTTCATTTTTTTATAGTAAATATCCGTGTAACTTTTTATTTTCTTAAAATTCTCCTCGTACTGTTAAGATTTAAAAAAAAAAAAAAAAGAAGAAAAATCTTCAATGAAAGGACACTATACGTATGTGTGTGGTTACATTACATATAACATAAAACACATTAATAGAGACACTTTTTACCTGGTAGACAATAATGATGCTTGTGATGCATTTGATCTACAATGCGAAAGGTTAACTTTGCAAGGATTTGGGTGCGAGGATGTAGCTTTTCTGCATCAGCCAATGTTAAGTAAAGTGCAAGATGAGTACCCTTTGAAGCACCATCTCCCTTAGGATATATATATGTATCTTCCTGCAATAGCCAACAAATTAGTGTAAAGTAAAACTCCAAATCACATACAGGTTTTATACAAGATGCATGAAGTTTCATATAACAATCTAAATATATAATTGAAACAGAAAGTGTCGATCTCCTTTTGTTCCTGGTGAGGGAGAGAAGAAAGTAGACCGTAGTTTTTATCATAAAAAAAGCTTGCTTAGTTTACCATCTCTGGTTCGCTGCGGTGAATGGTTTGGAGCAATAATATTCGTCTTTTAACATTGAAAATTTCTCAATCTTCCAAACGGACATGTACTTCGTAGCATTCTTGGTCATTGATATGGACCTTCCGTTGCCTGCTCTACTTTCTTTACGAAGAAAAACCTCCACTCCAAACACACATGTGTCGTTAATGACGTATCCATTGGAGGCATCAGCAAGTTCTTCAATGGAGAGAAGTTTATCAAAACCCACATCAGGCGCCGCCCCATGAAGGTATTGAAACAAAAAACTTCCTCTGTAAGTTTTCCAATTGTATTTACTGAATAAATCAGTTACACAGATGTGAATATATATAGCCTTAGCTACCTTAGGCTAGTTACAAGAATACCCTCAACTACCTTAACTAATTACAGTTACTAACAGAACTAATTACATTTAGCTTTAACAAACTGTTTAACAGTAATTGTATTGGATGACTTATCATTCTCCCTAATACACCCCCTCAAGCGAGAAGGGGGATCAGAAATGATGCCAATGGAAAGCTTGGAACACAGATAAGTGAATCTGTTTTTAGACAGAGACTTGGTGTGAAGATCAGCTAATTGGTCTTCACTGCAGACGAACTAGACTTTGAGAAGTTTAGCCAAAACCAATTCTCTAATATAGTGATAATAGATCTCAACATGCTTTGTTCTAGCATGAAAGACTGGATTAGATGCTAATGATATTGCTGATATATTGTCACACCAAAGAGTAGGCAATGTAGATAGAGGATAGTGTAGATCTTTAAGAATCTTGCAAACCCAAGTTATTTCAGCAGCGGTGTGAGCTAAGGAGCGATATTCACCTCTGTAGAAGACCTTGCAACAGTACTTTGTTCCTTGGCACTCCAGCTGATAAGATTGGAGCCCAAAAATACACAATAACTAGTGGTTGATCTCCTGTCAATTGTGCAACCAGCCCAGTCAGCATCCGAGTAGGCAGAAAGATGGACATGACCTTTAGTAAACCACAAACCATGGGAAATAGAGCCTTTGAGAAATCTAAGAACCCTTTTTGCTGCTTGAAGATGTTGTTCCCTGGGAGCATGCATGAATTGGCAGATTTGGTTCACAGCAAAAGCAAGATCGGGTCTAGTCCAAGTGAGATATTGTAAACCTCCAACAATGGAACGATATTCAGTACGATTGGACAGAAGAGGCCCACTGTGATCCAATTTCTTAGATCCAAGAGGAGTGCAACAAGGTTTTGCACCCTCCATGTTTGTTTTCTTGAGAAGATCCAATAAGTACTTTGTTTGATGGAGAAATATACCCTGTGAAGATCGATGTACTTCTAATCCCAAGAAATAATGGAGAGGACCAAGGTCTTTTACTGGAAATTGAGCACCAAGTTGCTGAATAAAGTGTTGACAAAGTTGAGGATAGGGTCCGGTGACAAGAATGTCATCAACATAGACAAGAACAATGACTAATTGAGGACCACTGTGAACAAATAAAGAAGCATCTGAGGAGGATTGGATGAATCCAAGAGAGTGAAGAGCTTGGAACAATTTATCAAACCAAGCTCGAGGAGCTTGTTTGAGGCCATACAAAGATTTTCTCAACTTACACACAGATGTAAGATGTAAGGGATCAACAAAACCAGGGGGTTGTTGCATGTAGACATCCTCCTTTAAATCTCCATGAAGAAAGGCAATACTAATGTCCAATTGATTGAGAAACCAATTATATTGCGCAGCAAGAGTAAGAAATATCCGAATTGTAACCGGTTTGGCAACTGGACTGAAGGTTTCTTGAAAGTCAATACCTTCTTGTTGATGAAAACCCTTGGCCACAAGTCGGGCTTTATATCTGTCAACAGTACCATCTGGCTTCTTCTTAATCCGGAAAACCCACTTGCAGCCCACTAAGTTTTGAGAATGGTGAGAAGGAACAAGAGACCAAGTACCAGTGGTTAGCAAGGCATTGTATTCATCTTGCATAGCTTGCCTCCAATGAGTGTGCTTAGAAGCTTGCAAGTATGTTGTAGGAACATAATCAATATCAACTGGAAGTGGGTGCTTAGTTGCTGCACATGCTCTCGATGTGAGTATCCCAGCCTTGGATCGAGTAATCATAGGATGGGAATTAATAGGGGCAGGATGATGACTTGGTTGATTTTGGGATAAAGATGAATGTGTTGAAGGGGGAACAAAACTGGAAGAAGAACCAATGAAGACAGGTTCAGCGGAGGATGAATGTGAAGAAATAGAAACAGGCGCAGAAGCACATAATGGTGATATAGATGGCTGACTTAAAACAGGAGGAATGTGTTTGCTAAATTGAAGATCCAGAGAAGATGAAATTGTTGGTGAGGAAGATGGATGACTTGGGACAGGAAAAGAGTGTTGAGTGTGTAACAACTGAAATGGATAAGTACTTTCATCGAATACAACATGACGAGAGATGTATATTCGATTGGTGATAGGGTCAAGACACCTATAGCCTTTGTGTTGAAGATTATACCCCCAAGAAAACACAACTTTTGCTCTTGAGATCCAATTTGCTATGAAAGTAAGGTTTGAGCCAAGGAAAGCATTGACAACCAAATACTTTGAGCTTAGAGTAGTCTGGATGGTTGTGAAATAGCAACTGCCAAGGGGACTTTGAAATGACAGAAATAGGAAGACGATTGATAAGATATATAGCAGTGGAGAATGCTTCTACCCAGAAAATATGAGGGACATGAAATGCAACAAGCAGAGTGCGAGCTGTCTCAACAAGGTGCCTGTGCTTTCTTTCTGCACAACCGTTTTGCTCAGGGGTGTGGGGGCAACTAAACTAATGAAGAATGCCATGTTTGCTGAGATATGATGCAAAAGAATGACTAGTAAATTCACCACCTGAATCTGAACGCAGAACCTTTATTTTATTTCCAAGTAAATTTTCTACATATGATTTGAAGACAACAAATGTAGAGAATAAATCTGACTTGGATTTCAAAGGAAAGAACCAACCATATTTGCTATAGTCATCAACAATGAGCAAATAATACTGAAAACCACTACTTGATTTGACTGAGGCAGGTCCCCACAGATCACAGTGCAGTAGTTAAAGGTTGTGAGTTGTTGATGAAGTAGCAGCTTTAAATGGAAGCTTATGATTCTTGGCAAGAGCACAATCTGAACAGAAAAAATCCACAGTAGACTTGCCTTGTAAAGCAAGGTTATTAGATGACATTACCTTTCTGAAAATGGAGGAGGAAGGGTGACCCAAGCGCTTGTGCCAAACTGTAATTGGAGCTTTAATACTGAGTAAAGCTGTAGGTGAAGAAGAATGAAGGTTGCTGGAACTTTGGAGAGGATAGAAGCCATCTCTAACTGGTCCCCATAAAAGCATCTTCCCCGAAATACGATCCTTGACATAGGATCCATAAGGGTCAAGTGTCAAGGAACAATTATTATCATTAACAAACTGATAAGCAGATAAGAGATTATGTTTTTGTGGGGAACATGTAAAACATTTCTCAATTGAAAAGAGTTATGAGAGGTGTGCAAAGTAGATGAACCAACATTGAGGATGGACAAACCTTTACCATCTCCAATATACACTTTATCCTCGCCAGTGTAGGGAGTAGGAGAGGTGATGTTAGCAACATCATTAGTGATATGAGAGGTTACATCTGAATCAATTAACCAAGGCTGAGATGGTTTAGCAGAATATTGTGCACACATGGCAGCAAGCTTAGCTGGAGGAATATGACCACAGATGTTAGGATTCATACGATCAAAGCAGTCAATTGCCTCATGACTGGTAGAACCACAGATTTGACAAGGCACTTTGAAGTGAGAAGAGCCTTGATTGCTGCGAAAGCCTTGATAACCTCGATTGCCACGGTTATTAGTAAAATTACCACGATTACCTCGATTAGAAAAGAACTGTCCCTTAGTATTCCTGCCACGATTAAAGTTGAACCGAGATGCAGAGTGCAGGGGTTGATTCTGAGCAGCAAATGCAGATGGAGTAGGAAGTAAATGAGGCTGAGATTGCACTGAAAAAGCCTGAAAAGTGTCAGTGACAGGAGATGAACTGACAAGTTTGCGTCTTGCCATAGACAATTCCTTTGTGAGAAGGAGGCCATGAAGTTCATCAAGAGAGGTAGAGGACAATCGGAGCATGATAGAGTCAATGAAAGACTCAAATTCATCAGGTAAGCCATGTAGTGTGGCTGCGATAAGATCTCGATCAGAGACAGAAGCACCAGCAGCTTGCAGAGAATCTGAAATTTCCTTGAGTTCTTGAAGATATTCAGAGATAGAACGAGATCCTTTCTGAACAGATTGAAGGCGCGATCGCAGCTGATTGATATGAGCCTCTGAAATTCCACCAAATCGCTGTTCAAGCTTTATCCAAAGTTCTCGAGATGATGAAACCCCAACCGTGAACGGGATGATTTCCTCAGAAAGTGTGGAATTCAACCAGATTAAAAGATTTTGATCTTTCTCATACCAGTCCTCAAAAGCAGGATTGATGCTACGATCAGGCAGAAATGGCGATGGACAGACATCAGTACCATCGATTACTCCAAGAAGCTTGTATCGCCGGAAAATCGGGCCAAACAGTGCGCGCCATGGTAGGTAATTGGATCTTTTGAGCTTGATCGGCACCATACTACCGATGTTATGAATTGTGAGAGAGGTGTAGGAAGTCAGAGGACTCGGATTTCCAGAGGAATTAGGGTTTCCAGAGAAATTAGGGTTGGGGCCCGAGGGGGAGATGACCGGAGAAGATGAACCAGTCGATTGAGCCGCCATTACTGACAGAAATCAAGAAATACTACAAGATCGGAGGAGAAGAAGTGACGAATCAGAGAAGGATCGATGCAGCAAGCGAAGAGAAGGATCAAAGCTGTGAAGCGAAATGGCGTGATACCATATTGAAACAGAAAACTTCCTCTGTAAGTTTTCCAATTGTATTTACTGAATAAATCAGTTACACAGATGTGAATATATATAGCCTTAGCTACCTTAGGCTAGTTACAAGAATACCCGCAACTACCTTAACTAATTACAGTTACTAACAGAACTAATTACATGTAGCTTTAACAAACTGTTTAACAATAATTGTATTGGATGACTTATCATTCTCCCTATCAGAGCCATTTCGCTTCACAGCTTTGATCCTTCTCTTCGCTTGCTGCATCGATCCTTCTCTGATTCGTCACTTCTTCTCCTCCGATCTTGTAGTATTTCTTGATTTCTGTCAGTAATGGCGGCTCAATCGACTGGTTCATCTTCTCCGGTCATCTCCCCCTCGAGCCCCAACCCTAATTTCTCTGGAAACCCTAATTCCTCTGGAAATCCGAGTCCTCTGACTTCCTACACCTCTCTCACAATTCATAACATCAGCAGTATGGTGCCGATCAAGCTCAAAAGATCCAATTACCTACCATGGCGCGCACTGTTTGGCCCGATTTTGGATGACTTATCATTCTCCCTAGTAGAAGGCACTTCTGCATTATCTTATCATCTAAGTACCGCAACACCAAAAAAATCAGTAAAATTAAGCGATGTGTTTTGCATATAATGAATTATTAACTGGTTTATATGATCTGCTGGATGCATGAGAATTAAATGTAAATAGATGGGTATATAATATAGGAAAATGATATCCCTTCCTTTGATTCTTCTTTGATTAGATTTATTCAATACAGAGACAAAAAAATAAAATGGGCGTTCAATGGGAGAAAAGGAGTGTGTGGATATCCCTTAGAGAAAACACACACACACACACACATCATATATACCTTGAAAAACCACGTAGGTTCCTTTTTCCTGATCAAGCAAACACACTCTGAAATCAACATATACTTCCCGGTCAGGCTGAAGTGAATCTGTTCGAGCCATTTGCAAGTAGATGGTCTTCCACATTTTTCTTCTTGTTTCCATATGGGAAGACCACCAGTTTCCTTTATGACCAAAACAGATATACGCAAGTTACAGAATAATATATACACAAGTAACAGAATAATATACAAGACATGAATGTTTTGTAACTTGGTTTGTTTAATCAGCAGATATGTACAAGAATACGTACTACCATTTGTATCCTCCAGCTTCAAACTTGTCCGATTCAAATCTATGATCCCCTGTAAGTTCTTTTAGCATTGAAAACGACTCTAATTTTAAAGTGTAATGAGTTGCTGGTGAAACTGAATATGATCTCGAAATCCCTGTAACCGAATAGGGGCAACACAACAAAGTATCAAAATATGCAGGCATTAGGCATCTGAGTCACTAAAATTCTGGAAAAGCAAAACAATGCTTGAAACGCACGAAAAGAATTAGAGACACAGAAAGTATCTTACCACCTTGATCCAAGTTAAGGCTACCCATGGTGACAAAATTGACCAGCGAACGTTGCAGGAACTGTGATCAGGTTACAAACTGAATGGTATTAAGCTAGAAAAATAGAATGATCTGTAAACTCAACTCAATGAATAGAGCGAGTGCTGCACGTTAATATTTATAATGAATGTAAACACAAGTTTAATCCGTGGGGGATATGAACCAAGATATCTACAAGTCACCCAAGAATTATAATTCAACATGATACAAAAACTCCAATGAAGACTAGGACTCCTTATTCCTGCAGAACTAGACAACAGCAGTAGCAATGGCACGTTAGGACTCAACAACAGCAGGAAGCATAGGTAATGCAGACGTCTGTGCTTTAACACACACGACAGATCGTTTGTTACGTGTTTATATATTTTTAGTTCTTAAGTCCTCCTCTAAGTGGCAAGAGGTGGATTGTCATGGTGGATAAAGTTGTTGGATAAATATCAATAATCAATGATAAATTTATATATGCTAATAAATAATAAATGGGAATAAATAAATAACAGAGTATGAACAAAACAAAAATATTAAACAGACAACTTGAAGATCGAGGCTTACATACCGCAATGTCTTTTAAACAAAAATTTCATCCCTACTCAGTGCTTGTAGTTCTATGGACGTCTGCTTCACCAGGATTCAACGATCTAAATCAGAATTCCAGCACTGAAAAACTTGGCTTCTGGCGAATTTCTTTGTGATTCTCTTAGTAAGGAGGTTTAGGATTGTAGAAGAATAATTTGATATTTATGTGTTCTAAATGTCATGCAGATGGATGTATATATAGTAAGTTTATACCTGTTTGCAACAGGTATGAGAATGGGTGCGTCTGTTGGAAGACATCTTTCTCAGAGGGGTGCTTTGCTCTGCGTTCCTTCATCACTTTACACTTCATCTGAAAAGATAAATCTGTTGATAAAAAAATAATTAATTAATTAAATTTGAAATTAATTAAAAATAATTATATATATATATATATATTAATTATCAATTAATTAATACACACCAAAGGCCAACCCCAAGGTTGAGCCCAATTTATTCTTCATGGTCCATCATTCCAATCATTATTTGTAAAGGACAAAGCCTTATAAAGTGAGAAAACTTTTGGTAATGGCCAATGTGGGACTATGAAATTTCTACTCAAAATTTCAAACAAAAGTCCCACATAAGTGAGGGAAAGGAAGAGTTTAAATATAATTACTCCGCTCTAACTAACACTATATCAGTATTGTTGGAGTGAGTCATCGGCTCATCGACTTGAAAAATTCAACCATGAGAACTCAATTTCTATTAGAAATGTGATTTTTTTTATTAATTTTTTTTAATAATCCTTTAGCCTATAGGGTTTATATACATATATATAGATATAGATATATATATATATATATATATATATATATATATATATATATATTATTAAGAGTAATGTGTTTTAGCTAGGATTTGTTATTTGCTTAACTACTCAAACTCTCAGTTGTGGCCTTGAAGAAGGTCACTGTACCTTCTTGTTGTGGTACCAATATTTGATAATATTTGGTTGCAAGGGTTCCGAGATCAGTTACTGATGCACCGCCAACTCAAATTACACGGTAAAATAAAAACAGTACAAAATACAGGCATTGTCACTAATTTCTAATGAAAAATTAGCGGCACCTAATTGTGGTGAAATTGGTAGATAAGGAAAATAAGGAAAACGAGGCACCTAAACCTAAAATGCCTCTTAAATAATTGGCAAATATATGATGATGAATACCTCTATACGTCCCTTTCTTTCATCATTTTATAAAATCTCAGTATATGAATTTCTTGGAAGAGAAGCAAGTATATGGACTACTTCAAAAAATTTCGAGTTAAGTAAACCATATAAAATATCATAATTAGTAACTCCAAAGAAATGCAACCACAGGGTGGGTGGAAGCAAATTTAACAGTGCAGGATAACATGGTTTAGCTGACTAGCTACACTATTTGAGAATTTCCATGGACCGTGACCTCGGCCTCCACCAAGCAAGTATCCTTTACAAAATCGCCCTTGCCGGCCTTACTGAAAGTGTCCAGTGCAATGAAGTGAGACCAACCCCAACTCGGATTCGAGGCATCAAACCATTGATTAGTAGCTACAGGAAGATAATAGAATTATTTCACTTACATACACACACACACACACACACACAAAATGTATACCTTCATGAATAAGAGCGCATTGTATATATATTATTAGAACATGCGCGTCCAATCTAATACCAATCAATTAGCAATATCATGCAGAGACTTGAGATTATTTAAAATAATTAGGCAAAGCTTCTTTTTTCGATGTGAAATATCTAAACGTAGTTAATTATATATCCACGGAAATAGTTCAACCTTTATTTATGTGTATTACCTTTTTGACAATGATTAGTCTTGCGATTCATTCGATAGACAATGCGCAGGGAAATCTCCACACACGTTTTGGAACGAGGAGGGAGGGTTTCTGGATCAGCCAATGCTAAGAAAAGAGAAATATGAGTACCTTGTCCGTTCGAGTCTCCCTTAGGATGGAGCACTATCTTCCTGTAACCACAAACAGTACGTGAAATTTAAGGACATTGATTAGATTTATAAGTTGATTTGATCTTC
Source organism: Heteromeles arbutifolia (assembly GCA_024362995.1). Classification (NCBI taxonomy): domain Eukaryota; kingdom Viridiplantae; phylum Streptophyta; class Magnoliopsida; order Rosales; family Rosaceae; genus Heteromeles; species Heteromeles arbutifolia. The sequence continues at coordinate 27,939,846 of JANCRC010000006.1, forward strand.
AAGAGCAATGCTTCATTTTGGGCACTTAATCTGCTAGACTATATTTCAAATTGCATAGTGAAATTGGCTAAAACAAAAATGATTGATGTTGGTGACAGCCCATGCTTGGTCATGTTGGTGGCACAAGGTTATTAAACGAATGTCTAAGCCTTCGAAATGTGAGTTGGCTCTAGTGAAGGAATAATGAATGGGCTCTTGAAAATATGTGTGAGCTCAAACATAATGAAATTGACCAGTTTTTATGTGAGAATTGGTTTCCGGTGTGAAACTGTGTGGATCTCTCGTATGAGACGTGTTAATATAACAAAATAATACACATTTTATTTGTGTAACAAACAATAAACAGTTTATATGCTGGAGATCCCTACTAGTATTATAATTGTGTTGGCAATAAGCCATTCTAGGCCTAATTAATTTCTTTCCAATTTTCATGCAGTTAAGTTACAGAGATGTACGTACCATTTCTTGTTTCCAACAATGAATGGTTCTGAGTCAAGTTTGGCATCTAACTTTGAAAAGTTCTCAACGTTCCAAACATGCTTGTACGTAAAAGAATAATAGCTCATTGATAGAAACTCTGCCTTGGCTGCTCTTTTTTCTTTACAAACGAAGATCTCAGCTCCAACCACGCAGTCGTCATTTACCAGATAGCCATTGGAAGCATCAGTAAATTCTTTCAGTGAGATGAGTTTATCAATACCGGCATCAAGCATCGCCCTATGAAAGCAGTTTTGCTTTATATTAGGATCTAAATGCACCAAGAAAATAAATATTAATAAGAAAGACCATAAAAATGATGAGTAATGTCCAAAAGCACATGAAGGAAATTGATATTCTCTCGTGTGTGATCATTCAAGAATAACATGTTGAGGACATATATTGGGTGACGTGTGGGAGCATATGGAAGCATGTGTTGGGCTCAACACGTTTGTACATTTGCTTTGATATATTATGAATGAAGTTGATATTTTACCATAAAATCAATTAGCAATATGTATGAGGATAACCCAACTCCCTAAAGCTATGTTAGGGTAAGGGGTTTTAATTCAAGTCTACAAATGTTACTTGGAGGGGATAAGGAATGTCTTATATGAGTTGAACAAATTAAAGCATGTGAGAGGAATCTGAAACTAACACCTTCCAAGTAAGTAATGATTTGCAAATCCCTCACACATACTCTTGTAATACTCATGGAAGACATTTATAATAGCTCTATCTATATTTTATGGTTCATTCCTGACTAACTTGGACTTAATCCCTTACAATTTAGAAGACCCTCATCCAATAAGCATATACAAAGCCCCTCACCTTCTAGACGTGACCTCATCAATACATAATAACCGGTCTCTTATCTGCTGGATGCCATGAGAAATAGAATACACACACACACACACACACAGATATACCTTGGAGAACCAAGTACAATCCCTTATTCTGATCAAGCAAAAACACTCTCAAATCAACATATACTTCCCAACCAGCCTGAAGTGATTTTACTCCAGCCATTTCCAAGTAGACAGAGATGAAGTCTTTCACATTCTTCTTCTTGTTTCCATTTGGGTAGAGCGCCAGTTTCCTGTGAGTGTAGATATATATAATAGGCCAGAATTAATGCATGTTGAACATAGAAGAAGAAACCTACCATCAACTCAATTGCATTATGTGTGTGTGTGTTTGTTTGTTTGTTTGTTTACTCACAAGGTATCACTGATGCATTATTCGTGGTTTCCTGATGGTATTAGAACGTCTAACCCAAAACTAGATAGTGATAATTGGAGAAATAAAATTTTATGCGTACGAGGATTACAACACAAGTCACATATCCCACATCGACCATATCTCTAAGAAAAGAAGAGTTTAAATACCCTAATCCCACTTCAACTAACACTGAACCCTTTTGTGATAAAAGGTCACACCTGACGGATTGTGCAGGTGGTAATTACCAAGTTGGGCATAATATCGGTATTGTTGGAAGTGGCCCGTTTCTCTGATAATTCTACAAATATGTTATACCTCTATGGTATATGGTATATGGTATATGAAACCGCTTAATCTGATTAGTGAAGGTTCAAGCCATTGCCAATCAATAGACATGGTTTGCTATGAATCTGTGGATCTATTTGTTAGCGGACATTGGTAACAAAGCCACAACTCTATAGAAGTGCTTTTACTATGGACCTGTAGAAATTTTTACTATAAATTCATGTGCTTATCCAGAAAAGTACTTTTTAAGACTCAAAAGCACTTTAAAGTTTTATGCAAAACATAGTTAGAAGCACTTTATTATTAGGAAAAACTTTTAGCCATTCCAAAAAAAATTCAAACAGACCCTTAATCAGCAGATATGAGAATGGGGATTACCATTTGTATCCTCCAGCTTCAAATTCCGTTGATTGATGTCCATGTGCTGAATGTTTCTTTAGCACTGAAAACGACTTTATTTTTTTAATGTAATGAGCTGGAGGTGAATCTGAATATGACCTGGAGACCCCTGCAACAAAATAATATGCATGGAAACACAATAATAACTCAAATATACCGATATACATATATATATATATATATATATATATATGCAAGGAAACACAAGAATAACGTAAATATAATGATATATATATATGTATATATGTGTGTGTGCATATATATATATATGTATATGTGTGTGTGTATTTTATATATTTATATATGCACACAGATATGCAGAGAGAATCTTACCATGGTTCAAACCGTGCGTGATAAAATTGAACAAATCCATTTTTTAATCGTAGATAATCGGGTGCAAGTAGCAAAATTGACTATTGAATTAATTTTTGTACAAAGTTTACAACATATATATATATATATATATATATAGGGTTAAACGTAATCCAACTGTAGCAGGAATCCTAAAATACTTACAATTCTAAATTACTTGATATACAAGGAAACCGTAATTAAGGAGTAGAATCCCAAGATGATGATTCTACTATAACAAAAAAAAAATGGGAGTGTTTATCTGTTTCTCAAGGAAAAGGTTGTATACTATACTCCAACGTCCTTTGATGTCAAATATTGTATCCGGTCAAGAAAGAAACCGAAAAAACAGAGACTAAGAGAATGATCAAGTTATGAGTGTGGAGCTATTTATATACACTATCAGTACGTATTAGGTCAAATGTTCTTTTAATTTCTTCCGCTGGCTAGTTGATATGATTCCTGATTTTGTTAGGCATTTGATTATGAATTTGAAGACATTCGTTTTCTAAGGATCCCCATCTTTTAAGAAATGCATACTACTTATAAGGCCTACTTCATATTTTTTTTCAATTACCAATCAGAAACCATTTATAAGTTTGGTCTAGTAGTACAAGTTGTTGTTTCTCACTTTAAGGACTTAGGTTCAAATCACATTGAAGACATTTTGAAATCATTTTTTCTATGTCATCGAAAAAGTTGGCCGGCCGGCCGATCACCAAAAAAGTTGGCACCCTGTCGCTGGAAACTGATCGACCGCTAGAAAATGTCGGCGAAAAGTTAACTAATGGCAGAAATAATAAAGATCAATAACCCAAAAAGTCATCGAAAAATTGACCGACAGACCAAAAAAGTCACCGAAAATTTGGTTGTGTGGCCCAAAAGATTAGCCAGAAAGTTGGCTGGCCGGCCACTGCTAACCCAAAACGTTAGTGGGTTTGAGTGGTAATCATGTAATTATATAGTGCTATTCATAAAATAATTTTGGTTGACTTTTTCATTAGTACCTGAACTAAAAATATGATATTTTTCCTAAATTTTTTTCTTTGAAATGGTATTGAAACAAGAAAGCTCAAAAAAAATTGTGTCCAAGTTGTAAGGAAATAAATAAGCTTATTTATTTCAATCCCGACTAATGATAGGATTAATGGCACATTTAATTACTTGGTATGAGTATGGGATGGAATAAGATAAGAAGGAATGTTGATGAGAAAGAATGGGAATGGGATAAACACCCACCACCCCGTGATTATCCCATACCTTAATTTTTCAGGTATGTCGTACCAAAATCAACAAGAGATCCACTTATTTATTCATTCCCTATGTTAGTAAGTGCATGTTCACTTAGTATTACGATGTGATATTTTTCTTCACTTGTAAGTGAGAGATTTTAAGTCAAATTCTCGCTAAAAACGAATTTGAACCACATAAACTCTTCTTTCCTTCCAATTCCACTCCTCTTTGTCAACCATGTGAGAATGATACTTATTCCTTGCAAGTGAACCATAGCCTGATAAATGTTTAATAAAACCATAGCCTGCCAAAAGTGTCAACTTTATGACTATAATCGGACTAGTAAGGGTTACTACGACGCTTGACGGCTGTAATCAGACGAGTAAACATTCCTCGTATCCAGCAGAATCAAAAAGCCCCGGCTATGACTAGAATCCTTCGGATTTTGGCCTTGTGTACCCAAGATTGATTAGCTTCTGAACCAACAATTTTTCAGCATCTGCCTGAAATCACAAGAACAAGGGGCAAATGATTCAGTGAAAATAGCTAACAAAACGTGCAAACACAGACGAATCCATTCCTGCATATACGCAAACGACAAAGAAACGGACATCTGATAGTCTCGTGTTCATGTGTGTATTGTTTCTCTATGTGTTCGAGACAAAGAGGGTACAAACCTCAAGCATGGGACTATTCTTCGGAATGTTGCAAGCCAGAATTATGTTCAGTCCAGTCTTTAACACTGAAAATAACCGCATGTCAGAACATGGAGTAGGCGGGGAAAAAAAAGACGATGACAAACCCAAATTATCCAAACAAAAATTGATAATCTACCTAATCTTCGAGCAATGCCCGACCCTGTATTATCAGAAGCCCCACCGAGTATGGATGTAACAACCACTGCACTGTTCTGTAATCCATCAACGGTAACGATTACAGTCAAATAAATTTAATCCCAAGCAGCACAGAGAGGTCCGAATTCACAAGTGTAAAGAGAGATTCATTTTGGAAGAACTTTAACACCAAATTACCAACTTACAGGTCTCATAGGTGCTGCTGCATACAAAATTACAAATGCCCAAATTTTGCAGAGTTGCAACCAATCCATGCATATATCTACCCTCATAATAATCAGAAAAATTTTCCCCAATTCAAATTCTGTTCGAAGTTTCAAACTTCTAAGAGTTAATTAACAACAGATGCAAAGAATCGCCTACATTTTTCTAAGCAGAATGAAAGATCCAATTTTAGCAGAGTTGCAAATCATTCCATGCTTACACTCACAATAATGCAAAGAAAAAACTACCCAATTCAGACTTTGACCAAAGTTTTATACTTGCCCGCAAATAATGCCTAGATTTTCCAAGAAAAAAAACAATTACCCCAATTTTGCAGGGTTGCAATCAATCCTTGCATATAACCACTCAAACTAATGAGAAGGTTGTACCCAATTCAGAATTTGTTCAAAATTTCACCCGAAATTTTTCTAACCAACAAAATTAACGAATTTTGTTGCTCGAATTTTGACTTCGGCAGTTCAATTCCGCATTAAACTGAACAAAAAATTCTAGAGGAAATTGAAAAACAAAAAGGGGAGAGATGAGGATGAAAGACGAACCTGCTTGGGAAGGCGGATGATTTGGAGGTGGAAGGTGGTTTCGTTGACGACCTCACTGAAGCACGTGACTTGCACGTCACTGTTATGATCCCATATCGGCTACACCAAAAATGGTGTACTAGTACTTAAGTCCTTGGGGTCCTCCCACCTATCAGACTAGTCTTTTGGGTTGGGCTCTTTCCTTGGGCTTGAGTCCTTACACCCGAGGCTTACCAATCGTCGGAAAGACGAGGGACTTGCCGAAGTTCCTTTATGCTCCACAGATACGAAGAGAGAGGGAGAGAGAGAAAGCTAACGAGGTGATGATGATGGTGATGCCATTGTGTGTATGTATGTGTGTCGTGTGGAGGGAGAGAGAGAGAGAGCTAACGAGGTGATGATGATGGTGATGCCGTTGTGTGTATGTATGTGTGTCGTGTGGCGCTCGTGGTAGGAGAGGGTGCAGCGAGGGAGAGGGCGAGAACTGTGAGATAGAGAGAGAGCTCAGAGAGGTGTAAAGTGCACGGGAAAAGGAAGAAAGAGAGGGAGAGGGACTTGGGCTCTGGGGGACAAAACTAAAACACTTGGGCCCCACGGGCACACACATTAAGACCTAATACAATTTGTTTTTTTAAATTGAGAGTGGCATTTTACAAACGGAGTTTTGAATCCATGATTCGATAGAGAAGATGAAGAATACGGTGACGTTTTGGGGGAATTTTGGGTTTGTTTTTGGCCTATGGGGTGGGAATGAGAGCAGTTCGACCGTGGGCAATAGCCCGATGGACTGGCTCTCAAACAAGGCTAGATAGCCCAAGCAATGAGGTCCAGCGTGTGCTGGCGATTGAGCCCGAGCTGGCTCGAGGGAGAGGCCCGGCACAAGTAGTCGGCCGGAGAGCCCAAAGGCCAAGTGATGAGTGGTTGACGTCAGGGTGACGTTAGCCACAATATAAAAGTAATAAAAATGTAAAAAAAGTAATAAAAAATTAATAAAAATTAATAAAAAAATGTAAAAAATTAATTAAAAACATGTAAAAAATTAATAAAAAAAGTAATAAATTAATAAAAAATCCAAAAAATTAAAAAAAAATTGATTTAATTTTTCTATAAATATGTTATCATTATCTTCCAACTTACACCATAATTTTATATTTTCTCAAATGTTTGGGTTGTAATTTCTTATTTAATGACACATAGTACAACGAGACCGATTAAAAATCATATCCGAAATTACAAATAAAATTATTTTGTATTATTTTATAAAATTAAAAATACTAATATTTTATTGCCTATTGCTAGGGCTATTTAGTGTAGGGGTGGAGATGCAAAAGGCAATTACTGTTCATTAAGGCAGTTACTGTTCATTGGAAGCTATTCAATAGTAACTTGCCCTAGGGGGCCTTTGCAACGGTGGAGTTGCTCTAAGAGAAGTGGGTTGAGATTTGAGTGGAAACTATCAGAGTGGTGGAATTTGAAATGGAGGAGGATTCTCTCTCCTCCTAATCTCTCTTCTCTTCTCTCCCCTCCTATTTGAACGGTCACGGTTAAGTCACGTCAACATCTTATATTGATTTTTTTATAGAAACAATAAGACAAAAAATAATGTGTAAGAGGAAGAGAGGGAAGGGGATGAGAATAGGAACGGAAAGAATTCTACTCCATTTGAAATTGGTAAAGCTCAGTGATTACCCTGCCCGTTTCAATTGTTAACGGGACGCTCCATCTCTTTTTGTATTTTTCAATTGACCCCATATATATATATATATATATATATATATATATATATATATCTTTTTAAATAAACCAAATATTCTAATCTAATTTATATTGTCGCAAAAGTGATTCGAACTTGGTTGCAAGGAGAAGACATTGTTCTAATCAACTTAGTTATAGCTATGCATGTTGAATTATATTTTTTTTGAATTATAAGTCAGTTATTACCCTAATTTGTATTTTTTTTTTTTACCAACGCGGATGGAGGATTCGAATTTGAAATCTCTCTTAGCATTAGGAAGATAAATATCTATACTATAGTGAGAGCTGAGAGAAACATGGTTCAGTATGCCTAACCAATTGGCAAACAAAATAAAGTCGTATTGTTTTTTTAAAAATAAAATAATCAAATAGCAAAGTTACAATGACAACTCATCGAATTGCTCATTCGTATTTAATAATCGAATCACCTAATTGGTCAGACAGTTTAACCCAAGTTTTGTTGTAAGAACTAATAGGCATAACCCAACTTGAACGTTCACTTGACTTGTATATTAATCATGTGTTGTCTTGTAATCTATAATGAATTTAAGGAAAATCAATGGAAGTTTGTAATCTATTTGGAATTGGAGACTAACTTTTGTCACAAAATTTAGAGAGTGCATGGAGAACATTGTCGACAAACCCTCAAAAGGGTCATGAGCTGCATCATGCATGCGAATGAAGACAGATAAGAAGAGGAAATGTTCGCATATCTCAAAGATAATTAAACAAAAGATTAACACACCATCACAAATTCAGCATCCTAAACTCATGCAAAAAGACTAACAACGCCCCCAAAATCACAAAGAATGCTTGGAATAGTATATTGGGAAAACAGTCCCGTCCTACCGCTAAAAAACTGCCTGCACCTGAAAAATAAAGCCAAAATTAGCCGCAAGAAGTAAAATTCAAGCAACTAATACAACGAAAAATATTGCAGATGCTTTGAACCTGGATTATTGTTTAAATGAATTATTAACTAAATAAGCGATTCAAATTCACAGTCTAATAATATAAACATATTGAGATTTATAAAAGTTTATATATCAACCGACCACATTGTCTAGTGAAATTAGAGGAAGTTGAGCAGAGGCAGAGAGACCCTTCAGCCTCGGTTTCAAACCCACAAGTCCCACCGGACTGCGCACACTCCCGGTGTCCGGCACTACGAAGCTCAGCTTAATCCCGTAAACCCAATCCGGCGGTCCTAACCCTTTCAATCCGTCCGTATTCGTCACGCGTGCAGTCCAATATATTCATGCTCATGAACTTCACCGTATCGTACCCCGTAAAACAACACGGCGGAGTAGTAGTCGTAGTAGCAGGAGGAGGAGGAGTACCGTTGGTTAGAAACCCTCCGGGACTGGGGGTAGTACCGTTGGTTAAAAATCCTCCGGGACTGGAGGTAGTACCGTTGGTTAGAAATCCTCCGGGACTGGGGTAGGAGTAGCCAATCCGGAACCGGAACGGAAACTCCGAAACGCGTTGCCCGGAGTCGTAGAGCTCGTCGCATGAGTGGCCGGAGAAGTTGAAGCAGAGGGACTTGTAGTGGTTGAGGACAGGGGAGTCGACGGAGCAGTTGAGGAGGGCGAAGACGGTGTCGGAGGTGGGCGGGATAATGGCGGACTGGATTGGGGTCATGAGGAAGTTGTGGTGGGGCTGGAGGATGGAGCAGGTGGACATGGCGGGGTCGTAGACTACCATGGTTTTCTTGTCGTAGTTTATGGACTGGACTTTGTAGTTTCCGGATGGGGTGGCGAAGAAGAGGTCGGTAGAGAGTTGAACATGTGGCGGAACTGGGGCGCGCCACAGCCGTCATCGAGGGCGAAAGGGTAGTGTATGGGGATGGGGCCGCAGGAGGTGCGGCATTGGGAGAGAGTGGAGGTGGAGGGATAGGACGAGGAGGTTGACGGTGGTGATGAGTGGTTTTGACCGAGACCACCACATGTTTGTGTGTGAGAAATGAAAAATTAGTTACTGTGGCAGTGTAAGAAGGCCTAATGTGTAAAGAGATGGCTAAACTGGGCGGAATTTACTCCATAATTTAGGACACCTTTTGGACCTTTAGACAGGCTGTGATGGGAATCCACAAGTTTAAAAACAGGGAAGAAATCCAGTGATATATCAGTGTTGGGGATCCCCGGGGTGTTAAGATTTTTAATGAAAACATGTTACTTTTATCATCTATTTATGGGTAATATTAAAAAAACTAAATTTTTTAAATTAAATTTGCAAACCAAATGATGTGATTGTTGATAATTGAATTATTAATTAAGCGTTCATTAACGTTTTTATTTCTTATTGATGACACATCATTTAGTTTGTAAATTTGATTTAAAATTTTGTCTCTTTAACATTATCTTCTATTTATACCATCATTTAAACTATATTTCTAAGATAGAGTTTATAACTAAGTACACAATCATAATGATTGGTTATATTGAGATGTTGAGTTTGGCTCTTGATTCTTTAAATAGATTAGTGTGCCAGTTCGGTAAACCAAATGTCATTATATAAATAGTTGGATACATTCAACGATCTTAAATATTACAATGGGATAAAAGAATCAATTAAAAGAGATTTTCTAATTCCAATTACGAATTCGTTAGGCTCTTTCGGAACAACCTCTCAAATTGATAGTTTTTACTCATTTTACCATTTAATAACTCATAATCAGGTTTATAACTAAATACTTGCAAGTCGCAAATTTAAAACAGACTTCTCAAGTATTTGGATATTATTTAACGCACTCTCTGAAAATAACAAAACTATACTCCAGTAGCGCAAAGGCAATAATGTCTTACAATATGGATATCCAGAACTATAACAGAACTATACTCCATGATACTGAAAGATGTGATGCACGCTCCGACGATAAGGAAGAATATTGTCTCGGGCTTTCTTCTCAATAAGGCTGGATTCACTCAAACATTTGGAGCAGATACGTATACTCTTACTAAAAATGGGGTTTTTGTGGGAAATGGGATATGTTACTGATGGAATGTTTAAATTGAATATTGATAAAATATCTCCTTCTGCTTACATGTTGTATTCATTTAATACTTGGCATGCTAGATTTTGTCATGTTAACAAACGCTTGGTTAAGAACATGAGTAACTTAGGTTTTTTACCCAATTTATCATTGAATGATTTTGAAAAATGTAAATATTGTAGTCAAGCTAAAATTACTAGAACTTTACATAAATATGTCAATAGAGAATCTAAACCGTCACATCCCGGCCCGGGCGAAGCCACCTCCCGGGCTTGACTCCACCGTAGCATGATATTGTCCGCTTTGGGCCTTCCCCACGCCCTCACGGTTTTGTTTCTGGGAACTCACACGAGAACTTCCCAGTGGGTCACCCATCATGGGAGTGCTCTTGCGCGCTACTCGCTTAACTTCGGAGTTTCGATGAACTCCGAAGCCAGTGAGCTCCCAAAAGGCCTCGCGCTAGGTAGAGATGAGAATATACATATAAGGCTCACAGGATCCACTCCCAGCACGTGACCATCCTTATGTCCCGAGGACATCGGGGTCGGGGCGTGTCATAAACCACTTGACTTAATTCATTCTGATATATGCGAATTTGATAAAGTGTTAACTAGAAATGGATACTGTTATTTTATTACCTTTATTGATGATTGTTCGAATTACTGTTTTGTCTATCTTATGAAAGATAAAAGTGAAGCTATTGACATGTTCAAAACTTTCTTGACTGAAGTTGAAAATCAATTTAATCATAAGATTAAAAGATTTCTTAGTGATAAAGGACAAGAATATGAATCCACTGAATTTGTTAATTTGTTTAAGTCTCCTGGAATTATTCATGAAACTATTGCTCCTTATTCTCCTGAAATGAATGGTAAAGTGGAAAGAAAAATTCGAACACTTTGTGAATTGACTGTTGCTACTTAGTTCTGGAGCTGTTTCTTATTGGTGGGGTGAAATTGTGTTGACTGTATGTTATGTGTTAAATAGAATCCCTAACTCAAAAATGAATATTTCTCCTTATGAAATTTGGAAAAATAAGAAATCAAATGTGTTATATTTCAGAAATTGGGGTTGTTTAGCTTATGTTCATAAACCTGATCCAAAAAGATCGAAATTGGCTAGTAGAGCATATGAATGTGTTTTTATTGGTTATGCATGTAATAGCAAAGCATATAGGTTTTATGATTTGAAAAACCATGTCATAATTGAGTCACTTGATGCTGATTTTTATGAGAATAAATTTCCTTTTAATCTTCGAAATAGTGGAGGTTCTAATTCTTCTAAAATTGATTAACCTACAGTTGTAAAACATAGTGAATATGCATTAGAACCTAGGAAAAGTAAAAAAGCTCGAATAGCTAAAGATTTTGGGCCTGATTTTCATGTATATAACTTACAAGAAGATCCTAATACAACTCAAGAAGCTTTAACTTCTTTAGATGCAGATTTGTGGCAAGAAGCTATAAATGATGAAATGGACTCCCTAGAGTCAAATGAAACTTGGACTTGGTGGATCTTCCACCTGGTTGCAAAACAATAGGTTGCAAATGGATTCTTAAAATAAAATTAAAACCTGACGGTTCAGTTGAAAATTTTAAAGCCCAACTAGTTGCCAAAGGCTATAGACAAAGAGAAAATATTGATTTCTTTGATACCTATTCCCCTGTGACTAGAATAACATCTATTCGTGTATTGTTTGCTTTAGCTTCTATTCATGATCTTGTTGTGCACCAAATGGATGTTAAAACAACTTTCTTAAATGGTGAATTAGAGGAAGAAATATATATGGATCAACCAGAGGGTTTTATTATTCCAGGACAAGAAAATAAGGTTTGCAAGTTAGATAAGTCACTTTATGGATTGAAACAAGCTCCTAAACAATGGCAAGCACAATTTGATAGTTTGATTACTTCCAATGGTTTTAAAATAAATGAAAGTGACAAATGCATCTATTATAAGTCTGAAAATAATTTGTGCACTATAGTATGCCTATATGTGGATGATTTGCTTATTTTTTGTTCGAATATTCATGTTGTGAATAATGTCAAATCTTTGTTATGTGCTAATTTTGATATGAAAGACTTGGGTGAAGCTAGTGTAATACTTGGTTTGAAAATAACTAGGTCTAAACATGGATTTTCTTTAGTTCAATCTCACTACACAGAAAAAATGTTAAGAAAGTATAATTATTTCGATTGTAAACCAGCATGGACTCCTTATGATCCTAGTGTAAAACTGTTCAAGAACACTGGTGACAGTGTTAAACAATCTGAGTATGCGAGTATTATTGGTAGCCTTCGTTATGCTACTAATTACACTAGGCCTGATATATTTTATGATGTAGGAGTTTTATGCAGGTTTACTAGCAAACCCAGTTTGGAGCATTGGCATGCTATAGAGAGGCTTATGAGATACCTTAAAAAGATGATGAATTTCAGATTACACTATGAGAAGTTTTCCGCTGTCCTAGAATGTCACACCCCGACCCCGAAATATTTCATTTATTTCGGGAAATGTTATTGGTGATGGCCCAAAATAAACTTCGTTTTATTTAGAAAATTTTAAACCTTGGTTCTTCATTTTATTTCCTTAATTGAACATTTTTTTTTTTTTTTTTTACAAAAGCATATGCTATTAAATCTCTAAATTCTTTCTTTTAAATCAACTTCTCAACAAAAGGTTAATTCACGGTTATTTAACCATACTTATTTTATGGTTGCATCTAACGTTTTGTTAGACTGCCTACGTACCCTAAACAGGGATCAAGCCACTCATAGTTCACAAAATTCCAAAATTCAAACTCAATCCGAATATATTCGTTTAATCCCACATATACCACAATCGTAATAACATTCAAACCACAACAATTATATCTCAAAAACATAATTAAAATAACGAAATTCGCATAAAAACTCAATGTCGACTCCCTAGCCGTACGCCGCCGCACCCACCACTGCGGGTGGCGGTCGGTCGCCTAGACTCGCCGGAAAATTCAACTATTTCTAAAATTTCTCAAAAATTACAAAAATGAAGATCTCAAAGAGTAGAACAAACTTTATACCTACGGCCAAGTTCAATTTGGCCTGGAAAGGCTCCAATTTGCCTTGAATGCTCCGGAAACCCTATAAATTGGTGGTCTCGAATCGTCACCTCCAATGCCCCGCCGCTCCTACCATTGTTTGGGCTTTGTTCCAGAAATCTAGGGAAGGGTTTTGGTGGAGGTAATTGTATGAAATCATTTCACAATTGATGAATTTTGGGCAAAGCCTCCCGCAACACCCATCCCATTTTTGTACCAACATACCGTTAAATTCCCTCTAATTTTTTGTGGAACTAGAAGAGAGAGGGCCAAGGTGATGATTGGGAGGGATTTATAGGTCCAATTTGTCGGAAAATTCGACGAGAAATGACAAGGAACCGCCGGATTGTGCCAGACCCCCCTCATTTTTCCTCCCGACCTCTCTCTTCTGATTGGGCTGTGCCTATTTCCTTCACCCACAGCCCGCCATGTGGCTCCACTGCTCCCTGCTCCAAAAGATCTAGAGCTCTCCAGAAAATGATTAAATGACCATTTCACCATTTTCTTTGTTCGTTTCTATCTTCTTTGTTATTACTCCGTTTCACGAACGGTTTGCGCCTACGCGTTCGTGAGTTCGAGCCCTATTCAAAAATATAAATTGAGACCTTGAATGGTCTATGGATTTTAAATGATTAATTTCCAAACTTCAACCTTAGTAACTAGTTTAATTTAAAACTAAACCCAAATAATTTCATATAAATTCTCGAAAAATCATATAAAATCTCAAAAATACCAATACGTGAATTATAATAATTTCCGGAAACAAAACTTTAAAATTTCCCAATTCTATTTCCATTACCATAAATCGGTTTATTTTCTATTTTCTCCACATATTCATAATTTATGAATATCTAATTCATATTTTTAAATTTTCAGGATATTACATTCACCCCTCGTTAAAATAAATCTCGTCCCCGAGATTTCAACCATCGAATAACGAAAATGAATTAGAATTATTTCCACCATTTCTTTAATGGTGAATGATATCATAATCTCAATCTACAATTTAATTCAGGCTCCAAAAATAAGCACTAACGAATATTAACTGTGATTTTCAATCACATTCTCATATTTCCATTGGCAAGCCATTTACCATTATTCACTCTTGATTTCTTTCTCAAAATTTCTATTCACAATCACTGTCATTATCCAACCTCAGAAAAGTTTTGCCACATTCATCATTAACAAATAAGTATCATACATCTCAGCCATAACCATTATCGAACCAAAAAAATATATATATATAAAAAATGCATGCCATACTCATACGTGGCTAAGTAATTATCACATTCACTGGCTAATGGAAAGAAATTTAAAACCAAACCTACAGTATTGTTAATCTTGGACGAAATCAAAATTTATTATATGATGTCATTCCTTCCCACTATGAAACTAGATTACTCATGATTAATTTAAAACCTTATCTTTTTCCAATCTTTCTTTCAATCGTTTTTTTTTTTTTAATTTTTTTTTTTATTACTTCAGAGTGCAGCCACAAATCTAATAAATGAGTGACTCGCACTTCCAGAGGATCATTCACATTCCATCAACCCAATGGGAGAAATTTATACATCACGACTCTATCAGCTAAAGAAATTAACCCTTATAAATCACAGTCATGAAAATATGTGCTCCTTATCAACTCTTATCAGGAAATCGAATTCAACAACGACAACTCGTGACTATGGTAACCGAACGAACCCAATTTGTATAATCCATGTTGTGATCAACTAATGAAGCAAACTCAATATAATTTACTCCAACTTATCTAATCAAACTTAACCGCTATGAGGTTAAACTTCAGTCAACAGCAAATTTTGTGACTTTCACATATTCTAACACAATGAATAAGAAGTAATAATTCAACCAATTGGTTCCCGATTTCTCAGCAAAACAGATAATGCATAATCTTAATTTAATCATATAAACTTTATACCATTATGCAACCAGTGCATGTATCAATTTAAAGATAGCCTAAATCATAGACTAACTTATCTCACATAAACCCAAAATCACCAGTTCTATCGATGACCAAAATCAAAATATCAATCACAACATTTTTTTCTTTCATTTAATTTGGATCTAACCGGTTTATTATACATCAAACAAATCAACCAAAACTTTAATGATGTCTAGATATCGTCATAATATATCTTGATTAAAATGAGATAATCAAGATCTCATATCTTTGGAAGGAAGTTAAGATGATCTTCCAACAAATATTAGTATACATAATACGTTAAATTCAAATCATTTGCACTAAACCACACCATATATACTTTTGCCTATTATCACTTTGGTCTAAAACTTTTCCTAAGGTGAAGTGACCCAAAATAATAAGGCAAGTAAATTTTATGGTAGCAATCAATTGCCTGATTACATTATGCCATCTAACGATCTCCACGGTGGAGAAATCCACAAACACTTCCCATATTTTCCATCCATACAATTACATGAGTTATTACAAACTTCTCCATCAATCATTTCCATCAAATGTAAAAACACAACTGGGAAGTCGTTTATATTAAACGAACTCAAAATTTCATTCCATAATTTCATTCATGTCCACCCACCATTCTAATTATAATGGGCAAACCATAACCACAGTTTATAATTTCATTCTCATTTATAAATCAACATATCTTTCATAAATATTAAAATTTCCAACCATAATTATTGTTGCAAAAAAAATTTAAAATTTCTAGCCACACTTAACATAGTCAAAATAATGATTTCACCACCATTTTCTTTTATCTCAATCAGTGACCAGTAGGTTGGAAAAGATTGTAATATACCTAGCCAATACACATCACACTTTCTTTTTCTTTTCTTCTTCTTCTCCTTCCTTTTTTTTTCTTTTCTTTCTTTTCTTCTTCTTCTTTTTTTCTTTTCCACATCCACGGGCCTTTTTCGCCCAATATCACATTCACAGGCTCTTTTTGGCCCAATCACATATCAACGGGCTCCTTTTGGCCCAATCACATATCCACGGGCTCTTTTTCGCCCAATTTCACATTCACGGGTCATTGTGCCCAATTTCAATTTTCAATTGTCCATGTATAATACAACTTTTCCACCTACTTATCACCATTCCACCATCATTTTAGCATTCAACATTTTCATAACTCATAACATAATACCAATCAAATTTCATAGGGATTAACAATATAGGTATTTCACATAATTCCCTTCACTTCATGAAATTTGTTTTTTATAACATAATGCAATATCCATAAAATTGATAATCCACACTAACAGAAATTCATAATCATCATGCTAATTGCACCACAAACACAAGGTCAAACATATATTCATCTCTCACACACACACACATATATGTGTGTGTGTGTGTATAAATATATTTCACATAACTTTCTCATTACTACAAGAACTTAGAAAAATAATGCATTATAAACGCTAATCACAATTCCCATTAACGAAACGTTCATAATTATCAAGGAAATTGCACCACAATCATAATACAATTTATATATACATTTCACATATAGAACATGAATGCCACTTTATTCACAAAATATGAATTAATGCAACCACAATGCATAACATCATTCATACCAACAAGAACTCGAGAACATTGCATATTATAGAGTAGGATCATTTACTCTGATAACATTTTGTCACGCCCCGACCTTGAAATATTTCATTTATTTCGGGAAATGTTATTGGTGATGGCCCAAAATAAACTTCGTTTTATTTAGAAAATTTTAAACCTTGGTTCTTCATTTTATTTCCTTAATTGAACATTTTTTTTTTTTACAAAAGCATATGCTATTAAATCTCTAAATTCCTTCTTTTAAATCAACTTCTCAACAAAAGCTTAATTCACGGTTATTTAACCTTACTTATTTTATGGCTGCATCTAACATTTTGTTAGACTGCCTACATACCCTAAACAGGGATCAAGCCACTCGTAGTTCACAAAATTCCAAAATTCAAACTCAATCTGAATATATTCGTTTAATCTCACATATACCACAATCGTATTAACATTCAAACCACAACAATTATATCTCAAAAACATAATTAAAATAACGAAATTCGCATAAAAACTCAATGTCGACTCCCTGGCCGTACGACGCCGCACCTGCCACCGTGGGTGGCTGTCGGCCGCCCCGACTTGCCGGAAAATTCAACTATTTCTAAAAATTCTCAAAAATTATAGAAATGAAGATCTCAAAGAGTAGAACAAACTTTATACCTGCGGCCAAGCTCAATTTGGCTTGGAAAGGCTCCAATTTTCCTTGAATGCTCCGGAAACCCTATAAATTGATGGTCTCGAATCGTCACCTCCGGTGCCCCGCCGCTCCTACCATTGTTTGGGATTTATTCCAGACATCTAGGGAAGGGTTTTGGTGGAGGTAATTGTATGAAATCATTTCACAATTGATGGATTTTGGGCAAAGCCTCCCGCGGCACCCATCTCTATTTTTGTACCAAAATACCGTCAAATTCCCTCTAATTTTTTATGGAACTAGAAGAGAGAGGGCCAAGGTGATGATTGGGAGGGGTTTGTAGGTCCAATTCGTCGGAAAATTCGATGAGAAACGACAAGGAACCGCCGGATTGTGCGGGTGGGTCGCACGGGTTTTCGGCCAAGATCCCTAATCCTGTGCCACACCCCCTCCTTTTTCCTCCCGACCTCCCTCTTCTGATTGGGCTGTGCCCATTTTCTTCACCCCACAGCCCTCCACGTGGCTCCACTACTCCCTGCTCCAAAAGATCTGGAGCTCTCTAGAAAATGGTCAAATGACCATTTCACCCTTTTCTTTGTTCGTTTCTATCTTCTTCATTATTACTCCGTTTCACGAACGGTTTGCGCCTACAGGTTCGTGAGTTCGAGCCCTATTCAAAAATATAAATTGAGACGTTGACTGGTCTACAGATTTTAAATGATTAATTTCCAAACTTCAACCTTCGTAACTAGTTTAATTTAAAACTAAACCCAAATAATTTCATATAAATTCTCAAAAAATCATATAAAATCTCAAAAATACCAATACATGAATTATAATAATTTCCAGAAACAAAACTTTATAATTTCCCAATTCTAATTCCATTACCATAAATCAGTTTATTTTCTATTTTCTCCGCATATTCATAATTTATGAATATCTAATTCATATATTTAAATTTTCAGGATATTATATAGAAAGTTACAGTGACGCTGATTGGAATACTCTTTCAGATTATTCTAAAGCCACTAGTGGATATATTTTTAGTATTGGTGGCGGGGCTATGTCATGGAAGTCTAAGAAACAGACTATCTTGGCTCAGTCTACTATGGAGTCAGAATTAATAGCGCTAGCTATGGTAAGCGAAGAAGCAAGATGGTTGAGAAGCCTACTATCAGATACCCCTTTATGGGAGAAACCGATTCCAGCAGTTTTGATCCATTATGATAGCACAACGGCAATAGTTAAAGTGCAAAACCGTTATTATAACGGGAAAAGGCGACAAATACGTCGTAAGCATAGCACTGTAAGAGATTATCTCTGACACGCCCCGACCCCGATGCCCTCGGGGCATAGGGATGGTCACGTGCTGGCCGACACCCGAGGGGTGACGAAAGCCATTTAATTTAAGCGAAAGCGGAGGAATGTACTGAACTAGCATAAAGGTACGAAAAACACCAAACTAAGTTCAAAAGCTAATTATTAAACATAAGGATATTACACAATATGTTCAGAGCATACATCTAATACAGAAAATAAACGGAAGTTCATCTAGGAAAGTGCTATTACAAATAAGTGCCAAGCAGAGAAGATATAGCACGAAGTCACTGGTAGGGGAAAGCCTCGTAGCTCAGTTCGTAGTCGTCGTTCTGTGGTCCTGAAGGGGGCGCAAAACAAACATGAGTGGACCAATTTGATATACATATAGTAAAGCAGTTATCAACGTACTAACCCCCAGGTTTTATGAAAACACATATATATCGTGATAAACATAGGTTTTCCGAAACCTAGCATGCCGTGTACTGTCTCAAATCATAACTTGTATATATAATAATCTCTAGTGAATGTCCAATATAACTCTCCAGGCCCCATGCCGGCTCCCCATCTCTGAGCAGACAGTCAGAGGAAATAACCCTCAGGCCCCATGCCGGCTCCCCATTCCTGGTCTTAAATGCCAGAGGAAACACCCTACAGGCCATATGCCAACACCAAACCTTCGCCCGGGACGGACCGGAAACTATCCCTACGCCCCGTTGCGGAAAGGACCACTAGGTAAGTACAAAACCATTGAACATACGTACATTTGAAAGGCATCTTCATAGTATAAAGTCATCCATCATCTATACTATAAAGAGGTGTTCGAAACGTATTCTAAATATCATATCGTCATCCATCAGATATTCTATAAGAATACGGGTTATAGGAAAAATAGTAATAATTCAAAATAACCTCAATGGGCACGATATCTCATAAAGCATTTCATAAAACATATTCATCAAATCATGCTTTTCATGTATGCATTTCTACTATAAAACATGCATTTTAGAAGGGGTCCACTCACAGTACTTCGTCGTCGAAAGCTGCGCAGACTAGCGAAGACAAACACGCCACCAGAATTACCCCTAAGCACAATAAGGGGTACGTTTAGTCAAACTCTAACCAAACCACTTAATTTGGGAAAAAAGACTTCAGAAACGGGTCCAGAACGTCAAAATTAGCCTAGGAGAGGTCTCGGACAAAAACCCGAAAAGTCAACGGTCAAAGTCAACGCTGACCGTTGACCGGTCAAAGTCAAAGTCAACGTTGATCGTTGACCGGGTCAACGGTCAACCGGGTCAGTCAAACGGGTCGCGGGTCCGGGTCGGATCCAGTCAACGGGTCAACGGGTCCGGGTCAGATCCAGTCAACGGGTCTGGGCTTTAGGGTTGGACCGGGTTTGGGCTTATGACTGGGTTAGGGGAAATGGGCTGAAAGCCCAATTTTGAATGGGCCTAAGGGCCCTACCTTTCTGGGTCTTGGACACACGGGCCTAGGCCTAATGCTTGGCCCAGCTAAGGGTTTTGGGTCACGGGCCTAAGGCCCTTAACTAAAACGGCCCGAGGGCCTTTGGGGTTTTAAAACAATAACTAAAACTAAACAGGAAAATGGGTCGGGTTTTTGGGTTGGAGCAAATGAGCTTAAGGCCCGCGGTCGAGGAAGAAGGCCTGAAGGGCCTCGGCTGGACGGAGAGGAACGCCAGAGCTTCTACAGCTCCGGCTGACAGCATTCATACACCCTAGTCTCCGATCTAGGTACTAAAACAAAGAGTGAGACGAAATGAGTGTAATGGTACCTTTGGTTCGCCGTGGAATGGCCTGTGGTGGTCGGAAAACCTCTCAACACCCACGGCCTCGCCGGAGATGGGTGTGTCCAAACCCGAACCGATCTCATCCCAACGCCTTGGAAAAACATGGAATCTTTCTCATTAATCACACCTAAACATCATTACACTGAAGAATGAGGGGAAGGAAGCTCACCTAGTCGGAGGGAAAGAGGAAACCCATCGAAGAAACTGGGTTTGAGTGTCGGTCTGCCTAGGTCGCTCCTGGGCTCCACCGAGCCTTACACGCGAAGGGAGAAAGAGAATGACGATGATGATGAGGCAGTGAGGGTGGTTGCTCACGGCGCAGAGAGAAGAGAGAGTTGAGAGGGTTTCGGGAGAGATGAGGGGAAGAGAGAGAGAGTGAGAGTGCAGAGAAAGAGAGAGAGACAGAGGTGATAGAGAGAGGGACTCGGGGTAGGGGACAGAAGGAAGAGAGAGAGGATTGTTAGGGTACTGACACATGGCAGCTAGATAGAGTTTGGGGATCTGGATGAAGGGTCCAGATTAAATAAAAAATTAAGGGACCAAAATGAAATTTCAAATAAGTTTTAGGGAAATTATGGCATTACAAGATAATTAGGGGGTTGGGGTGTTACAATCTCTCTCATGGAGCTGTAAGAATGGATCATATACGGTCTGAAGAAAACTTGGCTGACCCTTTGATGAAAGGACTAGCAGAGAAAAGGTTTGGAAAACCTCGAAAGGGATGAGACTAAAGCCCTTAGAAAATTGAGTCATTTGTGATAGCAACCCAACTTATAGATTGGAGATCCCAAGAAATCGGTTCAAAGGGTAATAACAAGTCACAAGTGATATGAGTGAAGTCTTGCTAATTTTAATTTGGAATATTATTCCATGTCCATCCCTAAGAAGCATGGCATCCTGAAGCGATTTTAGGTTGAGATTTTTTTTTTTTCTCTTAGTAAGGTCTATACTCTATGTTGAGTGGGATATCTAGCTATAGGAATATCCTTGATAGTCGTACCTATGTGAATGTGGAAGTGAGGCCGCTTCCTATGAAATCTTGGGCAAGTTTCTAGAGCGTTCACTATACTGGGATACAAGCACATGGCCGTAATGTGCTGGCTTTTTGAACTTCACCTTAATAAAGTTGTGTGTGTGGTGTTGTCAGAGATAGAGTTCAAAACTATAAGTTACTCTAGTATAATCTGGATCACTAACATTATGTACAGGTTCAAGTTGAGAAACACCTTTACTTATGCATAGCTTTATGATATGTTGCTTGATATATAGCTTTAAACAAAAACAAGTGGAGGATTGTTGGAGTAAATATGTTTTTATTTAAGTATTTAAATATATTTATGTTTTGTTTTACTACCAATATTATGTACATAACGTTTTGCTTTATTACCAATATTAAAAGTCAATTGATTTTCGCTTAAGGAGTTATGCAATCAAACCGTTTTGTTTTTATTTCCGGTTTGAATTTGAATTACGTTTTGATTGTCCCGTCGTGGTTTTTATCTTTTGTCTATTTTGATTTCCTACAACATTGCACCACTAATAACTTCTTTGATTGCATACCGTTTTGCACCCCCATAAACTCTCTTGATTCCCTACGGTTTTACACCCCACAAAGTCTGTTTCTTTCTATATATATGTGTGTGTGTATTAGTTAGGTGAATGGCAGGATATTTTTTAAGAAGAAGAAAAAAAGTTTTACATATATTGATTTAAAAAGCAACATATCGGTAAGGTGTAAGTTCGAAGGTTCTTCCGGTGTGCAAGGAAGAATCTTATCAGAAGAAGAAAGTTCTGGGTTGTTTTATCCTGGGAACGACGTGATGTTTGTGAACTGTCTGCACATATTGGACATATCCGCGAAGCATCTTAAAGAGAGCGACTTAGTCCGCGACTCATCCCAAGAATCATTCACCATTTAAGGCTTCTACATTTTTCGGGTAACTTTGTTCCTTTCTATTTCAGTTTTACAACACTCACCATGGTCTCCATCCACATGACATCACACTCCACGGTGAGAGTTAGAGACAGACCCAAACAGGGTAGTCGAATCTTGTTGGAACCAGTCACTAAACCTTAGCAACCTTAGCATGTCATCTCATCACAAGTCTCCAAGTAATCACGGATGCACAAGACAACCGCCAGTTTTCATTCCTGCTTTTCAGCTGATTCAAGACACTTAATTACTTCTTAGTCTTGGACTTGATGTAAATCACCTTAAATTAAAGAAAAGCTTGTGTCCTGGGTGTAACCGGTCTCTAGGGTTCCATGTAAAGATGGTTGCTTGTAACCATGTGTTTCTTTTTTCTATATATACTGCCTTGTATATTCATAATTATTCATGAAATAGAAAACACTTTGAAACCAAAGTTCTACATGATATCAAAGCAGTGTCATCCTGAACCTGTCTCTGCCCGTGTTGTTTCCGCTGGTGTTCGTTTAAACTTCTGTTATGGCTGAGGAAAGTTCAGTCAATCTTTAGGGAGAAAACTCTTAGGTTACTCAAATATAGGAGATAACTTTACAAGTATTCAAACTCTATTTGATTTGTGGTAACAACCAACTACGTCTCCTTTATCCTAACTAGTTTGAGTCCACATAGGATTCTTACACCTTGCACTGTCTTCTTCACTGAAGAGAGTGAATTTGGAGGCGTGTAGGAATTTAGAATCTGTATGTACCTTGAATAGGTTAGCATTCACAAGCTGAAAGAAAGTATTCAACGAGGTTCGTTTGATAACCATTTCATATGTAGTTTTTAGTTTTCTTGATAGAGATAGAGGAAATGCACATGGAGGAATGAGGAATGAAAAAGATTGGAGTGAGGAGGGCGGGAGGGTAGAGAAATGAAGGAGAATGAAAGAAACAAAAACTAGAAAAAGAAAACCTACCAAATTGTTTTCATGTTTAGTTTTTAGTTTTCATTTTGAGTACTCTCGAGTGCACATTTCCTTCTACTTCCTTCCAGCTCCCAGCACCCTCCGTCCCTCCTTTCTCCCATGTATTTCCTACTCCTAGTCCTAACAAAAAGGTGAAAGCAAAAAACGAAATAGAATGATCTGTAAACTCAACTGAATGAAAGGAGCGAATGCTGCACGTTAATATTTATAAAGATTATAAACACAAGTCTAATCCGTGTGGGATATAAACCAAGATATCTACAAGTCACCCAAGAATAATAATTCAACATGATACAAAAACTCCAATGAAGACTAGGACTCCTTATTCCTGCTGAACTAGACAACAGCAGTAGCAATGGCACGTTAGGACTCAATAACAGCAGGAAGCATAGGTGATGCAGACGTCTTTGCTTTAACACAAACGACAGATCGTTTGTTACGTGTTTATATATTTTTAGTTCTTAAGTCCTCGTCTAAGTGGCAAGAGGTGGATTGTCATCCCACATTGGTGAGGGAAAGAAAGAGTTTAAATATAATTACTCCACTCTAACTAATATCGTATCGGTATTATTGGAGTGAGGCCCTCAACCCGTCAACCTGAAAAATTCAACCATGAGAATTCGCTTTCTATTAGAAATGTGATTTTTTTATTATTTTGTTTTTAATAACCCTTTAGCCTATAGGGTTTTTTTTTTCTGATATATTTTCTTATTAAGAGTAATGTGTTTTGTCTAGGATTTGTTATTTGCTGAACTAGTCAAACTCTCAGTTGTGGCCTTCAAGAAGGTCAGTATACCTTCTTGTTGTGGTACCAATATTTGATAATATTTGGTTGCAAGGGTTCCAAGATCAGTTACTAATGCACCGCCAACTCAAATTACATTGTAAAACAAAAACAGTAAAAAATACAGGCACTGTCACTAATTTCTAATGAAAAATTAGCGGCACCTAATTGTAGTGAAATTGGTAGATAAGGAAAATGAGGAAAACGAGGCACCTAAACCTAAAATGCCTCTAAAATAAGATGATGAATACTATATACGTCCCTTTCCTTTCATCATTTTATAAAATCTCAGCATATGAATTTCTTAGAAGAGAAGCGTGTAAATGGACTACTTCAAAAACTTCGAGTTAAGTAACACACATAAAATCTCATAATTAGTAACTCCAAAGAAATGCAACCACGGGGTGGGTGGAAGCAAATTTAACAATGCATGATAATATGGTTTAGCTGACTAGCTACACTACTTGAGAATTTCCATGGACGCTGACCTCGGCCTCCACCAAGCAAGAATCCTTAACAAAATCGCCCTTGCCGGCCTGACTGAAAGTGTCCAGTGCAATGAAGTAAGACCAACCCCAACTCGGACTCGAGGCATCAAACCAGTGATTAGTAGCTACAGAAAGAGAAAATATTATTTCACTTATATACATGTACACACACACACACAAAATGTATACCTTCATGAATAAGAGCGCATTGTATATATATTAACAGAACGTGCGCGTCCAATCTAATACCGATTAATTAGCAATAGCATGGAGAGACGTGAGATATTTAAAATATTTAGGCAAAGCTTCCTTTTTCGATGTGGAATATCTAAACGTAGTTAATTATATATCCACAGAAATAGTTCAACCTTTATTTGCGTATAGTACCTTTTTGACAATGATTAGTCTTGCGATTCATTCGATAGACGATGCGCAGGGAAAACTCCACACAAGTTTTGCAGCGAGGAGGGAGGGTTTCTGGATCAGCCAATGCTAAGAAAAGAGAAATATGAGTAACTTTTCCATCCGAGTTTCCCTTAGGATAGAGCACTATCTTCCTATAACCACGAACAGTACGTGAAATTTAAGGACAATGCCTCATTTATAAGTTGATTTGATCTTCAAGAGCAATGCTTCATTGGGCAGTTAATCTGCTAGACTATATTTCAAATTGCATAGCGAAATTGGCTAAAACAAAAATTATTGATGTTGGTGATGGTCCATGCTTGGTCATGTTGGTGGAGCAATACTTTAGTACTAAAAACTATTTGTCGTTGGAAAATTGAGTCCCACGTCATGTAGTATTACAAAATAATATACAATTTATAAGTGGGAGGTTCACTACTAATGTCATTGGGGTAATTTGATAAATGTCACATTTAATAATAGGTAGTTAAGTTGTGGATAATATCAGTGATGTTGATGGGTGATGCTAGGTCAAAAAGGTTGACCATGCTGGGCACAAGGGTATTAAATGAATGAATAAGCCTTTAAAATGTGAGTTGGCTCTAGTGAATGAATAACGAATGGGCTCTTGAAAATATGTGTGAGCTCAAACATAATGAAATTGACCAATTTTTACGTGAGAATTGGTTCCCGATGTGAAACTGTGTGGATCTCTCGTGAGGATACATGTTAGAAAATATAGTCCAACGTTGGAAATATAACAAAATAATATACATTTTATGTGTAACAAAGGTTTTTTTAGACAAAATGGTCCTTGAGATTTGCATAACTCCTCACTTTGGTTCCTAAGATTTAAAATCAATAGAAGTAGTCCTTGAGTTTGTCCATCATCAATCATTTTGGTCATTCCATAAAAATTTTCTATTAAATAAGACTAAAATGACAAAAATACTCTCAATTTTTGTCAAATCATTTGGCCCATTGTTTATTAAATTGAGGGCATTTTTGTTATTTTTGTCCTTATTTAATATAATTTTTCATGGAATGACCAAAATGATTGTTGGTGGACAAACTCAGGGACTACTTCTATTGATTTCAAATCTCAAGGACCAAAGGGAGGAGTTATAAAAATTTGTCCATTTTGGCTAAAAACCCGCGGACGTGTTGCTGAGCGAGTTTCTAGAACGCGTCTCTTTCGACATAGTCGAATTCTTCAGCGCTCAAATTCCAGTCGTTGTCCTCCAACGCCATTGTTGGACCTGAAATTCAGAGAGTTGCAGAGTGCCGAGTCAAAGACTCAATGAGTCACCACTCTTGCATTTGCAGAGCATTTGAATTTTTGGGGTTTTGGATTTTGACCTTTTTGCTCTTTTTGCAACATGAACGTCTCTCGCAAGTGCCAAAAATGAAGAAAGTAACGATGAAAAACCTGATGGCGTTACACGTGTGTTTTGGGCGCTGAACTCCTTACATTATGAAATTTATGTAACCAGCCCAACGAACAGCCTTTGGGCTTCCTATCTAGGCCCGTCATCAGGATGGCCCACTAGGCCCAAACTATTTTTCTTTTATTGTACTTTAGGAATTTTCTTTTAATCATGGTTTTCAATCTGATTTCAGGAAAACGAATACCACACAACAATAAATACGAAAGAAACGATCAAGGTGCATACCAACCATCGAGTGGACCATCAAAGTCAAAATGACATGGCGGATTATGAAGATGGTTGCTAGTGACACTTAACAACATTTTTGCATCCTTTACAAAATGACTTATGTTAGATATGTCCAAGGACAAATATGACATGGTTGAGAACTTGAGATGATTTTAAGAGAATCACTCTCAAAATTACCCTTCTTAAGTAGCTAGAGATTGAATGAGTTGGGAAGAATACATTTCAAATCGGCAAATCTAAATACGCAACAAATCACCCAAAACTTAAGAAAATGAATAGTGAAGAAAGGAAACCACCACTTTCAATTTTCAGGAACATTTTCAATCGAATGAACCCCTAAACCATCAAGAAACTGATCTGCCACAAAACCCACTGAGCACCGCGACCACCACTTCCAATTTTTAGGAGAATTTTCAATCGAATGAACCCCTAAACCAATAAGAAACTAATCAGCCGCAAAACCCACTGAGCACCATGACCACCATTTCCAATTTTCAGGAAGATTTAATTTTGCAGAGGATGAGAAGGATACACCGCCTAAGGAGGATACACCTCTGTTGAGTTCACTACTTTCATCATGTTTGACGTTTGTTTTAGACATTATGCACACTTGTCACTTTTCTCCTTAGTCTATGGGTTTTTCTCCCACATTCGGTTTTACCATAGCGAGGTTTTGTGAGTTTTATTACCAATGCATACTTTCTTAAGTTTGAGACTCGCATTTGGCCGTTGTGCCGCCGACTTCATCAACTGTTCTACCTTATCTGCTTAAGATCTGATGCGATGTTTTGTTGAGTATTTACACACTCAAGGGGAAGTGTTGCAGTTATATTTGGAATAGGAATGTGATTGTGTAAATCCTAGTGTATCTAGGGATATCTTTTATATTCCTTTTAGTAGTTTAATTCCTATTGGAGTTGTAATCCTAAAAGAGGTAAGGATTTTACCTCTCCTACTGCTATAAATAAAGGCACAATGAAGTGATACAACACACACCTCATTATTAAATCTCTCTCTTCTCTCTCTCACTACCGTCGGCCTCCCTCTCTCTAATCTCTTAGAATAGCTCAGTTAAATAGGCCTACAACATACACAAATTTTTTTATTGCTAGAGAAAAGTAAAAATTAATATATTAAGTATAGGTCCAGTTAATTTATTGTAATATAGATAAAATCATATGATGATGATGATTTTTCTTCTCAATCAATAACTTTTTATGAAAAAATTATACTCATATTAATATATAAGAAGATGAAAAATTTTGGGACCTGCAGAAATTCAGGGATCTATATCACTGCACTTTTTGCATACCCCTAATGTTGCCTCTGCTCTGAGGACAGTGAGTGGGGAGGAAAGTGACATGGACCTCCACTAAAGTGACTTTTGTGATGAATGTTGGGAACCCCCAATCCGGACCAAAAACTCTGAACCTGCGAGTAGCTACAAGAGGAAAATCAAATCGATTCCCCACCAAGGTATATGTTCCCAATTTTGCTGTTCCATCGAGAAGTGTAGATGTTAAATAGAAAATATACATAACATGTTACACAGAAAAAGAGCCAAAGGTATGTTTGGAATGCAGATGATCTACGATGCGCAAGGAAAACTTTGTAAAGATTTTGTAGTGAGAATGTAGTATGTCTGCACCAACCAATCTTAGGTAAACTGCCAGATGAGTACCCTTTGCATGAATATTTCCCTTGGGGTAAAGTCTTCCTGCAATAATCGACAATTTAAGGAAGAATATTAACTACTTTGGTTAACCTCCTCTCTGCAATAATGTCATTTACGACTAAATTGACATTTATGCCCCACAGCACATAACCAATATTTCAGGAATTGGATCCCCTCCGAGGCAAAGCCTCGGGATCCTCCTGACCGAACAACACAGGCCGTTGGATTTTAATCCAATGGCTACAAATAGGGGGCCCCTCTAAAAGTTATAATAATTGTAGCCGTTGGATGAAAATCCAACGGCCCGTGTTAGTAGGTCAGTAGTATCCTGAGGCTTTGCCTCGGAGGGGATCCAATTCCAACATTTCATTGCCGGAATATACCACCGAAATTAAAATGAAAATAATGTTTCCTTGGAGACTTAGCCTCCAACCTCAGAAAAAGATCCTCGCCGGATCATTTTTCTGGGAATCATGTGATCGTGACCGTTCACCATATATCGTGAGGTTAAAAATTATTTCAAAATTTAAAATTAAATATAAATAGTAACTAATGAAAAATGACCGCACGATATACGATAAACAGTCACAATCACGGGATCTCCAATAAAAGGATCCTCGGATCCTTTTCCCTCCAACCTCATGCATGAGGTAAACATATCTTACCCACTCAGCTGCACCAATTTCTTTTGAATATTGTCATGTTATAATTATGTCTAACAAGCATATCAAAATTCTTTTTGTTTTTTTCAAAAAAATAATTTGGTGAGTTATTTAGTAGTTTATTTCAAACTTACAACTAAAACAAAACCAACTTAATTTTATGAGAGTTCAAAATTATTATAATTTAGGAAGAGAATTGTTATTAACACTCTACAAATCTCATTTGGCACTCCAAACTTTCTATAATTAGAAAAAAAAAATACATTTGTGAGGAGTGTAGAGTGAGATTTTTGAAGTGCTAATAATAGTTCCCTTTAGAAAAATGGCATAACTAGAAATCCAACACCCTATCCACAAGATATTGAACCCTATGCAAAATGATGGATAACTTTAAGTCACTGTTGAGCAGTGACATCAAAATAAAAACATTGGATGTAAACTTTTTTTCTCCTCAATCATATTTGTTATGAATGATGAAATCTTCAAGTGCGTGACATCAAAACAAAAGGCAAATAATGTATCTTTTTTTCCTCAATCAGATTTATTAAGAACGATGAATAGCTTCAAGTCATCGTCGACCAATGCCATCAAAATAATAGCATAAATACATCCCCCGGATTGAGTTTTAATTTTCCGGCAAGTTGACTATAGTGCTTTAGCAATTGCAACGACGGTGACGTCTGCCTCCACTATGCAAGTATTGTTCATCAAAAAGCCCTCGTCTGCCTCATTCAAAGTGACCAATGTGATGAATGACGCCCGACCCCAACTCCTTTGGGAAGCGCTGAACCAAAAATAACCTACAAGTAAAAACAATTCTTAGTAATTGCTGCACCCTATCTTGGGGTTCCATTAATTGAGAAGTGTCCGTTGTATCTTTCCAGTTTATGTTCCTTTTTTTTTCATGTATATAATTTTTTTTTAAGGTTTATGTCTGTGTAACTTCTTATTTCTTTAAAATTTTCTTTATACCGTCGAGGTTTAAAAAAATAATTCTTCAACGAAAGGAGACTATACATGTGTCTGTGGTTACATTACATATAACATAAAACGTAGAAATGGGGACACTCTTTACCTGATATACAACAATGAAGCTTGTGATGCATTTGGTCTACAATGCGCAAGGTAATCTTTGTAAGGATTTGGGAGCGACGATGCAATTTTTTTGCATCAGCCAATGTTAAGTAAAGTGAAAGATGGGTACCCTTTGAAGTACTATTTCCCTTGGGATATATCATTATCTTCCTGCAATAACCAACAAATTAGTGTAAAGTAAAACTCCAAATAACGTACAGGTTGTTGTAAAATCGACGATGTGCAGTGGAATAAACAAGACACAAAATTTACGAGGTTCCTCTACAGTCAGTGTGACTGGAGTACGTCCTCGGGGCAGTAGTGATGCTTTCATTATAATTTAGAATAATAGAAGTACAAAACTAACTCTCTCTATTATCTCCTTTCCTCTTCCTCTCTTTTCTCTCTTCCTCTTCCGTGAACTTCTTGAGTTTATTGATAGCAGTAGGAGTGCTCTATTTATAGAGCGAATCCCTACGTACAAATTCTTAAGGTTTGAAACTTACAACTCATGACTTTGAAAATACAAAATTTTTGTTTCCAAAGTCTTCATCATATTTGTGTGGGTATTGACAAATATAATCTCCTGCATCCCAAAGTCAATTTCCATTTTCATGTGTATTGAAAATGTGTGTGTGTGGGCATTCCTAACAATGCCACCTTTTTCAACACTCCCCCTTGGATGCCCACATGCCAACATCAGTTGCCTCGTTAAAACCTTGCTGTATTTTTGGATGCTCCCCCTCATGACTATCTCCCCCTGATTTCAAATCATTTAGGCTGATCATTTTTCTTCGGTCTCTTAGCAAGAAGAGTAGCCAACAGAGGTGCTTTACTGGTAGTTAACTTTCCACAGGCTTGTTCTTGAACTGGGTTGGAGGGGCTTCTGCTAGACTTCTTCCAAAGGTCTGAATTTACTCATTTTATCTGGAGCTGAATTTGATTCAGGGTGGTGGACACTTGATCTTGAATGAAATTGGACCATGAGGAGCTTCATATGGCAAGTGATCTTCGGCTTTGTCGGGGATGAATCGGCATGTGTTTTGATGTGCTTGTCTCCACATGCTTCAATGTATCATTTTCACTTGCCTTATTTGTTCCCCTTGCAGAAGTGATATTTTCCCTGGTTTTTCCCCATGCAGGTTTGACATCTTCTCTTGTGGTATTTGCCCTCTGATGCGGGAGTGGAATGCAAACCTTGCATTTGGATGGTCCTTCAGAACATCATTTCTCAGCGACTCATCATCCTTGGCAGCAGAAGTTGGATTTGAGGTTCTGACATATTGTTTTCTTTATCCTTGTCTTTGCAAGTAAGAACAAGGACAAAGGAAATGACAGGGAGATTACATGATATGAGGTACTCTTGCTCTCGTGCCTGATGATATGAGATACTTTTGCTCTGGTGTGACTTGTTTTGAAGAGGTATTCTCGGATATGAAGAAAACTGAGTATTTCGAGATGCTTTGTTGAAGATGCATTCTTGGAGAGGACGAAGAGTTAGACATTTTTCAGGTCTGCCTTGTCGTGGAGATCGGAGGTCGACATATATAGGAATTTTCCAAAGTAGATAGTGGCTTTGTTACCCACGCTTATCGGCAACTTCACGCATTTTCAACTCTGTTAGATATCTTTGACAAAATTGCACGTGATATCCGAAAAGCTGAGATTGTGTCTGAAAAGTGCTGACAGACTTTATGCAGGAAAATCCAGCTTTTGAAATTCGGAGAACGGTGTCTCTTCGATTTCTGAACAAATGGCTTTGTTGCCTCTTCCTTTAATAGAGGCATCAATTGAGCTCAAAATGTATGCTCGGAAAATTGCTACATGTAGAATTTTTCCATTTCTTACACTTTTGAGATTTTATATGACCTCCTTTTTCCTTCATCATTTATGAAAATGGCTTGCCCATCTAACATTTGCTTAGATTTGAGTCTTAGGACTGATACAGATGAGCCGTGTCAGGATAATATATGGCGCCCATCCTTCTTATCTTCTAATGGTCCTCTTACTGTTGGGGACTCTGTGATGAAGAATAACATAACCGCTACAATGGTAGCTAGGAATCTTCTCACTCCAAAGGATAACAGAATCCTTTCAAACCGGTCTGATGAGGCAGCCGTTCAAGATTCCTTGGCTCTCAGTGTTCAATGTGCGGGCTCTGTATCCAATATGGGCCATCGCCTACTTGCTCGAACTCACCAAGTTGAATCATTAATGGCTGAGGTGGCAAGTCTTAAACAAAAGATCAGTGGGCTCAAGCATAAGAATAGGGTGTTACATGTGCTTGCAAATAATTACTCGACGAGCATGAAAAGAAAGCTTGACCAGCTGTTGGAATCCGAAGATCGAACTCAAAATGACAATCAGGGGTTCGAGTCTTTATTCCAAAGACACCCATTATCTCAGCCGTCTGGAGTTCCACTAAGTATTGAGACTCCAAATAATCAGCCTCTGGTGCTTCCCCCTTCTGGGGTACTTCCGAGTACTGAGGCTTCACATGATCAACCTTTGTGAAGGTTCCCTCTTGTTTGTTTTGTTTTAACTTATGTGTATGTAATTTCTCGGAGATATTAATATATAAGCTTTATTTAATTCAGTGTATTGTGCCAAATACAATAAAGCATATATTTCACTAAGATGTGGTACTTCTGGACCAAACATCAATTCATCTTTTCCCTCACAATGATGAATGATTTTTCTTAGTGTCTAAATCATTTGAGTATTCAACTCATAATCTTCAATCCATATGATTCTTTAATATCATAAACATCATGGATAATATTTGTGTTGGCATATTGTTTGATCTGTAGTTCGAGATAATATTTCCTTCAACACTTTATAATTTTTCTAAACTCTTCAGGAGTTCCAATCTAATATCATCAACTCTTGCAAGAGATTTTAGTATGTTGCAACAATATCATAATGATAGTACTTACTAAGGTAATTTATACCATCCATTGGTATTGAGTACATAATTTATGCTTTACCTTTCCAGGGCTTTCTTCAAGCAATCTGAATCCTTTAGGGATTTCCTACACTTCATGACACATTTTCCTTTATACAGAGCAACTTGCTTCCCTGTATACTTGAGGGATTTACTTTATGGAGATATGATGTGGGCGACTCATAACCATTTGTATATAATTCTCCATTCATATGAACTCGTTTACAAGAGTACAATTTCAGGTTTCAATTAATAACCTTGTGTCATATCATGTGAGTGTATTTCACTGTATTACAAAAGCCCAATGTAACCTCCTTGGTTCAACATCTTTTGGCTATTTGTATTGTATTCAAGTATATAGGTCCATTTTTCCACGTTCTTACAAAATTGTAATGGAGTTACCTTTCTCCATTTTGGCCAATAATTTGGTTGACGGAAAAAGAACGGGACTCAATATCAGCACAGCTCATTGATGAATTTAGTAGCTATTTGTAAAAACCAAAATTACCATTGGTTATCATCAATCCGTGATCCCATATTCTCATGTGCATGTGCATGCATGAAAACATTTTATTTCTTTGGATATCCATTGCCTCTTCAAGGGCATTACACTATCTTTTCCAGGATAGTCATAGTTTAGAGAATGCGGATCATAATCTCATCTTGAGTGTTATAGAGCTTGGATTTTAATCTCCACTTTCGGGAGTTGAGTCATTGGAACCTATACGTCTGTCATGCTTCATGCATGTGACATCAAAATTTCCATGTCCGCGGATTGTTCTTTCTGGGACGTATATCCATGCTGCGACTGTCATGTTTCTGGCATGCAACAGTTATGCTTTGGGAATGCAATAGTTCAGTAATGCCATATTATTGTTCTTTCAAATGACTGAATCTTTTGAGTCTGAGGGTCTGTCACGCTTTAGGCGTGCAACAGATAACTCATTTACTGCCTCATTATTTTGTCCAACAGGGACATTAATTCTTGTAGGCACATTTGCAGCAAGTATATGTGATTTCATCACTTTCGTTGTATCATCAAATGCATCTGGCACTTGATCTGCATATTGTTGCATCGTTCAATTATTCTCACTTCGTTTTTATATTGATTGCTTCATGAATCAAAATAAGACAAATTCTCTTTGTTCTCCTGGAACGGTCTTTTCTTGTCATTCTGCTGGAATGATATTTTCTCATCATTCTTCTGGAACAATGTTATTTTCTCCCCCTAACGGTGGGAAAATTGCCTTATCAAAATGACAATCTGCAAACCACGCGATAAACATATCCCTAGTCAAGGGTTCCAAATATTGAATGATAGATGATGAATCAAATAAATTCTCAATCTGCGATGATGCCTCATTTCAGTACATTATGGCAGTGCAATAGGCACAAAGATAACACAACCAAAAACTCGTAAATGTGTAACGTTTGGCTAGTGCCCAAACACGAGTTGTACTGAGTAGTATTGATGGTTGGTAACAAATTTCAACCGAACTAATACTGCATCATGCAAAATAGCATGTACTCATGTAAAAACTGGCAATTTTGTTTTTATGAGCAGGGCGCGGGTAATTAATTTCATCCGCTTAATAAATACTTCTGCTAAACCATTTTGAGTATGAACATAAGGAACTTCTGGTCCTTATTTAATAGTTTGTAGACTGAGACTCTTATGGCTTTTCTTGCAATTAAGTTGAGGCACTGCGGCACTTCAAACTTACTGTACTCATCAAGGAACTTCATGTCCTGATCTTGAAGATCAAGGGACTTCATGTCTGATCTTTTTGTATGATGGAACTTCTGGTCCAATCATTTTTTTTTATATGATGAGGATCAAGAAACTGCAGGTTCTAACTTGTTCAAGGAACTTCAGGTCCTTGTTATATACTCATCGTAACAAAAGATAAGTACAATAAATAAATTAAAGCAATATGCGGTAATTCCAACCATAGCATTTAAGTAAATAAAGCTTGTGACAAGGGTTTTAATTCAGCACCATTCACATAAATCAAAACTTAAAGCAAAAGGCGGTAAAACCGTCCATGATAAATAAATTGCTTTAAAGTAAATAGAACTTGTGAAAGTGTTTTAAACCAATACCATTCACATAAATAACAAGAAGTATCAGACCTCCTTTTATTTATTATTTTTCTTTCTTTTGTCACTCGTTATTTATTACTTATTCAAACCATGCACCAACATAAACCCTCTTCTTCTTTTTTTTATTGTTATTTTGACCAAATGGTGCCGTACACCATTCAAACCCCTTTACATTTTTTTTATTATTATTTTTCTTATGGTGCAATCAACACCACACATTTCTATTATTTTTCTTCCTTCTCTGTCTCTACCAGTCTCAAACCCAGGGCCAGCTGGGTTGTTGTAGAGGTCACACAGAACCAATTCAGTACAAAAAAAGCTACCAGAGACTGGCGTTGTTCTTGCATGGCTTAGAGAATATGGCATCGCAAAGCAAGAACCTCCATACAGAGACATCGATGACAATGGGGTTGATGGAGGCACAGGAGAGGGAGGTCTGTGTGGAGTCAGTCATGCCATCACCATCTCAGACAACCAAGTATTCATGGGAGTTCTTG
This sequence comes from Heteromeles arbutifolia, assembly GCA_024362995.1. Classification (NCBI taxonomy): domain Eukaryota; kingdom Viridiplantae; phylum Streptophyta; class Magnoliopsida; order Rosales; family Rosaceae; genus Heteromeles; species Heteromeles arbutifolia. The sequence goes on from JANCRC010000006.1 coordinate 27,975,760, forward strand.
AGATCCGTCAAAAAAGACGCGATCTGGGTTTCCAAGTCTAATGAGATTCTTCTGGATCTCTGGAAACCAGTTGTCAGGTACGAGTTTTCTTATCTCGTGACGACTACAGGTCGTTGTAAATTTCAATTCTCACTGGAATTCGATGGGGCGCTTCTAGTTTGGTGGGAGAGACGAAAAATGGACATACCTTTTATTCTGTGAGATTTCAGCTGATAGAGGTGAATCGAATTTGTGACTTGGTGCTTTCCACTAACATGAGAGCTTCTCATGCTGATAACGTGTTGTAAAATCGACGGTGTGTAGTGGAATAAACAAGGCACAAAATTTACGAGGTTCCTCTACAGTCAGTGTGAGTGGAGTACGTCATCGGGGCAGCAGTGATGCTTTCATTATAATTTAGAATAATAGAAGTACAAAACTAACTCTCTCTATTATCTACTCTCCTCTTCCTCTCTTTTCTCTCCTCCTCTTCCGTGAACTTCTTGTGTTTATTGATAGCAATAGAAGTGCTCTATATATAGAGCGAATCCATACGTACAAATTCTTAAGGTTTGAAACTTACAACTCATGACTTTGAAAATACAAAATTTTTGTTTCCAAAGTCTTCATCATATTTGTGTGGGTATTGACAAATATAATCTCTTGCATCCCAAAGTCAATTTCCATTTTCATGTGTATTGAAAATGTATGTGTGTGGGCATTCATAACAATGCCACCTTTTTCAACACAGGTTTTAATGAAGATGCATTGAAGCTAAAAGCATCGATCTCCTTTCGTTCCTGGTGAGGGAGAGAAGAAAGTTGACAGTTAAAAAAAAGAATGCTTGCTTAGTTTACCATATCTGGTTCCCTGCGGTGAATGGTTTGGAGTAATAGCATTTGTGGAGCCAAAAATAATCACAAGGTGACACGTGGATTATTGGGCAGAAAAGGACAAAATTACCCTCGAGACACACCGGGATTCCTATGCGCGAGCAGTGAGCATTCATCCCACAATCAAGTCAAAAAATGCCCAAATAGGTATTTATTTCAAAACATATCTCATCTATCTTCTCCACAAGGTAACCTCCAAAACATTTCTTTTAAATTATGTTAATTGGTTAATTAATGGATTTATTACATAATTAATCCATTAATTACCAATTAAACCATGAATTACACCCAAATTCTACACAAATGACCAGTCACCCACTCTCCCAAGGGGGTCGGCCATGCTCTATATATTTCACCTCAATCTCTCCAAAAACCTAATTCATGACTCTTGCTAAACACTAAAAAATTCTCCAAACACTTTTCCCTCAAAATTCTAACTTTGGCATCAGACGTTCTTCGGCCAAAGCCCCCTCATTCATCTTGGGCGCATGAGGCTCTTGGCCTTGACCTAAGGTGTTATTTGTTTTGTAGGTGCAATTTTGTCCAAGATCAAGGAGGAAGAAATTTGCATCCACAAATTGGTGCTTCCATTGAGAGAAGAGATCCACACTCGTAGAAAACTCTCGCATAAAAAGGTTTTTCTCTATTTTCTAGTCCACTTGTATTTTTTCGTACATTCTTATTATTAGAATTTTTTATTTGCAAAGATTCTTTGATAAAACGTAAAGAGAAATACAATGGCTAGAAATTTAGAAAATTCCACAAGTGAAAATTTCAATATTCAAGAATTGGGACCGCGGCGATCCACGAGACTAAATGTGATCCTAGGGGGAGCGGCACCATCACTACAAGGCTAAACGTGACAATAAGTGGAGTGGCACCACCACCACAAGGCTCCACCATGGCAACCACCGCGGTGGCTACCACGGCAACGTCCATGACGCCACTACCACGGCCCAAGCCATGTCATCCAAGGCCCACGGCACCAAGGCCATGGCCCAAGCCATGTCACTCCAAGCCCAACGCAAGCCCAATGCGTTGCCGAGCCGAGCCCAAGCCTCGTACCCATGTGCACCACACGCCGAGCAGCCCACTTTTGTGGCCCAACCTGCTTTCGTCGAGCAGCCCACTTCCATGGCCCAGACTGCTCCCGTGGCCCAGCCTGCTCCCACCAAGCAGCCCACTATCGTGGCCCGTACTGCTCCCGTGGCCCAGCCTGCTTCCGCCGAGCAACCCACTTCCGTGGCCCAGCATGTTCCCGCCAAATAGCCCACTACTGTAGCTCAGCCTACTCCATCCAAGCAGCCCACTCTCGTGGCCAAGTTCGCTCTTGTGGCCTTTCAAGCAGCCTAAATCCGTCTAAGATTAGTTCAACCGTCCCGGCTCCAAATTTTTGGATCAACGATCAAACCAGGAGCATTTTCACAATATTTTTCTGCAGATTTGACATTTCCTAACTCAAATCTCGCGCCCGAAGTCCACTACACTTCCACTGCTCAAAAAGATACATTCATTCGAATCTCTTCCAACCTAAATGGAGAACAACACTTGTTTGACAAGTCATAGAGTTGACGAGAGCCCTCACACAGCAGACGACCTTGGTGAACCAGTTCTTGCAGCGCACCGAGATGCAACGTGCCCCAGACGAGGTGTCCCGAAGTAGGATAAGGGCAGATGAAAAACCTCTCTAGTAACATCTCGGCAAGCAGCCACCCAACCAGCCACGAACTGAATGTTATGGCAAAGTACACTCCCAATTGGGCCCCCGAGATAGCATATACTTCCGTCTTAGCGCGCGAATGAACGTGTACTCTTAGTTAGGCCCACGGACGAGCATACATTCACGGTTGGGACCATACTCTGATGAACAACATGGACAACCTTCCAGGCGAAGTGTTCATTCACGACTAGGCCCGCAAGGAGCATCATCCACCTCACATCGGAGTAAGCAGCACGACGGACGGAGAGAAGCAGTCACTCAATCCGGCTCAAGCTCAACCAGCAACATACAAAGAATTTCCTCACCTGCTAGGAACGAACCACATGCACCGTAGCCGCGGCATAGACGAGCCGAGCATGTAGAAGAGCAGCCTAGACCAATAGTTCACGACTCGGGGCAGCTGAGAGCTCCGCTACCCCAACAAAGACAAATTCAGGAAGAAGTAGAGAGATTCTTGACCGAGTGATTGCGTGACTTCCAACGCAACGAGGTCACAGACAAGGCACTCGAGCACCCTCGAGTACAACAACAAAACTAAGCCAGAAGCAGTGGATGACTTATTTACATGTTTGACAGTATCTGAAGTAGCAATAGGCTTTACCCTCATACGAGAAGAGCTGGGGGCCCGACTACCTACATTCCACAGTTCAAAAGCTCTCCCCGATGTTGAAACCAGCTACCCGAAATTCAAAAGCTAACTTTGGCGACAGTTGTTGCAACCCGAAGGTTCAAGTTATACCTTCAGACGCACTATTTTGCTCAATCCAAATGCGCGACGATGAAGGTGCAGACAATGGCGAATGCAAAGTTCTCTAACAAACGCAACAACTTAGCCAAAAAGAGTCACCAAGGGTAGACGAACACCAGAAGGACACACTCGAAAGCAGGTTTTGTCCTCGTCACCCCAAAAGATTCTACATTAAAACAACATGTACCGGCAGTTGTGCACCACTTCCTGCTGTGCGTTACATGGCCTCAACCGACCTTTGAGCATCTCCTGTTACGTGTAACATAGCCCCAGCTCCACAGCTCCCTACCGCACCTTCAAGCCTAGCCTAGGTAAAGCCACATAGCGGCCCAACGACGCCACAAAGGCAATCGAGCACACCTTAGCTATGTCTGTTATACCTAATGGAGACTTCTAGTATTTTCATGTCAACATCGCATCCAACTACAAAGGTTCGGCAGCAGGCATGGTTCTTGTCACCCGAGACGGTTCGATGCTTGAGCAGGCGATCACTTTAAGCATCAAAGCGTCCAACAATGAATCAGAGTACGAGGCCCTACTAGCAGGCCTCTGAATGGCAAAAGACTTGACGGTGAAGAAGCTTGTAATTCATTCCAATTCCTAGCTAATCACCAGCCAGGCTACTAGGGAGTGCACGGTAAAACATCCGAAGATGGTGCAATACCTAGAGAAGGTATGCAAGCAACTTAAGGCATTTCAGACTTACACTCTCACTCAAGTTCAATGGGCAGACAACGCCTACGCAGATACGCTAGCCAGTCTAGGTTCTGCCCTCGACCACCAACTTAAATATTCAACTCCGGTGGAATATCTTGACAAGCGAAGCATAGAGGTGGAGCCATTAGCCGAGATGTCACAGGTTAGTATAACTCCTAACTGGCAAAGTTCTATTATAGACTACCTGGTCAACGGCACACTCCCCAAGGAAAGGTTGGAGTCTAGAAAGCTCCAAACAAAGGCAGCATTTTACTACATGTGGAATGGCATTCTCATCCGAAGATCATACACCGGACCACATCTCCGCTGCCTAGCGCCTCCTAATGACTTGAAGGTTCTAAGCTCAATCCACGAAGGCGTTTATGGAAACCACTCCGGAGGCCGATCCTAAGCACAGAAGGCTCTTAACGCAGGCTACTACTGGCCTACCATGCACCAAGATACTAAGGAACTAGTACAAAAGTGCGACCGCTGCCAACGCTACAAGCCGATACCAACACTGTCTGCAAACGAGCTACACCCGCAGACGAGTCCTTAGTCATTCATGCAGTGGGCAATCGACCTGGTAGGACCTATGCCGCCTGCTACTGGGGGCAGAGTCATGATGATTGTAACACTCCGATCCCGAAATATTTATTTAGGGAATTTATTTCGATGGTAAGCCCAATTTTAAATATTTATCTAATTCGCTACTAATCCTCATATAAAAGCCTTGATTCCACATATGCTCAAAATCATCATTGTTTTAACAACACATACATTCATATTTTCAGTTTATTTCCATTTCTTCTTTTCCATATACTTGCTATTTCCTTTTATGGACAAGTTTCCATTTTGAAACGTTTATTCTCGAATTTATTTAACCTCGCATATTTATTGGCTACATCTAACTTCTCGTTAGACTGCCTACGAACCCTAAACAGGGATCAAGCCTTTCGTAGTTCACATTTACGCTTTTTAGCTCAAATCCGAAAACTATTCAAGTAACTAACAATCACTAATGAGGTCCAAACAAAAGAATTACATCAAATGCATATCAATTATGGATTCAGAATATCAAAAATTTACTTAAAAAGACGGCATCGGCTCACTGGCCACGCGCCGCCGCAGGTGGCGGTTTCCGGCGATCAGAAAACCCTTATTTCCGACGAACTCTAAAAATTACCAAATTTTATAGGATTGTGGAGTTCATTGAGAAGAACAACTTTCATACCTGGGCCGAAGTCCAATTCGGCCGGGAAAACCTCCAATTTCATTCAATTCCACCGATACCCCAAAATTTGGGTGTCCTCAATTCATCAACTCCGGTGCCCCGCCGCCAAAACAATGGCTTAGGACATGTTCCTGGGTTCACAAGGAGCCTACCCATGATGGTGATCGAAGGTGGTAGCTTTACAAACGGAAGATCGCCAACACGGACCCATCGCACCCACCGGTGCGGGTTTAGCTGAAATAAAGCATTTCTCTATTAAAATTGAGATGGAATTTGTGAAGAGATCGATTGGTGTTGATGGGAGGGTTATTTTGGCACCATTCCCTTCATCAAGGGTGGCCAAAATTGGAAGGAATGGTCGGGTCGGATCTTGCACAGTAACCGGATTCAAAGGGGTCCGGTGACTCCTACCTTCCCTCATTTTTCCTCCCGTTTCTACTCCCCCCCTTTTCCCATTCGTCCGCATCCTTCTTTCTATCCTCACCTTCCAGTGATAGCCACACATGTGGCATCCATAGAACAACCTCAACAAATCTGGAGCCTTCCAAATTTATGGTCAAATGACCAATTTACCACTAACTTCAATCATTAATAACTTCTTCATTATAACTCTATTTCACGAACAGTTTGTGCCTACACATTCGTGAGACCAAGCTCTACTCAAAAATATAAATTGTGACCTAAAAAGGTTTATGGATTTAAATAATTAATTTCCAACTTCAAACTTCGTAAATTATAATAATCTATGTTAAACAATTCATTAGAAAAATTATAAAAGATATAATTACCATTTCTCTTTACAAAAAATGCAAATCAATGAGAAATAACACATATAAGAGAAGAAGAAAAACTTCCAATTTGAAAAATTATTAAGGTTATGACAGAAAAGAAAGGGAAGTAACGTTTGGGAAGAATTCGGAGAGTTGGGAGGAGAATAAATTTTCTTTTATTTTTAAATTTTATGAATATTTTAAATGAAATAAATAATGTTATAACTAAGTTTATAATAATTTATGAATTTTTTTACAAATATTAGATGGAAATGTCCTTAATTGGCTCACGAAATAAACACAAGGATCAAACTGGCCAAATTGAAAACACATGGACTAAATTGACCGAATGACTAAAACATAGGGACCATTATAACATTTAAGCCAAAGCAAAATATATAGAAATGATACATAACATATTACACAGAAAAAGGGCCACTTTGTACCTCTCCCAAAGCAATGCTTAGAATGCAGATGATCTACGATAAAACTTTGTAAAGATTTTGAAGCGAGAATGTGGTCTTTCTGCATCAACCAATCTTAGGTAAACTGCACGATGAGTACCCCTTGCATGACTATTTCCCTTGGGATAAAGTCTTCCTGCAATAATCAACAAATTAAGGAAGAATATTAACTACTTCGGTAACCTCCTTTCTCTGCAATAATGTCATTTATGACTATATTGGCATTTACGCCCCCACAACACATGACCAATATTTCATTGCCGAAAAATACCACCGACCCTGGCGATTTGGTTGAAATTATGATGCCACTAGCCATCGCCAGACTTCACCACCACAACGGGTGGGGCTTCACATATGAAATTAAAGTGGAAATAGACTTAACCGCGAACCTCATGGTAAATGAAGAAAGTCGGGTTCTACCATAAAACCAATTGACTATGTGGAGAATAGCCTAACGTACTTATAAGCCCATACAAAGTCCCACATCCCATCAATGTAGGATTCATTCTCAACACGCCCCCTCACTTCTGCAAATTTTCAAGTCTAACACGTGGACAACACAACGGGGTGAGATGGAGCGCGTGTGGCCATTTGACTTCACATGTGGTATAACTTGCTCTAATACCATGCAGAAAGTTGGGGTTCCACCATAAAACCAATTGGTTATATGCAAAGTAGCCTAACTTACTTATAAGTCCAAGCATGGTCCCTCATCCATATTCATTCTCAATAGTAAACACATCTTACTAGCTCAGCTACACCAACTTCCTTTGAATATTGTCATGTTATAATTATGAGTAATACTAGGGGGACTAAATTTGTAAACAAAATTTACAAACTAAATGATGTGTCACCAATAGAAATGAGCACATTTATCAACGGTTAAGTAATAATCCAATCATCAACTTTCATGTCTGTTGGAGCAAATAATTTTGAGTACTCAAATTCTCCACCAACAAGTAATCTAGAACACGTTGAGAAGCCTTAGACATTACTGTCGGTTGTCAATAATGAGAACGGAGGACCTGCAAAAAAACATTATGACGCTCAAGTTAGTGTTTGTTCAGGATACTTATAAAATATAGAACGATCTCATACCTCTCTCTCTTTTCCACCCACTTACGCTGGTGGGATTATTAGCCTTTTATAGGCATTCAAGTCTTAAGCTCCAAGTCTCATTTTCCTTCTATTTCTTCATGTTCCATGAAGTGGATTTCAGGTTGCTTGATTGTAGTTCCACTCCCCATGTTTGTCGTGCTAGTGACTTGTTTAGTGGAGGAGTAATTTTTGGCTCCCAAAATGTCATTTAGTTTACCAAATTTTGTCTACAAATTTAGTATTCGTAACATTACTCTATAAGCATATCAAAATTCCTTTTGTTTTCTTTTCATGAGTTGTTTAGTAGTTTATTTCAAACTTACAACTAAAACAAAACCAACTTAATTTTACTGGGAGAGTTCAAAATTATTACAATTATTTAGAGGAGGGGGAGTTTCGAACATGGGACGCATAGGTAGAAACACAACATCATATTCAATAGGATATTGAACCACATGCAAAATGATGGATAACTTTAAGTCACTGTTGAGAAGTGACATCAAAATAAAAACATTAGATGTAATTTTTTTTTCTTTTCTTTTCAATCATATTTGTTAAGAATGATGAAGTCTTTGAGCAAGTGACATCAAAATAATAACATTAAAGGTTTTTTTTTTCCCATTCACATTTATTAAGAATGATGAATAATTTCAAGCCATTGTCGACCAATGCCATCAAAATAATAGCTTGAATACATCCCCAGATCGAGTTTTAGTTTTACAGCAAGCTGACTATAGTGCTTTAGCAATTGCAACGACAGTGATGTCTGCCTCCATTATACAAGTATTGTTCATCAAAAATCCCTTGTCTGCCTCATTCAAAGTGGTTAGTGTGATGAATGACGACGAACCCCAACTCTTTTGGGAAGCGTTGAACCAAAAATTACCTACCAATAAAAACAATTCTTAGTAATTGCTGCACTCTATTTCGAGGTTCGAATAATTGAAAAGTGTGCATCGAAGCTTCCTTGGATTTTATATTCCTTTCTTTTCATGTATTTTTCATTTTTTTATAGTTAATATCTGTGTAGTTTTTTATTTTCTTAAAATTTTCCTGTATCGTTGAGATTTAAAAAAAAATATATATATCATCTTCAACGAAAGGAGACTGTACATATGTGTGTTGTTACTTTACATATAACATAAAACGCATTAATAGAGACACTCTCTTTACCTGGTAGACAATAATGATGCTTGTGATGCATTTGATCTACAATGCGAAAGGTTAACTTTGTAAGGATTTGGGTGCCAGGATGCAGCTTTTCTGCATCAGCCAATGTTAAGTAAAGTGCAAGATGAGTACCCTTTGAAGCACCATCTCCCTTGGGATATATATGTATCTTCCTACAATAGCCAACAAATTAGTGTAAAGTAAAACTCCAAATCACATACAGGTTTCATACAAGATGCATGAAGTTTCATATATCAATCTAAATATATAATTGAAACTGAAAGTGTCCATCTCCTTTCGTTCCTGGAGAGGGAGAGAAGAAAGTAGACCGTAGTTTTTATCTTAAAAAAAATGCTTGCTTAGTTTACCATCTCTGGTTCGCTGCGGTGAATGGTTTGGAGCAATAATATTCATCTTTTAACATTGAAAATTCCTCAATCTTCCAAACAGGCACGTACTTCACAGCATTCTTGGTCATTGATATGGACCTTCCGTTGCCTGCTCTCCTTTCTTTACAAACAAAGACCTCCACTCCAAACACACAGGTGTCGTTAATGACATATCCATTGGAGGCATCAGCAAGTTCTTCAGTGGAGAGAAGTTTATCAAAACCCACATCAGGCGCCGCCCCATGAAGGCACTTCTGCATTATCTTATCATCTAAGTACCGCAACACCAAAAAAATCAGTAAAATTAAGCGATGTGTTTTGCATATAATGAAATATTAACTGGTTTATATGATCTGCTGGATGCATGAGAATTAAATGTAAATAGATGGGTATATAATATAGGAAAATGATTTCCGCACCCTCCCTTGATTCTTCTTTGATTAGATTTATTCAATACAGAGACAAAAAAACAAAAGGGAGACTTTGGATGTGGTCCTTAGCTATGAATATTCTTTGATTGAAACCTTGTTGGTTTTTAATTTTTGATCGAGGTTCCTGAAATTAATGTGATAATTTATTTCTATGTACGTTACTATATTTTTTAAATTAAAAATTAGAAATTTTAGTTGTTTATATAAATGAGATTTTAAATAAAAACCATAATTCGTGGGATTAAAAATATTAAAATATAAATATGCTATAGTGTGTGTGTGTGTATATATATAAACATGGGTACATTCATCAAAATTAACCAAAAAAATTATTGTATCAAAACATGGGTACATTCTTCAAAATCACAAAAAAAAAAAAAAATATATATATATATATATATATATATATATATATATATATATATTAGGCTTAATAACATCAGTAAGTTTCTTCGATTAAACTTGACATGGATACATTTTAATATCAAAGAAAAAAGAATGTACCCATATAAGTTTAAAAATGGATTAGAAAAACATTGAATAGATTTTATATAAAAAAAGGGTACATTTTACATATAACAAATTGGTATATTTAAAAATGAGTACATTTTAAAATTAAAAAGTTTTACACGAATGGGTACATATAATTAGCATGGGTACATTTAGCAAAAATAAAAAGTACAGATAAAAAATATATATGGGGACAAATGCAAATAAACTTTAAAACCTATGGGCACAAAAAGAAATTAATATATGGCTACAAATTAAAACTGAAAAGAAAATTGGTACAAATTAAAAACTAAAACTAAAAATATATGATAAAAAATTTAGTCATAAATATAAATATACTAATTGTAAAATTTTTAACATTAAATGAATATATTTAGAAATAATTAATGATTTTATTAATACCCAAGAACCTTGATCAAAAATTGAAAAGGAATAGGATTTTAATCAATGAAGTAGTAAGAGTAAGGATAAGAACCTAATTTCTCCAAAATAAAATGGGTGTTCAAAGGGAGAAAAGGAGTGTGTGGATATCCCTTACAGAAAACACACACATCATATATACCTTGAAAAACCACGTAGGTCCCTTTTTCCTGATCAAGCAAACACACTCTGAAATCAACATATACTTCCCAGTCAGGCTGAAGTGAATCTGTTCGAGCCATTTGCAAGTAGATAGAGATGTGGTCTTCCACATTTTTCTTCTTGTTTCCATATGGGAAGACCACCAGTTTCCTTTATGACCAAAACATATATACACAAGTTACAGAATAATATATACACAAGTAACAGAATAATATAGAAGACATGAATGTTTTGTAACTTGGTTTGTTTAATCAGAGCAGATATGTACAAGAATATGTACTACCATTTGTATCCTCCAGCTTCAAACTCGTCCGATTCAAATCTATGATCCCCTGTAAGTTCTTTTAGCATTGAAAACGACTCTAATTTTAAAGTGTAATGAGTTGCGGGTGAAACTGAATATGATCTCGAAATCCCTGTAACCGAATAGGGACAACACAACCAAGTATCAAAATATGCAGGCATTAGGCATCTGAGTCACTAAAATTCTGAAAAAGCAAAACAATGCTTGAAACGCACCCAAAGAATTAGAGACACAGAAAGTATCTTACCACCTTGATCCAAGTTAAGGCTACCCATGGTGACAAAATTGACCAGCGAACGTTGCAGGAACTGTGATCAGGTTACAAACTGAATGATATTAAGCTAGAAAAATAGAATGATCTGTAAACTCAACTCAATGAATAGAGCGAGTGCTGCACGTTAATATTTATAAAGAATATAAACACAAGTTTAATCCATGTGGGAAATGAACTAAGATATCTACAAGTCACCCAAGAATTATAATTCAACATGATACAAAAACTCCAATGAAGACTAGGACTCCTTATTCCTGCAGAACTAGACAACAGCAGTAGCAATGGCACGTTAGGACTCAACAACAGCAGGAAGCATAGGTAATGCAGACGTCTTTGCTTTAACACAAACGACAGATCGTTTGTTACGTGTTTATATATTTTTAGTTCTTAAGTCCTCCTCTAAGTGGCAAGAGGTGGATTGTCATGGTGGATAAATATCAACAGTCAATTATAAATTTATATATGCTAATAAATAATAAATGGGAATAAATAAATTAACAAAGTATGAACAAAATAAAAATATTAAACAAACAACTTGAAGATCGAGGCTTACGTACCGCAATGTCCTTGAAACAGAAATTTTGTCCCTACTCAGTGCTTGTAGTTCTATGGACGTCTGCTTTACTAGGATTCAACGATCTAAGTCAGAATTCCAGCACTGGTAAACTTAACTTCTGGCAAATTTCTTTGTGGTTCTCTTAGTAGGGAGGTTTAGGATTGTAGAAGAAGAATTTGATATTTTCTGTGTTCTAAATGTCATGCAGATTGATGTATATATAGTAGGTTTATGCATGTTCACAATAGGTATGAGAATGGGGTGCGTTTGTTGGAAGACATCTTTCTCAAAGTTGCGTTCTTTCATTACTTCAGACTTCATCTGAAAAGATGCGAACAGGTATAAGAATGGGATGCGTCTGTTGGAAGACATCTTTCTCAGAGGGGTGCTTTGCTCTGCGTTCTTTCATCACTTCAGACTTCATCTGAAAAGATGAGTCTGTTGATAAAAAAATAATTAATTAATTAATTAAATTTGAAATTAATTATATATATTAATTAGTACACCCCAAAGCCCAACCCAAAGGTTGAGCACAATTTCATTCTCCATGGTCCATCACTCCAATCACTATCTATAAATAGGGCTGGAAAAAAATACCAAAAATCCCAAACCGAACCAAAAAATTCCCGAAACCGAACCGAAAAATACCCAAACCGAAAATCCTGAAAATTTCGGTACCCAATACCGAACCGATCCCGAAATTTCGATATGGGAATCGGTCTCAAGTTTTTGGGATTTCGGTAATCCCAAACCGAACCCAAAAAAAAATATATATATATATATATTATTTAATTTTTAAATATATATTTAGAATTTTAATAGCAGTCATATTCGGTTGAGATTTAATCTCAACCGTTGAATCTTATCAAACCCACCGAAGAACAGAAACTAAGCACTCACAGTCTCGCACATAATCAAGTCGACTCGCACACAGCACACACTCTCTCTCTGTCTCAACTCAAACCTTCCGTTTTGATAAATTATCTCAGCACACAACTCACCGTCGGTCTGTCACCACCATCTTTCGTTTTCGAATCCGGCCACACAAGTGACTCACCTGAGTCACGAATCACCTCTGTGATCTTTGATCTCTCTCTTAGTCTCTCTCGACTTCTCATCCCTCACAGACAGTGGAGGAGCCTTTCTCTCTCAATGTCGTCTGACTGTGCACCGATTCTCTTCTCCCCATATCAGGTAAATTTTTGAAATAATTTAGGGTTTGAAATTCAATTAGGGTTGGAATTCTAGATTAAGGTTTGTGAAATTTAATTTAGGGTTGGAATTCTAGATTAGGGTTCAAGGGTTGAAAATTAATTTAGGGCTTGAAATTTAGGGATTGAAATTTAGATATGACTCTTCTTCTAAATCATGGTGGCAGGATAGCAGAGGGAAGGAGGTCGACCTCAGCATTTACAAAGGGAAGGTTGTCCTCGTTGTCAACGTTGTTTCCAAATGGTTCTTCTTCTTCTTCCCTTTTTTCTTTTCTTTTTCTTTTGTTTTTAATTTCTGGTTTAATTTCAATTGATTAATTCTTGTATTTTTGTTCTTCAGTGGGTTTACTGATACAAATTATACCCAATTGACTGAGCTTTACAGTATATCCAAGGAGAAAGGTTAATTTTTTCCCTCTTTAGTTACTTTTTTCACTGCTGCAACTCTATATGTATGAACTTGTTATTTACTAAATGTTATGATTCCATTGCTAATTTCCAACTTTGGTGCGAAATCTATGTATCGAAATTGTTGGGATAATCATTTTAGAATTGAGTTTTGGGATGAAGCTTTAATCTTGAATGAGGTTCTGGGAAACATTTCTATTTTGTAAACCAAATCCAAGTGTTATATTTTGTTTGTGTTTCTAGTTTCAAGTCCTTGTAGAAATCTTTGCATTGAAATTTGATCACTTGAATCTGCACAGAAATTTGTCCAAATGTTATCTTTTATACTACACAGAAATTTGATCACTTGAATCTGCACACTACACAGACCCACTACTATTATGGTTTGATGTTATTTCTACAGGCAAGTTATCCAAATTGGGCTATCAAACCCACATATATTCTACAATCTGCACAGACCCACATCTATTTCTGCACAGTGCACAGACCCATTATTATAGCCCAAATGCCCAAAAGTCCAAAAGCTCAAAATTATTTCGGGATTTCCGATTTGTCCCGAAATCCCAAAACTATTTCGGGATTCCCGAAAATTTGGTTTGGGATCGGTCTTGAAATTGGGAATACCGAAAATTTCGGTTTGGGAATCGGGACACGGGTTTCGGTTCGGTATCCCATACCGAACTAGCCCTATCTATAAGGGAGAAAACCTTATAAAGTGAGGAAACTGTTTGGTAATGGCCAATGTGGGACAATGAAAATTCTACTCAAAATTTCCAACAAAAGTCCCACATCAGTGAGGGAAAGGAAGAGTTTAAATATAATTACTCTGCTCTAACACACACCATATCTCCACTTTAACTAACACTGTATCGGTGTTGTTGGAGTGAGTCATCGGCTCGTCGACCTGAAAAATTCAACCATGAGAATTCACTTTCCATTAGAAATGTGATTTTTTTTAATAATCCTTTCGCCTATAGGGTTTATATATATATATGTTTTTTTTTTTTAATTAAGAGTAATGTGTTTTAGCTAGGATTTGTTATTTGCTTAACTACTCAAACTCTCAGTTGTGGCCTTGAAGGTCACTATACCTTCTTGTTGTGGTACCAATATTTGATAATATTTGGTTGCAAGAGTTCCGAGATCAGTTACTGATGCACCACCAACTCAAATTACACGGTAAAATAAAAACAGTAAAAAATACAGGCACTGTCACTAATTTATGTTGAAAAATTAGCGGCACCTAATTGTAGTGAAATTGGTAGATAAGGAAAATAAGGAAAACGAGGCACCTAAACCTAAAATGCCTATAAAATAATTGGTAGATATATGATGAAGAATACCTCTATACGTCCCTTTCTTTCATCATTTTATAAAATCTCAGCATATGAATTTCTTGGAAGAGAAGCAAGTATATGGACTACTTCAAAACCTTCGAGTTAAGTAACACATATAAAAATATCATAATTAGTAACTCCAAAGAAATGCAACCACAGGGTGGGTGGAAGCAAATTTAACAGTGCATGATAACATGGTTTAGCTGACTAGCTACACTATTTGAGAATTTCCATGGACGGTGATCTCGGCCTCCACCAAGCAAGTGTCCTTTACAAAATAGCCCTTGCCGGCCTTACTGCAAGTGTCCAGTGCAATGAAGTGAGACCAACCCCAACTCGGACTTGAGGCATCAAACCATTGATTAGTTAGCTACAGGAAGAGAATAGAATTATTTCACTTATATACACACACACACACACACAAAATATATACCTTCATGAATAAGAACGCATTATATATATATATATATATATATATATATATATATTATTAGAACGTGTGCGTCCATAGTTAATTATATCCACGGAAATAGTTGAACCTTTATTTACGTGTAGTACCTTTTTGACAATGATTAGTCTTGCGATTCATTCGATAGACAATGCACAGGGAAAACTCCACACACATTTTGGAACGAGGAGGGAGGGTTTCTGGATCAGCCAATGCTAAGAAAAGAGAAATATGAGTACCTTTTCCGTTCGAGTCTCCCTTAGGATGGAGCACTATCTTCCTGTAACCACAAACACTACGTGAAATTTAAGGACAAGCCTCATTTATAAGTTCATTTGATCTTCAAGAACAATGCTTCATTTTGGGCACTTAATCTGCTAGACTATATTTCAAATTGCATAGTGAAATTGGCTAAAACAAAAATTATATTGATGTTGGTGATGGCCCATGCTTGGTCATGTTGGTGGAGCAATACTTTAATACTAAAAACAATTTGTCATTGGAAAATTGAGTCCCACATCGTATAGTATTATAAAATAATATACAGTTTATAAGTGGGAGGTTCACTACTAATGTCATTGGGATAATTTGATAAATGTCACATCTAATAATAGGTAGTTAAGTTGTGGACAATATTAGTGATGTTGGTGGGTGGGTTGTGGTGATGTTGGGTCAAAAAGGTTGACCATGCTGGGCACAAGGGTATTAAACAAATGACTAAGCCTTCGAAATGTGAGTTGGTTCTAGTGAATGAATAATGAATGGGCTCTTGAAAATATGTGTGAGCCCAAACATAATGAAATTGAGCAGTTTTTATGTGAGAATTGGTTTCCGGTGTGAAACTATGTGGATCTCTTGTGATGAGGTGTGTTAGAAAATATAGTCCGACGCTGGAAATATAACAAAATAATATACATTTTATACGTGTAACAAACAATACACAGTTTATATGCTGGAGATCCCTACTAGTATAATAATTGTGTTGGCAATAAGCAATTCTAGGCCTAATTAATTTCTTTCCAATTTTCATGCGGTTAAGTTAGAGAGATGTACGTACCATTTCTTGTTTCCAACAGGGAATGGTTCTGAGTCAAGTATGGCATCTAACTTTGAAAAGTTCTCAACGTTCCAAACATGCTTGTACGTAAAAGAATAATAGCTCATTGATAGAAACTCTGCCTTGGCTGCTCTTTTTTCTTTACAAATGAAGACCTCAGCTCCAACCACGCAGTCGTCATTTACCAGATAGCCATTGGAAGCATCAGTAAATTCTTTCAGTGAGATGAGTTCATCAATACCGGCATCAAGCATCGGCCCATGAAAGCACTTTTGCTTTATATTAGGATCTAAATGCACCAAGAAAATAAATATTAATAAGAAAGACCATAAAAATGATGAGTAATGTCCAAAAGCACATGAAGGAAATTGAGATTCTCTCATGTGTGATCATTCAAGAATAACACGTTGGGGACATATATTGGGTGACGTGGGAGCATGTGTTGGGCTCAACACGTTTGTACATTTGTTCTGATATATTATGAATGAAGTTGATATTTTACCATAAAATCAATTAGCAATATGTATGGGGATAACCCAATTCCCTAAAGCTATGTTAGGGTGAGGAGTTTTAATTCAAGTCTCCAAGTGTTACTTAGAGGGGATAAGGAATGTCTTATATGAGTTGAACAAATTAAAGCAGGTGAGAGGAATTTGAAACTAACACCCTCTAAGTAAGTAATGATTTGCAAATCTCTCTCGCATACCTTTGTAATACTCATGGAAGACATTTATAATAGCTCTATCTATATTTTATGGTTCATTCCTGACTAACTTGGACTTAATCCCTTAGAAGACCCTCATTCAATAAACATATACAAAGCCCCTCAGCTTCTCGACGTGACCTCATCAACACATATTAACCGGTCTCTTATTTGCTGGATGCATGCATGAGAAATAGAATACACACACACACACACACGTATACCTTCGAGAACCAAGTACGATCCCTTATTCTGATCAAGCAAAAACACTCTCAAATCAACATATACTTCCCAACCAGCCTGAAGTGATTTTACTCCAGCCATTTCCAAGTAGACAGAGATGAAGTCTTTCACATTCTTCTTGTTTCCATTTGGCTAGAGCGCCAGTTTCCTGTGAGTAAGTAGATAGGCCAGAATTATTGCATGTTGAACATAGAAGAAGAAATCTACCATCAACTCAAATGCATTATGTGTGTGTGTGTTTGTTTGTTTATTCACAAGGTATCACTGGTGCATTATTCGTGGTTTCCTGATGGTATTAGAACGTCTAACCCAAAATTAGATAGTGATGATTGGAGAAATAAAATTTTATGCGTACGAGGATTACAACACAAGTCACATATCCCACATCGACCGTATCTCTAAGAAAAGAAGAGTTTATATACCCTAACCACACTCCAACTAACACTGAGGCCTTCTGGGATAAAAGGTCACACCAGACGGATTGTGCAAGTGGTGATTATCAAGTTTGGCACAATATCGGTATTGTTGGAAGTGGCCCATTTTTCTGATAATTCTACAAATATGTAATACCTCTATGGTATATGTAACCGCTTATAAATCTACAAATATGTTATACCTCTATGGTATATGTAACCGCTTATTCTGATTATTGATATACAAGGAAACCGTAATTAAGGAGTAGAATCCCAAGATGATGATTCTACTATAACAAAAAAAAAGGGAGTGTTTATCTGTTTCTCAAGGAAAAGGTTTTATACTATACTCCAACGTCCTTTGATGTCAAATATTGTATCCGGTCAAGAAAGAAACCGAGAAAAACAGAGATTAAGAGAATGATCAAGTTATAAGTGTGGAGCTATTTATATACAGTATCAGTACGTATTAGATCAAATGTTCTTTTAGTTTCTTCCGCTGGCTAGTTGATATGATTTTTTTTAGGCATTTGATTATGAATTTGAAGACGTTCATTTTCTAAGGATCCCCATCTTTTAAGAAATGCGGACTTCTTACAGGTCCTACGTCATTTTTTTTTAATATCCAAAAGTTGACCGGCAGACCAAAAAAGTCACCGAAAATTTGGTTGTGTGGCCGAAAAAATTAGCCAGAAAGTTGGCCGGCCGGCCACTGCTAACCCAAAAAGTTTGTGGGTTTGAGTGGTAATCATGTAATTATATAGTGCTATTCATAAAATAATTTTGGTTGACTTTTTCATTAGTACCTAGACTAAAAATATGATATTTTTCCTAAAAAAATTTCTTAGAAATGGTATTGAAACAAGAAAGCCCAAAAAAAATTGTGTCCAAGTTGTAAGGACATAAAGAAACTTATTTATTTCAATCCCGACTAATGATCGGATTAATATGAGCATGGGATGGAATAAGATAAGAAGGAATGTTGATGAGAAAGAATGGGAATGGGATAAACACCCACCACCCCATGATTATCCCATACCTTAATTTTTCAGGTATGTCGTACCAAAATCAACAAGAGATCACTTATTTATTCATTCCCTATGTTAGTAAGTGCCTGGTCACTTGGTACTACAATGTGATATTCTTCTTCACGTGTAAATGAGAGATCTTAGATCCAATTCTCGCCAAAAACAAATTTGAACCACATAAACTCTTTCCTTCCAATTCCACTCCTCTTTGTAAACCATGTGAGAATGATACTTATTCCTTGCAAGTGAACCATACCCTGATACATGTTTAATCACACCATAGCCTGCGAAAAGTGTCAACATTACGACTATAATCGGACTAGTAAGGGTTGCTACGACGCTTGACGGCTGTAATCAGACGAGTGAACATTCCTCATATCCAGCAGAATCAAAAAGCCCCGGCTATGACTAGAATCCTTCGGACTTTGGCCTTGTGTACCCAAGATTGATTAGCTTCTGAACCAACAATTTTTCAGCATCTGCCTGAAATCACAAGAACAAGGGGCAAATGATTCAGTGAAAATAGCTAACAAAACGTGCAAACACAGACGAATCCATTCCTGCATATATGCAAACGACAAAGAAACGGACATCTGATAGTCTCGTGTTCATGTGTGTATTGTTTCTCTGTGTGTTCGAGACAAAGAGGGTACAAACCTCAAGCATGGGACTATTCTTCGGAATGTTGCAAGCCAGAATTATGTTCAGTCCAGTCTTTAACACTGAAAACAACCGCATGTCAGAACATGGAGTAGGCGGGGGGGAAAAAGACGATGACAAACCCAAATTATCCAAACAAAAATTGATAACCTACCCTATCTTCGAGCAATGCCCGACCCTGTATTATCAGAAGCCCCACCGAGTATGGATGTAACACCCACTGTACTGTTCTGTAATCCATCAACGGTAACGATTACAGTCAAATAAATTTAATCCCAAGCAGCACAAAGAGGTCCGAATTCACAAGTGTAAAGAGAGATTCATTCTGGAAGAACTTTAAGTTTAACACCAAATTACCAACTTACAGGTCTCATAGGTGCTGCTGCATACAAAATTACAAATGCCCAAATTTTGCAGAGTTGCGACCAATCCATGCATATATCTACCCTCATAATAATCAGAAATTTTTACCCAATTCAAATTTTGTTCAAAGTTTCAACTTCTATGAATTAATTAGCAACTGATGTAAATAATCGCCTACATTTTTCTAAGCAGAATGAAAGATCCAATTTTTGTAGAGTTGCAAATCATTCCATGCTTACACTCACAATAATGCAAAGAAAAAACTACCCAATTCAGACTTTGACCAAAGTTTTATACTTGCCCGCAAATAATGCCTAGATTTTCCAAGAAAAAAAACAATTACCCCAATTTTGCAGGGTTGCAATCAATCCTTGCATATAACCACCCAAATTAATGAGAAGGTTGTACCCAATTCAGAATTTGTTCAAAATTTCACCCGAAATTTTTCTAACCAACAAAATTAACGAATTTTGTTGCTCGAATTTTGACTTGGGCAGTTCAATTCAGCATTAAACTGAACAAAAAGTTCTAGAGGAAATTGAACTAAAAAGGGGAGAGATGAGGATGAAAGACGAACCTGCTTGGGAAGGCGGATATTTGGTGGAAGGTGGTTTCGTTGACGACCTCACTGAAGCACGTGACTTGCACGCCACTGTTATGATCCCTTATCGGCTACACCAGAAATGGTGTAGTGGTACTTAAGTTCTTGGGGTCCTCCCACCTATCAGACTAGTCTTTTAGGTTGGGCTCTTTCCTTGGGCTTGAGTCCTTACACCCGAGGCTTACCAATCGTCGGAAAGACGAGGGACTTGCCGGAGTTCCTCTATGCTCCACAGATACGAAGAGAGAGAGAGAGAGAGAGAGAGAGCTAACGAGGTGATGATGATGGTGATGCCGTTGTGTGTATGTATGTGTGTCGTGTGGCGCTCGTGGAAAGGGAGGGTGCAGCAAGGGAGAGGGAGAGAACTGTGAGATAGAGAGAGAGCTTAGAGAGGTGTAAGGTGCACGGGAAAAGGAAGAAAGAGAGGGAAAGGGACTTGGGCCCCAAGGGACAAAACTAAAACACGTGGGCCCCACAGGCACACACATTAAGACCCAATATAATTTTTTTTTTTAAATCGAGAGTGGGGTTTTACAAACGGAGTTTTGAATCCATGATTCGACGGAGAAGATGAAGAATACGGTGACGTTTTGGGGGGATTTTGGGTTTGCTTTTGGCCGCTGGGGTGGGAATGAGAGCAGTTCCACCGTGGGCAATGGCCCGATGGACTGGCTCTCAAATAGGGCCAGATAGCCCGAGCAATGAGGTCCAGCGTGTGTCGGCGATTGAGCCCGAGCGGGCTTGAGGGAGAGGCCCGGCACAAGTAGCCGGCAGGAGAGCCCGAAGGCCAAGTGATGAATGGCTGACGTCGGGGTGACGTCAGCCACAATATAAAATTAATAAAAATATAAAATATTAATAAAAACATGTAAAAAAGTTAATAAAAAAATCCAAAAATAAATAAAAATTAAAAAAGAAATTGATTTAATTTTTCTATGAATATGTTATCATTATCTTCCAACTTACACCATAATTTTATATTTTCTCAAATACTTTGGGTTGTAATTTCTTATTTAATGACATGTGGTACAACGAGACCGATTAAAAATAATATCCGAAATTACAAATAAAATTATTTTGTATTATTTTATAAAATAAAAAATACTAGTATTTTATTGCCAATTGTTAGGGCTATTCAGTGTAGGGATGGAGATGCAAAAAGCAGTTACAACAAACGCACCCTTACTCCTCACCGCAATAACACTCACCAAACCAGCTTGAAAATGATTTGGATGGATTGGTTTGCACATTTTCTTGGGTCAAAATTAGAACTATTTTAGGCCGAGCAAGTTAGGTTGATCAAACGGAATGACGTCCAAACCCAACTAACCCACGCGATGCCCACCCCTAATCGTTGGTATAAAAAATCCACAATTATCAAATAAAATTCTTAACACATAATCGATCCACGCATGACATGTCGATCATATACGGCAGTACTTAATTACACAAAGGGTAGCATTCATGGACACTAGTCACACACAAAAAAAAAGGACACATAACTGCTTCATTCTTTCAAATTTCCCCACAATGTGGTTTAAAAATGTGGTTTTTCGTTAAAGTGAACAGTACCGGGAGTTTTTGACACGCCCCGATCCCGATATTCCCCGAATACTAGGATAGACACGTGTTGGCCGACACCCGAAGGGTGACGAAAGCCATTTATTGAATGCAAATGCTGAGAATAAGGAATAAATAAGACTTAAATATAAAATAAAGAGTATGCATTTAAGGAACGTGTTCAGAGCACACATCTAATCTAGAACACTAAAAGAATTAATATAAAATTGAATGAACAAAGGAATAGGTCCTACACCGAGAGGACTCGAAGATGTCGATGCGGAAATGCCTTGATGCCAGGATTGTATGCCTCGATTCTAAGTCCTGAAGGGGGCGCAAAACAAACATGAGTGGACCAATTTGATATACATATAGTAAAACAGTTATCAACGTACTAACCCCCAGGTTTTATGAAAACACATATATATCATGATAAACATAGGTTTTCTGAAACCTAGCATGCCGTGCACTATCTCAAATCATAACTTTTATATATACTAGCCGCTAGTGAATGTCCAATATAACTCTCCAGGCCTCGTGCCGGCTCCCCATCTCTGAGCAGACAGTCAGAGGAAATAACCCCCAGGCCCTATGCCGGCTCCCCATCCCTGGTCTTAAATGCCAGAGGAAACACCCTACAGGCCCTATGCCAACACCAAATTCTTCGCCCGGGATGGACCAGAAAACTATCCCTACGTCCCGTAGCGGTAAGGACCACTAGGTAAGTACAAAACCATTAAACATACGTACATTTGAAAGGCATCTTCATAGTATAAAGTCATCCATCATCTATACTATAAAGAAGTGTTCGAAACGTATTCTAAATATCATATCGTCATCCATCAGATATTCTATAAGAATACGGGTTATAGGAAAAATAGTAATAATTCAAAATAGCCTTAATAGGCACGATATCTCGTAAAGCATTTCATAAAACATACTCATCAAATCATGCTTTTCATGTATGCATTTCTACTATAAAACATGCATTTTTGAAGGGGTCCACTCACAGATACTCCGCCGCTGAAGAGCCACGCAAACTAGCGAAGAAGGTAACGCCACAACAATTGCCCCTAAACACATAAAGAGTACATTTAGTCAAACTCTACTCAAACGACTTAATTTGGGAAAACGGACTTCGGAAACGGGTCCAGAACGTCGAAATTAGCCTAAGAGAAGTCTCGGACGAAAACCCAAAAAGTCAACCCAAAAGTCAAAGTCAACGTTGACCAGTAAAGGTCAACGGTCAACGTTGACCGGGTCAACGGGTCAGACGGATCACGGTCAACGGGTCTGGGCTTGGGTTGGATCCGGATTGGGCTTAAGCTTTGGGCTTGGGTCCAAAAGGTTTTGGGTCTAATAAAAAAAGGGCTTTTGGGTTTAATAATTAAAAGGGTTTGGGTTTTAGAGGAAACGGGCCTAAGGCCCTAACCAAGATGGCCCAAGGCCTTAATTTGAAAAGGGTTTTGGGTTGGGCTCGGCAGGAAAGGCCCAAAGGCCTTGGGTTTGGTTGCTGCTCGCCGGAGCTAAACGGAGAAGAAGGCCGGATTCGGCCGGAAAACTACACAACATTCAAACGGCCATAACTTTGTCAATACTTGACGAAACCAAGTGATTCAAAAATGAAAGTTGTAGTTATCGAAGAGACGAAGAGAATGGTACCTCACACGATGTCTAACTCGCCGTGGTTTGGCCGGAAAACGCCTCGAAAGCCTCGGAGGTTGCCGGAAACTGGGTAAGATTCAAATGAGTATAACTTCTTCAATACTCAATGAAATTGGGTGAAACAAAAAGGAAAGTTGTAGTACTCAGCGAGACGAAGAGATTGATACCTTGGACGCCGGCCAACTCGCCGTGGTTTGGCCGGAAATTTCCTCGAAAAGGGCGGTGCTCGCCGGAAAATTTGGAAAAGCTACTCCGAGCCATTTTCTGCGATTCAAACGTATACACCACTTAAAACAAGCTTCGATCTAACCCTAAAACATAACCCAAGGGTTTCTAGAGGCTTACTAACGTCGGAATAACACGAAACTCGTCGGGGAAGACGATGAACAGTACCGGCCGAAAGAGAGGGAAGGGTTTTGGGTGTTCTTTCTTCGTTTCTGAGAACATAGAGGTGATGGTGATGGTGTTTTTGTTGTCCTAGTGTGTGAGTGTGCGATGCTGCTTGAGGAGGGAAGGAGAGAGTTGCAGAGAAAGGGAGAGAGAGCTCACGGGTAAAGAAGAAAAAGAGAGAAAGAAGAGGGAGAGAAAGAAAAGAGAGAGTGCCAAAAATCAGAAAAGAAAGAAAAAAAAGGAAAGGAACCGGGGGACAAAACAGGGGGTGCGCCCCTTGGGCACACCATTTAAGACCCAAAAACCAATTATAAAAGAATAAGATCTAGCCCAAGGTGAAATTTCACAAAAATACCCCTTTTATCGGGACGGGTTGTTACAATCTACCCCCCTTAAAAGAATTTCGTCCCGAAATTTAAAATAATTTGCTACACTGAAAACCTCGAAAATAGGAAGAAAAATATATGTATAAAGAGAAATCAAGTTAGAATGGGTGCATCAAAGAGAATATGCCACACCGTCGCGAGCGGGTTGCAAAATCCTCTATCATGCCTCCAAGCTTACTTTCTTCCCCATCAGCGTAAAAGTAGAAAACATACTTTATAAGAATATAAAGTCAAAATCATAAAATAGCTTAAGGTTAAATGTAAATACATAAAATACGAATACGTCAAAATAGATATGTAATAACATATAGGTTAAAAACTCGAGCTGAACTTAAAACTGAAAACGGAAAAAGGCTTCCCCCAAAACATTTGTAACAACAAAAACAAATAACTAAGGTAAAGAAAGTTAAAATACTTATACTGAAAACCAAAACTGAAAATAAATGAGAGTGGGTCTCGCCCAAGAATTCGAAATGTCACGTACTCCGAGAATAGATGTGTCTTTGGGTCGAGCCCCAACAATAACGAATTTGTAACAACTGCCGTAGACAGATCTTCCTGCTCACTTGCTTAACGAACCCAACGAATAAGTTATCGATATCACAGCCTGCAGCCCGCAATGTCAACAACACATTGTTGTCTCGATAAGCAAGTAGTAATTTCCTGATGATGCACAATTTCTCATAACGTATTTTCGATCTTCCGAATACCAATTCACAACACTCCTTTGACAACTAATGTTTCCCGTAGAAAACTCTCGCACTAAGTCGCAAAAGTGCCATACCCAAATCGAACAAAACAAAAACTGTCGTCGTAAAAACTCTATCCAGCACCAAACATTCCATCCGCCTCAGTTCTTCCAAAAGTGACCAACTACTCCAGTGTTTTGCCAACAAGAACATATTTGAAAACTGTACCTCGGGATTCAAGAGAAGTAGCTACCATGCTAGTAGTATACCCAAAAGTTCGAGCCAAGCAAGCAGAAAACAAGAAGTCACCTTCCTCAACAAGCAATATCTCTTGGGAACTGTTGTAATGCTCAATCCACCTCTCCATTTTGCTTAGTTGCAGATTTCTAATCAAACAAGGTCAAAGTTGGTGGAAAGAATAATGACTCGCAAGTGCTCAATCTAAAAACCCCATGAGAGTACACACCTTTTGAGAAAACTGTAAAGATTATCCGATTCTCGCCTCGACCACGCTGTAGTGCCATCCTAGAGTGCACCAAACAGATCAGCTAGGAACGTTTCGACATCCACATACTCACAACAATGAAGTTCGAAAGTGAAGCAGTGGAAAGATGCGTTGAGACGAGCACATCTCGTCGGAAAAGAACCGATGTGATGCCTATAAATTGTAGTAAGATGGTGATACAATCCGCTGACCTTCTGTACTAAAACCTTCATCCAACTCTTACTAAAAGATCGCTCAAACCTCACGCCCACGTGCTCGCTAACCGAAGGATTCTAGTGCGAGGTAGTGGAAAGCTGCGTTGGGGTGAACACATCACATCATCGAAAAGGTCTACCAGAGTACGATATGGTGTTGGTGAAATGTAGCAGGATAATGAGTGGTGACCATTCAATTCAGCATAAAGATAATGATGCAATCTGCTAATCACTTGCACTACAATCTTCACCAATTCCTTACCAAAAGATGACTCAAACCTTACACCCACGTGGAACTCTTTCCGGTAAGTCTGGTAAGCTCGTGAAAAGGTTATGCTTCAAATGTTCCTGACGAAATCGATAAAAATTGGGCACACACTTCTGTCGAATCGATTGATCGTGAATTCCTCACTGAACGCGTAAGAAACCACGTCGAGAAGGCTAAAAGAACACTTTAGGATTTGAGGGTCAAAACAAATTCCTTAAAAATAGAGTACAAGATATCAAGATTTGAACCTGAAACCATGCCGAGAACAAACGTTTTTTTTTTTTTTTTTTTTTTTTTTTTTTACACCCTGTGTAAAGTTCTAGCAAGATCCAGTTTTCATTGAGAAAGAAACGAGCGAAGGAAAGTGAAGATGCAGAAATAGAAGTCACCGTTTACGATTATTTGGTAATCATCACCGTAAGGTTGACTGGTTTCTTAACCAATACGGGATTAGGTATAAGCTCAAGAATAGTAGAGAACTGCTAATAAGATTTAACGAGGCCAAAGACATTTCGAAATTTACAATACTTTGTGAGAGCTGCTCCAAAGTTAAAAAATTACAAATAGAACCTCTGAATCAACAGAATGACGAAGAAGAAAGATACAAGCAGCCTGCATATGCATGCAGTGACAAGATTGGCTACCTTAAAGTGATGCTCTTGAGCGAACCAAAGCTCAATGAGTCCAAAGAAGTTCAGAGTAAAGTTCGATCTTCGTACAATGATGAATATTGTGGAATCTCAAGCCATCACACTGAAAATTACAAGGCTGAACAATTAGTGGACAAGAACATTGGTCAATTAGGCTACAAGCAAGAGGCTAAATTCACCTATACCGAAAAGTACGTGGACAATGAGCTAGGAATTACCACCACGTACCAGGCCCAGATGAAGTTCAAGGGATCTGTTTATCCAAAAAGTCTGGATCATCATCATC
Organism: Heteromeles arbutifolia; assembly: GCA_024362995.1. Classification (NCBI taxonomy): domain Eukaryota; kingdom Viridiplantae; phylum Streptophyta; class Magnoliopsida; order Rosales; family Rosaceae; genus Heteromeles; species Heteromeles arbutifolia. The sequence goes on from JANCRC010000006.1 coordinate 28,002,643, forward strand.
CAATTCCACTACGACGACAACAAGAATCATAACTCCTTTTTGGAAATTGATTAGAATAACGTTTGCTACCGAGGAGTTTCCTAAGAAAAGCAATTAATGTAAATGAAGTCAACACTCGAAGGATTGGGTGTGAAGCTGACAGCCAAGGGTTAAGGAACTTGACTTCGTAGTTGGAGTAAGCAAAAGGGTTATCGATAGAACAATCACCGAGAATTGTTCAAAAGATCCACACAAATTTCTTCAGTGGTAATGAGCCCGAGAACATTGATTTGCTCCCACTAACAACCACCTACTAACCGTTGTCTCAACTAGCACTTGCTCACTTTCTCTAACACGCACTTCGAAAGTTTTCAAACAATTTCCAAGAGATATGGCTCTGCCCGCCATTCCTAGTGAACGCATGTTGCAAAGCGATATCACCATTTCGGAACTCCAGTTGGTCTTAACCAATTCGTACCACCAAGATATTTCCGTTTTCCAAGATTACGATATAGAGCTGACTCCGCCCGCAATTCCTAGGGAACGCATGTTGCAGAGTGGCATCGCCATTTAGGATCTACAACTGGTCTTGACCAGACTTCCGCAAACTGATATTTCTAAAACACATTGCTTCCAAGTAACACCGACTCTGCCCGCCATTCCTAGGGAATGCACTCGCAGAGTATCGTCATATCCTGAAAGTCGTCCAACAAATCCACTTCTCCACTACTGAGGCACAATCCCGACACGAATCCTTGTATTTCAACCAGAAGATGACAATTCAAACCGAGAAAGATTTGTACAACTGCGCTGAATGACACCAAATTGAGAAGTCGTGACATCCAAATGACGTCATGACAGACACAATACTACATAAATTAAAGATCCTAAGTATGCTCTGAACGAACCACGCTCTGATACCAATCTGACACGCCCCGATCCCGATATTCCCCGAATACTAGGATAGACACGTGTTGGCCGACACCCGAAGGGTGACGAAAGCCATTTATTGAATGCAAATGCTGAGAATAAGGAATAAATAAGACTTAAATATAAAATAAAGAGTATGCATTTAAGGAACGTGTTCAGAGCACACATCTAATCTAGAACACTAAAAGAATTAATATAAAATTGAATGAACAAAGGAATAGGTCCTACACCGAGAGGACTCGAAGATGTCGATGCGGAAATGCCTTGATGCCAGGATTGTATGCCTCGATTCTAAGTCCTGAAGGGGGCGCAAAACAAACATGAGTGGACCAATTTGATATACATATAGTAAAACAGTTATCAACGTACTAACCCCCAGGTTTTATGAAAACACATATATATCATGATAAACATAGGTTTTCTGAAACCTAGCATGCCGTGCACTATCTCAAATCATAACTTTTATATATACTAGCCGCTAGTGAATGTCCAATATAACTCTCCAGGCCTCGTGCCGGCTCCCCATCTCTGAGCAGACAGTCAGAGGAAATAACCCCCAGGCCCTATGCCGGCTCCCCATCCCTGGTCTTAAATGCCAGAGGAAACACCCTACAGGCCCTATGCCAACACCAAATTCTTCGCCCGGGATGGACCAGAAAACTATCCCTACGTCCCGTAGCGGTAAGGACCACTAGGTAAGTACAAAACCATTAAACATACGTACATTTGAAAGGCATCTTCATAGTATAAAGTCATCCATCATCTATACTATAAAGAAGTGTTCGAAACGTATTCTAAATATCATATCGTCATCCATCAGATATTCTATAAGAATACGGGTTATAGGAAAAAGGAAGATTCAAATGAGTATAACTTCTTCAATACTCAATGAAATTGGGTGAAACAAAAAGGAAAGTTGTAGTACTCAGCGAGACGAAGAGATTGATACCTTGCAAGCCGGCCAACTCGCCGTGATTTGGCCGGAAATTTCCTCGAAAGGGGCGGTGCTCGCCGGAAAATTTGGAAAAGCTACTCCGAGCCATTTTATACGATTCAAACGTATACACCACTTAAAACAAGCTTCAATCTAACCCTAAAACATAACCCAAGGGTTTCTAGAGGCTTACTAACATCGGAATAACACGAAACTCGTCGGGGAAGACGATGAACAGTACCGGCCGAAAGAGAGGGAAGGGTTTTGGGTGTTCTTTCTTCGTTTCTGAGAACACAGAGGTGATGGTGATGGTGTTTTTGTTGTCCTAGTGTGTGAGTGTGCGATGCTGCTTGAGGAGGGAAGGAGAGAGTTGCAGAGAAAGGGAAAGAGAGCTCACGGGTAGAGAAGAAAAAGAGAGAAAGAAGAGGGAGAGAAAGAGAAGAGAGAGTGTGCCAAAAATCAGAAAAAAAAGAAAAAAAAGGAAAGGAACCGGGGGACAAAACAGGGGGTGGGCCCCTTGGGCACACCATTTAAGATCCAAAAACCAATTTTAAAAGAATAAGATCTAGCCTAAGGTGAAATTTCACAAAAATATCCCTTTTATCGGGACGGGTTGTTACAGTTTTTCGTTAAAGTTCCCTTTAACTTAATTTTGAGGTTGGCCCGGCTAATGGACTTTTACTCCTCACCGCAATAACACTCACCCAACCCGCTTGAAAATGATTTGGATGGATTGGTTTCCACATTTTCTTGGGTGAAAATGAGATTGAACTATTTTAGCCCAGGCATGTTAGGTTGATCAAACGGAATGACGTCCAAACCCAATTCACGATGCCCACCCCTAATTGTTGGTATAAAAAATCAACAATTATCAAATAAAATTCTTAACACATAATCGATCCACGCATGATATGTAACGCCCCGGCCCCAAAATATTTATTTTCGGGGATTAAGTTTGTTGATAGGCCCATATTAAAACTCTTGTTTATTTAGCTACCAATATTCATGACTCTTTAATTAAGTTCCTTAATTCCACACGTTATGTAACCTTAATTATCTTACCAAAACATAACAATTATATTTACAATTTATTACCCTTTGCTTCTCTTAGATCATTTTTCTCAATCTAAGAATAATTCTCAACTAAAATGTAATTCTCGATTATTTAAGGCTGCATCTAACACTGTTAGACTGCCTACCTACCCTTGAGCGGGATCAAGCCTTTCGTAGTTCACTTTTCATTCTATTCTCCATTTCCGAAAATGTTCTAATATCGGCTATATTCAACCTTAGCTTTCAAAATTTAATCACATCAAATGGTTACCAAATATGGATTCAGAATATCGAAATTTGCATGAAAAAGACAGCATCGGCTTGCTGGCCACGCGCCGTCCCGGATCGCCGAAAAATACCATCTATTTCCAAAAATTACCAAATTTTATAGGTAAGTATATCTAAATGAGTGGAGAAAATTTCATACCTGCGGCTAAGTCCAATTTGGCCGGGAAACACCCCAAATTTTCCACGAACCACCGAAAACCCTTGTTTTTGGGTGTTCTTGATTCGACTCCAAAACAACTCCGCCGCCCCAACCAATGCATGGGCTTTGTCCCTGGGGTTGAGGGGAGTCTATTTTTTGTGGTAGTTGAAGGAAATTGTTTTAGGTTTTGGTGATTCGAAGATAAACCCGTCGCACCCTCCGATGTGGGTTTTGTAAAATCAAAGCCAAATTCTCTAATTTTTGGGGTGGAATTGATTGAGGGATCGATTGGCCTCGAGGTAAGGATCATTTTGACACCAACCTCGCCTTCCATGGTGTCCGGAGTTGGGAGATAGAACCGGGTCGGGTCACGAATCCTCAAGGGGATCTGTTTCCCTTTCCTTTATTTTTCTCTCATTTCCCCTCATTTCTTCTCCCTCTGATTGGTCACTCCCCCTGATTCCTTCTTCCTTTTCTCCTTTCTATTCTTTTCTTTCAATCACAGCCGTCCATCATTTATTTTTCCTTTCATCACAGCCACACACGTGGCACAACTAATTGCTCCACATTTCTGGAGCATTCTAAATGGACATAAAATTACCAAAATATTCCTGACTTTAAACGTTAATAACTCTTTCGTTATAACTCTGTTTCACGAACGGTTTGCGCCTACGCATTCATGAGATCGAGCTCTATTCAGAAATACAAATTGTGCCCTCGAATGGTCTACGGATTTTAGATAATTAATTCCTAAACTTCAAACTTCATAACCAGCTTAATTTAAAACTAAACTCAAATGAATTAATATAATTTCTCCAAAAATAACATAAAATCTCAATAATACAAACCCGTAAATTATAATAATTTCCAGAAGCAAAATTATAAGTCGATTAAATTCTTCATAACCATAAATCGATTTATTTTCAATTTTTCCCACATATTCATATATTTAAATTTTCAGGGTATTACATGATATATCGATCATATACGACATTACTTAATTACACAAAGGGTAGCATTCATGGACACTAGTCACACAAAAAAAAGACACATAACTGCTTCATTCTTTCAGATTTCCCCACAATGTTTAACATTGTTTCAAACATCTGTGAAGCGAAGGTACTCCTTAGATGGGAGGTCCATGGTCTTGTAGCCCTAAGGGAACATCTTCTTGGCCTCATCCTGAGAAATAGAGGGTGAAATGACCACGAGATCCCCCGGCTTCCAGTTCACCAGGGTTACAACCCTGTGCTTGTTTGCCTTCTACAGTGACTCCAACACCCTCACCACCTCATCCAGGTTCCACCCAATGCTCGCCAGGTACGGAAAGCTCAACTTCACCTGTAACAAAAAATGATAATCAACCCCATAATTTAGACCCGATACAGAGATTCAAAACCCCTCAATAATTAAATAAAAACACACATATCAGCACGCCTTAAGTCATCAAGTTAAGTGCTTAGTGTAAATAATATCGTTTAAATTTTTTTTTAAATATATACCAAAGTACCTTCTTTTATAATCTTCTTCCTCTCTCTTAACCTCTCTTTTTCTCCGCCCATGGACTCCCTGCCCTTTCCCTTTTTTACTCTCTCTTTTTCGCCATTTTCACTCAAATTACTTTGCTATGTTCTTCTCTTCTTCAAAATATGAAACTCCGAATTTTTTTTGATATTTAAATTTCAGTTCTTTGAGATTACAATTTCAGTTCTTGGCGTTGGATTAAATCCAAAGCAAATCCAGCTAGGTATTCCTTCTTGAAGCAAAGAGGGGAAATCTGGGTTGTGGGTTCGTTGGGTTTCATAAGAGGGAGAGAAATCAATTTGAAGCAAATAGAAGGTTGGGTTCGTGGGACGTAGGAGATCAGCGAGATGGCAAGATTTGGTGATGGGTTTGCGGGGATGATGGAGATCGACGAGACCGCAGGATTTGGTGACTGGATTTGGCGACGCATGGTTGCAGATAGCAAACGATGCAGATATTAATCCCATCCTTTTCGGGGGTCCTAGCTAAGATGAGGTAGCGAAGCCTTTAGTCGGAACGAGTCCGACTTAATCCCTTTAAAGACAGTTCAGGATCAAACCAAACACAGACTAGTAAGCCAGTCTAGTTCAGTGAAACCTAAGGAGCTCAAACAAACACACCCTAAGAGCTGAGAGAAACATGGTTCAGTATGCCTAACCAATTGGCAAATAAAATGAAGTCATATTGTTTTTTCAAATAAAATAATTAAATAACAAAGTTACAATGACAACTTATCGAACCACCTAGTTGGTCAGACGGTCTAACCCAAGTTTTGTTGTAAGAACTAACAGACATAACCCAACTTGAACGTTCACGTGACTTGTAAATTAGTCGTGTGTTATCTTGTAACCTATAATTAATTTAAGGAACTTCAATGGAAGTTTGTAACAAAAAAGTGTGCGCAAATATGATGGTCCGTAGAAAAATGATGTTGAGACTTGATTTGAACATGATGATGGGGATTCAGCTATGGCCAAAACGATGATTAAAGAGAAAAGAATTTAGGGTGCGAATTTGAATTCAAACATCAACAACGTCTGATGATCAAAACTCAAAAGAGAATAGTGGATTAGTGGAGCGGCCTGAAATGGGGAAGAGGATCCTCTTCGGGTCCACTTTGTGGGGATTCTAGGGATCCCCACATCCTAGCCATTCATTGTACATCGTGCGGTCAGTTTTCTTCAGATACTATTTGTGTTTAATTTTAATAAAAAAAAGTCAACTGATTTCTGATCACACAATACACGATGAATGACTAAGATGTGAGGATCCCTAGAATCCCCACAATTTGGATCCGGAAGGGATCCAAATCCCTAAAATGGGACCTTAATCCTTAGAATATATATGTTGGATTTTGTGTAATTAGTATAGCAATTTTATAATTACATACTCATTTTGTTGTCTCGATGAGGTTTAAGGCTACTCAAATGTGAGAAATTCCTTTGGAAATGTACAAGAGAAATGCTAATGTGACTTTTTTTTTAAAAGTAGGGATGTCTTTAGACTCTCTACCACCTTATGTTTTTAACATAATATTTTATAATGTTGGTACAAAAATTGACGTTAAACTATGAGGTGACATAGAGTTCAGGGAGAATCTCACTTTTGAAAAAAATCCTCTTAGCATTTGTCATTCTCAATGTTCAATTCTGCACTAAAGACTAAACTTGCAAAGGCAATGCATTTTTCGTTTGTTTTTTAAAAGCTAGAATTTGACGTTAAATTAGTTGTTTTACATCTTATCTTTCATCGTCAAATGACAAAGTCATCCGACTTCATTCAAGCATATGACTACTAGGGTTGTGAATTTGAGTAGTACTCGAGAGTATCTCTTGTTGAAAAATAAATGTTCTGCATTGGTGCTTAAAAGATCTTGAAACTCATTACGTGTCACATAGAAGAAAGTTTCAGAGTCATTCATGTTGGCATGTGAACCAAGTATGAGTCCGTGTAGGGCCTCTTCTTTTGTGAGAGTAAACAATCAATTTACAAAGAATATGATATTCAAGCTTAAGATGTCTTTAATCATTTTCGCCGAAGATTTCTTATATCAACTTACAAAATGCTGTACTTTGTAAGTAATAAATAGAATTACTAACTACTACTAGGTTGAATAATTTATAGATGGAATTGGAGACTAACTTTTGTCACAAAATTTAGAGATTGCATGGAGAGAGGGTCCTGAGCTGCATCATGCATGCAAATGAAGATAGATAAGAAGAGGAAATGTTCACATATCTCAATGATAATTAAACAAAAGATTAACACTAACACCATCACAAATTCAGCATCCTAAACTCATGCAAAAAGACTAACAACGCCCCCAAAATCACAAAGAATGCTTGGAATAGTGTGTTGCGAGAACAGTCCCGTCCTACCGCTGAAAAACTGCCTGCACCTGAAAAATCAAGCCAAAATTAGCCGCAAGAAGTAAAATTCGAGCAACTAATGCAACGAAAAATATTGCAGATGCTGTGAGCCTGGATTGTTGTTTAAATTAATTATTAACTAAATAAGCGATCGAAATTCACAGTCTAATAATATAACCGTATCGAGATTTATAAAAGTTGATATATCAACCTACCACATTGTCTAGTGAAATTAGAGGAAGTTGAGCAGAGCCAGAGAGACCATTCAGTCTCGGTATCAAACCCACAAGTCCCACCGGAATGCGCACACCTCTCACACCCGGTATCCAGCACCGCGAAGCTCAGCTTAATCCGGCGGTCCTCACCCTTTCAATCCGTCCGTATTCGTCACGCTAGTATAATGTGTGCAGTCCAATATATTCATGCTCATGAACTTCACCGTATCGTACCCCCTAAAACAACACGGCGGAGAAGTAGGCGTAGTAGCAGGAGGAGGAGTACCGTTGGTTAGAAACCCTCCGGGACTGGGGGTAGTACCGTTGGTTAAAAATCCTCCGGGACTGGGGGTAGTACCGTTAGTTAGAAATCCTCTGGGACTGGGGGTAGGAGTAGCCAATCCGGAACCGGAACGGAAACTCCGAAGGGCGTTGCAGGAGTCGTAGAGCTCGTCGCAGGAGTGGCCGGAGAAGTTGAAGCAGAAGCACTTGGAGTGGTTGAGGACAGGGAATCGACGGAGCAGTTGAGGAGGGCGAAGACGGTGTCGGAGGTGACTGGGATAATGGCGGACTGGATTGGGGTCATGAGGAAGTCGTGTTGGGGCTGGAGGATGGAGCAGGTGGACATGGCGGGGTCGTAGACGACCATGGTTTTCTTGTCGTAGTTTATGGACTGGACTTTGTAGTTTCCGGATGGGGTGGCGAAGAAGAGGTCGGTAGAGCAGTTGAACATGTGGCGGAAATGGGGCGCGCCACAGCCGTCATCGAGGGCGAAAGGGTAGTGTATGGGGATGGGGCCGCAGGAGGTGTGGCATTGGGAGAGAGTGGGGGTGGGGAGGAGGTGGAGGTGGAGGGATAGGACGAGGAGGTTGACGGTGGTGATGAGTGGTTTTGACCGAGACCACCACATGTTTGTGTATGAGAAATGAAAAATTAGTTACTGTGGCAGTGTAAGAAGGCCTAATGTGTAAAGAGATTGATAATTTTCAATGTGATCGTCACACGAGGCAGTACATTATATGTTCTTATATAAATTATGGGATATATGTATTAAAAGGTTAATAACTTAAAAATTAAAAATTTTCACCACTTACATAAATGATGGGATATGTAGTGTATCATACGTGTTCCCGTCACAACTAAAAATTTCTGAATAAACCGGAAGGAATTTACTCCATAATTTAGGATACCTTTTGGACCTTTAGACAGGCTGTGATGGGCTCCACAAGTTGAAAAACATGGAAAAAATCAGTGGCTCCAGTGATTTATCCGTGTTGGGACTCCCCGAGGTGTTGAGATTTTTAATGCGAACATGTTTCTTTTATCATCTAATTATTAATGTTAAAAATACTAAATTTTTTAAATTAAATTTACAAACTAAATAATATAGTTGTTGATGATTGAATTATTACTTAAATATTGATTAACATTCTTATTTTTTATTGATAACACATTATTTAGTTTGCAAATTTAATATAAAATTTTATCTTTCTAGCATTATCCTCTATTTATACCATCATTTAAACTATATTTCTAAGATAAAGTTTATAACTAAGTACACCATCATAATGATTGGTTATATTGAGAGGCTGAGTTTGGCCCTTGATTCTTTAGATAGATCAATGTGCCGGTCCGGTAAGCCAAGTGTCATTATATAAATAGTTAGATACATTCAACGATCTAAAATATTACAATGGGATAAAAGAATAAATTAAAGGAGATCTTCTAATTCCAATTACGAATTTGTTAGGCCCTTTTGGAACAGCCTCTCAAATTGATAGTTTTTACTCATTTTACCATTTAATAACTCATAATCAGGTTTATAACTAAATATTTGCAACTCACAAATTTAAAACAGACTTCTCAAGTACTTCGATATTATTCAATGCACTCTCCGAAAAATAACATAACTATACTCCAGTAGCGCGAAGACAATAATGTCTTACGATCTGGATATCCTCGCGAAGACGTCGCTTTGCAAATGGAGGGATAATATAAGGGGGGACCTTAATCTGCTAAAACCACTCATAAAGGAATGGGCGTAGTCTACCTGCTCTTTCATAACAAAGCTGTTATTCCCGGCTTGAAAAAAAAAATTCAACCACTTATATTATAACTTATGACACTTTATGTATTGAGCCGTGTCTCTGGTACACTGAAAAGTTTCTTTTAGGTTAAGGCACGACGTGTAGGGTGTTATAAAAACTATTCAAACTAATGAAGTTGAATTTCAAATAGAAAATCAATTGATAATATGAGAAGTAACCCCACTACTCATAAGCTTATGCAAGATCCATTTCTCTCATCAATATGAGATTCATTCATAACACACCAACAAATCCAATCCGTATGAATGATTGGTTCAATTCAATTTTAACATTTGAAACGTGTAATCTTGAGACAAATCGAATAAAAATTTAATTTGATTGGTTTCGTTTGATTGAAACTACCTTAACTGAATTGAATGCTTAGGGGTATAGGATGTTGAAAATACAAGCAACGCCTGAAATAAAACAAAAGGCAGAAATGCGGTGAAGGTGGATTGAACACCTGACGATCTTCAGTCCGACGCTCTCCCAACTGAGATATACCTGCTTTTTGCTACTTCCACATAAAGTTACTTCTCAAAAGGTTGCCAGAATTATTTAATCAAATCTCCAATTTAACTTAACTCTGAGCTTGGCCCGGCTAATGGACTTTTACTCCTCACCGCAATAACACTCACCCAACCCGCTTGAAAATGATTTGGATAGATTGGTTTCCGCATTTTCTTGGGTGAAAATGAGATTGAACTATTTTTGCCTGAGCAAGTTAGGTTGATCAAACGAATGACGTCCACACCCAACTAACCCACGCGATGCCCACCCTTAATCGTTGGTATAAAAAATCCACAATTATCAAATAAAATTCTTAACACATATCGATCCACGCATGATATATCGATCATATACGGCAGTACTTAATTACACAAAGGGTAGCATTCATGGACACTAGTCACACAAGAAAAATGACACATAACTGCTTCATTCTTTCAAAGTTCCCCACAATGTTTAACATTGTATCAAACATCTGTGAAGTGAAGGTACTCCTTAGATGGGAGGTCCATGGTCTTGTAGCCCTGAAGGAACATCTTCTTGGACTCGTCCGGAGAAATTGAGGGCGAAATGACCACGGGATCCCCCGGTTTCCAGTTCGCCGGGGTTGCGACCTTGTGCTTGTTCGCCTTCTGCAGCGACTCCAACACCCTCACCCCCTCATCCATGTTCCACCCAATGCTCGCCGGGTACAGAAAGCTCAACTTCACCTGTAACCAAAAACGATAATCAACCCCATAATTTAGACCCGACACACATTTTCAAAACCCCTCAATAATAAAAGAAAAACACACATATCAGCACACCTTAAGTCATCAAGTTAAGTGCTTAGTGTAAATAATATCGTTTAAAAAAATTTCAAATATATACCAAAATACCTTCTTATCAGGGCCCACAATATGAAGAGCGCGAGAGGGAACTTGGTTTCCCGAAGAGTCCTTCACATCCGGCTCCACCATGTTAAGTTGCTTGATGATCTCTCGGTTCGGATCTGCCAAAATCGGGTAATCCACCTTGCACCCGGACTACATAACACAACACATTTGAAATCTCAGGCATATATTGGATAACAAAAGAAATTACAGGGTAGTGAATTCAACGCTCTTTCTTGTTGTCGCACAATACTGAAAAAGAGTTTTGAAATCACTGGTCTCAATTATCGTGTCAAGTGAAAATAGAAATCGGAACTTACATTGTGGCTTCGATGTCCTTAATCCACTCGAGGTGGGAAAGCACATCGTCGCAAGATAGACCCACAAGCTTCACTCCCTTTTCTTGAAACGTCTGGGAGTACTCGGCCATCTTCCAGAGCTCTGTCGTGCAAACGGGCGTGAAATCGCCAGCCATACATACATACGTACATAAGCAAACGAAATAACTGTGACATCATCAACCAAATTAAGAAGAAACATTAATTTTATCGCGTTTTGAGGAGATGAGTGCAGATGTGTATTCCTCATTGCTCAAGGCATTGGCTATGCCTGATAACGGGGATATTTCTTGTTATTCCTTGAGGGTTTCTGCTGCTGCAGCAATTGTCGGACTTCTCGATGTGGGTCACAAATTCAATCTTTTACTTGATCCCTTTTGACTTCTTCAGTGGCATATTAATCTGATCTGATGTTTTGTTGGACTCTCAAAATGCATTCCCACTGATTTGGAGCCATGGCCTCAGGTATATGTAGATTTCTATTGCTAGGCTGATAGTTTGTCTATCCTTTTGAATATCATGTTAAGCAGTTAGGGATATTTAAAAAATAGCACGCAAAAGTTAGAAGAAAAAAAATGAAAGATATATAGATATTAGAACCGGTCACTCTAAAACAATTAAAAATACCACAATTGAGACCAATATTTACTCTTTCACGAGCTTACCTTCTAAAATATAGGAGACATACTTGTTGACTATCTTTATTTTTTCTAATTTACACGCTACAGATCTATTTAACACACCAGAGAATTATGTAAAAAACCGAAAATTGTCTGGAAAAGAAAAAGACAACTCATACCAACATATCAATTACGCGCAAACTGAACTTCACTGATGCTTGCATAATCACCCTTTACCTCGAAGGTCTGGAACAACAGAGGCAGCAGCAATAGCGCGGTGAACTACGGGATCTAAGTTCTCTACCTGAAACAACTTGTAACAAAGTATCAAATGATGAAACAAAGTGAAAAAAAAAAAAACAATCCAGTTTTGGTGAACTTCAAACAAAAAGGGTCAGAATGTATACACCAAAGATCAATGTGTGCCAATTTAAACTAAACCATAACGTAACACCTGAGTAAAAACTGAAAAAGGGCAACAGTTATTACCTCAACATTAACACCAGATGTCTCGTGAAGAACTTTCTCTGCAAATGACAAAGAAGGTATACGAAACATCCAGAACCTGCAGTTTCAACACTATTATATCTGGCTGGGGCTCCATCCCACAACATGTCCACGTTTTTCAAAAGTCCATACAAGATATGAAGAGAAAGCATAATGCATTTTCCAAGTGGCTTTGGGTAGGAAGGGAAATCGGGTAGGGATACCTTTCTTTTGCATACCATGTGGTTTTGGGGATTTTGCGGACAGCACCCACAACCGCCTGGTGCAACATGAAATATAATTGATAAGGAAATGAAGATTTTGACAAGTATTGTGAATGTACATTTTTTACCGAAAGGAATACCTGGTCATAAGGAAATTTTGCAGCAATGTTTCCGCTAGCATGAAGAAAAAATTTAACAGTGATCTTAGGTAGCTCCTTTAGACGCTCATCTTCTTGTAAAAAAGCAGTGAGATAGAGATAGGAGCCCAGAGTTAGCCAGAAACTACAAAAGATCAGCAGGTAGAACAATGCAACCAGCGCGTAATAAAATATAATGAAAAAGGTTCAAACTGGTATCAAATTGGAAGATTAACCATTGGTGATTGTCAATGTGGGACATTTAATTCCTGATTTGTTTCAACATTCAAAGCGAAGAACTATTGAATATGAAAAGGGATATGTCCTCTTAAAACCACTATTTGTGCTCGATACAAGCAGCATACGTGATGAAGTAGTCAAAATAAGGTTTCATAAGCTACTTTTTCTTGGAAAGAGTTGATTTTTCACACTTCAGTAAAAGAGAAAACTTCAAAACTTCAAAGTAAAAGTCAAATAGAAATGGGTAAGGGGGGAAATTACCAAGGTTTACTTTACATGGGACTGATGGAGGTAATATTCTAGTTCCAGTTGACAAAGGTGCTACCTGCATTGTTGCAAAACAAACATGTAAACAGATAAAGGTGTTAAATTTACAATTTTTATTATTAAAAAAATCCAAGAAAAACATGGTAATAATTCGAATTCAGAAATATAGAACACTTCAATCAATTAGGCATCCGAAACCCTAGAGACTTGAAGAAAGAACCATTGATGGGAAAAAGACGAATTTCACCTTGTTCGGAAGAGAATTCGAAACGGGTTTCGCAGGCTGTTTCTGTTGTAATTGTTCGTGGCAAGGAAAGATTGGTGCACCTAGCGGTATGAAGGACACGATGAGGAGGAAGAAGAACAAGTGGAAGCGGAGTTGACGCGTTGCTGAGCGAGTTTCTGGAACGCGTCTCCTTCGACAGAGTCGATTTCTTCGGCACTCAAATCCCAGTCGTCGTCCTCCAACGCCATTGTTGGACAGGAAATTCAGAGAGTTGCAGAGTGCCGAGTCACAGACTCAGTGAGTCACTACTCTTGCATCATCAGAGCATTTGAATTTTTGGGGTTTTGGATTTTTGGATTTTTATTTTTTGCCCTTTTTGCGACATGAACGTCTCTCTCAAGCGCCAAAAGTGAAGAAAGTAACGGTGAAAAACCTGCTGCCGTTACATTTGTAATTTGGGCGTTGAACTCTTTACAGTATGATATTTATGTAGCCGGCCCAACAAAGAGCCTTTGGGCTTCCTATCTAGGCCCGTCATCAGGATGGCCCACCAGGCCCAAACCATTTTTCTATTATTATTCTTTATAAATTTTCTTTTAATCAGGATTTTCAATCTGATTTAAGGAACACGAATACCATACAACAATAAATACAAAAGAAACGATCAATGTGCATACCAATCCTCGAGTGGAACATCAAAGTCAAAACGACATGGCAAACTATGGAGATGGTTTCTAGTGACACTTAAAAACATTTTTGCATCCTTTACAAAACGACTTATGTTAGACATATCCAGGGACAAATATGACATGGTTGAGAACTTGAGACGATTTTAAGAAAGCCACTCTCAAAATTATCCAATTAGAGCGTGAACGAGTTGGGGAGAATACATTTCAAATCGGCACCCAAAACTTAAGAAATGAATAGTGCAGCGTCACATGTCATTCATTAAAGAGCTTATAAGCATAACTCAACTTGTTTATTTTATTGAACGATTCAATTTGAACACTGATTTTACAAAAGCATTTAACATGTAGCTTTCGGTTAAATGAAAAAGTAAGACGGAACAGAGTTAACGTTAATCTTGTCGCGTAAATGAACTGAACATCGCCCTACTGTAACTGTATACAGCTACTGCCCCAAATTCTCATCGTCAGCCACACCGTCTTCCTTCATCAATTCTTCGCGCATAAGTCTCATGCTCCTCAGGCAGTGTATCCTTCCTCTTCCTCTGCAAAATTAAATCTTTCGGAAAATTGGAAGTGGTGGTCCCGATGCTCGGTGGGTATTGCGGCCGATCAGTTTCTTGATGGTTTACAAGGTCGACCGCCCGTTGAATTCCCGTTTCTTGACTGTTGGAGTCGACCATTCTGACCAGTTATGAATTGTTCCGGTAGACCATCCCTTGATGATGCTCTGTATATATCGATGTTTCTTGACTGTTGAGGTCGACCACCACTTGAATTCGGACTACTTTTGGGTTGTTCCGGAGGACCGTCCCTTGGATCGCCAGCTCCAGTGCAGGGAATTGCCAGCTCCGGTGGAGGGGGATGAAGTATTATTCTCACTGCTACCGCGCTATGGGGAATTTGATTGGCAGGGACAGAAAAAATAAAAGAAGGAAAAAGAACCAGTGAGAGATAGTAGAGCCGAAGATAGTGGCTGTTAGAGAAGTCGAGGAATCTTTGAACCCTCTTCAAAGACTCACGAGATATGTAAGTTCCACTGTAAGAAATTCCACACTCCAGGGGCTTATCGCATTTCTATGGAATGCGATATGCACAACTGTGTCTAATTCCGTCTTAGAAAATCACTCGGTAATTCGAGGAATACAGAAATACAAAAAATTTGAAAGTTTGGGGGTTGCTTCGCTTTCATGCAACATTCTTGGTTTCCTGGCTCCTGCGCTACAGTGGGAGGGGCCTCAGAAACCAAGACTGTTGCATGAAAGCGAAGCAACCGCCCAAACTTCAAATTTCTTGTATTTCTCTATTCCTCGAATTACCCAATGATTTTCTAAGATGGAAGAAGACACAGTTGTGCATATCTCATTCCATAGAATTGCAATAATCCCTGGATTGTGGAATTTCGTATAGTGGAACTTGCATATCTCGTGAGTCTTTGAAGAGGGTTTAAAGATTCCTCAACTTCTCTAACAACCCCTCTCTCCGGCTCTACTCTCTCTCTCACTGGCTCTTTTTCCTTTTTTCTGTCCCTGCCAATCAAATTCCCAGTGAGAATAATACTTCTATGAATAATATATATAGGGTGGTAAGTTTCAACTTTTGTCCCTAGATTTTGTTAATTAGCAGAATCATCAACATTCTGTTGCGAGGTTATTTTGGTAACTAGGATTGGGTGAGGTTGGTTAAGATAATAATACAGTTAAGTCGGTGGTTGTTGTAAGCATCCTAGTACACAACGCGAGTTTGGGAATACCTGCAACCGTTGTATACAACTGACCTCTCACATGCAACTCTTAACGCGCTGATCATGTGACAAGCGGATTTGAGAGGTCGGTTGTATACCACAGTGTTGTAAGGAAAGAATTCCACATATATGGAGGGCACTTTGCAGGGTTTGAGCAATGAACTTGAAGAACTAGTATTAGTGTCAAAATGACTAGCGAATTTTCACTATGTATAGAATTCAGACAGACATCTGATCTGCCTGAATTTAGTTTAGTTAACAACATAGACCATGAAACTTTCCAATTTCAGCGGAAAAAAATTTCAAAAACATAGTGGGTAAGAGACATACCGAACAACACGAGATCTGTGACCAAATAACTTCACCAGGTCCAATCCAGTACTACCGACATTACTGAGAGAGAGAGAGAGAGAGAGAGCTAGAAAGGCGAATTAATCACACATAAATTATATACTCGCATGTAGGCTTTACCATTTCTCTCTTCCTATCTTAATTAAACAAATTGTTCGCAACAGCTAGGAAAAGGGGAAAAACTTTTATTTCTGTAAAAACACAAACCTGATTGGAGTATACTCAGCTCCTCGGCGTCCCTTCTTGCTTATACTGGTTTCTCTTACTGAAGCTACACTTTGAACTACAATCTAGAAGATGAAATACAAAAGGACCATAGTAAGTGGGTACAGGTTAAAATGTTCATTCACATGATTTGCAAAATTTCTCATATAAGGTAGCATAAACACATAGTAAATCAAAGAAGCAACAAAATCGAACCTCATACAGTTGTTCCCTGATTGAAAAGGCAATTGCCGGCTGCAAAAAAAGAATTACTTCTTTTAGCAAACAGAAAAACATCAACATTCCAAATTTGACACAAACCAAAAGCCTTTGCCCAAATTAACTGCGTTCACCAAAATTGCAATCATTTTAAAATTAAAAAACTCTGAGTGTGATGACTTACACCAACGTCAGGGTCTTGAATACCTAAATCTGCGCAGAAGGTTTTAGCAAACTCTTCAGTATCAGTTTCGAAGTTGTTCAAGTCCTGAAATCCACCGAACATAGACAAAACCCATGAGTAAGAGCAGGATGCATTGAAATGATAAGATGAAACAAGAACTCTCGAAGCTTACCCATAGAAACTGGTCCCTAATGACAGTGCGGTTCACTCGAAGATCAAGCTGAAAGTAGAACAACATCATCACAACAGTGTCAACAAGAAAAAAAACATGGAAAGGTTGTTACTTTCAATTGTGGATTTTCATGTCATAATACGATAAAAGTTAACCTTAATCGGAACAATCCTCTCTCCGCTATACATGTCTTTCCCCTCAAGTGATCCAAATTCAACAATTTGTGACTCACACCAGACAACATAATCATAAGCTATCAACATTAAGCATTTAATACAAAATTTGATGGGAAAATATTTTACAAAGTTGAAATGCCAACCTGAATGGCAGAAGCAATGACTGTAATGAAATCCGGAGGAACCTTCAAGTCTTTCGCTGACCTCCTCGCAAACACCACAATCTCCGAGTCAGGGTCTGTCACCAAAACCACCAAACATCAAAACCCAAGTTTCAAAATTTGAAATAAAAAACACAAACAAAAACAAAAATTTAGAAAAATCCAGAGAAATACCAGATAGGTTCCAAGTGAAGCAGTCTTTGAACCTTTGGCCGTCGATGTCGAGGTCCAACCGAATTGGTACCAAATTCTGAGCTGTTGGCCTGCCCCAGTGTGAAATTTGTCAACACAATCAAAACTTACCCGGAAAAATTTCATCCTTTCCATGAAAAATAAATTTTTTCCAGGAAATTGAAGACGAAAAGCAAAAACTTCAGAGAATTCGAAAAAATTAGAGCATGAAGAAGTAAGAAACACACATTCTGAACTTGACAGGGCCTCTGGAGGAAGTCGACAGCTGGCCTTTCATGTCTTTCTGCTCTCTCTCTCTCCCTCCCTCCTTTCACGGAAAACTAATGAAAAATGCCTCAAATTTTTATATTTTAATAAAAAATCATCCACTTGTTGCAGTCCTATTATATTAGGGTTGTGATCTTAATATATCTTGGAATATCTCTTATATTCCTATTAGGAGTTGATTACCTATTAAGAGTGGTAATCCTAAAGGGTAAGGAATTAACCTTCCCTACTACTATAAATATAAATAAAGGCACAATGGGATAGAATAGAACATACCCATAATTACACATCTCTCTCTTCTTCTCTATCTATGCCGCACCCTCTCTCTCTTTTTGGCCTTCATAATTGTTCAGTAAATTATGCCTACAACACGTTATCAGCACGATCTTGACGCTGCACTAAAGATAGTTTATTCTTCGATCAGGAGAGTATTATGTTTTTAATTATTCTTTTTATGATTAATTTATTATTTTGAATTGATCTACATGCTATTGATTCAATTTAATTTTTTTTTTGTGTTGAACGTGATACAACGCATTGGAGATGAAATTCCGACTTTCTGAGAAGGATCTTTTACAAATTCAAAGGCTTTTATTGTTTTTTGTCAATCAGATACGCTTAAAATAAAGTAAGATATTTGAAATGACCTTGAAGCATGAAAACATTCCCCATAATGCATGAACCCTTATGTTTATATTTTCCTTATGATATATATATATATATATATATATATATATATATATTGTATATGTTTATATTTTTGTCAATATATATATTTGTTTCATGCATCGCACAATTAAATTGTTATGTGGAATATGTGAGTCAAAGTATCAAATTAAATTAGAAGCAAATTTAGGGTTTCCTAAACTCTAGGGGATTTCGAAAAAAGAAAAAAAAGGGAAACTGGACATGGTGCGGCACACCCACCGCACCACCACTATGCACATCACAACCAGGCCTCGACCTGGGGCAAATTTTCATGGGCCTGAAGCCCTGTGCCCACCTGCACCATTGCCCCGTAGCCATTCAATCAACCCACTCCTTCCTCACACATACGCCGTAGCCTTTTATGGTTGTTGGGCTTATGCCACAGCCACGGGCATGCAGCCCTAGTTCTGACCCACACCAGCAAGCTGCTATGCTTGCTGGGCCTTGTAGCAGCCTCGGCCGACCACACATGCAACCAACCCATTACGGCTGGGCTCACGTGCCTTAACCCACCAGCCAAAAACCTGTTGGGCCTTGTTCTCATGCCTAACCCCCTAGCCCAACACGCCAGCCTTCATGGCTAGGCTTACACCCCATAACCAATGGCCTACAACCCACACTCACGACACCCAACCCTATCCTTAGGGCTATGCTATTTTCGACCCGATAATATTATTCTAATATTATTTTGCTTCTACAATCAACCTCGCTTGGTCCCGATTTATTGAATTACTTAAAAGTGACCAGCAGTCCATTAATCCGATAATGAATCCAAAATTATTAACCTGAAGATCACTTTTGGACATTAACGATTCAATAATTTATTTTTATACTTTGAACTGTTGACATACTTTCGTAGTAACGAAGCTCTCACACTTGAGTTCCCGAAGAAACTCAAATCCACTACACTTAGTTGTATATTGCATTTTGTGTTCTTGCAGAAACCTTTCTTTTATGAACTAAACGTTCATAAACTAAATTGAACCTGTAGTTTCAAATTTAGTGCCTTTGAAACCCGAAGTTTTCATAAAACAATACACCTACAAAAACCCAACGTTTTTCATGAAAACCATGTCTTAGAACTCGAATGTTCTAACTTTGATTCTTATGGATGATTCATTCCCATAACACCAATCAAAATCTTGTTCCCTCCAATTCAATGGATTGTCGAACCGTTACAAGTTCGATTTCCCTTATTTGGACGTTTCTAATAGAAACCATTTTATATGTGGGTACAAGACGTGAATCTTCACTTGACTATTAAGAAGCTGAGAAACCATTGTAGCCAACAATGGCATGGAAGAGCTGAACAAGCCTCCGCCATGATCTTCATTCGAAGACTTATGCCCGAAGCATTACCAACGGAAGTACCTCATGAATGAGGATTTCATAGCTCTTTGGCTCGCTACTATGGATCGTCTAATCATGAAAGATATTGCCCAAAACACACCATGATTACGTCCATGAATGAGTACAATTCTGAAGTTTATAAATTCGATCGGATTTTGACTAGAGAATAATTTTCTCGTCCTTCCTTGTTTCTAACTCGCTCCTGAAGCAACAAGTGTAGAAAGCGGAAGTTTACCAAATTGTCGAATTTGATTACTACCACAAACATATGGTGGAATCAGGGTCTGCCAAGGTGTGGCATCATGCCCGACGCGTGATCCTTGGCACCTAAGACCTAAAACTTCAAAGAATATGTGATAATATTACCAAACCTTAACCCTACAGAATCTACTTCTGTCTCGATGGAATAGATCATTGGTTATGCACTTGTTCGTGCCTCTACCAATGTTGTTAAGGAGTACCATTCTAGTAGTCAATATGTGAGACTAATTTGCTCCACCAAACATCGTTGGAAGAGCATAATTTTGACATGGATGGCCTTGCTGGCCGAATCCCTTTAGTAAACCATTTACTTTGTGAACATTTTTCCATGTTCTTGGATTCAAGTTTGGTGTATGTTTTACTTATGGATAATCTTATTGATATTGTCCTCGAATATGAGTTAATTGAATCATGTTTCTTAATACATGTGACCGATTCAATTAAACACGTGATTAGGTAGGAATGTGGGAAAGTTAGTTGTCCGGATGAATGCATACTACGCACACTAACTTTACACCTAAATCACATATCTAACAACAACTTCAGGTCTATCCAACCTGATTAAGAGCATTGGCACGCTCCTCATTGTATGAATGGTACCGAATTACCATTTAAGGGACCTTAAATTCTCATTGTCATTGAGTTTTTAAGGATATTCGATAGAACAATGATCATTAATGAAACCACTAAATAGAGTGAAATATCTTTGCACCACCTCTAAAAATGAGCCTGAAGCTTTGATTTAGGGCTAATGGGTTGTCTCCCAACTGGGAACACGCCATATGTGGCTGGCCTGGAACCTGGTGATTGAGCAGTTTACTTGTTTTGGCACGACCATTTAGGATACTTAGGTCGAACAACGATGCTACGACGCATCTCCTTACCCGAAGTAAGGATCTTGTGCCTACAAGCACACTTGCCAAAGCCCATTTATTAGGGAAATTTGATTTTTATATCATCCCTTGCAAAGATACGAAACGACTCCTTTTTCACAGTGGATTCAAGGGAATATATGTGGACTATCCAACCAAAATGCAGACCATATAAATACTTATGGTTTTGGTTGATGAATCGACAAACTTGTCACATGTTTGTCCACACACATTGTTGCTAAACCTCATGGCCGATTAAGGGTTCACCACCGTACTTATCCCTTAAAGTCCGGGAGACTGGATAATGTCGGAGAGTTTACATTGACAGTTTTCGATAAGGTATTGCATGTATTTTGGGTTTATAATTGAACATCGAATTCCCATGTTCACCCCAAATAGCCTCGCCTAGTGATCATAAAACGCAATTTAAATGATCGCCTGAATTGTGGTAAACGTACCAAGTTTTTTATTTCTGCCAAGGGCTATGCAATCTTGTATGCAGTGATATTGGTTCGTCTTGAGGCCCATTGCCACCCAATCTATATGACGTTACAATCGGTTACTGGGTACGAACCTGACGTTTTTCGTATTTACGCATTTGGGTGAGCATTCCATGTGCCAAGTTGTGTCTCCGCAATGTACCAACCTGGGTCCTCAAAGAAGGATGTGAACCTTTGTCGATTATAATTCTCCTTCACACTAGCTCTCTTAGAGCCCTTGCACGCGATCTCCTTACCGTTCATTTGCGAGTTGTCACTTTAATGAGATAGTTTTCCCGCCGTTAGGGGAAGATAAGAACGTCAACGTTCCTGGAGAACGGCGTAAATTTGCATAGACGTTGCCCACTATGTCTCATCTCGATCTCCATACCGCACAAGTATACTAAGCAAGTGCGATGAATTCTAGATTTTAGAATGTTGCTCCAGACGCATTCCTCTGATCTAGCTAAAGTGACGAGATCATATACCAGCTGCAAACATGCCTGCAAAGATAGACGTACTTAACGGATGTCGAGTCAACATCCCTGAAGGGTGTGCCGCTTTTGTTGGATGGTTTGGACGTCCCTGTTGGACGGTCCGGTACATCGGCGGATAGCCAATCAATCTATCTAGGCCTAGAGCACGACAGATTACTCAGTTCGTAGGATTCACTTCCCTAGAAGAAGAAGACACGGCATAATAATGAATCCATACTTGATCGCTATCTCAAATCATTTCCATCTCATGAGATTAATCCGGATTACTCCCGAGACTTGAAGTTCTTGGTCCAGTATACTAGTTTGGATGAGCTAAATGGAATTGAAATGAGATTACCATCGATAATGTTTTCACTTATATGGTAGCTACTGACATAAATGAAAAACGACGATATCGAATCGTGTTCCGTTGATTAAGTGACAACGTAGAACTGATTGGACAACTGAAATTACAATCTAGGTTAAATTCCTTACCAAAGTGTGTATTGGACCTGTCGTTCCTACACTACCTAAGGTAACCCTGTTATGTTCCAAGTGGTAAAGGAAGCGTTATGAGATGAATGAATAAATGTGAAATGATGCACGCCTTATGACGTAAGGTTTCTCTCAAAACATCATGTGATTGATAGCATCATTATGAATTTCTCCATGGGGATATAGATACAAAGATTTACATGTAAGTTCCTAAAGAATTACATGGACTGGTTCAAATAGTTCCAAACTATGGAACACTCTCTTAACTCGTTTGAGGCGTTCACTTATGGATTGAAAAATCCGACGGATGTGGTATACCCGTTTATATGATTATTTGATCAGTCAGGGATGAATTATGCCCTTGCGTGTTAAACTATGAAGTCTTATTTCGAATTGCTAGAGTTACAGTTTATGTCGTTGACATACATCTCACTAAGACTCCATAAGAGCTTAAGAAAATTGCCTCGCACCTAAAAATGGAATATGAGATGAAGGATCTTAGGAAAACTCGTTTATGCCTTGACCTGAAGTTCAAGCATTGGTCTGACGGTACCTTGGTCTACCAGTCGAACTACACCCCGAATGTGTTACATTTGAGTATACCTTTGATCGTCTATATGTTATATGCAAATGAGACCCTTGAAGAGGTTATGGAATATAAGAGTTCAACTTTGCGCTTCGTTGTACTTAGCTCATTGTATTTAGACAGGACATCTTCTTCGTTGTTGATCTATTGGTAAAGATGCAGCACTGCGCCTACACGTAACCACTTAATTGGTATTAAAGACGCACCCTGAAGGTACTATGAATTTGGGCAAATCAAATCCTAACGCATCTCGAGAGATCCAACCCCCCTGATCATCGGAATGATGCTTGCCTTGTTTGTTATGCTGATGCTAGTTAGTTATTAAACCCGCACAAGGCAAAATCCCCGAATGGTTATGTTTTTACAGTTAAGGTTATCGCAATATCTTGGAGGTCTGCGATATGACCTTAGTTGCGAAATCTTCGAACCGTTCCAAGACTTACCTCACTTCACTACGCCACAAGTGAAACATGGTTAGGAGTTCTTGTTGAGCATATTCGAAGTACTTACTATGTTTTCATCCATCGTTAAGTCCCTACGACGATCCATGAAGATTATGCTGCATGTATCCACCCGACCATGACATGATACATCAACAAAGTCAATGCCAAGACATATTGCGTCCACATCTACATCAGCAAAGCATCAGGAGATTGAAGTCATGCAAGCCGATCCCAGACAACCTTGCCGACCTTTACACGACGTCACTGTTGAAGTCAACCTTCCAGAAGCTTGTCCGAGGAATTGGTATGTTTAACTATCATATGCAATGCTTGTATTTTTCATTTGGAAGCTATGTCAAACTCAAGGGGAGTATCTAGAAGTATACTCACTTGATCTTAATCTACTTTTTTTCCCTACGATTAGGAGAATTTTTCCCACTGGGTTTTTGCTACCTAACTAGCGTCATCCTGGGCTATCATACCCTTATGAGCTCTTCTACTTGTGTCCAAAAGACGTATAATTTTGACTTAATGCAACTTCTCACTTTTCTCCTTAAACTATGGGTTTTACCATAACGAGGTTTTGTGAGTTTTACTTTTTATGCATTCTGTTGTTGATCTGAGACTCGCATTCGCTCATTGTGCCAACGACTTCATCAACTGTACCTACTTCATCATTGAAGACCTGATGCACCATTTACTTGAGTATTTACACACTCAAGGAGGAGTGTTGCTTAGCTATTAAGAGTGTTGCTTAACATTTACTCAAGGAGGAGTGTTGCTTACCATTTACTTGAGTATTTACACACACAAGGATGAGTGTTGCTTACCTATTAGGAATGTGATTGTGTAAATCCTAGTGTATCTTGAAATATCTCTTATATTCCTATTAGGAGTTGATTACCTATTAAAAGTTGTAATCCTAAAGGGTAAGGAATCAACCTTCCCTACTACTATAAATAAAGGCACAATGGAGTGGAATAGAACACACCCACAATTACACATCTCTCTCTTCTTGTCTATCTATGTCGTACCCTCTCTCTCTTTTTGGCCTCCATAATTGTTCAGTAAATTATGCCTAACACCACTAACTTTATTTAATAATAGGGAGTTTTAACGAAACACTTCCGGTACTGTTCACTTTTAATGAAAAACCTTTTTTTTACCTTTACCTAACATTATTCACTATACCTTTACCTAACATTATTCACTATACCTTTAAAAAGGGCTTTTTGTTAAAAGAGAAGTTTTTTTGAACTTTTCATTAGTTTTCCTTTAATAATAAGGACAAAAGACTAAAAAATAAATAAATAAAAAATAAATAAAAACTAACAAACCCAACTTGCGCTGGGGCGCGTACCCCCTACCTTACCACCTGCAAGTGATTTGTTTGCAGAGCATCCAATTTTCTGAAAACTTGGATTTCAACTTTGAATTTATGTCTAATTCTACGCTTATTGTTGCCAAAAGCATGTTGATTTCACTCGGGGTTTTCTGAAATTAGTTAATTGTCGTAGTGCCTGGAAAGTATTTGATGATATGCCTCTGTGAAAATTTGATTAGGTGTTTGGGAAAGGCATCCTATTTTTCTCTATTGGATCAGACCACCGCCTTGAGCAGTCACTACGATGGCGCGCAAGCGTAAGCTCTAGGCATCTACAAGTTGTGAATCTAAAGGAACTTGCTCTGAAAATGGAATGGACAGATTTAGTAATCTTCCGAAGGAAGTTGTTCATCATATTCTTTCCTTCCTCAATTTCAAAGACCTCACTCGAGTGGGTGCTGTATCCAAAAGATGCAGGCAATTTTGTCTCTCAGTTCCGATGGTAAATTTTGGTACAAATGAGTGGACAGGCATAAAAAAGTGGATTTAGGGAGGATGATGACTTCTTTTGATCGGTACTTGCTTGATCGTGGTCATAACAAGATGTAGCGAGTCTGCATCTGCTTGGGTGTCCGTAAAAGTGAAACAACAAAGAAAGTTTCTGATGACCATTCTCGAGTACTCAAGTGGATTCGTAATGCAGTAAGGTGTAAGCTTATATGAAACTTATCAAGAACTAGACATTATTTATGAAAGTGGACAAAAAACTAGGCACTATTTATGAAATTGAACCAATAAATAGTATAGTACCGTTCAGTTTCATAAACAGTGCAATTTCATAAACAGTGTTCAGTTTCATAAACAGTGTATAGGTCCCTCGCGCGCTTCAAGTTTTTTTTTATTTTTTATTTTTAATTGTGTCATTTTCATTAAAAATTAAGTTTTTTGTCCTTTTTATTAAAATTTAAGGGTTTTTCATTAAAATTTAATTCTTTTTTTATTAAATAAAATTATAGCATGATTTTTTGTTAAAATAAACTTAATCCAAGTCATTTTCATGAAAGTTCCATTTTTTTTATTTCTTCAGTTTACTATTTCGGAGAGACTGACATGCCGGACCCGACTCCGACTCTTCTTTTTCTTCTTTTCCGCTTCAGGCTCCGAGAATCCATCTGCTTTTGTTTTGTTTCCCGAAAATACCCTTCCAGATGCGTTCTTCCTTGATTTTTTATTGACGGGTTTGGCAAGTTGCGGGTACGTTTGAACCCGATGTCTCATGATCCATTAACCCAACAATTTATTGGATTGGGCCAATGCGGTCCTACCCGCCAGTTTCTTTTTTTTTTTTTTTTTTTTTTTGGGTTCCTTCCCGCCAGTTGTGGATCAACATTTTATGGAACAAAAGTTAGAAAATAAATTTTTTATTTTTTTTTACAAGCGGTGTTTTACACTAAATTACACTAAGGAGAAAAGAGAGGAATTGAACTCGAGACGTAATGAGTTAAAAAATAGGGTTTTTATCACAAATGGTTCCTGAAATTGACCCATCCCATCAAGATGGTTCCTGAAATTGAAAATCAACCAATGTAGTCCTTGAAATTGGGTGTCGCAAATCAATGTAGTCCTTCCGTCATAACTCTGTTAAAAATTCTGTTATGTGCTGATGTGGCAAGTGACGTGGCACACTTTATATTAAAAAACTAATAAAATATTATTAAAAACTAAAAAAAAAATTCATTTAATATTTTTTAAATGTTAAAATAATAATTAATTATTTATAAAATTAAAAAAAAAAACCCCATGTTTGTCAAACCCCCCGTCCCCTTCTCCCCCACCCCTTGCAACCCGAAGAAGAAGAAGAACCCATGTTCGTCATCCCCCATTGGCCCCCTTCTCCCTCACCCCCTGCAACCCCCACCCCTTGCAACCTAAAAGAAGAAGAAGAAGGGAAAAAAAAAACAAACCCAATTTCGTCTTCCCCCCCACCCCCTGCAACCCACAAAGAAAGAAAGAAGAAGAAGAAGAAGAAAAGAAAAAAAAACCAAGTTCGCTGCAACCCAGAAAAAAGAAGAGAAGAAGAAGAAAAAAAAAAAATATATATATATATATATATATATTAAATGATTTTTTTTAGTTTTTAATAATATTTTATTAGTTTTTTAATATAAAATGTGCCACGTCACTTGCCACATCAGCACATAATAGAATTTTTAACGGAGTTATAACGGAAGGACTACATTTATTGATTTTCAATTTCAGGGACCATCTTGATGGGATGGGTCAATTTCAGGGATCATTTGTGATAAAAACCCTAAAAAATAATGTTTTAACTACCGGGACAATTCACCATTTGCATTTAATTCTTTTCTATTATTTACAAGCCAAATACTAACTAAATAAACAAACTTGTATTTTTTGTTGAGTTTTCTTTCTAAAAGTGCAATATTCTAAACAATTCTAGTTTACAAGGAGGGTGATTAGAACTTTTTTTTATTGAAAGGGGATTAAAACTTGAGTATAAGGGAACGGGCACACCAACTTAACCAATTGGCGTGATATTTGCATATTTATTTCTTGGACTTTTAAAATACAAATTTTCAATAAATTATCTTTGAACTTAATCCTGTTGTGGTCTATTTTATCTGACAAGGAGAGAGAGGGCCGGGGGCAAGGAGAAGAGAGAGATATGTGTTTGTAGAATTGTAGGGAAATGTGTGTGTTGTTATCCCTCTTACATTGTGCCTTTATTTATAGTAGTAAAAGGAGAGAAGATATTCCTTCATCCCCAAGGAAGACAAGATACAATAGGAAATGATAACTAGAATCAAATCTAATCTAGGATTTACACAAACATACTTAAACTAGGAATGTTTACAACACTCCCCCTTGAGTGTGTAAACACTCAAGGTAGATTTAGCATCATGCAGAAGTTGAGGAAGTCGACTCGTCGGCACTGATTCTAAGGAACAACGGTTATTCTCAATAAGGTAAGAACTTGCATAAGTAGTAAGTCTCGCAATAAAAAAAAAAACCCTAAGGCTATGGCAAAAACCCAAGGAGGGATAAAATCCATAGTCTAAGGAAAAATGCGTGAGAAATGCAAAGTCAAAATAAACGTCTACGAGACGTCATTAGAGATATGACCAGCCCAAGGTGGGTGCCTTGTTAAAACCTAGTTAGGTAGCAAAAACCCAATGGGAAAAAATGCTCCTAATCGTAGGGAAAAATAGTACATTAAGATCAAGCAAGTATCTACATGATACTCCCCTTGAGTTTGACACAATTCCAAAGAGAAATAGCAAAGTTACAACTCAGAAAGTTTACGCATACCAATTCCATGAACAAACTTCTGAAACGTCGTCTTCGACAATGATTTGGTGAAAAGGTCGGCCAGATTGTCTTGTGAACAGATTTGTGTGACTTCAATCTTCTGATGCTCTTGTTGTTAATGTGAAAAGAAAAACTTTGGCGCAATGTGTTTGGTGTTGTCTCATTTGATGTAACCCTTCTTGAACTGTTCGATGCAAGCTACGTTGTCTTCAAAGATCGTCGTCAGGACATCAACGGCGGGATAAAGATCGCAGGAGCTTCGAATATGGCCCACTACTGCTCTCAACCAAAAGCATTCCCGAGTTGCTTCATGTAAGGCGAGAATTTTAGCATGGTTAGACGAAGTAGTAACTAAGGTCTGTTTAGTTGACCTCCAAGATATTGCGGTTCTTCCAACGGTAAAGACATAACCCATTTGAGAATGCGCTTTGTGCGGATCAGACAAGTATCTTACGTCATCATAACCAACAAGGCGATAATCAACTCGATGAGCATATAGTGCAGCACCATTCAAGGATTTGTAGGGATAGAACAAGCCCAAATCCATAGTAGCCTTAAGGTAACAGAAGATGCCTTTCACGCCAGTCCAGTGTCTGTGTGTAGGTGCATTACTGTATTTTGCCAAAAGATTAACAGCGAATGAGATGTCGGGTCTAGTGCATTGAGCTAAGTACAATAAAGCGCCTATCGCACTTAGATAAAGAATTTCAGGCTCCAAAATCTCTTCATCATCCTCATTCGGACGGAAGGGATCTCGTTTTGCATCTAGCGATCGAACAACCATAGAAGTACTCGAAAGCTTCGCTTTATCCTCATTAAAGCAACGCAACACCTTCTGGGTGTAGTTCGATTGATGTACTAGGATTTCATCCAAACAATGCTCTATATTGAGACCGAGACAATATCGAGTCTTACCTAGATTTTTCATCTCAAATTCCTATTTCAGGTGCGCGACAGTATCGACATATACTGCAACAATAGCTAATCCGGAATGTGACTTCTTAATGAACACACAAGGGCATAGTTCGTTGTTCATATATTCCTGACTAGTCAAATACTCACTCAGACAATTATACCATATTCTTCCGGATTGTTTCAAACCGTAGAGTGAATGCCTCAGCCGAATTAAGAGCGTGTTCCGAAGTTTGGAAATATTTGAACCAGTCAATGTAAATCATTTGGGAACTTTCATATAGATTTCCGTATCAAGATCCTCATAGAGATACTTGGTTACTACGTCCATCAGTTGCATATCCAGTTTTTCAGAAACTACCAAACTGATAAGGTAGCGAAAAGTAATCACATCTATAACGAGTGAATAAGTTTCGTCATAGTCAATCCCGGGGTGTTGTGAGAAGCCTTGTGCAACAAGACGAGCTTTGTAACACACAATTTCGTTTTTCTCATTACGCTTCCGAACGAAAACCCACTTGTAGCCAACAGGCTTCACATGTGGAGGAGTATGAGCTACAGGTCCAAACACCTTACGTTTTGCAAACGAATCGAGTTCGACTTAGATTGCTTGTTTCCAGTTTGACCAATCAGTTGTACGTCGACATTTATCAACGGAACGTGGTTCAATGTCATCGCTCAACATGATCTCAGTAGTACTGCAAATATTAATGCATCTTCGACAATCATCTCATTTCTACGCCACACATCATCTAAGCTAGCATAATAGATCAAAATCTCACGATTCTCGTGAGGATGATTCGTCTCTTCAAGGACGCTTCCATAATTTAGAATTCCCTCATGAGTTGGGTAAAATGAGTAAGCGATAGTCGGATTCACGGTAGGTTCTTCGAGACCTTGTGTCGTGGTTTTCCTCTTCCGGGGGTGTGAATCCTTTGAACCAAGGGGTCTGCCATGCTTTTGTGTAGGGGCAGATGATTGGCTAGCCGCTAATGTACGTGGATCACCAATATTGGCATCTCGAGCCTCCAGGAAGGAAGTCTGTCGTACATTTGGTACATCCATCTTTGCAGGCATAGTCGCAGCTAGAATATGTGATTTTGTCACGTGCGCTAAATCGGTGAAAGCATTTAGCATGCTCTAGAGATCTAATATGCGATGCACTTTAGCTTCAGACTGAGCGGTGCGGGGATCGAGCGGTGCGGGGATCTAAATGAGACAAAGTGGAAGTCGTCCATGATAATTCGTGTCGTTCTTGAGGAACGTTGACGTTCTTATCTCCCCCTAACTACGGGAAGACTGTCTCACAGAAGTGACAATCCGCGAAACGAGCGGTAAACAGATGGTCTATCAAAGGTTCTAAGTAACGAATAATCGAAGGAGAATCGTATCTGACATAGATTCCCATCCTTCGCTGATGCCCCATTTTTGTACGTAAGGGTGGCAAGATCAACACATATACCACACAACTAAAAACGCGTATGTGCGATATGTCGAGTTCGTATCTGGTAACCAACTGAAGGGCACTAAATGGTTATTTCTCAACAGGCCTCAGGCGAACCAACTTTGCTGCATGCAGTATTGCATAGCCCCAAGCAGCGATCGGGAGCTTGGTACGCATGACCAACGATCGAGCAATCATTTGTAAGCGCTTAATGAAAGCCTCTGCCAGGCTGTTCTAGGTGTGAACATGGGGTATAGGATGTTCAACTTCAACCCCAACCGACATGCAATAGTCGTCAAAAGTTTTAGATGTGAATTCTCTAACATTATCCAATCGAATAGATTTGATCGGATAATCAGGGTGGTGGGCCTTGAGCTTGATAACCTGAGCCAACAGTTTGGAGAATGCAGCGTTCCTTGTGGACAACAAGCACACGTGTGACCAACGTGTGAAAGCGTCAACAAAAACCATAAAGTATCTAAATGGTCCGCATGGAGAGTGAATCGGTCCACAAATGTCCCCATGAATCAGTTGTAGAAAAATGGGAGGATTCGAACGAATCTTGTCATAAGAATGCTTCATAATAAGCTTTCCCATTGAACATGTTTGACATGCGATTCCTTGGATCGAACTTAAGCTTCGGGTTAGTGGATGCTCGTGTGAGGATTTGAGGATACGGCGCATCGCTATTCGTCCAGGATGTCTCAAACGATCATGCCAAAGTATAATTTCGTGCACGGTCCCATTAGTAGGGTCGGCCACGTAGTGGCATTCTATGAGGCTTATGGTCGTAGTATACAGACCACTCAGGATACGCTTCATCTTCTCTAGAATACGCTTCTGGCCATATTCATAGAAAGTTATGCACAAAAATTCAACTCAGCTTTCTACGTGGGTTTCAGCGTGGTAATTGTTATCTCTAATGTCCTTGAAACTTAACATCATTCTTCCGGAACGTGGAGAATAGAGTACCTCAGAAATGGTCAAGATTGTACCATTGGACAACATTATACATGCCTTACTGTATCCTTCCATCAGGTTGGATGAGCCTGAGAGGGTTGTCAGAGGTGTATTCTTAGGTATGAAGTTAGTGAAATAGATGCGTTCACGTAAAACGGTGTGCGTGGTTGCACTATCTGCCAGACAACTAACTTTCCCACTAGTCATACCTAGATTGAAAAATTAATTTGAATCGGTCACATGCATAAAAGTTTTTAAAAACAAATATCAATTCAAAATAATTTCATTTATTCAAGGATTAAAAATGAATATCCAAAAACAAATCACCAACTAATAATCCAATCATAAAGGAAAATTGTTCAAAAATCAACCAAAAAACAATGGAGGTTCGGCCACTAGGTGGAATTCGGCCCCAATTGTCTTATTTCAACTAAAAAATAAGTCTATGTCTAAGATTCTAATCTTCTATAAGGGTGGTATCCTCCTGAAAGTCAGAAACCTCCATCTTTGTAGTCTCCGGTTCGTCCACTTGCATGAAGTTTGATTCAAACTTCTTACGACGAGAATGATATTCATCTACAACCTTCTTAGGAGCTCGGCCAATACGGGACCAATGGTCATTTGAACCACAGTGATAGCATATATCCGCATTCATGGTTTCAGGTGCTTTGCCTTTATTCTTGAAGTTTGGGGCCTTGGGAGCGATGTTTAGGCGTTTCTGGGCTTTGTTTCATCCCTTGATTGGCCTTGACTCTGTTAACCTTGGTGGGATGGCTTATAGCCGCCCCTACCACACTTCTTTTGTCGTTTTGAGTGTTGGTTAGTGCTATAGTGTGCTTCAGGCACAACAGTTGCCCTAGTAGGTCGAGCTTGATGATTCTTCATCAACAGCTGATTCTGCTTTTCAGCGAGAAGTAAAACAGAGATCAAATCCGAGAACTTAGTGAACTTCTGAGCTCTATATTGTTGCTACAAGACAATATTAGAAGCAGAGAAGGTCGAATAGGTATTCTCTATAAGATCCTCTTCAGTCAAAGTTTAGTTGCAAAACTTGAGAAGTGATCGGATTTGACAAACTTCATAATTATATTCATTCATAGACTTAAAGTCTTTGAAGTGCAAGTGCTACCAGTCGTGTCTTGCTTCAGGCAAAAATATGTCCTTTTGGTGATCAAAGCGATCAGCCAAAGCGACCCATAGTGCACGTGGATCATCCTCAGCAAAATATTCAGTTTGCAAAGCGTCATGGATATGTCTTCAGATGAAGATCATAGCAGTGGCTTTTTCAGCTTCGCCAACAGGGTTGTCCGTCTCTTCTTCAATAGCGGGACGCAAGTTCTTGGCAGTAAGGTGGAGCTTAACATCTTGAACCCACTTGAGGTAGTTCCTTCCAGAGATCTCCAAAGCGGTGAAGTCGAGTTTGTTCAAATTCGACATGTTCCTATCATAAAACAAATGGACAAGATGTGGTTAGTGTAATGGAGAAAAGTCAATCCATTCACATAGGAGTAAAACATACAAGTTCTAATAGACATGTTTTGGTTTAATTTTGCATGAAAAAACCTCAGGTTTTCATGGGTGATGTTTTTAAGTGGGTTTTCAAACAAGGCATGTATATAAGAAACTTCAGGTTTCAAAATAATTATGAACTTCAGATTCATATATTCCTGCAGGAAAACACAAATATATACAGAAAAATGCAACAAGAATATGCAAAATAATAGAACTTTTATGTAATATCCCAAAAAAAAAAAAAAAAAAAAAAAAAAAAAAAAAAAAAAAGTTGCTGACGTTAGCAAGAGAAATAAAAGGGTGATGGGTTTCTAGAAAAACCCTCACTTTTCTGTTTTCCTTCCAACAGCCGAAGGAGAAGAAGGGGTTCACCCCTTTTAGGTCCTAATTTGTCAAAAAGAAATTCCAAGGAGGAGGAGCTTTGTTTTTCCTTGCTTGTGAAGGTTAGAACAAGTGAGGAATCCTTCCTTTGTCTCCATTTAAGGTATTTATTTCTTACCTTTGGGATCTAATTATTATTTGATTTGATAAACCACAAATTAGTTTGGGTGGAAGTAGGAAATATGAAAGTAGCATAGTTCATGTCATAAGTTTATAGTTGGGCACCAAATGTTTGATTAAAGTCCTCAATTAATCGTGAATTAGGGTTTTTATTTGGTATTTGGTATAAATGGTGTGTGATGATTTTTCTTGCTTATAGATAAGGAAGAGAAGGTCCAGGTGACAAAGGAGCAAGTCGATGAACACCCTAGAAGTTGAATATCAAGAAAATTGAGTTGAGGTAGGGGGGTTTTAACTATAAAAGTATTTTGGTTTTTCATTTTTATTTGATCAAGGTTTGTTGGCATTTGAGCATTGTTTTGAAGCTTACTTAAAATGTTTCCTTTTTAGATTTTGTGAAAGAAGTGAAGCAAATGTTCTCTATGGTTTGAACTAAATGATTTGAATCTCGTTTGTTATAAACTTTGATGAGTTAAAGTAGTTGAAATGATTTTTCAAGATTGTGGTTTTAATGTGCATGCCTCTTTGGATACTCATTTTGAGATTTTGAAGTATGTTGAGATAAATGTTTGATTTTTGAAAGTAGATGGAAAGTAGTATAATACCTGTGCAGTTGAGAATGTTGAGAAATGTATGAATGGGCACAATGACCCGTGAAGTTGTTGATTATGGGCACAATGACCCAAGGTTCCCCGGGGAAAGCTCCATGTGTGGGAGCTGTGAGAATGAGTTATGAAAGTAATGAGTATATGTGATGTGAATGTTGGCCAGGTATATTACGATTCTTTCCAATCTACTTGTCCCTTGTTTGAGATAAAAGAAAATCTTTGTGATTTATTATGCTAGTGGATATTTAAATGATAATGGCTTTGTTATCCGTTAGACAAAGGAAATGTCTTTGAAACTATGTGTTGTATCGTTGTTATCAAAGCTACTAATGCTCTGAAACCTTGGTTTCTCTGTCATATGTTGCTTCTAAGCATTTTTAAAGCATATTTCATATTGTTGGATTTCGTGGTTATGGATATAAATGGTTTTCGAATCACTTTTATTACTTTCTGGCATGCACCATAAAATTTTAAATGATTTCAGACTTACTGAAAAACCCCTACTGGGCATTTTATGCTCACCCCGTTCTTCTAAACATGTATTTTCAAGTGTGTAGAGTCGACTAGCTGGGTTTCAAAGTGGCAGCTTTAGTGTGGGCTAGTAGAAAGGAGTCCAGACGAGGCATTTTTTTGGGTGAGCTGCCAAAGTATTGTATAGTTAGTTTCTGTTTGAAAATGACCTTTTTGTGGAGTAGTAGACTAAAATGATGTAGACCTTGGTGGGTTGGAGTATCTACTTACCTGGGCTATGAACACCATGTATGTGTAATTATTTGTCCTTTGGGCTTGTATGTTTTGCTCTTGTACATTTCATCAAATGGCTTGAATATGTTTTCTTGTAAGAGACTTGGGGGTCTTTTGTGACCTTATTAAAATCTATAAGGGTTATGAATAGCTTCTGGAAAAACCCCTATGATCTTGGTTACGTTTAAAACTGTGGGTGTGTATCTACCACCTAGGTGGCATTTTGCAAAAATTTCAGATTTTTGTTCTTTGGAGTATAGACAGTTTTATATGCAAAGAAACTTGGTGCTGCTGAAATTTTTTTTAGAAGACAGCAGTATTCCTGTTTTGGATTTAAATTTTCCTATACTTCCCGAACTCGAAATTCAATGAAATTTTGATACAACTTAGTTTCATGTGTCTACTTAGTTTCATGTGTCTACTTTGGATCTGGAAATTTTCACAATTTTTGGTTGAACGAATTATTTTTGGTGAATTTTACGGCTCAGGTCGATTTTGCAGTTTGCATTACTATAAGATCTTCAACTACATTTCTTAAATTGACTTTTGTAGTTTGATTTAATGAAATTGTGAAATATAAATTTTCGTTGACATAATCTTAAGATGAGGGTTGTTTTATACCCTTGATAAATCGTTTTGTCCTAGTTATTTCTCTAAACCTCGCACCTCGAGTTTTCGGGGTGTGACATTTTAGGTCTTAAAGTTATAATTGAATTAGTATTTGGACTTCGGGCCAAATTAAAGTGTGGGAGAAAAATATAAAACTCATTGGGCCTAAAATAATTAGGCAAATAAACCTTGGGGCCCAAAAGTGATAATAAGCCCATTGGGTGGCTTAATATAAAGGTATCGTGCATCCCAGGCCCTAGGGTGGGCTGGATTTGGTCTTGGGGTGGGACTGCAGGCCCACGGGAAGAGGATTGGGCAGGGGAATAGGTTGTTGCAGGCAAACCCAAAAGGGTTTTTTTTTTTTTTTTTTTTTTTTAAAATTTTAAAATTCCATGTGGGCCGCTTCAGGCGAGCCTCAAAAAAATGTTTTTTTTTTCTTCAGACACAGGTTGGGGAAGCTCTAAAGCCTAACGGGCTGAAGCAGTACGCCAGTAAGGGGGCAGGCCCAGTGGCTGATGGCTTAGATTTCGGCTCGGCTCATGCTGTAGGCCTGGCGGCGCATGGGAGATGGTAGGAGCCCAAAGGGCTCGACTACGTTTGTAGGCCAGGTCATCACCAAAGCCCAAAGGGCTGGTGATGTATATCGAACACGAAAAGCACAAGCAAAGCCCAATGACATAGGCGCTGTGCGAATGGGCCGACTGGAAGTCAAGGCCTGTTAAGGCTCGGGTTGGGACCTCCAAGCCATCCTTGCGGCGCTGGGCGTAGGAATCCATCGGAATTGGTCTACGGTGGAACTTTAGGCAATGTTCCAATGTTGGGGGCAAGCTATGGTTCGTCGGAGAACCAATTATTTTTCAACGGAGATGAGGTCGGGGGATAGAGAACCAAAGGAATTCAATGGAATTCGAATGAAAAAACCCGTGAAATTCTTCTAGAATTTCAAGAAATCGTTGGTGAGAACGATGGGTTTTGTCCAATTTGCACGACTGCAGGTCGTGTCTCGTCAGAAAAATCGACGAGGAAGACCTGGGCTTCAGGCCGTAGGTAGGGACAAGGTGCTTCAGACATACCGTGTGGTTCAAGGCTTGCGAGTGTGGGTTTCGATATTGGGCTGGGCCATCGTAGGCTGCTGGCCTGGCAGCTTGCGGCTTGCATGGTGCAAGGGCACAGGTTCGAAGAACCCTAGGTTTCCCAATCGCAAATTTTTTTTTTCAATTCAATTCAAAGCATATTCAATTCAATAATTTTAATGCATGTACATATATTTGATGCAATTTATAACCAATATCAAATTCACATAATTCAACAATTATGATTATGAGGCATACACAATTTATGTAGAATCTAAATTCGTAAAATGTAAAGTTGGGTCATGCATCATGGTGAATGTTCATGCCATCAGAGCTGTAAAAATATCGAGATAAAAACCGTTGTTTTGAAAGAACCTGATTGCGTGATGATATGGATGAACTGGTTTGATGCAGAAAAAATCTCTAACGTCATATTCCTAAGCGCAACAGTAGAAGCGTGCTGATAACGTGTTGTGGTCTATTTTATCTGACAAGGAGAGAGAGGGCCGGCGGCAAGGAGAAGAGAAAGAGATGTGTTTGTAGAATTGTAGGGGAATGTGTATGTTGTTATCCCTCCTACATTGTGCCTTTATTTATAGTAGTAAAAGGAGAGAAGATATTCCTTCATCCCCAAGGAATACAAGATACAATAGGAAATGATAACTAGAATCAAATCTAATCTAGGATTTACACAATCATACTTAAACTAGGAATGTTTACAACAAATCCAAATTAGTGAGTGGAAGATCATGGCCTATAAAGTCCAACAGGGCAATAATTTAACTTATGAAATTGTGTTGACTCTTTATTTTGTAACTTGGGTGGTGCTATCCACATATCTCTTTTTACCTTCTACACATTTTATGTTAATTTATATCTTTTAATTTTTTTCAATATATTCGATCCTACAACAAAAAATTGAAAAATGGACACTTTGGTTGCGATTCCTATCTATCAATATTCTTTGACTGAAACCTTGTTTGTTTTTAGTTTTTGATTGAAGTCCCTGACATCAATGTAATAGTATAAGTTACTATATTTTTTAAATTAAAAATTAAAAATTGAAATTTGTATTTGTTTATATTAATGAGATTTTAAATATAATCCATAATTTGTGGGATTAAAAATAATAAAATATAAATTATACTCTCTATTATATTGTTTGTGTGTGTGTGTGTGTGTGTGTATATGGGTACATTCATCAAAATTAATAATAAAAAAATTATTGTACTAAAACATGGATATATTCTTTAAAACATAGAAAAAAGAAGATATTAGGCTTAATAACATTAGTAAATTTCTTCGATTAAACTTGACTTAGATACATTCAAATCAACGAAAAAAGAATGTACCCATATAAGTTTAAAATGGATTAACAAAATTTGAATGGATTTTATATTAAAAAATTGGGTACATTTTATATAAAAAAGGGTACACTTTACATATAACAAATTGATATATTTAAGAATGGGTACATTTAAGATTAAAAAAAATTAAAAATTATATGAATGGGTACATTTAAGATTAAAAAATTGATAATCTTTTTATAAAAAACTAATGGGTACAAACTTATTCTAATTTTTTTTTTTTTTTTTTTGTGGAAATCTTTGAATTGAAAATTAATTAGGAGTTTAATAGAGGTGTGAGTATATATTAAAACCCTAAATCAATTACTAATTTTTATTTTAAAAAATATGTAATAAACATGCAAATTCATTATCACATAAATGATAGGGACTTCAATCAAAATTTAAAAATTAATAAAGTCTCAGTCAATGAACATTAGTAACTAGGGACTGGATACTAATTTTTCCATTGAAAAAAGTGTGTGAAAGGTAAAAACAGGTGTGTGAAAGGTAAAAACAGGTGTGTGAATAGCACCACCCTTATAACCTAATACTTGTCCAACTATATTGACTCTCTATTGTAACCCACCAAATTCACATCTCTTGATGTTCAAATTATGCCCATAGCAAGGGAATAGCTTGCATATAGCCTTTGTTCCATAACTCTTTTTTTATCTCTTAAATGACTAGTTACATGATAAGAGATATAATTATGAAAAGACGACATAAGTTTTCAAGTGATGATTTGAGCTGGTATGGTTTGGTTCTTACATTGTTGATTGGGGTTGAACCGGTAGGGATTGGGGTACCTAACACAGTGACACTCTACACCTTGGATAGATTTCCAACATGACATCATTGATGAAGATGACTTGGTAGCTAATTAAACTTTTATAATTCCTTTGGTGGTCACAGAATTTTAATCAGTAAGGAAGATCATTGCCCCATTTGCCATTTGCCATTTGCCATTTTTCTCTGATTATCAATTTAGGTCCCTTAGTACTGCTCATGATGTAATGTAACCTAGTGGTTGGTTCACCTAAGTTGGCCTGCCAAGAATATAACAAGAATAAATAAAAGGGTTTTGTGGACAACAAACTTTAAGCTTAGCAGCTGAAGAGAATCTTCGCCTATTTTCAATTGTATGCACATAACAAAAGACATAGATAAAAGAGATAGATACAAGTAGATACGCAACCGGTTCAAATTCTCTTTAGACGTTGAGATTACGAAAAATAAGATTTAGCTTCCTAGTAATTTTTGAGACACCGCCACCACGTTTCAAGAAATTGGGTGGTCAATGTTTCCACTTCTTAACATTATTATTAAGATCAAAATTATGGTACTTATAACTTTATTATCTATCTGTGAATTAATCCGAGTTAATTTCTGCAATCAAAACGATAGGAATCATGAGCATGATGGCGTGCACGGCTAAGCTCACCAACACGTGTAGCATGCAAGTCATGTCTTTGATGAGGAACATAGTTGCTAATTATAATTCTTCATCACGTGAACTAAAAGGCAACAATCTTGTTGTGACAAGGGACTTTAAACCACATCAATTCCCACCTAAAAACGTGAAAAGCACAGAAGAGAAAAAAAGGAAGTGCACAAGGAAAAATAAAGACCAAGTATGGTCCTATAGTAGCAAATTTTCTACCCTCATAGCAATATTTCAAAAGCCCCATGTTTTCCTTCACTTTTACTTCTGGAATAAGTGGGTTTGATGTGGATTTTGAAGATGCTTGTGAGAAATACAAGAAGTATAAAAATACAACTGTTATATATCTAGACACAGGTGTACTAAGTTGGCTTAAATATATTCTTTCTGCATTCAAGTTTAAATTATTCTCTTCGAAAATTATAATAGATTATAGCATGTGGTCCAATATCCTAGTGGATAGGGTGTTGGGTTTCTCCCCATACATCCCGAATTCGAAACTCCTCCCTTACCCTATATTATTGTAATAGTTTCGAACTCTCTCCCCTCCCCTTAATAAGATTATGAAAAAAGAAAAGAAAATGCAACTTTTATATATTTGATAATGTACACAAGATTGGATGTAGCCAAAATATGTATTAAACCTGATTTCTTTTAAGTAAGAAGTTATAAACCACCACTAAGACAAAAATGATTTATCTGAGAATGACCAAAATATAATTCAACTAACATCTGTCTGCTCTAGTGATCTTCAACCTTTTCACTGTGGTCAAGAATATCCTGTGTTTCAAAGCCAAAATATGAGACACACAATGTTAGGACACAAGTATTATGAAAAACGGAGGAGAGGTTGGTAATGGAAATAGAGTTATTAAACGCCCGTTGGATAACCATTTCGTTATTTGGTTACCAAACCAGCAGTCCTAGGGTTATGCGTACTTACTCCCAAGGCACATCTCCAACCAGCATCCAGTCCCCTTCTTGATCTTCATAAGTTAACACATGATATTTGTCCGAATGAACATGATTATTCTCGGGACCTGCTCCCAAAAAATAGTGCCCAAATTAAAATACATAAATAAAAAGCAAACTCAAATATGATTTGATCTCATAAACTGGTGGTCCTATAATAAATTTGTTAATTTTAGAAAAAAATGAACTTACATAGAATGGTGGTCTTGAACATGAGGCAAAGAGATGAAATCAAAGCAGAATAACCATCATGGTCAAACAAATTCAATTTTCTACCAATTGGAATGCCCTCCAGGTAGACCTTCACAAATAAGGAGGGATGGCGCCTGTTGTCTGCTGCACTCCCTGCAAGTGTGCTCCTCAAGATAGATTTGATTGGTGGCCAGTTTATCAGTGCTTGCTCCCTGAAAAAATGTCATCAACTTTCAGTCATAACATATATACATGCATATATACATACATATATATTAGTTTATAAATATATATGTGTGTGTGTGTGTGTAAACCACAAAAGCCAACCGAGATGAGGACTTTTTGCTCGTCAGAAAAGGAAAAAAAGGAATGGTGCATTGGGGTGGGTTTTCATACATACCTTGGGGTTGAAGTGGAAGACAAGTCACTGTGATGAGAAGGAGAGATGCTGAGGCCAAGTCTCAGATCAGTGCTCAAATCTGTTCTGGTGATGCTGAGGCTATTGCAGTAATTTCCATTGATTTTCCGAGAAAGAGAGGAAGAAGATGTTGAGGCAGTAGGGCTAGGAAGATGATGATCAGGATGGTTGCTGCTATCTATTGAAGAAGATGATGAATGAGCTGCAGCACCTCTTCTCATTTTCTACTCAGATGTGTTGAGAAACTTCAAAGTGAAAATACATAAAAAGCCGCTATCTCAGGCCATGAATCTATGTGCATAATATATATATACACACACAACTACACCGGAAAAGAGAGGTAGCCAAATCCCAAACAAAAGACTAGTCAGTTTGATATATTTTATTACAAGGGTGGCCCACCATGTCCATGCAACATATCCCACGTGGATTCATTTCTCAAATTAAAAAAAAAACCTTTAATAGAATTGCCTAATTTGAACAACTCTCACATCAGATGAAACCAATGTCTTAATAAATCTATAATATGATAATCTTATGCTTTTGTGAGAGATATTCTGCAAATGACGTGGTAAAACACTCATACATTAATTTTTCTCCTAAAATATACCAAATAGTTTGATACCTGAATTAAATTTTTATTTAAAACCAAATAACCTACTCAAGCTCTAACAGGTGGAAAATGTTCTCAAGTATTCAATTAACTTAAAGGAATCAAATTTAATTTAATCTCCTTTTGCCTAATATAGAATACTTGTCTATCTATTTATTCTGGTCCTGTGTAATGTACTGACCATCTTCCCCAAAAGTGAAATCTTTTCCCATTTTTCTTTTTTATTTCTGGTCATGTTTCTGTGTAATTAACCATGCATGCTTGGCAATCAAATTGCATGCGGGCCCTCCTTGATTATAAAGCTGGAGAGTAGATAAAATGTTAATTTAATCACATTCAATGTCCCACTTCCAGATGGTACAATTTTTTGAAAGCCCCCAATCAAATTGAATATACATACAGAGGCTTTTAATTAATTCATGTGTGCTAATCAGTTTGCTGTCAAGGAGAAGTGTTAAATTCAACGGCTGCAGGGGCTCTTCTGCTGTACGGTTGTGAGTTCATAAGTGAATGACAGAGTGAGTAATTTTTAGGTTTTTTTTTTTTTTTTTTTTTTGCTTC
Source organism: Heteromeles arbutifolia (assembly GCA_024362995.1). Taxonomy (NCBI): domain Eukaryota; kingdom Viridiplantae; phylum Streptophyta; class Magnoliopsida; order Rosales; family Rosaceae; genus Heteromeles; species Heteromeles arbutifolia. The sequence continues at coordinate 28,044,667 of JANCRC010000006.1, forward strand.
TCTAAAGCAGCTCTAGGTCCTAGATGTTCGTTTTACAGAAGGTTTAGAAAGAAGGGTGTCGATCGGATTGAGAAATTATTGTGTGTTACTGAAATATCATTAAATGGTATAACTAATTCAAGGTAATACAGAAAGGGGAATATAAAACAATTGTATCCAATTATAAAATCATTGTATACTACATATTAACTGATTATATCACGTGATTGTGTTTCAGTACCATGAGATAATCTTTTATAGTTAAATGATGACATCCATATATAGGGCCATAGACAACTTAGACATACTTGGATTGGTTAATGTCTCCCTTCTCAATAATAATTGTGTATTAGAAACTATGTTAAACAAATTTAAGAGCTTATAAAAAATTAATCTAGAGCTTTATCCAGACACAATGGACCAACCAAACCAAGGAACTTGATGGGGGCAGACAACTGTTTCTTTATTCTCTAAGAACCCTAGCCCCTTATAAGAATAAGAATAAAAGAACAATATGAAGGAAAGATGAGGAAGCAAAGGTAGTTTGCTTAGTGCCTAGTGGAGACAAACAAACAGTTAATAAAGTAACAATCTCGTCTTTGGAGAGCAGCTGACCTGCCTTCTTGCCCTTTTTCTCCCTTTTTTTATTTTTAAATTATCTTTTACGATTTGTTACTAATCATATTTTATTTTATGATTAAACACACATAGTAAATATATAATTTTGTTAATATGGGATTAACAGGTCTTTTGGGACAGCCTTCAGCGGCCATGCACATACCTTGTTCCCTTCACATTACTCCTTCTCAGGCATAGGCTCATGGTGATGAGCCACCCTAAAAATTCTGTAAGATATTAGTAATGATAACAACAAATTAGTTAATTAATATATGTATTATGTGTGTAATAAAGTGAAGTGATTGCTTTCCCACCACCCATCAGACAAAAATCTACCACCTTCAAAATTAATTTCTTGTTGGCACCTTTAATTATATTTCTCACGTGACATACTATTTAACATAAAATTGAACCTAAAATTTTTCTTGGCTCATTAAACATTTTGATATATGAAATATGAAATTTTGTAGATTCAAAAGACTCATTAATATGAACGTCATATGTACGTATGATCATAGTCAGATGTTTAATGATATTATTGTATTAGATTCTATTTGATTAGAGCGACACGTGTGCCATTTGGTATTGGTTGGTGTAATAATGCAAGAGGTAAAAGATAAGGTTAAGGGGAGATTAAAGCAAAAAGAGTGAGAGAGGGGATGAGGGGAGACAAAGATGGAACATGAAGGTTTGAAAGTTATAAAAAGTTCAAAAGTCGTAGGAGGTTCGATTGAGGTGTTTGATAAATTGCTTGAGTTCAAAGACTTTTGAACTAATCCAAGAGACCAAGACTACGTCTCTCAAAAGCCAAGACATGAACCCAACTTTATCAAACATGCAATCAACTAAATTCCGCACCCAACGCCTATAAACCCACCACTCTCTCTCTCTCTCTCTCTCTCTCTCTCTCTCTCTCTCTCGTTTGCAAAACTAATGCAGAAATACATGCGCTACATGAGCATCTAATACACGTGCAGCAGAATATAGGATTTGTTATGTGAAACGAGTAACATATATAAATTAATTATTTTAAGATCAGTACATGCTTCCACAAATCATTGTTTCAATTTTAGCCCTCACACATGCATGACCAGTTATCATGTTTTTGTAATACATCCCATTAATTTGAGAGGTGCCGGCCGTGACCTAATTGTTCATACTCATGAGATTTTCTTTTATTATTGTGGATGAGAATTCAATTAACATAACTCATATAACCTAAGCAACGGTCTAGAAATTACTCATTTGAGCACAAGAACTTTGTTTAAGGTGTACAATCTCGAAACAAAGAGAGTGCATGTAAGCACCAATCATGTGTTACGCTAGCACTTGGAGGCTTCACAGTTGCTACACACATGAAAGACTATGATAGTATCATGCACGATTAGAAGAGAATGCTTTGAATGTGTATTTTATTCTTCTCATTTAGAGGTATATATAATCATACACAATCCTACTGTAAACATGAAAGAATAATTACAAGACAATATCTCCTAAACTAGGAAACCCAAGATTAAGGGGATCTCGGAATAATAGGAAATCTATACAAAGTCAACACTCCCCCTCAAGTTGGTGCGTATATGTCACACATACCCAACTTGTCCAAAAACTTTGAGAATTTCTCACTAGAGCCGGCCTTAGTGAGTATGTCTGCCACTTGGTCCTCGGTCCCGATTGGAGGAACTTCAATTACTTTCCCTTCCAGCTTTTCTTTAATGAAGAATCTGTCAACTTCCACATGCTTAGTCCTATCATGTTGTACCGGATTATGAGCAATATCTCGGGCAGCTTTGTTGTCACATAATAACTTCATTGGCTGACTATGTCGAACCCCCAAATCTTGTAACAGGAACTTAAGCCACAAAAGTTCACAAATGCCAAGAGCTATACTTCTATACTCAGCCTCTACACTAGATCGTGCTACTACATTTTGTTTCTTACTTCTCGACGTCACTAGATTACCGCCCACAAATGTAAAATATCCAGATATTGAATGTTGGTCATCTATCGAACCTGCCCAATCAACATCAGTATATCCTTCAATTCTGAAATGCACGTTCTTTCTGAACAAAAGTCCATTTCCTGGATTTCCTTTCAAGTAGCACAATATCTTCATAACCGCTTGCATATGTTGTTCCCCAGGATCGTGCATATACTGACTGACCACGCTCAAAGCATGGGCAAGATCCGGTCTTGTATGGGCCAAATACATTAATCTTCCCACCAACCTCTAATATCTTCCTTTGTCTACCGGTACTTGATTCGGATCTAAACTCAACTTCATCCCTTCAGCCAATGGAGTAGTAACCGGCTTGCATGCTGACATCCTGGTCTATTTCAACAAATCAATAATATATTTTCTTTGGGACAAAAATATCCCAGACTTGCTTCTTGATACCTCAATCCCGAGGAAATATTTCAGAGACCCAAGGTTTTTCATTTCGAACTTTGTGGACAAATACTTCTTCAGTTCCGATTACTCAACCAGATCATTTTCAGTAACCACCATGTCGTCCACATATACAATGAGTGCCGTAATCTTCTCATTCTTGCGCTTTAAGAACAAAGTATGATCCCAATTGCTTTGTCTATACCCAAACGCCTTCATTGATTTAGTGAACCTACCGAACCATGCCCTTGGTGACTACTTCAACCCATATAATGACTTTTTAAGCCTACATACATTTCCCTTTTGCATGTCTGTTCCGGTACATCCTGGTGGAAGGTCCATATAAATTTTTTCGGTCAGGTCTCTGTGTAAGAACGCATTTTTTTACATTGAACTGTTGTAGCGGCCAATCTAGGTTTACTGCCAGAGATAATAGAACTCGAATGGTATTGATCTTAGCTACTGGCACGAAGGTGTCCGTGTAGTCTATGCCATATTTTTGAGTGTATCCATTTGCCACTAATCTCCCTTTAAACCGATCAACCATTCCATCTGCTTTGTACTTCACTGTATATACCAATTTACATCCCACATGTTTCTTGCCTTTTGGCAAGTCTGATAGTTCCCAGGTAGCATTCTTCTTCAGCGACCTTAGTTCCTCATTCATTGCTTTTTTCCATCTAGGATCCGCTAGGGCATCCTGCACACTGTTAGGAATATATACAGTAAACAATTGATTCATAAATGACTTATTTGATTCAGACAGGTAATAGGTAGACACATAGTTATTTAGTGGGTACCTCATTCTCAGGTTCTGGGTTGATTCATTCACTGAATATTTAGTTTTACACTTAGGGTCTGCCTCGTAAGTGGGTTTAGAAATACCTCGGTCACTCCATTCCGGGAGACTACGGAGTCGTGGTCCATCTAGCGTAGAAGACAATTGGTTATGAGAATCACTGAGAGACGAGTTTGCACGTATCGTGGGTTCCAACTGCAATTGGTTACCATCATCAATCACCTTGGACTGTGCTCTAATTTCCTCTAAAGGAACCGGGTCTTCCTCCCTCTCAGGTTCAGCAATAAGCTGCCGCTCCGTGGCCTGCAGCTCGGTGATAGGCGGCTGTGCAGCAGCTTGTTGCTCGACAGTGGGCTGTTGTACAGTTGCCTCTTCCTCGGCAATGGGTTGCTGTGCAGTAGCTTGCTAAGTCTAGGGTACAAGACGGAAGCTGATTAATAAGATAGGCAGTGGAAGTAAATGCCTTACCCTAATAGTGTAGTGGAAGACGGGCCTCAAGAATAGAAGTACGAACCACTTCTAACAAATGTCTATTTTTCCGTTCAGCCACCTCATTCTGTTGAGGGGTGTGCGGACACATAGGCTGATGAATAATACCATGCAAATAAAAAAAATGAGCAAAGTTCTGAATTAACGTACTCGTCTCCATTATTGCTGTGAACCACCGGAATATTCATATTGTACTATATCGAGACCATTTTGTGAAACTTTTGAAAGGTCATACTAACATCACTTTTCAATTTTAACAAAGTAACCCAAGTCATTCTTGTATAATCATCAATAAACGTGACAAACCAATAAGCCCTACCAAGAAAGGCGATTTTCGAGTCTTATTTAAACTTGGAGAAAAAGAAGTTCGATGGCTCTTAGCCATTTCACACACATCACACTTAAACTAAGAAACATCTTTTTTCACGAACAATCTAGGAAATAACTTATGCAAATAACCAAATGAAGCATGGTCGAGACGACGGTGCCATATCCAGATGTCGGCCTCTTTATTAGTCTCTGTTGGAGTCTCATTCACTGACAATGCTTGGGTGAGCAACCTCGAGCTACTGGAATTCAACTTGAGGAAATACAGTTTCCCTCGTCTAATACCATAACCAATCGTCTTCTGCGTTTGGATATCCTTAAATACACAAAAATAATGCCAAAAAACAACCAAACAGTGTAAGGTAATGGTTATTTGGGCAACTGCCAATAAATTATAATTTAAGAATGGAACCACAATGACATTATCAAGTTTCATGGTATCAGAAAAAGAAACAGTGTCCTCCCAAAGAACTGGGGCGGCATCACCATTAGCGACATTAACCTCGGTGTAGGTGGAGTTATTGGGTGAAGTTGTTTAGTGATGAAACCTGTCTAGAATCACAAGTCATATGTTTAGTAGCTCTGGAATCAATTATCCATGTATTATTCATAATAGAAATGGAAGCATTAAGTGTCTTACCTTCGGTACCTGCCGCGGCAATTAGAGCCGATGCTTGGCTTGCTACAGTTGCTGAATCATCCTTGGTTTCTGCAACGGAGGCTCAAGGTTTGTTGAAGCGAGGATCCCGTGTCTTATCCCAATTCTCGGGATACTCAATCAACTCAAAGCACCTACTTTTGGAGTGTCCCATTATACCACAGTGTGGACATTTACCCAGAGGATGATCACGATTTGCTTGGCCAGTTCATGGTTGTCCAGACTTACTCTCGGACCCATCTCGGTCAGTTCGGTTAGAGGGAGCTCGGGCCTTGACTGCCATTGCTGCCATTTCAAAATGTTGGTCCTCCATCACTTCACGCCGAACATACGCATAAGCAGCCTGAAGTCCAAGCGGTGGATCTTTGCGCAATATTTCTCCACGAACCTGATCGAACACATCATCAAGTCCTCTAAGAAATAAATACACCCTTTGTCGCTCAGTTGTTTTCTGAAATATCTGGACATCTTTGTCACACACCATGGCCACCTTGTTAAAATGGTCCAATTCCTGAAATATCTCTATCAGCTCTCCATAGTAGTTAGTCAAAGACCGTCCATTCTGCTTAAGACGCGAAGCCTTCTGATTCAATGAATAAATTCTGGCTTCATCATTCTCATCAAAATAAGCAGTCTTGAGAGAATCCAATATTTCTTTAGAAGTCAACAATCGAATGTAGTGTTTCATAATTTTCGGCTTCATCGCCGACAAGAGCCAACTCTTAATTCTCTGATCTTCAGAGAACCAATCATCATATTTAGGATCATCTTCTTTGGGTGCCTTGATGGACCCACGAAGATATCCCATCTTTTTCCTTCCAGCAATATGAATCTGAATAAGAGGAGCCCATAAATCATAGTTCTTCTTATCCAAAAACATCCCAATGTTGAAGTTTAAATTATCCGACTGTACCATAACTAGGGCTGTAATGGGAACCACCTTGTTATCCTCTGCAGACATTTTCCACTAAGAATGGTAATCTGTGCAGCGACAAAGGTAATAGTTCGGAACAAAAAATGGGTGCCGGAATCTGGCAGACTCCGGTAGCACCCCACGAACCTAGAACAATACTCGAGCAGAAACAACACACGTCGCTCGCTGTAGTTGGGGCAAAAAACAGAGAACAACGATGACAACAAGTCGCTCACTGTACGTCGGAGACGGGAGGAGCAGCAGTGGTGATGGGCACAGCACGCCAACACAAACCCAGTTAGGGTTCGAAGTTTTTCTTTCCTTTTTTTACGACATAGCTCTGGTGCCAAGAAGAGAATGATTTAAATGTGTATTTTATTCTTCTTATTCAGATGTATATATAATCATATACAATCCTACTGTAAGCAGGAAAGAATAATTACAAGATAATTACAAGACAATATCTCATAAACTAGGAAACCCAAGATTAAGGAGATCCCGGAATAATAGGAAATCTATACAAAGTCAACACGATTGACATTAGCATAGCTCCTTCCAAATCTTTTATATATGTACATGTACATATATGCCCTAACAATGACCACATATGCATCATCATTATCAACGAGCTAACATATTTCCAACAATCGTTCTTACCTGGTTTGAGCAAATCTGTCACGTGTTACAAAAAACAGTTCAATTATTTATCTTGTTTTGTTCCAACAATCCAACAATGTGATCTTCTTTTTATGTAAGTCATAGGTTATTTATTGATGCGACCAAGGAAATCATTCACAAAGTCACAGTTTATCTAAATGTATTAAATTGTTTGCATCATACATGTCACGGACGGGAAGTGCAAGTCTGGGTCTCAAAAACGAGTGGAGTTAGATTCACGCCCCCAAAAACCCCCATCCCCCTTCAAATTTGGGATGGTTTTGGCAAGAAAAGGGCACCTAAATTTAATTTGTTTATTTATTTTGGGGTGGGTGGGGGACAGGTAGGCAAGCTTGATCCTGAAGAAAGGTTTAGGGTCCAAAGGAAGAGTGAGTGAGGGATAGAAGATTTGGGGTTGTAGCAAACAAGGAGGGGTATGAGAAAAGGTTGTTCCCCCTATGTTGCTTCGGTCTGGCACACAGTGCTTCTGCCATACATATCTTTATCTTACTTCAATGACATTGATCTTCATGTTAATCACTTTGGGTACATCTCAAGCATACATACGTATATAGTATACTGTATACATATAATAAATATATAAATACATACATATTTTATATTAATATTGCTTGGCTTTTGCATTTATTCTTAACTGTTAATCACAATCTGATACATATATGCAACCGATCACTAAAAAGATACAAAAAAAATACAAATGTAATTGTGATTCGACGCATTTATAAATATAGGAGTTAAGTGCTTCTATATGAAAAACGCTTTTAAATTCTATATACCATGGCAACTCACCGTATATTAACTAAAACCAAATTTTCTTAAAAAAAAATGTATCAAGTTGAGATTCGTTAGTAATAAATGATTCTTTTTTATTTTTTGCAAGAAAAATTAATATCTTTTTTATATATAAAGAGTCAGGTATTTTCGAGCAGCTCACCATATATAGAGAGGTAGCCACTCTCTCACTTTCAATTTGTTCCAAGCTGGCCTTGGCCAAAGCTCCCAACATCTAATTACCACTGCCCCCATAGTCACCTACAAAATGTCATTTTCTTATCCATTTCTTTTCTTCTTTAAGCTCCCACAATTTATAAACCCAATAAAGGTCATGCATGGGCAACTGAGGCACCGAATAACCCCTCTCTTTTCTTTGCAACAACTTTATTCTCTCGTCCAATTCCAAGCTGTATTCTGTGTGTTCTATGTCATTGCTAATTATTCATTTAATCACTCCAATTCCTGCTAATCTAGATATATATAGAGCATAATCTCACTTCTTTTTCTAGTCCTCCTTTTCGTTCTCGGTCAAATATAGCAAGGTATTATTTGAGTGGAGTTGCCCCACCTACGCAATGTCTCCTTCCCGTGGCTGATTTACTCACTGCATCGCTGGAGTGGGGGCACGAACACGATCCCTTTTCTAGCCTTTGCTTTGTGGTGTTTTCTTAATGCATATTTCTTTGTCAGGAGACATTTTCCTGATTTATTCTACAAATCATGACTATATCGTCGATCCTATTCCTTCCAATTTTGACAAGACGTTACATATTCTGAATTATTTTAATTTAAAAGTTTAAAATTCAAACTTAAGTGTACAGTAGTGGAAACGTTGGTCGTCTAACTGGCAGAACTTGCATATGTAATCCTATTACTTTTAACTTAGTTTACTTTCTTTTTGTTCATCTCAGATGGGGTGGCAGCCCTATGCTAAATTCTTGAAACTCCTCGGTCACTGTGTACAAGCAAAATGGGAAATGTGAAAACAAATTGATGTTTAGTGCATTAAGAAAAAACATGAATCAGGTTTGGACCCTAAGAAAAACACAAGGATTTGCAGTTCTCAGCAGCTCAGCTCACCTGGGGTCAGCCCAAGTAGAACTCATTTTAGGCTTTTAGCCCAATTCACAAAGAAAGCTCAATGTGTTTTTGGATAGGGTTGTAAATCCGGACGAAATAGTTCGAGTTTGCGGGTTTAGCTCTTCTTTCACTTCTTGAAGTTCTGTTCGTGAAAGAAATAAGCTAAGCTTAATTTGGCTCTATAAGAAAGAAGCCAAACTTGAACTTTCATATGCTCGGCTCGTAAAACTTATCAGCAGCTTGTGTCGGTGATTTACAGTTTGGCTCAACTCATTTACAACCCTATTCTTAGGATTACTTTCAATGTGGCCCGGTTCAGTAGTTGTTCAATGTACATGTGATCAAAGAGAAAGGTTGTATATGTTTAAATAATGATAGAATTAAGCAGCAATTTGGCAGTTGTAAGCCTAGAAACAAGATCCTTTGTAAATTTGGGCTCTAAAGCTTTGATATGAGAAGACTTTGTCACAAACTTCACGGTAATGGTGTAGTCTTGTCATATAAATTGTTCTCTCAATATAGGTCCATAGTACGTTAATTCATAGAGAATAGCAAGAAAAGTCAAATATGCTACTTTTTATGATATACGGCTTTTAAGGATGTTGTCTATTAGTTTAAAACATTGAGTTTTGAGGGTATTTTTGAAAATTTTGTTATTTTTTGTATGTTGCTTTCAACTAGGGTTCTTAACCACGCTAAGGGTTGAGGTAGTTTGTAAAATAGTTTTATCTTTACTTTGATTTTGTTATTTATATTATTATTTAATATGACTTGAGGTTTTTCTCCGTGGATTACAAATTTTGATGCTTTAAGGTTATCGTTTGATTTTCCTTAATTGACTATACTATGTCACAATGTGTTTTTTCTCGTCACAAAAAAAGACTAACTAATGTAGTTGATGTAAGCTACAAATCATTACAACTTTAAAAATGTAATATACAAATCAATATAATGTTCAATTACATTTCACACAAAAGACTCACCAAAACAACCATAAGTAATAAAAATCAATAAAAACTATATTTTTCCTGCCCAAAAGAACTAAAAGAAAAAAGAAAGAAAAAAATCATTGCAAATCCCACACAAAGCAGAACGCATGGTCTCTGCCCTCATGAGGAAACACCAAAAAAACCAACTACACAGTAAATAAAAATCCATAAAAACTATCTTTCTCCTGCCCAAAAGAACTACTTGACACTGACTTGTTCATCTGCTTTGACTTCTGGTGCCGGGGAAAGCACTTTTGAGCTTGGAGATTTCCCAATAATCGCTTTCTTCACCTTCACAATGGACTGCTTCACCTTCGACATGATCCCACCTGACTGCTTTTGTGCTTTTACTGAAACATCTTGCTTTGCCTCCTCTTTGGAGGCCTCAAGTCTCTCGGCAGCCGTCTCAGTTTTCGCTTCTTCGGTTTTCTCCAACTTACCTTCGGGTTCAACAATGGCAGAAGAAGGCGCAACAACAACTTCATTCTCTTTAATGTCCTTGTACTCCTCTTCTTTCTCCGATGCTACCTCTTTTGCCGCGACTAAATCTCTATCGGCAACTTGTGCAGCATTTTCATCAGTATTTTCAACATTCTCTTCAGTTTCTTGTTCTGTTTTCACAATCTTCTTCTCCTCATCCTTCTCTGCAGCATTTTCGCCTGCTTCTTTTTCGGTGTTCTCAGCAACTGGCTTTTGTACATCAGGAACTGCTGTATCTTTCTCGGCTTCTTTCTCATTTTTTTGTGCTTCCTCAATGGTTGAGGCAGAGCTAGTGGTGGCAGCATTTTCTTCGGTCTTGAGTTCCTTCTCAACATTTCTCTCCATCTCTAATAAATCTTTTAGCTGTTCATGTTGCTTGCCCTCCACTACACTTACAGTGTCTGAATCTTTGACAAGAGGCGTTTCACAAGGCGCCTCCACTGACTGACCAGCTGCTTCTTCAGTTGAGGTATTAGCCTCAGAAGCTTCAACCCTTGGCTTCTCATCATCTACCTGTTTCTCAACTGCTTTGATGTCTGGTTTCTTCTCATCAGCTGCTTCAATTGCTTCGGTCTTTTCAGGTTCTTTCCCAACTACCTCGATAGTTTGATCCTTCTCTGCTTCTTTCTCAACTTCTTCAGTTGCTACAATCTCCACTGGCTTTTGCTCATCTACTTCCTTCTCAACTTTTTCAGTTGCTACATTCTCCAGTGGCTTTTGCTCATCTGCTTCTTCAATTGCTTCCGTCCTTTTGTCTTCTTTCTCAACTGCTTCAATAGTTTCATCCTTCTCTGCTTCTTTCTCAACTTCCTCAAATGCTACATTCTCCACTGGCTTTTTCTCATCCACTTCTTCAGCTTCTTCTCTAGACGGCTTCTCATCCGCTTCTTTCTCAACTGCTTCTGCTTTTTCACTAGCTGACTTCTCATTTGCTTCAACGGCTTCTGCCTTCTCTGCTTCTTTCTCAACTGCTTCGCTTTCTGTTTTCTCAACCGGATTATCTTCAACTGACTCAGCTGCTGGTTTCTCCACTGGTACATTTTCAACTGTTTCACTAGCTGATTCTTTTGTGGATGATTGCTCTGGCTCCTTATCAGAACTTTCAATCTCTTCCGAGACTACTTCGTCTGGAACATCATCAACCTTCTCAGCCTCAACAATGACAGGAGTCTCGGTCTGGTTCTCGTTAGCCACTGGTGTTTCTTCAACCTTGGTTGTAGAGACCTCTGAACCAACAGAATTCTCTGCTACAAGATCTTCCTTTGCATCCTTTTTCTCATCAGGTTTGGGTGGAGGAGGACTATCACTCTCCTTAACCTCATGTGTTCCTTCATAAACTTTTTCCACAATTGGCTGCCATAACTCAAAATGATCTCAGCTACTAATTTTAAATCATAATAACAGATTGGTAAAACAGCATCAAGCATATCTAAGAAAAACTGTTTCTCCAACCTTAGTTAATGATGAATTTGGTGTCAAAGATTTCAGAGAGACAAATCACCGGTCCACTATAAATCACGCTGATATTATTTCTGACTTTTATATTACCACTACTAGCACATTAGGTGTGAAATTTTATTACGAAAGGTTTCAATATTATTAGTAGTGGAATCACACACTTATATATTATTTAGGGCAGTGATTTCTGCACCCTTTTTCCCCATGCCCCATAAACTTCTCTCTATTTTGCTACCTGTCAGATTGACTAAATCAAAAGGGAATCAAGAGGCGAAGAAAGGGTGCTTAAGGAGAAAACTACGTGCGAAGATAGACCAGTGGATTTTACATCAGTTGAAGATGATGAGCAATTGAACTGCCAAAAATGATAAACCAAAGAATCTAAATTCCCTAGATATAAACACATAATTATTACCCCTAAGCATCCAAATATGACTATACAATCATAGATGTTTATATGTTGTGGAAGAGTGGTGGTCTTCATACAGCTTTAAAGCAAAAGTTCAAGATGTTTTCACCACTAATTAACAACTGAAACCACAGAGAATCGCAAACAAAACTGTGTAAACATAGAACTCGATTCTACAAGAATTTTCATTTGGGGGATCCAAAGGACTGGCTTGTGACTGAAGTGAAGTCGTGACAAGGTATCCGTATTGGTAGGTGACAACATCTAATTAAAGAAAGAGCTAGCAAATTAAGTTGTGGAATTTAAGCAGGTTTACCTGATCATCAGCAGGCACAGGTACTACAGCAGCCTCAGTAGACATGGCTATGGGAGGAGAATCAAGAAGAAAAAGAAGAAGGAGAAGTGCTTTTCCTTTGCAATAAGTGCTTTTGCTTTGGAATTTGAGTTTGAAGAAACAGAGAGGCAAAGAGAAATGACTGAAGAAAGGATAAAGAGCATGTATACTATATATTTAGAAAAGCACTTGACAGAGAGATGGGCACATGAGCTCGTCATGGCATGTATGATTCATGGAAATTAATATAGGTTATTACTAATAGTATAGGATTGTATTACCACAATAATCCCAAAAGACAACTCATTCCTCGCACCCTCAACGTATTAAAATTTTAAATTTTAAAATAAGCATATATAAAAGAGTAATATTTTAAATATTCAGTATCCTTTCTTCTATGTATACATGGTGGCACGAACAAATCCCCTTTTTAGATTTGGTATTTCAGGTGTATCTATAAGCAAATGTTCGGCTCTTTATATGTCAGGCGTTATTTCTCCTAATAGAAGAAAATCACAATTTATGAGTTACTTTTACATATACGACAATTGTAATTTACAAATAAAAAAAATGACTTCTACATGCAATAAACCAAGAAAGTGTCTATAATATTTAAAAGAGCGATTCATACGCGCATACCAAATACCAATCTACAAACGTGCTATACTAAAATCATCAACCCACCAACAAGCCCCACCCCACCCCCCCTCCTCAAAGTACTATTTTTCAAATGTTTAATTAGTTGCCTTCAGAGAGAATGATCGATCTGAAGTGTTTCAGATTAAATAATATATATGATGTAAGTGTTAATCAACAACCATCTTTTGAGTTGAAAGCAACCAAATATTCTTCTGCAACAGAGAATGTGAAGTTGTTCATTGGCTTGCCACTTGCCAGCCTAGTTATGAACAGATAAACAAATCAACCGACTTATTTGTATTCAGGGATGGATGGATGGATGCATGGATAAGACTCAATTTTTTGTATTCCAAATAAATATGAGGAAAATGAGTGGATCAAGACTCAAGTTTTAGCGTTCTAAATAAATGTGAGGATTTGGGGAGTATTTGCTCAATTATTAATTATGTGTTTCTCTTTCATTTCGAGACTGATCATGTAATGAGTAAAAAAGATATAATTGCAATCAGTTAATTCAAGCTTATGACATTTAACATTATTCCATTATGATTAATATATAAAATCAAGAAAATCTGAGTGTGCTTTCCCCGACGACTCAAATTGAATACGACATGAGAGAAGAAAACATGCAAAAGATTAGTGCACATATTATTGTTTGGGAGTGAGGAATGAGAGGAGAGGAGAGGATGGATATAAAAGCAAAGTCCAAAAGCTTGTGTGAGTAAGGAAGGGGATAGACAGAAAGCCGGGTAGGGCCAAGAAACCCCGCGTTGAACTGACCCAAGGGCATATGGAGAGACAGATCCCCCTCCATGCACCTTTTGTTTTCTCAACAAATTTTAGAATGCATGGACTACTCACCCCCTCCTGGCCCTTAATTGCTTTATATTTATCTTATATTATGATCACATTTTAAAATTGCCCAAAAGAAATGCAAGTGATTAAGCTTTTCTTAATTAATATTGACCTACCTGTACCTTAGGGTTTAGACTTGGAGAGTCGTTCTTATGGGCGAGAAATTTTTCATTGTGACCAGAATATGGGTGGTCCACCACGTATTTTTATATAAATGATGGAATTTTTTTTTTTTTAAGTTATTAACTTTTTAACACACATATCCCACTTTTTGTATAGTAACACATGATGTACCACATCGTGTTCTGATCATACTGAAAAATCTCTCCTTGTGGGCTATACCGCAACAAGTTCATCCCCTTTGCAATTGGTAACTTGGAAGGGCTCTCGTCCAGTTGTCCTGACAATTGGCAAACATATTTGGTCAATGTCACGAGAAAATTTGATGTCTTACCCGCGATATATCTTCTTGTGTTTGCAGCACTCAATGGGCGACAAACTTTATCTCCACTTGTATGACAAGTTCTCTCTAGTGTTATCCATGTTGGCGAGGAGGCAGAATTAGATGGAACGACTTCAATACCCTCTCTCTCTCTCTCTCTCTCTCTCTCTCTCTCTCTCTCTCTCTCTCTCACGTGATAGGTAAGTTTTCTCCATTTTTGCTGAATTCCAAGTCTGGTAATCTGGCATGGCGTCGATATGCTCATGAATCATGTTGCCCTAGTTAGATCTCAATCTAGCTCTCAAAGTAAGCGCGTAGTTCAAACACAACTTCTCTGGCTGTCCATACATGGGGCCACTGCAAATTCATTTCAGTTTTTCCAAATAACCCAATCCCATAAGACTTACGAGTACGGTCCAATTGACACTACTATTTATTAAGGATCTCAGTATAAGATTGAGGCCCAGAATTAGATACATGAAAATACTTATTAGGCCCATTTGAAGTCAGATATGTTGTTCAGTAAGTGATTTTCACATTCTCGATTTCTTCTCTTACATTCATATGTTCTCTTGAATCGTTTTTCTTATTATTTATATTGCATTCAAAGGCTAAAAGATGTAAAAAGAAAAAAAAGAAGTGCAGAGGAGAAAAATAGAGTGCAAAAATAACGTCTTTAGTTTTTTTTTTTGGTGAACTGGAGATTTTCATAACCAAAGCAAAAGCCAAGAGTACAAAGGAAGCCCACAGAGAGGCAAGCAACAGAGGTAAAAGACGCTGCAACAAGTGCTAAAACGTCGCCTCCTTCACTATCGATTACAAGAAATTAGGGAGGACAAGGTAACCCATCATTGTTTAGAACATGAACTAACGAAGATGGAGGTCGGTTAACTCAAGTGAAATCGCTCATCTCCGTATTGCTTTTCGATACCAACCGGTCCGCCACCATGTTGGCCGATCTTGGAACCCAAGAACAACGACAAGCCTGAAAGGACTCCCCAAGCTGCATGATTTTGACCAATGTTGGAAAGGCCTCCCAGCTGCCAGTTATTGAGGCATCCAACAAGCAAGAAAGATTTTCCTTCAAGTCAGACTCAACAATAATCATTTCCATACCCATCGAACTGGCAAGTTCGCAGCTGTATAAAATTGCCAGTGCCTCCGCTGCTGCAGCACTCGGCGCCTTGATTTCTTGCTATAACCCCAGGATGCCCATTACCAGTGGCAGCAGCCCAACTTGCATCCACATTCAATTTCATGTGATATAGTGTAGAAGTATGTAGGAAATGCAAGAACAAATGGACTGTAGTATGCAAGGCAGCAAGGGGCAGGACATGATGCGAGAATAGTATTTTGGGAGCTGGTTGAATTCGTGGTTTTTATTACAAGCCGGTTTGTAAAGTTAGAAACTTGAAAGTGGAAAGGAAGCAAGAAAGCATTCCAACTTTTTGACTTGGCTTGATTAATGGATGAGTGACATGGTTGGCTGAAGCTTGAAAGGGAAAGATGTGATTACTCTAAGGGAAGGATGAAGTGATTGAACTCAAAATGCAGTGAGCTGAAGAGTGCTCTATCTATCAGTGCAATCCACTACTTGCAAGAAACTGTTTTTGTTATAAGAAAAGAATGCACACATTCTTCTTTGGATTTATATATCCCGCAACGTTGTTCAATGATAAAAACTGTCTATACTTCTTCAAAAGTCATCCTCATAAAAAAAAATAACTAGATTCAAAATTGTATGATCGTATACAAAAATATGAAATAACACAATTTATTGGATACAACTGAAATGAAAATGAGGATAATGAAATTGCTAATTGAAATATTCCCGATTAATTTGACTTTTTATGCATGAATAATTCTTGAAAGGAAATCTAAAGACTGAGCAATTATAAAAATGAATGGGAGAAGATTTCTACATGCTCATTTTAGCCTCTCACACAATCTTTAAACGATAAATATGCGCTAAAATTAAACTTGAAACGTAAGAGGTTAAAAAGAGTGTGTAATTATTTTACTTACAAAAGAACCATGTCTTTATATATTATTGAAGTAGCTAGTACACTAAAAACAGAAAAGGAGAAAAGGGAAGAAGGAAGAATACCTAAGCCTGAAGACTGTAATTAAGCTAGAAAAAGAGGAATGTATTTTTGTTTTGTTTTTAGGGTTTAGGGACGTTGTAGGGAGGGAGGAGTTGGACAAATGAAAATGGTTTGTTGCGTGTTGTTTAGGGGGAATTTTGTCGCGCGGCTGCCTTTACATCAACGTGTTCGCTCCTCATCCAAACCCTTCCTTTTACTCCCAACTCTGTCAACTCATCTAAACACACGCACGCACACACACCTACTTACGACACACATAATAAATTCATTAATTATATATAATTATATATATATATATATATATATATATATATATCTGTGTGTGTGTGTGTGTATGTATATCGTTTCATATATAACCTCAACGTCCAGAGAGAGAGAAAGTAGAAGAACAAAGAGAGAGGTCATCCGCCATGTCAGTCCCAATCAGAGCAGGAGATGGTGAAGCCAAAAACCCCATGTTATCAATATCCTCCTCCTCCGCCAGTTTGGAACAACCTCAGCAGCAGCCATCTGGTTCTTCTTCCTTGAAGCTTCCTCATCCTTCTCTTCTTCTTCAAAGTAACAACAAGAACAGTAACAAACTAGGTTTGCCGATTCTTTGTCAAACTCCCAGTTAAATGTTGCACAATATTTTCCTCCATATTAGTGTTACATTAATTAAATTCATATAAAATATTCCAATGTACTAATTAAGTTGAATTTATTTAAGCCTCTTCGGGATTGCTTTTAGAATAACTAACAACGCTTTTCTTACATTTGAAACGCTTACAATTAACTGCGTTTGACAAAAGTTCATAAAACTGGTTTCTGGAAAAGCACCTATAAAAGGTCGGGTTTAGAAAGCGCTTGACTTCAAAGTGCTTTTTTAGGAAGCGCTTAAATTTTTAATAACGAGTTTAATGTATTTCCAGATGAGAAGATATATTGATCCGAGGGTTCGGCTTTTTTTGCTTGAAGTTACTTAACATTTCCATGCCTTAATTTTAAGGGTTTCTCTTTTGTTTTTTATATTTTTAACTTTCAATATTAATTTTGTCTTAATTAATAGACGTTCCTTGGTTTTGGTCATTGGATGATGATGATGATGATGATGATGGTGATAATGTTCCAGAAGAGAGCGATGAAGATATGTTCACGGTTCCGGACGTGGAGGCGTTACGTCCTCCCAATAATAGTATTAATAATGCGGCCTCTACAATTGCCAATGCCACCAGTAACAACAACCCAGATGCCCAGTCTGGCTTTCCGGCCAAGCGCCGCCAAGGCCGAAACCCGGTCGATAAGGAGTACAGGCGGCTCAAGAGGTACTATCAATAATAAATATAGGGGTTCGGAATCCCTATATTATCAATCAATGGCTTCTATACATAGGAGTTGTTTTTATATATGCAGTTTATTGCATCAATACACAAGCTACTTTTGCTTAAAACTTGCATGCATGCACAAATATTTGTCTAGTCCATGTACCAATTCGTTGTTACTTCCATAATTCAATCTTCCTCCCAAAACCCTCCCTCGGAAATTTTCGTTTATTCTTAATCAAGTTCTACCTCGCATTTGAAAGATTTTTCTGCAATATGTCCGGTTGTTTTTGGCCATCTTTGTTAGATTTGAACTCTCTTATTCGCTATTATGCATAATTGGATCGGGGGAGACCGAGCTTATACCTACCAGTCAGATTGAAACTTGTCAAATTTTGAATGGAAATTAGCTGAATTGGAATTTGTTTTAGTTCGACATTGCCCAAAACCTCAATTTATCTCTAGTTTGTCCAAACTTCTTGGTTCTTAAGTCAGTTTACAAGGCTCATTGAAATCATTTGTAGTGATATTATCAGGTTGCAGCTTGACATGATTTCATAACAAATATCCATTTCCAATTAATTAAAACTGATCAAAACTTGTGTATTCAAACTTACAGATTGCTAAGGAACAGGGTGTCTGCTCAACAAGCCCGGGAGAGGAAAAATATTTACGTCAACGATCTGGAATCAAGAGCCAAAGAATTGGAGGATAGGAATTCAAAGTTGGAAGAGGAGATCTCTACGTTTGTTAATGAAAACGCCATGCTTCGAAAGGTGAGGCTTCTGTTACTGTTGATTGAGTAGTATTACATCCACATTGCGGTTTACAAATGATATAACTCTTTAATGGTTGAATTTGAAACTCTGTCTTAATTTCAGGTTCTTATGAACACAAGGCCAAAAGTAGACGAAGGTA
The DNA here is from genome assembly GCA_024362995.1 of Heteromeles arbutifolia. Lineage (NCBI taxonomy): Eukaryota > Viridiplantae > Streptophyta > Magnoliopsida > Rosales > Rosaceae > Heteromeles > Heteromeles arbutifolia. The sequence continues at coordinate 28,063,301 of JANCRC010000006.1, forward strand.
TTGAACAAAAGTAAGGATCAGTTAAGTAAGAGCAGACAACCATAAAGGAGTTCTTTTAGGCAGTTATGGGTGAATATATGTAGAAATTTTTTAGAGATCAATTCCGATGAATGTGAATCACAGCCTTCGATTCTCCAGCTACATATGGCATTTGTGCATCACTTAGTTTAGTTTGATATGAACACTCAACCAGCTAGTATGTAAGTTTTAATGAACTTCTGTCTTCTCCCTTTTGTACCATGTATTTCTCATGAAAAATATTTTTTTGGATGAATTTCATTCGAGAAATTGCTACTCATCACGTCTTCGTCAACTAGATGTTGTCACAATATATAACTGAAATTTAATCAAAGATTATTCCGTTTATATGTTGGATTATAAAAACGATACCTGAACATACTGATCGCTCTTCGAGCTTCACAGCAATGACTCCTTTCAAACAGTACATGTTACATTACATGCCCTTGGCTATATAAATTGGGGAGAGAAGACATAAATAGAGATGATATACAGAAATTTTCACTTAAACACCAGATTATGGCAGGTCTTGTCACAAGGGTACGGACAATCTATAGCTTTGATGCTATACCGATCGAAATACCAGTTTCCGACTGATTTTGCTATCCCCTGCAGATAATTGATGGCACATGAGATCAAGACAGAATCAAGTGTGACAAAATAATGTGAAAATGAAACGACTGCAAATCCATAGATATTTGTTCCTTTATCCGAGTTTAAAGTGGAAAAGAGGACATACCTTATTTCCAATAAGGGGAGGATTTTGAGAAAACCAGGTATCTTGTCTCTCGGTCTGGCAATGGGAAAAGCAAGAATTTATGAACAAACCATTTTTACCAGCCCTCGAGAATCCACTTACAGCTTTGAGCATCTGATTCCGGAAACCTAATAATTTGTTGAAGAAAGAAAAGAGATAATTGAATTCAGTTCCAAAAAAACAAAGCATTGAGCATGTAACTAAATCATCATCTGGAACACAAAGCATAATCAAACTAATGAGGTCACCTTGCAAAAACTTAATTTGCCATGCAGCACAATTTGCATTATTGTTTGTGCATGCATGCCAATGGCCAGTAGGGTCTGCTGTTCGTGGAGCTAAACTGGCCTGGATCTGATTGAAGGAGAATAACATTTAAATTAATCATTCACTCGTCAGCGTATCACGATTCTACTGCAAGATCATTCACCATATGAATCAGAAAGGAATGCAAGGATGAGAAATTATGGACGTACCTGCCATGTATCATAAGCTGCATTGACCAGAAAAAGGGGAGTCTTGACACTTGCAATTAAGTGCTGGGGGAAAAAGCACTGAAATTTGAACGACGAAGTTAATAATCAAGACTAAAAACAGAAGGGAAGCCTCATTCTAAAACTGGGTTCTTTGTATAATCTATATAGAAAAGGGAGTTTCTCTTAAGGATAAAATAAATACAAGAAAAGAAATTACCAAAGTCGGGTTGAGGCGATTGGTACAACTCCGTGGGAGATTCTTTCGCACCCCCTGCAAAATAATTGTATCTACATGATCTTAAAAAGTTCCCCACATCAAATTTTAAACCAGCAGAACAAAGTATAGGAGTTCACAGATGAATGAAAAATTGCCCGTCTTCGGTTTGTTAATCGTAGAAGTTTCAATCCACAATAAGCACATTTGAAGGTTGAAAGACTGAATTTTAAATCAGAAAATACCTGTAGGCTAACCACTCTTCTAAACATACTTCTCAAAGTGCGCCTACCAGATACATCAATTCTGCAATTTCAGATAACAAGATTATTTATCTGACTATGAACCAAAAGGTATCGGGCATGCCAAAATTTGTTGAAGAAAGGATACTTACGCGTCGAGAAACAATCCACCATCGCTGAGGCACTTGACTTTAGTAGTTGCGGGAAACATGCCACGAAATCCATCGCAGTGGAGTACAGTTGCAACACCACCAGCAGAACATCCAGAAAGAAGAGCCTAGAAATCCAACAGTAAAGTGTATAATACTAATACAAGAGTAAAATTATATCATCTCCGAAAAATTAACAATAACCTGATTAGCATAGCGCATTCCCCTTGACATCAAGTCTTCCATAGCAGCTTTCCAGATACGTTGCCCTCGAAAATGCAATTGGCCAGCCTGAGCACCAAATAAGCCATAATTTTTCGGTCATAATTCATAAGTGATGAAGCTAAAAGAATTTCCTCTAGAGTGTTAGCGGTATACAAATAATGAAAAAGTAATTAAGCTAAACCAGAAAACAATACATGCATTAGTGGTAGAACAAGAAATTAGTTCATTTGTAAGATGGAGATGACCATACCAATTGAGGACATGATCAAGAAATCCTGCGTAAAATTGTTTGTCATCCATAATTAATTGTGGAAAATTCTTTTGAAAGAACAGTAGCAGTGTGACATGTTCAAGGAAAAATATGGGAGGAAGGCTTACAACCACATGGCCTTAAGCAGTGAGAAAAAACATAATTGAAAAGCCATTTTTCTAAACTAATCAAATTAACCGGGAGGGGAATACAAACTTGAGTGCAAGGCAACATGCACACCACACTAACCAACTAGCCTAACTCACATCTGCAATTTTTTCTCTCTGTACATTACATCTATAAGAATGCTGCTTTCTTCGAACTTTGGTCGCATAAAAATTGTTTAACAATAAAAATCTTAAGAACCTGTTACATCACAACCACTGTAATACAGCAACTTTATCAAATTTGAGTTAATACCTCTGGAGTTTGGAAATTAAGCAAACTGACCTCATTTTGACTGTCACCGCTGAAAGATGCACCATCACAATATCGAACCTTAACTCTGTTCCAGTTGTAAAAGTCTGCAATTGTTTGTTTTGCATCCAGAATGTCAGACTACCAGTTACTGCAGAAAGAAAATGTAGGACAAGTAGTGCTTTATGTGTATAGAAATAAAGGACGCAGCCAGATATATAACTTACCAGGGTTTTCTCCAGCCTTGTTGCTCAATATCCCCGAAAACGGTATCTGCTTCTCCATATATGCTGATGAACCACGACGAGTTTTCTTACGATAGACACAATTTCTGATTGTATCACACCATCCTCCTCCCTGTCAATAAAAGAAGTTTAACCAAATAAGTTTTTTTAGCTCTTAACATGTTACAGGCAAGCCACCCAATAAAACAAGTTTAACCAAGGAAGGACTATCCCGCATCTGATAAAGTTCCTTCCTAAGATCTATTTCCGATATCTCCTTTAGACACATATAAAAGGAAAATAGGTGCAAATCATCTTTGCCGAACGAGAAACTTTAGATGGTAATCTAATTTGATCAGTTACTAATGAAAAATCCATCTGTAAGTACCAACGGTTAGTATGACAGGTCGTAATTTCCTTCAGTTATGACATACCTCCAACTGGATGAGCCAACTGTTTGCTCCTGACCCGTATCCGCGGTGGATGTGGTAAGCAGGTAATGTTCCATCTAAGCAGACTGCACAGGGAAATATTGAAAATCTGATTAGTCCTTCTTTTTGCGCAAGCATATGCATTATTTGGACACTAATCTTATGACTCAAGGCATCACTTCCTTTCATTTGCAATTCCTGGAATTGGCCACATGAGCATTTAACTAAGAAACAGATGATTTTACTTTCAACTACCAATGAATCCATCGAATCGTTCGACAAAGAATCAAACTTTAATAAACAAACAGAATCATAAAGATTAAGGGGTATGCACATCAAGATAAACAGTTAAATCATTGAAAAAAACACAGTAATCTGTAAATTCTAATATCTTTTCCTCCTTTTTTTTTTGGTGAAAAAAGAGAACCTGCTCCTTTGGCAGCAGCTCCATTGATGAGAGTGAGACCCACCATCAAGGGTCTGGTGGAAACCCCATAACCATAAGCTGCATAGCCATACACATTACTCTCTGTATAATGCAGGTCTTGTTCCTGGGTGACATTCACTTCCCTAATAAAAGTTCCATCTGTTCTTCTGCAAAACAGTAACCCCATAAACCCCACAACCCACAAAAGCTTTATGTTGGCTGACCCCAGAAATCTCATTGCGCATACAAATGATAAAAACTAGAGCTAACACAGCGTTGAGAAAATAAAAACAAAAAACCCAAATGATGACTGCAAAACTACAGTTCAAATCATAGCTATTTTTTTATTTATTTCACTGTAATTCAGCTGAAGAAAGAGAAGTGGGAGACAGAGAGACAGAAACACACAGAGAATGTGGCTGAAGAACAACTTGGGTAATATGAAGAGGAATATCAATAAGATATGCAATGATTGTGAGTGCCTAATTGGAGGGATGTTGGTGCTCGCTCCCGCCAATTTACATTACTTCATTCTTTCCACTGTTATTTCAACTCTTTCATGGATTATTGAAATTATGTAGAGCTCGTTTTGGAAGTGTTTTAAAATGACTGAAAGCACTTTTTGAAAAAATGTATTTAGGTTTCAAAAGCATTTGAAATGTTTTATGGAAGAAGCATCAGATATGTGTTTCTTCTTCTAGAAAGCACTTTAAGTGTTTTTATAGGATTTACTTGCATTTTTACTAAGGATTAGTTCCAATAACATTTTCACCAAAAAACGTTTTGAGTCTTGTTTTTTTTTAACAAATGATATTATCTACACTAAAGGCGAGGAGGTGGGCTTAGCCTTACAATAAACTAGCAATAATGTGATTCAAATTCGCCTTTGGTGAGAATCAAACCTAAGACCTCTCACTTACAAATGAAAATGAATACCAATAAACCGTAGTACTAAGTGGCAATGTTTTGAGTTGTTTTAAAAGCACTTTAAAACGAGCTCGTAATGTCAATATTATGTGAGAAAGTCGAAACCATAGTCGGTGAAGATTGATAGAATTGGAGCTTTTAGGGACATTTTAACTTGACCTAATTAACTTCTTTTTTAAGTAAATAATGTATGCCTCTAAATTTAGAGTGGGGTTTAGTGATATTTGAGGGCAACCCTAAACCCTTTATCCAGACTGACTTGTGAGAATGGCTGCCGACACTTTATTTGATCGCCAATCACACCTAGTCGAGAGCTGTACCACACTCTCACTATGGCTCACTCATTTGGTATATTTGCATGGCCATGATGTCCCCATGCTTATCAAACATTCAACTTTATCATGCCTAGTAGTTCACATTTCAACATCAGCACACCATAGTGAGTTCTATACTAAAAGCTCACCAATGCCTTTGCATGTCCCACATTCGGGAAGAACATTTCATAAGCTTGGAATGTCATTGTGGCTATACCAGGCAATTCCTGACACGATCCGATAACCCGACACGACACGACACGAAATTAACAGGTGTTCAGGTCGACACGATAACGAATCGGGTCGTTATCGGGTAACCCGATAAGCACCTGTTAAGATAACGGGTTGATTCGGGTATACACGTGGGTAACACGATACACGATAAGCAGAATATTAATTTTATAATTTTATAACCCTAAAAAAATACTGTAATAATTATATATATTAATTTAACAATTTTATACCCCTAAAAACTATAATAAATATATATATATATATATATATATTAAATTAACTATAATAATTATATATACTATAATAATTATACCCCCAAAATATTAACTATCTATAATAATTATATATATATATATATATATATATATATTAAATTTTGAATTAAATTTTATAAAAACTATAATAATTATTAATTAATATGCATCCATTGATTTGATTCCATAATTGATAATTCCATTCCATTCCCTGCAGTGCCGCCCTTTTTGAAGAAAAAGGGAGGGAAAATGAAAATGATAAGAAAAGTTGAAAAGGAAACAAAAAAGAGAGGGAATTAAGGAAAGATGGGTAGGCTGCTGGAGGGAAAAGTGGAAATTACAAGAAAAGTTGAAAGGAAACAAAAAAGAGAGGAAAAAATGAAAATTAATAGAAGTGGTGAGAAATTATTTTTTTTAAAGTTATTAACTTTTTATCACACATATGACATATCCCATTATTTTTATAATGACACGTAATGTACTACTCTGTGTACCGGTCAATTATACGTACAAAATAAATAGATTTAAATCTACTTGATAAATATATATATATATACACACACACACCATTGAACTTGATAGAATACGAATTCTCCGAAACTAATTTCAACGATCCCAACTGTCAAACTTGTTTGTATATGCTTCGAGATCACATCAGCAAAAAATGGCAAAAAACAAACATTCAGAGATTAAGTAACGGGACAAAGCTTTTCGACAGTTATAAACAAAAAATCACGATTTAACGGTTATTTTAACTCCGATTTTGATGATTTTTTTACAGCTACACTCCTTGACCCTATATGAATACAATGAATGAATTCGATCTTCAATTTAAAATATTTACACAAGTGGATACCACAAAATCTTATGTTATACTTAATGAAAGTATAAATAAACTCTAAGTGCTAGTCAATCTACCGTTTTGATGGGATACGAATTCTCCGAAACTAATTTCAACGATCCCAACGTCAAACTTGTTTGTATATGCTTCGAGATCACATCAGCAAAAAATCACAAAAAACAAACATTCAAAGATCAAGTAACGGGACAAAGCTTTTCGACGGTTATAAACGAAAAATCACGATTTAACGGTTATTTTAACTCCGATTTTGATGATTTTTTATAGCTACACTCCTTGACCCTATATGAATACAATGAATGAATTCGATCTTCAATTTAAAATATTTACACAAGTGGATACCACAAAATCTTATGTTATACTTAATGAAAGTATAAATAAACTAAGTGTTAGTCAATCTATCGTTTTGATGAGATACGAATTCTCCGAAACTAATTTCAACGATCCCAACCGTCAAACTTATTTGTATATGCTTTGAGATCACATCAGCAAAAAATTGCAAAAAACAAACATTCAGAGATCAAGTAAAGGGACAAAACTTTCGACGGTTATAAACGAAAAATCACGATTTAACAGTTATTTTAACTCCGATTTTGATGATTTTTTTACAGCTACACTCCTTGACCCTATATGAATACAAAGAATGAATTCAATCTTCAATTTAAAATATTTACACTAGTGGATGTGGATATCACAAAATCTTATGTTATATACTTAATAAAAGTATGAATCAACTATAATAATTATATATATATATATATATATTAATTTAACAATTTTATAGCCCTAAAAACTATAATAATTATATAATATAATTATATATATATATTAAATTTAATTCAAAAAATTGATGACCATTGGATCGGCTGAGATTTAATACAATTTCATGATGATCGATGTAAATTGAAGGCAATAGATCAAGCCAAAGTTCCAATACAATTTCATGATGATCGATGTAAATTGAAGATTTTGTAAATTGAGATTTAAACTTTTGAGAAAGACTTACAACCTTGAAAACAAAAACTCTTTCATTTTGCATATCCTTGCACATTTAATATTTATAATAGATTAGTAGTGTATGTATTATTTTTTTATTAGGCTCTTATTTTCGAGTGTAGATATAGTACTTAAACGACAAATGTTTTAATGTTTTGAAGTAATATTTATGTGACAATGTGTGGTATGTGCAAATTTAAAAATATATATATATATATATATTTTTCTTAACAGGTCATAACGGGTCGAGTCACTTTACCTGTTGGGTAAAGTGAACCGACCTGTTAAGGACCCGTTAAGATAACAGGTGTTACACGAACCACGACCCGTTTGCCAAGCTTAATTGTGGCGTTATTTCATGTCAATCATGCATTAGTAAAGTAAAAACGCATGACAGTACGTGATTGGTTTTGAAATACCGTCACAATAGCAGCACATGTGCAGATAAGTTCATTTCCTTGCATCCACATCTATCATGACAACTTTTTTTTGGAGTTTTTTTATACAAGCGATGTTAAAAGTGAGGAAAATCAAACGCATGATCGAAGTACAAAGTTAACTACTCATAATCACTTGAGTTACAATCTTTTTATGTCATATGCGTTGGGGAAATTGGTCTTATAGTATTGAGCACTGTATGAGGTTCATATATAGTTCACCAAATTGGAAATTCCCAAATTATATAGAATTTGATCACTTACAAATAATACAAGAAGTTGTGGTCCATGCATCCATACCATGACATTGCCATCTATAGGGCTTTTGGCTTTTGGGAATTTTCATTTTTATGTCCCGTAACATCTAGTACTCAAAACTCAAAATTTCTCTATGCCTGGAACTAGTACTAGTACTAGTACTTGGGGCATACACTTTGCTTCCTATTTTTTCACTTGGCCCCGTTTTGTTTTTCTTCCTTCTCTCCTGCCTTGGACACAATGCTTACACCACTTGCAGAGAAAGACTGAGGTCCTCCGGCTTTGAGCAACATTTCCTCGTCGACCGAAACGTCATTCTTATACTTGTACCATTTCGCACACCATACATAAATTCCGAAATTAACCACGCTGAGGATCGCAAGGAACCAATAGAAATAGTCCGCGTGGCTTTTGTTCATGTCGCGCCCTTCCAGCCACCCCATTTTGTTCTTAGTGAACTTGCTAGTGATGGTGTTTATAAGCTCAACAAAAACCGTGCTCAAGTAGTAGCCAATGGACAGGGAGAGCCAAGAGAAGGAAGTGGAAAGAGAGCGCATGCCGGCGGGAGCTTCCTTGTAGAAGAATTCCATCAGCCCCACAAGTGTAAACATGTCCGCTATTCCAAAGATCGCGTAATGGAAAGAGAGCCAGAAGAGGCTGATTTTGTGGTTGTGGTGAACCATCTCGTGTTTGCGCTTCACTTCTACGAGTCCTGCTATGGCCATTGAGATAGCTGAGAGGACAAGCCCCACCCCGACTCTCTGGAGGTGGGTTATGCCATTGGGGTGACCCGTGATTTTGCGCAAGAGGGGAACAAAGGCAAATTCGTAGATGGGGATAAGGAGGGACATGAACAATAGAGGAATCACCGGGATTGAGGCAGATGGGACATCAAAATCGCCGATGTGCGTGTTCATGAGGGTGCCTTGTTGGATTGAAAGGGTTTGCAATTGGGCTAAGCATGTGTTCATGAGGATTGTGCTTAGAAGAATAGGCATCATCCTTGATAAAACCTTCACTTCTTCCACCTGCATGACTGTGCAAACTTTCCATTTTCCTGCTCCGCTCAGGCCTGTAGGAAGAACGGCTGCCTTGTCTAGTAATCTGCTCAAAGAAAAGTTGAAATACTTTTCAGTCATTGCTATATTTTGTTTAGTTTGCATGCTTGCTTCAACAGCAAGTAACTATCAACAGTGACTCGATCTAACATCTAATCAGTCACATACTGTCACATGATCCATTATTGCCAGAAACATGGTACATGCCGATTGTATGCAAGAATTGAAAGCGAACAAGTGGAGATAACAAATTAAGGGTTTAAGGAACCTGCCTGAATTGACTGCTGTGGGGGATGAGCTCTGCTTTAGAAGCAGAATCGCGAGCGCGTATTTCATACAATTCATCGGAACTCTGGGGTACCTCCACCTTCCAGTTCTTTACAGACACCACCAAAACCTGCACAACAGGGTCATCTCAAATTAATCAGTCCTCTGTTAATGGCATTACTAATCACTGTATTTATTAGCTAAGTTACCAGACGCGAGAGGAAGGGAGAGAAAGACCTCTAGAACCCTAATCAAAGGGCTGTCTCCTGGAACTCGGACGCGATAATATGGCCTTCCCAATGCAACAAAGATAAGACCAACCCCAGCACAGGACAAGGAGATGATAAATCCGATATCCCATCCAACATTTGAGCTCACATACACCACAAATGTGACACCAACCACAGCTCCAACTGTTATGCTAAGCAAAAGCCAATTGAAGAAGCTGGCTATGAGCTTGTGCTCATTGGGATCTTTGGAGTCGAATTGATCAGCTCCTAAAGCCGGGATTGCTCCTCTGATTCCACCTCCTCCAAGTGCCACAAAGGAAATCGAAGCATAAAACAGTAGGGCCTTTGTGCCATGCACACAGGTTGATTCCAGACAAGGTAGAGGTTGCAGTTTTGTGTAATGGGATTGAATAATGAGCAACATATATCCCTGGAAGTCAAAACACAGCATATATGTATTGATTAGTATAGTCCGGCTATGAAACAGACAGTCTGTTTGTACTAAAGAATGAAAAGTCCTACATAAAGATTCCTATTGATTAACACTAGTTCTTTTTGTGTTTCCGGTTAAGATGAATCGGATGAAGTAGGTTGGAAGGATGGAAAGAAACAAGATTTACCAGCAATTCGATTACGCCAAAGAGTAGAGTCGTGTTGAGGCGATTCATATAGGTATCAGAGATGAATCCTCCAACAATGGTGAGCAAGAATGTAGTGCCCAAGTAATTTGTTGTGGTGGTTGCAGAGCCAGAGAGGTCAAAATGTATGACGAACATGAAGTATAAAACCAGGCTTGCCATGTTAGCCACAAAGCCTATGTTATCAAGGAACATCATTGCTGCACACAAAACACATTTACAACAAGAGCTCAAATTTCTGTCTCAAATTAACGTGATTTCGTAAAAATGACACCATTTTTTATATAAGTGGGTCCCACATATAATGGTAGAGTCTGTTTCTATTAAAGTGTGTTATGCTGCACTAATCACTTACCAAAGATAAAATAGTTGGCCTTGAATCCACCTTGTTTCCTCTTCAAGGGCTCATAGGCCAAGTCCTTAGCACCAAGTTCATTGTCCAACCCCTACAAAGTATAACCAACTAATATGAGAAAATGACATACAAAATGTTGTAGCTCTAATGAACAACCACGCATGTTCAATTTGGTTTTCTTTTTTCTTTTGTGTAAAATGCTAAAGTTGAATGAGCAAGGCATGACATTTTAAATTCACAGTCCATTAAACAAATGCTTTTAGAATGGTTAAAGAGCTTCTGAAAGCGTTTAGAGAAAAAGTTAAATGTTATTAGGTTCAAAAGCATTTTTTTTGGGTAATTTGTTTCTGAAACATTTTCAAAAACACTTGAAATTTTTTTATAAAAGCAATTTAAAAAGATTTTCACCAAAAACGTTTATGAGCAGACGTGTTTTCGCCTCGGTACTTACCATAGCCAAGGATGATAGAGAGTTCCTTTGTTAAAGAAAAAGGTGGCTAGAGATTTTTGGGAGAAGTGCAAGGAGAAGGGGACTCCTACTGGTGTTAGCGGTGAAGGAGGTTGCAAGTGAATATATATATTTATGATTAGGTGTGTTGTTGAGAGAGCATAAAATGTTACGCCATCATGTCCAATGCCAGTGCCAGTGGCACCTAATTGTGGGAAGCATACAAAAACAGTGGCATTCCAACTCCCAGATCCCAAATGCCAATGCCAAACAACGCCAGAAGCCGATGGACCGGCCGTGAGAGATCCAATCCAGCACAAGTATTCTCAATCAGTGTCGCTCTGACAGCCGTCTATAATCTAAGTTATTTATGCCCTTAATCATAATTTAATTTACAAATCCTATTTCAAACAACGTGAAAGATGGAGCCAAAGATGATTAGTTGGAGACAAGTCCCCTAAGGTGACCAATGAGGGCTCACTTGGAAATGTTAATTGAGCGAGCACTTTATGGTCATAAGGGTTTTTGTTAAAAGTGCGTAAATGTAAACAGCATTTGGAAGTGATTTTTGAAAAAATTCAAAAGTTCTGTCTAATAGCTAAAGGTGCTTCTAAACTGCGTTTGGACTTAAAAGTGCTTCTAGCTCATAGAAGCGCTTTTTTGGAGAAGCACCTGCCAGATTCAATCTTTATCAAGCTAATAAAAATTTCAACGTATTTATCATAAGAGCAATTCTTACAAAAATACTTATGAACATAAGAGCTTCCTAGAGAAGCAATCCAGCTGGCGGCCCTGAAGGCGTTTTTGGTTACACGAAAGCGTTTTTGGTCATACCAGAGGCAGTTCCAACTGGAACCCGAGCCCTTGCTTAGTCTTATTCCGGGGTGTGAGATTCTGGCTGCTAAGTTACGGCCAGGAGGGGCATTAGATGCTTTTGGTGGCCTTTACAGTGGAAGACCATAGCTACCCTACAAAAACGTCAACATTTAACTCCCCTTGTACTCCATATGTCCGAGTTTACATGCGGATCTTCCAATCTGTTGCCTCCAAACTTGTTACAAGCTCATTGTATCATTCACTTCCCAGCCAGACATCACCTGTGTATTTTCCATCATTTTGTAGTGCACTGCACTCGACCAAATCTGCTTTTTTTTCAGTTAGATCATGAGCTATCGATAACTTATTGTACAATCCACGTCGTGAGGAAAACAGGTTAGGCAGGTACGACGACCATTGCTTGTGCACGCTCAAGTCCGGTCGTGTTTGAGCATGAAGAGCAGCAGATACAGCTCAAATAGTTGGTACAACATCACATTCATTAGATTTTTCTGCAAGTATTCCAGTTTAAATAAACGAATACGACTATGCATTTGGTATCTCAAATGAATTGCTACAATAACCAATCAATAAATGTGGACAAAATTTTTCAGTTGATTACAAGTATGGTTTCTATTTTTCGCTGAACGGGTCTTGTAGAGCACCATCATCTTCTACTCGACTGAAATAGTAATGTGACGCCACACAAACGAGTACGTCCGTGAGGATAAGACCAGCCACATCGAAAACAAACTTAGGAGCAAATAAACCCCATACCTGCAAGGTAAACATGTGGCTATGAGCATATCATGGGAAAAAATTACCATGAAAAGAAGAGAGATTCGTGTTAGAATGACGTTTTTACCATTAGATGCCGCCTATGCATTGTAACGCATATTATAGTGGCTGTGACCGAAGTGGCCGTGATGACCCCATAAATCATATACACCTAAAACATGAACAATAATCGACTCACTCGTGATCTTACTCAAAGAATCCCCTTTGTAAAGATAAAGCTTATTTCAGTGGCAAACATATGATCTATATGCAAGTCGATAAACTTACTAGAGACAGTCGCGTGAGCATGAATTTCTTCCCTTTCTCGGTCTGACCCAGGCGTGCAACAAGAAATGGAAGTCCAAATATTGGAAGGATGAGAGAAAAACCAAATGTGTCCATTGTAAGGAGGATTGCCTGGGGACCTAGGACGAACTCATCGAACCTGAAAATAATACAGGGTTTTAATAATCTAATCCACAGGGCAATGGATATAACTCCCACACTATGACCATTGACCACTAACAAAGGCAAAAGTGGGAGACAATCACTTAGCTTTCAAAAGATACTTATCGGATACCCGTGACTCACCCAATAAATGCAGCACCGTATCGGAGACCGTCAAAAGCACACCTGAAGGAAGGTTTGTTTTGGGTTATGAAACATAAAGAGGGCAAAAAATGAAGAAAACAATGCAAATATAATATAGAAAAATTCAACTCTTTTTGTAGGGACCAAACCAAAAGGATTATAAAAACTAACACAAAATGTGCTGACAAGAGGAATCAGAAAACATGAAACCCAAAGTAGGAAACAAGCAACAAACCAATGACCAGTGCAGAAAAACAGGCACACAGCAAAAAGGCTCCATTGAGTTACAGGGACAGGATCAAGCGACGTATTCCAACTGCCTCCATCTTTGGCATCCTGTTCTATGTTATCCAGCCTCATTATGCAATAACCTGGCATAAGTCAAAACTGATTATTACATGTACCAAAACTTTGAGAACAAGAGCACAAATCATTTTATAAAACCTAACATGGTTTATCTCCAATGAAACAACATCTACAACTGACCATGTATTCAAAGCAGGGCTCAAAGTGAATTTTATTGGCCAAAACAATATCATTCAGTAGAAAAATAAAGCACCAAAACTATAAATAACTAAAACACGCACCTCCAATAAGGAATGCTAAAGCAATCCAGGGCCCCTGCCTTCCCAACAGAAGAATGACTGTTGAGCTCCAGGCAGAAAACATGGCCACTGTTTTAATATATAAGACTTTGCTGCAATCTGAGGATTTCCCTTTATTGAAAAACTGATTAAATGCCAGTAAAAACAATTGTCCAAATCCAATGGCATATATCAGTCGAGGAAGGTTATTTCTTCCAATGCCTTTAAGCACCTCGTCCAGATTCAATATGTTACTTTCTGAAGCCCAATGCACTGCTATTAGTGTATAACTTATATCAGTTCCTATGACAATATACTTCCAAATCCCCTCAGAAGAGCTTCCAGTAATAGCCTTGCGCAGCAAGATGGCCAATAGAATCAGGGCAACTACTGGTAAAACTTCAGCGAGAATATTCCAAACTGGAAACCCTGCAGTGATCCTAAGCATCCACAAAGGATATGCATTAATAATTTCAGAACTAGGAGCCTGCTTTGACATTCCAACTTCAATAGTAAATCTGCAAATGGTGATCAGAAGAAGGAAAAGAAATGCCTGCACTTGCATCAGTGAAAAATGATCATTACAGGTAACAATATTTGATCTTGTTCTATCAGAAATGAACTCACAAACTTGTAACAGTACGTCCGCAAAAAATGATTAATAAGAACTAGGGTCTTGGGTGGGGGCACAGTAAAAGAAACCGGAGGTAAACAACTACTTACTTCTAATATCATCTTCTTCTTCATGATTGAATATCGCATCTTAATCAGTCCAGTTGTGGCCAAAAGAAAGCACGCCGCTTTTCCTTCTTCCACTGATCTCAAGATTGACAATAAAGAAAAAGAGAAAAAGTTACTTTGCCAACGTGAGCATTAACCATGGATTATGCGCATCCATATATAAATGAGCAGTAATATCACTTACAGACAAAACTATTCGAGAGGAAGCTGCATGCACGCATCACCACCATAAAACAAGAAAAAATTAAACCGAAGGATATCCCAGAATCTCCAGATGAAGTAAAAGAAAAACCATATTGCTCTTTCACTTTCTTGATTGCAATGAAATGCATAAGAAGTGACATCAACATAATGCCAAGTCCAGCACCCATCATCTTTAAATTAAACTCAGTCCATTTGGAGCGTGCAAGTTCAGCAACACTTGCCAGGAAATCAGAATACAAATCAATTTGCCTCTTAAGAGCAGGCAATAATTCATTCTGGCTTTCCTTTTCACGTGACAGCAATTTCTTTGTAGTATGTGACCATTTCTCCTCTGCTTTAGCATACATGTCTGCTATGTGTAACAAGTCTTCGTGGGAAAATCCAATAACTGATGAAGCTGAATAAATATCTATATATCTTTTTACCTAAATACATAGAATCCAACAGTTATTTCAGATAAATGATACACGAGGGTTACATTTTTCATCCAAGAATTGATGAAGTACATTGACATAATATAAACTGCTAGAGTAATACCTGCCAAGAATTGGTGCAGAGTACATTGGCATAATTCAGCATCCATTGTTCCAACTTTGAATGACTTTGGGAATTGCCCACACTATCTTCAAAATTCCATGTTCCAGCACCTAAAGCGTATAGCTGAGGATTAACTCGCCCAATACTGAAAATAAAACAAATATAAGTGATATAATTCCTTCAACAACAAAAAGCTAAAGTAATGACACAGTGGTCTAGAGGTGAACAATCCATTGGACATTGATTATTGTGATTTCTACATATAAGAATTCAGAAATGAAGGAAGCCAACATATGTTCCAGGATATGGAAACTGGAACAAATATTAGACGCCATATATTAGAAGTCACGTTTTCAAGCAAGTTACGCTTTGTGAAGGATCACCAGACATTGTCAACTGGACACAAAGTGGATAGATTTGCAGTGTGCAATGCTCTCACAAACTGAGTACCATGAAAACAATGCAAACCAAACCCATATAATCCAAACACGGGATCATTTGACCTCTCACAAAGATATAAACAACAACCCAGTTTGTATGACATTTTGCGTATTAACAGAGTCTCAATTAGGTTAACTACAGTGACAGCTTCATCCAATAGATTGCCTTACAGCCTTTTTTTTATTTTTTTTATTTTTGGTCTGGAAATGAGCAACCTGGTAAAATGTTGTCCATATATAAGCAGTAAGCACTGGCTCAAATAAAGGAAACAAATGTTGACTTCATGGCCATTGAATGTTTCATTTCATTTTTCATCGGAAGTATTGACTTGCCCATTATATAATATAGTGTAGGAAAAAATAAGAAGCCGAGGTAGTCATGTAATGATCAATAAAATCAATAAGTAATGACAATCATAATGGCGAAACTTAAATTGACAGGATGCTTACACTACACCTTCCAAAAGGAAAGGGGATACCAAGAAGCGCTGATATTGTCACTGCAAAGTCAAGCTGCAGAGAGTGACTTGACTAAGGATGGGTGATTGGCAAGTAAGACAAAAGAACAAATATATTAACCCATTCTTACCTGCTGGAAGGAACTGGCACAAATATTCCTCCCATCCTGAAGCCAAACAATAAATAATTTAATCAGAACAAAAAATTAACTTATGACTCATAAAAACCTAATTAAAATGCCATTTGAACAAAGAGATTTTCTTCTTTAAAATTCTCTTAAGGCT
Organism: Heteromeles arbutifolia; assembly: GCA_024362995.1. Taxonomy (NCBI): domain Eukaryota; kingdom Viridiplantae; phylum Streptophyta; class Magnoliopsida; order Rosales; family Rosaceae; genus Heteromeles; species Heteromeles arbutifolia. The sequence continues at coordinate 28,079,839 of JANCRC010000006.1, forward strand.
AATAGGACTCATATCCTATGGAGAGTCTGAAAGACAAATTAGTTTTATGACCAATCTAATCAAGTTTCATCAATCCCTTCAAGTAATAGGCAAAATTAGATTTTGAAGATTTAAATTATTTAATTGTCCAACCATTTTGAATGTTTCTCTTTTTCATTTTCAACGAAATCAATCTTGAGCCTCCATAAAATATAAGAGAAGAGTAGCAAAGGGAGCAACTCATTCGTAGGTAGAAGATTTCTATTGTACTTTGGGAGAGAGGCGGTACCAAGTCTAGTTCACAAGATGAAGTATCAAACTCTAATGGTATGGGAGATGGAGGATTCTTAAAGCTCACAGCAAACATTGATGTCTCAACCTGCATTGTGTTTTATTATTAGCACGAGTAAAACAAAATAAAAAATAAATAAGCGTTAAGAAAAACATGTTTTAATACATACCTCTTCAGCACTTCCTCCACCATGATCTCCATTCACAGTCTGACCATGATCACCCATCACAAGTAGAAGAGTATTCTCATGTAAGCCCCCTGGCGCCGACTGCCTCTCCAGTGCTTCAACTACTTTCTAAAGCAAACTGATCAGTTTGTTGAGGAAATTAGGGAAGGATAGATAAAAAGGCTAGACCTATAGCACATTATTAGGTGAACAAGGCGTAGCAAGGGCACCAAGCAGCAAAATGTAAGTTCATAAAAAGGCTAAAACTATTCAATATTTTGAAAAAATGACCCAAAGGTTGGAACGAAAGGGAACCAAATTCAGAAAGTTGAGGGAGAATCATAATTTCGATAAAAATTCCCACGTGTTTGGGCTTCAAAATTATACTTTCATTGCTTATCATGGAAGAAAAGCGAAAAAACACATAAAAGATATCATAAAAACTGGGTAATTTATCTCAGGGAGACAAGTAACAGCCAACTAGCAAGTAAACAAGAATTAGGAATCCATGGAAGCAAAGCGTCCAATGAAGAATACTTGCTAAGAGCAATTTTCATATGCGAGTTTGAGGACTTACCAGCAATACGTTGTTGTATTGCTCCAACTTTTCTATCATTTGCACAGAATCAACCCCAAATATGTGCCCAGCATGATCCTGAGCAATGAGAAAATTTAAAATAAATAAATAAATTATACACAGCTTTCATTAGAAGAACATAATCTGCTTCTCGTATGAAACCCTTAAAGCAGGTCTATACAATTGGAAACAAAATATCCAAATCTATTTATCACTGCAAAAAGTAAGCAAACAAACCGTACCACTCCAAGAAAGTGTGCGATAAGAACATCCCAATCTTCTTGGTACAAGAATGGAAGAAGGTGGTCAATGCATCCGTTGTCCACCTGGAACAGAAAGACAAATTACTTGTAGCCATGATCATATACAACAATATGACTGAATTCAAGGAAGGTTAAAAAATTTGGAATTTTTTTGTAAGGCATACCGTATCAAGATCTCTAACGTTAAAAGAGGGGTAAGGAAAAGATTTTTCAAAGTGATGAGGAAACAACTGCGTCCATGTATCATCCCCCATCATCACAACTCGCTTTCCATTTTTAGCCAACTGCAAGTAGGTCCACGTTTCAGATTGACAACAATAAGTTCTACAATTTGAAAAAAAAAAAAAGAATTACTAGAAATTATGCCAAGTAAAATCATGGGAGGGGGAGACAGCAACCTGATGTATCAAGTTATCTTCAACTATAGCTGGAGCACCAAAGCTGTTCCCAACATCAATAAAAGTCGGCAATCCACCGGTTGTCAAGCCCTACAAAACATTGCAAGGGAAGCAATTGTTAAAGTTAACATGCATCCTTGGCATGAGGCCAGCAAACAGGCTTTAATTCACCAAGTTCGAAATATCAAAGCATGCATTGCTCTACACTAGAAACGGAAACTAAAAGCATGGAACAGCAAATCATAATCCATGAAAGGATAAGCTTAAAGTGGTGCACGAGGCATTGTGCAAAGCAACCATCTAGAAGCTAACATTACAATTTAGAACAAGCAAGCGAAAAAGCTAACCTTCAAACGCTGCAAACTAGTCGTGGGCGGATCAGCAATGGCTTTGAAAATCCGAGCAGACGATGCATTTGTAGCTGCCAGGTCTTGTATAAGCTGTAATTTGTTCATCCATGGCTTCAATTCTGCAACATAACATTTATCAAGAACTCGACTTTACAATCGCAATCGCATTGCAGGCAATGACTAATGGAGTGAGAATTGAGAATGCCAACCTTGAAAGAAAGTACTCGGAGCTACAAAATCAAACCTGAGAAAAAACAAAGAGATTAACAAAACTGAGATTGCCCACATGATTTTCTTGGATAAATTTGATAAATTTGAAACGGGGTTTACCTGAGAGCGTCGAAAACGATGATTACAAGCCGCCCAACAGCAGGCTTGCTCCAGCAACGCTGCTGATTCGGCTCAACGGTGTCATTTCGGTTCTGGGTTTCTGGAATGGAGTATGAGCAAGGCGATTGGGAAGCGTCGGAGCAGTTGCTGTAAAAGGGAAGCTCCGTCCGGGTGAGAAGAAAGCCTCTGGTGAATAAGAGAATGGCGACGACGTGAAGTGCCATGATCGCCCAGTGAATCCATATTCCTTTACCCATCTTGCAAGTAATTGCAGGAAGAAGAAAGGGTCGCTGGTTTCTGGGTTTCTTGTGAGATCTTGTATTTAAGGGCAGTGATTGCCGCGCGTGATGGCGTTTGATTCAGTGGGCCTTCAATTTTCAACTATCTGTTTTTCCTTTCACATGTTCTGATTTAGTTTCCAATAATGAAGGGGATTTGTCCACCCATCTTATTTTACTTCTTACACATCTCTTGATAATTTATGCGTGTTGATCTTCTTCAATTCATCCGATTCAAATGCCAAAAATTAAAAAGATGTGTGAGAAGTAAAATGGAGTGTGTGGATATCACATCCCTAATTAAATGTTCTAGCAACTTAGGTCTAGTAATATTATTCTTTATTGGTAAGTGAGAGATGTTAAATTCATTTTTGCTAAATGTAAATTTGAACAACATTATTGTTAACCTATTATAAGATTAAGTGCATCCCTTGTAAATCATATCGATTGTTCAAAAAAATAAAAATAATCAAATGCTCTGATTTTATACTAATTTCAATTTTGGGGAACTTAGTAATTAGCCAGGTGTTTGTGTTCACTACACCGTTTGACCATTCAATTCGGGGCGGAGGATTGTCCGTCCTCCCATGCCCTCCTGTTTTGTATCGTTACGGTTAAGTCACGTCAATATTTTATATTATTTTTTTTATAAAGATAATAAGACAAAAATGAATAGTAATATAAAATATTAACATGATTTAATCGTGATCGCACAAACAATAAGGTATAGGAGGACACCGAAACTGAGAGGGCAGACAATCCTCCTCCTCAATTCGGACTAATGTCTTTCTCATTCACGGTTGTGTTAATTATGTCAGTTATTTCGTCAGAGTTATTTTCATCCATGTTGTATTATATAAGCCTCGGAACATGGTGCGATGTGTAAGTTCCAATTCTTCTGAAATAATTTCAAATTGAGAACGCCTAAAAGTCGGTTATGTGCATTGTAGGTGATGAAATTGAGGAAAAATTGGGAACATTCACGCGAACTGAAGGTTCGAAGAAGCTCGAAACCAATTTCAAAATGCGGAGGACAAAGTAGAATAAAGTCTAAAGTTAATAGATTTTTAAAGGCCTGTTTGGTACTCTACTTGAATTCAACTTTTTACACTCAAAAACAATTTTCAAGTTTTAGGCCTTAAAAACTTGTTTGGTCTGATTATTTTAAAAAAACTAAACTCAAGACTAACTCAAAAATATAGGCTATTCTCTAATAACATAAAAAGTGAGTTTTAGAGTTTTTAAACTTAAACTCACTCTTTTTTTTTTCTTTCTCCTCCCCTCTCACTCCAAATCTCTCTTTTCTTGTTTCTCTCCCCCGTTTTTTTTTTTTTTTTACCTTTTTCGTTTCTCCTCCAATCCGCTCTCTTCATTCTTTCTGTTCTTGCTCTCTATCTCGTCTGATCCTCTCTTCTTTCTTTTTTCTTCAATCATCTCTTACTTTCTTTCCTCCTCTCTCCTCTTTCTCCCTATCATGCGACCCCCTTTTTTTAGATCACTTTGTCTAGTTTAAGTCGTAAAAGTTAAAAATTTAAAATTGCAAGCCAATCAAGTTTTTAAGCTTTAAAGAAATTATTTTCAAGAAATATTTTAAGAAATGATAAAAAATTTCAAATATCATACCAAAGATGCCCTAAGTTTTCCATTACAAATGGATACATATTTTCAAGTTTTCAACTTATAACAGTAATCATGTTGTTTTGAGTTGTAATCATTTAAAAAAAAAATTCTGATTTTAATTAAATTACAAAGTTTCAAAACACAATAGTACTGCACACAGTTAGTAACTCAATACAGAATCAAAGCCAAAGCATGTTCCTTTGACAAATTTGAAAACATTCTTCCGGCATGGCCTTTCTTGTCGATCAGTCAGTCAGTCAGCTGAAATCGCTCCATTTTATCGTCGGGATACAACTTCACCGTGTTAAAAATGAAGATTCTTCTTCCATGGATGCACACCCTATAACGGTGCCACGAGCTGACCCAATCATCGGTCTGGTTTCCCTCCATTTTAATGGCTTAGCCGATGGATTGCAAACCCTCACCAAACCCAACTTCACAATGTCAAACCTCCCGGCACCAGATTGTTCCCACCTGAGAGCCTTCCCTCCCAGAACATATAGTTCGTGCCTTAAGGCAGCAAAACCGTAGCCAAAAGCCTCCAGCTGCCGAGGGTGATCATGAAAAATCACCGATGGAACTGAGCCTATGGTGTACCACTCTCCCTTTTCAGTATCCCTTGTTTTCATCAAGCTCTCGCCCCAGTCTACAACAGTATATATTCGATTATCTCCGACCACCTGAGCTGCAAATTGCATTGCCCTAGAAAAAGGCCAGATGTCTTCCACAGTGCGCCATGTTCCATCGGATGGAGTAAAAACCTCGGAGGTATTTTGGTCTGGCAGGCCTACTTGATCACTGAGAACATGAAATCTGCCTTTGCATGACAAGCCTAAGCAGTCCATCTGAGGATTGTGCATTGGTGGCAACTCCTCCCATCTGAAAATTTCAAACAGTTATAACTTGAGTAAAGAATTACCAGATTAGGAAAGAAAACAGAAGAAAGAAATACAACTGAATCAGTTGGCTATAATATTATCACAAACACGCATCCACGCATACACGTTAGGTTATCTGCTATTAATACCGCCGGGCCTCACTTTTAACGAGGGGGGATCAAGATTAATATAAGAAAAGTCAGTAATTTACCAAACCTCAAGGAAGACTGAAGTAGTTTGCTCAAAAAGAAACGGCGAAATGTAATACAGCAAGAAATGAAAAACGAAAAACTTTTCCATATGTAAAAATGACAGAAGCAGTGATAGTAACATCAGATCTCAGACATTAGTGCCAAGTATAGGAACATACTTATTAGCCACAGGATCATAAACCTCGGCAAGAGCAAGCCCTCTGGTGCAAGATAAGTTGCGGCCCCCAGCAACGTAAATTTTACCAGAAACAACACTACATGCAAAATGAGTACGCGGTGTAAGCATGCTTGCCACACTGGTCCATTGTTTCTTAAACGGATCAAACTGCATCACCTCATTTGTTACCAAAGACTTTTGGTGGGGAACCGGTGGATCATTCTGCGCATAGGACCCTCCAATAACGAAAAATCGGTTGCAGACACCAATACTTGAAAATCCAAAGTGTTTCCAGTCACCATGAGCGGTGGGAATCTTTGGCAAAGGATGCCACCTATCAGCTTCAGGATCATAAGCAACCCACTCATTGTTAGATCCTTCTGTAAGAACAAACAGCCAGTCACCGCACCATCCTTCTCCAGCTTTATAGTTGGCATAGTTCGAGCTGCGTAATAAATCTCTCCACGTCTTTGAGACAGTTTCAAGCAATCCATGGTACCCATGAGACACCTTTGCCAAGCATCTCAACGCCAAATCATCAGACAATCCAGGAATAATACATCGGTGCAAAGACTCCCTATATTCCAAAAGATAAACCAACCAAATCCTTGAGACCGAATACTGGAAAACCGAAAAAATGGAAAAACTACATGCATATAGAACTAAAGACAAGATAAAGGCCAGTTCTTTAAAAAAGCAACAATTGTATTTACCAAATATAAACTAAAAACTAAAACCAACAACAGCAAAAATGATTTTATGTAGTAACAATCATATAAGAGTTCATTCATCAGCTCAGATTCGGAATTTCGAAATGACCCATTACACCATTTCTAAAAATCTTAAGCATGGCATTGTTACTGAGAAAAATTGATATGTTAGTTGAGAACTGAGAGAAACAATTGCTTACATATTTCCAATATATCCAGAAAAAAATGGCTCCTTTTGGTTATCAACCTGAAATGGGCATCGGCAACTCCGCTACAGAAATCAAATACCAATTTGAAAATCAAATCCTTCTGATGAATATCCTGCAATTTTGAATTGGGGTTCAGATAACTAAGCAGAAATACAAAATTCATTCATTAAAATTGAGAAATATGTAAAAAATAAAATAAAAAAATTCAATGGGGGGAGAAGACTTACAGAAATAGCAGGTAAATGGATTGTTGGCCTTCTGGATTCTGGGCAGAAAATCAAATCCAAGCGAGCTTCTTTGCAGTTTCAGCGGCTCCAATCCTCTGTGGCTCTCATCACTTACTTTCAGAGATGCTTGATAGAGAAAAAGAAGAAGAAGATGGAGTTGGAAGATAAAAGAATGTTACTTTTTGTCCCACAGACAGAGATTTCTAAATTCATGGCCTCATTTTTATAGAGGATAAATTGGTTTTTTCTTTTACTTTTCGTGACGACCAAAATATTCTTTTGTTGATGTAAACACAATGAATAACATAATCATGTACTCCGCTCGCTTTCCCCACCAAGAAATCAACTTGGCTAATCAATAGATAAGGAGGACTTCTTCAAGATGTTTGTGAAATTGTGACCGAGTTATGAAATTTTGTGCTTATAATCAAAATCGTTTATATTATAAACAAATTAATTATTAAACTGCATAAAAACATATGATCAGGTACGATAAAAGTATTACAATTGAATAACTAAACAATCTTGTTTTTAATTAATTTTTATGCAAAGATAATCGCGACAAAGTGATTAATAATATAAATAATTCTGATAATAAAGACAAAATATTCTAAATCAATAACAAGATATTTTGAGGAGTAACTCCTCCTCGAGGTATTAGTAAGAAAGCTGATGATCAAACTCGAGGAGATAGATTAGATGAAGGTCATACTAAGACACTACTAAAAAAATTTCACAACTAAAAAGGAAATTAATAGTCACTTAGTACGATGCTACTCTTCTTCATTTGTTAGCGAGATGTTTTATGTTCGATTTTAGCCAAAAACGAATTTGAACGATATCATTGTTAGTTCAACGTGAAGCTTCCCACTCCTCTACCCCTTAATCCGGACTGCTATAAATACTTTTTGTTTATAATTTATAGCAGGCCTGACTGGCACTGCCGGCTGCGGGCCTTGCGTCACGAGTTAATGGGCTATTTTACGGTTCGGCCCATTTCTTAACATAACCCACGAAAGTTACGGAAGCCTCTCATGCACGCGCAAGTCACGTGATTAGAGTCCCACAAAATAAATCACAGGACAGATAAAAATTGTAACCGCCAAGCCGAAGCGTCTTGGACTCTCTGGAAGGTGCTTTTCGTACGAACCAAGAAGCCGAATCGATTCGAGAGAGGAGGCCGTTGCGCTTGAAGATCAACCAATCCAACGCAGCTCGAAGCTCAAGAATGGTGATTGGAAATCGAAGGCCGCGATCGAACGGAATGCTGCCGCTGCTGGCACTTCACGCCGCCAGCGAGTATTACAGGCTGGACAGGAAACCGCGCGTCACCGCCGGACTCATCGCCGCCAACGCTCTCGTCTACTTGCGCCCAGCTTTTCTCGACCATATTCTTCCATCTATTCAAGAAGTCGGGTTCAATCCTCACCTCATCCTCAAGGTAATTTCTCATTTCTTACTCAAAACCTCCAAATTGTTGTAAAATTTTAATTTTGGCCTTTTTTATGATTCCATGTATGCAATAAAATTTGAATTGTAATATTTTGTTAGATTTGCTACTATTATTTTGTATGAACAATGTGAATAATAACCCAGTTTTGTTACTCTTTCAGATTATTTTTCACATTTCTAAGTTATGAAAAACCCCAAATTGTTTGTAATGTGCTAATTTCGGTCCTGTCCATGTATACGATAGAACTTGAAATATTATTCTGTTAGAATTTCTAGCAAGCTATAACCTTTTTGTTGTTTTGATTTCATATGTCAATTGGGTTTAATGGGTTCATTGTATATTAATGTTGGTAAGTTGTTTTTTATTTTTTTTATTTTTTGTTTTGCAAATTTTATAGTTTTGATTTTATTGGGTTCGTTATACATTGATGTGGGCAAGCTGTTTTTTGCAATTGGTTTGAACAGTATGGGGACTTGAAGCGGTTCTTCTTGTCGCCGTTCTACCACACCGGAGAGTCTCACTTGGTTTACAACATGCTCTCCCTGTTATGGAAGGGGATTCAGTTAGAATCTTCAATGGATAGTGCTGAATTTGCATCCATGGTTGCTGTCCTGCTGGGTATGTCCCAAGGAATGTCTCTGCTGATTTCCAAGTCCCTACTCATGTTCTTCGACTATGACCAGTCTTACTACTATGAATACTCTATTGGGTTTTCTGGGGTTCTCTTTGCCATGAAGGTTGTGCTCAATTCACAGACTGAGAATAGTTATGTGTATGGAATTCCAATACCGTCTCATTATGCTGCCTGGGCAGAATTAGCTCTTGCCCAAATGCTGGTACCTGGTGTCTCTTTTATTGGCCATTTGGGTGGAATACTTGCCGGTCTTGTCTATATTCGGCTGAGGGGTTCATATAATGGTTCTGACCCACTTACTGCTATCTTCAGAGGTGTTTTTGGTGTGCTGAAATGGCCTGTGAGGTTTTTACAGCGCTTGTTTCCGCGGAGGCAAATATCTGGTAGAGGACGTGTTGGTGGGGGTCAGAGAGGAATGTCTGTAACTGGTTTCTGGAGGTGCCATGCTTGTACGTATGAGAATTCCGCTTGGCTAGATGTATGTGAAATGTGTTCGACAAATAGGAGAGGGGATGGCTATGGCAATGGCAGTGGCATTTCACCTCGATCACCACATTATTCCGGTGACCTTACTTTGGAAGAGTTACGACGGCGGAGGTTGGAAAGATTTGGTAGATGGTAGGGTCCTAACTCATGAGGCTTGTTACAGATGCCAGGTGGTGTTGGCAATGCGGGACATGTAAATTCAAATACCCCTTCTTCCTCTCGTCCCATTTCATTTGAATGTTTCAATCTGTCATCATTGCTCGCACCCGATCTTCTGCTGTTTTGTCGATCCATTTGATTAAAACTTTGAACATGTCTTGAGCAAGCTGATCTTTGAGAATTCTATGGTCGTAGGATGGCCTGCTTTTATGTTTTGTGTATGAACATATATACTTCCAAAATTCTATAAATAGGAAGAGTTGAAGAAGGTTATTTGATTTCTATAGAGGAAGAAAGAGTTGATGAAGGTCACAGAAGGATTTATCTGATCATATATATCATCAAACATTTCTTAATGGTTGAGATTTATTTGATGAGAAAGTTTATACGATAAAGCGAAGTAGAAGAGTATGATCCCCCTGTAACACCCTCCTGGAGGCTGAAAAACTGAGTGTGACATCAATAATATAGAATTAAATTTCAACAGTTGGCCGGAAGATTTTAGTGATATGAGAGTGATTCATTTGAGTTCAATATATTAAACTCATGAGTATGATACTAAAAAATAAACGACAAGAGTACAAATAGGTAACTAATCATAAAACAAAGAAAAGAAAAGTTTGAGTTCAATATATTAAACTCATGAGTATGATACTAAAAAATAAACGACAAGAGTAAAAATAGGTAACTAATCATAAAACAAAGAAAAGAAAAGTAGACGGGTTTTACATTAATATAAAAAACTCACCAATTTCGAACTCACGATGCCTGTTTCTTGTATCACACTCATTTAAAAACAAAGGAAAATTAACGAAAAGTTCTCAAAAACTTTAATTTTAATGAAAAATGACAAATAAAGGTGTAAGTGAATAGTAGCAGGAAAGTCGTTAAAAATGAAAATAAACAATACTAATGAATGTTTCGTTAAAACTCCATTTAAACAATTGTGAAAGGCCTTACAGTTACACCAAGAAAAGGAAGAAGAAAGAAGGCCCAAAATAAGGTTAATGTGGGCCGGACACAGCACTGTAGTGGCACTGCCTTGTGTAAAAAACCGCGGGGCTTCTATCAGTAGCCAGTAGACACGATACTCGATTGCTGGTAAGGGGAGCAGGAGCAGAGCAGCAGCTAAGAGATAACCGTTGTTACTTGTCACCTCCACCATCCAACTCCAACTCCAACGACTTGCACTTTCACTTTTTATCACAATTTCACACACAAATAGTAGAAATGCTGGCCAAAGTTCCTGCTCCGGCGGCAGTCAACCACCACCACCACCACCTCCTGCGGCCAAAACGCCTTGAACCAGAATCATGGATGGCGGGAACCCACAGCTGCAAGTGTCTCTATCTTCATCAGACGAGAAAATGGGGGATTAGTTGCAGTTTCAGTCAGAGACCCACCGATAACCCTGCAGCTGCAGCAGAAGCTTCTTATGACCTCATGGACGATTTCATCGTCCTCGGACAAGACAACAATGCCCCTCCCACTCCCACCACCAGAAACACTACCACCCATCCAGGTCCTCTCTCTCTCTCTCTCTCTCCCTCCCTCCCTCCCCCTCTCCTCAATTTCAATTTGGGTTTTGCTGTAAATCTCACATACTTGGTTGGTTTTTCCGAAATTATGAAACTTGAGTCCTATAGCTATAGCATACATAATTTGTCTGCTTCAAACTGCACATATGTTTATCCAGTTTGGGTGGGAATTGAGCATGTGCCACCATTTACAGGCAATGACCGTCAACCGGCACCTACTACTAGGAGAGTTGCTCAAAGTTTCGGGAGATTGAAAGTACATAGAGTGAAATCTATAGCTGAGAAACCTTCTCGGATTAAGCAAGAAATAGATGAAAGTGATGATGAAGTAAATGTGCAAGATGCACCACCATTTGTCGATCCGCGTTCAAGACTTGGATTTGATGGGAAACGGAACAAAGCAGATGCCCGCGGTCTTGGTGGAAGACGTTCAAGTGATTCCCACTCGAAAGAGTTTAGGGACATGAGGCGGAGGAAGGGGACAGCAAACAACATGGACCATTCTCCTGTGAAAAGGACGGAAAATGGTTTTGAGCCAGTCTCTGACAATCAAAACAAACAACATAAGCCTTATAGGTCTGACACCAACATAGCCAGACAAAAGGACTCAGCTCCAAGAGGTTCTTCTGCTCACTCAAAAGGATGGGGCAATGGAGGAGGGTCAGTGTATGACTTGGCTGAGTTGCCCGACCTAAATCAGCGGAGGAAATTTTCCACCGACAATGACTTTTTCAGTCGAAAATCCTTTAGGGATGTGGGTTGTAGTGAATATATGATTGAATGTCTGAAGAGGCAGCTTTTCCAGCGCCCATCGCATATTCAGGTACATCAACATTGTTCCTATATTTAGTTTACATTATGTGAATAGTTTATTTGGTTGTTTATTTGAAATGTATCCACTTGAAGAAATGTCCCATGTATAATATCCTCTGAAGTATTATATATAATTTTCCACCTTATGGACTTCATTCCAAGCTGTTAGAATCCTGTTTAATTTGTTGCAGCTTTCATTTGTCGCTGTTTGATTCTATTTCATCACCACTTCCTTCCTACCTTGTTTAGTTATGTTTGTGTAGTTTGGTTGTTGTCGTCTTATTTGGAAGGGCCCTCTCTTTTCTATTTCTAATACTGAGATTGCTTCACTTGGAAAAGTTAGCAAGTTCCACCGTCCTATTGGTAACTAAAAAAGTTCATGCTTAGTCAACCTAGACAAGGATGTACCTTGAAATGGTTTCGTATTGGTAACTCATATTTGATGAAGACCTACTTACAATTTTTCAACTACAGTTACTTGTGTTACACATCTTGTATAACTGCAGGCCATGGCATTTGGTCCTGTTGTTGAGGGGAAAACGTCTATTATAGCAGACCAAAGTGGATCTGGCAAGACATTAGCTTATCTTGCTCCAGTAATTCAGCGTTTAAGGGAAGAAGAACTTCAAGGGCTGAGCAAGTCCTCGTCAATGAGTCCTCGAGTTGTTATACTGGTACCAACTGCTGAGTTAGCTTCTCAGGTCAGTTGCTGTTGGTTTTAATATTTGTTGCCCATCTTGATCTTTGCTCACGCTGGTTGAACAACAGTTTTCTGAGCATATTAGTTTGTTGCCAGCTCTTAGTTGTTTGGCCTGGTTCTCTGAGGTTTGCCTACATGTATATGCATGTGTTTGTAGATGAGAAATTTGTAACTTAAAAATAACTGCCAGCAGAACAGTACCGCACAAGCTTAACCAGAATTTTTTTTTAAAAAGAGAACGGAGGAAAAATCTACAAGTTCAAAAAATTTTACCTGTGTATTTTACTGTATATCTCTAGTTTTCTTGATTTACCTTCACTCATTCTTTTGGAGCTCCAAAAGATTATACATATAAAAGAATATAATGAATATTTGTTCTTATTTCATCCCACTTAAGGTATATCAGCTTGTGACAATGCAAGTGTAACTCGTGCAGGTTTTGGGTGTTTGCCGTTCAATGTCAAAATTTGGGGTTCCAGTTAGGTCTATGGTTGTAACTGGTGGTCATCGGCAGAAAACTCAGATGGAAAGTTTAGAACAAGGTGTGGATATCCTAATAGCAACACCTGGTCGGTTTATGTATCTGATTAAAGAGGGCTTCGTGCACTTATCAAATCTAAGATGGTAACCCAGTTTTTCCTTGACTTTTCCGTATAAGTATATCTCTGGGTTGATAAATTAAAGCTGCTTTGTAATTTGAATTTCATTGGTGCATATTTTCCGTACTCGCTAATGTACTGCTTTTGTTTCTTGCGAGTGTATCAAGCAGCAATGTATCTTGATTGTCATTCTTGCTTATTCATAAGACATGAATAAGTAACTAAGGATTTTCTTGGATGGGCTCTTGTAGTCTGTGTTATCAAAGAGTCATAAAATTTATTTAATTACTCTGGGAGTGTATGAACCTTGATTTCAGTTGTCTGTATTTGTTACCTAGCTTGATTGTTTGGTTGTGTATATTATAGTTGTCATTTCCGCCCAAAAATAAAGATCGTCTTAAATTGTTGTACCTTGATATGATTCCTTCACTTTGATGAGTAAATTCACTCAGTCATCCAGAATTAATCTAGGTGAAGTTTAAATAATAGATCAGGAGTTCTTGGTGATGTTGATGTTGTTGACTAGTCAATCTCTATATATATTTTGTTTTGTATTTCGTGCTTTTGTTTGTTGGAACATCAATGTGTGACAATATATGTTACTGGTGTTAATATATTAGAACCTCTTTGCTGCAGCGCTGTACTGGATGAGGTAGATATACTCTTTAATGATGAGGATTTTGAAGCAGCACTGGAAAGTTTAATCAATTCTGCACCTGTTACCACGCAATATCTTTTTGTGACTGCAACGTTACCCCTTGGAATTTACAACAAATTGGTTGAATCCTTTCCTGATTGTAAAGTAGTCATGGCACCTGGAATGCACCGTATAAGCTCTGGCCTTGAAGAGGTTAGTATAGTTATCCTGTTGTGTATACAATGGTTCTAGAATGTAGTCCTGGTAATGAGGTGAGTATGAAGGCTCTTATTGTATGGTTTACGCAGTTTCATAACATGTCATATTTGTTGACAACCATAATCAAATGTGATTAAAAGAACAAAATATCACCTTCAATTGTTGGAGAAAAAGGGTGTTTCTTATTGTTGCCGCATTATTAGTTTTACTTTTGATCAATTTTTTTCCTAACTTCCCATCAAATTCTTTTTATTAGAACTGAAGAGCTTTACGTTACTCCAAAATGACGGGATTTTGATAATCATGATTCATGTCCAGGTGCTTGTAGATTGCAGTGGAGATGATGGAAGTGAAAGATCTCCAGAGAAGGCATTCTCAAATAAGAAATCTGCTCTTCTACAGCTTGTGGAGGGAAGTCCAGTTCCCAAATCGATAATTTTCTGCAACAAGGTAACGCGAAACCTTTTCCCTTTTGCGTGGCTTACCGTGTACCTGGGATTGTTTGTATTTACAAGCCTTTCTGATTCTATGTATATGGAACTAAATTTCTTCTCAAGTCACTTAAGAAAGTATTACTCAGGTTAGCTTTTCCTTGCCTATTTGCAGATTGAGACGTGCAGAAAAGTTGAGAATATATTAACACGTTTTGACAGAAGTGGAACTCGCGTTCGGGTTCTACCATTCCACTCTGCCTTGGCCCAAGGATCAAGACTCGCAAATATGGAGGAGTTCACCAATTCTCATTCAAAGGAAGTCTCACAGTTTTTGGTTTGCACTGATAGGTAGCAATTTCCGTTGCTTTCTGTATCATTTCCTGTACTGAACTTTGCTTGCATAATAAATATAGACCGGGTCATTACTGGTTCCATAAAAACGAGTCATATAGCATACATCAAGTTGACGTTTATGAAATATTTGGCAGAGCATCGCGTGGAATCGACTTTTCTGGCGTGGATCATGTTATACTCTTTGACTTCCCCCGCGATCCAAGTGAGTATGTACGACGTGTTGGAAGAACTGCCCGAGGTGCTGGAGGAATCGGTAAGGCGTTCATCTTTGTGGTGGGGAAACAAGTCTCCCTTGCGGGAAAGATAATGGAAAGAAACCGGAAAGGTCACCCGGTGCACGATGTACCAGCTGCATATGAGCTTTTGTACTAAAAGGCTTTTTTGCCTGCTTGTAAAAGAAACATGACCAATTTTCTTGACATACGCTTGGCTTTCAGAAAACAAGTGCAATATGCTTTTCATATAAGCAATTCATTTTTTTTTAATTAAATTAACCAACAAGTTAATATCATTTTAACCGTGTAAACATTGGTTGTGCGGTTACACAGCTCCGGTAATATAATGTGTCATGTTTGAAATTGTCATTTCGTTTTGAGCGAAAAATTCCAAAATAAAGAAAAAAAAAATTGAAATGACACTTTCACATAAAGTTTTGACTTGTTTTATTGACACCTCACCGTTTCTACATACACTCCACACTTTTTACATCTTAAGTGCAAATACTTATTTTGTGTTTTTATTTTTACTCCCCACACTCTTCACTTATTCGAATTATGAGGTGGTTTCTATGTTGTTTCTCCTCCCTTCCAAAGAATGAAGATTTATATTTGAGAATTCCATCAAAAAACAAAAATTTAGAATCCACTTTGTAGCATCAAGTGATCTAGAAATGCATAGCATAATTGATTATGCATAGCATAATTGATTATGCATTAGCTTCATAACGCAACTATAAGCATGGCGATATCGTTGAGATCACTAATGAAAAATATAAAGTCATACCCTATGTAAAGCTTCTAAAACGTCAATTTCATGTTCTATTCGACAAAAATATTTTTTTTTTCAATCAAGGTACTGAAAAAATGAAACAAAACCCAATTCTGCAATTTGGCACCTTATCCATCCCCCATCCAGCCAGAACACTAGTCACCATTTACCCACTCTGTTATTCGGAGAGAGACACACACCGAGAGACGAAGATAGATAGAGAGAGATAGAGAGATACAGTACAATGTCAGCTTCGCTTTCGTTCCTAGCGTCTTCTCAGCAGCTGTGGCTGCGTCCTCAGCTCGTGGGAGTGGCGGCGAATCCGTCTCCAAGGCCTCAGTCTCGGTCTCTTGTCGTGGAAGCCAAAGCCACCACCAAAAGAGAAGACAGGACCGCCCGCCATACCCGTATCAGAAAGAAGGTACCTTTCCCAACTTCTTCTTCTTCTCTCCAATTTCTTCAATTTGATTTCTTCACTTCCCACCCACATAATTCAAGATAAAATTTTACGGCACAAATTGTTGTCCCTTTGGATTGTATCTTCTTAACTGTCCCTTATCGTCTTCCCTCCCAAGTTCCCAACCCAGAAACTCTTGCTTGTCAGTTCCTGTGTAGAGTGTCCAGAACAGGAAAATGGGTGCCTTCAATTTCATACGCCAGAAACTCGTTGTGAATTTACATGAATTGGGTTAAATGTAGCAGATTAAACATAGATTAGCCTAACTGATAGGATCTTGGTTCGAAAAACTCGAATGCTTGTAGCAAAGACAAGGTTCCCATGAGTGGTGCCTCCCAATATTCTCCACAGGCTTTGCTACTATGTTCATTCGGAAAGTTTAATGCATTTCCTGGTATCAAGATAAGGTGATTCGTATGCCACCATGATTTCCTTACCTAAAGTCAAATTTTGAAGCTTTGATTGTCTTCTTATTAGTATCATTGATGCACTCTCGAATCCTCGACTTTACCCTTGCAAATGAACTTATGTGGAATATTTTCCCTTGATTCTATTAGTTTCTTCTCTAATGGATCATTTTGCGAAAATTTGGTTGATTTACCTGTTCTGATTATGGATGGCGCATCTGTTTGTTTTTCAGGTTGAAGGGACTCCCGAAAGGCCCAGGCTGGCTGTCTTCCGCTCCCACAAGCATATCTATGTCCAAGTGATTGATGATAGCAAGATGCACACACTTGCTTCGGCTTCAACAATGCAGCAACCCATCTCTGAAGAATTTGGCTACACTTCTGGTCCTACCATTGTGAGTTAACACATATCAGTTGAACAGAAAGTTCGATATTGTTCCTAGGCTATGCGGTTCTTTAGTCTGAAAACTTTATTGCAGATGTGCATCTCTGTGATGGAATTCATCAATAGATAGCCATATTTTCTGAAAACTTTCCGTTAGCTTTATTTTCTGAACCGTACTTCTCAGTTAAACTGTTGACATATCATCAAATCACTAGCTCCTTATACCTGTTGTCGTTTTTAGTGTTTGACATTAAGATACGTTAATTCCAATTCGATGATTTATCATAAATGATGTAGTAATAAACTTAACAGCTGGAAAAAAGTAGTTCAGCTTAGGTTTTGGTCGTTCGTTTATGATTTGGTAATATGTCGATTCTATTTGATAGAACTTGTTGCCTAGCTTCGATGTTTGTTAAACAAAATTCCTGATCTATTTAAGCTACGTGGCATCAGGAAGTAGCAAAGAAGGTAGGAGAAGTCATTGCAAAGTCATGTTTGGAGAAAGGGATCTCAAAGGTGGCCTTTGACCGTGGTGGATACCCATATCACGGACGTGTGCAAGCCCTTGCTGATGCAGCCAGGGAACACGGCCTTCAGTTCTAAGATCATGAAATACTTTAATTCTATTTTGGACCTTCGTACCCCTTTTGTAGTTTTTGTAAAAGATTTGGATGGAAGGATGTATCAATGTGTAAGCAGAGTTGCTGTTTCCTAGTTAATTGAACATTTGACATTGAGACGCTGTCAATTTTCTTTCCAATTCAGTTTGTATCCCTGAAAATTATACGTACGCATCGGAGATGAAATTCATATATGTGGTGATTAGTTTATGTCTTGATAATTGACTCATTAGGGCATTGCATTCAAACTTGAGATTTGTTCGGTCATTTGAGATCGGAGTTGAAACAAATTCAGGTTGAAATTATTTTTTCAAACTAACATTAACCACTTGTGGGAGGGGAAGGAGGAATCAGCAGGCACTTCCTCAACTCCCATGCAAAGAAAGCGTTCAATGTGTTGTCATTTGCTATAATTAGTGTGTTGGTTTTATTTGTATCACTTTTCTCTCCCCTTTGCTGTGCTAGCTTCTTCTGTTCACTCTCCAGACTCTGTTTCGAATCAAACCAAATTACAGTTACACACACGCATCTAGCATCTAGCATGCTGAGATTATCTTCATCATGTCAAAAGAAAAGAAAATTTGAGTTGCTTCATTTCTTCATCAATTGATTTCTACTCACTGGCATGTTGGTGCGGCCGGCAGATCCATTGTGTACGTGTGGTGATCTCTTAGATCTCTGACCAATTCAATCGATCTGAAGATGGCTCCGCCGCCACCGCTGGTTGCCCCCATGAAGGCAACATCCAATGGATCGTTTCAAGGCGAAAATCCCCTAGATTTTGCTATTCCCTTACTCATCCTCCAGATTGTCTTGGTCGTTGCTTTCACCAGAACACTTGCATTCCTTCTTAAACCTCTGCGGCAGCCTCGAGTCATAGCGGAAGTCATTGTAAGTCCTTTGGTTAACCTGATCAATGATTCAAATTCACGATTTAGCAACATTATCATTTTGATTGTCTGGTAAAAGATTATTTTTGTTTTGCTTTTGTAACACACATATTTATCATGCATGCATGCACGCACATGTAATTGTAGGGAGGAATATTGCTTGGGCCGTCGGCATTTGGGAGAAGCCAGAAGTTTCTACACACCGTTTTCCCGGCAAAAGCCATGACTGTACTGGACACAGTGGCAAACATCGGACTCCTCTTCTTCTTGTTCCTCGTCGGCCTCGAACTCGACATCCGCGCCATTCGCCGCACCGGCAAGAAATCCCTAGGCATCGCCGTCGCAGGAATCACCCTCCCTTTCGTTCTCGGCGTCTTCACCTCCTTCGCACTCCGCGCCACCGTCTCCAAAGGAGTCAGCCAAGGCCCCTTCCTCGTCTTCATCGGCGTCGCCCTCTCCATCACCGCCTTTCCCGTCCTCGCCCGCATCCTCGCCGAGCTCAAGCTCCTCACCACCGACGTCGGCCGCATCGCCATGTCGGCCGCCGCAGTGAACGACGTCGCCGCCTGGATCCTCCTCGCCCTGGCCATCGCCCTAACCGGAACCAACACCTCCCCGCTCGTCTCCGTGTGGGTCCTACTATCCGGGGCCGGCTTCGTCGGCTTCTGCGTCATTGCCCTAAGACCCCTCCTAGCCATGATGGCGAGGCGGTCCCCCGATGGGGAGCCGGTGAAGGAGCTCTACATATGCATCACGTTGTCCCTAGTCCTGTCGGCGAGTTTCGTGACGGACGTAATTGGGATACACGCGCTGTTCGGCGCGTTCGTGGTTGGGATAATAGTCCCGAAGGAGGGTCCGTTCGCCGGGGTGCTGATAGAGAAGATAGAGGATCTGGTGTCGGGGCTTTTCCTGCCGCTATATTTCGTGTCGAGTGGGCTGAAGACCAACGTGGCGACCATCAGCGGCGGGCAGTCGTGGGCGCTGCTGCTGCTGGTTATATTCACGGCGTCTTTCGGGAAGATTGTGGGGACGGTGACGGTGTCGATGGCGTGTAAGGTGCCGTTCAGGGAGGCGTTGGCACTTGGGTTTCTGATGAACACCAAGGGACTGGTGGAGCTCATTGTCCTCAATATTGGAAAGGATAGAAAGGTTAGTAATAATTTCTTGTCACCTCCATATATCACTCTAAATTCTTCTCAAAAGAATTAAATTTGGTTTAATTTTACACATTCACCTCCAGTATGATTCTAATATGAGAATTGCTGCACATACCAAATTTTGTATCGGTCTGTTATTTAATTATGTTAATCTTATTTTAAATTTATTTATTTTTAATAATTAAGATTCTGATATGTGTATAAACACATTAGTTCCGCTGAATAAAATTTAAAAAAAAACCTTAATAATTCTTGGATTCCTAGTAAATATAGAGAAGAATTGGTAATTAAAAGAGAGTTCATGCATTGAAAAGTATTTAGTGGTAAGAAAATTTTATTGTAGCCAACTATGAAATTAGGTCTTCATAAATGTTCACTTATGTGGGTGGGGTAAAATGTCGTACACATAGCATTACAGTTGCTAATTATTTGGTGGAAAGTCAATTTTGATCTAGTAAACTTACAACTTTTATGGGTGGGAAATCAATTTTACATTTACAATTGTATAATATTGTTAGTTCATATTGTGGCAGTGATTCAGCAATGTTCTAAAATGTGCTAAACGCTAGTCAGACGGCGGACATGAACCTAGTCTAGGCGTTTAGGTGGGGCCTAGGCTCTTTTTTTTTTAAATTTAATTAAATTTATTATATAACACACAAATAAATTTTCACCTATAGTTAAAAAAAATATAATTGTATTGGGATACTAGAACATATTGACAGCTTAAAGAACAAGCATAATAAGTGTTTATTTAAGTATTCAATATGTCTTTTATTAGTGAAAATAAAATTCAAAATGAATGTCTAAGTGAGAGTCGCAGCCTAAGTGGGTCTAGGCAGGACGCTCAGGTAGGTCTAGATGTCATTTTTTAATTTTCAAATACCTAAAAATTAATTGGAGCGATGACCAGCTCCTAACGCTTAAACGGAGCTTAAGCGGATATTTTTAGAATAGCGGTGAATCAGTAATGTCACACACAAACCTTGACTTCTCTCCGCATATTGTTAGTTGTTATTAGATTACACAATTTTAATTTACAATCTAATTTATGTGTCACCACTATACGCATGGCAGGTGCTGAACGAGCAAACCTTCGCCATCTTCGTCCTAATGGCGTTATTCACCACCTTCATCACCACCCCACTAGTAATGGCAGTCTACAAGCCAGCACGCCGAGGCGTCCCCTACAAGCACCGCAGCGTCTTCCGAAAGAACCCCGACACGGAGCTCCGAATGCTGGCCTGCTTCCACAGCACCCGCAACATCCCCACCGTGATCAACCTCATCGAGTCCTCCCGCGGAACCCGCAAGCGCGGCCGCCTCACCGTCTACGCCATGCATCTCATGGAGCTATCAGAGCGCTCCTCCGCCATCTCCATGGTCCACAAGGCCCGCAACAACGGCCTCCCTTTCTGGAACAAAAAAAACGACGAAAACAACAAGGACCAAATGGTCATTGCATTCGAGGCCTACGAACAGCTCAGCTCCGTCAAGGTCCGCCCCATGACCGCCATCTCCTCCCTCGACAACATCCATGAGGACATCTGCGCCAGCGCCCACCAAAAGAATGCCGCCGTGATTTTACTCCCGTTTCACAAACACCAGAGGCTCGACGGCAACATGGAGTCTCTAGGAAACGCGTTTAGATCGGTCAACGAGCGTGTGCTTAAACACGCTCCCTGCTCCGTTGGGATTTTGGTGGACAGGGGTCTTGGCGGAACAGCCCAGGTTTCGGCCAGCGAGGTGTCGTATAATATTATGGTGGCGTTTTTCGGAGGGCGGGACGACAGGGAGGCATTGGCGTACGGAATGAGGCTGGCAGAGCATCCCGGGATTGTGATGACATTGATTCGGTTTGTGGCCCCACAAGGAAAGACGTTGAGTTTTGGCGCGAAATTGGTCGGGATAACTTCTGACAAGAATAAGGAGATTTTGAAAGAGGAAGACTGCGGCGGCGACCAGAAGGAGGACGACGAGTCGCTTTTGGCGGAGTACATGAATGTGATGAAGAATAGTGGGAATAAGGAGGGCGGCGGGGAGCCGTCGATGTTGTACAAGGAGAAGGTGGTGGACAGCAAGGCGGAGATTTGTGTCGTGTTGAAATCGATGGCTAAAAATGCCAATTTGTTTATTGTGGGGAGAATGCCTCCGACGGCGCCGTTGGTGGACGGTTCGAGTGACTGCGCGGAGTTGGGGCCGGTGGGAAGCTTCTTGGCGTCGTCAGACTTTTCGTCCACAGCGTCGGTTGTGGTGTTTCAACAGTATAATCCCACGGCGTCGCAGCCGCTTGTGGTGGAGGAAGCTGACTATGAGGTGCCGGATACACCAATGGCTTGATCGTTTGCTTCTAATTGTGCGAGAGATGAATAATTGATTGAGTAATCCATCTATAAAGCAGGAATAAGAACCTTTTTAACCTTTCCAATTAGGATAAAGCAGGAATAAGAACCTTATTAACCTTTCCAATCCTTGATTATATATTCATAGGAAACGATCTATATTCTATAGTCAAAGTTTAATTACTTGTATTTCTTATCAAGTTCTTGTTCTGTTTAGTCACTGAGTGCAAATCATTTACTAAATTGATTCATTATTTAAAAAAAAGTTGATTTTTTATATATGAACGATTAAACAATCTGTAATTTAATTTGTTCATCAAAATTCGATTGAACAATCATAATGCTTGGATAATCATCTATGCAATACGAACAATCTACGTACGAAAGATCTATCGAATACGTACATATGCTTGAAATGATCAAGTTCAATTTATATCAAAATTTTGCTGCGATCTCAGACGACTTTGAACCTAGCATGCAACATGTTAACTTGTCCTATATTATGTTCAGTTGACAAGTCGTTGGAGATGGCAGTAGAAAACTTGATGCTTAATTGAATAAAATCCTTTCAAATTAAGCAGAAGAGAATCCAATCCTTTCAAAGTCCTGTAGTTAAAGAGTTGTTCAAAATTCGCAGCAGATTCAGGAGTTTAAAACTGGTAAACAAATACAACAAAATTTTAACATGTCATGCAGTAGATCTAGATCTTTATGAACAAAAACCATCACAGCTGTTGTCACGCGGGCAGTAAACCAATTCGCAGAAACAGTTAAATGCAACTTCTTTCAGCCCATGAAATGATTTCCGTTCGATCTAGTAACGATCAAGATAGTTAAACTAGCACGACAGCCACTTAACGATAAGATTCATAAATCATTATTATATCTTATCACCTAATGATAAGATTCGAATTGAGAGACAATATCGGTGTAATTAATAGTAATTCCATCCTTTTGAAATCACTACTAGAATTTTTAGTCTTCGACAACGGTTTTATCCATTGCCTTTTTCACTATAATGCCAGTGTATTGTGAGGTGGTGCGAAATGTAAACAACAGTGTGCTCAACCCTCTTGTACTCAATGTTCAAATCCTCCTTTCCTCAACTTAGATGAATTTATAGTAATTATTTTTTCGTTTATCAAATAAAATAAATAGAAGAAATAAGTTGCATGAATGCAACAGAAGTCAACTAAACCTACGGAAAAGGATCTGGCGACGATCCTTTTTCTGGAGATCTCGTGATCGTGATCGTTCATTGTACATTGTGCAGTTAGAAATCATTTCAAAATTTAAAATTTAAAATTAAATATAAATAGTATCTAACGAAAATTAACCACACGACATACGATGAACGGTCACGATCATAGGATCCCTAGGAAAAAGATCCGACAAGGATCCTTTTCCTAAACCTAGAACTAGGAAAAAGCCCCTATCCAATCGAAAACTACGTCCGATTTCTAATAATTTTCAATTTGTCAAGTTAAGATTATTTAGTGCTAATTCTCTTAATTTAAAAACGAGAAATTTTAAGTTCGATTATCTCTAAACTTGAATTTGAACTGAATTACTATGGTTAGCTTATTGTGAGGTTTTACCTTTTATTTTATTTTTTATTTTAGTGTAAACAATATCAATGCATTAAAAAAAATCCCGTTTCCTCTTCTCTCTCTGTTCAGCAACATAGAATAAAGAGACAAAATGGTGAGAAAGCGGGAGAGGTGATGGAGGGGGAAAATCACATAAAGAGAGATTGTTTTTCGATCAAATTTTTTGGAGAGGTCTTAAGTTTCAACTCTTACTAATGTGCATGTCAATAATTTTGTTAATTATTCTATTAAATTGCGAATTATTTTGTTTTGGGACTTTGACATAGACTTTACCGTAAATTAAAAGTTAGGGAAACTTAAAAAAAAAAATTAGGGAGGCTCAAAATCAGTAAGATGTTGTAAACTTTCATAGTTTAAGTGTGATTGTGTAAATCCTAGATTATATTTGATTCTAGTTATCCTTTCATCTTACAACTTGTATTACTTGGGGATAAAGGAATATATTCTCTCCTTTTACTACTATA
The DNA here is from genome assembly GCA_024362995.1 of Heteromeles arbutifolia. Taxonomy (NCBI): domain Eukaryota; kingdom Viridiplantae; phylum Streptophyta; class Magnoliopsida; order Rosales; family Rosaceae; genus Heteromeles; species Heteromeles arbutifolia. Next base: position 28,103,830 of record JANCRC010000006.1, read on the forward strand.
AATAAAGGCATAGTGTATGATGGATAACACACACATTCCCCTACAATTCTACAAACACATATCTCTCAATTTCTCTACCCTTGCCGCCGGCCCCTTACCCTTGTTAGATAAAATAGGTTACAACACATTATCAGCACGCTCCTACCGCTGCGCTTAGGAATCTAACGTTGAACAATTTTTCTACATCAAACTAGTTCATCCATATCATCACACAATCAGGTTTTTTTAAAACAACGGTTTTTATCTCGATATTTTTGCAGCCCTGATAGCATGAACATTCACCATAATGCATGACCCAACTTTATGTTTTTTGAATTTTAGATTCTACATAAATTGTGTATGCATTATATTCATAATTGTTGAATTATGTGAATTTGATATTTGCCATGAATTGCATTAAATATATGTACATGCATTAAAATTATTGAATTGCATATGCATCAAATTAAATTATATATGAATTGAATTAGAAAAAATAATAATAAAAAAGAAATCGGGAATCACGGTCTGGGTTCTTCGAATCCATGATCTCGTGCCTTGAACCAAGCCAAGCACCGAGTCACCAAGCCGGAGCCGCGGGCTCCAAGTTGAAACCCAGCAACCCCAACACCCTCCACGGCGTCTCCACCATCGCAGGATGGCCTGCAACCCATCCTTACACCTCAGGTCACCATGTTTGACGGCATGAAGCCCGTCCCTGACATTGATTGACCGAGATTCAATTGAATATCATCGGATTTTTTGAAAACCCGATTCGAATTTCTAAGGTTTTACAAATAATATCGAGATTTTTTCAAATCTCCATTCACCTTCGAGGTCTCCCCACGACCTATAGACTCGCCCTGAGCACCATTGTCCCAAAGCACGGCCGCTTGAAGTGGTGGTGCCGGTTTTCTTCCCCGGTAAACACACCCAGCTTTAGCTGGGGTGCCTTTTGGACCTAACCCAAGCCCTCTTGGGCTCCCTTTCTCAGCCTACTTTTCTTTTCTTTGGGCTCACCTGCAGTGACCCAAAACACTTTGGCTCGGCCCACGCGAAACACTAGCCCGAGGGCTATGGTGTCCCCAAACACTGTGACGCACTGGATCACGTCCTCCCTTGGGCTCGACTCCCGTTTATTTTAAGGTAGCTCGTTCACCCCCTTGGGCTTGAGGGCCCAGCTGTTTCCCCAGGCCTACAAAGAAGAAATTTTTTGTTTTTGGGCTTGCTTACAGCAACCCATCTTCTTGCCAGTTCTCACCGTGGGCCTGCAATCCTACCCAAGACCAAACCCAGCCCACTCTAGGGCCTGGAATGCACGACACCCATTTTCTTAAGCCACTCGTGGGCTTAGTTTTTTCTTTTGGGCCCCGAGTTTTATTTGCCTAATTATTTTAGGCCCAATGTGTTTTATATTTTTTCACCCATACTTCAATTTGGCTTGAAGTCCAAATAATTAATTCAATTATAATTATAGACCTACGGTGCGTTTGTTGCACCAGACTGTCTTGGACTGGACTAGCTGCATGGACTAAGTTGGACTGGCTTAGACTAGACTAAGCTAGACTAATTTAGTGAAGCGTTTGGTGCAGTGTCGGATTAAGAAGTAGGATAATGAAAATAATACTGTAGTTTATTATCGAAATTAATTCATTATTAATTTCTTCACATAATCTCTCTCTCAGCTTCCCTTCTCGATCTCGAGTTCACCAGCAAGCTGCTCCACTTCCCTTATTAACTTCACAATTTCACCATTTCTCTACTCATCGCCCTCTCAATCTTAAACTTTATCTCACATCATTTGCTTCATCTAGGTCAGAACAAAAACACCACAAACACTATTCTCCAACTCTAACACAACATTTTCCTTGCTCTTCTCACTCAACTCGCTCACAAGCGGCTCAATCTCCACGGCGGAACCGACTCAGCTCGAACTCCAAATCTGCCTTGCCCTGCATCAGCGACTCCACCTGCTGCTGGCGGTCCTTGGTTTCCTTGAGCAGCAGAGAATTCAATGACTTGAGGTTCTAGAGTTTCTCGGATGGCTCGTCCATGGTGGTGATGGCGACATGAAATACGGGATTGGGGATTTTTTATGGGTGATGGTTGGTGTTGAGAAATATGAGATGAGGGATTTTTTATGGTTGATGTTGATGGTGGGAAATATGAGATTCGAGATTTTAGAGGATGACGACCATGGCGAAGCTAGAGATAGTTTACAGATATGAATTAAATCCCATCAAAATCCAAAATTAAGAAACCCAGAACTCACAGAGGGGCTCGCAGGGAGAAGGAAGAAGCCGGTCTTAGCAAGTCTCATGGTTTGGCGAGTGCCTCGCTAAGAACCTTTGAGGAGGCCTCTAGTCCACACGAGTCCCCTTTAGTCCCACTTAACTTAGTCCCAGCACTTATCAAACATGGGACTGTAGTCCAATTCAGTCCAGTCCCATTTAATGAGGCCAAACAAACGCATCCCTAAAGTTCTATTTTTGCATATTCTTGTTGCATATTTTTTGTGTATATATTTGTGTTTGCCTGCAGGAATACATGAACCTGAAGTTCATAATTATTTTGAAACTTGAAGTTTCTTATAAACATGCCTTGTTTGAAAACCTGAAGTTTTCCTTAAAAACATCACCCATGAAAACCCGAAGTTTTTTCATGCAAAATTAAACCAATACATGTCTATTAGAACCTGTATGTTCTACTCCTATGTGAATAGATTGATTTTTTTTTCCTCCATTACACTAACCACATCTTGTCCATCTATTTTGTGATAGGAACATGTCAAATTTGAACAAACTCGACTTCATCGCTTTGGAGGTCTCTGGAAGGAACTACCTCAAGTAGGTCTAAGATGTGAAGCTCCACCTCACTGCAAAGAACTTGTGTCCCGCTATTGAAGAAGAGACGGACAACCTTGTTGGTAAAGCTGAAAAAGCCACTACTATGATCTTTATTCGAAGACATATCCATGACGCTCTGCAAACTGAGTACCTTGCTGAGGAGGATCCACGTGCACTATAGGTCGCTTTGGCTGATCGTTTTGATCACCAAAATGACATATTCTTGCCTGAAGCAAGAGATGACCGGCAGCATTTGCGCTTCCAAGACTTTAAGTCTGTGAATGAATATAATTCTGAAGTTTGTCGAATCTGATCACTTCTTAAGTTTTGTAACGAAACTTTGACCGAAGATGATCTCTTGGAGAAGACCTATTCGACCTTCTATGCTTCTAATATTGTCTTGCAGCAACAATATAGAGCTCAGAAGTTCACTAAGTTCTCAGATTTGATCTCTGTTTTACTTCTTGCTGAAAAGCAGAACCAGCTGTTGATGAAGAATCATCAAGCTCGACCTACTAGGGTGACTAATGTGCCTAAAACACATTATAGCACAAATCAACGCCCAAAACGCCAAAAGCTACGTGGTAGGGGCGGCTAGAAGTCATCCCATCAAGGTCAACAGAGTCAAGGCCCATCTAAGGGAGGAAATAAAGCTCATAAGCGCTCAAACCTGGCTTCTAAGGCCCCTTAACTTCAAGAATAAAGGCAAAACACCTAAAACCATGGATGTGGATATGTGCTATCGCTGTGGTTCAAATGACCATTGGTCCCGTGTTTGCCGAGCTCCCAAGAAGGTTGTAGATGAATATCATTCTCGTTGTAAGAAGTTTGAATCAAACTTCGTGCAAGTGGACGAACCGGAGACTACAAAGATGGAGGTTTCTAACTTTCAAGAGGATAACACCCCTATGGAAGATTAGAATCTTTGACATAGACTTATTTTTAGTTGAAATAAGACAATGGGGTCGAATTCCACCTAGTGGCCGAACCCCTTCTGTGTTTTTTGGTTGATTTTTGAACAATTTTTCTTTATGTTTGGATTATTTGTTGGTGATTTGTTTTTTGGATATTAAGTTTTAATTAATTACCATCCTTGAATAAATAAAATTATTTTGAATTCATATTTGTTTTTAGAACTTTTATGCATGTGACCGATTCAAATTAATTTTTCATTCTAGGTATAACTAGTGGGGAAGTTAGTTGTCTGGCAGATAGTGCAACCACACACACTGTTTTGCGTGAACGCATCTATTTCACTAACTTCATAACTAAGAATGCACCTATGACAACCCTCTCAGGCACATCCAACCTGATTGAAGGATACGGTAAGACACGTATAATGTTGTCCAATGGTACAATCTTGACCATTGCTGAAGCACTCTATTCTCCACGTTTCGGAAGAACGTTGTTAAGTTTCAAGGACATTAGAGATAACAATTACCACGCTGAAACCCACGTAGAAAATGGAGTTGAATTTCTGTGCATAACTTCCTACGAATATGGCCAGAAGCGTATTCTAGAGAAGATGAAGCGTATCATGAGTGGTCTGTATATTATGACCATACGCCCCATAGAATGCCACTATGTGGCCTCCCCTACTACTGGGACACAAAATTACATGTTGGCATGATCGTTTGAGACATCATGGATGGATAGCGATGCGCCGTATCCTCAAATCATCACACGGGCATCCACTAACTCGAAGTTTAGGTTCGATCCAAGGAATCGCATGTCAAACATGTTCAGTGGGAAAACTTATTACTAAGCATTCTTATGACAAGATTCGTTCGAATCCTCCCATTTTTCTACAAGGGATTCATAAGGACATTTATGGACCGATTTACCCTCTCTGCGGACCATTTAGATACTTTATGGCTTTGGTTGATGCTTCCACACGTTGGTCACACGTGTGCTTATTGTCCACAAAGAATGCTGCATTCTCCAAACTGTTGGCTCAGGTTATCAAGCTCAGGGCTCACCACCCTGATTATCCAATCAAATCTATTCGATTGGATAATGCTGGAGAATTCACATCTAAAACTTTTGATGACTATTGCATGTCGGTTGGGGTTGAAGTTGAGCATCTTGTACCTCATGTCCACACCCAGAACGGCCTGGCAGAGGCTTTCATTCAGGGCTTACAAATGATTGCTCGATCGTTGGTCATAAGTACCAAGCTCCCGGTCGCTGCTTGGGGCCATGCAATATTGCACGCAACAAAGTTGGTCAGCTTGAGGCCTGTTGCGACACAACCATTTAGTGCCCTTCAGTTGGTTACCGGATACGAACCCGACATATCGCATCTGCGCGTTTTTGGTTGTGCGATATATGTGCCGATCTCGGTACCCTTACATACAAAAATGGGGCCTCAACGAATGATGGGAATCTATGTCAGATATGATTCTCCTTCAACTATTCTTTACTTAGAACCTTTGACAGGCGATCTGTTTACCGTTTATTTCGTGGATTGTCACTTTTATGAGACAGTCTTCACGTCGTTAAGGGGAGATAAGAACGTCAACGTTCCTGAAGAACGACGCGAATTATCGTGGACGACCCCCACATTGTCTCATTTAGATCCCCGCACCGCTCAGTTTGAAACTGAAGTGCAGAGCATAGCTCAGAGCGTACCAGATGTTTTCACTGATCTAACGTGCGTGACAAGATCATATATTCCAGCTACAAATACGCATGTGAAGATGGATGTACCAAATGTACGACATACTTCCCTCTTGGAGGCTCGAGACGCCAATATTGGTGATCCACTTATATTAGTGGCTAGCCAATCATCTACCCCTACATAAAAGCGTGGCAGACCTCTTGGTTCAAAGGATTCACACCATCTTAAGAGGAAATCCACGACATAAGGTCCCGAAGAACCTACCGTGAATCCGACTATCGCTTACTCATTCTATCCAACTCATGAGGAAATTCTAGATTATGGAAGCGTCCTTGAAAAGACGAATCATTCTTCCGAGAATCGTGAGATTTCGGTCTATTATGCTAGCTTAGATGATGTATGGCGTAGAAATGAGATGATTGTCGATGATGCATTAACATTTGTAGTAGCTATTGAGATTATGTTGAGCGATGACATTGAACCGTTTTCCATTGATAAATATCGACGTAGAACTGATTGGTCAAACTGGAAACAAGCAATCCAAGTCGAACTCGATTTGTGAGATCCCACATCGCCCATGGGAGTGGATCATGTGAGCCTTATATGTATATTCCCATCTCTACCTAGCACGAAGCCTTTTGGGAGCTCACTGGCTTCGGGTTCCATTGGAACTTCGAAGTTAAGCGAGTAGTGCATGAGAGCACTCCCATGATGGGTGACCCACTAGGAAGTTCTCGTGTGAGTTCCCATAAACAAAACCGTGAAGGCGTGGTTGGGGACCAAAGCGGACAATATCGTGCTACGGTGGAGGCGTACCCGGGTTGTGGTCGGGGCCCGGGCCGGGATGTGACACGATTCGCCTGTGAACGTAAGGTGTTTGGACCTGTAGCTCCTACTCCTCCACATGTGAAGCTCGTTGGCTACAAGTGGGTTTTTGTTTGAAAGCGTAATGAAAAGAACGAACTTGTGTGTTACAAAGCTCGTCTTGTTGCGTAAGGCTTCTCACAACGCCCCGGGATTGACTATGAAGAAACTTACTCACCCGTTATGGATGTGATTACTTTTCGCTACCTTATCAGTTTGGTAGTTTTCAAAAAACTGGATATGCAGTTGATGGACGTAGTAACCGCGTATCTCTATGGGGATCTTGATACGAAAATCTATATGAAAGTTCCCGAAGAACTTACATTGACTGGTTCAAATATTTCCAAACCCTGGAACACACTCTCAATTCGACTGAGGTGTTCACTCTACGGTTTGAAACAATCTGGAAGAATGTGGTATAACCGTCTAAGTGAGTATTTGACTAGTCAGGAATATGTGAACAACGAACTATGCCCTTGTGTGTTCATTAAGAAGTCACATTCTGGATTTGCGATTGTTGCAGTATATGTTGATGACATGAACCTTATCGGAACTCTTGAAGAGCTCGCGAGAACTGCCATGCACCTGAAGTCCAAATTTGAGATTAAAGATCTAGGTAAGACTTGATACTGTCTCGGTCTCGAGATAGAGCATTGTTCAGATAGAATCCTAGTACATTAATCGAACTACACCTCGAATGTGTTGCGCCGTTTTAATTAGGGCTGGTTTGGTATGGGATACCGAACCAAAAATGGCATACCAAATCCCGAACCGAAAATTTTCAGGACGAAAATCTCATGACCGATCCCGAACCGAAATTTCGGGATTCCCAAAATATTTTTGGTATTTTGGAATTTCCCGAAACTGAACATCATCAGAATCCAAATCATCTAGATTAAAATTGAAATCATCCAAACCTGCATTAAAAATCCAAATTGAAATCAGAGACATAGTAACAGTGAATCAGTGAAAGATTTATGGTCGAGAGAGAAACAGAGTGAAGAGAGAGACTCGTGTCATCCTCCTGACCCGAGCCCCTAATTCGAAACCCTAAGCCCCAATTCGAAACCCTAAGCCACAATTCGAAACCCTAACCTTAATTCGAAATCCCACACACACAGAGAATCACTGAAGAGAACCGGAGGTGGGGATGAAGCCGTGAGGTGTGGTGGTGGCCGGAGTGGAGATAGTTCGTCGGAGTCAGATTGTTAGATGGTGGGTGGCTGCTGAGCTTCGAATCCGAGAAAGAGAGAGAGCCTGAGACTGAGTGAAGGCAGATGAGAGGCGAAATGAAATGAGAGAGAGTGAGTAGGGATGAGAGGTGAAGGTTTTGGATTAGGTGGAAGGAAAGGTTAGGTGGTTTCTGGGTTGTAGATAGAGAAAGAGAGAGATTTATGGGTTATAGTATAGAGAAAATGAGATAATACGAGAAAGAGATGACTGATGACATTGAGACAGAAAATAAGAGGGAGAGAGAGACATGGCTCTGTCTTTTAGAAAGCAAGCACGCAACCCATCCCATTCCCATGTGCTTGATGCAACTTTTGTCAGCACCACCACACTACACTTTAGTTATTTTAATAATATAATAATAAAACATTACACATTCCAACACACACTGACACACACACACATATACACATGTATGTATGTATGTATGTATGTGTGTGTATATATATATATTACAGTTTGGTTCGGGAATATCGAAAATTTCAAAGTGTGAGACCGAATCCCATACCGAACAATTTGGGATCGGTTCGGTACTAAAATTTTCGAGATTTTTGGTTCGGTATTTTTTTGGTTTGGTTTCGGTATGGTTTGGGATTTTCGGTATTTTTTTCCAGCCTAGTTTTAATGAGGATAAAGTGAAGCCTTTGAGTACTCCTATGGTCGTTCGATCGCTAGATGCAAAACAAAATCCCTTCCGTCCAAAGGAGGATGATGAAGAGATTTTGGAGCCTGAAGTTCCTTATCTAAGTGCGATAGGCGCTTTATTGTACTGAGCTCAATGCACTAAACCTGACATCTCCTTCGCTGTTAATCTTTTGGCAAGATACAGTAATGCACCTACACGCAGACACTGGACTAGCGTGAAAGACACCTTCCCTTACCTTAAGGGTACTACGGATTTGGGCTTGTTCTATTCCTACGGATCCTCAAGTGATGCCGTACCCCCTGCTTCTCGAGTCGATTCTAGCCTTGTTGGTTATGCCGACGCGTGATACTTATCTGATCCGCACAAGGCACGTTCTCAAACAGGTTATGTCTTTACCATTGAAGGCACTGCAATCCCTTGGAGGTCAACTAAACAGACCTTAGTTGCCACTTCGTCTAACCATGCTGAAATTCTCACCTTACATGAAGCAACTCGGGAATGCTTTTGGTTGAGAGCAGTTGTAGGCCATATTCAAAGCTCATGCGATCTTTATCCCGCCGTTGATGTCCCAATGACGATCTTTGAAAACAACGCAGCATGCATTGAACAGGTCAAGAAAGGTTACATCAAAGGAGACAATACCAAACACATTGCGCCGAAGTTTTTCTTTTCACATCAATAACAAGAGCATCAAAAGATTGAAGTCACGCAAATTCATTCACAAAATAATTTGGCCGACCTCTTCACCAAATAACTGCCGAAGACGACATTTCAGAAGCTTGTTCATGGAATTGGTATGCGTAAACTTTCTGAGTTGTAACTTTGCTATTTCTCTTTGGAATTGTTTCAAACTCAGGGGGAGTATCTTGAAGATACTTACTTGATCTTAATGTACTTTTTTCCCTACGATTAGGAGCATTTTTTCCACTGGGTTTTTGTTACCTAACTAGGTTTTAACGAGGCACCCACCTTGGGCTGGTCATATCCCTGATGACGTCCCGTAGACGTTTCTTTTGACTTTGCATTTCTCACGCATTTTTCCTTAGACTATGTATTTTGTCCCTCATCGGGTTTTTGCCAGAGCCTTAAGATTTTTTAGTGAGACTTACTACTTATGCAAGTTCCTACCTTATTAAGAATAAGCGTTGTTCCTTAGAATCAGTGCCGACGAGTTGACTTCCTCAACTTCTACATGATGCTAAATCTACCTTGAGTATTTACACATTCAAGGGGGAGTGTTGTAAACTTTCATAGTTTAAGTGTGATTGTGTAAATCCTATATTAGATTTGATTCTAGTTATCTTTTCCTATTACAACTTGTATTACTTGGAGATGAAGGAATATCTTCTCTCATTTTACTCCTATAAATAAAGACACAATGTAGAAGAGATAACACACGCCTTCCCCTACAATTCTACAAACACATCTCTCTCAATTTCGCTACCCTTGCTGCCGGCCCTATTCCATTTGTTGGATAAAATAGGCTACAACATAAGATTTATAATTTAAGGGTGCTAAAATTTCCAAAAAAAAAATAGAACGTAAAGAAAACAAAATAGATGTGTGTAGATAACTAGAGATTACGTTCGAGAAGGTTGCCGAAAGCAGGGGAGTGCTGGGGAGCGTGGGAACAAATTAAAGACGTGTCCGTTTCGGAAATATTCCGCACCGAAGGAAAGCAGAGCGACGCGGTGAAATAAAACTGATCCATCCCTCTAGCGGTCCACCGGAGGAAGAAGAAGAAAGAAACCGAGAAATCTAGAGAGATGGCTGTGAATCCTCAACTGTTCCCCAATGGAATGCCCGTTCCTTTCGTGAACGAGATGTTCGTTTTGGCCAGAGACGGCGTCGAGTTCGAGGTCGATAAGATTCCCGGGTTCGTATTCGCTTACAATTTTGATTGATTTCTTGCGACTCAATTCTATTCTGCTAGTATTAATGATCAAAGCCCATCAAAGCATTCAATCTTCATCCTTCTCAAATGGGGTTTGATTGGAATTTTGATTTGATGGTTGTTTAATTTAAAGTTGCTACATTTATTTGATTTGATTTCTGTGGAGTTGTTGGAAGAAGATTGCAGCAGTGTCCGACTGTTGTTTGTTTGTTTGGGTAAATTGGAATTGGTTTCTGTATTGAGCATTTGCCTCCAACTTGCACTTGCAGATATGATGGTGGTCGTCTGAAAGCAAAAGGAACAATCTACTTGTCAAATATACGGATGGTCTTTGTTTCCAACAAGCCTGTTGGGAGCTTTTTTGCTTTTGATATGCCCCTGGTATGTGCTTCGTGCTGCTAACTCTAAAATGCTTTCCTTTCGTCCTTCTGTTGCGGTTTTCTTTCAGAAGTTCATTTGAAGTGAATAAACTTTTTCAAAACCTGATGATTCTTATGTAATTCTTTTTTTTTGTTAGTGTGTATCAAATTTGTGAAGCCTTGAATTTTTATTTGTTAATGTTCAGTAACAAGAAATATCGTTCGGAAGTTCGGAACTGCCAGACTCATACTAACATGAAACTATAAAATGTAGACAGACATATAATCTGGTATATAAGAATAGGAATTTGTTCAACGCTCAAATGGAGGCTGTAACACTTTATTTTTGTTGATTATAACCGTGTAAGCCCCTTTTGATGTTTATATCAAGTCCGAAACAACGAGCTTTAATTTTTTAAACTAGACCAAGCAGATGTATTGCTTTTGGCATGTTTAGCTTGCTGAGTTCTTAGTCTGTTTCCCTATTGTGAGCTACAATGAGACTTTGTTGGAAGAATTAAAAACATTCCACAAAAGGGTAAAACCCTACTGAAAAAGAAAACCCCACACCCTAGTTGGGAAGCACTCTCCATCCACTTCCCCCTTTCCCATGTGCCCAAAAGCTCGCTGCGCCATTTGTGAGCGTCTTTTTAATTCACTGACCCAATTTCAAATACTTGATTTGATGTCAATCATGAGCTCAGCTTCCCCTTTATTTTTAAGTATCTTTATTTATTGTTTCTCTGCAAATCTATGTTTTGGGCTATTTAGCATAATTACTAAATCCTTGGTAATGATCTTATGATTAATTCGAGGGCCCTCGACTGGATCATAGGTATAGGACAGTAGGATCCTGATTTCCTGCGTCTCTCATTGCCATTATCTAACCAAGACTATGAACAGTTTGAAACTACAACATATTTAATCAACCTTTTATGTCACAAATTTGTCATAAACCAGAGTCAGCCATGATCCGCCACTACAACCACCCTAATTTTCACTGTCAACCATTATAATCGCACAGCAGTAATAAAGTGATATCCAACAGTTTTTGGATTTCAGTCCCTCACTGGTGCATATTTGTAGGGACTTGGGCGAGTGCAACTGTTATTATGTGTGTAAGGCTTAAAAGCATTTTTTATGTGACGATTGACCCTTTGTCTCTGTGCAGTTTTCACTCATAGTTGGTGTCTCTTCCTGTGTTTCATTTGTATCTATTTATTTTCATCTCGCTGACCTTTGGATTCATCCGTTTTTCAGCTTTATGTCCATGGTGAAAAGTTTAATCAACCAATTTTCCACTGCAACAATATTGCTGGTCAGGTGGAGCCAGTAAGTATATGTGTTAGAGGATTTCAATTATTGGCCATCCCATATCCCCGTTTCTGATTTTGGAGATCTTATCGGTCTTGATGGCTAATTTCAGGTGGTTCCAGAAGGTCAGCATGGGGCTCTTTATTCCACTCACTCATTCAAGATTTTGTTCAAAGAAGGGGGCTGTGGGACGTTCGTTCCACTCTTTTTCAACTTGATCTCCGCAGTGAGACAATATAACCAGTATCAACACCCCAACGCTGGGTCTCAGCCTCGTGTGGATCCTTTGCAAGCAGCACAAACTCCTGTTGATGAGATGATGAGACATGCGTAAGTGAACGAATTTTGCTGTTTTATGCTTGTAGTCAAGTGGCTCTGTGGCTGAAGAGAACGATCACTGGTTTAACTATGATTTCCTAATTTTGCAGGTATGTCGATCCTAATGATCCAACGAGGATCTTCTTGCAGCAGCCCACTCCAGAGGCTCAGCTGAGGCGGCGCACATACCAGTCACAGCCCGCAGAACATTAATTGTAGTACGTTTACAAATTGAATAAAATTACATGTTTTAAGAACCCATATTAGTGTGCCGTTTAACTGGATTATAGCTACAATACATTTTGTAAGAAGTCTGTTTCTACTTGTATATTACTTAGACTTCTATTGTGAGTAAATAATCCGTTGAATCTTCGCTGTGGATTCGTTACATTTTGGCCTTGAGCGTGTAATTCCTGAAAGTATGTGTTATTGTTTGTTTTTTTGGGATTTTCTTTAACTGTTGTACTGGTGGTGTCATTCAGTTTCTACGACATTCGCCGTGTTTCACAAAATATGGTGCAAATCATACATGTGGTACAAGTGTGATATTCAGCTTTAGAAGTGTAAAGATACAACGCCGGAACTTCGTTTAGGCGGACAGACGCAGTGAGCTTCTTTTGAGCCACAGCTGGTATGCAGTCATGTGGAAGGAGTCGTAACCTTTCGGAGTCTCGTGCCAAACAAAATGCCGACGAACCTTGATCAAATTACGGTACAACCTTGCATACGATTGTCTTGTTATCGACAACAATGTCTTCTTCAACAAGGAAACCTCGCCACTGTTGACAATAACTGAGAACTTGGTCCAATCCAAGACATTAGCAAATGGAAGCTCGTAGTGGTTGGATATTATAACCGGAATGCAGCCGTAGTGTATTGCATCGCTCACTCTCGCAGTGTTGACCTCGTAGCCTCTGACATGGAGGCAAAACTTGCTCCTCCGAAACCCTTCTTCGTAAGGGTAGGACGGGTTGCCGGGAAATATGTCCATGCGAGTGTCGTTGCCCCATAAATCGATCAGCTGTTGGCGAATGTTCGAGTTTTGAATTCGTCCTGAGAAGTAAACAAGCGTATCCCTGCATTGAGCATAACATCGCATGTTATATTGCTATTGCAAATGCGGTTTTATCGCAGCAACGGAAAACAATCATGCATATGATTTTGATGCGGGTGTGATTATTTAACCCATTAACACTATCGAGCTTGGTCGATCTAGACGAAGTGATTAGCGTGGTATTAAATTAACAGTTGGACAAAGAAATTAAGCATTACCCAAATACAAAACATACAAACTAAAATGTTGGGTTGGATATGGTACCTGGCATGTGGGGGGTTGAGGGATTGCTGAGGAGGCCGTGGCCAAACCTGCGGCAAGGCGACATCTTTATGCGTAACATACAATCTCTGGAAGTAGCTGGAGGAGCAAGTGAGCTGGATCGCATTGTTGCGCAGCCCGGCGTGTTGGGCGGCGGCCTCTCTGCAAACAGAGTGACAGCAGGCGTAGAAGTGGTCGGCGCCAGAGGAGGCGTTCCAGAACTTGAAGTCTCGGCCGACGGCGGCAGTGTAATTGGCGACAAACTCGGCGATGGAGGACTCGGAGTGGACACGGGGGTCGTTGCGGAGGACATTGACGGAGAATGGGAGGAAGAAGAGGTGGGCATTTTGTGGGTCGGTGGTGACGAGGGAGCTGGAGAGGAGAGAGAGCTTGAACATGTGCTCGCTGAAGTAGTTTCCGAGCTTCGGGTTGAAGGGGTTGGGATGGGGGAGGAAGACGGCGGGGAATGAGGCGAAGCAGGGGAAGGAAGGGGGATCGGAATTGTTGGAATTGGTGGGGTAGACGTAAATCTTGAAGCTTTGGAGCATTTCTCGGAAATCGGCGGCGAAGAGGTCCCAGTCGTGGTAAGGGCCTGAATCTGGAGGAGGAGGAGGAGCTGACAGACCCAAATTGTGGCTGTTTTGTTTGGATAAGTGGAGGGGGAAGATGGAAAACAAGGAAGCGGAGGAGACGGCCAGCGCCAGCACTGCCGCCAGGAGCAGCCGGCGTTTGAGGTTGGGCATTTTCTTACGTGATGAATACAGAGGATGAATCTTGTTGATCCAAACTTGTGGAAACTCCGACGGGAATGTGATTTTCGAACTCTATCTTCACACTATTCTTCAATATTTTTTGTTTTTTAATACAAATAATGACCGGCCAGCGAATTGGGCTACATCATAAAATTTGGGTGACGATGGACCCACCCACCAACTCTAATTCCCCACCCATTTTTAATGAAAATCTTAATGACGTCTCTAACTTTTTGCACCTAGACTTCCTGCCATCTTTAATCTTTAATCTTTTGCTTTTGTTGGATTTATTCTGAAAATTAGAACAATGTTATTTTTTTATTTTTTATTTGTTTAATCTTCACTATTTTTCTCTTTCTCTTATGCTCATTAATAGGTTTTTTGTTTTTTGTTTTTTGTTTTTTGTCAAACGATCTATTTTGTTGGATTAGGAAACAATGGAGTTTGAATCCACTTTTCTTTTCACCACTGTAGTAAATGGTCACTTGCATACCCATTAATAGTTTGTGTATAGCAGTATAGCACAAGTCTAAAATTATTGTAAAGTAGTGACAATTTATTATTAGTTGAGACAAACAATGAGAGTGAATGACATTTTTACCCCAACATCTTAACGCAGATTTAACGGAAGACTGATGAAAATAATAAATTGGATTGACATTGCTAACATGTTTGGTCAAGCCCGCGGTATTGTTCATCTTAACGAAAACCCACATTTTTACACTAAAAAATCAAACCTGGTACTATTCACTTTACCTTTTATTTTGTCATTATCTTTAAAACTCAAAGTTTTCAAGCCATTTTTATTAGTTTTACTTATAAATTACTAGTATATTGGCACACATAAAGTGTGAGAAAATTTTTTATTTTTGTTTTTGAAATAGAAGGAGAGAAGGAGAGAAGAAGAGAGTGATAGAGAATGTGGGAGTGAGAAGTTTTTTTATTTTTAATTAGAGATGTGTTAAGATTACATGTAGGTGAGGCTTTGAAAAAAAAACAGCAAATTTCGGTTGTGTGAAATAATATTTCTACCTCATATTTCTTATTCATGTTCTGTTTTAATTAAATGATTAAACTGGTAATTTCATAATAATTTTGATTGATAATAAGTGTTTTATTAAGTAGTAGAGATAAACTTTAATTGTCTAAATGGATGTCAGAATCAGAAGGTAACTGCAACCAGACAAAGCTTTCTTCGTAAGTTACAAAAACTTTGTCTGTTGTAGGACTATAAGAAGAGCCGGGAACGGTGTCGTTTACTGGGTGTGGTCAAGTTGGGCCACATCACCAATTTCAATTATGCACAAGTCGTTTAAGTTTTGAAGAAAGAAGACGATGACAGGCAGCTGACCATTTGAACAAGAGCGAAAAAAATACAGTGGAATTTGAATCTAAAGATCGAAGCTTTTGCATTTGGGTCGGAAAAAGCTGAAGTCTTTGAGCAGAAAAAGCATGGCCAGTTGCTGGGTTAGGAGTCCGCAGCCCCATCCCAATCTCCACCCTCATCAATCTTTCAGTAAGCGGCTGCTGATTCAGCCGCAGAGCCGCGTCCTCAGCCTCTCGGATACTCAGCGCCGTCGTCGGAGCAGAATCTGCTGCAACTACGACGACGAAACGACCAGGAGACAATCACAACCACCAAGTCGACAGGGGCCACAACCAACTGGGATTCAGCTCTACTCTGAGATTGAGAGGTAAGTTGTTCAGGCAGTGTGTGTGTGCCTGCCCCTTTGCATCCTGGGGTCGAATTACGCTGAACTAGAGTAGTTTAGAATATCGCCTTCTCGATTTTTTTTTAAATTTTTATCTACTTGTAGATTACTTACGGAGACAGTGAGGCAAGCCCAAGGTCGTTGGGATGGTACAGGCGACTGGACTCAAGTTGAGGTATCATTTCATGCTTTTTTCGGCTTATCACATCGGTTTTAGTTTCATTCATGTATGCACAAGGCTTTCTGGAATCTGCACAGGTCAACATTCACAGGATTTCAAATTTTGTTTCAGTTATGTTTATATTCCGTGATGAATTCTGTATTCGGAACCACTTCCGGGTGTTTATTTAGTTAAAGGTCCATTATCCAAGTGAATTCTAGAAAGATGGCCTTGGGATGAAACTAGATCAAATTTTCATAGTGGATCGAAACTTGGTTTCGTGGTGGATCAAAACTTGTCGAATCTGCGTAGCAAGTTTTACTTTTTGTTTTGAGTTGCGAAAGCAAGGTTTGTAATGTTGAAACTGTACAAGGAAACAATACATGTCAAACACCCCGATCAAATTATACTCTCATTAGTAAGGACTTAAGCAGCCTCAGAGTTTCTTCTTTACTTGGTCATCCTTGCTTAGGGGCGTCCGTTTCCTTATTCGCCTTGAAGTGCAACTTATACAAGTTCACACGGACTATTCAAAATGAAAGATGAGTAAACCAGGTAGTGGCTGCAGATGTTAATCCAAGAAACTTTCTTGAGCATTTCATAAGGCTCTAGCTTGAAAGCCTACGAACCTTTTTTCAAGGAATAAATAGTATATGTTAGACACTGATTGAAAAAGCGGCCATATGTTTTTTTTACTCTATCTCTTGTATGTTTCATTTGTGGGAAGGATATTCTTCATTCATAACCTTACTAAACCTATCTATCATTATATATTTCAGGGAGCATGGGTTCTCAAACCTAGAAACTCAGAACCCAAGGCCGTTGTACATTTTATTGGTGGCATATTTGTTGGAGCTGCCCCTCAGCTTACCTACCGTTTGTTTCTTGAGCGCCTCTCAGAAAAGTGAGATTCAGTTAAAACTTTGGTTGTCTGGTAATTAACTTGAATGGTTTGTATCATGCATATACAGCTTATATGCTTTCCTGATTTCTTTTATTAGAAAGTTGTATTTGATCTTTGTCTATCTACTATTGGTTTTGATGGAATTTTCCGCTTTTGAGAAAGAAGAAAATATGATTCAGCCATTTATGTGTTGTAGGGGTATTTTGGTGATTGCAACACCATATGCTAGTGGATTTGATCACTTCTTCATTGCAGATGAAACCCAATTCAAATTTGATAGGTGTTATCGATTTCTTAAAGAGACGGTGTGTTTTTATTTCTTATCTTCAGAATCTGTATTTTTCGAATTCTGCTTGATTTTCTTCCTTAGGTACACAAAACCTGAGATGCTTGATTGTACAGGTTCAAGATCTTCCTACTTTCGGCATTGGCCACTCTTTGGGATCTGTCATCCACCTTTTGATCGGTATTGCCACTTTTTTTTCCTAACTGCTCTTAAGAGTGCAAATCTTTTGGGTTTTAGAAACTCATTACGTTGGTGGCTGAATGGTTGGTTAGGTTCAAGATATGCTGTTCAAAGAAACGGGAATGTGCTGATGGCATTCAATAACAAGGTATTTAACCTCCTGACTTCATTGGTATACATTTCAGAACTCGGTAAGAAGAGAAGAAATTGAGATGAGTAGTGGTGGAATTCTCACTATTTCTAACAGTTTGCTTTATAATTCTGTTCTCATTTAGGCTGAAACCAGTTGAACTATACACCATCTCTTAACATCTCATGCACATCTCACGTGCATCATAATTACGTATAGAACGAAACAAAAGATAACAAGTAAAAACATATGCATAATAACACGATATATGGTTTCTAAAAATGTTTCGGTAGAACATTTGATATTAAAAACATTGTTTCTTTCATAATTTGACAGGAGACAAGCTCAACTATTCCTCTGTTCTCACCTGTTGTCGTTCCAGTTGCTCAAGGCCTTGGACCAATTTTATCACAGATTGCATCATCACCAACAATCCGCCTAGGGGTGAGATTTCTAAAATTAACGTGTTGTAAATTTGTACATACATGTATATTTAGTTTTTAAATGATGACACATGAAGCGTGATTATATAATCATCTCATCGAGGAATTCCATTATTCATTTCTAGTGACAAAGAAACTCCGACATTGAAACGCTTGCAGGCAGAAATGACTTTGAAGCAATTTGAAAACCTTAGCCCTCCCATCATGAAGCAAGTTTTTCCTTTAGTTGAGCAGCTCCCTCCACTGTATATGGACTTAGTTAATGGAAGAGAAGATTTTGCTCCAAAACCAGAAGAAACTCGGCGACTAGTAAGCAAACCTATAACTATTTACAAGTTGCTTCTATGCTTCTCTTCATATTTAATGTTAAGGTGTACCACTTAAATTTTCCCACTATTGATGCTTTTTCTCAGGTAAAATCATACTATGGTATTTCCCGGAATCTTCTGGTGAAGTTCAGGGATGATATGATCGACGAGACTTCAACTTTGGCACAGTTGCTAATTTCAAATTCAGCCATCAGTTCTATGCTAGACATGTCAATTCGCTTATTACCTGGAGATCACGGGCTTCCTTTGCAACAGGTGAATTTTGTGCCAAACATAGTGGGGAAATAAATCTCCGTAGCTTTTATTTTTGGACATCTGTACGTCAAATGTATACTTAGAATCCCCGGGTGCAGTTCCAGTTTGATCCATCTCTAAAAGAGGAGCATTTTAGATAAATAATATTTCTATCGTGCAGGCTCTCCCAGATGTGCCTCCGGCAATGGCAGATGCAGTAAATCGCGGAAGTGAGATGTTGGCTAATCTCACTGTCGGGACACCATGGGAGACCGTTGCTAAAGAAGTAGGCAGCACATGGGGTGTAGACTCAAAGGTACTTCGTGCAGAAGCTTCAAAAGACTTAGGCCTGCTTGTGGATGTGATTGCGTCGTGGATAACTTCAAATGCAGGTCCAAAGCTCTTGAAGCCGTGATGAGTTGGGCAAATAATGGCATACAAATCAGACCAAAGTTTTTATCTCGCCGAGACAAGGCCATGGTTTTCGATAGGACGATGAAAAGAAATGAATTGGAAATAAAATCTTGTTCATATTCATGTAATTTCAAAGATGTTCGAGTATAGATAGAAGTAATCAAAACGTGTGTAAATGTACATTTGCTGGGTTGTAAGTTGTAAGTTGTAGCAGAAGCAGCTTTTCTCTGAAGAAGAAAAATAGTTGTAACATAAACAAGCATCAGAAACAAGGATAATGATAGTTTACTGTTACTATTGATTCATAAATACGCGACTGCAATGTCCGAAACGGTCTCAAATAGAATAGCTCCGCTCGCGAAATTCGTCCCCTTACTAAAAAATCTAGCTCATAGTTAGGCACCTTACTAAAAAATCAAGCTCATAGTCAGGAACGGGATGAGATGATCCGCAGGTGGTCTGCTATTGCCTGCCCCTTGCCTTTCTCGTTTAGGGTGTGACGTACACAATATCGAACTCTGAGAGTAACATCTGCCACATTGCTGTACGGCCCGTGAGGGCTGGCTTTTCAAAGAGATGCTTCAGCGGGCCCATATACAGCAAAACCTCTCTAAAGTCGTAAAAAATTTCGGTCCCAACTTCGGACAAGTTATGTATTGAATTAAACTCCATATCGTAATAAGTTTTAATTTTTCTTAGTCCCAACTTAAGTAAACACGCCACCATATAGTTAGAATTATCAACGAGTAATATGCAAGAAATAAAATTCTTGGCGCCCAAGAAATCCAATTTAGGAAATACAAAATTCATTAAGGATAAATAAGTCAATAATAATATCTTTTAACTACCACTCTATTAAGTAATAACCTAAGTTATAAAATTGATTTGGTCCCAACTGTATATAACTTTAGGAAGGTTTTACTGTAAATACGAATCTGCAGTATATATGACAACTCATCCGTCGGATATATAGGCATAGCGCAATCTGACTTCTTAGCGAATCAAACGAAAGGATGACACAATGAGCAGCTCAACCCTCCCGTCTCTTTGCATCTAAACTTCATGATACAGATACAGGCCAAGGCCAAACCGAGCACATGCTCTGCAGAAAGCAAGTTGCTCAGCTGCAGCAACTGGATCGACAATATCGTCACTGGGTGTTACTGTTCCACTTGATTCACGGTGTGCCTGCATTGGTGCATCACATCAAATATTAGAACTGTAGGTGTTGTCATATGTTCCTCAAGGCACCATTTTAAAACAGGAGATTTACAATTGAAACTTGTGGAGATAAAGACTATGACAACAATTCGACGATGGTGAAATCATATATAACATTGGCAATGCACTACTCCCCGAAAACAAGGCATCCAGCCAATAGTTATACATTACCTCACTGCCTTTGATTTTGAACTAGACGAGATAAAGACGAGATAAAGACATGCTTCTAATTGTTTACTAGTGTAGAATGTTTCGCTCTTTCCTTAGGCATTTTCTTGCGTATAAGGTTTGTGATGCTGTCTGGGCACTCAGTTTTAGGTTATTTAACATTTCAAGAATTCAAATTCACATTCCCATTCAAAACTAACTTCAGTATGTATTAAGTGCTCGTTAGCATAACGTTTTTGTCTTCCACCCAAGTCTCCATCTTAAAACTATCATGAAAATTCTAAAAAGCGCATCAACCACCAAAAAGATAAGATGAAGGAGACTCTCCAAACCTCTTAAATTAACAGTACAATAAAGATTCACTTCCTAATACTTGATAGTACCAGTTGTTTTTAGGACCACGATTCCATAAATTCAAAGCAATCAATCACACAGAAAAAAAATTACAGTCAGAGGTATGAATATTATTCTCACATGTAACTAGTTATCAAACATGATATTTTATAATGTAGAAATAAACCGCAATAGATAGAAGAAGGGCCATACCTCTCCATCAGATCCACGTACAGTGACACGGTATACCACAGTCACGCTTCCATTGTCAGAAAATATAACATCCCGAACTTCTCCGCACCATCCTGTAAAAGAGAATGTTAGCAACTGATAACATGTGGAGATTCACTAGAAATTAAATTACGTGGTCAGAGAAAGTAAATTTAGTCACAGTTCACTACACAGGGCAAGAGAGAGTAGCAGTCGGGCGAACTACCTGAAGCTCATAAACTTGAATTGGGTTGCTGATCTTAATACTCTGCCTAAAACTCATAATGAAGGCATCAAGGTTTCGTAAACTAAAGACGAATTTGGGATTAAGAGCAATGACGAAGAACATGCACTCCAATTACCAAACATACATCTTAGTAGTGTACTTGCACAAATATTGAAGAATGATTGAAATGAAAATTGCACATAACATGGCATCTCCTCGCCGAAACGCATGAGACTGATGAAGATTACAGATAGCTAATTGCTTACTAAAATCAGATTAACAGTTAAAAATACACCAATTACCAAGTATTGATTACAAAAGGGGAGAAACAATTTGCAAAAATTTTCTGAAAAAAAAGAGAGGGTATTTTAGAGCAATTTAAAATTGAGATTATAAGGAATTATGATTGAAAGCTTATGAATTTGCAAATTGAGAAGATGAGGAAAAGAAGGGACACACCAGCAGCGTAGAAGCTCAACATCCGGTTCGCATGGTACCTAACCAACACACAAAATTTCCATGAGATTTGTTTGGTCAACGAGAAAATCAAATGAGAGAGAAAAGAAAATTACCAGGGGATGAAGGTGGAGGAGGGACTTTCAGCTGCCGTCTGGATGATGGAGGAGGGACTTTCAGCTGCCGTCTGGATGATGTTATCAGGGATTCGCTTGTTGAGGTCTCTTAGGATTTCAGTGAGAGGGCGAGTGATGAGGGACGAGTTGGAATACGAAAACGATTTGTCTAGGGGCACCACATAATTCGAATTGGGCACATCGCCACCGCTGCTGCTCTTGCATGCGATCATACAAACCCCTCCTCCTCCTCCCGTTCTCCTCCGACCCCGGATTCCAGCTCCGACCACTCGAGTTCGGAGCCGGATGGAATCGACCCGACGCGGAACCGGGGCGGATTTCGGGAGCAGAACATTGCTGCAGGTACTGGTCTGCAAAGCCATTGTTAGTTAGTCCACGCTCCTCCACACCCCAACTCTTTCTCTCTCCTCTGAAACTCCAACGCTCTCTCCTCTGAAACTCCCTCTCTCCCTAGAATCTAGGCGTCCGGGGGCGGGGACTGGTAGATGTGAAGACGATCGATTGCTTGTCCAAATTCTGAGAAAATGGCGACACGTGCGGCCGAAGATCACAACTTTTTTTTTTTCTTTCTTTACTTTTATTTTATTTTATTTTTTTGAGTACTTTTCGTTGCGCTTCAATTTTGACTATTGATTTTTTAAAATTTATTTATTAGGGTATTGTCATTTTAGTCTTTATTGAACAATTTTAGTTTTTATTTAACATATATTTTTTACGCAATGATCAAAATGTTTGATGGTAAACTTTTATTTATTTCAAATTTTAAGAATGAAAATGAGGAATTATGTCAATCTCAGATACCATTTTAGCTAAAATGCCAACACTGAATTTCATCTAAGTTTACGCTCAATTTTTATAGAGTAGTGTTATTCACACACTCATTTTTTACTTCTCATACTCTTGTTAATTTTTTACTATTGTTCTTCTTCAATTCATTTAATCTAAGAGCTAAAATTTAAAAATAGTGTGTCATAAGTAAAAATAAGTGTATGAAAAACATTATCATTTTTTTTATACACACCATTAAATTATAAATGTAACTTTTTCTAAGTTCACCAAATTTATTCCTTAGAATATCCCTTAAACATCATCACCAGAGACACCAACAGGGGGCTACTGATCTGATATGCTGAACAAGATTTTTGTATAAATCTATATGCAGGGAGATGTTTTGATGGGGTCTAATTGATCAAGAAGAGGATTTGGGCTAACCATGGTTAGACATTGCTGAAATTATTTTGAAATCAGTTTTTAAAAAAAAAATTTGATACTAAAATTGTATTTAGTAAATGAAAAAAAAAATGTATTTTTGATCAAAATCATAAATCGAAAACAGCAAAAAGCAACAACCCCAGCAGCCACCCAGTAACCCCAAATCCCCAACCTACCCACCCAACCCTAGCAGCCATCACCACACGCCCCAACCCGCTTCCCCACCGTATGGACCCACGTACTCGCAAGTTGCACCCCGGAGTTTGGTGAGTTATAAATATACAAGGTGTTGTACACCAACCCTTCAACTAAGTGAACAACTATTTCTAATTCGTTGGTGATTAGATTAAATTAAATGTAATCTTTCTCGTCATAATACGTTGATGCTACTGCTTCAAGCCTTAATATGATCATAATTTTAATTTTAATTTTTAAACATCCGCAACATGTTGATCATATGATTAAAGTTGATGACATAATGATCAGAGTTCAACAACATATCAAATTTCTTTGCGGATAAAATTACTTTTTTTTTTCCCACTTCTGGTACAAGTCCTATGAAAAGAAATGAATTCAAAAACAAGACGTTTGCCCAAAAACGATGATTAAGATAAGCCACTCAAAATGCTTGTTTTCTTGCACGACAAATAGAAGTTGACGTGAGCTCGATCGATCGATCGCACACGTCGCCATCCTTCATAACAAGTACATGAATTCAAACGTATTTTTTAGCAAATCCACGACAAAGATGAATTGAATTTTCATTCTTACGGTACCAAGTGAGGAAAGACTAGGAAAATGATATAGATAATCGTTTTTACATTGGTCCAATCTCCACCCCATATATGTAGCCGATTTTTCTTTGGTAACTACATGCACTAAGCGCTGACGTTTTTTTAAGCTGTAGTATCATATTCAAAGGTTAAACTTTAAGTTTTTGATCAAATCTAACGATCAATCATGTAACGATAGTTCGTGTTTTTAGGTACCAAAGAGAAAAATTGCTATTTAACAGTTCAGTAAGAACTATCCACCTACTTCATTCATAGAAGAGTCTTACTCTTGTATCAAAGTGTGAGTGAAGTGCCGATTTAGTCCATAAACTATCACTTCAATGAAAATTAGGTCCCTGAATTATTTTTTTCGGTAAAATAAGTCCCTAAATTCATTAAAAATTCCTAATTTCATCCCAAAGCTATTTTATCGAATTTTTCTTCAACTTAAGTCACTACACATACTTTAGAATGTAATACCGTCATTTTCTTGCCTATAAGCCATTCACATTTTATATAGGTTGCAAATCTAACATCTAATTTACCATTCAAACTTAACTTACACTTTTTTTTTATGAAAAACTACCAATTTACTCTCCAAAATTAACTCCATATACTATTTCTTTATGAAAAACTACCAATCTATCATCTAATGTGTATCACATGCAAGTAACATTACATATGCATTTCAGTCTTTCCCTGACCACCCTTAAAGCAAATAATAGGATGGTAGTTAAGACCAAAAGTAAATTACTAAACAGATTGCTACCGAAAACAAGTTTAGTAGCCACCTCTTCCAGCTTTCTATAAAAATTCTGCTGCACTTCATTGCGGATGCTTTGCACATCCATAGCATAATCTCTGTGGTCTTCCACCACCATTAAACCCTGCAGTCGCTGCCTCAATATCTCCAAGGCACCATCCAACCCACAAAAGTTCTTAAAAACGAGAGGCTCGAGAGCTGCGGTTGTCCTGAGTTGCAGAAGATTCTTAAGCGCAACGAGGGCCTGCATACCATTGCAAACAAAGAGTAACTGATCGTCATAAATGCCATCATAAAAGTCACCAACTTCCTAATCCAACAAATTAGCAAATCGTGTGCCAAGTTTTTTTATTTTTATTTTAATACAACGATATATTTTACATTAGGGGAATGAGAGTCTGACTAAGCTACACAATGGGTAACATAATTTGGCATCGAATTCGTCTTCTACGAGATTCGAACAAGTAAAAAAAAATACTACCAGACCGTAGTAGTGAGTGACAAATTATGTGCAAGTTGAGTAAGCACATCAAAATACAACTTAATTGAATTTATCATAACGTCATTTCTCGTTCTATTTTCAGCTTAATTCAATTGATCATATAAATTGATTTTTCTGCCAATTTGTGCACATCTTTAAACTTAAAATTACAATCATAATTTCTGCTATTTTTGTTCTGAATAAGCATCGTGTTTTTGAAGAACGTTCTTTTGGAACTATAAACTTATCTTCGGATTATGATTTTTACACTCGATGTTTATAATCAAATTAGAGTTGTAATGCATTTTTTTCTATGCTTTAGTACAAAAATTCAAGAATATTTACATCAAATTTGGGCCTCATTTTAATGCAAGAAAAGAAATTGCAAAGGACGAAAGTGAAAATTTGCTTAAAATACAAAAAGACGAAACGACGCCGCAGCCGGGTAGGCGCACAATTATTAGGTTTTCAATTCAACTTGGTGGCTGGTGACCTCCGATCTCCGACCCAAATTAGTAGCGGAGAGAGTAGAGGTTTAGGGTTTAAGGCGAGGCCAACAGCGACGGAGCGGAACAGCGAAGCTAAGAGAGGGAGGGAGAGGGAGAGATGGTGAGGCTGACTGCCGACTTGGTATGGAAGAGCCCTCACTTCTTCAATGCGCTTAAGGAGCGAGAGTTGGATCTCCGAGGTAATTCCAATTCCAATTCCCAATTCCCAACTCCAAACCCTACATTGACGCCGTTAGGGTTTTGATAATTGGCTTCCCTTTTGTTGTCAGGTAATAAGATTGCTGTAATTGAAAACTTGGGAGCTACAGAGGTGTGATTTACTTAAATTTAACTGTAATCGTTTCAAGCCGTCGTTTTTTTCGATTTAATCTGCTTCAAATTGCTGAATTTAGCTGAATGAAATATGGTTTTTCGGTTTAATTTACAGGACCAATTTGACACCATTGATTTGTCTGACAATGAAATCGTCAAGCTCGAAAACATGCCCTATCTTAATCGTTTGGGTACTTTGATTATTAATAACAACCGAATCACCCGTATCAATCCCAACATTGGAGGTAACTAACTTCTATCCTTCTGTCACTTTGATCTCATACCATCATGTTATCTTTTATATACCAAAGTATTTAGTTGTATGTAAATGCAGAGTTCTTGCCGAAGTTACACACGTTGGTGCTTACCAACAACAGGCTAGTCAACCTGGTAGAGATCGACCCTCTTGCATCCCTCCCAAAGTTGCAGTACCTTAGCCTTTTGGATAACAACATCACCAAGAAACCCAACTATAGGCTGTACTTGATTCATAAGTTAAAATCGCTTCGTGTTCTTGATTTTAAGAAGGTGAAAAACAAGGTGAGTCAACTTTAGATTGCCAAACTCATGTTTGTTGTTGTGGTGTGGGCGCTACTTTTCTATGGTACCATTTATGGTACCATTCATGTAGGAATAACATACTAATGGAACACTAATACTTAGTATTAGAATGTCTTGAATTGCGTAGCTGAGTTCCATGCTGACATGACAGAAGCACACATCTTGTGAGCAAAACTGGCTTGGCCATATTGTACTTAGCTATGGTGTAATGTGACATATATGTTGTATTATAATTGTGACGCTTTTTCTCCGGTGGATTTTCGATTTTAACTCATAGGCTACTGAAAATCAATTTCTGTAGTGTCTGATTCCCAGACGTTACACAATATTATTTTGGTTTTATAGCCTTAAAAGGCTTTGTTCCTTCCAAAGGCTTCATTTTTGCTAACTTGTATCAATGGCTTCTGCTTATTTCTTACTAGTTTCACCCAAAAAGTGGAAATATGAAATAGAATGCTATTTTTCGTAGAAGGTTAGCTTGTTCCTTTTGTACCTTTCACCTGGATTAATTATTATTTGGTCTTGTTCTATCAATCATAGGAGAGACTGGAAGCACAAACTTTGTTTTCATCTAAAGAGGTTGAAGAAGAGACTAGAAAGGTGTCTCCCCAAAAATTCGTGCCTGCAGAGGTTCCAGAAGTTTCCCAGGAACAACAGGCTCCAAAAGTTGTTGCCCCCACTCCTGAACAAATTATGAAAATCAAGGTAATCTTAGCTATCAAGTTTTTACTTAATTTCATCAATCATTATATTCTGTGACCATGTATGTGCATGGAAAAACCACGTCTTTCTCACGTTGGAGCTGTTAGTAAAACGAATGAAATATTATTTAAATGTATCTAGGGGAGACAAAGTTCACCATTCAATTACTTTTATAATCAACGCAATCTTATTCAAGAAACAACAATTTTCTTAGTCTTTTTAAGTCCGCGTTCTAACTGTGAAGGAAGTGACAGTTAATTAGTGTTATTCTTTTTTCGTCTACTAATGAATAAACGTTAGTATGAAATTATGAATAATTTTTCCAACCTCTATAATTGGAT
This sequence comes from Heteromeles arbutifolia, assembly GCA_024362995.1. Taxonomy (NCBI): domain Eukaryota; kingdom Viridiplantae; phylum Streptophyta; class Magnoliopsida; order Rosales; family Rosaceae; genus Heteromeles; species Heteromeles arbutifolia. The sequence goes on from JANCRC010000006.1 coordinate 28,131,164, forward strand.
TTGTTCACAAGTATAAACTGATTGAGCAATTCTGATACATTGTCTATTCTCCATGTTAAATTATCTTCTCTTTGCTGTTTAGGTTCAAATCATAGTAATTATAGTTAGTATATTTGAGTGGTATCTCATACTGTCATAAACACTACAACATTAGTTGTCCCAACTGAAAGTTATTCTGATATTTCTAGATATCCAGTTGTGGGAATTGATAGAGAATTTGATCTTTTGTGATAGATTATTGCTTTGTTTCGGTGGTTTTTTCTCCTACTTTGCAGTTATTTGTGGAGTCATCTTAGGTTTTCAATTATTTTATATGTTGTTTGTCCATGTGCAGGCTGCCATAGTGAATTCCTCGACTCTTGAAGAGGTTGCTAGACTTGAAAAGGTTGTTTGCTCAAGCTGAGAAACTACTTCACAATTTTCTCGATGTCTTATCTCTTAATGTTTTTACTTTTAACATTCTACTTGTTTTGCATGAGCAGGCACTGAAGTCCGGTCAGCTTCCTGCAGATTTGGAAATTTTTGATGATGATGCTGAACCCAATAGTGTTCAAGAAAAGGATGATAAAATGGACACAAGTACTGAAAATGAGGCTAGTACTGAACCAAAAGATGTGGAGGAGCAGAAGAACGATGAAGCTGAAGTGATGGAACAGGTATCGATGTGCTTCCTATAGTTTTTAAAGTATTTTCTCTTCTTTTTTTCCTTCATCTCTGTGCACTGTTGTAGAACGGTCTCATGTTCTCTGGGTAAGAAGATGCATACAACTTTGATGGCCTAAAAAATTATCTTATAAATCAAGATAGTGGTGTTATTGTTTTCAAATAATGCAATCTACAAACAGGACCCTTTACAAAAAAGAGGGACTGTGTTGGCTTATAATATTGTCATAATGTAAGAGCATAGGGAATGGACAGAAGGAAATAGGATGAGTTCGGTTCAGCCTCTGTCTGTTTATTTCTTCAGCTATCGAATTCATTTCATCTTAAACACACTATTGTAGCTCCCATCAGTTCTGCAGGCTTAGGTTGTGATGGCTTTCGGCTTCTTCACTTCATACAGAATTAGGATCAAGTGCTTCAGTTAGCTTAGTCCTATTTAAGCTGCTCTTCCTTTTTCACTTTGCTTCTCATGTTCCTGTTTAGGCATCTTTTAGTTTCTATAGGAACCGGAAGATCCTGCAACCCTATAGTTCTGTTAACCAATGTCAGAAGGCATTCATAATGTAATAAAACATCTGCGGCCCTATATTTTAGTTTGTATATTGCCTTATGAATGTTAGTTATGCCTAGGTCACTGGACAAATTAATTGAATATCAGCTGCTATGTGGTCAATAGTGTTTATATGGATGATATATTAACGTTCAGTACCATTTATCTATCACCGAGAAATTTAGGATATTGCAGGATGAGTAGGTAACTGAGCTAGTCCAACGGTTACATTGAAATTTGAATTGGAGAGCTTTCGAGAGTCACCGTATCGTGCTTTTGGATTGTCCACAGTCAAACACCCTGACCTTGTTGACCTTGTCACTTCTCGATCCACTAGGGAAGAATCAATTGTTTAGCAAGGTTGATAATTGATATGTTAGATTGTGTAATTGCTGAGCCCATTTTGAGAAGGATATTTGTTATAAATTAGTACTGCGTTTGCATGTGTTATGATCCTGTGGTCTGTATGTAGGTAGGCGAACTTATATGATATGTTGGCTGATATTCTCTGGTTCTAGTACTAATGTACTTTTTCCTCTTGCAGGAGTAGGAGAATCCAAATGTATCCTGGCATCGTAAAGCTTGTCCGATTCGAACCCCTTGGCTGCGCCTGGAAAAGTTATTGATTCGGAAATTCTGCTAGTCCTTGAACTCTGTTCAATATACGTGAGAACAGGGGGATTCTGCCTGTGTAAGAACAATTTATTTTTCCCTGATTAATTAACACTAATGTTTTCCCTTTCTAACATTGCTTTTGGGAGAGTTGGAAGGGTTCATATCTGTATTATGTTGATACAAAGTTTGTGTCAAATTTCATATATTCGTGTTGTTTGAGTTACAAAATAACGAAAGCCGTTAACCACTGCACAATTTTTCCTTACTTGTTCCAATGTTACATTTTACTACGGATGTTTTAACTTTTAATCGGTTTTGCATTTTTTATGCCGTTTTCTTGCACCATAAGCTATAAATTAAACAGTGACATTCCGGAGATGTTCCATTTGACTTAACCGTGGTCTTGGCATTGGTCATGGTCATGGCGGAGTTCATGGCGCCCAAGAATTGTCTATTGCTTCCACGGCCACAGACACGGAGCGATATCTTCAGCGTTTGCTGGACGCAGTCCTACGATCATGCACGGCCGCCTTTAGCGGCCAGTCTTATACTCGACCTCTTCATCACGAACAAGAATGCTGCAAATTGGATGAGGATGTTCTGGAACGGCAGTCCCGTGGAAATGTGACTTGGTTTTTTGATAAATTTTGTGTTCTACTTGTAGCGAAAGCGTTTACGAGCACAAGTACTTGTTACATAATCATTTTCAGTTAGGACCTGAGTGCTTGAAAACGTATCAGCTCATGAGTTTCTGAGGGACTTGTGGGGTACCATGTTCGTTTTCTTGCAGACTTTGAGTGCTTGCTCCCAAACTGGTTACGACATATAAAAATTAAAATTTTAAATCTTACGATTTAAAGAAAATAACAAATGATTGGAGGAAAGAGAAAGAAAAGAAGATGAGTGAGAAATAATCGAGAGAATGAAGATGACAGATTGGAGGAGAGACAAAAAAAGGTAAAAAAAAAAGAAAAGATAAAAGAAGAAAAGAAAGATAGATTTAGAATGAGGAGAGAAATGAGACAAAATAAATGAGTGAATTTAAGTTTAAAAGTAGTCCAGTTTTTTAAAATAGTGGAGCAAACAAGTTTTTAAAACCTAAAACTTGAAAATTATTATTGAGTTTAAAAAGTTAGATTCAAATATATTATCAAACAGCCCTTAATTTCGAATCCTTTTCTGCAACTTCCACAGTTGCCATACAGCAAAAAATAAAATAAAATAAAAGGAAAAAAAGAAGAAGAGAAACTAAATAAAAAAGAGGCAGCTCCCTCAGAACGTAAAAACCTATCAACACAGAATTGATTCAGACAAGGCTGAAACTTTTAATATATAAATGGAGTTCAATCATCGGGAGCTGCTGCTGCTGCTGCTTCACATCAAATCAAATGCGAAACTTAATCCAATCAAATGAAAGAAAGTCTTGAGAAAGCAATAAAAAAATAACACCATGCAAATGCGAATCAGAATTTATCAGCAGAGATGAAAAGTGAAGAACAAAGCGGAGTATCGATCAACAAGGCACAGAGAAATAAACAACGGAAACAAAGGATTCTGCAGAATTTTGTGGCCTTCCGTTTGAGGCATTGGAGCGGCGGCCGCGTATTCGGTGTTCCACCGAATGAATATCAAAGCAGCCTTTTTATAGACGAGCCGCAACTCGAATCACCTGCTGCAAGTTGCAACCCCCACTTGTTTATATGGGCCGTGCTTCCTGGGCTTCATCTTCGTTGTGGTTTAGGGTTTGTTTTCTTGTTGGGCCATTAGTTGCCATTCTCTTTTGTTCTCATTTAATAAATTTTATTATCATATTACAAGCTTTTGTTCAATCATGTTTGTTGTTTTTATGTCATTAATTGAATTTGATGACTATAAATAAATAATTATGTGTAAGAGGAGAAAATTTGTGTGCGGTTATTATTTCCAATAGAAAAAATGTCACAATGCAAATTATAGTTTCTTCTTCTGACATTCCTATTTATTTGCCAATTGATTCTCCTTTGCCTTATTCCACTGAAAGACCATAAGTAAACGTGAATGTGCACAAGGCTAAAAATGAGAGTGAAAATCTTATGCTTATATTATAACCACATCACATGTTTTCAAAATGACCACTACTTTGACATGAACTTTTACTACACCAATTTTCGAAGGGTGGTGCTATCCGCACCCCATTTTTTACCTTCCACACACTTCTCTCAATGTTAAGCCATCAGACAAATAAATTGAAAAGATCAAAAAAACGTAAAAATTAGCGTGGATAGCACCACCTTTTTTGAACACCAACTGATGTGCGATGTTTTATGTGTTTCATTAGTTTTGTATCCAAACACTACTGGATTCGCCAACATATAAGAGACATTGCTATATGAGTTATGGGATTGCTACCATACTGATTCTTATTTAAATTCCTCGTATACCCTCTTTATTTCTGATTGTTAAATTGAATCAATGAAAAAAAAAAGACTAAAAACTAACATGAATAAACAAGGGCACGTGTTAAACTAAAAAAAATAAGCGTACTTGAGTTTGTTTAGGAAGTTCTTTTTAAAATGACTTGAAAGCACCTAGTGCGAACATTTTTAGAACCAATCTTTTGTAAAAACGCAAGTTAATCCTTTGAAAAAAAAACACTTCGAGGGCTTTCAAAACCTAAAAACATTTTCTCTCAAAGCATCCAAAAGAATTCCATGACCAATCCAATTCCAAGTCTACACATCAAGCATCCAAAGGAATCCAACGTACCAAGAAAGATGAGGAGTATTAGCCACAATAAGCATAGATTACTTGTTTAGAGTCATCACAAGCAGATAAGGGAAAGATAACTCCTAGTTCAAACATGATTATTCAGCCCGGCGCATGATTATTCAGCCCGGCACCATCTCAAAGATGCGCCGCCACAACGATACTAGTAAATTGTCTCACATGACAGACAATACCACATCGATACTAGTATATTGTTTCGCAAGACAGACGCGCGACACGACACGGCTTAAGTCACAAGTAAACCACCAAATACAACTACATAACCAAATGCGCAACCCCAAGGACCACAATGCAGCATCATTATGGGGTTCTCGATACATGGGTGCATATGTTCGGAAGGTCTTGGCCCAAAGGAAGCAGCCCTCGGCATTGTATCCTCGTCCAATATGATCGATTTTCCTTGCCTCTTCTGCGATCCAGATGAAATCACCAGATCAAGGTTTTCAGGATCAGATAACAATGCAATGTCCTTCAAGAAATAAAGACACGATAAAGGGACCGATCGCTGTAAAAGAAAATAATTTTATATATATTAAAGAGGGAAGAAATAGATACCTCAATCAAGCGTGAGCATGTTTCTGTCAATAGCTCAGAAGCAGCAGCAGCAACCACGACTCCGAGCGCACTGGTGCAGGCTTTTTGGACCCCACCTTCCTGCACCAGTTTTGGGGAAGAGTTGATTGATTGCTATTCAGAATCGTCATAAACTTCTTCATCGTCAGAAAACTCATCAAACGACCTCATATCAAGCTGGTAGCGAAGAATCCCCCCAATTCCACCAAAACCACGGCAGAACTGTGACCCCTCCTGTGACTTGTTGGTGACAAACTCGAGAGTACAACCGAAGCGCCTGTACTCATTAGCAAACCACTCCAGCAGCGACATCTTGTCCTGAACCTCTAGCTCTGCATTGGCAGCATCCCGGAAGTTGCTCTGGTTGTTCTCCTGATCCTTGTTGAAATGCTTCACTATAATCTCGCCAGAAATATTTTTCAGCACATACCGATTGACGTCGAGACTTTCCCACACAATAAGAATCTCGACGGCACCCATCTCTAGAGCTTTTAGTGTGTCATCCACACCAAAAACATACTTTCCTGTATCCTGGCTGATCTCTTCAAAGTATTTTCCTATCAACTTCTTCTCCTGTATGAATTTCACATTGGAAAGGATCTCTGCCGACAACTCGATAGCCTGGTTGAAACCGTTCTCTCCTCCATAAGAAACATCCACCACATTCAGTATTTTGGCCTGCAGACGAGGATCAAACATATCTGACTGACTAAGCTCAGTTTTGAAGTCAGCTGACCCAGCAAGTATTAATCCTGAAACATTGGGCTGACTGGTGGCAGGATTAATATAAAACTGGGTGGCAAGCTCCGCTGTCTTCCTAACATAGTTGTGTCGCTTCTCCATTCGAAGACGAGCAAAACGTAGAGCTGACTGCCCTCCTCTTCCGTGCTTCTTTGGAAGGTCAACGCTAAATTTATGAAGCACCTCTCTAGTGTTTCCGCTTAATGTCCCAAAAAGTGTCCCATTTCCATCCATGACAATGAAACCAAATTTGTCATCAGATTCTAAGAGTTCATTCAGAGCTTCAATATGAAACTTGTTGTCACAGAGGTAAAGAGACGCATTGATGGGCCTGAAAGGCTCAAAATCAATGGTGACCTTTTTCTCCTTCCCATCGTCAGTAACAATGGTCCCTGTGTACAGCACAAGCCCATTAGGAGGAACTTTGTTGTAAAGCTTGAGCCTCTGCTGAGCAGATGTAATAGCCCCAAGAACAGACTGACGATTCACCCTGCTCTTAATGTTCGATGCAGTTCCAAATTCATCACCAAGCATCTTAGTAACACGAGAAATTTGATCCCGGGGAGGCATGATGAGAGAAATCATGCTGGTTCCATTACCCCTTGCAGCTTCAAGTGCCTTGATCAGTTTCTTAATCTTCCAAATCTCGATGTTCTTATCAGTCTCGTGACCATCTGCCATTCCGAAGATTTACAGCAACAGCTGAAACAACTATTGATGGCCTGCAAAATAACATTGAACAGATGAGTTTCAAAACAATGAAAACAGATGAAATAAAGCCACCAATTACAAGAGAGTGAAAAACCCAATAAATAAAGGCAAAATACGAAACAAGAAGCAACAAAGTGTAAAGTGCCGGATGCAGAAAATTTAGTAAATACTGAATTTGAAGAACACGGCAAATATCCATACATTTCACTTTGGAAGGACTAACCAGCCGGCAACCAAAATGAACATGAAGAAGCATATAATGTAAGAGCTAGAATGCAAGAATTATAAACTACAAACACTGTATTCGAAGAATACGACAAGTCATAATTTCACGCTGGAAGAATTAAGCAGACGACAACCAAAATGAAAATGAACAAGCATTAATGGTTAGAGGTTCAAACTATAACAACTAAATTCCTAGAACACGACAAGAGGTCACGCATTTCATGTTGAAAGAATTAAGCAGCCGGCAACCCAACATGCATATGAAGAAGCATAAAAGGTAAGATTGTTCCAACTATAAATACTTAATTCGTAGAGCACAAAAAGAAGTAATTCATTTCACGTTGAGAGAGTTAAACAGCCGACAACCCAAAATGAAAAACAAGCAGCAATAAGGTAATAGCTAGAGTGCAAAAAGTTATAACTACAAATATCGAATCTGAAGCCGTTGAATCCACATTAAAAGAAATAAGCATCCTAATTACACATGTTACCACTTAATCTGAGAGGCACACAATCTAAATTTGTAACATATCAGAACGCCTCCCCACTACATAGTTCATGCAATCTATTGAAATCCAGCCATAGCACGTAACAAGGGACGAGACGCATACATATGCCGAAAAAAGCACACATCCCCGGCAACTGTTGACAAACTCCAGCTAAATGTAATAAATATATGATATCAAGCATAAAATAAAACAACAATTATTCACGATGGAAACTAATAATCACTGGGAATATCAATACAACCACAAATTAAGCATAAAACCGGATGATTTCAACGAAAATATATATAACAAAAAAGTTATAAAAAAAAAAAAAAAAACTATATGTGAATTGATTGCATATCTTCAGAAAAAATCACCAATCACAACAGGCACAGGCTCACAGGGAATATAAAGTATACGAATTCGCAAATTCGACAGAAATAATAGCAGATCCAAACAACAGAGAGAACAAAATCGCATAAGAATCCTAGAAAAATCGCATAATCGCATAAGAATGAACCCTAGAAAAATCGCAAAACAATATAGAAATAATAATGTAAAGAGGGAAAGGAAACGACCTGATGGAAAGCGCGCAGCCAAGAGCCACTCGAGGTTCGAGAGCGGAGGATATCTTTATAGTATATTAAACGAGGAGGAGGAGAGAAGAAGGGACATTCGGTTTATATAGTACCACCAGGTGCTGCTGGGCCTAACCCTAACCCACCTTTTTAACCCTGGTTAGATTAAATCAACCCATCGTCCCAGCCATCCCTTTGCAATTTTGGAATTTTCCGGAACCGACTTTACTTCTCTGAAAATGGCTGTGATAATATACCGACGGACTAAGCCAAATTTTCTACTTCAAGTTTCTCTTTGGGCTTAAATCCAATGTGTTAACGTGGTGCTATGGATTTTCTTTGGGCGTGAGAGGAATGGCGGCCCATTAGCCCAATCGGTTTACTCTAGCATTTATTGTTCAGCGCCAGAGTTCCGCGTCTAGTTATTTGTCACGGAGCTCCGGCAACTGCAGCCCTGTCTTTGGCATTAGGGTCTTGGTCGCTAGAATTTACTTGTGCCAAGCTCACGGCTTCAAGTGCGCAAGTTATATTCGATCTATGGGGTATTGGGTCGGGTTTATAGAACCATATGGCATAACTTGTGTACGAGGTTGAAGTAGGTGGATTAGTTGTAATGATTTTTTTTATATAAGTGATATTGAGGAAATCGAACTTGATATATCGCAATTGATGATAATTTATGGCGGGGTTAGCCCTTGGACGTCACATTCACTTTTGGGTTCCAAACACATTATTGGATTCAAATATACTTATCCTATCTACCAAACAATCCACTACAGTTAAAAAAAGGGAGTTTTAATAAAAAGGGCTTGGACCAACAAATATTTAACCAAAAACCATCTCAAAATGTTATTTAACCAAAAGGGCTCAAAGTTTAATAAAAAATCATCCAAAACTATTGTCCACATGCCGAATTTACAAGCCCAACCCGCTACAAAACTATATTCCGTAAATACCCCTATATCATTCAATATTCTCCTAACTTTTCACCAACCTCAACCCCAGTACAAAAACCGCCATAATAACCCCCGGTGTTTCTATCGAATCAAATTCCCCCATTTCAAAAACAATCAAATCACAGTTGAAAAGGAAGCATTTATCGAAACAAAGCCGGCGAAACAAGTTCACAGAAGTTCAATGACAGAAACCAGCGAAAAAGTGGTGCAAAACTTACCAAAACCTCCGTCGGAACAAACCGGCGAAAAAGTGATGCAAAACTTACCGTATCTTTCGTGTGAACAAACCGGAGAAAAAGAAGTCCAAAGTTTACCACAACCTCTGTTAGAACAAACCAGAGGAAGAAAAGTCCAAAATTTACCACAACCTCCGTCGGAACCAAGGTCTAAAATATCCATGATATCCCGATATTTTCATCGAAATTTCCGTGTTTTTGGACTATCGATATTTCCGATGTCATCGATATTTCCATCGAAATTTCCGTATTTTTTAAATTTCTATATTTAAAAAAACACCAAGGGGATTCAAACTCCTCCCATTTTATTCCTTCAACACCTTGACCACCATATCACTTATATTTTTGTGAAAATATGCTAAAATATTTATATATTTTCTACACTCACAATGTTTGCCAGCTCGCTATATAATCAACTTAAATCAGTTAAATCCATCATCCAATGCATTTCCTTTCAATTTTTTATGATAAACTAATAGATAATTGACTAAATAAACATCCTGCAAAGTTTCAATAAAAATTTCCAAATTTTTCTTACAATTTCCGTGGTTTTTATTCAATTTTTATAGATATCGATAATATCCCGATATTTCCATCGAAATTTCCGTGTTTTTGGACTACCGATATTTCCGATATCATCGATATTTTATACCTTGGTCGGAACAAACCAGAGAAAAAGAAGTGCAAAACGCACCAGAACCATCGTCAGAACAAAGTGGCAAAAAAGAGGTAATAGTGTTAATGTTAAACATTTCTAGGAAATAGTATGATTTTTTTGCCACTTTTTTAGAAAACAATGCCACCTGTTATGTTTTGAATCCGTAACTGTCTCTGGAAAAACTAACACTGTCGCTGGAAAACAATGTCCTTGATTTGTGTAAATACTTGAATTTGTAACTGTCTCTGCAAAAACTAACACTGTCGCTGGAAAACAATGTCATTGATTTGTGTAAATACTTGAATCTGTAACTGTCTTTGGAAAAACTAACAATGTCGTTCGAAAAACCAACACTGTCGTTGGAAAAACTAACACTATCTCTGGAAAAACATAACTGTTTCCAGACACAATGTCCTTGATTTGTGTAAATACTTGACCTTTGACTATCTGTTTTCTTCAATCCATATTCTGCTTGTCCTTCTTAAACAGTTAATTATAATTCCTAAACTCTGTTCATTTTTACAAATATAAGTAACCAAGAAAATCAAAATGAAGACTTTTGCAAGCAAAACAACAATGAAGAAGAAGAAAACTCCAGTGGATAAGAAGAAAACTCCATATTCAATTGAGAAGAAGAGAAGATATCAAACTACATATCTCCAATATCGGTGCAATATGACCGGGTTTTCAGACTCAATGGAAACATACAAGCCAATGCCTGAACAACGCAAAGATGCTTGCGAACAGTTGGAAAAGACACCGTTCTGGAGTCTTATTAAACTATACATGGACCACTTTCTTGTTGTCACCAAAAGGTAGAAGAAGTCTGATACGGACTTAATTAAGGTTATAAAATGCTATAACCCCAAAGGGCAAATGTTCAGATTTGGAGATCGCGATGCAAGAGGGATAACACCTGATGATGTTGCCTTAATCTTTGGATTGAACAATGATGGAGTGGAACTACCAAACACCGACAAATCCTCCAAATCTGGTAAGGAATATAGATTCATCGAGAAGTACTTTCATAAGGTTGAATGAGTGAAACAAAAACACATTCTTCAAGCATATAGAAAATCACTTGTTTACCGAACTCCTGAAGGTGCAAGAGATACAGCTTCCATCATATGTGCACATCTCATCCAGTTACTATTGTTTGCAAACTCTAGCTCATACATCACATGAAGCTTCATGCAAATTTGTGCGAGGTTGGAAGAAATCAGCAAATATAATTGGGCCAAGGGTGTAAGATACTACCTCTTCAAAATGATAGACAAATCACAAACCAAGAAGAGGAAATGAGGAGATGAATCAACAACTAGCAGTTGCACCGTTCTTATTTTGGTAAGAATATAAGAATTCTAGTTTTAAAAGTATGAATTTTTTGTTATGATTCTCAAACTGTAACTATTCTCACTTTTCTTAATTTGTCAAGTATTGGATATGGCTTAAATCAAACATTGTTGCGATGATTAAAGGCCGAGAAAACATGATTCCGGCGATAAGATGGGACACAACAATGATACACCAAGCAATCAGAGATGTCAAAGTTGAAGATATTGAGGTAATAACCAATAATCAAAATCATTTTCACATAATGTTTAGATTTTACATTTCTAGAAACAATTCAACTTTCAAAAAAGTATAAACAACCCTAATGTGTGACTGTGTGCAGATTGCTGGTGCGATTCTTCCTACTGAAAAAGGAGAGGACCATTCCAAAAATGGTGAAACAAAGACAACGACAAAGAAAAGAAAGAAGACAAGTGCTTAAAAACATGACCAAGGTGAAGATATTGAGGTAATGACCAATAAACAGAAACAGTAACTTATAATCTAGAAACTTTGATATCTGCATACTTTCTTACACTATAAATTCCAGAAACAGTGTCTTGCAATCCAGAAACTGTGACTTATAATCCAGAAACAGTTACTTATAATCCATAAACTGTGTTTAAATCCAGAAACAGTTATTTACAATCCAGAAACAATAACTTATAATCCAGAAACAGTAACTTGTAATCCAGAAAAGTGTGACTTCCTTACTTTATAGCACCATAAAATCTAGAAATAGTTGTTTTACAGTCCATAAGCTGTGTAATTAGAATTCATTTTGAAAATTCATAAACAGTAGCACACTAATAATTTGAATTAATAAATAATACTTGTGTATCTATGTACAGATTGCTGATCCTACTACTGAGAAAGTAGAGGATTCTTCAAGAAATGCCAAAGAACAAATCGTGACAAGGAAAAGAAAAAGGACTGTTGCTGCAAAAGACGTGATGGAACCTGATAAAAAAAGTAAAACAGATGAAGCGCCTCAGTGCAGCACCATTAATGAAGCCCAACAACAATTTGACAACTTGTACAGTGAAGAATTTCTAAAGCTCAATCCAGATTATCAAACTCACATCCATGGTATTGACACAACAATAAATGATGAGATGTTCAACCAATTTGAAAAATGTACGGGCATGGAACATATGAGGTATATTGTGCTCAAGCAAATGATGATGCATGCAATTGACAATTTGCAAACAACTTTTGCAGTTTCTGGTCAAACAACCGGAAAACTCAAAAGAGACATTGAAAAGCTCAAAGAAGAAAAAGAGTTGAACAAGAAGAAAATCAGTGATATGGATGCTGAAATCCATCAGTTACTGTTGAAGAACGCTGAAGCTTTAGGAAAAGTGAATATACTTCTAAATGGAATTGGAATCCTGAAGAATAAGCTACAAGAAAATCAAACAAAAGTTCCAGAAGTTCCAATTGATGATCAAATGGAGAGTCAAGAAGAAATCTCTAAAGATCAAATGGAAGATGTTCAAATAGAGGCTGGTGTAGAAATTACCAAACAACCAGAAGCGATCACTGGAAAAGACCAAGTTCAAGTTCCAATTGATGTTCAAATGGACAGTCGATATGTTGAAGCTGCCAACCTAGAAGATACCATGGCTACTCCAGAAGGCAAGGACACTAAAGATGGACAAGAAGAAAATGCCGAAGAAAAAAAAGGGACAAGAACTTTGGTCAGAAATATTCGAACCAAGGACGATCATAAAGCAAACGTTCTTCTTGAGTTTGACTATGTCCCTGTCCAGAAAATCCCAAAAAAGAAGGCCAAGTACATATATGCTGTTAGTGACAGTGAAAGCCCTTCAATTGTTATATCACAACCGGAGCAGAATTTGGAGCCAATTATTGAAAGAGAGAAGGAGAAGCAGATACTTTAAGAACAAGAAATTGAAAAGAAGAAGCCAGTGGTTGAAATTGACAAGAACAAGAAAGTGCTTGACAAAGAAAAGGTGAAGCCAATTGTTGACAAAATAAAGCAGAAACCAAAAGTGGTAAAAGCAAAGCCGATTGCAAAAGAAACAAAAAGGAAACCTGCAAAGAAGACAAATCCAAATAGCTATAAAGGCAGTTACCTCCCTTCGGCAACACACGCTTACAAGTTGCTTGACAATGAGACAGAGAGAAAATCAAGGAATATTATAGACAAGATGAAATGTAAGTTTTCGGTAACATTAACTATCAACTTATATTTCATAAACAGTATGATTATTTTCTTAAAATCCAGAATTTTTGATATCTGCTATTTTCTACCACTATAAAATCTGGCTTGCAATCCAGAAACTGTTAGTTATATCCAGAAACTTTGATATCTACATGCTTTCAAGCACAATAAAATCCATAAACAGTGACTTATAATCCAGAAATAGTGAATTATAATCCAGAAACAGTGAACAAAATCCAGAAACAATGACTTATAATCTAGAAACAGTTACTTATAATCCAGAAACAATGAACTTATATTTCATAAACAGTATGCTTATTTTCTTAAAATTCATAAAGAATGTGCATATTCCATAAACAATGAACTTATATATATATATATATATATATTTAACATTTAATTTTCTTACACATGGATTATTTTTTGATGCAACCAACGAAATAGAACATGGCGCATGAGCTTGTTGTTCTGAAGTCAGATTTGACAACATTGTTTATCGATGGTGCAATTGACTCAAATATAATTGATGTGTCATTCTTCATCATGTCAGAAAATGAAACAAAGATGGGACAAGAGCAAAATCTATATCTTCATTCCTTCCTCTTTGTAAGTGTAAACAAGTTTATTTACAACAAATTTCTGTTTGTCAATTTCATAAACAGTAAAAAAAGGTTATGTTATTGTTTCAGAATGACATGGAGAAAACAAATTTAGAGAGTGACCAGCATCATATTGATCGAACATTGAAGAGACTCTTGGAAGAGAATGTTGACAAAGTGGGAAAGGTGTTCATGTTAATAAAGCATTACAACCCCTTCACCCTGGTAGTTTGGGATATTAAAAATGGAAAAATGACACACTACAATTCCAAACTACCAAGGATAGAAGGCACCACAGACATATACTTTAAGCATGCTGTGCAAGTGGTAAGAAAAAAAACCTTAAATCAATTACAAACTATTCTACTATGGTAAGAAAGACAAATCAAATCTCATTATTATTTTTTTCTGTTTTACAGATGGACAAAATAGAAGCACAGTACAAGGATTTCAAGGTTGATCAAACCCTCAAAATAGAGATTGAAAGATGCTTGACTTGTGCACAGCAAAGAGAAGACTCGTAAGTACAAAAATATAGTTTTATGTCATTATTTGGGTTCTTTTTCATAAACACTGAACCTATTTTGCTTTGGATCCAGAGACAGTGTGATATGTGTAAACAACTAGACAACACTTTATTGTTATAAATTTATCTCCTTTCCTTATCTATCATACTTCTTTGTTTTGCAAAAAATGCAGATTGGATTGCGGCATATTTGTCATTCACTTTGCAAACCAAATTCATGAGGGAAAACCAATAGAATCCACTTTTCACAAGGAAGAAGTATTTATGAAGAGGGCTTCAATTGTAACTATCTTGGTGAATCATCCGCATAGTTATCCAAATGGACTGAAAGGGTTGCTTGAAGAAAAAAAGGTTGCTAGGAAATATGATTACATTGATGAACTTTTTGGAGATGATGATGACCATATTTCATTGTAATTACTCAGTCATTACAATTACAAATTATATAGTCTAGTTCATTTTTTTATTTTTTGTCAAAAGGTTGTAGGAATCTGTTTGAATATTATATTATAAATTCCAAATTGTATATTATATTTCATTTCCTAAACCTCCCAAAAATCAATTAAACTACTAACTACTAACAAATTTTAGCAAGTTTAAATTCGTACTCACAGTTCCCTGTATGAGAGACACAGAATGAGAGACAGAGGGAGGGAGGGAGGGAGGGAGGGAGAGAGAGAGAGAGAGAGAGAGAGAGAGAGAGAGAGAGAGAGAGTGTGTGTGTGTTACCTTCTTCTTGTCCGACAACGGTAAGAATTGGAGTCATCGGAGCGCTTTGCCATATTCGAGATAGCTAAAGCTAGGGTTTTTGAACTTTGGTTGCAAGTGTTGAACTGGAAGTAAATGAGGAGAGAAGAGAAATGAGAAGGAAGTGAGGAGAGGAAAAAAAGGCGAAGGGAGAAGGCACCGGTGCAAGGAAGAGATGGAGGGGTTTTATTCTGGAAAATTTCATTATTGTCGGTTAAAACCGACATAAACATTTTTTAAAATATAAAACCGACATAAACATTTTCATTACTGTCGTTTATAACCAACAGCAAAAAAAAAGGCGGAAAATCCCCCCAACATTCCCTCCCAAAATTTTAATTTCCCCCCCCCCCCGAAAATTTTATTACGATTTAAAAAAATAAAATAATTGTTTCGTTTAATAAATAAATAATATGTATTTAAAAATTAAATAAATAATTGTTTGGTTTAATAGATAATAACCTATGTAAAATATGCAATAAAGAAACGAAAAGATAATTGTACAATGAAAATGTCATCACACAAACTAAATATTGTCTAATCAATACTTGAAAAACATAAATAAAAATTTAGCACAAATTACTTTTCCCACTTAAAAATTTATGCAAATTTAACGGAGATATGTATTCTATGAAACTAGTTTTAATGATCGAACTGTCAAACTTGTTTGTAGATACTACAAGATCGCATACGTAAAAAATTGTAAAAAACAAACATTCAAAGATTACGTAACGGAACAAAAGTTTTCGACGGTTATAAATGAAAAATCACAATTTAACGGTTATTTTAGCTCCAATTTTAATGATTTTTTACAATTACACTCCTCGACTCTATAAGGATGCAATGAATAAATTTGATCTTCAATTTAAAATATTTACACTAGTGGATACCACAAATCTTATTTTATACTTAATGGAAGTATAACATTAACTCTTAAGTGTTTATTTAATCTACTATTTTGACGCGATACACATTCTACGAAACTTTTTTCAATGATCTAACCATCAAACTTGTTTATACACACTTCGAGATCGCATACGAAAAAAATCACAAAAAACAAACATTCAGAGATTAGGTAACATAACAAAAGTTTTCGACGGTTATAAACTAAAACTCACAATTTAACGGTTATTTTAGCTTCGATTTTGATGATTTTTACAGCTACACTCCTTGACCCTATAAGAATGCATTGAATGAATTCGATCTTCAATTTAAAATATTTACACTGGTGGATACCACAAGTCTTACTTTATACTTGATGGAAGTATAATATTAACTCTAAGTGCTTGTTTAATCTACCGTTTTGACGCGATATGCATTCTACATAACTTTTTTCAACGATTCAACCATCAAACTTGTTTGTACACACTCCGAGATTGCATACGTAAAAAATTGTAAAAAAACAAACATTCATATATTACGTAACGGAACAAAAGTTTTCGACGGTTATAAACGAAAAATCACAATTTAACGGTTATTTTAGCTCCGATTTTAATGATTTTTTTATAGATACACTCCTTGGCCCTATAAGAATGCAATGAATAAATTTGATCTTCAATTTAAAATATTTACACTAGTAGATACCACAAATCTTACTTTATACTTGATGGAAGTATAATATTAACTCTAAGTGTTTGTTTAATATACCGTTTTGACACGATATGTATTCTACGAAACTTTTTTCAACGATCCAACCGTAAAACTTATTTGTACACACTCCGAGATTGCATACGTAAAAAATTGTAACAAAACAAACATTCAGAGATTATGTAACGGAACAAAAGTTTTCGACGGTTATAAACAAAAAATCACAATTTAACAGTTATTTTAGCTCTGATTTTAATGATTTTTTACAGCTACACTCCTCGACCCTATAAGAATGCAATGAATGAATTCGATCTTCAATTTAAAATATTTACACTAGTGGATAAATCTTATTTTATACTTAATGGAAGTATAACATTAACTCTTAAATGTTTGTTAAATCTATCAATTTGATAGGATATGCATTCTACGAATATGTTTGTATATTGTCACATCCCGGCCCGGGGTGGATCACTTCCCGGGCCCGCTCCACCATCGTAGCACGATATTGTCCGCTTTGGGTTTACCATTCTCTCACGGTTTTGTTTCTGGGAACTCACGAGCAACTTTCCAATGGGTAACCCATCATGGGAGTGCTCTGGCCCCATTCTCACTTAACTTCGGAGTTCCTACGGAACCCGAAGCCAGTGAGCTCCTAAAAGGCCTCGTGCTAGGTAGGGATGAGAATATACATTTAAGGATCACTCCCATGGGCGATGTAGGATGTCACAATTCACCCCCCTTAGGGGCCTGACGTCCTCGTCGGCACACTTTCGGCCAGGGATTGGTTTTGATACCAATTGTCACATCCCGGCCCGGGGCGGATCATTTCTCGGGCCCGCTCCACCATCGTAGCACGATATTGTCCGCTTTGGGCTTACCATTCCCTCACGGTTTTGTTTCTGGGAACTCACGAGCAACTTCCCAATGGGTCACCCATCATGGGAGTGCTCTAGCCCCCTTCTCGCTTAACTTCGGAGTTCCTATGGAACCCGAAGCCAGTGAGCTCCCAAAAGGCCTCGTGCTAGGTAAGGATGATAATATACATTTAAGGATCACTCCCCTGGGCGATGTGGGATGTCACATATATACTCTGAGATAGCATGTGTAAAAAATCGCAAAAAAAAAAAAAACATTCAAATATTATTCTGGCGGCTGTCCAAAATTTTGCTTTGTTTGTGTCGGTTATATCCGACAGGGCCATGAGTGAAAAAAAAATTTAAAACATGTGTTTATTTATTTATTTTTAATTAATATAATATTTTAAAATAATAAAATCAGACATGATAGAGTACACCAGATGTTCATGTGTGTTTATGTGCCAGACAATGTGCTTTGTGATGCATTGAAAAAAAATTGGTTGAATTTCTTTGTATCTTGTTGCTTGCCTGTGAGGGAGCATAATCCTTATTACAAAAATGATAGAGCTTCAGATTGTAGTCTGCTGTTATTATTCTCTCAGAAAATTTATGGCTCGTGGGAATTGGATTCATTAGACTTTAGGGTTATGAGTGAAAAAAACAAAATTTAAAAAATGTGTTTATTTATTTATTTTTAATCAATATAACATATTAAAATAATAAAATTTTCATTTATGTCGGTTATAATAGCTAGAATACTAAAATAATAACCGCTAGAAAGTAAAATAATAAAATAGTCAATTTCTGTCGGTTATAACCGTCACAATTAACTTAAAAACCACCAGAATCTTCAAAAATATTTAAAAAAAAAGATTCAAAAATACCGTCGGTTATAACCGACATAATTTTCTTGATATCTGACATTAAATATCCGCTAAGACTTTATATCGGATATAACCGACAAGATTTTTCTAATATCCACCACTAATTAAATGATGTGTCGGATATAATTGATCCGATATGATTTTTTTAATATCCGTCACAATCATCTGTCACCTAAAGCTAATATTGTAGTAGTGTGATGATGATGACTATAACGACACCACCACCACGACAACTGAGGAGCTTGGTGTGGGAGGTAATCAAGGATCAATAGATTTGATCTCATGGTTTGAAATTTTTTATCATTGAATTTGACTGATGTGAAGGACCATAAGTTTAGGGCAATTAGTCAACATCGACACGGAGGAGCTTGGTGTGAGGGAGGAGGATTCTCTTCCCTCCTAATCTCTTTCCCCTTTCCTTCTTTACTATTTGAACGGTCATGATTAAGCCACGTTAACATCTTATATTGATTTTTTTATGGAGACAATAAGATAAAAAATAAAGTGTGACAGGAGGGGAGGGAAAGGGTTGGAATAGGAGGGGAGACAATCTTACTTATGGTGCGGAAGATAATCAAGGAACAACAGATCTAATCTCGTAGTTTGAAATCTTTCATCATTGGATTTGACTGATCTCGTGGTACGAACCTGCCATAAGATAACGGCAATAAGCAACTTGTAAATGTAGAAACCTGGTATATTGAATTATAATTAATTGCTGGAACCTTGAATCGATTAATAATTTGACTGTAAGAAGTTGATTGTAGCTAGCAAATGTGTGATTAAACAAAGTTTCTTGGGGCAAGGATCCTAATGGCAAAAGCTTGATGAGTGATGAAACAAAGTGATCTACGACGCCATGAGTAACCCCTAGCATGATCAAATTAAGTAAACCAATGATGTACGACAAAATTAAGTTACTTTATATGGAATAAAATTAAAGACCAAAGATATGAGCAATCGAAAAAAATAATTGGAGAATTGATAATTCACGTGTTAATAAATTATTTGTTGTTGTTATATCATGAAAGTTGATATTTTTTATTTTCGTACTGTCTGAATTGACACAACTTTAATTTAACATATTTTTTTGAGCCTATAATATATGAATTCGAAGAAAAACGACCAGATTGTTATAGAATAAGTGGGTGAATGCCCACTCAAATGAATGCCCAAAAAGTTAGTAATAGTGAGTAATAGTGTTATACTTTCAAAAGTATCATCATTGTATATTGGATGGTTGTAGTTACAGGAGTCTCTCTATAAATAGAGCACTCCGTCTGTTATCAAATACACTACGAAAGAAAGCAAGAGAAATAATATCAGTATCCCTCCCTCTCTTTATCTGCCATCTTTTTTGTGTTATAACTACTAAAGTTATAGTGTAATATTTTGTACCTACTTCGCTCATATCGTTAGAAAGGTTATCTCTCTAACTTTTACCTATTTATAACACAGATCTAAGAAAGTTCTACTTTTAAAAGTTTGTATTATTAAGCTCTAAAATTCCACGGTCAATACTAGAATAGTCTTGAAAGAAAATCACATTGCATCACGATGGCTACATGTTCTAGGTCACATAATAAAAAAGATGAAGAATTACAAGTACTATTTTCAACTACAGGTGCGGTGTCAAGTTTGAGTGCACGAATATTGAGTTATATCATGGTACAGATTTAGTTGCGTTTATTATATACTAGCATATTTTTTTAGAAAATGAGGAGAGAGGGAGAGAGAGAACGTGGGGGGCGTGGAAGGTTTTTGTTTTTGGTTTTTTTATTTTTTTAAAAATAAAAAATAGTAAAATTTGGACTTGTGAAATTACATTATTGCCTTTTTTTTTGTGTGATAGAAGACTAAGTAGTCTTTTCATCCTCTTTTGGTTGACAAAGAGGGTTTCATTAATTAATAGCGATGAGACAATATACGTAACATATTAAATTTGTCACTTAGTACTACAGCCTAATGATATTCTTATTCGTTTGTAAGTGAGAGGTTTTAAGTTTGATTTTGCAAAAGTCGAATTTGAACCACATTATTATGGCTATCATATTGTGAGGCTTAGCTCACTCTCTTACCCTTTAGTGTAGATAATATTATTTGTTAAAAAAAATAATATAAATATGGTACATATAAGGAACTAATATTAGTTTCATGAAAACTCGGAACGCATGGTACATAGTATAGGATTAGGATCCTCTCTGGATCCTCTTTGTGGAGATCTGGATTTATATTACACCGTGTGGCCATAAATTATTTTGATTTTTTTTACTTAAAATTGAATATAAACAGTATCTAATGAAAATTGGCCGCACGATATACAATGAACGAACACGATTGATTCATTCTTCAGATTCCCAGAAAGAGAATCCGGAGAAGATCTTGATCCCATATTATATTAGTTTCTTATCTTATATTTTTTTTTAATACAAAGTAATCCCAATGGCAAGAGCTTGATGAGTGATCAAACAAAGTGATCTACTACCTCATGAGTACCCCTAGCATGATCAAATTAAGTAAACCAAGGATCTAGGACATAAATTAAGATATTTTATATGGAATAAAATTAAAGGCCAAAGAGTTGAACAATCGAAAAAAAATGATTGGAGAATTAATAATTCACATGTTAATAGATTATTTGCTACTGTTATATCTAAGGTTCTAAAAGACGTTAGGCACTAGTTGGGCGGCAGGCTGGGGCCTAGCGCCTAGGCGGCGAGGCGGATTTAAGTAAATCCTATTGTATTTCATGTAAATAAGTATCTGTTTATACTTAAAATATATATAATTTCATTATAAACTAGAAAATAGAATAACATATATATTATGAAGTATTGAAACATAATGAAAACATGGGAGCAAACATATAATGTGTGTTTATTTAAGTGTTTAATATGTCTCTTACAATTTATTGGAAACAATAAAATGCAAAAGGAAAATTATCTATTTTCTATCTAAATGAGTTGCAACTTAGGCAGGTGTCTAGGCGGATCTGGGCGAGCTAGGAGAGTGCCTAGACGGTCTAGGCGGGCGCCTTAGCAGGTCTAGGCACATTTTCTTAATTTTCAAACTATATCATGAAAGTTGATATTTTTTATTTTCGTACTGTCTGAATTGACACAACTTTAATTTAACATATTTTTTTGAGCCTATAATATATGAATTCGAAGAAAAACGACCAGATTGTTATAGAATAAGTGGGTGAATGCCCACTCAAATGAATGCCCAAAGAGTTAGTAATAGTGAGTAATAGTGTTTGATACTTTCAAAAGTATCATCATTGTATATTGGATGGATGTAGTTACAGGAGTCTCTCCATAAATAGAGCACTCCGTCTGTTATCAAATACAATACGAAAGAAAGCAAGAGAAATAATATCAGTATCCCTCCCTCTCTTTATCTGCCATCTTTTTTGTGTTATAACTACTAAAGTTATATTGTAATATTTTGCACCTACTTCGCTCATATCCTTAGAAAGGCTATCTCTTTAGCTTTTACCTATTTATAACATAGATCTAAGAAAGTTCTACTTTTAAAAGTTAAAAGTCTGTATTATTAAGCTCTAAAATTCCACGGTCAATACTACAATAGTCTTGAAAGAAAATCACATTGCATCACGATGGGCTACATATTCTAGGCCACATAATAAAAAAGATGAGGAATTACAAGTACTATTTTCAACTACTGGTGCGGTGGCAAGTTTGAGTGCACGAATATTGAGTTATATCATGGTACAGATTTAGTTGCGTTTATTATATACTAGCATTTGCTTACACACTTTATGTGTATGAACATATTTTTTTAGAAAATGAGAATGAGAGAGGGAGAGAGAGAGAACGTGGAGGGAGTGGGAGGTTTTTGTTTTTGGTTTTTTTTTTTAAAATAAAAAATAGTAAAATTTGGACATATGAAATTACATTATTGCCTTTTTTTTGTGTGTGATAGAAGACTAAGTAGTATTTTCATCCTCTTTTGGTTGGCAAAGAGGGTTTCATTAATTAATAGAGATGAGACGATATACGTAACATATTAAATTTGTCATTTAGTACTACGGCCTAATGATATTCTTATTCGTTTGTAAGTGAGAGGTTTTAAGTTTGATTTTGCAAAAGTTGAATTTGAACCACATTATTATGGCTATCATATTGTGAGGCTTAGCTCACTCTCTTACCCTTTAGTATAGATAATATTGTTTGTTAAAAAAAAAATATATATAAATATGGTACATATAAGGAACTAATATTAGTTTCATGAAAACTCGGAACGCATGGTACATAGTATAGGATTAGGATCCTATCTGGATCCTCTTTGTGGAGATCTAGATTTATTTTACACCGTGTCACCATAAATTATTTTGATTTTTTTACTTAAAATTGAATATAAACAGTATCTAATGAAAATTGGCCGCACGATGTACAATGAACGAACACGATTGATTCATTTTCCAGATTCCCAGAAAGAGAATCCGGAGAAAATCCTCATCCCATATTATATTAGTTTCTTATCTTATAATTTTTTTTTAATACAAAGTAATCCCAATGGCAAGAGCTTGATGAGTGATTAAACAAAGTGATCTACTACCTCATGAGTACCCCTAGCATGATCAAATTAAGTAAACCAATGATCTAGGACAGAAATTAAGATATTTTATATGGAATAAAATTAAAGACCAAAGAGTTGAACAATCGAAAAAAAATTATTCGAGAATTAATAATTCACATGTTAATAAATTATTTGCTACTGTTATATCTAAGGTTCTAAAAGACGTTAGACACTAGTTGAGCGACAGACTGAGGCCTAGCGCCTAGGTGGCTAGGCGGATTTAAGTAAATCCTATTGTATTTCGTGTAAATAAGTATATGTTTATACTTAAAATATATATAATTTCATCATAAACTACAAAATAGAATAACATATATATTATGAAGTATTGAAACATAATGAAAACATGGGAGCAAACATATAATGTGTGTTTATTTAAGTGTTTAATATGTCTCTTACAATTTATTGGAAACAATAAAATGCAAAAGGAAAATTATCTATTTTCTATCTAAATGAGTTGCAACTTAGGCAGGTGTCTAGGCGGGTCTGGGTGGGCTAGGAGGGCGCCTCAGCAGGTCTAGGCGCATTTTCTTAATTTTCAAACGCCTAGACATTAATCGGGACGGTGGCCAGCCACCTAGCACCTAGGCGGGGCTTAGACAGCTTTAGACGGGAATTTTTAGAATATTATATCATGAAAGTTGATATTTTTTACTTTTCGTCCTATCTGGATCCACACAATTTTATTAATTTAGCATATTTTTTTGGGGCCTATAATAAATGGACGAAGAAAAACGACCAGATCCTCGAAAGTTCTACTTGTAGACTTTTAAAAGTTTGTTACTTTGTTTTATTAATTTATGCGAAAAGTCCACGGTCAATACAAGGATATTCTCGAAAGAAAATCACATTGCATCACGATGGGCTGAATATTCTATTCTAGGCCATGTAATTAAAAAGATGAGGATTTACAAGTACTATTTTCAACTATTTTTTTTTTCAGAGAAAAAATGGAACAATTAGTGGCAAGCTACGATTATACTATTTTCAACTATTTGGTGTGGTGGTGAGTTTGAGTGCATGAACATTGAAGTATATCATGGTACATATTTGGTTGCGTATACTAGATAAGAGATGATCTACTAAACATATTAAATTTTTCCCTTAGTACTACGGTATAGTGCTATTCCTTTTCATTTGTAAGTGAGAGGTCTTAGGTTCCATTATCGACAAAGGCGAATGTGAATCATATTATTACTAGTCCATTGTGAGGCTAAGCTCACATCCCTTAATCCTTAGTGTAAATAATATCGCTTGTTCAAAAGAATAATTTAAACTACTTATTAATAAAACACTGTTTGTTAACCAAAAACTAATAAAATTACTACTATATCTTTTAAAATAAAACTGAAAGAAGATATTATAAAGAAAACAATGTGGGCATTAAAGTAATTTTGTACAAACAAGTTTTTACTTTTTTTTCTTTCTAAACCTCACAATTATGTCATTTTATCGATAACCTCTCAACTCATTCTCTATCTCTTTCCTAACTGCCAAGCCCTTTTTTTTAAGTCTGCCAACCTATTAAAAACAAATAACTCCTCTCATAAAAAAAATAAAAAATAAAAAATAAAAAATTATATTTCTTAACACACAGAGTGTGTGACCTTTGTTAGTAATAATAATAATAGCTCAAACGGAGACAAATGAAAAGAATGTAAACTTTGTTGCAGTCTTATTGGATTAGGAATGTGTTTGGACCCGAATTTACATCATCGGCCCAAGCGATCGAGGCCGTTGAGTAAGCATGGTTCTCAACCGTTGGATGAGAGAGTTAAGATATTATTTATTGTCAAGAGATAATATTATGAGTTTTAATCATGATAATTATCTTTTAATAAGTTATCTTGTTTTTTATTATGCAAAATAAATGGGATGGAGGCAAGTAGATTTGTGATGAGGACGTGACCTTTGAATCAAGATAGCTTTTGGGAGTAGTCAGAGACCAACAAACCTGATGTGCATGTGGATTATCATTAGCATTGGATGACTAGGTGGCAACCTTTGATTTTGCATGCGGCAAGTGAATATGAGTCCTGTTAGGATTCTATCTCGGGCTAATAACATAGAGAGGTGATGACAACTGTGGTTCCATGCAGTTCAGGATTTTACAGAAGCATATGACGATTTTCAATTGGCTCACGAGTGATGAAAGGATAATTATCCTAATGCAACACACGGGATAATCAACGAGATTAGGGGATGATTATTCTACATGAAGTAATATTCCAAGAATCGTGTGCAGCGGCTATAACTTGAGGATGAGGCAGTTCATTATTATAAATACAAAGCCACGAACAACATTGACAGCTCTCCAACTCAACACACAAATCTGCCCTGCGCAAACCCTCGCTCTACGCGAAACCTCTCAACAACCTTGAGATTTTTATTTTCCTTTTCGTCGACACATCTTCAGTTTGGATAAACAGCACTGCGAAGGCAACCAGTGGTATCTTCAGTTTGGATAAACAGCACTATCGCCGTAGAATCAGCCGACCGCGGAGCACCTTCAGTTTGGATAAACGGCACTGCGAAGGGGCCGACTGGTTACCTATCCAAGTCTCGGTCGAGAAGGATTTTCGAATCCTTATTGGCAGAGGTCATCTCATTAGCCTTCTCGGCGAAGTGAGGTGTTACCAGGTTACTACATTCGGCATTGACAGCCGAATTTGATATTGAACTTCGCAAATTAGCAGCCTTGTCTTCAGGCTCTAGAACCCGAAGGCCGAAAATTGTTCCTTCCTCGGCCGCAATCACAAGACGCAGAAGTCAGCAGCGCAACCAACGCAACATCAACAAATTTTACTCCTTGGCCGAGCTCGGCCGACGAGTTGGCACGCCCCGCACACAACCGAATGACGTAGTTAGCTTATTAGTTACTCGGCCTGCGCGCCACGTAGACTTGGTAGTTTTCAAGGTCAACTTTTTGGCATGCCCAGTGGGACCCAGTGCTAAAACTACGAAGTTCATATGATATATCAAGATTCCGATTCGGCTCCACGTAGCCGATTGTATGAGGGAAGTAAAACATCTTTGGAAGTGGAAAAAGTTCTTCGTGGCGTAAAAGCCAGGCAAAAATCATTCGCCTCCATGTTGAGAATAGAAGCCCCTGTCAACCTACAAGAGCAATGGATAAACGAAGACATGGCTCGATTTAATGCCTGGCTATCAAGAGCACATTTTCCTTACGTTTTCGACTACCAATCAATTCCATTTAAAGAATGGTTGGTTGAAAAGGTCGGGGGGCAATTTTTCGCCCCGACCACAATTAAAATTCGGCCTAAGAACATTGTCGAGACGACCGAAGAAGAACCTAGGCCACCTGTTGTCTTGGTCGAGATTGAAAGTGTGGTAGGCCTAGAAGAAAAAGTTCAAGTTTCTGAGCCACAAATCGACTCAGTCAACGATTCTTCAGATGAGTGTTCCAATGACGAACATGGCCGAGAGATGATCTTAGACGCCGAAACTACGCCAATTGATATGATTATTGGTGATAAAGCCGATATGGAGAAATCCTATTCGGCCAAGTTAGTTGAATTAAAAGCCGAAATTGGCAAAATTATTATGTTTGGGGGGCATAGTAATTGTTCAACACGTTCGGCGACCGAAAATGAAAAATATTTCTCCAAGTCAAAAATATATGGAGATCATTTTTTCGGGTCAGTGCATAGTTTAATTGGCTATATTGGTATTAAAAGATCTTGGCTAGGAATAAAGCATCGTTGGCCTCCTCCTGATTATGGTTCGACCACTTTTAGTTTCGTTTGCTAATATATATATATATATATATATATATATATATATATATATATATAATGAATAAATTATTTTCTTAACTATTCGGTTTTTCAGACGATACTTAAGAAAATAAGGGGGGCCGAGACAAAACATTTTGGCATTGGTCGAGTTTGAAAGGTCGCCGAGGTCAAGCAAATATAAAAGAGGAAAAAATTACTCGGCAGACAATTGTGGTCGATGCCGAGGTCGAGCAAACATAAATTATTCCTATTTATTAGATTTCAAATTTTTATGTATTTTCTTATCCATCGGACTGTTTGAGCCGATGCATAAGAAAATAAGGGGGGTAACAAGACCGTGCGGCGATCCAAAAGATGGTGTGCTCGGCTTAAAAAGTGGTTCTTTAGCCGAGCCGAGCAAGGATTATGTTTGCTGAAGACCCTGTGCTTATTCGGCGAGATTGGTTGGCCGATTGAAGCATTACATATAATTATAACTTTTTCAACCACTCGACTGACACCATCTCAGTTTGACAGAGGATAGGACTTTTCATTGCAAGGGGTTCAGTTGAGTGGGGCAGAGCATGCATGGTTGAAAAGCTTGGACAATTAAGTTTTCAAACATCGGTTTAATATATATATGGCAGAATGACCCATCATGAGAGACAGAAAGAGAGATGGCCGAGCCATTCAATGCACCTAGGATCGGTGGACATATATATATATATATATACATGGTTTGCTTTCATGTCATGTCAGAAAACTATTGGGAAGGCAAATTTTTCTATACCGAGCTCGGCCACCTCGTCAAGAATCCAGATATACTATTATTTGAGTGTATTCGGCCAACCCATTTTGCCGAGCTTGGAGAGCATGAGCTAGTGCTCGGCAGAAAAATCATGGGTCTTTTCCAGACTTCGACCCCATAATTGTTTTCTTGGCCAGCTCGCCAAAGTCTCTTTCAAAACGTGTCAGGCTATGAAGTGGGTTCCTCGACCATATATTTCTTTGACTGTGCTAATTTCCTTAACCATTCGGCTTACGGGCCGAAGCTCAAGGAAACTGAGGGGCAATGTTTGGACCCGAATTTACATCATCGGCCCAAGCGATCGAGGCCGTTGAGTAAGCATGGTTCTCAACCGTTGGATGAGAGAGTTAAGATATTATTTATTGTCAAGAGATAATATTATGAGTTTTAATCATGATAATTATCTTTTAATAAGTTATCTTGTTTTTTATTATGCAAAATAAATGGGATGAAGGCAAGTAGATTTGTGATGGGGACGTGACCTTTGAATCAAGATAGCTTTTGGGAGTAATCAGAGACCAACAAACCTGATGTGCATGTGGATTATCATTAGCATTGGATGACTAGGTGGCAACCTTTGATTTTGCATGCGGCAAGTGAATATGAGTCCTGTTAGGATTCTATCTCGGGCTAATAACATAGGGAGGTGATGACAACTGTGGTTCCATGCAGTTCAGGATTTTACAGAAGCATATGACGATTTTCAATTGGCTCACGAGTGATGAAAGGATAATTATCCTAATGCAACACACGGGATAATCAACGAGATTAGGGGATGATTATTCTACATGAAGTAATATTCCAAGAATCGTGTGCAGCGGCTATAACTTGAGGATGAGGCAGTTCATTATTATAAATACAAAGCCACGAACAACATTGACAGCTCTCCAACTCAACACACAAATCTGCCCTGCGCAAACCCTCGCTCTACGCGAAACCTCTCAACAACCTTGAGATTTTTATTTTCCTTTTCGCCGACACATCTTCAGTTTGGATAAACAGCACTGCGAAGGCAACCGGTGGTATCTTCAGTTTGGATAAACAGCACTATCGCCGTAGAATCAGCCGACCGCGGAGCACCTTCAGTTTGGATAAACGGCACTGCGAAGGGGCCGACTGGTTACCTATCCAAGTCTCGGTCGAGAAGGATTTTCGAATCCTTATTGGCAGAGGTCATCTTATTAGCCTTCTCGGCGAAGTGAGGTGTTACCAGGTTACTACATTCGGCATTGACAGCCGAATTTGATATTGAACTTCGCAAATTAGCAGCCTTGTCTTCAGGCTCTAGAACCCGAAGGCCGAGAATTGTTCCTTCCTCGGCCGCAATCACAAGACGCAGAAGTCAGCAGCGCAACCAACGCAACATCAACAAATTTTACTCCTTGGCCGAGCTCGGCCGACGAGTTGGCACGCCCCGCACACAACCGAAGGACGTAGTTAGCTTATTAGTTACTCGGCCTGCGCGCCACGTAGGCTTGGTAGTTTTTAGGGTCAACAGAATGTGATTGTGTAAATCCTACTGTATCTAGGAGTATCTTTGTATATTCCCTTTAGTAGTTTAATTCCTATTAGAGTTGTAATCCTAATAGAGTAAGGATTTAATCTTCCCTACCACTATAAATAAAGGCACAATGGGGTGATACAATACACACCTCATAATTACATCTCTCTCTTCTCTCTCTATTGCCGCCGCCCCTCTCTCTCTGTTCTAAATACAGTTCAGTCAAATAGGCCTACAATGAACTTAACATTATTAGTTTTAATATTTTAGTTAATCAGATTTTATAGGAGCTTTTGAATTAACCAAAAGGACGTTCTGGCTTTATAAATAGAGACGATAAGTAGGCACATTCAAGTGGCATTAAGTATCACAAATACAAATATAGACGGTCCAATGGCCCTGCAGCCGGAAGAAGAGGAAAACTTCTGCTATGCCATGCAGATTGCGTTTTCTTCAGTGCTGTCCATGTCTATGCAATCAGCAATCGAGTTAGGCGTTTTCGACATCATAGCAAAAGCCGGTCCTGGTGCCAAGCTCTCTTCATCAGAGATTGTAGCCCATATCGGCAGCGGCACCAGGAATTCCGAGGCACCGATGATGTTGGACCGTATTCTAAGGCTCCTAGCCAGTCACTCTATTCTCATCTGCTCTTTTGTTGCTAATGAAGAAGATGGGTCTGATTCTCAAAGGCTGTACAGCCTTGGCCCTGTGTCCAACTACTTTGTGACTAATGAAGATGGTGTTTCTTTAGGTCCCTTGATGGCATTCATTCAAGACAAGATCTTACTAGACAACTGGTCAGTTTAGTACTACTCTCTTGACCCTGCTATGTAACCATTGTCTTAACCCTTTTCTCTTGGCCCTATTAATTGGAGCAATGATCCTGAATTTTGTCTGGAATCACTTACCACTTGTTTATTCACAACAAATTAGAAATTTCCACATCAGTTATTGATGAAATAAATTGGTGTCATGCTTGTTTTTTTCCTAATTAGCCTAATTAATAGTAATTTTTTCTTTTTAACTCTAACTTGGGTGGTACACTTTGACATTGATAGGCCCCAGCTAAAAGAAGCAGTTACTGAAGGAGGAATTCCATTTAACAGGGTCCATGGTATCCATTCTTTTGAGTATCTAGATTTAGACCCCAGGTTTAATCAAGTTTTCAGCACAGGAATGTTTAACCACACCACTATTGTCATGAAGAAGATTGTTCATCTCTACAAGGGTTTTGAGAAACTTACTCAACTTGTTGACGTTGGCGGTAATGTGGGAGTGAATCTTAGTGTAATCACTTGTAAATATCCTCATATTAAGGGTATCAATTTTGACTTGCCTCATGTTGTAAAACATGCCCCTTCATATCCTGGTAGCGATCGTTTTCCTGCTTAGTTTTATTTATCATGCACAAGCATGCAGCTTAAAATAGGAGTCAATTTATTTTTGCAGGGGTCGAACATGTTGGAGGAGACATGTTTGCAAGTGTTCCATCTGGGGATGCCATTTTTATGAAGGTAATTTTTCAATATCTCGAGCATTAATTTTTTTTTTCTTTTTTAGTTTGAGGTCATAAAAACAATGGTTACAATGTTATCTGTTGATAAATTTGTAGTGGATACTTCACGATTGGAATGACCAAGACTGCATAAAGTTGTTGAAAAATTGTTACAACGCTATTCCAGATGATGGAAAAGTGATTATAGTGGAAGCACTTCTTCCGGCGATGCCAGATACTAGTACCGCCGTGAAGAGCACCTCCCAGATTGATGCGCTTATGCTGACTCTTAACTGGGGAGGAAAGGAGCGGAGCCGAGAAGAGTTCACGGCTTTGGCAACTGGTGCTGGATTTAGTGGCATTAAATATGAATGTTTTGTCTGTAATTGTTGGGTGATGGAGATCTTTAAGTAAACTCCTGCTTAGAAAAAGTTACACCACTTCATGGAAGTGTACTCATCATGGCCTCCCGCCCCATCAATAACTCCGGCTCATAATTCATGTCTCAGAAACACCTATGTGTACGTATATATCTGATGCACTAATAATAGGTGCTTATAAATGCATCTTATAACTTAGTAGAGGAATAAAGTCTGGAAAATGTGGTTGTTTTAATATGCAGTCGTCTTGGCAATTTGTGTCTCCTGTTTTGATCAATGTAATAAGAATTATAGTTTGGAATCTGTTTTTCTTCTTTCCTCGTCCTTAAAAAGATGTACTCATACAACTTTGAAGTGTTTAGAGGTTCGCAAGCAGCAAGCAGCAAGCATTTGGTCATAATTCATTGACTCTAAAATCCTCTAAAGTCATTCAAGGTTACATAAATTTATGGCCACTAAAAATCAACCTCTGAAGTCATTCAAGGTTACATAAATTTATGGCTACTAAAAATCAATTGCACGGGTGTTTTTTCCTAAAAACAATTACTTGTACAATTTTGCAGTGTTTGAAGTTCAACAAACAGCACGCAGTTGGTCATATTTTAATTGACTCTAAAAATCTCTAAAGTCTCTGAAGGCTACGACAATTTATTGCTACTAAAAAACCAACTATGCGGTGTTTTTTTTTTTTTAATAAAAAATATTATCTACATTAAGGGAGAGGGGATGGCTTATCCTCACAATGGGCTTGTAATAATATGGTTCAAATTTTCCTGTGACAAGTATCGAACCTATGCCCTCTCATTTACAAGTAAAGAGGAATACCACTAGACTGTAATACTAAGTGGCAACTTTGCAGGTGTTTACTTCCTAAAACCAGGTACTTGTACCAGTCTGAAGTGTTTTGAGGTTTTCAAACAGCACGCAATTGATTATAAAACTGTGTGGGTTCTGTCTTCCTAATGCAATTCTGAAGTGTTTGGAGGTCCACAAGCCGCACGCAGTTGTTATATACATATATATATATTGACTCTAAAACCCTCTAAAGTCTTTCGAGGTTATGTCAATTTATGGTTACTAAAAAATCAACTACGTATATTTAGGGCTCAGATTTCTGCTTCTTTTTGTTCAAATAGGGTTCAATACTTTCATTTTGCAAAAATAATTTAGTCTTTATAATTTTGCTACATATATTACAAAGAAGAACATAAAAATCATAGAAAACAAGAGTTCACTGTTTCTGCAACATACACTGTTTTTGGAACATATACTGTTTTTGGAACATACAATGTTTCTGGAACATATACTGTTTCTGGAAAAGGGTTCGCTATTTTTGAAAAATATAAGACTAATATTAGGCCGCGACTTACATCATTCTAGCATAAGAATGAAAATGTAGATAATATAAGACTAATGTTAGGCCGCGACTTACTCTCGCAAAAACTGAAAACCCAAACACTTTTGAACTTCCTTGAGCAAAAGTCATCCATACTCATTCTTCGATTTTAGAAAATCATAAGATTTTCTACTCCTCGAGCAACTTCCGGTGATCGACTTTACTTGAATCAAAGCAAATACAAATAGAGGTAACAAATTCTTACAAAACAACACTATTTATGGAAAAAAAGAACCAAAACATCAAACTGTTTCTGGAAAATCCGAACCAAAAGATAACACTGTTTCTGGAAAAAATGAACAAAAAATAAAACTGTTTATGGAAAAATGAACAAAATCAACACTGTCTAATACTGATACTAGACCGCTACTTAACTGTTTATACAAAAATTGAACAAAAACTAAAACTGTTTCTGGAACAAGTGTTTCTTGTTTCTGGAAAAATGTTCAAATTATCATTAACAAACCAAAAAAAGAAAAGAAAAATATAATACTGATATTAGGCCGCGACTTAAATCATTTTAACATAAGAACCATTTTCTTGCACCCAAAACCTGAAAACCCACACTTTTCAACTTCCTTGAGCCAAAGTCATCCATATTCATTATTCGATTTCAGAAAATCATAAGATTTTCAACTCCGGCGAGCACCTTCCGGTGATCGACTTCACTTGAATCAAGCATATACAAACAGAGGTAAAAAATTCTTACAAATTTTCTCAAATAATTTAAGAACATCATTTCATTGTATACATAAGTTAGATCTACTTGAATCAAGCGTATACAAAATAATATGCATGAAATTAATCACCATTTTTCATCTGCACTAGAAAAATCACTTTGTTTACCAACAATGTGCTTTTTGAACTACTTATCTCTCACATACTTTGTTTACCTTCAATACTCATGTTCATTACAACTTAAATTTGCTTGTAATCAGATTGGATTGTGGCTAATACATGGTTAGCTTCATGGACCAACTCTTAAAGAACCAGAAAATTCAAGAACATATCCAAGATTATCAAGTTTTAAAAGCACGGAAAGATATCCTCCTGGATTTGATGAATCATGAGTACAGTTGGACAAAAGAATAAGAAGCTTTCGTAGCAATCTCATAGAAATTGACAAGCATTGGGGATTAGAATATTTTTGTCAACTGAATGTACTTCTTAAGGTTCACGATTTCCTTTTTACTATGGTTTAACAAATCTTTTTGTCAAACATGTTTGATGCTACTCAATAAATATTGTCTCTAGAAACAGTTTCTTCCCATATGTAAAACTAACAATGTCTTTGGAAAACATTGTTTCTGGAAAATAACATATGTAAAACTAACATTATGATTTCAAAACAAAAACAGTTTCTTCCCTTATGTAAAACTAACGTTGTCTCTGGAAAATCAACCAAAACATAACACTATTTCTGGTGAAAATAACCAAAAACATAATACTGTTTCTGGAATACAACTGTTTTTGGAATACCCAAAACATAACAATGTTTCTGGAAAAAACAAAACACAACATTGTCTCTGAAAAACTAACACTGGACCAGAAAAAAAATGTGATTATTTGGTTGAAGAAACAGTATGCAACGTTGTGTAAAGATCAACCGTGTTGCTCGAAAAATAGAACCAAGACATTAAACTATATCTGAAAAAAAGAATCAAAACATAACAGTGTGTCTGAAAACAGAGCAAAAAAACCAACACTAGATTGAACAAACTATGTGATTGTTTGGTAACTTTGCAGAAAATAGTGGCACATATTACAATTTGATTCCACAAACAGTTTGATTTGTATAAAACAAATACTGTTTCTGGAAAAGAAACTAAAACCGAACATTGTATCTGAAAAATTAAACCAAAATCGAACATTGTGTCCGGAAAACTGAACACCAAACTAACACTGAAAGAAGTACATTCGTATAAACTAAAACTTACATAATCTGAAACATCAATTGAAAACAAATAAGCAATCTCCAAAGAATAAAATCGGTTACATATCACAGATAGCTCCCATCTATAAAAAATAAAATAAAATAAAATAAGAAAAAAGAAATCAACCGTCTTGGATAACAACTTTGCATGAAACCTTGTTATGTCCCGAACCTCCACATCTGCTACAAGTCACAGTCTTCTTCGTCCGACTAATTTCACCAGTAGATTTAATCCTAATCTTCTTTGGCCTTTCAGATGGAACCTTAGTAATAGGAGGCCTCACACCATTCGTAAAATTATTAACATTAGGCTTATCCAAATCTGAAACCGGATTCATAACAAACTGATATGTTTCACGATAAAAAGATGCCTTCCAGTAATCTTCAACATACTCAAATACATCACGATTATCATGCTGCAACACCTGCAATGTATGAGAACATGGGAAACAATTGTGCTGCCATTGACCACAAGAGCATAACCTATCATCCAAACAAACAACAAAACGATTCCACTTCGTCCTAACTTAAAAAACATCCATGTCAGATCGACTAATCCTCTAATGCATGCCCTCTTTCAACAGCAGCTTCAGCTCATTTTCTTTCTTTGGACACAAAATTGTATGAATATTTTGACCAAATAATTTTTTCTCAGCCATGCTAACCATCAGCCGAACTCTAATGTCTTCAAGAAGATCCATAAGTAGCATACAACGTCTATTCGATAGCATGGCATTAAAAGACTTTGAAAGTGCATTACTCATTGATCCTCATCTCTTACCAGGAAAGTGAGCAATAACATAGTTCTCTTTAGGCAAATTAGCTGAAAAATTCTTCATATGCCCTTTCCCGTTATCCATAAATTCAGCAATGCAATCATCAAAATCTGATGTAATGCATGCATAAACACAGTTTGCTAAAAGATTCATCATCTTCTTCTTTAGTCCCTCACCAGCACCCTTTGGAAATAAACTACTAACATTATGTTTTAAATGAACAATACAGTATGAATGTGGAGATTCAGGGAAAAATTCAGGAATGCACATCAAAATTCCATCATGTCTATCCGATATAAATGTGATCACCCTCTCTTGAGTCCTCAATATACGAGATAATATTGACAAAAACCATCTCCAATTATAATTGTTTCAGAATCAACAATAGCATAAGCAACCTCGAAAATCTCTGCAAAAACAGAAAAGGAATAAAATACCATTAGGCGTAATAAAACTATTTCTGGAAAACCCGAACCAGAAGATAACACTGTTTCTGGAAAAAGTGAACAAAAACTAAAACTGTTTATGGAAAAAGAACCAAAACATAAACTGTTTCTGGAAAACCAGAACCAAAAGATAACACTGTTTCTGGAACAACTCAACAAACCTAAAACTATTTATGGAAAAAAGAAAGAAAACATAAAACCGTTTCTGGAAACCCGAACCAAAAGATAACAATGTTTTTGGAAAAAGTGAACAAAAACTAAAACTGTTTATGGAAAAAAGAACTAAAAAAACACTGTATCTGGAAAAACTGAACCAAAAGCTAACGCTGTATCTTCATAACGATAATAAATCTTCTGCAACTCATATACAAAAACTAAACAAATAACATCAAATATAAAATCAGACTATTAACTCACCATCATTGCCATTTTTTGCACAGCAAAAAGTGTGCCTTTGTATTTGCTCTTGATGAATGTGTCATCAATGAATAACATTGGGCGACAAAACATAAATCCTTTGATCCATGCATCATAAGCAATGAACAATCGAAGAAACGTGTTGGACTCTGGTACAACTTCAAGCTTAAACACAGATTCGGGATTGCTTGTAAGGTTAGATTCTATATACCAAGGCAACAACTTGTAAGAATCAACAACGTCGCCGTTTAGCTCAGAAACAACCTTCTCTTTACCGAAGTATGCAGTAGAATAATCAATGTCTAGTCTGTAAAACTGTTTTAGGTTTGAAATGATTTCCTTCGGTTTGATAAGTGGATTTGATTGAACCTTGTCCTTAATGATAAAAGCAACAAACTTCCGACCAACAACTTTGTTTTTCTTCTTTCGGATCATTCCCTTACAAGTATGCACATTGTGTGATTTCCAAATAACAAAAAAATCATTAATCGAACACTTTGATGCATATACACACCACAGACAACCGTTGGATTCTTTCCTGGAACACTCAACGCTAATACGACTCTTATCATTCTGCAAATATTTCAACTCAAACCCACACTCAACAGAGAACTTCTTCAACTTATCACGAAAATCAGCATAACTTCCTTTAAAAACTTGACCCACGGATTCAATATAGTTTTCCCATTTAGAAGTCATGTAGCTATGAACACCATGAGAACCATACTTCCCTAAATGATATTTTTCACTAACAAGCACTTCAGAATCTGATGTATCGCACGAAGAAGATACACTATCTGTAGGTAACTCAACTAAATTACCTGAGCATTTATCAAAAACCAATATTTCTACCATAGATTTTCCAACAACACCAAGAACTAACAACATGTTCTTAACATCAGCATCGCAATCCAATATACAAGTAGAACCTTCACTCAAAGAATATCTCAACTCAAAACAACCCAGTCTCAAACCTTTAAACCTAGAGCAAAGATCAACACAAATCTGATCGAATGTACACATTGATGAAATAGAACTAATCACTGATAAACCACCATACGTAAACTGAGCTAGTTTACCATTCTCTATAACTATACAACACAAAATAAAACAAAACAAAACAAAAAAATCAATACACAAATAGTAAACGAACATATAGAACATTAACACTGTATCTGAAAAATGAACAACAAAATAACATTGTTTCCGGAACAACTAAACAAAAATTAAAACTATTTATGGAAAAAAGAACCAAAACATAAAACTGTTTCTGGAAAACCGAAACCAAAAGATAACACTGTGTATGGAAAAACTGAACAAAAACTAAAACTGTTTATGGAAAAAGAACCAAAACATAAACTGTTTATGGAAAACCGAAACCAAAAGATAACACTATTTCTGGAACAACTGAACAAACCTAAAACTGTTTATGAAAAAAAGAACGAAAACATAAAACTGTTTCTGGAAACCCGATAACAATGTTTCTGGAAAAAGTGAACAAAAACTAAAACTGTTTATGGAAAAAGAACTAAAAAAACACTGTATCTGGAAAAACTGAACCAAAAGCTAACGCTGTATCTTCGAAACGAGAAAAAACCTTATGCAACTCATATACAATTATCAATGAAATAAATACGAAATTGAATAACGTGCAGTTCTCAAATTTAATTAAGAAACACAAATTCAATAACATGCAGATCTCAAATTTATTTTTTGGAGAAACAAACGATGAACTTCATTAACGAAGAAAAATTGAAAAACAATACCTCGAATACGCTATGAATAATAACTCACATTTCAACAAAATAATACAAACAATAAACTAAATAGCATCGGGATCTATATTTCTGTTTCAAATAAAAAGAAGAAGGTTTGCAAAACAACGATGAACTCCAATAAAGACGAAAATCTGGAAAAAATTACCTTGAATACAGTACGAATAATGACGAACGATATGAAAAGCAACGCTCACATTCAATTTGATCAGCACTTCAAATGTTGAAATGACTATCACGTTCAAATTGATAAGAATTCAAAATTCTGGTTCTCAAAGCCTTCAACCAGACCCGGCAAAAAAGAGCTTAACAAGAAAATCGAACTGAACAAATTTAAAACAACTTAACCTAAAAAGTTAGGGGTAAAATCGACAAAACATAATTTATTACAGTTGGGCCACTTTTAGTTGGACTGCTTTAATATGGGCCTTGTACTAATCATTAAACAAAACTTATAACATGGTTTTTTTTATTAAAACTAAAACTTTTTAAACCTTTTCATTAGTTTTCCTTAAAAAAAAGGGTGAATCATGTGAATATAGCCCATCATAATTTTTGCTACCGATTAACAAGTAAGCCCACATATTATGGCAAAAGTTCCAATATCTTTACATTTCAATTCCATATATTTATTATCATTTCAATATTATATATCTGTTAAAAAAATCTGTTAAATTAACCGTTTAGTGATTGTACCGTGTCACATATGGATCAACATGCCAACTTTGCAGTGAATATAAAACAAACAAAAATAATTATTAATTAATAAGTAAAAAAGTGGGCCCCACCAACCAATCCTCCTCACCCTCCGTCCCCTTCTGTCCGTCCACTCCCCTGCCACCAATCCCTCTTCACCCTCCCTTCACCAACAAAACCACACTCCACTCCCCCACCGCCACCTCTCGTTGAGAGTGAGACCGACCTGATTAAAGGAGGGGGTGCCGGAGACGTTGTAGAATTCGAAGAGGCTTATCTTCTTCTTGGGCTTGGCGTTGGAGTTTCTTTTAGGCTGGGGAAGCTCTGGGACTCGGCCTGGGCGGCGAGCTCCTCAGCTTGGAGAGGCATATGTTGGAGCAGCAGCTGTTTGACTGCGAGATTAGGAATATCGAAAAGATAGAGAGTTTCTCTTCCTCCTCTAATGCAGGACACACCCAATTCTTGCAATTCAATCTTCTCTCTGCAATTCAAGCTCGTGAAAACCCTTCTTGACTTCCCCTAACGAAGCTTTCCTCCCTCTATGCCATTTCAAATGGGTGTAATTTCCCTCAATCTGAAACTAGCAGCTGTGAATTTCCATGGCGACTGGGACTGTAACATGCTTTCCAAGCTCCCTCCAGCTTCGCTTAGCTTTTAATTGCAGTAATTGTAGTAAACCTTCATGCAGCAGTCACACTCCTCAAGCGAATGCCTCGTGCATAAACGAGTTTAACATGCACCTTATTCTCCTCCCTCGATATATATATGAACTTACCTTCACAATCTAATTCATCACCATTTGGACTCAAGTCTAACTCTTTCTTTTTCACTTTCTTTGATACAAAAATAAAAGTATGTCCAGTTTCAAATATTAGCATTGCCTCGTGGTGCAAGAAGCATGAAGATGGATATGGTAGAGACGATGCCAAATTCGGGAATCTTTCCCCAATAACATGCTTAGAAGGGGACAAGGATGATGACTGATGACGACGATGATGACAACTATGATTTTGCTCCTGCTGCATATGTATGGAGAGACTAGTACTACGTACTTGTTATTAACTTAAAAGATAAATTAGGTTCACATCCCTTATTTTTCATTCTGTTGTAAAATTGACGGTTTGTGCAGTGGAATAAATAAATAAGACACAAAATTTACGAGGTTTCTTTATAGTTAGTGTGACTGGAGTACGTCCTCGGAGCAGCAGTGATGCTTTCATTTATAATCTGGAATCATAAGATTACAAAGATAACTCTCTATTCTCTCCTCTCTCTTTCTTCTGTATGCCGTGAACCTTGTGGCTTCTCTCTTATGGTTTTTTATTTCTATGTCTCTCTGCTATCATCCTTCTCATTAATTTTATAGGAAAAACTTTAGACAAAGTTGCAGTGGGAGGACTGTAGAGTGGGATGAGTGAGATTGTAGTGGGTTGGCCATCCACACATTGAATGGCTTATAATATTACAACACTTCCCCTTGGATGACCATAAGTCTTTGATTGACTCATTAAAATCTTAATCTGTTTTTGGATGTTCTCCCTGATGAGTAATAACACATCTGTTGTACTTGTTGACTTTCCACAGGCTTTTTCTTGAACTGGACTGGAGGACCTTCTGCTAGACTTGCTTCAAATGTCTGAATTTACTCTTTTTATCTAGAGCTGAATTTGATTCAAGAGTGATGGACACTTGATCTTGAATCGGACTTGTGATTCCTTCAAGGGTCGTCGAGGCTTGATCTTAAATGAAATTGGACCATGAGGAGCTTCATGTGGCAAGTGATCTTCGACTTTGTCGGGGATGAATCGGTATGTGTTTTGCTGTGCTTGTCTCCACATGCTTCAATGTATCATTTTCACTTGCCTTATCTGTTCCTCTTGCATAAGTGGTATTTTCCCTAGTTTTTCCCCATGCAGGTTTGACATCTTCTCTTGCAGTATTTGCCCTTTGATGTAGGAGTGGAATGCAAACCTTGCATTTGGATGATCATTCGGAACATCACTTCTTAGCGACTCATCATGCTTAGAAGCTATCATCATATCAACAGTTGAAAATGAGTACTCGAGAGTGATACTAGGTAAACAATCAGGGAAGGTTCCAGATCAGAAGCTTGATTCCAAGTGGCGATTGATTGCTCTCTTTCTCCTTGTCCTGGAGGTGAGAACAAGGACAAAGAAAAGGGTAGGGAAAAGCATGATATGAGATACTCTTGCTTTCGACCCTGATGATATGAGATACTCTTGCTCTGGTGTGACTTGTTTGAAGAGGTATTCTTGAAGAGGAAGAAAACTGAGTATTTAAAGATGCTTTGTTAAAATGCATTCTCGGAGAGGAAGAAGAGTTAGATATTTTTGCAGGCTTGCCTTGTTATGGAAGATAAAGGTCGACATATATAGGGATTTCCCAATAGCAGGTAATGGTGTTGTGCCTTTACTCTTGTCAGCAACTGTGGTGTAATTAGAACAGTAAGATTCACGCGTTTTCAACTTTATCAGAGTTCTTTGACAAAGTTGCACGTGATATCCAAAAAGTTGAGATTACGTCTGAGAAATGTTGATAGACGTCATGTAGGAAAATCCAGCTTTTGAAATTCGAAAATCGATGTCTCTTCGATTTTTGAATAAGTGACCTTGTTGCCTTTTCTTTTATAGAGATATCAATTTTGTTCAGATACACTCAGAAAATTGTTGCCTGCAGAAATTTCCCCTTCTTGCACTTCTGAGATTTTATCTGACCCCTTTTTTCCTTCATCA
The DNA here is from genome assembly GCA_024362995.1 of Heteromeles arbutifolia. Taxonomy (NCBI): domain Eukaryota; kingdom Viridiplantae; phylum Streptophyta; class Magnoliopsida; order Rosales; family Rosaceae; genus Heteromeles; species Heteromeles arbutifolia. The sequence goes on from JANCRC010000006.1 coordinate 28,172,359, forward strand.
TTTCTGAAAATGGCTTGTCCATCTAACATTTGCTTAAATTTAAGTCTTAGGACTGATACAGATGAGCCTCGTCAGGATAATATATGGCGCCCGTCCTTCTTATCTTCTAATGGTCTTCTTACAGTTGGGGACTCTATGATGAAGATTGACCTAACCGCTACAGTGGTAGCTAGGAATCTTCTCACTCTAAAGGATAACAGAATCCTTTCAAACCGGTCTAATGAGTCGGCCGTTCAAGACTCATTGGCTTTCAGTATTCGGTGTGCGGGCTCTGTTTCTAATATGGGCCAGCGTCTACTTGCTCGAACTCGCCAAGTTGAATCATTGATGGCTGAGGTGGAAAGTCTTAAACAAGATATTAGAGGGCTCAAGCACGAGAATAGAGTGTTACACGTGCTTGCAAATAATTACTCGACGAGCATGAAAAGAAAGCTCGACCAACTATTAGAATCCGAAAGTCGAACTCAAAATGACAATCAGGGGTTCGAGTCTTTATTCCAAAGACACCCATTGTCTCAGCCGTCTGGAGTTCCACCAAGTATTGAGGCTCCAAATAATCAACCCCCGGTGCCTCCCCCTTCTGGGGTACTTTCGAGTACTGAGGCTTCACATGAGCAACCTTTGTGAAGGTTTCTTCCTATTTGTTTGTTTTAATTCATGTTTGTAATTTCTCGGAGATAATAATAAATAAGCTTCATTTCATTCAGTGTATTGTGCCAAATACAATAAAACATATACTTCACTAAGATGTGGTACTTCTGGACCAAATATCAATTTATCTTTACCTTCTTGAAGATAAATGATCGTTCTTAGTGTCTAAATCATTTGAGTATTTAACTCATAATCTTCAATCCATATGATTCTTTAATATCATAAACATCATGGATAATATTCGTGTTGGCGTATTGTTCGATTTGCAGTTCGAGACAATATTTCTCTCAACACTTTATAAACTTTCCAGACTCTTCAGGAGTCTCAATCTAATATTATCGACTCTTCAGGAGTTCTAATTTAATGTCATTAACTCTTGCAAGAGATTTTAGTATGTTGAAACAATATCATAATGATAGTACTCACAACAGTCTAAAATATCGAAATTATCGGCGAAATATCACCAATAATTTCATTTTTTTCACATGGCGATATTTTCACACATATACAAATAATTATTGTCATAATATCCCGATAATATCGATAATATTGATAATATCGCGATATTTTCGATATTATCGACAAAATCGTCGAGGCTCCGTCGTCGGAAAACTGCAGCCGAGGCTCTATCGTCCCAGCTGCCAAGATCTGCATCTCTCTCTGCAATCCGCGCTCAGACCCCTCAAAATCCGCAATCCCTTCTCTCCTGATCCCAAAATTCGCTCGGGTTGGATGGATCATCCGCCTCGTACGGCTTAAACAAGGTCTCCCCTTGCCTGATGGTGCTCGTCGGGAGGTGAGAAATGTATGAGGAATGGTCCACAGGTGGTGATGGTGCTCGCTGGAGTGTGCGCCACTGTGGTGGAGGTCACGGTGGGGTGTGGGTGTGGTGTGTTTGTGCTTCGGGAAGGAGAGTTGCAGAGATGGGGGGAGAAGAAACAAGGAGAGGAATGAGGGAGAAGGTTAGAGGGATCGGGGAAGGGGAAACACAGGGAAGTGGGGTGTGTGTGTGTTTGTCTGCTCTGGGAAGGAGAGATGTAGAGAAGAGATGGGGGGAGAACCGGAGAAGAAACAAGGAAAGGGAGGGTGTGTGTGTGTATGTGGAATGAGGGATAAGGATCGAGAGATTGTGTGTGCGTGTGCGTGTGCGTATGTGCGTGTGTGCGTGTGCGTGTGTGTGTGTGTGTGTGTGTATGGCACACGGTTTTGTATGAAACCACGGTTTTGTGTGTGTGTGTGTTATCCGAGAGAAAAAAAAACATTGAGGGTGTGTGTGTGTGTGTGGCACATGGTTTTCTATGAAAAAATTGGAAGTGACTTTGCTCAGAAGAACCAAAAATTCTGTCAGAGAAGAACAAAAAAATATGCTTACTTTATCTTGACACACCCCGCCTCGAACATCGGGAAGTGTTGGTCGTCACGTGAACGTGACGTAGCCATGTGTGCAGTGCGGAATGATATATATATAAATAAGCGCTAGAATAACACAACTAGTGATGAAAGATCATAGAAGAGTGAAGGTCAGAAACATAATTTACAAAGTTCAAGCATCCTAGGTGCAGTCCAGAAAGATATAATAAGATAGTCAGAATATTTACGTGGATAGTGCACTGTCAGATATGCCTTGAAACCTCGCTTGCCACCAACTCTATCTAATACCTGGAGAGGCGCAAAACAAAAGTGTGAGTGGGCAAAAACAAAGCTTTACCAAAATCACTTCGACTTAAAAGTTATAACCCCTCACCGTAAAAACATATATACTTCCCAGAAAAATATATAAGTACGTACTGATACTGAAAACCATCATTCAAATATTACCATGTCCGAATGAACCATATTCAAGATCAAACATGCAACAAATATCATCAAAGTCAATCAAGTGATATCTCAATGCATAACATGCCGGCAATGCATATAAGTCAGCCGGAGTCACCTATAGTGACTTGTACGGCTGAATCTATGGCTCCTCAACCAAATCCTCAATTCAATTCTCAATCAATAACCTGCACCCATGTCGGAACCACCTGTAGTGGTCTGTACGACAAGCTGGGTATATATATATATATAAATGCTCTGTGCTACGGTCACGTGAAGGCTGGCGACGAAACGCGAGTCACCTATAAGTCGGAACCACCAATAATGGTCTATACGACAGGCTGGCACCTGCCTTGGATCTAAGGTGAGCGTACGGTGCGGGAGGTGAACGATCACGTGAAAGCTAAGCCCTACTCTAGCGGAGCACAAACCTTGATGTGCAGGTAAATGAGCCATAATCTAATCTCATCGATATCACCACAATCATTATATCGAAAGTACATACTTACCTGACTTACCTTACATATGTATATATATATACATATACATGTATATACATGTATATATGTATATATACATATATATGTATATACATGTATATATGTATATATACATATATATATATATATATATGTATATATACATATATACATGTATATATACATATACGGATCGTAGCCCCCGAGCCTCGCGTGGCTGCGCTCGTCCTCAGGATAAGTCTTACCTATATGCGAAACAACTATACAACCGTTAATTACGCACGTAACCCAATTAGATAATAACTTCTCATACATTGCTCAATTGGGGTGTTTGAATATACCAATATGCTCTACTAAATCCCACGAACACCCCCATATTTTTAAATTAATTTTTTTGGACTCCCACGCGCCCTCACGCGCCGACCAAGGCACTGCAACACGCATCGCCCACGCGCGGCCACGTGCCGTGCATGCTGACAGAACCTTAACGCCGTTAGGGAATATTCCGTTAAATCCCTAGAATATTCCGTTGAGGTTAACTGACGCCGTTAACTTCTGTTAGGAATATTCTGTCAACTTTGACGGAATATTCTATCACCTTCTTCATCAGTTCACCCGCGACCGGCCCCGGGGCCGCTGCGTCACCGGAAACTGGGTAAAATTTCTAACCCTAGTTTCTAGCTCAATTCTCAACCAAATTTCACAAAATTTAAACCAAAATGAACCTTAAAACAAGGAGAAGACTTCTATACCTTTTAAAAACTCAAAACTCGACTGAAACTCGCCAGAGCAAAACCAAGAAATCCGGCCGACCTCTGAACTTGTGATCCCGACGTCCAAAAGCCTCTAATTTTGTCCTTCGAGCTTCACAAGATCATTCTAAAGCTCCCTATGATCTTGGAATGATCTAAAACGTTCTGGTTTACGAGCACATGAACAGTACCCTCTCGGAGCTTTACGGATTTTGGGGTTTACGAGGGTTTCACGCCTAACTAAGGGTATGGTTGTGTTCACCAGGTCACGGGGATCATGAATAAATCATTTGGGACGTCGATCCATACCAAGATGGTGAGATACACTGGTGTCCGTACACTTTGCAGGAAGAAGGAAGAAAAGTCGAGAAGGATAAGAGAAAGACAGGTGAAAATAGGAGAATGCACACCTGTGCATGTGAGTGTGTGGGTTTTGTTCTCATCCAATCCCACTAATACCAACCCACATTCACATTAAATCCAAAAATATGGGAACCCTCACAATTGGGCTCAACCTATCACATACATACCCACAACCACGTAAGGGTAAAAACGTCATTCCACATTATCGATACTTTATTTCGGGACGGACTGTTACAATCTACCCACCTTAATAAAATTTCGTCCTTGAAATTTACATAACAAGTACAATCCATTAAAACTCATAAAACAATCGCGGATACAACTCTTTCATCTGCTCTTCTGTCTCCCAGGTTGCTTCCTCTACTGAGTGATTCTTCCATAAAACTTTCACCAGACGCACTATCTTGTTCCTCAAAATCTTATCTTTCCAATCCAGAATAGTGACCGGCTCCTCCTCGTAAGACAAATTAGGATTGATCTCTAACTGCTGCGGAGGTAAAACATATGATGGGTCTGAAATATAATGGCGAAGCATCGACACATGAAATACATTATGCACTCTAGACAACACCGGAGGTAAATCAAATCTATAAGCTATTTCGCCAATCCGCTCCAAAACCTGATATGGTCCAATATACATGGGACTCAATTTCCCTTTCTTCCCGAACCTTACAACGCCTTTCCATGGTGATAACTTCAAGAAAACCCAATCACCTACATTATATGTCCGATCAGTAGCATGTCGATCAGCTAAACTCTTCTGACGATCTTGGGCCGCTTTCAGGTTAGATTTAATCACCTGAATATTTCCTGTAGTCTCGTCCACTATCTTTGGGCCTTCCAAAATTCTTTCTCCGATCTCAGACCAACATAATGGTGTTCGGCACGATTTACCATACAATGCCTCGAATAGTGCCATACTAATACTCGAGTGATAACTGTTATTGTAGGCAAATTCCATCAGATCCAAACGCGTATGCCATGCATCACCAAACTGCAAAACAGAAGACCTTAACATATCCTCTAATGTCTGAATAGTCCTCTCAGACTGTCCATCAGTTTGAGGATGGTATGCAGTACTATACAATAATCTCGAACCCAGAGCTTCTTGAAATGCCGTCCAGAACTTAGAAGTAAACCTCGGATCTCGATCTGATGCAATGCTGACTGGCACACCATGATACTTAACAATCTTCGAGATAAAAAGTTCAGCTAACCGATTTAAAGAAAACTTCTCTCAAATTGGAATGAAATGTGCTGACTTAGTAAGTCGATCAACAATTACCCAAACTCCATCATAACCATTCCTTGTACGAGGAAGTTTATACACAAAATCCATGGTAATATCTTCCCATTTCCATTATGGAATAGGAAGGGGCTGCATCCGTCGAAATGGCTTCTTCCTCTCGGCTTTAACTTGCTGACAAACAATACATCTACTCACATATTCAGCAATTTCTCTTTTCATACCTGGCCAATAATAAAATGGTTGAATGGTATGATACATCTTTGTGCTTCCCGGATGCATAGCGTAAGCTGAAATGTGCGCCTCATCAAGAATAACCTTCTTTAACTTTACATTATTCGGCACGTACATCCTACCTTCTTGCATGAGCATGCCATCGGTTTCCCGAATTCGAAGGTCTTTCTTTTTCCCATTATTTCTTAATTGAATTAATTCTTGAATCTCGTCATCTTCCATCTGTGCCTCGAGTATCCGATCAATCAGGATTGGCCTAACTTGGAAATGAGCAAGTAAAGCATCTTCTCGATCATTAGTCTGTGATTTCTCCATGACTAGCTTCACTCCAGTTGATCTCAACTCGGCCAAAAGAGGAACACGGCTCGCATGAATGACATTAATCTTGCCCTGGGATTTCCGGCTAAGTGCATCAGCTACTACATTCGCACGCCCTGGATGATATTCAATTGTGCAATCATAATCACTTAGCAGCTCTATCCACCTCCTCTGACGAAGATTCAAATCCCTCTGAGTAAACAAATACTGGAGACTTTTATGGTCCGTGAAAATCTTACATTTCTCACCATAGAGATAATGCCTCCAGATTTTCAATGCAAAAACAATCGCCGCCAACTTTAAATCATGAGTAGGATAATTCCTTTCATGCTGTTTTAATTGTCTCGAAGCATATGTAATCACTCTGCCATGCTGCATCAATACACAGCCCAAACCATTTAATGAAGCATCACTATAAATCTCGAAATTACCACTGTCGTCAGGAAGTGCTAACACTAGTGCCTCAGTAAAACAATATTTCAGCTGCTGGAAACTCTGTTCACAACTATCATCCCACTCAAATTTAACATTTTTCATTGTTAACTTAGTAAGTGGCAACGCAATCTCTGAAAAATCCTGAACAAACCGTCTGTAGTATCCTGTTAAACCCAAGAAACTACGTACCTCAGAGCTGGTTCGTGGTTGCTCCCAATTCTCTATTGCTGCCACTTTCTGGGGATCTACTTGAATACCCTGAGCTGAAATGACGTGTCCCAAAAATGCCACCTGATTCAACCAGAATTGGCATTTACTGAATTTGGCATAAAGTCTACATTCCCTCAACCTTTTTAGCACCAAACTGAGATGTCGCACGTGATCTGCTTTAGATTTAGAATAAACCAAAATGTCATTGATAAAAACAATGACAAATCGATCTAAATACTGTTTGAACACTCTGTGCATCATATCCATGAAAGCAGCAGGTGCGTTAGTTAACCCAAATGGCTTTACTAAAAACTCATAATGACCATAACGGGTTCAAAACGCCGTCTTAGGGACATCATCATTCCTAATCTTCAGCTGATAATACCCAGATCTCAAGTCAATCTTCGAAAACACGCAAGCTCCTCGCAACTGATCAAACAAATCATCGATACGCGACAATGGATAATGATTTTTAATTGTTACCTGATTCAGTTGCCGATAATCTATACACAGCCTCAAAGTACCATATTTCTTCCGTACAAATAGAACTGGAGCTCCCCAGGGTGAAGTACTAGGCTGAATAAAACCTTTATCTAACAATTCTTCCAGCTGAATTTTCAATTCTCTTAATTCTGCAGGAGCCATCCGATAGGGAGTCAAAGATATAGGGTCAGTACCTGGCAACAAATCAATGGCGAACTCAACGTCTCTATCCGGCGGTAAACCCGGTAGATCATCAGGAAAAACATCAGGAAAATGTCTAACCACTCTGACATCCTCCAGTCTGCTAGAAACATCATCATTTAGTACCACATGTGCCAGATACCCTTGACAACCCTTCTGTAATAATCTCTTGGCTTTCACAGCTGAAATGATACCATGCCTCACACCACTAGGCTCACCAACAAATGTAACCACCGGTAAATCCGGCCGTAGAAACGTAACTTTCTTCTCATAACAATCAATATTAGCTCGATTATAATGTAACTAATCAGTGCCCAAAATGACATCAAATTCAGCAAGATCTAACGGAATAAGGTTAGCGGGCATAACTACACCCTCCACTAACACAGGGCATCCTGGATACATCCACCTTACCTGGCATGTCTCACCTCTAGGCATAGAAAACTCTATCTCATATCCAAGAGATGTGGGGTTAGGTTGCGCCAATTAAGCAAATGTATGAGAAATAATCGAATAGGTAGCACCATAGTCAATCAATACTTTAGCAAAATGTCCAAGAACATTTAACGTACCCATTATCAAATCAGGGTTGTTCTGAACGTCCTGCACTAAAAGATTATGAATACGTCCCTGGTTCTGCTGACGTCCTCCTCGTCCTCTGCTAGACTGACCACTACGCCCAGGTGCACCACGACTCTGCCCAAAATGACTAGGCTATCTTGAAGTACCTACACTGCTCGAGGTAACTTTACCTTGCTGTGGCTGTACTCCTGAATACCACTGTGATCCACCTACTGGATATGATGGATACGGAGCATATCTTCCAGAATACTGAGGATATCCACCCTGATAGTCACTCGAATAATATGGATCCTGGGAATAGGGATACGGCGCTGCTGGATATGGCACCACATCACCTTGATAATGATAAGTACTCCCTCGACTAGGCTGACCATAACCACTCGATGTTGGAGCCTGCTGACTTGACACTGGCGCTGGAAATAAAGGCATATGTGGCCTCTGCTAACTCTGTGGACAATTAGCTGCTCGATGACCAACCTGTTCATAGGTAAAACATCCTCGAATACCTTGCCTACACTCACCGGCATGTCGGCTATTACACCTTTAACAAAAAGGTAATCCCAAACCACCAGAACCACCAACATCCTACTGCCTCTGAAAACGTGACCCACCAGCAAATCTACCACCTCTGCGCTGGCCTATGGAACTAAATCCTCCATTAGATGAACTCGAACTAGTCCCATTCTTCTTAAAACTTTGCGTCTTTCTGGGCTCCTGTGATACTAAACCTTTGCCTTTATCGTTCTTCTTAGAATCATCTTTTTCTTCTTCATCGCTGTCACTAGGCAAGTTCTTAGAATCTTCAATCTACAGCAGAATCTTATAAAACCCATGATAGGTCGAACAAGGAATCCCGGTAGCCAAAGTACCTCACTTCTTACAAGTACCCAACTTGAATCGACGAAGCATCTCCACTGGATTCATTGCCACCTCAGGGTGATATCTGGACAAGTTTGTAAACTTCCTGTAATACTCGTTCGCGGACATCTTCTTCTGCTTTAAACTTGTAAACTCCTGTTTCTTACTGTCGATGTACGCATGAGTAATAAATCTCTTATGGAACAACTGCTTAAATATTTCCCAATCTGCAGCTTCCTCTAGAGGCAACTCCTCAGCCGATTATTCCCACCAAGATGCTGGTTTTTTACCCAAAAACCATGAAGCCATCTCAATCCACCTGTCTGCAGGTAAACTCCCTTGACTCTGCATCAGTCTAAAGGTCTTATCAACATGATTCAACCATTTCTCAGCATCCCCATGCCCTTCATTACCCACATAAGTATTCAATTTCAAATTATAAACAGTTTCCAAAAGGGTCATCTGAGGAGGTCGAAACGTCGACTGAATGGCATTAGCAATAGCTTCCCCTAATTGAGCTATATCAGGGAAACTAGGCTCAGAAATTGGACGTGGCTCTCGTCGAGGCGGTATAATTCCGACAAAAGACACCGAGATAGTTAGAATATTCACTAAATATACAGGACTGCCAAACCTAGGCTTTGATACCAAACTGACACACCCCGACTCGAACATCGGTATTTACTGGCCGTCACGTGAACGTGACGTAGCCATGTGCGCAGTGCGGAATGATATATATATATATATATATATATATATATATATATATATATAAGCACTAGAATAACACAACTAGTGATGAAAGATCATAGAAAAATAAAGGTCAGAAACATAATTTACAAAGTTTAAGCATCCTAGGTGCAGTCCAGAAAGATATAACAGGATACTCAGAATATTTACATAGATAGTGCACTGTCAGATATGCCTTGAAACCTCGTTTGCCACTAACTCTATCTAATACCTGGAGGGGCGCAAAACAAAAGTGTGAGTGGGCAAAAACAAAGATTTACCAAAATCACTTCGACTTAAAAGTTATAACCCCTCATCGTAAAAACATATATACTTCCCAGAAAAATATATAAGTACGTACTGATACTGAAAACCATCATTCAAATATTGCCATGTCCGAATGAACCATATTCAAGATCAAACATGCAACAAATATCATCAAAGTCAATCAGGTGATATCTCAATGCATAACATGCTGGCAATGCATATAATTAGCCGAAGTCATCTATAGTGACCTGTACGGCTGAATCTATGGCTCCTCAACCAAATCCTCAATTCAATTCTCAATCAATAACCTACACCCATGTCGAAACCACCTGTAGTGGTCTGTACGACAAGCTGGGTATATATATATATAAACGCTCTGTGCTACGGTCACGTGAAGGTTGGCGACGAATCGTGGGTCACCTATAAGTCGGAACCACCAATAATGGTATGTACGACAGGCTGGCATCTGCCTTGGATCTAAGGGGAGCGTACGGTGCGGGAAGTGAACGATCACGTGAAAGCTAAGCCCTACTCTGGCGGAGCACAAACCTTGATGTGCAGGTAATTGAGCCATAATCTAATCTCATCGATATCACCACAATCATCATATCGAAAGTACATACTTACCTAACCTACCTGGCGCTCGCAGTGCCTCAACACATAATCACATAACATAGCAATGAATATATATATATATATATATATATATATATATATATATATATCATTTTAAAAAATCATTTCACAAAATCATTTCACATAACATGGCATTTGACATGGCATTCAATTTCACAAAATCATTTTAAAACGTATTTCTTGGAGTCAACCAAGTGTATATATATATACTGAAAACAAAAGCCTACTCACTGATAAGTAGACGGATCGTAGCCCCCGAGCCTCGCGTGGCTGCGCTCGTCCTCAGGATGAGTCTCACCTATATGCGAAACAACTATACAACCGTTAATTACGCACGTAACCTAATTAGATAATAACTTCTCATACATTGCTCAATTGGGGTGTTTGAATATACCAACATGCTCTACTTAATCCTATGAACACCTCCATATTTTTCAATTAATTTTTTTGGAGTCCCACGCTCCCTCATGCGCCGACCAAGGCACTGCAACACGCGCCGCCCACGCGCGGCCACTTGCGGTGCATGCTGACGGAACCTTAACGCCGTTAGGGAATATTCCGTTAAATCCCTAGAATATTCCGTTAAGGTTAACTGACGCCGTTAACTTCCGTTAGGAATATGCCGTCAACTTTGGTGGAATATTCTGTCACCTTCTTCATCAGTTCACCGGCGACCGACGCCGGCGCCACTGTGTCGCCGAAAACTGGGTAAAATTTCTAACCCTAGTTTCTAGCTCAATTCTCAACCAAATTTCACAAAATTTACACGGAAATGAACCTTCAAACAAGGAGAAGAGTTCTGTACCTTTTAAAAACTCAAAACTCGACTGAAACTCGCCGGAGCAAAACCAAGAAATCGGGCCAACCTCCGAACTTGTGATCTCGACATCCAAAAGCCTCCAATTTTGTCCTCCGAGCTTCACAAGATTATTCTAAGGCTCCCTATGATCTTGGAATGATTTAAAACATCCTGGTTTACTAGCACATGAACAGTACCCTCTCGGAGCTTTACGAATTTTGGGGTTTACGAGGGTTTCATGCCTAACTAAGGGTACGGTTGTGTTCACCAGGTCACGGGGATCATGAATGAAGCATTTGGGACGTCGATCCGTGCCAAGATGGTGAGATACACTGGTGTCCGTACACTTTGTAGGAAGAAGGAAGAAAAGTCGAGAATGAGGAAAGAGAGACACAGGTGAAAATGGGAGGATGCACACGTGTGCATGTGAGTGTGTGGGTTTTGTTCTTATCCAATCCCACTAATACCAACCCACATTCATATTAAATCCAAAAATATGGGAACCCTCACAATTGGGCTCAACCTATCTCATACATACCCACAACCATGCAAGGGTAAAAACGTCATTCCACATTATCGATACTTTATTTCGGGACGGACTGTTACAATCTTCTTCTCCACGTGAAGACCAAAAATTATGTCAGAGAAGAACCAAAAAATCTGGTTACTTCCAATTCTTTCACATTCCCAGAGGTCATCACACCTTTTTTGACCATTCGAAAATTGAAAAACCTCTATTACACCTTTTTGTTTCTTCTTCTTCCCTTAGCCATTTCAGAGCCTTTCCAAAGCCCTTTCAGAGTTTCAAACTGAATAAATGGATCTGCAACTCACGCCACTTCAAATTAAATGTTAAGTACCTTTTTTCTCTCTCATTTATCCACAGACGGCAAGCTGCAGAGGATCGTCGAGGCTGTGCTGGTACGTACGACATCGAAAGTTCCAGATTTGTTACATTTGTGTAATTATGATTTTATTGTTGGTCCACGCAGATTCTATTTGGCCTTTACACAAAAGGTTCCATATTTAAGGTAAGTTTATAAACTTATATTTATATTATTGTAATTTATACAACAACAAAAAAATTTGTGTGGACCCGTGCATGTGATCTAAGAACCAAATAATACTTACATGTTAATTTTTTGAAGTAATTAAGTAATGTTGTATAATTATTCCCTAGGATAATTTTAATATGTTTAATGTTATTTATTATTTTATTATCAAATTGGATTATTATTCATTAATATTAGGTTTTATTATTCCATATTATTTTTATAATTACTTAAATTCTTACAATCATTTTCTTTACTTCCTATTTAATTATTCTGTAGAATAACTTTATTATTGAGGTTCTCTTATATAACTGTCACTACTATATTTTTTGGCCAAAAAATAATTACCTAATTTCCACGAAAATAAATAAAGGTACGTTTAAGATGTCTAGTGGAGTTATTAAACGTGATCCAACTTGGGAACATGGAGATCCAATAGACGGAAACAAAAATGGCACAATTTGCAAATATTGTGGTCAGGTAATGAAGAGTGGCGGAGTGACACGACTTAAGTACCATCTTAGTGGATTAGATCCGGGAAATAATGTCCAACGATGCGATAATGTCCCCCTAGAAGTGAAGGCATTCATCACCACATTATTAAAAATAAAAAACACCATAAGGAAAAGAAAACACATGGAATGGAAAATATTCGAGCTGGGCTACGAGGAGAAGTCATTGGCCAAGCGGTTGACAGTGATGATGATGACGATGAGGACGAATGTGATGATGACATGGGACCTGAAGAACGACGCAGTTTGAAACAAGCATTACGTGCCTCCAAACAGTCAGCATGGGAAAGAGAACACCTTCATAAAATTCCTAATAGAGCACAAGGTTCCGGGACAAGTAGTGGTGCACAAATGAGACGGGGAGCAAGTGTTAAAGAATCACAACCAACACCACCAATAGCCCTAAGTTTATATAAGTCATCCAAAGCACGTCAAAAGAGTGTTTGGAGTTATTTCACTGGAGGTAATGTGAATGAGGGAATGGGGCATCTAATTAGCAAGTTCTTTATCTATGAAAATGTCTCTGCTGAGAAGGCATCATCACATCATTTCAAAAATATGGTATTGGGATGTCAACAGGCCGGTGTTAGAGTACAACCTCCCACTCCTTATGAGGTAAGAAACAAATATTTGGAAATGGAGTTTAAAGACATTGGCGAGTATGTTAACAAGTTGAGGTCAAAGTGGGAAACTAATGGTTGCACAATCATGTGTGACGGATGGACTAGCTCGACCAGATTGTCTATCATAAACTTCATGGTATACTCTAAGGGAAAGACAATGTTTTTGAAGTTCGTTGATGCTTCAGACCATATAAAGAACTACAAGTATATTTACAAATTATTGAGGGATGTAATCATGGAGGTGGGAGAGCATAATGTTGTCCAAGTCATTACCGACAACGGTTGTGCATTCGTCAAAGCTGGAAAAAAGTTAATGAAGCATCATAATGTGTTTTGGACATCATGTGCAGCACATTGTATTGATCTCATGTTTGAGGCAATGGGGAAGAGAGAGAATATTGCTAATGTCATAAAAAGAGCTAGAACGATTACAAATTATATTTACAATCACGGTTGGTTGTTGGCAAAGATGCGTGAATTTTGCAAAGGAGAAATTATTCGTCCAGCTACCACTCGATTCGCCACAAACTATATTGCATTAGACAACTTACTTAAGAAGAAAGCAGGTTTGAAGCAACTATTCACTAGTGACGATTGGGCCAACCACAATTTCAGCTGCTCAAATGCAGGTCGTACGAAGGAAAGTATAGTGCTTGATCATGCTTTTTGGACTCAATCAGAACATGTGTGCTAAGTGTTTGAACCTCTTTACAAAGTTTTACGGATCATTGACACAAAAGTGTATCCTACTATGGGGGCAATATATGAGTTGATGCATGTAGTGAATGAGGACTTGGAAAGAAAACAGAGTGCAAGGTGGGTCATAAAGATAATTGATGACCGATGGTATAAAACATTATACCACAATTTGCATGCAGTAGGTATAAATTATGTCATAATTTGCAATTCATTTCTTTAGTTGCATAAGTATTATTTCTCTTATTAGAGTATGTGTTTCTTTGAACAACATATTATTTGAATCCTTGATACCAATACAGACCCGATCTTGGAGATGATGGTACCCTTATACGTGTTGTACATAATGTATACTCTAAATTAGACCCTGCATCACCAGCTGTTGGCCAATTTGGAAATGAGGTACACAATTACTTAAATTATAATAATTACATTGTTGGATTAAACTAACACGATTTATTGTATTCAGCTAACATGGTTTAAAGATGCAAGAAGAACTTTTGGAGAACCAACATCAGTTGCTGCTCGAACAAAAATGTCTCCTAGTGAGTGTAAACATATTTCACTATCAGTTTATAATAGAATTTGTTGGAGTTATTAGGCTTATCAACATTGTTTTTCATTATAGCTGAATGGTGGATCATGTATGGGACTGATGCACCAACTGTGAGAAAGTTAGCAATCAAAGTATTATCACAAACAGCTTCATCATCTGTTTGTGAAAGAAATTGGAGTACATTTGCACTCATACACACAAAGCAAAGAAATAGGTTGGCTCATAGTAGGTTGGAAAAATTAGTTTATTGCTACTACAACATGAAGCTTCAAATTCGAGATAAGGAAGCAGAAATAGATCATGTCGACCATGGTGACCCACTAGATGTGTTTGATATTGTTGGTGAAGATGATGATACAGAGGGTAACCAACTTTATCAATGGATTAGACCTCTTCATTTAGATGATGATAAAGGCAACCCAGCTCAAAGAGTTGCTGAAGAAGCACGTAATGAAGGGATAAATGTAGAAAAAGTATTAGAGGAGGAGGTAGGATGTAGCAGCGCTGGCTCTTTGGAAGAACTTTTGCGTCCAAGACCAAGAAACATTGGAATTCCACCTTCTTCCAATCCTACACAACCACAAGATCATGCTGATACTAATGATAGCTCTACTACAAGATTAGGAGACTCACCTACCACCGGAGGTGGGAATAATGAAAGATATAGTGGAGCTGGAGGTAGTGGTGGATATGGAAACTATGTTGGACCACCTTCCGGATCTATGAGCCCTTTCACTGGTGAGGCAAACTTCACGCATGCAACACAGGATGAGGACCATGGTAGTAAGCGGGCAGGACCAGGAATTGGTGCCATAGGGAATGACTATACTCGTAGAGAAAAAGGCAAGGGAACTTTCTCAAGTCAAGAAGATGACTCATTACCTGTAAATTCGAACTCTGTTGGAGTGGGAAGTAGTAACTATGGTTATACTCATAACCAACCATTTCCCTACCCTTCATATCCCATTCATGTTGGGATGGAATCGAGCGACTCATGGAAAGAATCTGAGACTCAATCTTCAAATGATTTTGCTTATGGACAACGTCAACCAATCTCGGATCCATATGGGTGGCATGTTAACAATTACATGCAAAATTATTTTGGGGATTTATCATTTGATGACTACTCTTCACAATACATTTACTCTACACATATAGATGATGAAGATAGTGAAAATTTTGAACCTCATAGGAACTCTATGTGGTACTAAGTCACTCATGTATCTTACCATGCAATGTATAAAGTGTAAAATATTGTACTAATTCATTATATATAAATGATTATGTTGTGTTTAAACTTCTTTCTTTAATTAGTACATATTTTCTACACTCGCAATGTTTGCCAGCTCGCTATATAATCAACTTAAATCAGTTAAATCTATCATGCAATGCATTTCCTTCCAATTTTTTTGTGATAAACTAATAGATAATTGACTAAATATACATCCTGCAAAGTTTCAATAAAAATTTCCAAGTTTTTCTTACAATTTCCGTGGTTTTTATTCAATTTTTATCGATATCGATAATATCCTGATATTTCCATCGAAATTTCCGTGTTTTTGGACTACCGATATTTCCGATATCATCTATATTTTGTTCCTTGGTACTCACTAAGGAAATTATACCATCCATTGGTAGTGAGTACATAATTTATACTTTATCCTTCGGGGGCTTACTTCAAGCAATTTGAATCCTTCAAGGATTTTCTACACTTCATGACACATTCCCCTTTGGAATTTATACAGAGCAACTTGCTTCCATGTATACTTGAGGGATTTACTTTTATGGAGATATGATGTGGGAGACTCATAACCCTTCGTATATAATTCTCCATTCATATGAACTCGTTTACAAGAGTATAATTTTAGGTTTCAATTAGTAACCTTGTGTCATATCATGTGAGTGTATTTCACTATATTCCAAACGCCCAAATGCAACCTCATTGGTTCAACATCTTTTGGCTATTTGTATTATATTCAAATATATATATAAGTCCATTTCTCCACGTTCTTACAAAATTGTAATGGAATTGCCTTTCTCTATTTTTGGCAAATAATAGTTCCTTTCATCGACGAACAAAAGAACGTAACTCAATGTCAACACAGCTCATTGATGAATTTAGTAGTTACTTGTAAAAACCAAAATTACCATTGGTTATCATCAATCCGTGATCCCATATTCTCATGTGCATGCGCATGCATAAAAGCTTTTCATTTCTTTGGATATCCATTGCCTCTTCAAGGGCATTACACTATCTCTTCCATGATAGTCATTATTTAGAAAATGCAGATCATAACATCCTCTTGAACATTATAGAGCTTGGATTTTAATCTCCATTTCCAGGAGCTGAGTCATTGAAACCTATACGTCTATCATGCTTCATGCATGAGACATCAACATTCCCATGTCCGCGGATTGTCCTTTCTGGGACATGTATCCATACGGCGACTGTCATGCTTCCGGCATGCAACAGTTATGCTTTGGGAATGCAATAGTTGAGTAGTGCCATATTCTTCTTCTTTCGAATGACTGAACCTTCTGAATCTAAGAGTTTGCCATGCTTCAAGCATGTACTAGATAAATTATTTGTTGTCTCATTATTTTGTCCAACAGGGACATCAATTCTTGTAGGCACATTTGCAGCAAGTATATGTGATTTTATTACTTTTGTTGCATCATTAAATGCATCTGGCATTTGATTTGCATATCGTTGCATCATTCAATTATTCTTACTTCGTTTTTATATTGATTGCTTTGCGAATCAATAAGACAAATTCTCTTCGTTCTTCTGGAACGGTCTTTTCTCTTCATTCTTCTGGAACTGTGTTATTTTCTCCCCCTAATGGCGGGAAAACTGTCTTATCAAAATCATAGTCCTCTTATCATGCTGTAAATATATCCCCAGTCAAGGGTTATAAGTATTGAATGATAAATGATGAATCAAATCCAACATAAAATCCTAGTTTGCCTTCAGGCTTCATTTTAGTAAATTATGGCAATGCAATAGGCACATAAATAACATAACCATAAACTCGTACATGTGTAATGTTTGGTTAGTGCCCAAACACGAGTTATACTGAGAAGTATTAATGGTTGGCAACTGGTCTCAACCGAACATTAATAGTGAATTATGTAAAATGGCATGTCTATATGTAGAAAACTTGCAATTTCGTTTTCATGAGCAGAGTACGGGTAATCAATTTCATCCGCTTAATAAATATTTATGCTAAACCATTTTGAGTATGAACATGAGGAACATGGTGTTCAACATCAATGCCCAATGACATGCAATAATCATCAAAACTTCGAGATGTAAACTCTCCAGCAAATATGTATTATATTATCATTTACATACATCAAGGAACTTCTGGTCCTTATTTAATAGCTTATGGATTGGGACTCTCATGGCCTTTATTACAATTAAGTTGTGGCACTTCGGCTCTTCAAACTTAAGGTACTCATCAAGGAACTTCATGTCCGATCTTGAAGATCTAGGGACTTCATTCCTGATCTTTTTGCATGATGGAACTTCGTGTCTAATCATTTTATGTGATGAGGATCAAGAAACTTCAAGTTCTGATCTGATCAAGGAACTTCAAGTTCAGTATGTACTCATCGTAACAAAAAGAATTACAATAAATAAATTAAAGCAATAGGCGGTAATTCCAACCATGGTAAATAAATTGCCTTTAAGTAAATAAAGCTTGTGACAAGGGCTTTAATTCAGCACCATTCCCATAAATCAAAACTTAAAGCAGTAGGCGGTAATACCGTCCATTATAACTCAATTGCTTTAAAGTAAATAGAACTTTGAAAATATTTTAAATCAACAGCATTCACATAAATATGCCAAAACAAAAAATGCAATGATTAAGTCCCCATCTTTTGCTTTTTTCTTTTCTTGGTCTGCCACTTTCTTTTGTTTCATATTTTATTTTATTTTATTTCAAAGTTCAAAGTCCTTTTGTTACCCAGGAAGCAATAGTAACAATAAGTTCCAATTGGTGTTCCTCCTCGGTGAGTTTCGAAAAGGTCGAAACGGTTCCCATAAGTTTTGGAGTCAAGAGTGTTTGCAACTTATGAGAAGATCAAACCATTAGATTTAGCTCAAATTTTAGTATGGTACAGATAAGAGGATACCGAACAACTTTTGTGAAAAAACCATTTCGATCTAAGCTCCGAAATGGAGTTTTGGTACTCATAAGGTGCCTGTCCAATTTTCTGTCGAAATTGGAAACTGGTTTGGTATTTTAGGCATCTGTGATGATCGCACCGTTGGAATTTTCTGAAAATTTTATATGTTGTAGGTACTGGGCGGACAAACAACTTTGAAGAAGAAAGTATTTCAATATGAGGTCTGCAAGTTGGTGTTCCGATGCTGTTTTCATGGCTGTCTGATTCTCTACGAATTTTGAGTCTGTACTCTTTTGCTTCTGCAAAGGATGATATACAGTCATACAACAACATACATATATTTGCTTCAGGAAAATCAGTAGTACAAAGATTTTATGATGAAATGAAAAGATTTTCTTATCTGTGAGATTCCAGGCAACATAGGTGAACAGGATTTGTGGTGTTGTGCTTTCCACTGACACGAGAGCTTCTCGTGCTGATAACGTGTTGTAAAATCGACGGTTTGTGCAGTGGAATAAATAAACAAGACACAAAATTTACGAGGTTCCTCTATAGTCAGTGTGACTGAAGTACGTCCTCAGAGCAGCAATGATGCTTTCATTTATACTTTGGAATCATAAGATTACAAAGATAACTCTCTATTCTCTCATCTCTCTTTCATCTCTCTGCTATGAGCCTTGTGGCTTCTCTCTTATGGTTTTTTTATTTCTGTATCTCTTTGCTATTCTCCTTCTCATCAATTTTATAGGCAAAACTTTAGACAAAGTTGCAGTGGGAGGAATGTAGAGTGGGATGAGTGGGATTGTAGTGGGTTGGCCATCCACACATTGAATGGCTTATAATATTACAACACATTCTCATTAATTAAAACTTTATTTCTTTTTCATTTTTAATCAAGGTTCCTTGACTTTTCTTCATGTCATTATTTGAATATTAAATTATTTACAAGTCATTACATGTCAATTTAAAAATGAAAAATTATTAATCATTTTCATATATAATCTTTTTAGTATTTTTTTTAGGAAAACTAATGAAAATTGCTTCAAAATTTTGAGTTTTAACCAAAAACCACCAACTAACTTTATTTAATAATAAAGACAAAAGAAAGAAAATAAAAATAAAAAAATAACTAACAAAAGCGTGTGCTTCTCCGACACCTAGGTATTCATCGGCCTGCTTTATGTCACATGAGTCATATAAATCAAACATATATAATCAGGCCAAAAATTTTCTTTTGTATACGCATTTGCAATACAAGAAAATCTAGAACCTAAGAACCTTATTAGAAATTTCACCATCGAAAAGTTGTTGCAAAGACTAGGGATGAGTAGGGGTAGAATCCGGTAAAAGATCACGAAGATATCCACGCTGCAAAATGTGACTAAAGTTATAATAATGGAAAAACTTGAATAAACTGAGTCATCATCTGTGCTAATATATGTGGAATACTTTTGTCAAGTTTTCACAAAACCTAATGCCGACATTGATAAAGGGAAGAAATAGAGATTTCTTCAAAGTTCAAATTCATTTTGCATTTAAAATGTAAGAGAGAAAGGAACATGTTTAAAATGTAAGAGAGAAAGGAACATGTGTGCATAGCCGTAGTGGTTGAAAGGATGTGCAACACAACAGAACATCCACCATCGAAAAGTTTGAGGCCCTTGAGGGCTTCGATGGTGCCCTCTTCTTCATTGGGCATGAATTCGCCACAACCATTCGTAGCAGTTCCTCTTATGGCTGTTGCATGGTTCATGAGGTACTCCTTGTACCTCACCCCATTGTGCCCAATTTTTTTATTATTAAAAGTGTTGTGTTTGTAGGGCACAACATTTACATTTGGTGGAGGAGAAGAGGAACGCGCAGATGGGCGAACAATAGAAGAAAATTAAGTAATTGGTGTAGAAAGTTTAGAAATTGAAGAGATACAAAGAAAATTTGATGAGTATCGAAGAAAATTAGAAGAAGAAAATGTGTTTGGAAGGTAATACCGTTAAGTTTCATAAACAGTATAGTACCGTTAAGTTTCATAAATAGTGTAATAAGTTTCATAAACAGTGTCGTAAGTTGCATAAACAGTATAGTAAGTTTCATAAACAGTGTAGTACCGTTAAGTTTCATAAACAGTATAGTAAGTTTCATAAACAGTGTAGAAAGTTTCATAAACAGTTTGTGTGAGGACGCGTAGGTCCATGTGTAAGGATTTTTTTTAAATTTTTTTTAATATTAAAATTATGTATTTTTCATTAAAATTTAAGTTCTTTTGTCATTTTTATTAAAATTTAAGGGTTTTTCATTAAAATTAAGTATTTTTAATTAAATAAAGTTATTGCATGATTTTTTATTAAAATAAACTTAGCCCAAGCCCTTTTCATGAAAGTTCCCTATTTTTTTTCATATATTTCTATTTTATAATTTGTATCTTTTTTTCTTTTTTTTTAATTTATACCAATCTTTTTTTTTATTTTTTTATGAACGTACCCATGCTAATTATTTGTGTTTATTTTATGTTTTAAAATATATCAATAGTTATTTCTTGCACTATATTAATAATTACGTGGGTACATTTTTATTTTTTATTTTTTGCTAGAACTATGTGAAGAACAAATTACTCTATTATTGATTTTTAAGTAATTGTTATATTTGTGACAATATTATTTGGATTTGTTTAAATTTCATAATTTGTGGGATATTGAATGCATAAATGCATGAGTTAACTGACACATCCCGTCCCGAAGGAGGGCATGCTGGCCGCGTGACGGCCAGCACGCCCTACCTACGGGTTCGGGTGTGTCATTAAGTCCCTTAAATGATGCTAGGGACCTTGATCAAACTATTTAAACAAATAAGGTTTCATTGCAACAACTAGGTTGATTAGGGACCAGAACCAAAATGACCCTTAACTTAATTAACATAGCTAGAGTTATCTCAAGTTTTGTAAGTGAAAAAGGAGAACAACTAGTGACAAGCCACGGTTATCTATCTCTTTCGAACACAGAGAGGCTATGGGGAATTTCACCATGCCCGTGGCTACAGTCAAGCAAACTCACTAGCTCGGAGAATTGAACCTAGAACCTCCCCTTTTTTTTTTTTTTTTTTTTTTATTGGAAGCCGCAGTCCGCACCCTTACCACTGGGCCACTTCCTGTGGTTACAGTGGTAAGGTCATTTTGGTTCTGGTCTCTAGTCAACCTAATTGTTAGAATGAGACCTTATTTGTTTAAATAGTTTGATCGAGGTTTTTTACTCTCTAACATCATTTAAGGGATTTAACTCATGCATTTATTCATTCAATATTCTACAATTATGAAATTTAAACAAATTCAAATAATATTTTTACAATATAACAATTACTTAAAAATCAATAATAGAGTAATATTGTTCTTTTTTAGGAGAGAGTAATGACACACCCCGACCCGAAATGTCCACTAGGACTTCGAATCGAGCTGTGTTGGCCAACACCTGGAAGGTGACGAAGCCATAAAGTGTAGTGATGTGGAAAATGTGAATAAATTTAAACCTAAAAGTGCCTGAAGACAAGAATATGCTGGTGAACGGGATTGAACCCATTTCACACGTGACGTCAAAGCATAAGAACAACACAGTAGATAGGGTGAGGGTTATACCATTGAAGATAATCATCTCCTGAGATTTGCCAGAGTCCTTGTTTAAACGTAAGCACAGCTACTAAACCTGGAGAGGCGAAAAATAGAAGGGTGAGTGGGCACAAAATAAAGATTTATAAAATCCATTTATTTTCCAAACATACTAACCTCTCGCTATAAAACAATTATAGTTTCCCAAAAGTCATACTAAATATAAGCAAGGTTCTAAAAAACGTTAGGCGCTAGTCGGGCAGTGGGCAGGGGCCTAGCGCCTAGGCGGCTAGACAGGGCCTAGGCGGATTTGAATAAAATAATTATATATATAATATAAATTAGTTAAATTTACTATATAATAGACAAATAAACATTGAGTAATACGTTATTTTTGAAAAATATATACATATATAATGCAAGAGTATAACATAGTCTAGTCTTAAAAAGCAAAAAGTAATAAAATATTATATTATAAGAATATAATATAATGTTGTTTTCAAAATAGAACACATAATAAAATATCCTCTGAATGGGTAATTATTATTTATGTTTTTTTTATTATGAGGCTAGTGGACTTGCACATAAAACTAGGATCTTTTTCCACTTTTCACGATTTTCCCTACTGCCTTATCTTTATCTGTTACCAAGACATGTTTTTTTATTATGAGGTTGTGGACTTTCACATAAAACTAGGCACTTTTTTCCACTTTCCACGATTTTCCCTATTGCTTTGTAGATCTTCGTCTCTTTAACCCTCTATCTTTTTCTCTTCTTCAAAACAACAGGTAACAGACAACCCTATATCTTCGTCTCTTCAACCCTCTATCTTCTTCTCTTCTTCAAACAACTCCCTCTAATCCTTCATCTTTCCTCTGCACATCTCCCTCTATCACTCCCTCCAAGCCACCATGGTAATTCTCCATTTTCATGCACAGAAGTTCTAGGAAAGAAGCGCGCGTCCTCTTTGGTGGTGACAGAGATCAACAGGTCAGTATGCACAGACGCAGGGCAAAGAGACGAGGGCCGCCTAACGCCGCCTAAATCCTCTCTGATTTATTGCACGTTTTGCCTAAAATCGCCACGGAAGCCCACCGCCCAGCGCCTAGGCCGATTTTTAGAACACTGAATATAAGTATGAAATCAAATGCATGCCAACAATAGATCTAGAAATATGTCACAGCAGAATATCTCAACGGCAATATGAATATAATCATGTGCTCAATAATCTATACTAGCACACAAGTCAGAGTCACCTAATGTGACCTGTACGATTGCACCTATTGCTCATCCATCTATGCTAACACACGAGTCGGAGTCACCTAATGTGACCTGTACGACAGGCTACGATCACGTGAAGCTTGCGCTAGGCGCAGTCACCATCGAGTCGAAACCACCTATTGTGGTCTGTACGACAAGCTAACACCTACTTGGATCCAAGGCGAGCGTGCGGTGATGGGGTTGAACATACACGTGAAGGCTAGCATGGCCTCGGGCTGAGCACTCACCTAGGGTGTAGCAATGATGACCAAACTATAGATATGGATGCCAATAAGTCTCAATCATTCAATCAATCACATAACCTTACATGAACTTACCTGCACGTCCCGCGCCCATCTTAGCATTTCAAACCATTCACAACAATCATGTGCACGTAAAATGCATATGGGTATGCCATGATATTGAGTAAAAACCCAAAACATAATATAGCATTTTGAAATATAAAAGTCATGGCATAACATGCATAATTCATTTAAAACGTTTATGGACATAGCGTATATATGTAAATATACGAAAACAAAATGCCCTCTCACCTGAAGTCTGCGCTACAACTCCCTAGCATAAATATCAAGATGTCACGAACGATCGTCACCTAGAATAAATATCAAATCACGTCTCATAATTTTTATCGATAGAACACTTAACTTACATAAAACATATCCCCCAAGGACGTTCTAGAATGATTTGAAACCCAGTGACCAAAATTCAACCGTCGGTCAAAGGTCGGCAGATAGGGTCAATAACCCTACGTAACTCAAGCCGGAAGATCTGCACATCGGATTTCTAATCCGTAACTTCCAAAGATCCACATTATGCTTTTAGAACATCATACTAAAGTTTCATTACGATCCAACGGTTGGATCTTCGCCAATTACAAATTCAAGTAGCAGTCAACGTTTTATTTTACGAAACTTACAAATCCAATTCGGGAAGATCCATAAGTTGGATTCCCAATCCGTAAGTTTCTAATATCCTCAAATATTACATACTATAACGTATTAAAGTTTGATGACGATCCAACGGTCGGATTGTCAATTCATATAAGGATCAAGTAGCGTTATCTATCAAAACTATGTTCAAACGATGAGATTTCATCAATCGGACTTCACCTATGGAATTGGGGTATCAAACTTAGCTTAGGAAGGTCAGGAGGTGCCTCGGCCCACCCGCCGCCGTACACGGCGGTTGACCACCCCGACTCGCCGGAAAAACCAACTATTTCTAAAAATTCTCAAATTTCACGTAAATGAAGATCTCAATGAGTAGAGCAAGTTTTATACCTACGGCCAAGTCCAATTTGGACGGAAAAGGCCTCAAATCGCCACGAACCCATCGGAAACCCTAGAATGGGTGTTCATCGATTCGACTTCTTCGGTGTTCCAACGCCCCTATCACTGGTTGGGTCTTGTTCCTGGGTCTAAGGGGAGTTGATTAAGGGTAGTGGTGGGTGGTGAAACTCACAGGATTAGAGGAATCACCGTCGAGCACCTCTGGTGCTCCCATGAGGTTCTACACGGTTTTGGACCTAAAAACCTTCAAATTTGGGTGGAGATGGTAGAGGGGAGGTTGTGGAAGAGATTGCAGGTGTTGGATGATGGCGGTTCGACGGGGAAAATGGCGAAAGTCGCGGAATGGGTTGAGTGAGGTGTGCGGGTGCACGGGTTGTCGGGAAGGAAAGCTTCCTTTCCTTTTTTTTTTGTTTTTTGTTTTTTTCTTCCTTCTCTCTGATTGGTTGCTCACTCACCCCTAAATTCTGATTGGTCCTCCACCATTTAACTGATTGGTTCCCTCCCTTTAGTCTGAATGGCCTCTTTCCCACATGGTGGGAGTTTATATTCCTTTAAATCTATAATTTAGTGAAACGACTTCAAATGTCTGTAACTATACCGTTATAATCCGAACTCGCAAACGGCTTTCGCCTATGCGTTCGTAGCTTAAAAATCTATTCGGAAACATTAATTGTGACTTCGAATGGTCAACGGAAGTCAAATATCCTCGCCTTTAAGGCATTTTCGTAAAATCATTACTTTAAAATTTATAAAACTTAAAATTAGGGACGGGTTGTCATAGTAATATTGTTCTTCACATAATTCTAGCAAAAAAATAATGTACCCATGTAATTATTAATATAATATAAGAAAATACTATTGATATATTAAAATACGTAAAATAAATACATATAATTAGCAAGGGTACATTCCAAAAAAAAAAGGGAAAAAATTAAATTAAAAATATGGGTACATATTAAAATTCAAAATTATGGGTGCAGATTAAAACTAAAAAGAATATTGATATAAATTTTATAAAAAAAAAGGATGCAAATGATAGATATAAATAATGAAAAAAATATTTAAAAGATATATTTGAAGATGATTAATAATAAGTTTTTTATTTTAAAAATTAACATATAATAACTTGTAAATAATTTAATATTCAAATAATGACGTGAAAAAAAAAGACAAAGGACTATAATAAAAAAAAGAATATTTAATTAATGGAAAAAAAAATTAATGGAAAAGAAAAATAAGCATAGAAACCTAATTTATCTTATAAATAATTAGTATTGATGGGGCTTTTTTTCCATCTGTTGTCATCTTCATGTACACGTTCGTCCTGGGACGAGTGACCTAATATGTGTGTATGTCAGGTTGACCTTGCAAAATATGAGAAACTTTTTATTGTGATCGGAATATAAGTGGTGCATAACGTGTTTTTGTATAAGTGGTTAAAAATTTATTTTCTAAATTATTAATTTTTTAATACACATATTTCATCATTTGTATAATAATATATAATATACTACATCGTGTTTTCATCACATTGAAAAATCTCTCGCAAAATACGCACTTTGTAAGCTGCCAGCAAAAGGGAAAATCTAAGAATATTATTTATTTCTTGTGGAACCAGGGCATGGTGCAGACTTGTATTTGTAATTAAATCAAAATATCGGTCAATTCGATAAGTGATGGAGGAAAAGTATATGGAAAAGTGAGCAATATAAAAGGATGATGCGACGTTCATGGAAAGAAGGACCGAAAGAGAGAACGAAAGGTGAAAATAAATTCAAATCGCTTTTGGTTTTTTATTTTCATTTGTATGTTATTCCACCATCGTTCCTTGTATAAGACATCGTTCTAAGTTCAGCCTAGTAAAACGTTGGTCTGTAAAATTTGATGTTGTATGTTCAAATCTTATAAAACGTTATTCCGTTTTATAGGCAGCAATAGTAAGAATTGGTGAGCATGGTAACTTAATCGGCGGCTGGGCTGGCAAACAAGCTAGCATAGCGAAAATATGCTCCGACATTTTTATACCCCCTCCGCCTCCCATTTGTAGCAAAAAAAATTAGGAAAGTAACAAAATGATTTGCACCCCGTCATCTCATCTACGAAATTATCAAACTATGCAACATAATGCATCGCACTCTCATTTCTAGGTGAGAGGGATAGCCAACAATAAACTCATGGATACAGGATGAGCTCATTCTCCATTATGCAAATAATGTATATTTATTATATAAATTTTATAATCATGACTATTGAATTTCTTCATCTTTATTTAAAGATCATCACCGCGACAAATAATCAATTTGAATAAGAGATCATTTATGTCGAGGCAAATTTCCATCGTCTTCAGTTTTGACGAAAATGTACCTGCAAAACAATCAACACATTTGATTAGAGACTTAAGCTTCACGCGCCCACGAGGTGGGGGGTTAGGTCAACGAATTTCTGATGCCTAAGTTAGTTTCTCTGAGAGAGTAAAGTGTTTAGGGCTTTTTTAGCGTTGCAAAAGCTCCCAAAATTTGATAGAATATGTGGTATTTATAGGGCTAGAGCCGGCTATATAGTGTTTAATGGAGAGATATTCTCTAAATATTCCCAAGATATTAATTAGGAAATCATATCCTGAGATAATGGTGTAATTATCCTAATTTACTTAAATTAAGATTACTTAATTGATTGAAATCAATCTTCAATTAGGAATGTATTAAAGATAGGATTTGGGTAATTAATCCTTATCTTTAATTCCTCGCCAAGGGCAGGTGAGTTGTGAGTAGTCGTATTCAGCTGCTGAGACCTCCAGGGGTGTGAGCAGCGTGTGGGAGCATCTGAGAAGTTTGCCCATTTATTGAGGCTAATCTTGTCTTTCTTGAATAAAAGTTCACGTGTCGCCTCTAGAATTTTTGGGATTATTTTAGGCTCTACAATTTAGTTATTAAAACGTATAAAACAAATTAACATTGTAGATACCAAGTAATATATTCACAATGTTCATTTATTTGATACTTTTGGATGGTTAAACGATTTTCGATTTGAATGATTTCGATTGTTGAGTTTATATGCTCAAGATACGTTATTTGCAAATGCAAAAATATGCGATCTCCTCATGTGGATGCAAGTATCACCCTTTCATTAATCTCAAAAGTAATACTACACGTATCACATTTTTCATATAACAATTGTACCACCTCTGTAATAGAAGTAGCACTTACCAATACATGCATACCATCTCTATTAAAAAGGTAATACAAATATAATATAAAAAATATAAAAAAAATATCATTTTTGTAATCTCAATTGAACTGCATCTATCCAGACACCTTATTAACTCCGAGAACTGTATATATCCAGACACCTTTCCAACTCTTTCACCCATCTCAGCAATCATAGGTCTGCAAGCGCACTCAGTAAAGCACTTGCAAACCCTTCCAATCAACTCCTCCCATAAGTTGGTTCCTTTTTCTACACAGTTGAACGCTGTTTATCTTAAAGCTATTTTTCTACAAATCTTTTCCGAAACTTCAATTCCGAATTTTTTCCGAAACTTCAATCTTAACCGTCAAGTGATCAGATCATGTGGCCACAAACATCGTGATTTTCCATTGGAAACGTCCTTGTTTTTCTTCAAAATTTGGAGCGGAAGCTTTTAAAAGAGGAAAAAAAATTCATTGTGCTCAAAACACGGATTGTACATTACGTGTCATTATATAATAGAGGAAAATTTTATTTTTAATTTGTTGATTTTTTGTCACTCAATATTATGGTTTGGTGGTTTTCCTCTTCACTTGTAAGTGAGAGGTGTTAGGTTCGAATCTCATGGATGGCGAATTCGATACCAAATTAGGTTGCATATTGTGTGGCTTAGCCGAACTCTCTCTCCCCTTAGTGTAAAACTATATCGTTGTACTAAAAAAGTTGTTGATTTTTTAATACAAGTATCTCACCACTTGTATAATGACACGTTTCAAGCACACTGAAAAATCTCTCTTGAAAGAGCCAAAGATTAGGAGAGGACTCTTGCTGGAAAGAGCCAAAAAAGTGTCCCTTCAGTATTATATATTCCTGTTGCAACACAACACACCAATGCCATTTTTTTTTCGCTCCATTGGAACCACTCTAGTGCTGTGAACAGTGATACCACCATGATATCCCATGAATCCTCCTCATCCTCAAAACTTTGGAAGTACGACGTGTTCGTGAGCTTTAGAGGCCAAGATACACGCAATGGCTTCACGGGCCACCTCCACGCAGCATTAAAAGACACGGGCTACGAGGTCTTTATTGATGAGGACGGTCTGAAAAGAGGGGAAGAAATAAAACCGGAACTGTTCCGGGCAATCGAAGAGTCCAGAATCTCAGTCATTGTCTTCTCAAAGGGTTACGCGGACTCGAGATGGTGTCTCGACGAGCTCGTAAAGATCATGGAATGTAGAGAAAGTATGGGGCAAGAGGTTTTGCCAATATTCTATCATGTCGATCCTTCGCATGTAAGGAAGCAGGAAGGTTGTTTCGCCCAAGCATTTCAGAAGCACGAAGCTGGCATCCTTGAAGAAAAAGATAGCAAAGAACGTGAAGCTAAGAAAGAAAGGATAAAGCAGTGGAGGAAGGCTCTTACTCAAGCTGCAAATTTGTCTGGCGCGGATCTTAAATACGGGTAATCGTATTCATTGGACTTTGAAGTCTTTCATTAATTACTCAATTAGTTTAATAGTACTGCTCTATCTATTCGGCTTTTCCACATTTTGAAACATTTAAATGAAAGGTTGTTAGGCAAATAGCACACAGGAAAAATAGATTAAGTGAAACATTAAGGTTTCAAACATAAATTATGGATAATGTTAAAAAACCATCTATTTAAATCATATATTGCAAGTTGATTTCCGGTTGAAACATCCCACATTCTAATACTTCCTACTCTCAAATCAGAAAATAATAGCAATAATCCTCCATATTTGCTGTCAAGACGTGATTCTCACTCTGTGTATCAAATTGATATGTGCTAGTTTAGTCGACTTGTATCTGTATATAATTGCATCAATGAGAAACAACAGACTATAGAGTCTTTCTACCAAATCTCCTCTGGTTCTATTCTTTCACAAAATCAATCCTAAACCATCATTTCTTAAACCTTTATTGAAGTCTAAGAAGTCAGGCTATATTATCTCCCTCCGTATCGTTCATGTTTATTTGGGTTTAGGCACCAGATCATATACAAATTATAACATTTTTTTTCTCTCTTTTGACCATATATATGGCATGAATGATTGAACCCGGGAATGATTGAACCCGGAAAAGTAAGTAAAGGAATGAGCACTACAAGGTGTCCCTCAAATAAAATTATTTGAGAAATTTCTCAACGGAAGGGGACTTTATATATATATATATATATATATATATATATATATATATATATATATATATATATATATATATTCCATTTGGTTAATTCTTTATATTCACTATTGAGTGAAGGTGATAGCTTCCAGTAATTCTTCGGTGAGTTAATGCTTACTAATTGAGTTTTCAGGCATGAAGCAAAGCTTATTAGGAGAATTGTTGATGAGAATATTTGGGAATGGCGCCCCAGCACAAATGAATTACATGTGGCCAGGCACCCAGTTGGAATCGATTCTCGTGTTCAACCAATTATTAGTGATCTTTCAAGTGATGGATCAAATGACGTTAAACTGGTTGGAATTTGGGGGATGGGTGGATTAGGCAAAACAACTGCTGCCAAAGCCATTTATAATCAAATTCATCATAGCTTCCAATTTAAATGTTTCATTGCTGACGTTAGCAACACTGCAAGTAAATATGGTCTGGTCTATTTGCAAGAACAACTTGTTTCTAGCATTTTGAAACAAACCACCAAGTTCAAGATAAATAGTGTCGATGCAGGGATCAGTGTAATAAAACAACATCTTCGACGTAGAATAGTTCTTCTTGTTATTGATAATGTAGATAAAGTGGGCCAACTAAATGCAATAGTTGGAAATCGTGATTGGTTTGGTCCAGGAAGTATAATTATCATGACAACAAGAGATGAGCATTTACTAAATCAATGGAGAGTGAATATGAGATATCCAGCTCGGGTAATGATTGAAGAAGAAGCTCTTGAGCTTTTTAGTTGGCATGCTTTTGGAAATAGTTGACCTAATGAAGAACATCATGAATTGTCAAAGAAGGTAGTCTCTTACTGTGGAGGTTTGCCACTAGCACTCGAAGTTTTGGGCTCTTTACTTATGGGCAGAACCATAGTAGAGTGGGAAAGTGAACTAGAGAAATTGAAAAGAATACCTGAAGGAGAAATTATAGAAAAACTCAAAATAAGCTTTGATGGGCTAGATGATACTCAGAAGGCTATATTTCTTGATATATCTTGTTCCTTTCTTGGAATGGACAAGGATTATGTCACAAAAATATTAGATGGATGTGGCTTCTCTACAACAATAGGAATCAGTGTTCTCCGCGAACGGTGCCTTGTAACTGTTGAATATGGCATGTTGAAGATGCATGATTTGGTTCGAGAAATGGGCAAGATGATCAATTCTGAAGAATTTCCTACTCAGCCTGAAAGATGGAGTAGACTAGGGGATCATGAAGCCGTAACAGATGTGTTGACGAATAAATCTGTAAGTAGTTTCCCGACAGATAATTCTTAGTGCAACTGCCTATATTTAAGAATATTATGTAGAAATATATTTATACAATAAACCTTCACCTGGAAATAAAGGCGTTTAAATCGATTTCCAACCGAAACTATAAATCGTAACAATTGTTAGTACGCTCTTTGATGTTTGTAAGTAAATCATTTTTTCACATGCAAATTACCCATTTATTATTCATTATATATCCTTTTGTTAACTTAACAGGGAACTGAAGAAATTGAAGTACTTACTCTAGATTTGCCAAGCTCTAAAAAGGCTAGTTTCAGTACAAAAGCATTTGCCAATATGAAAAACCTGAGACTGCTGCAGCTGAAGAACGTAAACCTCACCGGAGACTATAATCGTTTTCCGAAAAAATTGATATGGTTGTGCTGGCATGGATTCCCTTTCAAGTCCATGCCGAAGCACCTTCTTAATCAACCAAAACTTGTTGCTCTTGACCTGCGCTTCAGCAAACTCAGGCGAGGCTGGAAGAATTCCAAGGTACAATCACCCTCACCCCTAGTTATAATTATTAATTCTCTCTTTGTGATTTTAGTTTTAGCTTTATTTTTTTAAGACATTCTTCTTGGATTTTAAATAATATTTGCTTTTGGATTTGTGCAGCCGCTCGAGAATTTGAAAATCCTTGATCTCAGTAGTTCCTATAAGTTAAAAGAGTCACCAGACTTTTCAAGGCTCCCAAATCTCGAAGAATTGAATTTTCAACATTGTGAGAGTTTGTCTGAAATTCACCCATCCATCGGTCAGCTTAAGAGACTTACTTTTGTAAATCTTTCATATTGTAGAAAGCTTAGGTATCTTCCAGGGGATTTGTATAACTGGAAATCTATTGGGACTCTTCTACTTACTTACTGCCAGAGATTCAGAGAACTGCCTGAGGGCTTAGGGGAGATGGTACTATTGAGAAAACTTGAAGCAAAGTTTACAGCCATAACACAAATACCCTCTTCCATAATTAGATTGACGAATCTGAGACAACTAGTTCTCCAAGGCAGGAATTTAACTGATGGTGCAATCCCCGAAGATCTTGGGAGTCTAATTTCTTTACAAGATTTGGATTTTCAACGCAGTAGTTTTCGTAGCCTACCCAGCCTCGGTGGTCTTTCAAATCTTGTAAGTTTGAGGTTGGACTGTTGCAAAAATCTTCGTGCAATCCCCGATTTGCCAACAAATTTGGAATCGTTGTCTGCTACACGCTGCCATGCATTGGAAACAATGCCAGACTTTTCGCAAATGTCAAATATGAGAGAACTGAGTCTAAGTGATTCGCCCAAAGTCACAGAGGTTCCTGGTTTAGGCTCAGATAAATCATTAAACTCCATGACAAGGCTTTGTATGGAAGGGTGCACCAATCTCACGGCTGAGTTTAGAAACAACATCCTACAGGTCCCTCTCTCTCCCTGTCTCCTCCTACTCTTGTCTTTCTCTATCAATACACACACAAACACAAACGCACATGTACAAGTATTTGACAGTACTATTTTACATTTTATATATATTATAGGGATGGATTTCTTGCGGATTTGGTGGCATTTATCTGAATGGGATTTATGATATTCCGGAGTGGTTTGAGTTTGTCGCTGACGACAATAAAATCAGTTTTGATGTTCCTCAACGCAGTGGTCGTAATTTTAAAGGGTTGACTCTGTGCTTCGTTCGCTCCGGAACATTGAAGGAATGTTTGGCGGATGCTATTGGACAAGTTAGCATTACTGTCGTAAATTCTACCAAGCATACTACTTTGACGGCCTCTCCACATTGGGGACCACCATATCTCCGTGAGAATTATTTTTGGCAGGGACAATTATCAAACGATCAACTCAAGCTCAGTATGAAAGGCGGGGACAAGATTGATATTCTTTTAGAGGTGAAAGCGAAGAAAATAGGGGTAAATCTAGTATGGGACAAATCTTTGAAGGAAAATATGCATCATGGTTGGGGTCATTATGTGTATACATCTGAACCTGAACCACATCCGGATTAGTTGTGTGATGAGTCAAAGGCCAGGATCAAGCCATGACGCATACTACAGATGAACCGAGATGGAAAAGGCAAAAGTTTGAAGAGAGAGCATTACCGGATCTGTTGAATAGTATCTATTCTTGCATTATGCTCTCCGGCAGACTAAGTGTCTTTCTCGTTTTCCCAGCTCGATTATTCGGACATTTGATTTTATCACGTTAGCAGATGATTTGTTCCTCATTTTATTCGTTTGCGATATTGACTGGTTATTCAGTTGTTAATTGTTCTATGCTTTACAAATATTCATATTCTCTTGTGGAACCAAATTATTAACATCATACTTCCAATTTTTCGGTCCGAAACAAAATTTTATATGTAAATGTTAATGACGATGGATGCAAACATACAGATATCGGGACTGTAGTCTTATTGTTTCCACTCGGAATCCTTTCTATCAACTCCTCTGCTTCATCTAACAGTCCAGCACGGTGCCAAGAATGTTGATCAGGCTTCGGCTCAATCTCATGTCTTTCTCATGGAGTTGAAGAACTCACGATCCTCGTCTACCAATCCTCTGTGATGCAAGCACTTAAGACATCACTGAAGGTGATGATATCATCAGGTTTGATGCAATATGTACCATTTTCGAGATCAACTTGAGTGCTTTGCTTGTCTTGCCATTCCTTGCAAGCCCACAAATGATTGAAGTCCAAAAGGCTGCGTCTTTTTCCTTTAATCCATTAAAAATCTCCAAAGATTTGTCTACGCTCCCACGCTGCATACATTTGTATAAGCGCGGTACCAACTACCAACAACTGCATCAATTTTAATTTTGTTTTCTTCAATATACCCGTGAATCCATTCCCATTGCTCTAATGCTCCCAACTGAGCACAGCCTGTGAGGAAAGCAACCGCTGTAAATTTATCCCATTTAACTCTTCTAGGTTGCATCTCTTGGAATAGAGCCACCGCCTCGTTAAAACGGTTGTATTGTGCATAGCTATTAATCACGGACATCAGAGAACAACACCCTTAGTTTGGACTCCGATCAAACACCTCTCTAGCCTCATCAACCCTACCACAATTTACATAACCAGATACCATACTAGTACAACAGAACATGTTTTTCACCGGCATTTAATAAAAAAATTATCCTGCCTTCACTCAAACAACCACATTTTACACACATATTCAACAATGCATTTCCAGTTCTAGTAGTGAATCCATGTTCGCTTCTAACATATTCATGAATTTCTTTATCAAGCTCCAAATTTTTCAACGCTGTGCAACCTGAAATGGTGCCTACAACCCTAGCTTCATCAGGCCTCTCATTGCTCTCACATCGCATCCTCCGAAACGTATCCAAAACCTCCTCAAACCTCCTGCACCTAACATACCTCGAAACCGTAATGTTCCAACAAAGCCTGTTTCTCCCAGGCATTTCATCACACACCTGGTTGAAACTCTCAACCATGCCCAATTATACACATACGCATCAAACCCAATTCCAGTTTTTACCACAAATCCATGAACCTTTTCACCTTCTCGAACCTCTCCCAAGTATCCAATGGCTTTGAAAACAAATGGGCAGGATAAATTATTGGGAATAATCCCTCATCCCTGACCACCGGAAGAGCTCAACGGCACTTCTGTAACTACCCATTTTGGCAAACGCCTTGATCATTACACTGTAAACGAACAAGCACGGATCTTGGATGAAATGGAAGACTTTCTCGGCGTAATTCAAGTTTCCAATAGATGGGTCGGTGAAGAAAGCCATGCACTTGTTGACGGAGGCTCTGTCTTGGTGCAGTCCGAGAAGGAAGCTCTGGGAATGGATATGTTTGAACTCGCTCATGGATTTGCAGGTTTGAAGGAATTGAATGCATGATTCTTTGGTTGGTGTGGGTTGTGATCGGAGGAGGTTGAGAAGGAGATTGGTTTGTAAAGAAAATAGCGGGAAAGTAAACCCTAAACTAAAAATTAAAAGAGTAAATTACAAAAAACTATCTTAATTATAGATCGAACTACAATCTCATACCTCATATTTTACACATTGCAATGTCATATCTCATGTTTTAAACATTTGATTGTCATAAAATTGTAATTTCTTTTTTTAATGTACTATAAATTTGTAATTTCTTGATCCGACTACGTATTAGCGTGAAAAGAATGACTAACATGCGACCTTTTAGGCCTTAACTTGTTATAAACAATAAAAATACTGTGTTTAGAGCATCCCCAGTTGAGTCCCTAAATGAAGTCCTTATCACTGTCTACCATAGTATGTATTTAAATTTAGGGACTTTGTGGCTTCTAGTGGGGAGAAGCTCCAGTCCCTATAGCATAGGAATTGGCCGGAGTACAAAAAAATTTCCTCATATTCGAGGACTATACATAGGGACAACTTTGAGTGGAGATGGAGGCCCACCCACGTGAAAGGTTGCATGCTTCTTCCAAATATTGGGTTTGAGTGATGTTGCAGCTCATCCACTTGCTCCAGCAGCGCGGGTGTAAGTTAGTTGCTAGATAGTTGCTGACGCATCCCACATATTTTTTTCTTTATTATTACAAATGAATGGTCCAGATTTAACTTAGAGTTTTTTTTTATTATATAGTCCTCAAATTTAGGGTTTATACTATAGGGACTTTTCCATTTGAGATAATATTCTTTTAAGGACTCAAAGATTCTCTTTAGTATCTAAATAAGTCTTCAAAGGTGGTGGTGGGAGTCCCTAAATAGGGACTCCCATTGGAGATGCTCTTAGTACTCATTGGATGAATGAAGATCCTCTCCATATCCTCTTTGTGAGGATTCAGGGGATCCTTTAATCGTGTTCGTTCTTCATAAATCGTGTGGCCAGTTTTCGTTACGTACTATTTGTGTTCAATTTTAAAATTAGAATTTAAAATGATTTCTGACCGCACGATATATGATGAATTAATATGATTAGAGGATCTCTGAGATCCTCGCAAAGAGGATCCAAAGAGGATCCTCATTCTCATTGATCATGGCCTATTTGGTCGCATGAGGGTTCGGTTTGAATTGTTGACTCATTGAGTGGTGAGTGATGGGGTTTTTACCACATCAAAACAAAGAAAAAGTTATTAAAAAATACTTGCAAGAGAATAAGGTTATTGTAATATATGATAGCTAAAGCAAGATTGATTTCTTTAGGCACTGGTATGCACAATTGACGAGCTTTCGAATATTTTACTCAATTAACTGTAAGCACTATAACTAAAGCAAGGTTCTAAAAAACGTTAGGCGTTAGTCGGACGGTGGGCTAGCGCCTAGTGCCTAGGTGGCTAGGTGGGGTCTAGGCGGGTGCCTAGGCGGATTTAGGTAAATTTCTTGTATATCTTGTAAATAAGTGCATATTAACACTTACAAAAAATTATACTTGTATGAAATCCATAGATAAGATAATAAAAGAATGATAAAATGCAAAAAGAATATCCAACAAGTCCAAAATTTAAAAACACATTAAGCATACATGTCATATAACAATAGTGAGTAGCATTGTAAGGTGACACATGTACAACAAGTTCACAATTCAAAACCACATAAAATGCAAAATAGGAACAAAATAAGAAAATATAGTAATGTACAACAAGTTTATATATCCTCATAAAACATTATTTTAAGTAAATAAGTATAAAAAATAGGGTGGTTGGCTTCATAAAAAATTAAAACCAGTCAAATCCTCCACCCCATGTTTCTCACAATCTCCAAGGTGGAGTCCAGATTTATTGCCTTTTGACCCCTTGGAAAGTGGAAACCATCATTTTAAATTTATTTCGTTTCTTCTTCTTCTTCGTTCAGAACACAAACTAGATCTGAAATCCAGCAGCCTAATGTTGCTATCTCTCTCTTTCTCTTCGCGGTTTCTCTTCCCTCGTCCACGCACAGACAGAAAGCTGCTCTCTCTCTCTCCCTTCACACTTTCTCTTCCCTCGTCCACGCACAAACGGAAAGCTGCAGAAATTCTACATAAGGCTCCGCTGATACGATAAAAATTGAGAGTTGCAAATCAGATCAAGAGTTGCAGATCCGATGAAGAGCTGCATCGAGATTCAAAACGCCTAGAGTGCCGCCTAGCACCGCTTAGACCACCTAGAGCGCCCAGTGAGTGCCTAGGCAGCCGCCTAAATCTTTCCCGCCTTAACCGAACGTTTAAGCCTAAATCAGGTCGGAACTTCGTCGCCCAGCGCCTAGGCCGATTTTTAGAACACTGAACTAAAGTGAACAAATATAAAATTTATTGTACATGGTTTACACAAAATATTTAAAGTGGGGATTGGTTTGAAGAACTAATGATTCAAGTTCAACAAGATAAAACAAATAAAAACAGCAACATAAGAACGTGAGAACAAATGAAAATTAACAAATTGACAAAGTGCTAGAGTTTAACTTCATCTTCAACACTCCTATGTAGCTCTTTTAGTTACTTAAGTAATTGAAAACATGCAAATTTTGAAGGTTAAGTTTTCTTTGTGTAAATTTTATTTGTGACATTCAAGCTAAAATACATACCACAACATGCAATTTATCTATGACATTTAGATTAAATATGAACATGAGTGATTCGTTGAACTATGTGAAAACCTTTTTTGATAAATCATACAATTCCCAAGAGTATGATATTTACCTTGGGAGAAATTACAATTCTCAACCATAAGAAGCTATAACCAATTTGAACATGAAATTTGTTCAAAATTGCATCAAATTACTTTTTCAAGCATCCTAATGGTGATCAAGCATTAAGGCAGTATAATTTAGTGATTGAAAATATCAAAGTAAACATATAACAATACTTAAGCAACCACAAGAGAATTACATATTTGCGTTGAGGTTCATGATCTCGCTCTGGCAAAGGGAAATTAGTTATAAATACATACAACAGCATTAGGGCTGGAAAAATATCCCGAAAATCCCGATCCCAAACCCGAACCGAAATTATCCCGAAATTTCCCTAAATTTTCGGTTTTTGAAATTTTTCGGTTCGGTTATTATCCCGAACCGCCCAATTCGATTTGGTATTCGGTTTGGCATTTGTGAATTTCGGTTTTTCCTGAACCGAACCGATTTCAGATTATTACCTCAAAAATGAGGCCTCAAGGATTCGAGCCCACCTCTTGGGAATCATGGAACTTCACCACTGAGCCAACTCTCGATTGTTGATATTGTAATACTGAAAATATATTTATATGCTTAATAACTATTAGTTACTTATACTTAACCACTGAGCCAACTTTCTCTTTTATCTCTCAAATGAATCTCTGCGCTTCTCTCTCTCTCACACACAGACTCTCTCTAACCTCTCGCATCTCTTTACACTCTATCATCTCCTCATCTGCTATGTCAACGTCCTCAGACTCAACACTCTCTCTAATCCCTCGAATCGTCTCTGCACTCTCTGTTCTCCTCCTCCTCCCTTTGTCACAAACTCAACACATCGGCCATCGAGTCATCGACCACTACACCATATTCCAAATCCAAACTTCCATGGTTCCACCTCCAACGACGTCCAAATCGAAGCTTCTCTAATCTGAAGGTGCCAAACGTCATGAAATTATTGTACCTCGATTTGGATTTGGATTATGAAATTGGGGATTAGGGTTTTGAACTTTCAATTTGGGGATTTAGAATTAAAATTAGGATTTTTGTTTTGAAAATCCCCTAATTTCAGTTACTGCATACTTGATTGCTTTGTATTTTTCTACTTTTGAATTTTGATCGACGGCTTCTTCGATCCTTGACTGTCTGATTTTTTATGGGTTGTCTGCAAATTTGGGATTAGGGGACTGGAAATTTGTTATTTGGGGACTGCATTCATTCGATCTTCCTAAATTAGGTTGATATCTTCTGTGACAGTCCGTCCCTGATTTTACAATTATATAAAATTTTTAATAAGTGATTTTACGAAATTGCCCTTCGAGGCCGTGAGTCGACTGAGGTTAATTTCAGTATTATGCCATCTAAGATTTGTTTTCTTGGCATACTCTCGTAGTACTCGTCGCTACGGACGTGTGGGCGCAAGCGGTTCGTGATTTGGAGCTATATCGAAGAAGTTATTAACGTTTGAAGTTGGGCGTATTTTAGTAAATTAAATAAATTCTAGAAAACCCCAGATTTTTGGAGTTAAATCTGGTGTGCCACGTGGATGGCCCAGATTTAAAGGAAAATGGGATGGATGGTGGAGATTATAAGGAAAGGATGAGAAGGGGAAATAAATGGAGGATTGAGGAGAAGAGAGAGAAAGGATAGACCAATTAGAAAGAGAAGAAAGGAGGGAAAGGAGAGAGGGGGAGAATGAGGAACCGGCCAGGTTCCCCTTCGACCCGTATGACCCGATCTCGACCCGGAACAAATTCCGGTGATTTTCACCCTTTTTCCGACGAATTGAGCCTAGCCACCACTCCCAAACATCATCTAGACCTTCCCTCTTCCTATTACACCTCAAATTTCAAGATATTTAGCCTTGATTTTGGACAAAACCGTGCAAAAGGGGGCGCATGGGTTGGGTGTCTTTCCGTCACGATTTGAAGCTATCTCTTCCAACTAATACCATCCATGGCATCCTCTTGAGGTCTGGAACAAAGCCCAAACAAGTTTGGAGGCGTTGGAACAAGTTTGGAGGTCGAATCGGAACACACCAATTCGAGGGTTTCCGTACGGTTTTGATGAAATTGGAGCCTTTCTTGACCGAATTGGACTTGGTCACAGGTATGAAAGTTGTTCTACTCTTTGAGATCTTCAATTCTGAAAATTTTGGTAATTTTTGGAGAAAGTTGGATTTTCCGGCGAGCCGGGGCGGCCCACCGCCACCCACGGCGGCGCGTGCGGCGATGAGCCACTAATGATATTTTTAGGCCATAATTCATGTCTTGAATTCAGTTTTGGTGAATGAATGACGTAGATTGATTATTGAACCTAATATCGTTACGATTCGGGGTTAGGTAAAAATATGAATCGACGATCGAACCGTTGGATCGTCACAAAACTTGGATACATGGTAGTACTTAA
The DNA here is from genome assembly GCA_024362995.1 of Heteromeles arbutifolia. Taxonomy (NCBI): domain Eukaryota; kingdom Viridiplantae; phylum Streptophyta; class Magnoliopsida; order Rosales; family Rosaceae; genus Heteromeles; species Heteromeles arbutifolia. The sequence continues at coordinate 28,212,809 of JANCRC010000006.1, forward strand.
TATTTGAAGAATGTGGAAACTTACGGATTGGGAATCCGATGTATGGATCTTCCCGAATTGGATTTGTAAGTTATAAAATAAAAGGTTAATCGCCACATGGTTTTGGAAATTGGCGGAGATCCAACCGTTGGATCATAACGAAATTTTAGTATGTTGTCCTAGAAGCATAATGTGAATCTTGAGAAGTTACGGATTGGAAATCTGAGTTGCAGATCTTTCGGATCGAACTATATAGTGACGTGTTTTATATAAGTTATATATTCTATCGATATGATTTCTGAGGTATGATTTGATGATTGTTCTAGGCGGCGATCGTTGTGACGCCTTGATGGGTTGTGCTAGGGAGTTGTAGGGCGAACTCCAAGTGAGTGGGCTTTTGGTTTTCAGTATATATATATAATTGATTGATTTCCCAGAAATGCGTTTTAAAATGTTTTTATGAAATGAATGCCATGTCGAATGCCATAGTTATATTTATATATAATTGTGTGGATATGTATTGCTGCACCGCGGGCGCCAGGTAAGTCAGGTAAGTATGTGTGTGTGTAATGTGATGATTAAGGTGATATCGACGAGATTGTTATATGGCTCATTACCTGCACATCGGGGTTGTGCATGCCTGCGGGCTTAGCCTTCACGTGATCGTTCACCTCCCGCACCGTACGCTCACCTTGGATCCAAGGCAGGTGCCAGCCTGTCGTACAGACCACATTAGGTGGTTCCGACTTGTAGGTGACTTGCGAGACGTCGCTAGCCTTCACGTGATCGTAGCACAGAGCGTATTTACCCAGCTTGACGTACAGACCACATTAGGTGGTTCCGTCATGGGTGCAGGTTACTGATTGTTGATTATTGATGATTGGATTGAAGATTGGATTGAGGAGCCATAGATTCAGCCGTACAGGTCACTTGAGGTGACTCCGGCTGATTGATATATATATTGCCGGCATGATTTGAGATGAGATATCACCTGATTACTTGATGGTATTTGGTATATGTTGATTAATGGTTATGGTTCATTCGGGCATGGCATTGCTTAGTTGATGAGATTGGTTGATTAATGGTTTTCAGTATTAGTACGTATATATATATATTTTTTGGGAAGTATACTTGTTTTACAGAGAGGTGTTACAACTTTTATATCAAAATGATTTTGTAAAGCTTTGTTTTTGCCCACTCACGCTTTTTGGTTTTGCGCCCTTCCAGGTTCTAGTAGCATAGTTTCGTTATCGACAAGGACTCGTGGCATATCCCAGTTCAGGTGGCTACTTTTGAGGGTATGATCTTTACCCACACTACTGTACTTACTTATGCTCTGACAACGCGTGTGAAATGGGTCCATACCCACTCGCAGCGCATTCTGATATTTAGGTATCTTTAGGTTTAAATTTATTCGCATTCTTCCATATCATCACTTTATGGCTTCGTCACCTTCCAGGTGATGGCCAGCACAGCTCGATTCGGAGTCCTAGTGGACATTCCGGGTCGGGGTGTGTCAGTTTGGTATCAGAGCATAAGTTGGGCAGTATTGCATTCATCACACGCGTGATGTGAGCATTCTTGGTTTTCGTGTCTAATATTTGGATTATGCCACCTTGTCGATTTCGAGAAAATATGTTAGCTTCTCTAAGTTGTGGTAATTTGGTCGATGTGTTGATGTTTTGGAAGAGTTTTTGGCGAAGGTTCTTAGAATTAAAGTGAAATTTTTAAGGATTGATGCAGAGGCAAGTGGATGGCATAAATGTGGGTTAACATATTATTGGATGTTATCAGATGCTTTACCAATCGATGTGATACTTATCCTCTAGCCATCAGTATTAAAAGTTGAGATTGGAATCTCTGAGTAGTTTGATTCCTTGTCAGTAACGGTTAGGCTATCACCTATTGGAATTCTTGTGAACTCTACCTTGTTAAGACTTTAGGATAATCTCGTGTGACGATGGTGCTAAAGTGGTAGTATTTAACGGAAAAGCACTTTGGGAAGATCACTTTCGGTGTACGATTGGATTTGGGAAGTAATAATGTACACTCTTAGTGCGAAATATTTTGTATATGTTGAGAATGTGAGAATCAGTAATTATGGTGCTGAACCTATGCTATGCTCATGTGGTGTTTCAATTGGTGGAACTTTGCTTAAGCCTTAGGAAGTTGTATTCTTCCAGCCCTAAAGCTTAAAGTATTGACGATGTTTTTCTTTCCTTAAGTGGGCGCTAAAATTTTGACGACAAAGCATTGGTGGATTAGCTAAGATAGAAAGGTGAGTTGTTATTAATTTCTCTCACCTTGTGATATAAAAGTTTGTATTCATGATCTAATCAAGTGTGGAGATATAAAAGGAATTAAAGTCGAGGCTTCACTTGATATGATTGAAGGAAATTCTTAGTTTAGGCGAGTCTGCATTTGGTTAGAGCAGAAGAATGTTTGAGGATATACAGTTTAACTTCCTGGGCAACCACAGTTTCTTATTGGTTGTTCCAGAGGATGATGGCATTATGAGGAAGTTATTTTTGGACTCTTATACTAGTTCAAGCAAGCAGAAATCAGAACAGATTACTAGCTAGATATAATTATATCTCACTGTGTTGCATGTTTTATTTCTGAGCTTTGGGAAGTCTCTCTAAAAGATTATGAATGCTAGATAGTATGTGATTTATAGAAGGGCATTGTAATTAGGTATCTGGATGACCCGAGGTTACTTTTGGGGGGTATGTAAAATGGAGTGAGGTATGTCGTTATTTCTGCTGGGAGAGCAAAGAGATCGTTATCGAAAGGCTGCCAAGGATATTTAGTTCATGCGGTACTAAGAGATATTGCTCTGAGTAGTGTGGAAGAGGTCAAGGTGGTTAGACATTTTCCTGACGTTTTCCCCGAGAATTTATCTGGATTGCCGCCAGGCAAAGATGTGGAGTTCTCTATTGATTTGTTTCCAGGTACGGATCTTATATTAGAGATTGGTTCATGATGAGTTAAGGGAATTGAAAAGTCAGTTGCAAGAATTGGTTGATAAAGGTTCCATTCAACCTAGTATGTCGTCGTAGAGAGCCCAGTTTATTTTTGAGGAAGAATGTGGACATTAAGGCTATACATTGACTATGGATAATTGAATCGGGTAACGATTGAGAATCGTTATCCATTACCGCGTATTAATGATTGTTTGATCAGTTTAAAGGTGTCTGTGTATTTTCAAAGATTGATTTGAAGTCTGGTTATTACCAATTGAAGATTAAGAGTGATGATGTCCCTAAGAAGGTTTTCAGAACTCGTTATGGTCTTTATGAGTTTTTGGTGATGCCATTCGGATTGACGAATTTTATGAGTTTGACGAACGAAGTATTCCAGGAATATCTCGACAGGTTTGTTATCGTTTCATTGACGATATTCTGGTATACTTAAGACTAGAGCAGAGCATGCTAGACATCTTAATTTGGTATTACAAAGTTTGAGGGATTGTCGATGTATTCTAAGTTTAGCGAATGCCAATTTTGGATGAATCAAGTGGCATTACTGGGACATGTTATATCTACTTAAAGTATTCAAGTGGAATCTTAAAAGGTAGCAACGGTTGAGAATTTGGAACAATCGCGAACCGTGACTAAGATTCAGAGTTTTTTTTAGCTTAGTAGGCTATATGGACGGTTTGTGAAAGATTTTTCAGTCATTGTCTTGTCATTGCCGAGGTAGACGAGAAAAGAGGTTAAGTTTGAGTGGGGTGAAAATGGTGAGCAAAGTTTTCAACAGTTGAAGTATTTCCTCACTCATGCACTTGTGTTAGCACTCTCAGATGATAACGTGAATTATGAGGTCTATAAGGATGCATCGCGATGGGGTAATGTTTAAGGTCCCTAGTAGTGGAACCATTAAAAATGAACCATCTTATATGCGATTAAACTTTGGATATAGTAAGTTTCTGGCAGTATCATTGGAAAGATTAAATTGACGCTTATGATTGCACTATCGAGTACTATCTCAGTTATGCAAACATAACCATTGAGCATCGTAGTACAGATGGTTTCTACCCTAAATATTTTGGTTTTCCTTATTCCATTATAGTTGACCTCTTTGAGTATCATTGTGACATTACTTTGAATCATCAAGGAATAGTTGAATGGTTATAATCGCTTACCATATCCAGATGCAAACGGGATAATTATTATGAGCTTCTGGTGGGAGGTATTTTGGTAAATGTGGAGTTGCGATGATGTCTTGATGTTTATGGATCGATTCGATAATCAACTCATTCTTCCATTGATCCCGAGGGAGATTCAGTTGGACCATTGGTTAATTTACCTATTCTTGAATTTATCGGTTATCTGACATTTTGGTCAGCATCTTTTCCGATCATGACCTAACATTCATTCCGTGTGCTGAGAATATATTTTGGTCAACGTTGGTGCATGGTTACTCGATTGTAGCTTGAGTTATTTCCAAAGACAGATAGCTATTGGGAAGAATTGCTTGGATATTGAAACCTAGTTGCGATCGTTAATTCCTCAATCATCTGTCAATCACTTAGTGGAATAGATCATTATCGTTGATGATTGAGCATTTTGGAAGTTGTTTTTGGTAGGGTAATGACCACCAATCAGTATGGATATCTTGAACTTTGAAGTTGATGATCTTGTTTTGGTTCTCGGATTCTCAAGGGTGCTTTAGTCTTCTTGGCATGGTTTCTCGCTCAATCAATGAGTAATTCATGATTCATTGACTTGGCGGATGCGTGTGGCAGTTTTATATCGATGCTTACAAGAAATATTGGAGTACAGTCTTCTCGTGAGTTTATTGGACTTACCAAAAAAATGAATTTCATGTAGTATTGAGAATTGAATGGATTTCAGCATAGTATTGGTGAAGGTATAAAGCTTGGTAATTTTGAGCGTCATCTTCCAGATAAGATTGAGATTATAATTGTTGTTCGAATGTTGTCGATAAAGATTTGGATTCTCGAATTTTGGATTTCAGAGGTTATATTCTTGATTTGGTGAGCAATGTTGGTGATTAGTTGCGAAGAAAATATTTGATGATATATATATATATATATATATATTTTTCTACACGCATCATTTCAGGACGTTATTAGAGGACTTAATGATTTGGGGAGTACATGGATATCAAAGCACTCTTAAAAGCTAAATTGATGCGCTTGAAGAGTTTATGGCGTTGCAATCGAGGCACGAATCGGATGATCTGGACATATTGGTATTCGAGGAGCAAGATGATTTTTACTAATTTATTGAGACAATGACGAACTACTGACATTTCAGGTCGTAAACAGTAACATTGATGATTTAATTGTTGGGTTCTCTAAGCTAGTAGGCAAGACGACTCATCTATGGTAGTAGTTACTAATTAGAGATAATTCGAACTTATCCTCGAAGTTCGTGTCACGCCAAATGTTTGGCAAAGACCATTTTCGTTTTGATTTTGATTTTTCGTGCAAGCATTTTCTAAGAGACTATTCTATTTATTGGATTTATTTCCATTCTTGGTTTTAAACTTGATGCAAGTATCTGAACTGAAGGTTTTTATACTGATAACTATTTTCGATATCCGTAAACTTTTCTTATGTCATTACGTAGTAATTGGTGTTCTTGCTTGCGGTTTGGGTGGATATTGTATTATTATATTGCCAAGGAAGGAAGAAGGTATGAGCTTGGAGGCATGAAAGAGGAATAATTGCAATCCGATCGCGACGGAATGGCATACTCTTTTATGCAGCCGCTCTAACTTAATTTCTTCCTTGTGTAAGTATTTATATAGAGGTACTTTATTTTTGAGTATTTTACTTTTAGCGAATTATTTTAAATTTCGGGGACGAAATTTTTTTAAGGGGGGGAAGATTGTGACAGTCCGTCCCTGATTTTACAATTATATAAAATTTTTAATAAGTGATTTTACGAAATTGCCCTTCGAGGCCGTGAGTCGACTGAGGTTAATTTCAGTATCGTGCCACCTAAGATTTGTTTTCTTGGCATACTCTCGTAATACTCGTCGCTACGAACGTGTGGGCGCAAGCGGTTCGTGATTTGGAGCTATATCGAAGAAGTTATTAACGTTTGAAGTTGGGGGTATTTTAGTAAATTAAATAAATTCTAGAAAACCCCAGATTTTTGGAGTTAAATCTGGTGTGCCACGTGGATGGCCCAGATTTAAAGGAAAATAGGATGGATGGTGGAGATTAGAAGGAAAGGATGAGAAGGGGAAATAAATGGAGGATTGAGGAGAAGAGAGAGAAATGATAGACCAATCAGAAAGAGAAGAAAGGAAGGAAAGGAGAGAGGGGGAGAAGGAGGAACCGGCCGGGTTCCCCTTCGACCCGTATGACCCGATCTCGACCCGGAACAAATTCCGGTGATTTTCACCCTTTTTCCGACGAATTAAGCCTAGCCACCACTCCCAAACATCATCTAGACCTTCCCTCTTCCTATTACACCTCAAATTTCAAGATATTTAGCCTTGATTTTGGACAAAACTGTGCAAAAGGGGGCGGACGGGTTGGGTGTCTTTCCGTCACGATTTGAAGCTATCTCTTCCAACTAATACCACCCATGGCATCCTCTTGAGGTCTGGAACAAAGCCCAAACAAGTTTGGAGGCGTTGGAACAAGTTTGGAGGTTGAATCGGAACACACCAATTCGAGGGTTTCCGTACGGTTTTGATGAAATTGGAGCCTTTTTTGACCAAATTGGACTAGGTCACAGGTATGAAAGTTGTTCTACTCTTTGAGATCTTCAATTCTGAAAATTTTGGTAATTTTTGGAGAAAGTTGGATTTTCCGGCGAGCCGGGGCAGCCCACCGCCACCCACGGCGGCGCGTGCGGCGGCGCGTGGCCAGTGAGCCACTAATGATATTTTTAGGCCATAATTCATGTCTTGAATTCAGTTTTGGTGAATGAATGACGTAGATTGATTATTGAACCTAATATCGTTACGATTCGGGGTTAGGTAAAAATATGAATCGACGATCCAACCGTTGGATCGTCACAAAACTTGGATACATGGTAGTACTTAATATTTGAAGAATGTGGAAACTTACGGATTGGGAATCCGATGTATGGATCTTCCCGAATTGGATTTGTAAGTTATAAAATAAAAGGTTAATCGCCACATGGTTTTGGAAATTGGCGGAGATCCAACCGTTGGATCATAACGAAATTTTAGTATGTTGTCCTAGAAGCATAATGTGAATCTTGAGAAGTTACGGATTGGAAATCTGAGTTGCAGATCTTTCGGATCGAACTATATAGTGACGTGTTTTATATAAGTTATATATTCTATCGATATGATTTCTGAGGTATGATTTGATGATTGTTCTAGGCGGCGATCGTTGTGACGCCTTGATGGGTTGTGCTAGGGAGTTGTAGGGCGAACTCCAAGTGAGTGGGCTTTTGGTTTTCAGTATATATATATAATTGATTGATTTCCCAGAAATGCGTTTTAAAATGTTTTTATGAAATGAATGCCATGTCGAATGCCATAGTTATATTTATATATAATTGTGTGGATATGTATTGCTGCACCGCGGGCGCCAGGTAAGTCAGGTAAGTATGTGTGTGTGTGATGTGATGATTAAGGTGATATCGACGAGATTGTTATATGGCTCATTACCTGCACATCGGGGTTGTGCATGCCTGCGGGCTTAGCCTTCACGTGATCGTTCACCTCCCGCACCGTACGCTCACCTTGGATCCAAGGCAGGTGCCAGCCTGTCGTACAGACCACATTAGGTGGTTCCGACTCGTAGGTGACTTGCGAGACGTCGCTAGCTTTCACGTGATCGTAGCACATAGCGTATTTACCCAGCTTGACGTACAGACCACATTAGGTGGTTCCGTCATGGGTGCAGGTTACTGATTGTTGATTATTGATGATTGGATTGAGGATTGGATTGAGGAGCCCTAGATTCAGCCGTACAGGTCACTTGAGGTGACTCTGGCTGATTGATATATATATTGCCGGCATGATTTGAGATGAGATATCACCTGATTACTTGATGGTATTTGGTATATGTTGATTAATGGTTATGGTTCATTCGGGCATGGCATTGCTTAGTTGATGAGATTGGTTGATTAATGGTTTGCAGTATTAGTACGTATATATATATATATTTTCTGGGAAGTATACTTGTTTTACAGAGAGGGGTTACAACTTTTATATCAAAATGATTTTGTAAAGCTTTGTTTTTGCCCACTCACGCTTTTTGGTTTTGCGCCCTTCCAGGTTCTAGTAGCATAGTTTCGTTATCGACAAGGACTCGTGGCATATCCCAGTTCAGGTGGCTACTTTTGAGGGTATGATCTTTACCCACACTACTGTACTTACTTATGCTCTGACAACGCGTGTGAAATGGGTCCATACCCACTCGCAGCGCATTCTGATATTTAGGTATCTTTAGGTTTAAATTTATTCGCATTCTTCCATATCATCACTTTATGGCTTCGTCACCTTCCAGGTGATGGCCAGCACAGCTCGATTCGGAGTCCTAGTGGACATTCCGGGTCGGGGTGTGTCATCTTCTGACTGCATCCATTCCCGATCTCGAACCGAAAAACTAAAACAATTTTGAGATTCCCGAAATTCGGGAATACCAAAATTTGCGTACTGTTTCAGGTTTTAGAATCGTATCTCAAAGAGAGTTGGTTTGGGATTCGGGCTCTGGGTTTCGGTTCGGAATCCCGATCCGAACCACCCCTAAACAGCATCCATGAGGAATTAAAGAGGGAGAACAATCCGTTTTACAAGGCTTCCTCCTGAGCTCTCCAAATCCTCCTATGTAGCTCTTTTAGTTACTTAAAGTAATTAAAGAGGGATTAAAGAGGGAGAACAATCCGAACCACTCCTATGTAGCTCTTTTAGTTACTTAAGTAATTGAAAACATGCAAATTTTGAAGGTTAAGTTTTCTTTGTGTAAATTTTATTTGTGACATTCAAGCTAAAATACATACCACAACATGCAATTTATCTATGACATTTAGATTAAATATGAACATGAGTGATTCGTTGAACTATGTGAAAACCTTTTTTGATAAATCATACAATTCCCAAGAGTATGATATTTACCTTGGGAGAAATTACAATGCTCAACCATAAGAAGCTATAACCAATTTGAACATGAAATTTGTTCAAAATTGCATCAAATTACTTTTTCAAGCATCCTAATGGTGATCAAGCATTAAGGCAGTATAATTTAGTGATTGAAAATATCAAAGTAAACATATAACAATACTTAAGCAACCACAAGAGAATTACATATTTGCGTTGAGGTTCATGGTCTCGCTCTGGCAAAGGGAAATTAGTTATAAATACATACAACAGCATTAGGGCTGGAAAAATATCCCGAAAATCCCGATCCCGAACCCGAACCGAAATTATCCCGAAATTTCCCTAAATTTTCGGTTTTTGAAATTTTTCGGTTCAGTTATTATCCCGAACCGCCCAGTTCGGTTTGGTATTCGGTTTGGCATTTGTGAATTTCGGTTTTTCCTGAACCGAACCGATTTCAGATTATTACCTCAAAAATGAGGCCTCAAGGATTCGAGCCCACCTCTTGGGAATCATGGAACTTCACCACTGTCGATTGTTGATATTGTAATACTGAAAATATATTTATATGCTTAATAACTATTAGTTACTTATACTTAACCACTGAGCCAACTCTCTCTTTTATCTCTCAAATGAATCTCTGCGCTTCTCTCTCTCTCAAACCTCTCGCATCTCTTTACACTCTATCATCTCCTCATCTGCTATGTCAACATCCTCAGACTCAACACTCTCTCTAATCCCTCGAATCGTCTCTGCACTCTCTGTTCTCCTCCTCCTCCCTTTGTCACAAACTCAACACGTCGGCCATCGAGTCATCGACCACTACACCATATTCCAAATCCAAACTTCCATGGTTCCACCTCCAACGACGTCCAAATCGAAGCTTCTCTAATCTGAAGGTGCCAAACGTCATGAAATTATTGTACCTCGATTTGGATTTGGATTCTGAAATTGGGGATTAGGGTTTTGAACTTTCAATTTGGGGATTTAGAATTAAAATTAGGATTTTTGTTTTGAAAATCCCCTAATTTCAGTTACTGCATACTTGATTGCTTTGTATTTTTCTACTTTTGAATTTTGATCGACGGCTTCTTCGATCCTTGACTGTCTGATTTTTTATGGGTTGTCTGCAAATTTGGGATTAGGGGACTGGAAATTTGTTATTTGGGGACTGCATTCATTCGATCTTCCTAAATTAGGTTGATATCTTCTGACTGCATCCATTCCCGATCTCGAACCGAAAAACTAAAACAATTTCGAGATTCCCGAAATTCGGGAATACCAAAATTTGCGTACTGTTTCAGGTTTTAGAATCGTATCTCGAAGAGAGTTGGTTTGGGATTCGGGCTTTGGGTTTTGGTTCGGAATCCCGATCCGAACCACCCCTAAACAGCATCCATGAGGAATTAAAGAGGGAGAACAATCCGTTTTACAAGGCTTCCTCCTGAGCTCTCCAAATCCTCCTTTGCTTCATGCGTCTGAACGTTCCTTCTGCATCCCCTGATGCGTCTGCTGCCTCTCAGCCGAGAGCTCTCTCTCTGCTCTCCTTGCTACTTTTGCCAACCTGCAGCCAAAAATACTCCCTACCCTCCTGCCGAGAGTCCTCTTTTGTATTCTTTTCCATCCACTTCAAGTCTCGTTTTTCTTTGATAAACAGATATTCCCGCTCAACTCAAATTCAAAATCAGCAACAACTCATCAGCTGCAACTGGAAACAAGATCCCGTGAGAACAGCTCCTCACCTGATCCTAATCCTGTGGAAGTTCAAGTTTAAACTTTTGTAATTATATTTTTCAAAAATCACTAACTAGTCAAGTATTACAATCTAGTAGCGTTCTCTCTGCTTGTAAATTTTTTTTTGGTCAAACTAGAAAACTTTCATTAATTAAAAAAATTAATACATGAAATAAAAAGCCCAAATGCAATTTAAATACAAACATAACCCAAAAAGAAATACAACAGAAAAACACAAAAAGAGCAAGTTCACAACAACAAAAACCCTACATTTGGAATATTGTAGCCTCCATCACCGATCTGCCACCACCATCAAGTGGAAGAACACAGAAACAAACTGGATTAAAGGAAAATGGGGGTAAGGGGGCCACCTGCGCAAAAAATTGCTCCCATAATTTTATCAAATAATACTAATAGCACTTTAATAACCACACAATACCAAAGTGCACTGCCGAGGAAAGATACGCGATGTGCCGAGTAGCAGAGGTCAGCGGTGGAGGACTGGTAACGGGGAGAAACATCGGAATCAAAACTTTCATGAAAAGGGTTTGGATTAAGTTTATTTTTAAAAAAAAAAATTATGCTATAACTTTATTTAATAAAAAATACTTAAGTTTTAATTAAAAAAAACTCTTAAATTTTAATAAAATGACAAAAGAACTTACATTTTAATGAAAAAACATAATTTTAATACTTAAAAAAAAAAAAAAACTAGTGTGCGAGACCCATGTGTCATCACACATACTGTTTATGAAACTTAATACACTGTTTATGAAACTTAACAGTACTACACTGTTTATGAAACTTAATGATACTATATTGTTTATGAAACTCAATGGTACTCACTGTTATATATATTATTTATTTTACCTTAAGTAGGTACAAGTGAAATCTACATATATCACTGTTATATATATTATTTATTATAAACATGAAAATAAACCTTACGAGATTATAGTACAGACGTGTGTTTATGTTATCTTACTTTGTCAAAGGCCTAAAAATAGGTGTCATCGTTGTTACAGTTGGCTAATTCATACATAATATAATATGCATGTACTTTTTCTTATTTAGTTATATTTTTTTAGGGGGGGATGGGGGTTGGGGGGATGCGTTGGGCATACATGTTCATATTTTATGATTTTTTTTTTTTGTTCTTATTATCAAATAAAGTTATTAGATAGTTTTTTTTTAATTAAAATGTAATGTTTTAAAACCCTTTTCATTAATTTCTCTTAAAAAAAAAAATAAAAACCCAAATTTAAGACAAGCTCAAGAAGGTTGAGACAAAAACTTAAAAAAATTAGAAACTAAGGGCCAAAAGATAAAAATAAAAATGTGCAAAGGCCAAAAAGGGAGAGAAAGTAGCAGCTTGAATTGTCAAGGGAAGTTGCCATCGACATTTAGAGTTTTTTGCATTCAGAGAGGATTGAGAGAGAGTTTTCAACTACGGCATTCTCTGCTTGTAAATAAAATATGTACATTCGACTATCATGAATAATAAGTTTGATACTAAAATATTCTTAACTGAGATCATATACTTGGTCAAACTGTTGCCCCCAAATGAAAAACGAAGCAAAGGGTAAGGGTTTAGGGTTTTAGGAGGAAAACAAAAGAAAAAGAAAAGAGAAGTGCGAAAAAGGAAGAGAGAAACCCAAAACAAAACGCCGCGGTGGGTTCGAAAGGAAAAGAACCTCCGATAGGCTTTTCCTTTTTTTTTGGGTCAAACCTCTGATAGTGTTGAGACACAACTGACCGAAAACCGCAGGAAGCAAATGGAAATGACGAAGGAATTAGAGGATGACGGAGATAGAAGGGAGAGGACGGGCGTTAGTGGCGGCTCAGCCACTCAGGGGCGGCGAAATCGTTCTCAGAGACTCTCCGATCCTCCTCTACTCCGCTCTTCCTCTCATCGCTCCTTCTCCCCAACCTTACTGCCAACACTGCTTCAAAACCTTACAAAAACCCCAACCCCAAGTATGTTCACTGTGTTCGCACCATGTCTTCTGCGGCCCGAATTGCATCTCCGCCGCTCTCTCCTCCTCCCACTCCCCTTGGGCCTGCTATGCCCTCCGCCTTCTCCGTGACCCCCCTTCGCCTCTCTCCGGCCAGCCGCTCGAGCGCCAGGTCCAGGCTAGTTTCCTGATCGCCGCCTACAACCTCGTGGCGGTTTCCCCTTCCGATTTCCAGATTCTATTGTCTCTCCAGGGCCAGCCGCACGACCTCGCCGTCGCCGACACCACGGCTGCTGCCCAGTTTCTTCACTCTCTCATCTCGACACTCTGTGCTCCTCACCCAATTTTCCTAGAGCAGCCGTTTACGGTGGAGCTCTCGGCGGCCCTACTGGCCAAGGACAAGCTCAACGCCTTCGGATTGATGGAACCCTTCACGGAATTGTCGCAGAGGGCGAGCAGGGCCTACGCCATTTATCCGAAAGCTTCGTTCTTTAACCACACTGCCTCCCCAATGCCTGCCGCTTCGATTATATCGACACAGATAGCGAACACAACACCGACATGGTTATCAGGATGATCCATGATGTTCCAGCGGGGAGGGAGATTTGCCTGAGCTATTTTCCGGTTAACCAGAGCTATTCGAACCGGCAGAGGACTCTGGCATAGGACTATGGCTTTGCTTGCCAATGTGATCGCTGCAAGGTGGAAGCTAATTGGTCTGACAATGAGGAAAACGATGAGGGTGGGGAAGAAGCAGAGGGTATGGATGAGGACCAAGACCAAGAAATGGAAGCAGCCTTGGAATCAGAACCGGAATCCGGGAATAACATTGAAGAAGCCGAAGCTCAAGCCCAAGGGGAATCCGATTTCCCACACGCCTATTTCTTTCTCAGGTTCATGTGCAATAGAACCAATTGCTGGGGCACTCTAGCTCCATTGCCCCCAAAAGATGACGGAACTCTTTCGAATGTCATGAAGTGCAATGTCTGTGGCAACCTTAAGAAAGATGAGGATAGCTAACTAACTGCTCTCTTGGTTGCTGGCTTTGTGTAAGTTTGACTATTATCTTTCTCCATTGAATTCACCTTTTGTTTTAGTTAGTTAATGAGTTAACAGCTAGAAACTGAATCCTTTGTATTTTTCAAGTTTCGACGCTAAATATGCATATGCACCTTCTGATCAAACCGCTCACCAGTTTATGTGATGATTGCTTGTAAACTTATATATTAATGAAAAAAGTTGAATTGGTTATGTTTAAGACTCCTATAATGAAAATAAGATAAGGTCACGTATCGAGATGAAATTGATGTGTTATCAAGAAAGCATTTAGAGTGTTCCTCTGGTTTTATCCTTGCTAGGCAATTTAAATTTATATCACCTGATTAGTGTAATCTACGTGTCATCCCGCAGAATCCTTAACAAATTGTAAGCGGTTACATGCCCTATTGTTGTTAGCTCGTTTATTTGTCCATCATCAGGACATATTCAGAGTCTTCAGACCAAAGTTTAACTATGATTAGGAACATGAAGAAAAAGTTTAAAGCTCCCCTATTCTCAAAGGTGTAGAACCGGCTGAGAGGTAACCTGTTCTAAATGTGTGGGTTTTGGTTTTCTTTAGGAATGAAATATTTCTTCTTCTCTAGTTGCTTTACTTTTTAGGATTCTATAGGGAAAGACAAAAAAGAAAGACCAAAATCACAAAAGAAAGAAAACAACAAAACAATTCCAACACATCTAATTGCCACTTGGTAAAGCTTTTTAATGATAAACTAGACAACTGTGGTTTTGATACAACAAATTGACAGACGGAAAGCCTAGACGTCCTCCTGTATCTTGATGCATGTACGCATGTACCTAAGTTACCTAAAAATATATAGTGGAAGAAGTTTAAGTAAAGGGGGATAGCAAAAGCCTATACTTTTAGTGGGAAAATGACTGCATGCTTTCTTTGGGAGCAAGTTGAAATATCTGGCAAACCTTCTCATAAAACTAATATGAACATGCACTTTAGTTAAGGATTGTCTAACTTTTTGTGTACAAAACTAGTTGATCAGACTGGGATAAATCGCAAGACTTTTATGCCAAGCCATGATTCTATAGACATCAAGATAATTTAAGTGCATCCCTATAAGTAGGTATATGTTAAAAATACTCGTTGAATGTTTAGATCACAGGCTTCAAGAGATCAAAAGTTGGTAATCACGATCTTCTCAATGAAAGAAAGCAAAAGCATAATTAGAGGTTTCAGAGTTTTTATTAAATTGGTTATTCCTCTTTGCAATGGGAAAGCTGGTATTTCTGGTTCTTGTTTTAGGAATGTGCTGACCCAATGATTCCTGTGGGCGGATTGCTGGTGTGTGCGCCATTGTCCTTTAATATGCATAAGCATTTTTTCTTTTCCTTTGTAAGTTAGAGCCAACATGTGCTTAGTGGGAATTCTTTATACTTAGATACCACGTTGGGTTAGGAAAGCTTAATTTCATGCTACGTTTGGTGACAAATGAGGGATTAGGATGCTGACTTTTTATCGAAGCAGTTTAGGGTTTTCTCCAAAAGGGTCAGTAGGTTTCATGTTCAATTAGTGTATAAGCATATGCTAGCTGTTTGGAATTGTATTCGTCATATGGCATACGCTACCCGTATGCATTATATAGCCTTCTTTCCTTCTTTGGTTCTAAACTATACTATGTCTATCATCCAAAAATATAGTAATGTGATGTTGATGCCTAGAAAATATTGCACCTAGGGCGGTCCAATATAATTGTCCGTTTCAAGTGTGTCTGCACGCGTGCAAATACCCTCTCTCTCTCTCTCCCCTTGAAAAGCGATGTTTGAAATAATCTTTTGGAAAAGAAAAAAAAAAAAAAAACCAACCGTAGTCTTATTTCCTCCGGTAGAGCTTACTCTTAATAGAAGCTGATCTTTCTTTTCGATTACAGAAACATTGGTGAAGGAGTACGGGCAGACATCCGCAGCACCAATCATTCAAACTGTGCGACCCGATTATGTGGTGGTCCGATATGCTAAGGCGGTAAGATTTTTGCTTTACTCAAAAGAAAACTCATAGCAATCAATGAATAGCTAATGACATCCAATTGATTGGAAAAGTTACTTGTATTTGTAACAGGCCTATTACAAGTTGTTTGGTTTTGGTAACTGACTATTCCCCTTTAACTGCTCCAACCTTTTGATCGAATCAAAT
This sequence comes from Heteromeles arbutifolia, assembly GCA_024362995.1. NCBI lineage: Eukaryota > Viridiplantae > Streptophyta > Magnoliopsida > Rosales > Rosaceae > Heteromeles > Heteromeles arbutifolia. The sequence goes on from JANCRC010000006.1 coordinate 28,228,739, forward strand.
ATGTAGATGCTTTCCTAATCACATTATATGAATCACCCCACTTGCTGTTTTGGAGTTTTTGGACCACCATATGCTTATGGTTGCACCTCCTACTACTCTCGTGTTTGTAATGCTTCCAACTTTATCAGTGCGTAATGCCCCTGCAAAAGTTATTAAAGGTCATTGTGTTTTTAGGTTTAGGACGTCATGAACGTCGTTGTCCGTGGCTATGGCTTGTAATCGTGTTTTACCTAATTTATGTTACTCTGCTTAATGATGTGTTTGGACGAGGGATTTCTAGCTATTTTAGAATTTAGGGTTTAGAATTTAGGTTTAACCCTAAACATTAAACCCTACAAACATTAGATGACGGAAATGAAAATGTACCGTATCACTTTCAAATGAATCCTTTTAAGTAGTATTTTGCAAATCTCTCGAAGTACATTGAATCTAGTCATTTAAAATTCCTCAATTTGATATTTTGTAGCACATTTCTTACTAATGTAGCCTAAATCCCTTTGTACTTGATTATCCTCATCCCATCACAAGTAAAAAATGCTTCTGGGTCATAAGAACATTTTTAATGTGTTTCGGAGAAGCAGCTCATACGGAAACCAGTGTCAAAGTGCTTCTGCAATAATTACTTAAATTTTGTTACAGAGCTGGACATGTTTTTTTTTAATTTGAGACATCAAAATGCTTGTGAACATAAATGTTCACTAAATAAAGCAATCTTTGTCATTAATAATTTAATATCGTGTAGGTAGATGTTGTTGGTGTTGATGTTAGAAAAGTGTTTTTGACACACTCGATTTTTAATCCGCCGCACGTTTTTTTTTAATCTTTTTTTAGTAGAGCAATGATGTTAATCGATTAAATAGTTAATTGTTAAAAAAAAAAAAAAAGGTTATTGATGAGAATCGAACCTACATTACATGACATGAGTATAATTACTTTTTTTCACTGCGATAAAATTTTGGATGCAAAATCAAATGAAAATAGTTATATGAGTAGCTCTGGGGAGAGCTGGAGCCTGATGGGCCGGCGACTTTGAAGATCCAATAGCCCCAGCTACCTTCTCCAGCCCAAAGGGCGATTGGGCAAAGGGGCCCGAGTGAGAGGTCCGGCTCGAATCGGTGGCCAGAGAGCCCGAGGGCTAAGTGATGCAACGCTGACGTTAGGGTGACGTCAGCCACTATTTAATTATTTTTGCGTCAGGTGCGTGCACAACACGTGTGAGTGGGGGTGCGTCCCCGACAACATTTCAGGCGATGGGGCTCGCAGTTCAGATTGCAAAAATGTTACCATTGGTGGCCATGTGTCACATTCTCGTTCGTTGGATTCAGTTTAGGGGTGGAGATGCAAAAGGTAGTTACTGTTCACTGGACGCTATTCAATAGTGAGTTGCCCTAGGGGGCCTTTGCAACGCTGGAGTTGCTCTAAGCTGCCTACCATATTCATGGAATTTTTTAGAAGAATAGTAGAGTGGGGCGGGGCGGGTTTGCTTTGTGCTTTTGCTGATTTGTCTGCGATTATTTTTACATGTGTTCGTTCATCGTACTTCGTGCGACCAGTTTTTGTCAAGTACTATTTATATTTAATTTTAAATAAAAGTATTTAAAATAATTTTTAATAAAAGTATTTAAAATAATTTTTCACTTCACGATTTACAATGAACGTATACGATTTGATAATCTTTGAGATCCTCACAAAAAGTATTCGAAGAAGATCGTCACAAAAAGTATCCGGAGAGAATCCTCATTTGATCCTTATATTCAATCTTTCTTTTCTTTTTCTTTTTTCTCTGTGTCTGTTTATCTCGCAACCTCATCACATGATGGAAGTTTATCAACGTATCACTGAAATTGAATGCTGAATTGACCATAAAACCCATAAAACAAATCAAGTGCAAAAAGATAGGGAGGTGCAGCCATTCCTCTTTATTACTTTTGCCTTTTTCTTTTTACGTTTTGAGAGTTTCAAATTCTGAATCTAACTTCTTCTTATTCGTCATTTTATTTGTTTTTGTTTTCTTTTAAAAAGTCGTGTATTTATCGACAATATTCAAGGTTATGGTCTTCACTAGATTACTTCTGAGTTAAGTCAAATATTCGAAGTTACTGAACCATAACCCTTGTAAATATTCTTCGATCGATCTTCTTTCTAGCATGAATCATATGTCGATTTTCTACTTGGTGGGAAAATCAATTAATTTTGGAAGGAATATTGAAAGTAAAATAGTAGTTTTTCAATTTTTTTATGGTATTGTTGTAAACATTCATAGTTTAAGTGGGACTGTGTAAATCCTAGATTATATTTGATTAGGGTTTATCCTCTCCTATTGTATCTCATATTCCTTGGAGAACAAGGAATATCCTTATCTTATTATTATTATAAATAAAGGTGCAATGTAGGAGGGAAACACACACAATTCCCCTACATTTCTACAAACACACATCTCTCTTTCTCTGCCGCCGGCCTCTCTCCCTTTGTCAGATAAAAATGGACCACAACACGTTATCAGCACGCTCATACCGCTGCGCTTAGGAATCTAACGTTGGAGAAAATTTGTCTGCATCAAACCAGTTCATCCATATCATCACGCAATTAGGTTCTTTCAAAACAACAGCTTTTAACTCGATATTTTGTAGCCCTGATAGCATGAACATTCACCATGATGCATGACCCAACTTTACGTTTAACGTATTTTAGATTCTACATAAATTGTGTCTGCCTCATAACCATAATTGTTGAAATTATGTGAATTTGATATTTTTCATGAATTGAATCTTACATATGTACATGCATTGAAACTATTATTTTGCATATGCATCAACATAAATATGTGATTCATTCAATTATATATGCATATACTTGAATTAATAAAAAAAATATTGGAATTGGGGAATTAGGGTTCTATTTGAACCTGTGCCTTTGCACCATGCAAGGCCACAAGCAAACAGGCCCGCAGCCTGCGATGGCCCAGCCCGTCACTTAGCCAGGCCTGCAGCCTGCATCCAATTCCCTAGCCAAAGCCGAGAAACCCTGACGCCAAACCCCGACGTCCACCACCATCGCAGGATGGCCTGCAGACCACCCTCACACCTCGGGTCACCATGTTTGACAGCCTGAAGCTCATCCTCAACATCAATTAATCGAGATTCGATTGAATCTCATCAATTTTTTTTGAGAAACCCGATTCGAAATTCTAGGGTTTCACAACGAATGTCGAGATTTTTTCAAATCTCCGTTCTTATTTTGAGGTTTTTGACAACCCACGGACTCGTACTGAGCATCCTTATCCCAACGTCAACCGCCTGACGCGACGCCGTCGACCAAAACCTGGTTTTCTTCCCCGGTAAACACACCCAGCTACGGCTGGGATGTTTTTGGACTCTACCCGAGCCCCTTTTGGGCTCTGATCGTCGACCTGCATCAGCACCCTATGGGCTTGCTGTTGCTATGCATTGTCACGACCCAACCCGTGTAAGAAAAGAAAAAAAAAACTGTTTTCTGGGCTCACCTGAAGCGGCCCACAATAAAAGGTTTTTTTTCTTTTCTGGGTTTGCTTGAAGCAACCCGCGTGTGAAAGAAATTTTTTCTTTCTTTCTTGGTCTACCTGCAGCAGATCACTCCGTGGGCCTGTAGCCCCACCAGAGACCCCCAGCCTAATTCTTGGGCCTGGGATACACGACATTTTTTTTAAGCCACCCGTGGCTTAGTTTTTTTTCGTTTGGGCCCCGAATTTTATTCGCCTAATTATTTTAGGCCCAAAGGGTTTTATATTTTTCACCCACACTTTAATTTGGCCCGAAGTCCAAATAAATTAAATTCAATTATAATTATACACCTAAAAGATATATTTGTGCATATACTTGTTGCATATTTGTTTGCATATATATTTGTGTTTGCCTGCAGGAATATATGAACCTGAAGTTCATAATTACTTTGAAACCTGAAGTTTCTTATAAACATACCTTGTTTGAAAACCTGAAGTTTTCACTTAAACACATCACCCATGAAAACCCGAAGTTTTTCATGCAAAATTAAACCAGTACATGTCTATTAGAACCTGTATGTTCTACTCCTACGTGAATGGATTGATTCTTTCTCCATTAAACCAACCACATCTTGTCCATCCATTTTGTGATAGGAACATGTAAAATTTGAACAAACTTGACTTCACCACTTTGGAGGTATCTGGAAGGAACTACCTCAAGTGGGTTCAAGATGTGAAGCTCCACCTCATTGCAAAGAAATTGCGTCTTGCCATTGAAGAAGCAACAGATGAACCTGTTGGGGAAGCTGAAAAAGCCACTGCTATGATCTTCATCCAAAGACATATCCATGATGCTCTGCAAACTGAATATCTTGCTGAGGAGAATCCACGTGCATTATGGGTCGCTTTGGCTGATCGCTTTGATCACCAAAAGGACATATTCTTGCCTGAAGCAAGACAGGACTAGCAGCACTTGCGCTTCCAAGACTTTAAGTCTGTGAATGAATATAGTTCTGAAGTTTGTCGAATCCGATCACTTTTCAAGTTTTGCAATGAAACTTTGACCGAAGAGAATCTCTTAGAGAAGACCTATTCGACCTTCTCTGTTTCTAATATTGTCCTGCAGCACCAATATAGAGCTCAGAAGTTCACCAAGTTCTCGGATTTGATCTTTGTTTTACTTCTTGCTGAAAAGTAGAACCAGCTGTTATGAAGAATCATCAAGCTCGACCTACTGGGGCTACTGCTGTGCCTAAAGCACATTATAGCAATAACCAACACCCAAAACGCGAAAAGAGGCTTGGTAGAGGCGGCCAGAAGCCATCCCACCAAGGTTAACAGAGCCAAGGCCCATCCAAAGGAGGAAACAAAGCCCAGAAGCGCCCAAACCTCACTCCCAAGGCCCCGAACGACAAGAATAAGGGCAAAGCACCTAAAACCATGGATGACGATATGTGCTATCGCTGTGGTTCAAAGAACCATTGGTCCCGTGTTTGCCGAGCTCCCAAGAAGGTTGTAGATGAATATCATTCTCGTCGTAGGAAGTTTGAATCAAACTTCATGCAAGTGGACGAACTGGAGACTACAAAGATGGAGGTTTGTGACTTTCAGGAGGATACCTGTAATACCCTGAAAATTTAAATATATGAATTATATATTTATAATTATGATTATGTGGGAAAAATCGAAAATAAATCGATTTATGATTATGAGGAATTTAATCGAGAATTTTTAAAGTTTGTTTTCGGAAATTTTGATAATCTACTTATTTGTATAATTGATATTTTATATGATTTTTCGAGAATTTATACTTGTGACAATCCGTCCCTGATTTTAAAATTGTATAAATTTTTAATAAGTGATTTTACGAAATTACCCTTCGAGGCTCATGCGTTGACTGACGTTAATTACAGTATCGTGTCACCTAAGTTTTGTTTTCTTGGCATATTCTCGTAGTACTCGTCGCCACGGACGCGTGGGCGCAAGCGGTTCGTGATTTAGAGCTATATCGAAGAAGTTATTAATGTTTAAAGTTGGGGGTATTTTAGTAAATTAATTAATTTCTAGAAAGCTCTAGATTTTTGGAGCTAAATCTGGTGTGCCACGTGGATGGCCCAGATTTAAAGGTAAATGGAATGGATGGCTGTGATGGAAAGGTAAGAAGAGAGAAAGGAGAGAAGTGGAGGAATAAGGAAAGGAGAGAGAAGGGAGTGACCAATGGGAAACAGAAGAAAGGAGGGGAAAAGAGAGAGAGGGAAAAGAGAGGAACCGGCCGGGTTCCCTTCGACCCGCGACCCGGTCGGGATTTCATGCTAATTTCCGGTGGTTTTCCACCGGATTTACCACGAATTGGACCAAGCCACCACTCCCAATCATCATCTAGCCCTTCCCTCTTCCTATTACACCTCAAATTTGGTGAGATTAGCCTTGATTTTGGACAAAACCGTGCAAAGGGGGCGCACGGGTTGGGTTCGTTTCCGTCATGATTTGAAGCTATTTCTTCCAATTAATACCACCTATGGCATCCTCTTGAGGTCTGGGACAAAGCCCAAACAAGTTTGGAGGCGTCGGAGTTGCTTTGGAGGTCGAATCGAAACACACCAAATTCAAGGGTTCTTACGGGTTTTGATGAAATTGGAGCCTTTCTTGAACAAATTGGCCTTGGTCACAGGTATGAAAGTTGTTCTACTCATTGAGATCTTCAATTCTGCAAATTTTGGTAATTTTTGGAGAAAGTTGGATTTTCCGGCGAGCCGGGGCGGCCGACCGCCACCCACGGCGGCGCGTGCGGCGGCGCACGGCCAGAGAGCCGACGTTGCCATTTTTTATGTAAATTTCAATATTCTGAATCTTTATTGGTAACCATTTGATATGATTTGGGTTGTGAAGGTTGATGGTGAATATGGTGGTTATTAGAATATGTTTGGAATTTATGAAAATAATGAATGGTGAACTACGAAAGGCTTGATCCCTGTTAGGGTACATAGGCAGTCTAACGAGACGTTAGATGCAGCCATAAAAATAAATGAGGTTAATTATAGTTCGAGAAATAATTTCTAGAAGGGGATTTGATTATTTAAGAAAATGGTAACAAGGTGAGGTTTAATTAGTACGTTGGGTGTACGACTTTATAATTATGAACCATGGTTGGAAACAAGATATGAAATAAAAGAATTATGATAGATTGAAAATAAATTAATTTAAGATTAAACCCTTTGTTAAGAGGTTGTTTTGATAGTAGGAAATGGGAATTAACTTGATAATTTAGTTGTATGTTTCCATAATTATAAATAGTGGTTATTGTCAGCAAAAATAAAATTGACTATGATACTATTTTGGGCCTATAGCTAATAAAAATTAAATTCCCGAATTTAATATTTCGGGATCAGGGCGTTACAAATGGTATCAGAGCAAATGATCCTATTAGGTAATGTGCAATGTTTTCGAGTTCTTGTTGGTGTGGATGATAATATGAATTATGGTTGCATGATTTCACAATTTTTGTGAATAAAGTGGCATTCATGTTTTATATGTGAAATATATATATAAATTGTAATATGATTGTTGTGCAATTTCCTTGGTAAATATGAAAGTTTTGTTAATGGGAATTGTGATTTGCGTTTATAATGCGTTATTTCTAAGTTCTTTGAGTAATGAGAAAGTTATGTGAAATATATATATATATATATATATATATATATATATATATATATGTTGAGAATCATCATGAAGTGAAATGAATTGGATTGACATTATGTTATGTATTATGAGTTATTATTGAGTTGTGGGTGGAATTATGAATTGTATTGATATTGCATTATTTCATAAGTTCTGTGAGTATGATGGAAATTATGTGAAATGCATATATCGCAAATTATGATGCTTTGAATTGAATTGAATGGGAGTAGGAAAATTTTAAAATATCGTATTCATGTTATAGCTTTGAAGATGAGCATTTGATTAAAGTTTTGAATTAATCTGGAATTGAATCGACATTATGCTATGCATTATGAAAATGTTGAATGTTAAGGTGATTGTGAGGTGGTGATAAGTAGATGGAGAATTTGTATTATACCTGGCACTTGAGAAATTGAATTGGGCAAAAAGGCCCGTGGATAAGTGAATTGGGCACAATGACCCATGGATGTGAATCGGGCACAATGACCCGTAGATGTGGAATTTGGGCACAATGACCCGTGAATGTGAAATTGGGCGAGAAAGGGCCCGTGGATGTGAAAATGGGCGAGAAAGGCCCGTGAATGTGAAATGGGGCGATAAAGGCCCGTGGATGTGAAATTGGGCGAGAAAAGGCCCGTGAATGCGAAATTGGGCGAGAAGGGTCCATGAATGTGAAATTGGGCGGAAAAGGCCCGTGGATGTGGAATAGAAAAAGAAAAAAAAATGAAATGATGTGTATTGGCCAGGTATATTACAATCTTTCCAGCCTACTAGTCACTGATTGAGATAAAAGAAATGGTGGTGAAAGCATTGCTTTGACAATGATAATGGTGATTGAAAATTTAGTATTTATTGAAGTTATGATGATTTATCGAATGGGAATAAAATTAGAAACTGTGGTTATGGGTGATCATTATATTTGGAATGGTGGAAGGGTCACAATGATTCTTCATGTAAAATCCATTAAGAAAAGTTGATTTTAGAGACTGAAAGCAAAATAGCTTAATTAGTAATTGATATTTGAATAAACGTTGAAGTCTACTAATCACACTTACCACTGATGTTGTTCTCAAATTGTTGTGAGCATGTATTATTTGTTCTGACCTTACATTAGAAAATTTAAGAAGGTCCCCTTCACTTAGCGAACAAAACAAAGTTTTCTACCAAAGCAAAACGGTTTATCTCATTGAATTTGATTTTCTTCATGATGACTTGTTGGGTATGTTTAATTGGATCCTTGAAAGCTTAAATTGGTTATAAGATTAAGATATACTTGCATAAGTGATGTGTTGATTATTGTCGAGCATGTTGGTACATTAAATACTATGTTTTAGATAAACATGTCACGAATATGGATCCAATTCTTATAATTTTGGCAGCATGTATATCCGAATGGGCAATTGGCATATTTGAATAAAATTATAGGATGGGGTTTTGAGTTCGTTTAATATAAACGAATTTTCAGTTGTGTGAGACGTGAAATTTTTATAATTGATGAAAAGAATTGATGGGGAAAGTTTATAATTACAAATAGATTGTTTTGGTTACTATAGGCATGAGTTGTTATTGTTGGAGTTGATATTGCGAACAAAACTAATGACGAGTCTATATTTTCGTGGCTATGTGACTGATAAGGGTTAACTTGGTTAGCCGTTAGAGTCGTGATATATAAATTCTCCCCTTTGTTTGATGAAATGCGAATAATACTCTAGAAGTGTGAGTCACAAATTTTATTCGATCTATGGCTACGCTTTGAAGTAATTTAAAAATATAAATAAAATATAAATAAATAAATAAAAAATAAAAAAATAAAAAAATAAAAATTTAAAGGTTTTAAATTACATGGGGTAATTTAGTTTAATTGTGGATATGAATGAAATCGTATAATGAGATTTGATTTCGTTTAATGTTGATGGTGTGGCAGATTTGGTTTAAACTTCTTTCTATTACTTAGTGAGTGTGATTGGATAATTCTAATGATCATGGCTTGAAATTCTGATATTTAATTTGCCGAAGTTATGGCTGAAATTTATTATATTGTGGTTATTATGCTAGTATTTATCTAGCTGATGGTTGATGTGGGTTGGTATTCTGATATTTATTTGGCCAACAAGAATTTTGGCTTGATGTTTGATATATTTTTGCCAATGTGCATGTCTAGAAATTCTGATATTTATTCTGCCAATGAATGTGGTTGGAAATTGGTGAATGTGGGTGGAGATCACGAGGATTTATTTGTTGATTTCTTTAATTTGAGTTTGAATAAACTCATAGATTGAGGTTATAATTTTATTCATCATAAAAAGAATGGTGGGAATTGTTCAAATCCCTTTTCGTTAATTGAGGATAGTGCCAAAGATGATTATGGCTAAAAACTTTAAAAATCTTATGGCAAATGATAATTTTGGTTGGAAATTTTAATATTTATTTAATCAGGATGATTTTACGAAACGGAGTGAAGAAAATCACAACCCAAAGCTAAGTTTGGTTTAATAATTGGTGATGGAAAAAATAAAGGAAATAATTGTGACTTAGCTATTGTGTCACTCTGATAACGATTTCCTATATATGTGTGTGATAAGTGTAACATCATTTTTACGTTTGTTGTTGTTTTGATTCGTTATTGTGTCAGAAACTGATGACACTAGCATAATTTATGGCTATATGATTAATATGGTTAGTTGGGTTCACGTGAAAATATGAATAAAATCCTATAATAAAATTTTGATTTCGTTTAAGATTAACAGTATTGTAGATTGGTTTAAAATGCATTATCCGTACACAGTGGTTGAAATCTCGAGGACGAGATTTATTTTAACGGGGGGTGAATGTAATACCCTGAAAATTTAAATATATGAATTATATATTTATAATTATGATTATGTGGGAAAAATCGAAAATAAATCGATTTATGATTATGAGGAATTTAATCGAGAATTTTTAAAGTTTGTTTCCGGAAATTTTGATAATCTACTTATTTGTATAATTGATATTTTATATGATTTTTCGAGAATTTATACTTGTGACAATCCGTCCCTGATTTTAAAATTGTATAAATTTTTAATAAGTGATTTTACGAAATTGCCCTTCGAGGCTCGTGCGTTGACTGACGTTAATTTCAGTATCGTGTCACCTAAGTTTTGTTTTCTTGACATATTCTCGTAGTACTCGTCGCCACAGACGCGTGGGCGCAAGCGGTTCGTGATTTGGAGCTATATCGAAGAAGTTATTAACGTTTAAAGTTGGGGGTATTTTAGTAAATTAATTAATTTCTAGAAAGCTCCAGATTTTTGGAGCTAAATCTGGTGTGCCACGTGGATGGCCCAGATTTAAAGGTAAATGGAATGGATGGCTGTGATGGAAAGGTAAGAAGAGAGAAGGGAGAGAAGTGGAGGAATAAGGAAAGGAGAGAGAAGGGAGTGACCAATGGGAAACAGAAGAAATGAGGGGAAAAGAGAGAGGGGGAAAAGAGAGGAACCGGCCGAGTTCCCTTCGACCCGCGACCCGGTCGGGATTTCATGCTAATTTCCGGTGGTTTTCCACCGGATTTACCACGAATTGGACCAAGCCACCACTCCCAATCATCATCTAGCCCTTCCCTATTCCTATTACACCTCAAATTTGGTGAGATTAGCCTTGATTTTGGACAAAACCGTGCAAAGGGGGCGCACGGGTTGGGTTCGTTTCCGTCATGATTTGAAGCTATTTCTTCCAATTAATACCACCCATGGCATCCTCTTGAGGTCTGGGACAAAGCCCAAACAAGTTTGGAGGCGTCGGAGTTGCTTTGGAGGTCGAATCGAAACACACCAAATTCAAGGGTTCTTACGGGTTTTGATGAAATTGGAGCCTTTCTTGAACAAATTGGCCTTGGTCACAGGTATGAAAGTTGTTCTACTCATTGAGATCTTCAATTCTGCAAATTTTGGTAATTTTTGGAGAAAGTTGGATTTTCCGGCGAGCCGGGGCGGCCGACCGCCACCCACGGCGGCGCGTGCGGCGGCGCACGGCCAGAGAGCCGACGTTGCCATTTTTCATGTAAATTTCAATATTCTGAATCTTTATTGGTAACTATTTGATATGATTTGGGTTGTGAATGTTGATGGTGAATATGGTGGTTATTAGAATATGTTTGGAATTTATGAAAATAATGAATGGTGAACTACGAAAGGCTTGATCCCTGTTAGGGTACGTAGACAGTCTAATGAGACGTTAGATGCAGCCATAAAAATAAATGAGGTTAATTATAGTTCGAGAAATAATTTCTAGAAGGGGATTTGATTATTTAAGAAAATGGTAACAAGGTGAGGTTTAATTAGTACGTTGGGTGTACGACTTTATAATTATGAACCATGGTTGGAAACAAGATATGAAATAAAAGAATTATGATAGATTGAAAATAAATTAATTTAAGATTAAACCCTTTGTTAAGAGGTTGTTTTGATAGTAGGAAATGGGAATTAACTTGATAATTTAGTTGTATGTTTCCATAATTATAAATAGTGGTTATTGTCAGCAAAAATAAAATTGACTATGATACTATTTTGGGCCTATTGCTAATAAAAATTAAATTCCCGAATTTAATATTTCGGGATCAGGGCGTTACAATACCACTCCTATGGAAGATTAGAATCTTAGACATAGACTTATTTTTTAGTTGAAATAAGACATATGGGGCCGAATTCCACCTAGTGGCCGAACCCTCCTTGTTTTTGGTTGATTTTTGAACAATTTTCCTTTATGTTTTGGATTATTAGTTGGTGATTTGTTTTGGATATTAAGTTTTAATCCTTGAATAAATGAAATTATTTTGAATTGATAATTGTTTTTATAAACTTTTATGCATGTGACCGATTCAAATTAATTTTTCATTCTAGGTATGACTAGTGGGAAAGTTAGTTGTCTGGCAGATAGTGCAACCACGCACACTGTTTTGCGTGAACTCATCTATTTCACTAACTTCATACCTAAGAATGCACCTCTGACAAGCCTCTCAGGCCCATCTAACCTGATAGAAGGATACGGTAAGGCATGTATAATGTTGTCCAATGGTACAATCTTGACCATTGCTGATGCACTCTATTCTCCACGTTCCGGCAAAACGTTACTAAGTTTTAAGGACATTAGAGATAACAATTACCACGCTGAAACCCACGTAGAAAACAGAGTTGAATTTTTGTGCATAACTTCCTACGAATATGGCCAGAAGCGTATTCTAGAGAAGATGGAGTGTATCCCGAGTGGTCTGTATACTACGACCATACGCCCCATAGAATGCCACTATGTGGCCGGCCCTACTACTGGGACCGCGCACGAAATTACACTTTGGCATGACCGTTTGGGACATCCTGGACGAATAGCGATGCGCCGTATCCTCAAATCTTCACATGGGCATCCACTAACCAGAAGTTTAGGTTCGATCCAAGGAATCGCATGTCAAACATGTTCAATGGGAAAACTTATTACTAAGCCTTCCTATGACAAGATTCGTTCAAATCCTCCCATTTTTCTACAACGGATTCAGGGGGACATTTGTGGACCGATTCAACCTCCATGCGGACCATTTAGATATTTTATGGTTTTGGTTGACTCTTCCACACGTTGGTCACACGTGTGCTTGTTGTCCACAAGGAACGCTGCATTCTCCAAACTGTTGGCTCAGGTTATCAAGCTCAGGGCTCACCACCCTGATTACCTGATCAAATCTATTAGATTGGATAATGCTGGAGAATTCAACCCTAAAATTTTTTATGACTATTGCATGTCGGTTGGGGTTGAAGTTGAACATCATGTACCCTATGTTCACACCCAGAACGGCCTGGCAGAGGCTTTCATTAAGCGCTTACAAATGATTGCTCGATCGTTGGTCATACGTACCAAGCTCCCGATCGCTGCTTGGGGCTATGCAATATTGCACGCAGCAAAGTTGGTCCGCCTGAGGCCTGTTGCGACACAACCATTTAGTGCCCTTCAGTTGGTTACCGGATGCGAACCCGACATATCGCATCTACGCGTTTTCGGTTGTGCGGTATATGTGCCGATCTCGCCGTCCATACGTACAAAAATGGGGCCTCAACGAAGGATGGGAATCTATGTCGGATTCGATTATTTGTTACTGAAAACCTTTGACAGACGATCTATTTACCGCTCGTTTTGTGAATTGTCACTTCTATGAGACAATCTTCCCGTCGTTAGGGGGAGATAAGAACGTCAACGTTCCTGAAGAACGACATGAATTATCGAGGACGACTCCCACTTTGTCTCATTTAGATCCCCGCACCGCTCAGTCTGAAACTGAAGTGCAGCGCATATTAGATCTTCAGAGCATAGCTCAGAGCATGCCAGATGCTTTCACCGATCTAGTGCGCGTGACAAGATCACACATTCCAGCTGCAAATACTCCTGCAAAGATAGATGTACCAAATGTACGACGGACTGCCCTCATGGAAGCCCGGGACGCCAATTCTGGTGATCCACGTACATTAGCGGCTAGCCAATCATCTGCCCCTACACAAAAGCGTGGTAGACCCCTTGGTTCAAAGGATTCACACCCCCGGAAGATGAAAACCACGGCACAAGGTCCTGAAGAGCCTACCGTGAATCCGACTATCGCTTACTCATTCTACCCAACTCATGAGGAAATTCTAGATTATGGAAACGTCCTTGAAGAGACGAATCCTCCTCTCGAGAATCATGAGATTTCAGTCTATTATGCTAGCTTAGATGATGTATGGCGTAGAAATGAGATGATTGTCGACGATGCATTAACATTTGCAGTAGCTACTGACATCATGTTGAACGATGACATTGAACCGCGTTCTGTTGATGAATGTCGACGTAAAGCTGATTGGTCAAACTGGAAACAAGCAATCCAAGTTGAACTCGATTCGTTTGCGAAACGTAAGGTGTTTGGACTTGTAGTTCCTACTCCTCCACATGTGAAGCCCGTTGGCTACAAGTGGGTTTTCGTTCGGAAGCGTAATGAGAAGAACAAAATTGTGCGTTACAAAGCTCGTCTTGTTGCACAAGGCTTCTCACAACGCCCCGGGATTGACTATGACGAAACTTATTCACCCGTTATGGATGTGATTACTTTTCGCTACCTTATCAGTTTGGTAGTTTCCGAAAAACTGGATATGCAGCTGATGGACGTAGTAACCGCGTATCTCTATGGGGATCTTGATACGGAAATTTATATGAAAGTTCCTGAATGACTTACATTGACTGGTTAAAATATTTCCAAACCCCAGAACACGCTCTCAATTCGGCTGAGGCGTTCACTCTACGGTTTGAAACAATCCGGAAGAATGTGGTATAACCGTCTGAGTGAGTATTTGACTAGTCAGGGATATGTGAACAATGAATTATGCCCTTGTGTGTTCATTAAGAAGTCACATTCCGGATTTGCGATTGTTGCAGTATATGTCGATGACATGAATCTCATTGGAACTCCTAAAGAGCTCGCGAGAACTACTTCGCACCTGAAGTCGGAATTTGAGATGAAAGATCTAGGTAAGACTCGATACTGTCTCGGTCTCGAGATAGAGCATTGTTCGGATGGAATCCTAGTACATCAATCGAACTACACCCAAAAGGTGTTGCGTCGCTTTAACGAGGATAAAGCGAAGTCTTCGAGTACTCCTATGGTCGTTCGTACGCTAGATGCAAAACGAGATCCCTTTCGTCCGAAGAAGGATGATGAAGAGATTTTGGAGCCGGAAGTTCCTTATCTAAGTGCGATAGACGCTTTATTGTACTTAGCTCAATGCACTAGACCTAACATCTCCTTCGCTGTTAATCTTTTGGCAAGATACAGCAATGCACCAACACGCATACACTAGATTGGCGTGAAAGACATCTTCCGTTACCTTAAGGGTACTACGGATTTGGGCTTGTTCTATCCCTACGAATCCTCGAGTAGTGCCGCACCATGTGCTCCTCAAGTTGATTCTCGCCTTGTTGGTTATGCCGATGCTGGATACTTATCTGATCCGCACAAGGCGCGTTCTCAAACGGGTTATGTCTTTACCGTTGGAGGCACCGCAATATCTTGGAGGTCAACTAAACAAACCTTAGTTGCCATTTCGTCTAACCATGCTGAAATTCTCGCCTTACATGAAGCAACTCGGGAATGCTTTTGGTTGAGAGCAGTAGTGGGCCATATTCGAAGCTCCTGCGATCTTCATCCCGCCGTTAATGCCCCGACAACAATCTTTGAGGACAATGCAGCTTGCATCGAACAGCTCAAGAAGGGTTACATCAAAGGAGACAACACCAAGCACATTGCGCCAAAATTTTTCTTTTCACATCAACAACAAGAGCATCAGAAGATTGAAGTCATGCAAATCCGTTCACAAGACAATCTAGCCGACCTCTTCACCAAATCACCGCCGAAGACGACGTTTCAGAAGCTTATTCATGGAATTGGTATGCGTAAACTTTCTGAGTTGTAACTTTGCTATTTCTCTTTGGAATTATGTCAAACTGAGGGTGAGTATCCTGTAGATACTTGCTTGATCTTAATGTACTCTTTTTCCCTACGATTAGGAGCATTTTTCCCACTGGGTTTTTGCTACCTAACTAGGTTTTAACGAGGCACCCACCTTGGGCTGGTCATATCCCAGATGACGTCCTGTAGACGTTTCTTTTGACTTTGCATTTCTCACGCATTTTTCCTTAGACTATGGATTTTGTACCTACTCGGGTTTTTGTCATAGCCTTAGGGTTTTTTTAGTGAGACTTACTACTTATGCAAGTTCCTACCTTATTGAGAATAAGCGTTGTTCCTTGAAATCAGCACTGACAAGTCGACTTCATCAACTTCTGCATTATGCTAAATCTACCTTGAGTATTTACACACTCAAGGAGGGAGTGTTGTAAACATTCCTAGTTTAAGTGTAACTGTGTAAATCCTAGATTAGATTTGATTAGGATTTATCCTCTCCTATTGTATCTCATATTCCTTGGAGAACAAGGAATATCGTTATCTTATTATTATTATAAATAAAGGTGCAATGTAGGAAGGAAACACACACAATTCCCCTACAATTCTACAAACACACATCTCTCTTTTCTCTCTTTCTCTGCCGCCGGCCTCTCTCCCTTTGTCAGATAAAAATAGACCACAATAGGTATATATTAAAGTTGTACTAAATATATACACAAGAATGCAACGTGTACGTACATGCGAAAAAAGGAAAATAAATTTGGAAAGTGAATCTAATGCATGAGTTTTACATTTTTTTAGTAATACAATTACAACCCATGGTTTGCTTCCATTATTCAAAATCCAGGCCGAAAAGCAAAAATCTGAGCTGCTCAAAAGCATTCCCATCCCAGCGAGAAACAGCTTCAGCTGTTCACGTCACGCTTTTGGGAAGCCAGGCATTTTATGTTTGCGCCTCATCAGATCAAAAGAGAGTCGGGATTCGGGAAAGCAATGCCAAAATAGATTGAGAAAATCTAAAGCCGGCAGAGAAGGAAGATATTTTCAGATGTATTGTTTTTGGAGAGAACAAGTTACACCGGATTATAATCATTTTATATGTTATAACAAATTATTTTTTAAATAAATGATATTATCTATAATAAGAAGATGAGGAAGTGACTGAGCCTCATAAGCCATAATGGGTTATTCAAATTCGCTGATCATAGCTAATTTTTTATTATGCAATAAGGGTAGAGTTATGGCCATAGATTCTTGATCAAACATAAAATGACCAAAATTAAAACCACAAAAATGTCATAATATAAGATACAAGCCATAGTTAGAGGTGATTTTCAATTATTCTTTGTGACAGTTCTGTTTTCCTAAGATACACATAACTTTCTAGTAAAATATGGAATGAGTATAGTATGTGAAAAATATGTACATATTGTTCGACAACTTTGTCAAAAAAAATTCATATTATTTAGGCCATTTTTTTTATTTTAATATTTATTTACTTTTACTCTTGATAGAAAATGTGAATTGTATATATTTATTGTAAAATGTGTCAAAAATCGTGTATTAAATGTAAAAATATGTACGACTATAATACATGTATAATACTTTGTAGTTATAAAATACGTGCAGTTTAATGAATCATCAAAACGTGTATGTTATGCGAACTTATTAACTATTGTTGGAATTGGGGATATAGGACGATACGCAAATGTACAAACTATTAGTGGCATTGGAGATATGGGAGACTAGATATACTCACGAGTCCTAATACAAAGCTTATTCTTATTTACAAATTATTATGCGGGGAGGAGAATTAAGGGATTTTAGAGGGTAAATACGGGAAAATACAGGGAGCAAAACAAATATCTGCTCTGTTGCAATCACTAAAAATATACGAGTGTGCTATTCACACAACTTTTTTACTTTTCACACACCTCTTGTTGATTTATATTTCTTAATCTTTTTCAATTCATATGATCGGACAGCTGAAAATTAAAAAGGTGTGTAAGAAGTAAAAAGGGGTATGAATATCACATCCCAAAATATAAAAACACCTTTTCCTTTTAGGTTATATATATATATATATATATATATATGTTAATATATAGACAGGGGAGAGAGAAAATTAGAGGAGCATAAGAGGAGAAAGAGAAACCAGAAAACTTGGGGAGCATTTCCAACGCAGTCCTGCAAGGTACTGCCTCTTCTCCTTGCGGCTCCGCTCCCCCTCCCAAACCAAAACAAAAATAGTCAGAGTTTTATTTTATTTTATTTGATCTCTCCTGCCCTCCAAAATCAGGTTTGTGTTGCCAATATTGAAGATTCATATTTCCATATATTTGTTTCCTTTTTCTTCTGATTATGAGCGATATTACTACTCTAAAATTCTCGTATTTGTTATCTGGTTTGCATATCATGTCCATTTACATGCAGAGTCCATAATAGGGTAGGGAGATATGGCGATGTACGAGCCTATTAAAGTGTACTTGGACGACGAAAAACGTGGTATGACGGATCGTATCATGGGGAAGAACATTAATATCGGTGGTGGTGGTGGTGCTGGCGGTGACAACGATGTTGAGATGGCCGTCCAGCCGATATCAAAGCCTCCCACCGGCGTCGGGGGCACCGGTTGTAAGAATATTAGTAACAAAGAAGCGGCGGCGGCGGCGTCATTGCCTTCGAAGTCGCGGCAACAGCAGCAACGCCTTGTTTCCCTTGACGTCTTTCGTGGACTCACGGTTGCGGTAACGTCTGATTTCCCTGGTTTTTCATATCTCTCGTTTTTTCTTCTATTTTTTGGTGATGGAAAAAGATAAAACATAATATTAATTGATGAAAAATAAATTTTAAAGGTTAATATTGAAGGCATTAATTTAGTAGATTTTAGTTTTGCCTTCTGAAGGGCGAAACGATGCGACGCTCTTCGACGCCGTAAACGGAAACGAAATGAATTTCATTCGTTTGGTGATACGGCACCGTTTCGATGTTTTTATTTTTCATTTTGGTTTTTTTTGCACTTTTGCTAGGAGTTTTAACAAAACATTCCTAATACTATTTATTTTTAGCGAAAAACCACATTTTTATCTTTTCCTATTACTATTTACTAGATCTTTATTTATCAATTTTCATTAAAACTAAAGTTTTGTTTTGAATTTTTCGTTAGTTTTCATTTTTTTTTCTAAGCATGGGTTTAAGGTTTGCTCTGTTTGTTTGTATGTAACCGTCAACAAAAAGGATGATTGATGATTAATGAACTGTTGCTAAGTAGCTCATGTCACTTAATATAGACCCCAAACTAGCCCCTTAAGAAATAAAATTAATGTTATTGTTCTTATGTGTTTTTCTTTATGAACCGCTAGCTAGTTATTTTACACCATAAAATTTAGGAGAACGGAATTGGTTTCTAATTCAGTATTTTACTCGTTTTTAATTCTTAAATGAGTTGGATGAATGTGATCTGCTATGGAAAATTTGAAATTTAAGATTGTGG
Organism: Heteromeles arbutifolia; assembly: GCA_024362995.1. Taxonomy (NCBI): domain Eukaryota; kingdom Viridiplantae; phylum Streptophyta; class Magnoliopsida; order Rosales; family Rosaceae; genus Heteromeles; species Heteromeles arbutifolia. The sequence goes on from JANCRC010000006.1 coordinate 28,247,834, forward strand.
CAAAAAAATCTCTTCTTTGTTGACTTTTTCCGTTCAATTTTGTTTGATTGTTTGAAGAAATGGAAAATAATAAAAATCCAAATCAACGAAATAAAATGGTATGCCTCTTTTGTGGGTATCATGATTAATTGCATAATCTTCTCTTATGGTTTTGGTCAAAAATCGATTTCTTGTCTTTATGTTCTTTCCTTTCAATCCCAATATCGATCTAAAATTGATATCTTCTTTTGATGAATGTGAGGAGATTATCTCAAAAGTGGCAAAGTGGTTGTCAACTCATGTTTTTGTTGTATAATACTGACATGAAAATTGAGATTAAATTTTGTTTTCAAAGATTTCATAAAAAATCTCTCCGAGCCTCCTTATAATTTCTCTTCTTTTATATTTTTGCTTAAAAATTAATTATATATCTTCTTTATGTTTTATGTTTTTGCTAAAAAATAAATTACATACTCCCTTACCTCCGGCCATCCACCCCAAACCCCTACCTCCAACCATCCGCGCCACTCCGTACCTCCAGCCTCTCGCATCCACACCACCGATCTATTTAAAAGTAAAACATGTTGATTACTTAAAATTCTTGGAATTATTATTTTCAAATACTAGATTTTTAATAAATTTAATTTTTATTTTAAATCTTGATGGGACGTAATTAACCTAATGGAAAATCCAATTTTTCAGATTTTGTCAAATTCAAAAACGAAAATTAACATACTTTTAATTCAGTGAAGAAATCTAAATTATAATAAAAATTCACCGACTAATTACGTAATTTTATGAAAGAAAAAAAAAAGGATTTAATCATCTTGTTATTATTGTGATCAATCCGTTTGTAAATATTCGTATGCAAATCCGATCTCGGTTCACATGTGACATCAAATGCAATGGACACGACACCCTCCTTTGTCTCTCCTTTTGCAAGGCTTTAATCAAAAGACACCGACCTCAATCTCAATGCCCATTTCTCGGTCTTTTGCTTTTTGTATCGAGTGACTTGGAGCTCCACTAAAATTTACCTCCACTGGTAGATTCTTATATATAACTGAAATATATTTCATTTTGTTTGTAGTTATAAAAATTTTAGTATGAGCATTCGGATCGCGTGTCGATTCTTATTCATTTGATTTTAGTATGCGTATTCGAAACACGCGTCGGTTCTTATTCATTTGGTCTGTGTTCCAAATACATTAGTCTTATCAAAAACACTCTTGTGTTATACATAAGATGTTGTAAATAAGTTTCTCTCCAATACGGAATATAGGTATTTTACTTTTTCTTTAATCTCATGTGATGGCTGATGTACCAAATCTATCGCATCTGACATGCAGAGATGGGTCATGCTTCCCAAGTATGTCGGCTTCGCCCGCAGTCACTGCAACTCCAGCTGGTTGGTCCATCCATAAATTTCTTTGAGTTATGTCAAAAAGCTCTGAATCCGATTTAAACTCCTGTCACTTGGAAACCAGTGCAAAAGCAGTTTCTCTTCTTCTTTCAATATTTTATAAAAAACGAAAATCTAATTACATAGCTTGTACTATACTAACTCATACGAATGTAAAAACGTTTAATAGAGCTCTGTTCATAATCACATATCTTGTTTTAGTACGAGTGCTTGTATTATTCTATTTGTTACATCATTTGACATGTCGATTAACTCGTTTTAGGGAACACGACACTAACATAGATAAATCGAACACGATCCATAGTCACCCGTAGTTGTGAATCCTGTTATGTTCGTTTCCATAATTGCTTGCCATTGTTTGATGCAGCTGATGATAATAGTGGACGACATGGGTGGAATCCTGCCTGCAATTAACCATTCACCTTGGAATGGCTTAACCCTTGCAGATTTAGTCATGCCATTTTTCCTCTTTATTGTTGGTCTTTCCCTTGCACTTGCTTACAAGGTACACTTGTATTTCTTGCTCCATCAATTCATTTTTTCTTCATGATTACGTAATCTCCGTCACAGTATTAGGAAGAAGCTAGCTAACAGATAATGTTTGTGCGTACAGAAACCATCGTGCGGAGCTGCTGCTACAAAAAAAGCAGTTTTACGGACGCTGAAGCTTCTAGCATTAGGCCTTTTTCTTCAAGGTACACTAATATATTAGACAGTCAAACCGAAACTTTTCTCTATTGTCAAGCTATTGGCATTTGATTGATATGTTCATATGGCAATGGTGAACTAGTAATTTTATGTCTTCTACAAAAGACTTTTACTGCAAAGTTGGATTTGCAAACTATAAGGTTTTGTATACTGAGCAATGTCCGACATATCTTTTGTCCAGGCGGATTTTTCCATCGCGTCAAGGATCTTACTTTTGGGGTTGATATCACAAAGATGAGATGGATGGGCATTCTACAGGTATGCTTTATTTCAGTAGGGTTATTTCTTAAGTTACAAACTTGAGAGAAAAGTTAACTAATTCATTTATTCACAGAGAATTGGGATTGGATATATTGTAGCAGCATTGTGCGAGATTTGGCTAAAGCGTGATAGTAATGTCAACTCAGGAAGATCGCTGCTCAGGAAATATCGATCTCAATTGTAAGTAATATTTATCTGCATTAGTAGCCCAATTTTTTTGTTTTTCTGCACCACTCTAATAGTAATGTGTATATTGCTCCATTTTAAATAATGTATGCCCTGTTTCTCAGGGCGGTGGCATTGATAATCACCACGATATACCTATCATTGTTATACGGATTATATGTTCCTGATTGGGAGTACCAGATTCCTGTCGATTCCTCCTCTGCACCGAAAACATTTTCAGTAAGTTTCCATCATTTGTTTCTTAGTTCTTTCCTTAATTTTTCATAAAATGTTTGAGAATTCCGCGTATGTTTTGCTTTATAAAACTGATATATCCCGCTTTTATACTCATCTCTTTTTTGTAGGTAAAATGTGGAGTACGGGGTGACACAGGATCGGCTTGCAATGCAGTTGGGATGATTGATCGTACGATATTGGGGATTGAGCATTTATATAAAAGACCAGTCTACGCACGAACAGATGTAAGAATATATTTCCTTTACTTAATTTCATTTAATTGTAGTGGTCCTCACTGTCATTAGTAATGATTAACTTTTATTTGCTATTTTACAGCCATGCAGTATTAACTCCCCCGATTATGGCCCGTTGCCTGCCGATGCTCCTTCTTGGTGCCAAGCCCCTTTTGATCCTGAAGGACTTCTGAGGTGTCTTTTTTTACATCTTTACAGAATCCGATTACATTACAATTTAGATAGACATGTATTTTAGTTATTTGTTTCTAATCTTTTTCGTGTTTTAAAATTTATTTGCTTTGCCCTTCGTCCTTGCAGTTCAATGATGGCTATTGTTACCTGCTTGGTTGGTTTGCACTACGGACACATCATTGTCCATTTTAAGGTGAGAAAACTTCATATCAAATACTTCTTTTCTTCCTCATAGGATTCATATCTGTAATCATTACTCCCTCCAAATGCAGGATCACCGGGAAAGAATCCTACACTGGTGTATCTCATCCTCGTCTCTTATATTCTTAGGCCTCACCCTCGACTTAATTGGTACGCAATTCCAGTACAATTTTGTGACACACACACACATATAGAATGGAATTCGCTGCAATTTTTTTACCACTAAACTATCCTTTTTATGCTTCTTTTTTCTCAGGCATGCATATTAACAAGGCTCTTTACACATTCAGTTATATGTGTATCACAGCTGGTGCTGCTGGAATTCTCTTCGTTGCAATTTATTTGATGGTAGGGTTTCAAGTCAAGTCAAGGAATTTGAGAGAAACTTTTTCACAATTTCTTTTAATTTTCTCTTCAACTTGACACCGTCTTAGCATAAATACTTCATGGTTCGGCCTTCCTAGTTTTCTCACTGCACGGTTTCTTCTTCTTCCCTCAGGTCGATGTGTGTGGCTACAGGCGCCCGGCTATTGTGATGGAATGGATGGGAATGCATGCACTGATGATTTTCGTACTCATAGCCTGCAATATATTGCCAGTTGTCCTCTTTGGGTTCTACTGGGGGAAGCCTGAGGACAACATTGTAATTCCATTTTCTTTCTTTATTGTTTTAGATGTCATTTTCTCGAATTAATATTCAGTTATCTACTGGTTTTGTAATCTGATGATCTATATTATCTCTTGCAGCTTACCTTGATTGGAATCGGAAAATGAAGTGATAAAGAGCAGCTCTCGGGTAATATGACTGAAGTGCCCGCGGAAGGAGAGTCACTTTTTTCTTGGACTGTAGAACCCAAATTGTTCTTAGTTCGTTGCATTTCGAGATATGAAAGAATGCGGAGTTTGGTCTTTGGACGACGCCCCGGCAGGCACGCAGTCTTTCCCCCACTCTTTCCATGTATATAGTAGGAGCTTCTGTACAGAAGATGATGAAGCAGGCCCAAATTTTCTTTGTGAGGACTGAAAATTATATGGAAAGATTTAGAATCGGGGTATTATTTATGTGTCAGTACTTTTATGAAATCATTCATTATATAATACTATTTATGTGTCATCTTGCAACATGCATTTTCCCTCACTGATGAATTATTTATGGATAGAAAATAAATGAATCTGGTGTTTCTTGGACATCGAGCAAACAAGAAGAAATCATTCAAACAAATATGGAGAAGAATTATGAAAGAAACCTCCCAAAACCCACAGATGATTGTTGGGAATGATCAAAACCATCTTCAACCCGTAAGCATCCATACAACCGACATAAGAACGAAAGAAATTATATATCTTGATGGTGAGGTGGAGTATGCAGCGTTTGGTGGAGGCGGAGAAGGAGGCGCAGGGCTAGTAGAATTGTTACCATAGCATGCACAGGTGGGAGAATCACCATTTGGAAAGTAGTAGGGATATATGGAGTATCCGGTCTGAACTATTGTGAGCACGAAGAGGAAGACACCAGCAACGAGGGAAATAATAGCCCATGGATTCCTCAAATAAGTGTGCATGAGATTGGCGCGCCAGGCGTTCCAAGGCTTCTTGCAGTAGTGATACACCTTCTTATGCACCGCATCAAGGCTGCTGTCTGGATCAAGCGTTATGTCCTTAGAGAGCGAGTTGAAAAGATCCGCAACTGCCTTGTCGCTTCCCAGGGCATTATGGATGATACCTTTTGAGTGTAGGAGGGCAACATCTCTGGCATTGTCTATGATATTGTCCATGAAAAATATATAGGATGTGACCTCGTTGCCTGCCCCAACATGGAGGCGCTTAAACGCTATCAGATTCAAGAACATGGATTCGGTGGTGTCATCCACAATGATGGATGGGAGCCTGAAGACTCCCCTGGAGAATGAGATGTCTTTGAGGCTAGCGGTTTTGTTATTCTTGAATCTGATCCCGGCTTCATTGAGCTGTGTCGCTGACCAGATGATTTCCTCGTGACGATTCACAGTCTCTGGTCTGCAGTGACCTGTTTTGCAATAGGGCTCTCCCTGAAGCTGGCTCTTCCTATACACATCCAATGCGTGCACGCATTTTCCCGTGATTGAGGCTGCTGTACCGGGGGAGAAGAACTTGATTAGGAGCTTGATGACAAACCCTTCATCCTGCCAGAAACAAATAGAGATTATTGTGCAACGAAAAACATCAACATAGGATACAGAGGACTGTGTTAGAACATGAGCATCCGACATAGGATACAGACTCTTATGTGTTAGATTGTTAGCATCGAACGAAAATCAATTGGCAATGGGTGCAGGGGTTCGAGATTTTATTTAATTACCATGCAACAATTTAATTTCCTGACTTGAGATTGACACTCTCTACATTACGGACTCGTATACCTTAGCGTTAGCGCTCTCAACCGCAACCAGCTTGTCAAGAACCAGGATTGGCAACTGATTCTCAAGCATCAACATGTCGCGCTTGATGTACGGCATCATATGGAGCTTCCCGTGGTTGCTGAAGACGGGATCATTGGGAGCGTAATCATCCAGTAAATGAGAAGCAACCCGCAAGACTTCCAGCATGAAACAGCCATCCAGAATCATCAGCTGCAAGAATCTATCTGTATCATCTCTCCACTCAGGCTCAAGCGGATTGTACGAGTCCTTCAAATCCTGCACCACTTCAGCCAGCGCGTTGACGAACAGCTCAACAGGTTTCCCACATCTTTTCAGGAAATGGACAAGCGCGCAGCGCTTGTGCTCCTCCATTGGATTTGGATTTAAATTATTGAAATGGTAAGGCCCGAAGGAGACCACCTGGGGCTTGTAGGCCTTCTTGTTAATGTCCGTGATGCAGGTTGGCAGTCTGTATATCGACCCCTTGCTCCAATGCTCCTTCTCTATTGAAAGATCCTGCATCTTATCGAGCTCTTTGTTAACTTGAATAATCCATTTCGTGTCTGCCATGGCGATGGTTGATCGACCACAGGCTGCAGACACCGAAATTTGTTCTGCTCATTTATATATGCTGTCTCGAAAATCGGAACTGTTTCCAATCTTTTGATGCTTGCATTACAAGCAAGATATTCACACCGACAAGCTAAAGTAGTGAAGAACAATAAATCGGTCATTTGTCTGAATAATGTCAGCTTTTTTAAAGCTAGATTGTGGTATCAGGAGTTCTCATAAACTCTAAAACTTTACGACATTTTTTTAATTTGATAAAAGTGAAAGATTCATCGGTCTTAAATATCACAAGGCAACTGCTGCTGTGATTCGTTTCCTCTCCAGAAGACAAAGTTTCTAATCGGTTTAATTACGGATTCACAAACTTTTCCTTTTTCTGCTGGCTTCCTACTTGCTCTAAAAGCCTCAGGCCTGCAGGCCCTCAGCCTTATGATCGGGTTCTATAGACTGAAATACTACAATGGACGCTCGACCCTTGTTTAGTGTCAAGGATTGGTATATGCCGTAACGTGGAAGGAAGAAATGGGTTCCAGCTTCTTAAAATGAAAGTAGAAGATGGATCAGTCATGAAAACATACTTTTCGGTCAGTGTCTCATTTCTTTTTCTCTATTAGTGAGTTAAGGCTTGTTTAGTTCGTGGGATTGGATTGGATTGTAAAGCTACGATATTCAAAGTCTGTTAGAGAAGAAATGAAGAGATCCTGTCGAGCTTGAGTGCAAAGTTGGATTTCTAACAAAAGGGAAGTTCTTTCTTCTACAAAATGGTGATTAGAAAGGATAACATGCGGGACCAAACGGGTCCTTAACCTAAGGCGGTGACCTCGACAAGTGTAAACCTTCATTAAAAAAAAAAGTCCTTTTTTCTTTTTACGTAGGTTTTGAAAGTACATGCAAATAACAGTTTACTGCTGTGAAGGAAAGTAATCATATCTATGTACCATGCTGCATGTTCAAACCTCATCGATTCACTTATTTTCTAATAATTAACTATTTAACTCATTAAAACTATAGTTTGTCAAAAAAAAAAAAAAAAAAATTGAAACTACCGACTCAAAGTTGTGCTCTACCCCTCAAGCTAACAGTATAAAAAATATATATTTGCCCCAAATATACTCATGATTGACCATAATAATAAATATAATATCCCCTAGATATACTTATGGCTAACAGTAATAATAAATTTAATATATGCTGCAAATATACTCATGAATGACAATAATAACAATACAACGACAATAGTTCTCTACTAGACTTGTGAGTTCACAATTATTTCAAACATACACATATATACATTTTGCAAAGCAGATCGCATCACTTAGACACGATCAACCGCTAGTAAAACACACAAGTCTCAACTCACAATCCTATTTCAATTTCATAACGATCCAATGATCGAATTATCAATGTTCACAAAACTCGAACGGCCATCACATTTGGTTCTACGATCAAATGATTGAATCCCACAAATGGATCAAGGATATGGACTCAGGACATTGAAAACATCTCGTTGTCCATAATACTTAGTTTTCCGACCAACACTAAATCTGTCAAGTTACACATGCATGTAGAACTCAACACGAGGAAGAAAAGTTATATATGAGCCAAACAAGATAGTTTACAAATTTTGACAATTTTCTCATCCAAACGCATTGTAAGAATTAGTTGGCATGTAACATGTTGATATATAAACTCACCTGGACATTAAACTTGAAATCTAAACTTCAAAGTGTAAGCATAATTATAATTTGAGAAAGTGCTTTATCGGATGAACCCATTTTTATGTCATAGATTGCAGTTGTCAAATTCACATGTAAACATTGACATTTACTTGATAAAATGGTCACACATCCATTTCCAGATCATCTAACATCTGTGGCTCAACAATGACCTCTTTGCTTTTCCCCACTTCCCCATTCAAACCAAATTGATTGTTTGATGGTGTCTCGGCAGAGTTTCTTTTTCACTGCTTCCAACTTTCATTGAAGCCACTTCAAATCTAGCTGTGCTACCATCTTAGTCAATCAATTTTGACCCGGAAAATCTGCTTAATTTTTGCATTAATATAAGTGAGACAAGATGACTCCCAAGTCTCCATGTCACTTTCTATGGGATGCACCACTCCCTTCATTTCCCTTCTCTTTTTATTAGAAATAGTTATGTACCGAATACTTTAGACACCAAAGTTTCAATTTTGCTAGTGGATGTAACCACCACCTTTCCTCCGTAATTTCTTCCATTTCGAGCAAATCCAAAGAAAAGAAAATACGCAAATATGAGTTTGACCAGTTAGTTAGGACAATGTATTCAGTTTTTTGTAACCAAGTTCAAACTCATCCACATAGATTAGATTAGTTTAGAATATCTAAATGAATTGGAATGACGACTCATTTTGTGCAATTTATTATGACGACCACAAAAAAGAGAACATTTATTTTAAATATTACGATTATGAAAATATCACGTAATGAGTGTTGTAAACAGATTTCCTTCCCTCGAGAACAATTGTGTTCCTTCCAAATCTTGAGCTATCTTGCTATTTTTACTCTTTTTTTATTTACGGAATGTCTTAACTCGTAACACCAACTCCAACACTTAGAGTAAAACCTAAAATTTTTAGCACTAGAAACAGCTTTTCTGCTCCAACCCTTCTAGCCTAAAATTTTAGCCTCAAATTATTAAAGAATGAATTTAGGCTATTTTTTTAAAATTAACTTTAAAAAAATATGTAGACTATCCTAAATTAATTTTATAAATATTTTAACCAAAAAATATTTAAATTCCGATAAATATTGAAAAATCACTAAATCGACACATGAAACACTATGGAAGAATATGAAACACATGATAGAGATGTATAAACACAAAATACATGAAACACACAAGACACACAAAACACATATGAAGCACATACAAAAGACATGATAGAAAGAAATGGTAGGACATCTAATATGATCTTTTGCCATCTTGAAAAATTTGGAAATGGAAGAAATGGTAGAAAGAAAAATTGGAAGAATTGTAGGAGAAAAGTGAGTTTTGTGTGGATGTTTGAACAAATATATAGGTATTTATAGAGTTTCTGGGTGAATTTTGAGTTAAATATTTTTTTGAAATTATTTTAGCCGTTGGATTTAAATTTGGGTCATAAGATTTTTTTTTTACTGTTAGATTTGATTATATTTGATTTCAGCCATTGGATTAAATAAATATATAAATATAAAACTAAAGAAAATTTAAAAATGTAGGCCGTTGGATTAACCAACGGCCCAATTGATTCAAGCCGTTGGATTACATAAACATTGGTGAAGGAGTACGGGCAGACATCCGCCAGCACCAATCATTCAAATTGTGCGACCCGACTATGTGGTGGTCCGATATGCTAAGGCGGTAAGATTTTTGCTTTACTCAAAAGAAAACTCATAGCAATCAATGAATAGCTAATGACATCCAATTGATTGGAAAAGTTACTTGTATTTGTAACAGGCCTATTACAAGTTGTTTGGTTTTGGTAACTGACTATTCCCCTTTAACTGCTCCAACCTTTTGATCGAATCAAATATGTAGATGCTTTCCTAATCACATTATATGAATCACCCCACTTGCTGTTTTGGAGTTTTTGGACCACCATATGCTTATAGTTGCACCTCCTACTACTCTCGTGTTTGTAATGCTTCCAACTTTATCAGTGCGTAATGCCCCTGCAAAAGTTATTAAAGGTCATTGTGTTTTTAGGTTTAGGACGTCATGAACGGCGTTGTCCGTGGCTATGGCTTGTAATCGTGTTTTACCTAATTTATGTTACTCTGCTTAATGATGTGTTTGGACGAGGGATTTCTAGCTATTTTAGAATTTAGGGTTTAGAATTTAGGTTTAACCCTAAACACTAAACCCTACAAACATTAGATGATGGAAATGAAAATATACCGTATGAGCATTACCAAATCACTTTCAAATGAATCCTTTCAAGTAGTCATTTGCAAATCTCTATAAGATCATCTCCAACCCTTGGGCTAAAAGCCAAATTTTTTAGCCCGGAAAATTTAGCTTTTAGCCTAGAAACAACTTTTCTGCTCCAACTTTTCTGGCCTAAAATTTTAGCCTGAGATTATTAAAGAATGAACTTAGGCTAATTTTTTTTTCCTAAATTAACTTTAAAAATAAAATTATGTAGACTATTGTAAATTAATTTTATGAACATTTTAATCTAAAAATATTTAAATTCCGATAAATATTGAAAAATCACTAAATTTTCCACAATCGTTCAACCAAATTTTCAACTTTCACCAACCGTTCAACCGTTCAACCACCAAACTTTCAACTTTCACCAACCATTCAACTTTCACCAACTGCACCATATTTACTAATAGAAACTCATGCCAAGCATAAAGCAACATCTTCCTCACATGTCCAATTACGACCTCTAATATGCTCTCTTGCCATGTTGAACAATTTGAAAATGGAAAGAAATGGTAGAAAGATAAATTGGAAAAATTGTAGGAGAAAATTGAGTTTTGTGTGGATGTTTGAACAAATACATAGGTATTTATAGAGTTTTTGGGTGAATTTTGAGTTAAATAATTTTTTTTAATTATTTTAGCCGTTGGATTTAAATTTGGGTCGTTAGATCTTTTTTTTACCGTTAGATTTGATTATATTCGATCTTAGCCGTTGGATTCAATGTATTTTAAAATAACATATTTTTAAAAAATAAAATTTGAATTTGGACCGTTGGACGGTCCTTAAATTGTGGTCGTTCGATGCAGAAAAGAGTCGTTGGGCTCGGGGAAGTGGCCGACAAGGGCCCTGATAGTGGGGGCCCCCCGCCGTCGGGAGCTGAATTGATGCGGGCCACGTGGGGTGAGTCAGTGAGTGGGTGGGCCGAGAGTGGCCCAAATGCAAGCGAGTCCACGCGTTTGGGAGGGGGGTATTTGGCCCAGCTTTAACATTTGGCTTTTAGCCCAATGTTTTAGCTAGGGTTGGGTGGCGTTTGGGGGGGGGGGGGGAATAAATGAGGTAATTTGGCATTTAGCCCAGTGTTGGAGGAGGCCTAAGTACATTGAATCTAGTCATTTTAAATTCCCCAATTTGATATTTTGTAGCACATTTCTTACTAATGTAGCCTAAATCCCTTTGTACTTAGTTATCCTCATCCCAGCACAAGAAAAAAAATGCTTCTGGGTCATAAGAACATTTTTAATGTATTTCGGAGAAGCACCTCATATGGACATCAGTGTCAAAGTGCTTCTGCAATAATTACTTAAATTTTGTTACAAGGTTCGACATGTTTATTTTTAATTTGAGACATCAAAATGCTTGTGAACATAAATGTTCACTAAATAAAGCAATCTTTGTCATTAATATCGTGTAGGTAGATGTTGTTGGTATTGATGTTAGAAAAGTGTTTTTGATACACTTGATTTTTAATCCGCCGCACATTGTATGTTTTTTAATCTTTTTTTAGTAGAGCAGTAATGTTAATAGATTAAATAGTTAATTGTTAAAAAAAAAACATATTATTGGTGAGAATCGAACCTACATTACATGACATGAGTATAATTACTTTTTGTTACTAACTTGAATGCAAAATCAAATAAAAATAGTTATAAGCTGCCTACCATATTCATGGAATTTTTTAGAAGCATAGCGGAGTGGGGCGGGGAGGGTTTGCTTTGTGCTTTTGCTGATTTGTGCCATTATCTTTGCCCGTGTCCGTTCCTTATGAATGAGGATCCTAGAGGTTTTTGTGTCTGTTTATCATATTTCGTGCGATTAATTTTTATTAAGTACTATTTATATTTAATTTTAAATATAAATCTTTAAAATAATTTTTGACTGCACAATGTATGATGAACGAACACGATTTAATGATATTTGAAACCGTCGTAAAAAGGATCCGAAGAGGATCCTAACAAATTGTATCCGGACAGAATCGTCATTCGATCCTTATATTTCAATCTTGCTTTTCTTTTTCTTTTTTCTGTGTCTTTTTATCTTGCAGCCTCATCACATGATGGAAGCTTATCAACTTGTCACTGAAATTGAATGCTGAATTGACCATAAAACAAATCAAAGGGCAAAACGAGAGTGGTGAACAAGGATCAAAATATCAAATCGATATTATGTTTTTTTTTTTTTTGCGACGGTATTTTCACATTTATTCATTTAATTATCATTTTTTTGATATTTTTATACTTATTCATTTAATTATCGTAAAATATATCGCGAGATGAAATTTAAAAATACTTGAAAAATGCTGAAAAGTCTCAATCTTACGCATCCAAGGGGATTCGAACCCCTCCTATTTTACTCCTTCAACACCTTGACCACCATATCACTTATGTTTTGATGAAATTATGCTAAAATATTTATATATATCGTTTTGTTCTGAATTCTTTATATATAAATGATTATGGTTTTGTGAAAATATGAAAATATTCGAACCCCTCCCATTGTACTAATTCATTATATATAAATGATTATAGTATGTCTAAACTTCTTTCATTAATTACTACATATTTTCTACACTCACAATGTTTGCCAGTTTGTTATATAATCAGCTTAAATCAGTTAAATCTATTTCCTTCCAATTTTTTGTGATAAACTAATAGATAATTGACTAAATAAACATTCTGCAAAGTTTCAATAAAAATTTCCAAGTTTTTCTTATAATTTTCGTGGTTTTTATTTAATTTTTATCTATATCGATAATATCCCGATATTTCCATTTAAATTTCCGTATTTTTAGACTACTGATATTTTCGATATCATCTATATTTTAGACTTTGGTGGTGAACAACATGGGAGGTGCAGCCATTCCTCTTTATTACTTTTGCTTTATTCTTTTTACGTTTTGAGGGTTTCAAATTCTGAATCTAATGTTTTCCAGAATTTTACGTAAATCTCTATGAGATAAATAGTGTTTTTTTGTGTAATTGTAAATGTGAAGTAAGTCTTCGTATCCTATTGGTGAAACTAACTATTTGAAATTCAACAGATCCTCTATTTTCGTCTTTTTCTTCTTGTGAAATAATTGAGATGGATGAATTTTTTACCATAAGCTGAAATCTTCTCTCCCCTCCTCTTTTTATTTTAAGATATTTTTTATTGATAGATATTTTTATTGATCTTCTTATTGGTCACTTTATTTATATACATATATATATATATATATATTTTAAAGTTGTATATTTGTGGACAATATTCGAAATTATGATCTTCACTAGATTACTTTTGAGTTAAGTCAAATATTCGGAGTTACTGAACCATAACCATTGCAAATATTGTTCAGTTGATCTTTTTTCTAGCATGAACCACATGTTGATTATCTACTTGGTGGGGAAAATCAATTAATTTTGGAAGGAATATTGAAAGTAAAATAGTAGTTTTTCAATTTGTTTACGGTATATAGTTATTAAAGTTGTACTAAATATAATATATACACAAGAATGTAACAAGTACGTGCATGCGAAAAAAGGAAAATAAATTTGGAAAGTGAGTAATGCATGAGTTTACATTTTTTTAGTAATACAATTACAACCCATGTGGTTTGCTTCCATTATTCAAAATCCAGGCCAAAAAGCAAAAAATCTGAGCTGCTGAAAAGCAGTCCCATCCCAGCGAGAAACAGCTTCAGCTGTTCACGTCACGCTTTTGGGATTCGGGAAAGCAATGCCAAAATAGATCGAGAAAATCTAAAGCCGGCCCAGAAGGAAGATATTTTCAGATGTATTGTTTCTCGAGCGAACACGTTAGGTCGTCACGTATTGTTATCATTTTATATATTATAATAAATTATTTTTTAAACAAATAATATTATTTATATTAAGAAGATGAGAAAGTGACTGAACCTGCCAACCATAATGGTTTGATTCAAATTCGCTCATCATAGCTAATTTTTTATTATGCAATAAGGGAAGAGTTATGGCCATAGATTCTTGATCAAACATAAAATGACCAAAATTAAACCACAAAAAATGTCATTATATAAGATATAAGCTATAGTTAGAGGTGATTTTCTATTATTCTTTGCGACAGTCCTGCTTTCCTAATATACACATAACTTTCTAATAAAATATGGAACGAGTATAGTACGTGAAAAAAATGTACATACTGTTAAACAACTTTGTCAAAAAAAAAAATTCAAATTATTTCGGCCTTTTTTTTTATTTTAATATTTATTTACTTTTACTCTTGATAGAAAACGTGAATTGTATATATTTATTATAAAATGTGTCAAAAAATCATGTATTAAACGTAAAAATATGTACATCTATAATACGTGTATAGTACTTTGTAGTTATGACATACGTGTAGTTTAATAAATCATCAAAAACGTTTATGTTATGCGAACTTTCTAACTATTTTTGTTAAGAGCTTTTTAGTTAAGTTTAATTAAGTTTTTAATTAAATAATGCTAACTGACTATGTAGAGACCTAGTCAAGCTCAAGTCCTAGTTTGTAGGAGTCGTGGTGGAGCATGTTCACCACGGTTAGGTTTGCTTCCGTTGCTTAGGGGTGAGATCTCCACAAAATCAGCATGTGATCGTGGGAGTGAAGTTGCTATTTGTTTTTCAGTATTTTTCTCTTTAAAACTGTAATCTTCCTTCGACAATTAGAGTGAGAACAGTTCAATATTTTTCGTGAGTTTATATGCTTAAGAGCATTGCTAGGGTTCTTAAGTTCTGGTAATCAAACCAACATTTGGTATACGAGCCAGGTTTTAGGGATCTCAGAAAGAAACAATGTCAAGTGAGAAGGCAACTGAAAGCTTCGTCCATCCAGCCATTCCCAAGTTCAATGGTCATTACGATCATTAGAGCATGCTAATGAAAAATTTCCTCAGGTCCAAAGAGTACTTTGACCTTGTGGAAACGGGAATTAACATACCTGAATGTATCCTGACAACAACACAACAAAAGAAGGTCGATGAATTGAAACTGAAGCTGAAACTGATAGATCCATTCTTGAAACCATTCTCGAGAAGGATACCTCCCACCAAATATGGGAGTCAATGAAGAAGAAGTACCAAGGATCGAGAAAGGTGAAGCGAGCACAGCTTCAAGTCATAAGAAGAGACTTTGAGACTCTTCAAATGAAGAATGGAGAATCTGTGAATGAGTATATTGGAAAAGCTATGTCAATGGCTAACAAGATGAGAATCCATGGTCACAAGATTAAAGAAAATGAAGTCGTGGAGAAAATCTTGAGATCAATGGCTCCTAAGTTCGACTATGTGGTCTGCTCCATTGAGGAGTCAAATGACATAGAGGATATGTCAATTGATGAGCTACAAAGCTCTTTGCTAGTTCATGAGCAAAAGCTCAACCGTGGAGGCTCCCAAGAGCAAGCTTTGAAGGCTTCCCCCTTCATTGAATCTTCAAGTTCAAGATGAGGAAGATGACGTGGAAAAGGTGGACGTGGTCGTGGAAGAAGAGGTCAAGGAAATCGAGATGGTGGACGATTTGGGAATAGAGATGATAACAAATCATCTTATGTTTCCAAGAAAGATGATGATCGTTAAGGCAAAGGCAAAGAACAGTTTGACAAATCACAGGTTGAATGTTATAGATGTGGTAACTATAGGCACTACAGAAATGAGTGATGGACCCAGCTTTCCAAGGAGAAGGGAGAGAAGTCAAATTTCATTAAGAAAAAGAAGGAAGAAACACTGCTGATGACGTTTCATGTCATGGAGAACTTTGACCAAGAAACTTGGTATGTGGATACTAGTTGCAACAATCACATGAGTGGGTGTAAACCATCCTTTGTTAATTTAGATGAAAGTTTTTGTACCACTGTAAGCTTTGGGGATAACTCAACAGTGAACATGATGGGAAAATGAAAGATTCAAATCAGGACCAAAAATGACTTCATTGAGACAATTTCAAATGTCTTCTTAATTCCTGATTTGAAGACAAATCTTCTAAATGCTGGACAACTTCAAGATAAAGGGTATAGGATCACTATATTTCAAGGAAAATGTGAAATATACGATCCAAAGAGAGGCTCCATTGTTGTGGTGAAGATGTCACCAAACATGTTGTTCCCATTGAAGCTTAAGAATGTGAATACTTGTCAGGTTGCAAAGGAAAATGATGAAACATGGTTGTGGCATCACAGGTTTGGTCACTTGCACTTCAATGGACTAAGAACACTCTACCAGAAGAAGATGGTGACTGGCTTACCTAAAATCACGAATCCAACCAAGGTTTGTGAGGAGTGTGTTTCAACAAAGCAGCCAAGAGAAGCATTCCCAATTGGAAAAGCAACAAGGGCTCACTCAGTTTTGGAATTGGTTCACTCGGACCTATGTGGACCAATTAATCCAAGTTCGAATGGAGGGAAAATGTATTTTATCTCATTTATTGATGATTTCAGTAGAAAAACATAGGTGTATTTCTTGCATGAGAAGTCAGAGGCGTGTGATGCATTCAAGAACTTCAAGGCTCTTGTTGAAAATGAATCTGAGAAGAAAATCAAGTGCTTGCGCACTGACCATGGATAAGAGTTATGCTCGAAAGAATTTGAAGCTTTGTATGATGAAAGTGGAATAAAAAGGCAGCTTACTGCAACCTACACGCCACAACAAAATGGGGTCTCAGAGAGAAAAAATAGAACCATACTCAACATGGTTCGAACCTTTCTAGCAAAGGGAGAAGTTCCAAACCTGAAGCAGTTCTTTGGGCAGTTCATATTCTTAACAGAAGTCCCACCTTTTCTGTTAAAAATATGACACCCCAAAAAGCTTGGAATGGAAGAAAGCCTTTTGTAGAGCATTTCAAGGTGTTTGGGTGCATAGCATATGCACACATTCCAGATGAGAGAAATAAGAAACTAGACAACAATAGTGAAAAATGTGTGTTTCTTGGTGTTAGTGATGTGTCCAAAGCTTACAGGTTGTATAATCCTGAAACTGAGAAGATCATTATCAGTCGAGATGTGGTGTTCGATGAGAATGCAACATGAAGTTGATCTATAAACAAGACAACCAAGCAACAGATGCAAGTTGATGACTTTGATGATGACAACACTACGGCATAAACCCCACCTCAAACTAAAGAAGTACCGCAACAAGTAGAAAATGAGAGAAACAATCTAAGGGGAGAAGGTTCGAGAAAGATGCCAGCTTGGATGATGGACTACGATACGAGCTACTCAAGCTCGGATGATGATAATGCATATTTTGCACTTTTTGTAGACAGTGACCCGATCACTTTTGAAGAAGCTTCAAAGGAGGTGAAGTGGAAATATGCTATGGAAAGTGAAATAAGGTATATTGAACAGAACAATACATGGGAGCTGACAAGTTTGCCTAAGGGACACAAGACTATTGGCATCAAATAGGTCTTCATGACCAAAGTTAATGAGAAAGGAGAAATAGACAAGTACAAGGCTCATTTGATGGCAAAGGGATACAGGCAAAAACATGGCATTGATTACAAGGAAGTGTTTGCTCACGTGGCTAAATAAAACTCAATAAGGTTAGTGATCTCACTTGCAGCTCAATATTCATGGTTGATTTATCAATTGGACGTAAAGTCAGCGTTCTTGCATGGAGAACTGCATGAGGAAGTGTACGTCGATCAACCACAAGGATATGAAAAGAAGGGAGAAGAAGAAAAAGTGTATAAACCGAATAAGGAGCACCCCGTGCTTGGTACAGTCGAATTGATGATCATTTTGGAAGGCTAGGGTTTCAGAAATGTCCCTATGAGCACTCACTCTATGTTAAGAGTGAAATTGGAGGTAAAATGTTAATTCTTTGCTTATATGTTGATGATTTGATATATACTAGTAACAATGTTGAGATGATGGAAGAATTCAAGAAGTCTATGATGAAGGAATTCGAGATGACTGATCTCGGGCTTATGAGTTCTTTTCTGGGAGTTGAAGTCATTCAAAAGGCTACTGGGAATTTTATTTGTCAGAAGAAATATGCACATTTCACATATGACTACAGAGCATAAGTAAAGTACAGTAAGGTAACATAAAGATTATACCACTATAGGTAGTCATCTATACTGAGATATGCCAAGAATCCTCATCGATATGGAAGCTCAGCTACTAAAACAGATCATGTCGTCGAGTCGAACCCACCTCGTAGCATCGAGAGTCTTTGGGATGCATTTCGCCCATTGAAGGCCCAGTCATGACCGGTGTTGACCGGGAAATTGATCTGAAAGTGGCCAAATGGCCACGGGTCCTACTTTCCAGAAATCTGGAAATTCTTCCTCATGATGGTTCTGCGTTAAATCACATGTACAACGCACATTTAAGTTCAGAAATCAACCCTTTTAACGAAATGGAACAAAATGAAGGGACCCCGAAGCCTACCTTGGTCGGAATCGACGAGGGTTTGTTGGAGATCATCAAGAATAGTGGCGATGGCCACTGTACCGTGCGAGTTCCAGCTCGATTGTGTTAATCTTGGATTAATGATCGTGACAGGTCTAAGTTCACGGTGGTGTGCTTGTTGGAACGGCAAGGATGAAGGTAGGGTGGTTTCTCTGTGTTTAGATAGAGGGCCGATAAGGGATGAGGGAGGTGGAGCAAATGGCAAAGAAAGGGACACGGTGAAGGCGTCATCTCATCAACATAGTGAGGGATGGCACTGTGACAAGGGTCTCGCCGGAGCAGCTGAGTTTGTTGGCCTCTATCAAACAGAGGAACGAGGGAGGAAGGAAAAGTGAGATACGAGAGAGAAGGGAAGAATGGAGTCTTCGAGAGAGAGAGTCTCAAATAGGAAAGAAAATAATGAAAGAGAGATCGAGATCTCTAGAAGGGGGAATACGGGACAAGGCAAAGAGTGGGATGTGGCCCCACGTGTCTCACAAAATATCACATAATGTAAAAATACTTAACTACCCTTCATGTTTGTAAGCCCGTAACATTTTAACCGTAACTCCAAATTTACTTCTGTTTGAGTCTACGCATTCTTATATTCGAGTACTACGCAAATACGCTATAAGAATACTTCGTACGTCTCACTATATGCTAGTAAGCGAAAGTCAACACTTTCGCCTCTAGGGACATTTTCGTAAAATTATGCTTTTAAAATTAAAAAAAAAAACGTAAAATTAGGGATGAGTTGTTACAATTAACCTAATGGAAAAACAAAATTTTCAGATTTTGTCAAATTCAAAAACGAAAATTAACATACTTTTAATTCAGTGAAGAAATCTAAATTATAATACAAATTCACCGACTAATTACGTAATTTAATGAAAGAAAAAAAAAACGATTTAATCATCTTGTTATTATTGTGATCAATTCGTTTGTAAATATTCGTGTGCAAATCCGATCTCGATCCACATGTGACATCAAATGCAATGGACACGACACCCTCCTTTTGTCTCTCCTTTTGCAAGGCTTTAATCAAAAGACACCGACCTCCTCAATCTCAATGCCCATTTCTCTGTCTTTTGCTTTTTGTATCGAGTGACCTGGAGCTCCACCACCGTGCGCCTAAAATCTACCTCCACTGTTTGATAGGTTCTTATATATAACCGGAATATATTTTATTTTACCTATAGTCATAAAAATTTTAGTATGAGCATTCGGATCACGTGTTGGTTCTTATTTCTTTGATTTTAGTATGCGCATTCTGATCACATGTCAGTTCTTATTAATTTGATATGTGATCTAAATACAGCACTTTTCTCAAAAATAATTTCGGGTTATACATACGATGTTGTAGATAAGCCTCTATCTCTCTTATTCGGAATATAGGTATTTTACTTTTTCTTTAATCTCATGTGATGGGCTGATGTACCAAATCTATGGAATTGGATCTCTCCTGAGCAAGAGATCAGGATCTTTCTGATCCATTAACACGGGCTGTTGGATTTTGATTCAACGGCTACAAACAGAAGGTCCTTCTAAAAATTATAATAATTATAGTCGTTGAATCAAAATCTAACGGTCTGTGTGTGTGGGTCAAGAGGATTCTGATCTCCGCTTCAGTAGAGGATCCAATTCCCAAATCTATCGCATCTGACATGTAGAGATGGGTCATACTTCCCAAGTATGCCGGCTTCGCCCCCAGTCACTGCAACTCCAGTTGGTTGGTTCGGAAAAGGATTCTCTCCGAGGCAACCCCTCGGGATCCTCCTGATCGGGCTTCGTGGGCCGTTTGATTTTTATCCAACGGCTACAATTATTATAACTTTTAGTTGGATAAAAATTCAACGGCCCACGAAGCCCGATCAGGAGGATCACGAGGGGTTGCCTCGGAGAGAATCCTTTTCCGGTTGGTCCATCCATAAATTTGCATGGCGTCAATTTATCAAATATTTTACGTGTTGCAGGCATTACTTGCTTTGAGTTATGTCAAAAAGCTCTGAATGCCATTTAACTCCTGCCACTTGGAAACCAGTGCAAAAGCAGTTTCTCTTCTTTCAATATTTTATAAAAAACGAAAATCTAATTTCAATTTCAAATACATCTTACATAACTTCTACCGTACTAACTCGTACGAATATAAAAACATTTAGTAGAACTCTGTTCATAATTGCATATTTTGTTTTAGTATTATTACATCATTTGACATATCAATTAACTCTTTGTTTCACATGAACATGGTACCAACATAAATAGATAAATCGAACACGACCCATATTCACCCGTAGTTGTGAATCCTGTTATGTTCGTTTCCATAATCGCTTCCCATTGTTTGATGCAGCTGATGATAATAGCGGACGACATGGGTGGAATCCTGCCTGCAATTAACCATTCACCTTGGAATGGTTTAACCCTTGCAGATTTAGTCATGCCATTTTTCCTGTTTATTGTTGGCCTTTCCCTTGCACTTGCCTACAAGGTACACTTTACATTTCTTGCTCCATCAATTCATTTTTTCTTCATGATTACGTAATCTCCGTCACAGTTTTAGAAAGAAGCTAGCTAACAGATAAATGTTTCTGCGTACAGAAACCGTCATGCGGAGCTGATGCTACGAAAAAAGCAGTTTTACGGACGCTGAAGCTTCTAGCATTAGGCCTTTTTCTTCAAGGTACACTAATGTATTAGGCAGTCAAACCGAAACTTTTCTCTATTGTCAAGCTATTAGCATTTGATTGATATGTTCATATGGCAATAGTGAACTAGTAATTTTATGTCTTCTACAAAAGACTTTTAATGCAAAGTTTGATTTGCAAACTATAAGGTTTTGTATACTGAGCAATGTCCGACATATCTTTTGTCCAGGCATTCTACAGGTATGCTTTATTTCAGTAGGGTTATTTCTTAAGATGGATATGCTTTATTTCAGTAGGGTTATTTCTTAAGTTAGAAACTTCAGAGAAAAGTTAACTAATTCATTTATTCACAGAGAATTGCGATTGAATATATCGTAGCAGCATTGTGCGAGATTTGGCTAAAGCGTGATAGTAATGTCAACTCAGGAAGATCGCTGCTCAGGAAATATCGATCTCAATTGTAAGTAATATTTATCTGCATTAGTAGCCCTATTTTTTTGTTTTTCTGCACCACTCTATACTCATCTCTTTTTTGTAGGTAAAATGTGGAGTACGGGGTGACACAGGATCGGCTTGCAATGCAGTTGGGATGATTGATCGTACTATATTGGGGATTGAGCATTTATATAAAAGACCAGTCTCCGCACGAACGGAGGTAAGAATCTATTTCCTTTACTTAATTTCATTTAATTGTAGTGTTCCTCACTGCCATTAGTAATGATTAACTTTTATTTGCTATTTTACAGCAATGCAGTATTAACTCCCCCGATTATGGCCCGTTGCCTGCCGATGCTCCTTCTTGGTGCCAAGCCCCTTTTGATCCTGAAGGACTTCTGTGGTGTGTTTTTTACTTTTTCGCAGAATCCCATTTCATCACTATTTAGATAGACATGTATTTTAGTTATTTGTTTCTAATCTTTTCGTGTTTTAAAATTTATTTGCTTCCCCTTCGTCGTTGCAGTTCAATGATGGCCATTGTTACCTGCTTGGTTGGTTTGCACTACGGGCACATCATTGTCCATTTAAAGGTGAGAAAACTTCATATAAGGTACTTCTTTTCTTCCTCAGAGGATTCATATCTGTAACCATTACTCCCTCCAAATGCAGGATCACCGGGAAAGAATCCTACACTGATCTATCTCCTCGTCTCTTGTAGTCTTAGGCCTCACCCTCGACTTAATTGGTACGCAATTCCAGTACAATTTTGTTACACACACACATATAGAATGGAATTCGCTGCAATTTTTTAATCACTAAACTATCCTTTTTATGCTTCTTTTTTCTCAGGCATGCATATTAACAAGGCTCTTTACACATTCAGTTATATGTGTATCACAGCTGGTGCTGCTGGAATTCTCTTTGCTGTAATTTACTTGATGGTAGGGTTTCAAGTCTAAGTCAAGGAATTTGAGAGAAACTTTTTCACAATTTCTTTTAATTTTCTCTTAAGCTTGACACCGTCTTAGCTTAAATACTTTATGGTTCGGCCTTCCTAGTTTTCTCACTGCACGGTTTCTTCTTCTTCTTCTTCTTCTTCTTCTTCTTCTTCTTCCCTCAGGTCGATGTGTGTGGCTACAGACGCCCGGCTATTGTGATGGAATGGATGGGAATGCATGCACTGATGATTTTCGTACTCATAGCCTGCAATATATTGCCAGTTGTCTTCTTCGGATTCTATTGGGGGAAGCCTGAGAACAACATTGTAATTCCTTTTTCTTTCTTTCTTGTGTTAGATGTCATTTTCTCGAATTAATATTCAGTTATCTACAGGTTTTGTAATCTGATAATCTATATTATCTCTTGCAGCTTACCTTGATTGGAATCGGAAAATGAAGTGATAAGGAGCAGGTCTCGGGTAATATGACTGAAGTGCCCGCGCAAGTACAGTTACTTTTTTCTTGGACTGTAGAAGCCAAATCGTTCAACTGATTTTGGTTAGTTGCATTTCGAGATATGAAAGAATGAGGAGTTTGGTCTTTCGTAGAGGCTCCGGCAGGCACGCAGTCTTTCCCCCACTCATTCCATGTATATAGTAGGAGCTGTTGAAGTTGTTGGGATTTCTAGCCGTTACTGATAGGGTTTACTACTAGGGTTCCTAGTTTTTAGAGTTGTTAATCACGTAGGAGTCCAATAATCCCTATACTTAAGGGACAAGCATGTATTTTTTCTGTTTTGATGTAGTCTTTACAACGATTATAGGACCTGTAAAATCGTGGGCAGTTGCTCTTTCTTCCAGTTCAAGTGTAAGGCTATTTAATAGCCATGATTAGTTGTTTTTCATTCAATAAGACATTACAGAAGTTTTCTGCGATTTCTTGGTTCTAACATCTGGTATCAGAGCCCCGCTACGGGGCCTGATCAAAATTCTTGAAGATATCGGAGAAAAGCAAGAAGGAGGCACTATATTGTACTGTGACAACAAGTCAGCCATTGCAATTGGAAAAAATCTAGTCAATCATGATCGTACTAAGCACATTGCAGTCAAATATCATTTTGTCAGAGAAGCTATTGAGAAGAAAGAAATTCAGCTTGAATATTGCCAAATGGATGAGCAACTAGCGGACTTACTCACAAAGGCACTTCCAAAAGAAAAGTTTTGCTACCTCAGAGAGCTCATTGGAGTTGTGAAGAAAGTGCATTAAGGGGGAGTGTTGGAATTAATGTACTATCCTAAATGTTAAGACTCTAGACATTCCCAAGAACAATTATTCTAGAGTCATTGTTCCTTGCCTATGTCTGTTAAGTTATCTAGGAAGAACTCTCTAGTACTTTGTATTCACTATAAATATAGCCTTTGACATATCATTTTGAATCAAGAGAGTTACAATAAGAAGTAATACAAGAGCTCTGCTGTACCAACTCAGATTTTCCATAAACTTGTTAAGTATCTCCATCCCTCTACACTTCCTACATTATCCCTCACTGATGAATTATTTATGGATAGAAAATAAATGAATCTGGTGTTTCTTGGACACCGAGCAAACAAGAAGAAATCATTCAAACAAATGAGGAGAAGAATTATGAAAGAAACCTCCCAAAACCCACAGATGATTATTGGGAATGATCAAAACCATCTTCAACCCGTAAGCATCCATAAAACCGACATAAGAACGAAAGAAATTATAAATCTTGATGGTGAGGTGGAGTATGCAGCGTTTGGTGGAGGCGGAGGAGGAGGCGCAGGGCTAGTAGAATTGTTACCATAACATGCACAGGTGGGAGAATCACCATTTGGAAAGTAGTAGGGATATATGGAGTATCCGGTCTGAACAATAGTGAGCACGAAGAGGAAGACACCAGCAACGAGGGAAATAATAGCCCATGGATTCCTGAAATAAGTGTGCATGAGATTGGCGCGCCAGGCGTTCCAAGGCTTCTTGCAGTAGTGATACACCTTCTTATGCACCGCATCAAGGCTGCTGTCTGGATCAAGCGTTATGTCCTTAGAGAGCGAGTTGAAAAGATCCGCAACTGCCTTGTCGCTTCCCAGGGCATTATGGATGATACCTTTTGAGTGTAGGAGGGCAACATCTCTCGCATTGTCTATGATATTGTCCATGAAAAATATATAGGATGTGACCTCGTTGCCTGCCCCAACATGGAAGCGCTCAAACGCTATCAGATTCAAGAACATGGATTCGGTGGTGTCATCCACAATGATGGATGGGAGCCTGAGGACTCCCCTGGAGAATGAGATGTCTTTGACGCTAGTGGTTTTGTTATTCTTGAATTTGATCCCGGCTTCATTGAGCTGTGTCGCTGACCAGATGATTTCCTCGTAACGATTCACAGTCTCTGGTCTGCAGTGACCAGTTTTGCAATAGGGCTCTCCCTGAAGCTGGCTCTTCCTATACACATCCAATGCGTGCACGCATTTTCCCGTGATTGAGGCTGCTGTACCGGGGGAGAAGAACTTGATTAGGAGCTTGATGACAAACCCTTCATCCTGCCAGAAACAAATAGAGATTATTGTGCAACGAAAAACATCAACATAGGATACAGAGGACTGTTAGAACATGAGCATCCGACATAGGATACAGACTCTTATGTGTTAGATTGTTAGCATCCAACGAAAATCAATTGGCAATGGGTGCAGGGGTTCGAGATTTTATTTAATTACCATGCAACAATTTAATTTCCTGACTTGAGATTGACACTCTCTACATTACGGACTCGTATACCTTAGCGTTAGCGCTCTCAACCGCAACCAGCTTGTCAAGAACCAGGATTGGCAACTGATTCTCAAGCATCAACATGTCGCGCTTGATGTACGGCATCATATGGAGCTTCCCGTGGTTGCTGAAGACGGGATCATTGGGAGCGTAATCATCCAGTAAATGAGAAGCAACCCGCAAGACTTCCAGCATGAAACAGCCATCCAGAATCATCAGCTGCAAGAATCTATCTGTATCATCTCTCCACTCGGGCTCAAGCGGATTGTACGAGTCCTTCAAATCCTGCACCACTTCAGCCAGCGCGTTGACGAACAGCTCAACAGGTTTCCCACATCTTTTCAGGAAATGGACAAGCCCGCGGCGCTTGTGCTCCTCCATTGGATTTGGATTTAAATTATTGAAATGGTAAGGCCCAAAGGAGACCACCTGGGGCTTGTAGGCCTTCTTGTTAATGTCCGTGATGCAGGTTGGCAGTCTGTATATCGACCCCTTGCTCCAATGCTCCTTCTCTATCGAAAGATCCTGCATCTTATCGAGCTCTTTGTTAACTTGAATAATCCATTTCGTGTCTGCCATGGCGATGGTTGATCGACCACAGGCTGCAGACACCGAAATTTGTTCTGTTCCTTTATATATGCTGTCTCGAAAATCGGAACTGTTTCCAATCTTTTGATGCTTGCATTACAAGCAAGATCTTCACACCGACAAGCTAAAGTAGTGAAGAACAATAAATCGGTCATTTGTCTGAATAATGTCAGCTTTTTTAAAGCTAGATTGTGGTATCAGGAGTTCTCATAAACTCTACAACTTTACGACTTTTTTTTAATTTGATAAAAGTGAAAGATTCATTGGTCTTAAATATCACAAGGCAACTGCTGCTGTGATTCGTTTCCTCTCCAGAAGACAAAGTTTCTAATCGGTTTAATTACCGATTCACAAACTTTTCCTTTTTCTGCTGGCTTCCTACTTGCTCTAAAAGCCTCAGGCCTGCAGGCCCTCAGCCTTATGATCGGGTTCTATAGACTGAAATACTACAATGGACGCTCGACCCTCGTTTAGTGTCAAGGATTGGTATATGCCGTAACGTGGAAGGAAGAAATGGGTTCCAGCTTCTTAAAATGAAAGTAGAAGATGGATCAGTCATGAAAACATACTTTTTGGTCACAGTCTCATTTCTTTTTCTCTATTTGACATGCCCCGACCCTGATATTCCCCGAATACCAGGATAGACACGTGCTGGCCGACACCCGAGGGTGACGAAAGCCATTAATTGATATAAAAGCTAAGAATAAGAAATAAATAAGGGTTATGAATTTGAATACAATGAATTAACAATTTAGGAACGTGTTCAAAGCATACAACTAGCTAGAGCACTAAAAGAATTAATATAAAATTGAATGAATAAAGGAATGGTTCCTACATCGAGAGGATTCGAAGATGCTGCTGCGGAAGTGTCTTGACGCCGGGATTATGTGCCTTGATCCTAAGTCCTGAATGGGGGCGCAAAACAAAGGTGAGTAAACCAAGTTCATATATATAATAATAATAAAACAATTATCAACATACTAACCCCCACAATTTATATAATGAAAACTACTAGCATAATAAGTGATAGGTTTACTGAAAACCCTAGCATGCCAAAAATATCTCAAAAGACATATCGTGGAAAAACATCGCGGAAATCAAAACATCAATCGTCTCACAGATCGTCACGTAAGCGCAGTGTGCTGCTAGTAAGATCACTGAATAATAATACTCCCGGCCCAATGCCTGCACCTAAGTCTATGTGCCCGTAGTCAGAGATAACTCCCTCCTGGCCCAATGCCTGTCTCCATGTCCTTCAGCCTTTCGCTAAGGATTATTTCTCCCGGCCTAAATGCCAACACCAGATCCTCGCCCCAGGTAGCATAGTGTCCACTAGGTACGCATAAATAGTTACGTATCTCACAGAATACCACTTCGTGGGATAGAGTCATCCATCATCTATACCATGAAGCGGGGTTTTTCGAAAACATGTTCTAGCATCCTATCATCATCCATCAGATAGTCTACCAGATCATGGTTTTAATAGAAAATACGATATATCAAAATATCGCTCAAAATAGGCTAACAATTATTCCTTCACGAAAATGAGACGATAAATCAACATTTTCAATAAACATGCTCATCATAAAAATCAATTCATAAACTCGTAGGCATGCTATTCAATTATGCAATTTAACTATAAAATCATGCAATTTTAGAAGGGGTCCACTCACAATACTTAGCCGCCAAAAGCTGCGCCACTAGCGAAGACGGAGACGTCACAATAATTGCCCTTAAGCACATAAAGGGTACAGTTAATAAAACTCTATTATAGCAATTGAATTTGGGAAAACGGACATCGGAAACTGATTCAGAACGTCGAATTACCCTAAGAAGGGTCCCAGATAAATTTTGTAAAAGTCAATAGAATATTCCCTGACGGAGTATTCCCCATAAAAGGGTTTGGGCCTATTAGGGTTTCGGGTTTGGGTTTGGGTTTGGGTTAGGTTTAGGTTTAGGTAGGTTGGGCTTAGGATAATGGGCTAATGGGTTAAGGATTTTCTAATTTAAAAAGGGTTTTGGGTTAATGGGTTAGAAGATTGGGTTAAGGGTTTAGTTTCAAACAAATAAAATACATAAATAAATAAAAGGGTTCCAAGGCCCAAAGGCCATATCTTATGGGTTTTGGGTCAATGGGCCGAAGGCCCTAGGCTGCACAAAATGAGCTTGGGCTTAAAGGCCCGGCCCAGTTCTTTTAGGTTTTTATAAAACTAAATAAATAAATAAAAAATAGATTAAAGGATTTGGGTTGGGTTTAAAAGGATAACGGGCCTAAGGCCCTAGGTTTGGCACGGCCCAAAGGGCCTGGTTCAAAAGGAACTGGGCTTGAAAGCCTGGTCTGAAATCAGAACATGGGTCGCCGGACCCAATTGAAAGAGAAGGCCGAATTTCAGCCGGAAAGCTGAACAAACTTTAAACCCTCATAACTTTGTCAATACTCAACAAAATCGAGTGATTCAAAAATGGAAATCATATTTCTCAAAGAGACGAAGAGAATGGTACCTCGCATGACGTTTAACTCGTCGTGGTTTGGTCAGAACACGCCTCGAAAGCCTCGGAGGTCGCTGGAAACTGGGTAAGATTCAAATGGATATAACTTCTTCAATATTCAACGAAATTGGGTGAAACAAAAAGGAAAGTTGTAGTACTCAGCAAGACGAAGAGATTGATACCTTGCACGCCGGCCAACTCGCCGTGGTTTGGCCGGAAATTGCCTCGAAAGGGGTGGTACTCATCGAAAAATTTGGTAAATCTTCCCTAAGATATTTTATGTGATTCAAAAGTATATATACAACTTAAAACAAGCTTCGATCTAACCCCAAAACACATCCCAAGGGTTTTTAGAAGCTTACCAACGTTGGAAAAACATGAAACTCGTAGTGGAAGACGATGAACAGTACCGACCGAAAGAGAGGGAAGAGTTTAGGGTGTTCTTTCTTCGTTTCTGAGAACACAAGGGTGATGGTGATGGTGTTTTGTTGTTATTATGTGGTATGATGGTGCGGGAGATGAGGGTTTGCAGGGAGGAAGGACACGGGTGAGAGAGAGAGAGAAAGATGTGCCGAGAGTAAGCAAAAGAGTAGTGAGAAGTGAGGGAAAGAGAAAGAGAGAGCTCGGGTAGAAAGGGACAAAGAAATCAGGGGTGGGCCCCTTGGGCACACCATTTAAGACCCAAAAATCATTTTTAAAAGAAAAATATCCTCAAACTTAGTGAAAATACAAAAATACCATTTTTATACCGTAAATCCCGAGACGGGTTGTTACATTATTAGTGAGTTAAGGCTTGTTTAGTTCCTGGGATTGGATTGGATTGTAAAACTACGATATTCAAAGTCTGTTAGAGAAGAAATGAAGAGATCTTGTCGAGCTTAAGTGTAAAGTTGGATTTCTAACAAAAGGAAAGTTCTTTCTTCTACAAAATGGTGATTAGAAAGGATAATATTGTGGGACCAAACGGGTCCTTAACCTAAGGCGGTGACCTCGACAAGTGTAAACCTTTAATTTTTTAAAATGTCCTTTTTTCTTTTTACGTAAGTTTTGAAAGTACATGCAAATAACGCTTTAATGCTGTGAAGGAAAACAATCATATCTATGTACCATGTTGCGTGTTCGAACCTCATCGATTCACTTCTCTTCTAATAATTAACTATTTAACCCACTAAAACTATCGTTTGTCGAAAAAAAAAATTGAAATTACCGACTCAAAGTTGTGCTCTAGCCCTCAAGCTAACAGTATATAAAAAAAAATATTTGCCCCAAATATACTCATGATTAAGGATGGTTCGATATGGAATACTGAACCGAAACCTTAGTCCCGATTCCCAAACCGAAAATCTCAGGATTCCCAATTTCAAGACCAATCCCAAAACAAAGAAACAGGCCGTCACCTCCACCTCGTACCTCCTTGCCAGGTGTTCAAATCCTGAAACCACTCATGGTCCTGTCTAAGTTCAAGATCAAGCCTCAATGGCCCTAGAAGAAATCACAAAACCGATTCAAGATCAAGTGTCCACCACCCTTGAATCAAACCCAGTTCAAGATCAAGTCTGTGGAAAGTAAGTTCAGACCTTTGGAGGAAACCAGGAAACCCTCCAGCCCAGTTCAAGATTAAGCATGTGGAAAATCAACAATTGGAGGAAACCAGAAAATCTTCTAGCCAAATTCAAGATCAAGCCCCAAAGGCCATTGAAGAAATTTCCAGTCGAATTCAAGATCAAGCCTCGACGGCCCTTGAAGAAATTTCCAGCCAAATTCAAGATCAAGCCTCGATGGCCCTTGGATCGACATCTACATTAAGGAACTTCAAAACGCATCTTTTACACGTGACAAGCACATGTATACGACACGCCTTGAAGTAGGGGCATTTGTAGACATCGAAATTTCTGTGAAATAAATATTGACCAATACATTAAAATTACAACCTCCATTCATTTCACCTACATCATACACTCATTTCACCAATAACATACACTCACTTCACCAATAACATACACTCACTTCACCTACAACCTCCACCCATTTCAGCTACAACCTCCACCCATTTCACCTACAACCTCCACTTACTTCACCAAAAAATTTGTGGTGGTAATTCATTCTCAAAGCCTATAAATAGGCTTTTCCATCATAAGACAAAGAATGAATTGACATCACACCAAAAACTTGAAGCTTTGAAACTCTAAAGCTCTCAAGCAAATCCCGAAGGATAAAAAAAACTCTCTTTGTTCTTCGTTCATCGTTCTTCCAAGATCAAGCCCCGACGACCCTTGGATCAACAATCATCCACCTTCGAGCTCAAGCCCCGACGGCCCTTGAAGAAACTTCGTTCAATCTTCCAAGATCAAGCCCCAACGGCCGTTGGATCAACGATCATCCACCTTCGAGATCAAGCCCCAATGGCCCTTGAAGAAACTTCGTTCAATCTTCCAAGATCAAGCCCTGACAGCCCTTAAATCAACAATCATCCACCTTCGAGATCAAGCCCCGACGGCCCTTGAAGAAACTTCGTTCAACCTTCCAAGATCAAGCCCCAATGCGCCTTAGATCAACAACATCCATTCTTCAAGAATCAAGCCAAAAAGCCCTTGAAGTTTGTTCATCGTTAGTCGTTTATCCGTTCTTCAAGAACAAGCCCAAAAGCCCTCGAAGATCATTCATTGTTCATCCAGCCTTTAAGATTAAGCCCAACGGCCCTTGAAGAAACGTTCATCTACCTTCAAGATCAAGCCACCAACGACCCTTGAAGAAACTTCCCGTTCATCCAAGATCAAGCCTTGACGGCCCTTTGATCAACAACATCCACAAATCGACATCTTACGAAGATCGAATCAGAGAAACAAATTGTAAAAGAGATTGTAACCCCAAAAATTAATACAAAATATTCTTTTGTACATGTGTTTTTGTCTTTTTCATTGCAGGAATTTCCGTGTTCACAAATTTGGCACGCCCGATGGGACCATCTCTACCTCTCATCTCTTTCTCCGTTCAAGAAACCTAAACACATCTCAAAATCAATGGCATCAAAGAAGGCTCAAGTTGTTCTCGTAACCAATGCAAGGAACAAGAGCGTCATCACCGCAGGTGGTGTCACTTCAGGCATCATAACCCGAAGCAAGGCAAGAGCTCTTTCTACCACCTCTTCCACCCATGCATCAACTCCGCTGAAGGCACAAGAGCACCCGAGGCACGAACCGATCATCACCCTGGCCTCACTAAGGGAGCCAAGGGAGGAAAGCCAGAAGAAGTACTCCGAGTCCTTGCTTTCTGATGCCGACTCGAGCGACAGCAGAGCCATGCAAGTCATGACTATCGGCAACCTCAATTGAGGAGCAGTTAGCTCAAATGAACGAAGCAATCGTAAAACTCACACGAATTATGGAGGAAAAAGACTTGCAAATCGCCGTACTTGTCAACCAACTAGATGCAAAGCCTAACGTGAAAGTCGACCCAATGGTTAATTTATTAAAGAAAGAAGTCGTTGAAGAAGATGAGCTTCCGGTGGAGAAAGTCGAAGAGAAGCGGGAGCCAGACCAAGCGGCGGCGCTCATGTGATCTCTCTCTATCCAGCAGCTGCATGAGATGATCGCCAGCACTATCAAGGCGCAATACGAAGGAAGCTCACATGACTCCGTACTATACTCAAAGCCCTACTCCAAGAAGATCGACGCTTTGGAGATGCCGAGGGGTTATCAACCGCCAAAGTTCATGCAGTTCGATGGAAAGGGAAACCCAAAGCGACATGTCGCCCATTTCATTGAAACCTGCAACAATGTTGGAACAGAGGGAGACTACCTCGTCAAGCAGTTCGTGCGCTCGCTAAAAGGCAACGCCTTTGACTGGTACACCGACCTCGAGCTCGAGTTTATCAATAGTTGGGATCAGCTAGAAAGGGAATTTCTCAACCGTTTCTACAGCACTCGCCGCACCGTAAGCATGCTGGAGCTGACCAGTACGAAACAGTGGAATGAAGAACCTGTCGTCGACTACATCAATAGATGGCGTTCCTTAAGTCTGGATTGCAAAGGTCGGCTTTCTGAAACCTCCGCCATTGAGATGTGCGTTCAAGGCATGCACTGGGGGTTATATTACATCCTCAAAGGCATAAAACTGAGAATATTTGAGGAGCTGGCGACTTGTTCCCACGACATGGAGCTGAGTATCACCAATCATGGGAAGAAGGAGTCGATCATCGACTTCAAGAAGGATAAGGTGTTTTCCCCAAATGTAGACAAGACTGGGAAGAAGCCCCATAAGGAAGCTTTTACCATCAACACCGCACCCGTCAAGACCTCATCCGCGCCTATCAAGATCACCTTCAAGACCAAGGCAAAAGAGATAAGGAGAAGTGAGCCTTCTCGTACCCAAGAAAGGTATAAAAACACCTTGAGGGAATTGGAGCAAAAGACGTACCCTTTTCCTGACTCTGACATAGCTGCAATGTTAGATGACTTACTAGAAAAGAAGGTGATTGCGCTACCCGAATGCAAGCGGCCTGAAGAGATGAATCGCGTAAACGATCCTAGGTATTGCAAGTACCACCGTATCGTGCGCCATCATGTTGGTAAGTGCTTCATTCTTAAATAACTCATCATGAAGCTCGCACAGCAAGGACAAATCGAGCTCGACCTTGAACACACGGTCGCAACGCATACTACCACGATTGCGTTTGGATCCTTCGATTCTGTGCCTTTCCAAGTGACACTTGACCATTCTCGTCAATGCTCAAGCTGTAAGGCACCTTCTACGCAACCATCGCCTGGGGTAAACGACCAGGATGCACTTACCGATGATGATGAAGGGTGGACATTGGTGACCTATAAGAAGACGAGGAAGCCAAGACCGCAAGCTATAAGGCTAATGGGGGAGCAAAGGAAAATGCACCGCCGCCGCAACAATAGGAACCTAAAAGAAATATAAAAGCTGCTAAGCAAACATATGCTGAGGAACCTATAGAGCAAGAGCCACGCATTCCCATCTCATTGCACGAGTACTTCCCGGATGACTTCTTCCAACAGTGCACTGCCGCTGTATGTCATATGGTCGAGGTGGAAATGGAAGAACCTTCAAAAGGCAAAGCCACCACTATCGAGGGAGAAAAAACTCTCACGCTCGAAGAAGGTCTGCCAACACACTTTAACATCAAGGAAGCGCTACGATTGCCAAAGAAAATATGAAGAGCACTGGCAACGGTCTTGGCAAGTCCTGACGACCACGAAGTGCAAGAAAGCAAGAACGAAGGCTTGAAGCTTCGGCCACATAAATGTGCCACATGTTGTGTCGCTGAGGACGCAATCCACTTCACCGACGAAGACTTACTGCTAGGATCCAAGCCTCACAACCGTCATCTCTTCGTCTCTGGTTACGTAAGGGAGCACAATGTCAACCACATGCTTGTGGATGGTGGATCAGCCATAAACATCATGCCAAAGTCAACAATGACCACAATAGGCATCAAGGTGGAGAACTATCCCTAAGCCGTCTACTAATCCAAGGTTTTAACCAATGAGGACAAAGAGCGATGGGCATGATCCGAGTGGAGATGATCATTGGCGAACTCAAGTCAAGCACGATATTCCACGTGATTGATGCAAGAACTTCCTATAGCTTGCTCTTAGGAAGGCCTTGGATCCACACGAATGGAGTAGTACCGTCCACCCTTCACCAATGCTTAAAGTTTGACAGAGAATGAGTGAAGGTGATCTATGGCGACACCAAGCCATTCATCGAAGCCGAATCACATTTCACAGACGCGAAGTTGTACATGGATGAAGACATGGTACCCGAAGCTCTTCCAAAAGAGATCAAATCCACGGGCAAAGCAACACCTAAAAAACAGGAGTGGCAAGCCATGCCCAAGAAGCAAGAAGGAGAAGCTATGCCATCATGATGCACAACGGTGCAAGGATAATGTAAAGTTGCTTAAGACGAATGCAGTTTTGCCTCTGACACACAGCTAGGCAACGCTAAGGTTGCAAGACCACCACAAGGCTTCATAAAAGCTCTGCCAAAGGGGGTGGAACCAAGCTTTCTTCCAACCAAGAGGACCGAAGAAGGTTTTGATCCAAATGCCTATAAACTCATGTTGAAGGCTGGGTGCGACTTCGCTTCTTCTTCGAATCCTGGAAATAAGGCTTCAAACACAATCAACGACAAAGAACGTGACTTCACCGAGACTCAAAAGAAGTTGAAGAATCATGGTTACGGAGTTGACAACAACAAAGCTGGACTTGGCTTCACACCCAATGCACCCGTGAAGATTTCAAACAAAGCGAAAAACGCTAGCACTCAACACATCAGCGTGAGCATTGAGTAGGATCAAGAAGAGTTTAAACCCGCCCCCCAGCCGTTAGTCTTCGATAGGATGAATCGTTCAAGACCTAGAATGTCAGCACTTAATCGCATTGGTGGTCAAAACCAAACCTCCATCTTCAAGAGGCTTACCATGCCAACATCCCAAAGCTCTGTTTTTGAAAGGTTATCAAAACCTAAGAAGCGAAGCAACACAGCTAGCTCTCCTCCTCGTCGGTCAGCTTTGGAAAGACTTGAAGACAACAAGAAGCTTTCTAGAAATATGAAGACAATGTCAAAAGAAGAAAAGCTCGATGGGCTAACAGAAAAATGCAATATTCGAAGCTCAATTCCTTCAAGGATAAAGCGCCAAGCAATCTTGGAGGTCGACACAAATGGACCGCTGAAAGTAAGAAGGCGCACATCCATACTGGACAATCTTCATGCCAACAAGCCCAAGAGGATGGCACTGAAGGGGAGGTCCAAGACATCTTCCCTATCACGATCCAAGAAGACAAAGAATATGAAATCCCTAGGGAAGACATCATTTCTGGCTCTTTCGACTCAAAGTCTTCACCTCGACCGTTGGGGGCACGTTCCAAGTCAAGTGAAGATGAAGGATGGACTCATGTCGCCCCAAAGAAATTACACCTAAAGCCTACGTTGCATCCACAAATTCACTAGTGGAAAAGGGGGCAAGAAACCACTGTTAATACACTTTTAAGCCTAGATGAAGCTAAGATTGTCAACATGATCGAAGCTGATTTAATTCAAGAGGTCATGGACTCGGGACGAAACTTAAATGTTGCCCTAAAAAAATCAGGCCAACTCCGTGCTTGCATAGAGTTTCGTGACTCAAAACAATACAAAGCTCGAGAGAATAGCGCTGAAGAAGAGGTCCAAGATGTCTTCCACATCACGATCCATGAAGGCAAAGAAGACGAAATCCTCGAGGAAGATGTCACTGCTGCGCCACCACAGCTTGAAGATGAGGGGGGGCAAGCCACGGTTGATGATCTCAAGGAACTCAAATTAGGCATAAGCGAAGAACCAAAGCCTATCTTCGTAAGTGCACTACTAAGTGCGGACGAGATAGAGGAATATTACTAGCTATTATTAGAGTACAAAAACGTATTTGCTTGGACCTACAAAGAAATGCCCGGCCTTGACCCTATCATTGCTATGCATCATCTTGCAGTCAAGCTTGGAACGCGACCGATAAACCAAACTCAAAGACGTTATCGATCCGAGCTCATCCTACAAATTGAGACTGAGATTGACAAGCTAATCGAGGCAGGCTTCATTCGAGAGGTGCAATACCCTAAGTGGATCTCCAACATCGTTATTGTCCTTAAGAAATCCGGACAAATACGTGTTTGCGTAGACTTCCGAGACCTCAACGATGCTTGCCCGAAGAACGACTTCCCCTTGCTAATCATTGAAATCATGGTGGACGCAACCACTGGCCACGAGGCACTGTCATTCATGGACGGCTCATCTGGGTACAATCAAATTCGCATGGCACTTGAAGACGAGGAACTAACAGCCTTCCGCACTCCAAAAGGTATTTACTACTACAAGGTGATGCCCTTTAGTCTAAAGAACGCTGGAGCTACATATCAACGCGCAATGCAGAAAATCTTCAATGATATGCTACACAAAAACGTAGAATGTTATGTAGACGATGTGGTGGTCAAGACAAAGAAAAGATCTGATCACTTAAAAGATTTACGAATAGTGTTCGAAAGGCTACGAAAATACAACCTCAAGATGAACCCGTTGAAATGTGCATTTGGTGTCACCTCTGGAAAGTTCCTCGGCTTTATTGTCAAGCACCGCGGCATTGAAGTGGACCAATCAAAGACCAAGGCCATTCAAAACATGCTTGAGCCAAGAAACCTGCACGAGCTAAAAAGTCTACAAGGACGACTAGCCTTCATCAGACGCTTCATCTCCAACCTTGCAGGGCGTTGTCAACCGTTCAGTCGATTCATGAAGAAGGATGTTCCCTTCGTATGGGACAAAGCATGCCACAATGGTTTTGAAAGCATAAAAAAATATTTATCAAGTCCACCTGTCCTGAGGGCACCTGTGCCTGGAAAGCCGCTCAGGAAAGTTTAGTTTGAGCACTCTTGGCATAAGAAAATGAATCCCATAAAGAATGAGCGCTCTACTACCTCAGTCAAACCCTCATCGGCCTTGAGTTGAACTACTCCCCAATAGAAAAGATGTGCCTTGTCTTGGTGTTCGCCATCCAAAAGCTCAGGCATTACACGCAGGCTTACACTGTCCACCTGGTTGCTAAAGCTGACCCGGTCAAATACGTCATGTCCAAACCAGTCTTGACGGGGCGACTTGCTAAATGGGCGTTGCTTCTTAACCAGTATGAGATCATCTACGTCCCAGCTAAAGCCGTCAAGGGACAAGCGCTAACAGACTTCCTTGCCGATCACCCAATCCTAGCTGATTGGAAAATCTCAGACGACTTGCCTGACGAGGAAGTGTTCTACATCGACATCTTCCCGACATGGACGATGTTCTTCGACGGATCCGCACAAGCAAACGAAGCGGGGGCAGGAGTAGTATTCATGTCGCCACAAAGGCAAATACTACCTTATTCCTTCCAACTAAACGAATTATGCTCCAACAACGTCGCTGAATACCAAGCACTGATCATCGAGCTCCAAATGGCGATCAACATGGAAATCACAGCCCTTGAGATGTATGATGACTCCAAGCTCATAATCAATCAACTCTTAACTGAATATGAAGTGAGGAAAGATGATCTCGTCCTATACTTCCGGCAGGCAACTTAACTGCTATAAAAGTTCGAGGCCATGACACTAGAATATGTGCCAAGAAAAGAAAATCAAATGGCAGACGCTCTCACCAACCTAGCCTCGAGCATGACACTAGGAGAAGACGAAGCTGCAGACGTGCCAGTTTGCCAAAGATGGGTGATCCCGCTCATCACTGAAATGCCATTGGATGATACAAATGCTATCTCAGTACTTTCAATCGACGCTGAAGAGTGGAGACAGCCGCTGATTGACTACTCAGAGCATGGAAAGTTTCCAGACGATCCTAGACACGCTCTGAAATACGTCGACGAGCACCTCGCTTCCTCTACTACAAAGGAACACTCTACCGACGCTCTTTTGAATGAGTACTTCTGAGATGCCTAGGTGAGGAAGAAGCTAATCAAGCCATGGAAAAAGCACACTCAAGTGTATGCGGGGCGCATCAGTCTGGACCGAAGCTACATTTCCGGCTCAAAAGGATGGGTTACTACTGGCCAAGCATGGGGAAGGATTGTGTGGAACACGCCAAAAGGTGCCAAACCTACCAATTCCATGCCAACTTCATACATCAACCACCTGAACCATTACACCCTACAGTTGCTTTATGGCCATTTAATGCATGGGGATTTGACGTCGTATGGCCGATTGCACCAAAGTCATCTGCAGGAGAAACTTACATCCTAGCTGCAACAGATTACTTCTCCAAGTGGGTTGAAGCCATACCCCTAAGGAAAGTCAAGAAAGAAACTGTCATCCGTTTCATCAAGGAATATGTCATCCACCGATATGGTGTGCCTCGCTACATCATCACTAACAATGGAAAACAGTTCTCCAACCGACTCGTGGATAAGCTCTGTGAGAAATACAAGTTCAAACAGCACAAGTCTTCCATGTATCATGCTCCGGCCAACAGTCTTGCAGAGGCATTCAACAAGACATTATGTAACCTCCTAAAGAAGGTGATTAGCCGAACAAAGAGGGACTGGCACGAAAGAATAAGCGAAGTACTTTGGGCATATAGGACGACACATAAGACTCCTACCCAAGCTAAGCCTTATTCTCTCGTATATAGCGTGGAAGCTGTTTTACCGCTCGAAAGTCAAATCCCCTCACTAAGGATGGCCATACAAGAAGGCTTGACTGATGAAGAGAATGCAAAATTGCACCTTCAAGAACTGGAATCGCTGGATGAGAGAAGGCTCGAAGCTCAACAATACTTGGAATGCTACCAAGCACGGCTATCCAAGGCACTTAACAAGAAGGTCCATCCAAGGTTTTTCCAAACGGGAGATCTCGTCCTCGCATTGCGTAGGCCTATCATCACAACTCACAAGATAAAAAGCAAGTTCACATCAAAATGGGATGGACCATACGTGATACAAGAGGTCTACACCAACGGTGCCTACTTAATCATGGCAGAAGATGGCTTGAAAATCGGCCCCATCAATGGCAGATTCTTGAAGCGCTACTACCCCTAAAAACAAATGCTCCACGCTCATGGCCCGTAAGAGCATAAACTGTGTACGGCAAAACAAAACAAAAAAAAAACCAATCACCCATTTTGAACTACGTCATGACTTGATCCTTCCTTAACCGAGGGTACGTAGGCAACTTGAAACTTTCAAAAAAACTTCAAGTACAGTCACATCATCAAAAAAAAAAAAAGGGAAGTAACACATCTTAGTCAGATATACGTTTTATTTGTACTTAGCCTACATACTGAATAAAATAAAGCATGTCCATTGATATCTCTAAGAAATTACAAGTGTGTACCAAAAAAAAAAAAAAAAAAAAAAAACGGAAAAGAAAAGAAAAGAAGAAAAATAGAGCCTCCACAAATGTCACTTGTGTGAAGCCTCAGTGCTCGGTAGAACCCTAAAAGAAGGAGGCATTGGAGATAGATTATTCGGAGCCCCAATACTTGGTCGAACTCCAAATGTTGAAGGCAAAAGGTGCCTCTGGAAGAAAGCCACAAACCTCTGATGCTCACTTTGAATCCGACCTTCGGATTCCTGCAGCTGATCAAGCTTTCTCTTCATACTCGTTGAATAATTATCTGCAAGCTTGAGCAACCCTCTATTCTCACACTTGAGCCGCTTGATCTCTCGTCCAAGACTTGCCACCTCAGCCGTCAATGATTCAACTTGGCGAGTTCGAGCTAGTAGGCGTTAGCCCATATTGGACACAGAGCCCGCAAACTGAACACTGAGAGCTCGAGACTCTTGAACAGCCAACTCATCGGACCATCTTGAAAGCAGCCTATTGTCTCTAGGAGTGAAGAGGTCCTTAGCTACTACCGTAGTCGTTGTCGCATCCCCCATCACAGAGTCCTTAACTGTAAGAGGGCCATTAGAAGATAAGAAGTATGGCCGCCATATATTACCCTGACGCGGCGCACTTGTATCACTCATGAGACTCAAATCTAGGCAAATGTTAGACGGGTAAGCCATTTTCAGAAATGGTAAAAGAAAAGGGTTGAATGGAGTAAAATCTCAGAAATACACCAGAGATAATTCTCACAAGCAGGTAATCTTCAAAGTGTACATGTTGGATGTGATCGACACCCTTATAAAAGGAGAGGTAACACAACCACTAATTCAAAAATCGAAGAGACACCATTCTCTGAATTTCAAAAGTCAGATTTTCCTGCATAAAGTTCGTCAACACTTTTCAGACGCAATCTCAGCGTTTCGGATAGCACATGCAACTTTATCAAAGATCTCTGACAAAGTTGAAAATGCGTGAAGTCCACTATTCCAACTACCATACTTTGCCGACAAGCGTGGGAGACAAGACCTCATCTGCACCACTACCTGCTATTGCGTCATTCCCTATATAGGTCGACCTTCATCCTCCATGGCAAGGCACACATCCAAGATGCCTGACTCTTCTTCCTCATCAAGAAGGTATCTGCAACCAAGCCTCTCAAAATACTCAGTTGTCTTCCTCTTCAAGAACACCTCTTCGATCAAGTCACTCAAAATGATCAGCTCATTTCCTCAATTAGAAACCTATCTCGATTGAAAAATTTACACCCACATCAAAATCTTATACTTTTCCTTCCAAGAGCAAAAGTACCTCATATCATTAGGGTTAAGAGCAAGAGTATATCATAGCATGCTTTCTCCCTATCCTTTTCTTTGCCCTTCCTCTTCACTGCATAACAAGGAGAAAGAGAGCAATCAGCCAGCGCTTGGAATCAACCTTCCGAGTTGGAACCGACTGCCTGGAACCCCTTCCCTGATTGCTTACCTAGCCTTGCTCTCGAGTACTCATCTTCAACATCTTGTGCTTCCAGAGAAGATACCACATCCACCTAAAGAACAGGCAAGGGAAATTGATACATCAAAGCATATAGAGACAAACGCAACTAATACATACGCTGATCCATCCGCTGCTTCTTCAAAAGCAAACGTATCTCATATCATCAAGGTCAAAAACAAAGGTATCTCATATCATGTTTTTTCCATGTCTTTTCCTTTGCCCTTGCTCTTGCTTGCAAGACGAAGACAAAGAAAGCAATCAGTCGGAACCTGCAATCAAACTTCTGATCTGGAACTGACTGCCTAGAAACCTTGCATGATTGTTTTCCTAGCATTGCTCTTGAGCACTCATCCTCAACTGTTCTCAAGGTCACAAATTCCTCAGGCAAATACCTCATGACAGTGGATCAGATATTGGCCCTTTACACTGAAGCTGCTAAGCAAAGATGAGTTGCTAAGAAGTAGTGCTATGAAGGACCATTCAAATGCAAAGGTTGCGCACCACTTCT
Organism: Heteromeles arbutifolia; assembly: GCA_024362995.1. NCBI lineage: Eukaryota > Viridiplantae > Streptophyta > Magnoliopsida > Rosales > Rosaceae > Heteromeles > Heteromeles arbutifolia. The sequence goes on from JANCRC010000006.1 coordinate 28,289,294, forward strand.
GCTATGGCACAAATTGAAGCAGAAGATTCAATGATGAGCTGGAACAGGCCACTACAACACAACGCCTTTCCTGCAGAACCGTATAATCCAGATGGAAGAATCTAAGTCAGATCCAAGCTCGGCATCGCTGCCCTATCTAAAGGACTCAAGAAGCTTCAACAGCTTTTCGCTGGCACCGTCGCCGAAGAGCAAAGCCTCACCAAGCAACGCTGTCAAATCACCACTACTTCTTCAAAAGCAAAAGTATCTCATATAATTAGGGTCGAAAGTAAGAGTATCTCATATCATGCCATCTCCCTGTCTTTTTCCTTATCTTTGTTCTTACCTGGAGGACAAGGAGAAAGAGAGTACTCAGTTGGCACTTGGAATCAACCTTCCGGTCTGGAACTGACTGCCTGGAATCCTTTCCCTAATTGCTTACCTAGCATTGCTCTCAAGTACTCATCTTCAGCTATTGATGTACTTCCAGAAAAGATACCACATCTACGTGGAGAACAGATAAGATGAGTGACAATGAAACATCAATCTTGTGGATCATCAGCAAACACAACAAATGTACGTGTTGATTCATCCCTTAACCCTCTTCAATATGAATTGGAAAGAATGAACAAAGAAACAGGCCGTCACCTTCACCTCGTGCCTGCCTGCCAGGTGTTCAAATCCTGAAACCGCTCGTGGTCCTGTCTAAGTTCAAGATCAAGCTCCAATGACCCTTGAAGAAATCAAAAAACCGATTCAAGATCAAGTGTCCACCACCCTTGAATCAAACCCAGTTCAAGATCAAGTCTGTGGAAAGTAAGTTCAGACTTTTGGAGGAAACCAGGAAACCCTCCAGCCCAGTTCAAGATTAAGCTTGTGGAAAATCAACAACTGGAGGAAACCAGAAAATCTTCCAGCCGAATTCAAGATCAAGCCCCAAAGGCCCTTGAAGAAATTTCCAGCCGAATTCAAGATCAAGCCTCGACGGCCCTTGAAGAAATTTCCAGCCAAATTCAAGATCAAGCCTCGAGGGCCCTTGGATCGACATCTACATTAAGGAACTTCAAAACGCATCTTTTACACGTGACAAGCACATGTATACGACACGCCTTGAAGTGGGGGCATTTGTAGACATCGAAATTTCTGTGAAATAAATATTGACCAATGCATTAAAATTACAACCTCCATTCATTTCACATACATCATACACTCACTTCACCTACAACCTACACTCATTTCACCAATAACATACACTCACTTCACCTACAACATACACTCACTTCACCTACAACCTACACTCATTTCACCAATAACATACACTCAATTCACCTACAACCTCCACCCATTTCACCTACAACCTCCACTTACTTCACCAAGAAAATTTGTGGTGGTAATTCATTCTCAAAGCCTATAAATAGGTTTTTCCATCACAAGACAAAGGAACGAATTAACATCACACCAAAACCTTGAAGCTTTGAAACTCTAAAAGCTCTCAAGCAAATCCCAAAGGATCAAGAAAACTCTCTTCGTTCTTCCAAGATCAAGCCCTGACGGCCCTTGGATCAACAATCATCCACCTTCGAGATCAAGCCCCAACGGCCCTTGAAGAAACTTCGTTCAATCTTCCAAGATCAAGCCCCAACGGCCCTTGAAGAAACTTAGTTCAACCTTCCAAGATCAAGCCCCAACGCCCCTTGGATCAACAACATCCGTTCTTCAAGAATCAAGCCCAAAAACCCTTGAAGTTCGTTCATCGTTCGTCGTTCATCCGTTCTTCAAGAACAAGCCCAAAAGCCCTCGAAGATCATTCATTGTTAGTCGTCCATCCAGCCTTCAAGATCAAGCCCAACGGCCCTTGAAGAAACGTTCATCTACCTTCAAGATCAAGCCACCAACGGCCCTTGAAGAAACTTCCCGTTCATCCAAGATTAAGCCTTGACGGCCCTTGGATCAACAACATCCACAAACCAACATCTTACGGAGATCGAATCAGAGGAACAAATTGTAAAAGAGATTGTAACCCCAAAAATTAATACAAAATATTATTTTGTACACGTGTTCTTGTCTCTTTCATCGCAGGAATTTCCATGTTCGTAAATACATATATAGTTGTTGGTAAACCTTTTCATATGCCATGGTGATCCAAGTGACTTCATTCAAACCAACTGCTCAACACCATTTTTTTCTTAAGATATCTCATTTCAGATTTGTCCTTCCATACCACTAAATATATACTCTCTTAAGACTCATCATGTCAACAGATGAACATACATTGAAGTTTGAACAATCGTGTATACAAAAAAACAAAATAGCTTATAATTATATCAGGGGGCAAAAACCAGAGTTTACTAAGTTCCTTCAAAATTTCTTCTACAACTAACATAATTTGAGTCAGAGAAGCGGGATATGAACTTATAGTTTACATGTGTGCAAGTGTTCCCATGAGTGAGGATCTGTGCATGTGTAAACAGTTTAAAAGCACGGATAATGTCATGCTTTGATGACCATTCCAGCAAAACGTTTTACAAGGAACAAAGAAACAAAAGTAAAAAAGCTTTGATTGCAAAAGGTATTTTAGAAAACATGATTTACGTCAGGCTTCCTCCCCCTTTTAACCTCTCATTCCCTCTATAAGCTCTCCGTCGATTCAAAATCCCTAATCCAGAAACCATAATTTCAGAAACTCCTAATTCCAAAAGCCCTAATTCAAAAACCCTAGTTTCAGAATTCCTAATTCAGAAACCCAAATTCAAAATCCCTAATCGAATTTGGAATCAAACAATTTGTATGAACTTTGGTTGAGTTTATTACAAGAATTTCTTACCTTTTATAGTGAGGAAAAGTGCGGACTGAGACCGAGAGCTCGATTCAGGAGTCGGATTCGGGTGGTATGGACAGTGGGTGAAGGTGCAATTCTGGTGAAGAGTGAGGACTGAGAGGAATGAGGACTGGTGTGGGTAGATTCGGGATTCAGGCGATGGATGTGGGAAGAGAGACAAATCAGCGAGGAGATGTGAGGTTCCATTCAGAGGATACTGAGGTGAGGTGAGGTTTTGAGTCTGAGGTGAGGTGAGTGTCGAGATACCGAGAGAGAGAGTCAGAGACTGGGTTTGATAACTTTGATTTATATTCAACGGTTGAGATTAAATCTCAACAGAATCCGACGGCTATTAAAATTCTAAATATATATTTAAAAATTAAATAATATATATATTTTTCGGTTCAGTTTGAGATTACCGAAATCCCAAAAACTTGAGACCGATTCCCGTACCGAAATTTTAGGATCGGTTCGGTATTGGGTACCGAAATTTTCAGGAATTTCGGTTTGGGATTTTTTCGGTTCGGTTTTGGGAATTTTTCGGTTTGGTTTGGAATTTTTGGGATTTTTTTCCAGCCCTACTCATGATTGACCATAGTAATAAATATAATATCCCCTAAATATACTTATGGCTGACAGTAATAATAAATTTAATTTATGTTGCAAATATACTTATGGATGACAATAATAACGATACAACGACAATAGTTATCTACTAGACTTCTGAGTTCACAATTATTTCAAACATACACATATATACATTTTGCAAAGTAGATCGCATCACTTAGACATGATCAACTGCTAGTAAAACACACAAGTCTCAACTCACAACCCTATTTCAATTTCATAACGATCCAATGGTCGAACCATTAATGTTCACAAAACTCGAAGGGCAATCACATTTGGTTCTACAATCAAATTATTGAATCCCACAAATGGATCAAGGATATGGACTCAGGACATTGAGAACATCTCGTTGTCCATAATACTTAGTTTTCCGACCAACACTAAATCTGTCAAGTTACACATGCATGTAGAACTCAACACGAGAAAGAAAAGTTATTTATGAGCCAAACAAGAAATTTTACAAATTTAGACAATTTTCTCATCCAAACGCCGTGTAAGAATTAGTTGGCATGTAACATGTTGACGTACAAACTCACCTGGACATTAAACTTGAAATCTAAACTTCAAAGTGTAAGCATAATTATAATTTGAGAAAGTGCTTCATCGGATGAACCCATTTTTATGTCATAGATTGCAGTTGTCAAATTCACATGTAAACATTGACATTTACTTGATAAAATGGTCACACATCCATTTCCAGATCATCTAACATCCGTGCCTAAACAATGACCATTTTGCTTTTCCACTCCCCCATTCAAACCAAATTGATTGTTTGATGGTGTCTCGGCAGAGTTTCTTTTTTCACTGCTTCCAACTTTCATTGCTGCCCCATCAAATCTAGCTGTGCTTCCATCTTAGTCAATCAATTTTGACCCGGAAAATCTGCTTAATTTTTGCATTAATATAAGTGAGACAAGATTACTCAGTCTCCATGTCACTTTCTATGGGATGCACCACTCCCCTCCTTTCCCTTCTCTTTTTGTTAGAAATAGTTATGTACCCAATACTTTAGACACCAAAGTTTCAATTTTGCTAGTGGATGTAACCACTACCTTTCCTCCGTAATTTCTTCCATTTCGAGCAAATCCAAGGAAAAGAAAATACGCAAGTATGAGTTTGACCAGTTAGTTAGGACAATGTATTCAGTTTTTTGTAACCAAGTTCAAACTCATCCACATAGATTAGATTAGTTTAGAATATCTAAATGAATTGTAATGACGACTAATTTTGTGCAATTTATTATGACGACCACAAAAAAGAGAACATTTATTTTAAATGTTACGATTATGAAAATATCACGTAATGAGTACTGTAAACAGATTTCCTTCCCTCGAGAACAATTATGTTCCTTCCAAATCTTGAGCTATCTTGCTATTTTTTCTCTTTTTTTTATTTACAGAATCTCTTAACTCGTAAGACCAACTCCAACACTTGGAGTAAAACCTAACATTTTTAGCCCATAAAATTTAGGTTTTAATCCAGAAACAGTTTTTCTGCTCCAACCCTTCTGGCCTAAAATTTTAGCCCCAGATTATTAAAGAATGAATTTAGGCTTTTTTTTTTTAAATTAACTTTTAAAAAATATGTAGACTATCCTAAATTAATTTTATGAACATTTTAACCAAAAAATATTTAAATTCCGATAAATATTGAAAAACCACTCAATCGACACATGAAACTCATGAAACACTATGGAAGAATATAAAACACATGATAGAGATGTATAAACACAAAATACATGAAACACACAAGACACACAAAACACATATGAAGCACATACAAAAGACATGATAGAAAGAAATGGTAGGACATCTAATATGATCTTTTGCCATCTTGAAAAATTTGGAAATGGAAGAAATGGTAGAAAGAAAAATTGGAAGAATTGTAGGAGAAAAGTGAGTTTTGTGTGGATGTTTGAACAAATATATAGGTATTTATAGAGTTTTTGGGTGAATTTTGAGTTAAATAATCTTTTTTAATTATTTTAGCCGTTAGATTTAAATTTGGGTCGTAAGATCTTTTTTTTACCGTTAGATTTGATTATATTCAATCTCAGCCGTTGGATTCAATAAATATATAAATATAAAACTAAAAAAAATTTAAAATGTAGGCCGTTGGATCAACCAATGGCCCAGTTGATTCAAGCCGTTGGATAAAAAAACTAGCCGTTACGACTCATTAATACCATATGCAAGTGGCCAACATGCCCACGTGGGTGGGGCCATGCCGTTGGCTGAGCTTGGCACGTCACTCTCGTGCGCGCGTCTGGTCTTTGTGCATCCATTTCCACTCTCACTGGTGGGCCCCACATGTTTCTTTGGCCTATTTCCTGGCCGGAATTTGGCCTTCTTTCCGGTTTTAGCATTTAACTTCAAATTAAAACTAGGGTTGGAATGAAATGAGAGAAATAGAAGGAAAATTATAGTACTTACTCCAAGAGTTGTAGTTGGTCTAAGAGATCATCTTGAAGTTGGCATCAAATATTTTTGAACTAGAGAGACCACCTTATCCAATGATCTCATAGTATCCTCCCCATGAAAACGCTTCTAATACATTTCAAACTGCGAGCAAGCAGTCCTGGTGGCCTACCCATCTGTCTCTTGCCAGGCAGACAGACCAATAATTTTACCTTTACCAGATCTTGCTGCTGGGGAATCAATCAGGGCCACAGTAAATTATTCTAATGTTCAACTCTCCAAAGAGAAAAAAACATATACTCACATGAATCCACGTTACGTTGATCAACATAATTAGATCTTATAATTATTTTAATATCCACCATATTAAAGAGAACACAGAAACTATATATTATTAATATAAAGTATGATAATTTAATAAACCTTCTGTTAAAAAATAATTTACTAAACTTTATAATAAAACGGAATTAAAGATAATAACACTCATACGGATATGAATTTGCATGCTAATCGCCAATACAATCGATAGAAAAAACAATGAAATACGTAAGAACACTGAGTACGTGTCATCTTCCTCCAACCGGTGCACTCACTCGAACAAAACAAAGCGTTTATATATCCTCGTGCGACGGTAACAACGTCACGAGATGTTGCGAGTATATCAGCCTAATCATAATTTACTCTTGGTTTATATGTCTCTGTCCCTCTTGCACTCTGGTGGCATGGAAGGGTATCTGACTCGGTCAGAGCAGTAGTTGTAGATGGTGAATTTCTTGCGGACCCACCTCAGCCTCCTCCATTGCTGAGCATCAAGGTCTTGGAACTCCTTCTGGTCCCACCATCTCTTACCCTGGGTGGCACAGTACTTGGCTTCGACGGAGGCCTCGCACCCGTCGATGTGGAAGCCCCGGTAGCTGGCGATGAACGGGGCCTTGGACCAGTCGGTCTTTTCCAGACCACCCCTGGTAGCCCAATCGTCTGCGTTCCACAAGCTGGAGTAGAGCTTCATGGGCTGGTTAAATGGGAATTTCACACCCAAATCTTTGCTGTTCTTGAACACCCTGATCGGTATGTCATCCACCAAGAATCTGGTTTTGCATGAAAAGGCGGGACAAGTCAGCCACATACGAATTTTACCCAATTCTTTAGGGAAAAAAAAGCTAAACACGATAAAATCATTGAATTTTATATCGAAACAGTTGTTTCGAAAAACGTAAAAATAAGTTGGAAAAGAAAAAGTGAGGAAAAAGTGGAGACTCTCCCCCATTGCAATAATTTTCGTGACAAAAAAGTTCAATGTTTGTGCGGTTTGCTAGATTTTGTTTTTATCTTTCCTCAGTGGAAAATTTGAACTTTAAGAGTTTGGTGCAAATGTAATGATGGTGCAAGGTATCTTACACATAAGACCGATATAATTTATAACTTTATAATACGCGTCACGTGGTTGTTGTTATCTTCTTTTTTTTTTCTGTTCAAAATGCACTATTTTCTCCAGTTTTTAAATTGAATAAAATTAAAAAATAATAAAACGAGAAAAAATGGGAGTTAAGATGATGGCCCTTGTTAATTTCCACCCAAAAACAACTTTGTTCTAATGTTTTGAGGGGGTCACCGGGTTGAAAAAATCGAAGAAAAAGCAAAAGAGATAACGAGAAAACGTAGATGAAAAGAGAGGCATTATAAAGAAAGAGGGGGGAAGTGAGAGAACTTACACAATCTGGTAGAGATTCCAGAGGACGGCGTAGGAGTGGTAAGCTGCAGTAGGGTCGAACCAGAGGAAAATCCTCTGCTCTCTATCCCCCTTTCCTCCCGTGAACACATTGGTCTGCAGAATGTATGGCTGTCCTGTCCTGTTCCCCAAGAACTCGAAATCGATCTCGTCGTGTTCGTTGTTTTGTGAAGACAACTGAATGACAAGCATAAAACATTTGAGTTCAACGTCCGTTTCAAAAAACTTCGGAAAACAAAATGAAGATTAATATGAAGTAAAAAAATGAAAGAAATTGAGAAGAAAATGCTCACATAATAAGCAGTAACAGTTCCAGCAGAATCCCCAGGAACCATCTTAATTTGCATATGGAAGTGGCCAAACAAGTAATTTCCTTTTGATTGAAAGCCAGTACCTTCACAAATCAAAACCAAATACTAGTAAGAATTCATAATATGAAATTTCAAAAGTATCGTCTGATTAATTTACTAACTGGTTAACGCTTGAGCGATACTAATAACATATATATGTACTGGTTTGAGTTGTTTCGCTTGGTACCTGTGTATTTGTCGAGATGCAACTGGATCTCTTTGCCTCCATTGAAGTACTTGATGTGATCAAATGCCCAAGTGGGCATGTAGTTTCTGCCAAACGGCACCGCAACTGGCTTTTTCGGGGGAGCTGCCATTGTTGCAGAGACCAAACACAGCAAACTCAAAAACACAGTCCATTGTTTGCAAGAAGCCATTTTCTCTGCACAAAACAAAAGTTCCCAAAACACAAAATTATCAAAAGCTTGAAACTTGAAAGAATTGAAAGGAGGGTTCTTCAAGATTCTAGGGCATTACCTCCAGCACAGAGAGGCAGAGGAAGAGAGAGAGACACTTTGAGGTGTGATGAGGAAAAATGAGAGGAGGGCAGCCCTATTTGTAGTGTGGGATTTTATCTGCATTTCGTACTTGAAGGGTTTTCTTTTCTGTTCAAATTTTTTATCCTGTGGAAAATTTAAATAAATATGATTGATGAGATTGTTATTATAGTGCTCGTAGCAGTACAGCTATCCAATTATTTTTCTTTTGGCGGATACAGAGGAAGGGACTTTAGGCGAATGATAAAGGATGTTTTTTAATTTAATTATTATTATTATGGATAAATTTCGGCTGTTTTTCTAGAAAATCTTATTAATATTTAAAAGACAAAACGATTGAGTTCATATGATTTTTTTTTATTTAAAAAAACATTTATAATACGAGTACGCTGTTATTTCAAAAATACATCATACAACCACATGCCTTTGTTTATATATTAGCATGGACGTCACCATAACATACAAGCTCCTCTCCTTTTTTTGGTTTATTTTTAATATTTCTCGATTTGTGATGATAATTCCCATGTTTCGAGTAAATTAAAAAAATCTCTCATCTTTCATTTGTCTGGCAATGTTTTTCTATCTTGGGACTTTTGGATCTAGGTCTAAAAACATAGGTAGTTTTTGAGATTGAGTCCAATTATTCAATTACATAATTTGATATCAATTTTGTCTCTTTAGATAAAAATATTTAATTTCTTTAAAAATTTTTTTATCATTTATTCAGTTTTTAAATTTTGAATATTTAAATACTCAAACTAAAATATTATCTAGTAACTACCTACTATTTATGAAGAAAACAAAACCGATATAATCTAGTAACTACCTATTGTATAAGAAAAAAGATGCTTTATACCTACAAAGCAGATATAATCTACCTGCAAAACAAAAATAAACTACCTATTGTATTGGAAGAAAAATGCTGGGAACTTACATGGCGGAACATAGAAATATAAATATGATATAATATACCTCTACTAAAGGAACGAATTTGGAGGGAAGAACACAAAAATATCACCCATGAAAAGAAGAGACAAAAAAGAGGAGGATTGATTCCATGATCTAACAGAGGGAATTGTTTGGAAGAAGGAAAAAAGGAGGGATGAAACGAACTGGGGGTTGAGGTGATTATATGGCTATAACTAATCCTACAATTAAGGAATTAGTTAAACCACAAATAATCCCATAATTAAGAAATTTTGTGTATTTGCTACAATTCATAAGCCTAAGGGGTAAATATGGTACAAACCACAAATAAGCATACGTGGAATCTCAATTATTGGACCTATTTCAATAAAGTAGACTAATCCTACTAATGGCTCACAAAATTGGATCTATATCAAGTTATCCCTTCTATCTTTTGTGGCCAATGAGAAACGAGAGACTCGCTAATGGCCAACGGCTACTGCCATACTGCAGTAAGTGCAATGTTTTTGCATTAACCCGGGCAATAGGTGGAGAAAAGTGAGTCTCTCGGCACCTTTTGTCTTTGTCATCGAGTTGGAACACAGCTAGCTCTTTTGCGTGAAACTGGCAACTGGTTGCCTCTATTGAACCAAAAGAGTCAATTGTGGAATTAACATATGGAAACCGAGTAAATGTTTAGTGTGATGATGACACGGTTTAGTGACCTTTGCTACTTCATGGAAACCGAGTAAATGTTTAGCGTGGGACCTTCTAAATTCTTTGTTACTTCATATTTTTTGTACGATGTTTTATAATATTAGCAGGAGAATTATTGTTAAGCTGTGAGGTGTCAGAGAGGCAATAGGGAGTTTTACTTTGAGAGAGTCTCCATAGCATTTCTCGAAATAAAATTGAGAAATGCCGAGGAGACTCCGAAAATAGGACTCCCCATAAACTTTCCATCACCTCACGTATTTGGTATAATGTTTTACATGTTAGCACGAGAATTCAGCATAAGATGTCTATGGACTCTCTCTCACTTTCAAGAAAGTCTCCAAAGCATTTTTCAATGAAATTTAACATTTTAGATTGACATTTCTATTGAAAATGCTCATTACTTTCTTGTTGGAGTGCAGGAAAGTCTCTATCGAAAGCTGAGGCATTGGAGCAATTGTATGCCCATACTTGTCAATATATTAAAGGAAAACTAATGAAAATGGCTTCAAAACTTTGAGTTTTAATCAAAAACCACCTACTAACTTTATTTAATGATAAGGACAAGAGAAAAAAAATAAAAAATACATAATAAAAGTTTGATCCAGGCTTGTCGTTGTACAAAGAATAACTTCCCACTCAGAGAAGGCAGCCGAGAGTAGGCTTTCAGCATTGCTATAAACCTCCTGAAAGCAGAATAAATTAATTGGAACAACTAAATAAAATGTATAGCCAGGACGTACAACAGTCCTTGGAACTAACTTACTACTTCTGTAGAAAAGCAAAAAAGCAAAAGGAATTGGAGGTAGAAGAAGACAAAGAGGCAAGCAACCGTAGGAAGACGAGAGAGATGTTTCCGAAGCTCACAGAGGTCACACAGCTCTTTAAGTGATTCAAAACTTACTGCTTCGGTATCAAAAGAGGAGAAGCCAACTAATTGGCCGAATGCCGCCACATGAGCAGTCAAGAAAAAGGTAAACTAACTTCCTTTTTGCGTTAAATCAGCATCAGCTGGATTCTTGAATGCTAGTCTCATAGGTGAAAGAAGCAGAGCAGCCGTCTCTCTTTTTCCGCTCCATGTAAAACCTGAAATCATTCATCAGCAAAATGTAAGTATTTTCACTAACAAACACCACTAAGGATGTGCAACACAAAAGAACATCCACCATTGAAAAGATCAGGCCCTTGAGGGCTTCGATGGTGCCCTCTTCTCCATTGGGCATGAATTCGCCACAGTCATCCATAGCAGTCTCTCCTATGGCTTATGCATGGTTTTTTAGGCACTCATTGTAGTAAGTTTTCATAAACAGTGTTGTAAGTTTTCATAAACAGTGTAGTAAGTTTCATAAACAGTGTCCTAAGTTTCATAAACAGTGTACCATGAGTCTACGCGTTAGATTTTTTTGTCCTTTTTCATTAAAATTTAAGTTCTTTTATCCTTTTTATTAAAATTTAAGGGGTTTTTATTAAAATTTAAGTCTTTTTAATTAAATAAAGTTATAGTATGGTTTTTTATTCAAATAAATTCAGCCCAAGCCCTTTTCATGAAAGTTCCCATATATTAACTAGACCTGGCATTCGTGTCGTGTTTTTCGTGTTCGTGTCGTTTTCGTGTCATACCCGATATCTTAACGGGTCGTGTCGTGTAACACCCGATAAAATAAACGGGTAAAATGACCCGACCCGATAATATTAACAGGTAATATGACCCGACCCGTTACCCGTTAAGGAAAATATATTTTAAACCAATAAATAATAAAATGAAAAACATAATACTAAATAAGTATATACATACCATATTGTCACATCCAAAACATAAAAACGCATTTTCCTTTTAAGTATATTTTCACTTACCTAAAGTCTTTAATAGTTTTTTAATTAATGTAGAAGTGTAATAAAATATATAAATGCTCATAATGACAAGCTTTACAACTTTCATGAAGAGCTTAACTTCGAAATTCGCCACTATAATCATATAAATCATAAATCAAAATTTAACCGTTGATTGTTGTTTACATTTACGCTTCATTGTTCTCATCAAAATTTGTTTTTTCAGATTTTCTTTTTTGAAAACATGATCTATTAGATGATGCAAGAAGATGAACGGTTTGGATCGTTGATATTATATTCAGAGTTTTACGGTTAGTGAAAATATTGCTTGATGTTTATAAAGTTTCTACAAACTATATGACATCGACTCATATTTCAGTTAACCGTAAATATCGAAACGTGGTATCAAAGATCTGAACCGTTCATCTTCTTACATCCGCCAGATGATCATGTTTTCAAAAAAGAAAATTTTAAAAATGAAATTCAGTAAGAAGAATAAAGCGTAAATGACAATCGACGGTTAAATATAAATTTAAGGTTTATGGATTATAGTGTTGGATTTCGAAGCTGACCCTTCATGAAAGTTGTAAAGCTTGTCACTATGAGTGATTGTATATTTTTTTTACATTTTTTACACTTCTACAATAATTATTATTAATTTTATTAATTTTGCCCTCAAATAAAAAACATTATTCATGAGGGCTTGGAGTAGGCCTGGCATGTCACATCCTGGCCCGGGGCGGATCACTTCCCGGGCCCGCTCCACCACTGTAGCACGATATTGTCCGCTTTGGGCTTACCATCCCCTCACGGTTTTGTTTCTGGGAACTCACGAGCAACTTCCCAGTAGGTCACCCATCCTGGGAGTGCTCTAGCCCCCTTCTCGCTTAACTTCGGAGTTCCTACGGAACTCGAAGCCAGTGAGCTCCCAAAAGGCCTCGTGCTAGGTAGGGATGAGAATATACATTTAAGGATCATTCCCCTGGGCGATGTGGGATGTCACAATCCACCCCCCTTAGGGGCCCGACGTCCTCGTCGGCATACACGCGGCCAGGGTTAGGCTCTGACGTGACGGCCAGCACGCCCTACCTACGGGTTCGGGTGTGTCATGGCAATTCCTGACACGACCCGATAACCCGACACGACACGACATGAAATTAACACGTGTTCGGGTCGACACGATAATGAATCGGGTCATTATTGGGTAACCCGATAAGCACCTGTTAAGATAATGGGTTGGTTCGGGTATATACGTGGGTAACACTATACACGATAAGCAGAATATTAATTTAATGATTTTATAACCCTAAACAAATACTATAATAATTATATATATATATATATATATATTAATTTAACAATTTTATACCCCTAAAAACTATAATAATTATATATACTATAATAATTATACCCCCAAAATATTAACTATAATAATTATATATATATATATATATATATTAAATTTTATACCCCTAAAAACTATAATAATTAATATGCATCTGTAACATCCCACATCGCCCAGGGGAGTGATCCTTATATGTATATTCTCATCCCTACCTAGCACGAGGCCTTTTGGGAGCTCACTGGCTTCGGGTTCCGTAGGAACTCCGAAGTTAAGCGAGAAGGGGGCTAGAGCACTCCCATGATGGGTGACCCACTGGGAAGTTGCTCGTGAGTTCCCAGAAACAAAACCATGAGGGAATGGTAAGCCCAAAGCGGACAATATCGTGCTACGTTGATGGAGCGGGCCCGGGAAGTGATCCACCCCGGGTCGGGATGTGACAGCATCTGCCATCCATTCCGCCCTTTGAAGAAAAAGGGAGGGAAAAAGTTTTCAAAAAAAAAAAGGAGGGAAATAAGAAAAGGAAACAAAAAAGAGAGGGAAAGATAGGTGTACCACTACCAGACTACCAGTACCACTGTACCGTGTGGTGTAGGTGAGGTGAGGTGTCTGCCCTTTGAAGAAAAAGGGAGGGAAATCATTTTCAAAAAAAAAAACAAAAAGGGAGGGAAAAAATGATATGAAAAGGAAACAAAAAAGAGAGGGAAAGATGGGATACGCATCCTATGAAACTAATTTCAAGATCCAATCGTCAAACATGTTTGTATATATTTCAAGATCGTATACGCCAAAAATTGCAAAAAACAAACATTTAGAGATCAAGTAACGGGACAAAGCTTTTCGACAGTTATAAACGAAAAATCACGATTTAACGGTTATTTTAACTCCGATTTTGATGAGTTTTTACAGCTACACTCCTTGACCCTATATGAATACAATGAATGAATTCGATCTTCAATTTAAAATATTTACACAAGTGGATACCACAAAATCTTATGTTATACTTAATGAAAGTATAAATAAACTCTAAGTGTTAGTCAATCTATCGTTTTGAGGGGATACGAATTCTCCGAAACTAACTTCAATGATCCCAACCGTCAAACTTGTTTGTATATGCTTCGAGATCACATCAGCAAAAAATCACAAAAAAAAAACATTCGGAGATCAAGTAACGGGACAAAGCTTTTCGACGGTTATAAACAAAAAATCACGATTTAACGGTTATTTTAACTCCGATTTTGATGATTTTTTATAGCTACACTCCTTGAACCTATATGAATACAATGAATGAATTCGATCTTCAATTTAAAATATTTACACAAGTGGATACCACAAAATCTTATGTTATACTTCATGAAAGTTTAAATAAACTCTAAGTGTTAATCAATCTATCGTTTTGATGGGGATACGAATTCTCCGAAACTAATTTCAACGATCCCAACCGTCAAATTTGTTTGTATATGCTTCGAGATCACATCAGCAAAAAATCAAAAAAAACAAACATTCAGAGATCAAGTAACGGGACAAAGCTTTTCAACGGTTATAAATGAAAAATCACGATTTAACGGTTATTTTAACTCCGATTTTGATGATTTTTTACAGCTACACTCCTAGACCCTATATGAATACAATGAATGAATTTGATCTTCAATTTAAAATATTTACACAACTGGATACCGTAAAATCTTATGTTATACTTAATGAAAGTATAAATAAACTCTAAGTGTTAGTCAATCTATCATTTTGATGGGATACGAATTCTCTAAAACTAATTTCAACGATCCTAACCATCAAACTTTTTTGTATATGCTTCGAGATCACATCAGCAAAAAATCGCAAAAAACAAACATTCAGATATCAAGTAACGGGACAAAACTTTTCGACGGTTATAAACGAAAAATCACGATTTAACGGTTATTTTAACTCCGATTTTGATGATTTTTTACAGTTACACTCCTTGACCCTATATGAATACAAAGAATGGATTCGATCTTCAATTTAAAATATTTACACTAGTGGATATCACAAAATCTTATGTTATATACTTAATAAAAGTATGAATCAACTATAATAATTATATATAATAATTTAACAATTTTATACCCCTAAAAACTATAATAATTATATAATATAATTATATATATTAAATTAATTTTAATTTTGGACAAATACTATACTAGTTTTAATTTTGGACAAATACTATACCTGTGCAAATACTATACTAGTTTATTTTAATTTTGGACAACAAAATGTTAAGTAAAATTTATCCTAGTAATGATAATAAGGAACTCTCATAATAAAAATAAATAATGACAAATTTTTTTTTTTTTTAACTTATATAGAATAATAATACAAAACTATATATTTAATATAGATTTTATTGTATATATTAATATGGCTATTGTATTTTATAATAAATCTTTTAGTTATTAAATTTTAAAATTATCAAAATAGTTTTTTTCTTAACGGGTCGAAACGGGTTACCCACGTGTTACCTGCGTGTATACCCGTTAAGAACCCATTATTAACGGGTCCTTAACGGGTCACCCGATAATGACCCGATAAGTTATCGTGTTGACCCGAAACCCGTTATTTTCGTGTCGTTTTCGTGTCGTGTCACCGTGTCGTGTCAGAAACTGCCGGGTCTAATATTAACCCATGTAGCTTTAAACCCGAAGAGATATTAACTCACGTGTTTTCTGTTTCTTTACTTGTTACTAAGGAATTGGATTCCATCTGGATTCACTTTGTGAGAATCTTAAGAATATCTACATCTTAGTTATTTATTATGTATCTTACGGTTAAAAATCAATTGACTTTATTTATTTAAAATTAAACACAAATAGTATCTGACGAAAACTGACTGCACAATATACGTTGAACAACTAAAGGAATCCTAGAAAATGAATTCGGAGAAAATCCTTTTCTTGTTACTAAAACCACCACCAAGGAAAGAGTACAAATGGCATTCTGATAAGGTTTGGTGCAAGTGCAGAGCACAGAGTTTGAATATCAAAGATAAACTTTAAAAATTATAAAAATAGAAGTAAAAGGGTGAACCGTGTACAGATTTTGTAACGCACGTGCGGACGGTTTCTCAGGGTCTTTCGGTTTGCCCTAGTGGGGACGATGACACGTGCTGCACATAGTTAATACATACATACCTCTCCTGACCTACGGTGAAAACAGCTCACAGTCCAGGATTATTTTTGTTACAAAAATGCTACTTTTGCATGGATCATGCCAATAAAAAAATGATTTTGGAGCAACTCTCTAAACATCTTCCATGAAGCAAGTTTATCGTTACGAGATACGAGATAGTAAGCTTGATTCATACAAGTCTTTCTCTCAAAAGAAACTTTGATCTTCGGCATGATTATTTTCATGCAAGGATAGCACTTGTCACATATTATGCCGAAAAAGTTTGAATCCGTTGACAGAAGTGCATGTCTTCTCCAACCACTTACTAGACTTCCACCAAATCAACAACTGTATATGTGACCAAATAGTCTGTTTGAGCCTGTTTCAAAGTAATTTTAAATGGATTAAAAATGCTTATCATGATGTCTAAGATAAATGTCCTCGTTATAAAGTGGTTCCCAACTTAAAAAACTCTTACCACGCATGTAGACATAATTTAGCCTATAAGGCCATCTCCAACCGAAAGGTCCAGAGAGTTGAAAATAGTCTGAAAATCGTCTCCAACCGAGTGCTAGGCCAGAGGGCTCTGGAATCTGGGAGGGCCCCACGAAATCGGAGAGGGCTGACTATTTTTTTTTTAATGTTTTGTTATTTCTGTCGGTTATAACTTATAACCGACAAGAAAACATTGTATTTATAACCGACATGAATTCTTAAAGAAAAATTCAAATGAGAAAAGAAAGATCAATGAGAAGGGCACGGGGAAAGAAGTGAAAGATAACAGCTCTGAATTCTAGATTTTCCAACTCTGTTCTTCGTGGTGATCACAATTCGAAGGCATTGCTATTACCAATTTGCCCAACATTCTGAACCCGTTTGCAAAAAACCCCAAATTGTTCTTTTTCTGTTTCTTTGTTTCGAATGCCAAAAATACCCGTTTGCTTTCGTTCCGGGTTTTCTTGAATCCGATTCTTGGAGTGGACCGAGTCCTCAGAGAACAAGATGTTGAGGGGGTTGCAAACGCCGAGATTCGTCACCAAAAGAAGAGGAACGCAGTGCAGAAGTGCAGTGGCCTTGGCATCAATGCTTATGGCAGGGCTGAGGGGCTTCTTTTCATCGATATATTGTTGAAACTCGAGACCATTAGGTCGACGAAGGGTTCGCCCATTGCAGGTTTACTGGACTCTGGAGGGTCGAGAAGAGTTGAATGAGCCATGGCTGCGAACTCTGTGAAAAATCGCCGATCGACTGAGTCATTGAGAAAGTTTAGACTTTTGTGTAGTTCAAGTGTTTGCTGAAATGCCCAGCTCAAAATTTTCTTGTGAAGGTAAAGTTTTTCAGCCACTTCTTCTGAATTTCTTACTATGATTCTTTCAGTATTATGTGAATCAATTAGTTTGTTGTTGTGGGCATGAAGTCATTCAGTTGATGTTGAGTATTAAAGAGCTCGGAGTAGTCTTTCTTGTGAATCTTTTCTGGGTTCTTCCAGTTGTTTGTGACATTTGCTTTCAAGATTGTTCATTGTGTCAAGATCAGTGTTTGTGATGTCTTCCATTTGATTTGCTGAGTTTTTCAGAATCGTGTATTCTGCAATCTGTATGATGTCCAATTTTGTGTCTCTCTACTTCACTGATATTCTGCAAGTTTATTGGGTTTGATTTTTCTGCAACTCTTGACATATTTGGTGAAATGGGTGTGAATTCTTGCATTCTGGCATGTACAAGTTTATGGTTGTTCAGATTATGGTTTGTACCAAAATGAGAAGTGTAATGTTTGAGAAGATTGTTCAAGTGCTTATTGAGGAGTTTGTGCAGTATATTTCCTTATCACAGCCTATAATATCGAGTCTAACCAGCTCAGTTGTTATCATGTATCTACTGTAAGTCTGGTTATACGATCAAGTTTGAAGAAGTTGTTAACGGTAAATCCCACGAAGGGTTAGTACCTGATAAGCCATGTTATATTATATATTTATTGATCCTTGTAGATGGTTCACTTCTAATTGCACAAGGGTCTTTACAAAATAAAACCTAAGGCTAGTATATAGAGAAACCGAGCAAGAAATCAAGGAAACTCGAGGGGCAACAGGCTTATTTAAACCCAAAGATTGTTGAGATTCCATATATTATAAACATGTGACAAGGCTTTTTAGTTGTTGAAAAGGCTCTAAAAACATGAGAAGACGTGTTATATTATTATTGATCCATGTCATTAAGTAAGGATAAAACTGACCATGGGGCAAGTATTGTCGATTCTCATATTAAACAGACATGTGAACAATGTTAGCACATTATTGTGGGTACTTAAAACTCTTTTAGTGAATTCTTGTATCTCAACGGTGCATCCTAAAAGAGTTTTGTTAAAAGTGAGTATTGAACGTTAGATCATTCATTCAACATAAAAGTGCATTGAACCCATATAAAGTTTAACCATGAGCGTATTGCATCATTAGGAAAACATAGGTTCGATCAAGATTTTTTACTTGGAATGCCTAAAGAAAGCATGATTTGAGAGTTCGTACTTTATGAAAATAGATTGACTTAGCACTAAGCATATTAAGTATGTAATTGGTTACTAATGCCCACATCCCCTCAGCCCACAAACTTTGCTTTCTCGTGAAGTAGGTTTGAAGTGCACATCCCACTTCGCCTCAAATTCAGCCCACTCAACCCACTTTAAAATTTTGAATTTGGGCAAAAGGTTGCATGTTTGTGGAAGTCTTAACTCAAATGAGCCCAAAGAACACAAGTCGAGTTTAAGTACATTAAGGCTAGCACAATTTATGCCCCAATCGTTAATCATAATCCATGGATTCATATGGTTTGGAACAACAAATTGAGCTTAGTTAGTCTTATTACATTCGATTTGGTTTATAGCCTTATTTTACTCCGTTGTCAAATATTTATAAAGATAATAACGCGTCGAAATGGTGTTGGGTATGTCATCCGGTCTCCATGCCCTACTACATTACTAAAAACAAAAATAAAAAATTATCTTCAATTGTTAACATAGACTATTTAGAAATTAATTGACTACTAAGCATTTTGTTTGTTGATTTTTGATTGAAAGCAAGCAGCAAGCGGCAATTAAAAAAACTACTATGCATCTTCTTGATTACAACATGATTGGATTCATATATGAAAAGCTGCAAACCAGATTATCAATCAACTTCGCAAAGTCTTGTTTTGGTTTTTGTCTTGTATGTCTAATAATATTCACTTCCTTGCCTGCGATTAATCAAGAGGGATTTGTTTAATCAAAGAGGTTTTGTCTTTGTTTTTATTTCGTTTTTTTTAATATATATATATAATATACACTAAGCCAGTTGAAATTAGAGCGAATCACAAAAAAATTCGTTACAATAATTTGGTATTAAATTTATCGTTCATGAGAGCACTTCCAGGTGATAAAAATCAGAAAAACACAATTACATCGTAGTATTAGACGCAATAGATTTTAAATTTAATCAAAGTAAAGGTTATCTTTTGTCTTTGGCTATCCATACTAAAAAATAAAAATAAAATTCAGTGAATCCGCGTTGAAACTTGCTTCCGCGTCGCTCACGGCTGGCGCTGCCTTGGGACCCTCCGCCCTACCCAGTCAGCCTCATTCACACTTCTCTTCGTTCAGGTTAGCTCCTCATTTTGTTTCCCATTCCCATGGGCCCTTTTAGGCAATATTCGTCATGCATCGTTCATGCCTCGTCATTTCGCGGGTTCGCTGTTTCCGTTTTAGGGTCTCTTTATTGCAAAAAGCACATAATTTACAAAAAGCGTTTGAAGTGTTTTTTTAATATAAAAATATATTCTTTAAAAATGATTTTAATCATTTCAAAATACTTTTCAAAACGAACGCTTTATACGTGGCAAGAGTAGATAAAATAAAAAAATTCAACATGTCAATTTCTCTCCTTATCTAAAAGTCAATTCGCTAATTGTTATTTGCATTATCATTCTCACATAATCATTAACCAAAATCTTTAACAAAGATATTGTTAAACAGACTCCCAGTCAACCTTGGAGTCTATCCAGCACTTGAAAATCAAATGTAAACAGATAGTTTGTTTTAGAGATAAACATGTCATTTACCTTGACTAGGGCTCTCTTGTATACTTTTGTATTTATACTATAAACAGCAATGAGAAAGATTATCTCTTGCAATTCGACTTATCACTGTTCTTCAACCTTCTGGAATTCACTTTTCACATGGTATCAGAGCTCTCTGCTTAATTGCTCATCTTCTGACACTAGATTTTGCTTCCGACACGACAAGCGCCACTAGTTCTGCCTCTGCCATGATTGCTACTGCCTCTTCTGCTTCACCACTATTCGGAAATTAGACCGTTTTACAAAATAGATTGCATAACGTACTTACTGTTTTACTCAAATTGTAACAAATAATTTTATTTATTTATTTATTAATATATATGACATATCGACTACATTCTTTACATTTATTATAACACATAAATTGATAAATCGTGTGACTTGTAATCTCGATACCCATACAAATTCTATTTTCCACGTAACTATCATGTAGGATACTACCAAGGTCACACAATTGAAGTTAATGTTTAATATCAATGTGAAGCCAAGTTCTTCTGACACACCCCGTCCCGAAGGTAGGGCGTGCCTTCGGGACGGGGTGTGTCATCTTCTGTCGTTAGATGTGAAGCCAGCAGACTGCCAGAGTATTAGATTGTGATTACTTATGCTAATCCCCATCAAATTGAATTTATTATTCATCTTCCTTAATCAACGCAAATTATATATTTTGGGCGTCGACCACTAGGTCTTACGTATGCATGCTTCATTCCTTTATTCCTACCTTGTATGCTACGTACATCAACGAGTATAGTTGGAATATAAAAGAAGAAGAAATTCGATTTATCAAGGTAGGGTTTCTACAGTCAAAGTCATGCGTTCTGCCTCGTCCCAACCCTAGTAAGAAATGGTAGTCCTTCCAACTTTTCGATCCTGCGTGCACTAAATTGTGATTTTATCATGTTAGAATCAACAAATATTGGCCTGAACTAAATTGCGAGTGCACATCAAAATAGCCAAATCAAACCACACTCCGAGTGTTTATTTTTTTTATCTTTTCGGTTTCATAACTTGTAAAAATTTGGTCTGGTTTGGGACGTGCTTATATGAAAACCACTTAATTCAAACCAAATCAACTAAGTTAAATTTATTAGGTTTTGGCACTAGAGATTTATTTATTGATTTTGACAATTTAAAATCATCTACAAATTAATATCAATGTTTAAATTTAATTATAAAACTAGTTTTTGCTTTGATGAAATTATTAAAATTATTGTCTTGATAACTTTGGCTTCTTTAGAATATATAGGACAAAAAAATATATTTCAAACTATAGACTTATTATGCTTCACTCAAGACGCTATTATTAGAAACTGAAACATATAAGTATGATTGAGCTAAATTACTAAAACAAGTTAAAAATATTGAGTTCAGACCTAACCGATACACCGCCCTAATCAAACAATCCACAATTAGTGATTTTGGTTTTGGGTTGGTTTCTTTGTCACGTTTAAGGTGAAATCGATCTAAATTAAATCACAAATTAAGACCTTCAGACTGAATATCTTGATATGTCCTCGATCAACCAACCAAGATGCCCTGGACTAAATGTAGCAAATGTGAATGAAACAGGTTTAATAATTTGGTCCCTAAGCACTAGATAGCACTGCTTAAACAAAACAATATAGCAAACTTTGTTAGACTTCGTATTTGGCATATCAAAATTCAAAAGTATACGAAAAAGGTAAGTAAAATAGCAGCGTGCTTAATATCATGGCGAAGAATAGTAAACGCCCACGGTATATAATCACAATCAACCAGTATATACACGCAGTAGCAGTTGGTATTACCTCGTAATGTCACTCTCTTCCGGTATCTCACTTCCCCATCCCTTTTTGTTTGGTTTATCACCACCACACCGACCCATTACCCGCTTATTATATACAAACAACGATCGAATACTAACATGAATCCGACGGACTATGTTTATACAAAATAATTCGTGTTATTACATTTTTTCTAATATATACGATACTATTTATATTATGAAAATAGGAGAGTGACTAAGCTCACATAACTTTATATAATAATTTGATTCAAATTCGTTTTTAACGAAAACTGAACTTAATACTTAACACATTATTATGAGTGAAGCCCCGCAAAGATCTGAATCTATGCCTTTAATTTCTATAACAAGATGGTCCTAAATAAACTACTAAGCATCTTCTTGATTACACATGATTGGATTCATTTATGAAAAGCTGAAAACCAGATTATCAATCAATTTCGAAAAGTCTTGTTTTGGTTTTTGTCTTATATGTCTAATAATTAATATGGAAAAATTTGAAATACGTTCAATTTTATAGTCTACCTTTTGAAATAGATCTAATTTTTAGTGCATTTTGATTTTTGAAGTATGTCTAATTTTTGGTAACTTTGAACTCATATCAAAAGACCCCAATTAATATTCACTTTCTTGTCTGCGATTAATGAACGTTAGATGGACACATGTCAAGAAACTCTTGTTTTAGTTTTGTTTTAATTTACACTAAGTCGGTTGAAATTAGCGAATTACACAGATAGCTAATTATAAAAATTGGATATCAAATTTTATAATTCATGACAGTACTTACAAATGAAAAAAAAACCAAAAAAACAATTGAAGTGTAGTATTAGATGCACGGATAATGTTAGAAAAATCAAAGTTTTAAACTAAATTTACAAATCAAATGACGTGTCTGCACTAATAGAAAATAAGTACGTTAATAATCTAATCATCAACATCCATATCATTTAGTTTACAAAATTTAGTTTAGAAATTTGGTCTTTCTATCATTATCCTTGGGCATTAAATTTAATCAAGTAAAAGTATGTCTTTGATGCTAGCCCATTACCACAGCGGTGAAAATATGTTGAGTCATTGCATTACAGTATGAGTCTGATTCTCGTCTATAACTAATATAACATTTAATCTAACAAAATATAAAAAAAAACATCAGTCTTTGGTCACTGGCTACCGAAATTTAAAAATGAAAATGGAAGTAAGATTCAGTGAATACGCATTCAAACTTTCTAAAGCGTCGCTCACTGCTGACGCTGGCTGGACCCCTCCGCTCTACTCAGTCAGCCCATTCATTCTTCTCTTTATTCGGGTTAGGTCCCCATTTGGGTTGCCTTAAATGTTTGTTTTCCATTCCCATGGACCTTTAAGGCAAATATTCGTCATGCACCGTTCATGCTAAGAGCATCTCTACTCCCACTGCCACTTTTAAATACTCATTTAAAAACTTAAAAAGAATCTTTGTATCCTTAATATAATATTACCTCCAATGGGAGAGTCTTTATAATATAATCCATAAATTTGAAGTTTTTACAGTTTTATGTGATAATTTGATTAGGTGTACATTTGTTTTTATGTTAACATTTTTTAAATTAATTTAACATTACGTTCTCGTAAAATAAGTATCTGGCGAGTCCTTATACTTTAGGGACTCACTTTCAGATCCATTGGAGATTCATTTTGTCTCTATATTTGTTTTATACTCATTTTATACGATGATTGTCCTTATATAGGGACTCCACTGGAGATGTTCTAAGGTTCTGTTGTTTCTGTTTGTTTTGGTCTCTTTTTTGTGTCTCTTCTCTAATTTTTGGACATGTGTTCATCTAGTAAGGAAGAAAGTCAGAAAAGGATCCGGCGAGGATCCTTTTCTTGGGGATCCTAAGGATCCCGTGATCGTAATTGTTCATCTTACATCGTGCGGTCAGTTTTCGTTAGGTACTATTTATATTTAATTTTAAATTTTAAATTTTGAAATGATTTTTGACCATACGATGTACGATAAACAATCACGATCACGAAAAACCTAGGATTCCCAAGAAAAGAATTCGACGATAGAAAATCAAGACAGACAGGCAGACCAGACAATGAAGGAGTCAAAGCCAAGGAGGAAAATGCAAGAATTGACACTGTTAATTTTTAATAAATAAAATAATAATAACAAAAACCAAAATAAAAGATAAACTGAGCAACACAGCAGCTACCAAAATCCCCCCACACGACTGTGGTATCCACCTCACTTTACTGTCGGCTTTAACCCCCATTCCGTGGCGGAACTTTCATTCAACCACCATGACCACCACCACCTCCTCTTCTTGATCTCCCGTCAAACTTGGTTTGATGATTGTGTTCTATGGGTTTCAATTTTGACGTGGTTTTTAATTTGATTTCTTTCTTTTATTTATTGCATAATTAAGATGCATGAGTCACTCATCTTCCAACTGATTTTTTTTGGGGGGGGGGTGGGGGGCGCGCTTGGAAATATTGTAATTATTATTGAATTATTATTGATATTGAAATCGAAAATCTGGGACGATAAGGATACTGATGTTTGAATATTTGGTGATATGTAATAAGTATGTGGGCAAGGGGATGTGGTGTAGCATGTAATAGAGGACTGGTGTGGTGCATTGTGGATGTGGAAGGAGGTCATGGAATGGGAGGGGGATGAAGGCAACCGCGAGCGGTAGCGGAGCTGGGGCTGTTGGTTTGTTTTATCTTTTATTTTATTTTTAATTTATATTTATATTTAACAGTGTTAATTTTTTAGTTAAGTAAATACACATATCAACAAATTAGAGAAGGGACTCGAAGTAAACATCAAAACAGGAACAACAGACACAAGAAGACACCACAACAAAGGCAACAAACCTATGTCCATTCCTCATCCTTATAGTCTTTCTCAGTTATTCGTGTATCTGTTGGCTGCTATTCATCAATATGCTCTTGGCACGTAACGAGTGAAATGAGAGATACTTGCATTAGAGAAAGTGTGGGGATAAGGCCGACTGCGTTCCGCTACGTTCATGAGATTCTACATTTTAAGGA
This sequence comes from Heteromeles arbutifolia, assembly GCA_024362995.1. NCBI lineage: Eukaryota > Viridiplantae > Streptophyta > Magnoliopsida > Rosales > Rosaceae > Heteromeles > Heteromeles arbutifolia. The sequence continues at coordinate 28,314,575 of JANCRC010000006.1, forward strand.
GTTCGCTGCTCATGATTGACCAGAAAGGATTTGCCTCTAAATTCCTCACGCTAGTTTACATTTACATGGAAACGAAACAATAAACTGTTATTTTAGCATTTCAAACTTATCACGCAGACAATGCATGATAGGTTTCGGAAGTGGCGGTCTATCCATCAAGTAATTCCATTACACGAAAAATAGATAATAGCGTATATAGCACCAAAGATGATGCAAATTCTTCCCAATATGAACACCAATACCAATCCATGTTTGCAAGTGTCATTTTTGCATACGGAGAATCTCAAGTCTGATCGTCCAACAATATGATATTGACAACTTGATGGGTTGGTTTGAAAATGTTTTTTAAATAACTGAAAGCACAATGTGCTTCTTTTAGAAAACCTTTTAATGTTTAAGTGTTTTTTTATGATGTATTTGCATTTTTATTCAAAAATATTTTTACTAGAAATATTTTTAACTATTTTAAAAGCACTTTTAAACATACTCTATATGTTATTGGATACTTCGATTTCATAATTTTCGAAATCATGTGAACATTCTTGTCGACGAAATTTTTTGTAGACAGCAAATGACGATGAAATATTATCTATTACATAATTATATTAGCCAATTGGTCAGACAATTTGACCCAAGTTCTACTCTTTTACAAATAGCCGACTCCTTATACATTGCAAGATCAGATAAAATAAAAAATTTCTACGCATGTCAATTTCTCTGTTTGTCAAAAAAGTCAATACGCTAATTTCTGATTTATAATATCATTCTCACATGTATAATAGGGAGTGGATGGATATACAGTTTCATTGTACTAAACATGATTGAGGAAAATCCTGCATATTCGTGTCAATTGTCAACAAAATACCAAGCAGCAATTGATCGCCCAGTTGCCCTTTTTTATTTTTCAGATTAAAAGCCATCACAAAAAGATGACGGATGGAGTTATAATCTACATTGTTTGCCTTGCTTTTTATCGTTTCAAATTCAAATGATGATAACATTAATCACTAACCAGAAATTTTAACTAAGATATAATGAAAAGAGTAAATTGTAGCTATGGTCCCTTAACTTTAACTCAATTGGAGCAATGGTCCCTCAACTAAAAATCCATTACCATTGGTCCCTCAACTTCAATTCAACTGGAGAAATGGTCCCTTAACTTTAACCCAATTGTAGCAGTAGTCATTCCAATGTAACTCGTTTTGACAAAATTTTTGACATAGTTGACAAAAATTTTGACATAGTTGACAAAAAGAACCATAATTATACACTTTGATGAGTTGAGGGACCCTAATTGTATAAATGGTCATTCCAATATAACTTATTTTGACAAAATTTATGAAAAGGACTTTAGCTACACATTTTGATAAGTTGAGGGACCAATGTTAATGGATTTTTAGTTGAGGGACCATTGCTCCAATTTGATTAAAGTTAAGGGACCATTCATACAATTTACTCTAATGAAAATTACATAAAGGTTGAGAAATCAGACCGTTTTACAAAAGGAAATACAATACAGACATACACTACTACAATATTAGCTTTAAGTGGCGAAAGATGGTGGCGGATATTAGAAAATCCTGTCGGATAAATTATATCTGACACATCATTTAATTAGTGGCGGATATTAGAAAAATATTGTCAGTTATATCCGACATAAATTTCTGGCGGATATTGAATTTTTTTTACAGATGGTGGCGGTTATAACCGACAGAAATGAAAATTTTATTATTTAAAAATGTTATATTGATAAAAAATAAAAAATTATTATTTTATTTTTTAAAATCGTAACAAAATTTTGGGAGAGGGAACCTAAAATTTTGGGAGGGAATTTTTGCCCCCATTTTTTTTTTCTGTCGGTTATAACCGACAGTAATAAAATTTTCTGTCGGTTTTATACCCCTTTTTTGCCCCCACTCAGACGCTCTGTCTCCCTCTCTCTCTTTCGTTTATTCATTATTCTCTATTCACTTCTTCATTATTCTTCCAAATTTTTCCAATTCCTCCTTTGAAATCCCCAAAAACACATACCCAGCCGCAGTCTCCATCTCTCACTTCTCACCGCTGACCTCCTCTATCATCATCCTCATTTCTCACCCCTGGCATGGCGATTTCCTCAAAGCTGAGGTTTGCACTAGCGATTTCTGATTCTATTCTCTTAGAGGTAAAGGTTCTCCCCTTTTCTTCTTTGATTTTATTGTCGAAACATAAATCACAAGAACAAACAGAAGAAATTACCCATGCATGCTTCTCTTTTGTGTAGGAGATTCGGATCCGTGAAACATCCAAGAGAGATGGTGAAGATAACCACCGCATGTCATAGATCCGAGAAGCGTGAAGGTTCCAGATCAGAAAAACAAGGAAATGACAGACCAAGAACCCAACGCGCTGGCTCCGACGGCGACGGGGATGATCATCGACGATACGTACGAGTTCTCAACTCCGCGCTTCTTCGACTTCATAAAGGACTAGAACAAAGACGACAGGCGCAAGGTTGAGCTCTGGTTCAACTGCGCTCTCCCTTACGATTTTTTAGGGTTTCCATTTCGCCAAATCCTTCAGATCTTCGCCTCCTCCTTACCAATTTCGTCCCAAATTTCCAATTTTCAGGTACGATTAGGGCATTCTCAAGTCGGTAGAACTCCCATTGTTCTGCTCCACTCGGTTCCCCCTCCAGATCAGAGCCGGGTCTGGGTCGTCGGATTTGCTCGAATCCGGAAATGTCAGACCCATCAAGGCAATTTCTCATTTTCTTCGTCCGTTTATAATTTATATATATAGATTGAAAATTTATGAGTGATTTGAATTTTGGGGTGTTTGATTGTGTAGATTATAGGGACCAGGAGAGTGGGAAGATTCTGAATTTGGTGTTTGTTTGGGCGGATGAGGGCTTCGAGCCCAAAGTTGATGTCCCTATTGTTTTCAATGGTGAAGATGTTTGTCCTGGTCTCAAAAAAGGTAATTTAATTTTCTTTGGTTGCACATTGTTTGGTTTGTTTCGTATCATTGGTAAACAGAAGTTGCGTATTTGATCCCAAACTCGTAACATTAAAGTTGGATTGTTTAGGAATAGGTAGAAAATGTGGTCATCGATGTGATACATTGCTTGATTTAAGGGCTGTTTTATCATCCTTTGTGCAATTTAGTCCCAAAATTGCAGAAGATAGTGAAGAAAAGCGAGAGGCTCTGTTGGTGGCCACTGCTTCTCTGTTTTCTCTCTTCTTTCTGTGTGTGCGTGGGTGGATATTTACAAAATGTGGAAGAATGAATTGGAAGGGGAAAGGTGGGTGAGAATACGGAAGAGGAAGGAAAATGTCGTTGGAGAAGAAGGAACATGAGGAAGATGGTAAGTTGATAACCACGTTGTGCGGGAAGAAAGGAAGGAACTGTCTCTATCCTCTCTCTCTGGCTCAACTTGAAAGGGAAAGAAATAATTCAAAAAGTTGTTTATATTTTATTATTATTATATTTTCTGTCAGATTTATCCGACAAGAATGCTTTTCTTTATTCTTATTAATAAATTTTCTGTCGGTTATAGCCGACAGAAGTTCTGTCGGTTTTAGTATTTTCTGTCAATTTTATCCGACATAGAATGCTCTAATTTATTCTTTATTAATATATTCTCTGGCGGTTATATCCGACACAATTTCTGTCGGTTTTAGAGTATTTTCTGTCGGATTTTTCATTTCCTGACACAGACAATTCTGTCGCTTATTATATGCGTCATCGCACACATTTTCCGTCGGATTTTGCTTAATTTCTGACAGTATTATACGTTTCTTGTCGGTTTTTAAACCGACACTAATGGGTACTTTTGTAGTAGTGATATAGCAACTTGCCTTTTTACAAAGTAAATTTTAGATATATTCCAAATACAACCACATAATGTTACTATTTTATTCAAATTATAACACGTAAATAAGGACATATCAATTGGGTTCTTCACCTTTATTATAATACATAAATTGATACATCACGTGACTTGTAATCCCGATACCCCCACAAATTCTACTTTCTACGTAGAATACGGCCAGGAGCACCAAGTATAATAATACAATTGGTTGAAAATTTTTGTTTCAAGTTTCCAACTAATTGCATTTTTACATTTCATGTAATGGGCCGTGTTCCTGTCACAGTAAAAAATCTCTTCACACCACTACAAAGGTCACACAATTGAAGTTAATGTTTAATATCCATGTGAAGCCAAGTTCTTTTGTTGTTAGCCAAATAGCCAGAGTATTACAGCTCATTTGGATGTGCTTTTAAAATGATTTAAAGTGATTTTAGAGAAAATATTTTTGAGTTTCAAAAGCACTTAAAATGTTTTTTCAGGATTTACTTGCATCTTTACTAATGATTGGTTCTAAAAACATTTTCATCAAAAATGCTTTCAATCATTTTAAAAGCACATCCAAATGAGCTCTTAGATTGAGATTACTTTTGCTTATCCCCATCAAATTGAATTTATCATTCATCTTCCTTAATCAACGCAAATTGTATATGCATATATATATATATATATATATATATATATATATATATTGGACGTCGACCCAATGTATGCATGCTTCATACCTTTATTCCTTTCTTGTATGCTACGTACATTACCAACAAATATAGTTGAAATATATATAAAAGAAGAAGAAATTCAATTTATCAAGGTAGGGTTTCTACAGTCAAATTCATGCGTTCTGCCTCGTCCGAATCCTTGTAAGAAATTGTAGTCGTTCAATCCTTAATTCATGCACTAGATTGTGATTTTATCATGTAAAAACCAACATAAATTGCCTGAACTAAATTGTGATTTTGCATCGCCATCAAACAAACCACGCAATCCGAGTGTTTTTTTATTTTTATTTTTATTTTTTTTCCGGTTTTAAAACTTGTAAAAATTTGGTCTGGTTTGGGACGTGCCCATGTGAAAATCACTTAATTTGAACCAAGTCAACTAAGTTAAATTTATTTGGTTTTGGCACTAGACATTTGAATGATTGATTTTGACAATCTAAAAAATCATCTACAAATTATTTTCAACGTTTAAATATAATTATATAGCTAGTTTATTTCTTTGATCAAATTTTTAAAAAGTATTGTCTTGATAATTTTGTCTTCTTTACAATATAAAGAACTAAAAAATTATTTCAAATATAGAATTATTATGCTTCACTCAACACACTATTATTAGAAACTGATACATATATGATTGAGCTAGATTCCTAAAACAAGTTTAAAATAATATTGAGCTTAGACATAACCGATACACCGCCCCATTCAAACAATCCAATATTAGTGATTTTGTTTGGGTTGATTTCTTTGCCGCGTTTAACGCGAAATCAATCTAAATCAAATCACAAATTAAGTTTCGACAAAAAAAAAAAATCATAAATTAAGACCCTCAGACCAGTGGCGGATCCACAGTGGGGTCAAAGGGGTCGCACGACCCCTTGGAAGCCATGGAAACAACCTTAGAGACCCCTTGGAGATGCTGGTGCGACCCCTTGGAGCTGCTGGTGCGACCCCTTGGCTGCACACCAAGTGTTCGACGAAAGGTCTGAAAGAACCCTCTCGGCTGAACGAAGACGAAGACGAAGCAGGCGCGCGCCTGTTTTTTTTTTTCAAAACAACCTGGGCAAAACGACGTCGTTTTGGCCCAGGAATTTTTTTTCAATGACCTGGCCAAAACGACGTCGTTTTGGGCCAGGTCTAAACAAAAAAAAAAAAGACAAGCGCGTCCTTTTCAGCCCTATTTCACACAGATTCATTCCAAAACCCCCAAATTTCTTTTGCTTTCTCTTCCTCTCCAACCCTAAGTTCCAAACTCAATCCCCCCAAACCCTCAACTCCATCTCCTCCCTTGCTGCCGCCATTAAGGTGCCTTTGTGCTGCTGTCGTTGTCACTGTGGTGGTGGTGCCACCAGCTTTGCTCTTTGTATTTGCTCATTGTTATTGTGAAATTTCACAATTCAAGTAAGTTCTAAACCCTATGTATGATATATTTAATTTAATTGAAACCTAATTCATATTTATTTTGATTATATTGGTGGTTGTTTATATTGTGAGTATTTATTTTGAATATTTTGTATATGTAGAATATATTTAATTTAATTGAAATTCAATTCATATTTATTTTGATTATATTGATGGTTTGTTTATATTGTGAGTTTTTATTTTCATTATTTTGTATATGTAGAATGCAAGATGAGATATTTAATTTAATTGAAATCCAATTCATACTTATTTTGATTATGTTGATGGTTTGTTTATATTGTGAGTATTTATTTTGAATATTTTGTATATGTAGAATATATTTAATTTAATTGAAATTCAATTCATATTTATTTTGATTATGTTGATGGTTTGTTTATATTGTGAGTTTTTATTTTCATTATTTTGTATATGTAGAATGCAAGATGAGATATTTAATTTAATTGAAATCCAATTGATATTTATTTTGATTATGTTGATGGTTTGTTTATATTGTGAGTATTTATTTTGAATATTTTGTATATGTAGAATTATTATGGAACGGTTTTTTAAGAGAAAGTCATCATCGGGTTCGGGTAGTTCGAATAATGTTGATAGTTCAAATACTGTTGGTAGTTCAAGAACTCCAAGTTCAAGACAAAGTCAGTTAGATGGTGTTTTGGGTAATCTTGAAGCGGATCCTGGATTGAGAACTCGAACAATAGATTACGATGCTAATATGAGAGATGAGGTCCGAAGATCATATCTACAAAAAGGACCTTGTCAACCTAGAGGTCATAATTTCCCAATAACTAATATGTCGGGAATTAATCGACGCTTCATTCCCCAATGGTTTGATGAGTTTGATTGGTTGGAGTATAGTATACCTAAAGATGCAGCATTTTGTCTCTATTACTATCTCTTTAAAACCAATTTTGCACAAGTGGGTAGTGAAGCTTTCACTGGAGATGGATTTAAGACTTGGAAGAAAGGGAGAGAGATTTAAGATGCATGTTGGACCGGTTGGGAGTGTTCATAATAAGGCTAGAGAAGCTGCTACAAATTTGATGAATCAAGCTACACATATTGAAACGGCAGTGAGCAAACACTCCGACCAAGCTCGTAAGGCTTATCGCACATGCTTGAATGCATCAATCAAGTGCACTAAGTTTTTATTGCGATAAGGTCTTTCTTTTCGTGGCCATGATGAAAGTGCCACTTCAAGCAATAGGGGAAATTACTTGGAGCTATTGCAATTCCTTGCAGATAATAATGATCAAGTTAGAGAAGTTGTGATGGAAAATGCTCCGGGGAATCTCAAATTACTAGCTCCTAGCATTCAAAAGAAATTGTGAATTCATGTGCCCTTGAAACACTTGATGCTATCATGGATGGTCTAAAAGATAGATTCTTTTCAATATTAGTGGATGAAGCACGTGATGTGTCGGTGAAAAAGCAAATGGCTATGGTGTTGCGTTATGTGGATGACAACGGGCATGTAATTGAAAGATTTGTGGGTATCCAACATGTTACCAACACTACTTCAAGTTCACTAAAGGATGTTATTGACACATTATTTTCTCACAACGGTTTGAGCATTTCCAAGCTACGAGGACAAGGTTATGATGGTGCTAGCAATATGAGAGGTGAGTTGAATGGCCTTAAAACAAAGATATTGAGAGAACAACCTTGTGCATATTATGTTCATTGCTTTGCTTATCAACTTCAACTAGCTCTTGTTGCCGTAGCAAAGAAGAATATAGACATTGCCTCTTTTTTTGCAACGGCTAATAGTGTGGTTAATCATGTTGGAGCATCTTGTAAGCGGCGTGATTTACTTAGAGGGCAACTTCAAGAAGAGCTTGTGATAGCTTTTGAAAATGATTGTCTTATAACGGGGCGAGGCTTAAATCAAGAAACAAGTCTCAAACGTGCCGGTGACACACGATGGAACTCACACTATGGTACCTTGATTAATATCATTTCCATGTTTTCATCCGTGGTTCATGTGCTTCAAATGGTTATTGATGATAATCCCAATGAAAGTGCGGGTGAAGCAAATAAGTTAATGAGAGAAATACGTACTTTTGAGTTTGTGTTTCACCTTTTCTTGATGAAAGTCATATTGGGACTCACAAATGATTTGTCACAAGCATTGCAAAGGAAAGATCAAGAAATTGTGAATGCAATGGCTTTAGTGAAATCATGCAAGGAAAAGCTACATTGGATGAGGAATAATGGGTTTGATGCATTGGTTGATGAAGTATCTTCTTTTTGTGAAAAACATTATATTGATGTTCCTAACATGGAAGAGGCATTTATACTTCCAGGGAGGTCAAGGCGTAATGCTCCAATAAAGACAAATCGTCATCATTATCGTGTGGAGCTCTTTATTCATGTCATTGATGAGCAAATTACGGAGTTAGAGGATCGCTTTAATGAGGTAAATACCGAGTTGCTTATTTGTTTGGCATGTTTGAGTCCGAAAGATTCATTTGTAGCTTTTGATAAACCAAAGTTACTTCGTCTTGCTCAATTTTATCCTCAAGACTTTTCGGATGAGGATCGTTTGGCACTTGAAGATCAACTTGAGATTTATATTCATTATGTGCGTTCCAGTAGTGATTTCTCTCAATTGGAAGGGATTGGTGATCTTGCAAAAAAAATGGTGGAGACAAGGATGCATCAAGTATTCAATTATGTATATTTGCTCATTACATTGTCTTTAGTTTTACCAGTTGCAACTGCTTCAGTGGAGAGAGCATTTTCTGTCATGAATATTGTTAAGGGTCCACTTAGGAACAAAATGGGAGATCAATGGTTGAGTGATAGCTTGCTTGTTTATATTGAGAGAGATATTTTTGCTTGTATTGAAAATGAAGCTATAATGCTTCGTTTTCAAAATATGAAACCTCGTCGTGGACAATTATAGCTTGTAATATTGTTTCCGTTATGAATTATGAATGAAAGTACTATGATTTCATTTTCAACATGTTTTTCCATCCTAAATTTTTTTTTGGACTTTTACACTACGACCCCTTGTGGTAAGATTCCTGGCTCCGCCACTGCCTCAGACTAAATAACTTGATATTTCCTCGATCTACAAACCAAGATTCCCGGACCATATGTGGCAAATGTGATGGAAACAGGTTTAATAATTTGGTCTCTAATCACTAGATAGCACTGCTCAAACAAAACACCATGCCCATCCCTCTTTGTTTGGTTTATCACACCGGACCATATCTGTACAGCGTTAGCCATAATAATTTAGTTTGAATTCGCCTTTGACAATAATCGAACATAAAACCTTTTATTTACAAATAAATCAAATATTACTTGATCGTAATAATAAGTGACAATTTTAAGTGTTATTATTTCTTACTTGATTTTTGCCAGTTATTGTAACTTGTTTAGTTAATCATTGCAACAGTTAATTAGAGCAACTCCAGCCCAAATTTTTAGGCTGGTCCAAAGCCTAAAAAATAGGCTAGCACTATGTAAAACTCTCCAGTCGAGCAAAATAGGCCAAGCCACAACCCAAGCCAACATGTAGGCCAACTCAAAATGTGTTGAGTGATGTACCGGCCTATCTGACGTCAGCGAAGCCCACATATTTTTTTTACGTACGGCGAGTGGGAAACAGACGGCGGGGCCCTTTGTCTCAGGCGCACTAAAGGGGGGCGAGGCTTGGCCACGTGGCGCGTCTTCGGCCGTTGGATTTCCAACAACTAGTTTTCTAAACCGTTGGATTTCCAACGGTCAAAAAAATTTGAAATTCAAACCCAACGCCTAGTGACATGGCAACATCTAGGCCGTCCGATTCCTAGATCAACGGTCCACAATTTTCGGCCAAAAAACATATTAAAAAAAAGAAGGAAAATGTCATCATTATTACCGTTGGCCACGTGTCCAATTCTGGGCTGTTGGATTTAAATCTTTTTCAAATCCAACGGTCCAGATTAATTAACTTAATAAAAATTATTAAAAATTGTTTAAAAATACAAAAAAAAAAAAAAAAAATTCTTCTGTAAATACCTAACCATCATCTTCCACCTTACACCACATTTCAATATTTTCAACACTTTGAACCAAAGCTTTCATGTACTTTTGTGTGCAAAAAATGGCTACTTGGACGGTCATCAAAGATGTTATGTTGTGTGAATGCAAGGTTCAAATTACTCATGACCCGGTTACGGGTAATGAGATGCAGTTGCGAGAACTATGGAGTAGAATTACTACAACATTTTGCAAGAGGCTTGGAGAAGATGCAAGACGTAGTCAAGGTCTTCAAGGTCGTTGGAAAAAACTCAACAACTCGCTTACTAGTTGGAAAAACGCCCTCTCTCAGGCTTCCTCTAATCTGAGTAGTAGGAGAAGTTTAGCGGATTAGGTGATAATATTTTTATTTATTTATTTATTTGTAATCCACCCACATCAATATTTTAATTTATTTATTTGTATTACACCCGTATTTTGTAATGTTGTCTTATCCCACATTTTATAGACACTTCAAGCACAAGCATGGTACAATGCGAACAACAAAAACAAATCATTCACCAAATGGGAATGTTGGAATGTTGTCAAAGATTGTCCCAGATACAAACTTGTGCCAACCAGTCCAAAAGTTGTCATGCACGGCATCCCTCTACACAATTCGCCAAAAGCAGACCCGGCCTAACAGGAAGGTGACACATTTGAAGAACGGGAAGGGACGCCTTAAGCAGTGTCGGAGCTGACTCGTCGGTCCCTAAGGACTCAAGGTAAAAAGGCGGCAAAGAAAAAACGAAGTTCTTCCAAGAATGACTTCACAAAATATATGAACGAATTTTCTCGCCAAGGTGAACTGTCCATGGTGTGGGAAGCGGCTAGAGATGAGGCAAAAACAGCGACTATGCAAGCAATCTTAGGAGCTACTACGAGACGTGATGCAGCTAATGAGAGACAAAGAGAAGTACTTAATCGAGAAATTGAGATGCTTAGAGAAGAAAGGATGGCTCAAGCAGATCGTGACACTATGAACAAGCCTCTAGTAGGAATGTCTTCGAATTCTAATATTTTTGGACATTGGAAAAAGAGGACGTGGTGCGAATGAGGCGTGCAAAAGATGAGGGAACAAGTGGAGGGGGTTCTAGCTACACAGATCCTAGCAACGAAGATCCTAACACCATATATCCTAACTCCTCATACTTTTTATGTAATTTCTAATTTACTTTTAGTACTTTATGTGATTTCGTATTTATTTTTAGTACTTTATGTAATTTCTTATTTATTTTTAGTACTTTATGTAATTTCGTATTTATTTTTAGTACTTTATGTAATTTCTTATTTATTTCTAGTACTTTATGTAATTTCTCATTTATTTGTAGTACTTTATGTAATTTCTTATTTATTTGTAGTACTTTATGTAATTTCTTATTTATTTTTAGTACTTTATTTAAAGACACCAAATAAAGTTACATAAACACACCAAATAAATTGCATAAACACACCAAATAAACTTACATAAACACACCAAATAAAATTACATAAACTCACCAAATAAACTTAAAAAAACACACCAAATAAAATTACATAAACTCACCAAATAAAACTTTAAAAAAAAACACACCAAATAAACTAAGAACTTTATTATTCGACCATAAGCTCCTTTTAAGTTTCTTCACTTTGTTTCAATCCCCACAAGTGCTCAATCAAGTCACTTTGACGGCTTAAGTGCATGTATGGTTGTTCCAATGGCTCGTGTTGCACAGGATCTTCGGTCAGATCATGAGCACAATATATACGTGTTTTGGAATTGTTCATCGTGTCCGGCTCGTATTCATCGATGGCATCATAATCATACTCATCTTCCACAATCATGTTGTGGAGAATGATACATGTCATCATGATGGATAGAAGAGCCTCGACATCAAACAATTTGGCAGCAGCCCTAACAATCGCCCAACGAGCTTGCAAGATACCTAAACAACGCTCCACATCCTTCCTACACCCCTCTTGACATCTTGCGAAGTGTTTTTCCTTTTCACTTTGTGGATGTGGCACTGTTTTGACAAATGTTATTCACCTTGGGTAAATGCCGTCTGCTAGGTAATATGATCCTTCGTGTTTATGTCCATTAACCCAATATGTGACTTTCGGTGCTTTTTCTTGCAGCACCTCGTGGAACACTGGAGATTGGGCAAGGACATTGAGGTCATTTTGAGCTCCTGGAACACCGAAAAAACCATGCCAAATCTATGTATCAAATTATGCACCCGCTTCCAAAATGATATTTTTGGCTCATTTTCTGTCTCCATAAGCTCCTTGCCACGCACTTGGACAATTTTTCCATATCCAATGCATACAGTCGATGCTTCCAATCATGCCAGGAAAGCCTTGCACCTTACCCTTTGTTAAAATCTTTCGTAGGTCCATTGTCGTGGGCTTTCAGAGGTACTCATTACTGTAAAGGGCTTCGATTGCCGAGCAAAACCTCATCAGGGACTCTAGAATAGCTGATTTTCCCATCCTTGCTATATCATCCACTTGATCTGCAGATGCTCCCTATGCAAGCATCCACAAGGCATCAATAATTTTTTGCTCAAGAAGAAGACCTAGAACATGAAAAACATCATTTTTTTTGCACAAAGTACGGATCATGGTTGCAAATAGCAATCATGATTTTGTTGAACAAACTTCGTTGCATTCTAAAGTGATGTCTAAAAATAAGATCAGGGAATAAACTATTGGGGATAAAATAATCTTCCAAGAGATCTTTACCTGGTCTTTTCCTCTTTCTATCCAAGTTTGCGGCACGTTTGGGTTTGAAGATCTGACCCACAGCTTGCATCACACGACGGCTTGCATCACACGACGGGAATGTGAGGCTCTCTGCCTTTTATGTTCAACATCCTTGTCCTCTTCCATGAAAAACGCCTCATCTCCACCATCCTCGAGATTGAACAATTCTTCCTGTTTTGCCAACAATTTTTTCTGGTGCTCATCAATTTCATACAATCTCCTTGAAGAAGACATTGTAAGAACTCAAGATTTAAAAACAATGAAGAAGGATTCTAAGCTAGTTTGAGTTTGGTGTATGAATTAGGATGGATGTAGGGTTTATATAGACAAAAAAAAGAAAGGATCTGGTTGTGGATAATGCCATGTGGCACTACGTGATTGGTTGAAAATATTATCGAAATCTATTCTAAAGGATTGTAAATAGATAGTGACACATGGCGCATCGGGATTGGTTCAAAATCTTATCGGAAATCTATTCACAAAATAGTACTTTCGAATAATGACACATGGCGTGACAAGATTGGTTACAAATCCTATCCGAAATTATAAATAAAATTATTTTTTTATTATTGTATAAAAAATTTAATAATATTTTAATACGAATTGACTAGACTTTGGACGAGCGTATTTTTTAGGGGTGGAGATGCATTTGGTCAATTACTGTTCATTGGGGTAAATTACTATTTATTTGAGTGGATTAAATAGGTTGGGTGCCAGTGCAGTTTTTAGGGATGAAATTGCTCTAAGATGCGTACATAATGTGTGGTGCAATTCACACGTTGTGACAAAGACCATATACAAAGAATCGCCTGGTTTCAATTCTGAGTAAAAGGAAAAGGAAGAAAAGACGGAAGCGCTGAATTATCCAGTTTGTATGAAGTAGTTGACCGGCATTTGGCATTTGGCATTTGGCATTTGCTTACCTACAATTTTCTCTTGTTTACTGAGTTTTCTTACAAATTTTAGGGCTAGTTTAGTACTTTTGCGCCTTTTAAAAAAAATGCTTAAGCTCTGCTGTGAGAATACATAGCTGTAAAATGAAGTAGTAAATTATTTGGTAAACTTTTATGTAAAATCGTTGCGAAAGTACAAAATAACCAAAATGGGTATGTGGTGATGTGATATTATCATATTTATCTTTAATTTTAATTTTTTTCATAATTTTTTTTCTTCGCTGCCTTGTCTTATTTCTCTCCTATTTTTCCTTTTTCTTCGTTTTTCTTGTTGCCTCCGCTCTGTTTCTCTCCCATTTTTCTTTTTTCTTCGTTGCCTCCAACCTGCTTCTCTCCCACTTTTCTTCGTTGTCTCTGCCATGCTTCTCTCCCAGCAATCCATGGCTTCGCCTTTACTTCCAAAAAATAAAAGATACAGAAAGAAAAAAGGAAAGCCAAAGACGTCGTCGAGTTCGAAGCCAGAGACGGCATGAGTTTTGGGACGGCGTACCCAAAGACGGCATCGAGCGTTCAAGGTCGATAAGATTTCCGGGTTCGTATTCTTTTTTAATTTTGCATGTATCAATATCATATATATATTTGGCACATTTTATTATTATATGTACAAATAATAGGTAAATTAGTATAAAATAATATTGTTTATTATGTAGGTAAATTATTTTGCATATATTGGGTTTATTATTATGTAGGTAAATTATTTTCATGTATTTTACATATATTGGGTAAATTATTTTTCTTTTTTTAAGAAATCTAACATTTTAAAATTTTAATAGTAGGTGCACTATTTGAATCAAATGTTTTTTTTAGACGTAAATTTTTTGCATGAATTTTACATATATCAAGCATTTTTTATATATATATGTGTGAAATAATTTACCTACATTAATAGGTAAATTATAATTTTATTGACTTAATTAAGCATGTATAATAACATATATTAAACTTGTTTTATGTTATTACATATTAGGCAATGAATTAACAACATTAATGGTTTTTTTGTTTTTGTTTTTTTGTTTTTGTAAAATCACTAATTCTCCCTTACAATCTGCATGACATTAACTATGTACATCAAACATTCAAATAGGGGTATTTTAGGCATTCAATTTTTTTTGTATATATGTGTGAAGTCAAACGTGCTTAATGAATTTGCTGATGTGGAATCTAGTCAATGGGTTTTATTCAAGTAAAACACTTATGTCGGATTTTATATGGAGAAAATTAAGTTTTAGGGACTACAGTTATATTTTCAGTTGAATTTATTCCTCTCAATTACCAAATTTTGATTGGATTTGTGCATCCTTCAATTTTGATTGAATTTGGCATCCATTGATTTCTCGAGTGAGAAATGAGGGATGGAGAGATTGAGTTGGGAGTCTAGAGATGAGGAAGGTATGATCGTCATTTTGAAAATTTCATTAATAACTACTGTTCGCCCGTGTTTTGTAAAAAAGCTGGTTTTTGAAAGTAGCTAAGAGCTGCTTTTGCTTTTTTTTGCTTTGAATGGTAGTGATTTTGAAAAAAAAAAAAAAAAAAGCTGGGTTTGCTTGAGTTACCAAACACAAATCGGAGCCGGCTTTTTTCCACCCCTGCTTATAAAAAAAGTTAAGAAGTCTCAAACCAATACTTAGGGTTGGTTTGGTATGGCTGTGCTTTGAAAAAAAAGTTGTTTCTGCTGTGCTGTGAGAATAAGTAGCTGTAAAATAAAGCAGCATAGTGTTTGGTAAATTTTTTTGTAAAAGTGCTTTTGAAAAAAAAAAAAAGCAGTATTATAGTGTTTGGTAAACTTTTATGTAAAATAGATGTGAAAAAAAACCGGTTTTTCAAAGCTGGGTTTTGCAGCTTCTTGTTTTTGGCTTTTTTTCACCCAAAATTGTGAAAAAAGCTGAAACTGAATGTTTACCAAACACATAAAGCTTTTTTCAGAATCACCTCAGTACCAAACCAGGCCTTAGTCATCTCATTTTTACTGAGTTTTCTTATCAGGGTCAGTCTACGGCTAAAATAATAAATGGGTAAATTACATTTTACCCCCTCAAGTTTGGAGTCAATTACAACTTCTTACAATATTTTAAAACATTTCAATCTCATACGCTCACTACTATTTCATTTCAATTTCATACAACCGTTACTATTTTTGTTAATCATTCCATTATCTGCTTACATGGCCATAGGGGACCCTACAAAATTCGAGCCACGTGGATAAAAACAAATAAAATAATTTTTAATTATAAAATGCACACCCTCTGCATCGTCTCTTTTGCTTCTTGCAAGAACCCAGATCCACCTATAGATGCCGCAACACTATCTCCCTCTCACTCTCACCCAACACCTTCTCAGACTTTCGCACACTCCCTAAACCATGAAAGTATCTTTCTTTTCCCCCTCATCTTTCTTCCCCCTCTCTCTCATCTTTTTCTCTCTCCAAACCTCCATAACATTCTCTCCCCTCTTCAACTTCAACCCACATATGTTCATACAAAACCTAGAAAAATATCGAAAAAGATTGGCATAAGAACGTTGAAAAAATACAAATCCAAAGGGAAAATGAGGAGTGAGATCCAAACCTAACGAGGGCCAACGCGATCGTCGACTTTGATGGGCAACGGCAGAGGACGAAGACGAAGCATCGAGATTTGAACCCGAAGTGGGACGAGAAGCTCGAGTTAACGAATAAATTCAGAACCCAAAACCCATAACCAGAACTCACAACCCAGAATCCAAAACATAGTACCCCCATTTCTGTTAGCCACCCCACCTCTGCTGAAAAAGACCTCTTCGCACCACCACCTACACCAAATAAAGGTTATCACCATTTCCAAAACCAGCCATTTCTTATTCTTGAAAGCCCGACCAGAAACTCCATCGCAGACACCCAAAACCTAGCCCCAATTTCTCAATCAATTTGAATCTAAATTGAAGGAAGAATTCTTGTTTTCCAGAGAGATTCAAGATATTGAAAGAAGATGGAAGAGAGAATGTCCAAATCCATAAATGCAATTTTCATTTTGTCTTTCATTTTTCCGGTGGTGGGCATAGGCTGATTCAGAAATTGGATTAGGGGATTAAGGGGTTTACAGGGGGAAAGGGAGAAGAGCAGAGAGTTATAAAGGTTTGGAGAGAGAAGAAGATGAGAAAGATAGGGAAGAATGAGGAGGAAAAGGAAGATACTTTCATGGTTTAGGGAGTGTGCGGAAGTCTAAGAAGGTGATGGGTGAGAGTGAGAAGGAGAGAGTGTTGCGGTAGCTATGGGTGGATCTGGGTTCTTGCAAGAAGCAAGATGGACGATGGAGGGGGTGTGCATTTTATAATTAAAAATTATTTTATTTGTTTTTATCCACGTGGCACGAATTTTGTAGGGTCCGCTATGGCCATGTAAGCAAATAACATAATGATTGACAGAAATAGTAACAGTTGTATGGAATTGAAATGAAATAGTAGTGAACGTATGAGATTGAAATGTTTTAAAGATATTGTAAGAAGTTGTAATTGACTTTAAACTTGAGAATGTAAAATGTAATTTACCCATAATAAATTCAACACACATTAATTATCGAAACAATTAATTTGGGTTTTCACTGAAATATGTTTAGTTGACTGGGACTAATACACAATGCCTTTAAGAAAAAGATATCGGTATTCTTTTATTTGAACGATGATTTTGTGATGTAGCCACATCTGCGTATGCTTAACAGTCTACATTGATAGTGTAATTGATTGTCCACAAACATAAACATTAACTTTGTTACAGTAATAACATTATTTTTCTTCTAATTCATACATCAAGTGTTAACATCATGTTGTAAAATCATTAAACGTGAAGATAGGATTTCCAAATGCAAATAATGATTATGAGTAACTACATGGCGTCCACAAATAATTTTATTAAAATTAGATACTAGTAACTTTTTTAAAAAAGTATCATAAAAGTTCTCATATTTTAACTTTTTTCACAAATAATAGTATTAGTAAGTTAAATTGTTAGTTATTAAGGGAAATGAGATTAGTGAGTTAACTTTTTTCTTTTTTTACAATTGATTAAAGGGTGATCACAACTTAATATTGAATACTCGAAATCTCCACCTAGAGGACAACACTATAAATAATATTATATATAATTTCATTCATGGTAATATTAGGGAAATCATATATTTATATTACATTGGTGTGTACGGTGTATTATATGATGTGGTAAATAATTTATATAATTATTAATCAAGGAAAATTCATTAATTAATGTGTTAAATATATATCACTTGTCACACTAAATAATAATAAAACACCATCCTAGAGTAATAAAATAATAACAATATAAAGTGCATCACATGTACGTCTGTGTATGTTTTGTGCGATGAGAGAGAGAGAGTGAGAGCACATCAAATCCCCGCCAAGTGTCGCTTGCTCATTTTCTACGCTCTTTCGAAAGATTTTTCAATGTGATTATCATACGAGGTTGTATATTACGTGTCTATATGCACATTTTTTTATTTTTTTACTTTTATTTTTGTATTATTAGACAATGATTCTTCGATTTTTGTACCATCTGTATTCTCGTCACAACTAAAAGTTTCTCCAACTTTTCTGAGTCGTCTTCATGTTCATGTTTTTTTAGGGGTTTTTTTTATTTTTAATCCTTCAAGAAGATTGAAATTTAAAATAAACCTGGTGTTAGATTACATATTGATTATAATCCCTTGATATGCCCTTAATTCAAAATAATTAATGTGCATTTTATTTAATGTCTCCCATTAAATATTTAAATTTATTAACATACAAATTTTTAATTTATATTTTGACCAAAAAAGAGTTTTTTTTTTTAATTTATTAATTTTATTTAACATTCTTCAAACTTGGAAGACTCAATTAATGTAACTAAATGTTAGTACCGAAATATATGCACCAAAATGTATTGTATTAAAATAATGTACCTAAATATGTGTACCAAAATGTATGCATCAAAATGTTAGTACTGAAATATATTATATTAAACTATAATGTACCTATATGTTTGTATCGAAATGTATGTACCGTGTGCACCTAAATGTATGCACCGAAATGTATTATAATGAATTTAATGTACCTAAATGAAGAAGACAAAGTACATCGAAATATATTATATAACAAAAATTAGTTTATCTAAATGTTTACAACAAAAATATATTATGATAAATGAAATGAAAATTATAATTATAATGAAATAAAATTAATACATTAAAAATTAGGAAGAAAAAGAAAAATAATTAAAAAATTAAAATATAATTAATAAATGAGGTTATTAATGTATCAAGGGACTAAAATTAGATTTTAATCTTACGCATAGTTTTAATCTAAAAATAACGAAGTTTTATAGTTTTTTTTATCCCTTCTGCTACTGCATGCTACCTTCCTCTTCCTTTTCCTCGTCCTCCTCTCTTACATATACCCATCCACCCCTCGTATTTTAATCCAAAATATCTTCGGACCCCCCATTTGTTTTTCTTTGTGCTAATTAGTTTCCTACTTGTTGAATAGTTGAATCAACCAAACTTTGAATATCTGTGAGAAGCATCTGAAAATGAACGGTCATCACCACGAGGAAGGGATGCTTACTTCCTCGGAGTACAACTCCGACACCGAGTCCACTCAGTCCACCGGGCCCGGGGGCAGCATCGAGTTCGAAAGACGAGCTTTCAGCGGCCCCCTGGGAACGCCTAATAGCGGCAACCACGCCCCGACCACGTCCTCCAATTCCAACCAGGCGTGGAGGCGGATTAAGAGCGCCAAGTTCGACAAGTCCGGCGGTACGGATAAGACTACTGGTAATACTTCCGACCAAAGCGACGATGATGCTTACGTGGAGATCACTCTCGACATCCGAGACGACTCCGTCGCCGTCCACAGCGTCCAGGCCGCCGGTGGAGCCATTAACGAAGATCCCGAGCTGGCTCTGCTCGCCAAGCGGACGCTGGAGGGGAAGAAGTCGTCGTCGTTCCGGTCGTCGCTTTTGCGGAACACGTCGTCACACATTCGGCAGGTCTCTCAGGAGCTGAAGCGGCTGGCTTCCTTCAGCAAGAGGCCCTCAAACGCGAAGCGGTTCGATCGGACCAAGTCAGCAACCGCCCACGCCTTGAAGAGCCTCAAGTTCATCACCACCAAGACCGGCGCCGGCGCCACCTCCGGCTGGGCCGCCGTAGACAAGCGCTACGACGAGCTCACGGCCAAATCCAACTGGCTCCTCCCCTCTTCCCTCTTTGGCGAATGCATAGGTCTGATCATCTCTCTTTTACCTATGAATGAATAAATCATAGGATTAAAACGACAGAAACAAGAGCAGGATTAGAAAGGAGTGTAAAAATCACTACGTTAATTAATTAGTCAATTGTGAAAGCTAAATTAGTTAACGCGGTTTAAATTACTTTGCAGGTATGAACAAGGAGTCCAAGGAGTTTGCCGGAGAGCTTTTCCGGGCACTTGCTCGGAGGCGGAACATAACCGGCGATATCATCAACAAGGCGCAACTTAGAGAATTCTGGGAGCAAATCTCCGATGAAAGTTTTGATTCCAGACTCCAAACATTCTTTGACATGTACTACACTAACACTTAAACATTACACAAACCATTTAATTTTCATTTATTAGGCTTCTTAATTAATCCAATCTTAGTCATTAAATTAAATATTAAGTTGAATTAATGTGTGTGTGAATGCAGGGTGGATAGAGACGCCGACGGAAGAATCACTGAAGAAGAAGTCACAGAGGTAGGCGACCCGCCATTTGCTGATTACTGCCGGCCACATTTCTCAATTTTTAATTAACTTTAAGCACCGAGCCAAATATGCTTGGAATTATGTAATCGAGTTTTTACTTGCCGATGACATTTCTTTAAGTGCTAATAACAGTTTCCTAAATTGATCGTATATGTGTGTTGCAGATTATAAGCATGAGTGCCTCTGCAAACAAGCTCTCAAACATTCAGAAACAAGCAAAGGAGTATGCAGCTTTGATCGTGGAAGAACTAGACCCGGACAATGTCGGCTACATCATGGTTCAAAATTTGGAAACTCTGTTGCTGCAAGCTCCGGTTGGCCAATCTGTGAGCGTAAACGAAAGCCGGGTTTTGAGTCAGCTTCTGAGTCAGAAGCTGAAGCCGACGCAGGAGAACAACCTGATCCGAAGATGCTACCAGAGAACTAAGTACTTCTTCCTTGATAACTGGCAGAGAGTCTGGGTTATGATGCTCTGGCTCGGCATAGTTTCTGGTCTGTTTGTGTACAAGTTTGTGCAGTACCGCGAAAGAGAGGAGGCATTCGAGGTGATGGGATATTGTGTCTGCATTGCCAAAGGAGGAGCTGAGACTCTCAAGTTTAACATGGCCTTGATCCTGCTTCCCGTCTGCCGGAACACAATTACTTGGCTCCGAAACAAGACCAAATTAGGCGTTGCCGTCCCGTTTGATGACAACTTAAATTTCCACAAGGTAGTAACAAAAACAAAATTTCACTTTCTCATTCGGAGAATCCAATATTGTCTCCAAAATCGAGTGTGAAATTGAATTGGTCTTGCAGGTCATTGCGGTTGGAATCCTTGTTGGAGTTGGACTACACGTGGGGGCGCATTTGACGTGCGATTTCCCACGGATTATACACGCCACCGAAGATGAGTACGAGGACTTGAAACCTTACTTCGGCGAGGAGCAGCCTGGGAACTACTGGTGGTTCGTGAAGGGAGTGGAAGGGTGGTCAGGTATTTTGATGGTGGTATTGATGGCCATAGCCTTCACATTGGCAACTCCTTGGTTCAGAAGAAACAAGCTCAACTTGCCAAAGCCGCTCAAGAAGCTCACAGGCTTCAATGCCTTCTGGTATTCCCACCACCTGTTTGTCATTGTCTATGCTCTCCTCATTGTCCATGGCATCAAGCTCTACCTCACCAAGGAATGGTATCATAAAACGGTGAGTCTTTTGCACTCGAGTTCGAATTCTTCTCCTCTAAATTAAAATAATTTAGAATATCCGTCAAAAGCAGACTTCCTTAAGGTAATTGAGTTGCATGATATTGAGAGTGGATTTACTTCTTTTGGTGGCAGACATGGATGTATTTGGCGGTTCCGGTCGTCCTCTACGCTTGCGAAAGGTTGATTAGAGCTTTTAGATCAAGCATCAAGCCAGTCAAGATTCTCAAGGTACTTAATTAGTTGATTAATTTTTGCTTACCTAGCTATTTAGCTCAAATTCTATCATCAATTTCTTAATTATCTGACACATTGTTATGAACATTATTGAAGGTTGCTGTTTATCCTGGAAATGTTCTTGCACTGCACATGTCGAAACCTCAGGGCTTCAAATACAAGAGCGGGCAGTACATGTTTGTCAACTGCGCTGCGGTTTCTCCTTTCGAATGGTAAACACTCGTACATTTTGTGCACACTATCTTCTAATCATGCCCGATTAAACACACTAATTATGTTCTAATCATATCGACAGGCACCCGTTCTCCATCACCTCATCACCTGGAGATGACTACCTAAGCGTCCACATTCGAACACTGGGCGATTGGACGCGGCAGCTCAAAACTGTTTTCTCCGAGGTTCGTTTAAAATTTTCTAATCACAACTTGTTCATGTTAAAGTTTCTTGCTACAAACCCACCAAAACTAGTTTGATCTCACTAATTAATTGTTTGTGTTGGTTAATTAGGTATGTCAGCCACCAACTGGTGGGAAGAGTGGCCTACTCAGAGCTGATATGCAAGGAGGAAACAATCCTAGGTAATTTTTAATTAGACATGCATACCTTAAAAACAAAAGGAGGATTTAATTAAAATTGAATACTGTGGATTGATTTGTTAATTAATTCGTGTTACAGCTTCCCTAAGATACTGATAGACGGTCCATACGGTGCACCGGCACAGGACTACAAGAAATACGACGTTGTATTGCTTGTAGGGCTCGGAATCGGAGCAACTCCCATGGTGAGCATTGTGAAGGACATCATCAACAACATCAAGATGAAGAGCAGGGAAGACGATGATTCGGAGTCCGCCTTAGAAAGCGGCAGGGCCACTCCGAATGCCTCGAGCCATAACAACAGCAGCAGTGGCAAGAACAGGAGCAACAAAGGGTTCAAGACCAGAAAGGCCTACTACTATTGGGTGACGAGAGAACAAGGCTCGTTCGAGTGGTTCAAGGGGATTCTGAACGAGGTGGCGGACATGGACGAGAAGGGTGTGATCGAGATTCACAACTACTGCACCAGTGTGTACGAGGAAGGGGATGCCAGGTCAGCCCTCATTGCCATGCTCCAGTCCCTCCACCACGCCAAGAACGGCGTCGATGTGGTGTCGGGCACACGTGTCAAATCCCACTTCGCCAAGCCCAACTGGCGCCAAGTTTACAAGGATATCGCTCGCCGCCATCCGGATAGCCGAGTGGGTGAGTACAAAAGAAACTTCTTCCTCACCAACCTCACCCACCTTCTTTTGCCTACCACTTCATGCTTTGAAAATTTCCAATCTGACTAAATTAGAATAACACGTTGGCGTATCATAACTGATTCATAATCGTTGATGTAAGCGAGCTCTATTTTAAACGCACATTCATCACCGATTAATAATCAATGCCGCCCTCCTAATTAAATCCAACGTTGTTAATCATAATTATCTTTGTATCATTAATTGTAATCGTGACAAATTGATGATTGTGCAGGGGTGTTTTACTGTGGGGCACCGGCACTAACAAAGGATCTGAAGGAATTGGCGTTGTACTTTTCACACAAGACCACCACGAAGTTCGACTTCCACAAAGAGAATTTCTAATTAATTATTCTAAGTAGATTGAGTAAAGAAGGAGAGAGAGAGAGAGAGAGATTAGAGTCTGTAATTATCATTAGTTGATCTATTGCTTATGTAAGTGTAATCAAATTAGAGGAGTCTGGTTTTTGCGCACTTATTTTTTGCGCACCAAAAGTGGAAAAAAGAAAAGAAAGAAATAATGGGGTACAGTAAGGGTCCACCGCATGTGGTAGGTGTGCAATAATACATACCGCTAACAAGGAATGTGGGGACAGAGAAAAAGGGAGGACCCACCAATAGTGTACATAGATTGATGGAACCGGATTCTCTCTCCAAAACATGAGGCCGCTGAGTAATAAATCATGGTTGTTGAAATTTGACTTAACGGCTATAATTATTATAACTTTACTTCTTATTTGTAGCTGTTGGATTAAATTTCAACGGTCTATAATCATTGCTCAACAGCCTCAGCTTTTTGGGATCCGGAGGGGATCCGGTTCCTAGATTGATATCCCAATTGCAAATATGATCAAGTTTTTTGTTTTATTTTTTTGGGTATTTTGGATAAGCTTTTGTCCACATTTTATCGGTGCATTCTTTTCTTTATATATACAGGTGGATGTCTTTCTTTGAATTAAAAGAGTTTAATTGATTGGATGCAGAAACAGAAAGTTTTTAATTGATTAAGGATAAGAACCTTTAATAATTTAGATTCAGATTTGGATTATCTATATCTTAGTGTTCACTACATTGAGCATTGCTTTATGGCGCTCTCCAAAACCCTTTGTTAATTGACCAAAAAAACCACAAAGGCACAACTTGGATACATTCTTCTATCCGGTAGCCGGATCACGTTGCCCATTTGACGGCAGACACAAACAAGAGGCCCCCTTATTGAAGTCGGTGAGAGCAAGGCTCGTGTATTTAGAAGAGAGGATCCTCGCCGGATCCTCTTTGTTAGATCTTAATACAGAAAAAGTTTCCACTTATTTGTATTGTTGCTGGACACGTGACGTAGTCTGAACAAAATGCAAAAGCGGAACAAATACTTTTCTAGTCCAGGGTCAATCATGATGATGTATTTCCCTTAATTCTTAAGTCTTGAGTCCTTAACCCACCTCCCATGGCCCCAAAACACTAGAGGTTCCTTTTTTGATCATTTTATGTGTGTATAATAACCCATGCCTAAAATTGTTTTATAAGGAAGTAGTACCTTTAAAATGATGATAATTATCCATGACCATCATTAGTAACACTTGATTAAGATACATTTCAAATGTCAACTCATCCAAACAAATGAATGTCAAATCAAGACTAAGGAAGAAGTTATCCTTTATGACATCTTGCATCCATTACCCTCTGATGGAGCATTAGGGCCTATGATGGGCTATTCAACATTTGCCATGGTAGGAAGTGGACTTTGTTGACAAAAGGGGCTACAAGGAGAAATTATACGAGGCCCTCCGTGTGGATCCCACCCTCAACACCGACCTTTGCATGAAGGAGCTGCCACGTGCGACCGCCCTACGCGTCGCAAGACAGTCAATTTGGTAACGCACATAGTTTTAGTATGAAATACCATTTTGACATGGCAAGCTGGCATTGTGTCTTTCAACATGCGGGGTTTGTTGTTAAATAATGGTAGGAGCTGAATTTGTCCACATACATATATTTCAAAAGGAAAATCTATCGTTTTGACATAAAAGATGTCATCCATGATCGTCAACTTCCAAGAGCTATGCTTTCAATTGCCCTTGGACCCACAAGAGAAGTTACAAATAAACCCGTGTTTGACTTTCAGGGGAGATCAAATCTTCTGCATCCATATTGTCTATCATTAATTGACACATGCCCAATTTATGATAACAAAACTAAAGAGAGTTAAGTTTATAAACACATGTCAATCAATGATAGAGGCCACACACAAACTGGGTGCAAAAGATTTGAACTCATTTCAGGGTGATTAGTGGTAATAAGAAACAACAATCTTTGTCTAATGAAGACTCATATCTTTATTGCATCATGTCTACATGCATCCGTGCGTGGCACCGTGTGTGCGCGGAGATTAACAGTTGTAATCAGTATCTTAATCCTATGACAAATACAAAATCATACCCGACCCAACCTTAAAATCAACAAAAACCATCATTTTGATGAACATCAAATTCTAAATGCACATTATGGCTAAAACAGCAAAAAGAAAAAAACCTGCTACGATCAATGCATTAGTAACAGTGGCACTAGAAACATACCTTGTTCATTTCACATCATCGATGTAATTGGCCCTTGTCACGCCATATAATGCAAAGAGACGATGTGAACAAGTCCTAGCTGCCTCAGACAAAAATCATTATTCAGCATTTAGTGTCACTAAACCAAAGAAAGATGTAACGGAATCTTCGCAGACTTGACAACGCAAAGACTTGTACAGTTCTACTATTGCAGCAGAGAAAATAGCAGCAAAATACATAGCCACAATTTATTCCACCAGATCTTTCAGCTTCGCAGTAACAACTGTGATGGTACCTTCATCTTGCTAGGTAAAACCACTTTCAGTTTATAGCATGCATGAGAACATGGGAACTTTGACATGATCGCAAAATTACTTGTATAAATATATTTAACTAATCAATTGTCAGTTAAAAATGGGAGCATTAAACTGTCTTCCCTACGGTAGCTCTTTCTACATGCCTTTGCTTAGTTTTCAAGAAACTCCACAATGTTATTAGAGTAGGCAAAGGGAAGAAACAATAAAATAGTACATCATCCACCAACGCAGATTGCAGATAAAAACAAGGGATCTCAACAGCAAAACTTCCAGCAGCAGCAGAAAATGGTAATGTTCTACCAAGTTTTAGGGTTTACAAATCTATCACTGCCCTTTTTTCAAGTCCTTGTCATTAGAGTTAACTAGGTTACTAGAGTCGTGACTTGGAGATGATTCGGTCACTACATTTTCAGTAGAGTACTTCTTAATTCTCAAGGAAATAAGAATGCTTGACACAATTCCTAGTAAAGGAAAAAGGTACGACCAAATTTGAGATTTTTGAGAGCCCGATGCCGAAGAAACAGCAGCACCAGCCAGGCTGCCAATGGATGTGTTTTGTAAAATCATCGGCATGCATCCAATAACTGTCGGCAGCAGAAAATCCACGACAAACCGAACTTTTGTTGCAGCAAGGGCATAATTTATAATGTAGGATGGCATTGGCGAGAACCGGGCAAGTAGGACAAACCTCCAACCATCTCGCTCAACTCCTCTGGATAGAACATTGAAGTACTTATTCTTCTGGACCCAGTCCATTGCTGAACTTGAACTCTTGAATATTAACCTGCAAACACCACAGCATTAAAACAGTACCTAAAAGCAAATAATATAAAACACACATACACAAACTTCAACCTAATCAATATAGCATTAATCCCAACAACTGGAGCAGGGGGGAATTACAGTTGATGCAGTCAGTTGTCAACTTGTCATATGAAGAACGTTAAGCAATGCTGCTCACGTATTTGCGCACCTCTCGCTGTTTTGGTGATTCTATGAATTGTATTTGTACTAAGATACTAATATGCATTTCCCATTGCAGGGAGGTTAAATCTTCTGCAGAGGCCCTCATCTAAATCAAAATTTAAAACAAACTTGTCCTTTACTCAAAATCAAACCTGATTCTCTCAACGAATGCACTAAATATTAAGGGCAATATTGTAAATGCATTATCTAGGGATAATACTTAGAGATTAAGGAAAATTGTTTGTTGTAATGGTTTTGTTAGCCTACACAACTTGTATATATATATTCAGATTGTAATCTTATTCATAAAGTGAAATGAAAATATACTTTCTCAATATGGTATCACTCGCCCTAGTCCGACGACATCTCTCTTCGACCCCAACTTTTCCCGCTTCTCTGCTACTCTGATCTTGATCGTCATCTCTGATTGTTCGTCTTCTCCTTTCTGTATCTCTAGTCATGGCTCCCGCCGTCTCTTCCTCTTCGGCATCGGATTCTCCAATTCTTCCACCGCCTGAATCTTCCAACCCTAATTCTTCAAATTCTGCCCCAATTACCATACAGAACATTGGATCTATGGTTCCAATTAAGCTTACCACTACCAATTACCTGACATGGAGTGCTCTTTTCGCTCCAATTTTTCGTCGATACAATCTCACAGGTCTGATTGACGGTTCTTCGCTGGCGCCGCCTCAATTTCTCATCGATTCCTCAGGCAATCGCAATCTTAATCCGGCGTATGTTGCTTGGTTTGAGAATGATCAAAACATTCTCATTTGGATCAATTCAACTCTCTCGGAATCCCTAATTCCTTATACTGTTGGAGTTTCCTCGGCTCGAGAACTATGGGCAAAATTGGAGTCTCGCCTCGCTGCTGCCTTACATTCTCACATCCACGAACTCAGATCTCGACTTCGTAGTCTCACCAAAGGAGATCTCACAGCCGCTCAATATCTTCAACGCACTGAGGAGATTGCTGATGCTCTTGCCAGTGCTGGTGCTCTCGTCGAAGATTCAGAATTGCTCTCTGTCATTCTCCATGGCTTAGCTCCTGAATTTGACTCATTCGTGGATGCCATTCAGTTTCGTCTCGGTTCAACTACTATTGATGAGCTACATGGTTTGCTCCTTAGCAAAGAGATCCAACTGAACAATCACAAGCAAAGTACACCGGTGTCTTCCTTTCAGGCCTACAACACCTCCACTAGCCTTCTTCCTCAGCCTGTTCCTTCTCTTTCTCAAGGCTATGTTGCTCAGCATTCGTTCTATTCTCACAATCAAAATCGTGGCCTGGATCGCAACTTTACTCGAAGCAACCACAATAATCGTGGCAATTTCAGGCAAAACAACAATTAGAGGTTCACAAATTTCAATCGAGGCAACAATCAGCGTTCAAATCGAGGAGCTCGGCCAAATTTTTCATCCAACAGGAAACTGTCTTGTCAAATATGTCGTCAATTTGACCATGAAGCTTGTGACTGTCCTCATCGCATGGACCCTCACTATAATGGCAAGTCATCCCAAACTGCGTTGGTTGCCAACACCTCCAATTCTTCTTCTCCATGGATTGTCGACTCTGGAGCAACTTCTCACATGACCAACAACTATGCCTCTCCAGAATCCTGAAGTTTACACAGGACCTGAACAAGTGTATATTGGTGATGGCAAAGGTTTGCCTATCACTCACTCTGGTTCTTCTTCTATTACAACTTCACATAGTAATTTTGCACTCAAACATGTCTTATTTGTGCCTGACTGAAGCATAATCTCCTCTCTGCAAATCAATTTCTTATTGACAATCAATGCTCCATGCATCTTTATCCCTCTCACTTTACTGTGAAGGATCTTTCTTCGGGGATGATGCATTTTAAAGGTCCTGTTCAGCATGGTTTCTATCCATTTTCTCAATCTTCTCACACTGGTGACAAGCGTACAGCTCTTACTGCTACTACAAAAGCTTCCAGGACTCTGTGGCATGGACGGTTGGGCCATCCTTCAGTCAAGATTCTAAATAAGCTAGCTTCTCAATCTTGTATCCCTGTGTTACAAAATAAGACCACTTCTTTTTGCTCAGCTTGTGCATTAGGAAAGTGTTTTAGATTGCCATTTGTATCCACTACTTGTACTACCACGAAACCACTAGAACTCATTCATACAGATGTTTGGGGACCCTCACCTATAGCTTCTCAGGATGGTTTCAGGTACTATGTCATATTTGTGGATGATTTTACTCGATACTGTTGGTTCTACCCTCTGAGATACAAATCTGATGTACTATCAGTCTTCATGCAATATAAATCTTTGGTTGAAAATGTTCTGTGCACCAAAATTATTACCTTGAGATCTGATTCTGGTGGTGAATTCATGAGCACTATGTTCTCTACGTTCTTGGCACAACATGGCATTCAATATCAGTTATCTTGTCCTCACACCCCAGAACAAAATGGGTGTGCAGAACGCAAACACAAGCATCTTGTGGAAACTGCACGGACTCTTTTTGCAGCACCTAAAGTTCCTCACTTATATTGGGTCGATGTTTTTGCAGCTGCAATCTATCTCATTAACAGGTTACCTACTCTATCTCGGCTCTCACCTTGGGAGTCTCTTTTCAAGAAAATGCCTTGTTATAGCACACTGAGAGTTTTTGGTTGCCTCTGTTTTCCGTGGTTAAAGCCTTATACCTCTTCTAAGTTGGATGCTAAGAGCAAGCCTTGTGTTTTCTTGGGCTACAGTCTCAATCATAAGGGGTACAAATGCCTTGATACAGTCACCGGAAGAATCTACATCTCTCGGCACATTCTCTTTGATGAAAGCACTTTTCCATATTACAACCTTCCTCCTTCTTCCGCTCCTTCCACATTTCAAACTACAAGTACATCTTATGCTATTCCATCTTCCTTAACTTTTACATCACTTACTCCAACCTCAACACCACCTACCTTTTCTGGAGCATCCTCGCCACCTCCATTATTCACAGAACCAACACCATCTCCACAACCACCACCACCACTAAACAATCACCCTATGCAAACCCGATCTAAGTCCGGTATTTACAAGCCTAAGGCTCTTACTGCCACCAAACATCCTC
This sequence comes from Heteromeles arbutifolia, assembly GCA_024362995.1. NCBI lineage: Eukaryota > Viridiplantae > Streptophyta > Magnoliopsida > Rosales > Rosaceae > Heteromeles > Heteromeles arbutifolia. The sequence continues at coordinate 28,344,638 of JANCRC010000006.1, forward strand.
TTCCCCCTCATTTGTCTCTGGATTATATTCCTACAACTTATCTACAAGCCTCTAAACACTCACATTGGCGCCAAGCAATGCAGGAGGAATTCAATGCTCTCCTTCATACTCAAACATGGTCCCTTGGTCCCCATCATTCCTCTCAGAACGTAGTAGGCTGCAAATGGGTTTTTCGCATCAAACGAAAACCTGATGGCTCCATAGATCGCTACAAGGCTCGGCTGGTTGCCAAGGGCTTTCACCAACAGGAAGGTCTCGATTACACTGAAACGTTTAGCCCTGTGGCTAAACCTATGACAATCAGAATCTTACTCACCATGGCTGCTCAATTTGATTGGTTTTTGAACCAACTTGATGTTAGTAATGCATTCTTGCATGACACTCTCTCTGAATCTGTGTTTATGCAACAACCACCCGGATTTGAAGACTCTACCAAGCCACATCATGTGTGTTAGCTTCATAAATCCTTATATGGTCTAAAACAAGCTCCCCGAGCTTGGTATGACTGCACTTGCTTCTCTTGGCTTTGTTGGTTACAAATCCTTGGTCTTTGTTCTAGTGTATGTGGATGACATTTTAGTCATTGGGCCTTCATCTGTTGATTGTCAAAATGTGATCACACAGCTCAGCAATCTGTTTCCTATTAAGGATCTTGGTCCTTTACACTATTTTCTCGGTCTCGAGGTCAAACGATCTTCTACTGGTATTTTCCTATCACAGACTAAATACATTCTGGATTTGCTTACTAAAGCCAAAATGGTTGGTGCCAAACCCTGCAACACACCACTGAGCACTTCCAAGATTGATCATGATTCTCCTCTTCTTGAAAATGCTTCTGAATATCGGTCCTTGGTGGGTGCTCTTCAATATCTAACATGGACAAGGCCGGATCTCAGTTTTGCTGTAAATCTTGTGTGCCAGTTCATGCACACTCCCAAGGTCTCTCATTTCCAGGTTGTCAAGCGAATACTCAGATATCTTAAGGGCACAATTGATCACGGTCTCTGGTTCTCCAAATGCTCATCTTTTCCATCTATCACGGCCTTTTCAGATGCTGACTGGGCTGGTTGTGAGTTAGATAGGCGATCCACTGGAGGTTACTGTATTTTTCTGGGTAATTCTATCATTAGTTAGAGCGCTAAAAAGCAACCCACTGTTGCTCGTTCCTCTACCGAGGCAGAGTATCGATCCCTTGCCAACACTGCCTCTGAGATCACTTGGATTTGTCAATTACTTGCAGATATTGGCTATTGTCTATCTTGTTCTCCTCAACTTTGGTGTGACAACGTTTCTGCTATATCCCTTGCCAAAAATCCTGTTTTTCATGCTCGGACAAAGCATGTAGAGATTGATTATCATTACATCCGCGAAAAAGTAGTTGCCAAGCAAATCTCTCTTCACTACATCTGCTCACAAGACCAAGTGGCTGATATCTGTACAAAATCCTTGTCTACAGCCAGATTTTTGTTCCTCAGAGACAAACTTCAACTTCGACTTCGCGTACCTCAGTCTCGTTTGAGAGGGGATATTAAGGGCAATATTGTAAATGCATTATCTAGGGATAATACTTAGAGATTAAGGAAAATTGTTTGTTGTAATGATTTTGTTAGCCTACACAACTTGTATATATATATATTCAGATTGTAATCTTATTCATAAAGTGAAATGAAAATATACTTTCTCAATAGTAAACAACTCAGCATAAAGCTAACAATTTTAACTCTATTGAATCCTTTAATACTTCAAAAGCTTAGAGCTACCTCTACGAAATCATAAATTTCAGTCATTATCTCATTGAATAAGGAAAAGGGTATTAGGCATTTTGTGGTGGGGTGATTCCATGGTAATTTTGTATTAAAGTTTTCACCTTTGCATCACTACAAGAAAAGCATAAAACTTTGAAATGATCACTGTCCTGTGTCTGTCAGTTACCAAATCTAACAGTGATATTATATACATTTAGATTAAAGAGGAGCCTAATTTACCCAAATCACTTGTCAAATTGCTCAAACGAAAAGGCAAAAGTATTGAAATTTGAGTGATACCTGCCAATCCAGAAAGAGAAGGAAGCGCCGAGCAGCTTGGCGGCAAAGACGCAGAGGACAGCCGGGAAGAAGCCGAAGAGCATAGAAGCGGCGGCCTCGAAGAAGACGGCGTAGGGCAGGCAGAGAGCGAGAGTGATGGTGTGGATCGAAACGTACAATGGGATGGCCCATACTCCCAGGCGATCGGACAATTCAGTAAACACCTTGAGCACAGCGTCCTTGTCCAACCCATAGTGCTTGCTCAGCTCCCTCCCTATTCCGATTATCGCCACAGCCGCTCCGATTGTCCACCACCTCTTCGCCATTTTCCTTTCTTCTCTGCTCTCGGCAACTCTTTCTCTCTCTGTGGGATACGGAATAGTGAGATGGGTGCTGATGGGTCGGACACAGTTTCATCATGTAGGCTATATTTGGGCCATTTTCTTTTTTGGGCTTTGGCTTCACTTCATCTATAATCTGAGTGAGGCTTTTATGCACGTAGGGATGTCAATTTTAACCGTTAAACCGGATAACTGTGGATAACCGCCCGAATGGATTGGATTTGGATATGAAAATTCGGGTATGGTTTGGATATGGGGAAAAACCGTTTATATTATTCGGTTATGCTTTTGGATATGGTTATAGAGGTCCCAAAACCGTATCCATAACCGAATCCGATCCGATTAGTAAATAATATAATTTATAGATAATATAATAGTATAATATATATATATATATATATGTATTTGTATATCCATTATTCACCAAACCATTACCTTGAGAATACAAAAGTTGCATTTTGTAGGAAAGTAAAGTTTTGAATCAAAATCAGTGCGAACTCAATGGTGCTTTTAGGACATAACAAAAACAAGCCAACATCATCAGTGTTTTAATTTTTATACTCGACAAGATCCATTCATTGGATCATTTTATACATCAAATGTTTAATGAAGAAATTGATATCTACTAACTTATAATTTCTCAATTGAACGAATATATTTTTTGTATTGACGAAGATGGATATACCCGTTAACCGATGAGGAATCCGTTACCCGGTGGGTATGGTTATGGATAATACCCGATGGTTAATTTGCAGTTATGGATATGGTTAATTTTCGTGGTTATGGGGATGGTATAGCATTTTCGTCCCCAAACTGAACCGTTGCCATCCCTATATGCACAAATGGCGGGTTTACTTATATGCAATCGGAGTTGGAATTTTTCTCATTCTTGACTTTTTTTGGCTAAAACATTAGTTTTGAAATTATAATTTTTTTTTTTAACACATAAATGAAATAAAATAAAATAAATGTGAACTTCACCTCAAAATTCGTGGCTGGTGTGGAAGTTAGACTTGTTGCTATGGGGAGGCTAAAATGCCTTTGTGAGTCTTTCCGACCCCCGAAAGAGGTGGATAACCGTGGCTTGCCACCAGTTGTTCCCCTTAAAAAAAAAAAAAATTCACCTCAAAATTCATATTCTAACACCTTAAAAATCACGAATCAAATCAAGGATATCAACAGATCTCACTCCCATACCTTTTCCCTCCATGATTCATGACTTTCTCCCTTTTTTTTTTTTTTCCGACAAACGATTGCGTTAGTGAGTTAAATATTAGTTGTTAGGGGGAGAAGGATTCGTGGGGATCAAATTCGCACTAGATGCATAAGCATGATTATTTTTCTCCACTACGGTGAAAACACAATTTGTGGACTCCCTCTCTTCCAACTTCCAAGTAATTAACATATTTTAAGAATGTCATTTTTTAAAGAAAAAAATCAAAATTCCATTTTGAACAACAGCCAGAACAATTCAAATTTACCATTATTTATTCTCATTTCTGTTTGAACTTTACTTTTATTTTAACAAACGATATTATCTACATTAAATGAGTGGGCTAAGTCTCTGTTTGGACCCAAAATGACAATTTGGGCCAAGTTTAGAGCTACTCTCGGCCCAGCGGTCTTCCAGAGGTATCATGGGTCGGCTAGGTCACCATGAACTGTCCAGTTAGATCCGGCCAAGTCCTAGTGCAAGAAGGATTGATCTGGATAAAGACGAAGTAGTTAAATCCTGGTACGACAGGGAGTCTTAAAGCTGAAAGCGCTGAGAAGTAGGAATGAATCTAGTTCATTATAGAGCTTGGTTCAAAGACCTATTGGAACTTGGATTGGCCGAAACCTAATCGGATTGGATTAATGGGTCCTAATCAGAGTACATCTCTAGTTCAGCCAAGAGCAGGCTCGTTGCTATAAATACAAGTTACTGTGCAACATTTCAGGCCCCTTCAATTCAACACACAAACTGCCATGCGCAAATTCTCGCTCTACGCGAAACCTTTCAACAACCTTGAGATTTTATCCTTCTCCCTTTTCTTCCGCCAACACATCTTCAGTTTGGATAAACAGCACTGTGAAGGCAACCAGCAACATCTTTAGTTTGGATAAACAGCACTGCTTCGAGACCGACTAGTTATTTATCCAAGTCTCGATCGACAAGGATTTTCGAGTCCTTGTTGGTATAGGTCATCTCATTAGTCTTCTCAGCGAAGTGAGGTGTTACAGGTTACTACATTCGACACATTGAAAGCTGAATCTGATATTGAATTTCGCAGAACTAGCAGCCTCGTCTTCAGGCTCTAGAACCCGAAGGCTGAGACATGTTCCTTCCTCGGCTGCAATCGCAAGATCAAGAAGTCAGCAGCGCACCCAACGCCACACCAACACATTTTACTCCGCGGCCGAACTCGGTCGACGAGTTGGCACACCTCGCACACAACCGAAGGACGTAGTTAGCTTATTAATTACTCGGCCTGCGCGCCACGTCAGCTTGGTAGTTTTTAGGGTCAACAACCTCACAATAGGCTAGCAATAATGTGGTTCAAATTCGTTTTTGTGGAGAATTAAACTTAAGACCTCTCACTTACAAGTGAAAATGAATACCACTAAACTGTAGTAATAAGTGACATGTTTCAACTTTATTTAAAAAATGATATGTTTTGCACATTTTAGGTCACAAAAGCGTTTCAGATTTGTACGATGTTTTGCATGAATGAACATTAAATAAGGTCTTAAAATATAGACAATTTTGATCGTGAAATGCGGTATGAATAGCTCTAGCACGATTCGTGAATCACGCGATAAACTGGTGTGGCAATTGGCATGTCCTATTTACCAGTTTGGTCGACTTAGTTTTCAGTCCTTTTCCTTGAATACCATTTTGATCAGTACTTTTCCTTCAACTTCGACACCTGAACACGTGCGTTTCCACTAGACCAACCTGGTCAAAGATAGAATGGTCGATCCACTTGAGGAAAAACAAATGTATTCAACACATGCACGTTTGCTTTTGTTGTTGTACTGTTTTTTTTTACTGTGTTTTTCCATAAAGGACGAGACTGGATTGGTGGATGAGGAGTCGAGTTGATGGAGTTTTCGTGTGTGTGGTAATGCTAGTGTGCATTTGCGTGACTCAACAATAACAACTTCTCATTAAGTTTTATAACAATCTCCACGTTCATACTATATGGTTCATTGCATCAAAATACTTTTATCCATGGAAAGTGTTAGGCCATCTTCAACCGAGAGCTGGTCAGATGGCTCATTTTAGTCCTCTGGTCCTCCAAGAAATTAATATTTTAATGAACAATGCAGGATCATATTTATTATCATCTCCAATCAAGGGCCAAAGGGCCAGAGGACTCGTTTTAACCCTGTCACAAAAAATCATCTTCAACCGAGAGCCATAGGGCCAAACATAATTTATTATTTAAAAACTACAACTTAAATTCAAATCCAACGGCTAAGTGACATCATTGTTGCACATCTTTGGGCCCAAAGAAGCATGGAGTATGCGTTTAAGTTTTATGTTGTTAAATGTTTTTAAAAATGGTGTTTAAGTTTCATGTTGTTAAATGTTTTTTTATGTTGTTTAATGTTATTTAATGTTATCTAATGTTGTTTAATATTGTTTAATGTTGTTTAATGTTACTTAATGTTATGTAATGTTTAATGGTTCATGAAGATATAGGGAAAAAAAGAATTTTAAAAATGTTTTAAACAAATTTTGTAATAAAAAAAAATTCAAAAATAACGGCTAGCTGACATCAGCTAACCATTGGGGGGGTTTGAATTCCAGCCCGGCCCGGGGCCGGCTGGCTGGCTACATTGGGCCGGCCAGTTGGCCCTTTGGTCCTTTTTTGTCCAGTGGGGCCCACGAGCCCTTTCGCCTGGCCCTCGGTTGGAGACAGTTTTCGGGCTATTTTCGAACATTTGGCCCTCTGGACCCTTTGGTTGGGGATGGCCTTACCTGCTGTTGGAGATCTATACTTATCTATCTTTATTTGTTCTCGTAATAAATTTTGTAGACTCATATATATATATAAACTAAATCTATATTCTGATCACGTGATAAGCGTTGTAAACTCGTATATGAGAACAAAGATATGTTATGATATTGCAAAAAAACTCTTCTATTATATAAATCCAAATAGATTAGTTGGCTCCACGTATATGACACCATGAGAAATTGCATATTGACTCAATTAGAAAAAAATAAAATTAATACCAAAATCACAATAGAAAAATAGAGTTTCAATATCTATTGACACCCCATGTTATAGTTTATTGTCTCTTATCTTTTCTAAAATATTTTTTATGGGTGAAGTTTTCTAACGTTTTGTTAGGTACTTGTTCCATCAACCTTGTCGATATATACTTTTACTCTAAAAAAAAGTAACAGAAGTGTTTCTCCTGCAGGGTTGAGACAACTACATTGACATTTTTTTAGTGAAAATTTCTGCATGGACAATTTTGGAAATGCAGACGGGCGTCGGGCACTTTGGCTTTGCCAACTTTGCTTTGACTAGGTAATGCTTTGATGGGTCCTGAGTGAATGACCTAATTGAGGAGCGATTCTAAACAAGAATCTTTCAAAGTTGTCCATGCATCCAAACTCAAACATTAGTTACCGAGCATGACGAGAGAGATATAGACAAATTATAATAAAAAAATTCATATCATTGAAGAGAGAGAAATTTAAACATAGAGTGTTATAGACCCAAGTGATAATTAAGTTTTGGTTCCTTTTTAATCAAAATAGGTTAGGTTAATTAAACTTGACATGTGTAAAGTAATTTGTTGTATTTCATGTGCAAAAGCACCAAATTTATAAAAATTTATATCGCCAGAAAAGAAAAATATGACAACAGTTGTGAAAAATATGGAGGCATATTAAGAGAATAACCTACGTACAACTGGTGAATTAAGTTTGCAGCATATGATATCAAAATTCCACCGAATACTGTTGGTTTCACTTGTCGCTGATGATTGCTAATAGATGTTTGAAACTCTGGTGAGTACACATTCAAATTGCATGTAAGTTTCTCACACAAGAAAAATTAATTAATGACGATAATCATGGCTTGACCGATAATCTACAATTCTACATAACTAATGGAGAAAATTAAGTGCAATAAACAAGCTTCTGTAAGTAAGCCAAGAATGTGACTATATATAGAAAAGTACGTAGGGTTTAAGAACTCAATACCATATGCACTAAATAATCCACAAACATGTAAAATGCAATGGTATTCAAATTTATAAGCATTTTTCTCTTTTGTCTTGGAACATCTTTGTAGTCTAAACCCTTCAGAATTTTGTTTAGTTTTCACCACAGTTAGAGTGCGAAGTGCCAGCAAAGAGACACTAATCCTTGTCGTACGCAACGTAATTAACTTTACTACTATTCTCTACGGAGGTTTAGCCGAAAGGGACTGGGGAATCGACTATCCAGGGACCAAGGGTGTGTTGGTTGAAGCGAGGGTCGTTTGAATACGAATTTACAGGCATCACACAACCGTGCATCTATTTGTATTGAAATGCTACCGTCTGCTTAAACTACTGTCTTAGCATGTGCATGCTGCATATAAAGTGACCGATAATGTGCGGTCGTTAAACTCAACGTGTGGATAGTCTGTTAAGACTCTACAATAATAATTTTTACACTCTCGTTTTCGGTTTTTGTACCCTTTTCTTCTATCTATTAATGATAAAGATCACCTTATGAACTTTGATGCAAGAGTATAATTATCCGATCTGAGATTACACTCTCAACAATCCTGGACAGATAATTTAAACTATTCACAAATACACATTTTAAAATATTCCGAGCTAGGGACGCACAACTGACTGGTTAGAATGCAACCTGGGACCAATCAAGATCTAATTGTAATTTACTTTTGGTTCAGAGTTGGAGAGGCCAAATGAGAAAAAAGGATTATCATGATATATTTTAATTGGGATCGAATTAGAGAATCTAAGATTGTGGTAAACTTGTTTAATTGTAGAAGTTGGGAATGGTGGTGTGTGCGTCACGCATGGGGTGGTCAGTGGTGTTACTGTTACGTCCATGGGGAAGTGCATTCTCCTGTCACCCTTTCCTTAGACCATGCAACGCGCGCACAAATTACAGATGTATTATTTTCTTGCTACGCAACAAAAAAAAACTGTATGGATATATGTATTTTCTACTCTTGGTATCTTTTTTCAACACAAGGATATTCTAAATTAGTACTCTAATCTACGTAAAAAAAAGATATGAATCGAACTTAAGTGGAAACGAATAAGCACAATCTGTTGACCAACTTACTTAACTAATCAGATCTTAACATTTTTGATAATTTTTCGTTATTTTTTCATAAACATTGGTGAGTAGACCACCATTTGTGACCATTAAATCTTTTAACTGTTCAGAGTTTTGCTACACACATGATGCTTCTTATGTATTGATGTATACTAAAAAGGACGACCCCAAGTGAATAAGACTCCTCGTTTTATGAGAGTTTTGAGAAAACATCTATTATATGCAGCTTTACCCTTATAATAATTAGTAGCTATTAAATTCTTAACCGTTAAATGTTTAAGTACACATCAAATTATTATGCATATATACACCAAAACATAATAGAGTTATCATTCGCTTCCTCTCTATAATAATTTATCTGCTCATCTGGCTCTTCTGACTACAATAACTCGATGTTCCCCTCCTATGCATATTGTGCCAAATATATGGATAAAATTAAGAATCCAGCATGCCCGCATATGGGATAGTATCTTTACACCAAAATATTTATTTATTTGTATGTCTCCTCCCAAATTACTATTTAGTATCTAAACCAAAATATAGTAATTTAAGAGGGTCGGATTTGGACCACATATTATTTCATAGATAAAAGGCGGGATCTGGGATTTAAATAAGCTTGGCCTCAATTGGCGTTCGAGAAGAAATTGCTGTCAAACCAAAGTGTCCAACTTTCAAAATTAACAAACAAAAGTAGATGCTAAGTACTATCTGATGTCCCACGGACAAATAGAAATCAAAGCTTTACCCGGGTCTATCGGCCCCCCTCTTCTTCTCTCTCTTTCTTTTCAGTCTTCAGTCCTACTCTAAAATCCAAGCTGTCCAATTAGAAAACAACTTACATGTGTCTCTATATTATTGAAACGAACGCAAAGGTAGCTTCTCTTTGTATTAAGTTTAAATCTCTTTTCAGTAGTTTAGTTATTCAGTACTACAGTCTGGTGATATTCCTTTTCATTTAGGAGTGAGAGATCTTAGGTTCGAATCTCGTAGATAGAAATTCGATACCAAATTAAGTTGCCCATTGTGCGACTTAATCGAACTCCCCCCTTTCCTTAGTATAAAAATATCGATGTATTTAAAAAAAAAAATCTCTTTTTAATAGTTTAGATTAGATTAAAAGAGAGAGCTCCAAACATCTGTTCATTGTACATCGTGAGACCAGTTTTCGTTAGATATTTTTTATATTCAATTTTAAATAAAATAATTTATAATGATTTTTTACCGCACGATGTACGATTAACGGATGTAATTCGAAGATCCTCGAAATCCTTACAAAGAGGATCCGGTGAGGATCCTCATTCAGATTAAAATGCATTTGTATAATAACATGATTTTCTTTGGGTGCTTTGGACCGGTACTACGAGTTTTTTAATCGATATATCTTTGCTCAAAAATATGAAAGTTAAGATTGAAGAGTACTTTTTGGAGTAGGATTTTGTGCCCTCCTATTCTTATCCCTTTCCCTCCTCCTCTCCTCTAATACTTTGTTTTTTGTCTTATTTTCTCTATAAAAAAATCAATTTAAGTTGTTGATATAGTTTAATCGTAACCATTCAAATAAGAGATGAGAGAATGGGAGAAAGGAAAGAATCCTCATCCAAAATTTTTTATAATAACATGGTGCACATTCCATTCAAACCCACATAGTCGTACATCGATCAACAATTATATATAAACCCCAAGAAACCCACCTCATATCGTGTTAGCTTGGAATCAATTTTCTCAAACCCCACACGCCATACCCAAAAGCCACAACCCTTTTCCCTCTCTCGGTAATTTAATCGAACACCTTATCATCATCCATCTTTCTATGCTGAAAGTCCCCAACAAATTACATCTCTCCGATCTCACACATTGACAAATGACGTTGCGATTCTTCACTCTCCAAATGATGCCGTGGTGCTTCCAGTTAATGGGCAGCCACCGCATCTCTCGCGCGCAGCTCCGTCCCAACGACCAAGCCCGCCCGATCTGCACGGTCAAGCTTGTCAAATCGGACGGCCTTGTGTTGATCTACCACCGGCCAATCCACGTTTCGGAAGTCATGACGGAGTTTCCGAAACACCAAGTGTGCCGGTCCGATTCATTCTACATCGGGCAGAAGATCCCGGCACTGTCAGAGGACGACCAGCTCCAGCTCGGTCACAAGTACTTTCTCCTCCCCCAGCAGTTTTTCCAATCCGTGCTTTCGTTCGTCACCATTGCTTCCTTCAGCAGCAAAGACTCGTCCAGAAACGCGTTTGTTAGAAAAGCGGCGAGCTGCGAGCCGTTCGATATACAGAAAACGCCGTCTGGGTGTTTGAGAATACGCGTTTCGGACGAGTTTATATCGCAATTGCTGGAGGAAAAGAAGCTCGAGGATGACGCGGCGGCGGTGGAGGCCAAGAGCGGGGTTTGTACGACGGCTCAGCTGCAGAAAGACTACACGCAGCTTGTTGGGGCACGGCAGTGGAAGCCGAGGCTCGAGCCCATCAGAGAGGCTCGGGAGAAGAGCAGAAAGCTTTCTTCTTTTGGGCTGAGGAGATCTTCCAAGAAGAATTCTCAACCAAATTCATCGAAGGCTTCCCAGAAGCAAAAGAGTAGTTCTACTAATGGTTCTTCCAAAGCCAAGATCAAGATCAAATCGTCGAGAAAATGATGATTAGTGCCTTTTTAATGATTAGTTAGGATTTAGGTGTTTATTAGGAGGACCCTCTTTTGATTTTCATTGGATTGAAGTGAATATACTGATTATGTAAATACATGAATATGTTTTCATGCTCTTTTTTAATACAATTACTTTCTAATTTCACTTTTTTGCTTAATGATCGTCATCTTTTTGCTAATCGTACTACTAAATTCTTCTTCTTCAATTTCTCAAAGTTGTCATTGGTTCATTAGTTCTTGGAAACGATTTTCGCACATGTCAATCTATTTCTCTTTGTTTCTCCTTTGAATAATGATTCAGTTTAAAGATAAAAAATAAACAAGCGTGTGTAACGAAAAAAATAAACAAGTGTGCAGAATTTACTTCAATTTCGCACATGTCAATCTATTTTTCTTTGGTTTTTTTTTTGAATAGTGATTCAGTTTAAAGACAACAAATAAACAAGCGTGTGCAACGAAAAAAAATAAAAGTGTGCAGAATTTACTTCAATCTTGAAATGCTTGCCTGTCATAGAGTATATCTCCATATTCTTATGGCACATATTTCATATTTCCGATTATATTCAAGTTTTTCTCGTAGTACATCAGTTGTTTGATGTCAATCTAATTTTACATGTACAAAATAATCGCAAGTAGGAGTGGCTTTTGGGATGAGGATCCTCTTTGTGAGGATCCTAGGAATCCACACATTATATTCGCTCATGGTATAGCGTGCGGTCAATAATCATTAAATACTATGTATCTTTAATTTTAAATAAACAATTCAAAATAATTTCAAATAGGGTGGTGATGGGCCGTGGCTGGGTTTGGCAGATTTGGACTGGCTGGCCTAGGTCACCAACTGCCAGTGCTTTTGTTTGAGATTTTGACATGAATGGGAAATGGACAAATTAGCAGTCAACATTGGTCAGCGTCATTTAAGATAAGGACTTAGACGGACCGGGATTCCACCGTGACTCGGTTTATCCGGTCCATCTAAATTGCTTTCTCTCCTTGAGGCACTTCTAATCTTACTCGGATCGCAACATGAATGATAAGCACACATTACTTTTACTCTCTCATATGCTCTTCTTTAATTCAAACCTATTTGTCAATTTTTCTTCTAAATTTGTAAGAAGTTGTCAATTTTCTTTATGAATTTTAATTTTAGCTAATTACCCTTATAAACTTTTATAATCAGCTAATTTTCTTATGAATTTTAATTTTAACTAATTATCCTCCTGAAATTTTTATAATTGGTAAATTTTCTTTTTGAACTTTAATTTTATAATTGTTTCTATTTGACTTATTCAATGCAATAACAAAAAATAAAAAGACGTGAGAAACTAAAATATATGCGTTAAAATCATCTCCTAGGTAAAAATTCCATGAAAACAGCTTGTAAAATCTCACCCAGCGTTGAAATTCCCTAAAAGACACTTCTACCAAAAGTTCTTATCGCGCTCAGCCTAAATTTGTGAGCACATCGTACAAACTACAAAGGCATGAAATTCTTCGAATTTGTGGTCTTACCCGAGATCAAGACCTAATATTGTTGCCCTATCGAAATTTTTAGGGCACCTCTTATAATACATGATTTCTTTGCAATTTTTGTTGTCTCACTCGACGTAAGAATTGTTCTAAATAGATAGTTTTAGCGAAATTTCTCTCATGTTAATAGACATAAGTAGTTCACCTAAATTTGTAGGCGCACGTCGCATAAACACATGAAATTATCAATATTTTTAGTTTAGCCCAAATATAATATAAATACTAACTAATCAGATAGTCATACCGAAACTTCTCCTAATCAATAGTCCACTAAAATCACACAGCAGCTACCAGCTCAGTCAATGCCAATACCCACCATCCAATTCCTATCCTTCACAACCAGGACATGAAGTCAAGTATGGTCAAAGTTAGGCCTGGTCGAGTGGGGAGTGGGGAGGTGAATTGCTTTCTAATTTGTGGGGATTCTTGTGGCTATAATTCTATGCCAACTTAATTTCAAGATTGTCCCTAGTAATACGGTCTAGTGGTATTTCTCTTCACTTGTAAGTGAGATATCTTAGATTCGATTATTACCAAAGATGAATTTAAACCACATTATTACTAGCTCATTGTGAGGCTAAGCACACCCCCTCTATTAATGTAGTTAATATCTTTTGTTAAAAATAAATAAATAAATAAAATCCAAGACTGATATTTTTTTTGTGCAAATTACATTGGTTAAAACATTGTGGTGTATTGGTTTCCGAAGTCGAGTGCTTGAAGATTGTATTTCTGGAGACATGAAATAGAAAGAGTTGGGAACATTATTTACGCGTCAAATCTAATTTTTTTTCTAATTTTATTTTGGTCAATACTTGGTTTGGGTGTGCATGATTTGATTCAGTTCGCTTTATTCTTAAATTTGAGAACCAAACTATATAATACTAATCGAGATTTCAGTTAGATTCATCATTTTTGTTCGGTTTGCAAAGGAGAGAAAGAAACGGAGAGAAAAAAGAGACGAAGATGGGAAGAAGGAAGAAGAGGGGAAGAGAAGAGATAGAACATAGGAAGAGAGGAAGGGATAAAATGATTAATGGAGAAGGGAAAGGAGATAACGAGGGAAAAAAATATGAGTTATACGTGCAATTAGTTCTATGAAAAATGGTCCGCTTTGGTTTCTAAGTGGGAAAATCGAAAACCAAACCGACGCCCAAATTGATATGCTTTCTACTAGTTCGGTTGGGTTCAGTTTGGTTAGGTTGAGTTCAACGGTTTGCTAGCTTAACATGCCATGCCTATCAAGTAGGCATTCTCACATCCTGCAAATCACAATTTAACATTTGTTATTTTTAATGACTTATTTCTGCATACGTGTCGATCTATGATTTGCCAAAGAAGGTGCATTGGAGTATGATGTGTTGGTGAGCAATACACTCCTGAGAATGTACATGGACTGCGGCTGTGTCGAGGAAAGCTCGAGCAGTTTTCGATCAAATGCCGTCGAAAGATGTCATTTCCTGGACAGAAATGATTCATGCCAATGTGAAGCGGGGAGGCTTCCATGAGGCTCTTAAACTGTTTAGGCAGAAGATTGGCGACGGGGGGAAACCCGACCCCCTCTCAGTCTCTAGTGTTCTCCCGGCATGCTCAATAATGTCTGCAGGTAAACATGGCAAAGAGATTCATGAATTCTTGCTGCGAAATGGTATCCGAATGAATCTCACCGTTCTGAATGCACTTATGGACATGTATGTCAAGTCGGGATTTATCCAATCAGCCGTAAAAGTTTTGCCGAGTTGAAGTACAAAAATCTTGTTTCGTGGACAGTGATGATATCGGGGTACAGCTTACACGAACAAGGAAGGGTCGGAGTAGATTTGTTCTGCCACTTGGAGAAGGACTCGAGCATAGAGATCGATGAAATCACATATCACATATGCCGCTGTCCTTCATGCTTGCGTTGCCGCACGCATGGTTGAGGAAGGGAAGTTTTACTTCAACTGTAAGAATGACTTATATGTGAGTGTCATTTAAACCAGAGTGCAGATATACAAGTGAAAGGGTTGTATTATGTAAGGACTCAATTATATGAATTACACCGGATTAATTCTATATTAGAGGGAAAACTAAAGGTGGTTATCAATTCAAATAAAAGGCAGTTGTAACCTACACAAACTGATAGCAACTGTATCTCTGATAGGGAGATGCAGTTGCAGCATATAAAGTTGATTTTGGTCTCTCTTCTCGGGTACTACTTGTTCTCATATCGAATACTAGTCCTATTGAGAGTATTGAGATACTATTTCTGAATCCAAGAGAAGAGAAGACAAGATCATGGCTTCGCTGTCTTCCACTCCAAGTAAATATATTCCTTATACTGTCATGAACACTAATCATGTGTGTACTGAATTTAATATGATCATGCATGGTTTTAATTATTGTTGCAAGTACTGTCGTATTGGTTTAGTTGTTATTGATCCTTATACATGTCTACATGTGGTATCATAGCCACACAACTGAAACCTCTTTTCGGATAAAGAATGGCTATATTTTTCCGCTGTGCATGACAGTGCTCAATTTTGGTATCAGCATGCAATATTATATCAGTACATGAAATTCGAATTTTGTGAATTGCATTGTTTGTATCTCTGTTATTTCAATAAGTTATTAACTTGCTTCTTATCATTTCGACATACATATATGTGTATATGCTTGATGATTTATGCAATAAAAGGTCTGAATTGCAAATGAGCACACTAATGAATCATTACTGAAATGTAATTGATGTTGCATTCATGACAGAAGGAAACAATCTAAGATGAATCTAGTATAACACTAAAGTGTAGGGCTAGATAATTTTCAGAACTTGAAGAATAATGCAGAAAGTGTGATTTACAAATATTAACAAGTAAAATGCTTCCAAATGAGTGACTTTACTGGGTTCATTTGTATAATCAGTGTATGGTGAGTAATGGATTACAATCTATCTTTGTGCTCTAACTTGCCCAAAGGTACTATTATAAGGATAGTTTTTTGTAGTCAATGACTTGGCTATGCAACATTTGGAACTTATTCATGTATATGGACAGTTTCTTGCCCAAAGGTGTGACTGAGTCTATAGTTTAAGTATGACAAGAAACTTCTGTAATTATTTCTTGGTCATAGATTTACAAAATTCTCCAAATTTGAAGCAGGTTTCAATATGATGAGTTTGGTGAATGTAGAGAAATTGAATGGCAATAATTTCAAGGCATGGAAGCAGCAGATTGAAATGAATCTTGGTATGTTGGAGTTTAACATTGCATTCAAGGTTCCTCAACCTTCTGCATTGACAGATTAGAGTACTGCACTAGAAAGAGAATTCTTTGCGAGATGGGATAGGGCAAATCAAATGTCCTTACTTATCATGCATAATTCAATGGAGGAACACATCAGGGGAGGAATTCTTAGCTGTGATTTGGCTAAGAATTACATGGACAGAGTTGAAGAGAAGTTTAAAAGGTCAGACAAGGCTGAAACTGGTGCATGTTTGTCAGCACTCATTAACTCAAAACATGATGGTTTTAGGAGCATTCGTGAGCGTTTGTTAAAATTGGTCAACATTGCAAACAAGTTGAATGCAATGGATATTGGAATAACAGATCAATTTCTTGTGCACATGGCACTGTACTCTTTGTCCAATGATTATGAGCAATTGAAAGTGAGTTATAACACACAGAAGGAGATTTGGAGTATTAATGAGTTGATTGCTATTTGCTGTCAAGCAGAGGAAAGATTAAAGAAGATGAGGGCTGAGACTAGTGACTTTGCCAACCTTGTAAGTGCTGGAAAAGGCAAGGGGAAGATTACTACAGTTCACAGAAATGAGAATTACAAGGGAAAGAAGCCAATTGCATTCAAGAAGTCTATGCCAACTGCTGGAACAACTTCTGGTTCCAAGAAACAGTTCAAGTCCACTGTGATACCTGCAAAAGCTCATGCTACTTCCATTGTTTCTGGACCTAAGAATAATAACAATGGTGTCAAAAGATGTCATTTTTGTCATTCTGAGGATCACTTAAGAAAGGATTGTCCTGGTTTTAAAGCTTGGTTAATCAAGAAAGGTAACAAAATAATAAATTTTTTTGTGACAGTAGAGTCCAATATGGTTTTTATTCCTTAAAACTCTTGGTGGTTTGACACAGGTTGTTCAATACATATAACAAATTCTTTGCAGGGATTTCAAAGCCAGAAGAGAACAAGTAAGGAGATCTACAATGTTTATGTTGGAAATGGGAATAAAGTTGCAGTTGAGTCTGTTGGTTCTGTCAAACTGAGATTGTCAACTGGTTATGTTTTAAATTTAAGTAATGTACTTTATGTTCCTTCCATGAGAAGGAACTTATTTTCTGTAATTCAATTTGTCAATTATGGTTTTTCATTTGTAGGGGATGTTAATCAAATTAAATTTTATTTCAAGAATCAGTTTAACAATCTTATTGGTTATGCATTTCCCAATGGTGATCTTTGGCAAGTTCAGTGTTCTTACCATCAAGAATGCTTTAATATATAACATTCAGCCTCAAAACGTGTGTCCTCTGATGACCAATCTTATATGCTTTGGCATCAAAGACTTGGTCATATCTCGAAAGAAAGGATAATGAGGTTAATCAAGGATGGTATTTTGCCAAAATTAAACCTTAATGAATTTGTAGAATGTATTAACTGCATTAAGGGCAAAACCACAAACTCCACAAGCAAAAAGACAGCAACAAGAAGTAATGATCTCTTAGAGATTATACACACTGATGTATGTGGACCATTTCCAACAAAAACCATATGTGGGAATTCATACTTTGTTCTTTTCATAGATGATTTTTCCAGATACACTTTTATATTTTTGATCTCTAAAAAGTTGCAAGTTTTAACTTGTTTTAAAAATTTTAAGTTAGAAGTTGAAAAACAATTGGGGAAATCAATTAAAGTTTTAAGGTCCGATCGTGGAGGTGAATATTATGGAAGGTACACAGAGAAAGGACAACAAAAGGGACCATTTGCCATTTTTCTGGAACAAGAAGGAATTGCAGCTCAACATACAACTCCTGGTACACCATCACAAAATGGTGTTGCAGAACGACGAAACCGAACTCTGAAGGAGATGGTAAGGAGTATGCTCTCTCATTCACAAATGCCAGAATTTCTTTGGGGAGAAGCAATCAAAACAGCAACTTACATTTTAAATCGAGTGCCAACTAAAGCTGTTGCATCCACACCATTCGAAAGATGGACAGGAAGAAAACCTAGTCTAGCTCACTTTCATACTTGGGGTTGTAGGTGTGAATCTAGACTCTATAATCCCAATGAAAAGAAATTAGACATGAGGACCACTAGTTGTTATTTTGTGGGTTATGCAGAAAAATCCAAAGGTTTCAGGTTTTACTGTCCTAATGCATTCACCAGAATAGTGGAGAGCAACAATGCCAAGTTTCTTGAAGATTGTGGAGCTTTGCATTCCCATTCCAGGAATTCTTATGAATTTGAAGAGATAAATGATGCATCACAGACCATTGACCATGCAAATACTGAGATTCTCATACCTGTGCCACTTGTAACTTCCCAGCCAAATAGCATTGCATCTTTACCTTTGTCGCCAACAAATGCAGTTCCAAATTCAGTGATTGTTGCAGATTCATTGCAGCCTACTACATCATTTCCAATTTCCATTTCATCTCAGCAGCCTACTGCATCTACTTCAGTCCCAGTGTTATCACCCCTCATAGTTCAACCAAGGAAATCCAGTAGGCCTAAGAGATCTGCAATTCCTAGTGATTACTTATGTTATTTGCAGGAAGTGGAGTTTGACATTGGTGATCATGATGATCCAACTACGTACAAAGCAGCTATGGAAAGTTCTAAGTCCTCAAGTTGGCAAGCTGCAATGGAAGATGAACTAGACTCCATGTACAAGAACAGTGTTTGGACTTTAGTTCTGCCTCCAGCCAATGTAAAATCCATTGGTTGTAAATGGGTGTATAAAACCAAGAGGGATTCTCGAGGACAAATTGAGAGGTACAAGGCAAGGTTAGTGGCAAAGGGTTTTACTCAAAATAAGGGTTTAGACTACAATGAAACTTTCTCTCCAGTTTCCACAAAAGATTCTTTTCGAGTAATCATGGCACTCACTGCACATTTCAATCTTGAATTACACCAGATGGATGTCAAAATAGCTTTTCTCAATGGTAGTCTTGATGAAGAAATATACATGCAACAGCCAATCGGATTCATTGAAAGGGGGAAGGAAGATATGGTTTGTAAGCTTAACAAGTCAATATATGGACTCAAACAGGCCTCTAGACAATGGTACAAAAAGTTTGATCAAGTTGTAGCAGCTTTTGGCTTTGTGGAGAACAAAATTGACAATTGTAGATACTGCCCTTGGTGAAGTCTATTTTTATTTTTATGGTTCTTTATGTGGATGACATTTTACTTGCTAGTTCAAATGTTATTTTACTTGAAGAAACCAAAAACATGTTGTCAAGTAGCTTTGACATGAAGGATTTGGGTGCAGCACACTATGTTTTAGGCATTGAGATTACTAGGGACAGATCCAAGAAATGGTTAGGGTTGTCACAGAAAACTTATGTTGATAAGGTTCTCAAAAGGTTCAATATGGAGAATTGCAGTGGAGGAGATATACCACTTGGTAAGGGTGACAAATTGTCTTTATCTCAGTGCCCCATTACTGACTATGAAGTGCAGGCAATGAAGGACAAGCCTTATGCTTCTTTAATTGGCAGTGTGATGTATGCTCAAGTATGTACAAGGCCTGATTTGGCCTTTGTGTTAAGTGTCTTAGGAAGGTTTCAATCGAATCCAGGATTGGCTTACTGGAATGCAGGTAAAAAGGTGTTGAGATACATGAAAAGAACTCAGTCATATGTGTTGTGTTATCACCATGTAGACGATTTGGAATTAGTATGCTACACTGATGCTGACTTAGGTGGATGCATTGATGTTAGAATGTCTACAAATGGATACATTTTCTTACTGTGTGGTGGTGCTGTCTCATGAAGGAGCAAGAAACAAACTATAAGGGCAGTATCTACTATGGAGTCTGAATATATTGGCTGTTTTGAGGCAATGAAACAGTGTAACTGGATGAAAAACTTAATTTATGAGATGAAGATTGTGAGAAGCATTGAAAGGCCAATCAAGCTTTACTGTGATAATACAGCTGCAGTATTCTTTGCTAAAAACAACAAGAGATTAGAGGCATCAAGGCTTATGGATATTAAATACTTGAAAGTTCAAGATAAAGTCAGAGAAGGTGTGATTGATATACAACATATCAGTACACATGACATGGTCGCAGATCCATTGACAAAAGCCTTAAATGTTACAGTCTTCAACAAGCATGTATTAAGAATGGGATTGCAGTCAGTTTTTGATGTTCTTTAAATGTGGGAGTAATCTGCACAAGTATGTATTTAAGTTGCAAAAGCCGTGAGTAATGCTTAATATGAATTCATATGTTATGTTAATGATGATTAATGCAACTTGCAAATGTTTAAAGCAATTAAGATATCAGCAGTATCTTGTGACCAAAAGAAATGTGGGAGTGTTTGATTTACAAGCAATTAAGTCCCAAAATCTTTTATTCTCTCGGCTACAACAAGAATGTGCTGGAGCTTAATCAGTTTGTGGTTTTGAGGTATAAACATTGTATTCAATGTTGTGTAGCCTTAAAACTCGACAGATGAACTCGCAGTATATAGTTGTAAGAGTCAGTTAATTTATACAATCTGTGATCACATTTCATTTTTATATTTTGCAATTAAGAATGATGGTTTAATCTCACTCATGTGGGAGAATGTAAGAATGACTTATATGTGAGTGTCATTTAAACCACAGTGCAGATATACAAGTGAAAGGGTTGTATTATGTAAGGACTCAATTATATGAATTACACCGGATTAATTCTATATTAGAGGGAAAACTAAAGGTGGTTATCAATTCAAATAAAAGGCAGTTGTAACCTACACAAACTGACAGCAACTGTATCTCTGATAGGGAGATGCAGTTGCAGCATATAAAGTTGATTTTGGTCTCTCTTCTCGGGTACTACTTGTTCTCATATCGAATACTAGTCCTATTGAGAGTATTGAGATACTATTTCTGAATCCAAGAGAAGAGAAGACAAGATCATGGTTTCGCTGTCTTCCACTCCAAGTAAATATATTCCTTATACTGTCATGAACACTAATCATGTGTGTACTGAATTTAATATGATCATGCATGGTTTTAATTATTGTTGCAAGTACTGTCATATTGGTTTAGTTGTTATTGATCCTTATACATGTCTACATCAACTGCATCAAGACACCTATACGGTGCTTTGCTGGTAGCTCTTCTATCTCGTTCTGGGCGATTTGACGAGGCAAGGAGCTTTATGGCCGAAAAAAGATTGAAGGACATGCCGAGTTACGCAGAGCCCTGCTTGATAGCTGTAGGATCCACCTGCAACTGAATCTAGGCAGACGGGTTACTGAGAGCTCTGTGCAAAACGGGAGATGGTCGACGAAGTTAGAGGAATGATTGCAGACATGGGTTTGAGATCAAATAAAGGTTATACTTGGACAGAACTCGGAAACAAAACTCATGCGTTCGGGACCCCGGAAGAGGAGGGGGGGTGGGTGGCTCACCCAAGATCACAGGAAATCTACTGGGATACTGGGAGTTGCAGTTTTTGATGCAGAAAATGGAAGGCAAAGGACACAGACCTGAATTGGATTTTTGTTTCCATGATGTCGATGAAGAGCGTGAGTGCATTCCGATTGGACACTGTAAGATGGTGGCCATTTCTTTTGGCCTCATCAGTACACAACCCGGGACAACGATACGTGTAAATAAGAACCTACGGGTGTGTTGCAGGTGCCACGATTCTGCAAAAATTATGTCCCATATGATAGGACGATAAATCGTACTCAAGAACCCAAATTGTTTCCACCATTTTAAGAATGGTTATTGTACATGCGATGATTTTAGTGAATAAATTATGTATATGTCTGTTATATCATCTGGGTTCTTGATCTATGAAGGCTAAATGGTCGCAAATAACGCAGTTATAGTGACAATCTACAGCAGCAATGAGACATTAAACACAATGCAATTCATAACTTAAGATGAAGAGCAGGGTGGCTAAATGGGCGAACATTCTTAATTTAGAGTGGAACAACATCCATCTCCAACAGAAAACGTTAGGCAAACAAATATAACGATCAATACAAGAGTAGCACTAATTCGTACTTAAAGAAGTGTTCTGATAAGAGCGCTAATTCGTACTTAAAGAAGTGTTCTGATAAGAAGTATAAAAGGAAGTTTCGGAGACGTACTAGCAAGAAATCTAGCAATATAGGTTCTATCTCAAATTTTTGCTAATATAACAACCACATACTGATACCACATATATGCTCATGTTTCCCTTCTGGTGGTAGGCCGCCTGCGGGGAGGAGGAGCAGCTTCTTCTTCTTTCTCATTCTCATCTTCCTTCCCGCCACTGCTTCCTTCATCGCAAGGAGTCTCTGCAGCCGCAGCCCTGTTTGGTTCAGGAAAAGTTGCCTGGAAAGTGTGGGGCAAAAGAGTTTACAAGTGCACTAGTATAATTACGAAGATATCATAACCACTACAGAAAAGTGAATATATGCAAGGTGTAATAGCATACCGCCGGTTTCTTGCCACCAAAGAAGATTTTAAAGAAAATTGACATGAGAACAACCACGACGGAAACAATAACACCAATTGTAATATTGGGCTGTTTTTCTCCCGTCTCAATCAGATCCTGCATGACCATCGCAAAAACCAATAATTATCACCTTCTACAAGTTCAATTAAGCAGAGTTTTGAGAAAATTTGTTAAGATGCTGCACTGGCAGGACAAGGACTTACAATGATCTTGGGTTTGTATGCATCCAAGAAAGAAACATCTGCTATTTTGTAGAGAAGGTCGAATATTTTCTTCTGCACATATTAGTACTTAAAACTGATTAGCTTACGAAGTACCAAAATCAATAGAAATGAAGGAAACTCAAATATAAAAGGAAAAAAAAAATAGATTACCTGGTAGCTTGAGAGTCCATCCGAAAGACCTGCAGCTTCTTCCTCAGCCTTCTGTTTCTCTTTCTCATTTTCAAACTTCGGCTTCCATGTTGTTAGCCTAACAGATTCAGCAACCTTCTCATTATCAGCTATGAGAATATTGTCAAACAATATTCCGTCCTGCATTGTCCAGATCTCGATGCCAATGGCAGCGATGGGCTCAAAGTCGGGCTTCTCAGTCTCGAAGTAATCAGGATTTGGAATTTCTCGAGGCTTCCATATGCCCTTGTAACTGGGGTTGTCAATCATAGGAGGGCTCCATTTTCCTTTATAAGCAGGATTGTGTTTCATTGGCTTCTTCCATTCTCCACAACCTGGTGCCAATGAACACTTGGGGTTATCAGCCTTCGGCGGTTCCCATACACCATCCTCTTCGTCGTCCCAATCTTCTGGTCTTGTCGCCTCAGGGTCATCAATCTCATCAGGTTCATCATCCAACCACCCTTCAGGTTTCACAGCATCCTCGTCTTCAATTTCCATTGGTGCATCCTCATCCCAATCATCAGGCTTAACGGCATTGGGGTCGGGAATCTTCGCCCGCTCATCCCAATCCTCTGGCTTCTTATCCTCAGGGTCAGGAATTGTCTTGGCTGGAATCAACGCAGGCTCAAAATCTTTAGCCGAAAGAAAATTCGCCTTCTTCTTCTCCTCTCCATCAATTAAAATCCTAACTTGGTTATCAGGTTTCAGTATCGCAGTATAAACATGAGACAGCTTGTCAGAGGGCACGGATGGAGGGTCCTTGAGATGGTGCTCAACATACTCTCCACTCTTGGGGTTCTTGTGCTTGAAGATGAAATGAACCTTGTTTGTGGAACCACATTTGTCTGGTCCAAACATAATGGAATAAGGCGACTCATTGTCAAATTCCTCAGCTTTCCAACCCGCATCCTGGGGGCGGAGGTATTTCAAGTAAGCACCGCCACATTCGAGCCCATTCTGGAGCCGGACCTCAAACTGCAGGACAACGGTTCCATCCTTGAGGCTCACAGCCTTGTCGAGCTCTTTCACCACTGCATACTTCCTCGCCTTCTCACTTACCAATAGCCCGTAATCATCATGTCCCTCACTTTTGGACAGTTTCCATACCCCTAAATTTGAAATATACAAAAATTAGCATTCAAAATCCACTGCAAAAATAAATTTCACTACACTTGGAGAGTAATAAATGACTAGAATTACAGTATGAACAGGAACAAATCTGGAAAAATTAGATAACAGAAAAACAATGATTTATTTCCAATTGCTGTAATTATGTAAAATATTAAAAATTGAACAAAAATTGAAGGGAGAAAGTGCGGACCTTGGTACTCATCTTTGGAAGCAACAATCCATCGGCTTTCAAACGACTCAGAAAATGGCTCGTAAAAGATCTGTAAATCATAAATTCTTTGTAAAAATTCATGAAAAATAGACTAATGAAGAATAGAACAGTTTTCGGAAGAAGCGAATGGTTTACCGAATCGACTTCATGTTCGGAAGAAGCGCGGATCTGAGAAGCGGAGCAGCCAATCAGCAGTACCAGCAGAAGAAGACGGAGGTCAGTGAAATTACGCCACCGTGTTCCTGCCATGCGGACCGTCGCGCCTTAACCCTAAGCGCGCCTTGGATTTTGGCTACACACTGGAACAGTTGATTGGAAAGCTTTCCTTTGCTGAGTAGAATTTTTATGTTTGTTGATTCTTTAGCCAGTTGAAGAGAAGAAATTTAATCAAGTAGAAGATACTAGATAGGTGCGATATGAGGTGAGACCTAAGATTCTATTGGACAATACTTGAGTTGTGAAAATATTTATTAATCCTTTATGTTCATGTAATCTAAAATACAAATGATTGCGATTATAATATTTGTACGGTTAAAATATATCAATCACTTTGATAAGTGACGGTGATGCTATTCACATTTTTATTTTTATTTTTTGCACATTCCTTTTAAATTCTGACGGTCATATCAAATGAATTGAAGAAGATTAATAACAACAAAGATGAGAAGTAAAAGAGTGTGAATAACATTACCCATAAGTAATTGATATATTTGAACCGTACATATGTTAATTTCCGACTGTATTACTCATCATACTTGTATTCACTTACTATTCTCTCATACGTACGCTATAATTAATGGTGAGGTTACGAGAGAATAATAAAATGGAAAATTGACTGTATATATGTTTTAGTTTTCGATTCCCATTATAACATAACCAGGTTGCTTAAGGGGAGGGATCCCCATTTTTTCAAAAAAATATAGACACGCTCCCCACCGTTAAATTGACTTTAATGAAATTGTGTGATTGAGATTAAAACACAAGTCACACAATTTCATTAAAGTTAAATCCAACGATGAAGAGCGTGTCTCTATTTTTTTGAAAAAATAGAATCCCTCCCCTTAAACAATTCCATAACATATATTTCTAGAGTCAATTTCCAACCTACTGTTCTCTCCCTATCCTCACCATTAATAATAGCGTCTGCATGTAGAAGAAGAAAAGCAATTGAAATGTATTTTGGGGCAATTTTGGAGATTTGCTCATAATTTTCACTAAAAGAAAACTCAACACCCTAAAAAAATCATCATGCAGTTATTTATTTTCGACGAATAAAAAAAATTAAAAGACTAACAACAAAAGCAAGAAAATCTGTGAGGCAAATTCCATGGAGCGAACAGCTAGAGAAACGAGTAAATGTTATCTTAGCATCGAAACCAAATGCAAATCGTAAGATTTTTGTTCAAAATCTATCTAATTTCTAACTATGCAGTTCATAATCCTGCAGTCAAAACTACTGCGACATTTTTGCTCGTGCTACTTATGCAAGACCACTGATTGATGCGTTTCAAGCAAATTTTGAAACCGATACTTCTTCCAATCATCATCTTGCAAGGTGATGCCTTATCAATCCACGCTCTTCATCCACCTCAAAGTTGGCTCCTGAGAAACTAGCGCTTGTGAAGAAGGGTTGCAGATCGAGGATCTCATACTCCTGCGCCTGCACAGGACAAATAAAATCCGAAGAGCTCGATTGTCAAGTTCCTATTTTGGTTAGGAAGGTAAAAAAAATTAAATTTCCAATAGCAGGAATGTCTGCATTACCATCCTCTGCAAATCTGCCACTTTTATGTCAATGTGGGTGAGCCCTGAGGCAGAGCCAGAAACAATTTCTTCAAAGCGGATTGCATCCCTCACGAGCTGACGGAGTAAATGAAGGACCGCACTATTGTAATCCTTCTTATAAGTCATGTATTCTCTGAATTTCTACAAAATACGAAACAAATCCTTCAGTAATCAACTACACTGAAAACTTCAAAAATTTTGCCAAGTGATCTACAAATTCTTCAGGTAGGCACAATAAAGTTATTAGATTATAATGTTAAAGTACGAACAAGATCAGATCGTGCTTGGCAATGATTGATTATGAAAGAGCATATAAATAGTTATGGTATTTAAAAATTAAGGGCATAAACATTCAGCAAAGACCTACGGATGATTATCATGTTGAAACTTTGAGTTTTGGCCGGGGAATAATTTGAAAACTTATGTCAGCGTTAACAAGTAAGAAATACAAGAAAATAGGGATGGCAAGTTGGCCGCGGTGGATACTTAAGAATCCTCATATATAAGATTGACCATACTCACTATAACGTAAACTTCCATTGCTGAGTCGAACAATAGCTAAAACCTTAACAATTCAATGTGGCAACTAGACTTGCCACTCTGTCATAAAATTAGGAGCTATAGAAAACATAAACACCGGAATAAAGATGGGAAAAGGAAAGGGAAGATGAGCAGTTGTTTATACCTTTTGCAGAGCTTTCTGCACCCCAAATTTTTGGGTCGAGATGAATGAATCAAGTAATACACGAATTGCCATGTCCACGTCTTCTTGTATAACATGCTGTCTAAGGTGCATTCTTGCATGTGCTTCAGACATTCGTATCATCGATTCAATGTGCCTTACAGCTATGGGTACTCCTTGTCCATGCTAAACAAAACAGTGAAAGAGTAAGTCTCCTATAAGGTCCCAAAACACAAACTCTCAAGATAAAACATGTAAGAAAAGAAACTAACCGAAGATTCTCTCCGCATATCAGCATAAACACGTGTGATCTTTTCCAAATCAGCATCGTGCAACCTTGGGAATACATTTAACTTGGCATATGTTACGTATTTCTTCAGCATATCTTGAGGAATTATCTGAAAATGAAGGCCAAAAACTCAATGAGATTAAAAAGAAAGAAACTCAAGTCCATACAAACCAAGAAAGTACAAGTTGATAGACTGGGTAGGGTATGAAGTGTAAACCTCTGGATCTACTGGGTTGGCAGAGGCTTCACTGTCTTCATGGGATTCGCTTATAGGCATATCATCCATGTTAGCTCCCTTGGCTTGTGACTTGAAGTGACTATC
The DNA here is from genome assembly GCA_024362995.1 of Heteromeles arbutifolia. NCBI lineage: Eukaryota > Viridiplantae > Streptophyta > Magnoliopsida > Rosales > Rosaceae > Heteromeles > Heteromeles arbutifolia. Next base: position 28,371,959 of record JANCRC010000006.1, read on the forward strand.
AACGACAAACTTTGCTAGCATTTCATCAGTGACTGGGTCAACCATATCCTGCATATATTATCATTTTTTTCCAACCCTATGAAAATGTACTGACATAAAATGTAGAAAAGAAGACTAGAGTATGCAGAATCCTGACCTTAACAACACAGAGTATGTCAAAACGAGAGATGATTGGATCTGTTAACTCAACATTTTGTGCAAATGTTTTAGAGGAATCATATCTGGAATGCAGACATAGGGTCGGATTGTTCTCAGACATGCAAGTAATGGTTACAATGGGAAAAAGAAAACTGTGTCTAGTTTAAAAATGCAAGAGAGTTTGTATGTCCTGATGGCTATTTTTAATAGATTTTGCACTAACATACCTTCCTCCAACAGGGTTTGCAGCTGCAATGACAGAGCAGCGTGCTTGTAGAGAAGTGACAATCCCAGCTTTTGATATGCTAATACTTTGCTGCTCCATTGCTTCATGAATACTCACCCTAATTGCAGATGAAAATGTTAGTGCTCAAATCCTCAACATAAATGGTGAAGGGGGTGAGTCAGCTTTCATAATTGAAAGATGGACATATACAGTACTGTTTCCGTACCTATCCTGATCGTTCATTTTGTCAAATTCATCAATAAGACATATTCCTTTGTCAGCTAGAACAAGCGCTCCTCCTTCAAGAGTCCACTCCCTTGTAACAGGATCCTTGTGGACAGCTGCTGTGAGGCCCACAGCAGATGCTCCCTTTCCAGTAGTATACACCGCCCTCTGCCCAGTCTTTTCAACATACCTTTTGAGAAGGAAAATTGAATAATTAAATAGTTCTTCACTGCCAAAAAATTGGATTCAATTTTAAATGAATGATAATAGCTCTTACTTAAGAAACTGTGATTTTGCCGTGCCAGGATCACCTAAGAGAAGAACGTTTATATCCCCTCTTAGTCTGTGCTTTCCCTCAACATTTTTCTCTTGGCCTCCAAACATGGCAAGAGCTATTGCAGTCTTTATGTCCTCATGGCCATAGATTGATGGCGCAATAGACTTGATAAGCTGCATCCATCAAACTTATAGTTATTTCATGGTAATACAAAGAGGTATGTAGTTTAGAAACTTTAGAATGAGAGTTTTGGCAACATACCCTTTCTCCTATTCTTGGGTCTTTGGACAACTTTTCTATCTCTTCTTTGTCTTCCTGAGTAAGTTTGTAAGCAGAAAAGAGGTCTTGCTTTTTAGTGATATAATTTGCTTCAACCACAGTGGCAAATACAGGAAACCCGTTCTTTGTATTCAAAGACAAGTCAAAATTATTTGAATAAATGCCAGTGACCTCCTGGAATAAATCAAATAGAAAAGAAAACAGAACATGGCTGAGTGATTATTCACTAAAACAAGTAACAAGTAAAAATGAGCAAGACAAAAATGAGGATCCTACAATCTCTTCCCCTGGACGAGCACAATCAATTAGATCATTCAATAGTATCACTTCCTTGTATCTTGGAAGCCGACCTGCGGGGACAATTCCAGGGCTCTCTTGGAGTGTAAGCTTTTGATAATTCCTGTATATTGTCTGAAGAAAGAAGTGAAGTGTAATACTAATTAAAATTCCATAACCGCCTCCACAACATTCAAAAAGAAAACTGAAAGCAGATGTGAATATATGAAACTTCACCTGCTCAATATTGACACTGAATGGTCCTTTTGATTGGCATTCAGGGCAAGAACCAACTTTCACTTCTGAATAAGAATTCTGAAAAAATGGCCCCAAGATTGCCCCACATTTATTGCAATCATACTTTACTTGCTGCAACTGGGGAAAGACCCCAGAGCGTCGGGTCACAACCCCTCCAATACGAATCATGGTATTCAAATGGACCTGCCTGCACATCATTCAGAGCAGAATGAAAGTGTCACCGCAATGGAAAAGGCAAGGAAAAATGTAACCACAACAATGAAATCTCCATTATACCTAATGTTGCGAATCTGATCATAAACAGGTAAATTAGTTATCCGAACGTAGATTTTTTGATGTATACGTTTGTAATTGGGGTGCAAAGTAAACACAACATTCTTGGCAACATCTTCCATAACTTCCAGGACAGACTGGGGGGCATCAGCCAACCAAATGGCAATATTGGGATGAACATGGATGAATTGCTTGTAATCAATCTCCAGACTACACTTATTGGCTGCACAATGCAACAGTAAAATTGATTCAAATTCAAAATCCGATGCATCATTAGCTTCCTGCTTGCACAAAGAATGGGATAAAAAGTAGAACAGTTAATAGACAATAACAGTTATGAAAGAAAGCTACGCCTTTACCTAACACCATCTCATTAATGAGACGCACACATTCGATATCATTGTGATCCTTTTTCACATAGGTGAGTAAAAACTCTTTGAATTTCTTGCCTATAAATCTTCGCACTTCGTCTCTAGTAACCCACTCTCTGAGTGTTCCTTGAACACGATACATTTCAAATTCTTCGTCTTCATCATTCTACACATGAAACCCACAACCAGTGATAAGAATTTGACATATAAGAAAGGGTTCACAACGCAAGTTAAGAAATTCACGTAAAATCTCATCAAAGTCAAAAGCATGCTTTGCATAACTAAACCTCATCGCCGTCATCATCAGTCTCTCTGGAGTGGTCGGGCTGTGACTGTGATCTTCCGGGTGAACTCTGCATTCCATCTGTATCATCGTAGCTTCTCGGAGGCCTGAAATCCGCCCTTGCCCTCTTTGAAGGCCGGTAGCTGTCATCGTCAGTATCTGCAACCAAAATGCCAACACACACTTAACATTTCACCAAAAAAACATAATTCTGAAATTGTTCCATTCCCAGTTGCAAGGATACATTACATTCACAGAAACAAAGTTTACTTACCTTGGTCATGGAGAAGATGGGGGAGCTTGCGTGAGGTGTGGACGCCGTCACGGGTATCGAGCTCGACTTCCGCGGCACGGCGGTCAGCCATGATCTGATCCAAATCCCTTTCGTCCTCAACGGAGTCATCCAGCCCCACCGACTCGTACTGGTCGTGCCCATCCATTCTCCGATAATCACTATATTTTCATCCAAACAAATCATTTCTTGAGAACCCAAATTACGAAAATTATATTTGAAAAATTAAATCGATTGAAAAAACATCATGCATTTCAGAGAGAGAAGAAATTGAAGTACTGACTCCAAGAAATTGTCGTGGAAGAGATCCTCTCCCTCCTCCTCTTCAAGGAGGGGGTCGTCGTCGGGTTCATCTCGGACGATTTCGGGGTCGACGGCGGCCTCGTCGTCGGAAGAGGAGGACGAGAAGTTCTCGGAGGTGCGGCTCGTGTGAGGCAGCTGATCCGTGTTGAAGCCGACTGACGTCGGCGAATCCGGCGTCGACGGATGATTCTCTGCCATTTCCTTAAATTAAAGTTCTTTCCGTCGTCCCTCGCTCTGCGATTCTCTCTTTCTCTCTCTCTCTCTCTCTATGCGGCTGAAATTTCAACTCGGAATATGGAATTGCGCTGCCTCTAGGGCTCACAAGGGAGGAGGCTTCTGCTTTTTGGCGGGAACCTTTCCCGCCATTTTGGCTCGCTTGGGCTGCCATGTCGCATGATGAATCTTGGGCTTTCAAAATTTTGGGCTTTCGATTCGCAAACGCAAACTTTAGGCGGGCCTAAGTTCTCTGATGACTCAGTGGGATCCACCCAAATTATAAACCCACTGAAAACTCGTCAAGACTCAAGATCCAAGTTGTTTTTATCGTAGCACCCTGTCTATGGACTCTATACTCTGTACAAAGGGAACTTATATATATCTCAATTGTATCGTTGATCCAAGACGTTATAGTATACTTGTTGCATGAAAATAGTTTAAAGATAAAAGATAGAGAAAATACAAACTCGTCGTCGGCTTTATATTACAATGCACAGGGGGACTAAATATAAGAATCTTTTTGGAGATAACCTTATACATAACGATATTCATATTCTAAGTTGTTAAGGGAAGGATAGAAGGATTAAACTCGATGCGTAATAGGTTGAAAAGAAAGACATATCTATTAGGACCATTCATCACTTGTGACTAAGGCTTATTTTTAAATATTAGTATTTTTACTAAACCATTAAATAAATATTATGATGGGAAAGCATGTGAGGGCCTCTTTCTAATTGTTGTTTAAGGCCTCACTTTAGATTGAGCATTCTCAAATAACATGCAGATTAGTAACGGTGTGACAATCTCATTCAAACTCTTTTCTTTTCTTCTCATTTTTTTTTTCTGTAGATCAACTTTATCAAAAGAAAATTCGTCGACTAATTTGTTTTGTATAGTTTTTACAAACACAATCCATTTTTTGACTACCTTCTTTCATATTTGTGGATCTGACTTTTGCTACATTTTTTTTTTTTTGGAAAACCTTTATTACGTACACATCTGTTATATATAAAGCCAGAGCCCCAATTTGGGGTCACGGCTTCGACAAAAATTATTAGGACCAGAATGCCCCTCAGCAAAAAAAAATCGAAAGCATTAAAGAATAATGCATAACATAATGCAAGGTAATTTTGTAAATTTACTTTTTAATAATTTTGTCATAGGACAAGTGGGCAGGCAATCTGACAGAGTTAGGAGCAATTAGGTATGAACGGTCATATCACCAAAATATACTAACAGAACATCCGAAGAGTCGTGTAATGCCGGTTATAAAATAGATGTTTCGCACACGGATAATAATGTGATTAAATTAGTTATCAAATGATTTTTTTTAACAAATTATATTATCTACACTAAAGGGGAGGGGGTAGGATTAACCTCACAATAGACTAGTAATAATATGATTTAATCAGTTGTTTATTAAATATTATTTTCTCTATTTTTAAATACGTTCAAAACATCTTAAGAGGCGTGTAATGCCAATTATAAAAAAAGTCGTTCGCACGCAGATGATTATGTGATTAAATTAGTTGTCAAATGATTGTTTTTTCTTTCTTTTAACAAACGTTATTATCTACACTAAGGGGATAAGGTTGGGCTTAGCCTCACAATGGGATAGCAATAATGTGATTCAATCAATTGTTTATTAAATATTATTTTATCTATTCTTAATGTAAATTATATAGAGACCGATTTTATTATATGAATTTAGCTGCTTTAATTGGTTTATGAGAGGTTTCTTCTAGCATAATATATGATTATTCATTTACTTCAAATATTTGACTTTTCTTTTATCAATTTACGCATATAGATACATATAAAATGTGTAAATCGCACCTAACACACCGTGATTCAAAAAATGTCTTCCTCATACGTACGGATGAATGATAGTATTTGAATAAGAGAAAAGTTGGTTAATTACAAGTCTATGGCGCAGCCCACTACCAACTTTGTTGGCAGTAGTGCAATGATCGACTTTGTGACTGAGAGTCTGATGAGAGAAGAAAAAAGATGTCAAGCACCAACGACTCGACATGCATCCGTACCAGATCTTGCGGTAGCAGTGCTGACTCGAATTTCAATTAAACCATTATTCCATATCAAAAAGTATACATTACAAACAGCTTTACAGCAATATATTTAATTATTTATGCATGTAAAATTACAAGGCAACGAAAAAGGCCCCATAGCCCTAAAGAGCAAGGAACAAAATGCCAATAATATCGGCGAAATATCGTCGATATTATCGGTTTTTCACAGTACCGATATTTTAATTACTATCCAACTGGTTTTCGTCAAAATATCGCGATATTATCGATAATATCGCGATATTTTGAAACTATGCTAACCGGAGAAGAAGATCCGGCCGACTGCAAAAGAGAACCCTACACTGAAATATCGATATCGAAAATATCTGGGAAGAAGAGTCGCCCGAGAGGGAATCTGAAACAAAAAAGTGGGGGCAAAGAGATTCGAAGAGTGGGGGGGGGGGGGGGAAGAAGAGTTGCGGCGGCGAGAATAGCGCCGGGGGGTGGGAATCTGAAACACAGGAGTGGGGGGAAGAGAACAGGGGAAGGCACCCGAGAGAGGAGACCCCCAACAAACGGATCTTTGGAAATTTGTTGAAGCTGTAGCATCTGTGTGTGTTGGGGGGGCGAAAAGGGGCTTCGAGAACGTGAACGCGGGGGGGGGGGGGGGGGGGGGGGGGCGAAGGGGCTCCGTCCGAGTGCCAATCTGGAGAGGAAGGTGATTTGGGGGGGGGGGGGGGGGGAAGAAGGGAATCTGGGAATCGGGAGAGAAAGGTGAGGGGAAGAAGGGATTCTGGGAAGTGGGAGGGAATGGGGGGGTGGGGAAGAAGGGATCTGGTTTCGTCCGCGGAGAAGAGATGGGGGGGAGAACCGGAGAAGAAGAAAGAATGAGAGGGAAGGTGTGTGTCTCTGTGTGTGTGTGTGTGTGTGGAATGATCGAGAGTCTGCGTCTGCGTCTGCGTCTGCGTGCGTGCGTGCGTGCGTGTGTGCGTGTGCGTGTGCGCGTGTGTGGCACACGGTTTTGGCACATGGTTTTGTATGAAACCACGATTTTGTGTACGGTTTTGTGTGTGTGTGTGTGTGTGTACAGTTTTGTGTGTGTGTGTGTGTGTGGCACACGGTTTTGTATGAAAGAATTGGAAGCAAGTAACGTTGCTTATGGACAACGTCAACCAATCTCGGATCCATATGGGTGGCATGTTAACAATTACATGCAAAACTATTTTGGGGATTTATCATTTGATAACTACTCTTCACAATACACTCACTCTACACATAGAGATGATGAAGATAGTGAAAAATTTGAACCTCATAGGAACTCTATGTGGTACTAAGTCACTATGTATCTTACCATGCAATGTATAAAGTGTAAAATATTGTAATGCTAATAACAACTCTTGTTAATTAATGTAAACAACGTAATAGTTTTTATTTGTGTTGATCTGTCAGAATATTCAGACGCTTCTGTTGAGCATTTCTTGATACCTTTTGAAGGAGAGAAGCTTTTGCAAGCGCATTTGTTTATGGAACCTATTAATGAACAAATCCGCAACGTGATCTATCTCGTCTTCCAGCTTGAAATCCTCTCCTTCCACCTTGGAATTCTTCACCAGATCGATCACAGACCCGCCATCCTTGACATCATCAAAGTTCTCATTTTCATCGAACAACGAGTGCCTGAGATCAGGGTACTTATCATCGTCGTCGTCGTCCTCCTCCTCCTCATCTTGGGCATTGTACCTAAGCATGCAGGTCGAAGTACCAACTGCATGTGAGTACTCATTGGCAATGGCATTGTAGAGAACAAGCGCCTTGCTTTGGTCTCCCTCCTCCTCCTCTTGATCGCGGTGATCGTGGCCTAGGAGACTGTGGATCTTGTGTGACACGGTGTCCATCAAAACCTTCTTGTTCTTCACCAATGAGAACATTATCAGGCGAGCTTTCGCGGCGCTAGTTTTGCTCTTGATAGCCAAGGACTTGGCCTTGGCTATGGAACTTGGCAAGGTGATTATATGTTTCAGGAAAACAGAAGCCTTGTTCTTCATGATTAATTATTTTCTTGTTTGATTAATCACAACTGCAATAAGTAAGCAAGGAAACACTATATTCGATCAAAAAAGTAAGCAAACCCTAGATTTCGATATAAAAACAAAAAAAAAAACAAGGAAACCCAAGATATTCAAGTGCACGAAACCCTTTGAAATAAAGGAAAATATATGAGATGCTCAAGAAAAAGAATATGATGAAAGGTTAATTATTTTGCATGAAGGAACACAAGAGCCTTGGGGGGTTTATATAGAATGCAAAAAGCTTATACTTTTTGGTGATGGAGTGGGGTGAAAGTGCTTAAAGCAAAAAAATAAGAAAAAGATATTAGAACAAAATAGAAACGGAAACTAAGTGCTTAAAGCAAAAAAATAAGAAAAAGATATTAGAACAAAATAGAAACGGAAACTTCTTGTAGCACTGAAACATGTGGAGTTCATGATCTTTTATGCAAATGGAACCATGCATCCTCGTCGTACATGACTAGTGGACAAACTGTGGGACGTACAATGGACTTTTTTGCGAAAAAAAGCTCGATGACGATGGTTGCTTTAGGTGCACAAAACATATCTTAATTAATGGTTGAAGACGATTATGTTCCTGTGATTAGCCAACTCAGTAATGCCATGCAGGTGGGTGGATGTATAAAGTGTTCTGAGGATATGAATAATCTCAGCTGGGGTAAATATTTCACTTTATTAGAGTGCTAAAAAATTAAAGGTGACGAAAAAGAAATTGGACGGTGAAAGTTAAGTAAAGCGGCCAGTGAAAGGTAATATTTAATGGAGGAAAAAAGTGAGGCTATATATTCGTTGCCCATGCACTAAGTTTTGGAGTACCTGCATCAAAAATGCAAATGTTATATGAGTTATGTGCATGCTGAATGTGAATGTACTAAAATAATCCTACATATTACATATCATGCATGTTGTGTTGTACCTCTGTATATAAACTTAACTTATAGATCAAAGTTAAAAACAAAGAAAAAGTATCTATCGATCTTTTTAATGGATATTTCATCCTTAGAATTGGACTATTGTTATATAGTATTCTATATTTGCCATATCTTTTCTTCATTGTTTTAAAAATCTCCGTCTAGCGCCGCTTAGGCATTAGGCGGTTGGCTATTGCTCCGATTAATCTCTAAGCGTTTGAAAATTAAGAAAAGATGCCTAGATATTCTTAGGTGCTAGACAACTGACCAACACCCTGATTAATCACTAGGAATTTGAAAAATAAGAAAAGATACCTAGATATTCCTAGGCGCCCGCCTAGGCTCAGATAGAGAGGAAGAGTAGCTTGTCAAAATGGCCTATATATATAATGTAAAAAAATAGACTCGTTGTCTTTTTAATTAGCATATCGAAACCATGCATATATAATTTTTTTTAATTCATTTCAATTATTCTAAAAGAAAATTCATAAATATGGATTTATAATAACATAGATATCTATCGATATTGATATTGTTTGACTATAAGTCGTGTTATACTGTTGAATACCAAGCCCTCAATTATTTATTACAAGAAGAGCACTTGGTGAGGAGATAACACCTGGGGGAGGAAATTCCCGCGAATAAGGTAGTTTACTTGCTTAGTGCTTACCGTAAGGGAATCCCCCTTTTCATAGTTTGTGTGACGGCAGTGGAGGCAGGTTTGGGATCATCCATTCAATTTTCTTCTTTTCTTTTTATTTATTCTGAATTTTCTCACGACTCTCACTTAAATAGAAAACAAATAACTTTCATTTTGCAATATACTTTTTCGATAAATTGTAAGAGACTTATTGAATACTTCTGGATGAACACTCATTATATATATGCTTGTTCCACATGTTTTCAATATGTTATAATACTTTATAATCTATATGTCATTCCATTTTTAATTTATGTATCCAATACAATTATGTATTTTTTTAAGAATAAGTAGACATTTATTTATATGTTACATAATAAATTTAATTAAAATTACAAAAATGGCTACCTAGGGTCCCGCCTAGACGCTAGACTCCTGTTCGCCACCCGACTAGCGCCTAGCGCCTTTTAAAACTTTGCTTTTCTTTTTTCTCTTCTTTAATATATATAAATACTAGTTATATAGTATTCTAGAATTGCCATATATATCTTTTTAATGGATCTTATTGATCAAAGTTAACTTATTGATCAAAGTTAGAAACAACGACAAAGTATCTATCGATCTTTTTAATGGATCTTTCATCCTTAGAATTGGACTATTGTTATATAGTATTCTAGATTTGCCATATATATCTTTTCTTCATTGTTTTAAAAATCTCCGTGACGCTAGGTGGTTGACCACTGCCCCGATTAATTTCTATATACTTGAAAATTAAGAAGAGACACCTAGATATTTCTAGGAGCTAGACAGTTGGCCAACACCCCGATTAATCACTAGGCAAAATAAGAAAAGATGCCTAGATATTCCTAGGTGCTCGCCTAGGTTCAGATAAAGAGGAAGAGTAGCTTGTCAAAATGGCCTACATATATCTTTATATTAAATACTACATATAATGTAAAAAAATAGACTCGCTGTCTTTTAATTAGCATATCGAAACCATGTGTATATAATTTTTTTTAATTCATTTCAGTTATTCTAAAAGAAAATTCATAAATATAGATATATAATAACATAAATATCTATCAATATTGATATTGTTTGACTATAAGTTGTGTTATACTGTTGAATAACAAGTCCTCAATTATTTATTACAAGAAGAGAACTTAGTGAGGAGATAACACCTATAGGAGGAAATTCCTGCGAATAAGGTAGTTTACTTGCTTAGTGCTTGCCCTAAGAGAATCCCCCTTTCATATATAGTTCGTGTGACATCAGTGGAGGCATGTTTGGGATAATCCATTCAATCTTCTTCTTTTCTTTCTATTTTTTTTTTAATTTTCTAACGACTCTCACTTAGAGATAACTTTCGTTTTGCATTATATTTTTTCTATAAATTGTAAGAGACTTACTGAATACTTCTGGATGAACACTCATTATATATATGTTTGTTCCACATGTTTTCAATATGTTATAATACTTTATAATCTATATGTCATTCCATTTTAATTTATGTATCCAATACAATTATGTATTTTTATTAAGTATAAGTAGACATTTATTTATATGTTATATAATAAATTTAATTAAAATTAAAAAAAGGACTACCTACGGTCCCGCCTAGACGCTACACCTCTGCTCCTCGTCCGACTTAGCGCCTAGTGCTTTTTAAAACCTTGATTTTCTTTTTTCTCTTCTTTAATATATAAATACTAGTTTAGGTGAATGTAAACTTGACAATCTTAGTCTTCTTAGAGAGAAAATTTTGAGTGTTACGAATATTCTCGTATAATTAAGTACTCACCTGATCACATTATGCATGAAACGCTCATATAAAAATATACTATATTTTCGTGTGATTTAGCTCAACTATCTCTCATTGTTGTACATGTACTGTTGTATTATAAAAGAAATCTCAGTCAATGTCGTAAAACTAGTGGACACCCCTTTGTTAGAGTATCGCACTACTAGGAAACCAGTTATTAGTGGCGTTTTGAAAACCGACAAAAAACATATATTACTGTCGGATTTTAAGCAAAATCCGACAAAAAATGGATGCAGTGATGGATATAATAAGCGACAGAATTGCCTGCGTCAGGAAATGAATTTTCCGACAGAAAATACTCTAAAACCGACAGAAATTGTGTCGGATATAACCGACAGAAAATATATTAATAATAAATAAATAAGAGTATTTTTGTCGGCTAAAAGCGACAGAAAATACTTAAACCATCCGACAGAAATAATTTAAAAAATGAATAAATAAAACCATTTCCTGTCGGCTAAAATCGACAGAAATAAATTAATAATGAATAAATAAAAGCATTTCCTGTCGGATAAAACCGACAGGAATGATATTAATAATAAAAAAAATAGAAATCACTTTCTGCATTTTCCATATCCCCTCATTCACCATCCAACCTCACCGGAGCTCGATCTCGAAAACCTCAGGGCCCTTAAAGTCTTAGGCAAGGGAGCAATAATGAGCACCGTTTTCTTAGTCCACGACCCGTCATCCGACCCCTCCGTCCTTCCCCACCGTATGTCACCATTGTCTGCCTCCCTCTATCAGTTCATCCAACCCTGGTTCAAAGTCAGGTGTGGATTAAAGTTCTACAACGAAGTAAAAGCAAAGCTCATATCAACCATGAAAATCAATCACCCTCCATCGAAACCAAAGTCCAATGAATAGTTCTTTATTGAAATCATTAACCATTTATCTACTCTATACATACAAATTTTAGCAAGTTTAAATTTGTACCCACAGTTCCCTAAATTTTAGCTACTCTATACATACACGGCCAAAACTATTCCAATGAATGGTAACTAAGAATTATAATGATCAAAAGGAAGGTATGTACCGCAAGTAAACAATTAAGCTGAAGGAATATTGTTGACTTCCAAGGCAGCAAAAGCAGCTAGCACTAATATTTACAGTCGATCGGAAAAGAAGCACAGTAATTTAACTACCTTCAAATTATTCCAAGCAATCGAGTGGATTGATCGATGGATTGGAGAGAGCAACTGCACAGCTGCGCAACCAAAATAGCAAATTCGATGTCTAATAATTTCTGATGAGAAGCCATTCAAGTACGTACTAGCCAACAACAAAAAGCGAGCGGCCGGGGCTTTAACGAGATCAGATGCAGCAACGTGAAAATATATAGAATGGGGTATACATCTCATGCATATAATCCCCAGAGACAGAGAGGGAGAGAATATGAGAGACGACTAATAACTTTCTGTTAGCTAGCTAAGCTTGGTAGCTAGAATCAAGTACTACTGTGCTGTGAGTGTGAGACATACACCAACGAGAGCGAGAGAGAGAGAGAGAGAGTCTGTCTGCAGTGTGTGTGGAATTGTTGGTTGGAATTGGTTGCAAGTGTTCGAACAGAATAGAAAAGAAGAGAAGAGAAGGAGAAGGAAATGAAGACAGGGGAATAGGGGGAAGGGAGAAGCATCGGGGTAAGGAAGATGGAGGGGTTTTATAAATTTAGGATATTTTAATTACTGTAGGTTAAAACCAACAGAAAAATATCATTACTGTCGGTTATAACCAACAGAAAAAAAAATGGCGGCAAAATTCCCTCTGAAATTTTTAAATTTTCCCCCAAAATTTTGTTACTATTTTAAAAAATAAAATAATAATTGTTTGGTTTAATAAATAAATAAATAATATGTATTTAAATAGAATATGTTTTTAAAAATTAAATAAATAATTGTTTGGTTTAATAGATAATTTGTACACTTTTGGTTTAATAGATAATAATCCATGTAAAATATGCGATAAAGAAACAAAAAGAGGATTGTACAATGAAAATGTCATCACACAAACTAAATATTGTCTAATCAATACTTGAAAAACATAAATAAAAACTTAGCACAAATTACTTTTCCCACTTCAAAATTTAGGCAAATTTAACGGAGATATGCATTCTACGAAACTAGTTTCCATGATCTAACCGTCAAACTTGTTTGTAGATATTACAAGATTGCTTAACTAAAACTGAAACTAAAATACTGATTAAGTTTAGCCAAATTAACTAGAGCAGTGTGTTTTTCTCTTTGACCGGGACTTAAGCCTACCTCTGTAAAATATCACTTGTATATAAAAAAACTAAAACGTGCGGAAAACTTGTAGCTTCACTTTTAAATTCGGAATCTCATGTTCAATTCTTCACTCCATTAAAACCGTTTATATCCCGAAAGAAATACCTTCAACTAAAACTTAATTTTACAAAAGCAAAAATAATCCCTTAGTCGTTTTACCTTTGGGGTTGTGGTGAGCCATGCAGAATCGATCTCTTGCTGCAAGATGTGATGCTCTAGCATGGTACTCCATCCCACATCAATTCTGTCAGCAGTTGGTAGTATAGATAAATGTAAAATGGACCACTTTTGGTGGGATCTAATTGTATAAGGTTTTTTTTTACCATGCAATGCTAAAGTTTGTTGGCTGTTTGCCCAAAATTGTGCTCCTTTCATTTGTGTCACTTGGTGTTCGATTTACACCTTTCAACTTGATCTTCAATCCATTTCGTCGTCTTAACTACATCGAATTATTTTCAAGCTGATTTTATTCTTGTTTTTTCAAGTATTAGATTACAAATTTGAACATGTAACCTACACTACTAGGAAACCAGTTATGATTGAAAAAAAAAATATTTAAAATATGTGTTTATTTATTTATTTTTAATCAATATAATATTTTAAAATAATAAAATTTTCATTTATGTCGGTTATAACCGTCAGAATACTAAAATAATAACCGTCAGAAAGTAAAATAATAAAATAGTCAATTTCTGTCGGTTATAACCACCACCATTAACTTAAAAACCGACAGAATTTGTAAAAAATATTTAAAAAAAAGATTTAAAAATACTGTCGGATATAACCGATAGGAGTTTTATAATATCTGCCAGTAATTATCCGTCAGGAATTTATGTCGGATATAACCGACAGGAGTTTTCTAATATCCGCCAGTAATTAAATAGTGTGTCGGATATAATTTATCCGACAATATTTTTCTAAATCCGCCACCTAAAGCTAATATTGTAGTAGTGTCGCTATCTGATAGCTTAAAAATAATCATATTAAAAAAACAAATACGTAAATAAATTTTAAAAAGTTAAAGACAAACTAAGAAGAATTGACACCCGAACCAGTTTGTCACACTTTCACACTAGTGGGGTTATGGCGTACTTGCATTTTATACTTGAAATTCTAAGTACATTCAACGTTTATATTCTAAGCATAAATAATTTTTTCTAGATAAAATAATTGAATATGAGTGGTGACGTTTAGAAGGTGAAGTCAATATATCTTGCTCATCAAGAAAGGAAGAATTGATCAATTTTACAGATAAACAGCCAAGGTCATTAGTGATTGATGATCTCTTTTGAAGCACGATCGTTTTGCTTGCTATTGTGGTCAAAATTTGGATTGTGCAACTTGATTATGTTCAAATCAACATTAGATTTTTCGCTGGTACGGTGATAGAATCAATGGCGTACTCGTGTGAATTGACGAAGTGTACATAGTATTTTGTATTTCTTGACTTTTATGGGTAAGTTTATACATCATGCATAGTCTCCTTTCACACACTGCAAGATAGTGTGAACATTATAGTAAAGAAGAGGGTGATGCTATTCATACACATCTTTTTATTTTTCACACATTCTCTGTTAATTTATATCTTTTGATCGTCCTTAATTCATTCAATTCGACGATAGAAAATTGAAATGAATGTGCAGAAGATAAAAAAAGGTGTGTCGATAAAACCACCCTATAAAAATGAATTATTGTATTACAAAGGAATTCGGGATTGGATTATATACCTATCGGTCGAAATCAACCATTGTTTGATAGATTTACCAATCACAATCTACTTATAGTCTGATGACATATATAAGCTATAATTTAGACTATTTTCTTTAATTAATGAGAAGAGGTTGGCTCCTCTCCTCAACATATTTATCGCCTTACTCGTATATTTTTGTGCTTATGATTGGAACAGTTATTTTATAAATCACTATGTGAAGATCATTTGTGCAAAAAATCAATTAAAACTAAGATCGTTTAGTCGATCAATTGCAACAAATAGATAGACGGTTCGTAATGCTTTTATCAAATCAGTTCGTATGTTTAAATACAGTTCGATAACTAAATGATCTTAGTTTTAATTTATTTTTTGCAAAGATGATATTTGAGAATGATTACAAGGATACTTTGGATGTGGTCCCTAGTCCCTAATACTCTTTGACTAAAACCTTAATGGTATTCAAAGTTTGATCAACGTCCCTTAACTTTGTACACCTCATTATATTACTATTAATATTTATATTTTTATAGTTTTGACATTTTATGAGATTTATAATCCTATAAATTTAAAATCCCTCATTATAATAAAAAAATTCAAACATTTTGATTGAATAAATTGGTAAAAACTATGTAACAATAATAAATAATAAATGGCAAAATAATGTATCCATAGTGTTAAAAAAATTGGTACATTCCACATATAACAAAGTGGTACATTAATAAAGAAGAATGGGTACATTATAAATAAATTAGGGTACAAATAAAAGATTAAAAAATTATGAATACAAATGAAATTTTAAAAAATATGGGCGCAAAAAGAAATTAATACATGGGTACAAATTAAAACTAAAAAGAAAATACTACAAATTAAAAAAAAAAGGTTGCAAATTAAAAGTGGGTACAAACTAAAAATATAAATATATGATACAAAGTTTAGCCATAAAACATAAATATACCATATGTAATTTTTCTATCATTGATTAATTATACAATGACACGTGACGTTAAACACATGAGCACAAATACAAATAAAACTTTAAAAAATATGGGCACAAAAAGAAATTAATATATGGGTACAAATTAAAACTGAAAAGAAAATTGGTACAAATTAAAAAAGGTTTGCAAATTAAAAATGGGTACAAACTAAAAATAAAAATATATGATAAAAAATTTAGCCATAAATATAAATATACTAATTGTAACATTTTTAACACTAAAGAAATATATTTAAAAATAAAAAATATTTTATCATTGAAATAATTAATGATGTTATTAATACCCAAGGACCTTGATCAAAAATTAAAAAGGAATAATGTTTTAATCAATGAAGTAGCAAAATGAGGGATATGAACCTAATTTCTTCATGATTATAATATGAACTGTTTCGATCATTATCACGAAATTTTGTGAATATGCCATGAAGTATTTTAAGGAGGAATTCTTCCTTCCTTATCGATCTTTGAGGAGCCAAGTCTCTCTCTTAATTAATTAGTATCCCACTTGAGTTCTCAGTGATGAAAGTTCATTCAAAATTAATTTATCTACATCAGAAGCATCTAGCTAGTAGAAGATCAACTGTTTTTGTGAACCTACAAGCATTCAGTTTCAAGTTTCAACACGCATTTAAACGTTAGATCTCAATCACTCAAATATGTCTCAATAAATGATGACATTCTTGTGAATTTACTGGAATTATGGTCGTTTGGTGAGGAATTACTGAGTGCCTTTTATCCTGACTTTCTTCTGGAAACATGGAAGACAGAATATTTCAAGCCATCACAGTATTCTTCCTTTGCAAGGGAAAAAAGAGAACAAACAATGAAAGCTTTATAGATGTCTTTCACAAAAGCAAAACACCTTACTTTAATTACTTCCATTTTAAACAACACAAGTCGAGATTATTTGCTGAGCTAGAGTAGCTCTTTCATAACTTAATTAGTGTTAAGCATATGTAATCACGTTTAACTCATCTCCTAATAGAATACTGACAAGAAACTAAACCCTAAATGTAACCTTCATAAAATGTGCCCTCCTTATTGTACTTAACAATACACTCTTTTTTTTTTTGAACAAACGATATTATCTACACTAAAGGAGAGTTAGATAAGCTGAGCCTCACAATGTGCTAACAATAATGCGGTTAAAATTCGATTTTGGCGAGAATCGAACTTAAGACTTTTTACTTACATGTGAAGAGAAATATCGTTAAATCGTAGTATTAAGTAGCAGTAATATCCAATTAGAGATAAATAATACGGTCAAGTTTCTTTGGCTGAGATTCTTTTTCAATAAATTGAATGGGCATGGTCAAAAGTCATATGTTGATCAACATATAACTTTATTAATTGGGTTGGTGACTTTGTCCAAAGAGGAATGACAGATGAAATTACAGTCAAGTCTTCACATCCTGTTTGTGCTTCTCCATCAACACCAAGTCCACCCTTCGGGGTAGAGTACTAGAGTGACCATGACAGCATTCTGCCGTCTTACTCCGAGTTAATTAATATTCAAACGCGTCTTAGCTTGCTTAATTTGCAATGATTAGATTAATTTAATGAAGTTTAGTTATCCTTGAAGGCTCGTGTCAGACTATTTTGTAGAAAACACTTGCTTATAAGCGTTTCGGTTAAAAATATTTAAACTATAAACACACTAAAAATGTTAAGTCCTTCCTCAAAAACGGCAAAAGCACTTATAATTATCGAAAGTGGTCTCCGGACACTCTAGGATTTGATATATTCACAGTTTTACAGTAAACGGTGATAAGCATGAACAGAAAAATTCACCTTTTTTTCAAGTCCGGAATGGACAAGAAAAGCCTTCAAGTTCCTTTGAAAAATTGCAGTACTTCTTTCCCTTTCTCTTCTCAAGTGGGTGGTTAATTAGCAACTAATGCAAAATACTTTTACTATGGGTCCATATTCAATTATAAAGCTTCTTATTGTTCTAGAAACCTTTTGGGGCATATTGAGGGAAAATTATAAAGCTTCTTATTGTCCAGTGATGTACAAGATTTACTCCATCGAGAAGGAGGTGAGTCGCCGAGTGTATACACCAGCATGTCAGTATCTATGCACGCAATGACAAGGAATTCTCATTAGCGCAGGGGGTGGCGGCTCCTTCAGTAGTCCTATAAAAAAGACACCAAGGGTGGCGGCTCCTTCAGTAGTCCTATCAAAAAGACACCAATCCGACCTTCAAATCAAGAAGACACCAAAACTACAGCCTACAGCCGGGACCTGGATTATCTGCCCTCCCTCGTCTCATCTTCTATTATTTCTGTAGTCACGGTTAAGTCACGTTAACATTTTATATTAATTTTTTTATAAAAATAATAAGATAAAAAGCAATGGGAATATAAAATATTGACGTGGCTTAACCGTGACCACAGAAATATGAGGGGATGGGATGGGGAGGGCCGTCCCTCATCCCATCCCCTCCCCATCTCCTTCTCATCCCCTCCTATTTCTGTGATCACGGTTAAGCCACGTCAACATTTTATATTGATTTTTTTATAGAAATAATAAGACAAAAAACAATAAGAATATAAAATATTAACGTGGTTTAATCGTAACTATATAAATAGTAAATGATAGGAAGGATATGGGATGAAAAGGACGGACACAGGTCCCTACAGCCGGACCCTGATTAGTGACTATACACTATTATTTACAATAAGGCAGTGCATACAGTAACACTTAAAATAAATCCCAAAAGGAAAGGCTGCCTAGCTAGTACCGTCATATTTACAGGGGAATAGGATCCAATTCTCTTGCTGGGAATCCGGAAGATCAATTAATTATATTCTTTTATCGTATATTGTGTGGTTAAAAATTATTTTAAATTTTAAATTTAAATTTAAATAATATTTAACAAAAACTGATCGCACGATGTATGATGAACAAATATAATTGATTGATCCCGGATCCCCACAAAGAGGATCCTTGTCCATTTACAAGAATCACGAGGTCACAACCCATCGACAAACCGAGAAAATGAACATCGGAATAAAAATGGTGAATCAAACATGCATTTATACGAAATTTTGCAATGCCCGTATTGGACGGCTGGATTGGACAATTTTAATCTGGTCGTTCAGACACAGGTGCATCTCATATATCATATATGCACTGTAGTAAAAAAAAACCATGCATTTATATCACAAAATGATGAAGTGCAAGTACATATATAAGCCCTCATGAACTAAACTGATGAGTTACTAACTGTGCCATTCCTAGTCCCCAACTCTGGGACTGGAAGGATTACATCGCTACTTCTAATTCCTGGACTACTAATCATCCATCCATCATGAACAACGCTATTCTCAACCATTCCAAATTCTCAAGTCCCGGCCGGATTCTCATAGCAACTGTAATTACCAAAATATGGCCTTGGAGTTGGAGACTGTGCAAATGGCAAGGGCTGACAATTAGCACCTGCAGGCCCAGTTGCCGGCGGAGAAAACGGGAGCTGAGATGGCAGCGTCTTCATGTTGTAGGGTTCTGGCCTCCAATGGCAATTGAACTTGGGAGAAGGAACTGAAATTGTCGGCAAAGGAGCCAGAACATCGGATAGCGAAGGATAGGATACTTTTATATCCCGGGATTGCACTTGCACGTCCAAGGTGGGGTAAAGAGATTGGACTGTATTATCAGCAGGATCAGGAGAAACACTGGCTGTGGTTAATTTGGACGAGGAATCGGATTCCTGGGAATCACGGATTCCAACTTTAGTGTTCTTCTTGATCACCTTGTAAGAAAAGTTCAAGACCCCATTAGGCTTACCATCGCTTGTCCGAACCTGGTAGCTCACGAACCTGACTGCTTCATTGCACTGATCATTGATCAAGTCCGCGAATGGCACCCGGACTTTTCCAATGCTCTTCTTGCCAAAGACGCTGTCACATCGTATGTCGAATTCTACAAAGAGATTATCAAACTCGTCAACCAGGGACAAGTCCTTCGTGTCGAATTGCATGGGGTGGTTCCATTCAGGATTGCAGTCCCCTTCTCTATCAACCGGCGTCTTCTGGCGCTTCTGCAGATGTTTCTTCTGTTCTTCTTTCTTCGCTTCGTCGTTGAAGATGGAGACAGCAGCGTAGACGGACAGCCTGTTGAAGAAATTGAAGGCACTGAGATCCTTGCAGGAGATTACCTTCAGTTCTATGAAGCTGCAATCTTTCAGTTGCCTGATTTTCTCAGCTGTGGACATTCTGAAAAAACATGGGAGAGACAGAGAGGCAGGAGTCGTTTTGTTTTGGTCTTATAACTTAAAGCTAGGTAGCATTTTCCAAATTTGTACGGATTAAACCATTGAAAAAACAGTGTCCCATAAATAGTTCAGACATGTAACCACCACCGTTGATCATGCGATAACGACCCACCAGACTTGCAATTATTGACCGCTTTACCGTTGATTTTACGATAACAGACCACCAGACTTAATTGCAAATTCCTCAATGTGAACACACAAATTAGAGTCGCATTAGTCTCTCAACGAGGAGAGGGATTTCTCCACACTCTGGGATATCACTATCGCTTCCTGGACCAATAATACAATACTATGTAAGAAAGTTAAAACACATAACATTGTATCATTATTTTGGACGTCACGGTGACGTTCTTGGGTTAGATTGGTAAGTCCTTCCCCTCAATGAAGGAGGACTGTGACAACAACCCTTTGCACATTTGGAAAACAGAGCAACTGCGTTTTACAGTTCCTAGGAGGGGGAGTCATGGCTACCCCGGGAATACGCGGCGAGTGTTATAGGGCCCTGGTGGTATGCAAGATTCTCCCCAAAAACAGGAGAAATTCTTCGGTCCGATACCAGACATGAACAGCAAGTCAATAAACACAACGAACCTAGCCTTCCCATGAAAACGTAATAAATCTAGACTTGTATAAGAGATTAGTCCTATTAGCTTACAACAAAACTTTAAAATCCAAGGAACTTTCCCTTTCCAAACATATGAGCAGTATCAAACAATCAAATCCATACAATTAATCTCAGTGCAAGAAACCATTCATCGTTTGTAAAGCTTTGCGGTCAAAACTAAAAAAATAACATCTTTACAGATTGAAATGCTTGATTGACAGTTTCATGATCCAAATTATTTCAATAAAGACATTAGCATAACGTGAAACAACAAAAATCTTCTATCGATCTGAAGTCAACCTCAGCGAGTTTTGTTCTTTTTCGGACCTTGGCCATGGCCTTGAACTTGTACTGCAGCAGAAATCTTCTTCCAACAGCGGATGGAAATGAGTGTCGGTATTACAACCCAGGAGGCGTTTGCAGCAATGTAGTATGCATAGTAGTAAAACGAACTTGTAGCAAATTTGTCACCGTCCAAGTAGGCTGTTATGAAGTACACAGCAGTTCCATAGAGCTGACCCAACGAAATGGCAAACTGAAGTATGTAGCTATATGACTTGCCTTTAGATATTGCATAACTGCCAAAGATCAGAAATCATGTTTAGAATTAGAGACGAGAAGATGACTGCCCATACGATATACATTCTAGTTTGAGATTGGAATTTGAAAATCAAATTTTACATTGTGCAGCATATAAACTTTGCGATAATCAAAGCTCAAAATCTTACACAGCAAGAAGGCTAGCGGGACCTTCAATAACCGCAGTTAATCCTTCGACAGCAACGACGCCTGCATCCCTAGCTGCATATCTTGAATCACCTTTGCTATACTCTTTCCCTGCCAATTTTTTATCTGTCAGCATAAGAACTATATAATCGAACAAGCCCTAACAGTAGAAAAACTGCACAAATCGTATCCAATGCTAATCTTATAGATTAAACAAAAATGTGAGACAGAACTTACAAACTTCAGCCGGGTACCAAGCAGTCTTATCCTTGTAGAACTCAGGCGCAAACGCAAAATAGCCTTCGAGTATCAAGTGTGTAAGGCCGGTGAAAGCCCACCAGCACATTAGCCATCTATCAAGTTTTGATTTCCTCGGTGACCTCCCTGGTACATACATAGCAAAAAGTAAAACACGTCGATTAGGACATTCAAATGTCTCCCTCAAAATGTCAAATTTATCGATCTGAACAAAAACTAGAACATCTAAATCTAAAGCTACATAGAATTCGATTTCCATTGCCAATACATAGAAAACATCAAAACCATGAATCTAAAATGTGACTATAAATTATATTGGGATATTCCTTACGAAAGAATTCCCAAGTTTTAACAATCAGTAATCACCACAGACGGGTGTAGCTACGTTGGCTAGAGCAGATGTAATCAGTAATTACAGCATAAGTGGGCGTAACCATGTAACATCGGCTAGAGTGGATGTGCTACTCTTTGCACCCGAGTTCGAATCCCCACTCTCCACACTTTAGATTAGTTTAAAGTATAATATGTAATCAACATATTAAGGGGATGTATTCAATTGGGATTTTCAGAGATTTTAATTCTTTTAATGAATCTAGAGGTATTCAATCAGAATTTTAAGTGATTCTTTAAAATCAAGGTGTATTCAATTAGAATTTTAAGATAGTATATTAAAATCCTTAGAAATTCAGGTGTATTCAATTAGGATTTTAAAGACGTTTATAACATATTAAAATCCTTAGAAATTCAGGTGTATTCAATTAGAATTTTAAAGACGTTTATAACATTCTAGGTGTATTCAATTAGAAATTGATTTTAAAGAATTTGAGAAAGTTGAGGAATTAGAGGAAATTAGAGAGATTTCGTAATGTATTTTAAGCATCCACATATCTCACATCTTCCTACCAGACTTCGAGAGAATTAAATCAAAATTTTATATGAAATCTCTACAAATCAATAAAACTATATAAAATTCCATCGATTTAAATCTATTAAATTCTTTTAAATTCTCAATTAATACCCCCTAAAAAATCAAGCCGATGAATTTGCAATCATACAAAAAAGTTGAATAAAAATATGAACTTTTTGGATCTCAAACGTTTTAAACTTTCTGTGCTCTGCCTGTGTCTAGAAACCCAATTCACGCATCAAATTACTTGAGCAACTTACAATGTTTAGAGAATTGAGCTGAATAAAATTAGGATCTGATAAGAAGTGGAGTGGAAGGAGTACCGGAGAAGAGCCAGGTGAGGGAAACGACGAGTAGGGAGGAGACGCCGTAGACGCCGACAATGGTGGACTGTGAGAGAAAGCCAGGTACGAATCCCGGTAGCTTTAGATCCCACGGGGCGTACGGATGATTCCCATAAATCCCAGCGTCTGATCCCTCCATTTTCGCTGGGTACCAAGTACACTGTCTCCCAACTGCAAAGTCAAAACTGTGAAATTGGTAATGGGCCCAATGATGGATAGGCCCATTGTGTTGACGACAATGTAGCCCTGGGAGGTCCGATATTATCGTCGGCACACTGTTGGTTTAGTTTACTAAATTTTCACAAACTTGATATTATTTGCTTCGGGCCAAATCCACATGGAATTATTCTTGGGCCTTCGATCCTTTTATCCATGATTGGATTCTATTTATTTGATACATTGTTGTCAATATGAATGTTGAGAAAAAAATATAAAATAAAAAACGATTTATAAATATGACCAACAATTCCAATTTCAGTCCAAAACATATCTTATTGTAGACTTGCGGGGTCTTCGCACACATTCACACACAAGCTCATTACATATTAAGACCTAGATACTTGTTACATAAGTAATATAGAACATTGAAATGTTCTCCCAAACAAATTATTACATGTTTGAAAATATCCTAAAATACTATTCGCTGCATTTTTATTTTATTTTTTGAAAAACATTCGATAGTAGATTCATTCATTTAAGTTGAAACCAATGAGTTACAACCATTAAGAACATCAGAGCTTGACACTAAAAGACGCTACATGCATTATTCGACAAGCAGATCAAAAATAAAACTTGGGCAGGAAGTAGACCGACTACACTGACTACCAATAGACAAGCTATATCGCACAAGGCGATGGGCAATGGTATTAGCTTGGCGGCGGATATGGGTAACAATATCTTTAGTGACTGCTGGAAGAAAGGCTTTCGTATCCTCCACTACTTGTCCAAGGACAAAGTAGTTAGAAGAAGGGTCCGAAAGAGCTCCAACAATCTGAAGAGAATCACTTTCAATAATTAAAATTTTAAAATCCCTTTCCTGCCGCCCAAACCAAAGATTCCCCGGGAGCTAATGCTTCTGCATGGAGAAGGAAGGAGACGTCCTGGAAATTCCTGCACGCTGCAGCCACGAAGTTCCCTGCACTGTCAAGTATCACCATCCCCGTTCCTCCTGTAAAACTTTAGAACTCTCAGGTTTCCAGCTCAGAATGTGCATACCCATCAACTGATGGGTTGCGTGTATTTATAATAATTTGAGATTACATCAGGGGTTTATCAACCCTATTTAGACGGCAACATTTGAATTTGAATAATACAACATCTGTGAAATCAAACTTTCAGACATTTAAAAATAATCTAGACCTATCAGAGTTATTCTTGGATAAAGATTGTGTTTGTACTATACTTGACCAATCCCGAAACTACTGAGAACCGGTCAACATTATACCGTCAAGGACCCACAAGGTTAGAGGCCAATCACAAGGTGACATGTGTCGACACCAGAGGCCAATCACAAGGTGACATGTGTCGACACCAGAGGCTAATCATAGCGCGACACGTGTCAACATCAGAGACCAATCACAGCATGACACGTGTTAATGTCAGAAAAAAGCTAGAAACTCCCTTCTATAAATAGGGATCATTCTCCCACAATAATCTCTAATGTCATTTGTACTAGACTATTCACTAGAACTCACAAAATGAGAGCTTGAACCTATGTACTTGTGTAAACCCTTCACAATTAATGAGAACTCCTCTACTCCGTGGACGTAGCCAATCTGGGTGAACCACGTACATCTTGTGTTGTTTGCTTCCCTGTCTCTGTCCATTTACATACTTATCCACACTAGTGACCGGAGCAACCAAGCGAAGGTCACGAACTTGAAACTTTTTGTTGTACCAAAGTCCTCACTGATTTTGTGCGTCAACATTTGGCGCCGTCTGTGGGAATCCGAGACTTATTCCCACTCTCTTCAGCTTTGTCAAGTTGGTTTCCACCATTCGTACACTCTCTTTTGATCAAGCATCCCTCTCCAACATGGGGAGCGAAGGAAGCCACAGCTCACAGAATGACACCCCTCTCGCACTTAGTGCGAAGCAATGAAAGAAGGAAGGAAAAAGGGTTTCTCTTCAAGCTAAAGTCGATGAGCTAGAAGCTCAGAACAACAAGATAGCAATGAAAAATGAGGTCCTTCAAGAGCAATACGAGAAGCTCTTCGAGACGCTCCACGAAGCTAGGCATGCTCAAACACACGAGCTCGTTGCCCCTGTGAACGTCAACCATCAATCGGATGCCTTCCAACACGGAGGGTCACCTGCTTTCAATATGGGTATTCTTGATAACGAGCAAGCTACTCCTCAAAATGTTGATCAACATGAAACTTCTCTCAACCTAGCTGCTTCAACCCGAAGCAGGAGAAGTGGAGGAAGGCACCTCCTAGTAGAGGGAGCGGAAGGATCGAAAGTTGTTTATCGCGACTGTCGAGACTTCCTGAAGCAACGTCGAGAGAACCCCATCCACATAAACTCAAAGATCAATGACCCAAGGGTTTCTGAAAGACTCAGTCCCCTACCACGGCCCAGGCCGGCTACCAATTTGGGGAATGGGCAACAAGTCCTAGAGAAACATGAGGGTATAGGGGACTCAGAGGTGTTCCGACAGACGTACCCTAGAAGTCAGTACGGCGAGTCCAGGGAAAAATCACATGCTCTTGATCAGACTTTCCTACTTTCAAAAGGGGATGGAAATTTCCGAAAGAAAGCTCCAGTGATACAAAACTCTACCCAGGACCCCCTTGTCCTACAGCTCCTTGAAGAAGTAAACAAGTTGAAGGCCGAACGACAAGCTGAGATACCTGACTGGAATTAACCCAGGCCTAGCCCTCTTACAAGGAGGATCCTCGACACCCCCTCCAGGCGAAGACAAAACAGAAGCTTGGCTTGCAACTCTGTACTGGAAAGGAGGATCCAATTGAACACCTTAACCTCTTTGAGTCTACCATGGCATACCGGATGCACACCGACGAAGAACGATGTCTTCTCTTCCCCTCCACCCTCTCTGGTGGAGCTTTAAACTGATGATTTGTACACTATCCGCCAGAAGTCGGATAAGTCACTACGAGAGTATGCCGGCCGCTTCAGCCATGAATATTCTCGCTGCGCTGAGGCAGATGACAAGACCGCCCTCAAGGCCTTCACAATAGGCTTACGTGACCGTTTCTTCAAGTACATGATCAATGCCAACACTTGGAAAACTTACTCCGAGGTGATGGCATAGGCCTATAACCACGCCTCCGCTGAGGCAAGAACATATCAAGGGAAACCCCCTACAGCCACCCCTTATCAGCAAGTAGGGAGTGGAAGCCAGATCCAACCAAATGAGAAGACATTGGCCCTCCAAAAGGCAACAGAGTATCCCTCTGCCTCACTTAATGCTTCGCCAAGTCAACAGACATACCAATCTCAGGGCAAGAGGAAGGATTTCCATCCCCACCACTCTCATTTCAGTAAAAAGAGTAAAGGGCACTATCGCGATAACCAAGGGTATCGCCACGACAATGCCCGCCCCCAGGCAGTCAATGAAGTGGGCCAAACACGTATCAAGACACGCCCTACCCCGAGGTATGAGACATACACGCCTTTGAACACCACATGCGTGGCCATTTACCCCAGTATAGCTCACCTGATACCGAAGCCAAAGCCGAGAGAGCCAGTTTACAAGTCCACGAAGAACACGGGCATGTTCTGCTGCCACCATAAGCATAACAGTCATGACAGCGAGAAGTGTATCATCCTCCGTGATCATATTGAAGCTTTGGCACGTGAAAAAAAAAAATTGATCAATTCCTCCTTCACTCTCCGAGGGATAACTGTAACCAACGCCAAGTGAATGTGATATATTCCATAAGCGGCGACACACCCATATCTGAATCTTCCAACAGGGCCATGAAAAACAGTGAACGAACTTTGAGGCCTGGTCATCAAGTGTTTCACGTGGAAGACATCAGGGGAGGCAAGTATCAAAAGCCTAACTGGGATCCAATATGTTTCTACCCTGAAGAAAAAAAAGAGGTTTACCAACTCAGAGACCCAGTATGCATAAGCCAACAGAGCTTCAAAAGGATTCACAGTACTCCAAAAATTATTCGGCAGCCTGCCACTATTACCACCAACCAGGTGATCAAAAGTACATCCAGTACTCCAAAAATTATTGACAAACCTGCCGCTATTATCACCAACCAGGTAATCAAAGGTACAACCTGTACTCCAAAAAATTATTCATGAGCATCACTCATGACAATCATACATAATCATACATGAGCATCGCTCATGACAATCATACATAAACATTCATGAGCATCACTCATGTCAATCATACATTAGCATCACTCATGTCAATCATACATGAGCATCACTCATGTCAACATCCATGAGCATTACTCATGTCAATCAACATACACATTCATGAGCATCACTCATGTCGATCAGCTTCGAAAGCTTCATTTACAGAGCTCTAGCTTCGAAAGCTTCATTTACAGAGCTCTGAGCTTCGACAGCTTCATTTACAGAGCTCTAGCTTCGACAGCTTCATTTACAGAGCTCTAGCTTCGAAAGCTTCATTTACAGAGCTCTAGCTTTGAAAGCTTCATTTACAGAGCTCTAAGCTTCGACAGCTTCATTTACAAAGCTCTAAGCTTCAACAGCTTCATTTACAGAGCTCTAGCTTTAACAGCTTCATTTACAGAGCTCTAGCTTCAAAAGCTTCATTTACAGAGCTCTAGCTTCGAAAGCTTCATTTACAAAGCTCTAAGCTTTGACAGCTTCATTTACAGAGCTCTAGCTCCGACAGCTTCATTTACAGAGCTCTAGCTTCAAAAGCTTCATTTACAAAGCTCAAGCTTCAAAGCTACAATTACAAAGCTTCAGAGCTACAATTACAAAGCCTCAGAGCTACAATTACAAAGCTTCAAAGCTACAATTACAAAGCTTCAGAGCTACAATTACAAAGCTTCAGAGCTACAATTACAAAGCCTCAGGGCTACAATTACAAAGCCTCAGGGCTACAATTACAAAGCCTTCATTACAAAGCTACAATTACAAAGCTTCAAAGCTACAACGCTTCAAAAACAAAAAAGCTCTCAGGCTTATAACATGGCACACGCCATACAAACAACAAACTAGTACATTCAGAGTACATGCAGAAAGTGAAGACACTTCTAGTCATCCTCATCTGAAGTTGAACCCTTGACAAAGTGGCGATGGAGTATGCTATTCGTTTCAAATTCAAGGCGTCGAACAACGAGGCCGAATATGAAGCCCTTCTAGCAGGCTTACGTTTGGCCAAACACCTTGGGGTTAAACAAATTGATATCTTCAGTGACTCCCAATTGGTGGTCAACCAGGTCACCAACAACTTTGATGATAATGATAGCTCTATGGTAGCATACATTGCGCAAACACAACTTTTGCTCAAGCACTTCCACTACCAGATCACTCAAGCTCCTCGAGCGGCAAATAGTCATGCAGACGCCCTGGTTGGCCTCGCCTCAGCAGTGGAAGACAAAGTTGGGAGAAAAAATTCATATTGAACTGTTGGTTGCTCCTAGCACCACGGCCGCCGAAGTGTGCAACTTACAACAGGGGGATAGTTGGATCACCCCAATTTATAAATTCCTTGCTCATGGCTTCCTCCCAAATGATAAAGTCCAGGCTAAGCAAATTCGATACAAGTCTACCCGCTACCTGATCATCAACGATCAACTCTACAAGCGAGGTTTTAACTTGCCGTACTTAAGGTGCCTTATGCCTGCCGAGGCAGAGATTGTCCTCCGGGAAATACATGAGGAAGTATGTGGAGATCATGCTGGATCTCGGTCCCTAGCACATAAGACTTTTCGCCAAGGATATTACTGACCAACACTCCACCAGGATGCCATCAAAGTATCCCACGCATGTGACAAATGTCAACGCTATGCGACTATTCCTCACTCCCCTCCAGAACCTCTCACTCCCATAATCAGCCCTTGGCCCTTGGCCCAATGGGGGCTTGATTTGATCGGCCCAATGCCTGTAGGGAAGGGCAATGTCCGTTATGCAATCGTTGCGGTTGACTACTTCACAAAGTGGGCCGAAGTAGAACCCTTGGCAACCATTACTGAGGCAAAGATAGAAGACTTCGTGTGGAAGAACATCCTTTGCAGATTTGGCATTCCCAATGCGATAGTCACTGACAATGGGTGACAGTTCGACAACAAGAAGTTCAAAATGTTCTGCTCTAAGTTCAACATCAACTTATGCTTCGCCTCTCCAGCTCATCCCCAATCTAAATGGACAAGTTGAGGCCATCAACAAAATAATCAAGCCCACTTTGAAAACCAACTTGGACAAGGCTAAAGGTTGTTGGCTTGAATTTGTACCCCAAGTTTTTTTTGGTCATATCGCACTTCATATCGGACTTCAACAGGAGAAACTTCATTCTCACTTGCCTTTGGCACAAAGGCAGTTGTCCTAGTTAAGCTTGAGCAAACTACCTTCCGAGTCCATAACTACATGCAAATTGAAAATGACAAACAACTCACCCTCAACTTGGATCTAGTCGAGGAACACATAATTCAGGCTCACTTGAGGAATATGGCTTACAAGCAGCACATCTCCAACTACTATGACTGTAGGGTCAAACCTCGCTATTTCAAAGTAAGGGACTGGGTATTAAAGAAAAGACTACTTTGCGACAGAGTCCGGAGCGAAGGCACACTTAGTCTAAACTGGGATTGAGCGTTTGAAGTCATTGGCATCAGTCGCCCTAGCTCCTACAAACTCAGAAGCTCCGATGGCAAGACCCTTGGCCATCCATGGAACGCTAATCACTTGAAGTACTACTACAAGTAGACTCACAATGTACAAGTGTTGAGCTATAACCGTTCAGAATCCTATGTAATGAAGGTCATTTGGCAATATGCTCTCTCTCACTCGAACATGCACACTCGGCATAACCAGTGCATGACTTCACCGGGCGCATCTTAGAGCAGTAGTGCCACTGATGGAAGGAGGGCTCACCTAATCCACACTTCATCCAAATAATATAAAACCCGATCAAGGTATCCCAAAAATCAGGGTTGAGTTGCCAGGCGCATATCTAATAAAAGATAGCATCTGCTGCAACCACGGGTGCAAAGGCAGCTTCACCCCTAAGGTCATTAGTATCGGGGTGTAGAACATAACATGACCCATGGGCGGCTCAGAAGGCAACTCCTAATGATGCACCAAGCGCATTCCTACACTAATACTACATGACTGCCTTAGGGCCTCAAGCTGCTTTTCGCTATCTAATAAGTTGTTTTCTAAATGGTAAGCTTGGAACTCAGAGCGAATTATGGGTATGGCGTCACAAACAACTCCCCTCACCCACTAGCATGGAGGAATAACCAATATTGGCTAAGGTTTGACAATTGTGAAGATCAAACCATGAGAAAGCCCCACATGGAAAATCTTCAACTTCCACACAAGCTAGAGAGTTTCAAATTTCAAATGTTTAGTTCCCCCACTAAAAAAAAAAAAAAAAAAAAAAAAAAAAAAAAAAAATCCGAAAAAAAAAAAAAATAAATAAATAAAAAAAAAATGGAAGGGGGAACACAACAAAGCTTCATCAATGGAGGACAACTACAATTCTCAAAAGCTTCACACACTCTTGATCAAGATAGTGTGAAGCAAAATCAATTTATGATGCAAACAAAGCTTCACCCTACAAAGCTTCACCCACAAAGCTTGACCAAAGCTTCACCCACCAAAGCTTCCCCACAAAGCAAAGCTTCACCCACAAAGCTTGACCAAAGCTTCACCCACCAAAGCTTCCCCACAAAGCAAAGCTTCACCCACAAAGCTTCAACATCAAAGCTTCACCCACAAAGCTTCACCCTACAAAGCTTGACCATACAAAGCTTCACCCACAAAGCTTCCCCCACAAAGCTTCACCCTACAAAGCTTCACCCACAAAGCTTCACCCCACAAAGCAAAGCTTCACCCACCAAAGCTTCCCCACAAAGCAAAGCTTCACCCACAAAGCTTCAACATCAAAGCTTCACCCACAAAGCTTCACCCACAAAGCTTCACCCTACAAAGCTTGACCATACAAAGCTTCACCCACAAAGCTTCACCCCACAAAGCTTGACCATACAAAGCTTCACCCACAAAGCTTCACCCACAAAGCTTCACCCTACAAAGCTTGACCATACAAAGCTTGACCCACAAAGCTTGACCATACAAAGCTTCACCCTGCAAAGCTTCACCCACAAAGCTTCACCCTATAAAGCTTGACCATACAAAGCTTCACCTACAAAGCTTCACCCACAAAGCTTCACCCTACAAAGCTTGACCCTACAAAGCTTCCCCCACAAAGCTTCACCCTACAAAGCTTCACCCTACAAAGCTTCACCCACAAAGCTTCACTACAAAATTTCAACACTAAAACATGCAAGAGCTTCACACACTCTTGATCAAGATAGTGTGAAGCTAAATCAAATTTTGTGTCCAAAAAATAGCTTTAACTAGTCAAGCTTTTTTCCCTCTCTCCCTCTTCCGTCACCTTTCATCTATCAAATTTCCGCAACTTCTGCTCTTCTTCAATGGAGCCGAATTTTGGATATCTTATGGTTCTTGAACAGATAAACAACTTTCAAGAAGGAAATATTTCTGTTTGAGCGAAGGAAATTAGAGTTTTAAAGCTCCAAACATGACAGTCAGATTCCTGCCGATTCCAAAGCTGTTGTGATGTTTCAAAGATCTGGAAGTATTTAACCATTAATTAATTCTGAATTTTTGATATGTTATGGAAGAGATAATGAGGAACAACTTCGATGAAGAAAGTATATTGATTTGAGCAAGATAAAATGGAGTTACGAAGCTAACAACAGGTCTGATGGGTTGACAGACAAATCATGAACAGTTATTCATCATACCTGAATGTCTAGAGTTGTACAACTCCGATGGATCTCAAATTTGGATACGTTGTAGATCACAAGTTAAGGAACAACTTTCATGAAGACGACTTTGCGATTTGAGCTACAGAGAAGGGTGTTATAACTGCAGCGACTCAGGCTGATTAGTGGAAACGAAAAGCAATTCCACCACAAAAGGGGAAGCAGAAATGGGCAAAGGGATGAGACCTTGGGTCTTATTTTTATTATTTCCCTACCTCTCAAACATGAAGCAAGAAAGAATTGTACTTCACTAAGAAAGAATTGTGCTTCACCAAATGAAGCAAGGCAAGGCATCGATATTCTGACAACTTGGTAACAAGCAAGACACCTCCTTCGGCAACTCTCCTCGACCGACGACTTGGGGGACTCCTATCATATGCTACTACACCTTGGTACTCGAAAGTTCCGTTACTACTTAGTGACTTGGATCTTTCAAGTCCCCAATCGAGAAGTTTTCCTCACTCGAGAAATTAGGGGAGCACTATTTCAACCTACAGGATCCACCCATGAAGTTTCAACATGCAAATTTCAACAAAAGAAATAATTCAAAGCACTTAGTGGAGGATGCCTTAGTGTATTTAACACAATACGCTGAATGAAGTAAAGCTTGTTTATTGACATCATCGATAAATTACATATATGTACATACACAAGAATCAAAACAAACAAACAGGAGGGAACACTCACAAAGGTTGCCCAGGAAAAGCCTCAGTACTCGACAAAGCACCAGAAAGAGGAGGCATCGGAGGGTGGTCATTTGGAACCTCTATACTGGGCAGAACCCCAGAAGGAGGAGGCACCGGAGGTCGATCGTTTGGAGCTTCAGTACGCGGTAAAGCTCCAGAAGACGAAGGCAATAGATGCCCTTGCAACAAACCCACAAACCTCTGATGATCACTTAGAATCTGACTCTCGGATTCCTCCAGCCGGTCAAGCTTTCTCTTCATGCCCGTGGAGTAGCTATGTGCAAGAAGGTGCAACTGTCTATTCTCATGCTTAAGCCCTCTGATCTCCTGTTTGAGGCTTATCACCTCAGCCGCCAAGGACTCAACCTGGCGGGTTCGAGCAAATAGGCGCTGGGCCATATTAGACACAGAAGCCGTACACTGAACACTGAAAGCCAGAGAATCCTTAACAGCCAACTCATCGGACCGTTTGGAAAGTAGTCTGTTATCTTTGGGAGTGAGAAGATTCCTGGCCACCACCGCAGCGGTCATGTCATTCTTCATCACAGAATCCCCAACGGTAAGATGACCAGTAGGGGATAAGAAAGACGGATGCCATATGTTGTCTTGAGGAGACCTGGCTGCCTCTTCCTCAACATTTAAGTCAAAACGACGGTCGGATGGGCCAGACATTTTCAGAAATGACGAAGGAAAAATGAGGTCCAATAAATCTCAGAAGCACAAAAATGAAGGGAAGATTTCTACAAGCAGTAACTCTCTGAGCGTACTTCTTGAACACAATTGGTGCCCCTATAAAAGAAAAGGCAACATGGCTGTTTGTTCGAAAATCAAAGAGGCACCGCTCCTCAAATTTCGAGAGCCAGATCTCCTTGGATAAAATGTGTCTGCAATCTTCACACGCAACATCAGTTTTCCGGATATCACGGACCACTTTTTCAAAGTGCTCTGACAAAGTTAAGGCATGAGAATTTCGAAGTTCCAGCTACCCTACTATTACCCACAAGGGTAAAGGAATATCACCACTACTTGCTAATTGGGAAATCACTATACGAGTCAAATCTATCCTCTATGGCAAAGCATACCCACAAGAATGCCTAATTTTTCCTCATCTCTGAGAATACACCTTCAACAGATATGCTTGTTCAAAAGTCGAAGGGGCAACGCTTTCCGAACTTCGAGAGCCAGATCTTCAACAGATTTGCTTGGTACAAAAATCGAAGGGGCAACGCTTTCCGAACTTCGAGAGCCAGATCTTCAACAGATTTGCTTGGTTCAAAAATCGAAGAGGCAACGTTTTTCGAATTTCGAGAGCCAGATCTTCAACATACCCGCTTGTTCAGAAATCGAAGAGGCACCTCTCTTCAAACTTCGAAGAGCCAGATTTTCCTGGATATAATTTGTCGGCACTTTTCACAAGCAACATCAGCTTTCCGGATATCACGGAACACTTTATCACAAGATCTCTGACAAAGTTAAAACACGTGAATCTCCCAGCTCCCACTACATCGATATGACCGATAAGGGTAAAGGAACAACATTACCATTTGCTGTTAGGGAAATTCCTAATATATGTGGACCTCCATCCTCCAAAACCAGGTAGACCTGCAAAAATGTTCAACTCCTCCTCACACCCAAGAGGACACTCCCAACGAAGCCTCTCGAAATACTTAGCTTTATTTCCCCCCGATAATACCTTTGCAAACAAGCCACACCAGAGCAAGAATATCTCATATCATCAGGGACAAAAGCAAGAGTATCCCATATCATGCTTTTTCCCTGTCTTTTCCCTCGCCCTTGCTCTTACCTGCAAGACAAGGAGAAAGAGAGCAATCAGCCAGCACTTGGAATCAAGCTTCCAGTCAGGAACCGATTGCCTGGAACCCCTTCCTGATTGCTTACCTAGCATTGCTCTCGAGTACTCATCTTCAACATCTTGTGCTTCCAGAGAAGATGCCACATCTGCATGGAGAACAGATAAGGCAAATGAGACTGATACCTTGAAGCATGTGGAGACAACGTGCTGATTCATCCTCAACTAAACTGAGGATCACTTGCCATGTGAGATTACTCATGGTCCGATTTCCTTTGAAGAAATTACAAGTCCAATTCACAATCAAGTCTCATATTCCTTGCTAAGAAGCCCTCCAGCTCAGTTCAAGAATAAACCTGTGGAAATATACTTCTTCAAAAGCAAAAGTACCCCATATCATCAGGGTCAAACGTACTCTAGATTTGACGGACTTGTTTTGACCCTCAAATTCCTGAGTTGGCTCGCTTATTTGGAGGAAACTAGAAAACCCTCCAGCCCAGTTCAAGAATAAGCCTGTGGAAAGTTACTTCTTCAAAAGCAAAAGTATCTCATATCATCTCTTCTCCTTTTTCTTCTCTTTATCCTTCTTGCTGAATAAGAGACAAGGAGAAGGAGAATAATTAGCCGGAACCCGAAGTCAAGCTTCCAACCTAGACCTGATCGCTTGGAACTCTGATTACTTACCTTGTCTGTCACCTCTTTCGGCAGATCTCCTCGCTCAGAGACTTGGGGGACTCCTACTATAGTGTTTGTATCACACTTGACCAAGCCCGAAACTACAAGTAAGCTTTAAGTGAAAATGATACATTACCTTGTGCGTCAACATCAGCTAGAGATACCACTCATGAATGGAGGAGAAATGCTTCCAGAGAAGATGCCACTTCCACCTATGGAACAAAAAAGGCAAGTGAAAACGACACCACGCTTCAGTACTTGGAAGTTTCGAGATTACTCAGTGGCTTGGAACTTGCAAGTCCCCAACCGAGGAGCTTCCCTCACTCGGGAACTTAGGGGAACACTGTTTGTACCATACTTGACCAATCCCGAAACTACTGAGAACCGGTCAACATTATACCGTCAAGGACCCACAAGGTCAGAGGCCAATCACAAGGTGACATGTGTCGACACCAGAGGCCAATCACAAGGTGACATGTGTCGACACCAGAGGCTAATCATAGCGCGACACGTGTCAACATCAGAGACCAATCACAGCATGACACGTGTTAATGTCAGAACAAGGCTAGAAACTCTCTTCTATAAATAGGGATCATTCTCCCACAATAATCTCTAATGTCATTTGTACTAGACTATTCACTAGAACTCACAAAATGAGAGCTTGAACCTATGTACTTGTGTAAACCCTTCACAATTAATGAGAACTCCTCTACTCCGTGGACGTAGCCAATCTGGGTGAACCACGTACATCTTGTGTTGTTTGCTTCCCTGTCTCTGTCCATTTACATACTTATCCACACTAGTGACCGGAGCAACCAAGCGAAGGTCACGAACTTGAAACTTTCTGTTGTACCAAAGTCCTCACTGATTTTGTGCATCAACAGACTGCATTCCTGAATAACAGACTTTAGAGTTTAAACATGAGCTGGATTCTTGATAACTCTGACTTGGTCTAACACCTCCCACCTTTCTGTCACTATTCCAAGCCCCATCGAAGTTGAGTTTGAGGCGACCTGGTGGAGGCGTGACCCACTTAGTAACTTGAGATGGATGTTCTCCGACTTGGGGAGGAGAGAAGTTGGTGCGTACGAATTCCTGCCACCGGGTAAGGGCCTTTGCAACATCAAACTCAGGTGAGTCGGCCTTATTCGTCCACAGGAAGTTGTTCCTACAGCCCCAAATTGACGCGCATACCAAATTGACGTGCATTTTTCTTAAAATGTGGATATCTCGTCGATGTTAGTACTAATGTTGATGCTTCAATCTTATAATTACATATACACAATCGCTATGTTATTCATAAACTGTCTATTAAGTGTCACTAGGGAGAAGTACACGCAACTTTAAGAGACTCATATGTGCATGCATGCATGGTTTGTAGAATCAGGGTTATATTGAATTTATTTCTCTCTCTTCCTAATTCCCAACTCTGAGGCAGACCGTGAGGCTTTATCAAGTACATCGGAAAAGCTTCTAGCACCAGTTGAAACATAGTTATTGTTCATAAGTGCAGTTCCCATGCGTCCTGCTGCCTGCTCAACCGCATAAATTGCCGATCTTGTTTGGTTCATCAGCACTATCCCCGCTTTCTCCGACAGCTTCAACTTCTCCTCCGTCTCTTCCTTGCTTTTCTTCAACATATTGGCAGTTAGGCTTTTCCTCAACATATTGGCAGTCGGGATAAAACCTAATTGGTTTTTGGTCTGGCAATGACATATATTGTTAGTGTAACAGATCATTCATTGTAAAATATGTGCGTTATCAAAAGTCTTTTCGCACTAGCGTTAGCGTGTTTAGAAAGGCTAGTTGAGATTAATATTAGATGACTTAACCTGGGTGTGATCATCTTTAACGTCTTCATTTGAAACTATAGGAATTCTTATATCATATGCAGGTAATATGCCAATTTGTTGGCCTCCAAAGGTAGCATCCTGCAAAGTGATCACTCCCTTCCTTTCAGCCACACTAATAAATTGACTAAAACAAAATAAAATAAATCACTTAAAATACTAAGATTTGAAATATAAACAGATTTTTTTGGCTGCTTACATCAAGGAGAAGAGCAGTTTGAAAAGCATAAGGCTGCGCAAAAGTCACTAAAGCATATGGTAATTGGTCCTTATCCCTGCAAATTATGAAATAATTAACATTAAATTAATCAAAAAAAGTTAAATAAGAACAGAATGATCAAGCAGTTAATAATTTGGAGGTTGTTTGCCTCAGGAGCTGGATTTGTTGAACAGTTCCACAGTAAGAGAAGAAGGTATTCAATTCTGCAACAGTCACCCTTGGAGCAAGGTTGAGAACCTGAACAGTTAAATCTTCTGTGGCCATATTGTTATGTTTCACAGTTACTCACCATCCGCCTTCTACTAAACTTCATAGTCTGATTATTCATCGTACAATACAAAGCCAAATGCTTCGAATTAGAATCCAAACCTGATAAGGAATTTTGAAAAAAACATACAACTAGGGTATAAAGTAGATAACAACTTATTCTTGGTTCCCTTTTCTTTTTCTGTTTTGGTCGTGACAACATGATAAGAGAGGGAAAAATCATTGTACGATACTAGAATTTATGTAGTAAGGTATTATAACGAATTCGAGTGGTATGATATGAATGGATAACGCGTGCATGTTTTATATGGCAACATGACATTATTAGTTAGGCACGAGTAGTGCAAGTCCAAGATTTTTTCCTTCAAAAATGCTACTCTTACCACATTTCCATATCACATTTGTACCACATATTTGATGGAGATGGTGAGCCCTACCTCTATTAGAGAGATGATACAAATGTGATATAGAAAATGTGGTAAGTGTAGCATTACTCATTCAAATATGAAATATCTACTGAAATTTAATTAGTGTGATAAATATAAGAGTGATTTTTAGACGAACCAGACGGGAAATAACGTTTCCAATTTTCGTTTCAAAATTCTAGAATCAGATCAGATCACAATTATCAAATTTGAAATTTTTGGAATCGAGTAATCTCATAAATTTCAATACATATCGAAAATTCATATAATTTATAGGTTTTGAATATGGTTGAATTTTTTTATTGTTCTTTCTATACATCTTGGTATAGGCTTACCTCTAAATTCAATTAAATATTTGGTATATTAGTGTGCTTATACATTTTAGTGTATTAGTATATGTTTAATATAAAAATAATAAACAAATGGTATCCCAAACTGAAAATAAAATAGGGGTCTCACAGTTAATTACAAAATACATAATTTGAGTAATAACTATAAAAAATTCAAAATACTTCGAATAAAAAATGAAATAAGTTTGGAACACCTTGAAAAAATTGGATTGAAAATTCAGAATTATAAAAATCCTGTCATAAACTTCTTGTTTAAGTGTGATTGTATAAACCTTAGATTAGATTTGATTCTAGTTATTATTTCCTATATGGACTTGTATTCCTTGGAGGAGAATGATTTTTTCTCTCTTATTACTATAAATAAAGGCCGTGCGTAGGGAGAATAACACATCATCTACACATTATTCTATACAATCGTACAAACACATCTCTCTCTGCCATCGGCCCCCTTCCCTTGTCAGATAAAATAGACTACAACACATTATCAGCACGCTCTTACCGATGCGCTCAGGAATCTGACGTGGAAGCTTTCTGCATCAAACCAGTTCACTAATATCATCATGTAATCAGGTTCTTCCAAAACAACGGTTTTTATCTCGATATTTTTGAAGCCCTGATAACATGAACATTCACCATAATGCATAACCCAACTTTACGTTTTTCGAATTTTAGATTCTACATAAATTGTGCATGCATTATATCCATAATTGTTGAATGATGTGAATTTGATATTGCCATGAATTGCATCAAATATATGTTCATTCATTAAATTATATATTGAATATGAATTGAATTAATTGAAAAAAAAAAAAAAAAAAAAAAACCTCCAAAACTGCTAGGGTTCTTTGAACCCATGACCCAAGCCGCTAGCCCAGGCCTGCAGCCTGTATGGCTGAGCCACGCCAAACTGCGAGACCATAGAGTCGGAGCCATTGGCTCTTGGTTTTGAAACCCAGAAAACTCGACGCCTTCAATGGCGTCTCCACCATCACAAGTGGGCCTGCAACCCAACCTTGACCTTGGGTCACCGTCCCGATGGCCTGAAGCTCGTCCACCGACATAGATTGACTGAGATTCCTTCGAATCTCGTCGGATTTTTCAATTCGATTTTTTTTGAGTTTTGGTTGAAACGTTGAGATTACTCTATCTCCGTTCATATTCGTGATCCCCGTTGCCTCACGAACTCGCCCCGAGAATTTTTATCCCAAAACATGGC
Organism: Heteromeles arbutifolia; assembly: GCA_024362995.1. Classification (NCBI taxonomy): domain Eukaryota; kingdom Viridiplantae; phylum Streptophyta; class Magnoliopsida; order Rosales; family Rosaceae; genus Heteromeles; species Heteromeles arbutifolia. The sequence continues at coordinate 28,411,421 of JANCRC010000006.1, forward strand.
CACCTGAGGCGGCAGCGCCGGTCTTCTTCCCCTGCGAGCGCACCCAGCTACGGCTGTGGTGTTTTTGGTCCCAACCCGAGCCCAATTGGGCCTCGATTTCTAGGCCTACAATTTTTCCCTTTTTTTTGGGCTCGCCTGCAGCAGCCCAAACCATTAGCTTGGCCCGCGAATAGCACCAGCCCAAGCCGGTCTTGGTGTCCCCTCGGCTCCGCGTTGTACCAGATCCCAGCACAGTTGAAAATCGTATCCAATGCTAATCTTATAGATTAAACAAAAATGTGAGAAAGAACTTAAACTTCAGCCAGGTAACAAGCAGTCTTATCCTTGTAGAACTCAGGCGCAAACGCAAAATAGCCTTCGAATATCAAGTGTGTAGGGCCGGTGAAAGCCCACCAGCACATTAGCCATCTATCAAGTTCTGATTTCCTCGGTGACCTCCCTGGTACATACATAGCAAAAGGTAAAACACGTCGATTAGGACATTCAATTGTCTCCCTCAAAATGTCAAATTTATCGATTTGAACAAAAACTAGAACATCTAAAGCTACATAGCATTCGATTTCCATTGCCAATACATAGAAAACATCAAAACCATGAATCTAAAATGCGACTATAAATTATATTGGGATATTCCTTATGAAAGAATTCCCAAGTTTTAACAATCAGCAATCATCACAGACGGGTGGCTACGTTGGCTAGAGCGGATGTGCTACTCTTTGCACCCGAGTTCGAATCCCAAATCTCCGCACTTTAAATTAGTTTGAAGTATAATATGTAATCAACACAATAAAAAATCAAGCCGATGAATTTGCAATCATACAAAAAGTTGAATAAACATATGAACTTTTTGGATCTCAAAAGTCTCAACTTTCTGTGCTCTGCCGTGTCTACAAACCCAATTCACGCATCAAATTACCTGAGCAAATTACAATGTTTAGAGAATTGAGCATAATAAAACTAGGATCTGATCATAAGTGGAGTGGAAGGAGGGGTACCGGAGAAGAGCCAGGTGAGGGAAACGACGAGTAGGGAGGAGACGCCGTAGACACTGAGAATGGCGGACTGTGAGAGAAAGCCAGGTACGAATCCTGGTAGCTTTAGATCCCCCGGGGCGTACGGATGATTCCCATGAATCCCAGCGTCTGATCTGATCCCTCCATTTTCGCTGGCTACCAGGTACACTGTCTCCCAACTGCGAAGTCAAAACTGTGAAATAGGCCCAATTTGCCTTTCTTTCAGATTTGATCTAAAAATTGGTAATGGGCCCAATGATGGATAGGCCCATTGTGTTGATGACAATGTAGCCCTGGGAGGTCCGATATTATCATCGGCACACTGCTCGTTTAGTTTACTAAATTTTCACAAACTTGATATTATTTGCTTCGGGCCAAATCCACATGGAATTATTCTTGGGCCTTCGATCCTTTTATCCACGGTCGGATTATATTTATTTTATACACTGTTGTCAATATGAATGTTAAAGAAAAAACAATTTATAAATATAACCAACCATTCCAATTTCAGTCCAAAACATATCTTATTGTAGACTTGCAGGGTCTTCGCACACATTCACACACAAGCTCATTACATATTAAGACCTATATACTTGTTGCATAATGTAATATAGAACATCGAAATGTTCTCCCAAACAAATTATTACACGTTTGAAAATATCCTACAATACTATTAGCTGCATTTTTTTTTTAAATGCGGATATATCGTCGATGTTAGTAATAATGTTGATGCTTCAATCTTATAAGGGGAAACTTAATTTTATGAGCCATTATTAGTTATAGTCCAATTTTGTTTAATTTTTGAGTTAGGTCCAGTGATTCATTGTCCACATAAGCTTATTTGTATTCTCTTGCCAAATTTACCCTTAAATTGACCAATTAAATAATTACTGTTTTTTTTAAGTTTGTGATTAATGTTAATCTTATCCTTAATTATAGGATTACAGATTTAAATCTCATTTTTTTCCTCTCCTTCCCCAAACCGTTCATTCTCTTTTCTTGTTTTTCCCTCACAATATCTTTCTCTTTCTGTGTTATTTTGCCCAGTAATGTTCTTCCATAATATTCTTCTTCTCCTCCTCCTCCTTCCTCCTTCCATAAGGATGATCAATATACATTTGATTGGTTTTTTTTTTAAAAAAAAAAGAAAAAAGAAATTGCATTAGTCAATCTGGTGTTTTGGGTTCTTTGTCTCATCATTAGTTTTTTTTTTTTTTTTTGCTTCATTCTCCTTTTTATATTTTTTTAAACTTTGAAGTTCTATCAAATTAGCAGCTCTAGTCTTTCCTCCCTCAATATCATTTTTCTTCACGATTTTTTGTTTTTATCTACCTATATCACTTGTCCTTTTTTGTTTTTAATCTTTTTATATTATATTGTGCCTGTATCATGAATAATTGTATTTATCTACCTATATATATTACATATTTTGTTGATAATCTACCTATATATATTACATATTTTGTTGATAATTGATCTAAGATTAATTGTGTTTATCTACATATATATCACAAATTAATTGTGTTATCTACCTATACAATATGTTTTTGTTCATAGTCTATTTGTATCACAAATTATTTTGTATTATCTATCTATACAATAGGTTTTTGTTCATAATCTACCTCTATCATAGATTCTACCTACATCACAAATTTTTATTTTATTTTTTATCTACCTCTGGCAATTATTCTTTTAATTTTTTGATAAACTTATAAGATTTGTAATAATGTGTTTTTAATTAGAAAACATGTAGATAAAGGTATTTGAAGATTCAAATTTTAAAAATTCAAATGTAAGGAATTAAAAAAAAAAAAAAATTTCAAGGGGCAAAACAGATGTAATAGAAAATCAAATAAAATTGGACCCAATTCAAAAACAGCTGAATTTTTTGGACTCGGATCAAAGTGCCCCATCTTATAATTACATATGAGTAATGTTAGAGAAATCAATTTTTTAAAACTAAATGATGTGTCGCCAATAAAAAACCAACACGTTAATCGATATTTAATTACTAATACAATCATCTCCAACCACATCATTTAGTTTGCAAATTTGGTACAAAAAATTTGGTTAATTACTCATTACATATACACGATCGCTATGTTATTCATAAGCTGACTATTAAGTGTCAATAGGGAGAAGTACACGCAATTTTAAGACACTGATATGTGCATGCATGCATGGTTTGTAGAATTAGGGTTATATTGAATTTATTTCTCTACCTTCCTAATTCCCAACTCTGACTCAAGTACATCGGAAAAGCCTCTAGCACCAGTTGAAACATAGTTATTGTTCATAAGTGCAGTTCCCATGCGTCCTGCTGCCTGCTCAACCGCATAAATTGCCGATTTTGTTTGGTTCATCAGCACCATCCCTGCTTTCTCCGACAGCTTCAACTTCTCCTCCATCTCTTCCTTGCTTTTCTTCAACATATTGGCAGTTGGGCTTTTCCTCAACATATTGGCAGTCGGGATGAAACCTAATTGGTTTTTGGTCCGGCAATGACATATTGTTAGCGTAACAGATCATTCGTTGTAAAATATGTGCGTTATCAAAAGCCTTTTCGCACTAGCGTTAGCGTGTTTAGAAAGGCTAGTTGAGACTAATATTAGATGGCTTAACTGTTGGAATTTTGGATCGCTGGGCCCGTCCCACTCTAATGATATCGATACTATCCCCAACTTTATCTGTCACGCCCCGATCCCGACATACGTCCAGGATCGACACGTGATGTCACCAAGTATCCGTATATCCAACAGACCCCGCCTCCGGGATATATACAAAGCATAATTCAAGATTCGAATTGCGTAGAAATTTTCGTATACTTTATGGCTGCATCTAACTTCCTCGTTAAACTGTCTACGTACCCTAAAAAAGGGATCAAGCCATTCATAGTTCACCATTCACTACAATTCGACATATGTCACAGTCCGTTCAAGCCGAAAGGCATAACATTCCTCAATCAATCATTAGAACTTGACAAGCATGAAATTACTAGACTCAGGGCTACATAACAACCCACATGACAATCACGATTCCAATTCATCCATCATATAAATCACTATGTTTCAACTTAATACTGCAATCCATAGCATGTAACATATCAAAGAACCAACGAAGCAAAATATTATTCTCTAACCACATTGGTCAACTAATCTGATCGTAATAATAACAATCATATCCAGCATCATTCCACAATTACTCCAATTAATCAATTCCATGAATCACAGATGCACGTTATTAGCATTTAACTACGTTAATCAATCAACAAGATCACATATCAATTCACGAAATTTAATAAAGGAATTCAACATAATTCCCTACCTGGATTCCAAGTAATAACATGATAAATCCAATTTATAAACAAAATGTCTACTGTGAACAATTCCTATTCACTCAAATCTAGGGGCCGGACTAACTTTATGGAAGTGAGCAAGAGTAGGGATTCTGGACCACTCAATGGAATCCAACTAAACTACGGTCACCTATTTCAAATGTACCAAGTACAATTAATCCTCATCACCCCTAGAATGCGTATGGTCCCCCATCGCAGATATACCAAGCAGAACCATTTGCATAATCTCATCGTCCAGGCAATGATCACCCATCGCGAATATACTAAGCATGATCACCCCTGAATACGTATGGTCCCCCATCGCGGATATACCAAGCAGAACCGCATCCTAACTATAGGTAGTGATCACACATCATGGATATACCAAGCATGATCACTCCTAAAATGCATATGGTCCCCCATCGCGGATATACCAAGCAGAACCATATGCATAGTTTAATAACGTAGGCAGTGATCACCCATCGCGGATATACTAAGCATGATCACTCCTATAATGCGTATGGTCCCCCATCGCGGATATACCAAGCAGAACCATATGCATAGTCTAATAACGTAGGCATTGATCACCCATCGTGGATATACCAAGCAGAACTGTATCTTATAGCTCTAGGTAATGATCACCCATCGCGGATATACCAAGCATGATCACTCTTAGAATGCGTATGGTCCTCCATCGCGGATATACCAAGCAGGACCATCCATGTACCACTGCTACATGGTGCAGTAAATTCAACACACAACCTACCCATACCTCAACCCCTATGAGTTACAACGTAGTCAACTACACCATCAACTTCTCATGGCCACCAACTAGTATGTCACACAAGCATATAAGTTCTATAGAATACATCTAATAAGATTCTGGATCATATTGTCATAACATTTATCATACTTATCATTCACATTATTAAGAAGATAAATAAACAAATATATATCACAATATGACATCCCATACACGTAAACCGATGTATATATTATCTGGGATAACCTACTAACCAATATAGGCCACTAAGCTCTACATAGTCTCTAGTAATACAGATTTTAATATTTAAGATCAATTTGTAGCCTATTGACCAAAAGTCAAGTCTTTATCAAAGGTGGGGTCCACAATCCTATACAAGTCAATCTGGAACATTCGCCCATGTATTTATGATCCATAACTTCCCAAAAGTCTCACTACTATTCTAAAACAACATACTAAAATTTCATTATGCTAACTACGAAACTATATTAAAACCTTGGAATTTCACTAAATAGATGTCAAATATAGAATCGGGGCATCAAAATTATCCTAAGATGATAAGGTGAGGTTTCGGCTCACGCGCCGCCGCACGTAGCGACCGACCGCCCCTAATCGCCGGAAAAATCAACTAATTCTAAAAATTACCAAATTTTATCAGAATGGAGATCTTGATGAGTGGAGCAAGTTTTATACATGTGGCTGAGGTTAATTTGGCTGGGAAGAGCCCCAATTTAACTCGAACCCGTCAAAAACCCTAGAAATTGGTGGCTTCGATTCAACTTCTCCAGTGCTCCGTCACCTCCAAGGCTAGTTGGGGTTTGTTCCTGGACTCAAGAAGAGTATTTTGGTGATTAATATCGAGTGTTTTTCATTAGAAATTGGTGGATTGCCACCAAGAGACCCACGACGCAGTTGTCGCCGTACACTATGAAACAACCTAATTTGCGTCGAATTTTTGGGTGATCAACTAAGGAGGAGAGGTGTGATGGTGTTTGTAGGAGGTGGGAGGTCGTAAAACGTCGAAAAATGGACAGAAAACCCGTCGGAATTTGTAGCAGTGGCGTGGGTCGGGTCGGGTGTACGAGTCCAAGTGGAAAAGGTCTGGGCATCTCCATTTCTCCCTGATCTCCCCTTTGATTAGGCATTTCCCTTTCCCCCCATTTCCATTTCTCTCTCGCCTTTCATTTCCTTCCTCTCCTCTGCTGCCATCTGGCAGCTTCTAGAGTTTTTTTATTTTTTTTTATTTTTTAAATAACCAAAACGTTTCTAATTTCTTCGTTTCGCGTGAACGGTTTTCGCCTACGCGCTCGTAGGATCAAGCTCTATCCAAATATACTTAGCGTAACACTGTAAGGTCCCTGAATTTTTTTTTACTGCTTACTGACCAAAATTCAAACTTCGTAATTAGTTTAATTAAAATCTAAATTCAATTAAATTAATATAAATTCCCAAAAATAATATACTCGTTAATACAAATACGTAGTTTTCAATAATGAAATCTAGCAACGGGATTTCACATTACCACCTGCTCAATCCTTCAGGTGTGGTGTTTTACAACAAAAGGCCTCGGTATTAGTTAGAGTGGGGTAATTCTATTTAAACCCTTTTGCTTTTCTTCCCACCACCGATGTGGAACTTTAACACTCCCTCTCACGTGTAACCCCATTTAGTGGTTCACACATGGAGATCCGCATCGGTAATTGAAACCCAGAGGTCGGCTCCCGTTAGGCCCACTTGTTTTCAATGGAACTCAGCGGTCGTCTCTATGTTAAGAGTTCAGACTTGTTTCCTTCTTAGGGGTGACAAGCTCGTTGGCTTGCACGGGCCAAAACTGTGGGCTATAATACCGAGATCTTTTGTGGTAAAACCCTACACCTAACGGATTGGGCATGTGGTAAAGTTAGGACAGTATCAGTGTCGTTAGAGTGGGGCATGCCCGACGATCCAAAATTCCAACATGGCCTCAGAGCCAGGTTGCTGATCTTTATATTTTCTGTGTGTTTTCTGTGCAATTTAGTATATTTGGGAGCACTCAGATAATGTTTACAACCTCAAGATTCAAGCACTCAGATAATGTTTACAACCTCAAGATTCAAACTTTAAGCCTGCAAATGAAGGGATCTAGTAGCAGTGAGGTACAAGCTTCTGTCTTTGATGGGGACAACTATGATTTTTGGAGGATAAGGATTACCACAATCTTCAAGTCTTATGACCTATGGGATATGGTTCTATATGGGTATGAGCTACTTGAGATGGAGGTTGATGTTTTCGAGAAGGATCTCACAGAGAAACAAATTACAATGTTGAAGCAGAATTGAATGGATGATGCTAGAGCTCTTGGAATCATTCAAGGAGCTGTCTCAGACACCATATTTCCAATGATAGCAAATGAAGAAACTATAAAGGGTGCTTGGGAGGTTTTACAACAAGAATACATAGGAGACACCAAAATAAGAAAGGTAAAGCTTCAATCCCTTAGAAGAGACTTTGAGTATACAAGAATGAGGGAAAATGAACTACTAAAAGACTACTTATCTAGGCTTTTGATGTTGTGAACCAAATGAAAACCTATGGTGAAGAACTGCCAAATGAAAGAGTTGTCCAAAAGCTGTTGATTAGTTTGACTAAACCCTATGATTCAATAGTGAGTGTTATTGAAGAAACCAAAGACGCAGAAACTCTTAGTGTGCAAGATGTGATGGCATCCTTGAGAGTTTTTGACCAAAGACTTGAGAGACATGCTGACTTTGCCGCTGAGAGAGGTTTTCAATCTCTCAATATTGTTTCTAGTAGTCAAGCTAATGCAAGCAAACAGAAACCATATTGGAAAGGCAAGTTCAAAAGATGGGAATGAAGAAGGTATCAAAACCCTAGACCTAACTATAGCAGCAACACCAGTGAGGGTCAAAAAATCAAACAGTTATGCAAGCACTGTGATAAATCTCATTGATAGTGGCTGCAACAACCATATGACTACACATGAGTCACTACTCATTGACATTGACACTAGTTTCACAAGAAAAGTAAAAATGGGAGAAGAAGGGGAGAAGACACATAAGGGAAGTTATGCTAGTGCCTGGATTGGATGAGAACCTACTCAGTGTTGGTCAAATGATAGAGCATGGCTATTTCCTACTCTTTGGAGGAATTGTGGTTGAAATATTTGATGAAAAGTCTCTCTCAAACCTGGTAACCAAATTGAAGGTGAAAAACATAAGCTTTTCACTTATTCTGAGATATTTTGAAGAAATGGCAAGGAAAGCAAATGTGACAGGTTCAATTAAGCTATGGCACAAGAGACTTGGTCACTTAAACATGACAAGTTTTCAAAATTTGCAAAAGTATGAAATGGTCCAAGGTATACCGGAGTTGGATCTTTCCAGTGAAACCTGTGAAGGGTGTGTGTTTGGAAAACATCACAAAGATCCATTTGAAGGTGGCAAAGCTTGGAGAGCAACTATGTCACTCGAATTGATTCACACTGATGTGTGTGACCCTATGCAAACTGTAACAATCAGCGGAAACAAATACTTTCTAACCTTCATTGATGACTACTCAAGGATGTGTTGGGTGTATTTCATAAGGTTTAAATCAGAAGTGTTCATAATTTTGAAGAAGTTCAAAGAAATGGTGGAATTACAAAATGAACACCAGATAAAAAAGCTAAGAAGTGATAAGGGATGAGAGTATACCTCTCTGGAGTTTAATGCATTCTATGAAGATGTGGGATTGGAGAAGCAACTTACTGTGGCATACTCACCACAACAGAATGGCATTGCAAAAAGGAAGAACAGAACTATAGTCGAAATGTCTAAGTCAATGATGCATAAGAAGAATATGCCTTATTCTTTTTGGGGTGAAGCAATGAATACTGCAGTGTACTTGTTGAATAGGTGTCCTACCAAAGCATTAAACAAGAAGACACCATTTATGTAATACCCTAAAAATTTTAAAATATATGATTTGTGGGAAAAAATTATCGATAAGGGGAAAAGACAAAAATGCCCCTTGGTTAACTAAACATAATTTTACGGGGACGTATTTTATCCTCATATTTTGTCATTTTTTTGACATATTTGGATAAAGTTCTATCTTACGAGCACGTAAGCGAAAACCGTTCGTGAAACAAAGTTATAACGAAGAAATTAGAGACGTTTTAATTGTTGAAAAAAAAAATTAAAAAAAAATAAACAAATAAAAAAAAATGGTTGGAAACTGCCAGGTGGCAGCAAAAGAGAGAAGAAATGAGGGATACATGAGAGAAAATGAGAGGGAAGATGACTCATCGGCAGAGAAAGAAGGAAGAGAAATGAGGGAGGTGAGGGAGCACCGGATCTTTTTGGATCTGTACAACCCGACCCGGCTCCTTGACCTGGCTTTAACTCCTCCGTTCGAGGTGATTCTGATGTCTATCGAAAGCTCTCATCGAGCCCAACATCCCTATGGTGTTAGATTTCAAATTTTTTTAACCCAAATTTACAAATCGAACCCACAAACCCACGGGTGTCCTGGCGGCTTTATCCTTTTTTCCGGTGGCTCTGGCAAGCTTCACCATCGATGACCACTACCAAAGGGCTCGATGAGGCGACAGAGTTCGTTTTGGTGGTGAATCGATAACTACCCAAATCGAGGGTTCAGTGATTCAAGGGCTTTTCCGGCTTCTTCTCGGCCGAATTGGACTTCAGCTCAGGTATGAAAGTTGTTCCTCTCATTGAACTCGACAATCCTGTAAAGTTTGATAAATTTTAGAGTTCGTCAGAATTTGGGGTTTCCATTCGCCGGAAACCGCCACGCACTGCTGTGCGTGGCCAGTGAGTTGACGCTACCATTTTATGTGTATTTCGATACTCCAATTACGTAGTTAGTATCCTTTTGAGGTATTTCGATTATTAACACGAATGTTAGATATTTCGGTTAATTGAGTATTTTTGGAAATGGAATTAGAATTAGAATATGTGAACTGCAAATGACTTGATCCCGTTTAAGGGTACGTAGGCAGTTTAACGAGAAGGTTAGATGCAGCCATAATATGGTCGAATTTAATTTATGGTGGCTAATAGTATATTGATTAACCATGATAAATTTCGGGCCTACCTTAGTAATAGCTTCTGAATTAAATTTTCGGGACGTTACAAATTGGTATCAGAGCGAATGATCCTGCTCCACATTATGCAACATTCTTGAGTTCTCGTTGGTGTGAATTATGATATGCATTATGTTGCATTAGTTCATAATTTTTGTGAATGAAGTGGCATTCATGTGATATGCATTGTGATTGCATTATTTCATAATTTTGGTGAATGAATTGGCATTCATGTGATATATATATATATATATATATATATATATATATATATATATATATATATGGTGCAATTCCATTGTGATTATGGAGTTAAGTTGGTGGAAATTATGATTTGCATTGTGGTTGCATATTTCATAATTTCTATGAATATGTGAGTTACATATATGTATTGTGGATTACTCACGTGTGTTGCTGTGAGTACAGGTTCCTGTGGATTATAAATGCAGGTTCCCTGGATGATTTTGATGACCTGAGAGTGAAAGGGAATGTGAGGTTCCCCTGGGTTTCGATCCCTTAAACCTTCAGAGGGTGTTATAGGGACGTGCTACTCCTGCATGATAGTCTATGTGGTATATCTGTTGGAAATGAACACTCCTAGATTGAGAGGCATTAGGAGTGAGGGGCACCGTGCTCTGCCTTGGGTTTCGATCCCCTAAACCTCTGGAGGCCTACACGGACGGACTTGTAACATATCCCGTAGGGAGGGTACTTGGATCTGTGTTGTAGGACTAAATGGGCACTCTTGTTACTCTACTTCATGCTATTGTGGTCAAATTGAAGTGAGGGTAATCGACCGTGGGACTGGTCATCAGGTTGGATTATGTTGGCACATGAGTTCTGAAAGTAAATCGTGGTAATGGCTGTGTATAACCAATAATGGTAAGTGATTTTACCAGTGATTTTGATTTGAAATTCCAATGATTTTGGTTGGAATTTATGAAATTTTTATCCAATTTAAATGGTTTGGCTTGAAATTTTGATATTTATTTGGCCGATGATGGTTTGGCTGGAATTTATGATATTTGTTTTGCCGAGGAGGAATATGGCAAAATTTTCTGATGTTTGATGTCGCCATTGATTGTGGCTAGAAATTTTGAGGAAGAATCGTGGTAACGGCTGCGTATAGCCAATGATGGTAAGTGGTTAGCCAATGATGGTAAGTGGTTTACCAATGAGGTGATATTTATTTTGCCAATGCGAATTATGGCTTGATGTGATATTTATTTTGCCAATGTGTATGGCTAGAATTTTCGATATTTATTCTACCAATGAGTGCTGTAGGAAACCTGAGTATAAATGATTACTTCGTGGAAGTACTTATTTCTGGGGCTTCAATAAAATCGTAGACTGAGGTTATGATTTTATTCACTATACATGGAATGGGGGAATTAGCGATAATTCCTTTTAGTTATTCGAGGGTAGAAATCTCGAGGATGATATTTATTTTAATGGGGGTCAAATGTAATACCCTGAAAAATTTAAAATATATGATTTGTGGGAAAAATTTATCGATAAGGGGAAAAGATGAAAATACCCCTTGGTTAATTAAACGTAATTTTACGGGGACGTATTTTATCCTCATATATGTTGTCATGTTACTTGAAATATTTGGATAGAGTTCGATCCTATGAGAGCATAGGCGAAAACCGTTTGTGAAATGGAGTTATAACGAAGAAATTAGAGACGTTTTAATTGTTGAAAAAAAAATAAATAAAATGGTTGGAAACTGCCAGGTGGCAGCAAGAGAGAGAAGAAATGAGGGATACGGGAGAGAAAATGAGGGGGAAGAGAACCAATCGGTAGAGGAAGAAGGAAGAGACCGGAGGGAGGTGAGGGAACACTGGATCCTTTTGGATCCGTACAACCTGACCTGACCCGGCTTTAACTCCTTCGTCCGACTTCCGTTCGAGGTGATTCCAGTGTCTATGGAAAGCTCTCATCAAGCCCAACATCTCTGTGGTGTTAGATTTCAAATTTTCTAACCCAAATTTACAAATCGAAGCCACAAACCCAAGGGTGTCCTGGCGGCTTTATCCCTTTTTTTGGTGGCTCCGGCAAGCTTCACCGTCGATGACCACCACCAAAGGGATCCTCTTAACCCCAGGGGCAAGGCCCAAGCCTTGGATGAGGCGACGAAGTTCGTTTTGGTAGCGAATCGACAACTACCCAAATCTAGGGTTCCAGTGATTTGAGGGATTTTTCGGCTCTTTCCCGGCTGAATTGGACTTCATCCTATGTATGAAAGTTGTTCCTCTCATTGAACTCTACAACCCTGTAAAATTTGGTAAATTTTAGAGTTTGACGAAATTTGGGGTTTTTGTTCGTCGGAAACCACCACGCACGGTGGCGTGTGGCCAATAAGCCGACGCTACCATTTTATGCATATTTCGATATTCCAATTACGTAGTTGATATCCTTTTGAGGTATTTCGATTATTAATACGAATGTTAGATATTTCGGTTAATTAAGTATTTTTGGAAATGAATTAGAATTTGAATATGTGAACTACGAATGGCTTAATCCCATTTGAGGGTACGTAGGTAGTCTAAAGAGAAGGTTAGATGCATCTATAATATGATCAAATTTAATTTATGGTGGCTAATAGTATATTGATTAACCATGATAAATTTCGGGCCTACCTTAGTAATAGCTTCTGAAATAAATTTTCGGGACGTTACAATTTGAAGTTTTCAGTGGAAGAAAACCATTTGTGAAGCACTTAAGGGTATTTGGGTCAGTGTGCTATGCTCATATACCACAACAACTAAGGCAGAAACTAGAGAAATCAAGCAAGAAATGTGTCTTTGTGGGCTATGGTACCAGTGAAAAAGGGTACAGGGTCTTCAATCTGTCAACTCAGAAGACAAACTTATCTAGGGATGCTATTTTTTATGAGAACTCCACATGGAATTGGAAACAAATGTAGAATAGAAAGACAGTGTCTCCCTACAACTTGATCTCAATAAGGGAGAAATTAGACAGTCTATTGAGACCTCAATTCAAGAAGAAGTCATAGAGAATAATGAGACACATGAGATTCCACAACAAGCAAGTATGAGTCCACAATCAAGTCATTTATATATTACAACACCAAGCTCAACTCTAGTGAGATTGATGAGCCTATAAGAGATATATGCCACTTGCAACTTTTGTGTAGTTGAACCAGAGACCTATGAGGAAGCTAAGAAGGATAAGTCTTGGAAGAACGCAATGGCAGAAGAGTTGCAAATGATAGAGAAGAATGACACTTGGGAACTAGTGAATAGACCAAGTGACAAGCCTGTGATTGGAGTGAAATGAGTATCTAAAACCAAGCTAAATCTAGATGGCTCTGTGCAAAAGAACAAGGCCAGATTAGTAGCTAAAGGCTACTCATAGAAACCAGGTGTAGACTTCAATGAAACCATTGCTCCAGTAGCAAGGTTAGACACCATAAGGACATTAATTGCCCTGGCAGCTAAAAGGGGTTGGAAGCTACATCAACTAGATGTGAAATCTACATTCCTAAATGGAGTGCTAGAGGCTGAGGTGTTTGTGGAACAACCTCAAGGGTTCACAAGTGAATAATTTCTAGATAAGGTGTATAAGCTGCGCAAGGAACTCTATGGCCTAAAGCAAGCTCCAAGGGCTTGGTACAGTGAAATTGACTCTTATTTCACTGAGAAAGGATTTCAAAAGAGTCCTAGTGAAGCTACCATTTACACTAAAACAGAAAACAACAACAAGACACTCATTGTATCAATCTATGTGGATGATGTTGTCTACACTGGAGATGATGAAGCTATGATTGCAGAATTCAAGGAAGAAATTATGAAGAGGTATGAGATGACAGATATAGGCCTCTTACATCATTTTCTTGGCATTGGGGTAATTTAATAATCAAACTGCATCTTCATTCACCAGAAGAAGTACGCACAAACATTGCTTGTGAAATTTGGTATGAAAGGCTGCAAACCAGTCCCTACACCCTTAATTGCAAATGATAAGCTGAATGATGATGGGAGTGTAGCTGTGGATTCAAGTCTCTACAAAAGCATTATTGGCAGTTATTGTACCTAACTGCAACAAGGCCTGATCTAATGTTCTCAGCAAGCCTACTTTCAAGGTTTATGTAGAATCTTACTAAGATATACATGGGGACAGCTAAAAGAGTGCTGAGATATGTGCAAGGGACACTTGACTATGGAATCAAGTATGAAAAAGGGAAGTCAACTATCTTAATTGGGTTATGTGACAGTGACTGGGATGGCAGTGAAGATGATTACAAAAGCACATCAGGTTATGCATTCACTTTTGGTTAAGGGGTTTTCTCTTGGGCATCAGTGAAACAACAAAGTGTTGCACTGTCCATAGCTGAGGCAGAGTATGTGAGTGCCTCAGAGGCAACAGCTCAAAGCCATTTGGCTAAGATTCATACTCAAGGACTTTGGTGAATTACAGGTTGATGCCACACCACTTCTGTGTGACAACACCTCTACAATTGCCACGACTAAGAACCCAATCTTTCATTAGTGAACAAAGCACATAAAGAGAAGATATCATTTCATCATAGAAGCATTGCAAGAGAACATAATCAAGCTACACTACTGCAAGACAGAAGAACAAATCGCAGACATTTTCACAAAGGCTTTTCCAAAGGATAGATTCAATTACTTGAGGGGATTGCTCAAAGTGACGACCAGAACCAATTTAGAGGGGAGTGTTGGAACCTAAATTGCTTCTAGTTCCAAGGATCGAAGGCAGCAAGGTGAAGCTCTAACGGATAGTTTGTTGCTGAGTCGAAGAAGAAAGAAGAAACAAGGGGTTTTAGAGTTAACGGCTAGTTTTTGTTTTAAAGCTTTTGTGTGTAAGTAAGTGCCAAGTGTACACTCCAAATTAGATCATTTAAAACCCCCAATGAAGGGCTAGGATTAAATATGGAGTATAGTAGTCAAATTCATAGTACATGCTTGTCCTCTAGCACAATTAGGAGAGATGTTTGTGAGTTGGCAATGTACCAAAACCCTACAAACACTCCTACATAAATGAAATTATAGCTGATGCAATTGCAAAGCCTTGTAGCCGTCAAATAGCTGCAACATTCCTTATTCCTTCTGTCACTTCGAATCCCTAAGAAATCTAACCAAAACAGCTACAAAAACACATCAAAGTACAAACTTTATTATTAACCTGGATGTGATCATCTTTTGTGTCTTCATCTGAAACTATAGGAATTCTTATATCATATGCAGGTAATATGCCAATTTGTTGGCCTCCAAAGGTAGCATCCTGCGAAGTGATCACTCACTTCCTTTCAGCCACACTAATAAATTGATTAAAACAAAATAAAATAAAGCACTTAAAATACTAAGATTTGAAATATAAACAGATTTTTTTGGCTGCTTACATCAAGGAGAAGAGCAGTTTGAAAAGCATAAGGCTGCACAAAAGTCACTAAAGCATACGGTAATTGGTCTTTATCCCTGCAAATTATGAAATAATTAACATTAAATTAATCAACAAAAGTTAAATAAGAACAAATTGATCAACAAAAGTTAAATAAGAACAGCATGATCAAGCAGTTAATAATTTGGAGGTTGTTTGCCTCAGGAGCTGGATTTGTTGAACAGTTCCACAGTAAGAGAAGAAGGTATTCAATTCTGCAACAGTCACCCTTGGAGCAAGGTTGAGAACCTGAACAGTTAAATCTTCTGTGGCCATATTATTATGTTTCACAGTTACTCACCATGCGCCTTCTACTAAACTTCATAGTCTGATTATTCATCGTACAATACAAAGCCAAATGCTTCGAATTAGAATCAAAACCTGATAAGGAATTTTGAAAAAAGCATACAACTAGGGCATAAAGTAGATAACAACTTATTCCTGGTTCCCTTTTCTTTTTCTGTTTTGGTCGTGACAACATTATGGATGCAAATTTCTTCTTCCTTATTCTTGGACAAAATTGCACCTACAAAACAAATAACACCTTAGATCAAGGCCAAGAGCCTCACGCGCCCATGATGAATGGGAGGGCTTTGGTTGAAGAACCTCTGATGTCAAAGTTAGAATTTTGAGAGAAAAGTGTTTGGAAAATTTTATAGAATTTTGCCAGAGAATTCAAAGTGAACTTTGAGGAGAATGATGGGGCTTAAATATGAGAGTGGCCGGCTTCCATGGGTGAGAGAGGACCGGCCACCTAACTCCCTTCGTGGGCTAGGTTCTTGATTTGTGTTAAATTGGGAATTATGGAATAATTAGCTAATCAATTAGCTAATTAATAGAATAATTACCTAATTGATTAGCTAATCAATATAATAAAAAAGGGGAGATTTGAGAGTTACTTTGTGGAGAAGATTAGATGAGGATGGATGAAATAGATTTTGAATTGTCACCTATTTTGGGCACTTTTGACTTGGTTGAGTGATGATTGCCCGCTGCTCGCACGTAGGAATCCTGGTATACCTCAAGTGTATTTTTGTCCTCTGTTACCCAAAAATCCACATGTCGTCTTATGATTATTTTTGGCTGCACAAACATGATAAGAGAGGGAAAAATCATTGTACGATACTAGAATTTATGTAGTAAGGTATTATAACGAATTCGAGTGATATGATATGAATGGACAACGTGTGCATGTTTTATATGGCAACATGACATTATTAGTTAGGCACATGAGTAGTGCAAGTCCAATAATTTTTCGTTCAAAAATGCTTCTCTTACCACATTACCATATCACATTTGTACCACATTTCTGATAGAGATGGTGGGCCCTACTTCTATTAGCGAGATGATATAAATGTGATATAGAAAATATGGTAAATGTAGCATTACTCATTCAAATATGAAATATCTACTGAAATTTAATTAGTGTGATAAATATATGAGTGATTTTCAGACGAACTAGACGGAAAATAATGTTTCCAATTTTCATTTCAAAATTCTAGAATCAGATTAGATCACAATTATCAAATTTGAAATTTTTGGAATCGAGTAATCTTAGAAATTTCAATACATATCTAAAATTCATATAATTTCTAGGTTTTGAATATGGTCGAACTTTTTATTGTTCTTTCTATACATTTTGGTATAGGCTTACCTCTAAATTCAATTAAATATTTGGTATATTAGTGTGCTTATACATTTTAATGTATTAATATATGTTTAATAAAAAAATAATAAAAAAATGGTATCCCAAACTGAAAATAAAATAGGGGTCTCAAAGTTAATTACAAAATACATAATTTGAGTAATAACTAAAAAAATTCAAAATATTTCGAATAAAAAATGAAATAAGTTTGGAACACTTTGAAAAAATCAAATTGAAAATTCAGAATTATAATAATCCAATACATTCCTTCTTTCTTTTTTTCTAAATATTTGACTTCGAAATTTTCAAAATTAGAAACTTTATTTCGAAATCGGAATAATTCCAACTTGCTTTTTTTTTTTGTCGAATAATTCCAACTTGCTAGACACATACATGTTTGTTCGTGCAACGGATGCCACAAGTGAGAAGGAAGTAAATTACAAAGGTTTCTATTGCTTTGAGAGAGGCACAAAAGGATTTTTAGATTCTCCGGGACACGTCGGAAATCGGAACGGTCATGGAATTGCTTTTTGACTCTCTCTTTCCCTTCCTTCCCGTTTCTTTTTCGTTATTTCCCCTTTGAACCTTTCACATCACATCATATACCAAGTTAATAATACCAACTAAGAAATATACATTTTGTTATAACATATAAGCATTATTCTAATCATCTAAAACTTTTTAGTCTTAGTCATACATTGCAACTCACATCCATTGAGATTGTTTATGTAAAAACTAAAAACGTTTTTTAGTTGTGTTTAACAAAAAAAAGTTCTAACTCCTTCACGTTTTTTAGTTGTGTTTAACAAAAAAAAGTTCGAACTCCTTCTAGGTAATGGACAAGCACTTTCAGTTTTAAACACTTTCAAGTAATTTTTAAAAAATGTTTACATGTGATAGATTAGTCTGGTAACCATAACATTCTTCTTCAATTTACTGTATCTCAATTTCAAACCCTCCCCTCAGGGCCTTAGTGTAGTTTACACTAATAATTTCATTTGTAATAAACAAATAAAATATCTCAAAATGTTTTTGGTGAAACCATTTATAAGCATAAGTGTTTCCTATAAAAATAATTCCAAATACGTGGAATTTTTTATTTATTTTCAAGTGTTTCTCGACTCATGCACTAGTTCTCCTTTCACTTATATAATAATAGATAATGCATCGACTCGTTTTCTAGACACATAAAAATCTCTCTTCTAGAACAAGAGAAGAGATCCTCTCCAGATCTCTTCTACCAAGGTCATCGGATCAAGTGATCCGGATCTTTGAAATTTCATCCAACAGTCAAAAAACATTATAGCTTTTAAGGGATCAAAATAGGTGGACCGTTGGATAAAATTTCAAAAGTCCGAATCATTTGATACGGTAACCTTGGTGGATACATGAGTGGTCAAATTTACTTTTGTTCAACTCTCTTAACCGATTACTGGTCAAAGTTTGAAATCAATTTATCAATCATCACTCTTCCCGTACATTAATAGAGGCTACTATTTTATAGTCAAATTCATCTTGACTGCTCATACATGCATGAACATGCATACCAATATATTCAAGGTCAAGGTATAAAATATCGATGATATCGAAAATATCGGTAGTCAAAAAACACGGAAATATTGATGGAAATATCGGGATATTATCGATATCGATAAAAATAATATGGAAACCACGGAAATTGTAAGAAAAACTTGGAAGGAAATGCATTGCATGATGGATTTAACTGATTTAAGTTGATTATATAGCGAGCTGGCAAACATTGTGAGTGTATTTGGAACGATCAAATTAGTCATTTATCCTAATTAAATCTGAACTCCATATCTGGATTTCGAAACCCTCCCAGGCTGCCACGTGGCAGCCCCCAGCACTCCTCACGTTTCTCTCTCTCCCCTACCTCTCTCTCTCTCGAAACCCTCTTACCTCTCTCCGTCACTTCGACTCTCTCTCTCTTCTCTGCACTGTCTCTCTCTCTCGAAACCCTCTTACCTCTCTCCCTCTCTTGCCGTGACCACACACACGCAGCAACACCATCTGCTCGACTCGAGCAGCTTGAGGACACCACCATCATCACACATCATCAGTCTTCTCTTTCCCGCCTATGCGAGAATGGCGGAGCCCATAAACTCTCCGGCAAGTCTTCTTTGATTTTCCGGTTAGGTAAGTCTCGGATCTCTCTCTCCGTGTTAGTGTGAAGCTCAAATTAGTTCGATCTGATGCACTGCACAGCAGCAGAAGTCCTTCGTTCACCACCGCAGAAAGAACAGACAGGGAGCGAGCGAGCGGAGGGGAGACGCACCACACCCACCCCACCGTGACCTCCACCACAGTGGTGCACACTCCGGCGAGCACCATCACCACCTGTGAGAGGCGCAGATCTTGGCAGAGAGAGGTGCAGATCTTGGCAGCTGCGACGACGGAGCTTGGCTGCCGTTCCGACGACGGAGATAGAGAGCGATATTATCGATAATACCGATAATATCGCGATATTATCACGATAATCAATTGGAAGACTGCGAAAATATCGCTGTTGCAAAAAAAACGATATTATCGACGATATTTCGTCGATAATATCGATATTTTATACCTTGTTCAAGGTCCATTTGGATTGAATAACTTTATAGAAAGAAATAATTTTGATTTGACAATATGACACTAAACCTGGAACTAAGTATTAATTGGTATTTCTATTTTGTAATTGTTAGTTTCACAACAAACACATAAACAAATTGATAAAGAAAGAAACATTATTGAGTTAGTCTTCATGCTTTCCAACCATTTTTTTTCAAATAGAAAATGGAGCATGTTTTAAAAATATAATTTTTCTTTATGGTACGTACAACTGAGTAATTTAAAAAATGCATATAAAAACTAATAAATCCTTACAACTATTAAATTTTTCATAAAATATGTATAACTCAGTGACACGTACGTATAATCAACTCCAAAAATAATGAAAAGAAGAAAGTTGCCTAACCAGAAAAGCATTGACAACTTTAGGAAAGTGATTTGCCGCTGAAATTTGTAGGCTCAAAATCGATGCATTGGGCAGCCTTATAACGTATCTTATGCTTATTTTAATACGTCAAATCAAATCATATAATTCAAGAAAAAGTTAAAGACAAAAGACAAAGCAAAAAAACTAAAGGGAAAAGGAGCGTCCAAGATTACAATGCTTGGGGAGCCAAGCCGAAGGCCCAACTAAAAAGGGCATTCATCAAATATTTAACAACTACCATAATCAAATTTGTTTATTTTTTTATGTACTATCTTAAGGATTATATTTATTAAAAATCAAATAAATGAACCTTGTGACAATTGACAATTTCAACAAAAATTAAGATTTATCGTATATTTATTTAATACATATGATTGATAAAACATCTCTAATTTAAATAAGTTTTTACAAACATAATCTTCAAAAGCGTACCAACACTGGCAAAAGTGATGACTCGTTTCCTTTTGCTTTTGGGGACACAAATCAAATGTGATATTTCATATCA
Source organism: Heteromeles arbutifolia (assembly GCA_024362995.1). NCBI lineage: Eukaryota > Viridiplantae > Streptophyta > Magnoliopsida > Rosales > Rosaceae > Heteromeles > Heteromeles arbutifolia. The sequence goes on from JANCRC010000006.1 coordinate 28,432,186, forward strand.
GTTCTAGTTGGTTCCTCGTGGCAAACAGCAAAACAAAGCTCCGTTCCTCGTATGAGCAGAAAGAGGGTCAGCTACGTCCTACAGTACGAGAAAGCTCCGGCGAATACCACGTTGCCTTCTATCCTTTCTCCTCACTCATACCTGTCATCCTCCTGTCCCCTGTCTAAGCTCATAATTTTTCCCGACAAAAAAAAAAAAACAGCAACAACAAAATTCAATATACAAAAAGAGGGCAAAAAGAAAAAATATTCGGAAAAATCGGCGATCCGAGACGTCGGGAGGGAAATCGCCACGGGAGCAGAGAGCATTCCCTCTCGGACGGACTTGTAATCACTACCCAACCTCTTCATACACCTCTTTGGGTTTGGAGGCAACCGGTTCCGACTCGAGCCTCGTCCCCGATCCACACCCACTTTCCGATTTCTAGCCAAGCTGATCGCTTTCATGGCGTTTCAAATGCATTGAACAGAAAATCCCCTGACGACAATGTTGAATTTTTAAACCCAAACCCTTCTCCGTTCCCCACTTTTCGGGCGACAGAGCTTCGGATTCGGTTCTCTCCTCCTCCCCGTCGAAAACCCAGAAAAGAAAAATTCAAACCGGCAAAAAGGTACGTCAAAGGTTTCATTTTTTCTGAAAAATGAATATCGGTTCGGGAATTTTTTGAGCATTTTTTTTTTTTGTTAATCTGGGTGTGTTTGATTCTAGTTGGATGCGACGGGCATTGTGTTTTCCGAGCTGGGGCGTTGAGGGTTGGGGTGCTTGTTTGAGCGGCGGATCGTACGGTGGCTGGTGGGTCAGAATCAGATGCATTGAGGTGGAGGGATTGTAGGGAGGGAGGGGCCATGAGAAACAACGACATGGTCAGAACGCAGCAGGAAAGAATGCACGCAACTGCTCTGCCTCAGCTTTCTGACTCCGACCGTCGGATTACTGACGCCCCTGGCCCGTCCCTGCTGCTTTATCAAGTTTGGAAAGGAAACAATGTAGGTGATTAATCTGTGAAGACATCTAATACCAATCACATTGCATGTAAAAACAACAGAAGATGAATACAAATCAATATATCTATCAGTTTACTTTCGTAATCCTCGCATTTCGTAGATTCAGCTGTCTTTGGATTGAATTTAGTAAAATATTGGTGCGCCCTCATGGCCTTACAACGAACTGATTCCGTCTGATTTCTTGCAGAAATTTTGCTTTAATGGAAGAATTATATTGGGTCCAGATTCAAGGTCATTATTCCTTACTGTGTCCCTAATTGTGGTTCCAGTGATCCTGTTCTGCGCTTTTCTTTCGCAAGGACTAGTTCATCAACTCCCGCTCTACATTGGCATTCTTATTGTGGCTTTATGTCCTGTATTAGCAGTATATGTGAGTTCTTCATCTTAGATGACTTGTTTTTTCAATTATTACAACTGTCAAAGATGTCACGGTAGGAGGAAAATTGAGAGAAAAGAGGAGAAATTTCCAGCCATCTACTTTGCAACTTTATTACCAAGGTTTATTTGCGTTAACTATCATATTGTTGTTTTTCGGACACCAGAATATGATAATTTAATGCTTGAAACTCAGATGGAGCACAAGTGTACTTAAAGATTTATTTCCGCTTTAAGGCAGAGACAATCGGTAGTTTCATTGGTTTGTAGAGATGTTCTGAAATCATAATATGTTTTGCACGTCGGGTTGATGTTGGTCAAGTTTTGATTTTTGCCACTCATCCATGAAGCATGCGGATTCCTTCTAACCTGAAGGTCACCACCTACTTGGCGTGGCATAGGGCCATAGCGCCACACTAAGAAAGAAGTGAACTTGTGGACATAGGCGGGCAACAAGACCTGCCTGGTCTTACTCACCAATTGTTAGAACCCGTTAAACGAGTCGGTCCTACCTGTTAGTGTATGATTTTGATCAAATTGGTGCTGTGAAATAAGTTTATTTGCCCGACTTTTCTTTAAAGAGCATTTACGTTGTTTGCAGCAGTGAACTTTTGTAGGTATTTATAACTGAAGGTTACTTTTGGATGTATTTATAACTGAAGATTTTTGGCTTATCAACTAGTGCAGGTTGTGATTCTTCTCTTGATTACATCTGCAAGAGATCCTGGCATTATTCCTCGTAGCTTGCATCCTCCAGAACCAGAAGACGATGGCTATGTCTCTAGTATCTCTTCTGATTGGCCAGGAAGTCAGAATGGACCTCCAGGCATACCACCCACAAAAGAAGTTATCATTAATGGCATGATAGTTAAAACCAAATATTGTCAAACATGCATGCTATATCGCCCACCCCGATGCTCTCACTGCTCTATATGCAACAACTGCGTTGAGCGTTTTGATCACCATTGCCCATGGGTGGGGCAATGTATTGGCAAAGTATGCTTCATTTTGATTGAACTAGCATTTTAGCTGGAATTTACATATTCAATTTTCGAATTTTTTGTTTGTCTTCCGTAATATGATATAAGGTACACTTGTCAAGTTGAATGTCTTTCACTCACTACTTGCACGGTTCATGCATCTAGGGTTGTGAGTTTCCAACACTCGATTCATCTTTAGCTCAAGTCTTTGTTGGATACGTTGTTATCTTTTCGTAGTCCTTACACTGTTAAAGTTATTTTTTTTTACAGAGGAATTACAGATTCTTTTTCATGTTTGTGTCCTCCACGACCGTTCTGTGTCTCTATGTCTTTGCGTTCTGCTGGGTAAACATCATGCAGATAATGGATTATTACCATTGCAGTCTCTGGAGAGCTTTATCAAAGTCACCTGTTTCAGGAGTTCTAATTCTCTATACATTTGGAGCTGCTTGGTTTGTTGGAGGTCTCACAGGATTCCATCTCTATTTAATCCTCACTAATCAGGTTCGTTGCTCTTTACCTTTGTTGCTGCTTGGTGTTCCCTCTCTCTCTATCTCTCTTAGAGGTAATTTCCACTTGTGTGCAGACAACATATGAAAACTTTCGGTATCGGTACAATCTGAAGATGAACCCTTACAATCGTGGGTGTTTTAGCAATATTGCGGAAGTCTTCTTCTCTGAAATTCTGAGATCTAAACATAACTTCAGGGAAGTGGTCAAGGGCGATACTTCTTCTGTCTATGCCACTTCAATGCCATCAGGCCATCCCATGAGTCCAGAGATGCCCAAAGCAAGTTCTGACATAGAAATGGGAAAACGACAAACTGTTGCTGCTGAAGATCTGGAGGATATACAAACTCAGATTGATAGTGTTGGTGGATTGCAGCGATGTGAGACCCAGCCAAGACATACAAAATGGGATCACAAAGCCTACTGGGGGAGCTCACCTGATATACAAATGTTGGCTGCGGAGTTTGGAATGGAACATGGTTCAACAGGCAGACAGAAAATTGAAGGGAGTATTAATCTGAAGAGCTAAATTATTGGTTAGAAATTTATGTTCTACTCTTACAGCCAAGATAACAGCTGCTAACCTGGAGGATCGTAATTGGTCACCGACATAGTGCTGAACTCTCCTGTTGGAAGGACGCCATCACAATCCAGTTCTCCATGGTAGGAATAAGAGCTCTGATTCAGATAAGTAGGAAGAGGAACTTGCATAGAATCAAACTGCCTTTATGGATACTTTGGGTCAAGCGTAGTGCTATAACGTTTTCAGCGAAACTAAGGTCCGCATCTACTCTATACATTATTCTTTATCAAATAACGGAAAAGCCTGTAGATTGTGGTTAGAGGTCCGGTGCTGGATTTGGTTCATGCGAGGGTTCAAGATTCATAGACATTTATGTGAGTTGTTTTCCCTTTTAAGTTGGAAAGAACTGAAACTAATTGTTCTCCCAGAAATTAGACGTGTAAACATTCTCCTGTGAAACTTTGTGCAATATATAGATTGGTGATGCATAAAATCGGATTGACTTTAGAACAACGTAAAGAGTTTGAGGTGTGACCTTCGCAAGGTTGCTTCGGTCACCTAGTGTAGTTGTGTAGGTAATATGTAAAGAGATAGAGACAGAGAAGCAAACACAAGATGTACGTGGTTTACCTTCGGTTGGGCTATGTCCACGAGTGTAGAGAAGTTCTTATTAATAATGTAGAGTTTACATAGTACAAAGATTGAAGCATAATCATCGTTAGTGTGTTCTAATAATGGGTTAAGTAGAATAATAGTGTTAGGCATTAGTTGTAAGAAAATGGTCTCCTTTTATAGTTAAGGAGAGTCGCATGCTTTTGTCTGTTGTCGATGTGGGACTCTCTGGGAGCTTTATTTTGATGTTGACACATGTAGCATTATGGTTGGCCTTCTGATTGAAGAGAAACTCTTATACTTCGGCATGGGTGCCTCAACACGAACCCTTAGGTATAAAGTTGACCTTGGCTAGGTAGTTGGGGAATTAATGAAGGTACAAACATAATGAACTTTATTTCTTAAGTTAAACCATTGAGGCCCTCAGGAATCTAGTTAGGAGAGAGTGTAAAAGGGTAGCGGCTGCATGTTTGACGTGTATAATGGTCGCTTGTGTGTTCCGCTGAAAATGCCGAAGCTTTTGCTGCTAGAGATCGAGCGATTTACGCGGGTGCCGTAGATGACTGTTATTACAAGCCATTTTTTAAGGTTACTCTACCTGGTTAATAGTGATAAAGAATGTTTTTGTCGAAAGTTTTGTGCATGTTTATAGAGGGAAATAGTGTAGTCCCCAGATTACCTTGTTAGGGTTAAGGAGCCTTCTGACTTTTGGGCTCTATTTGGAAGATTTATTTAATTCAGATTAAGGATCGCAACGGTTCGGTTTGAGGATAAAAATGTTATATTTATCCCCATAACTATGAAAGTTAACTATATCCATAATTGTAAATTAATCTCGGAGATTATCCATAACCATACCCACCGGGTAACAGATTTCTCATCTGTTAATGGTTATATTCATCTTCGTCAAAAACAATAAATTATATTCATTCAATTGACGCACAATAATTTAGTAATACTAATTTCGTCATTAAACAGCCACATCTAATAGTAAAAAACATAACAATGAATGAATTTTGTTGGGTATAAAAATAAGGGTATTTAATAAAACTTTGATGATGTGAGCGGTTGATGTCTCCCATAAGCATTACGTTTGGTGCATAATGAATATAGTATATGGTTTGATGCACAAGGAATATAGTATAGGGTTTGATGAATACTAAATATATTATGCGGTGAATAATGAATATGGTAATAATGGTATAACTTCAGTCAAAGGGATCTCTATTTTTGGGTAAAGATGGGGACTAGTTGTTGGGTCCATTTCACGTTGAATTTTAATGATCCGAACCATCTATTTTATAAATCTCGATTCATAGATCATCCTTGCAAAACTTAAATTTAATCCGAAACCAGTTGCCTATTTAATTATCACGTTGAAATTTCATTGTTTCTTAGAAAACAAAGTGTTCGTCAATTTCTTTGAACTCAATTAGATGCTTCAAATATTTTTAATTTGGCTAATATTTTGTACGGATGATCTATGAGGTGCAAATTGAAAAATAGACGGTACGGATTATTAAAGTTGATGTAGTTTGGGTCCAACAACTAATCTCCGTTTTTATAAAAAAAAATAGAGATCATTTTCCTTAAAGGCCTCTTTTATCTATATATATATATATATTATTCGATTGGGTTTGGGGATCCTATAACTATATTCAAAATCATAACCGATTAAAGTTCACAATTTTTCCCCATATCCATGATATACCCAAATTTTCATGCCTAAATCTGCTCCATTCAGGCAGTTAAAAGAAGTTAGAAGACGGGAACCTAATTCCTTTTATCGAGCATAATAATGCGAATTCAAGCAATTTGAACTCTCGGTCTGAAAAGTGCTGAAACAAGTTTCGAACAGCATAGAAATTGCTCTTTATCTCTCTCTCTCTCTCTCTCTCTCTCTCTCTCTCTCTCTCTCTCTCTCTCTCTCTCTCTGTGGATGAACATGCCTAAAACTTCATATCGTTAAAATGTTCCAGTTCAAGTCAAACATCCTCCACATATATTACAAACCTAATCTCTGAGAAATCTTCATATCTCATAGGTCATCCGAACCTTTGAGAAGCCTAGTCCGTGGGATTGCCATCACCTCATCTCCTTGCCTAAAGTTTTTTCGCAAGAAACTGTAGGCATAGTTGACAACTATCTTCTTGAACATCGATGAGTTCTCTTCTGCTACCACTTCTGCCTCTCCCAGCAGATGTGCTATCCGGTGCTCCATGGCCGCTTGCACAAAGGACTGCACACAAAGTAAAATGTTTCGTGCACGAAAGTGGTAGCACACAAATTACTGATTGGATTCCGCTCACTGCCGAAAGGACTGCATGCAAATTAAAATGTTTTTGATCTCTCTAGCAAGAAAAATGTTAAGGGATACAATCATCATGCATTTATTCGTTCAATAAGTCCAGAATTGCATGCCATGAAACTAGTATTCATCCTTACCACTTGGGTTAAGCCAAAGGTAAAGAATGGATTTTTGAAGCCTTTGGCTTAGCCCAAGTGTATATATAAACCAAATTGCTCACAAAATGCAATTTTATGGCTAATCCAATGGCATGCATGAACATACATTGCTTGTGAATTAGTGTCGGAGCCAGACAAATTAACATGTTGAGAAACACATTAGGCAATATCTATCACACAACCACTAGTGTCCTCACACCAGTTTTGGCTCCAAGTTACTCTTAAAGCAAGACTTATTTGTTCATTTTAGATCACAGATTCACAAACACTGATCTCATATCTCATAGGTCATTCCAACCCTGAGAAGCCGAGTCCGTGGGATTCTCATGATTTGCTCCCCTTGCCGAAAGTTTTTCCTCAAGAAACTGGAGGCATGGTTGACAACTAGCAAGTCCTACCACACTCGCTTTAGGAGCGAGTCTGACCAGCAAATTTCTTTCTGGTAAACAGCCAGGGTCATTAGTCATTGGTAATCTCTTTTGAGAGAGGATCAAGGATCCTCTTTGTAAGAATTATGGGGACGCTTCAATCACATTCATTCATCGTGCATCGTGCGGTCAATTTTCGTCAGGTATTGTTTATATTCAATTTTAAATAAAAAAAATTACAATGATTTATGATCGCACGATGTACGATGAACGGATGTGATTTGACGATCCCTAAGGTACCGTTTGGTACGTGGGACGGGACGGAACGGAGTGGGACGAGGCGTTCCGTCCCACGTTTGGTGCGCCTAAAACGGGTGGAACGCGCTGTTCCACGGGACGAGTTTTGGGTGAATTTTCATTCCACCTCTCCCCCCTGGAACGACTTGTTCCACATCCGTGGAACACAAATTTATAACATTTTAAGACAAAAATACCCTTATCTTTTTCAATATTTACACCATCCAAAAAACAAACCCTAAAATTCTATATTCTTCGTTCCATCTTCTTTGCCTGCCGCTGCGTTTTCCCGTAGCCCTCCGCCTCATCCTCCCGTAGCAGCTGCATCTCCAGGTTCGATCTTGATCTTCTCCCGTAGCCGCTGCATCTCCAGGTTCGATCTCGATCTTCTCCCGTAGCCGCTGCATCTCCAGGTTCGTTTTCTTGATTTTTCCATGGAAAATTTCAATTTTCTGGGAAAATATGATGATTATGAGAAAATAAGTTAGTTTTCTTGGTTTCTCTGGTTTAACTTGTGCTTGGTAAAAAGAACAAAGTCTGATTTTTAAGATTTATTACGATTCTGGTTTGTAAAGAATTGGATCTGGTTCCGAGCTGTGTGATTTAGTGAGTTCGGTTGTGAGCTTGGCTTTGTGTGGTTTAGTCTGATTTTTAACGCTCGTCATATATTTTCGTATGCTTAAGTTCTTAGTAATAAGTATGTGATGTGGTTTATGTAAACAAACCATATAGGTTGCTGCGATTGTTTAGAGATTATTTGACTTTTAAGATATCATTTTTCTCAAATTATGGAATGTTGATACATTTGGGTTTTTACCCAAATTGTGTTTTAGGAAAGAAGAGATGCTTTGGGGGTCGTAAAATTAGTGCAGAATCATCGTTTGTGAAGTGTTTGAGCTAAATTCTATTGCCATTTTTAGGGGTTTTGGCAAATTCCATAATTTTTTCACAAAAATTGGGTTCGGCATAAATAACCCTTTGTATTGGGAGTTAAACACAGAGAAGCCTTTCTTGCGTGGTGAAATCGTAAGAAAATGCGTAGGCTAGATTGGAAAATGGGTTTGAAATGTCCCTTGGTCACTCATCCATTTTGGAAAGTTGCATCACTGTGGGTTTTAGAGCATTTCCCTGAGACTGTAACAATTAACATAGACAGTCGAAGAGGTGTCTCTATGGGTGGAAATATTTTGGTAGGAAAAGGGGCTGAAAGGATAATGTAACGTTGCCTGCCAGGGATCTTCTTATTCCTTATTAGTATTTTCTTTTAGGGGGGAAGGGAGAGATGAAATATATAGGTTTTAGCTAACGTTTTTCTTAGTTTTCTATTTGATTCTTGTTTTGCATCGTGTTTCTTTTTCTCGTTAGTTGCTGTTGTATATTAGAAGGTATGGTCATAGTATGCGAAGCAAGTTGTCCTTGTGCATCAGTGGTGTCATTATTTTTCGTTGTTAGAACCTATTCGTTGGCAATCAGTTGCCAAATTATCGGATATCTTTTTTGTTGTAAAATCATGTCCTTTGTCCAACTTCTTTTCTTCCCCCAGCCTGGTGATTTCTTTTCTTGTTGCATACCTTATCCCACTTTATATTCATTGTTGGACGCTTCTAATTTTCCATGTTTAGCATCTTTAGCAGCTGCGATTGTTCATAAGGCCAAAGCTGTTAAAGATGAAATTGAATGATAATGCTTTTTCATTATTTAGGATGTACAAAACATGTGAGACGTGAAGACACAATAATGCTCTTTCATTATTTAGGATGTACAAAACATGAGAGACGTGATAGACACGATAGTGCTCTGTGGCTGATTACTTGGTGCTTTTCTTTTGTAAAAGTTGCCCTTGTCTTTAACCATGTCAGACATCATGTAAGTTTGTAACTGCTTTGCTAGGAGGGAAGCATGCATGCGGTTTAGGGAAAACTATGTGAAAGATTGTGACTTGCAAGCAGTTTTACTAGTGTGTGTGATTGTAAAAGATGGTCTGTTGAAGTTCATTTTGTGTTCTCATATGCTCATCTCTCCTCCTTGTATATGGGAGTTCTATCGTTTAAGTGTTGAATGAATTACCGTTTGAAAAAAAAAAAAAAAAAAAAAACATGATTTGGATTTGTCACGAGATTGGTCATTCATGGCTTGCTGATAAATTTGTGTAGTTTTTCTGTTTTATTATTACTTACCAATGCTCTTTGCCTTTTGTTTTATAGGTCTCCATGTATGTTGTTACAGCACATTAGACTATCTTAAAGATCCAGTCTTATCCCAAATAGCCTTTTATTAGATGAATACTCAAGAAACATGAAGTTATTGCTTTAGGCCATGGGTCTGTTGACTGATATGTACACATCAGTATGGCTCTACAGACATCAGCATGAAGGTTACACATCAGCAAGGCACACATCAGCGAGGCAGTTAGTTTGTTGAGATTGTAGGAAAGGAAGGCTGTTAGTCTGTTGGGATTTGTAGGGATATAAGAAAGTTGGTTAGTAGCTTATGAGTGAAGCAAAGAATACTTGTATAAATAACAAACACCTCTCTCTCTGGAATTCATTCATTGTTCAAGGAATACAATCTTTAGTCATTCACTTTCTCTCTCTAAATTCTCTGCCATTGTTTTTTGTTTTGCTTCTTCTACCATGTCTTGAGTCAAGAAATGGAATAACATATATCATCGCATAACATATCTTCAGCCATGTGCTATTGTAAAAAATATATCATAGATAAGCATATATGTGTTCAAATATGAACAAGTTCAAAAATTAAAAAAATTAAAAAAAATTGTCCCGTTCCGTCCCACACATAAACATTGTACCAAACAACAGACGGAATAGGGGTAAGTTAGTCATTTAATCTTTTGGTTCCGTTCCGTCCAGCGCGTACCAAACGCAGAACGGAACAACCGTCCCGTTCCGTCCTGCGCGTACCAAACATAACACGAAACCTCCATTCTATCCCGTCCTGTCCCGTCCCGTCCCGTCCCGTTCCATTCCGTCCCGTCCCGTCTGCGTACCAAACGGTACCTAAAATCCTCACAAAGAGGATCCGACAATGATCCTCACTCATCTCTTTTGAAGCAAGATCATGTCGCTTGCTATTGTGTTCAAAACTTTGATTCTGTACCATGGTTATGTTGAAATGAACATCAGAGTTTTCGATGCTATGGTGATAGGATCAATCCTGCACTCACGTAAACTGATCAATTGCACGTAGTATTTTGCATTTCTTGACCTTTTATGGATGAGTTTATACATCATGAACCATAGGATCAATCCTGCACTCACGTAAACTGATCAATTGCACGTAGTATTTTGCATTTCTTGACCTTTTATGGATGAGTTTATACATCATGAATGGTCTCCTTTCACACTGCAGTACATTGTGAATGTTATAGTAAAAAAAATGATGGTGTTATCTACACATCTATTTTTTTACACTCTCTGTTGATTTTTGTCATTTGATCATCTTTAATTCATTCAATTCGATGACAAAAAATTGAGAGTAATGTGCGGAAGATAAAAATAAGTGTGGATAACACCACCCTAAAAAAAGAATTATTGTATTAGAAAGGAATTCGAAATTGGATTATATACTCTAGGTCCATTTTCAATTCTAAAACTTTATAACGTTCTAGAAATTTCTTGGGGCACATTAAGGGAAAATGTCGCATCGTCGTAGGCTGTATACATCCGTGTCCAGTAACATGTAAGATTTGCTCGGTGGAAAAAAAGGTGAATCACCGAATGTATACACCCGCATGTCAGTATCTATAAATGCAAAGACACTAGAATTTCTTCGAAGCGCAGGGGGTGGCTGCTCAGTAGTCCTATCAAAGACACCAATCCGACCGAAAAATCAAGAAGAAACCAAACACTACAGCCAGACCCTGACTAGTGACTATTTTTGTGTCATACAGGCCATATTTTTGTGCGCGCGCGTGTTTTTATAAGAATTCTACATACTTGAACTAAATTTAATAATATCTTCATCAAGGGGAAACCTTTACAAAAATATACAGCAACCAAATTGCTCACAAAAAGCAATTTTATGGCTAATCCAATGGCATGCATGAACATACATTGCTTGTGAATTGGTGTCGGAGCCACACAAATTAACATATTGAGAAACACGCACATTATGCAAGATCTACCACACAAGACACAACCACTAGTTTCCTCACACCGGTTTTGGCCCCAAAGTACTCTTAAAGCAAGACTTATTTGTTCATTTAAGATCACAGATTCACAAACACTGATCTCATATCTCGTAGGTCATTCCAACCCTGAGAAGCCTAGTCCGTGGGATTCTCATGATTTGCTCCCCTTGCCTAAAGTTTTTCCTCAAGAAACTGTAGACTTGGTTGACAACTATCCTCTTGAACAATGACGAGTTCGCTTCTGCCATCACTTCTGTCTCTCCCAGCAGATAAACTATGCCTTTCTCCATAGCCTCTTGCACAAACTGCATTTCCTCGGCAGCTCCTTTGACGGGTGCAGATACTATTCTGTTAGATGTTGACCCAGAAGTATTGAATGATAGAATGCGCCCAGATGAAAGACGCGGTTGGTTAACTTGTTGAACTGATTCTTCAGCATTGAATGACTGTCCAGCTGAAACTGCCTCGTTTGTTATTTCTCCATTGTGCGCAAAGTACTCATGGTGGATAAATTCTTTCAAATTCTCAACTAGTTGTTCCTCAAACTCTTTGGGTTCCTCCATTCTGTCATTGTAACCATACCTAGCGACACAACGGAACATTCGGTAATCTCTTGGCTCCAATTGTCGAAATAGAAACCTTTCCTCCAATGCGACTTTGCTGAATGGAATAGGTTTGATCGACACAATAACTATAACAGAGTGGATGGACGGTATGTTGTTAACAAAGTGAGAAAATATAGGGGGAATCCCTTGCACAAGCTCAGAATATAGAAGTCCAATTCCTGGTACACGGTTTATGTTGGGATCAGTGGCCAATTGTTTCATGTATTCACTAGAAACCTTATTCTTGAGCTCGAACATGTATCTTTGATGGTGCACATAATGCCAAATCCCCATGATTACCATAAGGAAAAAAGAAAAGACCAGAGGAAGGTAACCGCCGTGAACGAATTTGTACATCACCGCAGATGCATAAACCACCTCGATACAAAAGAACACCATAAAGAACAGACCAATCAACCATATGCTAGTTTTCCATATCACTAGCATTATTAGAGTAAGCAAACATGTTGTGATCACCATAACACTAACCACTGCAATTCCTGCATCACGAAAGTGACATGTCAATTTGGCAATCTACAAATTTTCTGTATTACAACTTAAATGTTAGTACACTAGATAGTTACTTCAGATAATGCATTTTGTTGTGCTTACCATACGCATTGCCAATTTTTTCCGTGGTCTTAAAGGCTGCAGTGACTATTACACAAGCAACCATGAGCAGGTAGTTGATCTCAGGTATGTATACTTGACCCTCATACTTTGCAGAGGTATGAACAACCTTAACTCGTGGAAAACAACCCAAACTTAGGGATTGAGTGATAATTGAAAATGCTCCAGATATCATAGCTTGGCTGGCAATGATGGCAGCTGCTACCGCCACAACGAACGTTGGCCAGTACAAAGGGTCTGAACATTACATCCCAACGAAGTTTGTTAACTAAGTAATCATTCAATCATAGTCAACTGTAACCACAATAAGAAAATTTCTGAGATGGGCAACTATAATCACCTGGTATTGATTCATAGAATGTGTTCTCCACCTTCCCAGGGAACTTTCTGAGGAACGCTGCTTGCCCACTATATGCAATTATTAATGCAGGAAATGTGACGCAAGAGAAACTCACCTGCAAACGTATTACGGTGCAAAAATGTTGGTTACTTACAGCGCAGAATGTGATTGAGAAATGGGATTGGAAGACTTTAATTGTTTTCCTTACTAATCCAATTTATTTAGTGTATTAATTTTGGACATTGTCAACTCAGTTCTCTACTATTAAACTATTCATCTCTAGTTTAAAATTAGTTTTCTTTAGGAGAAACCAATATCAAATCCACCTATTTTATAAAAAAAATATTCGATCCACGTATAATTCTTGGCGTTATGAAATTTTTTTTAAGTACATAGGGTAATACTTACTTGGATTGCTTTGACATTGAAGTGACCCAGATCAGCAAACATGGCCTCGGTCCCTGGTTTAGTTTATGTAACAAGTTAAATCCATATATTCACAAGGAGATTAGGTAATTTAAAAGTATACAAAAGGAGTTAATAAATATATATTTACCAGTAATGCAAAGAAATATTCCCCCAAGGGATACCCATCCCTTTTTCCTATTTCTTCTAAAGAAATCGATGATGTATTTTGGATTGAATGCACGTAATACACCAATGTCATATTTGAATAAGTTGTAAAGTCCGATGCCACCGATGAACATGAACCACACCAGGACAATAGGTGCAAATGTGAATCCAACTTTATCAGTGCCAAATTGTTGAACAGCAAACAGTAAGATCAAGATTGCTATAGAAATCCCCACAACAGCATCTGGATTGTTCTCAGTCAATGTTAGCAAGTGTCAGAAACGGCTAACAGAAAATATATGGGAACCCTATGTGCATTTTTTTTTTTTTCAAACGCAAGACATGGGTGTGAATATTTGTAATTAACTGACCTACATGCATGCTCTTTGTATATTAGATTCTAGTACCTGAGCCTAATGACTTGATCCCGCTCACAGCAGAAAGAACTGCAAGTAAATTATACCTTTAGGTCAACAGTTGTCCAGAAAAAAAAAATGTATTTGTATATTTATTTACCCACATACTGTTCTGTATATAAATTATTTATTAGGTATTATTATTAATTAGTTGTTCAATAAGTAAGGAAGTCCAAGGTTGTGTGCCAATTTAAATACTAGTTAATTACCTGAAATGCAAGGAGTAAGAACCCCATCTCCAATAACCATTGAAGTTCCCATAATGGTGACAAGGAAAAGGATGTATTTGGCAATCTTACTATTCTCGAGCTTCTTCTTGATGGTTTGGGATCGTTTTAACTCGTTGGACGGTGTTTCAAGTTTGTAGTTAGATAGCTCCCTGTCTTCTGGTTGGTTATTTGGAGTTAAGCTCACCTTTGCATGTCGGCACATTAAGGAATACAGTGCAAATGTTCCCCCTACAAGTTAATATACTCAATTAGTTTGTTAAGGTAATTAATGATGAATTCATTAAGTTAACGACGGTGACTTGGCAATTTCTTGCACGATTTGATAATCTAAATTGAAACGACACAAAAAAAAATGGGTTTCGGGTCAACACATTAACTAATCGGGTCGTTATAAGGTCACCCATTAATAACGGGTTCTTATCAGGTTTATACGCGAGTAACCCGTTTCAACTAGTTACAAAGACAACCATATTATTTAATCTCACCTAAGTGTGATTAAAAAAAACACATTAAAAAAGTCATAATAATTAATTTATAAGTGTGAACAATATGAAAAATATGCAAATGCTCGTGATTATTTCGTTTACGCTTTGACGATATGTACATCGTCGTTTGGATTTTTAAAACCCTACAAACCCTCGTGAATAGTGTTTTGGGGGGAGTTTGAAATAAATAATAATTCATAATAATTAATGTACAAGTGAAAAATGTAAAATGAATATACAGAAGCTCGCGATTGCGTCCTCTACGCTTAGACAATGGTTACATCATTGTTTAGATTTTAAAAACCCTCTAAACCCTCATTAATAGTGTTTTTTGTTTGAGTGCATACTTAATAAAAATTCATAATATGACAAGCTTTACAACTTTCGTGAAGGGTTCAACACTGAAATTCTACAACATAATCCAAAACCCTAGATTTATAAATAACCGTCGATTGTTGTATACGTTCTATTCTTCTTACCATATTTAAATTTTCTTTTTAAAAAACATGATTCTTTAGCGGATGCAGAAAAATGGACGATTCGGATCATTGATATCATGTCCAGGAGTTTACAGTCAACTGAAATTTGAGTGGATGTTATATAGTTTCTAGAGACTTTATAAACTCAGAAAAATATTTTCATTAACCGTAAAAGTCTAAACGTGATATCAACGATCTGAATTGTTCATCTTTCTACGTCCTCTAAAAGATCATGTTTTCAAAAAAGAAAAACTGAAGAACGTAGCATAAACATAACTGACAATCAATGGTTAAACTTAAAACTATTATTTATGGGATTATGGAGACGAATTTCGGAGTGGACCTCTCCATAAAAGTTGTAAAGTTTGTCATTACGATCGTTTGTATATTTATTTATTTTTTACATTTTTTACACTTTTACATTAATTAAAAACTATTAAAAAAATCTTACTACAAGTCTACAATATAACCATAGGATTTAATCTCCCTTCATTTTGCATATACTTGAACATTTGATATTTTGTGGTAATGTACTAATAGGGTAAATCTATGTTTACTACCCTCAAGTTTCGTGATTTTCAACATTTAGTACATCAAGTTTTTTTCGTCTCAGAGTCATACCTAAAGTGTTAATTTTGGAACAGTCTCATATATCCGTTAGTCAAACTGTTAAGTCCGCCGTTAACTGATGACGTGGCACCCATGTGTACAACGACTGGGCGCCACATGTCATTAAAAAAATTAATTAAATAAAAGTACTTAAAATAAAATAACATTTAAAAAAAAAAAAAGAACCCTCTTTTTTCCTTCCCCCTTCGTCTTCCTCACTGGTGCGACAGTAAGCCCCTTGCCTCCCTTGCCCGCGCCAGCTTCCATCTCCACCGCTCGCTCCCCCTATGTCCTATCTCCTATCTTCTTTCCTATTTCCTTTCTCTATCTCATAAGTTTCTCTCTCTCTCTCTCTCTCTCCTCTCTCTCTCTCTCGCCAAAAGGGCAAAACCTTAAAGACCCGTTTACACCCACCTGAGTAAGTTTTCTCTCTCCTTTCTCCTCTCTTCTATCTCCTCTC
Source organism: Heteromeles arbutifolia (assembly GCA_024362995.1). Taxonomy (NCBI): domain Eukaryota; kingdom Viridiplantae; phylum Streptophyta; class Magnoliopsida; order Rosales; family Rosaceae; genus Heteromeles; species Heteromeles arbutifolia. The sequence goes on from JANCRC010000006.1 coordinate 28,448,298, forward strand.
TCACTGTCTCTCTTTCTCTATCTAAAATTTGAATATATGGGTCCTTGTACTATTAACCTGCCATTTACATTCTTGTGCATATTTGTATATTTAAAAGCTTCAAACTTTATTATGAATTTGTTATTTTTCTCCTTGTTATACCCAAATCTCATATCCTAATTTCTCAAATTACGAAACCCTAATTTGTTGTATTTGATTTTGGATGGAAATTCAGATATGGGTGTTGTCTGTTTACTTGGTTGGGAGATATTGACCGGGAAACTTGTAGAGCTTGATGAAGTGGTCGACAGAGCCAAAGGCGAGGCAGGTGGAGTTGGGGCTGAGATTGAGAGCCGTGATGCCGTTGCGGTGGTGGCGGAGGAGCTTGGGAAGGCTAGACAGGATAAGAGAGTTGTGGATGGTGATTGTGGGATAAGAGGAGGAGGCCGTCACGACGTGGTAGGCCTGCTAATCCCATAACACTGAGTAGTACGACGGCCCCTCGCCGCTGCTCATGGGCTTGTGGGCCTCTCGGAGCTTCAAAGTTTGGATCTTCATGGCTCTGCGTGCGGATTGACGGAAACTTGGATTTGGGTTTTTGTTGGATTTTCCAGATTTCTTTGTTTGATTTTTTTTTTCATGGTTTAGGGGGTATTTGGGGTTGAGATTTGATCTGGGTTTTGAAAGTTTTAGCTCGATTTTTGTAGGGTTGTTGATTTTTCTGGATTTTGGAGATGAAGATTGAGATGGGTTTAGGAGGAGGGGTTTGGGATGACGAAGATAAAGCCATGGTTGCTGCAGTTTTAGGTACCACTGTTTTTTTTTTTTTTTTTTTTTTTAATTTTGAACCCCTTCTCAAAAAAAAAAAAAAAAATCCACGTGGACCCCTTAATGACACGTGACGCCCAGTCATTGTCCACATGGGCGCCATGTCATCATTTAACGATAGATTTAATAGTTTGACTAACGGATGTATGAGACTATCCCAAAATTAACACTTTAGTTATGACTCTGGGACGAAAAAAATTTGATGTACTAAATGTTGAAAACCATGAAACTTGAGGATAGTAAACAAAGATTTACCCAATGTTTTTTCATTAGACTCTTATTTTGGGTATATAATACTTGAAAGACAAATATGTTTTTATATTTGAAGTAATATTTATGTAACAATATTGTATGAAAATACTAATTTAGTGTTCCGTTTTTCATTCGATTATTTATTGAAGTAAAATATATTTTCTTTAACGAGTAACAGGTCTGGTCATATTACTCGTCAATATTAGCGGGTCGAGTTCTGGTTGAATCATATTACCTGTTCATTTTAATGGGTATTACATAATATGATCTGTTAAGATCGGGTATGTCATGAAAACAACACGAATGCATAAAACACAACACGGACATCAAGTCTAAATGCAACGTATACGAGCCATGTATGAATGAGATTAGACATCAATTATAAAAAAATGAAATACCATCACATCACTTAAAACAAAGTTTGATGCTTATCAATCTTACCATCACCATTGTCATTAGCCCATAGCACGGTGAAGACATATTTAAGTAGGGGTATGAGCGCTATGGTATAGATGATGAGAGACAATACCCCTATAACATCGTCAGTGTTGTCAATACCATCAGTGAAAGTGCTAGCATACACATAGAGCGGAGACGTCCCTATGTCCCCATACACAATCCCCATGCTCTGAAATGCCAAACTCAATGTTCTCTGCCAGTTATTTACCTGCAACAAAAGTAGATCAAAGTATAAATTTGAAGAAGTCTTACTATTTGCACCAACCTATTTGATCACTTGTCATACTATATATAGAAAATTCTATATTTCAATCCTTAAAGAAGATTACTTTTAAAATAAAACCGTACATAAAATTAAAAACTAACTTAGTCCTTGGCATTTAATTTTAACGTTCAAATATTAATTAGGTTATAATAATTATTGAGCTTTTTGTCCGGAGGTTATATATTTATTTCTATAAATAATAAAAATATTATTTGATAATTATTATTAAGTTCCAATAATAAGAAAAGTCAGGTATTATCATCTATTCTTCATTTTGCATGAATTTCTTTATATATATGTATATGCATATTACGTACCTAAATATGTACTATAATTATGTACCAGCACATTTGTACCAAAACTTATATACTAACATTCGTACCGAAACTTATATACCCCAAAACTTATGTACCGAGACTTTCGTACTGAAACTTATATACCTATGCAATCGTACAGAAACTTATGTACGATACAATTGTACCAAAACTTATATACCGATACAATCGTACCAAAACTGCGTACCGATACATTCGTACCTATGAGTTTTTTAAATATAAATTGTTTTTGTATTGTTGTTGACTTTTTTAATTATAAGAAATTGAATTTTGAATAAATTTTTATCTATTAATATGATTGGAGCACAAAAAAGAAAATGGATGGATAGAAATGTGGGATGGTAAGTTTATAAATAGTAAATTTGCTATAAATACTTAAATATGGTAAGTTTTCATAATAGAGACTTAAATTAGATTTATAAAATCACCCATGTTAAAATCTAAAAAGAATCTTATTTAAACACTAAAATCTAAAAGCTCCTACTATATATAGTTTGCTGATGATTTTTACATAACAAGGTAATACCATACATGAATAATTGAGATTGTTGTAGCTCATAAATTGGTGTATTTTACATCAATAAAACTAAAGCGGTCACTCAAAAAAAGTAATTGAATAATTGGTAATTTGTGAGTTAAAAGGTCATTTGATACTGTCATGTTTTGAAAGTGGATCTTTCGGACCTTTTGAGCGGTTGGATTAGAGTAGCTAGCTTTGGTGTTAATTTTGAACATGTGCAATGATGGACCTTGCCTGTGTTTATAAACGATGATTACTTTTCATATTGTCAATTGATTTTATAGTGAAACTAACTTTATTTAATGATCATATTTACAAGAGAAAGTTACTATGCAACAAGCCAAGTCTGAATGTGGAGGAATTTTTGGAGGAGGATTGTCTGCCCTCCCATTTTTGGTGCCCTCCCATGCCCTTCTGTTTTGTGTGGTCACGGTTAAGCCATGTCAACATTTTATATTATTCTTTTTTATAGAGATAATAAGACAAAAATGAATAGTAATATAAAATATTAACGTGGCTTAACCGTGACCACACAAATAGGAGGACATGAGAGGGCACCGAAACTGGGAGGGCAGAATCCTCCTCCGGAATTTTTTAGGATGATGGGTATACACACATAAGCATGGCAGGTGATGTTCCTCAGTATTCACTCAGATACCTGTAAAATAACAATTAAAATAGAATAACTCTTCTTAAAAATTAATTATTTTGAAAAAAATAAAGAAACAATCCAGTTCCCGAGATAGACCCACCACCCTTTCTCCTTTCCCATCCGCGCCAACTACCATTGCCACCATTCCTCCCGTAAAACCATCAATCTCATCTTTACAATTTTAATCATGCTTTATCATTTTTTTAGATCAATATCATGCTTTATCATTTTTTTAGATCAATCAAATATAAAAATAATTTAAAATTAGAAAAAACATGATTAATCGATGGGGATTCCGCTGACCTCACAAGCCCTTGAATCGGAGGTCGGCGACAACAGATCTGAGGATGCCGATGACTATCCTCGGGTTACATGTCGACATACGAGTAGGAGAGTAAGAGAGGGAAGAGGAGAAAAAAGGTATTGGGTGTCGCCAGCAGAGTCACGGGGCGGCGGTTAAGGTGTGTGTTTGGCGTGGAAGAGGTAAATTTGGAATACAATTAGGGGTTCATTTGGAACTCAGATGATAAAAAATTCTGGTTACTCAACAGAAAACTTAAATAACAACGTGGCCATTTTTTAATTGAAACGGCTAGGTGTCACATCTTTATTCGTTGAGAATTCCAAGTCAGCTTATGATCAGGTACATAGAAAAATTTCGAGTAAATGACAAAAAACTATCTCAACTATTAGTGTCACGACACTTTCATACCTTATCTTTTTAAAATGACAATGTCATACATCATCTTAAGAATTTGTGCCAATGTTATACCTCCGTCAGTTTTTCTATTAATTTCTCTATTAAGTGCTGACCTGGCTAGAGGCGGGATCCCCTCACTAATCTAACTGAATTAAAAAATTATTAAATATATTTTTAATAATTAAAAATTAAAAAATTAATTTTTTTTATATTAAATCTCTCTCTCTCCCCCTCTCTCGCCTCTCTCTTTTCTCTGCATCCCCATAACCCCTTCCCATCTTCCCCCTTCCCATTCCCTGCAACCCCCACCCCTTCCCCACCCACGCCAACATCTCCCTCTCTCTCAGCTCACTCCTTCTTTCTCCCCCTCTCTCTCGCACAAACTCTCCCTCTCCCCGATCTACACCCACACACCCATTTACACACCCACACCCATCGACGACGGTACCAAAATCATCACTAGCGTCAACCCTATCTCCCTTCGTCTCCGTGAAGCTCCGGGGCACCCAGAGGACACCCAACCCAGGTCCAGCGAGCCATGGGTGTGCGAGCTCAAGTCCCGGGTAGACTGTACCCGACACCTCCGACCTGGAATTTGAAAATGGCCGGGCGAGCGAGGGTCTGGCCGGACTTGAAAAGGAGGGGAGAAGCTGGAGGACGGTGAGGTTGGACTACTTGGCCATTGATTCGGCCTCGGAGGCTTCAATTACGAATCTGGGTCGGTCCATTTCGGGGAGAGGGGGTGGGCGGCAGAGAAAGAGGAGGTGGGTCTGGGGGGAGGGGGGAATGTTGGCGTGGGTGGGGGGTTGCAGGGAAGGGGAAGAGATCTAGGTTTTGGATTTTGGGTTGTAGTGAAGAGGAATGGGAAGGGGTCGGGGGAGGGATGGGTGTATGTTTACTTTTTTTTTTTTTTTTTTTTTTTTTTAAAAGGTAAAGTATAATTTTTTTAATTTTTTTATTAAATTTTTAATAGAAAATAGGTCTCAAGTATAATTTTTTTAATAGAAAATGGGCTCCAGATCAAGCCACGTCAGCATTTAACTGAAAAATTCACGGCCAAAATAACAGAAGGTATAACATTGGACCAAATTCATAAGATGAGGTATGACATTATCATTTTAAAAAGATGAGGTATAAAAGTGTCGTGAGGCCAATAGTTGATGTAGTTTTTTGTCATTTACCCAAAAATTTCTCATGAATGTAGACGGATTCCAACAAATTTCAATATTTTATGACGTTTTAGATATTTAATTATATGTTTAATTCATTTCCAATTAATACTCATATGGTTTCTGGGGTGAGAGAGAGTTTTCTGCACTCAAAAACTCATGTGGCCTCTCTGTGCCTTTGATTTTATTGAGCATGTCTTGTGACTCAGGACTTGAAGCTTGATTTGATTGGGTGTGACTGTTGACATGCTTAATAAAATCAAAGACACAGAGAGGCCACATGAGTTTTTGGATGCAGAAGATTTGGTCTCTTCTGGGGTTATGTTACATTAAATAGGTCGTATTGGCTTTTAATTTGTAACCTTATTCATATTATCAATTAAATTTTAGAAGTTTTCTAAATCTTTAATGCATTTCAGATTGCTATTGAATTTCACCTAATTCTATCGAATTTGATGTCGTTCAAATCTGCTTCTCGTAATTTTTTGCTTTGTCGGAGCAGGTACAAATATTTCAAGTAATTATAACTTTGAAATCCATGCAATATGACGCATGGTATCCTTTGTTGAGAGTTGTTCCACATTGGTGAGAGATAATATTTGTTATGTGCTTATATGGTCTTGGATTACTCTTCATGTAGCTAATTGGTTTTATGATCGAACCTCAATTTCATTATGCTTGACATAGAAAAGAAATGATGCATGGTAGCTAATAACCTAGACTGACCTGTGAGCCGTGCCTTCCATTCATAGACACTCTTCCGGCCTCCAAATTGAGAGAGTCGACATGGCGCAACTTTGCCCATGATCCTTTTCTCTCCTTCAGTTGCTGGTTCGTTATTTCTTTTGCTTCTTCTGTCTCCCCCTCTGTCAGGATCACCACTTTCTCCGCCATCTCTTATTTGTTTTTTCTACTACTCTTCCTGCACTTGTCCATCTACAAACTCATTGCATGTCGTTTTATATGCAAAATGAGACGGTTGGGACACTGATTCAACTTCTGACGTGCTACGTACCTTGATTTATTTGTTTATTCTTCATCAACCTCCAAATTGATTTTTGTAGACGTTTCATTTAATCATATCCACCAAAAGTGGAGGTCTTTGTCAATAGAGTTCCAGATTTTCACCAAGATCGTCTTTGAATTGCCCACTAAATCCATTATTGTTTCAATAATAATTTTTTTAGGTTTTTCACCGTACGCTGTTTTTTTAAGTGCCCACCACACGTTGTTGGAGTCACAAAGTCGCATATTCTTGTATTTTAGAGTAATTTTTTATGCATTAAATTTTGTTGTCATTTGTGGCAATTACTTTGTGTTATGCCGCTAATTACGATTAACATATATTTAGACAAAAGTAAGAAATATTATTTTATCAAACATTATTGCTATGAATACCAATATTATATCCCACATAATTGGTGACAGTAAACCGATAGCGTCAAGTAAGATATCCACAAAAAACCTCCATGTTTGATAAAGAGGTTAAACGTGTAAAAGTAAAACAATTGAAAAATAGAGTTGAAAGAATCAAAGATATGCGCAGTTTTTCAATAAAAATAAATACAATACATACAAAAGTAAGAAATATTATTTTATCATTATTGCTATGATTACCAATATTATATCCCACATAATTGGTGAAAGTAAACCGATAGCGTCAAGTAAAACGAATCAGGATCCTCTCCGGATTCAATCCCTAGGGATCCTACAATCCTATCTGTTCATCGTATATCGTACGGTAAAAAATTATTTAAAATTTACAATTTAAAATTCAAATATAAATAGTACCTAACGAAAACTGACCGCACAATATAAAATAAACGGACATGATTGTGGGATCCCTAAGATCCTTAGGAGAAGATCCGGCGAGGATCTTGATTCAAGTAAAACATCCACAAAAAACCTCCATGTCTGATAAAAAAAGGTTAAAGGTGTAAAACAATTGAAAAATAGAGTTGAAAGAATCAAAGATATACGCAGTTTTTCAACAAAATAAATACATATGCAATTTTTCAATTCAAAAAATAAAAATATATATATATAAAATAAAAATAAAAAAAATGAAAAAACGAAAGAGAATGAGATTATGATGGAACATGGGACATAACGCCCTAAGCTATGTTTGACGTCCCTTAGGCCATTTTCAACCGAAGGGTCCAGATGGCCAGAGGGTCGAAAATAGCCCGGAAATCATCTCCAACCGAGGGCTAGGCCAGAGGTCTCTAGAATCTGGAAGGGCCCCACGGAATCGGAGAGGGCTGGAGGACTGGCTGCATCCAGCCCTAGGATGGCTATTTTTTTTTAAATGTTTTGTTGTTCCTGTCGGTTAAAACTGACAGAAATAATGTATAATAATTATTAGTGTCTGTTATAACCAACACCAATGTCAATGTAATATAATACCAATTTGAATAGTGTCGGTTATAACCGACACTAATTGTAATTTGAATTCCAACGGCTAGCTAGTCACTAGCCATTGTATTCAATTTTTTTTTTTTTTTTTTTTTATGAATTTAAACCTTCTTTTTTTTTTCTATAACTTCTATTTTACAAAATTTGTTTCAAATTTTTTTAAATTCTATTTTTTTCCTATATCTTATATTTTACAAAATTTGGTTCATATTTTTTTTTCATATAACTTCTATTTTACAAAATTTGTTTCATATTTTTTTCAAATTCCATTTTTTTCCTATAACTTCTATTTCACAAAATTTGTTTCATATTTTTTTTAAATTCTATTTTTTCCCTATAACTTCCTAAGCCATTATACAACATTAAATTAAATTAAGTAACATGAAACAACATGAAACAATATGAAACAACATTAAATAACATCAACATAAAACTTAAACAACATTTAAGTTGTAGTTTTTAAGTAATAAATTATGTTTGGCCCTATGGCCCTTTGGCCCTCGGTTGGAGACGGAGGCAAATATGGCCATGTACTGTTCATTAAAATATTAATATCTTGGAGAATCTTGGAGGGCTAGAGGGCTCAAACGAGCCCTCTGGCCAGCCATCGGTTAGAGATGGCCTTATAATCGGAGGTCGCGAGGATTTGCAATGATTACCAATATAATCCCTTATAATTAGCAAGATCGTAAATCTTGATTGGATAATACTTGCATCCCATGAATGAATGCGCATATTTCATTTCCTATAAATAATATATTTTTACTATATAAATTATATAGTTTGAAACCATTCATTTTTCCAGTTTTCATTTGAATATCATCCCTATTATTAAAATACCACTTGAATCGGAGGTAACGCCTTCGCGAGGATTTGCAATGATTATCAATATTAAATCCCTTATAGTTGGCAAGATTGTAAACCTTCATTGGATAATACTTGCATCCTATGAATGAATGAATATATCTCACTTCTTACAAATAACATATTTTTACTTTATATATATTTATATATATTATAATTGAAACCGTCCATTTTCTCAGTCTTCTGTCTTCAATTCGAATGATTTTGTTTAGGTATGATCTCCAATTCAAATGATAGGAGAAGCATTTGAACTTCAGACATCTTACACTATTTCACTAAATTTGATTTTAAAGAGCACCAACTTAACTTTAACCTACAAACAAGAATGCTAGCTACTTTTTCCACTTGCATTTCCCCACTGATCTTTCTCACTCAATGACATTCTTTTTTTGCACTTAAATGTATTAATTGTATATATTTTTTTTCATTGTCTTTCCACCTATGCCCCTAATTAAATTCAAATGTAAACCAAATCATTGATGTTATCCAACTGAAATTTTCCTATCTCAATTTTTTTTTATATACAATTCCAATTTTTTAAAGACTCCTTTTTATTTCTTCTGGTTTTAGTCTCTCGTTCACTTCTCCCTTTTTATTTATGTTTCAATTGTTCCTGACACCTTTTTTCCCATTGTGCTTGTTCCATCCAGACGCTACAAGAGAAAAAAATTGAAAGATTGCCTCTCATATAAAAATTTGAACCTAATCCAAAATTATCGCAATTGTACCACAACGTAAAACTTGAACATTATTTCAACACTTCAGTACTTAGCTTTCTACACTCCAAAAAAATTAACTGAACATTTTCCATTTGATGCAAGACCATCACGTTGTTGTTATCTTCTGGTGCACGCAAGTCATTCTACTTCCCTAATCAAATAGTATAAATTAGCATTAAACCTTAGCTTACAACCCTCATAATTGTTGGTGTATTTCATTAATACATACATATATATATACACATACATATATATATACACACACACATGATGTTGCGTGAGAGATTGACTGCATTTCCTTATTTCTTGGATTGAAAAAGCATGGCTGCAGTGATTGAAAAAGCACGGTTGCAGTGACGTGTCTTTTGGAATTGAAGAAGCATGGCTGCAGTGCCATGTCGTGTCTCTTGAAATTGAAGAAGCACGGCTGCAGTTCCGTAACACAACTAAGGGACATGTCTCTTGCTATGAAATCAGAAAGTTATGACTTCTTGCAGTTCCATGTCACCAGCACTGGGATTGCATCTTTTCAGAAAATGAAAGGATGCAGCAGGGTGCGACTTTGATTAAAAGATGCATCCATTCGGTGGTTATGATGCAGGAAAGAACATGACTTTTTATATGCACACTTTGATCCATCTTTAAAGGGTTCCATAGTATCTATAAATAGCCCATGTTGGCTGCATATTTGAAAATGCAATTCTTCAAGCAATATTTTCTTACCCTCTTTCTCTCCATCAAAATCATACATTTTCATTTTAGTAGATTTTAAGGGAATTTCAGTTCTTGCTAAACTAAAATTCCAAACTTTGTTGTATCCTGGAAGTGATTTGGTTTAGACTCGTTAGCAAACTCCTATTAGAGTGGAGGCAAATATCACTTTAAGGAAAACGTATTAACGTGCCTCAAAGTCATTTTTCTGTCTAATTCTCAACCTTATTTTTACAATAATTTGTATAACACAAGGAAAATAAGCAATCTAACCAACTTACCAATTCACGTCTATAAGGGTCCTTAAAGAAGGGAACGAGAGACTAAAACCAGGAAAAAAAAAAACAAAAAAGAAGAGTCGTTAAAAAATTAGAATTGTATAAAAAACAATAAACATAATGAGATATGGAAAATTCGCTGGATAATATTTTTATGATTTGGTTTACATTTGAATTTAACTAGGGCATTGATGAAACTAGAAGAAAGAAATTTTATACACAATTAATATATAAATTTAAGTGTAAAAAATGTTCACATGTCATCCGTTGAGTAGAAAAGTAGCTAACCTTCCTCATTTAAAATACAAGCTTATAGCCACTTAGTATTAGATCTGATTGTAATCCTCTTTACTTGTAAGTGATAAGTCTTAGGTTTGATTCTCGTCAAAGGCGAATTTGATCCATGTTATTGCTAGTCTATTGTAAGGCTAAGCCTACCTCTCATTCCCCTTAATGTAGATAATATCATTTGTTAAAAAAAAAATACAAGCTTGTACTTGGTTAGCTTTGCAGAGAAGCAAGCACAAGCGTGCATAATTTGGGTGCTTATGTATTGATAATTTATTACTTAAGCACCAATCATATTAATTGACCTTCAAGCTGAACAAAACAAACACATTTGACTTAGCTTCAATCATTTTAGGTTATTTTGATCACAATTCCTATCATGCAATTAAATCACTTTGTCGCGTCGGTGCTCAATAATAGAGTTGACTTCACATCTTTCAAAACCCCAAAAAAAAGGAAAAAAAAAAGAGTTGACTCCTAATTAAAAATGAATATGTGATCTTTTATTCCAACAGGCCCGACACAATACATGAGAAAACAATGTGATTGTTAATGGGTAAACTTAATATTATATCCTTTTGATTTGAGGTGATTTTCAAAATACATCATGAGGTTTTAATTCTTCACATTGCAGTTATACTTTTTGTCTCTGTAAATATCTAATCCTTTATCAAATTGATAGATATTTTTGTAAATGTAATGCAAATTTGGCTTACACATTAGCCCATTTAAAAATCTTAAACTCGTTATACCATCAATTCAATGAAGGGCCAAACAATCAATCGACCAAAGGCATACAACATTTCTATGTACATTAATTGTCATGGTGATCATCACTGCCACCCTCACAGTCACAGCATCACCATCACACTCTCCCTACCCTCAATTTTCCACTTCCTCGTTTGGAAATTTGTGAGAATGTAAAGGTCCAAGAGTCTCATATTGGTGAAGGAAGATATATTGCAAGGGTTTATCAGAGGTTGAACTACTTCTCATGTTGCCAATTGGTTTTATAGTGGAACCTCAACTTCTTCATAGTATCAGAGCTAGGTTGGCCCACGTATGAAGCTCAATGGCCACACATGCTCCACGTCACACAATTCGTGTTGTCCATGTGTTTGGCTTGAAAATTTGCCATATATGAGGGAGCGTGTGAGAATGTGAAGGTAAAATAGTTTCATATTAGTGAAAGAAGAAATCTTGTAAGGATGTATAAGAGGTTTAGTTACTCTTCATATTACCAATTAGTTTATGATGGAACCTCAACTTCTTCGACATTTAAAAATGAGGACTAGCTAGCTAGATGAAATTTAAAGTTGAGATTCACCTCTAAATTTAAAGGCACAAGCGTGCATAATTTGAGTTATTATGTATTGATAATTTATTACTTAAGCACCACCAATCATATTAGTTGACCTTCAAGCTGAACAAAACAAACACATTTGACTTTAGCTTCAATCATTTTAGGTTATTTTGATCAAATTCCTATCATGCAATTAAATCACTTTGTCGCGTCTGTGCTCAATAATAGAGTTGACTTCATATCTTTCACAACCCAAAAAATAAAAAATAGAGTTGACTCGTAATTAAAAATGAATATGTGATCTTTTATTCCAACAGGCCCGACACAACACTTGAGAAAACAATGTGATTGTTAATGGGTAAACTAAATATTATATCCTTTAGATTTAAGGTGATTTTCAAATACATCATGAGGTTTTAATTCTTCACATTGCATGTATCAGTTATACTTTTTGTCTTTGTAAATATCTAATCCTCTATCAAATTGATAGATTTTTTTGTAAATGTAATGCAAATTTGGCTTACACATTAGCCCATTTAAAAATCTTAAACTCGTTATACCATTAATTCAATGAAGGGCCAAACAATCAATCGACCAAAGGCATACAACATTTCTATGTACATTAATTGTCATGGTTGTGAAGCCTAAAATAATCTCAAAAATCCTGAAGGCGACACGTGGACTTTTATTCAAGAAAGACATGATTGCTCTCAATAAATGGGCAGGCTTCTCAGATGCTCTCACTCACAGCTCACACCCCTGAAGGTCTTAGCAGTTGAATACGACTGCCCACAGCTCACCTGCCATTGGCAAAGAAAAGTCAAAGCATTAAAGATAAAGATTAATTACCCAAATCCTATCTTTAATACATTCCTAATTGAAGACTGACTCCAATCAAGTAAGTAATCCCAATTTAAATCAATTAGGGATAATTATTCCATTGTCTCAAGATATTATTTCCTATTTAATATCTTAAGAATATTTCTCCATAAATACCTTGGCCAATAGGATGCCACCATGTGTAGGGTAAAACCCTAACACTATGACCAACCCTATCCCTATAAATACCCCATATTCTAACATATTTCAGAAGCCTTTGCTACCCTAAAAAAGCCCCAAACACTTTACTCTCTCAGAGAAACTGACTTAGGCATCAAAGATCAATTGGCCTAAACCCCCCCCCCCCCCCACCTCGTGGGCGCTTGAGGCTTAGGTCTTTGATCAAATGTGTTGATTGTTTTGCAAGTGCATTTTTGTCAAGACTGAAGACGGTGGAAATTTGCATCGACAATGGTGATCATCACTACCACCCTCACAGCATCACCACCACACTCCCCCTACCCTCAATTTTCCACCTCCTCGTTTAGATATTTGTGAGAATGTAAAGGTCCAAGAGTCTTACATTGGTGAAAGAAAATACCTTGCAAGGGTTTATCAGAGGTTGAACTACTTCTCATATTGCCAATTGGTTTTATAGTGGAACCTCAACTTCTTCATAGTATCAGAGCCAGGTTGGCCCACGTATGAAGCTCAATGGCCACACATGCTCCACGTCACACAATTCGTGTTGTCCATGTGTTTGGCTTGAAAATTTGCCATATATGAGGGGGCGTGTGAGAATGTGAAGGTAAAATAGTTTCATATTAGTGAAAGAAGAAATCTTGTAAGGGTGTATAAGAGGTTGAGTTACTCTTCATATTACCAATTAGTTTATGATGGAACCTCAACTTCTTCGACATTTAAAAATGAGGACTAGCTAGCTAGATGAAATTTAAAGTTAAGATTCACCTCCAAATTTTTAGGTTTTTTTTTTCTCTTCTATATGTAACTTCTATGTTTATTTTTTTATGAATCTAATTTGTGAGTTTTATCGAACTCCACTCCATTATATGTTATGTGCTTCTTTTCACTAGTACAAAATATAGTTTGCACGACGCAGGTACCTTCGTCGCTCAAATTCAAAAAACGTTGCCTAAAAATTAGCCCAACGAAGACTTTGTTGCGCGCTAACCGTCGCGCAAAGACAGTGAAAGCAGGGTTTGCGCGACAAAGAGAGCACCTCCGTCGTGCAAAGACACTTTGCGCAATGCATGTCCCTCCATCGCGCAAACCCTTGTTTTTTCTTTTTTCTTTTGGCAAAAATATTTTTTATTTAATTTTTAATAAATATTGTAATGAAATTCTAAACAATAATTAATAAACCAAGAAAAAAGTATTTAATTATAAAATATATGAAAATGCACATACAAGATGTCCGAACAAAAAAGAAAAAACTACGATGTCCCTCAATCGCACAAACCCTTGTTTTTTCTTTTTTCTTTTGGCAAAAATATTTTTTATTTAATTTTTAATAAATATTGTAATGAAATTCTAAACAATAATTAATAAACCAAGAAAAAGTATTTAATTATAAAATATATGAAAATGTACATACAAGATGTTCGAACGAAAAAGAAAAAACTACAACAAGTAGTCTTCTAGGTTTGATACATCAGTCTACTGGGTATCAGCTGGGCGAAATGGCTTGGAGGTCAAAGGTGGAGCAAGATCAGGTGCTAGCATCAGGATTTGGAGGCCGAATATCTGTAAGGCCCGTAAGATCATGCTCATCTTCTCGTCCTGGGTCGAAAACTGGGGTGCAATATGGGCTTCCCGGGCATCCCGGGCTGCTTCATAGGCCGCAATCTTATCTTTTAGGGTTTCCACTTCCTCCGTCGGGGCGATGACCTGTCCTGTGGTCGGTCTAGAAGAGGAGGCACACGTCTCACACTACTACAAAATTAACTATAACTGGTGGTTCAAAAACCGACAAAAAACATATATTATTGTCGGATTTTAAGCAAAATCCGACAGAAAATGGATGCAGTGACGGATATAATAAGCGACAGAATTGCCTGCGTCAAGAAATGAATTTTCCGACAGAAAATATTCTAAAACCGACAGAAATCCTGTCGGTTATATTCGACAAAAATCCTATTGGTTATAACCGACAGGATATATATTTATTTATTATAATTTCTGTCGGAAAAAATCGACAGAAAATACTAAAACCCAGGAATTCTGTCGGTTATATCCGATAGAGAATTTATTATAAAAATAAATAAAATCATTATTGTCGGATAAAACCGATAGAAAATATATTAATAATAAAAAAAATTTTATGCATTCACCATCCGAAACCTCGCTGGAGCTCGATCTCGAAAGCCTCATGGCCTTTAAATTCCTAGGCAAGGGAGCAATGGCAAGAAAACACATCAGATCCCTCAAGAACTTGAACAAACACCCGATAACCCAAGAAAACACACACAAAAGCTGAGAGAGTAGGAGAGAAAACACTTACCAGGTCGTCCTTAAATGTAAGGGATTTCTGGCGTTTGTGGGTTTTCCAGATCTAAAAGAGTGAGTGCATGTTCTTCCTCAGTGCAATCTCTGAGAGTGATGGAAGCTAACTAAGGACAGAGAAGGAAAGATAGGAAAAAAACAGTGTGCAATCTTGAGCAGCATCAGCACCATACTGTTCTGAGCGACAACATTCGCTCGTAGCACCACCACCAACAGCATCCAACCCATTGAAACAAACAACACAAAATTATTCGCCATATGAGAGACACAGAGAGAGAGAGAGAGGGAGATGGAGAGTGTTACCTTCTTCTTCGCCATATTCGAGATAACTAATGAACTTTGGTTGCAAGTGTTCGAACTAGAAGTAAATGAGGAGAGGAGAGAGAAAAGAAGGAGAAGGAAATGAAGAGAGGAGAAAATGGGGAAGGGAGAAGCACCGGCGCAAAGAAGAGATGGAGGGGTTATAATGTGGAAATGTTCATTACTGTCGGTTAAAACCGACAGAAATTTTTTTTTAAAAATAAAAACCGACAGAAACTTTCATTAATGTCGGTTATAACCGACAGCAACAAAATGGCGGCAAAACTCCCCCCAAAAAAAAAATTTGTTACGATTTTAAAAAATAAAATAATAATTGTTTGATATAATAAATAAATAAATAATATGTATTTAAATAGAATATGTTTTAAAAAATTAAATAAATAATTGTTTGGTTTAATAGATAATTTTTACATTTTTGGTTTAATAGATAATAATCCATATAAAATATGCGATAAAGAAACAAAAAGAGAATTGTACAATGAAAATGTCTTCACACAAACTAAATATTGTCTAATCAATACTTAAAATATAGACACTAGTGGATAGTTTTTTATACATAATGGAAGTATAACATTAACTCTTAAGTGTTTGTTAAATCTATCAATTTGATAGGATATGTATTCTACGAAACTAGTTTCAACTATCCAACCGTCAAATATGTTTGTATATACTTCGAGATAAAATGTGTAAAAAATCGCAAAAAAAAAAAAAAAAAACATTCAGAGATTAGGTAACGGGACCGTGAGTGAAAAAAAAAAATTTAAACCATTTATTTATTTATTTTTAATCAATGTAACATTTTAAAATAATAAAATAGTCAATTTTTGTCGGTTATAACCGCCACCATTAACTTAGAAACCGTCAGAATATGTTAAAAATATTAAAAAAAAAGAATTCAAAAATACTGAGGGTTATAATAATTTTATGGCGGTTAAATCCGCCAGGAATTTATGTCGGATATATCCGATAGAAAGTAACTTTAATCCGACAGTAAATAAATTATGTGTCAGATATCTTTTATCCGTCAGAATGGCTTATTAACCGTCAGGATCGTCCGACACCTAAAGCTAATATTGGAGTAGTGTCATAAACCCGCACCTTTCCCATACCCTGAACAACCTTGCCATGACAATGACCAAACTTCTGATCTAGGATCTCAGCAGAACATCAATCACCTACAATTTATAACTGAACATTTGGTGGAATTGACAAGTAAACAAAGGAGCCAACTTGCACCCAAATGGCAAGATGGTAATCTTAAACACCTTAATTCTGAACGAGGTGCTTCACGTCTAGCATCTTGAATTTATTCACATTCAAATTTTCATTTCAATATAGTAGAACCAGAGTATGGAAAGGGTACTACCGGAAGAATGGCAGCACGGACCGCTCGGGAGCATGCAGCAATTGTGCGCATGCAATGTACAATATCCTAGAGTCAGAACCAAAAACATAGTATTCTAATTAAATGCATCAAAAATTGACACGATCAATGCTCTCATTAACTTCAGCAGCTCAAATCTAAATGCGATCAACACAAACCTGACAGAAAGCTTAAACATGTAACAAACTAAACTTGATGAAAGGTCCAGGCCAGTCACCATGGATCCTTTAAAACATATAGATACAATACAAGTAAAAAAAACTATCTTGCAACTTGCAAGGATATGTTGTTTACCGTACTCTACAAAAAACACAGGAAACTGTGCACGAATCAAGAACCTATAAAACAAAGCAAGGGATTGGTTGAATAGTTACTTGTTTCAAGCTGGAAGTGCCATATCCACTGTATGAAGATGACAAGAGTGGTTGAACAAGTGAACATTTCTCTTTGTCCAAAGAAATTGCAAGAGGTTCCACGTATCTGTAAATCGCATAAAAGAAAGATATGAAAGGAATAACACATTATCAAAATTTTCTTTAAGCACCTCACAACATTATGCAGTGAATTTGCGTTTATTAAATGAAGAAAACCGCCGTGAGTGAAAATCATACATATGATGCAATCTAGTCACACAAACAAGCATTGGTGATGGAAGACAAAATATCACTTCTCTTCAAAAGAAAGTTAACAAGCAGTATTACATACTCTGTTGCCAGAAAACCATCAGACAGTCCACCAATAAAAATGACTTGTTGTCGATAATCACCTGTTTTAAATGCTACCTGCATTGGAAGGATAATTCTCCTTCATCGTCAAGAAAATTATATGTATAAGCATACAACATAGACCTCCTATAGGTGAGCACAATTAAAGCGAATGAACTACACTCGACAACAATAACAAACAGCAAGAACTTTATATTAAATGAAAATCGATGATTTTTCGAAAAAAAAAAATTGACTTATATAAGACATGCACTGGAAAAAAAGAGAAAAAAATCCATAGTATGATCTGGTTGATCTAGCCTCTACTACGATAGTAACTTTTTTTGTTTGAATGCTGGGCTTTACTCTAAAATCCAAAATACTTAATTCTATGAGCAATTTACACAGAAAACTAGTTTACAAGTTTAATCTTGCAAAATGTTAACCAAACCACTGCAACCAAAAGGCATGAAACTTGTGTTCTTGATGCAACTCACTAAACCTTCCAACATTTTTTACGGGGAGCAATGTGTTTTATTGAACAAAAAGGAATAGGTACAGTCTACAGAGTAGTAGACACAACTGAACCTTCCAACAACAGAACCAGGTAATTTCTCCTCTTATTTTCAAAGATAAATAGCATCGAAACAAATGACTTTGAAAATCCTATCATTCTTGAAATGCTGTTCTCCCTCAATAGCTGCCAGTGAACTACTACACATCTATTTTTCACATGGTACCAAAACCCATCCTAACCTTCTAAGTTCTCACCCAAGCTCCAGCATTTCACCTCAAATCCCAATCTCAGTAATTGGCATAAACTTTATTCAGACTAGCTAACAGTTAAAAATCGCATTTTTCGATAGCAAAATGGCACCAATTATCCCATTCTTTCAAAATACCAATCTCAGTAATTGGAAACTGCTCAAAAAATACTTTAACCACCAAATTCAAATCTTCCCAACTCACCATTAACATAATTCAGACCACCAAACAGTTAAAATTTGCATTTTTCAGCAACGAAATGGCACCAATAGCCCCAATTATTTAAAATTACCAACTTTCAAACAGAGATCGAGCTCTCGCAACTCAATCACTACTCAAATGCAGCACAATCCAGAAACAAAAAGCATAAACTAACATAAGAAACAGACAGACCTGAATAGGTTTGGGGCCGTACTTGAAGAGCACGCCTCGGAACTGATTCTTCCGCACAACGGAGCTGGAATTGTCGCCGGAACCGCCCGAAAGGGAGTCTGCTCCCATCTTGACGGACCCGGCCCGTTCCGACC
The DNA here is from genome assembly GCA_024362995.1 of Heteromeles arbutifolia. Taxonomy (NCBI): domain Eukaryota; kingdom Viridiplantae; phylum Streptophyta; class Magnoliopsida; order Rosales; family Rosaceae; genus Heteromeles; species Heteromeles arbutifolia. The sequence goes on from JANCRC010000006.1 coordinate 28,467,078, forward strand.
GGCCCCGGACGACACCAGAGAACCACGAACTGGAGGAAGACGACAGAGAAGAAGACTTGAACTGACTAAGGAAGGACATGAACTGGAGTGGTCTCTGAAGGGAAGAATGAGAACACCTAGCTTAGTGTTATACAAAACAAAAAGCCGAAATTTTAAAAAAACCGCCAATTTTTTCCAACTAAACCGCCAAAATTTTAACAAATTGCGCCACGCAGATTGTTCGTCGCACAAACACCATTTGCGTGACGCATTGTTTGGTGCGTCGCGCAAACAGTTTTTGCATAACGCATGGGTTGATGCGTCGCGCAAAGTATGTTTGCGCAACGACCCCATTGTGATGTCGCGAAAGTTATATTTTTTTTAAAAAAAATTATTATAAAATTTACTTAAAAGGTGACTTTACTCCTTTCAAATTCATTTTTTTTTACATAAACACAATAAATATATATACCATTCAATTTCTTAAGTGCTATAACAAAATAAATAAATTTAAAGCTACTTAATAAATATATATACCATTGAACTTGATGGGATACGTATTCTACGAAATTAGTTTCAACGATCGAACCGTCAAACTTGTTTGTATATACTTCAAGATCGCATACGCCAAAAATCGCAAAAAACAAACATTAAGAGATTAAGTAACGGGACAAAACTTTTCAACGGTTATAAAAGAAAAATCACAATTTAACAGTAGTTTTAACTTCGATTTTGATGATTTTTTACAGCTACACTCCTTGATCCTATATGAAATTATGAATATAATGAATGAATTCGATCTTCAATTTAAAATATTTACACTAATGGATACCACAAAATCTTATGTTATACTTAATGAAAAGTATAAATAAATTCTAAGTGTTAGTGAATCTATCGTTTTGATGGGATACGCATCCTATGAAACTAATTTCAACGATCCAACCATCAAACTTGTTTGCATATGCTTCGAGATCACATACGCCAAAAATCGCAAAAAATAAACATTCAGAGATCAAGTAACGGGACAAAACTTTTCGACGGTTATAAACAAAAATTCACGATTTAACGGTTATTTTAACTATGGTTTTGATAATTTTTTACAGCTACATTCCTTGATCCTATATGAATACAATGAACTAATTCGATCGTCAATTTAAAATATTTACACAAGTGGATACCACAAAATCTTATGTTATACATAATGAAAGTATAAATAAACTTAAGTGTTAGTGAATTTATCGCAAAAAACAAACATTCAGAGATCAAGTAACGGGACAAAACTTTTCGACGGTTATAAACGAAAATTCACGATTTAATGGTTATTTTAACTCTGGTTTTGATAATTTTTTACAGCTACATTCCTTGATCCTATATGAATACAATGAACTAATTCGATCGTCAATTTAAAATATTTACACAAGTGGATACCACAAAATCTTATGTTATACATAATGAAAGTATAAATAAACTTAAGTGTTAGTGAATTTATCGTTTTGATGAGATACACATTCTATGAAATTAGTTTCAACGATCCAACCGTCAAACTTGTTTGTATATGCTTCGAGATCGCATATGTCAAAAATCGCAAAAAACAAACATTCAGAGATCAAGTAACAGGACAAAAATTTTCGACGTTTATAAACCAAAAATCACGATTTAACGGCTATTTTAACTCCGATTTTGATGATTTTTTACAACTACACTCCTTGATCCTATATGAATACAATGAACTAATTCGATCGTCAATTTAAAATATTTACACAAGTGGATATCACAAAATCTTATGTTATACCACAAAGTCATTGACTTTGCGCGACGAAGGTGTGCATTCGTTGCGCAAAATAGCTTTGCACAACGTAGGTGCACCTTCGTCACGCAAAACATTTTTGCGCAATGCAGCTTGTGCGTCGCGCAAGATTTTGGCGCCAAACCAAGACTTTTACCGCTTTTTTCTCAACATTGCACGACAAAGGTGTTCCTTCGTCACGCTAAGATGTTGCGACAATGGTCTTCGTCGCGCAAAGTTCTGTTGTGCAAAATGCCTTTGCGTGACGCTTTGTTGTCACCGTTGCGCAAACATACTTTACGCGACGCAATTTGCTCCGTCGCGCAAGTTACCGTTACGCAAGTCTGTTTTTGTACTAGTGTTTAAAAAGCACGTGTATTTTTGTTAAAAATATTCATGTGCTCTAAATCGAAGCACTTTTAATAACGTAAGTGCTTGGAAACAATAGTCTTTTTAAAGTTTTTTAAAATGCAAGAACAAAAACATTCATTTCTTGTGAAATAGTAGGCTGCATCTACATCTACCATGTATATCTAGGGGGTACATATAAGCAAAAAAACGAACGGGAAATAGAAAGTAGCAGGTGAAGTGGAAAGGCCGGTAGCATTTGTGATGCAGCAGAAACACGCCGAGTATCTTAATTATATCTCATAGGTCATTCCAACCCTAACAAGACTGGTCCTTGGTACTGCCATCAAGCTCTCAGTTTGGAGAGATTTTTCAGTATGACCGATATACGGGATGATACACCACGTGTTGCTATATTAATAGTGGGATATGTGTGTTAAAAAGTTAATAACTTAAAAATTAAAATTTCTCACCACTTACATAAAAACACGTGATGTACCACCCGTGTTCCCGTCACAATAAAAATTTCTCCTCAGTTTGCCTAAAGTTTTTCTTCAAGAAATCGTACACCTAGTTGACAACAATCTTCTTGAACCAGGAAATCTTCTCTTCTGCCACCACTTGTGCCTCTCCCATCAGATGCACAATACTTTTCTCCATTGCCTCCTGCACTCAATTTCCTCTTTGGCCGGTGCCCAAGTGCTCTGACTATCCAGGAAATTAGGGTTAGATTAATATAGACGTACGTTTGAGCCATGAGGATTAGCCATGGAAACCTTTCCAGCCTCCAAATTGAGTGAGTATACCCGAAGCATCGATATCCTCGGTTCCAGCCTCCAAATTAAGGTGACCGTGTAAATGAGAATAGAAAATCTTCTTAGATGACTATCTTCTACCTGTTATCTACCCTTGAGTTTTAATTATAAGTAAAGATGCAATTAAAAATCTGACAAGCTAGTTACATGTATAGTATGTGTATATACGTATTTTTAGACTCCCATTTCCTAAGATGTGTTCTTCTTTTTTTTATTCAAAAATAAAATAAAAGAAAAAGAAGCACTGCCTTGAATGGAGTTAGTTAGATCAATGTAAATAGGTAGTGACAATAAGCTTTGTGTAGTTGACTAACTTGAACACTTGTTAAGCTGCATTTGTATTAAACATTTTCTTAGCAAATTAAACACGAATTTGCCCCCAGTTTTTCTGAAGTGACGAAAGTGTCTCCGGCCCCTAGTTTCCTCTGTCAACGTACGTAGCCGAGGGAAATCCATACTTCGTGCCAAGCTAAGACTTTCCCTTAAGTCATCTGGTGATGTGAGGTTCGTTTGAGTCGTAAAAATAGTATCTCTCAAAATAGGACCGTGGTCGTAGGTGTACATCGTTTAATCTTGCCACATGTAGCTAATAGCTGCACAACACATGGACATAAAAACACATTTCATATACGTGTACTATAGCATGTCAAATAAGTCTATCAAGGTTTTTAAGTTTCTAATTATGATCGACGATAACATTATATAATCTTTGATTCCAACAAGTGCCCGACATGCAAACCTAAATAAAATGATGCAATGCTCTGTGGGATTATTTAATATAACAAAAAGGGAAGTGAGAATCCGAATCTATATTTAGTGAAAATGGTCTTAGGTTACGTACCAACAAAAGAAATGTTGTTAGGTTCATAAGAATATAATTAGGAAAAGCTCATAATTGGGTTTGGTTTCATGTCATTATAATTAAAAACCTTCCTATTAAGCCATATATCAATGACATATTTTTATTTTGGACTTAATCAATGATATATTTTTATTAATTAGGCATAGGTCAATGATGAATGCCACATGAGCTTTAAGTCATTATAAAATCCATGAAAACACCAAAATATCCTCCGAAGAAAAAGAAAGGAAATGTCTTATCGCACTGCGGAGAGAAAGGGAACCCGAAGTTCACAATCAGAGCTTGCAAACTCTCCCTTCAGAACTCTAATCGCACTCCACCGTCGCATCACCGTTGTTCAACTTCCGGAGCTTAGGATTCAGACTTTTCAGGGGAGAGAAACACCGGAATAGAACAATTAGGGCTTCCAGCTTCAAAACTTTATGGGATTGCGATCATCGCTAAGGTTCGACTAAGGACTCGATCTCAGGTCAGTAGATTTGTTTTGAAGAACAGCTAAATGGAAATTAGATTTTGAATTCTCAACCAATCGTGACTCTGGCTTCGGCATTGCAAGGCCAATCTCGAAATTCAATTCCAATGCTGAATCTTTGGAACCAGAGAAAGCGTTACAAATTTCATATCAGGTTGTGAGGATTTCGTGTCGGGATGTTCCGTTGTCAAATCCTCTGTCTCCTAAGTTTTTTTTTTTTTATTATTATTTTTATGGACATGAAATAGACACTACAACGAAGTGTCTGAATTCACATAACAAGAAACAGACACTGCGTTACAGTGTCTGAATCCACAAACATATTTGAATCTTAATGCACAATCACAAAATAAGAAACAGACACTGCAACAAAGTATCTGAATCCACAGAACCGGAAACAAACATTGCGTATTTGAATCCGAATGCACAATCACAGAACAGGAAATAGACACTGCAACGAAGTGTCTGAATCCACAGAACCGGAAACAGATACTGTGTTGCAGTGTCTGAATCCACAAACCTATTTGAATGCGAATACACAATCATAGAACAGGAAACAGGCATTGCAACGAAGTGTCTGAATCCACAACCCTATTTGAATCCGAATGCACAATCACATAACATGAAACAAACACTGCGTTGCAGTGTCTGAAAAATGGAGGTTGAAGGTGGTGGGAAGCGGGGGAGGTTGAAGTCTGAAGGTGGTGGGAGGCGCGATTTACAATGAAGGAGATGTAAATGTTTGGTGTTTTAAATGGTAATGGCATCATTTGTAATTTTAATTTGATTGAGGTGTTTTAATGTATCTTAAAGTCTCATTGACCTATTTATAATTCCAATAAATTTGATTGACCTATTGTTAATATCAAAACTTTTAATTGATTTTATACAAAATCATCCATTAAAAAATGTTGTCAGGTTAATATTTGATTATTGATTGAGAAAAATTCATAAGCAAAGTTATTTTTTGGGACAAGTTATTGAAGAAATGAGTTTTTTGTTCAATACTGAAGTAATAAGTCATTATTTTGCACTTTTGGATTTGGGCTTGGATAATTCATTAGATTTCATGATTGTTGAACTAAAAATAAGGAGGCCAAACGAAAGTTAAAGATGGAGAAATCATGAAGAAAACTTATCCAACCTATGACACACGCCGACTCGAACATCGTGACGGCCAACACGTCCAGATGTTCGAGTCAGGGTGTACGTGAGTAGATGTATTGTTTGTCAGCCAGCACAGCTTGATTCGGAGTCCTAGTGGACATTCCGGGTCGGGGTGTGTCAACCTAATTCCCAAATCATGAAGAAAACTTATCCAACCTAATTCCCACAAAATGTTAGGAGAGAAAATTTTGTAAAAGAATGATGTGTAATTGTTTTTGATATTGATTTAAGAGGCAGAACAGCCTACTTATAGTTACAATAATGCCTAATATGGTTCCTACAATCAAGCTAAAACATTCACAAATAAGGAAAGGAATTATTTACAATATAAACAAAGTCAACATTCCATTCTAAGCTCGATCTTCTTCAACACTCCCCCTCAAGTTGGAGTGTATGTTTATGACACCCAACTTGCTAAGTAGCACTTCAAACTATGTCGAGCTTAATGGTTTAGTGAACAAATCTGCTGGCCGATTTGTGGTTCGAATGTGAGCTGTCTGAATCGTCCCTTCTTGTACTTTTTCTCGAACCAGATGTCAATCTATCTCTATGCGTTTGGTTCTATCATGAAACACCGGATTCGATGCTATGTGTATAGTCGTCTGATTGTCACAAAACAAAGCTACTGGCTGCGTGTGATCAACTCCCAAATCCTTCAAAATGTTTTTCAACCATGTAACTTCGCAGCAAGTGGTAGCCATGGAACGATACTCGGCCTCCGCACTCGAACGTGATACCGTTGTCTGTTTCTTAGTCTTCCAAGAGACCGGTGCTTGCCCAAGTAAGATGCAGTATCCCGTGAACGATCTCCTTGTATCCTTACAACGTGCCCAATCGGCATCACAGAATGCCCGCAATTGTAGTGACCCTGTAGATGGCAGTAGGATGCCTTGACTTGGTGTTCGCTTAATGTACTTAAGCACTTTGTGGGCTGCCTCCAGATGCGGTTGTCGTGGTTTGTCCATGAACTGGCTCAGTACATGTACAGCATAAGTCAGGTCTGGCCTAGTTATGGTCAAATATATTAATCTCCCAACCATTCTTCTGTATACCGAAGCATCATCTAACAGCTTTCCATCGAGCTGTGTAAGTGACAAATTCTGTTCCACAGGGAATCGAGAAGGTTTGACACCCAAAAAACCTGCATCATCCAAGATTTCCAAAGCATACTTTCGTTGTGACAAACTAATTCCATGTTGTGACCTGGCAACCTCGATGCCAAGGAAATATTTCAACTGCCCTAAATCCTTGAGTTTGAATCGGTTAGCCAAGAATAACTTTGTGTTCTCTATATCTTCCAAATTGTTCCCTGCCAGTATAACATCATCAACATATACAAGTAACACTAGGAAGTTGTCTTGACGACGTCGGACGAAGAGAGAATAGTCAGATCATGACTGTTGGAATCCCGCAGCCTTGAGGGCAGTGGACAGCTTGATAAACCACTGCCTAGATGCCTGTTTTAACCCATACAACGACTTGTGCAATTGGTAGACCCGATGCTCCCCCTTTCGGCCGAAACCAGGAGGCAAGGACATGAAGACCTCTTCATCAAGGTCGCCATTCAGAAACGCATTGTTCACATCCAACTGGTGGAGATGCCAGCCACGCAGAGAGGCCACACTAAGAAGAACACAAACTGTCACCATTTTTGCAACGGGGGCAAAGGTTTCCCGGTAATCGACGCCTTCAACCTGACTGTAGCCCTTGGCCACTAAGCGGGCTTTGTAGCGTTCAATTGTGCCATCAGCCTTCAATTTCACCTTATACACCCACTTACAACCGATCGGCTGCTTGTGAGGAGGCAACGGCACCAAGCTCCAAGTCCCATTAGCTTGTAATGCAACAATCTCAGTTTTCATGGCATCACGCCATTGTGGTATTTGGACTGCCTGAGAAAAACTTGTGGGTTCTTAAAGAAGGGTAAGTTGAGCAAGATATGTTTTGTGAGGGTGAGAGAGTTGATCATAAGACAAAAACTGAGAGATCGGGTGAGCTGTACCTGAACGAGTGACCAGGGTCGAAGACGATGATGATGCGGTCCGGGAATGGAGGCTAGTCTCGAGATGAAAGTCCTGCAAATAGGCAGGCGGTCGGGTGGAGCGACCGCTGCGGCGCGGAGCTAGGCTGGTAGGCGGGGGCGACGGGGGTGGGGAAATGAGAGGTGTCGGTGGAGAGTGAGCAGGGAGCGGAGAAGGAGAAGGCAGATCTGTGAGGGATGGAGAAGACAGAGGTGTGGGTTCTGCAAGAAGTGGGTTAAGGGAGGTGGGGTCAGGTGGGTCGGGTGGTGGTGGAGGCCCAACAGGAGGTGTAGGCAGGTGGGCTGCGGAAATGGTGTCCAAATCAGAGGGTAAAAATGGGTCAGGGTGAGAGGAATAAATGTGGGGAATGTGGGTAATGTGGGGATGTGAGGACGCAGCGGAATGGTGAGGAAGAAGAAAAGGAAACACATCCTCAAAGAAACTCACATCACGAGAAACGAGGACCTTTTGTTGACTAAGATCAAAAACCCGATAGCCTTTTTTACCATAAGGATAGCCTAAAAAAATACACCGAGAGGCTCGTGGATCAAATTTGGAACGAGTTTGGGCATGGGTAGAAGTAAAGCATAAACAACCAAAAACACGCAAATGGGAATAACTGGGAGTTTTGTTAAACAATTTTTCATACGGGGTTTTGCCATCTAGAAGGGGAGTAGGTGTACGATTGATGAGATAAGCGGATGTGAGAATGGCATCCCCCCAAAAATGAGTTGGAAGCCCGGCCTGAATAAGCAAGGCAGGTGCCATATTTAACAAGTGTCTATGTTTTCTTTCAGCAACCCCATTTTGCTGTGGGGTGTTAATACAACTAGTTTGATGCATGACACCTTTATCTACATAGAAACTGTCAATTTTGAATTCAGGGCCATTATCACTACGGATGATTTTAATTTTGGAATCAAATTGAGTGGCAACCATTTTGATGAAATTAACTAGAAGAGGCCGAGCATCAGACTTGTGTTTCATAAGGTAAATCCATGTGCATCTAGTGTAATCATCAACAATAGTAAGAAAATACTTTGCACCCGAAGTGGAAGCAATTTTATAACCACCCCATATGTCTATATGAATTAAATCAAAACTAGAATGAGTAGTAATTAAACTGGAAGAAAAAGGAAGCTTGGTTTGTTTAGCCAAGGGGCAAATTGTGCACTTGTCGGTAGCACAAGATGCATGTTTAAAAGTAGCACAAGGAAATAACGAAAGAACTCTGGTAGATGGGTGGCCAAGGCGTTGGTGCCAAATGATGGGATGGGTTTTGTGTGCCTGATTGCATGTTCCTTTCTTGGTATGATCGAGATAGTAGAGGCCCTCTCGTTCAATTCCCGTCCCAATCATCGTCCCCGAACGTAGGTCCTGTATGATACAAAATTGGTTCAGAAAAATTGTAATACAAGATGAATTGGCTAACTTGCTAATTGAAACCAAATTCAACTTAAAGTACGGGACACATAAAACGTTCTCAAGGATCAAATTGGGGGACAAGACAACTTTGCCAATGTGAGTCACTTGTGTTACGGATCCATTCGGCAATTCCACTGTGTGATTAGTGACAGGCCTCGAGGTGGAGAACATGTCGAGATCATAAATCATATGATCTGTGCAGCCACTGTCTAAAATCCAAGTGCTTTGTTTGCCATGAGAGTTGAGTGAAAAAGCTTTACTTGAGAGTTCTTCATGGGTTGCAGGATTACTAACATGATTGGCAGATAAGGATTTATTTTGCAGCATACTCAAGATTTGTTTGCACTTTTCAGCAGTAAACGGGAACTTCATTTCCTTTATTTCTGTCAAACACGTCGCTGCTTGATTCCCTTTGGAAAGCACGGCCCCAAAGTTAGCCTCAGCCGCTGCCTTCTTCTTGCGGCAGTATTCTGCCGTGTGACATTTCCAGCCACAAAATGCACATTTGAGGTGTGCCCGACAATTCTTGGCAGTGTGGTTTATCTTATTGCACTTGGTGCACTTCAACTCACCCTTTTCTCCGTCGGATTCACGGTTGGCATTCTTCACGGCAAACACAGCCGCATCCGGTTGTGTCGAAGCTTTTCCTGCTGTTACTTCCGATTGCTTCTCATGCTGCAGAACAAGGGAGTATGCCTTGTTCACTGTGGGTAAAGGATCATGCAGCAAGGTGTTGCTGCGAACACTTGCATATGAGTCATTGAGGCCCATGAGGAACTTCATAGTCTTCTGTGTGTCCAAATATGCAGCCAGTTCCTTGACTGAGCCACAGGTGCAGATCGGGAAAGTGCATAGAGCGTCACGGGCATCCTAGAGTCCCTTCAACTTCGTGAAGTAAGATCCCACAGACATACCTCCTTGCACACAATCATGAATCTCGTTCTCAATATTGAACAGTTGAACCACGTTCACATGCGAGAATCGCTCCTGCAGTTCCAGCCACATATGCCTGGCGTTTTTGCAATTGATCACATTGCTAGCGATGTCTTTCGACATCGACCCTAGCAGCCAAGTCTGGACCAGATTATTGCAGCGATTCCACTGCTGCCATTCATGGAGATTCTTTCCACTCGGTTCTTCGATCGAACCGTCTACGAGTCCGATTTTGTTCTTGACCGTTAAGGCCATAGTCATGGATTGTTTCCATGTGCTGTAATTGTCTTCGACCAAGGGTTGCGGCACAAGAATAGCACCGGGTTGGTCTGAATGATGAAGATATAGTTGATGAGTGGGATTATCCCACTGGGTTCCTGAGGCCGTGCCTGATGGTTTGTCTTCTGCCATGGAGGTCGGCTAGGGTTTTGTTGTGTTTGGTTTATTGCCCAGATCAATGCTCTAGTACCATGTAAAAGAATGATGTGTAACTGTTTTTGATATTGATTCAAGAGGCAGAACAGCCTACTTATAGTTACAATAATGCCTAATATGGTTCCTACAATCAAGCTAAAACATTCACAAATAAGGAAAGGAATTATTTACAATATAAACAAAGTCAACATTCCATTCTAAGCTCGATCTTCTTCAACAAATTTAATAATTTTCTTCGTCACTTCTCCATCTTTTACCATCATTTGGACAAATTATGCAAGTTGACCTCTATAATTTTGTTCATTTATTGGATCTAGTGAATTATCCAAATGACGCCATTGCTAGACAACAAATATACCCTAAAACTCTACATGAAGCATTAGCACAGACGAAAAGTTGATTATTGGGATTTTCTCGGGTTGAATCACTAATTAAAAATATTATCAAATTTTTCAACAAAAAAAAAAAAAACTATTTCTTGCTAGTTCGGAACTTGTTGAGTATAGATAAAAGTTAGTATCTAAAAAATAAGAAGTTTGTAGTTCATGTGGTTAAAAATAAAAAATAAACGGAAAAGCATGGCATATTGATGGGGCATAACGAAGATGATGAGTATCCTCAACATGCTATAAAATCGTTATGCTGGTTTTCTTCTTGGACTAAGAGCATGAGTAACCAGTAATACTGCCGGTTCAGTATCCATATTCGAGTCTATTTCTGAAAATGCTCAACACCATTGTGGTAAAAAAAAACAAAGCCATGGAGATCTAATTCACAAACGGGCTGTAGATATTAAAATTTCTTTAGAGTTTTGGGTTTATGATGCTAAGCCATAATCCCAACTATGGAAGAACGAAAGTTAATGAAAGAGTGAAAGTTGAAGATGCAGCCAGATCTCAAATCATGCAAATGGTTCCTTTTGGCAACGGTTGAAGGGATCTCAACCTTTGATTGGCACCTTACTAATTTTTTACTATCTTAATTTTATAGTTGACCCAAAGTGCTAAAAGCGTTCTCAAACAACCAACATTAAAGGACTTATTCACTCTTAGTTGAACAAAAGTGCCTAACGCGTTTTGAAATAAAAACAAAAGGTAATGCTAGGGAGACCAAATTTTCCCTAGCATTAACCAATAACAAATGCTTTCAACAAAAGCCTTCTCTAATTCTTTTCATTATTGCAGTTTCATTGGGAAGGATATATGGGACCTTTACAATTAAATTTTGTTCATTAATCGTTGTTTTACCATTGATCAGTAATGTACAGTCAACTCCATGATCCGCGTTAGTTTGGTACCCAAATCAGGGTCATATTTTGGTTAATTTGACATCAAATGTAGGGTTTGGGTTTTGGATTGGATGGTTTGTAATTCTTGCGAAATACTTTTAATTTACCAAGCTACACATATCAGATACAAAAGCCATGCAAATATTATAAATTTATAATTATACGGTGTCTCTGTTTATTAGAACAAACCAATAAATTAAACAAGCAAAAATGGGAGCCTCTCACCTCTAATTAATTTACTAGCGAGGGACGGAGGGATTCATAACCCATATGACATATTTTTGTGCATTGCAACAGAATTAAGCTATGAACAGAGGAAAAGGAAAAGCATATGCCCAAAATTAAGCTATTTACAATGTCACACGTCATAATAATCGGATTCTAACGCGACCATTTGGGAAAGAAAGAAATTTTTAGAGACACACTAGGAAGTATTTGTAATTTGTTGAGATGGAAAATCCTATTTAGCGACGGCTTGGATCCACTCCGACAGTCTTGAGCGTCGCCGCCGTGCGAGGCCTGCAAGTTTCAACCAACAGCTAGTCTTCGTTAGGATAATGTACGAAAGTATTACAATCCACAAAAAATGTTTCAATTAGACAATATAAGATGTTTATGGAAAACGAAATCATTGATCAGTTTAATAATTCTTATTTGGATGCCTAATATCCAAATTTAGAAATAGTAACCAAACAACGTAACATTTATTTTGCCAGATTTTTTATTTGCCAATATAAACATTCTATAATTAGAATAATTCGTGCATAAAAAATTACGAACGTATATAATTATGTATGTATGTATACCGAGTAAAAGGGTCATGCTGGACTGAATCAGGCATGGATGGGCTGCCAGGCTCCTGAATGTGGCCAACCTTCCTCAGGAAAGATTTGTTGATAAACTTGTCGGATGAGCTAACGGCAGCATCTGGGTTGTCAACCTCGTACATGGCCCTCTTGTTCTTGTTGACCACAACCATCGGGGCATGCATGAGCTGCTGTAGAGCACTGTGCGTCCCAATCGTCAGAGGCACAATTAGGAAACCTAGCAGCACAGCAACGGGTGCGTTCTCTGGCTTTCTAAGAAATTTCCTGGTTGGATCGATTGCATACATAAACTAGTTAATATGCGTAACATATAAAATTCCATGACCACTTGTTATGTATCATCAATAATCTTCATTTCTAACTAGTTATCGCTTAAGCACTTCAATATATATACCAGATGCTCGACATGGTAGACTGAGCAGCCTCACTATCACGAACATTTTCTGCAAAATGTTTCATCTTCGGAGCGGCGGAGGTTGCAAAAGCTCGGTTCCCTCCCGCCGGAGCCAGCATTAATCTCAACTCGTTCTACACAAACCCACATTAATTAATCATTTCACCAATTGACATCATCATAATTAATGTATCACGTTATTAAGGCAGTCGAATCAAATCAAAGGGATCGTCATAAAACAAAACGAATGATCGAAAAGAAGAACTTTGGTAGACTTACGATTGCCCTGAAAGCCATTTTGGTAGACTTACGATTGCCCTGAATTTTGGTAGACTCAACAGTTAACAAGATTCTGGCTCAATAATTTGGATGAAATGATGATGTTTACCTGCACTATATATATCCTTTGGGTGACAAACACGTACACTTATATAGGGAGGGATTAGGGAGGTCGTGGCTTTTGCTTGACCACTAATATTGGCAATGGCATGAGAATGGTCCACTCTGACTCCTATCTAGACGGTTCGACTCCTATCCAAACGGCTGTAGATGGCACTGTACCAAGATAGCAACCCCTACCGATCATACGTTAATTGCTATAGTTGGTTTACCATATGAACCATAAGCTCTGAATTGCTATAGCTAGTTGGGAAGAGAATTAACTTAATGGAAGGCATGCATGCATGTGATGATATGTGTGTCCATTGTTATTGTCTTTTGAATAGTTACAAGTTCTGCATGTAATCTGCATGTCCATTGTCATGGATAGGAAAATCAATGTGGGACCTTGTAATAGGCTTATTGTAGAGGAAGTCGGATCTTGAAGTTGTAAGGTCCAACGTTGAGGATGTGAATTACGTGTCATTTGTTTAATATGTTCTGCCAATGTAAATGATTTGTAGCTTAAACAATAGGAGTTTATATGACAGTGTTTTTAAAAAGATTAGGGCAGCGCAAGCATTGTCCATTTTTCTTGTAGGGTTACAAAAAACTTGAAGATATTTTTGGATTATAGAAACACATTTTGTTGGGCCAAAAAGCTCTTGAATTAACAAAAAGTAGGCCTCCAATAAAAAAGTGCTTATTAGCATAAGTAGTTTTAGGGCTAGTTTGACATTGCTGAAATTATTTTAAAAGCAATTTTTAAAAAAAGTTGAGGCTAAAATTGTGTTTGGTAAATGAAAAAAAAAAAAAAAAAAAAAACTTTTTGTCAAAATCATGGGTCCAGAACAGCAGAAAGCAGAAGCAACTCTACCCCTACTTCTGAAAACAACGTTTTTTTTCACAGCACAACAATTTCAAACTAGCCCTTACAAAAGCATTCTCAAAGGGATCGTAACAAGTTACTAGCTAGGCCTGATTTTTGGAAATATGATTGGAATTTAGCGGTTCCAAGTTCACTCCAAAATTGTTTGAAATAACTCATCTGACTAACCAAACCAAACCAAACCATATGGACATTTACACTCTCGAAGAAGCTCACATTCTTGCAATATAAAGAGCATAACCGTTACGATTTCATCGTGGCACCCTTACTTTTGGCCCATCACAACACAAAACAAGCTGATCAAAAATAAAAAAAGTAAAAAACCACACTTGAAGATCAGATGGATTTACTAAACCAAGTCAATAGAAATAGGCAGAGGATGAACCCAAATCAAACTCATCAATACCCGCTTCGGAGACAGGTGGCATGCTCCCAAACAATGGGCTGTGCTGCACAAACTCGTTCGAGTCAAAGCCCACATAGGACCCACTCACCAATGCGTCCAGTCCATTGTTTGTCGTGGGGTCTGAAGACTCGTAAAAGCCTGACTCATTCCAAACTCCGTCCGAGCTCATAATGCCGCCTTCGGGCCCATAACAAGTGGAGGAGGAGACACAAGCAGGCAAAGGTGGTAGCTCGTGAGTGTGAGATTGAGACTGGAACCCGGATTCATCAGCAACAACTCCAAAAGCGGGCACGTAAGACCCGCTTTCAATCACTGCTGATGAACTTCCAGAGAATGAGTAGGCATCAAATGGGTCCTGATGAGTAAAGAAGGACTGCTGAGTTTGTGTTTGGGATTGGGCGTGGGTTTGGGGAAGTGGGGTGGTGAAGAACGCTGACATGTCTTCCTCGGGTGAGATAATGGAGGTGACAGACGAGCCATGTGGCATGTCCGAGTAGACAAAGTTGGTTCGAGCCTTGGAACCGCGCATGGAGCGAGCGGATCGGTCGTAGGCCAAGGCGGCCTCCTCCGCCGTGTCAAAGGTTCCGAGCCAATGCCTCTCTTTGGTCGAAGGGTCTCGTATCTCGGCCGCATATCTGCCCCACGGCCTTCTCCTCACTCCAAGAAACCTAGTCTCCTGCTGGGTTTGTTGTGGTTGCTGGGTTTGCTGCTGTTGTTGCTTTCTTTTGGTTTTGGTTGAAGAAGATGGCGAGTTGTTTGATTTAGAAGGTGAGTTGGTGAAGAAGTCCATGGATTTAATTTGATTGAAAAACAATACAAAGAAAAAGAAAAAAGTGTTTCTTCAAATGTCTGTGAGATAATGCGTTGGATAGAGATGTCAGTGATGACTACTAGAATTTTTAGAGAAGGGAATGATTGTAGGCTTCTTGGGTTTTCGTCCGTTGCATGTTGGGGTGTTTAAATAAGGGAGATTATTGTGTTATTAGTGATTTTTTGGTGTAATTGGAAAACCGCCATGTGATTTTGTCGTTTCGTTAAAGTTATAACATATATTTTGTTTTTTTTTTTTTGCCAATATACATTAAAGATGAGACCTATTAATCATGTCAAACTTTTATATTATAATACGTGAAATGATACCTCCACATGATA
This sequence comes from Heteromeles arbutifolia, assembly GCA_024362995.1. Classification (NCBI taxonomy): domain Eukaryota; kingdom Viridiplantae; phylum Streptophyta; class Magnoliopsida; order Rosales; family Rosaceae; genus Heteromeles; species Heteromeles arbutifolia. The sequence continues at coordinate 28,482,655 of JANCRC010000006.1, forward strand.
ATATTTTCTTTAAGCACTAAAATTCCTCCTTATATTTACAGAGTTAAGTTGTCAAATGATGACCAATCTCAATTCTCTCACACTCGCGCATGCTAATCATCTGAAATTTAGGGTCCACCTTTTTTGTATGAGTGACATCATGTAAGCTCTGCCAGGGGCGAATTATCCAAGGCTGAGGGCACCCTGGAGCCTGTTGTTCTGAAGATCCTTGCATCTTATATGTTCATCGTATATCGTGCTGTCATATATTATTTTGAAATTTTTATTTATAATTAAACATAAACAATACCTAACGAAAGCTGATCATATGATGTACAAAGAACATATATGATGTGAGGATCTCTAAAATCCTCACAAAAAGAATCTGAAGAGGATTCTCATCCCTGCTGCTGACAGCAACTTTAATCCCTTGATAATTTATTTGTTAAAATCTAGTTTATTTAAACAAAACCCTAATTAAATCACCGCGTGCGGAATGTGACATCCCACATCGCCCAAGAGAGTGATCCTTAAATGTATATTCACATCCCTACCTAGCACGAGACCTTTTGGGAGCTCAATGGCTTCGGGTTCCGTAGGAACTCCAAAGTTAAGCGAGAAGGGGGCTAGAGCACTTCCATGATAGGTGACCCACTGGGAAGTTGCTCGTGCGTTCTCAGAAACAAAACCGTGGGGGAATGGTAAGCCCAAAGCGGACAATATCGTGCTACGGTGGTGGAGCAGGCCCGAGAAGTGATCCACTCCGGGCCGGGATGTGACAATTGGTATCAGAGCCAATCCCTGGCCGGAAGTGTGCCGACAAGGACGTCGGGCCCCTAAGGGGGGTGGATTGTGACATCCCACATCGCCCAGGGGAGTGATCCTTAAATGTATATTTCCATCCCTACCTAGCACGAGGTCTTTTGGGAGCTCACTGGCTTCGGGTTTCGTAGGAACTCCGAAGTTAAGCAAGAAGGAGGCTAGAGCACTCCCATGATGGGTGGCCCACTGGGAAGTTGCTCGTGAGTTCCCAGAAACAAAACCGTGAGGGAATGGTATGCCCAAAACGGACAATATCGTGCTACGGTGGTGGAGCGGGCCAGGGAAATGATCCACTCTTGGCCGGGATGTGACACGGAACCTTTGCAATATATGCATTAGATTTCCTATTGATTGAATAAGTACTAATAATACAATTGCTATCTTGTTTACTTGGCATGCATGATTAGCAACTTATGGCCATTATTATCCTTGTGTGCTGATTCCTGTTACTTTGTTGCAAGTTCATGTTCTGAATAATTAGGAATATATTTTCAATTGGATTAAATTTTATAATGTAGTACTCTCAAAGTTCATATTATCATATCTAACCTAAGGTTTGATTGCATGTGCCTTAGGAAGGAAGGGGAGATAGAGAGAGTCTGACTTTGAATGTATGATGGGCTATTAATAGATTTTTTTAGTGTGCCTCAAACATTGACACATATACAATATGTCATTATAAAGTAGAGGAACACTTGTAAAAAAAAATTTATTCCACTTGTATAATAACATATAAGGTACCATCTAGTGTTCTGGATACATTAAAAAATCTAGAAAACTAAATTTTAATCCTTAAATAAGATGAAGTTTATAAAAATGTCTTATACAAAAATTTATTTTAGTCCCTGGACTCTATTTAATGTCAGCATATGTATTCAATGTCTCTTTTTTATTATAATTTTATGGTGTTCATAAATTAAATTTTATGAAAATAATGTTTTTGCATATTTTATTACGTGCCACCAATTCATTACAATATATTTAGTTACGGACATTTCAATACACTAATTTAGTATAATATATTATGACACAGACGTTTAGGTAAACTAATTAGAGGAAGTTAAATAAAATTAATGAATTAAAATGTGTATGATAATAAATTTAAAATTTAATGTAATGTCATTAAATAAGATATCCATTAAATATTAAAACAAAAATATAATTTGAATTTGAATTAACTAAAATGAATATCCAATTTAACACCAAATTTTTATTAAATTTTAATTTTATGCGAGGATTAAAGTTCAAAACCCCCTATTTTAAAATCTCTCCTAATGATGGACACTATTGTAGTAATCAAATCAAATTGTATTATGAGCATGCACGCCTGAGAAGAAGTTTTATATATCCAAAACCGAAAAGCTTTGTAAAAGGAGTCACCTGCAACATATGATTGCTCAATACAACTCAAATCTCTAATCATCATTCCCGTGATCATTCAATTGTCAGTACGCATCATTGATCATCCCAATGCAATTATGCAAATCACCATGCATGTTAATACCACCTGTATCTTTTCGAGCATATATACTTAGATCATCCCCAAGATTTTCTTTCTTTTAGTTTCACTTTCAACTAAAATGGACATAAACTGTCGAACTATATGAAAACAAAATATTTCGTAATCTCTTTCTAACATGCTAGATCGTTCCAAATCAATTGCATCGATTAAGTAAGCTTTATCTGATCTGTAATCTAAATTTACAATCTAAATTATATTAATTGTCACACGAATAGACAAATGATATTGTCCTATAAATACATAGATAATTAAATATAATTACAATTGCAAAAAGGGTCATGTTACTCTATACAGCATAGGGAGACTTTTAGGTATATGCAACAACATGGGGAATATAATTTTCTCAGCCACGTGGATCCAATTGGAGCTTATATATAGTATAATAATATGTTCCACACCTTCTTTCCCAACTTTTCAAACCAAAAATTTTGTTTCATAATTCGTTTATTTCCATGGAAAGGGCTTTTTCCTCTTTTATATTTTGGTGAGTTTGGAGCATACTTCATTGCTCATGAACATGAACATTGAACACGCTGCACGCAGATAGACCTCCATTGAAGGAAAGCAATGTTGGTTTGCATGTGGGAGGGACACAAAGGGCGTTGCTTTTTGAAGAAAAACAATCACCAGGAAAGACCTACGTAATAGAAGAAAACTTGACCTAATGGGACCCATTTTCCTTGGCCTTTCGGTACACAGCGCTTGTAATTTTAGTTACTTTAGATATTTTAGGTTAATTAGTGTTTGGGTTAATATTTGAATATTGGGCTTAAATGAAGGAAAGCCCAATGATGCTAAATTAAAGGAAGACTTGCCAGAAGCCCATCGTCAAGCCCAGGAGCAAACTGAAGCCTTCTCAACCAAGACACAAGCCACGTGTTTGTAACTGAAGTGATAAGTGATGGAGATTAACCTACTATCAGCCAAAAAGCACTTTCTAGTGGCACTAAAGGTAAAAAGCCGATGACTCACTACCCCCTAAGAAGCTCTCGGGCAAGAGCAATGCCCTGATCCTCGGGCCAAATCACCTATAAGAGGAAGAAGAGACAACAGAGACAAGGACACTCAACCAATCAAACAAACAAACATACGAACTCTGCTCTCAAAGCCAGATTTGCATCCAAAAGCTAAAATCAACCCAGATTCAGTCCTTTTAGCGATAGTTCTTTAGAAAAACTATCTATTGTTTAGTATAAAAGCTCTGCTACCTCCCCTAGTGGTGTAATATCGATTCCCTCATGTAAACTTGTTTACCATCCATTCCTTTTTAGCATATAACCCTTGTAAATACAAAGAGAAGTGACTACAAGAGGTTCAACCCTGCCAGACAAGGTGAAATCTTGCCCGAAGCTCTTTGTTTGTTTTCTGAATTAGTAGATCTATTGTTTAATGCATTCCTCAGCATGTATTCAAGTTATTTCCACCTGTTTTTCTATTTTAAGAGTCCCATTTGCATCTGGATCTGGATAGTTTAAATGGACATATTTTCATTAAGAGCAATTTGGAACCAACAAATGACTTAAGGGGCTCTGGACTCCCTCCATTCGAACATATAAGATCATGAACTAAAAGTCCTTGTTTACAAGGCAAGAAAAAAACTTAATACATATTTAACACATATGTGACAATCCCTTGATAACAAGAAGTTGGAGTAACTTGGGGCGCAAGTAATCAACTTAAAACACACTTGTTCTACATCTGCTATACTAAGATAGCAGTGGCACGCCTAAGCATTTAGTTAGTTTTGATTGCGAGCCTCAAGGCTTATACCTAAGGCCCCACAAAGGCACATTTCAGAACTAACTTTATCTCTTATTGCAGCACACCAGGCAAGCAAGAGCCCGACTACCAAGCATGTACATCCAAAATGCCAATCCCTCGGGGAGCTATGCTGAGGTCCAAGGAACCTTCTCCAGAGAAATCTTTGCCTGAACAATTAGTGCTTGTTATTTTACCTGAAATCCAATTTAAGACCAATTTATTGGATTATGGATAACGAAAACTGGAAAGAAAAAGTACTATAAGATGTAAATACGTTAATGAACAAATTAGTCAGCTTAATCTAAATTAATGATTAATGATGGTGGCAGTTAAGATCCACATATCTTATTCTTCTGTCTTATCCTTCCAAATATTTTTTCTAACAACGTCTTGTAACTTGTGCTAATTGTGGATTGGTAATTATCAACTTAATATTCCAATAATTGTTGATGCATGCCTCATGGCTGGCCATTTGTGTGAAACCATATGGTAGAATGCAAAAACACATTACTTAAGTGTTGATGTTGATGAGTGGATTATTACTTAAGAGTAATGCTAAGGAGATCAAATTTCTAAACCAAATTTTGTAAACCAAATGATGTGGATATTGATGATTGAATTATTACTTAAGTATTGATTAATGTGCTTATTTTCTATTTGTGGCACATCATTTGAATTGCAAATTTTGTTTCAAATTTTGTATCCGTGCATTATCCCTTTCTCATATAAGTTATTCACATTTTCTTTTTACAGAAGTACAGCATTCACACGAAAATTACAAAGTATAACTATCCTCTAGAATGATATCAACAATCAAATCCAGATTTTTCAAACCAAACAATTTTCCTTTTCAACGATGAATTAAGTCACCTTGATCGTTTTAGAAATTGTCTTCCATGGGAAATGCATAACAATATATTTGAAACTGGTTGATCTCTTCATTTAGTGTTGATTGATTTTTAATGTGATATTCTAAATATTTTACCACGTCGTGTTTTCAAATTTTAATGTCAAACTTAGTAGTCACAAGCGTTCTTGCGTCACTCAATAAGGACTATCAAACAATCTTTTGATGTTCATGTGTGCATGTTCACTCTAATGAGAATCATATTGCTACCCTATTGCAAAAGTGGAGCTTATAGACTGTAAAAATTGGAGGGAGCCAAGGTCACAAATAGGTCAAACATTTGCATCCACTTTAAAAGAGGGACAACTAATAGTAAACTTAAGGCAACAACCACGTAAGTTGAAATAAAGGTTGAAGTGGGGTTTTAACACGTTTGATATTATCTCACTTTATATACTGAAAACTAATGTAATTAACTTTGTCTTTCCAATTTATTATTCGGGTTCCACCTAAATATCAATGTCCTAATTTGCCCTACTTGGTCCCAGATCCCTTTCGAGTGACCACACAAATCTAACATGGTGAACCTTTTCATAATTAAAATATGGCTATTATGATCTCTAGCATGTCATCCAATCTTCCTTTCAATTGAGAGTTTAAATTTTTCAATATTTATATTGCAAAAATAACGTACCATCAAGAAAGTGGAAAGATATATAGCACCAAGGATAGAGATAAATCGGCCCTTCGTGATTCCTGGACACAGATTTCTGAACTTTAGTAGGCCAAACAAGGCTTTATGCCGATTGATCACCACTGTAAGATGGTATTCTTCTTAGATATTTGGCAATATTATTCTGGTGCATTTTCCGACAGAGATATTGGTCTCTCTCTTTGACTCATGAGTCATGACCGACACAACACAAACTACATATCGTTCCTACTTCCTAGCTTCCATTTTAATTAAACAATTCAGAAAACATATAGAAAGAGAGATTCTGCAGAAGCACCTTAAAATCGATGGTTTTGTAATGACAAATTTTGTAGGTTGGTAGGTATCTGCAATCATATGCTAGATAGTCTTAAATCAATAAAATATAGTCCATCGTTTTCTTAAGCATTTGAGTGGCATGGCCAACCCATGTGCTTTCTCTATACATTTTATAATTTATTATTATTAAGGGAGGGAAAATGGTTCAAAACTATTACAATAATTAAGAAGATAGAGGGGTAGTTTCAAACCCGAGAAACATGGTAGAAATCCAACATCCTATCCACTGGAGTTATGCATAATATACTGTTGAATTCATGATAATATGCAACTTATAACTTACATGGTTAAGAATCTATTTTATTTGCATGTTGTGTTCAAACAAATACAAATTCGGTAAAAAAAAAAAACGTTTTATTTTAAAAACAACACACAATTAATATGGTCGTTTTCAGTGTATTTTGTTCTCCATGTTTTTTTGTTAGACTAATTTTGTTGTAGATATTTTAACTTCGATGGGTAGTCTCATCTTCTATCGTTTACTGCCTGCGAAAGCTCGTCCGGCTTGGTGATGAGATTTTGCTAGCTCTTCTTGCCCTAGGAACTTTTCTTTGTAATGTTATTTTCGTCTAAAAAGAACCCCACAAACACACAATCTGATTAAAAAAATCATTTAATTTGTTCCAAAAACAACACATAAAATGTGACATTATAGACATCATGCATGCGTAGATTGTAAATCTATAGAGTATATATAACTTTCAACGTCAAGTGAAAATAAATTAGCCAACTAAGTTTAGAGTGTCACTAGTGTGTTAGAATAATTTTAAAAAAGCTTTAATATTAATTAGTTTATTGGTGTAAGAAAACAGAAAGAAAAAAACAACAACAACAAGTTTTGATATATTTATCATGAATGGTGGGTGGTGTTAAGAACTAATTAGTAGGTGAATAGTGGCTTCATGGGGGAAGAAAATTAAGTGTCAAAAGTCAAAGAAATTCGAATAAAGGGCAAGGTGGATTTTGTGAATCCCATGAATCTCCAATTTCAAGGTACAAATAAAACAGATGTGTGAATGGAAATATGTGTTGGAAAGAAAGGTATAGAGTCAAAGATTTAAGGAACCCTCCCCGTGTAACATGGAATGGTTTAAGGGTTTGATAGGGGTGTCAGTTCAACAATCTAGACAACTAGGACACAGTTGAGTTAGGCACACAGACAAGGTCCTTTGATCCTTTCCCATTGTCATATATATATATATATATATATATATATATATATATATATATATATATATATATATATATATATATATATATATATTTTTCTAACTCGTTCCTCTTTATCAGTAAGTAAAAGGTTATAGGTTCAATTTTCGCCAAATATAAGTTTGAACCACATTATTGCTAGCCCATTATGAGACTAAACTCACCCCCTCTCCCTTACACTATGTTTGAATGAAGAAATTTAAAATTACTAAACAATTTTAAAATGATGGAAATTGAAATGCCGGGATTTTATTTTCTAGAATTTGTGAATTTTCTTGTTTGGTTAACCTAAAGAAACAAATGAATTGAATACGAAATTTGTTATTTTTAAACTCTCAATCATAGAAATTGGGAAATAACACCTATTTACATGGAATTTAAACTTGGGAATTGGAGATCCCAAATTCCAAGTTTTTTTTTTTCACGCGGAAATTCTAAATTTCTATGTTTATGAATCCAAACAAGAGAATTAGTACAAGTCAATTTATAAATTCTGACTTTTATCCAAATTCTAAGTTCATTTCTCTCATCCAAACACAGTGTTAGTGTAGATAATATCGTTTGTTCAAAAAAAAAAAAAAAACTCGTTTTGTGAAAATTTTTAAGTGTTAGCTTTACATTGTCATCTGTTAATAAGTAGCTCATATATATTAACATTGTCATTTATTTATATTTTAATGAGTAGATTAGTAACACAACGTGAAGATGTCAAGTCACGCAAGGTCATCTGATTTTTTCCAATTTTGTCATAATCATATATATTCTTCTATTTGTTTGGAAAAAGGTGTGGTTATTATACTGTCACATAGTGTTACTAGTTGGCTCATGTTTAAACACTTGCCCTTAAATATTAATAATGTCTTTTTTTTATTTATTATAACACATATATTAGCAGCAGTATTATAAAAATGTAATAATCACACTGAAAAACTTCTTGTTTCAGCTTGCTCTCTAGGCTAAGTGTGAAGCAAAAGATCTTCGTCAATGCACGAGTTCACATAGTCGATCTAAGAATATTGAGATACGGAAGGGCAGAAGTACAAAGTTGATCAACCCCTACGGCCTTTCGAATTAAACTAAAACTAATTAACCAAAAAGATCAATTAAACAAAGATTTTTCTGCGAAGGGTGAATGTTATCGTATTCTGCTCAAGCATTTTTGCAAGGATTTGAGTTATCGAGGAGCGTGTGGAGGTTTGAAATTTTCTTGTCGTGTTTGAAGATCATTCCCGGAGTTTGAGATTTTTTTTGGCTTCTATCTGTTTTGCTCGTTTTCTGTATTGTGCCAGCATTTAGCAACATTTCTAAAACAAATTATAAATATTTGTACAAGTATATAATTTAAGGGTTCTCAACCCTTGATTTGATTACAGGTTTGTACAAATGAGGAGATCTGAACAAACATACTTAAAAATAAACATAATTACTATAAAAAATACAACAATTTCAGTACATTACATGACCTGTGATCATTGATCAATCCTGTACAGTTCATTTTTTCTGGTTAAATTTTTAAGCTGCAAGCTGTTGGATACTGGAATGATTAGCAAAGCACACCGGTGATGATGACATTGGATGTTCTGATCCAATTTCGGAGATTGGCCTCAAAGGAAGTTCTTCCAGTTCATTTCTTGTGTTATTCTCCCTGCTTTTTGATAGGGTTGTCAAAAGTTTTCCTAGCGCTTCTCGCATCCAGTCATAACGACAGAATCTGAATGCTTCTTCTATGGTGAGCTGAAAATGGTTACAACCAACAAATTATATGAAGTCATCGCTTATAATCACGCCAAAGAGTAGGCTAAAATGGTTACAAATTATAGTGCTTCTTTCAACTAGTTCCTTGTATTTTATCTGGTGGACCAAAAAAAATTGCATCAGTGTATAGAACTCACCCATTTCCTTCCATAGTTAGCCTGCTCGGGCCAGGAATCGAGCTCCTCAGTCACCTCCATTGCAAACATGAAACCTTTACAACCTCCTTGCAGACTGCAGCTGTTCTGTTTGCTCTTGCTTCTAAACTCCCAAACTCCCAGTGGATTATCCTGGAAGAAAATATGAAATTTATTTATTTACTTGAGTCTCAGAGTCTGTATTATATTAAGTTGATCATATTTTATGTACAGAATCATGATCAGTCTTGGTGTTATGCATGAGACATTGTAATCACATTAAAAATGTAACAAAGAAGATCGCGTAAAACCACGAAAACAGACTTCTGATACTATAGACACATGAAGTGATAATCCATTACAACAATAGGGTACATGAGAGAATATGTGTAAATTTAGATGTCCAGGTACAAATTCTATTGCATTTGAAATTTAAAGTGCCAGGGTGTCCGTGCCTGTTACCAAGCAGGGAAGAGAAACCTACACCAAGAACTCCCTTCACTCCTGCTTCCTCCAAGGCCTCGCGACAGGCAGCTTCCCTCATGGTTTCGTCATCCTCCCATCCTCCCTGATCGAAAGGTTTTTTTATGCTTAATATTCGACCAAATTAGAGCTTTTAGAACAAATAAAGAAGGAAGATAAATACCTTTGGAAACACAAGATCATCCCGATTTGGTGAAGAAATCATGAGAACAAGCAATTTTTGCTCTATATTGCCATTGCAATTGCCAGCAATCTTTTCAAACTTATAAGGAATACACCTATTTTTTACACCAGATAGAAAGTTAAAACCATAACTCCCTCAAAAACTTCCAAATTAACGTGTGACAGTGTAGCTGGTTGAAAAGGAAATATAGAAGGGAAATGTTATAGAAGTCCTCGATAAACCCTCGTGGTGCTCAGGGAAGAACATCATCGACATACAAATAAACAGATAGAACACGCTACAGAAAGGATTAGGACCAATGCAAAGAATCAACACGTTATGATGACATGTTATACATATGAACCATAACTGCCATATTATGAACCTTCCATGAGTTGCCTATATTACAAACAATAAGGTTTGATCTTGATATGCAGAGTCCAATTGCTCTCGCACACTCTTCTAGCTAAGTAGCTTAAGTTCAGGCTAATCGGTAAGAGGGAGGTATCCATTCAAGCAGATTCAACTAATATGCGAGAAATACAGAATGAGGAAAAGCCCCCATAAAAACTTAAGAGAGTGAGAAGGGGTAGTTCTGAAGGAAGAACAACATCAACAACGTACGGATAGGATATCCAGTGAAAAGAAGCAATAGGACCAACACAATGAATGAACTAGTTAATTATGATGACGTGATGTACCTACTGAACCATACTATATGAAGCTTCCATGATTTAATTACATTTTCAGAAACAAAATGGTTTGATTCTGAAATTACGAGTCCAATCACTCGCAGACTCTGCCTACCTAAGTACTTATTCCCGGCTAATCAACAAGAGGAAGGTATCTACGTAAAGTTTTACAACATTTTCCTGCATTATTCATGACGACTCTTTAGATTACTCATGTTATCGTTTCTACTAGATCAGTCATGCTGCAAGCTAAACACTGTTAGTTTTTATAGCATTCTCCTGCTTTATTCATGAAGACTAAACTAATAGTTGAAGATCGTATTCATAAGCATAATTATTGTTCTTAATATGTAATTATGATAGTCTCGAGGAGAGATAACAGATAATCCTCCTCTTAAGAGGAGATAAACAGTTACCACTCGGAGTTATGCCATATTGCAAGCATAACATTGTCAATCACAGATAACAAAAAAAGAGAACCGTACAAAACAGTAGTTAGAAATATTTTGGGTTTTACTATAGTGTCAACTCAAGATGAAGTGAAACCCTGCTAAAGTTCAACTCATTACTAGATACAAACAAACAATTGAGATGCAAAGATAGCTAAGAGACATAAGCATACATACACATACGATAAAGTTCTTAAATCCTTACGTGTTTCTTAGCCGTTAGGTAACATATCGACAATTGAGATGCGTCTCACCCTTCTATGTCTTATCTGACGATTACGAAAGATAATATACTTATATAAAGACTAGATTAGAAAATAGTTGTATACGTGTAGTATGATAAGCTTACTAACTCACATTAGACAACACTTCTAACTGTGGAATGACTAAAAGGGGAATTTCCAAAACTGCATATAGCATGTGAAGTGTGGAAAACCTTTCACAAGAGGGATCCCCATTTTTCTAAAAAAATTGGGACACCCTCTTGACTGTTGGATCTGACTTTAATGAAATTGTGTGGCTGAGATTGTGTGGCCTGTGTTTTAATCTCAATCACACAATTTCATTAAAGTCAATCAAACGGTCAAAAGGGTGTTCCCATTTTTTTAGAAAAATGAGGATCCCTCTTGGTAAGGGTCCTGGTGAAGTGTGAACATAACTGAATGGAATATAAAGCCATGAGCTATCACACGTCAATTTTCACCAGCTTTAGCAACTTAACCCTTGGCCAGTTGGCCACAAGCAATTTTGGAGCCTTTGGCAACTTGTTGTGACAGAACATTGGGACCCAGAGATAGGCTTTTTATCACCCGAATACCATCTACAGTACAATTTTCATTTTTTCCACACAAAAAGATAAAAAATCATTTCAGACATAATTGACACATGATGCTACAGCGTCAATAATTTATCATAACAACAGAGTTGGCAAGGCTTTAAATCTCCGACGTGGGACTCATACTTTTAGTAAACACTAAAACACTTGCTTCCTTCTATCGAAAGAGAAGGAAGGAAACAATCTATGACCAAAAACAAAGAGGCGTTAGAAGTGTTTACCCTGAAACAAGCCTCAAATGACCGTCGTAGCGCTGTCTCTGCCGCCCTGTTCTTGCCGTTAAACAAGACATGATAGTAAACTGCCGACCAAGAAAAACAACCCTAACAATGTCCAAATTTCGGGGATTTTTTCATCACGGTTTGCTGGAACTTCTGAGTGTGTATAATCTACATACGCAGAGCACACCAAGAACACCGAAAAACTAGTGTTCCGGATGAAAAATGAGATAGCAGAATGACCCTCATAGCTCTTTAAAATTAACTCGACAAGAGGAAAGAGAGAGAGGAAGAAAAATGGAGAGTCAATAAGGGCAACGGTGACACTGAATCTAGTAACAAATTGAATGTTGTTTGAACAGATGAAATTAGGTTGCTCTGTATGCTGCGCCTTCACAGAAACTGCTGCTTACACAATATTTTCTGCAAGAGGGAGAGAATGAGGGAGAATGAGAGAGAGCCCCATATATATATATATGGGAACTTTCATGAAAAGGGCTCGGATTAAGTTTATTTTAATAAAAAACCATGCTATAACTTTATTTAATGAAAAATACTTAAATTTTAATAAAAATGACAAATGGACTTAAATTTTAATGAAAATGACATAATTTTAAAATTAAAAAAAATTAAAAAAAAATTCTGACGCACGGACCATGCGTTCTCACACTGTTTATGAGACTTACGACACTATTTATGAAACTTACTGCACTGTTTATGAAAACTTACAACACTGTTTATGAAACTTAATACACTGTTTATGAAACTTAACGGTATTACATTCTTCTCTCCTCTTTTGAACGCAATCTCTTTAGCACCGAGAGAAGAAAGCTCTCACTCTCCCACTTACCTTCACAAATCAACCCCAAACTTAGCATATTCGAAGTATGTGGGATGCAAAGATCACAATGGTGGTCTTACATGTGGCATCAGTACAATGTGGACCTCGGCACCATTAATGCCCGAGAGCTTGAAGCTCTCAAACTCAAACCCAGGTGAGGTCTCTACTTACTTTTGAATTTATGGGTATTCGATCTCTTTTTAGAGAGTTTGGAGATCGGAAGTAATACAAAATGGTTGCTTAAGCATTTGGTAGTCATATGCTTGGATGGAAAAGCATACGCCTGTCGCTTGGCGTCATACCCTCATTACTATCAACTCTACACTCAAGGTGCCAACTTCACCAGCGAGGCTGCATTTATGTCTTCCGAGTACTTGGACATGATGTGGAGACGAATCCGATTTTTGTCTTCTATTCTGGAGGGTTTCAACCTTTGCAACTTCTGCGCATACGAACCCCAACCCCAACGACAAATTCCAGCAAAATGTCGTCGAAGTTGAAGTCGGCTAGTGTTGGTAATGCATCCATTCTCTCTCTCTTGTTTCTGAGATGTTTGGATGAAGGATTTGTTGTATCAGTTTGTATGGAAGGATGCGCCCATTGAAAGTTGGTTTTTTATGTTTTTTATTTTTTATTTTTGTTCTTTTGTCCTTATCATTAAATAAAATTAGTGGATGATTTTTTATTAAAAAGTAAAGATGTGAAGCCATTTTCATTAGTTTTGCTTATATATAAATGTTTCCGCGGGAAGACCAAATCAACGCTCATCACTTAAATATGTAAACGTCAAACTCGTAGCATGACCCTGGGGTCCCAAACTTTTCTGAAAAGACGGTATTTTAGATTATTTTAACCCGATTAACGGAAGTATAATTCGATCAGAAAACAGAGATGGAAGTCTAGTATTTCGCATTTGCAGGGCCTAGAATTCCAGTTGAACATATTATTTTATATTGTCGATCCCAAGTCCGGATAAAGGAGGAGGGGGAGGGTGTCAAGTAGTCGATAACCAACACTTCTATTTTACGTCGAATCTTTGGGATGCGATCATACCAACTCACATGCATTGAATCCCATCTGAACTTTGAAGTTAAGCAAGTTTGAACAAGAATAGTACTAAGATGGATGACCTCCTCGGAAGTCTTCATGTTGCATCCCCACAAGCGACCCTACCTAATGGGAAAAGACTTTGTGGTGTGTTATGTGTGTGTTTGTTTTCCTACGAAATGTCGGCAGCATCGACGACAGGCCTTGCTGTTTTCAAAAATAAAATTGTTAAACTAAAAGAGAAGTTTGGGGGAAACTCAGGGCTGGTTTGGTATTGCTGTGCTTTGAAAAAAAGCTGCTTCTGCTGTGCTGTGAGAATAAGCAGCTGTGAAATAAAGCAGCAGAGTGTTTGGTAAACTTTTTTGTAAAAGTGCTTTTGAAAGAAAAAAAGCAGTATTATAGTGTTTGGTAAACTTTTATGTAAAACAGATGTGAAAAAAAAGCCGGTTTTTCAAAGCTGGGTTTTGCAGCTTCTTGTTTTTGGCTTTTTTTCACCCAAAACTGTGAAAAAAAGCTGAAGCTGAATGTTTACCAAACACCAAAAACTGTCCCAGCTTTTTTTCATAGCAGCTTTTTTTAAAATCACCTCAACCCCAAACTGGGGCTCAGTCTCTCAAAGATACATGAAGATTCAGATGCATGCAAATTTTAAATTAAAATTTAATATTAGTGTTGGGGTAGAGACCCACCAATAATTGGCCGACCAAATTATACATCACTGTCGTGCACCGGTATCATCTCCTAATTCAGATTTACACGAAAAAAATTGGAAATTATTTGTACTCCAATACTCTCAAAAGAATCATGTGAAGTTGTCCGAGCACGCTTTAAATTTAAGATTTGAAATCACTGGTTATATACCGGTATTATCCATCAAAATATTTGTCAACAAGATACTATAAAATACTCACTTAATAAAATAAGACTTTGTTGTTGTCGTATATACAAAGTACAAAGACATGTTTGATCACGAAACCACAAAGTTGCTATCAAATGTGAGGCGCAACTGAAGAAGTCCAGATTATTCTATACCCCGAAAGACTAGATTTTCAGGAAAACTAATGAAAAGTCTAAAAAAACTTCTCTTTTAACGAAAGGCCATTTTTAAAGGTATAATGAACAGTATCAAGTTAAGGTAAAAAAATAGTTTTTCGTTAAAAATAAACAGTACCGAGAGTGTCGTTAAAACTCCCTAGATTTTATGCTTTTTGCTTTGAGATCTGTTTATTGGGTAATGATTCTAAGTGGAGCCATTAGAAGTACTTAAAGTAATTAGTCGCTTGAATCATTGGGAGTAATTAGTCGGATGAATTATTGGGAGAAAAGTGTCACAACATTACAAAGCAAAAGCTCCAAAAGCCATTTACTTGGGGTCAGCACTCTCATCATCTAATACCGTCTTTGATTCTAAACCTCATAAAAAAAAATAAAAAAAATAAAAAAAATAAAAACCTAATGCTAGAGATAAGATGATTGATGAGAGAGACGTGGCATCTATCGTTCATCCACACATCCAAAAATCTTTTTGGCGTAACCGTGTTTTACTAAATAACGTGTTATGAGACCCGCACAACTGACCGACAGATGACCATTAACTGGTATGAGGCCCACAACAAATAGTCGCATCAATTGGAAACAGAAGCACAATAAATAGTTTCGGTAAAAGCATATACGGCCTTTTGCTTTGAATTGAAAAGGCTCTCATATGCAACGACCCAAAAACCCCGATTCTACGAGCCTAATTGTTAATACGCTTAACAGGATAAAACTAGATCATCCTCCTGCAACTCAGCACATATGACCCAATAACCAACCGCAATCACATACAAAATATAAAGCCAGCAACTCCCATTTCTTTGGCCACCTATCTCCCTCACTCCCCCATTCCGTCTAAGTTTCCACTACCTCATCACCACGTTGACCAACGCTATTGGACCGCTCAAGAAATATTAGACAGCAACTGTATACTCCATGCAACCTTAAGCTGTGGAGACTTCAAACTCCAGTCTGAGATTACCTTAATCGCACACATGATTACCACCATGATAAGAGTAGTAACTCACCCACTCATCGGTAAGAGTCTGAACTCGTGCCTCTGAGTCATAGGCCTTCTTTGAACCAAAAGAAACTACTAAAAGAACTCAAATTATCCCGCAAATCAATGGCAACATGAGACTTAACAGCTGCATAAATATAGCCCAAAAACAGAGTAATTAAACAATAATGATACCCACTATACGCCCCTAAAACTGCATTTCGCTGAAAGATATGCACGCTGAACACCATCAATCAACCTAAAACAGTGTCCTAGAAAGCATAATATAACTACCTGTATGATAGGAGATGATCGTCAAATCCTCCAAGGTATAAATAAAAGAGGTAAAAGAACACATTACAGAAGTCACATGATATTCACCCAAGACAGAGATATATAAACTGCAACAGCAAACAAGCAATTTATAGATATCAAATAAAAGAGCACGAAAACACTTCAAGAACAATATATAATCTCAAGATGTAATTGATATCTCATAATGTCAAATAGCAAACTCAATTAAAACAGATTCAAAACGCGGCACTGCCATACTAAGTCCAGAACGATCCTAACAAAATTAAATATCGGAACCCAAACCTGGATAACTTGACAATAACAACAGTACCCATTTCTTTTCTTCCACGAAATGAACCTTCAAAAGGTTCCGTTTCACATAAACTAACATGAGTCAAAAGTGGTCTTGCCAGGAGCATCAGTCCCCCTTCCTCCTGAAAGAGCAACCCTCAGTGAGCCTGGCACGACCACCAGTAGGCTGGCACAGCACAGTCTGGCAGTTCCCACACACCACAACTGTTTGCGAGTGACTGAACACGGTGGTTCTGCACAAACAAATTCCATTAAATTCACTTCTAAACAACAACAAAATTCTCTTTCTTCGCAATTTAGCGCACAATTTTAAAAATACTAACAAAAAACTGCACAAACAGATAACACTTACATGTTGAAGCACCCCTGGCACTTGACATCCTATTCAAGTTTAAAACAATCAAAATTAGTATACTATTATCCCACTTAAACATTTCATAACTAAACAACATCCCACTTGAACATTTCATAACCAAACAACACAAATACAAAAAACACAAAAGCATACGCAACAATCGATTAATATTCATACCATGAAGAAAGAGTTGGGGGTCTGCACGAGCCTCTTGAGCTTGTGCTTCCTCTTCTCGAGCTCAGCGGGTGGGTGAAGCAAATCAATATCGTTCTGAAGCACCTGTTACAACGAGCAACCAAACATCCATTACTACACAATCCATGTCTGAAACCCTCACTTATTTCTATCACCTCTAAATTTCACCACATCATTTTATCAAAACATTCTCATATCCAACCATTTTCCGAAAATACAAACTGAATTTATGGACAGTGTTCAAACTCTGACCCTAATTTTTGGACCAACCCAAATGAAAATAAATGCCATTTCGATTCGATATCCTAACAGATGTCAACTGCCATCATGTTTCAACAGTACATAAACAGATATATACATATATATATATATATAGCTGAATCATATGCTAACGAAAGAGAAGAAAACGATAGAGTATTACAGATCAAAATAATATAAGGCGTGTTGGGCTTACCATCTTGATTGGAAACGAAGATCGTAGAGAAAAGCAGCTGCCGCGAAAGAGAAACTCTAGGGAGCGAGAGAGCTTGCGACGATGGCTGGTAAGAGGAGATTTAGGGTTTATAATTAAGATCGAATATAAATGAATGGCTGAAAGGTTCTGACCGTTGGATCGTCAGGAAGTTTGATCTCAACCGTTCAGGGTTGAGTTCTGTATTTCGTTTTGGGCCTCTTTGTCGAATTTGTTCTAATGGGCTTTTTTTTGTCCAAATTTGTGCCAATGCTCCAAAGCAAAGTCTTCGATGTTTATTTTCGTTTATCTCTGGAAATATTTAACTATGCGATATATACATATATATTTTGTAAGGAACTATATATTAATAAAATGAATTTTTTGAGTTTTGACAAGACGGTATTCTAATATAGAAATATGTATTTTCATTAATCAAGACCATCTCAAATTTATTTTTATACATTTTGAGTAATATGACATCAAGTAAAACACTAGATAAGAGATACCTCGACAAGACCTTTAGATGAGCTTATTTGTTCTTGACAAGATTTCCAAGTCTTTTCACATGCATAAAAGAACAAAATTATAAAAATCTTGAAAAAAAAAAGAAAAGCGCAAAAATATTTTTGTGCCTTTATAATCTCACTTTTTTTTGCGAGATAACGAAAAAATTAGGTCCTTATAAAGTAGTAGCAATGGCAGATCCACTGCATGGGCGAATTTATGCTAAAATTAACATAGCTCAGGTTGTATTTAGCCCTCCTCGGGATGCTCTTAGTAATCTCCATTGCATGAGGTAGCTAGGGTTACAGAACTTGTTTTTGGCTCATGTGTAAGTAAAATAACTGACCCTCATTCATTCGTCCGGAATGTCATGCAACCATCCCCACTGGTGGATGCATTAAGGGGCAAGGGGGGTCAGCTGACTCTCCGAACTTCAGTGAACGTCCATGGACATCTTAAGTGCTGACTCTTCGAACTTCGGTGAATGTCCATGAATGACTTGGGTGCTGTCCCTTTAAAGGTTAGAGTTGCCCTTCATATATGCCCTTCAACTGCTTGATAAAATGCATTAGAGAGGTGTTGCCCCTTTACAGTCTAGTCCTAATATTATTTACCTCTGGCTTGTTTATTGGTTGTGATTACAATTGTTGGCAAAAAAAAAAAAAACCAAGTAAAAAACTATCCAAAAATGCAATGTAAATGAAATGGTGATCTCAAAGAATAACAAAGCATCATCATTCTTAGACAAACATATTAATGGGATGCAATGATATTAAACATTGTTAGTGTGTTCAAGATAAGTGTGTTTCTTTGTTAAGCATTCATATGAGAGCGGCCTTGGAACATGTTAGTTACCCACGCAAATGAGGCATTAATAGGTGTGCAGTATACATTTCCAAATGACTTCAGGCCTACCAAGACTCGATGAAATGACGATATGCATGCTATTTCTGCTAAAAAAATTTGCGCACTATTTTTATTGACCCTCCTAATATTATTTCCTGAATTCGCCGCTAACCATCCCCACACAAAATGCTTAAATTCTAAACATTAACATTCATCTACCCCGGTTTTTTCTTATAAAATGCATCACATTACATAGAAAATTAGAAATTAATAAGAAACTTTTTAATTAATTTACACAGTTGAGTCTGTAACCTGCCAATGAGGTCAAGCACTGTAGTACTGGGTCTTGTGGCAATGCTTGTGGTAGCATGGCCTGCGGCACGAGTAGTCCATGGCGATCAAGGTCAAGATGCAGCAGGCCTGGCATGTGCCGTGCTCTGCTTTAAAGACTGGTATTCATGTGTCACTCACTACTAGAAATTTGGTTATAAGCCATCCTTTTTATTGGTGGGTTATTGTCAAGGGTTGCCACTCACATTTGTGGCAAACCACTATGGCCACCAAGCAGCCACTAAACTAGAGAATGTGACCTATGTAGAGGACTCTATTGTAACAATGGCTACCAATTATATAATGGTGGCACAATGAATAGTTACACTTTTGAAATATTATATAATTTTTATACATTGGTGGCTATGTTGTAATATATTTAAAAAGAAAGGGCCTAGTAATCTGGGCACCCAAATTATAATCCCATTGCCATTGATGATGACAAATCCTTTTATATACTATATTGATCCAAAAAATAGGGTTTCTAATGATGTATAATGTACAAGTACAATGGCTATATAAAATGTATAAGCACAATGGTTATACAAAAGTATTTGATTATACAATAAAATTATCCTATCCTACTCTCAATCTCCCAAACATCACCAACTAATGATCAAGGCAGCTACAAAACAAAAAGGGAAGCTTTGATGAGGGTTGAGGGCCATGACTTTACCCAGATTGACTTGAATCTGCTGCCGAGGGGTCTTCATTGCTGCGACCTTGTCCATGAACTTGCTGCAGTTGCTTTTCGTCTTCTCCACCCTCCCTCCGTCCTCTCTACAAATCGCATGCCTTCACTTCACCAAATCCCCCTCTCTCTCTCTCTATCTCTCTCTCTTTCCCCCCTCGCCCTCTATCTCTTCTCCTCTCTGTAAGCCGCATGTCTTCCCCTCACCAAATCCCACACTGAGTCGTCAATCCCATCAAAAGGGTTAGGGAGGAGGCGAGGAGTTGCGCTCAGGGAGGGGAGAGAGAGAGAGAGAGAGAAAACGGCTGGGTTGAGAATTAGGGTTGTTTAACTTTGTATTTATTTGGGGGTCAGAGTATTGTAGAATAGGATTATTAAATGAAACAAAAATTATTTTTGACAGGAAAAAAAGGAGAAGAAGACTGAAAAAGAAATAAAAAAACAAGTCCCAAAGTTGAAAAAACATGTAAAAAGTCTTTGGTGTCAAAATTTTTATAGTTTGACACCAATGAATGGCGTCATAAAGGTTAAAGCCACCAATGAATGGTGTTAGAAAGGTTAAAGCCACCAAATTTTGACAATGGTGACGGTTTAATTTACAAAGCCACCGATATCAGCAGCATCCCACTATAAAGCCACTAAAAAATAGTAAGAGTAGCAGCTTTATATCTATGGCCACCAATTGCAAAGGGTGTGCAAAAAATGATGTGCAATGAGAATAATTCTAGTAGTGACTGCTTGTTTGGGACACGGTGGCAGCGGGGCGGATGCATGTATTAACAACTGCAATGGTACGAACACTAGGTGCGACGAGCAATGCCATCGATCACCTCTTCTACCACCACCTCCACCATGATCAATGCAGCCACAGCCACCTAAATTACCATAAGCTAGCCTGGATTTGATCAACTGCACACACATATAAATATATGCGAGTGTGGAGCCTAGTGGTCTCAATTAAGTCTACATCCAATAAAAGAAAAGGATTTGTACTTTATAATTAAGCTTTGATCAAATAAACAACTGAATTGAAATATATTCTGTGTATTTATTTATTTATGACTAATGTTATTTGGAACATATTTGCGTAAGGAAAAAAATTTCCTTCAATTAATACCATGTTATATTACAGGACCAACTCACAGAAAGAGTACTTACAGAACTCGATCATTATCTTTGCCTGTCATATATATTATATTAAAAATAACTGACCCTTGGTTCCGAAGCTTTTGGCTCACCATCAATCAGTATTATCTGCATGACCTTTTCTTTCTCCTTTTGTGAAACCATTTTCTTTATATAAAATCCCCCAATAACAAATGCATCACAATCACATTATAGTGAAAGGAACCTATACTCACAAATCACAACAAGGTACACATACACCGCTTTTAAAGTTTACGGCTATAAATAATGGTTTTGGCAATGAGGTCGAGTGTGCTTCCTGTACTTGTAACACTGCTTTTGCTAACATGGCCTGCAACACAAGTCGTCCACTGTCAAGATTCATGTTCCGCTGATTGCTACAACGGAGTGATGTCATGCGTGGTTGGGTGTACCAACAATGGGAGCCAACTACCAGATCCTTCATGTCCGGATGAATGCACCGAAGATTACGACAACTGCATGGAAATCTGCATGCCCGACCCTGAGAAATTATCAGCCCCTATACGGCCATGATTACTGCAGCCAGCAGACAGAGCTTTGCTAAATGATATTATATATATAGAGAGAGAGAGAGACACACACACACATATACACGTCAAATAAAACGAAGCTTGTATGTTAACAGCTTTTGATGAATGAAGAAAAATTACTGCTAACTGCAGTCAAATATATAGTTGTTCTTTTTCAAACTTGGCGGGGATATCTCTTCAAACATGAAGATAATTTAAGTATATACCATTTCTCGTATGTTTCGACGAGGAAAGCTGCTTGCTAAAGCTTTGGTCGCTCTTTGATTACGGACTCTGCATTTTATCCCATGCAATGTAAATCACGCCACATAGTGGCCAAAAGGGCTTTATAATTAAAGTGCGAATCCCTCAAGTCCAACGTTATTTTTTAATAATATTTTAGCATAAAGTGTAATCTCATGGCCAAGCTCAAAGAGCCAAGCCAGCGTTATTTTAGTTGAATTTACCAATCTCAAAGCAAGTCGTCTATATAGATTTCAATCCCATGGCCATGCTAGTGGAAAGCCAAAAATTATTGGTGAGCAATTCATCCTAATGAAATGGCTTTCAACCCCATAGCCACATCACCTCCACTCTCACTTGTTAGAGTATAAGGTGTAAGATTGAGACACTTGTCCCAATTCTATTGTAGTAGTTAGTTAGTTAGATATTTCTCTAGCTACTATATAAGTCTAACTTCATGTAATTACTTAGATAAAAAGAAATATATAGAACTTCTCTCTCTCTCTCTCTCTCTCTCTCTCTCTCTTTCTCTCTCTCTCTCTCTCTCTCTCTCTCTCTATCTCTATCTATCTCTTTCTCTCTCTAAAGCTCCCCTTGTTCTTCCTTCGATATTCAAGATTGTAGTGTATGAATGATCATTTGATATAGCTTAACATGGTATCAATCCCCATTGTAGCTTATGCTTGAAGCTTCGATCCTTGCTACTTCCGCATATTCTCTCTTCGTCTTCTCCGACTTCGTCTTCTCCGATCTCTGGACCCTGCAATTTCTAGGGTTTCTGTATCGATCTTCAGTTCTTGATCGATCTTTCTATCAATCTTGCATCAAAGGTGTTTGTGGCATTGTCTCACACGAAATTTGCTCTTGAAATCACGATGGTGACTGCATAGCAACTTCAACTGCTTCAATCTCCGATTATGGGCCCTGATTCCATCTATTTCTACGTCGGTTAAAGTCAAACTTGACCACTCGAACTACCTCAATTACCACTTCTCGATGCAGCTTCCACTCGAAAGCAATGGAATTATAGAGTATGTTGATGGCTCGACTCCTTGTCCTTTTCCACATGTCTATAGTTCTGGTGAATCTGGTATGAATTCTCCTGTAAGTTCATCTTCTACTCCAAATGATGAATATGTTGTATGGAAAATAGATGATAGAGCCATTATGTAACTGATTACTGCCACCTTGTCCCATATTGCTATGTCTTGTGCCATTAGTAATATGAGTTCCAAAGATCTGTGGACTAGGTTAAAAGAGCAATTTTCCACAGTCTCTAAGACTAGCATTTTCTAGATGAAGTCTAATTTGCAGACAATTAAAAAACGGTCAGATTCAATCTCTCAATACTTGCATCGCATTAAAAAAGCTAGGGACTACCTTTCTGCTGGTGTGCACTTTGCAAATGAAGATATTGTTATTCTTGCATTGAATGGCCTTCCAGCTTAGTATAATACATTCAGGTGTGTCATAAGGGGGCGTGAAAGTGTGATTTCTCTTAAAGACTTCCGATCACAGTTGCTTGCCAAGGAAGCCATTGTTGAGAATTTCATCAATGCACCATTCATAACAGCTATGGTTGCTAATACAAGTCCACCTACTTCAAAAGGGCCTAATTTTCAAACTCAGGGTTTTTCTCACCCTCAAGGTCAATCTCATTTTGCTATTAGTGGGTTCAAGTCATTCCATGGAAATAAGAACAAGGGTAAAGATAGATTCAATCAGGGATCCATATTTTATAATGCTCGACCTGTGTTTTCCACTCAAACACATGTCTTACCTAATACTAATCATGTCATCATTGGTCAGTCTCCTGGTCTATAATTT
This sequence comes from Heteromeles arbutifolia, assembly GCA_024362995.1. NCBI lineage: Eukaryota > Viridiplantae > Streptophyta > Magnoliopsida > Rosales > Rosaceae > Heteromeles > Heteromeles arbutifolia. The sequence goes on from JANCRC010000006.1 coordinate 28,506,225, forward strand.
GGCAGCCCTTCTGCTCCAATGCTTCAAATCTGTCAACTTTGCAACTCTGAGGGTCACACTGCTCCCTTCTGTGGATCAACTTCAGTTGAGAAAAACAAATGCCATATTTGTGGTCGCAGTAATCATACCACATGGTTTTGTTTCTATAATGACAAGGGTCCAAACTATATTGGGATGCATAACACTGCATCTTATTCTCAGCAGCCTTCTTATCTCACGTCTCCATAGAATGTCAACTACTCTCTTTTCACACCCTCTTAGTTTCAATCACAGCAACATAATATACAAGCCATGCACACAGTGCTTAATCATAATGCACCTTCAACCTCTGGATCTCAAACTTCTCCTCAGGTGTGGCTCACTGACTCGGGTGCTACCAATCACATGACAGCTGATTTGAGCAACTTGTCCCTAGCATCACCTTATCCAACTAATGAGACCATACAAACTACAAATGGTGAAGGTTTGATGGTATCTCATGTTGGTTCTTCCACTATTCATACACCAGTTTCTCCAATCAAACTGAACTCTGTGCTCTATGTCCCTCAATTAACTCAGAATCTTTTATCAGTACATCGAATTTGCCTTGACAACAATTGTTAGCTTATACTTGATGCAATAATAAGATGGTATACCCTATTCTGGACAAAGTCACATGGAGGATTCTCTATAAAGGCTTGTGCAATAATGAACTATACCCTATTCATTCTTTGACATACTCAACCTCACAGAAGAACTCTCAAGCTCAGGCACTCCTTGGACAACTTGTTCAGTCTAATCTTTGGCATCATAGGTTAGGTCACCCTACAAATCATGTTGTTTCTTTGATGTTACACAAAGCTAATGTACCCTTCACAAAGTCATCACTACCTACATTATGTCATACATGTCTAGAAGGGAAGTTTAACAGCATGTCAACAAGTTTGTAATTCCTTTCGAGATCATTCACACCGATCTCTGGGGTCATGCACCATGTATATCAGTTGATGGTTATAGATATTACACCATCTTTGTAGATGAATGTACTCGACACTGTTGGATATTCCCATTAATAAATAAATCAGATTTGTTCCCCACATTTGTTGTTTTCCATTCCTTTGTTGTCACTCAATTTTCTGCAACAATCAAGATTTTACAATCTGATGGGAGGTAAGTACACTAGTAACAAATTGACACAATTTCTCATCACAAAGGGCATTTGTCACCATATCTCTTGTCCATATACTCCAAAGCAAAATGGATTAGCCGAGAGAAAGCATAGACATATTATGGAAACTATTGTCACCTTGTTACAAACTGCTAAGTTACCATCTCAGTTTTGGTTCTATGCATGTCAAACAGCAACCTATCTTATAAATTGAATGCCTACTATTGTCATTCATAACAAGTCTCCATTTGAATTGTTGTTTGGAACATGTCCTAGTTTTAGTCACCTTCGAATCTTTGGCTGTGTTTGCTTTCCTTTACTCAAATCTTATAACAGCACCAAGTTGCAAGCCAAAACAACTAAGTGTGTCTTTCTTGGCTATGCAACCAAATACAAAGGGTATCTGTGCTATCATGTATCTACAAAAATGGTGTTTATCTCTAGGCATGTCATCTTTGATGAACAATCTTTTACTTACACAGACTTTTTGGTTGCACATTCACTTAATACTACAATTTGACACATTCATAAGACCTCTCCTTGCTAAGTGGCTCCAGTGACACCAGAAAATGTAGTTGTCTCACCTGCACAAGTTCCAACTTACCCTTTTCCAAGTTCTATCATTCCTAATCCTACAAATATATCAGCATCAGTTTCTTCATCTACTCCAGAACCATCATCTCATATTAACTCTCACAGTTCTCAGTCCATTATGCAACAACACAAGCTTCACCTCAAATCCCTGTGGCACTTGAGTCCATTATTGATCTGAGTCCTATTTCTGCCACAGAAGCACATGAGTTTCACCCGGATACTTTACAAGTAGTTCTGTCCATTCCACCACTCAACTTGCATCTTATGCAAACTAGGAGCAAAAGTGGAATCATTAAAAAAAAAAGGCTTTTTTAGCAAGTATTCAAGAATATGGGGGCACTGATATATCTTTGATTGAACCAGCAAGTAATAAGTCTGCACGCAAAGTTCTTGTGTGGTTACAAGCAATGAAAGAAGAAATTAATGCCTTACATGATCAAGGCACTTGGAGCTTAGTACAATTACCTGCAAACAAGAACTTGGTGGGATATAAATGGATTTTCAAACTCAAGAGACACTCTGATGGGTTTATTGCTTGTCACAAAGCACGATTAGTTGCAAAAGGGTTTAGTCAATAGCCAAGATTGGATTATGAGGAGACCTTTAGTCCTGTGGTTAAACCTACCACAGTGAGGTTAGTTCTTGCTCTTGCTGCACATTGCAATTGGTTTCTTCGACAGTTAGATGTAAAGAATGCATTCTTGCATAGCAAATTACATGAAGAAGTATACATGTCTTAACCACTTGGTTTTGAAGATCCAACTCGACCTTACCTTGTGTGTGAACTACATAAGTCATTATATGGTTTGAAACTTGGAATGAACGGTTCACTCAGTTTCTTCCTTCTTTAGGATTTCTCAGTACATATTTTGATTCATCCTTATTTGTTAAACATGTTGGTAATGACATTGTGATACTGTTACTCTATGTGGATGATATAATCATCACTGGAAGTGCCACTGATGCCATCACACAGGTTATTCAGGCGTTTACCACTGAGGTTGATATCAAGGATCTAGGGCCACTCTATTATTTCTTGGGCATCCAGATCACTAAAACTGCAACTGGCTTGTTTCTGTCTCAAACCAAATATGTTCAGGATCTGTTGGTCAAGGCTGAAATGATTGATGCCAAGCCTTGTGATACTCCATGCCTACCTTATAACAGGTTACTAAAAGAAAATTGTGGTCTTTATTCTAACCCTGGTTTGTATAGAAGTCTTGTAGGGGCTCTACAATACCTCACATTTACAAGGCCTGATATTGCCTTTTCTGTACACCAAGTCAGTCAATTTATGCAGAATCCCATGGTGTTCCATTTCACAGCAGGTAAACGAATTTTGAGATATCTCAAGGGGACAATGCAGTTTGGCATATCATATACTTGAGGAGATTTACAGTTAAAAGATTTTAGTGACGTTGATTGGGCTGGTGATCCTAATGACATGCGTTCAACTACTGGTTTGGTAGTGTTCTTGGGTAACAATCTCATATCATGGTCTTCTAAGAAGCAACAAACGGTTTCGAGATCCTCGACAGAAGCAAAATATCGTGCATTGTCATTCACTTCAGTTCAGTTGGATTGGATCAAACAATTGTTAGCTTTTATGCATGTTCAACTTCCTACTGTCCCTGTACTATTCTGTGACAATCTCTCAGCCATTGCACTGTCTTTTAACCATCAAAAGACTAAGCTTATAGAAATTGATGTGCATTTTTTCCGAGAAATAGTGTGTAAGAAACAACTCTCCATGCAGTTTGTATCTTCACATGAGCAATTTTACATGAGTAATTTGCTGATATCCTCACAAAAGGATTGAGTGGACCACTTTTTCAAACTCATTGTTGCAATCTTATGCTTGGATTATCAACGCATAAGCTTGATAAGGGATGCTAGAGTATAGGGTGTAAGATTGAGACACTTGTCACAATCCTATTGTAGTGGTTAGTTAGTTAGTTAGATATTTCTTTAGCTACTATATAAGTCTAACCTCATGTAATTACTTAGATAAGAAGAAATTAGACCTGGCATTCGTGTCGTGTTTCCCGTGTTCGTGTCGTTTTCGTGTCATACCCGATATCTTAACGGGTCGTGTCGTGTAACACCTATTAAAATAAACGGGTAAAATGATCTAACCTGATATCGACCTAATAATTTTAACAGGTAATATGACCCGACCCGTTACCCGTTAAGGAAAATATATTTTAAACCAATAAATAATCAAATTAAAAACATAATACTTTTTTGAGTGAAAAAAAGGTTGCACGCCTAGTGGGACTCCAACCCACAATTGCTTGATTAGAACCAAAACACAAATCAATCTTCTAGCCGTGCAAGAATGGTGCAAGCCACCGACGAAGACTACTCTTGCTATGTGCCGTCCCTATTGGCACTAACAATATCCACGGACTCCTCATCGTTTACTGAATATTAATCTCTAGCATCCATTGCTTCTGAAATAAAATGGGTATAAATTAATTAATAGCTTTTTAAACGGGTAGGATATTAAGCAATTCAATACTTATTGTCTCCACCAAGCAATTCAATACCATTTTGGGCACTTTGTCTTTGCCTTGTTTTTTAAACCCCACACCAGGCGCACCAGACTACCAAAGTAAACATGGTGCTCTGTGCTTTTATTAACTTTTGGTGCTTCCTCCAACCAAAGTTTTAAAAGCAAAGTAAATGAATTGAATACATGTTAAATATTTTTAATTTTGATTTAAGACCAGTCAGTAGTACATTGTTGTTTGTGTTCTGAGGTCAAACATTAAGCAGTTGGCATCAGCATGTTGAAATTGCAGACTTAAAGTTTTTTCAAGGCACCAACTACTTTAGAAGACGCATATATACAAGAACAAATTTAGCTGCAGAGAACACTAGCAAAAAACACTCATCAACCAATTTTCGAAATTTACCTACAGAGGTTATAAACATCCAGAATCATCCTCTATAAAGTAACTATCCCCTTCCACATAAAATTCTACCACTCCTTTATAGAAATTTACAAAGACAGAGTGGAAATATAAAATAATTCTTCAATTAATCAAGTATATAGACCACTTCCACCTACAAAACCATATAAAGTTCAAACTTTTAGGGGTGTGCTTTGGACATAATTGAGCAGACATCTATAGACTGATTTTCCCAATATCTTTTCAAGGGTATTTATTTGGAAAAGCGCATATATGTTTATATCTAATATTTCAGCCTACAGTTTAACCTTAATTTGGTTTATATTTTTTACATCTGTAACAAATTCCATGAACTTCTTTAAGGAATTGACCTCTGATTAATGTATTTGCAACATCATGAAATACAGTAGAAAAAAAAAATCCCGTCATCTGTACTCTGTAACAACATGCCTCAACTCCAAGTATTTGAGACCAGATGGCAAGGGAAAAAGGAGTTTCGAAATCGAACCAAATATTTGCAACAAAAGACTACAGCAAGCTCATCAACAATTCTTCCCCACACTTAACCCATGTGTGCTTAAGGTCCAAGACTCTCAAACGGTCAAACCTAATCCCTATAAATATTATCTATGCTCAAAATTCTTAACCTAGTTTTGCAAACCCAAAAAGCAAAAGAAGTTCTACTTCTACACATCATTGAATTGAAACCAATTAACAATTATGCACATTGTGCAAGGATCATTAGATTACATTCAACAACACGAACTAAGCTTAATAGTTCACCAAAACCGTACCACCGAAATCTAAAATCCAGAATCAGTAGCTAAAATCCAGAATCCCCATAGCAGTTAACAAGTCATATAATCCAAAGTTAAATCATTGCATGTTGGAACTAACCAAAATTTGTCAGATTTTAAAAACAAAACATGGGTTTTTTTTTCAAGAAATGAAAATTCATAATTTCAAATGAAAAAGAAGAAACAAAAACATAAGATTTATGAAGATACAACATTAAACAAATGAAAAGAATAGAGATGTAGAGATGTAGAAACAAAATCGAACCTGGAGTTGAATCTGGAGAATGCAGAGATGTAGAAACGATGACCAGAACAGAGATGACAAGATCAAGAATGATTCCGTCCAGGCGTCCATTGAACGAGGGAGGAGAAAAGAGATACTGAGAGAGGCTACCGCAAGAACAAACGACGGGAGAGAGGGGCTAGGACGAACCGACCGCGGGTTGGGAGAGAATGAGAGTTACGGGAGTGGGGAGATAGATAGAAAGAGATTAGATATAGGGTTGGCTTTTGTTTTGACTTTTGATTAGATGATCAGATGGTAAAATTGGGAAATAAAAGGGGTTTTTTTTTGTCCCAAAAAGTTCTAATAATATAATTGAAATAGAATCCAACGGTCCAGATTTATTCTCATTTATCTTACGGCTGTTATTTAAGTAAAGTATTTAATAGTTTTTTAATTAATGTAGAAGTGCAAAAAATATAGAAAAAAATATATAAACGTTCGTAATGACAAACTTTATAACTTTGGTGAAGAGCTTAACTTCGAAATTCGTCACTATAATCATATAAATCATAGATCAAAACTTAACCGTTGATTGTTGTTTACATTTACGTTTCATTTTTCTCATCAAATTTTTTTTTCTTCAGATTTTCTTTTTTGAAAACATGATCTATTAGAGGATGCAAGAACATGAACGGTTTGGATCGTTGATATTATGTTCAGAGTTTTATGGTTAGTGCAAATATTGTTTGATATTTATAAAGTTTCTACAAACTATATGACATTGACTCATATTTTAGTTAACCGTAAATATCGAAACGTGATATCAAAGATCTGAACCGTTCATCTTCTTACATCCGCCAAATGATCATGTTTTCAAAAATGAAATTTTTAAAAATGAAATTCAGTAACAAGAATAAAGCATAAATGACAATCGACGGTTAAATATAAATATAAGGTTTATGGATTATAATGTTGGATTTCGAAGGTGACCCCTTCATGAAAGTTGTAAAGCTTGTCATTATGAGTGATTTTATATTTTTTTTACATTTTTTGCACTTCTACAATAATTATTATTAATTTTATTAATTTTGCCCCCAAATAAAAAAACATTATTCATGAGGGTTTGAAGGATTTTAAAAATCTAAACGATAATGTAAGTGTAACCACTATCTACTCGTGGAGGAATAATGATGAATCACGAGTGTTTATATATTCTTTCACATTTTTCATACTTGTATGTATGTCTTCTTAGTTCTTGTCTATACAAATACTATACTAATTTATTTTAATTTTGGACAATAACATGTTAAGTAAAATTTATCCTAATAATGATAATAAGGAACTCTCATAATAAAAATAAATAATGACCAAAACTTTTTTTTTAAACTTATATAGAATAATAATATAATACAAAACAATATATTTAATATAGAATATATTGTATATATTAATATGGCTGTAGTATTTTATAATAAATCTTTTAGTAATTAAACTTTAAAATTATCAAAATAATTTTTTTCTTAACGGGTCGAAACAAGTTACCCGCGTGTATACCCGTTAAGAACTCATTATTAACGGGTTCTTAACGGGTCACCCGATAATGACCCGATTAGTTATCATGTTGATCCGAAAACCCATTATTTTCGTGTCGTTTTCGTGTCGTGTCATCGTGTCGTATCAGAAACTGCCAGGTCTAGAAGAAATATATAGAACTTCTCTCTCTCTCTCTCTCTCTCTCTCTCTCTCTCTCTCTCTCTCTCTCTAAAACTCCCCTTGTTCTTCCTTCGATATTCAAGATTGTAATGTATGAATGATCATCTGATATAGCTTAACATCACTTACATCTTTAACTCAACTTCATTCAGACTAATATAGCAATTATTCATGTGTTACTTACCACATTTTTATATTACATTTGTACCACTTTTTTTAATAAGGGTAAGGTCAACCAATAACATGTGGGTCTCATCTCTATTAGAGACTATTAGAAATATGATATATATAAATGTGGTATGAAAAATGCGAAGAGTAATGCTACACTTATCATATTTGTACCACCTTTCTAGTAAAAGCAGGGTTCACCAACATATGTGGGTCTCATCTCTATTAGAAAGACGGTACAAACGTGGTATGAAAAATGTGGTAAGAATATAATATATTGCTGGATTTGAGGCATTAATGTTGTCATGTATTAGGGGCATTTCTGTGCCCAAAATAGACTCCAACGTTATTTTTCTGAAATCCCCATGGCCAACCTGAAAGAGTAACCCTTCATTATTTTAGTTTAAATAAGTAAATCTAAAAAGCAAATATATTTCAATCCTGGCCATACAAGAAGTAAAAAGCCAAATAAAAACTTGTACTTTAGTTCTACTTCAATATGTAGGAGCTTCTTTTATTATTAAAAATCACATATCATACTTTCTTGTATTAATATATGATCAATTCACGGGAAGATTACTTACAATATACTCGACCATTATCTTTGCCTATTCCGAAGATTTTGGCTAACGATTAATCATTATTATCTGCGTGGCCTTTTCTTTCTCCATTGGGTGAAACCATTTTCGTTATATAAACATCCCCCAATGACAAAGCATCACAATCACGTTATATTGAAAAGAACCTACTCACAGCAAGGTGCACACATATATACCACTTCTAAAATTTACATAATTAATGGCTAGGTCAATCAGGTCGAGTGTGCTTCCTGTACTTGTGAAATTGCTCTTACTAACATGGCCTGCAATTCAAGTCGTCCACGGCCAAGAGGCATGTACCACTGCCTACTTCCGCGACGCGATATCATGCATGGTTGAGTGTAACAACAGTGGGAACCAAAGCAAACCACCAGATGCTGAGTATTCGGGTGAATGCAGTGAAAGTTACTACAGCTGCATGGAAAACTGCCCTGAGAGTCTGAGACATTATCAGCCCCTATACGACCATGATGACTAAAGCCAGCAGACAGAGCTTTGCTAAATTATGTCACACACACACGTACGTCAAATAAACAAAGCTTGTCTGTTAAAAGCTTTGATGAATTAATGAAGAAAAATAACTGCTGCAGTCAAATATATAAATGTTCTTTTCTTTTTCAAGGTAACTTGGCGGGTATCTCTTCAAACATGAAGATAATTTAAGTATATACCATTTCTTGAGTGTTTTCGACGAGGAAAGCTGCATGGAAACGCTTTGGTTGCTCTTTGTTTGCAGACTGCATTTTATCCCATGCAATGTAAATCACGCAACATGGTGGGACAAAGGGCTTTATAAAGTGCCAATCTCTCAAGTCCATCTTAGTTACTCCATACCCACATCACGTCCACTCTCACTTAAAAAAAATTCATGTAGATTAATAGCAGTTATATACTCAAGATGTGATGTGCTCTATATATATATATATGTTATATTATATGTCAAAGTTAGAGAGATAACCTTTATAGTGAGTGGAACGAAGCAGAGGTAAAATATCAAACTGTAATTAAAAACACAAGGAGATGGCAAATTAAAGAGGGAGGAGTGGATGATATTATTGATCTTTCTTTCTGTCTGTCTTTCCGTTGTACCTTTTGATTGCATTCGAGTGTTCTATTTATAGAGTAACTCGTATTATTACAATTTGACATTTACAACACTCAATGTTGAAAAAACGATCTTCCTGCATCCAAAGTCAATTTCCATTTTCATGGGTATTGAAAACTTATGCCAAAGTTGAAAACCCATTATGTGTGAGAATTGGAAAGTCTTCCAAGGTACTGTGGGCATTCACTACCGGCCAGTATTTTCAACACTCCCCCTTGGATGCCCACATGTCAACATCAGTTGCCTCGTTAAAACCTTGCTTGGAAAAACCCAGTGGGAAAAAACCATAGCGAAGGAAAAAGAGTACAACTTTACCATAATTGTTGATGCAGTGTTAAGTATGCTTATGTTGCCTCGTTAAAACCTTGATAGGTAAAACCCAGTGGGAAAAATCCTAATCGAAGGAAAAAGAGTACAACAAGCATGTATCATGGATGTTCCCCCTGATATATATCTCCCCCTGATTCCGCATTCTCCAAACTTAGTTGTTTGGTAAGTCGACGTAATCCGATAGTTTGCACTAACTTCTGAAACGTGCACTTTGGTAGAGACTTGGTGAACAAGTCTACCAGATTTTCATTAAAACGGATTTGTCTGACTTCAATAACTTTAGCCTTCTGAAGCTCATGTGCACTGAAAAACTTTGGAGATATGTGTTTAGTTTTATCGCCCTTGATAAATCCTTCCTTCATTTGGGCAACACAAGCTGCATTATCTTCAAGAATGACAGTTGGATTGTCTGTCTTCGAAGTTAGATCACATGAATTCCGGATATAATGGATCATTGATCTTAACCAAGAATACTTGCTTCATGTAAAGCAAGTATTTCTAAATGATTTGAAGATGTAGCAACTAATGTTTGCTTTGTTGAGCGCCATGAGATCGTTGTATCTCCATTCTTGAACACATATCCAGTTTGTGAGCGGGCTTTATGTGGATCAGAGAGAAAACCAGCATCTGCATATCCAACAAGGACCTGGTCATATGTGGAGTTCTTTGAGTAGGAGAGACCCATGTCTGTTGTCCCACGAAGGTATCGCAATACATCTTTGACACCCTTCCAATGACGAATTGTTGGAGCAGAGTTATACTTTGCTAACAAGTTAACTGAAAAAAGATATATCTGGTCTAGTACATTATGCTAAATACAACAAAGCACCTATTGCACTCAGATATGGTACTTATAGACCAATGAACATTTCATCATCTTCTTTTGGACGGAATGGATCTTTTTTAATGTCCAGAGAACGAACGACCATTAGTGTGCTAAGTAGATAAGCCTTATCCATGCCAAATCGCTTCAAACTTTTTTTCAATGTAAGCTGATTGGTGGACCAAAATTCCACTAGCACAATGCTCAATCTGCAGGCCGAGACAATATTTTGTTTTCCCAAGGTCTTTCATTTCAAATTCGCTTTTCAGATATTCAGCAGTTTTATGGAGCTCTTCAGGAGTTCCAACTAGGTTCATATCATCAACATATACTGCCACTATAGCAAATCCAGAATTGGATTTCTTAACGAACACACAAGGGCAAATGACATTGTCCTCTTTGATCAAATATTCACTGAGACGATTATACCACATTTGTCCAGATTGTTTCAGCCCATACAATGATCGCCTTAATTTGATCGAGATCATACCTCGTGGTTTCTTACTTGTTTCAGGCAACTTAAGTCCTTCTGGGACTTTCATGTATATGTCAGCATCTAACTCTCCATATAGATACGCAGTGATGACATCCATGAGTCACATGTCAAGTTTTTCTGAAACCATTAAACTTATTAAGTAACAGAACGTAATTGCGTCCATTACAGGAGAGTATGTCCCCTCATAATCAATTCCAGGTCTTTGCGAAAAACCTTATGCAATGAGTCGTGCTTTATATCTAGCAATCTCGTTTTTCTCAGTGCGTTTCCTTGTGAATACCCATTTGCAACCCACGGGGTTTACATCAAGCGGAGTTTAGACTACTGGTCCAAAAACACTTCGCATTTCCAAGGAATTTAATTCTGCCTGGATTGCATCTTTCCACTTAGGCCAATCATGTCTCTGTTTGCATTCATCAACAGAGCGGGGCTCAATATCATCACTTAAGATGATTTCAGTGGCTACTGCGAATACGAACATATCATCAATGATTATATCATTCTGATCCCACAATTCATTAGTACATGCATAATTTATGGAGATTTCTTTGCTTTCATGTACTTCTGTCTCTTCAGGGACATGTGTCTTATCAAAGACATTTTCTTTTTCTGGAAGTCCAGAATCATAAATTGTGGATTTGTCATTCATTTTCTCTTCATGAATGATTTCATTTGGATTCAGTTGTGCCCTCATCTTTCTCTTTCGAGGGGCTGAATCTTTTGAACCTAGTGGTCTACCACGCTTCAGGCGTGCACCAGATGAATCATTCGCTGCCACTTTATTTTGTCCAACAGGGACATCAATTCTTGCAGGTGCATTTGCAGCTGGTATATGTGATTTTGTCACTTTCATAGCATCATTAAATGCATCTGGCATTTGATTAGCAATGCTTTGAAGATGAATGATCCTTTTCATTTCATTTTCACATTGAATGCTTCGAGGATCAAAATGAGACAAGGTGGGAACAACCCATGTCAGCTTTTTCCGTTCTTCTGGAACGGTTTTTTCTCCCCCTAACGATGGGAAGACTGTCTCATTAAAGTGACAATCAGCAAAACGTGCTATAAACATATCACCTGTCAGGGGTTCCAAATATCTAATGATAGATGGTGAATCAAAACCCACATAAATTCCCAGTCTACGCTGAGGTCCCATTTTAGTGCGTTGTTGCGGTGCAATACGCACATAAACAACACAACCAAAAACTCGTAAATGTGAAATGTTTGGCTGATGTCCAAACACGAGTTGTACTGAGGAGTATTGGTGATTGGCTATAGGCCTCAATCGAACCAATGATGCAGCATGTAAGATGGCATGTCCCCATGCAGAGACTGGCAATTTTGTTTTCATAAGCAAAGTGCGAGCTATTAACTGAAGCTGCTTGATCAATGCTTCTGCTAAGCCATTTTGAGTATGGACATGAGGAACAGGGTGTTCAACATCAATGCCCAATGTCATGCAGTAATCATCAAAAGTTTGGGACGTAAATTCACCAGCGTTATCAAGTCAGATTGACTTAATGGGATAATCTGGGAACTGTGCTTGTAATTTAGTTATCTGAGCAAGAAGTCTCGCAAAAGCTACATTCCGAGTAGACAAGAGACAAACATGTAACCATCGGGTAGATGCATCAACCGAAACCATAAAATATCAAAATGGTCCACAAGATGGTTGAATAGGTCCACAAATATCCCCTTGAATTCTTTGCAGAAATGATGGGGATTCAGCATCAACCTTTAGTTGTGATGGTCTAATTACCAACTTCCCTTGAGAACAAGTCTTGCAAGGGTTATCATTTGAGATAGCAATATCTCTGCTCAATAATGGATGTCCATTAGAGTTGATAATGATCATACACATCATGGTGGATCCTGGATGACCCAGATGGTTATGCCAAAGCATGTAAACCTTTGAATCAATGAACTTCTGGTTCATGACAGTATGTGATTCAATTGTCCTTATGTATGTATAATACAATCCACTCGACAAACCACGCAACTTCTCCAATATACGCTTCTGGGTATCATTGGAGGTAATGCATAGATACTCCACGTTTTCTGCACTTTTCGTTTCAATGTGGTATCCATTTAGACGTATGTCTTTGAAACTCAACAAATTTCGAGTAGATCGAGTAGCGTACAACGCACTCTGTATGGACAATATTGTTCCATTTGGTAACATAATCTGGGCTTTCCCTGAGCCTTCAATTACATCTGAAGGTCCTGATATTGTTGTTACCCCTACTCTTGTAAGCATTAAGCTTGAGAAATACTTTCGATCACAAAGTATTGTATCTGTGGTTGCGCTGTCTGCAAGACAAATATCTCTGCCATTTCTCATGTTCTGAGAATAACCACAGTTTTTATCCATGCTTTCTGAGTAAATGGAATCACAGTTAACAAACAATTTATAACAAGAAATTTACATGCCACTTTTATTGAATCTGAAAAACTAGTTTTAGACAACAAGTTCAGCATAATAAAAATACATTAAACATAAATGATTTAATCGGACCGGTAGGCTTCATTTCCCATTTCCACAATAAAGTCTGAAACATCTAGGTGGGTTGTGTTCAACTGTCCTGATAAGTCACACATAGGATCAGGTATATCCATTAGTCTAGCCTGGTTGAGAAAATTAGTCTCGACACCCTTCTCCTTGATGGAGGCTTGATACAAATCCACTAGATGTTTTGGGGTACGACAGGTACGCGCCCAATGCCCATTGCCACCACATCTATGGCAGGCTCCTTCAGAGTTTCTGGGAGCATTGTTCATATGAACTTTGCCTTTATGGCAATTCACATTTTTGAAGCTCGGGCTTGAATTATGCCTCGGAACCTGGTTGTGAAACTGACCACCATGGTTCTTGCCTATCCTGGTCCATCGACCTCGCTTGTGGCCACGTCCTCGTTTATGATTATCACCACCAGAGGATGTGGCGTTCACTTCGAGGGAAGCAGCATTCACTTCTGGGAATGGTGCAGATTCAGTAGGTCTGGAATAATGGTTTCTCATCAGGAGCTCATTGTTCTGTTCAGCTACCAAGAGCACAGATATCAACTGGTTGTACTCAGTGTAGCCTCGCGCTCTATACTGCTGCTGCAAGAGCACGTTAGAGGCATGAAATGTACTGAAAGTCTTTTCCAGCAACATTTCCTCAGTAATGGTATCCCCGCAGAGCTTCATCTGAGAGATAATTCTGAACAACGCAGAATTGTACTCAGCCACAGACTTGAAATCCTGGATCCTTAGGTGAGTCCACTCATAGCGAGCTTTTGGAAGAATCACTGTTGTCTGGTGATTGTATCTGTTTCTCAAGGCATTCCTAAGAGCTAACGGATCTTCAACCGTTAAGTACTCGCTTTTTAATGCCTCATCAAGATGGCGGCGAATAAAGATCATTGCCTTCGCCCGATCTTGAGAGGATGAGTTACTCTCTTCCCTGATGGTATCTCCAAGATTCCCTGCTTCCAAATGGATCTTGGTATCCAGTACCCAGGTAAGGTAATTCTTGCCGGTAATGTCCAGGGCAGCATATTCAAGTTTCGCCAAGTTCGCCATTTTCTTTTCTGAAAGAAAATGAGATGTGTAAGAACTTGCAATAATATGTATTCCTGGAGGAATATAGTGTTAGAACTTCTGGTTCTTACAAATTTTTCATTTTGATCTTCAGGCCAAAATGACAAGCACTCGAAACTTCTGGCTCGAGATTTTCATGGTGAATGAGGAGGGCGATTGTACCGCACCACTCAAGTAGCAAGAAAATTAAAATACGCAGGGCAGGGTGGGCGATTATACTACTCCACCTAGAATTGCAATGAAATAAAACAGCAGGTAAATTTAAATTTACAGGGCAAGATGGGCGATTATACCGCTCCACCTAAAATTTGCAGTAAAATTAGATCTGTAGTCCAAGATAGGCGATGATACCGCACCATCTTGGATCGCAGTAAGATTAAATTTGCAGTTCAAGATGGACGATTATACCGCACCATCTTGGATCGCAGTAAAATTAACATAAATAAATACTGGGTTAGTAATCAATATCCAAACCAAACAAGAAATCAAAGATGTATGTAACCGTTAGTTGGAGAACTAGAAGCAGGCATGGAGCAAACAGTTCGTCGCGAGGGTATACCGCGCAGTTGAGGCAGAGGAAGAAGATGAACAGTAAAAACCTTAGCGGAAACATTTTTTATTTTTTTTTTGTTCGGCTGAGAGAAATGAGGGAATGATTTCTTTTGGCTTATGTAAATGAGACATGGTTATATTTAGAAACTCGTGTTGATAACGTGTTATATTATATGTCAAAGTTAGAGAGATAACCTTTATAGTGAGTGGAACGAAGCAGAGGTAAAATATCACACTGTAATTAAAAACACAAGGAGATGACAAATTAAAGAGGGAGGAGTGGATGATATTATTGATCTTTCTTTCTGTCTGTCTTTCCGTTGTACCTTTTGATTGCATTCGAGTGCTCTATTTATAGAGCAACTCGTATTATTACAATTTGACATTTACAACACTCAATGTTGAAAAACGATCTTCCTGCATCCAAAGTCAATTTCCATTTTCATGGGTATTGAAAACTTATGCCAAAGTTGAAAACCCATTCTGTGTGAGAATTGGAAAGTCTTCCAAGGTACTGTGGGCATTCACTACCCACCAGTATTTTCAACATTATACACATTTTCTCATGTGGGCTTTGAACAAATGTGCATGTGCCCTAGGATAATCTCTCATATGGATAGCCCCTAAATTAAAATCAACGTTGACCAAACCAGCCATTTTGGCATGATCATCCACAAATTATATAAGCCCTAAATCCTAATGAATGATTGTATCACAATTTATCATTCCATCTACCACTTTTTATAATTCTATCTTTAATTATGATGGTGCAAAAATATTAATTTTTTATTTTCATTGATGATAAGTGTTATAGATTCCACAACGTTGGATGTCAACCCTCAAGATAAAATCAAATGAACCATCACCGTCCCTCCCTTTAATATATGTGATGGGCCGCCCTTATCTCATGTTGCCCATTTTCATGGATTGGTTTTGCAACTACTCATGTTCTAGCAAAAATAAATAAATAAATAAAAATGCAACATATTATATAAATTATTATTATTTAAAAAATATTTACCTAACGACGAAGAAATGCATGAACACTAACCTTTGGATTTGATATCAAATTTTAAGCATAAATAAATGTGATTTTGATATTTTAATTTCAAATTTTGATATCAATTTCAAGGATGAGTGATCATAAACTTTTAATCTCCACTTAATTAAGAAAACGAAACGCAAACCATATATAATGTGCATAAAATAATTAATATGATGTAATCTTCATCTCGGAGCCTTACTTGGTCTTGGATCTGGTGCTTTTGGGTCAATGTCTTGTGCTTAAGATATTCAATGTAAAATTCTCCGTCAAACCACTCATTGACGCAAAAATTGAAAAATAATGTTGTAACGTAGGATGGACTTGAGGCCGGCTCTCTTGCCTTCAGGCATATGCCAAGGTTTTTTGTAGTCATTCCACATAAATATTTGATTAATTAGTTAAACAAGGACTACGCTACATGTTCTTGCCCATCAATTTAGTCCCCCAATTGCTAATCGATAAGAGTTTTTTTTTTGTTAGGTATGGTCAACGGCGTGTACTCGCTACAGTAAACAGCCGACAAACATGTTTTCATTAGTGCTTAAGCAACACCTTATACAAGTTATGGCCTACCTCAAAGAACACATAAACCCTTCCGGTGAAAAAGGTTATAGGCTTTTATATTAAAAACTTAGAAAGGTGTTGACTTTTGGAATCACATGCAGTGATAGGATAGATATGTCACAATCTCTTGCTTTGAAAGAAAGAGTTCAGAGATCGATGTACTCTTAATTGTAATGTCAAACAAAATTCAACTAAATAAAAGTTTCCTCTTATACAATTTGTCGGTTGAATTTAGTTACGTGTGATTAAATCATACAATATGTAAGTATGACATTGAATACCGAGAGCAAATTCGACACTGAATATGAGTAAAAGCTTTTTCTGTTATTCAATTTCAATATCACATTTGTAACAAATCCGATCACAAAGTTGAAATGATCTAGAAAAAATCAAGGTTATAAAAGACGCTAGGCGCTAATCGGGCAGCGGGTTGGAACCTAGTGCCTATGTAGCTAGGTGGGGTCTAGGCGGGCGCCTATGCGGACTAAGCGGATTTAAGTAAATCTATTATATTTCATGTAAATAAGTGTTTGTTTATACTTAATATATATATATATATATATATATATATATATATATTCATCATAAACTACAAAATAGAATGCCATATATATTATGAAGTATTGAAACATAATGAAAACATGGGGAACAAGCATATAATGTATGTATGTTTATTTAACTATTCAACAAGTCTCTTACAATTTATTGAAAAAATTAAAATACAAAATAAAAGTTATCTATTTTCTGTCTAAGTGAGTCGCAACCTAAGCGGGTGCCTAGGCGGGTCTGGGCGGGCTAGGCAGGTGCCTAGGCAGTCTAGGCGGGCGCCTTATCAGGTCTAGGTGTCCTTTCTTAATTTTCAAACTCCTAGACATTAATCGGGACGGTGGCCAACCGCCTAGTGCCGATATAGAAAAAATTTTAGAAAGCGGGTGCCTAGGCGGGTCTGGGCGGGCTCGGCGGGTGCCTAGACAATCTAGGCGGGTGCCTTATCAGGTCTAGGTGTCCTTTCTTAATTTTTAAATGCTTAGGCATTAATCAGGGCGCTAAGCGGAGATTTTTAGAACAGTGGAAAAAATTACATGCAAATCAACGAATAGAAAAATTTGAGATCAGTCAGCAAAACCACACCTACTCGAGACGCCAATATAAATCAACTGCATAACGACATGAAGTTGCAGTTCCATTCTAATTGCAAACTAAAACTCAGAAACTACATAATACACAGCAAACTCAAACTTAGTTATATACAATTTCTTAAGTATAAAACATACTAAAACCTAAAAAACATAAACCTCACAACCCTCTAGATTTGCATGGATCTACAAACCCCATCCTCTAGTGTCATAGTGTCATAGTGTCATCGTCGTCCATATTGAGCCCAGCCACTATCCTACCCAAAACGCTATATTTCATCATTGGTCTAAAATGGAACAAGCGTTGATCCAACAAACTAGTTGGGATTTGAGAAAAATAGAATCATATGAAGGAATAACATGATAATGAGAAGGAAGAACATGATGATGAGATGGACATGATGGTAAGAAGGAGGATATGTTGGACGTCAATCGGTAGGCAGCATAGTTCAGTCGAAACTCCCACCATCTAAATGTGGAAAGTGAGAGAGAGTGCTTTGCATATTTTGTGACTTAAAACTTAAAATTCTAGCGTTAACCATTCTAAAACTAAAACTCTAAAATCAAGACTAAATTATGGTTCTTTCACTCTAAATCAAATATATCAATAAATGATAACAAATTAAGACAAATAATTGAGAAGAAGTCGGTTTGGAATTTGAGTGAATCCAAATAATTATATGTTTAATTCGCTATTTATGTGAACCGAACCATAAGCCTCCAGTTATCATTAGACTAAGTGCTTGTGACGTTTTGCATGTTAATCTTGTTGTGAATCATATGATATAAGCCCACATTGCTCTATTTCTCTGACTTGGTCATTAATTTGAAGAACAACCGGAGATTAGACCTATAAACGGGTTGGTTTTATTGGGTCGGTTTGAACCTGACCCGTTAAGCTAAGAGGTCATCCAAACCCAACCCGTTAAACTAACAAGTCACTTAAACTCAACTCGTTATGTTAATGGGTCATCCGTTAACTCTTTTTTTTTCTTTTTTCTTTTTAATTTTGCAACAGTAACTCATACACAATTGCATATTTTTTCTAAGTAATAGATTAATAGGTAGAAGATAGAAATTAGAATGTAACACTAGTTTGAGAATACTTTGCATATGAATCAATCACATCCCGTAGAAATTATTTAGCAGGAGGGTTCAATGATGCTTCTCTTTGAACTCTTGGGCTCACACTTGCTAAATCATCGAGCTCATATGATCGTATCCCTTGGACCAAGGAGGTGCATATCATGATGAATTATAATGATCAGATCAAACGTTTAATGTTGCCAACCATACTGTTGATTGCGGTTTCCACCCATCATGTTTGAGCCTCGACCTGCTGCAGAGCCAAACATCACATAACTCATAAATTTCAATTTTTATATAATTGAACAAGAAATATAATGAAGATGGGAGTTCTACAGACTTGAGAATGACGGCAAGAGGAGTATGGTTTTGAGAAGGAAATAGGGATTAGTTTTCTTTTAATGAAATTATGTAAACATCCTCACTAATGGGTCTTAACAGGTGTTAATGGGTTCGAGGGTGAATCAGAAATAACCTATAAAATAACGGATGATTAACGGGTCCATCCGTTAACAACCCGACCCGTTAAACATCCAAATATTAATTTTAACGGATTGGGTGGGGTCGGGTTGGGTCCAAAATGCCACCTCTAGAGGGTGAAGCTTTCTTTTGGTCAAACAAATGATAATATATTTACGGGGGAAAAGTGAAGAGCGATGTCACTCTTCCCTTCCCAGTTCCCACCCGGAGTAGGATTCTCTCCCCTCCTTTTTCTCCTCCCTTCCCTCCCCTCTTATTTGAACGGTCACGGTTAAGTCATGTTAACATCTTATATTAATTTTATATAAAAAGAGAAAAACAAAATAGATAATGTAAGAGGAGGGGAAGGAAGGAGATGGAAAGAGAAGAGGAGAGAATCCTAGTCCTTCCCACCCCTTAGTTTGCTCCTCTTCCCCTGCCCATTTCAAGGGCGGTCTGTCCCCCCTTAAGACACCTACTTTGTTTTATCTTAAACATGAAGACCTAAATTAGTAAACCAAATCTAGCAGATCCCGATCAATATGTCCTAATATTACTGTTTAGCCATTACTTTACTCTTTTTCTTCCTCGTCAATCTGTTTACCGAACAACGGTTCTGTATTGCTCAATTGCTTTCCACAATGCGCTCGCATGACGGCCTACTCTTACCTGAAGCAACCTCAAAGGCACAAAGCCTCAAACCCTCAACTTCCTTTATTGTTACACCCACCAAAAACAGCTAGCCAAATTTTAACACATCCCAATGAGCCCCATGTATAAAAGAACTTGCCTAGAAACAAGGGATTCTACAGTGATGCGACATGATTCTAGACATAAAGAGAGTGATAAATCACCGGTTACACTCAACATTTTGCTCTAGAATTGGGTATGTGACTATTCTCTCAAATTTAACCCGTTGTATGCATGTTATTGGACCATTTTATGATAGAATGTTGTAGAGTAATGTTCTCTTACTAAACTATATTGTTGAGCTGTGAATCTGAACTGCACATTATGAATTATGAAAAGAATTTACTTAAGCAATAGTGGTTCATCACGGATACCGTTAAGGCCAAAGTATGCAATTGCCTCATGTTTCTTTGAAGTTCTAACACTTTTCATTGAGCATGGTTCTCATGGGGGCAAGATGTTTGACAAAATGTCTCACAGAGGCCGAGCTAGTGTAAGGAGCCAAGGTAGCCAGGCAAAGTAATGTACGAGCTTCGTCTTGCTCCGAGAATTAAATATTTTGATTTTGCAACCAACAAATGTTGTGTATGACAGTTGTATTCTACATACACATTTTTTCTGTTCTCAAGTAAGCAAACCCAGAAGTCCCAACACTTTTGAGACCCTGTCGTGACACGCTACATCAGAGAAAAATACACGATTGGTGCTTGAGAGACCCATGCTAAATGCCTAAAAGCCAGTTCATTTTGTTAAGGCCTTACAATATTAGTTCTGATGGGGCCATTCTCTTATGTGAAGTCGTGGGTGTTTCAAGACCAGAAAGAAGCCTTTTCTTTTCCATTTCTGGCCTAACTTCTAAAGTAGCTTACCGTCTCCTGCAAGTCTACAACTTTATGAAGTAGGCAGTTCATAATTTACAGAAACTTTTGTTTTCCCTTATTTTTTATAAAATAAAAAGAAAAAAGTTACAAAATTGATTAAGTTTTGGGGTGAGGCTACAACATGCCAGAGTATTGAATACTTCGTCGCTTAGGACAACCGATGGATTGCATCTAATCGTTATAAGTAGCAGAGTATTCAATGTTCAAGAGTATTTTAAACCTTTTTTTGTAATTTTCAAAAGGTGTGTGTGAACTAAATCGTCATGTAAGTATTGTTCATCAAGTATTGACTTTACCCTTTTGAAAAGGAATTGGTTTTTTTCTTGAGACATGAGTGGAGCCTATGAAAGATTCGAACTTTTAGCTGAATGCTGGGGTTTGTGCATTTGTTGTATAGTTGGACAATAATTTACTCAAAAATAGTACTCTCTTTGTCCTCAGATCCTTCAAATTACCAGGGGGACAGTTTACAAGACAACACTTTCTTGAGTGTTGGACTGTTTAGCCCAGAAATTGATAATCCAACTTGTTTGATCCTTGGTTTGGTCCAATCATAATTTGGGTGACTCCAATTTCCAGAGTAGGGTCCTTGAAATGACATATGATTCTCTACTAACTGGCATGACAAACATTTTCTGTCTATATATCAATTTTTTCATTTTTTTTTCTTTTATATTTGTTCCTTTTGCCATTCTTTCTCTGTTTCTCACCAAGATTTGTTATTGGAATCACGCAGGGTTAAACATCAGTGGATCGTGGGAGGATTGTATCGTTCATAATGCACCAGAACAAAGATAAATATGATCCGTGTGACACTTAACATGTTCTTTCAAGGAGATAAACTTACACGAGATGCCACAGTAACGATCTCTTAAGTCAATCACACAATGTCATGTGTTTTAAGTTTTCTGCATGATAATGTCTAATTGACTTGAGATACCATCATTGTGTCATCCTCTGGTGCATAGAAGTTCTTCACCAATGCAAGGAATAGACTTGCCCCTTAGCATGAATGTTCTGATTTGGTGTTTAAATTTTAATATTTTCTTCAACATTAGATATTCTTACCCAGCTGTAATATCTCAAATATGGTGACTTATTAGACACCTCCTAGTATTAGATTAGGAATGAGATATTGATTTGAGAGCTTCATTAATCTTAAACAAAAACAAATCATTTCCTTGAGAAGATTTCATTTTATTTTAGAGCCACAAAAGTCTTTATGTGGGTCTGGTGCAATGCCTGGGGATGAAAACTCCCAAATCACCTTGTGGCCAGGTTTTGTCTGCTTGAAATTAATTAAATTAGCAGCCAAATAAACCCCCACCTTAATTTTGTAGCATAATTATTTTTGGCAGAGAACGTGACAAACCACTGCTTAATCCTGTTTTAATGAAGTCTAATCAACTGTTTGCTAAATATCTGCTGAGATCAGCAAAACCTTGACTAAATCTATCAGTCCCCTTCTTGAATAGAAGTTTCCTGTTAAAATCTCTGTTTCTATCAGAAGCTAGAGCTTGTCCATGATTTCTATACAATATTTTGACGGCATTATATTATTCTTGCATTAGCAATTGGATACTTCTAAGCAAAGAAAATTGAAACTTGAGTGCACGGAACAAACACCCGTTCAGTCAACTGATTTGAGCTACATGTGCGATATTATAGTTAGTTAATGAACTTCATTCTTCTTTTTTTCTGAGAAATAAGTCTTCTGTTGTTACATTTTTTAAAATTATTATCTCATTCCATCTGTCTGATAGATAGTGAGTATTCAATTAATAGCTAGGTCCTTGGCTGACCGAATTAGATCCTCTCCTGAGCATAAACTTAAGAGCCTCCTGACTAGCGCACGTGGGCTGTTGGATTTTGATTCAACGGCTACAAATAGAGAATCCCTTTAAAACTTATAATAATTGTAATTGTTGGATTTTGATCCAACGGTCCACGTAAACTAATCAACAGACTCTTGAGCTTGTGCTTAGGAGAGGATCCAATTCCTTGGCTGACTAATGGCTTGATTTGAGCAGACAAAAGAGGTAAACTTGAAGGTAGTTCTGAGTTTGACCAACCTTAATTTTTTATCAATATTATTCACAGCTAACCAGACAAGGCCACGTGTGAAGGACCTCCATAGCCTCCTCAACTTCCCTCACATTTCCATTTTTTATTTTTCGGATTTATTTTATTTTTGAATATACATCTTTTCCCGAAGTCCCCTCCAGAATCTGTTATTTATTCATTTCCCTCCACCCTTTCTTCTCAGCTGCTACACAGAAACCACATTGAGCAGCCTTCTATTGCCAGCTCATACAAATACGTAGCACTTTCTCTCCCTTTGCTCTTTAAGCACTTTCACCCTTCTTCCACTTTTTTTTCTCCTGCAAGGCACCTTTTCATGTTACAAAATTCAGTTCAAAAGGGAAGAGAGAATCTGTTTTTTCTTAGAGTTTCAGGTCTTAACTGATCAAAATCAGACCGAAATTCCGGTGAATTTTTCGATTCATTGCTTGTGTGTCACAGTGAATGACGTCCTAGAATTGGCTCGGACCAAAATTTTCTTTTTTAATTTTGCTTTCGAATGTTGCCAAGGATGATTCCCAGCTATAATCCAAATGACAGTGAATATGATTTGAAGCTTCTGGAGGACCTGACAACAAATGCATATGAAGTACAGCAGCAGGTGTTGGAAGAGATACTAGTGAAAAATGCACAGACCGAATATCTGAAGGGCTTTCTCAATGGCCACCATGACAAGAAGGATTTCAAGAACAAAGTTCCTGTTGTGAATTATGAAGATGTCAAGCCTTACATCGAGCGAATTGCCAATGGAGAGACGTCTGAGATCATCTCGGCTCAAAAAATCACTGAGCTCCTCACCAGGTACGAAAAGTATATGGTTACAAGTACAATTTCTTATGTTTCATGAATTTTAGTTCTAATAGTTATGTTTTTTCGCAGCTCGGGAACTTCGGGAGGACAGCCGAAGATGATGCCTTCAACCGTTGAAGACTTGGACAGGAAGACATTCTTTTATAATCTCCTTGTGCCTGTGATGAACAAGTGAGAAGCTACCTTTTTTCTCCTTTTTGCTGTGTTTATATTAAATTTTACTGTTGGTTCTAAATTGATGTAACAGTGAAAAACAAGGTAACTGAGAAATTATATTTGTTTCAAATTCAGGTATGTGGATGGCTTGGACCAAGGGAAAGGAATGTACCTCTTGTTTATCAAACCGGAAATTAGTACTCCTTCCGGATTAGTGGCAAGGCCTGTCCTGACCAGCTACTACAAGAGCAGTAACTTCCGCAACCGGCCTTTCAACCGGTTTAACATCTGCACAAGCCCGGATGAGACCATCTTGTGCTCAGACAGCAAGCAGAGTATGTACTGCCAGTTACTCTGTGGTTTAGTACAGAGGGATGAGGTCCTGAGGGTCGGTGCAGTTTTTGCGTCCGCTTTCCTCCGGGCCATCAAATTCTTAGAGGACCACTGGGAGGAGTTGTGCTCAAACATAAACTCAGGTATTGTCAGTGCCTGGATCACTGACTCCAGTTGTCGAAACGCGGTGTCTTTAGTCCTTAGTAAACCGAATCCAGATTTGGCCGATTTGATCAGGCACGAATTTAGTAACAAGTCAACGGAAGGGATAGTTAAGAGGCTTTGGCCAAGAACAAAGTACATTGAGGTTATAGTCACAGGGTCCATGGCTCAGTATATCCCAACTCTTGAATTCTATTCTGGTGGACTGCCTTTGATTTCAACAATGTATGCTTCTTCTGAATGCTATTTCGGGATCAATTTCAACCCGCTAAGCAAGCCGCATGATGTTGCTTACACCCTCCTTCCGAACATGGCCTACTTCGAGTTCCTACCCGTGGAGAAACACCATGAAGAGGTAGCCCCGTGCAACGGTGTTTCTGGTCAAGATTGCGCAAACGCAGATGAGGAGGAAAATTTAGAAACAGTTGATCTAGTGGATGTGAAGCTTGGTCACTATTATGAACTTGTTGTCACAACTTTTACAGGTACTTTTACTTCCTATTTTTAGATCCGAGTCTGACCCACATGCTTCATGTATTTTATGTTTCATTTCTTAAACGTGACAGCAAAACTTTTACCTTGCAACTATAAAATACTGCATTAGTTTTTTGGTATCCCACTCACTAACTCGAGAGATTCTTGTGTGTCACTAGTTGTATACAACTATATGTCTGTCTCTCTCATCATGTGACTAGATAGGAGATGAGATAGACATACACATGGTTGTTTATGACCGATGACAGGGAAGATTTCTCCGCTAACTCATGATCCGACTCTGAATTTTCGGTCTTTAATTTACCTCATCATAGTAGTTTTATCAATCTTCTTTTTATACTGTTTACACAGGGCTATACAGGTACAGAGTTGGTGACATTCTATTGGTGACTGGCTTCCACAACAAAGCTCCTCAGTTCAGATTCATGCACAGGAGAAATGTGGTTCTGAGCGTCGACACGGACAAAACCAATGAAGAAGACCTTCTAAACGCCGTCACGCAAGCAAAGCTCCTGCTGGATCCCCTCGGCTTCCTCCTCATCGAGTACACCAGCTACGCGGACACCTCCTCAATCCCAGGCCACTATGTGCTGTTCTGGGAGCTCAAGACCAAAGAAAACAACGACACGATAGAACTGGAGACCATCATTATGGAGCAATGCTGCTCCACAGTGGAACAATCCCTGGACTCGGTGTACCGGAGGTGCAGGAGGAAGGACAATTCCATAGGACCACTGGAGATCCGGATTGTGCAGCATGGGACTTTTGATGCACTCATGGATTTCTCTGTGTCCCAGGGATCTTCTGTGAACCAGTACAAAACTCCCAGGTGCATCCAGTCAGAGGAGGCCATTAGGATTCTGGATTCCAGGGTGGTGGGAAGATTCTTCAGTAAATCAATTCCTCTATGGGAGCCATTTAGAATAGAGACTCAATAATTTGACTGACATAAACAAAAACATGGCCACTCCGGGATTTGATTCATTTCCCTGGAAATGTTAACTGAGAACCCAATTTCATGGTTTGATTTGTACAAGTTCTTGTCTTATATATTCTGTGGTTTCCCTCTCATTGTGTATGTTGGATTTGGATTAAAATTTAGACTACTTTTTAGAAAGGTTGGATTAAAATTTCTCTTCTCTCAGTTCAAAAGCTAAAAATTATAGAAGGCCCTTTTTTTTGGGTGAAGAAAAGTTTAGGGGGAGATTGGTTACTCTCACCACCAATGCCAGGGCATACCCACAAACCTCGAGTCTGAAAGACTTATGCGTGATACCTAATTGTCAGCTGTCACTGATATGAATTTATGTAAGAATTTATAGATCGCGCACCAACGAGAACTGCTAGCAACGGGACTCGAATCTTGGTGGCAAGACACACAAAAAAGAGACCTTACCAACTGAGCCAACCAGCTATAGAAGGCCTTGTTTTCCAGTGGTGAAGGGAAAGGAGGCAAATTAAGGCTAAGATGCAGCCACGCCTGCATGTGGGAAATTAGGCAAAACGACCATGGAGATAGGTAAGGGGGACAATGAGAGCAAATCAAGGAGACACAGGAAACTGTACAAGCAAAGGGGGCCGGGCATAAATAATACTAGTCAAGTCTGTATATGCATATATAGCTAGCCAAGCACTTTGGCATTTCTCGCATGCATTTATTGGGAAAATGTGGTCTTAACCACCACCAGCTCTACCCCAGATAGCTGCACAGCGGAGGCGGAGGAGGAGGAGAAGGAGGGCCTGCCCTCGAGTCTCATGTCCTCTCTCTCTCACTCACACGCCTCTTCCTTTGGATCTCATGATGATACAAACTTATATGGCTCCACTCCACTCATTCACTTCTATTCAATCATTCTTCTTGTTTCTTTTCTCTTTTCGAAAATCTTCGCAATGTACCCCTTGTAAATATCGATTTTTACAGAAATGTCGGCAACCTAATTACGGATATATCGATTGAGAATTTCGAAATCAATATCCTTAATCGTTGACTATCCACGAAAATGATGGAAATGTACCTTGGAATTATGACCTTCTTCCGACTTGTTACATGGACTTGCAATTATAAACGAGCCAATTTACTTTGCACAATTAAAAATTTCAGCAATTGAGGGTTATTTTCGTGCATTTAAAACGAACAAAAAATGTGACAAATATGACGGTAGGGTGACACGTTTTAAAAGATTAGAGGCCTCAAAACCCAAAACCCTAAACGTAGACTTTATTGTTCTCTTATTCTTGAGGACAATGGAGAAGACACATAAATGAATTAGGATGCAATCTCAATCTGTGCATAATATTGTTTAGGTATAAATGGAAGTTTAACTTACTTGGCCAGTACTATTTTTAAGTTTTTCGTTTTGCTCGGGACCAGTACTATTTTCTAACCGGGCATTTTAGGTGTCGGTCTTTCATGCATGACAACCCAAATTAGCTTAAACTATACGTTTGTTTAATTTGTTTGAATCGCTGCTTAGAGTAATTGGTTTTGCATGCCTCCAATTTGGATTACTAAACGAATTGCAAAATCGATCTGCAATACGAAAGGCTATTACATGTCAGTACTATTACTTACTTTAAATCTTTAAATCAGAGAAAGCAATCGCACATAGTTGTTCAGGTATTAAATAAACGTATTTGTGTTGAGAGATCTAATATATGGTTTCTCATATGAAATAAGTTATTTTATAATGTGTGACATACTTTTTTATTCTCTTATGTGTTAGTAAGCGCATGATATGTTGGAAATCAAAATGATCTTTAATATACTTTACGTACCCATTCATGATAAATAGACATGCATATCATACATATTATGAAGGTACTGAGAAGATGAACTATGCTAACAAGTAACACTCGTCCTCAGTATTAGGACTTAAGTAATTCTCAGTCTCAACCCTCCCATTTCACGAAGAACAAGGGATACTAATCTAACTCATTTATGATCTACGTACACCTCTAATACCATGTTAAATGTAAATGTGTAGAAGTTAATGTCTTTCACTCTCAATACTGTACACTTGAAGGGGAAGACCAACAAAAATAAGATGGATGTCACTGCTTGCTCCGCATCCCCACATATACACACACACAGACATTTGTGAATTGTGGTTGGCATTTGACAAATAGTAATCAAAGAGAGAGAGAGGTAGCTCTCACTCTCTCAGCTGTGTATCAAGAAAATACAGAAAGAAAGATCCGACAGGCCTCACGTATGCTGTGCTGGGGGTCATGCATGCATGTTGGATTGGAGATATTGAGAGAGAGAAAGATGACCAGCTTCTGCAGCTGTCTCTTTTGGCTCAAACCCCCAGCAGGTTGTGCGTCCTTTTTGTTAGCCCCACTTTATAATTTGACATGCAAATAGAACTGGGATTGGGACTTTCCTGGTTGCTCTCGTTCTGTTTCGGATAAGGTCATGTCATTCTGCCATGCTCAGAAAACGAAACGACATCCGGCATGGGTCATTCGTGCTTTCTCCAGATATTTATATAGCCTGTGGTTTTGGATGATAGTCATGTGATACAAACAAGGATGGGGTTTTGCCACTTCCATCGATTTCCAATGTCGATATTTATACATCACATAAATTATAATGAGATTCCTTGAGATTTTGAGAGTATGTTTAGCTATAACTAGTATTTAAACATGCGCGATGCTGCGGGATGTAAAATTCTGTTAAACATGTGAAATATATTAAAATCTATTTACATTCATATTAGAATCTAAAAATGATCCAAAGTGTATATGGAGATCACAAAATATAAATGTCTTGAATAAATGTATAAAATCTTAAATGCATTTAGACACACATACCATCTGAACAAAAGGGTTAGGGTTCTTGGTATGCTACAATGTAAAGTAGCTAGGTACAAATATCATCCATATTTTTTCTATCTACATTATGAGCTGCTTATCATCCAAAATACAATAGATTGGTTAACCAATCAACTTTTCAAAAATTGATCAGAGTTCGAAAGTATGTGATCTCATATCCCTGGTTGCTCATCCCTATACATGTAGCACAATAGCTATACAACTCCATCATCGCAAGTCCTCACATCATCTTTCATTGCATCCCTGAAAAGCAAAGTGATTCAAAAATGTATTTGCCCAAAAGTTTAAGGTATTTACCATATGTTTCCTTCAGTCAATTGAAGAAATCTGACATTTTAGTAGATGGGGTTTGTTCAAAAGAATAAAAATTATTCCTCAGTTGTTCAAATTAGACACTAAATTCTTCAAGAAGCATAATAAGATAGTGTCCTCGTATATATTGATTGTTTATTGATTACGTAATACTTATATATTGACTATTTATGATTCAATGTTTAGTTCTCCACAATACATAGTTAATATATGGTAATTACATTGAGATCAATAAATCATCAATATGAGATAATTCTGTACAAAGATCTATTTATCAATTGCGAAAGCATGCTAAGCATAATTTTTGTTGTGCGTTTCAGTTCACATATAAATATTCCAGTTTAAATTCACATCATCTATGTACATTTCAGTTCACTACGCAATTTGCCAATCTCAATTTCAGTTCACATATATTAAATTAGTTCACCTTCATATACACATTACATGTCCCACACATTTGACATTTCAGTTAATATTCACATAAGTCACATTCACACATAAAATATATAATTACCTCAGGCAAGCAATTCACCCTCCACATAATATGCCCCTAATTCTTCTGCTTTTCTTTTACAAATATTGCAGCGCTTCTAAGAAGAAACATACCTAATAAGATGTAATAACTATCAAACTCATAGAAATATAAACCCACATTCCATTATGTTGCCAATAAACTAAATACTCAAAAGTTCTTTTTGACATTGCATCATCAATCCCTTTATAAACCAGAAAAGCAAATCATATTTCAATTGCAGGAGAATAAAAATAAAAGAAAATCAAAATGTAAGACTAATTATAACAGGTTCAAGGATGTGATTCATCATATACTGTCATTACAAAATAATATAGAAATGAATATATTCTTCAAGAATGGGAAAAAAAAAAAAAAAAGCCCATCATTAATGTTACATGCAGCTCCTTAGGAAAATATCCTGCATCAACAGCATCACGGGTAGCTCAAATTAAGTAAAAGAGAAGAAAGAAATGTCAGATTTATGTTATCCATACTGCCAAAAAAAAAAGATTGAATTAGATTGAAGCTGACCATTTTTTAATAAAACTAAACGAAAAAAAGTAATCACAATTAAGTTAACCTCTTCTTCTTGTATGGAGTAAATCTTGTCCGCTGTTTTACTTCTGCGTATACGCATTGTTTACTGTTTAGACACAAAAATAACATATTTAAAATCCTCAACACCATTACAAAAACTATATGCGCAATATTATTTACAGATAAAGGATGAAGATTTACTAACAGAACAATGGGTTGTAATAAATTATCTTCAACCAATTAGGCATGAATCTTTACTTATTAAACAACACCAAATTTAGAAAAGTAAGGAAATTGATACCAAAAACTTCAACTGTCACACATATAGCTATAAATTTTAAATCAAGTACTTTTTCATCTTCTTAAGAGCAAGTCCACCCCTAAAAAATGCGCTGGCACTCAGCCCATTTAATCTATTCAGTGAACAGTGATAGACCCCATGAACAATTTAATTGACCAAATGCATCTCCACCCCTAAAACTAAATAGCCTAGTCAATTTTATTAAAATATTATTAAATTTTATTATAAAGTAATAAAAAAAAATGCTTGTGGGAAAACCAAACGGAGGGCATTTTCACCACTCCCCTGTTCATGAACAGTACACAAGAGTTTGGGTTTTAGTATAGAAATCATTTCTAAATTGTTATGCACTCTTGTACCGATTCGATCTCCACCGGTTGTCCTCCCACTTAACAACTAACTATTTTAACCCAATATCATTATTGTTCTACTAAAAAACCATCGAGGGGCCATGCTCGATGGAACCACTTGCACCCTTTACCATATGTAATGCATGGTTATACATAGCGATATGTAGGACTCAGTGATAGACATGGGCGGAGCCACCCACAAGGCTAAGGTGGGTTGTAGCTTAGAGAGGTTTTTTTTGCAAGTGTAGTGTATATACACACTTATTTTTATTTCTCATACATTTCTCTCAGTTTTCGACATTCGAATTGAATGAATTAATGATGATCAATGACAAAAAATTAATAAGGGTGTGTGAATAGCACTATCTTTTTTCAAACGCATGCTTTAATGACTTATGTTAATGCATGTAAGCCTATATATAGCCTATATAGCCCACTCAATTCTAATACAGGTTGTTATTTCATGTATATTTAGTAGAGGATAGATAATAAATAATACTTTTATGCTACAAGTAATAAATTAGTTCTATCTTCCCTCCCCCTTCTATCCTATTCGTTAAAGAAAAAGACCATTTATCCTATGCGATTTAGCCTCTATACTTCTTACTCAAGAAAAGAAAAAGAATTTTATTTTAGTTCACAATTAAATCCCTATCTCCGCAATTCTTTACTTTTCGTTGCAATTTTCCAATGAATGCAATCTTTGATACGTTCTTAATCGCTTTATTTACTTATTCTTGGTTTATTTAGCAAGTTAATTATTTATATGGTCCTTGAAGTTGTCGGTTAGGGTTATGATTTCAAGAATTGTTTATATTCTATTGTCGTTCTTTTATACTGATTAAAAAATAAACATGTGATTTTATGGTACTAATTTCAACTAGCCCACCCAAGAAAAAAATTATGGCTTCGCCATTGATTATAGATGACTCATTGTGTGGTTCATCAAAATCTCCACCCTCTTATAGTAGAATTCATTAATTGTAAACAAAATTTCTCCCTTTTAATATTTTGCTTAAATAATCCAAACCATTTTTTATTTTATTTTATTTTTTGATCAGGGGTGGTCCCTAAAATTGGAACTTTCAATCAATATAGTTTCTGAAATAGCAAGTCTATCAATTTGTCTCTGGAAATGAAACCAACAAATCAAATTGGTCAATCTGTCTAATTTTCAATTATGTATTAATGTGGCACAGGAATGAGTATTACTTATCCAATCACATCAGGGCACGTGAATTAATAATAAAATCCAAATTTTTATAAAGATTTAAAAACTAAAATAAAAATATATAAAAATAAAAAAAATCGTCTTCTTCAAGGTTCTCTCCCCGTTCGAGTGCCCGATTGTTAAAAGTTAGGGTTTTTATCTCCGTTGTCGATCAAAGAAGAAGGCTCTCAAGAGTCGCAAGATCAAAGACCACGATGTTCCTTTTTTCAGTTTTAGTTTAAACTCTTTATCTTAGTTTTTAACTATTTTCAAAAATAATTTTTACATAGCACCATATAATTGGATAGGTGAAATCCATTTATGTGCTAGCAGAAAATTTAACGAAAAGATCATATTTTTTATTTTAAGCATGTTCTAAAAATCTCCACCTAGCATCGCTTAGGAGTTAGGCAGCTGGCCACTGTCCCGATTAATGTCTAGAAGTTTGAAAATTAAAAATGAGCGCCTAGATCTGCTGAGGTGCCCACCTAGACCGCCTAACCCGCCTAACCCACCTAGACTCGCCAAGGTCGCGACTCACTTAGACAGAAAATGAGATTACTTTCATTGCCATTTTATTTTTTCAATAAATTGTTAGAGAGTTATTGAATACTTAGATGAACACACATTATATGCTTGTTTCTCGTATTTTCATTATGTTCCAATACTTCATAATACTTCATAATGTATATGTCATTCTATTTTGTAGTTTATGATTAAATTTTATATATTCTAAGCATAAGCAAAAGTTTTACTTAAACCGCCTAATCCGCTTGAGTGCCCACCTAGGCGCTAGACCATA
Source organism: Heteromeles arbutifolia (assembly GCA_024362995.1). NCBI lineage: Eukaryota > Viridiplantae > Streptophyta > Magnoliopsida > Rosales > Rosaceae > Heteromeles > Heteromeles arbutifolia. Next base: position 28,539,031 of record JANCRC010000006.1, read on the forward strand.
GCCCATCGTTCGACTAGTGCCTAGCTTCTTTTAAAACCTTGATATCATAAACCATTTTAATTGAAAGGTCAAATTTTAAGGGCCAAAGATAGAAACTTTTTTTCTCCTTTTGAAGACACAAATTATTTGGGTTGTGTAAGGAATGACTTTCACAATGGACTAAATATCGGCGCGTTATTTGGGACCAAAGTAAGCCAGCGGGAACAAGTTTTGGCCCAAACAAAATACAGTCGAAACGGAGAAGAAGGAAGTCCTGCCCACTAACCAACTAACTTCCTGGCGCGCTCCCAAAGCCCACTTAAATTTCCTGGCGACTCATCCACGGAGGGACTCACCAATAGTGGCTTGCACTCTTAGGCACACAGACCGCCCGATCCACGTCACGACTTCCATTTCCAAAATCTCTCCGAACCTAAGTTGGAAATGAATCGAAGAAAAGAAGCGTGACTGGGAAGCCGCCGGTTTTGTCTCTCACATAATCTCAGAACTGTAAAGCAGAGCAGCTCAGCAAAGATTGGACAATAGTCCAGTCCTGAGTGGGACAACAATCCGAAATAGATAGGTAGGATTAGATAGTGAGAGAGAGAGAGAGTGAAGCAAGCTGAGGAGGCCGGGCCATGATGATGCCGCCGGAGCTTCAGCCGCGGTTCTTCCGTCCGTACATCTCCCCTTCGGCGAGCACTTCCTCCTTGGGCAACGGCTCCCCAAACCCTAGCTCCAGCCCCAACGACTCAATCTTCAACAATGGTGGCGGTCCTTCTAGATCTCTCAAGAACTCCCGATTCTCCCCCTCCTCCTTCGCCCACAACGCCCGAATCGCCGTTGCACTCGTCCCCTGCGCCGCCTTCCTCCTCGACCTCGGCGGTACTCCGGTGATCGCAACCCTAACCTTAGGTCTCATGGTCTCCTACATCGTCGACGCCCTCAACTTCAAGTCCGGTGCTTTCTTCGGCGTCTGGCTCACCCTCGTCTTCTCCCAGATCGCCTTCTTCTTCAGCTCCTCCCTCCTCTCCACCTTCACCTCCTTTCCCCTAGCCGCCCTCGCCGCCTTCCTCTGCGCCGAGACCAATTTCCTCATCGGCGTCTGGGTCTCTCTCCAATTCAAGTGGATTCAAATCGAGAACCCTTCAATCGTTCTCGCGCTCGAGCGCCTCCTCTTCGCCTGCCTCCCATTCGCCGCCTCCTCCCTCTTCACCTGGGCCACCATCTCCGCCGTAGGCATGACCAACGCTTCGTACTACCTCATGTCCTTCTCTTGCCTCTTCTATTACCTCTACTCAATTCCCCGCATCTCCTCCTTCAAAACCAAGCACGACTCCAAGTACCACGGCGGGGAGGTCCCCGACGACAACCTCATCCTCACGCCACTGGAGGGTTGCATCCACACTCTCTATCTCCTCTTCTTCCCTCTCCTCTTCCACATTGCCTCTCACTACAACGTCGTTTTCTCTTCTGCCGCTGCAGTTTCCGATCTATTTCTCCTCTTCTTCATTCCATTTCTCTTCCAGCTTTATGCCTCGACCCGGGGCGCGCTTTGGTGGGTCACGAAGAATCCGAACCAGCTGCGCGGCATTCAGGTGATGAATGGAGCTGTTGCACTGGTGGTTGTGGTGATATGTTTGGAAATTAGAGTCGTTTTCCATTCGTTTGGGCGGTACATTCAGGTGCCCCCGCCGTTGAATTACCTTTTGGTGACCACTGCAATGCTCGGAGGTGCATCTGGAGCGGGTGCTTATGCGTTGGGCATGATATCTGATGATTTCAGCTCCATGGCTTTCACTGCTTTGGCTGTTGTAGTTAGTGTTGCTGGAGCTATCGTTGTTGGGTTTCCTATATTGGTATGCAGTTACTTCCTTATCTTCATGTCTTTTATCAGCATACATGAATTCTGTTAGCTACAAAGTATAAAAGGAGTCTACCCTGTTGAAAATTGGTTTGCAGCAGATATGGTTAGATAAGACTGTAAATCACTGTAAGCCCTAAGAATGCTATTTGTTAGGACGTTAGCTCTACTTTCAATTTTTTTTTTTTACATAATTCTTTGTGCTGTTGTGATGTATGAGCTTACATTGTGCCTCGCTTCATATTTGGTTGGAGCATAAGTCACCAGTAGTGCATTGATGTAATCTTTCATATTCAATTTTTGAACATTTCTGAAAATGAAGTGTTGGCCGGAGTGTTTCATTACTGTGTCAAAATGCTAGTTACCTTTGTGGTGGTGTAATCTTACAAACTTGAGGATAGTAATGTGTTGTAGACAAAATTCTCTAAACTGAACTTCATATTGTTGTGTGGTAAGCTTGTAATTGGAATGTGGAATACTGAGTTTATCGCATTATGAGCGACTCTGAACTCTAATTTGAATGTTGAACTAGCAGTGATCATTGGTCATCCTTTGTCTTGCAGTTCCTTCCGCTGCCTTCAGTTGCCGGTTTCTATTTGGCTCGATTTTTCACAAAGAAGAGTGTTTCGTCATATTTTGCTTTTGTTGTTCTTGGAAGCTTGATGGTGGCATGGTTTGTAATACATAATTTCTGGGATCTAAATATTCGGATGGCAGGAATGTCCCTGAAGTCCTTCTGCAAACTCGTAATTGTGAATGTTGTCTTGGCTATGTCTATTCCTGGTCTAGTACTACTTCCTTCAAAGCTTCACTTTTTGATGGAGATTGGGTTAATTGGCCATGCATTTCTCGTTTGCCACATTGAGAATCGATTTTTTAATTACTCTGGCATATACTTTTATGGGTTTGAGGAAGATGTAATGTACCCAAGCTACATGGTTATTGTGACAACATTTGTGGGTTTAGCTTTGGTGAAAAGACTATCTGTAGATCGTCATATTGGTGGAAAGGCTGTTTGGGTTTTGACGTGCTTGTATTCAGCTAAGCTGGCTATGCTGCTTATTTCATCCAAGTCTGTCGTATGGGTGTCAGCTATTCTATTATTGGCTGTAACGCCACCATTGCTACTTTACAAGTACTAACTCTATTTTGCTTGATGTTTTATGTTTACTCTGTAAAGTGTCTGCATTATTAATTCTTTGCTTGCTACAATTTTTAGGGATAAGTCAAGAACAGCCTCAAAAATGAAAGCTTGGCACGGATATGCACATGCAGGTGTGGTTTCCTTAGCAGTCTGGTTTTACCGTGAAACAATCTTTGAAGCTCTACAGTGGTGGAATGGAAGACCCCCATCTGATGGCTTACTCTTGGGTTGCTGTATTGTTTTGACGGGCTTGGCTTGTGTACCAATTGTGGCTCTCCACTTCTCTCATGTCTTGGTATATCATACTTTATTTCTTGACCTCTCCTTCAGTATCTTTTGCACATAACCTGTTCGCATAGATATCGAAATCAAAGAAAAAGCATATAAATCTGATATTCTACCTGACGTTTTGGGCTTCTATGTATTTTTCACTCCCCGTTCAGAATTTATTTCATAAGCCTTTCATGTGTGATTCATCACATTAATGATCCATATTGATTCTGCATATCTTCTCATAGTACTACTGATTGGAATAGGTACAGTGTTCTGTAGAAATCCAGAATTTTAAACTGAATTCAGGAAAACTGGATATTACTCTCCTAGTTAACAAATAATTAGAAAATCTTACTTTTCTTAATTAGTTGGTATTTTAATTGGGTGTGCTGATACCGTTATATGAAACAGATACTGAGCTGTTCATGAACTTTAAGCACTTAATGAAGAGAAATCAATCAGATTATCAAACTTGGCCAAGTTTATGAATCTTTTTATTTAGCATTATCTAATCAATTATGTTCATCATGTTAAGTGATCATTTTCTACTTTTTTGTGCAGTCTGCTAAGAGATGCCTAGTGCTGGTGGTGGCAACTGGATTGCTGTTTATCCTTATGCAACCACCTATTCCAGTATCATGGACGTACCGGTCTGACCTAATTAAAGCTGCTCGTCAGACTTCTGATGACATCACCATATATGGCTTTGTGGCACAAAAACCTTTGTGGCCGTCATGGCTTCTTATTATGGCAATCCTACTGACTCTAGCAGCTGTTACATCTGTCATACCTATTAAATACATGGTTGAGTTGAGAGTATTTTACTCCATAGCTATGGGTATTGCTCTAGGTGTCTACATATCTACCGAGTACTTCCTTCAGACAGCTTTTTTACATATCCTCATAGTTGTAACCATGGTCTCTGCCTCGGTGTTTGTGGCTTTCACCCATTTTCCATCTGCCTCGAGTACGAAGCTGCTTCCTTGGGTATTTGCTTTACTAGTAGCTCTCTTTCCTGTGACCTATCTTTTGGAGGGCCAAGTGAGAATTAAAAACATCCTCGGAGATAGTGGATTTGGAGACTTGGGTGAAGAAGAGAAGAAGCTCACTACTCTATTTGCTGTTGAGGGGGCAAGGACATCTCTCCTCGGTCTTTATGCAGCAATATTTATGCTAATAGCGCTGGAGATGAAGTTTGAACTTGCGTCGTTAATGAGGGAAAAGGCTACTGAAAGGCCTGGAATCAGGCACAGTCAATCTGGTGAAAGCACCTCTACTAGCTTTGCTTCAAGAATGAGATTCATGCAACAGCGTAGGTCTGCAAGTGTCTCATCATTCACAATCAAGAAAATGGCTGCTGAGGGAGCTTGGATGCCAGCAGTTGGTAACGTTGCAACTGTGATGTGCTTTGCCATATGCCTCATCCTGAATGTCAATCCCACAGGCGGCTCAAATCGTGCAATATTCTTTCTGGCACCAATTTTGCTGCTTCTCAACCAGGACTCTGATTTTGTTGCCGGATTTGGGGACAAGCAAAGGTATTTCCCTGTTGCAGTGGTGATATCGGCCTACCTAGTCCTGACTGCCATCTACAGCATATGGGAAGATGTCTGGCATGGGAATGTGGGTTGGGGCTTGGAAATTGGCGGTCCAGATTGGTTCTTTGCTGTGAAGAATTTGGCCCTCCTCGTTCTTACATTCCCGAGCCATATCCTTTTCAACAGGTTTATGTGGAGTTTCACAAAACAGACAGACTCAATGCCGTTGATAACTATGCCCCTTAATCTGCCATCGATCATAATAACAGACGTGCTGAAGATTAGGATATTAGGGCTCTTGGGAATTATTTATTCCCTGGCCCAGTATCTAATGTCTAGACAACAGTACATCTCAGGGTTAAAGTACATTTAGACAAACACATACTTGTGTACAATATGTTTTAGCAATTTTCAGATCAGGAGTGAAAGTTCAGGTTTGTTTCTCACTTCTTTCACTTTTTCTTACCTTTTCTTTGAGCTTTTGCATGCCCTGAAATGCCTGAACTGTCAACCGCCTTTTGAATCATCACGACAAGTCATTACGCCAAGACCTTTGAGTAGGAGTTAAACCTTCCGAGCAAATTGATGGCTCTGGTCGGTTAATTCCCGATTTGGCCATTCAGACAGTAACATGCATTTAGAATTACAAAATGATTGGGGATATTTGCCCCTACTTACCTGCTTGAGTAAACTGTGATACTTTGCACTGCCGACGCCAAGTTGTAAGAATTTGATGTATGATACCGTGCGATGGTTGTATAAATGTCAAGTTTGTGCATCAGCCTTTGTTTTTACGCTTGAGTAGTGACAGAGCTGTCAATGCTGGTGAATTGTTTTGTTTGGTTACCCAGGATGAGGTGAGAATGGATAACTCGTAAAATTCAAGGTATATTGTTTTCGTAAAATTCAAGGTATATTGTTTTTTAAGATTTTTCAACTCAAGGGGCTCCTTGAATGAGAAAAAGTAAGTTACCTACCATACAAGTCTTCAAATTCCTAAAGAGTTTCAGATACAATTCAAATTTTCAGATTCAATCATGATTTTTCAAAAGCATTTTAGGATCTCAATCAAACAGGCCAGTTCGTCCTTGTGCCTAATCAGCCACTGCCGTGTTCTTGCCGGAATGGAGCTTCACCTTGATAGCTGTGCTCGAGGAACAGAAGCTGCCCTGTGTGGCGCCGTTGGCTCCTCCATCCACCGCTGAAGATCGAATCATAGGGGTTCTCAGAAGTGAGCGGAAATGTCAGTTTCTTGGGTTTTCTGGTTTGATATGGCGGATGTGTCGGGTTGAGATTCAGAACCCTTGCCCTTAAACCTCTAAGACTAAGAAATACTAATACCATGAACTGTAACCGAACCGTCACGAAGTGTGTGGTTGTAAAAAAAACTCAGAAAAACAGAAAGCAAAATGGGCAACAAAAATTCCCAAATTTCATTAATCAAATATTGAGATTACACCAAGAACTCTTTAACACATTTTATAAGTTAGGTTTGCAATCACAACCCCCGTCTAACAATTTTTACATAGCTCTCAACCGAATGTTGAGCGTTCCCTTGCGTCCAAACGCTGATACTGGGAATCCGAAATGTCAATTTACACTCTTCTATACTGTCCGGAAAAAAATACCATAGAAAATGAAGAGAGAGGAGATATTTCCTTTCCTGTTTATCACTAAACTGATGCACATATTCAACAGAGTCGAATTTGTAATTTGAAGGTTACATTACAGACGCCAATATATAATTATATGTGCATCAAGAGCGATCCAATTAGGAACTTAATTTGCAGATGAGCTACTCCCACTCCGGTAATGAGCCTGAAAAAGAAAAATTTAAAAACATGATCGGCATAGAGTTAAGCTGAAATGGAAAACAGAAGGCAGATGTGGATTTATAATCTTACAGTTGTAATTAGCCCATCCTAGTCTTTGACGACCTAAACAGTTTGATTTCATAGAGGCTACTGTTGCCGGAAAATGTAGGGTTTTCGTTTTCATGTAGAGATTTTCTTCTATCTACAGCCATTAATCTCAAAAGTTCACCACAGCGGGGTCTGCAACTGCAAACAGAATATTAAGAAGATCAAACAAGCATACATACCAACTGATACCATGTCATTCTTACTTCAAGCTTTTCTTCGATTCTAAAAGTTTATCAATATTAGGGTGAGGGACGTGTTGGAGTTCGGAACTTGGAAACAAGATTTATGAGGAGGAGGAGGAGGCAAGATTTATGAGGAGGCGGAGGAGGCGGAGGAGGAAATACTGAAGCTGGAGAGAACTGCAGGGGTTAATGGCAAGTTATAAATCAGAAGTGGTTTAGTATTTATAGACAATTTCCATAGTAGTGGTTGTGGCGAGATAAATTCTTTAACGGCATGAAATAGCTCGGTTAGTGAAAAGCATTCGGTCTTTGAACAAATATTGAATTTTTGTTTAATCTTCTCTAATATTGGTGGTACAAAAAAAGAGTATAATATTATTTAACACATAAATTGACACTCTCTAAAACAAGAAAGATCACATACAATATCGCTTAGTAGCAGACCTTACTAATTTTATATTATCATAAACTAAAACCTCGTTTGGAAGTGTTTTTAAATTGATTGAAAGAGGGATTAGAGAAGATAATTTTGGGTTGCAAAAAACACTTAAAAGTGCTTCTTGCATGATGCCCCAATTACGTGCTTTTGTAAGGAGCACTTTAAGTGTTTTTTTAGGATTTATTTACATTTTTACTAAGGATTGGTTCAAAAACGTTTTCATCAAACCCGTTTTAAGCTATTTTGAAAACACTTCCAAATGAGTCCTAACTCATCCACTTATGATTAAAATCAATCTATCTGTCACCCATCTCATCTAAAGTAATGTTTCATCGGGGGTATATGATTAATTGAAGGGGTAATTTCCAAAGAGATGACAGGTGCTGAATTGTTTGACAATTTAAGTCATATTTTGCCACAAAACTTTTGCAAGTATATAGTGTCGTTTTTCTACCTTGTAGAGAATCATTTCGTATTATTTGGATTTGAGAACACCAACACACACATGTCCTTGTTTTTCGGCATGAAACTAAAAGTGTGAAACATCAATTTGAGAACAGTAGGACTAATTTCCTGGTTTTTTTTTTTAATTAGGATTAATTTCTAGCAGGATCTGGAAAGGCTAAAGACATTTCAGCTCGTCTCTAACGCAGTTAAATGACACACGTCTTCCTAAAACTTTTAACTAGAGAATTATTCGTGCTTTTGCAAAGTTCATATCTCAAATTCAAGATCATGAAGCAAACCTGACTTAGATTTGTACCACAAATCCACTAGACCACTTGCAGTGATTTAAGTGACTAAATCTTTGATTAAATACTCAAGTATTTATCACACAAGGTTATAGACTTTTTAAAAGGTTTTTTTTTATTTTTTGGGTAAACAACTTTTTAAAAGTTCTCTAGATGATAATAACGCGGAACGGTTCAATTAATAATACTTGTACGATAAAATGACTTCATATTGTTATGTAAAGAAAATTAGACGAATGACTTTGTATATATGAGAAACTAATGGATTATGACTATTATCTCGTTTAAATCTCTTCAGCACAACTTTTTTCACTTGATTAGAATTTATGTGTGACCGTAACAACATGCCTGCTCAATCGGTAGAATGGTTTCCAAATTTAATGGTTTTTTGAATAATTCAAATAACGATATAGATAGTAAACGATTCAAGTAAAATAACATTTCTGAGGCCCAATGGACTTTAGTGGGCAAGCCCACTCTGGTCCGTCACTGCTGAAAGCAAGAGCCACCTGGCCTCCCCCTACCACCACCCACACGCGTCCATTTTTTAAGCCCTCATCGCAAATTCCAGCTACCAACGACAATGGCTTCACTGCCCAAATCCACCACCGTCGTCCCAATCCTCATCCTCCTCGCCGCCTCTCTCTGCCGCGCACTGCCGTCATCAAAAGACCCAGTTCCCGCCCCGTGGCCCCACCAATTCCACTCCATACTGATGATGAACTACACCGGAACCCTCCAGCTGATCGACCTCTGGTACGACTGGCCCAACGGCCGGAACTTCAACATCATACGGCACCAGCTGGGCTCGGTCACCTACGACCTCGAGTGGAACAACGGCACCTCCTTTTTCTACACATTGGACTCCGCCCGAGAGTGCCGAACCGTCCACGTTGAAGTGGGCATTCTCCGACCCGATTGGCTCGACGGAGCCAAGTATCTGGGTCGGCGCCTCGTGGACGGTGGTTTCTTGTGCAATGTTTGGGAGAAGGCCGACTTCATAACGTACTATGAGGACGTTGATACCAATCGGCCTGTCCTTTGGGTTTTCTACACAGGTACTAAGTACTAACTGATTGATTAATTAATTAATTGTTTTCTTATTCAACTGATTTGTTTCACTCCCAGTTTTATGTTCTGCACTTATTTTATATTTTTATCTCGTAATTCTTTTTTCAATTTATTTAATTTGACGACTAAAAAAAATAAAAGACTAATGCAGAAAAAAGAGATTACGGAAATCACTTGAGTTTCGATATTTGGTTGTCAATTTGTTTAGTTTTGTGGTCTTAGAAGTGCCTCACTCGATATCAAATCTTCTGCGCTCAAAATTCTTTGGGCCTCTCTTACCAATCTTATCTGTTGAGACCTCCCTATTCATTTAAACTGCACGTAACAGTATAAAGATAAAATAAGTTACATAACACTGTCAAGCAAGTAGATAGGTTATAGAGAGTCTACAAAAGGTTTTAGTGAAGAAGATTTGAACTCGCCTCGCAATTGATTTTGATTGGAAGTTGTGATTAGAGCCCCAAAATAAATATTAGGACTCGAAAATAGTCATCTTTGTTATGTTAAAATAGTCGTCGTGTACTCACCCTTTTTATCATTTTTGTTGGTACGAGTGCATAATGACTATTTTGAACTGTCGATAACATCTCGAATTTTAATTGTGATGATTATGAGAAAAAGGAATAATGTTGCAGGGAGGGAGGCACATGTGATGACATTTGAGGTTGGGGCAGTGCTCGAGGATGCAAAATGGCAAGCCCCTGTGTACTGCTTTGATAGCAAGAAAACTGATACTGTCCCAGAAGCAGAAGCAGAAGCACAGTATTCCATCACCGGTGCTTCTATGGATGGAAGATTTCTGAAAGGTTCAAATCTATTGGGATTCAATTTATAGTGATGTTCAGGGTTTATGTTTTCTTTCTTTTTGTTTTTTGTACTCAACTTTTATATTTACGAATAAATGATTTTATGGTTTATAATCTCGATATTTTATATCTTTCTGGTGTGGTCAAGTTCGAATCCCATCTATCTTTAACAGGGCCAGCTTTCAAGGTGTTAGTAGAGTTTGGTTAGTAGAATAACGACCGTGGTATGAACTCCAAACTTTGACATCAACTGCTCAACTCCATGCGGGGTTTTGCGAGTCTTGAGTTAACCGTTGCACGAATTGTGATGACGCGGTTCATCTAACACAACTTTCCTTCTTTAAGGGAGAATTTATTATCGATGGAGAAAAAATACGGTTTGTTTGATAAGATTTCTAACAGTGGTGAACGAGTTGAATTAGCGTGTGTTTGGTAAACCCGAACACGGCCCCCTAACTCGTTCCCACTACTTAAGTTGTATGCATTGCAATATTTGACACAATTTTATTGGTGACCAATGCCAATAATTTTGTGCCAAACCGAGATTCTGTCCCAAAACATTACTACCACCGGCCTTATTAATTTACTAGTTGGTCAGTATTGGTGAGCTTTTGTTTTGTTTTTTTTTTTTTTTTCTGTGTTTGATCAATGTGAGTGTTTTTCATTTTTTTTTATTTTGTCTTTTTGTATTATATAATTACTTTACTCTTGACAAATGATATGATAACTAAATTAAATTCGTTGAAATTAAGAGGAGGTGGGTTCGAATTTGGGTGCAAATGATGGATTATATTGCCCTAACCAACTCAGCTAAACACTCTTGTACTCTACTCTCTCTTTTTTTTTTTTTTTTTTCCACACAAAAATTACACAAACAATACCTAAACTATTAAGGGTGTGCGCAAATACCACCAATATAGAAAATAAAAAAAGTTTGCCAATTTACTATCCAAAGGTGAAACTAATGTTTTAGGTCAAAACGTATCATGTGCAACGTTTGTTTTCTACTTCCTCAAAGACAAGTTGTATCAACGAAATCCTTACTCAAACTCGTCTAGAATTACGGGTTTTGGTTGGTGAAAGTATCAAATGAAAAATGCTTAAGCACACAACACTAGATGAACTTATGAAATTTCTTAGGAAGGTCATACATAGGTAGCACGTCTTAAGATTTTTTTATTTTGTAGTATTTGCACACACCCTCAATTGTAGAGGTTGTGTTGGTGTTACTCCATTTTTACTGCCAAGAGTTCTTTTTGATTGATTAGCACATGTTGATATTTTAAAGTATCAATAAAAATCGTATTAAAATACTTATTTAGAATGTAAGTTATTAAAATATTTTATTTAGAATGTGGGTTAATTGGCTGAAAATCCATAGAATTTGCTGTGTGTATGCATGTACAGGATAAAATAGTCTGTAAATAATACTAGAGGGGTAATGTTAGGGAGACTAAATGTCTTGACTAAATTTTGTAAACTAAATAACATGAAAATTAATTATTGAATCATTATTTAATGTGATTAAGGTGCTTATTTTTTTATTCGTGTCACATTATTAATTTGTAAATTTAATCTTCAAATTTGGACTACCGTTACCCATTCTAAATAGTAAAGAAAGAGCTTCCATTCCTTTGTGTCCCCCTTCAAGCTTTGAGCCCACTGCCCACCACCACACTCCTGAAACTTCCCAAACCAAAACCAGAAAACCCCTGCGTGGACTCGACTACCCCCAAGTCTCCGTCTTCCTCAACCCCTACCTTCCTTCCCCCTTCTCATCGCACGATCGCCATCGCAATTCAATCGCTCATCCGCAAACGCAACGCGAGGTATGTCAGAATCTACACTCCCAATTCCACCTCTAAATTTTCAACCTTTACTTGATTTTCCCAATTGAAAAACCCTAGAAATTTATGGGTTTTCACTGTAATTCTTCAAATCTTTTGGAAAATGTTAGTAATGTAAGTATATGATTAGTTTTTCAGCTGGGCCTGTAAGTCTTGATCATGGTAATTGTCAAAAATTGATTCTTTGTCCTTTTATGTTATGTAATTCACACTGGGGTCTCTGCATATGCATATGGGTTATTGCGGAAGAGTCTCAATTGGGGCTCTCAGCAACATAAACCATCGAGTTTTGTCTTCAGGAACTCAAAATTTGACTCTTTTGTATATATTGGTGGAAATTCAGAGATGGGTGCTCTTTGCTGCTGTCCTTGTGGTGAGGAATTCGAAGAATACGCGCTTCCGAGCAATTCAATTTATAGGCATTGCTTGTGCCTGAGATACTTCTTCCACCAGCTATTCACTGGGGTATGTATAGAAGCCATGATGACTCAATATTTTGTTGGTTCTTCCGTTCAGGAACCCTTTTAGTCCAAAGCTAGGAAATTTATGTAGTTTTCCATCACCAGATGCATTTGGTTATATCAATGTTTTAGATTTATTGTCTGAAAAAAAAGGGGCAGTGGACCATAAATTGGCATGTCAATTGGAAACTGAGGAGCCTGATGCAACTAAACAAATCTGTCTACGTTACTTCTAAAAATTTGTAATGTTAATGATGGCTACAAAGTAAACTGTTCGAAATCATCTATCACTTTTAATTTTGGGCCAACATACTTGAACAGATAGACATTTTCAAAGTTATTGTTAAATGAAAATGTTCTTTCCAAAATGCTTAGCTTTTTATGAAGGTAATCCCAATAAGATCCATGGGTTTGATTCACTTTAGTTTCCATAATTCTTATTTGTTCGCATTTCCCCATATTCATGCAGTATAGTGCACCTTTTCAAAGGCTTGATGGACGACCACCTTCATTACCTATTCAAGGAGCCACTTTGGCATCAACCGGAGTAGGCACAACGCTACAAAATAATCCCTTGAATGATACTCAGCTCTCAGTTTCCAGGCCAACCCCCTTCGATGCTGATCAGAGATACTCGCGTTTGCAGCGTGATGGCTTGGTCTCTAGGCGTGAGAAGTCAATGACTCATTTGCAAGAAGATACGCAACAACTGAGAAGAGGCAGTTCTGGTACTGAATCCCTGGGTTTTGGGAAGAAATGGAATGGAGATGATACTGAAGAAGATTGTAAGTTTGGCCAATCGGAGACCTCAGAAAAGGCTTTGTCAACAAAACTCGCATATGGACTAACTTATGTGCAACCATCTTCTGAAGATGAAGATGTCTGCCCTACATGTCTGGATGGTAAGTTAAATGCGCACATGTCACAGTAGCTAATAACCAATGGGCATTGCTAGAATATGGTTTAAGATATTAATTGTCCGGTGATAATATATATTGTTGTTGCAAACTAGCATCTTTCTTCAGCAGTTCTTTGGTGTGCTGCTAATACTTATTAGTTGATGTATTTTCTTGCAGAATACACTTCAGAAAATCCAAAAATCACAACGAGATGTTCTCATCATTTTCACCTCGGCTGTATTTATGAATGGTTGGAGAGAAGTGAAAGCTGTCCAATTTGTGGCAAGGTAAGTTGGACCATGAAATTTACTTTGTAGATCAAAATAACATCGCTTATTAGTTGCCCTACCCTTGGAATTTTGCTTGGTGTTGTTTTGCAGCAGTTCCTAGATTATCTAAATCAAGAGTAAACTTACCAAGTAGTTCATACTTTTAACTGTTAGTTTCTTGAATTTCAGGAGATGGAGTTCTGTGAAAGCCCTTAACTTTTGTGTCTGATGGCAAAGCAATATAACAAATATATATATGTGGAGCGCGGCTACGAGTTTCTGTAAATAAAAAGTTGTCTTGTTTCTAACGGGTTCAGGAGAGGGAAGCAATTGTTCATTTTGTGTCACCAGTTGAATACTTCGTGTTTCTCGATGCTTCGTGTTTGATTACTTCATCTTATTTCTTGTATAGATCTCCACAGATCTGTGTGGAACCATGTTTAATGATTGTAAAAATAATTGTTATGGAAACGTTCCAAAAGGGCTCCCACCATCCTATTCTTTCTTGTTTGTACCGCTTGTGATGAAAACATCTCTCGCCGAAAATAATTGTCACGAAAACGTTCCGAAAGGGCTCCCACCATCCTATTCTTTCAAGGCAATTTTTACATTGCTAATCACAAACTGTATTTCTTGTTTGCTTAACGCTTGGTTACAAGTAAATTTGAGCTTCTTTTTCTCTCTTTTCTACTAAAATGCTGCAAAATAAAAAGGTTGGAATATCATAGGAAGATGGCATATCATGCTAACCACTGAGGGGTTGTTCTTTTATGTTGGGTAGAGCCTGCTTCTCCGTCTTAACCCCTTGCTCCGTCCTGTACTTGTAGCGATGCGCGCAATACAGAAAAACGCCGAAATTGATGAGACTCAAAACTGTCAGCAGCCAGTAGAAATAATCAAACCTTCCTGTGTTGATATTCTGGGACAGCCAAGACGGCTTCTCTGAGCTTCTGGTGACAGATTTGATGATGCTGTTCAATATACTGGCTGCAAAGCAACCTAAACCGCCGGCAAGAGCAGCGTAAGCAGATCCGATACTCTTCATTGCATCTGGGGCTTCCTCATAGAGGAACTCTAGTAATCCCACTATGCAAAACACCTCAGCTATGCCGATAAGGCAGTACTGGATAAGCAACCAGAATGCACTTAGATTTGGCATTGCAGATAAGAAACTACTTTCGTATCCGTGCTCTATAGCATAATTCCTTCGGTACCTTTCGAATATTGCAGCCCATGCCACAGATAGGATTGAAACTGCCAGACCTATCCCCACCCTCTGAAGCTGAGAAGCACCGTGAGGATGGCCGGTGATGCGCTTGGACAGTGGGACAAATGTAGAGTAGTAGAGGGACAGTATGAGAAAGATACTGAGGCCAGGAAACACTGGCATGCATGTTACAGGGAGTTTCAGTTTACCCATATGGGTGTTTAAAGTATATGCCTGCTGCACTGAGAGCGTGAGATATTCTGTCAAAACTACACTCAGCATTATTGTGCATGCCGGGATCGGAATAAGTTTCAACAAGATCTTCACTTCCTCTACTTGTGTCACAGTGCATAGCCTCCAGGGACTCGGGTCTACGCCATCTTCCTTCAACTGCAGAGCTGCTTTGTCCAAACATCTGTAACACGAAAAACATCAGATATTTTACAATCGAAGAGAAAGACCGATAAATAGGATTATTACAAAGAAAAAAAGTAGATGAAAAGATACCTAAAATCGTTGGTGTGAGCTATCTTTCCACTACCCTTTACGGCAGATTGTTTTCCAGGAACCTCATACAAGCCTATCAACTCACTGCTGGAAAATTCTGCGTTCCTCTTCTTGTAGGCAGCAACCAAAACGTGAGCAAAGCGCGTTAAAGGGCTGCCTCCTGGCAGTCTATGCCGGTATAGAGGGGTGCCTAGAAAGAAGACCATGTTTGATATGCCCATTGCCAATGCCAGTGACCCAAAGGCGAATCCCCAACCAAGTTTCATTTGGACATAGACTACTGCAGTGAAGGCGATAATCGCCCCAATGGTGACAGAGAGATAAAAGAAGTTGAAAAACCTATCCAGGTGAGACTTGTAATCTCTACTTCTTTCGTCGAACTGGTCTGCCCCAAAAGAAGAAACGCACGGCCTTATGCCAGCAGCTCCGAATCCAGTTATGTATAGAACCGTGTAGAGGTAAAGCATCTGCCACGGTTTTGCAGGCTCACAATTGCCCAAAAGGAGGGCTAGCTCGCTGCATTGATCTTGGTTTGGCACCAAAATGTGCATCGTTGCACATAAGGTTATTCCTGTCAAACCCTTCCATGAAAATACAGAAAGCAAAAATGTAGAAATATCAGCTCACCTATAAGCTTGTGATCGGAAAATTAATTAGTTTTTGGTTAAACATTTCCAGTGTTGGAGTATATGTATACCTACCACAAGATAGATAGTTGTAAAGATTGCTATTGTCCAATATCGACCAAGATATGCATCAGCTAGAAAACCGCCGAGGACAGATGAAGCTTGTGAAATCCCAAGAAAATTGTTAACTGCATTTGATGAACTGCTGAAGGGTCTATGCATAACATAAAACATGAAGGCCACCATGTTAACCGAGAGACCGAAGTACGCCATTCTCTCAGCCATTTCATTTCCTGGACAAATTAAAAGTAAACTTCACGACTAACCTAATCACATTTCATTACATGAAGAGCTGTATAGAAACGAAATTGAAAAATACATTACAAAATACGCAGTGCTTACCAAATATGAAGAAGGCAGCAAACCAACCGCCGGTTTTCGAAAGATCAGCAATAGGTTTTCCATGGATGTTAACTGGTGTGGTTCCTCCAGTATAACCCCGTCCAAAAGCTGTCCGCCTGTCATCGGATTCAATGAAATACAGTCCAAGCTTCTTTCTCTGGTTTGAGTCTGGATTTCCATTTAAACTAGCTGGTGTCATCACCCCTCCTTCAGGGGACTTGATTTCTCCGGTTCCCATTGTTTTAACTCCCTACAGAAATCCCAAAAAACCACAAGATTTATATGGAACTTTACACACAACTAAAAATGAAATATTACCTGATAAAATAAATCTTAAACAAAAATGACTATTCCTTCAAACCTAATTACTATAGTTTCTAGTGAATTGGATCACTTCGTCAAATAGGGGAAGATTTTTGGGTGTCGCCTGTTGTGTACAACCATTTTTGTCTATCTAATCAAATGCGACGAGAGAGATATGCACATAATTGTATAAAACTGGTGATATAACAAATTTTCTACTTACAGAGGCGGTGACATGTGAATATGTGGAATCTATTGTCTCCAAAAGAACAAATAGAACAAACAATTGAAACAAAGGAACAAACAAACTCCTGTTCGAAAGAAACAAAAGGAACAACATACTCCTGTCCAAAATATATAATTAAAAGAAAATTAAAACAAACAAATAACACCTACGTACAAGTAAGAATCCTACACATGAACTGAGTTTATTCCTCACCGTTAAACTGCTAAGTGAAGAGATGAATAGAACAGTATCCTGCCGTTTATGCAGACGTGAAGAACATTCCGAAAGAATGAAGCTTTAACCAAGTTGATAGAAAGGAATTAATCTTTTTGAGAGGTTGGTTGGCGACTGATATGATTTCAATGACAATATTAAAGGAGATCCAACCAACTCGTGAAGATCCATACAAGTGGATCCAAAGGTAATAAATGGTACCAAAGAAAAATTAACCATAAATAAACAAATGGCCAACTGTGTTGGAGGTTGGGTGTGCAGAAAGAGCCATACTCGCTGCTGAATGATGCAGTTTCATTTGTCGGAATTTGATCACCGCACCCCGTAACTTTGAGCATGCAAATATGGGTAGGAGTTGATATCCTTCGGAGGTTTTGATGTTACATAGTTGAATGACATATGCTTTGCTGTGTTTAGTTACTTTATTTAGTGTACTATTTTGGATATAGATGCCAAAATAATGGTGTTTAAATCTATCAGACGTTTTATGTATTTTTACTATTGTAATTAAAGTAGCTTTCATTTCAAGTAAGTCACTATTGTATTTTTTTGGTGGGATCAAACCGATTTAAGACTGTCCATGTTGTTGGTCAAGTGTCAATTCAATCCAACCAAGTCTATCGATGATGACATCGAGGAAGAAAGAACAAATGGAGGGGGATGGAAGTTGGACGATGGGTTTGACAGGTTAATGTGCTTCTTTCACTAACAAGTGCGGTCCATTAACAAAGAGAATAAAAAACGTGCGATAGCGATGAATCATTGATTTTGCAAGCACCAAATATATAAAATTGAGAGTGATAATTCGATGTGACATCAACTAGTTTTTTTAACTCCAATAATGGTGGGGCGTATTTCGTTTTTTGCTTTTCTTGTTATGTAACGAGAGAAATATAAAAAAAAAGGTTAATTACTACTCTCAAGTTTTGTGATTTTCAACATTTGGTATATAAAGTTTTTTTCGTCCCGGAATCATACCTAAAGTGTTAATTTTGGGATAATCTCATACCTCCGTTAGTCAAACTGTTAAGTCTGTCATTAACTGATAATGTGGCACACATGTGAATAATGACTGGACGCCACGTGCTATTAACAAATTTAAAAAAAAAATAAAAAATAAAAGTACTTAAAAAAATTTTAAAAAAAAAAGTTAAAAACCCAAATCCCCTTCTTCCCCAGAATCCCTAACAGTGCCCACCCCTCTGCGACATAAAAATCCCAGAAGCTCTCATCCCTCCCACCAACCTATGCCCCCATTCAGCTGAACCATCTCCTCCTTCGCCGCCTCCTTCATGAACTCCGCCTTCTCCAGCGTAAACGGCACGTTCATGAGCGACCTCACCGACTTTTCCACCGAGGACCGGTAAAACCCCTTGCTCTCATCAATGGCATCGTACAGAATGTTAGCCTTCCTCTTGTTCTTCTTCTCAATCTCCACCAAAATCCAAGTTTCCGTCGATCCGCACACAGAGCCATGAAGATCTAAACTTTGAAGCTTCGAGAGGCCCACAAGCCCACGAGCAGCGGCGGGGGGCCGTCGTACTGCTCGGTGGTCGCGACGGCGACGGCGTCACGGCTCTTGCTCTCAGCCCCAACTCCACCTGCCTCGCCTCCGGCTCCGTCGACCACTCCGTCAAGCTCTACAAGTTTCCTGGTCAATATCTCCCAACCAAGTAAACAGACCAACACCCATATCTGAATTTCCATCCAAAATCAAATACAACAAATTAGGGTTTTGTAATATGAGAAATTGGGATTTGAGATTTGGGTATAACAAGGAGAAAAATGACAAATTCATAATTGTAAAAGGCTTTTTAGGGTTTTGCCCTTTTGGCGAGAGAGAGATAGAGGAGAGAGAAACCTGAGAGAGAGTGAGAAACTTATGAGATACAGAGAGGAAAAAGGAAAGAGGAGAGGAGAGAGGAGAGAGGGGAGCGAGCGGTGGAGATGGAAGCTGGCGTGAGCGAGGGAGGCAAGGGGCTTACCGTCGCACCAGTAGGGAAGACGAAGGGGGAAGGAAAAAAATGGGGTTTTTAACTTCTTCTTTTTTTTAATTAATTTTTTTAATTTTTTAATTTTTTAATTTTTTTAATGACACGTGGCGTCCAGTCATTGTCCATATGGGCACCACGTCATCAGTTAATGGAAGACTTAACAGTTTGACTAACGGATGTGAGATCCCACATCGTCCAGGGGAATGGATCTTGTGAGCCTTATATGTATATTCTCATTTCTACCTAGCGCGAGGCCTTTTGGGAGCTCACTGGCTTCAGATTCTATCGGAACTCCGAAGTTAAGCGAGTAGCGCGCGAGAGCACTCCCATGATGGGTGATCCACTAGGAAGTTCTCGTCTGAGTTCTCAGAAACAAAACCGTGAGGGTGTGGTAGGGGCCCAAAGCGGACAATATCGTGCTACGGCGGAGTCGAGCCCGGGAAGTGGTCGAACCCGGGCCGGGATGTGACAATTTGGTATCAGAGCCTAACCCTGACCGCGAGTGTGCCAACGAAGACGTCGGGCCCCTAAGCGAGGTGGATTGTGTGGATCATGTGAGCCTTATATGTATATTCTCATCTCTACCTAGCACGATGCCTTTTGGGAGCTCACTGGCTTCGAGTTCTATCGGAACTCCAAAGTTAAGCGAGTAGCGCGCGAGAGCACTCCCATGATGGGTGATCCACTGGGAAGTTCTTGTGTGAGTTTCCAGAAACAAAACCATGAGGGTGTGGCAGGAGCCCAAAGCGGACAATATCGTGCTACGGCGGAGTCGAGCCCGGGCCGGGATGTGACAACGGAGGTATGAGACTGTCCCAAAATTAACACTTTAGGTATGACTCTGGGACGAAAAAAAATTTATGTACCAAATGTTGAAAGCCACGAAACTTGAGTGTCGTAAACAGATATTAATCCTAAAAAAATACGTCTTGATTATACAGTAGAATCTCTCATTTGTTAAAGAAACATATAGGAGTTAAAATCTATATAGATATTTTGGGAAGAATGAAGAATGTGATTTTGGGTTAAATGATTAAATATCGGGTAGTGTTATTCACATATCTATTTTTATCTTTTACGCATTCTTTTCAATTTTCGATTGTCAGATCGAATGAATTAAAGAAAATTAATTAACAAAAATTAACAAAAATGTATAAAAAATAAAAAATAAATGTATAAATAACACCACCCTTAAATATATAGACGAAGACAGCCATAAGCATACTGGACCAATTACACAGGCTCCAACGGCCATTGAAGGGAAGATTCTCGCACACAACCTGCCACTCAAGCAGTAACTGAAGCCACGTCAAAGCATGAAAACAAGAAGTTAAATGGGGGTAATAAGGGACAACGGACAAAATAAATATGGAATATGGAAGAAGAAAAATGAGGTATACTTTTAGCTATCAAATTAAATAAATTAATAACGAGAAAAATTAAATTAAAAAGTGTGTGAAGAGAAAAGTAATGTGTATTTTGTTGTAGGCCTATTTGATTGAACTAATCTAAGGGATTAGAGAGAGAGAGAGAGAGAGGGCTGGCGGTATTGAGAGAGAAGATAGAGTGATTTAATTGTGAGGAGTGTTTGTATTAGGGGTGGGCAAACGGGTAGAGGAACCGTGGGTCGGGGCGGTAGTCTAGGTTCGGAGCGGGTATGGGCCGGTTCCAATTTTTTTCTAGAACAAAAGGGGCGGGCCTATGTTATTTACGGGGCGGGCCGGGTCCAAATACTTAGAAAAACGGAGCCCCGGACCGACCTGTTTCTAATTTTAATGAATGGCTGAGATTGAATGATAACCTATCATCCAATCTCAACCGTTAGTTTGTACCCTAGTTCCAAGTCCAGGTTCCAATCCCTCCCTCGAGTCCTCGACTACATCCCTCAAATCTCAGATTCTCTCAATCGTCTTCTCACAGAAATCACGCAGCCAATCATGCCATCCCGACCAACACAACGGTACCACCGCCGTCGACAACACTACCACATCCTCATCCACGACATCCTAGAGAACCCAGGTCCCCAAAGAACCCAGGTCCCAGAACCACGACGGCTCGATTCCCTTCTATTCGACAGCACCACCGCCGTCGCGACCATCATCACCACCGTCGAGGACGCTGCTACTAGCCATCATCCCTCTAAAATTTAGGTAATTTTGAATTAGAGTTTTGTTATTAATGTGAATTTCTGGTGTAGGGATTTTAGGGTTTTGTTATTACATTAAGCGCAGTGCATTTTGTTCTTCAATGGCTGCTCACATGACACCACATTCCACGCAATTCTGTTTGTAATTGTTATTAATGTGAATTTTTGCTTGTAATTTTGAATTAGGGTTTCAGCGATTTTAGGGATTTTGAATTTGGGTTTTAGGGATTTTAGGGCATTTCAACCAAATTTACTTCCAAATATATCATCTCATTTCATCAAAAAATTCAAACTTAACTGCAGAGGATAAGGAAGGTTTTGCAGTCATGCCGTGGGTGGTATTGATGATGTCTTCACTTCATCACGTGGCTCCACCAAGACCCCTGGCAATTTCATCAAGGTATATATCTTTCGAGACTTTCGATTATTTATTGATACAAAATTGTGTTCAATTATTTATTTGGTCTTGTTTGCATTGATTGATATATATCGTTGTGCTAATTTGAAATGTTTGACAAACTGTTTATTTATACCGTTGACAAAGAGCTCTTTACTCTGAGAATTAGACTTGTTGCAGTGTGTTGGCTGATGTATGATCACACTGTTTATATCCCTAAAATTGTACTTGTGAAGATTTTGCAATCTCTGAGAATTAGGCTTGTTGCAGTGTGTTGTAGCAAGCTATTTGTATTGTTTAAAATGTGGATTGCTTTGTTTTTAAAAATTGAAATCTTTGTTGAAACCCTTCCTGCAATACCTTTAGTTGAAGTGATACATTATCTTGATATATCGTATTGGGATATGATGATATGTTTTCTATATGTCGTCATGATTCAAGACACGAGATTACAAATTTATTTTACCATTACTAGTGATGGTTTGAACTATTAATGTGTTTGGAGGATCTCTTTTGTTATTTTACATATAGTATGCATGAATGAGATAACAAGGAATTCAAAACCCCTGCTACCAAGTTTTTGCGTGTTTAGTCTATGATTCTGACTATTAATTGTGCTAGTCAATACAGTGGCTATGAAAGTGCAGCCACTGCATGTTTAGTCTTCACATGCTTTCGATACTAAACTTGCTTTCCAACGGTGAATGCAGAAAATTGTGCCTCTTTTTATGTTCAATGTGAGTGATTATCAAGTTGGTTTTTCTGGCTGCAGGTACGTGACCCAGAGAAGTGGGGCTACTCTGTTGATTGGAAGAAAGTACTAGTCTTCTACTTTGGAACCCAACAGATGTAAGTACTAGTCTTCATTTTTTTAGCATATAGTTTCTTTCTCTTGTTTTCATTTGGTTTCATATCATATTTAAACCTTAAAAATAAGAATTATTGAACATATATCAATAGAATAAGGATGGATTTAGTAGTTGGTTTTACTCGCGATCTGATGTGAATCTGTGCAGGTGAATTTGTGCAAAATTTGCACACTGCAGTGCAGTCTGCTGGGAGTGAAATTTGAACAAAAAAAAAAAAACCCAAAGGACCCGTGGACCAGGCACGGCCCATCTCCTTTGCACCCAGGTCCGGTCCGGTCCTTTCAAAATAAGGCCCGTCCCGGCCCTGCCCATGCCCACCTCTAGTTTGTATCACCCCATTGTGCCTTTATTTATAGTAGTAGGATAGGCAAAAACCTTACCCTTCTAGGATTACAACTCTTAATAGGTAATCAACTCCTAATAGGAATATAAGTTACATTCCTATATCTACTAGGATTTACACAATCACATTCATATTCTAAATATGACTGCAACACTCCCCCTTGAGTGTGTAAATCCTCAACAAACCATCGCATCAGATCTTCAGCAGATAAGGTAGAATAGTTGATAAAGTCATTGGCATAACAGGTGAACGCGAGTCTCAAATTTAAAGAAAGTATGCATTGGTAGTAAAACTCACAAAACCTCGTTATGGTAAAACCCAAGGCATGGGGAAAACCCATAGACTAAGGAGAAAAGTGAAGTATGCATAATGTCTAAAACAAATGTCAAATAGGACGAAAGTAGTGAACTCAACGGAGTATGATCATCCCAGGATGTGTGCCTCGTCAAAACCTCGTTAGGTAGCAAAAACTCAGTGGGAAAAATGCTCTTAATCGTAGGAAAAAGAGTACATTAAGATCAAGTGAGTATGCTTCTGGATACTCCCCCTGAGTTAGACATAACTTCGAAATAAGATAACTACAAGCGATTCAACTCAGATAATTTATGCATACCGATTCTTTGGACGAGCTTCTGAAAAGTAGACTTGGGCAATGACTTGGTGAAGAGATCGATCAGGTTGTCCTGGGAACAGATTTGCTTGACTTCAATGTGCTAATGCTGCTGTTGCTGCTGTTGTGAGTAAAAGAACTTCGGCGCTATGTGCTTGGTGTTGTCTCCCTTGATGTATCCCTTCTTTAACTGCTCGATACATGCTGCATTGTCTTCAAAGATCGTCGTAGGAAAGTCAACGATGGAAGTAAGACCACTAGCGCTTCGAATATGTTCCATAACTGCTCTCAGCCAAAAGCACACACGCGATGCTTCATGCAGGGCGAGAATTTCAGTATGGTTCGAAGAAGTCGCAACTAGCGTTTGCTTGGTAGACCTCCAAGATATAGCGGTGATTCCAACGGTAAAGACATAGCCCGTTTGAGAATGTGCCTTATGTGGGTCAGACAGATATCCAGCATCTGCGTAACCAACAAGGCGAGAATCAATCCGAGAACCATAGGGGGCGGCAACACTCGAAGATTTACGGGTATAGAACAAGCCCAAATCCGTCGTACCCTTGAGGCGAAAAATGTCTTTAACACCATTCTAGTGCTTGCATGTGGGCGCATTGCTGTATCTAGCCAAAAGATTAACAGCAAATGAGATGTAGGGTCTAGTGCATTGAGCCAAGTACAATAAAGCCACAGTTGCACTTAGGTAAAGAACTTCGGGGTCCAAAATCTCTTCATCATCCTCCTTTGGACGGAAGGAACATCGTTTAGCATCTAGAGTCTGTGATAAGCACAAATTGTACTACTTATTTTATCCCTAAAAATGACATTTTGTAGTGATATCTTTGCTTTTAGTTGAAGTCATGGCATGTTTATGTATTTTAAGAAATTTCATGGTTTTATGTTTAGATGGCCAAATTAAGGAGATGAAAAAGATTCTATTATGATTCTTCCTTATTCTTTTCATCAGCACATGACTAGCACAAGTAAGGGCTGGCCTACTTTTCATTCAAACCGACAGAGGAGAGGCAAGTCCATCTTTAATCCAATTTTTCTGGAGCTCCAGCCGCCGACACTCTAGCAGCAGAGGAAGAGATTTCAATCGAGCAAGGATCAAAGAAAGATGGAGAATAAATCTCTTAATTCCATCTTCAAGTCAGGGGTCTTCACCAAGAGTATATAAATATGAGAATTTGGATGCTCAGTTGGTTCAGTTGGTGTGGGGATTTGATCATTTTCAGAATTAGAAGATGTCCATTTGGGAAAAATACGATTACCGTTTCGAAACAACCAGGGAATCGAATAGGGCAATATGAAGGCTATGTCTGCCGTGATTAAACCCAAGAGGCACAAGGTAATAAATCGGTGATTAAGTCTTTGTCGGTTACGGAAAGTAAATGAATCAGGAGAGGGAAGTAAAAGGAAGAAAAAGGAGCGGCTGCTTGGCATTAATTGGCAATATTTTGCTGATCATTAAGGATCATTGAAGAAGGCAAGTAGATGAGAAGAAAAGAATAGGAGAAAAAGGTTGCAAAGGTTGAGATCAAGGGGAAGAAGGCAGTGGCAAAGCAAGAGATTTTCAGGCTTTTTTAAACTTAGTTTTCTTTTAATTCTATGAATTCAATAATATTTCCGGTTATGTTTCGGAACTAATTTCTTTTTGCTAGGGCTACGATGTAGCCTAACTATGAATTCTTAATTTCTCAGTTTAATTATTTATGAATTTTCATTCAAGTTGAGTATTATTTTGCTGTGCTTATGAGCTTGATTTTAATCTTGGTGATTGGCCACCACTTTGGTTTGAGTTGAGTGTATTTGATGCGAGTTAACACAGATGCCATGTTGTTAATTCGGTTTTAGCGTCTTGCGAATGGTACCATGAATTCCTTGATGTAGATTCCATACACTAGGTTTCATGCAGTCTCTTAAGTAGTTCTCAAATCGTTAATGAACTCGTGTGTGTTTAGTAATATATATGTCATAGATTGTTAGCACGTATGAGTATACATAGTAATCTAGATGCCATGGATACTATATGAATTAGAGGAACTAGACCGTCAATTTGGATGATTACTCATTAATAATTAACTGTAGGAATTGAGTTGGATTAGTTATGGTGAATCGGATGCTCTAGTGTCTTTCGCAATTGATTTATAATTTGATTTCTTTGTTGTTCTTGTCATTTATATAAGCTCATTTGATATTTGTTTACGTATACAATTTCAAAGTTCTTTCTCAAATCATCAATTTTTCCATTTCAATTCAAGTGCAATACAAATTAAGTTAGATAATTAGAATTATTTCAATCTTAGTTGGAACGATCTTGTGCTTGCCTACTATACTACTTAAAGATTCGTACACTTGCGAGCATTAAAATTTGGACTTAATTGGGTTGATTTTGGTTAATCTAATTTTGGCAACAGTCTGAACGACCATAGGTGTACTTGAAGGCTTTGCTTTATCCTCATTAAAACGGCGCAACACCTTTTGGGTGTAGTTCGATTGATGTACTAGGATTTCATCCGAACAGTGCTCAATCTCCAGGCCGAGGCAGTATCGAGTTTTCCTAAGATCCTTCATCTCAAATTCCGATTTTAAGTGCGTAGCAATTTCTTTAAGCTTTGCGGGAGTTCCAATGAGGTTCATGTCATCGACATAAACTGCAACGATTGCAAATCCGGAATGTGATTTCTTTATGAACACGCATGGGCATAATTTGTTGTTCACGTAACTCTGACTTGTCAAATATTCACTTAGACAGTTATACCACATCCGCCCGGATTGTTTCAATCCATAGAGTGACATTCTCAACCTAATTGAGAGAGTGTTCTGTGGTCTAGAACTATTTGAACCAGTCAATAGAAGTCCTTCTGGAACTTTCATATATTTTTTCGTATCTAGATCCCCATAGAGATACGCGGTTACCATGTCCATAAGCTGCATCTACCAAACTGATTAGGTGGCGGAACGTTATAATGTCCATTATGGGGGAATACGTCTTCTCGTAATCAATCCCAGGGCGCTGAGAGAAACCTTGCGCTACGAGGCGTGCTTTATATCGCACTATTTCATTCTTCTCATTATGCTTCCTCACGAAAACCTAATTGTAACCAACGGACTTCACGCGTGGTGGGGTAGGAACAATAGGTCCAAACACATTACGTTTCGTGAGCGAATCGAGTTCGACCTAGATTGCTTGTTTCCAGTTTGACCAATCTGTTCTACGTTAGTATTCATCAACGGAACGTGGTTCAATGTCATCGCTAAGCATGATGTCAGTAGCTACTGTGTATGCAAGTGCAATTGTCGACGATCATCTCATTTCGATTTCAAACCTCATCCAATGCTGCGTAATGGATCAAAATCTCAAGATTCTCAGAATGCCAGGTTGTCCCGTCTAAGACATCGTCTTAATCTAGAATAACCTCATGCGTCAGAACGGATGAGTGAGTGATGGTCAGATTTAAACTAGAGTCACCAGTTGGTGCCGTTTTTCCTCTTCTGGGTTGTGAATCCTTTGAACCAAGGGGTCTGCCACGCTTCAGGATCGAAGCAGATGATTGGCTAGCGGCCAATGTACCATGTCGCATGGAAGGTGCAGCCTCCTCAACTTTGAGGACTGTTCGGCTTTCCCAGGTGGATTGTTGACGTACGCAGGGTACATCTATTCTTGCAGGTGTGTTTGTAGTGGGTATATGTGATCTTGTCACCTTAGCTAGATCATTAAAAGCATCTGGCATGCTCTGACCAATGCTCTGAAGATTTATAATTCAGTGCACCTCAGTTTCAGACTGGATAGTGCGGGGATCTAAATGAGACATAGTGGAAGCATACCACGATAATTCGCGGCATTCTCCAGGAACGTTAGCATGCTTATCTCCTCTTAACGACGTGAATATTGTCTCATCAAAGTGACAATCCGTAAAATATGCGGTAAAGATATCTCCTGTCAAGGGTTCTAAATAGCGAACAATAGATGGCGAATCATAACCGACATAGATTCCAATTTTTCTCTGATGATCCATTTTGGTACGTAGTGGTAGCACTATTGGCACATAAATGGCGCACCCAAACACTCGTAAATGCGAGACGTCAGGCTCGTATCCAGTAACCAACTGTAATGGTGAATGTGGTTGAGTAGCGGTGGGCCTCAGGTGGACCAACATAGTTGCGTGCACTATTGCATAGCCCCAGGCAGATACCGGCATTTTGGTTCTCATAACCAAAGTCAGATCTATCAATTGAATGCGCTTTATGAAAGCTTCTGCCAGGCCGTTTTGGGTATAAACATGGGGTCTAGGATGTTCCATATCAATCCCTACTAACATGCAATAATCGTCATAAGTCTGTGACGTAAACTCTCCAGCGTTATCCAATCAAATCGACTTAATCGGATAATCAGGGTGGTGAGCCCTTAGCTTAATAATTTGTGCTAGAAGTTTAGCAAATGCAGCGTTGTGTGTGGACAACAGGCAAACATGTGACCATCGTGTCGATGCATCAACCAACACCATAAAGTATCGAAATGGTCCGCATGTTCGTTGGATAAGTCCACAAATGTCCCCTTGAATCCTCTGAAGAAACTTAGGGGGGTCGTGAATGATCTTTGTAATCAAGGGTTGAGTATTCAACTTCCCTAAAGAACACGCTTTGCATGGCGGGAATCCAACATAGGGAGGTAACCGATGCCCATATGATGATTTAAGGATACGGTGCATCATGTCACATCCAGGATGTTCCAAACGGTCATGCCAAAGCAACAAAGTGTTCTAGAACTCAGACATAGGGTCGACCACATGATGGGTTTCAATGCCTCAAATGGTTGTGATATACAACCCATTCGGGAGATGTTCCAACTTCACGTGAATACGCTTCTGGCCATATTCGTACGAAGTGATACAAAGAAATTCAGAACCATTATCTTCAGTGGTTTCAATATGATATTGATTATCTCGAATATCTTTAAAACTCAGCAACGTTCTTCCAGAATGTAGAGAATATAGTGCCTCCTTAATGGTTAAGATTGTACCATTAGACAACATGATACGAGCATTTTCGTGTCCTTCAATTAGGTTGGATGGGTCTGAGAGAGTTGTTAGATGAGCTTTCTTGGGTATTAAGTTAGTAAAATAGTGTCGCTTACACAAGATGGTGTGCGTGGTATCATTATCAGTTAGATAACTAACTTCCCCACTAAACATGCTTAGAAATAAATTGATTGAATTGGTCACATGCATAAATATAATTCCATTCATTCAATTAAGCAATTCGAGAAATAATATCCATCAATAACAATCCATAATTCAAAACAAACCAAAACCAAACAAATTATTCCAAATACTTAGAAAAATTGTTCAAAATTAAACCATAAACCTAGAAAAATAGGGGAGGGGAGAGTGGCCTGCCACTTCTAGTGGGTTCGGCCATTAGGAGTAAACATCCTAAAAGCATGTCTAATTTATTCATCCATAAGAGTTTACGCCTCTTGAAAATCCGATATCTCCATTAATGTAGTAGCATCTTCCAGACGTTTCACATGTGTAAAGTTAGACTCACGACCCGAATGATACTTGTCAATAGCCTCGGGGGTAGCTCGACATACGCGTAACCAATTATCATTTGATCCACAATGGTAGCACATATCCATTTCAGTGGAAGCTGACTGAACGGGAGCTTTTCCCTTGTTCTTGAAGTTCGAGCCTTTAGGGGCAATGGGTGGACGCTGCTGGGTCACATTTCTTCCTTTGGGGTCGGTGCTCTGTTGACCTTGGGCCTGTGGTTGGACTTGCCATCCATTTCCACCGCCACAATGATTATTTCGTTGTTTGTGGCTGCTAGAATTGGTCGCATGTGCTTCAGGCGCGGTGTTCGAGCCAGTGGGTCGAGCTTGATGTTTCTTCATCAAAAACTGGTTCTGCTTTTCAGCGAGAAGTAAAAAAGAGATCAAATCCAAAAATTTGGTGAACTTATGTGCCCTATATTGTCGTTGCAGAACAATATTGGTGGCATGGAAGGTCGAATAGGTATTCTCATGGAGATCTGATTCGGTTAGTTCCATTTCATAGAACTTCAACACTGATCGGATTCTACAAACTTCCGAGTTGTATTCATTCACGGACTTAAAGTCTTGGAAGCGAATATGCTGCTAGTCGTGTCTTGCTTCAGGCAAGTAGATGTTTTTCTGGTGATTGAAATGGTCGGCCAGAGTAAGCCAGATGGTGCGTGGGTTCTCTTCAACAAGGTACTTGGTCTGCAGTGCATCATGGATGTGTCTTCGGATGAAGATCATTGCATTAGCCTTCTGAGCGTCGTCGACAGGTTTGTCGTCGATAGGTG
This sequence comes from Heteromeles arbutifolia, assembly GCA_024362995.1. Classification (NCBI taxonomy): domain Eukaryota; kingdom Viridiplantae; phylum Streptophyta; class Magnoliopsida; order Rosales; family Rosaceae; genus Heteromeles; species Heteromeles arbutifolia. The sequence continues at coordinate 28,568,671 of JANCRC010000006.1, forward strand.
CCTCGATGGTGGCTCTAATGCCCTTTGCAGTCAGGTGGAGCTTCACGTCTTGTGTCACACCCCGGACCCGAAGTCGGTGGGACCCCACGCCCAGCGCATGAATAAAAGTAAAATAAAGTTAAAAACGTAAAATAAGAACTTCTTTTATACAAGTAATTGTTACAAAATCCTTACAGAGTACGAAAATAAGGAAACTCTTAAATCCCTTGTCTAACCCAATCTCAGCTTGTTTAGCACCAGTCTTGTCAAATAACTCATCTGTAAAATAAAAGGGTGAGGGGTAAGCAACAACCATCGTTGCTCAGTGAGTGGTTTATGTAATGTGTTGCAAATTATACTTATTTTCAAATATCTCTATTTCAAGTCAAGCATGTTGGATTTGTGGAAATGCTTTCAGAATTATTAATATAGTGATATGTAAGGCTGGAAAAAAATCCCGAACCATACTTAAAAAATCCCGATACCGAACCGAAAAAATCCCGAACTGAAAATCTCGAAAATTTTGGTACCAATCCCAAATCGATCCCGAACCTTTCAGTACGAGAATCGGTCTCAAAGTTTCTTTTGTTTGGGAATCCCAAATTGATATATATATGTATGTATTGTTTAATCAACCAAGCAGTTCCTTTGGCCAATAACTTCTTTTGGAAGATAGCCGACCTCTATCCACCCACATTTTCTTTTTTTTATTCTTTCTTTGTCTGTCATTTTCACTAAGTCTAACCATTCATTTCCTTATTTTATTTTTTGATAACATCATCATCTTTTCACTTTCACAGAGTCACAGACAGCCATCATCTCTCTCTCCCTCCACCGACTCCCTTAAATGCAGAAGCAAGCACAAGGTCTCCAATTCCTTCTCAATCTTCAAAAGCAGCCACACCCACAACCCATACCCAACCCAATCGTTCTTCCAAGACATTAGACCCATCGTTGCAAAGCAGAGTAGCCATCCGATGGCGATTTCGTTCGGCAAGACATGGAAAAACTCACACATCGACGATGATCGGTACCTGATTTTGTTCGATGCACTTTGCAAAGCCCTCCGACTCCCGAATGCAGCAAAGACAAGCCCAGGAATGAGAAGGATGGAGATAGGGATGGGAAGGTCGACGAATCTGGGACGAGGTGTGGCTATGTGGGCTGGAGAGGAAGGTGGGAGGTCTATGAATCTCGAACCATACCGAAATTCAGGAATACCGAAATTTCAGATCAGTTTTGGTTTCTGAAATCTTGTCCCGAAAAAAAATCGGTTTGGAATTTGGGATCCCATTTTCGGTTTGGGATCCCATACCGAACCAACCTTAGTGATATGTGGATATTTGGAATTGTTCATGGAGCATGAGAACTTTAGTGTTGCATTAATCCGAGGTATAAATGGAAACTGCACACGGGAACATTATGGCAGAATGGCCAACTCGTTTGTTATCATGCAAATGAATTAGCTAAGTGTGCATGTAAGCTTAAGTTTTGGAGGTTATTAGTTTGGTTGTCTTGTCAAAGCTCGGATTATCGAGGTGAGTGGTTTATGTAATGTGTTGCAAATTATACTTATTTTCAAATATCTCTATTTCAAGTCAAGCATGTTGGATTTGTGGAAATGCTTTCGGAAGTATTAATATATTGATATGTGGATATTTGGAATTGTTCATGGAGCATGAGAACTTTAATGTTGCATTAATACGAGGAATAAATGTAAACTGCACACGGGGACATTAGGGTAAAATGGCCAATAGGAGTCACGTGGTGAGTTACTATTTATGAAGGATATAATGAACACGTAAATGGATGATTTGATATGGCACTACGTGCATAATGATTTGACACTATTATTGTATTTTCTATAGTGACTAAAATGGCATCGCTTGACTGACATATTACATATTCTACTCACTGAGCGACGATGGTTGTTGCTCACCCCTCACCCTTTTATTTTACAAATGAGTTATTTGACAAGACAGGTGCTAGACGAGCTGAGATTGTGTTAGACAAGGGATTTAAGAGTTTTCTTACTTTTGTACTTTGTAAGGATTTTGTAATATTTACTTGTATAAGAGAACCTTTGTTTTACGTTTGTAGTTTTAGTTTTACTTTTACTCGTGCACCGAGCGTGGGGTCCTACCGATCCAGGGTCCAGGGCATGACATCTTGAACCCACTTCAAGTAGTTTCTTCCAGATACTTCCAGAATGGTGAAATTGAGCTTATTCAAGTTCGACATGTCCCTAAAACGGAGGGTACAAAAAAAAAAACGTGATTAGTTAAGGTGATCCATAGACATATATCGTAGAACATTCAGGTTCTATAGACATGTATTAGTTTAATTTATGTATGAAAACTATAGGTTTCATGTGGTATGTTTTGAATGAAAACTTTGGGTTTCAAAGACACTAAATATGAAACTACAGTTTCAATTTAGTTTTTATGAACGATTAGTTCATAAAGGAGATGTTCCTGCAAGAAACACATAATGCAATATGCTGATTTAAGTGTAGTGGATTTGAGTTTTTTCGGAAACTCAAATGTGAAAGCTTCGTTACTACAAAAGTATGTCCACGGTTCAAAGTATAAAAATAAATTATTGAATCATTAATGTCCAAAAATGATTTTCAGTTCAATAATTTTGGATTCATTATCAGATTAATGAACTGTAGGTCACTTTTAATTAATTCAATAGATAGGGACCAAACGGGGTTGATCATGGAAAAAATAATAATAACATTCGGGTTAAAATTATTTAGAATGCCAAATAATAGCATTGGGTAGAAAAAAAACATAGCCCAAAAAAAGTTTAGGCTCAGGATTGGTTGCAATGGTAGCCCGCAAGTGGCTGCAGGCCACGGGCCTAGGGTTTTGATGACACACCCCAATCTCGATGTCCGAGGGACATCGAGATGGCCACGTGTTGGCCGACATTCGAGAGTGACGCAAGCCATTTAATGAATGCATATGCTGAGAACATGTAAATCATGCGTATAAATTTCTTTCGAACTACATAAAATAATATACTAATATTCAACACATATTGTTGGAAGAGAACTACTAAGGTACAATATGATGTTTATGAATTATAGCAAAATATTAAGAGGTGACTATTCATTTCTGCGTGAAAATAGTGATAGTGCATTACATGTTCATAGCATACATCTAATTCAGAATACAATGGAATGTGTTATTACAATGATGTCAAAGTAAAGATGATGGCACAATATCACTGGTAGGGAAAAGCCTCGTAGTGCAAATCGTAAGCCTCGTTTCTATGTCCTGAGGGGGCGCAAAACATACATGAGTGGACCAAGTTGATATATATATATATATATATATATATAATACTGAAATAGTTATCAACATACTAACCCCCAAAGTTTTATGAAAACTAATAGCATAATATGTGATAGGTTTTCCGAAACCCTAGCATGCCATAAAAACTTTCCTAAAACATATGTTGTATATAGTGTGCTAACTAGTGGTATCAGTATCGCCCGAATGCCTATAGAACTTTTCCTTCAGAACACTTCCTTCACAAGTATCAATCGTCCGTAGGCTCCTACATCACCCAACTCGTAGGTCAATATAAGTATCATCGCTCGCAGGCTCCTACAACACCCAACCCATAGGTCAATATAAGTATCATCACCCGTAGGCAGAACAATGACCACTAGATACGCACAAAACCATTGAATATACTATTTCCAAACATAGGTACATATATCTCAAAATCATCTTCATAGCATATAGTCATCCATCATATATATTATAAAGAAGTGTAAAGAAAACATGTTCATAAATAGTATATAGTCATCCATCATATAAACTACAAAGAACATAAGTTCGATAAAATATGGTATTCCAAAATATTCGCAGTAAAGCATGATATATCATAAGTGTAAATCTAATTTACTCATAAAACGTTTTACAAAACGTGACCATTAAATCATGCTTTTCATGTATGCTTTTCTACTATTAAAACATGCATTTTAAAAGGGGTCCACTCACAAATACTCCGTCATCGAAGAGCCGTATGAAATAGGAATGACGGAATCGCGGCTAATAAATGCACCTAAGCACATAAAGGGTACAATTAACAAAACTATACTCAAACAATTGAATTTCGGAAAACGGAAGTCATAAACGGATTTAGGACGTCGGAAAACATAAAGGGGGACCTCGGGTACCCCCACGCGCCGCTGCAAGGTGGCAGTTTCAGTTGCGGCTACCCGCCGCCTTGGGTCGCCAGAAAACTCGTCAGCTCCGCCGTGGACGGTGGCGCGTTTACTTTACGCGCTGGCACCGGCAGGCTCCCACATACCGACCACGCGCAGGCTAACGCGTGGCTGGGCTACTGGGTTGGACCAGGTTTGGGGCTGGGTTATTGGGCTTGGGTCCAATAGGTTTGGGCTTGGGTTCGATGGGCCTGGACTTTGCCAGTGGGCTGGGTTTTAAAGCCCAAAAGCCTGGGTCTAATGGATTTTTGGTTAAAGGGTCTGGGCTTGAAAGCCCGGCCCAAATGCCTTTGGGTTTTAAAAAAATAAAAAAAAACTAAATGGATTTGGGTTTGGGGTTAACGGGCCTAAGGCCCAAGTCCTATACGGCCCAAAGGCCTAAACTAACAAGGGTTTTGGTTTGGGTTACAAAAGCGTTTGGGCTGCCCTAAGGCTTTGGGCTTTTGGTTTAAGCCCAAATACCTTGGTTCTATGGCCTCGGGCTTGAAGGCCCTTTCATCGCCAGGGAAGAAGGCCGGAGCCTTCCTAGCTCCGGTCGACGGTAAACCAACTTCTTAGCCTACGATCTAACCATAAGAATGAAGGTACGAGAGAGAGGAAGAGAATTTGTACCTGTGACGCACCGTAAAGTGGTCGGAGACGGCCGGGATTTCGCTCGAAGGTCTTGAGGGTTCGCCATAGGGCTTTCTATGCCTCGCCGTGTCTCACAGAGAAGAGGGAGAGTGAGAGAGAGAGTCCACGCGAGGTTGTGGGTGATGATGAGGTTGTTGGTGTGCCTCCACGGGTGTGCGTGGGTGTGGGTTGGGTGTCGCCGGGAAAAATGGGAAGGTTATGAGAGAGATGAGAATGGGTGAGCTGAGAAACATGGGGAATGAGAGAGAGAGAGAGAGAGAGAGAGAGAGAGAGATATATATATATATATATATGGTGAGTAAGCTGCCACGTGGTAGGCAGAGAGAAGAGGAGAAGTTTAGAAAATCTGAAAATTGGGATTTTGATTGGGTGAGGATAGGGGACTAAAATGTAAATTTCAATAAATCTTTTGGGAAATTATGAAATTACAATAATTTTGGGGGTGAGGTTTAACATTTGAAGCTCAACAGCAAGCTGCTAGCTTATGTGTGCCGCATGGAGGAGGGCACATGTCAAGCCCAGCAGATTGCTAGCCTTGGGTTCGCGTAGGGAGCCCAGCCGAGGCTGGGTCCAGGTTAGGGCAAGCTTCAACCTAGCAGACAAGGCTGTGGGAAGCAGGCCGGGGTGCGTGACACAGCCCAATGAGCTACAAACTGCTTCAGGCAAGCTTTAAACCATGGAACAACGGGCCAATAAGGCTGCAGGCTTTCTTGGTTGAACTTAAGGGACTTCGGGCCTTATAGAGCGAGGCGTTCATGCATCATGGGGAATGTTTTCATGCTTGGTGGACGTTTCAAATATCTTCCTTTATTTTAAACGTACCTGATTGGTAGAAAACAAAGAAAACCCTTTGAATTTTGTGGAAGATAGCCTCCTCTTACGATCCATCAATTCCTCAGATTCTGGTAAGAGCGTGCTGATAACGTGTTGTAGACATATTTGATTGAACTAATCTAAGGGATTAGAGAGAGGGGGCCAACGGTATTGAGAGAGAAGAGAGAGTGATTTAATTGTGAGGTGTGTTTGTATTACCCCATTATGCCTTTATTTATAGTAGTAGGATAGGTAATCAACTCCTAATAGAAATATAAGATACATTCCTTTTAGTATTACAACTCTTAATAGGTAATCAACTCCTAATAGAAACATAAGATACATTCCTATGTCTACTAGGATTTATACAATCACATCCATATTCTAAATATGAATGCAATATATTTATTATTTTTTGAAAAAACCAAAAAAAAAACCTATCAAATAGGCAAACTCTATTCACGTGGGATGGTGTTTACAAAGTTGCATTCTCCAACAGGAGTCCTTATACACTCCTCGAAAAGAAAAGAAAAAATTGCGGGCATGCTTGATATTATTTTTGGGTTCAATTATTTGTTTCTGAGACTAACGGGTATTAAGTATTTTAACTACATTCACTATATTTTTTTACAATAAATAGTTGGATTGAAGAATGATATTTTTTTTTTAACAAACGATATTACTTATACTAATAGGGAGCAAGTGAACCTAGCTTCAAAATGAGCTAGTAATAAAAAAAAAAGATATTAACTTTGAGATAATGGAACTTGTGAGAAGTACATGAAAATTTTGTCCAGGCACTGTGTTCCATAAATTTTAAATTAATAAGTTGTGAATTATTCTAGTGGTTAGGGCATTGATTTTTAATCCACTACATGTCAGGCTCAAACTTGTTAGGAGTGGGCGCTTAGTGGGTTTACCGACCAATCCAACCAACCAAACCGAAATTGGTTTGCTTGTAGCCTGTCTTAGAATGATTTGGGTGGGTTGGCTTGCACATTTTTTGGGTGGAAATGAGCTTCAATTATGTCAGCACGAGCCTATTGGGTTGGCTAAACGGGTTGAAGTCCAACCTGACCAACCCACGCAATGCCCCCCCTTAAAATCGCTTATTTTCCGTAGTATGGAGTATCGCTTGTAATAAAAATAAAGCATTTTAGCTAATTGGTCCCTGATATTGGCAATAGGGATGGGTTAGAAAAACTAGAAATCGAAAAAAAAAAAAAAAAAAAAAAAAAAACTAGACCAAGAACCGAGTCGAAGCTAAAAAAGCGAACCGAAGAAAAACCAAAACGAATTTAAAAAACCAAAACCGAAATCTGTTTGTTCGGTTTCGAATTTATATCCAGTGGTTCAGAAAACAAACTGAAATCTGTTGGTTCGGTTTTTACATTTAGTGATTCAGAAACAGAATCTAACCGAAGTATTTGATTATTAATTAATATGCTATTACTTGAAACGTCGTCGTATACCTAAATCCCCATAAACCCCTTCAGATTTCGTAACCCTAATCTACCTCTCCTTCCCAACCTCCACGAATTCCTCTCTCCCTCACTCTCATAGCTCTTCTCTCTGTCTTCGTCGTCTTCGAAGAATCGAAAGATCCAGAGTTCGCCGAGGAGGAACTCGCTGTTGCTCATCCATTCGCTGGCGCTGACTGGCTGCCGCTCGCCGTCTCACTCTCACACCTCGCCGGCTTCTCCACGCCGTTGCTCATCCAGAACTCGAACCTATAACGTATTCCCTCTCTCTATATTTTCGATTTCGTTTATGCATCTTGTCTATTTATGTCTTCGTTCTAGGAATTTGTGTTTCAGATAATTTTTGAGAGAATTTTTTTGGTGATATTTCTGATTCTTGTGAACTTGCGGGAAAATATGGTGAAGGTTCCTATAGGATTAAACCTTGAGACTGATTTTTTTTGTTGCTGAGAAAGTGGGAGAAAGTATGGGTAAAGGTTCCTGTAGGATTAAATCTTCAAGCTTTCATGATGAATCAGAATTACCGATTCTTGTATCTGTGAAGTGTGAAGTGTGAATTATTCCTTGTCCGGTTTTCTTTTTCATTTTTTTCTTATATAATAATGCCCGGATTCCTCCCATATCACTCTTCAAATGGATAATGGCATGATGACATCAGATAAATAATAATCAAATGAATACTCGTTCAGACATTTTGTCGAGGGAACTTCACAAGTTACAACTTTTGGATTGGAGAAGGAATCTATAAGAAGAATAAGTGGATCAGTGTAAGAATAAGCGGTAAAGAAAACAAGTGCAAGAATCAGCTCTGCGTTTTTTTCCCTTCTCTCGTCCTAGTACGGTAGTACCACGAGTCTTGTTTTAACGGAATCACCCCTCACAAATACAACAAATTTGGTTGGGTTGTAATGTTCTGAGTTTGGATTGACAACTTGAACCGACCCAATCATAAATTTTTGGGTGAACTGCCAATTTAGTCTTTAAATTGTCACCTCAATGAAAATTAGGTTCCTAAACTATTTTTTCAGAAAAATCAGTCCTTGAATTATAAAAATTTGCCAATTACATCCCTAATATGATATTCAAAGCTACTATATTCAATTTTCCGTCAATTTAAATCACGTTACTTGCATGTGATACACATTTGAGGGTAGATTGATAATTTTTCATAAAGAAATAGTGTATGGAGTTAATTTTGGAGGGTAAATTGATAGTTTTTCATAAGAAATAGTTGATAGTTTTTCATAAGAAATAGTGTAAGTTAGCTTCGGATGGTAAATTAGACGTTAGATTCGCAACCTATATGAAATGTTAAGGGCTTATAGGCAAGAAAATAGCGGTATTACACTCTAAAGTGTGTCAAGTGACTTAAGTTGACGAAAAATTGGATAAAATAGCTTCAAATATAATAGTAGGGATGAAATTAGCAATTTTTAATGAATTTAAGGACTTATTTTACCGAAAAAATAATTCAGGGACCTAATTTTCACTAAGGTGATAGTTCAGGGACTAAATCGGCACTTCACCCTAAATTTTTATTTACTTATTATTTTTAGGCTTTTTAGTTAAACTAGTCCATGAAATTGGCATAAATTTTTACTTTGGTCCTTGAGCTTTGAAATCGATACAAGTGTTTTCTGAGTTTGTCCGCCATCAATTATTTGGTATTTCTGTGAAATATCTCCTTAAATGAGGAGAAAATGACAAAAATACCCTCAATTTATGATGCTATCAAGATCAGGTTGGGCTTTCAATCCAAACTCAGTCCAACCCAACCAATTTTGTTGTATTTCTCAGGGGTGATTTCGTCAAAACAAGACTTGGGGCATTGTAGATCTTAGGGGTACTACCATACTAGGGCGAGAGAAAAAACACAGAGCTGCATCAGAGGCTTGCACCTTGTTTTCTTTACCGCGTACTCTTCTTCTTATAGGTTCACTGTTCAATTTCCTCAATCCCATACTTCAGGGTTTAAGCTTTTCCAATCCAAAATTTGTAACTTGTTAGTTGTTCGACAAAATGTCTGAACGAGTATTCATTTGATTATTATTTATTTTACTGTTTTTCTTTCTTTGATTTGCAGAGGCACTGCTTGAGTTTGTGAACTGAGCTGGGAGATAGATGGAGGCTGAAAACTCGGGTAAATTTGGTGTGGCTGAGGGCTACAAACCTCCACCGGAGTTTTCCGAAGTTGCTAAAGAACCACTTCTGGATATCAATATGAACGACTCCACAGAGCTTTGGCTCATTTCTTGGCCGAAAGATCAAGTATGTCGCTTTTCGGTTTCGGGGTTCTTTACTAATACTTTTATTTAGGACCCATGTTTTCATTTTCCAGTATAAAGAGCAATGCCATAGTTGTAAGTTTGTAGTTATGAAAATTGGTTTCCTGTTTGGGAATAAGTTTTGCAGTGAACTAATTGGATGACCCAATTTTGGTTGAAAGTAATGTTGCCCTCTTAAGTACTTCTACCAACTTGTTTATTGCCCTCTTAAATACTTATACCAACTGGCTGTTAGGAATTGACTTCCATGGCCTCGTGGTCCTTACAGTGGAAGAATAATGTCAATTTCATTATAATCAGTGGTGTTGTTTTAATGTGATCGTTGTCAGTAATCAAGTTTCTATTTATTATTTGATGGGTGTTGCAGAATCCAGATTTTAGCCAAGAAGTATCGCTCAAGCTTGGTCCTGATGGAGAGTTGGGCAGTTTTGTTGGTCCATCTGGTAATTATACAAAAACTTTAGTGATAGATGAGGCATGTTAGAGTTGTCGATGCACATTACATTTATCCATGTAATTTTAATAGCCAAAGAAGCTCATTTGGATACGACTCTGCAATGCATATTTCTTTTCTACTATCGAGTGCTGATATGATGTTTCTAATGCTGCTAGGCAAAGAATATGATCTGCAAAGTACAGCTCAAAAGCCAGATGCTACAGTTTTTGTATCTTCTGTGTCAGGCACAAAAGTTGGTATGCTTGAAGCTTTCATATTAAGAATCTACAGGACACATATTAATCTCAGTTTCCGTTCTTATGCTAGCCTTTCAGTTTCATAATGTTTAGCAATTAGGACGGATCCTTGGCATTACAGTTTGATGTTCTGTCAAAATATAACAATTTGAATTCTGTTACGCTGACTACGCTACATTCATCATTCATGTCCCATTTGTTCCTAAAATCTTTTCATTTGGCTCGTATACTAGCTGAATATGTTTTTGTTTAGGTTCTTCATATATCTTGTTTTCTTAACCTGTACAGGTAATCAGTAGCTTCCCTTTTTATGTAGTTATGTGAAGTTTTGTTACGAAGTCTAGTTTTTACCCTTGCATTTGCTTTATGGTATTTTAGTCATAATGGTTGAGATGACAAACAGTTTTCCTTGTGATCAATATCTTGATAAAATTGTTGTTACTGTAATTGTTGCCGGTGGCTGTCTTTACTGCAATGGCCTTTGTGCCTCCTGCTTTGTTACTATCATATATTGAATTTGTTTATGATTTTGCAGCTGGGAAGATTTCACGGAATGTTTCTCTCGTGTTTTATCCGGAGCCCAGTGAACTTGAAGAAAAACTGAAGTCCAAACAGTTGAAGAAAATTCAGCAGATATCATCTGGAATGTCCCGTTCTCCCCATAGTTTTGCAACTCCTACACGAAGTTCTATGCTGACAATGTCACGGACAGTAGGTGGGCATCCAACCCCCACTCATAGCAGCAGACAAAAAGGCTCCATATCTGGTGTTGGAGAGCCATCACAGCTTCGGAAAAAGAGGCGTGCACCTGAACCTACGAGGTCCATGAACCACTCGGGCCAAAATTCAGGACGACGTAGTGGAGTCACCGACTGAGGACAATGTGATAACGCAGTTGCTTCCTCAGGACAACCTCATCGAAGTAGATCAAGGAAGAAAATCGAAGATGAGAATTGATGTCGCTATCAGAGGGTTTTCATTTTTCAAAATACGTTATGCAAAATGAATCTTGATGGGGGATGAAGTAATCAGTACTGTGTTGCTCTTGAGTTTGGGCAGACACTTGAAGCAATATTATTTCAAATTTCTCTCTTGATTGGTTCTTCTTTTGCTCTTGGGTCTGGATTCTGGCTAGAGTATAATGTTCTGCTGCTGGCGCTTCTACAACTTTCATGTCATGGATACAACACCACGGTGACTCTGGTGGCCACATGCATTAATGTTGGGCCTGTTCTAGATTTCATTCACTGGCCATAGTATCTGTTACCCGTATAATGCCTTATGGGTATTTTTCTTACGAATAATAGCGGTGGTGGATTAAATTATTAGTTGTTAGGATGAGGGAATTTGTGGGATTGAACGCCCACCGGGTATTTGCGACTTAACCCGCATGGGCTTGTGGGCTATCCGTATCCATATTATTATCACCATTTGCCCAGGGGCCCAGGCCCAGAATGCAGCGAGGAAAGAATCTTCTTCACCCATGAATCACTTGTCCCGACAATGACATGATCCCTCCCGCCATTCTCTCTCCGGGATCCTCTATCAATGCTCCAGTTACTAGTACTACTTATGTTTTTGTCGTTTTCCTTTTTGTTAACCCAACTAGGCAGCAGCCACGTGCTAAATTGATATAAAACTCCCATAACCAATTAAAACCACACACGTGTACGACAAACCACCATAGACCCACCGTTTTCTAGATCCAACCAGCGCTGCTCTACACTTGTACCGTTTTCAAAGATGATGATAAACAAATCAATATCATATCTATACATGCTAACTTAAGACTTATGTAAGGGTAATTTTAATAGTTTTTCCTTTCCTGATTTGATAAAGTGGAGATCACAAGTTCGATTTTCTCTAAATATAAACTTGAATCACATTATTGCTAGCACGTTGCGAGACTTAGTTCATTCTCTCACCTTTAATGTAATGATACAGCTTGTTCAAAGGAAAAAAAAGAAAGAAATCCCTTGGTCAATTTAGAGAGTAGTTTTCTCTCTATTAAAATAATAATAATAATAATAATAATATTTTTTTCCAGCAAAAAATAGTAAAATAATATTTGAAATATTTGGGGTGGGAAGCGGACTATCCAGAGCTGTATATACTCACGAGTCACGCCTCACCTTAACTCTCACACTGCTCGACTAGAGTTTCGGGTCTTCACCGTCCTTCTCCTCCTATCTTTTCTGCCTTCCAATCTCCAATCAGGTACGAAACCCTAATTCCCTCTTTCTTATCCCAAATCCTTCGTCTTTACCTTCTCTCATGCATTGTCCTTCTGCTTCAATTTTTCATTAATCTGATGCATTTTTAACCAGATTCTGGTTTCCTTTTCGCTCCTTGATTGTTTGGTTGCCGGGAAAATCGAAGCTCCGATTCAATTTTCCCGCAACCGGACGGAGGACTTGTATAAATTCGTTTTCTTTTTTTGTGCTCAAATTTAGATCTACTCGAAATTTACCGTTAAAAGTTGTGAAATTTCTGTTGGGTTTTCGTTAGAATTGGTGGTGAGTGGTAGTGTTAATTTAAAAGCTGCTAATTTTCTGCGTTTCTGTGTGAACTTTGCTGTTAGGTCCCTGTAAGTGGACCAAATTATGGTGACAATGGATTTGGATAACAAGCTTTTCAGTGTGGGGCTGATGATTTTGGCCACTCTGGTGGTGGCCAAGCTGATCTCAGCGCTTATAATGTCTCGATCTGGGAAGCGCCTTCCTCCGGTGGTGAATACGTGGCCTGTGTTGGGAGGACTGTTCCGGTTTTTGAAGGGCCCCATTATCATGCTTCGTGAAGAGTACCCGAAGCTCGGGAGTGTGTTCACATTGAATCTGCTTAACAAGAAGATCACTTTCTTGATTGGTCCTGAGGTTTCTGCTCACTTCTTCAAGGCCTCGGAGGCTGATCTTAGCCAGCAGGAGGTATACCAGTTCAATGTGCCCACTTTCGGCCCTGGAGTTGTGTTCGATGTGGATTACACGGTGAGACAGGAGCAGTTTAGGTTCTTCACGGAGGCTCTCAGGGTAAATAAGCTTAAGGGATATGTGGATCAGATGGTTACAGAAGCAGAGGTAAGTGTTACGGTTGAATATCATTGTTTGATTTGATTTTGGAATTTTGCTGGTTTTGTTGTTTATCTGATTGCTTCAGCATTCAACTCGTTTAGTAATTTATTTATGTTTGTAAGAGAAGATACTTTATATTCTTAAGAAAGTAGCAATATGAAATGTGATCTACGGCACAATTCTCTTCCACTAGCCCAAATGGTATCCTGGGACTTGCAAATTTTGTAAGGAACATTGATTGGAATGAGAGTCCTTAAACCAGATGTTTTTCTTTCCTTAATGTTAAATTCGATTAGAAAGATAAAACCGTAGCAGCTAACCTGAATTTGTTTTTAACTGAAAGGACAATCGTGCTTTACGAGTCTCCCATGAGCTTGATTCACCTGGGAAGATTTCTCTGAGTCTCATTTTATATTTTCGTGGGGTGGTCATTTTCAAGTGTGGGCAACTAGCATTGCGTGCTCATTAGGATATTTGACTTCTTTTCTGAATTTAAGCAGATTCAGATTGTGCAGACCACATGTCAAATATATGATTGTTTCTTATGTGAGAGGAAAATGTAGGCATTATAGACCCTTCCCTGAAATAAATAAATAAAGGGAATTGGTATGAATTATGAAGTGACTTAACAGTGCTTAAATCTTCGAGGAAAAAGGAAAACTATGTGTGTGTGTGTTTTGGGGAACATTTTGGTGAGTAAAGATGGACTATGTTCTAGTTGGATTTCTTCAATCATGCTGTGATTCATTTTGTGAGTACCCCTCAGTATTGGCATAGTTATTTTCATTAACTTATACAAAATATGTACCGCAAAAGGCATGGTTAGTTTTTCCTTTTAGATTTCTCTGAATCTGAAAGAGAATAAAACACCCCAAAACATCAATTAGATGCAAGGGACAACTAAAGCTTTCATCATTTCCTTCTATAGTATTACTCAATCTAAATACACAAATGCTTGTGCTGTTTAAATTGTGCATTGTTTCTTATCCGTGATGTTAATTCTTGTCTTCCAACTGTACTGTGCAGGATTACTTTTCCAAGTGGGGAGACAGTGGTGAGGTGGACTTAAAATATGAGCTGGAGCATCTGATTATATTGACCGCCAGCAGATGCCTCTTGGGTCGTGAGGTTCGTGATAAGCTCTTTGATGATGTTTCCGCATTGTTCCATGACCTTGACAATGGTATGCTTCCTATCAGTGTCATCTTCCCATACCTTCCCATCCCAGCTCACCGCCGCCGTGACCAGGCCCGAAAGAAGCTTTCAGATATCTTTGCAAAGATCATAAATTCCCGTAAGCGTGCTGCAAAGTCTGAGAATGACATGTTGCAATGCTTCATTGACTCAAAGTACAAAAATGGCCGACCAACAACTGAATCTGAGGTCACTGGCTTGCTCATTGCTGCTCTCTTTGCTGGGCAACATACTAGTTCTATCACTTCCACTTGGACTGGGGCCTATCTCCTCCGTCACAAGGAGTTCTTATCTGCTGTGTCAGAGGAGCAGAAAAACATAATGAAAAAGCATGGAAAGAAGGTTGATCATGATATACTGGCAGAGATGGATGTCCTGTATCGTTGCATCAAGGAAGCTCTCAGATTGCACCCTCCACTGATCATTCTGCTGCGAAGCTCGCATAGTGATTTCAGCGTAAAAACCCGCGAGGGGAAGGAGTATGATATCCCGAAGGGGCACATAGTAGCCGCATCACCATCTTTTGCCAACCGGCTTCCTCATATTTACAAGGAGCCAGACACCTACGATCCTGATAGATTTGCTGCTGGGAGAGAAGAAGACAAGTCAGCAGGGGCATTCTCATACATCTCGTTTGGAGGTGGCAGGCATGGATGCCTTGGTGAGCCTTTTGCATACCTACAGATAAAGGCTATATGGAGCCACCTGCTGAGAAATTTTGAACTGGAGCTGGTATCACCGTTTCCCGAGACAGATTGGAATGCCATGGTTGTGGGTGTGAAAGGAAAGGTGATGGTGCGGTACAAGCGTCGGGAGCTTTCAGTTGAATAATGCCAATGACTTTTTGGGTGATCTGCAGATTTAAATTATTCGTTCTCTTAGGATGTTTTCGGTCCTTGTATGTGTTGATTTTCTTCCTCGTTTTACAATTAACTGTTGATGATTTGCACTTTTATCAGATTACGGATCTTGTTTAGTGCCATTAATTTATGATGAAGATTGTAGCTCTTAACAGAACTTTGGATTTACTTCAATTCTCCGGCTAGCCGTACTCGTTCGTGGTTCTCCTCAGCCAAGAAAAAAGGTTACACGTATAGAAGAAATTAAAGCACAAATCCAGCATAAATTATACAATGTAATCCTTCACTATTCAGATATACCGCATGAAAAGTTAATTTTACAAAAAGCTTAACAAATAATTGTGAGCTCTTTGACTTCGCAGAAATAAAGTTTCTACCTCAAATCTGATGGTATTTAGGGTAATCCTTCGACTTTCTCAGCTAATCGATATTTCTGGCATCCGGAATAAGAAACTCTACGATAAATAAGCCGTATTTGTTTAACAGCTAATCGATTTCCTGTGAGAAACGTTGAATTTGAAAGGAGATCAGTTTGGTATGATCTTGATGAGCTCAATATCGAACAGAAGAGTCTTGTCTATCAGCCCTTGGTTCCTCAGCACGAAATCCAAGGCTCGTTGGCCCTGTACCGCATGAACATTGCACCTTGTAAGAACAAAGCGGAACTGGATTATATGAATCGGCAGAAAGACATCAGATTTACCGAAAATGTTGTCGGCCTTGGGCCACTCTTGTTGTAGTCATTGTCTGGATATCCCAATTCCGGGGGCACTATGATCCTGCATCACTGTGAGCTCCATTGTGAAATTTGCAAATAACATTCAATGCAACTGCTTGAAAGTTCCTTAAGCAAATATAACGAGCTACGGAAAACAATATGCAGCACCTTCTAATGCCTCCAAGAGCCATGCCTGAAATGGCTTCCTCAAAAGCTGGTATTACCTGAAGATAACCACGTCATCATTAGAGGCCACAGATCAGAGCCTTCAAGATTGTTTCGTTCGATTGGGTCACAAATTTCTCACCTCTTGAGATCCTACCCTGAATTTGAAAAAGGCCTTGTCATCACCCTGCATTTGAGAAACCATGGAACGGAATCTGTTAATCGGTTAGTTAAGCTTATGCGATACCAGGTTAACCGACGAGAAGTATTCCATACCTCAAATGAACCGCCCTTTGTTTTATTTCGAGCTTCAAAGATACGTCCATAATATCCTATGGTGTATCCATCCCAATCAACCTGAAATCCATCCAATCAACCTGAAATATGTTCAAACGTTTGTATATGACAGAGACAAATTCATTGCACAAAATTGGCTTAATCCTAAACAGAAACCCTAGCAACATGTGAAAGCTTGAAAGTGTGCACTCGGAGAATGAATGGCTTACCACAACGGTCTCTCCCACCTTCGGTTTGGGGCCATCTCCTACTCGCAAGTCCTGCATTTCTTCTTAGATAAATCATTCAACGAAATAACTAAAGCAAACTTCGGAGAGCTTGAAACTCAATAAAAACAAGGAGGCTAAACTTTTGTATGTTCCAGTAGTAGTTAACCTTGTACTGAAGACCTGATTCAGTTTCCGTATAGTCCGGATAACTCATTTTCGACTTGCCATAGTCCTTCCCCCTAAGTGCTGGCACTGAAAGTAGTTCCAAAACATTCACAAATGCAACAAACAATGTGAGAAAAAGAAAAAGTACATATCTCTCTCGTCACATGATATGTCTTATGCCACTCTCTATCCTCAAGTGACACATTTGTGCATGTCTATTTCATTCTCATCACATGATATGTCACGTGAGGAGAGAGATACGAACAACAGGATATACACTCGTTGCACTCAAGATTTTGCCTAGTACACAAATCATACAAATGTATGTGACTATGACTTATGAGCATGGTTATTCAAGGATGGCGATTTCGACACTCCCAGTATTTTTAGCCATCTGCACTCCAAACTGAATAACTTACGATGTTATGTTTTGGCACTCACAGGAGGATTGCAGAGGCTTAAACAGGAGAGTGTCAAAATGGCTAACCTTTCGGGCAATGGAAATAGGAAATGACTCACTGTCAGTAAACTGAGACGCGAGGGCAATTACGTCCTTTGAAGCATTACAGAAAGCTGCAGCCACCATGCCAATCGATGAAAACACAACACTTCTTCGCTCGATAAGAATGCTTCCACCTTGATCAAAGACTCAAAATTCATTCAAAATTTGGCCAATTTCCTAATTAAAATTAGATATTCCATGGTCGATGTACTAACCGCCTGCACCTGAATCAGAAAACTTCTCCGCTTCAGGAAGAAGAAGAGATTGGGGTCCGCGGCGTCTCTGGCGCATAGAAGGGAAGGTTAGCACGGAACGACGTATCGGGGTTGAAGATTTTCCGACGGGTGAGGACGGAGGCCGCGGTGGAGACCGGACGGCTGAGATTGAAGACATTGTAGGTGTGGTGCTACTTGACTAGGAAGAGAAAAGGGTGGGACTGTGATGTGGTGACTGGGGAACCAGGGAATGCGTTTCGCGGGAAGATAACAGCCTCAACTTGTCTGGCTCAACCCCTCTGTTTTTCTTTTTTCTTCTCTCCTTTAAATTAAATAATATATGATGAAATGCCGATTTAGTCTCTGAACTATCACCTCAATGAAAATTAGGTCCCTGAATTATTTTTTCGGTAAAATAAGTCCCTAAATTCATTAGAATTTGCTAATTTCATCCCTACTATTATATTCAAAGCTATTTTATCTAATTTTTCGTCAACTTAAGTCACTTCACACACTTTAGAGTGTAATACCATCATTTTCTCGTCTATAAGTGCTTAATATTTCATATAGGTTGCGAATTTAATGTCTAATTTACCCTCAAAAGTTAACTTACACTATTTCTTTATGAAAAGAGTAAATTGTAGCTATGGTCCCTTAACTTTAACTCAATTGGAGCAATGGTCCCTCAACTTATCAAAACGTGCAGCTATGGTCCCTCAACTAAAAATCCATTACCATTGGTCCCTCAACTTTAATTCAACTGGAGAAATAGTCCCTTAACTTTAACCTAATTGTAGCAATGGTCCTTCCAATATAACTCGTTTTGACAAAAATTTTGATATAGTTGACGAAAAGAACCATAATTATACACTTTGATGAGTTGAGGGATCCTAATTGTATAAATGGTCATTCCAACATAGCTTATTTTGACAAAATTTTGACAAAATTGATGAGAATGACTATAGCTACACATTTTGATAAGTTGAGGGACCAATGGTAATGGATTTTTAGTTGAGGGACCATTGCTCCAATTTGATTAAAGTTGAGGGACCATTCGTACAATTTACTCTTATGAAAAACTACAAATTTCTTCTCCAAAGTCAACTCCATACACTATTTCTTTATGAAAAACTACTAATCTACCCTCCAATGTGTATTACATGCAAGTAACGTGACTTAAATGATGGAAATTTAAATATAGTAGCTTCGAATATAACATTAGGGATGTAATTGGCAGATTTTTATAATTCAAGGACTAATTTTTCTAAAAAAATGATTTAGAGACCTAATATTCACTAAGGTGATAATTCAGGGACTAAATTGGCAGTTTACCCAATAATTTTTATATATATATATATATATATATAAAATATAAGTTCTTTTCTTTCATGTAATGTTATAAATAACAAGTTCAATATTGAATTATCATGACAAACTCATTGCTTGAATTAACCAGCACTATCTAATTTTATTTGGACATGCAACAAAAATAAACATTTACCAGGTTTTAGTTTTTTATTTTTTTGCTGATTTAGACCAAACAGTTAAATCAAAGTGTTCGCCATTTGTACTACGTTCAGTTTTCTTTCCGTTAATCGAATAATATTGTCAATCAAAGTAAGAGTCATGAATAACATATTTCAACAACAATTCAGATTGATAATTCGACAACATAATATTTTTCTAATTATAAGTGAATTTTCGTTCTTCCCTTGGTACATAATTCAACAAGGAAGTCCATACACTATATACTTGAATCTCTCCATTAGTTTGAAGGTAACCTAAAATTTGGCAGTGGGATTCAAGAATTTTAAGCTTCACGGTTCAATTTGTGAGCAGAAATGGAAAATCTTGCAGAGACTAACACCGAGCATCATCTACTTGATGGCCCATAATTCTCAAATCCAAATGAAACGCACATTTGGGAATTTCTACTAGCTTCACTTTCATAGGGTGGGGGAAGTAAAAAGAAAACAATGCCGAACACCAAGTGCAAGAGCAAAATGTAATCTCTCACTCAAACCTGTAGCAGGAAAGAACTTGTCAAACGTAGTTAAGGTCTTACAAAGCACCCGGCTAAATTTACAGGACAATAACCCCCACCAGCTTTATTCAACTCACACAAGTACTTCTCACCCACGTCTTGCATCTTACAGACTAACCAATTTAAGAGAGTTGGCCTTCTCTTGCAGGGTGTCTAGCAGGCTGTTGAAACTCTTCTTGAAAGAATCCACTCCCTCAATTTCGAGTTGGTTCCCAACATAGCTCCAGTCAATGCCTAACTTCTCCAGTGCACTGTAAATGCCTTCAGCCTCGGATACATTTGAATCAATTGTCCTTGAAACTCTGCCGTGGTCGACAAATGCTTGGAGAGCTTGGTCTGGCATGGTTGAAACCTGCAAAAGAAAAGTCGGCATCAAATATTCAGCAATATGAATCAACATTGACATAGTAAAATTTCAATTCTTAAGTTTATTTAAGCAAGTAATATATCGTCACAGATGTAAAACCATAATAATAATAACCATCAAGCACCAGAGATCAGGTTGGACTATAGGATGGCTCACCGTGTCAGGGCCAATGAGAGGAGCAACATACAAAGTATCGGGGTAGGCAGGATTCTTGACACTAGTTGAGGCCCAAAGCAGCCTCTGCTTCTTAGCACCTTTTTTCACCAACGCCTCCCATCTAGGGCCAGAGAATTTCTTCTGGTAGAGTTGGTATGCCAAAGCAGCTTGAGCTACTGCAGCCTGAAACAGTGAACTCATCACGTTAGCAAATCTCAGCTTCGAGGTTTTTGTTCATGATTAAAAAAAAAGAGTTGAACATCTGAGTTTGATTTACCTTTCCTCGAAGGTCAAGGGCCTCTGGAGTTCCAATCTTTTCAAGCATCTTGTCAATGAGGGTGTCCACCCTACTGACAAAGAAGGAAGCAACACTTGTGACTCTGGAAAGGTCACTTAGTCCAGAAGCCTCAAGGCCATCCAAGTAAGCATCAATCACCGCCTCATATCTACTGAGCGAGAATATAAGCTGTGGGTACACATTAAGAGAAAGTATGAGTTAACACTTCTATAATAAGGGAATTGCAATCTCATTATATACTAAATAGTTCAGTCGAATGAGAGACGATGCCACCTTCCCCTGAAAACTTCCTCTCATTAAAAAGGCCCTGTAAGAACAACGATCACTTTGCCCACAAGAACTTATGACAACTATAGCGCATCATGTAGATTTCATTTACACTATCAAAATAATCACCCATGAAAAGCCCCACCATACCACCACACAAACTTATGTTCTGTTTAGACGCATTTCCATACGAGTTTGTCAGCCATCTATTCTTGGTGAAGCAAAGATTCAAAGAATTTCGACCCAAAAAGAGGAAAAAATTATTATAGTAGAACTGAACTTACAGTCACATTGACACTTATGCCATTTGCTATAACTTCCTTAATTGAAGGAACGCAAGGAGCAGTTGCAGGAATTTTTATGTAGACATTAGGATGAGCAACTACTTTATGTAGCCATTTTGCAGCATCGACAGTCCCTTGAGTGTCATCAGCAAGTCTGGGAGAAACTTCAACAGAAACATAACCATCACCAGCATCAGTTTGATCATAGATTGACTCAAAAAGTTTGGAAGCATCTTGAATGTCCTTCACCACCAGTTCCCAGTATGCACTTTCAATGTCTTTTCCTGAATGTACAAGTTCCCTGCAAATTCCATTAGCTTAAGTTATTAACATATAAACAAGGTATATCAAGGGATATGCCGAATACAAATTTTCAACTTTCCCACCCAGACGCCAAGAGCTTATAACCAGAAACTCAACAGAGTTCCATCTGCAAACATTCTACATATTATTTCTAATGTGGTACGATCCTCTACTAGCACAACCGATAAATCTATAAAGTCCAATAGATTATACACGCCATTCCACTTAAAAATACCCCAATTACAACCCCTTCGGACGAAGTAAAGCATTGAAAATACCTGAATTGATCATTGTATGCATTTGAAGTTGAGATTGCTTTCTGGAAAATCTGCAATCATACATTATATAGAGATAGTTATATCGGATTACGGATAACACACTAAAACTGCAAAAAGACATGCTTAAAGAAATAATACTCAGCTAACATTTTGACAGTTTCACTTCCAACCCCATTTCTCATTTGATCTTAAACCAAGAAAAACATCATCCATGCATGTCAACACATTAAGTAAGGTTCAAAAAACAAAAAAGAAACGAGTAATCACCGCTGGGTTACTGGTTACACCTCGAACCCCGCTTGCGATAAGCGGAAGCAGATCCGTCACGGGCCGGCAAAGGTTATCATACCAGGGACTCTGCCCTTCCTTCTCGTACAGATCATGCAGATACGTTCTCTTCACCGGACTTCCATTTCCATCACTCTGAGAACACCTCACACTACCAAAAAAGATCAAAAAAATAAATAAACAAACTTTTCGACTCAAATTTCACAATCAATCAGCAACCCAGGAAACTAAAGAACACAACTTTCAACTTTCAACACAAAAAGTACGATATCAAGCAAATCAAACAAAGCTCAAATCCAGCTTCTCATAAAAGATTAAACAAAGATAATATGCAATCGGAAAAAGGGCGAAACTTACACCAGAGAGCCCCGGAGAGAGGGCTTGCTTCGTACGGAGAGCTTGGACGAGGAGAGTTTGGAGTTGAAGGTGGCGGCGGGGGTGGCGAGGAGGCGGATCAAACACCTGGGCTGCGGCGTTTTGGGGCTGAAGGTGGAGGACAAGGAGGAAGCGGGGGTGGGATTGGAGAGCTTGGAAACGGAAGCCGCCATTGCTGGATCACAGAAAAGGGGGAGAGAGTGGGGGGTTTGTGAAGACACGAAGACTGATTGATAACTGAGGAAAGGGCCTTTTATATTTATTTACGATACCAACGATGAAATTTTTTTAATTTTTAATTTTTGGGGTTAAATATTTTTAGGTGATTTTCTGTAGACTCGGAACGGCAGGTCGAAGACAAGGACTCAATCGCGACGATGGGAACAGTTGCTAGTGGCTAGAGCTTTGGTGGCTAGCTGCTGCGTGGCTTCGATTAGAATTTTCTTTCCTTCTTTTTCAATCTCCTTTTTTTACATTTTTTATTTTATCTTTTTTGCCTATAAAAAATTAATACAAGACGTTGACGTGGTTTAACCGTAATCGTTCAAATAAAAGGGAAGAAAAAGGGAGAGAATCCTACTCTGCGTGGCTTTCAATCTGCATGTGCCAACGCTTAATGACGTCATTTTCCTTTTTCTACTTAAAAATATGAGTAATGCTAGGAAAACTAAATTTGTAGACAAAGTTTTGAAAACTAAAAGATATGAAAGTTAATAATTAATTTATTACTTACAGGTTGATAAACGTATTTACTCCTATTGGTGACACATCATTTGATTTGTAGTTTGATTTAAAAAAAAATTGATCTTCCTAACGTTACTCTAAAAACATTGAGAGAAAATAAGTAGAAAAATAGATCCATGGTAGAGGTCAATTTTGCTGCAATTCAGTCAACAACTACCGCCATGTCCTGCATTTTTATTGAACTTTTTTCTCTGACATACTGCTTCTACGATTCAAATCTTTCATTTCTTTTAATTTAATAATATCATTTATAATAATTGAAAAATAAAAACATACCAAAATAAACATGGTCACAAACTCACAATCGCAGCCACGTGGATTATGGATGTGGTACGTAGAATAGAGGTTTGAAGGTTGGACATAATTATAATCTAATTACAATTAGTCATAGGGCCAAAATGGAGTCGGGGTTGGAGTTGATTCGTCAATTATTTTACTTTAATTGGTTGCTTGACCCCATCAAATCCGACCCGACCCTTGGGACAGCGTAAGGGCTGAACTTCTTTGTTATGGCGTGAAAGTCTAACACTTAGCAGTGCGATATTTGTTTGAAATACCGTCATTGTAGCATTTTATGAGTAAGTCTTACTCCCCACCGACATATTAAAATACAAATAAGTTTTTGTGTCATGAATCAACGGGAGGACCGATCTGTCAAGTAAAATTGTAGATTCCGAGTACAGCAGCACCTATACAAAATTCATTAAACAAGAAACTCAGTTTACGTTTTTGATTACAAGGCAGCACATTCTCAATTTGGTACAGTAGGACTGGACAAAACAGAAGACAAAGGCACAAAGAAATCTGAGGCATCGTGCCCCGAAAGGATCTGCTCAGTGCCAATACCTATACAAAATTCAGCTGCATTCCGAAAGGGAGAAGGAAAATGGTAACACTTCCCTTACCAAGGTTTCAAGTCTCCCACTGGACCTGCTGTCCAATTCAGAACCTTTTCATCATCTTTCATGTAAACACTTTGATCGTGGGGCAGTTTGCGCGCCAGCCCGTTTAGTATCTGATGGAAAGCATCCCCTGGTTGTGCAGGTTGTGGGATCATCATCGCCCATTTCATCGAAGGATTCGCCAGCAATCTTTGTTTCCTTAAGATTACTTCTGGTGGAATAGAAGTGAGGATTGTGTCCAGGTTAGGGACATCTTCCTCAGCAACAAAAACACCGATTTCTTCCCATGGGATAGCATCAGCAAAGGGCAGAACAATGTCGTCGGCTATAATAACAGGGATGCAGCCAAACACCACTGCTTCAACTAGCCTTGGACTCCAAGGGGCCCAACCAAGAGGACATAAACAGAATATAGATCGTTGCATGTCTTCGTAATATGTAGTTGGATGGTCCATGGAGATATCAAAGAGTGGATTGTTCTTGAAATTTTCCCAAACAGCTGCCCTTGCACCTCTGTTAATCAATTAAAAGGGTTAATGAGATGGACGTATGCCTTAAGTCTAACTTGACATGACAACATGTATCATAATTTCAAATGGATAAAACACTTTCCAGACAAACTTACCTTGCATAGTAGCCACCTTCAGGGTCATTATTAATGTCATAAAATAGACCACGGAAGTAGACAAAGATGGACCGTGGAGTTTCTTGGGG
Organism: Heteromeles arbutifolia; assembly: GCA_024362995.1. NCBI lineage: Eukaryota > Viridiplantae > Streptophyta > Magnoliopsida > Rosales > Rosaceae > Heteromeles > Heteromeles arbutifolia. Next base: position 28,593,211 of record JANCRC010000006.1, read on the forward strand.
AATCAGGTGCGTCTGCATTTTCTGTGGTGGAGCATATGGAGGAATTGTGATTGAACCGTCCTTCAAGCATACGTGGTTCCGTTGTCCAAACGTCTGAACTAAGGTGGCACGCTGGAGTAACGGAAGAATCCCCCGTTCAATGGCTTTCTCTTCCTACAGAATGCCACATATTTAGACCACATGTTAGTCTCGGCTCGTACAAGTAACTTTCTGTTACTTCTGCAAATAATGATTTGATTGGAATGGATGAAATTTTTAGTGAGGTTTTGTTGACAGAACTACAAATTCATGCAAACTCATGTTCCAACACAAATTACTTTTCTTTAACGGTTTAACCCCCAAAAAATCATGGTTACTGACGAATTTGAAGGGTCTTACCTGGTAATGAAAGCAGGCTCCAAAGTCATGGGGAACAACAAAGAAGTGATTAGCTCCTTCCGTTCGATTCCAATAAGGCCAGTTTGTAGAAATGAGCTGTATTGCACTTCTCATCATCCGCGGTGACTTGAAGGGCAATGGCAAGCCAGTGGGGGTAAGGTCACAAGTAGGGTAGATAGGAGTATAAAACCAATCTGCTTCCTCCGGATTATGGGTTCTAACTGGGCTGGATAAGAGGAACCGATGCATGTAGATCTCAGCAGCAAACATATGGTTGAGACATCTCGGGTCTTTCTGAAGGATTTTCTTGTTGTATTTGCTAGGTAGCTCATACACATAAACCTTCAACCTTCCAACTGGATTATCCTCCAAGACGTCACCAGCACTTCCTACATCATTCTTCCATTAAGTCACTCGGAAACAACAACGAAAAAAAGGGATCAAACAGAATAAAATGCTTATGGAACATAAATTTAAAGCCATTCACAAGAATCCTTTTTCTTACAGCTCATCTTTCCAAGAACACAACTGGGTTCCCCTCTTATCCAATTTCCATGCATAAATTGTTAATCTTTGATGTAATGAACAATCACATTATTAGTCTCTCTTATACAAGTTACAGTATGAACCCCATATAAAATTCAAATGTAACCCTGTATCAACTTGGGCAGACGTGGACCTACCCACGTCGCCTAGCACATTTTTCTCCCCCTCGGCACCGTGTTCGAATTTTCCCTCCCGCAATTTAGATTAGTTTAAAGTAGATTACCGCTTGAATCAAAAAATAAAACTCCTACTCAACTGGGAGCTAATCAAAACTAGTGTCCCCAAATTAGTCCTACAAGTAAATCCATTAAGACAAATGCCAAAAATACTGAACCTTTTACTATCAGACAAAGCAAACTTGCAGAATTCTTATGAAGTGTGACTAAATCGGAAATAACCGAAAGGGCATTTCTTCAAACACCTGACAGCCTACCAATGACACCTTGTATAGCCAAATGTAGCAAAAAGAAAGCTGCTTTGCAACTAATTGGAAGTAAACATGAAGAAAAACATACCCGAAATCCGCTCTGTTCTTACAGTCTGATCAGCTCCAACTCCACAAGCAAAACCACAAACAACAAGAACAGCAAGAACCCACATTTGTGATCTCATTTTTTACCCAACTGAAAGTTCAAAACCCAATCTTTGAAACCTAAAATTCGACCAAAAATCGAAAGAGGTTTTCGGGTTTTCGTGTCGAAGGTGCTGCAATTGCAGTATATATGAAGAGTACATGATGGGTGGGAGGTCGTGTGGGTAGTAGTTGGGGAGCTTTCTTAGACCATAGGTTTTTGAAAATGGAATAAGAAATGGAGGGTGGAGGGTTTGAGGTGAGCATCGAAAGGGAAATGCAGGGAGGAATTGCCTGAAGAAACAGTGAAGACTGTATCGGCATACATATTCTGAAATCGTAGCAAACAAGATGTACAAATCTATGTGGTTAGTGAAAGCTGTATTTGTTTTGCCGGTTGGATGGCAAGTCCATTTCACAAGCAATAAAGCGCCAACGCTCTGCCATTTTTTCCCTTATTTTATTAAATCCACCCATAGTCGACAACTTCTTTGGCCCTTCTAGAGATTGCGAGTTCCCGTGCTCTCCATTTGCATGGGTTTTTCTTCGCTTATTGCTCGAGTTGTGACAATACGAAGGAAATCAAACGGTAACTTTTTCTTTAACACAAGCGACTAGAGTGTTTTATCACCGAGAATGACTAAGTACAAAATGTGTCAGATGGGTATACGTTCTCCAGTAATCAATCTCATGATCTAAGAGAATTCGCACAAATTTTAAATAATTTTAGATCCCTATTCGACCATCACGAGAGATCACTAAAACCAAACCAAGGAGTTGTAAAGTAAATCTGTTACAAATATGATAGAAGTGATAGATCTAGCACCGATGCTCTCATAAAAGCCATCGCAAACAGCGAGGCCACACAAATCGCCAAAACAACACAAATAGCGTTGTAGCAACACAAAATCAACTATGAGATCATAGCTCAAATCTTGATAGAAGTGATAGATCTAGCACCGATGCTCTCATAAAAGCCATCGCAAACAGCGAGGCCACACAAATCGCCAAAACAACACAAATAGCGTTGTAGCAACACAAAATCAACTATGAGATCATAGCTCAAATCTTCAATGTTTGGACTTTGTTGATGATTTTGTGTTTTTGAAGCTATTCATCGGTACACTTTGTCATATGTTTTAGATCAAAGATTGAAAAGAATAGTTTGGTCCAACTCTGGATGACTTAAGGATTGCTCCAATCTCCATAATCTAAAATTGGAGATTGGATAATCTATTGGGGAACTTTTTTCAAAATGTTACAAAGGATGGCTAGCTATGGCATTATTACCAAATGCAAGATGTTGTGCATGATCTCGTGCAACTAGTTTCACAATCCAGTAGAGAATCGAAGATAAAATTTGCTTTCAACACAAGACACAAAACTCCTTCAACAATACGACAGGGAATTTCAGAAGGCAAACATACGACGGACGAGGGATTTGAATGTGGTTGTTTGAGAGATCCCTTTATGCAAAGGGATTCCCATTTTTTTCAAAAAATGGGGATTAGGTGTGGGGCTCACTCCACATCGAACTTCAACGATCCGAACCATCTATTTTGTAAGTCTCGATTCACAGATCATCCTTGCAAAAATTCAATTCAATTCGAAACTATTTGCCTACTTAATTATCAAGATAAAATTTCATTGTTTCTTATATAACAAAGTATTCGTTAATTTCTTTGAACTCAATTAAATATCTTAAACATTTCCGATTTGACTAATATTTTGCAAGGATTATCTATGAGGTGCAACTTGAAAAATAGATAGTTCGGATCGTTAAGGTTTGATGTAGTGTGGACCCCACAGCTAATCCCCATTTTTATAAAAAAATAAGAATCCCTTTCTTTAAAGATTTCCTCTATCTATCTATATATATATATATATGGCTACAATGGTGCTGACTGAGCACCTTCAGTTATGCAATTTATGGGAATGTGAGGAAGTCCAGTGCTACTGTTAAGGATATGCCTTAGCTTAATTAGGGATGGGCAACGGTTATGGCAGACGGGTAACCGCGGTTATTTACCCATAACCGTTTAAGCTTTTACCCGCATAACCATTGACCCATTGGGTATTTACATAAATGGGTATACCCATACCTATAACCGTTTATAAACGGTTAACCATACTCATAACCGCATACCCATTTACTCATAACCGCATACCCATTTAACCATAACCGCGTACCCATTTACCCGTTACTTTTTTTTTTTTACCCATCTACCTATTTTTTAACAACTTGAAAATTAAAAAGAAATTTGTCATAATTTTCTTTTTATAACAATTAAATACCATTATAAGTACATTTAACATGTATTTTTGTATTAACGGTAATATTATTTATGTATATATGCGATGTCTCCCAATTATTTGACAGTCAATCACTTGCAAGAATCATGCATGGTTGTAGGTTAATTAATAATCTTGTATACATATATACATATATACATATATATATTTATTTATTTATTTATTTAAGTACGCATCAGTCTGCTAATAAGCTAATTTGATAAATATTTGGATTTTTATTTAGAAACAGATGTTCATCGATCCAAGCCATTTAATCGATTTCCAATTTTTTAGTCAAATATTTATTGAAAACTCAAGGCCAATTAAATTTATATATATATATATATATATATATACATATATACATATATACATATATATATATATGTACGCATTAGCTGACAATAACGGGTTTCTAAAAGCTCAAGGTAATCATTATTTTGAATTGGCCAAAGTTCCAAAAGACTCCAAAACAAAACTATGGAACACTAATGCTTTAGCACATTCAATCACATATATTAAACATTGATCCGTTCTATCAACCATATTTTCTCTCAAGTGAGGCATATATATATATATATATATATATATATATATATATATATATATATCTGTTGATCCTAAAAACTACCAAGCCTACGTGGCGCGCAGGCCGAGTAATCTATGAGCTAACTACGTCCTTCGGTTGTGTGCGGGGCGTGCCAACTCGACGGCCGAACCCGGCCGGTGAGTAAAATTTGTTGATGCTGCATTGGTCGCGCTGCTGATTTCTTGATCTTGCGACTGCGGCCGAGGAAGGAACAATTCCCAGCCTTCGGGTTCTAGAGCCTGAAGACAAGGTTGCTAGTTCTGCGAAGTTCACAAATCGTCGGCGCGGGATTCGGTCACTGTGATTATATTCGTGAGAGTATAAGCGCGCCAAATCGACACCAAAGTATAGGGGCACAGATACTCAAAACAGATATGTCTTGATGGTGAATGTGGTTCGGTCGTTAGAATGCCGAACTCTAAAGCCAACTTGTGAGTATCCTATCATAAAACAACTCGGCGTTCAACGTGCCGAGCTCAGTAATTTGTAACACCTCACTTTGCCGAGAAGGCTAATGAGATGACATCTGCCAATAAGGATTCAGAAATCCTTCTCGACCGAGACTTGGATAAATAACCAGTCGGCCTCTTTGCAGTGCTGTTTATCCAAACTGAAGGTACTCCGCGGTCGGCTGATTCTACGGCGATAGTACTGTTTATCCAAACTGAAGGTATCACCGGTTGCCACAGTGCTGTTTATCCGAACTGAAGGTGTGTTGGCGAAAAGGAAAATAAAAATCTCAAGGTTGTTGAGAGGTTTCGCGTAGAGCGAGGGTTTGCGCAGGGCAGATTTGTATTTTGTTGGAAAGACCTCGAATGATGTACTGAGTCTTGTATTTATAGGGGCATACATCTTCATAGCCGAGTTAGAATCTTTCTCGGAATAAAACCTCTTAAAGCTAATCCAATCAGAACTCGGCCAATCCTAAACAAACCAGGACTCCGAATCAAGCCCTTTACCAGGCCACATTCACCTCCAGGTCTCCGTATCATCATCTTACCCGAGCATCCTGGTTGTATCAGGACTCAACTCCCTTATCCTTATCTAAAAGACTCCAATTCCTGGTAGGACTCGACCAGCCTTGACTAGGCGGCCCACGACCCAAAATCTGACGAGAATTCTAGAAAGATCGTTAGGCCGGATGTAACTCCAAATTCGGCCCATATCAATATTTTGGGCTCAAACAATATTATATGGCCCTTTATAACCAAATATGTTTCGGGATACTAAACTTAGCTAGAAACTAATATTTTTTTTTAGTTTTACACATATTAAAATAAACAGTTAAATGGGTACCCGTTTATAACCGCGGGTAATACCCATAACCACCCATTTAAATTTCACGGGTAAACGGTTATACCCACAACCGTTTATTTAGCTAAACGGTTGCCCATAACCGTAATCATCAAATTTAAATGGGCGGGTAACCGCGGTTACCCATAACCAATGGGTATTTGCCCATCCCTAAGCTTAATGTGTGCTGAGTTGAGTTTCATTTACTGAAAATATGACTTTACCCCTTCAAACTCAATTTTTTTTTATATAAAACCCACAATTATATATTTTTCTAACAAAAACCCGATGACTAGGCTCCATCTAAGCAAATTACTTAATCGAGATTGTGCGTCATATTTAATATTATTCGGATTCCCCAAATTACCCTCAATTAAGTCATTATAGCATTTTATGTTGATATCAAAATTAAAATGGAAAGCTTTTTTATTTTCTTGTAACGTGCGTATAGGCTTTGAAATTTTAATTGATGTAAGAATAAAAATTCAAAACGTTTTGAATTCAACAATAAATTTTAAGATTAATGTACCCTATTTTTTATTTTTTTTTGGAAGAGAAACGATAGCAATTTATTCAGAGAAAACAATCAAGCCACATCCAGGAGGGCCTCCACAATCACATCCGGAGGCTCCTCAAACCAACAAAAAACATTGGAAAAAGAAATAGCCAACTTGGCCATGCAATGGGCCGCAACATTAGTTGAACGACACACATAACACACATGTGAGTCCATAAAAGCCAGTAAAAGAGCATGGATATCTTCCACCAAAAGATCAAATAAAGATGACCCTTGAACACGATGGCCAATAGCCTGAACCATCTGCAAGGAATCACTCTCCACAACAATACGAGCCAGATTCCTATTCATAGCCCACCGAACGCCCTCACGAACAACTAGCAATTCCATCATAGTGGGGTTCAGTGCGGGGGATATCTTACGAATAAAACTTCCATCATAGCTATCGGCTTCGTCGCGAAACACCCCACCAACACCTCCCTTATTAGAATCACTAAGGAAAGAACCATCCACATTAATTTTCACCCACCCAGGTGGCGGGGGACTCCAATGTGACGTCATATGAAGAGAGCGGCTGGAGGAAACAGGTTTGGTTTGCACAAACTGTTGCAGCTGCAGCTTAGCAAAGTGAGAAACCAAGAATGGGTTGCTGACTTTATTCTCCCAAAGTAATAAATTCCTAGCACACCAGATGCCATGCAAGTTCATGAACAGTAGCTCAACTTGAGTGTTAGATAAGTCTTCCACACATATAGATAGCCAATCACACATAGTCCCTTGACCCGAAAGTCTAGGACTCAACCTTAGCTGAGATGAGGAATAAACCAGACGAGCAAATGAACAATCTTTAAACATGTGTAGCGCCGACTCCGAAGATGAACTACAGAACAAACAGATATTGTCCACAGCAATACCCTTAGTTTCCAAATTAGTACGAGTAGGCAAAATATCATGGCAAGCCCTCCAATTGCACATCTTAACCTTACCCAAAATATTCGCCTTCCAAATGGCCTTCCACACCGAAGATCCTCCTAAACCAAGCAGCGAAGACGAAGCCTCAAATCGACGCTTAAAGGCGATTTTATAAGCATTTTTTACAGAAAACAAACCTTTCGCATCGTAGTGCCAAATTAACTTATTAGACGGGAGTCTACAGCTCAATGGAGTGGCTAGGATCAATGCAGCCTCATCAAGAGGGAAAACTGCAGAGACTAAATTAAAATTCCAAGAAGCAATTTCCGCCACAATCAAATCATGTACATATTCCACACCATTGATTGGAGAATAAGGCATGAGAGGTCTAAAAAGATGGGGACGATCCAACCACCGGTCATTCCAAATTCTAATCGAGCTACCATTGCCTACTCGCCAACGAGACCCAGATTCCAAAATTGAACGAGCTTCCACAATACCTCGCCAACACACTGATGGGGAAGAACTAAGGGACGTCTGCCAAAAAGAATTATGAGGGAAATACTTAGCCTTCAAAAGACGAAAAGCCAAGGACTCTGGATTTTGAACTAAACGCCACCCCTATTTGGCAAGAAGTGCAAGATTGAAATCATACAACGAACGAAAACCAAGCACACACTCTTCCTTAGGACGGCACATACTCTCCCACGACATCCAATGAATGCGGCGAGAGTCATCACTACCACCCCACCAAAACCGATAGAGAATACGCTGGAGATCCTCACAAAAGGATTTAGGTAGAAGGAAGCAGTTCATGGAATAAATCGGAAAAGACCGACCCACAACCTTAATAAGAATCTCTTTCCCAACTGCACTGAGTAATTTTTCTTTCCAGCCTTCCAATTTTTTCCATAAGCGATCCTTAATGTGGGAGAACTTTGAGGAGCGATTCCTCCCCAGAACAATCGGTAAATCGAGATACCGATCCTGTACATCCACCCATTTGACACCTAAATAAGCAGCCATTTGATCTTGAATACTCCGCCTAATGTTAGGCGAAAAGGAAACCGCACACTTCTGAAAGTTAATACATTGCCCTGACACCTCGTCATAAAGCTGCAATATTTGTTTAAGGAACCATCACTCCTTAAAAGAGGCTTTCAAAAATAAAAAGTTGTCATCAGCAAATAACAAATGTGAAATGCTCGGTACATCTCGACAAATAGAAACTCCGTGAATAAGACCAAGGTGTTCGTAACGGGCAATAAGACTAGTGAGACCTTCTACACACAATAGGAATAAATACGGGGAGATAGGATCCCCTTATCTGAGACCTCGAGTGGGAGAGATATACCCAGTAGTAGAACCATTAACCACAAAAGAATAGGTAACAGAGCTAACACAACTCATAACCAAATCTGTCCAAGAAGGATCAAAGCCAAGCTTCAGCATAATTTGTTTGAGAAAAAGCCATTTGTTTTCTTTAAAACAAAAAGGGTAAAAAAATGATGTGTCTAGTATGTTTTGTTTTATTTTTCGAATATCAATGTACCTTTTTTTTTTTGTTTTGAAAAGATTATTGTACCTAAATAGTACTAATAGTTTTGGTCATTTTGAAAAATAATGCACCTGTTATCAAATTTTTGAATCTGGAAAATGTAGGTAAATTAATTTATGTAGGTAAATTAGTATAAGATTTCATACATGTTTATCATGGATCCTGAGCCTCTATTAGGTGGCATGTTGTTAATATTTCTCATATAAAATATATTTATCATTTAAATTAGTGAATCTACAAAATATAGGTAAATTAGTATAATATTTCATCCCGAGCCTTTATTAGTAGGCATATTATTGATATTTCTCATATAAATATACTTATTAGGCATACTATTGATGTTTCTCATATAAAATATATTTTATAATTTACATTAGTGAATCTACAAAATATAGGTAAATTAGTATAGTATTTCATACATGTTTATCATGACACACCCCGACCCGAAAGTGGGGCGTGCTGGCCGTCACATGAGAGTGACGTAACCATGTGCACAGTGCGGAAGCAAGATTAATCAGAAATATATGAACAAATTAAAATCATGCAACCAGCAACCCAAATCAAGATAGTGTGCTAGTGCAAGAATTAAGAAGGTTTACACAACCAGAGCATAAATGGTCTACGTGCAGTCAAGCAGAAAGTACTAAATGGAGATAACACCTGAAAGTGGTCCTACATAAGTGAATTCTGTCAGAACGTCCGATGAGCTCCTCGTATGCCACCAATGAACACTACCTAATACCTGGAGAGGCGAAAAACAGAAAGCGTGAGTGGGCAAAAACAATTCTTTTCAAAACCATTCTTTTCTCAAAAGTTATAACCCATTTCCGTAAAACCTGTATAATTTCCCAGAAATAAAGTATATACTCATATATATAAATCTCGAAATTCTGCTGGAAAATATGTATGTATGCCATGCCAAAGTATCACAACGGAATGCCAAATCATAACTCTATGAATGTGATTGAATACCAGATAATCAACTCAGCCATCAGCTGTACATAGCTCATAACAATCTCATCATATCATATAGCTCATAATTAACTCAATCATATCGTATATCCTGCACACAAATCAATACCACCTCTAGTGGTCTGCACAACATCACTGTATATAGAATAATATGCTCTAGTGCTACAATCACGTGAAGACTGTGCGAATGATTCGCGGGTCACCTACGAGTCAAACCCACTTATAGTGGTCTATACGACAAGATTGTGCACCTAACTTGGATCCAAGGCGAGCATGCGGTGCGGGAGGTGAACATCACGTGAAAGACTATGCCCCTAACTCTAGGCGGGAGCACTAATATCAAGGTGCAGGTTTATGAGCTCTAATCACATCACATAACATCAGTCATTCTCATCATAACCAGTATATAAACTTACCTGCCACTTACCTGTACGTCCGCAGCACCATCATTATTATATGCAATCAATAATGCATAAATAAAATAAATGGATACTTTGCAAGGCATTTCAAATCGTATAATTCTTTAAATTCATTTTCTGGGAAAAGCAAGTATATAGGTATATACGGAAAACAAAAGCCCACTCATTGATAAGTAGCCGGGTCGTAACCCTCGTGCCTAGCCTGGCTACACTCGTCCTCCGGATAGGTCTCGCCTATATGAGAAGTAACTGAAATAACGTCAATTAACTCACATAATCGAAACCTTAGAAATAACTTCTCATACATTGCTCAATTTTGGTATTTGAATATACCAACGTGACATACACGACGTCATGAACACACACATAATTTTTTTAAAAATTTCCAAGGTCTCACGCGCCGACAAGGGCACGACACCACGCGCATCACCTTCAACCTCCAGACGTCGGAACAGTGTCACCGGCGCTGGATTCTAGGTAGACCTACAACTGCCATTTTCTCACTCGTTTTTGCACCATTTTCCACGAAATTTTCACCAAAATGCCACAAATCACGAGAGGAAGAAGGTTATACCTCTTTGGAGCTTCAAATCCCTCGAAACCTCATCAGGAAATTCCTACCAAAATTGGCCACCTTCGAACCTCGTGATCCCGACGTCAAAACCGAGCCAACGAAGCACTCTGAACTTCATGGGGACCTCCTAAAGCTCGCTCTGAGCTTGGATTGTCCTAAAACACAACCATTCAAAAGTTCATGAATAGTGCTCAACTCGGAGCTCAAGTTTTCAACGTGAAAACGAATGAGTTCATACCTGAAATGGGTAACAATGTGTTCATAGGGATGAGATGAACACAATGGTGGTCTTCATGTCCTCGATCTGTTGAGTTTGAAGGGTCTTGGGGGTTGTCCGTACGAAATAGCAGTGATAGAGAGAGAAAGTGTTCTGAGAGAGAGTGATACCGGAGAGAGGAGAGAGAATGAGTGGTGTATGTGTGGTTAAACATCAACCACCAATCACAAACTAAGGAGACTTAGTTCCTAATTGGGTCCAATTATTTAGGACACTAAATAATTGGCCCAATCTCATAAACCAAACTACCAACACACACCCCACGTTCAAGAGCATAAACGTCATTTCACATCCACCGTACAAAATTTTCGGGACGGGCTGTCACATATCATGCATTCCGAGCCTCTATTAGTAGGCATATTATCAATATTTCTCATATAAATATACTTATTAGGCATACTATGAGATTTCTCAGATAAATATACTTATTATTTAATCTACAAAATATGGGTAAATTTGTTGGTATAATATATAGTATAGGGGCTTGTTGCTCATCATAATTAGGGTGAGTTATGATAATCTTTATTGACTTAATTAAGGAGTTGTGGCATAAGTTGTAAATATATTGTAATAATAGATCACTTATTTGCCTACATGTCAGTTTGTTTGAAAATTAGGTTTTATTTGGAGATTTAAATTTATGTAGGTTTTTGTTTATGAAATGCAACTTGTCCGGGATCCAAAAGCTTACAGATTAGTGATTGACGAGCTCTAACTGAAGGAAGAAGAAGTTGGGTTTCCATGGCTCCAAGTGTTGACGCTCGAGTGGCGTATGGAACGGAGAAATGCTCCCACTCATGATTTTCCATCTCTGCACAAGTTTAAGTTATGTTCTATCAACGCCTCCAAGCCAGTAGAAAATGATAGAACGTGCCTAACCACTCTTACTTCCCTCGGAATACTTAGGGTGAAGGGCCTTACTTTTCTCCCAGTCAGGGTACTGGAAAAAAAAAAAAAAAAAAAACCCTAATCTTCGATCACTGAGATAATTAGTAGTCGTGAAATGCTGAGAGATCTTGATGGTTGAAAATTGTGAGGAAATTTCAAGCTTGTTGAGTGGGTTAGAAAATTGTACATCCCTTTGGAAGGTGAAAAGAGGTCAATGTCACCGTCTAATATCCGTTCGGATTTCATACGTTGTTTTCACAATGTTTTCGGAAGAACACTACTTAAAGACTTTCGGAAGAACACTCCTTAATTTCACATTATTAGTTTGATTTTTTTTTTGCCATTATGTATATTTTATCATGCGTTTTGACTTTTTTTTGGTATGATGCAGCACTAAACATAGCTTATCACTAACTTTATAGTTCAGCTATATAGTTCGGCACAACACTACCAAACTTAGGGCAGTAATTAATTCCCAATCCGAGAGATTTCTTGACACGACACGATATTTAGTGGAACTCATAAAAATTCGTCGTGCCAAAGGAGACCGTAAAATTAATAAATTCATTTCATTGAAGACGGTTTTCAAGAAAAAGTATCTGAGAATAAGAAATCAATTACTACATTTTCATTTTTAATATGTCTAGACTTTGATAAAATAATTCCTAATCATGTGAAAATAGGTTGTGGTTTCATATTCCTTGAAATGGACAATCAAGACAAACTTTAATCACAAGTTAATTACTTGTTTGACTAACTAAGCCAAGGGATGCGTATCCTCTGTCAAGTTTCTTCCCAACAAGACTATACCAGACTTCTAATCTGAACCGTCCAACAATATCTAATGGTTCTAAAATTTCCACGTCAGATTAATTTCATTGACTCGAATTAAAAGAAAAGAGTTTGAATCATTGCCGGATCCTCTTTGTGAGAATTTTGGAGATCCGTGAATCATATCCGTTTTTCGTATATAATGCAATCAAAAATTATTTTAAATATTTTTATTTCAAAATAAATATAAATAGTACTTGACAGAAATTGACCGTACAATGTACGATAAATGGATATGATTCACGGAACAAAAGCATCCGGAGAGGATCCTGTTGGAAAAGAAAAATCACGTTCCAATCCAGGAAAGAGAGTTTTCTGCATTCAAAAACCCTTGTGGCCTCTCTGTGCTTTTGATTTTATTGAGCATGTATTGGAACTCGGGACTTGAAGCTTGATTTGATTGGATGTGACTGTTGACATGCTCAATAAAATCAAATGTGCAGAGAGCCACAAGAGTTTTTGAGTGCAGAATATTTGAACTCCCAATCCAGCAAGGATGGAAACCGTTTGAGTCGCTTTTGAAAAAACTTGGCATCGCAATCAAGAAAACAGCTTTTGCTGAAACGAAAGGGACCCACCTGGCCCACCAACGTCATTATCATGACAATGACACGTAATAGAGTTTGGTTAGTTGGCCGAACTCCGGTCAGACCAAGGGGGCGGTAATAAAGCCCAATTATAATATATAAGGAACGGAGAAACGGTGACGGGCGTTAGTCAACGTACAGAAGCAAGGGTCAACGGTGGGAGTTGCAAAACATTTTATAAGTTGGTTTTGTTAGGTTTTGACGGAATCTCACGAGTCCGTCAAATTCCGGGATTTGGCAGGCAGACCAACTCAGCTCGGCCATCTATTGACAGTTCGCAACTGCCTGCATTTAAGTCCTCCTCCATCTCTCTCTCTCTCTCTCTCACAGTTTCTCTCTCTTTCTCTCTCTCTAGATATTTATTAAGAATTTGGAAAGCTGGGTTTTGTGGTCGGAAGTGGGAAGAACACAAAGGAGGTGGTTGAATATAATTGGATTGAAAATTTAGCTGAGAGAGAGAGAGAGAGAGATAGAGAGAGAATGGAATCATCGAACGGGAATGGGAGTGGGAAACGGATGGAAGAAGCATATGAGGAAGTGGAAGAAGAAGCAAACTTTGAGAGCGACGAGATAGAGAGGAACAAAATGGGAATCATGAGAGCACTTGTGGAAAGAGAAGATCCTTCCGCCAAGGTTGGGATTTGGAATTGGATTACTCCTTCCTCTCTCTTTCCCTTTCCTCTTTTTGCTTTTTTTTTCCTCCTTTGCTTTTGTTTATAGTTCTTTTGTTGAATGGTTTTTATTTATTTACATATAAATATTCTAATTTACTCTAATTACGAGGGAAAAGGTTAAAATTTGGCCGCAAAGCCAGACGCATTGGTTTAACCAACTGATCTAATTCACGTCAGTTGTTTGTGATGATTCTAGATTTGGTTCTTCATTAATCCTAAGAAGTACCTTTTGTTAGCATTTCTGTCCACTACTTTTGCTTAGATTTTTTAAGTTAAAAATGGTTGTGATTTCAGATGTTTGTGATTATTGTAGTATCTAGCAAGTGTGGTTAAATTGGTTTGGTAGGAAATGCAACCGAGTTCAATTGAATTGTTAAGTGCTCAAATTTCTTATGGAAGTAAGAATTTAGATTTGGTTAATCTAGGAAAATTCATAAACTTATTACTTGTGTTAGTCCTAAAATTAGTGTTTAATTTGAAGCTTTTGCATACCTAATTCACTCTATGGGCCTTATATGCATCTAGATTGCTCACATTGTTCACATTCTTCATACATTTGCATAATGCTGGTGTGCTGGTATGCAGGATGTGGATGATTTCATGATTCGGAGATTTCTTCGGGCGCGTGATCTGGATATTGAGAAGGCTACTAACATGTTCCTCAAGTATCTGAGTTGGAAGAAGTCATTTGTGCCAAATGGATCAATCTCGGAGTCAGAGATTCCAAAACAACTTGCTCAGAACAAGCTGTTTATGCAAGGTGTGGACAAGACAGGACGCCCCATTGTCGTTGTGTATGGTGGGCGGCATAAGCAGACCACACTCGAAGAGTTCAAACGTATGTACTACATTTTCGGGGACTCTGATAATTTATGAGACCGCATATATTTTGGATTTGAGATGAGATTCTTAGATATGCATTCAGTTTAAGTTTTCGACATTGCCTTTTGCAGGTTTTGTAGTCTACACTCTTGAAAAAATATGTTCCAGGTAACTGACACTTCATTATGACAATGATTTTTGGTGGTTCAATCATTTTAGTGTGATAGTTTTGATGGATTATCGATATCTTTGAACGAGCGCAGAAATATTGTATTACGAAGTTAATGTGGTAAGAGTTGAGGTGTGAACTGCTATATCATAGACTCATATGTAATGTTTATCTTTCAGAATGCCAGCAGGAAAGGAAAAGTTTGTGTCCATTGCAGATCTTGAAGGATGGGGATATACCAATAGCGATGTTCGTGGATACTTGGCAGCTCTGACAATCTTACAGGTTCAAATTAGCTCGATCCATTTTATCAAACGAGATTTTAAATAGTTGTCTTTAATCGATTTGGTGAATGAATGCAATCGGAGTGTGTGTATCCTACTATCCGTTCTGTTCAATTGTGTGATTTTGCTTTTGCATCTGCACTTTGTTGTCTTGGGCAGGACTGCTACCCGGAGAGGCTTGGCAAGTTATTTCTTGTCCATGTGCCTTATGTATTCATGACTGCTTGGAAGATGGTTTACCCATTTATTGACAACAAAACCAAAAAGAAGGTAAACTAATTTGCAGCCCCTACCGTAATGTTTCTTTTTCTTGTGGTCAATGGGGGAGTAGGGATACGAAATCAAGACCCCTTCCAACATTACCACTAGACTGCTTGGATGATGCTAACATTGTTAATGTAGTTAAACGAGAAACATTGAATATGTCATGAACCTCATAAGGAAAATAATTTGATGCACTGTCAGACCCGGAGGCTCAGGGGAGATACTTTTGTTTGTTCAACATCACGTTATAACTAAATCTTCTGTTTACCATGTATCGTTGCAGATCATTTTTGTCGAAAACAAAAAACTGAACTCAACCCTGCTGAAAGATATCGACGAGAGCCAGCTCCCAGAGGCATATGGAGGCAAACTGCCATTAGTTCCTATCCAAAACTGCTAGCTTCTTTTCTTAAATACATGTGGATGTAAACTCTTATTAGTTCCTATCCGAAGACTCTGCCAACTTCTTCATGAGAAGAAGTTGTTGCCCTTATGTTCTACTACTTGTAGGCCATTATTTGTCCCCCTATTGCATTGTGAATTTGATGAGTTACTACTGCATATGTGCCGGGATAACTTACAACGGAAGACGGTTTTTGTGATTTTAGTGAGTTACATTTATGTATGTGTCGGACTGTAACTTATAGCAAAGGAATGCTGGCCAGAGTAAGTTTAAGAGCAACGCCTGAAAGTAAACGATCGAAATTAGCAGCGGTTGGTTGCCCAGATTATTGTACCTTCGTCCACAGACATACCAAGGCGAATGCAAAACTAGCCACCTATTGTTGTGCAGGTTCCGGAAACATTTCATCTGGCGTTGCAAGAGATTGAATAGAAGTCATCTTGCATTTACTAAATTTGATAAATATAAATAACCGCACAGATAAAACTTGAAACTAGGGTTTAATTCTTTTCCTTGTATATTTCTTCCTCTCAGAGGTAATGCATATATATATATATAGACACACACACACATCCACATCTTGTGGTACAAGCAAATATTAAAGGACTCCAAGCTAATGTAGGAAGGAATCTACACCAAATTAAGAAACCTAATTACATTACAATTCTATTTGGTTAGCATCCAGCTTCTCTTTTATGAAGGGCCTATCTACCTCAACATGCTTGGTCCTATCATGTTGTATTGGATTGTTAGCCATTTCCCGTGCGACTTGATTATCACAGTACAACATGGATCCCTTGGGCTTGAATCCTATCTCGGTAAGTAGAATCAGAAGCTACATGAGTTCACAGATACCATGTGTCCTCGCCACCACATTTTATTTCTTACTCCTCCAGGTCACAAGGTTTCCGGCTACAAACGTAAAGTACCCTGATGTAGAACACCGATCAATTATACTTCTAGCCTAATCTGCATCAATGTGCCCTTTCATCTGCATATGCCTATATTTTTCTATACATCAACCTTTTTCCTAAAGCACCTTTCAAGTAACTTAGCATTCGCAGTATTGCCATATGTGGTCCTCGCTCGGAGCATGCATAAATTGACTGACCACACTTACTGCATAAGCAAAATCTGGCCTTATGAGTAACAAATCAATCAATCTTCCCACTACCCATTGATACCTCTCCTCATTAGTTAGGACTTGATAAATTGCAAGATGATGATTATGCACGATAGGAGTATCTACTATTGACATGCCAGCATACCAGTCATATAAAAGGTCCAATACATACTTACATCGTGACAAGTATATTCTTCATAAGATCGGGCAACTTCAATTCCTAGGAAGTATTTGAGTCATCAATTCTATCTAGAAGGTAACTAGGGATGGGCAATGATTATGGCAGGCAGGTAACCGCGGTTATTTACCCATAACCATTTATGTTCATACCCGCATAACCGTTTACCCATTTAACCATAACCATTTACCCCGTTTTTGAACCCGTTTATCATTTTTTTACCCATTTACCCTTTTTTTCACCCATCTACGTGTCTTTTTTTTAGCGTCCCTATATCATCTTTCGATCATGAAGAATGAATTACATAGCAGCTCAAGAAGAATTTGATTTCCTAGAAGGAATAAGATCACACACACACCTCTCTAATGGATTCATTTGCATAGAGGCAAAAACCAAGGAAACTATCTTATAAGCATTCATAAACAAATAAATCAATAATTAATTAGATATGTATGAAATCGGAAGGGTAAAACGCACCTTTAGGGGCGAGGAGAGAGAGATGAACGGTGGAGATGAGCGGCAAGAAGAGAGAGATGAGTGGTGTAGATGAGAGAGAGGGCGGCGGAGATGAGAAAAAGGGTAGCGAGGAGAGATAGATGAGCGGCAAAGATGAGAGAAAGGGCAATGAGGATGGAGATATGAGCGGGGGATGGAGCGTTTGAGACTCTGAGTCTAGCGGCAAGATTGAAAATTTAGGGTTTTTAATTGTTTTTTAAAATTTTACATATATTAAATTAAATGGGTAAATGGATACCCGTTATAACTGCGGGTAATACCCATAACATATGGATACCCGTTATAACCGCGGGTAATACCTATAACCGCCCATTTAAATTTCACGGATAAACGGTTATACCCATAACCATTTGTTTGTCTGAACGGTTACCCATAACCATAACCGTGAACTTTAAATGGACGGATAATCGCGGTTAGCCAAACCCATGGGTATTTTACCCATCCCTAAAGGTAACACATAAATTGGTTGAATATTTTTTGAGTTAGTACTTATCTCAAGGATATCCGTTTGATCATGGACGAGTCCGTGAAGAGTGGGAGAGGGTGGGTTGTAATCTGTTCCATGTTCACCAAGTCCATTTGAGCTGGAACATGTGATGTTGCCATTGTCATGCGTGTCCTGGAGGTCAGCGGGCTCACTTTGGCAATTCTGTAGGTCGGCAATATCACTTGGGCACCTTGGGCACTTATGGAGGTTAGCAAGCCCATTTGGGCAGATCTCAGGGCTACTGTTTTTCCGTTTCCTGACTAGCAAGCCCATTTGGATTGGGGAAACACTCACGGTCCAAGTCTCCCCCGAGGTTGTGGTCTTGTCTCGTTGGGCAGTTCTGAGGCAGCAGGCTTTGGTACATCAAACTAGCCACAGTTCGCGCATATGCATGTCACCCTCTGAGGAGTATGCTTGGGTAGAAAAAATAATTCATCTTCACAGAATGTGACATTCATGGTGACATACATATACCGTGTAGGTGGATGATAACACTAATAGCCTTTTTGTTGAGTATTGAACCCAAGAAAAACACACTACAATGCGCATGGATTGGTTTTTGTGGAGATAGGTGTATGCCACATATCAAAAAACTTGTGGTTCCAGGTGGAGGGTAGAAGAGAGTGACATGGTCTGCAAGCATGGCCAAAGGTGTTTGAAAAGAGAGACACACAATGACATGCGGTTCATAAGATAAACAATATAGGTCATCACATCAGTCCAATATATTTTAGGTGCACAAGCACCAATGAGGAGAGCACGGGTAGTCTAAAAATGTGTCGATTCTTTCTTTCAGCTACACCCTTTTCTTTTTTTTTGGCGGAGTTTGAGGACAAGTGGTCTCATGGAGAATGTCGTTGTCCTAGAAGGATTGGGAAACGTCGTGATCAAGATATATTGATTGCAAACCATGTGATAGAACTTTTTGAAGATTTCACCCGCATCACTTTTATATTTCATGTGATATAACCAAGTCATTATGGTGCATTCATCAACAAACGTTATAAACCAACGTATTCCATGGTAAATAGTCATTGTAGATGGCCCCCACGCATCACAATGAATTAAGTCAAAAGGAATTGTTCTTTTATTAAACTCGGAGAATAAGTAACACGATGACTTTTAGCTAAGATGCAAATATTACAATTTAGGGAAGAATCTGAAACATTATGAAATAACCAAATGATGCATAACCCAATAGAAGATGCTATAACTGAACAGTCTTTATCTGTCCATTGTTACAACTTTGAACTTGATGAACACGACCTTGTACAACATCATCCACATAGAACAATGCCATTCTCTTAGTACCAGGCCCAATAATCACTTGGGTCCGGATATCCTAAAGTAAACAAAAAGGAGGAAACATTAGCACAACACAATCTAACTGCTCAGTGACTGAGCCCACGTATAATAGATTATTGGAAAGGGTGGGAACAATTAAACAGTTGTGTAAGATGGTAAGTGTAGTAACCAGGGCAACACCCCCATTGGCCGTGATAATACTATTCTATGATGGTTGTACCGTGGAGTTAAGAGGGTATTTGTAACATCCCACATCGCCCAGGAGAGTGATCCTTAAATGTATATTCCCATCCCTACCTAGCATGAGGCCTTTTGGGAGCTCACTGGCTTCGGGTTCCGTGGGAACTCCGAAGTTAAGCGAGAAGGGGGCTAGAGCACTCCCATGATGGGTGACCCACTAGGAAGTTGCTCGTGAGTTCCTAGAAACAAAACCGTGAGGGAATGGTAAGCCCAAAGCGAACAATATCGTGCTACGGTGGTGGAGCGGACCCGGGAAGTGGTTCGCCCCGGGCCGAGATGTGACAGTATCATTATAAGTCATATAATCAGTAGCCCACGAGTTAATAATCCAACCTATATTATGATCAACAGATGCAATAAAGGCAGTGTTCATATTACCCGTACCATCAGATTGCTCATTTGAGGAGATCAAATTTAATAGGGAAATTTGTGAGCCTAGGTCTTTTGGATCCGAGCCTTCCTCTTGTCATGCCGGTGGGCCTTGAAAAACAGCATCAATAGCCCTTTGTTCCACGACTGGACTTTGAACTCCAGGCCCATCAGAATTAGCAACAATGGCAGCAAGTCCAGGTCCAGCTTCATAGATTTTGGCTTGTGCTGGATGTTTGTTGTTGGTATTCCCCTTGTTCTGTTTCATCTGTTCCAGGAACCATTCTGGGTAACCATGGATTTCAAAACATGTCTCATTCGTATAACGGGTTCCATTGCAGTGGCTGTATCGAAGTTTGTCCTTCTCAGCATCCTCAAAGTCTCGTACAACATGTGATGACCCAGAGAGGGGCTTACTAACCGTGACCATAGAAGGACCGTTGTCAGCATCCATCCCTTCCAGCATGATGGTCTTCCTTTGTGGTTCTCGCTGAATGGTGTTGAAGCACTCCTCTATTCCAGGGACAGGTTTCTTTCGGAGACAAGTACTTCGTACTGCATCGAACAAGTCATCTAGTCCCCCAAGAAAGTCATACACCCTGTCCTTCTGGAGATCATCCTCCCTACTCTTCAGGTCAGTTGCACACACCATCTTATTGGGACGTTGTTTATCCATCTCTTGCCATACACTTTTCAATTCTGCAAAGTAGATATTCACTGGACGGCCGTTTTGCCTTGTCCTCGTTGCCATGCACCTTAACTCGTAATATTGGGACTTGTCTGCCTCGTCATTAAACATTTGGGTAGCGCTCTCCCAAATGTCATGTGCAACGGTAACTCGATAAATAGCCCAAGCAAATGCGGTTCCGTGGTCTTCAGCAGCCACCCTCGGACAATCGCATCCTCGGTGTGCCACTTTGAGAACCTAGGTTCTGTCTCTTCAACTGCCAGAGTCTGTCCATTGAGATATCTCATCATATTCAAACCTTCAGCATGAACTTCCATCATCCTTGACCAAATTTTATAGTTCGAATCATTTAACTTGAATCCGAACGGTAGGGCACTCAGGTTGGGAGATTCGTTTGAAGCAGGAGCCATAACTGGAAGCACAACTTTGTTTTCAACCATCAAAGCAGCAGGTTTGTGGTTTATGGGGTTTGGTTTTAGTACGAGCCTATTGTCTCGAGACACCACACTCATGATCTGTGTTTGCAGATGGTTTATTAAGCCAACAAGAGCTTTCAAGTTAGCGGTGGCTAGGGTTTAGAGAAAGAAACAGGCTAAAACCTACTCCGGTACCAAGATAAAAGTTGAAACTAGGGTTTAATTCTTTTCCTTGTATATTTGCTCCTCTCGGAGGTAATACACATATATACATAATACACATCCACATCTCGTGGTACAACCAATATTAAAAGACTCCAAACCAAACTAGGAGGAATCTATACCAAATTAGGAAGCCTAATTACTCCAAACCAAACTAGGAAGGAACTGACTCACGCCAACATGCAGGACCGGCCCAAGTTAATGTTGACATGTTGCGATGCAACTGCCAAACGCTATGCAGGTTAATCAAAAGAATAGGACCCAACTATAACCAAACCCCTTTCACTCTTTCTTATTTTGAAAACACCCGTATTTACTCGGGTGGTCCGAAATAAGCAGCCTCATCGGACGGCAGTTTAGTTAGGGCTTGGGGGACCTCAAGCTGGTAAGTATGGATGGATCTGTCAACGATACAATTTAATGGTGTAAGCAGGGTGTAACTATGAATTTGTCTCAAGCTTCAATTATTCGATTGAATCAACCCAAGTAACATGAAAACTACACATGGTGAGCAACAATTTAATTGTATTATTCAGACATCGGAACTCTATCCAGGACCGACAGTGATACAAAATCCAAATGTGTAAATCATGACCTAAAGAAAAGTATTAAGTTTGCAAACATCACTTTCCCTGATGTAGAGGAAGCTATGAATTATGAAACCTCACGTCAAATGATGCACCAGATAAGAAAAAAAAGACTGCCAGGCAATTCTCATCCGATCAGTAGCTTGTTCTCCGCCAAAAAACTGTACGTGGGTACCTCTAGATTGAATGGTGCAGGCCCCTTGCGGATCCTGCCAGAAATGTCGTAGTGCGAACCATGGCATGGGCAGAACCAACCACCAAAATCACCAGCATTTGGCAAGGGGATGCACCCTAAGTGAGTGCAGACCCCGACAACAATAAGCCATTCTGGATTTGTAACCCTCTCTGCATCCTGTTGGGGATCACGAAGGGACTGAACATCTACACTGTTAGCCAACTGGATGTCATCTTCCGTTCTACGCCTAATGAAAACAGGCTTCCCTCTCCACTTGACAGTGACAGTAGTACCAGGCTCAATGCTCGACAGGTCAACCTCAAGGGAAGCAAGGGCAAGAACATCTTTGCTGGCAGACATGCTCAGTACAAACTTGAGGACGAGAAGCCGGATCAAGGAGGCATACACAAATCTGCCTCCTGTCAATACGAAATAGGCAAATGCACGCTTGCTGGGGTCACCAGGTGGATACCTTTCATGGTTGTATTCATCATACATAATTTTTGAAGAAGGATTCTTCACAGCTGCCACAGTAGCTGGGACGTCTGAGAGAAAACCAATATCATTTCCAGGAGCGAGGGCTTCAGAGGAAAATCCTGAAATAAAGAATCAACCATTCAGCAAACAAGTTCCATGTACTATTGAATCTCATGCAAACAATTTCCACAATACCATGTGAAGAAACATCACATTTCCCAATCTACACCTAACGAGAAAAGCGCATCAACATTCAGCAAGGCACTTTCCAATCAAATTACTAACTATAGGCATTTAGCGAAAAAACTAAAATAGCTAGATTATAACAAAACGAAATGACCTTCCAACTCCAGCCAGAGAGCGTGGGTACAACTCATATGTAATATCTGTGTAGTACAGAGACTGAATGCAAGCTATGACTCAAGAAAGAATACCCATGGGTTCATCATTCAACCCTTGGTTACAGCAGCTGTCCCAAATATCGACCTACCTATCTACATGTCCAGAAGCTAACAAGATAAATCAGTGCCACATGACGCCCAAGTCTCGACATTGTGTCATACTATCAACAGAACTTGTGTAGTAAACCATAATCCTTAAAGAAATCACATTTATTAAAACGTAAAGGTTACCATCTTTTTTTCCAGAACCGGAATCCTTAAAGAAATGAATATGAGTAAAAAAAAAAAAGGCCAACAAAATAGACTCATTTTTTTTGTCATTTTATTAATGCGAACTTCTTTCAATCTCAAATCAATAGACAAAGCACAACGTTACTAAGAAGAGATTCAAACTCCAATCAAGTTTTGAAATGCACCAAAATCAAATTGCAAAAACATCGATATGGAGCAAGTTCAAATGCTATGGATTAACAAATCGAAAAGGATCCCACTTACGGGTGACGTATCCAATTAGAAATGTTAAAATCCCCATTTCGATTTAACCAAAGACCGTACTTTGGAAACAAATGGATCGAAAAAATTAGCACAAATCATTAGATTGAAAATGAAAAATGAGCAAATAATCACAGAAATGAAATGAATTTTTTTTATATAAAAAAAAAAAAAAAAACAAAAACCTAACGATAAATCAAATTTCAATTTCAAAATCTAAAAAATTAGGGCCGTCATTGGATAGAACAAGCACAACCGATTGAATATAATCAAACCCTAAATACATCTGAAGAAGGTACGGGATGAGCGGTGACCTCTAATGAGAGATTGAATTTTGGAATTGCCGAAAAAGGGGGCGGGGGATCTGGAAGCGAAATCGGAGGAGGAGTCGTCGCTGTTGTTGTTGGTACTGAAAAGCGGATGGGATCCGCCGGAGACGAAGGCGGGGGTGGTCTGCGACGACGATCGCCACGCTGCGGCGGAAGATGAAAGCCTTCTTCCCGCGACCCTCAGCATTTTCCTCTTCTTCTGCAATCGCTCGGTACCAATGGCCTCAGCCCTCTCGAGTCTCGACGTCACCAACAAATCACAAATGCTTTCTTCTTTCTTCTTTTTGTTTTTCCTTTTTCTGGTTATTTGACCACCTCAGCAAACGTCCAACTCCAACATATGCGGGCTAAAAACGTCGTCGTCCCGTAAACGTTGGCATAACTAAACATTATATAAAGAATTTCTCATAGTTTATTGACAATTTCTTAATTTTTTTGGTTTCATTTGTTTATTGAAATAAATGTTTTTTATTTCATTAATGGGTTTTTTTAATTAATTATTAAAAAACCAAAAAAATAGATGAGTAATATACTCGCCTTTAAGAAAATTATGAGTACTAAAAAATAAAAAGCAAGTCTTAACAAAACACTAATAGTACAATTCACTTTCAACGTTAAGGACATTTTTAATTTTAGCTTAAAAAATAACTCCGGATGCTATTCACTTACACCTTTATTTTATCCTTTTAGTTAAAAGCTAAAGTTTTCAAACTCTTTTCGTTAGTTTTTCTTAAAAAAAAAAATAAAAAGGAGTAAAATGATTAATTCAAATTTCAATCAATATGTGGATTACTTGTTCAAGCACAATACTGCACTTATGTAAAGTGGATCATCTAAATTCTGAAGCTTCCAGTTGATGAGGAAAATATAAAAACTCAAAAACTTGTAGCATGTCAACTTCAGGCTTAAGCCTCTTGCTACACATAATTTAAGAAGAAGAATCTCCCCAATTAGTTGGTTGTGCTTCAACAACCTCGTCGGCTTTGTATGGTAATAACATTTCCAACTCAAAAAACCCTAATGTATGTTTAGCTCCTCCTAGTGTTAAACCCACCCGATGAGATTTACTCATCTGCAGATGCAGAAGAATGATGGGGGAAAGTCTCCCACACGTCAGCCCAACTCCTCACTCCCTCAGCTACATCCTTCACCACAGATGCTGCCTCTTTCACGTCGACACGGATTTGATCCTTGCTATCCCTCTCTCTCAGTGTCACCGATGATGCAGAATCAACCGTGATTGCAAAAGGTACACCCAGTTCATCTGTTCGAGCATATCTTTTCCCAATCGAGGTACCTGATCGAGCAAACAATCAAACAGTTGGAAACTCATAACTGATTGAAAATCTACTCTAACAGCAACATGTTAGGCTTCAAAAATTATGCATATACAATCATGTCGGTGCAGAATAAGTAACTTACTACTACTGAACCCGACTAACTATTATGTCCGGGAACATCCCATTGAGAAGTATGTATAGATCAACATGTGTTAGAACTTATATTCCATATTTCACTCTTGCAATTCAATACAGCAAGCCTATCATTTGGTCAGAGGATGTCACAAAACGCCCTCAAGTGGATTTAGCCGACGTCACTGGTAACATCCAATACTTGCACGGCAAAATCCAATGAAATAAGCCAAAACTAAAAATTAAACTTGGCACTGCAGCAATCATCTAACATGTTTATCTCCAACTATACCTACATAACCACACATCTCCATCTATACAAGCTACGCATTTATATTTGCAGATAATTCAAGATATTTAAAATAACAATTCAGAAAGAGGAACATGAAATATAAACAAAATTAACGGATAAGCTTGCATTACTGCAATCTAGTAAAACATGTTTGTATAAGCCTACCCACACATCAACAGCTATCTTCACAAGATGCATCTAGCTACTTACCCATTTATACTTCCTACATGCCAAAGAAACAAACAGAGATAATTGTCTTATTTCCACACCTGTAATGTCAATTTTATGAGAGATTCCAGCAGCAGTCAATGACTTGGAAATGTCTTTAGCAACATCCTCATACTGATGGTTCTGAACCAGAGGGAAAACTGTGCACTTGATGGGTGCCACAAGTGGGGGGAAACCAAAAACATTCAACTGTTGATCAGCAGCTTTACTAGGCCTCGTGTAGTACGTGTGCTCAAAGAGGCAATATATAATTCGGCCGATACCAAAAGATGGTTCAATTACAGAAGGCGTGAATACTCTCTGGTGTTCTTTCTTTTTCTCCTTTGAAATTTTTACCATACTCTTCTTAATGGTTACATTCTTCCCCAGCGTGCAGACGTAAAACTCCACCTCCCCATTAGACTCTAAATCAGCCTTCAGTGCCATAGCTTCTTGTTCTTTCATGGACTGAAATGAATAACTTAATGCATTAACACAAAAACTATATTGAACAGAACTACGAGATGAACAATCAAAAGAGAGTATTCTATATTCACCTCCAACGCTTCAATTACATTCTTTTGGTTCCCCTTGAATGCAAGGCCGATCTCTTTCTTTACTGGAGTTATAACCAATACCTGAAAATTACATAACAAGTAAAAAAATGATACTGTTCTTCCTACAGGTGAAGTCAGGAAATCAAGTTTACTAATAACAACAATGGTGTGCATGATCTGCACTGCATAAAAAATTACCTCTACTTCTCTTGGTTCTGGATATTTTTCATGAGCCACAAGAGCTTCGCCACTTTTCTCCTGTCATAAAAGAAAAACAACACTCCCTAAACACATAGCTTTCTAAATCAAAGTAGGGTAAAGCCTTAGCATCACTTTATGTTCTAAGGCTCCTTTCGTGTTCGTAAAACAGTTTCACAGATAACACCCCAAGTTTTAAACTTCCGAACTAAAATGCCACTAAAGCAAGACACTACCAATGAAACCAAAAATCAGTCAACATTTTTTACAATCATAGTATCTCAACATAATGATCAATAAAAAGTAATCTGTAGTTAGATTTTACTAAAATATATCTAATAAATCCTTACTGTATGAGCACGCAAGTCAAATGCAGATCTATCAGCTATACCAACACACTCAATCCAGCCATAGGAACTCTCAATCTCAGCATCCCAGCAATCAGCAGCATAGTGAGCCATTTCATTTGCAAGGTGCTGACGGAACCTTAACCGTTTCTTGTCAATACCTAAACGAGTAAGGAAAAGATAAACTCTTCCAATGAAGTAGCCCAAAGTTTCATTGTTGACAATTCCCTAAATCAAGTGAAATTGCAGCAATGTTAAACTACGATACAAAACGAACAAAAAGAAAAGGTAAAGATATTTTATGGAATCCAACCTTAGCAACTGATTCACCCAAACGGAGTGTCTTTGCAGATTCCCCTGACATTTGTAATTCTCTAGGGAACATCAAAAACTCCAACTCTGCAACCTCTGTGAACTTTGGGTGAGATTTGTCTTCGGGATCTACAAAATGTTCAATCTCTGCCAGTGTAAATTCCCGAACTCTCAGAAGGCCTTGGCGAGGAGATATCTGTGCATACATTAACTTGTTAGGAATTGAGTATTTAACATAGGCAAAACACAAGTCAAATGACCTTTTAAATTGGTAAGAAAAAATAAACAGTGAAAGTGTTATACCAAATTCTCAGTACCACAACCATTTATGGCCCAACAAAAGCATGCATGATCTTTTTTCTAAAATCATAAGGGAATGGATTATAACCTCATTTCTAAAAGCCTGCCCAATTTGAGCTGCAGCGAAAGGAAGTTTGTTGCCATTGTAATAATACAGATCCTTAAAATTCACAAATATGCCTTGGGCAGTTTCTGGACGCAAATACCTGCAGTACAACAAAGAAATACATAACACAAGAACAACAAAGCGGAAAAAATCTCTCACAACCCATAGGTATTGATTCTAACATTATAGAAACAAATTCAAAATGTCATTTATGTGTATGAGTGCTCACCCAGGGATCAAGCCAGACGGACCAATTGAAGTTTGAAACATTAGGTTGAATGGATAAGGATCAGATAAAGGATTTTTCGTGTCAGGGGCAGTAATACCAAACTCCTTGATCTTTGCACCTAGATCTTCAGGTGAGAGATCATCCAACACCGCAAGTATATGTTTAAGCTCCTTGGCCTTTTCTGCATTAATGTTGAGATCCTTTTGAAGCTTATCATTACAAAAATCCTTCAGCAAGTGATCCGCTCGGTAGCAAGTCCCAGTTTTCTTGTCTTTCACCATAAGATCAGTGAATTTTTCGACATGGCCAGATGCCTTCAGAACCACCTCAGGTGTGACACAGGGGCAGTCAACTTCCAGCATGTTCTCCTCAAGAACAAAATGCTGCAAATCAAATAAAAACGTACTTAAAAGTCAATGATAATCAA
This sequence comes from Heteromeles arbutifolia, assembly GCA_024362995.1. Classification (NCBI taxonomy): domain Eukaryota; kingdom Viridiplantae; phylum Streptophyta; class Magnoliopsida; order Rosales; family Rosaceae; genus Heteromeles; species Heteromeles arbutifolia. The sequence continues at coordinate 28,621,423 of JANCRC010000006.1, forward strand.
ATAAAAACATACTTAAAAGTCAATGATTATCCATTCTTCCCCTCATTCGTGATGTTCTTCAGAAACCGAAAAGCTTGTTACCGTTCTTTATAAGCAATTTGTGAAAAATAAATTACACACAAATTTATAGCATCCCATTAGCTGATTACTGAATTTACAATAATTTGACGGACGAAATCACACTGTCAAAGCACAAATTCATGCAATTATATATTTTTCACAGTCATTTGATTCGCAGCATTAATTTGAAAAACCCGATGATTTCAGTTGATGCATGTCAATGAATCTAACAAATTCAGCACGAATTAAGCAAAAAAACTAGAGCAATGAAGTTAATAGAACCTGCCGCCAAAAAGCTAGCACATTCGACTTGACGGCGCAACCCGGCGGGCCGTAGTCATACAGTCCAGCAACGCCACCGTAGATGTTGAAAGACTTGATGTAGAAGAGACGCCGTTCAAGCGTATTCGATACTGCCTGACGGAACGCCTCCTTGTTACCGGACCCTTCGCCGCTGCTCAATGTGGCCTGGAGGTCCTTCTCGATCGAAGCTTTCTCCAGCTTGAGCGCATTCAGAGCTGCAATGGCGGCGTCAATTTCCGACATGTCAGCCTTGCGGGCCTTCAAAGCCCGCACTTGGCTCCCCTGGCCGTCAACCTCCGACTGCTTGTCGGCGAGAGCCTTACGGAGCGAATCTTCCGGGGCGGCCATCAGCGAAGGGAGACGGAAGTGAGTGGAAGAGCGGAGTGAGGTAGTGACCACAAGCTGCGGCTCGCGCGGGTTTAGGTAGAAACCCTAATTGTGCTTTTTTGTTTTTCTTTTTTCCCTTCCTTTTCTTTCACAATCAGCAATTCCCAACCATCTAAAAGGGAAACTTGATCTTCAATTAATTATTTATAGTGAACTATTATAAAAGAGAAACTTGATTTTCAATTAATACTACAAAGTTTAATAGGAAATAATCAAATCACGATAATATTGTTGGGTAATCTTATACATAATTCATCTAAGATGTACATAATCACACAAATATTAATTATAATATACATGTATTTATTTGACGGTTAGAATAAGATATGTAAATAGAGAAATGCTGAGGAGACTTTCTTAAAGTGTGACTCTTTATAGATATTTTGTCACCTTATGTTTTTATTCATTTATTCAATCAAAATGTTTGAATTTTTTATTGTAACCGTTTATAATAGTATTATAATGAGGGATTTTAAATTTATAAGATTATAAATCTCACAAAATATCAAACAATTAATGTCAAAACTATAAAAATATAAGTATTAATAGTAGTATAATGAGGTGTACAAAGTCAAGGGACCTTGATCAAACTTTGAATACTATTAAGGTTTTAATCAAAGAATGTTAAGGATTAAGGACCGCATCCAAAGTATCCATTTATTCTTTGTGGGTTTCAACTTCCTCCCTATATGTATTTTTAAATAAAATTACAGAGATAGGGGACATGAGGTCGTTCTATTTGGAAGTTAGCTCTTTCTAATTGCTCTGAGTGCGAATAAAATAACTTACTTTCTAGTTGTTGACTAAATCACAAGGTCTTGGTTCTTCCAGACCATCTTGTGCGGGTTTAAAGAGTAAGATTACTATAGTAAACCGATGACCAAATCTTTTGTGTAACTCGACTCAGCATAATCCTTCATCTTCCTTTTGTTAAAAAAAAATATCCTGTAGGGTGGAAGGGACCTTAGCGGAAATAGTAAGCATCGAGCCTCCGAACAAAAGTTTGTAAGGGTGAATGCAGGACTCAATGGGGTTTACCGAGTGGAAAAATGTTGCATTTTGCTTGCGTGTATCGTGCGCTGCATGCATGTTTCGGTTACTCCGCATCAAAGTGGATGCATATAATCCTTACCAAACTGTTTCATGTAATCTATTAACAACTCTGTTTAATTTTAATTGGCAATTATATTGACAGGTTAACCTAGAACCGAAACATATCCTAGACAAACTCAAGGAGAAGGCTGCTATGGCGGAAAACGAGGAACTAATCGAGATCCTGATTGAACTTCTGCTGCTCAAGCTTCTGAATCAAGGCCTTCTTCTCATCTTCAGGCAGAGAATTGAATGTAAAGACGGACTTGTCGCCAATGTCATCCTTGTAAGCGGAACACAGTTCGTTATCAGAATACGATGAGCATAAAACAATAACAATGACAGAAAATTTAAGTCAACTGGTAAATTACCTTGGTCGGTTGAGTGAACTTCCTTCCAGCAAAAATCACAAACAAGGCCATCCAAGAACCGAGCAAGGAAAGTTTTGCTCCATCGTCCATCAGTCCACTCTGTGTTTAACATGAACTCCATTAGTGCCTAGACAGCACAGGTTACAAAAGCTACGAATGGTTCACTAACGGAAGTTTTGAGAAAAGGCTAGCACACGGATATAGTCCTATAGTTTTCACAAAGATCTGCTTTCGTTCCAATATTTTCAATTACATCGAACTTGATCCTTGCAGTTGGCACATTGTTCCAATTAACAAACATCCAACTTATGATGATTTCTTGAACGAAATCCGTCAACTTCAGATTGGAACAGTTTGCAAAGTACAGGGGGCAGAGACGATGCAAGGGATCAATTTGATGAATGAAAGGGGATCTGTTTGAATAAGACATACCAAGTGCCCGAGAAGAACAGTAGGTATGATGAATGTGAGAATTCCAGCTTCTAACTTTCCATAGCAGAGACCTGAAACAAGTACTTAGCTTTAGTATTACTTTGCTAAGACTCGAATACAAGTGACCAAGAAGGCAACACATAGCATATCACATCTTCTCTAGGCACGACGTTTGTTATTTATTAAAGGAGGGACTACGGTGCCAACAAGTCGTTAATAAAATGTTATACGTTGTCAACATTATTGATACAAAATCCCTCATTTAACAAAAGACGAGCGTCCTGCACAAAGAATTTCGGTAGAACATCGAGTTCTCTCGTACCTTCCTTGAAGACTAGTCCTGTGAGAGAAGCAAAGAGAGGGCCAACAAACCAGATAGCAATTGGGTTATCCACAACATACTGCACCAAACCCTCTCCAGCTGGGCTAGCCAAGCATGCATATGTTGCCAAAGACCCGGCAACACCAAGCCCCCAAAATGCTTGCAGAGTGCGCTTAATTTCGGTCACATATATGTGAATCAGAAACAATGACAGCCCCAGTCCACCGGCTCCGATTGCATACACGAAATCGAGATTGTGTTTCAAAATACCAGTTAAGAAGAAGCTGTCAGGCAAAAATGCAGCAGAAGCTGCAACTACAAATGATGTAGCTGCAGTCACTAGTCCTGACCTGTACAAAATAACCTGCCACACCGATAAATGTTGAAGAATGTGAATTTAAAGAGTCGGAAACTTGATCGAATCAAATACAACTTATATTGAATGGTTGCACGACTACACTACTAGTGACACTTATAGCATAAAAAGTACAAATGTGAACAAAAGCACTTATAAGGAGGAGTGCTTTTTACAGAAATTAGAGAGTGGTTGTGTACCTCTCGAAAGTCGGTGGAGTCGACGGACCAAGGACCGTAAACTCCCTGATAGACGGTTTCAGCCAAGGAGGTTTGCGGCTGAGAGCTTTCTCCGAGAGCTCTGCACTTGAAGGGTTGAAGCCGAACGGAAGCTTTATCTGCAGAAGAAGAAAGGAAAATCTGTGAAATATTATTTGAACTGCTAAGTTTTGCAGCAGGAGGTGCAGGAGGAGGGACGATGGTTGCACTTGCACACAGACAAAGTATTTTGGAAGCCATTTTTGGGTAATTAAGGCAACCTACGGCTTTGCTAATTTCAGTTAATTTATTATGCATAAAAATCCCATTTGCTCTGTTCATAATCTTTAGATGTGTGGATATCAGAGATGCAGGCGGTGGGGGTGAAGGATTTACTGAAGAAACGTATAATTACAGAAATTACAAAGACGTTAACAGCAAGTTGATATGGCCGAGTTGGTCTAAGGCGCCAGATTAAGGTTCTGGTCCGAAAGGGCGTGGGTTCAAATCCCACTGTCAACATTTCTGTTTTTTTAATTTTCTTTTAACTTTTGGACTTTAACAGGCCCACACTATTTTTGGGTATCGGCTGGCCCAAATAAATTTTAACAACAGGCAGACATGGACCAATTCAGACAACAACCTATGACGGATTAACGGGCCAAATCGGTTACAAGTCGACGAGTCTTTGGGACTTGGATTGGGTCAAGCTATGCTTAGTTCTTGTGTATTCTCATTCATTTTACTCCACAAAGTAAATTTGAACCTGCTCATAGAAATAAAAGAGAGAAATTTTAGAATTCGTACTTGTTCTTGCACTCGAGTTTAGAATTCGTCTCTTGAACTAAACTTTTTCTAATATACGTTTCTAAAATTAACAAAACATGCACTATTGGTCTTTGTCGTTAAGTTCCGTTAAAAAACTGTTAGGTTAATGTTGTGGCACACATGTGGGTGCCACACCCACATGTCCAATTTGTATTCAAATTTTCTGCACTCAAAACCTTATGTGATCTCTTTGTGTCCTATTTACTTTAGTGACACGTGTTTTTTTAACTTAATTTGTGTTTAGTTTTTTTTCTTAATTTTTTTGTTGAGGACATAAGTTAACAACTAAGATCAATAATACACATTTTGTTAAATTCAAAAAGTAAATTAACGAAATTTTAGTTTGGGAACGAATTCTAAACTCAAATGCATGTTCAAAGACGAATTCTAAATTTTACTTAAAAATTATAACAGTACTTAGTCTTAACTTTTCCATAAGAGATTATGATCTCGATAGACTTCGTTTGACATAGTAGTCCAATGGTAAACCATCATATGCACGGTGCATTACTTAAAAAAAAGAAAGTTAAATCGCACAACTAATGTACATAATGATAGTGTTTTATAGTTGTTATTCGGTGAAATAAACAAGATTCTCACACAAAGAAAGATGTTGTAGCAAGACGTGACAAAAACTCGTGGGTGTGAAAAAGATATTAAAACATAATTTCCCTAACCACTATAGTTTATAGAGCTATTATTGATACTACAAGAAAATCATCATATAGGTGAAAGAGTTTTCGTGTTTATGATGATTTTTCAACAATAAAAACTTTCTTAACGTAAAATCATCGTCATGCATGAAATTTACAACAAGATCATTTGAGCACGATTTTAACGAAGCTATTAGCTTAGCTCTCTTGATTAACGTGATACGAGGAGAGATGTAATCACTTGTACATGGGAGGGATTGGGAAGAATGCTGCGTGTGATAATAAAGTACTCAAAAAATGGAAAGAAGAAAGAAATGTGAATGCGGCTCGCAGAGATTCACTGTTTGGTGGTTTCACCTTGGACTGGACGCATGGTATAAGGGAAAGAAAGAGACAAACACGACAGTCGCCGCCAAATTTGACATTAGAGAGGGAACAAGCCGAAAGCGTAGAAATCTACAACCTTTGCGCGTGTCATTTGTCCAAATCACACATGGGACCCACCCTCCCCCCATCTTTCTTTTCCTGATTCTGCCCATATCCCATGCTATGCCAGGATAGCTCAGCACACGTCACCAATACTCGTGAAAAGAGTAAGATTTTCTTTTATCTTAATAATTTTTTTTTCTCGTTTTATTTATTTAAATGATTACGATTATGTTACGTTATTATTTTGAACGTTTCACGTAGAGGAAAAAAACAAAACACTATTGTTTTGAACGTTTTACATAGAGAAAAAAACAAATGAAAGGTGTTAGAGAAGAGAGGAATACTGGTAATAAGAGCAAAGAGAATCATATTCTTCTTTTAAAAGCATAAAGAGTTTGGAAAAAAACAAAAAAAAAAGAGGCAGCTTCTACGCTGCTTTGTTTGCTTTTCCTTTTTGTCGTTTTCTGGGTTCCTTTGTTAGGCAGATAGACCTTCTGTGGGCTTTGGACGATTTGGGGCTGGCCCACTGGAGCCTCTCACATTTGTGGGGAAAGTAGGTTGAAGGCCCACTGGAGCCGCTTAGCATGCGCATGATTTCAGCCGTAGGGATCTGTATTTTGTCGTTTGTACAAGTCGCAACGACAATAAACGCAAATGCTTAGCCTAATTAGGTTTAATAGTTTATTGTTAACATTATCAAAAAGCTCAAAACAAGTGGGAGAATAACGGCTTACCTTGTACCTTATATCACGTAAAAAGTCAAGTTTAAAATTTCAAATCTTGAGTTTGAGGCATGAAGCTGGTAAAAATATATGTGATTTTTTGGTTGATAGTTTTGAGATGTCATTAGATTTTTTACGTCTCATTGGAGATTAGTCCTATCATTTGTGTGTGGGACACGGTAAACTAAAACTCAGCTTGTACAATATAAGTGAATGACATTATTTATATTTTAGTGACAAAAGATGAATATTGATATTAACATACGTGTTTAAAATGTGAATGTTTTTGTTATAACTAGTCGGTCATGTGACTTAACACGATTATTCACTCATTAACATCAAATTAATATGAATATTTTATTTTAATATCTGGCAATAGTGTGGCGGTGACAAAAAATATGCTCCATCTTACATATAAAAGAAAGAAAGAAAGGATAGTGGAGGCATGCTCAAAGGCTTGTCGGCGGCATGTTTAATTATATCTTTCTTCAAAACTTGTGTTACAGATTGCATTACATTGTGTGCCGGTGGGGGTTACTAATTAAGGTTTTTGAATCTTGATGTTTCACTTCCACTTCCACTTTAAGGTTTTGCAAATGTTAACGTGTCGATCTATTTGCTACCAGAAGCTCAGAACTGATGATGGCTCATGATGAGAAGCCAGTTTTGGTTCGTGCATCTAATAAAGTTAGAATGCAGTAAAAAGTGCTCCAAAAAGCTACCTATATACTAATAGATTATTACATTATTTCACCTTCCATTTTCCTTTAATTTTTCTTCGTCAAAAAGGTTTTGTTAATTAAGTTTATACGAATATAGTATTGTAGTGTTTGTGTTGCTTGAACGAACCAGGTGGTGTTGGTTTTTGGTACATTGGTTTTAATTTAATTTAATTTTTATCTTGAATGATAACTTTATCTTTGCAGTAACAAAGATAATAGATAATAGGTTATTTTAGCCTCTGAGATTAGTATAACTCTTCATTTTGATTACTAAAATTTAAAATTGATAGAAATTGTTATAAGTTTGTCAACCGTGATTCATTTTGATTCTTCAATGAAAAATCTTTAAATAAGGAAAAAAATGATAAAAACACTCTCAATTTGTCTAACTCATTTTGCCCATTATTTATTAAATTAAGGGTATTTTTGTTCCTATTTAACAAAGATCCATTTTGACTAAAAATCATCGATAATTTCACAACATGCTTGAAACTTGAAACCAAAACATATCTCAGGAAATCTACTGATTAGAGTGTTATGTTAAGGTGATTGAAATGAGACCACCAATCCCATCAGGAGATTGGAAATAATATTCCACCTTTAATTCTCGAAGCGACGGCACTTCATTACATAAGTAGATTGTATATTGATTTATTGGATAAAAAAAAAAGATTGTATATTGATTTATCATTAAGTTGAGACAAATATTCGGATGTGATTTTTTGCGTTGGATAACAATATTTGAATACGACATTCAACCAAGTTGGATAGAAACAGTTCGTTGTTTAAATGATTAAAAGCATTATATCGGAGGCCAATAATTTGAATGAAACTCTTGTTTGTGAATTAAAAAAAAAAGATAATGCTCGCTCTCTCTCTCTCTCGTTTTGTAAGAAAAAGAATTCCTCAATATCTTAAAGGCAATCCACGTCTACATTCTACTTGAGTCTCGACGATAAATTATGCATGCTTTTGGAGGGTGATGCGGGGAATTGGTAGTACTAGTACACTGATCATGGAAATCTCAAAATTAACAACTAATGCATGTATTAGGGTTGTGAATCTTGTTCAGACGTTTTTTTTTTTTTTTTAATCAATGCATGGCTGCAACAATACGTTAAAAACCCAGGCAGTACATATATATATCAATAAAGAAGAAAAAAAATAAAAACCTGAAACGATAATACATGCTAACTAGTACAAACAACCTCTATACTTAAAACCGAACTTCATTAAGATTAAATAACGCATGCAATAGTACTACTACCACTAGCTACTCCCTTGGATTACTCCAATTCCAGTCCTTATTCCCCACATCTTCCTCATGATCTTGTTGTCTTTGTTGCGATGGTTGTGAATCTTGTGATGCAGCGGAAGATGAAAAATGCGTCGATGATGGCGAAAACTGTGAAGTAAATCTTGGATCTTGATTAAATGGATGGGAAGAATAATTGTAGAAATCAGCATCATTGCCGGAAAGAAGCCGCGCGTACTGATAAAGATCAGGGAAAGTTTCCGGCTGCTGCGACATCATTAATGGAGCAGGAGCTGGCTGAGGATTAATGATATGGCCAGCTGGTATCATGAGATTTTGTGTTCGTTGAGTAGAGGCAGCACCACTACTACTTGTAGTACTACCAGAACTGCCCATTAGGATGCCCAAATCGGTCTTGCCCTGAACTCGTTCGGGGAAGTTGAGCTTGGCTTTTGTGCCTTTGAACTTAAGAGCTGCGTTATCGTATGCAATGGCGGCATCTTCGGCGGTCTCGAAAGTCCCAAGCCAAACTCTGGCTGCTTTCTTTGGGTCACGTATTTCAGCTGCCCATTTTCCCCAAGGTCTTTGTCTCACTCCTCTATAGTGTCGCCTCCTTACGGGCTCTTAATTCACAAACATGGACGTCATGAAACAACAATATACAAAGTTTAATGTATATTATGAGACAAAAACATTAGAAATTAGACTTATAAGGATTGATATAGTTTGGTACAAAATGATGTAGTTATAAACATATTTAAGTGCAATACCATCAAAAGAAACATTACGAAAAAAATCTTTAAAATAATAGTAATCTTCATATAAAACACTAACTCTACATACACAAAGTCATACACGCACACAGATAAGTGTGTGTGTGTGTGTGTATATTTATGCAACTATAGTCCATGCTACTATATCCTAGCTAGTTGATGCAATGACGTCTTTAAGTTGCCATGCATTATCAATGTGGAAGGAATCTAACTAGAAGAGGAGTGTAATCAGCGGCAAGTGTGCCCTATTGTGCTAACGTATTACGTGTATACATTCGAGAGAGCTTAGTTCCTTCTTAAAAAGGTCTTACATATGAAAGCAGGACAATGATAGAGACTGGAATTCAAAGCATTCCCATCCTTTTCAGTAAACACTTTTGAAGTTAGCAAATCTTCCAGAAAACTTATACTTAAGTGGAAATTGCACCAACCAACAAAGAAATTGAATAGCTATAAAGTTTAAGACGTTATTACCAAGGATCGGATAATGCTGAGGCAAGATAGACTAGAATTAGCTAGAACATAAAATAAAATAAAAAGATAAAACCAAACATCTCTAATTTGTATTTAGTTTAAACTTTCAATCAGTAAGAGTCTGTTTGTGAAAATTGAAAAAAACATGAAAAGAATGTCCCAGATGGAAACAAGAATTATTTTTAGTTTGTTGGCAATTGGAGAGATAGAAAGAGGGTTCTTCACGGAAAGTAGGTAGGATACAAAATTATTAAACTTGTCTATGATCATATTAAAAAGTCTTTGGTCAAATTTGATTTAGGCAAGAAACACACAGCTGGGATATTCATAGCGGATGATAACAAAAATAGGGTTAGGAGAAGAAAGAGCAATTAGCTAACCTAACAAGCTACTCAATTAGTTTGATTAGTATCTTGTCCAAATAATGGGGATTTATCCAAATAATGGGGATTTAAAGATGGACATGTATAGATGATGGGAACTTTTGAGAATGCGAGTGATGTGAAAACAGATCAAATTCACAACAATATTGTGAAAGCATATGCATACACATAGACAACCTCAATACCGCTAGCGCAGCACATGTCAATATCATCAACTACAACGATTTTATAGATCTGGACTTAGCCAGATTTGTTAAAGCAGTGCGTTTTCTGTTATACACTCAAGTTCAAATCTCATTTCCTGTAGTTTAGATGAATTTAGTGTAGAATATCTATGGTATATATAAAAAAATTTAAAACAATAAAAAAAAAAGTAGGTCGAGGGACCAATAAAAAAAATAGAAAAAAGGAAGGAAGGGAAAATATAGAAGTCATATATACCTTGATCTTGAACCGGTTGAGAGCGGTCGGGTTCTTGTTTGACTAGGAGCGATGAGTCTGAGATGGATGTAGGGTTTGGTTGCACGGCAGCATGATCATCGGTGGTTCCAATAACTTGAGTGAGAGCAGAAACCATGGCTGACATGTCAGCTTCCGTCCAGGAAGATTCGTAGTTAGAAGGGAAATCATGGAGGTGGGGATGATCCTCCCTCTCTTTCTCCTCTGATGCTTCTGAAGGAAGCGGGCGTTTGCCATGCCTCCGATCCACTTTTAATCCTGGGCTCGAACTACTTCTGATATTTGTGTATCTTTAGCTTGTAGATAGAGGCCTGTGTAAATTTCTTGGCTTGTCTAAGATTTGGACATCAAGATTCAAGACATAGATCGATCAGATGAGAGAGAGAGAGAGAGAGAGAGAGAGAGAGAGAGTAGACTGTTGTGCGGTAGTGAAGATATGCACTTTAAAGGAAAATAAGGTTGGAAAGGAAGGGCTTTATTGGTCAAGAATTCGAGTTTATCGTCTTGCATGTTTGGTAATATGAGATGAAAATGAAGGTATTATTCAATTTAAAAAGAGAGAGAAAAAAAAATCTCTTTTAATTGTTACTTTTGAATGTATATAACTTTGATAGTATCACTCATTTATAGCGATAACTAGTTGTATTTCTCTTACAAAATTTATATTATTTATTTATTTTTTAAGTATGAAATAACTTAAAATTCGAAACTAATAACAACTCTAAATAGATTTCAATTTTGTGTTTTTCTTCTCATATTGCTCATCTCTCCTTTAATTTTTTGTTATTTTATCTTTTAACATAAAAACCTTTAAAGAGGAGGATGTGAACATGTGTAAAGTTTTTGCTTTCTTCCAATTAATATATATTTATGGTTTGAAGAGGTATATAGAAGTACCATTAACATGTTATAGTTATGAAAATCACTATGAGTCTTAAAACTTTAATTATATATAATATGTAATCGTGGCCGGTAACAAAGCTAGGAAAAGAATCTAGGTGATCAATAAATTGTTTTTTTTTTGGTTTTTTCTTTTTTTTGGGGGGGGGAGAAGAGAGAGAGAGGGGTAGTACCACTAGATTTGCAGTTAATTACCCTCTCAAAGCAAAGTCAGAAATCAATTACAAGTGATACCAAATTGAGATGGCTGGACAATTTGATCAACCTACGGAATCATTTTGGTGTATTTAATTAAAATACTAAGTATATGAAGCTGAGGAGGTGGAGTAGATCGTACGACTCCCATCTAAATTTTGTCATTTTTTTTTGGTGCCATTTTCTTTATATATATGTAATGCTAGTTGTCTCCATATAATGATCTCAATTTGGTTTGAATATTTTGATCTAGTAGAGATTTTCAACGTATTTCAACAAGGACGTATGGTTGAGTCTTTAACGTTTATTTCATCTCGTTGAATATGTATACATATGAAGGAATATTTGATGATCTCCCTATAGCTAGCTATATATACGGAGAATATTTTGTTGCTTCTGATATAAAGATGCTGGTTTCCGGGTTACAAGTATAATATTTTGTATATTCTGCGAAATTGTAATGTAGTGGCTCATCGCCTTGCCAAGTCAAGCTTATATAGTAGTGATTTTATAGTTGGTTTGAGAAACCTCCAGATGTTATAAGGGATGTACTCTACCAAGATTTGTACTCGCGTTCAGTTCTTCTTCATCAATAAAGCTATGGTTTTCTCTTAAAAAAAACCATTACAGTATCGTCTTGGGCCTCAATATTTTGCATCGGGAATCTTTTATATCTCTGATTGTATGTTAGTCGTGTAATGAGGGTGATAAGATGACGAAATATATCTTCGGACATGAAAGATCTTCCCAGCCCTATATATGCTCTCACATGGGTAGTGTCTACTTAATTTGTACATTGGACTACCTAATTGTACGTTGGATCACTTAATTGTACATTGGACCTTTGATGTGATCATGCATGCCGTACATACGTATACAATTATTTTATAAAATATAGTTCTCCTACCTTCGAAAATACCGTGGGATTTGATTTGGTTTCTTGATATAGGTCAAGATTCAAGAACAATCCATTTTTATCACATGACGGAGCTTTCAGGTTAATGTTTTGACTCCATCAAATCAAACTAATGGTCGATGTTGTATACATTTGTGTATGTATATAATTATATATAGCTGATAACAAGATTTGATTTGATTTGTGATTACAATTTATTTAGATAGGAAGGTGCACCGTGCACCTTCATAGGCAGATGGGACAACCGTACAAGCATACCCACATGTTCATGTATATATACTATATGCATGTATGGAGACATAAATATACCACTTTTTCTTTGTTGTCTATTTATTTTAAATTTTATGAAGCTCGATCGACCGCATATGGGAAAGATTACATGCACATGTAGATTCAAATACGGACAATCAGTCCACATGTATTCTCATCTCTTTCACGCTTGCATAAGATATCCCTTCGTCCCTCCAGCAGCTTTATCTTCAACTTCTTCAAGATATAAAAATATGTACTATATAATAGCATTTTGTGAGTGTCGTGACGGAGCAATATTATTTCGCACATGCATGCATGCAACTTCAATAATTCAACCGTCCACATCACAATCATTTTCCAGCTGATTCCACGATCCTCCTCCTCCTCGACCAATCCTTCCATAAATATGCAAGGGCCTACAGATTACAGTACTACCACCAGCTCTTGCTAGCAGTAGCCGAGGCATAGTTGGGTTTTGCCTCTGACCTGACCAAGGCCCTTCAGAAGGGGTCTACATTGTTTTAAAAAAATGGAGATTAGTTGTGGAACCCACAACACATCGAGTTTTAACGATCTGAGCCATATAGTTTGTAAGTCTTGATTCATAGATCATCTTTGCAAAAATTCAGTTCAATTCGAAACCATTTGCCTAATTAATTGTCATGCTGAAATTTCAATATATTCTTAGAACATAGTGTTTTTCAATTTTTTTAAAACTCAATTAGATGCCTCAAATATTTTTGATTTGGCTAATATTTTGCAAAGATGATCCATGAAGTGCAACTTGAACAATAAATAGTTTGAGTCGTTAAAATTCGATGTGGTATAAGCCCCAACACTAATCCTCATTTTGAAAAAAATAGAGATCCCTTCTCTTAAAAATTCTGCTCACCTCAAGAATTACTTTTTCTCTCACTGTATTATATAATCTTGACCTCAAAGAATTAAAACACAGAAAAAGACTACCATGTTTTGTTTATAGCTTTTTGCACGTAACTAGTGCACAAAAAATATTATGGATCCCGCCTTAGATTATATAGGAATTGAATTTGAGATGAACAATCTGGAATGTAAAATATAAGAGATCGCCACAGAAAATATTAGTGTAAACAAAATAATTTCTCTGTTTTATTATAAAAGATTCTGACTCCCTTGTGCACGCATGTATTCACTTCATATATTTCCAATTAAATTTAAATATACGTTATAAATATCTCTTTAATAATTGATATCCTCTCTCATGTTATCAGATCATTTTCACCTCTACACGCTCGTGCTCAGCTTCTCCCTAACCTAATGCAGATGTACATTCTCCCTCAAAAGTCCAAACAAGTGCCCCCAAATAACTTACAGATTGAAATAATAAAGATAAACTTCCCCTAATAAAAAAAAATTTAAAAAAAAAAACAATGAGCATGCATGCCAAAATGTTCCTATAGACTTCGGGGTCGGTATCAAAGTCTTGTCGATGTCATTTTTGGCACGAGTCGAGGCTTCTACGACCCTCGTCTTACACTGTATTACTGTGTCCACTTGATAACGATCTCTTAAGTTTTGCTAAACTTAGTTGTGAAAGCGTGAGTGATATCTGATCGTTGAACAAATTATAATTATTTTATATATATATGGATTAATTATCAAACTTATTCACATATGCGTGTGCGCAACTAATTAATGTGATGCAACTCATTATTTTATTGTATGGATGTTGCTTTGCTTGGTCAGGTGGTGGTGGGTACTTACATTCCATTCTTCACCTTCTTACAAGTAGTTCGATTCCATGTAAGACTTGTGTAGATGGAGACATGGGGCCTCAGGCACATGTATGAGTGTGCCTCTGCCATGTTATCAAAGGACGCCAACAAAGCTTAAACGTGAGAGCCCTTCCACTAAAATATATAAAAAATAAATAAACACGTAGTCAAACAAGTGGAATTAGGTCGAAAGTTTTTATATAATATTTATCACAACATCATCTGTATCTGTAGAGTAAAGTTGGTAAGCGTTCTGACCTTTGACACCGGCCTCGTGTTGGGAGCTGTCGCTGACTTAGTAGTTCTCGGAATAATCCATGCATTAGTACAATATAATATGGTTTAAGTGGTGACTTGCCTAAATAGGAAGTGTGTCATTAATTATTCAAATCTTTAATACAAAATGAAGGTCCGTATTAAATAGGAACAGGTTACTAGGTTTAGGCATTGTAAAATTTCAACCACAAAAAATGAATGGAAAGAGAGAGAGAGAGAGAATGCCAACAAAAAAAAAAACGAAAAAACGAAAAGTATAGATGATGACAGCGAATGGAAAGAGAGAGAGAGAGAGAGAATGCCAACAAAAAAAAAAAGGAAAAAAGGAAACGTATAGATGATGACAACTTATGAGAATGCAAGTGCTATGAAAATGGATCAAAATCACAACAATATGGTGAAAGCAGATGCATACACAGAGAACCCCAATACCCTAGCGCAGCACATGTCAATATCATCAACTACAACGATTCTATAGATCCTGATTTTGTTAGATTGGTTACGGTGTTTAGCATTCAAGTTCAAATCTCATTCTTCGTAGTTTAAATCATTTTAGCGTAGAATTTATAGTATAAAAAATAAAAAAATAAAACTTAAAATAATCCAAAAAAGAGAAATTAGGTCGAGGGACCAAAAATAAAAATATAAAAAAGGAAGGAAAAATAGAAATCAATACCTTGATCTTGAACCGGAGCGGTCGGGTTCTTGTTTGACTAGGAGTGATGAATCTGAGATGAACGTAGGGTTTGGTTTCACGGTAGCATGATCTTCGGTGGTTCCAATCTTGAGTGAGAGCAGAATTCCATGGCTGACATGCCAGCTTCCGTCCAGGAAGATTCGTAGTTAGAAGGGAAATCATGGTGGTGGGGACGATCCTCCCTCTCTTTTTCCTCTGATGCTTCTGAAGGAAGCGGGCGTTTTCCATGCCTCCGATCCACCTTTAATCCTGAGCTCGAACTACTTGTGATATTTATGCATTTTAGCTTGTAGCTAGAGGCCTGTGTAAATTTTTCGGTTTGTCTAGCTAAGATTAGGACACCAAGATTCAAGACAGATCGATCAGAGGAGAGAGCGAGAGAGAGAGAGAGAGAGAGAGAGTAGTTTGTTGTGCGGTAGTGAAGATATGCGCTAGAAAGGAGGAACGGGTTTATTGGTCAGGCTATCGAGTTTATCCTCTTGTGTTTTGGTAACATGAGATGAAAATGAAGGTGTCATTAAATTAAAGAAAGTCTCTTTTTATTGTTATTTTTTAATGTACATAACTTCAATGCTGTCGCTCCTTAATAGCGGTAATTTATAACGACAACTTAGCAATATCTGTATGATAAAGTTTAATTATTTACTTATTTTTAAGTATTAAATAATTTTAAAATTAGAAACTATTAACAACTCTAAATGGTTTTCAATTTTGTGTTTTTCTTCTCATATTGCTCATCTCTCTCTTTTTAAATTTTTGTTATTTTATCGTTAACATAAATCAAAGTAATCTTTGAGCTATTGTTGTATGGTGTGCTGCGTGCACTCCAATGTTCATTGTCCTAAGCATATAATCTTTAAGCTATTGAAAGAGGAGGATGTGAACTTGTGTTTTTGGTAAAGCTTTTGCTTTCTTCCAATTGTATTTATGGTTTGAAGAGGTATATATAACTATCATTAACATGTTAATTATTTTCATCACCATGACTCTTACACTTTAATTATATATTTAATTTGTAATCGTGGCCTGTAATGGAGCTAGCGAAAAGAATCTAGGTGGGAGAGGAGGGTGCCATGGCAACCACATGTTGCTCCGCCCCTGACAGCGGTACTACCATCAGATTTGCTGTTAATTACCGTCTCAGGGCAAAGTCGACTGTTTCCCGTTTCAAATAAAGGTCAGAAATCAATTACAAGTGATACCAAATTGAGATGGTTGGACAATTGATCAACCTACGGAATCATTTTGGTGTATTTTGATTAAAAATTAATTATATGAAGCTGCGGAGGTGGAGTAGATCGTACGATTCCCATCTCAATTCTGTCATTTTCTTTATATGGAGAGCTAGTTTTCTCCGTATAATGATCTCAAATTTGGTTTGAACATTTTTGATCTATTAGAGATTTTCAACGTAATATTCAACATGGGGGCCGGTGTGTCATATATGGTTGAGTCTTTCACGCTTACTTTGATCTTGAATATAATATCTATGGATATTTTGATAATCTCCTAGCTAGCTATATAACAAGAATTTTTGTTGTCTTAGCTAAATGAACAAAGCATGTGTCTTGGGCCTCACTTTGAATTAGCGTCATATTTCTCATACCGTTATTTTACATATATGTTAAAAAGTTTCTCAACAAAGAAAAAAGGAAAAAGTCAAAAAAGATTCTTATCTCCTCAATCTTATCGGAGATTGGGATGTGCCTCAAATTATTTATTGTTGCGAAGATAGTAAGTAGATTAAATATGAAAGTTTTTAGCTTGGTTTATTAAAAAAAAATCAGTACATTTTCGTTGCCTCGATATTTGCATTGGAACATCTTTGTATATCTATAATTGTATGTTAGTCGTGTAATGAGTATTACAAGAAGGACGAGATGCATCTTCGGACATAAAAGGTCTTCCCAGCCCCATATATGCTCTCACATGGCTATATGTCTACTTTTGAATTTGTACATATGTTGGACCTTTGCTGTGATCATGCATGACGTACATATGTATATAATTATTTAAAAATATAGTTCTTCTTCTATCGTCGAAATTAACACTGTAGGATTGGATTTGATTTGATTTCTAGGTCAAAGATTCAGAACAATCAATTTTTATCACGTGGACGTACGCAGTTTTCAGGTTAATGTTTTGACTCCATCAAATTAAACTGCAAGTGGATAATATATAAATATATATAGGAATTGCTTAAGGGAAGGGATCCCCATTTTTTCAAAAAAATGGGAACACGTCACCATCGTTAGATTTAACTTTAATGAAATTGTGTGACCTGTGTTTTAATCTCAACCACACAATTTCATTAAAGTCAATCTAACGGTGGGAAGCGTGTTCCCATTTTTTTGAAAAAATGAGGATTCCTCTCCTTAAGCAACCTGTGTGTGTATATATACATATATATATATATATATATCAATAATGTTATTCTTACTATATTTTTGTACCACAATTGTATACCATCTGATATAGACAGCCACACTATCTAAATTAATTAGCATTTAATTTTAAAATGTTAATCAATAATTAATAAAAAGATTGTTAATTAAATGATGATTGTGGTATACGAGGAATCTCCTTCTCCCACCTAAGATTATTTAAGTGTTTTAATTAATAAAAAGAAACTCATCTGCCATCTAAGATGGTAAAGAAATGTTGTATAAAATTATGGTAAAAACAGCATTACTATATGTTGATGCACAAAATCAGTGAGGACTTTGGTACAACAGAAAGTTTCAAGTTCGTGACCTTCGCTTGGTTGCTCCGGTCACTAGTGTGGATAAGTATGTAAATGGACAGAGACAGGGAAGCAAACAACACAAGATGTACGTGGTTCACCCAGATTGGCTACGTCCACGGAGTAGAGGAGTTCTCATTAATTGTGAAGGGTTTACACAACTACATAGGTTCAAGCTCTCATTTTGTGAGTTCTAGTGAATAGTTTAGTACAAATGACATTAGAGATTATTGTGGGAGAATGATCCCTATTTATAGAAGAGAGTTTCTAGCTTTGTTCTGACATTAACACGTGTCATGCTGTGATTGGTCTCTGATGTTGACACGTGTCGCGCTGTGATTGGCCTCTGGTGTCGACACATGTCACCTTGTGATTGGCCTCTGACCTTGTGGGTCCTTGATGGTATAATATTGATCGGTTCTCAGTAGTTTCGGGATTGGTCAAGTATGGTACAAACACTATGTGTGTGTGTGTGTAACTAATAGCAAGATTTGATTTGATTTGTGGTTGCAAATTATTTAGGTGGGAAGGTGGGAAGGTGCCTTCATAGGCATATAGAGACAACCGGACAAGCATATACTGTTCATATGTATTATCATGTGAAGCTCTCGATCGACAGCAGATGAGAAAGATTACATGCACATCTGAATTCAAATACGGACAATCATTCCACATGTAATCTCACATCTTTCACACTTACAAAAGATAGCCCTGCGTCCCTCCAGCGGCTTTATCTTCAACTTCTTCAAGAGATACGTATAAATATAAATAAATATATAGTGGCATTTTGTGAGTATCGTGGTTCGTGACGGAGCAATATCTCCTATGCAAGCATGCATGCAAAATCAATAATTCAACCTTCCACATCACAATCATTTTCCAGATGAGGCCATGATCCTCCTCCTCCTCAACCAATCCTTCATGAAAGGGACTACAGATTATGGTACTACTACCAGCTCTTGCCAGTAACCATGTCTACAGACATGCATGCATGTATTCACTTTATATATTCCTAATTAAAGTTGGAATTAAGTACCTAAAATTCTACAAATTATTAATATCATTATAAATTGGTCTCAATCTTTTTAAACATTCCAAATAAATACTTAATGACCTATTGGACATGTCGCATCTGTCAAGCCTCAGTTAATTATCCGTTAAATGTACATGTAGCAACAATGGATCCCATTTTTTAGCTTACTTGGACATTAAAATAATAATAAAAATAACTTTAAAAAGACAGGAAGATCAAAAAAAAAAAAACCAAATTCGCAAATAAAATAGAGAACAAAAATGAAGATTAGGAATGTCAAGCCCCCGCCACCCCCAAGCTCAAAATACAACCACTGAAATCCTATCCCAACCTTTTTATTCAAAACCCACCAACTAGGTATATTATGGTCAATATTATTATTAGTTGTCGTAAAATCTAAATTTCAAACAAAGATGATATAATATGAAACCCAATAATCAAATGGGTATTGAATTTAATAAAAAAATATACCCAAATTGAAAATTACATCAGGAGGACAATTTCCTAATAAAGAAGAGGGTTGAGAATTCAGATAGGGTTTCAAAGAGCTTGTTTATGCTCATGTGATTTCCTCATTCGTCAATTCTCGGCTCGTAAAACTTCCAAGTGCTTCTTTGTTGGCGGTGAAGGTGCTTGTGGGCATATCATAGCAGTCCATATATATTGTATCAACTGCCTCCATGACCTTCCTCTCAACTTTGGCGACTTGAGTTGTAGGGTGGAGTTGATGGTTGTGCGTTGAGCATTGCGCGTTGGTTTGGAGGTGATGGCCTGATGGGAGTGGGACGGTAACCGTTAGTTGGTGGATGCCATGCTTCCATGATCTTCTATTGATTTTGAAGACAAAGTAAGCCCTAGTTAATATAACAGAAATTTAATTAGGGCTTAACATATGTGACATTTTTAATCAGTTAGGTACTTGTTTGAAATGTTTAAAAAAATTGAGACCAATTTAAAATGACACTAAAAAAATTAAAGTTTTAGATACTTAATCTTTAAATTTATATTCATTATTATATCTCTTTGATAATTGATATCTTCTCTCATGTGATCAGATCCTTGTCACCTCTTCACGCTTGCAGATGCTCAGCTTCTCCCTAACCTGATGCAGATATTTATTCTCTCTCCAAAGTCCAAACAAGTACCCCAAGTAACTTACAGATTGAAAATAATAAGGAGAAACTTCCCCGAACAAACTAAACTTGAGCATGCATGCCAAAATGTTCTTGTAGACTTTGAGGTCGGTACCAAAGTCTTGTCTATGTCAGTTTTGCCAGGAATCGAAGTTTCTACCACCGTCTTCTTGCACTGTATTACTGTGTCCACTGGATAATGATCTCATTTTAGGTTTTGTTAAACGAGTGTGAGTGATTTCTAATCATTAAATAAATTGTGAATGATTCATACACGGATTGATTTCAAATCTATTCACGCATGCGTTTGCGAGTGATTGTGGCGCAACTCATTATTTTATCGTGTGGATGTTAATTTGCTTTGTCAGGTGGGTGGTGGGTACGTACATTCCATTCTTCACCTTATAAGTAGTTCGATTCCATGTAAGACTTTTGTAGATGTACACGTAACACATGGGGCCGCAGGCACATGTTATCAAAGGACACCAGCAAAGCTTAAACGTGAGAGCCCTTCCAATGTAATATATTTATTATATAAAAAAATATATATATATATATACACACACACATACATGTAGTCAAGAAGTTGATTTGCGTCGAAAGTTTTTATATATATATCACAACATCGTCTGTATTTGTGGAAAATGATCCTCGCCAGATCCCTCTCTTAGGGATCCTAGGAATTCCGTGATTTCACCCGTTCATCGTATATCGTACGGTCAGTTTTCATTAGGTATTATTCATATTTAATTTTAAATTTTAAATTTTTGAAATGATTTCTGACCGTACGATATACGATGAATGGGTGAGATCACGGAATTCCTAGGATCCCTAGGAAAAGATCCAACGAGGATCCTTTCCCTGTATTTGTAGAGGAATCAGGATCCTCGCCAGATCCATTCCCTAGGGATCCTAGGGATTCCAGAATCCTATCCGTTCATCGTATATCGTGCGGTTAAAAATTATTTAAAATTTAAAATTTAAAATTCAAATATAAATAGTACTTAACGAAAACTGATCGTACGATATAAAATAAACGGACATGATTGCGAGATCCCTAGGGAAAGATCTGGCGAGCATCCTGATTCTTTGTAGAGTAATGTTGGTAAGCGTTCTGACCTTTGAAACCGGCCTCTCGCTGGGAGCTGTCGCTGACTTAGTAGGTTCAGGCAATAATCCATCCATTAATATATAATACAACAGGCTCTTTATGCAAATGGATTCTCATTTTTTGAAAAAAATGGAGATTACGTGTAGGGTTTACTCCATATCGAATTTCAAATATCCAAACTGTCTATTTTGTTAGTCTCGATTCATAGATCATCTTTGCAAAAATTCAATTCAATCATTTGCCTATTTAATTATCAAGATCAAATTTCATTGTTTCTTATATAACAAAATATTCGTTCATTTCTTTGAGTCCAATTAGATGTCTTAAATATTTTCGATTTTGTTAATATTTTGCAAGAATAATCTATGAGGTACAAGTTGAAAAATAAACGATTCGAATCGTTAAAGTTCGATGAGTCGTTGATTCTACAACTAATTGCTATTTTTATAAAAAAATAAAAGTCCCACCCTTTAAGAGGCTCCTTATAATATAATATGGTTTAAGTGATGACTTGCCTGAAGAGGAAGTGTGCCATCAATTATTCAAATCTCTGAAATATAAAATGCAGGTCCGTATTAAAGAGGAACAGGTTACTAGGTTTGGCATCCGCAAATTTTCGACCACAAAAAACGAATGGAGAGAGAGAGAGTGCCAACAACAAAAAAAAGAAAAAAGAAAAAAAAATGGATGTTTGGTGAGGCTGGCAGTGCCAGTTGAACGACGACGTCGGTCACGGGGACTGCAAATTCTTAAAGGGTTTAGGCCTCCGGGACCAACCTCAACCTAAACCAGCATGAGTAAGCGGACTGATGAGAAAATATTTTACTATATATTTTACTTTAATTTTAGTATTAATTTATTAATTATTTTGTGAGAATTTTTATACTTTGATTTATATTATTAATATAAGACATTTGACTTCCTCTGGAGAAAAACATGATGAAACAGACGAATTTTGGAGTAATTCAAATTGGAGGATGTTCGTGTGTCTCTCAACTTATTCGTGTCAAAGTTTCATAATTTTCTATCAAGTAGTTTAATTATGACGATGAAATAAAGACCCAGTGTGCAGTGCTGTTAAAGTTACGTTTCAGGCTTATTTGGGCTTTTTGGCTTCCAAGATGATGTCTTTTGGGTTCGAGGCCTTTTGCAATTATGTTCGGGACATCTCAAGCTTTAATTCTAGCCATTTTGGGCCTGTTTTGGAGCCCTGAAGGTCCAGAAACGTGGTTATTTCTGTGCTGGGCAGATTTCCTAGTCAGAATAAGAATGTAATTCGTAGTTATCCTTTTGTTATTTTATTTCCTAGTTTTTAGAAAACATTTTAGGTTTTATTTTGTAGTAGTATAAGTAAAGATATTTAGCCATTAGGTTTTAGAATGAGGAGAAGGAGAAGGAGAAGCAGAAGGAGAAGGAGAAGAAGAAGGAGGAAAAGAAGAAGGGGAGAACGCACGCTCTATTTTGGATTGATGATTCAAGTTTATTTTCTAGGTGTTTTCTATCCTTGTTTTTAATATTATTTTGTTTTATAATTGTTCGTAGCTAGTTTCGTTTGCTAGGGCGAAGCCTTGTCTTAGCAAGAATATGTAGTTTATTTTCAATTTATTTATGATATTATGCGTGCATGTTTTGAATTATTAATCATTGTTTTAAACTAACTAAGTGTCTTAGTGATTTGCGACCATTATGATATTTAGAAAAGTAATTTGATGTAATTTTGGTCGGAAGGTTCCCTGAAATTGGCGCTAGCTTCTTGTGGTTAATAATTGTAATTTCACTTCTTAAGGATTGCATGGGTTTTCATAGAACTTAATGAGTCTTTCATGTTCATATTTGATCCAAATGTCCGGACGGGTTGCATATTAGATATACATTCTATGTTAGAGGTTCCAAGTATATATATTAGGAAAACCTAACCTTCGAAATATGCATGGGTAATTTACAAGTAATTGGAAGACTTACATATGATTGTTAAGGTGACGGCTGAACCCTATAACTTTTACAAATTGAGTTTCTTTATATTGTTTTTTAGTTAATTTATTTAATTGTCTTTATTTTAAAATTCGTTTTTAATATTTTAAATTTTAAAATCACTTTTTTTCCAAACTTTGTTTTAAATAATTAATTGAGAATTAGTTTAAATACAAATTATTCATTCAATCATTGTGGAAAACAATCTTACTTAAACTGTTATACTACGACAACCTTGTACTCATACAAATATTTTTAAATATTTTTATCCCTACTTTTAGTAACGGTAAAATCCCACGGACCATAAGTGGTGATAGGCTCTCTCCCATCCCTTTATTCTCCCCCAACTATGACGGTTTCGGTGGATCATCATGATTCATGACACTAGAGGCAATATATTATGTAACAAGATTGCGTGGGCCAAACTGCATGCGCAATCTAGTAAAATTTAAATGGCATGGTCCCCTTGTGTAAAGGAATGGGATTTACAGAACACGACTATTCGTTAGAGTGGTGTTCCGTATCTGTTATAAAGATATGTGTAAGTTTTTGTTCACATGTATTTATTTCATTAGAATATGACAACATGTAACGGTATATCTATGTCATATAACATACATGGCAGAATCATATTTCATGAAACAAGTGTCGTACATATAACTCTAAGGATGTGAAGATTTGTTCCAAATAAGAAAGTTATGCAATCATGTATGATCTTATAAGAAGTTAAGCCACTCTTCCGTTACTAATTGATTTTATAATTAGAACTTCAACTTCCTTCATGGTACTCGACCTATTGCCAATGTTTTTTAAAATTGGAACTTCAACTTCTTTCAAAAACCTCATATTGAGGCTAGACCACCATTCATTATTCATGTTATGCTGTTTCAGTAAATTAATTCATAAAGTTTGTCGAAGAAAAGAAACCCATTTGACCTTAATGTTGGCAAGGTTCCACGCACAACTCAAAGGATTAAAAGATAAAAAATTGCTAGGAAAAAAGGGGCCATCTCAACATGAGTGGTGAATCTAATTCTACACAAGTGATGAAGTTGAAGGCCCGTCTCAGAACCGGTGTGCATTTTATACAAAGTTTGCCGCAATGCAACAGTCTGCATTCTGCATAGAAACTAGAAATCGTATAAGGCTACAAGCTTATCAAGGGAAGACATGTAATTCCACACCGCCATGGCAGGTGCTAACCAAGGCAGACTGATCAAACTTATTTGGTTGCTTAGATTATGCCTCAGATTTCTAAAAATGATCGACACTTTGAACAGGGTGATGGCAGGGCACCAGCTCCTCTTATATAGAAGATGAAAAACAAAACAGACAGTTTACCGGCGGGACTAGGAAGATGATTGTATAAAGTTCCGACCAGTATTTGACAATGAAGCAACACAACTGAAAGCATGACTTGGATGAATCTACACATCCAAGTTTCGTTCAGCGGTAATGGGGTGCTCTAGTGTACGAAAAGTGAGTAGAGATTGGAACATCTGCCTCAGCTGAGTAAGAGGTACCATGCAATGGTCTTACAAGAGGATCAGCGTACACCAAGCTCTGATCCTGATGGGTTGTGACTGGATAGTACCGTTGGTACGTTAACGTCCGTTCATAAGATGGTGCTAAGGAATGCGACTGCATCATAACATGTGAGGCTGCAGCAGTGGGAACCTCTCGACTATAAGATTCAGCCACATAATTGGAACGCGGAGCAATTTCTCTCTCTCCCCGCTTCAGCAACTGTGGCCCGTCATACTCGCTTCCATAGGCAACAACTTGATCCCTGGGAACCATCTCCTCTGCAAGTGTTACCCTATGCCTGTGAAAATGCATGAGAATGTTATCTACCATACAAGCATTATGCTCTAATCAATAAAACTAATCTCTCCCACATGTGCTCGGGATGTGTGAGGATTAACTCTCACTGATGAAAACATAAGAGATTGGAAACACGAAGTCGAGATAATGTAACTGTGGTGGTTTACCCAGTGAGGTAATGAAAATGGGATAATGAGGTAGATTGAGTCAGTTACTGTGCTGTTTTATTCCTTTTTAAGCTTGTATCAAATGATAAAACCATCCTAGTATATAACGCTTCGAAAGTTATAAGAGGGGGATATTTCCTGGGGAAAAACATGACCATTAAGGAATCTCCTTTGTACAATGGAATTGATGAGATATATAATGGAGAGGGTTAAATGTAAAAAATACCACATAATAACAGCTGAAATAATTGGGTAAAGAATGCAACAAATGAATATACCTTCTATATGCATCCTGATGGGACATGTATGGTTGTTCAGGCAAGTACGGCTCATGTGCCGCTGCTAAATAATAGGAATCAGCATGACGTGGAAGAGAAGCATGCTGAACATGTCGAGGCTCTAAGCGAGGCCATACATGTCCCAAATGTGTTTCGACCTCATATTGATCATAAAGTGGATATGGGATTGCCTGCCTGGATTGCATATCAAGCGGCAATGCACGAGTACGTTGCATACCATATGAATAGGAGCCCTCTTGATGGGACAGCCTTGCTGTTGGATGAAATCCTTCTTCTGTAATGGGAGATGGAAATGAGCCTGGTTTTGCCACATCTCGGGGAGGGGCAGCAGAAGTAGGCACTGACTCGGTGAGAGGGCGAAACAATAAGATTAAAGCATGCACCTTCGTCAAAAGCAAAATCCATAAGAAATTTTCCTTTAAAGAAAATAATTTTAAGTGATAGGCAACTAGTTTCGAACAACTTTTAAATAAGGAGCTAAAAGATGTAAATGATGTTACTTACCTGTTTGCTATTGAGCTCTTGTTTAAACTTAGAACCTCCCTGATAGTTGTCTCTGATAGCTGCTTTAAAAGCATTTTCAGGAAGAGGTAAACAATCCTGGAAAATCTTAAATCTGACCTGAATATACGAACAAATTGACAAAAAATGAAAAAAAAAATCGTAAATTAAGCAAACCGCAGAAGGTTGCATGTTCTGCTATCAGTAAATATACAATATACTATACAAAACACACAGGTGAAAAAAATCTTCATGAAATTTTTTAAGTAGGTCTCAAAAAGCTGATGTAACATCTGAAGATTCTAGTAAAAACAAACAAGATGTTTCAAACAGAAAAACAAGGATAAAAGACTGTCAAGTTCCACATTAATAAAAAAGTTTGATGGTATTGTGTTCTAGACTTTGGTCCATCAAGCTGGACCCAACTCTTAAACCCTCTCAGTGGGTTTGTAACCAAGACCGCAACACTGTTGTTTGGCCATAACTTCCATTAGCCCTTGCTCCCAATAACACTTACACCTCGACTTTGTTCCACATAAAATCCTATGTCTCATTACTAATATCAGTGCACCATCATTGCAACCACCACAAGCCACAAGCGTCACCAGACACCCCCACTGTCATTAATACATTTATTTTTTTTATCTTTAACCAGCTGCATCTCCGCTTGAACTATAATCATGTTCAACCTTCCACTCCACCCTCCACCATCAACTTGTCATGACGCCTTCTCCATATTTAGAACTTTAATTATAACTTTCGGGCTCATTACTTACATTTCCAACAAGTCGATAGCACATTAAAGGGAATAAACCAACAACTTTTACCACTAAAAAATGTCACATCTTGTTTCGATTATCATAACACCACCACCACCAATCATTGCCAATCCTTCAATTGTTACTAGCTCAACTAGAATACCTGGCTTAGCTCAAACAAATGAGATCTAGTCTAGAATATTAATCTTTTTAGGGTCGTTAAGGTTTCAGACCCCTCAAAATTACAATTCAAGCTTGAGTTTTATGAAATTTGGCCCACTTCCTAGTCCCAATTTTTTGTTTGCCTGTCCATTGGAAGTTCATGAAACAAAATCGGAGGGAGCTCTCTTACATCCCATAATCCCTCTTCCTTTTAAAGGCTGAATGACATCCGCCAAATACAATCATGTATTTATACATACTTGCATGCATATATGGACATATATCTATGTATAGCTATTTTCTTGCAAGACATTCCGCAAGAAAAGAAATGCAGGACAAAGTCATGACTGCTGAACACAGGATGCAACCAATGGATCCAATAATGACATGGCATCTGTTTGGAAAAGATATATACTCCTAGATAAATACAATCACACATGGACAACTTAGATACACAAAGGGTAAGAGTTTCTCTTTTGACTAGTACTAGCATCGAACAATATTATTATTATTATTATAAAACGACAAGGTCAGCAAAATATATGCCACGTATATTGTGAAATAAATGGTTATGTTTAGGAATCTTTTGGTCTTATTTTCTAGGACTAATATTTCATATTCATATAAAGCATTATTACCTGTGCAGGGAATTTCCCCTTAAACGCAATTGGTTCCAAATCCACTCCTCCATTTGAAGTTGCCTTGTATGTGCCATAAAGAAGCTTCAAGTTAAAATCATACAGAAATAGCTTTGCACCCGGTCTAATTTTCTTCACAACGTCCACCTTTGCTAATGGCAGCCCAAAAACACGATAGCGATAACATTCGGGTTTCGTTTTCCCACTACACATAAATATAAAACCGGAATGAGAGTGCCCACTATCCTTCTCATTCTTTGTTGGCCGAACCTTTTTTCTACCAGTAGGATTAGCATGGCTAGACGAAGTTGCATGAGCAACATTGGAAGTGGAAGGGCCGCTGTTAGGCACAGGAGCCGACATAGGTACTGAAGATGCACTTATCTTCATAGATTTCTTCTTTTTCTTCGTCAATTTCTTCTCTATCTTCTTATTCCTATCATTGTGATTTACAGCTACATCTTTTCCCTCCTTCCCTCTTTTCTTTGCCATGGACACGCTGTTAAAGCTAAAAGAATGCGTCATTCTTACAATGGAATTCGACGTTATTCCATATCTAATCATGAAAAGATTTCCCAAAATGTAGTTGTTTCTAAATACGCTTGCTGACTCTAATATGACAATGCGATCCCTAGACATTGATCATCATATTCAATCTTAAACACATCGCTGTATCCCTCTAATCCCCTAGTTCCTAACATGTTTATACAGGCAAAATGAAGGGAAATACAACCAATTCAACACAAGTGGCGATGAATATTTTTCAAATTTTGATAATATCCCGGTGGCTTAATACCTTACTTCATACCTCATATATTTCAATTTCAATACATCTTTCAATAAATACAACTCAAGAAACCCAATTTTGACAAGAAAGATTCCAACTTGTCCAAAATCTCCCATTGCATCAATTAATTATCACTTCATCTCCTTCATTACTTCATTTCTCCATCACCCACCAATTTTAAATTAGACAATCTTTTATCTCCTTAGCTAAATGGGGATTCCATATCATCTGAAATGCTTGAATTATTCTCCAATGAATATAATTACGATAAAAAAAACGAATATATCAATAAAATCGGGGCGAAAAGATGAGTGATTTGATCGAAGAATACCTGGAAACCGATTCCTCCCAAGATTATTATTACGCTGCTGCTGTCGTTGGTGGAGGTTGAAGACTGTGAAATTGGGGAGGCGACGCCGCGACGGGCTGAATAGGTGGGATTAAGGGGTCCGATGGCGCCGTGAAGTTACCGATGTGGTGGATGAACTACACGCGTATGCCTCAGTCCGATTGGTGGTTGTTGCTGTGGGAGTTTGGATTTGGCGGTACCATTTGGCAGGAAAATATGACAAAGACTTGCTTTCCCAAATGGGCTGCACAGTCCTTGGGTTGGGTGGCGTTTCTAGGCCCACAAAGTTGCTCTGTAGGGTTTCGGCTTTGGGCTTCGGCTACTTTGCCATGCGATTTCGACGCACTAAATGGCTGACTCATGTGTTTTTTTCAAAACTATCATTGAGTGGTCTACTGAATATGAATGAATTTCATACTCGTATTCTATACGGTACATTTTCAGTTCGATATTTTGCATTGTCACAGGAGAATGGTTAGGAGAGGTTGAAATGTTTTCTGTGAGTCTTCTCCCTTCGAAAAGGCTTACTGTAGTGACGAGCCACCAACTGATCCCTTACAAAAAAAATAAGGTGTATTTTTAAGACATATGTACGGACCCGTATTAACTAACTATGTCGTGGGACTAGAAAAGAGAAAACAAGGGGTTAATAAAATCAGTTTTTCAAAGATTACACACTTGCACATTTGAGTTGACCAAAATTAGCACAAAGTAAACCAGTGGCGAAGCCACTTGAGGACTAGGAGAGGTCCGGATCTATCCTGAAGTTTATTCACCTTTAGTTTCTGTTTGTGTGTTTTTGGTTGGATATTTTGTATTCTTTGACTTATGTATTTTTTCTTTCGGCTAGCTTTATTATATTTATCTAATTAACCAAAAAAATGTGTTTTACAGTAGTATTGTTATGAAACCAAATCCTTATATCAACTAGCCTTCTTTAGTCACTCTTTTGCATTTGTTGAATAGTAAAACCACGCATATATGGCATAGAGGAAGAATTTTTTATCAGTTTAGTGCAGTAATTTTTGTTCAATTTCAATGTAGGAACTTATAAAGAAGTTCGGTGCTTATGATATAATTATCTGAGTAAATTGTACCAATGGTCCCTCAACTTTAATCAAATTGAAGCAATGGTCCCTCAACTAAAAATCCATTACCATTGGTCCCTCAACTTATCAAAATATGTAGCTATAGTCATTCTCATCAATTTTGTCAAAATAAGCTATGTTGGAATGACCATTTATACAATTAGGATCCCTCAACTCATCAAAGTGTATAATTATGTTCTTTTCGTCAGCTATGTCAAAATTTTTGTCAAAACGAGTTGTATTGGAAGGACCATTGCTACAATTGGGTTAAAGTTAAGGGACCATTTCGCCAGTTGAATTAAAGTTGAGGGACCGATGGTCATAGATTTTTAGTTGAGGGACCATAGCTGCACGTTTTGAAAAGTTGAGGGACCAATGGTAATAGATTTTTAGTTGAGAGACCATTGCTCCAATTGAGTTAAAGTTAAGGGACCATAGCTACAATTTACTCTAATTATCTCAATCTTATTTTTTTTTCACAACTCCATTCCTCTCTTTTGATTAAAATTTTCCATTCCACTACAAAAAAAAAGAACTTTTCTCTCATTAGTTATATTATTTTTTGTCCAATTTCTTTCATACGGCTTAGAGACCACATAACAAAATTAACAACAAAAACCATAGTACCCCAAGTGACAATGACCATAAATC
The DNA here is from genome assembly GCA_024362995.1 of Heteromeles arbutifolia. Classification (NCBI taxonomy): domain Eukaryota; kingdom Viridiplantae; phylum Streptophyta; class Magnoliopsida; order Rosales; family Rosaceae; genus Heteromeles; species Heteromeles arbutifolia. The sequence continues at coordinate 28,651,845 of JANCRC010000006.1, forward strand.
ATACCACTTGTGACCTTTTCAGTAAAAAAAATTGGTACTTTGGAGAGTAAAAGTATGATTTTATTTTATAAAGTGATATTTGAGAGAGGATTTCAGCTAAGCCATTTGGAATGAACTAGTTACAATTACTTTACTTGTATGTAATCAAACTTGAGATTATCTTAAAGTGAAACTCTTAATAAATTATCTGCTACTTCACCATTTAATGTTAATTTTTATGCCAACATTATAAATATTATGAGGTGATAGAGAGTTTTATTGTTGAAAATATTTTTAATATTCCTTTAAATAAATAATACTAAACCACGCCTGAAAAGTACAATTAAAGTAATGGATGGGCATGAAATTGAGGCATGCATGTAAATTTATGTGGTGAAGTGGGAATGCGTGACGAAACCCGGAAAAACAAGTCGTCGAAGGTAGAAAACTGACATCCCAAACAGAAAGAAAACGTCGCAAAACTCAACAAGCTGGACTCCATCGCGAAGCGAATCGTTTTCCCAACTCCTTCTTGCTACTGCTAGGCATCAGTCATCAAGTAAAATCCAGAGAAGAAGCAGACGGCTGTCACCCCACTTCCATATTCCAATTCGATCCCACACCCTGAGCGCACGACGCCGTTTCACCTCCAGGTATGCCCCTATACACTGATATGTCAGCTTCGTTGTATTCACCTCAATTTTACTTCTTTACTGCTAATTTCAATTGTAGCCCGCCAGTAGATTCTTGGGTTTTATTGGGTTTTAGCCACAAATCATGAGAACCCTGTTTCTTTCTTTAATTCTTGTTTTTGATCAATTGATTTGGACTAACAAATTTACAGAATGCTGGAATAAAAAGTTCAAACTTTTGATTGGTATTGGAATCTTGGCAGTATTGGGTGTTCAATTACGATTGGATTTTGGATAATTGAAGTGATGGAAGAATTAGGGTACCCATTTTTTTGAAATGTGAGTGTTGTTTGTTGCTGTTTGTGTGAACAGAGAATGCAGAATCAGGATGGTGTCCAAGTCGATGGGGAAGTGGAGTCTGCAGCATCGGTTGCAACACCCGAGTTTGATGAGTGGGCAAATTTTGGGGACCAAGATATCATGCAGCAGCACTCTGCGATTCGAGCCGAGGAGGCTGAAAAAATTCCCTTCCTGGGGTACAAGGCAATAATCGAAACTACTGACCTACCATTTAGTTAATTTCGTGCAATCGGGTTTTGACCCTTTGTTATGTGATAAATCTACAGGAACCTCTATCATCACTGGCGGCTGAATATCAATCGGGCAGCGCTATCTTGTTGGAGAAAATAAAGGTTTTCTTTCATTTTTTCTAACATTTACCCATATTGGATTCTTATGGAACTAATTATAACTATCCTTATGCAGGTTCTTGGTGAACAATATGCTGCTATTCGGCGTACACGGGGAGATGGCAACTGCTTCTTCCGAAGCTTTATGTTTTCGTACCTTGTATGTCCTTGTATATACTCCTTGAAACTGCTTTGATTTTTGTATAATGGGGTGTCTAACTGTTAGCTTCCTGCTGGATGCAAGTATGTATTCTGGTTTTATCGCTGTTAACAATATCTGAGCTGTCTAAATAGGAGCATATTTTGGAATCACAAGATCAAAGTGAGGTTGACCGTATCAAGGCCAATGTTGAACAATGCAGAAAAACACTTCAAAGCTTGGGTTATGCAGACTTTACTTTTGAGGATTTCTTTGCGGTAACTCTTTTATTTTCACACTTACACTTTGTATAATTGGTTCATTCATTTCTTTTTCGTATTATGCTGATGCATTTCTGATATTGAGTAAAGCCACCGACTTTATGTGTTAGCCCTTATTGTTTTCAACATGGTTTTACGCTGTTGAGATGAATAAGAATTTTGTATGATCAACTATTGGAAGTCACTGATGATTTAAACGTTATATGTGATATCTCTGCACCATGTATTTTATGCATATAGTGCATGGAAGCACATATTTTGTTTCCCCATTTTTCATCTTGTTGATATATGGGATTTCAATGGCTCTGGCATTACGTCAATTTTTATTAACGTTCTACCACTTAAATATACTAAAGCTAATAAATGCATGCTTTGAGAGGTGATTATAGTATCTAGAATCTGGTTGTCATCTTATAAAGTGTGCTTATAAGGTCGTGGTCCCAATACATGTGGGTGATACATACAGTACAGAAGTATCACCATATTGCTCCAGTTAAATTGACCAGACTATAAAAAGGCTCGAATATATAACTCTTAAAAGAATGCTATGATTTCTAACTCCAAGTCGAAAAAATTTCAGTTATTCCTTGAGCAGCTGGACAGTGTACTTCAAGGAAATGAAGAATCTATAAGGTGAAGATAGTTCTTTTACTTTGGACATTTTTTGACAAATTGAAAATCGGAAGTAATTTGATGCTAGTTTTGAGCTGTGTGCATAACTGCCATAAACATGATTTCCTATTTCTTGCAGTCATGATGAACTCATACTTAGGAGCCGAGATCAGTCAGTATCTGATTATGGTGAGTGGCTTTATATGACACAATTCTTAAGTGTGCTATTTTATCTCTCTATTACTTGACACACCTGACACATTTGGTTGGTTAGTTGTGATGTTTTTTAGATTTGTTACCTCTGGTGAAATCAGGAAACGCTCAGAGTTTTTTGAGCCTTTTATATTGGGATTGACCAATGCAACCGTAGAGCAGGTTTGTTCAATGAAATTTGTTAAGCCATCTCTCAGTGCATGATTTTATTTATTCTTGATAGAGGGTGTCCAAGTTATTTTCTTTGAGGTACCACACTATGTTTCTTGGGAAAGAACATGAAGATGATTAAACCATATTAATATAACAAATAGTGATGTATTTTCAATATATCTTGTGAAGAAAATGGTGGTCCCTTTGCTTCTTATCTACATTCTCTGTGTCGGGCCGTGCTGCTAATTTTGTGATCTGCATTAAATTACTAAGGGATCGTGTGGAAGTGCTTTTAAAATGACTGAAAGCGCTTTTGGAGAAATGTAAATCACTTGCATTTTTGCTAAGGATTGCTTCCAAAAGCGCTTTCAGCCATTCTAAAAGCGCTTCCAAACGAGCTCTAAGTCTTGTGTGGTTGCAAGTCAAGTCAGTCTCATGGAGATGGTTTATTTCTACGAAGCAATTAGATATTTCCATGGTTATTAGCTTAAGACTATAGAACAACGTCAATATTTGATCTCTCTCCCTTTGTCTCCTCATCGTGTGTGATTTGTCTTCATATAGTTTTGCAAATCGTCAGTGGAACCGATGGGTGAAGAAAGTGACCACGTGCACATCACTGCCCTGTCAGATGCACTGGGTGTGCCAATCCGTGTTGTGTACCTTGACCGTAGCTCATGTGATAATGGTGGTGTTAGCGTGAATCATCATGATTTCATTCCTGCTGGACATGATGCTCTAAAAGCTAGTGAGGGCTCTGAGCAAGTCAATCCCTTTATTACCTTGCTTTATCGCCCAGGTCACTACGATATTCTCTACCCAAAGTGATGCTCTCACCTGTTCCTGTAAGTACATCTTTGCATTGTTTATTAGAATGTTGAAATCTTAGATTATATGCTGTGGCTTATCGTTATCCATTTTGGGGTGGGGTTAAGTTGAGTTTGTTTATACCTTACAGGCAATTGGCAATGTCCGGGTTAGTGATGGAGACAAGCTGAATGTGCTGACAAGAGTTTGATGCTGTAAGGTAAAAGGCCAAAGCTCTCATTTAGTTGGAGAATGTAGCTTTGCTCTGAACTGTTAAAAGTGAGTGAGGCCAGAAACACAACATTTGCCGGAAAAAAATTGGGAAATCAGTTTAGGACTGCCAACTGTAAACAAGCAGGACGTAGTTTCATCATCGATAAGAAATTGCAATTTAAAAAGTGACTGTTGCTTCTGTAATGGATGTTTGCAATTTAAAAAGTAACTGTTGTTTTGATTCTGTAATGGATATTTCTTCATTCATACGCATGCTTGAGGGTTCACTAAGTTAACTTTATGCCCCAATCATATTAATTCAAGGTCTTAGCTTTTTGTGAAATTTACGGTATGTTGTAGATATGTATCGGAAGAGTGTTTCTTCACATATGCTGTATCTAAATTTCAATTTCATACGACGAAAACATTTGGAAAATAAATAAGTGACAGTTGACGAATAACTGCTGTTTCTTGAGATTAACCCTAAACTGTCCCGGACAAGGCAAACTTTGTCGAATCAGTGGTAACTTTTGTGCTACAGATAGTGAAGGAGAGATATACAAGCCAAAGTACTCAAACCTCACGAGAGTTGAGTACTTTGACTTGTTAATGTAGAACGTTCATCGCAAGCCATCACCGGTCGCCTCGATGTGCGAGTGGAGGGCTGTCGATGAGCGATTGGCAGTTTCCAATGAATTATACGAATACAAGAATAATGAGTTTAATTATTCAAAAATAAAAATCAAACACTCTTATATATTAAATAACACAAACCAGAAAAGAAAAAATACAAAACGGAGCAGTTATTAACCTCATCAAACCGCAGTTTACAATCTCTTCTTCCTGCTCAGAAACTCCTATACATAGAAAACATTTTTGTTTCTCTTAAAGTAAATACTCTTAAGATCATCCAAAATTTCGACGCTCCAGCCGATGCTCTTCTTCTTCTTTTCGTCTTTTGTCCTAACTGTTTCGGAATTTAAAAGAAAAATGGTGAAAAAAACTGGAAAATCGCTTAGTTTTGGCTAAGCATTCGTCCTCTTAAGGTTTCAACGGGCTTGTAAAAACACCGCAACATCTTTCCTTGGCCCTCTCTTTAGTCACCCAAAATATGCATCGCCAAAGATTCAGGGTGGAAGCAAATTAGAACTTCTGTACTGTAAGGTTAGTGCCTGGAAAAAATATGCGGCGCTTAGTCTGATTCCTTAGCAGAACCTGCAGATGTCTCTCCGCTGTAAGAATGGTCCTCGTCTCCAAAACTTGGTGGACTTCCTACATGGCACTCCTCATGGGTGACTGTTCGAGCTTTTCCAGGTCTTGTGCGAACATTAACCCCCATTGGGAAGGGCACCTGTTGATCAAGAACTGTCAGCATGTAATCTCTCCATCTCACATATTACTGTTATTCTCTTATTATTATTTGGATATATTTAAGGGAAGTGAATCAGCCTATTTTAGCTTCTCACACACCCTTCTTCATTTGTAACCATTGGACTGAATAAATCAAATGGAATCAACGGCCAATATTAAACAAGGGTGTGTAAGAAGCTAAAAACGGTGTGTTCATCATTTCCCTATATTTAAAATTTGAAGTTGCACCATTTACTTCCATTTGAACCGAGTGTGTGAGTTCTGTCACCATCAGCATACCTGATCACCGGCATTTGGGCCACCAGTATTGAAGAGAATGGGACGACATCGCTTATCCTCATTCATCAAGCTTGAGTTCTGGAAATGTGCTATCAGAGCAGCTTTTCCCTGAATTCGAGCATATGCAAGTGATGCCACCTTCTCACTGTTGAACTTCTCCCATTTCTTCCCGTTGAATGACTGCAAAAATTGGACACTTATTTAGCTTTGCATATTTGTTTTATCATCTTAAAGCTTTACAGAAAACAAACCTGATAAAATGGAACGATCATTTGAGGATCAGTCATATTGATGAACGCATATCCCACATTGCATTTGTTCTGCAACAGATATGAAGACCATGTTCATCATGCTGCTACAACTGTGAAATTAATATATCTGAAACCATATCACAGGAAATAACCCAGACATGAAGTCACTTGCCTTAAAATCAATTGGTAGATAAATGAAATCATAAGTTCCTCGATGGCGATCATCGATTGCAGTCAATAGCATCTTTGAAGTATACCTGTCGATTCAAACACATTGATCCGAGAATTATTTAAGTGCCACGAAAGTAAAAAAAGAGCCATTAACAAAGATGAACTTTCTTTCTATTCAGAGTCGCTTACTTGTTGGGAATGTTCTTTATCATAAGTGTTGTTCGGTTGTCTTCTCCTCGCATGATGCGATCAACATCAAGTTCGTACTGCTTTTTATTGTCACCCTGATTAACACTGCCTTCATTTCTACGACTTCTTGCACGCTCAGTAGGCGGATCAAAGGCATTCATCATGGGAATCATCTGGCCTCTTCCAGGAAACATCATGCACCTCTGATGATGGGCTTGCAGTCCTGCATTTTTGTGGGCAATTGACAGGTCCATGCTGTTTCCACCAACATGGGGGAACATGTTATGAGAAACAAATTCCATTGAATGTGGTGAGTTATTTGAGATTCTCATATTCCCAAGAGAGCCTGGATGAAGCCCAGATGCCTCAGGGGATTCTCCACCATATGATTGTCGTCTGTCCCACAGAGAAGGATTAACCACTGGTGCTGACCCCACATGATGGTTATGTATAGGCAAACCTGGGTTTAACATGTGAGATGGTGCTCTAGGAAGTCCGTGAACACGTGTTGGGGGATGGACTGCAGAAATGGGATGAGCTGAAGAAAGTCCACTGACAAATGATGGTGAGTTTGGCCATATCATTCCGGGAGGCTGAGGGTGATAGGAGTTGTTCCATGCATATTGATGTCCAGGAATAGGGCAGCTAACATTACCCGTAGAGCCAAAAACTGAGGAAGAGAGCATAAGCAGAGGATCAAGATAAGAAAAGATTTCAATCCGAAGAAAAATAAAGGAGTGTGCAGTTTGTTAATCATCCACTTACCACCTTCATTTAGTTCAATTGAGTGCCCCTTGGAGCTTACTCTGGGGAAGTTCCTGTTATCAATTCTTTCTGGTGGTCTGGCATTGATACTTGCAGATACATTGCCCGGTGAACTGCAGTTGACTGAATTAGTTAGACCGTCATGATACTCTGGAAGTGAATGAGGATGGAAGGCTGGCGAGCCATGGATGTCAAACTTCAACGAGCCTGGTGAATGAACGGACTCAGCAAAGCCAGACTGATTCCCAATTGATTCAGCTCTCAGAGCAGTAGGTAAGCTGTTAGGAACGCTAGAAGAGACCCCATAGTGGAGTGCGTTTTCAAGGGACGCAGCTTGTGTTGCAGCATGTACAGCCATGATACTTCCATTATCTGTGCAACTGGACGTAACTGATCCATGTGGAACTGGGCTTGTTAACGACGCTTTATGAGACCAAATAAAGCTAATATGTGCTTCTAAACTAGATCTGACGAGGATTTTTAGACAAATACTTACCAGAAAATCCAGTGATAGCGTCAGGAGGGCTAGTCTGCTGCAAATACAGGCCACAGTCATCTTGCTCTAACAAATCAGGAGATAAATGTATCCCCAAGCTGCAATGCGAAAACAGAAGATGAAAAGAAAATTAGTGATTTTCTAACACTGCTCGAGTAAAAAGAAACACAGAAAATAAATACAGGCAATGAAGCAAAGTTATTGTGTAGGACAATACCTCCGTCTTGCACCTCCAGGACGGCTTGGCTCAAGCTTAATTTGCTTCCCAGCAATTTCACTGTTGTTTAAGGCATTAAGAGCAGCGTTTGCAGCTCTAATGTCATAAAATTCAATAAATTTATGATGACTTCTGCTTGGGGTTTCACGGATCTGTAATCCAGGTTCAAGAATGACAATGCATTAGAACTTATGCTTTGCCACAAACAACTATAACAAATGGAAAAATATATTCACCTCTTTGATTTCTCCATATACACCAAAAACCTGGCGTAATTCATCATTTGAAACAGAAGAATCCAGGTTAAATACTACAAGGGTGCCCTGATTAACATCTTTCTCAGAAGAGTTGTCCTGACAATAGATAACCCAAGTAATTAGCCATACAAAATGTGCATGCATGATATAAAGCGATTTATATATTACCAATAAAATTCCCCTATGTAACAATAATCATGAAAAATACTGACTTCTCAAAGGAACCACATGCCCAGATCTAGAGGGATAACATTGTGGGAACTCACCTTTGGAATCGAGTAATGTATGTCAAGCTTCCGGCGCCTCAATGGTTTATTCTGCAGTGATTTCATTGCATTACGAGCTGCTCTAATGTCATAAAAGGATATCATAACAAAACCGCGATGCTTGCAGGCTGTATAAAGAGTGCGAATGTCTCCATATTGCTGCATATTCCAGTTATCAAAATTTCAGTACTCAATGGCCAAAGAATAAGTAATGCTGAAAATAAATACAAATTCCACAACTAAGACATCCAGCATACCTCAAACAGGGTTCTCAACTCAGAATCTTCAATGTTACTGTTTATATTTCTCACGAACAACGTCCGGGAAGGATGTTCACCATAAGGGTGTTCTCCAACTACTGAACCATTGCATGGCAGACCATTAGAAACTTCTCCAGGATACTCAGAGTCCTTTAATCCAGCTGCCAAACCATCATCTCCCAAATCCATCCCTCCAACACTGCTAAAAAGGTCCAACTCCTCCATATCATCCCTAGCACTGAGTTGGACCGTATAGTCAAGTCCATCAGTAACTCCAGAAAGCAACTCGTCATCATTAGGGAGGAGGTTTCCGATGGTTTGGGCCTCAATTTCTTCAAGGGATTCAAACACTTCCTCTTCATCATAGTGGGAGGCAACCGTATCAACAGAATGGCCATATAGTACATTGTTCGACGATAATCTTACTGCATCAGAAAATTTTCATTTTCAACAAAAATCACATAGAAAGTAAGCAACGAAACTGAATCAATCAACGAATCTACAGCCTAGAACAGAGTTGATACAGCAGAATGGCAATACTGTTTGACAATATTCTCACTGCACCGGAAATTCAACAAAATTCATATGGCAAATATGCAATGAAACTGAAGCTACCAAAATAACTACAGCACAGAACACATTATTAGCTGGCACTGGAAACAGAACTGCACAGAAGGAATACTGAAGTCAGAAGACTTACACTTCCTACTCATTAGCTCCGACAATGAACTTGAGAAAAGACTACTCTCATACTGAGCTCCCATCATATCAACTTTACCACCTTCTCCAAAATAAGATGCTGTTGCAACATTTACATTAGATCTTGCTCCTGAATCATGGTTCATGGTTCTTGACAAATTCAAGGAATGACTTAAGGCTCTCTCTGCTCCCACTGCTTGTCTATTGAAGACGGGATGCACTTTCTGGTCTCGCATAACGAAAAATTCAGGATGGTCCAGAGACTTCACTGTCTGACACTTCTCCAGAGACGATGAAGCGAGTGACTTCTTACTAGCTGTTCACAAGATTAGAATCAGTACTTGCTCCTTAATAGAAGCAAAACTCATTGTCATAATGAAAGGGCATAACATATAAACTTCTTTTTTCCAGGTACAAAAAGGGGGCGGACAGCTCTAATTCATACAGATGGTATTGATTCATGAATTACTACATAATTACCCATGAATTATCCCAATAGAACTAGAGTTATTAGTTGTGATTGAACTTAGGATTGAAGGGACACTCTGTGACAACCTATTTTAATTATAGGCTATTAGGCATGAATATGAAAATTTATAAATGTGTTAACGAGATTGAAAACATGGACTCTTCCTAATCAATAATATGAGATTCGTGGGAGAAAGACGTTTCAGAAAAGGCAAAAGGTTATGAAATAAATATTATCCACACCCAGAATCTCATATTGAATCCACTCAACATTGCAGATCTACAACTAATTAGCTGAACAGAAAAATTGTTACTGCAACCATCCTCTCATTCATTCCTCCACTCCTTATCTTTATCACTGTAATCATACATTTCATCTTGTGGATCAACACCATCAAGTCGTGCTCATCACCACTCCCATCGCCTGCTCAAAATTCAGAACTATTTCTCTTAACAATAAAACAGACCCTCACACTGAAATCCCTATCAACACCCCATATCCCGTATCTCTTTTCAGGAAAGGTAAGAATAACTTCTGAAAACTAGAGGTCAATCCAGTTACTGAATAAGTAACTAAGATGATTACTGGCACAAAATTAATTTTCGGCATGAACACAAATGGAAACTTCTTGATTGAAACGGTAATAAAAAGCAGTAATGGAAACTTCTTGACAGGTTGGATGCCAAGAAAATAACAGACGATTATAACTGTCAGGTAATTTCTCACAGCTGTGGATTAATTGAGATGACATCTTAGTTCAACAATCTTATGGTAGTTTCTTTTTACCAAAAATAAATGTTCTCACAATTAATTATTAACGCCCTCTAACCAAATGATTTCTAACCGAATGGTTTAACAAGTTCGATAAGAATTAAACGGTGAGATTGCAAACGAATGCAAGTTATAGATTGGTGGTACTGACCATGATTATCAGGCAAGTTATCTGACTTCCAAAATCCAACCTGCCTCTGCCAAAATTTTCAACACAGAGAATAAATAAAACTAGAACTCAATGAAGAAAAACGAACTAATAAAGCAGTTCTTGTAAATATGATAAAACTTCGAATTCTGTAATCGACGCTCAATTTTACTGCAGATGGGAACAGAAGGATGCACAATTGTTGGTTCCTTACCTCATCGGAGAAGAGCGACGATGAGGACAAACCCTTAAGGTCCATTATCTCAGATGGCATGACGAAAATTATACTGCACAAACCATATATATTTCAAAAAAAATTCAACAAAAAAAAAATTCCAAAAAATTCCAAAAAAAAAACTCCATCTCCAGCAGCCACGTCTAAAAACTTATTCAAAATTATCCTTCCAGCATTAAAAAAAAATCTAGCACGCCAAAAATCACAACAAACTTTGACAATTTTGATATGCTTCTCGGAATTACGGTGAATTTATAAGCTGGAATTTGAAGAGAAAACAATCTACAAGTGGAATGAGCTCAAGATCTCGAACAAAAGAAGCTAAATTATGAAAAATTTAGCGAAATCCAAACCGCATTTAATAAAAAGAAAGATAACTACGAATCCTAAACAATCACACAATTCATTTAGTACCAAATCCGCAAGCAATTCACAAGAAGATCAGCGAGATCACGAGCAACAATAATTACACAAATTAAAAGGAAAATTAAATCACTCAGGCGAAAATTGAAGGCGGAATTCAGCTCACCTGTGAAGTTGCTGAGCCGCCTACGTAACCGATCAGACGACGAACAGACGAACGCGGACGTCGAAATCACAATTGGAGTAAGAAATCGATGCCGGACACCAGACGGAGGAACAGAGAGAGAGAGAGGGAGAGGGAGGAGAGAGGGGAATTTAAACCGAGGATGCAGAGGAGGAGGGAGAGACGACGAGGATATAAAAAATGGAATAAATTACGGCATAAGGCAAGGGGATTGGATAAGGGATCATCTAGGCATCTGTGCCGTGTAAGATCCTCTTAAGCTTCTTTGATGCTCTTTTTCCCTGCATTGCACGCCAACCATTTTTTTTCTTCTTTTCTTTATGCCTTCTTCGTTCTCCTCGCTGCACGTTTTCTCCTCCCTCTCCTGCTCTTTCAGCTCCGCCGGTCGTCGGAATCTATGGAATTTTCCGGAGAGATGCGGAGCCCTCCCGCCAGAGAGAGAAAGAGATGGATTTTTTGTGGCCTTTTTTGCTGGGGAGGGTGGTGTTTGGATTCTTCTGTTTTTTTTCCGGGCAGACGGAAGGGAAATAGAAAACCGGACACACTTGGACCAGGCTCCTACAAACACGAGAGAGAATTTTGGGGGGAGATGGCCGTTAAAACTGTTTAACGGCGTTAAATCCCATTCCGTTGTGCGGTCTCGGTAAAGGAGGGGGCCTCGCTGGGATTGGCAACTCTCTCTCTCACACGCTGGCAAGAAAAGGCTTTGAGTTTGTGTAGAGCCGGTTACTTGTGAAATGACGAAATGCCCTTCCGTTTTGAGATTGACTGTAGAAACGGCTATTACTTTTTAGGTAATTTAGTAGGACGGGGTGGGGTCCACATGGAAGGGATAGGGTATAATGGACAAAAAATGCTACATTTATTATATTTTTCATATTATAATTATTTCTTTAACAAAAGTAGGACCAACTGACATATGTGGGTTCAACTTTATCAGAGATGTGATACAAATATGATAGTAGTAGCATTTTTTTATAATCGAGATGTATTATTGTAGCGTCATCGACTAATAATATAGTCTTTTGCACATGATATTGCCGTATTAGTGTTTCAGAGAAAAAAAACATTGTATTATTGATTGAAGACGTTATGATAGCAATGTGTGGATTACATGTCAATCCTTTTATGATTTAGGACACAATTGAAATACTTTGTGAATATCATTTAATTTATACAAAATAAGTATAATTAAAACTTGTCTAATATTGTTAAACTAACTACATGGTGATAGAAGGTAGGTTGATGGATTAGGATTAGAATAGTTCATGATTATTTTTCTAATGAATAGTACTAGTTTTTTTTTGGGTCCATATAGTACAAGTCACTTGTATGTGTATATTCTTGATGCGAGTAAAATTTAGAGTTAGTCTATGAGCTTTCACAATAGTTTAGATCTTGACAATGAACTTAAAATTCGTCAATTTAATTGCATGGTAGGGTACAAGACCCACAATGAGATTCATAATTGCTCTCTAAATTTTCACCACAATTTAAATTTGGTCTCCTAACACGTAGTTAGAATTGAATATTCTAGACTCGCATGTGTGTCATACCATCATACTAAACAATTTTGTCGAAAACTTAAACGGATAAATTAATAGTGCAATTTTTCTTATATTCATGAATCTCAATTAACAAATTTGTTAGCTCAAAAAAGAGTTGTAAATTAGAGCAACATTTTAAAGAATAATTCAAAATTGAACAATGCTTGACTCCACAAATTGTGAAGAACTTCCTCTTCAAAATATTTCGTGGTGAATTCACCAAAGCACCATAAATCAACCACGAAATGTTTAGAGTACTTGTGAATTATACAACACAAAAATTATTAATCAAACTCATGAATTGACAGAAATGTTAACGTCACAACTAATATGAATTGGTTGCATCCACTTCGGGTGGGTTCGGTAGCAAACGAGACACACTCTTTCCCTCACCTGGAGATGCGTGCGCGGTTTAAACTGTGGCTGTCGTAGGGGAGAAACTGATCAGCCGCAACATGAAACACGCTGTTATTTTCCGTTTCTGGATGAGAAAGCCACTTTACGATATTAATAGACACGCGGCCAGCTCGCATTGGATGGAGTTGTTTTATTTGTTTGCAAAACGCAATCAGGATTCGCTTTACCCGATAACATGGCGGCAGTTATAACGGCAGTTAAGTGCCGTTTAGGACAAACCGAAAAATGAGATATCTCTGCTTGGTGATGTAACAGGACGCGAACAATGCGTCATGAGTCGACGCGTGTACTCCGATGCGTTCGGCTATCATTTGTGGATGGGAGATTACTAAGGAGCCCCTGTAGAGAGTCTGATTAGGGAAATATAAATTGTGGCTGGGTTGGTCCCACTCCCAGGTAAAAATCTTTGGTAGAAATGCCGCTCTCATGATCAAGTAGAATTTTGTGTGTGGGAATAGTCCGTTATCGGTTATCGTGACATCTTGGATCACTATTATATTTATAAAATAAGATACATTAATATATGGTATAATATTTATTGACACGTAAAGTCATAGTAACGATTTACAAGTTACGTTACTCTCTAATAGAGTAACGAAAATGCCCGTTTGATTGTGAGTGTTATCACAATGATTATCCGACTTGTAAAACTGCTAATGTGTCCTATATTTCATACCGAAATATATTTCTTTAATTATTAGTTAATACACCGACAGTAAAGTGGAATGTCCCATTTACAAAAGACATCAAATTATAGACTATTCAAAAATCATAAATCATGAGCCAAAACCAACAACCTTTCATGCTCTGCGGAAAAGAGCAAGAAAAATTATGTTGGATGACATTTAATGATTAGTTATTTGTCAGTTGGTAAATTATTTGGCTTGTATAAAGGACTTAAAATCACTCCTTATAAATTAAGTCAGTAGATTAAAATAGTATAATCTCCTCTTTACGTGATGCGTAGCTCGAACCGTAATGCTGTTTGCAAGGGATTTGCTTGCGGAGTCGGTGGAGTTCCAAGGGAATGCACAACTGGTTCTCGCTGCATCAAAACTTCATGTAGCTGACGATACGTCTCCGTTGGAGCATGTGGTGAATGATGCTCGCCACTTAATGTGTACAATTCCCCACACAAAGCTCACTTATAACCGAAGGGAGGCAAACAAGGTTGCACATAAGCTGACAAGACTGTGATTGTCTTTAGATCAAAAAATGATTTGGTTTGAGAAACCCCGCACATATCTTATTTTTTAGGATAATACAACTTTGTAATTTGTTGGTGCGAGATGCTCTTTCTTTTCAACAAGATTTTTGTCGATGCCATTTAAATACACCATATCCTCCAATATGCATGTATTCTTTTCATATCGTTCTTGTTCTCAAAATATCTCAATTTGCAAAAAAAAATAATAATAGAAAACTAGATTTTAATCCTTAAATAAGATGAAGTTTAGAAAAATGTCTTATACAAGATTAAAAATTGATTTTAGTCCCTAAACTTTAATGCTAGCATATGTATTCAATGTCTCTCTTTTTTATTTGTAATTTTATGGTGTTCATAAATTAAATTTTATGAAAATATTATAAATTTTAATTATCATTATGGTAAATATCTTATATAAGAAAATATTCTCATAGAGATTTTTTGGTACACTTACGTTTTTGTATATTTTTTTATGTGCCACTAATTTATTACAATATATTTAGGTATGAACCTTTCGGTACACTATGTTAATATAATATGTTTAAATACATTTCGGTACCCTAGGTTAGTATAATATGTTTGGGTACAGATGTGACAACTCATCCCTAATTTTACGATTATATTCATTTTAAATGAGTGAATTGACAAAAATGCCCTTAGAGGCGAGGATGTTGACCAGCGTATTGTGAGACGTATGAAATATTCTTTTAGTGTATCCTTGTAGTATTCGACAATACGAACATGTAGGCGATTTGGTAGTTTCATGTTTAAAGATAGTTTGTATTGTTATGTGATTCACTTGGGGCCCACACCCCATTTTTGCCTTGTCCTATGTCTCCCCCTCCAGAGATCTCGGTCTCTCTCTTCCATTATTTCTCTTATTTTCAAACTCTTTATCTCTCTCACTAAGACTCTCTTTTCCTTTCTCTCTAGTACTTCACTCTCAATTTCTCCCTCATTTATCTGTTTTTGCATAAACCAGCCAAAACACCATCACTCGCCACTCCGGGGAGATCCCATATCACGATAGCCACGAGTTACTCCCCACCTGAAACTCTCTAAAACCCTCTCATCCCAAACTCTCTATGCATAGTAACACCACCACCACCACCACATGATTACTCCTTCAAGTTACACCATCAGACCACCACTGCGCTTTGTCTTCCCTATTTCTGATAAGCTAGACCGTGAACATCAGCCTATTCGTGGAGTTTACACTGCACAGTGGCTATGGCCATTGTTCATCGTCTTATCCGAAGAGTTCTTGTCCATTTCGACCAAGGTAAGGTCCGAGAACACTCGATTTGACTTCCTCTCATCGAAATTATGGATGTGTGACTCAATTCAGGCATTTTGGTGAACGGTCAACGTTGAAATGACTCGGAGGAAGAAATCCTGCAGTTTTTCCAGCAACGATGCGTGGCCATTTGGCCACTTTCAGTCCAATTTCCTGATTAACATCGACCACGACTAGGCTTCCAATAGGTATAAATCAATTCTCCACATTTCGAGCTTTATTATGGCTTTTAAATCATCGAATTTGGTTAAGGAAAGAGCTCGTTTGGAGCTATGGAACGAAAAACCTATGAATATACCGGCTACATGAAAAGATAGTATCATTGGGATAGATACACGAATCACTTAGGGTTTCATTAATTTTCTTCCATTCCGTCCAAAAATAAGCCCATATAGCCTCGGCCTGTCAAAATGATGTTCAGCGGTCTCTAGGAAGCATTACTCCTCTTTTCATTCCAAATTCAAGAATACGACTGATACGATACCCGAGGCCATGTTTTCTAATTCAAAAGGTAACTTTCATGGCTCTGTCTAAGCCTAGGTTTGTAAACCAGCCATTCAAAGGAAAACTTCTTGATTGAATGTCTCTTTCCTTGCCTATCGAGAGTAGCCATAGTCTTAATGTACCAAAAACCTGCAAAACGCAGGTTCTCGTGAGGAAAGCGAGTACGACAGTACTCGCAGGCACGTGGGCGTGCGCGGGAACTCTTCTGTGCTCAGCGCGTGGGCAGGTGGCTACCTTGCAGCCACATTGTGGCGGCACATACGACGGTACTGGGAGGAACTCGAGGTCCCTCCTTAGGTTTCTCGACGTGCTGGACCCGAATCCGCCCTCCATTTTTTGAAATTCGACCGTTTTAAAATAGTTTCTTTATTAGCCATACTTTGTACGAAAACGCGTTTATTCGTTAGTACGTTATGTATTTACATAAATGGTTTCGTTTCTAGGCGAAACGCTTCGCAAGGGCTCTCAATGCTACGAGACGAGTTCGACTCGACGACATAATCTGTGAGTGGGTCTTTTCTTTGATAAATACATATATATGTTTAGTTTCCATATATACATTTAATAATGAACTTTCTTTATGACTGCCATAATTAAATTAATGTTTATGGTAAATGATGTAACAATGAGAATTAGTAAGTCGTTATAAACCGTACGGGATGCTTTAGCTAAATTTACGGCTATGAATATTGTGATGTTGACTAGAATTATCGAATCATTGTAGCATGACTGTGTTTATGTTATTTGCTCATCGTTTGCTGCACCGGTGTTGGTACTCACCCCGGCCAGGGCCAGTCTTTCACGTGTATTTGCACATCGCACCGTATGCTCACTTTGATTCCATTGTAGGTGCCAGTCTTGTCCTAAATTGATATAGGCAATTAGGACTCGTATGTGCTGCGCATAGCGCCAGTCTTCACGTGATTGTAGTACTAGAGCGTATATCATTGTTACACCCAGTCATGTTCATGTCAGAATATCTCTGCATGAACTCGTGTGTCAGCATGTGTCGATAAGCACTCGATACGATACGTTTGTTTATGTGAGATTATGTGACTGTCGAACGCTAGATGGTTATTGACGGAATATATTATGACGTATTGAATTCTTGAGATATTGCAGGTTACGAGAAGTAATTTCATACTATACGTAGTATGTGTATTTTGGAAACTATACTTGTTTTACGCCCCGGGGGGGGGGGGGCGGTTACAATGTTTTCAAAAAGGTTTTTATAAAACTTTATTTTTAGGCCCACTCACCCTTGTTTTTCGCCCCTCCAGGTTTAGTAGTTGTGCTCTCGTGTCGACGAGGATTCTAGGCAAATCTTGGTATTGGAGATTACCTTTGATGGTATAATTCTCATCTTACTTTACTATACTTTACTTATGCTTTGACATCACGTGTGAAATGGGTTCATTCCCACTAACCAGCGCACTCTTGTATTTAGGCACTTTTAGGTTTAAATTTAGTCACATTTTCCACATCACTACACTTTATGGCTTCATCACCCTCCTAGTGTCAGCCAGCACAGCTTGATTCGGAGTCCAGGTGGACATTCCGGGTCGGGGTGTGTCAACAGACATTTCGGTACACTAGTTTAGTATAACATATTTAGGTATTAATATTTCGGTACACTAGTTTAGTATCATATATTTAGGTATGAAATTTTTGGTACACTTATGTTTTTGCATATTTTCTTATGTGTCACTAATTCACTACAACATATTTAGTACGGATTTTTCGGTACACTAATTTAGTAAAATATATGATGATACGGACTAATTAGAGGAAGTTAAATAAAATTAATGAATTAAAATGTGTATAATAATAAATTTAAAATTTAAGGTAATAATGTTAAATAAGATATCTATTAAATATTAAAACAAAAATATAATATGAATTTGAATTAAATACACATTAAATGACTAAAATCAATATCTAATATAACATCAGGTTTTTATTAAATTTTAATCTTCTTGAAGGATTAAAATTCAAAAACCCCAAAAAAAACAAGAAAAACACTTAAAATCTTGCTCAAGAATAAGGATTTATTTAATTCATTTTCATATTATTAAATTTTATATGGTTGTTGGCATAATATATAGCAAATGTCTTAAATGGATGTTTGAAAGGCAATATAATAATCATAATATACAATTCATCACCTTTGTTGCTTGAAAGATATACGCGTTTTTTCTCACATTAATTATCGGATGTAGAGGGCACATTGGCAACTTAATTATAGTTAAATGAGTTTTTCATGGGAGCTTCACATGATTAACCAATTAAAATTGCATTTAATCTTGACCCCTTCATATCGACCGTCTTTATACGTTAATCAAAGTCGCATGTATTGTCTTTAATTAATTTATATTTAAAATGGCAATGCTTGGTTCTATTGTTGCACCCCATCACCATGTTTGAATACAGATATACTTATATCTGATAGATAACAATTATCTATGTTATCAACGGATGGCTGTCGGAGTTGGGTGTGGAGGAAGAGAGTGTCACGCCCCGACCCGCGAATAAAGACTATTCACGAGCTAGGGTGTGAGCCATATCTTAGCTATAGAAATAGATTCTACAACCAAGATATGGTGGAAAATAAAATAAAATTATAACAATTACACCTTACATCATATCACAAATCGTACATAATAAAGGCTTGAGTTTACCACATATAATTTATTGAATAAGCAGCGGAAATCAAATATTAGTATACAAAATTAATTCATAACAAAAGTACCAACTAAAAAATAATGATTGAAATGATTAGCTCTTGCAAACACATATAATGTATGCAATGAGATGCATGAATGTACTCACTCCCTTTTAATCCCGTCAACACATACCTAAGGCACCCAAGCCTGCACGTCCCATACCATGCTTATACCACTTGGCTCCGAGTACGTTAGAATATGAGTTAACTCCCGTTCATCCCTTAATCCCAATTTTTGTAATTAAACTCTCAGTTTCCACTTTATTAAACAGACACTTCCCCCGACGCCCAATTGTATATTCAAGCCCTGCACCCTACGCCTGACATATACAAGATTCATTATTTTTATATTCAAGGCAAACTTCAGCCCTTGAATATCCTCACAACTCAAACACTTTACACACTCAACACAACTGAACTCTCTTTCTTACTTTGCAATGCATATGTATATGTCATGCTCATATATATATATATATATATGTATATATATATATCTATACTCACATTTTATCTAACAAGCTTGCAAGCTTCAACATAGATCAATTTGATTAGTAACAAAAGTAATATAATATTAATAACAAAGTAATTTTTTGTATACTTTATGGCTACATCTAAACTCCTCGTTAGACTGCCTACGTACCCTCAATAGGGATCAAGCCGTTCGTAGTTCATCATTTACTACGATTGACATATTTCACAGTCCGTTTAAGCCAAAAGACATAACATTCCTCAATCAATCATTTATTAAAACATGACAAGCATGAAATTCCTGGACTCAAGGCTACATAACAAACCCCTATAAATTACAACGTAGTCACCTACACTATCAACTTCTCATGGCCTCCAACTAATATGTAACACAATCATATAAATTTTACATAATACTTCTAATAGGATTCTAAGATCACATTGTCATAACATTTATCATACTTATCATTCACATTACAAAAAAAATAATTAAACACATATACATCACAATCATCATCAGTACACAAGCCAAATCATGTTTAATAAACATGGGTCTAGGGCTACATATATATAAAATCCCATTTCAATAGAAATCACATTTTAAAGCCAAGTCATATTCACAAATGATTTTAACATAAGTAATCATGGTAATAACCATATTACATATATTCAAGGCACTCTCGAACCAATGCAGGCCCACTAAACTTCACTTAGTCTCCTGTAGTAATTATTTTAGTATTTATAATATTTCGAGACATGTTGACCAAAAGTTAACTCTCGGTCAACAGTAAGGTCTACAACACTACGTAATTTGATCCGGAAGATCTGCATATCGGATTTTGGATCCGTAACTTCCTAAGGTTCTCATATACTCATAGAACATCATACTAAAATATCACCATATTCCGACGGTCGGATCTCCGCCAATCACAATTTCCAACGGCAGTTAACATTTTATTTTACGAACTTACAAACCCAATTCGGGAAGATCCGTAGGTTGGATTCCCAATCCGTAAGTTCCTAGTGTCTTCAAATATTACGTACTATAACGTATTAAAGTTTGGTGACGATCTAACGGTTGAATCGTCGATTCATATAATGACCAAGTGGCGGTTTCTATCAAAACTATAGTCATACGACGAGATTTCGTCAATCGAACATCACATATGGAATCAGGGTATCCAATTTAGCCTGAAAAGATCAGGTGGGATCTCGGCTCACGCGCCGCCACACACGGCGGTTGGCCGCCCCGACTCGCCGGAAAAATCAACTATTTCCAAAAATTCTCAAATTTTACAGAAATGAAGATCTCAAAGAGTAGAACAAACTTTATACCTGTGGAAAACTCCAATTTGGCCGGGAAAGGCTCCAAATTGACTCGAACCCGCCGGAAACCCTAAGGTGGGTGTTCTTCAATTCGACTTCCTCGGTGTTCCAACGCCACTACAACCTGTTGGGTCTTGTTCCTGGGTCCAAGGGGAGTTGATTAAGGGTGGTGTTGGGTGGTGAAACTCACCGGAACAGCAGAATCGCCGTCGAGCACCTCTGGTGGAGTTCTTCACGGTTTAGGCCTTAAAAACCCTTGATTTTTATGAAGATGGAAGAGGAAAAGTTGAGGAAGAAGTTGCTGGTGTTGGATGAGGGCGGTTTGATGGGGAAAATGGCGAAAGTCGCCGGAATTGGTTGAGTGGGGTGTGCGGGTGCACGGGTTATCGGGAAGGAAAACTTCATTTCTTCTTCTTTTTTTCCTTTGATTGGTTGCTCACTCCCTTTTAATTTTGGTTGGTCAGTCTTCCCACAAGGTGGGAGTTTACCAATTATTTAAAACTAAGTTTTAAATAACCAATTCAAACTAAATAATACCTCTAAGTACATATAAACATGAAATACTACTAACTAGTTTTTGAAATAATTTGAAGTAAAAAGGATTTTTACATTGAAACTATTTTACATATCAAAAATAGGTTCTTGTACTTAAAAAATAATTACCCACTTACATACATATATACATATAACCTTTTCTTTTTTTTTAAATACGGGGTATTACAGGGAGGAAGGTGACTCGAGCTCGAAACTGTTTTGGGTTTTGTGGGTTGCTAGTATTTTGGCTGGACTCTTTGGTCGGTGGGCCGACGACAACAACTCCTTCGTTTTTTTGTCTTTTTGGTGTCGATAACGTTCTTGGTGTTTTGAATGCCAAAAATGATATTCTTACTATATCATTTGTATTATCTCTCTAATAGAGATGAGACTCACATATGTTAATGGGCTTTACCTTTATTAGGTAGATGGTAAGTGTAGCACTATTATGTATGAAGTATTGGTTGCGAATCTAACGTCTAGTTTACCCTCCAAAGTTCACTCCATACACTATTTCTTTATGAATCAATTTATCAATCTACACTCCAATGTGTATCACATGCAAGTAACGTACTTAAATTGACAAAAAATTGTATATAGTAGCTTCGAATCTAATATTAGGGATGTAATTGGTAGATTTTTGGGTAAATGACAAAAAACTACCTCAACTATTGGTGTCACGACACTTTCATACCTCATTTTTTAAAATTGACAATGTCATACCTCATCTTACGAATTTGTGCCAATGTTATACCTCCGTCAGTTTTTCTGTTAATTTTTCTGTTAAGTGATGACGTGACTACATGCGGGGCCCACTCACTAATCCAACTGGATTAAAAAATTATTAAATATATTTTTAATAATTAAATTTTTTTTATTTTTATATTATATCTCTCTCTCTCCTCTCTCTCTTCTCTCTCTCTCCTCCTCTTTCTCGCCTCTTTCTCTTCTCTGCATCCCAGAACCCATTCCCATCTCCCCCCCCACCCCGACCCCTTCCCGTTCCCCTTCCGTGCAACCCCCTACCCTTCCCCACCCATGCCAACATCTCCCTCTCTCTCAGCTCACTCACTCTTTCTCCCCCCTCTCTTGCACAGACTATACCTCTCTCCCAGATCTACACTCATGCACCCATTTACACACCTACACCCACCAACGACGGTACCAAAACCTTCATTGGCGTCAACCCTCTCTTCTTTCGTCTCCGTGAAGCTCCGGGGCACCCAGATGACACCCAACCTAGGTCTGGCGAGCCATGGGTGTGCGAGCCCAAGTCTCGGGTGGGGACGAACTGGGTTTTGATTTTTAGTTTTTTTTTTTCGTTTCGTTTCTGGGCAGCAGGGGAAGAAGATGGGGAGGAGAGAGAGGGGGTGGGGACGAATTGGGTGTTGAATTTTATTTTTTTTTTCGTTTCGTTTCTAGGCTGCAGGGGAAGAAGATGGGGTGGGGACGAATTGGGTTTTGAATTTTTTTTTTTTTTTTCGTTTCGTTTCTGGGCAGCAGGGGAAGAAGATGGGGGAGGAGAGAGATGGGGTGGGGTGGGGACGAATTGGGTTTTGAATTTTTTTTTTTTTTTTTTTTTCGTTTCGTTTCTGGGCAGCAGGGGAAGAAGATAGGGGAGGAGAGAGAGGGGGTGGGGTGGGGACGAATTGGGTTTTGAATATATATATTTTTTTTTCACTTTTCTTTGTTATTTTAATATTTAAAATATATTAAATGATTTTTTTTAATAGAAAGTGGGGTTTGGATCAAGCCACGTCAGCATTTAACTGACAAATTAACGGTCAAGCTAACGAAAGGTATAAAATTGACCAAATTCTAAAGATGAGGTATGACATTGTCAATTTTAAAAGATGAGGTATGAAAGTGTCATGAGACCAATAGTTGAGGTAGTTTTGTGTAATTTACCCTAAATTTTTATAATTCAAAGACTGATTTTTTTGAAAAAAAAAATAATTTAGGGACCTAATTTTTATTTAGGTGATAATTTATGGACTAAATTGGTAATTTACCCCACTATTATTTGAATGCTCTATCTGCAACTCACGTTCTTGGATTTAATTTTTAATTTCCCTTTTTGCTTTTTAATTTGTAAGCTTAACACATTTAAATTGAGAGTTAAAGTGAGCGTCCACTTGTAAAACTATTAGAGGCTGCTAATTTTTTTGTACAACTTGTCAAACTATTTGAAGGCCCCACTTTTTATCCATACTGTTTTGAAAAATGCTAAGGAAACTCTCTCAAAATAGAACTCTCTATGAATTCTATGTCACCGCACAGTCTAACATTAATTCTCATGCCAACATTATAAAATATTGTGCAAAAAACAAGAGGTGACAGAGAGTTTATAGAAAGTCTTACTTTTGAGAAAATCTCTTTAACATTTCTCCCTCATTTTTACTCAATATAAAAAGATAAATTATGATTCTACAATTAAATTAAGAGTAATGCTAGGTAAACCAACCTTTTAGAACAAATTTGCAAATCATGTGATGTGTTACCAATAGGAAATAAGCATATTAATCAATATATAAGTAATAATTCATTCATTGATCAACTAGTGACAACATAATTTTGGTCTAAATAATTGGTCTTCTTAGCATTACCCTTAAATCAAAGACCTACCTACCAATTTCCCTACAAGTGAAAACATAATTCTGACTAGTGAGTAGTGATGATGAGTACACTTTTATATATAGTTTGTAATAGATTTTTTAGGGAGGACTTATTTTTTTGTTTGAAAAGTAACATACATTAAGCAAAAGAAAAAAAATTTACAGGCCATCTCAAAGGAAGGCAAAATAACCCAAAACATTAGAGAAATTCAGATACACAAAAGCTTAGCCTAATAAGCAAACAAACAAAACCATAATCTCAATCCTCCGAGCGTAGAAAGCATCACCCGCCGCCATGAACGTCTTGCCAACAACCACTAAGGGCACCAACACTAGAGAAAAAGACGAGTGGTCAATTCAACCAAGACATCGCATCGCAAAAATTACAAACCCGCAACAAAAAAACACACAACTAGATTTCATCACCAGAAACGTTGAACCAAGAGATAGTCATTGGATCCAAATCTCCTTCACCAACCCTTGCAAACATATACAAACATATGTAAAATACTCTTACTTTGGCCGAAGCCGCATAACACTTGGCCTCGAGGGAATTTTGGCATGCAGGTCGGGGGAGTGGAAGTGAGGGAGCGAAATGAATCTAGCATTTATTTTCGGTTTGGAGCATGCAAATCAGAGCAAAAGATGGGGTGGGGATGGATTATGAGGAAGAGAGGTAGAAGAAAAGGGTGGGGGAGAGGTGTGGGTTTGGAAAGGCACGGCCAAGGGAAAGGGAGGGATAGAGGGAAGAGGCGTGAAGCTCAAAACATTGCATTATTGATTGAAGACGTTATGATGGCAATGTGTGGATTACATGTCAATCCTTTTCTGACTTAGGACACAATTGAAATACTTTGTGAATATCATTTAATTTATACTAAATAAGTATAATTAAAACTTGCCTAATATTGTTAAACTAACTACATGGTGATAGAAGGTAGGTTGATGGATAAGGATGAGAATAGTTCATAATTATTTTTCTAATGAATATTACAAGTTTTTTTTTTTTGGGTCCATATAGTACAAGTCACTTGTATGTGTATATTCTTGATGCGAGTAAAATTTAGAGTTGGTCTATGAGCTTTCACAACAGTTTAGATCTTGTCAGTAAATTTAAAATTCGTCAATTTAATTGCATGGTAGGGTACAAGACCCACAATGAGATTCACAATTGCTCTCTAAACTTTCACCACAATTTAAATTTGATCTCAGAACACGTATTTAGAATTGAAAATTCGAGACTCACATATGTGTCATAGTATCGTACTAACACAATTTTGTCGAAAACTTTAACAAATAAATTAAGAGTGCATTTTTTGTTATATTCATGAACTATTCAAAACTGAACAATGCTTGGCTCCACAAATTGTGAAGAACTTCCTCTCCAAAATATTTCGTGGTCAATTCATCAAAGCATCATAAATCAACTACAAAATGTTTTGAGAACTAATTTGTTTATCATAATACTTGTGAATTATACAATACTTCAAATAATTAATCAAACCCATGAATTGACAGAAATCTCAACGTCACAAGTAATATGAATTTGTTGCATCCACCTCGGGTTGGGTTCGGTAGCAAACCTGGAGGAGATACATGCGCTGTTTAAACTATGGCTGTCGTAGGGGAAAAACTGATCATGCGTCGACGCGTGTACTCCGATGCGTTCTGCTATCATTCGTTGATGGGAGATTACTAAGGAGCCCCTGTAGAAAGTCTGATTAGTGAAATATAAATTGTGGCTGGGTTGGTCCCATTCCCAGATAAAAATCTTTGGTAGAAATGCCGCTCTCATGATCAAGTAGAATTTTGTGTGTGGGAATCGTCTATTATCGTGACATTTTTTATCAATAATATATTTATAAAATGAGATATATTAATGTATGCTATAATATTTAGACACGTAAAATTATAGTAGCGATTTAAAAGTTACGTTACTCTCTAATAGGAACAGGCCGGTTTGATTGTGAGTGTTATCGCAATGATTACCCGACTTGCAAAACCGCTAATGTGTCCTATATTTCATACCGAAATTTATTTCTTTAATTATTAGTTAATACACCGACAGTAAAGTGGAATGTCCCATTTACAAAAGACATTAAATTATAGACTATTCAAATAATGATTTGGTTTGAGAAACCCCGCACATATCTTATTTTTTAGGGTTATACAACTTTGTAATTTATTAATGCGAGATGCTCTTTTTTTCAACAAGATTTTTGTCGATACCATTTAAATACACCATATCCTCCAATATGCACGTATTCTTTTCATATCATTCTTGTTCTCAAAATATCTCAATTTGCAAAAAAAAAAAAACTAGATTTTAGTCCTTAAATAAGATGAAGTTTAGAAAAATGTCTTATACAAGATTAAAAATTGATTTTAGTCCCTAGACTTTAATGCCAACATATGTATTCAATGTCTCTCTTTTTTATTTGTAATTTTATGGTGTTCATAAATTAAATTTTATGAAAATATTATAAATTTTAATTATCATTATGGTAAATATCTTATATGATAAAATATTCTGTTAGAGATTTTTTCGGTACATTTATGTTTTTTGTATATTTTCTTATGTGCCACTAATTCATTACAATATATTTAGGTATGAACCTTTCGGTACACTATGTTAATATAATATGTTTAGATACAGACATTTTGGTACACTAGGTTAATATAATATGTTTAGGTACAGACATTTCGGTACATTAGTTTAGTATAACATATTTAGGTACCAACATTTTGGTACACTAGTTTAGTATCATATATTTAGATACAAAATTTTCGGTACACTTATGTTTTTGCATATTTTCTTATGTATCACTAATTCACTCCAATATATTTAAGTACGGATTTTCCGGTACACTAATTTAGTAAAATATATGATGATACCGACTAATTAGAGGAAGTTAAATAAAATTAATGAATTAAAATGTGTATAATAATAAATTTAAAATTTAAGGTAATAATATTAAATAAGATATCTATTAAATATTAAAACAAAAATATAATATGAATTTGAATTAAGTACACATTAAAGGACTAAAATCAATATCCAATCTAACACCAGGTTTTTATTAAATTTTAATCTTCTTGAAGGATTAAAATTCAAAAACCCAAAAAAAAAGCAACAAAAACACTTAAAAATTTTGCTCAAGAATAAGGATTTATTTAATTCATTTTCATATTATTAAATTTTATATGGTTGTTGGCATAATATATAGCAAATGTCTTAAATGGATGTTTGAAAGGCAATATAATAATGCTAATATACAATTCATCACCTACCCTTTTTTTTGTCAAAGGGTAAACTTTATTAAATTCTAATAGTAACGTTTAAATCTTTAGCAAGAACATTAAATAAAAACTCCGGACCAATAGCATCCCAACGAAAGGCACCACCATCTAAGGCAGCGTATGAGGCTACAACATGAGCAGCGACATTTCCATTCCGCTTGACAAACCCAAACCTCATCCCTCGTAGTTGAGAGACCAACTGACCAATATCATGATTATAACATTCCAAAGTCTCATCCACCACACATTCCCCATTAACCATACTAATTATCATCTTAGAATCCGACTCAATCTCTACATCCTCATAACCCAGCTCCATACACGCGACATCCTCATAACCCAGCTCCATACACGCCACCAATGCCGCACGAATCGCCTCAGCTTCTGCCATTGCCACCGTATTGAAGTACATACTGCCCACCCCTTCAACTGCTTGCAACAGCCCAGCAAAATCCCGCATTACCCCATCCATATCCTCATTTACAAGTCTTAGCACACCATGCCCCATCGCAATTAACCTTGATCACACCATAACCTGGCCGCTTCCACCGTTCACCTCCGAATTGCAGACTCAAACTTCCAGAACTTGCTTCCTCACCAAGTCAACCATCTCCATGAGATTATTTAACACATCATGAAAAACCATTTCATTCCTACACTTCCATATTCTCCATATAATAAACACACACACTCTTGCAACAACTCATCCTTCCTTTCATTTTTATGAAATCTCACACATATCCTCTTCCAAGACTCACGAAAGTCCTTCCCAATAATAGCCGCGATATCTAACTGCATAGAGCAACAGTACCACAATACACGACTAAACTCACACTAAAAAAACAGATGGTTCTCAGTCTCCTCCGCAGCCTCACACATCACACATTTACTCTTTATTCGCATTCACCGTCGAAGAAGGTTAACCCTCACTGCTAACGAATTATTGCAGCAACGCCAAATAAAAAATTTCATTTTATTTGGCATAACGAAGCTCCAAATTTCCCTCCAATCCCGATCACCTTCATCCCTCCCACTACTCCCCCCTCCCTCGAGTCCATTTCCTTCCAAGATCCCCATTTTCCTGCATTTCCATGGCAACACCATATCCCATTCGAACCGTATAATTAGTCTATCTGAGCATCCTCCAACACTAACCGGTAAACCAAGGATAAGATTGCCCTCATCCTCCTCAAAGCATCACCACACCACGTCATTTTTCCAAGCCCCCAACCTCGAGTCAATCAACTCCTCCATCATTACCAGCATCTCGTTATGCTTCGATCGAACTTTAAAAGTACGTGGTCGAGGAAGCCACGGGTCTTGGCTAAGTCGAATACATCTACCATCACCAACCCTCTATCTCATGCCTCTCTCCAAAATCCTTCTTCCTTGAATAATACCTTTCCAACCCCACGACGACCTTCTACCCATCTTAGCCTCCATAAACGAATGGTTCGGGAAATATTTTGCTTTAAGAATTTTCCCTAGAAGCGTATTCGGATCCTGCAAGATTCACCATCCAATCTTTGCTAAATAAGCTAGATTAAAAGACACTAAGTCCCTAAAATCGAGCCTTCCAAACTTTTTCCTTCTTTTCATTTTTTCCCACGAGATCCAATACATGCTGCGTTTGTCCTTATTCCCCTCCCACCAGCAATAGTAGACTCCAATTCCTTACACAGACTCATCAGAAGTTTAAAACACGACGTCGCATAGTTTGGCAATGCCATAGCGACTGCTTTAATTTGCATTTCCTTCCCAGCAAGGGAAATTAATTGCTCCGCCTACCCATTTATTCGCCCTTCCAACGCTTCACGAACCCCTTCAAAAAGCGCATTCTTCGAAGAGCCAAAATCGGCCTTTATCCCCAAGTACTTCCCAAATTCTTCTTTGCCCGTAATATTTGCACAAATAGTAAGTGCCTTCCTCTGTTTTTGCGAACATTGAGCACCAAAATACAAAGAACTATTCTCCTTATTTATAACTTGCCCCGAGGCTTCCGCATAACACTTTAACACATCCATGACCTCTCGAACTTTTTCCTCCTCTGCCCTACAGAAGATTACAGCATCGTCAGCAAAAAATAAATGGGATAGTGACATCCCCCCAAGTACCACCCGCATCTCGTGCAACACACCCCACTCCTCCATCTTCCGAAGCAAAGCCGAAAATCCTTCAGCACAGATTAAGAATAGAAACGGAGACATAGGATCCCCTTGCTGTAGCCCTCTCTGCGGCTGAATACACTCAGTGGAAGAACCATTAATCAACACACTATAAGTAACCGTAGTGATGCATTCCGCTATTCTAATCCAAAACTCATCCAGAAAACCCAAAGCTTCCATCATTGCCAGTAGAAAACTCCATTCAACTCGATCATAACCCTTTGCCATATCCAACTTCATAGCCACCAACACATCATCATCATCACCACGTTGATTTAGAGAGTGAAGTATCTCATGTACCACCAAAACAATCCTGAATCTGCCTTCCAGCCACAAATGCCGATTGATTCGCACTAATGATATACGCCAAAGCCAACTTCATGCGATTAGTAAGAAGCTTTGCAATTACCTTATAAACCACGTTACATAACAAGATCGGTCATAACTGAGTCATATTTCGCGGGCTAGAAACTTTCAGAATAAGAACAAGATGAGTATGATTTAGTTTTCTAAAGAGTTTCCCAGAGAACCAAAATGCCTTCACCATCTCCACTATATCACGACCAATCACATCCCAATATCCATGATAAAAACTTCCCGTAAATCCATCCGGGCTTGGAGACTTATCAGCAGGGATTTGGAACATAGTTTACCGTACCTCCTCATCCGTTATCGGTTGCAACAATTTTCTTTTGTCCTCTAAGGATATCTGAGCCTCAACACAATCTGTTATCTCCTCAACCCTACTCGGAGTACATGTGAGGAAAAGGTCCTTAAAATAATTCATTGCAATCGAATCCACCCTACTATGATCGGTACACCATACACCCTGATCATCCTCCAATCCCATGATTTTATTACATCGCCGATGTTTCACCGTTTGAGGATGAAAAATTTTAGTATTCTTATCCCCCACCTGAATCCATTGGGTCCGAGATTTAAGCTTCCAATACATTTCTTCCTCTTTTACTCGAGCCTTTAACTCCCTCTCCTTGCCCCGCACCTCATCATTCACAAATGTTGAAGACTTATAGGCATTTTGAAAGTCATTCTTCAGGGACTGAATACGTATCTTCGAATTACCACCGTTAGTTCGCCTCCAATTCTGCAAACCCCGACGTACCCATTTCAACTTTTCCACCACCTGAAAACCACAAGAGCCCACAAACCTATGCCTTCAATTGTTCTTCACAATGTCGTTACACTCCTTCTCCTTATTCCACCGTAGGTCATAAATGAAACGTCTCCATCGTTTTAATGGCATAATGTCCATAGCCAAAATAAGAATAGCATGATCAGACCCTTCTAATACTTCATGTAGAACTCTCGCCTCTGGGTACATGTTAACCCATCTACTTGTTGCTAAACCACGATCCATATGTTGTTGTATAGGTCCCTCATCCCTTCGATTCCTCCAAGTGAACGGATAACTAATAAATCCCAAGTCAAGCAGCCCATTATCAAGAATAAACTCACTGAAATCCCTTCTACTAGCCACAAACCTATAATTTCCCCCTTCCTTCTCCGAATCATCCAGAATGTCATTAAAGTCACCAATGACCAAGCATTTATCCCCATCTGCCTCAAGCCGTCGAGACAACAACCTCCATTGATCCTTCCTCTTCTTGTCATCAGTACTTGCATAAACCGCAAACAACCTCCACTTCTCATTTTTTTATTCCATCATAAATGCCTACCTCAATAAAGAAATCCGCATACTTAACAAGTAACACTTGATCATAGTTCTTCCAAAAAATACACATACCACCCGCAATTCCTTTTGGCTCAACAGCATGCATGAACTTCATCCCAAGTCGTCTTTTTAAATAAACATAGCGACTACTTCAATTTTTTTGTCTCCAATAAAATCACTATGTCGAGGGTGTCTAGCCTATTTTGCTCCATCAAATCGTCAATTGTTAGGTCACCCCCGATACCCTAACAATTCCAGCAGATTAGCTTTATGGGGACTTGGGAGACCCCTCAAGGCTGGTCTCCTTCGCCTTAGATAAAAACATCTTTCGTGGTCGGTTGGTTTTTGGTTCAACACACAACATAAGCTCCACATACTCCACCTCCTTAAAGGAACGTTTTTTCCCTTTTGTCTCATTCATGACAGCCTCAATAATGGTTGCAAGTCAAAAGGATCATCATCCAACACTCCATGTCCTCCTCCAAGTCCGTATTCCACTGCATGCAGTTCCACCCCCACCCTCGTGTCCTCCATATTCCCTACACTACCATCAGGTAAATGCACATCCATATTCAAGTCGATTTCCTTGCCATTTTCCTGCAAGACACACACCCCATTAACCCGTTCATCCCATTCATGTAACTTCTTAAGAATAACATTCACTGTCGTATCCGCAACCACACCCTCCGGGCCAATTAACCCCGCATCATAGGCCACCTTCCTATCCCTCATCGCCATCTCTTCTTCTTCTCTCTGACGTCGAATTGTATCGGCAAGAGAAGTACCCACATGCTCATTCTAACACAAAGAACCCCAGAGCTTACTTGGTGAACCACCAGCATCAAACATTTTGTTTTCCTTCCTAGCAGCACTATGGCCTCCACTTGATGAACCCTCCCTCCCATTATCACCATCTATCCTCATCCCTACCACCAATGAAGAACGCAAACGTCTCTGTGTCCCATCCCGCTCATCACTCATGATCTCCCTCCATCTCTTTGGGCTACGTCGACCCCCATTCGAGCCAACAGAACCCCCACTTCGGAAACCGGATCGTAGCGGATTACCCTGAAGATCAGTCTCCGCATCCAAGCCACGGTACACCAGATTGTCGTCCAAGTTCCCAGAAGCTGTACCTATCAGCATCCAGAAATTCCTTACAAACTTGAGTTGCATGCCCTATAATCCCACAGATTAGGCAATATTTCGGCAGAGCCTCATACTTGAAGTCCACCCAGACCTTCCCATATTTTCCTTTCACACCAGATATGATACAGAGTAGGTTTAATACCAAAAATGGTTACATCAGAGAAACCACATTTTTATATTCAAGTTAATAGTTGAATTTTTTTTAAATTATTAAAAGTGAAATTTACTTATCAGCGACTACATTTGTATATCAGACACTAAAAAACATAAAAGTTGTTGATTAGTTTATTACGTAAGCATTAATAAACGTGTTCATTCTTATTAGTGACATATCATTTAATTTACAAATTTAATCTTCCTATCATTACTCATAGTTAAAATATGGTTCCTTCACTCTGCCATGTAAGAATTAATTATGAAAGTTTGACCATCTTTAATTTAGGAAAGTGATTTTGTGCTAATATTCACACACATTATCATTAAATTGAATAAATCAGTCGGAATTAACAAATATTAAACAGAATCTCTGGTGTGTAAAAACCTAAAAAACATGTGTGGTATTTATCATTTGCTTAGTTTTGGATGGAGGTCCAAGTTCCAGCATGGCTAGACCACTAGTTCTTATCCTTATTTTGGCATACGAAGTATCCCCGCATATTTATTGTGGAGACCAAGGTTGGATTCTAGTTAATTAGAATGGTTTTAAGTTAGGGTACATTTTTGCTTACCACCTTCAAAATTTAAATTCATTCAAAAGTGATAAATATGATGGTTTTAAGTTAGGATGCAATTTTGCTGACCCTCAAAATTTAAATTCCTAAGTTATATCATTTTCAAATAAAATAATGTTGTGAAATCTTTCACAGCATGATATTGTATTATTAAATTAGAACGTGATGCGACGAGAAACTTGTCACACACTACAGCTCAAACACAAACTTCTCTCCTCTAATATTACATTTAAAATACGAGAAAGAGAACTAGCCGCCACTCTCCAAAATATGTAGGCCCAAATAAAAAAAAAATGCCATATTTGCAGTGCCGGTCCTGGGAGTAGCCCGAGTAGGCGGGCGTCTAGGGCCTCCACTTCGAGGGGGTCCTCAATTTTTTATTTTATATATATATATATATATATATATATATATATATAGAAAAGTGTTATTGACATTTTAAAAATTTTATCGTACACTTTTTACAAGTATATTTTTTTTTCCAAATATAGAAAGTTTGGAATGTACTCCACTAGAATTTTGAAATGCAAATAACAAATATAATTTTGTAGTTTGAGTAAAATATCTAAATATGAAATTAAAAAAAAAATATTTGGAACTTGCTGTGCAGCTTTGGGCCTCGGGAAGGGCCGGAAGGCCCAAAATATTTCTTAAGCATGTGTATATATATAATATATATAAATATATTTTTAGAGTTTGAATTTAATAAAATATTTAAGTATAAAATCATATAATCGTCTTGAAACTTGGTGTACAAAGTGTCTTGGGTGGGATGCAGAGCTTCAGCAACAATTCAACCCTTTTCTTTGGGATTTAATGCAACAACTAGCAAGACAATCTCTAACTCTGCTCCTGCAGTTCTGCGAATGCAGCGAATAAGTTTTTTCCCACTTGCAGAGGATAGGTAACCTCACTGATCAATGCTTCTCTTCACTTATGCCTTTTTTTCTATAATTTAATTTGTAAGTGTTTGTAAATATAATTAGGATTTTCGATTTTTCTAGGGTTTAAGATTTGTTTATTTTAATACTTATTGTTTATGCGAAATTAGAGTATTCACTTATCAAGTGTCTATATTGTAGTTATAAAATTAGAACTTGTGGATGCACTTAACAAAGTGGTTAAATCCCTTCAAGAAAATAATTGGATTATGGATGCACTTAACAAGGTTGGTTACTTTTGCTTCCTAACTAGTTTTGGTTCAAGATAATTCAAAGTTTCGATATTGAATTTTACCGTCTTTTTTATGCGCCTCGTTTTGTGTTGTGTCATTTGTATCAAACTTTTGTGTTGGGTAGTGGGTGAAATTTGAATTTTAGTTTGTTTCTCTATTGCCTCTGCAGAAAGAAGTTTTTCAAAATTAAAGTTGATCAAATCGTATCTTCGATCAACTATGTCACAAGAAAGATTGAATGAGTTAGCTATTTTGTCAATTGAAAAAGAATTGGTTGAAAAGTTAGATTATGTAAACTTAATTAGTACATTTGCGTCTAAAAACGCGAGACGTGTAATATTTAAGTAATGTTTGCATATCTTTCCTCTTTGGATATGAATTCTAATGATTTTTGATGTAGAAATGAACTTTTTCATGTATTTAGTGAAACATTTTCTTACACATATAAATGTACAACGAGTCGGGTGTCAAAGAACTTTAAAGCCCCCATTCGAAGGCTCGCCTAGGGCCCCCAATTTCTCAGGGTCGGCCCTGCATATTTGCCATATAATATGCAGCTTAGTTCCATTTTAGGTAACAAATGACATCTATTTTGTCTTTCAATTCGAAAGTCTTTTGTTTAATCAATGTCATCGTAGTGCACTTGTAGTTTTCTAATACGGGAAATCCTAGGTAAATCAACTATTTAGATTAAATTTATAAATAATATATCGTGGTTGTGATGGTTAGATTATTATTTAAGTGTTGATTAACGTATTTATTTCATATTAACTATTGGCAACACATCACATGATTGAGAAATACTAAGAGGACTCTCTCAAAAGTGGCTCTCCATGGATTCTATGCCACTTCACAATTTGTCAATTCTCGTATTATATTACAAAATATTGTGTAAAAATACGATTTAACAAAGAATCTATAGAGAATCCAATTTTTGAGAGAGTCCCACTTAGATTGAAGTCCTTGGTACTTTCAAAAGGTCCACATAAACCTTGACTAAGTATGATAAGTACAAAACAAGCCGAACCTAAGAATATCCCTCCATCGACAACAAAATAATTTCATATCACAAAAATTTGGACTATAGTAAATAAACACTTTCGGACCTTGTTCAGAAGGGCTAAGGTATTTTTGTGTGATTTACTTTTTTTTTTTTTTCTAGGCATGGACCTTACTTTTTATTTTTATATTATATAAGAAATGGTGTTGTAAATTATTTAATATTAATTGATTGAAAAATTGGTAGTTTTTCCCGTCAATCGGTACAATTGGTTTTGTTTTGTTGTTTCAAATTGGAGTTATATATTCAAAATCAAGACCTTGCAACAAACTGTTCATTGTTAGAAGCGAAATTCTGTCTTTAGGATAGAACATTACATTAATCTCTAAGTTTGTGAGCTTTTTTTAATAACTTTACTTGTTAATTATGTTGCTATTTGTTTTAGATAAATTTGTCGTTATAACTACTGCTACAATACTTTGTTTGATATAACATATATAATTTTGATATTTGTTGACACTACTCCAACAATATGATCGATGAGAAGTAGTAATTGAATTTAACAAACTGAGTACACATGAGTAAATATTTTTAACCATCTCATCTTCAAGTTGTCAAGCTTCTTTATAGGCATCAACCTGTTTACTACCCAAGAAAAAAGTTACTTAACGAGAATATTAGATAATCTCTACTAATAGAATGTCAAAAATCAATTTTGACGTCTCAAGCTTCACTAAAAAAAAAAGAAAAAAAAAGGAGACGTGACTACATAACACGGATAAACTGCTACAGATATTTCACAATCCGAGTTTAGTAGGAGTTTCAGCAATAACTACCACATGCCACAATACCGGTATTTAAATATTTAGAGATAATGAATCGTGAGTTCATTCCACGTTTCCAAGAGGTGAACACAGTTCTCCAATTTTCTCATCCGGTTTTGACCCGACTTTTCCCTTCGCTTTCTCTCACCAATCCATACTCTCCTCCTCCCCCGACCACCGTTAGGGTTTATATGGTCGGACGGTGATGGACTCCGAGGACAATATGCACGACGCCAACGACGTCGAGTCCATGGAAGACGACAACGGCTCCTAAAGCGACCAGGATGCCTTGGACTACTACGGCAGCGACAACGACGAGGTTGCTTGTGTGCCACTCTTATGGATGACTACAACAAATTTTTTATTTTGAATTCGAAATTTCTTTGATTGAAGCCTCCTAATTGATTAGAATTACAAATAATGCATGAATAGAAATGAAAAGTTTTGCTTCAGTACAACATAAAAAGTTAAAAACTTCATTTTAATCCTTAGTAAAGATGACTTTTAGATTAAAACCATGAGTAAGATCAAAATCTAATTTTAGTCCCGTGATACATTAATAACCTCATTTATTAATTATATTTTGATTTTTTAATTATTTATTTTTTTCTTCCTAATTTTTAATGTATTAAATTTATTTCATTATAATTTTCATTTTCATTTCATTTATCGTAATATATTTTGTTGTAAACATTTAGATAAGTTAATTTTTGTTATACAATATATTTCGATGTACTTTGTCTTCTTCATTTAGGTACATTAAATTCATTATAATACATTTCGGTATATAAATTTAGGTACACACATTTTCGTACATACATTTCGATACAAATAATTCAATATAATACATTTCGATACATTTCGTACATACATTTAGGTACATTAATTCAATATAATACATTTCGGTACTAACATTTCGATGCTTCCATTTCGGTACACACATTTAGGTACATTAATTTAATATAATACATTTCGGTGCATATATGACACACCCTGGCCCGGAATGTCCCATTGGACTCCGAATCGAGCTGTGCTGACCGACACCCGAAAGGTGACGAAGCCATAAAGTGTAGTGATGTGAAAAATGTGAATAAATTTAAACCTAAAAGTGCCTAAGTATAAGAGTGCGCTGGTGAGCAGAAATGAACGCATTGCACATATGATGTCAGACCATAAGTAAAGTACAGTAAAGTAGGATGAGAATTATACCATTGAAGGTAATCTCCAATACCAAGATTTGCCAAGAATCCTCGTTGACACGAAAGCTCAGCACTAAAACCTGGAGGGGCGAAAAACAAGGGTGAGTATGCCTAAAAATAAAGTTTTGTAAAAAACCTTTTAAAAAACATAATAACCCATTGCCGTAAAACAGGTATAGTTTCCCAAATATACATACTACGTATAGTAAGAAAATACTTACCGTAGCCTGCAATATCCCAAAAATTCAATATGGCACAATATTTCGTAAGTAAACACATGACGTCCGTAATCACATAATCTCGCATAAGCAAACATATCATATCAAGTGCTCATCGACACATGCTGACAAACGAGTTCATGCAGAGATATTCTGACATGATCAGAACTGGATATAATGATAATATACAATTCATCACTTTTGATGCTTGAAATATATACACGTTTTTTCTCACGTTAATTATCGGATGTAGAGGGCACATTAGCAACTTAATTATAGTTAAATGAGTTTATCACGGGAGCTTCACATGATTAACCAATTAAAATTACATTTAATCTTGACCCCTTCTTATCGACCGTCTTTATACGTTAATCAAAGTCGCATGTATTGTCTTTAATTAATTTATATTTAAAATGGCAATGCTTGGTTATATCGTTGCACCACATCATCATGTTTGAATACAGATAGACTTATACCTGATAGATAACAATTATCTATGTTATCAATGGATGGCTGTCGGAGTTGGGTGTGGAGGAAGGGAGGAAGGTGACTCGAGCTCGAAACTGTTTCGGGTTTGGTCGCTAGTATTTTGGTTGGACTCTTGGGTCGGCAGGCCGACGACAACAACTCCTTCGTTTTTTTGTCATTTTGGTGTTGATAACGTTCTTGGTGTTTTGAATGCCAAAAATGATATTCTTACTATATCATTTGTATTATCTCTCTAATAGAGATGAGACCCATATGTGTTGATGGGTCTTATCTCTATTAGATAGATGGTAAGTGTAGCACTATTATGTATGAAGTGACACATCCCGACCCGGGCTCCACCACATCCCGGGCTCGACTCCGCCGTAGCACGATATTGTCCGCTCTGGGCCACACCCTCACGATTTTGTTTCTGGGAACTCACGAGCACTTCCCAGTGGGTCACCCATCTTGGGATTGCTCTCGCCCAACTTCGCTTAACTTCGAAGTTCCGATGAACTCCTAAGCCAGTGAGCTCCCAAAAGGCCTATTGCTAATTAGAGGTGAGCATGTACACATAAGGGATAGAGGATCCACTCCCCTGGGCGATGTGGGATCTAACAATCCACCCTTCTTAGGGGCTCGACGTCCTCGTCGGCACACTTCTGTCCAGGGATTGGCTCTGATACCAAACTGACACACCCCGACCCTAATAGTCCACTTGGATTCTGAATCAAGTTGTGCTGGCCAACACCTGAAGGGTGACGAAGCCATAAAGTGTAGTGTAGTGGAAGAAGAATGTGAATAAATTTAAAACCTAAAAGTGCCTAAACAAAAGAGTGCGCGGGTGAGCGAGATTACACCCATTTCACACATGATGATAGAGCATAAGAACAATACAGTAATTAGGGTGAGGGTTATACCACTAAAGATAACCATCTACTGAGATTTGCTAGAATCCTCGTTTACACGTAAGCACAGCTACTAAACCTGGAGGAGCGAAAAACAAAGTTGAGTGGGTCAGCAAAACAACGTTTTGTAAAAACCTTTATTTTCGAATATATTAACCCCTCGCCGTAAAACAAGTATAGTTTCCTTAAAACATACTACGTAAGTATGTAAACAATAGTACAACAGTAATATACCAGAAATATGCCAAGTCATGATGTATCAATGCCACAGTAATAAAATCATGTGATAATCAAGTATAGCTAAGTGCTCATCCATCTAAGCTGACACATGAGTTTGAACAGATAATTTCTGACACGAATAGGATTGGGTGTGATCAATACGCTCTAGTACTACGATCACGTGAAGACTGGTGCAGAAGCATGTCACATACAAGTCAGATTGCCTAATGCAATCTACCCGACATGACTGGCACCTAACTTGGATCCAAGGCGAGTGAACGGTGCAATGTGAACATACACGTGAAGGACTGGCCTTGGCCCTAGGGCGAGTACTAACACTGGTGCAGCAAGATGAGCATGTACATATATGTATGAATGTCATGACAGTAATATCTCAACCATATAGCAACATTTATCACAATTTATATCACAACAACGAATACTTGGCAATATAAGTGTAAAAATGAAGTAAATACGCATTTATGGAAACTATAACTATGTATAGGTATACAAAAACAAACTGCCCATTCACCTAGAGTCCGCGCTACAACTCTAGCACGAATATGAAGGTGTCACGAACGATCGTCGCCTAGAACAATTATCAAATCACAACTCAGGATTCTTATCAATAGAACACGCAACTGACATAAAACAGATCCCTAAGGACGTTCTAGAATGATTTGAAACTCATTGACTAAAAGCCAACCATCGGTCAAAGGTCGACGGTAGGGTCCACAACCCTATGTAATTCGATCCGGAAGATCCATACCTCGGATTTTCGATCCATAATTCCAAAGATCCACAATATGCTTCTAGAACAACATCCTAAAGTTTTGGAACGATCCAACGGTCGGATCTCCACCGATTGCTAAAATTAAGTGGCGGTCGACATTTTATTTTACGAACTTACAAATATGATTCGGAAAGATCTGTAAGTCGGATTCCCGATCCGTAAGTTCTTATGGTCCTCAAATATTACATACTATAAAGTACTAATGTTTGGTGACGATCCAACAGTCGGATCGTCAATTCATACAAGGACCCCATGATGGCCAACTAGGTGGTCCATTACGAAACTACATTAAAACATCGTAATTTCACTAAACGGATGTCGAATATGGAATCGGGGCTTCAAAATTAGCCTAAGATGGTCATGTAGGGTCTCGGCCCACGCGCCCCCACCACACGTCGGTGGATTGTTAGATCACACATCGCCCAGGGGGAGTGGATTCTCTATGCCTTATATGTACATGCCCACCTCCATATAGCACGAGAACTTTTGGGAGCTCACTAGCTTCGGGTTCCGTAGGAACTCCGAAGTTAAGCGAGTTCGTGCGAGAGCAATCCCAGGATGGGTGATCCACTGGGAAGTTCTCGTGTAAGTTCCCAAAAACAAAACCGTAAGGGCGTGGTCGGGGCCCAAAGCGGACAATATCGTGCTACGGCGGAGTCGAGCCTGGGATGTGGTGGAGCCTGGGTCGGGATGTAACATGAAGTGCCAATTTAATACCTGAACTATCACCTCAATAAAAATTAGGTCCCTTAATTATTTTTTTGGTAAAATAAGTACCTTAATTCATTAAAATTGCTAATTTCATCCCTACTATTATATTCAAATCTAATTTATCCAATTTTTGTCAACTTAAGTCAGTTCACATACTTTAGAGTGTAATACCGTCATTTTCTAGCCTATAAACCCATAACATTTCATATTAGTTGCGAATTTAACGTATAGTTTACCCTCCAAAGTTCACTCCATACTTTATTTCTTTATGAATCAATTTACCAATCTACTCTCTGATGTGTATCACATGCAAGTAATGGACTTAAATTGATGAAAAATTGTATAGAGTAGCTTCAAATATAATATTAGAGATGTAATTGGCAGATTTTTATAATTCAAAGACTGATTTTTCTGAAAAAATAATTTAGAGATCTAATTTTTATTTAAGTTATAATTCAGAGACTAAATTGGTAATTCACGCCACTATTATTTGAATGCTCTATCTGCAACTTAGGTTCTTGGATTTAATTTGTAATTTATCTTTTTGCTTTTTAATTTGTAAGCTTAACACA
Organism: Heteromeles arbutifolia; assembly: GCA_024362995.1. Lineage (NCBI taxonomy): Eukaryota > Viridiplantae > Streptophyta > Magnoliopsida > Rosales > Rosaceae > Heteromeles > Heteromeles arbutifolia. The sequence continues at coordinate 28,692,715 of JANCRC010000006.1, forward strand.
GTTAAATTGAGAGTTAAAGTGAGCGTCCACTTGTAAAACTATTAGAGGCTGTTAATTTTTTTGTACAACTTGTCAAACTATTTGATGGCCCCACTTTTTATCCATACTATTTTGAGAAATGCAAATGAAACTCTCTCAAAATAGAACTCTTTATGAACTCTATGTCACCACACAGTCTAACATTAATTCATGTGCAAACATTATAAAATTGGGAGCTTTAATGAAAAATGCTTAGACCAAGATTATTTTAATGAAAAACCACCCTATAATTTTCTTTAATCAAAAGCACCTCAAAATTAACCTTAAAGACAGAGGCCTCCAATTCTACATGGGCTGAATTACAGAGCCCAACAGAAACAAAAATAAGTTTCCAAAATTACCCCAACAAAAAGGCGCATGTCTGAAACTTGTTTGTTCTCATGAAGGAGAAAACTCAAGTCAGCTCCAAGCAGAGCGTCGATCATCGTTTCGTTTTCTGGGTTTTTCTTCCTTCATTCCTAGTGCATATATCAGTTTTTGAATTTCCTTGCCCAAATTAGATTCAGATTTGGAGAATAACCAGACTTTGAGAAGAAGAAAAATCCCAAATTATTGAATCCAATCTCCAAAAGTAAAATTAAAAAGAAACGAACAGGAAAAAAGCTGTGCAATTGAATCAAGGAGGAGGATACTCAAACTGAATCCATTTTCCATAGAACTGGAAAAAACCAAATATTCCAATTCCTTGCACCCATTTCTCCATAAAACTAGAAAGAAAAATATATCTTTACCTGTGATAGAACCACCTTCCTCAATTACAAAATCTGGAAAAGAAAAAGAAAATAGAAAAAGCAGACGAGAAAGAGAGAGAAAAGTGACTTCAACCACAGAGTTCAACTTTCATAACACATTTCTAGGAAATAGTATGATTTTTTTGCCACTTTTTTAGAAAACAATGCGACCCGTTATGTTTTGAATCCGTAACTGTTTCTGGAAAAATTAACACTGTCTCTGAAAAAACTAATAGTCTCTGGAAAAATTAATACTGTATCTGGAAAAACCTAACACTGTCTCTGGAAAAATTAACATTGTCTCTAGAAAAACTAACACTGTCTTTGGAAAAATTAACACTGTCTCTGGAAAAACTAACATTGTCTCTGGAAAAACTCTAGAAAAACTAGCACTGTCTCTGGAAAAACTAACACTGTCTCTGGAAAAACACTATCTCTGGAAAAATTAACATTGTCTCTGAAAAAACTAACATTGTCTCTGGAAAAACTAAAACTCTCTGGAAAAACTAACACTGTCTCTGGAAATAGTGACTTAGATTCTATAAACAGTAACTTAGATTCCAGAAACAATGTTACTTAAAATCCAGAAACAGTTTATTTTTATAGTCCAGAAACAGTGACCCGTCGTTATTATTGAATAGCATGCAGATCTCAAATTTATTTTCTGGAGAAACAAATGATGAACTTCACTGACGAAGAAAAATTGAAAAACATTACCTCAAATACACTATGAATAATAACGACGATCATATTTCAACGAAATAATACAAAATATAAATTAAATAGCATGAGGATCTATATTTTGTTTCAAAGAAAAGAAGAAGGTCTGCAAAACAACGATGAACTCCATTAACGACGAAAATCTGGAACTCAACCTAAAAAAGTTAAGGGTAAAGTTGTCAAATCATAATTTATTATAGTTTGGCCATTTTTAGTTTGACTGCTTTACTATGGGCCTTGTACTAATCATTAAACAAAACTTATAACATGTTTTTTTTATTAAAACTAAAACTTTTCAAGCCATTTTCATTAGTTTTCCTTATAAAATATTGTGTAAAAAACAAGAGGTGGCAGCGAGTTCATAGAAAGTCTCACTTTTGAGAAAGTCTCCTTAACATTTCCCCCTCATTTTTACTCACTATAAAAAGATAAATTATGATTAGGCAATTTAATCAAGAGTAATGCTAGGTAAACCAACTTTAGATGAAATTTGCAAATCATGTGATGTGTCACCAATAGGAAGTAAGCATATTGATCAAAATAAGCATATTAATCAATATATAAGTAATAATTTATTCATCAATCAACTAGTGACAACATAATTTTGGTCTAAATAATTGGTATCCTTAGCATTACCCTTAAATCAAAGACCTACCTCCCAATTTCCCTATAAGTGAAAACATAATTCTTACTAGTGAGTAGTGACGATGAGTCACTTTTATATATAGTTTATAATGGATTTTTTAGGGAGGACTTGTTTTTTTGTTTGAAAAGTAACATACATTAAGCATAAATAAAAAGTTACAGGCCATCTCAAAGGAAGGTAAAATAACCCAAAACACATTAGAGAAATTCAGATACACAAAAGCTCAGCCTAAAAAGCAAACAAACAAAACAATAATCTCAATCCTCCAAGCGTAGAAAGCATCATCTGCTGCCACCACCGCCACAAATGTCTTGCCAACAACCACTAAGGGCACCAACGCTAGAGAAAACGACGAGTGGGTCAATTCAACCAAGACATCGCATTGCAAAAATTACAAACCCGCAACCAAAAACACACAACTAGATTTCATCACCAGAAACGTTGAACCAAGAGATAGTCATTGGATCCAAAATTCCTTCACCAACCCTCGCAAACATATACAAACATATGTAAAATACTCTTACTTTGGCCGAAGCCGCATAACACTCGGCCTCGAGGGAATTTTGGCATGCTGGTCGAGGGAGTGGAAGTGAGGGAGGGAAATGAATCTAGCATCTATTTTTGGTTTGGAGCCTGCAGATCAGAGCAAAGGATGGGGTGGGGATGGATTATGAGGAAGGGAGGTAGAAGAAAAGGGTGGGGGAGAGGTGTGGGTTTGGAAAGGCACGGCCGAAGGAAAGGGAGGGATAGAGAGAAGAGGCATGAAGCCCAAAATTGAGACAAACTCAAACAAAAATTTGAGACAAAACACAAGGAAAGCTGAGACAAAAATCAGAAGAAAATTAAGATAAGGGGTTTCCACCAGCACCAAAGCCAAAGGCTAGGGCCGACGAGGGGTTTCTGTTGTTTGTTTGGGTTTCTGCTCTATCCTCTCTCCATGTGTATTGTTTGGATTGACAGTCTTTCGCAACTGATTTTTTGGGGAGGACTTGTATATCCTGCAAAAATGCAAAGAATTCGATTATAATTTGGCTGTTAGGTTTAATTCTGGCTGCACCCGCATGCCAAGTCTTTCTCTGTCTTCATAGTAAAAAAGGTACCAAGTCAGTTTTTTCTTTTTCTTTTTGGTCAAAGAGGTACCAAGTCAGTTTAACTGCAATATATTCATGCATGTAATAATACCGATCTTCCTTTCTTTCTTTCTTGGGGCGGCAGGTGGCTGGGGGGTTAACTAACGTAGACATGCAGCTACACACACGTCCCACGATTTATGAAGGGTACTTCTCAATATTTTCCGGTCACTGCTTCTCATGTGAAATAAAAGTATGTCATGATCCTTACAATTAGCCAAAAGCACTCACGTTCTAGTACTATTTTTGGGATATACATGTTGCTTCTCATTTCAATTGGATTATTGAGTGACGATTCTAACAATTAAAAAAGTAGTAGAAAGAGACACATAATCACATCATTCACAAAACACCTCTCACAAAAACATAAAAAAAAAAAAAAAACTCTTATAAATTGGTCTAGCTCTCACATCATGTGAGAGTTGTCCTAGTATGACAACCTAATCGAAGTTACCCTACTATGATAACCATTTTCTGCCTTATAGCCATATATTCTTCAGTTTTATGTTCAGATATTTCAGATAAAGTATTGCGATAAGCCGGCTTTTGAAAAGACTGTGTATATTTAATCATACTACAAATTCAAATTGTTTCTTTATTTTTCACTTGAAAACTATATACAAAGAGTAGTGCACATGCCCATTTTTATCTCCCAAATACCCTTGTTAATTTTTATCCATTAATCTTCTTCAATTCATTTGATCCGACAGTCAAAAATTAAGAATGATGTGTAAAAATAAAAATGAATGTGGATAGCATCACCCTATAGATAATACAAGTCAAGCATGTTGTCTCCATTCCTAATGATCGGTCTACTTGCATCACTACTTATAGAAGGAAAGAAAAAAAAAAACCTATAAAATAATAAAGAGCAGCCCACTCAATCGGCGAGAAAAAGAAATTGTAACTCCCAAACTTTAAAATATAAATTTATAATTGAGGTTAGTATAGACTGTTTAGTATAGTCTCACTTTGTCTCTTCACAACCCCATTTTCATTTTCTTATTTTAAACTCAAAATCCTCCAATTTTAATATAGTGGAAGAGAGCAAAGGCTTTAACGTACAGTTTGATTTAAAAGTTAAAAATACGTTACAGCTTCATGCGATACTGAAGTGGCATGTATTTGAATAAAAATAAGATAAATATGATGGTATTAAGAAGACTATATATGCTCAATTAAAGGCATATATCTGCTTAGCTCCTCCACACCAAAAAAAATGCCTGCCTTAAACAGGGACAGCAAGAATGCGAGATGCTTTGTCTGGAGATTAGACTACAATTAAGGAACAAAAACTGTCCGCCGGAAGAAAGGGGTCAAACAACTAATTAAGCGATTAAACAAATAATTAAGGGATTAAGAAAAGAGAGCATAAACTAGAGAGAATGATTAATGAAAAACATGTGGATGTGGGTGCAATCATAGACTTTGATTGCTCAGAGAGTCTCGTGGCCACATGGTTTTAGCCGGAAAGGGATCCTCGGAATCCTTATTCTTAATCCACCAAATTAGAGAATCTGTACTGTTGAAATTTGATCCAACGGCTACAAACAGGGGTCCATTTTAAAAGTTATAATAATTTCAACCGTTGAATCAAATTTCAACAGCACGAATCTTCTGATTTGATGAATTAGGAGGAAAGGAACCGAAGATGATCCATTTCCGTTTTAGCCACCCTATGAGATTCTCCCCTATATTTACTTTCACGTGCGTTATTCATTTATATAAGGACATTGTTTTGTTGCAAGAGCCACTGCGTGGGAGGCAGCTCTTGTTTTATTTTTTAAAATAGACAATTAAATGATCCTGTCAATCTGCAGTCGGCAATCTGTATCTGTGATTCTGTATGCATAAATTAAGAGTGAATTTTTGGAATTAAGAGTGCTTTATACACTTTGTTATTCTATCTAAGCAATTTTTTTTATAGCCCGTTACTACTAAGTTGTATAGAAAGTAAACAATGAAGATTGATTCTAAAAAAATCAGAGGTGAAGACTTTTTAAAAAGTCGTACTACTTGGTAAGCTAAATTATCAAAGATAAATGTCCATTTAAAGTCCATGCTAGTTGGTGGTTTAGTTGTGAACACGGAAAACCATTAACTAAGGGTGCTATTGTGGTGGCAACGCTCCTCGAAAACAATGTGAAATAAAACTTGGTTTGGGTCAGGCAATTTTGTTGTGTTCAACTTACACACGTGTCGATCTGTTCAATGTGATCTCATTTGGTGGGTCAGTTGGGATTAGATATGATCAATTAAAATAAACTTAAGTCCCAACTCTTATTTGATGCGCCTAAACAACATCACGGATGAGATTCGTATTTTGGATTCAAATCCATGATAACAAATGGTTTGTAATCGTCTCTCGAGGTGGGTTCCAACAAGTCCAATCGCACTCACGTCTCTTCTTCTTCTTCTTCTTCTTTCTCTCTCTCCCTCTCTCTCCCTTTCTCTCCCCAAATCGGGAGAGAGCTACGAGGATTGTTAGGTCGTCGTTGCGGCCTGCTGGTCGCATATTGATGCTTGATCTTCTTTGTGGGTCGTGATCGTTGTGGATTGATGCTTGATCTTTGCTAGGTCGCGATCGTTGTTGCGATCTCATTGCAAATTATGATTGCTGATCGCGATCGTTATTTCCTATTGGTGACACATCACATGATTTACAAATTTTGCCTAAAAAATTAGTCTACCTAGCATTACTCTTTGTTAATTGTAGAATTAGGCAATGTTATATGTTGATTAAAAAAATTGCAATTGAAAGGGAAAACTGAGCCATACCATAAGAGATCAGGCAAGCCACACACTATACATCAAGACCCAAACTAAAAAATGACCCCCTTTTCCCTTAAGAAAAAAGAACAATAAAACCTGAATTTTGAATTCCAAATTCAATCCAAAAGTCCCAAATGTAAATTTACAAAGCAATATAGTTGTCAAATTAAAAGCAATAACAATTATAAAAAAAAGTAGCAACAACAAAATTTTTGAATGTAATAAAATTATAGAGATTATACAAAATCTTTTTGTGCACTTGTAGGCGTAGTTAGAAATTCACATTACATCAAAATTGGAAAATCCTGCTTATTCATTAATCATTAATTCTTAAGTAACTTATTATAATTATGAATTTCAATACACTTATATCTATCTAAACAAGTTGAACAACATTACAAAAGCATGAACACAACCTGAAAAAAAAAAAAAAAAATTACAAACAGAAAATGGATGAGTAGACATCAACGTCAGATTTGTTTTCTATTTACTTTTTATTTGTAAACATATATCTACTTGGGCTTGAAAAACATTTGGTGCTCCCTTTGATTTGGGGCCTTAACTCTTGCCCTGGCAGCCACGAGCCGGGGCCGGTCTTGGTAACGGCGTGTGAAGAGACATGGTCAGACATTCTGAGTTATGGTCCTTTTGTTGCTACCTAGTTCGTTCAACTTGACATTGTTATGGATTATGGGAATGTCCTGGACGTAGAACCTGAGACGTGCGATCTTAATAACTTTGAGATCTCTATCAATTATACTTGTCTGGAAGACATGTGGAAACAAAATGAGATCATCATCGATGATATATTTGTTTATGCGATGGTCGTCGAAATAGTAAAGAACGACGACATCGAACCAAGATTCGTTTTTAAAGTGCAACGTCGATCTGACGGACCAAAATGGAAAGAGGCAATTCAGGTCGAACTTGATTCCTTAGTGAAACGTCGCATGTGCTAACTAGTTGTTCCAACAGCCTCAGACGTGTTGGTGGTATTGGGAAGTTGTGATTGTGATTTCTGGCAGTGGTGATAGTGGTTTAGTGGCGACTTAAAAAATAAATGAATAGATCATATACATTGCCCTAATGGTTGAATTCTTAATTTTCAATTTATTGCGTCTGGAATTCAAACTCTTAAAGAAAAAAATCAAAATCCAAATGTTACCAAAAGAGCCCATAATCATCACCAAAACAGATTGTCAACTCTACCAATTATGGTACGGTGGACTTATCTAAAACGATTATTTTTGCCTAGTTGGACTAGTCTCTCTCTTAAATTAAACGACCGGTCGTTTCCAGCCTTAATTTCAGAATTGGCGGTTCAATTACATCTCCAATTACTCTGAACCTGTCCAGTTTCCCGCCAGTGTCGATATTTTAAACTTCTCACCTTCGGTCTGTACTCCGACAACTTCTCTTTATTTTCAAAACCGTAGCGACGTCTCGAACCCCGAGTATTCTCATTCTCTCCGAACTCTCTGTCTTCCCCCCGAGTTTATCGCTCCGCTCCAAATCCCTCCGTCGTCCGATCGGTGCGATTCTCGCCGTCGATCTCACTCTCCTTTCGTCCCGAAATCTTGATTCCTAATTATTTATTCACTATTTTCTGTATGTTTTGTTGCAGATTTTGGTGGTGGAAAGAGCAAATCGATGGGTGAACTGAACAATTCCGCCGCTCATCGCAGGGTTAGCCCCCGGCTGCAGAACGTTCCGGCGGAGAAGCGGCCATTTTACGGGAGTCCGAAACGGACGGCAGATGAGTCCGAGATCGACGTAGTCAGGACCAAGAGGACCAAGGTTGCGAAACCCCCTAAACCGCCGGCGCAGAGTTCTAAGCCCGAAGCCGAACCGAGCAAGGGAAAAGTGATACTGGAGAGCGGCGAGGGCAAGGATTGTGTGGATTGGAGTTGGTATACCGGTGTTGATTTGCCTTTGACTGATGGGAACGGAGTGAGCTACACTGCTTGCGTGAGGGAGACACTCCGAGTTTTCAATTTGCATTACCTTCACTATGTTCAGGTATGGATTTCATCACATGTGTTCAATGTCATTGGACAAGACGATATTGTAAATTAATTGATTCACTGGTATGGGGATTTGAACTTGGGTGCAAAGGGGCCGGCACACGGCTCTCCCCAACTAGCCTAACCCACATCTGCATTTACGATTTTTCGGTTAAGCAACTTGTTTGAATCAGGTTGATATTTATATGGTTTTAAGTTCAAGGAGAAATCTTTAGAGCACTGTTTTGTGCCCTGTTTCGAGGGATTCTGGGCTGTCGATTTTTATTGTGATATTATACTGTAATGGGTTTTGACGATGATTATATGCAATTTAAAAGGTGGACTCGTTGAAAATCTACTCTTTATAAAGGATTTTATTTGGGTCTTATTTTTCGAAAATTGACAAATGCAAGTTCTCTGCTAGTACTTCCACAAGTTTGTTGCTTTTCTGCAGGAAGAGGAGAAAAGATGCCGTAGGCCTGAGGTTAGTATCTTTTCCCATATTATATTGTAGAGAGAAGGAATAACTTATGCATGTAAGCGGTAATGATAGCGAGGGTCAAGAGAAAATAAGTTGTATGCACCTTATAGCATGTCTTGGATGCTTGAACGTTCCTTTCGATTTTTATTATCATTTTCTATGAAGGAAAAAAAGGATAGTTGGAGATCTTGGCATTTGTGATTTTTATTTATTTTAGTTTGACAAACATTTGCAAAATGGGAGTCCTGTGAAGAGTCCTTCCAAAAAACCTCCCAAGGGGCCTTCGACGAGTCCTTCCAAGGAATCTGATAAGAAGGTAGCTTATGAGTTAATTTAGGTCCTATATGTAGATTCGGAACATGATTATTATCTATCAAGTGTAGGAGTTAGACGCCACTGATCACACTATCATATGTAAAAATCTGTTGCAGGAGGATGATGAACCTAAGAAGCAGTCCAAGAGACCTGATCTGAAGGCACTTTCTGAGGTAAGTTCTGTGCTACATGTAGGTCTGATACACGTAATATTTCTATGAAGTATAAGACCAGAAGTTATGAATGTATTCTAGAGTTAATTTCCAATTCCTTTTTTGCGGTTTCAGAGAATGGTGAAGCTGTTTATCAGACTTATATTTATGTCCTGTTGTAATTCATTATTGTAGAGAGTACTAAGAATTCCTTTTCATATTTAGCTTATAAATTGAGAGGAAACCTTGTTTCTTCTGGCATTCAAGTGAACACCTACATCTGTTTTTTTGTTTGTGCATACCCTCATAAGCATCAGAATTATCATAATGTCTGGTTGTCTGCCTTTTGATATAGTTGAACTGGTATATTTTTAGTAGTAACCACGTGTTATATCCTTTTAGAAACATATAGTAACCTGGCATTTTAGGGTTTTAACCCCTCTATTTTTATGCTAACTGTGACGATTTTTTGTGCTTTTTTTTGGTTTTGTCATTTTGATTATGACAGATGCTGAAGAAGAATCAAATTTTATTCCCTGAAAAGAAAATTGGTCATCTTCCTGGTTCGTTGTTATTGCTTTGCTGGTTGAATCACATGTTAACCTTTTTAGTGCTATCTTGTTTTAGTTGGGTACACTGAGAGAATGTTGGCTCGTTTCTTATGCTTGATCATTAGGAGGACCACTTTTCAAAAGATACTTTGCTTATTGTAAATATAAATACTCAGGTATTGCTGTCGGGCATCAATTTTACTCTCGGGCTGAAATGGTGGCTATAGGGTTCCATTCACACTGGTTAAGTGGAATTGATTGTGTAGGAGAATCTAAAGGCAAGGTAACAAATCTACTTTCATTGGAAGATTGAAGCAATTAGACGCAGTTAAAAGAGGCAACTAGTGTATAAATTATGTTCCCTAAATCAAGGAGTTCTCAAGTAAACAACTCCCATTGGGCACACAATGGTGTGGAGTACTCTTTAAGCTCTGATTATAGTTTCGTTCTCTTAATGAGTTATTCTTGTTAGTTTTTAATAGTTGAGTTTGAGCTCTAGTGAACTATGTGAACACATTCGTTTTGAATCAAAGGCTATAGCTTACTGTTCACCAGAGAAATTCAAACATTAGCTTCTGGGGTATTTTGAACCAAAGGTTGTGATCTTATTAGCCTCTTGGATATTGCAGGAGAAATTCAGAGGCTATGAACTTCCGTTTGCCTTAACAGTTGTGGTTTCTGGCCAATATGAAGATGATGTTGATAACTCAGACGAGGTTGTTTATACTGGTCAAGGTGGAAATGATTTGCTTGGTAATAAACAGCAAATTGCAGATCAAGTTATGAAACGGGGTAATTTGGTTCTTAAGGTGCGTCCATCTTGAAACTGATATTTGTGCTGCATCTGCTGATATAGTCTCCTTCAAATGTTCATGCAATACGCAACAGTTTGTGGAAATTTACAAAAACTGTCTAACGGCATATGATGCCATGGATCCATGGAATGATTTATTTCACATACCCACTCCTTGTATGTGTGACATTCTCCTACATATTTTTTACTTAATGTGTGTTCTATTTTCCTGCAGAATAATATGGAGCAGGGCATTCCCGTTAGGGTCGTCCGTGGACATGACTGTGTCAATAGTTATACTAATAAAGTGTATACGTATGATGGACTATACAAGGTTGGCCATTTTCATGTGTATTTTATTTTGGTTATGGTTAATATTTTACACATGTTAAAAATGGAAAAAGGAACACATTTAGCTGAAATGAATATATTTCGCTTATTTTCTTTTTCCGGCAGGTTAACAATTATTGGGCAGATAAGGGTGTTGCTGGATTTACCGTGTTTAAGTATCGTTTAAAGCGACTTCCAGGGCAAGATAATTTGTGCAGTAAACAGGTTATCATTTCTTCTTCATTTCGTGAAATCCAATAACTAAATACAACTTAGTGACGAGGGAACAAACTGTGGGAAAATTTTGCGGAGCTTTTAGAAATGCTTAAGTGACTAGTTTTTCAGGTAAATTTTGTTCGTGCGCGAGGGTCTAGAGTTCAAGCAGAATTACCTGGGTATGAAATCAGTAAGCTGTTCCCTCAATGTTCTGTTTTTCTCCCAATTGTGTTCCTTCGATTGTAAACCCAAGGAACCGTGTTACATTTAGGTTGGTGTGCAAGGACATTAGTAATGGTCAAGAAAATATTTGCATTCCAGCTACCAATGTCATCGATAAACCTCCTGTAGCGCCTGAAGGTCAGCTACACTTCATAACTTTTAGCAGATCATTTGTACTGTTCAGTAGGCATTATCCATGCCACTACTAATGACATGGTAAAGTTTTAAATCTTGCAGGCCTTACATATACAAACTCCATTATAGTTGAAAAAGATGTGAACATTCCAACGAATGCTCCTGGGTGCAGTTGCAAAGGAAACTGTACTAATCCACTGACTTGCTCTTGTGCTCGACTGAATGGCGATGATTTTTCTTACGTTAGTAAAGATGGTGGAAGGTAAGGTTTGAATATGGCATACGTGTCGTTGTAAGACTATCTTGTTTGAGATCCACCGGTCCTTTTATTTTTGGTATAAAGGTTGTGTTGGTGAAACTCTCTGTTTCTCTCTATCCGTTAGATTAATTGAGGCAAAGGCTGTTGTGTTTGAGTGCGGTCCAAATTGTGGCTGTGGACCTGGTTGTGTTAACCGTACATCTCAGCGGGGAATAAAGCATCGACTTGAGGTCTAAACGCTACAAATGCCAATGCTTCTTTTATGATACACGGCACTTCTCAAACTTTATAAATCTACTATTTTATTGGACAGGTATTTCGTACAGATTACAAAGGCTGGGGTGTTAGGTCGTGGGACTTTATTCCTTCTGGTGCACCAGTATGTGAATACACCGGAGTTCTTAGGAAGGCTGATGAAGTTGACGGTCTCTTGGGGAACGAATATATATTTGAAATTGATTGCTGGCATACAATGCATGGGATTGGGTCAAGAGAGGTAGAATTCCAGCTGTTTGATATGGAAAAATTGAACTCCGAATGTTCTTTTGTCACTCCTTCGCTTATTTACAATTTTCGGATTAGTTTCAATGAATTTGTTTTTGATGTGTTGGTCTATACATTTGCAGAAGCGAATGTGCGATGTCACTATTCCAAATAGTGACGCGGAGTCAGGATTCAGCAAGCTATCAGAAAGTGAGCCTGAGTTTTGCATAGATGCTGGTTCTCATGGCAACGTTGCTAGATACATCAATCATAGTTGCGAGCCTAACCTCTTCGTACAGTGCGTTTTGAGCTCTCATCGTGACGTTAGACTCGCTAGAATAGTGTTATTCGCTGCAGATAATATACCTCCATTGCAGGTAAAAATAATCTTCTTCCCAAACTCATGTGTCCAACATTGCTTGGCATGAATAATTGATTCAATGTTTGCGTGTGCAGGAACTTACATATGACTATGGTTATGAGGTTGACAGCGTTGTCGGTCTTGATGGAAAAATTAAGCAGCTAGCTTGTCACTGCGGTGCAGTTGGCTGTCGGAAGCGTTTGTACTAGGAGGAGGAAGCAAAAGTAAAGGGTTAAATGATGGTTTTCCCCCACCTTCAGGAAGCAAAAGCAAATGGTTAAATGATGGTTTTACAATGTCTGCATTTTTGTTGTACAATGAAATCAGGTGAATGTCCAATTTTTTTTTTATATAAGGCCATCTCCAACCGAAAGGGTTTCTAGCCTTATAAAAAATTATAGCTACATTTGGCCAGCCTGTTGCTTCTTTGGCTGAATATGGTTTGGTGGGCTTAATAGAATTATAGATCATACATATGTTGGAGATGAGTTTTTGGACAAATTAGGTCATTTTTTGGTTTTTTTTTCTTTCTTTTAGCCCTTTCTATTGGAGATGCCCTAAGGGTTATATTACGTCACTGCAGGGTGTTGAACAGAAAAGTTTATTGAAAGGGTTAATATTTTGTTAATGAAAGGATTATCGTTTGATAAGCACTTTAATTTTTATTTTATTTTTTATGGTATGAACGTGTTAGGGCTCGTTTGGATGTGTTTTTAAAATGATTGAAAATGTTTTTAAAACTAATTCTTAGTCAAAGTCTAAGTGAATTCTGGAAAACATTTTAAGTGCTTCTTGGAAGAAGCACATATTTGATGCTTCTTTCAAAAAGCACTTAAAATACTTTTGGAAACCAAAATCAATTTCATAAAAAACGCGGAGGTCTTAATCTCTGGGCAATGGTCAAGAACCTGACCTATCAAATGCTTATCTAATTCTATTTATTTTTTTAAATAAATATAATATGTATAGGTAATTTTTGTTTGTTAGCCACTTTATTTTTGGGTCAAAGTTTGTTTGCCACTTAGGGTCACTGTAGTTCAGACTGGGAGGTCAAGTGCGTGATTAAAGAAAGTAAAAACGTGATCATGCCGTAAGAGAAAAGAATAACCAATCTTACGCTAATTGGTTTGACTAAATTATATGCTAAATTATTTTAATATATGGAAAAATAATTCTAAATTTAAGTGCAAGGAGGTTGACACACGTTTAATCTGACAACCTCTTGGTGAAAATGAGGTTAACGCCCCCAAAAAAAACAAAACAAAACCTTACAAATGAATGAGACTACATGGAATGACTTTACCATCAAGTGTTGTCTCAATTCAATAATATATTGTTGTGTATAAGGTTTTCTATCCACATGATAATGCGTTAGAGGAAATCAATACCCGAATCAAATATGTAGCTAGCTCAACTTTATCAATTTATCAGTAACTATGTTTGGATCTTCCTTTTTTATATGTACGCGAATAATATGATATGTTACTATTTCACAATAGAATATTATTACCACTACATTTCTTTATAGTTTGTCCTTTGTTACAAGAGATATTGAGAAGAAAAAAATATAAAATATAAATGCTCTTAACGATTGAACTATAAATTCTTTTACCGTTACATTTCGAAAAAAAATGTAAGACCAAGTTTAAGAGGGTGAGATTGGCCCCGTTGGGGTCATACACAAACACAACCCAACCTCTTTCAACATGGGAAGAGATCTCTCTCCCACCAAAGCCTACCAATCAATTAATCCAGACTCTTGAAATTTGATCAAACGGCTACAAAAAAGGGGACCCTTTAAAAGTTATAATAATTTTAATCGTTGGATAAAATTTCAAGAGTATGAATTAATTGATTGGTAAACTTTGGTGGGAGAGATCTGGAGGGGATCTCTGCCCTTATTGGGACTCTTTTCCCTCCCTTTTGATTCGGTGGACACCACAAAATCCCCAACCAAATCAAATGACCAATATTTGCTACTTTCCCATCACATAATTTTAATATTATTAATATTATTTTATTTTATTATTATCAATAATATAGAAAATATATTAAAGAATATTCATTTTGTTGTAAACATTCATAGTTTAAGTGTGATTGTGTAAATCCTAGATTAGATTTGATTAGGGTTTATTCTCTCCTATTGTATCTCATATTCCTTGGAGAACAAGAAATATCCTTCCCTTATTATTATTATAAATAAAGGTGCAATGTAGGAGGGAAACAACACACATCTCTCTTCCCTCTTTCCCTCTGCTGTCGACCCTATTCCTTTGTCAGATAAAAATAGACCACAACACGTTATCAACACGCTCCTACTGCTGTGCTTAGGAATCTGACGTTGGAGGAAATTTTTCTGCATCAAACCAGTTCATACATATCATCACGCAATCAGGTTTTTTCAAAACAACGGCTTTTAACTCGATATTTTGCAACCCTGATGGCATGAACATTCACCATGATGCATGACCCAACTTTACGTTTTACGTATTTTAGATTCTACATAAATTGTGTATGCCTCATAACCATAATTGTTCAATTATGTGAATTTGATATTTGTCAAGAATTGAATCATACATATGTATATGCATTGAAAATATTATTTTGCATATGCATCAAATTACATATGTGATTCATTGAAATATATGTTGAATTGAATTATATATCAAAAATTGAATTGAAAAAAAAAATATAAAACAATTTTGGGAACCTAGGGTTCTTTCGAACCCGTGACCACCATCCTGCAGATGGGGTCTTTCACCCAAAACCGAGAGCATGCAGCCCTCTTTTTTCCTAGAAAACCAGTGCCCATAATGGGACACCCCCATGCTTTCCTGAGCCGAGAACCCATCCTGGAGCTACGGCTCCAGGCCCAACACCGAGACCCGACGCCCAGAAGGCGTCGCCACCCATGCAATCGTTGAACAACATGGCCTACAGCGATGCCTAGGTACCCCCGACAACTTGCAGTCGTCCCCGATGAGTTTTTGTCTGAAATTCGATTTTTTTTTCTTTGAAATAACAATCGAAATTCTAGGGTTTTGATATCACGTCGAGATTTCTCCAATCTCCGTTCCCAGTTGGTTCCCCGTGCTCCACCGTGCCATAAACCCCCGGAGGACAATCGCCTGAAGTGACGCCGATGTCCACCCTGTCGCGCTCCGACACCCAGCGTCGCTGGGGTGTCTTGAACCCCCTTGACCCGAGCTTTATGGGGCTCCATATTTCGGCCTGCATCAGCACCCAGTTGGGCTTGTTGCTGCTGGGTGTTGTCACGGCCCAACCCGTGTGAGAAAAAAAAAAATTTTTTTTTTTTTTTAGGGCTTCCTGTTTTTGGCCCAACTTTTTTTCCACGGCCCAAAAAAAAAAAAAAAAATTCTTTGGGCTTGCCTGAAGCAGCACACGAAGAAAAAAAAGAGAATTTTTTTTTTTGCTGCCTACAGCAGCCCAGTTTTTTCCCGTGGGTCTGTAGCCCCACCCGAGACTCTCCCTAACCCAATTTTTGGGCCTATGTCTCACAGACCAATTTTTTTTAGCCACCCGTGGCTTCACATTTTTTTTGGGACCCGAATTTTATTCGCCTAATTATTTTAGGCCTAATAGGGTTTTATATTTTTTCACCCACACTTTAATTTGGCCCGAAGTCCAAATAAATTAATATTCAATTATAATTATACACGTAAAAGTTATATTTTTGCATATACTTGTTGCATATTTGCTTGAATATATATTTGTGTTTGCCTGCAAGAATATATGAACCTGAAGTTCATAATTATTTTTGAAACCTGAAGTTTCTTATAAACATGCATTGTTTGAAAACCTGAAGTTTTCACTTAAACATATCACCCATGAAAACCCGAAGTTTTTATGCAAAATTAAACCAATACATGTCTATTAGAACCTGTATGTTCTACTCCTACGTGAATGGATTGATTCTTTCTCCATTACACTAACCACATCTTGTCCATCTATTCTGTGATAGGAACATGTCAAATTTTAACAAACTTGACTTCACAGCTTTGGAGGTATCTGGAATGAACTACCTCAAGTGGGTTCAAGATGTGAAGCTCCACCTCACTGCAAAGAACTTGCGTCCTGCCATTGAAGAAGCAACAGATGAACCTGTTGGCGAAGCTGAAAAAAGCTACTGTTATGATCTTCATCCGAAGACATATCCATGATGCTCTGCAAACTGAGTATCTTGTTGAGGAGAATCCACGTGCATTATGGGTCGCTTTGACTGATCGTTTTGATCACCAAAAGGACATATTCTTGCCTGAAGCAAGACACAACTGGCAGCACTTGCGCTTCCAAGACTTTAAGTCTGTGAATGAATATAATTATGAAGTTTGTCGAATTCGATCACTTTCAAGTTTTGCAATGAAACTTTGACCGAAGAGGATCTCCTGGAGAATACCTATTCGACCTTCTATGCTTTTAATATTGTCCTGTAGCAACAATATAGAGCTCGGAAGTTCACCAAGTTCTTGAATTTGATCTCTGTTTTACTTCTTGCTGAAAAGTAGAACCAGCTGTTGATGAAGAATCATCAAGTTCGACCTACTGGGGCTACTGCTGTGCCTGAAGCACATCATAGCAATAATCATCACCCAAAACGCCAAAACGGCGTGGTAGGGGCGGCAAGAAGCCATCCCACCAAGGTCAACAGAGTCAAGGCCCATCCAAGGGAGGAAACAAAGCCCAGAAGCACCCAAACCTCGCTCCTAAGGCCCTGAACGTCAAGAATAAGGGCAAAGCACCTGAAACTATGGATGCAGGTATGTGCTATCGCTGTGGTTCAAAGGACCATTGGTCCGGTGTTTGCCGAGCTCCCAAAAAGGTTGTAGATGAATATCATTCTCATCGTAAGAAGTTTGAATCAAACTTCATGGAAGTGGACGAATCAGAGACTACCAAAATGAAGGTTTCTGACTTTCAGGAGGATACCACCCCTATGAAAGATTAGAATCTTAGACATAGACTTATTTTTTAATTGAAATAAGACAATAGGGGAAAAATTCCACCTAGTGGCCGAACCCCCCCTTGTTTTTTGGTTGATTTTTCGAACAATTTTCCTTTATGTTTTGGATTATTAGTTGGTGATTTGTTTTTGGATATTAAGTTTTCATCCTTGAATAAATGACATTACTTTGAATTGATAATTGTTTTTATAAACCTTTATGCATGTGACCGATTCAAATTAATTCTTCATTCTAGGTATGATTAGTGGGAAAGTTAGTTGTCTGGCAGATAGTGCAACCACGCACACTGTTTTGCGTGAATGCATCTATTTCACTAACTTCATACCTAAGAATGCACATTTGACAACCCTCTCAGGCCTATCCAACCTGATAGAAGAATACGGTAAGGCACGTATAATGTTGTCCAATGGTACAATTTTGTTATTGTTGAAACACTCTATTCTCCACGTTCCGGAAGAATGTTACTAAGTTTCAAAGACATTAGAGATAACAATTACCATGCTGAAACCCACGTAGAAAACGGAGTTGAATTTCTGTGCATAACTTCCTACGAATATGGCCAGAAGTGTATTTTAGAGAAGATGGAGCGTATCCCGATTGGTCTGTATACTACGACCATACGCCCCATAGAATGCCACTATGTGGCCGGCCCTACTACAGGGACTCGCACGAAATTACACTTTGGCATGACCGTTTGGGACATCCTGGACGAATAGCGATGCGCCATATCCTCATATCTTCACACGGGCATCCACTAAATCGAAGTTTAGGTTAGATATATGGAATCGTATGTCAAACATGTTCAATGGGAAAGCTTATTACTAAGCCTTCTTATGACAAGATTCGTTTGAATCCTCCCATTTTTCTACAACGGATTCAGGGGGACTTTTGTGGACTGATTCACCCTCCTTACAGACCATTTAGATATTTTATGGTTTTGGTTGACGCTTCCACACGTTGGTCACACGTGTGCTTGTTGTCCACAAAGAACGCTGCATTCTCCAAACTGTTGGCTCATGTTATCAAGCTCAGGGCTCACCACACTGATTATCCGATCAAATCTATTCGATTGGATAATGCTGGAGAATTCACATCTAAAACTTTTGATGACTATTGCATGTCGGTTGGGGTTGAAATTGAATATCATGTACCCCATGTTCACACCCAGAACGGCCTGGCAAAGGCTTTCATTAAGCGCTTACAAATGATTGCTCGATCGTTGATCATACGTAATAAGCTCCCGATCGTTGCTTGGGGCCATGCAATATTGCACGCAGCAAAGTTGGTCCGCCTGAGGCCTGTTGCGACACAACCATTTAGTGCCCTTCAGTTAGTTACCGGATGCGAACCCGACATATCGCATCTGCTCGTTTTTGGTTGTGCGGTATATGTGCCGATCTCGCCGCCCTTACGTACAAAAATGGGGCCTCAACGAAAGATGGGAATCTATGTCGGATATGATTCTCCTTCAATTATTCGTTACTTAGAACCTTTGACAGGTAATTTTTTTACCGCTCGTTTCACGGATTATCACTTCTATGAGACAGTCTTTCCGTCGTTAGAGGGAGATAAGAACGTAAACGTTCCTGAAGAACGACACGAATTATCTTGGACGACTTCCACTTTGTCAGATTTAGATCCCCGCACCGCTCAGTATGAAACTGAAGTGCAACGCATATTAGATCTTCAGAGCATAGCTCAGAGCATGCCAGATGCTTTCACCGATCTAGCGCGCGTGACAAGATCACATATTCCAGCTGCGAATACGCCTACAAAGATAGATGTACCAAATGTACGACGGACTGCCCTCCTGGAAGCCCGGGACGCCAATTCTAGTGATCCACGTACATTAACGGCTAGCCAATCATCTGCCCCTACACAAAAATGTGGCAGACCCCTTGGTTCAAAGGATTCACACCCCCGAAAGAGGAAAACCACGACACAAGGTCCTGAAGAGCCTACCATGAATCTGACTATCGCTTACTCATTCTACCCAACTCATGAGGAAATTCTAGATTACTGAAGCGTTCTTGAAGAGACAAATCCTCATCCCGAGAATCGTGAGATTTCGGTCTATTATGCTAGCTTAGATGATGTGTGGCGTAGAAATGAGATGATTGTCGACGATGCATTAGCATTTGCAGTAGCTACTGAGATCATGTTGAACGATGACATTGAACCGCGTTCCGTTGATAAATGTCGACGTAGAGCTGATTGGTCAAACTGGAAATAAGCAATCCAAGTCGAACTCGATTCGCTTGCGAAACGTAAGGTGTTTGGACCTGTAGTTCCTACTCCTCCACATGTGAAGCCCGTTGGCTACATGTGGGTTTTCATTCGGAAGCGTAATGAGAAGAACGAAATTATGCGTTACAAAGCTCGTCTTGTTGCGCAAGGCTTCTCACAACACCCCGGGATTGACTATGACGAAACTTATTCACCAGTTATGGATGTGATTACTTTTCGCTACCTTATCAATTTGGTAGTTTTCGAAAAACTAGATATGCAGCTGATGGACGTAGTAACCGCGTATCTCTATGGGGATCTTGATACGGAAATTTATATGAAAGTTCCCTAAGGACTTACATTGACTGGTTCAAATATTTCCAAACCTCAGAACACGCTCTCAATTTGGCTGAGACGTTCACTCTACGGTTTGAAGCAATCCGGAAGAATGTGGTATGACCGTCTGAGTGAGTATTTGACTAGTCAGGGATATGTGAACAACAAACTATGCCCTTGTGTGTTCATTAAGAAGTCACATTCCGGATTTGCGATTGTTGCAGTTTATGTTGATGACATGAATCTCATTGGAACTCCTAAAGAGCTCGCGAGAACTGCTTCACACCTGAAGTCGGAATTTGAGATGAAAGATCTAGGTAAAACTCGATATTGTCTCAGTCTCGAGATAGAGCATTGTTCGGATGAAATTCTAGTACATCAATTGAACTACACCTAGAAGGTGTTGCGCCGCTTTAATGAGGATAAAACGAAGTCTTCGAGTACTCCTATGGTCGTTCATACGCTATATGCAAAACAAGATCATTTCCGTCCGAATGAGGATGATGAAGAGATTTTGGAGCCTGAAGTTCCTTATCTAAGTGCGATAGGCGCTTTATTGTACTTAGCTCAATGCACTAGACCCAACATCTCCTTCGCTGTTAATCTTTTGGCAAGATACAGTAATGCACCAACACGCAGACACTTGACTGGCGTGAAAAACGTCTTCCGTTACCTTAAGGGTACTACGGATTTGGGCATGTTCTATCCCTATGAATCATCGAGTAGTGCCACACCCTGTGCTCTCCAAGTTGATTCTCGCCTTGTTGTTTATGCCGACGCTGGATACTTATCTAATCCGCACAAGACGCGTTCTCAAACGGGTTATATCTTTACCGTTGGAGGCACCGCAATATCTTGGAGGTTAACTAAACAGACCTTAGTTGCCACTTCATCTAACCATGCTGAAACTCTCGCCTTACATGAAGCAACTCGGGAATGCTTTTGGTTCAGAGCAGTAATGGGCCATATTCGAAGCTCCTACGATCTTCATCCCGCCGTTGATGTCCCGATGACGATCTTTGAGGACAACGCAGCTTGCATCGAACAGCTCAAGAAGGGTTACATCAAAGGAGACAACACCAAGCACATTGCGCCAAAGTTTTTCTTTTCACATCAACAACAAGAGCATCAAAAAATTGAAGTCATGCAAATCCGTTCACAAGACAATATGGCTGACCTCTTCACTAAATCACTGCTGAATGCGACGTTTTAGAAGCTTGTTCATGGAATTGGTATGCGTAAACTTTCTGAGTTGTAACTTTGCTATTTCTCTTTGGAATTATGTCAAACTCAGGGGGAGTATCCTGTAGATACTTGCTTGATCTTAATGTACTCTTTTTCCGTACGATTAAGAGCATTTTTCCCACTGGGTTTTTGCTACCTAACTAGGTTTTAACGAGGCACCCACCTTGGGCTGGTTATATCCCTGATGACGTCCTGTAGACGTTTCTTTTGATTTTGCATTTCTCACACATTTTTCCTTAGACTATGGATTTTGTCCCTACTCGGGTTTTTGCCATAGCCTTAGGGTTTTTTAGTGAGACTTACTACTTATGCAAGTTCCTGCCTTATTGAGAATAAGCGTTGTTCCTTGGAATCAGCATTGACGAGTCGACTTCATCAACTTCTGCATGATGCTAAATCTACCTTAAGTATTTACACACTCGAGTGGGAGTGTTGTAAACATTCCTAGTTTAAGTGTGATTGTGTAAATCCTAGATTAGATTTGATTAGGGTTTATTCTCTCATATTGTATCTTCTTCTCTTATTATTATTATTATAAATAAAGGTGCAATGTAGGAGGGAAACAACACACAATTCCCCTACAACTCTACAAACACACATCTGTCTTCCCTCTTTCCCTCTGCTGCTGGCTCTATTCCTTTGTCAGATAAAAATAGACCACAACACATTTATTTTAGAGTAATCTTTAGTCTTGCGTGTATTAACAATTAAACAACTCAAATTAAGACCTTAGAAAAAGTTAATTTATCCAAAACCTTTTGAGTCATAAAGAATAACGCATCTAAAACCGCTTGATAAACATATATCAAACGGCCCCGTAATTAACTGTGAAATAAGTTATACTTTTTCTAGACATGAACTATTTTACTCAACCCTTCAACCTCAAGAAAGAAGGAATGTTAGTCCATTTTTATGATATTATCAATTTAATTAATTCTCTCGTGTTCATATTTCTTCAATGGGTCCCTCCAAAAACATGCTAAACAGCTCTGCAAACAAATATTTTCATAATTAAATAGTGAACTGCGTGTAGGAAATCGACAAGTGTACTTAATACGTCTAATTACCCACCTAATATGTACGAATTAAACTGTTGAAAGTGATCAGATGAGTCTGTCATGGAATCCCATTGAGGTTTGACATGTTACCAAATGCTGATAATATATACTTTCCAGGTTTTCAAAACCATTTACCCCCCTTTCTTTTTATAAGAAAAAGTAATGAAAAGGGTTTGAAAATTTGAGTTTTAACAATAAAGACAAAATAAATAGTACCAGGATTGACTTTTTAGTATAAAAATGTGGTTTTTCGTTAAATTGAACAGTACCGGGAGCTTTTCGTTAAAGTTTCAATTTTTATTATCACCAATTGGCTATTTGTAAATTGCATAAAGGGTTTTGAGAAATGATTTATATACTAAATAAAATAACACTCCCAAATTGTATAGTTTAGAGTAATTTCATATTATTTAGTGATTAGTTTCTGTTGAGAATGAATCTACATTGATGGGACGAGAGATCTTGTATGAGCTTACAAGTAAGTTACGTTATCCTCTATATTACCAATTGGTTTTATAGTGGAGTCTTAACTTTATCCATGGTATCAGGGTAGATTGGCTCGCATTTGAAGACCAACGGCCACACTTGATCTACGGTACACAATTTGTGTTGTCCACATGTTAGGCTTAAAAATTCGGTACACATGAGGGAGCGTGTTGAGAATGAAACCCACACTAATGAGAGGATGGACCTTTCATGAATTTATAAGTAAGTTGAATTTATCCTCGTATTATCAGTTGTTCTTATGGTAAAACCTCAACTTTCATGTCAGCTTTTTGGACATTGGTGATGTAATTAATTGACACAATTCTCACACTACGTACTTAATTGGCATGCATGCATGGTGTTAAAGTAACCAAAGCCATGCTCTTCCTTTTGAGTCTTTTTTTTTTTTTTTTGTAAGTGGGATCCAAAAGGATCTCCAATGAGGAACTTTTATTAAAACAAACACACACTTATAAACCAAACAAATGCCCAATTTATTTCTAGAAACAAACAAAGAATGGGCCTAAAAACAAAGAAAACACAGAAAATGGGCCCAACATCATTGAAGCCCAAACAAAAATGAACAACCAAGAACCATCCATTGTGTTCTCCACCGCCGATCCGAGAATCAGCCAGCCACCCGATCCTCCGTCCATTGCCAATCATCCCCTCCACAGGCATCACCTGCACGCAGCCATCAGCAACTCCTTCGAACCAACCGCCAGAAAACAAAAATGGAAGAAAGAAGAAATGAAAACATAGGCAAGCTTTGCTTGGCGTGTCGAAATTAAGTTGCCCTAGTAGTGTAGTTAGTTTATTTTCCAATTTTGTATCAAATAAGAGCCTATTATATAATGCTATATTTGTGTTAGATGCATTGGATCGTCATTATCCCTAAGAGACCCATAACGCATGCGAAGTCATTAGTATTTATAATTAATTACCCTAAAATAATCAATTACGATATTTTTTGTTGTGCTGTAGTTGAAATACAAGATTCGTTCCTACTCACGTTATAGTACGTGCAAATGTGTTACAATCACTTTAGGATTTTCCACACGGCATATCCTGTATTTAATTTCTGGAGCTGATAAATTACACGATAGTGTATAGAGGGAGACTCAAATGCCTATGTGAGTCTTCGCGACTCCTGAAAAAATAGACTACCGTGATGAAGCCACCAGTAGCTGGTCCTTTTTTAAGGGCAAAGAAGAGAATATCATGGAATAATATGGAAATTTACATTGAGAGCGACCTAATTATGAAATAAATGTGGTAACTAGCAATGAGTCCATGCAAGTGCAGCCATAGGCGTGCAACAAGAATAGTACCATAAATTGGCAGGCCTTGGCAAATAGGGATCACCCTTTGTCCCCACAACATCACAAGCAGAATATGACCCTCCTCACCTCACCCTCTCTCTCTCTACTCACAAACCCTATAAGATAATTAAAAAAAATATAAATATAGTATGTTTTTCTATAATATGATTATTTACTAATCCTAGATTATTATTAGCTAAAATAACTTGATTAAGGAGAGAGAGGAGTGATTTGGGAATGTGATGCATGTTTTAGTAGTAGGAGGGGGCAGTCGTTAGTGGCCTACCCTCAATAATTTTGTTTGTCTAAACTTCGTATAATAAAAAAAAAAAGTGGCTTTAGCCAATTATGGTTGGTTGAGTTGGTAAAAATCGTTCTCTTTACTAGACAACGGCCCAGATTTGAG
The DNA here is from genome assembly GCA_024362995.1 of Heteromeles arbutifolia. Lineage (NCBI taxonomy): Eukaryota > Viridiplantae > Streptophyta > Magnoliopsida > Rosales > Rosaceae > Heteromeles > Heteromeles arbutifolia. The sequence goes on from JANCRC010000006.1 coordinate 28,717,115, forward strand.
TCTTATTGCCAATAACCTTTCTTGATAGGCGATTTTTAAAAATTAAAAAAAAAAAAGAGTTACGACCCATTTTGTAAGTCCTCAAAAAAACTTATGGTATGCCCTAACCTTGAAATAGGATAGCGTCTCCTCCCGTCCCCTAAACTTTCGTCAACCAAAAAAAAGTGGCTTTAATATTGGAGGGGCCGTCCATTATCATAAGCACTAGCGATTAACTAAAGATTAGGGAAAATGATTAAATGGGATATAAGAGTCTAATAGAGGTTGAGAACGAAAGGAGAGGTGGGAAAATTTTAGTTAAGTGGTAGGGTAGGATGCCCTTATCACCTTTCTTAGCATCCATATCCCAAACCTTGGAATTGTCAATAAACAATTTCTTTATAATTGTAACCCAAAATACCTATTTATTACACAGATATTTATAGGGAAATGTTATTGGTATTTCAAAAATCTCATTCTACACTCCTCACAAGTGTATTTTTCTTTCTAAATATAGAAAATTTAGAGTGTAGAATGAGAATTTTAGAGTACCAATAACAATTCCCTATTGATATAGGAGAGAATTTTGTGCTATGACGATAAATCGCAAAATGTTAATGTGTCAATAAAATTTTACACATATTTAACACATATATGGTGCTGATTTTCACATTTTTTTCAGCTTCTACTCTTTTTTTTTTTTGGAACAAACGATATTATCTATACTAAGGGGTGGGTTTAGCCTCACAATGAGCTAGCAATAATGTGACTCAAATTCATCTTTAGCGAGAATCGAACTTAAGACCTCTTTTTTACAAGTAAGGAAGAATACCATTAGACCATAGTACTAAATGGTAACTACAAGATTAAGCAAAATGCGCGTTTATCATTTAATTAGATATCTATCCTTTGTCAAAAACAAAAATATATTTCACCTCTCCAAATCAAAATCCCATGATTTTTGTTTTATAATAAAACCATTGACCAAAAGTTTAAGAAACATACCCAAAAATATTAAATATAGGACAAATTAAATAAAAGAAAAGGCAATAAAACAAAATTAAAAAGGAGAAACAATAGGATAAAGGTGCCCCAAAAAAGAAGGCGTTTTATGGACCATATTTTACACAGAAGAAAATGACATAATGCAAATAAGACATTAGAGTGGTCGTAATGCCTAGAGTGAGTGGCCTTAGAGATTCCAAGACAGATAATTAATGCTAATTGGATAAAAAAAAAGATAATTAAAGTTAATTAACCCTTGATATGGTAACAAGTTAATGATGAAAACAAATCCCCCATTGATTAATCGAGATTTCCCAAATTAATCTGTATATTTAGCAGTAAAAACACAGAGATAATCAGATAAACCCCACCACTCTCTCATAATAATCCCAACCCAAAAGCCCTCTAAACCTCTCTCTCTCTCTCTCTCTCTCTCTCTCTCTCTCCCCCCTCTCCTCCCTAATTGTTTTAGGTAGAGAGAGATAAGAGCAAGGTGACCCCCTCTACTCTCTAAACGCCGTTTAGGGGGGACCTTTTGCCTCCGAAAAACGCCGTTTACTTTCAACGTAAATCGCCATTGTGGCACGTGCGTTTCAAATAATTTTCTCTTATTTTTCTTCCGTTTTTGTTATTTATGGTCATGGCCTCGGTGCAGCAGGTGACCCTGATCCCCGCTGACGGCGACAGTAACGGCGTTGACGCCCGCCACCCCACGTTAGCCGACACCGGTGGTGACGACTCCAGCAAGGCGCCGAGGCTGCCACGCTGGACGCGACAAGAGATTCTCGTGCTGATAAACGGTAAGCGGTACGCGGAGAGCCGGGGCGGGGTGCGGGCACCGAGGTCGGACTTCGGGTCGGGTCAGTTGGAGCCCAAATGGGCGGCGGTGTCGAACTATTGCAAGAAGCACGGGGTGAACCGGGAGCCGGTCCAGTGCCGGAAGCGGTGGAGCAATTTGGCCGGGGACTTCAAAAAGATCAGGGAGTGGGAGGCGCAGAGGAAGGACGAAACGGAGTCGTATTGGGTGATGAGGAACGACCTGAGGAGAGAGAGGAAGCTGCCGGGGTTTTTCGATAAAGAAGTTTACGATATAATGGAGGCGGTTCCAGGTACTCCGATTACCCTGGCTTTGCCGGGTCCGAACCGGGTGGAGTCCGAGGAGGTGAAGGAGGAGGGGAGGGCGGAGGAGGCTGAGAACTTGTTCGATAGTATACAGAGGCCGACTGAGGAGGGGTTGTTTTCGGATGACGAGTCTGGTCGGAGCCCCGAAAAGGAAGTCCGGTTCAAGGAGGGTCCGGGGATTTCAGCTCCCTTGCCAATATCAGGTATATTCAAATACAATTGACTCATTTTGGATAAAAAGAGTTGATTTTGGGGTGGAAGCTTCAAAATTTGGTACCAAATTGGGCTGCATTTTAGTTGGGTTTTGATGAATGTCTTATTGTCTTTGGTGTTTGTAATTGGTTTGAATTTTTTTTTACAGCGAAGTGATTTTCGAACTCCCTCTTTCTTCCATGCACTCGACTCGTGTTTTCTGGCCTTTAGATTGAAGAAATCAAAGGCGAATCAAGGAACAGTTTTTGTTTTCTAGACCGTGAATCGAGAAAAATGAAAATGGGGACGAGTGCAAAAGGAGAAAACGGGGGTGCGAAAGTTACTACCTTTGTATTGTGGGTTGAAAAAAAGAATGATTTTGGGAGTCAGTGATGGGTGATGGAAAATTTAGTGGTTGAAGCAGGTCCATTGTGTCTGTATATGCTTAAAAGTTAGATATAATTTGTGGTGGGGGTGGAGGTTGGGGTGGGGGTGGGTTGGGGTGAAAAGGGATCAAAGATTATGAATGCTTTTGGGTCTTGAGAATTAATTGGGGTTTTAGGTAGACAGCATTACTGAAATTTCAAATGTTGTTTTGTTGGATGTAATTGTTAACAGAGAAGGTGTACAAACCAACACCACAAGGACATCAAGAACCTCAAGCACATCAAGGACAAGGTAATTCTGTCTGCCTCAACCCTTACCACGAAAAGGAAACTAATCCTTGAGCCACAAACAAAACATCGTATTGGGAATTAGCTGTTATGAAACTTGCCAGCTTGAAAATTGAAGAACCTTCTCATCAGACTGAAGCAACTTTCAAAATTTTCTTAGTTTTGTCGATGGAGTATGATTTTTCTTTTCTTTTCATGCCTTGTCCAGCTTCCCCGTAAATACAGTTATGAATGAATGCACAGACAACCTCTTTGGATTAATTCCGAGATATAATGTACATGTATTGCCGTTTTGCTTTGTGTTCATCTGCTTCATAGGTTTTCTTTTACTTTTGTTCTTTGTATGTTCTCGTTTAAGCTTACCCCCAAGAACCTGTTAGCTTATGATGCCGGGATACAGTTTATCGCTTCTTTTGAATTTAGTTGAGGCGATTAGTCGAACATGGACTTGGTTTAAGTAACATTGGTAAATATGTCTGCCGAAGTTAGGGTGAATGCATCTTTAAGAGGAAACAGATCAAAGTTTAAGCAAGACCAATTTCTCTGTTGCAAATTGCAATCCACATGTTCGACATAATTTGGCCAAATGTTAGGGCAATTTGTAGATTACCAACTCTATGTGGTCACTGAGCACTGAATACTATTGTCTACAGGTGCAGCAGGCCCAAAACAGCCAGCTTCGATCCCAGAGATTGGATCTACCTCTCAAGACCGAAAGAGGAAGCGTTTTGCAATGGAAGGAGACGAGGAAGGATCCACTCTGGAGAACCAGTTGATTGATGTCATGGAAAGGAACGGCAAAATGCTGGCTGACTACCTCCATGCTCAGAACTCCCATTCTCAACTCGACCGAGAGCAGAGGAAAGAGCATTCCGATAACTTGGTTGCCGTTCTTAACAAGCTTGCAGATGCATTCATGCGAATCGCTGAGAAATTGTAGCACAGAAGTCAGTGTATATAGAGAGAAGTCCTCTTCAAGAACCCCGTAGATGTTAGCGGAGGCTGAGAAATTGGTGGATTAAAATTTGATCATTTTCTATCTTGGGATGGCAGCGTCCGGTAGAGTATTTACACCTGTCATTCCTCATTTTATTTTTCAATTTTTTTAATTCTCCTATTTTTCTTTTTGGTGTGTCACCTTTGTGGCATATTTTCCCCATTTATATTTTATAGGTTCCATACACACAAGGGTTTACAAAATTTTACAGGATTTAGCACCATGTTTAATGTTTTTCTGTCGTATAAATGCCCCTCGTGGTTAAATTCCGTCCGTTACCAATCTCAATACATGCGCATCACTTGCATTTGTAAATGGCATCCAAACTTTTTTAATTGAACAGAAATTAGTAACCAAGTTACCACGAGGGCGTCTCGTGGCATCATTACGAGTTTATACCACGAGTAATATTGACATTTGACTCCCACCATATACACACCAATGCAGTGATAACACTCTTGTCGGATAACCCATCACTCCCCAAAGCCATGAGGCTACATGATTGCGTGGTTTCAAGCGCGAGAGAACAAAAATTCCAAAACATCAACAATCGGACTCGATCAGATACTGGTTTTTTCCGATACTTCCGACCGGATTTCTGTACACAAGCACTTGCAACTGCTGCACTTGGTTGCGACCCTTCTTCCTCGACTGCATTGACATCACTTTGGACTTCATTCAACAGCTGCAAAACCGACTGGGACGCCTTGTGAAATTCTTTGTTTTTAGTTTCCTAGTCTGTTGTGGTTTGGGCGGGACGTGTGAGATTGGGATATTTGTACACCTAGTTCATCAAATGGGCCGAATATTTAAAATGAGTTACTTCTCACACGCTCTTCTCGATTTCAGTCGGATCAAACGAGCTGAAGAAATGGGCAAAAATTCACGAGTTTTTGGGAGGTAAAAAGGTTTGCGTGAGTAACACTACCCTTTAAAATTAATACACACAATCAGTGGGTCCCACTTATGGTTACCTGAATTTAGATCAATATGGCTAACTGGAGTTAGATCAAGCAGGTTCACTGCAACGTAGCGTAATGTCTGACTCATTATTAGATTAGAACGCTACGATAGCGGCGAATCTAATTGTAAGACCATCTCCAACCGAAGGGTCCAGAGGGCCGAAAATAGTCCGAAAACCGTCTCCAACAGAGGGCTAGGCCAAAGGGCCTGGCTAGCCTACTTTTTTTTTTTTTTTTTTTCATTTGCCCAGCCCACTTTAGGATTTAGGGGTTAGGATTTTTCTTTTGTCCCAGCCCAATTTTTTTTTATGCCCAGCCCACTTTTTTTTATTTCTAATTTTTTCTTACACCATTTCTCACATATTTTTCACTATTCCATACTATCTTACCTCATTTTATTTCAATTCTTCACATTCCATACTACTATAGCCCTTTGGCCCACAGTTGGAGATGATTTTTTGTCACAGGGCTATGTTTGGCCTATGGCCCTCTGGCTTCTCGGTTTGAGATGGTAAGAAATATAGCCCTGCACTGTTCATTAAAATATTAATTTCTTAGAGGACTAGAGGGCTAAAACGAGCCATCTGGCCCTCCTTCGATTGGAGATGGTCTAAATTACTCTCCGTGAGGAAGCTTGATTTATGGACGGATTAGATTGGAATCAAGATTCTAATTTCAATAAAAAATATTTGCAGAATGAAATTCTCTTTCTAAATTCGTTACAATTTTTACACAATTATTGGTTTAGCGGGACTATTTTTACACAAATCATGTACAACGAATCATTATGTACGTTAATGTCAAATTTAGATGTCACCTATCTAACTATTTTATGCACAATTATTGGTTTATGGTTAACATTTTGGTGCATTATGTTGACAAATTTTGGAAACCCTAATGAAATGGGGAAGGAGAATACGACCTCCAACACCTTTACCAAGCCCTAGTTAGGGTTTTGGTTTTGGAGTTATGCAAAGAGACTCTTGTGCCAAAACTGAATAACGACAATGAGACTCATTGGTTTGGTCTCTGAAATTGTCCCAGAACAAAAAATATATAAGGTGAGCCCTCGTTGTTTTCTTGATGAGATATGAAACAGACTTCGGATGGGCCTAGCTCTTGCTCTACGTATTGTCTATGAACGACAAGTGTTGGGATTCTTTAGGACCCCATACCCTTGGTGAATAGGGTCAAATATTAATGGGGCTCAAACAAATTCATTTGCCCATGTCTTCTTCGTTCTTTTCGAAAAATTTGTTCGATGCTTACATAGCATTGGATGATACGAGTGAAATTGAAAATTGAAAATCTTAATAGCTGTACAAATAAAATCTAACAATTAAAACACTTGTGGAGCATTGAAGCCACATCACTTCTTCTAGACGACAAAAACGATGTTGAATGACTAGTCATTTATTTATTTTTACTAAATGACGAACTTCTGATATGGCGTCGTTAGATGTGCAACTTGAGCTAGTTAGGCGAGTTAGATGGTCAACCTAACCCTAAGCAACATTAATTATTCATGTTTCGGCTGTGTTCGGATTCATGTGGGTTTATTTGCGTCCGAGTTTAAATTATCGTTGCCAAGGAGAATTTGAACTTGAAAGTTTTAACATACTAACTGATCCTCAATAACAAGATGCATTCATTTGGCGATTGGTGTTTAATATTAACAACTTGTCTAAGGTAGGTAAGACCAAAAATAAATATTTAATCATCTCAAAAAAGATAGGAAGCAGCAAATCGAAATATTAGAGCCTGATTAAGCGGGGATTAATAGTTTAAGGATTGAAAGCAACTTGTTGATCATATTCTTTTCATATACAAGAGCTAAAAAAGCAACACCATGTTTCACTTTAGTTCCTCCTCCATTGGCCATGTCCATATCTGTCGGTGCTTTACCTTTTTCTTTTCCTTATTTTTCTTCCTCCTCCTTTCTTTTTTCTCTCATTCCTCAGCAATCTTGGTTGTCGCATAATGCACCACACCTGTTTAAATTTCAATCCTGGATCCTCCTCCCAGGAGTTCCAACCAAAACAAGATTTTTTTGTCCATCGTTGCAGTATGTATACATATCTTCTTTTGTTGTCCGGCCAAATTTTGCATGCAACTAAAGACGGAAGAGTATTGTGGTAAAAAAAAAAAAAAACAGGAGAGCAAGAGACTTGTAGTTCAACTGGTTAAGAGTTTATTTTTATATCTAAAGTCTTTTGTTCAAATCTTTTATGCTCAATGTCGTTTGTATAAGAAACAACTAGTGGAAACTGGAAAATTGCATTGAGTGATACAAAACTAAAGGGAGCGCGGATCCGTGACACCACTTTTTTTACACAATTCTTGACACAAGTTTTTGTGGGACCCATTCCGTAATGTATTTCAATAATTTGAACCGTCTACCTAAAATCTTTCTCAAAGATTATGTCTACCTAAAAATCACCTAAATCTGAAACTATTTGACCGATAGATTAAGGATTTAGGGTTTCTTTGTAAAATCATATTCGTTCATTTTCTTCCCAACAAATGAATGTCTTAATGGTTTTGGATTTGTCTAGTTTTTTACAAGGACGATCTATGAATAATGTTTTAAAAGATAGACAGTTTAGATCGTTGAAATACATTAGGAGTGGGTCTCATAATAACTTATGTACAAAAAAAGTGGTGCCATTGATCCGTTCCTAAACTATAATTGGATAAACTTATTTCATTAATTAAACTGCTACATTTCTACACTAGAATTGGAAAATAGTCTAATATCATGCTACACACGTAACAAAAAACTTTTAAGAATAGTCTTGTATGTACAAATTGAGAGAAGTGAAGTACGTACGATGAGCTTTACAAAAAAGACACCATGTTTTGATACCATGACTAAGGAAGTTGAGATTCCGTAACTTATAAGTTCGTACAAAATCTCTTAATTTTTCAACGTGTGATTCACTTTGAACAATTCGTTTGTATAATTTGATTGATGATTAGTCCCCTGCATGCCTAGAAGGCTATGACACTTGTTCCTCATAGGCAACTTTCTGCTTATGTATGCAACTATGTGCATGGTACGAATTAAAGATTCTCTAATACATCACATGGTTTGGCTAAACTTCAAGTGTTTTGTGTCTGACCCGTACAAAGTGGTAAACTTATTTTACAATTATTTACTGAGTTAATTGGTAATTTATTTTACAATATTAATATTATTACAGGAATCTTTGTAATGCTAGATGATAAATGCAGAGCTCCATTTGGAGTGGACGATAATTTTATTCAGAAAGTGAATGTGTACCTATAAAATTAAATAATTTTTTTTATAAATAATGCAAAAAAATAAACGCAAATGGTCAAAAAGTGAAGAAAAAAGGCCACATAAATAGTCACATTCTTTACTTTACTTTCTTCCTTTTTAAGAAAAAAATGCCATCCACTACTGTGAAAAAATGAAAAGCAAAATACTTCACCATCTCCAGCAGGTGCTTCTCCACATTGAGACAATTTGAATCCTGTATGGTAAAACCATGCTCAATGATAAAGGAAGAACTAGTCTGAAAAAAATTGAACCATATTCGGATATTCCTTCAGGAATCTATACCACACTTGTAGTTCCAATGGTAGAGTCCCATTTTAATTAATGATGAACATAGGTTTCAGTCTCGACAACGTCACTATTCAATAAACGCTCATTGCTTTTTTTTTTTGGAACTTTAACGAAAAGCTTCAGGTACTGTTCATTTTAACGAAAAACTACATTTTTACACTAAAAAATCAATCATGATACTATTCATTTTACCCTTTATTTTATCCTTATAATTAAAACTTAAAGTTTTCAAGTCATTTTCATTAGTTTTCCCTTTTTTATTAGTACTAACAATATTACTTGTTGGTTGTCACTTGTCATCACGGCAATTCAAGTTTGAAATGCAATGGTTGAAGAGAAAGATCATACATACATATTATTTAATTTACAAAATTTAATTTAAAAATTTGATCTTCCAACATTATCTAATAAATTAATAATAGGAGAAAATCTCTTGGCAAACAGACCATAAGCGGAAGATTTTCTAATCCATGTACGTGGAAGTGGTCCATGGGCAACCTGATCAATTTCCCAGTCCCCCAAATTTCTAAATCTGAAAAAATGGGTGATATGTTTGCATTTTAATTAATATATGGGAAGTGTTATTGATACTTCAAAAATTTCATTTTATACTCTTCAGAAATGTATTTTTTCTAAATATATAAAGTTTGGAATGTAAAATGAAAAATTTGGAGTGCCAACAACAATTTCCTAATATATTGGTAATTGCATAACACACTAAATTTTTTGAGTGTCTGCTATAGTTCGAAAGTCCACTGTTGTCGCCAATAAACGTTTGTTCGGGTGGTAAGGTTTCTGTTTTGTGTGTCGCCTTATCAAGATTCGAGTCCCAATGCCAATAAATTATAATGAAGGGCGATTTGTAAAAATCAACAAAAAAAAAAAAAACATGAACCCCTCAGCAAACCCTCAGAGGGATTTGTGGCGCACCTTCACCCTGAACGGGGTAATCTCTCCTCCTCCTAAACTTTTTGTTACCCACTAAAATAAAATTCCAGTGGTGTCAGTCGGGCATGGATATGGAGGGAAATTTACGGCGGGCCCCACCTTACTGAAGTGGCCATAGTGTGCGTGACAGAAGCATCTCTTTCACTCCCATTCTTCTCAACTGGCCGCTTGGTGGCGCGTCTCTCAACAGCCGAATTCGTAACAGCCGTCGGATCCTAACGACAAGCCATGAGTAAAAATCTATCAGGACTCAGCCCACGAGCCGATGAGGCGCGTTGGTACGACTAGTTGTCCGCGTCTCCCGTACCCTGTAAAGTTAACCACTGTCAGAGAAACTTTGAAGACTAATCCTGCACCGGAGAACACAAAAGCCCAAAACGACATCGTACGCTAAGCAGCGCTGCCGCTCAAATTCTCTTGTAAAATTGCCAAAGCAGTTTGAAAATCCCTAAATCTAATTGCTGAATTATTAATTTCTAGTATATTGTTAATCTTTGATTAATGAATCGTTTGATTGATTTCAAAAAGTTCAACAATTGTGATTGTAAAATAATCGTTTCAGCCAATTTTTTTTATTTTTATATTAAAAAAAAAAAATGTACAACCAGATTGCGATTTATACGAAGAATAATGACTTGTTATATAATATTATTGAAGAGTTCTGCGTTACACAGTCATTTAAAAGAAGTTATGCGTTACACCAATTACAAGAAACGGCTTCTTCTACATAGATGCGATATGAAATTTTTGAAACGGCTGATCCCAAGCCAACAAGCTCCCCGTTTTACGAGCGTTAGGCGGGAACGTTTATCGTATGTAGTCTTACTCTTGTTTTTCAAAAAAATATTTGTACGACTCGAACGCGTAATATTTTGGTTACAAAGAAGCAATCTTTCCGTTGCGTCAAAACTCATCCTCAAAATATCACACATCGTAAACCACTCTATGCTTAAATTTTAGTGTTCTGTTGACATGTGAGTTAGTAACAGTATGCTCTCACTCGACCAACTTCATCCTTTCCAACAAGCAACAAGTAAGTCAAATCTCGCAATTAGCAAAAGAGGGGGGAGAGTAGAGAGTAGAGAGTAGAGAGAAGGAAGCACCAAAGTATTGTCAGGTGTCTGTCGCACTGTCTCTTGCGACGTTTTCAGGTTAATTGAAAAATGGCCTAATCGCAACCGAATCGAACACACACACACACACACAAACAGTCGCTCTCAATTCCCAAGACTCCAATATGATGTAATTATAGGTGTATCTATAGGCGGCTTAAGCTTAACAAAGACTCAAACTTCCGTGTGAAATGTCCTCTGGCCTCTTTCTTTCTTCTAAGGGTTCCTTCTCTCTCTTCTTTTGGGGTGGACCGTACTGCTGCTTCTTCTAGGGTTTTGAAGCTGAACATTTAAAATAGTGAAAAAGGGAAAAATAAAAAAGGGTTTTTGGTTTGGTGGGTGCTCTGTAGCTCTGAGTTGGGAGTGAAATTCATGCGGGCTGGAGGTGATTTGGGAGATACAGATTGATTTGGACTTGGGGTTTTCCTAAATTGTGGGGTTTGATTGGACTGAATCTAAAATGTGCAAAGATCTTGGTGACCGAGATTGAGTGCTTGGACTCGGCGGAGAAGATGGAGAATCGCCTGAGTTGCTGTACTGATTGATATTTTTGTCGGAAGAGAAATCAAAGCTCTCAAAAATGCATTTCACTAAGCTCGATGACTCTCCTATGTTCCGCAAGCAGGTTCTCTCTATCTCTCTCTCTTGTGGGTTATTTGGTTGCATGGTTTTTGTTCTTTCTTCCAATGCCATGTTTGGTTGCTGAGAAAATCCGTGAGAGAAACGAAAGTTTGGATTTTGAATCTCGTTTGGGGAGTTGGTGGGTGGTGATTTCTGAGCAGAGAAATGGAGCATGTGCTGCTAATAGTTGTACATGTTATAGATTTAGTTGCATTGGTTACAATCATCATATGCCGCATCCCTTAAATTGCTGAATTGTGTAATTTGAAATGAATTGATGGGAGTTATGGAAGTTAAAGTTGAAGAATTTATAGTTTGCTACTGTTGTTTCCGAGTTGTAAGACGGTCCGAACTTTGTTATGGATAGATTAATTATCTTCCGATTGCTAATTGCTTGCATTTTTGTTTCCATAGTACTGTATATCTGTTAAACTTTCAATGATTTCGGATCCCATTGAAAAACACAAAGTGATTTTGCACTTGTATTCTAGACAGAGGGCCGAAGATATCAACATTTGGAAAGATGTATGTTTCGATAGGATTGGATATGGTGTTATATAACCCCGACTTGTTAAATCTGCTTATGCCCTGGTTGGCTTTAGATTACTCAGGCTCTAAAATCATCAAGTGCAGCCTATATTAAACAGCTCCGCCCTCCCCCTTCTAATCATATTTACTTTGTGATGCGTGCGATGGCCTACATCACTCTTCCTATCATTGCATTCTGGTTATACCCATTATACATGGGCAGTGAACTTTTGCTAACAGATGTTACTGATGCTATTCATACTTGTGTCTGTGTTGTGACATGATTACTAGTCATAAGCTTGGCTGGGGTATGTAGTAATTGATGAAACTTTTGTCGGTGCAGATACTATCCATGGAGGAAAATGCGGAAACTTTGAGGGAGAGAAGTTTGAGGTTTTACAAAGGATGCCGAAAATACACGTATGCCTAATCTTTTGATGCGTTTTTATATTATTTCATCTACAAAAAACTCGGGGCAGAACTTTTGAGTTCATCAATTGTTGTGTATTCAATTACATTTCTGATGATGTCAAATGTAAATTTGGCACCACAAAAACTTGACCACCCAGTATCTTATGCTTTTGCACTTTCAATAGCTCTCAAATATGGAGAACATCCAAACTTTGATACTAATATAACATGTGATCAAGTGGTTCTGGATCTTCCTTCATCATCCTTTTTTTCTGAATGAAATTAACCCTCACTAGACTTGAATGTTGAGTTTGTCAGGGAATTGCTTAAGGCCCTTTCTTTTTCGTTTTGCTGGCAGTGAAGAGCTTGGGGAAGCATATGATGGGGACATTGCTTTTGCTAGCGCCTTAGAAACTTTTGGCGGGGGGCATAATGATCCAATCAGTGTGGCTTTTGGAGGTATGCCAAATTGTCAGCATAAAGAGTACCAAATCAAACATTGATGATTAACATATCAATAGTTGAACTCCTTTCTTCTTCACTAGGTCCTGTTATGACTAAATTTACTATCGCATTGAGAGAAATTGGGACATACAAGGAAGTTCTTCGATCCCAGGTAATAACTATGTTTTACTTGTAATTACATGTCAAATCTATTGCTGCAAGCTAATTGGCTTCATTATGATCTTGCAATCAAAATAATTTTGCCCGTAGTTCATGGAATATCATTTCAATATACTATTTGAGAAACAGATATTAGTTGAAACTTTAAATGGTTTGTTCTTAATTTTGGCTTGTGATGAATTCCTTTTTGAAGCTAGATATTATTTCCATCTTTCAATTTTTGCTTTGGAAAGTAGTTTTACTTGAGATAAAGAAACTCAACTTTGTACATGTCATGGCTAACCGTTATACATTGCGGCTTATGCAGTCACTACAAGCTTTAGGGGGATTAGCTTCTCTAGTCCTTACATATATCAAATGCATTCCATGCTCTTCATTTCCAAGCTCTCTGTGTTTTGCTGCCTGTTGGATGAATAGTTTATTCTTTATCATGGATAAGGTGAAGATGTTATCTTGTATAACCTGTTTTTCTCTTCCCCGTACAGGTTGAGCATATGCTAAATGACAGACTGTTACAGTTTGTGAATATTGATTTGCATGAGGTCAAGGTATGGTGAAAGAATTGTGGGTTAGGCCATTTAAGTTTATCTCTTAGTTTTTTCAATATCGAGTATTGTCCTTGTGCAGGAAGCGCGGAAACGTTTTGACAAGGCTAGCCTTGTTTATGACCAGGTGTGCTTCATATTCTTAATTAATTTCATACATCTTCCAGCTATATTGATGTTAATGTAACAATTTGATTTTTGTTTTGGTATTGGACACTTGGTTTGATACTTTAATACCATGTACAGGCTCGTGAGAAATTTCTCTCACTGAGAAAAGGCACAAAGAGTGACGTGGTTACCCTTCTTGAGGAGGTAATTTGTGGTGCTAATTTCTCTTTTTATTTTATTTTATAGACCTGTGTTCTTGTCTATATTATTGGAAACTATCCATTCTTACATTCTAATACGACTTAAGAGATATTGCAGGAGCTTCATAATGCAAGGACTACATTTGAGCAAGCTCGTTTTAGCCTGGTAACTTTCTCGTCTCATTCTTCCAGAAATCAACGAGTTCATGCCATCGAGACCTTGGATTTATGATTTGGACCTTTCTATTCCCAGGTGACTGCTCTTTCTAATGTTGAAGCGAAAAAGAGGTTTGAATTTCTGGAAGCGGTCAGTGGAACAATGGATGCACATCTTCGATACTTCAAACAGGTAGACTGAAAGTCAGGTTTTCTCTACGTTTCAGTTGCTTTATCACTACCATGCTGACCTTAAACTGTTGCCATGTGAAGGGTTATGAGTTGTTGCATCAAATGGAGCCATATATTAATCAGGTTTGTTCTGAACTTTTTTCGTATGCTTGTAATAAGAATCATTTTAAATTGGACCTCTTATTATTTCCTAGGTCTTGACATATGCTCAACAATCAAGAGAAAGATCCAACTATGAACAGGCTGCTCTTCATGAAAGGATGCAAGATTACAAACGACAGGTTGATCGAGAGAGTAGGTGGTTTTCTAATGGTTCTAATGGATCTCCCAATGGGGATGGGATACAAGCCATTGGTAGAAGTTCGCATAAAATGATAGATGCTGTTATGCAGTCTGCTGCAAAGGGAAAGGTTTGATGAAGCTTCATATTATTGCCTTTAATTTATTAATGTGACCTATGTTCAACTTCTTTATGCATTTTGATGTTGCAGTTGTTTTTATTTCATCACCACATTTAATACTATGGACAAAATTTAACAGTAAGCAATAATCAGGTTCAAACCATTAGGCAAGGTTACCTCTCAAAACGTTCCTCTAACTTAAGAGGTGACTGGAAAAGAAGGTTTTTTGTTCTTGATAGCCGAGGAATGCTCTATTACTATCGGAAACAATGCAGCAAACCATCTGTAAGTAATTTTTACAAGAAGTTAGGACGCAGAATGCTTGAAGTTTGTCCTGTGTTTTTTTATTTTATATTAATATCACGTTTTGTTATTTTGTTTGTCTATAACTTTTAGGGATCTGGTAGTCAACTTTCTGGTCAAAGGAATAGTTCTGAGCTTGGTTCTGGACTACTGAGTCGGTGGCTTTCTTCTCATTATCATGGTGGAGTGCATGATGAGAAATCCGTTGCTCATCACACAGTGAATCTGCTTACATCAACTATCAAAGTTGATGCTGACCAGTCAGATCTGAGGTTTTGTTTCAGAATCATTTCACCGACAAAGAACTATACTTTGCAGGTTCGATTCAGCGTAGCTGGCCCTTGTGAGCTTAGGCTTGCTATGTATTTATCTGGTTTTTGAACCTGCCAGTTTGGCGAGTTTTTTATAGTTATTTTTATCTAGTAGTTCCTGCAATGATATTGATTTATGCTTGTCAGTGCAGGCAGAGAGTGCACTTGATCAAATGGATTGGATTGAAAAGATAACAGGGGTTATTGCTTCATTACTTAGCTCTCAAGCTCCTGAGAGGGTAATTGTGTTTTGAAAGTTTTACATGATTATGTGGCCATTGATTTTCTTAGTCTCATTGATGAGTTTGGTCCAATTGTAGTTTCTGCCTGCTAGTCCCATGGGAAGCCATCGTCATTCTGCCAGTGAGAGTAGTTCGTTTGAGAGTTCTGATTTTGATCACACTGGAGTTGAAGAACTTGTGTCCGAGAGGAGCCTTACTTCTGCAAATTCTGAGCGCCCATTGAGAAGCTCACATCAAAGATCATCTTTAAAAACCGAAAAGACAATTGACATGCTACGACGAGTATGTGGGAATGATAAGTGTGCTGATTGTGGTGCCCCAGAGCCAGATTGGGCATCATTAAATCTTGGTGTTCTCGTTTGTATTGAGTGCTCCGGTGTTCATCGTAATCTTGGTGTACATATCTCAAAGGTTAATCACAATATTTTTCGTACTCAAGCCTTTTCACATTTTATATCTGCGAGTCGTGCACTCTCTGAACAAGTGTTGTGTAACGCCCATCAAATAACTATTATATTTTTCATGTTCTTGCTTGCTCTACTTTACTACACATACAATTTCAAGTATTTATCAAGTAGGAGTCTAAAGAACCTTACTCATATGATTCCTAATTGCCTAATAGTAATGTGGTTTACTTTTCAATAATAGCAATAATGAAGTTTTGAGATTTTCATTAACATGGAATGTGTAAACTGGCCAATGGTATGTTAAATCTTTTTCCAAGGTTTTATTTTGTTTTACAATGAATTGTGAGTGCAGTTACAGGAGAATTAAGGATTATACAAATGCTAACTTGGTAAAGTAGTAAATATGCAGGAAATTACCAAATGTTGTTTTGGATTGTATATTTGTATATTGACAGTAACATTTTTGTAATAGTTCTTTTTGTTTATATGTACTGATCCTATAAAAAAATTAGTGTCTGTACCAGTTACTGAATTCCTGCAACTTTTCTTCTCGGTGTCTTTTATTGCAGGTAAGGTCTCTTACACTGGATGTTAAAGTGTGGGAGCCTTCCGTTATAAATTTGTTTCAGTCTTTGGGTAATGCCTTTTCCAACTCTGTCTGGGAGGAACTTTTGCAATCAAGAACTGCCTTTCAGGTTGATCTTATATCCACAGGGTAGGGATTCTCTGTCATAACTCTTTCGAGTATTGTATTTATTTCTTCTCTACTGGACTGTTGCGAGATTTCAATTGTATTCTTCTGGTGAAGGTCATACAAGTCTGATAAAAAACAGCTAGTTTTTATCAGCAAACCCAGTCAGAGTGATTCTATACCAGTAAAGGAGAAATTCATTCATGCAAAGGTATGTCTTTTCATGCCTCACAGTTACTAGTTGGATGACTGGAAGGCATTTCAATATTTACATTCTAATTATCAAATTTTTTATTCTTACACTTGCTGTTTTGAAAATGGGTTTTGGTTGAATTTTTCAATTCACTGAAATTGAAAAAGTAAACAATTGAATTGGATTCAGTTGGATGATACCAACGAAATCGAGCGCTAAGGCCTATTTCTTATTGAATTAACCGATCAACTTAACTTGTTTTGCTGTCGAACATTTATAAGGTTGTAGTATTAAATGCGAAGTTGATAAGGAAGCAATAGTTTTAGAACATCAGCCCAATCTAAAGAACACATATTTTCTAATACTAAAGACAAAAAAGCAATTTTGTGTAGACTGTAGTTTGAGACTGAACCTTTATCGGCTCGTTGAAATACTTGTCATCCTGTCTTTTACTGCTTTTAGTGATCATGTCTTACAGATCTTGCAATAACGGCTGTATAACGGCATAACAGTATTGTTCCTGTATGACATGGATGAACCTTGCTTGAGTTCATCTTAGTTTTTACAAGACTAATGATTTGGGGACTACCTTTTGTCAACTTATGATACATGACTATTCTTGAAGATCTCCTATTATATAACGAACTGATCTCCTTACTACCTGCTACTAGCGGAAAATCTACGGACTGCTTCAGAAATGTGGACGTTAATGTGTATTCTTTTGTTAATCACAGTATGCAGAAAAGCTTTTTGTCCGGAAACCAAAAGATGCACAATATACTCATTTGGTAGCACAACAGATTTGGGAGGGTGTTCGGGCTAATGACAAAAAAGCTGTATATCGTCACATTGTTAATTCTGAACCAGATTTGAATGTGGTGTATGAGCAAGCGTCATGTAACTCTTCATTAACCCTTGCCAAAGTAATGCTGATGCATGAGCAGACTAGCCATGACCAAGGTTCGAGCTGCTTAGCTGGGGATTCATTGGACAAGTCGTCACATAGCTCTTCAAACTTGAGTGGTACAAGTGAAGGCCAGCAAGTGGAGGATCTAGATGGGTGCACTCTTCTCCACCTTGCTTGTGAAACTGCAGACATTGGCATGCTTGAACTCCTCTTACAGTATGGAGTGAATATAAATGTGACTGATTCAAGAGGTCACACACCACTCGACCGTTGTATTCTGAGAGGCAAAAACACATTCGCAAAATTGCTTCTTACAAGGTGAATATCTCATAGTTGGATCTGCAGTTTTTTAAAACCCATGCATTACATTTTCCTAATCTGTGCATACATATTGAACTATCTAGCTGTCAGCTTCTTTCACAATGCTGTGTTTCCACCTCTGTTTTTATGATTCGCTACTGAAGGGGGTTCTATTGCATCTGCAGGGGAGCTGATCCACGAGCATTAAATGGGGAAGGGAAAACCCCCCTCGAACTGGCAGTGGAGTCGAACTTTGATGATAGCGAGGTCCTTGCTATGTTATCGGACTCCAATGGATGAAACTCTCATATTAGCAACCAAACTAAACTATCTGAGTGCAACTTCATAGGTGCTGGATGATGTTTATCCAAAGGGACAAAGGTATCACATTTGTGTAATATAGTCCGTAAATTTGAGAGTTTGTTATCCTCTGAATGAAATATCAGGAAGTGTTTTGTGGGTTTTGAGAGTGGTAGGGTGGTGCCTACCGATGGGGGTGCATTGTTGAACAATGTCTGCCAGGGTTGTAATGGCTCCGGTGGTCTTAGCCGAAAGCCTGCGGTAGCTTTCGGCCAAGGGGCTCTGTAATGTGTTCTCTTTTGTTCATTCAGTTTTCTGCTTCCTTTCGGGGTGAAGCTGTTGTGAGGATTTAGTGTAGGCCATTGTGTATTTGTACATGATTTCTTGTAGTGGAAGCTTTTGGTGGCTGTAACTCTAAGAAGCTCAAAATTTCGACCTTATTATGTTATTCTAGGTTTAGGGTTTCTGAAGCCGCAATAGAAAAGGTTGATGCTATATTCCTTCTTATTCGTCTTTCAATTGTGTTAGAGAGTTGATTATAAATAGCAGATACGGGTTAAGCTAGTTAATTTGGACAACGTGATCAGAACTTTGCACCACGTGAAACCGAAACTTGCATAAAATCTGTACTACTCGTGTCATTGGTCGGATCCGTACATTTCGTATATTCTTTCAAAAGAGACGAGGCAATGAATTATACAGATTTGGAATGACGAAATTTGATCCATGTGAGAGTGAAAAAACAAAGTGAAATAAAATGTCAAATGTGTAGTTGGAGTGGCACTGACATTTTGTGAAGGTGAAGGGTGATGATGTGACGCTGGCTCTTGGAGTTGGCGTATCAGAGAGTCAGTCAAATGTAGCAAGTAGGCCAACCCCAGAACGTACCATACCAACTTACCAAGAGTGAGTCTCCCTCCAAGTCAAAGTTGAGTAAACCATATATGTTATGTTTAGTCGAATCCAGTATATTGTTGAATTTAAGGATACTGATTCCTGACTCTGTTGCCTAGTTTTTTCAACATCATTGCTACTTGAAAGGCATGTGTGTGGAATTATTCTTTTTATTTATTTTTACTTTTAAAGGAATCAGCTAGTGGTTTAGTCACGACAGTCCACTCGTTTAGGATCAACAAGACTCATAGAGGCATTTCAACGTCCATGTCCATCATCGTATGATTCACGAGCGTCAAGAATCAAATCCAGGACGTACCATATGAAATACGGAGTTGAAATTCGTTCCCAACTATTGTATCACCCCATGATGATTCATGTGAGTGGCATTTGTTAATTTGATTTTTAATAATAATAATAATACTATTGTTATGTTGGTTCAAGTTTTATAGCGATGAGTTCAATGTAATTAACTATGATTTCAAGTTCATGAAATTTCACCGAAACTTTGTAGAACAAGAATCAATGAATTTCAGCTATCCAATATTAATCATGTAATTTTTTGCATGCTAATATCCCAGTAATCTGAATTTCCAAAACTAATTTCACAACAAACTATGTGGTTAAATGGTAATACAGGGAACAACATAATTCCATTTTCTTCTTCAAATTTTCCTCTACTTTCCGAGCAACCAAACAGAGCAGTATTCAAAATTTCGGCCTCAACGAATAGAACCACATGGAGTAGAAATCCCATAGAAAAACAAGAACTTTTATACCTAGGATCGTCGTCGAAAAGTAGCCGGAAAAGGGCCCGAAACCGGCGGTGCTGCGAGACTTCCCGATTTCAATCTGCTCAACTGGGTGGCAGGTGACCTGCCCTTTGAAGGCCGGCCGACGAGGAGGAGAGCCAAGTCGGTGGCGACCTCGCCAGTGGCCGCACGGCGCCGTAAATTTGAAGCGTAGAGGTGCGACACTGTTCGCCCAAGGAGAGAGGAGAGGGAGGGGACTGGTACAGGTCTGACGCGCGGTATTGTGCCGACTGCTGGCTTGGCAAACGCTGTTCGTGTTGTTTTCGTATAACATCTGTTATCTTAACGAGTCGTGTCGTGTTACATTCATTATCTTAACAAGTCCTTAACAGGTCGGGTTGGTAAAGTGACTCAATCCGTTATGACCTGTTAAGAAAAATATATATATTTTTTTAAATTTGCACATACCACACATTGCCACATAAATATTACTTCAAAACATTAAAACACATTTGTCGTTTAAGTAGTACATCTATACTAGAAAATAAGAGTCTAATAAACAAACATTCATACACTACTAATCTATTACACAATATTAAGGCCTCGTTTGGCAGCTCGGACTGTACTGACTATTTTTGTCGGATAGGATAATTAGTCACCGGATAGTACTGACTAAATTAGTCGGACGTTTGGTGCAGTATCGGACTAATAACCGTATTATTTATACTGTGTTTGGTATTATACCAGATAGAAGAAAACAAACTTAAAATAAAAATAAAAATAAATAAATTAAAAAAAAACTGAAATCACCCACCCCATCCCCCCGGGCGCCAAAAAACTCCCTGCCTCCCTCCTTCGCTTTATCTCCCTTCTTCTTCTTCGTGTGCTCCCCTAAACCAAACCTCACCTTCCAAATTTGATTTAACACTCTATCGGATAAAACAATTGATGATTCAATAAAATAGGAAAAAAAAAACAAATTTTTACTAGTGAATTTCATCCTTGGATCTGCTCTCCAGACCTTCCTGCAGCCAAACCAGCACACGAACCCAGTATGCATGATATTATGAATTCACTAAAAAGCCAAGAAGTTGGAAAAATCTCCTAACCCATTTCTTCAACTGGGTTTGAATTTGCAACATACCCAACTCAGGGCGCACAAGCAAAAAAATAACATACATATCAAATTTTTTTTTTTAGATCTGAAAACTGAAAACCCTAAAATTTTAATTAAAACACAAATTTGCAATCAATTGAAAAAAAAAAATTAGAAGAAAAATAGGAGGAGGAGGGCAGAACAGTGAGAGAAGAAGAAGAAAAATTGCAGGAGGGCGGAACAAAGAAGTAGGAGGAGGAGAAGTTGCAGGAGGGCGAAACAGAGAAGGAGGAGGAGGAGGAGAACCTGGGAAAAATTGCAGGAAAAATTGAAAGAAATATTGCAGGAGAGCGGAATAGAGAAGGAGGAGGAGAAGTTGCAGGAGGGCAAAACAGAGAAAGAGGAGGAGGAGAAGTTGCAAGCGATGCGAGATGGAGAGAGCAAACGATTCGGGACGAAAGTGATGAGGACAAAGAGAGCGAGAGAGAGGTGCTTTCTACCCGACTAAATAATACCATCGTTTTGAGCGGTATAACTAAGCGGGTATCAACCGGATATAAGGGGTGGGCCCGGATTGTTTAATCCGGTGGCTATGCAATACGAAAGGACACCAAACACCGTACTCCATACTATTAATCCTATCCGATGTCCTATCCGGTGTACCAAACAAGGCCTAAATGTGCAAGGATATGCAAAATGAAGGAGTTTTTGTTTTCAAGGTTGTGAAGCCTTTCTCAAAAGTTTAAACCTTGCCAATGGAACTAAAAGCTTGCATAGTATTCCTTTTACAAAATCCTCAATTTTCATCTATCATCATAACATAAGATTTTGTGGTATCCATTAGTGTAAATATTTTAAATTGAAGATCAAATTCATTCATTATATTCATATAGGATCAAGAAGTGTAGTTGTAAAAAATCATCAAAATCAGAGTTAAAATAACCGTTAAATCGTGATTTTTCGTTGATAACTGTCGAAAAGTTTTGTCCCATTACTTGATATCTGAATGTTTGTTTTTTGCAATTTTTGGCGTATGCGATCTTGAAGCTTATACAAACAAGTTTGACGGTTGGATCATTGAAATTAGTTTTGTAGAATGCGTATCCCATCAAAACGATAGATTCATTAACACTTAGAGTTTATTTATACTTTCATAAAGTATAACATAAGATTTTGTGGTATCAACTAGTGTAAATATTTTAAATTGAAAATCAAATTCATTCATTATATTCATATAGGGTCAAGGAGTATAGCTGTAAAAAATCATCAAAATCGAAGTTAAAATAACCGTTAAATCGTGATTTTTCGTTGATAACCGTCGAAAAATTTTGTCCCGTTACTTGATCTTTAAATGTTTGTTTTTTGCAATTTTTGGCGTAAGCGATCTCGAAGTATATACAAACATGTTTAACGGTTGGATCGTTGAAACTAGTTTCGTAGAATGCGTATTCCATCAAAACAATAGATTTACTAACACTTAAGAGTTTATTCATACTTTCATTAAGTATAACATAAGATTTTGTAGTGTCCACTAGTGTAAATATTTTAAATTGAAGATTGAGTTCATTCATTGTATTCATATAGGGTCAATGAGTGTAGCTGTAAAAAATCATCAAAATCGAAGTTAAAATAATCGTTAAATCGTGATTTTTCGTTGATAACCGTTGAAAAGTTTTATCCCGTTACTTCATCTCTGAATGTTTGTTTTTTGCAATTTTTAGCGTATGCGATCTCAAAGCATATACAAACAAGTTTGACGGTTGGATTGTTGACATTAATTTCGTAGAATGTGTATCCCATCCAAGGTCTAAAATATCGATATTATCAGCGAAATTTCGCCGATAATATCGTTTTTGTGAGAGGGCGATATTTTCACACTTATCCACTTAATTATCGTCAATATATCGCGATATTATCGATAATATTGCGATATTTTAGGCTTGGTGCGAATCGGAGAAGAATGCCGAAGCTTCTACAGCTCTGGCCGACTGTAAAATAGTACCCTAGACTCTGATCTAGGTATCAAAATGAAACACAAGATGAGAGGAATGTTTTTATACCTTCCGTTTGCTGTGAAACAGTCGGAGGTGTTCGGAAAGTTCCTTGACACTCATGGCCTCGCCGGAGCTGGGTGTGCCTTCCCCCGGGTTGATCTCGTTCTAAAACCTTGTTAAAAAAACGAGATAAAACTTAGTATATCTCAACCACACAACATCCAAGATGAATTGAGGTAACCTGGGGCTTACCTAACCGGAGAAGGATCAAGAAAACTTGCTGGAGAATTCCTGGGTTCCACTGTCCTAGCTGCACCGAGAGAAAGGGAGAGAAAGACGAGGTTTAGATGGTGATGATGATGCCGTTGACGGAGTACTACGAAGGGTGTGCGGTGACTGGGTGTGTGTGTGTGTGTTCGACGGGAAGATGAGAGAACACAGAAAGACTCGGGGAAGAAGAGGAAAATGAAGAGAGTGTGAGGGAGGGAAAAAGAAGAGAGAGAGAGAGAGTTAGGCTTGGACCCGGGGAACAACAAACAAAGGTGGGCCCCGTGGCACACCTATTAAGACTCAAAGACAATTTTAAAAGCAAAATAAACTCAAACTTAGTGAAAATACAATTTAAATTAGGGGTGGGTGTAACAATCTACCCCCCTTAAAAGAATTTCGTCCTTGAAATTTAAAATCATTTACTAAACTGAAATACTCGAAAATAGGAAGAAGAATAATATATAAATATGTACGTAACGAAGAAATCAAGTCAAAGCGGTTGCACAAAAGGGAAAATGCCATCCCGTCATGATCAGGTTGCAATGATTCCATCTTTCGTGCCTCTAAGCTCATACCTTCTTACCGGTCGATGTACAAGTAGAAAACATACTTTATAAAAATATAAAGTCGAAAACGCATATTGACGTAAGGTAAAAAATATGTACGTAAAATACGATAACGTCAAAATAGATAAGTAATAACATATAGGTCGAAACTCGTGCTGAACTTAAAATTGAAGCAGAAATACTTTTCTAAAAGCATTTGTAACGACAAAAACAAATAACTAAAGAAAAGTAAGTTAAAATACTCGTACTGAAAACCAAAACTGGAATTGAGAGTGGGTCTCGTCCAAGCATACGAAACGTCACGTACTTCGAAAATAGATGTGTCTTTGGGTCAAGTCCTAAGAATAACAATTCTGAAAATAAAGTATATCGCGATATTATCGCGAGATGAAATCCAAAAATACTTGAAAAATGCTGAAAAGTCTCAATCTTGCACACAGAGGGATTTGAATCCTTTCCTTTGTCAACCACGCACCTGGGCCTTATCCAACCTGCTACAGATGTGTTTGTGATTACATATTTAGCCTGTAATATTTATATGGTCGTTAAGATGTCCACAAGGCTTGCAAGCTAATATTTATTATCTAGGATAAATTTCTATATTTAAAAAAACACCAAGGGGATTCGAACCCCTCCCATTTTACTCCTTTAACACCTTGACCACCATATCACTTATGTTTTTGTGAAAATATGCTAAAATACACTTACTCTACACATAGAGATGATGAAGATAGTGAAAATTTTGAACCTCATAGGAACTCTATGTGGTACTAAGTCACTCATGTATCTTACCATTCAATGTATAAAGTGTAAAATATTGTACTAATTCATTATATATAAATGATTATGGTGTGTTTAAACTTCTTTCATTAATTACTACATATTTTCTACACTCACAATGTTTGCCAGCTCGCTATATAATCAACTTAAATTAGTTACATCCATCATGTAATGCATTTCCTTCCAATTTTTTGTGATAAACTAATAGATAATTGACTAAATAAACATCCTGCAAAGTTTCAATAAAAATTTCCAAGTTTTTCTTACAATTTCCGTGGGTTTTATTCAATTTTTATCGATATCGATAATATCCCGATATTTCCATCAAAATTTCCATGTTTTTGGACTACCGATATTTCTGATATCATCGATATTTTAGACCTTGATCCCATCAAAATGATAGATTCACTAACAC
Source organism: Heteromeles arbutifolia (assembly GCA_024362995.1). NCBI lineage: Eukaryota > Viridiplantae > Streptophyta > Magnoliopsida > Rosales > Rosaceae > Heteromeles > Heteromeles arbutifolia. The sequence continues at coordinate 28,741,905 of JANCRC010000006.1, forward strand.
TTAAGAGTTTATTCATACTTTCATTAAGTATAACATAAGATTTTGTGGTATCCACTAGTGTAAATATTTTAAATTGAAGATCGAATTCATTCATTGTATTCATATAGGGTCAAGGAGTGTAGCTGTAAAAAATCATCAAAATCGGAGTTAAAATAACCGTTGAATCGTGATTTTTCGTTTATAACCGTCGAAAAGTTTTATCCCGTTACTTGATCTCTGAATGTTTGTTTTTTGCAAATTTTGGCGTATGTGATCTCGAAGTATATACAAACATGTTTGACGGTTGGATCGTTAAAACTAGATTTCGTAGAATGCGTATCCCATCAAAACAATAGATTCACTAACACTTAAGAGTTTATTCATACTTTCATTAAGTATAACATAAGATTTTGTGGTATCCACTAGTGTAAATATTTTAAATTGAAGATCGAGTTCATTCATTGTATTCATATAGGGTCAAAGAGTGTAGCTGTAAAAAATCATCAAAATCGGAGTTAAAATAACCGTTAAATCGTGATTTTTCGTTGATAACGTCAAAAAGTTTTGTCCCGTTACTTGATCTCTGAATGTTTGTTTTTTGCAAATTTTTGCTAATGCGATCTCGAAACATATAAAAACAAGTTTGACAGTTTGATCGTTGAAATTAGTTTCGTAGAATTCGTATCCCATCAAGTTGAATGATATATATATATATATATATATATTTATTAAATAGATTTAAATTTATTTATTTTGTACGTATAACACTTAAGAAATTGAATGCTATGTATATTTAAGCCGATCCAATGATCACCAATTTTTAATATTTAATTTAATATATATATATATATATATATAATTATTATAGTTTTTAGGGGTATAAAATTGTTAAATTAATATATATATATATATATATATATAATTATTATAGTATTTTTTTAGGGTTATAAAATTATAAAATTAATATTTTTCTTATCGTGTATCGTGTTATCCAGGTGTATACCCGAACCAACCCTTTATCTTAATAGGTGCTTATTGGGTTACCCGATAACGACCCGATTCGTTATCATGTCGACCCGAAAACCTGTTAATTTCGTGTCATGTCGGATTATCAGGTCGTGTCAAGAATTGCTAGGCCTAGCTGTGCTTATGTAAGCAGTTAAATCCTAAATGTTAGCAAAAAGGTCGTGCTAGATTAGATGGTGGAAGCAACTATTTGGGGATGGGCAAACTGCCAATTTAGTCCTTGAATTATCACCTTAGTGAAAATTAGGTCCCTAAACTATTTTTTCAGAAAAATTAGTCCCTAAATTATAAAAATCTGCCAATTACATCCCTAATGTTATATTCGAATTTACTATATTCAATTTTCCGTCAATTTAAGTCATGTTACTTGCATGTGATACACATTGGAGAGTAGATTAGTAGTTTTTCATAAAGAAATAGTGTATGGAGTTAACTTTGGAGGAGAAATTGGTAGTTTTTCATAAAGAAATAGTGTAAGTTAACTTTTGAGGGTAAATTAGACATTAAATTCGCAACCCATATGAAATGTTAAGCACTTATAGACGAGAAAATGATGGTATTACACTCTAAAGTATGTCAAGTGACTTAAGTTTACAAAAAATTGGATAAAATAGCTTTGAATATAATAGTAGGGATGAAATTAGCAATTTCTAATGAATTTAGGGACTTATTTTACCGAAAAAATAATTTAGGGACCTAATTTTAACTGAGGTGATAATTCAAAGACTAAATCGGCACTTCACCCTTTGGGGATATAGGTTAGGTTTCTGGGGTGCCCTCGGTTCGATTCCTCCGATTGGCACAATACTATGGTTTGGATTTTATGTGAATTTCAATAAATACTTAGAAGTCAAGGTTGTCTTTTGATTGCATACTACTAGGAGTAATTTGCTTCTTCAGTTAAATACCGACATTTTAATCTAAGGAGAGGTGAAGAGTCTGAACCCGAGATTTAGTGGATTGAAGAGTAAAACTCTAACCATCGGTACAATTCACCACTTATTTTAAAAGACATTGTCTGGTTTCTTTACAATTCATGCTTTAATGGTTTATCTTTGTAAACCGACAAATGCTTCTAAGAGAGAAAAATTATACATTGCACGAGTTATACACAATATTATCATGCGACGAAAATAAACACGTACCTTATGAACACTTGGACAAATAAACAGCTATTTTGTGACCTTTGGTAAAGTCAAACAGTGCTGGCACCAGCCATCTCTTAACAACGAGACCCACGTTTGTCAGGTTATCATTTAACGGATGAAGTAACATACTAATTGGCGCATACAGTAAAATGTTGTATTCTTGTGGGTTTGGGCATGAGTTTGTGCAGATGGTTCTAAGCATAAATATTCATTACACCGTCAACAGGCCTAATTATAATACTTGTTCACGAAAATCTTTAGAACGAAAATTAGATACGAGAGCAATCAATATTTAAATAACAAAACCAATGTTACAAACTTACATACAAAAAATGGTTGCAACACTATTTTTGTGCCCCAGATTTTGGGGGCTCAGGTATCTGATATCCCATTCTTGCCAGTTGAACTTGAGCTGCAACCATGTTGACTTCTCGATATAATGTATTCGTTTTTATCTCCACACGCTCCATAGTCCACACTCTCAATAACAAGTATTGAATATCCTTAAATTTTGTTAGGACAATATCTTCTCATTGAAAGTGACTCATCAATGGCTAGAAAAAATATACGGGAGAGAAAAGTAAAACTCCTCACTTGTCAGTCGGACCATGTAAAATCATCATCATCAATTTCATCGGACTTCAAGGGATTGCTAACTTCAGCAGCAACAGCTTCTTGATCTTCAACTTCAGCAACATCAGCTTCCTGATCTTGAACTTCTTCTGACTCGGGTTTCTCCATTCCCTCCTGCAAGCAATAAGAAGCAAATTACTTTTTATAGGAAGAAAAAGAAAAGAAAGGAAAAGGAAGGCAAATAATAGAAAGAGCTGGAAAAACATGAATGATTATAAGTTATATTTATAATAGACCACAAGCTGCACCAATCATCAGTTAAAAATCTAAAAGAAGATTGCAAATACATGATCATTTCACAGAGGAGGTCGAAAGGCAAGAGAGCCATGTCAACGAGTCATACAAGTTCCCATATTACACAGCCAACAGGTTGGTTCTATGAACAGATTAAAGGGCATAAATTAATAAAGTTGCGTAATCGAAGATCAGTCAATTTGAAATTTCATCTAGATCCTTTATTTCATGAATAAATCCTAAATCATCGGCAATTCCCATATGCAAATTCTTCCATTTGACATACTACCTACCACTGGAGAATTACAAGTACAGGAAACGATTTGTCTATAGATATGAATAACCATCTTCATGAAGGTCTAAATATAAATACAAACACTAACATTAGCATCTCAGCAGAAGAGAAACAAGGAAAAGACAGAAAATGCATACATCAGTATCCCGAGTCTGCTCTCTTAGTCCTTCCTCCTTGCCTGTCATGTCAACTGACTCATCTGCATTAGATTCCTTGTTTGCCTGAGCAGCTTGTTGCAGCTTCTCAATATATGAAGTAAATTGGGAATGATCTGCATGAGAAAATTACTTTATTGTACCGCTGTATATACAATTTTCCTGCATCCTTCATCACATAGACTCCAATCTCCATTCATATACGACTCAACAAAATAATGAATAGTGAGAATTTCATATGTACAGGTAGGCAATCGACGATCTTGGGTACGGTTCTTAATTCCACCCCACCACCCAAGAAAGGGAGAGATTAAAACAGTAGATATATAAAAAAAGAAAAATTAAGGACTGACCTGTGGAATGAGTCGAGCGACTTAGTACGGCTTCTGAGATGCGTAATGGATTTTGACGCTCTTCCTTCTTGAATTTTAACTTGACTTGATGACGCGTTCGACCAGGAAAATAAAGTTCTTGAATCATAGTAAAATCTGATCCACACTGCCGAATAGCCTAAATCACATGTGAAGGGCAGATTTAGTTTGACCTATTATACAATTAGCTTAATCAGGCATAAAATCTAGTTTTAAGAAAAATTTGGAAGCAAAGAAAACATTTCCAAACATGAGCACATCCTAGGGTAGTTAAATATTATTAGCAGAGATCTACAGATTGATTCCATGTGTTGGTTCCATTATCACCACTCTCTTTGAATTCCCATGATATCCATAATTTGACCAAGGAGATCATGAATTGACCTAATCATCTAACTTCTAAGTCTGCGGATACCACTAACCTATAATCCCAGTTCTAAGCCGATTGACCAATCCACAAAATGAGACAGATACGAGATTTTTCCATTAATAATTATATGGTACGTCAAAGTAACTTGCGATTGATAACCAGTTAAATGTAGTGAATTTAAAGGTACATTACCTCATTGAACAGTTCTGTGTCCTGCTTAGACCATCTTGCAGTGGGTGCTTTGTCCATGTAAGTTTGGTAATTGAGGAGAGAGGAATTAACATGATAAGTGGCTTGGTTTTCATCAGTGCCATGTTCTGAAGGATAGAACTCCTCTTCATTGTGAGAACCTTCCTTGTGAGAATCACTGTTCGTACTGCAAGGAAAGAATACTAAGAAATGTGGATTAATGGACTACATATGACTCCAACAATCATACAAACGATACTCTATTCAGAATCAAGCATGTCAACCTTTGTGTCGCGTGAGTGTGCATGTGTGTGTCTGTCTCTCTGTGTGCGTGTGTGATCTAAAATATAAGCCACAAAAACAATGGCAACAGTTCTTCAAAAATAACAGGTTTTACTCAAAGTCAAAGTTCTACGTATCATTAAATATTTTTCACACTAAAAATTGCCCTATGCTTACCAGGCTCCCACCCTCCTGTCCTAGAAAGAAAACATAATTATATTCAAGAAATCTGCCATGCCACATTGTTCTAGCCTCAAGTGGGCCCAAATAAAGTTAACAACTGGTGAAAGCATACTCAATCAGAAGGCCCAATTCACAATCATTCTATTCCATCATATTAATAAATTGATACTTTCAAACAGTACATCTTGGATGGCCATTTTATACAAGAGACAAATGAAACATCTTTCAACTACTTCATCCTATTCACTTAATACCATCTTTGGACAAATGACATCAAGTGCTTAGAGCTCGTCACACAAAATACCGCAGATTTTAAGAGTGCATCAAATGTGATCAACATAAAGACCTTGTCATAAAACTTGCACTACTTTGTGTATAAAGATAAGAAATTCAAATCAACCATCATCAAGATCTCCAGGAACGTCATGATATTGAATTTGAAATTACATAACTTAGACAAGTATGATCAACATAAAGATATTGGCACTTATGGCTTCTGTATAAGAATTCCAGTACCTTTCATTGGGCCGTCGAGTTGTCAATTTTCTTGCCTCCTTAATCTGCCCATAGGAACAAACAAAGAAGCCAATGTCAATGTTGGAAGAGAAACCATATAATACTTTGTCATGTGAAAATTTGACCACGAAAACCAGATCATACCTTTAACAGCTCCTTATGCTCTGCTAGACGAATGAGATCCTTGAGAGAGAATTTACAGGGGTCAAATTCCTCCTCTGGGATTTCAAGCAAAGACTTGTCCACTACAAAAGGTAAGGAAATTAAAATGATGATAGACATCCAAATTTTGTGTCACACAATCTTAGATATCCACATATTCATTTACCTTGTCTTCTGTTTCTACGAGTTGAATGGGAGAACTTTTTGGGAGCATCTTTGGTTGACTGATCAGATGCTTCCTTGGTCTTCTTATGCTTTCGAACTGGTTCTTTTTCAGATACAGGTTTCTTGGACTTTCTGGGGGCTCTTTTCCTCTGCAATGTCTTATGCTCCCTAAATTCATCAATATTATCCTCATCTTCGTTGATCTTAGAATCACTAGAAGGTTCAGCAGTGAAACTGTCATCATTAGCCTCATCTGCCAGCTCATCAACTTGTTTATGAGGTACCCGCTTCCTCAGCTGCCTGGATGATGTCTCACCTTCAGCCTTCTCGGTTGCAGAAGATTTGCGCTTCTGAGGAAGATCTGATGAAGTATAAGTGTTTCTATTTCTACTCTTACGACCCTGCCCAATCCAGAAAACAAAGAGAAGCAGGTATCTTAACACAATTAATCTTTATATCCAGTCCCATACGAAATGCATGGACAAATATTATAGTTAAAAAATGTTACCACTTTTTCAGGTGTTCCACCAACATCTTCTGAATGCACAGCATCCCCCAAAATGGCACCATCCGAGTGGTTAGTTTCAGCCAGATTTTCTGTATTCACTTGGGAATCAGAGGTTGGATTCAGGGTGCTAGAATCATCAAGCCTTGGAGACGGGTGATCAATAACATGTCTAGTAGGGAAGGCAGGAAGCAAGCTCTCATTCATGTCACCAGTTTCAAAATGTACCAAATGTGCAGCTTGTGAACCCATGTTAGGCTCAACTTCAGAGCAAGGGATGTGCAAATTCTCCTTTCCTTTTTTCACTTTGAGCTTGGGTTGATGTTTGCCAGCATGTCGTTCTACATCAACCCAGATTCAATTGAATACCCAACATACAATACGGTAGCAAAATACAACATTCAAGTGATTGTGCACATACCGGATGAAATGGCGACATCAGACCCAACATCTAGAACTTCAAAGTCAGAGAAAGCCCCATCTACCCGACACTATACTGCCCAATTAATCAAAATCAATAACTCAACAAGAATCACTTTTATGAGATAGTACAGGTCTTTACCTCAGATTCTAACTGCATTTCACCCTGTTTGTTAGAAACGGAAACTTCTCTGCAGGACATTGGATCTTGGGTTGTACAAAAATCAGAACAGGTTTCAGCTTCTGCAACATCACACACCACAGAGGATGAGGACTTGGCAGAACAATGTGTGGTATCATCAAAGTTTTACTATTGAGAAAATTGCCATTTCTAAATCATGATTAACAGAAGATGAAGGGAAGAACTTGCCACCTGGTTTGGTACCTGTATCAGCCTTATCACCGGACTTATTGACAGCAATCTCTGCTGAAAGAACAAGTGCTTACCGCAGTCAACAGACAGTACTAATGCAATTTTCAACTGTTTAGAAAATTTTTGCATTTTGCAAAAGTCACCTGTACCCCTTGTCGTTTGACTGATAGAATCATCAAGACATTCCAATCCAGAGAATATGTCAGCATTCTGGAAAACATCATAACTTATCAACAGAAATGAAAAACAATGAAACCAGGAAATAGGTAAATACTCTTACCTCCCCCGATGCTTTTCCATCAGAACCTGCAACGTCTGCAGTTGATTCGCAAGGTCCGGTGTCCTTCTTGCCATCAGACAATGGAATCTCATTGTTTTCTGATGGCTCTATGCTCCCAACTTGATCTGTTAGTTTACTGTCTCCAACATCAACAGATGGAACACTATCTGTGACAGTGGTAGATAATGTTACAGGTATAGGTATTTCTGTTATGACAATCGGAAGAGCAGGGGCGGCTGCTGTAGATGCTACCCTGCTAGGCCGTGGCTTTGCCTTGGGTCGAAATCGGCCACCAGCACGAGCTGCAAAAAAAGAACTTGAAAATCAGTTGGCCATCTCTTGAAGTAATTACAAATGGAAAATATGACAAGTTTTTCGAGTCCTAGATGCACGGCTTACCAGGGACACCAGCAGGCGCAAGAAAAACATCGTCCCAATCCGACATTTCGATTATAGCAGAAGCATTGTCTTTAAATAAGGTAAGGGAAGAAAACCAACAAAAAAACCAAATTCAGTTAAATGGATACAAATAAAAAAAATATTCATGTTTCCCTCCTCCCTCCCAGAACGCTGGTCCTATTCATCGGCCTTCATCCTCACCTCACACTCCCTCCTCCGTTCCCCTTCTTCCTAGTCCTCCTTAAACACACCCAACTCTCTCCTCTGCCCACCAACCCACCGATGAACTGATACCCAAAAGCCACCGATGAACTGATACATCTCAGCAGGCTCCTCTCTCTTCGCTGCCAACCCAAACAGCACCTCGTACTTCCTAATCGACACCATCTCTTTCGGATTCAACCCCTTCGACCAAACCCCCCACTTCACCCCCTTCTTACATTTTTCTTCCAATTACTTAAAATTTAAACAAACAAAACCTACTCCACCACAAAAAAAGGGGAAAATTCACAATTCTAATATAGTAGCACAGCAATCAAATACGTCAAATTCCAATTCAAATGCAACATCGCGCCCTTCTAACAATCAAATTTCAAATTTAAACATGAAAATGAAATTGCGTACCGTTTTCTCGAAGCAGATCAGCAATCCTACTCGCAACAGTGCCCAGGGCAGTTCAGCACGCACTATTCCGACTTGGCTCGTCGAACAGCCGGAGATGATCAGATGCGCCGCAGAACACGGGCAGCGATGGCAGAGGCAAGCAGGGCGCGACCTCCGAGTGCACTGTGTTGGAGAGGCTGATGCCGCCGTGACCCGAGCCGGAGGTCGAGCTCAAGTTGCTACCGGATAACTCATCGATTTCTCAACCTGTGAGTTCGCAATCGGCCCTGCAAGAGCATGTAGGGAGAATAATGAAGTGGCGGAGTGGCAGGGGTCGTAATTACGCTGGAAGAAGGGGGTCGGAGGGGATGAGGCCGAAGGAGACGGTGTCGACTGGGGAGTACCAGGTGGTGTTTGGGTTGCAGCGAAGAAAGAGGAGCCTGGTGAGATTGTTTGGCGGCGGCGGAAGGGAGGAAGAGGTTTTTTCTTTTTTTTTTTAAGGCTTTTTAGCCAAAATCATCGTGAGATTTGCATAACACATCATTTGGTCATGATGTTTGAGATTGAAAATCAATAGAAATGGTCATGTGATTGTCCATCATCTATTATTTTGATCATTTGTAAAAACTTTATTAAGTGTCCTGGAACTTTTAGTCGAAAGTTTGGGCAATTTTCAAAGTTTCGTAACTCAATCATTTTTCAACCAAATTCGATCAATAATATATCAAAATGAAGATAGAAAAGCGTAGAATAAGATTATACATATTTAGAAGCCCAATGTTGCTGGAGATGTTGATCATTTTGTAAAAACTTTATTAAGTGTCCTGGAACTTTTAGTCGAAAGTTTGGGCAATTTTCAAAGTTTCGTAACTCAATCATTTTTCAACCAAATTCGATCAATAATATATCAAAATGAAGATAGAAAAGTGTAGAATAAGATTATACATATTTAGAAGCCCAATGTTGCCGGAGATGGCCGAAAATAGGCTGAAAGGTGATTGGTCGGGGGAAAACTGAAAAACTCGCTGGAAACTGGGTAAATTTTAAACGTTCATAACTTCTTCAATACTCAACGAAATCAAGTGATTCAAAAATGAAAATCTTACTTATCAACGAGACGAAAAGAATGATACATTTTTTTTTTATTGCTAATTCGCTGTGGTTTGACCGAAAAATGGCTCGAAAGTGGCTAACTTGAGACCAAAATAGCCATTTTTGAGCCCTTTTTCGGATAAACCACGGCGATTTAGCAGTCAAGAAGGTACCATTCTCTTCATCTCGTCGAGAAGTATGATTTTCGTTTTTGAATCACTTGATTTCGTTGAGTATTGAAGAAGTTATGAACGTATAAAGTTTACCTAGTTTCTGGCGAGTTTTCCAGTTTTCCCGCGGACCAGTCACATTTCAGGCTATTTTTCGGCAATCTCCAAAAACCATTGGGCTTCCAAATAGGTATAATATTGTTCTACACTTTCCTATCTTCATTTTGATATATTATGGGTCGAACTGCTTAAAGCGTCATTTACAATACAATTCGTTTTGTGTTTCACAAAAATGTCACATCCGCACAATAAATGATTGTTCAACCAAGTGGATGACAAGGATACTTTAATGACCAGAGAAATGGAAATGGATCCTCTCCGGATCCCTTCCACCAAGGACTTCTACTAAGGAAAAGACCAAAAGGAAGAATAGTTAGGGCCTTGTCAGGGATAGGTTGGATCCCTAAAAAAAATGATACGAGTCTCAAAACCTTAAGACTAACTAGGAATAAACTTCCACCATGAACGATCCCAGAATTGATAGACATGCAAAGACAACGAAAATAGATTGGGCGACCCTAAAAAAGAAACTTATTTCGAGCTTTCCAAATAGCAGAAATAGTGGAAAGACCCGCAAAAATCTAGAGATTGTGCAACCGTTGGGAAAATGGCTTACGTACGTAGGCATCCCAAAAAGAAACCAGAGAATCTGAAAAAGACAAAGTGGTACCAAATTGGCATGCTAACCACCACTAAAGCTGTTTAGATATCCGACAACTGAAGAAAAGATGAACAGTAGATTCCTCAGAATTATGACCAGTGTTCTAAAAATCGGCCTAGGCGCTGGGCAGTGGCCAACCGCCGGGATTAACGCAAAATTGAAAGCAAAATCGGGACAGGGATTAGGCGGGCGTCGAGGCAGCCTGAGCGGCCCTTGGGCGGCCTAGGCGGGCGACTGGGTGGCCTAGGCGATCTGGGAATTTCAATTTTTTCTGTGTTCGAACTTGAGAAATGATGAACGCTTCTGGTTTTTCTGGACTTCATGCTTTTGGTCTGTGTTCGCGAAGAGGAAGAAGATGAGAGAATTAGTTTTTCTCTCTTCTTTCCACACCGACGTGATCACCTTTAAACTATTTAATTAATTAATTTTTTGTTTATATCCATTCAAGTTTGGGTAGCTAGTCTTGACTTTTCTTAAAGAAAAAAGGCTGTCAGGCTATTAATTTTTGTGGCATCAAGTGCTATGGATTTTTTGTCGATAGCGATGGAGCACTAATCTCTTCCAGGACAAAGGGCAGACTAGCTGCTATCTACAAAAAATTAATAGCCTAACAAAAAATTAATTTTTTTCTCATTAAAAAAACATTGATTGTCAAGCTATCTCATAGCATCAAGTGCTATGGATTTTTTGGACTTGTTAGATACGCATTTTATTATTCTTTTACTATCTTATTTAGAGATTTCATACAAGTATAATTTTTTGTAAGTATCAGTATACAGTTATTTACAAGATATACAAGAAATTTACCTAAATCCGTCTAGCGCCCGCCTAGCCGCCTAGGCGTTAGGCGCCAGTCCGCTTCCCAACTAGCGTCTAGCGTTTTTTAGAACCTTGATTATGACATAAACAACAAATGGATGCATTATATATTTTGTCCATCATATATATAAACTTTGATGGATCCAATCCAATATGCTCCTAGTTTGTTTTCTTTGAGTTGAGTTACGAAGCTTTGAAAATTGCCCAAACTTTCAGCCAAGAGCTCCGAGACACTTAACGGAGTTTTTAACGGAATGACCAAAATAATGGATGGTAGACAATCTCAGGGACTATTTCTATTGATTTTCAATCTCAGGGACCAAAGTGATGTGTTATGCAAATCTCAGGGACCATTTTTGGCTAAAAAATCTTTTTTTAATTAATGTCGATTGTTAAATAATTTTTTTAAATTTATTATTAATTAATTAATTTTTTATTCCAGTTGCCAAAAGAGTGGGCCTCTCGTTCCTGCCACGTCATCATTGAACAACTAAATTGACAGAAAATTTAATAGATGTATGACATTGAAATGTATAAAACATGAGGTATAAGCTTGTAGTTTGACCTATAATTGAGGTAGTTTTTTGTAATTTCGTATAAATTTAACTAAGTAAGTTCTGTTTGCAGTCCAAAGTTATTAAAAAAAAAAAAATTAAAAGAGGGAAAGAAACACAAATTACTTTAATTTTAACCCAAAATTAGTGGTGTTTTTATCTTCCAAACTAAGATAATATGGTCCTGAATTGTGACAGATTTCAAGTTCATGAAATTTCACTCAAACTTTGTAGAACAAGAATCAATGAATTTCAGCTATCCAATATTAATCATGTAATTTTTAGCATGCTAAAATCCCAGTAATCTGAATTTCCAAAACTAATTTCACGACAAACTGTTAAATCTCACATCGGCCATACAAAAAGAAAAGTAATAGTTTAAATATCATAACCCCACTCTAACTAATACCAAGGCCTTTTGTGATAAAACCCCACACCTGACGGATTGTGCAGGTGGTAATTACCAAGTTGGGGACAATATCTGTAATATCCCGAAAATTTTAGGTGGTGATTAAAAGTGGATTACTTGTGGCCATTGTTAGCAAAATTAATTTGCCTTGTTTGAGGTTTGGATCAATTGGCCTTTGGCCCATTAAAAGTTCCCTTAATTTAGAGACTAAGTCTTGGCTTAAAAAGAAATGAACTAAAATAAGGAAAAAAAAAAAAAAATTTAGCAAGGGACGCGTAAGTTAGTAAGGAGAAAAGGTGAGAGCACATTCCAGAAGCCTTCTTCCTTTGTTGCTCTCTCCTCCAGCCAAGAGAGATGGAGAAATTCCTTTCCTTTAGCTCTTAATTTGCCAAAAAGAAAATTTGAGGAGGAATTTAGTTTTCTTTTCCTTTGTTTTTGAAGATTAGGCTAAGTGAGGATCCTTCATTTGTCTCCATTAGAGGTATATTTCTTACCTTGGAAATCTATTTGATATTTGGTTTGATAACCCATGATTTAGTTGGGTGGGAGTAGGAAACATGGAAATATCATACTGCATGTTATAGTTTTAGAGTTGAGCACCAAGTGTTTGTTTAAAGTCCCCAATTAGCATTGAATTAGGGTATGTTGTTTGGTATTTTGTATAAGTAGTGTGTGATGATTTTCTTACTTATAGATAAGGAAGAGAAGGACAAGGGGACTACGGAACAAGTCAACGAACACCCTGGAAGTTGAATATCAAGAAATTGAGTTGAGGTAGGGGAGTTTTAACCATAAAAATATTTTCATTTTTCATTTTTACTTGATAAAGGATTGTTGGCTTTTGAGCATTATTTCAAGCTTAGTTAAAATGTTTTTCCATTTTTGATTATGTGAAAGAAGTGAAGCAAATGTTCTCTATGGTTTGATTCTAATGATTTTAATTTCGTTTCTACAACTTTGGAGAGTAAAGTGATTGCAGTGATTTTTCAAGATTGTGTTTTGATGTGCATGCCTCTTATTTTACTCAATATCGAATTCTGAAGCATCTGATACGAATGTTCAAAATTATGAGAGTAGATGGAAAGTAGTATTTACCTGTGCATGTGAAAGTTGAGAAATGTATGTATGGGCGCAATGACCCGTGAAGTTGTTGATTATGGGCACAATGACCTAATGTTCCTCGGGGAAAGCTCCATGTGTGGGCTGTGAGAAATGAGTTACCAAAGTGATAAATACGTGTGATATGTATCTTGGACAGGTATATTACGGTTCTTTCCAATCTGCTTGTCACTTGTTTGGGATAAAAGAAAATCTTTGTGATTTGTTGTGCTAGTGATTCTTTAAATGACAATGGCTTTGTTATCCTGATGACAAAAGAAATGATGTTGAACTTGTGTGTTGTACTGTTGTTATCAAGCTACTAATGCTCTGAAATCTTTGGTTTTTCTGTCATATGTTACCTGCAAGCATTTTTGAGCATATTTCAGATTGTTGGAGTACGTAGTAGTGAATATAAATGGTTTTGAACCACTCTTACTACTACTTTCGGCATGCACTAGAAATTTTTAATGGCTACGGACTTACCCTTACTGGGCATTTTATGCTCACCCTGTTTTCCTAAACATGTATTTTCAGGTGTGTAGAGTCGACTAGCCGAGTTTCAAGTGGCCGCTCTAGTGTGGGTTAGTGAAGGGAGTCCAGGCATACACATCTTTTGGGTGAGCTGCCACAGTGTTTGTATAGTTAGTCTCTGTCTGTAATCGATCCTTTTGTTGTGTAGTAGACTAAGTTTTTTTGTGGACCTCAGTGGTTACAGTCTCTACTTACCTGGGCTATGAAAACCATGTATATATATAACTCCTCGTCTTTTGGCTTGTATAGTTTTTGCTGATATACCTTTCCATCAAATGGCCTGATTATGTTTCCTTGTAAAAAGCCTTGAAGGCCTTTTGTGAACTCATTATAATAGGTAAGGTTTTCTGAGTGGCTTTTGATGAACCACTATGAACTTGGTTATGTTTAAAACCGTGGGTGTGTATATACTACGTAGGTGACATTTTGGCAAAGTTCAGAATTTTGCCCTTTGGAATGTAGTCAGTTTTATTTACAAAGTAACTTGGTGCTGCTGAAATTGTTGTTTTTGTTCCAGGAAAACAGCAGCATGCCTGTTTTAGTTTTAAATTTTCCTATACTTCCCGAACTCGAAAATCAATGAAATTTTAACACAACTCAGTTTCATGTGTCTACTTTGGATCTGGAAATTTTCACTTGTTTTGGTTGAACGAGCTATTTTCGGTGAATTTTACAGTTCAGGTCATTTTTGTAGTTTGTATTACCATGAGATCTTTAATTCTATTTCTTTAAATTGGCTTTTGTAGTTTGATTTAATGGAATTGTGAATCAGAAATTTCGTTGGCATAATCTTAAGATGAGATTTGTTTTACACCCTTGAACAACCACTTTGTCCTAGTTATTTCTCTTAATCTCACACCTCAAGTTTTGGGGTGTGACAATATCGGTGTTGTTGGAAGTGGGTCGTATGGCCCGTCTCTCTGATAATCTACATGGTATCAGGGCAGAGATCTTAGGATTTCTGCTTTGCCCGTTCCCTCAAGCAAACTCAGCCCTCCCATGGAGAACCTACCACCAATCCACGGTGGAAACAATTTCATCCTAACCAATCATACCCCTATACTAAACACTAATCCTACCCATATACTAAACACTACAACCCTAAACACTACTACCCTAACTGACCCTACCATGAATCCTCATCCTGTTTCGAGTTCTTCCGACATGCCTCCGGAGTCCTCAGGTAATTGTCGTTATGCTTTTAATATGAATAATTGTGATACTCAGTCCGGTTGGATCATTAACTCTGGTGCCACATACCATATGACCTATGACCCCATTGATTTAACTTGTGATATTGTTCCACTTCAACAAAATATTACTAATGCTAATAGTGTCACCTCACCGGTAACCGGAGCTTGCATTGTACGCCTCACGCCTGCCCTCTCTTTACCGCATACACTACTTATACCTTCACTAAAGCATAAATTAATGTTTCCTGGCCTAGTTACTGAGCGATTGAACTGTTGTGTACTATTGTATCCGAAGTTTTGTCTTATTCAAGATTTTCTCACGAAGGAGATAATTGGTCATGGTACTAAGATGGGGGATCTCTATTTTGTGAACGATGTCAGTACATGACGGGTCAATCTCGCCCAAGGAGCCGTTGATCATAAACGGCGTCAGATATGGTTATGGCATCACCGTTTAGGTCATCCGTCTTTCAGTTATTTACAGCATATGTTTTCAGATTTATTTGTTGGTTGTTCGGTTTCAGACTTTAAATGTGACACTTGCGTACTTGCCAAGAGTCACCGTGTTTCTTATCCGTTGAATTATAATAAAAGTGTTATTCCTTTTGGTCTTGTTCATTCAGATGTTTGGGGACCATCTCCGATTACTACTTCATCCGGTATTAGGTGGTTTGTAACGTTCATAGATGATTGCACACGAATGACATGGCTATACCTTCTTAAGCATAAAAGTGATGTGTTTCTGGCGTTGAAGACATTCCACACCATGGTTCAGACACAGTTTTCTACTAAAATTCGAATTTTGCGTTCTGATAATGGTGGTGAATATGTTAATAATGATTTTACACATTATTTAACTAATCACGGAATCCTCCACGAGACTCCTTGTCCTCAGACTCCTCAACAGAATGGGGTGGCTGAGCGAAAAAATCGGCATCTATTAGAAACGGCTCGATCGCTATTGATTGGGGCAGATGTTCCCTGTTCCTCTTGGGATGTTGCTTTTCAGACTGCCACATACCTTATCAACCGCATGTTATCCAAAGTATTGAATTTTCTTACACCTTTGCAAGTTCTTGCTACATTCGTGCCTCTATCGTTTGTTTTGGTGCTTCCACTGCGAGTTTTTGGATGTGTTGCCTTTGTTCACCTACATAAAAATCAACAGACAAAACTTGACCCATGTGTTCTCCGTTGCGTTTTCATGGGGTATGGATTACATCAGAAAGGGTACCATTGCTACCACCCTCATTCACGTCGAATGTATACTACCATGGATGTTACTTTTTTCGAGTCTGAGATGTATTACTCTTCGGCTTCTTCCAACCCTCATCTTCAGGGGGAGACACTGCATGACGAGCAGGTTTGGACTATGGCTGCTACCACTGATCTTCCGCTGCCATTATTAGCCGAGCCAGTAGCCGAGCTCGTAGTGGCTGCGCTACCAGCCTAGCCAACAGAAGCAGCATCGCTGCCCACAGAACCAGCGGCAGGCACGGCAGTGCTATGCTCACCCACGGCAACAGTGCTGCCACTTGCCGATCTTGAGACTTCTACTGATACTACTCCCCCTCGTCTCAAAATATAGTACCACTAGATGACCATACTCCAAAGAATATTCCTAAGGTAAGATCTATTATCCCTATTGATGTATCCGATGTTCCGAATTATCAGTTACCTTTCAGGCACAACTGAGGAAAGCCACCCAATTGATATTCACCGGAAACAACGAAAGGCTCTAAATATCCCATTGCCAACTATGTGTCATCACATAAATTATCAAAACCCGGCAAAGCTTTTGTACAACAAATATCCAATGATAGCACACCAAGTTCATTGAAGGAGGCACTATCTGATGATTGATGGACCAATGCAATGGAGGAAGAAATGGATGCACTTCAGAAAAATCAAATATGGGATTTAGATCCGCTACCCCGAGGAAAAAACAGAGTGGGATGTCGATAGGTGTACACCATCAAGTACAAAGCTGATGGGTTGATTGAACGATACAAAGCACGATTGGTGGCCAAGGGATACACTCAGACGTATGGTGTTGATTATATAGAAACATTTGCTCCGGTAGCAAAGATTAATACGGTAAAAGTGTTACTTTCGTTGGCGGCTAACTTGGATTGGCCATTACAACAATTTGATGTGAAAAATGCTTTCTTACATGGTAATCTTAAAGAAGAAGTGTATATGGATATTCCACCTATTTATGCATCGGTTTCACAACCCGAAATGGTGTGTAAGTTGAATAAGGCATTGTATGGATTGAAACAATCACCTCGGGCATGGTTTGGTAGGTTTCGGACGGCTATGAGGAAGTATGGGTTCAGGCAGAGCAATTCTGATCATACACTTTTCTTGAAACGTTGAATGGGTAAATTGACGGCACTTATTATTTATGTGGATGATATGATTGTTACATGTGATGATAAAGAGCAAATCTCAAGGCTGAAAGATTACTTAGCAACTGAGTTCAAGATGAAAGATCTTGGTGGATTGAAATATTTCTTGGGTATAGAAGTAGCTCGATCTAAACAGGGTATACTTCTATCTCAAAGAAAATATGTTCTTGACTTGTTAGCCGAAACCGGAATGCTTGATTGTAAACCGGTTGACACCCCTATAGTCCAAAATTACCATCTTGCCGTGCACCCTGATCAAGTTCCCACTAACCGAGATCGTTATCAAAGGTTAGTTGGGAGATTAATTTATTTACCTCGTACCAGGCCTGATTTTGCATATGCAGTAAGTGTTGTTAGTCAATTTATGCATTCCCTGAGTGATACGCATATGGGGGTGGTTGAACGCATTCTACGATACCTAAAGTCCTCCCCGGGTAGAGGCATCATGTTTTCCAAGAATGGTCATTACCGGATAGAAGGTTATACCGATGCAGATTGGGCAGATAATATTATTGATCGACGGTCCTCATCTGGTTACTTTACATTTGTGGGGGGAAATTTAGTGACTTGGCGGAGTAAGAAACATAAAGTGGTTGCTTTATCAAGTGCAGAGGCAGAATACAGGGGTATGGCAAAAGGAGTATGTGAATTATTATGGCTTCGGAGGTTACTCGCAGAACTCGGGTGCCCTTCAATGTCAGCTTCGAATTTGTTTTGTGATAATAAAGCATCGATTGATATCTTATACAACCCAATCTAGCATGATCGCACGAAACATGTGGAAGTTGACAAACACTTCATTAAGGATAAGTTGGATGGGAATATTAATCAATTCCTGTTCGTAAAGTCAGAGGATCAATTAGTGGACATCTTAACTCAAGCTGTTGCTAGTCAAGCGTTCTACAACTCTCTCGTCAAGCTGGGCATGAACGACATTTACGCACCAACTTGAGGGGGAGTGTTGGAGAGTTGACCTTTGTAATTAGCTTAGTTACCTGTTTGGATCCTTGTAACCAGGATGTAATTAGGATAGATATTATTTGGTGTTTCTTTCCTTGTAAATCAATCTTGTACAATATATATTTCTCTCATTGATGAGAAGAATAACATCAGAAAATTAAAGCCCTAAAATAAGCCCTAATTGACAGTAAGCAGTTAAATCCTAAATATTAGCAAAAAGGTCGTGCTAGATTAGATGGTGGAAGCGACTATTTGGAGATATTGGTTAGGTTTCTGGGGTGCCCTCGGTTCAATTCCTACAATTGGCACAATAATAGGGTGGTGCCTACCGATGGGGGTGCATTGTTGAACAATGTCGGCCAGGGTTGTAATGGCTTCGATGATCTTAGCCGAAAGCATGCGGTAGCTTTCAGCCAAGGGGCTCTGTAATGTGTTCTCTTTTGTTCATTCAGTTTTCTGCTTCCTTTCGGGGTGAAGCTGTTGTGAGGATTTAGGGTAGGCCATTGTGTATTTGTACATGATTTCTTGTAGTGGAAGCTTTTGGTGGCTGTAACTCTAAGAAGCTCAAAATTTCGACCTCATTATGTTGTTCTAGGTTTAGGGTTTCCGAAGCCGCAATAGAAAGGTTGATGATATATTCCTTCTTATTCGTCTTCCAATTGTGTTAAAGAGTTGATTATAATAACAGATACGGGTTAAACTAGTTAATTTGGACAACGTGATCAGAACTTTGCATCAAGTGTAACCGAAACTTGCATAAAATCTGTACCACTCGTGTCATTGATCGGACCTGTACATTTTGTATATTCTTTCAAAAGAGACAAGGCAATGAATTATACAGATTTGGAATGACGAAATTTGATCCATGTGAGAGTGAAAAAACAAAGTTAGTGAAATGAAATGTCAAATGTGTAGTTGGAGTGGCACTGACATTTTGTGAAGGTGAAGGGTGATGATGTTACGCTAGCTGTTGGAGTTGGTTTATCAGAGAGTCAGTCAAATGTAGCAAGTAGGCCAACCCCAGAACGTACCATACCAAGAGTGAGTCTCCCTCCAAGTCAAAGTTAAGTAAACCATATATGTTGTGTTTAGTGGAATCCAGTACATTGTTGAATTTAAGGATACTGATTCCTCACTCTGTTGCCTAATTTTTTCAACATTATTGGTACTTGAAAGGCATGTGTGTGGAATTATTCTATTTTTTTTATTTTTTATTTTTATTTTTTTTAAAGGGATCAGTTGGTGGTTTCGTCACGATAGTCCACTCTTTTAGGGTCTGCAAGACTCATAGAGGCATTTCAACATCCCTGTCCACCATCGTATGATTTACGAGTGCCAAGGATCAAATTCGAGACATACCGTATGAAATACAAACTTGAAATTCGTTCTCAACTACTGGATCATCCCATGATGATTCATGTGTGTGGCATTTGTTAATTTGATTTTAAATAATAATAATAATACTACTACTACTACTATTGTTATGTTGGTGCAAGTTTTATAGCGATGAGTTCAATGTAATTAACTATGAGATCCATTTTTTTTTCTATTTTATAATTAGTTATTTTATAATTTTTAATTTTCTATTTGAGATGTTTGTCTATGAATCGAATAGAATAGTTAGTCACTCTCACAAAAGAATGAGCTCCACTACATAAACACAGTTCGATTCCACTTAAAATTACAATTCACATGAGCCCATGGTGGCTTGATCATTGATAGAAACTTTCATTGTATTGAGTACAACGCCACCATTCTGCATTCCGTACTGATGATGCAATGCGTTTGAAAAGAAACTGACACAATAACATTATATTATCAAACACGGAACATCAAGCATCTGTATTCTCTATATTATGAAAGTCCTATAGACTGGCTGGCCTAGTTAATATTTTATATCCAGTGATTGACGCCTTGATGGTGCTAACTCAACTGCGATGAGTAATACTTGGTTGATTTATGAACCAAAACATGATTAATTAAATCGATCCATTTCCATAATTATTCTCATTTATGAAATTGGGTGTGGAAAGGCCCTTGATGGTTGATGCTCATGTTGGGCCTGAAAAGGCAGAGGCCCACACGTGCACGCGTGTTGGTCTTTCGCGCGTCCCGAGACACACCCTATCATGGTTTTACAAACACAACTGTACTGGAAAGCGAAAACCGAGCTAACCATGAAACAAAGATTATTCCCTTCATCCCCCACACAAATTATTGATTCAATAACAAACCCTAAAAGCAAAAAAAGATAATCACTTTACTAATCACCATTCGTTAATCTGTAATCCCCGAAAGAGATTTCTATGAGATGAAGATGCTCATATGGTGTTTCAAACTCATTAATTATGTGACGATTCGTAAGAAAATAAAACAAGAACAACACATGATATATTCGAGACACTTCTTTTTTTAGCTTTTTCATGCCAAATAAGTATTTCTTATAAAGACAAGATATCTAAAATAATTTATACGAAATCGAATTCAAGGAAATTATAATGTAAATAAGAATACTATGCGAAAAGAGGTCTTTATATATCATTTTGTTAGGAGGAATGACAAACACATGTTTTTTTTACCTCTCACACGTCCAGTTATTTAATTCTACCAGTTAATTATGTTTAATTATTCAATAAAACGGCTAAAACTACTGAAAAGTGTGTGAAATACGAATACGAATATAATATTGAGACGTCATGGTGGTCATGAACCCGCTCTAGCATAATCATTCTCCACAATCCCCCATCCATTTATAATCGGAATAAATACCCGCTGTTGGTTCTCTATAGACGGCCATAATCTCCTCCGTCACCAACCAACGGCGGAGATGCGTTTGGCGTTTGGCGTTTGCTAGGCCTTCTCTCACACAGTTGGATGTTTCGCTTTCGGCCCCTCGTGATAGCAACAAAGTGCCAACGTGGCGGGGTGGACCCCACCGCGTACGGTGGTTAGTAGAGTCTCTCAAAGGCGGGAAGCCCAGTTTTGTCCTCCGCATCCGCATGAGAGAGAAGAAAAAAAAGCAAACAGTCACAGAAAGTGTCTCTCTCGCCTTCCCAAACCCAGAGAGAGAGAGATACAGAGTTTGAGAGAGAGAGAGAGAGAGAGAGGGATTTTTGTGCACTTGGGTAGTTTGTGAAGAGAAAGGGACTCGCTTTCTGTGTGAAACCGGCAAGTTTTGGAACTTGCTTTTTTTTTAGGTTCGCCATTTTTGGCAAGCATTTTAACTCAGTAGTGGGTTTAAACAGTGTAAAAACAAAGAGGGGTTTGATTTGAAGAGAAAAAAATATGCGACTTGGTGACGAAATGATTCGTTGCGTCCTTTCTCTGAAGATTTTCCCGTAAAAAAATTCGACTTTTATCTGATATTCTCTCCCTCTTCATGCCTCTTGGAGCTCTCTCTCATGGGGTTTCTTCTCACTTTCCGCAGAGCTCCGAGCGTTTCTGGGCGGCGTTGCATTTTCTGCGCCTCCAAGCTGCACGGTGGCTGAAGCCAAAAATTGAGCT
The DNA here is from genome assembly GCA_024362995.1 of Heteromeles arbutifolia. Taxonomy (NCBI): domain Eukaryota; kingdom Viridiplantae; phylum Streptophyta; class Magnoliopsida; order Rosales; family Rosaceae; genus Heteromeles; species Heteromeles arbutifolia. Next base: position 28,763,658 of record JANCRC010000006.1, read on the forward strand.
TTTGAGGCCATAGCAGCTGCTGCTCTGAGTACTTTTGGTCGGATTCTGAAGAAAGATTGCAGCTTTGATGTTGGTTTTGGTAATTTGCGTCTGGGTTTAAGCTCTTGGGACTCCGTTGAATTTTTCTGGGATTTTATGTGATTTGTTATTTTTTTTTTAATTTCTACTGGAATCGATAGAAGAAGAAGAAGTACCTCAGTAATGAACAGTCCAATCCCAAGGCTTCTCCTTTTGGTATTGGTTTTGTGTTGCCGGCAAGGGGCTGTGCAGTCCCAAGAAATCGAGCCTCCGTCGCCGGTGAAGCATCCCCACTCGAAGAACGAGCACCAAAGAATTATTCTGAGCATTGTGTTGGGAGTCCTGACCGGACTAATTTGTGCCATCCTCACTGCACTCTTAGTCCGGTGCTTTGTCCGCTACATCAGCAGAACACCAATTCTCAAAGGCCCCGTCATTTTCTCCCCGAAGATCGACCCCAAAACGCTCCAATTAGCACTGGCTAGGGAAAACCAGTTGCTGGGTTCTAGCCCCATTGGGAAGTACTGCAGGACTGTTTTGGACAATGGGCTGATTATTGCAGTCAAGCAGCTCGGACCCTTTTCGGAGTGTGGCTCGCCGGAGGCTCAGAGCAAGGCGGCGAAGCGGCGGATACAGCAGGAGCTTGAAGTGCTTGCTGGCCTAAGACACAGGCATTTGATGAGCCTGCGGGCTTATGTTCGCGAACACGATAGGTTCTCTTTGGTTTATGATTTTGTGCCGAATGGGAGCTTGGAGGATGCTATGAACAGAGTTAGAGAAACCGAGTTGCAGCTCAGTTGGGAAGTTCGGCTTCGGATTGCAGTCGGGGTGATCAAGGGACTTCAGTATCTGCATTCGTATGTTCCTCAGATTATGCACTACAATTTGAAGCCTACAAATGTTATGTTGGATTCGGAGTTTGAGCCGAGGTTGGGAGATTATGGGTTGGCGAAGCTTGCGCCTTATTTGGATGTAGCAACATCTGAATACAGCGCTCCAGAGTGTTTCCAGAATGGCAGGTATACATACCAAACTTTGGTAATATCCGAAATTCGTAATGTTTCCTTTTACACAATAACTATGCAATTCTACTGAGAAAGCTGTATTGATTATCTGAGGAAACTAGTGTTGTTTTTTTGTTGATATTTTTGTATAGCCCTTATTAATTTCCTTGCTTTCAGAATACTTATCAATAGTTCGGTATCCACATGCCAAAGTGTTTTTAGATTAAGGGCAGGATTGGCTTAGGTTTGGTACCTCTTGATTAATGTTAGCCATTTAGGTGCTCTCTTTTAAATGGCCTGTTCTCCTGCACAAGGCCATGGTTACTCGGGGCTTACCCCCGACACCTCCGTGCACGCGCGGGGGGTGGGGGGGGTGGGGCTGGTGTGTGTTGGGGGGTGTGGGTGGGTTGTGAATTGGATTGCAATCCCACTCCCGCTTTTTTACGCCCCTGCGCTGGAGGAAAAAATGCTCCCGCCCAATACTCTTCTACTCAATGACTTGGGATTCAGATCATCTGTCTTTTGACGTACCAGAAAATTACCTCTTGATGGTTTATTGGTGTTTTACAGTGAAATGCTTGTTAGTTCAGATTCAAGGCTTTGTAGAACTTCAGAAGATTGTTTGTTACCTTTGTTTATTGATTAACTTACTAGCGTTGTTGTAGGCTAATCGAAAACAGAAATTCCGCGTAGAAAGAAAACTTAGCTATTGATAGGTGAATGGAAAGAACAATTAAAACATGAGATCATTTCTTTGCTCTTGTTGAAAACAGATTGCTCTTTTACTAAAGGCAACAAATTCAATTTCGACAGGTACACAGATAAGAGCGACATTTTCAGCTTTGGGATGATATTGGGCGTTTTATTAACCGGAAGAGACCCAACCGATACCTTCTTTGGGGAAGCAGCTAGTGGCGGAAGTTTAGGGCGGTGGCTGCAGCACTTGCAGCAAGCAGGCGAGGCACGGGAAGCATTAGATAAGGGTATAATAGGTGAAGAAGTGGAGGAAGATGAGATGTTGATGGCAGTGCGAATCGCCGTTGTATGCCTATCAGATTTGCCAGCAGAGAGGCCCTCAAGCGATGAACTTGTTCACATGCTAACCCAACTGCACAGTTTTTGAATCAGATGTAAGTATTTTACTGAAGTTCCTATTTCTGTAGATTATTGGGAACTTTTAGACTTGAGAAATATTTGCTTCTGCAATCTGCACATTTCTCTTAGAATTGTATACTTTTACTGTTTAATCGGTGGATATTCACTGTGGTGAAGAAGCTGGAAGTCAAGGAAATTTCTGACTTCGGAGTAAAAGTGAGCAGTTTAACAATGTGGGGGCACATATCAATTATTTTCGTTTTTCACCACCGAATGATGGTAGGGCTTTACTGGCTGTCTTTTCTGGACAAAACTTTTTCAAAAATCACGGGTCTTTTCAAACCTGAAGCAACTAGATAACTCTCATGTCCTTGTTCTGTAATGCTTGAATGCTTCAGTGTTCATGTATAACTCTTCAATCGGGTTTCGATCTGAGTTTTGTGGAGAAAAAACTTACATGAAACAGGATGACTCTCTCTCTCTCTCTCATCAACAAATTCTAAGGTAACTCATCACGTGATAAGAGAGGTAGATAGTGAATTTTTCCTGTGATAGCTGAGTTTGGATCAATTCTCTGAGTATTAGTCTTTGGTAATGGTGCTTGTGACGTGACGAGAGCGATAGAGAATATGGGGAAGTGTAAGGTGTAAGTGAAGAGAAAAGAATGAATTGGATCCCCTCCTCAGCATTATGTGGGGATCCTCTTGACCACACTCCTTGGACTGTTAGATGAAAATCCAACAGTTATAATTATTATAATTTTAAAGGGACCTTTTGTTTGTAACCGTTGAATATCCAAAAAGTGTGGTCAGGAGAATTCCCACCTAATGCTCAGGAGGGGATCCAATTCCAGAAAAGAAGAGATGAAGTCCGTCCCTTAGCCTAGTCTATATCTACAGCTGACACGATTCCGTACCGACCCCTATTTCCCATTTTTTATGGGGAATACCAGTCTTTTGCTAATCCTGCTTATGACATTAACAATTCTCCATCTTTTTATTTATTTTTTCCCCTTCTTGCTTGTGATCCGGATGGTTGTGTTGTGGAAGATGTAAACCCCAGCATTAATTTAGTTTGTCTTGCCCAAAGTGTGTCACAAAAATGCATCCACATGTGATGTACAAAGCCTAGGAAGCAGGAAAAGTACGTAAAAAGCATGTGGTGGGGGTACTGAGATATATATATATATATATATAGGATTCCTATATATACTAGGGCAGAAACCAAAACGATGGTTTTGATCAGCTCCTTATACTAGAGCAGCGACGTAAGTTTTACACGTTGTATTATGGGGATGACCCTAACCCTAACCCTGCAGTTGGGTAAACCAGGATTACGAAACCACCAATTTTGGGCATCGTAAGTTTGCGTATGGTCGGAACTTGTTACGGGCTTACATGCCTTGCTACTAACGGGCCAGCAAAAACCCATCCTTCGGCTACGTTTGTCGAACCAATGACTATACTTTCTTGAGATGTGTGAACAATTCTGTTCGGCTAACCCCATCTGAGGATGAGGTTTACTCTCTTGGCGAGGGCTTCTGAAAAAGTACTAGTACTGATGGTCTTCCTGATTACAGGCTCTATCCTTCCAAAAGTGCAGCCTGCTGACATAGAAAGGCGAACCATAACAGTGGTGATTTTGAAGACTAATAAAGCTAAAGATATTCAAGTAGTTGATGACTTTTGCATCCCGTCAATAAATCTTTTGCGTTTGTAGAGAGCCTTCTCTTACTCGATGAGCGCCCAATCCAAATTCCTACTATTAAGTAGCAAGTAAGAAGGAACAAGAGCGGATAAGATGCCCAGCAGCACATAGTAGAGTAGTATTAACGGTATATGGTGGTGTATTTGTGTCATTTTAATGTATTTGTACACATCAGCAAAGGTAGTTAGATTTGTTAGATTTCTTAGTCATGAAGTTTGACAGCTACTATAAATAGAGCTGGATAATATTGTCATTGTTGATTTTTTCCAGTCAATACATCAATACATCAGCTTCTTTTACATGTCTCTTTTTTTTTCTCTCTCTCTCTCTGTCTCTCTCTCTCTCTCTTTGTCTGCGATTTCCATAGCTTCATATTTTCAAGCTTTTCTGTATGTTTCAATGGCTGAAACTGCCATAGTTATGATGGTATCAAGAGCTTAGGTTTGGTGAATCTGTGAAGAGGATCATGGCGAGCTCATCAGGCTTTGGAATTTGTGTTTTTGCGAAGGCTCTGTGAGTTTTTGCGCGGTGGTTTTTGCTTTCGTTTGAGAGGTGTTGGTTTCGGCCTGTCGTTGAAGAATCTGGTTATATATGTTCGTTTCGGTCTGTCGTTGAAGAATCTGGTTATATATGTTCGATTCTTGCGTTTTCTGGTGAATATTCTCTGGAATTTGTGTTCAATTTCATGCTGTAGCTATGGATTTGCGATTTGTTGCTGTGATAAATGTTAGGGCACGAAGCCTATTGTGAATTGAATCTTTCTGATTGATGAATTGATGATTGTTTTGAGCACGAAGCTCCTTAGTGTTTGGGCACAAAGCCTTGATTCTTTCTGATTGGTGAATTGATGATTGTTTTGAGCAAGAAGCTCCTTACTGTTTGGGCACGAAGCTTATTGTGAATTGATTCTGTCTGATTTGTGAATTACTGATTGAATTAAGCACGAAGCTCTTTACTGGTTGATACTCTGCGAAGTGATTTGAGCACAAAACTTTTCACTGTGTTTTTCATTGAATCTTGGTATACAATTTGGTGAATTCTTGTTCTTGTTGAAGTCCTATCTTGTGGAAAATCTTTGCTGTTACATTTGCAAGAAGTTTAGCTATGAATACACTAAAAGTGGAAAGTCTATTTGGTATGTTAACCATTCGGCTGCAAGATGATAATTTTGTCAAGTGGTCATTTCAATTTCGATCGGTGCTTGAGGGATATGATTTGTTTGATCACTTTGATGGCACATCGGTGTGTCCATCGAAGTTTGTGTTCACTGAAGATAATGGTATAACGACTGAGATTACAGCAACATACAAGGAATGGATTAAACGAGACAGAGCTCATGTTAGTCTTCTTCTTGCTACATTAGGTGATGAGGCAGTGGAATATGTTGTAGAATGTACAACTGCACATGAAGCTTGGATAATTTGCAGGACATATATGTTACAGTTTCAAGAGCAAGAGTGAATCATCTCAAAACTGAATTGTTGACTATCAAGAAAGGGTCTGATAGTGTTGAAAAATATATGTTGAGGCTTAAAGCTCTTAAAGATCAGCTTATGGCAGCAGGTGAAGTAGTGTCTGAGAATGACCCTATTGTTGCTGCTCTTGCTGGTACTAGCTGAGTTTAATATGATTTGTATTGTGTTGTGGCTCGTGAAACTCCTATTTCTTTGAAAGAATTCCGGGCACAATTGTTGGCAGCTGAGAGGACAGCTGAAGATTCACAGTCTACTTTGAATTTTCCCATGTCAGCCATGTATTGTCAAGAAGAATCATCTAATGCTCATTCTTCAAAAGATCAATGTGTTTCTCAATATTTTTCTGGTGGCTATGGTTTTGTCACTGAAGCTAATAATTCTTCTCAGAGTAATGTTCACAAACTAACTGGAGGCATTGGTTCTCAGGCTTCTCTGCCTCAGTTTCATCAACAAGGGAATTGGACTTTTCAGAAAAATAGGGGATGTCAGAATCATGGAGGCAACAGTGGAAGGTTTAACAATACGTCCAGATACAATGGGAATAATAATGGCAGATTCTCTGGCAATTCCAATGGTTTCTCTGGAGGTTCAAATAGCAATGGTTTTTCTGGTAGTTCTAAAGGAGGATCAACTTGACAGAATTGGAATGGCAATGGTGGGTCTAAGACAACACTAATTCCTGAATGTCAAATATGTAATAAAAAAGGACACACAGCTCCTAATTGCTACTCAAGGTATGATGCAAGCTCAAGCTCAGCCTTTCCAGTTCTGGAATGTCGAATATGTGGGAAGAAAGGTCATTCTGCTCTTAATTATTATCATTGAGGAAATTATGCATATCAAGGTGCTCAACCTTTTTCTTCTTTGACTGCTCTCACTGCACAGGCCTAGCAAAACTTTGCTTATTCTTCACAACAAAATTGGGTGCTCGACACATGGGTTACACACCATATGACAGCTGATCTAGATCATTTAACACTTGTCATTCCTTTTGAAGGCAATGAAAGGATCACAGTGGACAATGGAGAAGGTCTACCTGTGGCCAATACTGGTTTGGGTTCTCTTTTAACTTCTTCCAAACCTTTAACTCTTCAAATGGTTTTACATGTTCCTCAATTAGCAGCTAGTTTATTATCTGTGTATAGACTATGCAAAGATAATCATTGCTATGTTATACTTGATGAACTCGGTTTCTGGGTGCAGGACAAGGTAACAAAGAAAATTCTACTGAAAGGAATGAGTAGTAGTAGTGGCTTGTATTACGTTCCTCAGCAGCAGTTTTTCAACTATTCTCAGCTAGCAAAATAATACACCTCAGGCTCTTTTGGGACAATTTATGAAGACTTCAATCTGGCATCAAAGATTTGGGTATCCTACCAATGTAGTTCAGTTGAAAATGTTGAAGGAGTCTCAGATATCTATTTCTTTAGATAAAAGTCCACAGTTATGTTCAGCTTGTATTAGGGGTAAGATGACTAGACAACCATTTCCTTCTAAATGTAATAAGTCTAGTGTTCCTTTTGAGAAAGTGCATACTGATGTATGGGGACCCTCACGCATTGTATCTCTTGAAGGTTACCGATATTATGTAATCTTTGTAGATGAATGCACAAGGTTCACTTGGATCTTTCCTCTTATTAATAAATCTGATGTTTATACTGTGTTTGTTAAGTTTCATGCATTTGTTATGAATCATTTCAAATGCAATATTAAGACACTACAATCTAATGGAGCAGGAGAGTATATGAGTAGGTTGTTTAAACAATTTCTGGATACAAATGAGATTTTACATCTTGTCTCTTGCTCTTATACCCCTAAACATAATGGGTTGGCAGAAAGGAAAAATAGGCATATTATTGAGACTATTATGACATTATTGAGTGCTGCAAAGTTACCTCAAAGGTTTTAGTTCCATGCTTGTAGTCATGAAATGTTTTTAATTAATAGAATGCCTTGCAAAAACTTAGATATGATGCCTCATTATCTTAAGTTGTTTGGACAGTCCCCATCTCTGATTTCCTTGAAGAGTTTTGGTACTGCAGTCTATCCCTACTTAAGACCTTATAATGCTAATAAGTTACAAGTTAGAAGTGATGAATGTGTGTTTCTGGGTTATTTTGTTGGATATAAGGGGAGTGTTGTGTTATAATAGGAATACACAAAGGTTACTAGAGGATATTTTTCCTTCTCCCCTAGCACTCTTCTTTGCTTGTTCGTGCAAAAAACCATCTTCCGCTGATTTCTTTATCTTCTCTGCGCCGCACCGATGTAAGAAAAACTTAATTTTTCTTGTCTTCTTTTTGGGTGGTGTTGCCACAGAGTAGCCGTCGGGGTGGTGCGGCATGTCGGCTGGCAGAGGCCAGGAATCGGCTTGGCATGGGCCGAGAATGTGGTGTAGCAAGGGCCACTGCTTGTGCTGCTCGGCTTGATTGAAGCCTGGGCTAGCTTGGCATGGGTCGAGGAAGTGGTGTGGCATGGGCCACGGTTTGAGCTACCACATCTAGGCTGCTTGCCAAATATGATGAAACTGCTTGAGTTTGATTTCTCTACTGCCGTAGATAGAGCAATCAAGGATGAAGCTGCCAAGATCGGAGCTGCTGAAGATGAAGTGTCGAATGAGCGAACTGTTAAGTGCAAAAGTGGTTGTTGCCTCTGACCATTTGTTGCCTAGTTGATTCAAGCATTCGATCTTTTGAGCTATGTGGCTTTCTCGCACTGGAAAGCTTATCCAGATGGGTGTCGGGGAATTAGTTTACCCTCTCGCAATGGAGAACAATTATTTTACCCTTTTGCATTGGAGAGCGGACCTATATGGGTGTCGGGGAATTGGTTTACCCTATTGCACTGAAGAGCAATTAGTTTATCCTCTCGTACTAGAGAGCTTACCCAGATGGGTGTTGGGGGATTGGTTTACCCTTTCGCACTGGAGAGCATGAAAGTTGTGATCGTGAGTGCATCTGAAGAAAACTGGACTGCTGGGATAACTGAAATAATCATTAGCCTGCGAGGTCATGTTTGGCGATCTGCTTGAGACTTCAAACTGCTTGTGGACCCCGTGTAATGGTGTAAGCGCAGTAAGTTGCTCCCAGAGTTATTGTGCCATCATTAGGTGTTTCATCGTGTGTCATTTTGAGGCTTGGTCAAAACGAGCCACAAGGCAAGATCGGCATGGCTAGGAGCCATGGTGCAAGATTGGCACAATTATGAGCCATGGTGATAGATCAATGGCTGCTGGGAGCCGTGGAGCAGCTAGGCATGGTTGTGAAAGCAGAGCTGGGGCAGGCTTGGGCTAGGTTGCGCGCAGCATGAGGAATTGTCTGGAGTGTTGAGAACAATGCATACCTCTGTTCTTGGTAGTTAGGCTGGTGTGTCCTTCTGGTATTCGTATGCCCCCGGCGCACCATTAGGCTGAGCTGCTGCGTTTGTTGGAACAAAATTAGTCTTTATATCTAGCAATCTATGTGGGGGTAGTCCCGTCTGCTCGATCTTGTCATTGAAAGATCACTCGCTTATGTTAGTCATGTCTAATTAGAGCGCCATGTCAATAGCTTTGTTGTGCGGGAAATCACGCAATCGTTCGGTCATGAGCCTTTCTACTTCTTCCTGAATTTGCCTTTGTTGAGGTGGTAGAGTTCTCGGCTGCCCCCGGTCGTAACCTGCTGATTTAGGTTGCTCTTCTATATGTTTGGCTCGTCTATACCGCGGCTACAGAGCATATGGTTCATTCTTAGCAGACGAGGGAATCCTTTGTAGGCTGCTGGTTGAACTTGAGCCGAATTAAGTGATTGCTACTCTCCATCAGTCGTGCTGCCTACTCCGATGTGAGGTGAATGATGCTCTTTGCAGGCCTAGTCGTGAATGACCGCTTTGTTTGGAAGGCTGCTCATGTTGATTATCGAAATATGGCTCCAACAGTGAGTGTATGCTCTTCTACGGGCTTAGTCAAGAGTGCAAGTTCCTCCGCGCGCTTAGACATGAGTATACGCTATCTAGGGGGCCCAATCGGGGAGTGTAAACTGCCAGAATGTTCGAATCGTGGCTGGTTGATGGGCTGCTTGCCGGGACGCTGGTGGAGATGTTCGTCTACCCTTGTCTTACTTTGGGACACCTCGTCCAGGGCACGTTGGATCTCGGTGCGTTGTCAGAGTTGATTCACCAAGGTTGTCTGTTATGCAAGGCCGCTCATCAACTATATGACTTATCGAGAGTGCAAGCTCTTCCGCGCGCTTAGACGGGAGTATACGCTATTTAGGAGGCCCAATCGGGGAGTGTAAATTGCCAGAACGCTCGGATCGTGGCTGGTTGATGGGCTGCTTGCCGGGACGCTGGTGGAGATGTTCGTCTGCCCTTGTCTTACTTTGGGACACCTCGTCCGGGGCACGTTGGATCTCGGTGCGTTGCCAGAGTTGATTCACCAAGGTTGTCTGTTGTGCAAGGGCGCTCGTCAACTCTATGACTTGTCGAGACAAGTGTTGTTCGCCATTTGAATTGGCAGAACTTGGAAGAAATATGCCTCCTTGAGCAGTGGAATGGTGGTAAACTCCGGGCGCGAGATTTGAGTTGGGAAATGTCAAATCCACGGAGAAATGTGGTGAAAAGACCCTCGGCTAGGTCCAGATGGTTGATATAGTCTTGGGCCGACTTGGGCTGCTTGGGAAGCCACGGTAGCAGGTTGGGCAACGATAGTAGGTTGCTCGGCAGGAGCATGCTGGGCCATGGGAGGGGGCTGCTCGGCGGGAGCAGGCTGGGCCACGGGAGTGGGCTGCTCGGCTAGAGGAGGCTGGGCCACGGAAGTAGGCTGCTCGGCGTGTGGCGCATGTAAGTGCGAGGTTAGGGCTCGCGTTGGATTTGGGCGGCATGGCCCGATTTGCCTTGGGCTTGGAATGTTATGGCTTGGGTCGTGGCATTGGTGCCGTGAGCCTTGGATGGCACAGCTTGGGCTTGCTTTAGTGGCACGGCTCGAGCCGTGGTAGTGGTGCCATGGACCTTGCCGCGAATGGTTGCCGTGGTAGCCACCACAGTGGTTGCCGTGGTAGCCACCACGGTGGTTGCCGCGGTCCCATCTCTTGAATATGAGAATTTTCACTTGTTGAATTTTCTAAATTTCTAGCCATTGTACTTCTCTTTTACGTTTTATCAAAGAATTTTTGCAAATAAAGAATTCTAATAATAAAAACATACGAAAAATCTACAAATGGACAAGAAAATAGAAAAACCTTAGATGTGAGAGTCTTCTACGAGTGTGGGACTTAACTCTCAATGAAAGCACCAATTTGTGGATGCAAATTTCTTTCTCCTTGATCTTGGACAAAATTGCACCTACAAAACAATTAACACCTTTGGTCAAGGCTAAGAGCCTCACGCGCCCATGATGAATAGGGGGCTTTGGCCGAAGAACCTCCGATGCCAAAGTTAGAATTTAGAAAGAAAGCGTTTGAGAATTTTAGCAAGAGAATTGGAAGTGAACTTTAAGGAGAATGATGAGGTTTAAATAGGAGAGGTTTAAATAGGAGAGTGGCCGACCTCCTTGGGTTAGAGTGGACCGGCCACCTAGCTCTCTTTGTGGGCTAGGTTCTTGATTTATGTTAAATTGGGAGTTATGGAATAATTACCTAATCAATTAGCTAATTAATAGAATAATTACCCAATTGATGAGCTAATCAATATAATGAAAAAGGGAAGATTTAGAAGTTACCTTGTGGAGAATATTGGATGAGGATGGATGAAATAGGTTTTGAATTATTACCTATTTTGGGCACTTTTGTCTTGGTTGAGGGATGATTGCCGACTGCTCGCGCGTAGGAATCCCGATGTGCTTTGAGGGTAATTTTGTCATTTTCACCCAAAAATCCACGTGTCGCCTTGTGATTATTTTTGGCTCCACAGTATCGATTGTGTTGCCTAGTTCTTTTGAACAAACAAAACAAGAGAAGTGGTGAAAGTGGTCAATTTGTGGATTTGCATTCTGTTTCATCTCAGCCTTCAAGTTCATCTTCAAGTCAAGTCCAGGAATCATCACCAAATATACAAGCTACAACTCTACATCAATCTTCTTCTTCCTCTTAAGTGTTGCTTGTCCATACCCTTGACCAAAATCAGGTATCTTCACAATCTGTCAATGACACTATTCCTTCTCAGTATGTATCTTCTTTATCACCTATGAGTGATGTTCATGATAATATCTCTCAATCTCATGTTATACATACTTCTTCTGAGCATAATATGGTTACAAGATTAAAAAGTGGAGTTCTGCAAAGGAAAGACTATTCAAATTATTATGCTTCTGCAACAAATAATCCAGCCTTTACTTGTTCTCATGATGATGATGTGATGTTCTGTGGTTTCACTGCTATTCTCAATATTCATGATTTATTAGAACCTTCTCATTATAAGCAAGCTGTTTTTTCTGAGGATTGGAGAAATGCTATGAATGAAGAGTTTGAGGCTTTACAGAAACAAGGTACTTTGGAGTTATTACCACCTCAAATTAAAGGAATGTGATATGAAGTAAATGGGTGTATAAGATCAAGAAGGATTAATGTAATACCCTGAAAATTTAAAATTTAGAATATGTGGAGAAAATCGAAAATAAATCGATTTATGGTTATGGAAATAGAATTGGGAAATTATTATAATTAACGTATTTGTGTTATTGAGCTTTTATATGATTTTTCGAAAATTTATAATAATTGATGTGAGCTAAGTTTTAAATTAAACTAATTACGAGGTTTAAAGTTTGGAAATTAATTATTAAAAATATGTAGATCGTGCAAGGACACAATTTATATTTTTAAATAGAGCTCGATTTTGCGAACGCATAGGCGCAAACCGTTCGTGAAATGGAGTTATAACGAATAAGATATTAACGTTTAAAGTTGGGGGCATTTTAGTAAATTAATTAATATCAAGAAAGTTCCAGATTTTTGTAGCAAAATCTGGAAAGTCACGTGTGTGGCCCAGATTAAAAGGATGAAAAGATGGGCGGTGGAGATGAGAGATAAAGGAGAGAAATGAGGGGCGGGATGCCCATTGAGAAGAGGAGAGAGAAGAGGGTGTCCAAAGGGTGAGAAGAGAAAGGAGGGGAAGGGAGAGAAGAGAAACACACCGGATCACCTTGTCTGGTTTTCTTCTTCGACCCGACCCGACGGAACTGAGAAATTCCGACGGCTTTCTCGCCGTTTCTCCGACGAGGCAAGGCGATCCAACACCTGGAAGTAATCCCACGACATCGCTCTTCCATTTTAGTCCTAAAATTCATACATATTGGACTCGGTTTCGTAAGAAATGCATAGTGGGTGCATAATGGTTCACAGCGGCGATCACGCCGATTCTGCAAACTCTGGTGACAACCACCACCATCAAACTACTCCTCGTGAGTCAGGGAACAAAGCCCAAACATCCTTTGAGGCGGCGGAGCACCGATGGTAACGAATCGAAGTTCACCCAATTCTAGGGTTCTGGCGGATCGAGGCGTTTTCAGGCCATTTCCTGGCCGAATTGGATTTCGGCCCAGGTATGAAATTTACTACACTCATTGAGATCTTCATTTCTGTAATTTTTGAGAATTTTTGGAAATAGTTGAATTTTCCGGCGAATCGGGGCGGCGGGTGCGGCGGCGCACGGCCAGGAAGCCGAAATTGTGCTTTCTGCGTATTTCGTTATCTTAATTATGTTTTTGAGATCTAATTGACGTGATTTGAATCTTAATCCGATTGTGGTATTTGTGGATTAAAGAGATATATTCGAATTTGGTTTGATTTTCGGAATTGTGAACTACGAATGGCTTGATCCCTGTCAGGGTACGTAGGCAATCTAACAAGACGTTAGATGCAGCCATAAAAATAAGTGAGATCAAATAAGCAAGAATTAATATTTAGATGGAGCTTTGGTCTAAGAGAAGCACAAGGGTAGTAAATTGAGTTTGATATTGTGTTTTGGGTAATTAGATATTGGTTATAAAACGTGAGGGATTAGGAATTTGAGTAGAGTTTTTGGATAAATGGTAGCTAAATAACAAGAGCTTAGTTTGGGCCTATCGACAAACCTAATCCCCGAATATAGATATTTCGGGGTCGGGGTGTTACAAAATGGTATCAGAGCAAATGATCCTATTTTACAGTGTGAGATATTATTATTAAGTTTGTGGATGTGAATTATGATTTGCATTAATATTGCATTTATGAAGAAATTTATGTGGAATGCATATATTGTGAATCGTTGTGCATTGAATTGAATTGAATGGGAGTAGGAAAATTTTAAAACATCGTATTTATGTTATAGCTTTGAAGATAAGCACTTGATTAAGGTTTTAAATTAATCTTGAATTGAGTTGATATTATGGTATGCATGGTGGTTGCAATAATTCACAATTTTTGTGATTAAAGTGACATTCATGTTATATATATGTGAGATATATATATGATTTGTATTGTGTTTGTGGTGAAATTTCCATGGTGATTATGAAAATTTCATTAATGGGAATTATGATTCGCATTGATATTGCATTATTCCCTAAGTTATTTGAATAATGAGGAAGCTATGTGGAATATAAATATGTTGTGAATCATCATGAAATGAAATGAACTTGGTTTGTTTGAATGTGAATGAATTTATTGGGGTATGAGCATTTGACTCAAGTTTCAGATCAATTTTAAATTGAATTGATATTATGTGATGAGTTATGAAAATATTGAATGTTAAAATGATAATGGAATTGTGACATGTAGATGGAAGAGTTGTATTATACCTGTGCCGATGAGAAATATGTGAACTGGGCGAAAAAGGCCCGTGGATATGTGAATTGGGCGAAAAAGGCTCATGGATGTGGAATTGGGCACAATGACCCATGGATGTGAATCGGGCATAATGACCCATGGATGTGGAATTGGGCACAATGACCCGTGAATGTGAAATTGGGCGAGAAAGGCCCGTAGATGTGGAAATGGGCGAGAAAGACCCGTGGATGTGAAATGGGGCGAAAAAGGCCCGTGAATGTGAAATTGGGCGGAAAAAGGCCCGTGGATGTGGAATTGAGGAAAAAAAAAAGAAAAAAAGTGTGATGTGCATCGGTCAGGTATAGTAGAATCTTTTCCAGCCTACTAGTCACTGATGGAGATAAAAGAAAATGGTGGTGGAATCAGTGTTTTGACAATGATAAGTATAGCTAGAAATTTTAAAAACTGGATGGCCATGAAAATTTTGGTTGGAAATTTCAATATGTATGGGAGATCTAATGATTTATCGAATGGGAATGAAATTATAAACTGTGGTTATGGTTTGCTCCTTATAATTAGAATGGTGGGTGGACATGAATGAAATTTGAGTTCGTTTAATATAAACGAATTTTCAGTTGTGTGAGACGTGAAAATTGTGAAAATTGAAAAAAAAAAAAAAAAAAAAAGAAAAGAAAATTTTGGGGAAGGTGTATAGTTATAAATGTGTTGTTTTGGTTGCTATAGTCATGAGTGATCATTGTTGGAAATTGGTATTGCGAATAAACTAATGACAAGATGTTGGTCACAAGAAATTGTAATAAATTTAAATTTCTCTTACCTGGTTGATGAAATATGAATAGAACTCTGAATGGGTGGAATTGTCTTTGATTCGCTCTGTGGTTATACTTTGAAGCGATGTAAAAGAAAAAGAAAGATTTGGACAGTTTCATTCCATGATAACGAAATTGTGGAATTCTTCATTTAAAACCTATTAAGAAAAGTTGATTTTAGAAATTGAAAGCAAATAGCTTAATCAGTAATTGATAGTTGGACAAACGTTGGAAGTCAACAAATCATACTTGCTATTGATATTGTTCATAAATTTATGTGAGCAAGTTATATTTGTTCTGACTTTACATTGTAAAATGGAAGAAGATTCCCTTCACTTAGTGAGCAAAACAAAGTCATTTACTAAAGCAAAACGGTTCGTCTCATTGGATTCAATATTTTTTTCATGTTGGCTTATGATATTGTATTGTGGTTGGTGCATATGTTTAATTGGGACCTTGAAAGCTTAAATTGGTGATAAGATTAAGATATGCTTGCGCAAGTGATGTGCTGATTATTGTCGAGCATGCAGGTACATTAAATATCATGTTTTAGTTAAGCATGTCATGAATATGGATCCAATTCTTATAATGGTTGGCACCATGTATATCCGTTTGGGCAATTGGTGTATTTGAATAAAACTATAAGATGGGATTTGAGTTTGACTAGTATAAACGGAAATTGCGAACTTGTTTTAAATTTTAAATTTTTATACCGTGATAATGATTAGAAGATCCAAGGATTTTAGCTAGAAATTTTGATGTTTGGTTTGCCAATTCTGGTGGGTTGGTTTGAAATTGTAATAATTATTTAGCCACCGATGGTTATGGTTTGAAAGTCTGAAATTTATTCGGCCGATCGTAGTGATAAGGAGGGACATTACTGTTAAAAGCAGCAGACTGAGCACTCATGTGGGCTAAACCATTATATGATATTGAAGCATACACAAACTTAATGTGTATAGCTAACTTGGAAAAATAGATATGGTAACAAGTACACAACTTGAAGTCAAATGTGTTTATGGGTATGTTAGGCACCCAACAGTACAAATTATGCAAAGTTTAATGTTTTTGCTTGGCTGGAAGGTTTTAGCGTAAAGGAAATCAAATTTTAAGGGGTAGAGTGACATTTTCAGTAGTTTCTAATGCAATATATTAAAAACTGCTAACTATGCAAGTAATTAACTAGTAAAGAGAGTGGCACAATAAGTTAAGGCTAGTTGGGGTTAAATTGTTCATATTAAACCATCTGCTACACCAACATTTGGGATTCCAAATAGTGTTACTGGAATTTCTGATATTTGTTTTACCAATGTGTGTGGCTTGGTATTTGTTGGTATGTATTTAGCCAATTAGAAGTGTGGCCTGATGTTTAATATTATCTTTGCAAATGAGTATGGCTTGCATTTCTGATATCTCTTTGGCCGATGATTGTTATGGTTGAGATGTATGATATTTATTTTGTTAATGATGGATATGTCAAGACTTTTTTGAGGTTGGGTAACGCCAGATATCCCACATATTACGACGGCATATAGACAAAAATGGTAAATGGTTTGCCAATGGGAATATCAGAATTTGAGTGAAAATCATGGTTAATATTCGTTAGTTGCTTAATTTGGAGCCTAAATAAAATCGTAGATTGATTCACCATTAAAGGAATGGTGGGAATGGTTCTATTTTCTATTTGTAAATTTGATGGTTAAAATCTCGGGGACGAGATTTATTTTAACAGTGGGTGAATGTAATACCCTGAAAATTTAAAATTTAGAATATGTGGAGAAAATCGAAAATAAATCGATTTATGGTTATGGAAATAGAATTGGGAAATTATTATAATTAACGTATTTGTGTTATTGAGCTTTTATATGATTTTTCAAAAATTTATAATAATTGATGTGAGCTAAGTTTTAAATTAAACTAATTACGAGGTTTAAAGTTTGGAAATTAATTATTAAAAATATGTAGATCGTGCAAGGACACAATTTATATTTTTAAATAGAGCTCGATTTTGCGAACGCATAGGCGCAAACCGTTCGTGAAATGGAGTTATAACGAATAAGATATTAACGTTTAAAGTTGGGGGCATTTTAGTAAATTAATTAATATCAAGAAAGTTCCAGATTTTTGTAGCAAAATCTGGAAAGTCACGTGTGTGGCCCAGATTAAAAGAATGAAAAGATGGGCGATGGAGATGAGAGATAAAGGAGAGAAAGGAGGGGCGGGATGCCCATTGAGAAGAGGAGAGAGAAGAGGGTGTCCAATGGGTGAGAAGAGAAAGGAGAGGAAGGGAGAGAAGAGAAACACACCGGATCACCTTGTCCGGTTTTCTTCTTCGACCCGACCCGACGGAACTGAGAAATTCCGACGGCTTTCTCGCCGTTTCTCCGACGAGGCAAGGCGATCCAACACCTGGAAGTAATCCCACGACATCTCTCTTCCATTTTAGTCCCAAAATTCATACATATTGGACTCGGTTTCGTAAGAAATGCACAGTGGGTGCATAATGGTTCACGGCGGCGATCACGCCGATTCTGCAAACTCTGGTGACAACCACCACCATCAAACTACTCCTCGTGAGTCAGGGAACAAAGCCCAAACATCCTTTGAGGCGGCGGAGCACCGGTGGTAACGAATCGAAGTTCACCCAATTCTAGGGTTCTGGCGGATCGAGGCGTTTTCAGGCCATTTCCTGGCCGAATTGGATTTCGGCCCAGGTATGAAACTTACTACACTCATTGAGATCTTCATTTCTGTAATTTTTGAGAATTTTTGGAAATAGTTGAATTTTTCGGCGAATCGGGGTGGCCGACCGCCACCCGCGGCGGCGGGTGCGGCGGCGCACGGCCAGGAAGCCGAAATTGTGCTTTCTGCGTATTTCGTTATCTTAATTATGTTTTTGAGATCTAATTGATGTGATTTGAATCTTAATCCGATTGTGGTATTTGTGGATTAAAGAGATATATTCGAATTTGGTTTGATTTTCGGAATTGTGAACTACGAATGACTTGATCCCTGTCAGGGTACGTAGGCAGTCTAACAAAACGTTAGATGCAGCCATAAAAATAAGTAAGATCAAATAAGCAATAATTAATATTTAGATGGAGCTTTGGTCTAAGAGAAGCACAAGGGTAGTAAATTGAGTTTGATATTGTGTTTTGGGTAATTAGATATTGGTTATAAAACGTGAGGGATTAGGAATTTGAGTAGAGTCTTTGGATAAATGGTAGCTAAATAACAAGAGCTTAGTTTGGGCCTATCGACAAACCTAATCCTCGAATATAGATATTTCGGGGTCGGGGTGTTACAATTAAGATAGCAAAGTGTTAAGATATAAAGCACGTTTAGTTGCACAAAGATATAGTCAAGAACATGGGCTAGACTATGAAGAGACTTTTAGTCCAATGGTAAGACATACAACAGTGAGGCTGGTTTTGTCACTTGCTGCTATGGACAGATGGGAATTGAGGCAATTAGATGTGAATAATGCTTTTCTTCATAGAGAGTTACAAGAAGAAGTCTTTATGAAACAACCTCAGGGTTTGTAAGATTCTAGGAATCCTAATCATGTGTGCAAGCTTCTCAAGTCATTATATGGCCTTAAACAGGCTCCAAGGGCTTGGAATACCAAGTTTACTAGTTATTTGCCTTCTTTAAACTTTCAGTTATCTCATTCAGATCCCAGTTTGTTTGTAAAAGTGGTTGGGACTGATGTGGTGATTTTGTTACTATATGTGGATGATATTATCATCACAAGTTCTTAATCTCAACTTATCCAACAAGTAATTGATGATTTGAGTAGTGTTTTTGATATGAAGGATATGAGCAAGCTTACCTATTTTTTGGGACTTCAGATCACTTGCAGAGAAAATGGAGATGTTTTCATTAATCAGTCAAAGTCTGTGACTAATCTACTCAATAAGGCAGGAATGATGAATTGCAGACCTTGTTTAACTCCAAGTAAACCTCATACTCAATTGCTCAAAGATGAAGGGGAACCACTATCTGATCCAGCAATTTACAGAAGTTTAGTTGGTGCATTGCAATATCTCACCTTTATAAGGCCTGATATTACATATGTTGTTAACTATGCTTGCCAATTTATGACAACACCAACTGAAGCTCACTTCTGTTTGATTAAAAGAATCCTCAAATATTTGAAGGGTACTTTGTAATGTGGTTTAACTTACTCTGCTCAAGGAGGCATGGATTTACTTGCTTATAGTGATGCTGATTGGGCATTAGATATAAATATAAGAAGGTCTACCATTGGTTATATTGTTTTTTCTGGGCTTAAATCTTGTGTTCTGGCAGTCTAAAAACAAGGCAGTGTTTCTCGAAGTTCCACTGAGGCTGAATATAAAGCCTTAGCTAATGCAGCAGTGGATGTGGCTTGGATACGATTAGTTCTTAAAGATCTTCATGTTTTTCTTCCTTCAGTACCTCTGTTACATTGTGATAATCTTTCTACCTTATCATTGTGTTCTAATCCAGTATTTCATACTAGAATTAAACACTTGGATACCGATTTTCATTTTGTTTGTGAAAGGGTACAAAAAGGTGATCTGTAAGTGCAGTATATTCCCACTGAGGCTCAGATTACAGATGTGTTAACAAAAGGGTTACATAATCCTTTGTTCATCATTGTTCCAATCTCAGACTGGGATATCCCAGTTGAGATTGAGGGGGAGTACTAACTGTATATGGTGGGGGTATTTGTGTCATTTTAATGTATTTGTACACATCAGCAAAGGTAGTTAGATTTGTTAGATTTCTTAGTCATTAAGTTTGACAGCTACTATAAATAGAGTTAGATAATATTGTAATTCGTGATTTTTTCCAGTCAATACATCAGCTTCTTTTGCAAGTCTCTTTTTTCTCTATCTCTCTCTCTCTCTCTCTCTCTCTCTCTTTGTCTGCGATTTCCATAGCTTCATATTTTCAAGCTTTCTGTATGTTTCAATGGCTGAAATTGCCATAGTTATGAAGTAGGAGCTTCTAATATGCCTTATAAATTACTGGGACTTAAAACTTTGATTTAGTTGAATTAAATTCTACATTATGTTTTCTGGACAAAACTGTTTTCAAAATCACGGGTCATTTTCGAACCTGAAGTAATTGGACAATTCTCTACATGTTTGTTTCGGTTAGCATTTTGATGTCTAGAGCATAATGGAGAAAATATTTGCATGTGAAAAAGGAGGAGGATAAGGAGATGAAAAGGGGGGGGGGGGGGGGGGTCGTCGAGTTTTGAGGAGTAACTCAATCCTTTGATGCGATCAAACTGCCGGATAGATAATTTTCTCAAATCAAGGACATAAGGATGTAGTTTGGGAGCTTTTTGGGCCTTGGCTTCCATATGTCATTTTCATGAACAATATCCTTGGGCCTTGCCTTAATTACGTACCTATATATTGCCATATTTCTCTCTCGCTCACCACGATCACCAGAGCAGTTTCCGCGCCGCCATATTTTGGAAGCATATCGGAAACATGGATTCCAGAAAAACTCACAAACCACCCAATAATTGTAAGATGGAAAAGAAATATGGGGACTTGGGAAACCGAAGCGAAAAAGCAACGTCAGTCGAGTACTACTACAACAACTACTTTCCTGTAGAGATCTTATTCGAAATCTTCCTAACGTTGCCCTTAAAATGTTTAATCAAATGCTGCGGGGTCTGCAAATCATGGTGCTCTCTGATCAAAAGCTCTACCTTCATTGCCATCCATCTCAGCCGCCCATCACTGATCCAATCCAACCACAAAACCCAAAACGATGGTTTTGATCAGCTCCTTCTCATGAACCAGGGCAAGAACTTCTACTCGTTGTATTATGGGGATAACCCTAACCCAAAACCTGCATTTCAGTGCACTTGCAATGGGCTTAATGTTCCACTAGTTGTGAAATTTGGAGTTCCTCCGCGAATGGTCGGAACTTGTAATGGGCTTACGTGCCTTTCTTGGTACCCCCGTGGCCGCACAATAATTTGGAACCCTTCAGTTAGAAAGTATGTGGTTTTGCCTTGGCCTTGTATTACTAGTACTGCTGCGACCTTGCCCAATGGGAAGGAGATGGCGACGAAAGAGTCTAAAGAAACTCATTACTTTGGCTATGATACTCGGAATGATGACTATAAGGTATTGAGAATTGTGAATAACTTTTGTAGTCACACTCACACCCCATTTGCGGTTGAGGTTTACTCTTTGGCCCGGGGCTCTTGGAAAAGACTTAGTGCTGCTGTTCTTCCTGATTATGGGAAGCTTGGTGGGGTTTCTTCCAAAAGTGTTTTTGTGAATGGTACTCTGCATTGGGTTCAACTCCGTGACAAAGAAGAGCAAGAACATGGCCAAGAACATATCAATATTATGTCTTTTGATTTGAGCACTGAATTATTTGGCGAGATTATGATGCCAGAAGCTTTGAGAAAAAGAGGTTCGAACTGTGTCTTTTTGAAATACGGAAAGTCTCTTGCCTTGATTGAGATTGAGATTGATTATACAACCTACGTGAGAATATGTAGGCTTCAGGTGTGGGTCATGAAAACTTATGGTGTGGCGGAATCGTGGACTGAATTCAATCTTAGTGTAAGACTGCAAAAGAATTATAAAACTCTTGACTTTGAAAGGCAGGATTGGATGCTTCTTGGTTTTAAAAGTCAGGATGAACTGGTGTTTGTTGATTCTATTAACCTGCGAACCATCGTAGCGGTGGATTTGAAGACCAACAAAGCTAAAGACATTGGAATGTTTGGCAGCAGCATCCAGTTAAAGAGCCTTCCTTTTGTAGAGAGCCTTGTCTTACTTGACCACCCTAATGCAATTTCCTACTAATTAAGTAGCAAGCAAGAGACAACAGCAAGAGGTGTGATTTACAGATTTTTATTATTTCCTTCGTGTCTAGACTTAATAGAACCAATCATTAGTTACTTCTGGAGCTTATACTTTGAAGTAGTTTAAATTAAATCCTCCATTATGCGCCCTGTATTGTTTCAATGCTTCAAAAAATGGGTATGGCGAAGAATATTTCATTTTTTTCGCTTTGATTTGGGCACTGAATTATTTGGTGAGATGGATACCGGAAGCTTTGAGAAGAAAATGGTTGAACTGTGTGGTTTTCAAATATGGGGAATCTCTTGCTTTGATTGAGATTGAAACAATAAAAATTCCTATGATGGGTCGTGAAAGAGTACGGTGTGGCAGAATCGTGGACTAAATGCGATAATTTTGTGCTCTTCGTCTAGGTTGTCCTCTTGGTTTCAAAGACGTGATGAATTAGTGTTCACAATGCCTTATTTCACTTCGCGGCCAACCTTCCTAATAGTGGATTTTCCAACCAAACAAGCTCAAAAAGTTTCAACGATTTAATGGTACTCGGCAGTGAATCTGCAGTGTTATCTTATATGGTCATCCTGATGCTGTTTCCTACTAATTACCTTGTTATCCTAAATGGATCTGTTGGAAAAGTTATTGCTACTTACTAGTTAAGGACGTTGTCGAACAATCTATTCATATTCATGATTTCGTTCTCAAGAGTGTGCAAGTCTCCTTAGCATTTCTCTTTTTAGAATCGACACCCTTAGGCTGTTTGATTAATGGTTGTCTCCGTTTGTTCAATCATTTGCAGTTTCAACATGGTAGTTAGCCAAACTGAGTCATCCGTTTGACCTAGGATGCAGCTGGTTTGAGCACCCTACCCTTTTGTCCAGTCTGCCTTTATGAATGATCGTTTTGAGGTTTCTAGACAGAGAGCTATTTGTTTAGGCTTAGGTTTGTCTTTTGATTCGGGCTTGTATAGCCCCGTTGTATAACCAAGAAAACAAGGGTTCCATATGGGAGGACATGTTAATCTCTTTTTCCTTTTTTTCGTCCTACATAGTTGTTTCCACATTCATCTCCGCCTCTGCTGGTGATTTTTCTCTCTCTAATCATGTTCATTCATCGTATATCGTGCATTGTGCAGTCAGAAATTATTTTAAATTTTAAATTAAATATAAATAGTACCTAACGAAAACTGACCGCATGATGTACGATGAAAATACATGATTACGGGATCCCCGGATCCCTAAAACGCATCCATAATCGGTATTTTTGAACGGGAATTCCCCATCTCCGCATCCACATGGGAAGAAACCTCTAAACCGCACCCGCCAACCCGCCTATCATAAAAAATTTATCTCTAAACTATAACTATTCAAGAAAAGTTAATCCATAATCAACTAGTGTGAGTATGTAAACCTATTAAAATTAATAAAAAAAGTAGATAACATTAAAAACAATTTACACAACTGTAATAGCAACCTATAATCCGTTGAATGATCATCATTCCACGTCGAAAGACTTACTGAACAAAACAAAAAAAAAATTCGAGACATTAAAAATTATATTAATACAAATACATAATCGGGTCAGGTTCAAATTGAGGGATGCCAAACCATCAACGCTCCATATCCAGCTCCATATAACCACCCCATTAGGGTCGGGTCTCGGCCAATATCCAAAGCCATGGAGTTTTTTGTCATCCCCATGACGGTACCTTTCTTTTGTGGGTTCTATCTAATCCAATTACACCTAAAAAAATGTTAGGTGATTTTCACACTCTCCTTTCGCTTTCTGCTTTGTTTTGATATTAAAGAAGTATCGATAGTAATAAATATAATGTGCGAAAAGAGAAAAAGACAAAGTTGCATAAATTAATTCCCAAAAAAAGGGAAGATATGGAGAAGAAATGAGGAAGAAAAGTCCAACTTCATGGGTGTCTCTCAACGTTTAATGGTTCACCATGAAGTTATGACCTTATCTTTTCTCAAAAAATCTTTGCCACCTTATCCAATATCCATCCAAGTCATGTCCCAAAGCTGATGCTATATAGTTTGGCTGGAGCTTTGCCCCTCTTTAGACTCAGCAAATTAAACCCAACTTCTAAATTACAAGCCATCAAAATGCAGGCCACTCTACGTCTCTCACCAATTTCATCGGCATCACCTCTTGCTTTTGTAACCACCAAGTCCCTGGCCTTGCCATGCAGCTCCCTTTCGAGGCCACTACAACCCTCAAGGTGCCCTCCCCTCAGGGCAACCAATGTGACAGGCGGCGATCCTTCATCTGTCGATTACAGCTCCATCACTTCGTAAGTCAATTTGTTTTTTTTTTTCTGAATCTGTCATGGTCTTAATTTTCCGATTGATTGTTTCAAACGCTGATTGTGGATTCTGCAGTGTTTTCCCGGCAGAGGCTTGCGAAACAGTCGGAGGAGAAGCTTGTGACGCCGAAATGTATCCCGAAGTGAAGCTCAAACCG
The DNA here is from genome assembly GCA_024362995.1 of Heteromeles arbutifolia. Taxonomy (NCBI): domain Eukaryota; kingdom Viridiplantae; phylum Streptophyta; class Magnoliopsida; order Rosales; family Rosaceae; genus Heteromeles; species Heteromeles arbutifolia. Next base: position 28,787,797 of record JANCRC010000006.1, read on the forward strand.
GAAGAGGGCAGGAGCAACAGAGCCAGGACTAGTTCTGAGCAGCTGGATAGAGATTATCTAGAGTATGACAGTCCCAAGACGTAAGATCGACCGATTTTAGTAAAACTCATCTTCAAATGGTTTAAGATCTCGAATCTTCGTGTTATGGTTAACTGGTTAATTGTCGTAATGATTGCTGCAGGGTCTTTCCTGGGGAGGCTTGTGATGATCTGGGAGGAGAATTCTGTGAGCCAGAGTATCAGAGAGGGGTAAACTAGGCCCCTCCATGAGCGTCTGTTCTCAGCTTTTACTGCTGACTGTAATATTCTATGAATAATTACTACTTGGAAGAGTAGTTGGCATGGTTCTTGAATATTTATGTACATGAAACGGTAATAAACCCGGTACAAACTATTAGCTCCATACTTTTGTTCAATTTTTGAAAAATTACAACCCTCCGAAAACCGTATAAATTGATGAATCAGTATGTTCTCCATGTATTTGAACTAACAAAAGATGTACCTAATTTGCTTCTGGAAACTCGAAAAACTGATCGGATCATGTTTCAGAGAATGCACATCACAGAGAACCCAAGGGTTTTTACAGAACTCACACTGTCAGCAAAAGTAATGAAGGTGAAGCGGATATTGACTCTGACATAATGCAGGGATCAAAAGTCATGGAGCCTGGACCAATCTCGAGCCTGAATTCGATACACCTACGATTCACTTGCTTCAGTGATCTCCTCTAGCCAAAGATTCTGGAGAGCTACGGAGTACTTAGCAGTCTTTCGTCCCCCTGAATTGCTATGGTCTTTTACAATAAACGATCCAGAGCCATCACCTTCAACATACCAAAAGGAAAGACAAAAAAAACCCGCTTTATAATACTAATAGGCAATATTCTACATAGATTTATCATGTATAACCACCCCTATTGCTAAACTAAACCAACCTTGAATTGTAAAAATGGTCGAAACCCACCTTTTGTAGATGAAGAGCAACCGCGGGGAGTCTCCGTGTTGTGTATCCGATAACACAAGCTTGCAAGGCCTTGTTTCACTGCCATAAAAAATCAAACCATATCAAACTGTTCGAGAAAGATAAGTCACTAACTGTAATCACAATAGTCACTCAGTGTCCAAACCATTGCCATGTCTCTTCCTCGTGGGTTTCCATATCTTTCTTGGCAGCTCCTTCAATTGCAAGCAGAAAATAATGAATCTTTGTAAAAAGTCGAAAATCCATGAAAAAAGAAGAAAGGAAGCACCTTGTATCAAAGAAATCTCCAAAATCATCGATGACTACCGTGACCGGAAATGTGTCGTGCAGATGAAATGCAGCAAAGTACTTTTTAATTCCTTCCTCGTCGTCCACATACCTACACGGGTCACAACCTCAAGAACCCCATTTTTTGCATCACCATTGTTCATTCTTTTAAGGGTCTATTGACTTACTTCATTTGTATTCGTTGAAATGCTTCAGATGATGAATCAACGCCCTGAACAGTTCTAACACAAATTAATAACCTATGAAGTTGAGGTCCACCCCACAACCAATTGGCGGGGAATGAGCCAACTCCTTATAAAAAATGAGAAGAGGAAAGGTACCTGGGAAAGATAAGGGGGTTTGGCCTCTAACCTGCGCCGGTTGCAGATGAAAATTACTTGACCATTTGTGCATTGGTGGGCAGCATCCATGGCGGAGTTGAATGCAAACTGGAATAGTAAGGAGGTCTTTCCGCTGCAAAAAAAAAGAAAAGAGAACCCACTAAGCAATCAGAGAGAGAGAGAGTTTGAATTATGAAAATTACCAGGAAGGAGGGCCGGAGAGAAGTAGAATAGGGTGGCATTGGTGGTTTTGTTGGAGGTCCATTTGCCGCACTGAGAAAAATCTCCGCACCATGGTTGAGAGCTGCTGAAAGCTGAAGGCTGACGGGCGGAGCTGCGTCGTCAGCCGTCTGATGGAAATTTAGAGCCTCGGAAATTTATTACATCGGCTCAAATCACAATGCCGGGGCCTAACAAAAACTTATCTTTGTTTTTACGGGCCTAGCATATAACGAGCCCATCGCAGTTTTTTTGGGTCAGAAACATTTATAAAATATTATCCACGACACCCTTTTAAAAGATTGTATGCCTTCTTATTTTTTCTGCACATCCCATTTTACTTCTCACACACATTTTTAATTTTCGGCCGTTCAATCGAATGAATTGAAGAAGATTAACGGACAAAAATGATCAAGGGATGTGTGAGAAGTAAAATGGGATGCGTGAATAGCACATCCCTTTTTTCTAATAAAATATTAATACACTATCGTTTCACTTATTTATTTATTTATTTATTTTTTGAACAAACGATATTATCTACACTAAGTGAGAAGAGTACGCTTAGCCTTATAATAGGCTAGCAATAATATGGTTCAAATTTGCCTTTGGCGAGAATCGAACCTAAAACTTCTCACTTACAAGTGAAAAAGAATATCACCAGACCGTAGTACTAAGTGGTTACTTTTATTTATTTAATACAACGATATATTTACATTGGTATATCATATCTTATAACATTTGATATATATAATTAACATTCAATTAGATAAATTCATTAATTAACGTGACACAAGCACATAACTCATGAAAATCCTAAACCCCAAATTCTTGGTACATTCACGAAAACCCTACCTATAAATTGCCATAGTTTTCTCCCTGCTCCCTTTCAACGCGAATACGAACCACCAACTCTCTTGCACCGCCTCCATCTCTTGGAAATAGTCGAAACACGGATTTCTGAAAATCAAAGGAAAAAAGCAATGTCAATCAACTGCTTTCCTGAAGAAATCGTTGCAGATATCTTGGTGAGGTTGCCCTTGAAGTCTGTAATCAAAGTTAGAAGAGTGTGCAAGACATGGAACTCTGTGATCAAAAGTTGCACCTTCATTGACACCTATCTCAGGCGGTCCTTGTTGATACAATCCGAACACGAAAACAATAGCGATGGTCGACACCATCTTCTTCTACGAAAGAAGAATGAATGGTATGGTAATAGTTATTACTCGTATTATGGGAATATCCTTAGTTCTCCATCTGTTTACGCTGAGCTTATCAAACCAGCAATTCCAGACGTAATAAACGTTGTTTTAGTCACTTGTCAATGGTCGGAACTTGTAACGGGATTATATGCCTTGCTCAAGACGGACTGTTGCAGGACGAAGATGCCCCCACAATCATTTGGAACCCTTCAGTCAGAAAGTATGCGATTTTGACTAGCCCTAATATTAAGAAGAACAACGTTAAGGATACACAAACCTATTTCTTTGGCTATGATTAACTGACCAATGACTACAAGGTCTTGAGGATTGTTACTTTGAGGAATTCTTTGTTGGGGGTTGAGGTTTACTCCCTGGCCAAGGGATGTTGGACAAGTCTTAGTACTGCTGCAACTGCTGTTTTTCCTGCTTATTTGTGCTCAGGGTTCTTGAGGAAGTCGAAAGATGCATTTTTTAATGGTGCTATGCATTGGGTCCTACCCCGTGACAGAAATTCCAAAGAACATCTCATTGTGTCGTTTGATTTCGTCACTGAACTCTTTTACGAGATAGCGATGCCTGAAGGTTTTAGAAAAACAGGTTGCCCATGTTACATTTTAAGATATGGAGAGTCTCTTGCCTTGGTTCAGATTGACAACGGAGGAGAACATTTTGTCTATGCGCTTCATTTGTGGGTCATGGAAGCATATGGTGCGGTGAAATCGTGGACTAAACTAGATAACAATAATGTACTCTTCAAAGGATATCGTCCTACTACCCCTCTTGGTTTCAATAGCTGTGATGAACTGGTGATGAAAATATTGTTGGATGGCTATAGGCGGGCAATAGTGGTGGATTTCAAGACCGGTAATAAAAATGCTGCAACTGCCCTAGATGGGTACTCATCAATGAATCCTTTTGTAGAGTCTCATCTTAATTAGCCAGCCCAATGCTGTTTCCTACTAATCAATTGGCTAGCTCCATGGATAAAGTATCAGCAGGGCAAAGAACAATATGTTACAAATTTTCCCTTCTCCTTTTATTTTCTAAGTTTTATGCTTTTCTTCCCAACTTACATTTGGCATGCTCGAATTGAATTTTATACGAATTCCCTAACTTTTCCCATTCCTAAGCTATCCGATTCTTTACATCTCCATTATATATATGTTCCCTAAATGCATTTTGTTGGTTTACTAAAAAAATTTGTGTGATGTTGAATCATCTGTTGTTTGCATATCTACCCCAGTTTACTGACTTATCTGTTTAGATTTAGTGCAAAACGTGTTAAGCTGAATGAAACAAACAGATCATGCCCAAAGGTGTTGCGCCTTTAATGTAAGAATAAATTCCAGTTGGTCGATCATATCATGGTTGGAAAAAAAGTTAAAATAAAAAGGAGCATAATTTAAAGAAACATAATTTTTCAAGGTAATAGGCTTCACTTGAATAGGCTCGCCTAAGAGGAAAAGAATAAATTCTCGTTGGTCGATCATACCATCTTCTTTCACCCCCAATCATTTGCATCTCAAACTTGAACAGGCTCACCTAAACTTGAACGATCAGATTGATCCGCAAGTAGCGCATCAAAGTAATCCCTGAGACTCGAAGCATTGTCCCCTACTATTAGGAATTCTTAGGCTCCCCACTGCACGTAAAGACCAATAAGGATTTAAAATTCTCCTTAATCACTATTTTCATGTAGACAGAGTGTTCATATGATCATTTTATGAATCCATTTTATTGAAGACAGTTGTAACTTGTAACGCAAGAATTCCAAGCTCATGTTCGTAGGTTATACAATGCCTTCTTTAAACAATATATCTCCTTCTCTTTACACACTTCATATCCAAGTACTCTTTAATAGAGCTTATGGGTCTTTGAATATTCACTATTGCTTACAAAGATGCACTTTTGACCACGATCAACAGATCTTCTTTCTCTTGTGAATTATTTTGAATACAGTTAAAGCTGATGACTTCACTTTGACAAAGTATATATATCCATATAGCGTTGCTCCTTTGTTGAAATGTGAAGGTCTATGGGTGTCGAACTTGATACTTCTTCCAACGTTGAAAAAATCAACCAATAATTAGTTGATCAACTTTTCAGCCTTGTACCCACGTAGTTTGGTAGCTTATTCGGCCTTGGCCTCCATGATCCGTCTAATTTGCATACACCATAATTTAGGTGGTGCCAGCGTTTTATTCTTCCTTGTTACTCATGCAAATAGAGTCACCCACCCTTATTACCCTATAGTTTCTCGCTCCACCTTCCAACAGAAAAGACTTGGATAATTGATCCAGTAGAAACTAAAAAGGCAATGTCAATCGACTACCTTGCTGAAGAAATCAGCAGAAATCTTGCTGCGGTTGCCCGTCAAATCTTTAATCAAATGTAGAAGAGTGTACAAGTTGTGGAACTCTCGAGTCAAAACTTGCCCCTTCATTGATACTCATCTGAGCCGCTCCTTATTAATCGAAGCCGACCACTACAACAGAAACGACAGTCGTCAGCTCTTTCTACTACTGCACAGTGAACAAGGTGACGATACGTATCATACGTCGTATTATGCTGAGTACTGTACCAAGCTTCTAAAACCACCAATTTTGGATGATCCCCTTGGGGTTTTGGTCACGGTCGGAACTTGTAACGGTCTTACATGCCTTGCTCCTGAGTACGACAGGTACATGGAGACCACGAGCTCGCCACAATAATTTGGAACCCTTCAATTAGAAAGTACTAGAAAGTGCTACCCGCGTGATGCTGCAGGATTATGATATGTTATAGTAAAAACATATGAAAGATTATGTATTTAATGATCGTGGACCTAATAATCATGCACTCAACACTGAACACCTAAATGTCATCAAACCAATGTAAACTTTTATTTAACTAAGTTCTTAACACTTCAGTTCAGTCTTAAGTTAAAAAGAGTAGTTCAATTGACTAAAATTACACAAAGGAAGGGAGACAGACAGAACAAACAATTACGGAAAAGTGTACAATGAAATTGATCCTGCACGTTAAATATGAAAAATGCTCAAAAGAATGTAAAAGCTCAAATTATCCCTAGCATCATCTCAACCCCAAACCGGGGCTAACAATGAAAAAACAAAATTTGTTTAAGTTTATAGTGCTTGTTGCTTAACACTTCAGCGTGAGAAAAAATGGAAAGAAAAAAATATTGTTATAATATCCGGTGAATAAGTGAATGACAGTGAACATTATACTTAGTATAACATGAAGATGCATGTGCATAGTAAATGCTAAGTATATGCATAGGTAAGTAATAACCATCAATTAACCATTTTAATTAACACTTTAAAAAAGTTGTTTACATATAAAAAATCTAATTCCCTTGTAATAACAAATTGTTGGTCAAAATACTACACTTTGAAAATATATAATAAAAGAAAAATAGGAAAACGATGCCTACCAATAATGGATTGCTTCTGAAAGGATGTTATATGCAAGGCTATTATCCCAATGATTTTGTCTGTAATAAGAAGAGTAACTGTAAAACCCCTCCCCAAAATTATTATGTAATTTCACAATTCCCCTAAAAGTATTTGGAATTTACATTTTAACCTTATCTTATTACCCTATCTGGATCCCCCTTTTTACGATTCTTTACCCCCCTTAAAAGAAATTTCGTCCCCGAAATTACAAACTCAACTAAAAAGATACGGGTACTGGTTCCTCATCAAATCCTCCGTTTCCCATGTCGCTTCCTCAACGGCATGGTTTCTCCACATCACTTTTACCAACAGAATAACTTTGTTCCTCAAAGTTTTCTCCTGACGGTCGACGATAGCCACTAGTTCTTCGACATAGATCACATTCTGATTCACTTCCAGTGGTTTTGGCTGAATAACATGAGAGGGATCTGGCACATATTTCCGAAGCATGGAAACATGAAAAACGTTGTGAATCTGCACCAACTCTGGTGGTAGCTCCAACCTATAAGCAACTGCACCAATCCTCTCTGTAATCTGGTAGGGGCCAACATATCAAGAGCTCAACTTCCCTCGCTTACCAAATCGAACCACACCCTTCCAGGGAGACAACTTCAAGAAGACAAAGTCACCGATCTTATACTCATGGTCCATGGAATGTTGGTCCGCAATACTCTTCTGTCGGTCTTGTGCTGCCTTCAGGTTTTTCTTTATCAGCTGGATGTTAGTATTAGTAGTGTCCATAATCTGTGGCCCCATTAACACCCGTTCACCGACCTCTGTTCAACATAACGGCGTCCGGCACGCCTTCCCATATAGTGCCTTAAACGGTGCCATGTCGATACTAGAATGATAGCTGTTGTTGTAGGCAAACTCAACCAACGACAGATAACTATCCCAACTACCCTTCCACTGGAGAACATACACTTTTAACATGTCCTCCATGGTCTAAATTGTCCGCTTAGGCTAACCATCAGTCTATGGATGGTAGGCAGTGCTATACAACAACTGAGTATCCATGAAGGCATTAAAAGCTCTCCAAAACCCTTTGTTCGATATGATGGTGACGGGCACACCATGAAACTTGACAATATTATCAATGAACAACTTCGCCAACTTCTCTAGTGAGTAAGTATGTTGAACAGGCAAGAAATGAGCGGTCTTGGTGAGTCGGTTCACAATCACCTAAATGCCATCAAATCTCGACTGCGTCTTCGATAAACCATACACGAAGTCTATAGTGATATCTTCCCACTTCCATGCTAATATCGGGAGATTATGCATTAGCCTTTCAGGTCTTTGTCTCTCTTCCTTCACCTGCTGGCAAATAATGCATCTCTTCACATAATCCGCCACATCCCGTTTCATCCCATACCAATAATAGAATGGACGGATAGTGTGATACAATTTGGTGCTCCCTGGATGCATGGCATACGCCGAAATGTGGGCTTCATCAATGATTTCTTTCTTCACCGCCTTGTTGTCCTTAGGCACGAACAACCTGTTTCCCATCACCAAGGCTCTATCTCTCCGGGATCGGAATCCTCGACCCCTTTGATTCTGATTCGGAGGTCGGTTCTGACTTCGAGGCTGATTCTGACTCTAAGGCTGATCCTGGTTAAGACTGTCATATCTCGTCTGTTCGATCCTCAAGGCTGTCTCAATCATATCCCCGTAAGATCTATGCCTCTGTGATGCCAGAAGCTCACGGTAATCTAGGTTTATAGCAATCAGCAACTGGATCATCATCCCCCGCTGGTTCCCATAGGTTCCCTCATGATGTCTCGACAGGCGTCGGAAAGTGCTATCGAACTCTGTAATGCTTAGATCGCCCTGGTGAAGCTCTAGGAACTCTTGTCTCTTTCTCAGCTGATAACTGGGGCTCAAAAAGTGTGCGCTGAAGAGTCTCCTGAATGTGGCCCAAGTCATCAAGGAACCCGATGGACGAGAGTTCTTCGTTGACCTCCACCAAAACCTCACGTCCATTTGAATGAAGTAACCATTGGTATTCACTCATTAAGATGCTGGGCATTTCATGCCTTCTAGAGTATCCTTCATTTTCTCCAACCAATCCACAGCCTCCTGACAGGCTCCAACTACCCTAAGATCCGTAACACCGTGGCTACGAGCGATTTCCATGTATGTACAACTCGGCCTACTACTACCAGGAAAAGCATTTTGTAACGCAGAGGTTAACTGCTGAATTCCTCCCATTATACCAGAACGAGGTCGTCGAGGTACATTCCCACCAGGATGGTCCATAATTCTGATAAGAGACAAACAAGATTTAGAAAGACGGAAGATTATGGATGCAAGAAAGCTTATGATTACCAAATGGAAGAATGAAGTCCTAAGTATGCTTTGATACCAATCTGACACGCCCCGATCCCGATGTCTAAGGGACATCGGGATGGTCACGTGCTGGCCTACACCCGATGGTGACGAAAGCCACTTAATGAATGCATATGCTGAGAACATGTAAAACATGCGTATAAATTTCGTGCGTGACTACGCAAAGTAATACCCAAATATACGTCTTACAAAAATACCATAATAATATTGAATTGCCAACAATGAAAATAATGATAATGCATGACATGTTCAGAGCATACATCTAATTCAAAGTACAAGCGAAAGATAAAATAGTTAGGTGCTATTACAATAGAAGTCAATGCAGAGAGGATGACGCGGTATCACTGGTAGGGGAATGCCTCGTATTCCTCGTTCCTATGTCCTGAGGGGGTGCAAAACAAACATGAGTGGACCAAGTTGATATATATATATATATATATATATATATATATATATATATATAATACTGAAACAGTTATCAACATACTAACCCTAAAGTTTTATGAAAACTAATAGCATAATATAAGGTAGGTTTTCCGAAACCTTTCATAAAACATATCTCGTATATAGTGTGCTAACTAGTGGTATCTTAATCACCCGTGGTGTTCAATAATTATATCTCCTGGCCCGCAACCAACTACCATGTCTCTGTGCCCAAAGCCATAGATTATTTCCCCCAGCCCGAAGCCAACTCTATGTCTCTCGACCCGAAGCCAGAGATTATTTCTCCCGGCCCTGCAAAATACCGGGAAAAAAACAGTCCAACCACCCTTCTAAACGATCAAATCGTGACGAAAACAGCGAAACACACACAGAAACACAGAGAAACACAAAGAGAGACGGAAAAGCAGAGAAGAAAAGAAGAGGAAAGAGAGAAATGAAAGATGCTTCCAGGATCTTCCCTAGAAAAGCTGATAGCCACGCACGTGCAACACGTATCATGAAGGGCAAAATGGCCAATTTACTGCACAATCCCACTAAAGCCGAAAAACCATGAAGAAAATGAGGGACGAAACCGGAACGGCACTGTTAATGAACAATACTTTTCCACCGGGTTTTAGTAGAGAATAATGTGAATTTGCCTGCCGCCTAATATACAGGAAGGGAATGGACAAACTGCTGTGATTGTCGGATGAATGACTATAAGATCTTGAGAATTGTTACCAAACCTACAAATTCTTCAATAACACCATCTGCATGGGTTCTACCGCGCGACAGGAACGACGAAGAATATCAATCAGGTTCAAGACAGTACGTTGTAAGACGGGGAGTCGCTTGCCTTGATTGAGATCGAAACGAAAACCAACAGCCTAATGCATTATGTTGAATCATCTGTTAGAATTAATGCAGAACGTGTTAAGATGAATGAAACAAAGAGATCATGCATACAAGTGTCTCGTCTTTCGCGGTTGATCCATCGTATCATATTTGGCAAATGTAAAAATAGCAAAAGAAACATAATATTTCAAGGAATTCGGATGGAGATGACTCGTAAGTTTGCAACTACAGTATTTAAGAATATGAGCTCAAGTCAGCTAAGAAGAAAATTGTGTTCAGAAGATACGACTGCCTCATAATCAACATGTTTCTACTGGTAACAGCGAGGCCGACCCATTTCCAAACCCAAATTCTGGTACTAGCTCAGACAGGTCACCGCTCTCAAAAAAGGCATGGTGAAGGGCCTTGACGCATTTTTCAGCCTCACTATCATTTACTATCAATGAGATGTTTACCTGATTTATAGCAAATCAAATATTAGAAGCAAAAAAAAAAATAAAAAAGAACGAGTGAAATCTTTATTTAGTTAGGACAAGAGACCTTGGATGCCCCTTGCGAGATCATTTGAACATTGACTTGATTGGTTCGAAGAACATGGAATGCCTGTGAGAAGGGAAGTCCACAAGTTAAGAAAGAAGAAAAAAATAACACACTACTGAAAGAAAACATCAATAGATACTAGAACATTGCAGAGAGAAATACGACACCTTTTCTAGTATCAGTGAAGAATACTGAACATTCCCTATGAGTGAGATGATTGATCTGTGCTGCAGAAGATTCACGAATGCAATTTTTTCAAGTTCTTCCTCCATGTGGTCAAGTTCCTGTTACGTATGGCACCATTTCATATGCATTTAGAATACTAGAAAGAGCACTTGGGGGTTAGAACTTGAAACAAGAAAGAAAAAAAAAACGGTTTTTCAATTTGGTATATCTGAAAATCATACAAGGGTACTTGCATTAAGTATGGGGACATGTTTGGGGACCATTTCTAAGTTTTAGTCCCATGCCATTAAGCTGGATCCCCATCAGTCAAATTGTCATCCCCTACCCAAAAAGTTTGAGTTCCAGACAAATCTTTCAACTCAAGATGTATCAAAATTGATTATTAACAAACATGAAACTTGAGGCCGACAATGCATATCTATTTTCTATGTATTTTGCATGCACATCTTTATGTATTTCCCATCGTGGATACTTACAACAGGATGCATCTTCTCCAGAGGTACCTCAGAAATCATGCACAGCTTTGAAAACATTACAACTAAGCACGCACGACAAGTAAATCCTTGACAAATGATATAAGATTTATATGCTTACCTGCTGAATTAGTTCCCTACTCCAAAATTTTGATGGATCCAATGTCAAAGACAAACTAACTTCACTTGTTGCAACAACATCCACGGATATGCCCAAATCTTCGAAGGTTGAGAACACCTATTTGGATGATGAACCCCAATGGAGGAGGGAAATCATGCGAGTTACGATCGGAAATTTCAAAACCAAAAACCAATAAGGGCATCAAGTAGAAAACAAAACCAAGGAAACAAAGATTCACTCACCTTTGCAAGGAAACCAACTTGCCCAAGCATGCGTGTACTGACAATATCCAACAGGGTGACATTTTGCTTCAGAACTATGCTAGTTAGAACAGCCTAAAGTTCATTTGAACGGATAAGTTGGGGAAATAAATAAAAGAGCAAGAATGTTCAAATCCTTACACATGCTTCACTTCTCAGGTAAAAGAAAGGATTAAGCTGCCCAAACCTTGCTCATATCTCTTGTTTTAGTGATGAGGGTACCAGGAGCTTTGGGATTATAGGAGTTCTTGACCCTAACAGGTATTTCACCATCTCTAGCTGGTCTCATGGATTGAGGATGTAGAACCTGCACAGTTGTCATTGTGATTATATTTCTTTTTCTACTACTCATTCTAAATGGCAAGCTCTCATGTGGACTCTTATCTACGTTTCACCATACAAATCAGAAGATTAATGCTTTGTCTCTCTAATTACAATATACACATGAAACGAATGAACCAACCATGACGGATGCCATCCTAATCATCTCAATGAAAGATGCTCATGCAAAAATAAGCTTTAGTCTAGAGAACTTTATGGATGGGATCCCAAAGTCCATTTGATAACCTTTCATTAGGTTAACTCTTTGTGCCATGTAGATATAATATCAAGACTAATATTTCAAATAACTGATTGAGTCCATTTAATTAGAAATAGAAAATAACATCTAAACTGAAAGAGCAAACAGAATCTAACCTGAGCACCAAAATATGCAAGCTCAGCTGCCTCATCGAAAGTCAAATAAGGAACAGGTTCTGCAACAGGACATATACTAGGATCGCAGGTCAAAACACCATCAACATCCTTCCACACCTGCTAAAAATGTCAAATTAGCTTCTGTATATGCTTGTCCAATAATTGAAAGGTAAAAATATTAGCATAAGTTGTATTTAAAAAAAGAAATGAACAAAGTCTCCAATAAATGGCCGTAATATTAGCTAGATCCATAAAGTAACAGACAACAATCAGCATAATTGTGGTGAATGCATGCATGATAGGTGCATATCTGCAGATGACTTCTGGTGGTACATGCATTCAGAGCCAAATCTCACCTGAACTTCTCGCAGGCCTAGGGCTTTGCCTATTGTTGTGGCTGTCAAATCACTACCACCCCTGCCCAGGGTAGTGACTGCACAAGTTTTCCAGCCCTACAACCAGTAAAACATATGTGATGTTGAAAGCCCAGCTAATCGCGTTAATTTCCTGAGAAACTGAGACTTTAAAGCATGCACATAAACACAAATTGCATTGGGCAGCCAGCCAGGAGAAAGACCTTTCCGAGAAAGCCAGTAACAACAGGAATTGCAGGATCACTAATCCAGTCGTCATATAAACGCTTAGCGACAGATGGGTAAGTTGCCTCTAAGATGTCAGCATTGGTGAAGTCATCTGTTGTTATGAAACCAATGTCAAATGCATCATACTGCAATACATTAAGCAGCAACCATCATAAAAAAGAAAGCTTTAGTGGCTTCTACTAAAAGAAAACGTACATAATCAAAATACAATCGAGGGTTTGGAAAAGCAAATGAAGAAACAAAGTGAGAAACATATTTTCTAAAGACAGGGTATACATACTTGGCGTGCCTTAACACCGATGCTATTTAGATAAGCTGCAAAGATTCTTGTAGACATGCACTCTCCAAATGAGACTAGATAGTCTCTTGTTCGGAGAGTCAACTCTTTCATCATAGCTATTCCCTTCAGCAGTTGCTCTAGCTCTTCCAAGTGTACTGCAAAATATGCAAAACAAAGAACAGCAAATACCCAAAATTCCAATTAACCTCTGCTCCTTCACCTCATTATCAAAATTTCAAAACTTGACCACACCGAAACAGAAAAGTTTGCATATTTTTTTCATCCCTTCAATAATTAAATTCCTTACCCAAAATAACGGAGGCATCGATTCCAAGTTCATAGACAGTCCTGAGCAAATGCAACCCCACAGTTTTTAACAACAGTTCCAAAGTCGCAATTAAAAAGAAAATAAGAACAAAAATAAAACTATGAGCTACCTGAGATGGAGTTGTTTTACAGAGCTCAATTCTTCGATTTCGGACGCATTCGAAACCCCGCAGCTAACGGCCTTCTCCCCAGCCTAAATGCATACATGGTACACAAATCACAGCATTCAACCTCACCATTCTTTACCAATTAAATCAGAGCATTAAAGAAACTAATTATATATTTATGAAAAGTGCATTACAAGTAAGAGGTTATTAGTGGTCTTCCCCATGGCAGAAAGCACGACGACAGGCTTTTCATCGGGAAAGCTGATAACGAGCTGAGCAGTCTCTCTCATCCTCTCCGCCGACGCCAGCGAAGATCCGCCGAACTTCATCACGCACGTAAACGGCACCGCATCGGACCCACGGCTCTGTGTCGCATTCTCTTCCTCCTCTTCTTCTCCAAGCACAGCTTCGATTCTTCTCTTCTCGCTCTTAGCTCTCAGCCTACTGCTTCTGCATGCATTTTCCACCGCCGCGTAGATTGATCTCGACGGCGACGCCCCGAAGGAGACCCGCGACAGGTGCCACGGTCTCGGAGTTCGCGAGTAGCAGGGGATTCTAACCCCGCGGAAATGCAACGAAGCCTCCATTGCTTTGCTTACCCAAGTTGCTTCGACGAATTATCAAATTTTAGGGTTTCGATTTTGCTGGATTTTCTCGGCAACCAAACAAAAGGCGCAACTGAATATTTTAGGCTTATTATATTAACATCCCACAAATTATTAAATAAACCCACGTACTTAATACACCTCATATTTACTTTTTCAATTAAAAATTATTTTAATACACCCCACATACTTTCCCATAATACTCTCACACCCCACATTCTTAATATACACATTACATTTTCTATATACGTCCCATATTTTCTATACACCTCATATTTCTCAAATCTTATAAAGCTTTTAATTTGGACAAATAATGCCGACTAAAATTTTGACAAAAGATGCTGTTTGGGATTTAAAGTATACGTGGGTTGTTTTCAATTCCACCATTAAAACTCATGTCGTCTGTTTTTAATATTTTGGTGATGATTTTAGGTGTTTAATTCTTCATGTAATCTATGTGATCCCTGAAAGATGAATATGAACATAAATAATATGAAGTCTTACCTCATGTGAAACTTCTGAAATATCGATTTCGTGTTTCATTAGTCATAAATAATTTTTCTCAATCAATATGTTTATAGTTTCATTGGTTAGGGTTATGTTCAACAATGGAGGGTCGGAGAGGTTTTAATAGTTGAAGAAGATTAATAATATGTTAAAAGTGATTTGGCGTGTATATAGAATTTTTTATTTTTTTAACCTAATAAGGTCAAAATTGTCATTGCATAATAAGATAAATAAGTTATTTAATATTAAATTTTAATGTGAGGTGCATTCAATATTTTGTATGATGCTAATATAAAAAGCCATATTTTATTGGCGGCGCGTACACCCCTTTTTTTTTCAAAGCCAGAATTAACAGAGATTTTCAATGAAAAGTAAAAAGCACGTGTGCCACCTATTTTATTCTCCGATACGGTGTCGTTTTTGCTAACATTTTATAGAAATTAAAGTTTTCGTGGGGCTTTTTATATTAGCATCCCATATTAAAATTTAGTATTAAATGACTTATTTACCCTACTATGTAATGACAATTTTGACCTTAAAAAAAATTTATATGCACCACAACCCTAAATCACTTTTAATGTATTATTTATCTTCTTCAACTATCAAAACCCCTCAAACCCTCCATTGTTGAACAAAATCCTAACCAATGAAACTACAAGCATGTTTGATTGAGAAAAATTATTTTTGACTAGTGAAACACGAAATCGATGTTTCGGAAGCTTCACATGAAGTAAGACTTCATATTTTTTATTGTTTTAGTAATTTTGACGACATCGATAATTATTTAATCTTGTTTTTGATGCGTTATTCAAGCTTCTATATCCGTATTCATCTTTTAGGGATCACATGGATTACATGAAAAATTAAACACCTAAAATTACCACCAAATATTAAAAACTGATGACATGGGTTTTAATGGTAGAATTGAAAACAATCCACATATGCTTTAAATCCCATGCAACATCTTTTGTCAAAATTCCAGTCAGCATTTTTTGTCCAAAATAAAAGCTTTATCAGATTTGAGAAATGTGGGGTCACTGGGGTGAATAGAAAATATAGGGTACATGTAGAAAATGTAAAGTGTATATTAAGAATGTAGGGTGTGAGTGTATTATGGGGAAATATATAGGATGTATTAAGATAATTTTTAATTAAAAAAGTAAATATGAAATGTATTAAGTATGTAAGGTTTATTCAACAATACGTGGGGTGGGGTGTTAATATAATAACCCTTGTCGTGGCCTTTTCAACTGTTTTTCTTTCCTAATTTTCCTGCGAATCAAAAGCTTAAATTTGAATGTCGTCTTCCTTCACAGTCCAATGTTCTCTGCCACCTTCCCACGCTTTACACGATCCCGATCAGTCTCCGTCCACAAAAGCTGCCAACTTTGCTCAAATTCCGTCGTGGGTTTCCCTGAAATCCACCGCTACGTCGATCGATACCTGCCAAATCGAACTGGGTCTGGTCGAAAATGTGCACCTAGTCTCTCTATCCAAGCAAGGGAAGCTGAGAGAAGCGCGCCACTTTCTCGAGCAGATGAACGACGTGGGTGTATCCGTCAGTCCTCACTCGTATAAATGTTTTGTTTGAAATGTGTGGATTGATGGGTTCGTTATCGGATGGAAAATCTGTGCATGGATGGTTGGGGAGGACAGTGAAGAACCTGATAACGATGTAAAATCTCAGAACCTTAGGAGCTAAGGAAAACTTACGAGAGAAAGAGTAAAGAGGAAAAAATTTGTTTTCATTTCACTTGTGTATAAATGATTACAACTCTTGATATTTATACATTTGTAACACACCTCACTAACTGACTAAGACTACTACCAATCATACATAAACACTTGTCATAATTCTATGCACTCATAATATCATCACTCTAACATCCCCCCTCAAGCTTATGTGGCATATTGCCAAGCATAAGATTAGAACAATTTCGAACAAACTGAGGTGAACACAAGCCTTTAGTAAACATGTCGGCATACTGATCTGCATAAGGAACAAATTGCAAAATAATTGTTCCTTGATGAACTTTTTCCCGAACAAAGTGGCAGTCAATCTCGATATGTTTGGCCTTAGAGTGCAATACAGGATTAGTTGCAAGAGCCATTGCTGAAATATTATCACAATGCAAAACTGGAACAGAAGAAGAACCAATACGCAAGTCTCTAAGAAGCTGTTGAATCCAGATCACCTCAGCAGTGGTTGTAGCCATTGCTCTATATTCAGCTTCAGTGGAAGACCGACTTACTGTATGCTGCTTTTTAGAGCTCCAAGAAATAGGAGTATCTCCCAGAAAAATGACAAAACCCGTGGTGGATCGACGATCATTTGGATCCCCTGCCCAATCAGCATCTGTATAAGTTATCAACTGAGAAGAACCTGATTTAAAACACAATCCAAGAGACATAGTACCTCTGAGATACCTCAGAATTCGTTTCACAGCAGCAAAATGAGTGTCTAAGGGTGAGTGTATAAACTGACAAACTTGATTTACAGAAAAAGAAATATCGGGTCTTGTAAATGTCAGATATTGGAGTGCCCCAACAATGCTTCTGTAAGTGGTAGGATCAGATACCGGGTCATTGCCATGGTTCAGAAGCTTTTGATTAGGATGACAAGGTATGGAACAGGGTTTACAATCCAGCATATTCATCTTTTGGAGGAGTTCTTTGACATACTTAGTCTGATGCACAAAGAGTCCTTGATCTTGATACTCAATCTGTAAACCAAGAAAATAATGCAATACACCCATATCTTTCATATCAAACGCACTAGTTAACTGACCAATGACATTCTGAACCTTCACAGCATCACTACCAGTGAGAATGATATCATCAACATATAATAAGAGAACAAGAATTGATGAACCATCACATTTTACAAATAAGGAAGGATCGGCATAGGATGACTTGAACCCAAGCTCAAGCAAAAAACTGGAAAATCGGTCATGCCAAGCTCTGGGAGCTTGCTTGAGACCATATAAAGACCTCTCTAGTTTGCACACATGATCTGGATAAGTAGAATCTACAAACCCTTGGGGTTGAGACATATTCCTCAAGAAATCCATGCAAAAAGGCATTCTTGACGTCTAACTGGTTTAGTTTCCAATTATGAGATGCAGCCAAAGAGAGAACCAATCGAACTGTGGTTGGTTTAACCACAGGGCTGAATGTTTCATAATAGTCAATACCAGCTTCTTGAGAATACCCCTTAGCGACAAGTCTAGCCTTGTACCGAGCCACTGATCCATCTGGATTCCTCTTAATCTTGTAGATCCATTTAGAACCAACAAGATTTTTATGAGGTGGTAAGGGCACAAGCTTCCAAGTATGTTGTTGAAGCAAAGCATCCATCTCTTCTTACATGGCATTTTGCCATTGAACACACTTGACTGCACTAGAAAAGGATTGAGGCTCATTTATTTTAGTAGCCTGATTCACCTTGGTAGCAAACACCTTCTTTTTCACAATCCCGAACTTAGACCTTGTTTGCATGGAATGATAGTTTTGAGCAGTGATACACACTGGTTGGAGATCATCCACTTGAGACACTGTAGTATTAGGATTCTCTTCTGAATACACCGCAGGGCCAACCTCTGAAGAAAATACACCACTTGTGGAAGAGGAGACAAGATCACCAGAAGTAAAGAGTTGAGAGGATGAGGACTGAGTAACATGCTGTGATTGTTGTGTAAGAGAAGTAGGACCAATAAATGGAAATGTGGAAGAAATACTAGGTGGATGAAGAAATGTATTCGACTGCACAACAGACACTGGTGGGAAAGAATGACTAGTAGTAGCTTGAGACTTAAACCCCAAAGTATCAGAAACTGGAGGAAACTTGGACTCATCAAAAACAACATGTCTAGAGACTAATAATTTCTGATCCTTGATAGAAAAGCAAATGTACCCTTTATGTTGTGTAGCATACCCCAGAAAAATACACTCAGTAGTTTTAGGGTCCAGTTTATTATTTCTATAAGGTTTCAGTGAGGGGAAACATAAACACCCAAAAATGCGCAAGTGATCAAGTTTAGGTGGAGATTTATATAACACTTCAAAAGGAGACTACATATGTAAGATAGGTGTGGGCATTCGGTTTATAAGAAAAGTGGCAGTGGCACAGGCATGAAACCAGAATCTGGAAGGTAATGCAGCTTGTTGTAAAAGGGTAATGGCTGTTTCGACAATATGTCGATTTTTTCTTTCAGCCAATCCATTCTGTTCTGGGGTATAAGGACAAGATTTGTTATGAACAATGCCTTTTGTAAGAAGAAATTGCTTGAACTGGGTACTAATATATTCCCCACTCCCATCACTTTGCAAAATTTTCACATGAGCAGCAAAATAATTTGAGACAAAAACAAGGAAACTGACAAAAACAGAGAACACTGCAGCTTTATTATTCAATGGAAAAATCCAAGTATATCTTGTACATTCATCAATGAAGGAAACATAATACTTGTAACCTTCTATAGACACACTAGGTGAGGGACCCCAAACATCGGTGTGAATTACTTCAAAATGTGTACTGGACTTGGAAGCACTTACAGAAAAAGGAAGCTTGATAAACTTGTCTTTCAAACAAGCTGTACAAGTTTGAGGTTGAGAGTTACAAGGAAAAGTTATACAAGACTTATTAAGTGCTGCAGTGACAATGGAATGTGCAGGGTGACCTAAACGGCAATACCACAATGGAGAAGAAATCTTTTGACCCACAAATGCAACTGGAGTAAAAACAGGAGAAATAGACCTCTGTGGTTTGATCATGGGAAGTGGATATACAGCATTATTACTCAGCCTGTGGAATAGCACTCTCCCGGTGACCTTGTCCTGTAGACAAAGAGAAACATCATCAATAATACAACGACACTGATTATCTTTGCACAACTGATTCATAGATAACAAATGTTGTGATAATTTTGGAACATGTAGCACATAATTTAACTTGAAATTATGAGACTTAGTGACAAGAGAAGAGGAACCAATATGTGAAATAGCTAAACCTTCACCACTAGCACTCGTCACAGTATCATTTGATGGATAATTCGTAGCCAAATGCAGGTTGGACAAATCTGAGGTCATATGGTTGGTTGCACCCGAGTCAAGAAGCCAGAAATCTTGTTGAGGAGTAGAGGATGATGCACCAGCTCGTGCGTGCATAGCAAGAGAAGGATTTTGTGGGGATATTGTAGAAGAATACATCTGTGGTAGTGGAGGATACTGAAACTGTGAGCTAGTAGACTGTGGAAGCATACTGGGTGACTGACCAAATGGATTCCAGCTAGTTGCTGAACCATATGACTGAGTAGGCATTAGAGTTGGCATAGGGGAAGAGAAACCCTGAGAGAAATGCCCTGAAGTGTCTGTGGAGTTCTTATTCCGATCAAAACAGGTCGCAGCAACATGTCCAACGCGATGACAGATTTGACATCCGTGTTGAAAACAATTTAATGCAGAATGACCTTTGCGATCACAGATTTGACAGATCTGATTCGAATTATAGGCCTGAGACATAGGCTGTGGTGTGCCAGGATTTGGAGAAGAATTCGAGGCAGCATAAAACTGAGGGTGAGACACACCCCTGGGACCATTAAACTGTCCTCCAGAATTGTTATTATAAAATGTCTTCTCTTTGCCTTTGCCCTTGTAATGTTTCCCCAGAAGTTGTTGTAAGAACCAGAACTATGTTGAGCTACAAATGCCATTGGAACATTGGACATGTAAGGCAGAGTAAAAGGATTAAAGGCTGAAGGCACATGCGGAAAACCTTGAAGAGGCATGGATGACCCAGGCATAAACGGCATAGAAGGACTAGGAATGACATGACCCCCTTGAGTCATGGGAGGCACATATGTAGTCCCTGAAGAACCTCCACTATCAGAACTAAAGCCAGATGCTTAAGTGAACATAGCAAACATCAATGGAATCTATTTAGTGGTTTCTTCCAAGGTGATTTCTTCTGCCTTTAATTGAGAACGCAGTTCTTTTAAAGACACAAGATTCTCTCGTCCACGAATAACTGCTTTATGGTGTTATACTCACTGGGTAAACCTCGCAGAGCAACAATGATAATGTCTTCATCTGAAATCGTAACACCAGCAGCTACGAGTTGATCGCTGGATTCCTTAATTCGCTGAAGATAGACATCAACAGATTCAGAGCCTTTCTTAATGTTCTGCAGATTAATTTTGAGTTGAACAATGCTGGTCCTAGTAACACTGGAGAATCGGTCTCGAAGATTCATCCACATCTCTTCGGAGCTCTGATAGCCAATAATACACGACAAAGCAGAATGAGACAATGTTGCAGAAATCAAGGTCATCAACGCTTTGTCATGGATTCTCCAGACTTTGTATGCATCAGAAACAGAAAAACTGTTATCAACAGTCTCGTCCTCCGAACCAGAATCTGCAAACTTATCAGGACAGGGAATGGATCCATCTACGAAGCCAACAATTCTATTGCCCTCCAACAGTAAGTCCATTTGAAAGCTCCAAGTGACATAGTTGGAATCATCAAGCTTTACCATAACAGTATTCCCAACACTCGGAATCAATGACGAAATAGGAGATTGTGTAAGAGCTAATTGAACAGAAATCACCATAGCTCACAGCAATTTAAAAGAATACAACTTCAACAATCTTGCGACAATAGCACTACTCCACCGCAATTAAGAACACCAGCAACAATTACAAGCCAGTAATTGCAAGAAAAAAACAACAAGTTTGTGACAACAACAGATTCTGAACAAAACCTCCAAAAATTAGGGTTACCGATTCTGAACAAATGGAAACAATCGCACAGAACATAGACAATGAGCGAAGACAGATGAAGAATTCAACAAAACCTGAAGTACTCAGACGACCACGAGAGCACCAATTGACCTTCTGAAAGAAGACGATCAAGATTTTCACCGATTGAAAGAAGACGATCAAGAGCGCACCGACAGTCCAGTGCGAATAACCAGCAAACTGCGACGACGCAACCAACAAAAGACGAAATACAGACGATCGAATAGACCACCGCACACCGATCACCACCGTAGAAGAATAGCGTAAGCACCGAGGATCATCAACCGGAGGCGCAAGCCATTTCCGGCGAAGATACCATGATAACGATGTAAAATCTCAGAATCTTAGGAGCTAAGGAAAACTTACGAGAGAAAGAGTAAAGAGGAAAAAATTTGTTTTCATTTCACTTGTGTATAAATGATTACAACTCTTGATATTTATACATTTGTAACACACCTCACTAACTGACTAAGACTACTACCAATCATACATAAACACTTGTCATAATCCTATGCACTCATAATAACGATGTAAAATCTCAGAACCTTAGGAGCTAAGGAAAACTTACGAGAGAAAGAGTAAAGAGGAAAAAATTTGTTTTCATTTCACTTGTGTATAAATGATTACAACTCTTGATATTTATATATTTGTAACACACCTCACTAGTTGACTAAGACTACTACCAATCATACATAAACACTTGTCATAATCCTATGCACTCATAATATCATCACTCTAACAGAACCCACTTGAGTTTCTTGAGAACGATGCTCTGCAGATGGTGTTTGATGAGATGCTTCAAAGGAATTTGGTTTCTTGGGTTATCGTTATATCGGCGTATGCGCAGAAGGGTGTTTTGAACAGAGCTATTTCGATGTTTTCGAAAACGATAGAATCTGGGATTAGACCGAACGCATGGAGTTTTACAAGCATCTTAAGTTCCTTGACTGAGGAATCGATTTTGGAGCTTGGGAGACAGATACATTCTTATGTGATAAGAAGTGAAATGAGTAGTAATGTTTCGGTTGAAACGGCGATTGCAAACATGTATGTGAAGTGTGGGTGGTCAGAGGGTGCTAGGATTGTTTTCGATAGGATGGAAGAAAGGAATGCTGTGGTTTGGACTGGGTTGATGGTGGGCTATACTGAAGACGAGAAATTAGAGGAGATTTTGGAATTGTTTGCTGAGATGGTTAAGAAAAGTGTAGAGGTGGATGATTTCGTTTTTTCGATAGTTCTCAAGGCATGTGCTGGTTTGGAGGACTTGAATATGGGAAGGCAAGTTCATAGTTAGTGTTAAACTTGGGCTGGATTCCGAGGTTTCTGTAGGAACTCCTCTAGTGGACTTCTATGTCAAATGTGCAAAATTTGAGTCTGCTTGTCGAGCATTCAAAAGGATTCATGAACCAAATGATGTTTCATGGAGTGCTATAATCTCTGGCTATTGCCAGAGTGGGAAATTTGATAAGTGTGTAAAGATTTTTCAATCTTTAATTACTAAAGGTGTTACCTTAAATTCATTCGTACATACAAGCATTCTTCAAGCCTGCTCTGCAATCGCGGATATAAATTTGGGGACTCAAGTTCATGCTGATGCAATAAAAAGTGGGCTCGTTGCATTCTTGCATGGTGCGAGTGCATTGATTACGATGTAATCAAAATGTGGCAGATTGGACTGTGCCTATCGAGCATTTGAATCGATAGTTAATCCTGATTCTGTGGCCTGGACTGCCATAATATGTGGTTATGCTTATCACGGTAATGCCTTCGAAGCTCTTACGCTTTTCAAAAGAATGCAGGATTCAGGTGTAAAGCCAAATTCAGTAACATTTATAGCAGTTTTAGCTGCTTGCAGCCATTCGGATTTGGTCACAGAGGGAAAGCAGTATCTGGAATCAATGAGTAATGGAGGACCAACCATTGATCATTACGATTGTATGATTGACGTATACTCTCGTGCTGGGCAACTACAGGAGGCACTTGATTTAATATAGAGTATGCCGTTTGAACCCGATGCAATGAGCTGGAAAAGTTTATTGGGTGGATGCTGGATGCATTGAAATCTTGAGCTCAGAAAGTTAACAGCCGAGAACCTCCTCCAGTTGGACCCGGAGGACACTGCTAGTTACATAATTATGTTTGATTTGTATGCATCATCCGAGAAGTGGGAAGAAGCTGCATTTTATAGAAGAATGATGGCTGAAAGGAACTTGAGGAAAGAAATAGGATGCAGCTGGATTACCGTCAAGGGCGAAAAGCATCGATTTATAGTGGGCGATCAGCACCATTCTCAGATAGAACAGATATACTCGAAAGGAGCTGAGCATTTCTTTCAGGGATGCTGAAGATTCGTTTCTTACCGAGGAGGACGTATTGAGCGGTTTTCCGGAAAGGAAAGAACAGCTTCTTCACCACAGTGAGAGACTTGCCATAGCATTTGGACTTATTTCCACACCAGGTGATGCCCCTATTGTGGTTTTTAAGAACATCAGGGCGTGCAATGATTACCATGAGTTCGCAAAACATGTTTCTGTGGTAACGGGGCGTGCAATTGTTGTGAGAGATTCCAACAGATTCCATCACTTCAAGATTGGGGAGTGTTCTTGCAGAGATTATTGGTAACCTAAGCAATTTCGAATGTTGATTTGGACATGACAGTTGCGGGATGGATGCTTTGAAAGAGCAGTCTCATGGTCACTAGTTGATATCGAAGAGAAATGTACCTACACCTGGAATGTCACATTAACGTTATCTCAAGTTAAGAACATGATCTCATGAGAAAGTTAAACAACATCATCATTATATAGGTAAGCCATTCACAGGGTTTAGGGCGGGGCACATGGCTTGCCTTGGCTCAAGCATGGGCTCATGGAAGCTTAGGCCGCTAGTGGGAGAAAACCTTGTGTCATATTGGTGTATACATCCGTGTGTTCAATGGGGTGCATTTAATTTATACCTTGATACAAAAGGCAATTATCATTTATGATGTGATTCTTGATTGAAGCTTATAGATTAATTTACAATTTTGGATGTGGAAACTTAAATACAGGTTGTTGATATCGATTTTTAAGTTGTCTGTGTGGGTTGTACCGTTTTAATTTTGCTCTATCAAATCGTTACTTTTGCACTCTTATTAAAATTCGTGTTGAACACGTCATTAATGTACGTACTATAGAAGTTTTAAAGAAATATTGCAATATAATCTACAATATCATGTTACTCATTACGTTGTACTCAGTACAACGTAAAAATACACTCTTGAAAATTAACAAAACAGATGATAAACTTATATTACCTGGCAGCAGATTTGCTGTCCCCAAAAGTGTGTCTCAATTGTGTCTTCTTGTTAATATGTTGACACATATCCTTTAACTTAACTTAAAAGTTAATTTTGTTAATTTTATTTATTTAACATTTAAATTTAAAGGACATGTGTCAATATAATAGTAATGAGACACATTTTTAAGGATAGCAAATCTGAAGCCATATTACCTTACGTGGTACCATTGCATGTTAGTGCACGCGTGCCTATCTGTCGGAAGGATTGGTTATACGTGTCTCTTGAAGATTGCTGCATCAAGAGAAGCACTAGTCACCTTCTCAAGTGCACTGCATAATACAGAGGATCATTGCAGTTGGTAGTTAATCCTAGTTAACTCTTCTCTTACAATTATTTATTGCAGTTGGTAGTTAAATCTTTCTTCAACAAGAATATAAGAAGAAAACCGTCAAGTAAAGACTCTTTATTTGTAGAGTATTTGCGTGAACAGAGTTGATAAAGTTTTGAAAGGGTCCCCAAAATTTTTTGCCATCTAATAATGCTATATAGTAAAAAAATTACTTTTATTAACACTTTAAAATTGCATCTGCACTCTTCATAAGTTTAAACATTTTTCTTTCTAAATATAAGAATTTAGAGTGCATAATGAGATACTTTGAGTGTCAATAACAACTCCATAAAAATGAATTTTTTTTTTCTAAATTTTATTATACAATAATGCTATACATTTAAATGAAACTTTAAAGTTAGAGATTTTGAAGCCTTTTTTCTTGTTTGGTTGTTTAATATTGAACTGCTTTTGATTATTTAGTGAAGGTTATTTTCGTAGCTTTTTTTTATTTATTATTTAATGACTTGTAAACTTACAATCAGTGAGTCCTAAAGTTTATTTTGATTTAAATTATTACTTTCTAGCATCAAAATATTATCTCACTATATTTAAAAAACCATCTTAAGAAGATGCTCTTATAAATTTCGCACAAGACTTCCTAATCTCAGAGAAGCCATGTTGCCAAGAATTAGAATATGATAGAGTTAAAGTTTGTTGAATATGATCCAGTCAAAAAGTATACTTGGAGACACAGAATTTATAATGAAGTCGTGATCCAGGATATCTGGTTAGATATCATTGTAAAGAATTAAAGAAGTAGAAACAAACAAAACCCACCTCGTAAGCTCCTAAACTAGTAGCTATGTGAATATGATTGCATCATCTCATCAGTTGGGCAGCAAGTTACATGTTCCCGAAAGTTGATGGTATTGGTAAAGGTAAGGCGTCGGGTAAATGTTAATTTCAGTTGGCGCCAAATAAAATCTGTGGTGGGTTTGGATAAAGTCCTCCTGGTCCTATCCGCAACCAATCCTCTTCTATGCAATACAATAACATTTATATATATATATATATATATATGTATGTACTTCTGGTTGCTACTCACACACGCACATATGTATATGTTTTTCTCCTCAGCCAATCCCTTTCTGTGTGTTGGTTTTCTCTCACCTCCTTAAATTCTTCCTCCTTCATTCACTCTCGCACCCACTCATTTTTTTCACTCTTCTTCTTCTTCTTCTTCTTTTTCTTCTGGCTTTTCACCTCTCTTTCTTCTCATAATTCAACTTAAAAGCCTCCTTGCTTTTCTTGGCAAGTTTTTGGAGCGCTGGGTTTTGTTGTATGCAGCTTTTCATGGTTGGTTTCATTTCTTTCTGGTGAGCTTTTACTTATTTGTGTTTTTTACAACTCAGTTGTGCTTTTGATCTTCTCAATGCTAGTGAAGAGGGTTTTCGTTTTTCTAAATTCTGCATGCCTTAAAGATTTAATGAATTGGATTTGGTGGGGAAAGAAAAATGGGGATCGATCTTACAATTCTTTCTAGTAAGTATAAAACAAATATTGTTAACTGTCCTCCACCCCTACCGTTACGAGAGAAGCTCACGGACACTTGGGATGTCATGGTGGCGGCCAATCATGCACTGCCGTGTCATTTTTCACATGACAATGTCTGATTGGCTTAGGATACCGTCACCATGGGTTCCCAGGTGCATGGAAGTTCGTCTTCTACAAATGTGTTTTCTAGTATTTGACAAGACAAGGCAAGTGATCATTGCGATTGCATGGGTTGGGGTGGCACCATGAGGTGATTAACTCCTTTGTTTATGTCACAGAGTATCTTCTATACTTCCAACGAATGGTGCACTTTTGTGTAGGGACTACTTGGATGCAGTATTGCTTCGGGATAAAGCACTTTCTTGAAATTATCTAAGTCCATATGGATGTTGGAGAGACAAAATGTTCCTACGGCAAGCCTCCGTGGATATTCAAGGGCAGGTAAGTGTCCAACAGCACTTGCTTTTTTTATAACTTGACTGCTCTTTGTTCTTGGTAATGAAAAGGGACTTGTTGATTGCCCTGGTTTTTGTACCTAGCGCATTGTATCAACTCCATCTTGTCAAAGCAGCAACTGTCCGAGCATGCATTCCGAAAGATTTCAGATTAGTTGAAGCATTTGGGTAAGTATAATTATAACATTGTTGTAAAAGAGAAACTGTTCACATGATTTGTGATTGTTTTGAGAATTTGATCACTGAAAATTGTGTTTACACTTGTTGCAGGTATACTCTTGGCGGCTTCTTTCTTGCCAACTATGATGACAGTCCAGCAGGAGTCTTTGATGAGGTTATGTCTTCTGTTTAATCGTCTCATCTAGGAAGTCATTACTTATTCGGCCTTGATCCAGAAATGAATCAGTTGTTTATTGTAGGAGTAGTCCATGTTTGCTTAAGCATAATAAAGAAAACAAATAAGTTCAAGTTTATCCAACCAGTTGCTAACGAGAGTGTTTTATTTTCTCCGTCTCAGCTCGTTGTGATTGCTGGACTTGTATGGAGCCCTCCAACGTCTTGCGCGTATGTTTGCCTCAACCTTATCTTTCTCTGTAATAAGATGTTTGCATACAATCTTATTCCGGAATATGTACACTTAACTTTGGGGCTAACCATTCCCTAAGCTTGCCTCTTAAGCAACAATACCCTAATTCCTAAACTAATTTATGTCGGTCTTTATACGAGTGGTGTGACTGCCAGTTGAGTTACATCTTTTCCTGTCAGATGTGACATTGTGTGAGAGTATATAGACTTGGTAAATCCTCTTTAGGGGTAGACAGTAGCGTGTTGTGGGGTGTACACGCAGAACTCCTCTCTGGGAGAGAGAGATCTGATTACTGAGCTATGCCTAGTGACAGCTAAATCATTAGTTTGTTCTTGTTCTAAGTTAGAGTTGCTATAATCCTGTTGCTGAAGTACTTTATTTATAAGTACTTTTACTTGTTTTTTGTCAAACAGCTGGGCAGCTAAGGTGCTTGTGAATAGTGAAGAAGCTTGTAAACATGGACGAAAGGTGGGAGGCTGCATAAGGCACTTTGCCACAGAGCTTGTCACAAATTCTTAAATTTCGTATGTAATTCTTATGTTGGTTGCAGTCCCCTCTTGCAGGAAGTAGGGCTTCCAAGTCATGTTGCGAGGTTTTCAAAGGTATGGTTTGCATTTGAATTATAAACATTTTTTGCAGCTTGCATATGGTGAACTCTTCATCCCTAAGGTGGACTACGGATACAGTTCTTTACTAAAAGTATTTAAGAAGTCCATTTTTCTGTGCAAAACAGAGGATTACAGCAGTTTCAAGGCAACCAAAGAGCAAAAATAGTGGATTTCTTAATGTAAATGTTAGCAGTGCTGCTTTCTGTGATCCAAAAGATTGTACGGAAGTTCAAGTGACTGAAATCAAGGCTTCGTCAGTTAAAGATTCCTGTAATGTCAACCTCACCACTTTTGGTAAGTTGGTTAATCTGAACATCTCATTTCATTAGTATAACTTGGATGTTTTTCTTCTGTGGTTTTCATCCTTTGGCGTGAATGAACCACCAATGTTCCTAATTGCGAGTTTGATGATGGCAGTGCCTGAATCGAGTGGTGAGTGGAGGGGGCCGGCGATCAAAATTTCACTTCCAAGTTTTAGGTAAGTTTCTCCCTTAGTTTCCCTATGCTATTAGAGTTTAGCTTTTTCCCTTATTTCCTTCCTTCTGTTGTCAAATTGTAGCGGCAGCACAGAATATTATCCCAACCTTCTCAAGTACTCTTGCCGGATTGAGTGCAGGTTTTCTTTTAGCTTCAGTTACTTTCTTTATGTTAATCAGGCTTCATTATGTTAAACTCGCATGTATGCATCGGTTCGCACCTAACTCAAGTGTTAATTGTTAGTTTGCTGCCTGATCCAATTCTGATAGGGTACGAGCAGTGCATCCGGCAAAAGTATCAGGACCATCTCCGATGCCAAAGAATGAGATAGAAAAATCTTTAGAAATCCATACTAGCAATACAAACAACCATGCAACCGAAGAATTTGTGGATAACGGCAAGAACCTCTGTGAATCTGTGATGTTATCCAAGCCTGTATTGGCATTGGAGTTCAGTTGTATGAAAATGCAGGTTGAAGCTCCAGTTGTAGTTTTCAACTCTAAGAACTCTTTAGCAACCACTTGATCATAATTTCTTTTGGCAGGCTGTAATTTTTTTATATATTTATTTTTGATGTATTTTTCATGGAGTAAATTGGCTCCGCCTGAATAATTCAAACAGATCAATTACTTGAAATTATTATACAAAAAAAATGGAAACTTGAAATTTGAAATTTGACAAAGCACTCCCCTTCTTTTCCCTCTTTTTTTTTTTTCAGATTTTTACAAAATTCTACTTTCCACAGCATGGAAAAACCCATGTAACATGTTACAAATAACAAACAAATGCAATACAATCTCAATTCGGACCCTAACTAACTGATCGGTAGATCAGAACACTTCTGGTAGAGGCCGGCCCTCCAAAAACGACTTGAACAGCACGAGTGATCTCTCAGGCTGTGAGAATGGCGCTTCGTGTGATGCTCCTCTAATAGTGGCAAAAGAAAGCATATTACCATAAACTTGAGTCCATCCACCAACCTGCAGATGAAAGGATGAAGCATTCAATTTATCACGTTACAAATCTGTAACAGAAGCATCTGAAAGTTCTTAAATTCAAGTAATCACAAATATGATTTACCTGCTGCCCTCCAAACCAGACTCTATAAGGCACAGTGGTACTTAATCTTAACTGCTCTGCAAGTCCGTTAACTAACTTTCGACTTCCAGTCAACGGGATAACAGAATCTTGGTCACCGCTGAATGTTTAAAAATCAAATTTAGTTAACTGCAATGAAATTTAGGATGAAACAAAATGTTTTGATGCTGTCTAAAGTTCATCTACCTGTAAACTAAGACTGGTATTCCTGCTTTGATGAGTTTGCCTACGATTGTGATCGTTGGTATCTCCACATCCAGCTGCTGATAATCCAGTATGCTGCCATAACACAGAAAATAATTTCAAAGGCAAAACTGTTAACGTGAATACTACCTTGAGATGCATTCGAATTTTTTAAATGTATGGCTTTGGAAGAGAATTACGTGCTGCAAACTGCCCATTGACGAACTCCAACAAGACGAGCATGAAGCGCCTTCTGCACGTCTGGCCTGTTTAGATAATTAACTATTTCATCCTCTACACATACATCTATTGTGTTAGCAACTTCCTGCAAAACGAACAAGTTCAATTGTTCAGAAAATGGATACGAACTTCGTGAAACCAAACCACAGAATTTCATGCTGCAATGGAGCAATAGATGGCATTCACCTGAGGAAGGAGGGCTTTGGATTGGGAGAACACAGATGATATACAAACATCAAGGGTGACATCATACTTGTCAACAAATTTACTGGTTTCTCTGCTCACTTGGCTCATCACCCTCGCACAAATAGGCGAAAGTGAGCCTCTGTAATATTCACTCACATACCGCGAGTAGTTGCAAACGGAAGTGAACATGTTGTATGTCGAATCAGATATCAACCCATGAGACCAGAAGAACTCAGCTCTTGAATTGAAGTCAGTTGCATATTCTAGGACTGGATTGCCCAACTGCCATGAGAACAAAACATTTAGACCAAAATCTAGACGACGAAAAGCTGGTAATTTTCAAAGATTATTACTCACAGCAATTCCTTTCAAATTGAACTGATATTCCTTCTTGAATTGGAGCATAAGTTCTGCTAGCTGAGGAACATAATGACCTACAGAATAAATAAAATCAGTTCCCTTTTTACTTATTGGGGTATTTTTTCTGACGTCGAAAATATTTTCAACATTAGGATCGAGTCAATCAACATCGAGAAATAAGCAAAAGTGAGGAACAAGAACAAGATAATATACCAGCATAGCTTTCTCCGGTAATATACAGACTTCTATTTCTGTACTGGGGAAACTTTTCTAACCACTTTTGCAAGAACAGAAGATTGTCCCTGGCTGTAGACAACAAGGACAAAATTCAGATATCACACATAGCCTGTAAAGGTGCACTTTTTGTCAACTCACGAGGAGAATCACAAAACAGCATCAGACATGGCATATCTGTAAAGTGAATTTTGTAAATTAAAAAAAAATAAAATTAGTGGAAACCCCATCATGAAATATTCTTTTGAATCTTTGGTGTGACAAGATATGAAAAGATTTCATATGGAATTTTTTTTTTTTTTGGAAACTGATTTCTTATGGAACTTTGGAAGAAATAAAAAGAATACTTTCTTCTTTTTTGGGAATATGAACAAAGGAAGATGATAGCAAGACAAGTTGACTTGAAAGTAGGTGCAGAAATTTTGTTCCTTTCCTAGCAAGATTTCTACTTACTGAGAAAATTTGGAAGATAGAATACAAATATACAGTTTGGTAACTATTTCGTTTTTTTTTTTTTTAATATTTTTTTTGACGGAAAATAGAAAAAAAAATCAAATTTGAAATAGGTGTCATGCCTGTGATGTGATCGGTCACACCCTCATAGGAAGAAGTATCGGTTGAGTAAGA
This sequence comes from Heteromeles arbutifolia, assembly GCA_024362995.1. Classification (NCBI taxonomy): domain Eukaryota; kingdom Viridiplantae; phylum Streptophyta; class Magnoliopsida; order Rosales; family Rosaceae; genus Heteromeles; species Heteromeles arbutifolia. The sequence continues at coordinate 28,819,605 of JANCRC010000006.1, forward strand.
GAACCCCACTCCAATTGGTGTCTCCAAGTACAGCATGTTTGCTTCTGCAAATCAATGAGCATGTCAAGCAATCTGCAACGTTGGATTGTTTTGAAAAACACCATTGATCAGAAAATATCTCACCTGTATTCCAGCTATGTTCATTTCGAACCAAGACTTCTCCTTTGGGCCTAAACGGTCCGTTCTCAGAAAATGCTCCGACTCCAAGGGAAGAACAACCAGGACCTGGAAAAATCACAACCCATCAAAAACCCAGAAATAAAATCTCATTTTTTTAAAAACCCAGATGGTAAAAATTGTAAGAAGTAAAAAAAGATGGAAAATTTAGTGGTGAGTAAGAAATGGGGACCTCCATTGAGCCAGAGGACAAGAGGCTTGGAAGCTGGATCTATTTCTGCTTCAGCTAAGTAGTAAAACAGAGCTTTCTGTTTTTTCTCATCAACGGTCACATAACCCGAATACTGCTGGAACCCGACTGGGGGCTGACCCGGCAACCCGGTAATTCTATCGAGCAGAGAAGGAAAAGCTTCTGCTTCAAAGGAGGAAGAAGTTATGTGGAGGAGAAGTAGAGTGAGTACAATGGTTTTCCATGGTAGGGAAATCATGGTTTGAGTGGGAAGAGAGAGCAAAGAGCCTAGAGAGAAGGAAAGGACGAGTGAGTGGAGTTCAGCTGAGGTGAAATGGTGGCCAGAGTGGGGGCACTATATAAAGATTAAAAGAGGCGGGATATCTTCTTATTTTGCAATTGTATCAGCCTTTTTAGCGAAAATGGTTGATGAGATTATTATAACTTCTTTATTCTGATCTTTGACATTGAAAATCGAAAGAGCTGGTTTCTGAGTCTGGTTTCTGAGTTTGTCTACAGCAAATCATTTTAGTTATTCGATGAAAAGCTTGTCAAAATCATCGTTAAGTGGAGGGGTTGTTTGACAAAAATATCCTTTAAAATATGGTCATGTGGTCATTCACTAGCAATTTAACGAGAATATTGACATATTTTTCACATAACGACCAAAATGATTTACGGTGGAGAAACTCAAGGACTACTTCTATCGATTTTCATTGTCAATGATCAAAGTGAGGAGTTATGCCAATCTCAAGGACCATATTGGCTAAAACCCCTTATTATCATTGAACTTTTGTCCGTTCAGAGACTTTGGACCCAAAATAGGAAAATGACTTACATGAAACAATTCATCACCACGTGACGTCCTTGACCAATAATGCATTGTCATATGCAAGTTTTTCTCCACATAATAATGTAGTATTCAATAAGAGATGTCGTATAGCAGTAAACTCATTTCATATAAATTGCACTCCTGAAACAGAGATGTGTGTGATCATGTGAGGAGAGACCCTTGCTGTGAATTTGTCACTTGGGGTCACAACTCACAAGAGACATTCTTTGGTTTGGCCGGTGCACCACGTCATCTGTCACCACACTTAAAAAAAAGAGACCCAGACATCAGGGTGGGATAAGTATTGGGTGTCTGAGGAGAGCAACTTATATGCCACATGTACACAATCATGATGTCATCCAGTGCTAATGATATAAGGCCACGTACACTTTGAAAAAAAAAAAAAAAAAACTTACCCTATGACAAGGAATGTGTAAATGATACAACGATAAGGACACGACCACCACATAGAAGAACTTACCTATATAGGGGGAATTCAATGCGTGTGGAAAAGAGTGACGTGGTTCAAATTAACGTTAGACTCCAAAATTTCTCCTATTTGCCTAGAGAAAGAATCAAACGGTACGGATACACTGCAATCATGGCATTATGTGTCAATGATAAACAATATGTGTAAGTTCTTTTACTATATGATCTCGTATGATTAGCATGTGACATTCTCGTAAAAATGTATTTATATCGTGCAGGTTACTCTCGTCTGCCTAAGTGTGTCTTTTTGGTACAACTTGACTGAGTGAGTCAGCAAAATAGGTTGTTACTGTTGCTGAAAATGAAAAGACAGAGTGTGCTTTAAAGACACTGGACACTCTATTAATTCACAGATTGTACAGAACTCTACTGTAATTGTCTTTTTTGTGTTAGTCCAACAAGTACTCCAAAATCTACAACTGAAGCTGCAATTGGATTCACTGTAAATATACTCTGCTCCATATACAACTTAAGAGAAAAAATTGAATTAACTAAATCTTTTTAACAGAAGGAAAAAGTAGCTATATAAGCATGGCAATGGCACCACTAAACAGTTGAAGGTGACCACCAACCAGAGTGTAATTATGTCTCCACAGAAACTCACTACAACTTTCTACATCTTTTTTTTAAGAAATAGTAAGGTATTGAATCATGAGTTATGATTTAGGAGGGTCAATGCTAATGGTAAGACATATATCACATTCCATTCCGTATTTGATAAATTCTCTAAAAGCATACATACAAGCATAAACGATTGATCTTAATACAACAAACAAGTCTTTCAAAATATAAGAGCATTTCCAAGAGATGTAAAACAACCAAAACTCTATTTTAAATAGTCAAATCTAAAAAAAAAAACAAGTTTCTAACAAACTCTATAAAAAAAAGTCTCTATTATAACAAAATAAACAATCACTCTTAAATTTACATAGTAACTCTTTATCTGCTAAATATTAATAAAAAATAAAACTCAAGGCAGACCATTGAGCAAAGAGAAAAGAAAGAGAGAGAAGTCTCTTTTAGAAAATGAGTGTGTTTGGTTTGAATTGTTAATAATAAAAATATTCAATGTTTATCAAAACATAGAGTGCTGTTTAAGATAAAAAGTAGCTAAAATGATTTTTTGACACTGTTTACTTACTAGTTTAACAAAAATTTAGAGCTTCTCTCTAATCAAATCAACTAAGATTAAACTATTGCGCGTGTGCCCTAGCAAGCACTCAGCCGCAGAAGGTTATAAACCTCTATTTTCCCATGGTTCTGTGTGAAGTAGGACAAAACATATTCCGTTATTCCGTGTCTTGTTTGCTTCTTCTCAGCCCTCGAGCTCAGCTTAAGGTAAGGTCTCAATCTTTGCTCGTGACAACTTGGAAACCGTCCAACTTATTATTCATTTTATTTTTCCGCAAAAATTAAATCCTAATTAATCCGCATGCAAAATTTTGTTTTTATCGTCGCCAAACAAAATATACTTACCTGTTGCAGCAGCCAGCATCTCTGCAATATTTAGGTCACTTTTTTTAAGAGAAAAAAAGAGAGAGTAGGGTTTCAATGGAAAGTACCTGTGACTTTGGTCGGGAAATGTGCCCAGAAATGGAAGTGAAGCAATGAGCAATGAGCATTCTGTGAGTTTGGAAATCGAAGCAAAGGCTTCACTTTTTTCTTCACCTCTTTTTTTTAAAAATTATTCTTTATTTTAAACTTGATGGTTTTTTTTTCTTTTGTTATATTTTAGTTGTTTACAGTGGAAAAGCTAGCCAACTTTCTGAATCGATAAATATCTATTTTTCGGTTCTTATATTGGCCTAGACACGCATGGTTAGCTTAACACCCATAAATTTTGGTTTCATATTTGATTAGGGTTTCTGTGTGTAGATAAGTAAATGGCAATGGATTGAGATTTTTTTTCATTTCTTATTTAAAACCCTACAAAGTTTCAATATACATAACCCTACAAAGTTTCAATATACATTCATTCTAATACTTAGAAAAAGTACTTTATAGATGTATACAAGGTTGGTAATTAGTTTGTGTCAGCAATAGAAGAATACAGTAACTCTAATCACACTGATATCGTTCTCAATTATTTTTCCCTTTTTATCAACATATCGATCCCAACTTAAGTCTATTAGAGGATCTCACCTCCAGCAACCCAATCCTCCCTTTATTGGCCAGATCTTTGACTGATAACTTGTTTTGCCAGATTTGTAGGGGTATTGTAGGGGTATTGCCCGAGTTGCAGAGACACAAGGAGCAACGATGCATCGGTCGGAAACGAGAGAGAATGCAAATTTAGTATTATTTTAAGCTTAACATTATGCTAAATTCGCTCTCCTCCTGGCTAATGTTCAGTTTGTTATAGCTAGCGGGATTGCTAGTCTGTTGGACTTCCACTTTTTTCTCTTGGCCTGCTAAAATAGCAAAAAAAAACCTATTTAGCTAACGTGTTGGAAATGCTCTTAGCTTTGGACCAAAAAATATATTAAGTGGGAGTAGCTTAGTTAGGACTAATAACCCACGTTTGGTAGAGTTCAGAATTAAAATAAATGAGATTAACTCGAATTCGTACTGATTCCGCGCCTCACTAAATGGCCTTATCCAATTCTGCGCGGCAGGGAGGGATTAAACGGGATTAGAAGTAGGCACGCGAGTTCTAGGCTTTCGTTCTTTCTGGATCTCGATGGGGCTGCAACTATCTGTTTCCATGATTGGGATGATGATGGGATTAGCATGGGTATGGCAGAAATATATTAGCATTGATTAACTTAATTATTAGGCTTATTAGTTGAAATGCTCCATGAAACTGTCATTTAGTCTCAATTTACACTTTGAAATTGATTTTGTCTCACTTTAGTCCCTAAAACTGACATTTTCAACCTTTTTGGTCTCACTTCACCCCATTCCGTCAAAAACTAACATACACATCCATCATACTTCAGGTAATGACTACAAATTCATCGATAATATAAGCAAAGAATCACTTTGGCGATAAATTAATTACAATTTCGACTTTAACTTACAATAAAATGGTTGCTCTGGATTACAACGAGCTGCCATCATCGCCCATATTAGCCATCGAATGCCTAAATTCCTTTCTTCTCTTCTTCCATAAACCCTAATTTGTTTGCACGATCAATAGACTGAACTCGGGCTGGAGGCAAATACAAAGAGGTGTGTGGTAATAAGCTTTTATTTAACTAAACCTTGAAAACTGAAATGTCTACAATACGCTTGAATAACGGGGCGAAGTGAAACCAAGAGAGTTGACAATATCAGTCTCAGAGGGTAAATTGAGACAAAACCAATTTCAAGGGATAAATTGAGAATAAATGGCAGTTTTATGGGGCATTTCAATTAATATGCCTGATTATTATTATAATTTTTTGTGTAATATATTAGAATTAATATGATTATCTTGAAGTTCATCAATTCTAATATATATATATATAAAAAAATAAAAAAAAAGAATCGAATACTGCTTACTTTAATTGGGAGGAGAGCTAAATTTAATTATCTTAGATCAGAAAGTGAAACTCTTCAAAGTTTCAGTTTATACTTTATATTCAGCTTATACTTGGAAAGCTACTTTATAGATGTATATAAGTCGTTGTTAGTTGGTTTGTCTCCGCAAAAACACGGATACAAGTCGGAAATTGGTGAAACCCTAAAGCATAAATAGGTAAACTTGTAAAAGTCAGACCTGCTTTTAACTTGACAAAATGGATGAATTGTTGACACAAGTGAAAACTAGAAAAAAGATTTGAGACTTTGAAGCTCTCTCTCTCTCTCTCTCTCTCTCTCTCTCTCTCTCTCTCTCTCTCTCTCTCTCTCTCATGTGTGTTTGTGCGGTGATGATGGGGCCAAGAGGGGAATGATTTCACTCGAGCATGTTGGAGAAAACAGGCTATGTAATGTGACATTTTAATTTTTTTTACTGAAAATATGACTTTAACCTCTCAAATTCAATTTTTTTCATATGCAATCCTCCATAATTTTTTTACTCAAAAAAAATTCAGTGACTAGGATCCACCTAAGTGAATTTATTAATTACATATTACTTTACATATTTTACATTTTTTAGATGCCTAATATACCCCTATTACATATTTGATGTGCACAATTAATTCTATACAGATTGTAAGGAGAGAGTTAATGATTTTGCAAAAAGAAAAATAAGAAATTAATGTTAAAAAATGCATTGCATATTAATATCAAATATGAGAATTGTTGGCTTAATTCTATGTATCTGGCATTATGAGTTCATATATATATATATATTTTTTTTTTTTTACAAAAAAAAAAAACCTAATGTCACATCTCGGCCTAGAAACAAAACCGTGAGGGCGTGGTCAGGACCCAAAGCGGACAATATCGTACTACGGTGGAGTCGAGCCCGGGATGTGGTGGGGCCCCGGGCCGGGATGTGACAATTTGGTATCAGAGTCTAACCCTGGCCGCATGTGTGCAGGTGAGGACGTCGGGCCCCTAAGGGGGGTGGATTGTGAGATCCCACATCGCCTAGGGGAGTGGATCATGTGAGCCTTATATGTATATTTCCCATCTCTACCTAGCGTGAGGCCTTTTGGGAGCTCACTAGCTTCGGATTCCATCGGAACTCCGAAGTTAAGAGAGTTTAGGTGAGAGCATTCCTAGGATGGGTGACTCATTGGGAAGTTCTCGTCTGAGTTCCCAGAAAGAAATCCGTGAGGGGAATGGTAAGCCCAAAGCGGACAATATCGTGCTACGGCGGAGTCGTGCCCGGGATGTGGTGGGGGAGCCGGGATGTGACACCTAATATATGTAATAATACATAAAAAAAAAGAAAAGAAATTTACCTACCATGTACAAAAAAATTATTTGATATCAAAATGTGTATAAATATATATATGTGTGTGTATTTATATAATTAGACCATATTAATTTACCTACCTACTATTTGAAATGTTTATTTCCAATTATGCAAAATATTGTATACCAACAACAAAATATTACATAAACTTAGGAATTGGATCATGTTTTTGATTTTATCTTTTACCTACAAACAATCATATACATATTACTTTATATATTTTTACCAAAAAAAGGTCCCTAATATGCTAATATATGTAATAATACATGAAAAATAATTTACCTACCATGTATACAAAAATGTTATTTGATTCAAAACATATAATCTAGGTTTTCTCAACAAAAAAAAAAAATATATATATATATATATATATATATAATCTAGGTGTAGTATATATATATATTTTCATATACTTGGAACAAATTAATTTACCTACCTACAAATTAATTTTCAATAATTTACCTACAAAAAATGTGACAGCCCGTCCCTGATTTTACAATTGTATAAAAATTTTAATAAGTGATTTTATGAAATTGCCCTTCGAGGCTCGTGTGTTGACTGAGGTTTATTAGCGTGTCGGCCAGCACAGTTCGATTCGGAGTCCTAATGGACATTCCGGGTCGGGGTGTGTCAAAAAATAATACCCCGTGTGTAATATAATATCTTTTTTTCACTAATACATGGAGAATAATTTACCCATAACAAGAAGAAATATAATTTGATGTATTATATTGAAAAATATTATGTCATACCTAATTTATACAACAATAAAACGTGCCTAATATATGTAATAATACACGAAAAATAATTTACCTAAAAGTTAGAGAAGTGTTATTTGATTCAAAATATATAATATGGATATAGTATAATTTTTTTTAATAATTGAAACGAATTAATTTACTTCCCAATTAATGCAAAATATATATATCACAAAAAAGGTAAATTTTTGGTATGATATGGATACAATTAATGAAATACAACAGTTTATATATTTTATTTTACTTTTTCTACAACTTTTAATTTGGAATAAATTTAGGGATTTGGGAAAGTGGTATGAGTGTAAATAAATTGTATTAGTAGGTCAATAGTGTTTCGGTGTGGCTGTAAATTTTAAATTTGAACTTTTATTGGACGTTTATATGTAGATGAGTTTTTATTTAGAAATCATGAATTGTAAGGGTCAAAATCTATAGCATCCTTTTTTTTTTTTACACCAAAGCTAGACCACCCGATTTGTAGACAAAAGGCAAACCCTACCAAAAGGCACTGCCTTGCCGCCCACAGGGCCACACCATGCATGCCTCTACATTTTCATCTAGGAAGCCTCCTCGCTCCCACCACGTTTGCCTTTTCTTTTCTTGCTGTCCCATCTCTACTGACTTCCACATCAACTTTCACAACTGTGGAGAAAAAAAAAAGGTATGTTATAGAAGAGAGTTCCAACTTCACCTCCTAACCCAACGCATAATCTAATCCAGTGTAATGATTACAGTGTAATAATTATGAGGAAAACCATGATAGATACGTCCAATTGTAGGGTAATCTTTGAATTTCAGGTGTGTTTACACTTTGAGTTTTGTATTAATGGCACTTGTGATCATACTATTCGAGGGAGCGTTTTGATCTAAACGCAGTCAATATTATGATACGTCAAGAAACAAAACTTGCCTATCTACACTGGCAATATTATCCATGTAAGCAACCGGATTATAAGAAAAATAATTCAGGTAAACAAATTATAGCTCCATATTTTTTATACAAAGTAGAAGGATTGCGGTTAAAGAAACTAAGATCAGTTACATTTTTCAAAACTTTCCATGCAAATCAACATTTGCTATGAAAATTTGAAATAAGTAAAAGCATGACTTACCATTTTTGTTTCTTACATGGACTTCAAATGATAATATGTAGATTAATAGAAATCATATGAGCAAGAAATAAGAACCTTTTCAAATAAAGCTTTAACCTTATATATATATATAAGGTGATGAACAAAGACTCATGTGACATCAATTTGACGTTCATGTAAGTTAGTAGTAAGTCAATCAAATGCTTAAAAAAAAGATCGACTTAATAGTTTGATAGACCAATGGAGCAACAGTATATCAATTTGTAATTAATTTCTAGGGTTGTTTTTGCTAATTTGTGGAAGGCCCCAATGCCTTGTTATTATTTATTTTTTTGAACAAATGATATTATCTACATTAAGGGGGAGGAAATGACTAAGCCTCACAATGAACTTATAATAATGTAGTTCAAATTCGCCTTTGACGAGAATCAAATTTAAGATTTCTTACTTACAAATGAAAAGAAATATCACCAAACCTAGTACTGAGTGACGGACTCAATGCCTTTTTACATAGTCAAAATCACAGATATGCAAATGAAATCATTCACCACAAACTTTAATTATAGTGGAGGAAAATTCTAAACGATGTTAAACATGTAGGGGTGTGTGTAGTGTCTATGGGGGTTCTAGATTAGGGTTTATAATTACCCTTTATTAGCAGAGAAGGACCCCATTTCACAGAAATGGGAAAGGGAAAAACTGATAGGGAAGGGGAATTGGGTCAAATTCACCTTTAGGATTCTAGTGTCTTTCTTTCATTTGTACGCGCACCTTTTCACCATTTTTTTTGTCTCTTTCCTCTTTTTACTGGAATAGGGGTGGGGGAGTCCACCCAGAAGGCCATGGCCCCAACGGGGGGCACTACGTACTATTATATTCAAGTGCATGCACATGCCTGTCCTGCTAAGTGCTGCCATCCAATCCTCCAGAATACAATGCAAATTGTAGACATCTCTCTCTCTCTCTCTCTTAAATTTGGTCCCAGTTAGTCGATCAGTTGCCCATACTCTCTTGTGGTAAGTTTATGTTATGGCCCCCAGGGGGCACTTACAATATATATTATAGTCACTGTGGCTAGTGGCTTCAACAAAATATGCAGAGCGAGCGTGCTTAGTGCCATGGACCGCGTGACACAGACTCCAGTGAGAGAGAAAGAGAGAGAGTTTAGCAAATATTCCAAGCCTTCAACAGCCATTTTACAACGTTCCATCTATGAGATGATAAAACCAATTTCCCAGCCTTGTTCTTTCTTTTGTCAAGCCCATACACGAAGTGAATCATTTTTTCATGTGTTTGGTTCAATTTTGGTAGTGCATATCCGCATTGCAGATGGGTGGGAAAAAATAAATTCTGAAAGAAAGCTCACCTTGAAACATTATTTCTTCCTCTCTTGTTTGAAACATATTTTTCATCTTTCGTAGCCAACTTATACAGTTCTTCCTAAACCATAACTAGAGGTGTCAAACGGGCGAGCTAGAACAAGCAAGACACGAGCACGGCCCATGCCCATTTAAATAAGACGCGGCACGACTCAAGCTCATTTAATTAAAGCATGGCACATCACGATTCGTAAGAAGTGGGCGGGGCGAGCCTAAGATTTTGGCTGAAAGGGCCGACCGGCCCACGGCCAGCGACCTTAATATTACAGTCTAGTGGTATTCTTCTTCACTTGTAAGTGAGAGGTTTTAGGTTCAATTATCGCCAAAGGCGAATTTAAACCACATTATTATGGCAAGGCCATTGTAAAGCTTATAGCCCACTCCTCCACCCCCTTAGTGTAGTACTATCATTTGTTCAAAAAAATATATATACATTTTAAGGTTGAGACTTAATATAAGTTATGTTTAGTTCAATAACATGTTCAAATTGTTGTAAACATTCCTAGTTTAGGTGTGATTGTGTAAATCCTAGATTGGATTTGATTCTAGTTATCCTTTCCTATTGTATCTTATTATTCCTTGGGGATGAAGGAATATCTCTTCTCATCTTTTACTATAAATAAAGGCACAATGTAGGAGGGATAACAACACACACATATTCCCCTACAATTCTACAAACACATCTCTCTCTACACTTTTTGCCGCCGGCCCCCTTTAACCTTGTCAGATAAAATAGACCACAACACGTTATCAGCACGCTTCTACCGCTGCGCTTAGGAATCTGACGTTGAAGAATTTTTCTGCATCAAACCAGTTCATCCATATCATCACGCAATCAGGTTCTTTAAAAACAACGGTTTTTACCTCGATATTTTGCAGCCCTGATAGCATGAACATTCACCATGATGCATGACCCAACTTTACGTTTTACGTATTTTAGATTCTACATAAATTGTGTATGCCTCATAACCATAATTGTTGAAATTATGTGAATTTGATATTTGTTATGAATTGCATCAAATATATTTGTACATGCATTGAAATTATTGAGTTGCATATGCATCAATAAAAATTGTATTTGAATTAACTTATATTGAATTTGAAAGAAATTCAAGAAACCTAGGGTTTCTTCCATGTGACCCCGACAACACTGGGCTCACACGAGCCCACTATAGGATGTAAAGCACCAGAGCAAAACCCTTGCTCCAATCTGAAAAGATGCCTTTGGCATCAAACCCTAACCCACGGAGCAACCCGAAGTCGGCCACGGCTTCACTTCCGTTATTCTTGAGCAATCACACATGCAGTTGTGATTGGGACCTCGCCATCGTTGAAGACGATGGGGTTTTTTTTCGGAAACCCGATGAACATCGACAGATTCTTTGAATCCTTACCGTTCTCAGACCTCCGACGTCGAAACCGAGGTTTCAGTCTACAACTCGAGTTCCCAGTCGAACCCACATGCTTTGTCGTGCCATCAACCCCCGAGGTCAGTCGCCTGAAGTGACGTTGGCGTCCTCCCGGTCGTGTTTCGACACCCAGCGTCGCTGGCGTGTCTCGAACCTCCTCGACCCGAGCCCAATTGGGTCTCGACCACTCGGCCTGCATCAGCGCCCGTTGGGCTTGCCGTTGCTATGGGCCCGCCTGTATGAAAAAAAAGTGAACTTTTTTTTGGCTCGCCTGAAGCACCCCGCATGAAAAAAAAAAACAAACAAACAAACATTTTTTTTTTAGCTTTTGGGTCTACCTGCAGCAGCCCAATCTCTACCTCAATCTTCTCTGTGGGCCTGTAGCCCTACCCGAGACCCCAAGCCCAATTCTTGGGCCTGGGATACACGGCACAATTTTTTTTAAGCCACTCGTGGCTTAGTTTTTTTTTTCTTTTGGGCCCCGAGTTTTATTCGCCTAATTATTTTAGGCCCAATGGGTTTTATATTTTTTCACCCACACTTTAATTTGGCCCGAAGTCCAAATAATTATAATTCAATTATAATTATAAACCTAAAGTTATATTTTTGCATATTCATGTTGCATATTTGTTTGCATATATATTTGTGTTTGCCTGGATGAATATATGAACTTGAAGTTCATAATTATTTTTGAAACCCGAAGTTTCTTATAAATATGCATTGTTTGAAAACCTGAAGTTTTCACTTAAAAACATTACCCATGAAAACCTGAAGTTTTTCATGCAAAAATTAAACCAATACATGTCTATTAGAACCTGTATGTTCTACTCCTATGTGAATGGATTGATTTTTTTCTCCATTACACTAACCACATCTTGTCCATCTATTTTGTGATAGGAACATATCGAATTTGAACAAACTCGACTTTACCGCTTTGGAGGTCTCTGGAAGGAACTACCTCAAGTGGGTTCAAGATCTGAAGCTCCACCTCACTGCAAAGAACTTGCATCCTGCCATTGAAGAAGCAACAGATGAACCTGTTGGCGAAGCTGACAAAGCCACTGCTATGATCTTCATTCGAAGACATATCTATGACGCTCTGCAAACTGAGTATCTTGCTGAGGAAGATCCACGTGCATTATGGGTCGCTTTGGCTGATCGTTTTGATCACCAAAAGGACATATTCTTGTCTGAAGCAAGACACGACTGGCAGCACTTACGCTTCCAAGACTTTAAGTCTGTGAATGAATATAATTCTGAAGTTTGTCGAATTCAATCACTTCTCAAGTTTTCCAATGAAACTTTGACCGAATATGATCTTTTGGAGAAGACCTATTCGACCTTCTATGCTTCTAATATTGTCCTGCAGCAACAATATAGAGCTCAAAAGTTCACTAAGTTCTCAAATATGATCTCTGTTTTACTTCTCGCTAAAAAGCAGAACCAGTTGTTGATGAAGAATCATCAAGCTCGACCTACTGGGGCTACTGTTGTGCCTGAAGCACATTATAATAATAACCAACGCCCAAAACGCCAAAATAGGCATGGTAGGGGCGGCCAGAAGCCATCCCACCAAGGTTAACAGAGTCAAGGCCCATCCAAGGGAGGAAACAAAGCCCCGAAGCGCTCAAACCTCGCTCCTAAAGCCCCAAACTTCAAGAATAAAGGCAAAGCACCTGAAACTATGGACGCATATATGTGCTATCGCTGTGGTTCAAATGACCATTGGTCCCGTGTTTGCCGCGCTCCCAAGAAGGTTGTAGATGAACATCATTCTCGTCGTAAGAAGTTTGAATCAAACTTCATGCAAGTGGACGACTCGGAGACTACCAAGATGGAGGTTTCTAACTTTCAAGAGGATATCACCCCTATGGAGGATTAGAATCTTAGACATAGACTTATTTTTTAGTTGAAATAAGACAATTGGGGCCGAATTCCACTAAGTGGCCAAACCCCTCCTTTGTTTTTGGTTGATTTTTTTTTGAACAATTTTCCTTTATGTTTGGATTATTGATTGGTGATTTGTTTTTTGGATATTAAGTTTTAATTAATTACCATCCTTGAATAAATAAAATTACTTTGAATTGATATTTGTTTTAAGAACTTTTATGCATGTGACCGATTCAAAATTAATTTTTCATTCTAGGTATGACTAGTGGGAAAGTTAGTTGTCTGGTAGATAGTGCAACCACGCACACCGTTTTGCGTGAACATATCATTTCACTACCTTCATACCTAAGAATGCACCTCTGATAACCTTCTCAGGCCCATCCAACCTGATCGAAGGATACGGTAAGGCACGTATAATGTTGTCCAATGGTACAATCTTGACCATTGCTGAGGCACTTTATTCTCCACGTTCCGAAAGAACGTTGTTAAGCTTCAAGGAAATTAGAGATAACAATTACTACGCTGAAACCCACGTAGAAAACGAAGTTGAATTTCTGTGCATAACTTCCTACGAATATGGCCAGAAGCGTATTCTAGAGAAGATTGAGCGTATCCCGAGTAGTCTGTATACTACGACCATACGCCCTATAGAATGCCACTATGTGGCCAGCCTTACTACTGGGACCACGCATGAAATTACACTTTGGCATGACCGTTTAGGACATCCTGGACGAATAGCGATGCGTCGTATCCTCAAATCATCACACGGGCATCCACTAACCCGAAGTTTAGGTTCAATCCACGGAATCACATGTCAAACATGTTTTATGGGAAAGCTTATTACTAAGCCTTCTTATGAAAAGATTCGTTCGAATCCTTCCATTTTTCTACAACGGATTTAGGGGGACATTTGTGGACCGATTCATCATTTCTGTGGACCATTTAGATATTTTATGGTTTTGGTTGACGCTTCCACACGTTGGTCACACGTGTGCTTGTTGTCCATAAGGAACGTTGCACTCTTCAAACTGTTGGCTCAAGTTATCAAGCTCAGGGCTCACCATCCTGATTATCCGATCAAATTTATTCGATTGGATAATGCTAGAGAATTCACATCTAAAACTTTTGATGACTATTGCATGTCGATTGGGGTTGAAGTTGAACATCCAATACCCCATGTTCACACCCAGAATGGCATGGCAGAGGCTTTCACTAAGCGCTTACAAATGATTGCTCGATCGTTAGTCATACGTACCACGCTCCCGATCGCTGCTTAGGGCCATGTAATATTGCATGCAGCAAAGTTGGTCCGCCTGAGGCTTGTTGTGACACAACCATTTAGTGTCCTTTAGTTGGTTACCGGATACGAACCTGACATATCACATCTGCGCGTTTTTGGTTGTGCGGTATATGTGCCGATCTTGCCGCCCTTACGTACAAAAATAAGGCCTCAGTGAAGAATGGGAATCTATGTCGGATATGATTCTCCTTCGATTATTCGTTACTTAGAACCTTTGACAAGCGATCTGTTTACCGCTCGTTTTACGGATTGTCACTTCTATGAGACAGTTTTCCCGTCGTTAGGGGGATATAAGAACGTCAACTTTCCTGATGAACGACGAGAATTATCATGGACGACTCCCACTTTGTCTCATTTAGATCCCTGCACTGCTCAGTCTGAAACTGAAGTGCAGCGCATATTAAATCTCCAGAGCATAGCTCAGAGCATGCCAGATGCTTTCGCCGATCTAGCACACGTGACAAGATCATATATTCCAGCTGCGAATACGCTTGCAAAGATGGATGTACCAAATGTACGATGAACTACCCTCCTGGAAACCCGAGACGCGGCACAAGGTCCTGAAGAACCTACCGTGAATCCGACTATCGCTTACTCATTCTATCCAATTCATAAGGAAATTCTAGATTATGGAAGCGTCCTTGAAGAGACAAATCCTCCTCCTAAGAATCGTGAGATTTCGGTCTATTATACTAGCTTAGATGATGTGTGGCGTAGAAATGAGATGATTGTCGACAATACATTAGCATTTGCAATAGCTACTGAGATCATGTTGAGCGATGACATTGGTCAAACTAAAAACAAGCAATCCAAGTCGAACTCGATTCGCTTGCGAAACGTAAGGTGTTTGGACCTGTAGCTCCTACTCCTCCACATGTGAAGCCTGTTGGCTACAAGTGGGTTTTCGTTCGGAAACGTAATGAGAAGAACAAGATTGTGCGTTACAAAGCTCGTCTTGTTGCACAAGGCTTCTCACAATGCCCCAGGATTGATTATGACGAAACTTATTCACCCGTTACGGATGTGATTACTTTTCGCTACCTTATCAGTTTGGTAGTTTTCGAAAAACTGAGTATACAGCTGATGGACGTAGTAACCGCGTATCTCTATGGGGATCTTGATACGAAAATTTACATGAAAGTTCCCGAAGAACTTACATTGACTGGTTCAAATATTTCCAAACCCTGGAACACGCTCTTAATTAAGCTGAGGCGTTCACTCTACGGTTTGAAACAATCTGGAAGAATGTGGTATAACCGTCTGAGTGAGTATTTGACTAGTCAGGGATATGTGAACAACGAAATATGCCCATGTGTGTTCATAAAGAAGTCACATTCCGGATTTGCGATTGTTGCAGTATATGGCGATGACATGAACCTCATCAGAACTCTTGAAGAACTCGCGAGAACTGTCCCACACCTGAAGTCGAAATTTGAGATGAAAGATCTAGGTAATACTCGATACTGTCTAGATCTCGAGATAGAGCATTGTTCGAATGAAATCCTAGTACATCAATCGAACTACACCCAGAATGTGTTGCACCGCTTTAATGAGGATAAAGCGAAGCCTTCGAGTACTCCTATGGTCGTTAGTTCGCTAGATGCAAAACGAGATCCTTTCCGTCCGAATGAGAATGATGAAGAGATTTTGGAGTCTGAAGTTTCTTATCTAAGTGCAATAGGCGCTTTATTGTACTTAGCTCAATGCACTAGACCCGATATCTCCTTCGCTGTTAATCTTTTGGCAAGATACATTAATGCACCTACACGCAGACACTGGACTGGTGTGAAAGACATTCCGTTACCTTAAGGGTACTACAAATTTAGGCTTGTTCTATCCCTACGAATCCTCGAATGATGCTGCACCTTATGCTCCTCGAGTTGATTCTCGCCTTGTTGGTTATGCCGACGCAGGATACTTTTCTGATCCGCACAAGGCGCGTTCTCAAACGGGTTATGTTTTTACCGTTGGAGGCACCGCAATCTCCTGGAGGTCAACTAAACAGACCTTCGTTGCCACTTCGTCTAACCATGCTGAAATTCTCACCTTACATGAAGCAACTCGGGAATGCTTTTGGTTGAGATCAGTAGTGGGTCATATTCGAAGCTCCTGCGATCTTTATCCCGCCGTTGATGTCCCGACGACGATCTTTGAAGACAACACAGTATGCATCAAACAACTCAAGAAGGGTTACATCAAATGAGACAACACCAAGCACATTGCGCCGAAGTTTTTCTTTTCACATCAACAACAAGAGCATCAGAAGATTGAAGTTACGCAAATCCGTTCACAAGACAATTTGGCCAACCTCTTCACCAAATCACTACCGAAGACGACATTTCAGAAGCTGTTCATGGAATTGGTATGCATAAACTTTCTGAGTTGTAACATTGCTATTTCTCTTTGGAATTGTGTCAAACTCAGGGAGAGTATTCTGAAGATACTTGCTTGACCTTAATGTACTCTTTTCCCCTACGATTAGGAGCATTTTTCCCACTGGGTTTTTGCTACCTAACTAGGTTTTAACGAGGCACCTACCTTGGGTTAGTCATATCCCTGATGACGTCCTGTAGACGTTTCTTTTGACTTTGGATTTCTCACGCATTTTTCCTTAGACTATGGATTTTGTCCCTACTTGGGTTTTTGCCATAGCCTTAGGGTTTTTTTAGTGAGACTTACTTATGCAAGTTCCTACCTTATTGAGAGTAAGTGTTGTTCCTTGGAATCAGTGCCGATGAGTCGACTTCCTCAACTTCTGCATGATGTTGAATCTACCTTGAGTATTTACACACTTAAGGGGGAGTGTTGTAAACATTTCTAGTTTAGGTGTGATTGTGTAAATCCTAGATTAGATTCGATTCTAATTATCATTTCATATTGTATCTTATATTCCTTGAGGATGAAGGAATATCTCTTCTCCTCTTTTACTATAAATAAAGGCACAATGTAGGAGGGATAACAACACACACATATTCCCCTACAATTCTACAAACACATCTCTCTCTACACTCTTTGCCGCCGGCGCCCTTTAACCTTGTCAGATAAAATAGACCACAACAGAAATAAGTTTTTCTTAAAAATAAAAAAATAAAAAAAAATTAAACTAACTAAAGTTTGTTTTGCCGAAGTGGGCCAGTTTAGTGACACTTCACAGCACGGCCCTGGTCTTAATGGGCCAAGCGACGAGCCGGGTGGACTTAATATTTTATTAAGTGAAGGATTCATTTATTAAGTGGGCATGCCCAAACATAATTCAAATCCACGTGGGCTGCCTTTAAATGAACCCAGGCCGGCCCGGCCTGCTTGACACCTCTTGCCATAACCCACAAAAGTTAAACGCAAGTGTGGATAAGAAAGAAAAAAAGTACGCACAAGAGTAAAAAGAGTAGAAATCATTTCCCTACCAATATCGGTGGGAAATATAATGCATCTGAGATTCTGAGATCTCCTTTTAAGTGTAGTACCAGCCCACTATCTTTACAAAAATTGAAACTGACTATAAGAGTTGTAAAAAAAAAAAATAGGACAGAAAAGGGCATCATACTACCGACCAAAATAAAAAAGAAAAGGGCATCATACTGAAATTCGATCCGTACAAAAATTGGAACTGTTCGTGTTCGATTGTGAATATTTCTACGTATTACAAGAGACGAACTCACCTCTCATGTGTATTAACTACGGCCGCCGAGTTAGGCAGAATCTCATAAAATTGCTCCAACAAAATCAGTTTCACACAAATAAATGAACTAACAAGAAAAAAAATGCAGGCAATAGCTGATCATAATACATCCAAGAGATATTTACTGTCAAGCATAGCTTCATTGTGGAGCGGATTTCTGCGCAACAGATGCAGAAGAGTACTCTTGATCGATTGCCTTGCGGGATTCCTCCCACAGCCGGCTCTCAATTCCCAATTTCCTGAGTTCCATCAACCCTTCCTCAACTGATCAAAAAACACGCATATTTAGGCAAAAACCAATTAATTGAAATGGAATGCAATGATTTTGTGTGCAAGGACTCAGTGAAACATAAAATTCTGAGAAAAAAAGTAAAACTTACCATCAACAGCATCATGTGAAGTCGGTGCATGCCTACTGCGCTTAATCCAGAACTGAACTCTTTCTTTGGCAATGTCCTCCTCTATACCAAGAACTTTGGCTCTTCTCCAAAAATAAGTAAGCCATGCCTGCGGCAGTTGAATACATTTAAAGTCATTACATTAACAGTAATTAAGATCTTGGCCTTGTGAAAAAAGAATCGTACCAAAGAAACGCATAGACTAGTATGTTTATTAGACCAAAAACCGAAATGACTAATAAGTTTGAAGATTATGACAAGTGACTACTCGAACCATTTTATTTTCTGTAGATCAAATGCATGTGGCAGTTGATTAACAAGCAGGTACATTTCTATTGATAGAAACCATACTATTAGTTGAAAAATTTAGCCACAAAGGTTTCCGTTAAATAAAACTTCAGCAATTGAAGTGTACATGTAATTAAGTATATGCGTATACGGAAAGAAAATGATTTTGAACAAATGGGACACAAATACGAATAAAAAGAAATGAAATTTCAAACCTCCTTAAAAAGAACATCCT
The DNA here is from genome assembly GCA_024362995.1 of Heteromeles arbutifolia. Taxonomy (NCBI): domain Eukaryota; kingdom Viridiplantae; phylum Streptophyta; class Magnoliopsida; order Rosales; family Rosaceae; genus Heteromeles; species Heteromeles arbutifolia. The sequence goes on from JANCRC010000006.1 coordinate 28,838,548, forward strand.
CTGACTCCTCTGGACTCAACTCTGCAAGAAAACATTAATATCAGTACATATTACATTACCACTATGACAAACAAATTTTTGAAAGCTATCCATCATTTGATTACGACGTAAATAAAACTGGAGATCTTATCGATTAAATTCACACAATACTTAAAAGGGAGAGAATTAATGACTCTCTGCACAATGTATAATGAGAAATTTATGTAATTTGATCGGATGCTGATATATGTGACTATTTTGTCCCTATTCCATAATGCAGTACGTTAGTAACAGTTCCAAATTTTATTTGTTTATTTTTAAATATGGAAAACTATGGATAACCCAACGACTTGATATCTAAGAAAGAGAGGCATACCAATGGCCTCCATAAACTTTGGATCAGCAGGTGATTTGATATCTGAAAAAACCCGTACGTGCAAAAGACAGTAGGAACTTTAGATGATAGCAAATATCAGAAGAAAAGCCAACCACACATGCCAACATGATAAATAACACAATGCATACCCGAGAATGATAATCGAGCAGAGTTTGGACGACGTTGTTGAGCCAATGCAAGCACAATTTCATCCTCAACCTTCGTTGTACAAAAAATCATATATTATTAAGAAGAATAAAAAAGCAGCAGATTACTGAAAGAAAAACACTGAAGCAACCTAATACAGACAGTAAAAAGAGAGACATACTAATCTACCATGGTGAGTCTGAGTCAAAGAATAACAAAATATGAGAACAAAACAAGACGACAATGCATCAAAGTGCACCTTCAAGGAAGCAAGCTCTTTCAATCCCATTTCAACTGCAAGCATACTCTCAATGTTTCCTTCTCCAGTTAGATCATTCAAGTCTTGCACCAGTTTGTTTCTTCTCTCAACATCATCATTACCTGTTCAATGTACGAAGAAGCATGCCGTAACTACAATGACCTACTCTTGTCACAGAACCAAACAATACAAAAATATATACTAACAAAAACACTGCACGATGATTACTAGCCTTTTTCCCAACGTTCCTCCTTAGCCTTTTGCCCTGCAGAAATGACGACCTCAAATGGGAGAGGAGCTAATGATGACCAGTATTCATACTTAGATACTGCAATATCTGCACATATACCTATAAGGCATAACAGAGATTGTGTAAAATTGAGTCAGATGAAAGGTGGGCATCATAGAAACCTATTATGAAGGAAACAGCAGTGACTACATAACAGATGGCCCTCTTTTTATTGTCTTGTATTAGTTTTTGTTTCCATTATTAAATTTAGTTTATTTTCAATAAAATAAAATGCAAGCAAAGGCAAACAAAAAAGGATTTCAATGAGTAATTAATTGTCAGAATAAATTTAAAATGGACCACTTAAGAGTAAGACAAGTATCATGTAGAATAGATACCAAGCTTTGCAGCTAAACCCCAATTGCGTGCAAGCCAACACCTCTTGAGGACTACTTCTTCCTGAAATATGGATATACTAAATAATCAAAATCCTCCAGATGCTACTAATATGCTCTCTGCAGTGCGAATACTAAACAATTAATCACCAATGATTTCATATGCTCCAAGAAACGGGTACAAATACCATTTCTTCTTGAGTCAATATCATTCTTTGTGTCATTGACCGTAGGGATTTCACTTCTGATTCAGCTCCATGAAGTTGTCTCATAACAGTGTCACTCGCTTCTTTTGCTTTCTGATTCAAGCAATTATGTTAAAGACAGAATTATAAAATATTTGCAGTGGTAGCAATAGAAAATTCCTCAAGGAGCCAATGAAGAATAAATCATACTCTCAATACGCTTTTCCAAGTACTATTTCCTAAACTTATATTTTTGTACGGTGAATCTATAATATTTAATATTTTGTTATGCTTCAGCCTTCAGACTTGGATTTAGATTTCTTTTTTGGCAGACTCACAACGCCCGCATGGTAGCATGCTTACCTCAACTTCAGACCGAAGGGACGCAACTTCCTTATCGGCCCCATCTTTTGACTGTTTTGCATCTTTAAGTGCAACCTATAACAATAAAAAAAGCCTCCTTAGTTTCTTTGTTTTGTTTTATTTTTTTATTTTTTTTGTAAATAATTCATGTGCATTCTGGTTTAGCAAACTCCTGATAAAAGTTAAATAAAAACAAAAAATTTCAACCAAGTTAGTTCCTAAGTAGGTTTGGCTTGTAATTAGGTGGGGCAAAAATAAAACATTTCAAGTTTCTACAATTACCTCTTTTTGCTGCAAGGCAGCTTCCTTTCTGCAAAGCAACAAGAAAAGATGTCATCAAAGGAAAATGAGAATGAATAGGGCAGGCGTGAAGGTTAGTTAACTTTAGTACACCTGCTCAAGAATTTTGCATCCAAAGACAAGCCTTCGCCAAACGCAGCAACCTGAAGACTCACAAAAGCAAACTTCATGTTTAATAAAGGCACACTCTCAGACATTATGCGGCAGATCATAATAATAAAGCACTTACCTGTTTTTCAAGTTCCCGAATTCTAGTCTCTGTCTCATCGCATCTCTCTTCTTCATGTCTAAGCTGTAAAATAAATTTCAGAATGGAGTCAGTTACAGATAAGGTGAGTTAAATTAATTAATTAATAAAGAAATAACAAGGATAACTTATTGCACCTTATCAAGAATATTCGAATTCTCTTCTTGTAGCATTTCAAGCTGCAATTTAAATAGTTAATAAGTACCACTCCAAGGATAGGAAACAGAAAATAATTTCCTTATTTATCTAAAGTAGTATACAAATGACACATATTGAGATGTTAGGTGAAAATAAACCCAAATAGATGTTACTCATTGACATACTTCATCACGGAGTGCAGAAGCGTCACGTTGATCTCCTGGATCTTTTGTTTTGTAATTTCCTATTTCTGACAAGAATCTGCAATTCATGCAAATCCATTATCTTCTAACTTCTTTTATTATTCATTCATATAATGGAACCCCCCATCCAAAAACCCGATAGGGGGTTATATATCATGCATAGAAATGACATTATTAGCAAGACATTAATTGAACTCCTTACATAGTATGAATACATTTGAAAGCCTGAACAAGAATGATAGTCAAAACTAAGGTAAACTATGCTATGAGCAAGACATTAAAAGAATGCAAAGAAATTATCCAGTTACTCTATACCTAAACCTCTGAAATTCATAAAATAGTGGCAGACCTTCAAATGTTCAATTATACAAATGACACAAGAGAGAGAAGATTCTTTACCTGTTCTCCTTTTTGCTATTAGTGGTGGGAGGATCCAATGGCGGCATGGAAGTTGCTGTCCTCAGTGTTGTTCTATTGGGTGGTACCAATGGAGGTGCTGCACGAAGAGACATTGCTGGCCTTCCTGCTGATGTTGAGCGAACTTGTGGAGTTTCATCTAAGGAGTTCCGAGCTAACTAATTAGAAAATCAGAAAATTCAATTAGCCCTCTGCATTGAAGCCAAAACTTCCCCATCCATTCACAACACCAGTCATCGACACAAACATTCCTTTCAAGACACAAAAAAGTAAATGCCTACCAATCTAAGTTGTGTATGAACAAATCTAAACATCAGAGTCAATCAAACTTTCCACTCAGTAGAACTCTATATCCACACAAAAGGCAGCCTTTTTCAAGCTGAAGAGGGCAGAATTTCACAAAATTCATAGTTAATCAGAATAGACAAAGCAATGTACTACCGGAATTCAAATACAAGAGCAACTAAATCCGCATACAGTTCTTCGTCCGTTCAAATTCAAGCACGATCTGATTGCATTTCGACGAACTCATTCAACCACTCAGTACTTACAACCGAAAAAAAAAAGTGCACAGTGGAGAAAGCTCAGAGATTTACCGCGGGCGAAGGTGATCTAGTAGTGGACTTCAAAGACGGCGCCGCCGGCTTAGCGCCGGGACTGTTGGCATTCCGCGACAGAGAGAGCGGCGGCGGAGCACTGTACCGGAATCCTAGATCATCATCTTCGTCGTCGTCGTCGTCGGCGGTCTGAGAGGCCATGACCTGAGCGAGGCGCTGGGCCGCGGCCTTGGCGGCAAAGTTCTGAGCGCGTTTAATGTTGGAGATTCCGCTGGCGGAGGAGGACCGCGCGTGGTGGCCACGCACCGGCGACATTGCAGGAGATGTAGCTCCGCCGACAGTGGTGGTGGACTCGCTCGTCCACTGGCGGGCGTAGACCGGGCTGTCGGTTCGCCTCCGGTCCATGGAGTTGTAGTCAGTCAGTTAGTTAGTTAGTTACAGGCAATGGGAGGGGCCTAGATCGCGCTCTAGGATGTAGGGGTAGCGTGGGCGGGGACTCGACGGCTCCAAGGTCGGAGCTTTTTTCAGCTGAAGACAGAACAGAGCGTGGACAGAGAGATTTTGGGGGTCTTTGGATTGGGCAGACCGCTGTCCGTAAACTTAACGTTAGTCAGAGATTGCATTACGACTTACGAGTAATTTATGATGGCAAATTGGTTGGGTAATTAGATGGATAATTTTGGTAAAATAAGAGGATAACGTTTGTCCCTCACGGTGAACATTTTTGTCTCTCGCTTATGATTATCATAACAAGATTACATCTACTTAGCCAATTACTATTAGGTTTAGTGATATTTCTCTTTACTGGTAAGTGAGAGGTCTTAGATTCGATTTTCGTCAAAAACGAATTTGAACTACATTATTGCTAACACATGGTAAAGCTTAAGCTACCCCTTAATGTAGATAATATCGTTTGTTCAAAAAAAAAAATTTATATCTGCTTAAAATTATTCAATTTGGAGATTATTTAATTATTCATATGCATCAAACAAATTGATGATTCTTCGTGAAAATGCTACTTCTTATCAAAATTGTCGATTGGTTTGACATACATGGGTGACTAAAAGATCTCCAAAATAAATTATTTTTTTGTAAATATAGTTTTTAGATGATAATAAACAAAATGAACGGTTTTAATTATAATATTTGTACGGTGAATACACGGTAATTATAAGTAAAAAGACAAATAAGTGTCTCCATAGAGGGAGGAATGATTTTAAGTTTGAATGGATAAATAAGAAAAGAAAAGTTGTTGCAGTCATATTTAGAATAGGAATGTGATTGTGTAAATCCTAGAGAATATGGGAATGTATCTTATATTCCTATTAGGAGTAGATTACCTATTAAATGTTGTAATCCTAAAGGGAAAGGTTTTACCCTTCCTACTATTATAAATAAAGGCACAATGGGATGAAACAAACACACCTCACAATTAAACCAATCTATCTTCTCTCTAAAATGGCCGGCCCCATCTCTCTCTCTAAACCCTAGATCGTTCAATCAAATAGGCCTACAACACGTTATCAGCACGCTCTTGCCAGAAGCTAAGGATTTGACGCATCGTAAGAGGAGGCTATCATCCACCACATTCAAAGGCTTATTCGTTTTCTGCTAATTAGGTATGCTTAAAATAAAAGAAGATATTTGAAATGTCCACGAAGCATGAAAATATTCCCTATGATGCATGAACCCCTCTATGTTTATATTTTCCTTTCGATATATATATTGTATATGTTCATATATTTGTCAATATATATATATTTGTTTCATGCATCGCACAATTAAATTGTTATGTGGAATTTGTGAGTCAAATTATATAAATTAAATTAGAAGCAAATATAGGTGTTCTAAACCCTAGGTTTGAAATAATTCGGTATTTTTGGTCTTACCGTGGGATGGCATCACCCTGCACAACCCTTGTTAGGCTTGCTGCTCCATAACCACGGGCCTACAGCCCTGGTTTCTTGGTTCACTGCCCGCAAGCCTCGCTTGTTGGCCCCCCTGTGTCACGATTTGGAGCAAACCGAAGCCAACCCATGTGGCTGGGCTTCCTGCGCCAAATCAAAGCCAGCCTGCGTGCACCCCTAACCCACAGGCCAGCATCTGTTGGACCTGTCCGTGTCTTTCCCTCGGTCCAATTTTGAAACCCAGCTTGCAACTGGTGTTTCCTCCCTTCACCGTGGCCTGCAGACCACCCCAAGGTCCTTTTTGGGCCTATTATTATTTGGACCCGTGGCCTGTAGCCACCCCGAGGGTTGCTCTTAGCAGCCAACCCTTGCCTTTTTTATTAAGGCACCAGAGCCTAAATATTTATTTTGGGGATATATTTTCGATCCAATAATATTATTTTAATATTATTTAGCTTCTACAATCGATCCCGTATGGCCCGATTTATTGAATTAATTAAAAGTGACCTACAGTCCATTAATCAAATAATGAATCCAAAATTATTAACCTGAATTTGGACATTAACGATTCAATAATTTATTTTTATACTTTGAACCCTCACATACTTTCGTAGTAACGAAGCTCTCACACTTGAGTTCCCGAAGAACCTCAAATCCACTACACTTAGTTAGTATATTGCATTCTGTGTTTCTTGCATGAACGTCTCATTATGAACTAATTGTTCATAAAAACTAAATTGAACTTGTAGTTTCAAATTTAGTGCCTTTGAAACCTGAAGTTTTCATTCAAAACATACCACATGAAACCTGTAGTTTTGATGCATAAATTAAACCAATACATGTCTATAAAACCTGTATGTTCTACAATATATGTCTATGGCTTACCATATGACTAATCACGTTTTCTCCCTCCGTTTTAGGGACATGTCGAACTTGAACAAGCTCGATTTCTCCACTCTAGAAGTCTCCGGAAGAAACTATCTGAAGTGGGTTTAAGACGTGAAGCTCCATTTAACTGCAAAGGGCATTAGAGCCACCATCGAGACACCTATCGCCTACAAACCTGTTAACGCAGCTCAGAAGGCTACTGCAATGATCTTCATTCGAAGACACATCCATGATGCACTACAGACTGAGTATTTCACTAAGAACGACCCACGCACCATCTGGCTTGCTCTGGCTGATCGTTTCGATCACCAGAAAAACATACACTTGCCTGAAGCAAGACACGACTGGCAGCATCTTCGCTTCCGGTCCATGAATGAATACAACTCTGAAGTTTGTAGAATCCGTTCTCTGTTGAAATTCTGCAAAGTGGAACTAACCGAATCAGATCTCCTGGAGAAGACCTATTCGACCTTCTATGCCACCAATATTGTCTTGGAAGCAACAATATAGGGCACAGAAATTCACCAAGTTTTCGGATTTGATCTCTGTTTTACTTCTCGCTGAAAAGCAGAACCAGCTTTTGATGAAAAAGCATCAAGCTCAATCGATTGGCTCGAACGCCGTGCATGAAGCGTATGCAACCTATTCTAGCAACCATAAATGATGAAAGAATTGTCGTGGCCGTGGCAATGGGTGACAAGCCCTACCACAGGCTCAAGGTCAACAGAGTGCCACACCTAAGGGAAGAATTACGATCCAACAGCGTCCACCACTCGCCCCTAAGGTCCCAAACTTCAAGAATAAGGGCAAAGCTCCCGTTCAGGCTGTTTCTACTGAACTGGACATGTGTTATCGTTGTGGATCAAGGGATCATTGGTCATACGTATGCCGAGCTTCCCCTGAGGCTATTGCCAAGTATCATTCCCATCGTGAGTCTAACTTTGCACATGTGGATCATCTGGAAGATGCAACTACATCAATGGAGACATCGGATTTTCAGGAGGCATCTGCGCCTATGGATGAATAAATTAGACATGTTTTTAGGGTGTACCCCTAGTGGCCGAACCCACTAGGAGTGGCCGGCCCTACCCCCCCTATTTTGCTAGGTTTATGGTTTAATTTTGGACAGTTTTTCTAAGTATTTGGAATAATTTGTTTGGTTTTGGTTTGTTTTGAATTATGGATTATTATTTGAATGGATACTATTTTCTCGAATTGCTGAATTGAATGAATGGACTTATATCTATGCATGTGACCAATTCAATCAATTTATTTCTAGGTATGTCTAGTGGGGAAGTTAGTTGTCTGGCAGATAGTGCAACTACGCACACCATCTTGCATGAACAACACTATTTTACTAACTTAATACCCAAGAAAGCTCATTTGACAACTCTTTCAGGCCCATCCAACCTGATTGAAGGATACGGAAATGCACGTATCATATTGTCTAATGGTACAATCTTGACCATTAAGGAGGCACTCTATTCTCCACGTTCCGGAAGAACGTTGCTGAGTTTGAGAGATATTCGAGGTAATAAATATCATCTTGAAACCACTGAAGGTAATGGTTCTAAATTTCTTTATATAACTTCGTACGAATATGGCCATAAGCATATTCACGAGAAGTTGGAACGTCTGCCGAGTGGGTTGTACATCACAACCATTCGCGGCATAGAAGCCCACAATGTGGCAGGCCCTATGCTTGAGTTCCAGGACACTTTGTTGCTTTGGCATGACCGTTTGGGACATCATGGACTTGACATGATGCGCCGTATCCTCAAATCTTCTCACGGGCATAAGTTACATCTCTATGTTGGAGTTCCGCCATGCAAAGCGTGTTCTTTAGGGAAGTTGAATACTCAACCCTCCCATACAAAGATTATTCACGACCCCCCTAAATTTCTTCAGAGGATTCAAGGGGACATTTGTGGACCAATCCAACCAACCTGCGGACCATTTAAATATTTTATGGTGTTAGTTGATGCATCGAAAAGATGGTCACATGTTTGCTTGTTGTCCACACGCAACGTCGCGTTTACTAAACTCCTAGCTCAAATCATTAAGCTACGGGCTCACCACCCTGATTATCCGATTAAGTCAATTCGGCTGGATAACGCTTGAGAGTTTACGTCACAGACTTTTGACGATTATTGCATGTCAGTAAGGATTGATGTGGAACATCATATGCCCCATGTTCACACCCAAAACGGCCTGGCAGAAGCTTTCATAAAGTTCCTTATGAGAACCAAACTGCTAGTATATGCCTGGGGCTATGCAATATTATACGCAGCTATGTTGGTCCGTTTGAGGCCCACCGCTACTCAACCACATTCACCGTTATAGTTAGTCACTGGATACGAGTCTGACGTCTCGTATTTACGGGTGTTTGGGTGCTCCATTTATGTGCCAATAGCGCCGCCGCTACGTACCAAAATGGGCCCTCAAAGAAAAATGGGAATCTATGTCGGTTATGATTCGCCATCAATTGTTCGCTACTTAGAACCCTTGACAGGAGATCTTTTTACCGCACGTTTTACGGATTGTCACTTTGATGAGATAGTCTCCCCGTCGTTAGGGGGAGATAAGCATGTTAACGTTCCCGTAGAACGCTGCGAATTGTCGTGGTATGCTCTCACTATGTCTCATTTAGATCCCCGCACTGCCCAGTCTGAAACTAAGGTGCGACGAATTATAGATCTTTAAAGCATTGCTCAAAGCATGCCAAATGCTTTTACTGATCTAGCTAAGGTGACAAGATCACATATACCCGCTACAAACACACCTGCAATGATAGATGTACCTTGCGTACGTCAACAACCCACCTAGGAATGCCGGACCGTCCCTGAAGGTGGGGAGGCCGCAACTTCCATGCGGTAAGGTACATTGACGGCTAGCCAATCATCTGCTCTGACCCTGAAGCGTGGCAGACCCCTTGGTTCAAAGGATTCACAACCCCGGAAGAGGAAAATGGCACCAACTAGTGACCCTAATTTGAATCCGACCATCGCTTACTCATCTGTTCCAACACATGAGGTTATTCTAGATTACGGTGATGCTTCAGATGAAACATGCCGGCCTCCCGAGAATCGCGAGATTTCGGTCCACTACACAGTATTTGATGAGGTTTGGAATAGGTAGGGGTGGTTCGGTATGGGATCCCATACCGAAACCCTTGTCCCGATTCCTAAACCGAAATTTTCGGGAATCCCAATTTCAATACCGATCCCAAACCAAATTTTCTAGAATCCCGATTTTTGGGAATCCCGAAACTCCCATACCGAAACCCTTGTCCCGATTCCCAAACCGAAATTTTTCGGGAATCCCAATTTCAATACCGATCCCAAACCAAATTTTCGAGAATCCCGAAATAGTTTCGGGATTTCGGGACAAATCGGGAATCTCGAAATGGTTTCGGGCTTTTGGACTAAAATTTGACATATTATGCTTTTGGGCTAAATTCAACCTTTTATATTGAAAAATTGACATACAGGCATGCCCAATCTGTCAATTTGTTTCTACTAATCTGTGCACACAAATCTGCCAATCAAATGGCAATGCCCAGTTAGTATCTGCCTATTCAAAAACAATCTACTAATATGAAACGTTAATATATGCTTGAGTAAACTAGTAAATCTATCTATAATCATGCTAATCCCCAAAATTATGTCTAAAACGTTAGTAAACTTCTGTACATATATAATATAAATATTATAGATAGATGTAAAGTTTTCTCAAGCAAATCGTAACTTATAACATATCCATGTATCCATCTATCAATCTCCCATGTTTATTCTGCATCTATGTATCCATCTATCAATCTTCTGTGATTTAAAAATTATGCATATGTTCCACTATCTATCTTAGGGCTCCTTCCTGTATATGTTCCATCATCGATTTCTAGTGCTCCTTCAGTATTTCAATTTTCACTATTGTAGGTAGATGATGTTCCCCTTAAAGATGTGATCTTATATATTTAAAAATTAAATAATATATATTTTTTTTTTTCGGTTTGTGATAGGATTAAATGCACACCACAAAGTAGCACACAAATGTCCTATTGATTTTCGTTATTAATACTAAGATTTGTCAATTGTAGCATATGAAAATAAGGGTCTTTCCCGCAGACGATTGTTTTATCTAACTACTTAAAATGTCACAAAAACTGGTTTGCTGTCCCTACTGACCAGCCACTGAAAAATATTTATTAGACAAACTTACACTTATCTAAAGTCTACGAAATTTTATATGAAGATACTAGACACACAGAGCTACACTCATGCAAATTTTTGGGATTTTTGGAGTTGATTTGCTATTTAAATTAAATTGAACAAAAGCAGGACAGAAACAGATTTTAAGTAGTTCACAAATTAAGAAAAACGAGTTAGGGGAATTGCTATCCACCACCAAATAATCATGAAAACATGTTATGTTTCATTCAAATTCCTTTTATTTCCGGATGAAGATGCTCAAGTTGGCTCAATGTTAGAACTCAACCTATTACTCTTTCTTACATAGTATGTTAAGAGAATGGCGTTTTCAACTTAACTTAGTCCCTAGCATGCAATCTAGAATGGCGTGTTCATAGATTTAACAAGTAGAAATCATTAAGAACGAAAAAAGTTTGAGTCATCACAAGGCATCATAAGTACTGGCGTTGTCTTACTTATCCTAGAAATTGGTTCACATGTTAATCGCAATTAACAAGTACTACTCTAGAACATATGTAGGTCCTCATTTGACAAGGGCAAGCACACACATATTCATAGCATTAGAATCCTAGATATGCTTACTAAGTATGCATCCGTAGAAAACACATAAAGAATTCATCAATGAGACAAGTAGTGAACCAATTTTCATCCATTCATAAAAGTAATTCAACGAAATGTCATAACAAACTTGCAATCATATTCGGGGCTTCAAAACAGCCCCTAACTTCTAAAAATTAGTTACACATAATCCTTAAATAAAACCAAAAGAAAGACATGAGTTTGAGAAGATAAAACCGAAAGAAGAGAATGCCAAGATTTCCTCCTTCCTTTCCTTCCTTCCCCAACGCAGCAGCCTTGCCTTTTTTTCCTATCTTATTTCTTCTCAATTCTTTCTCCCTTGCCGCTGCAACCTGCAGCCTTTATGCCCCTGCTTGCTGCCCCATTTCTGCTCCATAACTCCCCCACTAATAGCCATTTTGTGATGACAATAAGTGAGAGGAAATGGTAAAACAATTGTAACTCTTTAGGTAGTCTTTATGCCAATTACTCCCTCACTTAATCCTCATCTTTAATTCCATTTCCTCTGATAGTTGAATAGGTGTCAGCTGGTTTGTTCTTGGCTGCATCAGTTTTGGCTGCTAGTTTTATTGGTTTATTGCTTTCAATGCTTTCTTGTCAGTTACAAACTGCTCAGCCCCTTGTGTACCTTTCAGTGTTAAAACGGCCATAACTTCTTCTAGAAAAATGATATTAACAATCCGTGAAATGTTCCAGAAAATAGACATCCGTAGCTTTCCAAGCATATAAGACTCATTCCCTAATTCATTCTGAGCTGTTCGTAACTTGCTTCCAAAGTCAGCTGATGTGCACAGGCAGTTTTGACGAATTTGTTACTTAAAATCCCACTTGTGCTATTTTTCTTTTCTTAGCTTGACAAGTCCTACAAAACACAAAAACAAAGTAAATAGCTCAAAAATATAAGGAACTAACTAAGAAAAGATAAGTGAATTTGATGTAATATATATATAAATATGAGCTTATCAGTTTGGTTTGGGAATACCGAAATCCCAAAAACTTGAGACCGATTCCCGTACCAAAATTTCGGGATCGGTTTGGTATTGGTACCAAAATTTTCGGGAATTTCGGTTTGGGATTTTTTTGGTTTGGGTTCGAGAATTTTTCGGTTCGGTTTGGGATTTTTGGGATTTTTTTCCAGCCCTAGGAATAAGAATGAGATGATCATCGACGATGCATTCGCGTACTCAGTAGCTACTGACATCATGCTTAGCGATGACATTGGACCACGTATAACCGATTGGTCAAACTGGAAACAAGCAATCCAGGTCGAACTCGATTCGCTCGCGAAACGTAAAGTGTTTGGACCTATTGTTTCTACACCACCACGCGTGAAGCCCGTTGGCTACAAGTGAGTTTTCGTGAGGAAGCGTAATGAGAAGATTGAAATAGTGCAATACAAAGCACGCCTTGTAGCGTAAGGCTTTTCTCAGCACCCATGGATTGATTATGAAGAGACGTATTCTCCCGTAATGGACGTTATAACGTTCCACTACCTAATCACTTTGGTAGTTTCTGAAAAATTGAATATGCAGCTTATGGACGTGGTAACCGCGTATCTCTATGGGGATCTAGATACGAAAATTTACATGAAAGTTCTAAAAGGACTTCCATTGACTAGTTCAAATAGTTCTAGACCACGGAACACTCTCTCAATTAGGTTAAGGAGGCCACTCTACGGATTGAAACAATCTGGACGAATGTGGTATAACCATCTGAGTGAATATTTGACAAGTCAGGGTTATGTGAACAACGAACTATGCCCATGCATGTTCATAAACAAGTCACATTCCGGATTTGCAATCGTTGCAGTTTATGTTGATGACATGAACTTCATTGGGACTCCCGCAGAGCTTGAGGAAATTGCTGCACACTTGAAATCGGAATTTGAGATGAAGGATCTTGGGAAAACTTAATACTGTCTCAGCTTGGAGATCGAGCACTGTTCGGATGGAATCCTAGTACATCAATCGAACTACACGCAAAAGGTGTTGGATCGTTTTAATAAGGATAAAGCGAAGCCTTCGAGTACACCCATGGTCGTTCGGACTCTAGATGCTAAACGAGATCCCTTCCGTCTAAATGAGGATGAGGAAGAGGTTTTGGAACCCGAAGTTCCTTACCTAAGTGCAATAGGGGCTTTATTGTACTTGGCTCAGTGCACTAGACCCAACATCTCATTCGCTGTGAATCTATTGGCTAGATACAACAATGTGCCCACACCCAGACACTTGAATGGTGTTAAAGACATTTTCCGCTACCTCAAGGGTACTACGAATTTGGGATTGTTCTATACCCGCGAATCTCCGAATGTTGCAGCCCCTTATGGTTCTCGGATTGATTCTCGCTTTGTTGGTTACGCAGATGTTGGATATATGTCTGACCCACATAAAGCATGTTCTCAAATGGGCTATGTCTTTACCGTTGGAGACACCGCTATATCTTGGAGGTCTACCAAGAAAACGCTAGTTGTGACTTCGTCTAACCATGCTGAGATTCTCGCCCTGCATGAAGCATCACGTGAATGCTTTTGGCCGAGAGAAGTTATGGAACATATTCGAAGCACTAGTGGTCTTACATTAGTCGTTGACCTTCCTACGACAATCTTTGAAGACAATGCAGCATGTATCGAGCAACTGAAGAAGGGATACATCAAGGGAGACAATACGAAGCACATAGCGCCGAAGTTCTTTTACTTACACCAACAACAGCAGCATCAGAACATTGAAGTCCAGCAAATCTATTTCCAGGACAACCTGGCCGATCTCTTCACCAAGTCATTGCCCAAGTCTACATTTCAGAAGTTCATCCAAGGAATCGGTATGCGTAAATTATCTGAGTTGAATCGCTTGTAGTTCTCTTATTTAGAAGTTATGTCTAACTCAAGGGGAGTATCTAGAAGCATACTCACATGATCTTAATGTACTATTTTTCCCTACGATTAAGAGCATTTTTCCCACTGGGTTTTTGCTACCTAACTAGGTTTTAACGAGGCACCCATCCTGGGATGATCATACTCCATTGAGTTCACTACCTCCGTCCAGTTTGACGAGTGTTTTAGACATTATGCATATTTTCTTACTTTTCTCCTTAGTCTATGGGTTTTGCCTATCTTGGGTTTTACCATAGCAAGGTTTTTGTGAGTTTTTGCAAATGCATATACTTCAAATTAAATTTGAAACTCGCGATCACCCGTTGTGCTGATGACTTCATCAAACTATTCTACCTTAACTGCTGAAGATCTGATGCGATGGTTCGTTGAGTATTTACACACTCAAGGGGGAGTGTTGTAGTCATATTTAGAATATGAATGTGATTGTGTATATCCTAGAGAATATGGGAATGTATCTTATATTCCTATTAGGAGTAGATTACCTAGTAAATGTTGTAATCCTAAAGGGAAAGGTTTTACCCTTCCTACTACAATAAATAAAGGCACAATGGGGTGAAACAAACACACCTCACAATTAAATCAATCTCTCTTCTTTCTAAAGTGGCCGGCCCCCTCTCTCTCTCTAAACCCTAGATCGTTCAATCAAATAGGCCTACAACAAAAGTAAGATTGTTACCATAATTTTGGATTGGATATTGAAAATTATGATAATGAGGTTGAATTTGTTTTATATATGATTTGAATATCATATTTGAGATAGAAAAATGTGCATAAACACCACTGTAAACTAAAGGACTTTCACTAAGAATTTATTAAACTAGAATTTGTTTTCAAGGAAGCGTAAGATATGTTCCACAAGCTTTAGTCTAATAAATTTTTAACCCCAAGTCATAAACTTGAAAAGAAAAGAAAGCTCACCTAAGATGCACATAATATGTTTTAACAAAAATGTTACCACCAAGTTCATGTTTTTTGGTAAATGTACCATTCACACTAAATGGTGGTAAAATCGGCAAAAAAAAAAAAAAAACCTGTACAAAAATTATTTTTTCTTGTAAATAACTATAAATAACTTTTCTATGGTTTAAAGTTTAATTGAACTTTGTTTTTAACGAGATGCTTTAAGTACAGAAACGACGTTATAATGTAGAACTTGATCCATGAACGGATCCCAAAGGTGTTCTTAGCAAAAGAAAGACTAAAGAAAACAAAGGCCGCCCAAACAAAACAAGTAAATTATTTCAATCTTGAAAACTAAACATTAACAAAATTCTATATTATATACTAATGTGCCGGAACTAAAACTTAATCTCTACTTAATTAAGTTGAAAAGATGCCCCCATGGACTTAGACCTTGAAAACTGATATTTGTTTTGCCTTCAATAATAAGTTATGGCTTGCCAGGTGAGACTTCAAAAATCTGTTCTCATTCGTTAGCCTGTGTACGTCGAACGAAATCCGCTCATTTGTTTTTCTCCTGGTCTACTCAGCCTGGTTCTGCATAGTTTCATCGATGAGCTCCAACATCTTTTCGTTCCACATATTTTCTTTCCCACCAACACTAGCATCAGATACTTCATAGAATTCTTGGTCTGTCTGAAGCAATGTCTTAAGAGAGAGACTTACGTTCCATGGTCTCAGCAGCGGTATGACCTCTCGAGAAATTGTCCTCCAGAGCCCTAAACCCTAAGTCAATCAAGTATTTTGAGACAAAGTGTATAGGAGAGATCGAGTCCTTGGAATTTGCCCTTTGAAGAGGGGACATGATGCCTTTATATAGAGCTCTATACAGGATACCCCCTTCAAGAACTAGGATACTTGGAACTTATCCCGGATGGCTTTGCTTATTTAGGCCTACAACTTTTTTGGGGTAACTAAACCTCGTATCTTAGCAAATCTGAAATATCATAACCTTTTAAGGACTAGGACTCCTTGACTGATCACAACGTAATTAGGAATGTTTTGTTTCTATCAATGGAGAGGGAAAAATGGAACTTGGGTCCTTCTTCAACATTGAAAAGATAAGCTATAACTGGTGTGAGTAGTACACCACGTAAAGGTGTTGCAATTACATTTCTTCTCACAAAACAAAACGGACAGGAAAAACAATATTCCAGCCTTCTAAATCAAAACATTAACATATTCTTTATAAGGTGCCGAAATAAAAACTAATAATGTCGTAATTTACTCGAAATCATCATATGTATTATGAATACATATAAATATAGATGCATTTGAAAACTTAAACGCTAATTAATTAAGTTGAAAAATAGCTAATTAAGATCAAGTACCAGTGCATCCAGTGAGCCTTCCAAAGAAAGATGGCCCTTTGGACTTAGACCTTGAAAATTGAGGCTTGTTTTGGCTTGTAATTATATGATCAGTAGTATCGTTATGGCATATCAGATGATTCCTCAAAATTTTGTTCTCATCTGTTAGCCTTTGCACCTGAGACAAAAGCCTTTCAATCGTTTCACTTTTCTCCTTGTTTCTCCTTATCAACTCAGCCTGCTGCTGCATATTTCCATCGATAAGTTCTGAGATCCTTTCGTCCCACATTTTCACTTTTTCATCCACATTAATATCAGATTCTACGCCATGATCAATGTTCTCTTTTTCCATATATTCTTCGTAGGATTTTTGGTCTGTCTCAACCTGTGTCTTCAGAGACTTGTCTTTCAAGTAACTTGAGATTTCCTTCTCACACTTCTGCATGGTTTGGACTTTTAGGGAATCTAAAGAAGAAAATGATCTCAGATGAGAGGCTTGAATCAGTTCGGATCGAAGCTGATCATACTTCTCGGCGAGCGATCGGTACGACTTGTAGAAGTCTTCTAACAAGTTTATGAGCTTAGGTTTCCTTTTGAAGAACATCTCAACCCTCTTTGCAAATGAATCTCCATCTACTTCTATTATATTTAGCATGAGATTGGTCTTTTCGTTCAACTCTGCAACAATAATACCATATCTTTGGTTAAAAAGTGGGAAATGAATAATTAATCAACCCATGTGTACTACTTTTATTTCCATATTTTTTTGTGATCCCATGAGATGGTATTAATCCTGATACTATGACCATAACTATGGACCTCTATCACTCTAAATCCATATCAGTAGGGATTCAAACTGAGAATAATTTTGCGTTGAAAAAGAGTGCCAAAAGATACAAAACATGGATTCAAATAAAATTTCTGATGACGAAATAGTGTAGAATGAATATCGACAATAAAAACTGGTATTATGAGGCGTGTGAGAAATTAGGAAAATGTTGTTAGCAGCCTAAACTAGTCATCATGCACTTTTCTCTATCAAGTTTTAAATTAAAATTATTGCAGGATGACTATTTTATTTTAACAGTTCTCTAAACTCTAAACCCTAATCCAAAGACGGAAGATCAATCAATATATATGTGTGTGTGTGTGTGTGTGTGTATACACCATGCAGAAACTGGTGTACTTAACTGGGTCCTCATACTCAAAACCCTAGATCAGGAAGAAGAAAAGGAGTTGTATTACTAAACCTGAGAGAGTAGCTTCAAGCCACTGAGATTGATTGGGACAATTATGGCTGTCCCACCACCATGAAAAGGAGGCAGCCTGGTTTTCTTGCCTCTTCACGATCTCTCCTGGAATCGAACCCATCGTCTTCTCCACCTATATCCTCGCTCTACAGAGCTATCAAAGCAGAAACCGTCCTCCCTCTTTGAATTTATATTGACTTATTATAACACTCTTTGTCAATATCCTCCTGATTTTATGGACTTCAAAAATAAAATATTTTCGAGAATGTGACGCGTCTTAACTCTTAATTAAGTTTTAAGTGTGAAATTGTAAGCTCTTTTATTTTTAGTTGAAGTTAAAATTACGTATTAGGTTTAGTATGATATTATCAAAACCGTACATTCAAAATAATTATTGAATCAAAGGTTCTTATTTAAAGATATATTTTTTTATTATTATTATTATTTTGACAATAGCATATTATTATGTCACTTAAATTCGATAATTTGTAAATTAATTTGGAATGATTAATGTGAAATTGACCGAAATTGAGAAGTCTCAATAAGTCATGTTATTAGTCAATCAATTGACTTAAATGTGGATCCCTTAAATCGTCTCTGAGAATTTATTATATTTAAGATGCAGATCGTTGAGAATATGAAAAGATCAAGCCGAAGAGACTCTACCTCAAGAAACATCCTTCATAGGGTATAGTATATGTGGGCTGACCTAATTGACTAGGACAGGGCATTCGTCTTTTATATCCAAATTCCTCTTTTTTTTATTATGAAAAGTTATATTACTAAGTTAAACATTAAGTTAGATAAGAAGACTATAATCATTAGGTCAATTCATCACTTGCCGTTCGACCGTCTTTAAACAAGTTGAAGTAGTTTAAAAAATATGATCTTGTCAAAAATGGAGTTTGGACCATTCTCAAATAATGATGCTGTAAGGTCTAGGCAACCATCGCTATTTGATAAATAAGCAAGTTCACGTCCACATACCTTTTACAACCATGCAGAAGTCCTGCGGGTGCTAAAGATGCTAGTTTCATTGAATTCTTGGCTACTACTCGAAATACCCTCATAAGCTTTTAGGCATCAGCATCACTCTAACATAAAAAACAACTCTGAATTCCCGAAGGACCTTCCTGCCTAAAGAATACAAAAGTAGTCCTCCTTAAGGTTAGCGGATTTTCATATGTAAGGGTTCAGAAACGTTACGTGAGGAGAGAGAGACAGAAAATGAGATTTATATGTTAAAACAAAGTAAACGGCGATCCAGGCTGAAATCTTATGCAACATAATTCGTGTGCATGAAAATCCCTATTCTCGCTTATTCTTGATGTTTTCTTTCTTTGAAAACCAAGTTAATTAGGTGTTGATGCAAATTCAATAGCTAAATCATTAGTTAGCTGTGATTAGGGTGAAGGATTAACTGTAATCAGGCACCATCACAACCAGCCCAACCATTTTTCCCACCTACTGACTACCAAATATCCAAATGCTGCTTGGACTGACCAATTTCTCCCTTGCCGGACTTGCTCTTTCGCACCCCAGATATACAGTTTTGAATCCCCACCACCTTTCCCTTCATACCCGCACCATCCTTTTCCGAAATTTACCTCCTAGCAGAGCCATATTGGTCCATCACTAGGTTTCAATCTCTTATTTTACGTTTTGGATCTCGAAAACTTGCCTTTTACCATCCTTGTCCCCGAAGTGACCACGTCTGGCAACCAATCTCTTATTTGATCAGGAACAAAATGTGACAGGGAGGCAATCCTCCAGCCCTGACCAGAACCACCAAGCCCGAACTGAGCCACCAAAGCTCGAGCAGAGTTTACCACCTTATTCCTCTTCTCACAATGGAACAGACCATGAAAGCAAAACCTTGGCAATTTAAGGTGCAACTGCCAATTAATGTGCGGAAAACATGAATCAGAGAATCAAAACGAGGCCAAGCAGTGTCAGGTCTAGGGCTTTGCTGCTCTCAGCATAATCTAAGGTTTTCATCCCGACTCCAATGCGATTCTTGATTCTATGTTAATCAGTTTTAATTATCGGAAGGGTTAGGGTGGTGATTGTTTATGGTTTTATGGCAAAATCCTGCTCATTTGCCCTCCGATAAAGCAAAGCTGATGCTTCCACCCTGGTTAATTAGGACAAGGAAACCCATGTCAAATCCTTCATACAAAGAAATTAACAACGACAAAGATAACAAATATGAGCAAACAAGATATAATTTCTCACCAGCCAGGGTGGACAACAAATTTTCCCAAAGAAATAGCCCAATTCACCTGCTCAAACAATGAATGTCACGCCTCAACTCAAAAGAACGTAGCAGAAAAGGAAGCTGAGAAAAACACTGAAATAAGATTTCTACAAGTTTTTATTTTTATATTTTAAAGGATTTTCTGGAAGAGGCGTCGGAGTGTTGGGTTATTCTCTCTTTCTTTCTTTCCCGGGTAATCAAGAGAAGCTGGGAAAGCCCGAAAATCATATATCAAGTCTTAGTAATTGGTTCTCATGGCAAAGATTATGTGAGAAACAATACCTTGTCAGTTCCAAGGGAATTGGCAACTACATGGGTGACCTGGTCATCTATATAGTTGGTACACACAGCACCAAACTGTTCAGCTGTCTGCCACAGCGGATGTAGGTGAGGATTGACCTCACCAACTGGAAACACCCTGCTAAATACTATACGACAACCGTTCAAAATCTTCCGCTGCTCAGAGGCTAGAATATTTCTAACATCTGCTTCATCTAGGGAGGGATGGGAGAAAAAGATCTGATGTATCTTCTCAATAACCTGTAAAGACAACAACAGATAATTGATTACTCTCAATGAACCAGAGAAGCGAGTGAACAGATATGAACAGCATCCTCACCGACAATGAGGATGCTAAAGTCCCATCTTCTTGTCTTTCGTCATGATCAATCTCGAGTAGAGAAGGACCTAGAAGCCCAAATTGTCGTCTGCTACAAGGAAAGTACGTATAACTGCAAAAGTACTTATACATAAGCATTGGGTAACAAGGCAAGCAAGCCCATCAAAGTACAAAGGATTATTATATCTTAAATCAAAGCATATAGTTACCGTTCCACAACTATCAAGTTCAGTTTGTTATGCGGCCAGACCCTCACAGAATCATCTATAATCACAACAGCTGATTCCATACCCAAAACTCCTTCCAGATCCTTACTCTTGGGAGCATCACCATCATCGGAATCTCCATCGTCGCCTCTAGAAATGACTCGTCCAGCAAAAAGTACCCCTGTTGGATCTAGCACTTTTGCCATTTCCGTAGCATATAGCTTGTTCCCCATTGTGTAAAGATGCAACTCAAAAAGTTGACTAGCCTGATATCCAAAGAGGCGATGCAATGAATTCTCCACTTTCAAATAAGCCATAAAATGAGAATTTATGACAAAATAAATTTTATTAAAAAATAATTTACCCTCTCCAAAAAATTCCAAACCCCAGGCCGCAATTTGGTCCACATTCCCATGTGATGAAATCGGAAAAGATGTCGCTGTGGTTTTTCACGATCCTGTTCCTCTTTCTTTCTCAAAATCTCATCATGCACCGGATCTACCTCTATAAACTGAAAAGGAAAACCTAAGTTAAAACGAATTCATAGAGGAAACGACCATTACGAATCACTGGTCACAAGAGACCAAATCCGTACTTCAAGAAGACTACCTTAGCTGAATTAAGAAGCGTGTGATCTAGATCCAAGACGAGGCAGAGCTTGCGTGCTGCAAACATTTTCTTCTGTTCTTCTATCCTCCTTGCTCTCTCTCTCTGGATAGCAACTTTTTGCTGGTCATCATATCCTTCAAACAGATGTTCAACATCTCCCCACATGGGGGCTGAACGAGAGGGACCTGCTGCAGTTGCTTCAGAAGCAGAACTACTTACAGTAAGCTGCTCCTCAGCTTTTGGATCTATTATCTCAGGGTTGATTGGAACTGGTTGGAAAGGAACACTCTGAGAAACTATTGCTGGACTTGTTGATCCATTAGAAACAGACAAGATATCAGCAATATTTTTCAGATTCTTTGTGAATTGGCGAGTAATGTCGGGGGCCTCTACTGATTGAGAAGTGACTAGCTTCATATCCAACTGACCATCTTGCTTCTGGCCATTAAGATTATCCTTATTCCCCTGGTTGCTTGACAGGGGGGTTACAATATTTCTGAACTGCTCTTGTCCCAAACTCCCACTCTTTTGAAGTGCATTACCATGGAGAATACGGCGAGGGTCGCGGGGTTTCATGCGGACTTTTCCTGATTCATCCTGCAAAATTTGCAGCTCAAAGAATTTCTATAACTCGTAGTAGGAGTTATGAATCCAAAATAGTAAAAAAGGTAATCTAACAACCCACCCCCTAAAAATAGAAAATAAAAAACAGAAGATAAAAAATTAACTAAATCAATAATTAGAAAACTGAAATATATCAGAGAGATCATACAGAATAGGAAAAATTGCAAAAACACATGCTTAGCCCATTCTAAAACAACAGTTAGGAAAAAGGACAAAAGCACTCACCATCGGAGCTTTTTGTGAACTAACGGGAAGTGTCTGCAACATCGCTGCAGCCTTTGAAGGAACATTCACTGATGCATCAGACCCTGGCATTGAATTTGAGCTTATAGCAGCCAGACTTTTTTCAGGATAAGCAGACTTCTGCTGGGCTTCTGCAGCTAACCTTTGCTGCTGTCCCAGCTTAAGTATGTTTAACAGCATGGTTGGATTCACAGCTTTTAATAATTCAGGCAGGGAAGCTGTGCTTAAATCTGTTAACGACACATGCTCATTTGAACTGTTTGCGCCATTTGAGTTTCCATCAACAGTACTAGGACTACTTACAACATTAACCACTTTTCTGTAATCAGACTCTGTGTTCTCCACTATCTGATTCTTGCTAATTAAATGAGGTCCAATGCCACCAATGTCCTCCAACCAGCCACAACTTCCAGAAGCGGTTTTTGGATCTTTAACAAAACCTGAGTTTCCCAATGTATTCCGTTGCCTCTTTAATGCAGGACCTTCAAATTTAGAATCCTCAAGGGGTTTTTGCTTTCTCGAGCTTAATGTTATAACCGAATCTATTTTAGGTGCACTATGCACTGTCAAGGGTTGTGGGTTATGATTCAAGGCACCCATATCAGAATTGGAAAACCGAAGCCTAGGATCCCTATTCCTAGTTGGAGCTTTTATGGCGATATTAGACGCAGAACTCACAGGGGCAGCAGTTTTACCTGTAAATCGATCTTGCATGCTGGAGCTACCCACAGGGATAGGGAAGGAAGAAACAACTTGCTGTCCCAAAATAGGAGGACCTGAAGTTCTCAAATTACTAGCAGAAGAAGAACTAGAAACCTCTCCAGCAGTATCATCATCCCCATTATGACCGTCTTCTGAAGGGGTTGGACTTGGAAGTCTTTCACTCATGAAAAAAGAGCTCCGATTAATATGTTGATAAGTAGATACAGCTTTAAGAGCATCGGTATCATAAGGATGCAACCCAGAACCTTCTGCATTTGGCGCCCTAGTGGTATCAGGCCCTGGTTTTACCATCGCATCAGTAAAAACCAATGTGTTCTGAACAGGAAAACATGATGGGGATTCTCGTGTTGGGGAAGGAAGGCTATCTGCATCATGATCCTTGTGAGTGTCTAACAGGGGAAGCACAACCCGTCTACCCTTCAAACTAGACACTCCTGGTCTTGGAACTTCGGACAACATAATTGGATTGCTGTAATTTGTTGAAGAAGTCACATTTACAGCTGAAGCGTCAGAATTCTTATTATTAACCCCGATAACCTGTATCTCATTATCTTTAATGCCTGCTTTAGTTTGGAGGAAAACATCAGGTGAATCCACAAAGGATGTCAAGACCCCTATCTGAGAGAAATTAGAAACCGTGTCAATACTTTCTAAAACATCAACAATAATCCTTAAATGATTATACTAATACAGCAAAAAGAGCACCTCTTTTATCTGCTCAGGGGTAAAAAGAGGAGGATCATTCTTCACAGAAGAAAGTAACCTGTTAACAAAAACAAAACAAAGAAAGTAACTACACTACCAACGGCATTAGAAACTACAAGAGCGAGAAAAAGAGCATCGAACTCATAAGAACCTTGATATAATATCTTTGTTCTGTTCCTTTTGGACTGGTCTCATGGAGCAGAACACCTGCAACAAACAGCAATCAAACCTCTACAACTTCAATAACCAGAATCTGGAAATATCTGGACAGAAAAACATCAATGTGAGCAATTCTTAGATGGCTTACGGAGCTGATAGCTTGTACCGCAGTGAAGGACAGATGAACAAGAGCTTCCTTTGTGGAAACGTTAGTTTCCAAAAGCACCCCACGCAAGCTCACCAAAGTGTTTAGTAACAGGAGACAAACAACCACAAATGATCTACAAAACATAAACCAAACTGTAAGAAAACATTGTTTAACAGTAACAAAGCAAAGTACTCAAGCTGGGGCAATCATCATTTCACTCCCACAATTCACCCAAAGACCCAAATTCGACGTCAATCAGTTCACTTACTCCTCTGCTTCATTTCTAGTAACACTTTCCAAAGCTTTCCGAATCGAGCTCACTCGGTTCTCCACCTCCTCATTCTTCAAGCCTGTCTCTGGATTATCAATGTTCATATTATCACAATCCATAACACCATCTCCAGCTTCGTCAGCCACACCCGCGGCGGCCTTTTCGTCACCTGAAGCCTCCGAATCCAAATCAATCTCACCCTCCTCCAACTCCCCTTCCTCCTTCTCAGCATCCATTTCATCGCCACTGTCAATAATCACCACTCTATCCACTTCCTTCGCATTGCTCCTTTCAGGCGAATTCACCGACGGCCACGATGACGATTGCTTCAATTTCTCGTCGGGATCAACATTCATCTGCAGAATCTGATTGAGCGGCTTATTCTGTACGGCCTGAGCCCAAGCGAGGCTAACCAAGCCGGACCTGTACCCCCGAAATCCCGGGTGGTTGTAGATGTCGCCCATCGTCCAAACCCTAGCATCATCTCCGCCGTTGGATTTAGATTGATCCTTGGGCGGCGGTGGCGGAACCACCACCTTAACTTCCTGCTGCTTCTCCTGCTTGACAAAATCTTCCTCACTGATCTCCTCCACTGAATTCGAATCGGAAATTTCACCTTCTTCTACATCCTCCACCACTTTCTCACTTTCATCATCTTTCCCCATCACATCACCCTCTAGGGTTTCCTCGAAATTGTTCCACCCAAATCCACCAGCGACCATAAATCGCTATAAAAAATTATCCAAATTGTACCACCACCAAAACAAATTCCACAGAGTAAGTATTCTTACACAAAATTGAATTCTTAGGCTTTAATTTTTCCTCTTTTTATATTTTTTTTTCCAGATATCTGGAAATTAGCGCGGTAAATTCCGATCGAATTAAAGAAACGAAAAGAAGAAGACGAAGAATTTGAATATTTCGTAGAAATTTCTGGGTTTTCAGATCTGTATGGCAGAGTTTCGAGATCGCGATCTTCGGGATTTTAGTTGCGCTTTCGAATCGGGGAGAAGGAATAAAAAATGTAGAAAAATAAGAGAAAAAGACGATGAGAGAGTAAAAGACCGGGGGGAGTTTATAATAAGGACAAGGGAATCTAGTACACGCAATGAGTTTGAATCTGGGCCGTACACGTCACAAATCCGGAAAAGCTAGGTGATCCTCTGGTGAGGTTTTAAATGACAAAAGCAAAGTTTGCTCCATTACCAGTTGTGGGAGTTTGTTTTTATTGACCAGTTGTGGGTTCTGACTGGATGGCCTCTCCCAGACACTATTTCTTTTTTCTTTTTTCCCTTTTTGCCCTCACCTCATGTCTAAGAAAAATACTTTTTCAAACTGTTTATTTCGTATTTGAGCTTTTGTTGAAGGCGTCATGGCCGATTAGACAAATGCCCACTTCTGGTTTTGATTTCTGACTGGTAAATTACACGATAATGGTCGGAAAAATTTAAAATGCTTTTATGAATTTTTTCAGTTTCAAAAATAAAAAACCACTTTGACAAAACCACCGTTTGATATAATTTTTTTTTTTTTAATTTATACAAATGATCCCTTTCGTAATTGGTGCACCAGGAACCAAGGAACTGTCTACCCCATTTCGGGAAACAAAGCAAACGATCCCTATCACCGCCTGTTTCTCTCCAATTGCACTTACTCAGATGGGAGAAACACATCAGGAGATTGCCAAATCCATGAAACCTTATTAATTGATAAGCTTCTCGATGCTCGAAAGCTACCTCATGGGGGATATTGGATTAGTCCCCTTCAGTGCTACCTGCACATTGAAAGTTGAAAACTCCACACATATATGTTGTGGTGATCAGGATTCACAAACCCTGGTGGAGAAAACAGAGGAAGAAAATGGTTTCACAAACCATTTTGCAGTCTCTTGTTCCTGGTTGTAATCAGGTACTGATTTATATTTAAGTTATTGGTTAATGTTTGATTGTTTTGTGCATGATTTTCTTGTAGAAACTTTACTCGTTGTGAGTTAAAATCTTCATTGTCTGTGCATGATAATTGTAGATTACTGGGAAGGCTCGGATACTGGACGAGATCATCACATACGTCCAGTTACTGAAGAATCAAATCGAGGTAATGAATTACTATTTACTTCCACCTTTAATTCAAAAAGAAAGATCTAGGAGAAGCTTATTTAACCCTAGGTAATTTGGATTAGACTAGTTAGAATATCGCTCGAATCACAAAGACAGTTTCGGTGTCCGCTATGAAATCAATTACGGTGCGTTTGTTATACCGAACTGTTTCGGACTGGATTAGCTGCAGGGACTAAGCTGGACTAGCTTGGTGAAGCGTTTGATACAGTGTCGGACTATAAAACCAGATAATAAACAAACTATAATATTATATTATTTAATGCATATATTATAATATTTTATATTATTTAATGTATACATTGTAATATTCTATATTATTTGTTGCATACATAATAATATTTTATTATTTATTCAACCTTTTGACCTTTTTTCTCCTAGAGAACTATCACTCTCTGGAATCATCTCTTCTTTTCTCCTTCTGGCTCTGTCCATTTCTTCTTTTCTCCCTCATTTTCCTGCACAACGTAGGTGTGAAGCTCGTTGCAAATCCTTCAAAAACAAGCACATCATCGTCACCCTCTTACCACCATTAAGCATCTCCACCTTCCTCAACTTTTTTCTTCCAAAAATTTTCGGATCTCTCTCTTCCATCTGATACATGCGTTGGCTTCTCCGCCTGCAAAGCCATCTCGGAATTTTCTGGCACGGGGTGGACTTTGAATTTGGTGGTTGGATTTGGTTGTTGTTATTGTTTTGCGTTTTTAATTTTTTTTTAATTTTGTGATTGGATTTTGAGATTTAGGCAGCGGGTGAGGCTTTTGTTTTAGATCTAGGGGGTGGGCAAACGATGTTGCAGAGAAGAACGCTTGCAGACGATGCAACAGGCAAACAAAGCAGAATTGGGGACGGGATTAGCAATCCCATATCTATCGGGGATCCTCGCTAAGACCACCTAGCGAAAGACTTAGTCGGTGCGAGTCCGACTTAGGGCTGGTTTGGTAAAAGTGCTTTTGAAAAAAAAAAAAAAAAAGCAATATTATATAGTGTTTAGTAAATTTTTATGTAAAACAAATGTGAAAAAAAAGTCGATTTTTCAAAGCTGGGTTTTGCAACTTTTTGTTTTTCGCTTTTTTTCATTCAAAATTGTGAAAAAAAACTGAAGCCATCAAAAACTCTCCCAGCTTTTTTTCATGATAACTTTTTTTAAAATCACCTCAACTCCAAACTAAGGCTTAGTCTCATTAACGGTCATCCTTGTTCGCACCAAACACTGGCTAGCAATCCCAGCTAAGCTGGTCCAATCCAAGGAAGTTTAGTGAGGGCAAACAAACACCTCCTTAAGCTCTTAAATGAACTAAAGATCTAAAAAAGCTAAAATGTATTTAGCGCCCACCGTGGGGCTCGAACCCACGACCACAAGGTTAAGAGCCTTGCGCTCTACCAACTGAGCTAGACGGGCTTGTTGACGTTGTCAAGAACAAATTATTTATTAAGCATGCATATAAATTATACATCAGTATTAAAGACAAGGTAAGAAGATACCACCACATCCACAAATTTATTATAGGAAAAATTAGTATCCGGTCCCTAGTTACTAATATTCATTGACTGAAACCTTATTAGTTTTCAGATTTTGATTCAAGTCCCTAGCATTAATGTAATAATGAATTTACATGTCAGTTACATAATTTTTTAAAATAAAAATTAATAATTGATTTAGAATTTTAATACTCACACCTTTATTAAACTCCTAATTAATTTTCAATTCAAAACATTTTCAAAATAAATAAATAAATTAGAATAAGTTTGTACCCATTAGCTTTTTTAAAAAATGTTTTCAATTTTTTAATCTTATATGTACCCAATCATGTAATTTTTTCAAATTTTTAATCTTAAAATGTACTCATTCTTAAATATAGCAATTTTTTTATATGTAAAATGTACCCTTTTTTTATATAAAATCTATTCATTTTTTTTTCTAATCCATTTTTAAACTTATTTGGGTACATTCTTTTTCTTTAGTTTGAGAATGTATTCATGTCAAGTTTGATCGAAGAAATTTACTAATGTTATTAAGCCTAATATCTTCTCTCTTTTTTTTCTTTTTTTTTTGTGATTTTGAAGAATGTACTCATGTTTTGGTGCAATAATTTTTTGGTTAATTTTGATGAATGTACACATGTTTATATACACACACACACACACACACACAATAGTATATTTATATTTTAATATTTTTAATCCCACAAATTATGATTTTTTATTTAAAATCTCATTAATATAAACTACTATAAATTTCAATTTTTAATTTAAAAAATATATTAATATACATAGAAATAAATTATCACATTAATTTCAGAGACTTCAATAAAAAATTGAAAACCAACAAGGTTTTAGTCAAATAATATTTATAACTAAGGACCGCATCCAAAGTCTCCATTTATCATAACCAAAAATCAGTAAAGAATACATAGTCTCATATGTACATCTGTCCTAAAAAAATGACGAAATAGATACTCTTTCATGTTTTGAACAAGTAATAAAAAATAAACTTATTGATTCACATCAACTCTCTCGTCTCTTTGTTATGCAATTGCATGCATGAAAAGTTTATTTGGGCAACGGGAAGTTGGTGAAGTCAAAATCCATATCATCCATTCCAACCTTCCAAGATTCATCGATTGGATAACCAAAGTCATAAGAGGATCCGTGATTTTCACTTTCAAACAACGACGACAACGACGTCAATGTGGACGAATTATGATAATCCAAATTAGGAAAAATCATCTCATTTGCAGCTTCCACGTTAGTGATAACGTTGTTGTTCGCATTTATTGTTTGGTAATCTTCCATAGCGACATTGTTGTTCTCATGCACCGATGTTTGATGATGTTCTTCAACCAGAGCCACTGCTACATCAACATTGTTGTTATTGCGCAAAGTTGCTTGATGATCCTGTTCAGTTATTTGGACACCTTCTAGATTATTACTAATACCACTTTCATTCATAACAACCACGTTGACCACGATGTTCTCTATTGTTTGATGATTATATTTTAACACTCGCGGTACAACAAACGATTCGACCTCAAAATCGTGCAAAGGATCATAAGGTAATCGTAAGGGCAACCGAATGGGGTTATGCGTGGTTGGATGAGATAAGGGTCGCACAGCGTCTCTCCTAGCTCGGAGAAGCTGCAAAAATGTTAAACCAACAAGCAATTAGTTCAATGAATTACGGAAATATGGTTGTAATGCACTAGAATCACTCACGTAAGATCCAAGCTGATCATCTTTAAACAACATAACGGTATCCCCAGCGCTCAAGCCATGCGCCTGAATTAAGCTCCCTGAAAAAATTGATAATGATCAGAATATACTCAAAACTAATATAGTCACTATAAATAACTATGCTCTGATGGTATTTCTCAATTTGTAAGTGAAAGGTTTTGAATTCAACTCCTGTAGATAACGAGTGCGATACAGTACTATGACTTGTCCATTATAAGGCTTAGCCGAAATCTCCATCCCTAATAACATTGTATTAGAAAGAAGAAAAAAAAGGAAAAAAAAAAAACACTGCCGACCACTTTTAATGGAAGAAAATGCCTTACATTAAATAACTTATGGGCCTCATATTAGTTGAACTCCATAATTCTTTAAGTTTCGTCTCTTGTTAAGGAAGGAAAATGACACATACACCATTTTTTCTTCCTACATGCCCTTTTTTTTTTTTTTTTTTTTTCTGTTTGATTTATTTGATAGCTAAAAATGAAGAGGGGTGTGTGAAATGTTAAAAATAGTACATGAAAATTAACTAATCATGTTAAGGAAAAGGCGTAATCTAAGGATGTGATGACATGAATTGTGAAGTTAAGTTAGGGCTTAGGCTCACTTGTATGATCAAATATGTACATCCTGCTCCTTTCGTTGGGCCAAAACCTGCGAAAAGATTCGGTAACATTTTAGAATTCAATTAAAGCAAAAAAGAAAAAGGGGGAAAAAAAAGAACAGTAAGTAGGGAGTTGGCTTGATATTAACCTGAACCTGACAGTCCAAACTTGCATATAGTCCATGTCGTCCAAGTGCAGCCATAGTCCTGCTTCCTTTGATTCGAGGACAGGGAAATGGCATTCGGCCTCTCGCTGATACAATTCAAGTACAGTGCTATGGTATCAAAAGTGAAATAGTTCTGATCATATGTACAGTACATTATTTTGTTGTAATTACCTTTGGTATTACGATGCGACCAATTGCCCTGACGTCGCTATTCTGTAATTTTTTGTGGAACAAAAACCTCATCTGCTGTGGATTGAATAGCTGAAAATAATGCAGAAAGATCTACCAATAAGTAATCATTTGTGAATGTAGAGAAGTAATAAGCAAAATTCTACTGCAATTCATTTAAATGTGTGTGCATATAAGTCTATACAATGCTTTAGTTTTAAACACATAAATTGGCAAATGTTGCTTAATCCAAATCTAAAACTTTCTTTGGGAGGGTATTATTTGATTACCATGGACTTCAGTATTATATATATGGCATATGTTTTTGTTGTAACTCAAGATAAAGGGATGACAATAATTGAAAGCTAGAAGTCTTCACAATATGTGTTCTTTAATTGGTTAGGGTAGTGTCTCTTATCCCTTGCACCCTAGTTAAAACTTCTTCTCAATTAAATTAGAGTAGCGACTTCAGACGAAAGTCAAAACAAATAAAACATACAATAATTATAATCCACTCCTTAATTATCTTGAAAATATAGGGTCAAAATAGTTCTGGCATCAAGTGTGTTGTCTTCAAAATAAGGAGTGGATTATAATCATTATATGTCTTATTTTGTTTGATGTCAAAATTATTTTTACCCTATATTGATTGACCCGTGACAAAATAGTTTGCAAATACTGAAAACAAAACATTTAGTGTGAATATTATTTTTAGAGTGTTTGTAAAAGGTAATGTTATGGAGACTAAATTTTTTACACCAAATTTGCAAAACAAATAATGTGGTTGTAAATGATAGGATTATTAGTTGTCAATTAACGTGCGTGTTTCTTATTGGTGACATATAATTTGGTTTGCATATTAGATTGAAATTTTTTTGTCTCCCTAACATTATCGGTTTGTAAATTGTTTTGTGACACGTGTCATCAATTATATGATATATATATATATATATGAGCCAATTTGTCCAAAATCAAATATTACCTAATTTAACTTATATATCATAATAATATTGATCATATGCGGCACAAAACTGTTGCAAGCGCTCTGAAAATAACATACCCGCCAAATTGATCTAAAGTCAACGCTATTACCAAATTTGACCCTTTTATAAAATTGACACGCGACACAAATTTTTTTGTAAACATTTGAATTCACGCCATTTTTTAAAAATCGACGCTATTAAACCTATCATATTATATAATTGACACGCGGCACAAATTTTTTGTGAACATTTGAATACGTGCCAATATTTTTGTAAACCAAATCTATCAATTCGGATTCTTGAAATTTGATCCAACGGCTAAAAACAGGGGGCCATTTTAAAAGTTATAATAACTTTGGCCGTTAGATCAAATTTCAAGGGTTCGAATTGGTGGATTTGGTGAAAGGGATCCTAAGAGGGTCTCTTTCCATAAAATTAATGCTATTATACCTAACTTACCTTATTGTATAATTGACACGCGGCATAAAACTATTTATAAACATTTGAAAACAATTTAGGCGCGAAATTACTTTGAAAGCGACGCTATTACGTAAATTTAAATATGTATATGTCGTGCTTTTGTAAACGCAAGTGAAAGTATTACAAATTTATATTGTATATTAATTAAGAAATTTTCTTATTCATCAATACAGGAGTTTATGTGTGAGATTTGCAATAACTTGTGATGGTAATAATAAAAAGTGTCATACATATATGTTGCTTAGTTCTTAATGAAACTTAAACCAAACAGTGGCATTTATAACATCCAAACGTATGAAAAGTATGAAATTTGTGTTTTGCATCGTTCTTGGGCTGTGAGGAACAGTGGTTAGATTTTCTGATCAGTATCCTTGGACGTTCTAGGGTGTTAGAGTTTGATGTGCAGTCTGAGTCTGTTCCATGTCAACAGTCAGGAATGAAAAGGAATCTCGTATAATTTCATATCAGAAAAGAAAAGAAACTCAGCAATTCGTATATGAGAAAATTAAGTTTAAGAGGTTAGGGAATTTATAACGAATTCTACAAGTTTATATCAGTCGTGCGAAATATTAAGTTAAAAAATCATTTCTTTGAGAGAAAACCCATAGATCAATATGTACTATATATGAAAAAGCTACAAGGTCATCACAAGGCAAGGATCTAATTAGCTTACACGGGGATTTGGAGTCGGAGGGGGATCAAGCAAGACAGGGGGTTGGCGAGCAGCTGGTTCGTGAACCAGCGGCTCATCCCTAGGGTTCCGTTGGTACGAGTTCCAGCTACGTATAGGCTCGCCACTTCTACTGCTTCCGGCCAGATTATCTTCGGCCGCAGCTGCTGCAACATTGTTCTTCTCGTAAACACCGGCCATTAGTATGAACTATAGTAAGTTAATTAGTAACGCTCCCCACACTAAACTGCTTTCTCCCTCTTAAACTCTCACTCACTCTCTCTCTCTCTCTCTCTCTCTCTCTCTCCCCCCCTCTCTCTGAGCTGTATGGTCATATAAAGGCAAGGCCTGGGCGTTTTAAAGAGAGGGAGGAAGGTCTTAGACTCTTAGCTGGAATTGTCAGTTTCTGAGAATGCGAGGATTAGTGTAAGCCTAGGGGTCTCGCTGAGTGACGCCCGTCAACCACACCAACTATTTGAGTGACACCATTTACTCAGATAAAGTCGGGGACTTAACGTCACCACTCCCATTTCCCTTTAATACTCTCTCTTAATAAGATTATAATGTGTAAGTAACGTTTGTTGATATGGTTCATGGAGTCCAGCTCTCTGAGCTAGCAAGCTGCCGTTTGCATTTAATTATTTAGTTTCTTCTTTTTTGTTTGTTTTGTTATTAGGGTTTTGTTTCATCATTTTATACATACATACATATATATATATATATATAATTAAGTGTGATGAAGTTCCTGGGATATAATCAAAGGGGTAGTTCTAGATGATGGTATGGAGAAAGGAAAGAGAGTTGAGGATAGGGTTTCGTTGGAGGGATGAGGAAATTGTTTTGACAGATGGGAGGAAAAAGTTGGGAAGAAATTAAAGTGGGGAACAGGTGTTGTTCGAGTTCTCATTAGGAGGACACGATATCAATGCAATGGTGCAAACCAGGGAAGGTAGTTTCCCGTGGGAAACGTGATTTCCCGTCTTGGCATTCGTCGTCTTTTGTCGAACGAGGGAAGAAGACGACCCCTTTTTTATTTATTTAAGTTTTTTATTAATTGTTTTTACGGATCCATCTACAGTACCTTAATAAAAAATAAAGTATCGGTATCATTTAATTTGAATGATAAAATATAATGTGTAGAGCCTAAAATAATTCCAAAAATTATAAAGGCGACACGTGGACTTTTATTCAAGAAAGATAAGATTGCCCTCAATAAATGGGCAGACTTCTCAGATGCTCCCACGCGCAGCTCACATCCGTGGAGGACTCAGCAGCTGAACACAACTGCCCACAGCTCACCTGTCATTGGCAAGGAATTAAAAATAAGCATTAATTACCCAAATCCTATCTTTAATACATTCCCAATTGAAGATTGACTCCAATCAAGTAAGTGATCCTAATTTAAATCAATTGGGGATAATTACTCAATTATCTCGAGATATTATTTCCTATTAAATATTTTGGGAATATTTAGAGAATATATCTTCATTAAACACTATATGGCCGACCCTATCCCTATAAATACCCCATATTCTACAAAATTTTTAGAGCTTTTGCAACCCTAAAAAGCCCTAAACACTTTACTGTCTCAGACAAACTAACTTAGGCTTTGGAGATCCATTGATCTAACCCCCCACCTCGTGGGCGCGTGAGGCTTAGGTCTCTGATCAAAGGTGTTGATTGTTTTGCAGATGTATTTTCGTCAAGACTGAAGACGGCGGAAATTTGCATCGACATAATGTAACCACATTTAACTACAATATACTAGCTTAACAGTATAATCTAACGTCCGCACTGTAAAGGCCAACCTTGGTATAGTAAAACCAACATCATTTGGAGTAATTAAATGTAGCATTAAGAGTTTCCTCACGTCTTCTTATCTAGATTATTGATGGGTTTTTTTTTTTTTTTTTTTTGTTCTCTTGTTTAAAATATTTTCATTAATCAATTTATTGTTCGCTCCTCTCCTGCCAAAAGTTTCCTCATTCTTAGTTTTAGTTTTGAGTTTGTGGGTTGTATATAGATGAAACTAATTGATGAAATTGAAAGTTTTCAATTTCCGCAGTTTGGGCTACTTAAATTAAACATCTTATTTTAATTTGGGTTATTGAAATGAAGAAAATGATCATTAATCAAATGAAAAGATCACAAAAAATTTCTTAAATAAAGTTTCACTCGCACAGATTACAGCCCAATCCCAAAATACAATCTGCACTCATCAGACATATTCTGAAACACAGTCCAAGACGGCAAGACCCATTCCTCCAAACCACCTTCTGGGTTTCAATTACAAGGTTGTCGTTTTCAATTTCATTTATGGATTAATTAGTTGTTACTGTGTTAACCAAAGCAAACAAGGATTGTTAGCCATCAAACTTCAATTTTCTCTATCTTCGTGTGGGGCCAAGGGTTAAGAAATTGATTATGTTGGGCCTAAGCGTTTGGTGTAGTTTATTTATTTATATTTGAACCTAATACATTTTACTTATTGTTTTAAAAAAATAAAAATATATTTCAGTTATAAATAAAGAAGAATATTACTAAATTTAAGAAAAATACATTTATTGACTTTATTACATCAAGTCTCTTGTCTCTTCGTTACGTAGTTGTATGCATAAAAGTTTCGTCTGGGCAACAAGAAGTTGATGAAGTCAAAATCCATATGATCCACCCCAACCTCCCAAGAGTCATCGATCGGATAGGCAAACTCATAAGAGGATCCATGGTTATCACTTCCAGACAACAGTAACAATGACGCCAATGTAAACGAATTATGATAATCTAAACTAGGAAAAATCATCTCATTTGCAACATCTACGTTATCACTAACGTAGTTGTTCGCATTTATTGTTTGATGATTTTGCATGTGTTTGATGACCTTGCATAACTTCGGCCATACCAACATTGTTGTTCTCATTCACCGTTGTTTGAATATCTTCTTCAACTGGAGCCACTGCCACATCAACGTCGTTGTTCTGGAACACAGTTGTTTGATGATCCTCTTCAGCTTTGGACACCTTCTAGATTATCAGTACTATGACTTTCATCCATAACGCCGACGTCAACTGCAGTGTTCTCTGTTGTTTGATAATTATATTCTAAAACTCGCGGTACAACAAACGATTCAATCCCAAAATCTTGCAAAGGATCATATGGTAATCCTGGGGGCAACCGGACGGGGTTGTGCGTTGTTGGATGAGTTAAAAGTCGCATAGCATCCGTTCTAGCTCGGAGAAGCTGCAAAAATGTTAAACCAACAAACAATTAATTCAATGAATTGTCATGATGTGGTTGTACATGTTATAAGAATGTACTTGAATCACTCACGTCGTAGGATCCAAGCTGATCATCTTTAAACAACATAACTGTATCCCCAGCGCTTAATCCATGCTCCTCAATTAAGCTCCCTGAAAAAATTAATAATAATTGGAATATCCTCAAAACTGATGATGAATATTATACGATAACATTATAGAATTTAAATAAATAAATAAAAGAGACGAAAAATTAGGTAGGAAGTTGGCTTGATATTAACCTGAATCTGGGACTGGGAGTCCAAAGTTGCAATAGATCATGTCGTCGAATTGTAAGTGGAGCCATACTCCTCCATCCTTTTGTTCAAGGATAGAGTAATGGAATTCTGCTTCTCTCTAAGCAATACACATTTGGTCATGAAATTCAAAACAACAAAATTAATATATGTATTGTCTCATAATACACAGATGATATTATTCCAGCACATTAACCATTAATGCTATTTGTCCAAACAAAAAAAAAAAACATTAATGCTAAGATAGCCAAACATTTTTAATTTAGGTTTTTCTTTAAGAAAAGAATAAGTAAAAAGAAGAAGAAAAAACATAAGAGTGTAAGATGAGAAAAACCTTTGGATATGTATATGGCTGGTCAATTCCACTGGAGCTATAACATAAATAAATAAATATATATAATTCTTTTTTTTAAGTGGGATAAAATTATGGAAATAGCTTAATTAATAGTTAATAAACCAGTAATATTAAACCTAGAAAAGGCATAAATAACATGCCAACATAGAAAAACTCCAAACAAGTAAAATGATAATTTTGGAAAGCAATATAAGCATTTCGATTTTAAAAAATAAAATAAAATAACGACATGATAAACAAATTGAAAACAATAATGGCATCATAACTCCTTAATTAAAGTTTGGAAAGGGATGGATAACAATTTCTTCCTCCACACCTCTTAGTACAAATATATCGTTATTTGAAAAAAAAATTAAAAAGACATTAATTAACGTTTAGTAAAAAGCTTTCTGAAAGTGGACGAAGGAATTTTAATATCTCAGAGAAAAAATATTTTTTGAGAAAACCCCATAAATTAATATATATTACGAAAAAACTACTAGATCATCACAAGATAGCTTACCCGACGTGGAGTCGGAGGAGGATCAGTGGAGACAAGCGTTTCGCAAGAAGCTAGTTGTTGAACCAGCTGGTGATCCTCAAGGTTCAGTTGGTACAGCTTTCGCCTACGCATATGCCCGCCATTTCTACTTCTTTTGATCATATTAGCTTCAGCACCAGCTGCAACTGTGTTCTTCTTGGAAACATCGACCATAATTCTTAATTATTTTTCAAATAATAATATGTACTAGTAACGCTCCCCATACAAACATCTGTTTTCTCCGTCGAAAACTCTTACTCTCTTTCTCTGAGTTGTGTGATCATATGAAGGGCAAAACTTGCGTTTAAAAAGAGGGAGGAAGGTCTTAGCTGGAATTGTTAGTTTCTGAGAAAGAGAAGATTAGCGTACGTCAAGGGGTCTCATTGATCGACACCAAACTACCACACCAACTATTTGAGTGACACGATTTACTCAGCTAAGTAACGTCAGTTGATGTATATTTTGGCTAGGTTCATTGAACCTAGCTGTTTGAACTAGCAAAGTAAAGATGACAATTTTTCCTATGCGTTCAGGTCTTCGTGGGGCTTCACCCATAATAAGTTTAGTGTAGATTATTGCTTGTAAAAAAAATAAAAAATAAAGATGAGGACGGGTTTGGGAAATTTTTTTAGTATACTTTTTATAGTAAAACAAGATTCTTTTAAAGAAGGATTCATATGTATTGAGCGCTCAAAGACTAATAACCAGTTAGGGACAGCTTAGGATCTTGGTTTTTTTAAAGAGATTGATTATGGTATGCTGCAAGAATAATAAATTGTAAAATAAAATAGTAGAGTGTTTGATTAAAGAATATTTTAAAAAATGATGCGAGTATCAATAACAACGTAAAAGCTTATGGTAAACTTTAATGTAAGAATGCTATAGTTGTGTTTAATGATAAAAAAAAAGGCTTGGTAGTGGGGTGGTGGCGGCAACAATAATGGCAGCGACGGGTGTTGAAGTGGTAGGTGGTAACTGTCACTTTGTTTCCTTTTAGAGAAAACATGTCTGCAAAATGATAAACAATGTCATTTTTACAGACAGAGGAATGTATAGGAATTGAAAATATTCATTAACAACTTAACTATATTTTTAGTGAAAGCACCTTCCAAAACTAACCTACTTGATAATTTTAAAATAACCCTAATATTTTATTTTTACTAAATATTTTTTATTGCTTAACTTTAGTAAAGTAGCTTTTCAGTGGAAAATAAATAGCAATACCAAATTGGCATGTCATCTAATGTGACACTTGATTTTTACATGTCACGTTAATAAATGAATTTATTTAATTGAGTATTAGTTGTATGCATCACTTGCTTCATTAGATGAGATACCGATATTGATTAGCTCTTGAACGCTCTTGTATACATATACTTTAATATGATGATGTGATGAGTATCCTAATATATTCTAGATGATGGTATGGAGAAATTGAGAGAGTTGAAGATAGGGTTTGGTTGGAGCCGTCGGAGGGATGAAAAAATGGTTTTGACAAATGGGAGGAAAGAGTTGGAAGAAATTAAAGTGGAAAACAGGTGTTGTTCCAGTTCTCATTTACAAGGACACGATAATATGGTGACCATATCAATGGAGTAAACCAGGAAAGGTAACTTCCAAATTCCAGAAAATCCGTTGGAAACGTAAAGCTTCATGCACTCTCTACAACCACCGTCTTGGACGCTTCCTCTTTTGAAATTATAATTACCAACGTGCCATTTTCCCGCTTATTCCGAACAATCATTAAAGCCCAGAGGGAGACATATGAGTCCAATTAGGCAGATGAGCGGCCCAGGCCCAAGTATTTAAAAACATCCCGTCACTCAACTCCGCTGTTAGATTATCAACAATAATTGGGAAAGATTATGGAGACTACTCCTGATCCAACGGTGGATATTGCCGCATGGATGCTTATCTAGAACTAGCGGATCCCTTATCCTGCGCGCACTCTCTGTACCCTTTTCACTCTTCACTCTCATGGCAGCTGAGCTACAGCCACTGGAAGCTCCAATCACCGCCGGCCCGACAATTCTAACCACCACAACGACAGAGCCGATAAATACAGCAACAACCTTAACTGCCACAACGGCCGTACACACCGCGGAGAACCACGGCCCCCAATTGGGCCCCAAACGGCAGCGCCGCCCCAGCGTCCGATTAGGCGAAATCGGCGACCAGCCCGCCGCCACTGCCTCATTTGAATCACATATGCGACGAGCCAGGCCCAGCTGGAG
Organism: Heteromeles arbutifolia; assembly: GCA_024362995.1. Lineage (NCBI taxonomy): Eukaryota > Viridiplantae > Streptophyta > Magnoliopsida > Rosales > Rosaceae > Heteromeles > Heteromeles arbutifolia. The sequence continues at coordinate 28,877,975 of JANCRC010000006.1, forward strand.
GCTCCCCAAGGACTCCAAATCGGTCAAGGCCCGGTCAATCACCAACCTCGTCAACGGCAACGAGTCCAACGAAACGACGCCGCACGATGAGAGGAACCAAAACGGAGACGGAGGGTTCGAGTTCGGGGGCCGGAGATTCAAGGCGAAGCGAGCCACGGGGACCAAGAGGGTCCGATCGAATTGGGCTTCCAATTCGAAGCTCGACGACGGCGGCGACAGCAGAGAGGAGGGAGGAGAGTGGTTCAGCGTGGACCCCGATCAGGATAGTCCGGTGAGGGACAGCAGCCCGCTGAACTCGGGGGACGACACGGGGCAGGATATGTGGGATGGGCAGAGGAGGATGGCGGGAAACTGGGCTAGGGCGTCGGAGAGCAGGGAGAACGACGCTGTTGAGGCGGATAACATGCCGGAATCGAATTGGAGTGGAGTGAGGTCGTGGCTGATAGAATTGGGGCTGAGCCGGTACACGCCGGTGTTCGAGATACATGAGGTGGACGACGAGGTGCTGCCGATGCTGACATTGGAGGATCTTAAGGATATGGGAATCACCGCGGTTGGTTCGCGGCGGAAAATGTATGCCGCCATTCAGAAGCTCCGCAAGGGGTTCTCGTGAGTCTGCCTTTCCTTATAATTTTTTTCTTGTTTTTTGGGTTTGGTTTAGTAGAATAGTGTACTCTTTTTGTTCTTACAATAACATAATCACAACAATGATAATCATAGTTTGTGTTGTAACATCAGCTATTTGTTCATCTTTTTTGTATTTTAATTGTTGTTTTCCCCTCAATGCAATGGTAAGGCTGCGTAGGATAGACGTTTCATTCCCCGACCCTCGCAAAGCGGAGACCCTTGTCGACTTGGTGTCATCCTTTTTTAATTGTAGTTTTCCCATCAATGCAATGGAATTTTCTTTAGTTTTTGAGCTAAGAGTTTCGACTTGTAGTTTGTTGATGTAACACTACCATATTTTGATCTGAATAAAGTTCATGTTGAATGAGTAATTTGGAACCGGTGTTCGTTGCATCCTTCCTTTGTGATGCCCTTTGCCTCTTGCATTTATTGTATTTATACCTCGCCCTGTTTTTCTACTTGTGAGTACGAACTATTAGTTGTATGTTCGTAGGTTTCTAGCAGCATGTTGCGAATTAAAGCTGCGTGGCAGTTATGTTGTTGTCGGTTGAAAAGATACATAGCTCGGATGTTAGGAAAGCTTTGTTCTCCATAGGATCGTTATATTGGTATTCTTCTTTTATGTCAGGAAAGCTTTGTTCTCCATAGTACCGTCTGTAAACTTGTAACCAATAGTGTTGTCTTGAATGCTTAGTGTGATGCTATACTTCATACAAAATAGTTTGGGGGATGGGAGGAGGGGAGTTTCTTCTGGCAAATAGTATTAAATAGGAATCATTTGGAAGGGGTTATAGGAAATGAATAGTGATGGTTCACTTGTTTCTAAGCATTGAAAGGGGTTATTTATCATTTGTTAAGAAGGATGCTGCGGTGGATTTGATCTGAAAACTCAAAGTAATGATGTGCGGTATTGCTTGTCTGGCAAGAAATGAATCTAGTACCTAAACCTGACCCCTGTGCAGAGCATAACAACTGGTTGTGAATTTGTTTTTTCTTGTGTTTGAGGACAGGGTCTAGGAACAAAAGCAAAAGAATCATAGTTTCATGAGCTACGCTAATGTATACAAAAATTCTTCGATAGATAGTTGGGTGGTCATGCAGTCTACACAGAACTTGCATGTTCCTTGGCTACGTGATGATGTAGAAGTTGTTTCTTTTAAATGATTGTGGAGCTGGTGAAATTTGAGTGTTTGAGAAACAGTGATGTTGTTAACCTAAAGAGAGCGCGCTTGTGGGAAAATATTGGGCGTACTGTATTCTGCCTTGTCCGTTATTCTTGTACTAGTTCTACTGGATTCTGCCTTAAATCTTTTCCCAGTCTCTAATATTTTGCCGGAACGTTTCATAAAATTTTGACCTTTTTAAAGTTCATTGTGTTATGGTATTATCTGGATGCTTGAATTTCTTCTAGTTCGGCCTTGTTAATCTTGTCACCTGGTTTTCCTTAAGCATTTCGTAAGTAGCTTAGCCGTACTCCCAGTTTTCGTTGGTTCAGTGTCGGTCTACGTCTCTTATGATTCTCACGCTGAAAGCTAGCCGATGAACGTTCTTTCTGATTAGGATTGGGCGGAGGAGGAAAATTGTATGCACTCATCTGGGCTGTGTGCTTGGAGGCCACGGCAATTTCTTGGCAAGTCATCGTTGGTCATCGTCAACTTCAAGCAATGGCCCAGGTTTCTTGATGTTTATGAATCCTTACGTCCAAAGCCGGTTGACAACCCATTGCCTGAGTTTTTCACGAATTCGAAAATCCAATGAATGTCCTAATTTTGTTTCGTCGTCTTCAATTTTCGGTTAGAAATGTACAACTATCTTTGCTGGATACCTTGACCATCCATGCCTTATTACAAGCAGAAAATTGAGCTGGTGGCTCTTGCCTGTTTGAAAGTTTTGCAGAAAATATGTACTCTGCAGATTCACAAGAAAATGGTACCACTTGATACTCTGAATTAATTAAGCTAAAAAAATATAATAAAAGAGGATTGGAGACACAATTTCATTTGTGTTGTGGGCTTGTCTTGGATCTTGAAGCCCAACAAAACATTCCAAGTTGAAGTCCAAGTGCATTTGGTGGGGCATTTACGCAAGGCAAGGCCATGCTCAAACTGGGTCTGTAAAAGTTAGGACTTAACCACAAGTGATTATTTACTACAGTAGTGGAAATAAGTTAAGCTCTTGCATGACGGCGCGGGTTCGAATCCCATCGGTGGGTAATCTAACATCTAATCTAACAAAATCTATCATATGACCCAAAAAAAAAAGTTAGGACTTAACCTTCAGCCACACAAGACACAAGGCATTTTACCATTTACCTGCACTAATTTCATGCGAATAAGAGTTGTATCAACAAATTACGAACTTTGATTGGTGATATATCACATATTACTTGATTTCCCATAACATCGAGACGATTTAATAAATCTAAGGACTACCGTATTTATTTGGTTTGATTATCAACAAAAGACAAACCAAAATTCTAACAAGTAGAAGATGCATATTCGTCGAGAGAATACTGAAACAAACGAAAAAGTTCAAGGTTATAACCATTCTATATTTGGTTTTTAGTTTTCAATTTTTTTATGGACAGAGTGAAAGTATATAGGAGAAATGATGAATAGAGAATGATAAAGGGACGTGGCGGGCGAAGTGAGGAAAATTATATGGATATAAATAATTGAGATTGAAATAACTTAAAATTGAATTCTCGATACGTCATTAGTCTGATCCTTTGTAGGAACTACCCTTAATAACGAACTTGCAAAATGAATGATAAATCTATCATTTAGATTTGTTACTGAATTGAGTTAAGTGGATTTACATGCGCATAAAAAAAATTGTGGACATAAACAATTAAGTCCTATATTAAAATGAGGATGATGTGTCGTGAATGGTCGGGATAGCTTAGCTGATAGAGCAAAGGACTGAAGTAATTTCATTACCCTCACGAGCAAGATCACGTCCCTCATTACGAGCTTGTACACAAAATAAAAAATCAAACAAACGGAGAAAAGCAGGTCGGAAAATCATTAACGAAGACTTCTTCTACAAGATTTTTATTTTCATAGAAATGTATTCGCTCAAAAAAGAATAGGCAAATTCCTATATCACCCGGTAACAACCGTAACGTTGTCATCATATCGTATTATCATACTGTTGTCGTGTTTGAGTTCTTTACAAGTACGTACAATGATAGCTCGGACCACTATAAAAATGAGAAATGCCCTACCTTTGAGTGCGGTTTGAACTATTGATCCGAGATGTTAATGAACAAGACATACTTCTATTTATCGACAATATCTTCCGTTTTGTCCAATCAGGATCCGAAGTATCCGCTTTATTGGGTAGAATGCCTTCCACAATTTTTTCACTATGTTGATTCTTAAAAATCTTGAATCAAACCATTTGCACTTACTTCAATAAAGGAAGAGCAGGCCTCCTCGATAGAAGATTTTTTTTTTCTTGGTCCCAGTTCAATAGTAAACAGGTCCGAACTAATTGTTTGTAGTTTTCATTTTGTGTGTTAGTCGCACGAGCATAGTAAATGGGATTCAAACGTAAACCCAAGAATGCGAAAGTTGAAATCCACCAGTTTAGAGAGAAAATCTCAAATGTTTTATTATTATTCATGAATGATGATGACAAAAGTAGCCATAAGGCTTGAATAGACTTAACTCGACTCTTGGAAAGTTCAGGGGAGTCTTAGGGAATGTAAAATAAGTAAATCGAACGTAAAACAAAAATTTTGATTTTTCTTACAAACTTTAAAACACTGATTTGGAAGTCTAAACCATCTCTTTTGGTCTTAAACACGATGGCCTCATGGTATAACTATGAGTCTTGTCTTGCTCGCGGTTCTCTTTATAACGACATATTATATGCCCAATTATGACATCATAATATTTCTTACTGCATTTTCTGTCACCATATCGTTTGAATCCAATATCTACCAACTTTATTTTTTTATATTTTTTGTTTACAGAATTCAAAACATTTTATTTTCTTTATCTTTCTTCACCGGAATTGACCCATATCTTTTCTTACATCATGGTCCATGTACATTCCTTCCACATTTATTCCAGCACTCTTCAAGTTCCTTGATTAATCTTCGTTTCTCATTTTTTGCCAACATACTATTCCTTTTTCTATGACACGAAAATGAAAAATAAACCTTAAACACAAAATAGTCAATAGTCACCCTGAAGCTTGTACTAGTTAACATAAATAATAAGAATAAATATCAATAATCCCGCTGTAGCTTTGAGATACACTTGGGTTAATTAATGTTATTAACACCATAATACACATTGCTTTTGGGGGTATTTCCCTTCTAAGTAAAATTTCTCCATCAATTAGAAGAAAAGTGGCAAGAAAAGATAAAAAAAGAGAGTAAAAGAATGGCGAAAAGAGGAGAGGGCCGAGGGTTTTTCATAATTAAATAAACAATGATACAACAACATAGGACCCGATCGATCAAATTATGAGGAAAAACTCTCAATCAAGGAGATAATTTAACTTTAATCAAGCAGTTGTAGTCGTCGTCGTCATTGTCGTTGTCCTAGCATAGTGCAGTACCATGACATGATCAGTGGTTGAGGAGTCTGGAAGCAAAGTGAGTGCGTCCCTTCGACTCCAGATGTTCTCTCTTACATGCTGCAACGTCAAGAAAGGTAGAAGCTCCTGTCCTCTACATGTTATCTCTACCTGTTAACGTTCATATCAATCCCAATCATATATATACACCCACATAAATACATGTACACACGTTCCCATATACGTGAATGAATTATTAATGAACTAATTACATGAATTAATAATGATAATTAACAGAAACAAACAAGTAAGGAAGAAACAAAACAAATGATTTGTGAGAGGATGGGGGCCTAGTGCAGTGGCACTAGTGCCAAGTTAACTCTCACGTCATCAAAGGTTCGAATCCCTCCACCCCCAATCCTATCTAATGACAAAAAACAAAAACAAAAAAAACAAATGATTTGTAACGATGGGGATTTCACATGCATGAAAAAGTGAAGTTCGTAGGTGCAATCATATTATACGTGCAACTATAATTATTGTGCACGCAAGAACAACATTATGGTGCAACGCTTTTTTTCTTTTCTTTAGCAAAGTGTAATTGATAGCCATGCAGATCTTAATCGAGTATATATAATAAACTCTAAAAATTGGGTGCAATACTCCTCAGTTACACAACACACAAAAGACTTACTTTGTAATTGATTGTATATATTTTGGATTTATTTATCTATCTTATCACGTTATAAGGTAAATGCAAAAAAATTAATGTAAAAATGAAGATAGCTAATAAGAATTTTTTTTTATAGTTATACACGTTTTTGTTGGATGTATCTGACAATTTTTTTTTTAAACAAACAATATTATCTACACTAAGGGAGAGGGGCAGGCTTACCTCACAATGTGCTAGCAATAATATGATTTAAATACTTCTCACTTACAAGTAAAGATGAATACCACTAGCTGTAGTACTGAGTGACAAGTTGCATCTAACATTTAAAAACTAAGTATAAACTAAGTATTCAAAAATATACTATTGGAGCATCACATCGCGCACACTAACATACTATATATTTCACTTACAATTATGTTTATGTTTTATGATCGAAAAATATATGAGTTATCTATTAAAAATATAAAAATAAAACAAAAATAACTGAATATTATGCGGTGTTGAAGTCATGCTTTGTCAGTAGCTTACGTCTTTTCCATGCTATGCTCCTTACAAATCTTTGTAACGTCTACTTTACCCATAAATCTGTCTCAACTTTTTATCGCTACTCCAACAGATTCGTCACACCCCACACCCACCGTCCCCGTTGATATATCTTATATTCCAAAAAATATAAAGGAAAAATAGTTATATGTGGAAAACCAATAGTATTACGGGCAGTATGAGGGGTTGCCCGCCATCCCACGATCTTAAACTTCCCGGATATAATGATTAGAGAACCTACTCAGACTTTGCTGGTTAGCCAAAATCATGAAGCTTTGGACTTTAATATTATACTAATAAGATACATCATATAAAATATAATGATTAAAAATAAATCCAAAAAATCACGTAATGGATCCAAAAAGCACGGCGACGAATAGGCACTGCCTATCTTTTTTATTTTTAAAAGGGCCCAAAGCCGAACTATTCCAACTTTCCAATCCAATTTCATCTTCATGCACGTCTCTTTCACGTTGCTTCTGAAAACCCTAATATGAAAGGTCAATATTCCTTCATGAAGCAGCTTCCGCCGTATGATCTTCTTTGGCTAATAAGATAGACGTGTTTAACTAAATATTATAATCTCTAATACACGCTTAAATTCTGGCATGTCGTTTTAATATCAGCTAACAGGGAATATCCTTGTATTTGTTTATTGTGCATGCATCGCATTCACAAACTGTAAAGTATTCATTAAAGTTTATGGTTCTTATCTGTCTCTCGTTGATTTTATTTTTGTTCTTTTATGAATAACTTGATTGGAATTGTTCTGTTGCATATTTACTAACTCTTATGCTTCATATATATATTTATCAATTTCGTGTCTATATATTCAAGCTTCGGTTTGGTTTAGGATGATGATGGGGTGTCTTTTAAATTCCATGCATCAAAGTGCAGCACTTAAGGTTCTGATGGGCCTTTTTAAGCACAAAATTTAGGAAAAGAATGCAAATTAGAAGACCCTACAATATTAGCTGTCGAATGGAAAAGATGAAAGATGAGTTCAAAGGAACGAAAGCGTGACGAGAGAGAGAGAGAGAGAGAGAGAGAGAGAGAGAGAGAGAGAGAGCATGCAATAGGTTTTGAGAATGACAGGGTCCAGGTGTGATTTTTGAAACCCTAAAATATAATTTGGACCGACCGATATGTGTTATTATCAACACTTTTTTTTGTAAGTGTCAACTGGCCACGATAATCCAAGATGATCGAACATGTTTGATTGCAAGAGCTTAAAGTCAATGAAGGAATTACAAAAAGGAAAAGGTTGGAAAACATCCCACCACTGATTATTGCACTAGATGTTATTCATGTCCACAAAATATAATTTATCATGCTTCTCATGGATTGTGGCTAATCATCTCAAAATATATTTAGATATGTATGGTGCATGCCTAGCTAGCCATCTAGTGTGAAAGCAAACCAAAGAACCCAACAGATCATATGTTGATCATCTGAGAATCATATCATCTACAGAGAGAAAGAATCTTAAGTTAACGCGAGAGATTATGTATTTATTGTACATGAAGACTATAAGTTTATTTTTATGTAATAAGTTAGAGCTCATCTTTCACAACTACTTATTATAAACCTAATCATTGTGTATTTAGTTGTATGCCAGGTGTGAAGGGTTCGAGTTGGCTTTCCGGACGGCATGTAATTTAATTTAATTTTTCCCTAGTAAAATTATGAAGCAAGGTATTCACACTTCCCTGGGCGGTGGATATATCCTAATGGACAAAGAAATTGTCAATTCAATGATGTGTGATTGACTTATATATCACAAAGTACTAGAACTAATAATAAAATAAAGATAATATTTGCATGCCCCATTAGGGGATGCACATCTCTTAATTGCGAATAATGTATCTTGAGCATATAAACTCAACAATTAGAGCCGTTCTTTTTCTTAATTGTCATTTGAAGATCATTCCTATAAAAAAAAATCATTCAAATCGGAAATTATTTAATCATCCAAACATATCAAATAAAGGAACGGTTCATCATGAATATGTTGCTTGAACCTATACCATTGATTTGTTCTAGACATTTGAATAACTAAATGATTTTCGATTCAAATGATTTTTTGTAGGAATGATCATCAAATAAAGATTAAAAAATTAAACGGTTTTGATTATAAAATTTGTACAATGAACATCATTATTTGCATGGGGGAGTCAGCTCATCTCTTCAAGGAGGAATGCAAGTATTATTCATAAAATAAAAACAAGGAGAATGTTTAGTGTGTCACACATCCTAAATAATTACTATATTTTATTATTATGGTATAGAATTTGGATGACAATCTCAAATGTAGTTGAGGGGTACGCAATATATGGGTGCATGAAAACACTATCTGCAGAGTTTGATTGTTGGTTGTTGCATACAGCTTAATTAGCTGTTTTGTGAAGATTGATTAATATTACAAGATACTGTCGCCATCTTATCACCTAACTTGGGAGCATGTAGTACAAAGAACTAAACAAAGTAATGTATCAAAAGCATAGTAAAACATTTGACTAGTAAAGATAACGTTTTGTTGGTTTATCATTCTTGCAACTGTTTTATATTTTAGTTTAACTTAAAACTGTTAAGGATATGGAGTCAACAACTAATTTTCCCCTAACTTGAATATATTTTGACAAAAAAATTGGATCAAACTTAAATGGCAAAACTTGTTTAGAGAAATTTTTTGAAACGTCATATATAAGTTTATACCCAATTTTTAGTTTATAAGCAATTTGTCATATCAAGTTTCAAAAATCATTAATTTGTCATCTCATCCTAACTATGTTATGCTTTCTATCCAAAATAAACCATATGCAAGGCACATATCTTATTTTCAAGGTTATTTCAAATATTTCAACTTCCTACTCCGATCCCCTTCAATATTATTTTGGACATTTTAACTCTTTTTAAAAAAAAAATTATGAACATCATTGACTACGTTGAATTATCAAAACTTGTAATTAGTTAAATTCCATAAGTGAGCCTAAAGTACTTTTTTAGTTTTCCACCATAAGTTTATAAAATGAACATGAAATATTTCTTTTTGACCAAAAGGCAAAAGATAAGTAGAGAACTTGTAAAAAAAAAAGTCAAAAGTTAAAAATTAATTTGTCGCCCAACCCTAGTGTACATATATCTTTGTATAAAAATATTAAATAAATAAATAAACTTGTAAAAAATGAGGTCAAAAAAAACATTTTTTTTTGATGAAAAACTTAAGGGAAATTTTATTTGAACCCATATAACCTCTCTTTACACCCAACTTAAATTTTAAATGTGAATTGTCTTTTTTATCCTATTGCATAATTACCATCAAATACAAGGTGAAATTAATAATAAAACTAAAATTTATTAACAAACCCACTGTTGATTCTAAAGACAACTGAGGGTCTGAGGCTCCTTCAAATTGGGGAATCAGGAATAAAGAACTTGGATTTAAGAATTTGGACAAGCATAAAACCATCCTCTTCTACTCCCCGCAACGTTAAAATCATCACTCTCTCTTCTACCAAAACAATGTCGATGAGGTTAAAATCGAGGACAGATCTCAACGGCTAGAGAAATCTCTCTTGCCGGCCTTAACCCGCTTCTACCCACTTTCCAGAAGAATAAAAAATAACAATTAACATCTTCATAAAGATGAGGGGGCTAACTTAGTAAACATTACAAACCAGACAGTAATCGTTCTATATAATTTGTCTTTATATAATTATTATTACTACTGTGTGTGTATTTATAAAATGATTTTGAGTTATGGAGTAGAGTTTAATTATTGTGGCAATGGGAGTGAGTGAAGCAGCAATGGGATGAACAATGGGATCCAATTCAGATAAAGCACACTTTGAATGAATTGCAGAACAGTGATTTAGAGTTTTTGTTTTCTAAATGGGTCTAAAGATAAATTTACATATTAAATTGGGTTTGTGAGGGTAGTTTAGGTATTAAATTTGGGTTTAAAGAGATATTGATAGTTTAGTTAATAATAATATGGATGCATAGAGTAAGTTGGGTGTAGAAAGATGTTCAAATGAAATTTCTCAAAACTTAACAGAGTTAAGGTGAGATGACAAATTAATGATTTGAAAGAATTCATATGACAAATTGCTTATATGACATTTCAAAATTTTTCTTATTTATACGAAAATTGGCATGTAGAGTACGTCATACAGCTCGATCAGTACACACACACACACACATATATATATCCCTATCTATTTTTTTTATTACGAAAAAACTATTAATTAGGTAACTAGATATCATATGCATAAAATATATCCTTTTTTTATTATCTAAAGATGCATATGATATATAATTTAGGTCAAGAGAAGACAAATTCAACTACACCACTACGTGGTTTTCGTTATTAAATTCATATTCCTTCAGTTTTGATTTCGTTTTGTATCCTCGATGAAGAGATTCAATACACTAGGGTTTTAGTGTAAATTACGTAGTAGTTTCTTGTTATTTTCTTCCTGATACTTTGTGTCATATGACAGTATAGTAATTAAGTACATGGTATATGTACCTTTGAATTGAACTGAGTTATTTTATTATATACATTTATTTTATTATTGATTTTTTTGCAAAAAATAGGGAGTGTTGATGGACATACTACATAATGTATCTTAATAACTTTAACCTTACATATAATTTTAATGAATTTAAATGTTAGATTATTCTTACAAAATATTAACTAAATTTAAAATGGTCGAGACACCTGATTGTAATGGATGATTGCAACCAAATATATTAACCAAAAAGAGATTGTACTTTGACGTTATTGCATTACTATGAATTTGTGGGGGTGTGCATATGGTTAACTAGATTTCTTACGTTTAAGTTTACATACCCATTGAGAGAGCGCTCCCCTCAGGAACCCTAGCCTCCGCCGCTCCCCTCAGGAACTTGGCCTTCGCCGTCGGCCTCTAGCTAAGGCTAGGGGCCGGTGGGCAACCTATCCCTCCTCTCCTTCTTCTCCTAGCCTTCCTCTCTTTCTCTCCTAGCCATCCTTTTTCAGCCCTCCACCTTCCTCCCATCCCGTGTTCTTCCCCCCCCCCTAAATCCCTCAGATTCATATCTCTTTATTCTTGGGTCCGAGTCGGTGTTTGTGTTTGGGTCGACTTGTTTTTGGAGGCCTGCTACCTGTGGTTTCCAGATCTGGTGGTGGCTCCCTTCGGCTTGTGCGGCTTGGTTTTCGTTGTGTGGATGTCGGCATCCCACTAGCGGGTGCGCCGGATTTTGGTTCCCTTCTCGGTTTCTTTCCCTTGTTTCGCTTCGGGCGAGTTTTATGTAATTTTAGTTTAATGTAGTTTTCATAGATTAGTGTCTTTCTAGGAAAATTGCTCTCTAAGGTTCCTAGGTCTCCTTAGGTTCTCTAGGAGAGCGCCTGTCTGAAGATTGTATATGGCGTTTGGCGTAGAGTTACCTCCAATTTGTTGGAGACATTTTCAGCTGGTGGTTCAGGCTAGTTTTGCAGCGTGTGGAAAAGACTATGGAAGCCATGGTCGCATGCTTTATCGCACGGTTGACGCTCACACACAGCAATGGTTATATGCTACATGTTTGGTGGGTGGAAGATTCCCCTAATTTTTTTAGGGATATCTTGGAATTTGTTTATGTATTGACATTTGGGGATAGGTTCTTTCATCGTGCGGGACACTCTTTTTCCTTAGACCGGATTCTCCGGCAAGGTTTTATCGAGGCCCAATATGCACATTATCTTCAGTTTGTTGTCAGTTTGTCCTTGTATTGCTTTGTTTGCAATGAATATCAAATATCGTATTTCTCTCAAAAAATATATTAACCAAAGAAATAGTGAGATTCATAATGAAACAAAAGGGTAAACGGTTTCGAGTTGAATTAATTTTTGGTAAGTATGATCTATGAATAGAGGCTTAAAGAATAGATTACTTGATTGTTATAAACTTATAAGTTGTAAACAATAATTAGTGGACCTCGCAAAATAGCCTACAACAAATTAATGGGGATATCTCTCCTGAAGGCTACTTATATATAGCAGCTTTTAAAGAGGAATACTGCTCAATGTAAATTATTACCACATTATTATTCATACATTTTCGGTTTAAAATCTAAACTTAAACACCTAATGTACGATCATATATGGGTGATAACTTAAACCCTTTTTGCTAGGCCCGTCAACTTCCATTTTCCATTCCCACAAACTTCTTGTATACCTAAAAGTAAACTAGCACCCCTGTATAAGTTTATAATTTATTTTTATTTATTAATTTTATGCTGTTGACATATATTACTTACAAACCATTTTTTATTCTTCCAAGTCACTTCTTTTATTGATTCACCCAATTATCCACCCAGTTATTTTAATTTGAATATACATACTTACTGAGGAAGCAAAAATAATTCAGCAAAAAAGTTGTATTCAACGATCCATTTGTTATAAATTAAAAGTATTGCATATAGCTTAAACTTGCATGCATGGAATTTAAATATATCATAAACATATCTACATGCATGCATTATCCTCGATTTTTATTTTTATTTTTTGCATTCTGCCTCGAGTTTTAAATAACATATATAACAGCTGACTTTAGGATCATTTAGGCCTTCACGCAACATTTAGTATAGTATTGAATACTACTGAGGTTTCATTTAATCTATCTTTAATTTATGTTTTACTCATTAAGCTGTTAATTAAAATTCCATCATTAACTTTCTTTTTGGTCAAGATTTTTGTCCTACGATCCATGATCAATGAACTAAATTAAACTTTACTCATTGCACAAAGAATTTTATAATTTTAAGAAACCTAGCTAGCTAATAGTCCGGATGCAGTATGTTAATCAGTTAAGGTACAACTAATTTGTTCACGTACGTTAAAAACCATGACTTCACTTGTGCAAAGCTCAAGTCTGCTTACATTGGTACGTTATAACATGAATTGTATACACCTATTTTTAAGATAAAGAAGGAGTTTTAACTTCAGCATCTCATTCACCTATGTCATGCTTTTTGCATTCTATATGGTTAAGCCTAATTTTTCAATACCAGTTTAAAACCTGTCATGTTTTCTTAATAAAAACATTAATACTTTTTTAATACTGAAAAAATAGAGGGAGTCGCTAATAGGGAACAAATAGTGAAGGGTACTGGCATATATATAGGTTCAAAAGTGTTCAAATACTACATCTTATTTTAAGACTATCAGTATTAGATATTTAAAAATAAATTTACTGTGAAAATTTGATAATACGACAGATTTGTTTACAAATTGTGGTGATTAAATTTCAGTATATTTAATCTATTCAAAAAGTAAATCAAACATATCAATCCAGGGCACGATACTCATTCCATCTATTTGAAGTGAAAAAACTCCAAGTGAATGTTTATGCAATATGTATACGTACACAGTAATTGTAATATGGGGGGAAGCCCTGGTTTTAATTTGCAGCAAGTTTATAAACTAGTGCTCAAGTAACAGCTAAACCGCATTTCTGATATAGGGTTTAAGCGTACAGCTTCACTGCAGGTTCAATCATCGTCCGATTCAGTGTCTTGATAAGAAAGAGCTTGCTCTTCTTGTTTGCCAATCCATTGTTTCCTTTTTACTTTACGTGTTTCTATCTTTGGTATTTATGGTTTTTCTTTATGTTTTTTTTAATATTGTTCGTGCTTTATTCTGCTTTCCATATATGCAGATATATATTGCCATTTCAATGAAATGTTACCTTCGTTTATTTTAAGATATGAAAGAGGAAACCCCTTTATCCAAAAGACGAAAGGCCATTCATTTCTTTCTACCATTAATTTTGAGGTTTGAGCAAAGCAGGGGTAGGTAAAGTACCTCTTGGCCAGTAAGTATGCTATAATCTAGATAACATCTACCATTGAACTTTACTCTTACTTAATTTCCATCACCAAATTAAACACTCCGTAACTAACTAATAAACACAAGCAGATGACCCAGTTTAGAGAGACATTAGTATTTCCCTTTAATACAAAAAAAGCTAAGACCTAAATACACTCACCACCTAAATATGGTTTTATTAGCTTAAGAAGCAAATAGCACTATAGAACCCCATTTTAGTTCTGCTGTTTCTATCATCTCTCTAACACCAACCATGTGCTCATACCTAGTTACTGGACAAAAACAAAAGGTCAATTTTCTGTATATATGTTATTTATTAATGTTTGTCATCATGTTTTCTTCCTCATGGTGTTAGTTAAGTTAGTAAGCAACATTACTGAAAGGTACTAATAAAAATCAACTATAATTTTTTGTAATTTTATACTTTTCGATTCAATTTATATTGAAGTGTTTATGGTAATATACATACCTCTGATTCGCTTTCCAGTCTCAGCTTATTAACCAGATACTTCTTTATCAACCGAACTGTCATTCTTCCATCCCTGCATTTTCCACACACAAGAAATTAATAAAAATTGACAAAAGGAAAGAAGTATGGTACAAACAATAGTAATTAATTGAAGCTGAGAAAATGAAAAAAGAACTGGTAGGAAATGGAGGATAGAAGATGTTACTTGATTCTTAGGTAGCTTTTGGGTATCTGGGGCAAGAACGGTTCTTTTGCTCTGCATTGACAAACCGATTAATTAAAAACGCATTTTCATCATCAATATTTCCCAAATTGATTAACAAAGCAACAAAAAAGGGAAGAAGACCAATACTGGTAAACTTTTTTTTTAAAACAAACCTCGACTGCAGGAGGGGAAGTTTTCTAAATCCGAAAACGAAAGATACAACTACTCAGGGGGAGTATTATGCAATAGTACTTACTGATTTTGGGATGCTTGGAGCGTAAACCATATGCCGGATTGGGGCCTTCTCGGAGCATCAACAACTCTGAAATCTAAGCTTGGCCCGGTGACATTAAATTCACGAAGAGGATGATGGAATGGGCGTGCAAAATAGGATGAACCCAGTTGTATAAAAGAAGAAGCAGAAGAAGATAAAGAAGTAGAAGCCATCATCCCTATATTATTACAAGGGATTGCTGGCCTAAATGCCCAGTTAACCTCCTGGTGAGGAAATAAACCGGACGAGGAGCTATTCATTCCTGGCCCCGGTTGCTGGAAATATAAAGACGTAGCGTTACTCGAAGAAAAATTCGAATTAAACGGAGGCCTGAAAGACGGATTCGAAGGAGGAGCACGGAGAATATTTTCATGTTGAGGAACATGAAACATTGGAGGCATATGTGGCATGGACCTCACTTGCCGTAATGACGAAAAACCACCGTGATCATGGCCTGGTGGTAACAGATCAAGATCAAGTTCAATCAATCCGGGACCAGAAGGAGTAGTACTACTTGTTAAGCTTCTGAGGGTTTGATGTTCCCCGGTCGCAGGTTGGTTGTTGTTGGAGCCGCCGCCTATAGTCAATTGGAGCCATGTTTCGTTATCTTCCGGGGCATCTTTAGAACTCGAACCCGCTTCGTTTACGCTGTTAGTTCTCGACTCATCCTCGGCCATTGGATCAATTCCCGCTAGATGATGATGATGCTGATCAGATTCAGTAACAATATTATTGCAATAATAGTTATACTCATAACCTTCTTCTACAACTTGACTAGTACTCATAAGACCGAAACTGCTGATCTCCGCCGTGTAATTGGCACCGCAACCACCATAAACGCCGTAGAGATTGTGTTGTTGTTGGTTGGATATGTTTTGATGATGAGCAGCAGCAGGAACCATGGTCAGTTCGGACTATTGACCGACCCCAAATAATAGAAGTTTGGATTGTTCTTGAGATTGCAGGAATATTGCTTGGTGGTCTCAAAAACTTGAGCCATGGAAT
Organism: Heteromeles arbutifolia; assembly: GCA_024362995.1. NCBI lineage: Eukaryota > Viridiplantae > Streptophyta > Magnoliopsida > Rosales > Rosaceae > Heteromeles > Heteromeles arbutifolia. The sequence continues at coordinate 28,894,153 of JANCRC010000006.1, forward strand.
ATGAATAATAAAGAAAATGATTCTTGAATCTGGTGTTTACGTGCCATGGGAATGTTTTGAAGTAGTGATTGTGAGAGGGGCACCCATGAACGTTCTGCAGCTGACCATGTGGGTTTGTATTTGCTGCTGTTTCATCCCAGAAGAGAATAAACCTTGCAAATCTCACTTTCCATTAATTCTATTTCTTTAGAAGCTTGCGGACATATGAAACAGTTGCAGAGAGAGAGAGAGAGAGAGAGAGAGAGAGAGAGAGAAAGGTGAATAGAAAAAAGAGAGAGAGGAGATGGTGGTCAGTCAGGTATATTATATAGTATATATTGTTATGTATGTGAAGGAGCTAGAAGTCGAACTGTTCCTTTTTTTTGTTCTTACTTTACTAAGAAGAAATATACGTTCCACCTGTTTTCTAATAAATTAGTAGTGTAGGAAATATCAAGATTCCTGTGCAACATATATCTGTACAAAAGATAGGTAACATACTTCGTTCTTCGTTCTTATACTAAGTTTTGCAACATTAACTATGTATATATTATGTGTAATACTAATGTATATTTATTTTAACAGGCAAAGAATTTGAGCTTGAGATTAATTATAGCATGAACTAATTATAATAATTTTGTATCAAACTTGTCATATACAAAAATCAAGTTTAAACTCTCACACCAATAACCGGAAAGAAATGCCATTAAATCATTATTTTAAGTGAAAACCTATTATATATTTAAGTTAAAATACATCATGATCTTGGAAGTTACAATAGTATTTCTACTTCTTATTTATCACAAATTGGAGATAACTTCCATTTAACCCATGATAATAATAATTACATGTAAAGTATAAGTAACTTTATCGATCGGAATAGTAAAAAGTAACAAGCTAAATTAATGTTTGCGCATCTCTAGTTGCATATATGTTGTGTGTGCATGAACGAATTGCCATTATGTTCCAAAGCTACAATGACATAACGGCTCTCTCCTTTTGAGATATCTCTAAAAGATCCCTTTCTAGGCATAGCAGTAGTGGCTTTATGTGCTAAAGCCATCACTACTGCATTAGGCTCCATCTATTATATATTTGCTTTTCAATGTGGTACTCTATCATAATCCATACATAAGACATATTATGCTTTGAGAATCATTAATTCTGAAAAATATCCATCAACTCGGTCATCACAATATTCTGATCGATGATCCATCAATATGTCCTGGGGAATGTTAATAAAGTGACACCACCAGCCTTATCCAGTTCTACTGATCAAAGTTTTGCTTCTCGATAGTTTGTATCAAAGAAAGTTGAAGTTTTATTATAAAATCAATTGGCAATATGAGACGTAGCTTAACCTTTTATAAGTCTTTGCAAGGTTTCTCCTTCACCAATTTGAGACTCTTTTACCTCACATTCTCACACGCCCCCTTCCGTGTGGCAAACATTCAAGTCTAACACGTGGACAATACGAACGAGGTGGCGTGAAGCATATGTAGCCGTTGCGCTTCACACGTGAGCCAATTTGCTCTGATACCATGAATAAAGTTGAGGTTTCACCATAAAACTAATTGACAATATGGGGCGTAGCCAATCTCTTATAAGCTTTTGCAAGGTTTCTCTTTTCACCGATATAAGACTCTTTTACCTCACATTCTCACATATATTTCCAATTATTTAAAGAGTAATCCCTATAAATATTGTAGTAATTCATCGTTACTAGCTCTAGACTCAGCTTATAGACTTTTCGGTGTATGCAAAACACCATTTACGGTTATAATTCCCCTTATATTGTAAATTTGTTAATGTACATTTTCAATGAGATGTATCAATTCTATCGTCTATCCATGTTATTACACTTATGGCACGTTCATTAATCCGTAATCAAATTGAGAGGAATTGAATTGAGGAGGAATTAGATTGAGGAGGAAATGAAATGAGGCGGAATCAAAATCGGATTCCTGTTGAAATTGTTTACTAAAACTGTATGAAATCGGAATAGAATTCCATAAAGCTGTTTACTAATTCAGCAGAATCGGAATATGAACCAGTATAATTACTAAAATACCCTTGTCCCAAGTAATGTAAATACTAAATTGCCCATATTCCAAGTATATAGTTTTTATATTTTTGATAATTTTTTTTTTTTAAAAAAAAAAAACTTTGTGAAAAAGCTTTAAAAAGAATTTGTACGGTTTATCATTTTTTTTTTTTGAAATGTCAAAAAGATATTTATGTAGTTAATGTTAAAAAAACCAACTGAGATCCCTCCTTGCTCTGCTTCCCCATCCCTCAATTATTTTTCTTTCTCCTAGAGCCCAAACTGCACCCATCGCCCAATTCTTTTTAGCGATCCCCCAAATCTTTTCAGCCTCCCCTTCTTCTAATCATCCATTCTTCTTCTTGCTCCCTTCTGATTCTTTTTCTTGTTCTCTTCTGATTCTTCTTCTTGTTTTCTTCTTATTCTTCTTCTACATCTGCCAATTGTTTTTTCTTTCTCGTGCAGGCCGCATCGCACCGCACCCCATTCCCCAATTCTTTTCAGCTTCTCCATCTTTTTTTTCCATCTTCTTCTTCTTCCCTTCTGATTTTTCTTCTCCTGATTTTTCTTCTCCTTTGATATTGGTCATTGCCCACAGAGACACAGAGAAGCAGAGAAAGAGGTGGAAGGGAGACGAGATAAGGGTATTTTGGGTAGAAAAATGGGATTCCAGATAGATGCTTTCACCCGGAATTCAAATCCCACATATTGTTCGGGGGACTGATTCCGGGTAAATTGGGAGTCTGATTCCCCATATTAGATGGGTCTCACACACAGTCTAAAATATCAAAATTATCGACGAAATATCGTCGATAATTTCATTTTTTTCACATGGCGATATTTTCACACATGTACAAATAATTATCGTCATAATATCGCGATATTATCGATAATATCGCGATATTGTCGATATTATCGACAAAATCGTCGAGGCTCAATTGTCGGAAAACTGCAGCCAACGCTCCGTCGTCGCAGCTGCCAAGATCTGCGCCTCTTTCTGCAATCCGGGCTTAGACCCATCCAAATCCGCAATCCCTTCTCTCCGGATCCCAAAACCCGCTCAGGTTTGATGGATCCTCCGCCTCGTACGGCCTAAACAAGGCCTCCCCTTGCATGATGCTGCTCGCCGGGAGGTGAGAAAGGGAGGAGGAATGGTCCACAAGTGGTGATGGTGCTCGTCGGAGTGTGCGCCACTGTGGTGGAGGTCACGGTGGGGTGTGGGTGTGGTGTGTCTGTGCTCTGGGAAGAAGAGTTGCAGAAATGGGGGGAGAAGAAACAAGGAGAGGAATGAGGGAGAAGGTTCGAGGGATTGGGGAAAGGGGAAACACGGGGAAGTGGGGGGGTGTGTGTGTGTCTGCTCGGGGAAGGAGAGATGCAGAGAAGAGATGGGGGGAGAACCGGAGAAGAAGAAAGAAGGAGAAGGAATGTGTGTGTGTGTGTGGAATGAGGGAGAAGGATCGAAAGATTGTGTCTGCGTGTGCGTGTGCGTGTGTGCGTGTGCCGTGTACATGTGCGTGTGTGTGTGCGCGTGTGTGCGTGTGTGGCACACGGTTTTGGCACATGGTTTTGTATGAAACCACAATTTTGTGTGTGTGTGTGTGTGTGTGCGTGTACGGTTTTGTGTGTGTGTGTGTGTGGTTTCACAGTTTTGTGTACGGTTTTGTGTGTGTGTGTACGATTTTGTGTGTGTGTGTGGCACACGGTTTTGTATGAAAGAATTGGAAGTAACTTTGCTCAGAAGAACCAAAAAATATGCTTACTTTATCTTCTTCTCCACGTGAAGACCAAGAAACACTGGAATTCCACCTTCTTCCAATCCTACATAACCACAAGATCCTGCTGATACTAATGATAGCTCTACTACAAGATCAGGAAACTCACCTACCACCGGAGGTGGGAATAATGAAGGATATAGTGGAGCTGGAGGTAGTGGTGGATATGGAAATTATGTTGGACCACCTCCCGGATTTATGAGCCCCTTCACTGGTGAGGCAAACTTCACACATGCAACATAGGATGAGGACCATGGTAGTAGGCGGGCAGGACCAGGAATTGGTGCCATAGGGAATGACTATACTCGTAGAGAAAGAGGCAAGGGAACTTTGTCAAGTCAAGAAGATGACTCGTTATCTATAACTTCGGACTCTGTTGGAGTGGGAAGAAGTAACTATGGTTATACTCATAACCAACCATTTCCATACCCTTCATATCTTATTCCTTTTGGGATGGAATCGAGCGACTCATGGAAAGAATCTGAGACTCAATCTTCAAATGATTTTGCTTATGGACAACGTCAACCAATCTCGGATCCATATGGGTGGCATGTTAACAATTACATGCAAAATTATTTTGGGGATTTATCATTTGATGACTACTCTTCACAATACACTTACTCTACACATAGAGATGATGAAGATAGTGAAAATTTTGAACCTCATAGGAACTCTATGTGGTACTAAGTCACTCATGTATCTTACCATGCAATGTATAAAGTGTAAAATATTGTACTAATTCATTATATATAAATAATTATGGTGTGTTTAAACTTCTTTAATTAATTACTACATATTTTCTACACTCACAATGTTTGCCAGCTTGCTATATAATCCATCATGCAATGCATTTCCTTCCAATTTTTTGTGATAAACTAATAGATAATTAACTAAATACACATCCTGCAAAGTTTTAATAAAAATTTCCAAGTTTTTATTACAATTTCCGTGGTTTTTATTCAATTTTTATCGATATCGATAATATCCCGATATTTCCATCGAAATTTCCATGTTTTTGGACTACCGATATTTCCGATATCATCGATATTTTGTTCCTTGATCCCACATACATTTCATTCCCTCAAGTGTTGGTAAACACTTGAATAACCAAGGAGGAGTGCAATTCTCATTCCTCTTGTCCCACTCCTTTTGGGTAAACGCGTCATTAGAGAAATATAGTGCGTGGCAAAGCGTTCTACACAGACATAAAATTATCTGCATACTCAGCTTATTTTAGTCAAACATTAAGGGTGCAGTTTTGGTTGGTACGTACTTTCTAAAGCTTAATTAATTAAGTAAATGGCTGAAATTGAGGAAAAGAGGGGAGTGGCAGGGCATAATGACATTACCTGTCTGAGTCTGAACAAGCCTAATTAAGATATTCATACACAGAGCACATTGGACTCTGTTTTATATTAAGAGGTAAGAGGTAATTATCTATAAACAAACAAACATTGGGGACTTGGGCATGCAGATATGATGGTGTTTTGCTTCCCCGCAACCCAAGAATCGAAACACAGCGACGTGGGCTTTAATTTGTAGGAACTAGGAAATCGAAAGACTTACTTGTCCATATGCCTTCAACTCTATAGATCTGCCTTCAATTCTATAGATCTGTCAATGTTTTTCCTGAAGTTTAATTTTGTTAATTATCTCCACTGAATTTTATACATAGACAGTTTCTCTCAGGGCGGTAGATTTTGAATTTTTCATTCAATTCTTCTTCTATCTTAGTCACGTGGACAATAAATGGTAACTGTATGAGAGCAAAAGGTAATTTTGTATTGATAAATTGGGCGCAAAGCCAATATTTTGCAACTAATAATTGGACACCCATAGCTAATTTAAACAAAAAATGTAATGAGTCAAGTATCGGAAGACAATAAGAAAAAGAAAAAGGTAATTTTGATCTCTATTTTAAGGAAAATTACTTTATTGCCCTTAAATATTTGCTATGTTACCAAAATAGATTATAAATTGGATGAAAAATTCTAGAATCTAAGAAAATTGACTAATTATAAAAGTTCAGAAAATAATCGGTTAAAATTAAAATTAAAAAAAAAAATAGCAACTCACTACAACTTCAAAAAAAAAAAAAAATCAACAAATACCTCAAATTTAGAATATGTATTCCCTCCAAAACCCATGTGCTTCCCACCCTCTCTCTCTGGTTATCTTGTACGGCATCTGATTTGTCAAATGTAATTCCTTCCCCTCTCTCAAAAGTCTCAACACATCTAATTAGGTTTGTTTATTGAAAAATGATAAAGAGACTTTTTAAATTAAAACTTTCTATAGATTCGCCGTCACTTCATTTTTTTGCACAATGTTTTTATAATGTTGGCATAAAAATTGTGTCAAAATCATGAGGTGGTGGAGAGCTAAGAGTCATACTTTTGAAAGAGTCTTCATAGCATTTCTCTTGTTTATTTATTGTCCCAATTCTATTTGCAGGATGCCTAGTTCTATTTTATTTTATTTTATTTTTTTGAAGCAACTTAGTTCTAATTAGTTAAACTTCAAAACACTGACATTTTAATTAGACACAAAAAAATGTTTAGGAGACTCTTTCAAAGTTAGTTTTTTTGTCACATCACAATTTAACTTCAATTTTTGTGCTAACGTTATAAAATATTATGTAAAAAAATATAAGATGCCAAAAAATTCACAAAAAAATCTACTTTAAAAGGGGTATTTATCAAATATAGCAAAAAATTAACTCTTAATTTCAAAAATGTCACTTTTTTATAAAAACTTTTAAATATATTCAAAATTTCACTTAAATATACACAAATACTCTCAAATTTAACAATTAAATGAATTAAAGGCTTTTTAGCTACTATCGCCTCAAGTTCCGGTCCAACTTCATCTTCGCTTCTACACTCCACCACCACAACCCTATCCCCTTCGACCCCCTCATCACCGACATTGAGCATCGCCGCAGTTACCACAAGTGGGAGTAGCAGAATTTCAATTATGCCTTTAACGCCTTTTTTTCTTACTAAGATCATTTTTAGTTTTAAATATAAAAATAATTTTTAAAGTTAATTCACATGTCGTTATATGATTGTATTTGTGAGACCCACGTGGCGCCACATCATCACACTAACAGAGCAATTAACAGATTTTTCACGAAAAAACTAAAATGGTTACGATGGACAAATTCAAAGAAAGACTAAAATGTTTCAGGATAGACAAATTCAAGAACACTACTATTGATTATCATTAATTATTGAGGACCAGATTAAGGAGTTATGTTAATATCACGAATCATTTTGGCTAAAAAACCTTTAATTTATTTGATTGTTAAATTTGAGGATATTTGTGTTTATTTAGATGGAATTTTGAATATATTTGAAAGATTTTATAAAAAAATGACATTTTCGAAATTAGTTGTTAATTTTTTGCTATATTTGATAAATACTCCTTTAAAAGAGTCTCTTTAGCATGTTTCTTAGAGTAAATTGTACGAATGGTCCCTCAACTTTAATCAAATTGGAGCAATGGTCCCTCAACTAAAAATCCATTACCATTGGTCCCTCAACTTATCAAAATGTGTAGCTATAGTCCTTTTCATAAATTTTGTCAAAATTTTGTCAAAATAAGTTATATTGGATTGACCATTTATACAATTAGGGTCCCTCAACTCATCAAAGTGTATAATTATGGTTCTTTTTGTCAACTATGTCAAAAATTTTGTCAAAACGAGTTACATTGGAAGGATCATTGCTACAATTGGGTTAAAGTTAAGGGACCATTTCTCCAGTTGAATTAAAGTTGAGGGACCAATGGTAATGGATTTTTAGTTGAGGGACCATTGCTCCAATTGAGTTAAAGTTAAGGGACCATAGCTACAATTTACTCTTTTTCTTAAACACATATATGGTGATAGTTGTTGGCTTGGTGGTCTGATTGCTTCTGAAAAGCTGACCATTTTCTTTGAATGAGGATCCTCTCCTAATCCTCTTTGTGAGGATTCTGGAGATCTTCTAATTACATCCGTTTATCGTATATCTTACGATCAATTTTCATCAGATACTGTTTATATTTAATTTTAAATAAAAAAATTTACAATAATTTTTTACTATACGATATACGATAAATAGATATGATTAAAGAATTTTCGGGATTCTCACAAAGAAAATTTGGAAATCCTCGTTCATTTTTTTTACCAGCCCATCAAACATGCGGTCTGTTTCTCTCACTCTCTCTCAAAGAAAATCTTCTATATATTTCAGCTGATTTTGAAACAAATGGGACTTTTCAAAGACGCGTCAATCAGCGAATTCTCATGATCCTCTTCGGATCACTTATTCCTAATCCGTCAAATCAGGGATCCGTGTCATTGAAATTTGATTTAACGGCTATGAATATAGGCCTATTTTAAAAGTTATATTAACTTTAGCTGTTAAATCAATTTTCAATAGCATGAATTTTCTAATTTGATGAATTAGAAGGAAGTGATTCAGAAAAGATCACTTTCCTCTCTGGACACTTGGAAGATAAATCATATGGCACGGCATGCAGGGGAGGAACATGCAAATTAAATTAAATTGAGCGCCAGCGCCGTACATATAATTTCATCATTATTTATGGCGCACTACCAGTACTATAGCTGATGAGACTATTCTATACCCATCCTTGCATATCAATCTTCATGAAGACTGTATCTACCCAAATAATCAACGACCCCACCAATAAATAAAAGACCAAACAAAGTTCAAATGAAATAATTGTAACTGTGGGGAGAGTAATTAAGGTTGTTTGATCACCAATTTATTTGTAATTTGTAATTTTTAGTTTTTTGTCTTGATAGAGACATATATGAAGGAAAGAAGAAAGAATGAAGAATGGTGGATGAAGAGTGGAGAAAGGGTGGATTAAAAATGAAGGGGAATGTAGAAAGAAAAACTAGAATGACAAAAATCCTATTTAGAAGTTTTTTTGGTTCTTAAGTGTTCATATTGTACGTAATCTTTCACGTACGTTTCTTTCCTTGCATTCCCACCAACAATCAACTCCCTTGTATTTTCCTGTATTCTAATAAACAAATTTAAAAGGTAAAACTTAAAACCGAAATGTTTATCAAACACAGATCATTAGGTTATCCTTAAGTGATTCATGCATAATTAATCAAATGATACATTTGCCTGAAACTTTGCTTGATGGTAGCGCATCTTTAAATGCAAGACTTATACTTGAGTCTAAAAGGGTGTGGTTCTGAGTTTTTTAGTTTTCTCCTTTAATGTAAATACTTATATTTTGAGATTAGAGATTTTTCATTTGAGAAGAAAACATTAGAGCCAAAACTCATAGTTTGAGCTGAAAAATGTGTATATACATTGGGGATGATTGGAGTGAAAACTCAAATCTTGGTATAAGTTCTACGTTGAAGTCAAATTGAAAGGGGCATCATGCATAGGCATATTATTAATCGAATTGGAATCGACACTCGAGCCAGAGTTCGTGGACAAAGTTATGAGTCTTATGCCTCAAGTACATTGAGGATATTTTTGTCTCATGCTTGAAATCAAATATAAGATAAGAAACTATCAGTTACACCCTCGAGGTCCATTTTTAACTGTTTGATGTTTTCCTTCCCCCCAATGGTGATGCAATGTTGTTGTAATTTTATAATTGTAACCCTAACTCGTTTATTCTTGTACAAATGAAAAGGTGGTTGTCGTGCCATGCACACAGGCAAGATATAGATTGTAGAGAAAAGGGCAAGTAGCTAGTGTGATGATGCGCTTTGATTTATGGGGATATATAAAAGGATGGGGAACAGTCAAAGTTTTAAAAGGTGTTAGGTGCTAATTGCGGTAGACATGGGTTTAGCCATCTAGACGGTTTTTTTTAATTCTAATTAAATTTATTATATAGCATACAAATAAATGTTTACTTATACTTAAAAATAACACATATTTGTATTGAAATAGATAAATTACAAGATAAAATGACATATTGTTCAACTTGCTATATATATTTCAATTCGAATCCCTGATGCCCTAATGTTCTCGTTTATTACTTAATTGAACATTAGAATCCGTAAAAGCATCTATGCTTATAAGCAATTTTAGTAAACGCGCTTTTATTACAAGCACACTGAAATTTTTAAGGAAAGTTCTAAGTGCTTGATGGAAATTAAAGTGTTAAACAAAGCAAAAGACAAGAAAAGGAGAAAAAGGATTTGCAAACTTTGAATCTTAATTCGCAAATGGCCATCTACCATAGTGGTGGAGATGAGTGTTGCCCTTGCACCACTGCGTGGGTTCGAACTCTGTCGACTCTCTAATCTAACATCTAAACTAACAAATCTATCGTTTGACCAAAAAAAAACTTCCAATCTTAATTCCTACGAAGTTATAAGAGGTGTCTTTATAAAATAACTAATCCTGAAACATCCAGCACATCAATCTTTTTTTGTTTTTGAACAAAGCACATCAATCTTAAACCTTAATAAAAATGCGAGAAAGAAACCCTAATCTTTATTCTTATCGAGACCCATTATGCATACTATCTTCAGTTTGTACATTTTTTGATTTGCTTAATGAACATTGTACTTCCCTTTAAAAAAAAATCCTTATCTTACAAGAAAATCTCAGAACATTAAATACCAAAATACCATAATCCTTATCCTTCGATTCTTTTTTGAACCAAAAAATACATTTAACTTTTCTAAACAAGTTGAAGTTCTAAAACCGGTTTTAATTATTTTAAAAGTTTTTCCGAACAAGTCGTATCGGTCACTACAAATTCCATCAATTGCTATCCTATTCTTTTTGTTGTTGGTCAACTTATACGAGTTATCCATATTTTTGCCCAATTAAGCCGGACTAAAATTTTGTTATTATGAGCTCAAATCTTAATCACGTCACGGCAACACATTATTAAATTGTGCAAACCAATAGACCGTATCCACATATGGAGTTCATCTGTATGTGAAACCAGTAATGTACATTAAGCTTTCTTGTAGCACTGAAAGAACCAGGACCATCATTGTGCAAAACAATACGAAAAATATCTGAAAAACATCGCTTTTGCCTTTTGAAGGGTGGAGAAAAATGAAAGAAAGCACGATGAATACGAGAAATTTTTAATTGTGACAGAAACACAAGTAGTACATCACGTGTTTTAATAAGAATGGTGGGAAATTTTATTTTTTAAGTTATTAACTTTTTAGTACACATATCTCATCATTTGTATAGTGACACGTGGTGTACCATCCCGTGTACTGGTCACATTGAAAAATCTCTCGACAAATACGTAATAATCATGCATGGGATGCTCTTCAATTCTGACTTCAGAGAGACAGAGAGAGAGATGGTCATTTCATGCATTAGAGTCCATTGGATTAGATTAAATACCGTACTAAGTAGGAGGCGGGGGACCAAATAATGATGGCTCGGGGGACCAAATAATGATGGCTTTCTAATGTGCTTGTTCCCACTGCGAGAAGTGGGTTTTGTTTTATGTTCTCAATTCCCTTCCCAATCCCCCACTAATCGTTTGGGAATGTTGGATGCTTTGGATATTTGAACTTGAAAAATTGGGAGAAAAAAAAAACTGGGTGGGCTTTAATCTCGTCATCATGGCATCATCAATGCCATCATCATAACGCTCCTATTTCTCCCATGCATGATTTCTTTCTTTTCTTTCCCCTGTTTTTCTATAAACTAAATATTTTAGGGTTTTTTTTTTTGGTCAATAATTTTAGCTTACTAGGGTTCTTGTTTAAATATTTGTTTGGTTGTCTGTATCTGTGTCTGCATGTGCATGTGGTGTAATCAGCGTTGAATGTCAGCCCATCTGTCCTTGCATGTGATTGTGAAAGGAGAATGGATCATTCATATTTGTTGAGACCGAGAGAGAAAAGAGTGCATGGCGTATAGGGAGGTTTGTCAGGTATTTTTGAGCACGGCACAAATTGCTTCCCTCTGCGTCTCCTCCCTTTAGTGAGAAGTCCTTCCTTCCCATCCTATACGATGTTTTCTACTAATTAAATTCAGAGCCCAGAAAAGTTCGTCAACATATTCTTCATCTGCCTTCCAAGCCATATACTCTTTTATTTGCAGAACATTTAAATTGAATTTATTAAGTCACGTGTGATTTCAATTCTCAAGTGCAATTGGAGGAACTAAATAAAAAGGAATAATTGCTTATTTACTATTTTATAAACTAGCTAGTAAACGGAATGAGATGAATTGAATTTAGAAAAACCTAAAATGAGAAAGATTCATAATCAGAATCATGTTGAAATTATTAGATAAAGATGCGAAATGCTTATTGAAATATTTATAGAATCAAGGTAAGATTAATATAAATTTCATATAAGCTATTTACAAAGAGTCAATTTGAGATTGTTGTGGGTATTAAAAAAGTTACTACAGTTTCAATAAGAATTATAAATTGTAAAATAAAGCATGACTGTTGACAAACAGTATTTTAAAAGTAATATGAGTATATAAAACAACGTAAAAGCAGCAGATAAATATTAATGTAAAATTTGTATAGCTTTGTATAAGGACAATTGTGAGACGCAATAAGCATTGAAAATTCTGAGCACTCATTTTTAGAGTTCTATGAGCACATTTAGTTAAACATGAATACTTTGTAATCTGAATCTGATTCCTTATTTTGATTCCAATTACGATTTAGTAAACATGTCATTATGATTGATGAGAAATTTCAATCCATATCCCCAATAAGGTTGTTCACCAAACAATCTCGAATCAAAACAAGAATCATACTGATTTCATATAGGTTGTTTACTAGCTAACTTACCTGACTTTCTAAGTCAATTTAATTACCAAAATGCTTTATAAGTTGTTTGCCTAGAGTAAATGTGCAAGCTTGGAATTTTAGAAAAATGTGAGGACTTATAGGTAAAAATAATAATTTCCCATGGCTTGTTTCTTTAAGAATTAAAGTACTACATCTTTCAAAGAGTTCAGTTTCAAATCAGGAGTTGAATTCTTTGTTTTGTATGGTCTCCACTTACTTTGAGTTCTCCATACATTTTTTTGATTTTAAGGGATAATCTATACTACTCTACACTAAAAAAAGAGAATTTGAAGTTCGATGGTTGAAGAGAAAAACTCTAACTATAAGAGCAATTCATCGCTCGCATTCCTCCATACATAATTATTATTAAACTCATAAATAATCAATAAACAAAGAGGCATCTGTTGATTTGTCCATGAACTTGTATGCAGCTGCCAATTTCCCACCTAAACTTTAATTTTAGCCGATTACCGCCTTCAACTTTTATTATTAGCCAATTTCCCCCTTGAATTTCAATTTTAACTGATTACCCCCTAAACTTTTATAAATAGCCAACTCCCCCTTGGCGTTAGATTTTAAGAACTTTCATTCAATTTTTCATCCATCCAATTTTCCATTATTTTTGTCCTCATACAATTGTCATGTGTTGCTTCCGTGATCAAGATGGATGAAAAATTTGATGATTTTTTTTTTAATTTAACGCCAGGGGGAAATTGGATATTTATTAAGGAGTAAATGGCTAAAATTAAAGTTTAAGGGGGAATTAGGCTAATTATAAAAGTTCAAGATGGTAATCGGCTAAAATTAAAGTTCAGAGGAAAAAATTGTCATCTCTATACAAGTTCAGGGAGCAAATTAACAAATATGCCTAATCAAAATCTAACTCATATTAATAAACATGTCATAATGGTAGAGAACGCCATTTACCGAGAGAAAATAAGAAGAAAGACTATTATTATTTTAATTTATGATCAAGATCGTTAATGTGGTTAGAGACACCAATTACTCTCAAAGAATTTAGGTCTGTCACTATATAGTGTTATATTCCTTTATAACACATATTTATTGTTGGAAATAAATTTGCGCACCATCAAGGAAGGTGGAGGCACAAATTCGAGTAATCTGCAAAATAGAGAACAACCATGAGCAAGCCTGAGACCATGGGGTGTGCCGAGCAAAGGCTATCGATGGTCAAGTTAGTAAGCAAGTTTTAAGATTCAAGCAGTGGGCAAGAGAATTAGAGTATATATAGAGATTGCGTTACTATAGATGAACCTTAGATAGATGTACTCATACCATTAGGAGATAGTTTTTTTTAGGATAGAATCCTCAATCTAAACCAGGAAAATCCTAGAAGATATCTAAAAGTAGATATAGTTTTTTTTAGGATAGAATCCTCAATCTAAACCAGGAAAATCCTAGAAGATATCTAAAAGTAGATATTACACCCTCTTAGGAGTTGTGATTATTTGCAGCGCACGCTAATTCCTAGATTGTAGGAACTCCAAGACATATAAAGGATCAAAATGATTCCATATCCAAATTAGTTCTCATGTCTTGTGGAACTAGCATGGTCATACCGATGGAGTCGCTCGGACTTCGCCTATGGCCTTAGAACAAGGTGATGGTGGCACTGCTGCTCCGTCTGACCCATCTCCACTTGGAGTTGTTTAGTCCATGACCGGACTTTTGAGGAAATTGTATTCCGATTTGCCTTACTCCGGCTTTGAAAAATCATGATCCTACATTTATTTTTATATTTACACATATATATTTATTGCAATGATAGATTTCATGGATAAAAGAGAATTACACAAAAAATAACAATATAGGACCGAAAAAATAGGCATCCGCCATTGCATTCTTCCAACAAAAGATCAAGAACTATATCAGGAGATTCTTCAAACCATGATCGATCACAAGGTAAACGATGGCCGACTTTATTTGCTTGGTAATGCACGTGACAAGAAAAACTCAAGTAGACTCTGACTTCAAAACTTTCGCATCCTTCACAATGTGTCCAATTAATCATGTCTTTCATCCGTATCATAAATCAAATAGTAACATCACAAATAGTAACATCACATAGAGTTGTTTTGAATACACACAAAAGCTTCTCCCTCCACATGAGCTTAGGTCTAGTATTTTTGTACCGAAAAACTAAACCCAACCTGAACTCCCAAACCAAATACCGAAAACTCCAAAACCAAAAACTCCCAAACTGTTCGGTAACCGATTATTCGATATGGGGATTGAGACCTCCTCGCCATATTTTTGCTAGTCTCGAACCACCGAATCGAAAATAAATAAATGCATATATTGTGTATATATATATACTTAAAATTTTATTATATAATATGTATAATTCTAAATAATAATAGTCATCGAATTAGTTGAGATCAACCATTGGTTTGAATTCTAATCTTAGAGTTTGAATATGAGTTCTTTCTTGGGTATCTCATCTTCTCGATGTGGAAGTCGAACCAGACCAGACGATGGCCAACCAACCACCACCACCACTTCGTCGCCCTTCTCCTCTCGTTCTAAACGATGACCATCTACCACCACTCCGTCTACCCCATTTTTAGATCTGCCACCACCTTTGCACCACCACCACACCTCTATTTCTCCCTCAATCTTCAACCTTTTCCTCCACCCACAAAACCAAACAAATCTGGGTTTGGGAGGAACCTCAACTCAACTCCAGTTTTCCACCTTCAATTACATCAAGGATTCAAGGTAAGTCTTAAAAATTGTGAAATTTGAAATTAGAGTTTTTGACTGTCGAATTGGGGGTCAGAATTTGTCGAATTAGGAGTTAGAATTTCCTCAAAATCGAATTAATTTTCAGTATTAACGAATTTTGGAATCCCAAAAATTTTGGTTCAGTATCATTATACAATTTGCTTGAACCGAAAATTTCGGATAAGGGTTTCGGTTCGATTACCAAACCCAAATCAACCCTATATGGTCATGAGCTATATAAGAGCAAGTCCACCCCTAAAAAAATGCGCCAGCACCCAGCCTATTTAATCCACTCAATGAATAGTGATAGACCCTAATGAACAGTAATAGACCAAATGCATCTTCATCCCTAACAAAAAATAACCTAGTCAATTTTATTAAAATATTTTTTTTATTATAAAATAATACAAAAGTAATAATTTTATTTTTAATTTTTGACCCGCCACAAAAATTTTAATTTCTGACCCCCCAAAATGCATCTTCATCCTTTCTCTCTCTAACCCCCCACAAAATTTTGAACCCTAGCACTCTTTCTCTCTCCTCTCTCTCATGGCGTCGGCCATGGTGGAAGAGAAGCAGAAGCAGGCATACCAAGGATTGGGTGCGGGTGGAAAGTTCCGGAAGATGGCGTTTCAACGGACCATTCAAGCGACACCGTACGATCGGCCACCAACGACTTTACGAAACCCTGGAGCAGCCAACGATGGCTGGCTCTCAAAGCCCGTCGATCCGGCTCAGCGCCTCATCTCCGCCAGTGCCCATGGCCTCTTCTCCTCCGTCTATCGCACTCAAACGATTCAGTTGTGGTCATAGTGGGCTTTGATGTCAGGCTGACATCAGATGGCCCGGCTGTTGGGTCTGTCGATTCTGGGTCGATCTCTTGCCTGGCTTGGGCTGGGTGCCAACCTATTAGGCTGGGGTGGAATGATTTGGCTGGGGGCCGGCCTGTTTTGTGTTAACTACATTGCAATGGTTGGGAATTGAAGGGAAAAACAAGGAGAAATGATGAACAAAGAGATATGAGAGAGAGAGAGAGAGAGTTTAGAGTGAGAAATATAATTTTGTATTGATTGAGATAATGAAGGTTACACAACTGTTTTTATAAGAGAAATCCTAACAACCTTACTAACTATATTACTAACTGTATTTCTAACTGTATTACACTTGTACCCTTAATACTCCCCCTCAATCTCAACTGGGGAAACCCAGTTTGAGATTGGAAGAACATCTGCAATCTCTACTACGAAACCCAGAAAAACAGAACAGCTTGAACCAACTGCAACCTTGATTTTGCAAATATGAAAATTCTGTCGAACCTTTTCTGAATAAAGAGTTTATTATAGCTGCAGAGCAAAGGCACGAGTGTTATATCAACAAGAACCTTTTATGACAGATACAAGCTGCATAGCAGCATTGAAAATCAATCTGCCCCAAATATATTCACCGACTCACTGCAACTTCAACAACCAAGTGAATATGCAGGACAGCTTTATAGCCAGATTGCAGCAAAATCTCAAATAGCAAACACTGAAATATGAACAAATGGACGTGCTGCATAATGCAACAAATTGAGCTTGTTTTTGCTCCTCATGTTCTTCTCAAGTCACCTTCCATTATTGAATGATCTTCAAAGTTCTGCTGGCTTTTCATCTGCAGTACCTACTTCTTCCAGTTTAACCCAGGCTCTTATTCCAAAATTAATTGGACAAATTTCGAACATGCAAAATATGTCTGGAACTTCACAGACCTTTGATATGATTTCTAATTCTCAAAGCCAAATGCAACAGATAGTTCCACAACAGCAGTGGCAGCAGCAAGGATATATCCCAAAACTTGACCAATCTCCACTAGAATAGCAGCAACAGCAACCAACTCAATCACAGTCCTCTCCGAAATCGATTAAGCACATATTAAATCTTAACAAACCTTTTATGGTGAAATCACATCCATCTAGTCTTCAACAGAATCAACAATCTCCCATTCATCAGTCAACACAATTTATGCTTCAGCAGCATCCACATTCATCAAACAACAAGCTTTACAATCACAGAAATCAAGAAACACAACCTTCTTTGGCAATCGGCCTTCAATGAAGAAAAGGGAACAAGAACTGCACTCCGGCAATCGGCCTTAATGGAGTTGCACACAATAACAACAAACAAAACTTTTCAAGAATGTTACTCCGGCTATCGACCTTTAAGGAGTAACACACAATATCTGAGACAGAACTTTTCACTCTGGCTATCGGCCTTGTGGAGGAAACCAATTGCATTCAACACACTCTTGGCAATCGGCCTTTTTCGAGTGCACAAATCTCAAACACCCAAGAACTAATCAAGCAACAGAAAGGAATGGCTATCGGCCTTTGTAGTCCTTCAACAAACACCTCATTTATTTACAAATTCCATGATTTCAACACTTATGGCTATCGGCCTCTAACAATTATGCAATTTGAAGCAAATAACTTTGACTGCGACATTCCATCAAACACATAAAGTGCAAGATATGAAGGAACCTGACAATTCTGCGAACCTTGAATCTATACCCGAACTAGAGAAGATATGAATGAAGATCTTCACCTCTGTTTCGATCAGAAATCAAACATTTTCTTACTGCAACATTTAATCAAACAGATTATGTACACTGTGAAAACCAGAAATCAAGAACCCGATAAGAACTTCAATCTTGAACAGCAACTAGACTCCAAGAACTTGAAGAACCATACCCAAATCCAGTGCAAGTTCAGTGAAACATTATGGAAGGAAGAAGCAGAGAACCATACCAAAATCTGCAGAAAGAGCAGAGAGTGAGACCTTTCTGCTAGCATTGTGAAAAGGCATGGAACCCGAGCAGCGTCGTCGTAAGTTCCATGGTACCCTTCCAGATCATCTTTGGTAATTAAAACTGCATCTCCTGAGGGAGAACATGCTTCGAACCCACCAATGGCTTGCACCCAGCAAACCCAGCACGCTTCAATGGACAATTTGAAGGAAAGTAGTTGCTGGAGTTGAATAAATGAGCTGACATTGAAGAGGAGAAAAACAACCCAACAATCGCAACAATCGTGATCCCAACAATCGCAGAAAAGCAACCCAAGCTTGCGGAAGCACTGAAAATTTAATGGAAATTTTGGAAAGAAACTAAGCTAGATGAAAAATAATGAGAAATGGAACCACCAGAATCAATGGCGTGAGCCCTGGTGGCTCTGATACCATGTTAACTACATTGCAATGGTTGGGAATTGAAGGGAAAAACAAGGAGAAAGGATGAACAGAGAGATATGAGAGAGAGAGAGAGAGAGTTTAGAGAGAGAAATATGATTTTGTATTGATTGAGATAATGAAGGTTACACAACTGTTTTTATAAGAGAAATCCTAACAACCTTACTAACTATATTACTAACTGTATTTCTAACTGTATTACACTTGTACCCTTAATTTTTTGGGTGTTGGGTGCCAGGCAATCCACTTCCGATGGACTTGCTCTAAACCCTTCATGAACTGTATATTTGAGCTTACCCAAAAAAGAACACTGATATCTACCTCCCCCCTCGATTACCAAACCCAATTTAACCCTATATGGTCATGATCAGCTATATAAACCCTTCATGAACTGTATATTTGAGCTTACCCAAAAAAAAAAGAAAAAAGAACACTGATCATGACGAGCGAAGACTTTAGTTTGGATTTCTGACTCTTCACCAGATATATGATAGTCATCATTCATCGCCTCATACACGTTAATTGACGGAGATGACACCATAGATAGTACCCTTGACTGTTAATGACCGTACAAATAATCAAGTTAAGAATTGATTAATTTGGATATTAAACGTAAAGTAAGAACCAACTTGATTATGCAAAGAATATTGATCTAGGTTCTCATGAAACAATTATATAGCACTAGATCAAATTTCTGTCCCTCCCTCCCTCCGTGTATTGCTTGCTTGGTGGTCAATTCAGTTCTCTTAGCACTGTGCAAACTTTTAAAATTAGGTCATAGTGTGACAAGGGTAGAGTGGTCTCTCTAAAACTCATCGCACAGGACGTGCTTTAATTTCTTTTACAATCTTGTGACAGGGACTAGTCTTAGAGAGAAAAAGG
The DNA here is from genome assembly GCA_024362995.1 of Heteromeles arbutifolia. Lineage (NCBI taxonomy): Eukaryota > Viridiplantae > Streptophyta > Magnoliopsida > Rosales > Rosaceae > Heteromeles > Heteromeles arbutifolia. Next base: position 28,913,580 of record JANCRC010000006.1, read on the forward strand.
TACGTAGGGTTCGGTTTGTCTACTTTGTTGGTGGAAAATAAAAACAGAACAAAGAAATTATATATGTATGTGCGATCGAGCAGAGACGCCTTTTGGAGGAGGCTTGTTGGATGGCTTTTGTCATGGCTTAGTGGTCTGTGGGGTTGCTCTAGTGATTGATATGAATTGCAAAATGAAAAAGGGGGCCAACTTTCTATACATTCCGCCGTTTTGGGTTTACCACTTTGCATTGCATGTCCCTTTAAGTGCAAGAAAAGCCTCTCACGTCTACAGGATACACACACGCACACGCGCGCGCGCGCAAGCACACACTTCTATATACATATATATATATATATATATATATATATATATTCGATTAATATATCTTTCCTAAATTTATTCATCTATAACAACTGTTATCTGCCCACCCTATTTTTTGGTAAATGGGTAGCATCCTTTCCCCACTTTATGGACTAATCTATGTATAATCACAAGTTCGTATTATTAATCGAATTAATTAACTCCAATGAATTTTACTCAGCTTAATAAATTTATTGATTCACAAGTGTTCACCGTGCCTAAACCCTAAATCCTAAAGATAAAATTAAGAGCTAAATTTAAATGATCAACATTGGTGGTGAAATCATCTCTGTCTTCGAATGAACAACTGCTGGGGTAGTACAGTAAAGTGAATTTGGTAACTGCTGGGGCTGGAGGCCGAGTAGCGCTCAAGAAACAGAGGTCTTGTTTTTCATACATGAGAGAGCAGAGAGCATACCAGGCACGCTTAGCGTTTTGATCAAGCATATATGCATGGGAATTTACGAATGAAAAAGAGTACTTAGTAGTAAGTAATTATAAACCAAAGATTGACAGAAGCAACGCAGTGCTCTAGCTTGCATGTCACCAAACCCCCAAATATTCCATTATTTTATATTCCTTTTTTCTTCTTCACTGCTTCCCACTCACCATCCAAACTCTTTTTCGCAGTCCTTGATTTTTATACATGTTCTCTTTTTCTTGGCCGGCTGGTTTTCAGAGATAAAGCTTTATTTTCTTTGCAAACCCTACCGCTTTCTTCCATTTTATCAATTTTCACTTCCGTCTGTGCGATTATTAGTTTTACTACCAAAAGGTACTTGCAATTACTCTCAAATTGACTTGGAGATGACCTTTTGTGTTTTCTTTTTATCTTCCTTTTCCCTTCTTTTTTTTTTTGGCAACTTTCGAAAGTGGTCTTTTGATATAGAGCAAGTCAACATGCACAACTGTAGTCAACCTTTTCAAAAAGATTTTGTCTATTTTGCCCTCCATTAGCGAATAAGAGTTAGTTAAAAGGAAAACTAATAAAAATGGCTTGAAAACTTTAAATTTTAACGATAAGGACAAAATAAAGAGTAAAGTGAATAATACCAGGATTGACTTTTTAGTGTAAAAATGTGGTTTTTCGTTAAAGTGAATAGTACCGGGAGCTTTTCGTTAAAGTTCCCTTAGTTAAAAGGATAATGTTAGGAAGACCAAAATTTTAAATTAAATTTGCAAATCAAACGATGCATCACCAATAAGAATTCCATAAGCACGTTAATCAACGCTTAAGTTATCATCCAATTATCATTTATACATTTGGTTGTAAATTTTGTTTAAAAAATTTAGTCTCCCTAGTAATAGCATTATCCTGATTAAAATTCTTCATTTATACGTTCTTTATTTTCCTAATTTGAATTTTAAATTTTGACAACAATAATTACCTATGACTAAGATATTCAAACGCTTATTTACATGTGAAAAAGGCTAGAGTACAAGTGGGAAAAAAAATACTTGCATCTTTAGTTAGGGTCTAAGTGGGAAAAAAAAAAATACTTAGCATCTTTATCAACATATAACAAGGGCACAAAATCTTGAATATTTTTATGTACTTGTAGCACTTCTCGACCTATGACGAAGATATTGAATATTATTATTATATGTTTATCTCGACAAAGATATAAACTATTATGTACCTATGAAAAATATTCGAGTTATTTGAGACCAGTATCTGCTTATGCAAAAATATCTACCTATAACAAAGATACAAAAGTTAAACATCGTTGTCTACTTTTAATAGTTATTTCCTTAAAACAAAAATGAAATCGAAAAAAAAACTTCATTAAAAATATAATATTATGCTACAAATGTCATAAAACAACATTAAATAAGAGCAAAATTTAAGGAGCGAGACAAAATTTAATAGCAACGATATTGCGGTCATACAAAGAATAAAGGATTTTTAATATAGAAGGGTTTTGGGTTAATGTTAAATTTTATACTTTCGAAATGGGTCCTAGTCAGGTTACCTAGCTTGTTAACCTCTTGTTTGAGGCAAAGATGGAATTGTCCCTTCGCACAGCTCTCCGGGGGTGAATGGCACTTGGTGTGTTGTCAGGCGAATTCTTGTTGCTTGGTGTGCTACAAGAAAAGTTCGAAGTTAGTCTGAAAGGTGCCTTTGTAGGGCCTTTGGTGTAGGCCTTGAGGCTCGCAATCAAAACTAACAAAAAGCTAGGCGTGCCACTGTTATCTCAGTATAACAGATGTAGAACATATGTGATTTAAGTCGATTACTTGCGTCCCAAGTTACTCAAACTTCTTGTTATCAAAGGATTGTCACAAATGGGTTAAGTCTGCATTAAGTTCTTTTTCTTGCCTTATAAACAAGGACTTTTAGTTCATAATCTTGTATGTCCAAAATGAAGAGAGTTCAGGCCCCTTTAGACCATTTCTTCAAACACAGTTTGTTCTTAATGAAGACAAGCTTATTAAGTTAACCAGATCCGATTGCTAAAGGGACTATTAGGTAGAAAACAGTTGGAAATATCTTGAATATATGCTGAAAAGTACATGAAGCAACAAATCTACTAAACTAAAGTACAAACAAAGAGACTCGGGCAAGTTTTCACCTTGTCGAGTAAGGTCGAACTTCTTGCAACCACTTCTCTTTGAGTTTATAGAGGTTATATGCTAAAAGGGATGAATGGTAAACAAGTTTTACACGAGGGAATCAATACTACAACACTAGGGAAGGTAGCACAGCTTTTTACACTAGACAAAAGATGACTTTTCTAAGGGAACTATTACTAAAAGGACTGAATTTGGGCTAGTTTCAACTTTCTGGGTGCAAATCTGGCTTGAGAGCAAAGTTTGTATGTTGTTTGTTTGATTGGTTGAGTGTCATTTTCTCTGTTGTCTCTCTTGGCTTTTATAGGCAATTTGGCCCAACTGCTTTGGCTTTACTCTTGGCCGAGGGCTCTCAGGGGCAGTGAGTCATCTTGTATTTACAACTTTATGCCATCAGAAAGTATTTTTTGGTTGGTAGTAAGCTGGTCTCTGCCACTTGTCACTTCAATCATAGGCACGTGGCCTATGCCTTTGGCTGAGAAGGCTTCAATTTGTTTCAGGCTTCATCGCTGGGCTTTGGGCAAGTTCAACTTGTTTTGACGCCTTTGGGCTTCCTTTATGCTAAGCCCAATATTCAAATATTAACCCAAACACCTCTTCTTCAAACATGTAATTAGCAAGTGGATAATATTACATAGTATACATGTGCTTTTCCCTTCAGAATGTACATTTTGAACTAAAAATTCATAAAATCAATTGCTACGAGAATACCAATTAATTGATCTAAAATTGATCCCAACAGTAAGCTGAAGAGTAAATGCAACTATTAGGTCATCTCCATCTAATGTCTAGAATGTATGGACAACTACTTTATCTGAAGATATGGTTAAAAGAATAAGAATATAATATATGGACAAGTATAACTACTTTATCAGAAGAGATGGGAAAAAGAGTAAGAATAAGAATATCGGGTTTTTATTACAAATGAGCCTTGAAATTGATCAACACCATCGAGATAGTTTATGAAACTGAAAATCGATCAATGTAGTCTTTAAAAATATGTGTCACAAATTAATATGTGTTGTGGTCTATTTTATCTAACAATATTTAGGGTGGCCGGTGGCAAGGAGATGAGAGAAAAAAGAGTTGTGTCTGTAGAATTGTAGGGGAATATGTGTGTGTTGTTATCCCTCCTACATTGTGCCTTTATTTATAATAAAAGAGGAGATGAGATATTTCTTCTTCCCCAAGGAATATAATTAAGATACAATAGGAAAGGGTAACTAGAATTAAATCTAATCTAGGATTTACACAATCACACCTAAACTAGGAATGTTCACAACAGTATGTTCTAATTTCGTCACAATTCTGTCAAATTTTTTGTTAATGTGTTGTTGTAACATATAGATGAGGCTCACAAGATTTAAGGACAAATGGTTCCTGAAATTGACTCATACCATCACGATGGTCTCTCAAATTAAAAATCGACCAATGTATTCTCTAAAATTAAGTTAGGGGTGTGATATTCACACATCCCATTTGACACACCCCGTCCCGAAGGTAGGGCGTGCTGTGTCACCATTTTACTTTTCACACATCCTTCTAATTTTTGGCCGTCGGATCGGATGAATTGAAGAAAATCAACGGATAGAAACTAACAAGGGTATGGATAGCACACCCCTTAAGTTAGGAGGCAGATTGTCTGCCCTCCTTTTACCATACCCTTCTCATCCTCTCCTATTTGTGCGGTCACGGTTAAGCCACGTCAACATTTTATATTCCTATTGCTTTTTATCTTATTATCTCTATAAAAAAAAATCAATATAAAAGGTTGACGTAGCTTAACCGTAATCGCACAAAATAAAAGAGAATGAGAATTGCAGGGTATTAGGAGGGCAGACAATTTGTCTCCCTTAAGTTATTATGATCATGGGGTTGTTTACGAGGAAGAATAATTTGTAAGTACGTAAATCAGCCCACCCGACTTTAAAATTGTGATTTCGTCCCAGATACCATTAACAGTGACAAGAGTTAGACATGCCATACCAACTCCAAATATTATATATTTTCCGAATAAGAACATTTTACTTTGCGACAATGTAAATGTTCTATATATTGTGAATTTTAATTATATTGATTGCTTTAGATTCTAACTTAAAACGTAGGGTTCATGTTACAATATAAGCGTTTGAATTGTATGGTAAGCTAAAAGTACTATAAGTTATGAACACTTATTTATTTATTTATTTATATTTTATTTTTTATATTAGATATGAGGATTCAAAACTATTACAATAATTTAGAAGATGAGAAATTTCGAACCGGTACGTATGAGTGAAAACCCAACATTATATCTATTAGGATATTGAACCACATACAATGTACCTTAAACTTTTTTGCCACTATAGCTTGTAATATTAAAAAACTATGAACGCTTAATTTTGTTTACCACTTTTGCATGCCAGTTGATGGCCTTGGAAGGCAATCAAAGCTTTTTTCGCTTTCCTTTTCTCTCACTCATATTTGATGATGGTACCTTTCATGGCTGCTAGCCAACTCATCTTTTGCGGAGGCTATAGTCTAACCGTATTGAAAAGCAGCGGAAGTGCTAGACATCAGCAAAGTACAAACAGTGGACAAAACATTACCAAAAGAAAAACAAAACAAAACAAATTAACATAAATATTAACAAGTCGCATGCAAACTGCAATTCCAACACCACCAAAATACTTATGTTTTTTTTAAAAAAAAAAATTGATACAATTGGATTTGTTTAACAGGGGAGACGTAGATATTGGAAGAAACGCAGAAAGACATTCAATAACATTTTATTTATCAGAAGGCAAACAATGACTTACATGCATAGCTGCAACTTTAATAAATATGGTTAGAACAACTTGCATGCTAACTGGTTTTCTTTAAAACATCGAGGCATTCTTTAGTGCATGTATATATGGGGAAACTCCGATGTTTTAACCGTTAAATCTTATTTTTGTTATTTTAAACAAATATCTAACAGTTAAAATATTTGAAGTATCTCATAGTACAAAATATTGTACATCCCTATATATACATGAACTAAGAGAAAAAGGGCCCATCATTTACCCTCACCATTTCGTTTAATGTTTAGGATTGGTTTGGTTTAGACAATTCACTAAATTCAATTGATGTTGAACAAATATGGATGTCAATTTGCATATTTTGTTCAAGTGAAGGTAGAAGATGGATAGATTATGAATAAAACTTTTTTTGTTGTTGAAGAAAGTACGATATTTATTAACCAACTTGGAGTACATACAAACTGAGGATAGTGTGCATAATGGGCCTCGATAAAAACCTTGCTAGGGATTTCAACCCGGTCTAAGGAAAAGAGTGTCCCGCACAACAATTAACATATCCTCAAATGAACAATATAAAGGAATTTACAATCCTTCCTCAAATAAAATGTCTTGAATCAAATCCGGAGGTTCCTCGAACCACACCAATTCCTGAGCAACACCAAGACCCATATGAGCAAGACGATGTGCAGCCGAGTTACCTTCCCTTCGTATGTGGCAGCACTCCGAATTCGACAATCCCGAGAGAAAGAATCTCAAATCATTTATCCATTTTAATCTCCACAAAAATAGGGGGATTGAGAGGGATTATCTTTATGACTTCTCTATCTTCTAACTTCACTTGACCATAATATGCAAGTTGACATCCATATTTCAATTCAACATTCATTTAATCTTGTAATTGTCCAAGTCAATATCCAATCATAGACATCAAACGAGCCTTCCCTAGCTATAGCTAGTTCTCACACCCCAACAAACTACTATATATATATATATATATATATATATATATATATATATATATATTCGTCTAGTCACTAGATGATCATAAAATATAAGGAAAACTAATGAAAATGGCTTGAAAACTTTGAGTTTTAATCAAAATGACAAAAAAATGTTGTAAGTGAATAGTACCATGAGTGACTTTTTAGAGTAAAAATATTATTAACGTTAAAAGTGAACAGTACTAGGAGTGTTTCGTTATATGGTTACTCACTTTTGGTTGAAATTCAAGAATAGAGTATGAATGAATGTGTTTTTATGGTATTTTACTCTACTTTTAATATCAAATGTAACGGTGAATGACTATAAAATAAGGATCACCAAAGAACCAAAAAAATATGACTATTAATGTTTGTATACAAATAAAATATATGCAACGGATGTGTAATTTATTAACAGAATTATGAATCTCTAAAGAACACTAAGATTAAGCAAAAGGAAAGAAAATGGAAGAACAAAGTATTCTCTAATTTCTTAGTAATGAAGTTTTTCTTACAAAGCTTTCTTACAGAATGTGAAGGATCAAATGGCTATATGTACTAACCAATCACAATCCACAATTACAATATTACCCTCTAACCTCCTTACTCAATTACAATCTTATCCTCCTTAACAAACTCGATTCCCAACTACCTTTGTAACCAACTTGACTCACAATTACTTGCCATGTGTCATTGGTAATACTCCCCCCTTAAACATAGCTGGGGAAGTCCCAAGCTATGGTTGTGAGTTGCTGTGATCACTTGATGCATTTGCACTTGAAAACTCCAACATTGCTTGATGGTTATCCTGCACCATTGAATTGAAAGCTCCCAGAGTAAGATTGATACAGTGTTTTACAAAGGTTGGATTGTGAAGACCTTTAGTAAATACATCTGCAACCTGTTCTTCAGTTGGTATATAATGCACAGTGATATCACCTTTCTGCACTTTCTCTCGAACAAAATGAAAATCGGTATCTAGATGTTTGATTCGAGAATGAAACACTGGATTGGAGCACAGTGCTAAAGCAAAGAGATTATCACAATGAAGCTTAGGTGATATTGGTATAAACTGATGCGCATCTTTGAGCAATGAGAATCAAAATACGCAACAATGTTAAAATCAGATGTTTTGGTATACTTCAAACCACAATCTAAAGTTCCCTATAAATATCTCATGATCCGTTTCACCAGATGCATGCGCATATCTGTTGGATGAGTCATATACTGACAAACAACATTAACTGAATGAGTAATATCTGGGCGAGTGAAGGTGATGTACTGAAAGGCTCCCACAAGACTTCGATAATGAGTGGAATCATCTAAAGGATTGCCTTCATTCACAAGTATATGAGAGTGAGGCTTAGATGGTGTTGATGTGGATTTACAATTCTCCATCCCTGCTTTCTTGAGTAGCTCTTTGGCATATTTCGACTGTGTTACCATCAATGAACCATTAGAATTATATTGAATTTGCAATCCCAAGAAATATGTTAATTTGCCCATATCCTTTAAATCAAACACTTCAGCAAGACTAGTGATAACAGACTGAATCTTTTGTGAGGATGAACCTATGAGGATAATGTCATCTACGTAGAGAAGAAGTAGAACAACATCCCCATCATCAACCTTTACAAAAAAACTAGAATTGGATAATGCAGTTTTGAAACCAAGTGCAGGGAGAAAACTTGTAAATTTTGAATTCCAAGCCCTTGGTGCCTGTTTAAGACCATACAAGGACTTAACTAATCTGCAAACATGATTTGGATATGTAGGATCAACGACCCCCTGTGGCTGCTTCATATATACTTCTTCATCAAGATCACTATGAAGGAAAGCATTATTGATATCCAATTGTCTCAAGTTCCAATTAAATTGTGCTGCCAAAGCAAGATTTATTCTGACTGTAGTATGCCTGACCACTGGACTGAATGTCTCAGAGTAGTCCAAACCCTCATTTTGACTGAATCCGTGTGCCACTAATTATGCTTTATACCTGGATATAGTGCCATCTGAATTCCTTTTGATTTTGTAGACCCATTTACTCCCAATAACTTCTCTATTTGATGGAAGAGGAACTAGTCTCCAAGTCCCTTGAGCCTTTAAGGCATCAAATTCCTCCTGCATAGCCTGCTGCCACTGAGTCATTGTTGATGCAGCTCGAAAGTGTTTTGGTTCTTCAATTTCTCCAATATCAGCAAGGAAAGAGAAACCACAATGATCCATAGTAGTAGCAGAGACTAAAGAAGATTCAAGTTATAGAGATGACAATTCAAGAAAACTTGCAAGAAAATAAGAGTAATCATGTCTTGGTATAGCCCATGTTTTAAGCCTTGTATGAATTCCAGTAGTCACATTTGAGACATCACAATTACTTGGCATGTCATTAGAATAGGATAAAGGAAGAATTACCTGTAGTTGTGCTGGATCTAAGACAAGAAGCAAGGGAACTGTACCAATTGGGGTGGAAAGAGTAGTTATTAATAATGATTGTGTTTCAAACTCCTGCATATCTGAGCCTTGATGTAGAGGACTAGATGCATGATGATGAACTGCAGAAGATGTTGATGAGGTATTCTCAGACTGATGCATTGAAAATACAGTGTTCTCAACTAGACTTGGATGAACCATAGTATCATTAACTAAATTTCTCACTGGCATAGGGACATGAATAAGCACTAAAACTGGTTTAGAACTGGTAGTAGCAGACTGTTATTCTTGTGATAATTTTGGAACTTTTGTAGAAGGAAACATAGTCTCATCAAAAATAACATGTCTTGAAATTATTGACTTGCTATTTATTGGGTTATAATAAATCACCCATTTGTAACCCATTGAATAGCCTAAAAATATACACATTTCAGACCTTGACTGCAATTTATTGGCATTATATGGCCTTAACCAAGGATACACAGCACAACCAAACACTTTTAAGGACTTGATATCAGGTTGTTTAGTATATAGTCTGTAGTAAGGAGACTCCATAGAAATAGACTTGTATGACATTCTATTTATAAGAAATACAGAATGTGCACATGCATAATACCAAAACTCAATTGGTAAATAAGCTGTGACCAGTAAAGTTATTGCAGTTTCTACGATATGCCTATGTTTCCTTTCAACCAAACCATTTTGTTGTGGGGTGTATGGACATGAGATCATATTTTCTATTCCTTTTTCACCAAGAAAGGTTTTAAAAGAGTGACTAACATACTCTCCTCCTCCATCTGATTGTATACACTTTATAGGTATTCCAAACTGTGTATGGATGAAATTGTAAAATTTAACAAACACAGAAAAGAAATCTGATTTATTACACAATGGAAAAATCCAAGTGTCCCGTGTGTATTCATCAAGAAAGGTTACATAATATCTATATCCTTCTAAGGACTTTACAGGAGATGGTCCCCAAATGTCTGTATGAACATTCTCAAAAGGTGAAGTACATTTATCAATCCTAGAAGAAAAGGGAAGTCTTGACATTTTTCGCTTGATACAATGAGTACACATACTATGTTTATCATCTACATCAACTGATATACAGATTTTTTTCAACATCACAACTATTATTTCATTTGTAAGATGACCCATTCCTTGATGCCAGAGATTGGATGTTGCCATTTGTCCAAGAAAACCAGATAACTGCTGAACTGCAAACTGCACTCCTTTTGAACATTTGACTATAGGAATGTGAAACAGTTGCCTGGGTTTACTCTTTCCTTGGTACAGAGTCTCCCTTGTCTTCTTGTCCTGCACAAAAAACTCACTTTCATCACATATAAACCAACTATGGTTATCAGCACATGGTTGTTGTATAGATAATAAACTTCTGGAAATATGTGGAACATGCAACACATTATTAAGAACAAGATCACTAGACTTAGTTTTCAGAATTATGGAACTAGTATTGGCAATGGATAACTCTGTGCCATTGCCAACAATTATTGTTTCAGAACCTTGGAATGGTGTAACTTGATTGAGAGAATTGACATCTGCAGTGATGTGATGTGAAGCTCTAGAGTCTACTATCCAAGCATCATTAGGATTGAATTCTGTTGAATGTTGTGCAGCCATAACATTGAAGGATGGTGGTGGTGGTTGTGCTTGATAAGCATAGTTGCCTCTATGATAACATTCTAGAGCAGAATGACCCATCTTTCCACATATCTGACACTCAACAATGAAACCTGGAGATGGCATGGTTGTATTCATTCGAAAACAATTCACTGCAGTATGACCCCTTTTATTACATATCTGACACTCAACAACCACATTGGACCTTGCATCAGTGTTCCCAGACCATGCATTAGACCCATTCTGCCTTGTAGTATTAGCTTGAACCCAGAAGAACTCCCAGAGTTAAAAGATTTGCCTTTATACCCACCACTCAACTTGAAATTGTTGTTACCTTTGTAGCTTGAACCATTGAATGGCTTATGTCCAAACTAATTCCTTGGACCAGTATTATTACCCATAAAACCAAATCCATAAGATGGTGGATAAAATGTTGAAGGATCAGGAGGAAATGGTTGTGAAAATTGCTGTGGAAATGGCTGCAAGTATGGTTGTGATGCAGGAAGAAATGGTTGTGAAGCTACAATATAAGGAGAGTGAGTTATAGTACCTCCAGTAGTTGATGGAATATGACTATGCCTTAGTAGTTGATGGAATATAACATGTTGTGAGACAACAGATTTATTTCACCCTCAATTTCATTTTCAACACCCAATAACTGTGCCCTAAAATCTTTCAAAGTAATAGATGACTCCCTAGCCAATATCACAGTTCTTATAACAGAATACTCCTTAGGCAGACCAGCCAAGCCAGTAATTATAATGTCATTATCAGAAATTAACTCTCCACCTGCAGTTAATTGATCCATAATATTCTTCAATCTCAGCAGATATTTATCAACAATATCTGTGCCTTTTTTAATAGTGTGCAATTCAGTTTTAAGATGATTCACTCTAGACTTAGAAACTGATGCATACCTATCCACTAGATTATTCCATGCCTCAAAAGCAGTTCTACACCCCAAAACATACTCCATAGCCTCATCTGTAAGGGTTGCCAGTAACAGACTTAACATCGCCATATTCATAGACTCCCATTCAATATAACCTGATGTAATCTCAGTCGTTATCCCTGATTCTGTACTAACCACATACTTTGGTGGACACCATATTGTACCATCAAAATAACCAAAAAACTTATATCATTTAAGAACTGACTGAAATTGGAACGCCCATTTGACAAAATTATCATCCCTCAACTTTATAGTTAACAGTCCTAGTAAACTCTCTATTTTGAACGATGAAGATGCCATTTTTGTACACCACTTCAGTAAGATTATCCCTCAAAAAGAAATTGCACCAAACGCAGTAAATGCTCTAATCATAATCTTGCGAGAATGACACTCCAAGATTCACAGAAAGCATACAAATCCAATAAATCCCCAGAATTCAAACACAATCTTGAGAGAATGATACTCCAAGATTCACAGAAAGAATAACACTTTCTTCAATCAAAAATTTCAATTCTTAGAGAATGATACTCCAAGATATATAAAAAGAATGATACTTTCTGAAATCAACACATCAAGAATGAAAAACTAATCCCAAATCTCATACAAGGCACAACAATCACAACTTCATAAAACCCAAACAATACTGCATTATGAACATAAATGATTTCAGCTCATACACAACGCAAATGTCCCAAAATCTTCGACTTGCACAACTCCAGATCTGCAACCCACTCTGCGATCTTGCAAATCCACCCAAAATCTGAACACTGAGCGATTCCAAAGCAGCAACCCACTCTTCGGACTTTCGAACTTCCAGAACACACACCGAATGACAGCGGAAGATTTCTTCAGGATCGAAAATGGCGACGAGCCAAGACCGGCGATGATACCATATTAACAGAACTATGAATCTCTAAAGAACACTAAGATTAAGCAAAAATAAAGAAAATGGAAGAACAAAGTATTCTCTGATTTCTTAGTAATGAAGTTTTTCTTACAAAGCTTTCTTACAGAATGTGAAGGATCAAATGGCTATATGTACTAACCAATCACAATCCACAATTACAATATTACCCTCTAACCTCCTTACTCAATTACAATCTTATCCTCCTTAACAAACTCAATTCCCATCTACCTTTGTAACTAATTTGACTCACAATTACTTGCCATGTGTCATTGGTTAAATTATGTCTACACGCACTGAAAAATTTCGACCAACCCCAAGTCTTATATTTTTCTACGGGATCCCTCATATTGTGCAAGGCAGCAAGTGCATCTATAATTAATAATACCATGATTTAGACCAATTATAATCTACTTAACAACAACCAGCTTTGTTTCTTCCTAATGATTACAATTTCATTTTAAAACAATGCGCAAGAATTAGGTATAATTCAACCAAAAGTCCATAAAAAAAAAACTACAAAAATATAATACAACAATATTGAGAGCTCAACGCATTATCCTCTGTATAAGGAAATGATCATCTTTGTTCTGATTTATATATATTGAATCACTGATTACGAAAAATTCTATCAGCCTGTTTAGATAGATCTCGGTGAAACCATGTAAGTTTGCACTACTTTGTTGTTATATGCACCTCAACGATTTAAATAAAATGGTTCTTTAAATATAGACCCTTACAACTCTTATTTCCTAGATAAAAACTCATCTAATTCTAAACATCTAAATAAAACTCAAATTTGAAAAAGACTGCCAAGTAAAAAAGTAATTGGCCTCTTATTACCAAATATTTACAGCTTGTGCCACAATATTCAAATCAAATCAATAAATGTTATTACTCACCTGAATTATGATGGACAATTAATTATTGCACATACTATTACCCCTAACATACACACACACACACACACACACACACACACGTTCAAAAATATATAGTACTACTATAAGTTCAATATATATATATATATATATATATATATATATATATATATAAAATTAAACTATATGTATATAGTACTACTATACTTTCAAATATATATATGCACAGTACTAACATATATGTTAAAGTAATTAATTTACCTATATGTAAATTTATGATTAGCAAATAATATATATTTTGTAGGTAAATTAATAATGTATCAAATAACATTCTTTTATTTTGTAGGTAACTTATTTTTCATATATTATTACATATATTTGACACATTTTATTATTATAAGATATATGTACAAATAATAGGTAAATTAGATTCGAATCAAATAACATTGCTTTATTTTGTAAGTAAATTAATTTTGAATCAAATAGCATTCTTTTGTTATGTAGATATTTTATTTTGTATGTATCAATATCATATATATATTTGGCACATTTTATTGTTATATGTACAAATAATAAGTAAATTAGTATTAAACAAAATAATATTGTTTTATTATGTAGGTAAATTAGTTTGCTTGTATTTTGCATATATGGGTTTTTTATTATGTAGGTAAATTAATTTTCATGTATTTTACATATATTGGGTATATTATTTTTCTTTTCTTTTTAAGCAATCTAACATTTTAAAAATTTAATAGTAGGTGCACTATTTGAATCAAATGTTTTTTCTTTTTGTAGGTAAATTATTTTGCATGAATTTTACATATATCAGGCAATTTTTTGTATATATATGTGAAATAATTTACCTACATTAATATGTAAAATATAATTTTATCGACTTAATCAAGCATGTATAATAACATATATAGACATGTTTTATGTTATTATATATTAGGCAATGAATTTGTAACATTAATGTTTTTTTTTTGTAAACTCATTAATTCTCCCTTACCATCCATCCGCATGGCATTAATTATGTACATCAAACATTCAAATATGGTTTATCAAAAAAAAAAAAAAAAATTCAAACAGGGTTATTTTAGGCATCCGAAAATTTCTAAATGTGTGAAGTCAAACATAATTAATGAATTTGCTGATGTGGAATCTAGTCAATGGGCTTTATTCAAGTAAAAAATTTATGTTGGGTTTTATGTGGAGAAAATAAAATTTTAAGGGCTAAAGTCATATTTTCAGTAATTAATATCTAGTATGGTCTTGTTAAGGATCTTTGTCAAGAACAGCCGTTTGTATTGCAAAATATATTAAAGACTAGCATATGGGCACACACAAAGTGTGTGAGAAAATTTTTTATTTTTGTTTTTGAAATAGAAGGAGAGAGGAAGAGAGTGATAGAGAATGTGGGAGTGCGAAGTTTTTTTTTTATTTTTTTATTTTTATAATTAGATATATGTTAGAATTACATATAGGCGAGGCTTAGAAAAAAAAGCAAAATTTGGTTGTGTGAAATTACATTTCTGCTCCATATTTCGTATTCATGTTCTGTTTTAATTAGAGGGTTAAACTGGAAATTTCATAGGATTTTGATTGACAATGAGTGTTTTATTAATTAGTAGAGATATGCTTAACCTCCTGATTGATTTTGATTGACAATGAGTGTTTTATTAATTAGTAGAGATATGCTTAACCTCCTGATTTGGGTACTTCAATATGACTTCGCATCAAAGAGCCACCAAGTGTATTTACCACATACATTAATTTGGCTAGGTATATACTAAAACTGTATTCATTAGATCCCTCCACTTAACAAACGCAAACCTAGCTTTGGTATATATTAATATTTTCAAATACTTGGGATATAAAGTACACTGCTATTGGATATAATCTCTCCTTTTCAACTGGAAGAAGTTATATGTGTGTGTATTTTTCATATATATATATATATATATATGTATGTAATTTTGTTAGGATTTTTTTTAAATATTCAGATGGATAAGAAATTAAGGAGGAAATCGATAGCCTACGGCTGGTAACTCGTAAGGAGTACACACGTGGAACAAGGCACGAAGTCGTTTAAATAGAAGAGAAGAAAAGAAAAGAGAGATGAGGAGGGAGAGAATTTTACTTCATCATATATATGCATGTAGCAAGCAGATTAATTCCCTTGGCAGCATAGAATAGTACTTCTCTATATATATGTTCTTTAGGGTTACGTGTATGGTAGGTTTAGTTTTATTGGGTAATAAACTTGGAAGGGCTAGAAAGCTGAGAGGAGGAGAAGAACAATGCGCATGCATGAGAGAGAGAGAGAGAGAGAGAGAGAGAGAGAGAGAGAGATAGAGCTCCTCTGTTGGTTATGGTGTGGGTGCGCGCAGATTCAGGATAACAGCGATAGGCCTTGGAAATTCCCGACAAAACAAGGGCTGCCTGGGCCATAAAATTCCACGCTTCTTTTTTTTAATTTCTTTTCTTCTGTTTTTTTTATTTTGCATGGACAGAGGCGTGGGCCTGTTCCTGTGGTCCCCACCATCCCTGACTGCGCGTGCAAAGCCGGACTTCGTGGGGGGGCTCTCCTGTGGGCCCCTGGAAAACCCTCCACATGTATTCTCTGCTCTCATTTTCTATTACCGCCATCATCACCACCTTCTTCTTTTACTAATAAGCATTTGGCTGACTAGTTTAATATTTAATCAAACTGATTCCCCGTTTGATTGTTCTCTAATTACTGGATCCCATTATTTAATAACCGGCTATCATAACCATGAAATTTCTTTTGCGAATTGGGTTGCATTGTCATGGTTGAGTCATGTGGACGTTTGATTATTGATGAAAAGTGAAACAGTTAGTAATGGGAACGTGAGTCTTCTTGCTACCTGATGATCGATGATTCAATGCCTCCGCACTCACAAATTCACAATGGGGAGAGAGAGAGAGAGAGAGAGAGAGAGAGAGAGAGAGAGAGAGAGAGAGAGCTAACTAGCTTTTTATATGCATCGTTCGTCTTGTAATTCCACTACTAAAAGATCTTGACAGGATGGCTCATATGCCTCATGGCCCTCATCATCAATCATCTACATTTATATTATATAAGATTAAAAAGAGATATATAAATATATTTACATAGTCAACTGCCTCAAACATATAAAGATTAATCACATAATAACCCTGTTTCTTTTCTTTTTCTCTTTCCAAGAGGTTGATCTCGCAGCTATGAACCTTAATTTTCTAGCTACAGTTGATCTGGGTCGAACGAATTTGAATTATACATTTATTCTGTTCACCATATAAACGTGCATTTTGTTTTGTAGGGGTGTGCATTGCAGATTTGCAGGTTTCAAAACACGTAGGGTTTTCTTTACGTAAATTTACCGAAACAAAAAGTTTTCTATTACGTACATGAACAAAAAACAAAAAAAGTGTTGGTACTAGGCTAGGATAGCTAGCTAGGTGTGCATGTAGAACCAAAACAAGTGGATGAGTGATGAGTGATGAGTGATGAGTGATGAGTGCACATGTCAATTGTCAAATAAGACAACCTCATCATGTTCAAAATCTTTCTTTGATTTTTTTTTTTTTTTTGAAAAAGTAAATTATAAGTTTATGATGTTTAATTATGTTATGCAGATTCATTTTTATTTATTTAATTTTGTAGTAAAGGTGACTCTTCACATGAAGGGCGAAGCCCAAATGTTAGTTTACTGGGACAACTAAGTATCGGCGGATGCAGGCTTCTATATTCGTTAAACACATGTAAAGTTACTTCTTTCTTTTATGGGTGGGATTAATATTCTCAATATGTCTTCTTAAATATGGTAAATTTTAAGTCTAGCACGTAGACAATACAAATCAGATGGTGTGGTACACGTGTGACCATTAGGCTTCACACATGGAACAACTTACTCTGATACCGTAAAGAAAGTTGAGATTTCACCATAAAACCAATTGGCAATATGGAGAGTATCTTAACTTATTTATAAGCCTATGCAAGGTCTTTCTCCTAGTTAATGTATGATTCATTCTCAACTTGCTCTGATGTTTTTTATTTTTGTTCGTTTGTTTCTGTAATTGGGATATGGAAATCTTGTCTGCTTAGTAACAGAGAGGACTTATATGTTTTCTTTCTATACTCTCAACATCAGAATGTCTAAATCGCCAGTTTAGTCCAGTTCAATTGAATCCAATTACAAAAAATAGCATGTCCACCTAACGGAGCCTATATTCGCATCAACTTGTTGGCAAACTTGTGTCGTTTACCACCATGAGTTTGACCGGAGGTGTTGAAAAATAATTGTTTTTTATGTTCTTTTTATAGTTTTGAGTTTTCTTTTAGGTTTATGATTTGGCCCCGTAAAATTAGGTTTTCGTTTTCAAACTTATTAGGGTTAGTTTGTTTTATATTGTTTGTTATTTAGTTAAGAATAAGTCAACCAAAATGTTGTCTTCAGTTTGTAGCCGTCTCGACAATAACATTTATTTGTTTTTCAATTAATAATATTCATAGTTAATTAGTTTGTTTTGTTCGTTCGTCTGGTACCATGATACCATGGAGAAAGTTGAGGTTTTACCATAAAACCAATTGCAATACGGAAAGTAGCCCAACTATTAAGCATATGCAAAATACATTTTTTCTCCGATGTGAAATCAGTACTCTCAAGGTTTAAAATATCGATGATATCAGAAATATCAGTAGTCCAAAAACACGGAAATTTCGATGGAAATATCGAGATATTATCGATATTGATAAAAATTGAATAAAAACCACGGAAATTGTAAGAAAAACTTGGAAATTTTTATTGAAACTTTGCAGGATGTTTATTTAGTCAATTATCTATTAGTTTATAATAAAAAATTGGAAGGAAATGCATTGCATGATGAATTTAACTGATTTAAGTTGATTATATAGCGAGCTGGCAAACATTGTGAGTGTAGAAAATATATAAATATTTTAGCATATTTTCACAAAAATATAAGTGATATGGTGGTCAAGGTGTTGAAGGAGTAAAATGGGAGGGGTTCGAATCCCCTTGGTGTTTTTTTAAATATAGAAATTTAAAAAATACGGAAATTTCGATAGAAATATTGGGATATTATGGATATTTTAGACCATGCTCTCAATATATATATATATATATATGACTAAAAAAACTGAGAGGGTGCACGTATGACGTACCCCCATTCACATTCGCCCCAGTTTCACATCTTTATATTACATGTTAATTAAGCACACTGCATGCATGATGTATATGCGTGTGTTTATGCATGTCGATCTCGTGGCTTCACCTAACAATTTTGTCCGCAATTATTCACCTAAACAAATCAAACAAGTGTGGTAAAAAAGAATTTTCAACCATATATATCATGTGTTTGAAATAGTCCAACTAATATAGCATCGGTTACACTTTTCTGTCGCGGGCTAAAATTATAGCTCTTTGACATGTTTTGCATTGAACAGTCGGAATGCGGTTTGTTAATTTTAATACCAAAGGAGGTTTGGAAGTTCTTATCCAAGCAATTCCGCGGAGATTCAATACGCTTTTACAAGATATTTGGCAACTTCTTCAGTAAATTTCAAATTAATATTTATCCTCTAAATCATATTTATTGAGAAGCTAATATAACTTAGGTCACAACTACGATCACTCATATGTATCTAGTTTCATGATTTTTAAAATATAACCTTGTCTAGATTAAAGTTAGAATTGTAATGTTTTTTTTATTTTTTTTTATTTATCTTTTTTTTTTCTTTCTGTGGGGTCCTTTCATTAGTTGAGTGCTTTGAAACTTCAAACGTTGGAAAAGCATATTCTTCCTTAGCAGAACCCGATGAGAGATGAAAGATGAGAGCGTTCGAATTTCGTCGGCAGGATTCTGTTGTTTGGTAGGTTTCATAGACTTCCAACGTTGTGGCCCTTGTGGGTGTGTGTTTCTCATCCACGAGACACTGTGCCTTAATTTCTTCCCCTGTGAATGAATTTTCGTACATAAGACTCCCAACGTTAGTTAACATTCTATACTCTCAGAAATACTGTGAACCGTACCATTAACGGTTGAAATTAAAGGCTTATGTATAACATACATTGTTGAATAACCGTCATAATTTTTTGTTAAGTTTTTATTGCATGTATTATAGTCTAATTTTTACTTAATTAGGATTCATTTTGAAGTACTTTTAAAATTATTGAAAGCGTTGTTATATAAAATATTTTTGGATTCCAAAAGCATGTGTTTCCTGCAAGAAACACCAGTTATGTGCTTTTTTGTTGGAAGCACTTCAAGTGTTTTTCCAGAATTCACTTGCATTTGTACTAATTATTGGTTCGAAAAATATTTCACAAAAACTACTTTCAACCATTTGAAAAGTAGTTCCAAACGAGCCCTTAGTTTGTGGTCTTGTATTTTCTACTTTTAGCTTCTGCAAATGTTAGTTATAAGCAATGACTGATCCGATGGGCTGGCATACAACTTAAGAATGGCCCACGGAATTTTCCAAAAGAGCACCAGTGAAAGAAATTTATATCATCTTTTCATGTTCTGTTGGAAAAGAACTCACTATTAACCACCAAAAAATGGGAGCTAAAAAAACCAGCATCAATGCCACTCACAAGTTACAGCCTGCATTCAAATCTCTGAGAAGAACACGATTTTCCTACGTAATGCAGCACGACTTAACCATCGAAGGAAAATTAGGGGACAGATAACTAAAATCGAATTTAAGGATACATAACGTGATACAAAGGCCTTCAGAGCCTACGAATCCAATGGGGGTACAAGAAATTTGAATTTAGGCCTGAACAACTAATTGTTACAACTTACACGTTCAAGATTAACATATGTGATCTTGAACTGATCCTAAAATCGTATCTAAGTATCCCTCTCTGAATAATTTCATTGTCTCCTCAAATAACCACCATTGGCAAGACAAGATTCTGACAAACTTTGTGTGACTTGGGACTCGGGAGTATATTCCGGACTTATAAATTTAGAAAGCTTGACAAGAGCAACTTTCTAACCTGATCAGCAAATAGATGTAAGCAATCTCCGGAAAGGGAGTTTCTTTAGCCTTCTTTCTAAAGTCACCTTCCTCACCTACATTCTCAGAATCAGAGTGGTCTTAACCGTAAGTATCGCTGTCAAACAGAGGCCACTTATATTCTCTTGCTTTGACGATGGAACATACTGTGTAGCGCTTGCAAATTGCTGCTGACGTATCAAGCTCCACGTCCTCTATAAATTTTAGTTATACATCTAAGTCGAGCACAAAACAAGTTTCTAATACTTAGTATCAGCCACATGAACAATGAAAGCATAAAGTAAAACAGATGGCAACAGTAATCATCCACAAAAATAATTTAGGAAAAAAATGAGTGTAAAATCAGTTTCCGCTTGCAGCAAGATGCTGTAGAAATTGGACGAACAATTAAAAACCTTCGTTTTTGCTACAGTAAAGATGCGAGATAAAAATATGCAAGTTCATAGCTAAGTAGCTTGTTAATTTATAGATTCGGTGACATAAATTGTCCAAAACTGAGTCCAAAGAGAAATGAAAATATTAACCTTAGACATAAGTTTGTCCTTGCTGATTCCATTCTAGGAAATGTTTGGCATTAAATCTGTTTCAAAGTGGTCGACAAAAAAGTTATACAATGTTCAACCTCTAGTGCGCCATCTGAAGGTAGAGATAACAAAAGGTCTTAGTGGAAAACCCAAAACGAAGTCAAATAGTAATTCGACCAACTGGAAAATTAGAACAATTTGTATACTCCTAGGGATAGTGGGAAATAAGTGGTTGGATGGTCAATTCTCTTTTGAAGCAAAGCCTTACCAATAAACTATATTGTTTTTCAGTGAGATGAACTGTTGCTTTCTCAGAGCTAAAATCCCTCAAATGGAATGCAAATAGTTATAGAATTTTTTTCTATAATTTTCTATAACTAGTTGGAGAAGCACAAAGACAATTGACAATGTGATTCCAAGAGAATGAAAAAAATGAAGCTAAGAGGCAATACTGTGTTTCCTGCAAAAAAAGGACACATGGTTGAGGATTGTAAGCATAAAGAAACGATCTCTAGACCAATTCTCAATATTTTTCTTCATAAGTTGATATCTTATCATACTCCTGATGAGTCACTAGCTCTGGTAATACAGTGCATTCCTGTTTTTACACTCAAAGTTGCCGTCCCAAGCTCTGTTTGTATAGTCATATCCTAATATGTTTAAACTCACACTAGTCCCAAGTTCCGATAAATATAGTCATATCCCTGATGATGAGTCCCAAAAGTGAGCCATTAAGATATGTGCAGCAAATAAATGGAAGGATATTTCATATTATCCTAGGCTTAGATATGGTTATGTAACTATTGTAGTCATCATAATAATAGTAGACTAAGAAGTTGGTGATGCCTGCCGTCACAAACGATTTTCTAAAGTGAAGATCCAAAGGATAGAACTTCCACCCTAGCCTAAAGAACCACTTGCAGTTTATGATGATTCAAAGAAAGGGAGATATGCCTTTGGTTCGCGCTGATCTTTCCATGGAGCAATTAGAAATATGCTTACCTAATTCATCATGAGATTTCTCAATCCACTACCACCTAAAATGCTATCTACAAGGATGAGAATCAAAGTCAAAATGTCATGATTCAAATCGCAATGTTAGACGATTCAAAAGTTGGTGTGCTAATACAGTATATTTTACAATGTGATACGATGTCTAATTCCACAAATGACTAGCAAGTTTGATATGACACGCAAGTCCACAACATGTGGAAGATATTTGATGGATACCACATATTGCCATGAATCTAACATTATCCATGCATACCGCATATTTGATGGATACATGCAAATACGCAACATGAAAAATACATCCTTTCGCTTCAGGTCAATGCATTCACAATTTTATTATGCTTGTGCATCAGTCTCTTTAAACTGAAAGGGAAGCCCATAAAATATAATAACCTCTCCAATGTTGTACCATTAAATTTCAATATGGATTAAGGTCATAGATATACCAACATATGTATAAATTATAATTTGGTAAAATACTAGATACACATGGGTGCATGCACTCAGATTTTAAAAGATCAAGGTTCCCAATTCCTTTAAACTGGTGTGATCCCCACATGGATAGGGAAAAGATGATGCACACTTCATATAATCTGTAATCATCTTTAAATAGACAATGTCAAGGCACGCAGACGAATGTAATCTCATGACTACAGATTAGTAATGGACAAAATCATTACATCAAATGGCAGGCCATTTTATAGTGAGGTTGAAAATTTCCTTTCAGTTAATTGTACTGAAATTAGAAAATGAAAGTAAAAAGCAATACAATAAGAATAAGAAAGTTTCTAAAGTAAAAAAAGAACAATGAAAAAGGATAAAAATATAACCAAGTATCAATGAGAAAGCAATTAACAAGTTCAGTGGGAGTTGCAGTTCACATTTAGACAATTGATGTAGGAGTCTTTTAATTGGGAAAATGCTGGGACTTTCCAATCAGCAAAAGAAATGTAAACTTCTTTATCATGATTATCACAAAGGCCAAACTAGAAAGTTTATCCCTACCGAAAGGCTGCAAACATTTTGAGAGAAATGATCAATGAATGTGTAAATGTGTAATGCATTTGTTTGGATTGATGGATGTAGAAGATACAGCCAATGGTCTAAACTTGACACAACTTTTTCTTCTTGATGTAGAATTACTTGAAGAAGAAGAAAAAAACATGCATTAAACAAGTGGGCGATACCTATGTGCACAAGTAATGGAATCAGCAGGTTTTAATAGTCAATTTCTAGCCATTAAGAACTGCAAAGAAAATAAATTAGCAGCATAAAACATACACGATGTGAAGCAAAGCAAAAACTGGGTAAATTGTTCACATACTTGGTCATGGATAAGTAATTACCTGGAAGGGAGTGAATCCTTGAGGACAAGGGCACTTCATCAGTTCCACCCTCGAGGAACCACAGATCCAAATAAAGCAGATCAATCACCAGTAATCACCACAAAAGCAAACTCCATCCTGAAAGTGATGGAATCGATTGATATCTCTGACAGTAATATCTCGCTGCACAACCCTTTGACATTAACTTCACTGTGGCATGGCAATCCATACATATCCGAAGACTTTTTATGATACGAATGGGGCTCCCAGATGGTGCTCTATCCAGCCCAAATGCTAGAGCAAATCTTTCACTGTGTACCCACAAGAGGCGCTTTTTTTCATCGTCCACCACATCAAGCCAAATGGCATTACAATTGGGAATATGTCCTGCCTTCAAGGTTCTCAATTTCAACCAATCCAGCATGCCGTTGATCAGTTTCATATCAGGATGTGAAGTATCGCCCACAGTGAATTAATGAACTGTGTCCTGGTTCTCAATCTAACTTAGGCCAGGTTCCTTCTTTACTCCTTTCCTTTTCATGTTTTTGATAGCATAAGCTACATTATTCCATCTCTTCACGGTGGCATATATGTTTGACAATAACACATGGGTCGCCTCATCCTGAGGATCCATTTCAAGAACATGCTTGGCAGCCGTCCTTCCAAGTTCGATATCATTATGGAGAACACAAGCTCCAAGCAAAGCACGCCACACTATAATACTAGGTTCACATGGGATTTCCTGAATCAACTTCACAGCCTTATCAAGATGGCTTGTCTCCCTAAAAGCCCGACCATACAAGTGTAGTGCTCTACGCATGGTTCAACATTATAGTCCTGTACCATAGAGTCAAAATAAGCTTGTCATTGATCTAACAGTCCTGCATTGCTATATGCTGACAGGACACCAACAAAAATTAACTTGTTTGCTTTGCAATTTGTTTCCTGGATCATTTCAAAAAAATTTGGAGCCTCAAGGCCAAGGCCATGTATAGAATATCCCGAGATCATGGTATTCCATGAAACCTAATCTCGTTGCTTCAACTTATCAAACACCAGGCCAGCATCTTTAATGTTCCCACATTTGGCATACATGTCTATCAATGAATTACCCACTAGTATCCTTGTCATATATGGTTTTGACAGTTACAGAACGTATCTGAACTCCTGGCTCCAACGCTGCTAGGCCAGAAGAAGCATGGAGAGCACTAGAGTACGTCACTTCTGTTGCCTCCACTTGGCATCTAAGCATATCTTGAAACAACATCAACACCTTCTCTCCATCACCTAACTGGGCGTAAACAATCATTTTGTTCCAAGATACATAATTTCTATTTAGTGATCCCAATCTCCACAAATAAGTCCATAGAGTCCTCTATCTTTCCACATTTAGCATAGACACCCATGAGGGCATTTGAAACATAGACAACAGAATCAATACCAATCTTGGTTACATGGCAATGGATTTGCTTCCTGAAAACTAAACGGTCCATAGTAGCACAAGCTTGCAGCATGCTAGCATATGTAAACTGGTTGGGAACAACAAATGCTGGCCCCTCATCCAACAAAACAAGTCCAGAGCCTCTTCGCAGTGGTCACTCTGAGCATACCGTGAAACCATGAGGCTCCAAGCAACCACATCATTTTTGGGCATCACTTGAAATACTTGCCGAGCCTCCTCAATATCTCCAAACTTGGTGCACATATCAAGCAATGCTGTACTCAAATACAGATCCCCTTCATAAAATGATTTTATTACACACCAATGGACACCCTTCCCTCCATTTAAGGCCTCTAATCCACACAAGCCTTAAGCGTACCCATAAAAGTATAGGCCTGAACCCAATCACCCTCATTCGAGAGAAGAGTTTGAGTGCTTCTTCGGAACAACCATTCTCGGCATAACATGCTACCATCCCAGTCCAAACAACCATACCCTTACAAACAATATCAAAAAAACATCTCTAGCAACATCGACTTAACGAAATAACGAACGAAATAACATTTATCTCACACATTTCATCAAACAGGTTAGCGGCATCAATAAGCATACCCGCTTTGACATACATATTGAGAAGAATGTTGTCAGTAAACAAGTCCAAACTGCCGCCTTTTTTTCAAATATCGCAATGAAGGCCCACTGCGGAAGTTGAATAGCCATTTCACAGACAGTGCTGGAGCACGGCGCCGTATGCGCGTGAGAGTCGAACTCGGAGCGAGGAAGCTCTGGGTGGAAGGTAAAGTGCTGTGGGACCAGTTGGGTGGCGAACCCACGTCGTGAAAAGGTTGTCACGGCGGTGGTTGTTGATTGAGTGGCGAGATTTGCAGACTGCAACGTTCTTTGGCAGCAATATAAGCCCAGTTTGGGGATGAGGTGATTTAAAAAAAAGTTGTTATGAAAAAAAGCTGTGACAGTTTTTGGTGTTTGGTAAACATTCAGCTTCAGCTTTTTTTTACAGTTTTGGTGAAAAAAAGCCAAAAACAAGAAGCTGCAAAACCCAGCTTTGAAAAACCGGCTTTTTTTCACATCTGTTTTACATAAAAGTTCACCAAACACTATAATACTACTTTTTTTTTTTCAAAAGCACTTTTACAAAAAAGTTTACCAAACACTCTGCTGCTTTATTTCACAGCTACTTATTCTCACAGCACAGCAGAAGCAGTTTTTTTTCAAAGCACAGCAATACCAAACCAGCCCTAAGTATGCCAACGAAAACTGAAAACGAAGGAATAAGTAAAAGTTGTGAACTTTGGCTTCCTCTAGGAAACACCACTCCCCCTTTGAGACTTTGAGAAAGGGCAATATGTTTCAGCGGGAAGGCTAGTCACCTTGGCGGCGTCAACCACTTTATTTTTTATTTTTTTTAGCACACCAATATATTTACATTATGGGAAAGAGAATTCAGCTAAGTTACATAATTAGCAACCTAATTTTGTATCGAATTCGAAAGCTCAAAAAACACCGAGCCTCAATGTACCCACCAATGCACCAATAAGTTCTTGAAGCGCATAAATTAAAAAAAAAAAAAAACCTAAAGCTAAAACTTTTTGAAATTCAAGAAAGTAGTTTTTAGTTTTTAAAAAAGTAAAAACAAAATGATTATCAAAAGCGTCATTAGAAAATAGGTATTATTGCTCCGGAGAAGTCATTATAAGTATTTTATGTTTAAGTCATTGCAATTCTCTATCATTTTCTTAATAAAGAAATAATGCATTTTTCCTCACGACTCTAAAATGAAATGCAAAATGATCTTTTAGTAGTTTATGTTTTTTATGTAAGAGAAATGTGGAATGATCCTTTCGGAGTTCTGTTTTTCATGTAGGAGAAGTGCAGAAAAATCTTTTGAAATAGCAATAACATTTCTCGTTACTTTACCTTTTGCGACAATCATAGCACTGATAGATCATAGCGAATAAACAGTAAATGCCGACAGAAGCTTAATCAGGCTAAACAATTCGCTCCATACAATTTAGATTTTTAGATCAAAATAGGTAGTTCGTTTGCATAAAATAAAACAAAGAGAGAGATTGATTGAAATGGAAGGACATTTCTTTTTTGGTACCACGATATCCTAATTCCAACGTGCTCTTTTGCCCTGTGGACATGCTCTATTTGCAACCCAATCCCCTCCCAAAGTAGTGGTCAGCCCATTCGGGCAATTGGGCTGAGGGGGAGTATGTGGGAGAGCTCAGCACAAGTCTAAGACCCAAGTGCCTGAAGGGAACTAATGCAAGGCTGATGTCAGCATGACGTCGACCACGTTATAAAAATTTTTGTGTCAGGCAAGTGCATAACATGCGTGCGTTATCAACAAGATTTCAGGCGGTGGGGTCCGCGTTGCAGCCCACTAAGTAGCAGTTGAATCTGGAACGTTTGATTTCCAGATCAACAGTCCATATTTTTTTCATTTTAAAAATTAAAAAATAAGATAAAACAAAAATGTTTCGGTGGGACACGCGTCACAATCTGGATTGTTGAATTTCAAATTTTTTTGTAATCTGACGGTTTAGCTTAATTAAGTTAATTAAATTTTTTTTTAATAATTAAAAATCAGAAAAAAATTGAAAAAAAAAATTGAAAAAATTATTTATACATATATATTCTATAAATACCTTACCATTTTCTCCCACCTTACACCATATTTCAATATTTTCAACAATTCTAAACATGGAATGACATGACGCGCGACATAATTGATTAAAAATCTTATTGAAATCTATCCACAAAAATTGTACTTTCGAATAATGACACGTGGACGTGACGAGATCAGTTAAAAATTCTATCCGAAATTAAAATAAAATTCTTTTTTATTATTTTAGAACATAAAAAATATTGATATTTTATTACCTATTGTCATGATTATTTAGTTTAAGAATAAAGATGCAAAAGATAATTACTGTTAATTAAAATCAATTACCATTCATTGAAGATCATCGAATTGCCCATTATCAAGAGAAGCCTTTACACGTTGAAAGTACTTTTATAAAAATTATATTTCAAAAATTTGTCTTTTCTCTTTTTACCTACCGTCCTATTTTTATTTTATTTTATTTAAAAGTTAGTTTACGTGGCATTACTTTTATAATCTCTTTCCATCACTCTTATTTATTTTTATTTTTTTGTTCAGACAGTGATTTTTTCCCGCAACGGATTTGGAATTCCCCGTCAGATATTCCTGCAAACCCACACCTTCAAATTTCTCGCTCTCTGCATCCCCACAACGACCCGCCATTCCTTCCACCCCAAGCCACCATCGTTCCCACCCTGAGCGCACACACCCAACCACCCCAAGCCTACTCGCAACCCACTTTTCGGACCATATATTCAATCCCTTCCCCTCGCCATCGGTCCACAATTGAAAGCACCCGCCTAATTTTTAGAAAAATGGAGATGGAGGGATTGCAGTGGCGGCTGGGGTGTCTTTGGATGCAGTTACGTGCGGCGGGATGGATTGGGGGTGGGAGTCGAAGATCACAGCCTGGACACGGTGGTTATGGAGGAAAGACAAAGGAGGTGGAGTGGATTCGAAGAAGGAAGGGGGAAGGGGGAAGGGAGAAAGAGGAGGATGGGGTAATGGGGAAGGGGGGAAGGGAGAAGAAAAGCGGGGTGGGCCACTAGAAGCTTTAAACGACGCGCGGCAACACCTGATAAGGCCACGTGTTTTTTTTTTTCCTTCAAATTACTAAAAACACAATAAAAATCCTTAATAATTGCTCTGTAAGGAAAACTAATGAAAATGATTTGAAGAGTTTTAACGATAAGGACAAAATAAAGGGTAAAGTGAATAGTACCATGATTGACTTTTTAGTGTAAAAATGTGGTTTTTCGTTAAAGTGAACAGTACCAAGAGTTTTTCGTTAAAGTTCCTTTATGCAACCCTCGTGGTTCCATCCTCTACTATTTGATGATGATTAGATCATCATTTGTATTTTTGACATTCGGGGAAGTCAGGACGTCATTGTTGGTAAATCAATCCATAGATTCGAGCGGCCGCTTACAATCCTGATGTCGTTGCTGGTGAATTAATCCCCAAAATCAATGGATTTTAATAGGAGGGTAAGGGCCGGCATTGAAATGGCGAAGTTTGCAGAGTGTGATTGGGAGAGAGTGAAGAGGGTGTTAGTGGTGTTTTAGTCAAAGTACTTTGATAAAAAAAAATTAAGGACTAATAAAGTTTTAATCAAACAATATTGGTAGTTAGGACCGAATCCTAACGTTCACATACAAAAATTATCCCAAAAATGAAAAACAAAATACTATAGGCTAAAGGATTATTAAAAAAGAAAAAAAATCACGTTTTTTAATAGAAATGAAGTCTCATTGAACGAAATAATAATTACAACTCAGTTTATACAATCATCATTATCTGTTAATTAAACATAACCGACTAACCTAAACAAGGATTAGACGAATAACTAACTATACTTCTAACAAACTTCTAACTATACTTCTTGTACTCAGTGACCTACTTCTCTTTAATTTCATGCCACTAAACATGCATGTTTTTTCTGCTAGTCATGGTTCGTGTGAGGCTTTAAGTTTTCATGCGTGTTTATGTCCTACCAGATTTTTTTTTCAGGTCTTAGTCTTCCTCCTGGAGTGCATTTAACATAAGGAGTCTTTAGTAAAAGAGTGCCAGTAAATATGAGTCCTGGAGGATGGAGATGGAGTGTCACTTAATATAATTAGGACTCTACAAATCATATTCCCATTGGAAACAATCTCTACTAATTCCTATTTCTTCATTGACTTCAAGTTTAATGGTCAACTCTAAACATCGACGTAGATGTTAGAATGTGAGTAGAGAATGTGTGTTATAGTCAACTGTTTGGAAGTTTTGAATTATATGTAGGATTGAAACTCGTTGTCTATGTAATCATTATTGTCCTACATATATAAAAGGTATCTGCTCTCACAATATACACGCTATATATATTGAATCAAGCAACGAGAAGGTTTGCTATCGAAGTTGAGTCATGGCTTCTTTGACTTCGAGTTCTGCAGGTTAGTTAGCTCTTCTTCTTCTCGTGTATATTTGTGATTTGTTAACTTAACCTTGATTGCTGGGGTTCATATATGGTTACTCTTGATTGCTGTGATTTGTTAGCTCTTCTTCTCGTGTATTTTTGTCTCTATGCAGTTTGTTGAACTTGTCTTGACACTACTATACCTTCTTGTGTTGCCATTGTTTTATTGTTGCAGGAGATCCGTGTTTTATTGTTGGAAGAGCTCCGGTACCATTTTCGGATTCACCGCGGACTCATTACACTCTAAAATAGATTCATTTTCCTTGCTAAAGAATTGAGCGGATTCGAGTCGGAGGAGTTCAAGGCTGGAGGATACGAGTGGTAGATATTCTCTTTTTTTTTTCTTTTTTTTTTTTAATTTTTTTATCACGATTTGGATAGTGGATTGGGGAACTGGCAAAAATGATTCGTTTTAAAATACCGATTGTTGAAATTTTTTTGTGTGTAAGTCGTTAACATCTAATCCCTACGTCATCGATATTTAATTATGATCTGTTCATATTTGAGAGTTTATCTCTGATAATTTCAAACAATTTCCCTATAATGCATACCTTGTGATTTGAAGGAATATATATTCTTTTCAATTTACAGCATATGAATACATTGTTATGTGTGCTCTCACAGGAAACTGGTGCTTTAACCGAATGGAAACAAGAAGAAGAACGTGAAAGATCACATCTCAGTCTGCTTAAAAATGGCCGGAGAGCACATTTACTTCAACCTGGTTGGGAAGTAGTTGTTGACTTTAGATTGTTTTTGCTTGATCAGAACAAGGCAATCTACTTGGTCCTTATGGGTATAAGTTGAATATCGGAGTGTGGAACAAACAATACTACAAAATAATAAGAATATTATTAAACAAACGAGAATGCCGGAATGACTACAAAACCCTAAGATGCTACATCGTGACTAACTTGTTATTCATGCTAAACTATAAGCTATATTTATAGAGAGCAAAACCTAGAAACCCTAATTCGGATGGGCTAGGTCCATATACTAACTAACAAGCAAACTCAAATAATCATAATATACTAATATTTTCCAACACCCCTGGTCAAACTCATGGCGGTATACGACATGGGTTTGCAAACAAACAGATGCGGACTGGCTCCGTTAGGCGGACTGGCAGGCATGCAAACTTGACTGGACTTGACTTGACTTGACTGGCGAATTGATTCTAACTGGCTAGTGTTGAGAGTATGAAAAGACCTCGTCACTAAACGGACGAGATTTCCATATCTCAATTGTAGCAACAAACGAACAAACACAAACACTATCACTTACGTGGTCACAATTCCAAACACTCGAATAATCATGGTGGGCAACTAAGGAGATTTCCAAACTCATCAATAACCATTCTTACATCAACCATGTGGGCCCCAAAAGGCCTCAAACACAAAAATCCAAAAGCCAGTTTTTTTTTTCTTGCCCGTGTGGGCCTTCAAACAAAAAACCGACGTTTTTTTCCTTTCTTTTCTATTTTTTTTTCTCTCCTTTTTTTTTTTTCTCGTTCTTTTTTCTTCAAACAGCACGTCTTTTTTCCTCTTTTTTTTCTGAATCTTCTTCCCTTCTCTTCTGTGCATCTGCAAACTAGTGCATCAATCATCAGACTGCATTGGAACTCCAGTGCAATCGTCGGACAAACAAAAACAGCAAGAATAAGGTTTTCAAACTAGCAGCGGCAGGGTTGCAGTGGTTCGACAGATCCGACTCATGGGAGTCGACTGCGGGTATGAGACTAGTCGGTGCGGATACGAGACACGGCAAAGTTCAGGGCGAA
This sequence comes from Heteromeles arbutifolia, assembly GCA_024362995.1. Classification (NCBI taxonomy): domain Eukaryota; kingdom Viridiplantae; phylum Streptophyta; class Magnoliopsida; order Rosales; family Rosaceae; genus Heteromeles; species Heteromeles arbutifolia. The sequence goes on from JANCRC010000006.1 coordinate 28,945,277, forward strand.
GACGAACTCGATCCGAGTTTGTGGTTCTCGGGTCTGGGCTTCGTAAAAAGCAAGTGGTGGTTCGTGGTTGTCGAGCAGCAGCGGTGGTGCAGGCAAGAATCGATGAGGCGGGAGGCAGTGTAGGTCAGAGGTGGGTCGATCTGGTAGTGGTCAGGCTGGTGCAGGTTGAGCATCACCGATGGTACTAGCAGGCTGGGGCAAACAGACGCAAAATTTTTTTTTAAAAAACAAAACCTTAACAAAACTGATACCGAGCAAACTAAAAAACAAACTAGCTACCAAGAACATATTCAACCGCAAAGGATCAAACCTGCTCTGATACCAAGTTGAATATTAGAGTGTGGAACAAACAAGACTTCAAAATAATAAGAATATTATTAAACAAACGAGAATGTTGAAACGGCTACAAAACCCTAAGAGACTACATCGTGACTAACTTGTTATTCATGCTAAACTATAAACTATATTTATAGAGGGCAAAACCTAGAAACCCTAATTCGGATGGGCTAGGCCCATATACTAACTAACAAGCAAACTCAAATAATTTATATATCCTAATTCGTGACTAACATGTATATTATATATCCATCCATTTGAATTTAATCACTTCTCATGCATCCATATCAGATATACCAGTTAATTTTGTGTTGCAATATAATACTCATATTTTTCTTTTTGGTCTGGCGTTGCATTGTTCATTATAGATGAAAATATAAACAAGATGTGCTTTCACGCGGCGATGCTTGATGCCGGTTTTGATAGAGTTATTCCCCTGGAAGCATTTACCGATCCTTCCAATTGCTATCTCATTGGCGACACTTGCGTGTTTGGAGCGGAGGTCTTTGTTTGTAAGGAAAGGAGAAGAGGCAAAGGAGAGTGTATCACACTCGACGCTTGTTGGAGATTTGATAAATTTTCCAAGTTAAAATATGAACGCATTGAGTCGGAACCATTCACTGCTGGTGGCAAGAAATGGCACGTATATATATCTCCAACAATCAAGCTTTAGTATTAAGTTTGCAATAGTAAAAATCGGTTAATTAAAGTTTATTCTTCCTTTAATTTGTTTGTTGTTTCAGGAAGTTAGTGCTCTATCCCAAGGGACATTTCAATGGAAAGGCACTCATGTTGCTCTTTACCTAACATTGGTTGATCCAAAATCACTATTACCTGGCTTCAAAATACTTACAGAGGTAACGTTTCGCATTATAAATCAAGGAGGGCATGGAGACCATTTTGTTGGCAAAGGTAAAGATTGGCCTAAGGAGATATACAATTACTCAGTATCCGTTTTGGCTGCAGCAGTAATCTTCATAACCCTTTTTTTGTGTCTGCTTGCAGGTAAGCATCGTTTCAGTACCTCGGGTTTAAGTTGGGGTTGGGGTTGGACTTATTTCATTCCGCTGGAATATTTAAGTCGGGCAGACAGTTGTTATTTGTTGAAGAATACTTGCTCAATGGAGGCAGAGGTCATTTTCCACGGAATTGCTAAACAACTATTTTAGAATCGGCACATTTTTCTTAATTTCTTTTCAGTTCTTTGCTGTTCCCTCCTGGTTGAATTGCTTTTGAGTTCTTAGCTGTTCTTCAAGCTATTTTAGAATTGGCACATTTTTTTTTCTTAATTTCTTTTGTCTTTAGGAATTAAAGTTTCGAAAATAACAAATGCAATACAACTTGAGAAAATAATGTCCTCAGTTTGTCATTACTTCAATCCTTTTTTCATTTGGTTGCCCCAACACTCTACTTAGCATCAAAGCACTTTAGAGCAAGTCCACCCATGGACATTGCTCGGGTGACAGGGGAGAGGAAAGGGCCCGAGGCCCGGTGGACAGTGCTCCAGCCTTGGAGAGCCCGAGTGAGGGTGGGAGCCCGAGGGCTAGGGGGGGTGGGGAATCGACGGGCCTGGAGCCTAAGGCCCAAGCCTTATTTAATTTTTTTTGTGTCAGGCGCGTGCCCCTCACGCGCGCGTGGGGGCGCGTCAGCCGACACGTTTCAGAACGGATGGACTCGCGCGCAGTGACCGTTGGGAAGCCACGTGGCTTCCCACGGTCCGTTCGATCCCAACGGCTCTTTAATATGAGTCGTCCGATTTAAAACGGTAATTAAAAAAAAAGCTGATTTAATATCAACCGTTCGATCTGAGATCAACGGTTGATATTAATCTGCTTTATAAATTAAAAAAAAGTTTTAAAATTAAGAAAAGTTACCGTTGTGACAGGTGGCACAATCTGGAGTGTTGGAATTCAAATTTTTTTTTAAATCCAACGGCAGAGATTAATTAGTTGAATAAAAATTTACAAAAAATTTACAAAAATCCAAAAAAAAATCTGAAAATTTTTGTAAAAAATTGATTTTACTTTTCTATAAATACCACTTCTTCTCCATCTACCTTACACCACAATTTCATATTTTCTCAACTACTTTCAATCAAATTCCTATCTTTCTCTCAAAGTTTCAATCCAATTTTTTTTCTCCACAAAATGACTACTGATGCAGGTACAAATTGGTCGCTTCTTGAAGATGTTGCGTTGTGCACTAGCTGGGTTGAAGTTACTCATAGTTCGCTTACGGGTAATGAGATGCAGTTGTGAGAAATGTGGAGTTTAATTCATACCAAATTTCTTGAGAAAATGGGTGGGAAAAGAACCAAAGAATCGGTGTCCAGTCGTTGAAAATTACTTAGCCATTCCTTTAGTACATGAAGAGACACATTGGCACAAGCTAGTAGTAATCTTCGAAGTGGGGAAAATTACTCGGATGAGATAAGAATATATAATTATTTATTTGTATTATTTATGTGTTACCTAATTTGATTATAATTATTTGTTTGTATTATTTATTTGTTACCTAATTTCATTATTATTCATTTGTTTGTATTATTTATTTGTTACCTAATTTCCTTATTATTCATTTGTTTGTATTATTTATTTGTTACCTAATTTGATAAAAATCTTATCGAAATCCATCACAAAAATAATTGTTTTTTGGATAAAATGACACGTGGCGCAACAAGAACAATTTAAAAATTCTTATCCGAAATTACAAGTAATTTTATTTTGTATTATTTAAACAAACAAAAAAAAACTAATATTTGATTGCCTATTGCCAGGGGGGAGGGCTCCAACGGTGGAGATGCAAATGGCAATTTACTATTCATTAAAGGCAGTTACTGTTCAATATGGTGGATTGAATAGTGGATTGCCAAGGGGAGAGCTCCATAAGTGGAGTTGCTCTTAGTATTTGTGTAGTGTAAAAGCATGTATTTGGTTGCTTGCCAAACAACAAATATTTTTTTTTTTTTAAGTGCCACTAACAAAAGAACGTTTGTGAGTCAAAGCGTTTTATAGAGTAGCAATACCAAAAGTCCTTAATAATTTTATTTAACGGTTAGGATGAGCTCAACATCAAACCATCCCAATAGACCCACACATATGCTCTCTCATTTTATTTTTTTCATACAGTAACGAAATCAAGCATAATAAAAAATTACGAGTTCGTATTAACACCCTCTTTCTTATAAGACCCGCACAACGAAACTCAATATCCTGGGAAATCGCACTCTCCCAAAATGACGCTTCCACCTTCTTCTGTGGTCTATAATCTCTTAATTCCAAATTCTCAAAAAATATATTTTTTTGTTACATTGAAAAAGTGAAGATTTGGGATCCTCCAGAAAACTTGACCTTTGCCAAATGGTCAAAATTAACTTGGGTACCTTTCACTTAAATGTTACAATGCTCATGATATGCTCTCCTCTACACATATCGCGTTATCAAAAATTGGTGCTGCTCATGCCAATTTTACTACTACAGTGGGCTTGTTTCAAACGCTTCTTTAAAACACAATTTTTTTTTACAAACAATAACATTAGTGAATTAATTGTTAGTTGTTATCAAGAAGAAGGTTGGTAGGAAACGTACCCTCATCAGGTTGCATAAACATAATTGTTTTCCGTCACTGCATAAAGCATCATTTACAACACAATTCGTTTTGTGAGTCTCATAAAAATGTCATATCCGAGCACTAAATGATTTTTTAACCTAGTGGATGACAAGGATACTATAATGACCACAGACATAGATGAGATACCAAACTAATGAGTTGTCAAAACATAAAAAAATCATTTGTTATAAAAATTATATTTCTAAAATTTGTCTTTTCTCTTTTACCTACTGTTAATTTTATTTTATTGGTGAGTTTAGAGAAGTGGAGAGTGATGTGCAGATAATTTCGAGAGTGATATCCAGAAAATATAATATTTACGTTCAATTAAATGTCCAAGTGGTGATATCTCAACTTAAATAAGTCAAGCTAGGTAAAGAAATTTAAATTTTTGATGTCGCGTGATAAATTTAGGACACTAGCTCGTCGAAGTCCCAGTTGCATTTGCATATAAGTTTCTCTCAAGTTCTGGTTCGAAGAGAAAAAAGGGAATGCCTTCCAGAAGTTACCGCAGTAGAAGTTGGAGTTTATAGTATACACAACGATTTCTTAAACATGAACATCATTCAACAAAATGAAACCATACACAATCTGTAAGAACTGTCTTGAAATAGAAAGTATATTTTATTCTCTTTTTCTCTAGCTTCCCCTTGTTGTGGAACTTGTTTAAATATGCATATATGCATGTCTTACAAGTCCTTGAAATTAAAGAAACATTCATGATCGTGTTATGTCTTTGAGATATATATGGCAAATGTAAGAATATTCATATGATTTCCTCTTACATGGATTCATGTGAGTTCATCAAGCTATGGATTGCAGTCAATCTTAGTGAATTAGCTCTACATATAGTTATACTTCTTCTTAGGATGCGTTTGTTGTATCGGATTATCTCGGACTGGACTAACTTAAGGACTAAGTTAGACTGGCTTAGACAGACTAAGCTGGATTGACCTAGTGATGCGTTTGGTGCAATGTCGGATTAAAAAATAGGATAATTAATAACTATAATATTATATTATATTATATAATACACATATAATAATATTTTATTATTAATTCAATAATATTTTATTACTAAATCAAGCTTTTTCTTTTTTATTTCCAAAGCAGACACTCCACCTCTCTCTCCGGAGAGTTCTTCCCTTTTCTTCCTCTTTAGTTTCGTCCCCCATCACTTCTTTTCTCCATCTTTTTTTCCTGCAACACAACATCCTTCAAACCAATTTTCTTGCAAATTGTCCCCGTGCAACTCTCCCCTCCCTCTCTGTCTCTCCATTTCTCTTTGTCCCAAAGCTACTATCTCCCCTTCTCTATCCATTCTTTCCGAGATTTTTTGGGGAAAAGAAAAAAATTTAGGAAATTTTCTGGGAATTTTCGGGAATAAGGAAGAATTTTGCTATTGGGATTGTTGTTGCTATCATTTTGCATATATGTTTTTGAATTTTGGTGTTGAGATTTAGGCAGTGGGTGGGGCTGGGTTTCAGATTTGGACATGGGTTGGCAAACGGAGTCACCCAGAAGCATTCTTGCAGATTTGCAGTTCACAATACTTGTTGCATGCGATCGTCCTACCCAAGTTTGGAGACGGGATTAGCAATCCTTGGTTTTTGGGGGGCTTAGCTAAGACTGGCTAGGCCCTGTTTTAGTCGGGGCGAGTGCGAGCTAGTCTCATTAACTCTTAAGCCCTATGAATAATAAACACGGGACTGGATTAACTTTTGGTCCAATCTAATCCAATGAACTTTAGTGAAAGAAAACAAACACCCGCTTAGGGCTTTGTATCCGGATAAAGTAAACCATATTGGAGGGGAAAATGTAAATTAAGTCACATGATTAATGGAACAGTAGGCTTAATGAAAAATATAGGTATCTGCTTTGTTGATGGGCTGGGTAAGGCAGTTGTCAATATGGAAGTGGGACATGACCCTCTTCTTGGTACAAATATGGCATTATTGTCCTTAGCATTATAACTAGACAATACGACGTGGAGTAAATATGTGAGTTACTGACAGAAGCAATTAGGGTTTCGTGTCCTCGTTCTTCCCCCTCCATATATAACACGAACTACCGATTCTTCTGTAGTATCTTCGTCCTACGACACTCCACTTGGCGTGTTTACATACCCGTAATCAGAATCAAAACAAGGAGTTGAATTCCGATTACAGAGTATTGAAGTGTTTACCAACCCTAGGGGAATCAAAAGAATCGTGGGGCCCACACAAAATAAGGAATCCAACTCCCCAAATTGGAGGAATTGGACTCCTTAGGTGGGTGGGGTATTTGGATTCCGGGTGAGTGAAGGAATCAAGAATGTATTTTTTCTACTTGTTATGACCCTCTCATTATTTCTAAAATTTCAAGTTTGCCACTCAACCCAACAGCCCACCACTCCCCGCGCACCCTGCCTTCATGTGTCTGCGCCTCACTTTCCAGTTTCCACCTCCCCGTGCAACCGTGCTTCACTTCCCAACCCACCAACTTAAGAACCCCATCCATGTATCCCGCAATTCGGATTCAAAAATCAGCCACCCAAACCCAGAAAAATAAACAATTCAAATCCAAACCCACAAATCTGTGGAAGCAATCACTCAAAAAACCCAGAAATCATGAAATACTTCGCAGGTAGAAGAGGTGGTGGCTATGGGGTAGGGTGCATGGGGAAGATGGAGGTGAGGGTCAGAAGAGGAAAGGTATGCAGAATTGCAAAGAGGGGAGAACTGTTGTATACTTCAATTCAAATGGGTTTGAATAAGAGCATTATTAAATTGTTTAATAATTTGGTATTGGTAATGCAATAAATTTGTATACAATTTAAAATTTTTGGAATAATGGCATCAAATAAAACACATTAAAATGTTATTAAAAATAAATATACGGATGAAATAAAACAAAATAGAAAAAGGGTATTTTAGTAATCATATTGATTTTTATTCCGATTTAGGTGAATTAGTAAACAACTTATTTGAACTCAGTTTTATTCCTACTCCGATTCCAGAACATTTAAGTAAACAGTTTCAACAGGAATCCAATTCTAATTCCTCCTCATTCCAACTCCTCCTCAATTCAATTCCTCATCAATCCAATTCCTCTTATTTTGATTACGGTTACGTAAACGAGATGTTAGTGTTTCAACAATGACATAGTGACCGAAACACGTGTTGAGTTTTTCTCCGTAGGAAATGACTAGACCCTAGCCGAACACGTTCTTTTGCCGCAGTGCTGATGAGAGCCGGTGTACGGCAAATTCCGTTGGCAGGTCCCTGTGATGCCTTTAAGGACGTTGGCATTGGCTGTGAAGTGGCTAGAAACTATTTGTGAGGGTTACACGAACGGTTGTTGAAGACAAGGTTTGGTTCTACCGATCTTAATCCGAACCTAACTTGTTAATTATGTTTGATAATTTTGCTTGATTCGTGGCTGAGTTTACAGTATCCCTTGGACTAAAAACTCAAAGGAATAATGTGATCGTTACATGTTGAGATCCAGAGTGCAAATTGTTTCCCGGCTTAATGAACAAATAAAAAATCAATCGCGATATCCTTGCATACATTTTGTAGTGAAGTTCTCAAAAGCATGAACGGATCATCAAGCATCAATTTTAAAACATGAAAAAGGCAGCAGTCAATTTGAGAAAAGAAAACATTCAGCACGCCTTTCTCAAACTTCTCTCTTTCCATTACTATGAAACTTTCTTCCAAAATCACATGACAGCAGATAGCTTGTAACGGCTATGTTCTTTGTTTATGTTATTGTAAGTTGTCATTCGTCTGGGGTGAATTTTTTTTAATCCTTTTTGAAGTTCTATCCATCACGGCATCACCTACAAGATGGATGCATTCGTAAATAAAAAAAATATCAAAAATAACAAAAAGCAATAAAAATCATAAACGAAGAATATTGTGTGTAACAAAAATATTGTCACATGCATATGATATGCTCCACTTTTGTGTGTGAAACTAATTTAAAAGGAATGTGGATTAAAGAAAGAAGTTTTTTTTTTTTTTTTTTCAAAATTAGAGGATGTTAGGATTATCCTTGGGTGAAGCTTTGAAAACAAAACTGTAAAATTTAGTTTGTGTGATTTTACTTTACTGCCCATGATTTTGTACTATGACAGAAGAAAAAATTATCTTTTTACCCTTTTTTGGTTGACAATGAGAGTTTTATTAATGTAGTTAAGATTATTATATTTGTGTAAATAGTTTATCTATATTTTGAGTAAATTATTTTTGTAAACAAAACAAAGGGTAAATTATTTTCGTAAAAAAAAAACAAATAAAAAAAATATTTTAGTAAAATGAACAATAGGTTTTTTTTTTTTTTTGACAAACAATAGGTAAAATATTTGTTAACACGGGTAAATTTTTTCAGTTCGCATAGTTTAAAAAATTGTAGACAGCAAACAAGTAATTAGGTGCATTATAGATATCTGAAAAAATACAAAATATGTGACACATCCCGTCCCGAAGGTGGGGCGTGCTGGCCGTCACGTGAGCGTGACGTAAGCCATGTGCATAGTGCGGGAGCAAGATTAATCAAAAGGATACGAACAATTTAAAACCATGCAACCAGCAACCCAATTAAAAATAGTGTGCTAGTGCGAGAATTAAGAAGGTTTACACAACCAGAGCATAAATGGTCTACGTGCAGTCAAGCAGAAGTACTAAATAGAAATAACACCAGAAAGTGGTCCTACATAAGTGAATTTTGTCAGAACTTCCGATGAGCTCCTTGTATGCCACCAACGAACGTTACTTAATACCTGGAGGGGCGAAAAACAAAGTTGAGTGGGTCAGAAACAAATCTTTTCAAAACCTTTCTTTTCTCACTCAAAAGTTATAACCCCTCGCCGTAAAACCTGTATAATTTCCCAGAAATAAAGTATATACTCATATATATAATTCTCAAAATCCTGCTGGAAAATATGTATGTATGAAAGTATGTATGCCATGCCAAAGTATCATAATTGAATGCCAAAGCACAACTCTGTGAATGTGATTGAATACTAAATAATCAACTCAGCCCTCGGCTATATATAGCTCATAACAATCATCATATCATATAGCTCATACTCATCTCAATCACATCATCATATATATACCTTGCACACACATCAATACCACCTCTAGTGGTCTGCACAACATCATTGATAAATAACTAAATGTCGACTACCGCACATACGGCACCAAGGTGCATTTCCTCTACCAAAGTTCCCCTGCCTCTGGGATCTGGAATCTCTGAAAAACCTACCACCTCCTTTCTGACCTGTGGAACTAAAACCTTCACTGGAAGAACTAGAACTAGTCTCACTACGCTTAAAGCTCTGAGTCTGGCGAGGCCCTTGTAAGAAATGACATTTACCCTTATCCTTATTTTGATTCCCATTTTTCTCTTCCTCTTCGTTGTCACTGGGTAAATTCTCAAAATCCTCAATCTGAAGTAAAGCTTCATAAAACTCATGATAAGTAGCACAGGGAATCGCAGTCGCAATGGTACGCCATTTCTTCTTCGTGCCCAACTTAAAACGACGTAGCATCTCAACCGGATTAGCAGCAACTTCCGGATGATAACGAGATAGATCAGTAAATTTCATGTAGTACTCGTTAGCTGAGAGCTTCTTCTGCCTCAAACTAGTGAACTCCTGTTTCTTACGATTAATGTAAGCAGGAGGAATGAATCTCTTATAGAACAACTGCTTAAATACCTCCCAATCCTAAATTCTTCCTGGGGTAACTCATCAGCCAACTGACTCCACTATAAAGCTGGTTCCTTACCCAAAAACCATGAAGTCGTCTCGACCCATCTGTCTGGAGATAGACTCCCCTGACTCTGCATCAGCCTGAAAGTCTTCTCAATACACATCAACCATTTCTCTGAACCCTCGAGGCCTTTATTCCCCATAAAAGTGGTTATTTTCAAACTATGAACCGACTCCGGAGGGGTCCGTTGAGGCGGGCGAATAACTGACTGAATAACATTCGCTATAGCTTCCCCTAACTGAGCCATATCAGGGAAACTGTGTTCATCTGAACAACGTGGTTCTCTAAGAGGCGGCATAGTTCGGACAGAAACACAAAGATGATTAGAATATTCACAAGATATGCAGGACTGCCAAACCTTGCTCTGATACCAATCTGACACACCCCGTCCCGAAGGTGGGGTGTGCTGGCCGTCACGTGAGCGTGACGTAAGCCATGTGCACAGTACGAAAGCAAGATTAATCAAAAGGATACGAACAATTTAAAACCATGCAACCAGCAACCCAATTAAAGATAGTGTACTAGTGTGAGAATTAAGAAGGTTTACACAACCAGAGCATAAATGGCCTACGTGCAGTTAAGCAGAAGTACTAAATAGAAATAACACCCGAAAGTGGTCATACATAAGTGAATTCTGTCAGAACGTCCGATGAGCTCCTCGTATGCCACCAACGAACGTTACTTAATACCTGGAGGGGCGAGAAACAAAGTTGAGTGGGTCAGAAACAAATCTTTTCAAAACCTTTCTTTTCTCAAAAGTTATAATCCCTCGCCGTAAAACCTGTATAATTTCCCAGAAATAAAGTATATACTCATATATATAATTCTCAAAATCCTGCTGGAAAATATGTATGTATGAAAGTATGTATGCTATGCCAAAGTATCATAACTGAATGCCAAAGCACAACTCTGTGAATGTGATTGAATACTAAATAATCAACTCAGCCCTTGGCTGTATATAGCTCATAACAATCATTATATCATATAGCTCATACTCATCTCAATCACATCATCATATATATACCTTGCACACACATCAATACCACCTCTAGTGGTCTGCATAACATCACTGATAAATAACTAATATGCTCTAGTGCTACAATCACGTGAAGACTGAGCGATAAATCGTCGGTCACCTACGAGTCGAACCTACCTATAGTGGCCTATTCGACAGGACTGAGCACCTAACTTGGATCCAAGGCGAGCATACGGTGCGGGAGGTGAACAACACGTGAAAGACTGAGCCCCTCTCTGGGCGGGAGCACTAATATCAGTGTGCAGGTTTATGAGCTTTAATCATATCACATCACATCATTCGTTCTCATTAACTAGTATATAAACTTACCTGCCACTTACCTGTACGTCCTCAGCACCAACATCAATATAAGCAATCAATAACGCATAATAAATAAATAGATACTTTGCATGGCATTTCATATCACATTTCACTTAAACTGATTTTCTGGGAAAAACTCATTTATATAGATATATAAGGAAAACAATTGCCCACTCACTGATAAGTAGACGGGTCGTAACCCCCGTGCTTAACCTGGCTACGCTCGTCCTCCGGATAGGTCTCGCCTATATGAGAAGTAACTGAAATAACGTTAATTAACGCACATAATCGAAATCTTAGAAATAACTTCTCATACATTGCTCAAATTGGGTATATGAATATACCACTGTGATCTACACAATCTCAGGATCATCCCCATATTTTTAGAAAAACTTTCCGACCATCCACGCGCCGGCCATGCGCGGCCACGTGCCTGGCACGTGTAACAGTACAGTAACACCGTTAGGAATATTTCATGGAATATTCAATTAATTAACTAATGGAAACTGTTAAAGATAACTGACGGCGTTAGCATTTTCCGTCAAAACTGACGGAATATTCCCCTGTTTTCTCCGGTGGGTCGCCGGCGACTGTTCGCCGGTTTCTGGAAAAACTTCCAACTATGGTTTCTTCTCCATTTTTGCACCATTTTCTACGTACTTTATACCAAAATGAAGATCTCACAAAGATGAACACAACCATACCTGACTCGACCCCCAACTCGCTGGGGATTCGCTGGAAAAAGCCTCGATAATTCCGGCCAAAACGAAAACTCCCCAATCTCGCGATTCCGACGTCCAAAATCTTCAAACGAACTACTCCGAGTTTCGTAAGGACCTCAACAAGCTTCCTATAAGCTTCAAATTCCCTGAAAAACAATATTTCACGTGTGCATGAACAGTGATAAAATCGGAGGTTGTGGGAACTCGGGTTTTCAAAAGCTTTCTTACCTGAAACTTGTACCAATGTGTTTGTAGGGACGAGATGGACACAATGGTGGTCTTCACGTCCTCGATCTACTAGTTTTGGGGAGGATTTGGGTTTGTCCGAACAAGAGAGAGAAGAGAGAAAGTGTCTGTGAGATAGAGAGAGAGTCAGTACGGGAGTGAGAGAGAGAAAGAGAAGTGAGGTGAATGTGTGTGTGTGTGTGTGTGGTCCAAGTACAACCTACCAAAATAAGTGGACCCACTTCCAAACTTAAACACACACATACCTTAGTTAACGTCCAAGGGCATTTTAGTCTTTTCACGTCCGTCGTACGAAATTTCCGGGACAAGCTGTTACAATATGTGAAGTCAAACATTATTAAAGAATGTGCTTAGATGGAGCCTAATCAATAGGGATGGGCAAAATACTTGCAATTATGGGTAACCGTGATTATTCGTCCATTTAAAATTTACGATTACGGTTATGAGTAATCATTTAGATAAATAAACTATTATGAGTATACCCGTTTAGTAATCAGTAGACTTTATTTAAGAAAAAAAAAGTTATATAGAATTTAAGTTAGAAAAAATTAAATTTGAAAAAGTAAAGTCACGTTTTGATTAAACATTTTCTTAAACACGTAGTCACGAAATGTGGCTTTCACTGTCCAGTGAAGAAATTTTTTTAAATAACACTCGAAAGCAAAGACAGAGCTAGACTTGGCTGGGCCAATCTCTAGCAATTCGTAAAGGCCTTGGTCCCATTAGCCATAGCCCACCCTAAACCTCGAACATGGGCCTCAACCCAACCATCCAATCACGTGGCCGAAAGTTGGCCTCTTTCCAAAATAATGTATTAGAACATGTTTAAAGAAAATGTGAATTGACTCGTGGTTTTTTTCAAGCTTTTACATTAATTATTAAGAATTTTTAATATTTTGAGTTCATCCAAAAAATATTATTAATGATGAATATTTGCACATTTTAACCACCTCTTAAAACATTGTTCACGAAGGTATTTACGGTTATAAAATCGAAAACGACGATTTAGTGATCATCAAAGCGTACAGAATGCGCCACGAGTGTTCGTATATATTTTTCACATTTTTTGCACAGTAATTTTACTTATTATGAATTTTTAATAAAATTTAAAGAGTCAATTGACACGTGGCTGTACAAAATAGTTGCAGTTGTCCATGGGCTTACTGGGAGCCGATCAATTTTTGACGCGTGTGATCGATGTCATTTAATGATATTTTATTTTCGTTTTTATTTTGTTGTTAAAATGTCTTTAGCAGGTTTTTGTGTAAGAGCTCCCAATTTATATAAATATATATATATATATATAATTATTTATATATAGGGAATTGTTATTAGTACTTCAAAAATCTTATTCTACACTCCAAACTTTATATATTATGAAAGAAAAATACACTTGTGAGGAGTTTTGAGTGCCAGTAACACCTCCCTATTTGATCTACAACAATGCTATGTTCCTGAATTTTACGCAGTTATGGCTACCGGCATGCATGGTTATTTGTTGCTCAGCACCTCTACAAAAACACAGGCAAAAAGAATAACAGGACAAAATTAAAAGGACCAAGAGGACTGCACACACTCTCTCTCTCTCTCAAGGACCAAGAGGACTGCAGGGGGCAGGGAGGTACTGTGCGCGCGCGCGCTCTCTCTCTCTAGACACAGCTGGGCGCCACTACACAATATTGAGAAAATAATATCCTTAGTTTATCATTACTTAAATCCTTTTTTCATTTGGTTGCCCAATTTTCTACTTCGCATCACAAGCACTTGTATTTGTATAGTGTAATAGAATCTATTTGGTTGCTTGCCAAACAATAAATTGTTCTTTTTATAAAAGTGCTACTTACAAAAAAAACGCTCGTAAATAAAAGTTTTTTTTATGAAGAAACATAACCAAAACCACTTAATAATTTTATTTAATAGTTAGGACACTAGCTCGTCGAAGTTTCGGTTGCATTTACATATAAGTTTCTCTCAAGTTCTAATTCGAAAAGAAAAAAGGGAATGCCTTCTTTCTCGTGGAAGGGCAAGAAGGGCAAGCAGGAGGAAAGTGGATTGTCATTGACACTGTTATGTTGTGCTCATTGTAGGATCGTTGTTTTTTTGTTGTCGAAAACAAGTTTTGATTACGTATATACTCTAGTTATGGTATGTTTGATTTTTCGCATACACCTTGCACCACAATATTTGTGGAAAACTGAAAATTATTTTGTTGTTATGGAAATTTCCAGTAGCCATACGAGGGCTCAAACTTTCCGTAGTGTGTATTTTGACTAAATTATTGAATGACCAAGGCCATTTTTGTGTTTCCTAGTAGATTATATGAATTTTGTACTTCTGTATAACATCTGCCATTACATGCCTCATTGATATTGTTAGTTCCTTTCTCTTTGGTTTTTAATTCTGTGTTTCTTTATTTATTTAGGCACAGTGATAGCTCATGCTCTTGATGAGAACGCTAGAGCTTACTACACTTTTGCAGGCTCATTGTGGTTATTTGTCTAGTTGAAATTTTCTTGGTGTTACACTGGGTTGGGGTTGAGTTTCAACCCGTAGCACAAACCTGTCTTAAATGTATTTTAGATCTCATATTGAGTATTAAATTTAATGGTCGAATATAACAAGAACAAAAGTTCCATAATGAAATTAGGTTGGATAGTGGCCGGTTCAGGAAAATAACTTGCATAACACGATTATACTGTCACGTGACATTTTGTGCCAACGAAATAAGGACATGTGGATGCGGGAAGAGACCATGGAGATGAGAATAAAAAGGTTTGCATGAGTAATTAATTTTCGTAGCAGACTTCTATATAAGGAGTTGATGTTCATATTTGTGTTCGATTCCTAATTTTGCAAAAGAGTATGTTGTAAATAGAACTGTTTTTAAGAATTATGATTCTTTCTAATATAAACGAAATTTCAACAAAAAACCCCCCAAAATCACAGAAAAAAAAAATTTGAACAGAAAAATCATTTCGAAATCCAAAGTCACACTTCTAAACACATAATATTCAAACCAGAAAATTAAACGAGCCTTGATCAGTTGCATATACATTGTTCATTCAGTTTTAATTATTTTCTTTTTCCATGAATGACAACCACTTGCCAAACGCACACAAAATAAGACAAATATATTTGTAAAAAAACAAAAGAAATAAGACGGGACTCAAAATCAAAGGTAAAGAATAATAAAAGAGCCTCTCACAATGATATGGTTTCGGCGGACGCTTATATACATCTGCGTAGCGTTTGTATAGCACGTGGGGTTGAAAAATGAGATTGCTAGGGCTAGGGCCTGTGGCACCTTCTGCAACTCTTGTACATAAATTAATAAGCTTTCTTTTATATGTAAAACCTCACGATGCCTTTTCCTTCCTTTTTTTTTCTCACTTTCCTTTTCTGTGAAATTTTCTTTTACTTACGCATCTCTGGGGAAAAACCAGTTTTGCTTCTTCATCAATTAATTTCTTTGGTTTAGGTCTATTTTGCCCCTCGACAGAAAACTGGGAAACACAGAGTGAGTGAGAAAGGCTGCTGTACGGCTAAGCATAAATGGGAGGAATATTAACTTTGAGAAATTAATGAAATGTATGGTAAAAATTATATGTTGGAAACTTTATAGTTAATATTCCATACATATAATTCTTGGATCATCATCTGAAAAAGAATTTGGCTATCAATTTGACTCCAAATCAAATAGTTGGAAAATAAAGAAATAACAGTTTCTCACCTTAGCCTGCTACATGGCCATTGCGGAAAAGAGGACAATACCATATTGGATCATCATCCATCTCACTGTGGTCATGGCCAACTGGGCATTAACAAAAGGAACGATCTTCTACTCACTATGATCCTTTATGTTCTAATGGTGATAGATCCAGAACGTAGAATGTATTTTTCATGTGAGTATGGACGCATTCTTTTATATACACAACCATAACCAACTCCCATCTATCATGAGAAGCCAGTCCGCTTGATTCAACAGCGCAACCTCATACGTTAATCAAGAAGCATACAACAGCAACCGTTGTATCCACGTTCAAAACATGAATGTGGTTTGCCGTGTTTTCTCAAAATAATGGTAGTGTTTTATTTTTCTTAATAACTCTTATTAATTCTTATTATCTCATTGTATTTATCCTTGATAATTAGTTAAGTCCAATTAAGGTTACAACATTATAATCATAACTTACTACATGACAACTTTTAAGTGGTTGCTAGCGCCACCCTAGTGGCATGTTACGCCCTAAACATGTTTTCCTCCACATTGTAAGTGGAAAACGTCTAACTTGATGAGAAAAAAAAACTCTAATAAGATGATATGATGCTTATTTTTTATTAATCACACATTATATAATATGCCAATTTAATTTAAAAGTTAGTCTATATAACATTATTATTTGATAATCTCTTTCCATCACTCTATTTTTTTTTTTGGTTCAGACAGATTTTTTTCCCGCAACGGATTTGGAATTCCCCGTCAGATTTTCCTGCAAACCCACACCAAGCCTACTCGCAACCCACTTTTCAGACCATATTTTTCAATCTCTTCCCCTCGGCATCTGTCCACAATTGAAAGCACCCGCCTAATTTTTAGAAAAAATGGAGATGGAGGGATTGCAGTGGCGGCTGGGGTGTCTTTGGATGCAGTTACGTGCGGCGGGATGGATTGGGGGTGGGAGTCGAAGATCACAGCCTGGACACGGCGGTTATGGAGGAAAGACAAAGGAGGTGGGGTGGTTTCGAAGAAGGAAGGGGGAAGGGAGAAAGAGGAGGAAATAAGGAGGGGTTGCCGCTGGGAAGCGGGAGGTAGAAGATGAATAGTGGGGGGCGGGGCCCACTATGTTAAAAAAATTTAAAAGGAGAATGGGTAACGGGGAAGGGAGAAAGAGGAAAGAAAAGCAGGGTGGGTCACCAGAAGATTTTAAACGACGCGCGGCAACACCTGATAAGGCCACGTGTTATTTTTAATTTTTTTTCTTTAAATTACTAAAAACTCAATAAAAATCCTTAATAATTGCCCATTAATTTTTAAAAATATGCAACCCTCGAGATTACATCCTTTACTCTTTGATAATGATTAGATCATCGTTTGTATTTTTGACATCCGAGGCAGTCACGACGTCTTTGTTAGTGAATCAATCCTTAGATTCAAGCCGCAACTTACAACCCCGATGTCGTTGCTGGTGAATTAATCCCCAAAATCAATGTCGTTGCTGGTGATTTAATCCCCAAAATCAATGGATGTTGGAGCTGAGTTTTTATAGGGAGTAGATAAGAATTTAAGAGGGGAGAAAATAAAAAAAGAAATAAAGTCAAGAGAGATGGGTATAAAGGTATAATAGTTATTTTCTAACTAGCTTAAATCCATGTGAAATGCTTTATTGGTGTATGAATAATTATTATAAATATTTGATTATGTCATAAAAAAAAATTGAGTATTGATTTATGACTCATTAGTAAATATTTTATTCACCTTTAGCTAAATAATCTAAAAATTTAAAAAATATATTAATTTTCTCTTTCTTACATTTTCTTTTCTCTCTCTTACGTGTCTCACTCTTTTGCTTCTTCTTCATCTTCTTCCTCTTCCTCCGCACCTTCACACCATCTGAACCTCCGAAACCCCAACTACTCCCCACCACCCACCCTTCGAAATCCTAAAATTAATTAGTAAATCAAAATCAAAAGTGTAGAACTTGCGTAAGTAAGTTTCCTTCAAATTTAGAAATATTCATAACTTGGAAGTAATTTTTCTAGGTATATGTCAAATAATACTTTACATTTCCATGCGCCTCTCCACGTATAAAAGAGTACTCAAGTCAAATGTAAAAATAACATATTTTGGTTTAATCCGTGAGGTACGTGTGATCGTTGTGCTGAACACATGTGCCAATAAATAGTATCTTAACACATTAAAGCTCACTTAAAAATCTATGATGCAACTCTATAATCTGCATTGCTAAAACGAATAGTAATTAAACGCAATTTGAGAAGAAAAGAAAGGAGGATAGTAAAACCGAATTATCCAAGGATTAAAGAAGCTTCTCATTTGAATGTCGCTAGATGGGCTATACTTTCGAAATTCAAGGATCATACACTTAATAATGGGCTACGCTGCTCATAATTTGTTGTCACTAGCAGCATAGCCATCACTTAAGGTGTCAGTCTTGGTTTTCGAAAATTAAGGCGTCCGAGTCCCATCGCAAACTACAAAGGCAGCAGCCGTCGATATGAAACATTATAGTGTGTGACTGAAAGGTCCTTGTGTTTGAAAATCACTTTCTGTTTGTGTGGTTGGGCCATTTCTTTTGGGGATACACTAGAGAAATTTTTTATTTTGATCGGAACATAAGTAGTATATTATATGTTTTTATATAAACGGTGAAATTTTTATTTTTGAACTTTTTAACTTCCATATTTCACTATTTATATAAAAACACGTAATGTTTCATTTCGTGTTTCGACTATAATAACAAATCTCTCGTACACTAGAACAAATTAAAAATGTTATGACTTAAATTGATATTTGTTGGATATTTGAAACATGCCATTAATGTGAATTGCAATGTGCTTTGGTTGTCGTGTAATAGCGAGGTTTTCGTGTAAGAGCTCCCGCTATATATATATATATTATTTATATATCACACATATATTAGATAAGTGAATATTTGATCTACAACAAGGACCCTACAACAATGCTACTCTTCCTGACTTTTACTCAGGTATGGCTACCGGCATGCATGCTTATTTGTTGCTCAGCACCTCTACAGGAATACAGGCAGGAAGAATAACAGGACAAAATTAAAAAAACGAACAGGACTGGAGGAGGGCAGGGTAGTGTACTCTCTCTCTCTAGACAGAGCTGGGTGCCACGTTGTGTACTCTCTCTCTCTAGACAGAGAGCTGGGGGTGCCACGTAGTGTACTCTCTCTCTCTCTCTAGACACAGAGCCGGGCGCACACTCTCTCTCTCTAGACTGGGCGCCACTACATAATCCACCCTCTCTCACAGAGAGCTGGAGCCACCACATAATTTCATCATTTTCATTTCAGCCATGGCAACACCACCACCCACCACCCAAGGCAATGCACCATCCCTCCCACCTGTGAACCCAGAAATTAGCGCGCCAAAACATTGGCGGTTTCTTTCACCACTCTCCTTGCTCTTGGAGGGTTGTTGTTTTCTATCGGTACCAGTAGTCCGGGTACCTTTGTGAGCCGTAAAGCTCACAAAATACTGCTCTATATTGTGGGTTTCTCTCTGGGTTCCATATTCTATGGATTGGTATTTTTGTCGGCCAGACTAAAATACCCTGTGTACATATGGGCTGCGTTATCCGTGACCTGGGTAACGTTCTGGTTTGGCGTCAATCAAGACGTTCATCCCAAAAAGGATTTCGTCAGGATGGTGTTAATCATTAACTCTGTTCTGGCAGCCCTAATCTTTTTAAAAACAGTTGGAGTGTCTGAAAGCCTTCAGTTTCTGAAGAAGAACCTATCTTTTTGGGGTCCAACAAGAGGTTTTCTCAGCCACATAGAGAAAGCTAATCCATGGCTTGCCAACTGTCTAGGTATGAATTTTTTTACAATTATTTCTGTGAAATATTTATAAAATTTCCTTTTATATTAATAATTTTTTATTTATACAAGGCTTTGCCGCACCCCCTGCTGCCGATGCTCCCGCACCCCCTGCTGCCGATCCTGCCGCTTCTGCTGCTCCTCGTGGTGGTGGAGTTCAAGAAGGTCGTGTTTAGGGTAGGTAGGGTTCAGGGCAGGGTTTAAATATTCTATATTTAAAGACTTTTTGTTGGATTACTGTAGTAACTTAGATTTATCATAGAGCAAATTTGACTGATGGAAATGTGATAAATGCAAAGATCTTGCGCGCAAGAGTCCTCTAAATTTTTTGTTTTTTTTATCTGTTTGTGATTTGGACAAGGCTTTTGTGAAGATTCGTCCCTAGAACAACTCCGATAAGAAACCAGCAACGAAACGGGCATAATCATCAATTTCCAGATGTATGAAAACCTTTGCCATTTTATCTTTAACATCACCAAGCTCCCTGCTTGTTCTAAATGTACATTGTGGTTATTTGTCTAGTTGAAATTTTCTTGGTGTTACACTTGGATATTTACATTGAAGACATCGTCGGTGACTTTTGATAGGGCGTCGGTTGGGTTGGGGTTGAGTTTCAACCCGTGGCACAAACCTGTCCTAAATGTATTTTAGATCTCGTATTGAGTTTTAATACAAGCGATTTTAAGAGGAAAGAATGTACTTGGATTGTTCTTGGATTACCAGATTAAATTTAATGGTCGAATATAACAAGAACAAAAGTTCCATAATGAAATTAGGTTGGATAGTGGCCGGTTCAGGAAAATAACTTGCATAACACGATTACACTGTCAGGTGACATTTTGTGTCAAAGAAATAAGGACATGTGGACGCAGGATTCAACCATGGAGATGAGAATAAAAAGGTTTGCATGAGTAATTAATTTTCGTAGCAGACTTCTATATAAGGAGTTGATGTTCATATTTGTGTTTGATTCCTAATTTTGCAAAAGAGTAATTTTGCAAAAGAGTATGTTGTAAGCAGAACTGTTTTTAAGAATTATGATTCTTTCTAATATAAACGAAATTTCAACAAACACCCCCCCACCCCCCAAAACAATCACAGAAACAAAAATTTGAACAGAAAAATCATTCGAAATCCAAATTTAGACTTCTAAACACATAATATTCAAACCAGAAAATTAAACGAGCATTGATCAGTTGCATATACATTGTTCATTCAGTTTTAATTGTTTTCTTTTTCAGTGAATGACAACCACTTGCCAAACACACACAAAATAAGACAAATATATTTGTAAAAAAACAAAAGAAATAAGGCGGGATTCAAAATCAAAGGTAAAGAAACATAAATAAAAAAATATTTAAAAATGCGTAACACCGTGATAATAAAAGAGCCTCTCACATGCGCGAAAGTGTCGGATTACATTTTAATTGCTCCTTGTTGGTTTTTGCTCTCAGGTGATTGTATAGTTGGGAGATGGCATGGGCAATAATGGAGGCATGTCTTTGCATGATATGGTTTTGGCGGACTCTTGTGTACATCTGCGTAGCGTTTGCATAGCCCGTGGGGTTGAAAAATGAGATTGCTAGGGCTAGGGCCAGTGGCACCTTCTACAACTCTTGTACATAAATTAATAAGCTTTCTTTTACTATGTAAAACCTCACAATGCCTTTTCCTTCCTTTTTTTTCTCTCTTTCCTTTTCTGTGAAACTTTCTTTTACTTATACATCTCTGGGGAAAACCAGTTTTGCTTCTTCATCAATTAATGTCTTTGATTTAGGTCTATTTTGCCCCTCGACATAAAACTGGGAAACACAGAGTGAGGGACAAAGGCTGCTGTACGGCTAAGCATAAATGGGAGGAATATAAACTTTGAGAAATTAATGAAATATATGGTAAAAATTTAATGGTCTATTTTGCATCTGAAAAAGAATTTGGCTGTCAATTTGGCTAACAACAGTTTCTCACCTTAGCCTCCTACATGGCTATTGCGGAAAAGAGGAAAATACCATATTGGATCATCAACCATCTCGATGACCAACTGGGCCATGTCCAATAATTAACACTATGAAAAGGAACGATCTTCTACTCACTATGATCCTTTATGTTTCAATGGTGATAGACTCAGAACGTAGACTGTATTTTTCACGTGAGCATGAAGGCTTCTTTTATATACTCACCTATTCACGTTCAAAACATGAATGTGGTTTGCCATGTTTCCACATATCTTTTCACATCAACCTGAATGTCCTCAAAATAAGGGTAGTGTTTTATTTTTCATAATAACTTATTAATTCTTATTATCTCATTGTATTTATCCTTGATAATTAGTTAAGTCCAATTAGGGTTCCAACATTATAATCATAGCTTACTACATGGCAACTTTTCCTGCAGTTACGTGCGGCGGGATGGATTGGGGGTGGGAGTCGAAGATCACAGCCTGGACACGGTGGTTATGGAGGAAAGACGAAGGAGTTGGGGTGGATTCGAAGAAGGATGGGGGAAGGGAGAAAGAGGAGGAAATAAGGAGGGGTTGCTGCTGGGAAGCGGGAGGTTGAAGATGAATAGTGGGGGCGGGGCCCACTATGTTAACAAAATTTAAAGGGAGAAAGAGGGAAGAAAAGGAGGGTGGGTCACGAGAAGCTTTAAAGTTTAAACCACTGGCGGCGGCACCTGATAGGGCCACGTGTTATTTTGTTTTTCTACACATCACTAAAAACACAATAAAAATCCTTAATAATTGCTCTACAAGTTTAAAAAATATGCAACCCTGGTGGTTACATCCTATTAGATCATCGCTTGTATTATTGACATCTGAGGAAGTCACGATGTTGTTGTTGGTGAATCAATACCTACATCCGAGTCGCCGCTTGCAATCCCGATGTCGTTGCTTGAGAATTAATCTCCAAAATCAATGGATTTTGATAGGCGGGTAAGGGCCACCGTCATTGAAATGGCGAAGTTTGCAGAGTGTGATAGGGAGAGAGTGACGAGGGTGTTATTGGTGTTTTAGTCAAAATACTTTCATAAAAAAAAAAAAAATTAAAGACTAATAAAGTTTGTCAAACAACATTAGTGGTCATGACCGAATTCTATTTTTCACACATAAATTATCAAAAATAAATAAATAAATACAATAGGCTAAAGGATTATTAAAAAAAGAGGATTATTAAAAAAAAATCACGTTTTCTAGTAGAAAGTGAAGTCTCATTGAACGAAATAATAATTACAACTCAGTTTATATAATTATCATTAACTGTTAATTAAATATAAACCGACTAAACTAAACAAGGATTAGACGAATAACAAATTTATAACCATACTTCTAACTGTACTTCTAACAGACTTCTAACTACACTTCTTGTACTCAGTGACCTACTTCTCTTTAATTTCATGTCACTAAACATGCATGTTTTTTCTATTAATCATGGTTCGTGTAACACTTTAAAGTTTTCGTGCGTGTTTATGTCCTACCTAATTTTTTTTTCAGGTCTTAGTTTTCCTTCTGGAGTGCATTTAACATAAGAAGTCTTTAGTAAAATAGCACCAGTAATTATGAGTCTTGGAGGATGGAGATGGAGTGTCATTTAATATAATTAGGACTCTACGAATCATATTGCCATGGGAAACAATCTCTACTAATTCCTATTTCTTCATTGACTACGAGTTTGATGGTCAACCCTAAACATTGACGGAGATGTTAGAATATAAGTAGGAATGTGTGTTATAGCCAACTATTTGGATTCATATTGGTGCGTATATAATTCTAATATATAGAGGTTTTGAATTATATGTAGGACTGAAACTCGTAGTCTATGTAATCATTATTGTCCTATATATATAGGAGGTCTCTGCTATCACAAAACACACTCTCTACATATTGAATCAAGCAACGAGAAGGTTTGCTATCGAAGTTGAGTCATGGTTTCTTTGATTTCGAGTTCTGCAGGTTAGTTAGTTCTTCTTCTCGTGTATATTTGTGATTTGTTAACTTACTCTTGATCGCTGGGGTTTATATATGGTTACTCTTGAAGGAGATGGTAGATATACGTCTTTTTGTCTCAAGGCAGTTTGTTGAACTTGTGTTGACACTACTATACCTTCTTGCATGTGTGGCCATTGTTTTATTGTTGCAGTAGATCCGTGTTTTATAGTTGGAAGAGCCCCGGTACCATTTTCGGATTCACCGCCGACTCATTACACTCTAAAAATAGAGTCATTTTCCTTGCTAAAGAATTGGCCGGATGGATTCGAGTCGGAGGAGTTCAAGGCTGAAGGATACGAGTGGTAGATATTTTCTCTTTTTTTTTTTTTTCACGATCTGGATAGTGGATTGGGAAACTGGCTAAAATGATCCGTTTTAAAATACTGATTGTTGAAATTTTTTGTGTGCGTCATTAACATCTGATCCCTATGTCATCGATATTTAATTATGATATGTTCGTCTTTGAGAGTTTATCTCTGATGATTTCAGACAATTTCCCTGTAATGCATACCTTATGATTTGAAGGAATATATATTCTTTTTAATTTACAGCATATGAATACATTGTTATGTGTGCTCTCACAGGAAACTGGTGCTTTACCCGAATGGAAACAAGGAGAAGAACGTGAAAGATCACATCTCAGTCTGCTTAAAAATGGCCGGAGTACATTTACTTCAACCTGGTTGGGAAGTATTTGTTGACTTTAGATTGTTTTTGCTTGATCAGAACAAGGGAATCTACTTGGTCCTTAAGGGTATATATGTATATATTATATACATCCATTTGAATTTAATCACTTCTCATGCATCCATTTGATATACCAGTTAATTTTGTGTTGCAATATAATACTCATATTTTTCTTTTTGGTCTGGCGTTGCATTGTTCATTATAGACGAAAATATAAACAAGATGTGCTTTCACGCGGCGATGCTTGATGCTGGTTTTGATAGAGTTATCCCCCTGGAAGCATTTACCGATCCTTCCAATGGCTATCTCATTGGCGACACTTGCGTGTTTGGAGCGGAGGTCTTTGTTTGTAAGGAAAGGAGAAGAGGCAAAGAAGAGTGTATCACACTCAACGCTCCTTTGATGTACAAGCATCCTTGGAGGATTGAGAAATTTTCCAAGTTAAAATATGAATGGATTGAGTCGAAACCATTCAATGCTGTTAGCATGAAATGGCACGTATATATCTCCGACAATCAAGCTTTAGTATTAAGTTTGCAATTGTAAAACCGGTTAATTAACGTTTACTCTTCCTTTAATTTGTTTGTTATTTCAGGAAGTTAGTGCTCTATCCCAAGGGACGTTTCGGTGGAAAGGGCAATCATGTTGCTCTTTACCTAGAATTGGTTGATCCAAAATCACTATTACCTGGCACCAAAATACTTACAGAGGTAACGTTTCGCATTATAAATCAAGAAGGGCATGGAGACCATTTTGTTCGCAAAGGTAAAGATTTGGCCTAAGGAGATATACAATTACTCAGTATCCGTTTTGGCTGCAGCAGTATTCTGAATCTTCAGAACCCTTTTTTTGTGTCTGCTTGCAGGCAAGCACCCGTTCAGTTCCTCGGGTTCATGTTGGGGTTGGACTTATTTCATTACGCTGGAATCTTTAAATCAGGCAGACGGTCGTTATTTGTTGAAGAATACTTGCTCAATAGAGGCAGAGGTCATTGTCCATGGAGTTGGTAAACAACTATTTTAGAAATGGCACATTTTTTCTTAATTTCTTTTGAGTTCTTTGCTGTTCTCTCCTGGTTGAATTGCTTTTGAGTTCTTAGCTGTTCTTCAAGCTATTTTAGAATTGGCACATTTTTTTTCTTAATTTCTTTTGTCTTTAGGAATTAAAGGTTCGAAAATAACAAATGCAATAAATCTTGAGAAAATAATGTCCTTAGTTTATCATTACTTCAATCCTTTTTTCATTTGGTTGCCCCAACACTCTACTTAGCATCAAAAGCACTCAGTATTTGTAAGTGTAAAAGCATCTATTTGGTCGCTTGCCAAACAACAAATTATTATTATTATTTTTAAAGTGCCACTTACAAAAAAATGCCCGTAAGTAAAAGCGTTTTATGTTGCCTCTAACAACAAGTTTGTGCCCGGTTATTTTTA
The DNA here is from genome assembly GCA_024362995.1 of Heteromeles arbutifolia. NCBI lineage: Eukaryota > Viridiplantae > Streptophyta > Magnoliopsida > Rosales > Rosaceae > Heteromeles > Heteromeles arbutifolia. The sequence goes on from JANCRC010000006.1 coordinate 28,970,970, forward strand.
AAGTAGCTACAACAAAAGCCCTTAATAATTTTTTTATCCCTTAGGATAAGCTCAACATCAAACCATTCCAATAAGACTGCTGGCCCAAGCAATGAGCATTTTTATTTTGCCTCTAACAGCAAGTTTGTGCCCGTTTATTTGGTCTGTTTCATGTTGGGAACACAACCAACTACTCTCACTCATTTCATTCTTTTTAATCTTAGATTCTTCATAAGTCTTTCATAAAGTAAAGAAATCACGTATGGTAAAAAATTACAAGTTCGTATTGACGTCCTCTTTCTTATTAGACCCACACAACGAAACTCAATATCTAGGGAAATCGCGCTCTCCCAAAATGACGCTTCCACCTTCTTCTCATTCGATGGTCTTTAATCTCTTAATTCCAAATTCTCAACAAAAAAAAAAAATTGGTTACATTGAAAAAGTGAAGATTTGGGAGCCTCCAGAAAACTTGACCTTTGCCTTTTTTTAAACAGTCAAACTTAACTTCGGTACCTTTCACTGAAATGTTACAATGCTCGTGCCTATTTTACCACTACAGTGGGCTTGTTTCAAACGCTTCTTGAACACAAATTTTTTTTACAAACAATAACATTAGTGAATTAATTATTAGTTGTTAGCAAGAAGATGGTCAGTAGGAATTGTACCCTCATCAGGTTGCATAAACATAGTTATTTTCCGTCACTGCATTAAGCGTCATTTACAATACAATTCGTTTTGTGAGTCTCATAAAAATGTCATATATGCGCACTAAATGATTTTTTAACCAAGTGGATGAAATGATACTTTAATGACCAAAGAAATAGATGAGATACCAAACTAATGAGTTGTCAAAACATAAAAAAAATCATTTGTTATAAAAATTATATTTCTAAAATTTGTCTTTTCTCTTTTACCTACTGCGTTAATTTTATTTTATTGGTGAGTTTTGAGGAGTGGAGAGTGATGTGCAGATAATTTGGAGAGTGATATCCAGAAAATATAATATTTACGTTCAATTAAATGTCCAACTGGTGATATCTCAACTTAAACACGTCAAGCTAGGTGAAGAATTTTAAATTTTTGACGGCGCATGATAAATTTAGGACATTGGCTCGTCGAAGTCCCGGTTGCATTTGCATATAAGTTTCTCTTAAGTTCTAGTTCGAAGAGAAAAAAGGGAATGCCTTCCAGAAGTTACCGCAGTAGAAGTTGGAGTTTATACACAACAACGATTTCTTAAACATGAACCTCATTTAACAAAAGGAAACCATACACAATCTGTAAGAACTGTCTTGAAATAAAAAGTATATTTTCTTCTCTCTTTTCTCCAGCTTACCCTTGTTGTGAAACTTGTTTAAATATGCATATATGCATGTCTTACAAGTCCTTGAAATTAAAGAAGCATTCATGCTCGTGTCTTGTCTTTGAGACATATATGGCAAATGTAAGAATATTCATGTGATTTCCTCTTCCATGGATTCATGTGAGTTCATCAAGCTATGGATTGCAGTCAAGCTTAGTGAATTAGCTCTACATATAGTTAGACTTCTTAGGGTTTTGTATCCGGAGAAAGTAAACCATATTGGAGGGGAAAATGTAAATTAAGTCACATCTGAATTAATGGAACACTTGGCTTAATGAAAAATATAGGTAACTGCTTTGTTGATGGGCCGGGTAAGGTAGTTGTCAATATTCAAGTGGGACAGGTCCCTCTTCTTGGTACAAATATGGCATTATCGTCGTTTCAGCATTATAACCAGACAATATGAAGACGAGTAAAGATGTGAGTTACTGGCAGAAGTAATTAGGGTTTCGGGGTCCTCGTTCTTCCCCCTCTATATATTAAGTAATCTACAGATTCTTCTGTAGCATCTTCGTCCTACGACAGCTCCACGCAGTGTCTCAACAATGGCGTAGTGACCGAAACACGTGTTGAGTTTTGCTTCGTAGGAAACGACTACACACTAGCCGAACACTTTTTTTCATCGTCCGCCACATCAAGCAAAATGACATTACAATTGGGAATATGTCATGCCTTCAAGGTTCTCAATTTCAACCAATCTTGCATGTCGTTGATCAGTTTCATATCAGGATGTGAAGTATCGCCCACAATGAATTAATGAACTGTGTCCTGGTTCTCAATCTAACTTAGGCCAGGTTCCTTCTTTACTCATTTCCTTTTCATGTTTTTGATAACATAAGCTACATTTTTTTTTTTTTTTGGAGAACAAGGAATCACATTCCAGGGCACAGAGGCCAAAGAGGAAACAGAAAGCCTACGAGGAGGCAAACAACAAGCAATAGAAAGCAAAGAGGCAGTGAAAGGAATTACAAACAGAGACGCTTCAACCAAGTGAAAGCGTCACCCTTGACACAGCCACCCCACAACTAATGAGGACAAGGAAGACCATCATTGTTCAAAACAAAAACAAGCGAAGATGGGGGCCTATCAACCCAAACAACATCACACAACTTCACACAATCTCGCGACGTAAGAACATCTGCCGCCATATTGGCTGATCTTGGAACCCAAGACCAGCGACAGTTTTGGAAGGCTTCCCCCAGTTATTTCACCCTTGCTAGAGTAGGTTAAGCCTCCTAACTGCCATTCTCAAGAGAAACAGTGAGGCAAGAGACAACTTCGAGAGAATCTTATTCCAGAATTACCTCAGAAAAGCTTAACGAGACACACAAAACGCACTCATGAAGCAGCGCCAAAGCCTCGGCAGCAGCAGCATTGGGAGCCGTGATTGAGTACGTTGCAGCTGCAATGAAACACGCCTCAGCGTCTCTCAAGACCACACCGACGAACCCCGACCTCGACAACTTGAACCAGCTGGCGTCAACATTAATTTTCGTAAAAGGGGATGAAGGTGGAGTCCAACGAGGTACCAGATTTGGGGTATGCCCAACACTCTCCCGCACCCCATTGTCTTCATCACATCCGGTTGCAGCTAAGAAAGATCCCACCGCATTGGAGATGGCCAAAACAACTTTTGTAGGGTTGATACGCACCTGGTTAAACACATAATCACACTGTGCTTTACAGATAATCCAACATGTACATTCGTTCAAACCCATAACCACTCAGTAGAAGTATCGGTATTATAGATAAAAATAGCCTGCAACCAACGAAACCACGAGCTAACAGCATACCTATTAATTTTATAACTCAAAACTCCTCCAAACCAAACAGATTGAACCCAGGGACAAAGGAGAAAAATATGTTCAGTGGTTTCATCATCACATTGATAAATAGGGCAGGTGGGGGAAGTGGAAGACCATCGCTTATAAAGATTAGCTTTCGTTGCAAGGGCATTATGCAGAGAACTCCATAAAAAGTGGCGAATCTTAGGTAGCACCTCAACCTTTCAGATACAATTCCATAACTCCTCAGGAACTGATCGAACATGAGGGAGGCGATGATCTCTCAAACTCAAAGACCTAGATTGAACCCATCTGTACCCGGATTTAACCGAGTACCGTCCATTCTTAGTAGCAGCCTAAATCAATCGATCCCTTCTACTTATATCCCCAATAGGTGTCACAGAAATCGCCTCTTGATCAGTGACCGACAGGAAAGGAAGCAGAAAATTAATATCCCATTGACGAGATTCAGGACAAATAAGTGTGCTAACCTAAAGATTTCTAGTCACCTCAACCTCGCCAAGCGGAGAAGGATGCCCCGAAGGGAGGGAGGGTAACCAACGGTCCACCCAAACTCTCGCATCCTGACCTCCCATTATGTGCTAGTGAGTACCATTAAGTAACAGATCACGACCCGTGAGCAGGCTGCCCCAGGCCCAAGATGCCCGACCCTCTTTTTTTGCATCCAAGAATGAGCAGTTGGGGAAGTACCGGGCCTTAAGCACCCTAGCCCACAGCGAGGACGGGTCACAAAGAAGACGCCAACATTATTTGGCCAGTAACGCATCATTGAACTCCTTGAAGTTTCGAAAGCCCAATCCACCCAAATGCTTTGGGAGTCCCAAGACCTTCATCGACACTCAGTTGATCTTTTTGTCGCCACCAGTGGTCCCCCACCAGAATCCTGCAACCAATACATCCAACTCCTCACAGACCATGACAGGGAATTTAAAGATGCTCATGGGATACGCAGGTATAGCTGGAGCCAATGCTTTGATTAAGACTTCCTTTCCCGCCTTCGAAAGAGTATTTTGCTTCCACCCTTGCAATTTCCCTACAATTCTCCCCTTCACATAGGCGAGGCCCCGTTATTTGAGTGTCCCCATAATGCCGATACACCCAAATACGTGCCCGGGTTATCAACCACCGGCATGCCAAAAATACTTCCCAAATCCTCATAGACACTTTTCGGAGTATTCGCCCCAAAAAACACACTGGATTTTTGCAAGTTTACTTCCTGTCCCGAGGCATCACAGTACGTCCGGAGAAGCTTGACAAGATACCTACAGTTTTTCTCATTGGCCCTCACAAAAATTAACGTGTCATCGGCAAAGAAGATATGAGATAAAACCAGCCTGGTGACACCCAATTGCACACCATTCAGATTTTTGTTCTCCACCGCAACTTGGATCATCCTCGAGAAAACTTCTCCAACCAGAAGGAATAAATACGGGGACAGGGGGTCACCTTGCAACAGGCCCTTTGACGGAGCAAACTTGTTTCCGGGTTGCTCATTGAGAATGACAGCAAACTTGACTGAAGTCACAAATCCCATAATGAGCTTTCTCCACTGACTGCAGAAACCCAATCTCTCCATTATAGCATCCAAGAAGTCTCATTCCACCCTGTCATAGGCCTTTTGCATGTCAATTTTGATTCCCAGTTCGAACTTGAGTTTCGATTTGCGCCCTCTCAGAAAATGAAAAACCTCATGGGCAATCCCGATATTATCCTGTATTTGTCTACCTGCCACAAACGCATTCTGAGAAGGGGAAATAAGCAGCGGCAGAAGAACTTTTAATCTGTTTGCCAGCACTTTGGATAGAACCTTATAAGAGTAATTGCAGAGGCTTATAGGCTAGAAGTGAGACATAGACTCCAGGTTCTGAACCTTGGGGATCATCACAATATGGGTGCTACTGAGCACAGTCGAGCTGACCACATCCTGCATAAGGTTCCGAACTAGATAGTTGACATCCTCCACTATAATATCCCAAAATGATCAGTAAAAAATCCCCTGAAAACCATCCGGGCCCAGAGCTTTGAAGCCTCCCATTTGTAGAGCAGCATCCTTAATTTCCTCCAAAGACACTGATGCCATAAGAGCCAAGTTCATCTCGTCAGTAACTCCCGGATTTAAACAATCCAGTAGGTTTCCCCAATCCCGATGTCTCCCCATCTTGAATACATTGAGGAAATGATCATCCACCAGCTGCCGGATACGGTTAGGATTCTCCACCCAAATATTATCACCATCCTTTATTTTCAGAACTGAATTCCTTCTGCGCCGATGAATAATTGACTGATGGAAGAACTTGATATTAGCATCTCCCTCCCGTAACCATTTCACCCTGGACCTCTGATGCCAGAAACTCTTTTATCTCATCCACATTTTGGCTTCAGTTCATTTGAAGTTCTCCTAATTGGCCGAGTAACTCCTCAATCTGCTTCCCTTTTTTTTAAAATTTATTTCTGCTCCACTTGATCAATTGAGAGTGACAATCATCGATTTTCTTAACCCATCGCCCCTGAGCATCCCCGTTAATTTGCTGAGCCCAGCAGTTCTTTACCAGGTTCTTACATTATTCTTCCCTCACCCAGAAAGCTTCAAAACGAAATAAATTTCTTCCCCTCCGCCCATCCAACTCCGATTTGATGATAACTGGGCAGTGGTCAGACCCCAAGACCGTCCTGTGTATAGCAGTGGAGTTTGGCCATAGATCCTGCCAGTGCTTATTAATCAGTCCCCGGTCAAGACGTTCATCCACAAGTTCGCCATTTCTCTTGCCTCGCCAAGTAAATGGGGGGCCATTAAAATCAAGATCCAATAAATTAGTATGATTTATGAATTCCTCCAAATAACGAGGCCTATTGTAAAGCACATCCGCCCTACCCGACTTTTCGTGATCCTAAATGAATTCATTGAAATCCCCCCCACAAAGCCAAGGCATATCTGATGAGGAAAAGTGATCCATCATCCACCCCCAAAAATCCGCTTTATCGCCTCTATAAGCAGTCTCGTAGATGCCAGTGACCTGAACCCACTGATGAGTCCCACACACCTTCACCTGAGCATCAATCACATGCTTAGATGAAAAAAGAATATGCACCTCCAGTGAATCATCCCACCACAAACTGAGACCGCTTGCCATTCCTATAGGAGGAACATTAAACCCATTAGAAAAACCCATCTGTCTCTGTACTTCATCGGTTCTATGATCTTTCATCTTTGTTTCAGAAAAAAAGATCATAGAGGGTCTTAAGTTTCTTATCTGCCTATGAAGGGCCTAAACTACAGTGTCCGACCCAAGACTACGGCAGTTCCAAAATAGATAGATCATGGAGAACTTGCGGTTGTTGAGGGCCAGCCGCCACCACTCCGAGCCAAATTGACCATTTTTTTTGCAAGGATAGCACTCTGCTCAGCTACCGAAACCCCTTCCAAGTACTCCCACATCTCACGGTACTCAATGGGGACATCTTGTAAAGCCTCTTCCGCATCGCAGACACCATCCACCATCAGGCTTCGATCCTTTATGATCTTATCCTTCATTTTTCCGACCATCCTGCTTTTTCTGCTCTCTCTACTATCTGAGCCCATGACTTTCTTTTGCGGGGATTGTGATATCTCCATCATTAATGGTTCATTTCCCCTTTTATGTCTGTTTCTCTCTACAGTAGAAGAGCAAGGAGAGTTCGCATATCTGTTATCACCCTGAGCAGTAACCAAACCCTCGTCAGCAACATTTAACAGGGAAGGAGCCTCCTCATTAATTTCTTGTATTATAATCGATTGCATACCGGGCCCCGCCTGTTGCATAGTCAAGTTCTGTAAGAATGTGTAGCTCCCAGTCCCAGAGCCCCACAAAGACTGTTTAATACTTTGTGGAACAAGTCAGTTGAGTTGTCCATTGATCCCTTGTACATCTTCATTGGGCCCCTGCACACGAGATTTCCTTTGCCATTTCTTCCTTCCACGGGGATGTGGAGCATTTTCTTCCCCCTGTTCCGCACCCAGAGCTTTTGTGACATCTGTTGAACTTCTCTCAGGGCAAGTTGTTGAGGTCACATTAATAGTCGAAGATGATGTTGTCATTCTCACCGTACCAGCTCTTCTACGATCTCATGTTCCTACAGTCAGGGGTTTTGAAACCTCTACTACATCCCTAACTGGTGGTGTTTTTGTCCACTCTCCAAAACCTGCTACCCCACCTTTGTATGCCTCAAAAGTACAATCATTATTTACATGACTTAGGCGACTGCATCTATAACAGAAATCCTGTAACCTCTCGTAACGGAACTCCACCCAAGTGTCGTGATTATTCTCTCTTCGCAGCCAACAACCATTCACTAACGGTTTTGCCGAGTTAATCAAGAGTCTAGCCCTCAGAAACCCACGAGCCATAACCGGATCCTCCATAGCCATGAAGTCCCCAACCTCTTTGGTTAACCGTTTAACATTATCTAAAGAGGTGAGGCAAAGAGGGACTCCCCTTTATTTGAACCCAAAACGAGATATGCTCCAGTTCTACTTCCTCTAAAGCAAGCTCTGAGGGCCACATTGACAAAGAAATTCTTTTTCATCACACCCCAATGCACCTGGTCAAGAATCTTTACTGCCACACTTTCATCCGGGACCATGATGATGAAAGTGTTATCCTTAACTGATTTAATCTCGATCTCTCCATAGTCCTTCCAAGCCGCTTTGAGAATGTTCCTGACATCCCATTTGTTCAAAGCTTTGTCCGCTAGCACCGAACCTACCAGTTTCACCCCATGCTCCATAGCCGATAGATCCATGGACTGTTCCAAATGGACCACAATCTCATCCACACCTTGCTGCGCCATATGCTTCTTACTAAGTTTCGATGGTTGACTCGTTTGCACTACTGAGTACGACAGATACAAAGTAGAAGCTTTTTCCAGTCGAACAACAGAGTAAGAGGTAGCCCTTTGCCCCCCACAATCAATTTCTTTTATTTGTTGTAAACAGAAGAAGATAGTAATAAATATGGGTCGTTGGAAGTACCTGTGTTTGGTGGGAATTGAAGAATTTAGGCATTTACCAGTTGTGGGTTTCAAATTTGCTCGGTCAGCCTTGACAATCAATGTCAGACTCCCCCGGGGCCATTTATTCCTTCTCCTGATTTTGGGAATTAAAAAACTAAGCTTCCCCATAGAGTCACCAACCATGAGGAATCGAACCCACCCCCCGATTCTGACAAAATCAAATTAGGGATTTAAGAGGGAGAGGAGAATAAAGAACAAATTCGAAGAAGTCAGAGCTGAATAACTATCCCCATCCACCTTAGGACAAAAATAAAGCATATGAGATCCTGGAAGGTGGAAATTGATGGTAGAGGATAGGGAAGAGTTAATTGAGGGCTGACCTAAGGGAACAATGGGAAAAGAACCCCAGCACCAACTGATAGGGTTCACCTCGACAGACCCAAAAAGGGGGGAAAGCGACAAGAGCGAGAGAGAGGACGGGGAACGAAACTGGCACAGGAACCAGGTCAATATTTGGTCACGCACTCCGGCGGAATCTCACAGAAGAGGAAAAACTCTCACAGAGGAGAGAAGATATAAGGAAGAGAAATTGGAATTGGTGGGGTGAATTAAATAGTCCGCTTCTCTGCTTGATGACATAAGCTACATTATTCCATCCCTTCAGGGTGGCATATATGTTTGACAATAACACATGGGTCGCCTCATCCTGAGGATCCATTTCAAGAACATGCTTGGCAGCCGTCCTTCCAAGTTCGATATCATTATGGAGAGCACAAGCTCCAAGCAAAGCACACCACACTATAATACTAGGTTCACATGGGATTTCCTGAATCAACTTCACAGCCTTATCAAGATGGCTTGTCTCCCTAAAAGCCCGACCATACAAGTGTAGTGCTCTATGCATGGGGATTTGGATTCTCTCCAGATCCCCTCCCTGGGGATCCCGGGGATCAATGCACAAGGACCGTTCATCAAAGATCGTGCAGTCATAGTTAAATGCTTTTTATATTTTTAAAAGTAAAACAGTCTCGTTTTGCGTAAAAAACATTTAATTGTGACCGCACGATCTTTGATGAACGGTCCTCATGCATTGATCCCCGAGATCCCCATGGAGGGGATCCGGAGAGAATCCAAATCCTACTCATGGTTCAACATTATAGTCCTGTACTATAGAGTCAAAATAAGCTTGTCATTGATCTAACAGTCCTGCATTGCTACATGCTGACAGGACACCAACAAAAATTAACTTGTTTGCTTTGCCATTTGTTTCCTGGATCATTTCAAAAAAATTTAGAGCCTCAAGGCCAAGGCCATGTATAGAATATCCCGAGATCATGGTATTCCATGAAACCTAATCTCGTTGCTTCAACTTATCGAACACCAGCCCAGCATCTTTAATGTTCCCACATTTGGCATACATGTCTATCAATGAATTACCCACTAGTATCCTTGTCATATATGGTTTTGACAGTTACAGAATGTATCTGAACTCATGGCTCCAACGCTGCTAGGCCAGAAGAAGCACGGAGAGCACTAGAGTACGTCACTTCTGTTGCCTCCACTAGGCATCTAAGCATATCTTGAAACAACATCAACACCTTCTCTCCATCACCTAACTGGGCGTAAACATTCATTGTGTTCCAAGATACATAATTTCTATTTGGTGATCCCAATCTCCACAAATAAGTCCATAGAGTCCTCTATCTTTCCACATTTAGCATAGACACCCATGAGGGCATTTGAAACATGGACAGCAGAATCAATACCAATCTTGGTTACATGGCAACGGATTTGCTTCCTGAAAACTAAACATTCCATAGTAGCACAAGCTTGCAGCATGCTAGCATATGTAAACTGGTTGGGAACAACAAATGCTGGCCCCTCATCCAACAAAACAAGTCCAGAGCCTCTTCGCAGTGGTCACTCTGAGCATACCGTGAAACCATGAGGCTCCAAGCAACCACATCATTTTTGGGCAACACTTGAAATACTTGCCGAGCCTCCTCAATATCTCCAAACTTGGTGCACATATCAAGCAATGCTGTACTCAAATACAGATCCCCTTCATAAAATGATTTTATTACACACCAATGGACACTCTTCCCTCCATTTAAGGCCTCTAATCCGAGTTCAAATCTTCTGCACTAAAAAACCCTTGTGGCCTCTCTATGCCTTTGATTTTATTAAGCATGTCAACAGTCACATCCAATCAAATCAAGCTTCAAGTCTCGAGTCCCAAGACAAGCTCAATAAAATCAAAGGTACAGAGAGGCCACATGGATTTTTGGATGAAGAAGATTTGGACTCCTCTAATCCACACAAGCCTTAAGCGTACCCATAAAAGTATAATTATTAGGCCTGAACCCAATCACCCTCATTCGAGAGAAGAGTTTGAGTGCTTCTTCGGAACAACCATTCTCGGCATAACATGCTACCATCCCAGTCCAAACAACCGTATCCTTACAAACAATATCAACAAAACATCTCTAGCAACATCGACTTAACGAAATAACATTTATCTCACACATTTCATCAAACAGGTTAGCGGCATCAATAAGCATACCCGCTTTGACATACATATTGAGAAGAATGTTGTCAGTAAACAAGTCCAAGCTGCCGCCTTTTTTTCAAATCACGCAATGAAGGCCCACTGCGGAAGTTGAATAGCCGTTTCACAGACAGTGCTGGAGCACGGCGCCGTATGCGTGAGAGTCGAACTCGGAGCTGGGAAGCTCTGGGTGGAAGGTAAAGTGTTGTGGGACCAGTTAGGCGGCGAACCCACATCGTGAAAAGGTTGTCACGGCGGTGGTTGTTGATTGAGTGGCGAGATTTGCAGACTGCAACGTTCTTTGGCAGCAATCTAAGTATGCCAACGAAAACTGATTATCAAGTCAGTAGTTTATGTTTTTAGTTTTTAGTTTTTGAAATTCAAGTAGTTTTTAGTAAAGCTAAATTTTTTTGAAATTCAAGTAGTTTTTAGTTTTTAAAAAAGTAAAAACAAAATGATTATCAAACGCGTCATTAGAAAATGACTATTATCGTTCCAGAGAAGTCATTATAAGTATTTTATGTTTAAGTCATTGCAATTCTCTATCATTTTCTAAATAAAGAAATAATGCATTTTTCCTCACGACTCTCAAATGAAATGCAAAATGATCTTTTAGTAGTTTATGTTTTTTATCTAAGAGAAATGTAGAATGATCCTTTCGGAGTTCCATTTTTCATGTAGGAGAAGTGCAGAAAAATCTTTTGAAATGGCAATAACATTTCTCGTTACTTTACCTTTTGCGACAATCATAGCACTGATAGATCATAGCGAATAAACAGTAAATGCCGGCAGAAGCTTAATCAGGCTAAACAATTCGCTCCGTACAATTTAGATTTTTAGATCAAAATAGGTAGTTCGTTTTCATATATTAAAACAGAGAGAGAGATTGATTGAATGGAAGGACATTTCTTTTTTGGTACAACGATATCCTAAATTACTCTAAATTTACAAAGAGATCTAAAATCCACCAGCAAGTAGGCAAGCACACAAATCCGGCAAATGATTAGTTACATGCAGGAAGGATTATGTCGCAACGAAACCATCAAATCTGCAGACAAAATATTGTATCGCAGTTGCTGGTAAATCTCAAAGCTCTTTTAACAGAAACAGAAAACTGAATTCATCAAGAACAAGATGCCAATCCAATGCAATTTGAGAGACATTCCTACACAAAGGTTGCAAGGTTTATTCCGGTACTTGCCCGAGTAACAAGGATCGCAAGTGCAGTATGTAAGGATAGACGAAAATGACAACACACAACGTTAATCAGCACCAAACACAACGTACAGAGCAGCTTAAGATATCGGCGTGCAGAGAGAGAATGAAATCTACAAAATTCAAATGCACTCAACTACAACACATGATCCAATTCTAATCATCAGAACACTCGCTCATAATACCAAACGGTTATCGCTACACAAGGGAAATTCCAGATTCAACTACAAAAGCTCCCTGTATGCAAACTAAAAACCTTACTCTCTTAAATAAAGATAGATATGGAGCACAAGCTGAATCCGTGATTCAGTATTCAGCCCTCCGACTAAATAAAACAATGTGAAACCCAACATTCGAGGCCAAGTCACTTGCATATCAACACACAATATACATTGAAAACAATTTGGCGCATCGATGAACAAAAGTAGCAGCTATAACATTTCCATGACATAGAAATTGATCACTGATAATTTGTAAATGGAACTCAAAAGGGCAGGCATATGAACACTTCAAACAATCCATAAGACGTGCAAAAGATAATGTAACCACCAAAATTAACTAAACATTCATAACATAACACTCTCATGGTAAGGTCCAGACCGCTGCCCTAACAAATTACATATTCAAAAGATTATAAAGAAAAAAGCAAAGGCAAAAATGAGGAGAACCCATATTTCAACCTTAAATCACCCTCAACAAGCTCTTCTGCAATTTGCCAAATACATGTAAATGCGATCAAAGCACGAGCATCAGTCCCCCTTTCTTCTGAAAGAGCAACCCTCGGTGAGCCTGGCTCGGCCTCCAGCAGGCTGGCACAACACTGTCTGGCAGTTCCCACACACCACAACTGTTTGCGAGTGACTGAACACGGTTGTTCTGCGCATATGATTTTCACTTCGTTACACTTACACTCAAATTTCAATCATATATAGATACTACTTCAACAAAATCATCTCAACGAGTACAGGAAAATATCGAAATAGGCATCATTACTTACATGCTGAAGCATCCTTGGCACTTAACATCCTGGGCGCATTTAAAACAATCAAAATTAACAATCTTCACCAAAGAAAACAAAAATTATACGAAAACGCAAACGTCAAAAAAAGCATACGTAATCGATAATTACGTACTATTAGTTACCATGAAAAAAGAGTTGGGCGTCTGCACAAGCCTCTTGAGCTTGTGCTTCCTCTTTTCGAGCTCAGCTGGTGGGTGAAGCAAATCGATATCGTTCTGAAGCACCTGTTTACAACCAGCCATCAAAATCCACTACTAATCAATCCATTTTCTCACAAACCCATTATATTTCCCAATTAATTTAACAAAAACACAACGACCCAATTCAAAAAATCGCTCATCAGTGACATTCAACACATTAAACCAGTTTAAAAAAGAACGGGCGATATGGGAAACTGGGGATAAATCTGTGAGCCGAATGAAAATACCGATTCCGTTCAGAAAAATTGGTTGAAAATATATGAAAAACAAAATATTTATGTGTTGGGTTCTAAGTTCTAACCATCTTGATCGATGCAGATTGTAGCAAACCAGAAAACACAGAGCCGCAAGAACCTTTAGAGAGAGCTGGAGTCCGTGAGAGGAGCGACTGAGAAGATTTTAGGTTTTATAAGGCTATGAATATAAACGAGTGTCTGAGTGATGTGGGCCGTCGGGTCCAACACTAAATTAATCTCCGCCTTTACTGCCATTCGGGGCATTATCATCCTTTAAACATTATTACTAGAAAATACGACGACGAGTAAAGATGTGAGTTATTAGCAGAAGCAATTAGGATTTCGGGGTTCTCGTTCCTCCCCTCCATATATAACGCGATCTACCGATTCTTCTTCTATAGTGTCTTCATCATACGACAACTTCGTAGGATATGACTAGACCCCGCGTTGAGTTTTGCTCCGCAGTAAATGACTAGACCACAACCAAACATTTTCTTTTGTCGCCATGCTCGTGAGAGCAGGAGTATGGTAAATTTCGATAGGGGGAGTCAGCTCGACACTAACGGTCAAATTCACGCAAACACCACACACATACAGACACGTGCGTGACCCGCATTACTCCGCTAGCTGGCAGGAATGCTTGGGTGACGAGTTAGCAAATGAGCTCTCACTTACAAATAAAAGAGTAATATCACTAAACCGTAGTACTCAGTGTCCAACATTCTACTTAGCATCAAAAGCACTTGTATTTGTATAGTGTAATAGGATCTATTTGGTTGCTTGCAAACAACAAATTGTTCTTTTTATAAAAGTGCTACTTACGATAAATGCTCGGAAGTAAAAGCGTTTTATGGAGAAGTATAACCAAAAACACTTAATAATTTTATTTAATGGTTAGGACAAGCTCAAAATCAAACCATTCCAATAAGACTGCTAGCCCAAACAATGAGCTTTCCGATTTTACCTTTGACAGCAAGTTTGTGGCCATTTATTTGGTCTGTTTCATGCTGGGAATAAAAACAACTACTCTCTTATTTCATTCTTTCAAATCTTAGATTATTCATAAATCTTTCATACAGTAACGAATCACGCAAAGTAAAAAGTTGCGAGTTCGTATTGACCAACGAAACTCAATGTCTAGGGAAATCGCGCTCTCCCAAAATAACGCTTCCACCTTCTTCTCCTTCGATGGTCTGTATTTTCTAATACAAAAACGATATCTTATCGTCAAGAAATTAGAATATCAAAGTCCTAAACAAAACATGAGGCACAATTATCACAATTAGAAAAATCAATTTTTTTTGTTAGAAAACCCTATTCAATTCGATTCATTTTAAATAAGAGGCAAACCAAAAATGCACACAAAAGCAAGTTATGAAATCAAGTATAACTCACCATGTTGCTCATTTCTAATTATGAATTTTCTCGGGACTCCAATCTTCTTATCCCAAGAAACGACAAATGAGACTCATCTGCTGTTAAGGGGGTGATTGTGGTAACCCAATTTTCCTATTATGCTGCGTTTCCAACTTGCCTGTGGTCAAGACCAACTGGGCCATGTCGAAGAATTAACACTAAGAAAAGGAACGATCTTCTACTCACTATAATCCTTTATGTTTTAATGGTGATAGACCCAGAACAAGAATGTATTTTTCATGTGAGCAGGGACACTTTTTTTATATACACAAACATAACCAACTCTCACATATCCACGTTCAAAACATGAATATGGTTTGCCATGTTTCCACATATTTTTCACATCAACCTGAATGTCCTCAAAATAAGGGTAGTGTTTTATTTTTCATAATAACTCTTATTATCTCATTGTATTTATTCTTGATAATTAGTTAAGTCTAATTAGGTTCCAACATTATAATCATAGCTTACTACATGACAACTTTTAAGTGGTTGCTAGCACCACTCTAGTGGCATGTTACGCCCCAAATCAGTTTTCCTCCACATCGTAAGTGAAAAACGTCTAACTTGATGAGAAAAAAAAAAAGGTAAGAAGACGATATGGTGTTTATTTTTTATTAGTCACACATTATATAATATGCCAATTTAATTTAAAATTTAGTCTACATAGCATTACTCTTTGATAATCTCTTTCGATCACTCTATTTATTTTTTTTGTTCAGACAGTGATTTTTTTCCCGCAACGGATTTGGAATTCCCCGTCAGATTTTCCTGCAAACCCACACCGTCAAATTTCTCGCTCTCTGCATCCCCGCAACGACCCGCCATTCCTTCCACCCCAAGCCACCATCGTTCCCAACCTGAGCGCACACGCCCAACTGTTATGATGCAGAAAGTGAAGCTTCTGCAATGGTGTTATCTCAGAGAAATAGAGCATAAGAGAGAGAGAGAGAGAGAGAGAGAGAGAGAGAGAGAGAGAGAGAGAGAGAGAGAGGTAGAAAGCTTGAAGAGAAAGAAATCCATCACTGGATAATATCTCAATTGTATTGAAAATGAATTCTTACAGTAACAAAACAAGTATATATACTCACAGCTTTCCTTACACACGAAGTAAACTCTACTGACTGTTTTAACAACCTAACAACTTATTGCTTAACCTCCTGACACTTGTCACTATCTGGAACCTTCGTATCCTTACACCAACCACCCCAAGCCCACTCGCAACCCACTTTTCAGACCATATTTTTCAATCACTTCCCCTCGCAGTCGGTCCACAATTGAAAGCACCAGCCTAATTTTTAGAAAAATGGAGATGGAGGGAAAGCACCCGCCTAATCTTTGGATGCAGTTACGTGCGGCGGGATGGATTGGGGGTGGGAGTCGAAGATCAAGCCTGGAAACGGTGGTTATGGAGGAAAGACGAAGGAGTTGGGGTGGATTCGAAGAAGGATGGGGGAAGGGAGAAAAAGGAGGAAATAAGGTTGGGTTGCTGCTGGGAAGCGGGAGGTTGAAGATGAAAAGTGGGGGCGGGGCCCACTATGTTTAAAAAAATTTAAAAGGAGAATTGGTAACACTTTAAAGTTTTCGTGCGTGTTTATGTCCTACCTAATTTATTTTCAGGTCTTAGTTTTCCTTCTGGAGTGCATTTAATATAAGAAGTCTTTAGTAAAAGAGCACCAGTAAATATGAGTCTGGGGGGATGGAGATGGAGTGTCATTTAATATAATTAGCACTCTACGAATCATATTCCTATCGGAAACAATCTCTACTAATTCTTATTTCTTCATTGACTACGAGTTTGAAGGTCAACCCTAAACATTGACGGAGATGTTAGAATATGAATAAGAATGTGTGTTATAGCCGACTATTTGGATTCAAATTGGTGCGTATAGAATTCTAATATATAGATGTTTTGAATTATATGTAGGACTGAAATTCCTAGTCTATGTAATCATTATTGTCCTATATATATAGCAAGTCTCTATTCTCATAAAACACACGCTAGACATATTGAATCAAGCAACGAGAAGGTTTGCTATCGAAATTGAGTCATGGCTTCTTTGACTTCGAGTTCTGCAGGTTAGTTAGTTCTTCTCGTGTATATTTGTGATTTGTTAACTTACTCTTGATTGCTGGGGTTTATATATGGTTACTCTTAAGGCAGATGGTAGATATACGTCTTTTTGTCTCAATGCAGTTTATTGAACTTGTGTTGACACTACTATACCTTCTTGCATGTGTGGCCATTGTTTTATTGTTGCAGGAGATCCGTGTTTTATTGTTGGAAGAGCCCCGGTACCATTTTCGGATTCCCCGCCGACCCATTACACTCTAAAAATAGAGTCATTTTCCTGGCTAAAGAATTGGGGGATGATGGATTCGAGTCGGAGGAGTCAAGGCTGGAGGATATGTGTGACAGCTCGTCCGGTGTCGGCCAGCACAGCTCGATTCGGAGTCCTAGTGGACATTCCGGGTCGGGGTGTGTCAATACGAGTGGTAGATATTTTCTCTTTTTTTTTTTTTTCTTTTTTTTTTTTGCACGATCTGGATAGTGGATTGGGAAAACTGGCTAAAATGATCCGTTTTAAAATACCGATTGTTGAAAAGAAATTTGTGTGTGTCGTTAACATCTGATCCTTATGTCATGGTATTTAATTAGGGATACTTTAGATGCGTCCCTAATTCTTAACATTCTTTGATTAAAACCTTAATGGTATTCAAAGTTTGATCAAAGTCCCTTGACTTTGTACACCTCATTATATTACTATTAATATTTATATTTTTATAGCTTTGACATTAATTGTGTCACATCCCGACCCGGGGTGGATCACTTCCCAGGCCCGCTCCACCACCGTAGCACGATATTGTCCACTTTGGGCCCCGACCACGCCCTCACGGTTTTGTTTCTGGGAATTCATGAGCAACTTCCCAGTAGGTCACCCATATTGGGAGTGCTCTAGCCCCCTTCTCGCTTAACGCTTAACTTCGGAGTTCCTACAGAACCCGAAGCCAATGAGCTCCCAAAAGGCCTCGTGCTAGGTAGGGATGAGAATATACATTTAAGGATCACTCCCCTGGGCGATGTGGGATGTTACAAATTGTTTGATATTTTATGAGATTTATAATCCTATAAATTTAAAATCCCTCATTATAATACTATTAAAAACGGTTACAATAAAAAATTCAAACATTTTGATTGAATAAATGGATAAAAACTATGTAAAAATAAGAAATAATAAATGGCAAAAGAATGTATTCATAGTGTTAAAAAAATTGGTACATTTCACATATAACAAAGTGGTACATTAGTAAAGAAGAATAGGTACATTATATATAAATTAGGGTACAGATAAAAGATTAAAAAATTATGAGTACAAATGAATTTTTAAAAAATATAGGCGCTAAAAGAAATTAATACATGGGTACAAAATAAAACTAAAAAGAAATTACTACAAATTAAAAAAAAATGTTGCAAATTAAAAGTGGGTACAAACTAAAAATATAAATATATGATACAAAGTTTAGGCATAAAACATAATCATACCATATGTAATTTGTCTGTCATTGATTAAATATACAATGTCACGTGACGGTATACACATGGGTACAAACACAAAATAAAACTTTAAAAAATATGGGCACAAAAAGAAACTAATATATGGGTACAAAATAAAAAAGAAAAGAAAATTGGTACAAATTAAAAAATATTTGCAAATTAAAAATAGGAACAAACTAAAAATAAAAATATATGATAAAAAATTTAGCCATAAATATAAATATACTAATTGTAACATTTTTAACACTAAAGGAATATATTTAAAAATAAAAATATTTTATTATTCAAATAATTAATGATGTTATTAATACCCAATGACCTTGATCAAAAATTGAAAATGAATTGGATTTTAATCAATAAAGTAGCAAAAAGAAGGATGTGAACCTAATTTCTCCATTTAATTATGACCTGTTCGTATTTGAGAGTTTATCTCTGATGATTTCAGACAATTTCCCTATAATGCATACCTTGTGATATGAAGGAATATATAATCTTTTTAACTTTACCCGAATGGAAACAAGGAGAAGAACGTGAAAGATCACATCTCAGTCTGCTTAAAAATGGCCGGAGCACATTTACTTCAACCTGGTTGGGAAGTATTTGTTGACTTTAGATTGTTTTTGCTTGATCAGAACAAGGGAATCTACTTGGTCCTTAAGGGTATATATGTATATTCTATATACATCCATTTGACTTTAATCACTTCTCATGCATCCATATCAGAAATACCAGTTAATTTTTTGTTGCAATAAAATACTCATATTTTTCTTTTTGGTCTGGCGTTCCATTGTTCATTATCGATGAAAATATAAACAAGATGTGCTTTCACGCGGCGATGCTTGATGCCGGTTTTGATAGAGTTATCCCCCTGGAAGCATTTACCGATCCTTCCAATGGCTATCTCATTGGGCACACTTGCGTGTTTGGAGCGGAGGTCTTTGTTTGTAAGGAAGGGAGAAGAGGCAAAGAAGAGTGTATCACACTCTACGATTGTTTGATGTACAAGCATCCTTGGAGGATTGAGAAATTTTCCAAGTTAAAATATGAATGGATTGAGTCGAAACCATTCAATGCTGTTGGCATGAAATGGCACGTATATATCTCCGACAATCAAGCTTTAGTATTAAGTTTGCAATTGTAAAACCGGTTAATTAACGTTTACTCTTTAATTTGTTTGTTATTTCAGGAAGTTAGTGCTCTATCCCATGGGACATGTCGGTGGAAAGGACACTCATGTTGCTCTTTACCTAGCATTCGTTGATCCAAAATCACTATTACCTGGCTTCAATATACTTACAGAGGTAACGTTTCGCATTATAAGTCAAGAAGGGCATGGAGACCATTTTGTTCGCAAAGGTAAAGATTTGGCCTAAGAAGATATACAATTACTCAGTATCCGTTTTGGCTGCAGCAGTAATCTGAATCTTCAGAACCCTTTTTTTGTGTCTGCTTGCAGGCAAGCATCGGTTCAGTACCTCGGATTCAAGTTGGGGTTGGACTTATTTCATTCCGCTGGAATATTTAAGTCAGGCAGACAGTTGTTATTTGTTGAAGAATACTTGCTCAAAGAATACTTGCTCAATAGAGGCAGAGGTCATTGTCCATGGAATTGGTAAACAACTATTTTAGAAATGGCACATTTTTTCTTAATTTCTTTTGAGTTCTTTGCTGTTCTCTCCTGGTTGAATTGCTTTTGAGTTCTTACCTGTTCTTCAAGCTATTTTAGAATTGGCACATTTTTTCTTAATTTCTTTTGTCCTTAGGAATTAAAGGTTCGAAAATAACAAATGCAATAAATCTTGAGAAAATAATGTCCTTAGTTTATCATTACTTCAATCGTTTTTTCATTTGGTTGCCCCAACACTCTACTTAGCATCAAAAGCACTCAGTATTTGTATAGTGTAAAAGCATCTATTTGGTCGCTTGCCAAACAACAAATTATTATTATTTTTTTTAAAGTGCCACTTACAAAAAAATGCTCGTGAGTAAAAGCGTTTTATGGAGTAGCTACAGCAAAAGCCCTAAATAATTTTATTTAACGCTTAGGATAAGCTCAACATCAAACCATTCAAATAAGATTGTTGGCCCAAGCAATGAGCTTTTTTTTTTTTTTTTTTTTGGAAACTAAGCAATGAGCTTTTTGATTTTGCCTCTAACAGCAAGTTTGTGCCCGTTTATTTGGTCTGTTTCATGTTAGGAACTCAAGCAACTACTCTCTCACATTTCATTCTTTTCAATCTTAGATTCTTCATAAGTCTTTCATACAGTAACAAAATCACGTATAGTAAAAAATTACAAGTTCATATTGACGCCCTCTTTCTTATAAGACCCACACAATGAAACTCAATGTCTAGGGAAATCACGCTCTCCCAAAATGACGCTTCAACCTTCTTCTCCTTCGATGGTCTGTAATCTCTTAATTCCAAACTCTCAACAACAAAAAAAAATTTCTTTTTTTTGGTTACATTGAAAAAGTGAAGATTTGGGAGCCTCCAGAAAACTTGACCTTTGCCTTTTTTAAATAGTCAAACTTAACTTGGGTACCTTTCACTGAAATACGAATTAAGACGGGACTCAAAATCGAAGGTAAAGAAACATAAATAAAAAAAAAATTTAGAAGCGCGTAGCGCCGCGATAGTAAAAGAGCCTCTCACATGTGCGAAAGTGTCCATTACATTTTAGTTGCTCCTTGTTGGTTTTTGCTTTGTGGTGATTGTATAGTTGGGAGACGGCATGGGCAATAATCGAGGCATGTATTTGCATGATATGGTTTTGGCGGACGCTTGTGTACATCTGCGTAGCGTTTGTATAGCACGTGGGGTTGAAAAATGAGATTGCTAGGGCTTGTGGCACCGTCAGATATTCCTGCAAACCCAAACCTTCAAATTTCTCGCTTTCTGCATCCCCGCAACGACCCGCCATTCCTTCCACCCCAAGCCACCATCGTTCCCACCCTGAGCGCACACACCCAACCACCCCAAGCCTACTCGCAACCCACTTATCAGACCATATTTTTCAATCTCTTCCCCTCGCCATCGGTGTACAATTGAAAGCACCCACCTAATTGTTAGAAAAATGGAGATGGAGGGATCGCAGTGGCGGCTGGGGTGTCTTTGGATGCAGTTACGTGCGGCGGGATGGATTGGGGGTGGGAGTCGAAGATCACAGCCTGGACACGGTGGTAATGGAGGAAAGACAAAGGAGGTGGGGTGGATTCGAAGAAGGAAGGGGGAAGGGAGAAAGAGGAGGATGGGGTAACGGGGACGGGAGAAAGAGGGAAGAAAAGCAGGGTGGGTCACTAGAAGATTTAAACGACGCGCGGCAACACCTGATAAGGCCACGTGTTATTTTTATTTTTTTCTTCAAATTACTAAAAACACAATAAAAATCCTTAATAATTGCTCTACAAGTTTAAAAAATATGCAACCCTCGTGGTTACATCCTCTACTCTTTGATGATGATTTGATCATCATTTGTATTTTTGACATCCAGAGAAGTCAGAACGTCATTGTTGGTAAATCAATCCCTAGATTTGAGCTGTCGCTTACAACCCTGATGTCGTTGTTGACCGAATCCTAACTTTCATATACAAAATTTATCCCCAAAAAAAAAAAAATACTATAGGCTAAAGGATTATTAAAAAAGAAAAAAAATCACGTTTTCTAATAGAAAGTGAAGTCTCATTGAACGAAATAATAATTACAACTCAGTTTATACAATCATCATTATCTGTTAATTAAACATAACCGACTCACCTAAACAAGGATTAAACGAATAACAAATTTCTAACTATACTTCTTGTACTCAGTCTCAGTGACCTACTTCTCTTTAATTTCATGCCACTAAACATGCATGTTTTTTCTGCTAGTCATGGTTCGTGTAAGACTTTAAGTTTTCATGCGTGTTTATGTCCTACCAGATTTTTTTTTCAGGTCTTAGTCTTCCTCCTGGAGTGCATTTAACATCAGGAGTCTTTAGAAAAAGAGTGCCAGTAAATATGAGTCCTGGAGGATGGAGATGGAGTGTCATTTAATATAATTAGGACTACAAATCATATTCCCATGGGAAACAATCTCTACTAATTCCTATTTCTTCATTGACTACGAGTTTGATGGTCAACTCTAAACATTGACGTAGATGTTAGAATGTGAGTAGAGAATGTGTGTTATAGTCGACTATTTGGATTCAAATTCGTATGTATAAAATTCTAATATATAGAGGTTTTGAATTATATATAGGATTGAAACTCGTAGTCTATGTAATCATTATTGTCCTATATATATAAAAGGTCTCTGCTCTCACAATACACACGCTATACATATTGAATCAATGGCTATAGAAGTTAAGTCATGAATTCTTTGACTTCGAGTTCTGCAGGTTAGTTAGCTCTTCTTCTCGGGTATATTTGTGATTTGTTAACTTAATCTTGATTGCTGGGGTTTATATGGTTACTCTTGATTGCTGTGATTTGTTAGCTCTTCTTCTCGTGTATTTTTGTCTCTATGCAGTTTGTTGAAATGTGTTGACACTACTATACCTTCTTGTGTTGCCATTGTTTTATTGTTACAGGAGATCCGTGTTTTATTGTTGGAAGAGCTCCGGTATCATTTTCGGATTCACCGCCGACTCATTGCACTCTAAAAATAGATTCATTTTCCTTGCTAAAGAATTGGGCGTATGGATTCGAGTCGGAGGAGTTCAAGGCTGGAGGATACGAGTGGTAGATATTCTCTTCTTTTTTTTTCACGATTTAGATAGTGGATTGGGAAACTGGCTTAAATGATTCGTTTTAAAATACCGATTGTTGAATTTTTTTTTTGTGTGTGTCATTAACATCTAATCCCTACGTCATCGATATTTAATTATGATCTGTTCATATTTGAGAGTTTATCTCTGATGATTTCAAACAATTTTCCTATAATGCATGCCTTGTGATTTGAAGGAATATATATTCTTTTTAATTTACAGCATATGAATACATTGTTATGTGTGCTCTCACAGGAAACTGGTGCTTTACCCGAATGGAAACAAGAAGAAGAACGTGAAAGATCACATCTCAGTCTGCTTAAAAATGGCCGGAGCACATTTACTTCAACCTGGTTGGGAAGCACTTGTTGCATTTGGATTGTTTTGCTTGATCCGAACAAGGCAATCTACTTGGTCCTTATGGGTATATATGTATATTATATATCCATCCATTTGAATTTAATCACTTCTCATGCATCCATATCAGATATACCAGTTAATTTTGTGTTGCAATTAACTCATATTTTTCTTTTTGGTCTGGCGTTCCATTGTTCATTATCGATGAAAATATAAACAAGATGTGCTTTCACGCGGCGACGCTTGATGCCGGTTTTGATAGAGTTATTCCCCTGGAAGCATTTACCGATCCTTCCAATTGCTATCTCATTGGCGACACTTGCGTGTTTGGAGCGGAGGTCTTTGTTTGTAAGGAAAGGAGAAGAGGCAAAGGAGAGTGTATCACACTCGACGCTTGTTTGATGTACAAGCATCCTTGGAGGATTGAGAAATTTTCAAAGTTAAAATATGAACGCATTGTTGGAGATATGTCAACAATCTGTGATAAAAATAAATAATAAATGCGAACAACTAATTAACAGTGTATGAACAATGAAATAATATTAAACATAAATATTGAAGATCGAGGCTTGTGTACCGCAATGACCTTGAAACAGAAATTTCGTCTCTACTCAGTGCTTGTAGTTCTACGAACATCTGTTTCACCAGAATTCAACAATCAAGTCAAAATTCCAGCACCGGAAAACTTTGTAGAAGAAGAATGTTGATTTTATGTAATCTAAATGTCATGCGAATAGATGTATATATAGTAGGTGTATGCCTGTTCGCAACATGTGTGAGAAATGGATGTGCCTGTTGGGAATTTTTTGTATTCTAAATGTCATGCAGATAGATGTATATATATAGTAGGTGTATGCCTCAATTTTATTCTTCAAGGTCCATCACTCCAATCACTTTTTATAATGGACAAAACCTTATAAAGTGAGGAAACATTTTGGTAGTGACCAATGTGGGACAATAAAATTTCTACTCAAAATTTCCAACAAACATCGAGTCGGAACCATTCACTGCTGGTGGCAATAAATGGCATGTATATATATCTCCAACAATCAAGCTTTAGTATTAAGTTTGCAATAGTAAAATCGGCTAATTAAAGTTTATTCTTCCTTTAATTTGTTTGTTATTTCAGGAAGTTAGTGCTCTATCCCAAGGGACAGTTCAATGGAAAGGGCACTCATGTTGCTCTTTACCTAACACTGCTTGATCCAAAATCACTATTACCTGGCTTCAAAATACTTACAAAGGTAACGTTTCGCATTATAAATCAAGGAGGGCATGGAAACCATTTTGTTGGCAAAGGTAAAGATTTGGCCTAAGGAGATATACAATTACTCAGTATCCGTTTTGGCTGCAGCAGTAATCTGAATCTTCATAACCCTTTTTTTGTGTCTGCTTGCAGGCAAGCATCGGTTCAGTACCTCGGGTTCAAGTTGGGGTTGGACTTATTTCATTCCGCTGGAATATTTAAGTCAGGCAGACATTTGTTATTTGTTGAAGAATACTTGCTCAATAGAGACAGAGTTCATTGTCCATGGAATTGCTAAACAACTACTTTAGAAATGGCACATTTTTTCTTAATTTCTTTTGAGTTCTTTGCTGTTCTCTCCTGGTTGAATTGCTTTTTAGTTCTTAGCTGTTCTTCAAGCTATTTTAGAATTTGCGCTTTTTTTTTTCTTAATGTCTTTTGTCTTTAGGAATTAAAGTTTCGAAAATAACAAATGCAATACAACTTGAGAAAATAATGTCCTCAGTTTGTCATTACTTCAATCCTTTTTTCATTTGGTTGCCCCAACACTCTACTTAGCATCAAAAGCACTTAGCATTTGTATAGTGTAAAAGCATCTATTTGGTTGCTTGCCAAACAACAATTTATTTATTTATTTATTGAAGTGCCACTTACAAAAAAATGCTTGTGAGTAAGCCCCAGTTTGGGGTTGAGGTGATTTTAAAAAAAGCTGCTGTGAAAAAAAGCTGGGACAGTTTTTGGTGTTTGGTAAACGTTCAGCTTCAGCTTTTTTTCACAGTTTTGGGTGAAAAAAAGCCAAAAACAAGAAGCTGCAAAACCCAGCTTTGAAAAACCAGCTTTTTTTCACATCTGTTTTACATAAAAGTTTACCAAACACTATAATACTGCTTTTTTTTTTTCAAAAGCACTTTTACAAAAAAGTTTACCAAACACTATACTGCTTTATTTCACAGCTGCTTATTCTCACAGCACAGCAGAAGCAGCTTTTTTTCAAAGCACAACAATACCAAACCAGCCCTAAAAGCATTTTATGGAGTAGCAATACCAAAAGCCCTTAATAATTTTATTTAACGGTGAGGATAAGCTCAACATCAAACCATCTCAATAAGACTGCTAGCCCAAGCAATGAGTTTTTTTATTTTGCATCTAGCAGCAAGTCTGTGCCCGTTTATTTGGTCTGTTTCATGTTGGGAACACAAGCAACTGCTCTCTCTCATTTCATTATTTTCAACTTTAGATTCTTCGTAAGTCATTCATTCAGTAACGAAATCACACATAGTAAAAAATTACGAGTTCATATTGACGTCCTCTTTCTTTTAAAACCCACACAATGAAACTCAATGTCCAAGAAAGTCGTGCTCTCCCAAAATGACGCTTCCACCTTGTTCTCCTTCGGTGGTCTGTAATCTCTTACTTCCAAGAAAAACAAAAAAATTGTTACATTGAAAAAGTGAAGATTTGGGAGCCTCCAGAAAACTTGACCTTTGCCCTTTTTAAATAGTCAAACTTAACTTGGATACCTTTCACTGAAATGTTACAATGCTCATGATATGCTCTCCACTACACATATCGCGTTATCAAATGTTGGTGCTGCTCATGCCTATTTTACTACTACAATGGGCTTGTTCCAAACGCTTCTTTGACACAATTTTTTTTTTACAAACAATAACATTAGTGAATTAATTGTTAATTGTTAGCATGAAGAGGGTCGGTAGGAATCATATCCTCACCAGGTTGTAAAAACATAATTGTTTTCCGTCACTGCATAAAGCGTCATTTACAACACAATTCATTTTGTGAGTCTCACAAAAATGTCATATCCTCGCACTAAATGATTTTTTAACCAAGTGGATGACAATGATACTTTAACGACCAAAGAAATAGATGAGATAGCAAATAATGAGATGTCAAAACATAAAAAAATCATTTGTTATAAAAATTATATTTCTAAAATTTGTCTTTTCTCTTTTACCTACTCCGTTAATTTTATTTTATTTTATTGGTGAGTTTTAGGAGTGAAGAGTGGTGTGCAGATAATTTTGAGAGTGATTTGCAAATAATTTCGAGAGTGATATCCAGAAAATATAATATTTACGTTCAATTAAATGTCCAAGTGGTGATATCTCAACTTAAATAAGTCAAGCTAGGTGAAGAAATTTAAATTTTTGACGTCACATGATAAATTTAGGACACTAGCTCGTCAAAGTCCTGGTTGCATTTGCATATAAGTTTCTCTCAAGTTCTAGTTCGAAAAGAAAAAAGGGAATGTCTGCCTTCCAGCTAGTTCGAAAAGAAAAAAGGGAATGTCTGCCTTCCAGAAGTTACCGCAGTAGAAGTTGGAGTTTATACACAACCGATTTCTTAAACATGAACATCATTTAACAAAAGGAAACCATACACAATCTGTAAGAACTGTCTTGAAATAGAAAGTATATTTTCTTCTCTCTTTTCTCTAGCTTACCCTTGTTGTGAAACTTGTTAAATATGCATATATGCATGTCTTACAAGTCCTTGAAATTAAAGAAGCATTCATGCTCGTGTTATGTCTTTGAGATATATATAGCAAATGTAAGAATATTCATATGATTTCCTCTTCCATGGATTCATGTGAGTTCATCAAGGTATGGATTGCAGTCAAGCTTAGTGAATTAGCTCTACATATAGTTAGACTTCTTAGGGTTTTGTATCCAGATAAAGTAAACCATATTGGAGGGGAAAATGTAAATTAAGTCACATCTGAATTAATGGAACACTTGGCTTAATGAAAAATATAGGTAACTGCTTTGTTGATGGGCCGGGTAAGGCAGTTGTCAATATGCAAGTGGGACAGGTCCCTCTTCTTGGTACAAATATGGCATTATCGTCCTCTTAGCATTATAACCAAACAATACGACGTGGAATAAAGATGTGAGTTGATGGAAGAAGCAATTAGGGTTCCGGGGTCCTCGTTCTTCCCCCTTCATATATAACGCGATCTACTGATTCTTCTACAGTGTCTTCGTCCTACGACAGCTCCACTCAATGTCTCAACAATGACGTAGTGACCGAAATGCGTGTTGAGTTTTTCTCCGTAGGAAATGACTAGACCCCAGCCGAACACATTCTTTCGCCGCAATGCTGATGAGAGCCGGTGTACGGCATATTCCGTTGGCAAGGCCCTGTGATGCCTTTAAGGACGTTGACATTAGTTGTGAAGTGGCTAGGAACTAATTGTGAGGGTTACACGTGCGGTTGTTGAAGACAAGGTTTGGTTCTGTCGATCTTAATCCGAACCTAATTTGTTAATTATGCTTGATAATTTTGCTTGATTCGTGTCTGAGTTTACAGTATCTCTTGGACTAAGAACTCAAAGGAATAATGTGATCGTTACATGTTGAGATCCAGAGCGCAAATTGTTTCCTGACTTAACGAACAAATAAAAAATCAATCGCGATATCCTTGTATACATTTTGTAGTGAAGTTCTCAAAAGCATGAACGAATCATCAAGCATCAATTTTAAAACATGAAAAAGGTAGCAGTCAATTTGAGAAAAGAAAACATTCAGCACGCCTTTCTCAAACTTCTCTCTTTCCATTACTGTGAAACTTTCTTTCAAAAGCATGTGACAGCATATAGCTTGCAACGGCTATGTTCTTTGTTTATGTTATTGTAAGTTGTCATTCGTCTGGGGTGATTTTTTTTAATCCTTTTTGAAGTTCTATCCATCACCAACAAGATGGATGCATTCGTAAATAAATAAAATCTCAAAAATAACAAAAAGCAATAAAAATCATAAACGAAGAGTATTGTGTGCAACAAAAATATTGTCACATGCACATAATGTTATCATTTTATGCACCGACAAAGTGGATGAATAACATTTTATTTTTTATTTCAATGAGAGTGAATAACTTTTTTTGTGGTCAATGAGAAAGTAATGTTGTTGTCATTGTTATTATTTCTAGCATATGCTCCACTTTTGTGTGTGAAATTAATTTTTATTTTTATTTTAAAATGGGAATGAGGAAAGGAGAAAAAAGGAATGTGGATTAAAGAAAGAAGTTTTTTTTTTTTTTTTTTTTTTTTTTTTGCAAAATTAGAGGATGTTAGGATCACCCTTGGGTGAGGCTTTGAAAAAAAATTGTAAAATTTAGTTTGTGTGATTTTACTTTATTGCCCATGATTTTGTACTGTGATAGAAGACAAAATTATCTTTTTACCCTTTTTTGGTTGACAAAGAGAATTTTATTAATGTAGTTAAGATTATTATATTTGTGTAAATAGTTTATCTATATTTTGAGTAAATTATTTTTGTAAACAAAACAAAAGGTAAATTATTTTCGTAAAAAAACAAATAAAAAATATTTTAGTAAAATAAACAGTATATTTTTTTGACAAACAATGGGTAAAATATTTGTTAACACGGGTAAATTTTTTCAGTTCGCATAGTTTAAAAAATTGTAGACAGCAAACAAGTAATTAGGTTAATTAGGTGCATTATAGATATCTGAAAAATACAAAATATGTGAAGTCAAACTTTATTAAAGAATGGGCTTAGATGGAGCCTAATCAGTAGGGATGGGAAAAATACTTATGATTATGGGTAACCATGGTTATCCGTTCATTTAAAATTTACGATTACGGTTATGAGTAACCATTTAAATAAATAAACTATTATGGGTATACCCGTTTAGTAATCAGTAGACTTTATTTAAGAAACTCGATCGAATCAAAGTTTTTCAAAGTAACCCCTTTTTTTCTCTCTCGCAGAGATCCCCCAAATTCCCCAGCTCTTCACCGCCGACTCCTTCCTTTGGTGGGGTCGGCAGGCAGTCCTCCTTTATCTTCTTCCTTTTCCTTCTCTTCTCCTTGCATTATGTATGTGACCTGCCATAGATTTTCTATGGCTGTCGGATTGTGAGGTCACGACCTCTTTCGCCGTTTACCGGCTCTTCTTTCTTTTCCTCCTACATCTTACCCTCTTTTCAAACCCAAATTTCAGTTCTTCAGTCGCTTTCTCTTACATCTATTTCTCTGATTTCCCATTCCTTCCCCTAGCACCTCCACCCTCAACCTCTCCATCACTTCCTCATTATTCCTACCAAAAATCAGATCTTCGAGTTTTGGACTCGATTGGGGATGAAGATCTCTACCCCACTACCCCTTGTTTTACCGGCATGTCGGAAAATTTGGGCGAACTGTTCTGGAACCTCCGTCGTAGTAAGGGTGTTTTACACATCCCATTGGCCCTCCTCCCCCCTGTATTGTGTCTACTTGGTTCTCCTCCTGCAAGTGTGGTAGTGAGTGGTACAAATCTACATGGCTCGGTCGGTTGCGATACTCTGAGATTTGATTTTTGTTATGGAATTTCTTTTTCTTTACGGGTTATTTTGGCTGTGCTGGACTCTTTGCGAATCCACCTTCTGTTTGGTTCCTACATGGCGGTCAATCCAATGGTTGCTGGCGAGAGTTTAGCGGCGGTGGGCTACTCCTCCTTGATGGAGATTAGGTTTTCTTTTTGTCGTTTGTTTTCTGTTCTAGGCTTGTGTCGGTGTGGGTTAGGCCTCCCACTATTTTTATCTTGGGCCATTGGTTGGCTTTGTAATATGTTTTATCTTTAATGAATTCTAAGGGTTTCTTGTCCAAAAAAAAAGACTTTATTTAAGAAATAAAAGTTATATAACATTTAAGTTAGAAAAAAATTAAATTTAAAAGGAGTAAAGTCACGCATTCATTAAATATTTTCTTAAACACGTAATCACGAAATGTCGCTTTCACTGTCCAGTGAAGAAATTTTTTTAGATAACGCTCGAAAGCAAAGACAGAGCTAGAGTTGGCTGGGCCAATCTTTAGCAATTCGTAAAGGCCTTGGTCCCATTAGCCATAGCCCACCCTAAACCCTAGAACATGGGCCCCAAGCCCAACCATCCAATCACGTGGCCGAAAGTTGGCCTCTTTCCAAAACAACGTATTAGAGCATCATTAAAGAAAACGTCAATTGACCCGTGGTTTTTTTTTCACACTTGTACATTAATGACACACCCCGTTTCGAAGGTGGGGCGTGCTGGCCGTCACGTGAGAGTGACGTAACCATGTGCACAGTACAGAAGCAATAAAGAATAGAATTTACTAATCAATTAAAACCGAAACACTAACAATACTAGTGTAAAAGAAGTGTGAATTCCACTAATACAGAGCATAAAAGTCCACGTGCAGTCAAGCATAAGTACTAAATAGACATAACACCCGAAGGTGGTCCTACATAAGTGAATTCTGTCAAAACGTCTGATGAGCTCCTCGTATGCCACCAACGAACACTACCTAATACCTGGAGGGGTGAAAAACAAAGTTGAGTGGGTCAGAAACAAATCTTTTCAAAACCTTTCTTTTCTCAAAGATTATAACCCCTCGCCGTAAAACCTATATAATTTCCCAAAAATAAAGTATATACTCGTATATATAATTCTCAAAACCCTGCTGAAAAATGTATGTATGAAAGTATGTATGTCATGCCAAAGTATCATAACTGAATGCCAAAGCATAACTCTGTGAATGTGATTGAATACTAAATAATCATCTCAGCCCTCGGCTGTATATAGCTCATAAGAATCATCATATCATATAGCTCATACTCATCTCAATCATATCATCATATATATACCATGCACACACATCAATACCACCTCTAGTGGTCTGCACAACATCACTGATAAATAACTAATATGCTCTAGTGCTACGATCACGTGAAGACTGAGCGATAAATCGCGGGTCACCTACGAGTCGAACCCACCTATAGTGGCCTATTCGACATGACTGAGCACCTAACTTGGATTCAAGGACTGAGCATACGGTGCGGGAGGTGAACATCAAGTGACGAAGCATCGATACATGAAACACATTATGTACCTTAGACAGCTCTGACGGCAACTCAAGTCTGTAAGCAACTTCACCAACTTGCTCGGTGATCTGATATGGTCCGATGAATCTATGACTTAGCTTGCCTTTCTTCCTGAATCGTACTACACCTCGCCACGGTGATAACTTCAGAAATACCCAATCACCAACCTTGTACACTCGATCAGTGGCATGTCTATCTGCTAAACTCTTTTGGCGATCTTAGGCCGCTTTCATATTAGACTTAATAACCTGAATGTTCTGAGTAGTCTCCTCCACTAAGTCAGGGCCTACTAAAACTCGTTCACCAACCTCTGACCAACATAAAGGTGTATGACAAGGCTTGCCATATAATGCCTCAAATGGCGCCATACCAATACTCGAGTGAAAGTTGTTGTTGTAGGCGAATTCCATCAAATCCAACCGCTTATGCCAAGCGTGGCCAAACTGCAACACCGAAGATCTCAGCATATCTTCCAAAGTCTGAATCGTCCTCTCAGATTATCCGTCTGTCTGAGGATGATATGATGTGCTGTATAGTAATCTCGAACCCAAAGCTTCCTGGAATGCTCTCCAAAACTTAGAAGTAAATCTTAGATCTCGATCTGAAATAATACTCACAGGAACTCCATGATACTTCACAACCCTCGTGATGAACAATTCAGCCAACTTGTTCAAAGAATACTTTTCCCTCACATGAATGAAATGCGCTGACTTAGTAAGCCGGTAAACAATCACCCAAATTCCATCATAGCCGTTTTGTGTACGAGGTAGCTTGTACACAAAATCCATGGTAATATTTTCCCATTTCCACTGTGGAACAGGAAGTGGTTGTGACAAACCAAACGGCTTCTTTCTTTCGGCTTTAACCTGCTGGCACACGATACACCTACTTACATACTCAGCAATTTTCCTTTTCATACCTGGCCAATAATAAAATGGCTTAATGGTATGATACATTTTAGTTCCTCCTGGATGCATCACATAAGCTGAAATATGTGCCTCATCAAGAATTGCCTTATTTAATTCCTCATTATTTGGCACGTACATCCTATTTCCTTGCATAAGCATGTCATCCGTCTCTCTAACCCTGAGATCTTTCTTTTTCCCTTCATTCCTCAAATGAATTAGCTATTGAATCTCTTCATTATTCATCTGAGTCTCGAGTATACGATCAATCAGAATAGGCCTAACTTGGAAACTAGCAAGTAAGGTTTTTTCTTGTTCTGCCACAACTCTTTCTTGTTCTTCCAATTCCAATTTCACTCCAATAGACCTCAAGTCTACAAGAAGAGGAACATGAAAAGCATACAAAGCATTAACCCGACCTTGGGATTTCCTACTCAAAGCATCAGCCACTACATTAGCACGTCCATGATGATACTCAATCGTGCAATTGTAGTCACTTAGCATCTCAATCCATCTCCGCTGACGAAGATTCAAATCCTTCTGTGTGAACAGGTACTGGAGACTCTTGTGATCTGAGAAAATCCTACACTTCTCACCATAGAGATAGTGTCTCCAAATCTTCAAAGCGAAAATAATGGCTGCCAATTCCAAATCATGTGTAGGGTAATTCATCTCATGAGGCTTTAACTGACGCGAAGCGTATACAATTACCCTACCATGCTGCATCAACAAGCATCCCAAGCCATTCAAAGAAGCATCGCTGTAAACCTCAAAATTACCACTATCATCAGGAAGAGTCAAAACAAGCGTATGAGTGAGATAATACTTTAATTGCTGGAAACTCTGCTCACAATTATCATCCCACTCAAATTTAACTTCCTTCCTGGTCAACCTCGTTAGTGGTAAAGCCATAATTGAGAAATCATTAACAAATCGCCGATAATATCCCGCTAAACCAAGGAAACTCCGTACCTCAGTGACGGTTCGCGGCTGTTCCCAATTCTCCACAACTGCTATCTTCTGAGGGTCTACCCGAATACCCTGAGCTGAAACAACATGCCCCAAGCAAGCAACTTGATCTAACCAGAATTGGCACTTACTGAACTTAGCATATAACTGATGTTCCCTCAGCTTCTTCAACACCAAAGTAAGATGTCGAACATGGTCTACTTTTGACTTAGAATACACCAGAATGTCATCAATGAAAACAATGACAAATCTATCCAAATACTGCTGAAACACCTTGTTCATCAAACCCATGAAAGCTTCTGGTGCATTCGTCAATCCAAATGGCATCACAAGAAACTCATAATGACCATAACAAGTCCTGAAAGCAGTTTTAGGAACATCGTCGCTCCTGATCTTTAACTGATAATAACCAGACCTTAGATCAATCTTAGAAAATACGCAAGCACCTCTAAGTTGATAAAAAAGATCGTCAATACGAGGCAAAGGATAACGGTTTTTAATCGTCATCCGATTCAATTGCCTGTAATCAATGCAAAGCCTCAAAGTACCATCTTTCTTCCGAACAAACAAAACTGGAGCTCCCCAAGGTAAAGTACAAGGCTGAATGAAACCTTTATCAACCAATTCCTGTAACTGAATCTTCAATTCTATTAACTCCGCATGAGCCATACGATAAGGTGTTAAAGAAATAGGATCAGTACCTGGTAGTAAATCAATAGAAAACTCCACATCTCTGTCTAGAGGCAATCCAGGTAAATCATCAGGGAAAACGTCAGAAAAATGTCTAACCACCTTGACATTCTCCACTCTAACCGGAGCATCATCATTTAGTACCACGTGAGCCAAAGATCCTTGACAACCTTTCTTTAGTAACTTTTTGGCTCTCACGACTGAAAGGATTTGATGCCTCAATCCACTAGGCTCACCAAAGAATCTAACCTCAGGTAATCCAGGACGATGAAAGGTCACTAATTTC
Organism: Heteromeles arbutifolia; assembly: GCA_024362995.1. Taxonomy (NCBI): domain Eukaryota; kingdom Viridiplantae; phylum Streptophyta; class Magnoliopsida; order Rosales; family Rosaceae; genus Heteromeles; species Heteromeles arbutifolia. The sequence continues at coordinate 29,005,378 of JANCRC010000006.1, forward strand.
CCGTAACAGTCAATCTTAGCATGATTGCAATGCAACCAATCTGTGCCTAAGATAACGTCAAAATCCACAATGTCTAGCGGAGTGAGGATAGCAGGCATAACCACATTCTCCACTACTACGGGACAACCTGGGTAAACATAATCTACATAACACTTTTCCCCTCTATGCATAGCAAACTCTAACTCATACCCAAGAGGTGAAGATTGAGGTTGTGTCAATTGAGCAAACGTATGAGAAATCACAGAATGAGTAGCACCACAATCAATCAACACTTTAGCATAATGACCAAGAATATTTAACGTACCCATGATCAAATCCGGATTGCTCTGAGCATCCTGGAGCGAAAGGTTGTTGATACATCCCTTGTTCTACTGCCTTCCTCTACCTCTGCTGGCATGAACTCCTCGCCTATGAGGATTACGCCCTTGTCCTGACTGACTATATTGTCTTGAAGACCCAACTCCACTGGTAGTAGCATCAACCTGCTGAGACTGTCCTCCAAAATGCCACTGGGATCCACCAGCTAAAAACTGCTGCTGAGGCATATATCCTCCAGCGTACTGCTGTGGAGGCATATATCCTCCTGAATACTGTCCATGACTGCCCTGCTGATAGGGATCTTGGGGGTACTGGTATTGTCCCGAAGAATAAGGAGCGGAATCCCCCTGATAGTGGTATGCACCACCACAACCCATCTGGGTATAACCAACATGTCCTGAAAACTGCTAAGCTGGAGCTGGCGGTGGTAAATGAGGCTGCTGAGGCCTCTGCTGGCCTTGAGGACAAAACTTAGCTTGATCTCCCTCATGACCACAAGTAAAACAACCACTGCTACCTCTTCGACATTCCCCTAAAATGTCGACTACCACACCTACGACACCAGGGTGCATTTCCTTTACCAAGATTCCCCTGCCTTTGGGATCTGGAATCTCTGAAGAATCTACCACCTCCTCTCTGACCTGTGGAACTGAAATCTCCACTGGAAGAACTAGAACTAGTCTCACTATGCTTAAAGCTCTGAGTCTAGCGAGGCCCTTGTAAGAAATGACCTTTACCCTTATCCTTATTCTGATTCCCATTTTTCTTTTCCTCTTCACTATCGCTGGGCAAATTCTCAGAATCCTCAATTTGAAGTAAAGCTTCATAAAACTCATGATAAGTAGTACAGGGAATCGCAGTCGCAATGGTACACCATTTCTTCTTAGTGCCCAACTTAAAACGACGTAGCATCTCAACCGGATTAGCAGCAACTTCCGAATGATAACGAGATAGATCAGTAAATTTCATGTAATACTCGTTAGCTGACAGCTTCTTCTGCCTCAAACTAGTGAACTCCTGTTTCTTACAATCAATGTAAGTAAGATGAATGAATCTCTTATAGAACAATTGCTTAAATACCTCCAAATCTCTATATTCTTCCTGGGGTAACTCATCCGCCAACTGTCCCAAACAAGAAGCTGGTTCCTTAACCAAAAACCATGAAGTCGTCTCGACCCATCTGCTCGGAGATAGACTCCCATGACTCTACATCAGCTTGAAAGCCTTCTCAATATGCATCAACCATTTCTTTGAACCCTCGGGACCTTCATTCCCCACAAAAGTGGTTATCTTCAAATTATGAACCGACTCCAGAGGGGTCCGCTGAGACGGGCGAATAACTGACTGAACAGCATTCGCTATAACCTCCCCTAACTGAGCTATATCGGGGAAACTAGGTTCAGCTGAACGACGTGGCTCTCTACGAGGCGGCATAGTTTTGACAGAAACACCAAGATAATTAGAATATTCACAAGATATGCAGGACTGCCAAACCTATGCTCTGATACCAATTTGACACACCGCGTCCCGAAGGTGGGGTGTGCTGGCCGTCATGTGAGAGTGACGTAACCATGTGCACAGTACGGAAGCAATAAAGAATAGAATTTACGAATCAATTAAAACCAAAACACTAGCAATACTAGTGTAAAAGAAGTGTGAATTCCACTAATACAGAGCATAAAAGTCTACGTGCAGTCAAGCAGAAGTACTAAATAGAAATAACACCCGAAGGTGGTCCTACATAAGTGAATTCTGTCAGAACGTCCGATGAGCTCCTCATATGCCACCAACAAACACTACCTAATACCTGGAAGGGCGAAAAACAAAGTTGAGTGGGTCAGAAACAAATCTTTTCAAAACCTTTCTTTTCTCAAAGATTATAACCCCTCGTCGTAAAACCTGTATAATTTCCCAGAAATAAAGTATATACTCGTATATATAATTCTCAAAACCCTACTGAAAATATGTATGTATGAAAGTATGTATGCCATGCCAAAGTATCATATCTGAATGCCAAAGCATAACTCTGTGAATGTGATTGAATACTAAATAATCATCTCAGCCCTCGGCTGTATATAGCTCATAACAATCATCATATCATATAGCTCATACTCATCTCAATCATATCATCATATATATACCCTGCACACACATCAATACCACATCTAGTGGTCTGCACAACATCACTTATAAATAACTAATATGCTCTAGTGCTACGATCACGTGAAGACTAAGCGATAAATCGCGGGTCACCTATGAGTCGAACCCACCTATAGTGGCCTATTCGACAAGACTGAGCACCTAACTTGGATCCAAGGCGAGCATACGGTGCGAGAGGTGAACATCACGTGAAGGACTGAGCCCCTCTCTGGGCGGGAGCACTAATATCAGTGTGCAGGTTTATGAACTCTAATCATATCACATCACATCACATCACATCATTCGTTCTCAACAACTAGTAAATAAATTTACCTGCCACTTACCTGTGCGTCCTCAGCACCAACATCAGTATAAGCAATCAATAACGCATAATAAATAAATAGATACTTTGCATGGCATTTCATATCGCATTTCATATCACATTTCATATAAACTGATTTTCTGGGAAAAACTCATTTATATAGGTATATACGGAAAACAAATGCCAACTCACTAATAAGTAGACGGGTCGTAACCCCCGTGCATAGCCTGGCTAAGCTCATCCTCCGGATAGGTCTCGCCTATATGAGAAGTAACTGAAACAATGTTAATTAACGCACATAAACGAAACCTTAGAAATAACTTCTCATACATTGCTCAATTTGGGTATATGAATATACCACTATGATCTACACAATCTCAGGATCATCCCCAAATTTTTAGAAAAATTTTCCGACCACTCACGCGCCGGCCACGCACGGCCACATGCCTGGCACGTGTAACGGAACAGTAACGCCATTAGGAATATTCCGTTAATTAACTAACAGAAACTGTTAACTTTAACTGACGGCGTCAGCATATTCTGTCAAAACTGACGGAATATTCCTCGTCTTCTTCGGCGACTGTTTGCCAGTTTCTAGAAAAACTTCCAACTATGGTTTCTCCTTCATTTTTGCACCATTTTCTACGTACTTTATACCAAAATGAAGATCTCACAAAGATGAACACATCCATACCTGACTCGACCTCCAACTCGCCGGGGATTCGCCGGAAAAAGCCTCGATAATTCCGGCCAAAATGAAACTCCCCGATCTTGCTATTCCGACGTCCAAAATCTTCAAACGAACTACTCCGAGCTTCCTTAGGACCTCATAAAGCTTCTTATGAGCTCAAAATCCCCTGAAAAACAACATTTCACGTGTGCATGAACAATGCACAAATCGGAGGGTGAGGTTTCACGGGGTTTTCGAAGGTTCCAGGTTCTAAAACTTATACTAATGGCTTCCTAGTACCACAAGGAACACAAATATACGTACCTTAGACTCGATCTGCTACGTTTATGAAGGATTTGTGTCTCGTCCGTACAAAAATCGAGAGGGAAAGAGAGAGAGTCTGTGAGGTAGATAGATAGTGAGTACGAGAGTGGGAGAGAGGTAGAGTGACTGTGTGTGTGTGGGTGTGGTCCAAATACAACCAACACTCAAGGTAAAAACAAACACATACCTTAATTAATGCCTAGGGGCACTTTAGTCGTTTCACGTCCGTCGTACGAAATTTCCGGGACGGACTGTTACATTAATTATTAGGCATTTTAAATATTTTGAGTTCATCAAAAAAAATATTTTTAATGTTGAATATTTGCACATTTTAACCACCCCTTAAAACATTGTTCACTAAGGTCTTTACAGTTATAAAATCACAAACGACGATGTAATCATCATCACAGCGTACAGGATACAGCACGAGTGTTGGTATTTTATTTCACATTTTTTGCATAGAAATTTTATTTATTATGAAATTTAATAAAATTTAAAGAGTCAATTGACACGTGGCTGTACATAATAGTGACAGCTGTCCATGGGCTCACTGAGAGCCAATCAATTTTTTACGCATGTCATCGATGTCATTTAATGATATTTTATTTTCGTTTTTATTATGTTGTTAAAATTTCTTTAGCAAGGTTTTTGTGTAAGAACTCCCGTTATATAAATATTATATATATATATATATATATATATTATATAAGTGAATATTTAATCTACAACAATGCTACTGTTCCTGACTTTTACGCAGGGGTGGCTACCGGCATGCATGGTTATTTGTTGCCGACCACCTCTACAGAAACACAGTAAAAAAGAATAACAGGACAAAATAAAAGGACCAGGAGAACTGGAAGAGGGCAGAGGTACTGTACACACTCTCTCTCTGGGCAAGGATGTACTACACACACATCAGGGCCGGTCCTGAGTTTTTGAGTGCCTAGTGTAAAAGCTCAAAATGTGCCCTTTTTTAATACGGAAACATATGTTAAAAAAAAAAAAATTAACGAGGGCTGGAACCCAGTGAAACTGGGGGGCTAGGCCCTCACACCCAAATTATATTACTTGAGAAAATATACAACAGGGGATATAGTACCTAAACCCTGACAATCAAAAATACAATCATATACAACCACTCCTAGCAAAGCTCCTTAAATTTCAACCTTAAAGAAATTGTCTTCAGACTCATCACCAACATTTTCATTGTCTTGAGACTCATGGCCAACATTTTCTTCTAAATCACTACCATTTTCATGGTCATGAGATTCGTCATTAACATCTTTCTCCACATAACCACCAATGATCATGAGACTCCCCAACAACATTTTGTGACTCTTCACCAACATCATTTTCTGTCAAATTTTCAATTGACTCATTCTTTGTAGAGAAAAATTTATTAAGAGATCCTCTTAAACTTTCGGCAATTTCATTATCCTTTGCCCTTTTTTTTTTCCTTTTCGTATTACCAGAGAGTTGTTTCCTAAAAGACATGGCTTCGATAATTTGTTTGCAAAAATTACCTACACATGATATAACAAAAATTTCCTATCAAAATTATCATTCCAACACATATTATATATTATACAAACACTAACACATAGTCTAACATATTATAAAAATTGAACTTAAAAATTAGGATTGAAATCAAATCAAATAATTCAATTAATCAACAACAACAATTCTATACATCAATTATAATATAATTATATGTCACTTGTAAAATTTTATATTAAATTATGAATTAATAATTCAAATTTTAAAAATTAGTTCACCTCAAAACTCAAAAGAGTTGGTGGTGAGTGAATGCATTTGCAGCCAATGACCAATGATGAATGGCGCTGAGCTGGCTGCTGAGGAGGAGGGACCTCCTGAGTCCTGACTGGCGCGCAGCAGCTTGTAGTTGATTGGGGGAAGTTGGGAACAAAGGGGGGTGGGGAATCGGGAAAGGGTTGCAAGTATATGGGACTGGAAGTTAGGGTTAATTGGGACCGAGTGGTCCTTCTAATGTTTTGCTTTTTTTGTTTTTTTTGTAATGCCCAAAACGGCAAAACTTGGGCCCTTTTTTATCTTTTGTCAAATTTGGGCTCTTGCCCTCCACCCCCTATTCGGGCTCTAGAGATTTTTTTTTTTTGCCTAGTAGTTATTTGGGTTTTTTTGTTGCCCCCTTTAGTTTTGGACCCTAGACAGCTATCTTGGTGTACTGGGCCTGGGCCTGGCCTGACAGACATACACTCGCTTTCTCCGCGCATGGAGGTACTACATAGTGCGCGCGCACACACACACTCTCTCTCTGGGCTGGAAGGTACTACACAGTGCGCGCGCACACACTCTCTATCTGGGCAGGGAGGTACTACACACACACACTCTCTCTCTAGACGGACAGATCGGCGTTACATTGTGTACTTTCTCTCTCTCTCTCTCTAAATAGAGAGCTGGGCGCCACTTGAGAAAATAATATCCTTTGTTTATCATTACTTAAATCCTTTCTTCATTTGGTTGCCCAACATTCTACTTAGCATCAGAAGCACTTGTATTTGTATAGTGTAATAGAATCTATTTGGTTGCTTGCCAAACAACAAATTGCTCTTTTTATAAAAGTGCTACTTACAAAAAACGCTCGTAAATAAAAGTTTTTTTATGGAGAAGCATAACCAAAAGTACTTAATAATTTTATTTAATAGTTAGGACACTAGCTCATAGAAGTTTCGGTTGCATTTGCATATAAGTTTCTCCCAAGTCCTAATTTGAAAGGAAAAAAAGGAATGCCTTCTTTCTCGTGGAAGGGCAAGAAGGGTAAGAGGGAGGAAAGTGGATTGTCATTGACACTGTTATTTTGTGCTCGTTGTAGGATTGTCGTTTTTTGTTGTCGAAAACTAGTTTTGATTACATATTTGCTCTAGTTATGGTATGTTTGATTTTTCGCATACACCATGCACCACAATATTCATGGGAAAATGAAAATTGTTTTGTTGTTATGGAAATTTCCAGTAGCCATACGAGGGCTCAAACTTTCTGTAGTATGTATTTTGGCTAAATTACTGAATGACCAAGGCCATTTTTGTGTTTCCTAGTAGATTATATGAATCTTGTACTTCTGTATAACATTTGCCATTACATGCCTCATTGATATTGTTAGTTCCTTTCTTTTTGGGTTTCAATACTGTGTTTCTTTATTTATTTTAGGCAAGGTGATAGCTCATGCTCTTGATGAGAACGTTAGAGCTTACTACACTTTGCAGGCTCATTGTGGTTGTTTGTCTAGTTGAAATTTTCTTGATGTTACACTTGGATATTTACATTGAAGACATCGTCGATAACTTTTAATAGGGCATCGGTTGGGTTGGGGTTGAGTTTCAACCCGTGGCACAAACCTATCTTAAATGTATTTTAGATCTCGTATTGAGTTTTAATACAAGCGATATTAAGAGGAGAGAATGTACTTGGATTGTTCTTGGATTACCAAATTAAATTTAATGGTCAAATATAACAAGAACAAAAGTTCCATAATGAAATTAGGTTGGATAGTGGCCGGTTCAGGAAAATAACATGCATAACACGATTATCCTGTCACGTGACATTTTGTGTCAACGAAATAAAGACATGTGGACGCGGGATTCGACCATGGAGATGAGAATAAAAAGGTTGGCATGAGTAATTAATTTTCGTAGCAAACTTCTATATAAGGAGTTGATGTTCATATTTGTGTTCGATTCCTAATTTTGCAAAAGAGTATGTTGTAAGCAGAACTGTTTTTAAGAATTATAATTCTTTCAAATATAAACGAAATTTCAACAAAAAACCCCCCCCAAAATCACAGAAACAAAAATTTGAATAGAAAAATCATTTCGAAATTCAAATTTGCACTTCTAAACACATAATATTCAAACCAGAAAATTAAACGAGTCTTGATCAGTTGCATATACATTGTTCATTCAGTTTTAATTATTTTCTTTTTCCATGGATGACAACCACTTGCCAAACGCACACAAATTAAGACAAATATATATGTAAAAAAACAAAAGAAATAAGACGGGACTCAAAATCCAAGGTAAAGAAACATAAATAAAAAAAAATTTAGAAGGCGCCGCGATGGTAAAAGAGCCTCTCACATGCGCGAAAGTATCCGATTACATTTTAGTTGCTCCTAGTTGGTTTTTGCTCTCTGGTGATTGTATAGTTGGGAGATGGCATGGGCAATAATGGAGGCATGTCTTTGCATGATATGGTTTTGGCGGACGCGTGTGTACATCTGCGTAGCGTTTGTATAGCACGTGGGGTTGAAAAATGAGATTGCTAGGGCTAGGGCCTGTGGCACCTTCTGCAACTCTTGTACATAAATTAATAAGCTTTCTTTTATATGTAAAACCTCACGATGCCTTTTCCTTCCTTTTTTTCTCTCTTTCCTTTTCTGTGAAATTTTCTTTTACTTACACATCTCTGGGGAAAAACCAGTTTTGCTTCTTCATCAATTAATTTCTTTGGTTTAGGTCTATTTTGCCCCTCGACATAAAACTGGGAAACACAGAGTGAGTGAGAAAGGCTGCTGTACGGCTAAGCATAAATGGGAGGAATATTAACTTTGAGAAATTAATGAAATATATGGTAAAAATTATATGTTGGAAAAACTTTATAGTTAACAAGATCACAGCCTGGACACGGTGGTTATGGAGGAAAGACAAAGGAGGTGGAGTGGATTCGAAGAAGGAAGGGGGAATGGAGAAAGAGGAGGAAATAAGGAGGGGTTGCTGCTGGGAAGCGGGAGGTTGAAGATGAATAGTGGGGGGGCGGGGCCCACTATGTTTAAAAAAATGTAAAAGGAGAATCGGTAACCGTGAAGGGAGAAAGACCGACAGAGGAAAGAAAAGCAGGGTGGGTAACTAGAAGATTTAAACGACGCGCGGCATCACCTGATAAGGCCACGTGTTATTTTAATTTTTTTTCTTCAAATTACTAAAATCTCAATAAAAATCCTTAATAATTGCTCTACAATTTAAAAAAATATGCAACCCTCGTGATTCCATCTTCTACTCTTTTATGTTTGTATTTTTGACATCTGGGGAAGTCACGACGTCGTTGTTAGTGAATCAATCCCTAGATTCAAGCTGTCACCTACAACCCTAATGTTGTTGCTGGTGAATTAATCCCTAAAATCAATGTCGTTGCTGATGATTTATTCTCCAAAATCAATGGATTTTGGAGTTGGGCAACGAGTTTTGATAGAGAGTAGATACGAATATGAGAGGGGAGAAAATAAAAAAAAGAAATAAAATCAAGAGGCAAGGGTATAAGGGTATAATAGTTATTTTCTAACTAGCTTCAATCTATGTGAAATGTTTTAGGCTTATTATATTAACACCTCACATATTGTTGAATAAACCCCACATACTTAATACACCCCACATTTACATTTTCAACTAAAAATTATCTTAACACACCTCACATACTTCTCCATAATACCCTCATACCCCACATTCTCAACATGCACCTTACATTTTCACATACACCCCACATTCTTTAAATTTTATTATATTAAAGTTCTGTTAGTCGATGCATCTGTTACCTTAAATAAAACATTATAAAAAATTGATCTAAGCTTATACTCTTGCTTATGTGGTTTTCATTATTTTCCATGGAATGATCTTTCGTTTCCTTCTTTTTGTCCAACAGATAGTTTTGCTACTTTGGCTTTCTCCTTTGCTTCTATTTAACATGTTGAACTATCTCCTCTCGGTGACTCGTGTTTACGTAGGGGATTAGGTGTTGGCATCTTGGTTGGGGATGATGGTATTCACTTGCTTTGTTTAAATACCGATTTAGCCATGAAGATCATTTTTTTTTATTAGAGCTCATAATTTAGTAATCTATCTAAATGTCAAATCCGAAAAGTTCAATGCCCACAACCAATTTAGTCATGAAGATCATTTTTTTACCAGAGAGCATTTCTATCCTGCTGTTCCCAGGTTAAAAATTCGGTTCTGCAATCATTCTTGAATGGTATTGCACCCCCAGCCATCCTAAGAAATAAACAACAAGCATGCTTAAAAAATTTAGCAAAAGAAAAAAAAAACACAATTAAACTATCTCAAAGAAGATTTAAATTTTTCAAAATATATCTTTGCCTGTTATGTTGCAGCATACTTAACAGTTAATAAGAAAAAACATAATGACATGACATTGTGAGTGCAAGTGTGTACAAAATTATAAATAAACTTACGGGTAGTTTTAGGATTTTATTTTTCATGAATTGGGGTGTAGGAAGAAAATAATTGTTTTTTTTTTAATTTAAATTTAGGTTTTTTTTTTTGAGAAAAATAGGGTTTAAATAGTCATTTTACACAAGTCATTTAACACTAAATATTAAGTGAGGTATATTCAACAATTTGTGGGGTATTATTAAAAAAACACATGCTTTATTAACAATTTGTGGGTTGTTAAAACACTAAATATTTGATTGATTATGTCATAAGAGAAAATTGAGTATTGATTTATGACTCATTAATAAAGATTTTATTCACCTTTAGCTAAATAACCTTTAAATTTAAAAAATATATTAATTTTCTCTTTCTTACATGTTTTTTTCTCTCTCTTACGTGTCTATCTCTTCTGCTTCTTCTTCATCTTCTTCTCTTCCTCTTCCTCCGCACATTCACACCATCTGAACCTCCGAAACCCCAACTACTCCCCACCACCCACCAGTCGAAATCCTAAAATTAATTAGTAAATAAAAATCAAAAGTGTAGTACTTGAGTAAGTAAGTAACCTTCAAATTTAGAAATAATCATAACTTGGAACTAATTTTTCTAGATATATGTGAACGTGGTTGGTCCAGAGATTTTTGAGGCTCGAGGCGATACCAAAAATGACACACCCCGACTCGAACATCGGGACGTGCTGGACGTCACGTGAACGTGACGAGGCCATGTGCGCAGTGCGGAAGAATAAATGTAGATAATAAGTACTAGAGTATGATTACTAGTGCTACAGGCACATAAATGAGTGTGGAAGTTAACAGCATAATTTGCAGAGTTCGAGCATCCTAGGTGCAGTCCAAAAAGACATAAGCAAGAAAGCAAAATATTTACATGGATAGTGTGCTGTCAGATATGCCTTGAAGCCTCGTTTGCCACCAACACTACCTAGTACCTGGAGGGGCGCAAAACAAAAGTGTGAGTGGGCAAAAACAAAGCTTTACCAAAATCACTTCGATAGAAAAGTTGTAAACCCTCTCTATAAAACATGTATACTTCCCAGAAAATATGTATATACGTACTAGTACAGAAAACCATCGATCAACCAATCAATTAATCAATCAATCAATGCCATGATCGAATGAACCATAATCAGCAATAAGCATGTATCAAATATCATCAATCAATCAGGTGATATCCCAACTCAAATCATGCCGGCAATATATATGTCAATCAGCCGGAGTCACCTCTAGTGACCTGTACGGCTGAATCTATGGCTCCTCAACCACATCCTCAATCCATCTCTCAATCAATAACCTGCACCCATGACGGAACCACCTAATGTGGTATGTACGTCAAGCTGGGAATATAACGCTCTGTGCTACGATCACGTGAAGGCTGGCGACGAATCGCAAGTCACCTACGAGTCGGAACCACCTAGTGTGGTCTGTACGACAAGCTGGCACCTGCCTTGGATCCAAGGTGAGCGTACGGTGCGGGAGGTGAACGATCACATGAATGCTAAGCCCTACTCTGGCAGCACAAACCCCGATGTGCAGGTAAATGAGCCATATACTAATCTCATCGATATCACCATAACCATCATATCACAAGCATACACTTACCTGACTTACCTGACGCTCGCGGTGCATCAATATATAATCATATAAACATAAAAATATATATGGCATTCGACATGGCACTCAATTTCATAAAAGCATTTTAAAACGTATTTTTGGGAATCAACCAATTATATATATATATATATATATATATATATATATATATATATATATATATATATATATATATATACTGAAAACCAAAAACCCACTCACTAATAGGTAGACGGGTCGTAGCCCCCGAGCCTCGCATGGCTACGCTTGTCCTCAGGATACGTCTCACCTATATGCGAAACAACAATACAACTGTTAATTACGCACATAATCCAAATCAAGTAATAACTTCTCATACATTGCTCAATTGGGGTGTTTGAATATACCAACATGCTCTACTCAATCCCACAAACACCCCCATATTTTTAAAATAATTTTTTGGAAGCCTCACGCGCCGACCAAGGCACGGCAACACGCGCGGCCCACGCGCCGTGCACACTGACGGAAACCCTAACGGCATTAAGGAATATTCCGTTAAATCCCTAGAATATTCCGTTAAAGTTAACTGACGTCGTTAACCTCCGTTAGGAATATTCCGTCAACTTTGACAGAATATTCCGTCACCTTCAACCTCAGTTACTGGAGACTGGCGCCGGCGCCGCTGTGTCGCCGGAAACTGGGTAATTTTTCTACCTTCGATTTCTAGCTCATTTTTCAACCAAATTTCACGAAATTTACACCAAAATGATCCTTAGGACAAGGAGAAGAGATTTATACCTGTTTTGAACCCAAAATCCACGTGAATCTCGCCGGAGAAATTTCACGAATTCTGGCCAACTTCCAAACCGGCGATCCCGACGTCCAAACTCCTTCAATTTTGTCCTCCGAGCATCCCAAGACTATTCTAAACCTTCCTATGATCTCCAAATAAGCTGAAACACCATAGATTTTGGGTGCATGAACAGTACCATCCACGGTACTACACGGGTTCTAGGGTTCTCGACAGTCTAAACCTCAACAAATGGTACGGTTAGGATCACCAGGTTACCAGGGTTTTAAATATGCTATCTAGGGCTTTGATCCGTGACTAAATCACAAGGAACAAGGTCATCCGTACAGTTGCAGGGGAAGGTGATAGTGAATTCGAGAAAAAGGAAGGAGAATATGACGGGGAGGGTTGGTACTGCACACGTGTTGTGCATGTGTGTGTATATATTTCCTCATCCAACCCCATCCACACAAAATCAACAAAAAATGCAATAAAATAAATATATAGGTACCCCTACCTATAAACATTAATCCTTATTCACACATCCTCTCACTCCTGCAAGGGTAAAATCGTCATTTCATAAATAACATATTCATTAACTCGGAACAGACTGTTACAATCTACCCACCTTAATAAAATTTCGTCCTCGAAATTTACTTAACACATACAACCCATTAAAACTCATAAAACAGTCGTGGGTACAACTCTTTCATCCTTTCTTTCGTCTCCCAGGTTGCCTCCTCCACCGAGTGATTCTTCCATAAAACCTTCACTAGTCGCACTGTCTTGTTCCTCAACACCTTATCCTTCCAATCCAGTATAGTGACCGACTCCTCCTCATAAGACAAATCTGGATTAATCTCTAATTGTCGTGGAGGCAAAACATGTGATGGATCTGAAATATAATGGCAAAGCATCGACACATGAAATACAGTGTGTACTCTAGACAGCTCCTGAGGCAACTCGAGCCTATAAGCCACTTCACCAATCCGTTCAGAAATCTGATATGGCCCGATATACCTGGGACTCAATTTCCCCTTCTTACCGAACCTCACAACACCTTTCCAAGGTGATAACTTCAAGAAAACCCAATCCCCCACATTATAAGTCCGATCAGTAGCGTGTCGATCAGCTAAATAAATATTCGAAAAAATTGAAAAGAATAAACATGTATGTAGCATTTCGAACTCAGGAAATCTAATTAACCTTAAACAACAAAAATTATTGATTCTAATTAAACTTCTTGATCATTTAACCAAATTTTATAAATTTATACTCTTATGCAAAAAAAATTGTAAAAATTGGAAAGCAAATAAGCATATGTAGTGTTTTAAACCTAAGACCTCTTCAATATTTTCAAATCACAAAACCACCATAAATTCTTTGTCATCAAACCGAATTTTATAAATTTATACTCTTATGAAAACTTATATAAATATACTGCCCTAATAATTTTGGTGCCCCGAAATTTCTTGGGTCCTGGACGTTTGTCCTGCCAGCACTAGCTTGGGCCTGGCCTATATGTGAAATAATACTTTACATTTTCATACGCCTCTCCTCGTATAAAAGAGTACTCAAGTCAATTATAAAAATAACATATTTTGGTTGAATCCGTGAGACACACGTGACCATTGTGTTGAACACATGTGCCAATGTATAGTATCTTTAACACATTAAAGCTCACTTAAAAATCTATGATGCAACTCTATAATCTGCATCGCTAAAACGAATAGTAATTAAACACAATTTGACAAGAAAAGAAAGGAGGATAGAAAAACAGAATTATCCACGGATTAAAGAAGCTTCTCATTTGAATATCGTTAGATGGGCTATGCTTTCGAAATTCAAGGATCATACACTTAATAATGGGCTACGCTGCTCATAATTTGTTATCACTAGCAGCATAGCCATCACATAAGGTGTCAGTCTTGGTGTTCAAAAATTAAGGCGTCCGAGTCCCATCGCAAACTACAAAGGCAGCAGCCATCGATATGAAACATTATAGTGTGACTGACGGCCGGATCCTTTTTTTAGGAATCCTCAGAATTTATCCGTTCATCGTACATCGTACGATCAGTTTTCGTTAGATACTATTCATATTTAATTTTAAATTTTGAAATGATTTCTGACCGTGCGATATACGATTGACGGATAAGATCATGGGATCCTTAGGATCACTAGGAAAAGGATCCTGTCGTAACTGAAAAACTCGTGTTTGGAAATCACTTCTGTTTGTGTGGTTTGGCCCTTTTTTTGGGGTACATTAGGGGAAATTTTTTATTTTGATCGAAACACGAGTAGTATATTATATGTTTTTATATAAATGGTGAATTTTTTTATTTTTTAAAGTACATATTTCACTATTTATATAAAGACACATAATATATCATTTCGTGTTTAGACCATGCTAAAAAAATCTCTCGTACACTAGATCAAATTAAAAATGTTCCGACTTAAATTGATATTTGTTGGATATTTGAAACATGCCATTAATGTGATTTGCAATATGCTTTGGTTGTCGTGTAATAGCTAGGTTTTTGTGAAAGAGCTCCCATTATATAAATATATATATATATATATATATTATTTATATATATCATACATTTATTATATAAGTGAATATTTGATCTACAACAATGCTATTCTTCCTGACTTTTACGCAGGTATGGCTACAGGCATGCATGGTTATTTGTTGCTCAGCACCTCTACAGGAACACAGACACGAAGAATAACAGGACAAAATTAAAAAGACCAAGAGGACTGGAGGAGGGCAGGGAGGTACTGTACACACACTCTCTCTAGACAAAGAGCTGGGTGCCACGTTGTGGACTCTCTCTCTCTAGACAGAGAGCTGGGGGGGCGCCACGTGGTGTACTCTCTGTCTCTAGACACAGCTGGGCGTGCCACTATATAATCCCACCCTCAGCAGCTCAACATAATTTCATAATTTTCATTTCAGCCATGGCAAGAGCACCACCCTACACCGGAGCCAATGCACCACCCCTCCAACCTGAAAACCCAGAAATGAACCCCAAGACATTGGCGGCTTCTTTCACCACTCTCATTGCCCTTGGAGGGTTACTATTCGCCATCGGTACAAGTGCTCCAGGCACATTTGTGCACAGCAAAGCCCACAAAAAATTGATCTGGTTTGTGGGTTTCTCACTGGGTTCCATATTTTACGGATTGGTATTTTTATCAGCCAAATTAAAATACCCTATGTACATATGGCTTGCGTTATCCGTGACCTGGATAACGTTCTGGTTTTCCATCAATGAAAACGTCCATCCCAAGAAATATTTCGTCAAGATGGTGGTAATCATTAACTCTATTCTCGCAGACCTAATCTTTTTTAAAACACTCTTATTTGTTGGAGTGACTGAAAGCTTCCGGTTTCTGAAGAAAAACCTATCTTTCTGGGGTCTAGGAGGTTTTCTCAACCAGCTAATCCATGGCTTGCCTACTGTCTAGGTATGATCTTTTATATAATTATTTCTGTAAAATTATTAAAAAAATTCTTTTTATATTAAGATTTTTTTTATTTATACAAGGCTTTGCTTCTCCTGCCCCGCATCCCTGCTGCTGCTATTGCTGTTCCTCCTAGTGGTGGATGTCAAGCAGGTCATGCCCACGCACCCCCTTTTGCTGCTGCTATTGCTGCTCCTCTTGGTGGTGGACGTCAAGCAGGTCATGTTTAGTGTAGGTAGGGTTTAACTAAACATGACCTGCTTGACCTCCACCACCAAGAGGAGCAGTAATAGCAGCAGCAGAAGGGGGTGCGGGGGCATGACCTACTTGACCTCCACCACCAGGAGGAGTAGCAATAGCAGCAGCAAGGGGTGTGGGGGCCGCAGGAGAAGCAACGCCTTGTATAAATAAATAAAATCTTAATATAAAAAGAAATTTTTTAATAATTTTACAGAAATAATTATATAAAAGATCATACCTAGACAGTAGGCAAGCCATGGATTAGCTCTCTCCAGGTGGTTGAGAAAACCTCTTAGACCCCAGAAAGATAGGTTTTTCTTCAGAAACCGAAAGCTTTCAGTCACTCCAACAAATAAGAGTGTTTTAAAAAAGATTAGGGCTGCGAGAATAGAGTTAATGATTACCACCATCTTGACGAAATATTTCTTGGGATGGACATTTTCATTGATGGAAAAGCAGAATGTTACCCAGGTCACGGATAACGCAAGCCATATGTACGGAGGGTATTTTAATTTGGCTGATAAAAATACCAATCCGTAAACGTTTTGTTTATTTTGTTTATTCTACCGAAAGAATTAAAATAAGTGGGAAACAATATTTTTGTATTCATATTGCATATCCATGTTTATAATTTTTGGGAGCAATATTTATGTTTATATTATGTACCCCATATCAATTACCTATATGTTTTTTTTTTTTTGGGGTCCTAGAATGTACACATATGTCTATAAATATTGTACACACTTATGAACATGAGTCCATATGAGGTTTACCCATATGTTTTTTTGTTTCCTCAGTCATAGAATAAACCTCGTATGCAATCATGTGAGGTTTATTCGAAGAAGGTACCAAGGTTATATAATAATTTTTTTGTAAAAGAATGTACCCAATGTTTTGTAGTACAATATCTTTTTGTTAAATTGATGAATGTACCCATAAGGCTGGTATTGATGTAGAACAGAAAAATCATTTCGAAATTCAAATTTACACTTCTAAACACATAATATTCAAACCAGAAAATTAAACGAGCCTTTATCAGTTGCATATACATTTTTCATTTAGTTTTAATTATTTTCTTTTTCCATGGATGACAACCACTTGCCAAACGCACACAAATTAAGACAAATATATTTGTAAAAAATCAAAAGAAATAAGACGGGACTCAAAATCGAAGGCAAAGAAACATTAATAAAAAAAAATTTAGAAGCGTGTAGTGCCGCGATAGTAAAAGAGCTTCTCACATGCGTGAAATTGTCCGATTACATTTTAGTTGCTCCTTGTTGGTTTTTGCTTTGTGGTGATTGTATAGTTGGGAGACGGCATGGGCAATAATCGAGGCATGTATTTGCATGATATGGTTTTGGCGGACGCTTGTGTACATCTGCGTAGCTTTTGTATAGCACGTGGGGTTGAAAAATGAGATTGCTAGGGCTAGGGCCTGTGGCACCTTCTGCAACTCTTGTACATAAATTAATAAGCTTTCTTTTATATGTAAAACCTCACGATGCCTTTTCCTTCCTTTTTTTCTCTCTTTCCTTTTCTGTGAAATTTTCTTTTACTTACACATCTCTGGGGAAAACCCAGTCTTGCTTCTTCATCAATTAATTTTTTTGATTTAGGTCTATTTTGCCCTCGACATAAAACTGGGAAACAGAGTGAGTGAGTAAGAGTAGTTCCACCTCTAAAAAAATGCGTCAGCATCCAGCGCATTAATCCATTCAGTAAACAGTGATAGACTCCAATGAACACTAATAGGCCAAATGCATGTCCACTCCTAAAAAAATGCGCTGGCACCCAGCCCACTTAAAATATTTTAATTATTTTTCATATAATAAATAAATAAAATAGTTTTTATTTCAAATATGATTTTTAACCAATCTCGTCACGCCACGTGTTATTATCCGAACGCACTATTTTGTGAATAGATTTCCGCTAAGATTTTCAATGTACATCGCAAAACGCCTTCGTAATTTTACTCCACATTTCTCGCTTATCCATCTCATAACCCGTAATCGGGTCATGAGTAGTGTGAACCCAACATTCACACAAAGTAACATCTTCGATGAGTTTCCACGTACTCATTTTTTTCCTCTCAAATTGTAGAAAATATTGAAATGTAGAAAGTGTAGAAAATATTGCAATGTGGTGTAAGATGGAAGATGAGGGATTAGGTATTTATAGAAAAAAAAAATTAAATTTTTTATGTATTTTTTATAATTTTTAATTAATTTTTTATAAATTTTAATTTAGTTAATTAATCTGGACCGTTGGATTTGAAAAATATTCAAATCCAACACTCTATAAGTTGACACGTGGCCAACGGGCATAATTATGACCTTTGGGTTTTTTTTCTTTTTTTTTTAATTTTTGGGGGAAAAACGTGGACCGTTGATCTGTGATCGGACAGTCCAGATCAAAACACAAATTCAAAATATTTTGACAGTTGGAAATCCAACAGTCCAGAGAACTAGCCGTTGGAAATCCAACGACCAAGAACGGGCCACGTACCCTAACACTTTGGATCCGTGAGTGCGCTGCACAGGCGGGCCCCACGGCTGATTTCTTGTCGGCGACGCGCACCCAGTCGCGTGTGCATGCCACGTGCCTGGCGCAAAAACAATTTCAGCTCCCCCTGACGCCACGCTGGCGTCAGATGGGCCGGTCCATGCCTCTGTCGATTCTGGCCTGGCCTGGAGACCAGCATGGGCTGAGGGCCAACCTATCTGCTGGGCTGGAGTGAATGGAAAGAGTGTCGGGCCATTTTTTGGCTGGGTGCCGGCCTATCCCACCCCCGGTGGAACTGCTCTAAGGCTGCTATACGGCTTAAGCATAAATGGGAAGGATATTAACTTTGAGAAATTAATGAAATATATGGTAAAAATTATATGTTGGAAAAATTTTATAGTTAAAAGAACCCTATATCACAACATATGCACATGCATCTGAAAAAGAATTTGGCTATCAATTTGACCCCAAATCAAATAGTTGGAAAAGAAAGAAATAACAGTTTCTCACCTTAGCCTGCTACATGGCTACTGCGGAAAAGAGGAAAATACCATATTGGATCTTCATCCATCTCACTGTGGTCAAGACCAACTGGGCCATGTCGAAGAATTAACACTAAGAAATGGAACGATCTTCTACTCACTATGATCCCTTATGTTTTAATGGTGATAGACCCAGAACGTAGAATGTATTTTTCATGTGAGCAGGGACGCTTATTTTATATACACAACCATAACCAACTCTCACATATCCACGTTCAAAACATGAATGTGGTTTGCCTTGTTTCCATCCTTTCACATCAACCTGAATGTCCTCAAAATAAGGGTAGGGTTTTATTTTTCATAATAACTCTCATTAATTCTTATTATCTCATTGCATTTATCCTTGATAATTAGTTACGTCCAATTAGGGTTCCAACATTATAATCATAGCTTACTACATGACAACTTTTAAGTGGTTGCTAGCGCCAGTCTAGTGGCATGTTACGCCCCAAACAAGTTTTCCTCCGCATTGTAAGTGGAAACCGTCTAATTTGATGAGAAAAAACAGAGAAAATAAGACGATATAATGCTTATTTTCTATTAGTCACACATTATATAATATGCCAATTTAATTTAAAAGTTAGTCTACATAGCATTACTCTTTGATAATCTCTTTCCATCACTCTATTTTTTTTTTTTTTTTTTTTTTTCAGACAGTTTTTTTTTCCCTCAACGGATTTGGAATTCCCCGTCAGATTTTCCTGCAAACCCACACCGTCAAATTTCTCGCTCTCTGCATCCCCGCAACGACCCGCCATTCCTTCCACCCCAAGCCACCATCGTTCCCAACCTGAGCGCACACGCCCAACTGTTATGATGCAGAAAGTGAAGCTTCTGCAATGGTGTTATCTCAGAGAAATAGAGCATAAGAGAGAGAGAGAGAGAGAGAGAGAGAGAGAGAGAGAGAGAAGTAGAAAGCTTGAAGAGAAAGAAATCCATCACTGGATAATACCTCAATTGTATTGAAAATGAATTCTTACAGTAACAAAACAAGTATATATATTCACAGCTTTCCTACTAAGTAAACTCTACTAACTGTTTTAACAACCTAACAACTTATTGCTTAACCTCTTGACACTTGTCACTATCTGGAACCTTCGTATCCTTACACCAACCACCCCAAGCCCACTCGCATCCCACTTTTCAGATCATATTTTCAATCACTTCCCCTCGTCGTCGGTCCACAATTGAAAGCACCCGCCTAATTTTTAGAAAAATGGAGATGGAGGGATTGCAGTGGCGGCTGCGGTGTCTTTGGATGCAGTTACGTATGGCGGGATGGATTGGGGGTGGGAGTCGAAGATCACAGCCTGGACTCGGTGGTTATGGAGGAAAGACGAAGGAGGTGGGGTGGATTCGAAGAAGGATGGGGGAAGCGAGAAAGAGGAGGGAATAAGGAGGAGGGGTTGCTGCTGGGAAGCGGGAGGTTGAAGATGAATAGTGGGGCGGGGCCCACTATGTTAAAAAATAAATAAAAGGAGAATGGGGTAACGGGGAAGGAAGAAAGAGGGAAGAAAAGGAGGGTGGGTCACTAGAAGTTTAAAAAAGGGTAAATTAGAATCCTTGCACTTTTTTAGTACTCTTTAGATTAAACATTGGTTCTATTTTGAAATTTGATTAGGACACCTAAACAATAGCCATGTCAGCAATTTTATATTTATTTAGACTAGCCTCTCCGCATGCACTAACGTGCATTCGAGAGGCATTTTTGCATCACAGAGGCTACGCACCCCTAAAGGTGTATTGTGTTATTTTTTTTCCATTGTAATTGTCAAGATATATTTTAAATGTATTGTGCAAAGATGAACTTTTTCTTTACCATTTACATCCTAAAAAGTTATCATGTTTTTCGTTTTCACTTTGCGTAAAGTAATGATTTAAATGTTATTCATGCAATTGTCAAACAACACAGGATTTTGGATGCAAGTTCCTACCTAAAGTCCATAAACAATAGTAAGTAGATGTAAATAAAAAAAGAGTAGATGAAAGGGCTTGTTTGGTATCCTATTTGAAATTTTTTATAATTTCTCAAAACATTTCTTAAGAATTTTTCTTAAAAACAATTTTCTTTAAGACTCAAAAACTTGTTTGGTATGCAATTTAAAAATTTTAAATCTTACAACTTAAATTGGACAAAAAGATCCAAAAAGAGGGGGTCGAGAGAGAAAGATGAGAGAGGAGTAAAGAAAGTAAGAGATGATTGGAGGAAAGAGAAAGAAGTGAGAGGATTGGAGGAGATAGAGAGGAAGAAGAGTGAGAGAATGAACCGAGAGAATGAAGAGAGCAGATTGGAGGAGAGATGAAAAAGGTAAAAAAAAAAAGAAGGGGGAGAGAGAAAGAAGAAAAGAGAGAGAGATATTTGGAGTGAGAGGGGGGGAGGAAGAGAAAAGACATGAGTGAGTTTAAGTTTAAAAACTCTAAAAACTCACTTTTTGTGTTTTTACATAATAAATTAGGGCTTGTTTGGTACCCTATTTGAAAGTTTTTATCATTTCTCAAAACATTTTTTAAGAACTTTTCTTAAAAACAATTTTCTTTAAAACTCAAAAACTTGTTTGGTATGTGATTTAAAAAATTTAGATCTTACCACTTAAACTTGACAAAGAGATCCAAAAAGATGAGGTCAAGGGAGAAAGAGGAGAGATGACAAAAGAAAGTAAGACATGATTGGAGGAAAGAGAAAGAAGAGAGAGGATCAGAGGAGATTTAGAGAAAGACGAGTGAGAGAAGGAACCGAGAGAATGAAGAGAAAGGATTGGAGGAGAGACGAAAAATGTACAAAAAACAGAAATGGAAGATAGAAAAAAGAAAAGAGAGAGATTTGGAGTGAGAAGGGAGGAGGGAGAGAAAAGAAATGAGTGAATTTAAGTTTAAAAACTCTAAAAACTCACTTTTTGTTTTTTTAGAGAATAAATTATATTTTTGAGTTAGTCTCGAGTTCAGTTTTTTAAAATAGTCATATCAAACAAATTTTTAAGGCCCAAAACTTGAAAATTGTTTTTGAGTTTAAAAAGTTGGATTCAAGTAGAGTACCAAACAGGTCCTTATATTTTTGAGTTAGTCTTGAGTTCAGTTTTTGAAAATACAAGTTTTTAATGCCTAAAACTTAAAAATTGTTTTTGAGTTTAAAAGGTTGGATTCAAGTAAAGTACCAAACATGTTCTAAGTACTCGTAGCAAAATACAAAACAACTTAAATGTCAAAATATAAAACCTACATCATAATATGTACATTATTCACAATACCTATAAAGTCTATATTTTTATGTATTCTGCAAGAGAGAAACATTTTCTTTATCATGTTATAACCAACACTAATACTAATTTGAATTCCTATTCGTGTCGGTTATAACCGACACTAATTTCTTTCAAAAAATTTGAATACAATGGCTAGCTGAGTCAGCTAGCCGTTGCACTTGATTATTATTATTATTATTATTTTTTACAGTTTTATTATTATTTTTTATTTACAAAATTTTTCCGATAATTTTTCATTTTTTTTTAAATTCTATTTTTTTCCTATAACTTTTATTTTACAAAATTTGTTTCATATTTTTTTTAAATTCCATTTTTTCCTATAACTTCTATTTCACAAAATTTGTTTCATTGCAAACTTGAATTGAAAGAGATTGAATTCAAAATTGTGTGAATTATATCCCAATATCCACCCTATTTATAGCAAAAAAAAAATTCAAATCCAACGGCTAGCTGACGTCAGCATGATGTCAGCTACCAACGGCTAACTGACGTCACTTAGCCGTTGGATTTGAATTTAAGTTGTAGTTTTTAAATAATAAATTATGTTTGGCCCTATGGCCCTTTGGCCCTCGGTTGAAGACGGTTTTTTGTGACAGGGCTAAAACGAGCCCTCTGGCCCTCGGTTGGAGAAGGAGGCAAATATGGCCATGTACTGTTCATTAAAATATTAATATCTTGGAGGATCTTGGAGGGCCAGAGGGCTAAAACGAGCCCTCTGGCCAGCCATCGGTTGGAGATGGCCTTACTGGTTTCTTATGAGGCTTTAGTTTCGCTTCAAGTATGGATAATGACATTTTGTAGCCAAACTATGGTTTAGATTATCGACTCCTTATGTTTAACTCGTACCCTTTAGGAGCATCCTTTATGATGTCCCGATTCGGAAATGCTCATGAATATGTTCTACTTTTGACCACATGATTGTTTGGTAGTGGTATTCATTTTAAGTTCTGATTTGCTCACGCCTCGAAAACAAATTAAGAAGCACCAAAAATTGGTTTGAGTTTGATGTCCTTCCTTTAGCTTTTGGTTTGTAAAAACACGGGGTATTTCTGAAAAATTAGGCCAAAGTCGGTTCTTGGAGCTAACTACAAATGCTGAATTTTGGCTTTTAATTTGATACAAATTCATTTTAGGTCAGGCCATTAAAACAACATGATTTCTTTCAATTAATGGTCGTTTACAATTTTCATTTGAGGGGGAAAGAAAAAAGAAATTGTGTGTTTTTGTACACCTAACGCTAGAGTGCAATGAAACACAAAATAGGCGAGGAAGTCATTCATCATATAAGAAAGAACTTCGTACAGAAGCAGGACCATCCAAATAAGATTTCAGGCCAAGAGAATGGTGATACACGAAATACATAGTTATTCTGATTGTATATAGGAATGATGGATATGTATTCATGCATAAAAAAAAATGAATAATAGGAGAAAAGTACCAATTAACAGAACCGAAGGGAGCTAACGTATTTTATCCTCTATTCTTTATTTGTCCCTCTTCTTTCTGTTCCATTTACGTTGGCATCTTCAACCGCATCATACAATCTCAGTTTCCTGTTGAGAAAAACGGAGGCATATATATCATCTTATCCTTACAATACCACAAAATCTGTGTCTTCATAATATATATTTGTTATATTTTTGTAGACACGTATGTTGAGTTGGTTAAATTGGGGATTCCAGTTATTGTCTGGAATTCGAATGTAGAATGGTTAGATAAGATGTAAGTCTTAATGATAATAAGGGTCGTTAGATGTACCACACAGCTATTTTAATGATAATAAGGATCATGAGGCTCCCCTAATGTAGTGTTATGAGGAAAATGATAAAGATAAACTAAGTTTATGAGGATACAGATAGAAAAAATACTTATGGATAAGATACCTTAATGATGTTCACGTTCATTATGTCAAAATTTGCATTTTTCTGGATAGCTCTTCGCATGTATTGGATTGCAAACTTCACCTAAATAAGCAAAAAGAAAGTTCAAGGTCAGAGGTTGTAACAATCATGACTTAGTATGTCTCTACAACTGATAAAGAACAAAACTTCATTGCCCATATGTGCGAGAACTAATAGCGACCATTAAAAAGGCTCTAATTAAAAGCAACCTATTCCCTAATATGAACCAACAAAACTGCATTGCCCAATATATGCGAGAACTAATGTGATCATCATAAAGGCTCTAATTAGAAGCAATCTATTCCCCGGTATGAACCAAAATACAGTTACAATATCCCAGAGAATCAAATATGTACAATCTACTTACAGTGAACTTTGGCAAACTAAATCATATCACAGATCCTTACCATACATACCTGAGAACGATTATTCCCACCACCATAGCTTTGTTGCTTTGGTATGTGTTTTCACTAAGAATAAAAGGAAGCATCATTATTCAATTTAGTCCCAATATACATGCGGACGATTATAATAGTACAGAGAATAAAAACGCATAAATTAGCGAAAACTCTACTATCCTAATCCTAATCAATTCATGACCACATATATAACTAATGTGCCCTGTCTCCCATTATAACTAAAAACACCCCCAAGTTGCTAATCCTACATCATCTTTTATTTGTATCATATGTTTTAATTGTTATTATTTCAACGTATGTCCTTCCTGGCAGATTCTAACAGTACTGCTATTCTCAAGCGTCCAAAGAAAGAAATTGAGGAGCTTTGAGCCAAAATTGCAGGTTAATTATAAATATAGATCGCCTAGGTAAAATAAAGGAATTTAAATATTCCGCATGTTTTAGGAATCTCGTTCAGAAAAGTTGGGCAGAGGACATCCTCAATCTGCAAAACACGTTATTGCAGGTTTGGAATATACACTATGTTTATTGTAATTAGTTGAATGCAAGTGTATTATGGGACATGCGTACTTTCTGTGCAGATTGAGTTAGAGAGGGAGCGTATGGCTTTCGAGTTGGAGGAGAAAAAAAAAGCCCAAGCTGAAAGGGAGAAGATGGTGCAACAGCAAGCTAAGAAAATTGAGAACCTGAGCTCAATGGTGTTGTATTCAAATAGAGATGAGAATCGCGATCACTTGAAAAAGGGATATGTCAATGAACGTTCACCACACACTAAAGTGCTGAAAATTGGTAGTGAGAACACATAAAGGGCAAAAAAGTTGAAGCAAAATCCTTAACATCATATTGTCATGGATAAAAACAGTGGGGCAGAGCGTTGATTAAAAAGAAAACAATGATCTTTCCCCTTTGGATTTTCCACATCATCCAGTTCATCAAAGAAAATAAAAAGAGTGAGGTAAATCTTGGAAGCTCGCCTTAAAC
Source organism: Heteromeles arbutifolia (assembly GCA_024362995.1). Lineage (NCBI taxonomy): Eukaryota > Viridiplantae > Streptophyta > Magnoliopsida > Rosales > Rosaceae > Heteromeles > Heteromeles arbutifolia. Next base: position 29,031,040 of record JANCRC010000006.1, read on the forward strand.
CAAGGAGAAAAGAGAATGCCTATTGAAAGTAAGAATCCAAGTAATAATCAAACCAACATAGTAAGTCATGAATCGACCATCTGTGTTTTCCATTCGAAATTGGGAAAGGCCGATTTCACCGCAAAGAGGGTCAAGAGAAAAATTTGGCTTCAAATTAAAGTCAAACAAATCGACCAATCTGTATAATTGTAGAACTATCTAACAAATCGACCAGGCCGATTTCTCCGAAAGGGAGGCAGATTGTCTGCCCTCCCCATCCCCTCCTATATTGTGCGGTCACGGTTAAGCCACGTCAACATTTTATATTCTTATTGCTATTTGTCTTATTATCTCTATAAAAAAATCAATATAAAATGTTGACGTGGCTTAATCGTGACCGCACAATATAGGAGGGGATGGGGAGGGCAGACAATCTGCCTCCCATGGAAAGGCCCGGCTTTTTCAGTCTCCTTCCTTCAACGACACGTGTAAATCAGGGCAGAAATGAAACAAAACAACCAAGGTAAGGGCAAAAATGGAAGAACGCTGCTCTATGAACAGTGTTTCAGTTCATTTTCTCTTTTAGTGTATATATAATTTTATATATATATATATATATATATAATTTGTATTATTGACTTCTGGGGAAGTCACGACGTCGTTGTTGGTGAATCAATTCCTAGATCCGAGTCGCCGCTTACAACCTCGATGTCGTTGCTGGAGAATTAATCCCCAAAATCAATGGATTTCGATAGGTGGGTAAGGGCCGCCATTGAAATGGCGAAGTTTGCAGAGTATGATTGGGAGAGAGTGACGAGGGTGTTATTGGTGTTTTAGTCAAAGTACTTTGATAAACAAAATTAAAGATTAATAAAGTTTTAGTCAAACAACATTAGTGGTCATGACCAAATTCTAATTTTCACACACAAAAATTATCAATAAATAAATAAATAAATACTATAGGCTAAAGGATTATTCAAAAAAAAAAAATCACGTCTTCTAGTAGAAAGTGAAGTCTCATTGAACGAAATAATAATTACAACTCAGTTTATATAATTATCATTAGCTGTTAATTAAATATAAACCGACTAAACTAAACAAGATTAGACGAATAACAAATTTCTAACTATACTTCTAACTGTACTTCTAACAAACTTCTAACTATACTTCTTGTACTCAGTGACCTACTTCTCTTAATTTCATGTCACTAAACATGCATGTTTTTTCTATTAATCATGGTTCGTGTAGCACTTTAAAGTTTTCGTGCGTGTTTATGTCCTACCTAATTTTTTTTCAGGTCTTAGTTTTCCTTGAGAGATTTTTCAGTGTGACCATCACACGAAATGGTACGTCACGTGTCGCTATATAAATGGTGGGATATGTATGTTAAAAAGTTAATAACTTAAAAAAAAAATTCCACCACTTAAATAAAAACACGTGGTGTATCACCTGTTTTCCTGTCACAACTAAAAATTTCTCGTTTTCCTTCTGGAGTGCATTTAACATAAGAAGTCTTTAGTAAAAGAGTGCCGGTAAATATAAGTCTTGGAGGATGGAGATGGAGTGTCATTTAATATAATTAGGACTCTACGAATCATATTCCCATGGGAAACAATCTCTACTAATTCCTATTTCTTCATTGACTACGAGTTTGATGGTCAACCCTAAACATTGACGGAGATGTTAGAATATGAGTAGGAATGTGTGTTATAACCGACTATTTGGATTCAAATTGGTGCGTATAGAATTCTAATATATAGAGGTTTTGAATTATATGTAGGACTGAAACTCGTAGTCCATGTAATCATTATTGTCGTATACATATAACAGATCTCTGCTCTCACAAAACACACGACAACGAGAAGGTTTGCTATCGAAGTTGAGTCATGGCTTCTTTGACTTCGAGTTCTGCAGGTTAATTAGTTCTTCTTCTCGTGTATATTTGTGATTTGTTAACTTACTCTTGATTGCTGGGGTTTATATATGGTTACTCTTAAAGGAGATGGTAGATATACGTCTTTTTGTCTCAATGCAGTTTATTGAACTTGTGTTGACACTACTATACCTTCTTGCATGTGTGGCCATTGTTTTATTGTTGCAGGAGATCCGTGTTTTATTGTTGGAAGAGCCCCGGTACCATTTTCGGATTCCCCGCCGACCCATTACACTCTAAAAATAGTCATTTTCCTGGCTAAAGAATTGGGGGGATGATGGATTCGAGTCGGAGGAGTTCAAGGCTGGAGGATACGAGTGGTAGATATTTTCTCTTTTTTCTTTTTTTTGCACGATCTAGATAGTGGTTTGGGAAACTGGCTAAAATGATCCGTTTTAAAATACTGATTGTTGAAAATTTTTGTGTGTGTGTCGTTAACATCTGATCCCTATGTCATGATATTTAATTATGATTTGTTCGTATTTGAGAGTTTATCTCTGATGATTTCAGACAATTTCCCTATAATGCATACCTTGTGATTTGAAGGAATATATATTCTTTTTAATTTACAGCATATGAATAGATTGTTATGTGTGCTCTCACAGGAAACTGGTGCTTTACCCGAATGGAAACAAGAAGAAGAACGTGAAAGATCACATCTCAGTCTGCTTAAAAATGGCCGGAGCACATTTACTTCAACCTGGTTGGGAAGTATTTGTTGACTTTAGATTGTTTTTGCTTGATCAGAACAAGGGAATCTACTTGGTCCTTAAGGGTATATATGTATATTATATATACATCCATTTGACTTTAATCACTTCTCATGCATCCATATCAGAAATACCAGTTAATTTTGTGTTGCAATAAAATACTCATATTTTTCTTTTTGGTCTGGCGTTGCATTGTTCATTATCGATGAAAATATAAACAAGATGTGCTTTCACGCGGCGATGCTTGATGCCGGTTTTGATAGAGTTATCCCCCTGGAAGCATTTACCGATCCTTCCAATGGCTATCTCATTGGGCACACTTGCGTGTTTGGAGCGGAGGTCTTTGTTTGTAAGGAAGGGAGAAGAGGCAAAGAAGAGTGTATCACACTCTACGATTGTTTGATGTACAAGCATCCTTGGAGGATTGAGAAATTTTACAAGTTAAAATAGGAATGGATTGAGTCGAAACCATTCAATGCTGTTGGCATGAAATGGCACGTGTATATCTCTACTTAGCATTACAAGTTAAAATAATGTCCTTAGTTTATCATTACTTCAATCCTTTTTCCATTTGGTTGCCCCAACACTCTACTTAGCATCAAAAGCACTCAGTATTTGTATAGTGTAAAAGCATCTATTTGGTCGCTTGCCAAACAACAAATTATTATTATTATTTTTAAAGTGCCACTTACAAAAAAATGCTCATGAGTAAAAGTGTTTTATGGAGTAGCTACAGCAAAAGCCCTTAATAATTTTATTTAACGCTTAGGATAAGCTCAACATCAACATCAAACCATTCCAATAAGACCGTTGGCCCAAGCAATGAGCTTTTTTTTTTGGAAACTAAGCAATGAATTTTGCCTCTAACAGCAAGTTTGTGCCCGTTTATTTGGTCTGTTTCATGTTAGGAACACAAGCAACTACTCTCTCTCATTTCATTCTTTTCAATCTTAGATTCTTCATAAGTCTTTCATACAGTAACGAAATCACGTATAGTAAAAAATTTCAAGTTCGTATTGACGCCCTCTTTCTTATAAGACCCACACAACAAAACTCAAAGTCTAGGGAAATCGCGCTCTCCCAAAGTGTCACTTCCACCTTCTTCTCCTTCGGTGGTCTGTAATCCCTTAATTCCAAATTCTCCAATTTTTTTTTTTTTATTACATTGAAAACGTGAAGATTTGGGGGCCTCCAGAAAACTTGACCTTTGCCTTTTTCAAATAGCCAAACTTAACTTGGGTACCTTTTCACTGAAATGTTACAATGCTCATGATATGCTATCCACTAGACATATCTGCGTTATCAATAGCTGGTGCTGCTCTTGCCTTTTTTTACTACTACGGTGGGCTTGTTTCAAACGCTTCTTTAACACAAATTTTTTTTACAAACAATAACGTTAGTGGATTAATTGTTAGTTGTTAGCAGGGAGATGGTCGGTAGGAATTGTACCCTCACCAGGTTGCATAAACATAGTTGTTTTCCGTCACTGCATTAAGTGTCATTTACAACACAATTTGTTTTGTGAGTCTCATAAAAATGTCATATCTGCGCACTAAATGATTTTTTAACCAAGTGGATGAAGGGATACTTTAATGACCAAAGAAATAGATGAGATACCAAACTAATGAGTTGTCAAAACATTAAAAAAAAATCATTTGTTATAAAAATTATATTTCTAAAATTTATCTTTTCTCTTTTACCTACTGCTTTAATTTTATTTTATTGGTGAGTTTTAAGAAGTGGAGAGTGATGTGCCGATAATTTCGAGAGTGATGTGCAGATATTTTCGAGAGTGATATCCAGAAAATATAAAATTTACGTTCAATTAAATGTCCAACTGGTGATATCTCAACTTAAATACGTCAAGCTAGGTGAAGAATTTTAAATTTTTTACGGCGCATGATAAATTTAGAACACTGGCTCGTCGAAGTTCCTGTTGCATTTGCATATAAGTTTCTCTCAAGTTCTAGTTCGAAGAGAAAAAAGGGAATGCCTTCCGGAAGTTACCGCAGTAGAAGTTGGAGTTTATACACAACAACGATTTCTTAAACATGAACATCATTTAACAAAAGGAAACCATACATACACAATCTGTAAGAACTGTCTTGAAATAGAAAGTATAATTTCTTCTCTCTTTTCTCCAGCTTACCCTTATTGTGAAACTTGTTTAAATATGCATATATGCATGTCTTACAAGTCCTTGAAATTAAAGAAGCATTCATGTTCATGTCATGTCCTTGAGATATATATGGCAAATGTAAGAATATTCATGTGATTTCCTCTTCCATGGATTCATGTGAGTTCATCAAGCTATGGATTGCAGTCAAGCTTAGTGAATTAGCTCTACATATAGTTAGACTTCTTAGGGTTTTGTATCCAGATAAAGTAAACCATATTGGAGGGGAAAATGTAAATTAAGTCACATCTGAATTAATGGAACGGTTGGCTTAATGAAAAATATAGGTAACTGCTTTGTTGATGGGCTGGGTAAGGCAGTTGTCAAAATGAAAGTGGTACAGGTCCCTCGTCTTGGTACAAATATGGCATTATCGTCATTTTAGCATTATAACTAGACAATACGTCGTCGAGTAAAGATGTGAGTTACTGGCAGAAGCAATTAGGGTTTTGGGGTCCTCGTTCCTCCCTCTCCATGTATAATGCTATCGACTGATTCTTCTGTAGTGTCTTCGTCCTACGACAGCTCCACGCAGTGTCTCAACAATGACGTAGTGATCAAAACGCGTGTTGAGTTTTGCTCCGTAGGAAATGACTTGACCCCAGCGAACACTTTCTTTTGCCGCCGTGCCGGTGAGAGCCGGAGTACGGCAAATTCCGTTGGCAGGTCCCAGTGATGCCTTTAAGGACGTTGGCATTGGTTGTGAAGTGGCTAGAAACTAATTGTGAGGGTCACACGTACAGTTGTTGAAGACAAGGTCTGGTTCTATCGATCTTAATCCGAACCTAATTTGTTGATCATGTTAGATAAATTTGCTTGATTCGTGTATGAGTTTACAGTATCTCTTGGACTAAAAACTGAAAGGAATAATGTGATCGTTACATGTTGAGATCCAGAGTGCAAATTGTTTCCTGGTTTAACGAACAAATAAAAAATCAATCGCGATATCCTTGTGTACATTTTGTAGTGAAGTTCTCACAAGCATGAACGGATCATCAAGCATCAATTTTAAAACATGAAAAAGGTAGCAGTCAATTTGAGAAAAGAAAACATCCAGCACGCCTTTCTCAAACTGTTCTCTCTTTCCATTACAGTGAAACTTTCTTTCAAAAGCATGTGACAGCAGATAGCTTGCAACGGCTATGTTCTTTGTTTATGTTATTGTAAGTTGTCATTCGTCTGGCTCAGCACATTCTAGGCCGGCTTATGGGTCGGCTTGGGCTGTCAGCCGGCGTAGCCTAATCTACTGGGTTGGAGGGGATTGGCTAGGTGCTGGGCCAAAAAGGGTGTTGGGTGCTGGCCTAAGAGCTTCCGGTGGACTTGCTCTAAAAAATACGCTGACACAAAGTCTAGTCAATTCGTATTAAAATATTATTATTATTTTATATAAAATAATAAATAAAAAAATTAGTTTTAATTTCGGATAGGATTTTTAACCAATCTTGTCACAGTACGTGTCAATATCCGAAAGTACTATTTTGTGGATAGATTTCCGATAAGATTTTCAACCAATCCCGTTGCGTCATGTGTCACTATCTGTTTACAATCATATAGCCAAGATTTCAATAAGATTTTCAACCAATCTTGTCACGCCACGTGTCATTATCCGAAAGTACTAATTTGTGGATAGATTTCCAATAAGATTTTCAACCAATCTTAACGTGCCATGTGTCACTATCTGTTTACAATCCTTTAGCCAAGATTTCGATAAGATTTTCAGCAAATCACGTAGTGCCACGTGGTATTATCCAGAAACTCATCCTTTCTTTTTTTGTCCATATAAACCCTACATCCATCCTAATTCATACACCAAACTCAATTCTTTAGCTCAGAATCATTCTGCATCATTTTTAATTATGGAGTTCTTACAATGTTTTCTTCAAGGAGATTGTATGAAATCAATGAGCAATATACAAAATTGTTGGCTGAACAGGAAGAATTGTTCAATCTCGAGGACGGTGGAGATGAGGCTTTCGCAATGGAAGACGATGAAGATGATGAACATAGAAGGTAGAGAGCCTCACGTTCCCGCCGTGTCATGGAAGTTGTGGGTCAAATATCGAAACCCAGACGTGCCGCAAACTTGGATAGAAAGACGGAAAGACAAGGTAACAATTTTAAGAAAGATTGAAAACATGTTATTTATAGAAAAAATAATATATACATTTTTTATTTTTCTGTATTTTTAAACAATTTTTAGTAATTTTTTATTAAGTTAATTAATATGGACCATTGGATTTGAAAAAGATTGAAATCCAACAACCCAGATTTGGACATGTGGCCAACGGTCATAATTCTGACCATTTTCTATTTTTTTTATTGTTTTTTGACCGAAAATCGTGGACGGTTGATCTAGGAATCAGACGGCCCAGAACACGCCACGTTACTAGCCGTTGGATTTGAATTTCAAATTTTTTTTACCGTTGGATATCCAACAGTTCAGAAAACTAGCGTTTGAAAATCCAACGGCATACAGCGCACCACGTGGCCTCTCCCCTAGCCTATTTATTGTGCCTGCGACGACGGGCCCAATCGTCTTTTTTATGTCGGGAACGCACGCCCACGCGCACGTGTTTCCACCACGCCTGAGGCAAAAAAAATCAGTGGGCCTCGCTGACGTCATGCTGATGTCAGCGTGACGTCACATAGGCCGGGACATTGCTTTGCATGTTTTGGGTCTGCCTACATGCTAGCTTGGGCTAGTCTATTTGGATCGACTGAAGGGTTTTTTAGGGAAGCCAGCCAATTTTTAAGGCTTTGTCCCACTATATATATATATATATATATATATATATATATATATATATATATATATAGACACACACACACACACACAAACACATATATATAAGTGAATATTTGATTTACAATAATGCTACTCTTCCTAACTTTTACGCAGGTATGGCTACCGGAATGATGGTTATTTGTTGCTCAGCACCTTTACAGGAACACATGCAGAAAGAATAACAGGACAAGTTAAAAGCACCAAGACGGCTGGAGAAGGGCAGGGAGGTAGTGTACTCTCTCTCTATAAACAGAGACCTGGGCGCCACATAGTGTACTCTTTCTCTCTAGACACAGAGCTGGGCGCCACTACATAATCTCACTTTCTCTCATAGAGAGCTGGGTCTTCAAACACCATATAACCTCACCATTTTCATGCTAGATGGGTCTTTAACCATGACAACATTACCTATCAGAGCACCACCTAACACCTCATCCATTGAACCATTCATCCCCCTGAAAACCATGAAACTAACCCAAAAACTTTGGCCACTTCTTTCATAACCTTGCTTGTTCTTGGACAGCTGTTGTTTATTATAGGTACCAGTCTTCCAGGTACCTTTATGAGTAACGATGCCCATAAAAAGTTGGTTTGGGTTGTCAATTTCTCTCTCGGTTCTATTTTCTACGGACTGGTATTCTTATCTGCAAGATTAAAATACCCTCTCTACATATGGGCTGGGTTATCTGTCACTAGGTGAGTAACGATGCCCACAAAAAGTTGAGCTGGGTTGTCTGTTATCCAGGTGACGGATAACCCAGCCCATATGTAGAGATGGTATTTTAATCTTACAGATACAAATACCAGTCCGTATAAATAGAACCGAGAGAGAAATCGACAACCCAAACCAACTTTTTGTGGGCATCGTTACTCACAAAGGTACCTGGAGGACCAGTACCAATAGCAAACAACAGCCCTCCAAGAGCAAGCAAGGTTGTGAAAGAAGCGGCCAAAGGTTTTGGGTTAGTTTCTGGGTTTCCAAAGGTTTTGGGTTAGTTTCTGGGTTTTCAGGGGGATGGATGGTTCAGTGGCTGAGGTGTTGGGTGGTGCTCTGATAGATAATGTTGTCATGGCTGAAGACCCAGCTAACATGAAAATGGTGAGGTTATGTGGTGGCTGAAGACCCAACTAGCATGAAATCTGGATAACAGTTTGGTTCGGCGTCCATCAAGACGTTCATCCTAAGAAAGACTTTGTTCGGATAATGGTAGTCATTAACTCGGTTCTAGCAGCTTTTATATTTTTAAAATCACTTTTTCACGTTGGAGTTTCTGAAGGATGGTTGTTTCTGAAGAAGAACATGTCTTTCTGGGGTCCAACAAGAGGCTTTCTCAACTTCCTAGAGAAAGCCAATCAGTGGCTTGCTCAATGTCTTGGTATGAATTCTTATATAATTAAAGGCCTCACCTCCAAGAAGTCGAGAAGGTTGTCAGCGACCTCAAGGTTATACCGGAGGATAAGCATTACGAGTGGGTGGATTTCATGGTCCTCACTACCGAAAGGTCCATGTGGCACGTCAAGAACATCACTCAAGCCCTAATTTACAAGGCATATCCGATTTTCTTTTTAATTTCAATTCCTAATTTGTGTTTGGTTGCCGAGAATGTGAGGGAAACGGAAGAATGAGACTGCCTGAGTAGGCCTTGCAATTCATGACACGACCCGATAACCCGACACGACACGACACGAAATTAACAGCTGTTCGGGTCGACATGATAATGAATCGGGTCATTATCCGGTAACCCGATAAGCACCTGTTAAGATAACGAGTTGGTTCGGGTATACACGTGGGTAACACGATACACGAAAAGCAAAATATTAATTTTATAATTTTATAACCCTAAAAAAATACTATAATAATTATATATATTAATTTAACAAATTTATACCCCTAAAAACTATAATAATTATATATATATATATATATATATTAAATTAAATATTAAAAATTGGTGACCATTGGATCGGCTTAAATATACATACCATTCAATTTCTTAAGTGTTATATGTACAAAATAAATAAATTTAAATCTACTTAATAAATATATATATATACCATTTAATATTTTGTAATAGACTAGTAGTGTATAGATGTTTGTTTATTAGGCTCTTATTTTCGAGTGTAGATGTAGTACTTAAACGACAAATGTATTTTAATGTTTTGAAGTAATATTTATGTGGCAATGTGTGGTATGTGCAAATTTAAAAAATATATATATATATTTTTCTTAACAGGTCATAACGGATTGGGTCACTTTACCCGTTAGGTAAAGTGACCCGACCTTTTAAGGACCCGTTAAGATAACAAGTGTGACACGACACGATTCGTTAAGATAACAGGTGTTACACGAAAACGACACGAACACGATAGACACGACCCGTTTGCCAGGCCTACGCCTGAGTATTAATGCCGATTGACTAGAAAAAATGAGTGAAATATTGTCATTTGTTTGGTTGCCTAGAAAATTTGAGTCTAGATTTACCTAGTTGACAGGGAAAAGGGTAATATACAATTCTTTTTGTTATTTACATTGCTGCTTGATGATTAACAAGGATTGATTGCTTGATGATTAACACGAATTTATTGTCTTGGTTTTCGATGATGAACTCGATCACGTGTGTGTTTATATGAGTAGTTTAAGCAAAAGCAGCAAGGAGCTGAGCGGCTAGCCCTTCCTAATGTGGAAGTTTAAGCAAAAGCAGCAAGGAGCTGAGCGGCTAGCCCTTCCTAATGTGGAAGGGCAAGATCGGAGGAAAGTGAATTGTCATTGACACTGTTATGTTGTGCTCGTTGTAGGATCATCTTTTTTGGTTGTCGAAAACGTTTTGGTTACATATTTACTCTAGTTATGGTATGTTTGATTTTTCACATAAACCATGCACCACAATATTCATGGAAAACTAAAAATTGTTTTGTTGTTATGGAAATTTCCAGTAGTCGTACGAGGGCTCAAACTTTCCGTTGTGTGTATTTTGACTAAATTGTTGAACGACCAAGGCCATTTTTGTGTTTCCTAGTGGAATATATGAATCTTGTACTTTTGTATAACATTTGCCATTACATGCCTCATTGATATTGTTAATTCCTTTCTCTTTGGGTTTTAATACGGGGTTTCTTTATTTATTTCGGCAAAGTGATAGCTCATGCTCTTGATGAGAACGCTTAGAGCTTACTACACTTTGGAGGCCCTTTGGACCTCGAAGAAGTCGGAAAAAGAAACATTGGAGGTGAATTGTGATACATACTTTGAGTCATATATTACTTCTTTACGCTACCTTCCCAATTGGCACTACTAGAATATTATCAATGATGTTTTTAGGGAGATCAGATCACCCAAGCACTTTTTCACTAGGAATAAGCCCCCTTGAGAAATAAGGAGGTTAATCTATCCAAATATCTCAGCCAGTTTCATCTCATGTACTCAAGCCATACAGTAACTTAGATTTATCATAGGGCAAGTTTGACGGATGGAAAAGTGATTTTGGTTAGTTGAAATATACATGCATGATGCGTTTTAAACTAAGTTTTGTGCTAGTTCAGGTTATCAATCTTTCAGACGTTCTTGTATCAAAAATGAAAAGAAAAGAAGAAGAAATTCTCGTATTGTTGAAGCTATCAGTGTCCTAAAATCAGTTGACATAAATAGATTATTTCTACAAATTTACAAGTCAATTAGTTTCATAGGGTCCTCTGACCTTGCAAAGCCAGTAGTAAAGATTTGATATGCTGGCTGAAGCTAGTGCTCGTCCTCTGTTTTTCCTAATCGTGGACTTTAGAGGAATATTGTTGTCCAGCCATGTTAAAATTCTGCTAGTTTATTGATATTTTGTTTATTTGTTCAGCTAACATTACTGAATTGGTAACATATCAACTAACTCTCATGTAAATGCAAAGATCTTGCGCGCAAGAGTCCTATAAATTTCTTGTTTTTTGATCTGTTTATGATTTGGACAAGGCTTTTGTGAAGATTCGTCCCAAGAACAACTCCGAGAAGTAACCAGCAACGAAATGGGCATAATCATCAAGTTCCAGATGTATGACAACCTTTGGCATTTTATCTTTAACATCACCAATCTCCATGCTTGTTCTAAATGTACATTATGGTTATTTGTCTAGTTGAAATTTTCTTGGTGTTACACTTGGATATTTACATTGAAGACATCGTCGGTGACTTTTAATAGGGCGTCGGTTGGGTTGGGGTTGAGTTCCAACCCGTGGCACAAACCTGTCTTAACATTTTAGTTCTTGTATTGAGTTTTAATACAAGCGATATTAAGAGGAGAGAATGTACTTGGCTTGTTCAGATTAAATTTAGGAAACTTTAACGAAAAGCTCCTGATACTGTTCACTTTAACGAAAAACTACATTTTTACACTAAAAAGTCAATCCTGGTATTATTCACTTTACCCTTTATTTTGTCCTTATCATTAAAACTCAAAGTTTTCTAGCTCTTTTGATTAATTTTCCTTTAAATTTAATGGTCGAATATAACAATAACAAAAGTTCCATAATGAAATTAGGTTGGATAATGGCCGATTCAGGAAAATAACTTGCATAACACGATTATACTGTCACGTGACATTTTGTGCCAACAAAATAAGGACATGTGGACGCAGGATTCCACCATGGAGATGATAATAAGAAGGTTTGCACGAGTAATTAATTTCGTAGCAGACTTCTATATAAGGAGTTGATGTTCATATTTGTGTTCGATTCCTAATTTTGCAAAAGAGTATGTTGTAAAGAAAACTGTTTTTAAGAATTATAATTCTCTCTAATATAAACGAAATTTCAACAAAAAACCCCCCAAAATCACAGAAACAAAAAATTGAACAGAAAAATCATTTCGAAATCCAAATTTACACTTCTAAACACATAATATTCAAACCAGAAAATTAAATGAGCATTGATCAGTTGCATATACATTGTTCATTCAGTTTTAATTATTTTCTTTTTCCATGAATTTTCTTTCATTCTTTGTATTTAAAATGGTAAATGACAACCACTTGTCAAACGCACACAAAATAAGACAAATATATTTCTAAAAAACAAAAGAAATAAGACTGGACTCAAAATCAAAGGTAAACAAAAGAAATAGCCTCTCACATGCGCGAAAGTGTCCGATTACATTTTAGGCCATCTCCAACCAAAGGGTCTAGAGGGTCGAAAATAGTCTGAAAACCGTCTCCAACCGAGGGCTAGGCCAGAGGGCTGTGGAATCTGAGAGGGCCCCACAGAATCGGAAAGGGCCAAAGGGCTAGAGGGCTGGCCACTTCCAGCTAGCCAGCCAGCCTCGGGCTGGCCAGAATTTTTTTAAATGTGTCGGATTTCCTATAACCGACAGTAATACATTTATACTAAATAATATAAATGTATTCCTGTCGGTTATAACCGACATGAATTCTTAAGAAAAAAATCAAATGCAACGGCTAGTTGACTAGCCATTGCATTTGAATTTTTTTTTTCTTTTTACAGTTTTTTTTTTTTTTTTATTTACAAATTTTTTCATATAGCTTCTATTTTTTCCTATAACTTTTATTTTACAAAATTTGTTTCATATTTTTTTTAAAATTCCATTTTATCCTATAACTTCTATTTCACAAAATTTGTTTCATTTTATTTTAAATAATAAATTAAGTTTGGCCCTATGGCCCTTTGGCCCTCAGTTGAAGACGGTTTTTTGTGACAGGGCTAAAACGAGCCATCTGGCTCTCTGGCCCTCGGTTGGAGACGGAGGCAAATATGGCCTTGTACGGTTTATTAAAATATTAATATCTTGGAGGGCCAAAGGGTTCAAACGAGTCCTCTGACCAGTCATCGTCATCGGTTGGAGATGGCCTTAGTCGATCCTTGTTGGTTTTTGCTCTCTGGTGAGTGTATAGTTGGGAGATGCCATGGGCAATAATCGAGGCATGTCTTTGCATGATATGGTTTCGGCGGACGCTTGTGTACATCTGCGTAGCGTTTGTAGAGCACGTGGGGTTGAAAAATGAGATTGCTACGGCTAGGGCCTGTGGCACCTTCTGCAACTCTTGTGCATAAATTAGTAAGCTTTCTTTTACTATGTAAAACCTCACAGTGCCTTTTCCGACCTTTATTTTCTCTCTTTCCTTTTCTGTGAAACTTTCTTTTACTTACACATCTCTGGGGAAAACCCAGTTTTGCTTCTTCATCAATTAATGTCTTTGATTTAGGTCTATTTTGCCCCTCGGCATAAAACTGGGAAACACAGAGTGAGGGAGAAAGGCTGCTGTATGGCTTAAGCATAAATGGGAGGAATATTTACTTTGAGAAATTTAAATATGAAATATATGGTAAAAATTATATGTTGGAAACTTTAAATCACAACGTATTCACATGCATCTGAAAAAGAATTTGGCTATCAATTTGACCCCAAATCAAATAGTTGGAAAAGAAAGAAATAACAGTTTTTCACCATAGCCTGCTACATGGGACATGGCTATTGCGGAAAAGAGGAAAATACCATGCATACATTTTGTAGTGAAGTTCTCAAAAGCATGAACGGATCATCAAGCATCAATGGAAAAGAGGAAAATACCATGCATACATTTTGTAGTGAAATTCTCACTGAAAAGTAAGAATCCTCATTCTGTCTGAAAATTTTCTGGTCCATTGGCATTTAATGTTGGAAATATGTGAAACCTCATGCATGTGTTGGTTTGTTTCGGGGACTGGGGATCCAAAAAGAGACTTGAAGATGAAGCAACGGGTCCAGCCCCAAATCGCAATGCAAGAAAGGAACTACGGAGTTCCTCTCAGCTCAGATCCGTAATCTCAAGGTATAACCCACGATTTTCATCTTTGTTCTTGTTCAGAAAGTGCAGCAGTTTGAAAACCATAAAAGATAATCATTGCATGTCTGATCTCTGTGCATGTCTCCATGGATTGATCTTCATACCTGCATACTCATGAATCTGTACTTGGGTGCTTGCATGTACCCACTGGTATTTGAGCCCAAAATCGTGCACGAACGAGATCCAGATTTGCCGGATTTGAGCTGACCATTACCTCTGAATTGCCTGGACTCCCCCGAACTTGTATGTAATGGAATTTTGTAATAAAATGTGAAATTTGGACAGATTATAATTAATCTATCCATTTTGTGTATGATTTATGTTTAAGTACTTTGCTAAAGTTAACGTGACTTTGGTATAGGTACAAAGCTTTTGTTTGGATCGACAAACGACAAGGCTCATTGAGGGCACGCACGTTATGGTCACGTGAGTGGATCTCTTTGTTTTTACATATATACATGTATATATGATTTTCTTAACAACTGCTTTTATATATTATGATGTGACATGTCATGTTTAGCTTTACAAATAGACTTTTCGTACACTTTATGTTTTTAATATTATTTGTGAGCGTAAACTTGTGGCATGACATCCTTGCATTTTACATGCTCATTATTACATGTTTGCACGGTGTCTCTTAGTTATTTGTACAGTCTTAGGTTGAGGACCAGCTTCACGTGTAGTTCACATGCACCGTCTACATTCGTTTTGGATCCAAAATTAGGTGCCAACCTGTCCTTTTGTATCGATGTGTTGAACTCATATGTGATGCGAATAGCGCAGCTCACGTGATGTAGTACTAAAATGTAAAACCTACACCTAGACTGTTCCATTGAATATTTTTGCAATGGACTTGTGTGCCTACATAAATTAATGAGCATTGATTTCTTATGAGGGTTGCACTCTTCTAAAAGGTTTTACAAAACTTTATTTTCAGGCCCACTCACCATTTTTTTTCACCCTTCCAGGATTTTAGTGGCAGAGGTTTTGTGACGAGGAGGATTGATGGTAAAAGCTGTTACATAGGAGACTTCTCCTTTCGGTATAAATGTCTTTACCTTTCTTTTACTGCAATTTATCTATGCTCTGACATCACTTGTGTGATATGGGTTCAATCCTGCTCACATGCACTCTAAATTAGTCACTTCTAGGTTTTAATTTATTCACATTTTCAACATCACTATACTTTATGGCTTCGTCACCTTCCAGGTGTCGGCCAACACATCGCGATTCGGGTGTCCAAGTGGACATTCCGGGTTTAGGGTGTGTCATTAGGATCACCCTTGGGTGAGGCTTTGAAAAGAAACTGTAAAATTTAGTTTGTGTGATTTTACTTTACTGCCCATGCTTTTGTATTGTGATAGAAGACAAAATTGTCTTTTTACCCTCTTTTGGTTGATAAATAAACCTTTATTAATGTAGTTAAGATTATGATATTTGTGTATATAGTTTTATCTATATTTTGAGTAAATTATTTTTGTAAACAAAACAAAAGGTGAATTATTTTCGTAAAAAAAAAACAAATAAAAATTTATTTTTGTAAAATAAACAATAGGTATACTTTTTTGACAAACAATAGGTAAAATATTTGTTAACACGGGTAAATTTTTTAGTTCGCATAGTTTAAAAAATTGTAGACAGCAAACAAGTAATTAGGTGCATTATAGATATCTGAAAAATACAAAATATGTGAAGTCAAACTTTATTAAAGAATGTGCTTAGACAGAGCCTAATCAGTAAGGATGGGAAAAATACATGTGGTTATAGGTAACCGTGGTTATCCGTCAATTTAAAATTTATGATTACGGTTATGAATAACTATTTAGATAAATAAACTGTTATGGGTATACTCGTTTAGTAATCAGTAGACTTTATTTAAGAAAAAAAAGTTACATAGAATTTAAGTTAGAAAAAATTAAATTTGAAAATAGTAAAGTCACGTTTTCATTAAATATTTTCTTAAAACACGTAGTCACGAAATGTGGCTTTCACTGTCCAGTGAAGGAATTTTATTAGATAACGCTCAAAAGCAAAGACAGAGCTAGAGTTGGCTGGGCCAACCTTTAGAAATTTGTAAAAGCCTTGGTCCCATTAGCCATAGCCCACCCTAAACCCTCGAACATGGGCCTCAAGCCCAACCATCCAATCACGTGGCCGAAAGTTGGCCTCTTTCCAAAACAACGTATTAGAGCAATTTTAAAGAAAATATCAATTGACACGTGATTTTTTTTCACACTTGCACATTAATTATTAGACATTTTTAATATTTTGAGCTCATCGAAAAAATATTATTAATGATGAATATTTGCACATTTTAACCACCCCTTAAACATTGTTCAAGAAAGTCTTTATGGTTATAAAATCGCAAACGACGATGTAATCATCATCAAAGCGTATAGAATGTGGCACGAGTGTTGGTATATTTTTTTTCATATTTTTTGCTCAGTAATTTTACTTGTTTGAGTTTTTAATAAAATTTAAAGATATAATTTAAGAACGTTGTACAGTCAATTGACACGTGGCTGTACGGAATAGTGACAGTTGTTCATTGGCTCACTGTGAGCCGATCATTGTTTGACACATGTCATCGATGTCATTTAATGATATTTTATTTTCGTTTTTATTTTGTTGTTAAATTGTGGTTAAAATTAAAAAAAATATATTAATTTTTTTTCTCTCTTTGTCTTCATCTTCTTCCTCTTCCTCTACACCTTCACACCATCTAAACCTCCGAATTCAAAAAACAAAAAAACAAAAAAAAACCTCCGAAACCCCAACAACTCCCCTCCACCCACCCTTTGAAATCCTAAAATTAATTAGTAAATAAAAATAAAAAATGTAGAACTTGCGTAAGTAAGATTCCTTCAAATTTAGAAATATTCATAACTTGGAAGTAATTTTTCTAGATATATGTGAAATAATACTTTATTTTTTCATACGCTTCTCCACGTATAAAAGGTGGAAAGGGATCCTTTCCAGATCCCTTTCTTCTAATCCATCAAATCAGGGAATCTGTGCTGTTGAAATTTGATTTAACGGCTGAAGTTATTATAACTTTTAAAGTGGACCTCTGTTTGTAGCCGTTGCAAATTTCAACGCACAGATTCCCTAATTTGATGGATTAGGAGTAAGGGATCCGGAGAGGATCCCTTTCCATAAAGACTCAAGTCAACTATAAAAATAACATATTTTGGTTTAACCTATGAGGCACGCGTGACCGTTGTGCTGAACGCATGTGCCAATGCATAGTATCTTAACACATTAAAGCGCACTTAAAAATCTATGATGCAACTCTATAAGTTGCATCGCTAAAACAAATAGCAATTAAACAGAATTTGGCAAGAAAAGAAAGGAGGATGGTAAAACAGAATTATCCGAGGATTGAAGAAGCTTCTCATTTGAATGTCGTCAGATGGGCTAAACTTTCGAAATTCAAAGATCATACACTTAACAATGGGCTTCGCTGCTCATAATTTGTTGTCTCTAGCAGCATAGCCATCACTTAAGGTGTTAGTCCTGGTTTCCGAAAATTAAGGCGTCCGAGTCCCATCGCAAACTACAAAGGCAGCAGCCGTCGATATGAAACATTATAGTGTGACTGAAAAGCCCTTGTGGTTGGAAATCACTTCTGTTTGTGTGGTTGGGCCATTTCTTTTGGGGGTACATTAGGAGAGATTTTTTATTTTGTTCGGAACATGAGTAGTACACCACGTGTTTTATATAAATGGTGAAAAATTTTATTTTTTAACACGTGTATTCTACTATTTATATAGAAACACGTGATATATCATTCCGTGTTCTAATCATACTAAAAAATCTCTCCTACATGGAACAAATTAAAAATAACAACAGGTTATGACTTAAATTGATATTTGTTGGATATTTGAAACATGCCATTAATGTGATTTGCAATATGCTTTGGTTTACATGTAATAGCGAGGTTTGCGTGTAAGAGCTCCCCTTTTATACACACACACACACACACACACACACACACATATATATATATATATACACACACACAGGGTCTTTAAGGGGAGGGATCCCCATTTTTTCAAAAAAATGGGGACACGCTCCCCACCGTTAGATTGGTTTTAATGAAATTGTGTGGTTGAGATTAAAACACAGGCCACACAATTTCATTAAAGTTAAATCCAACGGTAGAGAGCGTGTCCCCATTTTTTTTTTAAAAATGGGGATCCCTCTTGTGAAAGGTTTCCTATATATATATATATATTTGTATATATATATATATATTTGTATATATATATATTTGTATATATATATATATATATTTGTATATATATATATATATTTGTATATATATGTATGTATATATATGTATTTGTATATATATGTATATATATGTGTGTGTGTGTGTGTGTGTATGTATACAGGTTGCTTAAGGGGAGGGATCCTCATTTTTTTTTAAAAATGGGGACACGCTCCCCACCGTTAGATTGACTTTAATGAAATTGTGTGGTTGAGATTAAAACACAGGCCACACAATCTCAACCACACAATTTCATTAAAGTTAAATCCAACGATGAGGAGTGTGTCCCCATTTTTTTGAAAAAATGGGGATCCCTCTTGTGAAAGGTTTCCTATATGTATATATATGTATATATCATACATATATTATATAAGTGAATATTTGATTTACAACAATGCTACTCTTCCTGACTTTTACGCAGGTATGGCTCCCGGCATGCATGGTTATTTGTTGCTCAGCACATCTACAGGAACACAGGCAGGAAGAGTAACAGGACAAAATTAAAAGGACCAAGAGGACTGGAGGAGGGCAAGGAGGTAGTGCTCTCTCTCTATTTAGACAAAGAGCTAGGCACCACGTAATGTACTTTCTCTATCTAGACACAGAGTTGGGCCCCATGTAGTGTACTCTTTGTCTTTCTCTCTAGACACAGAGCTAGGCGCAACTACATAATCTCACTTTCTCTCACAGAGACTAGGTCTTCAGCCACCACATAATTTCACCATTTCCACACACCAGACAGAAAAAATATAAAAATGTGGTTGACGACAGATCCACTCATTCGGTGGATTAGTCGAGATTGTAGAGCCACCAATATGGTGGCGTTAATTGTGGTGGTGTGCGGATGCAGGGTCAGTGAATTTATTTTGGCAAGAGGAACTCGCAGAATATTTAATTAAAATAAAATTCAAAACAACATCATTGTACTACAATACTTAAATAGTATTCAAATACCATCATTACAGTAATCCCAACAAAAAGTCTTAATAAATTTAGACTACCTAAACCCTACTCTAAACATGACCTGGATTCAAGATGCTTGACCTCCACCACCACCGCGAGCAGCAATAGCAGCAGCGGTAACAATAGTAGCAGTAGCAGCGGCAATAGGATCAACGGCAGCAGGGGGTGCGTGGGTAGCAGGGTGAGCAGCGGAAGCAAACCCTTATATAAATAAAAAATTCCTTAATATAAAAAGAAATTTATTAATATTTTATAGAAATAATTATATAATAATTCATACCAAGACGTTGGGCAAGTCACGGATTGGCTTTCTCCAAGAAGCTGAGAAAGCCTCTTGTTAGACCTTAGAAAGACATGTTCTTCAGAAACAGCCAGCCTTTAGAAACTCCAACGTGGAAAAGTGATTTTAAAAATATGATGGCTGCCAGAACCGAGTTAATGACTACCACTATCCGAACGAAGTCTTTCTTGAGATGAACGTCTTGATGGACGTCGAACCAGAATGTTATTCAGGTTTCATGCTAGTTGGGTCTTCAACCACCACATAACCTCACCATTTTCATGCCAGCTGGGTCTTCAGCCATGGCAACATTACCTATCAAAGCACCACCCAACACCTCAGCCACTGAACCATCTATCCTTTTGAAAACCCATAAACTAACCCAAAAATTTTGGCCGCTTCTTTCACAACCTTGCTTGCTCTTCCAGGGCTGTTTTTTGCTATTGGTCAAGCAAGGTTGTGAAAGAAGCGGCCAAAGTTTTTGGGTTCGTTTCTGGGTTTTCAGGGGGATGGATGGTTCAGTGGCTGAGGTGTTGCGTGATGCTCTTATAGGTAATGTTGCCATGGCTAAAGACCCAGCTAGCATGAAAATGGTGAGGTTATGTGGTGGCTGAATACCCAGCTAGCATGAAACCTGAAAAACATTCTGGTTCGGCGTCCATCAAGATGTTCATCTCAAGAAAGACTTCGTTCGGATAGTGGTAGTAACTCGGTTCTAGCAACCATCATATTTTTAAAATCACTTTTCCACGTTGGAGTTTTCTGAAGGCTGGCTGTTTCGGAAGAAGAACATGTCTTTCTGGGGTCCGACAAAAGGCTTTCTCAGCTTCTTGGAGAAAGCCAATCTGTGACTTGCCCAATGTCATGGTATGGATTCTTATATAATTATTTCTGTAAAATATTTAGTAAATTTCTTTTTATATTAAGGGATTTTTTATTTATGTAAGGTTTTCCTTCCGCTGCTCACCCATGCTGCCCCTGTACCCCCTGCTGCGTTGATCTTGTTGCCGCTGCTGCTTTTGTTGCTGACGCTGCTGTTATTGCTGCTTGTGGTGGAGGTCAAGCACCTTTGATCTAGTTCATGTTTAGGGTAGGGTTGAGGTAGTCTATATTTATTAAGATTTTTTGTTGGGATTACTGTAATGCTGGTATTTGAATACTATTTAGGTGCGTTTGTTGCACCGGACTGGACTAGCTTCAGGGACTAGGCTGGACTGACTTAGACTAGACTAAGCTGGACTAGCTTAGTGAAGCGTTTGGTGCAGTGTCGGACTAAAAAGTAGGATTGCAATATTAATTAATATTTTATTATTACTTTATCTTTTTCCTTTTTTTTCTTCTAGAATCATCTCTCCAATCCCTGTAACCTTCCGCACCCTTTCCCTTTTTCCACATTTTTGTCCCTCCCACCCACTGGCCCTTTCTCTCCCTCCCACCGTCTCTCTCTAACCCAAACAAGCGATGCAACCAAAGTGATGGCAGAGAGTCTCTCCATTTGCCTCACCAACGATGCAACTAAACTCCCCAATCTTCCTCACCTCCTCTTCCCACAAACCTATCTCATCCCCCACCCCAAAAATTCACTCAAAATCCCCAACCTCTTTATCTCCACTGAGGTCGTGGTTGAGCCTATATACGACTTGGTTCTCAAACTAATCGTGATGAGGTGTTGGGAGTGGGCAGAGAATTATGGATTCCCTTCTTTTCTTCCTTCTTGCTTTCTCTGCTGATTGCGCAAGAAGTGATTTTTTTTTCCCTTTTTTTCCGTTCTTGGTTTTTGCTATGTTTTTAGAGATATGAAGGTTAGTCTTCAATGGAATATCTTCTGTGACTTCTGATTTCTGTTTTAGAGAGATGAAGGTGAGTTTCCTAGTAGACAAGGTGACGAAAAGGCGCGGGGGAGGGTTCGCACAACGCTGCTTGCAGAAGAGGGAGACGGGACTAGCAATCCCGTAGTTTTTGGAGGGCCTCGGTAAGACCTCTTAGTGAAGCCTTTAGTGTAGGCGATTCCGGGCTAGTCTCATTAAGACTAGTCCCGCATGATAACAAACACCAGACTGGACTAATAGTTAGTCCAATCTAGTCCAGTGACAGTTAGTGAGGTCAAACAAAAGCCCCATTTAAGTATTGTAGTACAATGATGTTGTTTTGGATTTTATTTTAATTAAATATTCTGCGAGTTCCTCTTGCCAAAATACATTCACTGACCTTAAGTCCTCACACCGCCACAGCTAATGCCACCACATTGGCAGCTTTACGGTCTCGACTAAACCACCGAATGAGTGGATCTGTCGTCAACCACATTTTTATATTTTTTCTGCCTGGTGTGTGAAATGGTGAAATTATGTGGTGGCTGAAGACCCAGCTTTCTGTGAGATTATGTAGTGGCGCCCAGCTATGTGTCTAGAGAGAAAGACAGAGAGTACACTACATGGGGCCCAGCTCTGTGTCTAGAGAGAGAAAGTACATTACGTGGCGCCCAACTCTGTCTAAAGAGAGAGAGCGTACACTACCTCTGTGCCCTCCTCCAGTCCTATTGGTCATTTCAATTTTGTCATGTTACTCTTTCTGCCTGTGTTCCTGTAGAGGTGCTGAGCAACAAATAACCATGCATGCCGGGAGCCATACATGTGTAAAAGTCAGGAAGTGTAACATTGTTGTAAATCAAATACTATTTAAGTATTAAAGTACAATAATGTTGTTTTGGATTTTATTTTAATTAAATATTATGCGAGTTCCTAATGCCAAAATACAGTGAATGCACACAGCCACCATGTTGGCAGCTCTACGGCCTCGGTCACTCTTATCTCTCGTCTTCTTCTTTCTTATCGCTCTTTCAACAATGGAAGCTAGGGTTTCTGGCTGTGTACTCTAGGTTTGCTAGCAAAGCCCCTGCCTCTAAGAGGCGAGAAGGTTGTCAACGACGTCAAGGTCATACCAATGGATAAACACTGCGAGTGGGTAGAATTCATGGTCCTCACTACCGGAAGGTCCACGTGGCACGTCAAGAACATCGCTCAAGCCCTAATTTACAAGGCATGTCTGATTTTCTTTTTAATTTCAATTCCTGATTTGTGTTTGGTTGCGGAGAATATGAGGGAAACGGAAGAATGAAACCGTTGAGTATTAATGTCGATTGACTAGAAAAAATGAGTGAAATATTGTCATCTGTTTGGTTGCCTAGAAAATTTGAGTCAAGATTTTCCTAGTTAACAGGGAAAAAGGTAATATACAATTATTTTTGTTATTTACATTGCTGCTTGATGATTAACAAGGCTTTATTGTCTTGGTTTTCGATGATGAACTCGATCACGTGTGTGTTTATATGAGCAGTCTAAGCAAAAGCTGTAAGGAGCTGAGCGGCTAGCCCTTCTTAGTGTGGAAGGGCAAGAGGGAGGAAAGTGGATTGTCATTGACACTATTTTGTTGTGTGCATTGTAGGATCGTTGTTTTTGGTTGTCGAAAACTAGTTTTGATTACGTATTTACTCTAGTTATGGTATGTTTGATTTTTCGCATAAACCCATGCACCACAATATTCGTGGAAAACTGAAAATTGTTTTGTTGTTATGGAAATTTCCAATAACCATACGAGGGCTCAAACTTTCCGTAGTGTGTATTTTGACTAAATTATTGAATGACCAAGGCCAATTTTGTGTTTCCTAGTAGAATATATGAATCTTGTACTTTTGTATAACATTTGCCATTACATGCCTCATTGATTTTGGGTTTTAATACTGGGTTTCTTTATTTATTTAGGCAAAGTGATAGCTCATGCTCTTGATGAGAACGCTAGAGCTTACTAGGCTCTTTGGACCTCGAAGAAGTCGGAAAAAGATACATTGGAGGTGAATTGCGATACATACTTTGAGTCATATATTACTTCTTTACGTTACCCTCCCAATTGGCACTACTAGAATATTATCAAGGGTTTTTATCATAAATGATCCCTGACATTGATCAAACACATCATTTTGGACCCTGACATTGAAAATCAATAGAAATGGTCCCTGAGATTGATCAAACACATCACAAATGGTCATTCCATTAAAAACTCTTTGAGCAATTTTCAAAGCTTCATAACTCAATCGTTTCTTAACCAAATTCGACCCATAATATATCAAAATGAAGATAGGAAAGTGTAGAACAAGATTATATCATTTGAAAGCCCAATGTTTGCCGAAGATGGCCGTAAAATAGCCTCAAATGTGACTGGTCCGCGGAAAAACTAGAAAACTCGCCGGAAACTGGGTAAACTTTAAACGTTCATAACTTCTTCAATAATCAACGAAATTGAGTGATTCAAAAACAAAAATCATACTTCTCGATGAGACGAAGATAATGGTATCTTTTTCGATGGCTAAATAGCCATAGTTTGACCAGAAAATGGCTCGAAATTGGATAACTCGAAAATTGTTATCCAATTTTGAGCCATTTTCCGGCCAAACCACGGTGAATTAGCAGTCAATAATGGTACCATTCTCTTTTTCTTGTCTAGAAGTATGATTTTCATTTTTGAATCACTCAATTTCGTTGAGTATTGAAGAAGTTATGAACGTTTAAAGTTTACCCAGTTTCCGACGAGTTTTCCAGTTTTTCCACGGACCAGTCACATTTGAGGCTATTTTCCGGCTATCTCCGGCAACCATTGGGCTTCCAAATGGTATAATCTTGTTCTGCACTTTCCTATCTTCATTTTGATATATTATGGGTCGAATTTGGTTAAGAAACGATTGAGTTACGAAGCTTTGAAAATTGCCTAAAGAGTTTTTAACGAAATGACCATTTGTGATGTGTTTGATCAATCTCAGGGACCATTTCTATTGATTTTCAATGTCAAGGACCAAAATGATGTATTTGATCAATGTCAGGGACCATTTGTGATAAAACCCCTACTATCAATGATGTTTTCAGGGAGATCAGATCACCCAAGCACTTTTTCACTAGGTATAAGCCCCTTTGAGAAATCAGGACGTTAATCCATCCAAATATCTCAGCCAGTTTCATCTCATGTACGCAAGTTATACAATAACTTAGATTTATCATAGAGCAAGTTTGACGGATGTAAAAGTGATTTTGGTTGGTTGAAATTTGCATGCATGATGGGTTTTAAACTAATTTTTGTGCTAGTTCAGGTTATCAATCTTTCAAAAGTTCTTGTATCAAAAATGAAAAGAAAAGAAAAAGAAATTCTTGTATTGTTGAAGTTATCAGTGTCCTGAAATCAGTTGACATAAATAGATTATTTCTACAAATTTACAAGTCAATTAGTTTCTTAGGGTCATATGACCTTGCAAAGCTAGTAGTAAAAATCTGATATGCTGGCTGAAGATACTGTTCGTCCTCTGTTTTTCCTAATCGTGGACTTTAGAGGAGTACTGTTGTCCAGCCATGTTAAAATTCTGCTAGTTTATTGATATTTTGTTTATTTGTTCAGCTAACATTACTGAATCGGTAACCTATCACCTAACTCTCATGTAAATGCAAAGATCTTTCGCGCAAGAGCCCTCTAAACAAATCAAAAGACTTGTCCAAATCATAAACAAATAAAAAAACAGGAAATTTAGAGGGCTCTTGCGCGCAAGATCTCTTGCATTTACATGAGAGTTTGGTGATAGGTTACCAATTCAGTAATGTTAGCTGAACAAATAAACAAAATATCAATAAACTAGCAAAATTTTAACATGGCTGGACAACAGTATTCCTCTAAAGTCCACGATTAGGAAAAACAGAGGACGAGCACTATCTTCAGCCAACATATTAGATTTTTACTACTAGCTTTGCAAGGTCAAAGGACCCTAAGAAACTAATTGACTTGTAAATTTGTAGAAATAATCTATTTATGTCAACTGATTTCAGGACACTAATAACTTCAACAATACGATAATTTCTTGTTCTTTTCTTTTCATTTTTGATACAAGAACGTCTGAAAGATTGATAACCTGAACTAGCACAAAAATTAGTTTAAAACCCATCATGCATGCAAATTTCAACTAACCAAAATCACTTTTCCATCCGTCAAACTTGCTCTATGATAAATCTAAGTTACTGTATGGCTTGCGTACATGAGATGAAACTGGCTGAGATATTTGGATGGATTAACGTCCTTATTTCTCAAAGGGGCTTATACCTAGTAAAAAAGTGCTTGGGTGATCTGATCTCCCTGAAAACATCATTGATAATATTCTAGTAGTGCCAATTGGGAGGGTAACGTAAAGAAGTAATATATGACTCAAAGTATGTATCGCAATTCACCTCCAATGTATCTTTTTCCGACTTCTTCGAGGTCCAAAGAGCCTTGTAAGCTCTAGCGTTCACATCAAGAGCATGAGTTATCACTTTGCCTAAATAAATAAAGAAACCCAGTATTAAAACCCAAGGAACTAACAATATCAATGAGGCATGTAATGGCAAATGTTATACAAAAGTACAAGATTCATATATTCTACTAGGAAACACAAAATTGGCCTTGGTCATTCAATAATTTAGTTAAAATACACACTACGGAAAGTTTGAGCCCTCGTATGGCTACTGGAAATTTCCATAACAACAAAACAATTTTCAGTTTTCCACGACTATTGTGGTGCATAGGTTTATGCAAAAAATCAAACATACCATAACTAGAGTAAATACGTAATCAAAACTAGTTTTCAACAACCAAAAACGACGATCCTACAACGAGCACAACATAACAGTGTCAATGACAATCCACTTTCCTCCTTCTTGCCCTTCCACGAGAAAGAAGGCATTCCCTTTTTTCCTTTCAAACTAGAACTTGAGAGAAACTTATATGCAAATGCAACCAGAACTTCGCTAAGCCAGTGTCCTAAATCTATCATATGCGCCGTCAAAAATTTAAATTTCTTCACCTAGCTTGACGTATTTAAGTTGAGATATCACCACTTGGACATTTAATTGAACTTAAATATTATATTTTCTGGATATTACTCACGAAATTATCTGAACATCACTCTCCACTCACCAATAAAATAAAATCAAAATAGAGTAGTAGGTAAAAGAGAAAAGACAAATTTTAGAAATATAATTTTTATAACAAATGATTTTTTATGTTTTGGCAAATCATTAGTTTGGTATTTCTTCTATTTGGGAAAAGGGATTCTCTCCGAATCTCTTCCACCCAATCAATTAATCAAACGGCGAAAAACAGGGTGCCCTTTCAAGGATTCGGATTCATTGATTGAGTGAATTTGGTTCCATTTCTCTGGTCATTAAAGTATCCTTGTCATCTGTTGTAGATAATTGCAAGTGTACAATATCGTCCAAGTAATATAGTGATAAGTAGAGTGTCGTTCAAATAAGGATCGGATTAACCTAAATCTACTATTGAGATTGGCTTCAAACTAAACTTAAATAAAATAAGGATTACGTTGACAAATTCAAATATTCAAATAAACGAAACGAAAGTAAAACAGATAACAATTGATTGAACACAAAGTAAAACTGTATGAATTATGAAAGATTAATATATGGAAAACATCAGCTTCCTCATTCTCAATCCCATCTATTCCCGTTATTCATATTGACATCAAATTATTCCTATGTTGCTAGCAATTATCCCTTGATTCGTCAATATTTTCTGTCAGAATATACTAACCGTGTTTCTAACTATCTACCCATGTTATGTCTAGCCACAGATATAGATAATCGAAACCCTTTACGCTAAATGGATAATTGCACAATACTACACAAATCATAACCAGCATGTCTACTCAATTATATAATTCATGGTAATTGTTATGAGAAACAATCTACTAAACTCAATTTGTCAGTCACAATTTAGTTCTTCACACAAATAATGGCCAGTTATTTGATAACGATAAAGCACAATAACAATTACTCAACATGGAAAACAACTGAATTTAATATAAAATAACGACAATTAGATGTTCATGATAAGAGTACACCCTAGTCCTAACAAAAGGACTTAGTTCATGATCAAACTAAAAACAAACATGAATGAATTCGATGACATGAGATAAATCTGGAACTCCAACTTTTTATTTTAGTGTGTATACGCGCTGGGAAATACTTGAAGCCTCCTTGGAGTTCCAGCCAATTCGTCGCATGTATCAGCATGTGATATCACCCCTCTTTTCTTCTTCTGCCGCTGCTGCAGGATCCTCCTTTCTTTATAGGAAACTTTAACGAAAAGCTCATGCTACTGTTCACTTTAACGAAAAACCATATTTTTACACTAAAAAGTTAATCCTGAAACTATTTACTTTACCTTTTATTTTGTCCTTATCATTAAAACTCAAAATTTTCAAATCATTTTCATTAGTTTTCCTTTCTTTTTTATATTGCCCCCGTTTTTCTTTAAAATCCCCCTCCTATTTTATTTGTGCCGCAGCCTTCTTGATAAGGGGATTAAAAACCTTCTCCTTCTTGGAATAGTCCAATGCCACTTTTTATGAAGCCCAAATTGGACTTGATTTGATAAAGCCCAAATTCCAATACCATTCTCACATAGCAGCAGTCCACTTTGTTATTCCTTCATCCTTTTCCTGTAATTCTTCTTAAAAATCCGTACTTATCTCCGACTATTATTACACAAAACACATCAAACTCACCAATTTAATATAAAATCATGACCAAATAATAAGTAAAAAAGGTATAAAACATGCATATAATATCACCCTAACATCATCCACTTGGTTAAACAATCATTTATTGTGCGGATGTGACATTTTTGTGAAACACAAAACGAATTGTATTGTAAATGACGTTTTACGCAGTGACGAAAAATAACTATATTTATGCAACCTGGTGAAGGTACGATTCCTAC
Organism: Heteromeles arbutifolia; assembly: GCA_024362995.1. Taxonomy (NCBI): domain Eukaryota; kingdom Viridiplantae; phylum Streptophyta; class Magnoliopsida; order Rosales; family Rosaceae; genus Heteromeles; species Heteromeles arbutifolia. The sequence goes on from JANCRC010000006.1 coordinate 29,059,759, forward strand.
CGACCTTCTCCCTTCGAACAACTAACAATTAATCCACTAACGCTATTGTTTGTAAAAAAAAAATTGTATTAAAGAACCGTTTGAAACAAGTCCACTATAGTAGTAAAACAGGCATGAGCAGCACTAGCTTTTGATGTTGTCAATACACTATTTACCTAAATTGTGCGCAACTGGCAAACTATGCGCACAACCCAGCTAGGTGGGTCATGGGTGAGCAAACCTCCTGTGTTTTAAGGTATGGATTCCCTTCAATTGTAAGGCAAGGCATTCCTCTATATGATGATGATGATTGATGGAAACAATAAACGAAGGGTAGTGTTATTCACACACCTTTGTTTATCTCTCACACACTTTTGTTAAGTTTTGTTCAATGATCTTCAATCCAACGGTTAAAAATGAAAAATATGTGTGAGAATTAAAAAATAAGTGTGGATAACACCACCATCCGAATAGAGAACCCTGGGCCCGTGGGCAAAGCCCAATAATTCTGTTTTTCTAGCACAATTGGGATGCTAATGATAACACTTAACCTACTTGTCCAACCTCTCCTTTTTCACTTACCATCTCCACGTTCATTCACTTTATTATTTCACAAAGATGTTCTCTCTTGCGCACCGGGTCGCGTTTGTATGAATTTCGCATGATCCGGTTCAATCTAATGATGTCATAACGACATTTTAACAACAGTTTACGACGTCATTAAGACACTATAACGATACTCAAACACCGACAAAACAATGACAACACCGTCATAAATTGTGCATAAACTAATTTCGACATGATTTTATTGTTTTTACAGTGTCGTTATAGCGTGATTAGACTCAACCGAATTATGCACATCCTATACACACAAAATTGGTGCGCTAAGGGAGAAAATTTTATATTTCATATGGGTTCGAAGTCCAATTTCAGAGAAATATTGTGGAAGGCTACCGTGTCTAGTCAACTTTTACAGACAGCCGAACTAATAAGCACGTGGCCTACCATTACCAACCCAAAAACTAAAAACATTTCAATATATAATCAAGTTTCCTGCAAAATAATCATCCCACTTATGCCAAACCAGATACACCATCTGTTTGTCGAGGAGAGGTTTGTTAATTGTCACGGATGCTGTCTCTCGGTTGTTTTTGCCCAGCATGTTTGAAAACCACGTTCCACATACAATTGAACGGTAGAGTAAAAAGAACAAGGGCAATAATCGTTCCACGCGTTTTGTTTTCCTCTTGGCACTATTTGGTATTATCTTCGTGATTGCTGAAACTATCATGTCACTTGTTGTACGCATCTAGTTTTTTAGAAGAGATTCTTTCCGTATCTCTTTCACCCAAGTCATCGGATCAAGTGATTCGAGCCTTTGAAATTTCATCCAACGGTCCACCTGTTTTGACCTCTTAAAAGCTATAATAATTTTTGACCGTTGGATAAAATTTTAAAGGCCCGGATCACTTGATCCGGTGGCCTTGGTGGAAGAGATTCGGAGAGAATCTCTTCTCCTACTTTTTAATGTTTTTTTTTTGAGAAAATTATGGCAGTGATCTCTCAATTTTTATCTAATTAGAGCAATAGTCCTTTAATTAAAAATCCGTGAACATTGGTCTCTGAACTCTTTAAAACGTGCATCTGTGGTCTTTTTCATAAACTCTGTCAGGACTTCCGTCAAAATGAGTCATGTTGGAGAACCATTGCTACATTTGGTTAAAATTAAGGGATCATTGCTCCAACTGGGTTAAAATTGAGGAATCATTGCTACAATTTTCTCATTTGGTTTTCCATATTTACCCTTTAATTTAGCCTCACTTGTGTAACACGTTTTGACGAGTTAAAAACCAATGGTCACATATTTTTATTGAGGGACCATTATTTTAATTAGGTTAAAGTTAAAGAATCATAGTTACAATTTTATCGTCTTTTTTCTCATGAATTTTGCGACGATAGAGATGAAAATATATACAACATGTTGCATGAAAATTATTCCGGCCATGACTAAGACAATCATGAGAGAAATCAAAAATTGGAAGAGGAAAACGCTACGTGAACGATATGAACAAGAAGAAGAGCCAAAGCCAAGTTGAAATCTTATATATTTTGTATTTGCAGGCAAGGAATAATAAATGGTAAGTCTCATCATATTTTGGTAGCCGTGCGTGAAAAGTAAAGTCAGTCAACCAAACACGTTATAAAAATTTGAATTCAGATTTCAATTACTTTTACAACACAAACAAGGGGAATTGATTCCAATGGAAACCAATGGAAACCAAAACACATGGTTCCACCAAATTCAATGCTACTAACATTAAATAATAATAATTTACAAATAATAAATGGTCTCAGATAATCAACACTAGAAGGGCACCTGAAAGTTCGAGGAAGTACTCCTAGCTAAGCTTAGGTTGCCCGATACACTGACGGCCATCAGTAAAACGTGCAAAGAGATTTTAACAAGAAGTACTTTTCAGATAGGACTAGTGCTTTTGCTATTGCCCCCTTCACGAGGAAAACATTACAGAGAATGCCTACTGTATTGTCGGTCTTACCTTTCGCTTTCTACTAAACTAAGTACTTTGTTTCCGAAGGCTAGGAAGTTGGACTCAGTCATCTCCGACACACGTCTCCTCCTCCTCCTACTTTTGCCTTTTGCTGGTTGTCAATAATTAGGTTTGGCAGGCATATGGAGACCCCGAATTCAACCTGTAATCGTATCAAAAACCAAACGCGTTATTATTTTCACAATTATTATTTATTTACCACTTGATTAATTATGCACTAAGTATGAGTAAAATGATTTCAATCACTAGGTTTTTTTTTATTATCAAATTTCTAATATTCCTTAAATATCTGGTACTTAAAATCTCTCCTAAAAAGTACCTATACAGATTAAGAACATACAAAACAAGAAATTCTAGTGGAAATTTACCTCTCTTTGCGTTTCTCAAGAAACCTTTGCAATGACTTATTGCGAGTAATCGGTAGATCTGCATGATTCATAAAATAAAAACATGTAAGACTCCAACTAAAAATACTAACTTGTTAGTGTTTGAACGTTAATACTGTAGGATATTAGTGATACTAGTACATATAATATATGAACTTTCTTTACCACTCTTTAATTGGAAATTTGCCACTTTACTTACGTTGCGATTTAGCATATTTCTTAAGGATTAACTTTTAAGAGAAGTTTCCTCAATACTGAAAATATATAAGCAGATGCTGTAAAAAGTAAATATTATTAGAAAATGTGAAGACTAACATCCGCTAAGGGGATCCACAAGCTGCTGGGTCTGATGCTGCTCGCTTGGATGAAAATCAAGTTTTGGATCGACGGCTACCGATGCCTCTGCACCTTTGCCGGAGTTTCCTTCTAAGGCAAGCTTCAATATGTAATCCACCTGCACAACAAAATCCAATCATTTAATTAATCAGAATTTGAAACTAAATACCAACAAATAAAAAACAAATTTTCCTATTAATTAAGAAGGGGAGAAGAAGAAGAGCAATTGAACCCTTACATGACGACGTGGGTTCAAACTTCGTCGGTGGCTAATCTAACCTCTAATCCAACAAAATATATCGTTTGACAGAAAATAAAAAATAAAAAAAAGGGGGAGCAGAAGAAGAAGAAGAACAAACCTTGTCGCAAGGGACCTCGAAAACAGAAACGGTACCGTTGTAGAAAATCGTCAGCGGCTTCGTTTCCTGAAGGCTCTCGGAAGCAGCAGCCGTGAAAGAAGAAACGGAAGTGCCGGTGGGAACGTAGAGCGGCAACGAGGAAAACGGGACTTGCTCCGCCTTGGGGCTCGCCGGCACCGAAAATGATTTCCCTGGATTTGGAACGCTGGGGCTGGCGATGACGGATTTGAAGGCCTCGGGATTGATCTTGGACATGGCGGTGTGAATGCCTCGGAAGCTTTTGGGGCGGTGTAGAAATTTCTGGAACTGGGATTTGGAAGAGGAGGAGGGGCCATCGCGGTGGTGCTGGTCCATGCCGAAAAAATCAAGCTCAACGGTGGCTCTGGACATGATGAGAAGGTGTTTGTTGAATTGCTTGAAAGAGTTTGGTTTGGAATTGGAAATTTGGAGGAATGTTGGGGTTGGGGAGGCTTGGATTAGATGAGCAACTTATTAAAATACAAGGGCGGGAGAGAGAGGAGCGACTTTTAAGGCGGCACGAGATTCATGCAATGTGAGTGATGAGAGAGAGAGAGAGAGAGAGAGAGAGGATGTATTTGGAATGCTTTATAAGCACACGTCTTCCACGAGGAGGCGCTATCCATAAAGTAAGGCCTTAATCAATAAATGCAAATAATAAAATATGAATGAATTGGACTTACTGCTGTGCTAGTTGTCTTTGTACCGGGGTTCAAGTGGCCAAGCCCCATTTGGCAAATTGGCAATTGTCTTCTTTTTTTTTTGGACGATGCCAATTGTCTTCTTTCATCACTTGTATGCTGAAGCGTTGGGCAACGCGTATTCTCAAGAGAAAAAACTTACATAAAACTAAGATGGATACAAAGTTTGAATTAATTAAATTAGAAGTACAGAATGTATTTGCAAAGCTGCTGTTTTATTATTTACGAATCATGTTCGGGTTCATGTATAATTATTTTGTTAAAAGTACTTTTGATCATAAGTCGTGTGATAAAAGTGCTTTCATTATTACCATGTTGAAATTTTTATACAAACTTAAGAGCTTCCTGAAAGGTTTTTGGACAATTAGCTAGAACGGATCAGTTTTTAAGATTTGGTTGCATAAATGATAAGTTTTTACCATGTCATTGTTGTCAATATATTAATGGCATCAATATATGATTTATATGTTATCGTTACTAAAAACTGATCATCTTTGCAACCAAGTATTAAAAACTGATCATTTCAGCTAATTGCCTAAATTCTTTTACGTTGCAAAAGCACTTTTAACGATTCTAAAAACAAATAAACACAACCCTTGTTCACTGGCTTTGACCTGTGTGTTTTGGATTAAACTGTTGTCAATTAATTAATTGGAAAGTTTCACATGTTTTGGGAATGAATTAGCCGGCAAGGTATTGAGACTTGGTGGTTGGCAAAGTAAAACCTCATGGTCTCTCTGCTTTTCGAGATGCCCTCTGGTTTCAGCAATTTTTTTAATGCTTTGGAATGGTCTCTTTCTTTTACTTTTCCTGCTGCTTTTCGTGCATAAGAGGTACCTAATGGTGTTTGAGTATGTGAATTGCCTTTTCTTTTAGATAAAAAAAGGTAAAGAGTGTTTTGCTCAAATGGGAGACTCCCCACTTCAAGATGCTACGCATTTTTTTTCCAGCAACTCTTTCTAATGTGGCAGTTTATCGATATTTAATTGATATGTCGAAAATATTGACAAAATCTATCAATTTTAGCCCAAATTTAAGAGTTTCTCAGATATGAGGTTAAGCTAAACTCCACATTTTCTTTCCGTATCTTTTTCTAAATTTTTCAACCGTATCCAAAAAAATTTAAACACTACTCACAACCTAACAGTACACAATCAAATAAGTAACACCCGAAAACATCATTCCCTCAACAACAAGCATCGTCCACATAACTACCAACATGGGTGACAACAAAAACAACAAAATTGGCCTTCATGACATAATATAAATTAACAAAATCAACTTGCATGAATTTTTAATTTATTTTTATTAATCACGTTTATGATTTGGTTAAGGAATTAAATACTTAGGCAGTGGCCAGCAAGACAGTGATATCCAAAGGCACATGTACAAATCGAAATTTGGTTCGTCAACAATTTGAGTGAGCACTAATTAATAGAAATTTGACAATTTTGGGTGGTTATACAGAAAGTAGGTAAAGCATATTGTCCTAACTTTTTTTAATTAATTATTGACCTAAAAAATTATTCTCTTTTAAAATTTGGATATAGTTGTCGATTTGCAAATAGCATGAAGTTTCAGGACCAAAAGATAAATAAAATAAAATGGGATGCGGAATTTTCAAGGTAAAGTTGGCGAAAGGATGGTTTAGGGGAAATCGGGGGTAGGAACAGGTAACGTCAAAAATCACGTGACTATAATCTCCCGGGTAACTGTAGCCACGTGTTCAATTTTGTAGGCCACTTTCGGTTAATTTGCGAACGTGACGGCAAAAGTCGTCGGCCATGTCGTCCTTTGAGAATTGTCTTTTGATTGTGATGTGATGCGTCAATGTAACGGGCAACATCAACATTTTTTCCATGACATTATGTTTAAGTCGTTCCGAGGGGTCCGGATTCTTTCTTTCTAATTCAATCAAATAATTCGTTGAAATTTAATTCAACGATTGAAGTTATTATAACTTTTAAAATGAATCCTTATTGATAGCATTGAGATCAAATTTCAATAACATGAATTCTTTAATTTAATGGATTAGAAGGAATGAATCCGAAGGTAATTCCTTTCCATTTTAAGGTATTTGATTACTTTTTTATTGAAATGATGTTTTATTTTTTTATTTTTGTTCGAAAAAATGTTTTATTCTTAAATATTATAAGATAGTACAAAACTTAAACGTAAATTTCAAGAATTAAAGTTGTATTTAAAAAATATACGTTGCCTAACAATAGTGTCATAGAGTATAGGAAACAAAATATACATTACAATTTTTAGCCTTGGAACTAAAATACAAAACCCTCCAAAATACTTGTACTTCAGTCAAGGCTTTGAACATTATTGTGGGTTTCCGTTAAGAACCTTTTTGAAGAAGATTACGTGGGGGCAAAACTTCGAGCTAAAGAAAAAGAGCATCGAACATACAACTATAACTTGGGACAAAGAGATTAGTCAACTTGAATTAACAGATATCACAATTCAAAATTACAATCAATCGCCAATTCTGCAAATATAGTCTTGATTCGGATTAGAAAACACAATGATCCAAGCTCGAATCAAAACTGACACCACAACTCAAATCCACAAATTAAGTACTTTCCAATTGGGTTCGAGCTACGAATTTAGATATATCACAGGTGATTCTCTGGTTAAAAGCTTTGGAAGAACGTATGTTATTTGAGTGTGATCAAGGATGTGCTGAAATGTCTTTAGCCTTATGGGCCTTGCTAGAGATTAGTCTTTACCCATCAGGGTGTGGGATACTTACTTGAAGAAAAAAAATTCCTATTGACTAATCACTTCTCCTTTGTTTTGTTTTTTTTTTGAAAATAAAAAAATGACAATACTTGCATTATTTTACGGGATAGATTTTAACACATGTGGATTCGAACAAGCCACTTGCAATTTCTCACATACTCCTCTTAATTTATTATTATCGATTGGATAAATCAAACAGAATTAACAAATAGTGTGAGAAACTAAAAAATGTGCATGTTTATTATTTCCCTTATTTTATGAATGTACTTAGTTATGTGCTCCGTTCTGTTGTGCAGAATGTTTTTTAATTGTGAAAATCTTATATGCGAAACTAGTTTCAATTTTGTTAAGACTGTTTAAGATCATTGCAACAAAAAATCATTCAAATTAAAGTTCATATACACTTCAAATGTATGGCACAAATCAAATTTCCGTACAAATTACAATTATCATGATGAATTGTTCATTTGTTTGAGAGATAAGGATGACTAAAAGGTTTAGCAAAGTAACAATTTAAACTACGCTAATCTATATGGAAGATAAATTAAACATGGGTGCAAGAGAGTGAGTACACATTGCTATGTTTCAATTGATGTGATTAAAAAATAAATGATTTGTACAGCTAAAACACTTACATCACAATTCTGTTGACAATGAAGTGCATAAATGGAGCGAGCACAAGTATTATCAGCTAAGACTAGCATACCAACATTACACACAATTGATTAAAAATAAGGAAAACTAATGAAAATGATTTGAAAACTTTAAGTTTTAACGATAAGGATAAAATAAATGATAAAATGAATAGTACCAAGATTGACTTTTTAATGTAAAAATATAATTTTACATTAAAATAAACAGTACCGAAACTTTTCGTTAAACTTCACTGACAATATTCACTCTTACAACTGAAATCCCAATTCAATTCAGTCATCTCCTTCTATTACTTATGTCAAAAGAATGAAAAACTGTACCAATTTGTAACATTGAAACAACGTGCCTGCGCTCATGGCACGGTGATAGAGGTGTCAAGGGGCCTCTTCCATTACTTTTTATATGACACCGATGGGTGACGCAAGAGAGCCAACAACTGGAAGTGGCAGCGTCTTGTATTTGTCAGACCTGTTCTTGTAAACACCATTGCAATTTTAACGTGCTTCAATATATAAATAGCAAATTGTTATTAATACTTCAAAAATCTTATTTCGTATTTTAAATTTTCTATAATTAGAAAGAAAAATACACTTTTAAAGAGTGTAAAATGAGATTTTTGGAGTACTAATAATAGTTTCCTATAAATATCTACTCACTACTACATATTCATGAAGTCAGTGGCAGAGCCAGAAATTTAAGACAATGGGGTCAAAAGTTGAGCTTCCATTACTAGACAGGGTAGACCAAAAACACAGGTCTAACGATCTGTAGGCTGCCAGGCGATATATTCACGGTGATGGGAATATTTAGTAGGGGGAGAAGAGGTGCTGATGGAGTGATGGCTAACAAATGAAGCACCAGCTCCTGTTGGACCCTAAACTGCTTCTGGTTCCAAGAAACGATGGCAGCAAGTGGAGCTCCAATGGATGAGTTGCTGCTGCATCGAAGAAGAAAGAAGAAAATAAGGGTTTAGTCCCAACAGCTAGTTTTTCAATTTAAATGCTTTGTATGTGTGTGTGAGAGTGACAAGTGTATATTTCAGATTAGATCACTTAAAACCCTAATGAAAAGCTAGGATCAAATCTGGAGGAGAATGAGTGTAATATTTGTTTAAGTTCTCTTGTCCCCCACTCTTAAAAAATGTTTTGGGAGCTGGCAATGCACCAAACTCTACAAACATTCCTTATTAAATGAAGTGATGGCAGATGCAATTTGCACAGCCTTGTAGTCGTCCAACATCTTTGCTTTCTTTGTTCCATTTTTCTGTCAAGTTCTAAACCCCAAGAAACTAATCAAACAAAAGAAACAAACTTTATCAGCTCCTTCTTCTTCTTCTTCTTGTTTGGCCACAAGGTTATTGGGGTCAAGAAATCTCATTGCCCCCACCTTGACTCCGCCAATGCATGAAGCGGTATTAACTGATTTTTCACCAAATGTATAATGAGTTGTCAATTTCTCAATTTTAGTGGATTACTTTTCTATTTTTTTTAGTTGGCCAATTTATTTTTTGAATTTTAATCGATTACCAAATAACCTTATGTAAACTGCATTACGTAACAAGTGTATTTCCCTATTAATGATCGTGTCAACTTATTATGAAAACAAGATAAATCGCGGAGTGTGTTATTCATACATCCCATTTTACTTCTCACATACCCCTTGATAATTTATATCTGTTGATCTTCTTCAATTTATTTGATCCGATAGCCGAAAATTAAAAAGGTGTGTCAGAAGTAAAATGAGGTGTGTGGATATGACACCCCTAAATAAAATGATCACACGCACTCAGCTTATGGGCTTTGTTGACAAAAAAGAGATGCTTATGGGCTGATTTGAAAATCGGTGTACTGGCTAGATTCTGGGCTGATATGACAATGCCGCCGGGGAGGGGGCCAAGGCAAGGATGTGTGGTATGGATTGAGGCACAAAGCCTCTAGCTTTGTACTGTTTAGGGATACTAGCTTTGTACTGTTTAGGGATACCCAAGCCTATGGCCCAAAGAAACAGAAACAAGAAAATGTGTAATTTTTACTTTTCCATTTTAGGCAAAAGCATCTGTTGCGAAATATCTACAATCTCGGAGAGTATTGAATGTTCCGTCACTTAGAGCTCTTAGATAAATTCAACGATTGTTAGAGAAAATTGAAGAGCCGTTAAATTGAATCTAAGCGCACTAAGCGGGAGAGTGTTTAAACTCCGGAATATTGTACCAACACCCCCAATCCTTTGTACTCCATAAGTTCAAAGAATTCGCAGGCAAAGATGTACACAAGAAATAATAAGTTGCAAGCTGGAAACTGCAGGTTTCTATTTCTGTAGCTTCTTCTAGCTACACAGGAATCGAACAAAAACACTGCAGAATTTACCAAAGATATCTCATAACACAATATAAATCGCATTCAAGGTTTTCATGGAACTCGAGAACACAATATTAACCAGAAACAGACCGAAGTTTTTTATTCGATTTGCGGAAGCAGAACCAACCCATATCAAGTTTACTCATTGTTCGAAATCTAAGGCCAATTCGGAATTACTATTCATAACAATGACTAACATAATCTAAATGATTTGACAAAAGCTATAGTCATAGAGAGATGTAGACTGTGGAATGTAAAAAGCTAGGACTGAGCCAAATCCAATCCAGAAAAAAACTCAACAGCGAAGAGACACATCAGCCGAAACATATGATTTCATTTTCATTTCATCAGTCCATGCACAACCAGCTCAACTCCGTTAAGAATGAATCACACATTAATGAGATGATGAACTTTGCATATACTTATAAGTAATTGGGCTACTCTCAATATTGCCATTTGGTTCTATAGTAGAACCTCAACTTTCTGTAAGGTATCAAAGCATGTTGTCCCACGTGTGAAGCCTAACGACCGCACCGCGTCACCCGAGTTGTGTTGTCCACGTATTAGGCTTGAAAATTTGCCACACGTGAAGGGACGTGTTGAGAATGAATCTCTCATTGATGAGAGAAAGGATCCTACATGTGCTTATAAGTAGTCAGGCTACTCTTCATATCGCCAATTGATTTTACGGTGGAACCCCAACTACTTCAAACTCATTATCAGTTCATGAATCAATCATGCACAGGCTTCTCATATTCTTCTCCAGAGTCGGATAATGAATTGCAAATTGCAGGTTTCTAATTCAATTTGGTCATCGTGATTAAATGACATGGTAAACGGCATATAATTTGGGGAATACGTTTTAGAGGCTCTTGTTCCGTTCCTACTAGCTACGCCACAACTGAACAAAAACGCTGCAATTACCAAAGGGATTGTAGGATGCCTACCATAAAACTCGTATCAAAATATTCATCAGAGAAGACCAACAAATTCAAGCTTATTAGATGATTCTAACATCTCCTAAATTGCAGATATCAACACATAACCCGAACCCGATATACAACTTTACTAAAAACATACAATTTCATCTTTTTATCCTTCTACAAAACTCTGCAACAAAACAGAATGTACCTGCATTGCATCACTTCTACTCTCCCTCTCACTTTTATTAACATGCAAAACTCAACTCATCGTTACTTCATCACTCAATCGACCACAACCAGCTTCTCATACTCTTCTCCCGATATCGCTAATTCCATGAACACATCCGGTCGAACTTCCCCGTCATTATCCAGGAACAGCTTCAGCAGATTCTTAGAGAAGCCACTCAGCAGAGCCACCCCAGGCTGGTTCCCCGGCACCGGTACAGACCTCGACTCCCTCAGATTCCAAAACACCAGCTGCGGTATCGCATCACCATACCCGTTCTCCCTAAACTTCTTTTGTATCACGTCATAATCCGTCTCCCAGCTGTTGGGCGAAGCCTGATCAAACTCCATGTCACTAAACACGAAAATCCTCTTGATCATATTCTCCGGTTTCAAATTCCCCTTCACCGCAACGCTCAGCAGCAAATCAAACACCTGCTGGAAATCGGTGTTCATCCCCCAATCCATCTCCCTCATAAACTGGCACTTGGTCATCAGATCATCCCCTTCCACCAAATGCAGCTGAGGATTCTCACTGAATGTGATCACCAGCCCTTTCCACGGGTCCTCGCTCAGCTCAGATACCAGCAGCCCCAACGCCACCGACACCTCCATTGGAGTCCCTTCCATGCTCCCGGACACGTCACACACAGCCAAGCAGTTCTTCATCTTCCCCAACTTCAACATGTCCTCCACCATTCTCTTCCACTGAAGATCCGCCACCTGCCCAACATCACCGTCCCCCAGAGACCCAATAATCTCGTGGGGCAGCAGAGCTCCGGCGGCAATCTTCGCCTTGCCCGTCTTCGCGTCCTCCAAGTACTTCTTGAACCGCTCTTCGTCATGCTTCAAGAAGGACTTCTTGTAATTCTTCATCGCCACGGACGCCACCCTGTTGTACAGAATTGAACCCCACTCGTTGGCCCCCATGTACACCTCCGGCAGCTCCAGAACCTTCCTCAGGGGCACCAGCACCTCCTTCCTCAGCCGGTCCCTCACTTTGTACGCGTAATGGGCTTCTTCAACGCCGTCGTATTCCTTGTACGATTCGCGCGGGAAAACCTTCCTCGCGATGCTCTCGCAGATCAGAGTGACCTGATCGAACGAGGAGTCGATCGAAGGGCACCACTTCGCCGCGAGGGTGAACTTGTTGCGCTGCTTCGACTTCAAACTCTCCATATCGGCCTTCAGAAACTCGGCGAAAATATCCGAAATGCGCTCGTGCAGGAATCTGAAATCCGGATCGTGCTCGTACCGGGCCACCGCCTTCTTGGCCATGGCGACCTTCTTCTCCTTCCTCAGCCTGCTCGCATTCTCCTTCTCCGATTTTGCCAACTCCCTCAACTTCGCTTGCTTCGCTTTCTTTTCCTCTTCCGTCAGCACCTTTTTGACGGGGTTCTTCTCCCATTTCCCCCCGATTTTCTTGAACGGTCCCCAAGTCCGAATCTTATTTCCAACGCACGATTTTTGGGTCTTCCACACCTTCCTCTGGTTCCTCCGCACGTCCTCGCCTTCCAGAAGCCGGTATAGAATCTCCGGGAGGTCCTTGAAATACCCGAATTCCACAAACGCTTTGAGATTGCAGGCGAGGGTTTTGGGGTGGTGCTTGTGGAGCCAAAACGCCGCCGTGTGGAAGTTCTCCTTGTCGGACTTCCCGGTGCCGCGCACGCCTCGGAGGTTGCAGATGAGCTTGAGCGTGGTCAGAGCGTTTTGGTCCCAGGCCTGTGCGAGTTGCTCGTTCAGGTAATCGGCGGGGGTGTCCGGAACGACGCAAAAGAAGATATCGAGGCAGGGGTTGCCGGTGGAGACGTAGGTGGCGGATTCGTTCTCCGTCAGGCCCATCTCGGGCTCATCTTCCATCGATTTGTTGTTGAAATCCGAGACCAACAAGTCGACCAAGGGTTCGCCGGTGGGGGGTTCGGGCTCGGATGTGGTCTTGGCGGGGTTGCTGAGCTCTGGAGGACCGAGTAGGCTGGGAGGAGCCATGGTTGTGAGCTGTGTGAAAAATCGCCGATCGACTGAGTCACGGAGGCGACCGCGTGTGGAGAATTTTGATCCTGAAATGCCGAATTTAAATAGAACGTTACTTGGGTGCCACCACGTTTTTCGGCATATTTTGCGAATTTCTAAATTTTTTTGCTGCTTTATATTTTCCTTTTGAGATTTATTGAATTTTATTTAGGAAACTTTAACGAAAAGTTTCCGATACTGTTTATCTTGGTACTATTCACTTTACTCTTTATTTTGTGTTAAAACTCAAAGTTTTTAAACATTTTTTCATTAGTTTTCCTTTTTCTTATCTATAACAAAAATTAAAAATAAATACAAAAAAGGAAAAAATCATCTCTATAAACGGAAAAGCTGAAATTGATTTCATTAAATTTTGTGTGTGAACTGTCACAGGCTGGTTGAAGAAATGCAATTTTCACTTTTATTTTTTTATTTTTGATCAAATAATAAATTTGTTAATTAGATTATAAGTTATATTAGTCACCGACGGGATTTGAACTCATATCATTATGCAACTTTCCACCACTATGATAAAGCGCCACTTTCGCAATTTTTACTTTCATGTTGTCTAAAATGTTTTAATTGTCTAAGTTACCCTAAAAAAGGGTTACGTGCCACACTTGATGTTTATAGGGACATTTTTATCTATATGTTTGGTTTTTGAATTTCATTAGATTAAAAACATTTAAAGCTTTTAGCGATTTAATCAAACTTTAATTAACTTACTAATGAAGTTCAAATTATATAAATTGTAACGGGAGGTCTTATGTTCAATACTTTGTAAGCTGTGAATTTACTTAATTGTGGCCACGTGTAGGATGCAATTCTCTGTTATCCTCCTCCGTGCCCATAAATAGTGGACAACTACGATTCGCCACCTGCTGCCCCACTTTTAAAAAGATCCTAACATAGGATGGGTCCATTTTTAATTTCAAAACATGATTTTAAGGATTTATTTTTCAACTGTTTATGATTTTAAAGGTTTATTTTTCAACTATTTGTTTGACTAAGAAAATATAAAAAAAACCACAGCCATTTTGTTCATGTTATTGGTTGATTAAGAAAAAACTATGTTTGTGCTTAATTTTCTAGATTAAAGTTCATAAAAAAGTGATGAAATTTAACATTGATAGCTTAGAGGTGCAAACCCAAAACATAAATGGATGAAACTTATCTTGTATGATTTCGAAGAATGTGCTAATCAGAAAAATAAACCGAGGAAAATAAACCAACGGATGAAATTGAGATACGATAATCCAATCTAATGGTTGTTAACTTGTTATGAAATAAAATTTTATCTTGTTTGATTTCGGGGAATGTGCCAATTAGAGAAATAAGGCAACAAATGAGAGATAATTCAAGCCAATGACTGTTATGAAATGAAATCTAATTATGTCTGGTTTCATAAAAAACAAACTAACGGTGCGATTGAGAGAACAAAACCTAATCCAATGGTGCGTAAGTGATGAAATCTAATTTCGTCCGATTTTAAATTTTGTTTAGTTCAAAAGTTCATAAAAAAAAATTAAGATAACGCGTCCAAAAATCAACTTAAAAAAATATAAGAAAAAATAAATACATCGCGTAATCAAATTACTACATAAATAAATATATAACCTCATATAGAGCCTAAAGGTGTAGAGCCTTTCATTGGGAGAGACTCCCCAAAGATACCTCGAAATCCAAATTGAACTATATCCACTACTTTTCTAGTCTCATATAGAGCCTTTCATTGTGAATGCTCTTATAATCTTGGTGGCGATTTATGCTCTGTTTTGTTTTGATTTTTTGTTTTTTTTTCTAAAACGACAAAAATTAGGATTAGGTCGTGAAAAGTAGAATCCACAAGTCACGCTGGCATCTTGGAGCCATTCCTATTCCAAAATTGAGCCACACGTGACACAACCCAAGCGTTCTCTGCCCATGCCTTCAAACTTGTTTACTATTCAGTTACCATTAAATTCCAGAGAAGCAAGAAAGGCTCCAAGCTCCGCCACTCAGACTAATTAACTCCAAGGGCCTTCCAACAAATTGTAGGGAAGAGAGAGAGAGAGAGAGATTTGCAAGTATGTGCCTATAGTTTTTATAGGGCCCTCTTATCTCTTCCTTCTCCGAACTCGAGTTATGAAAGAAAGAGAAGAAGAAACTAAGAAGAAAATATCAGCAACAACTGATTTTATTACGGCACAACTTGTGGTGCTCATATTAATCTATTATGTGCCTCTGCATTGTAGGAGTGGTATGGGGTTTTGCAACTTCCCATGTCTTTCTGTTTTTCTTCAACTTAATAATCTAATGGCTCGTTTACTAATTGTAACTAGAATGAAATGAATTGAGAAGGAATATATAAACACATATAATAGATAACAAGAATATGTAACCTGTGAAAAATGAATGTACTTGTTAATATATTATTGAAGTTGAACGTTTAACAACAAAAAGTTTTAACATACAAATTGATGGAATTGGAGCAAAACAGAATCCAATCATACATATAAGCTGCAGGTTTTTTGGCTTCACAAGCTCAATTATATTTATAAATAATCGGCCTAAAAGCAGCAGTTCTCCAACAGGCAGCAGCAACAAAGTGCAGCGCAACTGTACAATTTGTAAACAAGAAGACGGAGACATCAATCAACAAAGCAAAACCGATACTTTCGTTTGAATCATTGAAAGTAAAGCATCAAATTCCCAAGGAAAATACGGCATTTGGCTGCGATAATTCAATTAGAGAAAAACATTTCAAACTCAATATTTTAGTCGTTAGAGAAAAACTCGGTTTACTTTGTAACGGGGCACCAAAGAAATTTAACAAGAATCAATTGGAGAATGACTAAGGGATAGATAAGAGAAAACACTAATTTATGCGGTTCAAGCACAAAAGATGCTTGCAAATGATTTTAAAATAATGAAAGTGCTTTTAGAAAAAATGTTTGTAAATTCTAAAAGCACGTGAAATGCTTTCAACATCACATACTGGTGCTCCTTTGCGAAGTACTTCCAACATTACATAATTGATGCTTCTTTTTGAATTACTTCAAATTTTCCACGATTTACTTGTATTTTGTACTTTTACTAAGAATTGGTTTTAAAAATATTTTCATCAAAAGTCATTTTAAAAGCTTTGGAATTCACAATCAATTTGATAAATAATTAATAAAAAGTAAATTGGACGCCATAAAATCGAAGAAGCGGACGGAAAGACTCACAGGCCATTAAGGAGGGAAGAGCAGGCATCGCATTCGTGGTAGCGATGGTACGGGCGGAGAGGCGGCGGGGCAGCCGAAAGTGGCGGTTGGTAGCCCTCATAGAAGTAACCCTGATATCCATGTTCCTGATGATGGGGTGGCGGAAACGGTCCCGGAGCAGAAGGATAGGGATCTGGGAATCCCGGCCGTGGCGGAGGAGGTGGAAAGTCATTAGGCGGCGGAGGATACTCTTGCGGATACCCTGAAATTCCATTGTCACAACCACCACCAAAGAACTTTAAAATTAAACCAATTAATTCAGTCAGTTAAACCAAACAAACCACACAAATTAATGGATTAAATCAAACAAATAAATGGGGGGAAATTAATTTAGAATTAGGAGGTGACTTGCCTGGTGGAAGATGATGCTGCTCATGTTGAACATGGACAACGTTGTAACTCATTCTTTTGCTTAATCCAACTGTAGAAGATGACTAGACAGGAATTCCAAATAGTTAGCCATTGATGAAATTCTATTTGGAATAAGGATCTAATTAATCAAATTAAAAAACTAAGTTGGGATCTTACGTTACGTCGATCCAGTTAATGCAAACGTTCATCTGCGCGCGCCAATTATCCTAATTCGCCGACTCACTTATGTAATAACGTTGATTGGCGTACGTGGAGGAAACTGCAAAGAAGCTTCGTGCTTTGACCGATCTAATAAAAATACAACTTTCAGGAAATATCAGTTGGATTGGAATTTGGAAGGGTTCATTTCATTGCCTCAGGTGTCATCAGTCGGTTGAAAAAAGTTTGACACTTGGCCAAGGCATACTTCTCCAACTGTCACCCTCCTCGCAATACCCTTTTTTTTTTTTAAAGAACGCAACGTGGCAGCTGCCCAATATAAAACGAAAGGGGAAAAATTTAGTTTTTCTAATATTACTCCTACCGTAAACATATAAGATATGGCAAACAGTGGCACGAACCTTTGTCCTGATCTTTGCATTATTTTCACTTTTTCTATGATAGGTGTTGTATTATTACAGGAAAAAAAAAGAGAAACTTTTATTAAAAGTGCTTGGACTAAGTTTATTTTAATAAAAAATCATGCTATAATTTTATTTAATTAAAAAAACTTAAATTTTAATGAAAAATCCTTAAATTTTAATAAAAATGACAAAAGAATTTAAATTTTAACGAAAAAGACATAATTTTAATATTAAAAAAAAAATCTGACGTACGGACCCATGCGTCTTCACACTGTTTATGAAACTTTTACACTGTTTATGAAACTTCCACCCTGTTTATGAAACTCACGACACGGTTTATGAAATTACTGCACTGTTTATGAAACTTACTACACTGTTTATGAAACTTAATGGTACTACATTGTTTATAAAATTTAACAGTAATACATTCTTCTCTCTCCTCTTCTTGAATATTCTTCGCTGAAACGCATGAGACTGATGAAGATTACAGATAGCTAATTGCTTACTAAAATCAGATTAACAGTTAAAAATACACCCAATTACCAAGTATTGATTACAAAAGGCGAGAAACAATTTGCAAATTTTTTCTTAAAAAAAAAAGGAAAGAGCGTATTTTAGAGCAATTAAAAATTGAGATTATAAGGAATTATGATTGAAAGCTTATGAATTTGCAAATTGAGAAGATGAGGAAAAGAAGGGGCACACCAGCAGCGGAGAAGCTCAACATCCAGTTCGCATGGTACCTAACCAACACACGAAATTTCCATGAGATTTGTTTGGTCAACGAGAAAATCAAATGAGAAAGAAAAGAAAATTACCAGGGAATGGAGGTGGATGAGGGATTGTCAACTGCCGTCTGGATGATGTTATCAGGGATTCGCTTGTTGAGGTGGCAAACCAGGTAGAGAATAGTGGGCCGCCGGTTGAGGTGGTTGTTACTCGACGCCGCTTTGTGACTACTCATTGCTCTACTACTACTCCTCGAACGAACAATAACATCATCAAGTCTGTTTTAGTAGCTCGAGATTCGAGGCTCAGCTTGTGATTCAGTGAAGGATACAAGCCATGGCAATTTGCCAAGGAAACCAGTTGAATTACCAGACAAGCAACGCAAGGATTTCAGTGAGAGGGCGGGTGATGAGGGACGAGTTGGAAGGGAATAGGGGTACCCCACAAGTTGGGATTTTTTATTTTTATTATTATTTTTCTGTCTTTATCATTAAATAAAGTTAGTATGTGATTTTTAATTAAAATGTAAAGATTTGAAACTATTTTCATTAGTTTTTCTAAAAAAAAACCTTTTTTTTGTACTTTTGAAATTCTATTTTTTGTTTTCATCATTACTTTCTTGGCAAAAGCATTAAAGATATTATTTTTAGATAATACTTATGTCTCTTCATAGGGACTTACTTGTTTTCTAATGTCCTAATTAAAACTGTTCTTTTTTTAATTATTATTTAAAAATATAATGTTTTAAAAATTATACAATTTAAAGAAAAAAATATTCAATTTAAAGATTTTTGAATCATACATATCTATAAAATAAATAGACATTTCATTATAAATATATTACTTGATTAAAACCACTGTCATTTAACACCTATAAATAAATAATTTCAAATTGAATAAATTTTTTATAAATATAATTTTAGATAATGATAATAAACGAATGTTTTGAGATTCTTTTCTTCCTAATCCACTCTCCCGCAAGGTTCCCCATCAAAACAGAACATTTCCTTCAAAAAAAAAAAAAAAAATGACGAAAACCCGCGTCTGCCTGTCATCCTTTTCACGTCTCATCATCCAAAATCCTCAATCTTCCTCTATAAAAACCTCCTTTCAATCCACAATCCAAACAAATATCTTCGATTCATCATCATCTCCACACTACAACTCTACCCTCCAATCTCCGTCCAATTTACCATGGCAGCCACACCCGAACAAACTCACCTCCATTCCGAACAACCCCCTCAGCAACCACCACCACCACCAGAGGCGGAGGACACTAAGAAATGGGGGACCCACATCATGGGCACCCCAGCAGCCCCGAACGTCCACCCAGACAACCAGCAAGCCGCCCTATGGAAAGCCGCCGACCACCAGCAATTCCCCCAGCAGCAGCCCTACGTCCAGTACTCTCCGATCGACAAACCCACCAACAACCCCTTTGAGCCGGTTGTCCAAGCGTTCAATTCCTGGAGCGCTAAGGCGGAGACCATGGCCAGGAACATCTGGCACAACCTCAAAACGGGGCCCTCTGTTCCGGAAGCGGCGTGGGGGAAGGTGAACTTGACGGCGAAAGCCTTATCCGAAGGCGGATTCGAGTCGCTGTTTAAGCAGATTTTCGCGACTGACCCGAACGAGAAGTTGAAGAAGACGTTTGCCTGTTATCTTTCGACGTCGACGGGGCCGGTTGCCGGGACTCTCTATCTGTCGACTGCTAGACTGGCTTTTTGCAGCGATCGTCCTCTGACTTTTACTGCTCCGTCTGGACAAGCAGCTTGGAGTTACTACAAGGTAAATAACATTAAAGTAACTGTCCAATCATGGTTTTACTTTATAATTTGAGCCATGTTTTACTATGGTTGTAAAGTTTCAGTTGTCGCGATTCAACTTTGTAATTTGAGTTGATTGTAAAACTGTATTAATGTTGAACAGGTGTCTATACCTTTGGGAAATATAAGCACCGTGAACCCTGTGGTGATGAAAGAGAATCCGCCGGAGAAGTACATTCAGATCGTCACCACAGATGGCCATGAATTCTGGTTTATGGGTTTTGTTAATTTCGACAAGGCATCCCATCACATCTTCGAATCTGTAGCAGATTTCAGAACTGCTGGGAATGCGGTGCAGCAAGTGCAGCCGGTTCTTGGCTAGAACAACTAGAAGGAAGATTTCACGTTTTGGATGTTTAAGATCATCATCTTCCTTTCCAGATTTTGTTTACGTAGTTTGGCTTTGATTTGTTTCTTTGTATGTAAGTTGATGGTTCATTTTCGTCTGTACCTCATGTATTATATATATGTTTATAGCGTTTGTTTAGTGAAATAATAATATCACACGACGGTGTTTGGAGTACCGAGTAAGTTTTAAAGTCTCTTATATATAATGTATAACTACTTAAAAGATGCACACTTTTATCCAACGACGAAACCAGAATTATATATAGACAAGAGGTGATGCATATATCCTCTGCCGACTAGCAGCTAGCAGTTCTCCAACAAGCAGCAGCAACAAGGGGCAGCTACACTGCAGACAGCATCAACAAGAAGGTCATGTGTTTTGATGCGCATTATTTTTTTATGATAATTCTCTCATGCACATTATTTTTTATGAATAAGCGGTTGAGATTTAACTAAATAAGTTTAGATGTGTGACAGAGAGTTATTCTATTGAAAGAACGAACACTAGAACCAACTAATTTATGTCAATAAAAAATCCGAAGCCCGTTTGGCCCATCATGGCCCAGCTTCTTGTATTGTTTACGCAAGTGTCAAATTTTGGAAAAACATAACCTAAATGCGCAGTTGGAGCATGAAAATCATAATATAATTTGATTAAGAATAGTTTTTACAGAAATCGGACATACCAGCCGCTCCTTGTTTTTCTTTTTGGGGTCAGAAGAGCTGCCAACCCTTGCCATCAGAGAAGTGAGCATGATCCCTCTGCTCTACGTGTTTTATGGAGGACGCAAAGGCGTGGGCTGCTCAATTACACGAGGGGAAATTTGAGTATGTTCCGCGCCGTCATTGTAACCAGGTAGCCCATCAATTAGCTAAGTTTGCTTTAACACAGCGATTAATTATACAGGAGTTTCCGCTTTCCTCAAATAAGTATTTGAAATCAACAATATTAATTATTATTATTATTATGATGATAAATAATATATTAAGTTGAACCGGACTGAGGTTATCTAAGATAAGATCCCTAATTTGGGTAGTTTTATTGAGCATAAATAAAGTAAGCACAAGGGTTTCATATCCTAAAAGGTTCCCCTGTTTAATTATCTCCATGCACTTGTTATTGTTAATGCACATGCTTGTCGAGCAGATGTATGTGATGGCCTAAGGGCAGCAAGCGTCCAATATCCAGCAGCAACAAATTGCAGCCAAACTGAAAACAACGTAAACAAGACACACAAGGGGTCAGTGAAGCAGTGGAACAAGAAAAAATTAAGGAAGCCAAAAAGTAGATTTATCTGTCCTGCAATCTAGAATTCAGGCATTTAAAGTAGAAGCTTAATAGCGGACGTGAACGTAGTCACACTGGATATGCACCAAAGTTCTAATCCCTCTCTCCGCAGTTTGGATTAAGTTGAGGAACTGGATGAAAATAGAAATAAAAAATTAATAAAATCTGATTGTCATGACTCATAAGCAATGAGAAAATGAAAACTTGTCGTATTGTTATAATTAATCCTAGTGTCAATTGGAAAAGAATTTCAGTTTTTACTATAAATTCTAAGTTTGGAGCTGATTATCATCAAGCAATTAGATTAATTTTGTCCTTAAAAAGTTGAGAAATACAAAAGAGCAAAAGAGTAAAACACACAATTACTCGGTTCATGCAAAACATGATATGATCGAACTATTAATGGAAGAAACTGAAAGCTAGCAAGTGAGAGCAGTAGGGAGAGGGAGAGCGTGTACATACCAGCCTTTAAGGACTGAACCGCAGCCAGGGTCATCATTGTCTTGTACTGAAGGCCGCGGTGGTGGGGTCGGGGCTGGGGGCGGCGGAGGATAAAAGTAACCCTGATAGCCAGGTGGTGGAGGGCCAGGAGGAGGGCGAGGGGGAGGGTAGTCTGGTGGTGGCGGCGGCGGTGGCCGCCCGTACTCCGGTGGAGGTGGCGGCGGTGGCGCGTACTCTGGTGGAGGTGGAGGTGGAGGTGGCGGCTGCCCGTACTCTGGCGGAGGCGGAGGGTCCCCGGGAACTGGTTGGTACCTCATTGCTTTGCTTAAGTACTAATTATCAAGCCCTTTTTCTTTCGGTAACGTTCTTCCACATGCATTCAGCTCAACATTACAACTAATTAAGTATAGTATCCATCTTCCGTCCCCATGAAAAACCGGGTAATAAATAAAAGCTGGTGTTGTACCTGGTCGATCAAAGTCAAAAGTCATCCACGAGTTTAACCTAACATCCATCCTCAACAGACCGTCACCAACCAGTCAAGAAACAGAGTCACTTTTCTTTGACACCTAACACTCCATCGTTTACCAATTACAAAGAAGAAATAAAAAGCAAATCCGTCTTTTTACCAAAACCACAATGACTTATGATTAAAAATGGCTCTTTAGTCAAGATTCAAGATTCAAGAGACGTGTTAGCGCTCATTACTAACTACGTCGATATTATTTTTACTTAATCGCATATATAATCTAACATGTTTTAGGTTTTATCGCAAAAGGTTTCGGCATGATTAGCAGCGAAACCATTCAGTATAAATTACGATTTATTATGTTAAGTTTTTGACGTGGGAACTGCATTCTTCAACATCTGTTTCCCTTATTTTATTGTACAATAATTAGAAATTTAGATGCTTTAAAGAGAGAAATAAGTCTATGAAAAAGAAAGCAAAATACGAAGAGCTGACAACATTGCAACATTCTTCAATCAACTGCTCTACAATTTAATAATGCTTATTTTAGATGTTCTCCTGCTAGTATAGTCAGCTACCCAAAGAGTGTGAGGCATATGAAACTTGTAAATTAGGTTTCTCAATATTTAATTTAATTTTTTTTTAACAAACAATATTATTTACACTAAGGGGATGGGCTTAGTCTCATAATGGGCTAGTAATAATGTGGTCCAAATTTGTCTTTAGGGAAAATCGAACCTAAGACCTCTAATTTACAAGTGAACAAGAATATCATTAAATTATAGTACTAAATAACTTTTTTAATATTTAAAATTGAATAGAAAGTATGAATTAAAAAACTACAAGGTGGGCAAGCCCACTGGACCTTCTTTGGACTCGTGAAAATTAAGTAGGAAGACAGGCAAATGGACTCATCAAAGGTGGGCAAGCCCAATGGACCATCTTTGGTTTTTTCTTCATTCATGTCCATGGCCAGTTGTAGTTTGGAGGGTCACGCACTGTAACATAACCCAATATTGATTTCCTAAACTAGTATTGGAAATTGGGGTCCAACATATACTTGAAATGGAAGGATATATGGGACTGGAAGAATGATGGATCTTGGAGGGAGTCTAAGGTTCGAACAGGCACTGATAGTGGCTAATGAAGTTGAAATTCAATCAAGTTTTCTCTTAAAATAATTGCTCTAATAGTTTGGAACATTTGTCTTTAAATCACTGCGTCCTGGATTCAAACATCTCATTCCCCTAGTATAAATTAAAATAATAAAAGCGTAAAATTAACAATTGCATGGCTTGATCCATGAAAAAGGTTAACAACATTGAAAGTAGCTAAAAGGGTTAACAAAATTAAGTAGAATAGAATGAATATATTTGTCCAATTAGTTTAAGTGATGTGTATTAGCAATTGAGGGTTGGGAAAAGATGCAAAATTGAAGAAACAAACAAGTGCTGGGGGATAGGGAAAGAGAGAGGGACAGATTGACAGAGATTCCATTTATGCAGAGAAACGTCTAGATCACAAAGGAAAACATATAGAGAGATGGTAAATAAATAGACAATTGAGCTGTGTGTATATATTACTGAGTTGAATTCATGACCGTTGGATCTTTAATTGCACATCCAATGCCTTATTCAAATGGTGCATGTCATACATTTGGAGCGTTTGAATATTTGATTGTTGGATCTTTACTTGCACGTCTATTTGATGCCTCATTCAAACAGTGTGCATGTTGTACACTAGAACATAATAGAATTTTCGAGTGAATTAAAGAGGGTCCTTATCAAATTGCCTGCAGTATTTTACTAGTATCAGTCAGTCCCTTTGTCTTTGACCAACTCTCCACCAAGACACAAAGGACGATAGTCCTCTTTCCTCTAATAATAATTCACCTTTCATCTGCTAGCTGCATAATAATTCATCTCTTTCTTTTTACACGGTCCACACTCCACAGTACTCGCTGCATTCTTCGATCGACGCATAGATTCCTTTCTGGTTTCTGGCAACGAAAGCCTGC
The DNA here is from genome assembly GCA_024362995.1 of Heteromeles arbutifolia. Taxonomy (NCBI): domain Eukaryota; kingdom Viridiplantae; phylum Streptophyta; class Magnoliopsida; order Rosales; family Rosaceae; genus Heteromeles; species Heteromeles arbutifolia. The sequence continues at coordinate 29,084,329 of JANCRC010000006.1, forward strand.
AGGAAAGGTTCCTTTGTTTGCCCCCACACACCCGCCAGTCTTCAGACCCCGTATGTACCATATATATTACTGGTAGTACTACTCCCTCTTGGACCATATGCATCAATGCATCTTACTTACTTGATCTCTCTCAGTTGTACCAATTTGATTAAGCATCACCATCTCTCTCTCTCTCTCTCTCTCTCCCTCTCTCTGAAATTCGAATCTTTTAGGACGGAGGGCCTCACGTCCACACATCCAACCGCTAGCTGCACCCTGCACCACCTTGTCCCTTGTCACAGCCTCTTCCTTCCGCTTCCACACACCACATATATGTCTATATATATTCTACACTTTTATGCAGTTCAACTTCTGCTATTCAATTCTACTTCGAAGCTAAAATTTCCAACATAACACCCACATATATGATCACATAACTAGTATTGCTATTATTAAAAATGAGAACCATATACAGCGTCAAATAATTACTTTTTAATCTTGATGGGACGCGCGAGTGCTACTTGTTATTTTTAGCATAAACATTACAAGAGATATGTCGGTATACAACAAAATGTCTCTATTTCCAAAGGCAGTCTTTCTTGTGGTGTGCTTAGCAGCTGGTGGAATCAAAGTAAGGACATGGTACCTGTGATTTGCAGTAGGTAAAGTTTTGGCAGAGAGATTTGGATTCGCTTCAGATATTTGCTTTTCTTTGTAACTTTTACCTACACCATTTCAAAATTGGTGCAGGATTAGGGTTGCAAGATGTGACATGGAAGTATGCTTATTTAGTGGGCCTTTTGGTTTAATTGGATATGCTTACTTAGTGTGCCTTTTGCTTAATTAGAGTCACTAATTAACTTTGGTTTCTCTCCAACACCGCCGTATTAGGCCAGGTAAACCATGGCTTCACCATCCTCTCTCTCTTTTGCTGTTTGGGCTTAATTTCATCGTTTTGTGCTTGCCAAATTTCATGGGTCAACACAAGCGTTTCAACTTTTAAGAAATGACTCCTGCACTTGTTTTATCTTTCAAATAAGCTCGTTTATTGATGTCATTTGATTTTTCTTTAATTCAGATAAAATTAAGGGCTAACCCCCTTTTATATCCTCAAGAGTTGAGATGATTTTTAGGTCATGAAGTTTTAATTTTCTCACATTGCCTCTTTTGGTTTTAAAAACCATATCAATTTACACCTTTTGTATATTTGAATGGCTAATTATTCATTAAATTGATGGGTTTTTTAGTCAATGTGATGCAAATGTGGCTTATATATTAACCTAGTAACGGCTTTCATGATAACTATGTTATCAATTCAACGAAAATTCAAATATTTTCAAAACCTAATAGAGCAGTATGAGAAAATTGAAACCTCGTGTCCCATTTTAAAATCATCCCAAACATGAAAGATGTAAAATGTAGTTAGCTATAAAATTAATTAAGAATATCTAGGCATGCAGAGATAAAAACATATGTGCGAAAATCTCTCTAACATTTTTGTTGGATGATATGTCCAATCTTGTGGATGAAAATATAGTTGTTGTCTCGTAGGAATACATCAAGACGCAATGACAAGAACAAACCACCTTTCCTCAAATCATCGACCAACACACATAACATACGGCAGAAAAAATGAACGACTCATATGGCTTGGAGGTCAAAGGGCCCAAAATTTTTCCACTAAAGAATTCTTGAGTTGATTACAGGGTCAATTAAAAGTTAAAACATCATGGACAAATTGACACATCATGGAGAAGTTGGCAGAGTGGGAACCCCAAAGTTGTCATCTTTGACAGTGAAAAATAAAGAAAAAAGGCAAAGATATTGTGGAACTGAGAATTTTATGTCTGACAGGGTTTGTCTTCCGTGCTCATAATCTCTTCCACAGTACGGTTAGGTGGTTTTCCTTCTCCTCTGTCAAGCAGTTGACCAAACTAAACACACACAGCTCGATCGGCAGCATAGGCATTTAGGCATGGTGACTTGTTGGGCTAACAATTTATTTGTTTGGACAGCCTAAATTTTGACTTTTATTTTAATTTGTTAGATTTTTGGTCACCAGAACTCCAAAAGCTTTTGGTTTGAGCTACATGCCAATGCCATCGCTTTATCCACCTACCTTGGCCACCAAGTCGAACTCCACTCCGCCCCATCCGGTATTTTCACTCGAGCAAATTCAATCCACAACTTTGGAATTGTTGGGCTATATAGGGTGATCCCAAACTAACAAAGTTTTTCGTTTTGTAAAGGTCGGGAGAAAACATATATCGTACGCAACTTTATTCTTACTTTGCAAAAAGACTATTTCTCTCTATATAGAGAGAAATACTTTTTACTCATGTCGTTTGTTACTTCAATTGGAAAACAAAACATTAACCAATCATTCGAATTAAAGAGTTGTAAGGGAAAATGGAAAGAGGGAGAGATTTTAACTTTGAATTTGGATGTGGGGTGTGGACAAATATTGCTTTGTATCATTGTATGACCACCTTTATTTTGGCCGTTACGAGCATAAAATGGTATTAAAGAGATGATACAAATGTGGTATGAAACATATAGTAAGTTTAACATTTTTGTTAATCTGGCATGTTATCAAACACTCCGAATTCATGCACCGAATTTTACCATAACTTCACAATGCATCAGTGTATTACATGCACCAATATATGAAAGCATATGATTGATTAGTACCTGTCCTCTTCCAAAATGAAAATTCAAAGATATTGGGAGCTTCGCATGATAATTAACGAGTACTTTGATTAATAATAACGAATTAATTTTACGAAAAATAAATTATTTAACGAATAAATCGGATAAAAAAATACAGAAAAATGAGAAGATAAACATAAAACAAAAGAGAGATCACCATTGATTCATCATTTTCATGGAACAAAAGAGAAGGAACCTACACGTCGCCATCATTACCAAATATTGTACCATTGACCTTGTTGGTGGTGCTATGATGGCACTGTAGGACTCCTCTCTTCCTCCACTTCCCATTGCCTCCCTCAATATTCCAAAATAATTAACACGAAAAAATAAAATAAAATAAAGGAGCTAAGCAATCAACAAATTAAACTACCGAATTACTAAATACTAAAAACTAAAAACCCATTTGTGATTTGTCTGTAGTTTCATATTCTCAGAGCACAAAAGGGTTTGTTCTAGGTGAAAAAGCCAAAACATGATTAAAAAAATTAAAATTAACTAAGAAGAAAATGAATGTGAGCGAGTGGTGATCATGGGGAGCCATTTTCGGATCGATCGAGGTGCAGAAGCTGACCGGAGCATTTGGGGCAGTCCTCGAGCTGTTTCGGGACCATGAAATACATGAGACAGGCTTTGCAGCCAGCCACTACCAACACATTATTATTATTATTGTTGTTGCTGTTGAGATTCTCTACCGGCTGCTGGTGCTGCTCGTATCTGCACCAAGATGGCGACGCCTCGGTCGAAGACTCTTCGCTGTCATACGAGCTGTTTTCATCTTCTTCCGAGTAGTAGAAATCTCCACTGTACTTTCCTCTTGTCCTCGGATCTTCTTTCGCCTTCATCCCGTTCCTCCAGTTTATGTAGTATATCTCCCCTGTCTGCAAATAATTAATCAACTTTTATATTAAAAACAAACTCCCGAGAACTATAAGTTTTATATAAAGACGCTTCAAGAACACAATTATTTTCTTTGAAGGAATTAATTCACAATATGTAAATTTATTTCGGAAACGACTACATGTGATTGAACCCATATTCTTTTTTTCTTTTTTGCGACAATGCAAGTATTCAAACAGAAAAAGGTTTTGCCTTTACTCTTCGAAGAAAATGCACTAACTAACTAGGAGAGGAAAATCTGACAAAGGATAAAACACAGAAAAGTAAAAAGTTTGTATCTTTTTATTGCTGCAACACTAGATGGTCAAACCCAGTAAAGCTTTTCTCTTTTTCCCGTCGCCTAAAGTAAAAGTTTGATAAAATAAAAAATAATAAAAAAACCATTTATTCCCTTTCTCTGGATTTTTGGTATGAAGATTACGAAGGGATTTTTGGTATGAAAAGTTCTTGATTCTGAGATTTTATAACAAAGGGCATGGAGCATTAAATGCAAAAATTAACGAAATTACAGAGAGCATAAAGCATTAAATACAACAAGGAATTTCATTTAAGGAGTTGCAAGATCTGCTGTGTTTACTGCATTTATTGAAGCTTCAAAAATGGAAAAAAAATACTAACTAATTAATGGATTGTGTTTTCTCCAACAATCAACAGGGAAAAAGGGAGAAATTAAAATTTAAACGAAAAAACCAACCTTTAAATCGAGGCATTGTTCCCAATGGTATGGAAGGGAGACATGGGAGTTGAGCTCTAAAGTGGCGTCTGAGGTTGATGAGGTTGAAGACGATGACCTGCTCTGCATCCCCGTGGAGGCCAATACCCCGTCAGTGACGCTCGAGCCTTGTCCTTCGCCGTCCACTGTGACGCCGCCGCCGCCGCCGCTCTGGTTGTGGTTGTTTAGGGAGCAATTTTGGAGAGACCTCTCCAGAGAAGCGGCGATCGTCGCCATGTTTGGAGCTGTCATTTGACTCGGCAACAAAATCCCAGGATATGATTGCAAAAATGAGCTTCAACAATCAAAACAAAATCACCGGTCACAAACAATAGAGAGAGAGAGAGAGAGAGAGAGAGAGAGAGAGAGAGAGATTAGGTGTGATTTTGGAAAGGGAAATATAACAGGGGGAAGGGGGGGCAGTCACAAACAGATGGAAGAGTTGGGTATAATGATGCGCACGCCCTGCAAATGCGCGTGGGAATTTGTTAGGGAGTACCAGGTGGGACCCGGCTAGAGAACTTCGTTTTACAGTGCGGAGAGATTTCAACGAAACGAGAAGACTTACATGACATGCGTGGACGATAGTTTTCCATGCCATATAAAAGCTTATGAAATTTTTTGTTAAATTCTTTGTTTTATTGGTATGACTGTGCCAATGGAATTGTAATTGTTAACGTGTAAGTTGTTCTCTTAAGAAACAGATTGATCGCAATCACCTTTTTTTAAATACTAATACAAGGTTACACGAGAAAAGCCTTACAAACGGTCTTGTACTAGCAGCCCAAAGGTGACAGTTGTGAAAGACCTTACAAGCGTTTTCCATTGCGTTTATGTTGAAAATGCTTATGAATCAGATAAGCACTTCTTGGACAAAGACGAGTAAATCCTTTATTAGGAAGTACTTGAAATTTAGTTATCTGAAAAAACCTCATATTAAAAAACATTTATGGAAGAAAACACTTAAAGCCTTCAACACGGCCAGAAAATTGAATTTGATTCCAAATTTATAGAAATCAAGCTACTACCATGGGCTGTAAAATTTTAGTTAGATGAGACTGATTTCAATATATTAAAGGGGCTTTTGGATCTAGGTCCAAAAATATAGGTAGTTTTTGGGACTGAGTCCAGTTATCCAATTACATATTTTGATATCAATTTTGCCCCTTCAGATAAAAATATTTAATTTCTTTAAATTTTTTATTTATCATTTATTCAGTTCTTAAATTTTGAATATTTAAATATTCAAACTAAAATATTATCTAGTAACTACCTACTTTTTATGAAGAAAACAAAACCGATATAATCTAGTAACTACCTATTGTATAGGAAGAAAGATGCTTTATACCTACAAAGCAGATATAATCTACCTGCAAAACAAAAATAAACTACCTATTGTATTTGGAAGAAAAATGTTGGGAACCTACATGGCAGAACATAGAAATATAAATATGATATAATATACCTCCATTAAAGGAACGAATTTGGAGGGGAGAACACAAAAATATCACCCATGAAAAGAAGAGACAAAAAAAAAAAGGATTGATTCCATGATCTAACAGAGGGAATTGTTTGGAAGAAGGAAAAAAGGAGGGATGAATCGGTGGGAGTTGAGGTGATTATATGACTTTTACTAATCCTACGATTAAGGGATTAGTTAAACCACAAATAATCCCATAATTAAGAAATTTTGTGTATTTACTACAATTGGTAAGCCTAAGGGGTAAATATGGTACAAACCACAAATAAGCATACGTGGAATCTCAATTATTGGACCTATTTCAATGAAGTTGACTAATCCTACTAATGGTTCACAAAATTGGATCTATATCAAGTTATCCCTATATTAAAATAATAAGTGCGATTTCTATACAATAAATGACGGACTAAATTGGAGTCAGAAATGATAGACAGAACTGACCCTTATAAAACTCCCACCACTACGGCAATTGTGCTATGGCAATCAAGCTCAAAGTAACTGATTTTGACATATAGAAATCAAAACTCGCATAATCGACTGTGAAAAATCTTATAGAAAAGAAGTGCTTGTGATTACTTAGTCTTGCGTAATTAATATTACTGAAAAAGCTAATAAGTAAAGCTGACGGAATTATCTCGGGAGGCTTGATTAAATTGAGAAAAGCAAAGAAGACCCAGTAAAAACGCAATTACCGAAACTGGATGCCGGAACTTTGTTTTGGCAATTAAACAGTTTATGTTTTTCTCTGCTGCAACCGGAAAGAAGAAAAAAAGAAGGAAGAAAAAAAGGAAGAAGAAGAAAGTGGGGTTTTGAAACGGCGGGACGTGACTCTGACAGCCCGTCCGACCACGCGCGGACTGCCCATATATTTTAACAAAATCAGTCACCTATCGAGCTACGCAATTGTTAAAAGACCAGTCGCAATTAAACATCAAATATATATTTTACTCGCATTTATATAAATTAGAGACTAAATTTTACTCGCATTTATATAAATTAAACATCAAATATATATTTTACTCGCATTTATATAAGTTGAGAAAATGATGTATTTTTTTGTGTTCCTTCATTTAGTTTATGACATGTAGAGTATCTGTTTAAATACGAAACACTTTAAGAAATTTTTCCTATCCAACAACGTCATTATAATAATTCAGTCGCAATTAAGTATTAAACTCACACAAATATATATATATTTTTCTCACTTTTTATATGATTTGAAGACTAACACGTAATTGACCCCAAAAAAAAAACAAGTTGACTATTATGAAATATATTATTTATGTGCACTTAAATATCAATAATGTTAGGACGAGGCCATGAATTAGACTTAATGAATCATTTTATGTACAATGTATTTATGACATATGCCAGCGATTGAAGTCTAATATATATTAGTTGCCTTAGAGCAATTCCGTGGGTGTCTCGTCTCACACATGAAATTTGTAAAGTTTATGAATTTAAAGTCAAACCATAGTATTTAGATTTATTATTCATGACTATTACAGCCAAAACATGAAATTCCTCATGAAAAAAAAAAGCAAAAGCACTATCCTTTTTCAAAAACAAGTTTAGGGGAAGAGGAGGTCATCCTATTTCAGAGTCAAGAAATACAACAAGTTTCTTTGCAGACTTATAAAGAGGTTCTTAATCCTTTTTTTTTTTTTTTTATATTTATAGATCGTCCACCAAAAGGTAGTTATGGATAGCGAAACTCAAACCTAGACGTTACAGTCGAACCTAGGCATGTGGTGATCAATTAATCAAGGATTATAAACAGTAAATATCATAAATTCAGGAGTGTAGGACCACATATATTATTTGAGAATTGATAGTCAAATTACTCTAAATTTCCAACTCTTAAAATTAGTATTTATTTTATGACACACCCCGACTCAAATATCAAGACGTGCTGGCCGTCACGTGAGCGTGACGTAGCCATGTGCGCAGTGCGAAAAAATATATGAAGATAATAAGTACTAAAATAACATAACCAGCGATAAAAGATCATTGTAAAGTGTGAAGGACAAAAACATAATTTACAAGGTTCGAGCATCCTAGGTGCAGTTCAGAATGACTTAATAGAACAACCATAATATTTACATGGATAGTGCACTGTCAGGTTTGCCTTGAAACCTTGCTTGCCATCAATGTTATCTAATACCTGGAGGGGCGCAAAACAAAAGCGTGAGTGGGCAAAAACAAAGCTTTTCCAAAATCACTTCGATATAAAAGTTATAATCCCTCTCTATAAAATATATATACTTCCCAGAAAAAAATATATGTACTCATACTGAAAACCAACATTCAAATATTGCTATGTCCGAATAAACCATATCCAATATCAAATCATGCAATAAATATCATCAAAACCAATCAGGTGATATCTCAATGCATAACATGCCGGTAATGCATATAAGTCAGTCGGAGTCACCTATCGTGACCTGTACGGCTGAATCTATGGCTCCTCAAATAAATCCTCAATCCAAACTCTCAATCAATAACCTGCACCCAGGTCGGAACCACCTGTAGTGGTCTGTACGACAAGCTGGGTATATAAAGACGCTCTGTGCTACGGTCACGCGAAGGCTGACGATGAATCGCGGGTCACCTACAAGTCGGAATCACCTATAGTGGTCTGTACGATAGGCTGGCACCTGCCTTGGATCCAAGGTGAGCATACGGTGCGGGACGTGAACGATCACGTGAAAGCTAAGCCCTACTTTGGCGGAGCACAAACCCCGATGTGTAGGTAAATGAGCCATATGCTAATCTCACCAATATCACCATAATCATCATAACAAAAATATATACTCACCTGACTTACCTGGTCCGCAGTGCCACAACATATAATCGCATAAACATAGCAATAAATATATATGACATTCGACATGGCATTCAATTTCATAAAATCATTCAAAACGTATTTATGGGAATCAGCCAAGTATATATATATACTGAAAACAAAAGCCCACTCACTGATAAGTAGACGGGTCATAGCCCCCAAGCCTCGCATGGCTGCGCTCGTCCTCAAGATAAATCTCACATATATGCGAAACAACTATACAATCGTTAATTATGCACATAATAACTTATAGTACATTGCTCAATTAGGGTGTTTGAATATACCAACATGCTCTACTCAAACCCACGAACACCCCCATATTTTTAGAAAATTTTTCTGAAGCCCCACATGCCCTCACGCGCCGCCCACGCGTGGTCATGTGCCGTGCATGCTGACGGAAACCCTAACGCCGTTAGAGAATATTCCGTTAAATCTCCAGAATATTCCGTTAAGGTTAACTGACGCTGTTACCTCCGTTAGGAATATTCCATCAAAGTTGACGGAATATTTCGTCATCTTCTTCGCCAATTCACCGGTGACCGGCGCCGGCGCCGCTGCGTTGCCAAAAACTGGGTAAAACTTCCAACCTTGATTTCTCACTCATTTTTCAACCAAATTTCACGAAATTAACATCAAAATGAAGCTTAGGATGAGTAAAAGAGAATTATACCACTTTGAAGTCCAAAACACGAAGGAATCTCGCCGGAGAAATTCCACGAAATTTGGCCAACTTCGAAACTAGCTTTCCTGACGTCCAAAATCTACCAAAATTGTTCTCCGAGCTTCGTGAGAGTGTTCTAAGGCTCCCTACGATCTTAGAATTCCCTAAAACTCCCTGGTTTGCGAGCACATGAACAGTACCATCGACGGAGCTTCACGGATCCAAGAGTTTTCGAAGGTCTCCCGCTAGACCAATGGTACCGTTGAACTCACAAGGTTGCAAGGAGGATGATGAAGATGTTTACAGGTATGATCCGTGTCCAGAGAGATGGGATGTATGCTTGATCGTACGTTTGCAGAGATAATGGGAGAAGACTCGAGAAGAAGGAGAGAGAGAGAGAGAGACAGACAGAAATGGTGCACGTGTGCATGTGAGTGTGTGTGTTTGTACATATGTTTAGTTCTCAACCAATCTCAACAACTCAAACCCAAATTCCCTTTGGGTCCAAAGATATGGGAAGGAATCCAATTGGCCCAAAACGTAGCCTAATCACACACACACAATCACTAACGCTTAAGGGTAAAAATGTCATTCCACGTTCCTGATACGAACATCTCGGGACGGGTTGTTACATTTTAAGAGTAACGTAAGGGAGACAACATGTTTATAATACAATAGTGTACCTTGCAAATGATTCATACAATTATTAGTCAATCAGATGAATTCATTAATTGACGTGTCAAATACACATCACTTGCTACATCAATGTGGTACAAAAATATGATTTCTCTACCATTTTCCTTTTCTTTTTTTCTTTTTTTGAAGAAACCAGTTTCCTATTTTTAGTGGAATATAAAATGAAGATTCAAATATCAACTCTTCTTTTAATATAATACAAAAATGTAGTTTCTTTAACATTTTTTAAAGAGAGAATGTTAACAGTTTATTATTTTATTTCAAGACAAATTATTTAATAAACTCTTAGAAAATGTGATGAGAAGGTGAAATAGTGGACACATACAAAAGGACGAGTTCGCATATAAGTAAGAGATCAGAGGACAGAGCGAATGTATTGGGGGATGAACCAGGATCCTCGCCGGATCCATTCCGTAGGAATCTTAGGGATCTCGTAATCGTATTCGTTTATCGTATATCATGCGGTCAGAAATCATTTAAAATTTAAAATTCAAATATAAATAATACCTAACGAAAACTGACCGTACGATATACGATAAACGGACACGATTGCGAGATCCCTAGGAACTGGATCCGGCGAGGATCTTGGTTCTTGGGGGAGCTGCAATATTGTTCCTCTATATAACAAGCTAATATTAATAAATAAATGCTGCTTAGTATTATAGTTTAGTGATATTCTTTTTTACTTGTTCATGTGTAAATAAGAGGTTTTAAGTTCGATTTTCCCCAGAATCCCATTATTGCTAGCTCATTATGAAGCTAAACCCATCCCGTAAATAATATTGTTTGTTAAAAAAAATTAATAAATAAATAAATAAATATAGTTAAAACTGATTAAGCATGTATACATGTATTATGTTTAGAAGTAATTTCTGCACATCATTGTTTTATTTTTATACACTCTGTTTATTTTGATAGTTTAATTCTTATTTGTTTTACTTGATTCAAAAGTTTAAAAATAAACCGAAGCGTGCGTGGACCTTCAGAGAAAATTAATGTGTAAACATTATTATTTTCATCATGTATGGTGTTGGAAGAAAGGTAGCAATATTACTGGTGCAACATAGCGATTAGGGTTTTCTGTTGATGTTCACGAGATGGCTCATGAGGCTCATGGGTTTTGGGGGGGCCGTTGGGAATATTGCAAGGTAGGTCTGGTCACTCACTGGTGGGAACTTCGACACCCAATATCATTCGGACTTTTCCTCTTTGAGGAATCTATTCCCTCAACTTTTACCAGTCCTCCCTCCTCCTCCTGTCTCTGACACCATCTCAGCAGCAGCAGTTCACCCCCCTCTCTCTCTCTCCATTAGTATTCCCTCTGCTGCTGCGACAAGCGAAGGAGTCCTTGGGATGTTCCACTGCTTTTGTTTTTGTATGCAGATTCAGAAATCCATCACGGATATCATCGCAATCCATTTTTCAAATTCATCCTTTAAAAAAAACTACATAATTCATTTCAAATTTCTCTAAACAAGAAGATGAACATATCTTCACAGTTTTCGTGATAAAACGCGTCAAATTGAAGAAAAATTCATAACCCTAAAAAAAATCAGCTCCATCTGAATTGGACAAAACAAACAATATACATACACATATATACAAGAACTATTATTTCAAACTCATTGATACAACTGAGTGTCAATTGTCATACTGCATCTGCATGTGGTACGTACGTATGCGGTCAAACATGGTTTGGTTGTGTTGACCACGTGAGAACTTTAGCAAGACAACGGCTAAATATGTACAACACATGCAGTCCCTCTCTGCGGCAACATCACATGATTTTAATATGGTAAGCGTAACTAGTTAATTGAGTGAAAAAACAGTTATTAATTAAGGTTAATTGCGATGAAAGCTAAAGGAAGATTATAGAATAATGATGGTATGTTTTATTGAGATTTCCAATTCATTCTCTGCACATATAGCGATGAGTTTTATTTATTTTTTTTTTTATCATGGTTATTTGAGGGTGAAGGGAACAAGCCCTAGTGCTAGTGGCCTTGGCCCATGGGCGTGCCCCTCGCTGCTGCTGCTTCTTCTGGTGGTGTTGGTGGGTGAGCACGCACTATACTGTTTTTTTAATTTTTTTTATACATATGGTGGAACAAACCTTGTTTTATTGGAAGGGAAGCTCCATAAAGCTTCTTGCACGGCACCTAAACTGCTCTTCTCTATTAATATGCTTTCTTAATCAATTTACATCTGACTACATTTGTATTATTATGGATTATTTTTAGTCCTTTGGCGGGTTTAGGGATTGTGGTTGAATCCAACGTTGAGAAACTATATGTACAATAGAAAACATCAACAAATAAAGGATAAGCTAGAGAGACGATATTTATGTGTATTACATCACATTTTATCACATTTTTAATAAAACTAGGACTCACCAAATCGCTTGCATTACTTTCTTGTAGTTATGATCTCCTAAGGTCCTCAAAATGAGGACATGTGAGGACCAAATGCATATTAGCCACAAGATTATAATAGTTTAGATCCAAAGACTCAAAATATTTGACAACTTAATAAAACAAAACCAATTTAAAATCCATGAACCATTAGAAAACTCTTTTTTTGTTTTGCTTTATTAACTTGTCAAATATTTAAGCCTTTGGATCTAAAGTAATATAATCTTATGACTAATACGCATTTAGTTCTTACTGATCCATTGACAGACGATCTCTTTACCACACGCTTTGTGGATTCTCGTTTCGATGAGATAGTCTTCCCATCGTTAGAGGAAGATAAGAATGTTATTGTTCCTGAACAATACCTCAAATTGTCGTGGATTACGCCTTATTATGTCTCATTTAGATCCCAAAACTGCCTAGTCTGAAATTTAAGTGTGTCGTATTCTAGATCTATAAAGCATTGCTCAAAGCATACCAGATACTTTTACCGATCTAACAAAGGTGACGAGATCATAATACCTGTTGCAAATGCACTTGCAAGGATAAACATACCAACGTACTCAGTAATATCGCGCAGGAAGGACGAGCCGTTCAGGAATAGAGGTCGACCTTGCTGTTGCGTGGCCCAAGACATTGGCGGCCAGTTGCTTCAAATGATTCATAACCCCAAAAGAGGAAATGGGCACAAAGTAATAAGCCAAATGTGGATTTGACCATCGTTTACTCAACTGTTATACGCATGAGGTTGTACTAAATTACGAAGGTTTTGGAGCCCAAAGTTCTATACCTGAGTGTAATTGGTGCTTTATTATAATTACCTTAGTGCACTAGACCATATATCTCCTTCGCTGTTAATCTTTTGTCAAGATACAGCAATGCGCCTACACGCAGACACTGTATTGGTGTTAAAGACATCTTCCGCTACCTTAAAGGTACGACATATTGGGCTTGTTTTACCTATACAAATACTCGAGAGGAACTACCGCCCCCACAGTCCTCTGGTTGATTCTTGCCTTGTTGGTTACGTTATGTAGGAAACTTATCTAACTCACATAAGCCATACCCTCAAACGAGTTATGTCTTTGCCGTTAGAAACACTGTAATATCTTGGAGGTTCATCAAGCAGACCTTAGTTGCAACTTCTTCAAACCATGCTGCGATTCTTGCCCTATATGAAGCTACTCATGAACGCTTCTGGATGAGAGCAGTATTGGAACATATTTGAAAGACCTGCGGTCTTTCTTTAGTCGTTGACATTCCTACAACGATTTATGTAGACAACGCAACATGTATCGACCATATTAAGAAGTGATACATCAAATGAGACAACACCAAGCACATTGCATCAAAATTCTTCTTCTCACATCAGCAACAAGAGCATCAAAACATTGAAATCAAGCAAATCTGTTCCTAGGACAACCTTACTGATCTCTTGACGAAGTCATAACCAAAGTCTACTTTTCAAAAGCTTGTCCAAGGAATCTGTATACTTAAATTATCTGATATGAATTAATGTAGTTCTCATTTTTGAAAGTTTTGTCAAAAATATCCAGAAGTATATTTACTCGATCTTAATGTATTATTTTCCTACAATTAGAAGGATTTTTCCAACTAGGTTTGCTACCTAACTAGGTTTTAACAAAGCACCCATCTTGGGGTGGTTAGACCCTTGTGACGTGTCCTACTTTCATCCCTTAGACGTTTAGTTTTGACATTATGCATGCTTCTCACGTTTCTCCTTAGTTTATAGAATTTACTCCCATATCGGGGTTTTACCATAGCAAGATTTTGTGAATTTTGCTACCAATGCATCCTTTTGTTAATTCGAGACTCACATTCACCCGTTGTGCCGACGATTTCATCAACTGAACTTACTTATCACTGAAGACCTAATGAGACAATTTATTTAAGTGTTTACACACTCAAAGGGAAGTGTTGCTGTCCTAATTAGGTTAGGAATGTAATTGTGTAAATCCTAATGAGATTCTATGATGTATTTTAGATAGTGTCATGATTTAATTGTAATACCTAAAAGGTAAGCGATTTACAGGCACAATGGAGGTAAGATAATACATATCTCAGAATTCACCAAACTCTCTTTCTCTCCTTGCCGGCACCCATCTCTCCCTCTCTATAAGTTCTCAGTTAAATAGGCTTACAACAACTAATAAGTAAATTAAAGAATTTGATTCAAGATGATTAAGGGATGTGATAGAGAGGCAATTAATGCAAGAAAACTTGGAAAGTTCATTGTTGGGGGGTTTGGGCCGCGTTTTTTGATTAGTCATTACTTGCTCTAGACGACGTATAAGTCAATGGATCCCATTGATAGATAGAGCCCAAGGACATTCTAGTCACCACAAGAAAACCAAATTTCCATCTGCTCATCACAGCTTTCCCTCGAATCGCTTCTCTTGTAAGGTCAGCCAATTCCGATTCCAATCACCAGACCAGACCACTCACCAGATCGCGGGATTTCATCGCACTCATAAGTCACGAACAAAGGCAGAGATGTCGAAGGTGGATGAACCGGTGATGGGAGTTCCAGTCTACACGGTGCAGAATCCGTACCAGGCCGGAATGATCCCGCCAAACGCCGTCTACGGCGACCCCAAGGGCGTCCCTCTCCACCAGACCTTTTACAGAGACACTCCCGCTCCCTTCAACTGCGCTTACTGTGGCGATACCGGACTCACCCAAGTCAGGTAAATAACAAAATTTGATCCTTTTGGGCAATTGGGATTTGGGGTTTGATTTTGTTGTTCTTGATTATTCAAAGTTTGAAACTTGAGATATGTTTGATTGATGTTTATTGGTGTTGAATGAATCGACAGATCAAGGCCGAGTATGGCATCTGTGGTGGCTTGTATGATGCCTATGATGCTTGGATGTTGCTTTCTTATGCCTTCCTGTGACTGCCTCTGGCATAAGTATCATTACTGTCCAAGTTGCCAAGAGAAGGTAAGACGACTCTCTGTATTCAGGACAAATTTGGGGATAATTCGGTAGCAATCACTTTTGCTAGACGTGCTTTTATTAGAAACATGTTAGATTTTTTTACTCATAAGGACTTCTGCTGGATGGGCTTTTATTAGAAACACGTCGAAATTTTTATTGAATGTTCAAGTGCTTTCTGGAAGAGTGCGGTGCTTCTTCTGAAAACACTTCTATGACCCATAAGCACTTTCAATTTTTCCACCAAACACGGTTGAAAACCCTCCTATGAGTGCTCTGTGCTGTGCACTCTCAATTTTTTTATGTTGCTTCTTCTCATTTTTGCTTGGAAATTCGACATGGGTTGTATTGTAGGTTGCTGATTTTGAGAAGTCGGATATTTGCATTGTTGCGGATCCTCCACACTGGACAGAGCACAGCTTTGCACTGCCTGCATGATGATCTGTATTTCACACTTTGTATGCGGCTTCTTCTCTGCTTCTTTGAATCCCGTCTACATTTAAAGATGTGTTAGTACATAAATATAGTTTTAAGATGCTGCATTGAACTACTATTTGGCTATGGCATCTATATGGAGTTTGGAAAAATGGTGGCTTGGCTGCATAATAATGCAGTTTGACTGTAATTTTTAAATATGTGCAAGCTTTTAATAAAATGCTTTTGCTAATTTTGTACGTGCATGCCATTGTGTTGCAAATGTTTTTATGGGAGTTGTGAGTTGTTTGAGGGACATGCTGGGTTCATCAATAAGGTTCCGAACCAGTCCTCTGAGGCCTAGTGTTTAGGGTCTAGTTCTCGGCAGGGTTATGTCGCACTTCTTATTTCAACCGCCACGGTGCTAATTTTTGAAATGGTTAGGAACAATAGGAATGTTTGAAAGTAGCATTCCTTGAAAAGCAATATTGTTTTTGGGATTTAGATTGCAATCATCATGAGCACTTGTTAGTTCACATTAGATGCAATTGGGATGCTGGATTATGTGAAACTTCCTGCCTCGTTCTGATGATTACAACTGCAGTATAAGCTATATTATCAAATTATGCAGTACCTTGTGCCAAAATTTTCTCAATTATCAAAACAGATGTCTTGTTATGGCGTGAGATCGGAATGTACATCAGTTGTGATTCAAGTTGCTGTCATTGGAACTTGCTTTTCACATGTTCATCGGAAAACCGCATGAGAAAAGGGATTGCACTTGCAGACTTGCAGTGTAGGTGCTTAAACCAAAGGAAATATGTGTATTAGCTTAGGGTTTGGGCCTTGCTCCGGTATCTCAAATCTCAAATCGACAATGTCAGGTGTGAAAATAAAGCCTAAAACGAAGAATGATGTGAAAGTTGAGAAGTTGGGTAGGACTAGAGAGTTTGGAGTCCCAGTTACTGAAAACGGTGGGAATTCTCTATCTTACTAATTTTCTAAACTTTTATACAAATGATATTGGAGAGGCGCAAGAATGAATGCTTTTACCTAATTGAGTTACAAGCGCCTTGCATAAGTTCTTAATACTCAAAGCTTATTCGTTTATATTTATCTTATCCCAAACCAAATTTTTTGAAATCGAAGGGTTCTTTGAGACCAGACGAATGCTAGCCCATGGGCGTTGTTAAAGGCCTTTGACATCTTATGATGGAGCTCTAATGGACTTTCATAAACTTCATTTGAATTTTTAGTCAATTTCTTCAAAATTGTAAGGGGAGAGACTGAATTTGTTACGGCCTACAATACATTATGAAATACTCTAAATTCACCAAAACACGATTTTTAAAAATGTCTTAAAATCAAACTTTGATTGATGCACATGAACTTGAATGCTTTAGTAGTATGATTGTTTACACCTTGAACTTGCATAAACTCGTTTGAGAGTTGAGCAAATTAAGTAGGTTTTCTTGTAGGGATAGGTTTTCTACAAGATAGGGATCCAAATTAAAATTGAATTTTAACTCTTCTTCTAAACCATTTAGGATAATCTTGAGAATCATATGCTCAAATCATTATTGAGTTTAAACCAACTAAAATTTTAAGAATCTTAATCTAATTAAGTTTTTCATGTGCAAGTCATAATTGGAATGGTTTTACCGATTCGGTAATTAAAAATTTAATTGAAATGAGACCCTAAAATTTAGCAAAAAATTACAGCAGCCCCAGGAGGGTTGTGTTACACCTCAAACTTCAAATAACCATTTTAGGGCACATGGTATTCAGTTGCTCTCATACATTTCGAGACGGGAATACAGTTGCTGACAAATTAGTCAATTTAGGGCTTGTCTCATCTTCACTTGTTTTGCATGTTGCTCCTCCTATAGAGATTCTTCCGTTTCTACATTCAGATTTCTTGGGCATGCTAGCCTACATGTTTATCTACCCTACTTGATGTATGATTTTCTTTTTTACCTAATCCTTTTGGAGTTTCCTTTTGTTTTGCAGCCTGTCTGCTTACCTTTTAGGTTTTATTTTAGAGGGGTTTGGTCCTATGTTCCCCTCTTTTTCTTGTATTTTCTTTTTCGAAAGGAGTAAGATTTATGCTCCCTCATTTTCTTGTATTTTCTTTTTCAAGAGGGGCAAGGTGTATGTAATCTATAATCTATGATCTATGCAACATTGCAACATAAAGCATATATCGGATACCACATTGCTGCTGTTGACCAAAAGATCTCGAACATTAGGATCCATAAGTCACCACAAGCAAAACAAGAATTTAATTAAGCAAATTCCGTATGAAAAAATACAAGGAAAGATCGAGTTGCAGACAACAGCAACCCATGCTCTCATTCACGCGTGGCTTTAGGATTGCAATAAATCTATACGATTTGACTGACTATTACACGCAAAAAGTTAACCAATTAAAAGCATAAGGTTGTCCTGCATTAGTCTTCGATAAATCAACAAAAATGCTCATTAATTGTCACAACAAATATTAGGAAAACAATCAAATATGCACCTTCTTCTTCCTTGAGAGTTCCTTAAGAAGCTCTTATCCTGGTAGAAAATGGCGTGAGACCCATGGAAGAAGAGGCCCAGCATGAGAGATAAGAACCTGTCTCGATAGCCAAGGAGACTGCCTGTATACCACACAAGTATTCTTAAACCCTAGCAAACTAGCTAGCTAGCTTAGCTAACACTAGCTAAGCTAACCAAGCATATCTCTCACAGTACATATAAATTTTTCAGAGGCCTTTGGGAGGTTGCAGGCAAGTCATCCTTGGCTACAAAACACGGCTCTTTATCCTCATGTAGGACCTTTCTTCCCTCATCAGTTATGATATAATATAAGCATATATCTATTCGTCTTGGTCCAATGCAAATGCTCCGGAGTGCTGAGCACTCTATTTATAGCCACTCAGCGTCCTGCAGTAGATTCATATATCACTACATCTGTATGTCAAAGAAATAGTATTCTGCATGATTCAATCATCAAAGTTATATTGTCGTGGAATATATTCTCGTGGGGGAGGGGATTTGCATGGCCCAACGTAGGCCGTCCATGTTCAATGATGGGTCTCGATATCTATCTATCCGTTGATAATTATGCACATAGAGGATTCATTTTCATTTCCTACCCCCTAAAAATGCTCTCCCCATCAAGTTCCATTCATTATCTCCAAAATAAAAAAGCACGGATCACATGTCACTCTGCCATTGCTCAGACTCCCCGCTCTGCCTGCCTCTTGGCCCTTTCCAAAGGCTATCCGTGCATGGGAAATTGATTTCATGTCATTTTGTGTCTGGGACACGTTTAATTTATTCGATACAAATGATATTCTATACTAAATGTTTCTAAACTATAGTGAAGAGGATTCAAATTTAAATATAAAGAGAAGAGTAATATGCTCTAACCAACTTGGCTAAATTTGAATCTGCCATATATTAATTTTATGCATGCATACTAAACACTATTTCTTTTCCTTTTTAAATCTTGATTTTTCATAGTTGGAGCTTTTGAGTGAGAATGGATTTGACCTGTACTTTGAAGGGTTGGACTTAGGCGATGGACATTGAGATTTTTTTTTTGTCAACGATGGACATTGATATTGTGAGGAACAAAATCTCCAAAAATATACGTGGTCCTTTTGGGTTTGCTAAGTTGATTCAAGTCGTAACATAAAATACTGTTGGATTGAGTTATTTCTTCTTCCATTCTTTTTCTCATCCACTGGTCACGTTATTCCAAATTCCAACATTTAGTGTCAACCGAAAGCCACGGTACCAGATGTCCACCCCACGAGAAATCAACGAGTCCATGTCTTTGCACCAAAGCAAAGCATGAAAAGCACATCTCAGTAGCCCCTTAATCCTTTTAATTTGGGGGTTGCGTCCAAGGGGTATGTGTAATATTGTGATTGGCTGTGAGGTATGATAACTTCTTTTGACTTGTATAAGTGTCACACTCACACATATATCACATATATATATATATATATATATATATATATGATACGAATTCTTCGAAGTTCTTCGGGATTTCAACGCTTAAAAGCTTGAACACTAGCTATATATATATATATATATATATATATATATATACACACACACACATATATATATACACCAAACTTCCTCCATAAAAGAAGAACCCTAAAATTCCATTTTATTTTTCTGGAAACAAGTTCGTCTTTTAATCTTTCTGGATGTCCTTTTTGCCATGGAATAAGAAGAAAAATACAGTGCGTGGAGCCTTGACGTGTCAAGCATATATCTTATTGACATTTACAGGCCAACTTAGGTATAAGCTTCTTCTTGCCTTGTAAACTTGCTTGTATGGTCAATCAGGTCTTTTTATTCCCACCTTGGTTGCTTGCGGCCTATCCAGATTTGCTTTGTCGCCTACAGTCATGTCTTCCACAATTAAAGATCACCAAATTCACCCCAACTAGATTTTCTTCACTCACAAGTGAGTCTTCTCTACTTTCAGAACCTCGCGAGTACTAGGACATGATCACTAGACAAATCTTGTTCAATTTTGAAATTTGGACCTATCTATATATATAACATGTTCTTCAATAACAATTATATTCCCCATAAGAATGATGATAAATTTTGGGCAAATCCTTTTGAATGCACCCAATGAATATAAGGTGGTCTGTGTCTCATAAGTAATCATACTGGTTTGAGGTTTTTATGTGTTGTTTTTTTGGCCCTCCAGCGTTTCAATACAGGCCTTTACCTATATATGACCATCGTCATTAGGATTTGTGTACCTCTCGTCGTTGCTTATTATTGAGTAAGGAGGAAAATCCTTGCTCTGGATGACAAATTATGATCAACTCTAAAAGGAAGACTTTTGATGCGGTCTCTCGCCACTAACACTCATTGATTAAAACCTTAATGGTTTTCAATTTTTGATCAAAGTTCTTTAACTTTGTACACCTCAGCATATTAATATTAATATATTTTCAAGTCAAGAATAAAACTTGAGATTTTATGGTATTTAAAATCTCACATCTAATGAGCTATAAAAAATAAACGGCCAACAAAAAATATGGAATTTTTTTTCAAAATTTTGATTGAATAAAAAATCAATATAACAATATAATTCCTTTTGAAAATGTATATTAATAGATGTTAAGCACATGTACGCATATATATGTATCAATCAATTGGAAACAGTGTTAAAAAAGTGCCAAAAGAATGTATCCAACATTGTTATGAATTTGATTAAAAGAAAACATTGTTATGAATGATAAAATAGTTGTCACATGTCAAAGAATTTGCCCGTACATTCACCATATATAATTATCTATGGGGTACAATTTCAACATTGTTCCAAAAGTAAAATGTTTTAATATGTAACCCATAAAAATGTTTAAAAAGAATGTACCCATATAATTAAATGAGCACAATGGTGCACATAATTATAAATTTAAAAAATGTGGGTTCATTTTATACAAAAAATGGGAAAGTTTTATATTAAAAAATGGATACATTTCATATAAACAACAATGGATACATTTTAGATTAAAAAAATAAATAGATTTACATTAAAAAATGGGTAAATTTTACATATAACAAGTGGTACATTTTTAAAGATACATGGGTACATTATAAATAAATTATGGGCACCAATGAAATGGGAAAAAATTATGAGTACAAATAAAAATTTAAAAAATATGGGAACAAAAAAATTAATATATGGGTAAAACTGTAAAGAAAAATGGTACAAATTAAAAAAAGGGTTACAAATTAAAAATGGGTACAAATTAAAAATAGAAATATATGATACAAAGTTTAGTCACAAATATAAATATATCAAATGTAACGTTTCTAACACTAAATGAATATATTTAGTAATAAAATTTAATTATCTTGACATGTAAATATTTTATTATTGAAATAATGACATTCATTAAAACCTAAAGACCTTGACTAAACGTTGAAAAGAAATAAGGTTTTAATTAATGGAGTAAGAAAACAAATAATAAGAACCTAATCTCTCCACTCTAAAATATATAGACTGAAATACACCAGAAATATTGAGAAAGTCTCAACAATTGTATTAATAATGATATGAAAATTTTCAACCTAATTAAACACAATTCCTAACTTCTTGATACCAAAAAAACAATCCTAACTCAGAAGGGTAACAATTAAAAAAGATAATCTAAAACACACCAATTATTTACCAAATTCAAACTGGGAGTATACTATGGTATGAAAGCTGATGCTCATTAACTCGATAAATTATAAAAGTCCAAAACAACCACTTTCGAAATATATCAGCACCAAACGACATATTAATCCATAAATCAAACTACTTTGATATTTAAGGGTGTGCATAAATTGGTTTTGGATAGCGGCAGCGAGAATGAGAGAATAGAGCTTTTTGTTATCAAGGTTATTCACGATGCGTACAAAGTACTTCTCGGAAGGCGCAACCGAACCTTGGGCATAAGTGCACTCTTTCTAATGAAGATGGAGACTTTGATGGAGCGTTTGTGCACTCTTTCTTTCTCCTTTTATGGTGAAAAAGATGTATAGCGATCTTCAATGAACACAACAAACAATGCTTACATGCAAATGACCATTCCTGCAAACAATACTAAGTGCTTACATATATACATGTTCGTCATAATTGCACTTAGATATTCGATCCGATAATATAAGCACGTGTCGACATTTTACTTTCCATATAAACACTATATACATAAAAATGTCCGGAACTTTCATATAAAACTTTAAATGAACAAGTAAAATTGAGCATCGTCACCAAAAAAAAAAAAAAAAATGTAATCAGTATTATCTTCTTAAATTAAAAACGAAAAGATAATACTTAGCAAACAAAATGAACTTTTCCCTGGACGGTTGGACGGTGTGGTACTGCAACGTGGCTGCTTAAAGATAATGGGGCTGGAAATTCTAGGACGGTGGTGAAGGACGACCGCCAAAGACTGACTTTAGAGAAGGCTGCTGGAAATTCTAGGACGGCGGTGGATGCCGACCACCGCAGACTGACATAAGAGAAGGCTGCAAAGCCTCACTTCATCGTCATTCATAATTTGACCGGTACAACTGTAAAATCATTTACAATAACTGACAAAAAAACTTATATGTAACTAGTACGCTACAGTGTTATCACTGCAAACATTTTATCCTTCGCGCCAACTGTTGACTATCCCGCCGCATCGGTGAGGGAAAGTATAGAGAGAGTTTAAATATAATGTATTTATTCTAATTAATATCAAGATTTTTTTTAATAAATTTTTACATTTGACGAATTAGTCAAATGGTAATTATTAACTTAGGAATAATATTGATGAAGTGGAGCCATCAACCTGTCAACTTGTAAAAAAAATTCAACATAGTATCACAGCTAAATTTTCGGACCCGTGCAAGCCAAAATACTTGTCACCAAAAAGTGTGGCCTTTGACTTGTTATCAAGAAGTTTCGGCCCCGTGCAAGCCAAAATACTTGTCACCAAAAAGTGTGGCATTTGACTTGTTATCAAGAAGTGTGAGTTTGAAAACAAGCATGAACGTATTAATGTTTTTGAAGTGAACTCTGAATCCGTCGCCCTGAAAAAAAATATTCAACCTCATTGAAGTGTGCTCTTGCTGGAGAGAATGGTCTGCAGTGGTTCGGTGTGGCGCATGCCACCTTAAATCATGCCACCTCATTGATTTTCCACTGATTTGGAAAAAAACACGACAGTTGATGTCAGCAATGACATCAGCAGCCGTGATTCTTTTTTTAATCATAAAAAGCTAAAAAGTATGAATTGATGGAATCCGAAAGAACCGGATCCCCTCCTTAGCATAGGATGGGAGTCCTCCTTATCAACTTATCTAGGTTTTTGAAATTTGATCCAACGGCTATAAACAGGAGGATCCACTAAAAATTATAATTATTGTAGCAGTTGGATCAAATTTCAAGGATCCAGATGGGCTGGTCAGGAGGATCCCCATCCTATGCTCAGGAGGGGATCCGATTCCGAATCCGAATACTCTTTGTGAAGATTTTAGAAATTTGTGTATCATATTCATTCATCGTAAATCGTGCGGTCATATATCATTTTAAATTTTTTATTTAAAATTAAACATAAATAGTATCTAATACAAACTGACCGTATGATATACGATGAACGAAAACGATTCAAGAATCTCTAAAATCCTCACAAAAGAATCCAAAGGGAATCATGTTAGAAATTGATGTACCATAATATTTTTCATATATAAATAATGCATTGTAACCGATGCGTGAGTGATGTCCACAATATTTCTCAATGGGAAGGGATCTGGTGAGGATCCCTTTCCACCTAATTCATTTAGTTTGGGATCCAGACCGTTGAAATTTGATCCAACGGCTACAAACAGGGATTCCCTTTAAAAGTGATAATAATTGTAGCCGTTTGATCAAATTCCAACCGCTCAGATCCCAGTGGATTCCCTTTCCTTTCTCAATATTGTGACAGTCCGTCCCTGATTTTACAATTATATAAAAATTTTAATAAGTGATTTTACGAAATTGCCCTTCGAGGCCGTGAGTCGACTGAGGTTAATTTCAGTATCGTGCCATCTAAGATTTGTTTTCTTGGCATACTCTCGTAGTACTCGTCGCTACGGACGCGTGGGCGCAAGCGGTTCGTGATTTGGAGCTATATCGAAGAAGTTATTAACGTTTGAAGTTGGGGGTATTTTAGTAAATTAAATAAATTCTAGAAAACCCCAGATTTTTGGAGTTAAATCTGGTGTGCCACGTGGATGGCCCGGATTTAAAGGAAAATGGGATGGATGGTGGAGATTAGAAGGAAAGGATGAGAATGGGAAATAAATGGAGGATTGAGGAGAAGAGAGAGAAAGGATAGACCAATCAGAAATAGAAGAAAGAAGGGAAAGGAGAGAGGGGGGAGAAGGAGGAACTGGCCGGGTTCCCCTTCGACCCGTATGACCCGATCTCGACCCGGAACAAATTCCGGTGATTTTCACCCTTTTTCCGACGAATTGAGCCTAGCCACCACTCCCAAACATCATCTAGACCTTCCCTCTTCCTATTACACCTCAAATTTCAAGATATTTAGCCTTGATTTTGGACAAAACCGTGCAAAAGGGGGCGCACGGGTTGGGTGTCTTTCCGTCACGATTTGAAGCTATCTCTTCCAACTAGTACCACCCATGGCATCCTCTTGAGGTCTGGAACAAAGCCCAAACAAGTTTGGAGGCGTTGGAACAAGTTTGGAGGTCGAATCGGAACACACCAATTCGAGGGTTTCCGTACGGTTTTGATGAAATTGGAGCCTTTCTTGACCGAATTGGACTTGGTCACAGGTATGAAAGTTGTTCTACTCTTTGAGATCTTCAATTCTGAAAATTTTGGTAATTTTTGGAGAAAGTTAGATTTTCCGGCGAGCCGGGGCGGCCGACCGCCACCCACGGCGGCGCGTGGCCAGTGAGCCACTAATGATATTTTTAGGCCATAATTCATGTCTTGAATTCAGTTTTGGTGAATGAATGACGTAGATTGATTATTGAACCTAATATCGTTACGATTCGGGGTTAGGTAAAAATATGAATCGACGATCCAACCGTTGGATCGTCACAAAACTCGGATACATGGTAGTACTTAATATTTGAAGAATGTGGAAACTTACGGATTGGGAATCCGATGTATGGATCTTCCCGAATTGGATTTGTAAGTTATAAAATAAAAGGTTAATCGCCACATGGTTTTGGAAATTGGTGGAGATCCAACTGTTGGATCATAACGAAATTTTAGTATGTTGTCCTAGAAGCATAATGTGAATCTTGAGAAGTTACGGATTGGAAATCTGAGTTGCAGATCTTCCGGATCGAACTATATAGTGACGTGTTTTATATAAGTTATATATTCTATCGATATGATTTCTGAGGTATGATTTGATGATTGTTCTAGGCGGCGATCGTTGTGACGCCTTGATGGGTTGTGCTAGGGAGTTGTAGGGCGAACTCCAGGTGAGTGGGCTTTTGTTTTCAGTATATATATATATATATATATATATATATATATATATATATAATTGATTGATTTCCCAGAAATACGTTTTAAAATGCTTTTATGAAATGAATGCCATGTCGAATGCCATAGTTATATTTTTATATATATTTGTGTGAATATACATTGATGCACCGCGGGCGCTAGGTAAGTCAAGTAAGTATGTGTGTGATGTGATGATTGAGGTGATATCGATGAGATTGTTATATGGCTCATTACCTGCACATCGGGGTTGTGCATGCCTGCAGGCTTAGCCTTCACGTGATCGTTCACCTCCCGCACCGTATGCTCACCTTGGATCCAAGGCAGGTGCCAGCCTGTCGTACAGACCACATTAGGTGGTTCCGACTCGTAGGTGACTTGCGAGACGTCGCTAGCCTTCACGTGATCGTAGCACAGAGCGTATTTACCCAGCTTGACGTACAGACCACATTAGGTGGTTCCGTCATGGGTGCAGGTTACTGATTGTTTATTATTGATGATTGGATTGAGGAGCCATAGATTCAGCCGTACAGGTCACTTGAGGTGACTCCAGCTGATTGATATATATATATATATATATATATATTGCCGGCATGATTTGAGATGAGATATCACCTGATTACTTGTTGGTATTTGGTATATGTTGATTAATGGTTATGGTTCATTCGGGCATGGCATTGCTTAATTGATGAGATTGATTGATTAATGGTTTTCTGTTTTAGTACGTATATATATATTTTCTGGGAAGTATACTTGTTTTACAGAGAGGGGTTACAACTTTTATATCAAAATGATTTTGTAAAGCTTTGTTTTTGCCCACTCACGCTTTTTGGTTTTGCGCCCCTCCAGGTTCTAGTAGCATAGTTTCGTTATCGACAAGGACTCGTGGCATATCCCAGTTCAGGTGGCTACTTTTGAGGGTATGATCTTTACCCACACTACTGTACTTACTTATGCTCTGACAACGCGTGTGAAATGGGTCCATACCCACTCGCAGCGCATTCTGATATTTAGGTATCTTTAGGTTTAAATTTATTCGCATTCTTCCATATCATCACTTTATGGCTTCGTCACCTTCCAGGTGATGGCCAGCACAGCTCGATTCGGAGTCCTAGTGGACATTCCGGGTCGGGATGTGTCAAATATGCTTAAAAGTAATAAAATATAAAAAAGTAATGTTAGGAAGGGAAAATTGTAAACAAAACTTTGAAAATTAAAAGAACATAGAAGTTGATGATTGATTTATTATTTAAGTATTGATAAATATGTTTATTTCTATGTTGATACATCATTTAACTTACAAATTTTGTTTCCCTAACATTATCTAATATAAAAATACCATTAGAGATGGTCTAGTTATACCACCATTCTAAACAACTATAATGATTCGGTGACTGATAAGAGCGAGAATTCATACATGATTCTTATAAAAAACATATTTTTGCAATTAATTTGTCTAAAGTAGTTTTAGTTTTTTTATTTTTTTTTTATTTTTTTATTTTATGAACAAAAACTAGTTTTAGTTTTGTTTTCGCTAAACATTCACTAGCTTTCCTATTTGGCACACTCATGTTTTGCACACTTTGATAATTAGGGTTGACTAAATTTAAGGGTACCCAAATCCGCATAGAATTTTATCTCATTGAATTTCATATAATTTCAAACGCAGATGTCAGATTTTTATGCAGACGGTGAGGAAGGCCTTAGGTTTTGCTAGTGTTTTTTTTTTTTTTTTTTTTTTTTTTTTTTTTTTAATTTATTTTTTTAATTTTAAATTTTTTTAAATTTTATATAGACTTAACAACGTTGAATTAGCTAACTATTAATTTTGATGCGTCATGTTTTAATTCATTGCATTATGAAAATGATTGAAATGTAGATAAATGTACAAAATTAAATATAGAGACTCATAATTCCTAAAATACTTATATACTTTCATGTTTCAATATTTACTTGTACTTATTAGTATATTGTGAGTAACATTCTTTTGCAATACTTTCTGGCAACTTTGTTTTCATATATTAAAAAGGGAAATAAAACTTAAAGATAATGCTATTCATACATTCTTGTTAGTTCTCATACATTCTCTTTAATTTGTTATCATTGAACTTCATTAATTGATCTAATTCGACGATCGAAAATTAAAAAAAAAGTATGAGAAGAAAATATTAGTGTGAATAGAATTATCAAAACTTAATCTTAAATTAAGGGGGTCCTCGTTCTTCCCACGATGTAGTCACGTGCTTTCCCATACCCGAATCCGTATTAACAGCGATTTTGCCTTTTCATCCGCTGAGTCGCTGACCAGCCCAATTCTACGGAGACTAATCTTCATCGTCCAATCAAATAGTGTTACGAAATATATAAGACACAATTACATTACTGAAACAAAATGGTAACAACAATTTATTGCTAAACATTTTTGTGGTTAGGCACAATTTGATTTTCGTGTTTTAGATTTGATAAAAACAACACGTACGTCTGTAATTCTCACAACCTTAATTTTTTTCTTTCTCAATCTCTCAAACTATCAAATTTACAGTTACTCTTTTACGGAAGAGTGGAAGACTAAATGGACGTATTATTTGCTTATTAATTTGTGTGCGTGAGATATTTTGCCCTCTATAATTACAACTCCAAAAAACAAGAGCTAAGATTTTGCGAGGCAAATACACACAGAGTTACATAAGTAAAGAGATGATGAGAAAATGTACAATATTATTAAGTGCTCAATATGATGTGTAAATCAAATAACGTGTCATTAATAAAAATAAGTACGTTAATCGATATTTAATTAATAATTTAATTATCAATAACAATATCGTTTGATTTTAAAATTGGACTCATAAACATTATCCTTACATGTTTGGCGTCAGAATATCGTGAAAAAAATATAGGAGAACATAGTTTTTTGTTTTTTTGTTTTGTTTTCAATAGGAGAACATAGTTAGCTCAACACTAAGGGTACTTAGGTAACATAAGACAAACACAATGTGATGACAAAAAATGCAGTGGGGGCACGTGCTGACAACAAATGCAGTGGGGGCACGTGCCTCCACATATCCTTACGTGGCTCACCCTTGTATGATGATATTCTACGTACTTTGAAGGCTGGAGAAGCTAAGCTAGGCACATAATGTTACAAAATAAATTGTAGTAACAGTTTGTTAAAAAAAAAAAAATTTGTAGCAATTGTTTATTAACTAAAAATTCATTATCATTAGTTACTCAACTCATCAAAACGTGTTAATAATTTTCGTTAACTCCGTCAGAATTCTGTCAAAATAAATTATGTTGGAATGACTATTTCTACAATTGAATTAAAGTTGAAGGATCATTGCTCCAATTGGGTTAAAGTTGATAGATCATTTCTTCAGTTGAATTAAAGTTGAGGGACCATTGATATAATTTTTCTTATTTGATTTTTCCAAAGTTCTAACAGAACTAGCAAAAATGACCATAGTTGCACGTTTTGATGAGTTGAGGGACCAATGATAATGAATTTTTAGTTGAGGGACCATTGCTCCAATTGAGTTAAAGTTGAGGAATCATTGCTACATTTTACACTAATGTTGAATTCACAATAATTAGATATCAAACTTATTATACAATAGTTGAACTTAAAACCTTCTATTTGTAAGTGAGGAGACATTGTTAGTGATTAAGGCTTGATAAGTTTAAGATTTTATTTTCTCTCGAAGTTTAAGAGTTCTTTTCGCTAAATCTCAAAACACAAGGATCAAAATGTTCAAATTTTATTAAGAAAAAAACTTACATAAAACATGAATGTTAAAATAATAGTATATCAAACAAATCATTGAACATCGCGTGAAAAGCTTATTTTATCGTTTTGTTAAATGGCCCAAATTCCCGTCAAGGAACGGTGGAGGAACCCATCTTCTATAGGTGGTGTGGATGGAGCTCTATCTCTATGCAATTTGCTCATTGTTCAAGGTATTACACTTTTGATTTGGGACTTTTGCGCCATGATTTGTGGCCTTTCACTTAAACTCTCCCATAATTTCGAATGAACCCTCCAACCACTTCCATCCATCACTAACATCTCCTTCAGATATGACGGATCTCATTTCAACACTAGTTCGCTGCTTTATCCGTGGTTCTCTTGATTGAGACAACTATATGTTGTCACCCTTACAAATGTCTGGGTTCTCTTTGACTTGGTGTTTCACCACCTGAGTTTTTTCGTTTTAGCTTGGATTTAAGCATTTAGATGCCAACTGTGTGTTTGTTTTTAGTTGAGGATCGGAACTATGACAATTGGAATGGGCATGGTTTCTTCTGATTTGCAGATTTGACTCATTTTCATTGGCGTTGAGACGAATGAGCTTGAGTTTTGCTTTCAACGGAGGTTTTTTTTTTTTGGATATTCTATTCGTTGGTCATCGCCACCAATTATGCGGCTGAGGAGGTTGCAGGTAAATATTCATTTAGGGTTTTTTGGTTTTTCTATATGGTCACTTTTGGGTCTTTTTGTGTGGTCTTAGCTTTTGAGTCAAGACACATTATAATATAGATGAGAACTTTTACTCATGCGTTGAATGCATAAATAAGGTCTCATTTTGTACATGTCTCATTTATAAATAGTTGTTATTTGCTCAACTTTGTCATCAGAGTCTTTATACTGTGTTCTTTACGACTTTGTTATTAAAAGAGTAATGTTAGGGAGATCAAATTTTTTAAACCAAATTGCAAACCAAATGATGTGTCACCAATAAAAAATAAGCACGTTAATCAATACTTAATTAATAATCTAAGGGAAATTTTATTTAAACCCATCTAACCCTTATATTTATACACCCAACTTACTCTTTGCACTCATTTGATTTTTTACTAAACTATTAATATCTCTTTAAACCCAAATTTAATACATAATATACCCCCATAAATCCAATTCAATATAAGAATTTATTTTTACACCCATTGAATTTTTAACTCAGAAGTTGCCGCTGTGCCACTTGACTTCTAATAGTAAAGGGGTTACCTCCTCCTTAAACATCTCCTCATTCTCTTCGTAACTGGACAAAGCAACTACTTCTACCTTCATATTAAAAAATGAAGTATCAGAGACAATAGGCTTTGACTAATAAGAACATTATACAAAGCAAACATGACCAGAGAGTAAAGAAGAATATAAGAGATCTCACGGTAAAAAATTCGCTCAAGGGGGTACTTTTATGGGCTTGGGGCTTCGGTACTCTATCCCATATTTGCAGAATTTACAATACTTAAAGATGTGTGGGAAAAGGAATAAAGTATAAAAGCAACATAGAGCTGAAGAAAAAATCACCTTCTGTATATCTTCCCTTAGCACAGGTTCCAGATATTCGAAAGGGGTCTAAATGAGCAGCCACAAACAAGAAAGTATTAGGCAACAACTGCTCCATAATTTTTTTTGTGTCATGGCGATTAAGCCAAAGGCTATCAACAAAATCTGAGGAGTAAACATATGCTTTCGTTGTTGTTTGTTTTAGCCGGAAGGTAGGATGCTTTCGTTGTATTTGTTGAAAAAAATTACAGTAAAGTAACTTCTACACTCTAAAAAAATTGAAATCAAACGAACAAAAAATTCATAAATTAAGTCATATCTTGGTTGGAGGTGGGGATGACAATTCTAACCGTTAAACCCGATAACCGTGGATAACCGCCCAAATGGATTGGATTTGGAAATGAAAATTCAGGTATGGTTTGGATATGGGGAAAAACCGTTTATATTATTCGGTTATGGTTTTGGATATGGTTATAGTGGTCCCCAAACCGTATCCATAACCGAATCCGATCCGATTAGTAAATAATATAATTTATATATAATATAATAGTATAATATATATATATATATATAAATATTTGTATATCTATTATTCACCAAACCATTACCTTGGGAATACAAAAGTTGCATTTTGTAGGAAAGTAAAGTTTTGAATCAAAATCAATGCAAACTCAATGGTGCTTTTAGGACATAACAAAGACAAGCCAACATCATCAGTGTTTTAATTTTTATACTCAACAAGATCCATTCATTGGATCATTTTATACATCAAATGTTTAATGACGAAATTGATATCTACTAACTTATAATTTCTCAATTGAACAAATATATTTTTTGTATTGACGAAGATGGATATACCGGTTAACCGATGGGGAATCCGTTACCTAGTGGGTATGGTTATGGATAATACCCGATGGTTAATTTGCGGTTATAGATATGGTTATTTTTCGTGGTTATGGGGATGGATATAGCATTTTCGTCCCCAAACCGAACCGTTGCCATCCCTAGTTGGAGGATTCAAAACTTCAAAATCACCATCCATAAATAAAAAAAAACTTATTTTTCTCTATGAGAGCTATCAGGGTTTTAGCCAGAATGAACGTAGGATAAACAAAGAGTGATCGTAGGGTTTGATTATAGTGTTTGGGTTTATTGATAAATTTGAGTTTTATTATTAATTTCATTTTGTACTTAATATTAATTATACAATAGAATAAAATAGATAATTAACATTTAAAATTTAAGTTAGGGGTAAAAAGAGATTAAATAGATTTAAATAAAATTTTCTATAATTAAATCATCTATAACTATATTATTTAGTTTGTAAATTTAATTTAAAAAAAAAATGATTACTCTCATTAAAAATCCCATTGACTAAGAAAAAAAAATTGAAGACGGTGCAAAATTTTATTACCAAAAGAGAAATTTAACAATAATTAACATGCCAATGTAGATGACAGCGCAGCAAAAAGGTTGCCGATAGCGATGTTATCACTAGTTTATTGGGATGGGCTCGATCCTATACGATATTTTTTTAGAAAAACCAATGAAAATGGTTAGAATACTTTAAGTTTTAACGATAAAGATAAAATAAATAATATCAAGTTTGATTTTTTAATGTAAAAATATGATTTTTTGTTAAAATAAATAGTATTGTGAACTTTTCGTTAAAACTTTTTTTTTTTCCCCTGAGACCTTTTAATAATAACAGAGCACGTCAGCAACTTCCCCAAGATAGTGAAAAAGATTTGCTATTACTCATGCTCAGTGCACTCCACTACCTGTTTCCATGCCTTTCCGTTTTAATAACAAATAAAATAGTAAAAAAGTATCAACATCGCGATCCGAAGCCTAAAGAGTAAATTGTAGCAATAATCCCTCGACTAAAAATCTATTATCATTGGTCCCTCAATTTATCAAAATATGTAGCTATAGTCATTTTCATCAATTTCGTCAAAATTTTGTCAAAATAAGTTATGTTGGAATGACCATTTATACAATTAGGGTTCCTCAACTCATCAAAGTGCGTAATTATAGTCATTTTCATCAACTACGTCAAAAATTTTGTCAAAACGAGTTAAGTTGGAAGGACCATTGCTACAATTGGATTAAAGTAAAGGGACCATTTGTCAAATTGAATTAAAGTTGAGGGACCAATGGTAATAAATTTTTAGTTGAGAGACCATAGCTGCAAGTTTTGATGAGTTGAGGGACCAATGGTAACGGATTTTTATCCCCAAGCCTAAATGGTAAAACAGACACTCCATTTTGTCATTTTTTGCTCTCATAATTCATTCTGCTGCGAAACCCTGAATTTTTTCTTCAAATTCTCATAAGGGTTTTGAAAATCTCTCTCAAAGTTTGGAACTTTGAATTTTTCTGCAAATTTTGGAATAGTTTGATACTGGTAGGTAGGAAATTAGGGATATAGAAATGGTGAGCCCCAAATCTGGAGGTGTAGAAGGGGTGTCCTGCGATTTCTGCAGCGACCAGCCGGCGGTTCTCTACTGCCGGGCAGACTCCGCCAAGCTCTGCTTGTTCTGCGACCAACTCGTCCACTCCGCTAACTTGCTCTCCCGGAAGCACGAGCGCTCTCTGATCTGTGATAATTGCGCCTCGGAGGCCGTCTCAGTCCGCTGCTCCACCGACAACCTCGTTCTCTGCCAGGAGTGCGATTGGGACGCCCACGGTAGCTGCTCTGTCTCCGCGGCGCACGATCGCACCCCTCTCGAGGGATTCTCCGGCTGCCCCTCGGCGCTCGAGCTCGCCTCTCTTTTGGGTCTGGATCTCCAGGACAAGACTCTGCCGGCTCGACCCGACCCGCAGTCCCAGAACTGGGATATGGGTTTGCCGTCCATGGATTCGTCTTGGAACGGGTTTGGACTGCAGGACTTGATGGTGCCCAATCGCAACCAGAACTGCGTCGTTTACCCGACTGGTGAAATGAAGAGACAGAATAGTGGGGGCATAAGCGGGAAACAAAAGCACGGGATACAGAAGCAGCTGCTGGAGTTGTTTAAGAGAGACTTGGATGGTGGAGGCGGTGGTGGAGGTGGTGGTGGTGAGAATTTGGTGCCAGGTACGCCAGCAAGGAATGGTTGGCAGGAGGAGAATGGGAGTGAGAATATGGAAGGGCATGCTTCAGTTGATGTGAGGAATGAGAATGGAGGTGTTGACGGGGTTGTAGCTCCTGCTGCTGCTTCGCAGCCAGTGTTGCAGCAGCAAACACCCTTTACGACTCTGCTCATGATGCCGGAAGAGAACCGTGACGGTGACATGTTGTGGGATAGCAATCCCCATGGACACAACACTCGGGTATCATCCTGAATTTGCTTTTAGTTTGTTTGATGTCAATTGAACTTAATTCCTGAATTGAGCTTTAGTTAAAACACATCGATAACGAATCTACATAATTAATTAATCGAGATTTCAATCATACAAGACAATGGAAACAAGGTTTAACCAAGATTTCACCTCTGCATATTTAATCTGTGTTTGCGTTTCTCTTCTAGCTTATCGCACGCCTTCCTTTTATATTGAACAACTCTCACTCTTACTAGTTCCACTATCTGTCTACACCTAACTCTAGAACTTCATATAGTGGAATATGAGAGCAACGAGCAAAGAAATTAGTTCCTTTCGTCAATGGGATTTCAGTTGTGAACTCGTTCCACTTGTGGTTCCCATTTTGTTTTTGCTTACTTCCTCTGCAAGTTATCTTTTGGCTTTTGATAGGACTGAATTCTTTTCCAGTATTAAGGGTTTTATATGCTATAGTATCTTGTTTTTAATTGTGAAGGTTTTGCATAACTAATGGATTAGCATTAATAGTAAGTTCCCCATTACAATAAGATATGTGTGCGACTATGATAGTCACGCTAACTTGCTTCTGGCTCGCAGATATGGGATTTTAATTTAGGACGGTTGAGGGATCATGAAGAGTCAGGTCCATTGGAAGTCACATATGGTTCAAACGATTCAGGATTTATGATTAGCGAACTTGTGAAAGAAACATCATTGACCGATACAAAAATGTTCAGAGATATGTACCAGATGAACTGCCCTATTGGACATGAGGACATAAAATTCAATGTAAGTCCTTTTTGTATCCATTTGTTTGTTCACTGAGGCGTTGTAAATATATCATTACCATACTGTCCTCATACAGAACCTTTTGTCATGTTCAAGTATTTCGTACTCCAATCAATCTCGACAGCTTTCTATATGTAGTGGTTGTGGTTGGAAAATGTTACGAAATCAATACACTCTAGAACCCCCTGTATGTGATTTAAACCTCTCTTTTGTTTTAGAGATGTATAAGTTCCATATGTGGTAATCCCCTCTTGCTTTTTATGCAATCTAACTAGAAATTCAAAATCTTTATGTAGCAAGTAATGAACCAATGTTCCATTACTGAATGGCACAAAATGGTCAATATTGTAAACAAAAGTCTTTATGAGTGTTAAACTTTGCAAGTTGTTTTTTGATGATTGGAACTCGCATATTTTAGACATTGATATTGAAGCATTTATGCGTAACTTCTTGTATGTAAACTTTGGTTCTTTAATTGAGAGGGCTGCAGTTGAATTTTGACGGCCATCATCAGGGTCCAGCAACATCCGCAAGCAGCAACGTCCCTATTGGACGGCCATCATCAGGGTCGGTATTTGGCGAAGACAAATGTTCTGGTTCCTCTACCGACATCAATTTTATGGAACAATCATTTGTTATGAAGGGGGACAGTCTGAGAACAGTAGGAACAAAGGCGGACATGGAGTTGCTTGCACAAAACAGAGACAACGCCATGCTTCGTTACAAAGAGAAGAAGAAAACCCGAAGGTACGTTTCCTTTTTATGTTCTTTTACTTTACCTGTCCCACCATCACTGTATAACAGGACTTGTGCCATTTTTGTGAACAGATACGAGAAGCACATAAGGTACGAGTCAAGGAAGGCAAGAGCTGATACTAGGATGAGAGTCAAGGGTCGATTTGTGAAGGCTACCACCGAGGCTCCCGATGGTTAGATCCATGTCGACATAGGCTTCTCCTAGCTCTTTGTTTGTAAATATTTGTTACTTTCGTCGCAAGGCAAATGTATAATTATGCACTCGTTAATTCCATGAGATCAAATACTATTTGTTTGTTCTGTCTATTTGTAACAGCTCCGCTACTCTCCCAGAACAAAAACAATAGGTGGAAAATAATCAAAGCTATCCAATAAAACAGTACTGTCTACAAAATCAACACTTTGATTCTTGCCAAGGAATCGAAAGAGAAGACAATCCAAGTTGTCATTCTAAAGACAAAGAAACTTCCATTGAACTAGTAAACACCCTCGGAATCTTTACCATATCTTACACATTTTGGTCACAATTTCTCTATTTTTTTTATTGGTTTACAGTTTATATCTACGGGGTGGCGGCTTCCGACTCACTAGTCGAAAACTCACGATGTATTATTTCAGAATTATTTGATATTTCTTCGTTTTCTAAGACTTAAATGAAACGGGGACCTGAGGTTGTGGTGTCCAAAACATATTGTGGGTCGCCAGTTGGGGAAGTTAAAAAACATGGCGACGTGTGTTATGTAAAGGACATCGCCACCTTGCAGTCTCATTTCATATACGTCTGTAACGTTGCTTTCCTCGTTTTCTATGAAAATGAGCGTTTTCCATCAGTAATCGGCTGCTCTCGTTTTTTATTCTTTTTTTTCGGTGTCTGCTATATATGATTTGCAGTTACCACAAAATGAAAAAAAAAAAGAAAAAAAAAAAGAGAAAAGAATGCAGAATGCATAAATAATATATCTATGCATTTTAGTCACAGTTTCTCTGATTCTTTTACTGGTTTATGGTCTTATATATCATTATACATTAACTCATCAATAGGGATCTCGAGTTGATGGCAGTGTCTCAGATTTATTATTCGATGCCAATTGAAAAAGTCGAAAGAAATAACGACATGTGATGTGTGACGTGTTCCCTAAACTTTTGAGAGATGACTGTGGACTTTTCCTCCCGTCAACCTTAATTCCTGATGCATTCCAGTGGTCGCCAATTTAATAATCCCAACAACGCCGGTGTCCTTAAGGGATCCCCATCTATAAATACCAAATTATCAATGTCAATGCTGGTTTATCTTATGTATGAAATCCCAGTTCCTCTATAAAAGGAACAATTCAAGCTCTACTTTGATTATCGCTTAGATTCTATCATTTTGTATAACTGATGTGTTTTCCAGGTTGGCTTGGTTTTCTACTTGCGGTTGCAGTAGCCATTGCATCAGTGGGTTGCAACTCGGAAGGTATGCTCTAATGTCTGGAAAATGAAGTTAGCCGACGCAAAAAATGTCCTCCAGGACTGGAATCCAACGTCGCCAAATCCATGCAGCTGGTACCGTGTTACAAGGGTGTAAGTGGTTTTATTAACATTGAACTCAACACCTTGCTATTGCTGCAAATTCCTTCCACTAATTAGCCTCCCTTGGAAGTTTTGGTAACAAGTAATCAAACAAATTACTACGTATCTTATTACTACGACGTTATTTTTTATTGATCTTAGTTTAAATTCTATAGCTGAGTCAGTTTGATCCGCTGCTTACTCTTTTCTTCTTCTTTATTGGCATGTATTAAAGGGGCTACAATTACAAGAATAATACAATATCGTAAAGCTCGGAAATAAACGAAGATGGTGAGTTAGAATACCAACATAAAACTTGAGATTCCGAAAGCCCAATAAACTTAAGCCTAAGTTATTTAGAAAGGTCTTTATTGGACTAGGTTTGAGTTCAAATTAGTTTAAAAAAGTAGTATTGAAAGAGGTTTGGATGTCCTAGTTTATATACGATTAAAATTGAAATTGAATCCTAAATTACTCACTGATATTAAAACTAGGAGACAAATGTTGGTTTCCTACACGAATTCTAATAGAAGAATCATAGGAATTATTTGTCTATATAAAGGTGGTTTCTACTTATTATCCCACTCATGCTTGAACTAAAACTTATTGTTAGTTGATTGAAAAACTGAAAGAGGGGAGAACGTCAGCCTTGGAAAATCATGGCTTCATAGCTTCTTCATCGGCTTCTAGGTCAGATTTTTAATCTTATATGTATTGTATGTGTAACCTTGATTATACATATCAGTAACTATATTGACAATAATATAATGGTCATTTTTCTGTTGCAGCTCCAAAATACATACATGTTTGACTATATGAGTTTGAGTTGTGAATGCGGATCAATTAATTGTGATGGCTGTGACCGGTTGTGTTGTATAGTGTACTCTTAGTTTCTTTTAGTATAAAAAGAAAAAGAAAAGAAAATTCATTTTTCACTAAATGTGATATAAGATGTGAACTTGATGAATAATAAAAATCGACCTTAATCTGTTTTGCTTTGTTTTATTTTCATTCTGAAATGTGAACTAAAGAGGCCCATAGACAACTAGCAAAAGTGACTTTGGATGATCAAGCAAGCATTATAATCTAAAGCAAATAAAGTACAAAACTACAAATCAAATTTTGAGCAGGGAAGGTCAAAAGCAGCGGGAAACTGTTTGCCTTTTTCATTAGCATGTCACTCAGTCAAATATGATGCATTATTCAAAACTATTATAAAGATACTTTTTGACCCTTGTTCTTCTTCCTTCTCTTCAATTTAACTAATCAATTGTATCATGCATCATGATCATGACCCTCCACCTCAATCTCAAAAATCAAATCCCTACTGCCAAACGCGTATCTTTACTTCCGGAGGATCCTCGCGGGATTCTTTTTGTGAGGATCTTGAAGATGCTCTAATCACATCCGTTCATCGTACATCATGCGATCAAAAATCATTGTAAAATTATTTTATTTAAAATTAAATATAAACAGTACCTAACAAATACCGCACGATATACGATGAACGGATGTGATTAGAAGATTTCCGGGATCCTCACAAAAAAACAGGCGAGGATCCTCTCTCTTTCTTTACTTTTGAATTGAGTTGATAAATTACAGACTTATTTGAATGACTACTACTATTTGAATCTTATTTACGGCTGATGACATTTTTAATATGTGAATTTCACATATATTAAATTTATTATTTGAATTCTATTTATAAATGTGATTCGCAAGATCAGTAAAACTAAATCCTATCTTAATTCATGAGTCTCGCCTTTAGATCACCGGGACAATGGGGGGAAACTTTGTGACAATTCAAAACTCGTGAGGTAGTGATTATACACTCAATTGTCCATATATATAGAAAGCTTTTTCCGTTTGAAGAAGATTAAGTGGATGGCTTTTTTTATAGTTTGTTACTTTGTTCCACCTTTCTCCAATTCTATGATGAAGTGAAAAAATAAAGTGGGGGAAGATTTGCGATTTAAGTGCTTTTGGGTTGGTCAAGTCACTTCTTTTAAGGAGAAGGAAGTGACCATGCATGAATCATGTCTAATGTCTATTATACAAGAAGGTATTTGCCTTGTCCCACTCTCACCCACCCATCTCTATATTACTCTATATGCATGTAATGAATGGAACCCTACAAAACACACATGCACATGTTGTCGTGGATCAACCAAATGAAAAGTCATGGACTCATCATGAAGATAGAATAAGACCGAAAGTTATAATATGCTCCGAAGTATAGTATCTTCTGAAATTTTAAGCTGTTGGTGTTTTCG
This sequence comes from Heteromeles arbutifolia, assembly GCA_024362995.1. Taxonomy (NCBI): domain Eukaryota; kingdom Viridiplantae; phylum Streptophyta; class Magnoliopsida; order Rosales; family Rosaceae; genus Heteromeles; species Heteromeles arbutifolia. The sequence continues at coordinate 29,124,080 of JANCRC010000006.1, forward strand.
ATTATTGAATCTTTGATAAAAAATATAAAAAAAAATCCAATGTTTATGAGAATTTTGATAGGTACTATCTATACACTCCAAATCATACTAAAAAGTTCTAAGATAAGACTTCTTAATTTAAACTAGAAGATGGACCCCTATTAATATTATCACACTAGCCATTCCATTAAAAGACGAGTTTCACATGCATGCCTACAACAATCACCACACCTTTGTAATAATTCTTAGATGCAGAGTGGACCAGATACTCCATAAATAATTACTAACTCCAAAACAAATTACTGCCGACTGTGTATTTGTGATCACATAAATGAACCGAAAACTTGGATTGTAAGTATATATGGGTTCTTTCTCTAACAGTGGATATTGGCTCAAAGCTCAATCATCAATATTGTCAATATTGTTAGAATAATTAGCAATTAGGGTTTCTCTACGGTCGACCTGTGTGTATAACCATTGTTGCAATTTGGGTTTCTCATTTTTGTTGGGTCACCACTTAGGGTTTCTATAGGGTCTTCCGTCTATGTATAAAGCAATGTTTTATGTGTTATGCCGACTTTTGCAAGATGTAGTATTTTCACTATGTTGATGTCTTGCATGTGGCCGATCATATCAATGGTTAGGATATCGCTTTTAATAATAATAAAAAATTATACTGATCTCTTGTCAACATGCATTATGCAGTTTTCTCCTTTCATTTCAGTTAATAGAATATATAAGAATCACAATTTACAATCAGTTTTCTTTGTTTTTTGAAAGATTAAAAACTTACACATAGGATCCTCTACGGATTCTATTTCCAAACTTATCAAAAAGTAACTTAAAAATTATTAATATGAGAAAAATTAGCAAACCAAATACAAGACTGACTATAGTTATGTGTCAAAGGTAAAAGCATCGGCGGCTATGTTGGCTTCTCTAAATATGTGATTAATTGTGTAGTGGGGAATTTGCTCCAGTATATAAATGTCAAATATCCTTGATAATGAATGAAATCTGCCATGGTATGTATCTCTTTCTTGATTGCAATGAATCAAAATTTTGCAAATCAGTTTTCATTGTACCTCTTTCTTTAAGTTGTTTACAGTCACATTATTCTTAACACCTTTTGCATACTTGAGAATCGAAACAGCTTCTTCTAGAGTTGAAAATGAACCGAGGTCAAGAACTTTGCTTGGTGCAATTTGGTTGACTTTGGTAATGCTAATGGAACTATGTTCCTTTAAAAGCAGGCCTCTCAATGCCGAATCTGGGTATAAAATATGTATTTATATTCATCCAAATCTGCACTATATATGCCTACTGTGTACAATAATAAATTAAGCATATAGTCTCTGTATAGAGGTATTCCCGACCACCGCAGATTTCCAAGCTGCATTATTCCCCAATGCTTATATATATGCTCTTTATAATTGTCCCTATCTATGCTTTAACCTTGGGGAATAAGACAAAAACCAAAGTATCAGTTTGTAACAAGTCTCCTTCTGTTGCGGCATCAGTAATTTTACATGATATTGATACATCATCATCCTTCAATACTTAAGCACTGCACTACTGTAAACAGTTTTTGTAACTTTATGGGGATGTCCCTGCAGTTTTGTTGTGTGAGTCCGTCCCACAAGTGTTGAGTCTTGTGTTTGGTTCCGACAGAGGTTCAAAGATATGTCTGGATTCTCCCACCCTTCTCTCTTTTCAAAGTTGCCATGCACGCAAACCTCTACCCTGTATTTGTCCATTTTTATCGTCAAGTTTCACACATAAAAAAAGAAAAGAAAATTAAATTGAACACATTGGGAGGGAATGGTCCGAATGGAACAAAATCATTTCGGGACACTCCTTTTTTCTTATGCCACTTTCGTTTGTTAGTGTTTTTTATACTACTTTGGTTTATTTAATTCAAATGTTACAAATAAATAGAACATGCAAGAAAAATAGTTTGTAAAAATTAAATTAGATTTAACATACGTTTTTGGTTGTGCCACCACAATAAAGTCACCTATAAAATAAGGTACGTATCAAACTCATCATAACTTATGTCTGGATAAGTAGAACCCAAAAATTTCTCTGAGTAACTAAAAGCAACTACCACTAGATCAATAGTCTTTTTGTCATTTATAGTATAAGCAATATTTTCAAAATTACATATATCACTTTTTTGTTCGAAGAAACGCTTGAATTAGAAAATTATGCGACTTACAACACGTGATTATAGAAAATTAGAAATTAGGGATCAATTTCGATTGCAAATTGTGGCAAATGGAATGAGACAAAAGGTTAGCTCCAAAACAAAACATAAAAGGAAAAATAAGATGGGCAGATTTGTCTCATTGAGAAAAAGATAGGGGTATCTAATGAACAATACAACCAAGAATATAAATACTAGCCTTCATGAACGTGCTTATGCGCGTGCATGAGACATTTTTTGAATCAAAGTATGCTACACGCGACTTACACGTTTTAAATGTATTTATATGCGTAAATTGACAAAAGGAAAGTTAAATATTTGAAGTAAATGAATAATCTTAGATCATGCTAGAAGAAATCTCTCATAAACCAATTAAAGCAGCTGAATTCACATAATAAAATCGGTCTCTATATAATTTATATTAAGAATAAAGAAAATAATATTTAATAAACAACTTATTGAATCACATTGTGAGGCTAAGCCCACACCCTCACCCTTAGTGTAGATAATATCATTTGTTAAAAAAAAAAAGTCATTTGACAACTAATTTAATCACATTATTATCCGCGTGCAAAAGGCCTTTATTATAACTGATATTACACGCCTCTTAAGATTTTTTGAATGTGTTTAAAAATAGAGAAAATAATATTTAATACACAACTGATTGAATCATATTATTACTAGCCTATTGTGAGATACTAATTATCAACAAAAAAAATGTACAAAAAAATTTAATTATTAAAAAAAACATTGTTAAAATGACGAAAATACTCATGCCACATTTGATGCATTATTTTGGGTTGCTTTTGAAGTTTTTTGTTTAAGGGGCATTTTCGTCCAATTCTTTTTAACGAAGCTTGTGACACCAAAAAAATACTGTTCATTGGGGCTTTATATATAACGATATATAATAAAAAAGAGAAAACCATACAAAGTCCCACGCCACTACTTTTCCTTGCACAAAGAAGAGAGATTTTTCAATCTGACTTGAGCACGGTGCTAAACACTATATGTTATCATATAATTAGAGGAACACTTGAAATTTTTTTCTCCAATTGTATAATGACATGTGCCGGAATATGAAATGGTGCACCACGTATCATTATACAATTGAGAAACGTTTTTTTTAAGTGTTTATCTAATTATATAATAACATAGCCGGTATTTTAGACACATGAAAAATCTCACCTTCTTAATGAAAACTTTCTCCTTTTTATGGGCTCTATAAATTCCCCCACCAAATTTTGATTCCTTGCTTTGTGCTTTGGAGGAAGAAGTAAAAACTCACTCTCTCATAAATCAAAACTCTCTCTGAATCTTTTTAGGTCCAGTAAGCTCAGCTTTTAAGTTTCAACCCCAACTCTCAAATAATAAGCTTCTCTGTTGCAAATGGCGATCTGGGTTTTGCTGCTTCATCTTGTTGCTGCTGCCCTTGTTCTACCGTCACCCGCAACTGCAAACCTAGAAGGTAAACATGCAAAACAAGTTTAACTGTTTAAGTTTATTAGTTAATCACTTTCTTAAACACATGTTTTTAGACTATATATTCAGTATATATATTATGTTAACTCCAATTAACTAATGTGTTAAAACCCCTTTAATGTTTGTAATGGAATGATCAGGAGATGCTTTGTATGCTTTGAGACAAGCTGTGAAGGATCCGAACAGTGTTCTGCAGAGCTGGGATCCGACCTTGGTTGATCCCTGCACTTGGTTTCATGTCACCTGCGACGGCGACAATCGGGTTACTCGACTGTAATTCATCTACTCCCTTTCTTTTATTTTATTTTTCCAATTATTTGTAAAATTTGATTCAAGTTTGTCTTTATTTTTACTTTTTGGTAATTATAGTTTGGAAAATACTTAGCTGCTTCAGCAGCACCTCCTGCTGCCAACCAACCACGGCTGGACACGTGTTCAAGTTGTGAATTTTTTAATCACAACTTGGACACGTGTCCAGCCGTGGTTGGTTGGCAGCAGGAGGTGCTGCTGAATCTTCAGCAGCCAAGCATCATTCTTATAGTTTTGGCTTAGATATGTTGTGTACTTTTCTTGTATCTGCTTGTCAGATTTTCTAAAGATTTCTACTTGTTTTACATTAATGAGCTAGGTTGTTGCTCTTTCATCTTCTTTTTTTTTTTTTTTAAATTATGTTGGTTTGAACGCAAATTAGCATGAACCTATTAAGCTTAATTTCTTGGTTATTTAAATTTTTTGCTTGGGTTGCAATTTTCGTTAGTATTTTAAGCTTAATCATGTATTTACTATACAGATGAAGTAATTAGTGCTTAAAATAATGTGTTGCAGAGACCTTGGAAATGCAAACCTGTCGGGCAGTCTTGTACCCGAGTTGGGGAGGCTCGAGCGCCTTCAGTATCTGTGAGTCTCACAATTTTATTAGCACTCCCAAAAAAAATCGCCATGCATTCTTCTAAGTGTCGATAGTAGCTCCCTTTCGTTTTTCCTACTTTTCTTGTTTCTTCGGAAGTGAGTCGGTCTGGACTCTGTAGTGTGGACCTGGTGAAGGTTTTATTGATTAATAAAAAAACTTCAATCGATAAGAGGTGGAATAAATTATCAATGTCACCAACCCCACCAGCCAGACTGTCCATCACCGTCGGATTATGGACCATCATCATGCACCATTAATTTTGGAATTTAATGATATATTTCTTGATTTTCCTGTATTTTGTGATCAGTGAGAGCATTTAGTTTTAGTGACTGATAGAAAGTATTGGTTGGTGTGTGTCTGTTGTATGTATTATAGGGAACTGTACATGAACAACTTGATGGGATCTATACCAAAACAACTTGGAGGATTGAAGAGCCTTGTAAGCTTGGATCTCTACCACAATAACTTCTCTGGGTCCATCCCACCCTCCCTATCCAGCCTCTCCAGTCTTAAATTCTTGTAAGCAATAATTTATCTGAGGCAATGCACTGGTTAGTCGCCCATGCGCAAGTGTGCGTTTAGGTTATTTCAGCCGTTGATCAACGGTTGGAATCTACCCACGCGTACATGGACGACTTTCTATATCAAAAGATACCCTTTGCTTAGTAGTTCATGTAAGTAAGTTGCATGCAGGAGACTGAATGGTAACAGATTGACTGGAAGCATACCTAGAGAGCTTACCAAACTTCAAAGCCTCAAGATACTGTGAGTCATTTCTCTATGCAATATTCCCCACATTACCCTTTCATTACTTTACTTCGAGAGAGGATCCTCGCCGGATCCTCTTTGTGAAGATCCTAGGAATCCTCAAATCACATCCGTTTATCGTACATCGTGCGGTCAGAAAGCATTGTAAATTTTTTTTATTTAAAATTGAATATAAACAGTATCTGGCGAAAATTGACCGTACAATGCACGATGAACATATGTGATTGAAGGATCCCCGGGATCCTCACAAAGAGGATCCGGCGATGATCCTTTCTCCTTTCCTTCTCCTTCTAACCTCATTAGGGTTACATTAAATTAAATGACTTGCGCAGTGATGTATCCAACAACGACTTGTGTGGTACTTTCCCAACCACAGGCTCCTTCTCCAATTTCTCAGAAGAAAGGTGACTAACACACAAACATAATTAATAAAAGTTAAAACTTTTGTTTTTCTTTGTTTGTTTGGACTTTGGAGGCTGGATTCTTAGTGGGTTTTATGTCTTTACTGTTTGTTTGGGCGCAGTTTCAAGAATAACCCAAGATTGGAAGGGCCAGAACTGATGGGATTTGTGAGATATGATAGTACCAGAGGAAGCTGCAAATGATGTGCCACCACCACTACTACCCAAAAGGCAACAAAGGGTTGCCATTTACCAATTGGGAATCTCCACTTGTATTTAGATAATCCGTTAATCTATGGGAAGGGATTTTGTGTTTCACTAATCAATGTGATTACTACAACTTAATTACTACATCAAGAGTCTTCACACTAATTCAGCACAAATATTCTCCATTTGAGCCTGGTTGCTTGTGGAAATGGTTCAATTTGAGCCCTGTTACTTTTGTCGATGGGTATTTTTTACTCGTCGACAAATGAAAGTGTTAATTCTGTTAGTCATGTCCGGAATTCTCACCCCTATTGTTGTTAATCGTGTTAGTCTCGTCCGAAATTATCACCCCTATTGTTGCCAAAATACATAATCATTCTGAACCTACGATTATATAAAAGAACTCTCAATCTACGATTACATAAAAAAATGAGTAAACACTTGATTGCTGGGGATGAATTACAAAATTCCTCAGATATATTTACATCTGTGCAAATAGCTACTAAAACTGACAAATCAACAAATATCATCAATAAAGATATATTTACGTCTGTGCACCTCTAGATGTGGAAGAGAACGCAATCTTTTGAACCTCCCCACAACAGTTTGTTGCCTAGTTAGAAACAAATGTCGCCGCCGGTGAATTTAATCAGTCTCCGCCTGCATTCAACGAATATGTTTCGACTTAGAAACAAGTAATTCGGTGCCACAAGAACAGTAATTGAAGAACAAGGTGCATGATAAAATGATAAATATTTAGTCCCAGAAGTTGCTTTTCAGTCATGAAGTGCATAATAGCGTTAGTCTAATAGAACACCACCTCAACGTTCATATTTGGCGGCATAAAAAAGAAAGGGTATAAGAATGTTCAAATTACCTCTGAATTGAACAGCCCGCGTGACAATCTGAGAGCTGGGTGACAGTGGCTTAGCTGTGTTAGGTAAGGTTATTGGAGTCAAAGGAGGTGAATTGTCTGGCATTTCAGGAATAGGGGTAGGGGAAGCTTCCTGTGGTTCAGTTACATGGAACTCCCCCCCTCTATGATCCCTTGTAGGTATAGAGTAACTACGAGCAAGGACCCGAGGAGGTTTTGGCAGAGGAGCTGCTTTTGGTGACACCACTGGTTTATTTGTTGCTGATTGCATTTGTCGTCTGGGCACCAAGGGAGCTGAATGACCAACTAAACCTGCACGTCTTGAAGCCTTGGAGGCTACCGGTGGCCTAGGAAGCTCATGAAGTTCACTTATTTTAGGAGAGGACATAAAAGTAGGCGAAGTATTTCGAGACACTTTGGGTGAAGTTGACAGAGGTTGAGACCCTGGATTGGGCAAAATAGGTCCAGAAAACATTTGGTGCTGGACCAAGGGCGTAGGTTTGGAAGCCCATGGCTCACTTGTCAATGGACCTGAGAACGCTTGCCTTTTCATTTTTTTTAAGTCAGAAGCAAGCAGTGGATCCTGCCCTGAAAACAGAACCTGACCTGGGAGAGGAGGGGGTAATCGATAAGGTGCAATATTATTGTTGCTCTCTTTGAGTACCGACGGCACATTTATAAAATTGGTTCCAGCAACCTTCTTCTCTCCCGTCTTTTCATTCCCTGGTTTCAAGGGTGAGGAGTGCCAAAAATTCTGTGTTCGCTCACTTAAAGTTGTCTGTACAGTGTGGGACACTGGCATACCTGATCCAGTAGAAATTGGACTCTTATCAACTGGTGTTGGTAGTACATAGGAGTGGAACTTCTGTGAGAATGATGGCTGCCCCTGTCTCATTTTTTCAGCTCGATCTAAATTAGTTTCAGCAAAGAGCGGAGCTGATTGGCTGACTCCCCTACGCTTAAATGAAAATGAATTCCTGCGGAGTCTGTCCTGGAAGTAGGCAAAACGATACAAGACATGTAAGCTACAACAAATTAGAAATGTGAAGCGTTTTCAAGATAAATAAATAAACAAAAAAGTCATCCACATCGGAATTTAGCATAGTAAAAAGTTAAACAGTTTCTACAACTGCATAACGGAAGTTTGACTGTTGTACATTTAGCATGTGATGGGCAGAGCTGAAAACATGCAAGAACCAAACCAGTCAACAACCGTAGGGGATTGCAGTACAGCCTTAAGTTATACAACCAAGACACTGTTGATTAGATAAAAATACATGAACTTCTAAAACTAGTTATCCGCACAGAGATACCACTGTAGGCATTTACCTTCATGCAATCAATCAAAAGGATATGATAGATAGATTAATTCCAATTATAGTCTCATTTTTTATGGGACCAACCCAATCCAACCATGCATTTTAAGTGCATTACAAAGTGCATGACACAAACCTGAAATATTTGAGAACAGATGAATTGATAACAGAGCAGATGTTTACCTTTAGAGCTTCCACATGTGCTACTTTGGGAAAGGGAGCGTCCGCCTGATCCAACTGCATTACAGATAAGTTTCATGTCAAAATAACATAATAATCATGACAAAATGTTTCAGCAACTTGAAAGTAAAACATGACAACAAGGTCAACACGTCCACAACAATAACTACCAAAGTGGTTCGGGAATAAGATTTTTCTAGCTTACACCAATAGAAGCATTCGCCATGACAAAAGACCAAAAAGAAAAATTAAACTCTGGTTATTCTTTATACTCTTTCCTTCCGTATTCATCTGGATAATACACCATTATTTGCACGACAGATATATATGTCCATGTCTTGCTTATGAGTTGTATGCATGTGCAGCTGGTTTTACCAGCTCTATTTTTTATTCCATTTTAAATGCCTTTCAAGGGAACAAATGCAGTTTAGCATAAGTAAATTCCACTGGAGTAATACCTCCATTGAGTTTCTTGAAGTAGAAACATCTTGATCTTGGTCATGTTTTTCAAAGTCAAAGCTCAATTCTCCATCATCATTCACACCGAAGCTATCATTGTAATCACTCTCATCATCATCGTTGTCACCATCCCCTTCATCATCTAGCCCATGGAACTCATAATCAATATGCTTCTTCTCAGTTACCAATTTCACACGTGGCTCTACTGACTCAACAGACCTAAGTGCTTTCTTGAAGAAGGACAACTGTTTCAAGAGGAAAACAAAAGGAGTAAGAGCACTTTAACTAAGATGAACAACAATAAAAACGGGAGGAAACAAAAAATAAAAACCTGAGCAGCATGATGGCGAGCTGCCTGCGTGAGAAGACTACGAGATTGTCCTTGCTTCAGAGATTTCAACCGGAAAACAAATAATGTTGCCTCCTCATCATATTCATCGCGAGCCAATTGTATTTGCTGCATAGAAAGGCTCTCTCCTTTCCCACCACCTCTTGACCTCCCTTTTTCTTTGTATCTCTTCATCATAAAATCATATACATCTCTGTAGATCATAAGCCATATGAAAACACATTCAACTAAAAACAGATATGCAAATATTGTTTGGAATACCTTTTTTCATCACATTGTAGTTTCATCTCCTGCATCAACATCAAAGAACAAACATCACTTTAACATTATGCGAAGAATATGTGCACCCAGAAACAATAACCCGTGTAAAATTGTTAATTACATCATAGATTGGATACACTTGTGCAGAATTTGTGCATGAGAAATGCATACTTCCTATGAGCTTATTAAATGATCGAGTCCAAACAAACACACCTCAACTGTTTGAAGTTCATTCAGAAGAGATTCTGATGGAACTGCAATTGTCTGGAATATATGAGAGCGCTGCAGTATGCACAACAATGAAAATTTTAGTAAAGCAAACTCAATGAAAGGTTTCTTAAATTTTTTTTTACATAAAACGATAAAGCCTCACATAGCTGTCAACGAGTTTATGGAGTTCATATTGCAGTTTCCCTAGCCTCAGTAGAACTGAACCTGCAAGAGAATTGACAAGGAAAAACGGGTTTGTTACTTTTACTCAAATTTGATAGACCAGACAAGCATTGTAGGTGACCAGGATGCCAGAGGGGAGAAACAAAGTCCAACGGTTTGCTTACTACTTGAAGATAACTCAGAAATATCCGCATAAGGAACTTTTGATCTTACCACTTTCTTCATCATCATTTAGTGCAGTTTTCTGAAGACAAGAACCCATTTCTCGCAGCGACTCCGAAAACTCTATAAAAAAAATTGGAAATGTATAAGAATACTATTCTTCAAATCAGCATTCTAATGATCAAATTTAGAAACCCAATTAGAGGAATGCAGAAACAATTATTATCAGCTAAAATTAATAAATGTTGTTTCATATAGAATACAGTTGATGTGCATTATAAAAGTGTGCAAGTCATACAAATAAGTTAAGAAAAAAGATAATTTTATACCAACAAAAAACAAACCAAAGAAAAAAACATAAATGGAAATACCATAAGCGCTATTAGCTGTGGCGGCAGCTGCAGAAAGTAAGCTATCATAGCAGTCCCTCATATCGAGCATATCCTACAATCAAAAACCCAATTTTTAGATTAGGTCAACCCTCAGATCCACCACCAATTCTCAAACCTAACTAACCAACACCGCCCTGCTTCCAAACCCTAGAATTCCAAATTTGATGAAATTTGGGGGGTTTACGCATCGAGCTTCGTAAAGTCGGAAGCTTTGGTTTTGGGTCGTCGTCAAATATCCGAGCAAGGAACGAGGAGGGGGACGGCAGCGTACCTTGGAAGCCTGGGCGAGCTCGTCCACTTGCGGCAGCGGCCGGAGATCCCTCCGGTCCTTGGCATCGTGCTTTTGAAGTGCGAAACCTCGCAGCTTTCTGAGAGAGGTTTTCATTTGCCCTTCCTCTTGAATTCACGGAATTGAAATTACCCCACAAGTCTCCCCAAAGCTCTGAGCTTTTCCTGCAAATGCGCGAATTCAATTCAACAGCCGAAGGGAAGAAGAAGAAGAAGAAGAAGCAGGAGTTTAATACGAATGAAGGCTAAAATGTCAATCTGGCAAATTAATAATAAATTGGAAAATGTTTATTAAGTGCTTTATTACATCATCATCACGATTGTAATTGGGTTATGATTAATTAATTAATGAGAAAATTAGAATAATTCGTTGGTCAATTAAGGAAATTAGGACCAACGGTGAGATGAAGAAGAAGAAGAGAAGTTGGTCTATTTCTCTTGGGGTGGCGATAAATTAACTGCTAATCCGAAAATTAAGCGAGGTTGACCGCCTTTCCGTTGACTCGTATTCTTGTACAGAAGAATAATTAAACTGGTATGTAATTATGGTGAGCGGGATTGAATCCTGCCGCGTCGGTGCGTCAGCATTTGCGTTCGCTTTCGCTTTCTCTTTCTTCTTTCTTGTTTCTTCTTCTTTTCGTTGAGACATGATTTGCACTTTTGGCCCTACCATACAATTCTACGATCATCATCAAATACCTATATGTATTTCAATTGTTACGCCAACGTTCAATCATTAATGCATGATGTTATATGAACTTAACTTATGAATTGGACTGGCCGTGAAACTGTCATTTAGTCTTAATTTATCCTATAAAATTTTGGTTTTGTGTCGTTTTATTTGTTATAACTATCATTTTTAACTGACCTGGTCTTACTTCACTCCATTCTGTTTAAGAAACCTCAGACTCAAGGGTGTTTTAGATATTTCGCTTTTTACACACCTATTTACCTCCAGCATGTCTACTAAACCAATCTCAATTTCAATTTTGATAAGTCTAATTCAACCATGAGTTTTGGGCTTTTTTTGGATAAATTATTCAACTAATAGAAAAAATTTGGAAACAAAATCATTTTAAAACTATTAAGACATTTAAAATTATAGTAAAGAAAATAAATGATTACGATGCTTCTAAGAAACACTAAAATGACAACCATTTAATCAAACATTGATATTGTTTTTTACTTGGATGATTTTTCACAAAGATTGTGACAGCCCGTCCCGGAAAATATTGATTTTATAATTTATTAAGTGATTTTACGAAAATGCCCTTTGAGGCACGCGCATTGTTCGAGATTAATCGTTGTGTCGTGCCATCTAAGATTTGTTTCCTTAGCATATTCTCGTAGTACTCGTCACTACGGACGCGTGGGCGCAAGCGGTTCGTGATTTGGAGTTATAACGAAAAAGATATTAAAGTTTGAAGTTTGGGCATTTTGGGAATTATAAGAATAAAATATGGAATTCTTTTATGGAAATGGACGGCCCAGATTTAATGAGGAATTAATGGATGGCTAGGATTGGAAGAAATGAGTTTATGTGTGTGTGTGTTTGTGGCTGGCGGAAGAAGAAGGAAGAAGAAGAGATTGGGCAATCTGCCCAACCAGATGAAGAAGAAGACAGCTCCGGGAGAGAAAGGAGAGAGCCGGACGAATGGGGAGAGGAGAGAGGAAGAGAAGGACCAATCGGAACAGGGGAAAGGAGGAAATGAGGGAGAGTGCGGCGCGGGGGATCGGCTAGATCCCCTTGACCCGTTTTCGGACCCGGTCGGCACCCGTGTCCATGTTCATCGATTTCCACTCGTTTTTCCGGCGAATTGATCCAACAAACCTCATGGGAAACACTCTAGGACCCTTCCTCTACCCATTCCACCTCAAATTTGGAGAGATTTGGTTGTAAAAATGGAAGAAACCGTGCAAAAGGGGGCGCACGGGTTGGGTTCATTTCCGCCACGATGTGAAGCAATTTCTTCCAATCACCACCACCCATGGCATCCTCTTGAGGCCTAGAACAAAGCCCAAGCAGTGGTTGAGGCGTTGGAACAAGTTTGGAGGTCGAATTGGAGCACACCAAACCTAGGGTTCCGACGGGTTTTGTTGGAATTGGAGGCTTTGCCGACCGAATTGGCCTTGTCCACAGGTATGAAAGTTGTTCTACTCATTGAGATCTTCATTTCTGTAAATTTTGGTAATTTTTTGAGATAGTTGGATTTTCCGGCGAGCCGGGGCGGCCGACCGCCACCCACGGCGGCTCGTGGCCAGTGGGTCGCCAATGTCATTTTTAAACTATATTGGATGTCCTGAGTTCAGTTTTGATAGTGGCTTAACGTTGGTTGATCATTTGGACTTAAATTCGTTAAGATGCATGGTTAGGCCAAAATATGAATTGACGATCCGACCGTCGGATCGTCACCAAACTTTGATACGTAGTAGTACGTAATATTTGAAGAATGTAGGAACTTACAGATCGAGAATCCGATTTACGGATCTCCCGGAATTGGAGTTGTAAGTTCATAAAATATAATGTTAACCGTCACTTAGTTCGACAATTGACGGAGATCCGACCGTTGGATGGTCATGAAATTTTAGGATGTTGTTCTAGAGATTTATTGTGGACCTCTGGAAGTTACGGATTGGAAATCTGAGTTGCAGATCTTCCGGATCGAACTACATAGTGACGTGTTTTATATAAGTGATATATTCTATCGATATGATTCTGAGGCATGATTTGATGGTTGTTCTAGGCGCCGATCGTCATGACGCCTTGATGTGTTGTGCTAGGGAGTTGCAGGGCAAACTCCAGGTGAGTGGGCAGTTTTGTTTTCCGTATACACCTATATACTTATGGGTTTCCCAGAAATCGATTTTTGAATGAAAGTATATTTTGAAATGCCATGCATAGATTTATATGAATATGTGATTTTAAAATGTCATGCATAGAAATTACATGAATAATGTGAATTGATATATGATGCATATATGTGAATTGGTGCTGCGGACGCGCAGGTGAGTATCAGGTGAGTTATATTTGGTTCATTGAATTGTTTGATGTGATTTATGTTGATAGCTCATAACCTGCACCCCTGGTGTTAGTGCTTATGTTATTCACCCGCATCACACGCTCACCTTGGATCCAAGTAGATGCTAGTCGTACAGACCACTGGAGGTGGTTCCGACATGCTAGTCGTACAGACCATTAGAGACGGTTCCGACTAGTAGGTGACCCTAGATTATGTGCACAGATGATTGATGAGAGAAGCACTAGAGCGTATTATTACACCATCCGAGTCGTACAGACTACTACAGGTAGTTCCGACTCATGTGCAGCGTAGTGCCGTACAGGTCACAGTTGGCGACTCCGGCAGTGCCGTACAGGTCACAGTTGGTGACTCCGGCTGGATTGGATATTGAGCTTTAGAATCAGCCGTACAGGACCACTGCAGGGTCTCCGGTTGATTTATTATTTCACCTGATTTATGTTGATGCATTCATATTATGTTTTTGGCGCATGGCATGGCATATTTTCTGAAAGGTGATAAAGAATGGTGTTTTGAGATTTTTGAAGCTATATATATTTATATATGCTATTTTCTGGGAAAGTATACAGGTTTTACAGCGAGGGGTTAGAACTTTGATAAAGAAAAGTTTTGAAAAGACTTGTTTTACTGACCCACTCAATTTTGTTTTGCGCCCCTCCAGGTTCGAGTTAGAGCAGAGCTTTGGTGGCCACGAGGAATCCAACGGTATTCTGACAGAATTCACAGTGGTATTTTTAAGCTTCCGAACAGTGTAAATGGTTACGTCACTCTCACGTGACGGCCAGCACGCCCTCCTTCGGGACGGGGTGTGTCAGTTGGTATCAGAGCCTAGGTTGCAGTCCTGTACATCTTGAGAATTCTCTAGTGTCTTCTGTCAGAACAATACCGCCTCGTAGAGAGCCACGTCGTTTAGTTGAGTCTAGTTTTCCCTATTTAGCTCAGTTATGGGAAGCTAGTACTAATGTGACTGAATCTATTATCCAAAGGATTTTTCTCTTAGGACTGGTTATAAGTTGATGCTGAATCACTTTATGGAAAATGAATGACCTGAAGGAGCAGGTCGATGGCTTAATCATTTGGAAAAGGTGTTTCAGATTATGCAAGTTAAGGAAATCTTTCTTTTGACGGTAGGTCAAGACGACTACCTGGTTTCTGAGTATTGAAATTGCATTCTGGTGGAGACAGGAGTCTTGTATGACGTCACCAGAGGAAAAAGCTAATCGAGAGTTATTTAAAGAATTGTTTAAGGAAAGGTTTAGTCCTTCGGCATATATTGATGGTGAGAAGCGATAGTTTACAATTTGAGACAAGGAAAGATGACGGCAAATGAGTATTATAGAAAGTTTACGGAGTTGTCTCGTTACCATACAGATATTGTTGAGAATCGAAGACTCAGAACTTCAAAAGGAAATAAGGCTAGTTCTAGTTCTTCCAGCTGAGGTTTTAGTGCCACTGGTCAGAGGTATGGTGGTAGATTCACAGGTGATTCAGATAGAGGGAATGTACCTTTGTGCCGTAGGTACAGTAATGGACACTTGGATAGTGTAGACAAGAAAGCAATGGATGCTTTACATGTGGATATATGGAACATAGAGCTGCAAATTGTCCCCATAATCAGTAAATGCCTCCGTAGTCTTCTTTGCCACCACTAGCGCTGATCCATCAGGTACTTGGATCTAGTAATTATGGTTAGATGAGCCGTGGTGTACAGGATTAGAGTCGTACAGGTCACAAGAGGTGACTCCGACTTATATACTAGCAGTGATCGATGAGTTATGAGTACAGCCGCACATGCCACATTAGATGATTCCAGCTGGGTGGACGAGCTATAGATTCAGCCGTACAGGTCATATTAGCTGACTCCGGCTGATATATTTCTTGGTATTGATGATGTTGCCAGAGAGAGTAATGATGGAGCACGATCGAGGCGTGTATATGTATTTCTAATGAGAGACAAGATGGTAATATTGCACCCTTGGGGATTATTACTTACTTATCGAGACAACAGTGAGTTATCGTTATTGCGGGCTGCAGACCGTAATATCCATAACTTATTGTTGGATTCGTTAAGCGAGTAAACAAGTAGGTCATCCTACGTTAGTATGGTGTTATTCAGAGTGTCCAGTGATGGTGAAAGATGTTGTTATGCTTATGAATCTTATCCAATTGGATATTGTGGATTTGATGTGATTTTTGGCACAGATTGGTTGCATTATGATCGTGGCACGATAGATTGCTACGGGAAATCAGTTACTTTCCATCGATTTGGATAACCAGAGGTTACTTTTGGGGGATGCAAAGTGGAGTGAGGTATGCCGTTATTTCTGTTGTGAGAGCAAAGAGATTGTTATCGAATGGCTACCTAAGATATTTAGCTCATGCGGTACTATGATGTTGCTCTGAGTAGTGTGGAAGAGGTCTAGGTGGTTAAACATTTTCCTGACGTTTTCCCTGAGAATTTACCTGGACTGCCACCAGACGGAGATGTGGAATTCACTATTGATTTGTCTCCAGGTGTAGAGCTTATATTATAAATTGATTCATGATGAACAAAAAGAATTGAAAATTCGGTTACAGGAATTGGTTGATAAAGGTATCATTTAACCTTGTATGTCATCATGGAGAGCCCCAGTTTATTTATGAGGAAGAATGTGGACATTAAGGCTATGCTTTGATTATAAGCAATTAAATCGGGTGACGATTGAGAATCGTTATCCATTACCACGTATTAATGATTGTTTGATCAGCTTAAAGGTGCCTGTGTATTTTCAAAGATTGAATTAAGGTCTGGTTATTAACCAATTGAAGATTTCAGTGATGATGTCCCTAAGACAGTTTTCAGAACTCGTTATAGTCCTTGCGAGTTTTTGGTAATGCCATTCGGATTGACGAATCTTATGAGTTTGACGAATGAAGTATTCAAGTGAATCCTTAAAAGGTAATAGCGGTGGATAATTTGGAACAACCCCAAAACGGGACTGATTGTGAAGGATTTTTCAGTCATTGCCTTGCCTTTGACGAGATGGACGAGAAAAGAGGTTAAGTTTGAGTGGGATGAAAATTGTGAGCAAAGTTTTCAATAGTTGAAGTATTTCCTCACTCATGCACTTGTGTTAGCATTCTCAGATAATAACGGGAATTATGAGGTCTATAAGGATGCTTCCTTGAATGGTTTGAGATGTGTATTGATACAAAGATAGGGAAATTGCTTATTCTTCACGACAATGGAAACCTCATGAGATGAATTGCCCTACTTGTGATTTGAAATTTGCGACTATCATCCTTGCTTTGAAGTTATGGAGACATTATATTATTGGTGAAAAGTGCAAGATTTTTACGGATCATAAGAGTCTCCAATATCTGTCTACTCTGAGGGATCTTAGTCTTAGGCAACAAAGGTGGATTGAGTTGCTTAGTGATTATGATTGCACGACCAGGGTGATCGTGCAAATGTTTGGGCTGATGTACTTAATATGAAGACTCTCGTGAGAATAAATGCCTTGTATGCTTGTTATGTTCCTCTTCTTGCGGATTTGAGATCTACTGGAGTAAAGTTGGAAATAGAAGAACGAGATGAAACCTCGCTTACTAGTTTTCAAGTTAGGCCTATTTTGATTGATCATATACTCGATGCCCAGAGGATTGATTAAGAAACCAGGAATTAATTGATGCAAAGAATATCGAGAAAAGAAAGACTTCAGAGTTCAAAAATCAGATGGCGTACTTATTCTTGAGACCTGGATGTAGGTGCCTAATGAGATGGAATTAAAGGAAATAATTTTGGACAAGGCGCACTGTTCAGCTTATGCAATGCATCCCGGAAGTACTAAGATGTATCATACTATTCGATCATTTTACCATTGGTTGGGTATAAAAGGAGAAATAGCTAAGTATGTTAGTAGGAGGATCACCTGTTAGCAGGTTAAAGTGGAAAGAAAGAAGTCTTTTGGATTGATACAGTCACTTTCCGTTCTTCAGTGGAAATGGGAAAAACATTACTATGGATTATGTGTACAACTTCCTCGTACACGAGATGGTTATGATGGAATTTGAAGTGGTAGATGATCGGCTTACTAAGTCAGAACATTTTACTCTAGTGAAGAACAACTAATTATTTGTTTTATGGAAATGGGATTTTGGCTTACAGATACGTTGAGCTTTTTGGGTATGTTGGTTATTTCTAAGTTTTGGTTAGCGTTGCACGAAGCTTTGGATACAAGATTACTCAATAGTACATCCTATCATTCTCAGACAGATAGTCAATCAGAGATGACCATTCAGATTTTGGAGGATATGATGAGATCCTCAGTATTGCAGTTTGGTGACGCTTGAATTAAGCGGGTGGATGTGATGGAGATTGCCTATAACTACAGCTTTCAGTCGAGCATTAGTATGTCGCTATTTGAGGCATTTATTGGAAAAGCTTGCCGTACACCTTTATGTTGGTCAGAAGTTGTCGAAGAAATTTTGCGGGCCCTGAGATTATGGATGAGCCTACTCAGAATGTTCAAGTGATTAAGTTTAACCTGAAAGCAGCCCAGGAGTGGCAAAAGAGCTTAGCAGTGATGCCACTAATCGAGTGTATTATGTAAGTGATTGGGTGTGTTCGAAATTTTCACCTTAGAAAAGTGTGATTCGGTTCGAGAAGAAAGGTAAGTTAAGTCCTAGAGACATCGGACCCTATGTGATCACCGAACGAGTCGAGGAAGTTGCTTACAGGCTTGAGTTGCCTCCAGAGCTGTCGGAAGCGCGTGGCGTGTCCCACGTATCTATGTTTCGACATTATGTTTCAGATGCTGCACAGGTGATATCTCCTTAACCATTGGGACTCAACCCAGATATGACTTATGATGAGGAGCCAGTGACTATTTTGGATTGGAAAGACAAAGTTCTAAGAAATAAGATTGTGAGCTTAGTAAAAGTTTTATGGGGGAATCATTCAACGGAAGAAGCTACTTGGAAGACAGATGATCGAATGAGGGAGATCTACCCCAGGTTATTTTATGATTACTAATGGATTGATTTGGTTTTATGAATTTCGAGGACGAAATTCTATAAGGTGGGTAGATTGTGACAGCCCGTCCCGGAAAATATTGATTTTATAATTTATTAAGTGATTTTACGAAAATGCCCTTTGAGGCACGCGCATTGTTCGAGATTAATCGTTGTGTCGTGCCATCTAAGATTTGTTTCCTTAGCATATTCTCGTAGTACTCGTCACTACGGACGCGTGGGCGCAAGCGGTTCGTGATTTGGAGTTATAACGAAAAAGATATTAAAGTTTGAAGTTTGGGCATTTTGGGAATTATAAGAATAAAATATGGAATTCTTTTATGGAAATGGACGGCCCAGATTTAATGAGGAATTAATGGATGGCTAGGATTGGAAGAAATGAGTTTATGTGTGTGTGTGTTTGTGGCTGGCGGAAGAAGAAGGAAGAAGAAGAGATTGGGCAATCTGCCCAACCAGAGGAAGAAGAAGACAGCTCCGGGAGAGAAAGGAGAGAGCCGGACGAATGGGGAGAGGAGATAGGAAGAGAAGGACCAATCGGAACAGGGGAAAGGAGGAAAGGAGGGAGAGTGCGACGCGGGGGATCGGCCGGATCCCCTTGACCCGTTTTCGGACCCGGTCGGCACCCGTGTCCATGTTCGTCGATTTCCACTCGTTTTTCCGGCGAATTGATCCAACAAACCTCATGGGAAACACTCTAGGACCCTTCCTCTACCCATTCCACCTCAAATTTGGAGAGATTTGGTTGTAAAAATGGAAGAAACCGTGCAAAAGGGGGTTCACGGGTTGGGTTCATTTCCGCCACGATGTGAAGCAATTTCTTCCAATCACCACCACCCATGGCATCCTCTTGAGTCCTAGAACAAAGCCCAAGCAGTGGTTGAGGCGTTGGAACAAGTTTGGAGGTCGAATTGGAGCACACCAAACCTAGGGTTCCGACGGGTTTTGTTGGAATTGGAGGCTTTGCCGACCGAATTGGCCTTGTCCACAGGTATGAAAGTTGTTCTACTCATTGAGATCTTCATTTCTGTAAATTTTGGTAATTTTTGGAGATAGTTGGATTTTCCGGCGAGCCGGGGCGGCCGACCGCCACCCACGGCGGCGCGTGGCCAGTGGGCCGCCAATGTCATTTTTAAACTATATTGGATGTCCTGAGTTCAGTTTTGATAGTGGCTTAACGTTGGTTGATCATTTGGACTTAAATTCGTTAAGATGCATGGTTAGGCCAAAATATGAATTGACGATCCGACCGTCGGATCGTCACCAAACTTTGATACGTAGTAGTACGTAATATTTGAAGAATGTAGGAACTTACAGATCGAGAATCCGATTTACGGATCTCCCGGAATTGGAGTTGTAAGTTCATAAAATATAATGTTAACCGTCACTTAGTTCGACAATTGACGGAGATCCGACCGTTGGATGGTCATGAAATTTTAGGATGTTGTTCTAGAGATTTATTGTGGACCTCTGGAAGTTACGGATTGGAAATCTGAGTTGCAGATCTTCCGGATCGAACTACATAGTGACGTGTTTTATATAAGTGATATATTCTATCGATATGATTCTGAGGCATGATTTGATGGTTGTTCTAGGCGCCGATCGTCATGACGCCTTGATGTGTTGTGCTAGGGAGTTGCAGGGCAAACTCCAGGTGAGTGGGCAGTTTTGTTTTCCGTATACACCTATATACTTATGGGTTTCCCAGAAATCGATTTTTGAATGAAAGTATATTTTGAAATGCCATGCATAGATTTATATGAATATGTGATTTAAAAATGCCATGCATAGAAATTACATGAATAATGTGAATTGATATATGATGCATATATGTGAATTGGTGCTGCGGACGCGCAGGTGAGTATCAGGTGAGTTATATTTGGTTCATTGAATTGTTTGATGTGATTTATGTTGATAGCTCATAACCTGCACCCCTGGTGTTAGTGTTTATGTTATTCACCCGCATCACACGCTCACCTTGGATCCAAGTAGATGCTAGTCGTACAGACCACTGGAGGTGGTTCCGACATGCTAGTCGTACAGACCATTAGAGACGGTTCCGACTAGTAGGTGACCCTAGATTATGTGCACAGATGATTGATGAGAGAAGCACTAGAGCGTATTATTACACCATCCGAGTCGTACAGACTACTACAGGTAGTTCCGACTCATGTGCAGCGTAGTGCCGTACAGGTCGCAGTTGGCGACTCCGGCAGTGCCGTACAGGTCACAGTTGGTGACTCCGGCTGGATTGGATATTGAGCTTTAGAATCAGCCGTACAGGACCACTGCAGGGTCTCCGGTTGATTTATTATTTCACCTGATTTATGTTGATGCATTCATATTATGTTTTTGGCGCATGGCATGGCATATTTTCTAAAAGGTGATAAAGAATGGTGTTTTGAGATTTTTGAAGCTATATATATTTATATATGCTATTTTATGGGAAAGTACAGGTTTTACAGCGAGGGGTTAGAACTTTGATAAAGAAAAGTTTTGAAAAGACTTGTTTTACTGACCCACTCAATTTTGTTTTGCGCCCCTCCAGGTTCGAGTTAGAGCAGAGCTTTGGTGGCCACGAGGAATCCAACGGTATTCTGACAGAATTCACAATGGTATTTTTAAGCTTCCGAACTGTGTAAATGGTTACGTCACTCTCACGTGACGGCCAGCACGCCCTCCTTCGGGACGGGGTGTGTCAAAGATGATTATTTAGGAAAGACTTAAAAATAAAAGGTTCATATCGTTGAAATTCAAGTGAACCCGACATAGTCTCTATTTTTTTAGAAAGTAGGAATCACTCATCTCAAGCAACCTGGTCTAAGTAATATTATTATGCTATTAGTATTACAATATAGTAGTATGAGATCTGATTTTCACATAACCATTTTAGCCCCAATTCCAACAAAATTAACTTTTAAATTTTATTTCACTTGATTGTAATTGGTTCTTATTCAATCCGCCGAAACAAAATTAGGGACAAAGCAAAATAAGGTGTATAACCCAAGGGTGTCCTGAAGTGGCGAAAATATTCAATCAACATTGTATAGCTCAAAATAAAACTATTCTTTATTTATGGTCATCAGATTGAATGAATCAAATGGAAACAACAAACATATTAAAGGAGTGTGTGGAATAGAAAAATGATATGTGTTTATCTTTTTCTTATTAGCTAGTAGTATCTATCTCTATTTGTAGATGAGAGATTTCAAATTTGACTCACATTGATGGCAAGTTCAATAACTAATTATTATTACTGCCCTATTATGTGATTTAAACTTAAAAGCATCAGCCCTTAACATAGATTATCGTTGTACTAAAAATATTATTATTTAATACATAAATACAAAACATGAGCATAAAACCTTCTCGATTTGAAACCAAGGATATATATATTTTGGGAGTTGCCAAGAAAAACATCGATTTTATTTGTACTATCTTTGCTTGGAACACCTATTGAGGGTAAAGTTGCGTGTGCGTTTGATAAAAATAGCGGCGTCAAAGGTCATGAGGGTGAGCCCGTGAGCGAGTTGAGTACCAAAAGCCAAAGGGAAAGGAATCGGTGGTGGAATTTGGGAAATACAGACAAAGACCTTGTTTGGGTCAAATATATATGCGCGTTTTTTAAGGGGCAAGTCTCAAGTCTCTCTACTATCTCATCATTCCATGCATGCTTTTGACAACGTGCTGTGGTATTGTGGATGCCATGCATCCTCATATGAAACAACAAAATCGATCATTTTGTGTTTTGCTTTTGGTTATGTAGTGTTAAGGAGATAAATCACCCACATATAGTCAGTGGTGGATCCAAGATTCGAACATCGGGGGCCTCAACGTTAAAGATTTAAGTTTTTTAATAAAAACAGAGCGCGAAGTGTGCAAAAAAATTTCAGTTTATTCACTGAGACATTTCGTCGAACACTTGGTGGGCTTGTTGTCGTCAACCGAACTATGTTACGCACATGTCAACAGACATCGACATATACTGAAGCAATTTGAGGAGTGTTATCGATGCAACCTGCGGAGTGATGTCGAGATATGTCTAGATGGTGAGCACAAAAAGAACCTATTGTTATAAACTTAATTGGACTAAACTATCATTTAGTGAAGGACGAAATGTGTTTGGTAACAATACAGTTTGATGTAAGTTGCAAACGTGGAAAAAACTGCTTCCTATTATTAAGGAAATATGGATGACAATTGCGGAGATAACTTACATCCCACTTATTTGATGAAACTGTTGTTAACTGACAAAAACCAACTCTCCATGATAGAGGGAAGTTGGTGAATGTTGATCTATATGAGGACTCCCTGCTCGTAAAAAAAAGTTATGCGTTATTGGGTTCTATCATCATAAGAACATTAAGTCTTTTAACGAGAAGAAGATATCCTTTTTCTTGTTCGACAATGGCTGCCTCAGGTATCATGTTAACATCTGTTAGTAATCTAGGAAACTTGTTAATATTAAATACTCCTAGTTTTCCAACATTTGTTATCAGAGCCAAATTAACAAATCCTAGATTCGAATGTATGTGTCGAACTGCATATGTTTTTAGCATGTGAATTTTTATGAAATGTGTTGAACCAAAGCACATGACAGCATCGGCGGCAGCACTCATGCTTTCCATTATTCCATCCGACAACACATGACAGCACCGATACTTTCAATAAAATGCATGAGGTAGACTTGCCTCAGAAGTTTTTTTTTTTTTTTTTTTAATGTCATGCAGCACTTATGATAATATTTTGAATTCACCAAAGTGAATGATTTGGATGTATATTCTGGTTTAAAGATTCATTGCATGTTCATACTCTTTTCCAAAGGAAAGAATATATAAAATGCGTAAGGTTTCAATGAATCATTCCTTGTATAATCTTGTAATTATCTTGTCCAAAGACTTGATATATCTGTGATAAAAGATGATTGAAGTGATCAGAATGTACATGATGACTTTGAAGGGGTGTTTATATTTCTAATCTAAAGGGGATATATAAACATGTGTAAGTGAAGCATGAATTTAAAATTGTATTTAATGTTTTATTTGGCTACCTTAGCAGCATCATCTGCACTTAGCCTTTCATCGATCGAGCCTCTCAATGGGGGAAACTTCAAAAGGTGGAAACAAGACATTGAGATTTTGCTGGGCCTGATGGATCTCGATTTAGCACTGAGAGAGGATGAACCTGCACCGCTGACTGACACTTCGACTGCTAAGCAAAGA
The DNA here is from genome assembly GCA_024362995.1 of Heteromeles arbutifolia. Taxonomy (NCBI): domain Eukaryota; kingdom Viridiplantae; phylum Streptophyta; class Magnoliopsida; order Rosales; family Rosaceae; genus Heteromeles; species Heteromeles arbutifolia. Next base: position 29,147,977 of record JANCRC010000006.1, read on the forward strand.
TTGAAGCATGAAAAGTGGTAGAAAGCCAACAGGATGTCGCTCATGGTGATGAAAAGAACTATGAGTGAGACTGAGAGGTGGGATACCTGCATGTGACAAAGCTAAGGATTTTCTGGATTCAATTGAAGCAAAGTTCAAAGAGTCCGAGAAAGCCGAGATGGGTGAATTGATGACGACGCTGACCAGTTTAAAATTTGATGAAGGCAAAGGTGTAAGGGAGCACATACTGAAGCTTGTTGACACTGCAACAAAATTGAAGGACTTGGAGGTCCACAGTACCAATGCTTTAGTATGCGAAGAGGAATGAAGTGGCCTGCAACGAGAGCTTCCATATAATCCAATTGTTCAACTCCGGACTCAATGAGTTGGCTCGTAATTAATCCGGGTCTGGATCTTAAGCCAACACCATTGAAGCATAAGATTGAGAAGTGGAATAGCATGATCTACCCCAATTTCTCAACAAGAAAACGATACAGCGGTGAACAAGTCGTTCGACACACCGGACATGATCGAAGATCATTTAAGCAGTTGGAGATACCTGTGTGGAGATGAACTCGCACTTGCAGATGTTTGCTTGTTCACTACGTTAATCCGGTTCGATCTGATCCACAATTCGGTTCTGTTTTTTCTGCTCCTCTACTGACAGTTTGGTTTGCAGTAAAATGTTAAGAAAAATTAAGAACATCGTTCTATTACAGTAAAGGAAGAATATTTGTGGTTTAAAACTCATGAAATGTTCACATTCCTTTCCAAAGAAGGGGATGTATAAATTGTTAGAAGTTTCAATCACTGTATAGCCACGTTCGTTATCGCTGCAATGTTGCAACTCACTTTTGAATAGTGCGACTTAAGCTCCTCTTAGTCCTAGTTTGGATTCGACTGCCCTATTTGAGTCTGTGGGGATGGAGACCAGGGTGAGGATATTGGTCTAGAAGATTACTGGGTTGCCTCTGATATTCCGAACGGTACCAGCTTGGTGGACTATGTACACTGCTTCAATGGTTTTCTGGTTAATACTCTTCTTGGTTGTGATTATAATTGTTTGCGATTATAATTTTTTCACATAAAGCTTTTCTTTGTAAGTCTTATTCAGGAATGATCCCAACGGAAAACAACTAAGGCTGCAACATCTAGAACAAATAATCATGTTATTTAACCATTGGACAAATGTTTATTAAATCTTCACCAAAGTGAGATTTTATGGAAATTTTGGTCTGGGTGCTGTTCTATGTTTGCCATGGCATATAGGATGGTGGAAGAGGTGATATTACATGCTTGTGCCGAAACCATTCATGATGAGGAAGGCAGGCTCAAAAGAAACACCAACTTTGGTGCTGTGAACTTGGTGCACGAATCTCTGGAATTTGCTGAAATGTGGGAGTAAGAAACTCTTATATGAATTGCATGTATGAATGTGTATTTATATGTATTTGCATGGTTGTCAGTACGCCATTACAATTATGAAGTGATGGTTTAAGACTGAGTTGCAGTAATAAATATGCATGTGCTGAATTTTTATGATTATTCTGAGTTATATAGCTTATATATCACAAAGTGGTATATGATTTTCAATTCAGTAAAGGGAACTGTGATTATCCAAAGATGATCCATAAAGTTGATTGAATTGAATCATAGAAAAATGAACGTTGAAGTTCATTGAAAGTTTGACATCATACATATCAGATTAAAATGACAGTGATTTTAGAGTGCATGTGCCAATGAGCTGCACATGGTTTTCTAGAGTTCAATATTTGAACTAATACTGGTAGATGTGGGGAAGCAAGTTACGTGTAACTGGATGTGATCACTAAGGAGTCAATATTGTAATTGTGATAACATTTCGATTAAATGATTAGTTTATGTCCAAGTGGGAGAATGTTAGAAACTTAATTGGACTAAACTATCATTTAGTGAAGGACGAAATGTGTTTGGTAACAATACAGTTTGATGTAAGTTGCAAACATGGAAAAAACCGCGTCCTATTATTAAGGAAATATGGATAACAATTGTGGAGATAACTTACATCCCACTTATTTGATGAAACTGCTGTTAACTGACAAAAACCAACTCTCCATGATAGAGGGAAGTTGGTGAATGTTGATCTATATAAGGACTCCCTGCTCGTAAAGAAAAGTTCTGCGTTATTGGGTTCTATCACCTTAAGAACATTAAATCTTTCAACGAGTAGAAGATATCCTTTTTCTTGTTCTGCAATGGCTGCCTTAGGTATCATGTTAACATTTGTTAGTAATCTAGGAAACTTGTTAATATTATATACTCCTAGTTTTCCAATACCTATACCAAACATTAGAAGGGTTCTCGGAAGACCTTCACATGTATATTTTCCAAATTCTGAGTGGTCCTGGAACCACCTTTGTCCCATTGTACATCCCCCACTGCATATAACTACATACGTGCGAAAATCATATTTTTTTCTTGGCAGGTCTCAAGTCCAACTGTCATGAATAACAAGTTCATACCTACTTTTAGTGAAAGCTCAAATCCTTGTCATTCTATCAAAATTTACTAGTTGGTGTGTGCTTACTAGGCTACATCTCCCCTTCGACGAAAATCATCTACATACCACTATGATTGATCGTTTTCCACACTGTTTTGATTGTAATTCTGGGTCCAATTTACAAATTATCATCACACGTTTTATAGACAAACGATAACTACCCTTAACGAAATTCATTTGCTCGATGCAGTCTTGCAAATCAGCTGGAAATGATGCTATTAGGTTCAGAAAGTCATCGTCGAAAATTCACATTCGAATATATTTAATCACATTCGTATTAATTTAACAATGTATAAAAGTACATTTTTTGTATAAACGACGTATATAAGTAAATAAACATAAATTATATGATAATATTTGATTAATAAAGAGTTGATTGGAACTTATTGCGGCATGTAACTATCATGTTACGTGCATGCAGGTTTATATATGTGGAGGAGAAGTTTGTCAACCAGCCAGTCCACCACCACCGCCGTCAGCCGTTCCACCATCCCGAGACCTCAAAAACATAGTTAGAATTTGGGAATACACGCGCTTTTTTGGGTCTCACACACACATATAAGGTTAGGATTTGAAGACACACAGTTTGACACATGTTTTTTGTGGGGTTCATTTTGTTATGTATTTCAATGATATAATCATCTATCTTTATACGTTGCCTCAAAGAGTATGTCTAACAAAAATCAATCAATCCGAAGCAAAATATGACCGTTTGATTAAATTTAGTGTTTCTTTGTAGAACCATATTCGTCTATTTTCTTCACTAACAATGAATGTCTTAATGATTTTGGATTTGTTTAATTTTTTTCAAGAATGATCTACGAATAATGTACTAAAATATAAACAGTTCAGATCGTTGAAATATATTACAAAATTAGTGTCCAAAGGTCTGTTAAAAGCGTGTCAATATATAATATAAACTATAAATAGGAGTAGGTTACATCACCACCCTTTTTAATTAAATACATACATTCCTATTTAATTCAGTGGGATATCGTTCTGTAATTTAATTTGTACCGACCACGGTAGCAGTACCATACCACCCACCAATATCAACATATATAAATAAATAAATGAAATTGTTTTGAATTGGAGAATTGAGAGAGAGCTGGAGCATTCACAAATTGGTCAAATTATGAAACCGATCTAACAATCAAATTCAGTACAAACAAAAGGACAATTACGTGATTTGCAACAATACCAACATCTTTGTTTTTGAATATGATTCGATGCATCATAAAAAGCTAAAATATGTGTTACGGATGGTTAAACGCAGTGATTTTAGCTTATTCTCATTCTACTATTCCGACTATGAAACAGACAACCTGTTCATATTGATTACATTATCGACACTATCAACGTTATGTGTGTTTAAAACAATCATAATTGCATATACATCAAACTAGCGATGTTTCAAACAAGAAACGTACTACCATGTTATCAATTACATTATTATCGATTATCTTGATGAGATGCGTGTCCTTTAATAAAAACGGGGGAAAGGGGATACCGTGCACAGAATTGCTGCTACTTCTATAGCCATTGCCATCGTGTTTCTTAACATTTTTTATCTGGTCAACAAAAACAAAGAGAACGCACACAAAGCATGCTGGGTAAAACTCAATCGTACTAACTGCACCATTAATTTCAAAATTCAAGTATTTCCTTCTGCTTCCTAACATTTTTTATCCACGATTCGTTTCGGTTCTAAAATCATAAACCTCTGCAGTGTACATCGATCAGGCATAATTAACTGAAGCACACCAACTAGGACAAAAACCACTGGAAGGGAAACACTGAAGCAGCGGACATTGACGTCTGCCGGAACAAAATGGTGTGGTTCAGAAATTCAAGTTCATGAAACCCAGAAAATGGCTTCCAAAACACAATCGGTTTAATGTGGATAGCCACACATATAAACAAAAGAGTCAAAAAAATATTCTCGCCCTTGTCAATGTTCTCCCAAGTTATTTGACAAGCAGTTCCTCCCCACAGAGGATGAGGAGAGAAATAATGTACAGTCTCTAACTTCCTGAAAGAAAGCATAGAAAACAAAATCACAGATAAGAAACTGGCATAAACTCAAAAAAGCCAAAAAATTCTATGAATCCCAGCATAACCTAAAACTTAAGTGAAGAACGTCGGTACACACATGTAGCACCAAATCATTCTATGAACCATAAAATAACTTGTAACTAACCTCAATCCGGAGAAATTTCTGCGTTGAGGTGGTAAAATTAAGCACTTGCAGCCAATGAGGAAGCTCTGTAGCATGCTCTCTTTGCTGCACGAACAATATCTTCGACCTGTAAAAACAGATAACCAAGAAGTAAGTGGCACAACCTATAACCAAGTCAATGGGAAGAAACCAGCAACTGAATGACTGTTGCACCTACTGACCAACTACAACGCAGTACCTATTTCATTGGAGAACTACAGGAATACGCCATACACTTATAATGGATACAAAACATAACAATCTGAAAGGGAAACTAACCTGAGGAACAGCCAGTCGCTCCAAATTGGCTGCATAAGGCATGGGAACATCAGCCCCAGCAATTCTCTCAACCGGTGCATCAAGATAACCAAAGCTATCCTCAACAACAGATGCACTGTTAAGAAGTAAACAGTGTTAGCATACATGGTGTCTAAAAATCACTCAGCAGGGTAACATTTAATAGTAAATAGACGGACCAGATTTCAGCACCAACACCATGCTGAGGAAACCCTTCTTCAACTGTCACCAGTCTGTTGGTTTTCCTGACTGAATCATTGATAGTTTTCCTGTCGAGAGGACGAATTGACCGCAAATTTATGACCTACAATAACACAAATGGTCAATGCCGTCTCTATTACTAAAGTACTATCAAGATTGTGCTGTTGCACAAATTTACCTCAGCACTGATTCCTTCCTTAGCGAGTATCTCAGCAGCCTGAATACCAAACAACAGAATTAATCCACTATTGTAAGGGAGGGATAGAGACGCTGACTGAAATCCAATGACTATAAACAAAAATTTTGTAAAAGTGGCTAGAAACAATACACTTATAACATCCCTCTAAGGCCTTTTTTTTTTTTTTGGTCTGTAAAATAAAAGGAAAGTGGGGGATTCCAGACGCTCCCCATTATTCATGAATATAATGGCCATTTTTTTAAAGAGATGAGTAATAGGCAGTCAAAAGACTAATGCAACGATGAACAAATCTAAGCAACAAACCCAGCAACTTGAACAATACAAAAACAAAGATTTCACCCACGATTAACTCAAATTATCCAGTGAGTATCATCTACAGAGGCCCAAGCCTAAGATCGTTCAGCCAACTCTAAAGCTAAAGCCTTTTGGGTCAAGGTTGAAGGTGTGGGTAGTTGCTGAGAGTCAAAATCAAGGTTTATTAGTTTGGTCAAGTATTATCAAGTGTCTAGTTAATTGGGTCTTAGGAAAATGCAACGCCTTAAAAAAATTTCTACGAGTCTTCCTATTATTAAAAGAGTCGTCTAGGATTTTGAAGAGTCTTTTCATATTTCTATAAGTTATTAAGTGTTATGATTGAAGCCTATAAATAAGCCTATCTGCTGTAACCTAAATCAGTATGGATTGAATGAAAATTTGAGTGTATCTTGGTACCTTGTTATCTCCTCTATCTTCTTCTAAATTCTTCTCCTCTTCCCTGTTTCTCTAAAGATTACAGCAACCCTAACCTGCTTTGTTCTCTAAATATCCTATTTCTTCAAATTTCTATCATTATCAGCCACTATACGAAAACCCTGATCACCCACCCCTACTCTGTCCCGCATCACATATTCACAACAGCAGAAAGGTCTTTATTGTCAAAAGCTACGATCAATTTTCCAGGCAACTTCCATTTCAAATTTTCCGTCATTTTATCAAGTACCAATGAGCATGCATATGACAATCCAGCTCTAACTTAATATCAAATTACGTCCTATTGCATACAACATCCTGGCAAAGAGGGAGGTATAGTAAACAAACCTGTAGAGAATAGCCAACCATTTTTGAGAAAGCTGTAATAGTGACATCCTTTCCTACTCTCTCAATCTGTGTTTAATTATATAATAATAAGAAGGCAATCATCTATGGTAGAGAACATAAAAAGTTGGAAATCTGAGTGGAATCAACAATCATTTTCTGATAGCATTCCATTAGCTGATGATCACCTTAGCTTTTCCAATTGGGAGGCAAAAACTGGAATCAAGAACTTCAGCTGAAATGGGAAAGGACTCACCATATCTGAAACAGAAAATTGAATCAAGACCTTAAGGTTTCACTTGATAACAAACACTAGCATCACAATATCCTTGCGGTGGATTACTTACAATATCTCATTTTCAAGGAAAACAACAGGATCAGGGTCCCTGATGGCAGCTTTTAAGAGTCCACGAGCATCTTCAGATGAATAAGGAGTCAAAACTTTCAACCCAGGGCAGGTTGCATACCATGCTGCATAACACTAGTACGACAAGCATATCATAGAATTGTCAAAATTCATTCGCTATTCACTTAGAAATGAAGGCTAAATACGCTGTGGATGTGGGTAAATGATAGATCAGGAACAAACAAAAGGTAACATATGAAAGATGGCAATGTAACAAAGTATTAAATAGACTTTAAAGAAAGGGCGTGAGGAACAATACTTGAGAATGCTGGGCACCAACACCAGCAGCAGCACCGTTTGGTCCTCTGAAAACAATGGGCACATTTATTTGGCCAGCAGACATATAATTTGATTTTGCAGCAGAATTGATGATGTGGTCAATTGCCTGCCATAAACACCAGAACAGAATCCTTTTAAAGAAAAATAAATTCGACCAACTGGTCTAGACAGATGATAAGAATCTTCAGTCAGCATTTAGATGGAACTTTCAGAGAATCCCAAAGAATCTTCAGTGCCAAGACATCAACCACTGACTATAACATTAAAACTACAGTATAAAAAATTTCCAAAGATTATAACCAAAAAAAATCTCAAACCTGCATTGAGAAGTTAAAGGTCATAAACTCTATAACAGGTCTCAAACCATAGTAAGCAGCACCAACTCCAATCCCTGTAAACCCAGCCTGCAAAAGGTAAAAAAAGAAATGAGATTAGCAACTACTAACACTAATGTATACAAACAAACCGGCCCAACAAAGCCTCAAGGCCCTCAACCTTAGAAGACACGTACATAAAAGGGAAGAACATTCATGATTTTACTCAAGCACAGAAGTAATAAAATAGAATTAGCACGGCACTCTAAGTAATATGACTAACCTCGGTGATTGGGGTATCACGAACCCTGTCAGGGCCATACTTGTCCAGAAGTCCTTTGGTTATCTACATGCAATGGAGGACAAAAGGAAACTGTTAGACACATGTATGCTTACATGAGTTCTTATGAAGATAACACAACAAATAAATAAATGCATTTCTTCGGTAAATAATTCTAACCTTGTAAGCACCTTGATATTCCCCAACCTGCATAACAGAAAGACCAACCATCAGGGTTATGAAAAATAAATTCTGTTGGTTTCTCAAATCACAACAAATACAACCCCCTAAACCCTATCCATGCATCCTCACCTCTTCACCCATCAAAAACACTTTTGGGTCCGCAGACATTTCCTCATCGAGCGCAGAGTTTAGAGCATCCCTCACTGTCATCTGTGTGCGTAATTTTCATTTAAAAATATATATTAAATGCCTACGAAAATATAAGGTTTAATAATACAGGTTTTTCTCAAGTACATAATTGGGGGAAAAAATAGTGAAACTTGAAACTTTAGCATTGCAACAAACATGGACAGAAAACCAATCCCCCAAAAACTGGGAGTTTAATAATACAGGTTTTTCTCAAGTATATGAACAATAAGAACAAGTGAAAATCCAGAACTAACATTACCTCTTTCGCCGAAGATGCGAAACCCCTCATTGCCGAAATGGCGGGGCGGATCCTCTGCCCCAAAATCTGAACCAACACAAAGATTAGGCAGTAAATCACATAATAATAACTTAATCAAGTGTTTTATATAATTAAAGTTCATAAATTGCAGAAGCACAGGGTGTACCATAGCTGATGAGCTTCCAGCTCCCACTTTTTGCCTTAAATTTCCCAACATCTTTGATTCTTTCACACAAAATTAAACTGAAAGCAAAAAAATAAAAAATAAAAAAATACGATTTAAGAACTGAACATTTCAGTGAAAGCATTGAGAGAGATGAGGAGGAATAACAAATGATTTACTGGAATTATGGAAATAAAAAATCAGATCAAAATTCGAACAGAAATAAAAAATACGAATTAGGGATTGGGAGGGGACGAACCTGTTTGGCGGATTGGAGCGGGGATCGGATCGACGATGCGATGCGTAATAAATGAGCGTCGAGGGAACGGAGCAGCAGAAGCCAACACTTTCTTTCAATTGCTAAATACTATTCAACATTTTCGACTTTTTATTTCACTGATTTTTGTTTTTTTTTTTATTCGGAAATTCCGCCAAGCACTGCGGGTTTGGTAAAAAAAAAAATATTATGAGGGACAACCAGCCACAAATGGAAAAATTAAATAACACAATTTATCTTGATTTTCCTTGCTGGCATCAAAATTAACTACAAAAGGTAAAGCCGTAATTGTGTAGGAATATAGGGTTATAAATGAACGACAATCTTGGTTGGCGGTTTGGAACCGGACACGTGGAGGCGCAGACAGCCGTGTAAAGCATAGGGAGTGCTTTCAAATTGATTGTTAATGTCAGCTAGCAGTAGTACATATGCCAAAAGGATTTTATTTGGATTCTTTTTTGTGAGAATTCTAGATATTTGTGAATCGTGTACGTTTATTATACATAATCCAATTAGTTTTTATTAAGTATTGTTTGTATTTAATTTTAAATAAAAATATTTAAAATAATTTTTAACCTTACGAAGTACGATGAACGAACATAATTTACAAATTCCCAAGATTTTCGTAAAAAGAATCAAACGAGGATCCGGATTCGTACACATGCATGTTGTACATCTGTACACATGCCGTGCAAGTGCACAATTCAAAATTTTCAAAAAATAATAAAAAGAGAAAATATAAAATGGTTGTTAAAATTGTTGGTGACAACGACCTTTCAATTTTCGTTGCTGATTAATATCTTTAGTCATTCTTTTTAGAGTAAATTGTAGTAATGATTTTTCAATTTTAATTAAATTAGGGCAATGGTTCCTTAATTAAAACTTCATTATCATTAGTCCCTCAACTCATCAAAATGTGTAACTATGGTTCTTTTCGTCAACTTCGTCAGAATTTTGTCAAAATGAGTTATGTTGGAAAAACCATTGCTACAATTGAGTTAAAGCTTGAAGGATCATTGCTCCAATTGAGTTAAAGTTGAGGGATCATTTCTCCAGTTGAATTAAAGTTGAGAGACCAATGGTAATAGATTTTTAGTTGAGGGACCATAGCTACACGTTTTAATAAGCTGAGGGACCAATTGTAATGTATTTTTAGTCAATGGACCATTGCTCCAATTGACTTAAAGTTAAGAGACCATTGCTACAGTTTACTCTTATTTCTAAGTAACTATTTCGTCAGTAAAAGTTTATTTTATATAGAAGAAAAACTTAGAAGAGAAAATTGGGCGACTGATTGCCTGGATGGAAGGTTTTGAAAAAAAAAATTATTCCGTTTTTAATTTACTATATTGTTCATAACTTAGTTTGATTCCTTTTCTTTAGTTTTGGTGACAAAGTTAATTTGGTATATTCATGCTCTTTTAATTAACAAAAACATATTTTTGTTAAAAGGTAGTGTAGATACACCTCTTTAACAGAATGGACGTCACTTGGGTGATGACACTGTTGAAATCCCACATTGGCTAGAGAAAGAAATAAAGAAGAGTTTAAATATCATAACCTCACTCCAACTAACACCAATGTCTTTTTGTGATAAACCCCACACCTGACAGATTATGCAAATGGTAATTACCAAGTTGGGGATATTATCGATGTTGTTGAAGTTGGGTATTCGGCCCGTCTATCTGATAATTCAACAAGGTATCAAAGCCATGGAGTGGGCCTGTTCTGTACTACCACGTGATGGGCGGGTCCCCTTGATCCCACACAATGATGGTGGGTCCATTGGCCCTGCATGTAGGGTAAGTCCCTTGGCTCCACGTGGTTGCCGATGTGTAGATCTCCCACGGGAGACCCACTAATTGGATCCCACGTGATAGGGCATGTTGAAATCCCACATTGGCTAGAGAAAGAAACAAAAAAGAGTTTAAATATCATAACCTCACTTCAACTAACACCGAGGGCTTTTGTGATAAAACCTCACACCTGATGGATTATGCAGGTAGTAATTACCAAGTTAGAAACAATATCGATGTTGTTAGATTTAGGCTATCGGCCCGTCTCTCTAATAATTCAACAGACATTGTGTGGACATCAATATCTCATCGCTTGGTTGAGGGAAGGTAATGCATTTTATATGTGTATATCTTATCTCTTATAGCAAGACGCATTTTGGGTATAAGACCTAAGACCAAAACTTTGCGAGCCGACCCCAGGGCAAAAAATATATTGCTGGAGAATGAGTTGTGACAACTTAAATATGTGAGACTTACTTGTGTTAAAGAGGTCATTAACAATACGATCAATAAACGGGATTTAAATAGCAGCATTCAAATATATATAACGTACATATCTATTTAGTTTGAATTTTTACTTTATTTTTTTCAACAAACAATATTATTTAAATTAAGTGGATGAGGTGAATTTAACCTCACAAGAAGTTAGCAATAATATGATTCAAATTCGTATTTTTCAATAATCGAGAGCAAGATCTCTCACTTAAAAGAGAAATTTATATTGGAAGAAAATCTCTTGTTGGCCGTACAATGTTGATTGAAAACTGTACACTGTTTCCTAAAAACAGAAAGGGACAAATTAATATTTGCAATTATAGGGGCATGGGGTAGGCTGAGTTCTTCTGCTAAAGGAAAATGAAGGAAGGTAGGTAGGTAGGGAGCGTAGGGTGGTGACAACGTGGATTCAACTACCAAGGGAAGCAACTGTTCTATTAATAATAATTGTAAATAAATAAATAAAATTTGGCCAAACTGATCTATAAAATTAACATAACTTCTCATTTTAGTTTTTAAGATTTAATCATCAATCATTTTGATCATTCAGTGAAAATTTCTGTTAAATAAGGACCAAAATGATAAAAATGCCCTCAAATTTTGTCAAACAATTTTTGCCCATTGTTAATTAAATTGAGAGTATTTTTATCATTTTTGTCTTCATTATAAAAAGATTTCTTTACGGAGTGATCAAAATAATTGATGATAGACAAACTTAAGAACCATATTTATTTCAAATCTCATAAACCAAAGTGATAAACTATGTTATTCTCATAGACCGTTTTAGCTAAAATATAAAAAAAAATTCAAAGGGTTGTTTTGTGGCCATCCAAAGTGGAGCGAATCTTTGTCTTCTTACCCCAACTTCACCTAAGTGCTGTTTATTTGGCTCTAAATAAACTGGAACAGAAGTCCAATTTTGACTTGCACAACTCAAAGATATTTAGTTTAATTTCCAATTAGACATATGAGGAAGGTATGTTGATAAAAAAAGTGGCCCCTTTAAAATTCACAGCCAATGGTATTTATATAGCAATACTTGTTGGCTAGATGTACATGAGGCATACTATATCCTGAAAATTAAATGAAGACACATTTGGGTCTAAAAATTATCCGCGTAAATCGGCCGACCTACACCACAAGGACAATAACTCTTAAAGATATGAATACCAAACTCTGAATTTGGAACAAACATGTTTTTCATTTTGGTATATGAGAAGCGATAGATCCCAACATTAAAACAAAACATAAATGAATTTAGATTCAGAAACCCACACAATATCTTTTTGCATTAATTGGTCCACGCCGCAAGACGACTCTCAAAGGGCGGAGCCACAATATGGTTGGAGTCAACTGTAGCCAACCCTTATAGGCATTCCTAGCTCCGCCGTTGATTGCAATTGCAAATATTTTACATGAGAGTTTCTTTGAGGAAGGGAAAATCACATATATAAGGACTTGTTTGATAAATATTTCATTTTTTGCTTTAATCTTTTATAATGATATGGAACAAAAGTATGTGATATAATTGGAAGAAGTGTGAAGGATATATGGTGGAAGAAATGTGAAATGAATGATAATGGAATGAGACACAAAATAAAATTTAAAACCCGAAACTCTTTTAATTTTCAATTAATTGTTTTCATATATTCTCCTTTATTTCTCCCTCCTCCCTCCCCCCATGTCCTTTCATTTCATCATTCTTTACTTAAAACTTCTGTCATTTATTTTCCCTCTATATCAAGCATCAAACAATGAAAGCTAAATACTACTGAGTAAAAACGAAATGTTTATCAACCGAACATTGAATTAAACTTAGAAAGCGCAATCCCCGTGGCCTCATATGTGCAATTGACGAGTAAAATCAAACTCAAGTCAGAGCCCATAACATTTATGAAAAGAAGCCACAGGCCCATGACCCATGACCCATGACCCAAGAGCACAGTGAGTCAACTTAAAAAGCTGTTAACAATCTACAAACAATTACTTATCCGGTAATTAGGAAAAGTAGTTCAATGCGACGGTTTGGCCGAGTGGTCTAAGGCGCCAGATTTAGGCTCTGGTCCGAAAGGGCGTGGGTTCAAATCCCACAGCCGTCAATATGTTTTTTACTATTTTTTGTATAACCATAGACTTTTATGCTGATTCTAACTCACCACTCTATTTTTTATCACCATTTAAGCTTAAAACCGCAACAGCTTAGCAAACAATCACTCTCAGCTAAAGAAAAGACGTCACCAAACAACTTTTAGCTCAAGTAGTTTTGGATGGAATGATGAAGTGGTAAATTTTAAGTTCAAATTACCTTTCAGTAAAAAATGACGCTCACAAACCTCGTTGCATTTAATTAAGAAAAAATAATTTGTAGTTAAACGATGTAAAACAAATTTCTTTCTTTATTTTTCTTTGACACGAACAAAGATTTTTCTAATTAAATGGGCTAATGTGATATTTCGTTAGTGATACTGCCATAACCGCTGCATGTCACATGGATCATAATTTCGTATTTTTGTGGAAAAATAATTTTTGCACACCATTTTTATTCTTTTTTACTCTTGTTTAATTCTAGCATTTTGATGTAAAAAATAAAAAATAATCATAACATATAAATAAATATGCATGTGCAGAAAAAGAGAAGACATGTATGCAAGCCCAAATGGGCCAGATTGACCTCTATTGAGCCCAATATCCGAAAGTGTAAGTAAGCCCAAATATTGTTTCGAAAGTGTTAATGGATCAACGAAGCCCAATTTCTGTAAAAACCCAACGAATCCAAGAGGAGATCCAAAACAGAGGGCAAAAAGAAGGGGAGGAGAGAGAGGGAGAGAGAGAGAGATGGCGGGTGCGTTTTGGGGGACGCGAGTGCTGGAGATAGTGAAGAAGCACGACTCCGGCGGTCTTGTTTGGAAGAGAATAAAGCTGACCACCACCCGTAAAGCCAACGCCAAGAAGCGCCTCCTCCGCGTTTGGCAGGTTCTCTTCTCCCTTCTTACTGTTCCATATCATTTCTGATCTGTCAGCCTGTGATTAGGGTTTTAGGGTTTAGGGTTTTACTGAATACTTGAGATTTTGGAGCTATTACTTGCTTGAAATCGGATTATTTGATGTGAAAAGTTATGTGGCGTGTAAATAGTAGTGCATAAACCTCAGCATTTGTTGAAGGGCTGTTGATTTTAGACATGTGAAAACTGAGAAATTTCCATTTGGGTTTTCTAAATCATTAGGTCCAACATAAAAAGACGAGGAAGTGATTGAGTTTGGCGACTTTGGTCTCGATAAATGACCATAGTATTGGATTCATTGGAGTAGTGGTATCCTTTCATATTATTCATGTAATCGTAATTTCTGGTCGATTAACCGGGTGTAATAGATGAAATGCCCTATGAAGGAAACTGTGTGATGTATATGCAAAAGCTTGTTTGTTCGTAGTCATTGAGCTTAAACATGATTATCATTTAATGTGATCCCACTAATACCGGACTGATTGTTTTTCCTTGGAATTCTATTTTCTTCAATCATCTTTTGGACCCTAATTATCAATCATTGATTCAGTCTAATTCTATTGTGGTGTTTTTGGAGGTACCAAGGACTTATGCTACATTAGTAAGACATGCATTACAAAACATTATATAGAGGGATTTGAAATGACTAGATGCAGGATTTATATATGCTTAGTTGAAAGGAGTCATTTGAAAGTTCTTTGTTTAGCGGCTTTGAAATGATCATGTAGTGCATTTCAAACCCTCTATCTAATAATTTGTTGTGCATTTCTTACTAATGTAGCTTAAATTCCATGGCACTTGGAAATCCCTCATCCAGACACACCATTGTAGTTTTTGCGGGTTATATAATATTCATTCAATGAAAAATGTCAAGTGCAGGTTTTGGCTGCCTGTGGAGTCTATTCTGTACTATACGGGTCTTTCTGTACTATACGGGTCTTTTCACCTCTTTTAGAATCCTGTCCATTTCAATCATAGTCTACTTGCACGGTCTAATCCATGTGCTTATGCCTTTACCATCTCCCTCTAGTATCTGCTTCTGTTTACAAGAACGTCAGGTTGTGGGTTGTTCCATGAAGAGCTACTTCGTATATATACATCTAGATGAAAGCACCGCTAGAATATTGATATTACAATGTACTTATGGAGTGTGTCTTATACTTGTACACTCAAAATTCTTTGTTGGGATTAATGTTGTGTCACAAAATTGGGTGATCTGTTAGACTAGACTGATATTGAACTTCTGGAAATGCCACTTTCCTTGCAGAATGAAGCTGTCCTGAGGGCATGTGCAGAAACACCTTCACAGTCATCGGGTGCTGCTACTGTTGGAGTGTCTGAGAAGGAAAACACAGGTAGCCAATAATGTGAGTAAGGAAGCTAGGCAAACCTGGATGCATTAGTTCAGGAATAGCAATGCTATAAATGTCAACTATTTGTTATAATCTTCGACTGAATGCTATCCTGAACTTCCATTTTGATCTTTCTATTTCTAGAGTTGAGCGTTTAAGTCCTGGACTGAAAACGATTGTGGTCTTGTATAACGTGGATGACTCCGATGATCAACAAGACTATTCTGTATTGCTTGCTGTCAATGTGTATCTCCAATATGAAGCTTATTGGTTTATGGTAGCTGTATTGCCCGGTAGGATTGTGTCTCTAAGCACGTCATTCAGTAGTCAATGCCAAAACTAAGCTGGCCGTAAGCTGAGATTGGCTGTCGGATTTCAGGACATCTTAAGTGATTTTACTTTTAAAACTCATGAAATGACTATTCTTTATGGAGGAAGTATCTCTAGGCCCACTGTAATGTTTACGTCTAAATATTGTTTGAAGAATTAGGAATTTTATAGTCGAAAGGGATCGTTTAGTGAAATTGCATCAGCAAGTTATCATTGCTAATGAAAAGTCCGCCCTTGGTTTGTAGGGCTGATGGAATTAGATTATCTTTTAAGGAGGGAATCTTTGCACTCCCAAACATAGGATAATACTGAGCATTGTCATAGGATGTTGTGTGGTCCATGTTTTTGTGTATAAGACAACTGATAAACCTACTGATGAAATGTGGACACAAAAAACACCGAAAGACGGGTTGAAAAATCCTTCTCGTTCCCAACCCCTTCTGTAGTATCTAGTACAGACTTCAACATCGGAAAACTTAATTAAATTAGTTCATTTTTCGTTGTCTGCATGTGTCGCTATTAACTCATAGAATATGAAGAGAGATGCTTGAGGCCATTCATTGGTGATGAGTTTATGGTTTTTACACGCAACCATATATGATTTCATTACATGAGCTTGATGCTCCTCCATGGAAGATCTTATGTGTGTTCAATTTCATATGTACGTCTTTGTCTTTTATTTATAGTATACAAGATTTATGCAGCAGGGAAATCTAAGATATTTGACAATTTAGTGCATCTTTGGATGTTGAAATGTCTCACTTTCTGCTTGCCAAAAAGATGGAAAATTGATCATCTTTTAGTGCAGGGAAGAAAAGGTGAGAAACTAATTGGTCATCATGGAGGTTGTTGCCGTCCCTTGTTTCCTGTCGAGGAGCTCATCACCTCTAAATCCTTTAATTCTTTAGGAAAGAAATAATTTCCGCTCGTCCGGGTTTTTCTTCTGCGCACTTATGTTTATTTTTGTTTTTAACGCAAGTGTGCAACGGAGGCATGTGGAGAAGTTACTTCTCCTGGAATAAGCTCAGAGAGAAACTTCAGCATAGGTGAGATTTTTTAATATGTCAGAAACATGGCTTGATACACTAAGTGTCATAATACTGATGGTTGGATGCTTTAACACAAAATTCTAACTACTTATTTTATGACAATGGATATGCCGGATTGAGTTTTTGACACACTAAAAATTTCCTCCAAGGACACCCAGATATCATCGACCCCCATTTAAATGCCTCATAGGGCACCTACCCACTTATTAAATGCCTCATTTAAATATACCAACAAAAACTATCCAACCCTCTTGAGATTCTCAAACATTGGATTCCCTTTAGCTGTGCAGTTTTAGTTCCATCTCTACTTCCCTTTGTCACGATTTGGGTAGGGACATATTAGTCCTAGTCTTTTGCCTAATTGACAAACTGTCACTGTAGTTTACTCCATCTTTCTTTTAAACCCTTTAATTTATTACACTCGTATAGTTTTGTTGCGGGTGGATTATCCCGTCGTTGGTTATAAAACGAGCGTGAGCCTTACGCTTCCCGTCATCCTATTCGTGTAAGTTAAGTTGAGGTTTACAATAATTAAGATTAACTGTACATAACCATCTTGCTCGTTTGGCATGGAGTTCTAGAGAGAACCTTCACTAGCAATGGGAGGTCCACCCTCATTAATTTTAATGTTGGACATTATTTTTTTGATTAGTGTTTGATTTGACCATGCCATTAGAACTGGTTTAAAAATTGGAGATGTCTCTGTTGCATAGATCCTAAGCAACCCCTCTTAAAACTTAATTTTCTCAACAACAAAAAAAGGAAATAATATAGAAAACTGGTTAGTTGTGGAACTGATCAACATACACAAATTGATAAAATACGTACCCTGTCCGCTTGGTAATGTTGTTTAAAATGGCAGATTTGCCCTTCCTTGGAGAGACGATAGAGACCCCAAACTACCCCTCAATTCGGATGATCAACTTTCATGACACGACGTACCGTCATTGTATTGCTTCGTATTAATAATATAAAATTATAGAATGATATTTGCTGAAAAATATATTATTGTAATGAAACAATATAAAAGAATCTCTTCCAAAAACGTATTATTGACACGAAACACTAGTGTCGATAAGTCGGCGCCATAGATGTCCTTATGCGACGGGGCAAGTGTGTTTCTTTAGTGATTGACCTAATCAGTTCGTAGCTGTAGTGTGTGGTCTACCACGACGGCCTGCCCACGTGATTGACAATTTGAGAACCCAAGTCAGCAATCCACAATCCAATCCAATCCTCTCTCTCTCCTCTCTCTCTCTCTCTCACATACACACAATTTTTATTTTTATTTAATTATTTTTTGTGTGATGAAATTGAAAAGAAATATATAGAAAAAGTGACGTGAAGAACTCCAAAAGCAAAATAGGTGATTCTAAACCAGTGTCAAAGAAACTTTGGTCGGCATATATTTTTATTTATTTATTTTTCTAAAATATATTTAATTTTGTAGACAAATTGCCCTCTCAATTATGCATTGATCAGAGGAGAAATGATAACGGAACTCCTTTAAAATCAGACTATCTATGAATTATTTGCTTAATATATTTTATAATATTAATTCAAAAAATAATATTAAACTACAAGATGACAAATAATTTTACAAAAAATATGATTTTTGAAAAAGTTTTCGTAATATTTCTAGGGAGTGATAATCAAAGGTTTCATCATATTATTATGCCGTCCTTTGTCCACTTGATGTCCACTTGGCACTCGATGATGGGGTTGTGGCCCATCCTCATCAAACCTATCCAACCTATGATATCATCATCATCCATGCCTCATGTTTGTACAGGACTACAACCAACCTTGTAGGTTTTGTCCCATCATTTTTTTACAATTTTTTTCTCTTGTTCTTAGAATTAATCACGTTTATAAATTGACCTTTCAACTTCAATGAAAGAAGCTAAATTCAAAGTTAAAAGCTCGTTTTAGATCCCTCTTTGTATTTTCAAATAGAAAATTAGATGCGTAAGGGGTTTATACTTCTAGATGATTCCTAAATTAAGAATTTTTAATAACTTTTTGGTTAGATATTGTATTTACGCTCCATTTCTTCCTCTTAGTACAACATAACAGTATCAAAGAGTTTTAAAAGTGACATGACTTTTTCATGAAGACGTTGTAATTATTAGTCAGAGTAGAAACTGTCGCGGTTAAGAAGTTACAATCTTTTAAATAGGAACTTGCTAATCTATGAGTATACCATGAAGTTAGAAAAGTTGTAACTGTGAACCAACCCTTTAAAACGAAATAGGCACAAGAAAAAAGTACCAGCCCAGATGAACCTACAAAAACGAAGTGGTTCCTCCGTAACCAATCATCCATAATATCAAATAAATCATTTTCGTCTTTGATAAATTTACTAAGAACTATAGTCATAATGATCCTCCTATTCTACCATTTTTGAACACCTCACAACATTTTTCGAACTTTCGAGGCTATACCCATGTATGAGGTATATTATCAAAAATATTTCAAGCACAAATTTCTTTTTTCAACAATTAAGACGATACGCTCTATTTGTTATGTTAGGTGATTCTTAGTATAAAAAATTGTGTAAAAAAATAATGTCACAAATCTGCCATCTAATTTTTTTTATTTTTTACTTAAAAAAAAAAAAGTGATAACAAACTACCATTATCCGCCATCTAAATTTAATTATCATTATTACATATTATGACGAGGGATCCTATGATGAGTTGTGTGTGTACTTTGTGTCCATGGCATTCATAATATTTTACTGATGATTTTTTTGGGCCAATAATATTCTACTGGTGATGGAATCAACTACATCAGGCTCCTGGCTCATGCATGCGCGACAGGTGTTGAAAACATGCAGTAAATATAATTTGTATTAAGTAATAATTAGGAACTAATTAATTATAAAATTATCAAAAATTAATGCAAGTCAATGTTGCCGAGTGGTTGGAGGATTGCATTAGTGGGACTCAGGAGGATTCTCGCCGGATATTTTTTGTGAAGATTCTGGAAATTCTATAATCATATCTGTTCATCGTACATCGTACGGTTAGAAATTATTGTAAATTTTTTTATTTAAAATTGAATATAAACAGTACTTGATAAAAATTGACCGTATAATGTACGATAAATAGATGTGATTGAAGAATTTCCGAGATCCTCATAGAAGATCCGTCTAGGATGCTCACTCTTGGAGTACAATCTTTCCCCTAATCTGGGCTAATTTGTTGTCTATCAGAGTTATAACTCTGTTTGGCTTAAGAATAAGAGGCATCGTTTACGTAAACTAGCAGGAATAAATGCGCAAGAAATCAAGTGCTTTTAGGAAATTTAAGTTGTCTGATTGATGGGACGTATCCGTTTTCAAAACTTGGGACCCTCTCCCAACTGGCCATATCCCATTTTTCTTTTCAATTTGCAGCGCTGGTCCCTGCTAAGCAAACATTCCACTGTATTTTTAGTCGCTTCTCTACTTTCACCAACTGGTCTTTTAGATTCAAAATTTAGTTAGCCCCGTTTCCCTACATCACCAAACCTGCATTCGTACAAAAAAAACTTCGGTAAGGCTATTTGATTAGATTAGTGTTCACATTGAATGAAATTAGCGTAAAGTTTTGAAACCAAAATACAATAGGTCTTGTGTCTTTCGAGATATGACCTACAAATGAAGAGAAATTTCGATAGGATCTGTCACCATGACAGCTCTCACACTAGACGAGATTAGTGGAGCCAAGTGGAACCCTATAGCGATCCCCGGCTGCTCTGCACAAGTTTTTCTCCTATAAGATCCCTTTTTCTTGTAAGACACAAAAAAAAGTACAAAATTGCAACAAATGTTTGTGGGAAAACTAGGTCAGAATGTCTGTTTCTTGGGAATAAGATTCCGAGGTTTAATCTTCCGTGATGCAGATTGGAGTGCATTTGAAGATTTGCGAGAGAGAGAGAGAGAGAGAGAGAGAGCCGGCTTTGAATTTGATTCTTGGAGATTCGATTTCGAACCATCTGAAAACAATGTTTCGGAATTGGGTTCCTTTTGAGTGTGAATTTGAACTTTCCACACAGGGAGAAATGGAACCTCGTGCGAAGGTGACGATCTTTGCAGAGATAAAAATTATTCTAAATTCTTCTGCTCCTCCCCAAATCTAAAGACTCCCTTTAGAAAATTCCACGTTACATTTTTTACACTTTCACTTTGCTTTTTACTCCTCTTTGGATCACTTTTCAACACTTATTCCTTGAAAATATATACCCTTCTATAAAGAAATTCTGCTGCGTGATATGCAGAAGAACATGTTCAGATTACAAGGATTTTTTTTCGATATCTGAAGAGTATCTCATACCACTGAGCATTCTGGAATTTTTGGATTATATAATTACCCGAAATCGTTCCAACCACTCAAACAAATAGAGAGAATGGAGAATGGTTAATATGCGCCACTGTTAGTCCAAACGAATGGAAATAGAACGTAAATACATCAGATATTAGAAAATGCGGGATTTGATTACATAAATTATAAAAACCATCCATTACTCTCCAAATTACCCACTACAAGTTACTTGCCGATTTTCTTCCCAAACTTGGATTTTTCTCAGATGTTTATTCTGATAAAGCAACCAGAAGAGCCCAATTACTGGAACATAAACGAACTAATTTAAGCGGATTATAAATTAATTAATTTAAACTGCTACAGTTTTCTTCTAATTAAACCTAAACTATTGCAACTACTGCTTTCTTCGTGATCATTGTCTACTTGCTCTCTAGAAACCACATCTGTGATTCCACTCGACCCTGAGGAGGAAGAACAAGGTGGAAGGCTCAAATTTGCCCCGTCTTTCGTCATGAAATCGTAGAAAACAGGCCTCGAGTTCTTCGGTTTTCGAACATCGCAGGAGGGCTGTTGAACTTGCTGCTCCTCATTTTTGCCTCCCCTTTTCTTAAAAAATATGCGGCAAAGAACCCAGTTGTCCATTGGCACCACAGGGCTCTGCAACAACAAAATAGTAAAATAAAAATGTGTTCTTTGTGGTTTGGAGAGCAGAATTGAAGAAATATCTCAAATGGGGTTCTTCAAAATTGGGACTTCAATTTGGGAACTCGAAGATAATCAGATACCGTTCTAGCTTCAATCATAAAAGATGTGACCAAGGATGACTTTTAAGCCTCCGCCGGGATCTTATGAGAAAATAAACTGCTAATCTTATTGAAATAACACTAAATAGAACAAGAAGCTCACTTGGGTTGCATTCTTTTCCGGCGGGGCAATGGAGGCCGGATTTTCGGGCAAAGCAAGGCGGTATTCGTGCATAATCCAATCGGTCCTAGTGCCATGGGGAGGCTTTCCTCTATAAAAAACCAGAGTTTTCTTCATCCCCACGACTTGGCCGCCCCTGCAAGTCACAATCTGCTTGTCCAATCCGGTCGCCTTCCAGTAACCAGCGCCCGTCGCTCTGTTCGATCGGTTCCCATTGGGGTACTTGGCCTCCCTAGTGCTGAAGAAGTACCTCTCTTGCTCACAATCACCTAAACCAAAACAAAACAAACCAATTGAGTCTTTCAATTCTCCATCTAATTTCTTTATAGTAGCGATTTTCGAGCTCCATTTTAAGCTACATGCGCTCCAAACTGAATACTTAACAATTTCCGCTCTCACAGAACGAGTGCAGAAGCCGAAAAATGGGAGATTCGATACCATTTCCGTCTAAAATACGATTTGGGTTTTGATTGGTAGGCATTTGGCATTGTAGTTTGGTCAAACCAAATCAAAATTAAAAATAAAAAAAAATCACTTCAAACGGAAGAAGTGAATTGTACGAAAAAGTGAAAAACCAACCTGGCAAATCCCAAGGGTCGGCCTTACAGACATCAACCTCCGGGATGATGGAGGCAGGCAAGGGGCAGGAGTAAACCTTGCGCCGCAAGTACTGCAGAACAAGCTCCTCGTCCGTCGGGTGGAATCGAAAACCGGGAGGCAATCTCAGCACACCATTCTTCACAAAATTAATCCTCTCCATGTCCGAGAAAATCCCAATGAACTGAAAAAGCTAAAGCCTTTTAGTCCGAGAAAGTCCCAATGAAGTGAAAAAGAAAGCCTTTTAATCCAATCCCAACTCAGAAATCTAATCCTGAGCAAACACAGTCATGACAGGGTCTTATAGTCCGTTGGAGGATTGGATAATATAAACAAACGAGGAGATTGGACAAGAACAAGAGGGAACAAGAACAAGAAGGAACGAAGAGTCCTGACGGAAATAAAAGTGGAGAGATTAATGGTGGTGAGTTTCAAGGTGAGAAAGTGTGGCTTCTTTTATAGTAATGGGTGTTAGAGACAATGCGAGGGGGGAGAGAGAGAGAGAGAGAGAGAGAGAGAGAAGACGACGACCCATTTGGCGTAAACCAGACTCAATCTCCTTTTCCTTGGACACAATTTTAACAAAGGAGGCAGATTCTCTGCCCTTCCACCTCCGTACATTCTCATTTTCTCTTCTTTTGTGCGGTCACGGTTAAACCGTGTCAATATTTTATATTAATTTTTTTATAGAGATAATAAGATAAAAAATAATAGTAATATAAATATTGACGTGGTTTAACTGTGATCGCACAAACAGGAAAAGATGAGAATATACGGAAAGTCGGAGGGCATAGAATCTGCCTCCTTTAACAAAACGTCGAAGGCTCTGCGAAAAGGTTAAAGTTTTTGCCAACTAAACGAAACCCAAAATCCTTTATAGACAGAGAGACAAAGACTTTCCTCTTCTAGTGTTCAACCTTTGTGTGTGTGGAAATAACCGAAGCTGTTAAAGCCCTTTTGGGGTTTCTTCCCTGCCTTCCAAATCTCAAATTTTGATAAGAGTATGGTTTTGTTTTATCGTTTACCTAAATTGCCATTTTAATCCTTACCCTTCATGTTGCAAACTTGTATATGTTTTGGACGGTGGGGAGGTGCATTTTGGTCCTCTCACAAAACAATCATATTGTGTACGCTGATTGGCTTCTTACTTGTAATAGGTTATTTTAAGACATATTTGTAAAAGTAACTTCTTAGAATCACGAAAAAAAAAAAACTGTTTTCGCATATATGTCAATTTTGTGATTGACATGCGAGTAATTTTATGGAGATGTCATCGTGGTTTTACTCCAAAGCAATCACATATTGCTACGTAAGAAATCTTACATACAAGCCAATGCCTGATTGGTTTGAGACACCGCAACATTAGCAACGCTCTTTTAAGTAGGTTTCTGTCATGGAATTTAGGGAATAAGCAATGCATGGCTTCTTACTTGCAATGAGATGCAGGAAAGCTAATCTCTACTTCCTGACATTGCAACGTCTACCCTACCGTTCAACAATAGATGGACGAGATATTTCATTCTCAGTTGTGATTACTTGATTAAGCTTCATCTAGAAACAAGTAAACTCATTCTATGACTACCCAAGAATCATGTCTTCATTCATTTATTTCGCATACCCGAAAGTTTAAATGAGGCTTAAAAGTAACATATATTATCTCCAAATCACCATCAGACATATATAAACGTAGAAGTAGCATACCTTATCTCAAATCCACATTTTAACACAATTATTAAGTTAACTTATTAAAATCAGAAAAAGAAATGTTTATGGGCACATATGCAAGTAGTTTTTCTTATATGATGTTGTAACAATAGCAGTATTTTAAACCAGTAACACATTATCATATATAAAATTTGATATGAGTGCATGATTAATTTAGAATACTGCTAGAATAACACTCTCGTTGTAGGTAAATTTTTCCGTACAATTGAGAGAGGAAATGCTCGAAGGGTATTATGGTCTTTGTAACGAAGTCTGATGAGCAAAGGCCAAGTACCGGTACGAAAGGCAGAAGGTATTAGTTGCAGCAAAGGGTTACGGCCCTGTGAGGATGAAGTCACGTTATGTCATGCTGACGGCTGTACTAGACCAAAAGCCTTAAAAGTCATTGGGTGAAATTACGGTTGTAGCCTCCGTCATCAACAAATAGTTATGATGCCATTTGCCAGGGAAACAAAACTGTTAGGTGCTCGGAGCTCACCCAGTGAAAAAGGTCGGACTACGGAATATTTATGCCTGCGGTTTTTTTTTTCTTTTTGGAATATTAAAGAACCAACAAAAACAAAACTAATTTGTTGAGAAACGAGAACATTAGAGCATTTTCAAAAGAAATGTCAAAATGTACACATAAGCTATAATAGTAAAAAAAGACTATACTAATATTCTTCAACTAAAATATCAAATCCTATGTGGTGATGACATGGATGGGCAGCAAAAGAGGAGCTTCAAATTTTTTTTATTAATTTTTAATTAGTTTAATCATTTATTATAATTAATGTTGAGTTGACCCATGCAATTATCATACTTTTTTCTTCTTTTCAATCAATGAGGGTGAACAGATTACTGATTAAACTTAAAATGTTCTTTATTAAATTTTAATTAGTTTAATAATTTATTTTATAAAATAATAAAATAATAATTTAATTTGACATATCGATTCGAGAACAAAACTTTAAAAGATGTCAAAGTGCTACATAAGCTGTCAAAATTTAAATTTTATGTTCAAAATTTAACATCTCATTTGGAGATGGTCTTAGGCTTTCATTTTTGTAGTTTTTTTTCTTTCATTCAAGGAAGTGAACCATTGACGACACCAGCGGGAAAGACAAATGTTACTAAACAGCCGATTATCGCATATTTTTAGAGTCCGTACTTGATTTAAATTCGCAACTTAGAAAAAGAAAAAGACTATTCTGGACCTTTTCATGTATTTATTTCTAGGCAGTTTTGTTTTATTTACAATTTAATATTCTTTGTTAGTTGTGTCTTACACAATTAAAAATATCTTTTTATATCAAATCTAATATTATTAGCCCCCTTATTCCTCTTTATTTGTAAAGAGGTATTAGATTTGATTTTCGTCAAAAACCAATTTGAACCACATTATTGCTAACCCATTGTGAGGCTAAACTCACATCTCCTCCATTAGTGTAGATAATATTGTTTGTTAAAAATTTATATATATATATATATATAATTAGTCATTTCAAATGTTTAGTATCATGGCAAAAAAAAAATATATATATAATTATATTAATTTTTTATCTTTTATACAACAATATAGATTCACTAAAACGCCTGCGATTTGGATTAAGCCAATGAACTATTCACAATATATTGAATTAGAACTCGTTGTTCAATCGAATATAAAATTTCTAAATTATAAATAATCATTAAACTATACTATTAAATGACAGTAATCTATTTATTTAAGGTTAGCCAAATACTCCCGACAAAAAACATAAAAAGGTTAGCCAATACTTCAATGAGTACTTAAAAGTTAGAAGTGTAACTCTTTTAACAATCTCTTTGGTTACGTAATAACCAAATACTGTTGATGTTATTCCATATAAAATCCATTATAAGATTTTGGCTTCATTTTTTTCTTTCAAGTTTCTATCAAAGATCTTATTAGGTTGTTTATAATTGTTCATTTTCATTAAGCATGGATTCAGTTATATCGAATACAACAACAACAAAGTTTTATCCTACTAAGTGAGTTGGCTGTATGAATCATAGAATGTCAGTGCATCGATTTTGCGCCAAATTTTCCGTTATCTTCAAGTACTTCATGTCTTTTTTAGAGTCTCTTATAAGTCTTCATACGTCTTCATCTATCCTTTTTACCTTTAGCCTTTGTCTCATAATCACATCTTCTACCCAGAGCATCTTTAGGTCTTCGGCCACAATATGTGGTAAAAAATTTGAGATACTAACATCAAGGCTCATAATCTTTTGACATTTTAACTAAAAATAGGTGGATTAAAAGAAAGTTTTAAGTATTTGGTTGGACAATTAAACATGAAGATATGAGTATGGCATAATATCTTCAGCCACCTAAGTTACTTGCCAAAATAGATCAAACCATAAATAATTGAATTATAAAACAATTATATAAAAAAAAGAATCATATCATGCATGGAATATTTGGAAGAAAATCAATTAATTTCCAAAATATTCATTTATTTTTATTCCCCTTTACAAAATTTTAGTCAAAATTAAATGGGGGCCAATATTTGTTTTATGGGATTGTAGGCTGCACGCATAGGGATGCGTGTTATGCTAAGTTGAATTTTCGTACAAATATTAGGTGGTTTGATGTTTCCAAAAAAAAAAACATTAGGTGGTTTGACAGTACTTTTAAAATCGTGAAAGTATTTTTGAAATTAATTTTTGATAAATATGTATGCGAATCTCAAAAAAGTATTTGAAGTGATTTATGCAAGAAGTACGTAAAAAGCACATCAAATGTTTTTAGAATATAAAAATATTTTTTAAAAGTACTTTAATCATTTTAAAGACAATTCCAATAAAGTCTTATATATGTACGTTTCATCTTTTTGTGATTAGGGAAAAAGGATAATTTTGGTTGAGTATGACAAGGGTGTTATAGTAATTATGATGATGTTATGGCTCGTTGGGGTGGTGGGTGTGGGAATAAAGTTCAGGGACCTACTTGCCTCCAAAACGACGGGCACCCACGTCGGATTTAGGGTAACTGACAAAAATGCCACCTTCAAGCAATGCCCCATTTCAAGATTTCCTCAATCTTCTTGTCTCACAATTTTGGATCGGATGGAAAATTTAGGAGAAATCATCTAAACCGTCTCTTTTCTTGAAAAGACACTCCTCTCCTTCCACCCACAGATTCTAGTCCTATGGTTTTCTTCCTCCCTCTACTACAATAATAAACTTCTTTTGATATAAAACAAAAGAGCTACTAGATCCACTCACATTTTTTTTTTTTTCACTCACCTTATTATCTTACTCACTACTAAAAATTAAAAAGCGAAAACATTATTTTCCCACTATTGTTGTTCCCAAAATGACCTTTACATTCAAGCACAGCACACAATCTGGTTCTGCCTCTCGTTGCCATCTTCTATTTGCCCCCACTCTTTCAGTATTGCCTCGGCCTTGTTGCGAAAATTAGATAATCGAAATTAGGCTCATTAAGTCTCGTTGTGCTCGCAAGTATACAATCAAATGATAGTATAGCTTTGAAGCACGGATTTCGTCCCACAGAGATCGAATTGATTCTAAAGTCTTACTAATTAAATTGAAATGAATTATAATTGATAAGCTTTAATGAAAAAGATAGGAGATTTTGAATTAAATTGAAATAAAACAAAGCTTGAAGTAAAATGCATGGAATAATACAATGAAAACATAAAAAAAATAAGACCTAGGGCATCCGAATTCACCGTAACCAATCCTACTTAATTCCCTTAATATGTTATGCTCAAGTAATTCCCCGATATTGATGATCGATTTTCCCTAAATTATTCAACAGTCATGACATCTGGTTGCATCAAAAGTATCATTACTTGTTAACCCTCTATGGCATCTAGATGGATTTAAACAAGTAAGAACCCATTAAGCTCTATGGAAATCGTTGGAAAATCACGCAAACCCTAATTGCATGGCATTTATAAATAGGTGGTTATGGTATCAATTGCAAGAAGCTAAACCCAAGTTAAGTATGGCATCTACTCTAACTTGCATCAAATCAACCTAATTTAAACATAGATTGTGATCAAGCATCTAAATAAAAATCAAGCGCATTACGAATAGCAAAAGATACTCAATAAGGAAGAAAAACTTGAATATAACAATGCTACAAGGCAATTAAGTATTCATGATTAGGCTACATCGTAGCCTTAGCAAAGAAAAACCCCAAAACTCTTCCCTTTTTCTCACTTCTTGCCGCAACCCCCTTTGAAATATGAATTGTTCTATTTGTTTTGGTGGCTTTCTCCGTGAATGAATGAATAAGGAGAAGTAATCTCCACCTTATAACTCGCGGCAAAGGGGCAACATAAAGCCTAATTAAAAACATAGCCCTTATTGGACATTAAGTCCTAATTAAAGAAAAAGAAATTAAACGGAAATCATAACAACAATTATGACTATCCTAAAATCCATTGAATAGCTTCCCATGTCTATTTGATTCTAAAACTGCTCGATTTCATCTTCTTGTTGTAATGCACATGTCTTCGCGCAGCTAGTTAGCCTCTTGTTCCACTGGAATTACTGTAGACACCCGAAACTCCATTTTTCACTTTTTTTTTCACGTAACTTCCGTATTGAATGCCTATAAATTAAAACAATATAAATTAGTGTATTTAACCCATTCATATATACAAAATCCAAAGGAAATATATGATAAAAATATATGAAAATATGCACCTATCAAATACCCCCAAACTTAGATTTTGCTTGTCCTCGAGCAAAACAAAAGAAAATAAAACACAACAAATTTTTAGCTAATTTTTAATCTTAGAGAAAACACCAACCCTGAGATAACTTTCAATAAATAAGTAATAGTAGTTCAAGACATTATCCAAGAGTTAACCAAATTTGAATCGAACCAACTTGGAGTGTAATGTGTGTAATTGTCACATCCCGGCCCGGGGCGGACCACTTCCCGGGCCCGCTCCACCACCGTAGCACGATATTGTCCGCTTTGGGCTTACCATTCCCTCACAGTTTTGTTTTTGGGAACTCACGAGCAACTTCCCAGTGGGTCACCCATCATGGGAGTGCTCTAGCCCCTTTCTCGCTTAACTTCGGAGTTCCTACGAAACCCGAAGCCAGTGAGCTCCCAAAAGGCCTCGTGCTAGGTAGGGATGAGAATATACATTTAAGGATCACTCCCTTGGGCGATGTGGGATGTTACAATCTACCCCCCTTAGGGGCCCGACGTCCTTGTCGGCACACTTCCGGCCAGGGATTGGCCCTAATACCAATTGTCACATCCCGGCCCGGGGCGGACCACTTCCCGGGCCGGGATGTGACAGTAATAGCCATGTCAATGCAATTTCATGCTTCTTAAAATCATCATATGCAAACAAGTGAACTTCTCACAAGGCATACACTCATCTCTCATATTTGTGGGTTAATGTGTTTCACTCAAATGATATCATAAAACATGCTGCCATATGCTTGCTTGTCCACCTAACTCGGTATCAATATCAAGTAACTTCTTGGATCAAAAGGACTTTATTACGGTTGTATTAATGGGGTTAAGGATGATAGGCTAATGAAAGAAAGGTTATGGAAAAACAAAGATCTAGAAACTTGTAGAGCACTCCAAATTTTCCTTTCAAAGAGAAATTCAAATAACAACTTGAAAGCAATTAGAACTTAAGCACAACTTTACACTTTTTTTCTTCTTGCCGCATATAGGTTTTTTTTTTTTTTTTTCAAACATTTTTATTTTTATTTTTACGACACTACTTTCTTTTCAAATTTTTTTTTTAAACCTTTCACTTCACTATTTTTGCTTCATTAACCAATAACCATGAACAATGTTGAACTCTCTTTCTTTATAAAATTGCTCTACAAAATCCTTAGAAAAGGGTACAAAAATTTTACATGAGGCTAGGTAGGGAATATTTAGGTTTAAGAACAAAAAGGCTTATATAAAGGCTCAACGGGGCTAACTAGGGGAAAAAAATAACAAGGGTTGGCTAGAAAGGCTCAAATGAAAGAAGAAAAAAAATGCCTAAATCACTTCCAATATTTTACATGAATTGATGAATGCAACGAGAGGTATAAAGCAAGTTCTCGAGATACATGTAAAACTGAGATCATGCACACAAGAATCAATGTGATTGATGCATAATGGTTCAATCATAAAATAGGTTCAATCATAAAATAGGCTCAAAAGCTCACAAGGATTACATAAGTTCACTCGATTCACATATGAAGCGTTAAATCATGCTCTAGTTTCACATCAACAAGGCTATGTGCATTTGTTTTTCCAAGCAATGATCATAAAAAATATGGTTAAAACAAAGATAATGTGAAGAACTAATGTCAAGCTTAAATTTCTTGAAAGTTATGAGAAAATTAAGACCGAATCTCATAATTGAATTGGAAAGTAGCCAATAAAAACAAGGCTCAAAGAAAAATAAAATGTTTTTGACTTTGTTTGCAAAATTTATATATTTTTTTTATGTTTTTTTTTTTTAGAAATAAGACAAAAGGATTAAAAAAACAAATGAAGATAAGAATAACGGAAATAGACAACAAACGCATAGAAAAAGAAGAATAAATGCAAAAGCTTTTGGACAAAGAAACTTCCCGGGTTTAAGGGAGACATGCAAGCGAAGATGTACATGGAATCAACCCCCAAACTTGAATTTTGTATTGGCAACAAGGTAAAGTGGCTCCATTTTTCTGCAAAAATAGAAAACAATGGGTAAGCTAAACAAGAGACTTAGGAAATAATTTATTATTGAAAAAAAAAAAAACTAACAATTAACATTAAAGCAAAACCAACTAAAAGATGTAACAATCCAATTAAGTAAGTAATAGAATCAAATTCGATCCCCGGCAACGGTGCCAGAAACTTGTTGCGAAAATTAGATAACCAAAATTAGGCTCATCAAGTCTCGAATTTTTGTGCTCGCAAGTATACGAATCAAATGATAGTATAGCTTTGAAGCATGTATATCGTCCCACAGAGATCAAATTGATTCTAAAGTCTTACTAATTAAATTGAAACGAATTATAATTGATAAGCTTTAATGAAAAATATAGGAGATTTTGAATTAAACTGAAATAAAACAAAGCTTGAAATAAAATGCATGGAATAATAAAATGAAAACATAAGAAAAATAAGACCTAGGGCATCCGAATTCACCGTAACCAATCCTACTTAATTCCCTTAATATGTTATGCTCAAGTAATTCCCCGATATTGATGACCGATTTTCCCTAAATTATTCAATGGCCATCGCATCTGGTTGCATCAAAAGTATCTTTACTTGTTAACCCTCTATGGCATCTAGATGGATTTAAACAAGTAAGAACCTATTAAGCTCTATGGAAATCGTTGGAAAATCACACAAACCCTAATTGACACACCCCGACCGAGATCGAAGCGTGCTGGCCGTCATGTGAGGGTGATGTAGCCATGTGCGCATTGCGGAAACGGAAAGATATAGAGAAATAGGAATAAATTAAAACCAAACCACTAGCAGTACTAACTAAGATAATGTGCTAGTGCGAGATTAAGAGTGAATCCCAATAATTCAGAGCATAAGTAACCTAGTGTAGTTTAGCAGAACAATTATTAATAATACAACATCCGAAGATGATCCTACATGGAAGGTGAACTGTCAGAACCTTCGTCAAGCCCTCGTAAGCCACTAACGAACAATTCCTACTTAATACCTGGAGGGGCGAAAAACAGAAAACGTGAGTGGGCAAAAACAAAACTTTTCAAATTTATTTTATTTCTCAAATATTCTAACCCCTCGCTGTAAAACCTGTATAGTTTTCCCAGAAAATAGAATATATATATATACACACACACACACACACACATATCTCTATCATGCTCAATTATCAAATCCACATATATGTATGCCATGCCCAATATCACTATATAACAAATGTAAGCCAAGTGATGCAATGTATTATAAATCATCTGCTAGCCGAAGTCACCTCACGTTATCTATACGGCGAAATCTAGAGCTCATATCCATCACATCTTAATCTCATATCTCATAAAGTATATACATCTCTCAATCTCATATCTCATCATGTATATACATCTGCACACGAGTCGGAACCACCTCACGTGGTCTGTTCGACAGGACTGAGTGTAAATAATACGTTTTAGTGCTACGATCACGTGAAGATTGTGCGAATATTCGCGAGTCACCTACGAGTCGAACCCACTTATAGTGGTCTATATGACAAGACTGTGCACCTAACTTGGATCCAAGGCGAGCGTACGGTGCGGGAGGTGAACATCACGTGAAGGACTATGCCCCTAACTCTGGGCGGGAGCACTAACACGGGGGTGCAGATTAATGAGCTCAATATACATCTCAACGTCACCATCTATTTCATAACCATTACCAGTATAATATACTCACCTGTAGCTTACCTGGGCCTCCGTAGCACCATGCAACAATATGCATAATTATGATAATGCATATGCTAAAATATGATGCAAGTATGACATGGCATTTAAATCTCATTTCCTTTAAATACGTTTTATGGGAAAAACGTCAAGTATGTGTGTGTGTGTGTGTGTGTGTGTGTGTGTGTGTGTGTATACTGAAAACAAAAGCCCACTCACAGATATGTCGAAGGGTCGTAGCCCCTGAGCCTCGAATGGTTACTCTCGTCCTCGGGATAGGTCTCACCTATATGAGAAATAACTATAAAAACGTCAATTAAGAGCACATAAACGAAACTATGCTAATAACTTCTCATATATTGCTCAATTTGGGTAAATGAATATACCACAGTGACCTACTCATCCACAGGAACATCCCCATATTTTTAAAATAATTTTCCGACCACCCACGCGCCTCCACGCACCGGCAAGTGCACGGCCACACGCGTGGCCATGCGCAGGGAATCCTAACGGAACAGTAACTGTAGTTAGGAATATTCTGCTAAAACTAACGGTGTTACCTGACGCCGTTAGGAATGTTCCGTCAACTCTGACGGAATATTCTCCCTTCTTCTTCGATGGACCTCGCAGGCTGCCGCCGTCTGAACTTCAAATTTTCGCCGGATTCTGGAAAATTTTTCAAATCTTCATATCTTCTTCATTTCTCAACCAAATCTCATGAAATTTGAACCAAAATGAAGCTTATGAAGAGTAGAACCAATTCTTACCACTTTCAAGCTCCAGAAATCATAGGATCTCGCAGAAAAAAGCCACGATAATTCCGGTCAAACTTCAAACTTGCCGATCTCCACTTCCTGACGTCCAATTCAGTTGGTTTTTCTTCTTCGAGCTTCGTGAGGATGATCTGAAGCTCCCTAGGACATTAAAATCTTCTAAAAATCATGCATTTACGACTGCATGAAACTGGGGTTAGGGTTCTCGAGGTTTTCAAAGGTTTCAAGTCGAGGTCACAAGGAACAAGATGGTGACCTTAAATCCCTCGATCTGTGAAGGTTTGGCTTGGTCTAGGTGTTGGTCCGTATGAAGAGACTAATTGCATGGCATCTACAAATAGATGGTTATGGTATGAAAAATCAAGCGCATTACGAAAAACAAAAGATACTCAATAAGGAAGAAAAACTTGAATATAACAATGCCACAAGGCAATTAAGTATTTATGATTAGGCTACATCGTAGCCCTAGCAAAGAAAAACCTCAAAGCTCTTCCCTTTTTCTCATTTCTTGCCGCAACCCTTTTGAAATATGAATTGTTCTATTTGTTTTGGTGGCTTTCTCCGTGAATGAATGAATAAGGAGGAGTAATCTCCACCTTATAACTCACGGCAAAGGGGCAACATAAAGCCTAATTAAAAACCTAGCCCTTATTGGACATTAAGTCCTAATTAAAGAAAAAGAAATTAAACAGAAATCATAAAAACAATTATGACTATCCTAAAATCCATTGAATAGCTTCCAATGTCCATTTGATTCTAAAACTGCTCGGTTTCATCTTCTTGTTGTAATGCACGTCTTCGCGCAGCTAGTTAGCCTTTTGTTCCACTGGAATACTGTAGACATCCGAAACTCCATTTTCCACTTCTGTTTTCACGTAACTCCCGTATTGAATGCCTATAAATTAAAACAATATAAATTAGTGCATTTAACCCATTCATATATACAAAATCCAAAGAAAATATATGATAAAAATATATGAAAATATGCACCCATCAGGCCTCTACAAAACCTGGATTGAAGCACTCATGGGTCTCTCTATAGGACAGTTGCTTGCCCGTTTAAAGGTTTTTTTTTCTATCAAATCTGAATTGGAATTTTAAAAATATCAACGGTTCGATGCAGTTCCGCTTAAATTGATATATATATATATATATATATATATTTGTTTTGAATCTTCTACTTCCAATTCCAAACACATATTTCAACCACAAATTCAAGTAAATTTGAGTCCCACTACTAGATCTATAAGATTTATGACCGGAAGATAGAAAGTTTACATATATATAAATCAAAAGATAGAAAGCCTCAGATCAAGACCAAAGTATACATCATAAAATGAAATTAAAGTGTACATAATGCATAAAGATAAATGAAGAAAAGAAGAAAGGAGAGAGTGGGATGGAAATTGGAATGTGAACTCACGACTATAGTTGAATGGATGAGGTGAGATAATTACCAAGGGTTTGGCTTTTGGGCTTGAGAATTTTTTATATAGATTTTTAGTTTGGGCATATAAAACAAGGGCTATAGAATTAGATTTAAAAAAAAAATTAATATAGAAAATCTGGTGCAGTTCTTACAGTTCTTGAGAATTAAAAGCCAGAACTGGAACTGTTTTAAACCGATTTGGTTCGGTTCGATTCAGTTCTGTTCCGGTCCAAGTTTAAACGATTTTGGTCAACCTGGTTTCTTACGGTTTTTTTTTCATCCGATTCTGTTCGGTTTCATAGTTTCTCGGTTTTTATATCAATATTGAAAATTATTACAATTCTCCGGAGCTTGCACTTTGGATTGCTTGTAGGTCTTTATATGGCATTTTGTTAAGGGGTAAACTTGTAAATACAATTTTGAATAAGAAGCAGGTGAGGAAATAAGATACCGGGGTGGACATATCAACACTTTAAAACAAAGTAAATCAATGTTTTGCGCGTATTACAGTAAAATCTCACTATAGTAAGGGCTCGCTTGGATGTGCTTTTAAAATGACTGAAAGCGCTTTTAGAGAAAATATTTTTGAGTTCCAAAAGCACTTTAAGTTATGTGCTTTTACAATAAGCATCAGTTATGTGCTTCTTCCAGAAAGCACTTTAAGTGCTTTTTCAGGATTTACTATCATTTTTACTAAGGATTGTTTCTAAAAATATTTTCACCAAAAACGCTTTCAATCATTTTAAAAGCACATCCAAACGAGCTGTAATACTTTATATAAGAATAAAACTACTCTCACCATGCAAATGTTGAAAATAAATATCTAACTAGTCATTCAATTTGCCAAACAAGAGCATCAGATTATTCTGTAGTAAACCGGACTCTTCAGGGGTAGTTTTGGAATTATAAAAACTGGAGTGGGGATAACGTGGGCCGGTTGAGATTGTAGTTAACCGGAGCCTCAAACATTGACAAATGAAAGAACAGCCTGACTCCGTCGGCGTAGGGAGAAGGGCAACCCTTTACCACAAAAATTAAACAATTTTGTCGACCGAATTATAAAATAAAAAGGGAGCTTTTTGTAAAAAGAAAGTATTAAATAAAAAAGGGAATATCACAAGAAAATGAAAAAAAAAATGTTCATCTCAGCCAACTTGTAAAAATAAATTATAAAAAAAAATATGGAAGGAATAGTTGGAGCTGGATTTCGTAAGCCGAAATGCGGCTGTGATTTTTTATTTGTTATCTATTTTTTAAAATTATTAAATTAATTAATATTAGGTTTTGTTTTTGTGTAGAGTGAGGGTCAAAGGAGGTTGCGTGTGGGTGTCGAAGAGAGTTTTAAGGAGAAAAGAGAGGAACGTCAAGGGCTGCAATTATTGTTTTTTTGAGTAAAATATGTTGTTCAGTGGAAAATGCCTTTCTCTGCTTCCTTCCTCCTTCAACCCAATCATATTTCCATTACTCTAATAATCTTTCAATTTAATTCTTTTTAATTTTTTTAATTTTGGGTCTTGGGGGTTGGCTACTTGGCTTGGTTTTTCTTCCTCTTTGCCCCACTCCTTTTACTTTTAAAGGGAAATTCATCTTCTCGGGGTTGCCCCCCATTACAAGCATCCTAATGGCCAACATACACTGCATATATACACACCATGCCATGAATAATGAGTTGGGCATAAACCATCTTTTGAAATTTGAGTTGGAGAAGCCAATAAATAGGGTTACTTGGAAAGAAAAACAGCCCTTATGACACGTGAATTTAGAGAATATTTGCACGATTTTATAGAGTATGGTTATCTCAATTTCAAATTTTTCTCTCTTTTCTGTTTTATAGAGAAGTCAACACACGATCGTGACATCGTTTAATCGTGCCAGTTCAAATATGAGGGACGACAGGAGAAGGGGGAGGGGGGGGAGAGAACCCCACTCTCGATTTTTTTGCCGCATGATATTCATTATTCTAGGTTCATGTTATTATATATATAGACGGTAATGTTAAAATATGTTATAGACCAAGTTTAAGTACTAATGAATAGATGTATGTTATAATATGAATGACTTGGTAAAAGTACTTATAGGACGGTGACATTGACGGGTCTAATTGTACCCAAGGTACACGTAATAATATGGATGAATTGGTATGAGTACCTATGGGAAGATGACATTGGCTGATCTAATTTTACCCAAGGTGCACATTATAATATGAATGGATTGGTATGGGTACTTATGGGACAATGGCATTGACTGGTCTAATTGGACCCAAGGTGCTGCATGCCTCTTTTTCTAATAAAGAAGTGTTGCTAATGAAGTGTTCATCTTGGTAATAAAATAGTGGCAAAGTAGCTTTTTAAAGGCCTAATAGTATAATTAAAGAATAATTGACAATTAAACAGTATAGGCAACATATTATATTAGGGTTTAATTATTAGCTGGAAAGAGAGATCACCGCTCACCACCAAGTAGAAGTGCAGTTTGACGGGTAAGAAGAAAATAGTGCTCACTCCCCTTTTATGTCAATGATTTTAGTATTATTTGTGCTCTTCTTCTTCGCAGGGCATCATTTCCCATTTTCTAAGTGCGTCTCTTTACAACGACAGACTTCACTTTCATATTTGTCACAAGTTTATAATGTACAATTTTGGGTTTCGTGGAGTTCAATGAGTTTGATAATTAATATATAGTTTTGTCCCAGAAGAAAATGGATGAGTGATATCATATCATGCTATTTAAAATGCTGCCAAGCAATCGCTTGTAACATAGACAACTGACACACAAATATATTTTGTATATGACTCCAGCACTGATTAATTGGTAATTTAATATGTATTAACCGTTCGTTAGGCTTGCTCCACATTAATTAGCTTCCATAATCTAAACCAACCATCACTACTACAAAATGGACTTATTGTGTCACTGGGTAATGTTGCTTTAATATAATATAGTGGCGGATAAGGCATTTACGATACCTACTGAACATGACGTCGGATTTACTGTCGCTTGTAAGCGTCATAAACTGTGACACACCCCGACCCAAATATCGGGACGTGTTGGCCGTCACGTGGGCGTGACGTAGCCATGTGCGCAGTGCGGAAACATATATATAGATGATAAGTACTAAAATAACATAACTAGTGATAAAAGATCATTATAAAGTGTGAAGGACAAAAACATAATTTACAAGGTTCGAGCATCCTAGGTGCAGTCCATAAAGACTTAACAGGATAACCAGAATATTTACATGGATAGTGCATTGTCAGATTTGCCTTGAAACCTCGCTTGCCACCAATGCTATCTAATACTTGGAGGGGCGCAAAACAAAAGCGTGAGTGGGCAAAAACAAAACTTTTCCAAAATCACTTCGATATAAAAGTTATAACCCCTCTCTGTAAAAATATATATACTTCCCAGAAAAATATATACGTACTTATACTGAAAACCAACATTCAAATGTTGCCATGTCCGAATAAACCATATCCAATATCAAAGCATGCAACAAATATCATCAAAGTCAATAAGGTGATATCTCAATGCATAACATGCCGGCAATGCATATAAATCAGCCGGAGTCACCTATAGTGACCTGTACGGCTGAATCTATGGCTCCTAAACTAAATCCTCAATCCAAACTCTCAATCAATAGCTTGCACCTAAGTCGGAATCACCTGTAGTGGTCTGTACGACAAGCTGGGTATATAAAAACGCTATCTGCTACGGTCACTTGAAGGCTGGCAACAAATTGCGGGTCACCTACAAGTCAGAAACACCTATAGTGGTCTGTACGACAGGCTGGCACCTGCCTTGGATCCAAGGTGAGCGTATGGTGCGGGAGGTGAACGATCACGTGAAAGCTAAGCCCTACTCTGGCGGAGCACAAACCCCGATGTGCAGGTAAATGAGTCATATTCTAATCTCATCAATATCACCATAATCATCATAACAAAAACACATACTCACCTTGCTTACCTGGCGTCCGCAGTGCCTCAACATATAATCACATAAACATAGCAATAAATATATATGGCATTCAACATGGCATTCAATTTCATAAAATCATTCAAAACGTATTTATGGGAATCAGTCAAGTATATATATACATATATATATGTATATATATACGTATATATATATATATATATATGTATATATATACGTATATATATATGTATATATATATATATATGTATATATATATACCGAAAATAAAAGTCCACTCACTGATAAGTAGACGGATCATAGCCCCCAAGCCTCGCGTGGCTACGCTCATCCTCGGGATAAATCTCACTTATATGCGAAACAACTATACAATCGTTAATTACGCACATAACCAAACTTAGGTAATAACTTCTCATACATTGCTCAATTGGGGTGTTTGAATATACCATCATGCTCTACTCAATCCCACGAACACCCCCATATTTTTAGAATAATTTTCTGAAGCCCCACGCGCCCTCACGCTCAGGCCAAGGCACGGCAACACGGGCCGCCCACGAGCGGCCACGTGCCGTGCATGCTGACGGAAACCCTAACGCCATTAGGGAATATTTCGTTAAATCTCCAGAATATTCTGTTAAGGTTAACTGACGCCGTTACATTCCGTTAGGAATATTCCGTCAAAGTTGACGGAATATTCCCTTGTCCCCTACCTCAAGCCACCAGAATCCGGCGCCGGCGACCGCTGCGTCGCCGGATTCTGGAAAACCTTCAAATCCTAATTTCTAACTCAATTTTCAACCAAATTTCACGAAATTAACACCAAAATGAAGCTTAGGGCAAGGGAAAGAGTTCTATACCTCTTTAAAGTTCAAAACACGATGGAAACTCACTGGAGAAAAACCACGAAATCCGGCCAACTTCAGAACTCGCAATCCCCGACGTCCAAAAACCTCCAATTTTGTCCTCCAAGCTTTACAAGAACATTATAAAGCTCCCTGTGATCTTAGAATGTCCTAAAACTCCCTAGATTAAAAGTACATGAACAGTACCTCTAAAAGTGCTCTCGGGTTTCAAACTAAACCAAAGGTATGGTTGGGTTCGCAAGGTTGCAAGGAACACGATAATGGAGATTGAAGTCTTGATCCGTGCCACGATCAAAAGCTACAATGTTGTCCGTACCTATTGCAGAGAAAATGGGAGAAGAATTGAGAAGAAGGAGAGAGAAAGGAAGAGAGAAAAAGAGATATGGTGTGTAAGTGTATGTGTGTACGTGTACAATATTAGGGCTACACCACCAAGCCCAATTTCCAAAACAAACCCCGAAATACATACACACGTCACCACCAATACAAGGGTAAAAATGTCATTTCACGTCCCTGATACGAATATCTCGGGACGGGCTGTTACAAACTGTCTATGTCGCTTTTAACCGACGTAAACATTTAATGTCGCTTATAAACGACATACATTTTAATAATTTTAAATAATGGTGTCGCTTTTAAGTTACATAAAGTATTGGTGTCGCAAAGCGACACTAATTATTGTTTTTAAATATTTTAAAGCCTGCGTCTGTTCTGAGCGACATAGATTTTATTTTTTTAAATATTTTGAAACCTGGTGTCGGTTGTAAACGATAGAGCGATGGTCTTTTATATACTCTCCCCGTGTATTCTTGTTCTGCTCTTGCAATTTACAAACTCTCCCCTCTCACAATTTACAAACTCTCTATTCTCCCCTCTCGCATCTTTCTTCTTTGTTCTTCCAACTTCATTTGTTTCTTCTTCACAACAGTAAGTTGTTCTTGCTTCTAATATTTTTATTTTCTCCTCTTATGTTTAATTTTTATTTACAATTTATTTTTGTAATGAATTTATTTGAGCTGGTTGAGTACATAAAGAATTGATCGACGACGAAATTCTTCCATAATTCAGGTTTCAATCACTAAATTCTTTAATTTTTAAATTGTATAATACACAAGTTTATTTATTTAAAAATTCTAATTTAAATACTTAGATAAATTTCTACTATTTTTGTTAAATTAATAAATATTTAGTCGAATTAATTAATTTTGTCACTTGAATTGTTATGAGAAAATGGAAATGAATAATATTTATAAGCATTTATGTTAAATTAACAATATTAAATATAACATAAACTTATAATATTTAGTAATATAAAATTATATTATGTTAAATTAATTTGTTTTGCACTCTAATTGTTATTTTAATTTGTTGCTATTTTAATTTGTTTTTGTTGTTATTTTGATAACTTTGATAACTTTTTGTTGTTATTTACTAGAATAGATTAGATGGGCATAATTTTGATAACTTTTTGTTGTTATTTTAATTTGTTTTTACTATAATAGGTGTTGAAAATTAGAAGATTGCAATTGTGAGATCCCACATCGCCCAGGGGAGTGGATCTTGTGAGCCTTATATGTATATTTCCATCTCTACCTAGCATGAGGCCTTTTGGGAGCTCATTGGCT
The DNA here is from genome assembly GCA_024362995.1 of Heteromeles arbutifolia. Taxonomy (NCBI): domain Eukaryota; kingdom Viridiplantae; phylum Streptophyta; class Magnoliopsida; order Rosales; family Rosaceae; genus Heteromeles; species Heteromeles arbutifolia. Next base: position 29,189,410 of record JANCRC010000006.1, read on the forward strand.
TTGGGTTCCATCGGAACTCCGAAGTTAAGTGAGTAGCGCGCAAGAGCATTCCCATGATGGGTGACCCACCGGGAAGTTCTCGTGTGAGTTCCCAGAAAGAAATCCGTGAGGGCGTGGTCAGGGTCCAAAGCGGACAATATCGTGCTACGGTGGAGGCGTGCCCGGGCCGGGATGTGACAATTTGGTATTAGAGCCTAACCTTGGCCGCGTGTGTGCTGACGAGGACGTCGGGCCCCTAAGGGGGGTGGATTGTGAGATCCCACATCGCCCAGGGGAGTGGATCCTATGAGCCTTAATGTATATTCCCATCTCTACTTAGCGGGATGCCTTTTGGGAGCTCACTGGCTTCGGGTTCCATCGGAACTCCGAAGTTAAGCGAGTAGCGCGCAAGAGCATTCCCATGATGGGTGACCTACTGGGAAGTTCTTATGTGTGAGTTCCCAGAAAGAAATCTGTGAGGGCGTGGTCGGGGCCCAAAACGGACAATATCGTGCCACTGGGATGTGACATCAATCGTGATAGAGTTTGAAGGCAAACCATAACTTTTAGTGGTCGTCGAGAGCATCGTAGTGCACCAATGCAGTGGACTGGTTTACAATGTCTCGAAGAACTTTCTACATTGAGATTTACTTTTGGAAAACCAAATAAAAATGCTTCAGTTGGGCAACACAGAAAAAGAACTTCGAGCAGTACAAGTAGTAACAGTCAGTGGAAGAAGAAATCTATTTTTTATGAACTGCCTTATTGGAGGCATTTGTTCATTAGACACAATCTTGATGTTATGCATATCGAGAAGAATATATGTGACAGTGTAATAAGAACAATGCTAGATATAGAAAAGTCTAAAGATGGATTGGCTGCACGTGCAGATCTTGAAGCTATGAACATAAAACGTAGTTAACACCCACGTAGAGAAGGAAATATAACATTTCTACCTCCAGCATTGTTCACATTGAAAAGAGAAGAAAAAACTGCGTTTTGCAAAGTGTTGTCTACTATTCGGGCCCCCGATGGATATTCATCAAATTTATCGCGATGTGTGCACGTGAATGAATGAAAAATACATGGGTTGAAAAGTCACGATTTCCATGTTTTAATGCAGTAGGTACTCCCGCTTGCGATACGCCCGATTTTGCCTAAAGCTGTTACTATGGTATTATTAGAGTTGAGCATAATTTTCAGATAGTTGTGTGACATCCCACATCGCCCAGGGGAGTGATCCTTAAATGTATATTCTCATCCCTACCTAGCACGAGGCCTTTTGGGAGCTCACTGGCTTCGGGTTCCGTAGGAACTCCGAAGTTAAGCGAGAAGGGGGCCAGAGCACTCCTAGGATGGGTGACCCACTGGGAAGTTGCTGGTAAGTTCCCAAAAACAAAACCATGAGGGCGTGGTGGGGGCCCAAAGCGGACAATATCGTGCTACAGTAGTGGAGCGGGCTCGGGAAGTGATTCGCCCCGGGCTGGGATGTGACAATTGGTATCAGAGCCAATCCCTGGCTGGAAATGTGCCGACGAGGACGTCGGGCCCCTAAGGGGGGTGGATTGTGGCATCCCACATCGCCCAGGGGAATGATCCTTAAATGTATATTCCCATCCCTACCTAGCACGAGGGCTTTTGGGAGCTCACTGGCTTCGGGTTCCGTAGGAACTTCGAAGTTAAGCGAGAAGAGGGCCAGAGCACTCCCAGGATGGGTGACCCACTAGGAAGTTGCTCATGAGTTCCCAGAAACAAAATCGTGAGGGCGTGGTCGGGGCCCAAAGCAGACAATATCGTGCTACGGTGGTGGAGCGGGTCCGGGAAGTGATCCGCCCCGGGCCGGGATGTGATAGTTGTGTAGTAAGAAGGAGTCTGAGGAAGGATTCAAGAAACTGAATTCAAGATTTGCCTTGACATTATGTTAACTTGAAAAAAATATTCCTTCCTGCATTTTTCGATATAATGGTGCACCTTCCAATTCACTTGGTAGATGAAGTAGCTCTTGCATGGCTTGTTCAATATAGATGGATGTATCCAATTGAAAGGTAATTAATAAACTTTTATAAATTTTTTACAATTGTAGTCATAACTTTAATTTATAATTATAATAATTTGTGTTTCGTTTATAATTGTAGGTATTTGCAAACGTTGAAGCGCTACGTTCGTAATAAAGGTCGTCCTGAAGGTTCTATTGCTGAAGCATATTTGGTGGATGAGTGCTTGTCCTTATGTTCCATGTATCTTAGAGATGTCGAGTCTCGTCGCACCCGTAGAGGCCGAAATGAAGATGGTATTGGACGTGGAGTGTCTGGTGGGTCATCAATTTTTGACTCCAAAGGATGTTATATGGGTTCAGGAGAAAATGTGGAGCTCGATCTAAATGTTCTTGATCAGTGCTACTGCCATAGATACATTCTAAATAATTGTGATGAAGTTAACCCATTTAGAAGGTAAGAACGTTTAATCATACGTCTTAATGTTTTATTGGTTTTATTAACTTTGAAAAATTAATTATCTATATTTGGACATAAATGCTCAGGCAACATGAGGAATTCTTGAAAACTAAACATCATCGAGAAAGGTTAACTATGCGACAAATCAAGGAGCTAAGTAAGAAAGAATTTCCAGAATGGTTCAAGCAACATGTGAGTTGATACAACAATCACATTATTTATTTATATTTTTACATTTTAATTATAACATGTTTATAGTTATCATGTCAACTTTTATCTTCATTCTTATTACAGATGAATTCAAGATGTCATCCTAATGACACGTTGATATCTTAAGACTTGCTTTGGCTAGCTAATTATCCTAGCATGGTTGTGAGTAGATATAAAAGTCACATTGTTCATGAGTTCAGATTTCGTATAAAATATGTGGATGATAAACATAAGAATCAAAATTGTGGTGTCTTTGTACCTGCAAATGTTCCTGGTGCAATTGGGCAAGTAAATTGTTACGGCAGAGTTGTAGATATGTTTGAGGTTAAATATTGTGGTCATGCTGAGGCAGAAGATAGGGGTCGAGCTGTGATGTTATTTAAGTGCTAATGGGTTAATAGTGAAAGTCCACGAGGAATGAAGACTGATCAATATGGATTTACTGTGGTGAACTTCAACTGATTAGGATTTAAAGATGATCCTTTCATATTAGCATCACAAACATTACAAGCATTTTACGTCGAGGACACAATTGAAAAAGATTGGCACGTAGTTGTTCGAATGCAGCCAAGGGATTTGTTTGAGGTATTAGAGGATAATGATGCAATTGATGATTATGCCATACCAAATTTGGATGATCAGATACTTGACCATGAAAATTTCCATACAAGGGTTGGCGTGGAAGAGACTACTTTTCATGAATCATTACCGTTGCCTACCCAGTTCGCTAGTTATGTCAATGCCAACGACGACATAATGGATGATGACATGGAATAAATACATTAACTATTTTATGTGTTTTAAGTATTAATTAGACTATATTTTTGTTTTTTATTACGTATTTTATTTAATTTATCTTAAAATGTTATATGAGGTAACAAAAAAAAAAACTCGTTATTTTTTTTGTATGGGGACATTTTTTTTTTAAAAAAAAAAACTATTTTCCTGTCGCTTTTTGACACACCTCAACCTCGAAATGTCAACTAGGACTCCGAATCGAGCTGTGCTAGCCGACACCCGGAAGGTGACGAAGCCATAAAGTGTGATAATGTGGAAAAATATGAATAAATTTGAACCTAAGAGTGCCTAACTATCAAAGTGCGCTGGTGAGCGGGCATGAACCCATTCACATGCGATACAGAGCATAAGTAAAGTACTGTAAGGTAAGATAATGATTATACCGTTAAAGAAGCCACCTATACGAGTAAGTGCCACGAATCCTCGTCGATACGAAAACTTTGCTACTAGAACCTGGAGGGATGCAAAAATAGAAAGTGAGAGTGGGCAAAACAAAGATTTTCAAAATCATTTCAATTATCAAAGGTAGTAACCCCTCGCCGTAAAACCTGTATAGTTTCCAGAAAATCATACTACATAGAAGTATGAAATCAAATGTATACTAACAGTAAATCCAGATGTATACCACTACCTAGCATCTCATTAGCAATATAAATAATCATGTGCTTAATAAGCCATACCAGCACGCAAGTCGAAGTCACCTATAGTGACCTGTATGACTATTTCATATCTCATCAATCAATGCTAGCACATAAGTCGGGAGTCACCTATAGCTCATCAAATATCCCTGCACACGAGTCGAAACCACCTCTAGTGGTCTGTACGACATAACTGGGTGTAAATAAGTACGCTCAAGTACTACGATCACGTGAAGACTGTACGAATAATCGCGGGTCACCTACGAGTCGGAACCACCTATAGTGGTCTGTACGACATGCCTATGCACCTACCTTGGATCCAAGGTGAGTGTAAGGTGCGGGAGGTGAACATCAAGTGAAGGACTGTGCCTTGGCCACGGGATGGAGCACTAACACTAGGGTGCAGGTTTATGAGCTCTAACTGCATCTAATATACATGTACGACTCATGGGCAACTTGTACGACAGTGTCGGAGTTGCCTAAAACATAAATGTAGTCATGCCATAACTCAATTATTTCAACTAATACCATAAACTCACCTGAACTTACCTGTGTGTCCTGCGTTCACCTTCGCACTTCAAAGCGTTCACAATAATTATGTACAGGTAACATACATATACATATAGATATGTCATGATGCAATCTGAAATTCAACCATGTCATAGTATTTCCAATATGAATTTATATAGAAATGGCATAAAACACATAAGCTGTAACGCCCCACTCCCGAACTATTTATTTTCGGGAATAATTATCGATGATAAGTCCGATTAAACACTAGGGCATTTTCGTAAATTCACGCTTTTAAAATTAATAAAAATGTAAAATTTGGGACGGGTTGTCACACTTTGAAGCACCGTGAGAACCGTCAACTTTCGTGGCCTCAAACCGCCACATACAAAGGTTAATCAAGGTGGTTCATGGTGGATTTTATAGAGGGGAATGAGAGCTTCAAGATGGTGGTGGTGGCGTCGAAAAACTCCACCGGAGTTGGCCGGAATCGGCCTTGAAAAATGGGATGTTGCGGTGGGTGGTGCACGGGAAAGCTGGGAGCTTTCTCCCCTTATTTCTGATTGGTCCCCTCACCTTGTAGCTGATTGGTCCCCTTTATTGTGCCTAAAATCTGATTGGTCTTTACCCCACAAGGTAGGAATTTAATTTAATTAAAACTAAACCTTGAATAATCAATTTCGAACGCCGTAACTATATCGTTATAATCTGGACTCACAAACGGCTTTCACCTATGCGTTCGTACCAACGAGTACTATGAGGATATACTAAAAGAATAAGTCATACGTCTCTCTAACCGATGGTCAACGGAAGTCAAAGTCCTCGCCTCTAGGGCATTTTCGTAAATTCACGGTTTTAAAATTAATAAAAACGTAAAATTTGGGACGGGTTGTCACACTTTTAGGCGACGACATTGGTAAGATAATTTGAAATACACTAGGCGGGAACTTTCCTGCTTGTTTTTGCACGAGTTAGTGTCGGTTTTAAGCGACGTTAACTCAGCATCCACCCCTTTTTCCCCATTTCATCCATGTGCTTTCATTTTGTCCCAAATTTCAGTCTCTCCTTCTCCTTCCCAATTTCGTCCGTACTTCCATTTCATCTCCCTTTTCACTTTTTAGTTTTTGTACTTATTCTTGCAGATTGTTTTGCTATGGATCATTATGAGGACGAGCATGCTGACGAAATCCAATTCGAAGAGGAAGAAGTCGAAGGTGGTCCATTTTTAATTTATTATGGTTATTAGTTTCAATTTTTTGTTTTGTAGTCGAAGGTGGTCCAAATTGAAAATTATTTTTTGTTCCTCGATTTTTAATCTTTTTTTTCTGTATTTATAAGGAACAAATCAACGAGGACGAGGACCCTCAATTCCCAACTGGAAGACACAGCCTTGTTCTTTTGATGCGTCTGGAAAATGCATTAGTGAAAATTTTAGTGCTTTTTCAAAACATGTAGCTTCGGAGGTTAGAGATTGTAGACATATTCCATTGGTGACAGATTGGCGTATGATCAAGGAAGATCGCAGGGAAGCTTTCTGGAATAGAATAAAGATATAAATATTTTTTGTTACTTGAGAGTATAATAAGTCAATGTTTATAGTAATAATTAATTTGCTTGATTTTTTTAATGAGTATAGGAAACTATTATTTTTGAAGAGGAGTATATGGCGAAAATGCCCATGATTCGTCACATGACACTTCATATTGCGGAGCATGCGCATAAGGAGTATAGAAATGTATTTAAAAAAAAACATTATACTGATAAACCGGTTGAGGAGCACGGGAACACACCTCCTAATGTGGATCCTCGATAGTGGGCTGGTCTGGTGTCCTACTGGAATAAAGAAAAAACGAAGGTAAACTTTTTATTATTTATTTTATTATAGCTTGAAATTTGTTTAATAAATTCTTTTTTTCTTTCTTTCAGGAGATTGCTGTAAAAAAATAAGCATAATAGGCGGTTGAAGACAATGAACCACACAACTGGTGCAAAATCTTTTGCAAATGTTAGGGCAGAACTTGTAAGGGTTGCACATTTTCAAGAATTGTAGATAATTTTAAATTTAATATATAATTAGTAGAAATTTATTTTTAATTTGATGGTTGCTGAAAATTGTTTTTTTTTTGTTGACTTATAAGTATAGCGGAAAAAGCATGGGAAGGAAGCGGATCCCGTTTCATTTTTTCGTCACTATCATAATCGAAAAGATAGCACCTGGATTGATGAAACATAAAAGCGCACTGGGGTAATTGACTTATTCGTGATAGTTTATCATTGTTATTAAATTTTATTATCAATAGTTAAATTCTTATTTTTAAAATTTTTACTGCAAGGCAACTGTCACATCCCGGCCTGGGGTGGATCACTTCCCGGGCCCGCTCCACCACCGTAGCACGATATTGTCCGCTTTGGGCTTACCATTCCCTCACGGTTTTGTTTCTGGGAACTCACGAGCAACTTCCCAATGGGTCACCCATCATGGGAGTGCTCTAGCCTCCTTCTCGCTTAACTTCGGAGTTCCTACTGAACCCGAAGCCAGTGAGCTCCCAAAAGGCCTCGTGCTAGGTAGGGATGTGAATATACATTTAAGGATCACTCCCCTGGGCGATGTGGGATGTTACAATCCACCCCCCTTAGGGGCCCGACGTCCTCGTCGGCACACACGCGGCCAGGGTTAGGCTCTGATACCAAATGTCACATCCCGGCCCGGGGTGGATCACTTCCCGGGCCCGCTCCACCACCGTAGCACGATATTGTCCGCTTTGGGCCTACCATTCCCTCACGGTTTTGTTTCTGGGAACTCACGAGCAACTTCCCAGTGGGTCACCCATCATGGGAGTGCTCTAGCCTCCTTCTCGCTTAACTTCGGAGTTCCTACTGAACCCGAAGCCAGTGAGCTCCCAAAAGGCCTCGTGCTAGGTAGGGATGGGAATATACATTTAAGGATCACTCCCCTGGGCGATGTGGGATGTTACAGCAACTATAGAGGGGAATATTCAAAATATGATTGAGTCTGGGCAAGAAGATAGTGATGAGCTAAGGACCTGAGTTTATGTGGAGACGATGGGTCCTGAGCGTCATAATCGAGTACGAGCGTATGGACATGGGGTGACTCTGGATATGGTTTCATATGCATCTTTTTCAGCTTCTAGTTCTAATTCTTCCAGAAAATCATCCAAGAGTTCAGTAACTGTGTTGATGACTGAGAACAATGAATTGAGAAGGAAGAATGAAGCTAATACAATGAATTGTCGGATATGTATGACACTTGTGCTAGCATTTATAGTTTCTATTTCTTTTTTTTGTATGTTGTATTTGTAATGCCGGATTTGGTATTTGTTATGACGAATGAGTTTTTGTATGTTATGTGAAATATAAAATGTTTGATATGAGTTTTTGTTAATAGTTGCCTTGACTTATATTAGTTGGAATTATTTTTATATAATTTTTTGTAATTATTATTAATTAAAAACTGAGGAAGATTGCTTAAATTTTTTATTTTTAATATATTCAGTGTCGCTTATAAGCGACATCAGCCACTTTAAAACTGACGAAAATTAATTAAATGTTTTATTTTTAATATATCTAGTGTCGCTTATAAGCTACGTCAGCTTGACTATTTTATTTATTTAACTCAAGTGATGTCGGTTGTAAGCGACAATAAATGTGATATTTAATTGTTTATTTGTTACTTAATGTTGGTTTGGAGCGACGCCCTTGTTCCTTTCTATGTCGCTTATAAGCGACGTCAGCGTCCATGTCAGTTTCAAGCGACACCTTTGCTCCTTTTTATTTTATATTACTTTGCTTCATGGTGATGGATTAAGGGTCCTAAGCGACATCAATACCTTTTTGTGACGGTAGTATTGGTGTCGGTTTCTCAATCCGACGTTGCACGATTTAATGTCGGATTTTTATCATTAATCCGACAGTAAGTGGTGTTCTTGTCGTTTTTAATCCGACAGTAATATCCCCTTTTGTAGTAATGCATGGCTTTAGGCTTTTACTTAAAGATCATCTTTATAACATTTCATTGAAATGAGAAGACGTCTAGTTATCTAATTGTGACCTAATAAATAGAGGAATACAACACAGTGTTGTTTATAAACAATGGAACTTTTACAATTATAATTAAAGAGCTAGATGATTTTGATTTGAATGAATTTTTACAAGGAAGATTTATGAATGAGTACCTAAAAAATAAACGATTTGAATCATGAGTTTACTCTGTGAATCAAGTACAAATGATTAATTATCTTCGTGTCATATATTACTATATATAATTAAATGATTAGTGCTTGAATACTCCTGTATATTTAGTAATTATAAATTACTATATACGGCCATCTTTTATATAAGGCTTCAATTTTAAAATGGTCCATGTGTTTTACTCTATTAATCAAATTGGTCTATGTGTTTACATCCTTAGCTGATTCAAGACAATCCGTTGAAGGACCATTAAATTTGACATGTGCCAGACACGTGAGAGAACAAAAATGTAATTTTATGTACACTCACTAAACGGATATGATGCCTACCTTTAAAAGTTGTCGCTTCATTTAATTCACTTGAGTACTATGCGATTTAGGACATGTCAATTGTAACTGTCTTTTAACGGATTGTCTTGAATTGACTAATAGATGTAAACACAAGGACCAATTTGGCCAAATTAAATACACATGGACTAAATTGATCGATAGAGTAAAACACAAGGACCATTTTAACATTTAAACCTTTTTATAATATATAAACCAAATATTGTAACCATGTTTGGTTGAAAATAATATAGGTGAATGTGATGCATCAACAAGTAAATAAAATATCCAATGGGAGTCGAATTTCTAGAACAAATTAGGCTAAGGGTTAAAAATTTCAAAAGTTGCCATTGATTTCAAAGTTGACCAAGCTATTGTTTATGTTGTTGACGTAGATGCCTTGGAGTGGGCATTACGTGTTACACATGCACTGCGCATGCAGTTATCGACTGACCTCATTTTCCATTTTCCAGCTAAAATATATTTGTCAACCAGCCTGAAGCAAGCAATCAGATTAATGTCTGCAAAGACACACATGTAAGCCTCAGATTAATGGAAAAGCACGCTACCTGATCATAAAATTAATGAGAGTTTTAACGAAATACTTCCGGTACTGTTTATTTTTAATAAAAAAATCATATTTTTACCTTTTTTTTGGTATTATTCACTATACTTTTATTTCTCATTTTTCATTAAAACTAAAATTTTTTTAGACTTTTTGTTAGTTTTCCTAAAATTAATAACTGTCTTTCCTCACTTACAGGCAAACACGACATAACCAACAACAGACATTCTTCGTATACAAGTAGTTGTCGAATTGATGTCTTGAACACATGAATAATAGCTCAATAGGGTAAGCTCGACTCTAAGTTAGATTTTGAGTGTGATTAGAATTATCACACGCCTAGAAACACAGAGGTAAAAAAGTTTACTGTTGTCGTGAAGACGTTGAAATTTGACAATCAGAAGCCTTGTGCATGGATTTTCAAAGTACAGGTTGTATTTTGCTTTGTTGGGTTGGTTTTTAGTTGCTTTGTTGGGTTGATTTTTAGCTAGCTTGTTAATATGATTACGCTACAATTATAGAAACGTTGAACAAAGTTTATGAGATGATTGATAAGTTGATATTATACTTTATATTTTACCCTAATCTTATTTATAATTTATTGGTTATTTTGGTAGAACTTTGATATTTTGTTATATATTTTCAATGTAGGACATTTGACTTCCTCTAGATCAAAAAGTGAACAAATGGATGAATTTTGGAGTGATTCCAATTGGAGGATGTTCGTGAGTCTTTCAAGATGATTGTGTAAAAATTCTAGATTTTTCTACTAAGCCGTTTGACCGTGGCAATGAAATTAAGGTATAGCGCACAGCTTTCCCAAATTCACGTTTCTGGATGTTTTGGGTATTTTGGAGGTCAAGATGACATATTTTGAGGAAGATTCCTTCTGAGGATTTGTTAGGGACATCTCAAGCTTTAAAAAAAGATCTTTTAGGACCAAATCGGAGTTGATTTGGTTGGTCAAAAGTCTGATTTTCTGAGAAGTTTGAATTTCAGTTCAGATAGGAAACCTTTTATTTCCTAGTTTTCTTATTCTATTATGTTTTCTAGTTTTTAGAAGACCTTTTCTAGGTAATTTTATTTTGTAGTAGCATAAATAAGGCGTTTTAGCCATTAGAGAAAGACGCGTCAATTTGAAAAACTTAGCTAGGCTTTGATGATTTGTATTTCCAGGTGTTTTCTATCATTTTTTCTATTTCAATAAAATTCCTTTTGATTTATGGTTGTTCGTAACTAATTTTCGTTTGTTAGGGCAATGCCTTGAGCCTTAACATGAATATGTAGTCTTTATTTAATTGCCTATGATATTATGCATGCATACTTTGAATTATTAATCACTGTGTTTAAACTGTCTCTATATCTTAATGCTTAGCTACCATTAGGATGTTTAGATAAGTAATCGGATGCAATTCGGTCGGAATGCCACCGGAGGATTGAGTTGTCACGCCCTGGACCCGGGTCGGTAATAAAAATCTCAAACCCAAATCTGGCGCGCGAGCTAAAAATAAAATTAAATAAAAGGAAAGTGAAACTGGGTGGAAAAATTATGAAATTCCTCTTATAAAAGAAATCCAGAATTCTTTACAAGGCTAAAAATAAATGAATACAATTCTAGCCTCACATCTAATTCATTCTCATCCCATCTGCCCTCTTAGACTGTTTAGTTCGTGAACCTGCATAACAAGAGAGGGGTGAGCTTCAACAGCTTAGTAGGGACATAACCTTATCACAGTAAATTGACAATACTAAATTACGTGTTATAAAATCATGTAATCAAGTACTAAATCATTATCAATAACAATGCATGAGTGCAATGCAATACTCTTTATCTCTACCCGTTAATTCATATAATAAAACACGCAAACCTGCATGTCTCATACCGTACATTTTACCTCTGCAGTGGTGGTTCGAATGTTTTAATATACAAATTAACCCCCTATAACTCAATCATCCAAATTTCCCCTTTTGTTAGTCATCTTGCCAAAACCCTTCGTCGCCAGTCCCGAATTACCCTTAAAGAATCTGTGCACTATGGGCTCGCTTGAGATCTGGTACCTGCTAAAAGTTTGGCTCAACTACACAAAAGATCATGTCCATTACCCTCATTTCCATTCATTTCTCCACATTGAAAGCTCCAACCACATGACACATGAGTGATGCATAAATAATGTCATTTCATCTTTCACATGTCTCATAGTATATTCTCAACCAATAGCATTTCATCAATAATTCCATAATCTATAACAAGTAAACACCCAAGAGCTGTATTTATCCAATTAGCAAACCAGATCACATTAATCAACCAATAAGATCGATAATGATGATATCACACTTTACGAAATTTAATAAAACCAATCTCCGTAAAGGTCTGCTGTATTTCCCCTACCTGAATTTCAAAGCTAAAACGAAGATCCATGTCACTACTGGAATAGCTAAGCTCTACGTACTTAAGCAAGTTCCTTGATTACTCCTAATGCCATGAATTTCTTCAACTACCTTTCTTTTCTAATCCAACTCTATATGTATATGTATACACACACACACACATATATAATCTAAGTAAAGCAAACATGCACAAGCATGCAATCTTTCGCATGTTGTAAAAGAATTGAGGGGAAAGCTCCTATTTATACTAGGAGAAGTCGGCAACTTAAAAGCATAACACTGGTGGGTGTGGCCGCAACCAAGATAAGAATGGTTCGAAGTGTGTCTAATCCTCATGCATGCAAGACAGCTCCTGCTACTAGCTATAGCTTAGTCAGCAACAATAGAGTGCTCGTGGAGCACCTGGGACCTCTAAACAATGCCACCTAACCTTAACAAATTAGATAAGAATGCCACCACCAAAAGCCAACTCCACCACTCCACCTCCTACCAACACCTCATGTTAAACCAATATGGTGAGTCAACAACGTACTGAAACTTCAGTATGATAAACATATCTAATAAATATTTTTATTTATTATTATGATTATTATTTTATAAATAATAATAAGAAACATATTTTCAAAAATGCAGGATCTTACATGAGTATTGCTTCTTGTGATTGATGGTTGTAAGTTCACCTAAGGCGAATGCCACGTCTTAGGGGTTGCATGTTTTTTCAAAGGGTTTTCACAAAACGTAATGAGTAATGCATGTTTATATTTGATCTGAATGCCACAGACGAATTGCATGTTTGATATATGTTCTAGCTTGAATGCCACAAGTAGAATATGCATAAGGAAAACCTAACCTTCAAAGTTTCCATGTGTAATTCATAAGTAATTGGTAAAACTACATAAAATTGTTAAGGTAATGACGGAACCTAGTGTCCTTTTATCATTATTTTCTAAGATTGTTCTCTTTCAAATTGCTTTCTGTAATTATTTTTCTTTAATTGTTTTAATTTAATATTCTAGGTCATAAAATCAACATTTTCGAAACTTTGTTTTAAATAGTTAATTAAGAATTACTTTAAATATAAATTATTCAATCAATCTTTGTGGAAATAACTTTGCTTGAACTGCTGTACTACGAATACCTTATTCTCTTGCAAGTATTTTTTTAGTGTTTTTATCTCTACTTTGGCAGGTGGTAAAAATCTCAATCAATGATGATGGTACTAATCATATATAATGTTGTTGTACTGACTTTTCTACTTGTTTTTTTTTTATGCTTGTACGTATCAAACAACGTACACGAACCGTACTTTTCTTTCTTTGAATAAGTACTTTTCCTGAACTGCCAACTTTGGAATCAAATGCTTTGCAGTGCACGCTAGAGAGAAACTTCCTCTCCTCCTCAAAAGGCCCATCAAATGCTAACAAAAAGATGGGTGTCTTTGGGCGTGTCAACAAACTGGCCCACTTGATGATGTGTGTATCATCCTCATTGTAAAGAGAGATTTTTCAATGTGCTCGAAACGCAAGTAAAACATCACATGTAATTATACAATTGGAATGTCACTTGAAAAAAAAATTTCCACCAATTGTATACTAACATGTGGCGTACCGCCTTATGGGCTCACATAAATATCTCTCCATTGTAAAGTTGCGTCTTTTTTAGACGTCATTCCAAGAAATTAGGAGGGGTGTTTGTAATCTTGTTTTAGAAGCGAAGTACTTGGTCACTTTTAACCTTGTTTCATTTTATAGGGGTTATAGGATAATTTTTTTAACCGTAGAGTACGATTATTTAGGGTTTAGACATACAAAATCAGTACATTTGTTAACATATAATGATCTAGCTCACCTCTATTAACGAGGTTTGGTTTTGTGTGCATAAATGGAATTATTCTTATATTGTAATATTTGAAAGAACAAGAGGCACTGAACCTAGAATCTACAACTTTAAATGTAATATGAGAATTGTTATTAGAATCGAGTGCAAAAGAAGTGCCAAGAATATTTCCTTTAATATTTACTATAACGGAGGTTGAGAGGGGATACAACTATGTGTTACGCAAATAAAATTATTCAGATCAGAAGTTAAGTTTCGCAAGTAGTACTTATGTGTTACGCATGTTAAAAAAAAAAAAAAAAACTGTATAGCGATTGCAGCTTTAGTTGATTAAGTCTCGATATCAGAATTGGACTAGAGTTGATAAAACTTGTGTCCAATTTAGCCCAACCCCATCAAGTTAGATGTACCCCTCAGATTTGCTAACAAGGCCTGGTATTTTTTTCCTGCAGGACTAATCTACTTAATTATGTCGTTTGAGTACACAATGTGTTCCAAAAATTTATTGTTGATTAAAATTTGAACTCCAAACTCATCTTCCATTTGGGTAACCATTTGGATACAACCAAAAAAAAAAAAACTAAGGTATGGTCAGTAAAATGTTGCTCTATACAAATTTTCATCTGGTTCTGGCCACGTTAATTGGCCCTCAACGTTGTATCTACTCTGGCATAACCTTTCCTGCAAAAGTTCCAAGTTTGTCCCCTTCTGTGACATGAATTCGGGTTCAGTTCTAGTCGGAAACCGCCTCTGTTATCTCTCGGACAAGGTCAACAATCACTCCCTCAACCCCCATTAGAAGTTGCATGTATACAGCATCTGGCACATTGCTGCAAGTTCACAAAGGATATGATCGTATTATTAGCTGAATAAGTACTTCTGATCTGAAAAGTGCTTTTACCAAAGTGATGGCTTACTTTAATTGTCCATAGGTTATAATGCAAAGTTTGGCCTGTTTAACCTTGGTCACTGCCCCTGGATTTCTCAAGATAGCTTTTACTTCTGATACAATTCCTTGCAAACCACCTCCCAAACACACCTTCATGGCCTCTTCCAGCGAATTCCTTCGAACATCCGTGTAAATTTCAGACCCTCCGTTAGTGAGGAAGTAGACCTGGATTGCATCCAATGCAGGTTCAGAAAAGTAGACCATTTTCAATACGCTTCAACATAAAGTTTAGAATGTGATCTTACAGGGTATGTGGTCTGCAATTTTCTCATCAGCAATGCAGCATCAGGCTGAAAGCTCGAAAACAGGATCGGTCTATCTTTTGCGTACTTAGTCACCACCTGTTTAAAGAAATCTTAGTACATATTATGTCCTATACAACATGCTAAGCAAATTAGGCATCCTTACCTGCAAGATTACTTGAAGAACATGTTCGAGTTTTTCTTCTTTGTAGACAATCTGATCATCAAACTTCAATTCAATGTTAAAACCCTTGGAATGCTCAACTTTCTCGAACACCTCTTGCAATGTGCATAGGGAGTCATCCTGTTCTACCTTCCAGTCAAAAATCCTCCCATCTTTTATTTTTCTGACCAAGGGCCTCCCCACCTGCATTTGAATGAACGAAAAAATAGACTTACTAACAGAACATCCACATACATTTTATCGATTTGGAATCGGAAAAAATAACCATTTGTGATACCTTTCCGGCCTCTTTCTGGGGTCCGTAGGAGAGAAATTCTAGCAGAGTAATGTCTGTAACCCTTTCCTCCTTGAAAACACCCTGAAACAAAATTACATATAACATCAATAGTCAGCAGGAAAATAAAAATCAAGGAATTTAAGGGTCCGTTTGATAACGATTCCAAACTAACCTTGTCCTCGGCGCCAACAAAGTTGTCGTGAAAAATGACCGGGTAGTCATCTTTGGTCACCTACAAAAATAGCTTTTGTTTACAATTTTCCCTAATTGTAAAACCAAGAAATTGAAACGAAAAGAAAGAAAAAAGAAGCCGAACAATTAGTACCCTCAAATCAAAATGTAATATAAAACCAAAATGCACATCAAGAGTCTGTTTCTCTTAACAAAGATTGTCACTTTGATCAAATGTTTTCTTTTGGGTACCCAAAGAAGCACAAAGATGATGCTCACCTGAACGTCGAACTCGACGAAATCGATCGGGAACTGAGCGGCGGCATTGAAGGAGAGAATGGAGTTCTCTTTGATGGATTTGAGTTTTGCGTCAGAAGATTGCAACATGTTCATCCCGCTGCCTCTGTGTCCCATCACCACGAACTTTGGCCATTTGTATCCCCATTTCGTTTCTTCACCCTCATCTTTCACACCTATTCACACAAAAAAAGTGAAAGAAAAACCCAATTCCAAAAATCAAATTCCTTTCTTTTTTGTTTCTTGAATGCAAGTAATTAATTCGATGGCAAATGCCGAGACCTTGAGCCAACCACGGTGAATATACGGCCAATGCGGCAGCATTTTCTGTGACTTGATCGAGGTTTGGAACATCAGAGACATGAACGGCCTTCAAAGCCATTGATTTTTATCTTGCAAATTTGCAGACTTGCAAAAGTGCAAGCCTTGGGAATTCAAGAAAAATGAGGACACTAAGAGAAAATTGGCACTCGGTTTTGAAGAACACAGAAGCTTGGGACATGTTTGGACAGTGATAGCGGTATTTAAGAAGGTTCAAAATAGTGTGATTGACTCGCTAGAAACTAGAGATAGAATCTTCCATTCCAAACAGGCTAATTTTGTTTTGAGATATTTCATTGTGTTCATTGAAAGAACGAGAAATTTGCGGGAGTTTCTAAATTATTTTTGTTCTAAAGGAATATGCTAATTCATATCTTGTTTGTCATGTCCGTTTTACGTGTTTATGATATATCTTTATTTGCGAGGTCAATTTGAACTTTTCAAACAACAAATTAACTTAACTTCATTTAGTATTTTCTATTTGGGCCTAATTAGGAATTGCGCGTTTTTGCTCCAAGTCTACATTGGCCATGCATATCCAAAATATTGCCAAACTGGCAAATTTAATTAGCATTTCTCTGCTGACGAGGCAATGCTGATCATATTCTTGGCTCTTGTCTGTGTTTAGGGTTCAAGGTTTGATTGTTCGTGAGTCGTGACTCGTCCAGATCTCAAGCAATGATCCTCATTGTGGTCAAATCGTACATAAAATGTAAGAGACTTGTAGTTCTAAATGTACATTAAGACATGCTCCAACTCTTGGAATAAAACTCAAATTTTAGATTCTAAACTTACCTTAACTTGCTTCAACCCTTGGGGCAAATATGATTTTTAACCAAAAACTCATTTTGGGGGCAAATTTAGTTCAGAATTCCTCTCGGGTTAGTTGGGCTGGTCCACCATATATGTGTACTTTTTTTCTTTTGATATTTATAAATTCATTGAATTCAACGGCTAAGATCTAATATGATTAAATCCAACAGTAAAAAAAAGATATATCAGTCAAAATTTAAATCCAATGGCTAAAGTGTTTAAAAAAAATTTCTTTTATGTGTTTCATATTCTTTCATAGTATTCTACAAGTTTCATGGTGTCGGTTAGTGATTTTTCAATATTTGTCGGAATCTATATATTTTTAGGTTAAAATTTTCATAAAATTAAATTAGGATAGTCTACATAATTTTTTTCTTTTCAAAAAGTTACTTTAAGAAAAAAATTAGCCTAAATTCATTATTTAATAATCTAGGGCTAAAATTTTAACCCAAAAATGTTGAAGCAGAAAAGCTGTTTATGGGTTACAACCTAAATTTTATGGGCTAAAAATTTTAGATTTTAACCCAAGGGTTGGAGATGGTTTAAAAATGTTTATTTATGCATTCAAGGTATGTATTAAAATGTAAAAAAAAATTAGTGAATAACCAAGGGCAAATTCAGTAAGGGACTGGTTGAATCAGGGAACCTTACAGATGACTAAAAATGGCTTGGAAAGTCCTCTAGGGACCCAAGCTATAACAGTCTGATACGTGACTCAATAGTAACCAACAAGTGTGCGATAAAGTGCTTGCTCGGCAAATGTTGGTAGGGCTCGACGAATGTTGACAGACCTCGGCAACACTACTTGTCAAATGTCGATAAGTTCAACAAGTGCTCGATGAAGTGCCACACTAAAGAAACTTGACACAAATCAATCGAACTCGTAAAAGATTTGTGCCCCATGCATGCTATTTCTGTCTTACAAATGTTTTGAACCCTTCCACTAAAACCCCTTGAGGTATAATTCATGAATCTGCCACTATAAAACTATAATGATTAATAACGTTTATCCATAGTGCATCAGTTTGAATACTAATTTCCAATATAACAAAATAAGGACATACCGTTTATCCTTGATTCCCCAACGAATGTTTATCCTTGATTCCCCAACAAATGTTTATCCTTGGAATATTGAAGTGTAGTAGTCATACATACTATACCCAAACATTTTCCATGTTTCTATATTTTATATTTTCGGAAGATGTATATATGATTTTTACTTCAATAGAACAGATGTAAATTTTGAATTTCATTTATTTTTCTATTTTTAAATAGTGGAGCTCACCTATTACATTACAGATGTAAAAAATTATGTATATTTAATTATTTGCATTTTCCGAACAAAAAAAAAAAAAAATCCATCTCAAAACATTTGCATCTTCTTAACTAAAATTAATTGATACGCTAAATGAAAGCTAGCCTATTTCAATCTCCTTTACACTAAGGGTGTCTAGACGTCTTTTAACAAAGTAAAAGAAGGGGAAGATCCTTCTTCCTTTTTTTTTTTTTATTGGAACAAAGGATAGTATCTATAATAAAGGGAGAGGGTGAGCTTAGTCTTACAATGAGTTAGCAATAATGTGGTTCAAATTTACCTTTGGCGAGAATCAAATCTAAGACTTCTCACTTATAAGTGAAGATGAATACCACTAGACTGTAGTACTAAGTAGCAGATCTTTCTTTTTTCTTTTTTAAATTGCGGAAAAAGTAGGAGGAGTGCGTTCTACAACTACTCTCTCTCTCTCTCTCTCTTTGTGCCTTCTAACACCTCAAGTTGAGAATTCTTGTCATGCTTTTTTATTCACGATTTTATGTCTTTCCGTTCCATCCTAGTAGCTAGTTTTGAGTTCCCTTTCCCTACTTTTTGGTTAGACCTTTGTCTGGATTGAATCCCCCACCCCCTAAAGTGGTAAAGAAGGGCTTAAATTATTATTTTTCCTAACTAACAGGACAAACTCTAGTGGCGATGTCATATCTCTATCTCAAGAAAATGATTTCTTTTAACATGGTTGATGGGGTCTCACAACCCTCGAAAAAGAACTCTTATTAATGTGAAAATCAAAATAAATCCGATGCAATTATAACTTTCAAGCTTGGGACAGTAACGGCGCGAGAAGTTAACAACGACCGAACGTACTGCGGCCTAAGTGGGTTGTCGGCAAGTGTGACGAAAGCCTTTGTGAAATGGACACTCAACCCGCTCGAAGAGGACCAAAACAATCTCAAATAAGTTTAACAAACATGTGGAAATCTGGTTGGTACAACCAAGAAAGATGGTACCGAAGCCTTTGGGCATCTCACAATGCAACCATCAAATCTTAATATCAAATCTTAGTAAGATGTTGACCTCTTTTTCTTCTCTTTTGCTGTTTCCATGATAGACTCGTGTAGAAATTTCTGAATCTTACAATCAAAGGTCACAATTAAAAGTAAGACGTCACTGCTAGCAACGCATCATCAATCAAGCAACCAAGTTTTTGGGTGAGTGGAGCACTATTACTGAGAGACCACAATACTTTATCCAACTTTTTTCAACATGAATCTATTCTGTTTCCTTTTTCGTTCGCCAATTATTTTCGAAATCATTACTTGCACCAATGTCATGTGAAACATTTTCGACAAGAGTAATGATTTTGAAACAAATATACAAACTAAATGATGTGATCGTAAATAATTGAATTATTAATTAATTATTGATTAACGTGCTTGTTTCTTATTGGTAATACATTATTTGTTTACAATTTGATTTAAATATTTTATCTTCCTAACATTATCATTTGAAAAATCAATACGCCTATTGAGGGCTCACCAAGAATTTAACCCCCGAAATCAATACAATAAATATGAAAGCATTTTAATGAATCAAATTTTTCATAAAATGATTAAAAAAAAGAAGAAAACTAATGAAAATGACTTGAAAACTTTGAGTTTTAACGATAATGACAAAATAAAGGGTAAAATGAATAGTACCAGAATTAACTTTTTAATGTAAAAATATGATTTCAATTAATGTGTTGGAAGTTGGAATAGAAAATTCAATTTTAATTCTTAAAAAAATGAGTTTTAGACTATAATTTTATATAAAATTATAATTTAATTTTAGTCTATGATACATTTAATTATTTCATTTATTAATTATATTTTGATGTTTTACTTCTTTTTTTTTCCTATTTTTAATGTATTAATTACATTTAATTTTCATTTCACTCAACATAATATATCTTAATGTCTACATTTAGGTAAACTAATTTTTTTATATAATATATTCCGATATAATTTGCATAATTTTTCAGTTTGGCACAATAAATTTAATATATTTCGGTATATCCATCGATACAAATATATAAGAGCTTGTTTGTATGTGTTTTTAAAATGATTAAAAGTGACACACCCCGATCGAAATCGAAGCATGTTGGCCGTCACGTGAGAGTGACATAACCATGTGCATAGTGTGGAAGCAATATAATATAGAGATTACGAATGAATAAAAAACGAAACACTAGCTAAGGCAAATACTAGCGTGAGAATAAGTGTGAACACATAATCAAAGCACTAATAGTCTAAGTGCAGTCAAGCATAGGAATTACTAATTAAATAACACCCGAAGGTAGTCCTACATAAGTGATGGTCTGTCAAAACTTCTGCTGGAACCTTGTGAGCCACCCACAAATGCTACCTAATACCTGGAGGGGTGCAAAACAAAAGCGCGAGTGGGCAAAAACAAAGTTTTTCAAAAACCATTTAATTATCAAACTTATAACCCCTCGCCGTAAAACCTGTATAATTTTCCCAGAAAATAGTATATACATATACTAAATCTCAACAGAATTCATCATCAAAATATGCATTCTATGCCATGCCACATTATCAATTATCCAGGTAAGTAATTTAAAAGCGATGATAACTGCAATTATCTCATCAACTGTACTTTAGCTCATAGATCATGCCTGTACACAAGTCGAACCCACCTATAGTGGTTTATACGACAGGCTGGGTGTATAATAAATAATTACACTCAAGTGCTACGATCACGTGAAGGCTGTGCGAATGATCGCGGGTCACCTACAAGTCGAACCCACTAAAAGTGGTCTATACGACAGGCTGTGCACCTAACTTGGATCCAAGATGAGCATGTGGTGCGGGAGGTAAACGATCACGTGAAGGCTAGGCCCTAACTCTGGCAGGAGCACAAACACCAGGGTGCAGGTTTATGAGCTAACAATGCATCTCAACAATCATCATAAAGTAACACATAGCTTACCTGAACTTACCTGAGTCCTGCTGGCATCAAATCCCAATACGTGTATATAAATATATATCACAATGCATACATATAGCATAAACATATTTGGCATGACAATTCATTTAATAAAATTGCTTAAAACGTATTTCTGGGAAAAATACTCATTATATAGGTATATACGGAAAACAAAAGCCCACTCACTGGTATGTCGAAGGGTCGTAACCCCCACGTCTAGCCTGGCTATGCTTGTCCTCCGGATATGTCATGAGAAATGACTATATAAACGTCAATTAAAGCACATAAATGAAACTTGGTAATAACTTCTCATATATTGCTCAAATCGGGTATATGAATATGCCACAGTGATCTACTTAACCTCAGGATCATCCCCAAATTTTTAAAATAATTTTCTAAGGTCTCACGCGTCGCCACGGGCTGCCCAAAGCACGGCCAGACGCGCCCCCACGCGCGGCCACGTGCCTGGCACATTGACGGTAACAGTAGCGGCGTTAGGGAATATTCCGTCAAAACTAACAGATTCCGTTAAAACTAACCTGACGCCGTTAAGAATATTCAGTTAACTTTAACGGAATATTCTTCCTCCTTCTCTGACGAACATCGCCGGTCGCCATTACAGCTACGATCATCGGAAACTGGACAAAAAATTTGAAAACCTTATATCTCGTCCATTTTTCAATCAAACTTCACAAAATTTGAACCAAATTGAAGCTTAGGATGAGTATAACAAAACCTTACCACTTTCAAGCCTTGAAATCCATAGGATCTTGCTGGAGAAATTCCACGAATTCCGGCCAAACCTCGAACTCACGATCCCGATGTCCAAAAACCACCACACTTGCTCTCCGAGCTTCATGAGAAGATTCTAAAACTCCCTGTGATCTTAGAATTCCCTAAAACTCCCTGGTTTGCGAGCACATGAACAATACCATCAATGGAGCTTCACGGATCTAGGGATTTTCAAAGGTTTACGTCCAAAAACTGGTATGGATGAACTCGGGAGCTTGCAAGTAACACAAATACATTAACCTTGGCCTCGATCTGTGACTGGAAGTGGCTGGTTCGAAGTTGTTCGTACAATAGAGAAGGAGAGAGTGAGTCTGAGAGAGAATACGAGAGAGAAGAGAGAGAATGTGTGTTTGTGTGGTCCAATTGCAGCCAACCACACAAAAAAGCAACCAAAGTCTAAGTTCCTAATTGGTTCCAAAATATTAGGAACTTAACACATTAGTCCTCACACCATGCTACAAATGCTCGAGGGCATTTTAGTCTTTTCGCATCCACGATACAATTAATTTGGAACGGGCTGTCACAATCTACCCTTCTTATAAAAATTTCGTCCCTGAAATTTATACAACCAATACAATCCACTAATAATCATAAAACAATCTGGGATACATCTCTCTTATCCCAAGTAGACTCTTCCACTGAATGGTTTCTCCACAAAACTTTCACGAATTGCACGGTCTTATTTCTCAGAACCTTCTCTTTCCAATCCAAAATAGTCACTGGCTCCTCATCATAAGTCAAATCCGAACTAATTTCCAAAGGTTGAGGAGTTATCACATGTGACGGATCTGAGACATAATATCGAAGCATCGAAACATGAAATACATCATGTACCTTAGACAACTCTGAAGGCAACTCAAGTCTATAAGCAACTTCACCGACTCTCTCGGTGATCCGATACGGTCCGATGTATCTAGGGCTTAGCTTACTCTTTTTCCCAAAATGTACTACACCTCTCCATGGTGATAGCTTCAAGAATACAAAATCTTCAACATTATACACCCGGTCAGTAGCATGCTTGTCAGCTAAGCTCTTCTGACGATCTTGGGCCGCTTTCAGGTTAGACTTAATCACCTGAACATTCTGAGTAGTCTCCTCTACTATTTCAGGGCCCACCAAAACTCTTTCGCCAACTTCTGACCAACATAATTGTAAGATCCCACATCGCCCAGGGGAGTGATCCTTATATGTATATTCTCATCCCTACCTAGCACGAGGCCTTTTGGGAGCTCACTGGCTTCGGGTTCCGTGGGAACTCCGAAGTTAAGCGAGTAGCGCGCAAGAGCACTCCCATGATAGGTGACCCACTAGGAAGTTCTCGTGTGAGTTTCTAGAAACAAAACCGCGAGGGCGTGGTCGGGGCCCAAAGCGGACAATATCGTGCTACGGTGGTGGAGCGGGCCCGGGATATGGTGGACCCTGGGCCGGGATGTGACAATTCGCCCAGGGGAGTGATCCTTATATGTATATTCTTATCCTTACCTAGCACGAGGCCTTTTGGGATCTCACTGGCTTCGGGTTCCTTGGGAACTCTAAAGTTAAGCGAGTAGCGTGCAAGAGCACTCCCATGATGGGTGACCCACTGGGAAGTTCTCGTGTGAGTTTCCAGAAACAAAACCGTGGGAGCGTGGTCGGGGCCCAAAGCGGACAATATCGTGCTACGGTGGTGAAGCGGGCCTGGGATGTGGTGGACCTTGGGCTGGGATGTGACAATAATGGAGTCCGACAAGACCTGCCATAAAGTACCTCAAATGGTGCCATACCAATACTCGAATGGTAACTGTTGTTATAGGTAAATTCCATCAAATCCAAACGTCCATGCCAATCATCGCCAAACTGCATCGTCCTTTCTGATTGACCATCTGTCTGGGGATGATATGTTGTACTATATAATAATCTCGAACCAAGTGCCTCCTGAAATGCTATCCAGAACTTAGAAGTGAATCTAGGGTCTCGATCGGCTTAAAGAATACTTCTCCCTCACTGGAATAAAATGCGCTAACTTAGTAAGCCGATCAACAATCACCCAAATTCCATCATAACCATTCCGTGCACGAGGAAGTTTGTACACAAAATCCATAGTGATATCTTCCCATTTCCATTGTGGAACGGGAAGTGGTTGCATCAACCCAAAAAGGCTTATTTCTTTCAACTTTAACTTGCTGACAAATAGTACATCTACTAACATACTCAGCAATTTCTCTTTTCATACCCGGCTAATAATAAAATGGTTGAATGGTATGATACATCTTAGTGCCTCCAAGATGCAGTGCATATGCTGAAACATGCGCTTCATCAAGAATCGCTTTCTTTAATTCCATATTATTTGGCACATACATCCTTTGATCTTGCATAAGCATGCCATCAGATTCCCAAACTCTGAGATCCTTCTTATTTCCTTTAGAAATTGCAAAAATTAAATCCTGAACTTCCTCATCATTTCTTTGGGCTTCAAGTATACGATCAATCAAAATAGACCTAACTTGGAAACTAGCAAGCAAGGCTTCCTCTCGTTCTGCTACAGCTTCTTCTCGTTCTTTTAGCCCTGATTTCACTTTAGTGTACCTCAAATCTGTAAGAAGAGGAATACGAGAAGCATACAAAGCATTGACCCGACCTTGGGATTTTCTACTCAAAGCATCAGCCACCACATTAGCACGACTAGGGTGATACTCAATCATGCAATCATAATCATTAAGCAACTCTAACCACCTTCGTTGCCTAAGATTAAGCTCTTTCTGGGTGAAAAGATATCAAAGACTCTTGTGATCTATAGAGATCTTACACTTCTCACCATAAAGATAATGTCTCCAGATCTTCAAAGCAAAAATAATGGCCGCTAATTCCAAATCATGAGTAAGGTAATTCATTTCATGAGACTTCAATTGACGTGAAGCATAAGCAATCACCCTACCATGCTGCATCAAAACACATCCCAAGCCATTCAAAGAAGCATCGCTATAAATCTCAAAGTTACCACTATCATGTGGAAGTGCTAAAACAGGAGCATGAGTGAGATAATACTTAAGCTACTGAAAACTCTGCTCACAATCACCATTCCACTCAAATTTAACTTCCTTTCTAGTCAACCTTGTAAGTGGTAAAGCGATAACTGAAAAGTCCTTAACAAACCGTCGATAATAACCTGCTAAGCCAAGGAAACTCCGTACCTCGGTGATGGTTCGTGGCTGTTCCCAATTCTCCACAGCTGCAATCTTCTGAGGGTCTACTTGTATACCTTGGGCTGATATAACATGTCCCAAGAATGCCACTTGATCTAACCAGAATTGACATTTACTAAACTTAGCATACAACTGATGTTCCCTTAATTTCTTCAATACTAGAGTGAGATGTCGAACATGATCTGATTTTGACTTAGAATACACCAAAATGTCATCAATAAAAACAATGACAAATCTATCCAAGTATTGTTAAAATACCTTATTCATCAAATCCATGAAAGCTGCTGGTGCATTCGCCAATCCAAACGGCATCACAAGGAACTCATAATGACCATAACAAGTTCTAAAAGCCGTTTTATGGACATCGTCACTCCTAATCTTTAACTAATAGTAGCCTGACCTTAAGTCAATCTTTGAAAACACACAAGCGCCTCGAAGTGGATTAAATAGATCATCTATACGTGGCAATGGATAACGATTTTTAATCGTTACCCGATTCAATTGCCTATAATCAATGCACAACCTCAAAGTTCCGTCTTTTATCTGGACAAACAAGATTGGAGCTCCCCAGGGCGATGTACTAGGCTGAATGAAACTTTTATCAACCAATTCTTGTAACTGAATCTTTAACTCCCTTAATTCAGTCGGTGCCATTCGATAAGGAGCTAAGGAAATAGGATCCGTATCTCAAAGTAATTCGATGGTGAACTCTACATCACGATCTGGCGGTAATCTAGGTAAATTATCAGGAAAATGTTTGACAACTCAAACATTCTCCATACTAGAAGGAATATCATCATTTAATACCACATGAGCCAAGTACCCTTAACAACCTTTGTTCAACAATCTTTTGGCTCTCATAGCTGAAATAACACCATGCCTTACTCTACCACGATCCCCTACAAATGTAACCTCATGCAATCCAGGATGATAAAAGTCACTGTTTTCCCGTAATAATCAATATTGGCATGATTATAATGCAACCAATATGTGCCCAAAATCACATCAAAATCGACAATATCCAACAGAATGAGATTAGCTGGCATAAGCACATCCTCTACCAAAACAGGACATCCCAGATAAACATAATCTACAGAACACTTCTCCCTTCTAGGCATTGCAAACTCTAACTCATACCCAAGGGGTGTAGATTGAGGTTGGGTTAACTGAGCAAATGTATGAGAAATTACGAAATGCGTAGCACCACAATCAATCAACACTTTAGCATAATGACCAAGAATATTTAACGTACCCATGATTAAGTCAGGATTGTTCTTAGCATCCTGCAAAGAAATATTATGGATACGTCCCTGGGCCTGCTGTCTTCCTCATCAACCTCTATTAGCATGAATACCTCGACCCTGAGCATTGCGTCCCTGACCTGACTGGCTGTGCTACCTCGACGATCCTGCACTACTAGCAGCAACATCAACATGTTGTGGCTGTCCTCTAGAATGCCACTGTGACTCGCCAGCTGAGTACTGACTGTAGTCACCCTGCTGATAAGGTATATATCCTCCTGAATGCTGACCATATCCACCTTGCTGATAAGGATCCTGAGGGTACTGATACTATCCTGAATGATAAAGAACGAGATCTCCCTGGTAATGGTAAACACCACCACGACCTGTCGGAGTATAGCCACTAGGTCCTGAAAACTGCTGAGTCTGCACTGGCGGTGACATAAAAAGTTGTTGTGGCTGCTGGGGTCTCTGCTGATTCTGAGGGCAATACTTAGACAAATGCCCCACCTGTCCACGGGTATAGCATCCACTGCTACCTTGACGACATTCTCCATAATGTCGATTATTACATCTTCGGCACAAAATGAGCACTAGCACTACCTGAATCTTTCGGCCTCTGAAATCTAGGGCCTCCAGAAAATCTACCTCCTCGCATCTGGCCCGTGAAACTAAAACCTCCACTAGAAGAACTCGAGCTCGTACCACTTATCTTAAAACTTTGGGTCTTGCGAGGTCCTTGAGAATACTGACCTTTACCCTTATCATCTCTCTTCTGATTACCCTCTTTTCCTTCTTCTTCTTCACTATCACTGGGCATATTTTATGAGTCCTCAACTCTCAACAAAATCTCATAGAACTCCTGATAAGTGGCACAGGGTGCTGTAGTAGCCATAGAACGCCAATTCTTCTTAGTACCAAGCTTAAAACGACGAAGCATCTCAACTGGATTGGCAGCAACTTCTGGATCATAACGGGACAAATCCGTGAACTTTCTATAAAACTCATTAGCAGACAGCTTTCCCTGCTTCAAACTAGTAAACTCTTGCTTCTTTCGATCTAGATATGTTGGAGGAATAAATCTCTTATAAAAGGATTGCTTAAAATTTTCCCAACTAGCAATCTCCTCGGGCGACCATCCAAAAGTCTATTGGCCCCACCAAGATGCAGGTTTTGGACCCAAAAACCAAGAAGTAGTCTCAACCCACCTATTATCGGGTAGGCTTCCTTGACTCTGCATAACCCGAAACATCTTCTCGAGCTATTAGAACCACTTTTCTGCCCCCTCATGTCCCTCATTACCCAAAAAATAAGGCAACTTCAAATTATACACAGACTCCAGAGGAGTTCTCTGAGGAGTGTGAAGTGAAGCCTGAATGGCATTAGCAATCGCTTCCCCTAACTGAGCGATATTAGGAAAATTAGGCTCAGCTGAACGACGTGGCTCTCTACGAGGCGGCATAGTTCTGATAGAAGACACCAAAATACTTAAGGAAGTTCACAAAATATGCAGGATTGCAACTTATGCTCTGATACCAAACTGACACACCCAGACCGAAATTGAAGCATGCTGGCCGTCACGTAAGAGTGACGTAACCATGTGCACAGTGCAGAAGCAATATAATATAGAGATTACGAATGAATAAAAAATGAAACACTAGCTAAGGTAAATACTAGCGTGAGAATAAGTGTGAACACATACTCAGAGCACTAATAGTCTAAGTGCAGTCAAGCATAGGAATTACTAATTAAATAACACCCGAAGGCATAAGTGATGGTCTGTCAGAACTTCCACTGGAACCTTGTGAGCCACCCACAAATGCTACCTAATACCTGGAGGGGTGCAAAACAAAAGCGCGAGTGGGCAAAAACAAAGTTTTTCCAAAACCATTTAATTATCAAACTTATAACCCCTCGCCGTAAAACCTGTATAATTTTCCCAGAAAACAGTATATACATATACTAAATCTCAACAGAATTCATCATCAAAATACGCATTCAAATCATGAATATGCCATGCCACATTATCAATTATCCAGGTAAGTAATCTAAAAGCGATGATAACTGCAATTATCTCATCAACTGTACTCTAGCTCATAGATCATGCCTGTACACAAGTCGAACCCACCTATAGTGCTCTATACAACAGGCTGGGTGTATAATAAATAATTACGCTCAAGTGCTACGATCACGTGAAGGCTGTGCGAATGATCGCGTGTCACCTACAAGTCGAACCCACTAAAAGTGGTCTATACAACAGGCTGTGCACTTAACTTGGATCCAAGATGAGCGTGTGGTGCGGGAGGTGAATGATCACGTAAAGGCTAGGCCCTAACTCTGGCGGGAGCACTAACACCGGGGTGCAGGTTTATTAGCTAACAATGCATCTCAACAATCATCATAAAGTAACACATAACTTACCTGAACTTACCTGAGTACTGCTGGCATCAAATCCCAATACGTGTATATAAATATATATCACAATGCATACATATAGCATAAACATATTTGGCATGACAATTCATTTCATAAAATTGCTTAAAACGTATTTATGGGAAAAATACTCATTATATAGGTACATACGGAAAACAAAAGCCCACTCACTGGTATGTCGAATGGTGGTAGCCCCCACGTCTAGCCTGGTTACACTCGTCCTCCAGATAGGTCTCGCATATGTGAGAAATGACTATATAAACGTCAATTAAAGCACATAAACGAAACTTGGTAATAACTTCTCATATATTGCTCAAATTGGGTATATGAATATACCACAGTGATCTACTCAACCTCAGGATCATCCCAAATTTTTAAAATAATTTTCTGAGGTCTCACAAACCGCCACGAGCCGGCCATAGCACGGCCAGACGCACCCTCACGCGCGGCCACGTGCCTGGCACATTGACGGTAACAGTAACGGCGTTGGGGAATATTCCGTCAAAACTAACAGATTTCGTTAAAACTAACCTGACGCTGTTAAGAATATTCCGTTAACTTTAACGGAATATTCTTCCTCCTTCTCCGATGAACCTCGCCGGTCGCCGTCGCTGCTGCGAGCGCTGGAAACTGGAAAATTTTTCAAAACCTTATATCTCGTCCATTTTTCAACCAAACTTCACAAAATTTGAACCAAATTGAAGCTTAGGACGAGTAGAACAAAACCTTACCACTTTCAAGCCTTGAAATCCACGGGATTTTGCCGGAGAAATTCCACGAATTCCGGCCAAACCTCGAACTCACGATCCCGACGTCTAAAATCCACCACACTTGCTCTTCGAGCTTTGTGAGAAGATTCTAAGACTCCCTGTGATCTTAGAATTCCCTAAAACTCATTGGTTTGCAAGCACATGAACAGTACCATTAACGGAGCTTCACAGATCCAGGGATTTTCGAAGGTTTACGTCCAAAAACAGGTATGGATGAACTCGGGAGCTTGCAAAGAACACAAATACACTAACCTTGGCCTCGATCCGTGACTGGAAGTGGCTGGTTCGAAGTTGTCTGTACAAAAGAGAAGGAAAGAGTGAGTCTGAGAGAGTACGGGAGAGAAGAGAAAGAATGTGTGTTTGTGTGGTCCAATTGCAGCCAACCACACAAAAAAGCAACCAAAGTCTAAGTTCCTAGTTGGTTCCAAAATATTAGGAACTTAACACATTGGTCCTCACACCATGCTACAAACGCTCGAGGGCATTTTAGTCTGTTCGCATCCACAATACAATTAATTCGAGACGGGCTGTCACAAAAAGTGCTTTTGTTGAAAATGTTTTTGGAACCAATCCTTAGTAAAAAATGTAAGTAAATTATGGAAAAACACTTAAAGTGCTTCCTGAAAAAAGCACATAACTGGTGCTTCTTACAGAAAGCACTTTAAGTGCTTTTGGAACCAAAAAACATTTTCTCTAAAAGTGTTTTCAGTCATTTTAAAAGCACAATCAAACGAGCCATAAGTGCATTAATTCAATATAATACATTTTGTTATATACATTTTGGTACGTAAATTTTGGTATATTAATTTAGTATAATACATTTCGGTATTGACATTTAGGTCCTTTAATTCGATATAATACATTTCGGTAAATACATATAGGTTCATTATAATATATGTTGGTACAAACATTTTGGTACAGTCAATTATGTACACTTATGCATTGGAATCCGGATCCTCTTTGTGAAGATCTCGGGGATCCGTCAATTCTATCTGTTTATTGTACATCGTGCAGTCAGAAATTATTTTAAATATTTTTATTTAAAATTAAACACAAATAGTACTTGACAAAAACTGACCACACGATGTACGATGAACATACACAATTCACGGATCACTAAGATCCTCACTAAAAGGATTCGGAGAGGATCATGTAGGGTATTTACATATCTGCATGTCACTAATTTCTTTTAGTATTTTCTCATTTATGTTCATTTATAATTGAAAGAACTAATATGTGCATATTAATAAAATTAAAATTTTAATGTGGAGACATTAAATAAAAATATACATTAAATAATCAAAGAGAGTATGCATTTTAATAAAAGTACACTTTAAGGGATTAAATTAAATATATAATCTAGCAATAGGTTTTTTTTTTTAATTCTAATCTATTTCAAAGGCTAATGTTCAAAAACCCCTTAGAATTGGTAACACACAAACAACCATACAGTAAACAAATGGGGACTTTTTACGATGGAAGTTATCCTGATTTGGTGTATCATTGTTTTCAAAATTAAACTCTAAGAGCATGTTCAACGAAATTGTCAAATTCTAAATGTCAAATTACTTTAACCACCACGAGGTGGCCCATTGGTTGATGATGAATTTTAGGCCCGTATTTCACATGGTACGTCTATAGTTTGATTCCTGACGCTAGTGAGTCGCACGATAGTGGCTAAGGGAATGCTGAAATGCTTATGTGAGTCTTCCTGGCCTCCGGGAAGGTGAATTGTTGTGACGAAGCCATCAGCTAGTCCATTTTTTAAAGAAAAGAAATGTCAAATTACTTTTGAAAGCTGACGTGGCAGTTTGATATATTTTTTTTCACAAAAGCGGTATAGAATTTTATTGATTAGAACAAACACATAGAACCAACGTTACATCGAGGTGCAAGATGGGTATAATAATCCAGTGACCAAATATTCTGATATGGAGATAAATCCGCACAAATTAGCAAATAAAGAAAGCCCCTACCCAGCTACCACAACACAACAAGAACCATAAGCTACTGGTGTAGATCCGCCATAAAGACGGTAGACGTAACAGACCTAGTACCAGAGCCACAAATCACATAAAACAAGAACCATAAGGCACTGGTGTAGATCTGCTACAAAGACGACAGACGTAACAGACCTAACACTAAAACCACAAAAGCAATCGCAAGAATGAGGCCACAAACGACTCATTGAAGCGATACAACGAGGTCTACTAAGCAGAACAAAAAAAAAACAACGCAAAATGAAAAACTACCTAATCCAAGAATAGAACCATCAACCAGCAAGTCTTCATGGTGAGGACAAAACCGCTTCTAGAGAGATTTATAGCATCTATATGAGGAGGAACCACTATAGATCAGACCAGGTAAGGCGGCTTAGTCACGGTCGGGAGAGTAGCGCACAACTACCTTGGAAAATGAGCCTACGATCTGACCATCACAACCGTAAATCCTAGCACTTGTCACAAATAATGCCCAAAATCAAAGGGCATATCTTAGGAAGAAACTCCAACAAAAGTTGAAGGGTTGTTAGAAAAAACGGTGGGAAAAATGAAGGGTGTTGAGCATCCCAAGGACCAGTGAAAAAGAAGTTGTCGTTAGTTAAGGAAGAGAAAGAAAGACACGAGCAGTATGGGAGCGGGGTGAAATTGGAGGAGATGAGGGAATGATGAGAAGACAAGATAAAGAGTAGAGAAGGCTGCCGCCGATCTCGAGTCGAATTAAGGAGTCGCCACCGCCAAATCTAAGGTTAGAGTGGGTAGGTGAGAGGATTAGAGTATGAGTGGTGGCAGTTTGACATTAGGTATGACTCTTCTCCAACCAATAGGTCGAAAATTACAAGGAAAACTAATGAAAAAGATTTGAAAGCTTTGAGTTTTAACGATAAGGACAAAATAAAGGGTAAAGTGAATAGTATCAGGATTGACTTTTTAGTATAAAAATGTGACTTTTTGTTAAAATGAACCGTACTAGGAACTTTTCGTTAAAGTTCCCAAAATTATATTATTTCATTATGTAAAACTAAAAGAGCAATAACAATCATAATGATACTACATGGTTTAAAGTAGGCCATGCATATTAACTATCATAAATATTAAATTTGAAGGCTCTGTGGTATGACGGCAAAAAAGGCCGCAATCCTTCTAGGCGTCAATCCATGTCAGCAAATGATGTTTCAGTTGGAACAATATCCAATGTCAAATAATCCTATTCAACTCTTCACGTTGGAATTGAATCATCGGCTGGAGATGCTTTAAGAATTTGTTTAGAAATTGATAATTCACTAAATTAAGTATTGTTTTTCTTTCCCTCTAGGTAAAAAGTATGGAAGATGAGTTAGTTCTGGTCGTAAAGAAAACCCCATCCCTCGTAGTCTTACTATTTTTGTGAAGATAAGACTACTTTTTCTAGAGATTAAAAGAGACGGTTCGCTTTCTACCTACTATTTTTTATTGATAATGTATGGATATCTGTAATTTTCAAAGTGAGGGCATAATTATTAAGAAAAATAAATAATGTGGACCAAGAGAATGAAGCTTTGGTGGTATGAATGAGTTTAATTCTTGATGGTTGTGTACCAATGTGACATGTACTCAGTTCCTTGTGATAGGAGCCCAAATAATTGTTACCTAATCAGTGCAGTCCAGTGATTGATCATGGAGACACTTGGAGAATTCAATTATAGAAAAATCTCTCCTCTATCAACTGCTAACGTCAACTGGCCAACTGTTAACGTCGAGCGCAATCATAAGCGCAATCATAATCGAGTGCAATAACACGGTACAGGGGGACAAAATTTTGTAACAGTGCTTTTCACTGCGAGAGGACACAACAACAAAGCAAGTTACAAAAATACAGATTGAAAACACAGAGCAGAAGGAAGATGCAATTGCAATCAGAGCTTGGCAAAAACAGGCTTTCTTTTCTGGGCGAATGCCGCGACAGCCTCAGTTAAATCATCAGATAACAGCATTGCTGAATTCCAATTCCATGTTGCAACATAAAATCCAATCCTTTGCTTCTTTGCAATACCGCTTTCGTCCCCGTCACTGCCAGTGGAGATTTCAACCCAATTCCTGAATGTCATTTCCCAAAAATTAATAAATTAGCAACCTCTAAACCAACTGTTACTATTACGGGTTTATGATTACTTCTAAAAAGGCTAAAGGCGTTTTCTGCCAACTAAAAACGTTTTTGGCCAACTAAAAGCGCTTATGGCTCCAAATGTCCACATCCTTTTAGAGCATACGTGTAAGATCAATCCCAAGTTGATTGACCGCAAATGACTAACTTACCCTCCACGATTAGGCGTACACCATTCTCCAACTCTTCCTTGGAGTCGAATAGTCTAGAAACCAGGCCCAGCTGCTTAGCCTCCGTACCCCAAAAGCTCCGACCCGTAAGCGCCAGTTCAATCGCGTTACCGTATCCGACAATTCCCGGCAGCCTCTGAAGCGTCCCGAGGTCCGCCGTGATCGCCAGGTCGACCTCTTTGACCGAAAAGAACGCGTCCTTGCTGCAATACCTTACCTCGCAGGCGGCCACGATATCGATACCACCGCCGATACACGCCCCGTGGATGGACGCAATCACCGGCTTCCGGCACCGCTCGATCGCCGTGATCGCGTCCTGCAACTATTTGATCTCCCGACGGAGCTGCTCTCCAACTCGGCCTCAGTCTCCGGAGGCGAACTTGTCGGAGATCGATGTGAGGGTTTTTAGGTCGATTCCGGCGCAGAAGTGGTCGCCGGTGCCGGTGAGGACGATGACGTTTACGTTAGGGTCTTGGTCGAGGGAAGAGAGGGTTTCAGGGAATTCGGTGAAGAAGTCGCGCGAGAGAGCGTTGCGGTGGCTCGGAAGGTTGAGCTGGAGGTAGAAGACGGAAGATTTAGGGTTTTTCTGATCGATTTTCAGGGATTTGTAGGTCGCCATTTTTGTCTGTCACTGGCTGAAGATTGCGAGAAAAGAAGGAAAATGAAAGCAAGAGAAGGATGTGAACAGATTTACCAAAGTACTCCAACCCCAGTCAGAACGACAACGTATTAAGATAAAAAAAAATAAAAAATAAATGTAACAAATAAAAATGAGGTCCTACCGGGAGTCGAACCCAGGTCGCTGGATTCAAAGTCCAGAGTGCTAACCACTACACCATAGAACCTTCTTGTTAAAGTTTGTCTTTTTTATTTTATTTAACCACATAATTCCATAGAAGAGTTGTGCACGACTGTTGTAATATTATTGAGAGAAAATTGTAAAAATAATCCCTCAACTTTAACCCAGTTAGAGCAATGGTCCCTCAACTAACAATTCATTACCATTGATCCCTTAACTCATCAAAATGTGCAGCCTTTTCGTCAACTCAGTCAAAATGAGTCATGTTGGAAGGAGCACTGCTACAATTGAGTTAAAGTTGAGGGATTATTGCTCCAATTAGGTTAAAATTGAGGGACCATTTCTTCAATTGGGTTAAAGTTGAGGGACCATTGCTACAATTTTTCTCATTTCGTTTTTCATATTTGCCCCATGATTCAGCCTCAAGTATGTGTTACGTGACTCATTTTGACGAAAGTTGTAACGGAGTTGACGAAAAGGACCATAATTGCTTGTTTTAAAGAGTTAAGGGACCAATGGTCATAGAACAAATGCTTCATGTTAAATCAAATGGTTTCCTTCCTGGTTTAGCTTTGTGTATCGTATAATATAATATTATATATATATTAATGTTGCTACTTTTCCAACTAGGATGAAATTTCCAAAGAGAGTAATATGTTCCCATGCACGTAATGCCCTGGATTAAGGAATCATAATTTAACATGATTTTGGGCACAACTAACAAGCTCCTGCTTGCACTGCACGTAATCAAATGATTTGTTGAATTAAGTCTTTTAGTATTAGATGATGACCATGCAAGACAAAATTTTGTGATTTGATTCCAATTTTGTTATTGCGTTGAATTTGACCCCAACATGATCAAAAGATGAAGCTGCAAATCCGAGAGCTTCCTGTTGCTGAAGATAGTGCTGTTCGTCATCCTGTACCTTTTGCCTTATCTCTTGGCTTTGTTATTTGACATGGTGATCTGACTCCCACCAATACTAGAAAGTAGCCCAACGCCAAAGCCATCACCAATAATCTTAAGATATCTCTCACTGAGCATCAGAAATGAAATGTCGTAAACATTTATGATGATAGTGCATTATCATCACCATATTAACTAGTAATCGTGACCATATAATCAATGATTTATTCGCTCATTAAATGAAACTAATCAACCCAAATGTGCTTTCCTCGTATAAAATATAAGGGTATCCAACTATATATCGATTAGGGCTGTGCTATCCACACACCCCTCTCAATTATCAGCCTTCGGATTAAATGAATTGAAGAATATCATAGGCAAAAATTTACAAGTGATGTGTAGGAAGTAAAAATAAGTGTGTTACCCCTATCGATTATAGGAGGTATCTAGCTTTCTTTTATACAGTAAAACATCTGTAATGATGCTTTGTACCTAAATAACCTCCATGTAGTCATAAAAAATTTCGGTCTAAACTTATGTCACGTTTTAAGAAATTTGCCTCCACATATAGTTGTCAGGAAGTCCAAATATATGCAATATTGTAACAAATAATAAAAATCTAAGGTAAAATATAGTATTTAAGAGATTATAGATGTCTTTCATTTTCAAATGTTGAAAATTGGCATGCTCCACTAGTAATATAGTTTCTTGTACTCATTGAAGATAGCTAAGTCAAAAATAATTTTTTCCAACTGCACCTCTAATATAGTTATAAAATTAATTTGGTCCCAGTATTATGCTTGCATAGAGGTTTTACTGTATAGTATGTAATATGTTTTGTCTAAGATGGATGTCAATCCGTGTCACCTTTAATTAGCACATTTAGTTTGTTGTTTTAAAATTGGCATAATCAATTTGTTTGTTTTTTTAGAAATTCAGCATTGGCATATGAATTTTGCATTTGCATCATCGGTGGAAGTTTGTGTTGAAAATGGCATCGGTAATTAGCATTAGTTTTCTGCTTGGCATTGACAATCAGGTTTAGTTTTCTTTTTGGTAAGCTCATGTTGTTTGCCATCATGGGTGATTTTTTAGACAATAGTTAATTTAGCAATTTGGTTCAATTTTATATTAAGATACTTTTGAGTATTTAGGATTTTCAAGTAGGACAAGAATTTAAATTACTTATTGTTTACTAGGTGTACAGTTGCTTTCTTGTTTGTTAGTATTGGAGTTTTTTAGTAGAACTCCCATTTTATCTCATTGGTCCACATTGCTTGTCACTTAAAGTTTCTCACACTTTGTAATAATTTGTCCCTTTTACCAAGTAATTGGAAAGATGGACCATAGAGTGCAAAATTGGGCTTGAACCTTGGGTTTGAGCTTTGGGCTGGGACTCTAATATTAAATTCAATAATTAATTATTTTATTAATTTTGAATTTAATTTTTATTTTTTTAGAATCAACAGACGCATCCTTTCGGATGAAGTCTGAGACAATGAAAGAACGCCAAGAGCAACGCACCCGTCTAAGCAGATGCCTCCCAGAAAATACATCCCCAATTCATACTTGTTGCGAAGACATATATACATATCCATCTGCATTGCATTTAGAATATAGCAAACATTCTTCCTGTGAATTTTACCAAATCCTAATTTCTTGAGAGAACCATAAAGATATTCGCTAGAAGTCAAGTCTTCTGGTGCTAGAATCTTGAATTAGATCGTTGAATCTTAGTGAAGCAGATGTCCATTGAACTACAAGAATAAAGTAAGGATGAAATTCCATTTCAAAGACATTGCGGTATGCAAGCATTGATTGTTATTTTATTTGTTAGTATCAGTTTCGTTTATTCATACTCTGTCAATATATTTGGTTGCAATTTATTGTTTATTAGCATATTCGAATATATATATATATATATATATATATATATATATATATATATATTTGTCGTTGTTTGTTGATTATTATCCAACAGTTAGGAAT
Source organism: Heteromeles arbutifolia (assembly GCA_024362995.1). Taxonomy (NCBI): domain Eukaryota; kingdom Viridiplantae; phylum Streptophyta; class Magnoliopsida; order Rosales; family Rosaceae; genus Heteromeles; species Heteromeles arbutifolia. Next base: position 29,227,257 of record JANCRC010000006.1, read on the forward strand.
TGGGTATGTATAAATACAACTTGTAACCTACTTGGTAGGGATTAAATGTAACGGCCCGTCCCGGAAAATTATTCTCGAAGGTGTAAAAAGACTAAAATGCCCTTGGACGTTAATTAAGGTTTGTGTGTGTTTAAGTTTGGGGGTGTTTGGTTGGTTGTATTTGGACCACACACACACTCTTTCTCTCTCTCACTTCCGTACTCTCTCTATCTCTCAGACTCTCACTCTCTCTCTCTCTCACTCTTCCATTTTCGTACGGACACACCCAGAGACCCTTGGAAATGTGATAGATCGAAGGTGTGAAGCACCTCATCGTGATCGTGAGGTCCATACGAGTCGATTAGTACGGGTTTCAGGTAAGAAAACTCTCGAAAACCCGTAGAACCTTAAGCTCCGATTTGGATACTATTTATGCTCACGTAAAATGTTGTGTTTTTGGAAATTCTAAGTTCATAGGAAGCTTAAGGAGATCCATACGAAGCTCGGAGTGCTTCGTTGGAAGGAATTGGACATTGGGAAACCTAGTTTAGAAGTTGGCCGGTTTTTCTCGAAATTTCACGGCGAGATCCAGTGAGTTTTGGATCCCAAAACAGGTATAATGTTGTTCTACTCATCTCCAGCCTTCCATTGGTGTAAATTTCATGCAATTTGGGTTAAAAATGAAGAAGTTACGACGAAAATACGAAATCCCCAGTTTCTGGCGACATCGACGGTCGCTGGAGTTCGGAGGTTGAAAACGATAGAATATTCCGTCAATTCTAACAGAATATTCCAACGCCGTCAGTCATCTTTAACTGTTACCGTTGGGTTTTAATGGAATATTCTGAGGAATATTCCTGACGGCGTTAACTGACGCCGTCAGAGTGCTTGTCACGTGGCCACATGTAGGGGCGCGTCTGGCCGTGCATTAGCCGGCGCGTGGGTGGTCGGAAATTTTTTTCTAAAAATATGGGGATGTTCGTGAGGTTGTGTAGATCACTGTGGTATATTCATATACCCAAATTGAGCAATATATGAGAAGTTATTTCTAAGGTTTCGATTATGGGCGTTAATTAACGTTATTACAGTTATTTCTCATATATGCGAGACCTATCCGGAGGACAAGCGTAGCCAGGCTAGGCACGGGGGTTACAACCCGGCTACTTATCAGTGAGTGGACTTTTGTTTTCTGTATATATCTATATACTTACTTTTCCCAGAAAGTGAATTTAAAGAATAGTATGATTTGAAATGCCATGCAAAGTATCTATTTATTTTATTTATGCATTAGTGATTGCATATAATAATGTTGGTGTTGCGGATGCACAGGTAAGTGGCATGTAAGTTTATATACTAGTTATGATGAGAATGAATGATGTGATGTGATTAGAGCTCATAAACCTGCACACTGATATTAGTGCTCCCGCCCAGAGTTAGGGGCTCAGTCTTTCACGTGATGTTCACCTCCCGCACCGCATGCTCACCTTGGATCCAAGTTAGGTGGTCAGTCCTGTTGAATAGACCACTATAGATGGGTTCGACTCGTAGGTGACCTGCGAATCTTTCGCACAGTCTTCACGTGATTGTAGCACTAGAGCATATTAGTCTATATACAGTGATGTTGTGCAGACCACTAGAGGTGGTATTGATGTGTGTGCAGGATATATGATACGATTGAGATGATTATGAGATATATGATATGATTGAGATGATTATGAGATATATGATATGATTGAGATGATTATGAGCCATATGATATGATGAGATTGTTATGAGCTATATATAGCCGAGGGCTGAGTTGATTATCTAGTATTCCATCACATTCACAGAGTTATGATTTTGGCATTCAGTTATGATACTTTGGCATGGCATACATTCATTCATACATACATATTTTTCCAGCATGATTTTGAGAATTATATATATGAGTATATATTTTATTCTGGGAAATTATACAGGTTTTACGGAGAAGGGTTATAACTTTTGAGAAAAGAATGGTTTTGAAAAGATTTGTTTTTGCCCACTCACGCTTTCTGTTTTTCCCCCCTCCAGGTATTAGGTAGTGTTCGTTGGTGGCATACAAGGAGCTCATCGGACGTTCTGACAGAATTCACTTATGTAGGACCACCTTTGGGTGTTATCTCTGTTTAGTACTTTCTGCTGATTGCACGTAGACCATTTATGCTCTGGTTGTGTAAACCATCTTAATTCTCGCACTAGCACACTATCTTGAATTGGGTTGCTAGTTGCTTGATTTTAATTTGTTCGTATCCTTCTGATTAATCTTGCTTCCTCACTGTGCACATGGTTACGTCATCCTCACGTGACGGCCAGCACGCCCCACTTTCAGGTTGGGGTGTGTCATTAAATTTGGCAATATGTAGTCTTTTCGAACTATGTAATCATGTTGGCTATTTTGTAGTATTTTCTTTATTTTAGTTAATAAAAATTTAGAGTTTGCAATTCATTTTCCTTCTTTTCTCGTCCTCTAATTTGTTAACAATAAATAACTAAGTTTGTTCCCTTCTTAAGATGATATGAATCAACCCCAAATGTGTTTTGCTCATATGTAATATAAGGGTATCAATTATAGAAGTATCTAGCCATGGACGGAGGCAATTAAGGCCCATCGGGGGCAGCTGCTCCCACTTAGATTTTGGGAGTAGAAAAAAAAATTTTGAAATCATAGAAGATGCAAAGAACATATTGATATTATTCATGCTTCTTTTAATGAAATATAAATAAAAATATATATGTAACTAAAATTTGCCATAATTTTTTTACTTTCAATTTATATTCTCAAATAGTCTAGACCTGGCATTCGTGTCATGTTTCCCGTGTTCGTGTCGTTTTCGTGTCATACCCGATATCTTAACGGGTCGTGTCGTGTAACACCCGTTAAAATAAACGGGTAAAATGACCCGACCCGAAATCGACCCGATAATATTAACAGGTAATATAACCCGACCCATTACCCGTTAAGGAAAATATATTTTAAACCAATAAATAATCAAATGAAAAACATAATACTAAATAAGTATATACATATCATATTATCACATTCAAAACATAAAAACGCATTTGTCTTTCAAGTATTATATATTTACATACCCAAAATAAGAGCATAATAAAAAATAAAAAAACATTAAAACATTACAAAATATCAAATGTTCAAAAGATTTGCAAAATTAAGGGAGTTATGTTTCAATGTTTGGAACCTTGCACATTTTCGTACAATCAAACTCTTCAATTTTCATCAATCACCATGGGAAACGGTATTGGAACTTTGGCTTGATATATTGTCTTCAAGAGTTATATTGATGATATTTTCAGTGAGGCTTTCTACATTAGCACTCTCTTCTCATTTATCCTATGGCTATTGTTTAAGTAAAGTCTTTAATAGTTTTTTAATTAATGTAGAAGTGTGAAAAATATATATAAACGCTCGTAATGACAAGCTTTACAACTTTCGTGAAGGGTTTAACTTTGAAATGTGCCACTATAATCATATAAATCATAGATCAAAATTTAACCGTCGATTGTTGTTTACATTTATGCTTCATTTTTCTCACCAAATTTTGTTTTTTTAGATTTTTTTTTTTGAAAACATGATCTATTAGATGATACATGAAGATGAACGGTTCGAATCGTTGATATTATGTTCAAAGTTTTACCGTTAGTGAAAATATTGCTTGGTGTTTATAAAGTCTCTACAAACTATATGACATCGACTCATATTTTAATTAACCGTAAATATCGGGATGTGATATCAAAGATCCGAACCGTTCATCTTTTTACATCCCCCAGAAGATCATGTTTTCAAAAAAGAAAATTTTAATGAAATTCAATATAAAGAATAAAGCTTAAACGACAATCGACGATTAAATACAAATTTAAGGTTTATGGATTATAGTGTCAGATTTCGAAGCTGACCCTTTCACGAAAGTTGTAAAACTTGTCACTACGAGTGATTGTATATATATTTTTTACATTTCTTACACTTCTACAATAATTATTATTAATTTTATTTCTTTTACACTCAAATAAAAACACTATTCATGACGGTTTGGAGGGTTTTAAAAATCTAAATGATAATGTAAGTGTAATGAGGTTTGATGAGGTTTGAGAAAAAAGAAAAGGCAATGAAATTATAGAAGATGTCCTATTAGGATGAACCTTTTTTTTTTTTTTTTGGAAAATTGATGAACTTTTTTTTTAAGTATAATTAGGTTAAGGTCACCCTCACTAAAGAAACTTTTTAACTCTGTCCACGTATATATCAAGCTCTCTTATTTCAATTCCAATCATTGAAGGGTTTACGTACGTACCTAATAAAAGTCAAATCCTTGTTTAAGCAGACATTTTTAGCTAGGGTGTTTTTTTGGGAGGCGAATTGTCTGCCCTCCTAGTTGTGGTGCCCTTCCATGCCCTTTTATTTGTGCGGTCACGGTTAAGCCACGTCAATATTTTATATTTTTATTATTTTTTGTCTTATTATCTCTATTAAAAAATTAATATAAAATGTTGACGTGACTTAACCGTGACCGTATAAAATAGGAGGGTATGGAAGGGCACCACAACTAAGAGGGCAGACAATGTGCCTCCTTTTTTTTGGGGGGTGGTAATCATATTTTTAGTTCTACATTAATGCTTGTACCTAACTAAAACTCTCAACTTTTTAGTATCATTCTAAATTAGTATGAATATTTTTAAGGGATACTTTAGATGCGGTTCCTAGTCCCTAACACTCTTTGACTAAAACCTTAATGGTATTCAAAGTTTGATCAAAGTCCCTTGACTTTGTACACCTCATTATATTACTATTAATATTAATATTTTTATAGTTTTGACATTAATTGTTTGATATTTTATGAGATTTATAATCGTATAAATTTAAAATTCATCATTATAATACTATTAGAAACGGCTACAATAAAACAATTCAAACATTTTGATTGAATAAATGGATAAAAATTATGTAACAATAAGAAATAATAAATGGCAAAAGATTGTATCCATAGTGTTAAAAAAAAATTGGTACATTTTACAAAAAAAATGTATACATTTCACATATAACAAAGTGGTACATTAATAAAGAAGAATGGGTACGTTATAAATAAATTAGGGTACAAATAAAAGATTAAAGAATTATGAGTACAAATGAAATTTTAAAAAATATGGCGGCAAAAAGAAATTAATACATGGGTACAAATTAAAACTAAAAAGAAAATACTACAAATTTAAAAAAAAAAGTTGCAAATTAAAAGTGGGTACAAACTAAAAATATAAATATATGATACAAAGTTTAGCCATAAAACCTAAATTTACTATATGTAATTTTTCTATCTTTGATTAATTATATAATGTCACGTGACGGTAAACACATGGGCACAAATACAAATAAAACTTTAAAAAATATGGGCACAAAAAGAAATTAATATATGGGTACAAATTAAAGTTGAAAATGAAAATTGGTACAAATTAAAAAAGGTTTGCAAATTAAAAATGGGTACAAACTAAAAATAAAAATATGTGATAAAAAATTTAGCCATAAATATAAATATACTGATTGTAACATTTTTAATACTAAAGGAATATATTTAAAAATAAAAAATATTGTATTATTGAAATAATTAATGATGTTATCTATACCCAAAGACCTTGATCAAAAATTGAAAAGGAATAAGGTTTTAATCAATGAAGTATCAAAATGAGGGATGAGAACCTAATTTCTCCTATTTTTAAACATTCCAAACAACTGAACAAGTATCTAACCTATTGAAAATGTCATATCCATTAAGGCTCAGTAAATTTTTTCTGTTAGATGTACGTGTGACAACAATGGGTTCCACTTTTTAGCTTACATGGACACTAAAATAATAAAAAATAAACTTTTAAAAAAGACATGGAGATATAAAAATAAGTAACAAATTCACAAATAAAATGAAAAACTAAAATGAAAATCAGGAAATCGGGAAATATCAAGTCCCAGCCACTTCCAATCTCAACCTATGACCATCGAAACCCCATCCCAACATTTATATTCAAAACCCACTGTGAGATCCCACATCACCCAGGGGAGTAGATCCTATGAGCTTTATATGTATATTTCCATCTCTACCTAGTGCGAGACATTTTAGGAGCTCACTGGCTTCGGGTTCCATTGGAACTCCGAAGTTAAGCGAGTAGCGCGCGAGAGCACTTCCATGATGGGTGACCCACTGGGAAGTTCTCGTGTGAGTTCCCAGAAACAAAACTGTGAGGGCTTGGTCGGGGCCCAAAGCGGACAATATCGTGCTACGGCGGAGTCGAGCCCGGGATGTGGTGGAGGCCCCAGGTAGGGATGTGACACCCACCAACTGGGTATCATGGTCAACATTAATTAGTTGCCTCAAAATCAAAATTTCAAACGTAAATTATATAATATGAGACCCCATGATCAAACGAGTATTGAATTGAATCGAAAATGGACCCAAATTGAAATTACAACAGGAAGGTAATCTTCTAACAAAGAAGAGGGTTAAGAATTTTGATACGATTTCACGAAGCTTGTTTTTGCTCATGTAATTTCCTCATTTTTCGATCATTGGCTCGTAAAGCTTCCAGTTCTTCTTTGTGGGCCACATCATATTAGTCCATACCATTTCAGCAACCCTCATGACCTTCTTGTCGATGTTGGCGGCTGGAGTTGTAGGGTGGAGTTGGTGGCTGTGCGTTGGGTTTGGAGGTGATGGTCTGATGGGGGTGGTGGTGATCGTTAGTTGGTGGGGGTCATGCTTCCATGACCTTCTATTGATTTTAGAGACAAAGTAAACTCTAGTTAATCTAACAAAAATTTAATTAAGCCTTAACGTATGTTACATTTTCCATAAGTTGGGTACTTATTTAAAATATTTAAAAAGGTTGAGACCAATTTAAAATGACATTCAAAAATTAGAGATTTTAGTTACTTAATCCTTTTTTTTTTTTTTTTTTTTTTGTTGTCGATAGAACGTAGTGTCTGACTTCATTCCAAGCACAGTACATGAGGATGAAAATCATGGCAATATTCATGTTTGTCAATATATGCATGTAAGCCTACTCCTGTTGATAACAATGGCAGCCTTAGTTTGGATGACGTCGATAACAAATAGCAATCATGCGTGATGATGAATCATACATGTAGTGTGTGGTATTCCTCAATATTTTCTTCGTTTTCTTCTTTTTGTGTGTGGTTCTTTTGGAGATGCATGAATGACAGGGCAACTTCAGGGTTAGGTGTTCGCTAAGCTGGCCACCGGACATGGGATGAATGCCAATTATGTTTATGCGAATTCAAGATTAAATTGACATCCCTTTATATATATCCTATAAGGAGTGGAGGTAGCTAGCTAGTAGATGTCACTGCATTATTGGTCTCTCAATGATCATGAAATAAAAAGCCCAAATCATTTCAGGAGGGCAATGACTATTACGTCATAAAGTCAGCACACTCACCTACATACTTGGCTTTTAGGTGATAAAAAGAAAGGGTGTGCTATCCACGCTTTTTTATTTTATACACATATTTTTAACTTGCTATAGTTGAATCGACTGAATTAAAGAAGATCAAAAGATAGGAGTTAACAAAATGCATGTGAGAAGTAAAAATAGATGTGTGAATAACACACTCCAAAAGAAACTTCTCTTTCTCAAATTTGGCAAAATATCAATATCTAGCTAGACTACTAATCAAACACAATTTTGTTTGAATATACGGCCCAAATTAAAAGTTTGAAAACTTAACGCACATAGCTTTTAGTTTAGTTGTATTTTTCTTTTTAAAATTAGAAATTGTCTCAAGGTTGCATTTCTTTTTATTTTCTCATTCATCAATGACGAGTTGCTAGTCTAATATTTTTAAAATAACATCTATTATATATAAAGAGAGAAGAAAATGTGAATAGTGTTTTGTTGTCACCAAGCTTCAACAAAAAAAAAGATCATTTGCACACGGATAATAATGTGATTAAATTAGTTGTCAAATGATTATTTTTTTTAACAAACGATATTATCTACACTAAGGGGGGAGGGGATGGGCTTAGCCTCACAATGGGCTAACAATAATGTGATTCAATCAGCTGTTTATTAAATATTATTTTCTCTATTTTAAACACGTTCAAAACATCTTAAGAGGCGTGTAATGCCGGTTATAAAAAAAGTGTTTCACACATGAATAATAATGTGATTAAATTAGTTGTCAAATGATTTTTTTTTTAACAAATGATATTATCTACACTAAGAGGGAGGGGGTGGGTTTAGCCTCACAATGGGCTAGCAATAATATGATTTAATCAGTTGTTTATTAAATATTATTTTCTCTATTTTTAAACACGTTCAAAACATCTTAAGAGACGTGTAATGCTGGTTATAAAAAGGTCTTTCGCACGCGGATAATAATGTGATTAAATTAGTTGTCAAATGATTTTTTTTTTAACAAACAATATTATCTATACTAAGGTGGAGGGGGTGGGCTTAGTCTCACAATGGGCTAGCAATAATGTGATTCAATCAGTTGTTTATTAAATGCCGGTTATAAAAAAGATTTTTCGCACGCGGATAATAATGTGATTAAATTAGTTGTCAAATGATTTTTTTTTAACAAACGATATTATATACACTAAGGGGGAAGGGGTGGGCTTAGCCTCACAATGGGCTAGCAATAATGTGATTCAATTAATTGTTTATTAAATATTATTTTCTCTATTCTTAATGTAAATTCTAGAAAGACCGATTTTATTATGTGAATTCAGCTGCTTTAATTGGGTTATGAGGGGTTTCTTCTAGCATGATCTAAGATTATTCATTTACTTCAAATATTTGACTTTCCTTTTGTCAATTTACGCATACAATACATTTAAAACGTGTAAGTTGTGTTTAGCATGCCGTGATTTAAAAAATGCATTCTACACGCGGATGAACGTGTGCATGAAGGCTAGTAACTTATAAAGGATGTGAATGGCAATCTGTCCAAAGGCTCCCATTGTATCCACCTAGCATTCTTGAATCCCAACCAAATAATACAGACAAGAACGAGCTAGTAACATCATGATTGTCTTGTGGCTCATCTTTAATTAAATTCTTTTGTCCGAACTTAATACCTCCCTCCCTCTTCCCATCTCATAACCGCAAAAAATATGAAAAGAAAAGCTGACCAGGCTGCTTGGATTGTGGAATTTGATTACTTGAAGAAGGAAAAAGTCACTGAGATGATCCCACGACGCACACGAAACCCTGTAAATATTGCATGAACAGTGAAGCACTACCAAACAAATATTCAACGGCATGGAACAAAAGCTTTGTGAATGTGAATAGTTGTGTGTTAGGCTTGAAGATTTTGTTCGTTGTATGTATAATACTGCATGTTATATCATTATTCTATTAAAATTATAACATGTGTATTTATTTGTTAGATTTAATCATATCAATATTGTCATATACTCTTATTATAACACGTCAAATGTTACACTTTGAGGCAAATATTCAGCGTAAATATGCAAATTAATTTCTTATCTGTGTGACTTGCGAGAATTTACAAGTTACAACTAGGGTTGACGCGGCAAGGCGTGTTTCATTTAGGGCTTTTGAAGATGGAGAGAAACGGCTCAAAGCGCCAATGGCCATAAAGCATGCAATAGTGCTTGGAATTAGAGATAAAGAAATCACGTGAATCGGGCTCTACTTTCATCGGGACAGCTTTGCGTTTCGAGAAGAGTAACGTAAAAAATCATACTCATATTTTAGTAGGAAGAAGCTACTTGTTTTTTTAAGGAGCGTGGAATCCATTTTTGATTAGAAAAACTCATAAAACATTTAGTAAATTAGTGCCGATTAACCATAACTCTTCCTAATTCGTTTTATGGTGAGATTAATTATTTGACTAATTATGGTGATGATTTGGGGGTTATCCTAATTCCTATCCAAAGTAGTGTCAAGAAGTATGGTGAATGCTCTAGCTTTTTTTTATTGCCGTTGGATGGAGGTAACGGGCACGCGATGGTGGGGCACGTGGGACTTGAATTTGTGGTTCAGTGAATGAGTTTATGGTACACCACCTACTAATCCTCCATCTGTCATGCAACAAGAATGAGATCAATACGAACACCCTAATTCTTTTTCTCTCACTTTGTGTATATAAATTAACAAGCTGCGTAAACCCATCGACCATCCTCGGCTAGTAGTCCTTTAATTTTCTCTGCATGATAAGTTGAGAGGAAGAGATAGAGAGAGCTCTAGGGTTTCTCGTCACCAACTCACTCCTCCTCCTTAGCTTCTTCTACATAACTATCACCCTCTTAATTTCCATTGTGAGAGAGAGAGAGAGAGAGAGAGAGAGAGAGAGAGAGAGAGAGAGAGAGAGAAAGAGAGATTATCAGTTTGAGTTTTCTTAGTTAGGGTTTACAGATCTAGAGAGATTATGGCTATAGTAGCAGACAGTCACCATCCTTTGGCATTTACATTTGGAATTCTAGGTAAACATGAAGATGCATATGTACGTACATTACTCATTGAGATTTTTTTTTTTTTTTTTTTTTTTAATTTTTGTTACATAAGAGAGTTTCGAACTCTGTATTTAACATACCCCTACCGATCACCCAATTCATCCTTACCACTAAATTAACTGCGAGTGGCTTGTTAAATACTAGTTGTTTCCATGAAATTTTTTATTTGAAGCAGGAGTTATTGTGATGGGAACTAGCTAGCCACTAGCAAGCTAGCTGGGTGTACCAAATGAAAGAGCAGAACAAACACGATACATCATACATGTAGTGTCATTTTTGGTGCTCGATCATATGTATTTGTTTGAGTGCTACATACGTGATCTTGTTTGTTATTGTCATATTCTTCTCTCAGTATGACACCTTTAAAACCTAGTTGGCCCGCATTTGTTGTCTAATCTTGGTCATCATCTTGGCCATATTCTTTTTCGGATCCGTTTGTGAATCGTCTGAAGTGACTACTATTTCTTTACAGAAAAGCCTAGCTAAATACATATATTTACAAACCATACAACAAAAAATTTTGTTTGTATGTACACTATTCAAAGATTAGTTGTCCAATTTTTACTTGTTAATTTGTAGGTAATTGTTTATGTTAAGTAATATTGTAAATCAGTGTGATCTTTGATGATCAACCTTCCTCACCACTATATATTATGTTACCCACCAATAAATATATGGAGAATGAAAGTGTTATTTATTCTAATTAAAAGTTTTTGGTAGTTAAGAAATTCCATCTGAATGACCACTACTAATTAATATGATTTCTTTTGATGATGCCAGGAAATCTAATATCGACCATGGTTTACTTAGCCCCAGTGTAAGTGATACATACATTTTTTATTTATAAAAGGAATATATATTGTGTATATATGTATATATCGAGAGACATATAACCAACTTGTTAATTATTAAATGCAGGCCGACATTTTATCGAATTTACAGGAAAAAATCAACAGAAGGATTCCACTCGGTGCCATATCTGGTAGCATTGTTCAGTTCCATGCTTTGGTTCTACTATGCGTTGGTAAAAAAGAATGCTATGATGCTCATCACCATTAACTCATTCGGAAGTTTTGTAGAGTTCATCTACATCGTCATGTTCGTTGTTTATGCACCAAAGGAAGCTAGGGTACGTATGTTTCATGTTTAATATTTCTTTTCTCTCTATATATACATATATTTATGTTCTAATTCCATAAATTTATTGAGTGCAGAAGTTGACAGTGAAACTATTTGGTATTATGAACGTGGGACTTTTCACCATGATCCTTGTCGTTTCTCACTTTCTAGTGGGGAGTGAATACCGGGTCCCAATTCTTGGATGGATTAATGTTGCCATTTCTACCAGTGTTTTTGTTGCACCCTTAAGCATTGTGGTAAGTGAGTCAATCATACACATGACCCTATTATTTGTTAGTGTTCTTTTTCTTCACATTCTCAGTTTATTATTTTATATTTATTTTTTAAGTGTATTAAGATAATAAAATACTAAATTTAGGTGCAAAATGAACAGAAACAGTTTTAATTAATTTTACTTGCATCCCTAGCGCCTATCTATAACTACATATTCATTCAATTTATTATTTGTATTGCAGGCACAGGTTATCCGAACAAGAAGTATCGAATTTATGCCATTTTGCTTGTCATTTTTCCTCACTTTGAGTGCCGTTATGTGGTTTGCATATGGATTGCTCCTCCAGGACATATGTGTTGCAGTAAGTATACTTACACTAAATTAAATCCTTTTTCAAATCAATCATCCCTGTATAATAACAGTATTAACCACAATTAATTTGTCACTTGTAGATTCCAAACGTTCTGGGTTTTGTGTTGGGACTGCTTCAGATGCTGCTGTATGGGATATACCGACACCGAGAACAGGTGATAATAGAGGATCATGAGAAAAAGCTACCGGCTGCTACACATGAGGACGTGAAAAACATTGTGATCATAGCCACATTAGCAGCTTCCGAGGTTCATCCGGTGGATGATCAACCGAACAATCGCAACGATCACACCGACGTTAATAATAACGCCGCTGTTAGAGACGCAAAGGAGCATGAACAAACGGATGATCATCGTCATGTGGAAAATGCTTCCGTCGAGCTTCAACCTAATGAAACATCATCTGCAGTGTGATGCTGGCAAAGTCGTATGTCGTACTTCTCGGAAAGAAAAAAACTACGATCAATCGAGCGCCGTTTGATGTGTAGCAGCAGCAGACGCTTTATCACGCCAAGATGTGATCTGATCTTGTTATAGTATGTTTTTTGGTTGCTTGTCTCTTAATTAATTATTAAATGGCAGTTCCATGCGTGGGGACTCTGGCGGTTCTCAGCGATGTAAAGTAATTGTGAGTTGGAAAGCTACATCTATCTGCGCTTGGCTTTGAATACTACTCATTATTAATATCAATTGACGTATGCTTAATTTATGTCCATTAATTCCCTGGTAATATTTGGGTTTATTTGAAACACTGTTTCATACAAATTATTACACGTATATTTATTTATATTAGTAGTCTTAAAAGTGAAACATATATCAAGTCCACTCATATTATAATACTTGAAATAGTCAAGTATTAAGAATATACAGAGTCTCACATATCAAAATTCACAAAATAAATTACAACTTAATTGAATGATTCAACTTCTAATTGCACGAAGATTTTTTGTGAAAAAAAATCCAACAAGACGATTAGCAGTTGGTCACTAGCTCGAATATGAAATCTTGACTCAAACGATGGGCAAGTATTGGAGAATAGATTTCCACATTGAAAACTTCATAGAATATATTACAAATTATATCAAATGATTCCACTTTTAATTGTACTAATGCCTTTATGATAAAACCTAAAATTGTTAGATATGTAACTCTTTAAAATATAAGTGTTTAAGTTGAGATAATATCAGTGTAATTAAGAATGATCATAAACCGATTCTAAAATATTGACATGACAATGTTCCCAATACACATAAAAGGTTTCTCATATTTCTTATATGTTAATTTCATATTTTCCTAATTAATTGATTGCCGCAATCGATCGAAATAATTGAGCAGAAAGTTGAGATATGAGAGTGCCAGATTGCAGTAGGAGAAGCCAATGGTGGAGTTTGCGTGAAGGTCTTTGACACAATTATCTCACGGGTTGTGAGGGTGCATATATATTTCCGAATATCCTGCGGATTGGCACGAAACTTTGTTGCTTACGCGTTAAGATTGATATTAAGTTTGAAATTTAGTGCATAGATCGGTAGAGTGAGGATGTCAAACATCATAGGACAACAGAAACCATGCTCTACGGTTCACATTTTTAGAACATTATTATCAAATTATGCAGTAGATGATGTATCAATTTCCAGCTTGTCACACAATAATTTATATGTAATAAGCAAGTAGGCTACTCCTATGTACGATATTGGTTATGGTATGATTCACTATACCAAAATCATGCTCTAATAAGCAGACTACAGTTGTGTTGATCAATATGAGAGAGATGTGAACATGATTGTCTTATAACTATGGAGAAATTTAAATAAGGAGTTAGAAAATATATTTTACTTCAATATGAATTATATTAAATCGATGTAAACCTTGTAATGTAATAGGGAAATTATAAATTTGCCTCATTAACTTTTTACCGCGTAGAATTTTTATTAAGAGCTTGTTATCATAGACTATGATGACAATGCACCAAAACCAACCGTAAAGAAGATAAATCAACACACAAGCAAAAACAACAATCATAAGAACTGAAGTGAAAAGATTTTTACCACCTGCATAATTAGGTTAAAATAACATAGAAATATTTAGAAGAGAACAATGCAATTATAGTATAAATGACTCAGGTAAAAGGTCGTTCTCCTCAATGACTTGACACACCCCGACTCGAACATCGGGATGTGTTGGCCGTCACGTGAGCGTGACGTAGCCATGTGCGCAGTGCGGAATGATATATATATATATATATATATATATATATATATATAATAAGCACTAGAATAACGCAACTAGAGATACAAGATCATAGAAGGGTGTGAAGGACTGAAACATAATTTACAAAGTTCGAGCATCCTAGGTGCAGTCTAGAAAGATATAACAGGATAGCCAGAGTATTTACATGGATAGTGTACTGTCAGATTTGCCTTGAAACCTCGCTTGCCACCAACTCTATCTAATACCTGGAAGGGCACAAAACAAAAGCGTGAGTGGGCAAAAACAAAGCTTTACCAAAATCACTTCGACTTAAAAGTTATAACCCCTCTCCGTAAAAACATATATACTTCCCAAAAAAATATATAAGTACGTACTGATACTGAAAACCATCATTCAAATATTGCCATGTCCGAATGAACCATATTTAAGATCAAACATGCAACAAATATCATCAAAGTCAATCAGGTGATATCTCAATGCATAACATGCCAGCAATGCATATAAATCAGCCGGAGTCACCTATAGTGACCTGTACGGCTAAATCTATGGCTCCTCAACCAATTCCTCAATTCAACTCTCAAACAATAACCTGCACCCATGTCGGAACCACCTGTAGTGGTCTGTACGACAAGTTGGGTATATATATATATATATAAACGCTATGTGCTACGATCACGTGAAGGCTGGCGACGAATCGCGGGTCACCTACAAGTCGGAACCACCTATAGTGGTTTGTACGACAGGCTGGCACCTGCCTTGGATCCAAGGTGAGCGTACGGTGCGAGAGGTGAACGATCACGTGAAAGCTACGCCCTACTCTGGCGGAGCACAAACCCCGATGTGCAGGTAAATGAGCCATAATCTAATCTCATCGATATCACCATAATCACCATATCAAAAGTACATACTTACCTGGCGCCTGCAGTGCCTCAACATATAATCACATAACATAGTAATGAATATATATATATATATATATATATATATATATATATATATATATGGCATTCGACATGGCATTCAATTTCACAAAATCATTTTAAAACGTATTTCTGGGAATCAACCAAGTATATATATATGTGTGTGTGTATATATATATATACACACATGAAATCAAAAGCCCACGCATTGATAAGTAGACGGATCGTAGCCCCCGAGCCTCGCGTGGCTGCGCTCGTCCTCAGGATAAGTCTCACCTATATGCGAAACAACTATACAACCGTTAATTACGCACATAACCCAATTTAGGTAATAACTTCTCATACATTGATCAATTGGGGTGTTTGAATATACCAACATGCTCTACTCAATCCCACGAATACCCCCATATTTTTAAATTAATTTTTTGAAGTCCTACGCGCCCTCACGCGCCGACCAAGGCACGGCAACACGCGCCGCCCACGCGCGGCCACATGCCGTGCATGCTGACGGAACCTTAACGCCATTAGGGAATATTCCGTTAACTCCCTAGAATATTCCGTTAAGGTTAATTGACGCCGTTACCTTCCGTTAGGAATATTCCGTCAACTTTGACGGAATATTCTGTCACCTTCTTCACCAGTTCACCGGCGATCGGCGCCGGCGCCGCTGCGTCGCCGGAAACTGGGTAAAACTTCTAACCCTAGTTTCTAGCTCAATTCTCAACCAAATTTCACAAAATTTGCACCAAAATGAACCTTAGAACAAGGAGAAGAGTTCTATACCTTTTAAAAACTCAAAACTCGACTGAAACTCGCCGGAGCAAAACCATGAAATCCGGCCAACCTCAAAACTTGTGATCCCGATGTCCAAAAGCCTCCAATTTTGTCCTCCGAGCTTCACAAGATCATTCTAAAGCTCCCTATGATCTTGGAATGATCTAAAACGTCCTAGTTTACGAGCACATGAAAAGTACCCTCATGGAGCTTCACAGATTCTAGGGTTTTCGAGGGTTTCAAGTTGAACCAAGGGTATGGTTGGGTTCACAAGGTCACGGGGATCATGAATAAGACATTTAGAGCTTCGATCCGTGCCAAGATCGTGACACGTAATGGTGTTCGTACAATACGCAGAGGGAACGAAGAAGAATCGAGAAGGAGGAGAGAAAGAGAGACGGGCGAAAATGGAAGGATGCACACGTGTGCATGTGAGTGTGTGCGTTTTTAGTTCTCAACCAATCCCACCATTACTAAACCCACATTCACATTAATCCCAAAAATATGGGAACCCTCACAAATGGGCTCAACCTAACTCACACACACTCACAACCACGCAAGGGTAAAAACGTCAATTCACATTATCGATACTTTATTTTGGGACGGACTGTTACAGACTGATATGAAAAATAATAAGTGCAAATAAGTAAAAGTATTGATACCAACAATAATGAAAATAAGAAAATAAATTTATAACAATCAGTTTTAGAGAATTAAGACTAAGAAGCACTAAGGTTTTACCGTCACCACTAACAACTATATATAGTTCTTTGAGTTAACACATACGAGCTTTGAAGGTTAAATTTTCCTAGTGCATCCTGGTAGAAAAATCTGGAATTTTGACACAATCATCTTGAAAGACTCACGAACATTCTCCAATTGGAATTACTCTAAAATTCATCCGTTTGAATACTTTTTAATCAAAAGGATGTCGAGTATTCTACATTGAAAATATACTTCAAAGCTTCAAAATTCTTACCAAAATAACCAATAAATTATAACTAAGAATAGGGTAATATATATATATATATATATATAGCATAATATCGACTCATCACATATTCTACTCGTGATATTCAAGCTAGAATGTATATTTAATACACAATTAGTCTGTGATATTCAGATGAAATATAAACATGCAAGAATAATTAAGTTTTATGAAAACCCTTTGAAAAATAATGTAACCCTTAAGAGCGTGATATTCGCCTTAAGTGACTTACAATTCCCAACAACAAGAAGTTTTAACCAGTTTCAGGATGATATTCCAACAAAAATTACATACAGTTACTTGTCTAAACATCATAATGGGAGCCAAGCATTAAGACATAGATAATTTAAAATCAGTGATTGACAATTCAAAGCAAGTAAGCAAATTGAAAAAAAACTACATATCCATTTTAAGGCTTGTGACCTCACCGTGGTAAAAGAAAATTATTTATGCATAGTCATAATTGAATATCAAAATATTATTAAGATGAAAAGTTAAGGAAAAACACCCTTGTAAAATGAAGTACAAATCGTCAGGTTCTCAAAACCGAGTTCTCCCAAGCAAAGCCGTTCGTGAGAAACTCTAAGGCTAAACTCGGTGTAGCGTCTTTCTCCCTTGTATCTCCCTGCACTGCTCGATGTAGGCTTTCAGTGTTTTATTGGCATCTTTGCCCGGATAATGAATTCCTCGTTTCCAAAAAAAAAAAAAAAACTCGTCTATGATAGTAGATCAATTCAAATCCTATCTAAAATAGGTCTCCCAACAAATCTAGAAAAACAAATAAAACAATAAAATAAAGATTTCTAATCTAACGGGGATTTGGACTGCGCAAAAAATTAACCTTTTGACCGACCAAATCAGTATGAATTCGGTCCAGAGATATCAATGGAAAGCTTGAAACATCATTTTCAACTTCGTAGAAGGAACTTTTCTCCAAACATAATCTTTATTGATCTAATGTCCAAACACTCTCAAAACATCAATCTACCGACACTGCACAATATGCATTCATTTAATTGCCACGATCAAATGACTAAGAATTAAAGGTTGAGAATTTGATACAACCAACTTGAATGACTTGCAAAACTACTCCAATTTGAAACACTTCAAAATTCCATCGTTTCATCACTTTTCAAGCAAAATAAATTTCACATGTCTTAAATCGAAACGTAAAAGAAATATCAAAATTCTCCCAAAATCAATAACCCCCTAAATGTGCCTACATCCAATTCGGTGATCTTCGAAAAATTTCACTAGAAAATAGTAAGAATAACTTTGGGTACAACAATAACCTCCTAACCCCTTCAAACCCTAGATCTTAAATCTCTCTCACACCCTTTGGCTCAAAACACTTTGATGCCCCTTCTCTGTTCGTTCCAATTTTATAGGATGTCCCGAAGTGACCACTTTGATCTTGATGCCCCTTCAACTTAATCAAGAGAAATAATTGAGTGGACGAGAAAGAAACCCCATTTTGCAGCAGGAAAAAATGGAAAACCGCAAGTTGACCCCGTTTCCTTGGCAACGAAAGAGAAAGTAGTCGAACACGTATGAACACGTTACCAGAGAAACATGTGAAAACACTCGATAATAATAAGGTTGAAAAAGACAGGAGCAGGGACAACAGATTTTTTTGTTTTGTTCCAAATATGCTATAAAGTACAGAAGGCAGAAGAATCGTATAGCATTTAACCAGACGTTTTTACTCTCAAAATTTTTCAATACGTCCACTTTCTTCTGTTCTCCCTCAATCTTCTAGAAGATAATGTACAATTTCCATTTATGGATTCTTATTCTTCAGTGTTCGGAGAAGAGGAAAAGAAAAAGGGTTAAATCAGGACACATGTTCGTCTGCACCAAATCTCCGTTACATTGGACACCCAAAACAAACCAGTCCGCGAAAAAACGAGGGTAGGAGCTGAGGTTGAAGAAGACGGTGCATTGTACGCTACATCACTAGCTGGTGCCATCAAAACTGCCTTGTGCACTCTGTCGTCTTTTCTCTCGCCAATTCTCTCCCCACATCTTGGCCTCAGCAACCGCTCGTTCCCTATCCAACATCCTTGCAGTTTCCTTTGGGGAATCGTCCTTCTCAGAACCATCTAACCCCCAGCTCCGTCCGGATCCTCCCCCTTCCTCATTCTTCAATATCCTTGCACCATCCCTGTGCCTTTTCTCATTTTTTTCTCCTGAACCTCTGTGGCCATTACCTGAAGCTAAGTTAGGGTCATAAGAGTGGTTGGCTAGGTACGACAGAGCAGTAACCACATCCCCAATGAGAGGTCGTGTGGCAGCCTGTTCCTGGATGCACATGGATGCCACGGCTAGAGCTTGGTAGAGACCCCGCATTGGATACCGACCCTGCAGTCTTGGGTCTGCCAATTTCGAGAACTTCCTTCGATCATTGAACAATGGACGTGCCTGCATAGACATAAAACCACTGCCATTTAATTATTGCACAAACACAGAACCCATGCTTGCGAGACCCACAAGGCCTGCACAACAAGAAGATAAGTTTCTTTGAGCATTTCTACTACAAGAAACAAAGTGAAAATTACCCAAGTTATAAGGTTCTGTTCTCCATGGGGCCGGTCGCTATCTATGGCCTTACGTCCAGTAATCAGCTCCAGAAACACTACCCCAAAACTGTATACGTCTGACTTTACTGTCAATTGACCAGTCATTGCATATTCAGGAGCACAATAACCGTAAGTGCCCATAACTCTTGTGGACACATGGGACTTGTCTCCGGTGGGACCAAGCTTTGCAAGCCCAAAATCTGAAAGCTTAGGGTGAAATTCTTCTTCCAGCAATATGTTGGATGATTTGAAGTCCCTGTAAATAACCGGAGGGTTTGCCTTGTCGTGCAGGTATTCCAATCCTTTGGCTGCACCGGAAGCTATTTTCATTCGTGTGTTCCAATCCAATGGTTCCTTATCAGGTGGAAGATCTGCTGAGGGATCAACAAACCATTATAGGTGATTCATTAACGATCACTTGGATTAACTGTTAGGGAAACTAACGGTCCAATAACACAGGAAAAACAGAAGTTGCGTGCATTGTGTTTATAATTTATTAAGTCATCAAACTTTATTTGGAGACAATGCCCCTGAAAGGAAATGTTTCTTTTTCCTTTTTTCCATTTACCGTGGGTTTTTTTTATATAAGAAAATACTTCTATTACCGTATTTAAAACATCAAAATTCACCATTCATTCCAATTCTGTAAATATATCCCTTCAAGGTTGAAAAATCACTTCAGCGTAGCATGCATCAAATGTATTTGTCATATTTGCAGAACAGGAAGTGTTCGTATATAACATAACTGAAAACTACAAGGTGATTTTCCATGATCACTATCCACTAGCTGACATTAATGGAAGAAATTATAAAGTAAAAAGTTCCTAATTAGAGAAACAGACAATAAGCCAAGAGAAGAAGGGGAAACGAAGAGGAAAAGTTACCGTGAAGGTGATCTTCCAATGATCCTAAGGGCATAAATTCATAAACAAGAAGCCGCTGGTCTCCATCAGCACAGTACCCAATAAGATTCACTAGATTAGGGTGATGCAGAAGACTGAGCATGAGAACCTCAACAAGAAATTCTCTGTTGCCCTGAAGTCCATTCCTATCCAATTGTTTAACAGCAACCACCTGTGAATGGCGATACGAAGTCAAGAATTCAAAATCACCTCAACCATGCCTGAAGTTACTTCTGCGAAATCGTTCTGCAGAGCAATGACCTTTTCGAAATGTAATAATTAACGATGGATATCATAAACCTCCTATAACCTTGGTGTCTTACATGGAGAGATCGACTGGAAAGTACGATACGGAATCAAGAATTATTGCACTCTAAATACTTTATGGAATTTAACAACCATCGTTATGAGTAATGATGTTGATATGTAAGTCTACAATTCTCGCTCACGATATAGCAGTGCCGTTATTTAGTTCTCATTATTGTTGAAATCACAAAACAAAATATAGCATTCTTGATAGCTATACAGTTACAGCATGTAATATGCTAATATTAGTTTCAATTCAAATACTCATCCTGTAATTACTGTTCTCCGTATAAATAATAGATCGTGCAACAGCAAAAGAACTACCTGACCAGTGCTTTCGAGTCGCCCCTTGTATACACGCCCAAATCCCCCTTCCCCTATGAAAGACTCTGGCCTGAAGTTCTTTGTTGCAGACGTGAGTTCACGGAAAGTGAAAGTTTGAGCAGCAATTTGCCCCCCCGGTACAACATCTTTGGGCTCAGGCAATTTGGGCAGCTCCCCCCTGGACCCTCCATTGCTTCTTGATCTCAGTCTGTCTACTCCTGCATATACGACCATATCAAATTACTACAGATCCCCAAGTATCAATGATCATCAACCATCTCAGTCTCAACTCCAAATCCTTGATCAAATAGGACCTTGAGTTTAAGCTAAACACTGGAAACCGAAAATCAATTGGATTTGCAAGAAAACTCAATAAACCATAACCCCAATACGAAAAAAACCTATTACGCATATTCGAAATTGACATCTTCTAAACTATAGAAAGCACAACTGTACTAAATTCAGTTATACTGTAATCAGTTGGATCAAATTATGAATATCTATCTTAGTTCTTCAATTAATTATGAAACAATCCACAGCTTTGGACACCATTGATTATCAATCAGATTGATCTTGAGAAATCAAAGTTATCATGAGATCCAATTTTACAAAAGAAAGACACATTCTTTTATGTCAATGAATTGTGGGGTCTACCTAAAACCTCTCAAATTTAGAGCTCACAAACTCAATGAAGTAATCAATCATGTAGTAACACACACACCCAAATGACTAAAACAAACAATTAAGTTTAAATCAGGAAAAAAAAAACCAGATCAGATCGAGCAATAACACATTTAAATTACCAAACAATAAGGATTGATAAACAAAAGCAATCAAGAACCCACCAGAAGGCAATCTGGAAATGTTATTAGAGACCGTTGGTTGAACCTGCTTTCTGTCATCAATTTCTGCCGCTGGATTGTTCAGCTTCTCCTCCTCCTTCGAATCGAAACAAGGAAAACAACCCATTTCCCCAAATCCAATTAAAACCTTATTTTAATTGTTTCCCAATACAAAAGATTGAAACTTTATTAAAATCCCAGATGAACCCAAAGCTCAATCAGAGGAGAGGAGGCTGCTCTTCCAATCTTCCAATCCCAGTTTTTACAACAACCTCATCATCTGAGGGCCATCCAAACGGGGCAACTCTCTCGCCTCCCTCTCTCTCTTGGCGTTTGTTGAAGCGATCAGGGCAAGCAGATGCAGACGATATAACTAAAGGGGACAAAAGCAAAACGAATCCAAGTCCACAAACACCATAAACGATAACAAAGAGGAAGCAAAAAGAAATATCCTTTTGGGTGCCAAAAAAGAATCTGTGATTAAAGGGTGCAGTGAAACAGAGCAGCTCAAACAAAAGAGAGCCGGCTGTGTCTTCCTCTCTCTCTCTCCTCTTCTCTCTCTAACTTTGGAAAGACTTTGACCAAAAATTTCAATGGCAACTCTGTATTACTGTCTAGATTTTGGCAGAAAGTCTGATTTCTAACTGAGTGAGGTAAATCCAACGTTTCTGTACCTTTTTAACTTCTCACGCTTGGTTGTTAAGTTTTATTCGTTAATTTTATTCAATTCTTTTCTTCTGACGTCAAAAAAAAAAAGTAAAAATAAGCGAGTAGCACCATCCAAGTTGAAAAATGTGATTGGACAAGTGGTGTGGGATAAAAAGAGATCATCTCTGGATATCTTCTACCAAAATCATCAGATCAAGTGATTCGAACTTTTAAAATTTTATCAAACAGCCCACCTTTGTTATCCCTTAAAAAGTGGAATAATTTTTTATCATTGAATGAAATTTCAAAGATCTGAATCACTTGATCCTGTAGTTTTGATGGAAGAGATCCGGAGAGAGGATCTTGGGATAATGGGATTGAACCACAAAAACGTGTCAAATGGCGGGATTGGCGGACTATACGAAGGAGAAGGGAGGGAGGGAGGGTGGATTGGCCCACCCTACGCGGCAGTATGCTTGTCCTCCCAAAGTACCAACTTGAGGTTTTCACCCGATGCCATTTAAGCAATTAAAACATGTTGAACTCTATTCAATTTTTGTACCGACTTTTTACTTTTGGGAATGTGTTGTTTAAACGATCAACTTGAAGTTTTTAATTTTGTTCTAAGTTTTTGGTGTTCGTTTTAAGTTTTAATTTTAAGGAAGCATATTGGATTTGTAGTGGGATAAATAATATTTTGTGTCTGATAAACGAAGAAAGACATTGTATTCCGTAAGCTATTAATTTAATCTCTTATACATTTTTAATGAGTATTCAATTGGTGTTAATGGTGGATCAAATTGGACAAGAATGCGTTCGTATACTATATGGTTTTAACAAATTATTGCATGAGTTGTTATAGAAGTTCTTAGCATATCGGGATTTAGTGACGTGGCAATTCATGATATTTACTAAGTAGTCATCTTTTGATACTAAAATATATTATATATTTTCATTTGAGAGATTTTATTATCACTCTAACATGCTTATTTTGAAATCTCTTATTCAGTAATAAACTGTATAAGATGACTATTTCAAAGTGCATTTAACAACTCCCTTTCGTTTTCTGATCAATACTTTGGGAACTTGGTTAGTTCACTACTCATTTACTCATATCGCCATTAGTCTTCATTAATGTCACTACATACTTATAATGAAATGCCTTAACTCAGCACTTCAAGAATACAAAATCTTAGTCACCACTTATATATGTGCTAATGAAAATGGGAGTTTGTACCAGTTTTTATTATTATAATAAAACCGCTATCTTTTCGTTAAAAAAAACCAATATCTTAATCTCGACCTATATGCGTTAATGGATATGGGAAATGTTCCGTATATTCAATAAAATAGAATTTAGGGCAAATCGATTATTTGATGGTTCATGGTTATAGTTGTGATTACATATAGAAAGCACTTACGTGTGTGGAGAGTAATTTTTCTTCAATCTTTCATATACGAGAGTTTGAATGATTGGAAACAGCTAGCGTTAGCACCGACAATATTCCAAAGCCATGCATTGCAGACCAAAAAATGGGGGTGGAGATCAGAGATTGGAGGGTCGTGATTGATTGTTGTAGGCTCAGGCAGGCAGCCTTAAACTAGATTCTAAAACTTTGATATTCCAATTTTTGCCCTGCTTGTCAGACTCTACAGTGAAAGTTCCTTTGCGACGTTGTGACCAATCCATTGGTCTGGAGTTTTACTTTTCAGTTCGGTTTACAGACAAAAGCATTTTCCCTTCAGGACTAACATTAGGGCAAAAACTTTAGTATGCTCAGATATATAGCATGTATCGAAGTAGTTAAGTGTCAAGTAAATGACTCAACAGTAAAAAATTCAACGTTTGAGGATTTTAGCGTACAATATATATCAGTACATGCTTAAACATTCTTCGATAAGATACTTTCACCAATACGTCAAACATGTTACTTATTGTTCGGTTAAATGCATCACCGGATTGCGACGCGTATGATTGGCAGCACTAGGATTATTGCAGATGCAGATTTGACAGTATAATGTAATTTCAGGAACCCAGTGGCTGAGACCTCCAAACTGAAGTTTCAGATATTAGCCCAGGCCCTCAGGCCTTCAATTTGTGCATTGGGCCTATGATTTGTAAGTGAACCAATATGTAAATAGTATGGTTTGGTTGGAGTTTGCTTGTGAGGAAATCGTTCATATAATTTTTTTAAAAAAAAAAATTTCATCAGTTTTTGGCACTTTGATATTTTCTTATTGGTAATCACTAGGATAATAATTGTACTGGAGAACTTACTTATCCCCCTACTTACGATTAACGTATCTTCACTATACGAACTTCATGGATGGGCTAAGTGCGCCTACCCGGCGGCCCCAGTCTTGTTTTCTTGTCAAGCCACTTGCCACTTCTCTTGCATGTAATTCACGCACCAAGTAGAAAAAATATAAAAAGGTGGTTGACACCAGGCTGATGACGGATCCACTTAGTCGGTGGATTAGGCAATTCTAGCCCATGTGTGGAGTCGAGCTCTCCTTGAGCCCAATTAATTGGGTAGGGCTGGAGTGGTTTTCGGGAGGTTGGGGGATTGAATTGCCTAATAGCCAAAGCTATTTTCTTGGGATGGAATTGCTCTAAACAAAATAAGATAATGACATTCATAATGATGGAAGAAGTTGAGGCGGCAAAGCTTAAAATTAGTGGTGGGCACGGACTGGGCCGAGTTCAAAATTAGAGGCAGTTTAATATTGATGCCCATCGGTGGTCGATATAATGCATTAGCGTTACTATTGCTCATAGGATAGGTCACATATTTGTAAGACTTCTTCATAAAGCACGAAAGAAGCTTTTTTCTCATCAGTCATATTTGCAAACTACCAATTACTTGTTCCATAATTGGTTTAAATCGAACCAAACTGCACCGCTTAGTGGTTGATTAACTTAATCAAGATTTGAGAGTTGAATCAAACTAAACCAAACTTATGCTTGGAATTCAAAGGCTACCATGTGACAAACATTTTTTAAACATTTGTGTTGGAAACATGTGACGAACATTGAAAATTAGAAAACAACACAACGTGACCACTCCTCTCAATTAAACAATCAGATTTAGCGCCAAATTAAACATGAGGATGCACGATTGGATTCCTCTCATGATCTTCATATACAAAGCCTCGATTATTTAGTTGTGTTGCAGAAAGAGTGGAATAGTAGTGGGAAGCACAAATGACAGGTCAAAGGTCAACAAGCCACCTTCCACCTCCCCAATGAAGATTAATGTCCCAAACAACAAAACTAGGGTGCAGGTTGAATGATGTTTCCAATTTAGATGGTAAAACTTTCGAATCCGACCAAAAACTTTCGAATTTGAATATTTTTCGAAATTAGGAATGGAAATTAGAACGCTTTAAGAGATTTCAAAAATTCAGAATTTTCAATCCAGGATTATTTTTTTGAAATGTTCTGAACTTATTCCAATAAAAAACTTTCAAAATATTCTCATCTTTATAGTTGTTTACTCAAACTATATAATTTGTAGTGAACTTTTGTATTTTTATTGTTAGTTTTTGATGTATTTTGTGTCTTTTTTTATAAGGAAAACTAATGAAATGGGCTTCACAACTTTGAATCTTAACCAAAAATCACCTGCTAACTTTATTTAATGGTTAGGACAAACCCAACATTAAATCAGCCCAATCAAAACTGGTCCAAACAATGAATTTCCAATTTTACCCCTGATGGCAACACCTTCTCTTGTTTATTTAATCCGTTTCACTTCAGATGAAATAAAAAAAACTTTTGTACGGTTTCTACAGATCTCATGTCATTTTCTCAATTTATAATTTCGATCTGATCGTCTACGATGAAGATAACGCCACCCTTGTGATCCATGAGGAAGTCAAGGCCAAGAAGAGTTCGAGAAGTTCGGGACGCTCCCGACCAGTCTTCCACTGATAACTAGGAGTTCGAGCGAGTTCTGACAATCATCAGAGATAGCTTAAAGATGGACTCTAAGAGGTACTTGTAAATTTGGTTTCGAATTTGTGAATAAGTGTGGATTTGTTTTTCTCTATTTATTTTCTGCATATTTGGGGTCTTCTAGTTGTGATTATGTTGACTATTTTTGGGCTTTTGCAATATTTTATTCATATCTTTTTCAAGTGATTTTTTAAGAAGATGAAATGATTAAGTGTTTGGAGTTTTCTGGTTGCTTTGATTTGTAGAACTTTTATTGTTTAAATTAATAAATGAATTATTTTTTAAATGTAAAGATTGGTTGGTTTGCAGTAGAATTGAACATTTGAATCTATTTTCACAACTTGCTGCAAGAGAAGATAAATATGCAAGTCAAATTTGCAATCAAGAACGATGTCACCGAAGT
Source organism: Heteromeles arbutifolia (assembly GCA_024362995.1). Lineage (NCBI taxonomy): Eukaryota > Viridiplantae > Streptophyta > Magnoliopsida > Rosales > Rosaceae > Heteromeles > Heteromeles arbutifolia. The sequence goes on from JANCRC010000006.1 coordinate 29,254,336, forward strand.
ACCATTTTTCTTCATGAAACTTAGGCATTCAATTTAGCTTTCAATTTTTATTTTGTTTTATATTTTGATTTGGCCTATGATGCATTCTCATTGTCCTCTTGATTCCTGCAGCTGATTGGAAATACCCCGTTGGTATATCTCAACAATATTTGTTGTGGATGGTTGCGTAGCACGAATTGCTGCCAAGCTAGAGTCAATGGAACTCTGCGCTAGTGTAAAAGGCAGGCATATTCCTTGCACTTTTCCTTAAGGGATATTGATTTTGTTGTCCTTATACGAAAGAAATCAATACTCAAGGTTCATACACATTTGATCTTGAATTTCTATATGCAGGAGTGCATATTGTATGATCAAGGTTTTTAATTTTCAGAAATTGTCAGTGTCCAGTTTAAAAAATAATGATAATACTCGTGTTTAGTTTTCAGAAATAGTCGGTTTTCAGTTTTAGATATAGTGTGGTTTTTGTGCTCAGTTTCAGAAATAGTGCAGTACCCGTGTTTAGTTTCAAAAATAGTTAGTGATCAATTTAAGAAATAGTGATACTACCAGTATTAAGTTGAAGAAATAGTGATAATACTCTTGATCAATTTTTAGAAATAGCAAGTGTTTAGTTTCAAAAACAGTGTAATACTCGTGTTTAGTTTAAAAATAGTTAGTGATCAGTTTAAAAAATAATGATAGTATCATTACTTAGAAATAGTGATAGTACCAGTGTTCAGTTTGATAAACAGTTAGTGTTTAGTTTCAGAAATAGTGTAGTAGTTGTTTAGTTTCATAAATAGTTAGAGTTTAGTTTCAGAAATATTGTAGTACCCGTGTTCATTTTTTTAAATAATCAGTTTAAAAACAGTGTGGGAGAGAGAGAGTGTGTGTTTAAGAAATAATCAGTATTTAACTTATAAATAGCTTATATAAAATTTATAGTAGTCTTACTTTGATTCTATAAATATATCAATAAGCATTTAACATGATTTTGACTTTGAATCTTCCTAAGTCTAAATCATTTTTAATTCAATTCCTCTAATTTCTTACTAATTTATAAATTTGTAAATAAGCAATCATTCTTTCTCATTTTATGGCACGTTTACGTAAGGGTAATCGGAATAAAGAAAGGGAATTGAATTCCGATTACGGAGTATTCCGGTGTTTACTAAATATTAAGGAATCAAAAAAGTGGTGGACCCCACACGAAACAAGGAATTCAATTCCTGAAATTGGAGGAATGGGATTCCCTAGTTTTGTGAGGTATTTGAATTCCTTGAGGGTAAGGGAATCAGGAATGCATCTTTTATTCCTATTATGCCCTCACTTGTTGCTTATTATTCCAACATTGCCCTTCATTTGACACTCATTATGTCATTTTTAATAAATAAATAAAACCTATTTATATATTTTTATATAGATAATTTTATTATATAAATTTAATTAAGAATTTAATTTAATTAATTAGTATGAAAATAATTTATTTATGTAAGGGCAATTTAGTCATCAACTTAGTTTTCATTCCGATTGAAGTGAATTAGTAAATAACTTATATAGACTCAACATCATTCTTGTCATCTTTTAATAAATAAATAAAACCTATTTATATATGCTTATATAGATGAATTTTATTATATAAATTAAATTAAGAATTAAATTAATTAGTATGAAAATAATTTATTTATGTAAGGGCAATATAGTAATCAACTTAGTTTTCATTCCGATTGAAGTGAATTAGTAAACAATTTATATGGACTCAACATCATTTGTACTCCGATTCCAGATAGTTTTAGTAAACAACTTCAACAGGAATCTGATTCTGATTCCACCTCATTTCAATTCCTCCTCAATCCAATTCCCCCTCAATCCAATTCCTCTCAATTTGATTACGGATTAGTAAACGCGCCATTAGTTCCTCTATTTTCCTTGAAAGTTGAGACCAATCGAGATTTAATCAATTCAATTTTAATTATATATGATTAATGTTCTGCAAGTAAAAGAGTATATGAATATGGCAAACAAATGAGGAAGATGTTGACTGGGCTCTAAATTTAATTAGTAAACGATAGCATATAGGATGAGGAGATGCAGAGGGAAGCAATTTTGCCGTGCTAAAGAATACCTGGTAAACCTGCGGTACACACCATACACTTTTCTCCCTCGGTTTTGATTTCTTTTTCAGGTTGTGTCGGAAATTGGGTTAAATGAAAGAATGTTTGAGTAAGAAGAAAAAATGAGTGAAGTTGCTAGTGCTTTCTATGGTGTGTTTGAGAAATGGGAAAGATTGGTGTACTTGAAATTTAATATGCTATTTTGTGGTGGATATACTTACACATATATGCCTAATTATAGTGCTAATAAATTAATAATTAAAATAATAACAACGGAGTAATAACTGGGGATGAAGGTTCTAATTTTTAAGATTAGAGAAAGCGGTGGGGCATGTGACACATCTTATTGGCTAAGATACTGGCAAAAGAGAGTTAGAGGCTAAAACTCATGGACATGCAGACACAGACACAACCAAACTAATATTTAATGGGAGTGTGACCCCGACAAACCTTTCACTCAGTTCAAACTTGGGAAAATTCAATTTTCTGATGGAATTGGACTGACGAAATGGAGTTTCCGTCAGGGGTATTGGTTGGAATAAAAATATTTGGCTTTGCATGTGGGCTTATTTCCTACCTATGAGGCTTTAGTTTTAGTTTTAGTTTTTGTTATATTGTATTTTGCCCTGTTTATTAAATTTCAAGCCTTTTATATTAAAGAAGATTATATGATGTTTTTTGGTTAAAATAGACATAGTCCAAACTTTTTTCATTAAACCCTTTTTTTTAAATGGTTATGTTTAAAACTGAACACATGTACTATTTCTAAAACTAAAAATGGATACTACACTATTTCTTAAACAGACTATTTCTGAAATTAAATACGGATACTATAATATTTCTTAAACTGAATACTGACTATTTTTTAAAACTAAACACGGATACTATCACTATTTCTTAAACTGAGTACTAGTACTATCACTATTTCTTAAACTGAACACTGACTATTTATTAAACTGACTATTTATGAAACTAACGCAAGTACTACACTATTTGTTAAACTCACTATTTATGAAACTGACACGGGTACTACACTATTTATTAAACTGATTAACTATTTATGAAACTGACACATGTACTACACTATTTATTAAACTGACTGACTATTTATGAAACTGACACATGTACTACACTATTTATTAAGCTCACTATTTATGAAACTGACACGGGTACTACACTATTTATTAAACTGGCTGACTATTTATGAATTTGATACAGGTACTACATTATTTATTAAACTGACTAACTGTTTATGAAACTGACACATGTACTACACTATTTCTTAAACTGACTGACTATTTGTGAAACTAACACATGTACTACACCATTTATGAAATTGACATGGGCACTCACTATTTTTATTAAACTGACTATTTATGAAACTGTAACAGCCCGTCCCTGATTTTAAGAATTTTTAAAGTTTTAATAAAAGATTTTACAAAAATGCCCTTTGAGGCACGCGCATTGTTCGAGGTTAACCGTTGTGTCGTGCCATCTAAGATTTGTTTTCTTGACATATCCTTGTAGTACTCGTCACTACGGACGCGTGGGCGCAAGCGGTTCGTGATTTGGAGTTATAACGAAAAAGATATTAAAGTTTGAAGTTTGGGCATTTTAGGAATTATAATAATAAATATGGAAATTCTTTTATGGAAATGGACGGCCCAGATTTAAAGGAAATATGAAATGGATGGCTGGGATTAAAAGGAATAAATTTGTATGAGTTTAAATGTGTGTGTGTGTGGCGGAAGAAGAAGAAAGAAGAAGTGGATTGGGCAAAAACTGCCCAACCAGGAGGAAGAAGAAGAGAGCTTCGGGAGAGAAAGGAGAGAGCTGGCGAATGGGGAGAGGAGAGAGGAAGAAGCCCAGCCAATCAGAACAGGGAAAGGAAGAAAGGAGGGAGAGTGTGGCGCGGGGGATCGGCCAGATCCCCTTGACCCGTTTTCGACCCGGTTGGTTCCCATGTTTATTTTCGTTGATTTCCACCCGTTTTTCCGGCGAATTGCTTCAAGAAACCTCATGGGAAACACTCTAGGACCCTTCCTCTATCCATTCCATCTCAAATTTGGAGAGATTTGGCCTTGAAAATGGGTGAAACCGCAAAGAGGGGTGTGGCGGTCTTGGCTTCGAATCACCCAATCCCGAAGCAATTTCTTCCAACTACCACCACCCATGGCATCCTCTTGAGGCCTAGAACAAAGCCCAGGCAGTGGTTGAAGCGTTGGAACAAGTTTGGAGGTCGAATTGGAGCACACCAAATTCAAGGGTTTCGTACGGGTTTGCTGAAATTGGAGCTTTTCCAGGACGAATTGGCCTTGGTCACAGGTATGAAAGTTGTTCTACTCTTTGAGATCTTCAATTCTGCAAATTTTGGTAATTTTTGGATAAAGTTGAATTTTCCGGCGAGCCGGGGCGGCCGACCGCCACCCACGGCGGTGCGTGCGGCGGCGCGTGACCAGTGAGCCGCCAATGCTATTTTTAGGCCATAATTCATGTTCTGAATTCAGTTTTGGTGAATGAATGACGTAGGATGATCATTCGAACCTAAATTCGTTATGATGCATGGTTAGGCCAAAATATGAATTGATGATCCGACCGTTGGATCGTCACCAAAATTTGATACATTGTAATACGTAATATTTGAGGATTATAGGAATTTACAGATCGAGAATCTGATTTACGGATCTCCCGGAATTGTGTTGTAAGTTCATAAAATATAATGTTAACCGTCACTTAGTTTTGGCAATTGACGGAGATCCGACCGTTGGATGGTCATGAAATTTTAGGATGTTGTTTTAGAGATTTATTATGGACCTCTGGAAGTTACGGATTGGAAATCTGAGTTGCAGATCTTCCGGATCGAACTACATAGTGACGTGTTTTATATAAGTTTATATTCTATCGATATGATTCTGATGCATGATTTGATGATTGTTCTAGGCGCCGATCGTCATGACGCCTTGATGGGTTGTGCTAGGGAGTTGTAGGGCGAACTCCAGGTGAGTGGGCAGTTATTTTCCGTATATACCTATATAAATGAATTTTGCCCAGAAAATCAGTTTAAATGAAATGTGTTATGAATGCGATATGAAATGCCATGCAAAGTATCTATATGTTTAATTCTGCATTATTGATTGTTTATATTAATGTTGGTGCTGAGGACGCCCAGGCAAGTGGCAGGTAAGTTTATATGCTAGTTATTGAGAACGAATGATGAAATGTGATGTGATGTGATATGATTAGAGCTCATAGACCTGCACACTGATATTAGTGCTCACGCCCAGAGAGGGGCTCAGTCTTTCACGTGTTGTTCACCTCCCGCACCGCATGCTCGCCTTGGATCCAAGTTAGGTGCTCAGTCCTGTCGAATAGGCCACTATAGGTGGGTTCGACTCGTAGGTGACCCGCGATTTATCGCTCAGTCTTCACGTGATTGTAGCACTAGAGCATATTAGTTTATTATCAGTGATATTGTGCAGACCACAAGAGGTGGTATTGATGTGTGTGCAGGATATATATATGATTTGATTATGATGATGATGAGATATATGAATTGATGAGTATGATATGAGCTATATATAGCCGAGGGCTGAGATGATATTTGATGATTCAATCATATTCACAGAGATGCTTTGGCATTCAGTTGATACTTTGGCATGGCATATGCATACGTTTATATATACTTTTTTTACAGCGGTTTTTGAGAAAGATATATATATGAGTATATACATTATTTTTGGGAAAATTATACAGGTTTTACGGCGAGGGGCTATTACTTTTGAAAGGAAAGGTTTTGAAAAGAATTGTTTTACTGACCCACTCAGTTTTATGTTTTTTTCGCCCCTCCAGGTTCGAGATAGAGCAGAGCTTTGGTGGCCACGAGGAATCCAACGGTGTTCTGACAGAATTGAACAAATGTAGGTTTCACCTTCGGGTGTTATATCTTAGTATTTGTATCTTTAAAGCTTCCGAACTGTGTAAATGGTTACATTACTCTCACGTGACGGCCAGCATGCCCTCCTTCGGGACGGGGTGTGTCAGAAACTGACACGAGTACTACACTATTTATTAAACTAACTGACTATTTATGAAACTGATATATGTACTACACTATTTATTAAACTGACACAGGTACTACACTATTTATTAAACTGACTGACTATTTTTGAACAGAACCAAAATAACCCATCTTAATAAGTAACAATGAACGCACTTACGATAGTGACTTTAATTATTAGACTATTAGTTAATTAGGCAACCAGAAGTTGGATTACCAAATTAGCTAATCCTAACCCACCACCCTCACGACAAGTCATCTTAGTCATGTGTGATATGATGATGCTATATATATAAAAATCAAACAAGTAACAAGCACGTTCAAGGAAACTTGGATAATTGGCTCACAAGTACTATAACAATGCACTAGTACTACTAGTGTTTGCCAGCATTGTGGTGCAGGAAGGAAAGTTAATGGTGGGTGTTGCTCAACGAGATCTTTTATTATGGTGTCGTTTCTTTGAAACTTTGCTTTATATATATAGAACAACATCCAAACCAGGCTTTTCATAGTACAACATCCAACCCAGGCTTTTCATGTGGATTTTCTTCCTTGGAACAAGTTGCTTCTTCTCAGCCTTCATCGGTGCATTCTGACTGGAATTGAGACAAGCCATTTCTCATCTTCTTCGTTGCACCATCAACCAACTTATTGCCAAATGATGCGGCCTCATCCCTTCCTCTTTTTCGTTCCATATACACATACTTTTCAAAGTTGCTAGAGGCTTGGCTATATCAAAAACGAAATGCAGCTTCTTTCTCACACAAACTTTTATAAGAGATTAGCACGGTGAAACACAAATCACCGTCGTATCTAAAAATCAAGAAGTCCCAGCACTCTACGTAATGGTCTATCACAAATGTCAGCGACCCATGATGCAAGAACAAACCACCATTCTGTTGAATCAATTCAATACTCCACGCACTGCCGCTAGGGTCGAACAACAAAACTAACCCAGTTATTCTGCCTTCCATTTTTCTCATGAATCTTTATGGGATATTCAGTTTTTCGAAGCTCAAATCAACATAATAAAACGCAAAAAATGAGGGCTCCTCGCATTCTGAGCTTCCTCCATTGAAATTAGCTCTGCAAGTTTCAAACTCTAAACAGAAAACAGAATCTCAGTGAAATTTTTTGAGCAACCAAACAGGTCCTAACATTTGCCGCTCCGATTTTAAATTAACGAAGCAAGAACGAACAAAGTTCAAGATGGGATTTGTGATCGTATAAATTATTATTGGGTTTTTTTTTCAATTTTTTTTTTTTAATGAGGAAGTGGCATACTTGTAAAAAAAAAAGAAAGGAAAATCTATTTCTAACGGGAGTGGCTGACGGAGTGAGGTTCTGTTAGGGGTAAGAGTTGAGAAATTTTTTTTTTCGTTTTGGGCTTTTTATTCAGCCCATGTGTATTCAAGGTTTATATGGCTTGATATATAATAGTTTTGTCCTTATAATGAAATATAAAGCTTTTTTGGTTAAATAATAGTATATGGTGGTTTTTGGTTAAAGTAAACTTAACCCAATCCATTTTCATTAAAGCTTCCTTTTTTATATTAGATATCCACTTATATATTAAAAAGTATAAACATAATTAAATTAATTAAATTTATACATAAGCATATATCAAATATTAAGAAAAAATAATAATTTCATGTATGAAAAAGTTAGAAGAATATTAGAAAACTTATAAAATATATGAAATTTCTAATTTTGTTAGATTCGAAATTTTCAAGATTACCCTGATTTCAAGATTTTTGAATATGTGAAAACATTTTGTTTTTGTCAAATGATAGGTTTTGTTAGATTAGTTATCAACGGGGTTTTGATCCACGTCGTCATGCAAAGGCTCAACATTTTTCTACCACTGTGATAAAGGCCACTTGCGACCATGTGAAAACTTTCAAATTAAAATTTGTGATCAATTCTTTCTCCAAAAAAATAAATGGTGATCAAATTTGATTCCAAAATTTAAAACAAAATTAGAAACGTTGTTTCCAATCCCCGACACAAAACAAATCAAAATTAGCTCAAAACAAAGGAGGCAGATTCTCTGCTTTCATTTTCCCATACATTTTCATCATTCTCCCGTTTGTGTGGTCACGGTTAAACCATATCAACATTTTATATTGATTTTTTTATAAAGATAATAAGACAAAAAGACGTAGCTTAACCGTGACCATACAAACAGGGAGATGATAGAAATGTAGGAGAAAAAAGGACTAGAGAATCAGCCTCCCAAAGCAAAAATACCGAAAAACAAAATCAAAATCCGTTCCTATCCGTACGTCCCCTTTCATTTTCCCATCCCCCCCCCCCCACACGGCGAAAAATTCTCCTTCACTCGTTTCCCTTCCCTGCCGTTGTGGATCCCCTCATTCTTCCACTTTCTTCCATTTCCCGATTCCCCATTTGCTTCCCCAGAAAAATTAATTAACCTTTTCTTTTTGCTTGAAATTTGATTAGAGGCTAACTATATTGATTAAGGGCTAATCAAAAGTGAGAACTGGGAGGAACGGAACGGACTTGATGGAGAAAAACGCGGCAGCGCCTGAAAAGTCCGTCAGTTTTCCAAGACGTTCCAGCAACAAGAATCTCTTCTCGAGTCCGGCCACCCCGAGGCAGCGATACGAGACCATCGATGAGGATGCCCCACCAGAATCCGCCGCCCAGGATCATCCCGATGACCCCAACAATTCCTCCAATCCTACGGCAGAATTGAGGTTTCAGGAAATTTGGGACGACGTCGATCGCTTCCTAGAAACCTTTTCCGAATCTAAAGAAAAATGGACTCCGCCGGAGGTGGTCCCCGCATCGGTGGAGTCGCTATCCAAAGCCGTCGACTCCATGACAACAAAATACGGCAGGGGCCTGGCCCGGTTCGGCGAGAACGAGGAAGACGACGCGCCGTTCGTCGAATCCGTGACGCGCATTTCCAAAATTGCTACGGTGTTGGAGGAATTCCCGTCCAATTCCACGACCGCCACAGCGTTCAATCGGACCAGCACCATCCTGCAACGTGCCATGGCCTTATTGGACGAGGAGTTCCGCAACCTTCTCAGCCTCGATCAACAGGATCCGAGCACTGCCAAGCCGGATAATAACCCGGACCAGAGCTTTTCGAGTCGGATCACCTCCAAGCTCTCCTCCTTCAACAGCAACAGCAGCTCCGCTCACGATTCGTGTCTGTTCATACAAACACAGCCACCCGAATCCGAACCCGACAAATTAGACGAGTTTCCTTCGTTTTCGGATGAGAGCATCACCATTATGAACAAAATCGCCTCCACGATGATCGCCGCCGGCTACGAGAACGAGTGCTGCATGGTCTACAGCATCTCGCGGCGGAACGCGTTCAAATTGGCGCTCAACAATCTCGGATACGAGAACATTTCCATCGACGAGGTCCAGAGAATGCAGTGGGAGTCTCTGGAAGGGGAGATCACCACGTGGATCAGCGTCGTCAAGCTATGCTCCTCCGTCCACTTCTCCGGCGAGCGGAAGCTCTGCGACGCCGTGTTCGCCGGCCACAGGTCGTTGTCCGAGTCCCTGTTCTGCAACCTCGCCCGCGCCGTCGCAATCCAGCTCTTCAACTTCGCCGACGCCGTCGTCTTGACGAAGCGGTCGCCGGAGAAGCTGTTCAAGATGCTCGACATGTACGAGACGCTTCGGGATCTTGTCCCGGCAATCCGCGACTCGTACCCAGAGGAGATCGGAAAAGAGCTAGTGATGGAAGCCGAGGCAGCACGGAACCGCATCGGCCAGACCGCAGTCAGCATCTTCTGCGATCTCGAAAACTCGATCAAAAGCGACAATGGAAAAACCCCGGTCCCCAGTGGCGCTGTGCACCCGTTGACGCGCTATGTCATGAATTATCTAAAATACGCCTGCGAGTACAAGGACTCGTTGGAGCAAGTGTTCCTGGATAACGAAAAAACGAACGGCACGCCCGGAACGACGTCGTCGCCGTTCCAAATTCAGTTACTAACCGTTACGGACATGTTGGATGCCAACCTGGACATGAGGTCCAAGCTGTACCGGGACCCGGCGTTGCGGTTTATCTTCTTGATGAACAACGGGCGGTACATCATGCAGAAAGTGAAGGGGTCCACAGAGATTCACCAACTGATGGGTGACACGTGGTGCAGGAAGCGCTCGACGGACTTGAGGGGGTACCATAAGAACTACCAGCGGGAGACGTGGGGTAGGATTTTGCATTGCCTGAACCACGAGGGTTTGCAGGTGAACGGGAAGGTGTCGAGGACGGTGATCAAAGAGCGGTTTAAGTGCTTCAACACGTTGTTCGACGAGATACACAAGACGCAGAGCACGTGGGTGGTGAGCGACGAGCAACTTCAGTCGGAGCTTAGGGTTTCCTTGTCGGCGGTGATGATTCCGGCGTACCGGTCGTTCTGGGGGAGGTTCAAGCAGTACTTGGAAGGAAGGAAGCAGGCCGAGAAGTATATAAAGTACCAACCGGAGGACATTGAGAATTTGATCGATGATTTGTTTGATGGGAACTCTACTTCTATGTCAAAGAGGAAGACATGACGAATAATATGTATTTTGATCGAGCTACGTGATCATGCATGCATGGTGGGAAATATTTCAATCGCTCGATTCTGATGACAAAGATTTTTCTGTTGTTTTCCTGTTTTTTTCTGTTCAGTTTTGCGGATGAATTATATGTTTTGTAAACTATATTTTGGATTTATTTTGATTTTGATCGTAGAAAATCTTATAACAGAAGGTTAATCTGTTTGTATGTATATATATGCATGCGTTTTGTGTCAGTTCATGAGAGTTACCCTGTGAGCATTTAAGTTTTCTTTTAGTCAAAATGATCATTAAGATTTGCATAACTCATCACTTTAATCACTAACAAAATCCATAGAAGTGGTTTATGAGTTTGTCCATCATAAATTATTTTGGTCATTCCAAAAGAAAAAAATCTATCAATATATAGCCTCATTAAATAGAGTTGTTTGTTTGACAAAAATACCCTTAAAAAGGCTGTCATGTGGACATGTGGTCGTTCACGCGACAATTTAACGAAGATATTGACAGATTTTCATGGAACGACCAAATGATATTTGGTGAACAAACTCATGATCACTTCTATCGACCTTCATTGTTAAGGACCAAATTGAAGAGTTTTGCCAATTTCAGTTCCATTTTAGCTAGAAAAGAGCATTTTATATGTGAGTAATGCTAGAAAGACCAACTTTTTAGACCAAATTTGCAAACCATGTAATGTGTCACCTATAGCAATAACCAATAGGTAATAAGCAAGTGAATCAACACTTAAGTAATAATTTAATCATCAACAACCACATCATATGATTTATAAAATTTGGTCTAAATAGTTAGTCTCGCTAACATTACTCTTTATATATATGTATCCTAGATTTCCGTATTTGCAAAATATCATAAGATAAGTGGGCTCAATTATATGGAAGAAATTTTACGTTATTGATAAGTTAATTATAAGAAGAAAAAAAATTGTGTGGGGCTTTGCTTGTCACTGTACTTTGCTGAATGACATTATAATTCAATCAAAACTCGCTACATGGTAAGTCTTAAATATTATTTTTTTATATTTAAAACTCTCACGGTTATTTTTCCTACTAATTAATCTAATAGTTCATTTTTTTTTTCCTCTCTTTCTCTCTCTCATCTGTTTTTCTTCCCAAATTTTCTTCATCGTCTTCAACTATCATGGACATCATAAAAGAATGGTTAATGACAAGAGACAAATATAAAAGTTCGGTTTTTCCAGTTTTAGAATTAGATCTGTGATGCTTTTGTTTTGGGAATTATTATTCGAGTAAATTGTAGCTATGGTCCATTAACTTTAACTCAATTGGAGCAATGGTCCCTCAACTAAAAATCCATTACCATTGGTCCCTCAACTTATCAAAACGTGCATCTATGGTCCCTCAACTAAAAATCCATTACCATTGGTCCCTCAACTTTAATTCAACTGGAGAAATTGTCCCTTAACTTTAACCCAATTGTAGCAATGGTCCTTCTAATATAACTCGTTTCGACAAAAATTTTGACATAGTTGACGAAAAGAACCATAATTATACACTTTGATGAGTTGAAGGATCCTAATTGTATAAATGGTCATTCTAACATAGCTTATTTTGACAAAATTTTGACAAAATTGATGAGAATGACTATAACTACACATTTTGATAAGTTGAGGGACCAATGGTAATGAATTTTTAGTTGAGGGACCATTGCTCCAATTTGATTAAAGTTGACGGACCATTCGTACAATTTACTCTTATTATTCAAAAGATTTTGCAGATGCGAGGTTTGTGATTTTTTTTTTCCGTTTGGGCTTTTGGACATCATATTGTTTGGACCGGATTTTACACTATCGGCCTGAGCAATCAAGACCGTAGAATAGGTAAAATTTTCAACCGCTGGATGGCAGAATAGTTAAGATAATTATTATTGAAGAATATATTATGGTTTTAATCATGATATTATCTTTTAATGGTGAATTATCTTAATATTTTCTTGTACAAGATGAGATGCGAATTATATCTCCGACTTGAAAGCAAGCAATACAGTTTAATTTGGTTTGGGGTTCTTGGAATGTGGGCATACAGATTGGTTCCGCTGGGGAAGTTTTGGGAACCGAGGGATATAGGTCAGCACTTTGGAATAGCAGCACGTGGCATGCCATAATCATTATCATTTTATTTAATATTGTTTGTTTGCCCAAGGTCGCTTGGAAGTTGCTGATAGGATTGGGTTTTTGGATTGTTATTATCCATTTGGATTGATGAATATTGCATGGAGATAGGCATGCACGCAACATCTGAAGCAGAGACAAGCCCACGTGGCTCTTTGATTATCAGCCTAGAGTCCCATTTGAGATAGAAATACATCTCATTAAACGCGTGGCTTCATCATGAAATACTGTTTGGCTTCACATGGGCATAAGATAAAGATGCATGCGGATTATACTAAAGAGATTAGGATTTGACCGAAGCTTGAATGGTGGGAGAGTTTCAGTAGCATAGTGGAACTTCAACTGTGTACTCATCCCTATAAATACAAGAAGCCGTGCAACATTTAGATCCTATCCAACTCAACACACAAATCTGCCCTGCGCAAACCCTCGCTCTACGCGAAACCTCTCAACAACCTTGAGATTTTTATTTTCCTTTTCTCCAACACATCTTCAGTTTGGATAAACAGCACTGTGAAGGCAACTGGTGATACCTTCAGTTTGGATAAACCGCACTATCGTCGTAGAATCAGCCGACCGCGAAGCACCTTTAGTTTGGATAAACAGCACTGCGAAGAGGCTGACTGGTTACCTATCCAAGTCTCGGTCAAGAAGGATTTTTAAATCCTTATTGGCAGAGGTCATCTCATTAGCCTTCTCGATGAAGTGAGGTGTTACCAGGTTACTACATTCGGCACATTGACAGCCGAATTTGATATTGAATTAGCAGCCTTGTCTTCAGGCTCTAGAACCCGAAGGCCGAGAATTGTTCCTTCCTCGGCCGCAGTGGCAAGATCAAAAAGTCAGCAGCGCGACCAACGCAACATCAACAAATTTTACTCCTCGGTCGAGCTCAGCCGACGAGTTGGCACGCCTCGCACACAACCAAAGGATGTAGTTAGCTCATAGATTACTCGGCATGCGCGTCACGTAGGCTTGGTAGTTTTTAGGGTCAACTTTTTGGCACGCCCAGTGGGACTCTAGTGCTAAAACTACGAAGTTCACATGATATATCAGGTTGAGATTCGGCGCCTATTCAAGGAAATTGTCAAACAACAAAAACTTCTTAGCCGGATCATTGAAGCAAATGAAGAAAGGCGTAAATCTTTCTCTCAAATGATAAAGGTGAAGGTTCATCACAGCTTACAAGATCAGTGGTTAAATGAAGATAGAGATCGATATTATGAGTGGCTCGATAAGAAAACGCCTTTTGGGTTCAAATCAATTCCATTTAAGGAATGGTTGGCTCAAAAGACTGGGAGGCAATTTTTCGCTCCGGCCACAATTAAAATTCAGCCTCAACAAATTGTTGAGACGGCTGAAGAAAAACCTAGGCCACCTTTTGTTTCAGTCGAGACTGAGAGGGTGGTAGGCCTAAAAGAAAAAGTACAAGTTTCTAAGCCAAAAGTTGACTTGGAAAATGATTTGTCAGAGGAGTGCTTCAATGACAAACAGAGCCAGGACATGGTTTTGAACGCCGAAACAACGCTAATCGATATGATTATTGGCGATAAAGCCGATATGGAGAAATCCCGTTCGGCTCAGTTGCTCGAGTTAAAAGCCAAAATTATGCCTGGGGGGCATAATAATTGTTCAACACATTCGGCAACTGAAAGTGAAAAATATTTTGTCAAGTTAAAAATATTTGGAGAAAATTTTTTATTCGGCCTAGGATCTCGGCTTGGAATAAAGCATCGTTGGCCCCCTCCTCTTTATTAGTTTGGCCATTTTTGTTTTATTTTGTTAAAAAATATTTTCTTAATCATCTGGCTAATTAAGGTGATGCATAAGAAAATAGGGGGGCAATACCTTCGGCTGTCTAAGCTGAGAGAATTAGGAGGCTGAGAGAATTAGGAGGATGCTATGGTGGACATAGCGTTGGTCGAATAAGAAGAGGAGGCGTTGGCCGCCATAAAAAAAAAAGTTGACCTTAAAAACTACCAAGCCTACATGGCGCGCAGGCCGAGTAATCTATGAGCTAACTACGTCATTCGGTTGTGTGCGGGGCGTGCCAACTTGTCGGCCGAGGAGTAAAATTTGTTGATGTTGCGTTGGTCGCGCTGCTGACTTCTTGATCTTGCAACTGCGGCCGAGGAAGGAACAATTCTCAGCCTTCGGGTTCTAGAGCCTGAAGACAAAGCTGCTAATTTGTGAAGTTCAATACCAAATTCGGCTGTTAATGTGCCGAATGTAGTAACCTGGTAACACCTCACTTCGCCGAGAAGGCTAATGAGATGACCTCTGCCAATAAGGATTCGAAAATCCTTCGTCGACCGAGACTTGGATAGGTAACCAGTCGGCCTCTTCGCGGTGCTGTTTATCCAAACTGAAGGTGCTCCACGATCGGCTGATTCTACGGCGATAGTGCTGTTTATCCAAACTGAAGGTATCACCGGTTGCCTTCACAGTGTTGTTTATCCAAACTGAAGATGTGTTGGCGAAAAGGAAAATAAAAATCTCAAGGTTGTTGAGAGGTTTCGCGTAGAGCGAAGGTTTGCGGAGGGTAGATTTGTGTGTTAAGTTGGAGATGATCTAAATGTTGCACGGCTTCTTGTATTTATAGGGATGAGTACACGGTTGAAGTTCCACTATGCTACTGAAACTCTCCCACCATTCAAGCTTCGGTCAAATCCTAATCTCTTTAGTATAATCCGCATGCATCTTTATCCTATGCCCATGTAAAGCCAAACAGTATTTCATGATGAAGCCACGCGTTTAATGAGATGTATTTCTATCTCAAATGGGACTCTAGGTTGATAATCAAGGAGCTACGTGGGCTTGTCTCTGCTTCAGATGTTGCATGCATGCTTATCTCCATGCAATATTCATCAATCTAAATGGATAATAACAATCCAAAAACCCAATCCTATCAGCAACTTCCAAGCGACCTTGGGCAAACAAACAATATTAAATAAAATGATAATGATTATGGCATGCCACGTGCTGCTATTCCAAAGTGCTGACCTATATCCCTCGGTTCCCAAAACTTCCCCAGCGGAACCAATCCGTATGCCCACATTCCAAGAACCCCAAACCAAATTAAACTGTATTGCTTGCTTTCAAGTCGGAGATATAATTCGCATCTCATCTTGTACAAGAAAATATTAAGATAATTCACCACTAAAGGATAATATCATGATTAAAACCATAATATATTCTTCAATAACAATTATCTTAACTATTCTGCCATCCAGCGGTTAAAAATTTTACCTATTCTACGGTCTTGATTGCTCAGGCCGATAGTGTAAAATCGGGTCCAAACACATATTTTGCAAATTTCTTTTGTATTATCTACATCACGTATGACTAAATATAAAAAGCTCCACAATGTTGTTTGGTTTAGGAAAAATTAGTATCCGGTCCCTATTTACTAATGTTCATTGACTAAAACCTTATTAGTTTTCAGATTTTGATCAAAGTCCATAGCATTAATATAATAATGAATTTACAAGTCAGTTACATAATTTTTTAAAATAAAAATTAATAATTAATTTAGAATTTTAACACTCACACATTTATTAAACGTCTAACTAATTTTCAATTCAAAACATTTCCAAAATAAAATAAAAAAATTAGAATAAGTTTGTACCCATTAGCTTTTTTAAAAAATGTTTTCAATTTTTTAATCTTATATGTACCCATTCATGTATTTTTTTTTCAAATTTTTAATCTTAAAATGTACTCATTTTTAAATATACCAATTTGTTATATTTTTATATAAAACATATTCAATTTTTTTCTAATCCATTTTTAAACTTATATGGTTATATTCTTTTTTCTTTGATTTGAGAATGTATCCATGTCAAGTTTAATCGAAGAAATTTACTGATGTTATTAAGCCTAATATCTTTCTCTTTTTTTTTTTTTTTTTTTGTTGTTGTGATGTTGAAGAATGTACCCATGTTTTGGTACAATAATTTTTTGGTTAATTTTGATGAATGTACCCATCTTTATACACACACACACAAAATAGTATATTTATATTTTAATATTTTTAATCCCACAAATTATGGTTTTTTTTATTTAAAATCTCATTAATATAAACAACTATAAATTTCATTTTTCAATTTAAAAAATATAGTAACATACTTAGAAATAAATAATCACAATAATTTTAGGGACTTCAATAAAAAATTGAAAACCAACAAGGTTTCAGTCAAAGAATATTCATAGTTAGGGACCACATTCAAAGTCTCCCTTTAGTTTATTATTGGATCTAATTTTTTATTTGTGAAACTAATGAGTATTAAGTAATTTATAGCTACATTCACCATTTTTTTTAATGTGAAATTAGAATTAGTCCTTAAACTTTTATCATAGCGTGTATATATTTCTTCTTTGAACACAAATATCAGTTAAATTTGGTCTTTAACATCATTTCAAGAAGGATATCAAACATGCTTTCAGTTATTTACCAAATGCATGCATGATGATCATATTTAAGAGATTCTATGCCTAACTAAACCGACTTGGTGGTGTCACTAGCTGAATTTAGCTAAGTGGAGAGAAAATTTGAATTGAATATCTAAACATATAAAAAAATATTAAAACTCTCGTTGTTGGTGAACTCTCTCCTAGTTTCTTACTCATGTTCTGAGTTTGGAGTTGGCTCCTCGACTTGACTCGAGTGTTGATCCTGCTCTTTCTGTGGTTACTCTAACTACGGCTCAACGGCTGGACTGCACAAACCAGATTCTGTTATTAAAAACAGTCCAGTTTCAACATCTGAGAGAAGAGAGAATCCCAGAGATAGTACGTAGCTACAGTACTATTTGTGCTAAAAAAACGAAAAACAAAAGTCTGGTCGGACCTATACACCCGAACCGTCAACTAAATTAAACCCAGATTTGTATAGATGGAGTAAGGATTCCTCACATCCTGCCGCTGCATGCAACTGTGCCCGCCGCCCAATTTCTTCTGTATTATATTGCACGCCACGCCTTCCTTTTTCTTCTTTCTCTGTAATCGATCCAACATCCAAGTCAACTGTTTGCTTTGTTATTGCTTTTGCTGCTACACGTTACTAGATTCCACATTTTTTTTTGTTTGTTGTTATTTCCCATTGTTTTTATACATATGCTTATATATATATATGTGTATATATATATATATATATCTTCTATTCTATTAAGAGAACCCTCCTAGTCAACTTTTTTTTTCTATTTTGCCCTCACTTTTGATGCACACTATTGACAAAAGGAGGGCAAAATAGTAATTTTGTACCTTTTGACAAAATGACAATCATATCCCTATTTTTCTTATTTTACCCTCTTTTTTTGAGAAAATGACAATCATATACTTATTTTTCCAATTTTACCCTCACTTTTGATACACAATATTTACATAAGGAGTACAAACAGTAATTATGTAATATTAAAAAAAATATGCACTTATTAAGAGAAATTGTTCACACACACAAAATGTGTGCTATTTGCTAGTGTGTGTGTGTGTGTATTTGAATCCCTAATTGACCTTAATCTAGTTTTTACATGTACATATAATAAACCAACTTAAAGCTAAAAAAATAGGGCATTTTGATCTGGATACTTTGGTTTGAATTTCTTAGGCTAAACATCTAAGGGCTAATTGGGGTTGTGGTGCTTCTAAAAAAAGTAGCTTATTAAAAAATCTGGAACACCAAATGTATTTGGTAAAGCAATAATTGACAATAGAAAAGCATTGCTTCTAAGAAAAGTGCTTTTTTTTTTCTTCAAATGAAGTGAACAGTGTCCATTTAATGAAATTTTCAAATGACAAATATATCCTCACATATTTTACAAAATTATAATCATTACCTCTGCATTATTCTCTTTGCCAATTATTAACATTCATACTATATTCTTTAAGTCACACTACTACAATATAGGTTGTCACTGGCGGACCAAAAACCGACAAGAAATCCAATTTCTGTCAGAAATTTGGCAAAAATTCGACATAAAACAATGTAATGTCGGATTGGAATAGTGACACCATTGCTAGCGTCACTAAAGGGCTTTAGTGTCAGTTTGTTCGCTTAATCCGCCACTAAGTAGCGTCGGTTAAAAGCGACACTGATGTTGACGTCGGTTTAAAGCGACGTATACTTCAAAATTACGTCGGTTTAAAGTGACGTCAGATAACAATTAAATAAATAAAATATGCAAACTAGTGATGCTCTTAACCGACACCACCTTTGTTAATAATAATAAAAATATTTCAAAATCTGTCTCTGCATTCGTTTTCAATTAATTGTAACTAAAAAAAATTATATAACCAAAATAATAAATTTCAAGTATAGGCCAAAACAAACAATAATAAAAATAATTAACAAGAAAAATAGTGCCAAAATATACAAATATTTTACATATAACATCCCACATAATTACAAAAACTCATCTGTCATAACAAACACTAAATCCGACATGACAAACACAACATACAAAAACAAAAAGATAGAACGATCAAAATGTCATATTTATCCGACAAGATAGCGAACCAAATAAACTACTTAACCGAATCTGAGCCTGAATGTGACCCAGATCCTTCTTCTCCTTGAGATCCTCTATCTGATCCAAAAACCCTCGTCAAGTCCACATCAAATCCAGCACCCGCAAGCATTCCAGAAAACCTCCAAGCAGGAACTTCAGGACAAAATCCACCAGGAGCAGCAATCTCGGGTCGATATACTGGCACTTGATAAGATGGCTGCTGCATGTATGACATGGGAGGCTGCTGCATATATGGCATGGGCGGCTGCTGCATGTATGTCATAGGTTGCGTAGGCATCAGATACATAGGATATGGAGGCTGCTGATTATGGCCAGCATACGGATATGCAGGGTAAGGCTGACTTTGGCCTGACTGTTGAGGAGGAAGAGGCTTACTCTAGCTTGACTGTTGGGTTCCCGGGCTATGCGGTGGTAGTGGCTGAAATCTTTGCAGTAATAACTCAAACAACTGATTATGCCGGTTCTGTGATTGTTTAATCTTAACCTCTAGGTCTGATATCCGTTTAGTATTATTTTCGTCCCTCATTCTCAACTCATTGTTTTGAGTCATCAACACTGCCATTGAACTCTTAGATGACCTCTTGGAGGAATTTGATGTAAAAGATGAAGAAGATGCATAGGACACCATATCAGGAGTCACCTCATAACCATATCCTCTGACTCTATTATGACTCTCAGGACCCATTGTATCAACATAAACTCGGGTCCTAAGTTCTTCATTATCCTCTTCGCCCGACTCAATCAAAGTTTGTAGATTGCTCTCCATTGTTGCCTTGCATTACAATTTTTTAAAATAAAAATTCAAACAATCGTAAAACAAAAAAAAAGAAGCTATAGATAATAAAAATTAATAACAATGAAATACTAACACGAAAAAATCAATTACCCCTGTACGCTCCGATGTTTCATCAATCCAAGTTTTATCTTTTCGTGTATGACATTCACGAAAAAAGGTTACATGATCTGCCTCTTTCCCATGCTTCTTTCGCTTTATAAAAAATAAAATTTCATACAAACAATTTTAAGCAAACCTCATATTAAAAATAAAATTTCTAACAACTATAGATTATTTAAAATTAGAAACAATTCTTCAAAATGTACAATACATACAAATTCTTGCCGCACTCTTGCAAAAGATTTTGTACCGGTAGTATGGTTCATTGTTTTCAATTGCCGATTAATCTTATTTTTTTCAGCAACCTCCTAGAAAAAAAACAGGAATTTATTAGACAAATTTAAAGTTATAACGAAATAAATCAGGAAACGATTACCCTTGTTTTTTCTCTATTCCAGTATGCCACCAACTCAACCCATTGTGCAAGATTCACATCAGGATGAGGGTGGCTGCGCACCTCTACTGCTATTTTAGTATAATACTTTTTTTTAACTTATTTCTATACTCTTTGTGCGCATGCTCTGCAACCTTAAGTGTCATATGGCGGATCATAGGCATTTTTATTGTATCTGTATCTTCAAAAAAAAAATTCCCCTGCATCCATAAAAACAAAAAAAAATAAAGCTAATCAATTATTACTACAATCATTGACTTATTCTTCTATTTTTAAGTAAAAATAAAAATATCTAGACCTTTATTCTATTCCAAAAAACTTCCTTATCTTCTTCCTTAATCTTACGCCAATCCCACGTCAACAGGAGATTTCTGTAGTCTTTAACCTCCCCTGCTACATATTTTGAAAAAGCATTAGAATTATCACTAATGCATTTTCCAGACGAATCAAACGAACAAAGTTGTTTCGTCCATTTGGGAATTGAGGGTCCGCGCCTCCGTTGAGATGTTCCTTATTAATACAAAAAAAAAAAATTAAAAAACCTGGAAACAAATGTAAATTTTCAGTTTAAGCATAATAATAGTTTAAACACAAAACAAAAACTGAAAATAATAATAATTCAAAAAAAAACCAGCTTCGAACTCCTCATCTTCCAAATGAAGTTCCTTAGAATGTTGATCTTCACTAGAATTATCCATAGCAAAAGTGGAAAGAGTAAGGCTGAAATGGAAGAAAGAGATGGAGTAAACAAGAGAGAGAAATGGAAGCACAGAAGTAATGGGAAAGACGAGGGTTTAAATATGGATAAAAACTTAGCGTCGGTTAACACAGACAGTAGCTATAAGTTGCGTCGAAATATGAACACCTTACGTCAGTCAAAACCGACACCATCTCTGACAAACTGACATAAATGTAAGTGGCGTCGAAATATTTGGACTTTGCGTCGGTTCAAACCGACACTAGGTCTAACATAACCTAGATACACGTAGCCTGACATACTTTTGACTGAAATGCCTAACACACTTTTGACTGAAAGGGTTGGCGTCGAAATAGGATCACATTGCGTCGGATAAAATCGACGTTAGTCTGACAGATTTGTGTGGCGTCGAAATAGGATCACATTGCGTCGGATAAAACCGACGTTAGTTTGACAGATTTGTGTGGCGTCGAAATAAGGACAATTTTGCGTCTGTTCAAACCGACGTGTCGCTGACAGACTTGATAGTTGTAGTAGGTGGCCTCGAAATAGGACAAGTTTGCGTCGATTCAAACCGACGTGAGCCTGACATGTTAGTGCGATTGGATGTAGCATCGAAATAAGGAAACTTTGATATAATCAGATGTTGCGTCGGTTAAAACCGACGCCAACTCTGACACTGACTGAAAAAGCTCATCCAATCCATTTCCATGTGCAAACAAACTGGGAAAATTCATGCCCAAAATATTTCAATTAAACCGACACAGTTGACATCTGTCGCCGACTAAAAGCGACAGAAAACAAGCATAAAAAAAATTTTAAAAAAAAGTTTAACCCAAAGTTAAAAAATAAGCAGTTATGTTATCTCATATAATATTTTAATAAATAAAATTTAACTTATATATAATACTTAATAAAAAACAGAAATATAATTTTATGATAAGATATCATCACACATGAATTGAAACATCGTCTAATTAATACATAAAATAATTAATATATTTATTCCATGTCATCATCTGTTAGCTCGTCGTCGGCATTGGCATGATTAACGAACTCGGTAGGCAACGGTAGTGATTCAAGAAAACGAGTCTATTCCACGCCAACCCTTGTATGGAAATTTTCATTATCAAGAATTCGATCATCCAAGTTAGGTATGGCATATCATCAATTGCATCACTATCCTTTAATACATCAAACAAATCCCTCGACTGAGTTCGAACAACTACATGCCAATCTTTTTCAATTGTGTCCTCCACGTAAAATGCTTGTAATGCTTGTGATGCTAATATGAAAATATCATCTTTAAATCCCAATTGATTGAAATTCACCATAGTAAATCCATATTGATCGGTCTTCATTCCTCGTGGATTTTCACTATTAACCCATTCGCACTTAAATAACATCATAGCTCGACCCCTATCTCCTGCCTTAGTAGGACCACAATATTTAACCTCGAACATATCTACAACTCTGCCATAACAATTCACTTGCCCAATTGCTCCATGAACATTTGCAAGTACAAAGACACCACAATTTTGATTCGTATGCTTATCATCCACATATTTATACGAAATCTAAACCCATGACCAATGTGACTTTTATATCTACTCATAACCCTACTAGGATAATTAGCTAGCCAATGCAAGTCTTGAGATATCAACATGTCATTAGCATTAGCATGACATCTTGAATTCATCTGTAA
The DNA here is from genome assembly GCA_024362995.1 of Heteromeles arbutifolia. Lineage (NCBI taxonomy): Eukaryota > Viridiplantae > Streptophyta > Magnoliopsida > Rosales > Rosaceae > Heteromeles > Heteromeles arbutifolia. The sequence continues at coordinate 29,277,410 of JANCRC010000006.1, forward strand.
TAAGTATGAAGATAAAAAATGACAGAATAACTATAAACATGTTATACTTAAAATGCAAAACAATAAATAAATAATGTGATTGTTATATCAACTCACATGTTGCTTGAACCATTATGGAAATTCTTTCTTGCTTAGCTCCTTAATTTGTCGCATAGTTAACCTTTCTCGACGATCTTTAGTTTTCAAGAATTCATCATGTTGCCTAGACAATTATGTCCAAATTTAGATAATTAATTTTTCAAAGTTAAGAAAACCAATAAAACATTAAGATGTATGATTAAACGTTCTTACCTTTTAAATGGGCTAACTTCATCACAATTATTTAGAATGTATTTATGGCACTGATCAAGAACATTTAGATCGAGCTCCACATTTTCTCCTGAACCCATATAACATCTTTTCGAGTCAAAAATTGATAACCCACTAGATACTCCACGTCCAATACCATCTTCATTTCGGCCTCTACGGGTACGACGAGACTCAATGTCTCTAAGATACATGGAACAGAAGGACAAGCACTCATCCACCAAATATGCTTCAGCAATAGAACCTTCAGGACGACCCTTATTACGAACATATCGCTTCAGTGTTTGCAAATACCTACAATTATAAAACGAAATACAAATTATTATAATTATTAATTAAAGTTATGAATACAATTGTAAAGATTTTATAAAAATTTATTCATTACTGCTCAATTGGATACATCCATCTATATTGAACAAGCCCTGCAAGAGCTGCTTCATCTGCCAAGTGAACTGGGAGGTGCACCATTATTTCAAAAAATGCAGGAGGGAATATTTTTTCAAGTTGACATAATGTCAAGGCAATTCTTGAATTCAATTGCTTGAATCCTTCCTCAGACCCATTCTTACTACACAACTATCTGAAAATTGCACTCAACTCTAATAATACCATAGTAACAGCTTTAGGCAAAATCAGGCATATTGCAAGCGGGAGTAACTGCTGCATTAAAACATGGCAATCGTGACTTTTCAACCCATGTATTTTTCATTCATTCACATGCACACATCGCAATAAATTTGATGAATATCCATCGAGGACCCGAATAGTAGACAACACTTTGCAAAATGTAGTTTTTTCTTCTCTTTTCAACATGAACAATGTTGGAGGTCAAAATGTTCTATTTCCTTCTCTACGTGGGTGTTGACTACGTCTTATATTCAAGAATTCAAGATCTGCACGTGCAACCAATCCATCTTTAGACTTTTCTATTTCTAGCAATGTTCCCACCACATTGTCACATATATTCTTCTCGATGTGTATAACATCAAGATTGTGTCTAATCAACATATGCCTCCAATAAGGTAGTTCATAAAAAATAGATTTCTTCTTCCACTGATTGATACTACTTGTACTGCTTGAAGTTCTTCTTCTGCGTTGCCTAACTGAAGCATCTTTGTTTGGTTTTCCAAAAGTAAATCTCAATGTAGAATGTTCTTCGAGACATTGTAAACCATTCCACTGCCTTGGTGCACTACGATGCTCTCGGCGACCATTAAAAGTTATGGTTTGCATTCGAAACCTATGATTATCTTCAAGAAAGCGTCTATGCCCCATATAACAAATCTTATGACTCGTCGGCAGGTAAATAGATTCTTTATCATGCATGCAATGTGGACAGGCTTTATAGCCATGTGTACTCCATCCTGACAACATTCCATAAGCCGGAAAGTCACTTATAATCCATAAGACGGCAGCCTTTATCGTAAAAGTTTGGTTGGAATACGCATCATAAGTGGGAGTGCCCACCTCCCATAACTCATTCAGCTCGTCAATCAATGGACGCATGTATACATCAATCTCTTTACCAGGACTGCGCGGTCCTGGTATTAACAGAGACAACAACAAATTTGGCTGCTTCATGCACATCCAAGGCGGCAAATTGTAAACAGAATGCACCACAGGCTTTGTGCTATGGTCATTCCTCATTTTCCCTAAACGATTAAATCCATCACTGGCCAACCCTAATTGGACATTTCGAATTTCTGACGCAAAATCCGGATATAAATTATCCAAATGCTTCCATGCTGGAGAATCTGAATGATGTCTCATAAACTTATCCTTAGGACATTCAGTTGCGTGCCACCTCATATGTTCAGCCATATGCTTCGACATAAAAAATCGTTGCAATCGTGGTTTTAAAGGAAAATATCACATAACCTTAGCAGCGATCTTTTTTCTCGAGCTATCCTCTGCGTTGGTAATTTTATATCTTGATTTACCACAAACCGAGCACACGATCAAATCCGAAGTATCTTTCCAATAGATCATGCAATCATTGGGACATGCATCAATTTTCACATACGTCAGACCCAAGTCATTTATAAGTTTTTTTTTGCCTTATAACATGATTCAGGCAAACAATCCCCTTCAGGCAACATTCTTTTAAATAACTCCAGTAAAGTGGTGAAGATCTCGTCTGACATTCCCGCTAAACACTTGATCTGATACAATCTTACAACTGCTTCCAATTTCTTAAACTCCTTACAACCTGGCCACAAATCTTGATCTGCCTCTTCAAACAACCTAAAAAAAGTCTCCACCTCTTCTAGACGCCTTTCCCCAATAGGGGGTTTAGTAAACAGCCCAACACCTTCTTCTGTTAATGGTTGGACAAAGACATCATTAAGAAAATCATGCATGCCAATCACCTCATCTCCTGTTTCTTCTTCTCCAATTGCCACATTTTGCTCTCCAATGTTTTGCTCGCCATGATGTCGCCACCAAGCGTTTTTATAATCTTTATCCATATCATACAATATGAGATGTTCAACAATAGTGTTCCTAACAAAAGTATATCGATTACAACATCTTTTGCAAGGACATCTAAACTTATCAGGACCAACACCATTTGCAACTGCTTGATCTAAAAACAAATTAATTCCAGCAGTATACGCTTCAAAATTTCGGGGTATTGTCAACCAACTCTTGTCTATGTTTTACCACTTTACGAGGGCAAAATATTACGTTGACACTAAGATGCCTACAATCTTTCAATTCAATCCCTATCATGTAGGCATAACTATTAGAATTTTCAATTTCTATCTTTCAACCCTCGAACTCTATCACGATTGCAATCTTTTAATTTTCAACAACTATTATAGTAAAAACAAATTAAAATCACAACAAAAAGTTATCAAAATTATGCTCATCTAATCCATTCTAGTAAATAACAACCAAAAGTTATCAAAGTTATCAAAATAACAACAAAAACAAATTAAAATAACAACAAATTAAAATAACAATTAGAGTGCAAAACAAATTAATTTAACATAATATATTCTTATATTACTAAATATTATAAGTTTATGTTATATTTAATATTGTTAATTTAACATAAATGCTTATAAATATTATTCATTTCCATTTTCTCATAACAATTCAAGTGAAAAAATTAATTAATTCGACTAAATATTTATTAATTTAACAAAAACAGTAGAAATTTATCTAAGTACTTAAATTAAAATTTTTAAATAAATTAACTTGTGTATTATACAATTTAAAAATTAAAGAATTTAGTGATAGAAACCTAACTTGTGGAAGAATTTCGTCGTCGATCAATTCTTTATGTACTCAACCAGCTCAAATAAATTCCCTACAAAAATAAATTGTAAATAAAAATATTAGAAGCAAGAAAAACTTACTGTTGTGAAGAATGAACAAATGAAGTTGGAAGAACAAATAAGAAAGGTGCAAGGGAGAAAACAAAGGGAGGGTTTGTAAATTGGAAGAACGAATAAGAAAAATGCAAGAGAGGAAGAAGAAAACACAAAGTAGAGTATATAAAGACCATTAATCTGTCGCTTACAACCAACACCGGGTTTCAAAATATTTAAAAAACTAAAATCTATCTCGCTCAGAACCGACGCATGATTGAAATATCTAAAAACAATAATTAGTGTCGCCTAGAAGCGACACCCATACTTTATGTCACTTAAAAGCGACATTGTTTTATTTAAAGCGACACCAGTATTTAAAAATTATTAAAATGTATGTCGGTTATAAGCGACACTAAATGTTTACGTCGGTTTAAAAGCGACATAGACATTTTATGACGCTTATAAGCAACAGTAAATCCGACGTCATGTTCAGTAGGTGTCGTAACTGTCTTGTCCGCCACTATATTATATTAAACTGACACCACCCACTGACACTATAAGACCCTTTTGTAGTAGTGTCATTTGACATATTTACAATAGTTACAAAAAAAAAAGTTTACCAAACACTCAACAACTTTATTTTACAATTATTTATTCTCACAGCACAGTAGAAACAATTTTTCTAAAAAGCACAACAATACCAAACTAGCCCTAAGTCTTTTACAGATTTTGATCAAACTACTTTCAACAATTTTAATTAATTTACTAATTAATTTCAAATTACACAAATTTTATAATTAATTTACTAATTAAACCCTATATATAACAAGTTTCTAAAATCTTGCAAAAGAAGATATTGTTAATTAATTTATGTCCATTAATTCAATATACTTCAAACAAATAAAATAAAATAAAATAAAATATTTATAATAACAAAAAGCTTTTGAATTGTGGGTGTAAAAAAGACGATGATTTTTTAACAAAAAAAAAAGTTATATTTTAAACGTACTAATTTACTTCAAATGATAGTTCATACAGTATATATATGCATGCCCATATATATTAAAAAAGAGCGTACCAATAATTTGGTGCATAATTGGTACATTATTGGTACGTTATGTAATTCAAATTTATGTACAATTTAGTATTTGATATGTTATTTATTTTTTGTTTAGATGCATACCTAGCTATTGATACGTTTATATTATCATAACTTTGGTATGTAAAAGCTAACATCAAGTTATGAGTAGCCGTAAAACTTGCCGGTATGTTTCAAGCTAATATGGGTACATTTCAATTTAGTAAGCATACATTTTAATTCGGTATGAATACATTTTAATTTAGCATAGGTACATTTCAATGTGAGAATAAATTATCTTGGTACATGTCAATGTTTATTTTTAAAGAACGATGGTACATTTTAGTTCAATTATACTTGAATTTCCAAAGATGAAAATAAAGAATGAAAAATAACCATTAAAGACAATAGTTACAGTAATAAAGAAAAAAGTTACAAACGCTTTTTGTATAAAGCAAGGTTACAAGTGATTTATAGCTTGTTTCAATAGACTTTTAAAATGACTGAAAACGTTTTTAGTGAAAATATTTTAGAAACAATTCTTAGTAAAAATGCTAGTTAATCTTGAAAAAGTACTTAAAGTGCTTCCTGGAAGAAGCACATAACTGATGCTTCTTGTCAAAAGCACTTCAAGTATTTTTGGAATCCAAAAACATTTTCCCTAAAAGCACTTTCAGTCATTTTAAAAGCACATCCAAACGAGCCCTTAGATATCTTGAAATTTCTTAAATAATTTAGACATATATTGATTATTAAATTAATCTCAACTCTCACTAAATGTAATTGAATCCTTAAATTGAGGAAGGGATGAGATTCCATAAAAATAACAATAAATTAATTAGTATTATTGAGTAGATTTTTGACGTAGAAATGAATTTAAAATGAATTTGAAAAATATTTAAATTAAGAATATACCTGGAATATATAGGTTAATCAAAGAACACTACTTAACCTCAATACAGACGGATACGTGTCCAATCTGGGTTTCCAATTTCAATATTTGGACACGTGTCCATTAGTGATTGGGTTTCAGCAGTAGCTGGTGCTATTCTTTCAGAAACGAAGTAGTGTTCTTAATCAAAAGTGAAAATCTAAAGTTGGAAAGTAACAAATATTTGATCTAAAAAAGTATAAAATGAGGCATGAGGCATCTCATTCCAATTTTTTCTAAAAAAAATAGATATATAAGACAATCGTCAATTACATGCACTACTAATTTAGAAAACTAACATGAATATATAGGACGTCCAAGCCATACTTCGGAGAAAATCTAATTCGTCACGTGCGATATATATGTCTATTCATATATACCACATGATAAGAGATGTAGATATTAGGAGATATACTTCGATTGTTGTTGAAAATCTGCTTATCACCAATTATATTTAATTAAGCGTCTTTCTGACTCATCAAGTTCTCTCATCGATCTCACAATATCAATAACATGAAGAGAGAAATAGACATATAAGTGCACATACAATTGGTACTACATGATAAGAGGTATAGAAATTAACTAAGAGATATAACCTCGTTGTAAGAGAAAATTTGCCCTATTACAGACTATATACACTCATGTTACTTTTTCTAATCATGTTACTAGTCATGTGCTAGTCATGTGATTGAATTAGAGAAAGAGGCGCACACTTGTATACGTTCGGTAGAGGTTTAAAGAATTTGTCTAATTGTAGGACAACTTCTCAACGTACATATTAGTGGAAGAAATTAATAGTGAAGTACAATATATACACTACTCTAAAAAACTAACGTACGAGGGTTTTAGTGTTTGGAGTTGCATGCGTTAATTAGTAGAACCTCGTGAACACTAAAGTAAACTAACTATATGGAGCTTATTTATTATGGTCAATTAGCTTAGAAAAAGTAAAAAGTAGTTAATTTAGCAGGAAGACACGACTCCACAGACCACAAAAACATGAAAATAATTCAAGCACCAGCATGCATGCATGGCAATGTGGCATGCTGCTAGATGTCGCAGTTCTACTTTTCCATGGGATGGGAGTTGTGTGGGGGTCAAATTGCAAAACCCAAGAAAGAAGAACCGTTGATCATCACGATCATGTTCTTTTGTTCCCTTCAATCACTGGCCAATGGCCAATGGCCAATGGTCATGCCAGTACTGTATCTGCTGAGGGAATCCAAAATCCAAAACCCCAAAAAACCAAAAAAGAAGAAAAAGATGAGAGACATGCGCGTAAGGGTCAAGTCAGAATTGCAAACAGAAGTTTTTGGTCATACATGACAACGCACTCGACAACAAGGACCAGCGCAGCCGTCTAATCCCTCCCTCTGCTTCCTTTTATTAAAGCCTGCTTCAATTCGAACATAATCTGAATAAAGCACTAAATTTCAGCTTAAAATTGAGCTGACACAGTGCCCCTCCCTAACTTCGGTAGACAAAAATACCCCATTCGCCGCCTTCCACCTCCTGACACCGCCGCATCCGCCAGTAACCACCAGAGAATACGAGTATGTATTTTGTCCACGTGTACGCTCCTCTCCCCTCCTTGTACATTGTAGTACAGACAACAATCCTTTTAAAGCAAAAACCACTACATCCTCTTCGCACGCCCGGCGACAGCACACAGGCAGGCAACCCACTTGACCCCTCCCAACCCTTCATTATTACCATTTTACCCCTCACATAAATCCCTATAAAATCCGCACCTCACCATCTCACTTTTTCCAATTTCAATTTTCAAACCATAAACAACTTCTCTTCTCTTCTCTTCTCTCAGCTGCAATCTGCGATTTTACTTGGTGGGTTTTTTGTTCCTTTTTGGGTCCAATTAATTAATAATTAAGAGGAGAGATTAGGATTGCATTAGTACATTGTTAACCATGATGCATTACCAGGCAGCTGCTGAGTCATGGGGGTACTACGTGCCGGTGAGGATGAGCACGGGGGACCCACTGGAGCGGGTGGCAAGGCTGGCGTCGAAGAGCGCGGTGGTGATATTCAGCGTGAGCAGCTGCTGCATGTGCCATGCCGTCAAGAGGCTCTTCTGCGGGATGGGGGTGAACACAACGGTGTACGAGCTGGACCAGGACCCCAGAGGGAGGGAGATCGAGAGGGCACTCATGAGGTTGCTCGGCAACTCGTCGGCGGTTCCGGTGGTATTCATTGGTGGCAAGCTTGTCGGCGCCATGGATAGAGTCATGGCTTCCCATATCAATGGGTCCCTGGTCCCACTTCTTAAGGAGGCTGGGGCCCTCTGGCTCTGATCGTCATCGTCGAATTATTACTTGCATGTCAGGAAAAAAAAAAGGAAAAGAAAAGAGTGAGAGTGTCCATGATGATGTTCAGTTTTAACTACATTGGAATATATTCATGTTAATTTCACTGTCATTTTCTTACTTGCTCTGCTACTTCATGTTATTCACCGCTATAGCCATGTTGCACAGATACGAATGCGGATACAAGTTAGGTATCTGGTATGATAATGTATGTCGATACAAAAAATTTCTAAAAAATAAGCATACAATAGTAAAAATATGGAAATTAAAATAATACATCTTTTCTAAACTATATTCCATATGTTAATAATTCATTATATAAGTTAAATCACTACAAAGTGAATGAAACATTCATTTTATCTTATAACATTAACAAAATAGAACACTGCTTAGTGTTTAATTCTTTGTTGAGAATATCGCGTTTAAGAATGGGAAAAATAGCACAAACTTCGGAAATCGAAAACAAATAACCAAGATAAATAACACCAAGAATTTACGTGATTCAGCAATATGTGCCTACGTTCACGAGACAGCAACAACAATCTTTCACTATATCAATAATGAGTACAACCAATAATCTTGCCAAATCTCTAGAACTAGGACTTGACGAAAAACCTAAAAGAACAAGAACAAGAAATACACTATCTCTTTTTTTTCCTCTCGCACACACTTTACAATGTTCTCTCACTCTAATCCTTGAGTGGTATACAATTTATTGTTTTGCTCCCTCCTAATTCAAAACTAGTACAATAGCCCCTTTATATAGACATAATAAAGGTCTTCTTCAATAAGGATTATTAATCCTAATTGGAATATAGTTATAAATCATACTCCAATTGGGCAAACAATTCAATCCTCTAAGACTATAATTCCTTATAGACTTAGGACAACTTATTATGGGCTGGAAAAACCTAACATTCTTGAGATTGATCCTTGCCTATCCCAGGACCAAAATGATTATCCTTGCCTGATGGGGCTACATCCATCTCTAAATGTCCTGGCGAGTCTCCCAAATCCACAACGGAATTTAAAAACTACAACAACCCAGATTCTTAACTTAATTCAAGATCAATGTTTTAGGAGTATCTTGACCATATTCTAGAGTATTTCGATGGTATCCTCAGAGTATTTGAGAAGTATCTGATAGTCAACTACACAAAAAGTCAACGATACTTCTAATGAAGTATCCGATACTCACCCTTGTCCAAATTTGAAGTATTGGTGAAACATAGCCTCCAGCTAATTAACTAGTTAATATTTTTTTTTTTTTTTTTTTAACAAACAATAGCGTTAGGGACCGGTTTAAATGATTAATTGTTAGGAGGAGGATGATTAGTAGGAAGTCAAACCCTCACCAGAACGGATAGGCATAATTTATTTCCCGCACTGCGTTGAAGCGTCATTTACAATTACCTAGTTAATAATACTCGGGCATCTGGCGTTTTGAAGTGTAACAGTAAGAAGCTATATAAAACTGATTGCAGCATAAACAATGGCAAGTTGGCAACACTGTTTTTTAATTATCTCAATTGTTTACCGAAAGTTAATCGATTTGAAATACAACGGTGGACAGAAAAACAAATCTTCAATTCTCTCTCTCTCTCTCTCTCTCTCTCATGCCATCCCCACCGCTCCCTTCTCTCCGTCTCTCTCCTTCCACGAGACACCCCAAATGAGACAAGCAGACCAAAAGGCATAAGGTGTTGGCGGTGGTGTTGGTGTTGGACTATAAGTATTTGATTTTTGAAAGATTTTGATGGTTAGGATCCGATTCATGCTGCTAGTCACATAATAATAACTCGAAACAAATTTGATCGCGCAATTTCCAGAATTGCAGCAGCAGCGGTAGCTCATTTTCGATTTCAGTTTCAGATATCTTTATCTTCTTTGGAGTTTCCGTAGAGGAAGGGGACAGAGAGAGTGCTTCTGACGGGGAAGGAAGAGAGAGAATGGTGACACAGGAGGAAGAGAGAGGGTGAGAGAGAATTAAAAAACAAAATTCTTTTTTCTGTCCACCGTTGGATTAAAGCGACGGACCAGATTGTTTTTGTCGCGAAAAATTTTCTTGCCAGCGTCTGGCAAAATATTAGTAGATGGTACAATGGGTTATCGAATTTATTTGTAGTGATGGTTTCTAAACTTTACATTTAGTTTCTGAATTCTCATTTAAGTTTTTTAGGCCTTAAATTTAATAATGTATTGCACCACTAGTCATTTTTATTAACATCGCCTTTTCTTTCGTTAAATCTAAAGATTGTATTAGAAACTTCAACTTAAAACATCAATAACAATAGAAGAAGCTAAAAAGCAATATATATATATATATATATATATATATATATATATATATATATATATAAATTAATATCTAAAAATTAAAATAAAATGAAATTTGAAATATAAAAATAAAAAATGAAAATGGTTGGACTTTAGCAAATTGTAAATATTAGGCAATGTGATTTCAAAGTTGATAGGAGATCGAATTGTGGCTGAACTTAAACAACTAACAAATTACATATTGCACTATGAAAAAAAAATTCCTATGTACTTTTGTGACAACCCACATCGCCCAGGAGTGTGATCCTTAAATGTATATTCCTATCCCTACCTAGCACGAGGCCTTTTGAGAGCTCACTGGCTTCGAGTTCCGTATGAACTTTGAAGTTAAGCGAGAAAGGGGCCAGAGCACTCCCATGATGGGTGATCCACTGGGAAGTTGCTTGTGAGTTTTCAGAAACAAAAACCGTGAGGGCGTGGTCGGGGCCCAAAGCGGACAATATCGTGCTACGGTGGAGTAGTGCCCGGGAAGTGATCCGCCCCAGGCCGGGATGTGACAAATGGTATCAGAGCCAATCCCTGGCCAGAAGTGTGCCGACGAGGACGTCGGGCCCCTAAGGGGGGTGGATTGTAACATCCCACATCGCATAGGGGAGTGATCCTTAAATGTATATTCTCATCCCTACTTAGCACGAGGCTTTTTGGGAGCTCACTGGCTTTGGGTTCCATAGGAACTCTGAAGTTAAGCGAGAAGGGGGCTAGAGCACTCCCATGATGGGTGACCCACTAGGAAGTTGCTCGTGAGTTCCTAGAAACAAAACCGTGAGGGAATGGTAAGCCCAAAGCGGACAATATCGTGCTACGGTGGTAGAGCAGGCCCGGGAAGTGGTCTGCCCCTGGCCGGGATGTGACAATTGGTATCAGAGCCAATCCTTGGCCGGAAGTGTGCCGACGAGGACGTTAGGGCCCTAAGGGGGGTGGATTGTGACATCCCACATCGCCCAAGGGTGTGATCCTTAAATGTATATTCCTATCCCTACCTAGCATGAGACCTTTTGGGAGCTCACTGGCTTCGGGTTTCGTAGGAACTTCGAAGTTAAGCGAGAAAGGGACCAGAGCACTCCCATGATGGGTGACCCACTGGGAAGTTGCTCGTGAGTTCCCAGAAACAAAAACCATGAGGGCGTGGTCGGGGCCCAAAGCGGACAATATCGTGCTACGGTGGAGTAGTGCCCGGGAAGTGATCCGCCTCGGGCCGGGATGTGACAACTTTTCTTACACAAAGAAATCTGATTATGTAAAGAGTTTTTCTTCCTCTCATTTATCATTTTTTTAATTCATTTTTAGTGATATGGGATGAAGTTCCTAATATACCCTTAAGTTTACCAGAAAAATAAAATGGTGTTACAATGACAAATAGTACAAGACATTGTTAAGTTCGAGGACTAAAGAAATTAATATGAAAGTTTAGAGATTAAAATTAAACAAGGGGTAAAGTTTAGAGACCATTATAATAATTAAGCCTAATATTATTTATTAATAAAATTCTCTTTTTCAATTAGAAATTTAAGGAAATATTATTATATTTTTTCATGCATAATTAAGAAAAACATTTTTAAAATTATGGGTATTAAAGTCATTTTGCACAATTTTTTATTTTTATTTTCTCACCCACACGTCATCAAAACAACCAAAACGCAAAAAATATCCCGGCGTTTCAAATAGATAAAGATAACTTCCCTCTCCCGTTCTTTACTTTTTTAACTTCTCACTCTGTTAATTTCTCACACGAACATTGTGACGACCCATCCCAAATTATTATATATATTTTCTTCCCTAGTGTGTAAAGTGATGAATATGCCCTCGTTGGCTTAGTGACGTGGATGTGTATGCAGTTTTAAATTAGTATTTATGTCGTCGTAATTAAATCGTACTCGACGTCACAAGCGCGTCGACGCGAGTTAGGATCAAATCGGATTCGTAACGAAAAGGTTACGATTAATTGAATACGTAAACGGGTAAATCACGAACCAATTATATTAGCTCTTATTACCTCTAAACCAATCAGATTTTGGGCTTTTATCTTTCTTTGGGCCGATTGGAACTCTATCTCTTTCACGGTAGCCCAACCAGAAAATATTATTTTCTGATTCCGGCCAATCACACACACACACACACACACACACACACACACACACACACACACATACACATACACTCTCTTTCTTTCTCGACTCTTCTCCTTTCTTCTTCCTTATGAACCCGAGACACCCCACACGCATAAACCACACCAAAACAGCACGGATCGAACCCACGAAGACTACCATCACACTCATCACAAACTCACAAACCTAACCCTACCTTTAGGTTTCAGTTTTGGTGAGTTTTGACAGTCGACTCATTAGCTCTCCAACTCGATCCCGGCGTGATTTCGAGGTTTTAAGGCTTGGAAAGGTATCCACGCAACTTCTCTAACACTTTGGAGTAGTTTTGGAGTGAAGCGGACGTTGGTATAGGCGAGTTTGGAAAGTTGCAGAATTGGCTGGGTTTTCCAAGTAATTTTCCAACCGTTTTTCGTCGGACTTTGAACTCCTAATAGGTACGAATGTGTTATACTCTTCAAGACCTTCAAATCCATATAAATTTCATGGATTTTGGTTGAGATATGCAGTAGATATTAAGCTTTGAAAATTTTCCAGAAACCAGCGAACCAGACGGCAGCCGGCGAAGACCGGCGAGGTCCACTAGAGAAGAAGAAGAATATTCTGTCAAAGTTGATGGAATATTCTAACGGCGTCAGGTAATACCGTTAGAATTTAACGAAATATTCTGCTATTTTAACGGAATATTCCTAACGCTGTTAGGGTTTCTGTCCCGTGTGCCAAGCACATGCATGCGCGTGTGGCCGTGCATTGGCCGGCGCGTGAAGGCGCGTCCGACATTCAAAAAAATTTCTAAAAATATGGGGGTGTTCGTGTTGTCGAGTAGATCACGTTGGTATATTCAAACACCCTATTTGAGCAACATATGAGGAATTAATCCTAGACTTTGTTTATGTGCTATTGAATTAACTTAAATTAGTTATTTCACATATAGGTGAGACGTACCCTGAGGACGAACGTGGATCGGCGAGGACAGGGGGCTACGATCCTGCTACTTATCAATGAGTGGGCATTTGTTTTATATATATATATATTTATTTATTTATTTATTTATATATATATATTTACATATATATATATATATTTATATATATATATTTACATATATATATATATATATTTTTTTTTATGGAATTATACTTTGCTTGCCATGTCAAAAATAAGTTACATTTTAAATATTGCATTGTTACATTTGTGAATTATATTGTGTGATGCTGCAGAGACTCAAGTAAGCTTCAGTGAGTATTATGTGATTGAATGGGTTGTATTGCATTGATATGCACACATTTATTTAGAGCTCATCATGGTTGCACCCCGGTATTAGTGCTCCCGCCCGGGACTAGGGCCAACCTTCACATGATTGTTCACCTCCTGCACCATACGCTCACCTTGGATCCAAGTCTGGTGCCAGCATGTCATACAGACCACAATAGGTGGTTCCGACTCGTAGGTGACCCGCGATTTATCGCACAGCTTTCACGTGATCGTAGCACTTGAGTGTACATATTTATACCCAGCCTGTCGTACATGTCACACTAAATGACTCCAACTCGTGTGTTAGCCTAGATTGATTAGCTACAAGTCCAGTCGTACAGGTCACGTTAGGTGACTCCGACTGACATGCTAGTTTAGACTGACTTCACACCTGGCTTACATTTATTATTGTTGAGATATTATGACATGGCATACTTCAGTTTTCGCTGCTTTTGTGAATCGGTTTTCGTACCTATATAGTATTATTTTCTAGAAACTATACGGGTTTGTCAGTGAAGGATTATTACTTTCAGAAAAGAGAAATGTGTTTTCTAAAGTTTTGTTTTTGCCCATTCACCCTTCTGTTTTGCGCCCCTCTAGGTTCTAGGTGGTTGTTCATTTTTGGTGGCTCACGAGTACTACATGGCGGTTTTGACGTTTCCATAAATAAAAGTAGGGATCTTCTCCCTATTTGTATAATTAGTACTTTGTTAGTTTGACTGCACTTTCGTTTTACCTATGCTCTGAGATGCGTGTATCTTATACTTAATCACTTTCACACACTTACTTATTATCTCTAGTTAAATAGTTTAGTTTTGGTTTTTATTTATTCGCGTTTTCTTATTATTATCATCACTTCTGTTGCGCACTTGGCTACGTCACCCTCATGTGACGGCCAACACGTCTCGACTCCGGTCGGGGTGTGTCAGACATAGTGTATGGGCCACTGCTAGCATATATATGGATAGTTGTGCATGACAAAGAAATTTCCTTCAAATTGAATCATCTAGTGGTCTTCAAACAATGTGGGGGAGGAGTGCAAAATGTCAAAAACAAAAAAGGGAGAAAAGCCCCATATCTAGTTACTACTTGTTTCGTAATTCACAACAGAAGTCAAAGCCCCACTATCCCAGGAATAAACCCTCACGAACTTACATGTAATAGGAACGTCAAGTTGTCAATATTCCAAAACTAATTGTACAATATCATAAGTGCAAGTTAAAATATACAATAACTCGTGATGTGTTTGGAATACCGTAACTTTAGCATTTGCACGTAATTTTTCTCGTCTATCCCTCCCTCTTCCCTGACAATCATGCCAAAAGGGTTCTTCACATGTTTTTGTTTTGTTCTGAATATATAAAGCACTTAATCTCTCTGATTACAGTTGGTCCTAACACCAAATACTCACGGGCTCCATTAAACAGAGAGCTTGAATCCTCCAGCTACATAACACAGACCAGCTAGCAACAAACACTCATGGATCCAATTATTTCATTTCTTCTGCTTCTTGCATCTCTTGCCATCCTCCCTCCTGCTCTGGCTGCTCGATCCACACCAACAACCGCTCGGATCACTGTTGTGGGAGCTGTTTACTGTGATACCTGTTTAAGCAATAGTTTCTCTAGGAGCAGCTACTTTCTCCCAGGTACATAATCTCCGAAATACAGCATAGTTTGATTTAGAATCTATAAATACGCGCTTCTGCTTTCAAGCACTTTTGTTAAAAGCACAGCAAATGTTTATAATGGTATGTTTAGGAATGCATTGCAAAAATATATTGGAGAGATTTCAAATGATACCTTTCCAGGTGTGATTTGAACTTAAAAGTAGTGCATTTTGTAGTGAATTAGCAGTAGATTTGTAGTGTTTGAGTAATTCATTGATTGTATTTATCGCATTTTTAATAATTTAGTCTAAAGCTCCTTGGCACTTTAAATCGCTTGTCTAAACATAACACAGAAGTTCAAGTATTTTCTGAAAATACACCGTGAAAATACTTCCTAACTTCTAAGTTTTTTGTCAAACGCCGTAGAATGCGCACTTTCTAGACTTTTTAGGTTTTGAAAGTTTTGTCAGTCTAAAGCACTTTAGGAATTCTTTTTTTTGTTTTAAAAGATGATGACTGTAGCTAAATTACTTGGTACTTATTAGTTTCAAAACAAAAATTGAATCTAAGACCCTTAGAGCTATTTGGTATTCTATTTGAAAATTTTTATTACTTCTCAAAACATTTTTTAAGAACATTTCTTGAAAACAATTCTCTTTAAGACTAAAAAACTTGATTGGTTTGCGATTTAAATTTTTTAAATTTTACGACTTAAACTAGACAAAGAGATATAAAAAGAAGGGTCGCAAGAGAGGGAGAAAGAGGAGAGAGGAGGAAAGAAAGTAAGAGATGATTGAAGGAAAGAGAAAGAATAGAGGATTGGACGAGATAGAGAGGAAGATGAGTGACAAAAATAACCAAGAAAATGAAGAGTGCGAATTGGAGGAGAGACAAAAAAGATGAAAAAAATAAAATAAAATAAAAAAGAGGAGAGAGATAGATTTGGAGTGAGGGGGGAGGGAGAGAAAAAAAATGAGTAAGTTGTTTAAAAACTCACTTTTTATGTTTTTAGATAATATACTATATTTTTTCAATTAGTCTTGAGTTTTGTTTTTGAAAATAGTACTACCAAACAAGTTTTTAAAGCTTAAAACTTGAAAATTATTTTTGAGTTTAAAAAGTTGAATTCAAATAGAGTACCAAACAGTTCTTAATTTTTTGACTGATCAGATGCGGATGTCCTCATAAAATGCAAATTCGGAGCAAAATCCCCCAAGTCAGCATCACAGATGAACTTCCAGGTCAACAAAACCACAGACAAGTACGGAGTCTACGAACTTGAAGTCCCCTCTGTCGATGGAGTCAACTGCATCAGTGGCTTTGCCCTGAAGTCAATGTGCCAGGCAACCTTAATAAGCAGCTCCTCCTCCGCCTGCAATGTCCCCGCCTTAAGAACCACCGCAGACGAAATCTCAGTCAAATCGAAACAAGACAACCTCTGCATCTACAACATGAACGCCTTGAGTTTCCGACCACCTAAGAAAAATCTCACGTTGTGTGGAAACAGGAAGGTGGAGGGTGAATTGGTAACTTCCTTCAATTCCTCCAAATTCTTCCTCCCTTACTTCCCACCGTATGGGTTCTTCCCTTGGCCTCAGCTGCCGCCATTTTCTTCCCTGCCCTTTCCTCCTCTGCCTCGTTTGCCATTTTTGCCCCCATTCGCATTCCAGGGTCCACCGTCTTTGCCTTTCCCATTCCCACAATTCCCTCCGGCACCGAACCCTTCTGCCCCAAATGCTCCGCCAGCGTTTAACTTGGGGGATCCCAGGACTTGGATTCCTTATATCCCCTCAGTTTATCCTCCTCCTCCTCCGCCGCCTGCGTTCAGCCTCGGAGACCCCAGAACTTGGAAACCATATGTTCCTCCTCCGTCCCCTCATAGGACCCAACAAAACCAGAATCCTTAGTTTTTCAGATATCTAAATAATTATGATCCATATGTATGATTGTTTATCATGGTCAAAAAAGCTTATTTGCCATGGTAGCAAAAAGAGTCTCTGTTCATGTATGAGATGAAAAACATTTGGATATAACAATTAAGACATATTTTACATCAATCCTCCGTCCACGAATATTTCTGTGCTCTGTTAGCTTGTGATTTGTAATTGTTTAGGGTTTAAGACAACTTGAAACTGATCCTAAAATGGCTAAGGGTTTTTATCATAAATGGTCCACCAATATTTTCCCACACAAAAGTCCTCCCCATTGCGTTAACATTTAGCTACATGTTAAAACAAGCCCGGACGCTCGTGCATGTGCCTCATTCACACGCAACTTTAGGGTTTAGTAGCTTCTTTCCTTCTAGCTCTTTCAAGTTTCACCTTCTCAAGCAACTTACCGACGATGTTAGAAACCCCCTGCAGCCAGAGAAAAAAAAATCTTAAACAATGGACACGTGAAGATGCTAAGAGAGGTCGGTGGTAAATCCTCACGTATAGGTTTTTCCTTCGTCATTCCTCCTCTTGTTCTCTCTCAGCGTTTTCTTGCACTATTATTTCAAGGAAAGTCGATTGCTCTTTCTCCAACTCTTTTATTTTTTGTTTTGCCCGCTCAAGCTGATTTAAACGAAGAGCGAAAAACATGAGTATTGAAATTTAATGTTGTAATATAACGTACAAATTCAAGATAGATATTAAAAGCAAGCACGCTGACTTCATTTCCAAGAGATTTACACCTTTCACGAATTGCACTCGTTTAGCAATTTAGCCATTGTTGGATTAACAATCTCCTTCAAACTGCAAAAAGAAGAAGACAACAGTGAAATGGTAAGTTTTGGATAAAAAGACAGATTCCCAAAATCAAAGAAGGTAAAGAGCTGAATTTCACAGAACCTTTCTGTCGCTTCATGATAATCCTTTTGCGACTTGGTTGAACACTCAACATTGCAATCTGTAGAAACTTGCTCCACTCCATTTGTAGCGGATGTTGTTGGAAGCTAAACAGCACATGGAGTCGACGGATCAAAGGCAGCAAGGAGCTCCCGAGCAAGGGTGCCATCTGCATCGAAGAAGAAGAAGAAATGAAGGGTTTTAGCCTCCAACGGCTAGTTTAATTTAAATGTATGTGTGAGTGTGTGAGTGACAAGTGTACACTCCAGATTAGATCACTTAAAACCCAAATGACGTGCTAGGATGTAATTTGGGGGAGTAAGGCTGAAATGGTTGTTAAGCCTCTTGTCAATCACTCTCTTAAACAAGTATAGGTCATGGCAATGCACCATACCCTTTAACTTTCCTCTACTTAAATGAAGCATGGCTGCTACATTTTCTGCACAGCCTTGAAGTTGAAAACAACACTCCAAAATCCTCTCAATTCTCTGTCATACTATCCCTAAGAAACCGATCCAAAAACAACCAACCAAAATATAAAACAAACAAAAGTTAACATGGTATCAGAGCCCAATTACTGATCATATAACTTTCTGGGCGTATTATGTGCAAAACTTAGATTTTTGGGAGAACCAACGTAGTGCCCTCAGCAACAACAATCCTGAAAATGAAGGGATCCAGCAGCAACAGTGAGCTAAAAGCTCCAGTCTTTGATGGGGAGAATTATGATTTTTGGAGAATAAGAATGACAACCATTTTCAAATCCTATGATCTATGGGATATGGTTCAACACGGGTATGAACTACCTGAGATGGAGGTCGATGCTCTAGAGGAGGATCTCACAGAAACACAACTCAAAACACTGAAGCAGAATCGGATGGAGGATGCTAGAGCACTTGGAATCATCCAAGGTGCTGTCTCATACACCATTTTCCCGAGAATAGCAAATGAATAAACTACAAAGGGAGCTTGGGAAGTTTTACAGCAAGAGTACAGAGGAGACACCAAAGTCAGAAAGGTAAAACTTCAGTCTCTTAGAAGAGATTTCGAGTATACAAGAATGAAGGAAAATGAGATGTTAAAAGACTACTTCACTAGGCTATTTGATGTTGTAAACAAAATGAAAACATATGGTGAGGAACTGCCAAATGAAAGAATAGTCCAGAAACTGTTGATTAGTTTGACTAAACC
Source organism: Heteromeles arbutifolia (assembly GCA_024362995.1). Classification (NCBI taxonomy): domain Eukaryota; kingdom Viridiplantae; phylum Streptophyta; class Magnoliopsida; order Rosales; family Rosaceae; genus Heteromeles; species Heteromeles arbutifolia. The sequence goes on from JANCRC010000006.1 coordinate 29,296,684, forward strand.
TTATGATTCAATAGTGAGTGTTATTGAGGAAACCAAAGACACTGAAACTCTTAGTGTGCAAGAAGTGATGGCATCCTTGAGAGTTTTTTATCAAAGACTCGATAGGCATGCTGATTCTGCCACTAAGAAAGCTTTTTAAACACTCTCTGTTGGATCTAGCAGTCAAGCCAGTTCAAGCAAGCAAAAACCACAGTGGAAGGGCAAGAATAAGAAATGGGAAGGAAATGGGTATCAAAACCCTAGACCTAACCAAGGAAACAACTCAAATGAAGGTCCAAGAACCAAGCAGCAATGCAAGCACTGTGACAAATTCCATCTTGGAGAGTGCTGGTTTAAGGACAAGCCTAGATGTCATAAATGCAACAGGTTTGGGCACATTGTGAAGGACTGCAGATCAAAGAATGTGCAGCAAGTGAACTGTGCAAACCAAGTAGGAGAAGAAGCAAATGTATTCTGTGCCTTCAGTGCAAAAGTGGAGAAAAACAATGAAGTGTGGTACATAGACAGTGGCTGCAGCAACCACATGACTGCACATGAGTCATTACTCATTGACATTGACACAAACTTCACTGGAAAAGTGAAAATGGGCGATGGAAACATTGTCAAGGCCATTGGAAGAGGAACTTTGGTTATCAACACCAAGAAAGGAAGAATATGCATAAGGGAGGTGATGCTAGTGCCAGGATTGGATGAAAACCTGCTTAGTGTGGGTCAAATGATGGAGCATGGGTATTTCCTACTCTTTGGAGGAACTGTGGTTGAGATCTATGATGACAGATCCCTATCAAATTTGGTGACCAAAGTGGAAGTGAAAAACAGAAGCTTTCCACTTATGTTGAAGTACTTAGAAGAAGTGGCAAGAAAAGCAAGTGTGACAGGTTCTATGAAACTATGGCATAAGAGGTTTGGTCATTTAAACATGACAAGCCTAGAAAATCTACAGAAGTATGAAATGGTACAAGGGATACCTAAGATGGATCACTGCATTGAAACCTGTGAAGGATGTGCATTCGGGAAGCATCACATGGATCCATTTGAAGTTGGCAAGGCTTGGAGGGCAACAAAGCCACTCGAATTGATTCACACAGATGTGTGTAGACCAATGCAAACAACAACAATCAGTGGAAACAGGTATTTCCTAACCTTCATTGATGACTACTCACGGATGTGTTGGGTGTATTTCATGAGGTTCAAGTCTGAAGTGTTCACAATATTCAAGAAGTTCAAGGCAATGGTGGAATTGCAAAGTGAGCACCAAATCAAAAGACTGAGAAGTGATAAAGGAGGAAAGTACACCTCTCTTGAGTTCAATGCATTCTGTGAAGATGTGGGGTTGGAGAAACAACTCACTGTGGCATATTCACCACAACAGAATGGTATTGCAGAAATGAAGAATAGGACTATAGTCGAAATGGCTAAGTCTATGATGCATGAGAAGAACATGCCCTATACATTTTGGGGTGAAGCTGTGAACACCTCAGTGTACCTATTGAATAAGTGCCCTACTAAAGCAGTGGACAAGAAGACTCTATTTGAAGTGTTCAGTGGAAGGAAGCCCTCTGTGAGGCATCTGAGAGTGTTCGGCTCAGTGTGCTATACTCACATTCCTCTACAACTAAGGCACAAGTTGGAGAAATCAAGCAACAAGGGTGTTTTTGTAGGCTATGGTACTAATGAAAAAGGGTACAGAGTTTACAATCTGTCAACTCAGAAGATAATCCTATCAAGGGATGTTATCTTTGATGAAGACTCAACATGGAACTGGGAAACAAGGGTAGAAGAGAAGGATAGTGTCTCTCTACAACTTGATCTCAACAAAAGGCAAACAAGGGAGCCTATAGAGACCTTAGTTCAAACAGAAGTCACAGATAATGGCGACATACAAGAGACTCCACAGTAAGCTATTATGAGTCCACAATCAAGTCAATCATAGATAACAACTCCAAGTTCAACTCCAGTGAGATTAAGAAACTTGGATGAGATATATGTTACATGTAATTACTGTGTAGTAGAACCAGAAACATATGAAGAAGCTAAAAAAGACAAAGCATGGAAGAAAGCAATGAAGGAAGAGCTTGAAATGATTGAGAAGAATGACACTTGGAAAATTGTAAATCGACTAAGTGACAAGCCTGTGATTGGTGTGAAATGGGTGTACAAAGTGAAGCTCAACCTAGATGGTTCTGTGCAGAAGAACAAGGCTAGATTGGTAGCTAAAGGCTACTCACAGAAGCCTGGTGTAGACTTCAATGAAACCTTTGCTCCAATAGCAAGGTTAATCATCATAAGGACCTTGATAGCCCTTGCAGCCAAGAAAGGCTGGAAGCTACATCAACTGGATGTCAAATCTGCATTTCTAAATGGAGTGCTAGAGGATGAGGTGTTTGTGGAACAACCTCAAGGGTTTACAAGTCAAGAGTTTCCAGAAAAGGTGTACAAGCTAAGGAAAGCTCTCTATGGCCTAAAGCAAACTCCAAGAGCTTGGTACAGTGAGATTGATTCTTATTTCACTGAAAAATGATTTCAGAAAAGTTTTAGTGAAGCTACACTCTACACCAAGACAGAAAGCAACAACAAGACACTCATTATCTCAATCTATGTGGATGATGTAGTCTACACTGGAAATGATGCTGCAATGATTGAAGAGTTCAAGGAAGAAATGATGAAGAAGTATGAGATGACTGACCTAGGCCTCTTGCAATAATTTTTTGGCATTGGGGTGATTCAAAAAGCAAGTAGCATCTTTATTCATCAAAGGAAGTATGCTGAAACCTTGCTTGAAAAGTTCGGATTGAAGGGATGCAAACCAGTCTCTACACCCCTAATTGCAAATGAGAAACTCAAGAAGGATGATGGAAGTGAACCTGCAGATGGTAGTCTCTACAAAAGCATTGTTGGCAGTTTATTGTACCTAACTGCAACAAGGCCGGATCTAATGTTCTCAGCAAGCCTACTTTCTAGGTTTATGCAGAATCCTAGCAAGACACACATAGGGACAGCAAAAAGAGTTCTCAGATATGTGCAAGGAACAATTGATTATGAGATCAAGTATGAAATAGGGAAGTCAACTATCCTAGTTGGATTTTGTGACAGTGACTGGGGCGGCAGTGAAGATGATAGCAGAAGCACATCGAGCTACGCTTTCACCTTTGGTTCAGGGGTGTTTTTGTGGGCCTCTGTGAAGCAACAAAGTGTTGCACTGTCCACAGCCGAGGCAGAGTATTTGAGTGCATCAGAAGCAACGGCTTAAGCTATTTGGCTAAGGTTTATACTCAAAGATTTTGGCGAATTGCAGGTTGATGCCACACCACTCTTGTGTGACAACACCTCTGCAATTGCCATAAGAACAAATCACATCAAAAGAAGATATCATTCATCAGAGAAGCATTGCAGGACAATACAATCAAACTAATCTATTGCAGCACAGAAGATCATATCGCAGATATTTTCACAAAAGCATTACCGAATGAGAGATTCAATTACCTGAGGGGATTGCTTGGAATGACTCCCAGAAGCAGCTTAGAAGGGAGTGTTGGAAGCTAATTAGCTCCTGGAGTCGACGGATCAAAGGCAGCAAGGAGCTCCCAAGCAAGGGTGCCATCTGCATCGAAGAAGAAGAAGAAATGAAGGGTTTTAGCCTCCAACGGCTAGTTTAATTTAAATGAGTGTGTGAGTGACAAGTGTACACTCCAGATTAGATCACTTAAAACCCAAATGAAGGGCTAGGATGTAATCTGGGGAAGTAAGGCTGAAATGGTTGTTAAGCCTCTTGTCAATCACTCTTTTAAACAAGTATAGGTCATGGCAATGCACCATACCCTTTAACTTTCCTCTACTTAAATGAAGCATGGCTACTACATTTTCTGCACAGCCTTGAAGTTGAAAACAACACTCCAAAATCCTCTTAATTCTCTGCCATATTATCCCTAAGAAACCGATCCAAAAGCAACCAACCAAAATATAAAACAAACAAAAGTTAATAGATGTCTGCTAATGGGAGCAAATATAAGCAGTGAGAAAACTTGTGGTAGTGGTTAGCAAAATTTTAGTGAACACAACAATCTATTAGCCGTCCAATTCTCGATGGTTAACCATAAGGTCCACAAGAATCTTTTAACTCTTTTGCGTTTGCTACTACCACAAGGCACACAGGTGATCTGAAGCAGAGATAAGCATCAGTGAGAAGTAAAGGTAAAATAAAATGCCTTTGACTGTGAACGCGTAAGCATTTGAGGGACTCTTTCATCTGAATCAGGATCATGCTGGGGTTCAATACCTCATAACAGCTCTCATCTTCACTTGAACTTAGAACCATGGCAATTCTGATTTACGAGACAGGATTTGCCTCTACCAGTCACTAAAGGTTCTCTTTCTGGAAAATCAGTAGTATGTCTTCTTGGAGCATAACCAACAGTCTGGCAATTTTTGCACCTAGAAAAAAATGGCTCACAGTAAGTTAGATACATATAACCTCAACTACTTAAACAGTATTTAGGAAAAGAACAAACCAGTCATCCTTTTGAATTTTAACCAATTTTATCTCTGGTCTTGAAAGCACAGTTGTTTGCTCAAATCCCTGTTTGTCGTGAGCTGGTTCAACAAAATTAGCTTCCAAAACACCTGTCAAGGAGAAAGATGACAAAAGTGGGTAACAGAACTAATCCACATTACAATTAGTCTCTGCATCACCAAGAGAAACACAAGAACTAATCTGCCTGAGAAGTATTACAAAATACCTTTAACGCCACGACCATCACTGCCAGCAGGATTCCATAGCCTCCAAAACGGCTGTTGAGGAAGTTTTTTCAGGCAAAATAAGAGAAGAAAACAGAATATACTGTACAAGAATGCAAGTCTTTATTATGCCTTATTCTAGCAAAGTACCAACAACAATTTAAAAGAGACATTCTAAGACAAAAAACACTGACAACTAACCTTAATCAGTCGATTTTTATGATATATGCTGAACCTGGTAGATCCCTCGATCGACCTTAACCCAGAGAAGCCATGAGAGAACTCGAAGAGAGAGAATGACAAAAAGAACTTGGATATTATTTCACAAACTGTTTTCTGTTTCTTACAAATTCTAATTATATAGCAACTTTCCCCAACTACTTTTACCTAATTACAACTATACTAACAACTTTATTACAAGTATTACAGCTTCATTACTCAGATGATGACATCTGGCACAATCACAATTGTTTTATGACCCTTATTAGCTACTAGAAATCCCATCAGAATCCTAACATTACTCCTCCATTTGAAATCAACCTTGTCCTCAAGGCTTAAAGTCAGGAAACTGCAACTGTAGAGTATCCAAGCTTTCCCAAGATGCATCTGCAACATGGTGATTTTTCCAATGCACCAACACTTCTGTGATTGGAGTTGTTCCTGTGTTAACCACTCAGCGATCTAAAATAGCTTCTGGGACAGGTTCATCAGTCATTAAGCCAGCATCGTGAACTTGTGGTAAAGGAATAGTAGTAGTGACTGCAGTTCCCAGCTTCTTTTTTAGACATGAAACATGAAAAACTGGGTGGATCTTGGAATGACTTGGGAGTTTCAACCGATACGCCACAGGTCCAACTCGATCCAGAATCTCAAAGGGACCATAGAATCTAGGATGCAGCTTATGGAAGGGATGCAAGGCTAGTGACTTCTGCTGGTAAGGAACCAGTCTGAGATAGACAAAGTCACCAATTGCAAATAATCTCTCAGTTCGATGTTTGTTTGCTTGAGTTGTCATTCGTTCCTGAGCAACTGCTAAGTTGGTCTTTAACAGAGATAAAATTCGAGTCCTATCTTTCAAGCACTGATCCACCAGATCAATTTTTGTTGTACCAAGTTCATAGAGTGGAACATGTAGTGGTGGCTGTCCATACACTATTTCATAAGGTGTCATTTTAGCTGCAGAATGGTATGAGGTGTTATAGCTCCATTCAGCCCAAGGAAGCCATGTCAACCATTGCTTGGGTTGCAAGCTGCAGAAACACCTCAAATATGTTTCCAAACATCTATTTAGAACTTCAGTTTGTCCATCAGTTTGAGGATGGAAACCTGAACTGAGACAGAGCTTGGATCCTTGAAGTTTAAAAAATTTCTTCCAAAATGAGCTGATGAATATTGGGTCTCTATTAGATATAATGGAAATAGGCATTCCATGCAATTTAAACACCTGATCAATAAAGACTTGTGCCACAGAATGTGCAGTAAATGGATGAGATAAGGGTAAAAAATGTGCAGCATTTGAGAATCTGTCAACAATGACAAATATAACTGATTTAACCTTTCAGAGAGGTAATCTAGTGATAAAATCCATAGCTATATTAGACCAAATTCTTTGAGGGATTGGTAGTGGATTAAGAAGTCCAGCAGGTGCAAGTGTCTCATTCTTATTCTTCTGACAAACATCACATCCAGCAATCAGGTCTTTGATATTGTGCTTCATACCCTCCCAATAGAAGGATCTGGATATCCTTTTATAGGTCTTAAGGAACCCTTCATGGCCTGCAGATGAAGTACAATGGTGTTCTTCAAATATTCTTGTCCTCCATGAGCTTGTAAGACTAACAACAATCATATTCTTATACTTCAAAAATCCATTATCAAGCTGGTACTTAAGCAAATTTAATGGAGTCGAATCTGAGGTTTTGTGTAAAACAGCTTGAGACTTCTGTAATATCCAGTCATCTTTTTTCGACATGCCTCCACAGATCATCGAGCCAAGACATATTAGGATATGATAAGGCAAGTAAATCACTATCGAAGTCTGTGCAGCTTAGTGTGACTGAAGCAATATTGCTGTGATCAGTACCCATAACCAAGCTTGAAGCCATAGCAAGTTCATTACCTGAACCAATAGCTGAATTATCCTGAGAATTGAACATTCTATATAAGGCATCAGCTGCTTTATTGTCACTGCCTTTTCTATACTGGATTTCATAATCAAATCCCAGTAACTTGGAAACCCACTTTTGCTGGAAATGAGCATTAGCTCTGTTTTGGAGAAAATATTTAAGGCTGTGATGGTCTGTCTTTATAATGAAATGGTTTCCCAGTAAATAGGACTGCCATTTTTTAATTGCATGAACCACAGCTAACATTTCTCTTTCATATGCAGATAGTGCCTGATTCTTTGGTCCTAAAAGTTGACTGGTAAATGCAATAAGCAAGCCTTCTTGCTGCAAAACTGCCCCTATCCCAGTGTCTGAAGCATCATTTTCAATAACAAATGGTTTTGAAAAATTCGGTAGTGCTAAGACCTGATGAGACAACATTGCATTTTTCAGTTCTTGAAATGCATTAGTGGCTGCAGAACTCCATTTAAACCCATCATTCTTGGTAAGTTGAGTCAGAGGTCCACTGATTCTTCCAAATTGAGGAATGAACTTCCTATAATAACCAGTTAAGCCTAAAAAACCCCTTAAAGCTTTCACAGAGGTAGGTAAAGGCCAATCTGCAATAGCTTGCAATTTGGAAGGGTCAGCAGCTACTCCATTCTGAGAGATAATATGGCCGAGATATTCAATTTGTTGTTTCCCAAAATCACACTTAGACAGTTTCACAAACAAGTGGTGAAATTTGAGTACACTGAAGGCAGTGCTTACATGCTGCAGGTGTAATTCCCAAGAAGCACTATATATCAGAATATCATCAAATAAAACTAAGATGAATTTCGTCAAGTCAGGCCGAAAAATCTCATTCATTAAGCTTTGGAAGGATGCAGGGGCATTTGTTAAGCCAAAAGGCATAACAAGGAATTCATAATGTCCCTCATGAGTTCTGAAAGCAGTTTTGGCAATATCTGTGGGGTGCATACGAATTTGATGATAACCGGACCTAAGATCCAGTTTAGAAAAATATTTGGCACCAAAGAGCTCATATAACAACTCATCAATCAATGGTATAGGGTATTTGTCTTTGATTGTGAGGAGATTAAGTGCCCTATAATCCATACACATCCTCCAAGTACCCTCCTTCTTTTTCACCAAGAGCACTGGAGAAGAGAATGGACTATGGCTTGGCCTAATGAAACCTGATTCCAGTAACTCCTTGACACATTTCTCTATTTCAGTTTTTTGAAATGGACTATACTTGTAAGGTCGAGCACTAGGTGGTTTGCACCTCTCCAATAAGGGAATTCTATGATCATGGGGTCTGGATGGAAGTAGCCCAGATGGGCTTTGGAAAATAGATTGATACTTTGCTAACAGAACTTGCAGATCATTATCTTGGCTAGAAGTCAACTTAAAATGAGTGGATGGAACTGTGTTGTCTGCACTAGCTTGCAAAACAAATAAGGCAGCTCCGAGGCAATGTTCACGGGTGAGTAACTTGTCCATTTGCAAGGAAGAAATGGATTGAGGTTCTTGGGGCTGAGGACTTGATATGGAAAAAATAGTGGTGCCAACTACAAACTGCATAATCATCGTATCAAAATCCCATAGTACTGGTCCTAAAGTTCTCAACCATTGGATGCCCAAAACAATATCACAACCACCCAAGGGAAGGGCATAGAAATCAAGCACAGTTGCATAATTTTGTATTCGGATGGAAATTTGAGCTAAACATCCAGGGCTAGTAAGGGAACCCTCATTTGCAATCTTCACAGTAAATGAGTGTGTGGTATCTAGATGACCCTTTAATTGTTTGACCAATGAGATATCAATGAAATTATGTGAACTACCTGAATCTACCAGGAAAATAGCAGGATAATTAAGTACTAACCCACTGATTTTCATTGTTCGGATAGATTTTGGAGCAGGCATTCCATAGACTGCACAAGCAGTGACCTCAGGTTCGTCATTATCATCAGAGTGATGCTCGATAAGGTCTCCATTTTCGTACACATCTATGAGGAATACTTATCGTTTGGGACCAGCACACACATGCTCCCTTGAAAACTTTTCATCACAGTTAAAACACAACCCATTCTTCCTTCGAAATTCAATCTCTGCGACTGTTAAACGCCGGAAATTCTCATTTCGTGAAGAATTATCAGGCTTTGGCGTGTTGGTGATATCAGAGAACGGTGGTGGCCTGAAGTGAGATGCAGAGGAACGGTTTCTTGAAAAAGATCGAACCTTCAATTCTGTCAGTTTGGCATCCACTTGTTGGGAGTAAGCAATGGCTTCATGAACATCAAATGGTCGCAGGATTTTGACATCATGGCGAATTTCTGGTTTCAAACCCCCGATAAAGCAGCTTTTCAAGAGTCCAAGGGTCATTTCCATCGTGCGATTTGCCAACCTCCTGAATTCCATAATATAGTCCCTGAGTAACCCAGATTGGCGAAGTTTCACCAAATTTTCAGTGCAGTCCATAAGTTCAGATGAACCAAATTCCCTGCAAAAGATCTTGGTAAAATCTTCCCAGTTGGGGTAGTTCTTGAAGCAGTTCACCCATTGAAACCATTGAAGAGCTTCATTTTCCATATGGAAGGAAGCCATACGAACTTTCTTGTCTGCTGGGATATCAAAGTAATCAAAGTAATGCTCCGCCTTGTAAATCCATCCGAGAGGATCGTCCCCTTCCTGAAAGCGAGGAAAATCCAATTTTACCAAAGGTGGTCTTGGTTGAAATCCCGAATCGTGACTATTGAAGTTCTGGGTTCTTGAGTCGTCATGCAGATTGGGGTCGGAGCGAGTTGCATCTGATGAATCTCCTGGACAACCCATTTCACATTTGTCCAAAAAATCACGATGAAGCTTCTCAATTCGAGCATCCGAAGAATCTTGACGCCCTTCCATGGCGTCGAACCTTTGGAGTAGAGTGTTGAGAGTGTTGTTGATCGTAGCAAGACGATTCTGCGATTCCATAGCTTTCCTTGTTGATGTATGAGTCATACTGCAGCAGAGAAGGGATGGAGAATCAGTACTGGCTCGATACCAATGGTAGATCCCTCGATGGACCTTAACCCAGAGAAGCCATGAGAGAACTCGAAGAGAGAGAATGACAAAAAGAACTTGGATATTATTTCACAAACTGTTTTCTATTTCTTACAAATTCCAACTATATAGCAACTTTCCCCAACTACTTTTACCTAATTACAACTATACGAACAACTTTATTACAAGTATTACAGCTTCATTACTCAGATGATGACATCTGGCGCAATCACAATTGTTTTATGACCCCTATTAGCTACTAGAAATCCCATCAGAATCCTAACAGAACCCTTAGACATCAATATGATATTTACAAAACCAAGCGTCACATTTAAACGATCATCTGTGAAATGCTACTTCAAGATTTAGTCTCGAAGGTATTACATTTTCATCTTTTGACGACATTCCTTCTGGAAGTTGCAGAGGTCTGAACGTTACCTCCTTAGTTAACATCATGCCATTCACTATATTATGATGTTCAACATCTTTTCCATGAAGAATAATTCTAAAGTTCTATCTGATGTAAGATCATATGTAAAACTGTCTTCTTCGAGAATTACAGTTTCTGTCACAGTGAATGTCGACATTCATTGAAGTGAGTGAGTTCTTCAAACATACCCTAAACAAATGCCGACAGTTAAGAAGTGTCTAAAGCTGGGATAGCGTTTTGCCATCTGAATGTTCTTCTCATCCCTATTGACTTCTCTAATTAATTTGAATATCCTGTCATTTCATCCACGAAAGATAAGAACTCAAATCTGAAAGTGCAGTGCAGGTACCCTATAATTACAAGACTTCGGATAAAAAACAACGATCAAATGAGAAAGAGTCAAAAGGATCAGTGTCGAAATCGAGTTCCAGTTTTCCTTCATCATCCTCCCAAAGGTTGTATATTATTATACGCGTACCATGATCTTTAAGGAATTACCTGCTGAGGAAGATCCTCTTCGCTTAAATAAGCATGGCTAAATAAGGAGGATCTTCTTCCTGAGAAATGCCATGTTCTCCATAGTTACGGTACAAAATTATAAACCCAAAAGAATATGAATCAGGGACGGCTAAATGTAGTTGTCATTATTTACCACCATAAAAGAAAAAGAAATTTTGCGGGAACCACAATACCTTCCTTTCCAGTACCCCCCAAAAAGGTGTAGGATAGCAATCCAATGGTCTGCGTCGGCCTAAGAGAAAACAATATGAGTCGGTTGCTTTTCAATTTGACAAAAAGATGTGACAAAAAGTTTGCGCCGTGAAATGACTAAAAATGGTATAATACTAGATGTGTCATTAATTTAATTTTCTTAACAAATAAAAAGGTGAATTACTAAATATACTTTATGTTTAAAAGAAAAAATATTTATAAACTTTATCTCAAATATTAATTAGGATAAATTACATTTTACCACCTCAACTTTAGGTCTCATAACAAACGTCCCCTCCCTAAAATTTCGGTTTTATATTTTTTTTTTTAAATATATGATTTTTTTTATTTATTATGTATTATATGTTACTATATTACTATTATGATATTTTTTATTTAATATTACTATTATATAATTTTGCGGGAACCACAATACCTTCCTTTTCAGTACCCCTCAAAAAGGTGTAGGATAGCAATCCAATGGTCTGCGTCGGCCTAAGGGCACGTTTACTAATCCGTAATCAAATTGAGATGAATTGGATTGAAGAGGAATTGAAATGAGGTGGAATCAGAATCAGATTCTTGTTAAAGATGTTTACTAAACTGTCTGGAATCAGATTGAGAATGATGTAGATTCCATAATAGCTGTTTACTAATTTACCTGAATCGGAATCAAAAGCAAGTTGATTACTAAAATACTCTTGTATATAAACAAAATTTTAATTTTATTCAATTATTTTGTATATATAAAACTAATACAATTATTAAGCCTAAAAAAATAAGAAATATTTATTAATTAAACTACTCAAACTTGTGTGCCTCACACCGCATACTATGTACCATAAAAGAAAATGAATATAAATTGTTCTCCAGCAAAACGAAGAACACGGCAGGGCTCTGGGCTTTTACTTCACAGATCCTGCAATTTCTGTGATTTCATCATGAATCTTTGCTTTCTTTTCCATGTTTTAGGTATTCTCTCTCAAATTCCATGCGGAATCTGCATCTCATTCATCTTCTCCGGTGCGGCTTGAAGTTTTTGCTCCAAATTCATTTTCATCAAACCCTAACTCTGCTTCAATAAACATTGGCAACATGGTTCAGATCAAACTGAAGCACGATAATTACCTATCGTGGAAGTCTTGCCAGTCGGAGTCTGGTCCAACGACGATCCCGGTCTGTGATGGCGGTGGCATTGGGGAAGTTTTGCTGGTCCAAGATCAGAAATAAAGGGACAGAAACAGGTTGAAAGAGGAGAAGATAAGGGTGTTTTGGGTAGAAAAACCTGATTCCGGATGAAGGCTTTGTCCTGGAATTTGAATACTAGCTGTGGTTCGGTAGTCTGATTCCGGGAATATCAGGAATTGGATTGCTGATTTTGAGTGGACCCCACATAAATTTTTATTCCCAAATGGATGGTAAACATTGGAATCCTTCCAATCAAGAATGATTCCCTTTCATTTCATTCCAACCCCGGTTGGTAAACATGCCATAAGAGAAAACAATATGAGTCGGTTGCTTTTCAATTTGACAAAAAGATGTGACGAAAAGTTTGCGCCGTTTCTGCAAGTCCTTGTACTACAAGCATGTTAACTACAACTTATAATGGCTAGTTTGGTATTACTGTGCTTTGAAAAAAAACTGTTACTGTTGTTCTGTGAGAATAAGCAGCTGTGAAATAAAGCAGCAGAGTGTTTGGTAAACTTTTTTTGTAAAAATGCTTTTGGAAAAAAAAAAATAGTATTATAATGTTTGATAAATCTTTATATAAAACAGCTGTGACTGTGTGAAATGATCAAAACAGATATAATACTATATGTGCCATTAATTTAATTTTTTTAACAAATAAGGGTGAATTACTAAATATACTTTATGTTTAAAAGAAAAAATATTTATAAACTTTATCTCAAATATTAATTAAGATAAATTACATTTTACCACCTCAATTTTAGGTTTCATAACAAACGTCCCCTCCCTAAAATTTCGGTTTTATAATTTTTTTTAAATATATGATTTTTTTTTATTATGTATTATATGTTACTATATTACTATTATGATTTTTTTATTTAATATTACTATTTTTATGTGAGGATTTTGTTTGGCCGTGGGGCCCACACCCTATTTCCCTTCTCCCCGTGTCTTCCTTTCCCTCTACACTCCCGAACTCTCTCGAAAACAGCTTGTTTTGGTAAAACACGGGTGAATAGTAAAAAACAAATGAACTTTTCAATTTTCCAATCCTACTCTTCTTTCTCTCTATCATCAGTCGTGCCTTTTCTTCTACCTCTCCCTCGCATTAAACGAGACATTGCCGAACTTCTTCATCGGAAAAGCTGCAAAATTATGCAAGGGTTCCTTACAATTTTAAATTTTCAAATAGAAATCAAATCGAGTTCGTAAAACCTCAAATTCGTCAAATTTAAGCATGCAACTTGCTGGTCTCTCACATCAGGATTTAGGAAACTAGGAAACGCAACAGAAGGTCACAAAGGTTTATAACTCGAATTCTAACTCAAATCCAATAGACAGAGCAAGGAAATCCTACCTGAGATTGGAAGAGGTTGAGCCCAAGTTTGATACCAGTCGAATTTTGTCCTGATTATTGCCGGAGAGCTCAAGGATTTAAGTTCTCAGATTTTCTTATCCCTAGCACCCAAAACACGATTCCCGTAACCTAAACTTGGGGTTAAATTCGTAGGGGTGGAGATGATGATAATCTAGTGGTGAGATGGTCTGAGATCGAAGGTTTGTGTGTGGGGTTGTCTCGGTGGATGAGAGAGTGGAGAGAGAGGGCTGAGAGTTTTCGAGAGAGTTCGGGAGTGTAGAGGAAAAGGAAGACACGGGGAGAAGAGAAATGGGGTGTGGGTAGGCCTGGCAAATAGGTCGTGTCTATCGTGTTCGTGTCGTTTTCGTGTAACACATGTTATCTTAACAGGTCGTGTCGTGTCACACCTGTTATCTTAACGGGTCCTTAACAGGTTAGGTCACTTTACCCAATGGGTAAAGGGGTAAAGTGACCCGACCCGTTATGACCCGTTAAGAAAAATATATTTTTTTCCTTAAATTTGCACATACCACACATTGCCACATAAATATTACTTCAAAACATTAAAATGCATTTGTCGTTTAAGTACTACATCTACATCTACATTTGTCGTTTATGTTAATTTATTATATATACATGCTCTTGGTGCAGATTAAATCTAGCTACCTAATCCCCCATGCTGAATTGTAATCATTTAACTACTTTGATTCATGCATATGTGCTGCATAGCTTGAATACAGGTTTTGATATCGACTCGTACTATCCAATATTATATATGGTTGTGTTTTGACCAAACAAGTCTAATCCCCATGCATGAAACGAGTTCGATCCAATAATATATATGGTTGTGTTTTGACTAAGCCATCACGGCAGGGTAAAACCATTCCATTTAAATTGCTCTGAAACAATGAACAAAAGCATTCTATAACATTTCCACGTTAAACCAATTGGTAAAAAGACCATGCCAAGTAAATATTCAATAGAAACTACGATTTTATACCGAGAGTAGCAAGAACCAAGTCACAAAAGCTTTTAGTCGCTCTGGGGAAAACCCAAAGCACCGTGACTCTCAACAAAGAACATTAAATGAAAACACAGGCATCGCCACCGCCGGTCAAGCACCCAATTCTGAGAATGAATACCTAACAACGACACCGACACCAAATTACGCAACCAGCTATCCATGGAAATACTAATAGAGAAGTTTTTACGGCTAACATTATTATTAAGATGATAGAAGATTTCTTGTAGTGCAGGGGTTGTGGATTGGTTTATCTAACTCAAAATCAGGTTGTGGATTGGTTTAATCTGCGGTGGTTACGCTACGCACAAATAATATCCCCTAACATACAATAAATCTGAGGATATTCATGCTTGAAAGAGGGTAAGGAGGAAGGTTGCGAAGTTCACAGAGAGAGACCGAGAAGCTACAGCCGTTACACACAATCACAATCAGGCACTACAAAATACAAAATACAGATCGAACCTTGAATGGAGATGCAGAGTTGAAGCTCATAGAGAGGCTACACAGAAGAGGATGAGGCAGAAGGTTACCAAGGGAGATGCATAGCTGAAAGTTCACACACAGCGTCAGAGAAGTCTCAGAGTGAGAAGAGAAGAGGATAGCCTCCAAAGTCCAACCTAATGCACAATGGACAGCTGAGATTAAATCTCAGCCAATTCAATGGTCACCAATTTTTTAAATTTAATTTAATATATAGATTCACCAACACTTAAGAGTTTATTCATATAACATAAGATTTTATGGTATCCACTAGTGTAAATATTTTAAATTGAAGATCGAATTCATTCATTGTATTCATATAGGGTCAAGGAGTGTAGCTATAAAAAATCATCAAAATCGGAGTTAAAATAACCGTTAAATCATGATTTTTCGTTTATAACCGTCAAAAAATTTTGTCCCGTTACTTGATCTCTGAATGTTTGTTTTTTGCGATTTTTTGTTGATGTAATCTCGAACCATATACAAACAAGTTTGATGGTTGGGATCGTTGAAATTAGTTTCGTAGAATCCGTATCCCATCAAAACGATAGATTCACTAACACTTAGAGTTTATTTATACTCTCATTAAGTAATAATATAAGATTTTGTGTTATCCACTTGTGTAAATATTTTAAATTGAAGATCGAATTCATTCATTGTATTCATATAGGGTCAAGGAGTGTAGCTGTAAAAATCATCAAAATCAGAGTTAAAATAATCGTTAAATGGTGATTTTTTGTTTATAACCGTCGAAAAGTTTTGTCACATTACTTGATCTCTGAATGTTTGTTTTTTGCGATTTTTTGCTGATGTGATCTCGAAGCATATACAAACAAGTTTGATGGTTGGGATCGTTGAAATTAGTTTCGTAGAATTCATATCCCATCAAAACAATAGATTCACTAACATTTAGAGTTTATTTATACTTTCATTAAGTATAACATAAGATTTTGTGGTATCCACTTGTATAAATATTTTAAATTGAAGATCGAATTCATTCATTGTATTCATATAGGGTCATGGAGTCTAGCTGTAAATGACACACCCGAACCCGTAGGTAGGGCGTGCTGGCCGTCACGTGAGCGTGACGTAAGCCATGTGCACTGTGCGGAAGCAGGATCAATTCAAAATACGAACCAATTAAAACCGAAACACTAGCCAAACTAGTGTACAAGGAGTGTGAGATTCAATATTACAGAGCATAAGGTCTACGTGCAGTCAAGCAAAGAACTGAATAGAAATAACACCCGAAGGTGGTCCTACATAGATGGGATTCTGTCAGAACGTCCGTACAGTATGAGGGAGAGAGAGAGTGAAACCGAGAGTAAGAGAAAGAGAGAGTGTCGGTGGAGTGAGAGAGAGTGAGGGTGAGGTGTACTTGGGTCACCAATCACCTACAAGGACCCATTTTGTGATTGGTTCCAATTAATTAGGGTGTGTGAATAATTGGACCACTTCACACACACATACAAATCAATAATCCCGCAAGGGTATTTCTTAAATTCACGTCCCTAGTGACGTAACATCGGAACGGGCTGTTACAGTAAAAAATCATCAAAATCGGAGTTAAAATAACCGTTAAATCGTGATTTTTCGTTTATAACCGTTGAAAAGTTTTGTCCCATTAATTGATCTCTGAATGTTTGTTTTTTGCGATTTTTTGCTAATGTGATCTCGAAGCATATACAAACAAATTTGACGGTTGGGATCGTTGAAATTAGTTTCGTAGAATTCGTATCCCATCGAAACGATAGATTCACTAACACTTAGAGTTTATTTATACTTTCATTAAGTATAACATAAGATTTTATGTTATCCACTTGTGTAAATATTTTAAATTGAAGATCAAATTCATTCATTTTATTCATATAGGGTCAAGGAGTGTAGCTGTAAAAAATCATCAAAATCGGAGTTAAAATAACTATTAAATAGTTTTTTTCGTTTTATAACCGTCAAAAAGTTTTGTCTTGTTACTTGATCTCTGAATGTTTGTTTTTTGCGATTTTTCGCTGATGTGATCTCGAAGCATATACAACAAGTTTGACGGTTGGATCGTTGAAATTAGTTTCGTAGAATTCGTATCCCATCAAGTTCAATGGTGTGTGTGTGTGTGTGTATATATTTATTAAGTAGATTTAAATTTATTTATTTTGTACGTATGACACTTGAAAAATTAAATGGTATGTATATTTAAGCCAATTCAATGGTCACCAATTTTTAAAATTTAATTTAATATATATATATATATAATTATTATAGTTTTTAGGGGTGTAAATTGTTAAATTAATATATATATATATAATTATTATTATAGTATTTTTTTTTAAGGTTATAAAATTATAAAATTAATATTTTGCTTATCGTGTATCGTGTTACCCACGTGTATACCCGAACCAACCCGTTATCTTAACAGGTGCTTATCGGGTTACTTGATAACGACCCAATTCGTTATCGTGTCGACCCGAACACCTGTTAATTTCGTGTCTTGTCGTGTCGGGTTATCAGGTCGTGTCAGGAATTGCCAAGCCTAGGTGTGGGCCCCACAGCCACACAAAATCCTCACATAAAAATAGTAATATTAAATAAAAAATATCATAATAGTAATATAGTAACATATAATACATAATAAAAAAAATCATATATTTAAAAAAAAAGTATAAAACCGAAATTTTAGGGATGGGACGTTTGTTATAAGACCTAAAGTTGAGGTGGTAAAATATAATTTACCCTAATTAATATTTGAGATAAAGTTTATAAATACGTTTTCTTTTAAATATAAAGTATATTTAGTAATTCACCTTTATTTGTTAAGAAAATTAAATTAATGATACATCTAGTATTATACCTTTTTTTGTCATTTCACATAGTCACAACTGTTTTACATAAAAGTTTACCAAACACTATAATATTGCTTTTTTTTTTCTTTTTCCAAAAGCACTTTTACAAAAAAGTTTACTAAACACTCTGCTGCTTTATTTCACAGCTGCTTATTCTCACAGCACAGCAGAAGCAGTTTTTTTTTCAAAGGACAATAATACCAAACCAACCCTAAGACCAAGAGAATCAAGTTTCCAAGCTACAGTTTAACAGAGATTAAAAACAAATGTTCTCCCATCCTTCCCCACACAACGAGAAAGCATTATTATGTCTGCTCCAAGCCTCATAGTACTCAGTCTTAAAGCCTTTGCCATCTAAGAAAGAAATTTCATTCACTTTGACGTCAAATATTGGTACAATTTTACTCTCAAGAGGGAATTATTTGTTAGGCACGTATTTGACAGCAAAGTGGATGAACTTTCATCGAATTTGACGGTGAGAGATTAATTGACTAATTTCAAATAGTTCAAGGGGTTATTTACCAAAAAAATAATGAAGAGGTCAATTTCAACTGAAATAATAGTCCAGAATGTCAAACAATAGTTTAGTCTACTATTTTTTTTTCTTTTAACAAACGATATTATCTACACTAAGACCATCTCCAACCCATGGGATAAAGCTTTAAATATAAGCTTTAAAACCCCTTCCAAACCATCTCCAACCATGGCCTAAAATAAGCCATGGGGAGAAAATAGCTGGGCTAGATTTTCTCCAGGATTTAAGCCTGACTTAAATTATTTTGGACCCACCAAATTGTCATATTTCAAACCTTTTTTTGTTTTCACTTATAATCTAACGGTTATGATCAAATGAGATCAAATCTAATGGTAAAATTATTTAAGAAAATTATTTAACTTAAACTTTATAAATACCTATGTATTTGTATGATTTTTAATTACTTATCGGAATTTAAATATTTTTAGACTATAATGTTCATAAAAATAAATTAGGATAATCTACATAAATTTTATTTTCAAAAAAGTTATCGAAAAAAATAAAGTTAGGCTAAAATCATTGTTTAATAATCTCATACTAAAATTGTAAGCCTTATGTTCGAGGAGAAAAACAGTTTCTAGGATATGACTTAAAATTTTCTAACTTAAATTTTTAAGCTTTATCCCCAAGTGTTGGAGATGGTCTAAGGGCTTAGGAGTGGGCTAAGTCTTACAATGAACTTGCAATAATATTGTTTAAATTCGCCTTTGACGAGAATCAAACCTAAGACCTCGCATTTACAAGTAAAGAGAAATACCACTATACCATAGTATTAAATGACACTATTAAAATTGTTATTCTATCTCTACTTAACAAGCATGATTGCAACGCATGATCTATATCTGTCCCTCATATTATTTGTCTACTTAATGAGAAATCATTTTGAATATGTCTTACGTAGCTAAATTTGAAGATATAATATATTATAAGATGCGGCAAGTATTTAATCATCTAACTCGATATGTGGCACCTTATAAGGGAAAATTAGAATCTCTTACAATTTTTCTATATGTTTCTCCCCTGTTTTAGGGACTATATCTGCAGGTTTGGGCTGGTGATTTTTTGTTGTTGGGGAGTCAAATCCCCCCCCCTATGGCTTGATTTTCTGTGTTATGTGGTCCGTCTCACCTGTTTAGTGGTGGCTCCGCCTTCCCCTGGCAGCCTTGGCTCGTGGGTGCAACGGACTTGCACTAGTTGCAGGTGGTGATGGGTCAATGGATTGGTTTTAATTATTTTAGTTTATTTTCATTATTAGTTTAGTTTTGGTCTTCTTATAAAATTGCTCTCTAGGGTTCCTAGGTCTTCTTAGGTTTCACTAGGAGAAGCGACTGCTTCGTCTACGGCGATGGCGCCGAGTTACCTTGATTCTATGTTCGTAGTTCTGTATGCACAGGTCCCTTACTGATACTATGTGGATGTTGGTCCAAGTTATCCAATTTGTTGGAGACATTTTCTTCCCGTGGTTTAGACTGAGTTGCAGCGTGTGGAAAGGATTATGGAAGAAATGGTCAAAAGCTTTGCCCCACGGTTGGCACTCACTGCACGAAATGGTTGAAAGCTTTGTAACCAATCAGTTTAGTGGGTTGATGACCCCTCGAGTTGCATATTTTGTTCTTCGGAATTTGTTTATGGATTGACATTTGAGGATAGGTCCTTTATGTTGTGCAGACACTCTTTTCCCTTCGACCGGGATGAAATTCCCGGCAAGGTTTTGTCGAGGCCCAGTATGCACACTATCCTCGGTTTGTTTGTATTCTGAATTTGCTTGCAATGAATTATCGTACTTCTCTCAAAAAAAAAAAAAAAACATATGTGCCTTTTTAAAATTTGATTAAAGTGCTTTGACCAATAGTCACCTCTATTGTTTAAAATTAAAATAATTTTTGAATTTGTCATTTTATCTGCATGATACACTTTTCCTTATTTAGTGGAGATATTAGTAATTAAACTATATTTTCTCTTCTTCCAAATATGTTTTTTGGATCACAGTTTTTTTTTTTTGCTATGCAAACATTTAATATTATTTCTTTTTCCAAATGGTTTTTTCTTTTTCAAATAGTTGGTGATCAACATAAAAGCTCCGTGTAATTTTTTTCAATTTTTTTGTGAAATTATATTTTTTTGCTGTTTTTTTAAGTATAGTTGTTGACGAATTATTATTAGTTGAAATACATTACGTATATATATTATATGTGGGTACGTTTGAATTTACAAAAATCAATAATTGGTACGTTTATTTGCAATTTTGGTACGTTTGATTTGATACATATTGTTAATATTGGTACATTATTTTTATTTTGGTAAGTTTTATTTTGTACACATTGTGTATTGGTACATTTATATTATTCTCAATCCTATTTTCTCTTAACGTACTAAAAGAAAAACTTATTTCGGTACGTTTGATTTTGGGGGATTTAAAAATATTTTAAACTATTTTGGAAAGAAAATATCTTAAATCGTAGATAATTATTGCTAAATTGTAGCATTATTGTGAAAATAAATTGAATCTAACCAAACTTTTTTTTTTACAATTATCTCTAACGGATGAGTGTGTAATCAAAAGGCTAGATTATAGGAAATTTGTTACAATATAATGTGCATAGAGCACCAAAATTATGACAAAAAATTTTTTAATCAAATCACTAAAAGGCATGGATGTTTGATCTAGAAAATTCAAAACTAAGGTGCCTATATCAAAAGATCCCTTTATAAGCGTGATAATGTTTGATGCATTAGTCGTCGTGATCTCTTCAGTATTCGTAATTAGTCTGTTACTTAGGTTAGTCGCATCATTTTTTATAGACAATAATTTGGCTTTTCAGTTTTCAGACCGACGAATAAATTTTATAAACAATCAATTAAGCTCTTGGTGATGTCACATGCTAGAAGGGTTTTCGATTTATTTTAGTCGCTCGTGGAGATTTCCAGCAGCTTCACTTATTGTTGTGTTGGAATTAAAAATCTCTAAGCTAATTGGGAGATGTTTGGAACATATATATTGGTTGTTACCTTTCTAATAGAATACATGTGACTGGCCTTTATTAAAGAGTAAATAGCGCAAAATAATCAGTAAATGTGATACAAATGTAACATTATTTAAAATAATTTAACAAGTTAAAGTGATGACATGAAACTTTCATGAATAATCTCTACCATGAGGAATAAACTAAGAACATTGTCATCACTAGTAAAAACACGATATATTTAGCCAATGACACGAGTCAGTAATAAGATAAAACATGTACTCTTATCAAGGGTGAAGCCTACAAAATGGCTACCCATAGTATATATAAGTCAAGTATCGAACTTAAGATCTCTTAAAATTACAAATGGAGTCTATGAAAAAGGATTTGTATTAGAGATTGTAAAAACAAACTTGATATTCTTACCATAGTTTACATACCACATTCGTACCACTTCTCTAATAAAGATGAGACCCACGTGTGTTGGCGAGCTCAACCTCTATTAGAGAGGTGGTACAAATAGAGTGAAAAATATGATAAGTGTAAGATTACTCTGTTAAAAAGCCTGAATTATTGCTTGCCGCTTTTGGTTAACCAATTAGAAGGCATTGGATAAATATGTATATTAATCAAAGCCAAGGTATACACTTTATTGGCCACTTGACAATATATAGTTGGCTAAGCCTGGTTCATTGAACATATAAGGTGAGCCTTTAATCAAGGCCAAGGTGTACACTTTATTGGCCACTTGACAATATATAGTTGGCTAAGCCTGGTTCATCGAACATATATATAAGGTGAGCCTAAGTTTGTATACTTATTGATTTATTCACGTGATATATAGAATGGATTAGGGTTTATTGAAGGGAGGTATATATATTTTCTGCTTGAACTTTCTTCTGAGCCGTCATCATATATATATTTACTAACTCAAATGCTAGCTTTCTTAACTGTCAACAAATGAATAATGAGTACGCGTACTTAATATTGAGAACCTTTGCTTTTACATACCACTACCAGCAAATGATCATCTGCCTTATATGAACACTGAATAGGTAGTCAATCCGAATTGAGAATTCGTCTAAAAATTTAATGTAAATATATCATTGTATTAAAAAAAAATTGTTACCACCACCGGTAATGGTGTAGACTCTAACTAGCTAGCTCGCACCCACACAATTTCAAGTGTATTTTGACGTAGCCCACCATTAATTTTTTAAGTCCTTGAAATCTTAAATTCAAACTGTCACATAGATATAATATTTGTAATCAATTCTAGAATTAAAAATTAGAGTACCAAAAAATGAACGAATTTCAAAAACTAAAGTATATTACTCAAAATGAAAGAAAACTTTACAAATTTGACGAAAGGACGTGATTCTGTAAGATTACATTATGACTGACTTATAAGCTATATTTGTAGAGGCTTAAACTTAAGAAACCTAATACGAAAAATACCAAATTTATCCGAACAATACAATTTACGTCATTAAGATATCTTAAACTAACAATGCTAAACACATAATATTACGCTATTAGCTGAAGATATAACATGACGTATTCACATATAGAAAAATAGGCATGCCTACCGTTGACAAGTGGTTACATTTATGAATAAACAATGATGCATGTGGGCTTTATATGCCACTCTCTCCATGCCAAGATTGCCCCATCAAAGACGCAAATTGTAGCTAGAGAGCTTATCTCTCTGCTTCCTCTCCCCTTTGTGTCCTCCCTCGCCCTCCTGGCATTCCTGAAAACCCTCCTCCCTCTCTCTTTGATACCCACCACAACCACCAGTACTTGAATCCTTGTGATTCTTTTCCGCTTCATCCATATTTTGCATGATCCCTCACTTGTTTATTCATTGAAAAAGTATGAGTAACACAATGATTCCAAGAGTGAAAGTCATGGTTTATTTGGTCTACGACAGGGGTTAATTCCACACATATCCGATCCTATCATTTCACAATTTTTTCGTGCCCTTTGTTTATATTGTTCATATTACAAAGTTTTCATTTCTCCTTCAAATTAAATAGATGGAGGGTGGTGTTGTGTGTTGTTTTTGAAACCCAACATCAGCATATAAATCTTTTTTCTATCCGTTGTTCAGTTTCAATAATTCTTGTTCACGAAAAGGTAAGATGGGTTTGATAACCCAAACCTGGAAGCGATGCAAATCAATAGGCCGGGGTCGTCCTACTAATATACATGGAATGGTGCCTGCTCTGACCACCAAGAGCAAGTCATGCCCAAACATCAACCTCCGGATACCCGAGGAAAAGCGTGCGAGCAAGCGCCAAGTGGCTCCTGAAGGCTGCTTTACAGTCTATGTCGGATCCCAAAAGCAAAGGTTTGTGGTCAAAACGGAACACGCAAACCATCCTCTCTTCAAGATGCTACTCGAAGAAGCCGAGTCTGAATTTGGGTATGACAGTCGAGGTCCTCTTGTGCTTCCTTGTAATGTTGAGATATTCTACAAGGTTTTGATGGAAATGGACGATTGTGGTGACCAAAAGGTTCCTCAAGGGTGTGGCTTGGCTAAGCGTTATGGCTCTTACCATCTTCTCACCCCGTCTAGGATGGTTGCCATCAACCAGTTCTAGTTATAATGCATATTTAGCACTTTACAAAACTAATAGCTTGCTTGGTTGATGATAAAATATATCGGTTTGATGTATAATTTGTGGGATTTAAGATTTCTTGAGTCTTGCAATATGTCAATAAATTTAATTCTTAAATATTAGGATCGGAGAGAATAAGAAGGATGAAAGAAATTCAAGCTATCTTTGTAATATATATAAATCTTTTGTTATGTTTTGTATTTTGAATATCTATTAATTAAATCTCTTCTCAGTTACCTGCTTAATTAGTTGCTCTTAGCTTTTAATCAGCATGCACTCTCTTTGGCCGGCTAAAATCTACAAACAACTAATCTTACAAATTATTATTTGCAATGATCACTAGAAGTACAAACCATGCATCATGTTCATGGGTGCGTAATATATCTTGTAAAATAGGGTTAGAATTTATATTTTAGTAAGAATACGATATAAATTTCAATATTTCTTGATAATGTTGGTAGCAACTTGCAAACAAATTAAGGGGCGAAAAATTGACCCAAAAAAAAAATATCAAGGGGCGGATATGCATAAGAATTCATGAAATCTTACATCGTATACATATATGTATGATTGGAAAGGGTAAGATAAGAAGAAAGAATTGAGGGGACCTAGCTGGGATGAAGAGGGCTTAACACGTACGTTACTTTCACTCCTCGTTACAGTCCAAATGAATAATTAATTAATTTCAACTACGTAATCCGAAAACAAAAGGCTGTTTTTAAATTTGATTAGCCACCTAAGTAGAACGTTAAGCATAGCGGTTTAAGGTCGGTAGATATATGGGTGGCCTGGCTGATAGTAACATTTCATTATCTTTGGCTGATAGTCATAAGACTATACCTAAACACATTTGATCACGTAATTTAGTAACAAAACAGCATATCTAATGTAATTAATACTAAACCGTTTTTTTTTTTTTTCTTTCATCGAAATACTATTTGTATGGTCGAAATATTAAACCATGTTTATTATTTTGTGAAGCAACAGCCGGGACTGTACTGGAAACGAAGTAGCTGCCGCTTTTCCTGACTGCACACTATCTTTGTTAGTTTTTTGTAGATTGTTTTGGATTGGTGAAACGAATGATGAATGCACAAGAGGATACAAATGAAGTATACATAACTTCACTGTAGACTTACACTTTGACGCAAGTCGGCTCAAGTAGTGTCTCTTCTCTTCTGTATTTGAGTTCAAATCTCCCTTTGTTGTCTCTTTTTTTTTTTTTTTTTTTTGATGGAACTCTTCGCTAAATGAATGCTACAAATGTTTAATTTGAAGTTTTTCTTATAAATTAATAACAAGCTTTAAGTCCTTGTTTTATATGAATTATACGCTTGATTTTAATTTAGTTGGATAAAAGCTTGTCTTATGATTATGAATTCTTAATCAGCAATAATAGCTGGTAAGTTAATTTAGCAATATATGGACCTTTCACGGTTGACATTAGCCATTAGGCCACTACCACCACGCATGCCATTTTCATCATTTTGTTAATTTGGTTTTCATATAATATTTATTTGGAGTTCGTCAGTCATTGGAGTTGTTATAAACTCGGCTTTTTAATACAACTAGACTTCAACCATGCTTTTGTTTTTCCGTCAAAATTCATATAACAAATACATTTTAATTAATTTACTAAATTTTCAGACCAAAAAAATAGACAACTAGTTTTATTTTATTTTATTTTTTAATTTGATATTCCTTTGCTTGCAGAGCATTGACATTTTGAATTTTTTTATGCCCTACAGGACAGGGAGTGTTACATCCGTCAACTAAATTGATATTGATATGTTTGGATGTTTCACCATCACCTTAAACTTGTATGTACAATGCATCCAAGTCTTTTTTTTTTTTTTTTTTTTTTCAGAGCTATAGTAGTCGAAAGATATGAGAAATTGACTACTTCCATGCAAAGTTTGCAAGCTTGTTATTGACTGCATTCGAGGCCAAGGCCGGAGTGGAATTCTTTTCAAGCTTCTCTCATATTTTTCGGAAAGCAGATTTTGTTAGACATTATATATTATAGTATAAAATATTGTAATATATAATTTTAATAATTGAATGAAAAATAGTGTTAACCATATTTCTTAGAAAGGTTATGTTATTTAGGTGCATTCCCTTGTCAAATGATGTATACTTATAGATGAAAAGTTACATCTCTTTAACAATAAGTATTTGGGTTCTATATAAACCCATGAAATCATTGTCATTTAGGATAGAAAATTAGAGTTAATTTTTACTCTTGAGAAATAGGGTTTCCCCACTTTGTTTCTCTCATGTTTCGTGTGTCAAATTCCGAGTCGTGTCTTGAGAGTACGGAATATATAAAGTTCGCCAGAGTCCGAAGATTGAAGTGCTTTGACTTCGGATTATAGATTGTTGAATCCTGGGAGATGGACGCCTATCGAACTACAAGCACAAGAGTAGGAGCGAAATTCAAGAACAATATCTTCACAACAATATGCATGCGTTTCAAAGTTTTAAACGGAAGTTTCACTAACATATATTCACATCATTCTTTCCTACTTTCTCAATATAATTATTTCTTAAATCCATAAATTATTTTACTATCTGCATATATAAATTATGCGAGACATACTTGTACTGATGGAACCGCAAAACGGTTCTTGATGGCTTTGCAAATCGCAGCATCATTTGAAATCAACGAGGCCAGGATAGGCCCCATGCTGAAGTATGGTCAGTTTACGCTTACACTGAAAAGAGGTGTCGGTTAAGGCCAAGTGAAATGGCTTGATTCAAAAATTTGCTTTATCTGCAAATTTAGAACAGGTACAGTGATACTAGTTCGTAAACTCAGTTCCTTTTTGGGGTCCTTGAAAATTTGACCCTTCATACCGTAAAAGGTACTTGTAGAATTGTCCATTAACTGTTAATTGACTTGGCATGCATATACACAGGCCACGAGGATCATGCACCTTCTTATATAATTTGGCATTATAAGGTTATAGTTTATGCATTAATCTGGATCACTGAAGTTTGATTCTAGGATACATGCATGTTTATGTGAATCACATGTCGATCCTTTATACATATATGTAGTTTAGTTTAAATAACTGATTGTTGGTGTTTCCAATTCCTTTCTCTGGAAAAATGAGACATCGTTATTAGAATGTGGATAATAAGCTGTGGTAAGATTTCATAAGTCCTTAAATTATTTTACTATCTGCATATATAAAATATGCGAGACATATTTGTACTGATGGAACCGCAAAACGGTTCTTGATGGCTTTGCAAATCGTAGCATCATTTGAAATCAACGAGGCCAGGATAGGCCCCATGCTGAAGTATGGTCAGTTTACGCTTACACTGAAAAGAGGTATCGGTTAAGGCCAAGTGAAATGGCTTGATTCAAAAATTTGCTTTATCTGCAAATTTATAACAGGTACAGTGATACTAGTTCGTAAACTCAGTTCCTTTTTCAGAAAGGAATGAGTCTCAATTGATGCGTTTAATCCACAATGCGATAAGTTCTTTCTTCATGAAAGAGAAGATAACCCCCTTATGTCCGTATGTGACTAAGAACTTTGGTTGTGACAAAGAGAACCATTGATTTCATTGTCACTGAAATGAATTTGGCTGATACGTGAAGGCTTCAAAAGCCATAGTGCTAGAGAAACTTGAAATCAGTCTTTGTTTCTTAATAATGATGCGATATTGAGGAAAAGAAACCTTATATAACGTTGAGGTTTTCTAGTGTTTTTGTAAACTCAGTTGAGTTAAGCATATTTATAGAATGATGAGCACTTCTAATAAGAGTTGCATAACCGAAAACTGGGTTTTTCTTCAGTCATGATTATGAATGATAAGAAGCCCAAGGGATTAATAATTTGGACTTGGAAGCGTGAAATAAAATTTGTTGTCTTAGTCAAATTATAAATCTTTGAACTCATTTTTAGATGAGTTATCATCATCGTGGAAAACGATGAATGGATGGAAAGTGTGGGGATATTTTGTAAAGAGAATGACGAAACACTAAAATTGATGCTTACTAAGTAAGCATACACAATTAAATTAGACATGATGATGCTTATTAAGCAAGAATATAAATGGACATGTTATGAAGTCAATGATGCTGACTAATTGAAATTTAATAATTTGAAGTCAAAGTACATACAGATGAATGTGCAAATGCATAATCTATACTGGAATTGAAGATAGCCTTAGATAAGGCTAGAGAAGATGTACTTTGTGATAATTTAGCCGAGTAAGGGCTAAACATGATGTCCAAATATGAGTAACTTTAAGGTATGAAGAGGTTAGAGACCTTCTTTCAATTACCGTAAATGTGGGGGAAGTCTACTTCCTAATGTTAGCAAATTATTGTGTAAGGCCTACCATATGTTTCGAGGACTTAACATTGGAAAGCAACTACTCTCGTATGAAATATAATTTCATAAGATGGATTGTGCATTAATGATAGTCAACCTAGTGGTGGATCCAATTATTAAAGGTTAGACTAGAGAGTAAGTTGATCATCGAGGGGAATGAGGCTAAAGCCAACATAACTAATGAATCGACCGGGCGGAAACCTAACTTAGTTGATTGGAGATCCCATGGTCTAAGTTCAATAGGCAAACTGGTTGGGCATGATTCAAAGAAGTTAACACACTATATACCTCATTCCTATGGTGGAAGAAGTGTGTTGTATGCAGAAGTTTTAGGGTGTATATTTATATTTGATGACAGTGATATCTTATAAATAAGAGGAATAGAGCAGACTATTCTTAATCAGTGGTCACCTATGTGAGAGTATAAATGGGTCGCTTCTATGAGAATGAGATGGCCAAATTCTCTAAAGCTCTCATGAATCTGGGATTTGTTCAGGACCAAAATGAACACAACCGTATGAACCGTAATATATTAGGATTAGTGATGTGTGTTACTTATTGTCTCGGTTTACTGCTGTGGTGAACAGTTCAAGATCTTCTACATCCATTGCGTCACCAAGTAAACCCGATAAGTATTCACTAGGGTAGGTTCAAGTCCAAAAGACACCTCTCCCGATGCATCTCTTGTTCGCCTGTACTCTCAAATTCTTCCTGATTTTTCATTCATGTGGGGGATTGTTAGACATTATATATTATAGTATAAAATATTGTAATATATAATTTTAATAATTGAATGAAAAATAGTGTTAACCATATTTCTTAGAAAGGTTATGTTATTTAGGTGCATTCCCTTGTCAAATGATGTATACTTATAGATGAAAAGTTACATCTCTTTAACAAGAAGTATTTGGGTTCTATATAAACCCATGAAATTATTATCATTTAGGATAGAAAATTAGAGTTAATTTTTACTCTTGAGAAATAGGGTTTCCCCACTTTGTTTCTCTCATGTTTCGTGTGTCAAATTCCGAGTCGTGTCTTGAGAGTACGGAATATATAAAGTTCGCCAGAGTCCGAAGATTGAAGTGCTTTGACTTCGGATTATAGATTGTTGAATCCTGGGAGATGGACGCCTATCGAACTACAAGCACAAGAGTAGGGGCGAAATTCTATCTTTAGGACATTGCATTTATGCAAGCCTCAATCTCCAAGTTTGTCAGTTTTTCTAACTTTATCTCTAGTTGTTTATATTAATCTCATATATATAATCGTTGTTGTGAATTTCTTTATGATTGTTATTTTCATATAGAATTCTTGTATTATTTTCATATTTTCTAATATTGCTCCAACAGATTTTGCTGTGCAGCCACCTCCATTGGTCATCTAAAGACTGTTTATTATTACCTTGTACGGGCCTCTTAGGATTAGGTCCTTCATCCCACTACACTAATCCAAACAACATTGACCTAGGATAAGGTGCTTTAGCCTTTTTAGCTCTATCTACATTTATTTGGGGTGTCATTTTTCTCACACTTTATTTCTCTCTTTACATATATATATTTGATTACCTTTTGTTTTTAGATTGAATAAATAAAAAGTTGTGTGTAAGATAAGAAAAAATGTGACTGAAAACCATTTCTCATTTATTTCCGCTTGCAAATTATAAACGGAATATCAAAAACATAAATAACGAGTTTGATGTCGAATTATGACTAACACATTATGTAATTCAGCTTGTTTCAACAGCTTTGCAAGCAAGATGAAAATGGGCCTTTCTTAGATACTATGTTAAAAGATGTAGAGCATGTGGTGATTTAGATGATGACTTTGGAATTTTCTAATATATCTTTTTGAAGTGATTCTCTCTACATTGTTTCTGCTTTGTATAGTTCGGGCCCGTATTTGTCCTTCTATGGACATATTATTGAGGACGGGAATGGAGTGTTACTTTAAATCATCGGAGATGGCTTTACCCGCGTGCATCGACACACCAACAATGTTTCACATCGCCTTGCTCGATTTGCACTTCACATAAGATTATAAAACACGATTTGAAGAGCCTCTTGCTTTTATTTCTGATATAATTTGTGCTTTGACGAGGAGGTGGCGAGTCTAGTAGTTTCCAATTGTACCGAACTACGTTTGATGTAATAAAATAGTATCACTTTGAGTTTAAAAAAAAACCAGAAGAAGGAAGAAGATAAGATCATTATCAAGGTAAAAAATGACAAAAGGTCATAAAACGTCATTAATAAAAAATAAAATGTTAGGGAAACCACATTTTTGAACTATATTGGTGTACAATGTGATGTGGTTAGTATTAACACTAACCACTTTTAGGCCCAAAGATAAGTACCAGATTGGGAAAAAGCCCTAAAAAGAAACCCAAAAGGCTTAGAAGCTCAAGGGCTAGGAAACTTGTAAAAGGGTATGTCCGTGCACGATGAACACTGACCGATTGGGCTGAACGCTGAGTGGCCACCAACTTGAGCACATGGGCAGATTGACATCTTTATGATACAGGTTTCAAGAGAAAGGAACACTAAGATGACATTCAAGCCACATGGCGACTTGTAAACAACAATGAAGACCCAGGATGGGACACGAAGTGGATCGAAGCGGCATTCGGGGAGATTGGGTTAAGTAACCAAGGCTGATCAGGGGAAATAGGCTACTTTATTTTGGGCCGACATGCATTCGACTGGACACTAGTCACTTCACTGTCGAATGTTGGGTTGACAGGTAAAAAAGTGTCAGCCAGCTAGTCCATATGGGGTTTACTGGAAGCCTATATAAAGGAGTGAGAACCCCCAATATCGGGGTCAGACAATTTGAGAGAGTGAAATTGATGTATTAGCTTACCGCTATTTTTAGTCTTATAATCACCAGAATTCAAGCAACACAGTGAACGTAACCTAGGTTTTGTGAAGTGAACCACTTATATTTTTGTTCATTTTAATCCAATACATATCCAAAAGCCCATCAAGGGTTATATTTTTTCGATTGTTGGGTTTAAAGTCTGTTAGTGTCCACATGGATTCATCTGGGTTTGACATGCAAATTTTACGCATTAATAGTAAGTGATGTGTACATGTCACGCTAATAATGAATTTCTCTCATTGAGTATCGGTATAAATCACTTGCGACATGAGATTGTATACTATATGATAATTATGTGGTCTCCCTAGTTTATTGGAAGAAAAAAAATGATGATTTTGTTTTAAATAACGACATATGAAGAGTTGAAGTATGTTATCAACTTATCTATATAAATAAAGGAAGCACCCTAAATGGTGAGACATTCAAAATACCATATATTGTCCTTCAAAAATTTAAAAAAATTACAATTGAACCAAAAAGAGATAAAGTAATTCACCACATTTTAATTTTAAAACTTTATGAAAGTTAAAAAAAAAAATTAAAAACTCTCACATTAGTGGGGTGATTTTATATTTTTGCTTCATTTCTTTTCTTTTCTTTTCTTTTTTGAATAATTTTGAATAAAAATATAAATTAGTTATTTAAATAAAAAATTTAAAAGACATATTCTAATATAGAAAGGCCAATTGGCAAGAGGCTAGTACAATAATTTTTATTTTTTTTTGCACCACGGTAGTCCACCTTTTTGGGGGCCTAACCTCCCATTGACCACCATCGTGTGGTTCACCAGCACTTGAAATCAAACCCAAAACGTGACGGTAGAATACGGACCTAAAATTTATACCAACCACTGGCCACCCCGTGGTGGTTAAGCTAGTATAATAATTAAACAACATTGAAACTTGATTATAAAAATCAAACCCAATATCGTGCACTTACAAATAAAATATCACTAAACGGTGGTGCTGCAGTGGTGAATCCAATCACACTAACATATGCCATCATAGGGCTAGGAAACTTGTAAAAGGGTATGTCTGTGCACGATGAACACTGACCGATTGGGCTGAATGTTGAGTGGCCGCCAACTTGAGCACGTGGGCAGACTGACATCTTTACGATACGAGTTTCAAGAGAAAGGTCTATTAAGATGACATTCAAGCCACATGACGACTTGTAAACAACAATGAAGACCCAGGATGGGACACAAAGTGGGTCGGAGCGACATTCGGAGAGATTAGGTTAAGTAACCAAGGTCAATCGGGGGAAATAGCCTACTTTATTTTGGGCCGACATGCATTCGACTGGACACTAGTCACTTCACAACCGAATGTTGGGTTGACAGGTAAAAAGGTGTCAACCAGCTAGTCCATGTGGAGTGGCACATAAATGCTCACTGGGAAGGACCCAATAAATGGGGTTTACTAGAAGCCTATATAAAGGAGTGAGAACCCCCAATATCGGGGTCGGACAATTTGAAAGGGTGAAATTGATGTATTAGTTGACTGCTATTTTGAGTCTTATAATCAACAAAATTCAAGCAACACAGTGAAAGTAACCTAGGTTTTGTGAAGTGAACCACTTATATTTTTGTTCATTTTAATCTAGTACATATCCAAAAGCCCATCAAAGGTTATATTTTTTCGATTGTTAGGTTTAAAGTCTGTTAGTGTCCACATAGATTCATCTGGGTTTGACATGCAAATTTTGCGCATTAATAGTAAGTGATGTGTACATGTCACTCTAATAATGAATTTACCTCATTGAATGTCGGTATAAATCACTTGCGACATGAGATTGTATACTATATGATAATTATGTGGTCTCCCTAGTTTATTGGAAGAAAAAAAATGATGATTTTGTTTTAAATAATGACATATGAAGAGTTGAGGTAAGGAAGCATTCTAAATGATGAGACATTCAAAATACCATATATTGTCCTTTAAAAATTAAAAAAAATTACAGTTGAACCAAAAAGAGATAAAGTAATCCACCACATTTTAATTTTAAAACTGTATGAAAAAAAAAAAAAAAAAAAAAAAAAAAAACTCTTACATTAGTGGAGTGACTTTATGTTTTTGCTTCATTTCATTTTTTTTTTTTTGAATAATTTTGAATAAAAATATAAATTAGTTATTTAAATAAAAAAATTAAAAGTCATACTTTAGTATAGAAGGCCAATTGCCACACACGCGTATACGTGTGGCAAGAGGTTAGTACAATAATCTTTTTTTTTTGCACCACGGCAGTCCATCTTTTTGGGGTCTCAACTTCCCCTTGACCACCATCGTGTGGTTCACCAGTACTTGAAATCAAACCCAAAATGTGAAAGTGAAATACGGACCTGAAATTTACACCAACCACTGGCCACCCCGTGGTGGTTAAGCTAGTATAATAATTAAACAACATTGAAACTTTATTACAAAAATCAAACCCAATATCATGCACTTACAAATAAAATATCACTAAACGGTGGTGCTGACGTGGTGAAGGTCGATGGCAGCCCATTTTCTTCTGCTTTTCCTTTTGCTTTTCTTCTTCTTCCAATTTAACGTTTCCTTGCTCCGATCGGAAAATTTCTTTTTCCGATCTCCCTTCTCTTCTTCCCCCCACTGCATTTCCCCTCCATGCGTTCACTATTTTCTTCTTCTTTCTCTCCCACTTGGGTTCGGCCTCTCTTGATTTCACTTTCGAACTGATCTGCTTCCACCTTGTTTCGCCGTTCTCAATGGCTTTTATTGGAAGGTGCGTAGAGCTTCTGCTCGGGTGTTCGCACCACCACTTTCCACCCGTGTGTAGGTCTCGGCATTGTTGTCAGTGGATCCAGTGACTTCCTCCCAGGTTTTCTACCATTGGTGGCGGCAGATTGATTCTTTGTGGAGCTTGATTGAGGACGGCGTCTTCTCTTTTTATTGGAGCTTGGTTGGGTTTCACCTCCTGTGTTAGTTGGGAAGCTGGCTTGTGGTCACCATGGCGTACTTTGGCCGCGACGGGGGTACCAGGAGGCTAGGGTTTAGTTTGTGTAGTTTGTGTGCTTTTCCTTTTCGGGCTCGACCCTCGGGTTTGGGTTGTTTGGTTGTTGTCTTGGAGGCCCATCTTTTGATTGTTTTTGTTGTGTTTATGGGCCTTTGTTTATGTTTGTAAATGTTGGTAATGAATTTTACCTTTCATAAAAATAAAAAATAAAAAGGGTCTAACAGTAACAGTGACAGCATCCAACTGAAAACTCCGCCAGCCAGCAACAAGCTAACGGCTGACATCGATTCAAGAACGTGTTTATTGAGGAATAAAAAATTTTATCTTTATCCAATTCCTTTCCGAAGTTGCAGACTTTCAGATTCAACGAATCCAAAAGCGACGGAAGATTGAGAAAACGATGGCGTCTCCGACCAACTTCGCCTCAGCGGTGACTATACTTCACAACGCTACCATCGTCACCATGGATTCCGACAGCCGAGTCTTCCGCAACGGCGGGATCGTCATCGAGCGAGACGCGATCAGAGCCGTCGGTCGGTCCTCCGATATACTCCGCCAGTTCTCCGCTCTCGCCCACCGGGTTGTCGATCTCAACGGCCAAATCGTCCTCCCTGGTCAGCTGCTTCACTCTCCGATTCCCGATTTCTCTGCGTATTTATTTAATTCCAATTTTTTGAAAAGCAAAATTCGAAGGAAATAATTGGAAATGTTGAAAATAATAGGACTGATCAACACGCACGTGCACACGTCGCAGCAACTGGGAAGAGGGATCGCAGATGATGTGGATTTGATGACGTGGCTGCACGATCGGATTTGGCCCTACGAGTCCAACATGAGCGAGGAAGATTCATACATTTCCACCTTGCTTTGTGGCATAGAGCTCATTCACTCTGGTGTAAGTTTTTTTCTGTCCTTTTAAATTATTTTAATTTACGAGCGAGGAGGATTTGAACTCGGGCGAGCAACTGGCCTAATCCACATATGCGGAATTGGTTTTTTGTTTGTACAGGTAACTTGCTTTGCTGAAGCAGGAGGGCAACATGTGTCGGGAATGGCGAGGGCCGTGGAGTTGCTGGGGTTAAGGGCGTGTTTGGCTGAGTCCACCATGGACTCAGGTGACGGCCTGCCCAAGTCTTGGGCAGGTCGGAGCGCCGGTGATTGCATCCGGGTGACTTTACTTCTAACTTCTTTTATACTTTTTTGTTGGTTTTGTTCAGTTAATGTCCTCACTCACTCACTGCTCGCACACTTAAGGACAGTCTCAGAAAGAGCTTTACAAGAAGCACCATAACGCCGGAGACGGGCGCATCAGAGTGTGGCTAGGAATTAGGCAGATTATGAATGCAACTGATGATTTGCTGCTTGCAACAAGAGACACTGCCAAGGAACTGAAAACTGGAATCCACATGGTATAATACTCAACTAACTCTACCAGCATTTTGGACTTGTTCAAAGAGATTTTGAAGTTTAACATAGACTTAGCTCAAGTTTTCAATTGTTTAGCATGTTGCAGAGATAGCATACGAGAATCAATTTGTGACTGGGACGCGAAAAGTTGACCATGGAACAGTAACACACTTGGAGAATATACAGTTTCTCCAGAACAATTTGCTAGCTGCCCATACAGTTTGGGTTAATCCTTCTCAGGTGAGTTGCAGTTTTTCTTGCTCGTGCTATTTTATATACAGAATAGGAGTAGATGCAGCTGTGTGTGTTTAATAGTAAGATATCATGAGTTTTTTAGCCTCTGGAGTGTTATGTATGTTATTGTATTACTTGTTCATCAATAACTTTGGTGGTTAAAAACTTGTTAGTTGGTATGAAGCCGTTATTCTGTATTTTCAGATTGATTGTCTTTCAAGGGGCGGGGTCAAAGTATCTCATTGCCCTGCTGCTGCGATGCGAATGCTTGGATTTGCACCTATTAGAGAGATGCTGGATGCTGGCATCTGTGTCTCTTTGGGGACAGATGGGGCACCCTCGAATAATAGAATGAGCATAGGTGGAATTTCGGATTGCCCACTCTTGCATTTTTTCCTTATTTGGGGATTTGCACATTGAAACATTGATGGTTGGACCTCGAAATTCATGGATAGTTTACTTCCTTGCAGTTGATGAGATGTACCTGGCTTCTCTGATTAACAAAGGACGGGAAGTTCATACAAATGGAACTACTGATCCTACTGCTCTTCCTGCTGAAACAGTTCTCAAGTTGGCAACTATAAATGGTGCAAAATCAGTACTTTGGGATAATGAAATAGGATCCCTTGAGGTCGGGAAAAAGGTTGGACTTTTGGCTAGCTCCATTTAGTTTCTCTTGTCCTTCTGCTTCATTTCTTATACAACGTTCTCTTTAAGTAAGGCCATACCATACACATTTGTGCATATCTCAACGAATTTTAAACACGAGGCTGATTAGCTTCCTTCTTCCATGATTTGGCAGGCTGACTTGGTTGTTATCAATCCTTCCTCTTGGACCATGGTTCCTCTCCATGACAGGTAAGAACCATCCCCGAAGGAATCATATGCAGTAATTTTATTTCAATCAAACACCCATAAACTTTAATATGAAGAAGGATCAACTACATATGTATCCATGCCACATTTTGTTGTGAAAAGGCATGCTGATCTTCTTTTTTGACAGTTTCCATGAGCAGTGGCATAGATATTGATTTGTAAATGTATGGCAATTTGTTGGAACCATGATTTTCTAAGGCAGTTTTTGGCTTTTCAGCGGATCTGGTTCCAATCTAATCTGTATAAAAATAAAAAATAAAAAACAAATCATTTTGTTTGTCTGCAACGTAGCCATTTATTCAGGTAGATTAATCTTTTCCTTTTGGTACATATGCAGCATTTCCAGCCTTGTGTACAGTATGCGAACTGAAAATGTAGTCTCTGTAATGTGCAATGGTCTGTGGATTATGAAGGATAAGAAGATTTTGAACGTGGATGAGGTATTCTGTCATACTTTTCGCTTGTTAGACATACAAATGAAGACTAATGGCGGATAGCCAGGCCCTAAAATTTCATTGTTCACTTACGGGTGCCAATTATAACTGGACAGGAAGAAGTTCTTGCAAAGGCAAAGCAAGCTTCCTCAGAAATTCTGAAGCGGGCAGGGATCAAAATACCAAGTAGAATGAATTTTCTTTAGGCTCAACGCTCAGGATACGCCACACACGAGGCAATGGATAAAGGGGTCACTTCACGACAGTATGCTGCTATGCTAGAAGTAGGAGATGTCGGTTTATTGAACATAGGAGGGAAGAGAAACGAGAGACACGAATGCCATAAACGATATCAGTTTGTCCATCAGGGAAATAAGTTTGGAACTTTGAAGTGTTGTAAAGTGCCCGTTGATTGAATACAATTGGCATTTGAAAAGAGAAACATGGGTTTGTAACACGAGAACTGATGTATGCACATTTTTTTAGGCCTAATTGAATAAATGGTCATCGTGGTGATAGGATATTCAGAAGATAGCCATGTGGTAAAAAAATTTGAATTTAAACCCTTATGGTGAAGTTCGTTAGGAATCAAGCCCAACATCAAAATTTTTCATTAGTTTCTCCGTTAAGCTTCCTTTTTTTTAAGGGGTTAGGATCCTGAATTTCTACATTTGGGGTTCATGCATTTTCCCGCATTTCGCTATATTTAAGTCATTATGTGCCGTTAAATTTTGTTCCCCTTAATCAGTTGTTACTTTCGTGCATCTTCATCGTGTTCCTCCTTCACTGGTGTTCCTTCTCCTGTTTGTGGCTCACTGGAAATTCACTCATGGTTGAAAGAATCTTCAAATTGAATCAAGTAATCATTGCGCCTATTTTTCCGGGAAGGAGGGCCTTACTGGTTCTTCAATGTCATCTCACATCATCGGAAAGAAACAGGAATGAGGAGATCATAGGGAGGAGGGCCTTACAAACAGATGCAGAGCCTCCTTCCTCTCCAAAACATGCACGAAAACAATTTAGGAATAAAGAAAACACAAGGGATCAATATAGAATTACATTTTTACTTGATTGGATTAATCATTGAAGCATTTATATTGAGCCACAATGAAGGAAGTGCATAAATTCACAGAAATATGAAGTTTTGATTTTGGGGTTAACACAAAGATAACGGAAATTTGTTTTTTAGGTTTAAACCCTAACGAACTTCACTACAAGGATTTAAATTCGATTTTTTTTTTTTTTTTACCACGGAAGCTATTTTCCAAATACCCTATCACCACGAGAACTATTTATCCAATTACACTATGTTTGGATGAGGGAAATAAAATTGGAATTTGGATAAAAGTCAGAATTTATAAATTGACATGCACGAATTCCCTTGTTTGGATTCATAAACATAGAAATTTAGAATTTCAGCGTGGGAAAACAACTTGGAATTTGGGACCTCCAATTCCTAAGTTTAAATTCCATGTAAATAGGTGTCATTTCCCAATTTCTATGATTGAGAGTTTAAAAATAACAATTCCGTATTCAATTCCATTGTTCTTTTAGGTTAACTGACACACCCCGACCCAAATATCGGGATGTGCTGGCCGTCACGTGAGCGTGACGTAGTCATGTGCGCAGTGCGGAATCATATATAAAGATGATAAGTACTAAAATAACATAACTAGTGATAAAAGATCATTGTAAAGTGTGAAGTGTGAAGGATAAAAAAAAAAAAAAAAACATAATTTACAAGGTTCGAGCATTCTAGGTGCAATCCAGAAAGACTTAACCAAATAACCAGAATATTTACATGGATAGTGCACTGTCAGATTTGCCTTAAAACCTCGCTTGCCACCAATGCTATCTAATACCTAGAGGGGCGCAAAACAAAAGCGTGAGTGGGCAAAAACAAAGCTTTTCCAAAATCACTTCGATATAAAGTTATAACCCCTCGCCGTAAAATATATATACTTCCCAGAAAAATATATACGTACTCATACTGAAAACCAACATTCAAATATTGCCATGTCTGAATAAACCATATCCAATATCAAAGCATGCAACAATATCATCAAAGTCAATCAGGTGATATCTCAATGCATAACATGCCGGCAATGCATATAAATCAGCCAGAGTCACCTATAGTGACCTGTACGACTGAATCTATGGTTCCTCAACTAAATCCTCAATCCAAACTCTCAATCAATAACCTGCACCCATGTCGGAACCACTTGTAGTGGTCTGTACGACAAGCTGGGTATACAAAAACGCTCTGTGCTACGGTCACGTGAAGGCTGGTGACGAATCGCGGGTCACCTACAAGTTGGAACCACCTATAGTGGTCTGTACGACAGGCTGGCACCTGCCTTGAATCCAAGGTGAGCGTACGGTGCGGGAGGTAAACGATCACGTGAAAGCTAAGCCCTACTCTGGCAGAGCACAAACCCCGATGTGCAGGTAAATGAGCCATATTCTAATCTCATCAATATCACCATAATCAACATAACAAAAACACATACTCACCTGACTTACCTGGGGTCTGCAGTGCCACAACATATAATCACATAAACATAGTAATAAATATATATGGCATTCGACATGGCATTCAATTTCATAAAATCTGGGAATTAGTCAAGTATATATATATTGAAAACAAAAGCCCACTCACTGATAAGTAAACGGATCGTAGCCCCCAAGCCTCGCGTGGCTGCGCTCATTCTCGGGATAAATCTCACTTATATGTGAAACAACTATACAATTGTTAATTACGCACATAACCAACTTAGGTAATAACTTCTCATACATTGCTCAATTGGGGTGTTTGAATATACCAACATGCTCTACTCAATCCCACGAACACCCCCATATTTTTAGAATAATTTACTGAAGCCCCACGCGCCCTCACGCGCCGTCCAAGGCATGGCAACACGCTTTGCCCACAAGCGGCCACGTGCTGTGCATGCTGACGGAAACCCTAACACCGTTAGGGAATATTCCGTTAAACCTCCAGAATATTCCATTAAGGTTAACTGAAGCCGTTACATTCCGTTAGGAATATTCTGTCAACTTTGACGGAATATTCCATTGTCCCCTACCTCCAGTCACTGGAATCCGCCGCCGGCGACCGCTGCGTCGCCGGATTCTGGAAAAACATTCTAATCCTAATTTTTCACTCAATTTTCAACCAAATTTCACGAAATTAACCTCAAAATGAAGCTTAGGACAAGGGGAAGAGTTTTATACCTCTTTAAAGCTCCAAACACGACGGAATCTCGTCGAAGAAAAACCACGAAATCCGGCCAAGCTTCGAACTCCGGATCCTGACGTCCACAAACCACCAAAATTGTTCTCCGAACTTCGTGAGAAGGTTCTAAGACTCACTATAATCTCCAAATCCATTAAATCCCTCGTGATTAAAAGTATGTGAATAGTACCACTAAAAGTGGTCTCGGGTTTCAAACTAAACCAAGGGTATGGTTGGGTTCGCAAGGTTGCAAGGAACATGAAAATGGAGTTTGAAGTCTCGATCCGTGCCACGATCAAGAGGTGCAGTGTTGTCCGTAAATGTTGCAGAGGAAATGGGAGAAAACTCGAGAAGAATGAGAGAGAAAGGAAGAGAGAGAGAGAAAGAGATATGGTGTATGTGTGTATGTGTGTACGTGTACAATATTAGGGCCACACCACCAAGCCCAATTTCTAAAACAAACCCCGAAATACATACACACGTCACCACCGATACAGGAGTAAAAATGTTATTTCACGTCCCTGATACGAATATCTCGGGACGGGCTGTTACATTAACCAAACAAAAAAATTTATAAATTCTATAAAATAAAATTCCGTAGTAATTTAAAATTTCTTCATCCAAACATAGTGTTAAGCATTTTTTTATGTTTCGTACACTTCTTTTAATTTTGGCCGTTGATTCTTCTTTGATTTGTCATGGGTGATAAAAATAAAGAAAAACAAGGGTAGGCAAGACGCCAAACAAAGTGTGCAGAATGGTTACTAACTCACCATCCACTCTAGATTTAGATCCTTTATTTGCGAATTCATTTGTTTAATCTAAAAATACGTATTTTTATTTTCTTGGTTTTACTGCTTTTGTTTTTTTGAATTATATTCAATGTGCCGGGTACACGGCTCATGCACCAAATGTCATAATACGACTAATTAATTTTTTTTTATATTTTCAAATACAATAGTTGATGTACCAAACAGTGTTAGCTTATTCCATAAAAATGAAGGTTTCCCAGACTTTATACAAATATACGTCAGCATGCCAAGTTTATATACTTGAAACTTCTGGAACGTTCGCGCCCTTCCTCGATCAAATTTCCCCTTTTCTATATAAAATATCCCAAACCTTCGTTTCTCAATCATCAAATTAGAAAAGTTTCCCGAGAAAAAGTTGTTCGTCTAAGATTTCAAATCGTTGTCGTTTTCATTCAAGATTTCGAGACTCTCGTCACCCATGGATCCATTCTTCAGAAGGCATTGGCACAGTTTCGCCCCACAACATCAGTACCCGCAGACCAATTTCGCGCCACAACATCAGAACCCGCAGAACGTGAGGCAAGTCCCGGTCCAGCGCCGAGCGGACCCGTCGCCGAAGGTGGTCTCAATCCCGGTCCACTACGTCGGGACGGAGCGCAGCCGGTCGGATTCCGCGCTGAAAATCCAGAAGGCGTTCAGAGGGTTTATGGTGAGGAAAAGCGTGAGGAAGATCGCCGCCATCAGAGTCGAGGTCGGTGAGATCGAGAAGCGGATTTCGAAGCGAGAGGCGGTGGAATTGACGAGGAGGGACGCCAAGGAGCGGCTGAGGGTGAACGAGACGGTGATGAACTTGCTGTTGAAGTTGGATTCGGTGAAGAGCGTCGATTCTGGAGTTAGGGATCTCAGGAGGGCCGTGATAAAAAATGCGATTGCTTTGCAGGAGAGAGTGGACAGCGCTGTTGCTGAAAGTCCCCAAATCGACCAAACCCTAGAATTGCAATCCGAATCCCCTGTAAATTCGGATGAGACTCCGAATTTGCAGTCTTTGGAGTTGGAATCGGCAGCCGAAGCCCACATCGAAACTGTTCCACACGGCAATGCGTGGGTGTGCAGAGAGGAAGAAGGCGTTGTGAGGAAGAAGGCATGCTGCTGCGACTACAGAAAAAAATCCTATAATCTAGCATTTTGATTATCCTTTCCCCCTTTGGAGATAATTGTAAACAAAAAAAATCTTAGTTAAATACAATTTATTTTCACAATACTTCCTACAATTTAACAATGATTATCTACGATTTAATATATTATTCTCAAAATGGTTGAAAATATTTTTAAATCTTACGAAATCAAACGTACCAATAGGGTTTTCTACATTAACAGAAAATAGGACTAACAACAAAACGTGCCAATAAATAATGTGTATGAAATCGAACGTACCAAAATCAAAAGTAATGTACCAATCAATGTTTTTTACAAATTAAAACGTATCTAACGGCAGTATACACATAATATGTTGTACCTAATAATAGTTTGTCAACAACTATAAGTAAAAAAAAAAAAAAAAAAAGCAAAGAAAAATAGTTTGACAAAAAAAAAATATGGAAAGATTCAGTGTTCTAAAAATCAGCCTAGGCGCTGGGCGATGGTCGGCCGAGGGGATTAACGCAAAATCGGGACAGGAATTAGGCAGCCTAGGGGGCGAGTGGCCTAGGTGGTCCAGTAATTTCAATTTTGTTATGCTTTCAAGAATGCAGATCAGCTGCATTTTTGCCTTTCTGGGTTTCTTTTGGTTCTCTGTTTGGCGAAGAGGAAAGATGAGGACGATGACAGTCTATCTCTTCCTTTCACACCACGTGACCACTTTACACACTCTTCTTATTTA
The DNA here is from genome assembly GCA_024362995.1 of Heteromeles arbutifolia. Classification (NCBI taxonomy): domain Eukaryota; kingdom Viridiplantae; phylum Streptophyta; class Magnoliopsida; order Rosales; family Rosaceae; genus Heteromeles; species Heteromeles arbutifolia. Next base: position 29,339,742 of record JANCRC010000006.1, read on the forward strand.
ATTTTTTTTCTTGGTTTCTCTCCAATCAAATTTGGACAGCTAGCATCAAATTGCTTGCTTTTGTAAAAAGCCATTGGCTGTCAGTTCTAGCTGATTTTTCTCCTACAAAATGATGGGTGTGTCAGGTTGAAGATGTCATTACCATTAAGCATTGGTGCAGAGTTCCCATCTTTATGCGTTCACATCCACATATTTGACATAAATTAATGGTAATGATGGGTGTGCCCTTTCCACATCCACATATTTTGACATAAATTAATGGTAATGATGGGTGTGCCCTTTCCACATCCACATATTTTGACATAAATTAATGGTAATGATGGGTGTGCCCTTTCCACATCCACATATTTGACACCTTTATTTCTCTTTAAATTCAACATAAATTAATATGATCTCTAAAAAATATTATTATGAACCACCCATATTGACATCAGAATTTTCTCTTTATTATGAACCATCCAACCCAACACGTGGGATTATTACTTTTATTTTTTTTAAATTAGATATAATCATTCAAAATGTTTTAAGTTATATGACATATATGCTTAATGTGTTTTTTAATTTTGGATTTGTTAGATACTGTTTTATTTATTTTATCATTCTTTTATTATCTTATCCATGAATTTCATACAAGTATAATTTTTTGGAAGTGTTAATATGCACTTATTTACAAGATATACAAGAAATTTACCTAAATCCGCCTAGGCGGGCCTAGACCTCACCTAGCCGCCTAGGCGCTAGGCGCCAGCCCGCTGCCCCAATTAGCGCCTAGCGTTTTTTAGAACAACCATTTGAAAAAAGAGATAATATTTAATGTTTGTAGAACAAAAAAATTATTTTGATCGAAAAATTATAATTGGATAAAGAGATAATAGAGTTAATAACTATTATCCCACTAAATAAGGGGAAAAAACGCATAAAAAACTTAAGAGGATAAATTTAGAAATTAATAATTAACATTTTATTTTAAGAAAATACAATAATAACATGTAACTTATTTTAACAGAAAATAATGAGGTGTCTATTGGTCAAAGCACTTTAATCAAATTTTAAAAAGGCACAAATGTTTGGTCTAAAAGATATAAAAAAATTGTAGGGGATTCTAATTTTCCCTAAATAAAAATAAAAACAAAATTATAGCTCATGGGCCGTGTTGTGGTTAGTTTTGCGATGGATAGAATGCAAGACTCAAACCAAGCCCAATCTGTTCACTTTGCGACGACACTGCGTTTCAGTCCAGTTCGCAGTTGACGGCCATAAAACGCAAAAGCCAAAAATAAATAAAAAATTCGTTGGCTTTTTGACAGTTTAGTCATGAAAACCTTTCTTTAACGCCTTTTCCCCAGAAGCTGAAAATAATATTTAATATTATTTAATTCAAAACTTTGTTTAGTTTCAAATAAACTTTGATTTTTTCTACTAAACAAGCAACCCGAAATCTTTTACTTGGTTAGTTGATTTGGCTGTTCTGATCACCACCCAAACACTCACCCTTTTCCTCTCTCCTCTCTCTCTCTCTCTCTCTCTCTCTCTCTGCTCTCAGTGTCGTTGTTCAAAACTCTTCTGCGAAACCCTAGATTCTCTGAATTTCAAAAATTCAATCCTGAAGTCACAATCTCCCTCTCTCTCTATTGGAGCTCCAATCCAGTACGCGCTTCTTCTCCCTCTCTCGATCTCCTCTCCCCCTCCCTCCAACTTCCTCACTTTTCGATGGCCGAAGGCAAGCTCGATCTGCCCGACGATCTCCTCTCCTCCAAACCCTCCGATCAGTCCTGGACCTCCAAAGGTACTTCCGCCGTTTCAGTTTTCTGCTGCAATTTTATTTCTTTAGCAATTCAATTTTTTTTTCGATTTGGGTATTCATTGGATTTGATCGATGTGAAGCTAATGTACGGTGAATGGTTACTGATCTGGAGCGTTTAAGTATGTTTTGGACCAGTTCATTTTCGATTTCTTTCGGCATCAGCGTCCTTAATTTCGGCTTCCTGCATCTTGAGCTATTCGAATTTTTACGTTTTGGTTGAATGTTTCGTGTATTAGATTTTGTTCAAATCAGTTTTTCTTCTCTCGTTTTTTGTTGTTGTAATTTTAGCATTCGAACTCAATCTTTAACACTAATGTGTTGTAATCCTTAGTGTTTTTACTATCGCCGTATTGAATTATCCTATTGATTCTGTGTTCTGTATTTCATTGATCTTTATATTTTAAGATCAAGTAAAGAAATTTGCACGTGCTACAGTCCTTGGATTAGGCTCCAATTTGTAGTGCAATCATGAATGTCAAGAATTATTGAGATTTATTCTGGTGTGCAATGAAAGCGAATCTAGGGAGTTAGTATTCCTAGTAGTTCAAGTGGTTACTATTATTAAGCCCTCACGGTTTTGATTATTTTCGTTGGAGTTCACTAATGGCTGCTATAGTTCTCTCCTCACCAGAAACGCTATTTGAATTGCAGTTCCACTATTATATCTTTATTTGCAGTTAACAAAAATGTACAGTTCCTTTATGGTTCATCTAGTGTAACGGGGTCAGCGACTTTATTACTGGATTAGTGTGGGGCATTGAGTGGCTTTGTAATGAGAGCATAAACATAGATTTGTGTTTTAATATGTGTTCGTGTTTTGGCAGTTGAAGCCTCTGGAGGAAATGATGAAGAGAAGGTGCTTATCAGGTCATCTGATGACTCGAAAGGTGAGCTTTGTTCAAGTTTTTAGCATTAATTTCATGAGCTGTAGAGTCGATTAAGTAATATATTTTGCTTCCCCCTATTTGTTGTTTGTTTCGTCTCACTTTCATCTGATTTTGTATTGCTAATTTATAAATTTTGCAGATCCAGCTGCCTCAGAGAGCATACCTTTGTCACCCCAGTGGCTTTATGCCAAACCCAGTGAGTCTAAGCTGGTATGTGTTCTAGAGACTGAATTTCTTTTAGTGTTAATTGACTTTTTATTTGGTATATGTTCTTCTGTTATCTCCCTGAATCAGGATTAGTTGTAGTTAATTCAATCCTCTGGACGTATTAAAAGACTTTGTACTTGGAACTGTGCAGCTGCTTTCTTCATACTCTGATTTTATCTGCATATAGTGAAAACTCAACATATAATCAATCTACAGCCATTTAACCCTGGATTACTTGGAAATTGACAACTTGGCTGACTAGTCATTAAATTGGCTGTATATTACAGGAAATGCGCGGCCCAAGTTCCCTTGGAAACTCCACTGATAGCAACCAGAAGGAAGGTTGGCGTTTGGAAGGATCTGATGACAAAAAAGATTGGAGGCGGCCTGCCACTGAAAGTGAAAGTAGCCGTCGTTGGCGTGAAGAGGAAAGAGAAACTAGCTTGCTTGGTGGTAGAAGAGACCGAAGGAAACCAGAACGCCGTGTCGACAGTGTTCCAGTGAGAGACACAACTGACAATAGGGCACTGCCTGCATCTGAAAGGTGGCATGATGGCCGTACTTCTGCACATGAAGCACGGCGTGATAGCAAATGGTCATCAAGGTGGGGTCCTGAAGACAAAGAAAAGGAGTCTCGAACTGAAAAGAAAACAGATGTGGAGAAGGAATATGCTCACAGTAACAGTGACAATCAATCCCTTGGAGGTAACAACCGTTCAGCTTCTGAGCGCGAGTCAGATTCTCGGGATAAATGGAGGCCACGCCATAGGGATCTTCACTCTGGTGGGTCAAATGCTTACCGTGCTGCACCTGGATTTGGACTTGAAAAAGGACGGGTGGAGGGTTCAAATTTGGGATTTACCCTTGGAAGAGGGAGGGCATCTGGTGTCGGGAGATCATCGGCAGGTGTTATTGGCTCTGCTCCTTATGGAAAAAGTGAAAGTGTCCCTGGGAAACCTAGGCACTCAGCTGATAGTTTTTGCTACCCAAGGGGAAAGCTTCTTGACATTTATCGTCAGCGAAAGCTTGATCTATCTTTTGCTACCATGCCAGATGAGATGGAAGAATCGCCTCCTACAACTCAAGTGGGCTTTGTGGAGCCATTAGCTTTTCTAGCCCCCGATGGTGAAGAGGAGGTAAGAGATAGGATTGGGCATCTTGTGAATGTGGACTATTTTTCTTTAACGTACTGATTCTTCTATGGTTTTTAACTGGTTCGTGTATTGCTAATAGGCCATCCTCAGTGATATATGGAAGGGAAAGATTACAAGTAGCGGGGTAGTATACAATTCATTTAGAAAGGGAAGATCAACTGAAATCAATACAGGTATTTTCAACTCAATAGTTCCCAATTTGTGTCCATTTTTGGAACTGGGATGTCTAATTTGTAAAACACTAATTCTCCAGGTGGCGGAGACTTGGAAGCTGTTGATGGAGTTCTGGGTATTTTGCCCTCGAGCATCGCCGAAGAGACAAACAATATCTTGCAGGAGTCTGCAAATGCTGATGATTATGGGACTTCATGGAATTCTGGTGCACAAAGGAATGTGGTTGATGGTGAGTTGCAGTTCATTTCTGATTTGGCATGTTGTCTGTTGTATTGAACTATATGCAGGTATTGTTGACTGGAACATCTGAACAGTCTACTAATTTTATTGCAGAAAAAGATGTCAGTCATAAAGAATGGGAAACCAAATCTAGCACAGAAAAGGACCTTGATGGATTTTCTCTAACATTTCAGAAAAGTAATGGTATCTGCAGTGACGTTGAGACTGATGGTGGCAGTAGGAAAAATGCAGATTCTTTTTTATCTGGCCATTCTTTGTCGAATGACATTGAGTTTGCAACTTCTGACTTAAGATCAAAACTTCACGATGGTTCAAATACTCTCTATGCTTTTGGCTCGTCTGAGCAGAATCTGAATAATAACTCTCGGGTGAAAGAGTTAGAAAGGGATGTCCCTCCTGAGGATTTATGTTTGTATTACCTTGATCCTCAAGGGGCGGTTCAGGGACCGTATTTGGGGGTAGACATTATTTCATGGTTTGAACAAGGGTTTTTTGGGACAGACTTGCCTGTTCGATTGGCAGATACTCCTGAAGGAACACCTTTCAAAGAATTGGGGGAGGTCATGCCGCATCTGAAAGTTTGGGATGCGCATGGGAATATTGTAAATCCAACTTCTCATATAGAAGAATCAAGTGGCTCCTTAGGGAATATAGAGTCTAGCTTACCTTCTTCCGCTCCAGATTCAGAAATGACTACATTCGTGGGGAATGACTTACGGGGGCCATTGACTGATCTAAATAGCTTTTCAACTCTGCATATTCGACCTAGAAATTCTGAGCCTGAAGCTCCACTACAACTGCCACATTCAACGGGTCAAAGCTTTAATGATTTTTGTGCGGAAGATGAAGGTTTGTCTGTAATAATAAATTCTTTTTGGTCTGTTTATTGTGCTGACAAATGGTATTTCCCTTATCTCATCCTATTTCATCTTTAATTTTCCAGATATTGTGTTTCCAGGAATACCTGGAACCACCAGCTATTCTACTGCAAGATCCTCTGGAACCATTCATGATTCTATTGAAAATTCTATTGGCCACCTTCCTTCCCCAACTGAGCTGACAGAAACTGGTGTGCCTATTCAGAATGATGACAAGTTGCACCCCTTTGGCTTGCTTTGGTCTGAGTTAGAAGGCGGTCAAACAAAACAAGTCAAGCCTGCCAATAGGCCTTCTAACATGGGGAGGGCTGTTCCATTTAGTGGAATTTCTGATACAGCGATTCTTGCTGAGACATGGTCTGATGTTCATAGAAAAAATGCAGTCTCTGATACAAACCTGTATCAAGACATGGTAGCCCCTCGTCAATTGGCACACATGGAACAGGAACCCAGTCATTATGATTTAGCGGAGCAGCTTATGTCACAGCAAATTCGACAGCAGCAGCTCCAACAGCGGAATATGTTGTCTAGTTTTGGACACTTGAATGATGCAGCATTAGAGCATTTGCCAAGTCAGAATCTTATCCACCAACAGTTAGCCAACCATTCTTCAGCAGATCTGGATCATCTTTTGGCACTTAAGATGCAACAGCACCGGGAGGCTCAGCTCCAGCAACATCAGCAACTGCAACAGCAGCAGTTTCATCAACAGCAGAAGCTTTTACAGGAGCAACAGCAGTCCCAAGTGCAACAGGTGCTTCTTGAACAACTGCGTCGTGGTCAAATGCATGATCCTGCGCTTAGGCAGCCACACGTTGATCCTGTCAGAGCAAACAACGTTCTTGAACAGGTTCTATTAGAGCAGCGCCTTATGCATGAACTCCAACAACGGTCTCACCATTTTCCAAGGCATGTTGATCCATCTTTGGAGCAGCTTGTCCAAGCGAAGTTTGGTCAGTCACCACCACAAGCAGATTTTCTTGATCTACTGTCTCGTGCGCAGCATGAACAAATTCAATCACTGGAACATCAGATGCAAGCCAGGCAGATACCAACGGGGATGAGACAGAGGATGGAAGACGACAGACATGGTGGTTCTGTCTGGCCAGCAGATGAATCAAATCAGTTTTTGAGGACCCATGCTGGTGCTCAGCGAGCTCACTCTTCCGGATTTAGTCCTTTAGATTTTTATCAGAGGCAACAGAGGCCATCCCATGAGGAGCAGCTTAGCCAACTTGACCGTAATCTTTCATTGCAGGATCGACTTCAGCAAGGGTTTTATGAGCCTGCCTCTCATCCGTTTGAGCGGTCTATGTCACTGCCTGCTGGGGCACAAGGGATGAACTTGGATGCTGTAAATGCCATGGCTCGTGCTCAGGGCTTGGATATGCAGGATTCCCTTGGACGGATGCCATCAGGTGGTCAATTGGGAACATTTTCATCTGGCATCCATTCTCATAATCCTCATCACCCTCTTCCTAACCAATTTCATGCTTCACATTTGGATGCAATTGAGGGTCACTGGCCCGAGAAGAATGAACAGCTAGAAAATGATTGGATGGACTCTCGGTTTCAGCAGTTGCATATTAATGCTGAGCGGCAGAAAAGGGAGTCAGAGATCAATATTCCTTCTCAGGATCGAGGTTTATGGATGTCAGATGGATTGAATGAAGAGCATTCAAGGAGACTATTGATGGAGTTACTTCATAAAAAATCAGCCCATCAACCTGCTGAGTCATTGAATGTCAACAATGGCACGTTCTCTGATAAGAGGCCTTCATCTGGCATGTACTCTGGTTCAAGCTCTTCAAGTCACCCATTCAGTCTTCATTCAGACCAAGAAGCAGGTCTAAATAATTCATTTCGAGTAGGATCGTATGGTTCAAATCATATGGAGCTCCCACAGGAAGAGCGGGCCAGCAGCATGGAAAGCAATGAAAAGTTGGTGTATAGATCTGATTCTGGAGCATTGGTTGAGAGAGAGTCATTCTTGGCTGGCATCAATGCTACGAGTCAGCCGATTTACACAAATTCTAACATGAGTAGTAAGTCTTCTATCAGTAGAGAGGTTTCGGAGTTGGAGGGAAGGAAGCGTGGGACGAAGAGTGAGGGGATCATTAGGGGACAAGCGTTTGACGCTCGAGAACGAATGGTTGAACAAGCAGGGTTGGCTGCTCCAGATTATGAGGAGAGGTCAGCAAATTCCCTTAACATGCGTTCGTCATCTGGTGTTTCAGGTATTTCTTGTTGCTTCTTTTTAATATTGACGCACTACATAATGCTCAAAATTGTTCATGTAAGAGTTTTGGTTTTCTAAATTTTGCTTGTTCCCATGGGGGAATGTAGGCTTTCATAGCGATAAGATTGGCCGAAGTAATTCATTTGCAGAAGAAACAACCAGGGATCGGTACATATATGACCTTGCTCTTATTGGTCCCTTGTCTTGATCATCCAAATTCTTATGGAAATTCTTCAGAGCATGTATAGAAGTAATTCCTTTTCTTTCCTTTTCCGGTACAATGCCACAGGGTTCCAGCCCCATCCAAAAGTCAAGATAATATTCTGCTGAGACGACCTCCTGTCTCAAGCGCTTCAGCATCCCACGAAGGATTGTCAGAACTGATCTCTAATCCAGTCTTCCGAGGAAAAAGTGCAAGTGCTGCTTCAGATGGTATGTACATCTAGCTCTCTAGTTGTTTCTTATCTTGGTACGACCGGTTTGAGGTCGGTCTAGTTGCTTATCTCAAAGGTTAACAACTTTATAGCTCCACCTACGTTGTTCTAACCCTTTGTGGCAATGTGGGAAGATTCTTAATTACAATCAGATTGACAAATACTGGTTTTTCTGAAATCTACAGGGGGGAGGCAAGACCCCGTTGTTGTTCATCCAGTAAACCAAGGTCCTGATGCCTTGCCGTCATCTTTAAAGAAAGAAATGCAATTTCGCCATACTTCATCCGCCAGCGATGCTGATGTGTCAGAGGCTTCATTTATGGATATGCTTAAGAGTAATACCAAGAAGCTGGCTCCGACGGATGCTCATGCGACAGCGGGAGAAGATGCAATGCAAGGGAGCCGGAGTGGCAAAAAGAAGGGAAAGAAAGGGAGGCAAATCGATCCTGCCCTCCTTGGTTTTAAAGTTACCAGCAACCGGATAATGATGGGCGAAATCCATCGCATAGATGATTAGCCCCCGATTGTTGTGTAATTTATGTGTAAATCTCCGTTTCATGATTGTCTCGTATAGGTTTAGAACACTCGATGTAAAGCATCTCCGGGTGAAAATTCTTTTATTTTTTCTCCCCCTCTATATCCATAGTGATTTGATAAAGATCGATTTATCAGCGATCTGAATTTCAAGGATAGTGATCCAATGATACATCTGTATAAATGGAAATTAAAACATAGTCGAAGTTGGGATAATATCAGTATGATTATCGTCACACTTATCGGCCTTTCACGGGCGCATATTTGCTTACATTTTGAACTTAGGAAAGCCATTGATTTCGGAAGAGTTGCAACGCTGTTCTTCCCATGATCCACTCCAACTCCGAAGACGATAGCGGCACTCGATTGACGATGAGAGAAACGGCTTCCTTGGCTCCTTTATAGCCACACTCGGGAACAACATATGGAAAATCACTGCAATGAAGACTATTAGTGTTAGAATCTGCTTCCTGCCCGATCAAGAAGGAAGCAATTTGTTTCAAATTTCAATCCAAAGAAACAAGAGAAACACGGCTACCTGCCCCACATGACGCGGTTAGCACCAAAGCTCGACACGACTTGGGACAGCGAGTGAGATAAATCCTCGTATGGAAATGGCATTCTCGACACCCGGAACAGCGCACTGAATTTGACATAGACCTGGCCACGAAAATATCACGTTATGCTTAAGAATCAGACTATCAATGTAGGTGAACTGTAAGTTGGGGAACAAAGAGAAGTGAACAGGCATTGGACAGAGATGCCAAAGTGGTTGCAAGGATTCATGACTCTGTTTTATACCCGATCCAATAATCTAGTCGTTTTCACTCTCCTCGGTCAGCAGATATGTAACTATGAGAAGGTATTCTGGAGCCTTTTTACCTGTGGGAATCTGGATAGCTGTAAAAGTGCAGAGAAAGCGAGCTTTTCCTCATCGTTTCTGCAAGAGAAGAACTTTAAAGTAAGAAGAGTTGCAAATGGTCTGCGGAAACATTGATTCTTTGTAGCAAAGTAAATTACAGGAAAACTCACATTGGTGGTTTGCAGAAAGCCAAATGATCAAGCAATACAGCTGTTGATGGAAACTCCGTGCACAGCTCCTCAATTTCTGATATATGCAAACCGAGGCCCTGAATTACCCATTTTTTTGGTAAATAAACATGTCTGAAACTCCAATAGCACCCAACTCCTCCCTGCCCTCTCCCACTGACGCGCACACAGAAAGAGTAATAGAACAAAAGGTTGCAAACCAATTTTCCAAAGATAATAAGAAAGGATAAGGAATACCTTCATACACATGAAACCAACTGGTACTCCAAGTTCTCCTGCCTTAGAGAACATTGCCTTTCCCACTTCATTGGTCATCTGCAGAAACCCTCAAATGTTATCACTTTAGGAGGAACTTACTCCATATTTTGTGGCGTTTCACCGGGATATGTACATCTTAAAACATGTAAAGAAGTCCAAAAGTAATTAAATTACCTGTTGGCCAGAAGGCCACAAATATGGATTGAAGCGAACGGCACGATAGTTATCCTAGCATAAGAGAAACTTTTGTCAAAGTAATTCCTTGAAGACATTAGAGATAAATCAGATTAACATTAACATTATAGGAAATTATCCAGAGACCTTCAAAATGAGATTTTCAAGCTGCTTAATCCCACTTCCATCTTCAGCTGGATTTGCTAGACAACAACCGACAAATTTAGAAGGGTACTTCTTCAACACACTGTCCCAAGATAAAAGCAATAAGGTTTAGGCTATAACCTCAAATGATATGTTGTAAAGAACTATAAATGTGGAAGATACAACTTAGATGGAGCATGATAAGAAGTGTCGGACATGGCGTGATGAACTTTTGACCATTAGCCTTTGTTGATTAGTTCTGAAATTCAAGTCTACAAGGAATGCAAAATGCATGAGGTGGGAATTGGGAGTTTGTATTCTGTGAGACATGACAGTAATAATGTTATTGCTGCGATTTGGCAGTTGAGCCGTCTAGCTACTGGGTTTTAGAGTCGAAACAAAGATCAAGTACCATACAGATATTTTTCCCATGTCAACTAAAGCTTCATGACTTTATTGTTAACGTGACTGACATTATTTCAAGTAATCTATCTTACTATAGTAGGAGAAATCGGAGAAGAATAACTTCGACATCGGTAGGAAGAAAGATCAAACGGAAACAGACCTTGTCACCAAAGAATGATCAAATTTGTGATTAATGGGCTGCACGATAAGTGCACCGTCAACACCTGCTTCTTCCATACACTGGAATGGAAAAAAATCAATCATATAATTTCAACTAAAATATCATTAGATCAAACAAGAAATACACACAAAAGAGACAGCTTGATGAAAGTCATATGATCACACCTGAAGCAAGAAATCGACATCTCCAGGCAAAGTGGGTTCTTGGCCAGGAAAGTAAGGGTATTTAGCCGCAGCCTACAAAACCCAAAATTCCAAATACCATATTAACTTGAGAAAAATCAATAAAAAATTAGTAGAGACTTGCAGAGCAGTTAAAAACTTTGGTGGGTTTCACTTTTACCTCTTGAGGGGATGCCCACACATGCAGATGTGAATCTATGATTTTGGGTTTACTGGCAGTGGAAGCCATTGAAGCAGCAGCAGAAGCAGAGGCATAGAGCCGGGTCTTTGTTGAAATGTGGGCAAATGGTCGCGTACGTTTAAGTCGTACCAAAGCGAGTGCAGCTGGAGGTGAAAGCAGAAGAGATGTGACCCTCGCTGCCGTTGCCATTGGATTATGACTATAAACTGTTTCACTGCTTCAGTATCACATATATGATACACACCCGGCCCATTCTGGGCCCAATTATCAGCAAACATAGCAATCCACAAAATATATTTAAACTGGTTTTTTTTCAGTTCAATGCAACAACAATTTAAAAAAAAAAATTTGTTGCAATTAATCACCTAAAGCTTCAAATTGTCTCACAGTTTACTATATATTTCTATTTCTATCTACTTTCCATCAAAAAAGTGACACGCGACAAGAATATACACACGATTTTCAATGCCAATTATGTCATTCACTTTAAAGAATACGAATTTAACGAGTATTAGAACAAAAATGTTAAAAGCTTTCTTGAAAGAAAAAGAGCCTACATAATCAATCTTTCGCCGCAATAAAATGTACGTTGGATGACAGGTTTCAGGTACCTAGTAACATGCAAAAATGCCCTTGAAAAAGAGTGGTAATGAAGAGTATGGAGGCCAATTTGTGCAAAACAACAAAAGCTTGAGTGAAAGAAAATTGTAAAACAATATAGTTGTCTAGTAAATTAGTAATTGCACAAAATTGAAAATTTTAAAATATCAAGAGGATGCATTTGGCATTTTTGGAAAAGTTGAGCGTTACATTTGTAATTTTGGAGGCATTGCATTGGTGTTGGTGGTGAGTCGGTGGGCTTCTGGCTGGCTTCACTCTCGAATTCATCGCTTCTTTGCAACAAAGAAGGAATATACCATCCATAAAATTACAACAGCCGCATTGAGCCTTATCACCACACTGCACAGAAAAGCTTCAGCAGCAGCGGCAAGGTAGCTTCAATGGCGACTCCGTTGACCACCCTGGTAAAAACCCATCTTCTCTCTTCCCCTGTTTGATTCCCGAGAAGGCCCAAATGGAAAATTAAGTAAAAAGTTTTACTCTTTTGTGCTTTTTCTTTCGCAGTCAAATGTTGGTTCGCTTCCGGCTTCTCGCAGCGTGTCTCAGATCGGAGTTTTGACCCCTACCTGTTCTTCGGTCGCAATCCCATCGTCGTCTAACAAAACGGCGTCGTTGTCCTCCAGCTTATTCTCCAGGTCGTCGCGCTTGTCCTCTCTGACATTCTCTTCGAACCCTAGTTCCCGGAAAAGGACCAGTCTTGCTGGCTCAGTCCGCGCCAGTGCTGAGGTTAGCATCGAAAGCTTCGATTTTTTTTTTAAAAAAAATTATTAAAAATTCAAGTTACCGCTTTCAGTAAGCTTATAACGTAATTTGAGTTTCTTTTGGGAATTGTAGGAAGCAACTTTGCAATCAAAAGTGACCCATAAGGTGTATTTTGATATTAGCATTGGGAACCCAGTTGGGAAGCTTGCTGGAAGGATCGTGATTGGATTGTATGGCGATGATGTGCCTCAAACCGTGGAGAATTTCCGTGCGCTTTGCACAGGTTTTACGATTTTCCTGGGTTTTGTTTATGTCTTTATGTAGTGTCATTAATATAAGTGACATCTTGATTGAATGTGCTTTCATATGAATTGTGTCTTTATTAGGTGATAAGGGCTTCGGGTTCAAGGGGTCCGCGTTCCATCGTGTGATCAAGGATTTCATGATTCAAGGAGGGGATTTCGATAAAGGCAATGTGAGCGCTCTTCCCAGTCTTGTAAACTCGTAGTTTCTGGTTTATTTTTATGGATTGCCACATTGGTTGACTATACATTTAACAGTGATATATGCTATAGGTTTTTTAGTTCCATATTGACTCGATATAAGGTTTCGATATTACTTGGAAAACCAGTCTATCAATTATAAGGAAATGATAATGGCTCACTTTAAGCCAAACAACGTTTGCAAGATTAAGTTAAAATATATTAAAACAGATAAACAATTTGGGATTTGCTAGAACTGTTTTGAACTTACGATAGTTTGAATAGGTCTCTTTTCTAATTCGGGATTTGCTTTGCACATAAATGGCTGGTTGACCATTTTGGTTATCCAGTATTAGACTTCTTCCCATATGTATTGGCTCATATTCTCAAAGGTATGTAGGTTAGATAAATGCTGGTAAGCAAAGTACTTTCTCCCTGCTAGTAAAAAAGGAGCTTGAATTACTGAGAATTGGAAGCAGTTGACTAAACTAGGGAAGTAGCTAGACCGGGGTTGTTTGAAGTACCCATTTGGCCTTTCAATCGTAGCTAACAGCCTCATATGCATTTCCAAAGACTTGCCTTGCATCTTTGTTGGCTATTTCATATTCTTATTAACTGCTTACTTGTAACATTTGCTCATGCTTTTTTTTTCAATTATTTGGAAGGTTTTCATTTTTTGTTTTTCTTTGAGGTTATCATTTGTTGGGTGGACGTGACAGTGAAATTACAATTCTGGAAACATATTTCAGGGCACTGGAGGTAAAAGCATTTACGGACGTACTTTTAAAGATGAGAACTTCAAGTGTAAGTTATTCTTTACTTCTCATGCCTCATAGTAGTTTATCAATAATCATTCATGTATTTCTGGATTTTTACATCAAGGAAAACTCCCGTAATCTATGAACTGCCTTTTATTGACGAGAGATTTAGTCTCTGATGTAATATGAGATTGAATATGGTTGCGACCACTTTTGACATTATAAATTATAGATTTCTAAATGTCATTGCAGTCATAATTCTTGAATGAATGATTTTGCAGTATCTCATACTGGACCAGGAGTTGTTAGCATGGCCAATGCAGGGCCAAATACCAATGGGAGCCAGTTCTTCATATGCACGGTCAAGGTAAGAGTCATTCATTCTCTATATCGTACTCGTAGAATCAATTTGGCTAAGAATGCTATGGCATGAAAGTTTGAAGCCTCATCTAATCGTGGTTCAACGCAATTCCCTAGCCTGGAAAATTAAGTAGATTTATTAGTTTATTCTCAGAAGGTGGTTGTGTGGTTGTAGGCTTAGAAGAGGTGGCATTTTGTAACTTGATATATGCTTATATGTAATTATTTGTTCCAGACACCGTGGCTAGACAACAGGCATGTCGTTTTTGGGCAAGTGGTGGAAGGCCTGGACGTTGTTAAACTAATTGAGTCTCAAGAGACAGACAGAGGTGATCGTCCTACAAAGAAGGTGGTGATTGCCGACTGCGGAGAGCTGCCGGTGGCCTGATTTGGAAACGTGGGCTTTTGTATTATGTACCCCAGTATGAGGATTCAGTTTGTTTGGTGGATTAGTCCTGCAGGCTGCAGTACGAAATGTCGCCTTTTTTTCCATGAATCTCTATTAATATTAGAGTTTGATTACCGGGAATTATAGCCAATTAGAGCGAAAATATTATGTTGATGAATGCTGCAGGATTGAGCTTCTCTTTACTCTAATAATTTGGTTGGGCCTTGAAAATGTTGGGCTGAGGATGGGGTTGGGCTTGGCTTTATCGGGCCTAAACAGAATTACCGGTCAAATGTATTCTTTTGGAAGTCCAAAGTGACCATTGTAGTGAAGTGTGGGGTGTGGTTGAGAAGTACACGTACAAATATGCAATAAGTTGTGGCATACCTACGGTTGGGTTCGTACACTACTAGGCCGCCTCTGTTTTAGCAAAAAAATAATTTGGTTTGAATTCGTCTTTGGTGAAAATCGAACCTAAGATCTTTAACTTATAAGTGAAGAAGAATACTACTAACCATTGTACTAAATGGATGAATTGTTGATTTGTATTTAGAAACTGGATGTATCTGCTAATGACTTTGGAAAAACAATATAGCACATGACCTCGGATGCAGCCTGCTGAGATAAATTTTAATTACGTGAACCACACATCTATTACTACCATAAGAAATCATGGGATTCTTCCTATTTACATCCCAATGTTCTATACATAATTTGAGTTTAGTTTTGTGTGTATACAAAAGTTGCATTGTTTACGAACTAGTTTATTTGAGACGACACTTTGAGTGATATTTTGCTAATATTTTTTCTTGCTTTTCGATATTGAAATACGTTTGGATATTTTGATTTTACGTTAAGCCATAATATCTTAAGATAATTTGGACGGAAAGCATCCCGACGAAAAAGCGAGTAACTATCATTGAAGATTTCGTAGATATTAAAATGTGGCTAAATGCAGGCATGTGCTTCTAAATTGAAGGACAAAACACGTGGAAGGGCAGAGCAAAGGTGGCCCTCTTCTTTAAGGAGGAGGATTGTCTGTCCTTCCATACCTCATGTTTTGTGTGGTCACGCTTAAGTCACGTCAATATTTTATATTTTTTTTATAGAGATAATAAGGCAAAAATAAATAGTAATATAAAATATTAATGTAGCTTAACGGTGGTGACCGCACAAATAAGAGGGCATGGGAGGGCACCGAAAATGGGAGGGCAGACAATCCTCCTCCCTTCCTTCTTTAAAGCAAACATTCCCCGTACAACTACAATTGATGTATGAATTATGATACCACTCAAATTAGTGGTGAGTGCAGTTAAAATCTTCGCCCCCAAAATGAAAACAAATATGTATACTCTGCTGGCAACCCAAAATTCTACCTGATTCTCCCGTTGTTGGAATATTGGGACGGTTAATCTTCCTTTTATTACTGAAAATATAAATATAAATAATTTAAAGATATATAATAAAATGTTATAATTTGTATAGGTAGTGCTATCCACACGTCTTTTTCTACTTTTCACATACGTCTTAATTTCGGACCGTCGAATTGAATGTATTGAAGAAAGATCAATACCAAAAATAACAAAAGCATGTACAAAATAAAAATGAGTGGAAGAAGATAATATAGGTGGGGAGATTATACAATGAAATGTGCATAGCAGCACTGTATGAATAAAGAGAGCATTTTTGCTCACCATCATTTAATGTGGTGTATGCTCACCATTCTATTTATCACCATTAGATGAGTTTAAATTTCAAGATTTGTGTAGTGGATAAGCACAAATCTCAAAATTCAAACTCATCTAACGATGATAAATAGGGTGGTGAGCATACACCACATTAAATGGTGGTGAGCAAAAATGCACTCATGAATAAAAGGTCTCTCTGCCTATACTATTCACAACTTGGCGCACGCCCGTCGAGGCGGATTCGATACGATCCCGACCACGTGACCCTGTGGTGGACCATCTCCATCCATTGCCCAACTCCGTTTCAATTTAAATTTTTTGTCTTGGAGGGCCCATCCCCTGCATGCATGGCCCCTCGCCAGTGGTCCACGGCATCAGAATACAGCAGCGGGGTCCCACATGTACTGGCTGCTCTCTGCCCGGCCACGACCGCGCCACGTCG
This sequence comes from Heteromeles arbutifolia, assembly GCA_024362995.1. Lineage (NCBI taxonomy): Eukaryota > Viridiplantae > Streptophyta > Magnoliopsida > Rosales > Rosaceae > Heteromeles > Heteromeles arbutifolia. The sequence goes on from JANCRC010000006.1 coordinate 29,356,309, forward strand.
CGGGAAGAGTCTGAACGAAAGCATCACCAGCACGAGCAGCTATAAAAAAGATGCTAAAAAACGACAGTAAAATTGGAAAGCGACGGATCATGTGGGCGTGGAGATTCGTGACGCGCCCCCGTTGAGATTCTGTCGGTGTTGGACTTTTCATTCATTCAGTTAAACTCATGTCGTTTTAATTCCCATGACAGAATCATTATGCTCATCATAATCATCATCCACCCAATCAATCAGTCTTGATTGCGTCTTAATTACTTCGTCATGACGTTTGATTTCCCTTATCATTTGCCGCCCCTCCTTCCATAAATATTCACAATTTCCTTTTCAATGGGTTTATTCCCCCATTTTTCTTTCTTCTTTTTTTGTCAATTCCATTTTTTTTTCCTTCTTCAATGTTATTATGAAGCATATTATAATTGGAGAATGGTATAACAAGGGTTCGAGCAAGCGGGATCACTGCTTCAACGGCCCAAATATGACGGTTCATTCACGTACAATTTTGGATACTTGTCAAAGTACAAACAAGAGAAACTTCAATTAGATTGTTTGAATAGAATAATTTTCAGAACAAATAACTGCACGTGATCGAGTGAGACCATAATACAGGAAATCTCATGCTTTATGAGAGATACCTTACAGATAACTTATCAGAAATTCCAACTCCAAAAGAATTTCGTGTGAAGGTAATTATTAAATAGTGATTGATGTTTATTCCCACATTATTGTAGTCGTTGAGGCCAAATATTGGTTGATTCTTGAAAGGGGAAATGTTCCCACAGTGACCTTACGGTCCTACTCAAAGCACTATGTGGCCCACCCACAAAATGCCCTGAGTGAAAGCAACTTTCGGAGGCACACCTGCCACTGCAGCAATTAACTAAAAGCCCCTGTTCCTGTTGCTGTTGGTTCAAGGTGAATTACCAACCATGCCCAAATGCGCAGTGTCACAAAAGCACTTATTTAATCAAAATAACAACAGCCGGTCAATCTTGGCGGCTCACAAAAGCACTCATTCAGTTATAGAGCCAATAAAACATGCCAGGTTTGAGATTCTGCCGTAGTAGAATAGGTCATATATGTATTTACCATATACCTTTAGAGAGCAAAGGATTAAGAGCAGGGGAAATGTATGTACACGAAACTCAACAAGTCGGAATTCTGATTTACAAGCTCCAGGCCGGACTTTAGGTCAACGAACGGATTGACCTGAAGCTTTGCATTGCACTTTCAGAGAGCACGATTTACAACTAACCGAAAAGCATCCTAATATACACAGACAGACGACAGGACCTATGTTTACCTAAAGAGACACTCAAGAACACGACTTTATCAAACCCAGGTTGTAAAGGAACTTCTCCGACCTAATGCGAAGGAGATTGCCCAAAGAGAATCTCCCACTCTCCTGTGGTGGAGATTTTGAAAAGAAGTCGTCTTGCACACGCAGGAATGTCAAGCCAATCTCTTGCCGAACTGCTTCTATTGTCTCGCTCTTGACTTGATTTCCAGATGCGTCAGTCACGTAGAACACATTCACGGCTTGGGAGCCCCTGGTTGTAACCTCAGCTCGGGTGACTGAAAGACCATTTTCTCTAAATATGCGAGTCACATCAGAAAGAAGGCCGGCTCTGTCATCGCCACAAAGCTCTAGTCTTATACCCTGCATTAGAAATGTTGCATTAACTTCAAAATGCTATGTGGAATTGGGAAGAGTACTTTCAAAATAAAAATTCCAGTGTGTTCGTACCTCAGAAGTCCGTCTTCGAATAGCAGCTTCCAAACAATGAATAACCCTCTGCCTTTCTCCTTCAGAACTAATAGGGCAGCCGTCGGTATGCCTTATATAATATTCCTATCATACAAATTTACAAAATGTACAATGTTAAAACAAATTATATATTTGTGTTGATTGCGATACGCTTTTTTTAAGATTTAAATAACATAACTAATCCAACCAGGAAAAACAAATAACACAACTTGAGGGAACTAAGGTAAACCTGATAAGCCTCTGGTCCTTCGGCAATCACAGTTGCATGATATACCACATACTCCATATCTGTTAAAGTGCACACCGTGTCAAAGAGCAACTTAGGACGGTCTGGACACCTCAAGTTCACAACAGTATATCCTTTATCGACACAATTTTCAACAGTGACAAGTGGTTTGCTTCGATCACTGGCTGATCCACAATCAGCATCACCCATGTCGTAATCACGATCAGCATACATCATCTGGTGAAGCCTCCTCTCCTTATGCGTGGAACCAACAGAAACAGCGGTGTTGGCACTGCGCTTATCTCTGTTCCCCTTAAGCACATAAAGGAGAAGCTGTTTGATCTTGGCAAGATGTTCAGGATCATCAATGGGTCTCCCAGTTGCCTCGTCAGTGATATACACAACTGATGCCATTCTTGAATTGTGAGTCCAGACTTCTCCGGCAACCACATTACATTTAAGGTCCGAAAGAACAGCGAAAACTTCAGAAAGCAAGCCTGGCCTGTCCCTTCCAGTCAATTCAATAGTAGTGTGTTCTGTGGCAGCTTGGACACCCACAGACCTTCTCAAGGAACGGAAGCTTCGTCCTCTTGGTCCCAGTGACTGCAAAATTTGAATTCGATAATCCAAATGACTTAGAACTACATGGTTCCACTCCACAGATAATTTTGCTAACTATTTCGAGTACAAACCAAATAAAAAAGCACCGTTTCTTCTTTGTCATCCGCCAACAATCTGAACCATGATTTAAAATGCAAATATTTGCAAATCGATACTAATACTTAAACCTAATTGATACATGAGCAGATCAAGATACAAAAGCTGAAAAAAGCAAGCTTCCTAAATCCAGCAAGACTCGGGCAAATACTACCACAATACAGCTTGAAGACACATCGATTAATCAAGTTTACTTTTAAGTTCCACCTATTAAATGTCAGTCTAAACTCCATTCTCAATTTCGCCATTACACCGGAACTCTCAGCGAAATGTCTCTTTTGTGTAATTAAATTCCATAACTGGTAAACTAGAAGAAAAGAGCAACTAATTTCTGGGATCTACCTGTTGAATGCATTCAGCGATTCCTTCGTCAGAGAGCTTATTCCCCTGTTGATCAGTGACATGAAAAACTGCAAAAATGCCATTAAAAACGAGAAATTCAGTCACAAATATTAAAAATTTGAGATAACACAGCACGTGAAAATAAAAATTAAAAAGAGAAGCTCACCATCCATGAACCATTCCCCATCAGAAGAAATATAAGCTCTTCTTATAATGAGGTTCAAATCATTCAGAACCTGAACCAATTCCAGCAAACTCCCACGCTTATTTGCACTGTCCACCTACAAATTTCTCAAATGAAACAAAAAGACAAATACAATTGTTCAAAATTATATAAAAAAAATTGACCCTTTTGGATTCCTTGCAGAATACAATTCAAGAAATTCAGCCAGATACCTTAATCAGAGTGGCTTTCCTGCTTGATGCATTATCAACTGTAACCCTACAAATCCCATATCAACATGAAAACATATCAGAGAAACAGTAAAAAATGGAGAATTTCAGCTCAAGAAACATTGATATTTCAGGAAAACAAGCGAAACCCAATTTTTTATATAAAAAACCAACAACAATTCGACCCCGGAAAATCCCAGAAACGAAAAGGTGAGCGAATTCACCTCGGGGGGTTAATTCTCATGGCGAGCTTCTCGAACTCGTCGTCGACGGCGAGAGAAGGGGACCAACAATACATTGGGGAGAAGAAAATGAGAGGTAACTCAGTGATTGGGTTTCCAGAGCGGTAAAAAACTGATGAGAAAAAGGAGAAAAGGTTGGAGCTTTTCGTTCTTTCTTCTCTCAGTCTCGCAGTCTCTGGGGGTTTCTGGGTAGCTTCGTAGGATGTGCGTGGCTCTGTGTTAAGAGTTAGTTGGGTGGTGATGGCTCTTGAGTTTACAAAATATTACAATATTTAAATATGATTAACTAAACAAGCATGGAAACAAAATAAATTAATAAAATAAAAAATTAGAGGCACATGCGAGTATTAAGTCACTGCCAAGTGGGGCCCATCTCACCCTCTTAAAACTTGGTCTTCCCTCGTTACAAAAAAAAGGAGGCAGATTGTCTGCCTTCGTATTTGTGATGTCCTTCCATGCCCTTCTATTTTGTACGATCACGGTTAAGTCATGTCAATATTTTATATTAATTTTTTAATAGAAATAATAAGATAAAAAGCAATAAAAATATAAAATATTGACGTGGCTTAACCGTGACAGCACAAATAGAAGGGCATGAAAAAGCACCACAACTAGAAGGGCAGACAATCTGCCTCCAAAAAAAATATGAAAACAAGACGGCTAATTTTTCTCTCTTTTACTATTTCTTGACATGACGTATTCTATGATTCTCTAATATATAGAAAGAGATGTTCAAACTCGAATTGTCAAGGGAAAGAAGATTGAAATTCGAAATTTGAGTGTAAAGTGATGAGAATATTGGCCTAATATTGACGCATCAAAACTGATTTAATTGATCTTTTTAGCCAGAGAATGAACGTTCATATTTTGATATCAAACTCATTGTATAAATAAGACCGTAGTTACTTATTTTAAACTGATTAGGGTTAGGCTCTTTTGGTTTTAATGTATGGATGATTATTGATTAATGTAGTACATTATCCTTATGTTTGTCTATGCAAGTTGGTGTTGCAATCTTATATAACAAATGCCGGATTTAATGGCACACATGGCTTTTTTGTTCTCTCTCTCTCTCTCTGATAATATGGAAATCTAGTAGGATTACGCTGTGCTTTACGCAACTTTAAGGGATCCCTCCGAGTTGGGGAAGCTTCTCATCAATCATAATTATTCGAAATCTTGGAGGATTTTGTTGGGCTTTTTGGCCACCCTATTTGGATTTTTTATTTTTTATTTTACATTTTTCCAATCTAGAAGGATTTTGTTGGCCTTTATTGGTTTAAGAAATCTCACTTACAAAAGTAAAGAGAATTACCATTAAACCGTATTATTAAGTGGTTGTAAAAAAAAAAAAAATAGAATTAAATGAAGAGCTTTCTATTTATAGTAGGGCTGTCCTAAGCTGGAGGGATGCCCTTTTGTCCCTCTATTTTGCCACTAAGCATCTGCCCTTTCCGGATTTGATTTGATTGCCCACTTTCGAACCCGATCTCACTGCCCAATTTGACATTTAGTATGAGAAAAAACATAGGTTAAAAGCATTTCTCACGTGTTAAATAAGAGATTTTATGTTCGAATTTTATAGATGACGAGTTTGCTACCAATTTATTCTCCTCTCACATCTTGTCATTGTATTTAAAAAATATTTGTTGGTTGGTTAAGTGACACGTACAGATATTATAAAGTTAAAATGTCTCATATGTTAAACACTTCCTGATATAAATAAAAACTATAACGCATGATGACTTCTTAATTTCCTGTATGTTGTCAATTTTGAGAGTATTAAATTTTTCTCCAAGCACCTTTATGAATTTCAAAAATATCCTAAAATGCGTTTTTAATATATTTTCTTTCTTAATATGGACAAATCACCGATAATGCTGACACTGAATGACGCCAACATCGATGTAGGAGTCAAGTCGGCAAGCACCCAGGTGTAAGCAAATGCGCAAGCGCAGTCAAGGTGGCATGAAAATCAACGTCAGATGTTGGTATCGGAAATTATTATTTAGTCATTAGTTTTTTGTGCTTAAAGTAATAAGGCGAGTTATGCGGTATCTTTTTCATGTAATAGGGGTCGAAGCTTAAGAAAGAGAATAGTATACCAAAGTAGCACGAAATTTAACAATCTTAAATAATGGTTTTCCTTTAACACTACTTCTGAAATGACCGATAATGCTTGCTCCTAACCTATATGTATCCTCACCCACCCCACAACATAGGCATAAGAAATAGAGTAAATTGTAACTATGATCCCTTAACTTTAACTTAATTGGAGCAATGATCCCTCAACTAAAAATTTATTACCATTGGTCCCTCAACTTATCAAAACGTCCAGCTATGGTCCCTCAACTAAAAATTCATTACCATTGGTCCCTCAACTTTAATTCAACTAGAGAAATGGTTCCTTAACTTTAACCCAATTGTAGCAATGGTCCTTCCAATATAACTCGTTTTAACAAAAATTTTGACATAGTTGACGAAAAGAACCATAATTATACACTTTAATGAGTTGAGGGATCCTAATTGTATAAATGGTCATTCTAACATAGCTTATTTTGACAAAATTTTGACAAAATTGATGAGAATGACTATAGCTACACATTTTGATAAGTTGAGGGACCAATGGTAATGGATTTTTAGTTGAGGAACCATTGCTCCAATTTGATTAAAGTTAAGGGATCATTCGTACAATTTACTCTAAGAAATATGCCAATTGTGGGATGGAAATAATTGCCAAACTTGTTCATATTCCGTGCAGTATGCACCGTTGGATCAGATTCTATCTGGAGACCTTGACGGCTAGGAACTTCAGCTGCCTTGGAGGATCCCATCCTTAATTTAATGGTGACGAATAAAAATGGATAATCTGAACCAACCCACCATATCTATTATCTATGATTCTACATATTTGCAGTGCAAGTGCAAGATATTATTTGTGTAACTAAAGACTGTAAAGTCAAACAAATGAAATTCACAGGGACACACTGAAACATGCCGCTTTTCATAACTACTGTTCTGCAGGATCTGCACATGATACACACATGGAACAAGCACAACATGAGGAAAACAAACACTTAAATTAACCAAGTGGGCCTAAACTCTCATTACTTGTGCAATTTTCAAACCCTGCTCATGACATTTCGTTCTTAATCATTATTGTTTTTATTGATATTTTTTTCTTTGGGTGCATTGGCTTTGTTTTCCTGCTTGTATTTTTTCATTATTCTTTTTTATTGATAGACGTTCTAGGTGGAGAAGGCCGGCAAAGAGTATTCAATTGAAAAGGGTAATAGTCATCTTCCTTACAGTACAGATAAATATCTCGCACACGAATACACAATGGTTGTCGAAGAGCTTACCTCACTTAATCTTCTTAACTTATAAAAACAAAAACAAAAGAGCTTGAAATGTCTAATAATATGAGGTTAAAAGAGAGGGGGGGGGGGGGGGGGGGGGGGGGGGGGGAGGACAGCATGTCCGTACCAGGATATTGTAAAAGGGTTAAAAGAGAGGGAATTGGATCCTCTCCTGAGCAGGAGATCATGATCGAGGAGATCAGGATCCTCCTGATCCACTAACATGGATCGTTAGATTTTGATTCAACGACTACAAACAGAGACCCTCTAAAAGTTATAATAATTGTAGTAGTTGGATCAAAATCAAACAGTCTATATTAGTGGGTCAGGAGAGTCCTGATCTCATGCTCAGGAGATGATCCAATTCCAAAAGAGAGCCATCTGCTATGGCAGTATCGGCATGTGATTGGTCGATTTTTCCAACACATGAGAGAGCAAGCTAGACTCAAAGAAGCATGGGATGTGATGGGATGGCCAATTTTCTATGCCGAATTAAAATAAACAAATGGATTAGCTTTGCTAGGAATCTTATCACGGTACACGTTGCACTCATCAACAGTAACAATGCATTAGATAATGGATAGTGTTATCCACACATCTATTTTTACTTCTGACACACCTATCTCAATTTTCGGTCATCCGAGTAAATGAATTGAAGAAGATCGATGGCAAAAAATTAACAAGAGTGTGTGAGAGGTAAAAATCAGTATGTGGATAACAATTTCTTAGATAGTTACCCCCAATACAACAATCACACAAACTTTTGTTTTTTTTGAACAAATAATATTATCTACACTAAAAGGGAGAGGGCGGAACTAAACCTCACAATGAGCTAGCAGTAATGTAAAACATGACGCAGTTAATGACACTTAATAAGGAAATCATCATCTCATGAATTGAGTGCAACTTTCTTTCTTATGTTTTAAAGAGTTTACAGCATAAAGTGACGATTGGTTTTCCAATTAGGTTTTCTTGGAGTAAAGTTCTTATGTCTATTTACACAACATGTTTACTTACTTGACCTAATAGAATTCGTGATTGATACGTGATTGTTCATGTATGAGATAAGCAACTTTCTTGTTGTTCCATATTTAGTTGGTTTTATAACCTGCCTAATTTTAACATGAGACTCTACGACTTTTCATTCATTATGTGTTGGTAAACTTCCAATGTATCAAAAATATTGAGAATGAAACTCGTAATTGATATATCTATTCATGGCAACAAACGTGTCCGAAGATGGAAATCAAAGATTATAACTATGTGTTTGGAAACGATAGGAAATGACTAATGAGATATTTTCAAGTGGATTTAGCGAAAGGATGATGATATATTCAAGTGAGGTTAAACATGCATCATCACTCACCAGAGCTCATCCAATTCCATTGCCCCAGGGTTGTGCAAATCCACTCAGCACAGTGAAACCCTAATTCCTTTCGGCCCTCTATCATTTCTCAGTGGTCCACTACTCCACTTGCACTGCATGCATCTTCATAAGTCCGAGACTCCGGGCGGGTGTTTAGCAGCAACAAAACAATTAGCATATAAACAAATTATGCCATTGGCTGATTAGCCAACTTATGCTTAATTAAATGATATACTCGCATACTTTTTCTTTAGATAATACATAAAATTACGGTTGTTATTATAATACTTGGTGACTTTAAATATACTCGAATAACAATGGGGTGGATAAAGGTGACTAAGTATATTATCTGTTTTTTAAAACACCACACGTTCATTTCACGTTAGATTGGGTATAACGAAATTTGTAAATTTTTCCAAATTTATGATTTGATCATGTAAACTTTTTTAACCAAAGAAAACTTAGAAATGGGTGAATGTGAGTAGGGGTGGATCTACATTGGGATCAAAGTGGTCACAGGATCAATGGAGTCTGAAAAATATACATGTGAAGGTCTTCTGAGGACCATCTGAATTTTTGGTACGGTCATTTTTTATGGCCACTAAGTGTATGATGTAATGACTGCTAGGAGTATCTCGATAGGTTGTGTCGACAACCCTCGACAAATTCTCTCGATACCCTTCATCAGATTGCTTCGTATATGTCGATATCTGTTGACATGTGTGCAACATAGTTTGGCTGACGACAGCAAGCCCATCGGGTGTTCGACGAAATGTCTCGGTGAATAAACAGATTTTTTTTTACGCTTTTCGCACTATGTTTTCATCTAAAAAACTTGAATCTTTACCACTAGAACCCTAGGGTTCGAATCTTGGATCCGCCGCTGGATGTAATAATGATGACTGATAAGCAAATATTTATTTCCGGTTATGAAATGAATGGTATTATGTTTACAGTCCGTACAGTTTTGCAAAGATCCTATATCGGGTTAGTGTCTTTTTTAGAGCACTGGATGCAGCTGGAACCAAGGTTTAAAATATTAATGATATCGGAAATATCGGTAGTCCAAAAATACGGAAATATCGGGATATTATCGATATCGATAAAAATTGAATAAAAATCACGGAAATTGTAAGAAAAACTTGGAAATTTTTATTGAAACTTTGTAGGATGTTTATTTAGTCAATTATCTATTAGTTTATCATAAAAAATTGGAAGGAAATGCATTGCATGATGGATTTAACTGATTTAAGTTAATTATATAGCGAGCTGACAAACATTGTGAGCGTAGAAAATATATAAATATTTTAGCATATTTTCACAAAAATATAAGTGATATGGTGGTCAAGGTGTTGAAGGAGTAAAATGGGAGAGGTTTGAATCCCCTTGGTGTTTTTTTAAATATAGAAATTTAAAAAATACGGAAATTTCGATGGAAATATCGATGACATCGGAAATATCGGTAGTTCAAAAACACGGAAATTTCGATAGAAATACCAGGATATTATGAATATTTTAGACCATGGTTGGAACCGATCCAATATTTGATTTCGATGTCAGGCTGGTCCATAGAAGTCACTTGGAGAGGACCACCTATCATTTATCTATGGTTACTAATCAATTAAGCTTACTGGCACTATTCCAACGTATCGTCAGTATTTGTGAAGCTTTTACACGTCAATGTGTACTGTAAAACTTCAATAAGAGTGTCCGATCACGTTGTTCTTTGAATATTTTTTTACAAAGACATGAAACTTTGTATTTTAGTTTTATCCGTCATGGGAAAACTGCCATTACTAAGCAACTCTACTATTGTGAAAAAAATAGCAACTCTACTAAAATTTCTCCATGTGAGCATGAGAAACAACGTTACATTATGCTGCCAAGGAGTTTCTTTGTTGTTGTTGCAACGTTATGCTCAATGTTTGTAAGAGTAAATTGTAGTAATGGTTCCTTAATTTTAACTAAATTGGAGCAATGATCTCTCAACTATAAATTCATTACCATTGGTCCCTCAACTCATTAAAACGTGCAGCTATGGTCCCTCAACTAAAAATTCATTGACATTGGTCCCTCAACTTTAATACAACTGGACAATGGTCCCTCAACTTTAACTCAATTGAAGCAATGATCCCTCAACTTTAACCCAATTGTAGCAATGGTCCTTCCAACATAACTCATTCTGACATAATTCTGACAAAGTTGACGAAAATGACCATAGCTATACGTTTTGATGAGTTGAGGGATCCTAATTGTAGCAATGGTCCTTCCAATATAACTCATTCTGACAAAATTCTGACGAAGTTGACGAAAAGGACCATAGCTACACATTTTGATGAGTTGAGGGGCCAATGGTAATAGATTTTTAGTTGAAGGACCATTGCTCTAATTTGATTAAAGTTGAGAAATCATTGCTACAATTTACTCTGTTTGAAATGGGTTTGGGTTGAAAGAAACATTTGGGGAGAGGAAATGGGTTTGTGTTGGGGGCTGAAGGGAGAAAACGGGACTCTAACTTGGATTGACGGCCTGCTACTGCCTGCTGCTTTATTAAGACAACGGGTCTTTTGTTTTGAACGAGGCATCTCCTCTGCACATGCCAAAATGCCTTTCACGCTTTTTTCTTAGCTGCTATCAATATCAACGGTGTTATAAATAGGCAAAAAATGAGGGAGAAATAACTTTTGTTAAAGATCGAAATGAAACAGGTGTAATGTGTCATACTATTTATATTCGTAACTATATCATACAAAGAGAGGAAAGGGAGATTGGCATTCACTTTTTACCTTTTTGATCTCGTTGTGTTATCATGATAATACAATATACCTCTCTATATAGAGGTCTTGATCTAACAACACCTTCCATGCATGAAGAAAAAATTTCACCTCCCAAATACTTTTTCACCTAAAACTTTTAATTGTTAACATCAAAGTCTATTTTGGTTTGCTTCCTCATTCATTATATGTGACATTCGCACTACATTTCACAACAAACAACTGTTTAAAGGTTAACTTATGTTACAACCAGATTTTTTGACCCAACAGAAAACCCGAGAACTTCAAGCTTCTCCTCTCTCCCTGGCGCTGGCGTCATCTCTCTCTCTCTCTCTCTCCCCCACCAACGGATGCAATGCTCACCAGCATCCCCCTATATCCTTTCTCCCTCTATTCACATTTTATTATCCTTTTATCTATGCCACCGGATTAATGGTGATCGGTGGCTCCTCCCTCCTCCATGTCGGCAGAATCGCAGATGGCTATTTTTCAGTGCGGATAAACTTTTGAGTGTGGTAGTTACACTATCATATTACATGTTACAATGTGAGCATAATAGTTCATATTTCATAGACCTAATTTATAGCGTGCAGTTTTTGTGACTTTTTACTTATTAATTGGGTTTTTGTGAATTTTGACATAGTAATCGATGGATCAACTTTATTGTTGATGATTTGGCTAACTTGATTTGTCGGGAAATCTTGATTCTCCTAACTTCATGATGTAATATCACGTATCATAACATGAATAAATTAATAAAAACACATATTAGTGGGACAATAAAGGAAATTACTCGGTCTATTGTGCCTCAAAACTAGTAACTAATTGGCTTGGCCTGTTAGTAAATCTATGGTGAGTCAGTCTGCATGCCGATTGAATTGACAAGACCAAACTGAAAAAAAAATATGCAGTTCCCAAAAAAAAAAAAAAAAAAACTGAAAAAAATATGCGTTCTTCAGTGAGGCATTATTGTCCCTATTTTCTTTTACTATTTGACAACTCAATCTTCAAAAATGGGAGATACAGCCAAGCTAGAGAGAGGGAGTGTGGAACGTCCTGTCCATGCCTACTGCACCACCAACAAAGGACTCGACTGGTTGTATGAGCTGGGAGGATTCATTTGGCTATCCTACATGCCGCGAGGGTGGTTTCAACCGGAATCCGATCAGTCATTGAACGGGTGTAGCGTTCTGGAGGCTTACTGGAAGTCATCTCCCAGACTTGATGTGCACAAGTGTACACTTCATCTCGTCTATCACCGCGACGAGGGAGAGTTTGAACAGATCATAATGCATTGGATGACCTCTTTGTTGGGGTCCCGACAACGTTTGCAGTTGCAAAGCTTTCAATAGAACTTCGTTACAGTTTGTAAACAGTGGTCTGTTCTCGATCGATAAATTTGGATTCGAGTTTTCACTTCGGACATTCCGTTTGAGTAGTGCACTAATTAAATGAATATCTAAACTTTGTGTCACGATTCTATGCGACTAGACTGGAGTTAAAAAGGAGTGAGGAAAATCAGAGCGAAATTGCTTCAATGTTTCTTTTTCGTTGACAAAGAGAAGAATTAGCAAGAACTCGAAGGATAATTCAATCCTAGTTCTAATTTCTTGTTAATTGGAAACAACACACCCCTAATCTACGATGATCAAATTACAAAGCAAAAATTTCAAGAAATTTACCCTGTTTGACTATGATAGCAATGGCAATGAGGCCAGCCTTCTCAAATTCACGGCTCCACGCCAACATCACCCCACCGGACTTTGTATCTTGCTGCAAGATAGTGTGCCCCGACAGGACCTCTGCTTCCGTAAGGATAGTATTCGGGAATAACCTTCTTCTCTTCAATCTCTTTCAACAAGGGTGTGAAGAGAGACCAAGCTGCATCAAGTTCATCACTCCGGATAAACAGCCTCCTTTCCCCTTCAATAGCATCCAGCAGAAGCCTCTCATAAGCATCCGGAATCTCCTTTGAATATCTACAAATAACATAACAAACAAATTTGGTTAAGTATTTCATGATTTGTTTGAAGGGAAAAAGAATCCAATACTGTTCGGTACATGTAATATTACAATTACGATTATTTATTGCAAACACAGGATTAAATTCTTTCGTCCTATTAATAAATAAACTTCCAAATTTTAAACCTTACCTGGCTGCGTAGTGAAGATTTAGATTGCTCCTGTCCAACCTCATTCCCAAACCAGGGACTTTGTTATTGATCTTCAGGACAATAGCTTCATCAGGCTGTACTCGGATAACAAGCTCATTTGTTGCGTGATCAAGATCCGTTCCAATATTTCGATACAAATTTCCAGGCACGTGCCGAAACTGTACCCTTATCTCAGCCCTGGACGAAGAATTTAAGAAGCAAATATGAATTAGTATCATCCGAAACCATGACTGGTGAACGAGAATGAGGATCTTGTCTCTGATTGAACAAACCTCTTATTATGTAATGCTTTCCCAGCCTTCATTAAGAAAGGCACCCCATCCCATCTTGCGTTGTCTATGAAGAGAGCAGCTGCCGCAAACGTTGGAGTCAAGCTGTCTTTGGGTACCGTCTTGTCATCAGTGTATGCTGGGTAAGTAATACCACCTCTAACATGACTCTTGTATTGCCCTGTGACCACATTTTCAAGTTGTAGTGGCCTCATAGAACGTAAAACTTTAACCTGGCACCAAGCAAGCAAAATAAATACTGGAATAAAGTGGAAAGCAATACAAAGTACTAAAAGCAGCTTCATTTCAGGTATTCGTAAAACCTTCTCATTTCTGATATCTTCTGCATCCAAACTAACAGGGGTTTCCATTGCAAAGAGTGCCAGTATCTGAAGCAAGTGATTCTGCATTATATCTCTTATTATCCCATAGTTGTCAAAGTACCCTCCACGTCCTTCAGTGCCAAAATCTTCAGAGAATATTAACTGTACATTTCTTATATACTGCCTTGACCACAAGGGCTCAAAAATAAGGTTGGAGAAGCGGAGAACTGATAGGTTTTCCACAAGCTCCTTGCCCAGATAGTGGTCTATCCTGAAAATTTGGTCCTCTTCTAGGTACTTCTTGAGGGCCTTGGTCAAAGCAGCAGATGACTCTGAATCCCGGCCAAAGGGTTTCTCAACAATAACCCTAGTCCAGCCATTACCAGATGAGGCTGACGAGCTAGCACAGCGAACAGCGTCAATGAATATATTTGGAGGGATAGACAGATAGAACAGGCGATTAGGAACTCTTCCTAGCTGCACATGCAGTTTCTTGTCAATCCAAATGGAAATAGAATCAAGATGCAGAAATAGCTTACATGAACGTCATTCAAAAGGGCAATAACAAAACATACACAGAGAAAGCTGAAAGTTTGCCCAAACAACAGCACCACAACAACTTGAACAGAATGCAAAGTATAAAGTCGTATTCAACACTCTACCTATCACTAAGCTCAGAGTACACTCAAATTATTACCTCATGTTCCTTTAGCTTCTTATCCAGCTCTGCGAAATGATCCTGCGAATCATACTGACCAGAATGATAGAAACATCTTTGAAGAAATTGGTCCATTTTTTCCCCGCAATTCTCCCTGAAGTTCCAATAAAACAATTCGTCACACATCAATCGACTTCACCCTTTCCACACCCAGCAAGAAAAAACCAGTGAAATAACATTTCCATCTTCTCAAGCAACACATAATAAGCAAAACCAACCCCATTTCACAAAAGAGGCCAAGGCTTTTGACTCACCTCTTGTCAATTCGGCAAGTAAGCGTCTTGCTAACCATGTCTCTGAGCTCGGCATCGGTCATCTTACTCCGAGCATAACCGTAAATAGTGAAGTGCTGCAACAAAACATTTACATACTCATGTATCACCGATCATTCAAAGTCTAAGAAATAATGTAATCAAACGAAAGAAAAAGAACAAAAATTGCAAACCTTCGGGAGGCAATCCTCGTAAAAAAGTGCGAAAAGTGCGGGGAATATCTTCTTCTTGGCAAGGTCCCCGGAGGCTCCAACCACCGTGATACTGACAGTAGATTCACTTTCATTGACATTAACGACGGTCGCGTCTTTAGATTCCTTTGAAGACGGAGCTGAAAACAACCCATCTTTCAGTTTCTTGAAAGGAGCTTCGTTCTCAAATGGGTCCACCCTTGGCGCCGCCGAGCCTAGAAAAAAAACCGAAATTAAAAAGACTGTAATTTAAAACCTAATAAAACAAAAAAAAAAAACACATTCTCATTTCTGATGACATTTAAACCAATGAAATTAAGATTGGAAGACTGAAGGAGCTAACCATCTTGCATGCCGAGAGCATTCTGCTGAGAAATCTTAGCTGAAACAAAACCCTTCGGAATCGAGGAAATTGAAACGCGTTGCAGCCGTCCGTGTACAGATGAATAAACGCGTAAATACGAAACTGACGACGATGACAACGACGATGACGGCGGCAGCGGCGAGTAGGTGTGGCAGCAATGGGTGGAAGGAAGAGTCGCCATCTCTCTCTCTCTCTCTCTCTCTGTTTCGTTTGTCGGTTTTCGGAACTCAAGAGGAGAAAAGGGCTGTTGGGTTTTGGGGTGAGGAGGACGGAGAAGTAAGAGGAGGAGTTAACAAGGAAGAGACATGGGAAGCATCGAAGGGATCAGGGCAAAGAGGACCCTTGAGATCTCCGAAAGGCTGTTTTGTCTCTTGGTGTGCCGGTAATCCAACGATGTCAAACACCGGAACACCGTACAGCTTTACCAAGACAAGTTTTGCTTGCCCTTTGATCCCATCTCTAATTAGGTTTTAACTTCGTGATTAAATAAAAATAATTACAGTTTAGCAATGAAAGTGCTAAATACAAAGTTGATGACAAAAACGACGTAGGCCCGAGTCTTAAATGGCCCAACTCTTTTGTTGGCCCGTAAATAGTAGTGGACCGAACTTTAGTTTACCTAATGGACTCAATTCCTTTTCAGGAGAAATTTTCATCCAGAGGCACATAAAGCAAAGAACGAGGAAACATATCATGTTTGTGTTGTAGGCTTAATTTACTGAACAATTATGGAGGTCAGAGAGGGAAGGTGTGGCATTAGTATAGAGAAAGAGAGATATATGTGTAATTGTGTGTGTGTTCTATTCCACCTCATTGTGTCTTTATTTATAGCAGTAGGGAAGGTTAATTCCTTACCCTTTTAGGATTACAACTCTTAATAGGTAATCAACTCCTAATAGGAATATAAGAGATATTCCAAGATATACTAGGATTTACACAATCACATTCCTAATCTAATAGGACTGCAACACTCCCTCTTGAGTGTGTAAATACTCAAGTAAATGGCGCATCAAGTTTTCAGTGATAAAGCAAGTACAGTTGATGAAGTCATTAGCACAATGAGCGAATGCGAGTCTCAAATCAACGGAAGAATGCATAAAAAGTAAAACTCAGAAAATCTCGCTATGGTAAAACCTAGGGTGGGATAAAACCCATAGACTAAGGAGAAAAGTGAGAAGTTGCATTAAGTCAAAACTATACGTCTTTTGGGCGCAAGTAAAAGAGCTCACAAGGGTATGATCAGCCCATGATGGGTGCCTCGTTAAAACCTAGTTAGGTAACAAAAATCCAGTGGGAAAAACGCTCATAATAGTAGGGAAAAAGAGTACATTAAGATCAAGTGAGTATATTTCTAGATACTCCCCATAAGTTTGACATAACTTCCAAATGAGAACTACAAGCATTTCATACGAATAGTTAGGCATACCAATTCCTCTAACAAGCTTCTGGAAGGTTGACTTAGGCAGTGACGTCGTGTAGAGGTCGGCAAGGTTGTCTGGGATAGGCTTGCATGACTTCAATTTCCTGATGCTTTGCTGATGTAGATGTGGACGCAATATGTCTTGGCGTTGACTTCGTTGATGTATCATGGCTTGGTCGGGTTGATACATGCGATATAATCTTCATGGATCGTTGTTGGGACTCAACGATGAATGAAAAACAACAAGTGCTTCGAATATGCTCAACAAGAACTCCTAACCATGTCTCACTTTTGGTGTAGTGAAGTGAGGTGAGTCTTGGAAAAATTCGAAGATGTCGCAACTAAGATCATATTATGAACCTCCAAGATATTGCGATATCCCTTAACGGTAAAGACATAACCATTTGGGGATTTTGCCTTGTGCGGGTTTGATAAGTAACCAGCATCATCATAGAAAACAAGGCAAGCATCATTTCGAGGATCAGGGGGGTTGGATCCGCTCAAGATGTGTTGGGATTTGATTTGCCCAAATTTGTAGTACCTTCAGGGTACATTTTTAATACCAATTCAGTGGTTGCGTGTAGGCGCGGTTCTGCATCTTTACCAAGATTAACAGCAAAAGAGATGTCCTGTTTTAATGCAATGAGCAAAGTACAACGAAGCGCAAAATTGAACTTTAGATATGGAATTTCGGATTCCATAACCTCTTCAAGGGTCTCATTTGCATGTAACGTATGGACGATCATGGGTATACTCAAAGGTGACACCTTCGGGGTGTAGTCCGACTGGTAGACCAAAATACCGTCAGAACAATGTTTTAACTTTAGGTCAAGGCATAAACGAGTTTTCCAGGTTCGAGGCAATTTTCTCAAGCTCTTCCAGAGTCTTAGTGAGATTCGTGTCAACGAAATAAACTGTAACTCTAGAAATTCGGAATAAGACTTTATAGTTTAACACACAATGGCATAATTCATCCCTGACTGATCAAATAATCACTTAGACGGGTATACCACATCTGTAGGATTGTAAGTGAACACCTTAAACAAGTTAAGAGGGTGTTCCGTGGTTTAGAACTATTTGAACCAGTCCATGTAATTCTTCAGGAACTTACATGTAAATCTCCGTATCTATATCTCCATGGAGAAAACACTAACCATATTTCATAATGTTGCTATCAATCACAGGATGTTTGAGAGAAACCTTGCACCGTAAGGCATGCATCATATTGCACTATTTCATTCATCTCATAACACTTCCTTTCCCACTTATAACATAACAGGGTTACCTTAGGCAGTGTAGGAACGACAGGTCCAAAACACTTTTTGGTAAAGCATTTGACCTGGATTGTAATTTCAGTTGTCCAATCAGTTCTACGTTGTTACTTAATCAACGGAACACGGTTCAATATCGTTGCTTTTCATTTATGTCGGTAGCTACCATTTAAGTGAAAACATCATCGATGGCAATCTCATTTCAATTCCATTTAGCTCATCCAAACTAGTATACTGGACCAATAACTTCAAGTCTTGGGAGTAATCTGAATTAATCTCATGAGATGGAAATGATTTGAGGTAGTGATCGAGTTTAGATTCATTGTTGTGCTGTGTCTTCCTCTTGTAGGGAAGTGATTCCTACGAACCAAGTGACCTGACATGCTCCAGGCCAAGACAGATTGATTGGCTATCCGCCGGTGTACTAGACCGTCCAACAGGGGTATCCAAACCATCCAACAGGGGCGGCACACCCTCCAGGGATGTTGACTCGACCTATGTTAAGTACGTCTATCCTTGTATGCATGTTTGCAGCTGGTATATGATTTCGTCACTTTAGCTAGATCAGAGGAATGTGTCTGGAGCAACATTCTGAAAGCTAGAATTCATCGTACTTACTTATAATACTTGTGCGGTACGGGGATCGAGATGAGACATAGTGAGCAACGTCCACGTAAATTCGCGTCGTTCTACATGAACGTTGACGTTCTTATCTCCCCTTAACAGCGGGAAAACTGTCTCATTAAAGTGACAACCCGCAAATGAGCGGTAAAAATATCACGTGAAAGGGCTCTAAGAGAGCTAGTGTGAAAGAGAATCATAATCGAAAAAGATTCACATCCTTCTTTGAGGACCCATATTGGTACATTGCGGCAGCACAACTTGGCATATGGAAAGCGAACCCAAATGCGTAAATACGAAAATCGTCAAGTTCGTACCCAATAACCAACTGTAACGTTAAATAGGTTGGGTGGCAATGGGCCTCAAGACATACCAACATAGCTGCGTACAAGATTGCATAGCCTTAGGCAGAAACTGAAAACTTGGTACATTTACCAAAATCTGGGCGATTATTTAAATTACACTTTATGACCGCTAGGCAAGGCTATTTGGGGGTAAACATGGGAATTCGATGTTCAATTATAAACCTAAAAATACATGCAATACTTTATCGAAAACCGTCGATAAAACTCTCCGGCATTATCTAGTCTCACGGACTTTAAGGGATAAGTACGGTGGTGAGCCCTTAATCGGCCATGAGGTTTAGCAGCAATGTGTGTGGACAAACATATGACCAGTTTGTCGATTCATCAACCAAAACCATAAGTATTTATATGGTCCGCATTTTGGTTTGATTAGTCTACATATATTCCCTTGAATCCACTGTGAAAAGAAAGTCGTTTCGTATCTTTGCTAGGGATGATTTAGAAATCAAATTTCCAAAATTAGCGGGTTTCGGCAAAGTGTGCTTGTAGGCACAAGATCCTTACCTCGGGTAAGGAGATGTGTCGTAGCATCATTGTTCGACCTAAGGGTCCCAAAAGGTCGTGCCAAAACAAGTAAACTGCTCGAATCACCCGGCTCCAGGGCGGCCACATGTGGCGTGTTTCCAGCTGAGAGACAACCCATTGGCCCCAAATCAAAGCTTTAGGCTCATTTTTGGAGGTGGTGTAAAGATATTTCACTCTATTTGCTTCAGTGGTTTCATTGATGATCATTGTTCTCTCGAATATCCTTAAAAACTCAAAGACATGGTGAATTTAAGGTCCCTTAAATGGTAATTTAGTACCATTCATACAACGAGGAGCGTGCCAATGCTCTTAATCAGGTTAGATAGACTTGAAGTCATTGTTATAAATGTGATTTAGGTGTAAAGTTAGTGTGCGTAGTATCGCATTCATCCAGACAACTAACTTTCCCACATTCCTACCTAATCACGTGTTTAATTGAATCGGTCACATGTATTAAGAAACGTGATTCAATTAACTCATATTCGAGCACAATATCAATAAGATTATCCATAACTAATTCATACACGAAACTTGAATCCAAGAACATAGAAAAAATGTTCACAAAGTAAATGGTTTACTAAGGGGATTCGGCCAACAAGGCTATCTATGTCAAAATTCTGCTCTTCCAACGGTGTTTGGTGGAGCAAAATCAACCTCACATATAGACTACGAGAATAGTACTCCTTAACAATATTGGTAGGGGCACAAACAAGTGCATAACCAATGATCTATTTCATCGAGATGGAAGTAGATTCTGCAAGGTTGAGGTTTGGGAATACTAACCCTTATTCTTGAAGTTTTAGGTCTTAGATGCCAAGGATCACACTTCGTGCGTGATGCCACACCTTGGCAGACCCTGATTCTACCATAGGTTGTAAAAACAAACTCGAAATTTGAGTGTGAGAGACAGACCCAAAATTGGATTCGGTAGGTTCCAACCGAAGCTGGAAGGGTCTGTTCAGTAGGCCTCTGCCAAAGCAGAGCATGCCCTTCAGTGCATTCATGCCTTAGCAGGGCACCATCATTCGATAGGCTTTGACTGAATTGGGTCGAGCCATTCGGTAAACTCCAGCCAAACTGAATCTATACCTTTTCTCTCACATTTATGGTAGTAATCAGATATGAGAATTTGGTAAACTTCCGCTTTCTACATTGCTGCTTCAGGAGCGAGTTAGAAACATGGAAGGACGAGAAAAGTATTCTCTAATCAAAATTTGATTGGATTTATAAACTTTAGAATTGTACTCATTCAGGGACGTAATCATGGTGTGCTTCAGGCAATATCATTCATGATTAGACAGTCCATAAGAGCGAGCCAAAGAGCCATGGAATCCTCGTTCATGAGGTATTTTCGTTTGTAATGCTTCGGGCATAAGTCTTCGAATGAAGATCATGGCAGAGGGTTATTCAGCTCTTCCTTGCCATTGTTGGCTTCAATGGTTTCTCAGCTACTTGATAGTGAAGTGGAGATTCACGTCTTGTACCCCAAATGAAGTGGTTTTTATTAGAAACATCCAAATCAGGGAAAATCAAACTTGTGACAGTTCGACAATCCACTGAATTAGAGGGAACAAGATTGTGATTGGTGTTATGGGAATGAATCATCCATAAGCATCAAAGTTAGAACATTCAAGTTCTAAGACATGGTTTTCATGAAAAACGTCGGGTTTTCATGGGTGTATTGTTTTATGAAAACTTCGGGTTTCAAAGGCACTAAATTTGAAACTACAGGTTCAATTTAGTTTATAAATGTTTAGTTCATAAAAGATAGGTTCCTGCAAGAACACTGAATGCAATATGTTGATCTAAGTGTAGTGGATATGAGTTTCTTTGGGAACTCAAGTGTGAGAGCTTCATTACTACGAAAGTATGTCAACAGCTCAAAGAAGAGAAATAAATTATTGAATCGTTAATGTCCAAAAATGATCTTCATGTCAATAATTTTGGATTCATTATCAGATTAATAGACTGCATGTCACTTTTAATTAATTCAATAGATCGAGACCATCCAGGATCAATCGTCGAAGCAAAATAAACTTTGTCAAGGCCCATGCATTATTTAATGTTGGCTGCAGGCCACACAAATAAATTAGGCCCAAATTGGGCTCGGGTAGGCTGCAATTGGCAGCCCAATAACATGCAAAGCAAGCTGCATGCTTGCTACAGTGTTACGGGCCGAGGTATGTAGTAGCCCAGCAGCATTAGGCTGCTGACTGTGCAACCCAGGACGGGCTAAAACAAAAGGAAGCCCAAGTGGGCTTAGGGGAAAAGACAGCCCATCAAAGCAGAACAAAATTTGGCTGCTGGGCTTGGGAAAGGCTGATGTGCAGCCCAGCTTACAGCAAGCTGCAAGCTTGCAATGGGAAGCGGGCCGGTCGTGTGAGGAGCTCAGCGATGCGCTGCCTTCTGGGGTGGGATACGAGACAGCCCAACAAATGCTGGCTTGGTCTAGCATGGGCTGGAGTAAGAAAAAAGGGCCCAGCGAATTTCAAAACCAAGGCCGAAGGCCTGGTTTACATACGCAGCAAGCCTTGAGCTGCAGGCTCGGCTTTGGCGTCAGGTTGGCGTGGTGGCGCGGCTCATCCGCAGATTTCCCAAGTTTTAATTTCCCCCTTTTTTTCCCTAAATTCCTAGGGTTTGAAAAACCCTAATTGCTTCTAATTTATTTCGATTCTTTGACTCACATATTCCACATAGCAATTGCGTATTGCATGAACAAATATATATATATATATATATATATTGACAAAATGTATGAACATATACAATATATATATCGGAAGATAAATATAAATGTAGGAGGTTCATGCATCATGGGGAATGTTTTCATGCTTCATGGTCGTTTCAAATATCTTACTTTATTTTAAGCGTACCTGATTGGCAGAAAACAACAAATACCTTTGAATTTGTAGAAGATCATTCTCATAAAGCCGGAATTGCATCTCCAATGCGTTGTATGACGTTTAACAAAGAAAAATTAAATTGAATCAATAGCATGTAGATCAATTCAATAAAATAATAAGTTAATCATAAGAAGAATGATTAAAATGTAATACTCCCCTGATTGAAGAATAAACTCTCTTTAGCGCAGCGTCAAGAGCGTGTTGATAACGTGTTGTAGGCATAATTTACTGAACAATTATGGAGGTCAGAGAGAGGGAAGGTACGGCATTAGTAGAGAGAAAGAGAGAGAGATATGTGTAATTGTGGGTGTGTTCTATTCCACCCCATTGTGCCTTTATTTATAGTAGTAGGATTACAACTCTTAATAGGTAATCCTAATAGGAATATAAGAGATATTCCAAGATATACTAGGATTTACACAATCATATTCCTAATCTAATAGGATTGCAACAGTTTCAAACTTTTTTATAAACGAAATATTTAAACTAAGGGTAGAGGATAAATTAATATTAAACGCAACATTCACGAGATTTAAACTTAAAATATCTCACTTATAAGTGCAAATTCCATCATTTTAGCTAAAAAAAAACATATGTTTGGCCCTTTACTAAACTGAGGGCGTTGGAGTTTTTAAAATCACACATATCCCTGAGGAGGGATTTTAATTGTGTGATTGCCATATAAGATTACGGACATTTTTATTCACGTTGTATTTTTTTTCAATGATTTGAATTATTTAGTTTTTAGGTCTCAAAGATCACCGAACTTTACTCAAATCTAAAATCATTTAACACTCAATCAAAATTTAAACATCTTAGTCATTTTGAATTTGTCAAACTTCCAAACAAGAGTAATCATTTACAAAAGATTATAAAATAGACAATTCAAGTCACTGAAATAAAATGTGTGACAAAAGGTATCTCTCAAATATCAGCAAAAGAAAATCTGCTTACGAGTGATGCTTTCATTTCTAACTTTAGTTTCTTTTAATTTTCTTGCTAAAGTTTCTTTGTTTTAGTGGTGGATTCTACTTCCCACTTTCTCCCTCTCCCTCTCCCGCTTTGGAATATATATAGTTATTAACTTTTGCTGCCTTTTGCCTAAATAAAAGTGTTAGTCATTTCAGTCAATTTTAAAACATACATGTCCAGTAAGTGCTCTTTGATTGTAAGTATATATTACTGTTATTCAGTCGGGCTTGGCAATTACAACTTTAGAGTTTAAACTCATGCATTATTTCCAAGAGCACATGATGCTTAATCATATGTTGATTAGGTATTTGACTATGTCAAATAAGTAAAGGGATTATATATTAAGAAAGAGGGTAGGCAACTTTCAGCTGTTCACAATTTGGTTTTGGTATATTCGTCTTTTTCCTCTCTTCGGAGCTAAGGAAGGAATTTCAGCCCTTGACATGGGCGTCAAAATCAAACCCATGCATATATATTGGTGCTGAGTGCCGACTGGTGTGGACTGCTGTGGTAGGGTATATTGCTACTTTCTACTTGCTACCCTAAAACCTGCAAAGTTCCCGAATTTAATACAATATTATTCCCTCCAATTTAGAATGAGCGCACACAGGAAGTATGGCTTGTCTGAGACTGAGTGTTTTCTCCTTCTTTTTTAGGGTTTGGGCAATGTGAAAAGTATTTAGATATTTAATGTCAAGAAATTTAAGAATCTCAACTACAAAATTATTAATAAACATGTCGGTATTGAGGGGAAAAAATTGCAACAAACAATTATAATTCAAATAAAACGCACAACAAAGATATATCATCCACTTGGTGTTTATTTAGTCTCAAAAAAGCATTTAGTTATCAAATAACTAATAGGAAAAGTAATTTTGTTTATGAGAACATTATGTCAATTCATAGGTTAGGTCTACGCCTTTTTTTAATACATTCGATATTATCTACCTTAAGGGGTGGGGAATCACTACAAAAAATATGGGCAGTGCGCACAAAATGTGACAGTCCGTCCCTGATTTTACAATTGTATAAATTTTTAATAAGTGATTTTACGAAATTGCCCTTCGAGGCTCGTACGTTGACTGAGGTTAATTACAGTATCGTGCCATCTAAGATTTGTTTTCTTGGCATATTCTCGTAGTACTCGTCGCTACGGACGCGTGGGCGCAAGCGGTTCGTGATTTGGAGCTATATCGAAGAAGTTATTAACGTTTAAAGTTGGGGGTATTTTAGTAAATTAATTAATTTCTAGAAAGTCCCAGATTTTTGGAGCTCAATCTGGGGTGCCACGTGGACGGTCCAGATTAAAAGAAAATAAATGGATGGCTGTGATGGAAAGGCAAGAAGAGAGATGAGAAATAAATGGAGGAATGAGGAGAAGAGAGAGAGGAGATTGACCAATTAGAGAGGAGAGAAAGGAGAGAAAGGAGGGAGGAGAAGGAGAGAACGAACCGGGTCTCTCCTTGACTCGCGAACCCGGACCCTTGACCCGCTCGTATCTCCTTCATCCGAACTCCGTTTTGGGTGATCTTGGTGTCCATGAAAAGCCCTTGACGACCCCTACATCTGTGTAGTGTTAGAATTCCCAATTTCTTTCCCATTTTTCCAGTTCGAAGCCACAAAC
Source organism: Heteromeles arbutifolia (assembly GCA_024362995.1). Classification (NCBI taxonomy): domain Eukaryota; kingdom Viridiplantae; phylum Streptophyta; class Magnoliopsida; order Rosales; family Rosaceae; genus Heteromeles; species Heteromeles arbutifolia. The sequence continues at coordinate 29,381,505 of JANCRC010000006.1, forward strand.
CCACGGGGGCATCCGGCGGCTTTAGCTTCGAATCACCCAATCCCGAAGCAATTTCTTCCAATTACCACCACCCATGGCATCCTCTTGAGGTCTGGAACAAAGCCCAAACAAGTTTGGAGGCGTCGGAGTTGCTTTGGAGGTCGAATCGATTCACACCAAATTCAAGGGTTTCGTACGGGTTTTGACGAAATTAGAGCTCTTATCGACCGCATTGGCTTTGGTCACAGGTATGAAAGTTGTTCTACTCTTTGAGATCTTCAATTCTGCAAATTTTGGTAATTTTAGGAGAAAGTTGGACTTTCCGGCGAGCCGGGGCGGCCAACCGCCACCCACGGCAGCGCGTGCGGCGGCGCGTGGCCAGTGAGCCACCAATGCTATTTTTAGGCCATAATTCATGTCCTGAGTTCAGTTTTGATAATCGAATGACGTAAATTGATCAATTGAACCTAATTTCATTACGATTCGGGGTTAGGTAAAAATATGAATCGACGATCCGACCGTTGGATCGTCACCAAACTTTGATATGTTGTAGTACTTAATATTTGAAGAATGTGGAAACTTACGGATCTGGAATCTGACATATGGATCTTCCCGAATTGGATTTGTAAGGTATAAAATAAAAGGTTAATCGCCACTCGGTTTTGGAAATTGGCGGAGATCCAACCGTTGGATCATAACGAAATTTTAGTATGTTGTCCTAGAAGCATAATGTGAATCATGAGAAGTTACGGATGGGAAATCTGAGTTGCAGATCTTCTGGATCGATCTACATAGTGACGTGTTTTATATAAGTTATATATTCTATCGATATGATTTCTGAGGCATGATTTGATGATTGTTCTAGGCGCCGATCGTCATGACGCCTTGATGGGTTGTGCTAGGGAGTTGTAGGGCGAACTCCAGGTGAGTGGGCTTTTGGTTTTCAGTATATATATATATATATATATATATATATATATATATATATATATAATTGATTGATTTCCCAGAAATGCGTTTTAAAATGTTTTTATGAAATGAATGCTATGTCGAATGCCATAGTTATATTTTTATATATATTTGTGTGAATATACATTGATGCACTGCGGGCGCCAGGTAAGTCAGGTAAGTATGTGTGTGATGTGATGATTGAGGTGATATCGATGAGATTGTTATATGGCTCATTACCTGCACATTGGGGTTGTGCATGCCTGAGGGCTTAGCTTTCACGTGATCGTTCACCTCCCGCACCGTACGCTCACCTTGGATCCAAGGCAGGTGCCAGCCTGTCGTACATACCACATTAGGTGGTTCCGACTCATAGGTGACTTGCGATTCGTCGCCAGCCTTCACGTGATCGTAGCACATAGCGTATTTACCCAGCTTGACGTACAGACCACATTAGGTGGTTCCGTCATGGGTGCAGGTTACTGATTATTGATTATTGATGATTGATTGAGAGATGGATTGAGGATTGATTGAGGAGCCATAGATTCAGCCGTACAGGTCACTAGAGGTGACTCCGGCTGATTGATAAATATATATATATACATATATAAATAAATAAATATATATATATATATATATATATATATATTGCCGGCATGATTTGAGTTGAGATATCACCTGATTATTTGATGGTATTTGGTATATGTTGATTATTGGTTATGGTTCATTCGGGCATGGCATTGCTTATTTGATGAGATTGGTTGATAAATGGTTTTTTTTGTATTAGTACGTATATATATATTTTCTGGGAAGTATACTTGTTTTACAGAGAGGGGTTACAACTTTCATATCGAAATGATTTTGATAAAACTTTGTTTTTGCCCACTCACGCTTTTTGTTTTGCGCCCCTCCAGGTTTTAGTAGCATAGTTTCTTTATCGACAAGGTCTCGTGGCATATCTCAGTTCAGGTGGCTACTTCTGAGGGTATGATCTTTACCCACACTACTGTACTTTACTTATGCTCTGACAACGCGTGTGAAATGGGTCCATACCCACTCACAGTGCACTCTGATATTTAGGTACCTTTAGGTTTAAATTTATTCACATTCTTCCATATCATCACTTTATGGCTTCGTCACATTCCAGGTGATGGCCAACACAGCTCGATTCGGAGTCCTAGTGGACATTCCGGGTCGGGGTGTGTCACAAAAAGTTATTTTTGCCCTATGAGGTCAAAGGGCACCAACATATGTGCCCATAAAGCAATAGTAACAATGCAGCAACTAAACTATATATGTGCCCTCTATAGGCGTGCCCTTTGATTAGAGGGCACGATATGGCCATCAATGCTCAAGGAGTTGAGCACAAATAAGGGTTTTTTTGTGCCCTGTTTTGACACTTGTGTCAGATGACATTTCAAATTCATGTTAGCATAATTTTTGTAATTGTGCCCTATCATTTAAATTTTAAAAAAAAAAAACAAAAAAACAAAATGGAAATACCTTACAACCTGAATCAAACATTTGAAAGCACCATATCAGAATAGGAAAATATTGCTCATAGTTTCTCTTCTTGACAGATCAGTCACATGCTGAAACTCAACCAAGAAATCAACATTATAAATTAAAGAAAAAAACAAGGTAATGATTTCAAACGTATATTCATCCTTTCAGGCAGTCATCCTTCCGGTGAAGGTGCATGTGCTCCATGCGCCATCCACAGCAATACCACGCGCAGCAAGAGTACGACATGTAGCCACGCCAAGGGTTTTAGAGTCCGTTTTGGTCTAAAACACAACCATTTTCAACAATTCAAAAGCCAAAACAAAGCTACGAAGGTAAGGATTTGAAATATACCTTCCTCAGGGCCATTAGGTGCCCGGTGATAGCCTAAAATCAGCCTGAAACTCACAGCCCTTGGGGGGAATATGGGGAATTTGTCCTCTGAGTTGAAATTGCATCAAACCTCAACCAGGTCAGGCATGCAGTGCACGAAAACGTCTCTAAATAACTTAAAGAACCTAACTAAGGTGTTTTCGAGACTTACTCATATTGGATTCGACGAAAAATCTCGTCAAGAAGTCAAGTCGTGAAGGAGCTTGTCAATTCGTGGAGTCAATTTCTGTTTCTAAAAAGCCAAAAGGTAATGGGGAGTCCACGTGAGGAGAGGAATGTGAGGTTGTTGGTTACCTTGCTGGAGATCGGCAGCTCTACCGCAGTCATTGCTTATGTGCTTCTCTGTGTCAAGGAAGAAGCCGAGAGGAAGAGAGAGAGAGAGACTATGAGAGAGTGAGGGTGGCAGTGTGGTGTTTGGATGGTGGCAAGGTTCGCCAGAGTGGCGAGTGAGGTGGAGATGGATGTTGCGGTTTTCTAGGTAGTGAGCACATAGATGGTGAGGGAGGTGACAGAGAAAAAAGTGAAGAAGTGGATAGAGTTAGTGAGAGAGAAGGTTGCGTGAAAGAGAGAAACGAAAGAGTGATGGAGTGAAAAAATGAGTGAATGCACGGGGAAGGGTGAAGACCCATGTGGGTGGGTCCCACGGGACACAAAAACCCATTAGAAAATTAGTGAAATAATAGATTAATTAGATTCTTCCACTAATAATTCAAGTTGATTTCAACTAGATATTTTCACAAATTGTGAATAGGGAAAAAGTAAATGTAAAGGACATAAAAACAATTTATTTATTTAAATACATTAAATTAGAGGCACAAAAGCCTTTATTGTGTGTTTGTAAATTAATAAAAAAAATTCCATCTCTTACATGCAAGCTGTACACAAAGTTTTGTGTTCAAAATTTAGTAGGCACAAATACCAGACACAAACTAATGTGCTTTTATGTTAGAGGGCACATTTGAGAAATTTTGGTGTTCAATGGAATTTAAAACGCACCAATTGTGCTCAATGAAAACGAGAAGGGCACAAATCAATTGTGTTCTTAGCCCATTTTTCTTGTAGTGGATAAGCTAAATAAGCGCTAGCCATAATAATTTGGTTCGAATTTATTTTTGACGAAAATCGAACTTAAGATCTCTCACTTACAATTAGTTAAGCATTTAAAAAAAAAATTTGGAGTGGAATAGAGCACACCAAATCACCTTTAGATCGATACATGTAATCGATCTCTATCAAAAAAATATACATAGAAAATAATTGAACAAAACATAAATTCTTTTTAAATTAATAAGCAATCATCAGTATAATAATAACCTCTCTCAGAGAATTATTTTTCTTAGTCCATAGTATTTAATTATAGAAGTTTTTACTACATATATCTTTGGTTGTTAGTTTTAAATTTTTGAGCTATAAATGAAGAAAAATTAAAGGGTGAAAGACAAAATGAAGAAATGATGGCATAAGAAACGTGAAAAGAATGTGTATGGAATGACACAAAATAAAAACTACAAACAAAAAAAAAATGGAACAGATAGTTTCAAGTTTTTTATTTCATATAATCTTCATTTATTTATCTCCCCCTCCCCCGACGCCACATCCCTTCATTCTTCTTTTATCTCCACTACAATAAGTAAAAAACTAAACATAACTAGTTATTTTTGTCACTGACAAAAATACTTGGAGTAAAACGGGCAAAAATGTCAGAGAAAATAGTTGAACCTGTTGTGGTCTATATTTATCTGACAAAGGGAGAGAGGCCGGTGGCAGAGAAAGAGAGAAAAGAGAGATGTGTGTTTGTAGAATTGTAGGGGAATTGTGTGTGTTTCCCTCCTACATTGCACCTCTATTTATAATAATAATAAGATAAGGATATTCCTTGTTCTCCAAGGAATATGAGATACAATAGGAGAGGATAAACCCTAATCAAATCTAATCTAGGATTTACACAGTCACACTTAAACTAGGAATGTTTACAACACTCCCCCTTGAGTGTGTAAATACTCAAGGTTAATTTAGCATAATGCAGAAGTTGATGAAGTCGACTTGTCAGTGCTGATTCCAAGGAACAACGATTTATTCTCAATAAGGTAGGAACTTGCATAAGTAGTAAGTCTCACTAAAAAACCCTAAGGCTATGGCAAAAACCCGAGTAGGGACAAAATCCATAGTTTAAGGAAAAATGCGTGAGAAATGCAAAGTCAAAAGAAACGTTTACAGGACGTCATCAAGGATATGACCAGCCCAAGGTGGGTGCCTCATTCAAACCTAGTTAGGTAGCAAAAACCCAGTGGGAAAATGCTCCTAATCGTAGGGAAAAAGAGTACATTAAGATCAAGCAAGTATCTACAGGATACTCCCCCTGAGTTTGACATAATTTCAAAGAGAAATAGCAAAGTTACAACTCAGAAAGTTTACGCATACCAATTCCATGAACAAGCTTCTGAAACGTCGTCTTTGGCAGTGATTTGGTGAAGAGGTCGGCCAGATTGTCTTGTGAACGGATTTGCGTGACTTCAATATTCTGATGCTCTTGTTGTTGATGTGAAAAGAAAAACTTCGGTGCAATGTGCTTGGTGTTGTCTCCTTTGATGTAACCCTTCTTGAGCTGTTCGATGCAAGCTGCATTGTCCTCAAAGATCGTCGTCGGGGCATTAACGGCGGGATGAAGATCGCAGGAGCTTCGAATATGGCCCACTACTACTCTCAACCAAAAGCATTCCCGAGTTGCTTCATGTAAGGCGAGAATTTCAGCATGGTTAGACGAAGTGGCAACTAAGGTCTGTTTAGTTGACCTCTAACATATTGCGGTGCCTCCAACGGTAAAGACATAACCCGTTTGAGAACGCGCTTTGTGCGGATCAGATAAGTATCCAGCGTCAGCATAACCAACAAGGCGAGAATCAACTTGAGGAGCACAAGGTGCGGCACTACTCGAGGATTCGTAGGGATAGAACAAGCCCAAATCCGTAGTACCCTTAAGGTAATGAAAGATGTCTTTCACGCCAGTCCAGTGTCTGCGTGTTGGTGCATTGCTGTATCTTGCCAAAAGATTAACAGCGAAGTAGATGTCGGGTCTAGTACATTGAGCTAAGTACAATAAAGCGCCTATCGCACTTAGATAAGGAACTTCAGGCTCCAAAATCTCTTCATCATCCTCATTCGGACGGAACAGATCTCGTTTTGCATCTAGCGTACGAACGACCATAAGAGTACTTGAAGACTTCGCTTTATCCTCGTTAAAGCGGCGCAACACCTTCTGGGTGTAGTTCGATTGATGTACTAGGATTCCATCCGAACAATGCTCTATCTCGAGACCGAGACAGTATCGAGTCTTACCTAGATCTTTCATCTCAAATTTCGACTTCAGGTGCGAAGCAGTTCTCGCGAGCTCTTCAGGAGTTCCAATGAGATTCATGTCATCGACATATACTGCAACAATCGCAAATCCGGAATGTGACTTCTTAATGAACACACAAGGGCATAATTCGTTGTCCACATATCCCTGACTAGTCAAATACTCACTTAGGCGGTTATACCACATTCTTCCGGATTATTTCAAACCGTAGAGTGAACACCTCAGCCGAATTGAAAGCGTGTTCCGGGGTTTGGAAATATTTGAACCATCAATGTAAGTCCTTCAGGAACTTTCATATAAATTTCCGTATCAAGATCCCATAGAGATACGCGGTTACTACGTCCATCAGCTGCATATCCAGTTTTTCGGAAACTACCAAACTGATAAGGTAGCGAAAAGTAATCACATCCATAATGGATGAATAAGTTTCGTTATAGTCAATCCCGGGGCGTTGTGAGAAGCCTTGTGTAACAAGACGAGCTTTGTAACGCTCAATTTTGTTCTTCTCATTACGCTTCCGAACGAAAACCCACTTGTAGCCAACGGGCTTCACATGTGGAGGAGTAGGAACTACAGGTCCAAACACCTTACGTTTCGCAAGCGAATCGAGTTCGACTTGGATTGCTTGTTTCCAGTTTGACCAATCACCTCTACGTCGACATTCATCAACGGAACGCGGTTCAATGTCATCGCTCAACATTATCTCAGTAGCTACTGCAAATGCTAATGCATCGTCGACAATCATCTTATTTCTACACCACACATCATCTAAGCTAGCATAATAGACCGAAATCTCATGATTCTCGAGAGGAGGATTCGTCTCTTCAAGGACGTTTCCATAATCTAGAATTTCCTCATGAGTTGGGTAGATCGAGTAAGCAATAGTCGGATTCACGGTAGGCTCTTCAGGACCTTGTGCAGTGGTTTTCCTCTTCCGGGGATGTGAATCTTTTGAACCAAGGGGTCTACCACACTTTTGCGTAGGGGCAGATGATTGGCTAGCCGCTAATGTATGTGGATCACCAGAATTGGTGTCCCGGGCTTCCAGGAGGGCAGTCCGTCGTACATTTGGTACATATATCTTTGCAGGCGTATTCGCAACTGGAATGTGTGATCTTGTCACGTGCGCTGGATCGGTGAAAGCATCTGGCATGCTCTGAGCTATGCTCTGAAGATCTAATATGCGCTGCACTTCAATTTCAGACTGAGCGGTGCAGGGATCTAAATAAGACAAAGTGGGAGTCGTCCACGATAATTCGCGTCGTTCTTCGGGAACGTTGACGTTCTTATCTCCCCCTAACGACGGGAAGACTGTCTCATAGAAGTGACAATCCGCAAAACGAGCGGTAAACAGATCGCCTGTCAAAGGTTCTAAGTAACGAATAATCGAAGGAGAATGATATCCGACATAGATTCACATCCTTCGCTGAGGCCCCATTTTTGTACGTAAGGGCGGCGAGATCGGTACATATACCGCACAACCGAAAACGCGCAGATGCGATATGTTTGGTTCGCATCCGGTAACTAACTGAAGGGCACTAAATGGTTGTGTCGCAACAGGCCTCAGGCGGACCAACTTTGCTGCGTGCAATATTGCATGGCCCCAAGCAGCAATTGGGAGCTTGGTGCATATGACCAATGATCGAGCAATCATTTGTAAGTGCTTAATGAAAGCCTCTGCCAGGCCGTTCTGGGTGTGAACATGGGGTACAAGATGTTCAACTTCAACCCCAACCGACATGCAATAGTCATCAAAAGTTTTAGATGTGAATTCTCCAGCATTATCCAATCGAATAGATTTGATCGGGTAATCAGGGTGGTGAGCCCTGAGCTTGATAACCTGAGCCAACAGTTTGGAGAATACAGCATTCCTTGTGGACAACAAGCACACGTGTGACCAACGTGTGGCAGCGTCAACCAAAACCATAAAATATCTAAATGGTCCGCAAGGAGGTTGAATCAGTCCATAAATGTCCCCCTGAATCCGTTGTAGAAAAATGGGAGGATTTGAACGAATCTTGTCATAAAAAGGCTTAGTAATAAGCTTTCCCATTGAACATGTTTGACATGCGATTCCTTGGATCGAACCTAAACTTCTAGTTAGTAGATGCCCGTGTGAAGATTTGAGGATACGGCGCATCGCTATTCATCTAGGATGTCCCAAACGATCATGCCAAAGTGTAATTTCGTGCGCGGTCCCAGTAGTAGGGCCGGCCACATAGTGGCATTCTATAGGGCGTATGGTCTTAGTATACAGACCACTTGGGATACGCTCCATCTTCTCTAGAATACGCTTCTGGCCATATTCGTAGGAAGTTATGCATAGAAATTCAACTCCGTTTTCTACGTGGGTTTCAACGTGGTAATTGTTATCTTTAATGTCCTTGAAAATTAGTAACGTTCTGCCAGAACGTGGAGAATAAAATGCCTCAGCAATGGTCAAGACTGTACCATTGGACAACATTATACGTGCCTTACCGTATCCTTCTATCAGGATGGATGGGCCTGAGAGGGTTGTCAGAGGTGCATTCTTAGGTATGAAGTTAGTGAAATAGATGCGTTCACACAAAACAGTGTGCGTGGTTGCACTATCTGCCAGACAACTAACTTTCCCACTAGTCATACCTAGAATGAAAAATTAATTTGAATCGGTCACATGCATTAAAGTTTATAAAAACAATTATCAAATCAAAATAATTTCATTTATTCAAGGATTAAAACTTAATATCCAAAACAAATCACGAACTAATAATCCAAAACATAAAGGAAAATTGTTCAAAAATCAACCAAAAACAAGGGGGGTTCGGCCACTAGGTGGAATTCGGCCCCATATGTCTTAAAAAAATAAGTCTATGTCTAAGATTCTAATCTTCCATAGGAGTGGTATCCTCCTGAAAGTCAGAAACCTCCATCTTTGTAGTCTCTGGTTCGTCCACTTGCACGAAGTTTGATTCAAACTTCTTAGGACGAGAATGATATTCATCTACAACCTTCTTGGGAGCTCGGCAAACATGGGACCAATGGTTCTTTGAACCACAGCGATAGCACATATCGTCATCCATGGTTTTAAGTGCTTTGCCCTTATTCTTGAAGTTCGGGGCCTTGGGAGCGAGGTTTGGGCGCTTCTGGGCTTTGTTTCCTCCTTTAGATGGGTCTTGGCTCTGTTGACCTTGGTGGGATGGCTTCTGGCCGCCCCTACCACGCCTCTTTTGGCGTTTTAGGTGCTGGTTATTGCTATAATGTGTTTCAGGCACATCAGTAGCCCCAGTAGGTCGAGCTTGATGATTCTTCATCAATATCTGGTTCTGCTTTTCAGCAATAAGTAAAACAGAGATCAAATCCGAGAACTTGGTGAACTTCTGAGCTCTATATTGTTGCTGCAGGACAATATTAGAAGCAGAGAAGGTCGAATAGGTCTTCTCTAGGAGATCCTCTTCGGTCAAAGTTTCATTGCAAAACTTGAGAAGTGATCGGATTCGACAAACTTCATAATTATATTCATTCTCAGACTTAAAGTCTTGGAAGCGTAAGTGCTGCCAGTCGTGTCTTGCTTCAGGCAAGAATATGTCCTTTTGGTGATCAAAGTGATCAGCCAAAATGACCCATAATGCACGTGGATCCTCCTCAGCAAGATATTCAGTTTGCAGAGCGTCATGGATATGTCTTCGGATGAAGATCATAGCAGTGGCTTTTTCAGCTTCGCCAACAGGTTCATCTGTTGCTTTTTCAATGGCAGGACGCAAGTTCCTTGCAGTGAGGTGGAGCTTCACATCTTGAACCCACTTGAGGTAGTTCCTTCCAGATACCTCCAAAGTGGTGAAGTCAAGTTTGTTCAAATTTGACATGTTCCTATCACAAAATGGATGGACAAGATGTGGTTGGTGTAATGGAGAAAGAATCAATCCATTCACGTAGGAGTAGAACATACAGGTTCTAATAGACATGTACTGGTTTAATTTTGCATGAAAAACTTCGGGTTTTCAAAGTAATTATGAACTTCAGGTTCATATATTCCTGCAGGCAAACACAAATATATGTGCAAACAAATATGCAACAAGTATATGGACAAATATATCTTTTAGGTGTATAATTATAATTGAATTATAATTTATTTGGACTTCGGGCCAAATTAAAGTGTGGGTGAAAAAATATAAAACCCATTGGGTCTAAAATAATTTAGACGAATAAAATTCGGGGCCCAAAAAAAAATTAAGCCTAAGGGTGGCTTGAAAAAAATGGTGCCGTGTGGCCTAGGCCCATAATTTGGGCTAGGGAGGGTCTCGGGTGATCTGCGAGCTCACGGGGAGATATGGGCAAGGGGAATGGGCTGCTGTAGGCAACAAAAAAAATTTCTCTTTTTTTTTTTTCACACACGGGCTGCTTCAGGCAAGCCCAAAACCAAAACAAAAGAATTTTTTTTTTCTCGGGCCGCTGCAGGTGAGCCCATAAACAACAAAATATATATATATTTTTTTTTCTCGGGTCGCTGCAGACGAGCCCAGAAACAACAATTTTTTTTTTTTTCAATTCAATTATATGTATATATAATGCAATGAATCACATATTTACATTAATGCATATGCAAAATAATAGTTTCAATGCATGTACATATGTATGATTCAATTCATAACAAATATCAAATTCACATAATTTCAACAATTATGGTTATGAGGCAGACACAATTTATGTAGAATCTAAAATACGTTAAACGTAAAGTTGGGTCATGCATCATGGTGAATGGTCATGCTACCAGGGCTGCAAAATATCGAGTTAAAAGCCGTTGTTTTGAAAGAACCTGATTGCATGATGATATGGATGAACTGGTTTGATGTAGAAAAATTTTCTCCAACGTCAGATTCGTAAGCGCAGCGGTATGAGCGTGCTGATAACGTGTTGTGGTCTATATTTATCTGACAAAGGGAGAGAGGCCGGCGACAGAGAAAGAGAGAAAAGAGAGATGTGTGTTTATAGAATTGTAGGGGAATTGTGCGTGTTTCCCTCCTACATTGTACCTCTATTTATAATAATAATAAGATAAAGATATTCCTTGTTCTCCAAGGAATATGAGATACAATAGGAGAGGATAAACCCTAATCAAATCTAATCTAGGATTTACACAGTCACACTTAAACTAGGAATGTTTACAACAGAACCGTACTTTTTTCTTTATAATGCATTTTCCCATTTCATTTTCTTTGGTTTCTCCAATAACTAAATAAGTAAATATACATGACAGCAAATGGCATTATATATGGCAATTACCATTAGAAAATTGTTATTGTAAATTGGTAATCCATAACTAACATCACAAATTAAGTACCCAAAAGAAAGGAACAAAAAAAACCCCTCTTGTCAAGAATCATGCTTCAAGCTACAAATGCCATAGAATAACTGCACCAACTAATCCCTTAAATAGAAAACTTCATTTTAATTTTTGGTAAAGATGACTTTTAGATTAAAACCATGAGTAAAATCAAAATCTAATTTTAGTCCATTGATACATTAATAACCTCATTTATTAGTTATATTTTAATTTATTAATTATTTCTCTTTTTCTTCCTAAATTTTAATGTATTAATTTTATTTTATTATAATTATAATTTTCATTTCATTTATCGTAATATAGTTTGTTGTAAACATTTAGATAAACTAATTTTTGTTATACAATATATTTTGATGTACTTTGTTTTCTTCATTTAGGTACATTAAATTCATTATAAAACATTTTGGTGCATAGATTTAGGTACACACATTTCGGTACATACATTTCGATACAAACATTTAGGTACATTAATTCAATATAATACATTTCGGTACTACCATTTCCGTGCATACATTTCGGTACACACATTTAGATACATTAATTTAATATAATACATTTCGGTGCATATATTTCGGTACTAACATTTAAATACATTAGTTCAATATAATACATTTCGGTACTAACGTTTAGGTACATTAATTGAGTCTTTCAAGTTTGAAGAATGTTAAATAAAATTAATAATTTAAAAGACTCTTTTTTGGTCAAAAAATAAAATAAATTTAAATATTTAATAGGAGACATTAAATAAAAGGAAAACTAATGAAAATGGCTTGAAAACTTTGAGTTTTAACGATAAGGACAAAATAAAGGGTAAAGTGAATAGTATCAAGATTGACTTTTTAGTGTAAAAATGTGGTTTTTCGTTAAAGTGAACAGTACCGCATGCTTTTCGTTAAAACTCCCTTAAATAAAATGCACATTAATTATTTTGAATTAAGGACACATCAAAGGATTATAATCAATATGTAATCAAACACCAGGTTTATTTTAAATTTCAATCTTCTTGAAGGATTAAAGTTAAAAAATCCCTTTATTAAACCTGTATTCAATGATCGGGTACCCAACATATATTAATCATGCTTTACAACAAACCAAATATCTAGCTTCAAGCCACCTTTGCTTATTAACCCTTGCAATGAAGTCTTCAACTCTTTTGTTTAGTTCCTCAGCGGGCATTAAAGCCTCCTCTTCTTCTCGTTCTTCCTTTTCCTCCTTTTTTCCTTCCATTTTTTCCTCTTCTTTTTCTTCTTCCTTTTCTTCTTCATCGCTTTCCCCACATTCTTTAAAGTCTTCCTCGTCATGATCATGATCATGCTTGTCATTTTGTTTACCTTCATCAACTTCTTTATCTTCAATACTCTCCGCATTGCCCTCGTTTATCGGATTCAACATTTCCGGCACGGTCCTCTCCTCTTTCTTCTCTTGAAACGTGGAGAGTGGTCTCCTGAGACTCCGACTTCTCTCAACATACTCGTTGTACATCTCGGTGACTGGAGATGATTGCTTGCCGCTGCTGAGCCTTGATTCTCCAATAAGGAATACGACTATAAAATTCACCACAATGAAGAGGCACTTGGGGTTGATAAACCCCAACCAAGAATTTGGAAGAGAAATAAACAGCAAGTGTTTGATAGTGTAGAGAGAAGGAAACGAATAAGAGTATGAACAAAGCAAACTGCATGTCACTGCAATAACAGCATGAACAATAAGACTGTAAAGAAATTGATTACTCTTGTTGTAGTTCTGCTTCTTCTTGTAGCATTTCATGGCTCGAAGCTTTTCAGCCTTGATATGATCCATTAATTCCTCAAATGGAAGTATGAGGAATTTAGAGGGATAAGTTGTATATATTCTGATATATACCGTGAGGAATTGTATTCACATCTGACTGAACGTAAAGAAGGTAAAACGAGGAGTTATATATAGTGGAGTGGAGTTGGGGGGTTGGGTGGGGGGTGGGGAAGGGGTTATTTGGGTTAATTTGTGCGATTCAAGGCATGCATGCAACTTTATAAAATTATTGTTAATGTGCAACTTTATAAAATTATTGTTAATGTTTCTTATTAGTTTTGAGTGTGGGGGTATGTATTACTTTATGAAAAAGCCATGGCAGGTTTTGAGAATGTCTTCACGCAAAATGCTAAAGAAACTCTCTAAAAATAAGACTCTTCATGAATTCTTTGTCATCTCATATTTTTGTACAATATTTGTAATGTTAGCACATGAATTAAAGTTAATCTGTGAGGTGACACATAATTCATTAAGAGTTCCACTTTCAAAGAGTCTCATTAGCATTTCTCATGTGTTGATTTGGGTGCTCTTGTTTTCCAGCCTCCGAATAGCTTTTCGAAATTCCTTTTCCGGAGTGGTGTTTGATGGTTTTCAACTTTTCTCTTCTGAGGTAAGAAACGTACATTTGCATCAGCAACGATTTATAAAAGTTAGCTACTGGTTTTGCAATTCGAAAGGTGGTTTTGTCGTACTCGTACGTCCATGTTACATCAGCCCTATTTTATTCTTTATAATTAGGGTTTATAGAAATTAAAGAAAAACAATATTATAGCTTCCTTCCTGAGCATTAACCATTTTCTTAATCTATGCTGCAAAATAAATATAAATAAATACACAGTATATATATATATACTATGCGTATGCATGTACGCAAGCATGTCATTACACGAGGTGGCTTTTCTCTTTATACATTAGCCCATCCTTGATCTTTTTATAAAGTACAACGGAGGACCTCAAAAACAAAACGAAGCATAAATTTAATAAATCTAAACATGGCTTTTTCTCTTTAAATATGCTCATCGATTTTTGTATAACATTTTAAAAAAATAATTTAATGTGTTATTTTTGCATAACGCTTAGTATCGTACAGTGATTTAAATGGTAGTAAGTACTTGGACTTGGAGTACTTAGACTTTTGCCATAAAAAAACAGCTTGCCATTCCCTAATTAATTATATAAGGTAGGCGCTGGGCATTGAGGAGAGATCAATATATACGACATTAATATACCCGAGTAGATGCCCCAAATGCCTTTTTTGTTGCTTTTTTGCCCTAAAAAGTTGATATGCCAACGGCACATGTGTTGAATGAAGAGAAAAAGCACTTTGTAAAGGAGCTGCACAGTTCAAAAGCTAGACAGCAGTGGACGACGTCGTAGTCAATAACTCAAAACAATGGAGTTCAAAGATTTGACAAAATGGAACTGGAAGGTACAGTTTAGTCGTGATATTAACAAGAGTTAGCATGATCAATTAGCTTAGTTTGATCAAATTGTTCTCTGTATGGTTCCAGATGTATGGAGCCTTGTAGAAAATTAATTATGAATATTCTTGAAGCAGCTAGTGCTCTAAAAAAAATAAGGGTAAAAGGGAAATCACCAAAGTCCAAACCTACCCTCCACAAAGAGGGTAGGAGAGAGTTACTGAGGTGAAACGCTTTATAGTGATTAGAAGGAAGTCGAACGTTTATTTTGAAACTAATTGATAAACATGCATACATGTCTCTTAATTTTTCGATATGAGACAACACTAATTTAAATTTTTACACGATCATCACATATGATTAGTGTTTAAAATATCTTAGATATGCTTGATATTTCCACGTAAATATCCAAAAATTCAGGGAACGATATGGAAAGAGGGATATCCACGATATTTCCGGAAATCAGTCAATTTCCTAGATATTTTCGATATTTTCAAGAAATATCCAGTGTTTGAAAACAATTTGCAAAAAGTTTGTAGGAAATATCCATGAGCCTATCCATTATTTATTTTTTAATTTCTTTCTTTATGGTAGTTTACTTCAATAAAACTTGTGATGCTTCATGACAAAAATTTCAATTAAGTTATGTATAATTTATTTTTTCTAGTGAAATGCTTTATTTTATTACTTGTCATTATAAGGCAGTTTTTCTTCTCAGATATCACATACTTATTGTTTACACAATATCTAATCATTAATTCTTGATTCATACATGTGTGGTGGCTTCATATGACATTCCCTAAAAAATAATTTTAAATTTTCATGTTTTTGAGCAAATTTCCATCATTTCCATCGAAGGCAATCGATATCGATATAGATATACGATATATCCATCGATATTTCCACAAATTTGCCTATTGATATTTCTACCAATACCGATATTTTAAACACTGCATATGACAACACTCAAGTCAAATATATGATCGATACATATTGGATGATGTGAATTATGTGTGCTAGTTGTCGAACTTTCACAAGTTGATCGAATCAATCAACTTGTTCTTATACCACAAAGGGCTAGTTTGGTATTGTTGTGCTTTTTAAAAAAAAATAAAAAAAATCTGTTTTTGTTGTGCTGTAAAAATAAGCAGCTGTAAAATAAAGTTATTGAGTGTTTGGTAAACACATTTTTGTAAAAGTGCTTTTAACAAAAAAAAAGTGTCTAAGTGTTTGGTAAACTTTTATATAAATTGCTTTGAGTATGTTAAATGACTAAAAATGATATGGCCATTAATGTGATATAATAATTGTCAAAAAGAATAATGTGGGAGCAATGATTGTAATTTTGTAAAATATATGGGGTATATATACTTACTATTTGAAAATTTCATTAAATGGGTAAAAATATTTTTTTTTAGAAGCATGGTATACCCTGCTTCTGTTTTTCTATACTTTTCTACTATTGACAACAATATAAAAATTTAAAAAAAAAAATAAAAGAAAAAAAAAACACTTTCTTTTGTTTTACCAAATACATTTGATGTTCTAAATTTTCATAAGCTGTTTTTTTTTTTTTTTTTTTTTTTTTGAATTTTATTTTTTAAGTTCCAAATCAGCCCAGAATTTGAGATTTCAACCCAAAATTAATTGAAAAAGGAAATTTACTTTTCTACATAGAATAGCACCCTACATACTCGCACGACATGGAAAGTGGCGGGTTGGTAAAGCAAGACCATATAGGTAAATTGTGTTTGAATCTAATTAAGTACGCTTTCTAATATTTTACTTCAACATTATTCAGTAGCACCCTTCCCCTTCTCCAAAATTTGAATTCTCCATGTATCATATTTGATTGTTGACCCATGTATCTGGCAATGCATATTCATATAGAGCAAGTATATGCTTGTTGGTCCTTTTTTTATCATCTTTTGGAACCCCAATGTTCAATGCATAGGCATGTGCTTTTTACCAAATGGACGGCTTAGAGATTCTCCTAGACTCCTACAAAAGAACTTCCACTTCTTACCCCAGAGAGAGAGAGAGAGAGAGAGAGAGAGAGAGAGAGAGAGAGAGAGTGGAGTCCATATGTATTTGGAGGTGAATGAAGCTTCACAGAAGGACTCAAAAGCATTGCTTTTGTCTCCACAACTAGAACCATGCATAGTATTTTGCAGCAAACTAAACAGGGGTGTTAAAATTACTTTCTTCTATCAACGTGGAACATATAATTGTAACATGTGATCGAATAATGAGCTAGCTAGATATCTTTTCCATTTTATATCGTGGCAGATATTTATAGACCGACTTTAATAGTATAAGAAAATATACTGATGCTGTTGTATCCTTGATATTTATTACTAGATGTGAAACAACTTTTGTAACCCTAATTCTTGACTAAGAAAGATTCTGTCCTTGAAAAAAAAAAAAAATTGGTAACAACGAAACAAATTTGCCTTAAGGATTAAGAAGTTTCCAAACGTGTGTTTATTTGGCACTTCAGGCCCTCAAAGCTCGAACAATCAAGAAAAGCAGTTCCGGCACCGATGATTTAATTTGAATGATTAATTTGAAAAGTTAAAAGATAAACACACTGTATAGAATCGAAAACAAGGCAGGTTTTGAGAATCTATTTATTTGGGTGCTTTTGTTTTAGGGTTTCAGTTTTCCTCTTCTGAAATAAGAAACGTACATTTGCATCACCAAACGACTTTATGAAAGCAAGCTGCTGGCTTCTGCAATAGCATAGGTGGTATGATCGTACGTGTACTCCGTCTCACATCAGCACTTTTAATTTATTTTTTAATTATTAGGGTTATTGAATCAAAGAAGAACAACATAGCTTCCTTCCCTATGCTGAAATCATTTTCTTCCCAGTTCCCACCCAGATCCACCATGCTTGGTTTGGTATTGCTGTGCTTTGAAAAAAAGTTGCTTCTGCTGTGCTGTGAGAATAAGCGGCTGTGAAATAAAGCAGCAGAGTGTTTGGTAAATTTTTCTGTAAAAATGGTATTTGGAAAAAAAAAGCAGTATTATAGTGTTTGGTAAACTTTTATGTAAAACAGCTGTGACTGTGTGAAATGACAAAAAAAGATATAATACTAGATGTGTTATTAATTTAATTTTCTTAACCAATAAAAGATAGAAAATATAATACAATAATGATTTAATATAACTTATTTTATTTATTTATAATTTTTTATTTTAATCTCTCTTTAGAATTCTAGAAACACCGAGCCCTCGAGCTTCTCGCTCTCCCCGACGATGGCGTCCCCAGGCCGCTCCTCAACATTGGTAATATTTCAAAACCCAACTCCCCCAATCTTTCAATTCAATTTTTCATAAAAAAAAATCCAAAAGGGGTTTGATTTTATTCACTGAAATGGTGAAAAAAGCTAAGTGAGTGATTGAGGTTTTCGTTGCAGGTTGTTAGAGAGTGGGCATCAGTGGATTGGTTTGGATATTTCCCCGTCAATGTTTGGTATGTGTTTTTATTTTGGGGTTTTTTTTTTTATCGTTTGGTTTTCAGCTTCTTGATTGCTTGTTTGTTCTAAATCGAAATTTCATTTCTTTGATGATCGGAGATGTGGCGTTGGATCCGATCTGATCATCTCTCTCATCTATTCCGACTGATTTTCACTCATATTCTGGGTTGAAGAGGGAAGATTGCAAGCAGGAATATTTTTCTCGCTCGGATTCTGGACTGGTTTCTTCGGATTCTGGGTTGATTCTCACTCGGATTCTGGGATTCGATCCAATCGGCAAATTTTCAAAAATGGTTTCTCGATTGAATCTTTTTCTTATTTGTGTATTTGGAG
Source organism: Heteromeles arbutifolia (assembly GCA_024362995.1). Classification (NCBI taxonomy): domain Eukaryota; kingdom Viridiplantae; phylum Streptophyta; class Magnoliopsida; order Rosales; family Rosaceae; genus Heteromeles; species Heteromeles arbutifolia. The sequence goes on from JANCRC010000006.1 coordinate 29,400,033, forward strand.
GATCTGGAAGGAGAATAGGGATGAATGTTGGTGTAGTGGTGGTGGTCGGTGTTGAGCGCGAATGGGCGGGACGGCTCCGGTCAGAGTTGATGCGAGGGGGTTGAACGGGTGTGAGAGATTCTAGTTTGAGTGTTAAGGACAAGGCCTGTCATTTTGTAAAAATGACGAGGGCGTTATTGGAATTTAGAAAGTTTCATTAAAGGTGTACTGTAGCTCCGTGTGCTGTGAAAAAAAGCCAGTTTTCTGAAGCAGCATTTAGCTGCTTCAGCTTTTCTGATGATTTCAATTGTCAATCACAGCAGCTTCCAAAATAATCCATTTTTTTTTAGTTTACCAAACATCTTCAACATAAAAACTTTGATAATAAGCAGCTTTTTTTTTAAGCACCTCAATGCCAAACCATACCTTAGCTCCAGATTGTTATATTTCTGAATAACTTGGTGCCAGAAATATGGAGTCATGCAGGAATATAATTTGAATATTCTTCAAAGAGTGTGAAGAAGCTAACTAGTAAGGTGAAATGCTTTTGCGTGGAATATTAATTAGTGGTGGTGTCGGTAAAAGCAAGGCTATTCAGGCAAAACCTAAGGCCATCTCCAACCGAAGGCTGGCCAGAAGACTCGTTTTAGCCCTCTAGTCTTTCAAGATATTAATATTTTAATGAACAGTACAGGGCCATATTTCCCTCCATCTCCAACCGAGGGCTAAAGGACCAGAGAGCTCGTTTTAGCCCTGTCACAAAAAATCATCTCCAACCGAGGGCCAAATGGCTATGGTATGGAATGTGAAGAATTGAAATAAAATAAGGTAAGACAGGATGGAATGGTGAAAAATATGTGAGAAATGGTGTAGGACAAAATTATAAATTTAAAAAAAAAAAAAAAAAAAAAAGTGGGCTGTTTAAAAAAAAAAAAAAAAGGGCTGGGACCAAAAAAGTTCCTAAACTCTAAACCTAAAGTGGCCTGAAAGCCCTAAAGTGGGCTGAAAGAACAAAAAAAAAAAAAAAAAAAACAAAGAAACTGGGCTGGGCAAGTGGAAAAGAAAAAAAAGAAAAAAAAACCAAATAGGCTAGCCAGCTGGCTGGCTCGCTGGCTAAAGATGGCCGGCCGATTGGCCCTCTGGCCTGTTCAAATTTTGTGGGGCCCACGAGCTCTCTAGCCTAGCCCTCGGTTGGAGACGGTTTTCAGGTTATTTTCAACCCTCTGGACCTTTCGGTTGGAGATGACCTAACATTTGATTGTTGACCCATATATCTATCATGCGTATTGATGTACATATCCCAATTAATAAGCTACATAGGAAATTGATTTCTTTACACATTTTTTTCATTCTATATATGCACATTATTTATTTATTTATAATCTTATGAATTGAATAAAACTTTTACATCTTTTGAAAACGAGAGATTTTCTAGTATACTCCAAAATATTTAACCCTTAAATTTTTTATTAATGATACAATAATCAAGATTTAATAACTAAACATATAGAATACTTCATAGCATCATAAAATTTTCCTGAAAAGCAAATGCAATAAAGGTACCAAATGGACTATCTAACAGATTTCCTTACAAAAAAAAAAGATAGTGTTATCCACACACTTATTTTTACTTGTCACACATCTTTTATCAATTTCCGGCCGTCGAATCACATGAATTGAAAAATATCAATGACCAAAAGTTAACAAGAATGTGCGGGAGGTAAAAATAAGTGCGTGAACATCATTATTCTAAAAGAACTTCCACTTGTTACCTCTCAAACACAGAGAGTGAGAAGGAGAAAGTGGAGATTATGCAGCAAACTTAACAAGGGTCTTAATTGTTTTCTTCTATCAACTTGGAATATTATAACATTTATTTGATCAAACTACATATAACAAGGGGAGGTAGATTGTCAAACTTAACAAGGGTCTTAATTGTTTTCTTCTATCAACTTGGAATATATAACATTTATTTGATCAAACTACATATAACAAGGGGAGGTAGATTGTCTGCCCTCCTGTTATGGTGCCATTCATATCCCCTCCTATTTTGTGCGGTCACAGTTAAGCCACGTCAACATATTATATTGATTTTTTTTATAGAGATAATAAGACAAAAAGTAATATAAAATGTTGACGTGGCTTAACCGTGACCGCACAAATAGAATGAGATGGGGAGGGCACCATAACAGGAGGGCAGACAATCTGCCTCCATAACAAGGGTCCTTTCATATGTAGTTTGTACCGCCTTATGTTTTGTTGCAAATGCATCCGACACAGAGATTGATAAAAACTTTTAAAACGCTAATTCTTGACCAACCACATCTTTAGTTTAATAATCACTTGAATGAAAAAGGGGTACCATATTACTTTTTTACTTCAATAAATCTAAGACCATATTACTTTTTTACTCCAATAAATCTAAGAAACTACTCATTGTAAAATAAAATCTTCATAGCACTGAGTTTGTAGCTCAACTAGTTAAGAACATTCTATTTTAAGCAAGAGGCACTGAAGTCTAGAGTTTAGGGGGCTTGAGATCCTAAGGTTTCGAGTCTAAATCTCCTTGCTCCCAAAAAACCTCCATAATATTGAACAAACCAAACTAAAAATTGAGATGTTGTAAAGTAAAATTGAAACGAGTGATGATTCAAACATTGGAAAATTTCATACTTCCTCGTATTTATTATTAAAACCTCTTGTTATCTTATTCCTGACTACGCTTTGAAAATCGTTATTTTTTATTCGCCTACACCTATATGTGAAAAATGAACAAAAAAGAAAATTGAGAACTGAAAGGAAGGCTACACTAAACAAGTAAACTACCTTCACCTCAGAATTAATATAAAATACTCACATGATTTTCGCATTGCACTACATCACCATCACTTCTATGAAAAAAGCCATGGGAACTGAGAACTCTTCTTTTGTCATTCTTTGGTCACAAGAATCACGTTAAACAAATTTGCATTAAAAGGTTCAGAAGTCTTTAAACGCGTGCTTAATGGCACAAAAGGCTCCTCAAAGCAGAGTTGCATGGAGAACTACATTTTCTCATAATTTTTGAAGCATTAAAGTAAATCCAGAAAGAAGAGAGAACAAATGGGAGTCAATTCTTTCATTCAAATGATAAAAGCCAGCTTAAGATACAACAGAAAGGGACTACTACTTCAGCTTGGACGAAATAGCGTCGAGCTAAATATCCACCCGAAAAAAAATAAACACTCAACTACGACAACAACAACAAAAGCCGGTAAAACCATTGGGAATACTACTAGAGGGTAGCTCAAATGCAGGAACAAAGCCTGCAACTTGGAGTCAAAGATAACCGATTGATTCAGCTAACGAAAAATTGAATGCTAAGCAATCAAATTCTCATTGAGACGATTCAGAGAAGAATCGGGAGAGTTAGATTGCATGCCAAACACTACGGGAACGAATAAATAGAACCACTACTTCTAGTCAATCTCTCTAAAGCCACAAAACTGCAGGACATGTATATGCCCTCATCAGAGTACCACCGCGACCTTCTCCTGGGAAATTAATGACAAAGGATGGGCAATGAGGGGTTCATAGTGATCAGCTCCGGCACCACACCAACCTGTACAAGAAACATTCCCAATTATAGGTAGGCTGAGAGTGAATGAACAAAATTAGTCAACTGACTGGCAATGTATTTTCAGACAACAGATCTTTCTTTTCTTTACCTGTTCCTTTCATAAAAAGAAAGAAGGGAACTTCACAAATTTGACTCCTTGGTCGGTGGGGAAGGAAGAAAACGCAATTCTCTTCATCAACCATTGCATCCGAACCATGTGCCTGAACCTGTAAGAATATGAGTTTCAGACAAGAATGTTTGTTAAGAAGGTGAATAATCCAGTTCATGCTCAAAAATCCATACTCGCCAGTATCCCAATGTTGACAAAGTGCAATGGAAAAATTATCAAATGCATACAAAACAAGTTTAGCCAGTGTACTAATACTAGAACTGAGAATAACTATCCTTTTCTGCCTATAGCAGCATATGGCACAACAACAAGGCGGGCGGTAGCTTTTTGACTCAAAACAGAAACAAGTGTTGATGATTCCAAACTAAAATCTTAAAAATTAAAATGTAGGAAAATGCAGAGTCTTCAAATATCAACTCCGTTTTCCCAGGAGTTGGTGCAATAAGTCTTAATACAGTTGTACTTTCGAAATAAGCATTCACTCAATGATTAAAGAGTGAGACTATTTTAGACACTCATGCTTTCCAACTTAGCATTTACTCAATATTACGTTTAGAAACTAAGAGTAACTCACACCAAGAAAAATTCAACAAAACATCATAAGAGAAGAGGTGATATACAAACACGTATAAAATTATACCGATAGTGATGTGAAATTGCACTCATACACATTGCAAAAACTTCACCATTGCAAAAGAAAAAAATGCAGAGCATCAATCAAAATCATTCCTTGTCCTTACCACATAAATCTCTCGCTTAAACTCTGTGGCAAGACACTCAATTGCAATGTCATCTCCGAAAGCTGCAGCATGACCTTCTCTGTTTTCGTCGATGGTTAATAAACCTTCCTCTGTGTATTGCAATGTGATGATGTCGTATTCATCATCCGGTGAACCAGAGATCGACATGTATTTGGCCCAACTTTGTCCATCAATCACTGGGATACATCTCTCCTTGTAAATGGACTCTGCTGCCAGCTCCCTACATTCAACAAAAACGAAAACAAAACACAAGAAATAATAAGACAATCGAACCCGACAACATAAATCTTTCCAAGAACTGAAATTTAACAAGAACATACTAATGTCTGTTAATCAACCTTAATATACAGTCATGTGTTCATCATTTTCCCACAAAAAAATCAAACTTTCAGACAAGAAATCAAATTTTCAGATCTAAACGTAGGGAAATTAAACTCTTGTATTTAATCTGAATAAAATGTATTAATTTTAACAATAAAATCAAATTTTTGTACTTACGCCTTTAAAGAAATGAATTTTAATTTTATTTTATTAAATTTCAAGATTAAAATTTTAGATTTCAAGGTAATGAAAAAGAACAGATCTGCGGAAATGTTACCTCTGCATGCCGAGTTGAAGAAGCTCGTCAATGGCGGAGTCGAGACTCACGCGCTCGTCTTTCTTGGCCAGCAACTTGACCTCCTGAATCACATGTATCCCCCACCCGGCCTTCAGATCAGGCGCGTACATATGCCGAATCGCGTCGTCTATCACCCGCTTATCCTCCGAGGCCGCAGATCCATAGTCCTCCGTGAACCTACGCACCGTCAGCCTCCTCAGCTCCCGCGCGTTCACCTCACGCGCCACTCTCATCGCCTTCTGCGACGCCGTGAATAGGCAGTTTCCATCGGACGACACCTCGCCGCCGTGCGAGAGTCTGAAGACCATCGACTTCTGCGGCATTATAGACTCGGATTTCGACGAGTTGTGATCCTCCGGGAGCTTCCAGAGCACCCCCTTCGTATGCAGCCTCTGGAGGTGCCGTCTCTGCTGCTCCTCCAGGCCCACCACGCTGTCCCATGCGGCGTCGTCCATCGACTGCTCAACCAGATCTACGGCCGAGATTGTGTCCTCGTCGAGCGGCGACGCCTTGGGTGGGTCCCTCCACGGCACCGTCGGCGAAGGGCTTTGAAATGTCTCCGCGACGGCGGTCGAATCGCACAATAGTTTCCCCATTTCCTAACTTTTCCCTTTTCTTTTTGAAAAAGTTTCAATCTTTTTTCTTTATTTATTTTTCGCGATCCTCTTTCTCTTCCTCTTCAACGGAAGTTGCAGACGAGAGAGAGAGAGAAAGAGAAAGAGAGAGAAGGGTTAACGGATAGATTTATGAAGCGCGGGACAATTCCAACACGTGGAAAAATCTGACGCGTTCAAGAGGTATGCTGACCGAGGGAGAGGTGCTAGCGTGAGCCGGTGCGTGAACGTGCGCCAAGCAAGCATGATCCAGATTTAATTTAATTTCTTTTTTTTTAATTTTATTTTTCCAAAAATACAAATGATAATTTATATGGAAATATTCGCCCACTAGACGTTGGTGTTAGGTGGCATATGCCGCTCCGAAATTCCCATGTTTATTGGGGTTGGTGTAATCGTGTGGATTGACCAATGAGGTCCCCATCATTGTGGTCCAACCACTAATATTTCGCCAACTCAGCTTACAGTTTAGTGGGACCCAGTAGACTTGTTCATCTTGATAGTAACGAGTGGGGATTTTCTTTGTGAGAATCACGAGAATCCTCAAATCATATTCGTTCATCGTATATCGTTTGATCATAAATTATTATATATATTTTTATTTAAAATTCAATATAAATAGTATCTAATTAAAATTTATCGCACAATGTACGACAAACAAACATGATTGAATGATATCTGGAATCCTTACCAAGAGATTCCGATGAAGATCCTCGATAGTAACGGTCCACTAACAACGTGGTAGAGCTCTATTTGTGTTTTTACAACGGTTAGTATTTCCTCCATTGCGTGCCTCTCCTTTATTATTTTATTTTTACTTTTATATTTTTTTTATAATACCGTTGCTTGGCGCGGTTGGCAACTGTGGTGGGTTGGTGGCGCAAGAAGGGTAAATAAGTTGGACAATCAAATTTTATCAATTATGGTATCAAATTTCAATTTTTTGCTTACCATTTTATCAAGAACATTTCTGGTAAAATTTTGATAGTAACTTTTTTAACAACACTGACCAAAAAAATTCTGATTCAGATTAATGTATATTAAGTTTTTAAGTGTGTCAGCTATACCGTTACTTGATAACTATTTCTTGTGTTGTGTTTATATTTCAGCATAAAATTGTATGACATTAGTAATATATAAAAAAAGAATGAAGAAATTAACATTCATGAAATTATTTAATGAGGAAATTGTAGCAATGGTCCCTCAACTTTAACTAAATTCGAGTAATGATCCTTCAACTAAAAATTCATTATCATTGGTCCATTAACTTTTCAAAACGTGCAACTATGGTCATTTCTTCATTTATGTAGAACTTCGATCAAAATGAGTCATGTGCCAAGCATATAAGGCTGAATCGAGGGACAAATATAGAAAACTAAATGAGAAAAATTGTAGCATTATCCCTCAACTTTAACCCAACTGGAGAAATGGTCTCCAATTTTAACCCAATTAGAGTAATAGTTCCCCAATTTTAACTCAATTGTAGCAATTGTCCTTTCAACATAACTTATTTTGATGGACTTAACGAAAATGATTATACCTGCATATTTTGATGAGTTAAATGACCAATGATAATAGATATTTAATTCAAAGACCATTTCTCTAATTGAGTTAAAGTTAATTGACTATTGTTATAATTTTCTCTTATTTAATTCATTTCAATTATAATCTTGAAAAGTTTTACGTTATGGAACATGCAAAAGGGTTATCATCACTAAATGTCTGACTGGGGTAAATATATTGTGCTGAGTACTGAGGAGGATATTGGAATATACTTTCTGATTCTTTTTTTATTATTTTTCTGTTTTCTTGGCCTTTGTCCTCTGTCTCGCTTCACAATTAATTGTTTTTTTTAATGTATTCTAGCAGCTTTGGTGGATCAACTGTTCCCCTCACTGTCACCGAATTTTAAGAGAAATAAGAACCACATGGGGATATTTTTTAGAAAAGGATCATCGCGATTCTTTTCTTAAGATCCTAAGAATTCTGTGATCATGATTGTTTATTATATATCGTGCGATCAATTTTTATTAGGTACTATTTATATTTAATTTTAAATTTTAAATTTCAAATGATTTCTAACTGCACGATGTACGATGAACGGACATGATCACTGAATTTCCGGATCCCAAAAAAAAGAATCCGTGTATCCTTTTCCATATTTTTTACCCCTTCATTTTCTCCAAGTCCTTAATATCATTTGCGCAATCTTCACAATGCATCAACATTTTCAACACCACAACTTTCACATGAGACTGTATTAATATGCAATACCAACACAAAGATTGATGTCGTGGCAAGAAATGAAAATGCCAAACGTAGCGGTTTTTTCACTCACATCTTTAAATAATATGCATTCGAAGCTGAATATTTTATGAATTTTTGTACACTAACATGAAGAATGCATGACCGTATACCTTTTCTTGCTTTTGGGGGATAAGTTCGACATAGCTGCTATACTTCTTCTGCAATCTCTCCAAAACCTTCAAGGGGTCGGCCGTTTTTCCCCTTCACAAGCACTCTATGATTCGCGTAATCAACCACAACATCTTCGATGCCTAACGAATTCACAAAAATTATATATGCATGTAAACATTAAAAATGTATCCAACCAAACACCTACTAGAAATAATTGGTAATTGTTAGAGAGTTGATCTTTTATAATTAGTTTAGTTACCTATTTGAGTCCTTGTAATCAGATTGTAATTAGGTTATTTGATGTTTCTTTCCTTGTAAATCACTCTTGTACATTATATATTTTCCTCCTTGGTGAGAAGAATGATATCAGAAAATTAAACCCCAAAATAAGCCCTAATTAGCATGGTATCAGAGCAGAGATCCTAGGATTTCTGCTCTGCCCGTTCCCTCAAGCAAACTCGGCCCTCCCATGGAGAACATACCACCACTCCATGGTGGAAACAACCTCATCCTAACCGATTCTACTCCTACCCTAAACACTACTACCCTAACCGACCCTACCATGAATCCTACCCTACCTATACCGCAAGTTGTTACACAGATTGTCCATCATGATTCATCTACTGCTTCGATTGGCATCAAACTCAATGGTGCCAATTATGGAGTTTGGTCTCAGATTGTTAAGATGTTTGTTGCTGGAAAAGACAAGTTGGGCTACTTGTTTGGGAGTAATCCCCAACCACTTATCGACGATCCGGCCTTCACCAAATGGTGTACGAAGAACGCTATTGTGAAGGGTTGGCTCTTCAACTCTATGGAACCTAATTTGATTGGGTACTTTCTTCGACTACCGACGACAAAGGAAGTGTAGGACGCGGTTGCTCGCACGTATTATGACAGCTCCGATATATCTCAAGTCTATGATCTTACCTGCAAGGCCTCTCGCATGAGGCAAGATGGACGACCGATGGATACATACTATAGTGATCTTCAATCTTTGTGGCAGGAGATTGATTATCGTCGACCCAATCCGATGAAATGCAGTACTGATACTGAATTTTTTAATAAAATTGTTCAAACGGATCGTGTGTACACTTTGCTTGCAGGATTGGATGAGATGTTTAATAAAATTAGTAGTGATATTCTACGAACTGAGCCCATTCCTTCCGTTGAACAAACTTTTGCCTATGTTCGTCGGGAGGGAATGTGACAAGCTGTGATGAATACCGGAGGACAGTTGCCAAGTAGGGTAGCCATGGTGGCTTGGTCTACCACATGAGCCGTAGCTCCACATTGTCCCCGCACCTCTGAGAAGTTACCTGCACTGAGCCAAGACTGCGACCCCAGGCTATTGCCCTGAGCTCAACACAGGGCTCGCTCTTTGCTGCTAGGACGGCGTCACGACCCACCACGGGTCCCCGTCCTCCTGGTCCTAAACCACTCGTCCTAGCTGGTGGTTGTACTTACTGTGGTAGTGAGAAGCATGGCCGTGATAATTGCTTCCAATTGCATGGCTATCATGACTGGTGTGAACCATTGAAGCTTCAGAAACAACGGGAACGAGACAAGCAAGCCAAGCTTGGGCAAGCCAATCTCGCCACCTCCATGTCCCAATTATCTTTGATATCTCAAGATGATATTCCTCATGTTTCGAGTTCTTCCGATATGTCTCTAGAGTCCTCAGGTAACTGTGGTTATGTTTTTAATATGAATAGTGATGCTACTCCATCCGGATGGATCATTGACTCTGGTGCCACAGACCATATAACTTATGATCCCACTGATTTAGCTTGTGATACCGTTCCACTTCGACGTAATATTACTAATGCTAATGGAGTCACCTCACCGGTAACTGGTGCTGGCACCGTGCGCCTCAGACCCACTCTCTCTTTGCCTCATACATTACTTATACCTTCACTAAAGCATAAATTGGTGTCTTCTAGCCAAGCTACTGAACAATTGAACTGTTGTGTGCTAATGTATCCAAAGTTTTGTCTTATACAGGATATTCTCACGAATGAGATAATTGGTCGTAGTACTAAGAAGGGGGATCTCTATTTTATGGATGATGTCAGTATAGGACGAGTCAATCTCGCCCAAGGAGTCATTGATCACAAGCGGCGTCATATATGGTTATGGCATCACCATTTGGGTCATCCATCTTTCAGTTATTTGCAGCATATGTTTCCAGATTTATTTGTTGGTTGTTTAGTTTCAGCCTTTAAATGTGACACTTGCATACTTGCCAAGAGTCACCGTATTTCTTATCCGCTGAATTCTAATAAAAGTGTTGTTCCTTTTGGTCTTGTTCATTCGGATGTTTGGGGACCATCTCCAATTACTACTTCATCTGGTATTCGGTGGTTTGTAACGTTCATAGATGATTGCACACGGATGACATGGTTATATCTTCTTAAGCATAAAAGTGATGTTTTTTCGGCTTTTAAGACCTTCCACACCATGGTTCAGACACAGTTTTCTACTAAATATGGATTTTGTGTTCTGATAATGGTGGTGAATATGTTAATAATGATTTTTCTCATTATTTAACTAATCACGAAATTCTTCACGAAACTACCTGTCCTCAGACTCCTCAACAGAACGGGGTGGTTGAGCGCAAAAATCATCATCTCTTAGAAACGGCTCGCTCACTCTTGATTGGGGCGTCTGTTCCCCGCTCCTCTTGGGATGTTGCTCTTCAGTCCGCCACTTATCTTATCAACCGTCTGCCATCCAAAGTCTTGGATTTTCTTACCCCCTTACAAGTCATTGCTACCTTCGTCCATCTACCGTCGGTTTTGGTACTCCCACCTCGGGTTTTTGTATGTGTTGCATTTGTTCATCTTCATAAAAATCAATAGACGAAACTTGAACCGTGTGCTCTCCGTTGTATTTTTATGGGGTAAAGACTCCATCAGAAAGGGTACCATTGTTACCACCCTCATTCCCGTCACATGTATGTTACTATGGATGTCACTTTTTTCAAATATGAGATATATTACCCTTCGGATTCTTCCAATCCTCATCCTCAGGGGGAGACACGACATGACGAGAAGGATTGGACCATGAATGATAATGATATTGTTGATCTTCTGCTGCCACTAGCCGAGCTTATAGCGGTTGTGCTGCTAGCCCAGCCAACAACAGCAGTAGTGCTACCCACAGAATCAACGAAAGGCACAACAATACTGTCCTCACCCACAGCAACAGTGCTGCCACTTGTCAACTTTGAGACTTCTACTGATACTACTCCCCTCTCGTCTCCAAATATAGTACCACCTGGTGACCATACTCCTGAGAATATTCCTGAGGTAAGTTTTACTATCCCTGTTAATGTATCCGTTGTTCCGAATTATCAATTACCTTTTAGGCAGAACCGGGGAAAGCCACCCAATCGATATTCACCGGACACAACAAAAGGCTCTAAATATCTCATTGCCAGCTATGTGTCATCATAGAAGCTATCAGAATCTGGCAAAGCTTTTGTACGACAAATATCCAATGATAGCACACTAAGTTTATTGAAGGGGCACTATATGACGATCAATGGACCAAGGCAATGGAGGAAGAAATAGCTGCACTCCAGAAAAATGAAACGTGGGATTTAGTTCCACTTCCTCGAGGAAAGAAGAGAGTTGGGTGTCGATGGGTGTACACCATCAAGTACAAAATACAAAGCTGACGGGTCCGTTGAACGATACAAAGCACGATTGGTGGCCAAGGGATACACTCAAACATATGGTGTTGATTATACAGAGACATTTGCCCCGGTAGCAAAGATTAATACGATAAGAGTATTGCTTTCATTGGCAGCCAACTTAGATTGGCCATTACAGCAATTTGATGTGAAAAATGCTTTCTTACATGGTAATCTTAAAGAAGAAGTGTATATGGATATTCCACTTGGTTATGCATTGGTTTTACAACCCGGAGTAGTGTGCAAGTTGAATAAAGCATTGTATGGGTTGAAACAATCATCACGAGCATGGTTTGGTAGGTTCCGGACGACTATGAGGAAATATGGGTTCAGGCAGAGCAATTCTGATCATACACTTTTCTTGAAACGTTGAATGGGGAAATTGATGGCACTTATCATCTATGTGGATGATATGATTGTTATAGGTGATGACAAAGAGGAAATCTCAAGGCTCAAAGATTACCTAGCAACCGAGTTCGAGATGAAAGATCTTGGTGGTTTGAAATATTTCTTGGGGATAGAAGTAGCTCGATCTAAAAAAGGTATATTTTTGTCTCAAAGAAAATATGTTCTAAACTTATTAGCTGAAACCGGAATGCTTGATTGTAAACCGGCTGACACCCCCATAGTCCAAAATCACCATCTTGCCGTGCACCCTGATCAAGGTCCCACTAACAGAGATCATTATCAAAGGTTAGTTGGGAGGTTAATTTATTTATCTCACACCAGGCCTGATATTGCATACACAGTAAGTGTTGTTAGTCAATTTATGCATTCTCCGAGTGAGGCACATATGGGTGTAGTTGAACACATCCTACGACACCTGAAGTCCTCACCGGGTAGAGGCATCATGTTTTCCAAGAATGATCATTGCCGAATAGAGGGTTACACCGATGCAGATTGGGCATGCAATGTTACTGATTGTCGGTCCACATGTGGTTACTTTACATTTGTGGAAGGAAACTTAGTGACTTGGCGGAGTAAGAAACAGAAAGTGGTTGCTTTATCAAGTGCAGAGGCGGAATACAGGGGTATGGCAAAAGGAGTATGTGAACTATTATGGCTTCGGAGGTTACTTGGTGAGCTCGGGTATCCTTCGAATTCAGCCTCAGATTTATTTTGTGATAATAAAGCAGCTATCGATATCTCACACAACCCAATTCAACATGATCGCACAAAACACGTGGAAGTTGACAGACACTTCATTAAGGAGAAGTTGGATAGGAATATTATTCAATTCCCGTTCATGAAGTCAGATGATCAATTGGTGGATATCTTAACTAAAGCTTTTGCAAGTCAAGCGTTCTACAACTCTCTTGTCAAGTTAGGCATGAACGACATTTATGCACCAACTTGAGGGGGAGTGTTTGAGAGTTGACCTTTTGTAATTAGTTTAGTTACATATTTGAGTCCTTGTAATCAGATTGTAATTAGTTTATTTGATGTTTTTTTCCTTGTAAATCACTCTTGTACATTATATATTTTCCTCCTTGATGAGAAGAATGATATCAGAAAAATAAACTCCAAAATAAACCATAATTAGCAGTAATTACCTTCAAGACCTCTGAAGCATTTGATAACCTTACTTTTGCATCCTTCACAATGCATAAGTGCTTTCAGTACAATTTCTTTGCTGGACTGAGTATTATTATTCTTCTCATTTTCTTTCTCTCCCTTTTTTATTCCATTAAGCTCTGCCTCGCCTTGGTTTTTCTGTTCATTTTGGATGTTCTGATTATCTTTCCTCTAAACCAAAACAAAATTACCCAAAAAATTCAGCATATATACAATATAAATTAGAAAAGCAAAACTCAATCACAAGCAAGCAACAGTACATCAAACCTTTCCCATTGGATTAACTTGTGTGTTTTGCAGTCTTGATTATGAAAAACTCATACAATGTGAGGGGTTTCAAGATGTTAGATATAAATAAGATTGTCCCATGCATCTGGTTTTAATTATAATTAATTATGTGCCTTGCTTAAACAAACTTGAGAACAATTTCAGAAAATAAATATTTCGATTGCATGGTTATATTGGACTACCATTTTACCACAAATAGATGATCTCTGCAGGGAAAGTGATGGGTTTTAGTGCAAATGAGTTTCTGTTACCTGGATTCTTAATTGGACTTATATATATATGGATATATTTCCAATCATTGGATTATTTAGGCTTAAAAAAATTAAAATAAATAAAAATCTTAGTCTACTTATGCTTCTTTTTCCATTAGCAGTATTGCTCTTTTAAAAGTTAGGCTATCTGTAATGATCAGGTCATTGAGTTGCCTACAAATTGGTTAATAGAAATAGAAAAAAGTTATCTTGCGAATGATGAATATTTTGTTAAAGCTAGAAATTTGTCTTTATCATATTGTGGAGGTTGATTCTGCTTTGGTGGTCTCTTTTATTCATGGTTCTTCTAGCCATCATCCCCTCTATGATCTTGTCTCGAAGTGTAGAAGTTTGATTAAAGAGAACTGGAGTTGCAATTTGTAACATGTTCATAAAGAGCGTAATGTTCCAGCTGACGAGTTAGCCAACTTGGTTTAAATGGCAAGATAGATTTCAAGAGCTTGCAAAGTCTCTTTCCTGTTTAGTGCAAACTATTTTCATTGACTACTCTGAGGTGTTAAGAGTTAAACTAGTTGTTACTTGGTGTTTCTTTTCTCTTTTTCTTCCATGTTACCGAAAAAAGAGTAGTTAGGATTACAAAGTGAAATCCAAATAAGATAAGGCCTTAAACCAAACAAATCTCTTTCATATATTAAGGGTGGTGTTAAATTCACACACATCTTCTTACCTTTCGCATGTTCCTCTCAATTTTTAGCTCTCGGATCAAATAAATTGAAGAAAATTCAATGATAGAAATTAATATGAAATGTGTTAGAGGTAAAAAGAGGTGTGTGGATAACATCATCCTATATTAAAGTTATTTTTACTTCCATATATGGAATGGAGATGTCATGATTTGGGAGCGCCCGGAATAGAGGGAATGTAAGGTATTACCATGGTAACATGCATGTAAAAAATTGTGTGTGAATAACACCATCCTATATTAATCTTCTTTATTCAATGAATAATATTTTTGAAAAAAAAAAATTACACCAGAACATAAAAGTTATTTTGTAAGAATAAATAAATAAGTAAATCTAGTCATGATGTCCATGACTTGAAACTGCTCCGGCTTCGCTAAAGTGATCATCATCTTCTTGGCTTCCTTCGCTGGAGCTAGTTTCTGATCCTTTGGGAGTCAGATATTCTTCATCGTCGTCGTCTCCTTGGCTGGAGCCAGTTTCTCCTGCTTCTGTGGGAGTCGCATCTTGTTCATCTTTTTTCTCAAATGACTCCAAAACTTCACCTTTCTTGGTAGCATGATCCCAAAGGCGTTTGAGAACCTCTTTGATACTAAAATTTCCTTTCACCAGAGCTGCTGTCTTCACAAAAGGTTTATAGTGATGATCAAACTGTACATGTGATGGGTTCGCGTAATCAACCTCTGCTATCTTTACATAAACAGAAGTCGGACCAGCTGTCCTCTCATAATGTCCGAACTCGACACTTTCCACTCCTGGGACATAGGACAAAAAAAAATTCAAAAGGTAGGACTGACAACTTCTGAAATTAAATTTCAGAAGTATGTGTGTGTGTGTGGATATATATAAATTGATGCATAAATTACCTTCCGCTTTCATGCATGCTTTCCTGATATCTTTCATGCAACATTTACAGTGCATGTTGATTTTTATCAGTGCACGTATAATAACCTAGAAAAATAAATTAGGAAGCAATCAGAGTTGACACTTGAAATATAAAAAATTTGTGTGGTTCAATTGTTACCAAAGCTACTTATAATTTTCTGTTTGCAAAATTGCGGTACTTTTTCATCAGCAGGATCCCCAGTGCTTTTTCTTTTGGGTAACCACTTCTTCATGCTTCCAAACTCTTGATCTTTTACTTCTTACTACTTTTCAGTTGTATGTTTCCTGTTTCTATCTTCTTTTTTTCCCCCTATTTAACAATGTCAGTTTCTGTAAAATTAATGAAAAATCAGTAATTAGTTTGGCACAATTGGTAGCATTGAAATATGGATCTTCTTAGCACGTAAAATCAAAATTTAGAGTTAATTGTGCCATCACACGTAATCTGGCATTAACATCTCATCTCAATAGTGCTTGCATGTAATTCTTGATGTCTTATGTATCTTATCATTCCCCTTCCTCCCTCATTCTAATTTTTATTGTCTAAAATCAGTACATGCAATTTCCTTAATACTGTTGATGTTTCTTGAAAATAATTTCATTTACATAAGCATTTTAATCTATTAAGTCCTGCTTTGGCTCATCTTCTTTATCCTCCTTGTGTGCAAAGTTGCAAACTTCATCTTCAATATGAAGCCTAGTGGCGGCTTTTGGGGAGTGGCAAAAGAGCGGCTGCACAGGGCTCCCATCTGCGAAGGCCCCAACTTTTAATTTTATATATATACACACACACACACACACATACATTAGTTCTCTATATTCCAAGAAAATTTCTGTATGCATAACTTGATTATGTACAAATTTGAAAAATATCCAAGTTACTTTTTATTTTCGAGAATACTGTATCTTTTTATACACTTTCCTCTTAGTTAAAAACTTCATTTCTTTTTAAAAAAAAAAAACTTCATTTCTTTGACATATACATTCCTGTTGCAGTCATATTTGGAATAGAAATGTGATTGTGTAAATCTTAGTAGATATAGGAATGTATCTTATATTCCTATTAGGAGTAGATTACCTATTAAATGTTGTAATCCTAAAGGGAAAGGTTTTTACCTATCCTACTACTATAAATAAAGGCACAATG
This sequence comes from Heteromeles arbutifolia, assembly GCA_024362995.1. NCBI lineage: Eukaryota > Viridiplantae > Streptophyta > Magnoliopsida > Rosales > Rosaceae > Heteromeles > Heteromeles arbutifolia. The sequence goes on from JANCRC010000006.1 coordinate 29,416,696, forward strand.
GGATGAATCAAACACATCTTACAATTAAATCACTTTCTCTTCTCTCTAATTGTAGCCGGCCCCCTCTCTCTCTAAACCTTAGATTGTTCAATCAAATAGGCCTACAACAGTTCCTTTAAACTCTTCTACAATTCTATATCTATTGTTCAGTAGTCGATATTGTGTTACAAAGTTGACTTTCATACTAAGTAAGTTTCGTACTTATAAATATACCTTAAAAGAAGAAAAAAAATTTAGACACCAAAAAAAATGTCTTGTACGTAAAAGGTCCATTTTAATTTTTGCGTCGTGCCTCTGATACCTCAGAGCCTGCCTATTAATCCACGAAAACAACAAAATAATAGAGCAAATCAACCGCAATTCAGAAATTATTCGAAACCTATGCTTTATTTGATAAAAGTAAGATGGTTCGATTACAGCTTACATAATTAAAAAAATACCCAAAATTCTCTCCAAGTCTTAAAATGCAGATTTGACCTAGTAATTGCCATTAGGGAAAACTCATATGCCACGTTAGAGCTGTAATTTTGATCGCCCCACTATTATGTGCTCAAATCATACTCAAGATCCTTATTTTAGAAAACGTAAAACCTATTTTTCTTGGGCTTACATTACACACACAAACACATATACTTATGGAACTCTTGCATAATCAAGCCTGCTAATTGTTCTGCATCACATATTGTCCTTGTATTTCTTCCGTAACCAACCTCTTTACTTTAACAATCTTGTTAGCCCTTCGGAGGCATTTGAGAAGCTTTTTATGACGAAATCTTCCTTCCACTGTCACTACTTTGTTCACCTGATCAACCTCAACACTTTCAACTCCTGATAGAGAAAAAAATTTAGAGGCAGGGAGTGACATATTTAACTTTTTTCAACTTGAATGTATGCTATAGGTAAAACATTGGATATTGAAGTCAGATGTTTTACCTTTCGTCTTACTGCAGCATTTCTTGACATCATCTGCACAATGTCCACAGTGCATGTTGAATTCCAGCTCAGCAAGCAGGCACATAACCTAAAACAAATTATAACAAAAAAAAGTTAATTATGAAACTAGCTGGCTACACAAATTAAATTGATATGCATCGAAAGCAGCACTATAGTCATGCATGTTTTCGTGCATGGCAAAGAGAAAACCTCTTCTCTTAGGAGGACTTGGTCAGCTGTCCCAAACCCTTTTCTCTTTAGCCAAGTAAAGGCCTCCATGAGATTCTAAATTGCTGATCTCTTTCTTCTCTTCACTGTCTTCGTTTTTTGCTATTTAATCAAAGGACAGTTTGTAACAGGAATCATGTGAAATTCTGTAATTGGGCAATTCAAAACAAGAATTAATCGTCTGATCCTTAAAATCTTCCCCTGTAATCCTGAAATGATTTGCTAGTATATATGTGCATTAATTCTTAATTTTCATACCTCACACAACAAAAAAAATAAAAATAAAATCAGCTATTTAAGATCCAAGAGCGATTTCTCAACTTTTAAAACTATATCTTTACAAAAAGGAGTGGACAATTCAGACTAAATACACAATAGTTAATCATAACAAATTAGTATTGAACTCACCTTTTATGATAGTCAAATCTAAAACCTACCAGTTACAAATGGAGAAGAATGTGACTAAACTTCCAAGCTATGTTTTGATGCTCTTTTTACTTCATTTTATCAGAGACGTACTTTTCAAAATTTTCATAGTCAAAACTTTCCCTTCACTACCGCTAGTAACTGGTCCTTTCTGACCTTGATAACCCATGGCATACAAAAAGTTTCACATTAAGTTAGGAAATTCTCTAAAAATTTATATGGAAATAAGGAGTGTGTAACAAATTAAGGTCACCAGCGTTAAATGATGACGTAGACAAATACTAAAGTTTGTTTTCATTAATCTCCATCTTTAGAGCTTTAATCTCCCAAATTGACCCCTTTTAGCCACGTTAAACCGTAATTTTGTGTAGCTAAAATGCATTATTTTGGAGACTCAAAGATCCATAGATGACCTGAGAGTTAAAACACACTTTAATACTCGTGTTCACGCTATCACTTAACGGTAATAAATCAAAATATGTTTATTTTTCAAAACTTTACAGTTATTTGAAATATTTTAAAAAGTTACGACCAATTCAAAATCATTCAAAAAATTAGATGTTATCCGACCTTAACCACAAACCAAAACATATCAACTTTAATCAACATCAGTATCTATTTAAAACTGGATTATCCAATTCGGGATCATCAAATTAAAATCTGGATTCATATTTTGTTAATTACTTCGAATTCGGGTTGGATATGGATCAAAATTGGATCCACCAACTGGTCGAACTAATTAATCCTAGCAAATTGTTAATTTGGGCCTTGGGCCTGTGGTACCAAAAAGATAAATAAAAATACGAAAAGAAAGATCGTCCAACACCGATTTAAAGATCAATCCGGACCTTAAAAAACTGAGTCTGCTGAGTAGGTTATCGTAACCGTTGAAATTTGATCCAACGGTTACAAACAGGAAGCCATCTAAAAATTATAATGATTGTAGCCATTGGATCAAATCCTGAATGGCATTTTCAGCAGGCTCAGTTTTTTAAAATCCGAAGGGAATCTGGATCCGTGTCTGATCCACATCCAAATGGCACGTTGCAGTATTTTCCGATACGTGTTACCCCGTCACGGGCTCACGTCGACATGCAGCCAAGTGTCTCGGTGATATTACTACACGTAAAAACAAGGAGGATACTCTTCGGTGTAAATTTTCACATCTCACCGTTTCCTTCGTCTTTTCATTCGGAGACCCTTTCGTTTTGGCTTTCGACGAATCATTTCGTTTGCTTTCCTTCTCACTGATCCCATACTTTCAGTTAGATCTCTCTCTCTCTCTCTCTCTCTCTCTCTCTCTCTCTCTTAGTAAGTTTCCGTTTTCATGAATTTCAAATAATAATTTTCATTTTTTTTCTGGGTAAAAGTTTTTCTGTTGTTGTAGCCAGTTGATTTGTATATTTGCATTTCATTTGCTTTTGCTTATCCGATCTAACATTAATGATTAAACAAGTTTTGTTTTGATGAACAAATCGAGTTAAATCCTTTGTTTAGAAAAATAATGATTAAGATTAACCAAGTTAAATCCTTGCTAGTTTGAACAATTTCAATTGGTGTAATTAATATTATCAATTATTTTCACCTTGGATATGTTTGATTCAGGTGATTTAATTCTCTTATTTATGTTTGATTTTTCCTTTTCAGGTTTCAGTATCATCAGGGAAGACACTAATTAACCCTTGTGTTAACCTAGCTAGGTTGATTAGTACCCAATTAATCACCTTTTGACAACAAAGTTCGTAGACATCTCGATAAAGAAAAGGCATGTCGGGTGTGTCTCTTGCTGTGGCTCCTAGATCAGAGCCCGACACAACCACTACAACCCCTGGATCCAAACCCCAAGAGAAACCGCTCCACCGCCAACTGCACCAACAGCCTGCTGTTGGCGGTGTAATGGGCTCACTGCGAGTAATAGAGCTCCAACTCGTGGCCTTCATTATGGTTTTCTCAGTCAGCGGCCTTGTCCCGCTTTTTGATTTGATCTTCCCGGCCTTTGCCTCCGCATATCTCTTAGCTCTGTCGCGCTTGGCCTTCCCTTCTCACGGTCCCGTCAGCTCTAGCTCTCGGGAGATTTTCCAAGGCAGTAGATTCTTCCGGTTTTACGTGGTTGCGGGAACCACAATCGGGCTCTTCTTGCCGCTTGCATACGTATTGGGTGGCTTTGCGCGGGGCGATGAGCACGCTGTCCGCTCGGCAACGCCTCACTTGTTCTTGCTCTCGTTTCAGATTCTCACTGAGAATGTGATTAGCGGGTTGTCGCTGTTTTCTCCGCCGGTGAGGGCATTGGTCCCATTGCTTTACACTGTCAGGAGAATCTTTGTCATCCTTGATTGGATGAAAGATGTCTGGCTTAACAAAACTCTGCCAGCCAATGCACAGTTTAAGGTAAATTATAGTGCTTGTGTTTTGGGAGAAAAACTTATCTTGTACGTTCTTGCTACATGACAATTGTTACAGTTAAAAGATGTGACAATTATATGATGGCACATGCTCAAAACGTGATAGGAACATCTTATATTATGTTGTTGTGCCATTATGCACTTACACGTAGGAGGAACATCTCCACATAGGATTTTCTCTTGTTTTGGACATTTGGTTCTTAATTAATTTTCTTACTTAGTGCATTGGCTAATTTATAGTGATTGATGTTATGTTGTAGGATGTTGCATGGTTTTGGTTTGGGAGGAGCCTGGCTGTAGCCAATTTCATATATTTCTCGATCAACCTATTCGGGTTTTTGATCCCTCGATTCCTTCCGAGGGCATTTGAGAGATACTTCAGAGAGAGGGATGAAGTTGAGTCCAAGATGGTAGAGGACAAGCGCTCCGTAGCAGCAAATAAGTTGGAACCAGTTGCAGATAAGAAAGGTGATTGAATTCGGATTTTTCCCTCAGTCGTGGTGCCATATATGGTATAGTATGATGTTCGGGTTTCCTTGAAAATGGGTATGTGTAATGCTGCTCCCGTATGCATGGATCACTGATCTATATCATCACATCAGTTTGCTTTGTTTAACGTTTGTTAATGTTGTCTCACTGGCTGAGGTAGATATCCAAGTAGAAGTGCAAAATCGTTCATTTTAAAGTTCCAATTTGTGTTCCAGACTACCAACATAATTTATTGCAAGTTTGTTGTTATTCAAGTGTCTTTCAACGCAAGGAGATCGAGTGCCAGTAGATCAAGTGACCGTAACGAGTTAAAGAATCCTTTTTAACAACATAATGTCACTACTACAATACAAGCTATCACTGGCAGAGCTAAAACCGACCAAAAATCCAATTTCTGTCGGAAATTTGGCAAAAATCCGACATTAAACAATGTAATGTCGGATTGGAATAGCGACACTAATGCTAGCGTTACGAAAGGGCTTCAGTGTCGGTCTGTGAGTAGATGAATTTTATGAGAAGATCTATAGCATTAAGCTCCAAAACCTCGGGAAGTAGGCATGAAGCCGTAAATAGGAGGATGTGTACATAAAAGAAGGTTTGATAAAACTATTTGCATTGTGAAAAAGTTTAGGCAATTCGGATCGCACCATCTATATACGCAAAAGTGATTTTTCTGAGCATTTGCCTCACCAATTGTCTTATCCTTTGGAGTCACTAGGTTTTTTGAGGCAAATGCTAAAATAAATAGCCACATAAGCCATCGGAGTATGCATTTGCCTCACCCATTGGAGATGCTTGAGCTCCTTCAACACTACCCATGGTGGGTGGGTGAGTATCACCATCAACTCGAGTTCTCAACACACAGAGGGCCGGTGTAATTGCAGTTAGGAGTATACCTAACGCATTTCAGTTGATTGTTACAATTTAAGTGAACCAAAAACGATAATTCTCTATGCACACCTTGTTTGGAATCGAACTCTCCATGCACATCTTTATTTTGGCCATAAGAAAAATTGTTGTGACATCATACTTTCAATGTGACCATGGCGAGAAGTTACTAATTAAATTCCTATGTGAGCCTAGTCAACAATTGAGGTTGAAATCTAACCTTCTATTAGTATATCGTTAAAAAAAACATAGGTGTGTATCTCACATGGATAGGTTAACTTGGTTTTTAACAATTTATGAGGTAACAACTCTTAAAACAACGATGTCTTTGTTGGTACAGATAACTTTTTAACATAGAAAATCATCGTCAAAGTCAGATCCTATCACATTGTCGTTCACCATGTTATTAACTTGATGTCCACCAGTAAATAATTATACCACAATCTATCATAGTTGTCATTAATCAACTCATGATCATGATTAGTAATTTAGTGGCATCATTGGTCATCATCTCATTGTTTCCATCACAGGACAGCACAAAACTAGTGCTTTTACTCAGGCAACAACTTTGTAGTATTTCTCAATCTTGATCAGGATTTTTTGCATCCCAATTCTTCTCTTGCTCTCTTGTTTGCCGACTTCTCATTTAATTGATCTTGGGTCGAAATTGAAATTAATTCTTCTTGTTTCCACACCTAAATTCTTCCTAAGCGGCAAAGAACCACCTTTCAGGAGGCAGATTTATGATCAGAACCAGCACCAACAACTTCACTTGACTCTTCCAAGAGCCAGTCACCATCGTTTCACACCGATTTGTGTCTTAATAGCTTTTACGTTCAAATTTTTTATTAGCTTGGTGTAATAAATTAGTTACGAACTTGTTATTTCTGATATTCAAATATAAGACCTCTTTTACAAATGAAGAGAAATACACAAAATTGTAATACTCAGTGTTTATTTTTTGTTTTGTTAATTGAGTTTATTGGTCTTAGGCCTCCAAATACATACCATACAAGAGTTGTCGAGCTTGAATAATTAAGCCGAGTTCAAGCCTGCAGCCTACCTCTCATTGTCCTGTAAAACATTTCGAGCTATTCATAAGCTTTACGAGCCGAAAATACTAATCCTCAAATTTAACTTGTTTCTTAATTGAGCCAAACTAAGTTGGGTTTTTTGTTTTGTTTTGAAAGACAACTAAGTTGGGTTTGGTTCTTTCATGATCCGGGTTTTGATGACCCAAGCACGAGCTGAATCCCTTACGAGTTCAAACTGTTTAAGCCGATTTACAGTCCTATCCACCTCAATTGGCGCCTCCCATAGTACTTTTGGTCGGTTGGCCGCTTGTTCTTATCCTGCATACGGGGGTTAAATGACTATTTTACCCGTAAAAGTAAAAGTTACAGCGGGTGATGTGCTAGATATATAGCTCTGTGACAAAACCCGATCTAAATTTCAGTTATTGGGAAATAAACCTTTTCCTCCGTATTCAAACTGCTAAGCAAAACCCACGCGCAGAGATATGGTGGCAACCAACTCTCATTCATATTTTCTCGAATTGTGTTAAAACCAAGGTCTAAAATATCGATGATATCGGAAATATCGGTAGTCCAAAAACACGGAAATTTCGATGGAAATATCGGGATATTATCGATATCGATAAAAATTGAATAAAAATCACGGAAATTGTAAGAAAAACTTGGAAATTTTTATTGAAACTTTGCAGGATGTTTATTTAGTCAATTATCTATTAGTTTATCATAAAAAATTGGAAGAAAATGCATTGCATGATGGATTTAACTGATTTAAGTTGATTATATAGCGAGCTGGCAAACATTGTGAGTATAGAAAATATATAAATATTTTAGCATATTTTCACAAAAATATAAGTGATATGGTGGTCAAGGTGTTGAAGGAGTAAAATGGGAGGGGTTCAATCCCCTTGGTGTTTTTTTAAATATATAAATTTAAAAAATACGAAAATTTCGATGGAAATATCGATGACATCGGAAATATCGGTAGTTCAAAAGTACGAAAATTTCGATGAAAATATCGGGATATTATAGATATTTTAAACCATAACTTAAAACTAAATGTTTGCATACTTTGTTGGTTCCACTATCGTGTTACATATATAGACATGGACATATAAGGCTAGCTATAGGGATGACAATTTAACCCGTCAAATCTGATTCCAGCAAGTAACCGATCCGAATGGTTCAGTTTCTGGTATAAAATATTGGGTATTTTACCGGTATGGGTAACTGTCTGGTAAAGTTTTTGGTTTCAAGTTCTGTTATGGTTATTGGGGTATCCGCCCCAAACCCATATCCAAAACCGAACCATTTCATTTATAAATAAAAAAAATATAAAATTTTATTATATGAAAATGGGTTGTTAATAATTATGCATTATTAAATATGAAATTAATTATTTACTTTTATATCATTAATAATAGGAATTATACGCTTATAATTTTTAAGAGTGTAAATGTTTTCTTAGTAATATAAATTTTTAATATTACTTATTAGATGCATTGTATCAATTGTATTAATAATAGTAATTTATTTAATATTCTTCATTTAATTAATAATATAAATAAATATATAAATATCATAATGAGGAAAACTGTTCCCCGATAAAAAATCTATCACCCGACGGGTTCGGTTATGATGAAAACCCGTTCAGGGATTCTACGGGTTCGGGCTTGGGGATGGCACATCCGAACCCAATCCGTCCCGCTGCCATCCCTAGCTAGCTATTGAACAATTGGAATGGTTGTGGAAATGGGGTTGATCCACACGTTTGATCATTTTTAGGCAAAATGCGAACTACTACCTTCTGATCCACGTCTACATAATAAATGTTCTTTTGTAACTTTTTAAGATGTTTTGTCTTTTAAGTTTATCTTCGTGTTTTTTACTATATCAATTCATTTTAGTTATAAACGTTCAAATTGTACATGTCGTGCTGGTTAATCAACAACATAAGTTGGTTTACAAAAATTTAAAAATTCAATTATTACCTCTTTCTCATTTTGGTTGTTACGTGACAATTTACTATCTTTTTTATCGTTGACGGTTAACTAAACGAAATTATTAATTGCTAAAGATGACTATGTATATTCAGATACTCATCCATCAAAAATAGAAAAATTACTAAATTTTACACGTTAGCGAGGTGTTCTTATTTTAGTTTGCATTTACATGCAAAATTAGATAAGAAAATATAACGAAGGTCTAGAGTCTTGCACAGCATAATTTGATCTTAATAGCTGCACCAAATATTTTTTTTTGTACAAACTATATATTGCACTAATTTACACTTATATATATATATATATATATATATATATATATATATCAACCACTTATAATCTTACCAAGCATGATATTAGATTCCAAATGAAGGCAATTCCCTTCAATACAATGTAACAAACGGGGTCTCATGGGCTACAAGACTACAAGTAAATAACACTTGCAATAGCTAAATGGGTGTGTGGTTCTGGTTCACCACATTTTTGAAATTAAAATTTATGAATGATTTGGGTGCAAGGTTCTAAAAGATTTGGTCTCTAACGTTCACTCTCGCACATCAATAGAGTCATTCCATTAAAATTTCGTCAATATTTTTTGTTAGTGCACTGATGCGGTCCCACTAGTCCAATCATATGGCGCAAAGTGGATTAACTATAAGAAACTAATTTTTTTAGAGTGAACCAACTGGCGAATAAATAGCGCTGACATTTCTCTTGCATCCCACAATCCTGATTGGAAAATAAGATTTAATCTAAATTCGATAAAATTGAATCCAAATTCAATTCAAATTTGATAAGATTATAACAAACTAGAGAGAATGAGAAGTGAGTTCACGGAGGACAAGATTATGATGTCTTTTTTATTTCTTTTAGTTTTTATTTTTAATTTCTTATAGTACTTTTAGTTTTAAATCTTAAAAAATATTTTTTTATAGTTAATCTATATGGCGCTATATGATTGGATCAGTGGGACCATATTATCACACTAACAAAAAATAATGATCAAATTTTAACGGAATGACTAAATTGATGTGTAGTACTGAAAGTCAAGGACCAAATTTATTGATTTTTGAAACTCAGGGACCAAAATGAGGAGTTTGATCAATGTCAGGAACCAATTGTGATAAAAATCTTCTTTTGCGTAATACACGTGTTACCATTTTATTGGCTTTATGGGTCCCATATGCAAACTAACAGAAATATTTGACGGAATCTAAACGGAATGACCAAATTGATGTGCGGTGGTGAATGTCAGGGACGACATTGATTGATTTTGAAAGTGAGGGACCAAAATGATGAGTTTGGTCAATCTCAGACACAATTGGTGATAAAAACCCTACTTAAAATATATATAATTTCATCATAAACTACAAAATAGAATGACATATATATTATGAAGTATTGGAACATAATGAAAATATGGGAAACAAGCATATAATGTGTGTTCATTTAAGTATTCAATAAGTCTCTTACAATTTATTGAAAAAGTAAAATGTAAATTGAAAGTTATCTGTTTTTTGTCTAAGTGAGTCTCAACCTAGGCAAGTGCCTAGGCCAGTTTGGGCGGTCTAGGTGGGCGCCTCAACAAGTCTAGGGACCATTTCTTAATTTTCAAATGCCTAGGTATTATTCGGGACGGTTACCAGCCGCTTAGCGTCTAGGCAGAGATTTTTAGACCAGTGTTTGGGTGTAATTTCCTCCAAAAGAAGAACTGCCTAAAAGGTACGCGCCCCCGCACGTAGAGGAAATATAGTTAACCTGAAAAACAAGGAACGGTGACCTCTCGCTGCTCTGCTCTCGACGTACTACTGCGATGCCGTCCTGCCTTTTCACAGCCCCACCCACCCCCACTACCCTTTCTTTTCAAAACCCAACAAAAAATAAATAATAAATAAAAACAAAAACAAACCCTATCACTATTTTCTCTCTCTCTCTCTCTCTCTCTCTCTCTCTCTCTAAAGTTTTCACCTTTCCAAAAATCCCTCTACCTATTCACCAGCATCCCCTACTCTCTCAGAGGCAAAACACCAAACACCATGAAGATAAAGAACAAAGGCAAAGTCCACCCATCTCCCTTCTCCTCCTCCGCCTCCTCCTCCTCCTCCTCCTCAGACGGGTATGTTCTCTCCGTTCTTCAGCTCCTCCCAGCTGCCATTCTAGCTCTGGCCTCCGTCCTCTCTCTCGAGGACCGCGAGGTCCTCGCTTACTTGATTACCCGCTCCTTGAAAACCACTCCCAACACTTCTTCTTCTTCTTCTTCTTCTTCAATCCCCGCCGCCCAAGACCCCAAGAAAAAGACTTCCAAAAAAGGTTCTAATAAGTCCGCCAGCACCGCTGCCGCCACCGCCGCCCACCAGCCTCCGATGTTCGATTGCGACTGCTTCGACTGCTACAGAAACTACTGGTTCAAATGGGACTCTTCCCCCAACCGCGAGCTCATCCACCAAGCCATCGAAGCCTTCGAGGACCACTTGGCCAACGGCGAGCGGCCCAAGAGGAACGCCAGAGGCAAGAGAAGAGATAAGCTGGGCCGTCGGGACACCCCCAAAACGCCCGATGTTTCTGCCCAAAACATCTTTCTGGAAGAGAACGTCGCTCCAGCTTCGCCGGAGTTTGTTCAAAGCTCTACTACTGCTGTTCTGCCTGAAATCGACGTTGTTTTCGTAGGTTCGCCTGAGAAGGCTGATGGGGTAGAAGGAAATGAGGGGAAAGTGGAAGACTTGGGCGTGGATGTTGCGGTAGCGCCGCCAGACACGGCGGATGACATGGCTGTGATTTTGAGGACGGCGGCGGCAAGCAGCCACAGGGGTTTGGCAAGGAAAGTGCTGCCGGACGTGTTGGGCCTCTTTAACTCTCGTTTGTGGAACCTTTGGAGTCCGAATGTCTAAAAAAAAGGAAAAAGTTGTAAATTTCTTTAATTTCTTTTATTTTTCGAGCCTCAGAAAAGAAAAGAGAAGCAAGTATTATATTTTTGGTGGGTAGGTTTATTTTTGCGCTCGAAATATAGGTATGTTCCCTACTCTCTCTCAATGAAAATGTTTATTTATTAATTTTCCTTGTTTTTAAAGGGTTTTAATTTCCTTTTTATCGTAATATTTATCTCTTTGTTCTTTATTTTTGCCTAGGAATCAAGCTACAGAGCCTTTGAATTTGGTGGGGGATAATTTTAATTGTTTGAGGTGGGCCAGTCGGGTTTGAGTTTAGGGGAGTTTAGTGATGAATGATTAAAGATTTAGGATTAATTAATTAGATTAATGTGATAGTGTTGCTTTTTATCGGAGTTCTTCGTTTCTGAATGTCAAAGTATGCGATCTTCTATGCTTTTCTTTTGATTCTTTTTGGCTGGAATCCTCTCAATAATTCATCCCTTTCCTTCCAATTTATATTTTCCCAAGGCCACTACTAGTCTAGGGTTAGGTGCCCTGTGCTTCTCTGACATAAAAGTAGCCCTGAAATCCACTTGGAAATCCCAAAATGCCCTTTCCCTCTTTCTGTACCAGCATTCGGATGCAGTCTCATTTTCCAGGTTAATTTTGTCTTGTAATAAAGGGGCAATATCGTTGTTATTCTGGAGATGATATTTTCATAAAATTCATGAATATGTAAAACGGAGGGAGACCGTAACGTTCCGAACCATTAATACAAATGTGTATCAGCTTTTATATTATGATTCGCATCAGCGCGATGACGATGAACTCGTTCTACTTCTACCAAGTCCTCGTCGTAATTATGATCTGTATAAATTTTGTGAAATAGCAGGAACAGCGAAGACATGGGTCGTTATCTATTTCCAAAAGGACACAGGCAACAATTAATTCTTTTGAGATTGAATTGTGGGAATTGTCTGGTTGTATTTTGTTGGCTTGGAGACGGACAAAGTTTGTGTTACAAACAAGTGGTGTTGGGATAGAGAAATAGATAGGGGTAGAAATAATGTGACAGATTGCCATGAGTGAGAGAGGACCATTAGCAGTTGTAGTTTAACTTTTGAGAGATTATATTCACGTATTCTAAATTAATTCTTCTACATCTTTTTAATTTATTAATATTTTCTACTCATCACTAGTACTTGATAGAAAAATATTAAAAAATTAAAAGGGTGTGGGAGAAATAATTTGGGATGTGTGAATATAATCTTCCTCACTTTTTATCAAAATGAGACAATTGGAACTATGAGACATGAGGATCAAATTTGATGTTACCAAAAATTACCCAGGATAAGTAGATTCCTTGTGACATTTTTTTTTTGGAACAAATGATAGTATTTACATTAAAGGGGTGGGTGAGTAGCTTAAGTATCAGGATGAGTTAACAATAATGGATTTAAATTTACCTTTGACGATGATCGAATCTAAAACCTTGTGACGATGATTGAATCTAAAACCTTTTCCTTATGGTATTTTTTTAGAGGTGGCAAGTCAATATACGGCCCAAATCTGGCAGGCTCTTTAATACAAATAGGTCTCGTATATAATGATAAAACTCATCTCTAATAGGGTTTTTATCAATAATAAAATTAGTTTTGTGTGTCTAAATCATATTATTATTATTATCAAAATAGTCCTTGCTATAAGTCCTATGGAGGCAGATTCTTTGCTTCTTTTTTTCCATACACTTTCATCATCTTTTTGTTTGTGTGGTCATGGTTAAGCCACATCCTTTTGTCTTATTATCTCTATAAACAAATTAATATAAAATGTTAACGTAATTTAACCGTGACCACACAAACAGAAAGAGGATGAAAGTGTATGAGAAAAAATGAGCAGAGAATCTGCCTCCAAGTCGTATTCCATTTAACATGGAAAAAGCGCAAACAATAGTGAAGTAAGCTTTCGGAGAAAATGGGCTTTGTAGATACACTTTTAGCAAACACGGTTTGAATGTAAACCCAGCCCAACCCAACTCTGTTGATGCTATGAAAGGATAATCGAGTGGAAAAGGCGATCAAGTGGGGATGGGGATTGTACCTTGAATACACATTGTGTTCCCCTCATGATATCTGCAGAAAATTTCTCCACCAAATCGTATTCTAGTTTGCTGTTGGTTTGTTTAAAGGTGGAGTTCACTTGGGTCCCTTTTTGCTCGGACAATACCATCTTTCTCTAAACTTGGATCCGGAAACCTTCATTTTCTTTCCATTCGTTGGCTGCATGGATTGTGAGTTGTCTATGACCAGTCAAAGAAGATACAGTGAGAATTAGACATATGATAAAGTCCTCAAACTCTTAGTTTAGTTCATTGTAAGCATTGAACTATTGCACTAATTTATCAAAAAATTTACAATGAATTGGATCATAGCATATATAAGAGATTCATGGTCGTTGGATCTTTAGTCAATGATCAAAGGACTAAGGATTAATGACCATAGATCCTGGCCGGTTCATACTAGACAAATTTTTAATTTTAAAACAAAATGCCCCTTTCTTGTATCGTTAACTTAAGGTTCGGATGTTCGCCAAGGACCATGTTGTACTTTTGTGAACAAATGATATTATCTACACTAAGGGAAGCGAGATAGGCTTTAGCCTCACAATGGGCTAGCAATAATGTGGTTTAAATTCGTCTTTGGTGAGAATCGAACCTAAAACTTTTCACTTACAAGTGAATAAGAATACTACTAAATCGTAGTACTAAATGACATAATAAGTGTATTTTTTAACACCCCATAAGATAACCTTACGTTGGTGGGTTTATGTATACTACTCAGATATCACTGTGAGAATTATTATCATAAAAAGCAAGTTCAGGTAGCCATCATGATTAAGTGGACAAATCCATGATCATGTCTCCTGCTATTCACAAAATATAATCAATTAGTGAAGTAGAATCTCAACAGACCATGTAAGATTGAAGTAAAACACAGGGAGACTGCCAATCTAAACAGTCGTACAACTATTTCTTGGAAAAAAAAGAAGGAGTTTTAACGAAACATTTTCGGTACTGTTTACTTTTAACAAAAAATCACTTTTTTACCTTTACCTGATACTATTCAATATACCTTTAAAAAAAGCTTTTCATTAAAAAAGAAGTTTTTTTGAACTTTTCATTAGTTTTCCTAAACAAGGGAAAAGGGACAATTATTTATGGACGATATTTCCACACCTCTTTAATTATAAACATTTTCAATCAATTTGAATACTTCTTGGAATTTTACATACAGCTTACTGAAATTACAAAAATAAGATGCTAAGAAAAATGATTTATTTGTGGCATGAACAAAAAAAAAATCAATAAAAAAGAACATCAATGGCTACTTTGATAATCATTTTATTTTTATACCCTTCTATCTTTCTTATTTCCCATAGACTTTCCCTTCATCTCTAAAAAGATTAAAATTAAAAAAGGAAAAGAAATGGTGATTGAACGGAGGGAGCTACCCTTTCCTTAAAGATTTTTTCCCCATCTTTGCTATTTACCTTTGCTTAGAGATTAGAGAAAGATGCGTCTGGATATCAAGAGCAATTGCCAGAGACCACAGATAAGGAGGCAATGAAAAGATGACAGATCTAGACCAAGTTTAGGGTTACACCCATCATCTGCACAGAAACTATTTCTTGTACAGTGACAACTCAAGACTGCTTAGGGAAATAATGGTACTTTAAGTAATAAGCTCTAATTAGCAGACCATGTTTCCCCTCAGTTCCCATCAAGGGATCCATACAACGGTTAGAGTTCGGCTATTACCTTAATTTGTCTCTAAGCTTACAAACCCTTTCGTTTTTAGACCATCTCTAACCGAAAGGTCCAAATAGCCAGAGAGTCGAAAATAGTCCGAAAATCGTCTTCAACCAAGGGTTAGGCCAAATGGCTCGTGGGCCCCACTGTACAAAAAAAAGCCGAAGAGCCAACCAGCTGGCCCAACCCAGTTAGCCCGGCCGGGCCACATGCTGACGTCATATTTGTTTGTTTTTTTTACAGCTTTTTTTTTTTGTCAAAATTTTTTAAAAAATATTTAGTTATAAGTCCAAAAAGATGATTATTTTAATGTTGGAGTCTTCTTTTCATAAGCATGTTTGCTTGCCAAAATTTCTCTTACAACTGATGTGAGACAAATGATAAGAGTAGAGATTGACTAGTACCACCAGTGCCATTTTTTTACATCACCACATCAACTGCGCATGCACGTGCAATTTGACCATCCATCGAGTTGGTCTCCAATATTCTCCACAGTAATAAGTAATTGATTTGGTTGTGAACAATGTGGAATCAAGATCCTCTCCTGAGCACATGGTCAGGATCCTCTTGATTAGGTCTATCGGACGGTTTAAATTTTATCCAACGGCTATAAACAAGGGGCCTTTCTAAAAATTATAATAATTATAACCGTTAGATAAAAGTTGAACGGCTCGATGGGCCTGGTTAGGAGGATCCTAATCATGTGCTCAGGAGAGGATCCTGATTCAACAATGTGAAGTGATTAATATTAATTTATGAGGACTGAGTGGGCCATGCATTAACAATTGATTAAACAAGAAAAATATTAGTTTTGGATAACATAGGCAATGATATAACAATATCTGATTAAATTGTTGTAGTTTTTAAATTTAAATAATAAATTATGTTTGGTCCTATGGTTCTTGGTTGGAGACGATTTTTTGTGACAGGGCTAAAACGAACCATATGGCCCTTTTGCCCTCGGTTAGAGATTGTAAGAAATATGACATTGCACTGTTTATTAAAATATTAATTTCTTGTATGATCAAAGAGCTAAAACAAGCCATCTACCCCTCATTCGGTTGGAGATGGTCTTATCACCTCTCCTTCCTAGACGCATAATGATAGTTGTAAGTACATGACATGAATGGTTAACAATGGGAGAGGCGAGGACAGCTTGGCAAGATGCGGCATGCATTGGCTGCTGCGGCCCCAATGACATAAAATCCCCCTTTTGAAATTTCATTTGACCTCTATACTGGTCAAGACAAATGAAACAAGGAGACCTTTACTCAATATTTTTTAAATTCACACAAACCAAAATTACGTACGCCGTATGAACGCGAACGCCTTTTTCACCTAGACTTCATATCTTCTAATTCAAAGCTTCTTCGGGTGTTCAAATTTGGTCAGCCACTCTTCATTCCACTTGGTTGTTTCACGGAATTCCAATCATATCAGTATTTTTCTCATCTTGGGTTTATTGGGATTTCTAAGATTTTTGTATTGATTGATTGATTTAGATTGCCGGAAAAAATATTATAAATTGGCAATTATAAGTAAACCTATGATCAATTTTTGGAAGCTTCTATTTTATGACTCCATCGTTATAAATTTTTAACTCCGCCATTGACAGCAAGATTACCATCTCATGTTTGGCAAAAACAGTTTCTGAATATTTAAGGTCATGATAAAGGACCTGATGCATGCATGAAGTTTTGTTTTTTGATTCTACGTTACGCCAGAAAGATGGTGAAAAATGAATGCCATTGCAATCGCTGCAACTATCAAACAGAAAACATGACAGGAATTGAAGGGGGATGTGGAATCAAGAACTGCAAACCGATCCCATCAAAGCTTATATCCTCCAGAGTCCATACATGGTAGAACACTATGTCCTAGTTTGGTACATACATAGGATAAGCAGTAGGATTGGATTAGTTTAAACTTGGAATATATTGACTGCAAACAGAAGAAGAAAGAAGAAGAAAGAAATCTTTTTCAAAAGATGTTCAATCTTATAATTAAAGCTAATTAAGTATGAAGATAATTATTAAAAAGCGGTCATATCTACTTTTATCATTGTTTATCAGCTAAAGCTCTTTTAGTTGAAGTATTTCACGTGAAAATTGAGTTTGACTGTTGCTTCGTCAAGTAATATTATTAATTCACGTGTCATAAATTTAGGTACATTATTTAAAATGTATACAAATTTTATAACATAAGTGGATTAATAATATCATATATAGTAATATGATTGTCGCGCCGAAAATTTATGCCTATTCCACCTGCATGTGATTGACCGACCAAAGAGTAGAGAATTCTATTGTATTCCCATGAATAGAAAATAGGTAATTAGGATGCGTTTGTTGCACTAGACTATCTCGGATTGAACTAGCTTCTAGGACTAAGCTGGACTGGCTTAGACTAGACTAAGCTGGACTGGCTTAGACTAGACTAAGCTTGACTGACTTAGTGAGACATTTGGTGCAGTGTCGGACTAACAAACAGGATAATTAACAAACTCTAATATTATATTATTTAATCCATAATTATTAACATTTTATTTTTATCCTATTTTTTTATCCCTCTATTCCTCCCTTACCGCCCCATTCTCTCCCACTGTTTTCCCTATTTTTCTCCCTTTTCCGTTCCAATCTCTTCATCCCCAGATTAAACTTCTCGATTCCAGCCTCTCTCTCCTCCCTCCTCGATTTTAGTCTCTATCTCTCTCTCTTTCCCCTCCATTTCTCTCTCTAGCTCTGCGCTAGTCGAATGGAACCCTCACGGCTCCATTTTTTTCGATGAGTTGCAGGTTTCCCAACGGCTTTTCCAACTAAACCTCGTCGGATTAGATGAGGTTTGCACCACTAACAAACTTTTCCCCATCTCTGGACCCATATTCAAGCTTTGCATGCTCGATTTGTCATGGATTTGAAAAAAACCCAAACCGGCTGAGACTTCCAGGCCATTTTTTGGCCACCTCCGACCACCTTTTGGCCTCGATTCAGGTAGAATCGTAATCCCCTCACTCCCATCTTCAATTTGGTATTTTATACGAAAATTGGTTGTGAAAAGCATCCCATGATTTTTTAGGGTGAGTGGTTGAGTAGCAAGGCGAGGATGAGAGAGGGGGAGATAGGGGACAGTCTTAGCTAGTCCCATGGTTTTCAAGGGGTTCCGTTAAGACCAGCTAGTCCCGGATTTAGTCTAGGCGAGTGAGACTTAGTCTCATTAAACCTAGTCCCTGTCAGGAGCAAACATGGGACTGGACTAATCCTTAGTCCTGTCCAGTCCAGTACACTTTAGTGAGGGCAAACAAACGCCCCATTAGAGTCTAATCCTTGAATAAGATCAACTTTTGATTAATATTTGGTATAAGATTAAGAATTGAATTTACTCATTTGATCCGGTTTACATGTCATCCTGAATATTCCACATCATATTTATCCATTTTACATTGATTTTATGGTTTTCTTTCTTCCAATTATATCTCTGTGAACAATAATTGATTTTATGAGAAATGTTGCAAAATTTATTACTCATTTGAAATCCAAATATTTGCATTTAATTTATTACTCATTTGAGAAATGTTGCAGAATTTGATATAAGGTGGTGATCATCTCTCTCTCCCTCCCTCCTTCCCTCAAAAAATTCTATTGATCTAAATGGAACTTTCCATTTGGTGATTGTTATACCTAAATATACAAAGCCTTTTTTCCATTTGGTTTTTCATTTCACAACAATAGTGATCTCAACAAGAAGCCTTTTTTCGTATAGCTACATTATACTTTTGAGAACTATACAGGTACATACATTTTGGTACATATATTTCGTACCGATACACATATTTCGGTACACATGGTTCAATACATATAATTCGGTACATATATTTCGGTACACATGTTTCGGTATTATATTTCAATACATTTATATACTTCGGTGCACATAATTCGGTACACATACTTGGGTACACATACTTCGGTACAAATTACAATCATTTTGTAATTATTTGGTATATACTCATTACTTTGCAACTTGCATAATGATAGACCATGTATTTTGCATTTTTTTTCTTAACGTTTCAATAGTATTTTTTTGTTATGTTTTCCATTCAACTGCATTTATTAATAGAGGAAGTCAATGATGATGGCAAAAAATCTGGATCAAATAAATAAATAAATTTTTTTTAGTTTGACAAAAAAAAATTATACGAACAAGACTAAACAAAACTATACAAACAAGACGAAAACAAGAATATATATATGAAGAGAAAAAAAAAGTGTCTTCATAAGAGTGTCTACTAACCACGTGAGCAGACTAACATACAAAATTTTTGTCCTCCATATATATACAAGAAGATATGAAGTGATTGTCCATAAATTATTCACCACAAATTGATACTATGAAATATAAGCCCTACAATTTTCACTCAAAAAAAATAAGATAAATTATATTTTATTTTCTCAAGTTTGAATGTAATTACAACCTCATGCAATATTTTTAAAACATTTAATCACATACATTTACTTATTATTCATTTCAATTTTTTTCCATCCGTTACAAAAATCGTTCACTTTTCTGTTAACTGCCTACGTGGACATCACGGATCCCACAATATATGTGACACATGGATTAAATTAAAAGAAATTATAAAAAATCTCAATTAAAAAATATAGTTAAAAATAATTTATATTAAAACTTAAATCCTTCTCTCCAACCCAGATTCTCCAGCCTCTCCGTACGCCACTCCCATGGCCGCGAGCACTGGCGAAAGACACCCACATCGACATCGACCTCCACGAACCCCTCACCACACCATTCATTACAGAGATAGAGGTCGAGGATTAAGGCGAGCTCAGCGCAGGTGGTGGATCAGCCGTCGAGCAAAACGGGTCCTGTGCCTCCCACCGTTGTGGACGTCGATTTGGGTAATCGGAGCTACCCGATTTACATCAGATCCGGACTGATTGATCAGCCATTCAGAGGTTCAGATCTGGTCTCCTCGGCACTGCGTCTTGGCTGCTGGTGCAGCGTGAAAAAGAGAGAGAAGACGGGACCAAAACCCAGTGCGACGAAAACAAATCGAGCGGATCAAAACCCATTATAGATTTCGAGAAAACAAGAAAACCCCATGAATCGAAAAGCTTAAAGAGTCAAAGAAATGGGAAATTCTGCAGAAGGACGACTGACCTCTTTGACTTTAGTGGAACACTCCGAAGGGTCGGAGAACGATCTCTTCAGGCAGGTCGATTTACCCATCTTAGTGTTATTGCTTTCTCTGGTAAAATCCCTCTACTTGGGGTCGTTTAATATATGGCTAGAAATTTGAATTGTGAATTGGAATTCAAGAAAGGCGGCTTATTTTGTCCATTCCATGTTTGGTTTTACAGTTTATACCCAAAAATGTGCAGAAAAAGGAGCTTTTTAGAGAGGAGGGACTGTGGGTTTTTTGTTTGCCTTTAATGTTTGGGTTTTTAGTTTCCTTGTTGATTTTCTTGGATGGAGATGTCTCTTTCTATTTTTTTAGATAAATTATATTTATCAAAATCAAAGAATGCCGAATTCGGCCGGAGAAGAAGGTGGTGGGGAAATTGGTTGTGGTTCTGGCGGTGAGGGAAGGAAAAAAGGGGTGGGGAGGAGACGGATGGAGTGGGAAGAATGGGAGAGTTTTCTGCACCCAAAAATCCTGTAGCATCTCCGTGCTTTTGATTTTATTGACCATATCTTGGAATTCGGAACTTGAAGCTTGATTTGATTGGATGTGACTGTTAATATGCTTAATAAAATAAAAAACACAGAGTTGCCACATGAATTTTTGGATAGTGAAGATTTGGTCTCGTGTGGCGATGGAAGTTGGTAGGGGGTGGGGCCCACAGTTTTTAATAAAAATTTAAATTAAATTATTTTTAAAAGAATTTATTTTTTGAGTTTTTTTTTTTTTTTTTTGGCTTATGTGGTGGCATATTTGTATCATCCATGTTAGCACAAAAGTAAGTTTCAGATTTGCTACATCACTACTTAACAGTCAAGTTAATGGATTGACTAATGGGTGTATTGTATTGAAATAAAATGGTAATAAATATATAAGATTGAAATGTTTTAAAGATTTTGTATAAAGTTATAATTGGACACAAATATGAAAATATGAGAGAGTAAAATATAATTTACCAAAAAAGTAATATATATATATAAACCCTACAACCAATCTCACATTATGTAGCCATGTGCGTGACTGGATTTGGGGTCCGGGACCCAGTTGAGCCATTGGCCACTTGATTTGACCTTCACAAAGAATAGGCAGCCCAGGTTGTAACCATCTGTGTGTACTTGTCTCCCCCACTTTGTCTTCAGAGGCTGGAGGCTTTCGGGTATGCATTTGACACCTTGTTCATAAATAAGCATAAAGACTGACTAACCAGTAATGAAAAGAAGCTACGGTTTGAGCCTCTCCTAGCAAAGTTCAAGTCATCTAAAAGAAAGGTTACAAGATGAAGGTATGAAAAGAAAAACCCTAGTATTCTCCTATTCTTATAGGAAAGTGGCTAAAATAATGGAAATACATTGTTCCATCTGCTAAAATGATCATTTTGTTTCAACATTTCGTCCATATGCCATTGTTATTTGATTGGTCATTTCAACATTGAAATCTGTAAAATTCTCTCTTCAACAATTGTGATGTATAAACTGATTTTGCCTGCTAATGTTGCAGTTATTAGGTTGGATGCATCGCATGTTTCGGCAGAATAGCAACGATCCATTTAAAGTTTCCGTCGTTGGTAAGTCGCTCTATGCCTTGGACTGCACATTCTTGTAACACGAGAAATTCACTCCCACAAATGCAGTTAATGATATATTGCAGAAATACACCAACTATTTATATGATCAAGTATAACAAAACAAATGTATAATCACCATCAGGCT
Source organism: Heteromeles arbutifolia (assembly GCA_024362995.1). Taxonomy (NCBI): domain Eukaryota; kingdom Viridiplantae; phylum Streptophyta; class Magnoliopsida; order Rosales; family Rosaceae; genus Heteromeles; species Heteromeles arbutifolia. The sequence goes on from JANCRC010000006.1 coordinate 29,438,674, forward strand.
TATGAAAATTAAATTAGGAAAAAAAGAATAAGAATATTTGGCTTGTGAACCAAAGAGAGGCGCAATGTCGCTGCTCTAAAGCTGTAGACGCCTCCCTACATGCAGGTTATGGCGGTGCCTACAACTCCAAGATACAACCCAAAGCCTTAGAGGATGTCTGATCCTTTATGCACGCCAACGGCAGACAGGATTGCCAAGTAGTGATCAATTGCTCAAGAATTATAAAGTAGAAATGTAAATTGACAGACTGACAAAGATGTGAGAAGTGAAGGAGACATAATAGTTTTTAACGTATTTCGTGTTCTGTATGAGGTTTCTTATTTAAAGAACTTCTCATACCCTTTAGAAAAGGATTATGACTCTTCAAATAAAACACAACTCTTAAACATTAAAAATAAATAAGATAATAATAAGTTTTGAATCTTTAAAATAAAATATAATTTAAATAATTTAAAATAACCAGAAGTTAAAACTTAATTAGTCCGCCTAAGAACATAGAATTAGTCCAAACTAGAAATTTTGAAAGACCAATTATGATCACATAAAAAAACCAAAAAAAGTTGATGTTCATCCAAGTTCCTTACAATGCGTTTTGTGTCAGAACATTCTTGTGGTTGTCTTTCAGGGCAGCCATCGCTCGACGATCAACAATACTATCCGAAGTCAAACTGGGGCACGAAACCCTTCAAGCAAGCCCCGAAAGATCAGCACCTTCGAAAATCTTTCAACGGTCTAGAAGCAGCCAGGGCAGAAGAAGAGTACTATGAAGAGGAATCATCTGCTGAGGCATCTGAGCTCTTCCATGGCTTTCTTGCAATCGGCACCCTTGGAAGCTCGGACCAAGTGAACACTGAACCATCAACCCCAATGCTTGGAATCTCCGTGGAGAACATAACCGAAAAAGAAACTGAGCCCACGGAGAACGAGTTGAATCTCATCAATGACGAATTGGAGAAAAAGCTAGTGGCTGATCCGGCGAAGGATGATATTTGCAATGATTCATCTGGAAGAAACAGCTATGTCAGCAATGGAAGAAGTAGCCAAGGAAGCACCATTACGCTAAGCGGGAAGGCACTGGAAGGCGCAGAGAACAATGGGAATAATGGAACGGCAGTGTGCCCGCTCCAGGGATATCTTTTCGGGTCGGCATATGAGTTGTCTGAAACAATAATAGTGGAAAAGAAGGAACACAGGACATCTCTTGGTGAGCTGTTGCAGAGGACTAAATTGGCTGAGGAGATCTCCGGAGCAGAATTGATCAAAGAGGAGAAGCAAGCGGATAAGTCCGCCATGCACTTAATAAAAAAGATGCTCAAGAAAAAAATGCTTCACGCTTCTTCTCGTGGCTCCGGCAGAGCTGCTGATCATGCTTCAGCAGAAACAAAACTCAATAAGGTAACTCTAACGAAAAATATGGAAAAACTTTGCTTCTTACAGTTTTTATATGATTGCATCAAACATTTTACGTGCATTCCAAGCTTCTCGCATCGAAAAAGTAATTTGAACTGAAATGGGGTATATGTATATCAAATTTGTATGTAGATCCTTCACATGTTCCGTAGAAAAGTTCACCCTGAAACCTCGGCGGCTGAGCGAAAGCCAGGTAAGTACAAAGGGAACCAAAGCAAGAAGAAACCAAGCAGTGAGGGGACTTACAACAATGGAGATCGGGATAAAGACATCTTGTTATATCCTCAACAAGGATTTTCTTCAAATCAGAGCATGCTGCAGTACAAGAGCCAATCAAACCCACCCGAATTTGTGCTTAGCGGCGTGGATTCAAATGAGAACAGGGAGCACTGGATCAAAACAGGTGCAGACTGTAAGTCCATTATGCACTAACTCATTTCAAAATACAATGTAGAGTACCAATCAACCCCTTTTGTTTGATCTTGGTCTTTCCTCAACAATGACTACATGCAAAGCACTTAAATATGAATACTTAATAGCATAGCCTCTGACTACTGTTACTGTTAACAAGAAACACTTCAGGAATCAAATTATAGAAAATAATGCCTCACATATCAAGTGTTAATGTCGGGTACAATAACAGTTGGGTCAGTGTCTTTGTTTGAAACTGCCCTAAAATTATGGAGAAAAACTCCTTGCCTCAACAAATAATGTCGGGTAAAATAATGTTCAGGTTGCGTCCAATATTTTTTTCTTTTCAAAACAGTGTTTTAGGTGTTTGACTAAGAAACAGAGGTTTGAGATGCTTATATGTAGAGAGCCTAAAACGAATCGAGTATTAATTATATGAATCTTGAATCAGTTTAGTTGAGGATTATATCTGATTCAGCTATGTTGTGTTTATTGTAGACCTAGTCCTGGAGCTGTGAAAGGATAAGAGATTCAAGTTGGGTTTTTTGAATTGTGACTGCTTGCTTAGTAAGAAGTGATTTCTACAGATTGATTAGTGTTTGTAAGAGTGAGATTCTACTTGTCTGTATCAAAGAACATGAGTGGAACAGATAAATAAAAGAGGCATTCATTCCTCATATGAATCTTAGCTGAATGGTGAATGTAAAATTATAAGATCATATACTTTGGCTGGTGATCATATTATACATGAGCTGCAGGTTGCTTTGTTTAGTGAATAAAAAAACAGAAATATACGGTTTTGCGTGCGTACTTCAGGATTTTTACCGCTGGAGCAGCCGGTAATAAAACGCCGATTTGAACCAGTTACCGGCAAAAGGGTGATGTACTGATTTGCAAACGGCGCCAATCAACTTTTCCAGATTGTTTTTTATCTACCCCTTTGATTGCATGCGGGGTCGTTTTGTAGTTTCCTTCCAACGCGTTGCCTGCTCCACCCTTTTTTTCACGGTTGCTAACTCAAACCACGACTGTTTTTCCCACGACAATGTTATGGCGTGTTTACTTAATAGAAATAGAAAAAAAAGTTACAAAAAAAGTAATCAGAGAGCTTAAAAACAGGAGAAGGAAAGGGAATCATAATTTTTGGTATTTAGATATTTGATTGGGTACAAACTAAAAAATTTAGCCTAAGGTCCGTTTGCAACGTTTTTAGAAGGGCTTAAGAAGCGTTTTATATACCAAGAGCGTTATGACTGATGTTTTCTAACGCAACTGTTTTTTTTTCAAAATGTGAAATATATTGCAGAAATATACCAATTATTTATATGATCAAATATATCAAATCAAATGTATAATCACTATTAGACTTATGAAAATTAAATTAGGAGAAAAGGAATAAGAATATCTGGCTTGTGAACCAAAGAGAGTCGCGATGTCGCTGCCCTAAAGCCGTAGACGCCTCCCTACGTGCAGGTTATGGCAGTGCTTATAACTCCAAGATACAACCCAAATCCTCACAAGATGTCTGATCCGTTATGCACGCCAACGACAGACAGGATTGCCAATTAGTGATCAATTGCTCAAGAATTATGAAGTAGGAATGTAAATTGAGATGTGAAAACTGAGGGAGACATAAAAGTTTTAGCGTATTCTGTTTTCTGTTTGAGGTTTCTTATTTAAAGAACTTCTCATACCCTTTTAAAAGGAATATGACTCTTCAAATAAAACACAATTCTTAAATATTAAAAATAAATAAAATAAAATAATAATAAGTTTTGAATCTTTAAAATAAAATATTATTAAAATATTTAAAATAACCAACAATCCCCCACAAGATTCAAAACTATGAGGAATAAAAAGGACACATTTGAAGAAACAAAAGTTTGGACAATTTGTATACCATGCAATGGGTGTAGGTGTCTTTTGGACTTGAACCTACACGTAGTATTCATAGTTTTCATCTGAAGGAATCATAGTGAACTAAGTCTTGAACTAGATTCCTCTAATTCAGATTACAACATTTGACACACATAGTATTGATCAAAAACTTGGCGCGGGTTAGCGCTATTAATGGTCATGCGCTTAATCTTGATTCTCATGAGTGTTTTTAGAGAACAACCCAATTCTCACAGTTGCGGCCTCACGACTACTCTCACTTAGGTGAGTCCTCCAAGAGTACATGTGACATGTACTCTACAGGAGATTGTCTGCCTTGGAACTCATTCAGGACAATGTCCTTCCTTAACATCACATATCATCAGCACAAATGTCATAGGGATGAGCAGGGGATTTTATTTCAAATCTCCTATTTTAGAGTGCTGGAATATAAGTCACGCAATATGGATTGTTTCTACCCATTGAACCTTCTTCATGGGATCTCCAATCACAAAGGTTGGGTTTCTTCCCTAGGTGACTTCCTTATAGGTTAAGCCCATCCTCCTCGACAAATCTAGGACTCTATTCCTAGATAGACCTTTGGTCAATTGATCAACAATGTTCTTTTCCGACTTCACATGGTCCAAAGAAACAACTTCTTTATTTAACAAGCTTCTCACAAATTTGTATTTAACATTGATATGTCTATTTAATTTCTTATTTGTATGTGTCTGCCTCACTAAATCTATCACGGCCTTATTATCACAATGTATGGAGATGGCAGGTATAGGCTTGCTCACCAATGGAATATCAAGCAAAAAATTCTTAATCCATTCAGCCTCTATACATGCAATATCAAGAGCTATGAGTTCAGATTCCAATGTACTTCTAGAAATTATTGTTTGTTTCTTGGATCCCCAAGATATAGCTGCTCCTCCCAATAAAAATACATAACCTGAAGTAGATTTCACTTCGGAGCTATCAGTGATCCAATTTGCATCACTGTACCCTTCTACTACATAAGGAAATTCTTTATAGTGTATAGAATAATCCATAGTTCCTCTTAGATACTTAAACACTCGCCTTAAAGCATTCGAGTGTTCTTTACTTAGATTATGAGTGTATCGACTTAGCCTTCCAACCGCATAAGCTATATCAGGTCTAGTTTTATTTGCTATATACATCAAGGGCCCAATCATTTGAGAATACTGGAGTTGACACACGGGTTCACCACTATTTTTAAGTAAGCACACACTTGGTTCATATGGTGTTGAGACATGATTGCAATTGAAAAAATTGAATTTCTTTTTTTTCAATTGAACTAGCTTTGTTTATAATAAAACCTGCTTGTGTTCTTTCTACTTTCATTCCCAAAATAATATTGGCTTCTCCTAGATCTTTTATATCAAATCTCTTTGATAGATAAGACTTAACATCTTTCACAATTTCCAGACTTGTTCCAAATAATAATATATCATCAACGTAAAGACATAAAATAACACACTGTCCATTGCATTCCTTATAGTAGACACACTTTTCATGCTCATTAATTTCAAAATCATATTCTAAAATGACTTTATCAAACTTCTCATGCCATTGCTTAGGAGCTTGCTTGAGTCCATATAACGATTTAACCAACTTACACATTTTATGTTCTTGGCCTTTCACTACAAATCCTTCGGGCTGCTCTATGTAAATTTCTTCATCTAAGTCTCCATTCAAAAATGATGTTTTAACATCCATTTGATGAACTACTAAATTGTGTATAGAAGCTGATGCTATGAGGATCCTAATTGTGGTAATCCTAGACACATGAGAGTAAGTATCAAAATAGTCAATTCCTTTCTTTTGAGTGAATCCCTTGGCTACTAGCCTAGCTTTGTACTTGTCTATACTTCCATCAAGCTTCAGTTTCTTCCTAAATACCCACTTACAACCAATTTCTGTAGCACCGGGTGGTAAATCTGTTAACTCCCAAGTGTTGTTTTGTAAAATAGACTCAACTTCACTGTTTATAGCTTCTTTCCAAAATGGAGCATCGACAGATATCATGGCTTCCTTATATGTTGTTGGATCACCTTCAATTAAAAAAGTATAAAAATCATCACCAAGGTTCTTCTCCACTCTAGGTCTTTTACTCCTTCTAAGTTCTGCTGGAGGCTCTTCTTCATTTGTAACTTGATGGCTAATACTTGTGGAGGCTTTGTTAGTACTAATGCATGATTTATCTACCACTTGCTTTTGCATTCTTGTCTTGAAAGGAAATATGCCTTCAAAATATGTTGCATCCCTAGACTCAATATAGTGTTATTCGAAATTTCATTTATTTCAGAGTTAATTAATTACTAGAAATCTATTGGCACTACTATTATGAGCATAACCTAAGAAAACAGTATCCACAGTTTTAGGTCCTGTCTTCTTTCTCTTAGGTTCTAGGATTGCAACTTTAGCCAAACACCCCCACACTTTCAAGACTTTGAGATTTGGTGTTCTCTTTTTCCAAATTTCATATGGAGTAGTAGTGTTGTCTTTAATGATTACTCTATTTAGTATAAAACATGCAATCAAAATTGCTTCCCCCCACAAATTTTCTGGTTATCCAGAACTCAAAAGAATTGCATTCACCATGTCCAATAAGGTCATATTCTTCCTTTCTGCAACTCCATTTGATTGTGGAGAATAAGGTGCTGTTACTTCATGTATAATACCATGCTATTCACAAAAAACACTAAGATCGGTAAGAGTGTACTCACCACCTCTATCAGACTTAAGTCTCTTAATCCTTTTCTCTAATTGATTTTCCACTTCTGTCTTGTAAATCTTGAATTTACCAAATACTTCATCCTTGGTCTTTATCAAATAAATATAACAATACTTCGAACAATCATGTATAAATGTGACAAAATACTTATTACCAGCTCTAGTAGGTAATATTTTTTAGTCACAAACATCACTATGTATAAGCTCTAAAATTGGGTATTCCTTTCCACGGACTTAAAAGGTTTCTTGGGTTGTTTTGCTTGTACACAAATTTCACACTTATGCTTAAGATTCATATCTGACTTTGGAACTAGGTCCAAATCCATCATTTTCTTAATTTTGAACAAGTTTATATGTCCCAAACGTCCATGCCAAACATTACTAGATTCAACTTTGAGAGCTTTTGGAATATCATTGCACTTGGAAGAAACACTTAACTTACTAGATTCAACATTGAGAACTTTTGGAATATCATTGCACTTGGAAGAAACACTTAACTTAAATAATCCTTCACTAATAAAATATTTTCCAATAAATACATTATTCTTAGTTATTACAACCTTATTTGATTCCATTACAACTCGATAGCCTTGCTTTACTAAGAATGATCCACTAATTAAATTCCTTCAAAATTAAGACCTTTCCGGATGTCATCTTTAGTTCTATGTCTCCAATTCCAAGCACTTGCGCCATTGAGTCATTTCCTAGAGTTACACGTCCTCCACCTGATTTCTGATAGGTTTTAAAAAATTCACGATCAAAACAGACATGTACATAAGCTCCAGAATCTACCCACCAATCCTTATTTTCATAAGTAAAATTGACAAATGAATCATACTTAAAATGTGTTTGAGAATATTGTTGCTCCATCAGCATATTCACTTGAGCTTTTGGACTATTATGATTTGACTTAGACTTGTTCTCCTCAGTCTTCTTGTAGAAGCAATCTTTAGCCTTATGATTGGTTCTTCCGCAAACGAAGCAAACCCCCTTCTCTCTCCCTTGATCCTTAGTCTTGTGGAAGTTCTTATTTTGGTTGGGTGATTTGAATTTAAAATTTGTTCTTCTAGGTTTGAAATTCTTCTTATTACTTATGGTGAACTTGTTTTTGTTTTTTCCATTTTTGTGGGTGTCATTCTCAACTAAGTTCATAGTTGTTTGCCTTTCGGTTTCCTTCTTTTGGCTTGACCTATGTTTCTCTTTGATCCTAATTGAATTTATGACTTGAACCAAAGTAAGTTCTCCTTGTCTATTCCTTAAGGTTCTAGCAAAGTCATTCCAAGATTAAGGCAATTTATCAATAAGGCAGGAAACTTTAAAAGTCCTGAACTTCGTTCCTTTCTTTTCAACACCTCTTAATAGCTCTTGATACTCATGTATTTGTTCCCCCACAGACTTATTATTTACCATCTTATAATCATTAAAGTTTGAGACCGTGAACCTATCCATCCTAGCATCTACAATTCCATATTCCGCTTCTAAAGTTTCCCAAAGTTCTTTGGCGGTGGATGTAGTAGCATGATACACATCATAGAGGTGATCAGAAAGGGCACTTAAGATTCTGTTGTGACAATGGTATTCTTTTAGTTCAGGGGTTAGTTTAGAAGATGACTCTTTAGAAGAGAAATTCTTGTTTAATTGAGTTTCTTCAAGTGTGGATACAAGTCCTAAGACAGCTAACCAATATTTCACTTGTTTTTGCCACCTACGAAAATTATGGCCACTAAATTTTTCATGCTTAACACCATTGGCTTCTTCTAGGCTTGCCATTTGTTATGTAATACTGACTAATAACAAGTGAGAGAGATGTAAGATTGCTATAATACCGTAGAAATTAAAACAATTTGTCACTCAAGAGTTTTAACAAGTATAGGATAAACTATACTACTATATAATAACCACATATCAATTAATAAAGATAATTATGCACAAGATTTAATTAAAGCATGAAACAATTAATATATATCAGTATGCAATTGTTGGTCAAATCACGTTGGGATTAAAGCACAAGATTTAATTAAAGCATAATGATAATTACGCAGAGTTTAATATTATATATATCAGTATGCAATTGTTGGTCAAATCACGTTGGGATTATAGCACAAGATTTTAATTAAAGCATAAAAGATGCAAGTGCTTGGTACTGAATAATCACACACAAAATGTAATACTCAAGCACTGACGCAATTGTAGTCAAATCACTTGACAGACAAGCAATATTAAATAATTGCAGTTTACGAGTAACACTATGCAGTTTACAAGTAATATTTAATGGAAAATACTTGAGTCCTCAACAATGAGGACCCTTTCTACTGCCCAATCTATGTGGCACAATAGAATTTTAACACGTGTAAATCCTGAACTCAGTATCACTTAACTAAAATTGATTACCAAACATTTACTATTCTATTGTCCAAATGTCCTTCTTCTCCCTCACTGCATTACTTTCCCAATCTTCCATCTCCCCGAACCAGCAAGAACTTTTAGGTCTCCCATCCCATCTCATCCTCTAACCTTTTGTCGTCGATCCCGCACCCAATTAGCATCTTCTTTTCCGAAGAATTCATGGAAGCACCAACAGAATACTTGGAGAATCGCCGCCAACTTTCTCCTCTAAACCCTGCTACCATGGCTGCCTAGGGGTAGAAGAGGGTGGATTGAGGGTGAGGTCGTCTTCGGAGAGAGATTGGGGGAGAAAATGGGGTGGGTAGCCGAAGGGAAAGCTTGGAGGAGGAGACGAGGTGGGTTCGGCGGGAAGAGGTTAGGAGAGAAGACGAGGGTGGGGTTGCATGAGGGTAGAGGTTGCAGGAGGTGAGGGTTGGTCAGCCATGGCTGGTGGGTTTATGGGAGGAAGAAGAGTGTTGTTTGGTTATCAAGTTATGGGAGCAAGAAAGATGTTTGGTTATCATCAAACTAGCAAGAGTTTGGGGCAATTAAATGAACATGTGTAACATTTCTATTGGGCTGTATAAATGGTCAGTGAAAATTGGGTACTGACTTGTCAGTACCCAAGTATTGTCCATATTTAATTATTAATTGTAGTTTACCAAGATTATCAACCCAAGCAATAATTGACAGATATGCAATATTAAAAGGGTTTTTGTCACAAATAGTCCCTGAAATTGACCAAATTCATCAAGATAGTCCCTGAAATTGAAAATCGATCAATGTAGTCCCTGAAATTTGGTGTCGCAAATCAATGTGGTCCTTCCGTTACAGATCTGTCAAAAATTCTGTTATGTGTTTATGTGACACATCATTGGGTCCTACAAATCTAATTAAAATATTACCATGTGGATTAAAAAATAATTAAATAATAAAAAACAATTCTTTTGTCAAAAAAAAAAGAAGTCCATCGTCTTCCTCAAGAAGGCTCACTGCCATGGCAGCCCTGCTTACCTTGACTTGATTTTTTGCACTCGAACATCAGCACCATCACCCATTGAAACATAGTCGGCACCACCTCACCACCATGGTCTGAAATGCCGATATTATCGGCGATATTTCGCCGATAATATTGGTTTTGTGAGAGAGCGATATTTTAATACTTATCCACTGAATTTTCGTCAAAATATCGCGATATTATCGATAATATCGCGATATTACCGATAATATCGCGATATTTTAGGCTGGTGCGAATCGGAGAAGAACGTCGAAGCTTCTATAGCTCCGGTCGACTGTAAAAGAGCACCCTAGACTCCGATCTAGGTATCAAAATGAAATACAAGACGAGAGGAATGTTTTTATAACTTCCGTTTGCCGTGAAACGGTCGGAGCTGACTCAGACCACCTCCTACATCAGAACCTTGAAGGGGAACTGCGGATCGGCGGCGACTCAGGATCTCCACCTATTAAGACGAGTCGTCAGAGTTCCCATCTCCTCCCCGGCTCCATCCCCCGCTGTTTCCTCCCGTTCCTGCGCCGCCACCGCCGTTGTTCCCATCTTCGCCCTGACTCTATCCCCTGCTGTTTTTGTTTCAAAGAAAAAAACGAAGGTAAAGCCTAGATCTGAGAAGAGTGAGAGAGAGGTAGGGATATATGAACATATGATTTTGTTTGGCTGAGAAAGAGAGTGATGTGGGCAGAGAGAGAGAGAGAGACACGGGTGGATGATAGAAATTTGTGTGGTGTGGGTGCGTTTAGGGAAGAGAGAAGATAAGTGTGGATGTCGGCATAAGTCTTTGAGAAAGTAATAAAATATTAATATAATTGTGTTTTTTTTTTTTTGGAAACTAATATAATTTTGTCTTTAAAACGCCAAGGGGATTCGAACCCCTCCCATTTTTCTCCTTCAACACCTTGACCATCATATCACTTATGTTTTTGTGAAAATATGCTAAAATACACTTATTCTACACATAAAGATGATGAAGATAGTGAAAATTTTGAACCTCATAGGAACTCTATGTGGTACTAAGTCACTCATGTATCTGACCATGCAATGTATAAAGTGTAAAATATTGTACTAATTCATTATATATAAATGATTATGGTGTATTTAAACTTCTTTAATTAATTACTACATATTTTCTACACTCACAATGTTTGCCAGCTCGCTATATAATCAACTTAAATCAGTTAAATCCATCATGCAAAGCATTTCCTTCCAATTTTTTGTGATAAACTAATAGATAATTGACTAAATAAACATCATGCAAAGTTTCAATAAAAAATTCCAAGTTTTTCTTACAATTTCCGTGGTTTTTATTCAATTTTTATCGATATCAATAATATCCCGATATTTCCATCGAAATTTCCGTGTTTTTGGACTACCGATATTTCTGATATCATCGATATTTTATACTTTGCTCATCACCATGGTCTAAAATATCCATAATATCCCGATATTTCCATCGAAATTTCCGTGTTTCTGAACTACTGATATTTCCAATGTCATCGATATTTCCATCGATATTTCCGTATTTTTTAAATTTCTATATTTAAAAAAACACCAAGGGGATTTGAACCCCTCCCATTTTACTCCTTCAACACCTTGACCACCATATCACTTATATTTTTGTGAAAATATGCTAATATATTTATATATTTTCTATACTCATAATGTGTGACAGCTCGCTATATAATCAACTTAAATCAGTTAAATCCATCATGCAATGCATTTCCTTCCAATTTTTTGTGATAAACTAATAGATAATTGACTAAATAAACATCCTGCAAAGTTTCAATAAAAATTTCCAAGCTTTTCTTACAATTTCCGTGGTTTTTATTCAATTTTTATCGATATCGATAATATCTCGATATTTCCATCAAAATTTCCGTGTTTTTGGACTACCGATATTTTCGATATCATCGATATTTTAGACCTTGCTCATCACCCAATCGAACCAAACCATCTTCTCCGTCTCTGACACCAGTGTACACCACCTTCTCCCCACCATATCCTCCGACCTACCGCCACACCCGAGGCCTAGATCGACAGCCCTACACCAATAATTCTAACGAGTAGCAGAGGATTTCGGAAAAACCCACCTTCCCCATGGGTTCTTTTTGCTTTTGCTGGGAGTGGATGCTTTTGGTGGAGAGGGATGCCATGGCAGCAAGCTTGCGTGAAGAAATTTTTTTTTAATTTTTTTTTGACAAATTTCTTTTATTATTATTTAAATATTTTTAATCTACCTGACAATAATTAACTAGATTTGTGGGATCTAATTATGTGCCACATCAGCATATAACATAATTTTTAACGGAATTGTGACAGAAGGACCATATTGATTTGCGATGACCATTTTCAGGAACTACATTGATCGATTTTTAATTTTAGAGACCATTTTGATAGTATGGATCAATTTCAGGAACCACTCGTGATAAAAACTCATATTAAAATGTTTTGGTACTAAATAAAATAAAGAAAATGCAAAGAGTCAAAAAAGCGATGAATGAAAGGCAAGGTTTGCCTTCTCAGAAAATTCAATGACAGGACGCAATGAATGAAGGGCAAGGTTTGCCTTCACAGAAATTTCAATGATAAGACTCGAATAAAACAAATGCACAGAGTCAAAATGCAACGACAGGACGCGAATAAAAATGCAGAGAATGCAGAGAGTAAAAAAAATGCAATGAACGACAGAATCCTAAAAATTCCACTTTCAACACAGGAAAAACTATCATTCTTAGGGCTTTCAAGGTACTGTAAAAGAGATTGTAAAATTTGCAATTATATTATCACACCTTTACGGCTTTAGATTGTGAAATATATTGCAGAAATATACCAATTATTTATATGATCAAATATACCAAATCAAATGTATAATCACTATTAGACTTGTGAAAATTAAATTAGGAGAAAATGAATAAGAATATATGGCATGTGAACCAAAGAGAGGCGCGATGCCGTTGTCCTAAAGCCGTAGACTCCTCTCTACGTGCAGGTTATGGCGGTGCTTACAACTCCAAGATACAACCCAAAGCCTCACAGGATATCTGATCTGTTATGCAAGTCAACGACAGACGGGATAATTCATCTCTCTTCAAGAGTCTCACTGTCAAGAAATTGGTGCATGTTATCATGAACAACTTCAAATATATTGTTATATTTTTTGTAATTGGATGTTGCTATTTAATGACAGAATTAGTATCTACTAAAATTTATAGTGCGTCAATTGGATGAATATAACCCTATTTTGTTTTTTGACGAAGATGAATATAACCGATAACCAATTGAAAATCCGTTACCCGGTGGATATGGTTATGGATAATCCCCGATGGTTAATTTGTGGTTATGGATATGGTTAATTTTCGTGGTTATGGGGATGGATATAGCATTTTCGTCCCCAAACCGAGCCGTTGCCATCCCTAACGGGATTGCCAAGTAGTGATCAATTGCCCAAGAATTATGAAGTAGGAATGTAAATTGAGATGTGAAAACTAAGGAAGACAAAAAAGTTTTAGCGTGTTCTGTTTTCTGTCTGAGGTTTCTTATTTAAAGAACTTTTCATACCCTTTTAAAAGGAATATGACTTTTCAAATAAAACACTATTCTTAAATATTAAAAATAAATAAAATAAAATAAAAATAAGTTTAGAATCTTTAAAATAAAATATTTTTAAAATATTTAAAATAACCAACACAAAAATCACATTTTGCTTTTGAAAAGACGCGTATGCAAATGCTTCCGCACAAGCCCAAACTCATAACTGCAATGGGCAGGACTGATGCAGGCTTAAAAGAAAAATTAGCCACACGTGCAAATTTACAAACAATTGTGGAGGCTCCACCATACGCCCACAATATATATTTCATGGATTTGAATTCTTAAATTGGCATAAATATCAAGTGAAACTGTAGAAAACGAACGAATAGAATGTCGTTTTTCCCATAATTTTCTTTGGAACAATATTTTTCTTACAACTTGAACAAAGAATTTTGGCACAAAACATGAAGCATGAGAAACCAGGTAGACAAAGCAGAGCACCACTAGCATGTACCGTCCATGTAATTTACCAACAACTCCTGATGTGGGACTAACTTAAGTTTGGGTGTCATAAAACTATGATTTGATTAGAAAAGTAGTGTTTTAATCAAAATTACGGGAGCACCAATTAGTTCGCAAGAATAAATTGTTAGCAGCCTGGCCCGCTATGTACGTGGTAAAGGTATGGTTGTAGAGTCAAGTAAACATTCGGGACCATCACGTGATACGTAGGCAATGACGATATCAGTTGATTAAGCCCTAATCTCTTTGTGAGGATCCTCCAATTACATATGTTCATCGTATATCGTGCAGTCAGAAATTATTGTAAATTTTTTTATTTAAAATTGAATATAAACAGTATCTGATAAAAACTGACCGCACGATATATGATGAACGGATGTGATTGGAGGATACCCGGAATCCTCACAGAGAGGATTAAAGGATCCTCATACCTTGTACACTGACAAAGACTTGAGATTTATTTGTTTTTATAACTACTTAAGAACCTGAAGTTCTTTAGTCATAAAAACCAAATATAATTAAGAAGCGAATCTCAATTTCTCCTTCCCAGAAACTGAATGTTCCAACAATTTATTTTATCACAATAATATTTTACATTTTTTTTAACAAATGATATTATCTACATTGAAATAAAAGGGGTGGACTTAACCTTACAATACCATGTGAGATTGAAGTAAAAACAAAATATAATCAATTAGTGAAGTAGAATCTCAACATACCATGTAATAAGATTGAAGTAAAACACAGGGAGCCTGCCAATCTAAACAGTGGTACAACTATTTCCAGGAAAAAAAAAAAAAGAGGACAATTATTTATGATCGATATTTCCACACCTCTTTAATTATAAACATTTTCAATCAATTTGAATATTTCTTGGAATTTTACATACAACTTACTGAAATTACAAAAATAAGATGCTAAGAAAAATGATTTATTTGTGGCATGAACAAAAAAAAAAAATCAATAAAACAGAACATCAATGGCTACTTTGATAATCATTTTATTTTTATACCCTTCTATCTTTCTTATTTCCCATAGGCTCTCCCTTCATCTCTAAAAAGATTAAAATTAAAAAAGGAAAAGAAATGGTGATTGAAAGGAGGGAGCTACCCCTTTCCTTAAAGATTTTTCCCCATCTTTGCTATTTACCTTTGCTTAGGGATCAGACAAAGATGTGTCTGGACATCAAGAGCAATTGCCAGAGACCACAGATAAAGAGGCAATGAAAAGATGAGAGATCTAGACCAAGTTTACGGTTACACCCATCATTTGCACAGAAACTATTTCTTGTACAGTGACAACTCAAGGCTGCTTAGGGAAATAATGGTAGTTTAAGTAATAAGCTCTAATCAGCAGACCTCTATACTAGCCAAGATAAATGAAATAAGGAGACCTTTACTCAATATTTTTTAAATTGACACAAACCAAAATTACGTATGCTGTTTGAACGTAAACGTCTTCTTCACAAGGACTTCATATCTTCTAATTCAAAGCTTATTCGGTGTTCAAGTTCGGTCAGATACTCTTCATCTCACTTGGTTGTTTCACGGAATTCCAATCATATTAGTATTTTTCTCATCTTGGGTTTATTGGGATTTTTAAGATTTTTGTACTAATTGATTGATTTGGATTGCCGAAAAAAAAATATTATAAATTGGCAATTATAAGTAAACGTATGATCAATTTTTGGAGCTTCTATTTTATGACTCCATCGTTATAAATTTCTAACTCCGTCACTGGTGGCAAGATTACCATCTCATATTTGGCAAAAACAGTTTCTGAATATTTAAGATCATGATAAAGGACCTGATGCATGCATGAAGTTTTGTTTTTTGATTCTACATTACACCAGAAAGATGGTGAAAAATGAATGCCATTGCATTCGCTGCAACTATCAAACAGAAAACATGACAGGAATTGAAGGGAGATGTGGAATCAAGACCTGCAACCGATCCCATCAAAGCTTATATCCTCCAGAGTCCAAACATGGTAGAACACTATGTCCTAGTTTGGCACATACATAGGATAAGCAGTAGGATTGTTAGTTTAAACTTGGAATATATTTACTGCAAACAGAAGAAAAAAGAAGAAGGAAGAAATATTTTTCAAAAGATGTTCAATCATATAATTAACGCTAATTAAGTATGAAGATAATTAAATAGAAAATTAGATTTTAATCCTTAAATAAGATCAAGTTTAGAAAAATGTCTTATACAAGATTAAAATTTGATTTTAGTCCCTAGACTCTATTTAATACCAGCATATTAAATGTCTCACTTTTTTTATTTATAATTTTATGATGTTCATAAATTCAATTTTATGAAAATATTATAAATTTTAATTCTCATTATGATAAATATCTTATATAAGAATACATTTTCATAAAGATTTTTAGGTACATATGTTTTTGAATATTTTCTCATGTGCCACTAATTCATTACAATATATTTAGGTACGATCATTTCGATACACTAGATTAGTATAATATGTTTAGGTACAGACATTTCAGTACACTAGTTTATTATAATATATTTAGGTACCGACATTTCAGTACACTAGTTTAGTATCATATATTTAGGTACAAAAAATTTCGGTACACTGATGTTTTTGCATATTTTCTTATGTGCCACTAATTCACTATAATATATTTAGGTATGGACATTTCGGTACACTAATTTAGTAAAATATATTATGATACAGATGTTTATGTACACTAATTAGAGGAAGTAAAATAAATATAATGAATTAAAATGTGTATAATAGTAAATAATTTTAATTTTAATGTAATGACATTAAATAAGATATCTATTAAATATTATAACAAAAATATAATATAAATTTGAATTAAGTACACATTAGAGGACTAAAATCAAAATTCAATCTAGAACCAGGTTTTTATTGAATTTTAATCTTTTTCAAGGATTAAAGTTAAAAAACCCCATTATTAAAAAGTGGTCATATATACTTTATCATTGTTTATCACTTTTAGTTAGAAGTATTTCGCTAGAAAATTTTGAGTTTGACTGTTGCTTCGTCAAGTGATATTATTAATTCACGTGTCATAAATTTATGTACATTATTTGAAATGTAAACAAATTTTATAACATAAGTGGATTAATAATGTCATATATAGTAATATGATTGTCTCACCGAAAATTTATGCCTATCCCACCTGCATGTGATTGACCGACCAAAGAGGAGAATTCTATTGTGTTCCCATGAATAGATCAAAATCAACTTAATTGTCGAATTTTATGTTTGGCTTGGGGTCCGACAAAATATTTTCTGCAGTCCCTACTGTTCAAAAGCTAGGGAATTCCCAACAACATACCTAGCTAGTAAAATAACAAAATAGTAGAAAATAATTGAATGGAAATTACCTTGTCATCCTCTGCAGGAAGACGTGCATGAACATGTTAATGCGGGTACACACCTGATCCTGATATGGGCATTTTCTTCAAAACAGGACGTGCACAATTGCATCACAAACGCCATATTTAGAAATCTAAGCAAATCCAGGACAAAAACTACCAGAATAAAGTCCAAGTATGTGGTTAGACAAGAGACTCTAACGGAGGAACGTGCTCTCCTATGTTAAGAGACCATTTAGTTCAAAATAAGTAGAAGGAAGTTGATTTCACACATTTTTTTTAATCTCTCACACCTTTCTTTATTTTTAACAACCAGATTAAATAAATCAAACAGAACTATACGAACAAGACTAAACAAGAATATATAAGAAGAGAAAAAAAGTGTCTTTATAAGAGTGTCTACTAACCACGTGACCAGACTAACATATTAAATTTTGGTTCTCCATATCCACACATGCGTGTGTGGAGTCTTGTATTACTGTACAGAAAGATATGAAGTGGTTGTCCCTCAATTATTCACCACAAATTGATACTATGAATTATAAACCCTACAATTTTCACCCAAAAAAATATATATAAATGTATGTGTGTGTGTATCAGATCCTTTATGCAAAGTGATTCCCATTTTTTCTAAAAAATGGAGATTAGGTGTGGGGCTCACTCCACATCGAACTTCAACAATCCAAACGTTTATTTTGTAAGTCTCGATTCATAGATCATCCTTGCAAAAATTCAATTCAATCCAAAACCATTTGCCTATTTAATTATCAAGATAAAATTTTATTGTTTCTTATATAACAAAGTATTCGTTAATTTATTTGAACCCAATTAGATGTCTTAAACATTTTCGATTTAGCTAATATTTTGCAAGGATAATCTATGAGGTGCAACTTGAAAAATAGACGTTTCGGATCATTAAAATTCGATGTAAGTTGAACCCCACAACTAATCTCCATTTAAAAAAAAAAAAAAAATGAAGATCCCTTCCTTTAAAATTTTCATATATATATATGAACCCTACAACCAATCTCAGTGCACACATGTGCGTGACTGGATTTGGGGTCCAGGACCCACTTGACCCATTGGCCACTTGATTTGACCTTCACAAAGACTGGATTTGGGGTCCAGGGCCCACTTGACCCATTGGCCACTTGATTTGACCTTCACAAAGAATATCAAGCCCAGGTTTGTAACTGTCTGTATTTTTTTCCCCCGCTTTCACTTCAGAGGCCGAGGGTTTCGTTTGCATTTGACATCTTATTTTAATACGACACTAACAACTCGTTTGAGCTCACTCCACAATGTAATCTCATGATTCGAATCATTCAAATTTTAGGTTATTAGGACAAGATCAT
The DNA here is from genome assembly GCA_024362995.1 of Heteromeles arbutifolia. Classification (NCBI taxonomy): domain Eukaryota; kingdom Viridiplantae; phylum Streptophyta; class Magnoliopsida; order Rosales; family Rosaceae; genus Heteromeles; species Heteromeles arbutifolia. The sequence goes on from JANCRC010000006.1 coordinate 29,457,309, forward strand.
TCTTACAAAAATTCAATAATATCCTAAAATGATGATCAATTTTGATTGTAAGAAATATTGATCCGATATGTGTGTGTATATATAAGTGATTCAGTGGATTTGCAACGAGAGACATGCAAATACATGTCACGACATTGCATGCACCAACGTGCGTTGCCGGGTTATAGGCTTATAGCGTCACCTGCTAAGATTAAGATTATGCATGCTTCATCTTAATTTGGTTAGAAAAGTAGTTTTTTAACCAAAATTAAGGGAGCACCAATTAGTTTGCAAGAATAAATTGTTAGCAGCCTAGGCCGCTATGTACGTAGTAAAAGTATGGTTGTAGAGTCAAGTAAACAAACTGTACTACACCTGAAAATGATACTTTATTGGCTATTCCCACATTGGAGGAGATTAAACAAACTGTATTTTCTATGAATTCGGATAGTGCTCCAGGTCCAGATGGTTTTGGTGGTTATTTTTTCCATACTTGTTGGGATTTCATTGGATTTGAGGTTTCTTTGGCTGTCCAAGATTTCTTCAAGACAGGTTATATTTTACCCAATTTGAATTCTAGTTTTGTGGCTCTAATTCCTAAAGTCCAAGAGGCAGATTCTATCTCTCAATTTCGGCCGATAGCCATGGCTAATTTTATATTCAAAGTCATTACAAAGATTCTTGCAAATAGGCTTGCTCTTGTGGCTACTCGAATTATTTTGCCGAATCAATACGCATTTCTTAAGGGCAGGCATATTTCAGATTGCATTTTGTTGGCCTCAGAGTGTGTTAATTTATTGAACAATAAGTGTTTTGGGGGTAATGTCGCTATTAAGTTTGATGTTGCTAAAGCTTTTGATACTCTCAATTGGGACTTTCTAGATCGGGTGCTTAGAGCTTTTGGTTTCCATGACACTTTTGTTCAATGGGTTCATGTAATCCTTTCCTCAACCCGGCTATCTATATTATTCAATGGTTCACCTGTTGGATTTTTCGGATGTAGTAAGGGTGTTCGTCAGGGGGATCCTCTATCCCCTCTTCTTTTTTGTCTTGCTGAAGAGGTTTTTAGTCGAGGTCTAGTGGATCTTGTAAATTCTGGAAAGGTTAAACCCATTTCTTCCCCTTGGGGAGTGACCACTCCTTCTCATATTCTCTATGTGGATGACATAATGGTTTTTTTCAGAGGTGACAAGCGCAGCCTTATGAACCTTATGCATTTTATTGAAGAATATGGTGTGAATTCTGGTCAATGTATTAGTAAAGTTAAATATCGTGTTTATATTGGGAAATCAGCTTCTGTGCGTCGTTTGCATATTTTATCCTGGCTCAATGTCTCTGAAGGTGAGCTTCCATTTACTTATTTGGGGGTTCCTATTTTTAAAGGCAAACCTAAGAGGGCATATTTTCAAGCATTAGCAGATAGAATACGTTCTCGTCTTTCTCAATGGCAAGGTCACTCTCTCTCAATGGCTGGTCGAGTTACTTTGGTCAAGTCAGTTATGGTAAGCATGTTGTCTCATTCTTTCTCGGTTTATTCTTGGCCACCTACGGTATTAAATCAAGTTCGTAGTTGGACTCGAAATTTCATTTGGACGGGATGTGCTGATTCTTGTGGATTTTCTATTGTGGTATGGAAAAAATGTTGTGTTCCTTTAAATGAATGAGGTCTTGGCATTCGTAATTTTTCAGCTTTAAATAAGGCCTTTTTGTTGAAAAAGTTTTGGGATATTTTGGTTACCTCATCTATGGCTTCACGGTTTTTTCAAGGTCGGTTTTTTAATTGTCTTAGACAGCCGTGTTCTACATACAAGAGTTCCTCCATTTGGCCTGGTTTACGCCCTTTTTTTTTCAGATATTTTTCATGGATCAAAATGGGTGATAGGTAATGGTCAAAATATTAATTTTTGGCATGCGAGATGGTTAGATTTTCCAATAGTTGATAGGCTTGGTATTCCACCAGATTTATGCAAGGCTTTTCGAGCTAAAGTTTCTGATTTTATTGTGGATGGTTGTTGTTGGATTCCCCCACCTACTTTACATTCATGGCTAGCGCCTATTTGGGATGATATTTCTTCTATTGGGCTTCCTTCAAAGTACGGGATTGATGACAAAATGGTTTGGTTGTCTGCTTCAAATGGTGACCTTTCTTTATCTTTGGCTTATGATTTTAAGCGTAATAAACAACCAGTGGTTCAATGGGATCGATGGGTTTGGCAATCTTGCTTTCGCCCTCGTAATTCGGTTACATTGTGGAAGTATTTACATGGTAAGATGTTAACTGATGATATCTTGCAACAAAGAGGTTTTGCTATAGCATCTATGTGCTCTCTTTGTTGTGAAGGTATGGAAACTGCTTCACATATTTTCTTTGAGTGCTCTTTTGCACGTCAAATTTGGTCTACTGTTTTGGAATTATTCAGAGTTCAATATTTATTTCAAGATATTTTTATCTTTTTCCATTATCCTTTACAACAAGGTTTTGATACCCAAGTGCAACTGCTTTGGTGGGGTATGATTGGAGTTGGTTTTTATTTTATTTGGCATGCTCGCAACGCTGTTCGTTTTCATGAGGAAGTTGTTTCCATCAATTATGTCGTAAGGTCTATTAAATGTCAACTCCTTGAAATTGATTCTCTCAATTCCGGCTGTATGAAGAATTTTGTGGAAGAGCTTTGCATTCTTCATTCTATTGGTGTTCGTGGACGTCCTGCTAAGGCTCCAAAAATTATTGAGGTGTTGTGGCGCCCGCCTTTTCAGTCTTGGATCAAAGTGAATACTGATGGTGCTGCAAGAGGTTCCCGTAGTGTGGCTGCATTTGGTGGTATCTTTCGGGATTTTACAGGTAATTCTCTTGGTTGTTTTGCAGGTTCAATAGGCTTGGCCTCTTCTTTGGATGCTGAACTACGCGCTGTTATTCATGCTGTATCTTTAGCTTGGGATAAAGGTTGGCATTCCCTATGGATTGAATGTGACTCCTCACTGGTTGTTCATCTTCTTTCTTCATCCTCACATTCCTTGACATCTATCCCTTGGAGGCTGTTGGTCAGTTGGCATAACTGTCGAGTTTTACTATCCTCCATGCAGGTTCAGATTTCTCATATTTTTAGAGAGGGTAATCAAGTTGCTGATTGTTTGGCCAATTATGGTGTTGATCACCCCGGTGTCCATTGGTGGGATTCATGCCCTCCTTGTGCTGCAGCTGCTTATTCTCACAACCTTTCTAAGCTTCCTTGTTATAGGTTTTGCTGAAAGAGGTTTTGAATTGTTGTTATGAATTCTTTATTGGTTTGGGTTTGGCCTCATGTCCTCCCTGATATATTGTATTTTTCTTGTTTATCAATAAATTCTCCTCAAAGTCTCTTCCCATGATAGTAATATTGGAGTGAGACGGACTTTGCGGCCAAATATTAAAAAAAAAAAAAAAAAAAGTAAACATTCGGGACTATCACGTGATACGTTGGCAATGACGATATCATTTGATTAAGCCCTAAGAATATATGCATGCATGCAATTTGTAGTCCAGATAATGTACGAACACACGCTCACATTCACATGTATCCGTTGATAATGTCCTAGGAATTTATGCATGCAATTTATTGCTTCCATATTGATATTTGGAATTATACGTACTTTATCATCGATCTGTTCATATTTCAAATACAAAATTGAAGCTTCTTGAGTAAAAGTTGCTTGTCTATTTCATGATGACTTTTGTGATATCTTTTGAAGGCCGAATCAGAGACTTTTCAGCGTCTGATCATTTTACTGGTACTCACACTATATATATTTTTAAATGGAACAATCAACACTCGGTTTGAAGAAACAAAATTCGACAAAAAAAAGGAAGAAGTTAACAAGTGCTGTAAATGTTTGGAATGTGGATCATGACCATCATAATGTCCATAACCTCTTATCTTAATGTTTAGTAACCAATGCTCTATTTGTATTAGTATTTTGTAACTTATGGGTTAATCCCATCATTGTAAGCCAATAAGTAAATGCTTATCAAAGATGAAATATATAAGTTTGGAGAACATTTTACATTGTATTTCCCCTTCTCGTTTCTCTCTACAATTTACTCCATAATTTTATAACATGTTATCAGCACGAACCTCTAAGACCAGCTAAAGCTCTTTTGAATTCGGTATATTTCTTCCTTCTTTTTTTTTTCTTAGATTCATTTACCTTATTAATTATCTTGCTCGCATACGAAGGTTCGAAATGATGTATTGGTATTAGTCTCGTAAGAAAGCTACTACGACTAAATTAAGTTCATTTTTTTATGATATACTTGAGGGTTAAAGGATCTTCATACCTTGTACGCAAACAAAGACTTGAGATTTATTCGTTTTTATAACTACTTAAGAACCTGAAGTTCTTTAGTCATAAAAACCAAATATAAGAAGAGAATCTCAATTTCTCCTTCCCAGAAACTGAATGTTCCAACAATTTATTTTATCACAATAATGTTTTACTTTTTTTTTTAACCAACGATATTATCTACATTGAAAGGAAATGAGTGGACTTAGCCTCACAATAGGCTAGCAATAATGCGGTTCAAATTCGCCTTTGGCGAGAATCGAACCTAAGACCACTCACTTACAAGTAAAGAATAATACAACTAAACCGTAATATCAAATGGCAATAGTATTTTACTTTTATTGTTACAATTTAATTCTTTGCTTTATTCAATATTATATAGGCAAGAACTGGAAGTCCAACACACATTTCAAAATTCTAGAACATGAACCTGTAATTCAAACACCAAATATTATTTTTGATTTTATATAATTACTAGAAATCAAAGTTTGATATATGTTGATACGAACCCAAAGTTTTGATATATGTTAATATGAACCCAAAGTTTTGATATATGTTAATATGAACCCAAAGTTCGTAACAGTTTCATGGATTCTAATAATATGAAGCCCAAGTTCATAGTTAAAGCGGGTAAGAATTAAAAGCACATGCAAGTGCAAGATGTTTTTTTTAAGGACTAGAATTCTCTCCCCTACTCTTTTCATCTCATTTTATCCTCTCATTTCACATTCTCTTATTTTGTTTTTCTCTTTCTATAAAAAAATTAATATAAGATGTTGAAGTACCTTAACCGTGACCGTTCAACTAGGAGGGGAGGGAAGGGAAGGGAAAAAGAGGAAAGATAATCCTACTCATTTTTTTAGATGATGTTCAACCAAAATTATTTGGGATCAAATTTTATACTCCAAATTAGTTTCGGAAAAGGAATATTAGTCAAAGCATGATGTTTGAAAAAACACAATGAATCTATCAATCTCATCCAGTTTGCTCTACTCGGTATATTTGAAAAATCTCAATTTAGTACCTTCCCTAAAGTGATTGATGCAAGCTGTCGCAATTGTGAGAAAAATATATTTCTCAAATTTAAAGACATCAATATGTCACAACAACAATTGAAACATCACTGGTGCAAGAAGGGTAGGAATAAAAAAGGGTATTTTACATTTTGCACCTTTAAGTTTGGGTACAAATATATTTAAAACATTTCAATTTCACACGTTTATTATTATTTCATTTTAATATCGTACAACTATCTTCACTCAACAAAATAAAAAATATTGTACAACTGTCTCAAGTTCTATTAGTATTTTCATTATCCGCCTACGTGGACAATGAGGACCCTTGTAATATCTGTCTACAGACCCGACACCCACTGCTACCTCCGCTCCAATAGGCCCGGAATCCGATGCTCCATCAGCAAAGCTGAGCCGCTGCTCTGTCCCTCCCTTCCCCAAAGCATTGAAGACATTGTCACACATTCGTTATAAATCGAAATAAACAGATGGTAACCAATTCTCTAATTATTGTATCTAATACTTTGTAACTTATGGGTTAATCCATCAATGTAAGCCTATAATAGATGCTTATCAATGATGAAATATATAAATTTGAAAAACATTTTATATTGTCTTTCTCTACCCTCTCTTCTTCTCATTTCTCGCTATAATTGTTTCCATAGTTTATAACAATAAGAGAGATGATTAATACCTCAAGCCGTTTTCAAATTTGTGTGTAATATTTTTCAGTTTGTAAGAATTGAAGGAACTCACGTGCAATATGGTGATATGTTATCTGTACATAATTTAATTTGATTGAGAAGTGCATGTAAGACGACTACAAAGAAAATTAAAATAAGAACATTTGAATCCTATTTTGTCCTTGATGTTGATGTAATTTTATTCTCTAATAAATACATAATTCACCATCTAGTAGAAGTCGATGACATATCTAGAATTTCAGAACTCGTCAATTCAAATTAAGGAGACGGAGGTCACAAAACCAAAACTCTTCCGCGTACACACGTCGATCGCCTTTCTCGCATGAAGATGTACTTACGGACATTATTGGTGCAACGCCATGAGGATTTGCATGCATGGTTTACATAGTTGAGGGTATTTACGTAGGTTTTTTTTTTTAATTCACTACGTTCTAAGTTCGAACTTTATTTTCTCTTCTTAGTGTACATACGGCTTATAATAATAATTTAAAAAATAGCAGGGTAATTTATGTTAAAGAAAATTTAGGCCAAGTAGTAGGAACTATCACTTTTTTACATTTGGTTGTATAAAATATCAGTGTTTATTATGTCGTTATTATACTATCATTGCGTGGTTGCTTTGTTATCGTTGAGTTATCAATATATGATATGAATATGTTATCGCTACTAAAACTGATCATTTCGGCAACCAAATCTAAAAAATTGATTATTCTTGCTAATTGCCCAAAAATATAACATGATATGACAAACTAGTGTATGATATCGCTAGGAATAACCAGACTTAACTAGCCCCGTATCCTGAAGGCTAGTTCCATCTCCTTCGAATACTGTCTATGAAATAAGGTGCCAATGCATCGATGCTATACGTTGACCCCCTTGAACACGAGGTCACTTGGCTGCTTGCTTAATTAGTTTGGCTTGCAGCATTATTTGAAGGAACATGCCATGCACACCTTTATATTAGTACAGTACTATTATACATCCTTTAAAAGCAGTTCGGTAGACTAGGGGTCAAAGAACTTATGAACTGATCATAGTTAATCCAAATTTAGCATTAAGGCCACACTAGTCAACAATGGTGAAGTCAGAAATTACCAGGAGGAGGGGCGAAATAAAAGAGTAAACGTTTTTTATTTTAATTATGTACTGCATTTTAGCCAAAACAATGAACAAGAATTAGTAGGATCCATACTACTTTCAGGTTCCTTATCCATTACATATGTGACAGTGTATAATACGAAAACACAAAACAATTAAAACTTCGTGACAGTTCTCATTACACCAGACTGCAGAGAAGAAGATGAAGGAGTCTGGCATTCATTCAAAATTTTTTGAAGGAAAAAATAATAAAACATAAAATAAAAAATAAGCAATGTCTGCACCGCCCCTAATGGATTCTGATCTGCTTGATCACAGCTGTTTTGGATGCAGAAAGAATGTCATAGACTAAGTAAACAATCCTAGGGAGAGAGGAAAGAAGACAGGGAATGTCTGAGAAATAGAAAGATACGGAAACACTTCCAAGTTTGCAACCCAAGAAGGAAGCGGAGTCTCAGGCTTTTATTCAGTAAGACTACGTCGTTTCAAATTATTTTTAAACCCAGGTCCAAAACGGTGTCGTATGACCTGGGTATTTTAAAAAAAAAAAAAAAAAAAGGAACCCTAATAGCCCCTCACAGAGCAGTGCAGCCGCTGCAAAACCAGATTCTCCGACGGGAAAAGACGAACCAGAGGGGCGGTTCCTCAATTTCAGCGTTGATTTCCGACAACCGGAGGGGCGATCGCCCCTGCTTGCCCCTACATGGTTTCGCCACTGCTAGTCAAGTAACGAAATTGATAAAAGTTGATGTTTCATCATAAAACTAATCTCCATATATAAAAAGTAGTTCATCTTATTATAACAATATGCAAAGTTTGGTAAACTTTCACATTGTGCATCATTTGGTGTGACAAATTTTCAAGCTTACCTCATAAACAACGAAAATTAGGTGACGTAAAATACGTATGGCCGTTGGACTTCAAAATTAGGTACCAACATGCTCTGACATCATAAAATCAAAATTTGATAAAAGTGGTACGTATCACCTAGCAGGCGGCTAATCAGTCAGAAATAAGTTAGTATCTAATAAAGTTTATAAAAGTGGGTATCATCCAGCAGGCTAATCTTTTGAGTGGGATGATCATATATATAAATTTCTAGCTAGCTTGCTATAGATTCTAAATATAAAAGCATATCTAATCTCGCAATAGATAGGTCACATTATGCATGCCAGACACCTATATCATCGTACGATCGATGATAGTTTTCATTCATTAAAGATATAAATCTATTCCCTTGCAACTAGGTCTAGGTGGACGCAAAAAATTACTAATTCAAAATTGTTGTTCATCCACTCTAGCACTTTGCCAATTTTGGTATACCTACAAACGGAATTTTATTTTAGTGGACCGTGAATACAGTCCGGTACACAGAGTAATGATACAATCGGTTGAAAACTTTAAAAAAAAAAATTCAACCAATTATATTATAACCCTTGGTATACCGAACAGTCTTCCGTACATATTGAAAAATTTCTCTTACAAATGAAAGATTTTTTTTTTTTAAAGTAACAAATGCAAGATAATTAGGAAACAGGGAAAGCTATCGACTAACTAAATTAAGCTTTTGATCTTAATTTATAATTCAGTTAATTTTACAATTCCTAACTTTGACAGGAAGCAGGTGAGGACGTGGTGAAGTAGAGATTAGTGGTTATGTAGTCACCAATCTTAATGTATAACCTTAAAAACTGAGCCCGCCTTCATTAGCTAGGAATCCAGATCCTCTCCAAATCATTTGATTATGAGTTTAGGGGTCAAATGATCAGGCTCGTTGAAATTTAATCTAACGACTACAATTATTATAACTTTTAGAAGAACCTTTATTTGTAACTGTTGAATAAATTTTTAACGGACCGGATCATTTAATTCCTAGGCTCAAGATCAAATGATCTGGAGAGGATCAGGCTTCATTAGCTAGGACTTTCCTCCATAATTTCCTTTCGTTGCCGGGAATATTAATTTAAACCCACGTGCCCGTTCAAGTTTCTCTTTTAGTCTTTCTTTCTCTTAATTTACTGTATATGAAATAGGCCGCACAAATTTCAATTATATAAAAGTGTTTTATGTAACAAATGATGTATATCAATCATTTTAGAACCGTCGAGAAAGTCTAATTGAGTTACTTTTTCTTTTGAATTTTCCTATTTTTTCTTCACAACTCTCCTTCTCATCAATCAATATTACACAATGATATATATGAATCATATTATTATAGAAACTTTAACGAAAAATTTTTGGTATTATTCATTTTAACGAAAAACCACATTTTTACACTAAAAAGTCAATTTTGGTACTATTCATTTTATCCTTTATTTTGTCCTTATCGTTAAAATTCAAAATTTTCAAACCATTTTCATTAATTTTCCTTATTATTTTCTAGGTCACTCTTTAAATATCAACTTTTTCAAAAATTAAATCAAATTTGAAATTGTTAAGTCTTTTAATGATTATCCAATAAATAGACAATCAACCATGTAATTTAATCAAAAACTGAAATTTTGACAACATTAATCAAACGTTACACTTTTCTAATTTGATTGACTTTTTTGCATAGTTGATCCCTAAAGAGCAAAACAAAAAGTAAATAAATTTGATCATGGTGCAACATTGCACAATGAAAAAAAAGCCTATATTGTAGAATGATAAAGTCCGGCTGAGAAGATTGGCAGCAGCTTTGTAAAAATACTACATAAAATATTGATAAAATCAAATTAAACTTTGAACTCAATTTTTCTTCTTCTTTCTAGTTTAAGAAACTATTACTACAATTTACTGTCTATAGTCAAAATTCATTTTGATGAAAACATAGAAATTGACGTTTGCTAATGATCTCTCATTTTTGTGTATTTAGTCAAACCGAGTGGACAACGAATAGTTGTTCTTTACACACTTTCCACATCCACTGTATCCCTCTAACTCTGGTTAGGTCAAAATATACATAATCTATATATAACAGAAACAGACCCCAAACTTGGAAAAGTTCTTGAAATAATAACATAATTAATTAGTATAGTTGGTTTAATTTCAAGACCCAGCACTTTTAGGATAATCATGATCATGATGTGAATTTGAATATATACAGAATATATATATATATATATATATATATATTTTTTTTTATCATACACACATTTCCTCGAAATGGCCTAATTAGTCACATGGTTTTTTCCTCTGCAATGCATGCTTCGTGGAAATGGAGTTTTAGGGTTCTCTAAATTTTCATTGTCTCATTAGTTCTTATGAGTCTGCAAGTCTTATGTTTCCGTTTGGGAGTCTCTTTTGTGTCTCTTTTTTAATTTGCTTAATTTGTTTACATGTATTCATCTACCCATAATTAAAACTATTAACTTTTAATATATAAAATAATAAGATAAATAATATTCTACCACCCTAACTTTGGGTTATGTAACAATCCCATATTTCATATTTTAAACATTACAATGTCATACATCAATTTACGGTTCATTGCAATGTTATATCTCTATTAAATTTTTTTGTCAATTTGATCGTTAAACGATGACGTGCCAAGCACAAGACCCACTCCCTCGCCCAAATTTTTTAAAAAAAAGGCAAATTACATTTTACCACCTCAACTTTAGATCACATAACAAATTCATACATAATCTTTTGAACATTACAATGTCATACTTCAACTTACAAATTCATTGCAATGTCAAACCTCGTTTCCTTGTCCGTCAATTTGTTTGCTAACTACTGACGTGGTGGCGTTGGGCCCACTCCCTCGCACACTAAAACTCCACGATGTTGACTTCTCCACGGTGGAGTGTGGCTAACGTCATTCACTAAATATATCTCATTTGTTGGAACCAGGATCCTCTCCGGATCCATTTCCTAGGGATCCTATGAATCACACAATCCTATCCGTTCATCGTATATTATGCGGTAAAAAATTATTTAAAATTTAAGATTTAAAATTCAAAAATAAATAGTACCTAACGAAAAATGACCGCACGATATAAAATAAACGGACAAGATTACGGGATCCCTAGGATCCCTATGGAAGGATCCGGCGAGGATCCTGGTTCCATTTGTTGAACCACCAGGCACAGGTATTGGCCAAGTTGTTGAACCGGCTAGCGCAGCTCCGTTTGTCCTTTGCTCAAATTCATATTCACATTGACATTGGTCTATGTTCTCTCTTTCTTCAACGATGGCTTATCCTCTACTTGGGAATCATTCCGTCCTGGCTTTTCTTCTCATCTGACTTCCTTTTCGCTTCCTGTTTCCTCAATGTCTGCATCTCCCGCTTCGTATGCGGATCTAGAAGCGCGCTCTCCGGCTCCGACGACTAGATCGACGATGCAGATGGCGCTCGTTTGGGAAGGTGATGTTTGATGCTCGTTCTCTTTCAGATCTACATCAAACCCGTTAACAAGCTTCGATTTCTCTAATTTTCGAAAGTTGCAGTCGATCAACAGCCCTAAATCAGGCTCAACCTCTCATCTTTCAATCCCACTTCGGGCGTAACTCAAAAATTAAAAAAGTTTCAAGCATAAAGTTTTTTTTTTCTTTGAAAATCTTTAGGGTTCAGATTTCATGAGGGTGAGAAAAAAGGGAAGAAGGAAATAGGTGGGGACAAAAGCAAGGGAGGGAGCCACGCAGTGGAAAACCAGAAGAAGACAAGGACGGTGAGTGGACACAGGATTGGATATATTTAGCGAACGAGATTAGCCACACTCCACCGTGGACATGTCAATAGCATGGAGTTCCAGTGGACGAGGAAGTGGGCCTTTGCACCTACCATGTGAATAGTTAACAGACAAATTGACGGACAAAGAAACGAGGTCTGACATTGTAGCGAATTCGTAAGTTGATGTATGATATTACAATGTTCAAAAATGAGGTATGAGTTTGTTATATGACCCAAAGTTAAGGTGGTAAAATGTTATTTGCCCTTTTTCATTTTTTAAAATTTGGATGAGCGGGTGGGCTCTCCGCTTGCCATGTTATCATTTAACGGCCAAATTGACAGAATATTTAACGGATGTCTAATATTGCAATGAATTGTAAGTTGATGTACGACATTGTAATGTTTAAAAGATGAGGTATAAATTTGTTATGTGATCCAAAATTGAAGTGGTAAAATGTAATTTATCCAAAATAATAATAAAATGAAAGATAAAACAAACTAACACCCGCGCCACTCGTGACTTCCTTCATCCATCTCGCATTCCACGACCGTAATTCCCCACATCAGTCCTCTCCTACAGGCTACACCGCATCCCTTCACGCACATATATATTACTTATCGCCAGATATTCAACCATCGTGTCCTTATTGCCCCAAATTTAAGATTCCGATAATGAATACAATATTTCTCTCCCCCTCCCCCCAAAAAAATTAAAATTAGAAGAAGAGTGATTCATGAATCTTATGCTATAAATAAAAGAAAGAAATCAAATTTAAACACATAAAACACAATAATCAAACCAAGTTTGACGAGAGATAAAGGAGAGGAGGAGGAGGTAAGGTGTTATGGATACCGGAGTCGTGTAGGGGATGGAGCCAACGGTGAGGTGTTATGGATACCGGAGTCGTGTAGGGGATGTTGATGGTCTGTGTCGCTCAGTTTATCTTTTATTTTAGTTTTGGTTATTATTATTTACTATTAATTATATTATTATTATCATTAAAAGTTAAAGGTGTTAATTTTTTAATTAAATAGATAAACACATGTGAACAAATTACAGAGAAGACATACATGAGATATCAAAACGGAAATAGTCGACCCTCTTAATAATGAGTTTAATCATCATAGCAGTCCAGAGATTACAGAACAATCTTAAAACACGTGTTCTGACTGGAAAATCTGAACCTCCACTACCAGACACATGGGGAAGTTACAACTTCAAATGCATGGCCATCAAACCGTTGGGAGCCTAAATTATTACATGTGGTCTAGCATGCCATAACATCCACTTACATATAAACTGTAGAATTATTAGAGAGACAAGTCAAATGTCTACTTCTAACAACATCGATAATGTTTTAAATTTGGTAATTACCAAATGTATAATCCTTCAGGTGTGAGGTTTTATTACAAAATGTCTTGGTATTAGTTTGAGCGAGGTTAGGATATTTAAACTCTTCTTTTCTCATAAATACGGTCGATGTGAGATATTTCAACATAAACATGGTCTAGACCCTAAACCCAAAAACTTAGTTGGTATGATATTCAAAATTGTTTTTAAATTTTAATAATTAAAAAAGAAAAAAATATCCAACAACAACTCCCCATGGATTTAGAAATTACTACCAAATTCAATTGGACAGACCAAGATATCCAAATAGAGGGGTGGAGGAGAAGGAGACGAGAGAGAAAGAGGAGAGAGAGATAGGAGAGAATAAATTCAATTGGACAGACCAAGAGATCCAAAGAGAGTTGGAGGAGAAGGAGGGGAGGGAGCGAGGAGAGAGATAAGACAGAATGATTCGGAAGGGAGGAGAGAGAAAGAAAGGAGATGAGAGAGAGGTAGGATAAAGATAAAAAGCTAGCACATAAAGATCGGAAGTGAGAGGCGAGGAGCGAGAAAATAGTGGTTTGAAGTTTAAGAACTTTAAAAACTCATTTTTTTGTGTTTTCTAGAAGTAGACTAATTTTTAAGTTAGTTTTGAGTTTAGTTTTCTAAAATAGTTCAGCCAAATAGGTATTCAAATTTCAAAATGTAAAACATAAAAAAAAAAAAAATTAAGTCTGAAAATTTGAATTCAAATAAAGTACCAAACAAGTTCCAAAATATTTGAATACGTATTTTAGATTTCAAAGAAAAGTTACCCGTACGAAACCTAGGTAAATTTGGTCAAAACCAACCAATTGAAGTATTGAACTAAGATTAATTAATTAATAATAATGTTAATTACATGACGTTCACTAATAATAACTTACTTCTATTTGTAACGTCGTTAATGGTGTAAGAATCTACGTTGGTTGTGTAATAGACAATATCATGTATAAACTTACTATTATTATGTAACATTTGACAATGAACTTTGACGATTATATATTACATATTATTTAAACAAATGACCATACGTTTTTCTTTTAGAAACAGAGTACCATAGATTTCCCCAAGTAATAGGCTTTACATATTAATTTCCACCCTTAATCATGAAGCTCCGGAAACTCGTACTAATTAGGGTTGATGATGGATTATCTTTGCGGAAATGACAATTTCTTTATGAGAAATTATCAGGGGATTTTCCCACAAGTGTGATATTCTATGGTTGATGATGGATAATCTTTGCGGAATTTTATGAGAAATGATAAGGGGATTTTTTTACAAGTATGATATTCTATAGATTCTTTATCACATCATAAAATGTTAATTTTCGTGTTAATATTATAAAATATTATACTAAAAATATAAGGAACAAATAATCTATAAAGTGTTTCATTTTTAAGAGTCCTTATCCTTCTCATTCTTTATTAATCTCACCACTTCCGTGCCGCTTACGACATCGATCATACGACAAAAGATTCATGGAAGCTCGCAGCCACCAAGCCGCCACCAAGCCGCCTCACCCTTAAATAATTCCAAGTTTCCAATCAGAAAAGAAAAGTAGAATATAAACCACATAACAAAAACCACGTATATATATCACCATACGCTCTATAAGTTAATCAATCTTTTCATCAGTAAACCTCTCTCTCTCTCTCTCTCTCTCTCTCTCTCTCTCTCTCTCTGTGTGATGGAAAATTACCCAACATTCTTTTCTTCATCCACATCGCCTGCTCCTTCTTCCTTGTCATTGAACATGGGGAACCCAGCTTATCATGCTTACAATAGTACTGATCTTCGCCAATTCCAAAGTAGTAAATCATCGAATGAGTTCTTAGGGCTGATGTCGGAGATGGGGGCTTCAAACAATATGATTAATAACAATTTTAGTTCTCAGGGAAAAAGTGTTGGAGGATCTGGAACTAGTGCGCCAACTGTGAAATTAGGGATGAAAAAAGGAGATCAGAAAAAAATAAGAAAGCCGAGATATGCTTTTCAAACAAGGAGTCAAGTTGATGTACTTGATGATGGATATAGATGGAGGAAGTATGGTCAAAAAGCAGTGAAGAACAACAAATTTCCAAGGTATGTACATACAGGTAGCTAGCTTCTTAATTAGTTTTGTTATTAAGGATACATATATATATATATATATATATATATATATATCAATTCGATTGTGATCAATATATACGTTATAGCTCCAAGCCTTATGTTTCCCTGATCAGCTCTTAGCTAGGCTGCTGAAAAATATCTGGATGACAGTCATAGACTGCATATTTATGTAAGATGATCGGCAGACAAATAAACTTGAATATAATCCGAAGACAATATAGCATGTGTATAGTTGTGTGAAGAATATATTCACAAATGGTATGGAACTTTCTTTAGATAAATCATGCATGTTGAACTCATGTTTGATTAACTACCAGGTCATCCGTTATAGATCATGGTGTCCTTTCGCTTCTCAAATCTTGCAATTCTCTCGATGGGCTTGGTTAGAATGTTCACTTTACTACTGTTTAATCCTATAGTACTAAAAAAGTATAAAAAAAAAGATCTATAAACTGAATAGATAAGGAATTGTTTCTGTAGATCGAGTTATGAGTACCAGTAAATACGATCCCAGGCAATTTTGGTTTTAGAGTACTAGTCTTGGAGATTCAAGCAGTTAATAAAGTTAAAGAAGCCCTAGCTCAAGTAATTGAAACTAAGAAGCTTAACAATGCAACATTAATCAGAGTGGCAAAATTTGTATAAGGAGTTTGGCAGTGCAGTCAACTTGTTCTTGATATTTGCTGCAGCTGCTGCTTCTGAGACTTCGTGTCATAATGTTGAGACTGAACCCCATATTGGAGAAAGATGAGACCTTGCATGTTATAAGGAGTTGAGTTAATCCCTATATTGCCAATCGGTTAAGATATGGTGACAGCTCAACGTTTTTCAATAAGATCACTGAGAAACATTTAATGTTATTTTTAAAAGAGAGAATTGTTATTGGCACTCCAAAAATCTCATTTTGCACTCGAAACTTTCTATACTTAGAAAAAAAAATGTACTTATGAGCAGTGCAAAATGAAAATTTTGAAGTTTTAATAATAGTTCTCTTAAAAGAATTAAATTCTGATACATCAAGGGGAAAAAAGGAACTGGTCTAGATATGATCTGCGTCTCTATTAGAATATTCTGTTTGATGATTTGATCATGTTCTGATTCCACATAAAATCGAGTCATTATCTTCATGCAAATGTTTGGATTCTTCAACTGCTCGTATATAGAACTAGTGCCCAGAAAACATTACTATATAATACATATTCCAACCTGCATAGAAATAAATCCATTCGTTTCCAAAAAATTAGCAGTTAACTTGTATATTTGTTTATTATTTCTTATTTTTGCAGAAGCTACTACCGATGCACGCATCAGGGCTGCCATGTGAAAAAGCAAGTTCAAAGGTTAACGAAAGATGAAGGAGTCGTTGTGACAACTTATGAAGGCATGCATTCTCATCCCATCGAGAAGAGTACTGATAACTTTGAGCATATTTTGAGCCAGATGCAAATCTACACTTCATTTTAATTAGTTATATGTCAATGTGCACTGCGTAAAGAGACATATATAATATTTTACATGCAAGCTGTAGTTTGTGAATAATTGTATAGTTTAATTTGTAACAAAAATAAAATGTACGCATACGCGTCAGGAATTCAGATTTTTATTCTATCAGAACTTGAGTTGTTTTATAACTTATATTTAATTAATTAATTTCTATGTATATCACACTATTAATTTCAGGTTTTATTCTATCAGCTCTTACTTCCTTAATCTACTCAATTTTGTTTGTTTACCCTCTAATCCTATTCACATTTAATTTTTACGTGCACTCCATTCAATTTCGATATTGTTTCCAGCATAATTTGTTTACTCTATCCCTCTTGATTTTTAGGCTCCCTCACACACACCCTGTGAAACTCCGTATTTTGAAATAATATATGTTTATTATAAGTTTTCTTATATATGATATACACATATGTGTATGTGTATGTATATGTTTTCTTTGAGTTGATATGATCTTTAGCTTTCTATTAATCCCTTTAAAAGCTTCTTGTAAACTTTTATGAGTCAGTTTGTAGCTGTTGGATCAAATTATTATAACTTTTCGAGGGCCTCCTGTTTGTAACCGTTGGATCAAATTTCAACGGCCATGATTGCTTGCTCAGCAGGCTCAGTTTTTTAAGGTCAGGAGAGGATCCTGATCCGAGGTGTTGTGGCAATATATAGTGATTATAGACTTCCGCCTAAGAACTTTAGGTGATGACTATCTCAATGTATTCCATCTCCACCATTTATAATAGGGCAACCGTTTGTCAGTCCAATGTCGATTTACATTACCACGCAGCAGCTTGTAGGGGAATTCATTTGGTTTGATCTGTAGCCACCCAAGCGAACCAATTAGAGCCTTGTGTTGGCCGCCTCTTTTCCAGTATAAATAGGAGCACTGCTCCATGGTTTTAGGAGTAATGCTTCACTTATTACATTTTTTATACCATATTTGTACCACCTCTTTAATAGAAGTAGGGCCCACCAACATATTTGGGTCTTATTTATATTAGAGAGGTGATACAAATGTAGTATGAAAAATATGGTAAGAGTAACATTTTTCTTGTTTTAGAACGTGAAAATGAAAGAGACTACATGAATTGCATGCAAAGTGAAAGTCACCTATGTACATACATAGTTCTAGCACATGTGTGATTGTGTAAATCATTAGTAGATTGTATTTAGGATATTAGAAGATCTTTTCCTTTTATAGGATTGTATAATTAGGCAATGAATCCTCCTTGATTTACTATAAGTAAAGGCACAAAGACTGGGGAATAAAGCACATATTCCTCAAGCCTATTCTCCATCTTTCTATCTCCTTTGCCGCAGCTCTCTCTCTTTCTCTCAGATAAAATAGGTCATAACAATTTTAAATATATATATATTTATATATATATATAGAGAGAGAGAGAGAGAGAGAGAGAGAGAGAGAGAGAGAGAGAGAGAGAGAGAAGAAAGAGAGCTTAGTTTAAGTGAGTTAGATTGTTGGTGGGCTTGTTTTGTCAAGATTCTAGGTATCAATTGAGCACTACAACAAAAAAGGGCTAAGAACACAAAAGATTTGTGCCCTTTACATTTTTCATTGTGCACAAATGCATAGTTGTGTTTTTTGAACTTCATTGAGCACTAAACTATCTCAAATGTGCCCTCTGAACAAAAGGCACATTAGTTGGTATCTTGCATTTGTGCCCGTTAAAATGTTTGCACCAAAATTTGTGTCACTGTTTATGAATATCAGTAATCATAATTTTTTATTAATTTACATACACACATAAATAATATTTGTGCCCTTTGATTTAGTATATTTAAATTATTTAATTTTATACACATAAATATCTTGTCTTACTTCAACAATCTGAAGACAAAATCTTATTTTAATATATTTTTATTGATCAAAACCCACCATACACCCCTCTTTCTTTCCCTTTACTCTCTCATCTCTCTCTCCGTCTCTCTCATTTCTCTTTTCCTGTCTCTCATTTTTCCTTCTCTTTTACTTTCCTTATCTCTCTCTTTCATCTCTGCTTCCCCAGATTCAGTCCAACCACCCTTTCTATCTCTACCTTCCCCAGATCTAGTTTATCTTTCTCCATTTCTCGATCTTCTCTCATCTCTGCCTCCCTCAGAATCTCATTCTCTCACCTTTGTCTCTCTCTCTCTCTCTCTCTCTCTCTCTCTCTCTCTCAACTATGCCTCCCTTATACTCCGTTGCTAGACGTTGGCGGTCAGATCGACCACTACAAGAAAACATGGATTAGGTGACCAAATTTTTTGTGGGGCGTGCAAATTCATCACATTTGGGTAAAATAGGTGACGCTTTTTTGAAAATCGTCACATTAAGATTTTTGTAGGACACCAAAATGTTTTGCGTCACTTATACTTTTAGATTCGTCATAAATAAGTGAGTGGGAAAGTTTGCCGCCCAATGAAATGTGAATATGTGACGAAATTTAACATTCATCACATAACAAAAGAGAAGGCCACCTGACCATTCCTCACATATAACATTAAATTAAAAAAATTAAAAAAAATTGAAAGTAATTATCAAAACCCCTAAATTGTAAAACCTACCCATCCCATCTTCAGCACGCATTCGTTCTACTTCCTCCCCTTCACTCCGACGACCAGCCACCTGGTGGTTGCCAGAGACGGCGACCTCAACCTCTCATTCATCTCCCTCCCTCAGCCAGTCGCCCGTCTGCTTTCCGTCACCATCGAAGTGCTCGAGCATTCAAGCTCTGAAATCCCCAATACATGGGGCTTTTCTGCTTTCGTTCTCCAAAACTTTGGGTATGTTCTCAATCTCTAGATTCTATCCTTTTCCCTTTAGCTTTTTATTAGTCTCAACTTTATGGTGCTTTTCTTAGATTTGTTTTATCACTGTAATTTTAAGTTATTTTAGATAATGAATTTGGTTGAGAATCTTAGTTAGGTTTGTAATTTTTTTTCTTGGTTGCGTGGGATTGAGGATGATTAATCCACTTTCTGAATTTTAATTACTTTGAACTTTGATTTTTGGGAAACTGCAATTTCAAAAATCCAGACATGATTATATCTCCATAATTTCTATGATAGAATGTTCGCCAAAAAGATTCACATGTATTGCCAGATTAGATTATTTGTCCTGAATCCTGAGGTAGATCTATAAATGTGGATATTTTGCTTAGACAGAATAGCTTCCACCTCAATGCTTCAATCATGTTTTGTGTCTTCAAATCCAAGAAAACTGACTAAACTAAAATAAACTCTCCCAGTCATTTACCATCGGTGGTGAGATGAGGGCCAGAGGAATTTTGGTCAGTTTGTGGTCCACCAATTTTAAAATAGCCATATAGCCCCAAGAAAATAGACAGCAAGTGGTTTCCAGCAAGCTGCCATTTTCACATCCAAACTTGTTTTCCCACTTTACAAATATTCATTCGAACTTTAATTTACTGTACTGAACCCCTCACGCATTTTGTTCAACAAGCCTAAGACTTAAGTCATAAGTTGCTAAATCCCATAAACATATAGTATCTCTAGCAGCTTTAGCTTTACTGCATCAGCACATATCCCAAACTCTAAAGATGAAGCAAACTAGTATTAGAGTGTGCCTCGCATAATTTCTAGCCCATCATCATCACAAACGTTTAAACTGACTTGAATAGGGAAAAATGAAGGAAGAAACACTTAAAAGATCTCTACTATTGACAAAGGATATGAATATAGCCAAGGTCTTAGGAGAATATTCTTCTGAATATAAAAGAATAAAGTAACCATGAACGTTCAAGCATTTTGTCCTAAAATTCTACGGGCTGACTACTAAGTGTGTACATGTTATCCAGCACAATAATACACGTCCAAAACTCTAATGGAAACTAAGCACGTAGAGACCTGTCTTCTGTTCTTAACATTCAATTGCAACATAGTGAATTAAGATAACCCTTCTTTTTATAGGACCAAATACAGAGAATAACAGGTAGAAAGTAACATTAAGGGAGATGAGGCAAAACAAATGGTAAGCACTATTATTCAAAATTTAGCTGGCACAACTGACTCACTTGTTTACATCTGGGTGAAAAATTCTTGCAAGCTTCCGATAAGATGAAAAGTGAGAAGTATACAATATAAAAATTAGAAGACGATAATCCAGAAGAAGAAAAAACAATACCCAAGAAAAGCCAAAAAACCACAAACCATGATTTATTCAATGCTTCAAGCCACTCATTATAAGTTATTCGATCTTTCAAGCACACAAATATCACACTAGATGCTTTATGTATCCAAAGAGTGATAGGAGCTTAATTTTATTTTCTGACTTGTATAAATACCAAAGCATTTCACATGTTGCACCACATCAAGCAATACCCTTATGTAACTGATTGTGAGTCTTTTCATTTTTTGTCCATTATTATTCTATTTCTATATAATCTTTTTAATTTCAAGCTTGATAACACAAGTCACTTTAAGTACTTATAACTTTCAAGTGCTTGGTAATGGTGAATTTTTATTAAAGTATGTCATATATTATCCCTCTTGTCTATGTTCGTGTTCTTGTTTATGTTAAATGTAATATAAGCTTTTTAAATAATTGAGTTTGCATATGTGGTATTTTTAATTTTGAGTTGTATTAGACGATATGGGGTGACTGATGCTGCATAGGACTAATGCTGATATGGGGTGACTGATGCTGCATATGACTGATGTTTCATCAGTCACCCCATATCATCTAATAACCCTAAAACCATACGCAACATCAGTCACCCCATATCAGCATCAGTCTTATGCAGCATCAGTCACCCCATATCGTCTAATAAGTTGGCTTAAGTGGAGTCCATTTGGACTAAGTTGGGAATGCTCATTTTCTAGTTTTTGAATTCCTGACCGAGATCATTAATTTGAGCAGTTTTCCTTTTCTACTACACTGTGATGGCATGCCTATTCACACGAGAACAAGGTAAAGTTGTAATCAATTATTGAAAGTTCCTTCATCATTAACTGGTTAGATTCTAATCCTAGCCTCTATAATAGCACACATTCAGTTTGGTGATTTGGATACATTTTTCACTAGCGTGTTTAGAAGGCCTTTATTTATCTTCTACAAAAGAGTACTTGTATAGAAAGATCTTGAGAGGCAAACGGTGCCTGCCTTATGAGAAGAAGTGCAAAATCAAAGAAGCTCTCAAAGGTTTCCTATCTCTAGATACATATGTGTGTGCACTTTGTTTCTTATTTGAAATTTTGTTTTGGCGTCATTCGATTCGTAACAATTTTGGGACATCTTTTTCTGTGCAGAGGGGAAACCAATACCCACCGAGCTTCAGAATGAGAAGGCTACTTTTTGTCAAGAGATAGATTTAGAGGACCAAAACACAGCCGTTATGAGGGTTTATAGTCGTTTTTGGTGGTACCATGCAAGGCATGTGTTGATGATTGATATATAGTCGTTTTTACTGCATGTGTGTTCATAAGATATTATGCAAGGCGAATGTTGATTATTGACTGTCATTCAATGACACTATCTCAAGAACTGAAACTTGGTTTTCCCAATGCGCAACAAATGAATCGTGGTGGCCAGGTTGATGCAGTTTTTGAATGAGCCTTCTAACTATTAATCATCATTAACTATGATAGAAGCTCTCCATTTTCAATCTAACTAGAGACATTAGAAATGATCGACTCTTAATCATCATTGACTCTGTTAAAAGTTTTGATGTTTTGGTCATTTTCCATAGTTAAGCATCTACTGATCCATTTTATTTTTTTTTCAAATCTTGTAGGTTATTTATGAAATTATTGAAATATCGTGGAGTACCAGAGTTCTATAGAAAAATGGAGTTCCTGTTTATGTTCATATTCTTGCAATCATAGATTAGTTTGGAAGTTTAATTATAATTTAAGTAGTTTTTGTTAATTTTATCTTTTGTTAGTAGATTATCTAGTCCTGACATTTGGAGTCTTGATAACTTACTACGCTATGATAAATTAGTGAAATCAAATACGCAAAAGGAGAATAAAGATATGATAGCACAACTGAAGGGTTGCAAGCCAAGGGCAGACCAACAACATCTCCAGAGGTAGAGATATCAGTTTAGCCTTCATTAGTAGTGATATCAGTTTAGCCTTCATTAGTAGTGATATCAATTTGATCTTTATAAAAGTTGAATGCTTTAAAATGACAGTGAATAAGTAGTTTATGATATGAAACTAGATATATTTTTCTTGTTAATTAATGGAATTTTAATCTAGGATGTTTTCAAGCAAAATTCATATAATCGTAAGAAACAAATTAAAGTATTACCACAAGGGGGCAAAACCATTTCATCCAACATGCAATGAATGCTCGGTAATGAAATTAAAGCACATATAAAATTTGTTATGTAATTTAGATAGGCTCATCTATTATGTTTCATTCTTCTTACTGTAACTATTTCTTCAATTCTTATTTTCTTCTCTTTTGTTAATGTTATTCAAATTCTCAATGCACCTGCTATTGTCTAGACAAACATACACCAATGTTTTCTTCTCTTTTATTATGTAAGGATAAGATGAAGAAAAAGAAGGATGGAATTAAAGGAGAAAGTATTCAAGAAGCACCAGAGGTAGTGATGGTGATCTTTCAAATGACAATGATACTTGTGCTGAATTGAAGACCATGATATGGTTGATGACTTATGTATTTTGTTGTTGGTTTCAAACATGCATATGGTATACCTGTTTTATTACTGACTTAGTGGCTTAGAATCTTGTTAGCATCTCAATGTGTCTAGAGGTGTTAGGATGCTTATGTTAGCTTTTGGGATATACACTTGGTGTATGTATTGGATGTTACCTAACTTATTGATCAATGAAATGTGATTAACCAAAGTATTACCTTATATTGTTATGAGTGCTAATTCTAGATGACGAAGCAGGGTATGAATTGTTCCTAATAGGTATATGAATTTGACACATGTGACACAAATTGCGCCATATGCCAAAGGAATATGTGACGCTTTCAATCTCATATCATCAGTCATAGCATTCGACGATCAGATTACGTGATGATAAATTCCTTACTTATATATTTGTTATGTGATGAACTTATAGGTCACTAACTTTTGTGTTTTGTGACGCTTATTTCGTCACACGTAAATTTATTAAGTGATAAATGCGGCGTCACTAATACTAAAAATATATGGCGAATGAAAAAATTTGTCACTAAACTATATGTGACACACATAGTGACGCTGGATTTTCGTCACATATAATTAAATGTGACAAATTTTCCTGTTTATGTGACGAATGTCTGTCGCCACCTAAGCCATGTTTTCTTGTAGAACCACCGCATCTGCTCAACAACCACCACATCATCGACTCCTCTCACCCCTATCCGATCTGGGTTTTTTGTTTATTTTTTCTTTGATTTTTGTGTAATTTTTTAACAATTTATTTTTGTAGGCGGGTTTCTGTGAGCTCGTGTGCCCCACAATGGAAGTCCGAGTCGGTTTTCTGAAATAGGTTAGTCATCTTAACGATTCTGGACCAAGTTGATATGGTATTTGCTAGCTGCCATTTCAGTGTCATCAACGAGAACAAGCTCTATAACTATACTTTGGACTCTCTCATCCCTTTCTTCCCTCACGACGTCCAAAGCAAAGATGGGTACTCTCTTTCTCTCTCTCTCTATTTCTCTGCTATGTTCAATACCGATACTTCTCTCAGATCTGGGCTTTTCCTTTGTTTTGTTTAATTTTTTATTTTTTATTTTTTATTTTTTATTTTTGTATTTGATCCTATAGGAAACTCAACGTCACCTCAGTTAACGATTTTTGTTTGAAATTCTTTTTATTTTTGCCCATAAATTCATAAGTTTGATGGAACTCTACTTGTGGGAATGATGAATTTATTTGTGGAGCAACAAAGATGGGATGAACAAAGCTTTCTGGGGAAGATGTTGTTGTCCAGAAATGATTGTTTTCGAGTGTTACCTTATTTAGGGCTAAAATATGTAAAATGTTTGTTTTTAGTTTGTATGGTTTTTCGATTTTTTTATTTATTTTTTAATATTTAATTGATAGGGCACAATTAGAAACTTTGTGCTAACATGGATGGGAAAGTCGTCTGACAATCTTGTCAGAACAAGGGCACAAAAATGCTCTTATTTCTGTCAAGTTTATGAGCACAAACCGCTATATGGTGCCCTCTAACCACAGGTGACACCCATAGAGGGCACATATATATATTATAGTAGCTGCATTGTTGCTATTGGTCTATGAGCACGTATGTTAGTGCCCTTAAGCCTCATAGGGCACAAATATTTTTGTGCACAATGGTCATTTTTCTTGTAGTGGAGGTGAGTGGTTTATGTAATGTGTTCTAAAACTTCTTGTTTTACGGCACGCTTAACTGACATATTATATATTATACTCACTGCACGACGGTGATTGTTGCTCAGCCCTCACCCTTTTATTTTACATATGATTTATTTGTCAAGACAACGAGCTGAGACTGTGTTAGATGTAGGATTTAAGAGCTTTATTATTGTTCTGTACACTAGTAGCGATTTTTGGATTATGTGTATAAGAGGAATTTTTATCTTTAATTTTGTATTATTTAAATTACTTTTATTCACGCACCATGCATAAGGTTTATTTTTCAACTGATTCTGGGTTCGGTGCATGACATGCACACCTCAATCCGAATGCCGCATCCAAGACCTTCTCCATGTATAGATAATGGTGTTGCTATCCACAAACGTTTTTTTACTTCTCACACATCTCCTGTTAATTTATTCCTATGATCTTCTTCAACTTATTTGATTTGAAGGTCGAAAATTGAGAGAAGTGTGGGAAATAAATAGAGGTGTGTGGATAGCACCGTCTGCTTAGATAATTGTTAACTTTAGAAATTACAAGACTTATGCGGCATGCATGTCGAGTAATTTACTGAGCTAATTGCGTCCTTCTTGTGAATGCAGGTGCGCCAACTCGTTACCGAGTTCAGTCGGGCAAGTAGAATAGATTGTAGTGATACGGTGGTGTGATGTTGAACGCGCTATTGACTTTACTGTGAGGTTCAATCAAAATTTGGCTTTTAATTTACCAAACACTAAGTAACCTAATAACTCTTCACTTGGTCGGAAAAATGAATGAAGTGACCTCGTTTGAAGGACAAGTATCGGTGGCCATACTAGAAACCAAAATTTACTTTGTTGAATGTTCAAACGTGTCAGATTTTCTGGCACCAAACGAAGAGTCGCCCATTACCCCCAAAATGGCGACCAGTGCGACTATAACATAAATAAGATCGGAAAAAAAAAAAAGGAAAAATGTAGCATTCTTACATATGCCGCTGGTCACCATTTATTCTTAAAATACTCACAAAAAATAAGCCCTTTCGGTTAGATCCTTATGACGCATTAGATTGAACTTTATGCCAAACATTATGTATGTTCATTTTTTAAAGAGAAAAGTTTACACCTTTAGAGTACGATTGTTTCACCGAACTATCTTGGATTGGACTAGCTTCAAGGATTAAGCTAGACTGACTTAGACTACACTAAGCTGGACTGATTTAGTGAAACGTTTGGTGCAACATCAGACTTAAAACAAGGATAATAACAAACTATAATACTATATTTTTAATTCATATCTACTAATATTATATAATTAATTCTACCTTTTTTATTCTAAAAAAACTCTCCCTCTCTCTTTGGAAGCCTCCATCTTTTTCTCTCTCTTTATCTCCCTCGTTCTCTCCGTCCCACGCTCTCCTTTCCTTCCCTCTTTTTTTCCGATTAATTGCCAAATTTTTTCTGCAAAACGAAGAATCAAGCTTGGTTTTTCAGGTTTTTGTTCGGTGCAAGATTCCAACTAGAGAGAGCTTTCCAAGTCCATGGATTCAATTGGATCCGCAAGTCTGTGGAGCGGCGAAACCGGCTTACAGCGATGCCTGGCGAGCTGACCGGCAACGAGTCGGGATTTGTGGAGTTGGGGAAGTGAGAGACGGCAATGGCTTGGATATATTGGATTCGTTTCCGTCAAACCCAATATTGCAGACTTGGAGATCTTCTGAGATGGAGAAGAGGAAGGAGGAGAGAGAGAGTCAGAGAAAGGGAAGGCAAGTTGTCGTTTGAAGACTCAAGCCTGGGGCGAAGCGAAGCAACACGAGGTGAAGCGAAGAACATAAACGGGACTGCGAATCCCCTCGTTTTTGGTGGCTCTCGCTAAGCCCACCTAGCGAAGAATTTAGTCAGCACGAGTCTGACTTATTCCCATTAAACACAATCCCAATTTACACCAAACACATGACTACTAATTCTAACTAAGTAGTCCTATCCAGTGAAACTTAAGCTGGTCAAACAAACGTGCCCTTATTGTTGAATGGATGGTTGAAAGGATAAAAAAACAACTGAAATGACATAAAATGGACAATAATGCTTATCCTTTGCACATTTGAATTTCGGGTCTAATTTGTGCTCATGACTTAGTGTTGGGAAGAGAACCACATCACAAACAAGAGTCAGTTCTTTGGCAGAACATATGGACAATTTTTTTTTTTTTTGATCAAATTGCATTGTTTACAATCCCAAACGAAACTTTAAAGCATTTCCACCCATTTTTTTGGATTTGGATCTAAAACTATACTTATGACAATACTATTTACTTAAATATAAATTGTCGTGGCGAATTCGATATCAAATTAGGCTGTCCATTGTGTGACTTAACCGAAATCCCTATTCCT
Source organism: Heteromeles arbutifolia (assembly GCA_024362995.1). NCBI lineage: Eukaryota > Viridiplantae > Streptophyta > Magnoliopsida > Rosales > Rosaceae > Heteromeles > Heteromeles arbutifolia. The sequence continues at coordinate 29,484,753 of JANCRC010000006.1, forward strand.
TTAGTGTAAAAATATCGATGTACTAAAAAAAATAATAATAAACTGTGATGACAGTTACTATTCACTCTTCATTCATTGTCAATAGCAATTCACATTGATTTATTTTATTTTATTTTAATCTATAATTTAATTATTTAATAATTATTGAACGGATGATATTAATTTAGAATATGTGACTATGATTATGCCACGTGTCCATGTCTATAAAAAATCTAGTTTAAATTTTCGAGTAGATTTTGGTTTGCTCTTGTTGTGTCAATTGTCTTCATCTTTCTTCAATTATATATATCAGAAATCTTGCTCAGATTCTCGAGAAGATTTCGGTTGCTCTTGTTTTGGCTTTGACTCCACCTTCGACAGGAGATGCCATTTTTGTAGGCATAAACAAAATAGGAATGTAGAAAGTAAAAGATTGTATAGAGTTTTGGTGTGGGAAGTGAAAAAAAATGATTTAGTAGTATTTATAGAAGAAATTTATAAGTAATCGTTGGAATTTTTTTTTAACTTTGATTTGATTTGATTTTCTTATTTTTTAGATTTAAAATAAATATTATTACAAAAAATAATAAGAATCTTTAGATTAAAGTAAGAATTTAAAATGGACATTTGAGATTGGGCCATGTCGTAAGTAGCTGTTGAAAGCCATCCGACAATTGTGGCGGGCTGCAGGTTTCAGAAACTGTCGTGCTAGTCGCCGTGCTGGCCGTGTGCTGGCAAAAAAAATAATTATGGGGACATGCTAATGTCAACGCCAAGGATTTGAGTTTGGACTTGGGAGTCATAATCGACATGACACTAGCCATGGCAGATGAGTCTTGGCCACCCAAAAATGAGTGGAGTTGTGTTTTGGGTTGAATTTGGGATCTGACCACGTCAACTTTGACATGGATGAAAATGCTCTACAATTGTTTCGTATTTTCAATAATTTGTTTTCTACAAAGTCAAAGGCTAAGTGACACTGTATAAGCAACATTTAGGGTATTAGTATTGTAACATTTCATATTATTATAGTAAGTTAAAAATTCATAAACATTTGAAAAATAAACACACACATTACTTTTTAAAAATATAAAAAAACTTTAAAAACATCCAATGACACACCCCGACTCGAACATCGGGACGTGCTGGCCGTCACGTGAGCGTGACGAGGCCATGTGCGCAGTGCGGAAGAATAAATGTAGATAATAAGTACTAGAGTATCATTACTAGTGCTACAGGCATATAAAAGAGTGTGGAAGTTAACAGCATAATTTACAGAGTCCGAGCATCCTAGGTGCAGTCCAAAAAGACATAAGCAAGAAAGCAAAATATTTACATGGATAGTGTGCTATCAGATATGCCTTGAAGCCTCGTTTGCCACCAACACTACCTAGAACCTGGAGGGGCGCAAAACAAAAGTGTGAGTGGGCAAAAACAAAGCTTTACCAAAATCAATTCGATATAAAAGTTGTAACCCCTCTCTGTAAAACATGTATACTTCCCAGCAAATATGTATATATACGTAATAGTACTGAAAACCATCAATCAACCAACCAATCAATCAATCAATGCCATGATTGAATGAACCATAATCAGTAATAAGCATGTATCAAATATCATCAATCAATCAGGTGATATCCCAACTCAAATCATGCCGGCAATATATATGTCAATCAGCCGGAGTCACCTCTAGTGACCTGTACAGCTGAAAATGGCTCCTCAACCACATCCTCAATCCATCTCTCAATCAATAACCTGCACCCATGACGGAACCACCTAATGTGGTATGTACGTCAAGCTGGGTATATAACGCTCTATGCTACGATCACGTGAAGGCTGGCGACGAATCGCAAGTCACCTACGAGTCGGAACCACCTAGTGTGGTCTGTACGACAGGCTGTCACCTGCCTTGGATCCAAGGTGAGCGTATGGTGCGGGAGGTGAACGATCATGTGAAAGCTAAGCCCTACTCTGGGGGCACAAACCCCGATGTGCAGGTAAATGAGCCATATACTAATCTCATCGATATCACCATAATCATCATATCACAAGCATACACTTACCTGACTTACCTGGCGCCCGCGGTGCATCAATATATAATCATATAAACATAAAAATATATATGGCATTCGACATGGCATTCAATTTCATAAAAGCATTTTAAAACGTATTTCTGGGAATCAACCAATTATATATATATACATATATATATACATATATATATATATATATATATATATATATATATATATATATATATACTGAAAACCAAAAGCCCACTCACTGATAGGTAGAAAGGTCGTAGCCCCCGAGCCTCGCGTGGCTGCGCTCGTCCTCAGGATACGTTTCACCTATATGCGAAACAACTATGTAACTGTTGATACGCACATAACCCAAATCAAGTAATAACTTCTCATACATTGCTCAATTGGGTGTTTGAATATACCAACATGCTCTACTCAATCCCACGAACACCCCCATATTTTTAAAATAATTTTTGGAAGCCTCACGCGCCCTCACACGCCGGCCACGAACTGCCACGCACCGTGCACATTGATAGAAACCCTAACACCGTTAAGGAATATTCCGTTAAATCCCTAGAATATTCTGTTAAAGTTAACTGACGCCGTTAACCTCCGCTAGGAATATTCCGTCAACTTTGACGGAATATTCCGTCTCCTTCAACCTTAGTCGCCGGCGCCGCTGTGTCGCCGAAAACTGGGTAATTTTTCTACCTTTGATTTCTAGCTCATTTTTCAACCAAATTTCACGAAATTTACACCAAAATGATCCTTAGGACAAGGAGAAGAGATTTATACCTGTTTTGAACCCAAAATCCACGTGAATCTCGCTGGAGAAATTTCACGAATTCCGACCAACTTCCAAACCGGCGATCCTGATGTCTAAACTCCTTCAATTTTGTCCTCCGAGCATCCCAAGACTATTCTAAACCTTCCTATGATCTCTAAATAAGCTGAAACACCATAGATTTCGAGTGCATGAACAGTACCATCCACGGTACTACACGGGTTCTAGGGTTCTCGACAGTCTAAACCTCAACAAATGGTACGGTTAGGATCACCAGGTTACTAGGGTTCTAAATATGCTATCTAGGGCTTTCATCCGTGACTAAATCACAAGGAACAAGGTCATCCGTATAGTTGCACACGTGTTGTGCATGTGTGTGTATATATTTCCTCATCCAACCCCATCCACACAAAATCAACAAAAAATACAATAAAATAAATATATAGGTACCCCTACCTATAAACATTAATCCTTATTCACACCTCCTCTCACTCCCGCAAGGGTAAAATCGTCATTTCATAAATAACATATTCATTAACTCGGAACAGACTGTTACATCGTCCTCGAAATTTACTTAACACATACAACCCATTAAAACTCATAAAACAGTCGTGGGTACAACTCTTTCATCCTTTCTTCCGTCTCCCAGGTTGCCTCCTCCACCGAGTGATTCTTCCATAAAACCTTCACTAGTCGCACTGTCTTGTTCCTCAACACCTTATCCTTCCAATCTAGTATAGTGACCGGCTCCTCCTCGTAAGACAAATCTGGATTAATCTCTAATTGCTGTGGAGGCAAAACATGTGATGGATCTGAAATATAATGGCGAAGCATCGACACATGAAATACATTATGCACTTTAGACAGCTCATGAGGCAACTCGAGTCTATAAGCCACTTCACCAATCCGCTCAGAAATTTGCTATGGCCTGATATACCTAGGACTCAATTTCCTCTTCTTACCGAACCTCACAACACCTTTCCACAGTGATAACTTCAAGAAACCCAATCGCCCACATTATAAGTCCGATCAGTAGCGTGTCAATCAGCTAAATTCTTCTGACGATCTTGAGCCGCTTTCAGGTTAGATTTAATTACCTGAATATTCTCTGTAGTCTCGTCCACTATCTCTGGACCCTCTAAAACTCTTTCTCCAACCTCTGACCAACATAAAGGTGTCTGGCAAGCTTTACCATACAAAGCCTCAAATGGTGACATACCAATGCTCGAGTGATAACTGTTATTATAGGCAAATTCCATCAGATCCAAACGCGTATACCATGAATCACCGAACTGCAATACAGAAGGCCTCAACATATTCTCTAACGTCTGAATCGTCCTCTCAGACTGTTCGTTAGTTTGCGGATGATATGCGGTACTATACAATAACCTCGAACCCAAAGCTTCTTGAAATGCTGTCCAGAATTTAGAAGTAAACCTCGGGTCTCAATCTGATACAATGCTAACTGGCACACCATGATACTTAACAATCTTCGTGATAAAAAGTTCAGCTAACCTATTTAAAGAAAACTTCTCTCGAACTGGGATAAAATGTGCTGATTTAGTAAGTCGATCCATAATCACCCAAACTCCATCATAATCATTCCTTGTACGAGGAAGCTTATACACAAAATCCATGGTAATGTCTTCCCACTTCCACTGTGGAATAGGAAGAGGCTGCATCTGTCCAAATGGTTTCTTCCTTTCGGCTTTAACCTGCTGACAAACAATACATCTATTCACGTATTCAGCAATTTCTCTTTTCATACCTAGCCAATAATAAAATGGTCAAATGGTATGATACATCTTCGTGCTTCCAGGATGTATAGCATAAGCTGAGATGTGCACCTCATCAAGAATAGCTTTCTTTAACTCCGCATTATTCGGCACGTACATCCTACCTTCTTGCAAGAGCATGCCATCAGTCTCACGAATTCGAAGATCTTTCTTCTTCCCTTCATTCCTCAATCGAATTAATTCTTGAACCTCGACATCCTCCATCTGTGCCTCAAGTATCTGAACAATCAAGATTGGCCTAACCTAAAAATGAGCAAGTAAAGCGGTTTCCTGGTCATTATCCTCTAATTCTTCCATAACTAGTTTCACTCCAGTCGATCTTAACTCTGCCAGAAGAGGAACACGACTTGCGTGAATAACATTAATCCTGCCCTGAGATTTCCTGCTAAGTGCATCAGCTACCACATTTGTGCGACCAGGATGGTATTCAATCGTGTAATCATAGTCGCTCAGCAACTCAATCCATCTCCGCTGATGAAGATTTAAATCCCTCTGAGTAAACAAATACTGAAGACTTTTATGGTTTGTGAAGATCTTACACTTCTCACCATAAAGATAATGTCTCCAAATTTTCAATGCAAAAACAATCGCCGCTAGTTCCAAATCTTGAGTAGGATAATTCCTTTCATGCTGTTTTAATTGTCTAGAGGCATATGCAATCACCCTGCCATGCTGCATCAACACACAGCCCAAACCATTTAATGAAGCATCACTGTAAATCTCAAAATTACCACTGTCGTCAAGAAGTGCCAACACTGGTGCCTAAGTAATACAATATTTTAGTTGCTGGAAACTCCGCTCACAACTATCATCCCATTCAAATTTAACATTCTTCCTTGTTAACTTAGTAAGTGGCAAAGCAATCTTGAAAAAATCCCGAACAAACCGTCTGTAATACCCTGCTAAACCCAAGAAACTACGTACCTCTGAGACGGTTTGCGGCTGCTCATAATTCTCTATTGCTGCCACTTTCTAGGGATCCACCTGAATACCCTGAGCTGAAATGATATGTCCCAAAAATGCCACCTGATTCAACCAAAATTGGCATTTACTGAACTTGGCATAAAGCCTACACTCCTTCAACCTTTTCAGCACCAAATTGAGATGTCGCACATGCTCCGCTTTAGATTTAGAATAAACCAAAATGTCATCGATAAAAACAATGACAAATCGGTCTAAATACTGCTTAAACACCATGTTCATCATATCCATAAAAGCAGCAGGTGCGTTAGTCAACCCAAATGGCATTACCAAAAACTCATAATGGCCATAACGGGTTCGAAACGCCGTCTTAGGAACATCATCCTTCCTAATCTTCAGCTGGTAATATCCAGACCTAAAGTCAATCTTCGAAAATACACAAGCTCCACGCAGCTGATCAAACAAATCATCAATACGCGGCAATGGATAACGATTTTTAATCGTCACCCGATTCAGCTGTCGATAGTTTATACACAGCTTCAAAATACCATCCTTCTTCCTTACAAATAAAACTGGAGCTCCCCAAGGTGAAGTATTAGGCTGAATAAAACCTTTATCTAATAATTCTTGCAGTTGAATTTTCAATTCCTTTAATTTTGTAGAAGCCATTCGACAGGGAGTCAAAGATATAGGGTCAGTATCTTGCAATAAATCAATGGTGAACTCAACGTCTCGATCCGGCAGCAACCCTGGCAAATCATCAGGAAAAACATCTGGGAAATGTCTAACCACTTTAACATCCTCCACTCTGCTGGCCACCTCATCATTCAGCACCACATGTGCCAGATACCCCTGACAACCCTTCTGTAACAACTTCTTGGTTCTCACAGCTGAGATAATACCATGCCTGACGCTACTAGGCTCACCAACAAATGTAACCACCGGTAAGCCCGGTCGTAAAAATGTAACCTTCTTCTCATAACAATCGATGTTAGCTCGATTATAATGTAACCAATCAGTGCCCAAAATAACATCAAATTCAACAAGGTCTAACGGAATAAGGTTAGTGGGCATAACTACATCCTCCACTAACACAGGGCACCCTGGATACATCCACCCTACCTGGCACGTCTCACCTCTAGGCATAGAAAACTCTATATCATAACCAAGAAGTGTGGGATTAGGTTGCGTCAATTGAGCAAATGCATGAGAAATAATCGAATGGGTAGCACCACAGTCAATCAATACTTTAGCAAAATGTCCAAGAACATTTAACGTACCCATTATCAAATCGGGGTTGTTCTGAGCGTCCTGCACTGAAACATTATGAATACATCCCTGGGTCTGCTGACTTCCCTCTCGTCCTCTGCTAGACTGGCCACTATGCCCAGATGTACCACGACTCTGCTCCAACTGACTAGGCTGCCTTGAGGTTCCCGCGCTGCGCGAGGTAACCTCACCTTGCTGCGGCTGCACACCAGGATACCATTGTGATCCCCCTGCTGAATAAGATGGATACGGAGCATATTCTCCCGAATACTGAGGATACCTACTCTAATAGCCACTAAAATAATAGGGATCATGAGAATAGGGATACGATGCTGCTGGATAAGGCACCATATCACCCTGATAATGATAAGTGCTCCCCCGACTCGGCTGACCATAACCACTCGACGCTGGAGCCTGCTGTCTCGGCACTGGTGCTGGAAAAGAAAGTATATATGGTCTCTGCTGAGTCTGTGGACAATTAGCTGCACGATGACCAAACTGTCCACAGGTAAAACATCCTCGAATACCCTGTCTACACTCGCCTGCATGTCGGCTATTGCACCTCCGACAAAAAGGAACTCCTAAACCACCAGAACCACCAACATCTCCCTGCCTCTGAAAACGCGACCCACCAGCAAATCTACCACCTCTACGCTGGCCTATGGAACTAAATTCTCCACTGGATGAACTCAAACTAGTCCCACTCTTCTTAAAACTTTGAGTCTTTCTGGGCCCCTGATATACAATACCCTTGCCTTTATCATTCTTCTTAAAATCATCTTTCTCTTCCTCATCACTGTTGCTAGGCAAGTTCTCAGAATCCTCAATCTGCAGCAGAATCTAGTACGCCACTTCTTACGAGTACCCAACTTGAATCGACGAAGCATCTCCGCTGGATTCATCGCCACCTCAGGGTGATATCTGGACAAGTATGTAAACCTGCCTGTAATACTCGTTAGCGGACATCTTCTTCTGCTTCAGGTTTGTAAACTCCTGTTTCTTGCTGTCGATGTACGCATGAGTAATGAATCTCTTATGGAACAACTGCTTAAATATCTCCCAGTCTGCGGCTTCCTCTCGAGACAACTCCTCGGCCGCCTGTTCCCACCAAGAAGCTGGTTCCTTGCCCAAAAACCACTAGGCCGTCTCAACCTATCTGTCTGCAGGCAAACTCCCCTGACTCTGCATCAATCTAAAGGTCTTATCCACATGATTCAACCACTTCTCAGCACCCTCGTGCCCTTCATTACCCACAAAAGTATTCAACTTCAGATTATAAACAGTTTCCAGATGAGTCATCTGGGGAGGTCGAAACGTCGACTGAATAGCGTTAGCGATAGCTTCCCCTAGTTGAGCTATATCAGGAAAACTAGGCTCAGAAATCGGACGTGGCTCACGTCAAGGCGGCATAATTCTGACAGAAGACACCAAAATAGTTAGAATATTCACTAAGTACACAGGACTGCCAATCCTATGCTCTGATACCAAACTGACATACCCCGACTCGAACATCGGGACGTGCTGGCCATCACGTGAGCGTGACGAAGCCATGTGCGCAGTGCGGAAGAATAAATGTAGATAATAAGTACTAGAGTATCATTACTAGTGCTACAGGCATATAAAAGAGTGTGGAAGTTAACAGCATAATTTACAGGGTTCGAGCATCCTAGGTGCAATCCAAAAAGACATAAGCAAGAAAGCAAAATATTTACATGGATAGTGTGCTGTCAGATATGCCTTGAAGCTTCGTTTGCCACCAACACTACCTAGAACCTGGAGGGGCGCAAAACAAAAGTGTGAGTGGGCAAAAACAAAGCTTTACCAAAATCACTTCGATATAAAAGTTGTAACCCCTCTCTGTAAAACATGTATACTTCCCAGAAAATATGTATATATACGTAATAGTACTGAAAACCATCAATCAACCAACCAATCAATCAATCAATGCCATGATTGAATGAACCATAATCAGTAATAAGCATGTATCAAATATCATCAATCAATCAGGTGATATCCCAACTCAAATCATGCCGGCAATATATATGTCAATCAGCCGGAGTCACCTCTAGTGACCTGTACGGCTGAATCTATGGCTCATCAACCACATCCTCAATCCATCTCTCAATCAATAACCTGCACCCATGACGGAACCACCTAATGTGGTCTGTACGTCAAGCTGGGTATATAACGCTCTATGCTACGATCACGTGAAGGCTAGCGACGAATCGCAAGTCACCTACGAGTCAGAACCACCTAGTGTGGTCTGTACGACAGGCTGGCACCTGCCTTGGATCCAAGGTGAGCGTATGGTGCGGAAGGTGAACGATCACGTGAAAGCTAAGCCCTACTCTGGGGGCACAAACCCAGACATGCAGGTAAATGAGCCATATACTAATCTCATCGATATCACCATAACCATCATATCACAAGCATACACTTACCTGACTTACCTGGCGCCCGCGGTGTATCAATATATAATCATATAAACATAAAAATATATATGGCATTCGACATGGCATTCAATTTCATAAAAGCATTTTAAAACGTATTTCTGGGAATCAACCAATTATATATACTAAAAACCAAAAGCCCACTCACGGATAGGTAGACGGGTCGTAGCCTCCGAGCCTCGCGTGGCTGCGCTCGTCCTCAGGACACGTCTCACCTATATGCGAAACAACTATGTAACCGTTAATTACGCACATAACCCAAATCAAGTAATAACTTCTCATACATTGCTCAATTGGGGTGTTTGAATATACCAACATGCTCTACTCAATCCCACGAACACATTGACGGAAACGCCGTTAAGGAATATTCCGTTAAATCCCTAGAATATTCCGTTAAAGTTAACTGACGCCGTTAACCTCCGTTAGGAATATTTCGTCAACTTTGACGGAATATTCCGTCTCCTTCAACCTCAGTCGCCGGCGCCGCTGTGTCGCCGGAAACTGAGTAATTTTTCTACCTTCGATTTCTAGCTCATTTTTCAACCAAATTTCACGAAATTTACACCAAAATGATCCTTAGGACAAGGAGAAGAGATTTATACCTGTTTTGAACCCAAAATCCACGTGAATCTCGCCGGAAAAATTTCACGAATTCCGGCCAACTTCCAAACCAGCGATCCCGACGTCTAAACTCCTTCAATTTTGTCCTCCAAGCATCCCAATACTATTCTAAACCTTCCTATGATCTCCAAATAAGCTGAAACACCATAGATTTCGAGTGCATGAACAATACCATCCACGGTACTACACGGGTTCTAGGGTTCTCGACAGTCTAAACCTCAACAAATGGTACGGTTAAGATCACCAGGTTACCAGGGTTCTAAATATGCTATCTAGGGCTTTGATCCGTGACTAAATCACAAGGAACAAGGTCATCCGTACAGTTGCAGGGGAAGGTGATAGAGAATTCGAGAAAAAGGAAGGAGAAGGTGACGGGGAGGGTTGGTACTGCACACGTGTTGTGCATGTGTGTGTATATATTTCCTCATCCAACCCCATCCACACAAAATCAACAAAAAATACAATAAAATAAATATATAGGTACCCCTACCTATAAACATTAATCCTTATTCACACCTCCTCTCACTCCCGCAAGGGTAAAATCGTCATTTCATAAATAACATATTCTTTAACTCGGAACGGACTGTTACATCCAAGCAAGGTTAAAAGTAAACACAATCACTTAAATAAAATAAGAATCTAGCGACTAATTTGACCAAAATTAAAAGCAACCCAAGCGAGATTTACTATATTCATGTGAATTATTTCCTTTACCATTATAAATTAATTATTCAATTATTATTTACTAATAAATAATAGGGGAATTAACTAGGGGTGAGTTGGAAAAATCAAAAAGGGGACCGAAATCGAAATCGTAACCGAAAAAACCAAAAACAAAAAAAAAAAAGAACCGAAAGTAGAAATAGTTTGGTACAGTTTCAATTTATGTGGTCCGAAAATCGAATCGTACCGTACCAAACTGAAGTTAGTGTTAAACGACGTCGTTTTACTCCTTAGAGAGGTGATGTCATTTTTTACTCATAAGTTGGTGCCCTTTTTTTTTTTATTATATAGGTGATGCCGCCTAAGTGTTAGGAAACAAACTCACATTCAAACGTGAGCATTGAGCTTGAGGAATTGAAGAAGTGTGGAAGACATGAAACTTTGCATGTTTATTTGAATTTATGATTTTAGTTGGAATGTTTATTTGGACTTTGTTTGCTTAGGTGTCGAAGACTTGAAATGTGATGTTTCTTTCAAGTTGGACTTTTGGAAGACTTTAACTTTGATGTTATTTTTAAGTTAGGACTTTTGGAAAACTTGAAACTTTGATGTTTATTTTAAGTTTTGAACTATAGAAAACTTGATTCTAGTTAATTTTGAATGTTTGAACTTTGATTTTAATGTCTTTGATTTAGGTGGAATACTTGTTTTATTGATTGTGTTGGAATTGTTAATTTGAAGTTTTTTTTTTTTGAAGAAAATAAAAGGAAAAAAAAAAAACCGGTACCAAACTGAAACTGAATAGAAAAAAGCTAAACCGAAAGAAAATAGACAAAAAACCGAACCGAATGATAACTTCGGTATGGTTTCAGTTTTAGCAAAATGTGTCATCCCAGCCAAACTCCCCACCTGACAATGTCTTCTGCCCGGATCGGCTCGCTGCCAAAAACATATTTAATTAAGAGAGAAATTTACATAGAACACATACACAATTACCACGTGACATTTTAATTTCATAATACAATCTCATATATTGAAAATTTAGAAATATTCATATTTTATTAAAAAAAAAAAAAAGCCACAATAAAGATAAACTGGTTCTTGTAAATTACTTCTTTGAACAGCGAGTAAAAGTTATTTTAAAAAGGGCCCTTGTACTACTAAATACTAATCGAGCCCAAGGTCATTTTGCTTTCACGGGCGGAAATAGGGTTGTCGCCCTTGCTCTACAGAAGTAGTCGATTCCCAGTTTCCTCAGTAGCGAAGGGGGGAGAGAGAGAGAGAGGGGGAGGAGAGAAAATACCCGGAATTCGGAAAGAGAGAGAAAATTCGATTTCTTGTGAAACAATTTACCAGCTCTGTGATCTCCAAAGGAGGAGGAGCTTCGATGCCTTGTCGCTCTGCAGTTTAGTCTCCGCGAGACGATACCTAAATATAATCAGAGTCGATGGCTGCTCTCCCTCTAGGCAAGCTCACCATTCTCGTCGGCGCAGGTCCCTACAAATCCCTTGCTCCTCTTTTTACTCATTCAATTTTGTAGCATCTCAAACTCCATAGCTGTCTATTTTATTTTGTTATGTTCTCGAAACCCCGTTGTAATTGAGTCCCGAACTGGTGTATTATTTTTAATTTTTGATTTTGGGCATAGTACTGGCGGAAAGCAATAATGCCCATGCACCTGGTGCGGGTTCGATCCCCCTCCCTCCCCTAACATTTAACAATTTAACCCATTACTATCGTTTGTCAAAAAGAAAAATGTTAGGGTTTTCGATTAACCCTGGTTCTATCATTTGGGAACCCTGAAGGGACTGGGTGGTAGCTGGGAGGAAGTATGCGTTCTTTTGAGTGTACTGTTAATCCGACATTGCAATTGAGAAAGGCGTCTGAGAGTGTGAAAGTGGAGCTGTATTGGTATTTGAGTATCCGAGCCATATTAGTTCTGTTGGTTTTTGCATTTGATTAAAAATGTGCAGTGTTTTATGTTTATTAAGGAGCTTAAGGCGTGCTTGAACTATCCAAGACTCTGTTTTGTCATATGGGTTAGTGGTATTTTTTGGAGAATCGGACGGTATGCTGTGAAACGTGAAAGTATGGGCTTTTGGGTATTTTAAAACTAGGTGGAAAATGGTTCCTCTTGTGTGGTTGTGTGCTTTCTTGCTTCTCGATTTTTCATGCCCGCTTGTCACCTGTCCAGTCCCATTCGAGTACTAGCTCCTGACCTCATCTAAAGGGTTCTAATCAATCTGGGTTGGTCTTCTTATTGATAGTTTCTCGTGATTGCTGAACCAACTTATTGCAATTGTGGGGTTCGACAGTAAATTGTTAATTTATGCTGTCTCAGTTGAAGAGCATGTATTTCTTATCAATTGGTTTTTCGTATGCTTTTTAGGCATTCTCGGTTCAGTTCTTGCAAAAGAAGGACGTGTATCTGATGTTGTCTCTGGTGCTTTCAAGGTAGTTTCTCATGCTACTTCTGTTTTGTATTCTATATGTTAAAAATTGCACTTCAAATTTGCTGTTTTAAAAGTCTATGTATGGGTGGCATCCAATGTGTTACATATTGATCTTGCTGCCAGCTGGTGATGTTGTATCCAAGGACTGAGTATTTATATCAATCAGGATAGGAGGGTAGAGGTTCAATGTTCTTGAGGGCTTTTGAGAAGAGATTAGGACAATAGGGAAATCTGTGTCATTACAACTTCAAGATTTTATCGGGATACAATATGCATATTTTGTTGGGCTTGGCTGGATTCTTTAAACTATATTTCAAAAAAATCTTCAGTTTTAATGTTCTTTGTTTTTCTTTAAATTGTATAAATTTTACTGTATATCATTACGACCATAAGATTTTATAGCATTTGTTTTTACCACAGATTGCTTGGAAACAAATTAGACGAAGTGATAATACTCCGGCGGTTAATAAACCACACAACGACTCTCTGATGGCTCAGGTTTCGTATTTTCTTCTAGAGTTTTTATTACTTATAATTGCTTTTAAAGTAGTTGGGTACTAGAACAGTTATGCCTCACCACACACATTGAGCAACGACTTTTCTTTTTCTCGGTCAGCATCTGTGTGCTTTCATTATTGGAGCTTTGTATTTTGGTGGATGGCATAATGTGATTAAATAATTAAATTTTACAGATGAACAACCTACGGAAGGAGCTGGAGATAATAGCATCAAGTCGACCACCAGTTACAATTATAACTATGAGTCGAACAGGTTTTGATTACCTTCCCTTGAGTTCTGAACATGGTTATTTATTGTCTGGATTAGTAAGCTCGCACACCAACAAAACCTTAATAAACTAACAAAATTACACGGTTTTTGTATCTTATTTTTTCATCCAGTTTGTAAACATCTTATGGCTCTGCTAGATGAGCATGAATATATGTTATTAATCAAGTTCAAAGTTTTCATAAAATTTATTGTTATGTGTTGTGTCTATAGCTCTGTAACTATCAGTTTGTGATATTCTGTGACATGGTTTTGGTTACTGCAGGTACTAGCAAATATGGTATAATTATTGTTGTGTATATAGCTCTGTAACTATCAGTTTGTGATATTCTGTGACATGGTTTTGGTTACTGCAGGTACTAGCAAATATGGTATAATTATTGTTGTAGTAGCCATGGGATATGGCTACTTGTGGTGGAAGGTAAGAGGTTTTATTCAGTACGATATAATAAAGAGGTTAAAGCTTCCACCTGGGCCAACTGATCAAACTTCTTTTTCCAAATTCTACCTATCACTAAATCATGGACGTTAATAACATTCTTGATTTGAAAATGACTATTTATCGATGACTTCTGTGGCTAACTTGTTTAGCTATAAAGAGAAAAATTTGTACTTGAAAATGTAGTACTGATATCTGTTTGTGAATTCTTTTACATTAGTGAGGACATCAAACTTCAACCACTAGATACTTTGGTTCTTTTCAGTTTTGGTATCTACTACAATTGCTAAATAATAAGTACTACCAGTGAAGACATGGATTCAACCCCCTTATGTTTCTCCTTGACATTTTGATGTGATCTACTATAAATAACAATAGTGGATCAAGGTATACAACGAGCATAAGTTATGATTAAAGGCCCGGGTCTCGAAAGAGATGTGGCATTAATAACCATCTTAATAACTTCCTTACGTGCATTCGTTTGGTCCATCCAACTATGCCTGTTTTGGATGCTATAATTCTATATCATCTAGTAGGATCCATTAGCTTTGCTAAGGATTGCTTGCCTTTGTCTAATGGGCCGTTATATCTAAACTTGATAATCTTCAAGTGTTCGTGTCATAGCGTACAAAATCTAAAGTAGATGAATCATTTAACAATTTAGAATTGAATTTTGAGTATGCTCTCAAGGACTCTGTGTTTGTAGGGTGTTTATTGCGTAAAATCATAAATTTTATAAAAGGTTGTAATTATGATAGGTATCATTCCAAAATCTCAACCTGTTTGGTTTGATAAACAAATTATTTTTGAAAAAAATTAACTAGTGGATCAAACTTTGTTTTCTTCTGTTCTCTCTTGTCAAAGTTGTTTATTATATATGTGCATTTCTTGTATGTTTGCAGGGGTGGAAGCTTCCTGACATGATGTTTGCAACAAGACGTAGCTTGTCTGATGCTTCCAATTCTGTTGCTAAACAGCTTGAGAGTCTGTTTACATCAATTTCGGCAAGTCTTCTCTCTCTCTTTTGCTATTGATTTTCTGATGTTACTTTTTCTATTACCAAGTGAAATATTGTGTCTTGTATCTATGGTGGAATGTGTCTTGTATCTATGGTGGAATTGACATGGTGCACTATGTAATAAGTTGGTCGTTATGTTGTTTCATGGTATGTTAAGTGCTTTCTCAAGAATGAGAGGAGCTTTTGTTTTTCTGTCTTCACTGATGCCATTCAATTAGGGTTTCACATTGACTATATGTGTATGCCATGAATATTCTGTTGCGAGTCAAGTGTTTCTCTCTTCCAAATGTTGTTGGTAAAATTTTATATGGACCCAACCACATTTGCTCACTAGACCCATCTATTAATTATTTATATATTTTTCATAAGTTTCAATTCCTTAAACAAAATAAATAAAACTAAAAATGAGCCACCCCCTACCTAGCTGGCAAACTCTCTGCGATGGTGGACCAGGTGCAGAAATTTTCTGTGTGAGGTTGCAGCCCTCCATTCCATTCAGATTTTTGATAGTGTAGAGAGCGAAAGCAAGAGATGAGAGCAGGGGCTGATGGTTGTAAGACTTAACGAAGTTGACGTTGTCGTTCCGGTTGGGCATGGCGGATGGTTGTTGGGTTTCTTTAGTTTTTCTTATTTTATAAATTTTGTTGAAGGGCAAATGTCAGAATTTAGAAATTACCAACATTTGGTTGGGTTTTATGAGCAAATTGTTAAGTCCACATATAACCATCCATGTTATGAGGTACTTGATTTATTTCCAAAAGGCCTTGGTTGTGGTTGAAACTTTTGTGATTTAGACGAACTCATGTGATTAGATGATTTCATCTATTTCTGGTGGTTTCATGAAAGTCTGCATAATTCACAAGAAAATTTTATGAACCTGTTATGTTTGTCATGCTTTTGGATTGATTTTTCTATTAATGTCTTTAATTAGAAATGAAAAATAAAAATCTCTAACTTTGTACATATTTTGTCTGATTTTCAGACCACTCAGAGGAAATTGTCTTCACAACTTGATAATGTGGAATGTAGTTTGGATGAAAGTATAGAAAATACGGCTAGGACACAACAGGAGGTGGGTATGTTAGATATTAATGAGTAGTTTTGTCTGTATTTCTGTGATTCAAGTTCATTAACAAGAAACCTTCTATGCCATTTATAGGTTGTTCAACTACAAGGAAGGACGGATACCATTAGCAGAGATTTTAAAAAAGTTCACCACGCAGTGCTGACTCTGGTGACTCATTGTTTTATTATTTCTTTTCATCTCTCGCAAAGTATATTCATGGATGGAAAATCATATCCCTTATTTTTCTTTGGTCTCAGGAAACAAAAATTAATAGAATTGAAGGGAAGCAGGTATATGGTAGTTAACTCTTTTGATTTATGAGTTGTTATTCTCTACCCTTGAATACTGTTTTGTACTGACGGTCTGGCCTTTGACTTCTAATTAGGGTGAGATTGCCGGTGGAGTATGGAAGTTATGTGACTATGCCCTGAACATGGAAAAGGGCATAAACGTAGAACACATTCAGGCATGTACTGATTATTTCCTGCAGAACTGGAAGATTGATATTTATGTCTGATTCTGTAGTCATCTTACGTTACTTTTCCGTTGACTAATGATTGATTGTACTGCTTTATGTAACATTGATTTTTTCGTTTTTTCAGAGTTTATTACTTTTATGGTTTTGTAACTTTATTTTATCAGAATGAGCCTCAATTGATATTGTTCATTTGGCATTTTATTGACTCTGATTTCCACAATGTTCAGGCATCACCATCCAGTTTTTCCAGGCCAGTTCTTGAACTACCACCAGCCTCCCCCTCATCTTTGGTGACACCACCGAAGTCCTCGAGGCCAGCGCATCAGCTACCCCCAGCATCACCCTCAAGGGTAAGATTGATGTTCAAAGTGCGTACAGTGGTTTGATATGCTACCTTATTACGATAATATATGGAATTGGTTGGAGGCTTAACACCTCTATTCTTAAATTAACTCTACAATTGTTTAAATTTTTGCTTACTTGACTTTGTCTCATTTTCGGTTGAGGTATTTATAGTCCTATCCATCTCCCGTCGTTTCAGGGGAATAGTGGAATCTTGGAAGTGGTTGAGTCCTCAGATCGTGGCGAGGCTTCCAATGAGCTTCATGCTCCAGAAGGCACAAACAATGCGTCTTCCAGTTCTGGTTGGTTCGGGTTTGGGTTTCCAACTTTTAATAGTTCGGCACTCCTGAGGACGCGAAGTGCTACAACTGGAATGGTTCAACGGAAACGATGAACTAGTCAACCGTTATGAGGATCTTTGTATAGATCTGGTAAAGTCATTTAGAGTATATTCATATGATAAATCATCATTTGTACTCTCTCTCTGAGGTGAAAACCTTGAGCTTTTAGACTGTTTAGTTTCGAGAGCCAAAACCTCAAATATAGCTAACGCCTCGTCCCCAATCAAAGTCATTGTAACGGGACGGGGTGCTGAGAATTTTGTAGCGCAGTTACGACGTAATATTGGTATTTAAGATGGTGACATTTTTTAGTATTTGTGTATGTGTATATGAATGATGGCCGTTGTCACAGAAGAGGTTTTAGTTCGTTGTTTCGGCCAATGTGGCATCAAAGGGGGAGAAATTCTTAAGTGTGACTTTGTGTATATACTCCTCTAATAACAAAGGATAATAACAAAGGAAAACGAATGAAAAAGGCTTGAAAACTTTGAGTTTTAACGATAAGGACAAAATAAATAGTAAAGTGAATAGTATCAGAATTGACTTTTTAGTGTAAAAATATGATTTTTCGTTAAAATAAACAGTATCATGAGCTTTTTGTTAAAATTTCCTATTAACAATCTAGTTACGTTACGTGACTTTGATGTGATGATTAATTGAGTGGCGTAAGCATCCACTGACACCTAAGAATTTATTATCGGCAATTACTCCACGAGAAATGCGAGTAATCTTTGCATTTGGACTCCCACGTTTGCACATGACACGTGTAGTTTTTATGCAAAAAATAAGACCTTTAATGTCTCTGAAACTATGTTTTCTATTTTTCATCATTAATTCTTAGCTAAAAGCATTAAAGGTTGTGTTTTTTATGTAAAAAAGACGCGTCATTTGAACAAGCGAAAATGTTTAAATGTGAAGATTGCTAGCGCTTCACTTACTCCACATTGCAATACGGTTTTTGATAATTACGAACTGTAAAGTGAACACAAAATCAAAAGTTAGATTTATTTAAATGTTCATTTGGATACATTCCAAATAAGTAAACATGTCGTAATTAAATTTATTTAAATGTTTATTTAGATATAGGAGGAGGTCAGAAGTGGATGAAACCTGTGGAGGGGTGGTTGAAATGTAACTTCGATGTGGCATGGCATGTTAATGGACCTCCGGGGGGGGGGGGGGGGGTGGGGTGGTGTTATAGCGTTGTGGTTAGGACGCACACGGGGATGGGACCTGTTGAGAGTTCTATGTCGGCTCTTCATTCGGAGTTGGTTGCAGCTCGTTGCGCGGTGGGGTTGGTTATGAGTTTTTCTCCGGGTGATGTGAAGGTTCATTTTGAGGGCGACTCTAGTGTGGTGGTGGCGGCTATGAAGGGTAACAGGGAGGACTCCTCGGTATGTGGCCCTGTGATAGATGATTTGAGGTCTTTTATTATGGGGATGCCGAATGCGATTTGTAGCTATGTCCCGAGGGAAGGTAATGTGGCAGCACATCGACTCACTCGAATGGGGCTTGATGTTGCTCAGGAAGTGGTGTGGTTTGAGGAGCCTCCTGATTTGATTCAAGAC
Organism: Heteromeles arbutifolia; assembly: GCA_024362995.1. Taxonomy (NCBI): domain Eukaryota; kingdom Viridiplantae; phylum Streptophyta; class Magnoliopsida; order Rosales; family Rosaceae; genus Heteromeles; species Heteromeles arbutifolia. The sequence goes on from JANCRC010000006.1 coordinate 29,503,751, forward strand.
ATTTTAATTGAGGAAATGTAATTTTCTTTGATATTGTCATTTGAGGATAGCTTTTCTGTTGTGCGGGACACTCTTTTTCTTCAATCGGGTTGAAATTCCCGGCAAGGTTTTTATCAAGGTCTAGTTTGCACACTATCCTTAGTTTGTATGTATTCTATTCCTTGTTCATTGAATACGTACCTCTTTCAAAAAAAAAAATATATATTCATTTGGATACATTCGAAATAAGTAAACATGTCATAAGCACTATGAAACCCTAAATCCAGCTTCAGCACGACCTTTTTGAGCCGGTAATGTAAAAGAGCTGTTTCCCGCCATTTTTCATTGCTCGGCTTCTTTGGCGCGCAAGTATAAAATATAAAGAACTCACACTGCAGTAGTGGCCCACCGGAGAGAGAGGAGCAAAAATGCAAGCCGTTCGATCTCAGAGGAAATCTTCCATCAAGGACGTCGTCCCGATCCTCCCTCTCTACCGCTCCGCTCCCGCCCTGGAAGTTCGTCTCGAAGAGTTTGAACTCTTCGCCCTCGAGCGCCTCCGAGGTAATTTTGTTACCTTCTCCAGAAACTTTGTAATTTCCGTTTCTCTGCTGATTTTTTCTGTCGAAACTTCTGGGATTATCTTTTAATTTTGGTTTTTGTTTGGTTGCTGCGAAAATTCTGGAAAGGGAAACACTTTTTCTGGTGCTAAGTTAAACCTCTCACCGTTTAGGGCGTGAAATTAACCGAAAAGGAAGAGCCAATAAACTTGGGGATGAGAATGATTGAGATTCATAGCGGCATACGGTCTTGTATTTTTTGGATTAGTTTGTAAGTTTCTTATTAAGGTAGAAAATGCTGAAAAAATTTGATTAATTTTATGCTAGAGTGTGGCTGTTTGGGAGCTGGGAAAATAGAATTGCTTTCGGAGTCGATTTCAGTATAGCTCCATGGCTTATTTCGGTTGGTCTGATTTCCCTTTTCTTCTGGATTTCGGAATCAAACAAACTTTGTGAAATTTGATTCTTGTGGCATTTTAATGGAGAAGGTTAAGTTCTTCAACGGAATATGAGTTTAGCTTTTTCCCTGCATATATCTCGACAGTTGCAGTGATTGATGGTAATTACTGCTGTATGCAGTGCTTAAAGGGATTTCTGATGGATTATCACTCGGAAAGAAACCTGACGAAATGCAGAACTTGGTAAAACCATAGTTCCAGGTTGAAATTCTTTTCATTTCCCTTGTTGCACCCTTTTAGACAATTAACATTTAGGCATTTTACAGGCAATAGAACTATGGAAGACAAATATGAGGCATCCTCAGGCATCTGAGGTCGTCAACAAGGACATAATATCGCACTTTGTTCTGCGACTAGTTTATTGCAGAACGTAAGAACTTCTAACATTTTATTCTCTTAAAAGATTTCCTCATTGTATCCTATTTTATGTTGTTACTTTTTAATCTGCATTTAGGGAGGACCTGAGAAAATGGTTTCTTTCCATGGAGACTGCCTTATTTCGTTACTGATTTATGAATGAACAACCTGAACCGCAGGTAATCTACATTTTACTTGGCTCATTCTGTTAGTTTCTGATCAATATTCTGCTTTTGGTATTCAGCGGGCACTCATGGAAGAATTTGGTCTTCCATACAAGGCAGTTAGTGGTTCAGAACTTGAGGTAATTATGTGCCTCATACTTTCTAAAGCCCTTACAATATGATGTGCTCAATATAGAAAATGTACATTTGAAACTAAGACCATTTCGGCATTTTTATGTCAGTTTCATACTTTCTAAACCCCTTAAACCATTGGTATATGCTGGAATCACTGTATAAGTTTGTCTTTCCTTGCAGAGTGTATTAGATAAATTGGTCCTGGTTTCACGTTTGCTCGGTGCTCAATCTCCACCAACTGGTAGGGGCGCATATTTTAAAACACTTTGTAATGCCTGAGTCAATAAATTGGGCATTACTTATATAGTTGTGGCTTTTCTTAGTTAAACTCAGATGCACTGTTTAAATGTTCTAATATCTGGGTGTGCGCAATAGTGGGGTGTCTATGGCATGTTGTTAGGTCTTGGTCTCGCATTTGGCATGTTCATTTACGTTTTTAGAAGAACACGTACATTGTTGCTTCAAACACGTTTAAAAAAATGATTATCTACATTTTCCTTTGCTGTTATCCATATTCTAATTTTTCTCCCTTACTTTCTTTTTTGCAGCTAGTGACATCTTCTTCAAGGTGTGTTTATCGTTGCTTCATTCTTCCTTTTCAACTTTATATTCTTTAATTTATTATTCGGTCATGATAGTTTATTTAGTTATTGGAGTATGGATGAGTCTCCCAACTTCTGTGTATTTGGTATGGACAAAAACCATGTCTGAGGTTCCTGTTGGCTCAATGTTACCAAAAATACATATTGAGTTGTTTCTATTTATAGCCTGTGTTGCTTCATTGATGAAGTCAATTGTTAAGAAAAAGAAATTATTGAATGAATTTTAAAATTCTAACCAGTCGTAAATTTATATGTGTTATATAACTTATGTTTTATCATTTTGTTTTCTTTATGTTTAATTTCTTATTATCCTAAACCTCCATTAAGGTACCGTTTGAAGAAGTTCCAGAACTGGTAGCCAGTCGTAGAGTATTCATCAGTAAGGGGCATGCATATATAGCAAGAAATCAGGTTTAGTTAATGCTTTCTATTACTTCTTGCATAGACGATATACCTATAAAGTGACGATTATCATTGATATCATTTTTGTTTGTTTGCTTCTCTCTCTCTCTCTCTCTCTCTCTCTCTCTCTCCCCGAAACAATAGGTGGTTTCCCTTGTTGCCACACAATTCCGCAGTCTTCTATCAAAGGCACTTATTTTGACAAACAGGTTATTGTTGGCTATTTGTAATTCAAAGCTCATTGGTTATACCTGGTGTTACTATAATTGCTTTCTTATCTATTTTCAAAGAAAATCTAAGCATAAGTGCCTTGTATTTTTGGATTTCAAAATATCTGAAGTTGCACTTCTGCATGCAGAAAATGGACAACAACTATAGCAGAACAAGAGAAGGATCGGTTGACTCCTGTGAGTATCGGATCCCGAACCTTGTATTTTTGAAACAGGCATTTATTTTCAAGTTAGCTTCTTGACATTTCTTTTCCTTCAATATCTGTTTAGATTGTTGAAGCCCTATCCTCAAGTTACCTGGGTCCTGACTATTCTGAGGTAGTTCTTTACTTGTTTTAGCTCATCTATTACCCGTAGGTATCGATCATGTAATTTGAAGTTAATTAGTCTGTTAACTGCCTCTGTAGCCAAAAGAGTTTGGTCAGATTTCCTTAAAAGACATTGATGATGCAGCCAAGAGCTCATTTCCTCTGTGCATGCGCCACCTATTTGAAAAGGTATAAGCATTGGGCAATAAATTTTGGTTTTTTGATGTTTTTATGAAACGTAATTCACACTTTTTTGCTATTGTCTCTTCTATGCTTCTTTTTGCTTGTGGAGGTTTTATATCCGCCTCTGCTCTTGTTTTACTCATGCTACTTGCTTGCAGTTGAGAGAGGATCATCATTTAAAGCATGGAGGGAGAATGCAGCTAGGTCTCTTTCTCAAGGTTTTATCCTACAACCCGCATCACTCTCTGGTTTCTGTCCTGTCGTATGTGGGTATATTAGCATTTCAATTAGGCGATCGGAGTCTAGATGTATGTAATGGGAAACTCCTTGGTAACATGTTATTTGATTACTCCTGGTGTTGCATGTGTATTTGGTACATAGACACTAGATACTAGTGAGTGATGTTTACCACTTATTGTGTTCTAGTTGGTGCTTTTATTATGTCTATATGCAAGTTAGCTAGAGTTTTCAAAATTATTTGAACTCATACAGCCTTGTTGTGCTGAAAAAGTTGTAGAATAGCGAATGATGATTTTGGAGAATGCAGAATGGCCTATATATTATATAATTTATAGTTTTTTGTGGCGTATTTTGGTGCATGAAAATTGTCAGCTGACGGTTATACGCACAACCTTGCTATGACAAACTGTAAAAGTTATCAAAAGAATCATGAATCTATCTTTCTCGGGCTCTTCTTTCCCTAATGGCTAAGTTTTCTAATTAACCTCTGTGTAGGGTGTTGGGTTGAAGCAAGCCGAGTTCTCACAAAAAGTGAGCATGGAGTTTCTGAAGTATTTCATCTACTCATTCTTAATAATCACACCAGACACAAGGTTTTCTTTCAACATTTATTATCCATGTATGTTGGAAAAATTTGTTGTAAATTTGTAAAATTCCAAAATCATAGTGCACTGTATTATTAAGATGTTTTCCTGTTCCGTGCCTGGTCCTTGTGACTTGCTTGGAGTTTAATTCCAAGCTTTGTGTTTGATCTTTGCCATAGGTTGGTGCTGAAAGGTTTGACAAAGAGTATTCGTATGGCATACGCCACAATTATAGAAGAGAGGGGAAAAGAACGGTAAGACATCAAAATTAAGATTCAAGAGTATATAGATGATATAGTCTTGATTCTACTCAAATAGTAAGAATTTTGAGTGATGTTATGTCTAGACTCATATCGCGGGATCAAAACTGAAATCATGGGAAATATTCAAGAAAAATTGAAACCTCTAAATAGTTTATTGCTTGTTGCAGAAGCATGTTGCTGTTGGATGTTATTCTTAGATGTATAACATTTTTGTTGAAAATACCATTAGAAACCTGGAACTACTTGTGAAGAAATATTTGATATATATCATGCTGTGTAGTAGGACGACGATCAAATATGTTCACCTTTTGACATTGCAGGATTACACGCCTTAATCCTGTCAAAAAATCATCTCATCTACACCCAGTGTAGGAGATCATCATGGATGCCCATATCGATATTTCAGGTAATTTCGACAATAAAAAATTTCATTATTCATCTGGATGATGTTTAACTTGGCCTTTCCAACGTTACTGGCTGTATTATATTGGATAGAACTGCCATAGCACGAAAACTAAATATATCAGCGCCATACTTAAATCGAATCTCCTCGCCCTAGGACATAGTACTTGCCCATGGCATATCTAACTTTTTCTAACAGATTTGTGTAATACTTTATCAAATGTCTCATTATTTATCTGCGACAGTGAAGAGAGCTTGAGAGCAGCTATTGGTAAAATGGGAGTTACCGGGCGAGCAGTTGGAGATGTAATGGACAAAGTTAAAAACAGGCATTATCAGGTGAAAATGTTACTAATCTGCATCAAAATTATTCCAAGTTGTCTTTGTTCTGACACAAGGTTAACGTGGAATACTTGGTAACGTATGCATCAGCTGGCGTGTACCTTGACGTTCGAAGCTATTCATGGTTCATCATGCGACGCTGGGATTAACCATCCAAATCAGTACTTTAACGACAGCCAAATTATCATAAAATCGAAGGTAAATTAAGCTTTTATTTCCGGTTTACCATCAGACACCAAAAATTGAGCAAAACTTGTTTTTAGTTGTGTTGTGAGAGTTTGCCTAGGCTTCCCAAAAAGGCTGAAGTTGTACTACACGCTTATCCGAACTTTTCTCTTTGTAGAACCAGTCTGCAGCGTAAGGGAGAGCTTTTGAGCGCACCCGAAGAGACGGATATATTAGCATATTCTCATTCCACAGGTACCTCTCTAAAAATAGTCTATGTACAATGCACAGATAATACAGCATCCAGCCAAATTGGACTCCTTTCTTTCAATTTTTCTAGGGAGAATGATAACCACATAATTTTGTTTTCTCCCACATATACCGTCTTTTATTTCTAACCGCCGAATTAAATAAATCAAAACACGAGCAATGAACAAGATTAAACGGATTTGTGTAGGACGAGAAAGAAAGGTTGGTGGTTATCATGTCTCTTTTTATACCAAGATCTTTTTTTAAACTCAAAGAAGGCCCTCCCAAAGTGCTTTTGATCTGCCCCAAAAGTAGGAAGGGCAAATAGTTTGGCTTCCTGGTTTAAATTTAAAAACATATGATAAGCATTAAAGAATGCGCATGGGGGACCGATCAAAGAGGAATCTTGAAAAGGGAGGGTTTCTATTATTAGCAAGTGTTGTTCTGCAACATGGGGTCCACCACTCGCTTTGCTCCACCTCATCTCTCCCCTGCCTTTTTCTTTTCTTTTTTTGGCAGTTGAGCTCGAATTTGTTCCGGTCGGGCTGAAGAACTAATCACGAAGAAGCTCATGATATAACATATTGTTGTTCCTTTTGAGGATACGATGGTTTTGAGTTATGCAATACTTGGCATCTGTTTTTCGTTGTATACAAATAATACTATAATTCGTAGATACGATATTTACGAGCATTTGGTCAGTAACGATATTTAGTCTGTAACGACACTTAATTTTCATTTTATCGAGGAAGTCTACTTTGTTTCCATAAGTAGTGTTCGGAAAGTATGTGGCCGACACTTGAGCGTCGAGAGAAGAAAAACGTTGCGAAAGAGCGGGGACCATTTCTATTTCTATTGGCGGGTGGTGCTCGCGCGTGCCAAGATTTTAATTTATTTTAATTTAATTTTTACCAAAAGGGTCGTTGACACGTGGTCTTCCAAATCCGAAAGGTCTTCGGGGCGTAAAATTCAATTTGCGGAGAGTTTGAATACTTCTTTTTGTGACCAAGTGGCAGTGGGGGACTGTGCAAAGTAGCTTTGCTAATCATAATTAGGCTTCCAGATTTGTTAAGTTGAAGCAGATTAGCCTCTTTAAGAGGTGATTAATTACCAAGATAAGCAAAAGTGAGTAATATTTTAAGGAAAAAGGATGGAGGAGAGCTCATATCAGGGTTGGCTTTCTAGTCGGTATCCATTGCCCATCCCTCTCACAATGTGGGTCCCCCTTTAACCCCACCTAAGCTGTCATTACAATTTTAGTACTCAAGCAAAGTTCAGTTTAGTTATTGATAATGTGTTAATATCATTGCAGTTGATAAAAATCATCGATATGTCAAAGAAGCGCATAAAAATTCTACTTACGCAAAATATAAATATGATAGATTCCATGAAGTTGATTAACTTCCTCTTCCAAACCGAATCCAATGGCTAATCCGTCACAATATCAGTTTTAACTTTTGTGCACATGTCCCCCGTGGTCCTAGTTCTATTTCTGCTTCCAGTTTTGGTTTGTGGATGTGGGTTGACTTCAAATCCTAAAGTATGTAGTCAAAATTTAGCAGGTAAGAATCAAAGGAGTAACGATTGAATTCTGTAATAGGAGACGACTATATAATTAGAGCAGCTTTCTTGATTAGTGAACTTAGCATAAAATCAAATGAGACTAAAATACGCAAAGTGATATGAGTTTCTTCACTTGTAAAGTAGTCCGAGGGTCCTACACAAGGTTTTGTCCCATGAACATAAAACGTGAATTATGGAACACAAGAAACTCTATCAACTCTTTTTATTTAAGTCCATTTGGCCTTTCCCCTAAAGTTGAAAGCAACTACACTCTGTCCCTTTCCCCTCCACTCGTTTTTCCCCTTTTATTTTGCTTTCAATGTTCAGTCTTTATTAATGGTGTGCATCTCTCTCTCTTTTTTGCTAAAATGGCTGCAAACCTAAAAGGGTAAGAGGGGAAGACTTGCAGCTCACTCTTTACTCAGCTTCTTGCTCTCTCTGTCCTCCCTAGCTAGGAAGAGTTAGCAGCTACTGCTCTAGCTGTCTGTATTGTTTGACAGAAAAGTGATGGCTGTTCATTCCAAACCAGGCATCTTATTCTCTATCTTTTTCTTGTTTTTCTTATCTTTTCAGGATTTCTCTGTGTAATTGGAGAGCTTGGACGTTATCAAATTAAACCACCCAGAGTCTGAGGTACCTATCAATCATTATATCCTTTTTGGTTTGCTTTTCCTCACCGTATTTGGGAGACAAGTTCAAAATTCTCTACTGTTTATTGCATTTGAAATGAGCGCAAAAAATGGACTGAAACAGTAAAAACTGTTGTGTTCTTTTTTTTTTGGGTCAATATTGTGTTCTTGTAACTACTAGAATGACTTTTAATTCAATCAGGAAGACAAAAATTTGCTGGTTGACCAATTTTTAGGAAAAGAATTTGAAGAAATTATGGATGAATAATTCAAGGTTGTTTGTTAATAGTCCCTATATTTGTTTAGATGTTGGTTACGTCAGTTAATCAGGTCAACGTGTCCGTCCCATGCACACGAGTCGGAATCCCCCCTCCCCACATAACCCACCTACCTACTAATCAGTTATGGTGTTCAACTGACTTGCACCAATAGACCACTATTGTATTGGAATTAGGCGCCCATCTTTTTACTGTTGTCAACTAATCTCTTCGATATATGATTTAACTCTATGTTAGGAAATATTCTATGTTCTGTGCTAGGAAGCGTTACTCCTCTTTTCATTCCAAATTTAGGAACAAGACCGATACGATTAATTGGTCTGTGTGCCTCTGTCATTACTTTTTTGTATCCCTGTTCCTCAGATACAATTTGATCCTTCTACGGCCAAATCTCAATTTGTGGAAAGCCTTCGATGCTTCCTTATGAAAACATCAATTTTTTTTGGGTGTAAACGATATCTCTTTGTTCTTGATGATATTGACCACGTTTCTGATCCCTATTTGCATTTCGTCTGGTATGAGAAGTTATGTAATGCATGTGCAGGCTGATTGTTCTTCTTATGTTACTTGGAGGGAATATGTTTCATCTGGTTTTAAGTAGATAAGATTTCAGAAAAGAGAATTACATAAATAAATAATTTCATGCATATTTTTTTCTGTTTTTCTTTCTTCTAACCTACTTCATTGTTTTGTTATTGAGGACGTCTCGGAAACTGGTTTCCCTGAAGAAAAGGCGTGTTAAACAGTGCTCCAATTTCTAGTTCTGCATAAAAATAAGGGATATTACTTGATAAAGTTCAAAACTTTGAGCTCAGTTGATTATCGACATGGAAGACGGATCAAAGGGCAAGTTGAAGGATCCTGGGGTCTCTATGAGGAAGCCATCTTCGAGTACTACATCTTTGAAAAGACCGCGACAATCCAATAATGAAACCAAGATTGCTGCATGCTTGGTTGATGGGTGCAATTCGGACCTTAGCAAATGCCGGGATTATCATCGACGGCATAAAGTATGTGAGCTCCATTCAAAGACCTCAAAAGTTACAATCAAGGGCCAGGAACGGCGGTTCTGTCAGCAGTGCAGCAGGTAAGTGGGATGCAATGGCTCTAGGAACTTCTATGTTACAAATGCATGCTGTGATGAAAATGTGATTAGTCTTACAAACAAACAAGTAACATTTCTTTGTGACATGACGAAGGTTCCATTCATTGGTGGAATTCGATGAAGGAAAAAGAAGCTGCTGAAGACGTCTTGATGGACACAACAAACGTAGGAGGAAGCCTCAGTCAGAACCCATGTCCACAAATTTGGGAAGATTTATTTCCAATTACCAAGGTATGGAATTTTTTCCTGATAAAATGTATATCTACTAATGTTTTCATTGGCATAACTGAAAGCACAATGTGTGTTCTTTACTGTTCAAACTTATCATATGCAGGCACAAGATTCTTATCATTCGGTAATCCACAAATGTGTGCAGCAAATGCTGTCATGAACTCTCCGTGGGGCTGCGCATTGAAACCAGAGGATGATTCTCTGCTGCTTGATAACCGCTCACAATTAAATGAGACAAGAAGAAGCTCATATACTTACCGAGAAAAAAAAATCCCAATTGTGCAAGGCTTTGAATATGCGCACTCAGAAGCTTCTATCTACCAACCATTTACAAATACCAACTTTGCACTGGGAAATTCTAGCAACAGCCATAGAATGTTTGCCAATGGATTATACCGTGACATAGAATCTAATCGTGCTCTCTCTCTTCTGTCATGGACACGAGCAACACAAGAGGAGATTGGGCTGAGCCACACAGCGCAGTCCAGTTCAGTCTGCCCGGCTCAGTCCATGATCCCAAGAATCCACTACAATAATCTGGGAGTGCAGGATGAGGCTGCAATTTCTAATTTGGTTAGTGATGGCAACAGCATTGGCAATCTCCACAGCCAGGGCAAGTTTCAGAATTCAGATTATTCCTGATGCCTCAACTGCTGGTGCATTCTACCCTTTTGGTGGGAAAAGTTTTAGGTGCAAAGTTATCCCTCCTACTCGTTTGTCTTTTCAATTAAAAAGAACTTAACAGTCCCCAGAAGGGTGGAAATAATGATGCTGCTAAATGGAAATGTTTTTCCCATTTCTGAGAAGAATTATATTTTGCATAAGTGGAGTTTCCATGATGTAACCATTATGAGTTGCCACTCTGATTAATGTTTATGAAGTTGTTTGCTTTCATGACAAGATGATATGCGCAACCACTCTAATGTACATGTGGATTCAAACTTCGGTGCAAGAGAGCAAAAACACTAGCCTAATGTTGCACTCGGTATGAAAAAAAAATTCTATTACAAGTGACGTCATTATTCTAATTTATACGAAGAGGAGGGATGAATGTTTGAACAGGAGATGTAATGGGTTAAAAAGAAAGACATTATCCACGAGGACAATTCACGACCTACTGTAGTTATGAAATAATTGGTTAGCGACCATGCAAATATCTGCAGGTTTGTGAAACTTCACATGTTAGGTGGTAGTTTGGAAAATGGAGTTGTATGGGCTCGACGCAGCCCAGAATTATACTCTTCAACTGTTAGTTTAGTTAGTTTTGCTGACAGCCCAGTCAGTTAGTCCCAACACACCCTTTCTGAAAGTTTGGGTCGATCAGAGTGTCAACAACATGACACGAGGAGAGTAACACAAGAAAAATTGTTCGCAAACTTTACATTCTAGAACGATTGAGAGATGAGAAATTTTTTCACAGGTTATAGATATAAATGATTATGCAACCGAGTTTGAATTTTTTTTCTTGTAATTTAGATTAGTTAGAGTAAAAATATCCATCACTAGTACTGCAATTTAGTGGTATTCATCTTCATTTGTAAAAAGTCTTAAGTTAAACGTTGAAAATATGTAAATGGTGAGACCGATACTAATTTGAGTCGTCGTCTTATCCTAGATCAGTACACAATACATTAAACCCGGCCATGATCATTTGTGGTACTGAAGTTCACTCATGTTAAAGTACATGTTTTGTTTATTAATGTTCTACCAAAATTTATAAACTCATTGTCCAACCCATATTATATCACGTGGTGAATCAAACCGAGATAATTTTTAACACCAACAAAATTCATTTATCACTTCATCAACATAATTCATTAACTCCATGTTTTCATCTCTTAATTAGTCCCCTTATCAAAACCAATTGTTAATTATGTTAAGAATATTATGCATGATTGGTATGGACATAAGACCGCACTTTTCAATTAGAGAACTAAAACCAACTTAACTAAAACAACTTACGAAGAACAAGAGTCAAACTTCACAGACAATGGAAAACGTGTTTTTTCTTTATTTTCCGGTTTAAGTTTAAAAATATGTTTAACACATTGATTAATACTAGTATTAAGAAGAGAACCACGTTTTTATTTGCCAGAAATAATTGATATATTTAAAGGGGAATATTTGCGTCGGTGTTGGGTTTCTACTGCTGTCCAATTGTGGTGGTTGAAAGATGACCTAAAGTGGACAAAAAAGTAAACCAAAATAAGTTACTGTGGTTTTCATAAGTGAAGACCTCCAATTCTTTAAACCCTAAACTGCAATCCCTCCCTCTGCAAAAGCCCCATCAGCGCACATGCTTCACCGCAACATTGCTTTCAGCACAATTATTATCCTCTTGGTGGTGCATCGCATGGTGCACACAAACCCTAATTCAACACACACATGATCCGATGAGACATGATTAAGTTTTGGGTTTAACTGTAAGTGGGTTTGTTCATATGTTAAATTGTAGCTTTGGTTAGCATGCAATAATTAATTAATTAGAGAGAATAGGAGTATTGGTCTATGTATTTTTGGCTCAATAGGGGCAGTCTCTAATCTATAAGTCCGTGAGTATTAGTCCTTAACTTGTCACAATGTGGAGCAACGGTCTTTGGATAAGATCGTTAAAACTTTCATACAAAATAAAGTGTTTAAAAAGGCAAATAAGTGATGAAAGTTACAATAGACTTTTTCAAAAGAACCAGTGCTACACATTGTGACAAGTTCATGGACTAATACTCATTTTGTTCGAGGACCAACGCTCCAAGTTAGCTAAAACTTAGAGACCAATGCTCCAATTTTCTCAATTAATTAAGTGATGCTTCATCTAGTAGCCAAAGTTTTGTCTTGATTATAAACCATCAATTTTTTGGGGGGGCAAAAGGGAAAGTTTTCTTGGAAATCAAGGCGTTTTAGGTTGAAAAATCCCTAATTTTGCCAAGATTGGTAGATCACACAAGAGAGGCCTCGAAGCAAAAGTTAGAGTTTAGGGCACTAATCAGAGAAAAGTAATTAGGATTTTCTGCAGTACATGCAATGAAAGTTTCATTCCATCCTCCTATGTCTGCTTCTTGTGTTGTGTTTTTTATAGATAAGATTTAGGGTTGCAAGCCCTGTGCATACGCGTTATTGAGGTATTAATTGGTGTCGCCATATTAAGTACTTTAGAGTTGATTATGCCTTTTAAGATCAAGTTACTAAGTAATCAAGCAGATTGATTCCTTTTAATCAAGATTAGGTTAACTTCGCTCCTAATTAGGGGTTGGTTTTAGACGTTATTGTTGACTAGCGACGTGATGTTTTCCTACTAAAATTCGTACATCGTGTACTTTGATTAACCCGTTGGACTCGGACTCGTTCGGGTAGCTTCATAAATCAAAAGGCAACCTATCTCTCTCACTTGGAATTGACTTAATTAGGAGCCAAATTGACAGGTTAATCGCATTTACTTTTAAAACAAGTTGCTAATCATGTGCAACTAATTAAATATGGTATAGAGCTTGTGTATGAAAGGAGTTTGGTGCCAGCAATATTCTTGTTAGCTAGACTAAGTTTGATTGGAATAACGTGTCATGACCGCAATATGGGAAAATATTATCCCTCGTTAGATGCTATTCCTAGTTTCTAAGATTCCCATTCAATTTCCCCCGAAGTAAAAAAGAATGGAACACCAATGATTAGCATCGAAACTATGGCAGGGGCAAATGTTCAACTCCATTCAATCATATTCATTGCATGGAGTTATATTTTTGTCAATCGCCTAATCACAAGTGCGAGTAATTTTTACTTGTTGATGCGTATGTAACATGCACTATGATCCATAAGTTCAAGTCGCGTACATCAGCAATAAACGATTCTCAATCGTTGATTCATGTCAAAAACACGTTACATTAACGATTAAAACCTCTCACTCGAGCATAAACGACTGCGTTAAACGTTTTTCTTCATCGCATACTTTTCTTTTAACACATGATCAAAATCCCACACAGATTGAAAGCAAAAGAATATGGTTATTTGATCATGCTTTGAACAAAGCCAAAGGACTCAGAGATAAAGACTTTGAATTAATGGTGCACTCTGGCTATGACAAAAGAACAGCGACGTATCTCACATTATTTTTCAAGGGGGAGTAAAGACCGGCCAGCAAAGAAACTGGATCAGTGTTCTAAAGAAGAAGACCCACTTGGACGTGACTTACTTAAAGTCATGTGCCTAAATTGGAAAGAGGTCCGCGTATCAATGTGGTTGACGTTGATGGTGTTCGCCCTAAAATGGTAATAAATCTGACAACCCTATGTACTCTACGGGCCCACTTATTTCAACTGTAGCCATTGGATTTCCTTCATCTAATAAATTATGCCTGCCCGCTCGCTGGTCCCCACCCGTCCACCGCATTCAGTGTATACAATGTATGTGAAATTATTATACCATATAATTTGAAAGTGACAAGAATTACAATGTTTGCATGTATAAGGTGGCTGTGCGACATCAAATTCATTTCTCGACTAGTTCTGGGGTTCAGACTTGGTTTCTAATCTGGGCAATTTTAATCTGACAATTCTTTATCCCGTTACGTTTCAGTCACCCATAGATAAAAAATTAATGGGAAAAACGGGAAACTCAATCAGAACATAACACGATTAATTAATTAAGTCAACGTAATTCGCGATTTTAAAAACTGATTAATATTTAGTACGAATAGGAAGTGGCTCAATATGAACACGGCCGTACGTCTAAATATGTATAGTGCACTCTCCTAAAATGAAGACTTTTTGTTTGGTGAAAAAAAGGGTGAGAGGAGCTAGCAGTGAAATGTACGCTGAAACCCTAGCTAGTATATACAATTTACAAAACATAAAAACTGAGAGTATAATTCCCTATTTTTCACCAAAGAAGCAAAGCGTATGAGCAGTGAAAACCGGAAGCATATACTTTTCCCAAAGTTTTTAAACCCTTTTTCATGATTTCATCAACCCAATAAGTCCATAGATACCAATTACAAATGTACCGCATCGCAAACCAGATTGGTTAAAAAAGGTGAGTTAAAAAATGGAAATTTGTTCCAAAGATTGACAACACAAAGATCCCCCCGTGGGCTGATGAACAAGTGCTAGCTGCAGCAGCTACAAGCACTTTGATGATGATGATGATATATATATATATATATATATATATATATATATATATATATATATATATATATGTTAAGGTCTAGTACATGCAAGTTTGAGAAGAAAAAGCAATCTGTTATTTGACCTAAAAATGTAAAATAAAAAAGGAAGAAAAAAAGAAAAGCTATATAGCCAGGCATCTGTGTTGTTGAGTGGTCCACTGAGGGAGTGATGATGGGAGAGGAGAGTTGTAAATACGAAGGCACGATGGTGGTGGTCGGTGGTCACAATCAAATAGTTGTGATATTTTAAGTGCTTATGTCACTCTGTGTGCGCTTCGATTTTTAGCGTGGGATGCGTTGCCATGTTTCTCTCTCTCTCTCTCTTAATTTTTTTTTATATGTGAATAGTATAGAAAGCTTGTCGATGGTAATTTTAAGAATGCTGTAAAAAGAGTAGGGTTCTAAGATTTTAGTACACTTCTACCATGATGTACGGAGAAGAGGACATAAACCATCCCTTGACAAAAGGATAAATGTCTGATGGGTCGGTATTCATATGTGAATAAAGATTGGGTCAGGACTAATCTGATTATAACCTTATTACGTTCATTTTTTGTGGGATAACTAATCTTTGGAAGAAGTTATGGTAATTAAACCAACTTTGTTACTTGGACTGGGATGGGATCTTGTGGTTAGGATGAAAATTCTACCGAGTGACCACAGTGCTCGGACTCGGCCTGATATTCTTGACGCTCAGGACTCGAACTTGGGAGCCAAGATGCCTAAGACCTGAACCAGAACTCTAGGCCTCTGAGACATTGTACCGCAAACCCTTGTCATGGTAATATTACTTTGCTTTCATTTGAGCAAATTCTAATCTGACCTAAAGTAAGGGAGGGATATTCAAAACTTGAAAACAATGAGGGGAGCACAATGTTGTAACGAACTTGGTTGCAACCAACTGAATGATCATTTTACATATCACAAACTTGTTATTTTGAATACCATGAACTGTAATTTAAATATACGTTAAAAATCAAACTCAAAAACATTAATGTGTAGCACACCAAACAAAGAATCGGATTAGCATCATGATCCTCTCCAATCTAATGAAATCCTAAATCCTAGTTCCAAATCCTATTCAATCCAAGCCAGCATGCATAAATATAGCCAATATATAATATTCTCTCCTAAGTCCTCCACTGGCTAAGGTGGTTTCTTGCAGAATATATACATGCGCAGGAAGACCTTGGACATATATAAATATATATGGCGAATGCTGTGCATTTGAGAAAAGGTGAAAAGCAGTTGATTGGCTAATTCAAAAGTTGCCATACCTGCCAAGTCCACAGGGACTGTTTGGAAACGCTTCAGTTAGAAATTT
The DNA here is from genome assembly GCA_024362995.1 of Heteromeles arbutifolia. Lineage (NCBI taxonomy): Eukaryota > Viridiplantae > Streptophyta > Magnoliopsida > Rosales > Rosaceae > Heteromeles > Heteromeles arbutifolia. Next base: position 29,519,659 of record JANCRC010000006.1, read on the forward strand.
GGCTTCTTTTATTTTGTCCATCTCAATGCGACTGCTTGATGTGCTCGTACCCATCCCCACCCAACCAATGTCTAATTAGTTGGATTCTTGCTAGTTGCTACCTATTTTCCATCTTTTTCCTACTCCCTCTAGTAAATAAAATGCACAAGATATTTTGGATCTTAGTTTGAAGAGTACTTAATTGATCTTCCCAACTTAAATAATTACCTAGATAAAGTGCTGAATTTAGATGTTTAATCATAGAACTAGCTGACTCCACAAGATCACAACCACTTCAAGGTTTATATAATATTCTAGTTTAAGTAAGAATTTATATTGTCGCTAAATTGCATTATACAGTCTAGTGATATTCTTTAAACTTGTAAGTTAGAAATCTTAAGTCCAACTTAGATGGATGACAGCTCGATACCTAACTGTGAATGACCAATTTTGTAACTTAAACCAAATTTATACTCTCAGTATCGTTGTATAGAAAGGAGAGTAAGATTTTCAAATTATCTATCTACTTCAACTCTCCTCTCTAGTGGTAAAGATCACATGCATGCTTGTTGATGTGACTTGTTGGTTGGGTTGATCACTTGGAGTAGATAGATGTGTAAATGTAAAATTGTAATGTAATGTGAAATCCACATATTTACAACTCTGGATTCGATTTTTCCAGTACATGCATGGATGGTGGCCATGTTCACTAAAAAGTAGGGTTATCTAATGGTCTTTGACCAGAAAAAAGGTGGTCGATCGAGCAAAGACGCTGTGTGCTCCTACCTTAAATATTGTAGTATAAGAGAAAAAGGCCAGTTCCATAGCTTAGTTTAGTCCTTTATTTGTTTATTTTCTCAACTGACCTAAAACAACTTCCTTTCATCACTACTCAATTAGCCAAGACAAGGTTCAAACCCTAGCTCCTAATAGGTTACTACATTCTTAATTATAATAATAATGTACCATTTGGATGGCTTCAGCGCATGATCAAATGTAATAGGACTAGCTAATTAGCATGTGGCTTAATTATACGCTTCTAATATTCAACAAGTTTGTTCCATATATATAGTTGTCCACCATGTTTTTTTGTGAAGCCAACTTTCAACATTACTGAAAGTAAAAATTAGTATCCCCTAACTACTAATGTTCATTGACTGAGACCTTATTAGTTTTCATATTTTGATCGAAGTCCCTAGCATTAATGTATTAAGGAATTTACATGCTTTTTTTCAGAACATCGATATTTTTACACTAAGGGGAGGGGGAGTTCGGCAAAGCCACACAATGGGCAGCCTAACTTGGTATCGAATTCGCCATCCACGAGATTCAAACCTAAGACCTCTCACTTCCAAGTGAAGATGAATACCACCAAATCATAGTACTGAGTGGTAGGAATTTACAAGTTAGTTACATAATTTTTTAAAATCAAAATGAGTAATTTATTTAGGGTTTTAATACTCACACCTTTATTAAACTTCTAATTAATTTTCAATTCAAAACATTTTCAAAATAAAATAAAAATAAGTTTGTACCCGTTAATTTTCTATAAAAGATTTTCAATTTTTTAGTCTTAAATGTGCCAATTCATCTAATTTTTTAATTCATTTAATCTTAAATTTAACCATTCTTAAAATATCAATTTGTTATATGTAAAAATGTACCTTTTTTTAGTATAAAATGCACCCTTTTAAAAAAAAAAAATGTACAATCCTTTTTTGTTGATTTGAGAATGTATCAATGTCAAGTTTAATTGAAAAAATTTACCAATGCTATTGAGCCTAATATCTATTTCTTTTTGTGGTTTTGAAGAATGTACCACATTTTGGTGCAATAATTTTTTGGTTAATTTTGATGAATGTACCCACGTTTATATGTGTGTGTGTGTACAATATATTTGAGAGTATAATTTATCTTTTAATATAAATAACTAAATTTCAATTTTTAATTTTAAAAATATAATAACCGACATAGAAACACATTATTACATTAATGTTAGAGACTCCAATAAAAAATTGAAAACCAATAAGGTTTCAATCAAAGAACATTGATAACTAGAGACCGCATCCAAAGTCTCCCTTACTGAAATATAGGATGGATGAAGTCCAAATGTGGTTTTATATTCTCCCTCCAAATGTAGTGTTGAGAAATGAATTCCACATTAAAAGAAAAACCCTAGCACGTGCTTATAAGTAATGGACTACTCTATACATTGCCAATTGGTTTCATGGTAGAACCCCAATTTCTTCATGGTAACAGAGCAGGTTGTTCATGTGTCAAGCCCAACGCCCACACGTGCTTCACGTCATCCGATTGGTGTGTCCACATGTTAGGCTTGAAATATTCGCCTTGCGTGAGGGGGTATGTTGAGAAATGAATCCCACACCAAAGAAAAGAGAAACATTGCACATATTTATAAGTAATTAGACTATTCATCATATTGCCAATTGCTTTTATGTGGAACCCCAACTTCTTCATGCGGCTCTTACATGCTCTTGATAACTTTACGCGCCTTAGGAGTTTTTAGTTTTTATTTTATTTTCTTTGCCAACACATTATAAGTTACTTTGCAATTAATCTGCCGCGATAATATTTTAGTGGTCTGACTAAAATCTTTAGTACTAGCAAAAAGACGTAACAATCACAACAGCATATATGTATTGCAATATTTAAAAAAACTGTGTGTTTTGTGAGATTTGGGAAATGATAAAACTGGAAAATAAGCTGGATTTGTTGATATATGGGTCCCAAATAACTTATCCTGAATAAATAGTGTATTGTCACCACTGTTGAATTATTCTTTATTGTTTGCAGTTACAACTATTACTTTAGTTGAAATAAAAAACTATTATTTTAGTTGTAGATATCTTTCGGTGATCGATTAATAGTAGCTTATGCTAATTACGTGTTTAAAATGACATTAGTATTCTGAGAAATGTTAAGGAGATTTTATCAAAAATGGTTTTTTATGGGCTTTCTAATTCTTCACACTTCAACGTCAATTTTCATATCAACATTATAAAATATTATGCCAAATATCATTTTCTCTAGTATTTTAGTCTAGTCATATGAGATATAGCGAGTTGAAGAAAAGGCTTAACCAAGTACTACTTGCAAATTCAATACTTAATTATTAATGAATCACTGTGTGACTTAACCAAAATTTTTACATAAATATCGTTGGATAAAAATATTTTAAAAAAAAATTATAAATCAAAGAATCTATTGGAAAAGGAAAAAGAAACTCAATCTAAATTTGCCGGCACGGGACTAGGATGTGATTCATGGGACATTGGTTTGGTATACTTCATAGTCTATAGTTCAAATTCAAATAGTAATATTGAAAAAAGAGTGAAATTTGAAAAGAAAAAAGATTATGTAGATTAGGAAAAATTTAGGGTTGGCTTGAAAATGGTTAGACAATTTATAATGTATTTCTTTAGCTTTAACTTGTAATAACCAGGCGCGAAAGGTGAAGCACATATAAATCATTGTGTATACTTTGCCTCACCCCTTACGCAAAACCTTTGCTTGCTTCACCTACCTCATTTTCTTTCTTTGATCCAGTCCAGAAGTCCTCTCCTTAAAGCCTTCTTTTATAAACTTTCCTCTCATTTAATTTTCTATAAATTGCAGAAGATTTTCACACGCTTCTTCTGTTCCATGGAGTCAAATTTTCTATATATATATATATATATATATATATGTCTTTGTCAATCGGCTCAGTCCCGTTCTCTTGGACTCTATGGCCAAGAAAATTGAGGTCACCTACTGTACAATCTAATTCACCGGTCGCGAAAAAAGTAAAACAACAAAAGTTAAATGATTTTATTCATTGGATTAGATCAAACAATAAGTGACCTTAATTTTCTTAAACCATAAGATTCAGGAGAACGAGATTGTTATGTGATGTCTTTGTTACATTGGTCAAAAGAAGGTAGAACACTCAAACCCCAAATATTCCAGGATTAATACGGCTTGGCGGATGCATTAAGGGGCAAGGGGGTTAGCTGACCCTCCAAACTTCAGTGAACGTCCATGAACATCTTAGGTGCTGACCCTCCGAACTTCGGTGAATGTCCATGGATGACTTGGGTGCTGCCCCTTTAAAGGTTAGAGTTGCCCTTCATATATGCCGTTCAACTGCTTGATAAAATGCATTAGAGAGGTGTTGCCCCTTTACAGTCTAGTCATAATATTATTTACCTCTGGCTTGTTTGTTAGTTGTGATTACAATTGTTGGCAAAAAAAAAAAGAACCAAGTAAAAAACTATCCAAAAATGCAAAGTAAATGAAATGGTGATCTCAAAGAATAACAAAGCATCATCATTCTTGGACAAACATATTAATGGGATGCAATGATATCAAACATTGTTAGTGTGTTTAAGATAAGTGTGTTTCTTTGTTAAGCATTCATATGGGAGCAGCCTTGGAACATGTTAGTTACCCACGCAAATGAGGCATTAACAGGTGTGCAGTATGCCCTTCCAAATGACTTTAGGCCTACCAAGACTCGATGAAATGACGATATGCATGTTATTTCTGCTAAAAAAAATTTGCGCACGCACTGACCCCCCTAATATTATTTCCTGGATCCACCACTTCTTGTCTATCCCATAAAAATTGTTTCAAACGTTTACGTGTTTGTCTTTAGTTAAATAGAGATATTTAGTACAAACAATTTATTTAGCAAGTGTGCAAAACTCCATCAAATCACACCTTATTAATTAATTAAACTAATTGATTAATTAGTACAAAGCACACTCAAAACCCAGGTTTAAGGCCAAGTAGAATCATCGTGTTATTGGAGTAATGTTGTGCTCCATGCATGTCTAGGCAGTTTAGGTAATAATAAAAGAAAAACCCTAAACAAAACATGTTTTTATTTGTACGGACATGCACGGACCTGAAATAGAGCATGCATTCCATGGCATCATTCGTAAATTTGAGCTCATTAGGTTCGATATATATATATATATATATATATATATATATATATATATATATATATATATATATAAAACATATAAAACATGTTTTTTATTTTTGTTTTTTCCTTAATCTGAATGATAAAATCAAAAATCAGATTTTCACCTCTGCATTTTCTAATAAGGATGCAGACAAAAATACTGGTTAGGTTGTTATTTATTGTTTTTTTCTTTTTATTTTCTGTTTGCTAGGCAAGGTTTGGGATTTAAGATTTTCCTCATTCTCTCAATAAATCCTATTTTTATGATGCTTGGAAAATATGATTTAAAAACTGGCAAACCCAAAATTGAATCTGTAGATGTTCATGCAGACCTATCAATTGATTAAAACTAGATGCCATTTAAAATTGTACAAAAATAATGGAGTAATTTTGGCAATTGAAAAATTAAGACAAGGACATCCTAAAATTATATAACATTAATATCAAGTACATTTAGGGCCTGTTTGGTGTGTTTTTTTTTTTACCAAAAATCATTTTACTTTAAAGTTAAGCAAGTGCTTGGTACGTAATGTTTATTTTAAAAGCAATGGTCTTCAGACAATCTTCTTTTAAAGCAACCTACATGTTACTTTTAAAAGTTGTTTTAATAAAAAGCGGAGTTAAGCCTTTCTGAATACTTTCAATTCCTATAATATAGTTCACTTTTGAAAATGACATTGTGTAATCTTCTACATACATTTTTCCTCTTGTAGAACAATGTGACCGCCACTATTTACCACTACAATTACTAACCTTACATCCACACCGCCATTACCACCACCATCATTGCCGCTACTACTACCACCACAATTGTCACCACCACCACCACCACCACTAGCACCACAACCACAACTGCCATTACCACCACCATCGTTGTCGTCATTGTCCCCAACCACAGCCACCACCACCACCACTACCACAACCACAATTGCCACCATTGTCAACTCAACCACAACTACCATTGCCACTGCCTGCACCCCAATCACCACACGCCACTATTCTCACCGTTATTGTACCATTACTATTGTTGTTGTCATCACCATCACCATTTATGGCCCCACTGCCACAGCCACTGTTGTCGCCACCACCTATGACTGCAACCACCAACCTTACACCACTGTCGCCATCACCATCACCATCATTGCCACTGCCACCACCACCACCAACAACGCTGCAATCACCACCACTACTGTTGCCATAACTGCTACCTTTGCACCCAACCACCACACCCTATTATTGGCACCGCCACAACATATTCACCATTGACGTTGCCATCACCGCCACTACCCCTATGACTGTTGTCGTTGCCGCCACCCCTACTATGTCTATTTTTTGTTATTATATACAATTATACCACTTTTACATCATAATTTACCAAATGCTTTTGCACCATTTTTCATACTCATAACACTTTTAAGAATACAGTTTATCAAACTCTCAACTACTTTATTTTACAGCTGATTATTCTTAAAATACAACATAAGTAGTTTTTTGAAGAAGAAAAACACAACAATACCAAACTGGCCTTTAAGCTACAGACTAATCAAATGTACTTAATTTTATAAGTTAAGCTTTTTACACAAACAATGGGATCTTTACCTTCAAAAAACAATGGGATCTTTACAAAATAAATTTACAACTAGTCTCAACACCCACACTAAAATTACATAAGTTGTCACAGTTGAACTTGCCATAATTAAAACCTCGACTCATAAACAATATATGGTTCTTGTATCCACGAAGCCTATCGCCCTTGTATCTATGAAGTTGAACTTGAGATTAACTCGAACAAAATGAAGACAGCTACCAATAAATCAAAGGTGTATATCGCCCTTGTATCTACGAAGGTGAATGAGGGCAATGGGGTGTGGACAAAATGAAGGGTATTACGGTAAAATGGGGGAACATACGAAGGCTCGCCTTCTTAAGGTTAGGTCACATGATTGCCCGTGGCCGAAAATGGTCAGGTGGATATCAGACGTTGTTAACTTAATATTTCGACACGTAGCGTTTTTGGGGTCCTCTGCATTGATTGCCCTAGTTTGCCAGCCATTTTAAGGTTTTCTCCCATATCGCTCGCTTTTCTCCTATTGGTCTGTCTCTCTCTCAGTCACCACCTCCCCTCTCACGTGCCAAAATCCTCCTCCCTCTTCATGCGTATTTGAAGTGTAAACTTAATATAGGTTTAATTTTGTGAATTATTATTGAATTTAGTCTATTCTATTGGGGCTAGTTAATATTATGGTCTAGTAGTATTCCTCTTCACTTGTTAGTGAGAGGTTTTAGGTTCGATTCTCGCCAAAAGAGAATTTGAACCACATTATTGATGACCCATTATGAGACTTAGCCCACTCCCCCACCTCCTTAGCCTTTTTAATGTAAATAATATCGTTTGTTCAAAAAAAAAAAAACACATCAACTTTTTTTTATTATCTTTTTATTAGATTGTTTTTTTCTAGCTTTTAATTAGATTCTGATAAATGTCATTGCTTATTTATAGGTTTATCTTTTACTCAATTTTAGGATTAAATATCATAATTAAATACTTCTTCATTCTTATCTCAATGTTTTCTTTTAACTCAATCACATGTTAACTCTGTTAACTAATCTATGTTGTAGTTACTCTATATATCAGCATGTATGAATTTATACATGTATGGAAGATGAAATTTCTTTTTATGGATGATAGGTAGATTAATTTTTATTTATTTTTGTAGATACCTTTATCACATGTTAAATGTATTTTATCAACATATTGTATATGTATCATATATGTCATATAAATTTTCTTTTAACTATTTTCATGAAAGAGGTTATATCTAAACTACATATTAACAGAACCCTATTTGTCAACCAAAAGAGGGTGAAAATACTATTTTATCTTCTATCACAACAAAAAATTTAAGAGCAGTAACGTAATTTCACAAAACAAAATTTTGTTTTTCTTTATTTAAGCTTAACCTACATGCGATTTTAATATCTCTAATTTAAAAAATAAATAAATAAACTTCTCTCTCTGTCTCTTCTGTTAGGAGTATTAAGATTCAATGGTTATGAAATGGACAAGTGTTAAAAGATCATGCAATTAGTTAAGTTGGTTATATTGTTTCTTAGAGTGTAAGCTACAAAAACACTATTATAAATAGCTTGTAACAAATCATTGTAAGGAGATAAGAAAAGATATTACAATTCTCAACAGATTTCTCTCTCTAAACTTCTATCTTTCACTTCTCTCTCTATTTCGTTCTTTCTTCTTCTTCAATAACTTCTGATGATTAACATGGTATCAGAGCCAGGAGGCGGGCCCGTACTGCCACGTGATTGGGTGGGTCCCCTTTGGCCCCGCGCGATGTTCACGTAGGCCAAAGATGCCACGTGTTTGGGTGGGTCCCCAATGGCCCCGCGTGATGGGTGAGTCCCCAATGGCTCCACGTGGTTGCCGATGTGGATTTTCACGTGTGACCCATAAATGGGGTCTCACGTGCGGGGGAGTGTTGGAACCCCAATGTTGTCCCACATCGGCCAGAGGGCCCAAATGAAAATGCTTTAAATAGAATAACCCCTCTCCAACTAACACCGAGGCCTTTTGTGATAAAACCCCACACTTGAGGATTGTGCAGGTGGTTAAGTGGGGACAATATCGGTGTTGTTGGAGTGGGCCCTCGGCCCGTTGACCTCACTCTCACGTTCTCTCTCACTCTCTTCCTCCCTCATTCAATTGTGTGTGGACATATACTAGTTTAAATTTTGAGTAAAGATGCATAAATCAAGAAATTTAATTAAATTTAAAAAATAGAAAAACTGGACTAAGTCTAACAACAGCTCAAATTTTTGGTCTTGAATCAAAGTACCCATTTTTTTTTAATCTATTTAGAATATTGTCATGTGACGTTATTGTCTCATCTAAATTATAACACTTGTGATTTTTTTTAATTAAATAAACTTTAAAAATCAGACATACCAATATTGCAAAAGGAGAACATATAAAGGATGAGTTAATTACCATGATGATGTTCTAATCCAATATAATAGTGTGTGTAAGTTTATCTTCACATACATGACATTCCATTATTAAAACTAGATGTTACATAAATAGCAGTGAATTTGTTTCATGTTAATTGTTCTCATGTCGTACGTAGTAATATAATGTTTCGGTGTACATAAAAATTTATACACTCAATTGTCGGATTCCTTCTGCTCAATTACTCTGTCTTATCATTGTTAACCCAATTAGAGTGAGAAAGAGAAGGAGAGAGAGAGAGACTGAGATTATTGAAGATGGTAATAATGTTGAGCTCATAACTATGAAAATACATTGAATTATATAGAAATAGGAAAATTAGAAAAATAAAACTATATATAAAAAGCAAAAGAGGAAGCTTTTTGCACCCATTGTTGTTGTAGTTGTTTTTGCTAGAGAGAGAGAGTCAGATAATTTGATTGGGGAATAGATAAGGAATTCTAGAGAGAGAGAGAGAGAGGGAGGAGAGAGGGAGAGATGGGAAGAGGGAGGGTGGAATTGAAGAGGATAGAGAACAAGATCAACAGACAGGTGACCTTTGCGAAGAGAAGGAACGGACTTTTGAAGAAAGCCTACGAGCTTTCCGTTCTTTGCGATGCCGAGGTTGCTCTCATCATCTTCTCCAATAGAGGAAAGCTGTACGAGTTTTGCAGTAGTTCAAGGTTCTCTCTCCTTTTTTTTTTTTTTTTTGTTATTTCACCGAAACAACTAAACCCCCGCTTTTTCCCTCCCTCCATTTCTATACCATTTCGGCTATCGCAATTTCTCCCACACGCATACATATATACACTCTCTTTCTCTCTTATTTCTCACAAAACTTATTAATTAACTATTTATTTATTTGATTTAATTTCAATTGTTTGTTTGTTTGTTTCTTCTTCTATGATTTCTGGAGTGCTTTTTTGGATCTCCAAGGCGTTTGCTTGCGTGAACATTTTTTGCTGTTTTCAGTTTTCTCTTGCTGAATCATGAGTCTTCATCATCAGCAGCAGCGCTTTGACAAAAGCTCCCTCGTGAAGTTTTTTTTTTTTTTGGTTTAAAAATTTTAAAAATGTCGCCTTTTGTGTTAAATTGTTGAAATTTGATGACTTTTAGCGGCGGTTTTTTTGTTGCCGTTTTGGTGAATGTCTCGGTGTTTTTAGCAGGTTGAGTGTTTCTGCTTCGGCATTGCTGTTAGATCTGCAACAGGAAATAAAGATAAACCCCATCAAAAGAAGATCTCTCATTTCTCATCACTCATCACTCACTGTTTTTTTTCACTACTCTCCATCGATTAAATCCTAGCTAGCTCTCTCTCTCTAAACTCTCTCTCTATGCTTTAACTTCAGTGAACTGGGTTTTCCCCAAGCCCTTGCCTATTTCTCTCTCTCTCTCTCTCTCTCTCTCTCTCTCTCTCTCTCTCTCTCTCTCTATACTTTAACTTCTGTGAACTGGGTTTTCCCGAATCCCTTGCCTATTTCCTTTTCTTAATTTGCTTTCTCTCTCTCTCTCTCTCTCTCTCTCTCTCTCTCTCTCTCTCTATGGTTTAACTTCTGTGAACTGGGTTTTCCCCAAGCCCTTGCCTATTTCTTTTTCTTAATTTGCTCTCTCTCTCTCTCTCTCTCTCTCTCTCTCTCTATACTTTAACTTCTGTGAACTGGGTTTTCCCGAATCCCTTGCCTATTTCCTTTTCTTAATTTGCTTTCTCTCTCTCTCTCTCTCTATGGTTTAACTTCTGTGAACTGGGTTTTCCCGAAGCCCTTGCCTATTTCCTTTTCTTAATTCTCTCTCTCTCTCTCTCTCTCTCTCTCTCTCTCTCTCTCTCTCTATGGTTTAACTTCTGTGAACTGGGTTTTCCCGAAGCCCTTGCCTTTTTCCTCTTCTTAATTTGCTCACCCTAACTTTAGCTTCACTCAATCATCTCATTTTTCTTTTCTTTTGTTTGTGATTTTTTATCATAAGAGCGACCTGATCGATCCAAAAGCCTTTGGATCAGCATTTTAAGCTTTCTGATCAGCCAGCTTAGTAAATTAGTATCAGGTTTTCGACTCCGTTTTGTTCTTCGCCAGGCCCTCTCTTCTCTCTCCAAAAACCTAGCTGCTCAATATTTAGCTAGGGTTTTGTTTTACCAATTTCCCTTCTTTTTTTTCTATTAACAAATTGTTATACTTTGGGGAATTTTCAACTTAATTAACTATTCTATTTCAGGTCTCAGCTGGTTCTCATCTCTGTTCTTACACTGAAAATTTAGGGCGAGAAATTTTTCTATTTAAAAAAAAATTAAATTGAGTTTCCTGGAAATATTAATCCAAAAGCAAGAACTTAATTACCCGGTTTTTCCAGTTCCTCATTTGGGTCCATTAAATATACAAGATTTCCCTTGTTTACCACTGGATTAACTTCTCCCTCTCTCTGAAAGACAGATGGTTTTCAATCACATTTTGACATCGAGTAATTAGTACTAAATATCTGCAATTTCTGCCTTGGATCTGACTTTACGTCAAAAATAACTTCTGAATTTTCGACTTGCTTAATTATTACCAGTGCTCTCTATCTTATCTCAGTAAAATATCTCTTTGTACTTGCACGTATTTTTAGGGCTTAATATTTTCTCGTACAAGTTCATTATTTAAGCTTAATTTCTATGAGATTGGCTTGATTTTGTCCTTTTTTTCAATTTTTTTATTTTTGTTTTTTGGTTTCTCAAATGCATGGTAATGTAAAACCTTCTTAGATCTTGTAGTACCAACTAAATAATAAAGTGTTTGTCTTAATTACGTAATTATTCAAGTGTTTTAAGTAAATTTGTACATTATGTTAGATAATATGAAATATGTAAGCTTGAGAAGTAGAGCTTTATAAGAAATATTTACTTAATTATTGTATAAGGTTTAAAGGTATTACAATGAAGTAGGCTCTCCATAAACATTAATCTTATTCAGCTAACGACAAATTTTTAGGGTAAGACTAAATTGACATCTTAATCTTTTGAATAATCCTATAGAGTCTTGTATATGGACGAGGAATTTCCTGCTTGCTTTTGCTAATTATATGTTTTCCTACATAAAGTGAAGTGACGTTCTAGGATTCATGCAACCGACCCTACTTAGTCATATGAGGCATTGTTGTTGATGTTTTATGTTTTCCTACACACATACAAATATAATTACCTGGCTTGTGATCCATCAATTCATATTTTGTATGATTTATGCCCTTCAAATAATGTTTTACATGTGTGTTTATGTTGTTGTACAGCATGCTCAAAACTCTTGACAGGTACCAGAAGTGCAACTATGGAGCACCGGAGACAAATTTATCTACAAGGGAGGCCTTGGTAATACATTCAACTCAGCTAATTAGTTTAGATGGAGTTTCTTGCTTGTTACCCTACATAACAAGAAATATTGAGGGGATACAAAAGAAACCAAACTACTGGCAAGAAAACATTGCATCATGACAAGGATTAATTTCAAGCCTATGGATATATAGAATGTTTTCAAGAGAGTACAAATGAAAAATGATACTATTTATTAGTGGTTTTTTACTTTTCAAGTAAGCTTATTGGTACTAACTGTATATACATTGTTGGCCTATTGACTAATAACAGCTTGGGAGTTGTTTGATAATCATTTCATTTTTAGTTTTCAGTTTTCAAAAATTGAAAACGAAATGATTATCATACGACCCTTAGTTTTTTAAGTCTAGCAAAATTGTCTAACATGAATTTTGAGTTATAAATGGTTCTATGGAGTCCATATTGAGTTCAAAACTTCTAAACGGCACCCATCCCGGACCTCACTAATTTGTTAACCGATAAGGTGGCACTGCACTTATATGTTATTTACATTTGTCTGTCTCTTCTCGTGTAAGATAGATGCACGTAAAGGAGGGTGTTAATTGATATACATAGTTGACTCATTTTCTAATTAGGGGTTTGGTTATTTTCTAACTACTACTTGTTTCTCTCTCCCTATCTTATTGTTATTTCATAGCTTGATGTTAGTAAAAGACAAGCCCAACATTTTTCTCTGTATTGATGTATTTACTTATACAAATACTTCACTGTTTGGGATTCAAAGAAGCGTAACTTTTTTTCTTGATATTAAAGAATCTTAGTGTAGGTATTAGACCAAAAATCTGATTAAGGTATCTTGTAGGAAAGGTTTTGGATCAAATATATGTATGACAACCTCCTAATTCATATATCTGTATATCTTTATATTGTTTATCTTTGACCTGAATACATCCTACTTCTCCTGGACCATATGCAGGAATTGAGTAGCCAGCAGGAGTATTTGAAGCTCAAGGCACACTTTGAATCCCTACAACGAAACCAAAGGTTATTGTCTTTCCGACCTTCAGTTATATAAAACGTTAAAGGCTAAAAATTAGGTTTACTAAGTACTAACTTTCTTGTTACTACCTTAGGAATCTCCTTGGAGAAGATCTTGGCCAGTTAAGCAGCAAAGAGCTTGAATCACTTGAAAGGCAGCTGGATATGTCGCTGAAGCAGATCAGATCGACACGGGTACCTTACCTCATCACCACCTTACAATTTAAACTGATTTAACATATTGTCTTTTTCTCAATGATTCCTTGAACATTTGGCTGTTTCAAGGTTTTTATTATTTTGCGCTAGATTTTCATGTATTGTCAGGTACTCCATAAACTTTTCTAACTTTTTGTGATATTTGACACTGCTTGCATCATGTTGTATTTTGAAAAATATGAAGTGAATGAGACGTGTGCATAAAATCCATGAAAAATCATCCTTCATTGCTAAAAAAAGAGAAGAAAAAAAGTTTACCTAGTGTATATAGAGACTGGGAATCCAAAACCAAGAACACGAAACAGATTTTCTGAATTGGCTCCAAGTGAAGCATGAATGACTTAAACTGATGTATCTTGGTATTCTTATGTTACAGACCCAATGCATGCTGGATCAGCTCACAGACCTTCAGCGAAATGTATGAGGACACATATATCCTTACGTATTTTCATTTGAGTTTACTCTTCCCATCTTAACCAACTGAAAGTTTTTGTGCTTTTCGCAATGCATATCCTCCTCATCCTGTACATTTATTTATTTATTTATGGTTTTGATTTTTGCACAGGAACACGTACTAAACGAAGCAAACAAGACCCTGAAACAAAGGGTAGGCAAACGACAATAATTTTCAGCAATTTGGTTTTGAAAGATTATAACTTTCAGCAATTCCGAGTTGCAGGGCAGTAATTAAGTTGATTTTGTTTTCAGACGTTGCATGTACCTGACTTTTTGGGTGATCATGCTTTGCAGTTGTTTGAGGGATACCATGTAAATGCACTGCAACTGAATGCAAATGCCGACGAGTACGGCCGCCAACAAGCTCAGGCGGCGCAGGGTGATGGCTTCTTCCATCCCTTAGACTGCGAGCCCACGTTACAGATTGGGTAAGTACTTGTACTGCATTAATTATAATATAATTAAACTCCCTAAGTTACATAATTAAGGAAACCATTTTTGCCTCCAAACCTGATTAAGTCTATACTGAACTTCAAATCTCCTCTTGTCTGAACCTAGAAGATGGATGCCAAGAAATACAAGTATTTTTTTAATTATTATATATGCAGGTCTGGGTTTTCTGGATTTAATTAGCCTCTATGCTAAACCCAGTTAATTAGCATTGTAGTTAAGGTGAACATCACTACACCTGGGGGTTTATGGTTTGAATTAGGCCACTAATGGGCCTTTTACGCACTCAATTTTGTACAACTAATGTCAGTGACTATTGTACGTTTAAGATCCAGATTATGGATCCGGATAATATTCTCTCTCTCTCTCTTTGTGGGTTGAGTTGAGTGATCTTTCTCATTGAATTAATGTATCTGTTAAATTTTTGCAGATATCAGAATGATCCAATATCCGGGGTGACAGCAGGTCCAAGCGTGAGTAATTACATGGGAGGATGGTTGCCATGATAATAAGTGTGTGTATGCATGCATGGTCATCAACAACAGCAGCAGCATCTAGCCATGCATGGTATTTGCAATTAATATTGATAAGCAAGATACAATTTATGCATGTCTGTTTTTTATGTTTGATTTTTATTTGACCAAAACGGATCAACGATGATGATCAATTCTCTGTAATTGTATGGATTTATGCCATAATTAACTCTGGACCTTTAAGAGTTGCCAACAATTGTGCGCGCGTGCTATTTTTTCTTAGCTTAATTTCCTTTGCAATAATCACTATATATAAAAGTATATCGCTTTGCATATGACAATGAGGTTTCTGTTTGTGTCATATCATCTGGGCATTTTTTTTAAAGTTGTGCAAGGTTGTCTAACCAATTTGTTCTAAGGGTGTAATCTCGGTCTTTCGGCCGAGTTTTGTTGGTCTTAGCCCTGTTTTTTGGCTCCATAGCGATCGGATCTGCCTCAAATACTTTGGGGCAATCTGCCGATGCTTGGTTTTTTATTCGGTCATTACTGTTGCACGTTGAGGAAGCTCAGATTTACTCGTTTGTGTTTTAATTTAATTGTTTTATTTGGTGTGGGTAGTGCTATCTACGCATCCCTCTCAATTTTCGACGGTCTGGTCAAATGAATTGAAGAATATCAATGACAAAAAACTAACAAGGGTGTGTGAGAGATAAAATGTTTACTACTCGTAATTGAAATTAGAACGTGGAGAGGGATTTCGATTACGAATTACTCGAATGTTTACAAATGAAAACGTACGGGTGGATTCCTCCACACAATTATCAAAGATTTGTTACTTTTGGAGGAATTTGACTCTTATTAGTATTTGTGAGGTAGAAGCGTTGAGGCACTAGGGTTAACTGCGGCCTGGACTGACTGGGCTGGAGAGCCTGACCAAATTTCAGGCCCATGCAGTAGAGCTGCCTCGTACTTCCGCAACATTTGGGAAATAGGATTTGGGTTTTTTTTTTTTTGCTTCAAACTTGAAAAAGACGACGAAGTTGCGTGTCAATGTTCTTGCCACGATACAAGACAAAGACGATCGAGATTCGAGAGCACAACTTTATGGAAATAGATCATCTCTAGATCCATTCCTTTTAATTCATCAAATCAGAAAATTCGTGTCATTGAAATTTTATCTAACGGCTGCAAACAGAGGTCCACTTTAAAAGTTATAATAACTTCAATGGTTGGATCAATTTTTAATGACACAAATTTCCTGATTTGGTAGATTAGGAGGAATGTATTCGGAGATGATCCATTTTCCAACTTTATAGACACAAATGTCAATCGTTGTATTGACAAAAGGGACATAATTCATAAACAATGAGGAGGTGGATATTGGGAATCTAAGACATAAGGAAAACGTTTCATATCATATCAATATCGAAGATTTGTGAATATATGTGTAGTCAAAGCGAGCGACCATGAAATCTTGTCACTTAATCATCGATGTTAATTTAACAACATGTCTGTTCAGCTAAACAAGAAAAGTTTTAGAACCTATTAACTGGTGAAGGGTGGTTCATATTAGCCACCAAATTCACGTGCAAGAAGAAAATAGAACCAAGCTCACCCAGAAATTACACTAGAATTTTCTCCTTCAATTATAGATATCGTCGTTGCACGGGTCAGCCGGTTGAGGCCTCCCACGGCCAAATATGAATCAGGTGTCGCGAAACCAACTTTTAGGAGTATCAATTCTACATTGAAAAAATAAGAGACTTTGTATATGTTTATAAGTAGGTGGACTATTCTTTATATTGTTAATTGATTTTATGTTGAAAACTCTGCCAACTAATCACATGCAACTAGATTATAGATTTTTTTTTTTTGTTTGGCAAACAATATGTTTTCGTGTTTAATTAATCTATTAGTTTCAATGAATTTTTTTTATTTAGAGTTTACTAATTTAAGCAAGCATTGTACTAGTTATCGTTTTGACCAAATATAAAGGCATTCGCTAGTTGGTAGGTGGTGTAATCTTCTAGGCAGTTCGATTAAGCGCTAGATTGCGACTCGAAATGGCTCTCTTTCCCCTCTGGTTAGGGCAACAATCGACGTTAATTTTTAATTAAATTGCAAGATTTATGTTAAGAATCTTTTAACATGAGACCTTTTATGTAACAGCCCATCCCGGAAAATTATTCTCGAATGTGTGAAAAGACTAAAATGCCCTTGGACGTTAATTAAGGTACGTGTGTGTTTAAGTTTTGGGGGTGGCCCAATTGTTTTGGTTAGTTGTATTTGGACAACACACACACATCCTCATCCTTCTCTCTCTCACTCTCCTGTGGAGTTCTCTCTCTCCCACATACCCTCTCTCTCCTTCTCTACGTACGGACACACCCATAACCCTTGCAAACCTTACAGATCGAGGGTGTTGAGGACACCATTGTGTTCCTGAGGTCCATACGAACTCATTGGTACCCATTTCAGGTACGGATACCTTTGAAAACCCTAGTTTCTCATAATCTCCGATTTGTGCACTGTTCATGTACACGTAATTATTGATGTTTTTGGAAATTTGAAGCTTATAGGAAGCTTATTGAGGTCCTTACGAAGCTCGGAGTTCTTCATTGGAAGAAATTGGACGTCGGAATCGCGAGATCGGAGAGTTTCAATTTCGGCCGAAATTTTTGAGGCTTTTTCCGGCGAATCCCCGGCGAGTTGGGGGTTGAGTCAGGTATGGTTGTGTTCATCTTTGTGAGATCTTCATTTTGGTATAAAGTACGTAGAAAATGGTGCAAAAATGAAGAAGAAACCATAGTTGGAAGTTTTTACAGAAACCGGCGAACAGTCGCCGGAGAAGACATAGAATATTCTGTCAGTTTTGACAGAATATGCTAACGCCGTCAGTTAGTTTGGACGGTTTCCTTTGGGTTTTAACGGAATATTCTGAGGAATATTCCTGACAGTGTTAACTGACGCCGTCAGTGTGCAGGTCACGTGGCCGCGCGTGGGGGCGCGTAGGGCCGTGCCCTTGCCGACGCGTGGGTGGTCAGAAAATTTTTCTAAAAATATGGGGATGATCCTGAGATTGTGTAGATCACTGTGGTATATTCATATACCCAAATTAAGCAATATATGAGAAGTTATTAGCCAGTTTTGTTTATGTGCTTAAAATGACGTTGTTATAGTTATTTCTCATATAGGCGAGACCTATCCGGAGGACGAGCGTAGCCAGGCTAGGCACGAGGGTTACAACCCGGCTACTTATTAGTGAGTGGGCTTTTGTTTTCAGTATATACCTATATACTTGCTTTTCCCAGAAAATGAATTTAAAGAATTATATGATATGAGATGCCATGCAAAGTATCTATTTATTTTAATTATGCATTAGCGATTGCATATAATAATGTTGGTGTTGCGGACGCACAAGTAAGTGGCAGGTAAGTTTATATACTGGTTATGATGAGAATGAATGATGTGATGTGATGTGAGCTCATAAACCTGCACCTTGATATTAGTGTTCTCGCCCAGAGTTAGCGGCATAGTCTTTCACGTGATGTTCACCTCCCGCACCGTATGCTCGCCTTGGATCCAAGTTAGGTGTACAGTCCTGTCGAATAGACCACTATAGGTGGGTTCGACTCGTAGGTGACCCGCGAATCATTCGCACAGTCTTCACGTGATTGTAGCACTAGAGCATATTATTCTATATACAGTGATGTTGTGCAGACCACGAGAGATGGTATTGATGTGTGTGCAAGATATACGATATGATTGAGTTGATTATGAGCTATATGATATGATAAGAATGTTATGAGCTATATGATATGATAAGAGTGTTATGAGCTATATACAGCCGAGGGCTGAGTTGATTAACTAGTATTCAATCACATTCACAGAGTTATGATTTGGCATTCAGTTATGATACTTTGGCATGACATACATACATTCATACATACATATTTTCCAGCAGGATTTCGAGATTTATATATATGAGTATATACTTTATTTCTAGGAAATTATACAGGTTTTACGGAGAAGGATTATAACTTTTGAGAAAAGAAAAGGTTTTGAAAATATTTGTTTTTGCCCACTTATGCTTTCTGTTTTTCGCCCTTCCAGGTATTAGGCAGTGTTCGTTGGTGGCATATGAGGAGCTCATCGGACGTTCTGACAGAATTCACTTATGTAGGACCACCTTCGGGTGTTATCTCTATTTAGTACTTTCTGCTTGACTGCACGTAGACCATTTATGCTCTGGTTGTTTAAATCATCTTAATTCTCGCACTAACACACTATCTTGATTTGGGTTGCTGGTTGCATGGTTTTAATTTGTTCGTATCTTTCTGATTAATCTTGCTTCCGCACTGTGCACATGGTTACGTCACTCTCACATGACGGCCAGCACGTCCCACTTTCGGGTCGGGGTGTGTCAGTTTGGTATTAGAGCATAGGTTTGGCAATCCTGCATATCTTGTGAATATTCTAATTATCTTGGTGTTTATGTCAGAACTATGCCGCCTCGTAGAGAGCCACGTCGTTCAGCTGAACCTAATTTCCCTAACATAGATCAGTTAGGGGAAGCTATATCGAGTGCTATTCAGTCAGTTATTCGGCCGCCACAACGCACCCCTCTGGAGTCGGTTCATAATTTGAAAATAACCACTTTTGTGGGGAATGAAGGGCCCGAGGGTTCAGAGAAATGGTTGATGCATATTGAGAAGACTTTTAGGCTGATGCAGAGTCAGGGGAGTCTATCTCCGGACAGATGGGTCGAGACGACTTCATGGTTTTTGGGTAAGGAACCAGCTTCATGGTGGGGGTAGTTGGCTGATGAGTTACCCCAGGAGGAATCTAAAGATTGGGAGGTATTTAAACAGTTATTCTATAAGAGATTCATTCATTCTGCATACATTGATCGTAAGAAACAGTAGTTTACTAGTTTGAGGTAGAAGAAGTTGTCAGCTAATGAGTACTACAGGAAATTTACTGATTTATCTCGTTATCATCCGGAAGTTGTTACTAATCCGGTTGAGATGCTACGTCGTTTTAAATTGGGTACTAAGAAGAAATGGCGTACCATTGCGACTCTGTACCATTTATCATGAGTTTTATGAAGCTTTACTTCATATTGAGGATTTTGAGAATTTGCCCAGCGACAGCGAAGAAGAAGAGAAAGATGGGAATCAGAAGAAGGATAAGGGTAAAGGTCATTTCTCACATGAGCCTCGCCAGACTCAGAACTTTAAGCATAGTGTGGCTAGTTTTAGTCAAGGTTCTAAAAAATGCTAGGCGCTAGTCGGGCGGCGGGCTAGCGCCTAGGCGGATTTAGGTAAATTTCTTGTATATCTTGTAAATAAGTGCATATTGACACCTAAAAAAAAAAAAAAACTATACTTGTATGGATAATAAAATAATGATAAAATGCAAATTAGGTACACTATTTCCATAAGTATTGGATGAACTTGTAGTTAATCCATCATATGCAAATTAGATACACCATTTCCATAAGTATACCACCATGAAACCAAAAAAGAAAAAAGCACACAATTAATAAAATAAAAAAAAAAAAAAAAACCTCCTAAGACCGCCTAGGGCCACCTAGGACCGCCTAGCCCGCCTACCCGCCTAGCCCCAATCCGATTTTTCAGCCCGATTTGCCCAAAAACGCCTCGGTTGCTAGGCACCCAGCGCCTAGGCGGCCGCCTAGGGCGTTTTTTAGAACACTGGTTTTAGTTCTTCCAGTAGAGGTTTCAGTTCCACAGGTCAGAGAGGAAGTGGTAGGTTTTTCGGAGGTTCCAGATTCCAGAGGCAGGGGAATTTTGGTAGAGGAAATGCACCCTTGTGCCGTAGGTGCAATAATCGACATTTCGGGAAGTGTCGAAGAGGTAGTAGTGGTTGTTACACTTGTGGTCAGGAAGGACATCTAGCTAAGTTTTGTCCTCAAGGCCAGCAGAGGCCTCAGCAGCCTTCTTTACCACCGCCAGTTCCAGCTCAGTAGTTTTCAAGACAAGGTGGTTATACCCAGATGGGTCGTGGTGATGCATACCATTATCAGGGGGATTCCGTTCCTTATTCTTCGGGACAGTACCAGTACCCCTAGGATCCCTATCAGCAGGGCAGTTATGGACAGTATTCAGGAGGATATATGCCTCCACAGCAGTACTTTGGAGGATATATGCCTCAACAGCAATATTCAGCTGGTGGATCACAGTGGCATTCTGGAGGACAGCCTCGGCAGGTTGATGCTGCTACCAGTGGAGTTGGGTTTTCGAGACGACACAGTCAGTCAAGACAGGGGCGTAATTCTCAGGGGCGAAGAGTTCATGCCAGCAGAGGCAGAGGAAGAGAGCAGACCCATGGACGTATCAACAACCTTTCGCTGCAGAATGCTCAGAATAATCTGGACTTGATCACACGTTAAATATTCTTGGTCATTATGCTAAAGTGTTGATTGACTGTGGTGCTACTCATTCGGTAATTTCTCATACATTCGCTCAATTGACACAACCTCAATCTTCACCTCTTGGGTATGAGTTGGAATTTGCTATGCCTAGAGGGGAGAAGTGTTATGTAGATTATGTGTATCCAGGTTGTCCCGTATTAGTGGAGAATGTGGTTATGCCTGCTAACCTCACTCCGTTAGACATTGTGGATTTTGATGTGATTTTAGGCACAAATTGATTGCATTACAATCGTGCCCATATTGATTGTTACGGGAAATCAGTGACCTTCCATCGTCCTGGATTACCTGAGGTTACTTTCTTTGGTGAACCTAGTGGATTGAGGCATGGTATTATTTCTGTTGCAAGAGCCAAAAAGTTACTAAAGAAAGGTTGTTAAGGGCACTTGGCTCACGTGGTACTAAATGATGATGCTCCGGTTAGTGTGGAGAATGTCAAGGTGGTCAGACATTTTTCTGGCGTTTTCCCTGATGATTTACCTGGATTGCCGCCAGATCGTGATGTGGAGTTCGTTATTGATTTACTTCCAGGTACTGATCCTATTTCTTTAACTCCTTATCGTATGGGTCCTGCCGAGTTAAGAGAATTGAAGATTCAGTTACAAGGGTTAGTTGATAAATGTTTCATTCAGCCTAGTTCTTCACCTTGGGGAGCCCCAGTTTTGTTTGTTCGGAAGAAAGACGGAACTTTGAGGCTTTGCATTGATTATAGGCAATTGAATCGGGTAACGATTAAAAACCGTTATCCCTTACCTCGTATTGACGATCTTTTTGATCAACTCAGAGGTGCCTGCGTATTTTCTAAGATTGATCTAAGTTCTGGTTATTATCAGTTGAAGATCAGGAGCGACGATGTTCCTAAAACTGCTTTCATGACTCGTTATGGTCATTATGAGTTTCTCGTGATGCCATTTGGATTGACGAATGCACCAGCAGCTTTCATGGGTTTGATGAATAAGGTGTTTCAGCAGTATTTGGATAGATTCGTCATTGTCTTCATTGATGACATTCTGGTGTATTCTAAGTCGAAGGCAGACCATGTTCGACATCTTACTTTAGTGTTGAAGAAGCTGAGGGAACACTGATTGTATGCCAAGTTCAGTAAGTGCCAATTCTGGTTAGAACAAGTTGCTATCTTGGGGCATGTTGTTTCAGCTCAAGGTATTCAGGTAAACCCTCATAAGATAGCAGCTGTGGAGAATTGGGAACAGCCAATAACCGTCACCGAGGTACAGAGTTTCCTTGGTTTAGCATGTTATTATCGGCGATTTGTTAAGGATTTCTCAGTTATGGCTTTACCACTAACGAGGTTGACCAGGAAGGAAGTTAAATTCGAGTGGGATGATAATTGTGAACATAGTTTCCAGCAGTTGAAGTATTATCTCACTCATGCTCCTGTTTTGACTCTTCCTGATGATAGTGGTAATTTTGAGATTTACAGCGATGCTTCTTTGAATGGCTTGGGATGCATGTTGATGCAGCATGGTAGGGTAATTGCTTACGCTTCGCGTTAGTTAAAGCCTCACGAGATGAATTACCCTACACATAACTTAGAGTTAGCAGCCATTATTTTCGCTTTAAAGATTTGGAGACATTATCTCTATGGTGAGAATTGTAGGATTTTCACAGATCACAAGAGTCTCCAGTACCTGTTCATGCAGAAAGATTTGAACATTCGTCAGCGGAGATGGATTGAGTTGTTAAGTGACTACAATTGCATGATTGAGTATCACCCTGGACATGCTAATGTGGCGGCTGATGCTTTGAGTATGAAATCCCAAGGTCGGGTTAATGTTTTGTATGCTTCTTGTGTTCCTCTTCTTGTAGATTTAAGGTCTACTGGAGTGAAATTGGAATTGGAAGAACAAGAAGAAGCTGTGGCAGAACAAGAAGAAGCCTTACTTGCTAATTTCCAAGTTAGGCCTATTCTGATTGTTCGTATACTCGAGACTCAGATGAATAATGAAGAGATTCAAGAGCTAATTCATTTGAAGAATCAGGGGAAAAAGAAAGATCTCAGAGTTAGAAAGACGGATGACATGCTTATGTAAGAGAATAGGATGTACGTGTAGAAAGACGGATGACATGCTTATGCAAGAGAATAGGATGTACGTGCCAAATAATGAGGAGTTAAAGAAGGCAATTCTTGATGAGGCACATATCTCAGCTTATGCGATGCATCCAGGAGGAACTAAAATGTATCATACCATTAGGTCATTTTATTATTGGCCAGGTATGAAAAGGGAAATTGTAGAATATGCAAGCAGGTGTATCGTGTGCTAACAGGTTAAAGCTGAAAGGAAGAAGCCGTTTGGTTTGTCATAGCCATTTCTCGTTCCACAATGGAAATGGGAAAATATCACTATGGATTTTGTGTACAAGCTTCCTCGTACACAAAACGGCTATGATGGAATCTGGGTGATTGTAGATTGGCTTACTAAGTCAACGCATTTCATTCATGTGAGGGAAAAGTATTCTTTGAACAAGTTAGCTGAATTGTTCATCACAAAGATTGTGAAGTATCATGGAGTTTATGTGAGTATTATTTCAGATCGAGGTCCGAGATTTACTTCTAAGTTTTGGATAACATTCCAGGAAGCTTTGGGTTCGAGATTACTGTACAGCACGGCATATCATCTTCAGACAGATGGACAATCAGAGAGGACGATTCAGACCTTAGAGGATATGCTAAGATCTTCGGTGTTGCAGTTTAGCGACGCTTGGCATAAGCGGTTGGATTTGATGGAATTCGCCTACAACAACAGCTTCCACTCGAGCATTGGTATGGCGCCATTTGAGGCACTATATGGCAAGCCTTGTCGTACACCTTTATGTTGGTCAGAGGTTGACGAACGAGTTTTAGTGGGCCATAAGTTAGTGGAGGAAACTACTCAGAACATTCAGGTTATTAAGTCTAATATGAAAGCGGCCCAAGATCGCCAAAAGAGTTTAGCAGACAAACATGCCACTGATCGAGTGTACAAGGTTGGTGATTGGGTATTTTTGAAGTTATCACCGTGGCGAGGTGTAGTACGATTCGGGAAGAAAGGTAATCTAAGTCCTAGGTTCATCGGACCTTATCAGATCACCGAACAAGTCGGTGAAGTTGCTTATAGACTTGAGTTGCCGTTAGAACTGTCCAAGGTACACGATGTGTTTCATGTTTCCATGCTTCGTCACTATGTCTCAGATCTGTCGCATGTGATACCTCATCAACCCTTAGAGATCAGTTCAGATTTAGCTTATGATGAGGAGCCAGTGACTATTTTGGATTGGAAAGAAAAGGTTCTGAGAAATAAGACAGTGCACTTGGTGAAAGTTTTGTGGAAGAACCATTCAGTGGAAGAAGCGACGTGGGAGACAGAGGATCGGATGAGAGAGATTTACCCAAGGTTGTTTTATGAGTACTAGTGGATGGTTTTGGTTATGTAAATTTCGGGGACGAAATTTTTATAAGGTGGGTAGATTGTAACAGCCCGTCCCGAAAAATTATTCTCGAATGTGTGAAAAGACTAAAATGCCCTTGGACGTTAATTAAGGTACGTGTGTGTTTAAATTTTGGGGGTGGCCCAATTGTTTTGGTTAGTTGTATTTGGACCACACACACACGTCATCATCATTCTCTCTCTCACTCTCCCGTGGACTTATCTATCTCTCACAGAGTCTCTCTCTCATTCTCTACGTACGGACACACCAATAACCCTTGCAAACCTTACAAGGTGTTGAGGACACCATTGTGTTCCTGAGGTCTATACGAACTTATTGGTACCCATTTTAGGTAAGGATACCTTCGAAAACCCTAGTTTCTCATAATCTCCGATTTGTGCACTGTTCATGCACGCGTAATTATGGATGTTTTTGGAAATTTGAAGCTTATAGGAAGCTTATTGAGGTCCTTACGAAGCTCGGAGTGCTTCATTAGAAGAAATTGGACGTCGGAATCACGAGATCGGAGAGTTTCAATTTCGGTCGAAATTTTCGAGGCTTTTTCCGACGAATCCCCGGCGAGTTGGGGGTCGAGTCAGGTATGGTTGTGTTCATCTTTGTGAGATCTTCATTTTGGTATAAAGTACGTAGAAAATGGTGTAAAAATGAAAAAGAAACCATAGTTGGAAGTTTTTCCAGAAACCGGCGAACAGTCGCCGGCGATCTGCTACTCGCCAGAGAAGACAGAGAATATTTCGTCAGTTTTGACGGAATATGCTAACGCCGTTAGTTAGTTTGGACGAATTTCGTTGGGTTTTAATGGAATATTCCTGACGGTGTTAACTGACGCCGTCAATGTGCAGGTCACGTGGCCGCGCGTAGGGCTGTGCCCTTGCCGGCGCATAGGTGGTCGGAAAATTTTTCTAAAAATATGGGGATGATCATGAGATTGTGTAGATCACTGTGGTATATTCATATACCCAAATTAAGCAATATATGAGAAGTTATTAGCCAGTTTTGTTTATGTGCTTAAAATGACGTTACAGTTATTTCTCATATAGGCGAGACCTATCTAGAGGACGAGCATAGCCAGGCTAGGCACGGGGGTTACAACCTGGCTACTTATCAGTGAGTGGGCTTTTGTTTTCAGTATATACCTATATACTTGCTTTTCCCAGAAAATGAATTTAAAGAATTATATGATATGAGATGCCATGCAAAGTATCTATTCATTTTAATTATGCATTAGCGATTGCATATAATAATATAATAATGTTGGTGCTGCGGACGTACAGGTAAGTGGCATGTAAGTTTATATACTGATTATAATGAGAATGAATGATGTGATGTGATTAGAACTCATAAACCTGCACCTTGATATTAGTGCTCCCGCCTAGAGTTAGGGGCATAGTCTTTCACGTGATGTTCACCTCCCGCACCGCATGCTCGCCTTGGATCCAAGTTAGGTGCACAGTCATGTCGAATAGACCATTATAGGTGGGTTCGACTCGTAGGTGACCCGCGAATCATTCACACAGTCTTCACGTGATTGTAGCACTAGAGCATATTATTCTATATACGAGAGGTGGTATTGATGTGTGTGCAGGATATATGATATGATTGAGTTGATTATGAGCTATATGATATGATGAGAGTGTTATGAGCTATATACAGCCGAGGGCTGAGTTGATTAACTAGTATTCAATCACATTCACAAAGTTATGATTTGGCATTCGGTTATGATACTTTGGCATGTCATACATACATATTTTCCAGCAGGATTTCGAGATTTATATATATGAGTATATACTTTATTTATGGGAAATTATACAGGTTTTACGGAAAGGGGTTATAACTTTTGAGAAAAGAAAAGGTTTTGAAAAGATTTGTTTTTGCCCACTCACGCTTTCTATTTTTCGCCCCTCCAGGTATTAGGTAGTGTTCGTTGGTGGCATACGAGGAGCTCATCGAACGTTCTGATAGAATTCACTTATGTAGGACCACCTTCAGGTGTTATCTCTATTTAGTACTTTCTGCTTGACTGCACGTAGACCATTTATGCTTTGGTTGTGTAAACCATCTTAATTCTCGCACTAACACACTATCTTGATTTGGGTTGCTGGTTGCATGATTTTAATTTGTTCGTATCTTTCTGATTAATCTTGTTTCTGCACTGTGCACATGATTACGTCACTCTCATGTGACGGCCAGCACGCCCCACTTTCTGGTCGGGGTGTGTCATTTTATAAATTTTCTGATATCTTACAATTTAATGTTAATTTTCGTACCATTATAAAATATTTTACCAAAAATATACGGTGGCAGAAAATTAATTAAGGGACTCATTTTAAAAAAGAAGTAATACTAAAGAAACTTAATTTATAAACAAAATTTAATACTAAATGACGTAATGACTGATGATTAAATTAGTACTTAAATTTTCGTTTTCTTTAACATCTGTCAAACTGCAACTTTTGCCATCGCACCGTTTTCTCGGACTCCTAATAATAAGTTTAAAAAAATATTAAATAATTATGGGATTTTTAACTTTAGTTATTTAAGAAGATTGAAATTTAAAATAAACTTGTGTTAGATCACATATTGATTATAATTCATTGATGTGTCTTTGATTCAAAATAATTAATGTGCATTTTATTTAATGTCTCCCATTAAATATTTAAATTTATTAATATACAAATTTTAATTTATTTTTTTACCAAAAAAGAGTTTTTTAATTTATTAATTTTATCTAACATTCTTCGAATTTGAAAGACTCAATTAATGTACCTAAATGTTAGTACCACAATTTGTGTACTGAAATATATTATATTGAACTAATGTATTTAAATGTATGTACCGAAATATATGCACCGAAACATATTATGTCACATCCCGGCCCGGGGCAGATCACTTCCCGAGCCCACTCCACCACCGTAGCACGATATTGTCCGCTTTGGGCCCCGACCACGCCCTCACGGTTTTGTTTCTGGGAACTCACGAGCAACTTCCCAGTGGGTCACCCATCATGGGAGTGCTCTAGCCCCCTTCTCGCTTAACTTCGGAGTTCTGATGGAACTCGAAGCCAGTGAGCTCCCAAAAGGCCTCGTGTTAGGTAGGGATGAGAATATACATTTAAGGATCACTCCCCTGGGCGATGTGGGATGTCACATATTATATTAAATTAATGTACCTAAATGTGTGCACCGAAATATATTATATTGAATTAATGTACGTAAATGTTTGTATCAAAATGTATGTACGAAAATGTGTGTACCTAAATGTATGTACCGAAATGTATTATAATGAATTTGATGTACCTAAATGAAGATGACAAAATACATCAAAATATATTATATAAAAATTTATTTAAATGATTGCAATAAAATATATTACTATAAATGAAATGAAAATAAAAAGGGTAAATGACAAAAAACTACCTCAACTATTGGTGTCACGATACTATCATACCTTATCTTTTAAAATTGACAATGTTATACCTCATCTTTAGAATTTGGTCCAATGTTATACCTTTTGTTAGCTTGACCGTGAATTTCTCAGTTAAATGCTGACGTCGCTTGATTTGGGCCCCACTTTCTATTAAAATATTAATAAATAATAATTTACCCTTAAAAAAAAACCCCAATCTTCCCTAACCCCTTCCCCTTCCCCTCTTCCTCTCCTCTCTTCTCCCCATCTTCATCTTCTTCCCCCGACCCCCTACCTGCAACCCAAAAATAAAAAATAAAAAAATCCCAGTTCGTCTTCCCCTCACACCCACCCTCGCATCCACCCTTCGCACCCATCCTCCGCACCCACCTTCGTACCCAACCTCGCACCCACCCTCTTCCCTCCTCTACACACCCCACTCCCTAAATCCACACCCATTCCCCCCATTTTCTCCGCGCCCAGGTTCTTCACCTACATAATCGCCCTGGCGAAGGGGGTTTCCCGATTCCACCTCACGAACCCGGCGATGGCGGCGTAGATGGGATATGGGGTTTTTTTTTCTTTTTTTCTTTTCTAGGTTGCAGGTAGTGGGTGCAGAGGGTTTAGGGAAGATGGAAGGGGGGAAGAAATGGGTGGTTGCAGGGAAGGGAGGGTCGGGGAAGATGAAGATGGTTTTTTTTTTCTTCTTCTTTTTTATGGGTTGCAGGTAGGGGGAAGAAGATGAAGATGGGGGGAGAAGAAAGAGAGGGGGAAATGACGAACTGAGGGTTTTGCTTTGTTTCGTTTTGTGTTTTTTTTACTTTTCTTTATTAATTTAATATTTAAAAAATATTAAATGATTTTTTTTAGTTTTTAATAATATTTTATTAATTTTTTAATAAAAAGTGAGCCCCGCCTCAAGCCACATCAGCATTTAACAAAGAAATTAACAGACAACTGACGGAAGGTATAACATTGGACCAAATTCTAAAGATGAGGTATGACATTGTCAATTTTAAAAGATGAGGTATGATAGTGTCGTGAGACCAATAGTTAAGGTAGTTTTGTGTAATTTACCCAAATACAAATTATAATGAAATAAAATTAATACATTAAAAATTAGGAAAAAAAAGAGAAATAATTAAAAAATCAAAATATAATTAATAAATGATGTTATTAATGTATCAAAAGACTAAAATTAGATTTTGATCTTACTCATGATTTTTATCTAAAAGTTATATTTACCAAGGATTAAAATGAAGTTTTCTAAATAATTAATTTGAGATGAGCTGCATTCTATACACGATCTACATAAATTATTAAGATATTGTGTATTAATATAAGCCACGCTTATCATTCTAATGCATTCAAGCAAGTTTCTTGTTATTTTTTATTTTTTTTGTCAAACTATCTTGTTAATTTTTTTTTTTTTTGTTTTTTTTTTAATGTATTCAAACATGACAACCTGAATGATTTCACAGATTCTTGTATTGTGCACATTCTATTACGATAAGCTAAAATAATGAATCAGTACAAGCAACATTAGGCAACCACTGCCTCCGGTTACATATATTATATATATATTTTATATATTCATTTGAGGGATAGAAATGCCACGTGTGTGGGGTTGAGACGTCAACAATGCCATCCAATTTTAAGAGTCTAATAATTTTGTGGATCAACTTCAATCATCTGCCTTCAACCACCAAGCAACCCAAATTTGGCTCCTTTTGGTTTAAACCATATTACTATTAACTCGTTGTGAGGTTAAGTTTATCCTTTATTTTTTTTAATGTAAATAATATCATTTGTTCATAAAAAATAAAATAAAAAGCTATCGTCTCCCTTTAATGTGCACATTTAATATAAAAATATATATAATTTATACTAAAAAATAAGTACGAAAAATAAAAACCTTATAAGTAGTTTCATTAGCTCCATGATAAAGTATTATGAGTAAACATTAGTTGCGAATTTATAAATTATGCATCCGAGTTAGAAACTCATTCCTTTAATAATAATAAATTAAAAAAAATTATATTAAATTATACACTAAAAAGAGAAAGAAGAGTTTGAACCCAGAAATGAAGTGAGGTTTTTTGGGTGTTCGGCTTATGATTTGGGAAATGGAATCAAACTCACTCAGAAATTACACTAGAATTTTCTCCTGACTCGTGAGGACTCTTTTATTTGAATCAACTCTCTATATTATCCATTGATTAGTATTTAATTCATCTCTTAATTTTAATGAATTGTTGATCTAGAGTTCAATAATTTAAGCAAGCATTAACCAAAGAAAAAGGCCTTTGCTAGTTAGTAGGTGGTCTAATCTCATAGGCAATTAGATTAAGAGCTAGTTGCGACTCGAAATGGCTTTCTTTTCCCCTCTGATTAGGAAGACAATCAAGTAATTAACTAACCTACAATCTAGACATGGAGAGTTTAAGTGTGTAAAAAACACAGCACGTTATACCAAGAATTATAATACAAGTGATCGAAATTTTTTTATTTCAATATCCAATTACTTTTGTTATGATATGTGATGTACCGAACTATATTTTCAAATGTACTGAAAAAATCTATATTGTATATTGATACAAGTCACCTTTTTTCACGTCAATGTTTAAAAACACTTGTCTTGTTACTTTTCTGTATTGTTGTAAGTCTATTCAAACGTGACAACCCCAATGATTTTACAGATTCTTGCATCGTGAACGTATATGGATTGAGACCTCAAATGTGCCATTTACTTTTTAGGAGTTTGGTAATTTTGTGGACCAACTTCAGTGATGTAGCTTCAACCACCACGCACTTAGCCAAATTTGGCTCCATTTGGTTACAAGATTTCTAAAATCATAAGCCAACACACAAAAATATAACTCATTGCGTCTCCAAGTTTAAACTCTTCTTTCTCTCTGTATATATTCAATATAAAAATATAATTTATACTAAAAAAATCAATAAATAAACAAATCTCACAAACAATAGCTTCATTTGCTCCAGGATAAAGTATTATAAATAAATACTAGTTGCGAAATTCATAATTTTTTTCTTTGACAGCCAAAATAAACGCATACAATATCTCAATATTTGTTTAAACATTTTACATTTATGAGTTTTTCTGACTTTCAAAAAAGTAAATTGTTGTAATTATTTTATAAAAAAAAAAAAAACTAATGTAAATAAATGTGCAATAATAAGATATCACGTGAATCACATTAAAAGTGAAATTTCAAACAATAATAATGTCTTCCAATTTGCCATGTAGAAAGAGCATTTTCTCAATAATTAGTGGGCCCCATACCTGCCCTTTTCTAGCTCTAAGAACAGAAACCTACAATAAAATTCACCAACAGAATCTTCTCCAGGATTTTTTTGAATGAGTATAGGAATTCGTGAATTGTGTTTGTTCATTGTAAATCGTGCAGATAGTTTTTGTAAAGTACTGTTTATGTTTATTTTTAAATAAAAATATTTAAAATAATTTCTGACTACATGATGTAGAATAAACGGACACGATTCACGGATCCCAACAATCCTCACAAAGAGAACCCGATGATACGGACTCTAAAATTCAAATCCAGAAATAATAGCAAAGTGACAAGTCATGGTCCAACAAACTCACAAAACACCTCAACTACTGGTTTTGGTTTCATTTTGAACAAACGATATTATCTACACTAAGAGAAGAGATAGGGATAAACCTCACAATGGGTTAGTAATAATATGGTTCAAATTCTCCTTTAGAAATAATCGAACCTAAGATCTCTCACTTACAAGTAAAGAATAATACGACTAGACTATAATACTAAGTGAACATTGGTTTTGATTTTCTTAACAACAAAAGAAAAAGCTTGTACCATATTTTGGCTGTAATTTTTATTATTAGTATGCAAACCGTCTCCTAATTATGCATCATCCACCTCATTTTTATTTACGCATCAAACCAACTTCCACAACTAATCCATTTTTTTTTTGGTGAAGACAACTAATCCAATTTTAATCTTACCTGTAACAATATTTTTTACTGAAGAAATATATAAAATTATGGGTGCCGTTGAATATTTATATACACAAAACCACAAGTACAAAAGAGTGAATCATTTATAAATTCAAAATTACCCACTTCTAATTAAGATTTTAAAATAAATAAATTTAATTTTAATAAAATTCCGAACAAATAGAAGAAAACTACCCACCTATAAAAATATTTTGAAATTTACGATATATATAAAGTCCGAGGCAAATAAAAAGAATCACTCGTAATTTCAAAATTACACATTTCTAATTAAATTTAAAGTAAAATAATTTAATTATAACGAAATTCCAAACCAATGGAATAGAACAAAACTGTCCACTGATAAAAAGATAAAAAATTATTTTAAAATAAAAATAAAAATTACAAGTAAAGGAACAAAATATAAACTAGCAAATTGCACAAGCGAAAGAAGAGTAAACTGGAAAATACGAAGGCGGTTGTTTGCGGGGAGAGGATAAGGTCCCACGCGCTCATCACCGACTGCAAGGCCACTCCAATCCATATCGTATTCGCCACGTGGCCACAGCTTACGTGTCGCCTTATCCCAAACGACCTCCATTGTATTTTTCTTTTTTGCTTTTTCCGGAAAAAAAGCTCAAATGGCCTCCACATTAAGCTGACTTTCCCTCTTTCTCTTATTTTCTTCTCTCTCTCTTATTTTCTTCCAATCCAAACAGCCGATTTTCCGAGGAAATAAAAGGGAAAGGGCGAGAAAAGAAAATCCGGCTCCGCATCTCAGAGATTTTGATAGAAGAAAGAAAGAAACAAACTTCCGCCTCTCAAAACTCACCACTTGGATTTTAATTATTACAAAAGGGTCCAGAAGACAAAGAACCCTCTCCAATCCAATCCCACTTCTTTATCCGATTGCCTCGATTATAGCAAAATTTCGATTTGGATTTCTCAGGAATTTAGGTTCTTAAGAATTGTTGACCTCAGACCTCAATTTTCCTAATTTTCCCGAGAAAATAAGATAGAAAGATGATGCGGCGGCAGCAGCAACAAGACCAGCAATCCAGGGTTTTCTACGAGCTGTCGGCTCTGGTTCTCAACCTCCTCCGACCTCCTCCCACGCCGATTCAATTCTCCGATAGCTCCACGGTGTTGATGCCCCCGACTTCGTCTTCGTCGTCGTTGAGGCGGCCGCCGGCGGCGTCGACGGCGCAGATCTCGCCGGCGGGATTCGCGTCGTTGATGCTGGGGATTTCGATGGCTCTGATGCTGTGCGGAACGGTGACTTTCTTCATTGGGTTCATATTGATGCCGTGGGTGCTGGGATTGGTGATGGTGTTGTACGTGGCGGGGATCCTGTCGAGCCTCTCCGTCTTGGGGAAGTCAATTCTTTGCTACGCCTCCGCCCTGTCGACGCCGCGGAAGGACATTCCTGGTAAATTTTATCCCTTTTATACTTTAGTTCTGAGCGTTGAATGTTTGGTTCTGTCTTTTGTTGGATAAATATTGATCTGCTTCTGCTCTCCTTTCCATGGTTTATGTCTTTCCTTGTTGTTGTCTGGAATATTGGTATCAAATTTGTCTGGTTTTTCGGTTTGTATAATATAATTTGTTTCCATTTGCTAAACACATTGATTTGGAAGATTATATATTCTTTAATTAGAACATCTAATTCGATTTATCGCGTTTGATTGCTGTCACAATTGTGTCAAATTTCCAACCTTCAACCACCCTATAAAACGTCTCTTCTGTGTAAACAAAATCTTTGATTGAGAAAATGATCTTTGAGTATGAAAACACCGTGAAGAAAATGTAATTGCTTTGTTTATTGGTATCCTAGGAACACGTTAGGTTTTCTAAATTTCCAATCTGTTAATTTGGGTAGTCGTAGTCCTACAAGCTTGCCGTTCCTTGATCAGGAACAGGCCGGAAGATTTTGTTTACTTTGTGAAGCTGCCAAGGAAGAGCAGCATTTCTGTTGAATAATGCTACTAGGACATGCCAATATTTATGGTTTAACATGTGAGATTTGATTTTTGGCTTGTTGACATTGAAAGTAGGCATTGAAAATGATAAATGAAGCATATTTAGTTGGGGTTTATTTTGTATTCGATAATTAAGGAGATTTTCTGGGAAGGTAAGGCCTGTAATGACATGTTTGACATTTATTTATTTTTTGGGTCATCGTCCCTGCTCTTTCCCCATCCATTCTATATGCACTGGAAATATTATCTGCTGCCTCGGTTGGTACTTCTCCAGAAGATTGTTAATAACTGTCTATAAATTTCCTATTGCTGCAGCATGGAAGCTATTGTGAAGGAGAGGGAGGAGGTGGTTCAAGAGAGTTGAAATGTCTTACAGGAGGACGGAGCAGCAGCACAGATGATGTTCTTGTGAGAGTGGTGCTGCATATAGGGAAAGGAATGTTGAATAGGCAGCTGAGGCCGTAAATTAAATCGAGAGCTTCTTCAAGTAATTGATGCATGAACAGTGGATAAATGTTTTATTAATACTCTACTCTGCATGTGGAAATGGCTTCTAAAATAGTGAATGTTGAAGGATGATGATGATGATGATAATTCTAAGTAGTTGCATCCAATGAAATTCCTAGTTGTGAGGAGACAGTGGGGGATGGCGCTTAGCCTCTTCGTTGTTCTGATCTCTCTGTTGTTCAGTACGTATACATCTCAATATATCTCTTGTTCTCAAATCTGTAAAAGTTTATAGCTCAGCTCACATCTATTCGTTTTCTGGTTTTTCTTAGTAAGAAATGGAGTAACAGATGATCTTTCACATTGTCTTTTTGGGTGCATATTTGCATGTTGGGACTGGTTTGTCGTTGCATTTTTTGGTCGATCACTGGGACTGGTTTGTCAACGACAAGGTTGGTTCTTGGTAGTGACTTTGTGGGGGCAGGGGAGGGATGGCAATTGTGTTTGGGGGCATTTAAGGGCATCGCCTTAAATGTACGCAACGCAATCCATCCAGTTGGAGATGGAGACGGCACGGGATGGGGAGCGAATCGTTTCCATAACGAATTTATTTGGTCAGCTGTCGTGTTAGCCTTTTCGGTAACGTAGATGAGAGAAATTTTAATGGCGTGTGTGTATTGTTGCAACGGCGGTTTCGTGTCAATGATGCAATGTTGTACTAAATTTATTTTTACTTGACACTATATCAATTATACGAGACGTTTGTCATGCACTCGTGTCATGCAAGTTTTTTAAAAAAGGGAAAGAGGTTGACTGATGCAATTTATTTTCTTTTTAAGTTGGTCCGGTAGTTAGTCTATTTCCATCAGCCGGTCGGTAGGAGCGAGAGGTTTGGAATATTTGTTTTGTATAGTTTAGGATCGTTTTATGTTAAGTTTTGAGAAAATCTGTCTCATCACGGGTCACTCGAAATGTCTAAATACTCTTGGGTATTAGGAGGGAAACAATGAAGGGGCCATGAAGTTGGAAAGGGATCCTTTTCAGATCCCTTTCCACCAAATTCATCTAGTTCGGCTTATGAATCATTGGATTTTGATTCAACTGCTACAGTTATTATAACTTATAAAAAAAACTCTTTGTTTGCAACCGTTAGATCAAATTTTAACTGTTCGGATCCTGAACTAGATGGATTTGGTAGAAAGATTATCGTCCCATGAAGTTGATGAACTAGAGCAGATGCACACAAGTTGAATGATTGAATGAATGAATGATTGAATGATTGAATGAATGATTGAATGATTGAATGATTGAATGATTGAATGAATGATTGATATGTCCGGCTGTGTGAAGGAGTGCATTAAAAAGGAAGCGACGCAAGTGTACAAGTTGCAACGAAGGAAGCTTGTGGAAATGTCAAAGGCCAAAGGAAAATGATATCAAACTCCCAAGTGTTCTAAAACCGACAATGGGGTGGTTTTGTCTAGATCTCATTGGGCATGGGTCAATTGACTCAATTCAGCTTGAAAACAAGCAGGGAAAGAGGCAAATAGTGCTTCACACGCTGGAATAGAATTTCGTTATCTTGATTACATAGTGATTAAGAATTTATAGCCATACAGTTTTAAATTTGATATCAATGAAAAACGTTAGAAGCATATACATACATTAATTCTAATCTTTAATATCAAGTTTAAAAATAAGTGACTATTTATTCACTCATCATGTAACGATCGAAAATAATCTTTTTTTTAGCCTTCAGTTTTGAAAATTACAATTTAAGAAATGTGCAAAACTTTTCTTTTTGTGATTTTAATGAGTTATTTTGTATATGTGTCAATGTATCGTTGCATTATAATTCGTAAATGAAAAAAAAAAGACTCTTTAAATGTAAAGAACCAATGATGATGTTCACACAAAAATAAGAAGTTTAAAGGAGTACATGTTTTCCCCACGTTAAGAACATCTTCACCAATTTCTTAACGATCATAAGGAAAAACTTAGAACATCAAACAGGACTGCTCAAATTCAAAACAAACAATCTGAACAAAGTTTCAAATAAATTGCCAAACATGCATATTGAAATTAAAAGATATAATAAGCAAATCTCTAAAAAGGAAATTAAGGTAATGGTCATCCAGTGTAGATATGAACACCAATAGCGATGAGGAAGATGGTGAGGAGGCCGAAGAAGATGATAGTGTGGACGAGGATTGATATCCCGCTCGTATGCATGTTCCCAAACTCCACCACCTTGCCCTTCCCCGGCAGTTGGAACAGCAGCCCCGGACTCAGCAGCACGAACAGCACCACCGCTATCACCACCGGCCCCCAATCCGCCATTCTTCACGATATCTGAGATGATCTTCCTGCTGTTTTTTTACTTGTTTGTGTCTAAGTGGAGACCGTCACAAAGAGTTCGCCTGTGTGGTATAAAAGGGAAGAAAAAAAAGAGAATCAAAGAGTGTTAGTAACTAAGCAACGGAAGAAAGGAATCAATGTTGAAAAGAAGGAGCATCAGTGTTGATTGAGGATCAAGAAATCTTCTGCCACCTCCTTATATATATATATATATATATATATATGAAAATGTTTAATAAGAGCCCTACTTTTTATTATAACTTGTTTATTGTTTATCATCATATTTGGATTAGAGTGGTCGGTGCCTTGTGGAGGATGCTAATTAGACACATGGCAAAGCAGCAACGTCATGAGAGAAACCCTTTAAACAGCTGTTATTTGATGATCATTCTGCTTACCCCTTTGTAATCTTGATGGACGATGACACCATATTCAATTCAAGTTTAATATGTTTTGCAACGGACCATTGTGACCCATGCGTCCATACTACATAAACATATATCGAAGTCTTATATGTTCAAAACCAACAGGTCATTACACATATCCTCTGTTTGACGGAACTCCGTTTTGATTACACTTTTAATTGGTTCCGCAAAATGTAATAAAACCAATTGCATTTTCACCACAGCGGTTTATAAGCGATGAAACTTAATTCTGGCTGTTATGAAACAATTGAGACCCGCTGGTTTTAATTAAAACCACATTGACCGTAGATTAGTATTTTCAGCTTGTATTTCTTAGTTCAGATTAATTCTGTCCATCCAAATAAGTGAAAAAATTCTACTTCGGCCCTCAGCATTCACATTGACCTTATGTTCTTCTTACTAAACATCCGTTGTGTTGCTATATATACTTGCAGTTGATGGAAATATCAGCTGGCCGGTTGCAGTATTACATGGACCACATCCACTATTTCGTTTAAGGCTGCTTTATTCATGACCATGAATGAGAAAGAGAGATTTTTCAGTTTCTCCGAAACACAAACACATACGTTATATGTTATTATACAAGTGAAGGATATTTAATAAAAAAAACTTTCCTTAACTTACATAATAACATATGGTGTACCGTTCCGTGTTCTGGCATTGAAAAATCTCTCTAGTGAGAGAGAGCTAAGTCAATCAGAAACAAAAGTATAAAACAGGCACATCGAAATTAAAACTTCAACCATCCAATATTTTACAATTGAAAAACGTTAGGGAGACCACATTTTGTAGACCACATTTAAACAATCTATTTAATAGAGGTGAGACCTACTTATATTGTGAACCCCTACTTCCATTAGAGAAATGATTTAAATGTAGTATCCCTAATATCACCAGTTACCATTATTTTAATTTCACAACCAAAAACACAACAAAAATAATACAAACCAACATCAATTAAATTATAATCAAATCCAAACTTATTATTACCAGATAACCCGACAACATTGTAATCGAAAAGTTACAAATGAAGCAACAAGAATACTGATGAAACAAAAGTTGATCACATATCAGTAATGGTGTCCCTTTTTACCTCAATCGGTAACGCAGGAGGTGGAGTAACACAAGAGTTTTAGTCAACCAAGGTAAAAATGGACCCTGATGGCCAACAAGAAGACGCAAATGAGACCAAAGTAGAGGAGGGAGTGAACCATGATGGCTGCACCACTTGTGTGGAAGCTGCCAAACTCCACACAGCCATGGCGGCCGGGCAGCTGGAACAGTAAGCCCGGAGATAACAAAACGAACAGCACCACTGCCACGCAAACCGGGCCCCAGTCCAACATCCTTAAGCTCACTCGACTGTATTTGTACTACTGATCTAGAGTTCTCGCAAAGACCTTTTGCATGCGGAATAAGGAATCGAGGAAGTAATTGGTTGGTAGTAATAATAGTAATGCTCCAGTGAGAGTTATGGTAGGACTGGATTTGGGGTTGTATATATATGTCGAGAAGACTTTGATGGGAAGGAAACACTGACTGACTGACTGACTGATTGAAACAAGATATATAAAGGGAGAGAAGAGAATTTCTGGGGCGGAGGGTTGGGGAAACAAGTCACTTGGATTCACTCCCGCCGTCCCATTAAGATATCTCTCTGTGTTTTTGCATGCATGTGACAACGAATAAGAGCCGGAGGTTACTTGCTTGTTAGGCTTCTTTCTCATTAATTTGGGGTAATGCTAAGAAAATAAAATTTGGAAATAAAATTTGCAAACTAAATAATGTGTGACTGATAGGAATAAACACATTCATTAATGCTTAAATAATAATTCAATCATCAACTTCCATGTCATTTAATTTACAATATTTAGTTTCCAAATTTAGTCTCTAGGGTAATATTAGAGAGACTAAATCCTGGAGAATAAATTTGCAAACTAAATGATGTGTTACTAATATGAATGAACACGTTTATCAACGCTTAAGTAATAAACCAATCATCAACTTCCATATCCTTTAGTTTTCAAAATTTTGTCTACAAATTTAGTTTCTGTAACATTACCCTAACATTAATCTTGATAATGGCCCATCACAAATATTTATGTATATATTTTTTCCACCAACTAATATCATTAAAAATAAAACACACCAATAAAAAGTGAGACAAGTCCGAAAGCAATCCACAACACTAAAGTAACAGTGCAGCTCATTACAAAAATAAAATAAGAAAATAAGCCCCAAAAGTGAGCTCATAACATTGCCTGAGTTGAAAACCCTAGATTGGGAAACGAGAACCAGTCTCCTCCACCAAAATAGCCACACCACCATCGCCAAGCTGCTGACACTAGGAAGGCAGGAAGAAAAGCTAACGAACCGAAGGGATGAACAGAAAATGGGGATGGACAAGCCACTTGTGCTAAAAAGCGCTCCCATAATCCTACCGAATGGTGCAAATTGCACTTTAGCAGCCACTGAAACCCAAAACACGGCTCCAACCGAAGTCCATGGAGGAGGAATTCAAGGAGCCAAATAGCCGAACCAGGTGGGCAATAGCTCGCGGCTAGGAACAATAATTTGGAAAGAAAAAGACATGGAACTTTGATTTGTGACAAGGTTTGCCAACAATTGAGACAAAACTCAAGAAAAATGACAAGTTCAGAGCAAAACTACTAGAAATCAAAGGGCCAAAGAAAAATAAAAGGAAGAAGATGGAGGTTAAGGAAAAAGAAGAATGGGATTAAGAAGGAGATTGGGTTGCCATCGACTCCACCCAAGTGAAAGGGCTCGCTGCCGAATGTAAAATTGGGTTTGGGAGATCTTGACTTTGGGAGAGAGTGGCGCTAGGGTCTTGACTTTATATGTATGTTTGTGTGTGTGTGTAGCAATATTAGAGGAGGGACTTGAGACATCGAGTGCCGCATTGTCATATGAGTTTCAAGTCATTCACATAATAAATTAATAGTAAATCAGTGATTTTAAATTTGACTCTCGTATATGATGACTTTAATATCTATTTGCTTAACCTAGCTAATTTCCCTCCTCAGAGTAGAGTGACCACACAAAACCACGGCTACAAAATCTACTACGGCCTGAAAAATATTAAAATATATACTAATTAAGCTTGCTAATTAGTTTATTGTGAAGTGTAGAGTAGAGTTAGTTGTTTTAAATATTCAATTATACTATGGCCTCCTATTTCATCTCCCCTCCTAAGAAAACAAAATATAACACAAAACCACCGCTACAATCAGAACTAAAATGAGCAACATTAAAAGCTGAAAGAGAAGTCCGTCACAATATCGCACACACAAAATGATTGCAGAGTAACCAACAAAAGGCAATGCATATGTTATGAAATTTACGTCTCTAAGGATGCGTTTAAAGAGTCACTTAGAATTACCGTTTAATGATATTTTTTCACTTACAAGTAAAACAATTTTTTTTTAAATCTCGTGAATGAAAAGTTTAGATCTAATGGTATAAATAAATAGTTGTATGATAAAAGGATGCGGTTGAAGAGCATATTCATTAATGAAATAGGAAAATGGCGAACGTCACGAACGATTGTACCAAATATGCCAGCAAATAGTATATAAACCCATTGTGCCGAATGAGGTCTACACTAAATTTACCTACACTAATAGGTTCGAACACGGAATCTTGAATGTCATTCGTTTGTGTTTATTATGTAATTTATGCATAAATTACACAAAATTTCCTTAATTATAAGTCGCATTACAATTTCATACCTCATGTTTTAAATATTGTAATGTCATTTGTCATTTTATGAATTTGTTTCAATATCATACATCTGTTAACTTTTCTATTAAGTTTTCTGTTAAATACTGACGTGTCAAACACGCGGCTACTTCTCGCCCAACTCGAATTCCAAACTGACTTTATTAACCACGTGGGCCATCCCATTGATTGACAAGTAGAATTAAGAACAAATTTAAAGACAAATCTGAAAAACTAAAAAAAAAAAAAAAAAATTTCAAAAATTAAACTTTGATTGTTTGCGCCCCCACCACCGTCTGGAGAACCCGACCCGAATTTCCAGAGGTAAGGTTGCCCCCTCAGCCAAAAACACCACCATGAGAATACAGCTTGGCACCCTCAAATTCTTTTTCTTAATTCTCAAAAGGGTTTTAAAAATCTCTCTCAAAGTTTGGAACTTTGAATTTTCTACAAAATTTGGGATAGTTTAATACCGGTAGGTAGGAAATTAGGGATTTAAAAATGGTGAGCCCCAAATCTGGAGGTGTAGAGTGGTGCCTGCGATTTCTGCAGCGACCAGCCGGCAGTTCTCGACCGCCGAGCAGACTCCGCCAAGCTTTGCTTGTTCAGCGACCAACACGTGCACTCCGCTAACTTGTTCTTCCGAAGCATGTGAGCTCTCAGATCTCTTAATATTGTCTCCGAGGTCGTCGCCGTCCGTTGCTCTATCGACAACCTCGTTCTCTGCCAGAAGTGTGATTGGGGCGCCCACGGTAGCAGCTCTGTCTCCCATCTCGTTCTCTACCTGCTCGACGCGACCCGCAGCTCCAAACCTGGAATATGGGTTTGCCGTCCATGGATTTGTCCTTGGGATGGATTTGGGCTGCAGGTTCTGATGGTGCCCCATCGTAACCATAATTAAGATAATTAATTATGTGCAATTTACCCATAAATATTCTTAACTAGCTGAGCGAGATTCGTTTTTGTTTATTATGTTTTTCTTGTTGCATTGGGAAGACATGGAGCAAATTCATATGGCCAAGTCCAATATTCATCATTGGAGGTTGGGTTGATTTGTTACTGGGCTAATCGCCAAGAGTCCCTTTTTGGGCCTTTCCACGTTTTTAGCCTTTTGATAAGGGATGGTTATGTTTACACCCAAACATTACGTAGCATAATTGAATTTTGCCCAAACATTACGTAGCATAATTGAATTTTGGGAACTTTAACGAAAAGTTTCTAGTATGATTACTTTAACAAAAAATCATATTTTTACACTAAAAAGTCAATTATGATACTATTCACTTTACCCTTTATTTTGTCATTATCGTTAAAACTCAAAGTTTTCAAGCTCTTTTCATTAGTTTTTCTTATATTTTCCTAAACAGCTCCTCATTTTTGGCTTGTGACTAAGGTGCAGTTTGGGATTGAGGTGATTAAAAAAAAAGCTGGTATGAAAAAAAGCTATGAGGGTTTTTGGTGTTTGGTAAACTTTCAAAAACAGCTTTATTTCAAAGTTTGGGGTGAAAAGAAGCCCAAAACCTGAAGCTGCAAATAGCAG
This sequence comes from Heteromeles arbutifolia, assembly GCA_024362995.1. NCBI lineage: Eukaryota > Viridiplantae > Streptophyta > Magnoliopsida > Rosales > Rosaceae > Heteromeles > Heteromeles arbutifolia. The sequence continues at coordinate 29,562,325 of JANCRC010000006.1, forward strand.
CTTCCAAAAACAGTTTATTTTCGAAAACACAGGTGAACAGTGGTGCGTTTAATGAATTTTTCAATAACCCAAAAATGCCCTCCTTTCCCTCTCGCCTTCAGCGCTCTCATATACCTGAACCAGGAAAACCACTCTCTCGTTCCAAAAACCAACGATCTCTCTCATTCTCTCGTTCTCTAGGTTCCTTTGGTAAGCTTCTCTTGTAAAAATTTGTTATTTATTTGTTTGGATTTTTGGGGATGGGAGATTGAGAGGGAAAGAGGGGTGGGAAGAGCAAATGGATGAGGGTATGAGTGTCAGGAAAAACAATTGGGGATGGAGGGTGGGGAAAAAATTAATTGGGGAAGGTGATATGGTTTGTGGAAAAAATTAATTGGGGAAAAAAAGGGTTCGTGGAAAAAAAACAAGAAAAATTGAGAGAGAAGTTTGATTACTTCTCTATTCATTTTTTTTAGAAGGTCTGCTTCTGATTTGGGTTTAGGTAAAGGATAATTTCTTATAAAGCTTTGTTTTGCTTCTGATCTGTGAACTGTGCTTTTGATTTGTCACGCGATTCAGCTCACCCCTCTACGACGCCGTTTCATCGTCTTCTTCAAGCTCTCGCAGTCTCTTCTGAAACTCCAACCTCCAGGTCAGTGCTCGTATCTTATCTCTTTCTCAGTCTGCTATTGTGTTTTATATATTTTTTTCTTCTGAATTCTTCATTCCACCATTACATGAAACTTGATTATGGAGAGTTTCTAAATTCTCCTGCAAACTTGGTTTGGTAGTTGTCTAACAGATCACCATTATAGTGAGGATTACACTTTTGCCAAATGTGTCTATTATGGTCTGTGTGTGTTGTCGGTTTACCGCAAACAAAACTAACATTACTTTCGCAGTTGAGCTCTATCTTAAATGGTGATGGTCAAGCTTAGATTGCATCTTTTTCCTCAACCCCAGCACCCAGTAAGTATATGTCACTGTTGTAGCTACTATAAATACACCGATGTAGATGCATATAGTTGTGGTACAAACATAAATGTACCTGGAAAATGGATGCACACCATAGTTTCCACTGTAAAGTCATGTTAATGAGCAGTGTACTGAATTTAGCTTACAAAATGTCTTCGGCAGCAGATGCAAGGAAAACTAATATGTACTGTAGAAGTAAACATATGCTTAGATAGCGGTTTTATCTTAAATTAGTATGTCACATACAAATAGAATTTAAAGATTAAGTTTTATTTAAATCTTTGGTCACCGAATATTTTTTTTCCGATTACAACTCTCATTGTATGTTATCAGGTGGATTGCATAGATAAGGTCTTATTGTAAGGGTTTCATACTTCTTGACAGATGACTGTTGTTTTAAGTTCCTTATTTTTCTCCAGTCATTCTCCTCTTTCGACTCTCAATTCTTTCTACATGTCTCACCGTTGCCCTACATAAATTGGTGTCATATTTTCCAACATCTTACCAAGGAGTTCACTAGTAGAATATAGATGATCACATAATCTTTTATAACAATCGGTTGAAACTAATACAAGCTCTTATTTAAGTGAGACCTCCGTCAATTGTATGAACCTGAAACTTTTGTCACCTAATTCATGCTGATGATTTGTTAAATGTGGGGGGAAGTGAGTCCTGGTCTGAGAAAAGGTCACTTGCGATCGAGACTTGTGGGGTCTGTTGTTATGCACGAGTCATGGTTGTGTTTTCGTTTGTGGTTTCGGTTTCTTTTCAAACAATGCAATGCAATGCATGCATGCCTAAACAGAACCATATGTTGTGTACCATTTGCTTGCAGGGTTTTGCTATGATTGTAGAATAACTATGCATTTTCGAACATGGAACCGTTCTCATACTATGGAACCTTTCCATAGTTGTATTTTGACTTCTTTAAATTATAAATATAAATAGTAGTTGCAACTTATCATTATTCAATGAAATGAAGTCATTTCTCAATAGCATTAACTAGTAATTTTCGATTTCATCATGTACCATAGCATTTATCATCATCATCTCTTTGTTTGTTTAGTAGGAGAAAATGTGTTGTCTTTCCTTTAGCTTGATCCAGTTTCTTTTGAGTAAGGAGAAAATGTCCTTGCCCATTCTCATACAGACCTGCTATTTCTCACGAATTATGCTGCAAAATCTTGCTCTTTATGCTATATAGGTCTACTTGTTTTAAACTAATAATGACCTTTGGTTGGAAACTGATCTATTGTGGATAGTAGAATTCCGTCTTGAGACTGGCTAGGCCAAACTTTTTGAACCCAAACTGTGATGTAATCTTTTGTAGTTGTATGTGGATCGTTTATTGGTTATTTCTTGGTTATATTACAATATCATTTGTTCTTGTTTTAATACACACACACACACACACACACAAATTAGTAGTTGGTATCGATGGCAAAGAAGGGGACATCTTCTTCAAATCCTGTAGCTACATGGAATGCCCACAAATATATCTATATTTTGTGATGTTTGCATCATGGAGGTTGAGACTGGACATCGTCCGGGCACTCACTTTGACAAAGATGGATATGCAAATATTAGAGCTAACTTCAAGGCATAGACAGAGCATGATTATGAAAGAAAGCAATTGAAAAATAAGTGGGATGCACTTAAAAATGAGTGGAAGTTGTGGAAAGAGCTAGTTGGTAAAGAAATTGGCCTAGGGTGGAATTCGAGCAAGGGTACCGTTGATGCCTCTGAAGAGTGGTGGAATAATAAAATTCAGGTTTGTGTATTTATCTTTTAATATGTATTATGATATCATGCAATATGTATTAACCATATTCTTTCTTACTTGTAGATAAACAAAGAATATGGAAAATTGCGAAAAAAAAGCATTAGTCCTGAGATGGGGGACAGGTTAAATATGATGTTCTCGAGTACAGTTGCTACCGGTGAACATGCCTGGGCACCTTCATCTGGAGTATTACCACCAGAGTCAAGAGAGGAATCTATAGGATAAATTGATTCGTATGATGAGGAAGAAACTGAGACTATGCAGGATCTAAGGCAAGCAAGTAGGAAGGGAAAAAAATGAGCGGCTAACCAAGGAGAATTACGAAAGAAGAAGGTTGATAAGAAAGGGAAAAAAATTGGAGGTGCTGCAAAACTTTGTGGTCATATTGACCGTCTTGTTGAAGCTTATGAAACTAGGAGTTCTGCAAACTCATTGATGAGGTCGCTGCATATAGGTAGTAGTATTCCGGAAGTGTTAGCGGTTGTTGCACAATTGCTTGGTTGTGAGCCACCTAGCGAGTTATGGTTGTTTGCTACATGTTTATTTTGTTCTGCAGAGAAGCGAGATGTGTTTACCACGATGCAAGATCCTGAAGTCCAGCTGACTTGGTTGAAATATATGTTCAACAAAGAATAATAAGAAGCTATAACTATGAATTAGGACTTTGTGTGGTTTGTACTTTTCATTAAGACTATGTGTTGAATGTTGCTTGTATTTTGTGTTTATTGAATGTTGGATTATGATTTCTTGTTAAATGTTAGATTGACTTGTTCTTGAATGTCAGATTATGACTTCTTAGTGATTGTTGGATTATGACTTGTGGAATGTTGAATTATGTGTTAGGTTACAGGTGTATATTCAATATGAACACCTCTGATGATGATGTTGAGGAGTTGGAGGATGGTCTAATTATATGTGCTGTAGCGAGAGCTATTGAAACATATTATTTAAAATATGTCCACAAAACTCCATGTATGAATTCTTCCCATACAGGTAATATTTGGTTGATGGAAGTACTACAAGGAAATGATGTGTGATGCTATAAAATGTTTACGATGAACAAAGATGTCTTTTATAGATTATCCAATGACTTGCAAACTAATTATAGATAGAAAGGTTCAAGGAGAATGAATGCAACTGAAATATTAGGAATGTTCTTGCATATGTTGGGACATGGTGTGAAAAATAAATTAGCTCAAAAGAGATTTCAACATTCTGGTGAGACTGTTAGTAGATATTTTGGTGTTATGTTGGATATCGTATGTAAGATGACAATAGATATTATCAAACCGATGGATTCAGAGTTTTGTGGCACTCCCCAAGAAATAAGGAGAGATACAAGATACATGCCTTATTTTAAGGTAAAGTTTGACTCGTCTTCTAACTTATTTGCAAACTATAAGTGTAGGTTAACAGTTTTCTTCTATGTTATTATTTTTAGGATTGTATTGGTGCCATAGATGGAGTGCATGTTGAGGCTTCAATACCACCTCCGGATCAAGTTCCAACATGATCGTCATTTTGATGACCCAAAGGACTTTTGTGAAGAGTGCGATAATAGTGATGATGATGATGATGAATATCAAAATTATCAAGTTGAAGGATCACATGAGATAGAAGCATTAAGAAATAGAATAGCAACAAGTTTGATGAATGCATCTAATCAGACTATTTTCAGTACATTAACAATATTGTACTAATGAATCCTAGCTATTCAGTCTAAAATATTTTAATTGAAGTAGTTTGTCATACTAATTAATATTTAGGGTAAATTACACTTTCATACATCAGGTTTGAGCTCTATTTCAATTCCTTACAACATCTTTAAAACATTTCACTTTCATACCTTAAGTACTATTTTATTTCAAAATAATACCTCTGTTACATTTTCCATCCATTGATCCGTTAAATGCTGACGTGGCTGCCACATATATGCCACATGACTGCCAAATGTCTGCCACGTGGCAAATAAAAAAAAATTTAATTTTTTTTAAAAAAAAAACTTTAATTTTTTTTAAAAAAAAAAACTGAATTTTTACAAAAAAAAAAAGAGGGTAAATTACACTTTCATACCTCAGGTTTGGGATCTATTTCAATTCTTTACAACATCTTTAAAACATCTTTAAAACATTTCACTTTCATACCTTAGGTATTATTTTATTTCAAAATAATACCTCCGTTACATTTTCTATCCATTGATCCATTAAATGTTGACGTAGCTGCCACATATATGTCACGTGACTGCCAAATGTCTGCCACGTGGCAAATAAAATAATTTTTTTTAAAAACCTGAATTTTCTCAACAAAAAAAAATAAAAAATAAAAAATTTGAAACCCACATTTGCAAGAAGAAGAATAGGGAGGAAGAAAGAAAGAAAAAAAATTGTCCCTCCCTCACCCCCAGCGACCCACATCTGCAACAAGAAGAAGAAGAAGAAGAGGAGGGAGGAAGAAAGAAAGAAAAAAACCCAAAAATCCCACCCGAGCCACCCCTCCCAAAAATCCCCTATCACCCACCCCCAAAATCCCACCCGAGATTAGGTGGATCTACCATAAAACCAGTCCAAAAATCATCTCAAACTCAAACTATTTTCAAAACTCACCCACATTGAAAATCACCAGATCGCGGAGGGAGGAGGGTCCGGGGGGGGGGGGGGAGACGGGAGAAGGGTCGCCCGGCAGGGGGGAAGGGCTTTTCTTCTTCTTCTTCCTGCATATGTGGGTCGCTTCTTTCTTCCTCCCTTCTTTTTCTTCTTCCTGCATATGTGGGTCGTTGGGGGGAGGGACAATTTTTTTTTTCTTCCTCCCTCTTCTTCCTCTTGCAAATGTGGGTTTCAAATTTTTTTTTTTTTTTTTGTTGAGAAAATTCAGGGTTTTTAAAAAAAATTAAAAAAATATTTTATTTGCCATGTGGCAGCCACGTTAGCATTTAATGGATCAATGGATGAAAAATGTAATGAAGGTTTTATTTTGAAATAAAATAGTACTTAAGGTATGAAAGTGAAATGTTTTAAAGATGTTGTAAGGAATTGAAATAGACCCCAAGCCTGAGGTATGAAAGTGTAATTTACCCTCTTTTTTTTGTTGTAAAAATTCAGGTTTTTTTAAAAAAAATTTTAAATTTTTTTTTTTTGCCATGTGGCAGACATTTGGCAGCCACGTGACATATATTGGCAGCCAAGTCAGCATTTAACGGATCAATGGATAGAAAATGTAACGGAGGTATTATTTTGAAATAAAATAGTACTTAAGGTATGAAAGTGAAATGTTTTAAAGATGTTGTAAGGAATTGAAATAGAGCCCAAACCTGAGGTATGAAAGTGTAATTTACCCTAATATTTAAGATAAAGTTTATAAATATTTTTCTTCTAAAAATAAAGTATATTTAGTAATTCACTTTTATTTGTTAAGAAAATTAAATTAATAGCACATCTAGTATTATACCATTTTTGGTCATTTCACACAGTTACAGCTGTTTTACATAAAAGTTTACCAAACACTATCATACTGCTTTTTTTTCCAAAAGCACTTTTACAAAAAAGTTTACCAAACACTCTGCTGCTTTATTTCACAGCCGCTTATTCTCACAGCACATCCGCTTATTCTCACAGCAGCTTTTTTTCAAAGCATAGCAATACCAAACCAGGGCTCGTCTATACGTGTTTTGAGAATGACAAGATGCTTTTAAGAAAGCTATTTTTGGGCTACAAAAGCATTTGAAGTTGGTGCTTCTTGTAAGAAGCGCTTCTTGTAAGAAACACTTAGCCCCAGTTTGGGGTTGAGGTGATTTTAAAAAAAGCTGCTGTGAAAAAAAGCTGGGACAGTTTTTGGTGTTTGGTAAACGTTCAGCTTCAGCTTTTTTTCACAGTTTTGGGTGAAAAAAAGCCAAAAACAAGAAGCTGCAAAACCCAGCTTTGAAAAACCGGCTTTTTTTCACATCTGTTTTACATAAAAGTTTACCAAACACTATAATACTGCTTTTTTTTTTTCAAAAGCACTTTTACAAAAAAGTTTACCAAACACTCTACTGCTTTATTTCACAGCTGCTTATTCTCACAGCACAGCAGAAGCAGCTTTTTTTCAAAGCACAGCAATACCAAACCAGCCCTTAGTTTGCCATTTTAAAAGCACTTCAAATCGAGTTATAAACTTTTTTTTGTTTTTGAATACATTGATATTTTTAATTAAGGGGGAGGGGAAGTTTGGTTAAATAACACAATGTGCAACCTAATTTGGTATCGAATTCGCCATCCAAGAGATTCGAACCTAAAACGTCTCACTTTCAAGTGAAGATGAATGCCACCAGATCGTAGTACTGAGTGGCAATTGAGTTTTAAACTTTATCTTAATATTATTGCATGTATCCCTGTAGCTTCTGGGTTGCATCTGTGATTCTGTGGCTGTGGGGATATTGGATCTTGTTGGATATTTCCATCCAAACAAGGAATCTAACGGCACTCGGCACCTGCTCCACGTTTTCTATTTTATTATTATTTAAACAATATTTTGGTCAACTAAAATTGCAAACTTCTCAAATTCATTACTTCTAACCTAAGATCTCTTATTTCCAAATGAAGAGGAATACCACCAGACCATAGTACTGAGTGGCATTATGTAGTTTAGCCGAACTTCACTTCCTCCTAGTATAAAAATATCGATGTACTCAAAAACAAAAGAAAAAAAGAAAATGACCACAATACCCCCGGGCAGCGACCTACCCTTATTTTCTTCCTCTGCTTCGCGGCAGGTGCAGACCTTACCACTCATGAGACGTACCGTGAAGCTTCCAACTTTGAAATTTTGAATCAATCAATCATTTGCATATAGCCTATAATCTTTCGCCAGCCCATCAGGACACGAAGCTTCCTAGCCACCGGGTGCAGGAGATAATTCGCTCCTGCTTACAGTTTACTTGTACCCTTTGTCCTGTCTATCGACCTCCTTACAGTTTCCTTTCAAGCCGTACACACTACAAGGCCAACGATACTCTGCTCACCTGCGATCCAGTTCACGACCGAGATTCCGGTCTCTCCGCCCCCGAACTTCAGCTCTTGAATTTGCTCCGTCGACCGCCTCCGGTTCAAATGCCCGCAAGTCCACCGCTTTCTCTGCAGTTCGTCAATTTTTGATTTTTCGGCAGCTGAGCACGATGCAAGCAGGTACGTAGGACACTGAGCTTGTTCGCAAATACCCAGAAACAAAAAACTAAACTAGAATTCTTATCGAATTTTGAGTGCGAAAATGCTAGATCATGTAAAAGATTGAAAATTTTCTGATCCCCTTGGTGTTTATTTGGGTTCTAATCAGGGACATTTGGTTCTGCTTGCAGTTTGATTAAAGTTTTCTTATGCATCAAAATGTGTAATTGAATTAGTGTTAATTAACAACCATCAAAATTCGAACTTTTTGTTGGTGAATTTCTCTCTGCATGAAGTAATTCCAAACGTTATGCGACAGTGTTTGATTCATCTTTTATTTGTTAATCTATTTTATAACAATTTTAAGTCTTTCCTGCTGCAAACAACAATTTCATAACAATATCAGTGATCTCAAATTTGTATTTGTCTTGTCCATTGAAAACTGTTTGATATTTTCTCTGTCATTTGATGTCTCAGGATATAACATAAATGATCTGTTTCAAGAAGCGCAAACCCGTTGGCTGAAGCCAGCTGAAGTGCTCTTCATATTGCAGAACCATGAAAAGTACAAGATCGCACCCCAACCCCCGCAACAGCCTTGTAGTATGTCTCCTGTTTGCTCTTCTTATTGTATTGTAATGGCATGGCTTATTGGCATTGTTGCTTCCATTAGATTTGGAATCCCATTTATTCTTACGTCTTTTTCTTTTGGATTTTGCAACAGGTGGATCTTTATTTCTTTTTAACAAGAGGATCCTTCGTTTCTTTCGTAGAGACGGGCACCAATGGCGTAAAAAGAAGGATGGAAGAACCGTAGGTGAAGCACATGAGCGACTTAAGGTTCGTTAAAGCAATCTATTGAGTTACATTGAAGCTTTCTTTTGTGAAAAGGTCTGTCCTTATAACACATGACAGTTATTTGTTTTCTCGGGTATTTATAAAATGATAAACTTTATCTGTTTGAAATCTTTGGATGGTTCAGCGTTCCGATGGAAATAGTTTTCTAGTCTGCAAAACTTCGTGCTTAATTTTGCTCTGTTTGTATTGTTGCACTAAGCTAATGTTGTTTGTACTACTGAGGCCAGTGTAGTCCTATATTTCAGCTTGAGTAACCAAGTTTTGTATGCATAGGTTGGAAATGTCGAAACGTTAAATTGTTATTACGCACATGGAGAGGACAACCCAAGTTTTCAGAGACGTAGCTATTGGATGCTAGATCCGTGAGTACCCTTGCAATTATTGTCGAGTGCATTTCCCTGAAGAGATATTTCACAACTTATTAGAATTTCTTTGGCAGGGCATATGAGCATATTGTACTTGTGCATTATAGAGAAACTAATGAGGTGAGTCTTCAAAACCTGAGTATAAACCAGGCATATCTCACTACTCCTTTTCACATGAATTCGCTCTCTCTCCCTCTCCTGGCACCACCCCTTCCCCACCGGGTTGTGATAATTTTTTATACAATGATGCATTTCAGGGCAAGCCGAGTACTGGATCTTTAGTACAATCACCAGTATCTTCTTCCTTTAGCCACAGTCCAAGCTCTAATACTACTCATTCTGGCTCTATCTCCATAGTTAGTGATTTATGTGAACCTAATCAGAATCTATCCAGTCCAGGTTCAGTAGAAGTTAGTTCAGATATAGTCAACAAAAATGGAAGGGGGAACCCAGAAAATTTATATGGAACGGGGGAGTTGGATAGTTCGACTAAGTTTGATGTTAATCAAGCTTTGCGACAGCTTGAAGAGCAGTTAAGCTTAAATGAGGACAGCTTCAAAGGATTTATGGACGACAATCCAAATGATTCTGATATCCTGGATTATACTGATATCACCAATAAGGATCAGTTTGCTGCCTTCAACGAACCCGGATATGTTGTGCACGATCAGTTCTACAGTGAACCTGCTTGGATGCAAGGTAATGCAGACTATAGTGGTGAGCACTGTAAAATCATTGACCATGAATTCAGAGATGGAAACAAAGAATCTGCTACTTGGAAAGAGTTTCTGGATCCACGGAAGAATTCATCAGTCCTGAAGTCGGAGGAGAAATCTTTATATACATTGGACAGAAATGTGAGTGTTGCTAAAACCTTTTTTACTGTCCGCTGATATTACACCTTTACTCGGATGAATTTGTTAATAGCTTTTGGCCGCTTTGCTTGTCTTTTATGCATAGACTGGTCCCCTTTGTCTAAGATGGCAATAACCTTTTTATGTTAGTTGTACCTTTAAGCTACTGAGCCATCAATTCATTGTTTTTTTTCCCAATCGAAACAGGAAAACTCACTGTCTTCCTTGAGCAGTGGACCAACTGAAGTGCAGGAGCATCATCAATGGCTAAATTCCAATGAAAATATTGTTGACAATGGTATGATATCCTTTTCTTGTTATGAAAATCGCTTTAACACTTCATTTAGCGCATATTGAGTATTTTTCAGACTCTAACAAGCTTCACATGTAACCAGATTCTTTGCCACTGCCTCTAGAAGTTGACAGTTCCAAGCTGTATCCGTATGATTTTGTGTCTGGAACACATCCAGACTATTATACACAGTTATTTGAGCAAGGCCATATAGGATCTCTTGATTCTGATATCAGTTTGACTGTTGCACAAAATCAAAAGTTCACTATTCAGGAAATATCTCCAGAGTGGGGTTATGCCACTGAAGCTACAAAGGTATGATTGTTCTCAGTTTTATCATACCAGCTAGCAAATACTTTCTACCAGGTGCATCTAATGCTTCAAAACTAAAGTTTGAGTTATCGGTCCAGAACTCGATGACCCATTATCCGAGTTACCAATACAAGTCTCTATCAAAGCCCTTTCAAACACCAAATATCCTCAACTCTATAAACTAAACTTTTGACATTTTAATCTTACATTTTCCAAAGAAAATAAAGAGTTCGTATACTGTTAATTTGGATTTTAAATGCATTCCATCTAAACAGCCAGTCACTGTGATCCATCTAAACAGCCAATCATGTTTATGGGTACTGTCCTATGCACGTTTTAAAGGGGAAAGGAAGGGGAAAAAAGAGGGGGGGGGGGGGGGTGGTTTGTTTGCAGTATTTTGTTTTGTTCAGTTGTTATGGTGCTAAGTTTCCAACAGTGCATAACCCACTAGGTTTCAGTTTTCTATTTTATAACAAAGTTCTAACATCATACATTCTCCTTTGGATATTTTATTTCTTTTCAAATTACTTAAAACCAACTTTGCTCAATGCAGGTCGTCATTATTGGATCTTTTCTGTGTGATCCATCAGAATCTGCATGGACTTGTATGTTTGGTGATGTCGAAGTCCCTGCTCAGATCATTCAGGAAGGTGTAATCCGTTGTGAAGCTCCTCCTCACCTTCCTAGGAAGGTGACTGTCTGCATTACTGCTGGAAATCGGGTGTCTTGCAGTGAAGTCAGGGAATTTGAGTATCGAGTTAAGAGCAGTAGCTGTACTCACAATAATTCACCTCCACAAGAAGCTGCTAAGAGTGCTGAAGAGCTGTTATTACTAGTCAGATTTGTTCAGTTGCTCATGGATGATTCATCAATACAGAAAAGGGAAAGTGTCGGATCTGAGTCCCTGAGGAAATTGAAAGCTGACGATGATTCATGGAGTAGTATCATTGAAGCCTTGTTACTTGGCAGTGGAAGTTCATCTAGTACCATATATTGGCTTCTGGAAGAGCTACTGAAAGACAAGTTGCAGCAATGGCTTTCTTCCAGATCCCATGAATTTGACCAGAATGGTTGTTCCTTGTCCAAGAAAGAGCAAGGGATAATACACATGGTTGCTGGTTTGGGGTTTGCGTGGGCCTTAAACCCAATACTAAATTGTGGAGTCAATATAAACTTCCGCGACATAAACGGATGGACTGCTCTACATTGGACTGCTCGTTTTGGAAGGTAATGAAACTTTCCTTTTCTCTGAGTATTAGCAAAGGGGTGATGCACATGGGTTGTCATCGGTATTATTAGTTCGGATTTGTTTTTGTTAAAGATTAAGGTTGATTACTAAGCATAACTTTTGGATTTGTCTAATCTCATATAGGCTAGCTCTTGTTGTGCATCATTGAAACTTTCTTATTCTTAACAGGGAAAAGATGGCTGCCGTACTTTTAGCTTCTGGTGCATCAGCTGGAGCGGTGACAGATCCCAGTTCCCAAGATCCAGTTGGCAAAACTGCGGCATCTATTGCAGCAACCAATGGGCATAAGGGACTTGCAGGTTATCTTTCAGAGCTGTCACTGACTAGCCATCTGTCATCCCTTACGCTGGAAGAAAGTGAGTTTTCCAAAGGTTCAGCTGAGGTTGAAGCAGAATTAACAGTAAACAGCATCTCAAATAGAAGCCTTGAGGGCAGTGAGGATCAGGTGTCACTTAAAAACACCTTGGCTGCAGTCCGGAATGCAGCTCAGGCTGCAGCACGCATACAGTTTGCGTTCCGGGCGCGTTCTTTCAGAAAACGGCAACATAAAGAAGCTGGTGTTAGCATAGATGACTACGGTATCAGTTCAGGTAACATTCAAGGGCTTTCAGCGTTGTCAAGGCTAACCTTTCGCAATCCACGTGACTACAATTCAGCTGCAATATCTATTCAAAAGAAATACCGAGGGTATAAAGGCCGCAAAGATTTCCTCACTCTCCGCCAGAAAGTTGTGAAGATACAGGTACCTCACCTTTTGAACTCAGGAATACAATTCATATGCAAAAGCAGTCTTCTTCTTTTTTACCTTTTTCGTTTTAACGAAATGCAACACACGCATATAAGTTCAGAATGTTGATGTTTTCCTAGTTAGTAAAATGAACTATCAACATTTTTCTCTTGGCAGGCGTATGTGCGAGGTTATCAGGTGAGGAAGCACTACAAGGTAATTTGCTGGGCTGTTGGAATTCTGGACAAGGTTGTACTAAGGTGGCGAAGGAAAGGAGCTGGTTTGCGTGGCTTTCGGCAGGAGACAAAGTTGAGAGAAAGTGAAGATGAAGATATTCTCAAGGTATTCCGCAAACAGAAAGTCAATGTAGCCGTTGACGAGGCTGTCTCGCGTGTGCTGTCCATGGTCGAGTCTCCAGAGGCACGCCAACAATATCATCGCATGCTGACACGGTACCATCAAGCGAAGGTAAGAAAACGAGCAACAAATCGTTGGTGAGGGAACATTCCGTGGACTTGAATTTAGCTAATCGCAGAAGAACATATGTTTCGCTTGCAGGCTGAACTAGGAGGCACTAGCGGCGAAGGTGCTGAAGCAGATGCACCAAATTCTGGTGGCGATAACTTGAATGTAGACGACACTGATATGTACCTATTCACATAGAAGCAAGCAATATCTGATGATTCCAACTTAAGTAACTTTATTTGGTTGATGAAAATCTTACTGATAAATGGTAGACGTTTTATGGGTTCTGAGTTTGTACATAATGATCCGATCTGACCTGGGTTATGTAAAGGGATGTTTGTTTGATGAATCATGAGCATATGTTTTGAAATATATGTTGTTGATGTAAATGCTCCGACTGACATTTGTCGTTTGTTGATTCGGCCTACGCTCCTCTCTCTTGAGAGGAAAACTTACATGCGCTGGACTAATTCGATGTTAGCAGTTAGCCTATAGTCAGTCACTCAAGCCAAATAGCTGAACAATACTATCGTGACGCATGTACATAGTTGTGAGCACTTTTTTCCCATGAGGTTTAAGACCTTGTGCAATGATGTGGATTAAAGCTTAAAAATTTAATCTAGAGAATTTTAAGCCATAATTTAGAAATTGTTAAAGAGTGCTTTAGTCTAATTTATTTCTCAATAAATTTTTAAAAAATAAATTTTACGTAGATTTTAATTATTTATATTTTATGAACTTTTTAATTTATAAATATTTAAATTTTAATAAATAATAAAAAATTACACGGCATATATCATTCTTAAACACAAGTTCACACACATATGCACCGCATAAAACATTAAAGTCATGAAAATGAAAAACCGTTTCTACAATATGGAACGCATGAAAGTTAGGTTCAACTCATTTGTTAATTTCAACTATACATAAGTATTTATAGAATTTTTGGATAAAAATTAATTTAAATATTTTATTTAATTAATTTAACTGTTGAATTTAATTTTGGATCATTAATTTTTATTTTACCGTCGAATTTACTCATATTCAATTTCGGCCGTTTGATTTAACATAGCTAGGAAAAAAAAGGCCAACCTTTCTATCAAAGAAAAGAGTCGTGGGGCTCGTCGCAAGTGGCGAGCGCTGGACCCAGCGGCTGACGCTTTGTCGCGTGGCTTCCGTGAGGCGCCTTGGTGCGCTGCGGGTGGGATCTAGAATTAACGAAAAGGGTTCGAGACTTTGAGTTCATCTCTCTCTCTCTCTCACGGTGAGATATTATAACGTAACCCATGGATTCGAAAGATGGGAAAGTGGAGCTGATAAATGAGGCAATCAAGAGGCTCTTAGAGGAGAGGAAAAACAGTCAATCCTCCGCCGGCGAGGGCGTTTCCCAAGGTGGTGGTGGTGATGATGATGATGATAAAGATGAGGACCGCCTCCTCCTCCACCGATTGCTCTCCCAGGTCAGATCACCGGCCATCTCAACTAGTTCTCTATCTATTTCCCCTCGTATCGTTTCTTTTCTTATCGGAGAGCAACTTTCATGACACGTTACACTAACACCGCGCCCAATGATATCATGATACAATTATCTGAAGCGAAACTTACACATATCATCGCGCCTCAAATTCATAAACATATTAACAAATTGCCATTGAGACTCCAAAATACTTCAAATATTTGTGGATTGATTTGCATGATGAATATTTTGAGGTATTTCAATTCAGTCTCATTTCTATTGACAGTTGGAATCATTAAAAGGCAATGGCGAGATTCGGAACTCCGAAACTCCAACCAAAATGGAAGAGGAAACGTCCTCTAAAGACGGCGAATTGAAGCCGGAAAATGAGAGTTGTGGCAAAGCAGATGGCGGTGGGGCTGAAATTGATACGGAAAAAATTGTGAGGGAAGTAAACGAGGTGAAGAAACAGAACACCATCACTCACTGGCTGCTTTCTATCATGATTGTGCTCACTGTCGCCTGGCAAGCCTCTGAGGCGACTTTCCTTTGGAAACTCAACGAGGGATTTAGAAACCCCTTTCGATGCATCGGAGGGATGCTGATGGGGAACGGGAAGGACTCGGAAGAACGCCACCGGGGTGAGTCTCCTTCTCTTCCTTCACTCCAAATACCTGAACTCCCCTTGCCAGGTATTAGTCTAAGTGAAAAGCATTGAATTTTTCAACAAACTGTGAATATTATTATTAATGTTTGGCTCCTTTTGGTTTTTTTCTTCTTGCCGTGATTTTATAAGTCACTTCAGTGTATGCGTCAACTTGTGTATTACCGAACGGAACGTATGAGTATGTTTGAGATTGTGTTGATGGATATTGTCGATGAACCGTAAGATTGGTTGATTAAATACATAATTCAAAGTTATCCAAAGGATGGGATTACTTGGAAATTTTGTTCTCTCTCGGTAGTTCAACCGGAAAATGTCATTGTAGTTCAACCGGAAAATGTCATTATAACGCCGGAGCTTCCGTCTGCCATCGGCATCACGTGGAAAATCTGAAAACGAAAACCGTATAAACAAGTATGATTAGCATATGGAAACAGAGATTACAAGCATAAAGATGACTATGCCAACAAAAGAAGACACGGCCCAACACTGCAATAATAGTTTCTGTTCTCTTTTCTTGACAAGGGGATGTTTGGATGGAACTTTCATCCTTCCCGGCTGGCAGTGCGGAAGCAAATCCTTTACCTCCTCACGCAGAGACCGTTTAGTCATCCATAGGAATTAAAAAAATTCATGGTTCACTGTTGAGATGCTACTTATCACTATAACTGTTGATTGGTTCGACACACATGGTTTTCAAATCATTTTTCAGAAATACATCTTGGTTGATCAAGAAAATGAACGATAAGGCAAGAACGCCGCCGGAGGGGACCGAACTCTCCCAAACAATGGTGCCGATTATGTGCGTGGACATTCAGCACGACACGACTGAACGTCTCTTGCACGGTTGAGAAAACTGAAACAAACCAGCCAAACCAATCCAATCCAGGCACTTTGGTCAGTTATCGATACTACGATCAGCCGTGGATTCATGCACATGTGGTTTGATAACAAATTCCCACAAGCAATCACTAGACATTACAGCAAAACAGAAAATTTATATGAGGATTAGTCTTTCAAATAGACAATTACCCAGCAAGGTAAGCATCATCCATTTAACCAATAACAATCTCTGAAATTTTCTCTAAATTTAGAGACAAAAACCACATTCAACAACACTAAACACACCACCAACCCAAAGACCGAAAGTTCAACCTGCAATAGAGAGAAATGTGTTTCGTAATCTCATCTTCATGCATAGTTCAACCGGAAAATGTCATTGAGAACGTAGAAGCTTCCCTGTTGAGTCGGCATAAGATGGAACATCTGGAAATGAAATACAAAACTATGATTAGGTAAAAGCCGGCTGCTGGTGGAAACAAAAACTGGTAAACTACAATGTAAAGATAAGTATTTCAAGATGTTCACAATCCTACGTAAATGGTAAATCACATATATTGGATTCGATAAAGGAAGACATGCCAGCACCCTATTATTTAAAATAAGTAAACATAGTAGAACACACATTCGCAACAGGTTTACCAACAATTTTTCGGGAATCATGGAATTATCTATCTGAAACACATACATCCGCATAAAATTTTCATGTATAAGTGAAAAGCTGTTGACGTCCTGATCAAGCAAAGCGATAATGACAACACCAGGAGACAGCTCATAACGTTAATACAAGAAACAGGGAGCAAAGTCCATGGTATAATGATAAACAGGGCATGCAAGACAACAAGAAGACGCAGAATGGAGCGCTTATCCCTTATGGGGCACCTGAAAACACACAATGTTATATCCCAAAGCAGGAGGGAGGGGAGGGAGATAAAACTAATGTTGGAATTCTATCATGTGTCATAGATGATGGCTGAGTGCAAGCAGAAAGTAGCCGCAGTCATATGCCAAAGAAATGCATATATACCGACAACAATCACGAACTGTCACTCAGTCAGTGCATCACACATCATGACTGAAGCAGAAAACCAAAGGAACCAATTTAATTAGCATACTTAGGTTTGCCGAGTTTTTTTTCTATCAGTTAACTTTCAAGAATAGCAAATCAAGCAGTTTCAAATCGTTAATCACTACACGTTGTCCAAGATCCCTGTAAAACGGGTGGCCATTAAGCAAAAGGTGATACAAAACCCTTCATAATACCTACAAAGCAATTAGAGTCACGAGAGATAACGGATAGACATAAATAGAATTCCGAACAATAAATACCAACCAATGAAATCAAAAATACATAACGACAACGAAAAAATTTCTATGACGTGAAACTAGAAGACGATGAATTTCATGGACCTATATGCCATAATTTAGGCCACAGGAAAATGAAACAACTATTTAGTAAAACT
Organism: Heteromeles arbutifolia; assembly: GCA_024362995.1. Lineage (NCBI taxonomy): Eukaryota > Viridiplantae > Streptophyta > Magnoliopsida > Rosales > Rosaceae > Heteromeles > Heteromeles arbutifolia. Next base: position 29,579,745 of record JANCRC010000006.1, read on the forward strand.
GAGAATTCAATAGAGAATTCCTTTGCAACATAGAGAAAACAGCACTTTTATGCACACGGTTCAACATAAGAAGAAGCCAATATCTAATTAACAACAAAGGGCATCATTAAATCGACTAAGAATCTTCAATTGATGTGTATAAACAGAAAGAAACACCAAACGAGCACAAAATCCACAGCATTGAAACATGTGAGCTCCAATCAAACTCAATATAAAAGAAACAAAATCAGAATATTCAAAGCTACAAACGGCTGAATCCGCTGAGTGAAACCTGCATAAGCACACACGGCTGAATCCGACTGAAATTACAATCACACAAGCTAAAAACGCATGCATCTAATCATAAGGTCCACAAATCAAATCACACACAGAAAAACACCTGATAAATCATACCAAATACAGTCAATCAACGATGGCAATTCCAATATCGGATTTGCATACTCGAGTTTCGAGTAGATCGGGGACTAAACCTCGATCACAGAGGCTAAAATCATACCCAAGAAAACTCATAATCCTACTTATAGCAACAGTAGAAACGCAACAACAATCAAATCGTCACAACAACCACCAATCGCACGCAGATTTAGCAGCAGATCAGCAACTGAGTCACATCTAAAACCCTAAAATCGCCGCAAAAGATTTAAACAAAGACGAAGTAAGCAATATTATACCTGGCTGAACTTGAGAGCGTGCTGTTCACCGGAGAGCTGGAGATTGCCGCTGACGAAGACGAGCATGCCGCCGGCGGGGCCAGAGGGCTGGCAATCGACGGTGGTGATGCTGTGCTGACACTGCTGGAAAGGAAGGCTGGTGAGCTTGGCCACGATGCTTTGTGACCCTTGGATCTTCTGACCTTCGAAGGTCAACATCGAGCTTTCCTGGTACAGATTCGCCAAGGCCGCGCGGTTGGCGTCGAACAACGTGTAGTAGTGCTCAACGAAGGCCTTGGAAAGTGCGTCTGGATCCATCGCCGCCGCACCTGAACGCCGCGCCGCAGAGGAGACTCGACCGTGAAATTTGTTAGAAGGGACTGCTGCAAAACAAAGCGATGGGAGGAGACGGAGCGAGTAGAGACAACTTGTGACCGAGTGGCTAGGTTTTTACGTATATTTTTATATTTTAATTATTTGAGTTTTGCGGGGTCAAATTATAATTATCATAATTTTTTAATTATCAATCCTAATCCAAAAGTATTGCCGCGTGACTACAACGCTGGTTGTTATTATTATTTTTGTTTTTTATTCCAGACTTTGGAGCTAGTTTTGCTAGTTTTTATGATAAATCTAGAGATTTTTTTTTCATACCAGCGATATTGAAAAAGAGAGAATTTTTGTGTTTCGATGCAGAAATAAACGCGCAACTTGATATTGAAGAATATGAGAGTGAAAGAGAAGTGGGATTTTAATACGATTTTATATACGAATCAATTATCTGGAATAATTAGCTTTCAACATTTGATTGCAGAAACAATCAGTTTTTACAATATTATGATTAGTTTTTTTTATCAAATTGTCATTGTATCATCATTGGGTAGCCGTTCTAGCAACGTTCTAAAAACTTATCACTTCTACAATCAAATATTACAAACTAATCATTCCAACTAATTGCTCTTATGTTTGTTTCTAGGAATTTTGATAAAAAAAAAAAAAAAAAAAAAAAAAAATTCTATTTCAACAAACTACATACTTACCAAAAACAAAGTACGTTATTAGGGCTCGGTATCCATATGGTAAAAGTTCAAAATCTGCAACAGGCCCAGACAATGATGATGTGACTTTCTCAAATTATCAACATTGTATGGTTACATCAAATCTAAAAAGAAAAAATGTCCGACTACAAATCTTTATTGAGGTTGTAATTTACAATGTGCATCCTCCAACAGCTTCCCAGGAAAAGCTACAACTTCCTCCTTCCTGCCAAATCAATCTCTACATAATACACAGATGCTAAGAAAAGTGTGACATATCTTCAACGATGCGAGCTTCTATTATTACATTCGGAATCAGAATCGGAATCCAAACCCAGAGCCTCAACGTCATCGGTTCTCTTGAGCTTTAACCGGAACTCAAAATTCCAGGCTACCGATTTCAGTGGAAGAAGCTTGGAGATGGATCAACTTTACAAGGAGAATGAACCGGCTTTGATATCTGGCTCATAAAAAAAATACAAGGGAAAAGAAAACTGACTTGGATCGCAAGTAATCGAGCAGGGCTCCTATATACACCCTCTGTGACAAGAAATGTTCTCCTGAAAAAATTAGCCAATGGGCAGTGTAATCGAGCAAACTAAATCTTCGTCAATAAAAACTTACTCCGAAGAAAATTCTGAACGCATTTACAGTGTCTTGGAGAAACGGTGTGTTGATGCCATCAGCAACTCATCAATTCAAGTCCTCACTACGCGTTTCCAGTTGTAGTAGATTGGAAAAAACGTGAAACTTCGCGATAAAGCTGTTCGGCTTCTAATGGTTTTGAAACATATCCATCCATTCCGCACTTTGTGCATTCCTCATGGGTTGCCTGAATTACATCAGCAGTCATGGCCAGAATGGGTACATGCCATGCTTGAATATTTTCATAATCCTGCGCAGAAACTTCGCCATGTTGAATACTGTTGCTGATATTGCGTTCCACGTCACGTATTCTCCTTGTAGCTTCAAACCTGCGGGGGGAGGAAATGAAACTTATAAATGTAGTGACAAAATTAATCCAGGATAGCTCAAATGGATCAAAATTACCAAAAAAAAGGCCAAGTATACAACCGAAAGAGAGATTTTATGAATGTACACATGGCTACCTTCAATATAAGACGACTTGCAAAAACTGAACTTGCTAAGAAGTAAGCCTCGCGGGTTAAATATTATTTTTAAATCTTAAGTTCTCTGACATTTCAGTGAGGTTTTCAAATTGAAAGCTTTCAAAACTAAAAGCATCACTCACCCATCCATCTCTGGCATCTGGATATCCATGAAGCAGGCATCGAAATGGTGGGGCGGCGTAAGCAGTGAGATTGCCTTTTTACCACTGTCTGCACAGATCACCTCTGCCCCATACTTTTTCAAAGCACCGGCAGCTACTTTGAGATTCACATTATTATCATCAATAATAAGAATTTTCCTTCCGAGCAGAAGATTGCGGACAGACAAACTTGGGAGCTCCCCGTTCCGGAGATTTCCCTTGTTACCAACTCCCATGGCTCTTTGCAGTGAGGCAGCGAGCATGCTTGCCCTGAGAGGTTTCATGATGACGGTTGGGGTAGAGACACCTGAAGTTGCAGAGTTTATTCTGCATGAGCTAATAGAATTGGCAAGAATGAACAGTTTCGGAGGAACCCATCCACCAATTTTCCGTAAATTACTGACAAAGAGAGCTGAAGTTCCTGAATCTTTATTCCAGACTTCCTGTTCAACAAGGACCATATTGATAGTTGTACTCCCACAGCTTATGCTAGCTAACCCCTGATTCAAATCAGAAACTACTTCAACACGAATTCCAAGCCGTTGGATATGATAACTTGACATCTTGGCCCTAACAGATCTTTGGTCCACTACTAATGCAGTCATGCCATTAAATTCTGAGGATGCAGCATTTGACTGGCTGTTGATTTGCTGGATGGTTAACTCATTCGAACTGGAGCTGGCATTGGTGAAAACAGCAGTAAATGTAAATGTGGAACCAATCTTCGGAATACTAACAAACCCGATTTCCCCTTCCATGAGGCCAACCAAACACTTGCTTATGCTCAGTCCAATTCCTGTGCCTCCATGTGTACGTGAGATGGATCCCACCTGCATAAAAGGAGTGAAAACACGAGATTGGGCTTCTTGAGGGATTCCTACTCCTGTGTCCTCAACAGATACAATAATATTGATGAGGTCAGATGAGGATGAAAAACGGCTCGCAGATCCATCTTGACCGAAACACCTAAATCCTCCCCAACTGCGGCGTTTATCTGCAACGGGGAAACCACTCAAAGTATTCTTTGATGATGATTCAGTCTCAACGCCTATTGAGCCGATCAACTCCTCGACAAGATGAACTGTCACAAAGATGTGTCCTTTCTCTGTGAACTGTATATAAAATAAACAATGTCATTGCCACTTTATACAGAACACGGACAACATGGCTTAAATAGAATTAATTTCCCGTATTTAACAAAGCCGAATATACGGTTTGATACATAAAGATATCCAGGGGTACATTTATCCACTCTCATGATTATACTCTGTTTAACAAATAGTTGAGAACCCACTAGACACTTACTTTGATTGAATTCCCCATGAGATTAGTGATAATCTGCCGAAACCGTCCGGGATCACCAATAAGCATATCAGGAACCTGATCTGAGATGTATACTGCCAACTGCTCTCCCCAAAAATTTGGTCATGAAAATTTCAAAAGTTCAGTTATTAGACAATGAAAACTTAGAGCAGAAAACCATACGTAAAACAGTGGAAAATGTTTTTTGTTCTGGGGAAGTAGTGGGGGTGGAAACATTATTTACCTCTACTCCTTTTTCTTGAGACTTCCCCGAAAAGAGTGACAAAACATCATCCAGAATAGCTCGCAGATCAAAACGCACCGCCTCAAGCTCCAGCTTACCAGATTCAATCTTTGCCTGGTCCAATACCTCATTTATAAGTGAGACTAGAGCTTTTCCACTTCCCTGGGCAGTTCGGACATAATCTAGTTGAGTAACATCCAGGTTTGTGTCCATTAGCATGTGTAACATTCCTGAAAAGGGACAGGATTGTCAAAGTTCAGCAGGCTTTCTTTTGGCTGTAGTTTTGCTCTAAAATCTTGAGCAATGCCGGGACATGATTTTAAACAAATAACAGCAGCAGTCTCGCGAACTCACCTAGGACACCATTCATTGGGGTTCTGATCTCGTGTGAAACAGTTGCAAGAAACTACAGAGGATTAAGATCTGATTAGGCACAAGCATAGTACAATTCCAAACAAAATTTTCCTGCATTAACTAAAGTCAGAAAGTACCTGAGATTTGGCAACATCAGCTGCCTCGGCCTGTTTCTTGAGCCCCATCATCTTATGGAAATCATCCTCCACTTTGGCAATCCTATTTACAGTTGCATGGAAAATGTAGCCAACAAGCAATGCAATCACGAGGATCCCAATAGAAGTTGTAATGGCTAACCACGGCCAAGGTGGCTTATGTTTGAACCTGCATAAAGAAGAAACTCGGCTTCTGAATACAGTTCTACAAGACTATCTAGATGCCTAGGTCCCTCAGAAACAGTGTGATCAGAATAAGTAATACAAACATAACATTTCGTAGTCTCGTCCCATTACCAGAGACCAAGGAGAGGCCTATATAACATAGAAGCTCAACCCTAAAAAGTATAAGGCACAAGACTAAGTAGTTACCTGCACCGCATCTCATGGTTCCTTAAGGGATCTCCAAAACTTAAGGAGCTGATTTGCTGCAATCCATCATCTGAAACATTTGAACCGTACATGCTGATTGGATGCGACTGATTGGTAGTATCATACACGTTCACAAGGATGGTTTGCTTGCTAGCGAGTTGTTGAAGTAACTTCTCCACTAGTGACTCAATATGAAAGATTCCACCGAGATACCTGGTTGGCAGAAACAACAGGATTAAAAACCTTCTTCTAAAGTATAACCACTCTGAGTGTTATGAGTCCAGCAAAGCAATTCTGTCAGCTGATATCCCTTCAAGGCCTTGATGATACCATAAAGGAACGTGGACATGCTTTTTATTGGCGGAAGACTTGTATTATGCTTTTATTAATAACATGTTCTCATTCAAAGAAAACATACCCATCAGTCGCTTGAATTCTTTCGTTTGGAGTTGCATTTGAGGGCAGATCTCTTTTGTAGACAGCAAATGTCAGTATTACTCCAAGTCTGTTTGTTTTAAGCAGCCGAAAAGGAGCAGTAAGAACCCCCTTTCCCGATTCTCTTGCACGCAACACGTTTTGTCGATCTTCCTGTTGAAACGCAAATGAACGAAACTTCACGAGTGAGGATTGCAAATCAGGAAACGAAATTTTTCTAGATAGCATGAGACAATGTTAAGAGCTTTCTAAATTTCTAATATAAAGGTACCTATCATCTAAATTTTGGATACATCAGGACTGCAAAGTAAAAGTAAAAGATCCTATACAACTACTAATTAACTGCTTAATTAAGATAATAGAATGAGATTGGATCTACCAGTATAGTTGTTAAATGAATTGTGACAAGTTGACGAAAGAAACTAGATAAGGAAATACCTTCCCGGTCAGCATGTCAAAAGAGATGACATGTCTAACGGTATCCTGTGCAAAGATAACAGGAGCATATTCTTCCTGAACTGGGGAAGGTTCCAAGGCTTCTGGGGCATAGTCATTCTTATGAACCTGATTTTGTTCGAGGGTATCCATTCTCTTGATAGTCCAGCCCTGCTGCTTCTCAAACTGTTCTTTTTCCGAGTGGAGCACCCTCACAGCATATGCCACGCCACTTGTGAGGGGTCTCTCGAAAGCAGTTCTTTCAGTGTACCGTGCAAAAGTTTTCTGCGGGTTCCAAAGTTAGGATGTTCCATCAACTAGATAACAAGCATCATAGCTACAGAAAGCTCAGATATGAATATCTGAAACTAAATTAAGCTAAACATATCAAATTAACAGCGGTTGAGGAACCGGTACAAAAATCTTCGAATTTAAAGCAAATCTCCACATGAACAAAATGCATCAACAAGCAAACCAGTTAATTAACAGACAGGTAGGTACTCATTAAGTACCCTCAATTAATATCAATCTGAGTGACATAAAACACCAATTAGCCTATACACATCAAAAGCACCAATGACACAAATCAATTCCAACATATTTACCATCCTAAATTGCTCAACGTTGACAGATGATCTCTTTACCTGATCAATGGCCGACGGATACTTTCCGTGGTGGAATGTCGAGATCAGTATCGACATGGCCTGAATATGGTTCATGCTGACATTAAACTGATCCTGCAACATCCTCGCCCTCTCATCACACATACTTGCAAGAGTCTCCTTCCTCTTCTCACTGGCCTGTGAGCTCATGTACCACAAGATCCAGAGGCTCCCAATTGTCCACCCAACCACCCACGAAAACAAAAGCCTCCTCCACCACGTTTTTCCGACTCTCTTCGACCCGATACACTGGTAGTAATGGTGGCGGATCTTGCTGATGTTCATTGGGATTTTCTCCCACCATTTGAGGCACATATTGGCAGCTTCACCAAGCAAACCTACCTTGGTGTCTGTCACAATCCCACCAGTGAGGTACCAGTTCATGGAAATTACAGATACAATCCAGCAACATAGCATCCAAAGCAGATGCCCCACCTTTAAACCGAACCCAAATACATGGAATAAACTCATCCACCACAGCAGTAAACCAAGCAAGTTAACCACAAACAGTGCCAAGAGGTCAAATGAATTCTAGAGAGAGAAAGAATGAAGAGAGAGAGAGAGAGAGAGAGAGAGAGAGAGAGAGAGGAGGAGACACCAGCTATCAAATCAACAGGAACTGTCCAGCAAAACCCAACATTTAGAAGTAAAAAATTCCAAGCTTGGAAGAACAAACCCACCGACCTTGAATTCACTGCAACCAGGAAGATTTTGGGATTCTGGGGACGATGTGTGTGGTGTGGTGGGTGTGGGAAGAAGTTACCTTATCCACACCCAAATAACTTCAATTTTGGGTGCGCAGGAACCAAAAACAGGACACCCAAAATCAGGAAAAGACAATAAATTTACTAACAGCACGCCAAAGAACAACAGAATCTTCTGTTTTTTTCTAAATTCTAACAAGAATTTGATTTGATTATCCTCTTCAGCCACCAACCAAAACCCAAAACAAGCAAATGCGACAGCAAAGATTCCAACTTTGGTAATCAAACCAACAGAGAATCTGACAGCAAAATCCTAGTTAAGGAGGGAGTCCTTAAATTCCTGAAATCAAACCAAACCCAGTTCGAGCATGTGGGTTTTGTTTGTTAACGTTTGACTATTGAGCACACCCAGCTGCAAAGATCTATGCAGAGAAGAAGCACTGATAGCACTGACAGCACTGTAAGGAATGAAGATAATGGTGGCAGTAGCAACTTTGGGAGTGGAAGAAGAACAAGAAGCCAGCAAGTTTGGATGATTCATGGACATTAAGAATTAGCAAGAAGAATCCGTGAGAGAAAATATTGGAAGAATATAGTGGTAGAAATGTCTGCTAGCACAGGCCATTATCTCCATCCATAACATCCACCCAGGAGAAAATAAAAAATGTAATAAAACAAAAACAAAACCAAATAATTATATAAATTTGTTTATATGGAAATATGGATAAATATAGTTAGGAGAAATGTTGGTGAACCGTATATACACGTGTTATAATAAGATTGATCGATAATACTTATTCATAGTAAAAATCAAATTCACGTATCAATTTGAGTTGAATAATAATACCACGTAAACGTGTTTCGGTGCCTCGGAAAACTACTCGATGTCTAGAAATGAAGGGCAGTAAAGGTACACTCCCACTGAGCAGAAGTAGCTGCATTATTTCTCCAACTTTCCTACGGCGTTCACATCCATATCCATCAAATGCCCCAGTTGACAAATTCTACACGCTATGGGCGCCAATTCGTTAACTCTATGCGTTTGTAAGGCTGTACTTTTCGATGACAAAAGTACCCTTTGCATGGGGGTCTAATTTCATTCTTTGACATCTTTCCCTTCGGTGCTTTGTACCAAATGGCATTAGATGCCCCATACTTTTCCAAAATTGCATTTGGAGGACCAATAGTCAAAAGAGTTGGTAAAAGATAGAAGGGCCATTGATAGGAACTTGTGGGAGGTGCCATTGTGCTATCTTCTATCCTATTCCTATCCCTGTTTTTGTTCTGGAATCTAAACCAATGTTTGGTTGCAGGTTTAGGGTTTTTTTTGTTCTCTGTTTTCGGATTATGGATTGGTGTTGATTGGTTCTTTTTTCTAATTTTATACTATAAGAATTTGGAACGAAAATCATGAAAATACGAAAGAAAAAAGTGTAGAAGACAACAAACGAAGCCGTTTTTCATTTGCTTCATGTCCGTAAATTTTTTTGGTGGCATACAAGAACACATTGATTTGTAACCAAAAGTTGGAGTGGGCAAATGTCTGATTCGGCTAACTCCACCTCTAATTTCAACTATATAATATAACTGAGTTAGTTTGGTTTGGTATATACGTGACAAAATCCAATAATTAAGCTTATCGAGAGAAAAACCAATCTTTAGTGTTTTTTCAACTCGATTTCGACTGGTTCACTAGTTAACCGGTTCAAGATCCACCTTAATTATGATTTGTATGGTGCCTCAACTCAAAAACTCAAGCTCGTTACATTGAAAGCAAAGCTAATAAGGTCTTTGCCTTATGTGTCGCTCTACCAAGGTTCGAGTCCTACTGTCAGCAGTCTCGTTGGTGCGCAATCTGTAAATTTCTACATGAATTGGTGATGATGGTGAGTAACCAATCTCATCTTAAAACTTTCAAAGATAAAAAAAGCTAATAAGTTAAAAGAAAATGTCAAAAGTAAAGTTAAAACCAACCCCACCAATGACGAAGAGAGTTTTGTGTACATGTGTTGATGTTACCAATCCCTCCAGGCCTAATTGGAAGCAACAAACAAACAAACAAGAAACAAAAGTTGGACAAGGAACCAGGCATGGAAGCAAATACAACCAAAATGGAAGGGCTAAATTGTCAACGATGAAGATAAGATAAGGGAGGTGGTTAGACGACAACAGTGGCAGAAGCGTAAAAGTGTGAGAAAGCAGGGGCGAGAACAAAAGGGCACTTTAATCAAGGCTTGTCACGAAGTGATTAGGCCATCACTACTACCCACCTCCTTTGTTCTGGTGAGCTCCTTGTGAAAGCGACCCGTCCCACGTCAGCGCACCGGTTCTCTGCCGCTGGCCAATCAGAATGTCCAGAATGTAATGTGCGTAATGGCTTTGCTTGCTACGTGTCACGCGTGGGTGGAGACGATAGGAAATGTGAGCATCTCTCTCTCCCTCCTCTCTGCGCTTCGTTTTGGGCTAAATTTGTCGGAGTCCACCTCAGCATTGTGTTCGTGTATAATTAAGAACTCTTTAAAACTGTAGAAATTGCCTCTTCATCGCAGCTTTTAGTGACTGGTAACTTTTAATCTTTTTCCTCGGATAATTTAATATGTTTTTTTCTTGTAGAATATTGGATCATTTCTTTGATTTTACAATCTATTTTCATGCTTGATTTATTACTTTTCGATCAAATTCCATAATGTTCTAGGTTCTGAAATCGTCTTTCAAGCTGAATTGTTACTCATTTATTTGATGGTGAGCATATTTTATTAACTTGAGAACTTAAGCTGTGCTTAATTTAATCTTACTAAAGATGTTAATATTATTTTCCATTGCAGCCATTCATAGCTCATAACACTTCTTGTTTCGACTTTCCAGCACCGGGCAAGTGTCGTGCTCTGTATATCACATGATTATTTCCCTAAGTGAGGCATTTTCTAAACCAATTAGATAGAGTAAAGCGGCGTCTAATTGCATATAAATATGAAAGAGTGCACCGAGGGTCTCCCTACAAAAAGTACCACAACCTACTAAAAGTTTGAATTTTTTTTATAAAATGATATTCTAATTTATTTTAATTCAAAAGAAATATTTAAATTTGGGTGCAAATAAAGTAGACAAATTATTCCTAACTCACACGTGTCGTTACTTCAGGAATTAATAGTAAATAGTGAATTTTATTCAAGTGCCACCTATGCATATGCAAAATTACTACATGAACTTTCAAATAGTTAAAATGAATTAATTTGTCTTACATATGGTGTAAAATAAATTTGTGTATATAAATGGAACCCACTCGGTTATTAGTACCATTTCTAGGTCCTATTAATATAAAAAATTAAAAAATATATATAATTCAAATAGAATAATAACAACGTGTGCGTTATTTTGAGGGGCCTATTAACAAAAAAAAATTATATAACTTGAATAAAATAATAACACTTGTTTACTAAAAAAATAATAACAACATGTGACAATTTTTAATATCCACCGGAAAAATTACTCTTAAAATCCTATATTTTACTTCATCGTATCTGGACATTGAACTTGGTTGCAAATTTCTTCCGGAGATGCTAAGACTAGGTCTAATTAAACTTCCTTATTTTACTTTCTAATTTATTAAAAAACTGCTTTTTATATTAAATAAATGACACAAAACCGTAGTAATAAATAAACTATGAGGAAATTAATTAAACAAATATATAATTATCCCCAGAGAAGGAAACTGGGCAGCTTACTTCTTCATCTGGTACAACCGTACAAGCAGCCTCCGCCAAAAATGGTGGCTGTCCAGATCTCTTTTCTCTTTTCCTTTTCATATTTGTGCTGGTTTGGTATTCTGCAACTCAAAAGTCCAAATGCTTGTAACCCATACCATACACACAATTAACATCACCATCACAAGCTTCATATATTTGCCTAAACAAAGGACAAAATTAATAACCACCTCACTCTTTCGTAAACGCGTAGAGTACTACAGTCGTCGAATAAATGTAAATTTTTTCATTGGAGCTTTTTGGTAGGTCGTGATCAGGCTTTATCTAGGTTCAATTCCTTGATTCCTACCCCATTGGATTATTCGCTATGGGTTTTTGGCGGATGATTAACGCTGGAGGAGCTCTCCATCTGAAAATTAAGAAGCATATGATTAAGATTAATGATATATTAATCCACAAGAAGTACTTTGACGAATATAGTTGGAAGCTTCGGTCGGCAAAAGACAGAGAGGGAGTTTAAAACTCTAAAATATAATATAGAGCTTTGATAGGGTTTGGTTTTCAACAGGAAAGATCAAAGACAGAACAAAGTTTCAATAACCCACCTAATTTTTAAAAATTTAAATCATAATAATTAATTTACAAACAATAATACTAATGATTAATAAAACATAATTTGGTCACTCTCAACAAAGCTCCCTTTGAATCCTTGTTTTTCATTAACAAACAAACTAGCCGTCAGAGATTACGGCACCCTACCCGCCCAAAGGACGAACACGACTCCACGTCATCAACAAAAAGAGAATAAAGGGTTAAAGTTGTCTATGAAATGAAGCATCTCTCTTAATCCTACTTAACCTAATTATTAATCTAATGATCAAGAAAATAAAGTAACTTGAGTTCATTTACGTTTCGATATTTAATATATACTTGTTTTATTATTGCAAGCCATGTTACGATGCTGCTTGCTGGCTGCCACCAATGAAAGATACTCTCGTGTAATTGAAGACATTAAGCAACAACTATTTATTGAACATGTGATATACTTTTCTAACACGTGATTAAAATTTGTTGAACGAGTGACGTTAGTGAAATTATCAACTATGCTTTGATTGCAACTTGCGAGGGAGAATATATGTATTACAACCCTGAATGTGCTCGCACTTAGCTGGTTGTAAAGAGTTGTACCACATTTAAAAGTTAAGCTATATATTCTTTTATTGTCACTTGATTTTGGAATAGAATTTCAACGCTATTTACGGTATCATAGTTAATTTAACCACATATAAAATCTGAAAATTACATGTGCTTCACACAATCCAATAAAATTACTCATTTGTTAGATTATTTCCCACATTACTAATTAATTATGGATTAAAGCCTCAATTTCATTCGGCGGCCCGTTGTGGACCCTTAAATTGTATAAACGGAGAAGCGTGGTGATTGATGGAAAATGCCATGTGTGGATTTTTCAAGTTTTAAATTAAACATCGCATTAATTAATGAATGAGATTAGAATAATTGAGAATTATTGTTGAAGGTGGACCAACAAAGCCCCATTTAGTGTCTGCCTGATAGAGATGTGGCTACATGCTCGATGGTGGGAATTTGCCAAATTGTATTGCTTTTCTCTTAACTTGCTTCCAACCTAACAGCTCAACAGTCGTCGGACCAAAAGAATAAATTGTCACTAAAAAGGTATAAGTTTATTTAAGCATGGAAGTTCAGATAGTGCAATAATTAAGCACGCATATTCAACGAAAATATGAGAATTAAAGTTGATTAATCGTGAATGTAAGTATGCTTAGCATTACTTCTCAAATACCATTAATGTGTGGTAGTAAAAATCCACCATCTTCAATTTTTACGAATTTGCATTTACAAAATAATAAACACATTCAATAAATGACTAAGCCACACATGCTAGGTGGGCGGTTGACCAATGGATCTCCAATGCCTACGTCAGTATTTCTAAATAGAGTGAATGTATGCGTAGCGTAAAGCTCACCAAAAACTAGTAGAGATGAGGTATTTATAGGAAGGTGGCCAGCCATAGTAGGTTTCTGCTCTATACATGACGGCTTCCTATTAACTAAGGTGTATCTTCCGTAGAATGGATGATGAAAGAATAATCCCGAATATATTAGTTAGAATAATATCTTGAGATGGTGAGGTAAGTATTCTTGATTGATTGATGAGATTCTTTACTTATTTAAGTATCATTTTCCATTCTATGTGCATGAAAGCTTGGAGATGTCGTCGTTAGCTGCTCAAGCTTTCAGGGATGTTGAATTGCGTGTTGGGATATTTGTGAATCCTGTCTATTTAATGAGGACAACCTTGTTTTCTTTGGAGAAAAATTTACTTGTCGTCTTCAAAAATTTCGAAATTATTTTTTCTCCACGATTAACACAATTGTCCCACAATCGTGCAAGCGACACTTGTCCACACGTACGTAAGAAGTACACAAAGTCATTGCAAATCTAAACAGTTTGAGTTTTAGCATTGATGAACAGCTGCATATTAAATTTTGAGTGCAATAATTTTCTGGAATACTTGGAAACCGTTTTCCAAGGAGAAAAAGAACATAAAAATTATTGTCCCAAGTGTACGAATTACAAAACCATTATGTAGTCAAATTCAATGGGTTTGGTCCCATAAGATATAGCTACGTGCTCCACGTACCCATTCTACTGCTGTCTCGCCAGTTGTGAATTGGATCAAACCTCCCTTTGGCTCTTTGAAAATCAATGTAGATGGCGCATGGTGTGAAGATAGCAGGACGGGGGGTGTGGGCATCATTGTTCGTGATGACAGGGGTTCGTTTGTGGGTGCCCTTGTCATTCGATTTGGCTTCATGTTCTCTCCCCTCCAAGCGAAAGCTTTGGTTGCCCAGGAAGGCTTGTCGTTGGCGATGGAAAAGGGGTTTTAATGATTTCATTTTTGAGTGTGATTCTCTCCAAATCGGGAAAGCCCTTCTTGAGAGCTCTTCGAATATGTCCAACTTGAGACATATTATCGAAGACTCTGAGGCTTTTCTTTCCACGATAACTGGAGCTTCGATTGCCCATATCTATCGTCAAGGCAATGGTACCACTCACCGCCTTGCCCGCTCTGCCCTTCATATAGATGAAACCTCCTATTCATGGTTTGAACTTTGAAGAACACACCCCCCCCCCCCCCACTTTATTGTAAATTTACTAGTTGCTAATTGTTTGTAAGGCGGCCTCTTTTGTCGATCTCAATTTTGTAATTGGCTCTTCCTTATCAATGAAATCTATTCTATCGTTGCTATAAAAAAGAAAAGAAAAGAAAAAATTCAACTCGGAAAGAGATCCTCTCCGAATCTATACATCTGGAGCCTAGGGCTCAAATGATCCGGCGCTTTAAAATTTGATCCAACGGCTAAAAGCAGAGAAGTTAGTAAAAACTTTAAAAAGCTACAATAATTTTTGGTCGTAGGATCAAATTTTAAAGGCCAAGATCATTTGATCCCTGGCCTTCAGATGCCTAGATCTGGAGATGATCTCTTCCCTTAATTTATCGGCCTGAAATACAATAAACTATCTATATACTCGTATTGTATAGTTGGTACCGCCAAGCCTCTCTCTCTTTTCAAACTCGCACAACAAATCCAAAAATCAGGATCGTCGTTGGTGAATATGCATATGGTCGTAATCGGCGAGTATACACATTGATTCTTAGCATTTTAGTTATTATCGGTCGATCAATCAAATAAAATTGGAGTTGACGAATTGAATCGAACACGAATTTCCAATTCAAATATAGTCGACAGTGGGAATCCCATTGAACCAAAGTTGTTTTCTTTCCGTTGACAAGGTTGAAGAGAGATGGGAGAGAGAATGAGATTTGTTAGTGGTGACTGTGGATGCAAATTTCTTCCTCCTTGATCTTGGACAAAATTGCACCTACAAAACAATCAACACCTTTGGTCAAGGCCAAGAGCCTCACGCGCCCACGATGAATGAGGAGGCTTTGGCCGAAGAACCTTTGATGCCAAAGTTAGAATTTAGAGAGAAAAAGTGTTTGGAGAATTCTAGGGAATTTTAGCAAGAGTGAAAACTTAGGGTTTTTGGAAAGAATGGGGTCATATATATAGCACATGGCCGGTTCCCTTGGCAGACAAGGTGGCCGGCCACTTGTGTGTTTTTTGAGGTATAATGGGTAGTTAATTTGGTGATTAATGGATTAATTTGGAATTAATCCATTAATTAGCCTAATTAATTCAATTTATGGAAGGTTTTGAAGGTTATGGAATGAGGATGGATGAAATAACTTTGAATTTGTTACCTTTTTTGGGCACTTTTGGCTTGATTGAAGAATGTTGTCCACTGCTCGGGCGTAGGAAATTCGGTGTGCCTCGAGGGTATTTTTGTCCTTTTTTATCCAAAAATCCACGTGTTGCCTTGTGATTATTTTTGGCTCCACAAATGCCCCCACACCTGTTGGGCTGCTCGCAGGAAATGGCAGCAGGTGTAGAGATCTTCTTGCTTTAGGAAACTTAAGACTGCTTCCTATTTTAATGTAGATTCCCTCTTTAATTGGAAATTAGGTCCTTCTAGGAAAGGGAAATAAATTTCTCTCAAAGCCTATTTAAGTCCACCTTAAGTGGGTTATTAAATCAACTTTGGAGAGTGATTTATTCTACCCGACAAGAGAGAGAGAGCTTAGAGGATATTTGTTCCCCATTCTCTAGCAATCTTCTACATCTTGCCCGTGCAAAGGATCGTCTTTCGTTGCTTTCTTTGTCTTCTCCGCACCGCACCGAGGTAAGAAATAATTAATTTTCCTTATCTTCTTCTTGGATAGTGCTGCCGCAGGGCAGCCGTCGAGGTGGTGCGGCACGTCGGCTTGCAGGGGCTAGGAGTCGGCTCGGCATGGGCTGAGGAAGTGTTGTGGCAGAGACCATTGCTTGAGCTACTTGGTTTAGCTAAAGCCAAGGGCAGCTGTACGGCTGGGGCCGCGGATTGAGGCGCTAGGGCGCGGTTCTAGGCGAGCCGCATGACTCATGTCCTTTGAGAAAAACAAGGAGGTCGCGGGCCTCATGAGCTGCTGAAATGCTGGGCATGCAAGCCTCCTACCTACTGGTCCGAGAGAAAAATGAGGGAAAAACCGGTATAGGTTGAGCTCCCCTGCTGAGTACTATGAATGACGTTGGTTGCTTAATCCCCTTCACCAGGAGAAAGGTGAGCTGCTCTCTCTCGAGATGAGGTAAAGAGGATCAAGACGGATGCATTGACTTGTCTGAATGCTGTCGTGGAGCCTACTATGAATGAAGGTGGAAATAAGAGATTTTCCCCCCTGCTCAAGAGATGATGGTTGAGAAAAAACTGAAGACTTTCTATGCTGCTCGTGAGGATCTGCCTGCTGCTGAGAGGCTTGTGACTGGCATGACTTCTTCCAATGGGAAGAAAATGAGGCTGCTAGATCTAAGCCTGTAATGCCTACCATGTCAAGAATGGCTAGTACGATTGTTGATATGATTGCTCAGCGTAAAGGTTCTGTCATGCCCCCAGTGCCGAAATCTGTACCAAGATATCCGTTGAGAGCTAAGTCTGGTTCATCTTTGGAGAGGCTTGCTATTATAAGAAGCGATAAGGTGGACTCTGTTGCTAAAGTGGCACCAAGGCCCACTTCCTCTGCTGCTGAGATTGATTCGCCTGCTGAGAAAGAGGAGACTACTCGAGTAGGCAGCTGTGAGAAATCTACTAAGCCTGCTTTTAGGGAGGCTGCTGAGATTTGTGTGCTTTTGAAATCAGATCTGCTTGAAGACATGGATGATTGTGCCAAATTTGTTGATGGCGTTAGAAAGGTTGTTTGCCCATGCTCCTTTGCGAAGCATACGACCCAATATAGAAGGACTGCTCTGCTTGTTATTATGCAAATATAGCAAGGTTGCCAATGAGGTGACGAAGACTATGGCAGCTGAAGTTTATTCCTCATCTGAGGAGATCAAGAGGTTGGATTCTGAGCTCGTCGTTTTGAAGG
The DNA here is from genome assembly GCA_024362995.1 of Heteromeles arbutifolia. Lineage (NCBI taxonomy): Eukaryota > Viridiplantae > Streptophyta > Magnoliopsida > Rosales > Rosaceae > Heteromeles > Heteromeles arbutifolia. The sequence continues at coordinate 29,597,078 of JANCRC010000006.1, forward strand.
GGTCTAATATCTCTGCCCTCAATTCTTTGCAGCTTGAGACCGTTCGCCAAGAGATCGTTGAGTTGAAGACTAGGCTTGACGCGATCCAAGTTAAGTAGGAAAATGCAGAGAATGAGATCATGTGTTACATACCTCAAATTCAAGATCTTGAGTGTGCCATTTTAGAGCTTCATTCTGCTGCTTATGCAAAGGATGAAGAGTTGATGACTGCTTATAATCAAGTGATCAACTTCAAGAGAATCATCGATAGGCTTGAACCCCAAGTGTTGGAACTTCAAGGTATACTGAAGATCAACGAAAGTTTGAAGAATGAAGTGGATGAGCTGCAGCTCGTCCGTGTTGGTTTGTTCGAGAAGAATGAGCAGCTGAAGGGTGAGAATGATGGGCTCGAGGTTTCGAGACCTTCTCTATTTCTCCGGAATACATTCTTGTTTTTTCTTTTGAGGCTTCTATTGGTGAAATAGTTGGAAAAGTTGGTGCCTAGGCTAGGGCAGCCGGGGGTGAAGTGCTGGATGATGCCGCTGCTAAGAGCGTCGCGGCTGCTGAAGTTGTGGCGACCGAGTAGTCGTGGGATGTCCAAGCTGCTGAAGTGTAGTCTTCTAGGTAGCCTTTAGGATTGTCTTTGTTTTTCCTTGTAGCTCTTGTTTTGCTTGAATTCTTTCGGCCTTTGCTAGTTGTTTATAAACATGTTTCCTTCGCCTTTCTTCATCTTCGCTTCTTTTGTTCATGCCCTAACCTTTATACTTTATAGACCAGTGGCAGGCGTGCTACTTTTCTATAAGCAGACATGCCCGTGTAGCCTATGTAGCCGTAGGTGTTGGTGTAGAACTTTGCAAAGTTGTTAGCCATAGGGTTAGCAGCCGGATGCCTTACTTACAGAAGTAGACAAGTCCGCGTAACCACTAGGATGTTAACCTTGGCTTTCTCCAATTTTGTAGGTTGCATAACAAGTATCACAACATTTTAGGACATGGTGTAGGTTGCTCCACGCTTGGCAGAGGTGAAGCTTATCAACTACATAGCATGTCAGCAGTGGATAAAGCTTCGTATATGCGCGCTAGCTTGTTTAACCTTTCACAAAAATGTGCGGTTGTATAAGTCTAGCGCGGTTTTACTGCTTGAAAGGCAAGCCGTAGACAGTTTTTCGAAAATCGTAGACTACCTTAGTGCACTTGGTAGTAGCTTTAAGGTTCTAGGGCAACCGTCTATCGGATGTACTGCGTAATGTGGCCCCTCCGTCTCTAGGGCCCGGTTCCCCACGGATTAGGCCAATAGACCCAAAATCATTCAGTTTAGCTAAGCCTTGAAAAAGACCATTGTGGCTACTTCTAGGAATCCCGGTGCAAGCCATTGTGCATCTAGTTATATTAAGGCAACCCAGTTCATCCACGTCTGGATATTCGGAGTGTAGAGTTTATCCTCCCTTCTTGGAGAGCTGACCCATGTGGGTGTCGGGGAATTGGTTTACCTTATCGCATTGGAGAACATGGTTGGTCCCTCGGGGGGCGCAATTCCTGCAATGAGTACCTAAGAAGGGCGCGGTCTTCTTTTGAAGTGCAGTAGTGATCAGTTGTTGTAAAATATACAGCCGAGCCAAGTTGTGATTACTTCTGAATTCTTCATTGAAAAACGAGTGAAACGAACAAGAACTTAGCTATAAGTTAGGAACTGCATAACAATTGGATAGTCATCGGATTGTGAGGTGGTACCCATTGAGCTATTTGAGTCTTGGGGCTTTGATGTAGCAGGAGGTCACGCATGGTACTTCATCAGATTGTAAGTGTTCTACTGCTTTTCGATCTCTTTGTCGTTCATGGTGACGATGGTGTAATTACCCTTGCCGCCTACTCTGCTGATTTTGTACGGACCCTCCCAGATGAGATCCATCTTTTTGGAGCCATCTTTGCGGGCAGTGATGAAGGCTTTTCTTAGGACTAAATCTTCGAGCTGGAACTGCCGAATCTTGGCCCTTTTGTTGTAGCTGGAAATGAGCTGCTGCTGGTAGGTTGCGATGCTGGTGATGGTCTGCTCGCGCTTCTCCTCTGCCAGATCTAAACTTGCGGCCATCTCCTTACTGTTCTACTCAATGCTTGGCATTAAAGTGCCGATACTTGGCACGATGACATTGGGATGAATGATTGCTTCTGAACCAAATGCCAAAGAGAAAGGAGTTTCACCGGTTGTTTGTCTCTTGGTGGTGCGATATGCCCATAGACATCCGGGGAGTTCGTCTGGCTATTTTCCTTTCTTATCAGTAAGGGATTTCTTGAGGCAGTCGAGGATTGTCTTGTTGGATGCTTCGACCTGCCCATTACCTTGAGGATATCTTGGCGTGGACATATGTTGCTTGATGCCATACTTTTGGAAGAACTTCGCCAAATCTTTGCCCAAGAATTACGGGCCGTTAGCGTGGACATATGCTACTTGATGCCATATGATGGACTGAGGGATGCCAAATTGGTAAATGATATTCCTCTATATGAAGCGCTTTATGTCCGTTTGAGTCGTGGTCATCATGGGCTTTGCTTCTACTCATTTGGTGAACTAGTCGGTTACCATGATCATCATGCCTCTACCCTTAATAGTGGGCGTCATAGTTCCCACTAGGTCGATTGCCCACTGCATGAACGACCAAAGACTCGTCTGCGGGTGTAGTTCGTTGGTAGGCAGTGCTGGTACCGGCTTGTAGCGTTGGCAGCAGTCGCATTTTTGTACTAACTCCTTAGCGTCTTGGTGCATGGTAGGCCAGTAGTAGCCTGCGTTTAGAGCCTTCTGTGCTAAGGATTGGCCTTCGGGGTGATTTCCACAAACACCTTCGTGGATTGAGCTTAGAACCTTCAAGTCATCGGGAAGCGCTAGGCAGCGGAGATGTGGTTCAGTGTAGGATCTTCGGATGAGAATGTCGTTCCATATATAGTAGCGTGCTGCCTTTATTTGGAGCTTTCTAGACTCCAACCTTTCTGTGGAAAATGTGCCGTTGACCAAGTAAATTGTAATAGAACTTTGCCAGTTGGGAGTTGTATTAACTTGTGACACTTCGGCTGCCAGCTCTGCCTCTATGCTTGGCTTGTCTAGATATTCCACTCGGATAAAGCGTTTGAGTTGATGGTTAAAGGCGGGGCCTAGGTCGGCTAGTGCGTTCGCTTGGGCATTGTCTGTCCACGAAACTTGAGTAAAGGTGTAAGTCTGAAACGCCTCAAGTAGTCTGGCTAGTGATTAGCTGGGAATCAGAATGAATTGCGAGCTTTTTTTTTACTGCCAAGGGTTTTGCCATTCGGAGGCCTGTTAATAGGGCCTCGTAATCTACTTCGTTGTTGGATGCTTTGAAGCCTAAAGTGATCGTTTGCTCGGGCATCGAACCGTCTGGGTTGACAATGACTATGCCTGCTTCCAAGCTTTTGTAGTTGGATGTGTGGTTGACATGTAAATACCAGAAGTTTCCATCAGACGAAGCAGACGTGGCTAGGGCGTGCTTGGCTGCCTGGTGCGTCGTTAAGCCGCTCTGTTGTGTTGCCTAGGCTAGGTGTGAAGGCGCGGTAGGGAGCCATGAAGCTGGGGCCATGTTACACATAACAGGAGATGCTTAACTGCCGGTATTGGGACACTATAAAGCTGAATTATGGAGCTAGGGTCGGCTACGACCGTGTGACGCGCAACAGGAGGTAGTGCTCAACTGCAGGTACATGTTGCTCTTATGTAGAATTTTTTGGGGCGACGAGGAAAAAACTTGTTTCCGAGTGTGTCCTTCCAGTGTTCGTTTGCCCTTGGTGTGTCTTTTGGGCCAAGTTATTGCGTTCGTCATAAAACTTTGCATCCGCTAGGGTCTACGCCTTTATCGTCGCGCATTTGGATTGGGCGTCATGAGGATGATTATGTGAGTTTAAATGTAAAACTTGAGCTTCTGGGTTGCAACAACTATCGCTGAAGTTAGCTTTTGAATTTCTGGTAACATCGAGGAGAGCTTTTGAACTATGGAATAAAGGTAGTCGGGCCCCCAGCTCTTCTCGTATGATGGTAGAGTTTATTGCTGCTTCAGATACTGTCAAACATATGAATAAGTCCTCCATTGCTTCTGGTTTGGATAGTTGAGAAGTGACGTCGGGTACTTCTTCAAGTCTTTGAATGTGCATCAACAAGCCTCGTCACAAAGTACATGTTTGTTTGCCAGAGCGAAAGAGTCTGCCAGAGTTAGATCTTCTTTCATGATCAATTTTCTAAATAACAGGTGGTCTGCTGGAAGTCCTTTTTGGAAGGTTGCTCTAGCTATCGAGTCGTTGCATTCAACTATCCTTGCCTTCTCTGCTTTGAACCTCTTCACATAGTCACAAAGCGACTCATTTGGGTTCTTCTCGACGTTGAACAAATGGTCGGACTTCTTCTTGATCGAGTGATATGATGAATATTCTTTGGTGAAAACCAAAGCAAGTTCATCGAAACTCCGAATAGATTGTGGCGGCAGGGTGTAGAACCAATTTTGCACCTTGTCTAATTTTGCACCTTGTCTTGTAGAGTGGTGACGAATATCTTGCACATGAGATCGTCGTTGTTTAGATAGAGGATCATTGCGTTTCGATAGTGCTTCAAGTGTCTCTCCGGGTCTTCATCTCCTTTGAAGGATGTGAAATGTGGCATGCTAAACTTGCGTGGAGGCTCTGCCTGCTCGATCTTGTCCGTGAAGGGTGACCTGTTTATGTTAGTTATGTTCCGTCGTAGTGCCTCGTCGGTGACCTTGTTGCATTGGAAATTACACAATCGCTTGGTCAAAAGTATCTCTACTTCTTCCTGAATTTGCCTTTGTTGGGGTAGCGAAGCTCTCGGCTGCCCCCAGTCGTGACCTGCTGGTCTAGGCTATTTTTTATGTACTTGGCTCGTCTATGCCGCGGCTGTGGTGCATGTGATTCGTTTCTAGCAGGCGAGGGAATTATTCGTAGGTTTCTGGTTGAACTTAAGCTGGAGTGAATGACTGATTTTCTCCGTCCGTCGTGCTACCTACACCAATGCGGGGTGGAAGATGCTCCTTGCGGGCCTAGCCGCAAATGAACACTTCGCCTAGAAGGTTGTCCATGTTGTTCATCGGAGTGTAGTCCCAACCGTGAATGTATGCTCGTTCATGGGCCTAACCGAGAGTGCATGCTTTTCCACGCGCTAAGACGGGAGCATACACTATCTCGAGGGCCTAACCGGTAGTGTACTTTGTCGAAACGCTCGGTTCGTGGCTGGTCGAGTGGCTGCTTGCCGAGACGCTGCTGGAGAGATTCTTTGTCTGCCCTTGTCCTACTTCGGGACACCTCGTCTGGGGCACGTTGTATCTCGGTGCACTGCAAGAGCTGGTTCACCAAGGACGTCTGATGTGCTAGGGCGCTCGTCAACTCTATAACTTGTTAAGACAAGTGTTGTTCACTATTTAGATTGGAAGAGCTTAGAAGGAATATGCCTCCTTAAGCAGTGGAATGGTGGTAGACTCCGAGCGCAGGATTTGAGTTGGGAAATATCAAATCCGCAGAGAAATGTGGTGAGAATGCCCCCAATTTGATCGTAGGCCCAAAAATTTGAAGCCGAGATGGTTGAACTAATCTTGGACCGACTTGGGCTGCTTGGAAGGCCACAAGAGCAGACTGGGCTGCGAGAGCAGGCTGGGCCTCGGGTGCGGGCTGGGCCGCGGGAGCGGGCTGCTCGTCGGGAGCAGGCTAGGCCACGAGAGCGAGCTGCTCATCGGGAGCAGGCTGGGCCACGATAGTGGGTTGCTCGGCGGCAACAGGCTGCTCGGTGTGTGGCGCACGTGGGTGAGAGGCTAAGGCTCGGCTTGGCAACGCGTTGGGCATGTAGTGACATAACTCGGGCCGTGGCTTTGGTGGCGTGGGCCTTGGATAGCACGGTTCGGGCCGTGGTAGTGGAACCATGGACCTCACCGCGGGTGGTTGCCATGGTGGAGCCTTGTAGTGGTGGTGCCGCTCCCCCTAAGATCACATTTAGTCTCATGGATCGCCGCGGTCCCATTTCTTGAATATTGGAATTTTCACTCGTGGAATTTTCTAAATTTCTAGCCATTGTATTTCCCCTTTACGTTTTATCAAAGAATCTTTGTAAATAAAAAATTCTAATAATAAGAACATACGAAAAAATACAAGTGGATGAGAAAATAGAGAAAAACCTTTGTACGCGAGAATCTTTTACGAGTGTGGATCTCTTCTCTTAGTGAAAGCACCAATTTGTGGATGCAAATTTCTTCCTCCTTGATCTTGGACAAAATTGCACCTACAAAACAATCAACACCTTTGGTCAAGGCCAAGAGCCTCACGCGCCCACGATGAATGAGGGGCTTTGGCCGAAGAACCTCCAATGCCAAAGTTAGAATTTAGAAAGAAAAAGTGTTTGGAGAATTCTCGGGAATTTTAGCAAGAGTGAAGACTTAGATTTTTTGGAGAGAATGGGGTCATATATATATAGCACATGGCTGGTTCCCTAGGGAGACAAGGTGGCCGGCCACTTGTGTGTTTTTTGAGGTATAATGGGTAGTTAATTTGGTGATTAATTTGGTGATTAATGGATTAATTAGGAATTAATTCATTAATTAGCCTAATTAATTCAATTTATGGAAGGTTTGAAGGTTTGAAGGTTATGGAATGACTACCTTGTAGGGAACATAAGATGAGGATGGATGAAATAACTTTGAATTTGTTACCTTTTTTGGGCACTTTTGGCCTGATTGAAAAATGATTGTCCACTACTCGCGCGTAGGAAATCCGGTGTGCCTCGAGGGTATTTTTGTCCTCTTTTATCCAAAAATCCATGTGTCGCCTTGTGATTATTTTTGGCTCCATAATGACAAGGGTGCTGGTTGCGGCTGTGTTACTGGAGAGTTTTGGCTATGTCATTTTTTATTTATTTGCAACACAAAATAATAAGAATTAACACAATTAAAAGCTCTGTTAAGTAGGAAGACACAAGTTGATCAAACGAAGATGAGACGTGAAAGAGACACCAAATTAGAGACATAACTGCGGCCAATTTTCTTATTTAATTAATATTTGTGGGACCCACTTTTCAAAATAAATCAATCAAAACTCAGTTTTATGATTTATGATTGATGCCTTACTAGAACCCACACAACAAAATATTTGAAAAAATAAAAAAAATCAACTTTTTTAATATGTCAAAATTAGAGCATAAAATTTCTATGCCAATCAGATTGACTTATAGGTTAAAGCTTCTATTAAATCTTAGTGACATTCAACTTAGAATTTAACATCTCCATTAGAGATGCTCTTAGGATGTCACTGTGACTACTAGTATATGGTAATCTTTTGCCACAACAGTGAAGGGCATATTTGGATTTGTTTTGTGAGAAAGGATCATACAATTGTGACATTCTCGTTGCATGAAAGTACTTTCTCGAATCCTTAAGGTACCGTTTGGTACGCAGACGGGACGAAACGGAACGGGACGGAACAAAGATTTCGTGTCATGTTTGGTACTGGCAAAAATGGAACATAACGGAACGAGATTAAATGACTAACTTACCCTTTTTATTTGACACACTCTCTCCCGTTTCTCTGCTTTCTCTTCTTCCATATGTTTCTTGTTCTTCGCATGCCCAAATTGATCCCAGTAAAAATCAAACTTAGTAAATCAAACCCATACTTTCTCTTCACTTCATTTTCTTTCTCTTCAATTCAAACCCATATTTCTCTTCTTTTAATTTCTTTCTCTTCAAACCAAACACAGAAAAATCCCAAATTGTTTTTTTTTTTCAATTTACAGAGGCTTCGTCAGAGTGTCGGAGAAGAAGGTGGAGCGCGGAGGTGATGGCGCCAGAGAAGAAGGTGGAGCGCGAAGGGACTGAACCAGCGGCCGTGGTCTCCTCTTTGCTACGCGACTGAACCGGGTTTGGGTTAGCCATAGTTGGGTTCCTGGGTTTGTGGTGGAGGAGGCTATAGGAGAGAGGGAGGGTAACGAAGCTTTTGAGGCCAAAGAGCAGAAAAAGCTCTTTTGAAACCTTGCTTGATTTCAGATGGAGTTGCAATCACACCTGCGGGGAATTAGAAAATGGGTTGTTTGAATTTGGCTCCAATGGAGTATTTGGGGACGTTCAAACAGAGAGGTTTGAGGGCTTTCAGGAGAGTGCCGTCGTGAGAGCATCTCATCAAGCTGGGTTTAGGTTCGGATGAGTTTGCTGGGATTGAGTTCGAAGAGAGGGAGGCTAAGGGAGAGAGAGAGAGAGGGAGGGTAGACAGTGGAATTAATGAAAAAAGATGAGGGATATTGTTGTCCAAAAAAATTATAAATTTGTGTCCCGTGGGTTGGAACGAGTCGTTCCAGGAGGGTAAGGTGGAACCAAAAAATAACTAAAATTCGTTCCACGAGACGACTCGTCCTAGTCAATGTGGCACACCAAACGTGGGATGGAACGCCTCGTCCCACTGCGTTCCGTTCCGTCCCACGTACCAAACGGGTCCTAATTGACAGTATTTACTAATGAGTTCGAGTAAAAAAGAAAGCCCTTTTAAAATCATGAAGAGTGGAAATGCATAGTGTGCGGGTGTAGATGAATGAGCCCGCCGGGCAGAAGCTGGTCACGATCAGCAAGCAGGCTTGGCAAGATGGTTGCTTGCTTCAATCATGCCTTACCAGTCACATAATTACATGCAACATGCAAAGTATACATATGTTATATGTGTCAGAAACTCCACATATACCAACTGTAGATATTTGTAAAATGGTAAAAATCCAACGGCAGAGGATTCCCCAAGTGTTTAAAGTTCATTGATTGGATCCTAATAGGTTGGTTTTTTTTTTTTTTTTTTTTGAAACAATCCTAATAGGTTGTTTGTATCCAGCAAAAGTGCAAAACAATGAGAGCAACTTTCCATCTCACACTCACCCAAATAACAAATAAGTCATCTCATGATTGACCCACAAATCATCTCCGGTTAAAATCCTCAAAATTTGAAGCCCCTAAAATTTGACTGCTTGTCCCAGTATTGCAAGCAAATGGGACAAAGTTCAAAATTCAAATATTAATGTACAAACTTCCCCTCGAAGATATTTATGTTAGGAAAACTTTACAATCACGAACTTTGTTTATTTTTGGAATTTTTTTTATATTACAAATGATATTACCATTTTAAGTTATATTAACGGAATCACAAATGTTTGAACTTGTGACGCACTGTGCTGGAGAAGAAGGCCTTATTTACTATGACAATTCATCATTGACTTTATTTCTAATCTTTGAATTAAATCGGAAAACTGTTAAAGGACATAAATAATCAGGGGTGTCATTACTATTTCACATTTAATTTTTCTTTTTAATGTGTATATGTGATAGTTCTGATTGGAAGGCTAGGTGTATTGCTAATCTTGGGGTGGGTCAGGTGCTTGAAGATGGCTTTAGATAAGGGTGTTAGGAATTTGATTGTGGAGTCTGATGTTATCCTCCTCCTGAAATCCACTTGTTTTTGTTAGACGATCGTTGTGAAGTTTCAGATAGAACGTAGTTTGTTTTGGGTTGTTTAGCCCCGTTGTTTAACCAAAAAGAAAAAAGAAACACTTCAACCTTAATATTTTAGAAGAAAAAAAAAATACGCTAAATAAATTACAACTAAGAATCAGTTACACATGACAAATGGCTAACTAATGGAGGATTTTCTCCAATTGAACACTTGGAAGTGTTTTTATTAATGTAAAATTTACAATTTGATATTTTTTTTAATTTACTTTCATGAAACCCTCTTTTTCCTTTATTGTCACATCCCAGCCTTTGCCGTAGCAAGATATTGTCCGCTTTGGGCCACGTCCTCATGGATTTGTTCTTGGGATTCAGCACGAGAACTTCCCAGGAGGGTCGCCCATCCTAGGATTGCTTTTGCCCAAACTCACTTAACTTCGGAGTTCTTATGGGATCCTGTCACACCCCGACCTGCGAATAAGGATTATTCACGAGCTAGGGTGTGAGCCATATCTTAGCTATAGAAATAAATTCTACAACCAAGACATGGTGGAAATGTTAAAATAAAGTTATTAAAATGTATTGAATACGTAGCGGAATAACTATAGTGCACAAATTAATTCACAACAAAAACTATCAACAAAATAATAATTAAATTGTAACAATTCTTTCAAATGCATGAAATATATGCAAATGAGATGCATGAATGTACTCACTCCCTTCTAATCCCGTCAACACATACCTAAGGCACTCAAGCCTGCACGTCCCATACCATGCTTATACCACTTGGCTCTGAGTACGTTAGAATATGAGTTAACTCCCGTTCATCCCTTAAGCCCAATTTTTGTAATTAAACTCTCAATTTCCACTTTATTAAACAGACACTTCCCCCGACGCCCAATTGTATATTCAAGCCCTGCACCCTACGCCTGACATATACATGGTTCATTATTATTCAAGGCAAACTTCAGCCCTTGAATATCCTCACAACTTAAACACTTTACACAAGTGAGCACTTGACACAACACAACTCTTTTTCTTGCTTTGCAATGCATATGTATATGTCATGTGCACATAGATATCAATACTCACATTTTATCTAACAAGCACGTAAGCTTCAACATAAAATGAATTAATTAGTAACAAAAGTAATATAATCATAATATTAACAACGAAGTAATAACCTTTAACATCAACATAAATGATAAACAATACGTTACCATTTCCTCATCTTTTATTGTTCCAATTTCATTTCCTCCCTTTTGTTCTCTTTCTTCCTTCACCACTTCCCCTTCCTCTTCTTTAATATAGTGAACATCAGCTGTTCGAACTAGGGTACAAGTCATCACATAGATTGGATTGTCATGGTTTTTGGATATGTTATAGATGAGATGATAAGGAACAACTTTGTGAAGGAAATGTTTGGATCGGAGCTACGAAAAATGGGGTTTTGGTGCTCATAACATGGCTGTCCAGTTTTCTGCGGAATTAAAGACTGAGTTGGTGTTTCAAACATATTGGATGATCACACCATTGGATTTTTCTGAAATTTGGATATTTCATGGTAGAGAGACAGACGAACAACTCTCATGAAGAAAGTACTATGATATAATCTATGGATGATGGTGTTTTGATCTGTTAAATCGGCTGGACGAATTTCTAGTTTTTGGATATCTTTCTTTTGATAGATGGAGTTTGGTGGAGAGATTTGTTGGGTAAGGTCTCATGTATTTTCTGGGATTTGTCTCCCTAATTTTACAACATTCTCAAGGGAAGTAAATGGATATTTTTTTGATGGTTTGGTGGGAGTGCTTCTCATGGAAATGATCTCCAAATGTAAATGCATAAACAACACAAGATTTAAGTGGTTCGCCAAATCGACTACATCCACTGGGGTTTGCTTTCATTGTATTTCACTATATATATGAGGGACTTACAAATACAATGAAAGATGGCTTAAAACCTTAACAATATGTAAAAGAAAGGTAATTGGATAATATGAAAGGGATGATGGCTTTTTGTTGGAGTTGTTCTTTTTCTTTCTTTTTTTCTTCTTCTTCCTCCCTCTTTTCTCCCCTTCTTCCTCTATCTCCTTCCATTGTTTCTTTTCTCCTTCCTTTATGTAGAGATTGCAAGACATCTTCCTCTCCAAAGAATCTTCACAAGTGTGCCAATAGAAAGAAAGCAAGTGTTGGGCTAATCATTAAACATGAAATGTGTTCCAATAAAAATACACCAAATGTTAGCCTAATCATCACAATGAAATGTGGTCCAATGACAAAATAACAAATGTGAAGCTAATCATGAACTAATGAATAATATGCAAGATTTTCCTTGCATCCAAAGGTAACGTCCAAACAATTTGGGGGATGAATCCTCACCAATTATCAACCATGATATGTGTTCAAATAGCAAAAAGACATGTGTGGAGTTGATCAATATCATGCAAAGTGGACAAAAGCTCAAAAACCACATTCAAAGTCTAAGGGATATGAATCCCATCTCTTCAAATTTTGGAGGGACGAATCATCACTAAACATTTAACTCTCATATTCCTAATGAATACAAACTTGCCAACTCACTCATATTTGATAAAAATATCATCCCAATCTCATCACTTAGCCACACATATAAGCCAAAGGCTTCCCACCTCCACACCCTAATTATTAGCTTCTACTAAGTACCAACTTCCACCTCAACCTATCTAAAGTGGTGACTAACCCCTCCTCTTTATTCTCTAATGGTTGCCAAATGTCACTTAGCCTTGGTGAGAAAAGTAAAGCCAAACTCATCATCATCTGTTGGAAATGTGCCCTAAAACCAATCATATGATGATACTTTACGGACATTTCACATGTTAACCTAATCTAGTTTAATATAAAGGGAAAAGATTACTGTTTTAAGCCGTCTCATATAAATGTTATATGCTTAAACAATAAGTTCAAGGAATATGCAATTGGGAGAATGTGATCTAAAGAAGTTAGATTTATGAGACCATTCTCTTTCGTATACATATCCTAAACATTCCTGATCATATGATTGCTAATTGGGCATTGACAATCCGTTAAGATCATTATGTGCTATGTCTTCTCTTAGGGAGAGTGACTGGTCTCGAGTCATTGGTGTGACTGACACCAAGACAAGTACGTAGGTGCTTAATATAGAATGAGTCCACTAAACGCGATCAACAAGGAGTTCTCATACTCATGTCACATGAGAATTCATGGTTGGGATAGTGCAAAGTAGTCATTTGACTTGAGGCATCATAGTTGTCTTGTGGTTAGGTCCTTGATCTTTGACTATGTCAAAGTCACTCCATCATAGGGTGTCCATGGCATAGTTGGGGTTAAGCCACTTAGTCATGGAGGCGAGTGAATGCGCAACAAGGGATCTCTAACCTTCAAACCGTTTGAGGGAGAATACTCTATGATATGATTAAGAATCTCTGGCCAGAGTTTGAATGAGATTTAGGAAGTTGTTCCAAATCACATTCAAGGTAATCATATAAGTGAGAGAATCACATTGGATAGTAGACATGAATAACTTATCAAACCAAACAATGTGGTCATGAGTATTGTATTAGAGAAAGACCGTATTGCAATGTAATCCTAAATTGAATAGGTTCTCCACCTCTTCTAATTAGCTTTGGTAGCCATGACATACTGCTAGGTGTCACTCATGGTTTGTGGAAGCTCTAAAGGTGTATAATCACTAAAGGGATAATTGAAAGTAAGTTTCAATTCACAATCGATTTGAAAGAGTTCTAATCGCCCACTGCCTCACTAAAAATAACCTAATGGATCGCACACCATGTAAGGTAATGATTGAAGGATATAACGAAGTTGAGTAAGGACAATTAAATGGTTTAATTGTTTATGGCAAGGATTAATTAATATGTTAATTAATCAAACGAATAAGTTCATTTTAAACCTTGAGTTAGTGTTGGGCCTTAAAGCCCAATGGGCTTCGAATCGTCAAGACCATTAGCTTAAGTTGTATGACAACTTAACAACCAAAATTCAAGAAGCCCAAAGGCATGGGAAAACCGGCCATATAGAGAGGAGAGACCTTTTGGTCCAAAAATAACACAAAAGTTGAAAGCATAAAAGAGGTATCTTTGCTCCATCCTCATTAGGGTTTTTCTTTGAGGAAAGATGTGAGAACTTTGGCTCTCTCTTTTCTCTCTAGGAGGCCGGCCACCATGGGGGTTTTTACTAGCATCTAATTCTTCCATGGTCACTCATCTTTTTCCTCAACCATCCTTGGTGTCGAAACTTAGAGGTCTTCAATTTTGGGGACTTTTGGAGAACCCAATTCTTCCATCCATATCCAAGAAGACATGGAGCCAAGAAGTAAAGTTCCTCCATCCAAATCCATGGAGCCAAGGAGTAAGGTGACAAAGGAAAGAAGGCCCTCACATGGGTGATTAACCTTTGCTAAGCAAAGAGGTACTTCAAAGGTATAAAGTTTCTCAACTCACTTTCTTTTGAGTTGAGTCTTGGTTCAACTCACTTTCTTTTTAGTTGAGTCTTCGTTCACCATAACTACTAGGCTTTGAATTTCATGGGTAAAGTTTTGTTTTTAGTGCATACAAGCATGATTCCGCCTTTTAATTATTAATTACATGCCATAGATGTTGCTCAAATGAACTTGTTTTCACAAATATTTCCTTCAAGTGGTATCAGAGCCTAGGTCTAGTAGTTGGTGAATCCTTTTGGGTTTTGTAGTTCATAGTCTTTGATTTGAATGTTGTAATTGTTACAAGCTTTATTCTTGCTTCTTTGAATGTAAATTTTGTTAGAAAATTTGTCATCTCAAATGTTGTAGATGTAGTTCATATGAGCATGAATTTTGGAGCTAAAATTTGGTGCCATGTTTTTGGGGAAATTCGGCCAATTCCAAATGGTGGATTTTTGGGTTCATGTTTGTCTTGTTAAAAGTGTTTTAAAGTGACTTTTGGAACCCCTAAGTACCCTAGGATGTTAACCCCCTTTTTGAGTAGTGAAATTTTGAATTTTATTGAGTGAAAACATTCATGGAGCTCTTATGAGTTTTCATGTGTGTTCTTCAATGTTCTTGATGTTCTTACAAAGAACAAAAAGTTGGGTGTTTTGATTCAAAGTTTTGGTTGTTTACATAAAGTCTTGATTTATGATGGTTGGTGTGACTTTTCCATCAACAAGTCATTTTGAAAATGTGTTTGAAAGTTGAAAGTGTGTTTGAATTTTTTGTACATGATTGGTACTTCTCTTACACACCCATACCAATCACATTTTCAAACCATACCTATTTTTCAACACCAACCCATCAACCTTTTCAACATACTTGACTTTATGACTTTACTTTTCAACAAAAACCAACCCACTCACTCATTACTATTACCATGACCGGCCACTCCTTCAAAGGGAGTACTTTTAGGGCTTTTATGCAATTACATAAAGTTTTGATACTTTTGTGTATTTGCATTTTGACCCGAAAGTTTACGTTTTTAAGTAAAGGCCCAAAATCACTAAAGGACAAATTGTTTTGCTCCTTTAATGAAGTTTTTTGCATTTGTTGAAATTTTTGGGTTCTAGTTGTAATTACATGAAGTAGTGGACTTTTGTGTTTTTACAAAGTGACCTCAAAAGTTTGTGTTTTGCAATATAGCACAATGGTTGAGGTTATTGTTTTTAGCCCAAATTAGTAGAGAACAAAATAGTTTTGTATTTTTAAATGAGAATTGGATTTTCATTTCATTTAGCTCCATTTAAATCAATTCTATGGATACAAAAACCAAATGACAATGTTGCATTCAAGTTTAATTAGTTAAAGCGTTAATTAATTAAAGAAAGGGTGATTATGAACCTAAGCCTACGATAATTGAGCTATGTGAATGGCCGTCTTTCAAATTTTTTTGAACCATGGGAATGTGTAGATTAAATTTTGGTTGTAATTTGCTTTGATCAAATGTTGTAAAAGAGCATAAGCTCTTTACTTTGAAGTACTCATTTTCTTGTTTTATTTGATATGCATGAAATTGGAGTAGTTGGGTCCAACGCCCAATAAGAAAACACGCCTTAATATGATTAAATGCGTAACTAAAATCAATCTTCATCCTTAGACCGAGATCCAACACTAGGCTTGTGTTGGATCGAATCAAAGGTTCATAGTCATCCTAAGGCCCTAAGGTAACTATATAGTCCATCTATGAATGCAAAGCTTATGTTAGTAGTACCATATACTCTTGCTTTAAAAACCGTTTTACAAGCTTAGTGGGAGTATCATATACTACTAAATCAATCACATGGACCAATAGTTGTAATAGGACCAAATTGTTTTAATAAGATTAAAATGTATGCTTAAATGTGATGAGACCTAAAAACCCTCAACTAAACCATTATTAAGTTGACAAGCGTGAAAGTGCTTTGAACACTCTTTCGTGGCCTTCCACCGTGGTAGGCTCCGATCATTTGTGACTCATACACCGACTTCACCTTATCATGGGGGAGTACAAAGTGCGTGTTTCCACTCAGGAGGAGTCTTATATGCATACATGATGTTGTGAAGGTAGGCAACGAGAATGATCAACATAATATCATTGTGAGGTTGTTCTTGAACCCTCTCCCCCCAAACTTGCATGGTGGGAATGACTTAACTAAGTGCAATGACGCCAACATGATATCATTCTGAGGCATCATTCTCTAGAGACCAAATAAGATGGGTACTTGCAAGAGATGCAAATGAGTAAGCGTACTCTCTCATTATTATTGATGCTAGCCGACATCATATCATTGTGAGGTGGGCTTGGTAATAGTGAGCCTCTCATACCCTACTAAGAGTTTCCTCAAAAACTTTCAAATTCATTTGAGGGATATGGAATTTGCCAAAAATAGTGGGTGGTGCTATTTGATTTAAAGACCCGGATCAAGTGGCTTAAAATCAATCAATTTATATTCATTATGTATTTATTTACCAATATATTTGCAAACGCTATCCAAAACTTGACAAAGAATTTAGTTTCCGGACTTAATACCACAATCCCATAGATTGTCTTGAATGGATTGTATATGTACCTAAGTAGTCTCATCCTCACAATCTTCCTATTGATAATGTATCATTGGAAGAATATGTTAGATAAGTCTATCATAAAGAGGACAACACTTTTAGTGTCATAATTCTTCACTTACAAATCGTTGTATGAAGAAATAAGAGTTGCTTTGAACAGCCCTTAGTTAACGCAAATACTAGTGCTTGTTTCCTTGTTACATGAACAATGAACTTGAGAAGTAAGCACAAGGGCATGGACACTTTATGTGCCATGATTCTTCACTTACAAATTGTTGTATGAAGAAATGTGAGTTGCCTTGAACAACTCTTGAAAGTTTGTAATTATGTTTAGAACATAATGGTTGGTTGACAAAAATAGTCCATCAACATGGACTTATGATGATTTTGAATCATTGAGTGTTGAAGTGTAAAACCACTTCAGGAGACAGAAACTAGGCAATGACTTCACCTTTGAGTCCCTATCCAAATGGTTCACTAAGTTTATTGTAAACTATATAGTGAACAATAACCGCATTCTCTCCAAATCGTTTTATGTGTATAACACAATTGAAATAAGTTTCAAGAGAGATAGTGGGAGTTTAGGGACCATGACTATTGTAGTCAATGGAGAAGTCAAATGAAGAAGGTGATATAACTCCAAGGGAACAAACTTTCTTTATGAAATGAAGGACATTGGAAGGGGTATTTGCAAGAAATGTCTTGCAAGTGTCAAGAACACACTTTTCGAAGGTGTTGTAAATTGTTCTTGAATAGTTCAAAATAGTTGGTTCTTCTACTTGAATGCTAGATTCCGTATTAGTAACTATGTTTTACAATCGTTCTAAAAGTATGGCTAATAAGAAGTAGAAGATTAATGAGAGAAGAGAAAGTACTTCACATTTGGAACATGAATCAAATATAGATATATGCAAAAGTAGATGGTACTTACTTCCTCATATGAACTACCAAAGAAAATGGAAACAAAAATTGTCTTTACATTTCAATTTGAATAAAGGAACTTAATTCCGTATGAGAAATGGAAGAATGTTTTGTTTGACAAAACATTGTTCTTTATTAATGAATGATTGGATTATTGTAATCTAATCAATTGTCTCTATAGTAGAGATGATGTGGTAGTGTTAACTGTTTAGAATATGATGATGCTTAAAACCCAAAAGGTTGCAAGATAGTGACTAATCCCAAACTGAGTTATGATACCTCTAAAACATAAATTACGAGTTGGTTATATATGGATGCTTTGGATCGTTAGATCCGGATCCAATGCCTTCTTGTTAAAATTGTATAGGGGCGAAATGTTCAAATCTTTATTCTTTTGGAAAGAATAAAGAATCACAAAGTTGTTGAGGTTAATTCACTTAGATGTTAGTGGCACTTGTCCACAACATAATACTACTCATGTTGTATGACATTCACCGAAGATCACTCTCGGTTGGACTATCGTTTATTTTGAATAAACACAAGTCCGAATACTTTGCAAAAGGTTTCAAAGAATTCAAGAATATAAGTTGATGAGTAAGACGTCTAAAGTATTTACCTCCTTAGATTTGATCCAAGGAAAATGAACACTTTAGAAGAGTTTCTTTGAAAGATATCAAGGAAAATAGCATCATAAGATAATGGATTTCTCCATTGGGAGAAGAACGAACTCGAATATGATGTAGTTCGTTGGATGTTATCAATTACCCATATATAGGACATATACTTCTAAGACAATATAATTATCAATTAGAAGATCTTCCATAAAATTTCATGACTCCATAGGATGTAGTTGGAAAGAAAGACAAGTCTTAATCGTGTTAAGATTTGGGGTTGTGTGCTAATAAGCAATATTTGTTTGAGAACAATCTTGTGGGATATCCTTAAATTAACTTTTGGATATCACTTCTATAAACCAACTAACACATGTTGTTTGTTGGGTAGTTCATTGTAATCCTACAATAGGATTTGCCTAAAATAAAGCAAATGAACGAGAGATAGAATTCAAAGAATAGGTTCTTTGAGAGACAAGAAGATAATCAACAAATATAACAACCTAGTTCCTACACCACTAGCTCCAAGGTAGTCGAGAAGGATTTATAAACCATCTCAGTTTAATGGTTTGAACTTTATGACTATGTCATAGAGTTACACCTCTTAATTCGAAAGAAATAAGAATGAAAATCCTTATGACTACATTGAGTGTATATACGACATATACTCAAGGAAATGGTATAGTACCATTTGACTTGAAATAGTGAAACCTTTATAGCTAATTGGTAGCTTAAGATGACTACAATCAAAGAGAATGGTTGACTTGGAAGAAACCATCTTTGACATAGTCTTGGTTTCTATTAATTCGAAGATTGCTAGCTACAACTAAAAGGTGATTCAATGTTTGGACATAATAAGGGTTTCCGAAACCATTATCAATATAGTCTTGATAACGTATGTCTAAGACTGGGAATCACTAGACATGTAAGTTGTAGAGATCCATCCATCATGAATCTTAGCAAGCTAGTGGGAGTTCTAAGCGTCTTATGAGAAAAAGATCAAATCGTTTGATTTCTCATAAAGATGTAAATGAATCTTTTGTTTACTAGGTTTACAAAAGATTAGTGGGAGTTAATCATATTCCTAAATTTGAACATATATATGATATATATTAATTTTGGAAATGAAAGGAATTCTTCTTCGTTAAAGTTATGACTTTAAACATTCTATAACAATAGAATGTTTATGGGAGACATAGTCTATATACATGGGATGGAAATCTATAATGATAGATTTCAGGATATGATTGGATTATATCAATCCCTAATGATAGACAAAGATGCTAGGAAGTTTCTCATATGATGATAAACTTCAATTAGAAGGACAACTCTAGTGAGACTAGGAGGTTGCTCTTCTCAAAGGGAATGTACTTTTTGACTCCCAAAGAAATACTGCATAAATAGAATCCTTTATGCACACGCAGAAAGGTAATTTGTGTATTTCATATTGTATGAAAAACATTGATATGAGTTGTACCAAGATCAGTACAAGACGATATTAGTACAAGCCCAGGATCAGAACCATGGCAACTGTCAAGTGAATCCTTAAGTATTTAAGAAATACTAAAGGATAGATTCCTCAAGAATGAGGAAGAATCAAAGTAACGCAAAGGAAGCGTAAATGTATTAGATTATGGATCTAATATTGTATCCATCATTGGATGTCTCTTCATTATGAATAAAAAGATAATTGGATATCTCTTTATTATGACTAAAGAGATATTTTGGTGGAAACATTATAAGTAATGACTTTAGTGTGTTCCATCATGTATGCAAAATATATCGCCATATAGAAGCTTACGACATTGTTGTTTGGATGGGAAAGTTCATTTATGAACTCTCCATTCGATTCCAACCAGAAAGTGTCTCTAGTGTACCGACACTATGACACTAATGGGGCAATAGCTCAAGCCAGGGAATTAAGGTCTCATCAAGATCCGAACTCAAATGAGAGACTGAACCACATGATTGAGAATCATGTATAATGGTGACGTCGTTATTCTCAAGGTTGCTTCTGTAGATAACATATAGATATCCATTGTCTAGGCCTACTGCTCAGCCATTTTTGAAATGAATTCAGAAGAGGTATCATCACTGATGACCAAGCTGATTGGCTCTAGTGCAAGTGGGAGATTGTTGGAAATGTGCCCTAAAACCAATCATATAATGATACTTTACGGACATTTCACATGTTAAACTAATCTAGTTTAATATAAATGGCAAAGATTATTGTTTTAAGCCATCTTATATAAATGTTATATGCTTAAACAATAAGTTCAAGGAATATGCAATTGGGAGAATGTGATCTAAAGAAGTTAGATTCATGAAACCATTCTCTTTCGTATACATATCCTAAGCGTTCCTGATCATAGGATTGCTAATTGGGCATTGACAGTCCGTTAAGATCAGTACGTGCTATGTCTTCTCTTAGGGAGAGTGACTGGTCTCAAGTCATTAGTGTGACTGACACCAAGACAAGTACGTAGGTGCTCAATATAGAATGAGTCCACTGAACGCGATCAACATTGAGTTCTCATACTCATGTCACATGAGAACTCATGGTTGGGATAATGCAAAGTAGTCATTTGATCTGAGGCATCATAGTTGTCTTATGGTTAGGTCCTTGATCTTTGACTATGTCAAAATCACTCCATCAGAGGGTGTCCACGGCATAGTTGGGGTTAAGCCACTTAGCCATGGAGGCAAGTAAATGCGTAACAAGGGATCTCTAAACTTCAAACCGTTTGAGGGAGAATACTCTATGATATGATTAAGAATCTCTAGCTAGAGTTTCCAAATCACATTCAAGGTAATCATATAAGTGAGAGAATCACATTGGATAATAGACATGAATAAACTATCAAACCAAACAATGTGGTCATGAGTATTGTATTAGAGAAAAACCGTATTGCATTGTAATCCTAAACTGAATAGGTTCTCCACCTCTTCTGATTAGCTTGGGTAGCCATGACATACTGCTAGGTGTCACTTATGGTTTGTGGAAGCTCTAAAGGTGTATAATCACTAAAGGGATAATTGAAAGTAAGTTTCAATTCACAATCGATTTGAAAGAGTTCTAATCGCCCACTGCCTCTCTAAAAGGAACCTAATGGATCGCACACCGTGTAAGGTAATGATTGAAGGATATAACGAAGATGAGTAAGGACAATTAAATGGTTTAATTGTTTATGGCAAGAATTAATTAATATGTTAATTAATCAAACGAATAAGTTCGTTTTAAACCTTGAGTTAGTGTTGGGCCTTAAAGCCCAATGGGCTTCGAATCGTCAAGCCCATTAGCTTAAGTTGTATGACAACTTAACAACCAAAATTCAAGAAGCCCAAAGGCATGGGAAAACCGGCCATATAGAGAGGAGAGACCTTTTGGTCCGAAAATAACACAAAAGTTGAAAGTATAGAAGGGGGTATTTTGCTCCATCCTTATTAGGGTTTTTCTTTGAGGAAAGATGAGAGAACTTTGGCTCTCTCTTTTCTCTCTAGGAGGCCAGCCACCATGGGGGTTTTTACTAGCATCTAATTCTTCCATGGTCACTCATCTTCTTCCTCAACCATCCTTGGTGTCGAAACTTAGAGGTTTTCAATTTTGGGGACTTTTGGAGGACCCAATTCTTCCATCCAAATCCATGGAGCCAAGGAGTAAGGTGACAAAGGAAAGAAGGCCCTCACATGGGTGATTAACCTTTGCTAAGCAAAGAGGTGCTTCAAAGGTATAAAGTTTCTCAACTCACTTTCTTTTGAGTTGAGTCTTGGTTCACCATAACTACTAGGCTTTGAATTTCATGGGTAAAGTTTTGTTTTGAGTACATATAAGCATGATTCCGCCTTTTAATTGTTAATTGCATGCCATAGATGTTGCTCAAATAAACTTGTTTTCACAAATATTTCCTTCATAATCCCTTTCTCCAACTCAAACTAAAAATATCTATAATTACATATGAACATGAAATAGCTAGTTTTTGAAATAATTTGTATAAAAAAAAAAAGGATTTTACATTGAAACTATTTTACATATCAAAAGTAGGTTATTGCATAAAATAAATCTAATAAAATCATTATGTAAAAATAATTACCCACACACACACACACACACATATATAACCATTTTTTTAAACGAGGTATTACAAATCCGAAGCCAGTGAATTCCCAAAACGCGTCTTGCAATGGGAGGTGAGCATGTACATATAAGGCCAGGGACCAACCTTCAACCCCCCCCCCCCCCAAATGTGGGATCTCACAATCCACCCCCCTTGGAAGCCCAAAGTCCTTGTCGGTACACTCGAACGAACGATGAGTCTGGCTCTCATACCCAATTGTCACATCCCAGCCTCCGCCGTAGTAAGATATTGTCCGCTTTGGGTCACGCCCTCACGGATTTATTCTTGGGATTCAACACAAGAACTTCCTAGAGGGGTCACCCATCCTAGGATTGCTCTCCCAAACTCACTTAACTTCGGAGTTCTTATGGGATCCGGAGCCAGTGAGTTCCCAAAACGCGTCTTGCAATGGGAGGTGAGCATGTACATATAAGGCCAGGGACCAACCCTCACCCCGCCGATGTGAGATCTCACATTTATCATAAGCAATAACATATCTCATCGATGTGGAGCACGTAGTTATGAATCTATCATCATCAATTACCTCGAATTCAATAGTTAATGCAATCGTTGAAAGATATTTTAGTGTATCAGGAACACTTCTGGTACATTAAATGTCATAAGATTTTTTTTTTCCAAATTAAGTGTCATAATATAAGGGGGGGGAGAAATTTTCTTGTGTACATTAAATTTCTTGTACATCAAGTGTCATAATATAAGTGTACATCAAATGTATTAAATATCTTGTAGAATAGGGATGATTCTAAAGAAACTTATTTCTCCGAACCCTATCATTTTTTTTGGAATTTGGAAAGAAAACGATAGGTAGGGATGGCAACGGTTCGGTTTGGGGACGGAAATGTTATATCCATCCCATAACCACGAAAATTAACCATATCCATAACCGCAAATTAACCATCAGGTATTATCCATAACCATACCCATCGGGTAACGGATTCCCCATCGGTTAACGGGTATATCCATCTTCGTCAATACAAAAAATATATTCGTTCAATTGAGAAATTATAAGTTAGTAGATATCAATTTTGTCATTAAACATTTGATGTATAAAATGATCCAATGAATTGATCTTGTTGAGTATAAAAATTAAAACACTGATGATGTTGGCTTGTCTTTGTTATGTCCTAAAAGCATCATTGAGTTCGCATTGATTTTGATTCAAAACTTTACTTTCCTACAAAATGCAACTTTTGTATTCTCAAGCTAATGGTTTGGTGAATAATGGATATACAAATACATATATATATATATATATATATATATATATATATTATACTATTATATTATATATAAATTATGTTATTTACTAATCGGATCGGATTCGGTTATGGATACGGTTTGGGGACCTCTATAACCATATCCAAAACCATAACCAAATAATATAAACGGTTTTTCCCCATATCCAAACCATGCCCGAATTTTCATATCCAAATCCAATCCATTCGGGCGGTTATCCACGGTTATCGGGTTTAATTGTTAGAATTGTCATCCCTAACGATAGGTTCCATTCTTCGACTAGAAAGTTACCTAAATTTTGTTCCCCAACACATATTATGAAAGAGAAATGTCTAAATGACTATTTTCTTTCCCAATCCTTCATATTTTCATTTATAAAAGAGAAATGTTAAAGGAGGCCATTTGATACCTATATTAGTTTTTGGCTTTCACTTTTCCGTTTCAAAAAAAAAAAAATGAAAAACTAAAATCTTGTGAGGTGATGTGATGTGCCAAAATGTCTTCATTTAAAAAGAAACGAAAACAAAAAATAAAAAATAAAAACGAAATGATTATTAAACGACCTCTAACTAAACTCACTCAAAAAAGAATCTCTACTTAAACCTAGTGCGCCCACGTGTTTATCGTCTTAAGTAGGCCAAATATGCATATAACCCACCTGCCACCGTCAGCACTATCCTGATAGGAGCTCTGGCGGAGCCAAGTACAAGGCTCCCCTAGGCTACCTCATAGGGAGTGTTTTGAATCTTTAAGCTTCAAAATATTAATCTTTGGGGCTATTTTATGATTTTAATTGTCATATTCCACTTAGCAAATGAAAATTTTGAATCTTAAGGCTACTTTTAAGGAAAATAAGAGCTAATAAATGTTAAATAAACTCATCACTTTAACCAATATTATAATTTAATAGTAATAAATTAAAACTTCCATCCACAATGGGCTTGCAATAATGTGATTCAAATTCGTCTTTGACGAAAATCGAATCTAAGACCTGTGACTTACAGGTGAAGAGGAATACCACTAGACCGTAGTACTAAGTGACAGTATAAATTTCTTACTTCAAATTATTACTTTCAAGTTATATAACTTCATATACGCAACAAATGATTAAAAATTTGGTTTGAAAGTAATAATTTTAACTTAGCTCACCCACTGAACAATTCATGGCTACGCCATTGAATAGGAGCAAACGTTCGTTACATTGTAACGCAGTCGTCACCTCACGACTCACAAGCGTTGTGCTTTATGGAAATGAAGACATTTTGGCAGGTTGCCCTTAACCAATGGGAGCAAGCAACGATTGTTACACTATCCACAAAAGGGAGAGATTTTTCAATATGACAGGAACACATGGTGGTACATCATGTGTCACTATACAAATGGTGTGATATATGTGTTAAAAAGTTAATAACTTAAAAAATAAAATTTTCCACCACTTATATAAAAACACTTGGTGTACCACTCGTGTTCTGGTCACAAAGAAAAATTTATCCACAAAAGGGTTGTCGGCATGGGCTAGGTGGCTGCTTTGCTGGCCTAGGTTTCCATTTCAAGGTTAGCCCATTTTAGGACAATTTTTTGAAAGAAGTACGATATTCATTAAAGATGAGAAAACGTACCAGGCAAGAGGATAGTGTGCATAAAAGGGTCTCGATAAAAAACCTTGCTAGGAATTTCAACCCAGTCGAAGGAAAAAGAGTATCCCGCACAAAACAACTTAACTATAGTTAGCTATCCTCAGAAAGCATTAAAGTTACATCAACATCAACTAAGGTTGCGATGAGAACTCTCCTCAATCATGACATCAGCAAGCATATCAGGAGGGTTCTCAGCCCAGATCGACTCCCCTATTCCTCGCAAACCCGCCGGAGCCAAACGATGGGCAGCACTGTTCCCCTCACATCAAATGAAGCTTGTCATTACATGAACAAAACTTCGCAGGAGAATACGATTATCATTGATGATAGGACCCAAAATGAAGTGATCATCACCCTCCCCATTCATTGCCGCAAAGGTTAAGCTGGAATCCCCGAGCTGCATGAAACTATTTCCTGAGCAAATTGCTAGGCTTGTCGAGCTGCCAAGAGCTCTGCTTGCAGCGCCGAACCGACGTCTTCCTCAACAGCCGCAAGACCCGCCAAAAATTCACCACTACAGTTGCTAATAATCACCCAAACGTCACCTTTCCTCGATCTCTCATCCTAAGCACCATCGAAGTTACACTTAAGAAACCTGTGTCAGGAGGAGACCACTTTTGTATGGTTTGCATGAATACCATTTTGCTAGGGGAGTGATAGTGCCTAAAATCAAGCATCCACAACTCAGCTCTCAAAGCACATTTTAGGACAATTAGAATTATAGTTTAGTTGAATGTATTGAAATGAGATTTCTCCATATTTGAAGCCCCATTAAGATTACCATACCGCCAACAAAAGTACTACCCATAAATTATTAATAGGTCTATTTAGTGATTATGATTAGAATGGATTAATTAATAGGTCTATTAAGTGACTATGATTAGATTGGGATGAATAATTCAATAGATTTAAGGGAATTTTAACGAAAAACTCTCGGTACTGTTCACTTTAACGAAAAATCATATTTTAACACTAAAAAGTCAATTCTGGTACTATTCACTTTACCCTTTATTTTGTCATTATCATTAAAACTCAAAGTTTTCAAGCTCTTTTCATTAATTTTCCTTAGATTTAATATATGTCCGAGATAATAAATAGATGTCAACTCAATTTTTCTCCTTTGATATTTTTTTTTGCTTCAGCATGCTATGAATTTATTGCATGTTTACGTAAGGGAAATGAAATGAGAAGAATGGAAATTGCACTTATTTCAAATGATTCAAGCTTTTGCCAATGCCCTAGGAATCAATAAACAAGTGGGACCCATTCGAAATCAGGAATCCCAATCCTGAAATTCCCATAATTGAATTCTTAATATATATGTGTCATTCGGATTCCTAGGATTGATGACTATCCGGAATCCAGCTTTAGTACTGAAATTGCCCTAATTTTTTTGGTAATTCTATACCCTTATCACTTCACCTCCCAACCCCAAATGATAGCCGTGTTTCTCTCTTCCCAAATCACCACTGATCCGATTCTAGTACATTAGTAAACAACTTATAAAATATCAATCTCATTTTTATTCTAATTTCATATAATTTAGTAAATAAATTTGACAGGATTTTGATTATGATTCCTCCCCATTCCAACTCATCCATAATTCAATCTCTTTTCCTTAGATTTTGATTTTAATTTTGATTTTGATTACAGATTAGTAAACGAACCATTAGTAAGTTATCTAATTCAATCTCTTTTCATCTATCTTTCTCTTTAATGTCTCATTTTTTTATCCTCATTTTTTTTCTTCCTCACTATCTCAAGGTTGACCCTCATGTAATCCTAGTGAGGTTGGCAACCACCAGATTATATCGGCCTACATCTAATATGATTGTTGCTGATTTCGTCGGTATTAGATTTGGGTTAACATGATGAGGTAGATAAATAGAGGAAAGATAACCAAAAATAGATTAAAGAAGATAAATGAAATTGACCTTAAAAACTATACAGCCTATGTGGTGCATATGCTAAGTACAAAAAGTTAACAACGTTTTTTTGTGTCCTTGAATATTGATGTGGGCGTATTAATTCGCTATCAAGCTCAACCGAACCAATACTTATGGGTGTGGTGGTGCGATGGAATGCACTTTTGACTTCTGAATTAGGCAACCTCGACTAAGGAATGAACACTCTCAGCCTAAGTTCTAAAACCTGAACACAAAGCTATGCAGATCACTGTGAAGTTCTAGATCATCCACACCAGGTTCGCAGCCTCAACTATATTGGTGAAAATATAGGTCCACTGAATAGTTATCAAACTATAGAGGCAAAGATACTCAAAAGAGATAAGCATCTTTATGGTAAAAATGGTCCGATCGTCTGAATGCCGAACTCTGAATATAACAGGTAATAGATAACGTCACGTGTCAATCTTGGACGTATCTCGAAATCAAGTCGTGACAGTAATCCCAACGTAAATAATTATCTTTGCTTGGTAATTATCCCAACCTGAATAATTATACATGCTAGTCGTCGTGCTAATTATCCTTCTTGTTTCTTCAACATGGCATGGAATCAATCCACTTGTTTGACACCC
This sequence comes from Heteromeles arbutifolia, assembly GCA_024362995.1. Classification (NCBI taxonomy): domain Eukaryota; kingdom Viridiplantae; phylum Streptophyta; class Magnoliopsida; order Rosales; family Rosaceae; genus Heteromeles; species Heteromeles arbutifolia. Next base: position 29,624,650 of record JANCRC010000006.1, read on the forward strand.
CTTCTCGGTTCTGTCCTCATCTCTAAGCTCATAATGTATTTCTCCCAGATAATTACTATAATAATTAAGACTGATAGTAATATCTAAGAAAATATTAATTCATTCAACAACTTCCATTTAAACAGACCGATAATGCAAAATTTGGTATAAACAGAAATATAAACAAGAGGGAAGGAAAAAAGAAAAAAAAATTGGGTGGATGGTAGGAGGAGGAAGAGTCATCGACGAGAGGACGTGGGTAGTCCTCTCATGGGTTCATATATATATATATATATATATTTTTTTTTTTTTTTTTTTTTTTAATAAACAAAATTATTTACACTAAAGAAGAGGGAGTGGGCCAATAATGTGGTTCAAATTTACCTTTATATATATATATATATATATATATATTTTAAATAAACAATATTATTTACACTAAAGAAGAGGGAGTGGGTCAATAATGTGGTTCAAATTTGCCTTTAGCGAGAATCGAATCTAAGACCTCTCACTTACAAGTGAAGAAGAATACCACTAAACCGTAGTACTATGTGACAGGTTCCTTCTATTTTTAATTTAAAAAGGATAAAGAAAAAAGAAAGAAATTTGAATAAAAAAGTAAAGCAACGATTGTCGTCTATAATATTTGAATTCAATATTTAGGTAAAAAACAAAGACTGAGTATCACGAGACCAAATATTATAAAATTCAACAAGATAACTGAAAGTTGTAATATTCTCAAAATATGCTATTTCGTAAAGAGAATATTCTAAGCATATGATGTTTACAAACTCTACAGTCTACCGTAAATAAAGTTTTTTACCTTAGAAATACTTAGATCTACTTTTGTATTTATCTCATTGGAATTTCTAGAGTCATTGAATCTGCATACTAAACGATGTGTCATAATTTATTTTTACTTTTTTTTATAAGTGGATCCAAATTTAAACTAATCACACACTGTCATGTCATTTCACGATGCAACATGTATGACACCACCACAAACACACACCCCTATCCACCAATAAAATTTCTATAATTGTAATTCAAGAGTTAAAATTTAACCATGGTTAGGGTGGGAAAAATGTTGGGTTAGGGTTAAGACTTGGGAATAAATACTTAGGAGAGGAAGGCCCATGCCCTTGTTCTGTTTTATAATTTTTGGTATTTGGGATACCATTGTAGGTTGTGAGAAGTTTTGTTTTTGAGAAAAGGGGCCAGTTTTGGGGATTTTTTAGATTTGGGCTAAGAAGGAGGGGCAGAAAAAAGAAAACATAAATTGGTGAAGGAGGTCCGTCCATGGTGTTTCTCTGCGATTCAAATTCCTCAGCCAGGGACCGGCGTAGCTCACATACTCACATAATAAGGTGATTAAACTTATCTCTGAATCTAGGGTTTTACTAAAATTTAGTGAATTTCGTGCACTGAATCACTGATTCTAGGGTTTCATTTCCGACTTTAAATTATCAAATTCGATTTGTTTGGAGCTGAATTGGAACTGATTGAGTTAGATCCATGGCTGTGATTTCTGATTTCAATTCTCTGATTTGGGTTGTGCTTTTTAGTTTCATTGATTTTGCATCTGTGTAATTATGTGCTGAATGTTTGTTTGAGCTAATTATCACTTCACTGGTCAATTTTGAGCCTCAGAGTTGAATTAGACTCATATATCGTCATTAAATGAGTATGAATTAATATTTTGGTTGTGTTGTGGTTGCGTGGTGAGAATGAGGGTCTCGAAAAAGCGTTGTTTTTTTTTCGGATATCTATTCGATTTGCATTTGTCGTTGGATTCTTGTGTTTGCACACAACTTTCATGACAATTTTCTAACTGAATTTTATCTAATTTGAACAATAAGGTTGCTAAATTGCTAGAGTAATTTGGGAGCATTGTAAAAACAGTAAGCAAACATTAGAGAGGACAAAGATAGAATAGGAAGATGGAGTGCAACAAAGATGAGGCGGCTAGGGCAAAAGAGATTGCGGAAAGAAAGTTCACAGCAAGGGATCTTATGGGGGCAAAGAAGTTTGCTTTGAAGGCTCAAAATTTGTTTCCAGGGTTAGAGGGGATGCCCCAAATGTTGGCAACCCTTGATGTGCATATCGCTGCGGAGAACAAAATAAATGGGGAGGCTGATTGGTACGGGATACTTGGTGCGGATCCAAAAGCAGATGATGAGGCAGTGAGGAAACAATACAGGAAACTAGCTCTTATGCTTCACCCTGATAAGAACAAGTCTATAGGAGCTGATGGAGCGTTTAAGCTACTATCAGAAGCATGGAGTTTGTTGTCTGATAAATCTAAGAGAGTAGCCTATGACCAGAAGAGGAGAGTACACCAAAGGGTAGCGACTGCGAGTGGGAGTTCACAGGCTCCTCCAGGGGCCAATGGTTTCTACAATTTCACAAAAGGTGCAACGTCAGGCGCACAGACTCAGAAGGTTAATACACAGACTCAGAAGAGTACCACACAGACTCAGAAGGGTACCTCACAGAATCAGAAGGGTACCTCATGGGCCAGCCGCTCTTCAGCTCCTGCTTCATCTCAAAAACCAAGAGCTAATACCTTTTGGACAGTGTGTCATAAATGCAAGATGCAGTATGAGTATCTCAGGATTTATCTTAATCATAATCTTCTTTGCCCGAATTGCCATGAACCATTTCTAGCAGTAGAAATAGCTCCACCACCTACAAATGGTGCCAAGTCAGCTCCACCAAAGCATGAAACAGCTGATAGAATGGGTGTTGGATCTGCTGGTTTCAATGGTAATCAATCGTACAACCAAAACAACTTCCAATGGGGTTCATTCTCTAAAGCATCAGGTGCTTCTACGGCTGCCCAAGCCGCAAACGTGGTTAGCCAGGCATATGAGAAAGCCAAGAGAGAGCGCGAGCAGGCTCAAGCAGCATTAAAAAGAGAGGAGTTGCGGAGGAAACATCAATGCTCCAGGAAGGCAAGCGGTGCTTCATCTACAGGGTACCCTAATGCTGCCAAGAGAAGAAGAGGAATGGAAGATGTCGGTGTCAGCAGCTACGGAAGGGATGTCACAAATCAGATGGGTGTGGGAGCTGGAGGAGCTGGAACAACCAATTTTTCTGGACCAAACGGAAGCGCCAGGCCTAGTATCACAAGGGATATCTCCCAGATTGATATTCCAAATTTACTAAGGGAGAAGGCTAGAAAAGAAATTCGGAAGAAACTAAATGAATTCACTGTATCCAAGACTGCAGCCAAAGAGAGGGTGAATGGAAATGAGAGAGAAAAATCTTTGGGAAACATTGATGTGCATAGAAATCAAAAGCAGTCTGGTGAGCCAGTGGACACAAAGAATGGCTCTTCTGACATGAAAGGTTCTGGCATTTCTGGTGTCCGTTCAGATGCAGACATATTGTCGATAAATGTTCCTGATTCTGATTTTCATGATTTTGACAAGGATCGAACAGAGAAGTATTTTGAAGATAATCAGGTCTGGGCCGCATATGATAATGATGATGGCATGCCAAGGTTTTATGCCTTAGTTCAAAAGGTGATTTCTGTGGATCCTTTCACAGTGCGGATCAGCTGGCTGAACTCGAAAACAAATAGTGAACTGGGTCCTCTTAACTGGGTATCCTCTGGCTTCTCAAAGACGTGTGGGGAGTTCCGAGTAGGGAAATATGAAGTGAGTAATTCACTTAATTCTTTTTCTCACAGAGTTCGGTCAACAAAAGGTCCACGAGGGGCTATCTGCATATATCCCAGGAAGGGGGATGTTTGGGCGCTATACCGGAATTGGTCCCCGGACTGGAACGAACTTACAGCTGACAATGTCATTCACAAGTATGATATGGTCGAAGTTGTTGAAGACTTTAGTGAGGAGCAAGGTGTACTTGTGACTCCCTTGGTGAAAGTGGCTGGCTTCAAGACAGTATTTCACCGGCACTTGGATCCCAGAGAGGCCAGGAGGATCCCTAGAGAAGAGCTGTTTCGGTTCTCTCATCAAATCCCTTCATGCTTGATCACGGGTCAGGAAGCTGCAAATGCTCCAAAGGGTTGTCGGGAGCTGGATCCAGCAGCTACTCCGTTGGAGCTTCTTAAAGTAATAAATGACATAAAAGAGGAAGATATGATGGAGATTGACAAAAAGTGCCAGCAAGGCGATGTAGCAGAGGATGTTGAGAATAATACTGGCATATAGATACAGCAGCGAATTCTAGTCCTGTCACAGAAGAAGCGAAAAGGGGCTAATTTGTGATATATGCAGATAGAATTTGCTGACATAAATTTTGGGGCTATGCAGCATGAGTTGGTGAATTTTTGTGGAAAGTTTGATAGGTTAACATCTCATCCATGTGCCCGGGGAGTTGAAGCAGGAAACCCTGAAGGTCCCCCTCACTGCAGCTGAATCCGAGATTTTGTTCGAGGCAATAGAAGGTGAAACCGTGAAAGCCCAAAAATTTACATTTTCCAACCGCCATTTTTTGTTTCCTGTGAAAGATATATCTCTAACTATTGGTTGTCCATGAGCTGATGCTCCATTAGTCCATTTCCTTGATGAAGTTGTAAAACTGTAGTGTACGTCCTCTGATTCGTTATCAAATGGTAGTGGAAGCTGATACCCTATTTCATTTCATTTCAGTTCACGAGTTATATGCTTTTCCGATTTATTTTCTTTATTTCTGTTAAATCTCTTCCTGTTATGAAGGCCTATTAAACTGGGTTAGATGAAATAATTAAAACTCATGAAGGTTAATGATGCAGTCTTCTCGGACCGAGATATTGAATTTTAGAATATGACATACATTGTTGAATACATAATTTAATAATTCAATGTATTGAAACAAAAAATGGGGGTCGATGTTAGATCTTGTCTAAGTCGAAGGTAGAAGATACGCAATGGTCATGAAGAAAGCTTACCCCTTCCCTATTAGTATGATTAGAAGAAATGTTTCCGGGTTTCTGGTGAGTTATCTCTTCTATCTTCAATTTGAACAAGATTAAAAGTTTGCGGCTTTGAAAAAGGAATATCAGAGTGCCTAGAATTCGGCCGAGAGGGTGACAACTTCAATTTGTTTGCCATTGATTTCCCCACTTACAATTATGTCGGGAAATATCGGAAAAAATGTTTTCGCCTTCTACACACAGGAGAAAAAGTGGTGATTATGGCTTTGCGGCGAAGAAGGCGATGGAAGGATTTGGGGAGGGCTTTGGTTTAAGAAATATTTTAATGGAAACGTTATGCCCAGTCCCAGTTTGTCATTATGCACTCCTTTCGTGGGTATCATAAAATATTAAAATAATGAAGTGAAAATTAACTTAGCACTACAATCTAATAGTATTCATCTTTACTTATAACTACGAGGTTTGAGATCCGACTCCTAAAGAGTTTGATATCTAAATATGGTTTGTGTGGCTTAGTTCAAATCCTCATCCCTTTCAATGATGGCCCATTATATGGGTGGACCATGGTTAAAGTGAGAGAGATAAACGTTGGGCTGGGAAAACTCGGAACTCCTTGTGCTTATACGAGTACTTGTCTAAATTCTGAGCATGTTCGAAATTTCGACGAAATTTCTTTCGTATCCCCCTTTTTGGTAAGTTATTTCAATACATTTCACATATCGATGTTTTCGTTGATATTCTTTATTTACATTCCTAGACAAGACCGTCAAAATTGCTATTTAAAAGATTGGTTGAGAGGACTTTTTTGAGAGTGAGTCAAGTTCAGAGGATTTTTTTTTAGATTTTGCGACAAGGGCAGCGCTAAAACCAAATGACGAAGGTCTGTCCAAGGAGATCTTTGTGATTCAAAATTTTCAGCCAAAACAACTCGTATACTAAGGTAATTAAACTTATCTCTGAATTTGAGTTTTTCTAAAATTCCATGTTTTCATATACCTAGAGATTAAGCTCTCTCAGTTCAAATTTGTTGATTTTCTAGATCCACATTTGCTATGTGAGATCCATGTCAAAGTTGTGAGCATGGTCTAAAAGTTGAAGAGTATTGCTATTTTACACAACATTTTAATGATATTTTAATTAATCCATTTTACTCAAAATGTTCATTTAAATTTTTTAAATATCATTTTTAATCAACACGTCTTTCTGATTCATCTTTATTTTCATAATTCTTAATATTTCCATCAGTGTCGGTGTCCAATAGTTTGTCATTTGTGACAACTTTCTTGTTTTCTTCCCAAAAATGGCTCAATCGACTTTCTTATGACAACTTGCTCGAAATGTTTCTTTAAATTTAAATTTGGTTTGGTTAGTTTAAATTGTTTGATTAATTTTTTTGCTCAACTAATGTATGTGATTTTTGCTCAAATTTCTCAAGTATTAATATTAAATAAAGGATCAATGAGTTTCATTTCCAAAAAGAATATCAAATCAAGGATACATTTACAAGCTTTGTTCAAGCTATTTTGTTTTGAGAAAATTGCCATCTTAGTGGTAACTTTTGTTTTACAATAATTTGATATAATAAAATAGTTACATGGAATTTTTTTAAATTTATGTTTTATCTTTGTGTAGGAATATGGACGGCAACAAGGATTCGGCATCTTCAAATACTCAGCCAACTTCCAGATTTTTTTGGACGAGGTGCGAGGTGTGCAAGATGCAGTTCCAATACCAAATCTTTCATCTTCACTGTAGACTTATATGCCACAATAGCTGCAACGTAATTATTGCGGCAGAAATTGCTCCGCCACCGCAGAATGCTCCCTCCAGAACATGCATGGGTTACGGTAGTACGAGCAGCTCCGGAAGAGATGTGGGGGAATCATCTACTGCAGCGAGGAGTGTTAATAAAACATCGTTGGGGAAGAGGCGTGCTGACGAGCATTCTCTCTTGTGCACGAGGTCATATGGTAAATATAATAGGAACATTTTCCATGGTTCTTGCTCCACCTCAGCAGCAGAACCTTTAGACCAAACGTCGTCTACTCAGATTCCTGTTTTGACAGGGAGAGAACCGAAGAGTCTTTTGGAGAAGAACAGGTCTGGGCGGTATATGATGACAAAGATAGGATGCCTCGGTATTATGCCAAAATCCGCAGTGTGGGGTTCTTCTAGACCGCCAACATTGCAGATTAATTGGCTCACCGCAACATCTAACGCGGAATTGTTGCCTGTAAACTGGATTTCTTTTTGTTTCCACAAAACATGTGGTGAATTCAAAGTTGAAAGACATGAAACCAGTGTCTTGCTCCATTCTTTTTCACACAAAGTTAATTAGGTGGACAAAAGTACCACCCGAGACACCCAGTGTAATTTGCATATATCCATAAGAGGGCGATGTTTGGGCCTTCTATAAAACTGGTCCCCCGACTGGAATCGGTTGACTGCTGAGGAAGTGATCCGCAAGTATGATCTAGTGGAAGTTGACGAATTTGACGAAAAGCTCGGCAGAAGGGTCATTCCCCTAGAGTAAGTAGCTGGTTTTAGAACCGTGATTCGTCATAAGATATGGCATTGGATCCCGCAGCTCTTCCTCCAGAACTTCTTCAGGTAGTAATTGATATCAACGGATGGAGAAACTATGGAGAACTTGGTAGGGTTTAGGTTTTGGATTACTTGTTTTGAAGGGGATGTAATTTTTTTGACTTAATGGATTGATCGAATATTTGTTTGACTGCAATAGCAATTATGTTGGTGTAAGGGATGGAGATGTACGAGCACCATCCCGTACAGAACTCTTAGGAAGAAACATTTGTTCTTCATTTTACATGCATACAACAATAGCTTTTATACACCACCCACGTATAATATTCTTAATACATAAACCAACTATGACATTAAATTCTAAATTAAAAACAATATCGGGCTTATTTAGAAAATAATGTTGTCTAATACTCACTGTTAGTAATCCACTAGATTCATTCGCCACTCGTTAATTCAATACTCTTAACCTAACTTGCATAATTTTTTAATACATGAATCACACACACCGATACATACATCAGATGAAGTTCTAAATTAAAACCAATATCCTGCTTAATTTAAAAAATAATGTTGTCTAATATTTTCCGTTTTGATTCACTAGATTCGTTCACCACTCATTAATGCGCTTAACCTAATTAACTAACATGTTTTTTTGATGCATGAATCACTCACACCAATACATGTATCAGATTAAATTCTAAATTAAAACCAATATCTCGTTTAATTTAGAAGATAATGTTGTCTAATACTGTCATTTGTGATCCATTAGATTCATTCACCATTCATTAATTCAATCCTCTTAAGATGGATCGCATAATTTTTAAATCCATGAATCACACACACCTATACGTGTATCAGATTAAATCCTAAATTAAAACCAATAATCCCACTTGATTTAGAAAATAATGTTGCCTAATATTCTCAATTGTGATCCACTGGATTCATTCACCACTCATTAATTCAGTACTCTTAACTTGATCTTCCTAATTTGTTAATGCATAAACCACACACACCAATACATGTATCACACTAAATTCTAAATTAAAACCAATAATCCCACTTGATTTAGAAAATAATGTTGCCTAATATTCTCAATTGTGATCCACTGGATTCATTCACCACTCATTAATTCAGTACTCTTAACTTGATCTTCCTAATTTGTTAATGCATAAACCACACACACCAATACATGTATCACACTAAATTCTAAATTAAAACCAATATCCCGCTTAATTTAGAAACAATGTTATCTAATACTCTCAATTGTGATCCACTAGATTCATTCTCCATTCATTTATTCAATATTCTCAACATGACACATTTTTTTAATGCATGAATCACACACACCAATACGTGTATCAGATTAAATCCTAAATTAAAACCAATATCCCACTTAATTTAGAACATAATATTGCCTAATATTCTCAATTGTGTTCCACTACATTCATTCACCACTCATAATTTAATACTAATAGCCCTACCCACATAAATTTAAATTAAAGCCAATATCTCGCTTAATTTAACATTTTAATGCAGGTTTTAGTTTCTAAATGTAACTAGCACTCTTAATTTGTCTTTCTACGGAGACTTATTAGAAGTTTTGTACTGAAATCATTGACACATTATGTCGTCATGGATCGCACGACACCGACATTGCCAAGCAGTCCATGTCCATAGAGCCCATGCATGCATTGTCCATTAATTTGTTTTGGATATGACTTAGGACTTACTTAGAACAAATGAAAAGCATGAGTTGGTGACCCACTCAATTTATATTTAGAGAATTAAGAGCTTGAATTTTAGTTTTGATCTCCGTGTTTTACTTCGACTTTAATTCTCAACAAATATTTAGTAATATTCACATGTTTAAACAAGTTTTTGGTTTTATTAATATAAAGTCAATAATAATTCAAAATTCTACTTATACTTGTTCCAACTCTTTTGGCTTTGATTAGGTAAGAAAATGTCACTTTAGTTAGGTCAGATCACAAGTTTTTATTTTAGATTTACTCTTTCGTTCATATCTACTGCAAAGTTAGTTTATGGTCGTTTGATAACCATTTTGTTATTTGTTTTACAATTCACTTTTGTGTTATGAATCGTAGGAAGAGAATGTTTCAAAAAGGAGAAACAAAAATGCATGAATGATAGTGAAAGAAATGTGAATATGAAATGTATGAAACGACACGCATAATGAAATTCAACAACCAAAAAAGGAAAATCTATGATCCAGAAGTTTAGGGTTTCCTCATGTGTTTTTCTATATTGGGCTCAACTTTCGAGTTGGACCTTTTTTTTGTTATAGTTTTGGAGGCTCATATGTTGCTTGTATTTTCTGTGTGTGCGAGCCTCTAATTTTGTATGTAAAGTGTGTTAGAAATAAAAATTTACCTTATGACAAAAAAAAGCAAAAAAAGAACGATCTATGTAATTTTTCGTCCGGAGTCACTTTCTATTTGTACGGTCAATTGGATCGTGTTTGCATATACCGCGTACGTAATGGATCCATTGTCGAATTTCCGGATACGGGACCCGGTCCCTCTACGCGTTACTTTCTCTCTCTTCACAAGTCCACCTGTTCCACGTAGACTCTAATTCTAACGCACACGGTGTCAAGCGCGTACTTACCCGCAATCCCCACGCGACGCGTGTCCCGAACCACGTGGTTCGGCCAATCGCAGCGAAGGCGGTGACTCCGTAACTCCGCGGTCGGGGACCTTATCATCCGTTTGCTAAATATAAAAGCGTCTGAAAACACGACCGTTTTTGGCGAAAGAGAAAATAAGGGCGAGAGTCGGAACTCGCCTGCAAGAGAGAGAATTCGACGAGGAAGGGGAAAAGCCTGCACCAGGAGAATTAATCACCTGAGACGCAACACAGATACCGGATCTACACCCACAACCATGGTAATTCTCTTTCATTGCTCCGATCTGTAGATGTAGATGAAATCATTTGGGTTTTCTGAAATCTTATGCTTTGATTCAGATCTGTAATTGTACGATTAGATTCAGCTATGAAAATTGAATAGGATTGAATGAATGAATTGTTTCGGTAGCTGCATGTGAATTTGGGGTTGTGTTTATGTGTGTGTATATAAATTTGAATGGGGGATTTTTTGCAGACGACTTCAAGGCGTTTGGCTGACAGGAAGGTGGAGAAGTTCGAGAAGAACATAACGAAGAGAGGGGCGGTGCCTGAGACGACCGCCAAGAAGGCCAAGGATTATCCAGTGGGCCCTATTCTCCTTGGCTTCTTCATCTTTGTTGTCATCGGATCATGTATGTCCATCTCACTCAATTTTGCTAATCACAAATCTGATGTGATTGTATCATAATCTAGAATTTGCTTAATTGATATCATTTGATTAGTCCGTATAATTGGTAATTGTATCTGGGTTTTATCCGCCGTTGTGATTCTGAATTTGCTTGACCTGCCATTGTATTGTGGCTGCATGCCCTGGAAATCGTAAAACTTCAATTGGGATTAAGAAATTTATACAAAGATTGATACTTTAAGCACCCGTTCCGCAATGCTCATCTGGCTTGAAGCTGAAAAGGGCTTCCAAATTTGTTACATTGCCATATTTGAACAAGATCAAAATTGAAACCTAAACCATCTATTTGGCAATGCTCATGTGGGTTGTAGCCTAAAGCAGTGTTTGAACTTGTGGCATTGCCTTGATCGAAAAGATCAAGCGGGTGTCTCTAGTTTCGGTTCATTTTGTGTCCCTTGCATAATTGAACTGCATTGCATGAAAGGTTTTTGGTGGTTTTGTGATTCTGACATTTTTTTGACTTTGTGTGGAACAGCTCTCTTTCAGATAATCAGGACTGCTACAAGCGGAGGCATGGCCTGATCAAGTTGACCCTACTGATGCTGCTGCTGCTTTCTAAGTTATGAGAGATGGCGTCAACCTGTCGTGCCGTTTACTGTTTTGTTAGCGAATAGGAAACTGATGATATACAAATGTGATGTAGTAAGAACTAAAACAGCGGTGTTTCTATCTTGTGAAGTGAAAGAAGTTTGAATAAAGGACCCCCTCCTCTGCTTCGCATAAATTCTACCTTTTCTTTTTCTCTCCATATACATTGTTTCATTTTCAATGGCTGGATTAACCCGTCTCCGACAATCGTAGCTCGTGTCTCCGGCAACCTTCTCTCTTGTGGTTGAGTTTGCCTGACATAAGATATTGTGCAATAATTCAGGGTTGTGAAAGCAACTATATTGCCCGTGCCTTGGCAATCCTTCACCCTCAAGGTTAAATTTGGGGCTCGTTTGATGACCGTAGGACGAGGTTGGATTTGTGAATTTGTGCTCGTTTAAATTTGGGCTCATTTGATTACCATTTCTACTTTGAGACAAATCAAGTCTACCAATTTGAAGAAATTCGTGTGCATCTTTGATTTTGCATAACTCACTCCTCAAACGAGGTGATTTATTCAAGAATTAACAAAAACAATTCGCAGCCAGACAGCAGTTGCAAGAAAAAATTCTAAAATTCTCATAAAATACCACCTAATGGTAGACAGACGGTTTATTTGAGTACAACACGGATATGAGAGTACGGACTGGTTTGGTATTGCTATGCTTTGAAAAAAAACTGCTGTGAGAATAAACAGTTGTGAAATAAAGCAACAGAGTGTTTGGTAAACTTTTTTATAAAAGTGCTTTTGAAAAAAAAAGCAGCATTATAGTGTTTGGTAAACTTTTATGTAAAACAAATGTGAAAAAAGCCGATTTTTCAAAGCTGGGTTTTGCAGCTTCTTGTTTTTGGCTTTTTTTCACCCAAAACTATGAAAAAAAACTGAAACCGAATGTTTACCAAATACCAAAAACTCTCCCAGTTTTTTTTCATAGCAGCATTTTTAAAAATCACCTCAATCCCAAACTGGGGCTACGTTCATTCAGGTGACTGAAAAATAGGATTCAAACCTGCCTTCCGGATTCAAAGCAGTATGTCAAGTTTGTACACAAAAGAGTAAAACTCCGGCCGTCATACAACCCATGGAATTGTCCACTTCATAAAACAAGTAACGAAAATTGTCTAAAACAAATTGGCCGGGAAAGCTTGCAACCGACCATGACGAACCGAAAACTCCCATTCTGGCCATGCTGAAGCCCACCAGAAACAGAAACCTGATTCAACCAACAGCAGTCAGGCTTGGATAAAATGCAGTGCCACATGCAATCCATTGCCGCTTCTTCCCATGTGGCACCACGCAACCAGGGACCTTCAGCCATTCCCTGCTCGACACGTTATATGTAACCAATCGGTTCATTTGTCTCGACCTCAAGGACAGCATGAGCAAGCCTTTGTTACCCAGGCAAGTCATCCTCACGTGCTTTCCGTAAAACTCCAAGCACCATATATTTGGCATTCTGTCAACCTCCTTCCATAGAAGTGTCATTTTCTGAAGCTCCCAAATGCAAACGCATGTGACAGCATTCTTTGATAACAATCCCACGAGCATGATCCGGCCTCCACATTCAGCAAGTGTGTGGTCAGTCAGATGCAGCGGGGTGGGAATTATAAACTGCTTCCAAATCCCAGTGGCCATATCATATGACACAATCCCTTCAGGGTCTGAACGCATGAAGTAGAGTGTGCCATCGATTGAAACAGCCTGCGACCGGAAATTCAGTGATAGTGGCAGCTTAACACCTGATGGCATGATTCCTGGACGGGTCCAGGAATTCGTCACTGAATCATAAACTTCATACTCGCCACCACAAACCAGCCAAAGAATCTTGTAGCCGCCACTGGCTGAACTCCTATTCAGAGTCATCCCCACAGCAATGCGAGACCAGACCTTAACTGACCTGGCTGGCAACTCTTTAAAAGATTGATTCAGAGGGTTGCAAACATAGAAGTTCCTATTACCGATATCAAGAAAACACACCAGTCCCCCTGCTGAAGCCACCGGTAAAACAATTAACTTTGTTGGCAGAGAAAAAATGGTGGGATGGTGCCACTTCTTCAAGGAAGGGTCATACATGGCTCCAGAATTCACGTTTTCATGAGTGATGGTGTAAAACCATGGAGTAGCTTGTGGGACCTCCGCACAATGTTGAGAGAAACTTTCAGAATCCAGCAAGGAATTCCATTTCCTGCACACAGTACGAAATCGAAAAAATGTAGCAATGGGAAGCCTAGCAATGACGGCTTCATAAAGGTCTTCCGGGAAATCTTTCCAAATATGCTGTTCCATAGGCTCAGTGCTATTGGTAGTTCCAGATGATTTACCCCGGGTTTGCTCCTTACGAGATCGCTTGGTAGGAGGAGGCTTGCACGGTTCCAACATCTTAAAACTTCTAGATTTTCCAGCTGCCATCATAAGACTGTAGTAATCATCTGCAGAACCTTCATCAACGTTAATTGGGCACCACCTGTGTAAATACAAGTAATGATGAAGTTAATTATATGCTCCCTAATTGAGGAACTTTACTGTAGTTAGAAATTAAACAGGAAAAAAAGAAAGAAATGTACCCACGTAAAGGTCAACGAAGTACATTAACATAACGACATGAGAAACAATAACAAGTTCTGAAGTATTGAGTACAAAGATGTAAAACAAAACCCAATCTGGGTTCTTATCGGAAAAATGAAGTAGGCATATCTATGAGGCCACCACCACAAGGCCTCATCTATGATTTTATTAGATTTTTTTCTTAAAGAACTGATTCAAGCCAACTCCGTGCATACAGGCTACAAGCTTTACTGAAACTCTATTAGATCCCTTGGAAAAGAACTTCACTTAGCCTTAAATATTAGTTTAAGTAATTTGCAATAACTTATCAAAAGAAGAAAGCTAATACTAGAATATGGAATTGACAAGAAATGAAAGATATTGAACATTAAGGTCCTAACTTAAAGAGAAAGGAAGGGTCATGGAAGTAGTAGTACGCAAGACCTATGACACTTAAATTTTGAAGGTTCCACCCCAAAAAAACTGAAATCAAACACCAAGGATAAGTTCAATTCAACAGACATCGGGTGAACAAACTCGGAGAACAAGTGAACAAATTAAGATAACATTTCGTACTTTGAATTATTCTATGAAACAATGCTTCTCCCAGTGTGCAGGATTATCTTGTACAATTAGCTTGTATTTTTCATGGTATATCGCCAAATAATGCAACTTTAAGCAACAAATTGTTGAAGGCTGGAATCCAAGTTAGCCAGTTTACCAGTCAAGAAGTGAAGACAACCAAGCAGAACATATAATGCTAACCAACAACCTACACCAAATAAGAAAGAGATAAAGAAAATGTACGAAGTTTGTTGAACACTAAATGATAAATATGAAGAGGTCTACGGGTGAATGCATTATACGTTAGCATACAGTACAAGAAACCAAAGGTGAAGTTCATGAGTCATATCTAACCAGAAACTTAATAGTCTATTCAGTACCTAATGTAATGTCACCTACCAATTAACCCAGCTTGGTCTAACCAATTCAAGGAAGATGATTTAGTTGGCAGTCTAAGTTTCTGAAAACCCCTCTTCCACCTTTTTTTCATATGTTTATCAGATTATTCAACTTCCCGGGCCTAACTGTTCTTTTGCTCCTTCCCTTTTCTGGTTTGCTATGGCACACGCAATCAAATGGTACTAAAACAGAAATGGGCAACCGTGAATAGGTTCAGAGTTGGCCATGAACCTCCCAAAGAACACCGTCAACCCAGAAACCCAACCCCGGCTGGACAGTCATGAACACAAACCAGAGAGGGAAGATAGAAACAAAAATATCGAACATTTGCATCATTAACACTGTCTATCACTAAAGAGTTTGGTAGTGCCCATCAAATTTGTGCCAAAGAAATAAGCTACACACAAAAGGAAGAGATGTGCAAAGCACATACAGTAAAAGGCACAGATTAAGTAACAAATTCCTCAAATATGTAAGACACAACTCCACAATGGCAAAACCATTTCTGAAAGCAATCAGACCCAATTTCTCAATCGTATATGGCAACAAGCAAACAAAGCAAAGCAACCAAATTCAGCAAGAAAATCAAAGAAAGCCATGTAATTTACACTTCGGAGGAAGAAAAGAAACCAAACAAAGCAGGCAAGCACGTTGAACAAAAACCAGAATGCCACCAACAAACCATGAAACGAAAGAAAGGGAAGAAATTGAAGACATGGGTCGGAAAGAAATGGAATTTGAGAAGGTGGGAGAGATCCAGAAGAGGGAGGGAGGGAAACCTGAGGTGGTGGTGGTGGTTGTCCTGCGGTGGTTGCTGAGAGCGATGATGGCGGAGCAGAGGAGGAGGTTGAAACTGAAGTTGAAGATGGTGATGGTAATGAGGAGGAGGCGGGTGAGAGCCGACGAGCTCCTGAAGCTGACCGATGAGCTGTCTCAGCATGGCAAGCCCTTCCATGCCCCTCACAGGCTATCTCTCTCTCTCTCTCTCCTCTCTGAGATTGACGACCCAAAATCCCAACAAAACACACAAAAACCAGAGCTTTTATTCTTCTTCTTATTATTTTTATTTTATTTGACTTATTTGCGGAGAATTAATTAAATAAGAGGAGAACCCCAGAAAAGCCAGAGCTACCCCTTTCCCTTCTCTTCTTCCTCCATCCCCAGCCCCCAAAAACCCAACCCCCACCTCCACTCTCTCTCTCCCCCTTTTCTTTCACTCCTCTCTGCTCTCTCTCTCTGACCCACTCTTCCTTTACCACGCCAGCGCGCCCATACCATTTACCTTGTACTGTTACCACCCTTATCACGCCCTTTCATGTTTTGAATAACAACGTCTTCTCCTTTTCCAACTTTACCCTTCCCCCTTGTTTTATTTTATTTGGGTAATAATGACTATTCACTTTGTTATAATACTTGCAGACGATCTAATTGATATGTCGAAAACAAAAAGTGAATTGGTAAAACTTTATGTTTGTGAATTTTGTCGGATGATAAAAAAAAAAAAAAAAAAAAACTGAAAATTTATTGCTAAAATGGTATTAGGTAATTTTTTTTTTTTTTGCCCTTTTTTTTTTTCAAATTGTTCGACGCACACGGCATGATTGTCCCTCCCAACACTTTTTCCATTTCATGATGAATTTTGTTAAACTTACGGAAGTACCTACTTCTACTTGATGCCGTTCAATCTTTCTTTCTTCTACTCATTTGCCATAATTGCCCCAAGTACCCCTCAAGTACTTATCATTATTCATCTTTTTTTTTCTTTTTCTCTTTTATACTTGAGAAAAAGGAGATTATGAACGAAAACCCTAGGGCACGATTGATTGAAATAAAAGGCGTTCAACATCGGTAAAGGGAGGTCACGAATCCTCAATTGAGAAACTAGAACACTATGACCTAGATTAGACATGAAATTCGTCAAAATGTTAGCTTTTCGAAAAATACATTTGAAAGTTACTTTTCTTTTCTTTTTTACGTCTAGTTATTCTTTATCTTAGATACCTAATGTAAACCTTTCTCTAGAACTGATTCAACTTTTTTTATACATGCGAAATTGATGATATCTACCACTAAAAAACATGAACAAAAAGAGAAGTTAAAGAATGGCATACATTCCCCCCACAACATTTGATGAAATGAGTGATGGCGGCAAGCTTGTCTTAAGTAATCATACAATTCATTTCCTAAGCAAATGGCCAATATACTCATTCAATCACACATCACCAAGTGACTAATAAGTGAGTGGGACGTTTTCCTTTTTCTTTTTTGCCAAATCACACCTTAAAAATCGTATAATAAAGTTTAAATTAGATTAACCTAAATCTAGCTAAGAAAGATTGATTTAAATGTATCAACCACATGTGTTAGTGTTTTCCTTTTTCTTTCCCCTAAGACTTGTGGCACTTTTCTTTTACGTAATAAATTTGTTACAAAATGGACTGTCATATGCCATTTTGATTGCCCTCACCCCCATTACTTACTTCCAGTGTTTAATATATGGACGAAATTGTCAATATTTTCGTCGGAATAAAAAAAAAAAAGAATCAATATGGAAACGGAGGGGGGAAGGGGTGAAATGCAAACCAAATTTTCATCCTTTATTTGCAAGATATCTGAAAATTGGTGAATATCAACAATATTTACTGATTTTCTACAAAAATTTCAAAAAAGCAAATTAAAAATTTTGAAACTGTGAAATTTGTTTAAGAAATTTCTCCAAAGTTGTAGACCAAATTATCAACCACATATTATTTAAACACTTTTTCAATTAATAAATGTATTATGGTTTGATCTAACATTTTTTAAAGCTTCATTTTAAGTTTTAATTTTTAACAAATTTCTATCATTTCCGTCGAATACAATCAATATCAATATTTTTGTACATTTTCACATCAATGTTTTTTTATCGATATTGATATTTTAAACACTGCTTACTTCCGACACCCTCAAGCTCAACCTCAAAGGCGCCAACTGATGCAATAAGTAACAATTGCTTAAATCACATCATAGCTAGCTAAAGCTAAAAATTTGCTTCAGTGGAGCACTTGAACCTTGCCTAATTAGCTTGTCTTCCTATATAACACTCATCTTCTTCTCTAGAAGCTTCAAAAATTAGATATCATTTTGCAAAATGTGAGGCAATCATAACCATCAACATAAGATTTCATTTTGCAAAACGTGAGACAACCACTTGTCTGATTGTCTCACATTCTAGATAAAATAGGATAATGTAAATCGTTTGACTGTCTCACTTCTACAAAAAAAGATCTGCCATTGTAATTTCTTCCTCAACTACACAACTAAACAAAAGAAGAAGGAAAAAGTGGGAAAATGGTATGGAAGGTAATTATGTATGGGGGGAAGGGGGTGGAGAATTTGGCAGGAGAGGAAGTGATGATTAAAATGGGGAGGATAAAGTTAAGGTAAGGTGGAAGGTTTTGAAAAATAATGATTAGGTTTGGCAAAACCAAGGGGAATGAGTGAGTGAGAGATGCGGATGCGGTGGGTAATCATTTCACATGCTCTTCTCTTCTTCTTCCCTCCTAGGGAACGAAGAAAGAAGACTCGGTAGTTTTTGGCGATGAGGGTTGTTTTGGTAATTTGGGTCGGTGACTGGTGGGTTTAAATGGTATAATCGGTCATCATCACATTCATGATGGATTCCCTTCTTGTACGTGTGCACAACTGAATAAGTGCATTCCATAATTCCGATCCTTTATTACTTCCCTTTCGAATGAGGATTTTCTTGGAATTTTTTGTGTGACGATCTTCCAATCACGTCTGTTCATCGTAAATCGTACAGTTAGAAATTATTGTAAATTTTTTATTTAAAATTGAATATAAACAGTACCTGCAGAAAATTAACCGCACGATGTACGATGAACGAACATAATTGAAGGATTTCCAAAGTCCTCACAAAGCGAATCCGAAGAAACTCCTCATTCCTCTCTTTCCCCGTCTCAGATTTTTCATTTTTCTTTTTTGGAATCTTCACTCAACACTTTCAATTTTCTAATTTGTATTTAGCTATTAGCTAAGCTCATTCCTCAGCTTTGGGGTCATTTTGGTCATTTGGGCCTCTAAATTAGTTGGGGGTCCATCGCACGATTGGGCTCCAAACGAGACCCAAGTCTCGAAATGCATCGAGTCCAGAAGAATCACCAACTAATGAATACACATCACCCTATAGCCCACAAGAATCACAACTAAAGAACACACATCACGGTGTTAAATTGTTAAATGTTTTTTTTGATCAAATGATAGGTTTTGTTAGATTAGATGTTAGATTAACCATCGACAGGGTTCGAACCTACGCTGTCATGCAAGGGCTTAACTCCTTTTCACCACTGTGGTAAATGGCCACTTGCTTAAATTGTTAAATGTTAGGGAAAAGAGAAATTGGTAGTGATCAAATCTGCACCGAGTGCATAAGTATTATTACTTTTCTCCACTATGGTAAAGAGCCATCTACGAGAATTTCTATAAATTTGAACTTCAAAGTGTGCAAAACAGCAATAGTAGAATTTGGCTTTAGAGAAAAGAACATTTTGCAGCGAAAAATAGATCAACAAAGCCAATGGAAATTGGTATTTGCTTTTTTAGTGTGGTCATTTCACCAATGATTCCTCCTCTAATGAGTCCAAATTCAAATGATTTTAGCTTGCAATCCTACAAAAATTGTGAAGATTTATTAAATTCGATGCGGATTTCAAATGGATAAAAAGATTAAAGGGTAGATTTCAAATAGATGAAAGGCATGAGGTACAAACCCAATCCAGCATTTTGTGAGATGCATGCATATTCAACACCAAATATGGCTTTCCCCTGGTTGTGTAGAAATTCAAGCAGGCCTGCTTATTGCACAAGCACATTCACCCTCTGAACCCACTTGAGATAATATGTTCGGAATTGCTAATGCAGAAAACACTTGTATATAAGCTTATATTCCTAGGGCGTTTTTATTAAAAATTCCTTCAGAAAACAGCGGTTTTGTAACCCACAAAACTTAAACCTTTTCGGTCAAATACTGTCAGGAACGCTTATGATTACCAAATATCAGCTCGTTCCTACCAAAAGGAGTCAAACATGCCCTTAATAATAACAAAAACTTTTCACCAAACTGCATATATATAACCCACAAGAAATAGAATGTTCAAAACACAAACTGAATTTACCTTTGACTGTCAAATTATGCAGAGTGTCCCATGGATTGAGGTCATAGACAACACCTTCAACTTCCCTTTCACAGCAGTAACCAAACAATTTCACCAAGTTTGGATGACCATTCACAGTCGGATGTGTCAAAAACTCTTCTTCCGGCAACACAAACTAAATCATCAATTCGGTGGACCTCCAAAACCCCAAAAAGTTAATTAACTTTTACAATTACCTTACTCATCAAAATCTCATCATGCATGCATGAGTTTGCTGCAGCCTGCTGATTTTTCATCCCGTATTTTCACATCTCGAGCTTCATCTGTTCCCGTAACCCTTGCTTAATCTGTCTTCGATATAATTTAAAAACTGAGTAAATCCAATCAAGTTGTTCTGGTGAAATCATTGGTGCATGCTTTCAAGTCCGCAGATGTAAAGACTCCAATGTTTTCTGCAGAATCCATCAGCCATAGATAAAAAATTTAGATGATACATGAGCACAAAAAATATAGAAAAATAGCTACTAGGCTGATTATATATATAATAGCTAGTCAGCTGCCTCATTTTTGCTCTATCCCAACGTAAAAAAATAAAGACCAACCATATAAACATTGAATTACCACGAAAGCGTGCCTGATTCCATTGCTAAGGAGCTGAAGAGACGTTATGTTATGTTGCTCTATGTCACAGAAAGCCTAATGGAAGGCTGATACAACCGTGTTGTATACAATTATGTATAGCAAAGGCTACAACAAATGTATCCTAATTAAGTTAATGTGAACTCCAAACGTCATTAATAGTTTACCTGATTCGGCTCAAACCAAATCCGAAGTCAGTAATCATTGTAATGTACAATTTCTCTAAGAGCATTCCGATCCATTCAATTTTCGCAAACATAAAATTTAATTTCTTTTCTCACATGCCAACAGAATTTGCCACTTGAAGTTGAACAGCTTGCAAATAGCTTGTGACAGAAACATGATTTCACAAGTTCTTACCAACCAAAAGACCATGGAAAATCTCACCCTGACTTGTTTTCTAACAACATTTCGTTATTTAACTCACTATTCCCATCTTAATTTTCCTTTAAAGTCACTAATCCAATTGCAAATCTCATAACTTCACTAATTTCACTACCACTAGCTCCTGGCAGATATCCATCATGGGAACTTTTGTGCAGAACTCAGCCCAGGAGGATGAACATATTTTCAGAAGCCGGTCCCCAGATGTCCGAGTGCCTGATAACATCACGTTGCCAGAATTTGTGCTCCAAAATGCGGAATTATACGCTGGAAATGTTGCATTCGTGGGGGCTGTGACCAGAAAGAAAATTACCTACGGAGAGGTGGTTAGAGACACAAGGAGGTTTGCTAAGGCCTTAAGGTCTCTTGGCCTTAAAAAGGGGCGAGTGGTGGTGGTTGTTCTCCCAAATGTAGCAGAGTATGCCATTGTTGCCTTGGGAATAATGGCTGGTGGTGGTGTATTTTCGGGTGCAAATCCGTCGGGGCACGCATCTGAAATTACGAAGCAGGTTGAGGTTGCTGATGCCAAGATAATTGTAACAAATGGTGCAACTTAAGAAAAGGTAACGCTTTCAGATCATAATCACATTAATTCTTTTATTTTGAATAATGCAGGCATTTATGATCATAATTCTAAGCCTTTTAAGTTGTGCCACACTTCGAAACAAGGGGAAAGTGGTAGTGATGGGAAGATTTGAACTTCGCCCATTTCTTAACGCGTTGATCTCACACGAGATCACGTATGCACCCATTGTGCCACCGATCATTTTGAACTTGGTTAAGAATCCAATTGTTGATGAGTTTGATCTTAGTAAGCTCAAACTCCAAGCTATTATGACTGCACCAGCTCCTCTTGCTCCGGAAGTCCTCAACGCTTTCGAAAACAAGTTCCCCGGCGTCCAAGTCCAAGAGGTGACACAAGAAAACCCTTTCATTTGTAAAAAAATAAGTAATGTGTTTGTGCTGATTAATTGTTTTAAATTAAATGCAGGCATATGGACTCACGGAGCATAGCAAAGAAAAACTCAGTAGGGTTTATTCTTCCGAATTTGGTAGTCAAATTCATTGACCCCGACACCGGTCGATCCCTACCGAGAAACACTCCCGGTGAACTTTGTGTGTTGAGTCAATGTGTAATGCAAGGTAAATGATAGAGATTTTCAGACTGATTTACATCAAAATGAATAAGGCTTTTTTATCACAAATAATCTCTGTACAGTTCCAAACTCGTTATTTTAGTCTACAGACTATTCGCGATAAAAAAGCTAACAGAATAATGTTAGCAGATTGCATGTCACAATTATAACTTAATTTTCAGGTTACTAAAACAACGAAGAGGAGACTGCCCGGACTATCGACAACAATGGATGGCTTCACACTGGAGACATTGGCTATATAGATGATGATGACAACGTCCTTATTATCGAACGGATCAAGGAATTAATCAAGTACAAAGGTTTCCAAATAAGATGGAATACTTATAACTACTCCAGATTAGTTACACTAATCCACATTGCAATGTAATTGCTTGACTAATTAATTATGTGTGCAACATCTGAAGGTGGCTCCTGCTGAACTTGAGGCCATTCTTCTATGTCATCCCTCAGTTAAAGATGTAGCAGTAGTCCCGTAAGTTGATTTCGATGAATCAAAACAAAAGGTTTTGTTGTTCTTGTTTAGATTCATTGGTAGAAATTTTTTGTGCACGACGGTCTTCCTTTGTCAAACAATGGACTTTGTATCCACAATGCGTCAATAACATATCGAAATGCTTTGCTATGAACTGTGTTATCTACTTATGTTATCGGCACTTTTTTCAGGCTGCCGGATGAAGAGGCAGGGGAGATTCCAGCAGCAAGTGTTGTGATAGCAGCTGGTGCAAAGGAGAGTGAGGAAGAAATAATCAACTATGTGGCCTCGAACGTTGCACAATACAAGAAAGTGAGAGTGGTGCACTTTGTGGACACAATAACAAAATCACCCTCCGGGAAGGTCATGAGAAGGCTTGTTAAAGAGAGCATGATAGAAAAGATCAAGGCATCCAAGCTCCACTGCCTTAACTAATATTCCACAATTTAATTGTATGTCCAAATTAATAATTAATTACACAGATCATGGTTTAATTAGGTCGATTGCTGTTGAGCTGTGATTAGCAAATCAAGCACTATTAAGATTATATAACTGGTTTAAAACGATTAAGTCAAGCGTCATCATACGGTCATATGGTATCACAAATTTACTTTTGTTACGACATATCTCTTTTCACAAATGACTCGACACGAGTAAGGAGTGTGACCACTGACCAGGCCATGAAGTCGAGGACAGTGGGGGTATAAAGCAAATGAGGTTACACTTGGCCTGCACCTGCACACGTACCTTGTTGCAGGATCGCACATATTTGCTCCCCAAAGAAAAGTTCCTACTTAAAAAATGAACACATCTTGGCAACTTTCTTTTGCACAGCATGATAGCATGATATACAAGTAAAAATAATTTATTAAAAATGAATAATTATATTATAAACGGTATTATTTGCATGAAGTTCATCCCACTCAGTGGAATATAGGCCAATCATACCAAAAAATAATTCACTCTGAATAACTCACAAGATCAATTTAGTCAATCACTCACACAGAAGTGGAGCCATTAAGGGACTCCAGGGGTTATGTTGTAAGAAATTTTTTGTTGGCCTCAAGCTTGCAGTTGCTGTGAGACATGAGAAAGAAGATGAATTGTTTCTCATCACGTCGTGGTCCTTAAATTCTAACAATTTTGTTGTTTTGTCTTTGTAGTTTAATGAAACAGTAAGTTTGTAAATGGGGGTTTAAAATAGATTTTAATAATATTTCTAAAGCAACCTAATCATCTATATTTACATACCTCATTTTTGCCCTTCCTCACGTAGAATCCTAACTTCTCCACACATATTAGATGGAGAAAATATTTCAACAATGTTATAATTTTTTATTTTGTCCTTAAATATGAGTTCTTGATGACTCGAAAATGAATGTGCAAAGAATATTCGCACTCGTGGCGAATGTACACTGGGATCAAGGTGGTTTTAGAACCATTCAGAGTTCAGAAAATATACATATGAAGGTCTTCCAATGATCTTCCGAATGTTTGATACAGATTCTTTTGCAACCAGCAAGTATTTGATATAATGCATGCTAAGGTGTTAAGGTTATCTATGTTGACTTGTGGACAACATGATTTGGTTGACGATAACAAGTCCCGCCAAATGTTCAACTAAATAATTCAATGAATAAACTAAATTTTTTTTTGTGCACTTCACACTTTGTTTTTATCTAAAAAGCTTAAACATTTCACAAAATTCAAATCCTAAATTCCTCGCTGCTCGCACTGTAAATAGTTCCATTTGAATGAACTAATTGACACTCTTTTTATTATCCAATGCGTACGCGGCGTCCGTTGATTTGATATTTTGAAAACAATGAACACAGTAAGTAATGAACAACAGGGAACGTGCCCACGTGTGCCCTTCTCAGCATGAGATCTTGAAATTCGATTTAATTAATTTATCGGATTAGTTAACTAATTGTTTCCATTTGCCAATCTCAATCCACACGAACTTACTGTTTATTACACACAACTAGGTTTAGCCAAAATTAATTAATTATATCGCATGAATATTTAAACACATACTTGTGCAAACAAAAACAAACCCAACTCTCACTCATTCTTACTTTCAATCCCATCCCATGTTGATTTTATGTATCTTAAACTATGATTATCTTAGGTTAAATTATGATTACGCTTATTTTTAAAAAAAAATTATTTAATTTGTTCAGAGAGTTAACAGTGTTTAAAAGTGAAGTTAGTAGCGGACATGTGTCAAATCCTGAGAGAGGCCACAGGGGAGCCATATAAGCTTTTGGATGCAGAAGATTTCGACTCTATTTGAATGAACTAATTGACGAGTCCAAATCTTCTGCACCTAAAAACCCATGTGCCTTCTCAGTGTCTTTGTTAATTGAACCAAACATAATTAATGTTAATTTGATAATAATTAAAATAATAAAAAAATAAATCAAATTATCAGCCAATTAATAAAAACACAGAGAGGCCACATAGGTTTTTGGGGCAGAAGATCTCATCTCCTAATTGACACCCTCCAATGCGTACGCGGCGTCCGTTGATTTGATATTTTGAAAACAATGAACACCAAATGGCAGTAACTAATGAACAACAGGGAACGTGCCCACGAGTGCCCTTCTCAGCATGAGATCTTGAAATTCGATTTAATTATTTTATCGGATTAGTTAGCTAATTGTTTCCATTTGCCAACCTCAATCCACACGAACTTACTGTTTATTACACACAACTAGGTTTAGCCAAAATTAATTAATTATATCGCATGAATATTTAAACACATACTTGTGCAAACAAAAACAAACCCAACTCTCACTCATTCTTACTTTCAATCCCATCCCATGTTGATTTTATGTATCTTAAACTAAATTATTAATTATGATTATCTTAAGTTAAATTATGATTAGGCCCAAGTCCTAACATGGGGTGGAGATGTACTCAGATTCTTTGTGTCCGAAACACGCAAATTAAGAGATCCAGACCATTCAAGAGAGAGAAATAGATCTGAACCGTTTAAGTTTTTGAGTCTTTGTAAAGTGAGCCAGTAAAATGAACTAATAGAAAGCGTATGATTAAAATTGAGTGGTTCGAATATTTTGATTTACATACTTCGAACACAGACATCTAGAGTTGATCTCGAGTCCCTAACATGGGGGCGATCTCTAATTTTTTTTTTTAGTATTAGCAGTCATATTGTAAATTAGTCCAAGTTGTTAGTACAAGACACATTCCTAAGTTTACTTTCCTTAATCTAACCAAAATTCCCAATTAAAGAAGGCTTCACATGACATTGGTAACGTCGTTTATGGTAGATTATTACATAACCACACTCCAAGTCTGCAACCATAAAAACATGTATGGTAAGTTTTAGTTTATCTGCCATTTCAATACTATCAATAATAAAATACAAGTAAAATAATGTAGTGTGTGATTTAGATTGACCATAACAGTCAACTTTATGAAGTCATAAACTGACACAATAAAAGTTATTTTTTTTTAATTCAAAAGCATCATTGAAATTAGTATAATTTCTTATTTTTGTCTGTAAGATTTAAAATCGATAAAAGTGATCTATGAGATTATCCACTGTCAATCATTTTGTGAGAAATCTTTGTTAAATTGAGGGTATTTTTGTCAAATCAACCAATTCCTTTGAACGGGTAGTTTTTTCAATCTAATAGAGGTTTTTTTTACAGAATAACTAAAATAATTGACAGTGGACAATCTTATTGACTATTTTTATCAATCTTAACTCTCAAAAACCAAAATAAAGAGTTATGATAATTTCATTGACCATTTTAGCTAAAAACTCTAAAAATGATAAATTAAGAATACTATTCGCACTAAAGGTGGTTTGGTATTGCTGTGCTTTGAACAAAAGCTGCTTCTGATGTGCTGTGAGAATAAGCAGTTGTGAAATAAAGCAGCAAAGTGTTTGGTAAACTTTTTTGTAAAAGTGATTTTGAAAAGAAAAAAAAGCAGTATTATGAGATCTTGAAATTCGATTTAATTATTTTATCGGATTAGTTAACTAATTGTTTCCATTTGCCAACCTCAATCCACACGAACTTACTGTTTATTACACACAACTAGGTTTAGCCAAAATTAATTAATTATATCGCATGAATATTTAAACACATACTTGTGCAAACAAAAACAAACCCAACTCTCACTCATTCTTACTTTCAATCCCATCCCATGTTGATTTTATGTATCTTAAACTAAATTATTAATTATGATTATCTTAAGTTAAATTATGATTAGGCCCAAGTCCTAACATGGGGTGGAGATGTACTCGATTCTTTGTGTCCGAAACACGCAAATTAAGAGATCCAGACCGTTCAAGAGAGAGAAAGAGATCTAAACCGTTTAAGTTTTTGAGTCTTCGTAAAGTGAGCCAGTAAAATGAACTAATAGAAAGCGTATGATTAAAAATGAGTGGTTCAAATCTTTTAATTTGCATACTTCGAACACAGACATCTAGAGTTGATCTCGAGTCCCTAACATGGGGGCGATCTCTAATTTTTTTTTTAGTATTAGCAGTCATATTGTAAATTAGTCCAAGTTGTTAGTACAAGACACATTCCTAAGTTTACTTTCCTTAATCTAACCAAAATTCCCAATTAAAGAAGGCTTCACATGACATTGGTAACGTCGTTTGTGGTAGATTATTACATAACCACACTCCAAGTCTCCAACCATAAAAACATGTAGGGTAAAATGCCAATTTAGTCACTGAATTATCACCTTAGTGAAAATTAGGTCCCTAAACTATTTTTTCAGAAAAATTAGTCCCTGAATTATAAAAATCTGTCAATTACATCCCTAATGTTATATTCGAAGCTACTATATTCAATTTTCCACCAATTTAAGTCACATTACTTGCATGTGATACACATTGAAGGGTAGATTGATACTTTTCATAAACAAATAGTGTATAGAGTTAACTTTGGAGGATAAATTGGTAGTTTTTCATAAAGAAATAGTGTAAGTTAACTTTTGAGGGTACATTGGACATTAAATTAGCAACCTATATGAAATGTTAAGGGCTTATAAACAAGAAAATGATGGTATTACACTCTAAAGTGTGTCAAGTGACTTAAGTTGACGAAAAATTGGATAAAATAGCTTTGAATATAATAGTAGGGATGAAATTAGCAATTTCTAATGAATTTAGGGACTTATTTTACCGAAAAAATAATTCAGGGACCTAATTTTCACTGAGGTAATAATTCAAGGATTAAATCAGCACTTCATCCAAACATGTATGGTAAGTTCTAGTTTATCTGCCATTTCAATACTATCAATAATAAAATACAAGTAAAATAATGTAGTGTGTGATTTAGATTGACCATAACAGTCAACTTTATGAAGTCATAAACTGACACAATAAAAGTTACTTTTTTTTTTAATTCAAAAGCATCATTGAAATTGGTATAATTTCTTATTTTTGTCTGTAAGATTTAAAATTGATAAAAGTGATCTATGAGATTATCCACTGTCAATCATTTTGTGAGAAATCTTTGTTATATTGAGGGTATTTTTGTCAAATCAACCAATTCCTTTGAACGGGTAGTTTTTTCAATCTAATAGAGGTTTTTTTTACAGAATAATTAAAATAATTGACAGTGGACAATCTTATTGACTATTTTTATCAATCTTAACTCTCAAAAACCAAAATAAAGAGTTATGATAATTTCATTGACCATTTTAGCTAAAAACTCTAAAAATGATAAATTAAGAATACTATTCGCACTAAAGGTGGTTTGGTATTGCTGTGCTTTGAACAAAAGCTGCTTCTGATGTGCTGTGAGAATAAGCAGTTGTGAAATAAAGCAGAAAAGTGTTTGGTAAACTTTTTTGTAAAAGTGATTTTGAAAAGAAAAAAAAGCAGTATTATAATGTTTGGTAAACTTTTATGTAAAACAGATGTGAAAAAAAACCGGGTTTTCAAAGCTATGTTTTGCAACTTCTTGTTTTTGGCTTTTTTTTTTACCAAAAATTGTGAAAAAAAACTGAAGTTGAATGTTTACTAAATACCAAAAACTCTCCCAATTTTTTTTCATAGCAAATTTTTTTTAAATCACATTGACCCCAAACTGAGACCGGGGCTAAAGCTCATCAATTTGAGCTGCTTTTTCAGTCATGAGTCAATAATAAAGAGTCTCGCTAAATCCCAAAACGAAAAAGGGGAATAATAAAACAAGAGAAACATTAAACAGACTTGCCCAAAGTGAAATTTTTATAATTTTTTTGTCATTTTATAATTTCACGTTAATTTATATGTTAATATTATAAAATATTATGATAAAACATGAAGTGACAGACATGAGCAAGGGGAGCGAGTGTGAGACTGTGCCAAAAAGTTAAATATCTCAAAAGAGTAACGTTATATTTACTATCTATTTGTACCATCTCTATCTATGATAGAGATAGAGCCTATCATACAATTAAACGGTAGAAATAACATTTTGGATCTCACGCACAAAAAAAAATGAGGTAGATTGTCTGCCCTCCTGTTATGATGCCCTTCCCATCCTCTCATATTTTGTGTGATCACGGTTAAGCCATGTTAATATTTTATATTACTATTATTTTTTTGTCTTATTATCTCTATAAAAAAATTCTATTACTTTTTGTCTTATTATCTCTATAAAAAAATCAATATAAAATGTTGACATGATTTAACGTGAGAGTAAAAATAAAAGATGCGAGGGCATCGTAACAGAAGGGCAGACAACCTGCCTCCAAAAAAAATCACACGATATAAGTGTGAGACCGACTGAGGGAGCAAGTGGCTGTACTTCCTCTCTCTCTCCCTCCTCTCTCTCTCTCTGGAGTCAATTTTTAGGACCAAAGATTGAAACTTTGGAAAGGGAACGGACGATTAATGCCAGCAAAAGTTTTTCCTTCTTTAATACCCCAAAAGCAATCTCCTCTGCAACCTCCCCAAATCACCATGTAAGTTTTACTGATTACAACCTCTGCTCGCAATCATTTTCCATTTTTTCACTTTTCTCCTTTTTCCCTCTGCACTTGCAGCATTTCATGGCATAAAAGTTGGGTTTTTTTGTTTTTTATTTTTGTGCTGAATGGAATCAATATGTATGTTGTATGTTTTATGTTGGAAGTTTTGGGAAACGATCAGTAGCTGCGGTTGTGGTTGTGCCGATTTTAGATTGGTATGTATTTTTGGGGAAACAAGAGAGCAATTATGACGATCGAAGCTGCTGGAATTTCTAATTTTGGAATTATCAGTTTTAGATTTTTATTTCTTTCTTTCTCCCTGTATTAATCTGTTTCCAATAATAAGAGGTCCAACTTTATTGGGAACTGAAATTTTATTTTGTATTTTCTCTTATGTATTATACTGGAAAATTTTATTTTATTTTGTGTTTCCAATAAAAGCAATTTCTTTGGGGGGTCTGGTTCCAGATTTTTTATAATTAAAATAAAAAAATTATTGGGTATTTAGTAAACAAGATTTTAGGAAAACCAAAAAGAATTAATCTTTCCTTTTGGGATTAAAACCCCATTTGATTAAGATATTGAGCTGCTTAGTTTGATGGTTGATCATGGTTGTTGACTGGTGCCAATTTCTTGGTGACCAGAAAGGAAGAGGCTTTGAGCTTTTAGTTTTTATATTTTTGATACTATTGATATTAGGGTAGGAGGATTCAAGTTTCGAGACCTCGGGTGCACTGGACAATGCTCTTAAGCAACTGAGCTACGAGGCCCCTGCGAGAGGCTTTGAGGTTTGTTGGAGGAATGTGTGAATTGCAGAGCAATGGAGGTTGAAGTGTGAAATGTTGGTTGATAGTTGATAGGGCGTAGTGGGTGGCGCTTATTTAATGGCCGACTTTACGAGATTGTGACCGTATTGTATATATATGAATGATTGAGCTAAAGGTCTGGAAAGTACAAGGTATGCATGTATAGGTGACGGTAACAAGTTACAGTTGAAGAAAGAAAACAATTATTGGAAATAATTGAAGAGAGTGAGGGAGATGCAGAGGTAATGTCCATGTATAATCTTTTATAAAGGTGGTAAATTTTATATGTGGTCAGAGGATAAAAATCCAGGTTAGCATAAAATTCACCTCAAAATATTTGCAGGGGAATGGGGAAACAGTTGACAAACTTACTGGAGGTTCAGGTTTTGTAGCAAGTTTGTGAATTGATGGGGCTTGTTAAAAGTACTTGACTGAGAAGAAATGACTTGGATGTGTGGAATAAAATAGGTAGGGTTCTGGATTTATGTATTCCATGCCTTTTGTCTTCGGTTGAATGGAGTAAATGGGGATTATTGCAGCTGTGTGTGGCTGTGTGCCTTAAAAATCTGGCAAATTTTATTAGCTTTAGGAGGATGGTGATTTATAGGTACTAGTTATAGCTGCGAAAATATTTACAGGGGTTGGAAAGCTGTTTATCTGCTGCGAGATACTTCTTTCGCTTATGTATTGAATTGTTTGATCTGCATTTTTTGAACTTTGTGGTTGTGCAGATCTGAGCTCAAGTAGTTCCACATTGTTTTTCGGTCTGCAAAGATTTACTATGTTTGCTTTCTTGTTTTTATAGTGTTTATTGATTAGTTAGTTGACATTGTACTGTATTGATCCTCCCATGTACTTTGCTACATATGTGCTTATATATATTTTTATCTGGTATTTATATGTTTGCAGCATCTGGTGACTGGGTGCTTTTGCGTTATTTGAAGACACGATTTTGGAGTAGTTCTATGAATTCGGTGCTGATGATGGCGTGGAATGAAAAACCTCCTTCTCTGTGGGATTTGGAGAACCTTTTCATGTATGGTGCAAAAGTTACTGAAAATCCTAAGAAGTTACAACCAGCAGACTGGGGAATTGAAGGGGAACGAGGAATGAACTCTGAATCTTTCTATTCGACTGGGGGTGATGGGGGTAGTGGGGTTTCTGGCTCTGATTTGGGAGATGGTTCATCAAAGAGTTCGAAATCAGCTTCTGTCAATTCTTCAGTCGAGGAAAGTAAGAAATCCAATTTCAACTTTGAGGCTTTTGAAGGTTTCCCGAAGGATTTCTTTGATAAAAAGGATTCAGCTGAAGCTGAGGCCCTTGGATCTTCTCCAACTCATGAGGTTTCGGCTGGCTCTGGCGAGCCATTGCTCAGTCTAAAGCTTGGTAAGCGGATGTACTTCGAAGACGTTTGTGCTGGAAATAATCATGAGACCTCTTCTCTTTCTGTTATTTCCACATCTATGGCGACAAAGACAAAGAGGTTTAAGTCTGCTGCTCAGAGTGCATTTACATCACACTGCCAAGTTGAAGGCTGCAATCTTGATCTTTCATCAGCCAAAGATTACCATCGCAAACATAGAATTTGTGTAAATCATTCCAAATCTCCGAAGGTTGTTGTAGATGGTGTGGAACTTCGGTTTTGTCAACAGTGTAGCAGGTAAAGCTTGGTAGAGATTCTTTGGGTGATGCAGCAACCCCGCAATTACTTGTTTTCTGAATTACAATGATGTTTTGTTTCTTTAGCAGTTAAATCAGAATGAGCTTTAGTTCTTTTCTAACATAGATCTTGATATGCATAAATCCTTTGTACCAGGTTCCATGGCCTTTCTGAATTTGATGAAAACAAGCGAAGCTGTCGCAGGCGACTTTCTGATCACAATGCAAGGCGCCGCAAGCCACAGACAGAAGTAGTGAGACACCCAGCAAGGCTGTCTTCATCACTGTTCAGCACAGGTATTGGACTCACTTAATTTCTTGTTATTTACCGACATACATCAAATCGTGATGTAGACCATTTTGTTGAAATCTTAGTTTAAACAGTATGTTTCTGTTTCTTTTTGAGTTGTCAAGAATGCAAATAAACCAACCAGGGTTTAATTCACCCGTCTAATAATTTAATCCTGTGAGTGTTCTTCGACATTCACCCATCTAATACGATTCAAGTAATGAATTTTACTGAGAAATAAGTCAACTGCAATATTGGTCATCAGGCATGCTTTTGGATTAAAGCTAATGTTAAATACTTGAAATCATATTTGTACTGCCCCGTTGCTTATCCATTAAAGTTGAACTGGGTTTCTGTTCCGATGCAGATGGCATGAGCCTTTCTTTGGACCAAGGTCCCTATGTTTACACAAAGCATGCTTCAAATTTAACATGGGATGGCTCATGCAACCTCAAGTTTGCACAAACGAAAGAGTATTTTCCAAATCCTGCAAAAGCAGGAGGCACTGCCAGGCAGCTAAATTTTCCCAACAATGGAAGTCCGGGCTCGATAAATATGCTTTATCAGGATTCCAGTAGGTTGTCACCATCTAAGGGCACTGCGGCTGAGGTTTTTAACCAAGGTCTGTTTTACTTCAAAATGCAGACCGCCTTATGATTCATGACCAACAATCAATTTTTGTTATGATTCACTGTTTGATATTTGTTGAACCTCACAGTAGAAAAGATCTTGCTAATCCCGATTTGGATAGTGTCACATCATTGTAGTGGTGTGTAAGTTTTAATTGGTGATGTTTGCAGGTGCTGAAGAATCTATGATCTCTTTCAACCTGGATGCAACGCAGGATATTCATCGTGCTCTCTCTCTTCTGTCAACGAGTCCTTGGGTCTCAGGCGAGGGGAAATCTGTTCCACTTGATACCAATCAAAGCTATCATAACAACTCACCTCAACAGGGGATGCATGCGATAACTCAAGGTGTGCCGGCCTCTTCAGAGTACTGGCAAACTCCGCATCCACCCCTGGATACCCAAGCACACGTCTCCCACTCACACAGTAATGTCAGCAACCACTTTCAGGATCTTCATCAGTTCAAAGCGCCGTACGAGTTTGGCTATAACCCAAACCAATTCAGTTAACTCCACCCGGGGTAGTGTTCTTTCACCCGTATAACTTATCATGTTAAGGTTGGTTCCTTTAGCGGAGTTTTTTCGCATTGCCTTTCTGATCTTACTGCTACATTTGATCCTAATGAAGTTGTGTTGTAGATCTGATTTGTGTTTTGTGTACCATTTTGGTAGAGGCTGCTGATAAAAATCTGTCATTGTCTTCCAGAAACTCGGCGCTGCTTTGGTTTTTGACGGACGAAATTCCGGGGATTAGGCATGTTATCGGTTGCGAATGCAAGAGCTGTGTATGTGTTTAATCTGGTGCTACCATATCTCCTTTGTTATGGCATGTGTAATTTGACAATTTGTAGCAGCAAATTGGTTCACTGTTACATTGCTTTACACATGCATTTTCTTTTATTTGTTGCGACTTGTACGTCAAAGTGAAAGGGGATATTACACATGCCCCACCCAAAGCTCAGATTTCTTGCAACTTTAACAGGGTGCTGTGAACCTTGAAGGAATCCACCGGACATTTTGTTTTCCGGTGGTCACGGAACTTAAGAGATAGATCCCTTACCGAGAATACCATTCCAACATGAGCTGCCGTCATCATTTAAATTTCGCATTCATACATTTGACAACACTTATCTATTCTTCTCTCTTAATAAATACTTCTAACAAATGGAAAAACAAAACCAATTTCCGCCGGCCGATTCTTGGCGCCCAACCGCAACCACAATGCCTTGGCCGCAACTCATACCTCCATGCAGCCAGGCCGCCTGCACCGTTCATAAGGCCAGGCCAGCCACGTTCGCCTTTGAAACGCCGCCTTCAACTGGTTGTGGGAAATTGTAAACCTGAAAATGGGCTGGCTGTGCCCAATACAACAATGGGGAGCCAAGGGTTGTACATACTGACGCAAAAGATTTATTTTTACCACTCAGCTTTCACTGACAATTCTTTTACCTCTACAAATTGACTAAATGACCAAGAAACCCAGAATCTGGATCCTCTTTGTGAGGATCCCGAAGATCCGTGAATCGTGTCCGTTCATTGTACATTGTGCAGTCAGAAATCATTTTAAATATTTTTATTTAAAATTAAACACAAACAGTACCTGACAAAAACTGATCCCACGATGTACGATAAACAGACACGATTCACAGATGTCCAGGATCCTCCGAAGAGGATCCTGTTGGAGAAACCCAAACCTCAAATTCTATTGAAAATAAAATAAAAACAACTCGAGGGCCTTTATTTTTTTCAATTTCGCATTTATTAAAATCAATACTCAGCCAGCACAAAGCTCAACCTTTGAAACAGAGACCGAGTCAGACCGAAAAACAAAAACATAAAGGCTCAGCGACGGAAAGATTTTTCATTTATAAAGGAAATCGTATTTTGTTTTTTATTTGAAAAACATTAAAATTCGATTGAGACCCTTGGCACAAACATCACAGAGTCGGAACTTAACTAAGATCCCGAGACCTATCATATGAACCCTAATTTCTTTACTGCATATGAGGTGCATTTTGCCACTCTAGACAAAACAAACAAGGGGAAAGATGTATATCATGACACTGAACGGCCTGTCAAACAGTAAACATAGTTTTAAAAAGGCCACGGGATTAACAACGGCCATAAGACGTGGAACCACCATATACCAGAGCCAAAGTCCTGACAGAATTTCAACGGCCACAATGTGGAAACAAGGGAAATGGGCAACTCGAAATTGAACTACAAGCAACTGACTAAAAAAGAGACCTTTCTGTCCCCAACTCTTTAACAATAAGACAATCAAACTTGGGGGTTCATACGCTTCTAACAGAAGTACCGGTCAAACCATAGATACTTAAAAGACGGACAATTTGAGATCAAATGAAAACCAGAAACATACGGACTACAGTAACCTTTATAGCCAACTGGTAACATATCATACGCGGCAACATACTCACTAGAAAAGATGAATTGATTCCAAAAGCAAAAGGTCTAGCTAATAGAAACCAGAACCAACCTGTAAAACGCATGCCAGATGGTACTGGCGGACACAAGATGCATTGTACAATCCACAAAGACCATAAATACCATAGCAGTTAATACAACAACTTGACACAGATCATGATAAAGTTGAGTAACTCGATAACCGCTGCAACACGACGACAAGACTGACTTTCAGACACCCATATTGAGCAATGCTGGATGACAACTCTGGACCTTCTCAACCCTCAATTATGTCTAGTACTCACTGGAACAGTAGACAATTATAAATTAACTGATGCACTTGAAAAATACACAAGGAAAATTAAACAGCTAGAATCAAAATTCACTACAGTTTAGAAACAAAAATCAAGTGCAGAAGAAAAGCTTTTAAATTGATCCATCAATAGTTCACAGCATAAGATGTATATTATGTTTGAAATGTGTATACACATCACCAAAAACAAGGATTCCAAGCAACCAATAGAAATCCAGAGAAAATATCTAATGCAACAAACCTGATTATTTTCATTCGGAGTAGGTGAAGGGGACTTCTTTGACTCGGCTGGTTTGTCCGCTCCACAGTTCTGTCTGTTACACTTGGTTCTAAATGGATAGTTTATATTATTACATTTCTCACACTTCCAGCTACCTTCTGGCATTTTTTGTTCTGTAAACAAAAATAGTTATTGACGTTAAAAAAGAGGACAACAAACTTAATAGAGTCAAGAACAATGAAAGGAAAAAGGAATTAATTCGGTGAGAACAAGGCCTGGGATGACTTACTAGAAGTTTTGTCACTCTTTGCAGGCTGCTATAGAAAAGAGCATTGCATGTCAGAAAAATTGATCCCCAAGAGAAACATATATGTAAAATATTCAGAGAAAAGAGATGCATAAATGCATGTGTGAGAGAGATTGAGTGAGAGAGAGAGAGACCTGAGATCCAGGCTTTGGCGTATTGCACTTCCTCATGTTACAAACAGTTCTAAATGAGAAGTTGACATTTCCACATTTTGGGCATGCCCAGTCATTGTCACGTGTAGCATCTAAATTTGCAATAAAGTTGAAAACTCAATGATCATTTCTATATATATTGTTTACATGATGTCCAACAACGACTAGTAATTCGAAAGGAGCCTAGATGACTGACCTGTGCCCTTCTTTTGAGCTTTATCATCTGGAAGGAATCCTGGCCTTGGTCCCTGCACAAGAAAATAATACATAAATTTTACCACATCCAAGATCAAGGAATTCTGTTGCAAGTTCAACAAAAGAAAAGAAATGTTTCCTCTGAACTTTGGAAAGAAATATATAGGAAAATTTGAGAGCCCAAATAGCATCAAATGTAATTAAATGACTGAGCAAAAATTGGAAATTATAGCAATAGAAAACATATATCAAGCAGATTGTTCTAGGGAACGAAGATGACTAAATGTGAAGAATGCAACAATAACAGTAGCTTTTGCACATACCATAGGGCCAGGCCCCATGGGCAGACCCAGGCCAAACCGATCCATCATAGGAGGGGGCATACCATACATTCCACCTGCAAAATTAGAAAATCAAAATAGAAACCATAAGACACTAAATCATCAATAACAGTCTCATGGAACTTCCATAAGCAAAGGTTACAGCAACATGGAAAAACCACAAAATTGTATACGGGAAAAGAAAAACTTGCTTAAACAGCGTATAAAAATCAATGTACTTAACTAATCCATTACCCAAGCAAGAAAAAACAAAATCATCATAGGATAAATCAAGAAGGCGTACCATTTCCAATCATGGATCCACTAGAATATGGTGTTGGTCCAGACAAATGCAGAGGTCTGTAGGGGCTGCCTGTAGATAGGCGGCTGCCATAGTTGTAATGATATGCTGATCCCCCTGAAAATGGAACATCATAGGGAGGAACGGATGATCCATTGAAAATAGAAGAACCGTAGGGCGGCACACCAAGATACATTGAGGAGGGTGCAGCAGAGCCAAGATAAGGAGCAGTAGACGCGTAACCTTGTGGGGCAGGGAAAGGCTTAGCAGTGGGTTTCTGAAATGTACAAAACTCGGATCTTAATATCTATATCTAAAATAATTAACCCAACAAAGATTCCATGTCAAACGCAATTATCAAAAATATAATCAGCACAAATATACAAGTGTTCATTATAAAATGCAAAGTTTGGCAACATAAATCCCCTTTGCCGCTTGACCTCCATCTCTCTTTTGTCTTTTAAACAAAAAAGTAAAAACCAACGGACAAATCATACAAAGTTTAGGCAACAAAACTAGCAAATGGGATTGAGCAAGCGACTTCAAAATTTCAAATATGCATTATAAGCATCACACTCATCCAATTAACACAAGTATTTAGAGTAATCGCGGTCGGTGTCTTACTGAGTTATGATCCGCAGGCCTTGGCTGAGTGCAATTACGCATATTGCAAGTCGTTCTAAATGAAAAATTATCATTCCCACAGCTAGGGCAGGTCCAATCATCTTCCCTTCGACTACCTACATACACCATATATACGTATAATGAACTCCGAAATCATAACACCAAAAATCATACAAATTCATTAAACCCTAAAATCCACAATCAAAACTTTATGAATCAATACATGCACATTATATACAATTACTGAAATTAGATTTTCCAAATAAATAAACTAAAATAAAACAAAAAAAATAAAATCATCAGTAGCTAATAACATACAAAAAAGGAATCAAAGGACCTCAATTAAAAAAATGAAAAATTGAAAAAAGGCATACCATCGGTTCTAGCACGCTTGGCTGCTGAAGAATTTCTGTTATCAACCTGAACACAAAGATATCAAATTTATTCGCGGCTTAAAAATTTGGAACCTTCGTCCGGCGCGCCAAAATCCCTAATTTTGGCTTCGTCGCGGTGATTTGGAAAAATCCAAAGGCAAAAATTGAAATTGAATGAAGCGGGAGGCGATTACCTGAGACATATCAACGGCGAGCTATCAGATTCTGGTTCGAATATCAGAGAGGAACGCAATTTGCCCTAACAGAAACAACGGTAGCGCTGGCTGTCTGGCTTGAGGACTCGACGAAGATATTGTAAGGGCTTTTCTATACGATTACGTGGATATGAGTGGCGGGTCGAGCGCAGCGCAGCGTTTCGTGTTTTCCCTCTCAGATTGCAAGTTCCGTTAGGATGGACGGTCCAGATGGAACCGAATCGAAAACTATTAGGTTTTTTTGCCCTTTTCTTAATGGCCAAGGATCTGCTGTCCCCAATTTCATGTCTCCTTTGTGTCTTTTTATTAGTTTTTTGACATGTGTCTCCTTACTTAACTCTAAAATTAACACCGCTAACAATTTATATATAACTATATTAAAAAAAAAACTTAAGAATTGCAGAAATTGCCGTTCACGCCCAGATCCCCTGCGGGGCCTCCGCTTATCACATCCTACCGGGCCTCTTCTCCTCCATCAGGCCGTTCACGCCCAAATCGCAGTTCGATCAACTCTTGGTATTAATAGGTAAATGGCAGCAAATCGATTTTTAATCCTTCTCTGGCTGCAAATTGATGTTTAATCCTTCTATGGCAGCAAATCATTGTTTAATGGGGAGTCCTAATTAGTTCACGCCCAAGTGTAATCCTATATGGCAGCAAATTGACCTCCAATCGCAGCCGCTCATCTCGCCCCTCAGCCGCAATTTGAAGCGGTTTGAGAAGAATCCCGGACAAGATTAAGACATTGAAGGTGGTCGTGCAAGGGACGGAAAAGGTTCTGGAAAGCAGGGGCTTTGATGACGACGGTGAGGACGAGGAGGCAGACTGTATTTGACTGTTCGTTTTTTGGTGTAGTTGCAGGTGTTTATTTGACTGTTCATGTTTATTTTTTTTGTAGTTCTGTGGTTTTTTTTTTCAATTAGTTATATATAATAATTAACGGTGTTAATTTTAGAATCAAGTGAGGAGACACATGTTAAAAAACTAATAAAGAGACACAAATGAAACATGAAATTGGGGACAGCAGATCCTTGGCCTTTTCTTAAGTGTATATGTTCACTTTAATCGTGGACGCTTTAAAGACCTTGACCTAGTGTGCGTGAGGCGACGAGCATCACTGTTGCTTGGCGGCGCACATGGGTGATAGTAGCTCTAGTGATCATACGCAACATAGCTTTCACTTCCTCCACAACATGCCTACACGAGACACATTGTAAGAAAGGCCTTGCAACATTGTGATGATTTGAAGAGAGCCGCTCTTCATTATTAAGAATAGCAAATGAAACTATAATTGATTAGAAAGTGAGTAAATGGGTGTAAGGTCGAACATGATTGTTCTACACAAGACGGGACACCAACCTTCGAATGGTGTTGGTCCTACATGTCGTGAACGGATTCACCGCTGGCATTTGGGCACCTTGGAACTGCATTAGCTCATCGGGTGGAGCACGGTCTGCCAAAATCCGCATAGGTTAGGTGACATCAATGAATATATATATATATATATATATATATATATATATATATATATATATATATAGAATAAAACAAACTTCTCCCATAACATTGAGTTTGAAGTGTTTTTGTTTATACAAGAAAAGCACTTGCATTTTCTGTCCTGCAACGTTCAGGTTAATGCTAGTGCACGTTCTGCTCTGTGTACAGGCTGACATGGTATGACAGGCAGCCCTATTGAGTTTTGACTGGAGGGAGTGTGGATTAAAGGCAACTACCGGTGGCGCCGTTCCCAGCCAAGTAACATAAATGCTCCCCACTTCCCAGCAGTAAAAAATAAAAGAACTTTAATGAAAAGCTTCTGGTACTGTTTATTTTAACGAAAAATCACATTTTAACACTAAAAAGTCAATTCTGATAT
Source organism: Heteromeles arbutifolia (assembly GCA_024362995.1). NCBI lineage: Eukaryota > Viridiplantae > Streptophyta > Magnoliopsida > Rosales > Rosaceae > Heteromeles > Heteromeles arbutifolia. Next base: position 29,664,944 of record JANCRC010000006.1, read on the forward strand.
TATTCACTTTACTCTTTATTTTGTTTTTATCGTTAAAACTCAAAATTTTCAAATTTTTTTTTATTAGTTTTCCTTAAAAAAAATGACCGCAAGCAAAGCAAGTTGAACAGTAGAGAAACTCAATTTACAGAGATGATCAAGATTAACTTTTGGCTGTGAAAATTATTGCGAAGTGCCAAAAACCCTTTGATATTTCTCTTCTTTGCCAGCTGCTGCTTGTGAGAAACAGTATATTTTGGTGCCTTCACTTTGTCATTGGCTTGAGCAATTGAGCCACCAGAGTGACCATTTACTTTACTTTGTCATTGGCTAGAGCAATTGAGCCACCAGAGTGACCATTTACTAATAGAATTTTGAATTCCAAGGCACGAATTTATTTAAAAGTTTATTGTTCCCTGAATTTACAGCACAACTCCTATTGGCGTTTTCAAAAGTTGTTTCTGGACACCGTTTTATCCTCCTTTGATTTTCTATGTACATTTGAGCATAACCAAACTTAGCGAAAGAAGATGCTCTCTCCTATGCACTGAGTTCGTCGTATTTTCTTTCCCCAATTTAGATAAAGAAACTTGTTTGACCATTCAAATTTGCTCCCACCACAACAAATGAACATTAAACTGAATACCATTAAAAGTCTGCCAAAGTGGGCAACTACAGCATGCAGTTCACAAAACGTAGATACCAAGTCCAAGGAAACAACAAATTACCGCAAAGGCAATCAAATGTTAACAACCCTAAAAAGATCACACAGAAACGACCAACAAAAAGGACGTAAAATACTCCTCACGAGAGAACCTTCGTCCTCTGATCAGCTGCTAGCTAAACATAGAGAGCAGGGAATGCAAAGAAAACGATGGCCACAGCCATTGCCTTCAGACCAGCATGCTGGGGTCCAAGCTTCGTAACTCCATTGGAATTGCCGGCCTTTTCCGGCGCCGATTGTTGTCCGCCAGCTCCTGTAGTGGGAGTTGCTGTTGTTGATGATGCATTATTGGTGAAGACAGCAGCCTCAGGTGAGCCCGCAGGTATACCTAGAAGCTCTGGCCATTCAAACCACAATATTGCAAAGTCATTAATGAGGTAGGATTAAGATCTTTGTGTCACACGCTAAGTAAGGTTAATTAGGAGACTCTAATCTAATAAAGAAATGCTAAGAAGACTCTCTCAATAGTGAGACTCAAACTCTCTTAGTTACTTTATGTTTTTTGCATAATGTTTTATAATATTAGCACGGCAATTGAAGTTAAACTGTAAGGTGACAAATAGTCCATGAAAAGTTCCACTTTTGAGCATTTCTTAACCTAATAAAAAGCCAATCAACTTTTTAACCTAATTAACGGCCATCTACTGGTGCTAGTGGCCGTACATATGTGAGCCATATTTCTGGTTGGTAGTTGGAGGCTGGAGCACCGGCGGAGTCAGGATTTCTCGTGAGAAGGGGTCTCACACAAAGAAGAAAAATTGAATAGTGGTTATAAACTTACTAATGCAAAACATCATAAATAAAATTAATAATGCAAAACATCATAATATATATCCAAATAATTAAGTAGTCAAAATTAACATATGCATGGTGTCACATCCCGGCCCGGGGTGCATCACTTTCCGGGCCCGCTCCACCACCGTAGCACGATATTGTCCGCTTTGGGCCCCGACCACGCCCTCACGGTTTTGTTTCTGGGAACTCACGAGCAACTTCCCAGTGGGTCACCCATCCTGGGAATGCTCTGGCCCCCTTCTCGCTTAACTTCGGAGTTCCTACGGAACCCGAAGCCAGTGAGCTCCCAAAAGGCCTCGTGCTAGGAAGGGATGAGAATATACATTTAAGGATCACTCCCCTGGGCGATGTGAGATGTTACACATGGATAATTTTATCTATTCATAGTAATCATAATTAATCTTGACGAATTTCATATTCTGAAACTGTTGCATGATGTCAATACTACTATTGAAAGAATTATTAAACTCAATACAGAGAACTACTAAAAATTTTGGAAACCCTAAAACTCAAGTATGAGATGGGATAGAATAGAAACAAATGTTTTATAGAGAATAATAGAGTATTACAAACCTTCTTCCTCTCTATTCAATAAATTTGGGATTTGGAATGGCTAAATATATGAAATTCGAGAAGAATAAGGAATAAATCTGCTAGTGCATAAGTGAAAGACAAATTTTTTTAATTAAAAGTGAATGATAGATTTTAATTTAAATGTTATTGATTTGTGAAAGGGTGGTGCTATCACACACCTCTCTTTACCTTCATACACCCTTCTCAATTTTCGATCGTCGGATCGAATGAATTAAAGAAGTTCAAATGACATAAATTAATATAGGTGTGTGGAAGATAAAAAAGAACATGTGGATAGCACTACCCTTTGTGATAAATGACCATTTAAAATATATACTTAATTTTGGGACGAGATATGTTGGATGAAAAATAGATAATGATTGAATTTGTTGTAATAGTGGAGAAAGGGTTGCAAAGCAATAGAAATAGAAATAGGTGTACTACTAATCTTATTTTCTAGGGTAAATTACACAAAACTACCTCAACTATTGGTCTCACGACACTTTCATACCTCATCTTTTTAAAATGACAATGTCATACCTCATCTTACGAATTTGGTCCAATATGATACCTTCCGTTAGTTTGGCAGTGAATTTGTCAGTTAAGTGTTGACGTGACTTGATTCAGAGCCCACTTTCTATTAAAAAATTAAAAAAATATTAAAAAAACTAAAAAAAAAACACTAAATATTTTTTTAAATATTAAAATAATAAAGAAAAGTAAAAAAAACAAAAAACAAAACCTTTCGTCCCTCCTCCCGTCCCCTCTCTCTCTCTCCCCCCTCCCCTATCTTCATCTTCTTCCCGCAACCCCAAAAAAAACAAAAAAACAAAAAAAAACCAATTTGTCTTCCCCCACCCCACCCCACCCCACCCCACCCTTTCTTTTCCCCTACCTGAGCCCAACTTGCAACCCACAAAAAAAAAAAAAAAAAAAAAAAAAAAACCATCTTCATCTTCATCTTCCTCGACCCCCCCTTCCCTGCAACCCATCCCTTTCTTCCCCCCTCCCGTCTTCCCTAAACCCTCGGCACCCACTTCCTGCAACCAAGAAAAAAATAAAAAATTAAAAAACCCAAATCCCATTTACCCGGCGAAGGCCGATTCCGTGGGTGGAGAAGCTGGGTGTGGAGAAAATGGGGAGAATGGATGTGGATTTAAGGAGTGGGGTGTGTCAAGGAGGGAAGAGGGTGGGTGCGGGGAAAAGACGAACTGAGAAGAAGATGAAGATGGGGGAGAAGAGAGGAGAGGAGAGGATGAGGGAAAGGGGAAGGGGTTGGAGAAGTTTGGGCTCTTTTTTTTTTTTTTTTTTTTTTTTTGTGTCTGGTTTGCATGTAGGGGAGTCGGGTGGGAAGGGGGGATGCAGAGAAGAAGGAAAGGCGACAGAGAGGGAGAGAGAGAGGAGAGAGAGATTTAATAAAAAAATATTTTTTTAATTTTTAATTATTAAAAATATATTTAATAATTTTTTAATCCAGTTGGATTAGTGAGTGGATCCCGCATGTAGCCACGTCAGCACTTAACAGAAAAATTAACAGAAAAACTGACAGAGGAATGACATTAGCACAAATTCGTAAAATGTGGTATGACATTGTCATTTTAAAAAGATTAGGTATGAAAGTGTCGTGACACTAATAGTTGAGGTAGTTTTGTGTAATTTACCCTATTTTTTAAGTCAAGATAGGCTTAGGACTACTGCAATCCTTAACTGCCTCCGCTAATGGGCTGGAGCAATGGCATATTAATCCGATGATGATCCTCTTTGGATTCTCTTTCCGAGGATCCTAAGGATCAATTCATCTTAATAATTCATCGTACATCATACGGTTAACTTTCGTTCAGTATTGTTTGTATTCTATTTTAAATAAAAAAAAATCAAAATAATTTTTGATCGCAAGATGACTGATGAACGAATAGGATAAAGTAATCCTTAGGATCCTCACAAAAGCACCCCGAATAGGATCCTATTTCTTATTAATCCTCGTGCCCCATATGCGACAGGTACAGTAGGCGTAAACCTGTCAATTGCCTAACCCATGCAGCATTGGTAGCACATAAATGAAAAGAAAAATACTAGGAATACCTATATTTTGTAAATTATATAATGTGAAAACAAAATAAGACTATGATTTAGAGAGTTCAAAGGGAAAAAGAAAAAAAAAAGGACCAAAATCAACAATCACGTGATTTACAAAACATGTTTTAAAAATAGGAAATTATTATTGGCACTTCAAATTTCTTATTCTACATTTCAAATTTTCTATATTTAGAAAAAAAATACATTTATGAGAAATGTAGAACAATATTTTTAAAATGTCAATAACACTTCCCTAAAAATATAGTCTCTTTAATATTATCCAAAAAGGAAATTTAAAAAAAAATCCAGACTTCAAATTTCCCAATTTTTTTTTCACATGCTCACGTGGTGGGGTCCACTCAACTTTTTCCTACATGTCACATATGGAAAAAGGATCCTCGACGGATCCATTTTATAGGGATTCCAAGAATTCTGTGATTGTGATCGTTCATCGTATATCGTCTGATCAGAAATCATTTTAAATTTTAAATTTTAAATTAAATATAAATTGTGCTTAACAAAAACTGACCACACGATATACAATGAACAGCCACAATCACAGATCCTCAGAAAATGAATTCATATTGCGGGACTCATGTCAGAGACTTGAAAGAAAAAATTGACAAAACACGATTTATGTTCTAGCATGACGTACTTAGTGAATCATATCATTTTGATACACAAAACTAAATTGCATCGCTTTTATCAAATGAAACGACTAGTTTGATTATTTAAGAGAAGAAAAAAAACCGAATTTCATAGATCAAATCATCACTGACGGGGTTGCTTGTTTTCCTTTTTCTTTTTCCTGCTTTCCCTTTGCAATTTTTGTTGTTATATTCATTTAAGACGTTTAGACCAACTAAAGAGGTAATATGCAATATCCCGGAACCGGATTCCCTCCTGAGCATAGGGACCAAAGCATGCTAAGCAGATCATTTGGACTCTTGAAATTTAATCTAACGGCTGTAATTATTATAACTTTTAAATGGCTCACTATTTGTAATCGTTGAATTAAATTTCAATGGTCAAGATGACCTGCTCAACAGGCTCCGGTCCCCATCCTCAGCAGGGGGGATCCGGTTCCCAATATCCCACCATCATTAACTAAAACTAAACACAAATCTACACTTACTAGTTACTATATAGATCTGTTCTTCCAAGCACTGCATGCACCTTATTTAACTAAGTATATTAGGACAAGTCCCTAGAACTACTGTCTATTATTCCTCCTAATTATAAATGAAATGTCTTAAGCTTGACTGACAGGTTTAATACCTAATTAGAACCCTTGTAATGATCTCATGTTTAGTTCACTCGCTTGGTTGAGTTCGATACATAATTATAACTATTTGTGATTTAACTTAGTCCAAATCCAACTCAAGATCTAATATTTTGTATTAAAGAAAAGTAATATATCAAGAGGACACGCATGTAAACCTAAAATGACACCGTTTTAAAACTTACTAGGGCAATCGGAGGCAGTGGAGTTTTTTAAGCTGCATGCAGTGGGGAGCTGAAGCAACTTGGCCACCTGAACCCCCATCTTCTTAATCTCCTCGCTCCCGCTGTTCGCCTGCTGCATGACGTAACACAGGCACTCCGGCTGAGTCTCCCTTATCCCCTTCACCGAATCACAGCACTCCTTCGTCGGCGTCTCCGCCTTCCCTGTCGCGTAGCTCAAGCACACCACCACCTTCTGGAAATTGTCGCTGCACTTCTCCGCCACCGTTGGCGCTGCCGCTCTGACGTCGCCAACAAAAGCGCAGGCGACGAAAACGGAGAACAACACCGCAATGATTTTCCTCATCTTCTCAACGAGCTATTTCAAGAATTTTGTATTTTCTTCTTTGCGTGTGAGATTTGATACAGTGGAATAACAAATTGGCTGGTAAGAGGTAACAATATATATAAAAGGGAAATCTTAGGGTAGGTCTTGTATAAGTAGCTCATTTAATGAAGGGGAGCTGGGTGTTGAGTACTTTCAATCTGGACCGTCCACGTCAGCTTGGGGTGGCATCGACCATCGTGATGTTTATCCAATTGCCAATTTTGTTTTACGAGAAAAAAGGTTAGAGAGACCATACTTTGATAGAGGAGGATTGTCTGCTCTCCAAGTTCCGGTGCCCTTCCATGCTCTTCTGTATTGACGTGGTTTAACCGTGACCATACAAAACAGAAGAGTATGGAAGGGCACCGAAACTTGGAGGGCAGACAATTCTCCTCCTATTTTGATATTACATTTGCATCTCACTTAATATAATAAGTATTGTATACATATCATGTCGATTAATGAATCTATTTGATAATAATATAATGTTGATTATGTGCATTATTTACAGCATCATATGGTACGCAAATGTATTATTTCTAGCTTTACTCCTTTCTGATAAAGGAGATTTTGCATGCAACGAAGACAATTAAAGACCTATAGGGATAGGGAGACAATTTTAACACAATTATTTTTAACTTTTTATATATTTTTTACTATTTCCTCCTATCATATCAAGTTAGATCTCTCTTATTTTTCTGACCGACTTTAAGACGTTATAAACGGAGGCCCATTGGGGTGGTTGGGCCGCATTTAATGGCTTGCAATGAAGAGAGCTGTGGGAATGTGCACTTGATGAGATGAGGTTTTGCTTTTGTTGAAGTGAGCTGTAGCCTTTGACCACGTGGAAGCTCCGTGATGTGCGAGATTCGAGGGTTCAAATGATTTCCTTCTCGGGAGTCGTTCAATGATCCAACGGCTCAGACTAAAATACGACAACAGCAATGATTGATGATGGGCCCTAAAGGCCCAACAAATGTTTGGTTTTTGGTAGGGCCTAAGCTAAGCCCATGTTCACATGAAAGTCGGAACATGTGGAGCCGAGAGCTTTGGCAAAGTCATCTGTACGGCCTTTTCACCAGTCAGTCATGGCCATAATTATGTCTGCTTTCCTCTAAAATTGAAAATGGATCGGTTCCGTTCATTTTTTGCACGTTCGGAGGGTAGGAATTGAATTTTATGCAAAGAGATCTCTGTTTTTGTTCAATAAATGAGAATTAGTCGAAAGATTCACTTCACATCGAATTTCAACTATCTAAACCGTCTAGTTTGCTCGATTCATAGATTATTTTGGCAAAAATTTAGTTCAATCCGAAACTATTTGTCTATTTAATTATCACGATAAAATTTCATTGTTTCTTATAGAATAAAGTGTTCATCAATTTCTTTGAACTCAATTAGATGTCTCAAATATTTTTGATTTGACTAATATGTTGTAAGGATGATTATAAAAGATGCAACAACGGTTAGAATCGTAGAAATTTGATGTAGTGTGAACCCACAACTTAAAAAATAGAATTCCTTCCCTTAAGTACCTCCTCTCTCTCTCTCTCTCTCTCTCTCTCTCTCTCTCTCTCTATATATACAGGACCCTTACCAAGAGGGATCCCCATTTTTCTAAAAAAATGGAGACACTCTTTTGACCGTTTGATTGACTTTAATGAAATTGTGTGGTTGAGATTAAAACACAGGCCACACAATCTCAGCCACACAATTTCATTAAAATCAAATCCAACGGTCAAGATAGTGTCTCTATTTAAAAAAAAAAATAAGAATCCCTCTTGTGAAAGGTTTCTTATATATATATATATGATTGGTATAAACCGTAAAAGAAAATTGCTATTATGTTTAGATTCTCATAAGACACTACTATTCATGGACTACCGGACTCTTCCAAGGCAATACTCCACATCTTTTTTTACTACAAAAGTTTGTGATATAACATACCAACCGGCAACCACTACCCGCACATTGCATGTTTGTTACCTTTTGATATCTTTTTTTCTTGCTAAGTTTTTGCCTACCAATCATGCACCAAAAATTAAAGGTTATAATTTCAGCACTGGTTGGGACAATCAGCCAGACTGCCTCCGCGGCAAAAAAGTCTCCACGCCCGTGGCCAAGAGTATTCCAATTTCTAACTCACTATATTTTTTAAAGAACAATTGATGGCGAACTACGATTAACCACATCTTCCGCGCCCGAAAGAGACTAGTTGGATTTGATCGTTTAGTTTTGGGAAAATACGAGTATTAATTCTTTATATGAAATTTGTATTTTCTCATTATTTTAGTATAACAAAAATATTCTGTACTAATATTTGTCGGTCATGTTATTTGAATTGAATACTATATTGTAGCTAATCACTTCGAGTGTACCTTTATTTTGATGTTTCATCCGTCTAATTTACCAAAACCTTTGGGAAAAAAAAAACACTGGGGTATGCAAACCCAGCCGATAGGTTTATAAAATTCTCCATTCAACTTTGGGCTAAGCGTCCCAACAGGGGAAAAAAAAACAAAAAACAAAATAAAAAAAGGTTCCTTAATTTTAAATTTGTAGCCAACAGTTTCATTAAATTGGATCTAATCAAACCGCAATGCAATTTACCGTTTCATTTAAGTTAAGAATAATGCTAGAAACTAAATTCGTAAATCAAATTATGTGATTGTTAATGATTGAATTATTACTTAAGCGTTGATTAACGTGCTTATTTCCTATCGGTGACACATCATTTGGTTTAAAATTTGGGTAATGCTAGAGGTACTAAATTTGTAGACAAAATTTGCAAACTAAATAATGTGTCACCAATAGAAATGAGCACGTTATCAACGCTTGAATAATAATCCAATCATCAATTTTCATGTCATTTAGTTTATAAAATTTTGGATACAAATTTAGTCTCTCTAGTATTACTCTTAAAATTTTAGTCTCCCTAGCATTACTAATCAAATTGTCACTCATAGATATTAGTGTAAATTTGTAGACTAAGAGCACCTCTATCAGTTGGTGGAGGGTAATGACAATTGGATGGCAAGGTCAACAAAATTGCTCTTACTATTCACTCCAAACAGTAATTGCCTTTGGGCAAGTTCACTAGTTTCGAAGGAGGAAGGGTAAGGAAAATTGGGATTACTATTCACAAATATATCTTTTTAAATTTTTAAATGCTCTCTTCGTCTTATCCTCCACATAGATTTTTACTAAGATTCTCGACCCTTCATATAATGCCACGTGTCATTATCCATTCCTAATATCCGCTCAGATTGTTGGTAAGATTCTCGACCATTCATGTCGTGCGCGTGTGTTTGGGCCGAGTTTAGAATTGTGCTCGGCCTAAAAGTTTTGTTCAAGGATTTTAATGGGTTATCTGTTCCGTAGGCCTTCTAGCCGGGGTTGGCTAAGCCCTATCGGGAAGTGGAATGTTCTAGAGGAAAGGAAAAGGATCAAGTCCCGTTGCGAGTCGGATGGGTGGGGGATTTGAATCCGGATGCAATAAGGAGTCTCGGCAGGATGCAGAGACTTGGAGTTGAATACGGCCTGATAGAGGGTCAGGTTCAAAGTCCTAATGGGAGTAGAAGTGGTCGAGAAAAGGTTAGATCGAGATAAGGAGTCCTAATCCGGATATAGTTTTAACATGATCGAGAAAGGGTTTGCTGCTATAAATAGAGGGGTGAGTGCATCATTCAGGCTCTCCAATTCAACATACAAACTGCCCTGCGCAAATTCTCGCTCTACGCGAAACCTCTCAACAACGTTGAGAACTCTATTCTTCTCCCCTTTCTCACCAACACATCTTCGGTTTGGATAAACAGCACTGTGGAGGCAACCGACAACATCTTCAGTTTGGATAAACAACACTGGAGCCGTAGAATCAGCCGATCGCAAGCACATTCAGTTTGGATAAACAGCACTGCGTTGAGGCCGACTGGTTATCTATCCAAGTCTCGGTCGAGAAGGATTTTTGAATCCTTATTGGTAGAGGTCATCTCATTAGCCTTCTCGGCGTAGTGAGGTGTTACAATTTACTAGGGCTCGGCACATTGAACGTCGAGTTATTTTATGATTGGATATTCACAAGTGGGATTTAGAGTTCAGCATTCCAACGGCCGAACGACATTCACGATTAAGACGTATATTTGTTTTGAATATCTGTGCTCATATACTTTGGTGTCAATTCGGCGTGCTTATACTCTTACGAATATAATCACTGTGACTGAATTCGGCGTCGACGATTTGTGAACTTCGCAGAAATAGCGGCCTTGTCTTCAGGTTCTAGAGTCCAAAGGCCGAGACGTGTTCCTTCCTCGGCCGCAATCGCAAGACGCAGAAGTCATCAGCGCGCCCAACGCGACAATCAACATATTTTACTCCTTGGCCGAGTTGGCACGCTCCACGCACAACCGAATGACGTAGTTAGCTTATTAATTACTCGGCCTGCACGCCACGTAGGCTAGGTAGTTTTAAGGGTCAACAACATGTCATTATCCAATATTATGATTTCCTCATTTTCTCCATAAAAAGCCTTCAAACCACCAGATCTGCTCACACCAAGCCTCTTCCATCCTCCTTACTCATCTTAATTCATGGATTTTTACAAAACAAAGTTCTTTCAACAATGGATAGCGTGATGAGGTTGCATGAGAAAGAAGAATGAGAAGATGAACAACGAAAAAAGAGATGTGCCTAACACCGAAGACGTAAAGAAGCATCAATGCTTTAAGTGGTTGCAACAATCGATCACCACAACGAAGAAGCAAGTGGCTTAAGCATCGGTTGTGCACCCAACCTCAACTGAGGCAAGGGAACCCGAGGTGAGAATGTATTGCAAGATTACTTTATTCCAAATTGTTTGTACTTGGCAGATTATTTTCGTAGAATATTTAGGATGCGACCACAGTTGGTTAACAAAATCATGGTTGTTATTTGCAACCATGCTAATTACTTTGTTCAAAAGAAGAATAATGCGAATAATTTAGGTTTCCTTCTTGAGAAAAGGTCACGGCTACCTTGCAGATGCTTGTGTATAAGGCATATGCAGACGCAATTGATGAGATAATGAGGATGGGAGAATCCACTATTCTTGTGTCCGTTAATAGGTTGTGTAGCACAATCGAACATCTATACACCACGGATTACCTTCGTCGATCCACATCGGCGAACCTTAGAAAGCTTCTTCAAAAAGCTGAGGTCGAGGTTTTTCTGGCATGATTGGAAGTATTGACTGCATGCATTGGCCGTGGAAAAATTGCCCAAGTTCATGGCAAGGAGATTATAGAAATCGAAAAGCGACAAAAGGTACCATTTTAGAGGCGATGGTATCATTTGATACATGGGTTTGACATGCCTTTTTGGATGTTCCAGGAGCTCAAAATGACATAAAAGCTCTTGATCAATCACCTATTCTCAACGACGTGTTGAGAGGAGAGTCGCCTCGAGTTACGTATGAAATCAACAGCACAATGTACTCGGTGGCATACTATCTAGCCGATGAAGTTTATCCATCGTGGTCCACTTTTGTGGTCCACTTTTATCAAGACATCACCAAATCCACACACAGCAAAGGACAAACACATTGCAGCAAACACAAGAGCAAGAAAGAGGGGTACAAGAAGGAAAAACGCTTTGTCCAATGGTACTTTAATATTTTTTATTGTTTAAATATTAATAGACATGTTATTTAATTTTTCTTTAACTTAAAAAACAAAGAGTTTTTGATTTTTTTTGAGCCAAATGAAAAAAATGGGTACAGAGTCAGTACCTGAGTACCCGGCACTTAGAAAAGTTCATCAACAGTAAGTAAGTCCACGTGTCGCCAGTCGAGTGAGCGCCATTAGAAAATTGTGGAGATTTAAAAAATGTGATGCGTCCCATCTCGTCCACCCGCGACGGGATTTGCGCACCCACAAAAACCAGACCAGGCAACCGCAGACAGGTTTTTGCTGCACTAATAATCGTATTAATGTCCCCATCGAAACTCCCCCCTCCCCTTCTCCCCTCCCTTCCCCTTCCGATCTCTCCACCTTTATATAAACCACCACACACCGGAACCTAGAATCTCAACCGACATCTGCAGATTTACCTTTTTACATTACACTTTTTTTATTTTGGATCTTTATTGTTGGTAATATTATTATAAAGTTTACCATGAAGAATCGGAGTCCATTTTCCGAGAGACCTGGGTTTATCGCCGTGACTCTGGTTCTATTGATCGGCGCCGCGCTGGCCATCTCCAGCTTCTGCCAGGGTGGCACCTCCGTCCTCTACACCATCGCCGGCCCCACATTTCTACGCGCCGTCGACGATAACTACTCGCCTGTGGCGATCCAGATCCAGGCCATCCTCCACTACGCCACGTCGCGCCAGACCCCGCAGCAGTCGCGAAACGAGATCGGCGTGTCCTTCCAGGTCCTCAAGTCCCGCGCCCCCTGCAACTTCCTGGTGTTCGGCCTCGGCTTCGACTCCCTCATGTGGGCCTCCCTGAATCCACGCGGCACGACGCTGTTCCTGGAGGAGGATCCCAAGTGGGTCCAAAGCGTCCTCAAGGACGCCCCCCAGCTGCGGGCCCATACGGTGCGCTACCGCACGCAGCTCAAGGAGGCGGACCAACTCCTTTCCTCGTACCGCTCCAAACGGTCGTGCTCCCCGTCCGAGGCGGTCCTGCGCGGAAATACCGAGTGCAGGCTGGCGCTGGACAACCTGCCGGACGAGGTGTACGACAAAGAGTGGGACCTGATCATGATTGACGCGCCGCGCGGGTATTTCCCGGAGGCGCCGGGGCGGATGGGGGCTATTTTCTCTGCAGCTGTCATGGCGAGGAGGAGGCGGGGATCCGGTGTGACGCACGTGTTCCTGCACGATGTGGATCGGAAGGTGGAGAAGGCGTTTGCGAATGAGTTCCTGTGCAGGAAGTTTTTGGTTAGGGCGGTGGGGAGGCTGTGGCACTTCGAGATCCCCTCCGCCGCAAACGCGACGCATGGTGACGGCTCGCGTTTTTGCTAAATCCTGCGGCGGTCGTAACGGCGAGCTTGGATAGGTGGAGAAGCGTTACGCGATACTACTCGCTGCTTTCTCTCTCTTTTTTTTATTGAGGAATTATTTTAATTTTATTTAATTATTAACTGTTTTTACAGTATTTTTATGTATTTTTTTAATTACTATAAAACGATTAGTTGAAATTAGCTCTTTGTCAATTTAAAAAAAAAACCGTTGCACTTAGAAAATCCCTCATCCATCTCCACTATTAGATTTTATTAATAACATGAAGTGCTTTTACAATATGATAATGTATAAAATGTGATAGTTCACTATTAGTTGAAAAAGGATCATATTCGAGATTTTAAAAATCTTTTATTTATGTCTGTTAATCGTACATCGTAAGCCTGAAATAATAGATGAAAAAGAAGATAATTTAAATTAATTAATGATAATGATAGAAAGTAATTGACCTCTCAACAAAACAATAATGGCGAGTTCGAATTTTTTAGGTACTTTCCGACTTTAATTTTTTTTTTAAGATTGTATGGTCCTTGATTCATGTTTAGGCTTGTGAGTTAATTGTAAAGATCTTGTCAACTGGAATGTCACTCACAATGTGCGGGTTACACCGCCGAATAATCCGAGGACTTGGGGCATATGCTTGACCGATCATATCATCATTAATTTAATTTAATTCTTGAATTGCATGTTTATTGATTAGTTTAGTTGATTAAAAATATTCATTTCTGCACTTAAAATCTTGCGTTTTGTTGTAAACATTCCTAATTTATGTGTGATTGTATAAATTCTAGATTTGATTTTATTCTAGTTATCATTTCCTATTGTATCTTATATTCCTTGGGAAAGAAGGAATATATCATCTCCTCTTTTACTATAAATAAAGGCACATTGTAGGAGGGATAACAACACACATATATTCCCCTACGATTCTACAAACACATCTCTCTCTACACTCCTTGCCGCCAGCCACCCTAAACATTGTCAGATAAAATAGACCACAACACGTTATCAACACGCTCCTACTGTTGCGCTTAGGAATCTGACGTTGAAGAATTTTCTGCATCAAACCAGTTCATCCATATCATCACGCAATCAAGTTCTTTCAAAACAACGGTTTTTAACTCGATATTTTGCAGCCCTGATAGCATGAACATTCACCATGATGCATGACCCAACTTTACGCTTTGCGAATTTTAGATTCTACATAAATTGTGTATGTCTCATAATCATAATTGTTGAATTATGTGAATTTGATATTTGCATGAATTGCATAAAATACATATGTACATGCATTGAAAATATTGTTTTGCATATGCATCCAATTGAACATGTTTTTTCATTGAAATATATATCAAATTAAATGGTATATTGAATTTAAAAAAAAAAATTTACGATTTGGGAACATCGGGTTCTTTCGAACCCGTGACCACCATCCTGCAAATGGGTTTCCCCTCAGCCAAGCCGAGAGCCTGTAGCTCCCCCCAGAAAAACCCACGGAGCAAGATGCTTCGAGCCTCAAACCCGACACCTTTCATGGTGTCCCTGACCACGGCATGGCCTCCAGCCACTGCCTGGCCTCCAGCCACTGCCTTGAACCTATGGTTCATATCGCCAACGACCAGAAGTCGTCACACGTCGGAATTAGGCCGAGATTCTTTTGAATCTCATTGAAATTTTTTTTTTTACAAATTTTTCGATTCGAATTTCTAGAGTTTTTGTTATAACGATTGAATTTTTTTTTACAAAAATCCTCGTTCATATTTGAGGTTTCTAACGAACCATGGCTTGCCCCAACTTCGGAAACGTCGTTTGCCGCAACACCGTCACCCAATTTCGGCGTTCTTTTCTGGCGACACACACCCAGCACACGCTGGGGTGTTTAGGTTCCAAAACCCAAGCCCTATAGAGCTCTGTCTCTCGGCCCATATTTTCTCTTTTTTCTGCCTTGGGCTTCCCTACTTTAGCCCATCTTTTTCTCGGCCTGCAGAGAGAGAACACAAAAAAAAAAAAAAAAAACATTTTTTTTTAGCTTTTGGGTCTGCCTGCCGCAGCCCAATCCCTGCCCTAATCCTCTTCATGGGCCTGTAGCCCCACCCGAGACCCCCAGCCCAATCCTTGGGCCTGGGATACACGGCACAATTTTTTTTAAGCCACCCGTGGCGTAGTTTTTTCTTTTGGGCCCCGAATGTTATTTGTCTAATTATTTTAGGCCTAATGAGTTTTATATTTTTTCACCCACATTTTAATTTGGTCCGAAGTCCAAATAAATTAATTCAATTATTTTTTGTAAACCTACAAGTTATATTTTTACATTTTCTTGTTGCATTTTTGCTTTCATATATATTTGTGTTTGCCTGCAAGAATCTATGAATCTGAAGTTCATAATTATTTTTGATACCCGAAGTTTCTTATAAATATGCCTTGTTTGAAAACCAGAAGTTTTCACTAAACAAAAACATCACCCATGAAAACCTGAAGATTTTTTCATGCAAAAAAATTAAACCAATACATGTCTATTGGAACCTGTATGTTCTACTCATATGTGAATGGATTGATTTTTCTCCATTACATAACCACATCTTGTCCATCTATTTTGTGAAAGGAACATGTCGAATTTGAACAAACTCAATTTTACCGATTTGGAGGTCTCTGGAATGAACTACCTCAAGTGGGTTCAAGATGTGAAGCTCCACCTCACTGTAAAGAACTTGCGTCCTGCCATTGAAGAAGCAACCTGTTGGCGAAGCTGACAAAGCCACTGCTATGATCTTCATTCGAAGACATATCCATGACGCTGTGCAAACTGAGTACCCTGCTGAGGAGGATCCACGTGCATTATGGGTCGCTTTGGCTTATCGTTTTGATCACCAAAAGGACATATTCTTGCCTGAAGCAAGACACGACTGGCAACACTTACGCTTCCAAGACTTTGAGTCTGTGAATGAATATAATTATGAAGTTTGTCGAATCCGATCACTTCTCAAGTTTTGCAATGAAACTTTGACCGAAGAGGATCTCTTGGAGAAGACCTATTCGACATTCTCTGCTTCTAATATTGTCCTACAGCAACAGTATAGAGCTTAGAAGTTCACTAAGTTCTCGGATTTGATCTCTGTTTTACTTCTCGTTGGAAAGCAGAACCAGCTGTTGATGAAGAATCATCAAGCTAGACCTATTGGGGCGACTACTGTGCCTGAAGCACACTATAGCACTAACCAACGCCCAAAACGCCAAAAGATGAGTGGTAGGGGTGGCTAGAAGCCATCCCCCCAGGGTCAACAGAGTCAAGGCCTATCCAATGGAGGAAACAAAGCCCCGAAGCGCTCAAACCTCGCTCCCAATGCCCTAAACTTCAAGAATAAGGGCAAAGCACCTGAAACTATGGATGCAAATATGTGCTATCACTGTCGTTCAAATGACCATTGGTCCCGTGTTTGCTGCACTCCCAAGAAGGTTGTAGATGAATATCATTCTCGTCGTAAGAAGTATGAATCAAACTTCATGCAAGTGGACGACTCGGAGACTACTAAGATGGAGGTTTCTGACTTTCAAGAGGATACCACCCCTATGGAAGATTAGAATCTTAGACATAGACTTATTTTTTAGTTGAAATAAGATAATTGGGGCCGAATTCCACTAAGTGGCCGAACCCCTCCTTTGTTTTTTGGTTGATTTTTGAACAATTTTCCTTTATGTTTGGATTATTGATTAGTGGTTTGTTTTTTGGATATTAAGTTTTAATTAATTACCATCCTTGAATAAATGAAATTACTTTGAATTGATATTTGTTTTAAGAACTTTTATGCATGTGACCGATTTAAATTAATTTTTCATTCTAGGTATGACTAGTAGGAAAGTTAGTTGTCTGGCAGATAGTGCAACCAGGCACACCGTTTTGCGTGAATGTATCTATTTCACTAACTTCATACCTAAGAATACACCTCTGACAACCCTCTCAGGCTCATCCAACCTGATCGAAGGATACGGTAAGGTACATATAATGTTGTCCAATGGTACAATCTTGACCATTGATGAGGCACTCTATTCTCCACGTTCTGGAAGAACGTTACTAAGTTTCAAGGATATTAGAGATAATAATTACCACGCTGAAACCCACATAGAAAACGGAGTTGAATTTCTGTGCATAACTTCCTATGAATATAGCCAGAAGCGTATTCTAGAAAAGATGAAGCGTACCCCGAGTAGTCTGTATACTACGACCATACGCCCCATAGAATGCCACTATGTGGCCTGCCCTACTACTGGAACCGCGCACAAAATTACACTTTGGAATAACCGTTTGGGATATCTTGGACGAATAGTGATGTGCCGAATCCTCAAATCATCACACGGGCATCCACTGACCCGAAGTTTAGGTTCAATCCACGAAATCACATGTCAAACATGTTATATGGGAAAGCTTATTACTAAGCCTTCTTATGACAAGATTCGCTCGAATCCTCCTATTTTTCTACAACGGATTCAGGGGGACATTTGTGGACCGATTCACCCTCCCTGCGAACCATTTAGATATTTTATGGTTTTAGTTGATGCTTTCACATGTTGGTCACACATGTGCTTGTTGTCCATAAGGAACGCTGCATTCTCCAAACTGTTGGCTCAGGTTATCAAGCTCAGGGCTCACCACCCTGATTATCCGATCAAATATATTCGATTGGATAATGCTGGAGAATTCACATCTAAAACTTTTGATGACTATTGAATGTTGTTGGGGTTAAAGTTGAACATCCAGTACTCCATGTTCACACCCAGAACAGCATGGCAGAGGCTTTCATTAAACGCTTACAAATGATTGCTCGATCGTTGGTCATACATACGAAGCTCCCGATCACTGCTCGGGGTCATGCAATATTGCACACAGCAAAGTTGGTCCGCCTGAGGCCTGTTGCGACACAACCATTTAGTGTGCCCTTCAGTTGGTTACTAGATACGAACCCGACATATCGCATCTGCGCATTTTTGTTTGTGCAGTATATGTACCGATCTCGCCGCCTTTAGGTACAAAAATGGGGCCTCAACGAAGGATGAGAATCTATGTCGGATATGATTCTCCTTTGAATATTCAGTACTTAGAACCTTTGACAGGCGATCTGTTTACCGCTTGTTTTACGGATTGTCACTTCTATAAGACAGTCATTCCGTCGTTAGGGGGAGATAAGAACATCAACGTTCCTGATGAACGATGCGAATTATCGTGGATGACTCCCACTTTGTCTCATTTAGATCCCCGCACTGCTCAGTCTGATATTGAAGTGCATCGCATACTAGATCTCCAGAGCATAGCTCAGAGCATGCCAGATGCTTTCACCGATCTAGCGCAATTGACAAGATCACACATTCCAGCTGCGAATACGCCTGCAAAGATGGATGTACCAAATGTACGACGGACTGCCCTTCTGGAAGCCCGGAATGCCAATCTTGGTGATCCATGTACATTAGCAGCTAGCCAATCATTTGCCTCTACACAAAAACATGGCAGACCCCTTGGTTCAAAGGATTCACACCCCCGCAAGAGGAAATCCATGGCACAAGGTCCTGAAGAGCCTACCGTGAATCCAACTATCGTTTACTCATTCTATCAAACTCATGAGGAAATTCTAGATTACGAAAATGTCATTGAAGAGATGAATCCTACTCCCAAGAATCGTGAGATTTCGGTCTATTATGCTAGCTTAGATGATGTGTGGCGTAGAAATGAGATAATTTTCGACGATGCATTAGCTTTTGCAGTAGCTACTGAGATCATGTTGAGCGATGACATTGAACCGCGTTCCGTTGATGAATGTCGATGTAGAACTGATTGGTCAAACTGGAAACAAGCAATCTAAGTCGAACTCGATTTGCTTGCGAAACATAAGGTGTTTGGACCTATAGCTCATACTCCTCCACATATGAAGCTCGTTGGCTACAAGTGGGTTTTCGTTCGAAAACGTAATGAGAAGAACGAGATTGTGCATTACAAAGCTCGTCTTGTTGCACAAGGCTTCTCACAATGCCCCGGGATTGACTATGATGAAACTTATTCACCCGTTATGGATGTGATTACTTTTCGCTACCTTATCAGTTTGGTAGTTTCTAAAAAATTGAGTATGCAGCTGATGGACGTAGTAACCGCGTATCTCTATCAGGATCTTGATACAGAAACTTACATGAAAGTTCCCGAAGGACTTACATTGACTGGTTCAAATATTTCCAAACCCCGGAACACGCTTTCAATTCGGTTGAGGTGTTCACTCTACGGTTTGAAACAATCCGGAAGAATGTGGTATAACCGTCTGAGTGAGTATTTGACTAGTCAGGGATATGTGAACAACGAAATATGCCCTTGTGTGTTCATAAAGAAGTCACATTCCAGATTTGCGATTGTTGCTATATATGTCGGTGACATAAACCTCATCGGAACTCCTAAAGAGCTCGCGAGAACTGCCGCGCACCTGAAGTCAGAATTTCAGATGAATGATCTAGGTAAGACTCGATACTGTCTTGGTCTTGAGATAGAGCATTGTTCGGATGAAATCCTAGTACATCAATTGAACTATACCCAGAAGGTGTTGCGCCGCTTTAATGAGGATAAAGTGAAGCCTTCGAGTACTCATATGGTCGTTCGTTCACTAGATGCAAAACGAGATGACTTCCGTCCGAAGGAGGATGACGAAGAGATTTTGGAGCCTGAAGTTCCTTATCTAAGTGCAATAGGCGCTTTATTGTACTTAGCTCAATGCACTAGACTTGACATCTCATTGGCTGTTAATCTTTTGGCAAGATACAGTAATGCACCTACATGCAGACACTAGACTGGTGTGAAAGACATCGTATGTTACCTTAAGGGTACTACAGATTTGGGCTTGTTCTATCCCTATGAATCCTCAGATGATGCCGCACCTTATGCTCCTCGAGTTGATTCTCGCCTTGTTGGTTATGCCGACGCAGGATACTTGTCTGATCCGCACACGCGTTCTCAAACGGGTTATGTCTTTACCATTGAAGGCACCGCAATCTCTTAGAGGTCAACTAAATAGACTTGAGTTGCCACTTCGTCTAACCATGCTGAAATTCTCGCCTTACATAAAGCAACTCGGGAATGCTTTTGGTTGAGATTAGTAGTGGGCTATATTCGAAGCTCCTGCAATCTTTATCCCGCCGTTGATGTCCCGATGACGATCTTTGAAGACAACGCAGCATGCATCGAACAACTCAAGAAGGGCTACATCAAAGGAGACAACACCAAGCACATTACGCCGAAGTTCTTCTTTTCACATCAACAGCAAGAGCATCAGAAGATTGAAGTCACGCAAATCCGTTCACAAGACAATCTGGCCGACCTCTTCACCAAATCACTGTCGAAGACGACGTTTCAGAAGCTTGTTCAAGGAATTGGTATACGTAAACTTTCTGAGTTGTAACATTGCTATTTCTCTTTGGAATTGTGTCAAACTTAGGAGGAGTATTCTGAAGATACTTGCTTGACCTTAATGTACTCTTTTTCCCTCCGATTAAGAGCATTTTTCCCATTGGGTTTTTTGCTACCTAACTAGGTTTTAACGAGGCACCTACCTTGGGTTGGTCATATCCCTGATGACGTCCTGTACACGTTTCTTTTAACTTTGCATTTCTCATGCATTTTTCCTTAGACTATGGATTTTGTCCCTACTCGGGTTTTTGCCATAGTCTTAGGGTTTTTTTAGTGAGACTTACTTACTTAGGCAAGTTCCTACCTTATTGAGAATAAGCGTTGTTCCTTAGAATCAGTGTCAACGAGTCGACTTCCTCAACTTCTGCATGATGCTGAATCTACCTTGAGTATTTACACACTCAAGGGGGAGTGTTGTAAACATTCCTAGTTTAGGTGTGATTGTGTAAATGCTAGATTAGATTTGATTCTAGTTATCTTTTCCTATTGTATCTTATATTCCTTGGGGAAGAAGGAATATCTCCTATCCTCTTTTACTATAAATAAAGGCATAATGTAGGAGAGATAACAACACACATATATTCCTCAACAATTCTACAAACACATCTCTCTCTACACTCCTTGCCGCCGGCCACCCTAAACATTGTCAGATAAAATAGACCACAATACATTTGATATTCTCTTCAAACCCTGCTTGTTTTAAGAATAATAAGAATTTATACACCCATGCTAATAGGCTTGGTTAATTGTAACTTGAGCTTTGGCCCAAAAGTGGCCTGCCCCCATAATTGAACTTGGTCAGGTTTAGCCCAGCTACATTTCAGGTTAGGTTTGTTTTTATTAGAGCAAGTCCAGCGGTGCCCATTGCCCGGTGGATCGATGACCATTTCAATCCAATTGCCTCCCTCCCTTGCTCCAGCATAACCAGGTGATTGGGCTTGGGGGAAGCCCGCATGAGAGGGGAGGCGCGAATCAATGGCCCGAGCTCCTGAAGGCGCTGGTGGAAGGCTGATGTCAGGATGACGTCAGCCACGTTATAAAATTAATAAAAAATGTAAAAAATTAATAAAAAATCTGAATTTTTTTTTAAATTAAAAAAAAGATTTAATTTTTTTATAAATTTCTTATCATTATCTTCCACCTTACACCACAATTTTATATTTTCTCAAATGCTTTGGGTTGTAGTTTCTTATTTAATGACACGTGGCGCAACGAGACCGACTAAAAATCCTATCCGAAATTACAAATAAAATTATTTTTTATTATTTTATAAAATAAAATATACTAATATTTTATTGTTTATTGTCATAGCTATTCAATTTAAGGGTGGAGATGCAAAAGGCAATTACTGTTCATTAAAAGCAGTTACTATTCATTGAAGGGGATTTAATAGGCAGTTGCCTTGGGGAGCCTTCCCACACTGAAAGTGCTCTTAAGGTTTTTTGTTTTTTGTCGAACGATAGATTTGATCAGATTAGATGTTCGAATAGTCACGGGTTCGAACCCTCGCCATCAGTGGCGAAGCCACGTGAGGGCGAGGAGTGGCGACCGCCACTCCCCTCGCCGGAAAACACGACTGGAGCTCTAGTTCAACCATTTCCCTCACCGGAAAACCTGACTGGTTCAGCCCCTCTAGACCGGAGGGGAGAGCTTGGAGGAGGAGAAGACGTGGGGCCGGCAGGAAGAGGCTGGAAAAGAAGACGAGAGTGAGGTTGTAGGACGGCAGAGGTTGGAGAAGGTGATGGTTGGTCAGCCATGTCTGGTGGGGTTTATGGGAGAAAGAATAATGTTGTTTAGTTATCAGGTTATGGGAGCAAGTAGGATGTTTGGTTGTCAAAATAGCAAGAGCTTGGAGCAATCAAATGGATAGGTGTAGCATTTCTATTGAGCTATATAATGGTCAGTAAAAATTATTTACTGACCTATCAGTAGGCAAGTATTATCCATTTGGTTATCAGGATAGCAAGAATTTGGGTGTGAGTTTTAAAAAGATAGGTGTTGGACAATTATTGGGCCACCTAAGTCAGTAAAAATTGGGTACTGACACTTCATCCCAGTATTATCCTGCTGACCGTTTGTTTAATTTTTTCTCTCTTTTAAAATACTGTGCTGACCACCACTTCTCTTCCGGTCTTTATTTTTATGCTCCACATGTTTGTTTACCCATTTCCTCATCTTTTTTTTCTCTTATGACCCCATCTTTTTTGTGGTTTAATAACTCATTTCTCTCCTCTTTTTTTATTCTTGTATGTATTTTTATTTTCTCTTTTAAGATTCCCACAGTGACAGCCCGTCCCGAAATTTTATTCTTGATGACGTGAATTGACGAAATTACCCTTGAGTGTTTCATGGGAATTTCATATTTGAGATTTTATTTGGAAACCCTAGTTGAGGAAATGAGATATTTGGTACAACCATGGCTATGTTTAGGCTTAGGTGGAAGTGTGAGGACCACACTTATACACCCATCCATTTCTCTCACTTCTCTCACTCCCGTACCCTCTCTCTCTTTCGCAGACTCTCTTTTTCTCTCCCATTTCATACGGACACACCCAAAACCCTTTGGAACCTTGCAGATCGAGGAGTTTAAGGACACCATTGTGTTCCTCGTGGTGCTACAAGTTCAAAGACACCAGTTTCAGGTATGAACACCCTCGATTTCACGTTAAAACCTTAACCCGTGCCCATGCACTGTTCATGCAAATTTTATTGCGTGATTTTTACGAGATTTTAAGCTTCAAGGAAGCTGTAGGAGGTCCACACAAGGCTCGGGGACATTCGTTTAAAGGATTTGGACGTCGAGAAGCCAAGATATGCAAGTTTGAAGTTTTGGCCGGAAGTTCATGGATTTCCCTGGCGAGATCCAGTGGTTTTGGGAGCTTTTAATTGGTATGATCTTGTTCTATTCTTCGTGGGCTTCATTTTGATATAAATTATGTGAAGAATGGATGAAAATCGACGGAGTTATAGTGGTTTAAAAGTTTCCCAGATTCTGGCACCGGCGACGGTCGCCGGAGTTCCAAGGTAGAAAATGACGGCATATTCCGTCAGAGTTGACGGAATATGCTAACGCCGTTAGCTAATTTTAACGGTTACCGTTAGGAATAGATGAAATATTCTCGGTATATACTTGACGGCGTTAATTGACGCCGTCAGTGTGCATGACACGTGGCCACGCGTGGATGCGAGTCTGGCCGTGCCTAGGCCTGCGCGTGAGGGCGTGTGGGTGGTCGAAAAATTATTCTAAAAATATGGGGATGTTCATGGTATTGTGTAGTTCACGTTGGTATATTCAAACACCCCATTTGAGCATTGTATGAGAAGTTATTACCTATTGTTGGTTATGTGTGTTAAATGACGTTTGTTCAGTTATTTCGCATATAGGTGATACCTATCCAGAGGCGAGCGCCATCAATCGAGGCTCGAGGGTTACGACCCTTCGACTTAACTGTGAGTGGGCTTTTGTTTTCCGTATATACCTATATAAATGAGATTTTTCCCAGAAAACCAATTTAAGTGAAATGTGATATGATATGCCATGCAAAGTATATATCTAATTTATTCATCCATTTAGTTGCATATAATGGTAATTGGTGTTGTGGACCCACATGTAAGTATCAGATGAGTTATGGAATGATTAATATGAAATGATGATTATGTGAGATGTATTGAAAGCTCATAAACCTGCACCCCGGTGTTAGTGCTCCCGCCCAAAGTTAGGGGCACAATTTTTCACGTGTATGTTCACCTCCCGCACCACACGCTCATCTTGGATCCAAGTTAGGTGCACAGTCCTGTCATATAGACCACTTTCAGTGGGTTCGACTCGTAGGTAACCCGCGATTAGTCCACAGTCTTCACGTGATTGTAGCACTATAGCGTACTATTTATACCCAGTTCTGTCGTATA
The DNA here is from genome assembly GCA_024362995.1 of Heteromeles arbutifolia. NCBI lineage: Eukaryota > Viridiplantae > Streptophyta > Magnoliopsida > Rosales > Rosaceae > Heteromeles > Heteromeles arbutifolia. The sequence goes on from JANCRC010000006.1 coordinate 29,689,262, forward strand.
GACCATCTTGAGTGGGTTCGACTTGTGTGCAGGATATATATATATGATGATGAGATTTGATGAGATTAATTATGAACTATAGTTTCAACCGAGCTGATCACTCGGTTGACATGTTATCATCTATGATGAGTTTATTTCACCTGATATATTTATGTGATTTGATGAGATATATTTGGCATGGCATATACCTTGCATATCACTACTTTTGGCATGATTTAAGTTTATGAGTTGAGATGAGTATATATGTATATATGCTATTTTTCTGGGAAATTATACAGGTTTTACGGCGATGGGTTAGAACTTTTGAAAAGACAAAAGGTTTTGAAAAGATTTGTTTTTGCCCACTCACACATTTTGTTTTTCACCCCTCCAGGTTCTAGGTAGCAGTGCTTTGGTGGTCACGAGGGATCCAATGGTGTTCTGACAGAATTCACAAAAGTAGGATTCACCTTCGGGTGTTATATCTTAGTCATTTTCCTTAACTACAACTAGACGTTTTTATTGCTTTGCATGTGTATTTATATACTTAGACTCTCACTAGCATCCTTTCTTAGCTAGTATTTACTAGCGATTCGGTTTTTTTTTTTATTTTTTTATTTATTATTCGTATTCTTATTTATCTTCTTAGCTTCCACATTGTGCACATGGTTACGTCACTCTCACGTGACGGCCAGCACGCCCTCCTTGGGACAGGGTGTGTCAGTTGGTATCAGAGCCTAGGTTGCAGTCCTGTATATCTTGAGAATTGTTAGTGCCTTCTGTCAGAACTATACCGTCTTGTTGAGAGCCACGTCGTTCAGATGAGCCTAATTTCCAGATGTAGCTTAGTTAAGGGAAGCTATTGCTATTATGATCCAGTCTATTATCCAAAGGACTTCTCTTGAGATTGTTTATAAGTTGAAGCTGAATCATTTTATGGGAAATTAAGAACCTAAGGGAGTAGAGCGATGGCTCAATCATGTTGAAATGACCTTTCGTGTGATGCAAGTTAAGGGAATCTTCTTTTTGAAAAGTGGGTTAAAATGGCTACCTGGTTTCTGAGTATTGAATCTACATCCTAGTGGAGACAGTAGTCTTATACGATGTCACCAGAGGAAACAACTGATTGAGAATTGTTTAAAGAGTTGTTTAAGAAAAGGTTTATTCCTCCGGCATATATTGATGGTAAGAAACAAGAGTTTACAAATTTGAGACAAGGAAAGATGACCAAGGTAAAGGTCAGTCATCTCAAGGACCTCGCAAAACTTAGAGCTTCAAAAGAAGTGAAGCTAGTTCTAGTCTTTCCAGCGGAGGTTTTAGTGCCATTGGTCAGAGACGAGGTGGTAGATTTACTGAAGGTTCCATATTCCAGAGGCAGGGAGATGCTGGTGGAAGAAATGTACCTTTCTGTCGTAGGTGAAGTAATAGACACCTTTGAGAGTGTAGGCGAAAAAGCAGATGATGCTTTACATGTGGACAAATGGGACATAGAGCTGCAAATTGTCCTCAGAATCAATAGATGCCCCAGCAGTCTTCTTAGCCACCACTAGCGTCGATTCAGCAGGTTCCTGGATCTAGTAGTTATGGTCAGATAGGACGTGGTGAGCAAGGGCGAGGTATTTAAACTAATAGAGGTCATGGGGGACGACAACAAGCCTAGGGATGTGTAACTATGTATCACCACAAGATGCTCAAAATCATTCGGACTTGATTATGTGTACGCTAAACATTCTTGGTGACTTTGCTAGAGTTTTATTGATTATGATGTATAAATTTTATGTTATGGACGATGTTGCCCAAGAAAGTATTGAATGAGCACGATCAAGGCGTGTATATGTATTTCCCAATGAGGGGCAAGATGGTAATATTGCACCCACCTGAATTGTTACTTACTTATCGAGACAACAGTGAGTTATCGGTATTACGGGCTGCAGACCGTAATATTAATAACTTATTCGTTGGATTCGTTAAGCAAGTAATTAGGTAGGTCATTATATGTTAGTATTGTGTTTATCCAGGATGTCCAGTGATGGTAGAAGATGTGGTTATGCCAGCGAATCCTATCCCGTTAGATATGGTGGATTTCGATGTTATTTAGGCACAGATTGGTTGCATTATAATCGTGTCAAGATAGATTGCTACGGGAAATCAGTTACTTTCCATCGTCTTGGATTACCAGAGGTTACTTTTGTGGTTGAGCAAAGTGGAGTGAGGCATGCCGTTATTTCTGCTATGAAAGCAAAGAGGTTGTTATCGAAAGACTGCCAAGGATACTTAGCTCATGTGGTATTGAATGATGTTGCTCTGAGTAGTGTGGAAGAAGTAAAGATAGTTAGACATTTTCCTGATGTTTTCCCTGAGGATTTACCTGGATTGCCGCCGGACAAAGATGTGGAGTTCACTATTAATTTGTCTCCAGGTATAGATCTTATATTATAGAATGGCTCCTGCTGAGTTGAGGGAATTGAAAGTTCAGTTGCAGGAATTGGTTGATAAAGGTTTCATTCAACCTAGTACGTCACCTTGTGGAGCCCTAGTTTTGTTTGTGAGGAAGAAAGACGGGACCTTAAGGATATGCACGGATTATAGGCAATTGAATCGGTTAACGATTAAAAAAAAAATCGTTATCTATTGCTGCACATTGACGATTTGTTTGATTAGCTTAGAGGTGCCTGTGTGTTCTCAAAGATTGACTTAAGGTCGGGATACTATCAGTTGAAAATTAAGAGTGAAGATGTACCTAAGACGGTATTCAGAACTCGTTATGGTCACTACGAGTTTTTGGTGATGCCATTTGGATTGACGAATGCACCTGCTGCTTTCATGGGTTTGACGAATGAAGTATGCCAGGAATATCTCGATAGGTTTGTTATTGTTTTCATTGATGATATTCTGGTGTACTCTAAGTCGAAAGCAGACCATGCTAGACATCTTAAATTGGTGTTGCAAAGATTGAGGGAACATCGGTTGTATGCCAAGTTTAGTAATTGCCAGTTTTGGTCAAATCAAGTCGCATTTTTGGGACATGTTATAGCTGCTCAAGGTATTCAATTAGATCCTCAAAAGGTAGCAGCGGTGGAGAATTGGGAACAACCACGAACCGTGACTGAGGTTCAGAGTTTTCTTGGCTTAGCAGGCTATTATAGACGATTTATTAAGGATTTTTCAGTCATTGCTTTGCCATTGACGAGATTGGCGAGAAAAGAGGTTAAATTTGAGTGGGATGAAAATTGTGAGCAAAGTTTTCAGCAGTTGAAGTATTTCCTCACGCATGCACCTGTTTTAGCACTTTCAGATAATAGTGGTAATTTTGAGGTCTGCAGTGACGCTTCTTGAATGGTTTGGGATGTGTGTTGATGCAATATGGTAGGGTGATTGCCTATGCTTCACAGTAATTGAAACCTCATGAGATGAATTACCCTACTCATGATTTGGAATTAGCGGATATCATCTTTGCTTTGAAGTTATGGAGACATTATCTTTTTGGTGAGAAATGCAAGATTTTTATGGATCGTAAGAGTCTCCATTATCTATTTACTCAGAAGGATATTAATCTTAGGCAACGAAAGTGGATTGAGTTGCTTAGTGATTATGATTGCACGACCTGGGTGACCGTGCAAATGTTGTGGCTGATGCACTTAGTAGGAAGACTCCAGTGAGAATTAATGCTTTGGATGCTGGTCATGTTCATCTTCTTGCAAATTTAAGATCTACTGGAGTGAAGCTTAGGGTGAAAGATCGAGAAGAAGCTTTATTGGCTAATTTTCAAGTTAGGCCAATTTTGGTTGATCGTGTGCTTGAAGCTCAGGTGAATGATGAGGAATCTCAAGAAATAATTCAAGCTGTTGAGCGAGGTAAGAAGAAAGACTTCAGGATCAAAGAATCAGATGGCATGCTTATGCAAGAGAATAGAATGTATGTACCAAATAATGAAGAATTAAAGAAAGAAATTTTGGATGAAGCACATTGTTTGGCTTATGCAATGCATCTAGGAGGAACTAAGATGTATCATACCATTCGACCATTTTATTATTGACCGGGCACGAAAAAGGAAATTGATAAGTATGTAAGTAGGTGGATCATTTGTCAGCATGTTAAAGCGGAAAGAAAGAAGCCTTTTGGATTGATGCAGTCACTTCCCTTTCCGCAGTGGAAATAGGAAAATATTACTATGGATTTTGTATACAAGCTTCCTCATACACTGAATGGTTATGATGGTATTTGGGTGATAGTTGATCGGCTTACTAAATCAACTCATTTTGTTCCAGTGAGGGAGAAGTATTCTTTAAGTCGATTAACTGGAATTGTTTATAGCAAAGATTGTTAAGTACCATGGAGTTCCAGTGAGTATTGTATCAAATCGTGATCCCAGGTTTACTCCTAAGTTTTGATAGTGTTTCAAGAGGCTTTGGATACAAGATTACTTTATAGTACATCATATCATCCTCAAACAGATGGTCAATTTGAGAAAACAATTCAAACCTTGGAGGATATGCTAAGATCTTCTGTGCTTCAGTTTGGTGATGATTGGCATGCAAAGTTGGATTTAATGGAATTCGCCTACAACAACAATTATCATTCTAGCATCGGGATGGCACCATTTGAGGCGCTTTATGGCAGAGCTTGTCGTACACCCTTGTGTTGGTCAGAGGTTGGCGAAAAAGTGCTAGTGGGCCCTAAGATTGTGGACGAGACTACCCAGAACGTTTAGGTAATTAAGTCTAACCTGAAAGTGGCCCAGGATCGCCAAAAAAGCTTAGCAGATAGTCATGCCACTGACAGAGTGTATCAAGTTTATGATTGGGTATTTCTGAAGCCATCACCATGGAAATGAGTAGTAAGGTTCGGGAAGAAGGGTAAGCTGAGCACTAGGTACATCGAACCTTACAAGATCATCGAACGAGTTGGTGAAGTTGCTTATAGGCTTGAGTTACCTTCTGAACTGTCTAAGGTACATAATGTGTTTCATGTTTCGATGCTTCAACATTATGTTGCAGATCCTTCACATGTGATACCTCCTCAACCATTGGAAATTAGTCCGAATTCGATGTATGATGAGGAACCAGTGACTATTCTGGATTGGAAGGATAAGAATATGAAGAATAAGACCGTGTGTTTGGTGAAAGTTTTGTGGATGAACCACTCAGTGAAAGAGGCTACTTGGGAAACAGAGAAACGGATGAGAGAGATATATCCAAGGTTGTTTTATGAGTACTAATGGATGTTTTTGGTTATGTAAAATTCGAGGATGAAATTTTTATAAGGTGGGTAGATTGTGACAGCCCGTCCCGAAATTTTATTCTCGATGACGTGAATTGACGAAATTACCCTTGAGTGTTTCATGGGAATTTCATATTTGAGATTTTATTTGGAAACCCGAGTTGAGGAAATGGGATATTTGGTACAACCATGGTTATGTTTAGGCTTAGGTGGAAGTGTGAGGACCACACTTACACACCCATCTCTTTCTCTCTCTTCTCTCACTCCCGTACCCTCTTTCTGTCTTGTAGACTTTCTTTCTCTCTCCCATTTTGTACGGACACACCCAAAACCCTTTGGAACCTTGCAGATCGAGGAGTTTAAGGACACCATTGTGTTCCTCGTGGTGCTACGAGTTCAAAGACACCAGTTTCAGGTATGAACACCATTGATTTCATGTTAAAACCTTAACCCGTGCCCATGCATTGTTCATGAAAATTTTATTGCGTGATTTTTAGGAGATTTTAAGCTTCTAGGAAGCTGTAGGAGGTCCACACGAGGCTCGGGGACATTCGTTTGAAGGATTTGGACGTCGGGAAGCCAAGATATGCAAGTTTGAAGTTTTGGCCAGAAGTTCGTGGATTTCCCTGGCGAGATCCAGTGGTTTTGGGAGCTTTTAATTGGTATGATCTTGTTCTATTCTTCATGGGCTTCATTTTGATATAAATTACGCGAAGAATGGATGAAAATCGACAGAGTTATAGTGGTTTAAAAGTTTCCCAGATTCTGACGCCGGCGACGGTCGCCGGAGTTCCAAGGTAGAAAATGACGGCATATTCCATCAGAGTTGACGGAATATGCTAACGCCGTTAGCTAACTTTAACGGTTAGGAATAGACGGAATATTCTCGATATATACCTGACGCCGTCAGTGTGCATGGTACGTGGCCACGCGTGAAGACGCGTCTGGCCGTGCCTTGGCCGGCGCGTGAGGGCGCGTGGGTGGTCGAAAAATTATTCTAAAAATATGGGGATGTTCGTGGTATTGTGTAGTTCACGTTGGTATCTTCAAACACCTCATTTGAGCATTGTATGAGAAGTTATTACCTACTGTTGGTTATGTGCGTTAAATGACGTTTATTCAGTTATTTCGCATATAGGTGATACCTATCCAGAGGCGAGCGCCATCAATCGAGGCTCGAGGGTTACGACCCTTCGACTTAACTGTGAGTGGGCTTTTATTTTCCGTATATACCTATATAAATGAGATTTTTCCCAGAAAATCAATTTAAGTGAAATGTGATATGATATGCCATGCAAAGTATATATATAATTTATTCATGCATTAGTAGTTGCATATAATGGTAATTGGTGTTGTGGACGCACAGGTAAGTATCAGGTGAGTTATGGAATGATTAATATGAAATGATGATTATGTGAGATGTATTGAAAGCTCATAAACTTGCACCCCATTGTTAGTGCTCCCGCCCAAAGTTAGGGGCACAGTCTTTCATGTGTATGTTCACCTCCCGCACCACACGCTCATCTTGGATCCAAGTTAGTTGCACAGTCCTGTCGTATAGACCACTTTCAATAGGTTCGACTCGTAGGTGACCCGCGATTAGTCCACAGTCTTCACGTGATTGTAGCACTAGAGTGTACTATTTACACCTAGTCCTGTCGTATAGACCACCTTGAGTGGGTTCAACTTGTGTACATGATATATATATGATGATGAGATTTGATGAGATTAATTATGAGCTATAGTTTCAGCCGAGCTAATCAGCCGAGCTAATCACTCGGTTGACATGTTATCATCTATAATGAGTTTATTTCAGCTGATATATTTATGTGATTTGATGAGATATATTTGGCATGGCATATACCTTGCATATCACTACTTTTGGCATGATTTGAGTTTATGAGTTGATATGAGTATATATGTATATATGCTATTTTTTTGGGAAATTATATAGGTTTTACGGCGAGGGGTTAAAACCTTTGAAAAGAGAAAAGGTTTTGAAAATATTTGTTTTTGCCCACTCACGCGTTTTGTTTTTCGCCCCTCCAGGTTCTAGGTAGCAGTGCTTTGGTGGCCACGAGGGATCCAACGGTGTTCTGACTGAATTCACAAAAGTAGGATTCACCTTCGGGTGTTATATCTTAGTCATTGTCCTTAACTGCAATTAGACGTTCTTATTGCTCTGAATGTGTATTTATACACTTAGACTCTCACTAGCATCATTTCTTAGCTAGTATTTACTAGCGATTCGGTTTTTTTTTTTTTAATTTATTTATTCGTATTCCTATTTATCTTCTTAGCTTCTGCACTGTGCACATGGTTACGTCACTCTCACGTGACGGCTAGCACGCCCTCCTTAGGACAGGGTGTGTCACCCACCTTATTTATCTTAAACTCTCACATTATTTATAAATATCGTATTACTTACTAAAAACAATGTAAATATTGTTTAATGCTTATTTTATGATAATTTAAATCCATCTAGGCTCCTACCTAGATCTCACCTAGACACCTAGCTGCTAGGTCCCAGTCCGCTATTTAACTAGTGCCTAACATTTTTTAGGATCTAATCCTAGCCAATTTGAGCTTCTTACATTGGCTTTGATATTATTGTTTACAACTGTTTTGGTGGAGAGACTATTTTGTAGTATGAATATTGACTCAACTTTGCACTCTCTAATGTGAAAGCAACCGCTTTGATTGAACCCTACACTATTTTGAATTTCGCCCCTCCCCTCGGCAAATTCTGGCTTCGCCACTGCACGCCGTCATGGAAAGGCTCAACTTCTTTCCACCACTGCGGTAAAGAGCCACTTGCTTTTATTTATTTAGTAAGGTTACGTTAGGTTAGGGTTGCAAGGCAGACATTAGTATCCTTCATTTGTTACTGTTTAGAGGTTAAGAATTGCTACTTACCCTTATTCAGACTTAAACTATTTGATGCTTCTGATTGTTTGATCCTCTTGGTCTCTGCATGTAGATGAGGCCTTAATCTTCGACTCCATAATCTTCTTTGTGAAGGTCAAGAGACAGTGAACACTCCAATGGCCAATGTGTATTGTCTTTCGCACATTTTTGGAACATAGAACTTCGGTGTAATTAATGGTAAGAATATTTCTATGACTTCTCACCATAACTTGTACTGCATTGCTGATCTCCCTCTAAACTTTTATTTTAACTAGTTTCTCCTAAAAGAAGAGCAAATAACATCTAATGAAATTGAATGAAATGTGTATAAACATGACCAGTAAGTTGAAAATTGACCGCGTATAATGACTTGGAGTTGGAGAGGAGGGAAGAATAGGCCCAAATGAAGTCCAACGGAAAAATTCCAAGAAAATATCAGCGAAATACTCCAAAGTAAAAACTCTAACCACAAATTCGTTGCTTAATGCTTATTGACCAAGAAAGTAAAACATGCCTTATGTCAAGACTATTAGGTTTTGAAAAATAAGATTAGGAAAAAGAAAATAAAGACTTACTATGCTCCATTTATAACTGGAACAAGTACAATCAGGTCCATGAAATTACACATATTTATTGTTACTAAAAGCAAATATCATGATGAAACCCTAGGCTGGATTAGTCATGGTATCAAATGTTTTTCTCCTGACCAAGAGGCAAGTGATGTTGGATGGCTGGGTCTGAGTGTGTGTATTGTTGAGGGTGCACAGCACAAAATCTGGGCGGTACAGCGCCAGTGCTAACCGGTCCTCCCCCAAAACCAAGCCGGTCGTGTCAAGCAGGACATGCCATGAGTTCCTGTGTGCCTCCGAGATCCAATGCATGGAGTATTTAGTCCCATTGACAGTGGCCGGATAGGAAAACAGTCCCTTGGGACTATACTTGCACTTTCTCCTGAAGTACTGGCTAAGTTGTGACCCTTTTATCCTCAAATCCAACCAAGTTTCTGGTGCTGAAATAACCCTAGATTCTTTGGTACTTGCAAATTCCTTGATGGAATCAGTCTCCTCACCCACAATGGTCATATAGTAATTTCCTCTGAAGAAAGGGTAGCTCTCACCAATCATCACCATGGCATCTTTGTAATTTGCCATGAAAAGGACTAAATAATCCTCCTCCTGCAACCCACAGTGCTTCAATGCCCTATTCCTTGCTTGGACCTCAGGAATGGATACAAAGTTCCCTTGGAACGAAGATTTCTTGGTCAGGATGTCTAAAAGTCTTGAGGGTTCCATCTGAGTCCTGTCCAGGTCTGAGTGAGTGCTGCTGAATGGGGACAACTCTTTTGGCGCCACACTCTTGGGTGACTTGAGCTTATTGTCATGGGGTGGAGTTCCTGATGATTCTTCGTTGATCGGAAGATTATCGATGTCTAGTTTTTCGACATCTTCCACTAATCCATTGCAGTATTCTGGGTACTTTGCGAAGATGTATTGCTGAACATATTGCATCTCACTTGGTGTGATTGGACCTGACCATCTCAGATCAAGGCCTCTGAGTGAGGATATGGCTTCTGCTATCAAGTGAGCAGGAAACATGGTGTTTGCCTTCTGTAATTCCAACAAGTATAGCGGAACTCAATTAACACGTGAATTAGTAATACCACAAGGTGGTGCGACCACACTTACATAAAAAAGGGAAAAAAAGTTTTGGACTAATTAGTCCAAGAACAGAATTCACTGACCTTAATTATCATGCTGCTTGGTCTCCCATCTTTTCTTGGACTTCCATCTTGAGTTGGTGAGTTTGGTGAAGAACCTGAAGCCAATTCTTGGAGTTCACTTTTTACTATATCCTAAAGAGCAGAGAATTGGAAATTTACAGCTCAAACTTGGCAACAATATTTCTTCTTATTCATATTATCTCAACTACGACGAGAAGAATTTGAACTTGGGCACAGAGGGAGAGCATAGTGCTCTACCCAACTTCACTATGCCAAGATATGTCAGTGGGAAGTGATTTCCAAATACTCATTTTCTCTCGATGCACGCCCTGTTTATTCCTGGCCTTTCAGTTTTATAACTAAGGAGAACTAAGGGGCAAACGGAGAGAATGAATGGACGGAAATCATTTCCTTGTACCAATTAGGAGCAATTTTGAAGTAATTAAGTTACAGTGGAAAGTTTATGGACACATGTATATGTACCTTGAGTTTGCCATTCATGTCTTTTTCTTGTATGTTTCTTCCCATGCTGCTGCTCCCTCCTTCAGAAGCAGGAGAACATAGAAAATTGGTAGAGGAAATAGAAATGTTGAACAAGAAGCGTGGTTGTGAAGACTTGAGACTAGTCTTGTGTTACATGAAGATTATATGCTGCAGGTGCAGGGTTGGGTTTGGGGGATCAAATTGAAATATTAAAGTAAAACCGTATATCTTCAAGACAAAGAGAGCAATGCCAGCAAGTGATGAAAGCAACACCCACACACAGCATTTAGGACATTAATCAGAGTTTATTCAATTATATAATGACCTTGATTAGCTCAGCAAACTATAATTATTCAGGTTAATTAACCCAAGTGTACACATTATGTCTACAACTTCAAATCTTTATTTTCAAACGTTCGTGACATGTTTACTTATTGGAAATGAGTGACTTTCTTAGTTTTTACTAACACGTACAAAATTTAAAAATATGTCAGTCTAACATTACAACCTGTAATCCAATACTTGAAAAGTCAAGAATCAATTGAGTTGATTACGGAAGTAGTTGATCCTGTACCCTTTCCTCAACCCTAAACCAAAACTAAGTAGGGCATCTAGTTGATGGTTCAATTTTTAGATTTTTAACTTGTGTCATCCGTAAGTTTATATTTTTTACACCAAAATACCTACGTGACACCGTCAATCAATCTAACTTACAAAAAATAAAAGATTACAAAAAGTTGGAGACGACGAAATGTCAACAACTAGCAAAGTTTTTTTTAATAAAGATGCCAAGTATTTGGTCATCAAAGAATAATTAAATTTTTGGGAGAGATGGCGACTCGTTGAGGAGGGCATATGCATTCAGGAATCTTTAGAAAAACGATAGGGACTCGTAATTTTGATGAACTCAGCCTACGACTAGATAAATTAGTAGATTTCAACCGAAGTTAATAATAATTTTAGGTGGGATTTGATTTGTGAAATAAAATTATGCGATTGCCCTTGAATATTCACTTACAACCAATTGGTCTAGCCTTCTAGGGTTTATTTTCTATTTGTTGGGAAGGCGGGATAGGGAATCATGTGTCAGTTTATTCAAAGTAGCGTGCTTTTTTCTCTGCATTTGAGTTTGAATGTTACTTTTTGTAGTTTAGATGTGTTTAAAGTAAATTATTGTTTCCCCAAACCAGGGATTATATGGTTAATGATGTGGGCTTAAGCATGATTATCAATATAATGCTTTAATTTAGTCCCAACCACAATTCAAAATAGATGCGGTCCTAAACATTCACATCCATCAACTATCACACGCATGCTGCTTGGAATCAAAACACTATTTGTTCATCTTGCAAGTTCTGCATCGTTTTAGCTCATTTGTCTAGAATTGTCGATCAAGAAATTTGAACTCGAAATCTCATTTTAACAAAGTGAAAGGAAGTGCCGTCAGATAAAACTAATATTACTTACGCTATCGTTCTTTAAAAATGATAGTTGTGTTGGATTGGTTTGATCCCTTTAGTGTAATCCCCCTTCCAAGTTCCAAACATTAGTTGATGCACAAAAGGTCTTATTGCGTAAGACACGCCGCGTGGCAGCAATTTGGTTGCTCCTTTGAGCCAAAGCTTTGAAGCAAAACGCTTCATATGTTTGCATTACATGATTGGAATTTTGCTAAATTGGTATGTCGGCAGCATCTCATCTCCAACCAAACACATTATTTCTTCACGAATATCAAATTGGACGGACTCGATTAGTATGATGATAATAATTGGTTTGCATTACTGAAATATGCTGAAAGTATTTTGTGACCTCAAACAAATTGCCCCAAAGAAAACTATGACTAAAATCGACTCATTTCGCAGACTTCGAAACCAACATTAAAGAAACAGATGCCCCAGTAGAAGTTAAGGACTTGTTTGGAAGTGCTTTTAAAATAACTGAAAACGTTTTTGGTGAAAGTGTTTCTAAGTTCCAGATCACTTACATTTTTACTAAAGATTGGTTCCAAAGGCACTCCAATGTTTTAAAAAACTAGCCTCGGGACGCGCCTACGGCACCAAGGCTAACGCCTCAGTTTTGTTGGAGTGGGCGAAAGGCTTCGCCGGAGCTGCCTAGGCGGCGGAAAGCGTCGCGGGAGCCGCCTAGGTGCGCCTCAATGGGTTTTTTTTTTCTTTTTCCAAACTCCCAAACCCAAGTTTTGGGTAGAGTTTTAACTTCCTCATACCTCTTCCTTGCATTATCATCTCTCTGCCTTTTTTTTTGATTTTTATTTTTTATATAATGGATGTGTATTGTTTGCGTGTATTGTTATATATGTGCTCATTGTGCTTTTCATCCTCTATTTTATATATATATAATATATGTATACATATGTGTGTATATATATTTATAATATATGTGTGCTCAAGATGATTATTGATTAATAATCTTTTTTTTAATATAATATATGTGTACCCTTAGTGTATATATTAAAAAATTTAGGTCCCGTGAGGCTTCGCCTCACGCCTCACACCTAGGCTGGGCTATCCCTCGGCCGCCTCGCCCATGCCTCACGCTTTTAATACATTGAAGCACTCTCATCCAAAGCGTTTTCAATCATTTTAAAAGCACTTTCAAACAAGCCCTAATTGTATGGGATACGATCTTCGGACGGATGATTCTAGGAAACTAATCTGGCTTTTCATAAAATCAGTAAACAAAGCATAAAATTCACAACCGCATAATACAGGTCGATGAATGCCTACTTTCTGAGTTATACCTAATTACATACCGAGAGAGTATATGGATAGATTCTGAGCCACGACTGCTCTGCTCACTGGTATCATGAATTAGCCCAAATATGAACCAGACAAGAGGAGGGCACTGGGAAGGCCGCTAGAAATTGGCACTCTGTACAAAAGTACGGTAAAAAAGGATTATCCCCGCTACAAAAAGTATTTCATCCGATCATCTCTTCTCATGGCATTGTACACAGCTTGGACCTGGAAATCACAGTAATATTCCATGTCATTGAATTATAAATTTTACCATTTTACTACATGAAAATTTGTTTACATCATGGATATAGAGAAATAACATTAGCAAATTCGTGGCGGTTGTGCAGGGGAGAGGGGGGAAAACCTGTTCGCTAGAAATTACTTGAACGGGTCCAATGTTTACAGATACATATTTTCCCCTTGATGATACCTTCTGCCTCACACGACCCTGCCATAAAACACAACACCACATAAAATTGTCCATCAAACTTTTGCATTCATTATTTGAGAGTGGATTGAACTAGTGCACTTGATAGATTAGACATCAGTAAACATATCAACAATCACATTTTCGAAAGTGATTCTTAATTCAAAAGGGGCAACAAAAAGGATTGAATCGCAAAGATTGTTGTTACATGTTACACCATCCTATCACTCGCCACATAAGCCTTTTGGATGAAATGAATTTTATCGTATAGTAGGTTTAAATTAAAACCAATACCAACTCATGATTACTGCATGAATTGTGACCAAGCCGAGAAGACAAAGACTCCCAGTACTTTTAGTATAATGTTCCTTCCATTGACAATTATCTTATTGGTAAAAAATACCCATATGATGGAACTCACAAAAAAGATAATAATTTGGCATCCATAGATCTTAATTTGCCATGTTCATAACTTCATTTTACACTCAACAATCTAAACTTCAAAGCGCATTCCGATAGCCCTATGGTCAATTCAACCATTGGTCGGTATCCCTATGATTGGTTCCATGTAACCCTCAATAAGTTCACGTCAAGAGCCTTTTTCAGTTATGAGCACTAAGGGCAGGATGTATACCACATTTTTCTAGCCAACAAGTCCCTCTTTCTTAATAGATGTTGGCAAAATACCTACTACACTCAATAGAGGAGTTGAATAGTTCCTTTTACCACATAGCAGCCTTGCTGAACTCTTTGCACAGAATTTTCAATTCAAACCTAATAACGCTCAACATCATTTTTGAGCACATTTCTCACTCCTCTTCAGGAGCTTTGAGCTTGCAATACGATATTTCTCAGTGGATAACTGCATAAACCATGATTAGTTTTCCATCATGATCACTGGTCAAAGCTGCTCCTTGTTTCTCGTAACTGCTTCACATGCCATATTCCTCAGGCTGTCCATCAGTTCATCTTATTGTCCCCGAGCTACAGTGACACTTACTTTGGTTGGAATCATAAAGTTCTGTACAAAAATAGAGCGCACGAGGGGCATGGTAATGTACATCGCTATAAGGTCTCCCTTTGACCCCAATGAATAATAAAATTACCTTAAGCCTACTGATGTAATTTCAAGGATTTACACAGAAGTCTAAGAAACAACTCAAATGCACCACATCTTTGCGTATAGTTTGGCACATACTAAACATTGCAACAAAATGTCCTCGCATGCTTTACGACAACAAGCACCTCTTTGGCTATCATGATTCACTTGTATCAGTCCATAAATTTACACACTTGAGAAGTCAACTCCGATTTAACTGCTAGTTGCCTATTTCATTCATCTCCTATTGAACCACTCAGTACACAAGTAATAAAGAACAGGGATTGTAGCTCAAGTGGTTAAAAGCATTTACTCATGCACCCGAGTTCCTACATATTCATGAACATTGATACACCCAATGAAATACTATTTACACAAATTTCACCCAAAAGGGAAACAACTTCCCCCAGAAGTGTATGTCCACTTAATGGCTTGCTTTCAGCAAGGTACTGGTACGCATAATGCTTGCAAATACATGCATTCGACAACCAATTCATAAATATATCTATCAACGAATTGAAATGACAGCCATCCACGACAAGGGATACATACACATATATATCGTAAGTATGCATACCTCTGGAACAGGTTGCTGAATTACGGACTCGACAGCAACAACCATAGCTTGCACAAAATCATCCCCTCCAGTTCCAATTGCTGTGAACCCTCTAACAGTCGGGTACGAATTTACCTTAAAGCACACACGCGCGCGCACAAAATCATACCATGTATATACACAAGCTCATAAAAAATCTTAAAAACTTAATCAACGAGCTTTTAAGTCAAAATTAAGACAATGGCTTTCCCAATACCTTTTGATCCAAGTCGACCCATTCATTCGTAGAATCATCCGCCACCGTGCCTCCGATAACCACATTCGTCGTCTGCCCAACCCTCCCTTCTGTTTTCGACACCTCTGCATCCAATTCCAACACCAACAACGAGTCAAAAACACACATAAATAGACAAAATTAAGGTCAAATAAAATAAATTTCAGAGGCTATGAGGCGAGCGAAACCTGAAATTGCTTTCAAGATGGCCTCTTGCGGCGGGCCCTGGTCGTCCTCCGACAAAGCCGGCGAGTTTTCGCTGTGGGAGCAGTTGCGGTGAGTCCGTCGCGCGAAGTGGATGTCTCGGGTCCTGAAGTGGCGGCTCAGCCTGGGGGAGGAGAATCCGCGGGTCCTGAACGAGGCGGAGGCGGAGCTCCGAGCGAGATGAACGGGTCGCCACGCTTCTATTAGCAGAGCGGAGCGGAGCGCAGTCCTGCACGCCATTTCTGGTCCTTTTTCGATTCCGAGAACAGATTGTTTCGTGTGTGTGTTTTCTTTTTCTGTCCCAAAAGATAAATAAAGGACATTCTTTGAAATTTATAAGGACGAAATTATCCTTGAAATTGGCGTTGGTGAGGGCGATCATAAAGGGTATAAAAGTCATTTCGGGTGATTGTGGATGCCTTCCCACCACGGTCGCTTACGAGGGTATAAAAGTCTTTTTGACACTCTTTTTTTTATGAACTCAACTAGTTATAGGAATTTGAATTGACGGATTTGAGAATGCAGATGTGGTCGTAGTCAAGTTGGCGCTCATTTTAATTCGTTGTTATGTATTTTAAGATTAAATTAATTTGAATATCGTTTGAACAAAAAATAAATAGTTTTAGGGATTTGAATTCGTAAACTAATTAATGCTGCAATGTGAAGTGTTTGTATACGAGTCACCAATGTGAAGTGTTCGTATACGAGTCACCAATGTTGTAACATATACATGCTTTCCTTTGGAAACCTTACAGGATTTTTTTTCATTCCTGGAGCGCAGAGTGTAGAAGAAAAATGTCAATGGACAGATGAGGGTTTAACCAGCTTCCCGCAGCCTCTAATAGAACCAATTGTTAACTACATTGCAATGTTTGGGAATTGAAGAGAAAATCAAGAAGAAAGATGAAGAGAAACGAATAGTTGCAGAGAAAGGCTTTAAGGAAGAAGAAGGAGGATCAGAGAAATGAATACAATTGTTTTCTATTGATGAACTTGATTAATTACACACTAACTGATTTCACAGTTATATAGAGCTAGAGAAAGACTTAGCTCCTACGCTATCTGTCTAACCGATATAACCAACTATAACCAACTATATCCAATTCTATCAGCTACAACTTCCAACTAACTTGCTGACATGGCAAAGCTGATGTGGCACTGATGATATCTTCAACACCAATGACAATGCATTTCTATCAATTCCGATTCTTTCTTTTCTATTGATTCTTTTCCGATCGAGATGTATGGATATTACGGGCCAATTAATGATTTATTATCTGCGGCAAACGAGGGAAAAGTTTTGGCTGCAGAAGGGAGTTCAAATTCTGAATGTAATTCTGCTGTCAGCAAAGGAGGTGCCAACTGCCACGGGTGGAAGTTCTTTGAAGAACATCAAGTGTCGTCAAAAGGAAACTCAGGAAAATCAGTTTCGGCTTCGGTTTTATTGTGGAAACTGCGTTGGAGCACGCTTGGCCTGCAATTTGAATGGTCCAAGGTAGGCGTTGGTCCAATTTTTCTTTTCAATCTAGAAAGCATTTCGCGCATTGTGCATTTTCACTAAACAAAAGTTGCACACCACTTGGACGCTACGAATAAACAGAAACTATGCTTTCATGCTAAAAATAATTGTTACCCTTTGTAAGAAATGAATAGTTTCTAATATTTATTAGCAAATTAGTTCACTTTGAGGCTATGTTTTATGCATTCGAGTTGCCTCACAACACATATCTAACTAAATTTATGTTCACGGTGTAAGGGAACTATGACGTCTCTCTCCCACATAACAAAATCCCTGATACGCTTTGTCAACTGGCTAAAAGACTGGCAAAACCTGCAATGCCTCTGGGTGAAGAGTTCCAGCCTGAAGGGGCAATAGTCAATTACTTTGGCCACCTTGATGACATGGAATTTACATCTGTTGTGTCTTCTGGGTTTTTGTCTACGTGACATGGGAGCTGATTGGAGTAAGTCTTTCGTAAGCATGAGGTAGCCATTTCATTTTTGTTTTTCGATCCTGGTTGTTCATCAAGAAATGTCTCACTTTCCTCAGTTTAGGCTGCAAAGCAATTTTTCTTTTGGGCGGAAAGCTTAGGGAGGATCCTCCAACAGCAATGTTCCTTCGAAGCGGTGATGTTCTACTTATGGCCGGGAAGTGAGGGAATGCTTTCATGGTAAATGCGAATCTTCATCTTTCACTCTCTTATGTGCTTTCTTGTGATAAAAAGTGCAGCTTACCATTTGCCACAACACTTACTGTGGTTGTGATTTCCTAGAGTATTGTATTTACAGTCTCATAAGATAACGGCTTTGCTTTCTTGTGTTGCAGGAGTGCCTCGGATATTCACAAAATGCTGAAATTGTGCCTCTTGAGAAGCATTTCTCTGACGAGGATGATGTTTGTGTTTTAGAGTACATCAAAACTTCAAGAATCAACATCAACATCAGACAAGTATTTTGAGTTTCTTAAATTCCTTTTCATTGAATTTTCAGTTTCGGAAAGAATTTTTGGCGATACAGAATTGTAGGAGGTGGTGCTACACAAGGACGTGGGAGAGTTACAACGACGTGGGTTTGCACCCGTGAATGTGTGGCTCATTAGAAGTCAAGCAGAAACAAGAGAAAATAAGTACGAATGCAAGCATCATTGATTATCCAAAAGAAAAAGGAAATGGAGCAATGCAAGTAGCATCGGTTATTTCATTGTGAAATTGAATTTAACGTGTGTTATAATATTATGGGGAGTGGTTTGTTATTTTTTGTAATAAGGGTCAGTTTGGGATTGCTGTGCTTTTAAAAAA
Organism: Heteromeles arbutifolia; assembly: GCA_024362995.1. Classification (NCBI taxonomy): domain Eukaryota; kingdom Viridiplantae; phylum Streptophyta; class Magnoliopsida; order Rosales; family Rosaceae; genus Heteromeles; species Heteromeles arbutifolia. Next base: position 29,707,685 of record JANCRC010000006.1, read on the forward strand.
ACTGTTTCTGCTGTGTTTTAAGAATGATCAGATGTAAAATAAAGCTGATGGGCGTTTGGCTAACTGAATTTTAAAAGTGTTGTGAGTATAAAAAGCAGCGTAAAAGCGTTTGGTAAATTTTAATGTAAAAGTGATATAACTGTATACAATAACAAATGTTCATAATAGTAGGAGTGGGGGTGACGACATCAGTGGTGGTGGCGGTGGTTGCGGCAATTATGGTGCTAGTGGCAGTTGTGGTTGTGGTGGCAGTCATGGCAATTGTGGTAATGACGCATGGTGGTGGTGGTGGTGGCGATGGCGACATTGATGGTGGTAACAATGGTGGCAGTGGTGGTGGTAGCGATGGTGGCGGTGGAGGTAATGATTGTGGTGACAATGGTAGTGTTTACTTTTTTCTCTAAAGAATAAAATGTGTGTGGAAAGCTAAATAATGTCAGTTAAAAAAAATTAATCAAGGTATACAACAATTGAAAATATTTATTAAAGATCTAACTCTGCTTTTTATTAAAGCAACTTTTAAAAGTAACCTACAAGTTGCTTTTAAAAACTGTTGTCTGGAGCTTGTTGCTTTTAAAATAAGCAGGATATTTTACTTTTATCAAACACTTTTTTACTGCTTAAATTTAAAATGAAGCGGTTTTTAGTAAAAAAAAAATAATATCAAACGAGGCCTAATTCATAGTACTATATGCTACCGCAGTGCAAATTTGTAGTTTTTCCACAACTCGATTTTGTAGGTTGTTCTGGGGCCTAAGAAAAAATTTGTACCATCTTTGGAAAAAATTTGAAGCTAATGGATGCTAATTGTTTTTTTATGCTCAATATTCTCCGTTTTAAATGCAAATTAAAATTCAAACTAACTTTATCCCCCAAAAAAATTAAAATCATGAACTAGAAAGAAAAAGAAAAAGAAATGTTGACAGTGGGATTTGAACCCACGCCCTTTCGGACCAGAACCTTAATCTGGCGCCTTAGACCAACTCGGCCATATCAACAGCTTGTTACCATATGCTATTTTTACTTAAATAACGTAATAGAATACACGGCGCCAATCACAAAATAAGTTGTTCCACTTCAGGAAACATTGATTGGAGCAAAATATTCATAAAGATTTACACTTATATTTGATATCACTAAGCCTGATAGTGTGAACTTGTAACTAAGCAAAGAAATTTAGTAGTGTAAACTTGTAACTAAGTAAAGCAATAATGTGATCGATGTTTGATGGAAGTGAGTAAAAGTGTTTTAATTTTGGTCACCATCTTCTCATATGTGTGGGGTCACTTACCATGCCTTAAACTACTCGGGTTAGTAGAGTAACGATTCACGTCAAGATAATTATTTACATTTTGTAAGGCTTGACATGTCATGACGTACATTCTACCGACATTTTACAAGGCTTGACATGCCCTGAACATATCATGACATCCATTTTGCCTTTCAGGTAGTCCCACAGATGGACAATACTTTGCCTAGCGTGATGCTTGGCCTCACCCCTCATCCTACATTGCATTCTTTTTTTTCCTGAATTAGGAGTGAAATATTTTACTTTATATAATTAAATGTTGGGTTAGAAAAGACTTTGACGTTCTTGTGCTATTTTCCAAGTTGTGAGCATGTCTAAGTTTTGCAAAATTTCTCCATATCTCCATTTTTGGTATTGTATCGCAATTGAGAATTTTTGTAGATGCTTATGTTGATATGTTCTTATCTTTATTTCTTGATAAGACCATCAAAATTAGTATTTAACAGCTTGGTTGTGAAAACTTTTTTGAGAAAAGTCAAAATCAGTATTTTATATAATTATATGTCGGGCTAGGAAAGATTTAACGTTCTTGTACTATTGTCAAAGTTGTGAGCGTGCCTACAATTTCGTTGAAATTTCCTCGATATCTCCACTTTTGATAACGTATCTCAATTGAGATTTTTGTCGATGTTTATGTTGATATGTTCTTATCTTCATTCCTTGATAAGACCGTAAAAATCATTATTTAACTGCTTGGTTGTGAGAATTTTTTTTAAAATAGTCAAAATCAGTATTTTATATAATTAAATGTTGGGCTAAGAAAGATTTAACGTTGTTGTGCTATTGTTCAAGTTGTGAGGTTGTCTGAATCTTACTCAATATCCCCATTTTTGGTAACGTATCACATTTGAGATTTTTTTGTCGATGTTTGTTGATATGTTTTTATCTTCATTCCTCGATAAGACCGTCAAAATCAGTATTTAACGGCATGATTGTGAGAATTTTTCAAAGAAACAATCTAGTTTTGGGGATGAAAATTAGAGATAGAGGTCTGCCCAAGATAGCTCTTTGTGCTTGAAGTTCCTCAACCAACATAGCTCGTATAACAAAGTAATTACTCATATCTCGATTTGAATTTTTTCATATACTAGTACTCATTTTAGATTTGATCAAAATCGCTCATTCTAGATATTCATTTATGACTTCCAAGTATTAAGTTCAAGGATCAAGATTTTTCAAGTTGAAATTTCATTGTTTGAAGCTGAATTCTAATCACTTTCTAGATCCACATACTCGTTTGAAGCTAAGTTATGAACATAGTTTAAAAGTTTGAGAATATCACCGAGATTTTTTTGATATTTTCATTTTTCTTCAGGAGTATCGTTATTAAATTTAATATTTTAATGATGTTTTATTTAGATACTTCAATTTTTCTTATGGTTTTTTCACAATTTAACTTCTTAATTTTTTTTTTAAATTTTCTTTCTTTATCTTCATATTCGACATTTTTCTTACATTGGCATTTAATAGATTTGTGATAAATTTTCATTTCTTTTATTTTTGCTACGAATCGAACTAGGGCTGGGCACGGGCCGGGCCGGGCCCAAATTTGGAGGGACCGGACCGGACCCAACGGGGCGGGTCGGGGCGGGTAATGAGATTTCAAATTTTGGAACCGGACCTAATCCGGCCCGTTTCAAACGGGTCGATTCTGGCCGGGTCCACGGGTTCACGGGTCCTCGGCACAGAAAGGAACGAACTGAAGCCTGAAGGTTGTGTTCCTCAGCAAAGAAAAGAAAACCATACAAACTCGTAGACCAAGATCCAAAGTATCAGATAAATCAACAACACATAGATTCCAAACACCATTCAACCAAATTATGCATGGGAAATCTATGAATTATTACCCAATTTCTATCATGAATCCCATAGCATTTGATTTTTCTTCTCCGGCAAAGTGACTTGGGAGAAAATATTGGCACCACTTCTTCTAGATTTCTTCAGCCGTAGTAGTAGTAGGTGAAACAAGAACCTTAAGCGCTTCTCTAAGGATGGGTTCTTTGTTGGGATTGAAGAAAAATGCCTTAATCCCATTGCCGTTCCCCAAACACAATTTTTTGCGGCTGCTGCTTTTGGGAACATGTTGCTTCGGTGATGTCGGTGGTTTAATAAACCCAGGGCCAGGCCACTGTTACCCAATTGTCAATTACTCATCAAAATTGATTAGCAGATGATTAAGAATAGGAAAAAGAAAAGTTTGGGTCGTCAGATTAGTCGCTCACCAGTGCACACGAAAGAGATTCACAATAAACACATACATGTTGACCAACTTGAACTCCTGGTGTTGTCTTCTCGTGTTGATGGTTCAAGATTCGTGATGCCGATGGACTTGTCGTCGGCCAAGGCAGTCCAGTTCTGGATCGTGGTGATGAGGTCGTCGATCGAGTCAAGAGTGACGCGTAACCGGCCGAGTCGGACCATATTGGGTGGTCAGCAGCTTAGTTAAGCCCATCGTCTTCTCCGATCTAAAGCTTCTGTGATGTCGACGCAGTCGAGGAGTGGGAGGGTGAAGAGAACGATAACACAGAAAGAAAGTAAGGGAAATCTGGGAGTGGGGAAAAGAACTGAAAAGGTAAAGCAATTGTGAACGGGTCGGTTCGGGGCCCCGGCATTCTAAAATTATGGAATCGCCCTGTCCCTATAGATACCCTCTACCCGCCCCGCCCCGTCCCGTTTTGTGTCTACCAAATTTGGCCCCGCCCAGAACCCGCCCCGAATAGACAATACCCGCCCTGACCCGCGGGTCCTGTACCCGTTTGCCCAGCCCTAGATCGAACAGAAAAGTGGTTTGGAAATGTTGAGGTGTGGGCGGCATATGAAGGCGATGACGGAATCTCTAGGTATTATGTTATAGTTCGTAAGGTGATTTCTTTGGGTCCTTTCACATTGTGGATTGGTTGGCTAAACTCTAAAGCAAATAGTGAAACCTATTTCAAAAGGATCCAGTTCACCATTTACTTTTATGGCTCGTTTACTAATCCGTAATCAGATTGAGAAGAATTGAATTAATGAGGAATTGAATTGAGAAGGAATTGAAATGAGGTGGAATCGAAATCGAATTCATGTTGGAGTTGTTTACGAAAATTGTCTAGAATCGGAGTAGGAATGGTATCAAGTTATATAAACTGTTTACTAATTCACTTGAATCGGAATTAAAATTAATGTGATTACTAAAATACCCCTATTGTAACTAATCTAATATATATGCTAATTAAAATAAAAAACAAAAATAATAATAACAACCCGCTTTAGTCACGCGGCAATATTTTTGGATTAGGATTGATAATTCAATAAACCTCCGAAAAATCAATTAATTAAAATAAAAATAGATATAAAAACCTAGCCACTCGATCACAGCTTGTCTCAACTCACTCCGTATCCTTCCATCGCTTTGTTTTGCAACAGTCCCTTCCAACAAATTTCACAATCGAGTCTCCTCTACGGCCCGATGATCGGGTGCGGCGGCCAAAAGGTGCCTTTCCAGTCACCACCAGTCGCCTCCCCTTGCTCTATCTCCCTCCCCTACAAAACCCTTTCTCTTCATCTGCGGCTGCCTCCCATTTCCAATCACCACCAGCCGCTCCCTTTTTCCAGTCACAGTCGAGTCTCCTATGCGGCCGACGGATGATCAAAATTGAAATTCCAAAATCCTCATCTTCTTCCCCTTTGATTTTGGTCATGAAACCATAATCCCGCAGGCCACGAAACTTGCTAAATCTTCCTTTGACAGAGAGAACAGAGACAGAGGTTGAAGGAAGAAGGAGATAAGGGTATATTGGGCAGAAAAAGTTGATTCCGGATGGATGCTTTCTCAGGGAATCCGAATACCACCTATTGTTCGGTAGTTCAATTCCGAGAAAATCAGTAACCTGATTCCCATTTTAGATGGGTCCCACCCAAACTTTCATTCCCCCAGTGTTGGTAAACACCGGAATCCCCTTGAAAGTAGTGCAATTCCCATTCCCTTCCTTCTATTCCCCTTACGTAAACATGCCATTAGAGTTCAGCCAACTAATCCATAAAATGTGAAGAAGAAAAAAAGACCCAAAGACGTGTGGATTTTCGAGTAGGAAACTATGAAGCAGGAAAATTACTCAACGATACAATGTTGTCGTCGTATTTAAGCTTTTCTATACGTTGTTGGATACAATATCAACAATCAATGAATGTCGTCATATTTAAGCTTTTCTATATGTTGTTGGATACAATATTAATAATCAATGATAAATTTATATACATGCTAATAAATAATAAATGCGAATAATAATTTAACAGAATATGAACAAAACGAAATAATATTAAACAGACGAACTGAAGATCGAGGCTTGCGTACCGCAATGTCCTTGAAATAGAATTTCGTCCTTACTCTGTGCTTGTAGTTCTATGGATGTCTGCTTCACCAGGATTCAACGATCTAAATCGAGATTCCAGCACCGAAAAACTAGACTTCAAGGGAATTTCTTTGTGGTTCTCTCAGTAAGAAGGTTTGAGATTGTAGAAGAAGAATTTGATTTTTCTATGTTCTAAATATCATGCAGATGAATGTATATATAATTGATTTATACATGTTCGCAACATGTATGAATATAGGATGAGTCTTTTGGGAGACATCTTCTCAGAGGAGTGTTTTGCTCTTTGGCATTCTTTCATCGCTTTAGACTTCATCTGAAAGGATGAGTTTGTTTGATATAAAAAATAAAAAATTAATTAAATCCAAAATTAATTAAAAAATAATTAATTAAGAAATTTAATTAGTAGAGCCTGAGCTCAAGGCCCATATTTTGATAATATATATTAATTATCAATTGACTAGCATACTCCAAAGTTCAAAACTTAAGGGTGAGTCCAGTTTTACTTTCCAAGGTCCATTACTCTAATCATTTTTTAATAAGGACAAAACCTTATAAAGTGAGGGAACCTTTTGGTGGTGACCAATGTGGGACAATGTAGAATGACATTTCTACTAAAAAATTTCTAACATACGTGACATTGTATTATTAAATCAAGATGTCATGATAATGATTAAAATGTTCAATGTAAGTGCTTTCATCCATGGGAAGGATAAGTCTGAGAATTGTATTAGGATTTGTCTCCCGACTGGAATGAATTGACAACCGAAGACATTGTACACAAGTATGATATGGTCTAAGCAATTGAAGACTTGAGTGGAGACCAAGGTGTACTTGTAACTCCCTCTGTGAATGTGGCTGGCTTTACGACAATATTTAATCGGCATTTGGATCCAGATAGACGAGAGATACTTGGGAAGAAGAGTTGTCGCATTGTCGAGGAGCTGGATCCAGCAACTACTCCGCTGGAAATTCTTCAGGCAATAAGTGATGTTAAACAGGGAGAGACTATAAGTTCGTTTGAATGCGTTTTTAAAATGACTGAAAGCGTTTTTAGAGAAAATGTATTTTGGTTCCAAAAGTACTTAAAGTGCTTTCTGCAAGAAGCACTTTAAGTGATTTTCTAGAATTTACTTACATTTTTACTAAGAATTGGTTCTAAAAATATTTTCACCAAAAGTGATTTCAATCATTTTAAAAAGCATATTCAAATGAGCTTTATGAAGATTGGTGAAAAGTGCCGGCAAGTAAAATGTGTGAATTTTACTTTTTACATTTTACCATCCGTGGATTGTACTGGGTTTGGTAATAACTAATGTAAAAGATGAAGAGAATATGGAGAATAATGAAAAGTGCAAGCAATAAATGTATGAAATTTTTCTTCTTCTTCTTCTTTTAATTGACCCAAAGAAAGTTGTTTCATTTATACAAATAAACACTTGCTTGTCTTTGGTAATTAATTTAACGAGTCTGACAATTTTTGGAGTAGGAAAATATCAGAATATTCACAACACTCACATCCATTATCCACTTTCAGATATTTTTTTGCAAACACCCAAAAATTTTCAAAACTAATTAACATCACACCAAGTTTGACAATTTTTTAACCGACCTATTAACACGACGCGAGAGGGTACCAAAATAATATGTTAACGAGTCAGACCGTTATCAGATCATTCGTTAATAATTTGAATCATTCTCAAATTACTTGTTAATGACCCAATAAAATGTCATATTTAAACATTAAGTATATTCATTTCTTGCATAAGCCGTTAGCCCAAGACGTAACACACAATCCGTTAACAACAAGTTTGGCACGGCATATTTTGTTGAGATAATATAAAAACGCCACAAACATGACAAAGGCAATCTGTTTTCCAAGCCTATCGCACCTGAAAATTTTCCAAGAAAAAGAAAAGAAAATCAAGTGGTGCAATCCTACACGTAGCGTAGAAGGAAGAAAAATCAATAAAATACAAAACAAGTCCCCAAAATTCCAAATCCCCCGACCAACTAAAAATCCCACCCAGCGGCGTCTACGTGTTCATTCCCTTCACCACTTTAATTTTTCAATTTTTTGCAATAAAACCCCAAAAATTAAATAATAAAACTCTTCATTCTACACCTTTCGCTTATTTTCCTCCCTCTCTCTGCTCTCTCCTCGTTATCTGCCACATCAGCAACAATGGGAGGTCCGATCGTGCTGACTCAGCTGGCCACCGGTCTCGGCGTCTTGGCGGGCGCGGTCTTCGTCAAAACGATCATGGACCGGAACACCATGGCCGGCCCGTTCCCGCGGTGTCCCAGGTGTAACGGAACGGGTCGGGTCTCGTGCTTCTGCTCCCGCTGGTCCGATGGCGATGTCGGGTGTCGGAGCTGTGCCGGGTCGGGTCGTACGTTATGTAGCAGCTGTGGTGGGTCGGGTACGGGTCGGCCACTTCCGGTTCAGATCTCCGTACGGCGTCCCAACCCTCCGTCTTAGCTGGGTCAGTTCTGCTTCTTATTAGAAAGTCATAGAATTTCTCTCTTTCCTCACAATTTTTTTTCCAAAAAAAAAAAATTGTAGAAACTACAAAAAACTAGATCTTGTATTATAGTAAGTTAATGATATTTTGAGAGAAGGAGAGGAGGTGAGAGTTCATCATTAGGCTGTAATGAGGTGACTTTCCTTCAAATTAATATATTTTTATAACTAAATTTGTCTGCTTAATTGACAAATTTGTTACCTGTAAGTGTAATTTGTTTGTAAATTGTATTGGGTTCCACTGAATTTCATAATTTAGTTTACTCAAGTTTAATTAGAATTTTAGTATTTGCTGCTTAATTTATTGCTTGTGGCCACAAAGTTTGTGTTCATTCATTTTTTTGGTTTTTTTTCATAGATGTAACTTGGGCATTTGTGCAAACTACAAAGCAAGAACCAGAGTTTGGCAATTTTATGAGTGAACAGAAATCTTACTGTCCAATCCATGTGTTTAGTTAACTAACTAATCTGGTGTTGAGGTTTCAGGACTTAGGTCCAAACCGTTTGTCTTCGAGAAATGATTTCCGTATATGTCTTTTTTTCAGTAGTCTAGTGTTCATTTTGGTCCCTTAATTCTTTAGAAATGTGTGATAACGAAAAAAAATGTACGGACATCATTTCTTTTTATCTCCAAACCAACTAACATGAATTTGGCTTCCATGAGCCTTTGCTTCATAAAAGTTGAATGCTTCAAGACAAATAATTGTCCTTTTGTTTTCGACTTGAGGGGATTGATTAATGAATTAGATTTTGAATATAATATGCATGATTTGATGGTTAAATATGTGAGTGCCTCCACTCCATCTGGAGCTCACCTTCCTGATTAAATTATGTTGAGGCTGAGAGCCTTGAGGATGTTAGTTGGCAACTTGGCATCCAAGTGGATGATTAAGTACCTTGTACAACTTTCAGATGAAAGGGGAAGAGATTTTGGTTACATATACACGAACGAGGATGTTCTCCGGATCATCTTTACGAGGATCTTGATAATTCATAAATCATGTCCGTTCATCGTGCATCGTGCAGTATGCGGTCAGTTTTTATCAGATATTATTTGTATTCAATTTTAAATAAAAAATTTAAAATGATTTCAAACTGCATAATATACGATGTTCATACATGATTTATGGATCCTCAGAATTCTCACAAAGTGGATCCAAAGAGGATCCTCATTCCATATGCACAAATAAAGTTGGTTAAAAATGACATTGTGATTAATATACAGCTTATATCAGTTTATTAGATCCGCACGTTTAATTTTGATTAAAACTTTGTAACCGGTTTTATTGTATATAATTCCCAAGCTAGTTTGATAAGAACATCAGTTCTCATGGTTGTGAAACTTCGAAATCGCTTAATTTTAATAAATAAGACTGCAATCTGACTGTATGTTTGAGGTTTTGAGCATCTTCTCCCTGTCTACACAAACCAGGATTTGGATTTTTTTAAAGTTCATGTTGTTTAACCTTTTCGTAATGAATATTGTAGTCTAATAAAATCCGAAGTTGAGTTCTTTCCACGAAAAAAAGAAAACGTTTTGAAGTGGATTTGTAACTCGAGTGATTTAGAGTACTTATTAATACATTTGTGGTTCCTCCAATATCGCAAAACAGTAGTTTACATATTTATAAGTTCCGATTTTGTAGGTCACCTGCTGATTTCATACATATTGGAACAAGGTTCCAAATAGATTTGTACACAAGGCAAGCAGATCAAATTACAAGTTTTAAGTCCTACAAACGTTGCCCCTTCTCCTCACGCACTTGAGTCCCAATTATAATTCTCCTTCTTTCCTCACTTGGGGGAAAAAGACTGTCAAAAACCAACCAAAACAAATACATGTTAACCCTAATTAAGAAAACCCTAAACATGTTCTCAAATTAGTTTAAATCAATTTAAACTGTACTAATTGCACTTACAGCAAAAATGGTGGCATGGCCGGGATCAGCGAGGTGAGCGAAGAGGTTGTCGATGGGGCCAGTCCCAGTGTAAATGTGTTGGAACCAAGCTCCCATCACAGCCAACATAGCTAGCCTTCCGTTCTTGATCTCCTTTGTCCTCAACTCCTTGATCTTCTCAGGTGAGCCGCTTCCCCAACCAAGTGGGTCGAACCAGAGCCCTCCCGGGTACCCAACATCTGTCCCGGTGAGCTTGTTGTTGGGGAAGATTGGGTCTGTGTTAACAGACCCGGGCTTGAGGATGTCCGCCCATCTCCTTCCCTCGGCCCACCCGATCAAAACAAGCTCAACGACGAAGAGAGTGGTGGTGTCTGTGAAGTACTCTTGCTCTCCGGCTGTGTACCATGAGGGGGTGTTTAGAATGCCAATTTTGGTCAAGAATTCGGGGATGAAGATTCCGGCTGCGCCGAGCATTGCCCATCTGCAGTGTACAAGCTCTGCTTGCTGGTTCCATTTCAGGCTGTCTGGGTCAGATGCTGTAATTACAATTGAATAAACATTATTAGTTACAGATTTCATCAGCATTTAGAGATCATGTGAGAATTAGGGTTAGGGTTTAGTAACACTGGTGTTTAACTTACAAAGACCAAGCGGATCAAAGCCAAAGTCTCCTGGGAGGCTGCATTATTATAGCATAATAAACACGTAATCAGAAACCAGCAAAGAAGATGTAGACTATATAAAGAAACATATAGAGTATTATTTTTAGAGTTCACATGTTAGTAACAAAAAAGACTAAATGTTGCTAGACAGTCTGAAAAGAGAACATTTATATGTAGGTATACAAAACATTTTGGACCGACCTTCCATCGAGCCATGGTGGAGGGGTGCTTCCCGGAAACCACAGAGGTCTATCAGGGTCAGCAGCAGCAGCACGTACTGTAAAAGATGACGATGATCCGGTGGGTGCTGTGAAGCTTCTCACTCTTAGCTTCCTTCCACCAAAGAAAGAAGCCTTGGTCGCTGCCAAAGTAGCCCCACCCTTCTGGGAGCTGCAGTACAATCCATATCCTTGTTGTATCAATTAAGCAAACGTGACTAAAAACAAAGCTCCAAATTTCCACTAAACCATGCAAGAACAAGTAATTAACCACAACATTAATTAAGTTAATTAATTACTAATTACCGTGAAGATACGGCGACGGTTGCAATGGCGGAAGAGGAAGCCCAAGCGGAGGCCATTTTGTGAGACTTCAACCAAACTTTGCTGCTTATTTGATCTGTGAAATTGTATGGGGTTTGGATGTTTGGGGAGAGAGACGCAAACGAGTTAATGTAAAGAATCGAAGGGGCTTATCTTGTAGGATAGGAGAGTGGTGTCCGATTGGCTTTTGGATTGCCATGTGGCATGCAGAATCTGAAAGTGGGCCCCTTCATTCCCTCCACCTCCAGTTGTTGAGCTTACCTGGAAAAATCACAAACTGGTGGTTTACATTACAAGTCAGAGTCACCAATATATCTGAGAACTGATTGCAACCAATGAGGGCATCGTATAAGGAGGCCAAGTGGATATCTGATATTCTCACATAAGGTAATGTTTGTTACCCAGTTTAATGTGTATGAAACACGTATAACAAAATATTAACACAAGCTTGAAGCCATTGATTATCGAAAGTTCTTGAACAGACATAACAACGACGCTTTATTTATAACTCTAAAGCCTCATTTGGTAACCGTATTAGATCATATTTCACCAGACTAGATTGTACTCAAATACATTGACTTGTATTGTAATGTGTTAGAGAAGTTATCGTCGTTTTTCTTCTTGGGCAAATTCTTGATGTAGTGCATTGCGATTTGAAGCACATCCCTCTTACAAGCCGGTTTTTGGGAGTAAGTTCTATCCATAGACTAATGGGAGGGTTTCCAAAAGCTCAGTGCACTACATCACGTGCCGAGTTTATATAGCTCTCCATCACAATTACATTTCGGAGTTTAGAATTCGTAGATTTCTATGAGTCTAATGTTAGGTTTTGTGATAGTATATGCTTCCGGTGTTAGCCAAGCAGTGAGGGAAGGTTAGGGTAATGATTCAGAATCAGGATAGGTCGAAGTTAGATTGCCATAACGGAGTCGGGTCGTTTAAGGAGGCCCAACTTGAATTGGGCTTAACTATACGGACTCATTTAAGAGAGAAACTTTTCAGCTTGAGACCTTCTATCACGTGAAGCCCAGTTGAGTTATTTCAAGAAAAAAGCCCAATCATAACTTTGGAAGGACCTTAAATACTAGAAGAGGAGCTACTTTTACAAATTTGATAGCCTTGTTATCATGAAGCAGCTGTAAAAATCATAAGGGAAAGAGTGTTGGTTACTCAAAGTAATCAGCAGAAAGCAGCAGCTGTGGGAAATCATTTGGGAAAGAAAAGAGGAAAAACTAAATACAACTCCAGCTAGATCAAACCCAAACATTCAATAATTTGTGCATACAAGTCAATATTATGTGGATTAAAGCACAAAAGTTTTGACTTTTGACCCATATGTGAAAGGAAGGAGTAACTCTGGAAAATGGCTTCACAATGATGAAAACTTTTCAATGATGCAAAGGATCAAAAGTAAAGGTGAGGATTTTTCTCTTCACTCACTGCATCTTGGTTCAAACCCTCCTTTTTTCTCTATCTTGAACCAACAAGATACGCCAACCTCGGGATGCTTTACTCCTAACTCCGCAAGGTTCCAAGACGGAGCTTAACCTGAGTCACAAACTAGTAATCTAATCCGTCATCTCATCTTACGTGATTTATCGGCACATGCGGCAGTATGACTGCAGACCTGGAGTCCATAAAAAGCAGAATTATCATGGGGCGCTCGCGTTTTCTAACTTCCCTAAAAAAACACTTAAAGTTGGTAAAGACCCACTGGCAAATCTTTCACTCTACCTCCTCTTATTAATTAACACCATAGAATGTCCCTACTAGAGCGCCCAGTCCCTCAGATGCAGGCGAGAGGGAGGAATGCTTTATTTCCGAAGGTTATTTACTAGAAGAGAAACCATCCTCATTTTCTTAATTTTATTCAGAGGAATAATATTTCTTGTAATTAACAAAAACGGTAAAAGTTAAAATAACCATGTATATATTAGGATTACTGAGACATAATTATCCCAAAATTTACCCCATATGATAAAGCAACCGACCAAGAAATCTAGGTTGGTGGAAAATGGTCCTTTTAAGGAAGCAAATGGTGGTTAGAAGATTTCAGAAACGTAATTAGTGATTGTTTTGAGGTCTACCAACAACATCAAAGCATGTTTGATACATATAAAGGCATCGCAATAATCTTTATCTTCTTCTCCTTTACTTCATATCATTTCCTTTGGATTCCTTATCTATCATTTTGCCATGCAACCATGTGCTCGCTATTAGTATTGCAATTATGTCTGCCAAGGAAATTACAGCACAAAAACGGTGTCCTAATCATGTCTCACTGAGCAGTCATTGAGCATTACACAGCATTACAAAATTACAAGTCTCTCCCCTGGGAGAAATCTTCATAAGTATTAGAACAAAATCACGTAGTGTATTATTTTACGTGTTGGGTATTAAGGGTGAACGATGAGGTTGATATGCTTTAAGGTAATACCGTAATATAAATAAAGAACAAATCTACATGTTCTAATTTGAATGAAATAATAACGTCACATGTTTGATTATGTGTTCTATGTTAAGATTTCAAAGTCAGACCAACAACTTACTAGTACTACTAATAAGACTGATATTGTCTCAACTTAACCATTCAATACAAATTGTAGCACAAATTGACATGTGTTAATTTTATCACAAAATGTCCTAGTACAATTAGAAATGTAACTATTCAATAAAAAATGTGGGTTTGACTACAATACTTATATGTATTCAATACAATCACCATTTCGACAGTGAAGGTAGTTGCATTAAATACATATATTCACATGAATATAATTGACCCTCATATGATAATTTTGTATTAAATACATGTAAGTATTGTAACCAATCTCATCAAATGTAATTTGTTTTGTCAAATTTGTGTGATTGCATCCCTCAAAGTTTCCGGTTACACCGAAAAATTACTTGACTCCCGTGACAGACAAGTAGGGTCGATTCCTAAAGTTTGATTAGCATACAATTCTATATTTTCTCATCTCTCATTTTCATTGTTTCTTAATTGCGGAGTCAACAAGCGACGACGCAGTCCTATGAATCATTGTGTATTTTTTTTCCCTTTGACGTGCGAGATAGACCGTAAAGAAGAACAAGTCCCAGTGAGTTTATTGTTCTGAAAGTCCTAAATCATGCACATCTTGAAAAGCTAATTATATTATTATGTCAGATTTTCTTCTTTTTTTATGATGGTGCTTCTGTATTTATGTCCACACCAGTCATGATATGGTCACATGGTATCGGTGGTGAATTTAGGTTCAAGATTGTGATTTAGTGGTGGGGGCAAATCTGTTGCCAACAACGCAGAGAGTTTGTAGTTGGAGTGCACATCGCAGATTTGCAAAGGAATTGGGATTTATAGATGTCAAAGCGGTAGATAACATCATTCTCATGGCGGTAATCACTGCCTTATTGTTTTTGAACAGTGCTATTCATGCACCTATTTTAACTTCTTACACACATTTTTCAATTTTTGCCCGTTCATTCTAATAAACTTAAGAATATCAATGGTCACAAATTTACAAAAGTGTGTGAGACGTAAAAATTGGTGTGTAAATATTACTATCCTTGTTTTTTGCCAGATCAACACAACTCTAGGGTTTCACCAGAAAATGGGACTACTAAAATTTTTCTCTATCGTTATCGGTATAGACACATAATTAAATACAACGCCGCTTCCCCTCTCTTTCTCTCTTTCCCCTTCGCCTCAGGATTCTCCAGCCATGCTCTTCGTGGATGGCTTGGTTTCGTAGCGTGCTTCACTATTTTTTCGGTGTTCTTTGTCAAATTTTTGGTGTTTATTACCGTGTTTTATCTTCGGTAAACCCAATTCTTGTCTTGTAATTGCCTTTCTTCAACCCCTAACACCCTCCATCTTCCATCTACTTCATAAGATCCCCCTTCTCACACCGCACTCCCACAACCTTTGCTCAAAGCTACAAGTGGCAAATCTCTTTTGGCTGTCATATCTCAATCCTCCCCTCACTATCCCTCACATGACCGCCATGCCGGAATATGGGGCCAAGCTTGTTGCGGCTTAGCCTAAAGCGAGGGGGTGTTTAAGATGCCTCTTAACCCCATCTCCTTCTCCATTTTTGTGTTTTTGGTTCTTTTTGTAGGGGTTTGTGACTGTGGCTTGGATCTAGTGGTTTTTTTACGGTGCGTCGTTTGTTGTGGCAAATCTGGTTGATGATGTTCTCTTGTTACGGGTTTGAAATTTTTTTGCTGCAATGCCTTCCTTGAATTCAACGCGGTGTTAATTTTCTTAGGGCAGCTACCCTTATAGTTGTTGGCAAGGTGGAAGTGGCGGGGGCAGCGACACCAGTTGCATTCTGCCTTAGCAAGATAAGGATTAGGGTTCTCTTTTTCGTTTTCCGTCTTTCTGTTGAATGGGCTTATTGGTTATCCCTAATTTTTGTTGGGCTGTCCGATGTATTATGTATTGGTTAATCTTCGCTCATTCAAAGAAATTTATGTTGTTTTAGATTAAAAAATGACACATAATTGAATACAACTAGTTAGATATAATTTTTTGTTTTTAAGTATAAATCTACCATATCGAAAGCACAGCATCACACTATTGAGCTTATGTATGATAATCACATACAGAGTGCTTCACAAATTTAATGGAAAACAAATCATGATCATTAGTAGCCTTTCTTGTAAACTAACTGCATGATTCTGTCTACTTTAAAACTTGTAAGTAGGTGGGTTGAGCCTGAAATATAAACATGACTAGCTATGTCAACACTTATTTTACTAATATATCTGTCTATATGATTAAGTTTTAGCCATTGACATTGAAATTAAATAATGAATAGGTGCTTAGCATGCCTTAATGCTGATTAAAAAAATTATTACGAAGAAAGTCATTTATATATACATATACACTTGAAATTAATAAAATTATCCCAAAGAAGCTTCAAGAAAGAAAATCTAAAAAGTTAGCTAAAAACCGTCCTATAAAGCTAAGGGACTGAGAAGTGACTGATTTGTCAGATTCAAATATTGCTATGGGTCGATTAATCGAAAAGACATATGTACATACAGGACGAAATGAAGGAAACCAGGAACACAGATCCTCATCCGTGCAACCGGAGAATCATTGGAATTTGATCCAACGATTATAATTATTATAACTTTTAGATGGGCCCTCTGTTTGTAGCCGTTGGATCAAAATTTTAGTGGCCCGGATCCATTGATCATCGGGCTCCGGTTGCACAGATCCGGAGAGGATATGTGTTCCTAAACCAGAAGGACTTGTGGTTTTGGGGTCACGTCATAATCTGTTGGGTGAAGTGCCGATTTAGTCGCTGAACTATTACCTCAGTGAAAATTAGGTCCCTGAATTATTTTTTAGGTAAAATAAGTCCCTAAATTCATTAAAAATTGTTAATTTCATCCCTGCTATTATATTTAAAGTTATTTTGTCCAATTTTTCTTCAACTTAAGTCACTTGACACACTTTAGAGTATAATACCGTCATTTTCTTGCCTATAAGCCCTTCACATTTCATATAGGTTGCGAATCTAACATCTAATTTACCCTCCAAAATTAATTTACACTATTTCTTATGAAAAACTACAAATTTACCTTCCAAAGTTAACTCCATACACTATTTCTTTATGGAAAACTACCAATCTACCCTCTAATGTGTATCACATGCAAGTAACGTGACTTAAATTGATGGAAAATTGAATATAGTAGCTTTGAATATAATATTAGGGATGTAATTGACAGATTTTTATAATTCAATGACTAATTTTTTCTGAAAAAATAGTTTAGGGACCTAATTTTCACTGAGATGATAATTCAGGGACTAAATTGGCAATTCACCCTAATCTATTAGTAATCCGTTAGTGATGTTAACTTAAGATATGCTTGGGAAAATTATTGGGAAAATATGATATTTTTCTAAGAAGCGCGTGGATAATTAGACTGAGACGCGTGTATCTCGTTCTCTTTAAGGAGATTCAAATCTACTACGGTTTGACAAAAGTCCACAAATCAGTGCAACATTATATCTCTTGACATGTCTCTTCTAGGATATAACAGCACAACTGAATCATTGTGTGACTCAAACTTATCTGCACAAAAAGAAAGAGTCCAAAACTACACCACACGAACGCCCTTATTTGGCCGGTAAGTAAACATAGAAAAAGATGGAGGAATGAAGAATAATAATTATAGTAGAGGAACTTGCTAGTGGGATAATGAATAAAAGGATGATGGATAAAATGCTACTAATTATAGGATTACTATCACCCTTAGCGAATAAGGTAATAAACACTAATTGACAAGAAAAAAGATTACAAGAGTTACAAAAGATGAAAGGCTAAAAAACTCCAATCTTAATTCCTTACATACAACAAATAATGACAACCATTTTTTTTGTCAAGAAACTTAAGATAATTAGATGCCGACCAAAACATCAGGGTTTTGTATGCATTATCTGTAGTGATGCAACCATTGCTTCTTGTACACCACCTAATCTCTGCCTCTTTATATCTATTAAGCTGATAAGAATATACGATCACATTGTGGGCTCTTTGGACGGCCGGTTACTTTCATAATGTTACATGTATGTTGCTCAATCCATCGATCGATCGCCGTAGTCAAGAGTCAACCTTATATTATAACAAACTAATCACACTCATTAGATAATAATTGGTGTGAGTACGTTATATTGTAACCAAGTCAATTAAAAGAAAAATGAAGCAAACAAACTTGTTAGCTAAAACGGAGCTCTCAACCGTGACGTGCAGTCGGAACTCCGTAAAGGTGCATGCGTATCTTACAACCCGAAGGGCCACTTTACCAGTGTTATCGTGCTTTTCTTCTTATTTTTATATGGGATTTGTGTGTTTTAGGTGCATGCCTTATGTTTGATCTTTGAGGTTAACTATTTTTCTAATCATTCTTCAAACTTTGCTTTCGAGTTTGGATTAGAAACTCTGCCTATTTAATTGATTTATGTAAAATGACGTGGGGTTTCATGCTAACACACAAACAATTTTCAGATAGAGACGTGCATGTATATATTTATTCCTATCGAGTCACAATTTGGAATGAATGTTGATGTTATATGCTAATTCACTTCTAGAAGCTGTTACATCAGAATAACATTAAATTTTTAATATAATTTAGAGCCAGGGGAAGGAAGGAGTAAGTTGCATAGTTAGATCGGCCGATCGAACCCTAATATGTAATCTAGCTTGCCTAATCCTTCATGATACGGATCAAGTTGTCTTCCTTTCGCTTTTCATACTACTAGTCATTAATAAATCATCAATTTTCTAAAAAGAAAAACCTTTGGGGACTCTACCTAGCTATCTATATTCTTCAAGAACTCAACAATATTGTTGAGCTCCTCGTTTTGAGTTTATCATGTCGTCCAAGACTCTCCTCATCTAAGCTCTTCCCCAAGTTTATTGAGAAAATTTCATTTAAAACCAAATCACGACGACATTCCTCTAGATTTTTTCAATAGAAAACTTCATTTTATTCTTTAAAAAATATTACTTTTAAAATAAAATCTTATGTAAGATTAAAACTTAATTTTAGTCCTTAACTGAATGTCCATGCATGTCAGCATAAATTTAATCATCTCATATTACTTTATATTTTGATATTTTTTTCCTAATTTTAATCTATTAATTACATTTAGTCTTTATTTCATTTCATTCATGATTTATCATAATATATTTTGTTGTGGACATTTAGGTACATTAATTCATTTAATATATCTTGATATATTTATTTTGGTACAGACATTCAATATACTTTTTGGTACATACACTCAAGTACATTAATAGTGACACACCCCGTCCCGAAGGAGGGCATGCTGGCCATCACGTGAGAGTGACGTAACCATTTACACAGTTCGGAAGCTTTAAAGATACAAATACTAAGATATAACACCCGGAGGTGAATCCTACATTTGTGAATTCTGTCAGAACACCGATGGATTCCTCGTGGCCACCAAAGCTCTGCTCTATCTCGAACCTGGAGGGGCGAAAAACATAAAACTGAGTGGGTCAGTAAAACAATTCTTTTCAAAACCTTTCCTTTCAAAAGTAATAGCCCCTCGCCGTAAAACCTGTATAATTTTCCCAGAAATAATGTATATACTCATATATATATCTTTCTCAAAAACCGCTGTAAAACAAGTATATATAAACGTATGCATATGCCATGCCAAAGTATCAACTAAATGCCAAAGCATCTCTGTGAATGTGATTGAATCATCAAATATCATCTCAGCCCTCAGCTGTATATAGCTCATATCATACTCATCAATTCATATATCTCATCATCATCATAATCAAATCATATATATATCCTGCACACACATCAATACCACCTCTTGTGGTCTGCACAATATCACTGATAATAAACTAATATGCTCTAGTGCTACAATCACGTGAAGACTGAGCGATAAATCGCGGGTCACCTACGAGTCGAACCCACCTATAGTGGCCTATTCGACAGGACTGAGCACCTAACTTGGATCCAAGGCGAGCATGCGGTGCGGGAGGTGAACAACACGTGAAAGACTGAGCCCCTCTCTGGGCGTGAGCACTAATATCAGTGTGCAGGTCTATGAGTTCTAATCATATCACATCACATCACATTTCATCATTCGTTCTCAATAACTAGCATATAAACTTACCTGCCACTTACCTGGGCGTCCTCAGCACCGACATTAATATAAACAATCAATAATGCATAATTAAACATATAGATACTTTGCATGGCATTTCATATCGCATTTATAACACATTTCATTCAAACTGATTTTCTGGGCAAAATTCATTTATATAGGTATATACGGAAAATAACTGCCCACTCACCTGGAATTCGCCCTACAACTCCCTAGCACAACACATCAAGGCGTCATGACGATCGGCGCCTAGAACAATCATCAAATCATGCCTCAGAAATCATATCGATAGAATATAAATTTATATAAAACACGTCACTATGCAGTTCGATCCGGAAGATCTAGAACTAGCTTTACTTCTTTAGAAAGGAAAGGTTTTGAAAAGAATTGTTTTACTGACCCACTCAGTTTTATGTTTTTCGCCCCTCCAGGTTCGAGATAGAGCAGAGCTTTGGTGGCCACGAGGAATCCATCGGTGTTCTGACAGAATTCACAAATGTAGGATTCACCTCCGGGTGTTATATCTTAGTATTTGTATCTTTAAAGCTTCCGAACTGTGTAAATGGTTACGTCACTCTCACGTGATGGCCAGCATGCCCTCCTTCGGGACGGGGTGTGTCAAATAGTTTATTTTAATATTATTACGATACATACATTTCGGTACAAATGCTAGGTACATCAATTTATTTTAATATATTTCGGGATCTTATGTATTTACATATTTTTCTTATGTGTCACTAAATATTAAAACAAAATTTGAATATAAATTTTGAATAAAGTACACATCAAAGGACTATAAAACATATGTAATCTAACACTATATTTTAATTTAATTTCAATTTTTCAATGATTAAAGTTCAAAAGCCCCCATTTCTAATTGAGAAATCACCACAAGCGAGTACTTGTGTTGCGGTCCTCAAATTTGTTGCAGTGGTGGAACTTTCTTTCTCTCAAACTTTTTACTCGGATATATGTATGTATATATATGTCCTCAATCCTAAATTGGGAGAGAGGGAGGAGAGAGAATAAAAAAATAAGAGTTCAATGAGAAAAAATATTGGTAAATAATGACCTACTTTTTGGGTTGAATTTGAACAAAATATCAAAATGTATTCATTCTTTTGGATGTGATGATATGCTAACTAGCTTCTTTCTTTTTTCTTTTATTTATTTATTTCAAGTACGTTATTATTACAGATTTCCTGATTTTTCAGACCAATGCGGAGATCTTAGTTAGGGAATACGTAGTACGTATAATGATTGATAACCAGTAGAAAAAAGAAATACAAAAGTATTTTGGCCTACATTTGAAACAAAATGTGTTTAACTTGATAAAATTAAATTAAATTAAAAAGAACACATTTTGATATCGTTCCAAACCTTACATTCGCAAAAACTGCATCGGTGCCTTAAAAGAAATTTTTTAGTATACCGGAACGTATTTCCTGTTCACTGAAAAAATCTCTACTGCCTTACACTCAACGAAGGAGTACATGAGGTGGATCGACAGGAGGTCAACTTCACTTACTAATTATTTGGGGGCCAACGAATTGGGTCATAAAGGGTGTCCAACGAATAGCCAGCAACAGGCGACGTTACCACTTCATCACCACTGTTCTTCACGTTGTATATTTTTCAAACTTTGAAAGTTGATTCAATTGATGTAATTCATATCCACGCTCCTCATGCTATTGCGTATTATATCATGGAAAATAAAAAATGAGAAAGGTGGGGCATGTATTTTGAACTTCTTCACGATCATCAGTACTATATACATAGTGTCGCATCCTAAACGGTTTTGTTTCCTTCTCCTTGTAGTGATTCAAAGATGTCATCCTAGAAATTTTCCATAAACTAACTTCAAGAAGCAAGATTTAGTGTGCTCTGATTACATATTTGAGTGTTATAAAATATTGAAAAGTAATAAGGTAAAGAAAGAGATTTGTAACAAAACAAGTAAGATATGGTTTCCTAAAATTCTAGTAACTACATGTTATTTGAGCTCATATTATTGCGTTGGTTTTTCTTTCTTTTACAAGCCATGCATGGAAAGGGGGATAGGAACACATAATTTGAAGTGTGCAGTAATTTTTAAGCCTTACACGTGACACACAAATCGGGTGACGTGGAGCACGTGTGGCTGTTGGGCTTCATACGCAAGACAACTGCTCCGGTACCATAATAAGAAAGAAGAAGGAAAGCTTTCATTGAACAAGTTGTTGAATTTTACATTGAAACATACAGGGACGAAGCCAAAGATTTGTGTGAATGGGGCATCCTCAAATAACAAAGTCATAATTAAAAAGCTTAAGAATTTACTAAACACAATACTTATATATTAATCCATAAAGTTTTTCATACAGCATTCCCTTACAATATCCCTCGACGTGTTTTCATGTTCTGGAAGCGTTGCATGACAACATCATTACCAATACCATCAAATATCTCCCTCTCCATAAAAAAATAAAAAAACCATGTTATCATTCATCCATTGAGCTCCCATCCGATTTCTCAATTGATTCTTCAGAATTTTCATGGCCGGAAATGCTCTTTCAACGGTTGAAGTAGCAACTGGAAGAGTCAGTGCTAATGTCACAAGCAAGTAAACCAGTGAATACACCTTGTGTTTTTTGCATTGAACCATTTTTTTTGCAAGATCTCCAATCTCTTTTAAACCTGAAAACTAAATGCTAGACCGCATATCCATAATGTAAGTCTCAAGTTGAATCCTAAGTATCACCAGCTCATTCATAGAGAAGTCTTTAGGATAAAACTAAGCAAGACACAATAGCTTTTGGCTATCAAAAGCAGAGAATGAGTCGGCTGGACATAAACATGCCAACAAAAAAGTAACTCAGTGTTGGTCGCATTGAAACGATTATTTAGTTCTTGAAGCTGCCAATCCAAAACAACATAAAATATCACAACACAATAATGATGCATATTTGTGACTGCTTGTGCTTTTCGTTGCCTTCGCCTTCGAGAAAGAAACATATCATCCATATTAGGCACATCAATATCATGTTTAAGACAAAATTCTGAGACTTCACTAAGTAAAGAATCCCAACCAGTTTTCGTCATTATCTCCAACCTTTGTTGACAAACTCCAACCAACTTCATGGCATTTACAATATCTTGATCCTTCCTTTGCAATGCTTGTGACAATTCATTGGTTATTCCTAGTATATCTTTCATCAAGTGTAGATTAAACACAAAATCAAATGATTGCATGGAATCCAATAAATTATTCGCTTCACATCTTTGTTGAGAGCTTACTCCATCATCTGTTATTACTTCAAGTACATCAAGTATGGATGAAAACATAGTCATTATACTTACTAAAGTACCAAAGTGTGAACCCCAACGCGTTTCTCTAGCACGTTTTAAAGTAGTTTCTTGATTTTTGCCTTTCCCACTTGTAAACTCACCACTGTTTAGTGCTTCAATAACTGCAATAGATTACTTCTCTCGAAGAAGATCACAACGCTTCGATGAAGCTCCAACAACATTTACCAAAATAGTAACTATACTAAAAAGAGACTCAATTTGGTTGTTCTTCTTTGCCACAGCTACAAGAGCTAATTGAAGTTGATGTGCAAAACAATGAATATAATAGGCACAACCACTTTCTTTCATAATAAGAGCTTTAAGACCATTGAACTCACCTTGCATATTGCTGGCCCCATCGTAACCTTGCCCACGCAACCTAGACATGCTCAATTTATGCCTAGAAAATACCTCATCAATGGTTTCCTTGAGTGAGAGAGCAGTGGTACTAGTAACATGCTCAATGCTAATAAAACGCTCAACGACATGCCCATTCTTGTCCACATAACCCAATACAATAGCCATTTGTTCCTTCGTTGATACATTGCGAGATTCATCAATCAAAATAGGGAATAACCAAGTGTCAATGTCTTTAATAATAGCCTTGATGGTCTCAGTTGCACAAGCATTTACAATGTCTTTTTGAATATCTGGTGATGTCAATTTGTGATTCTCTGAAGCATTTTTTCAAAGTAATGGCTTTCACATCCTCATTGTGGTCGGCAAGAAACTGTAAAAGCTCAAGAAAGTTTCCATGGTTGCTTGAATGTTCAAATTCATCATTACCACGAAATGCAAGCCCTTGTCTCAAAAGAAATCGACAACAATCGATTGATGCATTCAACCGAGCTCTATATTGAATTTGAGCTTCATCATGAGTTTTAGAGAAAAAAGATTGGATATGTTGCTTTTGACTCCTTAAAGCTTCAGAATTACTCCATGCTTGATTGTGTGCACTATTGACGCCTCCAATATGAGTTAGAAGTCTTTCTTTCTTCTTCCAGTTAGAAAATCCTTTGCCAACAAAGAAATCACCACCTACTTGTTCTCCAATGATTGGTTTAAAAAGGTAGCAACACAAACAAAAGGCAACATCTTTTTCTACACTATATTCCAACCAAGTAGGAAAATCATCAAACCAAGCAGGGTTGAATCGTCTTTACGTGTCTCCATATTTCTTGTAAGGAAAATTATGGGTTTTAGGTTGTTGAGGACCAGCTAACACATATGCTCTTTGTACTTGATCTCGAATATTAGGATTGTAATCCAAAATTCGAATTCACTTACCAGGATCTGATGGAAGATTTGATAAAATAAATTATGTACTATCTTGTCCCCGAGTATCATTATTTTTCTCAATAAATGGGGATGGCGGCACTGATATTTTTTTGAAAAACCTCTCGATGATGTTTCAGTCTGCAAAGTCAGTCATATTGATACCAATAACATATAAGGTTCATACGTAATTTGTAGAATTTATAGAATAAAAATCTCAATAAAATTCTTAGACTCTTAATTCTAGAGTATACTATACTAATATGCCTAATAAATAATCCAACCAACAACTCAATTAACCAATACCAATAAGCATACAAATTATTCAACAAATAAACATTTAATTCAACTAATCATATGAATAAATGTATACCCATATTCATAGAATTTGTAATTTCATAATTTCATTCATCAATAATCATAGAATTCATATAGGAAACAATAATTTCATAATTTCATATATCATATATGAATTCATAATTTCATAATTAAACTAATCTTAATTTCATAATTTTTACCCTAAATAATAATTTCATAACTTCATTCATCAATAATCATAGAATTCATATCAATAATCAATAACCAATAACCATATTAGTGCATTACCAAATGATTCTATATCAATTAAACAACAATTCGTCTTAAATAATTAATTAGGTTTAGGGATTATAGATTTAGGAATTAAAAAATTTACCTAAATATATATATGTCGGCTAGAGAGTGGCTGGCAGCTGGGTGCTGGCGTGGCTGCACTGCACTAGCTGGGGAAAACACCTTTGCTCATGTTCCGTTCCGTTTCAAGCTGCTGGGAATATATGGGGGCAGAGTAGCACCACACTGCTCTCTGATTGGCAAAGGCAAATAAGAATAAACAGAGATAGAATGGGGATGGACCGTGGGGACAAGCGGTCCCCCACTATACATACCTTCTTTTTTTTCAAACATATACGAAACGAAGCCGTTTCGTTAACTTTTTTTTAATTTTTTTTTTTTTACCAGATTGGGTTCTGCTGCCTTTCAGAAGCAGTTGAAAGAGCATTGGCTATTTTTTTTTTTTTACCAAATTGGGTTATGTGGCATATTGGTTTTAGAAGCTGCCTTGGCGACAGCGCCTTCAGTGGGGGCTCTGCTGTTGCAGAACCAGATCAATTTGAGCAATTAAGCAGAAATAGAAAAATCTCAGTGGGGGCATCCGCCCCTATAGGCCCATGGTAGCTCTGCCCTTGGAAACATATAAAGAGTCTATTACTCTCGTACTTAACTGTAGAATTATCAGAGAGACGGGCCATAAGGCCCACTTCCAACAACATCGATATTGTCCCCAACTTGGTAATTACCACATGCATAACTCGTCAGGTGTTGGGGGTTTTATCACAAAAGGCCTCGGTGTTAGTTAGAGTGGGGTTAGGATATTTAAACTATTACTTATCTTTTACTACGGCCGATGTGGGACATTTCAACAGGCCCCCTCACGTGGGACCCAATTAGTGGGTCACACGTGGAAGATCCACACATCGGCAACCATGTGGAGCCAAGGGGACTCACCCTACACGCAGGGCCAAGGGACCCACCATCATCGCACGGGGCCAAGGGGATCCACCCATCACGTGGCAGTACAGTACGGACCCGCTCCTTAGCTCTGATACCATGTAGAATTTTACAGCTTAATTTTCATGTATTGCATGATTTGATATATAAGTACATACATCTACTCTAACAAAACTGATTGTCACAATCTCAGCAATCCATCATTTCATCCTATAATCCGAACACTTTTAACCATTTAAATTAACAGATTATTAGATATTATTGGACGGTTTGAGAAATTATTGGCCCTCTTATAGAATTATTGGATAAACTTAGTTTAGTGGGTGTTGTTGGCCAAAGGGACCCCAAAATCTAGGTTTGTCTTCTTGAGTTTGACCAAACAAGAGTGCTCCACAAAGGTAACAAAAGAATATAATAGGTCGCGTTCAGTGCATTGGCAGGGGTAGCAACCTTTTTACATACTTAAATTAAACTTGTTGATGCTAATAAAGTAACTAATTTTGATTTTTTAAAGAACAACTAATTAATATCTTATGGAACGGAGAATGTTACATGGCTTAAAAATGACTCCAACATATATATCATATGTATATTAGGGCATGCAGCACGTGTGGTGGCTCACGACTGAGATATTGCGCAGCAAACGAGGCACGAGGGAGGGAGGGAGAGGGTGGAGGGAATCATGGAAGGAAAGGAATTAAGGGACCCCAAATCCAAAGCAGCTGTGAGGAAGAAGAAGCTGAAGAGAGAGAGAGAGAGAGAGAGAGAGAGAGAGAGAGAGGTAGATGCCAAATGCGTCAAGCAACATCCTTAAGTTTCCTCTCTCACTCTAATCCCATTTATAGTTCGTTACGCTAAATTCTCACAAATCCCTAAGTTTACTAAAATATATATTTCCCAATTTTAATTATCTTAGGAATGAGAGAATGATGGAATTTTACGCCACCTTGAGCTGCCATCTTGTTATTTTAATTAGGAAGAAAAATTGCTAAAAGGACTCTCTCAAAAGTGGGGATCTTAATAAGCTTTCTGTCACCTCATAATTTTTACCATGTTTATATTATTGACACGAAAATTAACGTTGAACTATGAGGGGACCGAAAGATTCATAGAGAGTTCCACTTTTTAAATTATTATCATAAACTATAATGCATGCATGGGGTTCTTGTTGCGGTCACATGCATGCAGCTACTTATAATTTTATAAAAACCCTACGTTTTAATCCCTTTTCTTTGGTTACAAAGGTTATGATGGAAAAGGATAAATTCTGATTTGTTTGGTTTGGTTATTTAAGCAAGTTTCTTAGCTGGAAGCGTGGAAATATACTTAGACCTCAAGAGAATAAAAACGTGAACAATCAGATATTACAGTGGTTAAGAGTGTGGCATGTCATCTCGGTTTATTATTGACATAAGTTACAATTTTCCCTTACGTTTGCTTGGAAAAATAACTCTAAATAAGTCATCGTGTACGGTGTAAAAATACCGTCTCCCATCAAATATTGCATAAACAGTTTCATTGTTTTTAGATAAATTGTAATAAGCTTAAAGTATTTAAGATTTGTATAGGTTTAATTTTAATTAGTCAAATACATAATTTTGATATATACAAACATGAAACACCTTCTCTACCCTAGGATGAGAAATGGATAGATCACTATATCAGTGTTCCACCCACTCCACACATCCTCAATCTTATCTGATCTATAAGCAAACCAAACAGGAAGTAGAGTACCAAATTCTTGAAGTGGAAGAGTGAAAAGCTTTCTATCCAATTAATTCTAATATCTCCCCACGTGGAGTTATTCAATTGGCTGATTCAAGCATCGAAGATAACTTACAGGTATAGCTTGAGTGAGCCCAGCCGACCCCAGGAGAGACAGTAATTACTATACTTAACAAAAAATAATGGCCATAGGATATTAAGATGTGTGTGGGAGCATTATGACTATTGTGCAGCCTCTTTTCGTTTTCTTTTGGTTCGGTTTTTTTCTTCATTTTCCTTTTTCTTTTGTGGTGTTGGAGTTCACTTACCATGCACGTAAAGGCGAAATTGTACTTGTCCCAGAACTAGGAAGCATAAAGCAACCAGTTACTCCTTGCTTGCACGGCGAAGCAGTGAGCCGATGGATTTGCATGATTCTTGAATGTTATCCTTTTCTGAAAATTCCAATACAACGCCTCTGAAAATTACAGTACAACCCCTGCTCTTTATCCGTGAGAGAACTTTCAATAAGACTGCATGATTAGGATATCTCTCATTTGTGGTAAAATTAGCATGAGATCGTGTACAAAATATTTTGTGTTTTTGTGTTAATTATATACTACATGGTTGGATGCTCGTACCTAAGTTTTTGTTCTCAACTACAAACATTAATATCCATCCATGGATATTTATATCATTCAAAAACCTTCCACACTAAGTTAAATCAAAGTAGAATCATGTGAAGCCAAAATGCCAGAGAATATCATAGTTTTGTAAGAAGTATCATATGAATGACATGATCACTCACCCGTACTAAGATTTATCTCTGCAACTCCAACAATGAACATCCATCCACGATGTCTATATCATTTCAAGGACCTAATTGTTGAAATGTCCCACATCAACCGTATCAATGAGAAAATAAGAGTTTAAATATCTTACCCCACTCCAACTAATACCGAGGCCCTTTGTGATAAAACCCCACACCTGACAGATTGTGCAGGTGGTAATTACGAAGTTGGAGACAATATCGGTGTTGTTGGAATGTGGGCCATATGGCCCGTCTCTCTGATAATTCTACATGCTATCAAAGCAGGTTTAGTCCTTCGGGGTATAATCTGTTCTTGTTGGTATCAGAGCCAGGGAGCTGGCCAGTACTGTACTGCCACGCGATGGGTGGGTCCCCTTGGCCCCGCGCGATGATGGTGGGTCTCATGGCCTCGCCTGTAGGGTGAGTCCCTTAGCTCCATGTGGTTGTGGTTGTCGATGTGTGGATATCTCACGCGGGACCCACCGGGCCATACGGCCCACATTCCAACAACATCGATATTGTCCCCAACTTGGTAATTACCACCTGCACAATCCGTCAGGAGTAGGGTTTTATCACAAAAGGCCTCGGTATTAGTTGGAGTAGGTTAGGATATTTAAACTCTTCTTTTCTCATTGATACGGTCGATGTGGGACATTTCAACACGCCCCCTCACGTGGGACCCAATTAGTGGGTCACACGTGGGATATCCACACATCGACAACCACAACCATGTGGAGCCAAGGGGACTCACCCTACACACAGGGCCATGGGACCCACCATCATTGCGCGGGGCCAAGGGGACCCACCCATCGCGTGGCAGTATCCCTAGCTCTGATACCAACAAGAGCAGATTATACCACGAATGACTAAACGCTCTCTAATGCTAAGTTGGAGACAATATCGATGTTGTTGGAATGTGAGCCGTATGGCTCGTCTCTCTGATAATTCTACACTAATTTCTCATAAAAGGTTGTCAAAACAGAGACTGAGAGAGAAATAAAGCTTAGTCATGGTAGTTTGATGAATTGTCACACGAAGTGGCAGATGGTGGAGGCAACGTAAAAAGAGTTGCACCTCAGGATAGGCGTGAGTGAGGTGGCGTGTGAATCCACATATACATTTTATTAAATTTAGCTTCCAACTTGTGTCACTTGTGGGGAAGAAGAATAAAAAGCAAGACCATTACTCTACTCACTCACATGGTCTAAAAGCCCGGTCAAAGCCTGTCAGTTTTGACTTTTGGGAAAATATGCATTGACGTGTAACAATCAAGTGCAAGTTACATGATTACATCTACGGCTCACATTACACGTGCATGGCAAATCCACCGCAGCCTCCAGCTAGGGTTTCGGTCAACATGCAAATCTACTCGAACCACTGAGGGCGTTTTAGTCTTTTGGAACGTAAGAGAGAGGGTTTTCCACTGTGGGTAATCATAAGCTTCGGATTCAAAACTAGGAATGCATGAGAATGCCCGACCACCCACGATTGAAGGACTTGACTACAATGCGACTCTTGTACACAATCTTATTCTTCAATCACAGTCATCCGTAGAATAAATATTAGTGGGCAATTTTCGAGGGCACCCCACCAAAAATCTATTAATGTTTAACCACAACGTCGTGCGATGTTGTTAATTTATTCATATCATAATACCTTTTTATTATATTAAAATTTGAATTCTTTAGTGTAAATCATGTCGTCCATTCATATATAACATCATGTAATGGTCAAGAGCTAGTTACCCACGTCACTCTAAGTGATATTTACAAGACTATTTGGATGAGTATAGGTCGTGTTGAGAGTAAATTGCCCACCGAAAAAATAAGAATCTTTATATGTGTGTACTTAAAGTTGAACTACTTTCCACATTATTAATTAATTTTAAGATAAAATATCGAACTTTCTTCAACAACAAGATAATCGCTACATTAAAAATTCTCTCCACAACCAGTACACATGTTAAACAAGCCAATACTAGCTTGATCCATACTCAACCGTGGCAAAACTCAACCGTCACGTGTCCATGCCTTGCATTTCAATATTTCACTTCATTTCATTTCTTCTCACTCAACACCATTTACGATTACGAGGGTCCCTAACTTCTGGCAAATGCGTTAAGCAACATCCTCTGCATTGTCTCCTTCAAATTCCTCTGTTTAGTCAGTGCGTGCTTTGCATTCTTTTCTGTTTTTATTTTACACATAAATTAATTAGATTTCTTTCTTTTTTAAGACTTTTAATTTAATTAATCAAGTTGGTCGAGTTTTTGCAGGTTCCGAGGTACGGAATGAAGAATAGGATTGACATTTCTCTACGTCAAACCCCCTCCTCTCTAAAATATCGCCATATAACGAAAGTTCATGTCATGACCTGGCTTGTGTGACTCTAGATAATCTTATCATTATTATAGAGAGATTTTTCAGCATGCTCGGAACATAAACATGCACGCCATATGTCATTATATAAGTGAATGAATATTTGAAAAAAAACTTACCGACCACTTGTATAACAATATATGACGTATCACCCTATGTTCGAGTCGTATTGAAATATGTCTCGTAAAACACAGCCACATGTATGTATATTTATTTTGTTAATACACTTAGAAGTAGAATTTATGAAGTATATGTATGTTGCATACTCATATTGTAACAGCCCGTCCCGGGAAATTGTTTTCGAAGATGTGAAATGACGAAATTACCCTTGGAAATTAAAAGTGTGGTGAGTGTTATGTATTTAAATTGGACAAGTTATTTTCCCTAAGTGTTAGACCTAAGTGAACTAAAGGACCTTGTTTTGTTTGGTTGGTAACCAAACTAAGACCACATTCATCCCCTTTCCCCATTCTCTCTCTTCTCTCCCGTACACCCTCTCTCTCTCTCAGACACTCTCTCTCTCCCTCTCGGTTTGGTACGGACAACACCAAAACCTGTCAAAAACTCACGGATCGTGGTCAAAGAGGACACCATTGTATTCCTAAGGTGGATACGAATCGATTGGTACTAGTTTCAGGTAAGAAGGCTTTCAAAAACCCGTAGAACCATAACCCCCTCCCCCCCCCCCCGGATTTTGTCACTATTCATGCTCACGTAAAACCTTGTGTTTTTGGAGATTTTAAGCTCATATGGAGCTTAAGGAGGTCCTAAGGAAGCTCGGAGTGGTTTGTTGGAAGGTTTTCGACGTCAGAGGACTGAGATCGAAGCATTTCAAAGTTTGCCGAATTATCGAGCTTCCTCAGGTAAAATCTAATGGATTTCGAGCTTTGAAACTTGTATGGTTGTGTTCTACATGTTCGTAGCTTCATTTTGGTACCAATTTTATGAAATATGGTTGAAAAATGAGTGAGAAACCATGTTTGGAAGTTTACCCAGAAACCGGCGACCGGCGACTCGCCGGAGAAGACAGAGCATATTCCGTTAAAGTTGACGGAATATGCTAACGCCGTTAGTTAAGTTTAACGGTTACCGTTAGGATTTGACGGAATATTCCTGACGGCGTTAACTGACGCCGTCAGTGTGACTATCACGTGGCCGCGCATGGGGACGCGTAGGTCCGTGCACTCCTCGGCGCGTGAGGGCGCGTGGGAAGGTGAAAAATTAATTTAAAGATATGGGGATGATCCTGAGTTTGTGTAGATCACTGTGGTATATTTATATACCCAATTTGAGCAAAGTATGAGAAGTTATTAGCTAGAATTGTGTATGTGCTTAAAATAACGTTGTTATAGTTATTTCTCATATAGGTGAGACCTATCCAGAGGACGAGCATAGCCAGGCTAGACGTGGGGGTTACGACCTGACTACATTCCAGTGAGTGGGCAGTTATTTTCAGTATATATATATACACACTTGACGTTTTTCCCAAAAATCGTATTTAATGGAATGTGATTAAAACGCCATGTTATGCCTGCATTTTTTTAGCATATGCATTGTTATAATTATGCATATTGTTGCATGGTGCTGCGGAGGCCCAAGTAAGCTCAGGTGAGTATATTATGCTGGTAATGATTATGAGATAGTTGATGATGTTGTGATGCATATTGAGCTCATTAATCTGCACCCCAGTGTTAGTGCTCCCGCCCAGAGTTAGGGACATAGCTTCACATGATCGTTCACCTCCCGCACCACACGCTCACCTTGGATCCAAGATAGGTGCATAGTCTGTCGTATAGACCACTTTCAGTGGGTTCGACTTGTAGGTGACCCATGATTAGCGCACAGCCTTCATGTGATTGTAGCACTTGAGCGTATTCATCATACACCTAGCCTGTCGGTCAGACCATGTGAGGTGGTACCGACTTGTGTGCAGATATGTATAAATATGTTGAGATATGAGATTGAGATATGATTGAATTGAGCTCTAGTTTCTACCGTATAGATAACGTCAGGTGACTTCGGCTAGCAGATGATTTATATTGAATTGCATCACTTGGCTTATTATTTATTATATTGTGATATGGAGCATAGCATATACATGGCATACATACAAAAATGAATCTTGATATACTGAGCATGATTTGACTTATATTTACGTATTCTATTTTCTGGGAAAGTTATACTTGTTTTACGACGAGGAGTTAGTATATTCAAAGGAAAATAAAGTTTTATATAAGCGTTGTTTTACTGACCCACTCAGCTTTGTTTTGCGCCCCTCCAGGTATTAGGTAGCTTTGTTGGTGGCTCACGAGGATTCGGGTGGAAGTTCTGACAGTACATCATCCATGTAGGAATATTGGATACTGTTTAATTTAGTAACTTCTATGCTTGACTGCACTTAGACTTAATTATGCTCTGAAGGTGTATTAACACTTATTTCCTTTCTAGCCATTCTGGATGTTTGGTTTTATTCATTCAAAATTTCCTTATCTAAACATTTCCGCTTCGTGCATATGGCTTGCGTCACCCTCACGTGACGGCCAGCATGCCTCGATCTTGATCGAGTTGTGTCACATATTATAACAGGTAAAAAGAATTCATTACGTGACAAATTTCGTATATACAAAAAAAAAAAAAAAAAAATTTCTTTGTTATCATATGAGGAGATTCATTATAAGTATTTAGTTTGTCTCTTAGCTATATTATTTTCTTCCAACCAAATTTAGAATTTGTTTTTCTTCTTTTCATACTTAATACCTACACGGCAAGCTGTGCCACAACCACTTCAGTTCCCTCTACGTGTACTAAAGTTTGTCACAACAACTCATGTTTTTTTGTGGTACCAAAAGTGAGTCACAATTGGCAAAAGAAAATATCACAAGAAATGGATAACTTGGAAATCCTTGCATTTGATATTGCAGCTAAAAGCTAATGCCTTTATCTCCATATATGATAAGGTTGCCATGAAAAAAAAAAGTTTTAGCCTCAAAATTGTGCCACAAGAGTGTGGTGTTTATACAAGCCACCAAGTGTACTTATTGGGTTTTTTTCAGCTATATTAGTCAGGAGCTTCTTGTGGTCCCATATACACAAATTAATAATATTGGTATAAATATTTACGAATGCATTCGTTTAATTAATTTAATTAGTATTTGTCCACAATACTTTTTTTTTTGAGCGAAACGATAGCGGAGTAGTTAAATGTTAGATGTTAGATTAGCCACTGACGGGGTTTGAACCCACGCCGTCATGCAAGGGCACAACTCTTTTCCACCACTGTAGTAAAGGACCACCTGCATTTGTCCACAATACTTAAACCTTCTTGTTGCGGAATCAAATAGTGGTTAAATATCATTGTCAAATTAATTAAATATCATTTCATCTCTAACTGAATATACAAATTAAATTCAGATGCATTCGGTTTCTCATTTTCAATTTCAGCTCTGAGATTAAATCTATAACAATTTGTTTGTTCTTTTCGGATTTTTATAAAATAAATATTGAGTGAGGCGAGAATTGAACTAAAACTTCAGATGGAGATGCAGAAATAAATATTGAACTAAAACTTCAGATGAAGATGCATAAATAAATATTCTTAATCGAATGCGTTACGAGCTTTTTTTATTTTTTTATTTTGCTGTTAGGTAAAACATTTGTTTTGAGTAAAGAGTTGAAAGTAAAATCTCATCACGGAGCCAGGAGGTGGTGAGAGACCCGACAACCTGGGCGGGGGGCGGCTTCTCTGCCGTGCTTCGACAAGAATTCATCATGGCCCCAATACAAACGGTGTTAGTTAACGTTTCGTTAAATACGTTGACCAGTTGACTATATTATTTTATTATTCATCACATTCCCACGTAAGCAGAACAAACTACTGTTATGAGAGAGATTTTTCAGTGTGACGGACACACGATGGTGAGACATGTGCTTTAAAAAGTTAACAACTTAAAAAATAAAAATTTTCACCATTTACATAAAAACACGTAATGTACCACCCGTGTTTCCGTCACAATAAACAATTTATCCTATTATGATTGAGAAATTTTTAGTTGTGACGGAAATACGGATGGAACACCAATTGTTTTATGCAAGTGGTGGAAAATTTTAATTTTTAAGTTATTAACCTTTTAACACATATAACCCACCATTTATATAAGAACACGTGGTGTACACCTCATGCGACGGTCATATTTAAAAATCTCTCGGTTATATCGAATTGTGACACTCATGTGTTGAGCTTCAAACTTTGTCTTGCGTGGCAACTGAAGCACGAGCCAACACTTTGCCACCGATGGCCTAAAGGACTTCCACGTGTCCAGTGGAGAGAAGAGTCTTGCGTCAGCCAGTAGGGAACAATCAGCTGTCTCATAACTCCCAACAAAATGGGTCCCACCGTAATAGCTGCCCTTTAACAGATTCTGTCCAAATTTAACAGAGAAAGGTACGCTCTTATTCTTGAGAAATTATTAAGTAGTATTGTACTACAACGTCATCTGTGGTACTTTCATATAAAATTTGACATGTGTGCTATTTTATCACAGCTGAATTTATAATTTATTTTAAAAAATTAAAAATAAATTAAATACATGAAAAAAAAACCCTGCGCCGGCGATCCTACGCCCTCCGTGGCCGACAAGTCCCCATCTCAGTCCTCTGCCTCCACGGCTCCAACCCGACTTCAAGCCACTGGTGGCCATATCCTTATCTCTTCCCCTCTTTCCCTATACAGATCTCATCTAAGACTAACTCCTAAGAGAGTTTAGGGTTCATCCAGTATCATCAACACATGAACTTCTTCCCTCGCCGATTCTTCATAAACTACATAAAGCCAGTAAATTCACCCAATTAAGTGTTTTCCTAATAAAAACCCACTGAAAGGTGCTACAAAATTTTTAAGAGTCGTCGTTTTACTAACATCGCTGCCACCAAAGGTACTCAGAAATTGCACAAACGACAGCACCAAGATAATTAATGGATTGGGATTTCAAATTCGTTGTTATATTCATTGGGTTTTCAAATTAATACACCAATATGATTAATCCACAAAACACTTCAGTGGGTTTTCAATATGATTAATCCACACCACGGCCATGGCATGGAGGCAGAGGACTGGGAGGGGGACTTGTCGGGGATGGAGGGGGGCATCGCTGGTTTTTTCTCTGTTTTTTTTTTCAAGTATTTAATTTTTTTTTTAAATAAATTATAAATTCGGCTGTGATAAAATAATACACATGTCAAATTTTAATACAAGTACCCCAGATGATGTGGTAGTACCGTACTACTTAATAATTTCTCCTTATTCTTCCTGGCCTTTGTTGGAGCCCACCTTGTAAGCGGTGGCTTCCTCATTGGAATTGGATCCCCTTCTGAGCATTAGATGGGGATCCTACTGAGCAAGAAATGTGGACCATTTGATGAAAATTCAACGGTTACAAACATGGGAGTCCCTTTAAAGTTATAATAATTATAACCGTTGAATTTTCATCTAATGGTCCACACTTCTTGCTCAATAGGATTCTCACCTAATGCTCAGCAGGGGATCCAATTCCTTCCCCATTCATCTACCATCTCTTCTATGCCTTATGTGGCATCCATCTACAAACTCAGAATCATCATCTCCTATATGTTTTTTTTTTTTTATAGTATAAGCAATATTATACAAGAAAATTTTGAATTCGAGACGAAATAAGTTAAAAAGTTAGCCTTAATTATCATGGCAATCTACCATTTGCATACACAAATCACCATCATCTCCTTTATAACTAATGTGAAATCTGATTCACGTATTATAGGATGAGTCAACAACATAATTAACATGTGTCACTTGTATGTTATTAATTTGATAAAACAAATACATAAAAAATAATTCTGAGTGCGTTATAGTTTGTAATAATAACACCACTTAACGGTATTTTGGCTGGGCACTAAAAAGTACTAAATGTAAGCGGTCAATACAATATGCTTTTAATATTGAAGGGTTCGTTATGTACATTTACATTGTGATACATTGTATTTTCATGTTCTTATCGCATGAGTGGACTAGTAACAATTACGTACGTTATTATGTTCTCCTATTGATATGGTTAACCCTGACTTTTGAGATTACTGTCTCCCTGATTCGGCTTTAATTACTTTAAATTTTGATTGTATTGAAACTGGTTGTACTAGAGGCTTTTTAATGAAGTTATTTTCCATCAAAAAGATTTTCTCCCATTGATACTATTAACCAACTATTCAATCAAATATGGAATCACACTTGAAATGCACTCTAAGATAAAGTAACATGAAACGATGAACGTGAGTTAGGAGTGAAAACGAAATCACCGGCTGTAGTGGGATGTGGGAGGGGGCTAATTTGTTGTTGTGGTTTAATTTGCACGGCAGCTGATCAAGTGTGCTTTGCGTTGGTTTACTTACTTCATCATACTGCGAGACAAAGCTATCACGTGATGCATGCTTGGAGAGTTTAGAGGAGAGCCTTTGCTTTTGCCTTTTGCATGTCTCACATATATGTGTAGTAAATTTTATTTTACTACATCTTTTCCATTTACTTGCTTCTCAAACCATCTCAATACGTTTCCCAAAACATTTAAAAACTCAAAGGGTTTGGTAATTGACTAATTAATTGCATATAGAATACAACATTTTTTAATATTATTGGAAAAAAAAAGTAAGAGTTTTTTTTAGCTAAAATGGTTCATGAGATTGTTATAACTCTTCATTGTGACCCCTAAGATTTAAAGTCGATAGATGTGGTTTATAAGACTGTCTCTTGTAAATCATTTTGGTTATTTTGTGAAAATCTTAGGGACCAAAGTGAAGAGTTATGACAATTTCAATGATCATTTTGGATAAAAAGTCGAAAGAGTAATACTATTAATTTGGACACAAATTAATATACTTGTTCGCATAGTTTTTTTTTTAAAAAATTTGACGTATAATGGTAGACTCGTTATTTTTTTTAATAATGTATGAGCAAACGTGTTATTTTATGTGTATAAATAATATTATTGATAAAGAAGTATTCGTATTCATTCACTCTTTATCCCTAGTGTGGAAAAGGTATCACAAACCAGGGAGGAGGGAAGGAGGCCACCTCACACAGGTCTCCACCTTTGCTTTCAAATCCAATTACTTCGTGTTATCTTAGCTAAAGAGAGGAATTTCTCACTGCTACCGACCACGTGTCGTTTGCCCAAAAAGCCTAATCCGAATCCAAAGTGTGTCGAATGAAAAGATCTGCCGTGCCATACGAAGAGGAGTCGACGTCAAACAACTTGCATGCAAGCAAAATAGTGCAACTATATTATCTTTGACGTTCATTTGGGAATATATTAAGATCCTAATAAGAAGCACTCATTGCCGTTCATGCTATATCACTAAGTTAGGTAGGAACCAGATTAAGACAATGGATCATATTGTAAAGAAAAACATCACAATATTATCCAATGTATGATACAAACAAAAATGTATGCTTAATTAGTCTTTGTACACATTTAAAACCATGAAAATTGTATTTATCATTCTCGTAATCGTGCAAGTTAAACATGAAATCTAGGATGAAAAGTAGCTAGATACCAAGTGTCATTACACCAACTGATGAGGTGCTTTTTCAATTTTGTTTAGTTACTTAATTTAAGCAATGAGAGAAACCTCTTAACCAAAGGTTAGCAAATAGAAACAAATTTCGTGAGTAAAGAGCATCTTTAAGGGAGGTAGTAATTGGGCAGCAAAGTTAGACTTGGTATGCTACTGAGAAAAAACACATCTCCGATGGAGGTAGCAACCCAATTAGCAAATTAAAGAAATAGCAATTGAAAATAACAAACAAAAACAAAACATTATCTAACTGAGTGTGGTCGGCTGTATGAATGCTAAAACATCATTGTACTCAATTTTGTGCAAATCTTTCGTTAGCTCCAAGCACTCAATGACTTTTCTTAGAATCTCTTTGCAACAACGTGAGAGTGTCAAATGAGTTAATAAATGACACTTATATAAAATAAAAAAAATTGTTAATTTCTTTGGATAGATACTTATAACACTTTATTGTTTTCAAATAGGACATTGTGATATGGAAATCTTTGGTTGTTCTATTGGTGGGACCAATTTACAACTATTGACAGTCACATTGATCCTATATACTACTGTGCATTACATATAAGGAAATCCCTTGTGTACTCCGACTTACTGTTTCTGTAATTTAAAACTCCAGAAGCTATGTTAGTCAAAGCCACTTCTTCATTTTATATGATTGATTAGCAATCTAGAGAGAGAGAGAGAGAGAGAGAGAGAGAGAGAGAGAGAGAGAGGGAGGGAGGGAGGTAGCAAAGTAAGATACGAGATGGAAAATAATTGAGAAATCATGGAACAAGGCCCTGGCCATCCCACTCAAGAGACAAAAAACTAGAACAGAATCCGAAGATAAATCTTCTTTTAGGACTGCAAGAAAAAGACTCGAGGAGAAAAAAATGTAACACTGATGGCTCTTGTCTTTGACTACTTCAAGTTGAAGGAATTGAATTTTTACGGAATTATTTTTAATTAATCACTTCACGTACGCACAACACCCCTACTTGTAAGTAAAGAAACCAACTAATTTCATTCCCAGCATTAATTTGGAGATCATGCTTATCACCTAGAACGATATATGAGCTTGGTCAACCACTTGATAATATTTGTGCCTAAAAAAACTATTTAACTAAACTCCAATAATTAACGTCAAATCGTTTTTGCTAATCATATCCTGCCGGCCACCTCCAAACTGATTAGCTTCTTTCGAATTAAAATTTTGTAAATCTACTATATATAAATATTGGATTTGCTTGCCTTTAATTTTAAATTCAAATATTCTAGTGGTACTATAGTTGCTAATCGTTTCTTTTTAATTTTATTTTGCTGTTTTTGTTGGCTTGAAGTCTATCTCAGTTGCATATAGATTCTTACCGTACATAAATCTCAACCCACCACCTTACAAGGGAAAAATATTGCTAGCTATTTTCTTGCATATTACAAACATACTTGGTTAGATTTTTGTTAATTAGTAGGTTTGTTTTATAAGTGTTAAGCAATAATACTCCATTGATCCATTTTCATAATCTCTTAGTAATGGACTCGAGTTAGACACTCTTTGGAAATTCAAACCCCAAAAAACACCGGTCAAATCGGACTACATTAAACCATTAAGTCTTACACTAACCACAAATCAGTCAGGGTTTCTTTTGATTGTCATTAACATTAAGTTAAAATGAAAAGAGCAACAAGTTTTTTTATTTTTTATTTTATTTTTTATTTTTAATAAAGATAAAAGAAAAGGAGAGGATAATTATCTATCTCAATTCACGCAAGAATTGGTGCAAGCGAAAGAGCAGAGAATAAGTAAAAGTTCACTCACTTCCATGTGGCTGCAGTTGTAAGTGAGTGAAATGGATTAGCCTTTTGAGTCTTGACCAATATTCCAAGTTAACCCTAACTCTCGAACGAAATCGGCTTCGTTGATCGCTGGTGCCACCGATAACCCTAGCTGCACAATCACCTTCGGCTGGTTGGCCACAACACCACGGCCCACCCTTTGTCCCTACGGTGTACGGACCCCACCCCACACCTACGCTAAGAAAAATTTTCAGTATCCAGAAAACATGGCTCGGTACATCAACTAATACGGTTAATTAAATTTTTTTTTCTTCAAGTTTTTACTAATTGTATCATTACACTTAATGTAACGGGCCGTCTTCACAAATGTTTTTTTAACATGCTAAAATTAGGGTCCCACGTCCCCACTTAATGTAAGGAGGAGACACGTGGGTCGTACCGTGGTATGAAAGTATAACATGAGTGGTCGACATCACTCCTTGAGATCCACGTCACTTCCCAACTTACTCCACCTCTTTAAAACTGCCCTTTTCTTCTGATTGAAATTTGTTAATTAAGATTAGGGCGTGACTAACTCATCCTCTCACGTTAGGGTTTGGAAAGATTACTGGTACCACCCCACTACGCCCCACATACAATATAAGTCCACAACTACAAATACAACTACAACATATTCATATTGATTGTACTGCCATTGCCTCTTTGAAGAGTCAACTTCACGAAAATGTCACTCCTGCGCAGACTTTCACATATTTTAGTTTTAATTTTTCATCTTGTTCATTTTTTCCTTTATTTTATTTTATGAGGAGATATGTCAAATATATAGATACATTACGTTATTCGAGTTGTGAATTAAGACTTTTTATTTAGTGAGATCATGTTAGATTGTAGAGTGATTTAGGTTTCATTCGATTCGATTTTTTTCTAATAAAAGTCAAACTGAGATTATTATTTGGTTCAGCTTTCTTCAATTTTTGTTCAGTTCAGTTTATTTTTTTTATATTTATATTTAGATTCAGTTCAATATTTTTTAAAACCTGAAAATTGACAATAGTTTTGGATTTGGAACTTAGCTGAATTGGATTTCTAAATCCAAATGGCAACCTTTTAGACCTGTACTTCTGTCTAAATACCAAAAATATATTAAGATTTATTAATTAATCAACTCGATCCTCCCGAAAAACCAGTTGCTTCCCCATGCAATTTTTGTTTCTTTTCACAGAGAGATCAGAATTTTGTGTTTTTATAATCTGCAGAATATAGATAAGAGTACTAGATAAATTTTCACAAGGATTATTACTGATTGATTTCATGAAGTCCAATAGCTGCAGGTTCCTAATGGAAAATCTAATCAGAAGGCTCCTGCCAAAATCCATTTCATCTTAAGCAAATGGAAATAAAAATCAATAACAAATCTTTAAGCTAATTACGTATGTACAAAGAACAAATCCACAGAACAACCGACCAGCAACCCTAATCCCTAATTTCCACTAAAAACCCAATTCAATTTGAATAAACCCTAATTTTATCCTAATTAAACTCATATATACCTTTCTTTCAAACTTCAAGTAATGCTAAGAGAGAGCGCGCCTAAGCGAGGATGAGAGAAGGGCAGAGACGCGAAGAGAGAGACGGCGTCACGGGCTGAGAGGACAGAGTATCATGGTATCGAGTTTGGAGTGGTGTATACCGTGAATTGGTTAGGGTTAAGGTTAACATGAAACCACGTCGTTTTAAGTGGGTTTAGATTCGATTTTCAATCCCCTAAAACCGAAATTGAACCAATAGAATTCGGTTTGATTCGATTTGTTTCTTTCTGGTTTCAGTTTGGTGCTCGATTCATTTTTTTTTCTTTCGATTTTCTGTGTTTTAAACCCACCCTTATTAGACTGCAACATTTTAATTCATAACCTACCATTATAACGTGTCAGATATCTAATGAGAGATAATGACATATCTAGTTTACACATTCAATCCATATTTATAAAAAAGAAAACCAAATTTAGTTCTTTGCTCATACTCTTAATAAAATAGTTTAGAAAGAATGCAAGTGTACAAGTTCATGTTTGGATGTGAATATTATACTACATCAACTTTCATGAACTCTAAAATATTTTAGTTGATGAAAAAGAAATGAATAAATTCTATTTAGGCATGGTTAATCAATAGGTATTTTGAGTTTCTTGTTTCATTAAGTTTCTACGAAAATCACAGCAGGGGTGATTAACTAGCTTTCCTGTCAAGAAAACAAAACCCATTGGCTTATCGGCTATATCCTTTGTAGTTTATGCTTTTGAGATTATACATATCAACGTCAGAATTAGAGATTACGAGAGAAATTAGAATAATTAATTAGAGAACGATGTAACCGCAGGCCGAAGTTGCTCAAGTTTTTACGTTTTTATTTCTGTTTTCTTTTGGTTCGATCTGGACGTTTCGTTCCTTATGCGACCACAAATCTCCATTTTTCAAGATTCTTTCCCTAGTATGTTTTCTAAAGAGTTATGATTAAGTTCTGCTTAGTTATCTGTTTAATCAGTCTAATGGTATGGTCAATACACAAATGTCCAAAAGAGAGTGCCAAATTCTTGACTTTGCATTTGGGATTCTTAGAACTAAACCATCAGAATGCTTCCTCAAATTATCCAAATTACGTACGTGATTATTCCTGGGTGTTGTTACTAGAAAGCCGCCAAGTAAAAATACGATACAACTCCAGTTTTATTTTTATTTTAACTTTTTAATAAAATAGTCTTTAAGATTGTCATAGCTTTGTAATTTTTTTTTTAAGATTTAAAATCGATAGGAGTGGCTTCTGAGATTGTCCATCATCAATCATTTTGGTCATTTTGTAAAACGTCTCAGTTAAATTGAAGAAACCACTAGTTCAAGTAAAGGGGTTGCTTTGACAAAAATCCCCTCAATTTAACGGAAATTTTCATAAAATGACTAAAATGATTAACGGTAGACAATTTCAGAGCCCAAATCTTTCGATTTTAAATCTTATAGACCATAAATAAAGAGTTATGCTAATCTCATAACCATTTTGGATATAAAGCCTTTGATTTTTTCTAACTTTTGGTGTGTAAAAACGAGAGCAACTTGTATAAACCTATTCAAGTCGTCTTGGTCAACCAGTGCAGTGTAAATTAAAATTTAAACATGATATTATATTATTAGACAAAAACTTTACGAATCCGTTCTGTTTTTTTTATATATGTAAGTTTTTAATTCACGAGTAAAAATAAATGTGAAATTGTTGTTCATGCACAGTGAAAGTATGAAAGCATGGGCATTGACTTGACTTGAGAATGGTAGCAGCAGTAAGGTGTAAGGGTTTATTTACTTGTCATTATGAATATGGCTGTGCACGGAGGAATGGGGATCGTGTCTCCGATTTTTGCCGTAGCCATTTAGTTTTGTTGCAGTTTTACGGCGCCGTTGCTGTTTCCGTAGGTTGTCGGGGGACTGTTGGGGCTAGCTTGTGATTGAAGTCTTCAATTTACAACTTGACCTAAGAAAACTTATTTGAGAAGAGGGGCATAACTTTGTATGTACAGATAAACGCTCGTAATCATTAAAAGTACGATGTTTATCTTCTCGATCATTGAGGTTAATAGAAACCTTAACGGTGTAAGTTATAACCTAATTATTGAGTTTTATACTTCAATTAAAATGGAAGATTTTTATTTTTTTCGGCATTAAAATGTATTGAGATCTCAATCTCGTAACATTAATCTCATGTAATTTTTTTTTTGTTAATGCATTGAAATGTTTAAGATGCTATTAGCTTAGGTTGAACTTGGAAGATCTTTGTGTACACGAATTCGGCCTGAAGTCTTTCCCTAGCTTCATCAAATAATGGTGTTACAGTTTTGGATATAGAAATTGACATCACCTAATTCTTCGTTTAGTAAAGTAGAACTTATATTATGCTAGTATGGACTAATAAAAGTAAAAAAAAATACATTGTAAGCACTAACTAGTTTAATACGTTGTTAACTACTTGTTTATAGGCGCATTCTATAATTTCATTCTATTATTCGGATATGTTAGTTCTCATT
Source organism: Heteromeles arbutifolia (assembly GCA_024362995.1). Lineage (NCBI taxonomy): Eukaryota > Viridiplantae > Streptophyta > Magnoliopsida > Rosales > Rosaceae > Heteromeles > Heteromeles arbutifolia. Next base: position 29,752,104 of record JANCRC010000006.1, read on the forward strand.
CAAAGATGTTACTTTCTGAAACTCAACCAAATCCAACGTAATTATCATATAATCCAAGAGTCTTAAAATGTTAAAAATACACTTAAAAATTGCATGTGAAATATATCTACTAAAATCCCGAGAAGTGCCAATTTGGCTTTTCATTTCTACTGCATCGCTTTGGGTAATCGGGTAAATACAATTTGCCAATAAAACCACCATAAGATATATAAACAAGCAAATTTTTTGTACCATGTCTGTCACATCCCGGCCCGGGCTCCATCACATCCCGGGCACGCATCTACCGTAGCACGATATTGTCCGCTTTGTGCCCTAATGACACTCTCACGATTTTGTTTCTGGGAAGTTCTTGTGTGAGTTCCCATAAACAAAACCGTGAGGGTGTGATTGAGGCCCAAAACGGACAATACTATGCTACGACGAAGACGTACCCGAGATGTGGTGGAGCCCGGACCAGGATGTGACAATGTCAGCAACAATGTGTTGGCAAAAAATATTTAAATGGAATATTAAATATTTAAAATAGAATATTTATAACACCAGCGAAAAAAAGAGAACAAAAAACACACACGTCAACCAAAAAAAAAAAGAAGAGATAAATCCTAAAGAGAAAAGATCCTCTCCGGATCCCTTCAACAAGATCATCGGATCAAGTGATCTGAGTTTTTGAAATTTTTTTCTAACCGTAAAAAAATATTATAGCTTTTAAGGGATCAAAACAGGTATGCTGTTGGATGAAATTTTAAAAGTCCGGATCACTTAATCCGATGACCTTGGTGAAAAAGATCCATCCTAAAAAGACAAATAAAACAAAAGAAGAGTAACTGAACCTGTGTTAGTGCTGATTCATCCGTGTGACGTTCATTTGGCTGATTTTGCCACCTGAGTTTGTTGAAACGACCACGTTTATCTCCCCACTCTCACGGCCAACACGTCCCCGTAAAGCTCCCAGAAACAAAGGGGCGCGGTGTGGGGTCAAAGAGTAAAACCCACGCGCGAGTTCAGTGCTTTTAACCGCGGGTGAAATTTGGAAATACAGAAGATTAACCCAAGAGTAGGTGTTTTTACCGGTAACAGAAGTAACTGCCTCCGTAACGACTCGGAAGATAAATATGTATTTTTAGGAGTGAAAAAAAATTACAGCCAACAAACAGTTAAAATCGAGATAAGAGGGAAGAAGGTGAAGAAAGGCTCTCTCTCACCTCCTCCTTCACCCTTCTCTCTCTATCTCTCTCCTCTCATTGGGTTCGGGTCGGGTTTAAATACTTGAATTTTGCGGGTCTTAGGACAAGAGAGGGAGTGAAAAGCCAAAACGAACCGACGAGGGACAGACGAACGGATCTGGGTCAACTCCGTTTGACCGTAAATACGAGAAACTCCAGGGGCGAGAAGTTGTAAAAAGGACGTTATGTTTATTAAATGTGTAATTTAGGAGTCGCTTGAAAGTGTATATATATTTATTTATTTATTTATTTGTTGGAGTGGCTGTGTGTTTCTTTCTCCTCGCTTTTCTCTCTCTTCGTATATAAAGACCTTCACTCGGCTTTTTATTCATTTGTAAGAGAAAATATGAGGACCAGGGGCGGCGTTTGTTATCCGAGAGTTGGAGGCAGCGGCGGCGGAGACGGAGATGTGTGTTGTCAGAGGAAGAGGAAGAAGGAATTCGCCGGAGGAGAGCGGACGGTCTGCCGGAAAAGGAATAGATTCTCGCCGGAGACGACGACGAGCTCTTCGGCTCCCGATTCGTTCGATGCTTTGCCGGACGACCTCCTCATTCTTATCCTCTCGAAACTCAGCGCCACCGCTAACACGCCCGCCGATTTCATCAACGTCTTGATAACGTACGGTCTACTTTGTATAAATTTTAATTTGATTAATTTGTATAAGCTTGGAGGTTAATCGCGGTTAGTTAGAGAAACGTGGTGGGAGTGTGTTTTGAATTAACGGAACTGACGATTTGATTGGATAACAGATGCAAGCGGTTGAACGGCTTATCTCTCCATTCTCTAGTGCTCTCCAAGGTTAATCCCAAGGCGTTTATCCTCAAGGCCAAGAACTGGTCCGAGTCGGCTCACCGATTCCTCAAGCTCTGCGCCGACGCCGGCAACACCGAGGCCTGCTACGCTCTCGGCATGGTCAGTTCACTCCGTAACCCTTCAAATTCTCATTCAATTTCATTTAATTACTTGTTTGATCGCGTTTTATGAACATTTCGCGGCATTATTATTTATTAATTATTTTTGTTCATTTATCTCTGCAGATTCGCTTCTATTGTTTGCAAAACAGAGGAAGCGGAGCCTCGCTCATGGCCAAGGCGGCGATTGGCTCTCACGCGCCGGCGCTCTATTCGCTTGCCGTCATTCAATTCAACGGCAGCGGGGGCTCCAAAAACGACAAGGACCTCCGGGCCGGAGTGGCGCTATGCGCGCGTGCCGCGTTTCTCGGCCACATCGACGCGCTGCGAGAGCTCGGGCACTGTCTCCAGGACGGTTACGGAGTTCGTCAGAACATAACGGAAGGGCGACGGTTTCTCGTGCAGGCCAACGCACGTGAACTCGCGGCGGTTTTGTCCTCTTTGGCAGTTTCGGGAGTCCCCATGCGCCAGTTACTGACGTGGACTCCACTCCCTCATCCGCACCCTCATCCTCATCCGCAGCTACGGCACCTGACCGGGTCGGGCTGCCCCCTGCTCAGCGACTTCGGGTGCAACGTTCCGGCCCCGGAGGTGCATCCGGCGAACCGGTTTTTGGGAGAGTGGTTCGCTGCTCGGAACGGTTCGCCCGGACCGGGTTTGAGGCTTTGCTCGCACGTGGGGTGCGGGAGGCCTGAGACTAGGAGGCACGAGTTTCGTCGGTGTTCGGTGTGTGGGGCCGTCAACTACTGCTCCCGCGCCTGCCAGGCACTTGATTGGAAGCTGCGCCACAAGGCCGAGTGTACCGCCGTCGAGCGGTGGGTGGATGAGGAAGGTGAGGGTGCTGACGCTGACGGAGCTGTCAATGGTGGCGATGACGTTATGGCTGAGAGTTAAAAATTAGACCGTGAGGGTAACGGCAGGAAAATGTGAATTGAAGACGGGAACGGAAAGGGCAAAAAAGCGAAACGGGGGCCGTTTTTGTGGAAATATATGTTAAGAAAATGGTGGCCGTTGGAAATTTTGTTCACCCTTTGTTACACAGAGGGGGATCTCTTGAAGGAAGTATTTTCTTTTTTCTGTTTTTGCCTTTTTTGTTCTTTTTTTGTACTACAGAGCAACTTTAGCCTTAATTTCGGTAAAGCAAATTTCCAAACTCATGAAAATTCAAATGTTCTGTCCTCTCCTATTCTTTTCTCCCTACGTTTTTTCTTTGTTCACTCTAAAATTCAAATGTTTCGGTTTCGGATGCAAGGTGGCGACCACAAGCGAGACCAACTGGGCCACAATCGAAATCAACTGACCTAAATTACGTATGCTTCATACATTATTCTGATTGTTCTTTTTTTCTAAATGACAATACACAACTGTCTTTTAGGTAGGTGCCAAATAGGTCATTATCTTTTTTACGAAAGAAAAATAATTTATACTAAATTTATCTAAATTACGGGAATGTGCATTCAAATTTGGATGCATATTTTCAAGTCAACTTAAGTAAACTCTCATCAACGAAATCGAACTTGTCATGCCAAATAATACCATTTAATAGTTTTATGGGGGTGAGAAAATGTGAATTTATGGGGTGAGAAAATGGCTTGACTTTAGGGTAAAGTTAAGATGTTCCTTATCTTGGATGTCAAATAAAGGAAATTAGATTCGAAATTCGAATTTACAGCTCAGAAGAGGAGAAATACTTTTTTTTATGCAAATATGAGTGCATGCAGAAGAAAGAAAGAGCACAAGCAATGAAGCAATGAGCAAGTTGTGAGGCAGACACCAAAAGGATGTGTTAATTATCGCACTTGCTTTTAGGTGGTCAAAAGGGGACAGAACACACATTTAAGTTATTGACCAAGAACAATAAGAACCAAGAGTTAAAAACTAAGAAAATAAATTCATAAAAGCTATTAGAATTCAAAAACAAAAAATATTCATTAGAATTACGATGTTGTGATATTCTATGCATTTACAACGGGAGAGGTTTTATGTTTGATAATCTGGATTAACTTAAATTATTTTACTTAGGGCGATCTTAAGCCAACAAAGTTCCCTACTTTGCGAGGGTCAGTGGGAAACTCGAACCCATGACCTTCGTCACAAAACATCAATATTTTTGTTGCGCCAAAGCTCGTCCTCAATTATTTTACCATCTAGTGGAAATATCGTTACACAAAAAACTTAATAAAAAAAAAAAAACTAAAAGGGGAATTGAAAGTAGTGGGAGTAGACAAAAAAGATGTGCAATTTGCAAGTGGTGGGCATTGTTGTTTTAGGGACTAGTCATTTATGTTCACAAAACCAAATCAAGTGGAGAAAAAGAGAACAGAAAATCAAAACTGCATCTCTCCTGGTGGGAAAGCACTTTTATGTATTTATTTATTTATTTTGCCCATTTTCTTTTAGCCTAGAAATTAAAATGATTGTTGGTGATTGCATGCCCAAAAACAACATATGATGTTGAGTTATGGTGGTCCAGGCCCAGAACATTAAAACACATTAATTGAGATCTGATGGGCGTGAAATTATAGCTCAGCAGCTCCATTTACTCTTTACAAAACCCAACTCCAGGCCCATTCTAACCACTGTAGAAATTTCTAGTGGTCTCAAGCCTGTAATTGTAGAACCGTGAGACATGAGGAAGAAGATGAATTGTCTTTGTGAAGAAGTTGAGTCGAACGACATCGTGTTTAAAATTTACCTAACAGTTTTGTTTGTTTAGTCGTTGTGGTTTAGTGAAACTCAGGAATGAGGTTCTAAAACAACCTAATCAAGTACTCTTTGCAGCCTTCTTCTTTGCCCTCCTTTTTTCTTTCGACAATTCAAATCATCTTACAGTTAAGCTACGTCAAAATCATCTTTCAAAGTCATCTTTCTCTCTATTAAATTCAATGGGTCTTACAATTTTGTGAAAGATTTATTCAATAAGTCAAGTTATGAGTTCAAAATGTTCTCAATACATATATGAAAAACCCTCTCTCAAAAAGAATTCTAACTCCGTCGGTAAACAGCGAGTTTGATGGAGGCAGATTGTCTGCCCTCCTTTTACCATAACCTTCCCATCCCCTCCTATTTGTGCGGTCACGGTTAAGCCACGTCAACATTTTATATTCATATTGCTTTTTGTCTTATTATCTCTATAAAAAAAATCAATATAAAATGTTGACGTGGCTTAACTGTGACCGCACAAAATAGTAGAGAATGGAAAGGGCATGGTATTAGGAGGGCAGACAATCTGCCTCCGAGTTTGATACCTAATAATCATGGTACTTGAGGTACAAGTAATTTACAGCTAAATGTTTGCTAGGCACTACGAATAGCAGGTGAAAAACCAGAGGGTATAGAGATGACCCAGTTTGTTGCTTTCCAAAGTGTAAGCAAAGCCCACAGAATTCATAGCTTCCATCTCTGAATTTTGGTCTACAAAACCAAGTACAAAATGACGATGACAACGACGAATCACTGCACAAAACAAGATCGTAAATTTGAATATTTTGCATCGTAATTTGGAAAATCCAAATAAATACAAACAAATTAAGAAAAAAGACAAAGGTTTAGCAACATAACTTCTATCTCTATGTCGATGTCAGACTGTAAAAATACTTTTGTCTCAAATGGATCATGCGTGAAACGTCACCATGTTTGTTGTTTTGCATTTTTTTAATAATTAATTAATATTTTGGTTGGAGTTAAATAACTTAAATCTGTATTTGCTTTTTTTAGTAATATGAAACAAAGTTTAGTGATGCAGTGGGATTTTTTTTTAGAATACTGAGAACCTGGTTCGGTACACCAAATATTATAATACAAGTGGTTGAATACGTAAAAAAAAAAATTCTAACTACTTGTATTATGACACTTAATATACCAACCTGTTTTCAACATGTTGAAAAATTTCTCCATGCAGGGGACCTAAAGTTTCTTCAAAAGATGGTGCACATTCAATGCCTTTCTGCCTACTCCAACTCCTTTTGAGTTTTGACTGCCCAAACAAGCAAACCGCAGAAGAAGATTAAGTGCTTTTGTATTGTATAGCAGTAGGCAGCTAGCAGATAACTTCTGGGTATACACTAGAGAAGCTCGGCTCAAATTCTTCTAGTGCTTAGTTGAATTGGGAATGGCCAGCTGTATTTCACAACCCAACAAATATTACATTCTAACAACTTTTCAAAATACAACAAAACAAAGTTGTTTGTGTGGTAAGCACCAAAACTTCAACTTTGGTTATGTTTTGATTGAATGAAAGACCCCTCAATCACCGAATATGTGGAAAAAGACCCGTCAATCACTCAATATGCGGAAAAACTAACTTACTGATGGAGTTTGGAGTTCAGCTGACGAAGATCGTTCATCTTACACTTAAGAAATCATGAATTCGATTTCTCCTCTTTCAATGTTGTATGTATTAAAAAAAAAAAAAAAACAATCATATCACACCACATATGTGTTATCCTATTAGTCTATGAGTGTTTGATTGATAGCTTCAGTGTGGTAGACCACTTTGCCACTGATAGAAAGAATACGACTATCATTCTCCCTCCTTTGTACTTGTAAAAAAGTAGTTTGAGATCAACACTTTTAATAAACAATTGAAATGGGTTTGTGAAATTATGACCGTCTTTCGTTTTGTCCCCTCTGACTGTGAATTCGATTTTGACACATATATGGTTTATAAGATGTGTTGAAGAGTGCATTTTCGCTCATCATCCTTAAGTGGTGGTAATGCTCACCATTCTATCAATTACCGTTAGAAGCAATTAAGTCTCAAAGTTTGTGTAGCAGATAGATTAAAACAAACCCATTCAACAATAATCAATAAAGTGGTGAGCAATAATATTTCTTAGGTTGATTTGCCACTTTGAGCAAATTAGTATGTTTGATATATCACTGAACAAAAAAAAAAAAAAAAAAATCATGAATTCGAAATTTGGGATAAGCACTTGAAATGGGTCCATACGCTTGTTTAAAGTGTTTGGCCCAATTGAAGTTGTAGGCTTCAAATCTTGTACAAGTCCAAAATCATCAAAATTGGGCCTCAATTAAATTAAAAATAGAAGTTGATAAGGCCTGATCCAAACAAAATACTTTTAATCCGCTGCTTTGCCAGTACGACCCCAAAAGTCGTTTGCCATACACTGTGAGCTGAGCAGGAAAGCTCGAATCAACGAACAGGTAAGCTTCACAATCGATTCTCCTCTTCAAATCTGTTGATATATTTGTTTAATTTTCTATATGATTCAGATTAATCATTTCTTAGATCGATTATTGAATCAATTTCTTCCCACATCTAAAATTCCCATTCCGCGACTATCCGATCAGTTTGGTTGCCGAGAAAATGCCAGAAGGGAAACGAAAATCCTACAATTCTCAGTGTATCTGAACGTAAATTTCCCCTATTGAATCCCAATAGAATAATCTAGTAGCTGAATCGTGTTTTGTATGAATATTTTGGATTTGTATAAGCTAGGGTTTGTGGAACTCTGAACAGAGCTTAGATTTTTAGGTTAACGTTGTTCAGGGACTGAGAGATGGCGTTTATAATGGAGTTTGCTGAGAATTTGGTATTGAGGCTAATGGAGGACCCTAAGGAGAGGGATAGGAAGTTCAGGGAGCACGTGTATGCGGTGAAGGACCGGTGCCAAAAGACCAAGGACATGTGGGCGCTGCCCCTCCGTCCCTACGGATTTTGGACCTTTGAGCGCCACAATTCGCAGCTCCGTTGGGATGCTCAGATTAGCCAGGTTGATGGCCGGAGGGATCCCTATGATGATCTCCTCGAACACAGCAATGACCTCGTCACCCCCAAAACTAAATGAGTGCATAAGGTATGCTTTTTCAGTTTTAAAGGCATTCTGTGTTTCTATTGCATTGTTCGGAATGTGTGGATGTTCTGCATTTGCTTTCAGTGGCCTCCAAGAGAATGGAAGCCGAATACGTCTTCATGCTAATTGCTCCAACGCATGTACCCAGGAGAGTGTGTATTGGCATTAGTGGTAGCTTTGTGCTGTATGTGTTGGTCATTGCTACAAGTTTCATGTTAATTAATCTAAATATTTCCGGTGAGAACCTTTCAATAAACTCATGGTTTGTATTGGCATGGGACATTGCTGGTCTTGCATGTGTTTTGATTTATATGACCCTTCTCTTTTAGGTAAGCCCTAGTTCTGTTGGATTGAATATTTTCATAGGTTAGGCACCGACATTTCATCTGTTTATGCAAATGCATGGTTTTATCTTTACGCTTATCCGCTTGCCACTTTTTGGTACGTAGAGAAACAGTCGGTAAGTTATTTTGTATTTGAACTTTCCACTATGTACATTTTATAGACGAGAGCAAGGGATTACATCCACCTTAGATTTTGTCGAAGGGCATCATCGAAGTTCAAATATGTCCTTTCGAGTTGAAACTAGAAGTGCTATCTTTTACGTTGGATTCTATTGTCGGATAAGCTCACTGTAATTGGGTTTTTTGGGCTTCCGCAACCTTTAAGAATAGTGCTTAAGATCTCAGGTTGACGAGATGAATGATATTTGATGCTCTCTTTCCTTGTTGCAGGTCAAGCCATCTGCATAATTCAGGTTGAGGCTTCTGTTGCAGTTGGGGATTTGGTGTTGTCGTAAAATATTGTTCGGTTTTAATGTTTATTCAAGATTGGTCTCTGTTTGAATAAGAGTCCCATGTACCTTCGGTGTTGCGGAAGAAAACTTTTAATGTGTTAATTCTACTAGTTTTCTGTTATCGTACAATCTTTGGGTTTCCATTGGCTTTAGTTTGGGATTATGCAGACAACACGAAATAAAAATTCGATTTAGTTTTTTTTATAAGTTTTGATACCTTAATCTTTGTAAACTAAAAACGTTACTTTCGTAAAGAAAGTGCTATTCACACTTATTTTTATCTTTCACACATCTTTGTTAATTTTTTATTATTGATTTTCAATTTATTTGATTTGATGATTGAAAATTAAAAAGAGTGAGACATAAAAATGAGTGTGAATACCGCTAACTCCTTTTGTAATTAGATAGTTTGGACTTGAAACAGGTGTCTCTTCCTATTATGATCCCCTTTCCTCCCTTCCTCTCGCACTTTTCGTCTTTTTGTCTATATAAAAATTTCAAAACAAGACAGTTGACGTAGCTTAATTATAACCGTTTAAATAAAATGAAAGATAACTGGAGAGGAAATAGAAAGAGAGAATCCTACTCCCTTGTATCCATGGAGTAGAACTTATACGAAAACGGTAGCAATGCATGTTGTCGAAATAGTAAGCCAACGGGACTTGCTCGCCCCTTACATATTTGTGAAGATGTAAGAAGCAAAGCAACATCGCCAAATAAACTTCCAGTTCCGGCAGATTGTCTGTAACCCATTCAACGGAGGCCTTAATATCCATCAGAACCAGACATTACCTTTCAACCAGAATCGGCACCAAAATCAGTATGTATCTAAACAATCGCACGCCAGGAGAAGGGTAAACGACCTTTCACAAACTGGGACAGAAGTTGAGAGGGTCTAGAAGTAAATTTACACAAGTCGCTAGCTAAGCTAAGTAGCTATCCACATATCTTCAGTTCGTCCACAACCCGCAAACCCTAAACACAAAACTCAAAACAAGACAGCTAGTAGAATTAAAAGACCAAATCTGATTCTTCCGATTCTTCAATCAGAATCGGAGGAATCAGATTCAGATTTGTGCTCGACGTGTGCAGCCGCATCTTCTTTCTTCTCCACCTCTCCCTTTTTAACCGCATTGGATATCTCATCGATTGGAACAAGGGGTAGATAGCCGAAGATGGCATAGCCTTTGCGGGTCATGTCCTTTACGGTGTGGTTGTATTTGTCAGACCAGTGAGCAGCGGTTGGTGCAGCCTTCTGTGCCACTGTGTGGACGGAAGGGTACTTGTTGAGTCCGACCCACAGCTTCACAGATTGGTTCAAGACAAAGTTCTTGCACTCAGTAGCTGCATAGTGAATAGCTGAGCGTGGACTGCCAGTTTGAGCCACTTTTACAAATTTCTGTCCCTTTTCCGCTGCTTTCTGGATCAAACAGTGCGCTTGGCTCGCAACCTGCTTAGCCACAGGTGGAGCATGCTTATCGAACTTGTCTGTAGCTTCGTCTACCTGTTGAAAATGTGATTAGTTCTTCAAGAATGTCGTACTGTGAAAATCTTTGCTCATACATGATACATATCAACATCTAATAAATCTCAATCAACATTGATCGTATATGTAAGCATGAAGAGAGCATCATAAAACCGCAGTGCGTATAAACTAAAACTCACTAAACACGTAGCTCAAAAATCAAGTTAGCAAATACACAAAAAGTAAACTAGTTGGATCAGAAGCATCAGTTATCCATGAAGATGTCAAAATCGCAGTTCACGGATGATCTTTCACTCTTATTACAATGGGATTCCGATGGGACTTTTCGGCATCAGGATACAATCCCAGACACAAAATACAACAACTACACCAGTAAAAAAACCCCTTTCACAATTCATAAGCAAACCAACATTCATATCCACCGATCAAGCACATCCTCATACAATTTCTACCATCTGTTCACAAAGGATACCAGAAAGACCATAATTAGCACTTCACTATTCCTTCGACAATCCGCACCAATCTTACATTTCGACTTCGTAATTTTGCAAAATCTAATTTGACATGCATAACTTTTCACAAATCAACAATCCCAGTTTCTTTCTTTCGAGTCAGGAAAAGAAGATAAGAGAATACCTTGGTGTCGAAAAAAGCGAGGACATCGTCAGGAACGCCCTTGAACTTCTGGTAAACAGGACCAACGACGGCGGTGACAGCACCCTCCACAGTCCCGACCGTCGATCTGAGCGGCCCAGAGTTCTGCTTAGCGTAATCGTACAGACTCGAAACGCACACCAGCGTTTGAATCGCCGCCACCCTCAGAAACCCTAGATGCTTCAGTTCCTTCTCCTTGCTGTCGATCTCTACCCCATTCTGCACACAAAAATAAAGAATACCAGATAGTTGGCAAAGATCCACGCAAACAAAACGCAAAAACAAATCCAAAAAATATAGATAAAACGACCAATCAGATGATCGGAAATTCAATTACATCGACGGTTGCCATTGTTTGCAGATTGTTTTTCAGGTTTTTGAGATTCCGGGAAGTCGCGACTGAAAGAGCCAATTGTACTGAAAGATCGAAAAATAGAGAAATGGTTTTATTTATAGCGGCAGGAGTTACGAGAGGAATCTGGTGCGTTCGTACGATGGACGGTGGATGTCGGATCTGTTTTGTTGTGAGTGGGCCCAGAGTAGGTCGACTAGGGGATCAAAATAAGGAGAAGAGATCCAGATGATCTTTTCCACTAAGACCACCGGATCAAATTATCCGAGCCTTTGAAATTTCATCTAACGGTCCAGCTGTTTTGATTCCTTAAAAGCTATAATAATTTTTTACCGTTCGATAAAATTTCAAAGGTCCGGATCACCCGATCCGGTGACCTTGGTGGAAGAGATCCGGAAAAGATCTCTTCTCCAAAAGAAGGGCAGTTTGTGGAAGTTTCGGGAAACGAGCCTGACGTAAGGAGTCTCGTGGCGGGTACCCAGTAGCTTTGCCTCCATCATGATCGAGTGTGACTGTGTGAGGCTGAAATGTTTTCTGTGGGCCTTGTCATTACATCGTACGTGGGTCCTACTACAAAACCACTCGTTCTAAGTCTAAAACTAAACGTACGCATTTTAGGGGAGAGATCTAAGAAACGTTGTCCTAAATTAATTTATTATACAGCGCAATGTAAAGAAGTTTCTTTTTATAATAAAATGATATTACTATTTGAACTTACACGTGAGTTAGAATTCGAGACACAATAAGTTGAAGAGGAGCATTTTTTTACATTGCTATTTATTATTATAAAATTGATATTTATCTTCATTTATAATTGAAATTTTTTAAATTTAATTCTAGTGAATGACGAGTTTATGTTAAATTATTATAGCTTATTCATAGTTTGTCTTAACTCAAATCTCTCACCCCTTAGTATGAATATATTGAGCAAATTGTAGCAATAGTCCCTCAATTTTAATCAAATTGGAGCATTGGTCCCTCAACTAAAAATTCATTATCATTAATCCCTTAACTCATCAAAATGGGTAGCTATGGTCATTTTCGTCAACTTTGTTAGAATTTTGTAAAAATGAGTTATGTTGGAAGGATTACTACCATTGGGTTAAAATGAGGGACCATTGCTCCAATTGGGTTAAAGTTGAGGGACAATTTCTCCAGTTTGATTAAAGTTGAGGGACAATTTCTCCAATTTGATTAAAGTTGAGAGACCAAGGGTAATTGATTTTTAGTTGAGGGACAATAAATGCACGTTTTGATGAGTTGAGGGATCAATGATAATGAATTTTTAGTTGAGGGAACATTGCTCCTATTAAATTAAAATTAATAGATCATTACTACAATTTATTCTAAATATTTTTGTGTTGAAAATGATAATGCATATGTGAAGATTGCGCTAGACTACACAAAGTCAATTGTAGAATTTCATATTTGACTCATCATCCTCAATCGTCAAACTTAAACCTTTTCTCTTACAATAAGTGAGAATATTACTAGTTAAAATAACATGAGTAATGGGAGGAAGTGACACACCCCGACTGGAGTCAAGCCATGATGGTCGTCACCAAAGGTGACGTAACCAAAAGTGTAAGTGAGGTAAGAATGTGGATAAATTAAAACCAAAACTAGAACTTATTTAAACTAATAAAGTGAGGTAAGAATGTGGATAAATTAAAACCAAAACTAGAACTTATTTAAACTAATAAAGTGAGTGCGCAGTAGTGTAAAGCAGTCGAACTAAAGAGTACTTATTATGCAACTGGGATGAGTTCCTACGCTAAAAATGGAGATATGTCAGAATCGATGTCAAATCCTCGCACGCCACAAAGTGATTCAACTATCTAGGACCTGTAGGGGTGAAAAACAGAAGGGTGAGTGAGCAAAAAAATAAAGGTTTGTAAAATCCATTTGTTTTTTTGAACATACTAACCCCTTGCTGGAAAACATGTATAATTTCCAAAAAAAATCATACTACATATACGTATGAAATCAAATGCATGCCAACAGTAAATCAGAAATATGCCACAGCAGAATATCTCAACGATGATATAAATATAATTATGTGCTCAATAATCAATACTAGCATGCAAGTCGGAGTCACCTAATGTGACCTGTACGACTGCACCTATTGCTCATCAATCTATGCTAACACACGAGTCGGAGTCGCCTAATGCGACCTGTACGACAAGGCTAGGTGTAATAATATACGTTCTAGTGCTACGATCACGTGAAGACTAGCGTTAAGCGTGGGTCACCTACGAGTCAGAGTTGCCTAATGTGACTTGTACGGCAGGGCTAACACCTACTTGGATCCAAGGCGAGCGTGCGGTGCAGGAGGTGAACATCACGTGAAGGACTGACCCTGGCCCGGGACGGGAGCACCAACACCGGGGTGCAACAATGATGAGCACTACATGAATATATAAATGCCATAATGATTCAATGATTGCAATCAACACAGTAAACTTACCTGAACTTACTTGCGCATCCTATAGAATTTCTTTAGCATTTCACAACAGTACAATATTTATGAGCAGGTAAAATGCATATGAATATGCCATGACGATATAAATCTCAACCACATAACAGCATTTTAAAATTAAATAACTCGTGGCATAATATGCATAAATCAATTTAAATGTAATTGTGGAAACTATAAAGTTTGTATATATATACGAAAACAAAAGTGCCCACTCATTGATATGTAGATGGATCGTAGCCCCCTAGTCTCGCTTGTCCACGTACGTCCTCAGGGTAAGTTTTTCCTATATGCGAGACAACTAATAATAATTACTTAACTAACACATATACGAAAAAACTAGGAAAAACTCCCTATAATTTGCTCAAACGGAAAAACTCCCTATAATCTACTCGAAGTCACGGACCCACACGTATCAACCACTCGCTGGCCGGAGGCCTGACGCGCTGTCACGTGCCGCCCAACCCACGGCCACACGCGTGGCCACACGCAGGCACGCACCTGGCAGAATCTGACAGAAGACAGGAATATTCCGTCAGAGTTGACGGAATATTCTGTTAAAAAGTTAACAGAACCTGACGCCGTTAGAATATTCTGTCAACTCTGACGGAATATTCGTCGTCTTCTTCGGTGGGTCACCACCGTTCGTCGCCGTCGACCACCGTCTGGTTTCACCGGAATCTGAAAAAATGGCCAATTTCTGGGGAAAAATTCAAACTCGTATAACTCACTCAATTCTCAACCATTTTGACCACCTTTATATGGAAATGAAGATCTGGAGGAGATAAACAAGGTTATACCTTTTGGGAGTTGAAAAATGGACATGAAATGGCCTGAAAATGGTTCGAAAGTCGCGGCCTAAAACTTAACACCTCGAACTTGCTTGTTCTGACGTTAGTGCTTATTCAGACCTTGACTAAAGGCTTCAGGGAGTTGAATGGAAGCTCCTACAACCTTCAAAACGTCGTGACTTGGCTGGGATCACGTCGGAGTAAACTCGTCCGAGTCGAACCTTCCGAGTTGCTCTGCGTTGACCATTCAAAACTCAACCAATCCGTGGTCGGTTGGTACGGTTGTGTTCGTGAAGACTAGTGGAGTGTGGTGATGGTGGTTTTATGTTCGATCTGTGATGTTTGAGGTGTGTTCTTGGTGATCACAGAGAAGAGGAAGTCTCGGGACAGAAAGAGAAGAAGAAAATAAGAGAGAGAGGAAGAGAGTGATGTATTTTCTGATTAGGCAGAGATGAGTGAGATTTGATTGGGTGAAGGATGTGAGGGATGGAATTGATTGGTTGGTGAAAGTGAAAGGCACAGGTTGAATTTTTAAAGAAGCAAAAGGATAGGGTTTTCAGATTTCCTACCGTAAAAGTATGCAGAAAATCCGTCTCCCTATCTAAAACAGTACTTCTAACCCTGGTAAACTAGCACACACGCATGCATAAATTTCTACCCGTAGTTTACGTACTTTAACGAAACGTAACTTTTTCGTTACGAATCCAACTTGGGTTTAACTCGCGCTCACGCATTCGTAACGACAAGTACTAATTAATTACGATAGCGAAAAAAATAATTTAAAGCTGCAAAAACACGTCCGCGTCACTTTGCCAACCTGGGCATAAATGTCAATTTACATACTCATGGAGAAATTACATAGGAAATCTGGGACGGTCATCATAGGAAGACTATATGTGTAGACTAAATTTAAAAATTAAATGATATAAAAATTAATAATTAAATTATTACTTAAATTAAGCATTGATATCATCTATTATAGAACAAAACTCTAACAACCACCAAACAAGATGAGTATAGATGGATATATATATACAAGAAAAAAACCAAAATCCCTAATTGATAGAAATTGTAACAGCCCGTCCCGGAAAATTATTCTCGAATGTGTGAAAAGACTAAAATGCCCTTGGACGTTAATTAAGGTATGTGTGTGTTTAAGTTTGGGGCTGTTTGGTTGGTTGTATTTGGACCACACACACACACATTCACACACACTCATTCTCTCTCTCACTCTCGTACTCTCTCTCTCTCTCTCTCTCTCTCTCTCTTCCATTTTCGTACGGACACACCCAGAGACCCTTGGAATTGTGATAGATCGAAGGTGTGAAGCACCCCATCGTGATCGTGAGGTCCATACAAGTCGATTGGTACGGGTTTCAGGTAAGAAAACTCTCGAAAACCCGTAGAACCTTAAGCTTCGATTTGGATAATATTCATGCTCACGTAAAATGTTGTGTTTTTGGAAATTCTAAGTTCACATGAAGCTTAAGGAGGTCCATACAAAGCTCGGAGTGCTTCGTTGGAAGGAATTGGAAGTCGGGAAAGCTAGTTTAGAAGTTGGCCGGTTTTTCTCGAAATTTCATGGCGAGATCCAGCGAGTTTTGGGTCCCAAAATAGGTATAATGTTGTTCTACTCATCTCCAGCTTTCCATTGGTGTAAATTTCATGCAATTTGGGTTAAAAACGAAGAAGTTAGGACGAAAATACGAAATCCCCAGTTTTCGGCGACGGCGACGGTCGCCGGAGTTCAGAGGTTGAAGACAACAGAATATTCCGTCAATTCTGACGGAATATTCCAACGCCGTTAGTCATCTTTAACTGTTACCGTTGGGTTTTAACGGAATATTCCAACGCTTGTCACGTGGCCGCACGTGGGGGCGCGTAGGGCTGTGCTTTTGCCGGGCGTGGGTGGTCGGAAAATTTTTCTAAAAATATGGGGATGATCCTAAGATTGTGTAGATCACTGTGGTATATTCATAAACCCAAATTGAGCAATGTATGAGAAGTTATCAACCAGTTTTGTTTATGTGCTTAAAATGACGTTATTACAGTTATTTCTCATATAGGCGAGACCTATCTGAAGGACGAGCGTAGCCAGGCTAGGCACGGAGGTTACAACCTGGCTACTTATCAGTGAGTGGGCTTTTGTTTTCCGTATATACCTATATACTTGCTTTTCCCAGAAAGTGAATTTAAAGAATTGTATGATTTGAAATGTCATGCAAAGTATCTATTTATTTTATTATGCATTAGTGATTACATATAATAATGATGGTGCTGCGGACGCACAGGTAAGTGGTAGGTAAGTTTATATACTAGTTATGATGAGAATAAATGATGTGATGTGATGTGATGTGATTAGAGCTCATAAACCTGCACACTGATATTAGTGCTCCCGCCCAGAGTTAGGGGCATAGTTTTTCACGTGATGTTCACCTCCCACACCGCATGTTCGCCTTGGATCCAAGTTAGGTGCACAGTCCTGTCGAATAGGCCACCATAAGTGGGTTCGACTTGTAGGTGACCCGCGAATCATTCGCACAGTCTTCACGTGATTGTAGCACTAGAGCATATTATTCTATATACAGTGATGTTGTGCAGACCACTAGAGGTGGTATTGATGTGTGTGCAGGATATATGATATGATTAAGATGATTATGAGATATATGATATGATTGAGATGATTATGAGATATATGATATGATGAGATTGTTATGAGCTATATCCAGCCGAGGGTTGGTTTGATTATCTAGTATTCCATCACATTCACAGAGTTATGATTTTGGCATTCAGTTATGATACTTTGGCATGGCATACATTCATTCATACATACATATTTTCCAGCAGGATTTTGAGAATTATATATATGAGTATATACTTTATTTCTGGGAAATTATACAGGTTTTACGGCAAATGGTTATAACTTTTGAGAAAAGAATGGTTTTGAAAAGATTTGTTTTTACCCACTCACGTTTTCTGTTTTTCGCCCCTCCAGGTATTAGGTAATGTTCGTTGGTGGCATACGAGGAGCTCATCGGACGTTCTGACATAATTCACTTATGTAGGACCACCTTCGGGTGTTATCTCTATTTAGTACTTGATTGCACGTAGACCATTTATGCTCTGGTTGTGTAAACCATCTTAATTCTCGCATTAGCACACTATCTTGTTTTTGGGTTGCTAGTTGCATGGTTTTAAATTGTTCGTATCTTTCTGATTAATCTTGCTTCCGCACTGTGCACATGGTTACGTCACTCTCACGTGACGGCCAGCACGCCCCACTTTCGGGTCGGGATGTGTCAGAAATCGATGAAGTTTATTGAAAACTAACCTTGCAAAATGGACAACAATCTTTGTAGTTAATTGAATAGAGAAACCGTAAAATTCTTAATTGACAGAAACTCCAAAATGGAATAATTAAAAATTAAAAAAAGAATATGAGAAAATTTTCTTTTATGATTCGAGTTTCTTAATAGATGATAAACCATTTGAGAAACCCCTTAACTCGACATATCTCAAGTCCAACAATTCCAGATTAGAGGAAAAAGTGGAGTCCTCAAAGATGCACAAAGAAATAAGCAAGATGATACTATGAGACGAACACATGATTTGATTTGAATTTTAAGTGGAGAGTGTGGGGTATATGTAGAAAGTGTGGGGTGTGAGGATAGTATTGGAAAGTATATGGAGTGTATTAAGATAAATTTTAGTCTAAAAAGTAAATATTGGATGTATTAAGTATGTGAGGTGTAATCAACCAAACGTGGAGTGTGAATGAAACAATTCAATATAAAATAGAAAATTGATTTTGACATGAACTTGCAAGATAAGAAGTCATCTGTCATTATTATTATATACTTCTTTTAATGATAATCCACTACGTACGATTGATTTTGAATAATCTGTGGGCTGCCCCGTCACCAAAGCATTAATTCTTTGAAAACGTAATCATCAAATCTGTTGGCTTATGCCATTGCTTTCAAAGGATGAGATAATCATAAAAATTGTCTTTCACACACAACTTTCATCATAACTGTTGTCGTCTATTTTATCTGACAATGAGAGAGAGGGCCGGCAGCAAGGATAAGAGAGAGAGATGTGTTTGTAGAATTGTAGAGGAATGTGTGTGTTGTTATCCTCCCACATTGTGTCTTTATTTATAGTAGTAAAATGAGAGAAGATATTCCTTCTTCCCTAAGGAATACAAGATACAATAGGAAATGATAATTAGAATCAAATCTAATATAGGATTTACACAATCACACTTAAACTAGGAATGTTTACAACACTCCCCCATGAGTGTGTAAATACTCAAGATAGATTTAGCATCATGCAGAAGTTGAGGAAGTCGACTCATCGGCACTGATTCTAAGGAACAACGCTTATTCTTAATAAGGTAGAAACTTGCATAAGTAAGTAAGTCTCACTAAAAAAACCCTAAGGCTATGGCAAAAACCTGAGGGACAAAATCCATAGTCTAAGGAAAAATGCGTGAGAAATGCAAAAGTCAAAAGAAACATCTACGGGACATCATCAGGGATAGGACCAGCCTAAGGTGGGTGCCTCGTTAAAACCTAGTTAGGTAGCAAAAACCTAATGGGAAAAATGCTCCTAATCGTAGGGAAAAAGAGTACATTAAGATCAAGCAAGTATCTACATGATACTCCCCCTGAGTTTGACATAATTCCAAAGAGAAATAGCAAAGTTACAACTCAGAAAGTTTACACAAACCAATTCCATGAACAAGCTTCTAAAACGTCGTCTTCGGCAGTGATTTGGTGAAGAGGTCGGCCAGATTATCTTGTGAACGAATTTGTGTAACTTCAATCTTCTGATGTTCTTGTTGTTGATGTGAAAAGAAAAAATTCGGAGCAATATGCTTGGTGTTGTCTCCTTTGATGTAACCCTTCTTGAGCTGTTCGATGCAAGCTGTGTTGGCTTCAAAGATCGTCATTGAGACATCAACGGCGAGATAAAGATTGCAGAAGCTTGGAATATAGCCCACTACTGCTCTCAACCAAAAGCATTCCCGAGTTGCTTCATGTAAGGCGAGAATTTCAGTATGGTTAGACGAAGTGGCAACTAAAGTCTGTTTAGTTGACCTCCAAGAGATTGCGGTGCCTCCAACAGTAAAGACATAACCCGTTTGAGAATGCGTATTTTGCGGATCAGACAAGTATCTTACGTCGGCATAACCAACAAGGCAAGAATCAACTCGAGGAGAATAGGGTGTGGCATCACTCGAGGATCCATAGGGATAGAACAAGCCCAAATCTGTAGTACCATTAAGGTAACGGAAAATGTCTTTCACGCCAGTCCAGTGTCTGCGTGTAGGTGCATTACTGTATCTTGCCAAAAGATTAACATCGAAGGAGATGTCGGGTCTAGTGCATTGAGCTAAGTACAATAAAGCGCCTATCGCACTCAGATAAGGAACTTCAGGCTCAAAAATCTCTTCATCATCCTCATTCAGACGGAAAGGATCTCCTTTTGCATCTAGCGATTGAACGACCATATGAGTACTCGAAGGCTTCGCTTTATCCTCATTAAAGCGGCGCAACACCTTTTGGGTATAGTTCGATTGATGTACTATGATTCCATCCGAACAATGCTCTATCTCGAGACCGAGACAGTATCGAGTCTTACCTAGATCTTTCATCTCAAATTCCGACTTCAGGTGCATAGTAGTTCTCGCGAGCTCTTCAAGAGTTCCGATGAGATTCATGTCATCGACATATACTGCAACAATCGCAAATCCGAAATATTACTTCTTAATGAACACACAAGGGTATAGTTCGTTGTTCACATATCCCTGACTAGTCAAATACTCACTCAGACGGTTATACCACATTCTTCCAGATTGTTTCAAACCGTAGAGTGAACGCCTCAGCTGAATTGAGAGCGTGTTCCGGGGTTTGAAAATATTTGAACCAATAAATGTAAGTCCTTCGGGAACTTTCATATAGATTTCCGTATCAAGATCCCCATAGAGATACACGGTTACTACGTCCATCAGCTGCATATCCAGTTTTTCAGAAACTACCAAACTGATAAGGTAGCGAAAAGTAATCACATCCATATCGAGGTGAATAAGTTTCGTCATAGTCAATATCGAGGCGTTGTGAGAAGCCTTGTGCAACAAGATGAGCTTTGTAACGCACAATTTTGTTTTTCTTATTACGCTTCCGAACGAAAACCCACTTATAGCCAACGGGCTTCACATGTGGAGGAATAGAAGCTACGGGTCCAAACACCTTACGTTTCGCAAGCAAATCGAGTTTGACTTGGATTGTTTGTTTCCAGTTTGACTAATCAGTTTTACGTCGACATTCATCAACGGAATGTGGTTCAATGTCATTGCTCAACATGATCTCAGTAGCTACTGCATATGCTAATGCATCGTCGACAATCCTCTCATTTCTATGCCACACATAATCTAGGCTAGCATAATAAATCGAAATCTCACGATTCTCGGAAGGAGAATTAGTCTCTTCAATGACGCTTCCATAATCTAGAATTTCCTCATGAGTTGGATAGAATGAGTAAGCGATAGTTGGATTCACGGTAGGTTCTTTAGGACCTTGTGTTGTGGTTTTCCTCTTCCGGGGGTGTGAATCCTTTGAACCAAGAGGTTTGTCATGCTTTTGTGTAAGGGCATTTGATTGGCTAGTCGCTAATGTACGTGGATCACCAGAATTGGCCTCCCGGGCCTCCAGGAGGAAAGTCCGTCGTACATTTGGTACATCCATCTTTGCAGGCGTATTCGCAGCTGGAATATGTGATCTTGTCACGCGCGCTAGATCGGTGAAAGCATATGGCATGCTCTGAGCTATGCTCTGAAGATCTAATATGCGCTGCACTTCAATTTCAGACTGAGGGGTGCAGAGATCTAAATGAGACAAAGTGGGAGTCGTCCACGATAATTCACGTCATTCTTTAGGAACGTTGACGTTCTTATCTCCTCCTAACGACAGGAAGACTGTCTCATAGAAGTGATAATCTGCGAAACGAGCGGTAAACGGATCGTCTGTCAAAGGTTCTAAGTAACAAATAACCGAAGAAGAATCATATCCGACATAGATTCACATTCTTCACTGAAGCCCCATTTTTGTACGTTAGGGCGGTGAGATCGGCACATATACCGCACAACCAAAAATGCACAGATGCGATATGTCGGGTTCGTATCCGGTAACCAACTAAAGGGCACTAAATTGTTGTGTTGCAACAAGCCTTAGGCGGACCAACTTTGCTGCGTGCAATATTGCATGGCCCTAAGCAACGATCGGGAGCTTGGTACATATGACCAACGATCGAACAATCATTTGTAAACGCTTAATGAAAGCCTCTACCAGGACGTTCTGGCTGTGAACATGAGGTACATGATGTTCAACTTCAACCCCAACCGACATGCAATAGTCATCAAAAGTTTTAGATGTGAATTCTCCAGCATTATCTAATCGAATATATTTGATCGGATAATCATAATGATGAACCCTGAGCTTGATAACCTGAGCCAACAGTTTGGAGAATGCAACGTTCCTTGTGGACAACAAGCACACGTGTGACCAACGTGTGGAAGCGTCGACCAAAACCATAAAGTATCTAAATGGTTCACATTGAGGGTGAATCGGTCCACAAATGTCCCCCTGAATCCGTTGTAGAAAAAATGGGAGGATTTGAACAAATCTTGTCATATAAAGGCTTAGTAATAAGTTTTCCCATCAAACATGTTTGACATGGGATTCCTTGGATCGAACCTAAACTTTGGGTTAGTGGATGCTCGTGTGAAGATTTGAGGATACGATGCATCACTATTCGTCCAGGATGTCCCAAACGATCATGCCAAAGTGTAATTTCGTGCGCGGTCCCAGTAGTAAGGTCGGCCACATAGTGGCATTCTATGGGGTGTATGATCGTAGCATACAGACCACTCGGGATATGCTCCATCTTATCTAGAATATGCTTCTGGCCATATTCGTAGGAAGTTATGCACAGAAATTCAACTTCGTTTTCTACATGGGTTTCAGCGTGGTAATTGTTATCTCTAATGTCCTTGGAACTTAACAGCGCTCTTCTGGAACTTGGAGAATAGAGTGCCTTATAAATGGTCAAGATTGTACCATTGGACAACATTATACGTGTCTTACCGTATCCTTCTATCAGGTTGGATGGGCCTGAGAGGGTTATCAGATGTGCATTCTTAGGTATGAAGTTAGTGAAATAGATGCGTTCACGTGAAACGATGTGCGTGGTTGCACTATCTGTCAGACAACTAACTTTCCCACTAGTCATACCTAGAATGAAAAATTAATTTGAATCGGTCACATGCATAAAAGTTTTGAAAAACAAATATCAATTCAAAATAATTTCATTTATTCAAGGATTAAAACTTAATATCCAAAAAAAAAATCACCAACTAATAATCCAAACATAAAGGAAAATTGTTCAAAAATCAACCAAAAAAAACACAAGGGGGGGTTCGGCCACTAGGTGGAATTCGACCCAAATTGTCTTATTTTAACTAAAAAATAAGTCTATGTCTAAGATTCTAATCTTCCATAGGGGTGGTATCCTCCTGAAAGTCAGAAACATTCGTCTTTGTAGTCTTCGGTTCGTCCACTTGTATGAAGTTTGATTCAAACTTCTTATGACGAGAATGATATTCATCTACAACCTTCTTGGGAGCTCGGCAAACACGGGACCAATGGTCTTTTGAACCACAGCGATAGCACATGTCTGCATCCATGGTTTCAGGTGCTTTGCCCTTATTCTTGAAATTCGGGGCCTTGGGAGCGAGGTTTGAGCGCTTCTGGGCTTTGTTTCCTCCCATGGATGGGCTTTGATTTTGTTGACCTTGGTGGGATGGCTTCTGGCCGCCCCTACCACGCCTCTTTTGGCGTTTTGGGTGTTGGTTTGTGCTATAATGTGCTTCAGGCACAGCAGTCGCACCAGTAGGTCGAGCTCGATGATTCTTCATCAACAACTGGTTCTGCTTTTCAGCAAGAAGTAAAATAGAGATCAAATCCGAGAATTTAGTGAACTTTTGAGCTCTATATTGTTGCTACAAGACAATATTAAAAGCAGAGAAGGTTTAATAGGTATTCATCAGGAAATCCTCTTCAATCAAAGTTTCATTGCAAAACTTGAGAAGTGATCGGATTCGACAAACTTCAGAATTATATTCATTCACAGACTTAAATTCTTGGAAGCGCAAATGCTTCCAGTCATGTCTTGCTTCAGGCAAGAATATGTCCTTTTGGTGATCAAAATGATCAGCCAAATCGACCCATAGTACACGTGGATCCTCCTCAGCAGATATTCAGTTTGCAGAGTGTCATGAATATGTCTTCGAATGAAGATCATAGCGGTGGCTTTTTCAGCTTCGCCAACAAGCTCGTCCGTCGCTTCTTCAATGGCAGGACGCAAGTTTTTTGCAGTGAGGTGGAGCTTCACATCTTGGACCCACTTGAGGTAGTTCATTCTAAAGACCTCCAAAGCGGTGAAGTCGAGTTTGTTCAAATTCGACATATTCCTATCACAAAATAGATGGACAAGATGTGGTTAGTGTAATGAAGAAAAAATCAATCCATTCACATATGAGTAGAACATGCATGTTCTAATAGACATGTATTGGTTTCATTTTGCATGAAAAAACTTCGGGTTTTCATGGGTGATGTTGTTAAGTGAAAACTTCAAGTTTTCAAACAAGGCATATTTATAAGAAACTTCGGGTTTCAAAATAATTATGAACTTTAGGTTCATATATTCCTGCAAGCAAACACAAATATATATGCAACAAAAAATATGCAAAAAAAAGGATTTTTATATCTATAATTATAATTGAATTCATTATTTGGACTTCGGGCCAAATTAAAATGTGGGTGAAAAATATAAAACCCAAATTATTTAAAAATATTAAATAATCGAAGCTCAGGGCCTAAAAATATAGGCGAAAGCCCACGGGTGGCTTGAGCAGTTATGGTCCATGTAACCTAGGCCCAAAATTTGGGCTAGGGCGTCTCGGGTGTAGGCTGCAGGCCTACGGGGGAAACATATCAATGGTATGGGCCGCTGCAGGCGAGCCCAAAGGCCATTTTTTTTTTTTTACGCATGCGGGCAGTGAGAGAAAGTTTTGGGCCGAGGAAGCTCCAAAGCCCAACGGGTTGGAGCAGTATGCCAGTAATGGAGCCAAGCCCAGTGGCTTGAGGTCAGGCTAGGAGCCAATGGCTCTTGGTTTCGGCTCGGCGCAGGCTGCAAGCCTGGCAGCGTATGGGAGACGATAGGAGCCCAAAGGGCTCAACTTTGTTTTCAGGCCGAGTCATCACCAAAGCCCAGAGGGCTGGTGATGCAGATAAAAAAAAACTCGACACAAGCAGGCCCAAAGAACATGGGTGTTGTGCGAATGGACCTAGGGGAAATCAATGCCCGTTAGGGCATGGGTGGGATTTCCAGGCCACCTCAGCGGCACTGGATGTGGGGATCCGCCTTATTTAGTCAACGACATTGCTTCAGGCGACGTTTCTAAGGTCGGGGCAAGCGATGGTTCGTTGGAGAACTAAGTGTTTGTCGACGGAGATGAAATCTCGACGTCGGGGGAGAGGGAACCAAAAAACTCAACTGAATTCGAATGAAAAACCCATGAAATTCTTCTGGAATTTCAAGAAATCGTTGGTGAGAACGATGGTTTTTGTCCAATTTACACGACTGCCGATCATGTTTCATCGGAATGATCGACGAAGAGGACCTGGGCTTCAAGCCGTGGGTCAAGACAAGGTGCTTCAAACGCACCGTTTTGGTTCAAGCTTGCAGCCGGGGTTCGATTTTTGGGTTGGGCCATCGCAGGCTGCTGGCCTGATGGCTTACGGCTTGCATGGTGCAAGGGCACGGGTTCAAAGAACCTTAGGTTTCCCAATCGCAATTTTTCTTTTCTTTTTTTTTAATTCAATTCTTATATAATTTGATTTGATGCATATGCAATTCAATAATTTCAATGCATGTACATATATTTGATGCAATTCATAGCAAATATCAAATTCACATAATTCAACAATTATGATTATGATGCATACACAATTTATGTAGAATCTAAAATTCATAAAACGTAAAGTTGGGTCATGCATCATGGTGAATGTTCATGCTATCCGGGCTGCAAAAATATCGAGATAAAAGCCGTTGTTTTGAAAGAACCTGATTGCATGATGATATGGATGAACTGGTTTAATGTAGAAAAATTCTTCAACGTCAAATTCCTAAGCACAGCGGTAGAAACGTGCTAATAACGTGTTGTGGTCTATTTTATCTGACAAGGAAAGAGAGAGCTAGCGGCAAGGGAAAGAGAGAGAGATGTGTTTGTAGAATTGTAGGGGAATGTGTGTGTTGTTATCCCTCCTACATTGTGCCTTTATTTATAGTAGTAAAAGGAGAGAAGATATTCCTTCTTCCCCAAGGAATACAAGATACAATAGGAAAGGATAACTACAATCAAATCTAATCTAGGATTTACACAATCATACTTAAACTAGGAATGTTTACAACAATAACTTATTTTTTATGTGTTTTTAATAAGGGTGGTGATGTTCAAACACTTATTTTTTACCGCTCACACATTTTTGTTAATTTTTGTTCATTGCTCTTTTTCAATTCATTCGGGGACTCGACGATCATAAATTAAAAAGTATGTGTGAGAAGTAAAAAGAGTGTGGATAGCACCGCTAGAAAAATGCTTCCGAGTAGAAGTGTTTGGCAGCCAACATTCCAAACTAGTTTAGAAAGTACTAACTGTGCAGACAAATGATCAACTACTAAACCTGTATTCGGCACCAAAACGCACAGCAGCATTGCATATGCTAATTACAATGGGCAAAACCAATCCCCAGTTTACCACATTATACTCCTAATCACCGTAAAAACTTAAATCTTAAATTTCCGAAAGTATCGGAAAATTGAGTCCAGCTGACAGCCAGCAAAATGCTGGAAATTTTCAGACGGCTTGAGACTTCTGGCGCTTCAAGTACTGAAGAATTGGCTCCTTCACCTGTACAACAGGAAAAAAAGGTCAAAAGTGCAACATATTAGGACCATAGCATTTTTTTCACTAGCGTTTTGCTGGTGACAAAAACTACAGCAGACAATTTTATAGCGCGGGATTTCGAATCTACGCACCGTGCTTGTTTTCCTCGACCGCTTGTCTTGGCTAGACCTTCCACTGCAGATCACTCTGTCCCCATCGTCACAGTAACCAGTGTTGCCATTTGCTCTGCCGTTATCATTTCCCGGCACAATGCTCTCCCTTGAAGTCAATGGCTGCGGACAAAAAAAATTTAAACTTAGTGTAAACAGTTAAGTTGGAGGAAGAGAAAAAATGACATGAAGTGAAAGGGTGGAGGATCTAAATTAATCGATGCACCTGAGCCCTGCTTGTGGGAGTGTTTGGATGCTCCTTTGCCTTTGAAGTAGTCTGCTCACTCCTCATTGGACTGTAATGAGGTCCGTTCGATTTTATTCTCATTCGTGTGAGATCTGATCCAATGGAGTGGAGGACGCCGCATGTGGATGTGTCCCTGATGTTGCTTCCTGTTAACAAAAGCAGTACCTTAGGCCTTAAAAGTGCTTATTAAGAAAGTAACTAGAGACTTGAATTCATTTTAATGTACTGAAAGCACTTGAGGCTTTTACCCCTTGTATGGAAATCCAGATGATTGGATTTGTTATTTGGTTCAGTGTTGTCCACATCCTGTGCATTGTAAGAAATCCAAGCAAATATGTAATAGAAGAGAAAAAAACTATGGAAATAATAAATTGATAAAAGATACCATTGCATCATTGTTCAGAGCTGTCTTCACTTCAGTCAGCTTTTTCTCGGTGATCTCAGAACGGATAACACGCTTCCCTGGTTTAGAAAGCAAATGAAAATGGTAAGTTAGATATAATTTGATCCTTCATAAGTACCTAAGTACAAGGATTTTGAACTGGATTAATCACACACACCTAGCCTTCGGTTGCCTTTGGCTTCAAGGAAACCCTCTCGTGCCATTTTATCAATGAACTTGCGCACAGTAGTCTGATTCACCTCTCCACCGAGCTTGTTCTAAAGCTTTGTAACCGTCACATACTGCATTGGAAGAGCATGATAAAGCGCCTGAGATAGACAAATAGAGTCAGGTTAAACAAAATGTGACAACTGAAAGAGTCTTAAGAATTAGAATTAAATTTTCAAAAGTACAGTACTTGGCGATATTAAGAGATTTGAGGACTATACAGAGAACAGAAAGTTTCGAGACAGGAAACGCAATCACCTTCATGTACATGAGATCATTAACCTTTGGAGTTCTGTCAGCAACTGGTACTTGACCATCCATTTCTTCTTTCACCACAGTGAACTCATAATCGGACTTCTGCATTGAGGAAAAAGAGTTTGACTAAATTTGGCATCAGAATTGAAACACAAAAGGAGATAACATAAAGCAAACCTTCGGCCTGTTGAAAGTGTAAGTGTCCCCTGTAGATTTCGATAGAACACCTTCTATGACAAGCTTGTCCATAATTTCTGTGATCCAGCCAAATAGGATTGAAAGTAGCAAATCTTGTTACAAAACCTCGTGAAATAAGTTAAACAAAACCAGCAGCTTTAAGGGAATTCTTCAGTTTACCTTCAGTCAGAACCTGCAGCGTATAATAAGGGAGAGATGGAGTGAAAAAGTATACTACAATATACCAACAGAGCAAGGTTTTCGACACAGATTTTTCAGCAGAGACTTGAGAAGTAGAAGTACTTACCACTGAGATGTCCGGGAAATTTGAGAGAACATCAGTAAGTTCAACAGTGTCAAGGTGAAGGCTACTGATCCAGTCCTTTATCCGAGCCAGTTGTTGTTCGTCTTGCACTGAATCCTGAGTATTATCTACACATCATAGAAAAAATCATTAGAAACTGTGAGGGAAATCACAAAGGAAACTCGAAAATTAAAAGAAAAAGTAGTTTAGGAGCTAAAGCCAAGAAATAGCCGTCATTCAGCACAGTTCAAACTTGTTTGTGTCACTCTCACTGTGATATCGAAATTGGTCTGCTAACTTTGTAAGCGTAATTGCTTTATTACCTTCATCAACCATGTTGTAATCTTCCTGCGGTGCGCTGTTATCTTTCTGTAGTTGCTTATCTGTCAAGAAAGCCATCGTTGCTTCACTAACAAGCCAAGCAGGTGGGAATTACAGTACAAAGCCAAACCATTCAACAGATTCAGAACCCTCACCTACTGGAGCAACTATATAACGATCGTTTTGTGATTGGTTAAGCTGAAAGTAGTATCAAAACATATCATGTTTCATGTGTAAACTATTTTCTAAAGAAAATACTGACATCAATTAGCACCATTAAGCTCATTGGAAGCTCTATATCCAAAGAAGATATAAAATATCACCTCACTGTCAGAATCAGATTCCGAATAATCATCCCTTTGCATAGAATCAGCTCCTAAGCTCACTTCATCATCTTGAATATCGTCATTTTCGTCCTCACAAGGATCAAGGATGCTCTTTACCTGTACACGTAATGAGAGAAACAAAGTTAAATCTGGAACGCAAATCATGAATTTGAATATCACACATTCCAAAAACATTCTCAATTCCCTACCTTCAGCGCTAATACAAGATGCTTGCTGTTTACATTCCCAACCTCCATTCTCAAAGGATTCTTGGCCCATGCATTACGAGCTTCTTCCTCAGAGCAGCTCCTGAAGAATGGAGGCTCATACTCCGCTGGCTGCAATGTGAAATAACTGTGTCATCTTCTGGCAAACAAAGCATATTTGACAAAACGAGAAAGAAAGTAATCAAACAACACATGAAACTGAACCACTAGAAAGCAATTAAAAATGGTGTACCGTCACATCATCATAATACAGGAGCTTCATCAGTATTGTTCGCTGAAACAGAGAGATTCAAACATCTTTAAGTGCCATACCAACACAGAAAAACTCTTCCAGGACATTGCAGAATGCATAAAAATTTGCAGGTAGCTCATCAGAAACTAAAGAGAATTATAGGTTTACCTCTTCAGGCATTTTATCAAGAGTTCTCATCAATTGAACCAATGTGCGAACCATTTTACAAGCAGAACTCCTGGAAATTAACATAGTTGCACCAATTCACAAATTTGCCAAACAGGATGGGAATACAATCTGGAACGAGTTTCAATCAAAGTTACCTCATCTGGTTGGGAGTAATTTCTGCTGTGGAGTTGCACTTGAATGTTCCACCCTCTTTCTTGTTCCCAGATCGACTTATATTCATCGAAACCTCCAGGCTTTCAGAATTTGAGTAACTAAAAGAAACTGAAGGTGAAGGTCAATAAGAACAAGCCAATTCTCTAAAACTGAGGAATTAGATCAAGTCAATTCTCCAAAACTGCGGCAAAATCAAAATTAGACTAAAAAATTCACACTCCAAAATCAACCAGCATTGAACCTAATCAAATTTAGAAAAGTGATTTAGATGATTAATTTCGTGAATGGCTTACAAGTGTATTCCTCAATCATTGGTCCTTCAACTGTTTCGCACACGCAGAATAAAAGTGTTTTCAGGTATTTCTTCTGCAATGCATCGTATACACCTGAAAATAACATAGAATTTTTAGCCAAACAAGGATTCGAAACCGAAACCTCATTCAAAAATTTCAAATTAATGATCGGCGAGTACAACGATCTATACCTTTCTCCATCCAATCAATAAGCCTGCGAGACTCAGCATCCATTGGCATTAGCTTTTTGATCTTCATCTCTGTCGAAGATTTCAAAATTTCAACGAAAATCACAAACCGACTTTTGAAATTACAACTAAACTACAACAACTTGTGATCATTAAACAAATTTACCTAAAGCAGGAACAGACTTATCGTTGAAGTACTTCTCCGGAAAGAGGCCTCTGTTGTAACTGATATTGAATATAGCAATACGAAGCAGGTTCCTCGTCTGATCTCAGATCAAACGAAATTCAATACTCAGAATCACTTCATACAAGTATCAAGAACTTCGTCGTCACAATCGTATAATAATTACGATCTATGAATTTAACGCGTTTCTTCAATCAAACTTAATCATGCTAAGACGTAATACTACTTATATTCAAATACTAATCGTCAATTACTCGCTCAAAACTCGTATGATCTATCTTTTGAAAATGCACAACCATTCCATCAGAAAATATTTCAGTTTTGCAATGTTCACATCAAATTTCACCGAGAGAAAGCGAAAGAGATTCAATCGAAGGTGAGAAAAAAATTGAATGAAATGAAAACCGATCAGATTTAGAAAACGAAAAGTATCGACTCCGAAATTCAGAAGAATCACTAACAACAACAACAAATTATCCCTGCAATTATCTTTAAAACATGAGCGATCGTTGATTACCAGAAGAAGCGAGTCCTGCTCGGTGATCTCCGCTTCCTTCACCTTCTGTGCGACGACCTGACGAAAACGAAGAAGTTGCAGTGAGATTCAGAGAGATTCAACAATCGTCGAGTATAAAGGAATTGCTCAGATAGCTGAGAAGCTCACCATTGTTGCAATTTTTTCAGAGAGAAAAATGACAGTCGGAAGTTAGAGAGAGAGGTAGCGAATGAGAGCCCTGGGTTTGCTTATAAAGAGCTTGCGAGCGGGACGAAAATTTGATTTGTTACAAATGGCGGGAGGCGGTGAAATATGTAAGTTACTTGAGACGGTTCACGAATTGCAGAGCATGCGGAACGTGTCGAGTTGAGATAGAGAGTCAGTTGCTGTACACGTGTCCCAAAACGGAAATCGAAGTTTGTTACGGCCTCGGTTTTTTTATGCCAGGAACGGAGGCCGTGCCTGTATTAGTCGCTAATCACTAGTCGTTAGTGATTAATCAGTTGCAATTTGATAACCCGCGCGCCAATTCCAACGGTAACACCTGATTAGCTGGCACTTAATTAGGCATCAGTTCTCCCGCCTCAAGTTCTCTATGCTCGTCTTGATTTAACTACTCCAAGAATTATGGGTAGGTTCGTGTGTGACCTAAGGCTGCCCAAATTACTCATGTATAAATCACTTTCGAGGTTGCTCGAAAAGGAAAGGGATCCTTTCGGAATCCCTTACACCAAATCCTCCTCATCAAACAATTTGACCTTTGAAATTTGATAAAACGGTTAAAGTTATTATAACTTTTAAAGTAGGCCCTTGTTTTTAGCCGTTGAATCAAATTTCAATGACCCGAATTAGTTGATATGAAGGATTTGGTGGAAGGGAACCGGAGAGGATCCCTTTCCGCTCGAAAACGCCTTCGTTTTCTTTTTGCTTCTTAACTACTTTTATGTGTGTGAAATTGTGAACAACCGTGAACTGAAATGAAAGCAGCATTCTAACTACTTTTGAAGTTTACATTTAAATTAATTTTGTCGAACAACTTTCTTACCAAGCAACCTAGCAAACTGAAAATTTTGAAAAGGCAGAAGCTGTTCCACATAATCAAACCCCGAACGGGCATTTAATTTCTTTTCTTGTCAAATGAGAGAGTACGTGAATTCATAACCTCTTCCAACATTTTAACTCAGATGATCCAACTTTTTAGTGTCAAATTAAACTTATTCTATGGTAATTACTATAGTTTTTTTTTCTTTTGCTACAACCATTTTCAAATAATGCAGAAAAGGAAAAGATGCTGACTGGACTAGTGTAGCAATGGGAAGTTCTTCCTTCACTCATTGTAGATTTTTAGTAAATAGAGATCACTTTCTTTGTGGGTGTGAATCACACAATCGGAGGTCGGTTATGAGACGCAGGTGACCACATATCCTTGCTCCATCTACGTCTCATTCAAGATCACCGCCTCCGATTGATCCACCGATCCCCAAACCAACAACCCGGTGTTAGACAAGGTCAGCGTGCTAAGCTCATTGCCGAAACTTGTGGAGTTTGACTTGGTTCAAACTCTTATCTTTTCAACCGTTCCTAGTTTATAGGGCTGTTTAGTATTTGTTCTTCTATTGTATTTTTGAACCTGTGGTTGTAATCCTTTCCTTGGTTTCTGGTTGTATCGTTTGTTTGAATTTCGAAAGCTCCTTGTATCTAGGGTTTTCAAACCCAGTCTGTAATCATGAAAGTATTATAAATACATGCATCCCACAATTGTTTGGGTATGCAATTGAAGTGAACCCTACGAGTGATTAAGTTTTACATGGTATCAGAGCCTTTTTTGTCTAACGACATCGATCCTTTCCCTCCTCCCTACGTTCCAATGGCTGAAAACAATGTCACCCCTTCCTCCTCCACTTCAAGCCCTGCCACCAACCCCACTTCAAATCACCCATTCTATCCATTCTCTACAGTCATCAACATCAAACTTGATAGGACCAACTACCCACTGTGGTTGGCCCAAATTCTCCCAATTCTCAAAAGCCGCGATCTGATGGGATATGTTGATGGTACCTTGGTTTTCCCTTCCAAGTATCTGTCTGGTACAACAACTGTGGACCCTGCGTACAGTGCATGGGTTCAACAGGATCAAATGATCCTCAGTTGGATCAATGGCTCTTTGACGGCTTCTGTACTATCTGTCGTGGCGAGCAAGAGGACTGCTCAGGCCACCTAGGAAGCACTCGAGCAAAGGTATGCTTCCACTTCCCAAAATAGGATTTTGTTTTTACGAAATGAATTGATGCAGACCAAGAAAGGTGATCTTAGTGTGGCGGATTACCTGTATGAACGCGATCGCTGATAACCTTGCCCTAGCTGGGCAACCAGTGAGTGATGATGAACTTGTCCAGATTGTGTTGAACAATCTCAGTCCTGCCTTCGAAATGACTGTCAGTGCAGCACAAGCCCGTGATTCACCTATCACTTATCCTACCCTGGAGGCTCTTCTGTTAACAACTGAACGTTGCATGGCTGAGCACACTGCTCCGTTGGTGGAATCTGCCCAAGTTAATGCATTTGTTGCGTCTTGAGGCCGAGGTGGTGGCCGCTCTCGAAGGACTGGAGGAGGTGTGTCTTCGTTCTATCGAGGTAACTCTTTCAACCAACGAGGCAATGGACCTCGTAACAACAACAATGCTCGCACAGTGCAATGCAGTAGTGAACGACTAGGCCCTAATGGCGAGCGAATTGTGTGCCAAATATGTGGCAAACCAGGGCATCCAGCCCTTGATTGTTATCATAGAACGAATACAGCGTTTGAAGGCAGAATTCCAGCAACAAAGCTCACTGCAATGGCGTCCTCTCCCATTCCTCTTAACAAACAAAAGAATGGTGCCTGGCCGTTGGATATGGGTGCCAATGCTCACATCACTCCGGACATTCAGAATCTGGTTAACCCTAAAGAGTGCACTGGTAATGACACTATTGGGGGTGTAGGTAATGGCTCTGGCACTTCTATTTCTCATACTGGTTCAAATACATTACATACTCCAACTTGCTCATTTGATTTGCCTAACATCCTTTACTATCCCACTGCCTCCCAAAACATTATGTCTGCACTTAAGTTCACCTTAGACAATTATTGTTACCTACTAATCTTTCCTTATTTTTTCCTTGTTAAGGACCTCAAGACCCGGAAGACGCTTTTCCGAGGGAGATGTGAGAATGGATTATATCCATTTCCATGTGGCACTGGACAACTCAAACATCCAATATCTGCACTTGTAGGACTTCGGTGTTCAGTGAATACATGGCATGCGAGGCTAGGTCATCCTGCCAATACTATTATTAAGTTTTTAATTTCGAATAAATTGGTACCAATTCTTGGTACTTCAGATGTAAGCTTTTGTGCGTCTTGTCCTTTAGGCAAGAGCACTAAGTTACCTTTCAAAGTCTCTGAGTCAGTTTCTCAATTTCCTTTGCAACTGGTGCATTCTGATGTGTGGTGTTCTCCCATTATTTCAAATGAAGGTTTTCGTTATTACGTTTTGTTTGTGGATGATTACTCTCACTATTCTTGGATTTTCCCTATGAAAAACAAAAGTGAAGTGTTTCAAATCTTTGTTAATTTTAAAGCCAATGTAGAAAAAATGCTTAATTTGACAATAAAAACCCTTCAGTGTGATGAAGGGGGCGAATATAAAAACCATGACTTTCAAAAATTTCTCACTGCCCATGGCATTTCCCAACGTTTTTCGTGTCCTAAACACCCTAAACAAAATGGAATTGCCGAGCGCAAGCACCGGCATATTGTTGAAACAAGTATAGTCCTGTTTTCCCAATCTCACATGCCACAAAAATTTTGGTTTGATGCCTGCTCCACGGCCATTTACTTGATTAATCGTTTGCCAACTAAAATTTTGTCTTATGCCTCACCTTATGAGAAATTCTTTCAAAAAAAACCACACTATGATTTTCTAAAGGTTTTTGGGTGTCGATGCTTTCCTTGGTTAGTGCCTTATACTCAAAATAAGCTTCAACAGAAGTCAAAAGCATGTGTGTTCTTAGGTTATTCACTGAATCACCAAGGTTACAAATGCTTGGATCTGTCTACAAGACGCATTTACGTGTCTCGCCATGTCCTATTCGATGAGGACTGTTTCCCTTTTAAGGGATTCACATCTGTCTCAGAAAACGTCTCAACTTCAAGTAACCCTCAGGCCTCGGACCTATTATTCACTTTTGATAGCCCTTGCAGCCCTAGTTTACCTCTAACCCGAAACCTTCCTCTGGCCATGCCATCTCTTACCCAGGACATCAATACTACCCCAATTCCCCGTGTCACAGAAGCCTCCCATCCTGTTACACAATCTCATCCTATTGAAGCACCAGTCTGCCCTCCCCTACCAGTGTCACCCAATATTCCACAAGATGCCCCACCATCAAATGAGCAAGTCGTGGTCACTCCTGAAACCTTGATCCATGTCACTGCCAGTGGTTCACACCATGCGATTACCACACGCTCCAAGTCAGGCATCCATAAACCCAATCCCAAATATGCTATGCATTTAACTGTTGACAAGTTACCTGTTGAACCAACGTGTTTCAGTCAAGCTATCAAGTCTCAGGAGTGGAGGAATGCCATGGTTCAAGAATTCAATGCCTTGCAAAAATGTGGAACTTGGACCTTGGTTCCTTATCATTCCAAAATGAATCTGTTGCCTAATAAATGGGTGTTCAAGCTGAAAAGACGTGCAGATGGTTCGATTGAACGACATAAAACTCGACTTGTCGCCAATGGGTTTCATCAACAGGCGGGTGTGGATTACGGTGAGACCTTCAGTCCCGTTGTTAAGCATAGTACAATCCGGCTTGTTTTAAGTCTTGTCGTGTCCCACAGATGGCCTGTCAGGCAGCTAGACGTGCAAAATGCGTTTCTGCATGGGTTTCTGAAAGAAGACGTTTACATGCGACAACCACCGGGATTTGTTGACCAACAATTTCCTCATCATGTGTGTAAACTGCAACGTAGTATTTACGGTTTAAAACAAGCACCCAGGGCCTGGTTCCAGAGGTTCTCAGATTTTCTGCTCGAACTAGGGTTCCAAGAATCCTCATGTGACTACAGTTTGTTTGTGTTTCGACAACAAGGTGTGTATCTAATTTTGTTAATTTATGTCGACGATATACTGATTACTGGCAATAGTCCTCCTCAAATATCCAGACTGATTCATCGATTGGGAACGCTGTTTTCTATGAAAGATTTAGGTCCACTTCATTATTTTTTGGGTGTAGAAGTCAAATACAATGGGCCTGCTATGCATCTGTGTCAATCTAAATATGCATTAGACTTGCTCTCTGGCACCAAATTCACTGAAGCGAAGCCAATATTCACCCTGGTCCCATCTAGTCACAAGCTCAGTGCGTATGTGGGGGAACCATATGACAAACCAGACGTGTAACGTAGTGTCGTTGGTGCACTACAGTACATCACCATAACACGACCAGATCTGTCCTATGCTGTCAACCAAGTGTGCCAATTCATGCATTCTCCAAAAACTGCTCATTGGATGACTGTCAAACGGATTTTGCGGTATTTGAAGGCCACGCACAATCATGGGCTTCTATATAAGCCTGGTTCTACTCAACTCAGTGCCTTCTCTGATGCGGATTATGCAGGCAATCTGGATACTCGGCATTCAACTGGTGGCTTTTGTATATATCATGGTTCAAACCTTGTCTCCTGGAGTTCTAAGAAGCAGAAGACAGTATCTCGGTCTAGTGCTGAGGCCGAGTACCGGCAGTTAGCGTACACTGCGGCTGAACTATCGTGGTTTAGGTCTTTATTCAAGGACCTGCATTTGCATCTGGATCGCCCTCAGATTTGGTGTGATAATATCTCCTCCATAGCTCTGGCATCTAATCCAGTCTTCTATGCTCGTACCAAGCATTTGGAAGTTGATTATCACTATGTACGGGAAAAGGTTGTTCGTGGTCAATTATTGGTTAATTACATTTGTTCGCAAGATCAACTTGCTGACTTGTTCACCAAAGGCATGTCCTCGTCTCGTTTTAAGTTCCTTGTCTCCAAGCTTCCCATTGTTCCACAGCCTGTCAACTTGCGGGGGGCTGTTAGACAAGGTCAGCGTGCTAAGCTCATTGCCGAAACTTGTGGAGTTTGACTTGGTTCAAACTCTTATCTTTTCAGCCGTTCCTAGTTTATAAGGCTGTTTAGTATTTGTTCTTCTGTTGTATTTTTGAACCTGTGGTTGTAATCCTTTCCTTGGTTTCTGGTTGTATCGTTTGTTTGAATTTCGAAAGCTCCTTGTATCTAGGGTTTTCCAACCCAGTCTGTAATCATGAAAGTATTATAAATACATGCATCCCACAATTGTTTGGGTATGCAATTGAAGTGAACCCTACGAGTGATTAAGTTTTACACCCAGTACAAGTAGAGCAGGCACCGGACAGGCATAAGTAAGGGAACTTCAGACCTGTGCTTTCAGCTGACTCAAGGATGTGAACGCCATCTGGAGCTTCAAACTCATTCTCCTCACCATTTGGTCCCAACAGTTTCACTTTGTAAACCGACATTGCAGATACACAGAAAGAAGATTTCACCCCAAACGCTTTTGAATTGTTCATCACATAACCAAGAGACAAACTGCGACTCTTAACAAAAGCAGAGCCTCTGCCTGATGATGCACTTCTTATTGAGCATAATGTCACAAACCAGGCAGCTGATAAATTAACACTCGCCATCTGAACTCGAGTATTGCGTGGATTTTCCGAAAATAATCAGGTTTAAATGTGTTATATACAGCAAAACTGAAGTGGCACTTCGTAAATAAAAATTTAACAATGAATAAAAAGAGCAAACAGTCTTCCACTTCCTAACACTTTATAAGACCATTAAATTGGTAGGAAACTTATTTGTAAGCAAATTTTCTATCAAGAATTTTATGTGTCTTCCTTGTATTTGAGTCTTTGACCCATGTTACACCCCGATTGTATCTCCATCTTTCTCAATGAAAGCACATAACTTCATGACAAACAGAACAGCGTTTCTGGTAGAAAAAAATCTAAAAGTACAGGAAATACACCCGAAGAGATTTCAAACTGTGAAACTGGTTGTAGGCTCACCTTTCGAAAGGATCGCCTCTGTTTGAGCCAAAAGGATAAACAGCAGCAGCTATTTTCTCCCTAAGGTTGAATTTGCTTGCAATTAGTGGCCGAACATCTTCTACTCCGACCAGGCTCTCCAAAAAAGGAAGCAAGGAGAGTAACTCTTTATCAGAACGATCATCAAACCAGCTCTCAATTGGTATTCCATTGTCTACTTGGAACCCGAATGCCTGAAACAAAGCCAACGCACTCAAAAATGTTATATCTAGAAAAAAACAAAGTTAATAGTATTGAAGAAAGGACAAACATAATCCTAGGGGTTTCCTCCTGAGATTGGCATAAATTAAAGTTGTATTCGTGTTTCATATTTCATATTTCACTCGATGTCCCTGAGAAAGAGATCCAATGAAGTCTGCGATCCCATGTCGTAAATGTTCATTAAATGAAATCTGAGATATCCCGCTGACACTAATCCAAACATGCCTTGACCGAAAGCTTAGAAAGGACTGACTACATTTTGATTTCAGAGCAGGCAAGGGAACCGACTAATGATGTACATTACAAGCAACAACTGCAGAAAGATCGACCAGTGACTGGAAATATATAATGCTGATAAATTTTACCAAGACTAGAAGGAGCTTCTTTCAACTCACTTTTATTCATCATCATATTAGGCTTATCCAGAAACTCACTGATCCAAGAACAAACAAATACATTCCAAAAACTATGCCAAAATATTCTCCTAGAGACAATAAATTCAATAAATCACCTTCAAGGGCTTAGTGCACAGATAACTGCTAGTAGCAGAGCAGGGAAGGTTGGAATAGCATACCTGTGGAGAGTTGTCAATTATGATAGTGTGTGCCAAATCACGACCAAGAACTGACAAATCTTTGAGGTAATTCCCCTCCACAAAAACACACGAATCCCGAAAAACACGATGGCGAAATATCTTCCTTTTTGGGTCCAGCACGTTTAGAAGTTGCTCTGCATAAATACTCTGACTAGCTGTAAATATTATGATCTCAAAAAGACTGGAAACTCTGTCCAAAAAATCTCTGAGATGAGGACGGCAGCGGACATATACTGTGTGCTCTTGGAGGTTAAAATTAACGGGGAAAGTGAAGTCTGCATCATCACAAGGTTCTAGTGTGGAGTGTACCAAAGTTTCTGCCAGATCAAAGTCAGTCTTAGCATGCAAGTCCAACCAATAGTTCAAACAAATCATCAACAAACGAGGGATGATAAATCAAGGACTAAATGTTGCATCATATTAAACAATACAGTGAGATAAAAATGCATGCCTATGTCCTAGAAAAAGACACATTTGGCACTCCTTACAAGGAAAACAAATGCAAAAATTTGGACTATAATTTAAAATCAGATCTTCCATCAGACTAGAACCAGCAACGAGAAAATGCTCATGCATGGGTCCCCGTCCTACCATACAGCTACAATTATCATGCAATAAACAACTGAAATGAAGATAAATGGCACATGACTGAAACATTATCAACAAATGTTCTATTTGACTCTCATCATAAAGACGACAAAAGAAAAAATGCTAAAAGGAACTACTGTCTTCAGACACATCCAGATTATGTTGGCAGAAGAAAGCAGGCAAAGATCAAGCTCAAAGCAATGAGATGTGTAGTTACACATCGTTCCTAAGTTGAGAGTCATGTGAATAATGAATAATAATAAAAAAATGATACAACAGTTTGTCATTATTCTCACCATCCAAGTCCAAAACAAGACTAGTAGGAGGACAACGCCGTGTCTGTTTAGGTAAAAGCATCGGCCGAAAAGTTGGAACAACTGCTGACAAGTCAGGTAAGTTCTTGATAAAGAAGTAAGGATCAAAGTCGTCAACTTCCTCATTCTCATCATCATCTGTGTATAAATCAGTTGACATGGGCTCCTGACCCTGCTCATCCACACATTCCAACTTGGAATTTCTCATGGCAAGATATATGGCTGAGACTTCAGAAGAGATAATGGCTGGCTCCACAACTGCATTACAATGAGGATAAACATTAATTGTGCCACATACCACATAGTTTTGTGCCTTCTATTTTGCTCATGCATTTTTGTTTCATTTCATTTGTATTACCAGGATATGTTATATTTACTGAAGAAAATGAGTTCTCACAGTAACTCCTCTCGCCTCTAACAATGGATTCGGAAGTCTCTTGAACAACATGACCATTCAGCACATCAACCCTTGAGTACATTATTTCACAATCTTGATGAAAATTGTGGTCTCCATTTCTAAAGAAGTTAACAAAATCAACTAGGAAAAAGAGAACCGTAAGGTCACAACATTCCTAAGAAAACCACAAAACTTTTTTATGAGATCTATCTAACCATTAATAGAGAAGGAAAGAGATTACATAATCATAGACGTGAAATACATATATAAAATATAAAAATGTTTGTTCATCTACCTCCATTATCAGATTCACCTTCGGCATGTTTAGATATGTGAAAGGCAGGAGAAAATATTGTTTCTGCTGTGCAATCAGCAGTTCCCTCTATACAATCCTGCAGTATGATATGATATGTACAATTTGAGAAATTTCTAAATACGGAATGCTCAGGCAATGTTCTGTTTCTTTTCTTCTTCTTTTTTTTTGGGGGGGGGGGGGGGGGGGGGGGGGCGGGGTGGTTGGGGGGGA
Source organism: Heteromeles arbutifolia (assembly GCA_024362995.1). Taxonomy (NCBI): domain Eukaryota; kingdom Viridiplantae; phylum Streptophyta; class Magnoliopsida; order Rosales; family Rosaceae; genus Heteromeles; species Heteromeles arbutifolia. The sequence goes on from JANCRC010000006.1 coordinate 29,792,779, forward strand.
ATGTGGTGGGAGCATAACACATAAAATGCCTTACACGACTTTATAAGCAACTTAAATGAGCCGGCCATGGCATGGCTAGTTAATTACCTTAATCTCTATGCAATCATCACTCATAGCATCATGGCCCAAACAAGTGTCAGCAGTCTCATCACGCATCAAATCATAATTCAAATCTGAATTGGTTGCAGTAACAGCACCCCGGTTCTTTTTATGAGTGCCACCTGAAAGTTGCGGTAGGAAGATGACGTTTTAGAAACAGTAATTGGACATGTTCTACATAAGAATATAATAAAATCTAGACGACAAACAAAACGAAGAGCAAAAGTTTCAAAATTGCCAATATTGGTAACAGTATACTACCACCCTATACCAAAAGAAATTTGTACAGGGGATGTGGACACTCAACACTTCGAAGTAAACGTGCACTAATATATTCCACGCAAGCACGAGGAACATTTCCCGAGGTTATTGTGCAACAAGTAAGAAGGTAACCTACCTATTCTCTGCTTCCTTGCTGAAGATGTAATTAGGTCTGCAACTTTCTTTTCCACAACTTGCACACTTTCATACGCTTTCTTCTGAGCTCTTGTCACCTTGGGGCTAGCATGCTCTCGCGCAGCAGTTCTTCCAGAACTTCTTTTCTTCGTTTGCATTTTGGCTTGAATTAAACAACTTAGTTTTGAGAAGGCTGCAGGTGTACGTACTTGACTTCAGAAGAAAGGATTCAAATTTCAGAAATCAGTTAAGCATCCTACATGCATAATAACATCCAATCTAAGAATCAATCATTCCATACGGGCGAATCCACTATTTCTAATTCAAACAAATCAAGATTTCAAAACTTGGGGTAAATGAAAAATGCAGCCTTTCTAAGTTTTGTACATTTAGTTGCAGCATTTGGTTCGGGAAAAATTCACCGCGAACCGAAAAATCAATCAGTAGCTAGAGTACCCCCAAAACTAAGCTGAATTAGTAGAAAATTATGCAATTAATAACAGTTCGAAGCAAAGATTAAACCCTAGAAACCCATTAACCAGTATCACTGACTGAAGCCCAAAACATACCTAAATCAAATCAATTATCTCACTCCATTCATTTCTCACAAGCAAAATAACACAAATTTCCCCACAAACCCAACATGCAAAACATCAAAACCAAACAAACCCTAAAAATTCAGCTCAAAAAAATGCACCTTACAAAAACCAGAGCTACAAACTCCAGCTAAACCAAAAACCAAATATTCTCACTCCACCATTTGTACCTGAGCTAAAATCAAACCGGACTACAAGACGCCGGAAGCTGCCGCCACTATTCCTGTAACCAAACAGCGAATCAGCAGAGAGAAAGATCGCCGTCAGTGAAGCTTGAGCATTTGCGAAAACCCTAATTTTGCTCTGCTCGTTGAAAAGCAGGGGGTTTTGGATTTGGAAGGGTTTTCCCTCCAAGGGAAAAGAGAGGGAAAAGAGAGGAAGGGATCGAATTTTTTATTTTGTCTGAACGGAGGGGTGTGATGATAAATAACTTTCAGAAATTTTCTCTGATTATTTTTGAAATGTTTAGAAAAATTTTGATCGGTTGAGCACTTTCTTATGAAGGTGTACAGAGGAAGGTTTTGTACTCGCTGGTGTGTGTGTGGAGCGTACTCGCTTCTGGATGATTGACGCGTGGTGGGTTTTTTAGTTTCGACGGTGCAGATGGAGGTGTTGGTTCGTTTTCGAATGTAATGAGGAATGTGAAGGTGGGAGAGATTGTTTTTTTCCTTTTCTTGCTGAAATTTCGATAAGGGAGACATATTGTTTGTTAGGTATTTGTCTTAATTTCATTCACAAAGGTACGTCAATTTCAGGAATTTCTAAACTTTTACCCTTGACTTTTGGATATGCCACCATGGCCCTATATTTCTATGATCTTTCAATTGGCATTTGGTCACTATCTAACATCATTTAAAATTGTAACTCAATTGCTTAAAAACATTTATTTTCATTTAAGATCTTATATTCGTTTTTCCCTACTTTGCACTTTGATAACCAAACAAAATTTAGAACCGTTAGACCAACTATTCATGAACAGTAAAAGAATAATATAACGATCTATAAACTCATACCTGAATCATTGATTTAAAATATTATTTTTAGTGCACTTGATGAAGGAAATGAGGCAAAACGTGAGAGACGAGATCAAACCGTAAGGACCAGAACCAGATGAAAAAATCTAGTAGGCATCAAACTTTAAAGTATACAAGCAAAAGTGTCCGCGCGATAATGTGGGTTTACAATTCTATTTACACATACTTACAGCTATGTTTCCAACTTTATTTACACATATATGTCCAACAATATTTACAATCCTATTTACGGGTTTACAACTTTAATTACACATATTTACAACTATGTTTATATATATATATATGTACAACATATTTACAATCCTATTTACTCATATATACTAATTAGCAGAGAGCTCACCTCTGCAGTTGTTGCCGATTTGAACCAATCAAGCTTCTGTAGTAGCCTTTCAGATCACAAAGCTGAGAGATTTGATGTAAGTGAGTCGGTGAGAGTAGAGCGAGAAAGAAGTTGAGAAATTGAGTCGCTGAAGACACATGTGTCACCATTTTGTTCTCCATTTGACAACAAGTCGGTAAAGTTGAAATAACAACAAAGAAGTGGGATAAAAATGGAATCACACTGTAGAATGAAAAGTGTTTTAGTCCATTTTCTCTTTTAGTATATATATAATTTGTTATATTCATATCACATGATATTAGACTTAAACAGTTAAACCATCAATATTGGTTTGATTTTGTTGGATAACCCACGTTGGATTAAACTAATTGCGACAAGGACGAATTAATTATTAATAAATAAATTAATAAGAGTTAAATATTCAAAATGAACACTAGTACATACATACATACATAAAGTAAGAATGTTATGGAAAGAGTGAGGATCCTCGCCGAATCCTCTTCATGAAGATTTCGAGGATCTTCAAATCACATCCGTTTATTGTACATTATGCGGTTATAAATCATTGTAAAATTTTTTTATTTACAATTGAATATAAACAGTACCTGACGAAAACTTAAGTCTAATATCACACAAAATAGAAATTGAGTCTACTCCAACACCTAAATCACTCGTACTACAAGGAAAGTAAATTAGCCATCGTCTAGTAAAATTCCTAGGTCCACCGTCCACCCTTGACTCAAACTAAACCAAACACAACCATTTTACAATTATTAATTTAGTCGTAGTTTATAAACATTATAAAAGTTTATCAAATGATAATATGTATATGTATCAAAAATAAAGGATAATCGTTATAAAAAAGTTCACTTTCAATTTGGGTCAGTTATGTATGAAAATAAATTCCATGTTATAATAAGTTATGTTTTTTCTAGATCCCGTATTAAGGGAACTCACATCCATATGGTAAAAATTGTCAATAAATACAAAAATATGCAATGTCACAAATAAAAGTTTAAGATGAACCAAAAAATGGAAACTATTATTTGCACTCCACAAATCTCATTATGCACTTCTTGCAAATGTATTTCTCTTTCTAAATATAGAAAGTTTGGAGTCAAAATGAGAATTTGAGAATGACAATAACAATTATCCTAATATATATATATATATAATTGTTTGAGATTATTTTATTTTTAAGAGTTGATACCACATTTTTGAGCTTACGAGTACGTAATACCTCGTCAACGTGGACATCATCTTGTTGAAGCTATAATTTTTCTAGCTTCTCAAGCATGTTTACAGAGAAGCATTAAAGAGAGCACTGCATGTATACATGCATCAAATTTTGAAGATCAGGGGTCATACCACTATTAAGTAATAACCTTCCTAAAGTTATAAATGACTTGTTTGAAAGTGTTTTAAATGACTAAAAACATTTTTATAGAAAGTAGTTTGAAATCAATCCTTACCATAAAATTGAAATTAATTATGAAAAAACACTTTAAGTGTTTATTGTAAGAAGCACATAATTGGAGTTTCTTGCCGGAAGCACACAATTGAGATTTCTTATAGGAAGCACTTCAAGTGCTTTTGGAACCCAAAAATATGTTATCTAACAGCCCTTTCAATCATTTAAAAGTACTTTCTAAACGAGCACAAAATTAATTTGGTCCCAATATTATAACTATATAGAGGTTTAGAGTATATACATTTCAATTACGAGCAACTGAGCACAGATTGTATGTTTATGACCAATTGGCCAAAAGGAGAAGAAAGAATAATAAGTAAAGGTTTTAATACGATTAAGCTGTATTTATTTTGGGTGACTTGTTGAGAATTCAAAAGTTGGAGGACTGTAAAAACAATTGTGTTTTATAAAGTGCTTCGTTGAGAGAATCTTTTTGAAATTTTGAAAGTTGAACCTCATATCTGCGAGGGCCACGGAAGCAGCCTCCACCTAGCCTCAAGTAAATTGGTGTGTTTCCACGTGTTAACCACGACATGCACTGAAGGGCCCGTCAAACGGTGACCCACTTTCATATTTGGGCTCAAGTTTAGAGTTAAGGCCCAAAGCGGATTTAGTCACAATTTTTTTCGTATTAATTTTGTGAACATGATCATGAAAGTTCTAAAATGTTAACTTTTGGTTTATTTTAAGACTTGGCTAAAATACTTATATTCATTTCATATAATTAATATCTTAACAGTTTGATATGATATTTTCATCTATCTATCTATCTATCTATATAAGAAAGCGCGAAGGCTGCTGAACAGTGCAACACGGTGGAGATCATAGTTTCTTACCAATTTACCCCTTGCATGATTTGAAATATGATTTTGGGCAGGTTTTGAATTTTTTTGGCTGAGGGGCAGTTTGGTCCAATTATTTTTGTCAAATTGGGTCACACTGTTTCATGTGTAAAGAATAAAAAAATGAAAGGGATGAGAGAAAATAATAAACAAATGACAAAGTTGATGGTGCCCACGTGATATAAAAAAAGTATTTCGCATGCGGATAATAATGTGATTAAATAAGTTGTCAAATGATTGTTTTTTTTAAGTAACAAACTATATTATCTACATTAATAAGTTGTCAAATGATTGTTTTTTTTATGTAACAAACTATATTATCTACACTAAGGGGAGGGGGTGGGCTTAGCCTCACAATAGGCTAACAATAACGTGATTCGATCAGTTGTTTAATAAATATTATTTTCTCTATTTTTAAACACGTTCAAAACATCGTAAGAAGCGTGTAATGCCGGTTATAAAAAAGGTCTTTCGCACGCGGATAATAATGTGATTAAATTAATTGTCAAATGATTTTTTTTTTAAACAAACGATATTATCTACACTAAGGGGGAGGGGTGAGCTTGGCCTCACAATGGCTAGCAATAATGTGATTCAATCAATTGTTTATTAAATATTATTTTCTTTATTCTTAATATAAATTTTATAGAGACCGATTTTATTATGTGAATTCAGTTGCTTTAATTGGTTTATGAGAGGTTACTTTCTAGCATGATCTAAAATGATTCATTTCAAATATTTGACTTTCCCTTTGTCAATTTATGCATATAAATACATTTAAAACATGTAAGTTGCGTGTAGCACGCCGTGATTCAAAAAATATCTTCTGCACTCGCATGAGCGCGTGCATGAAGGCTAGTTATATATAAAGAGAATGGAAAAGGTGAATAGTGATTTGGTGTCACCATGCTTCAACAAAAATATTTGGACAAAAATGACCCCAAAACAAAAAATTCCAAAGGCATCCCAAAATAATACATCAAATAAGGCAGGGACATTTTATTCATTTGAATAATATTTTTTTAACAATTAACTTTTTGGTGCTTTTTTTTTTTAAATTAGTACCTCACAATAGGCTAGTAATAATGTGATTCAATTTCTCTATTTTTAAACACCTTCAAAACATCTTAAGAGATGTGTAATGTCAGTTATAAAAAAAGTTTTTCGCATGCAGATAACAATGTGATTAAATAAGTTATCAAATTGATTGTTTTTTTTTTTTTTTAATAAACGATATTATCTACACTAAGGGGGAAGGAGTGGGCTTAGCCTCATAATAAGCTAGCAATAATGTGATTCAATCAGTTATTTATTAAATATTATTTTCTCTATTTTTAAACACGTTCAAAACATCTTAAGAGACGTGTAATGCCGGTTATAAAAAAAGTCTTTCGCACACGGATAATAATGTGATTAGATTAATTGTCAAATGATTGTTTTTTTTTAATAAACGATATTATCTACACAAATGGGGAAGGGGGTGGGGCCGCTTAGCCTCACAATAGGCTAGCAATAATATGATTCAATCAATTGTTTATTAAATATTATTTTCTCTATTTTTAATGTAAATTCTATAGAGACCGATTTTATTATGTGAATTCAGCTGCTTTCATTGGTTTATGAGGGGTTTCCTTTAGCATGATCTAAAATTATTTATTTACTTCAAATGTTTGACTTTCCTTTTGTCAATTTACGCATATAAATACATTTAAAACGTGTAAGTCGCGAGTAGCACGCCGTGATTCAATTTACGCATACAAATACATTTAAAAGGTTTGGACAAAAATACCCCCAAGGCAAAAAACTTCAAAGGCATTCCAAAATAATGCATAAAATAAGGCATGAGCATTTTCGTCATTTTAACAGTATTTTTAATAATTAATTGTTTTTTTATTAGTGCCTCACAATAGGCTAGCAATAATGTGATTCAATCAATTGTTTATTAAATATTATTTTCTCTATTTTTAATGTGAATTTTATAGAGACCGATTTTATTATGTGAATTCAGCTGCTTTAATTGGTTTATAAGGGCTTTCTTTTAGCATGATCTAAGATTATTCATTTACTTCAAATATTTGACTTTCTTTTTGTCAATTTACGCTAAATACATTTAAAACGTGTAAGTCGCGTGTAGCACGCCGTGATTCAAAAAATACATTCTGCATGCGCGTGAGCGCTATATATATATGTGTGTGTGTGGGGTACAAAGATCATGTGGTAGTACAGAGATCATGTCGACGTACAAAAATGTAACAACAATAACAACAATAAAACTTTATCCTACTAAGTGAGGTCTGCTATATGAATCGTAGAACGTCATTGCGTTTGGTTTTGGGTCATTCTTCCGTTAGATCCAAGTTGTCCAAATCTTTTTTTTTTAAATCTTTGTCCAAGTCTTCCAATGTTTTCCTTTATCCCTTTAACTTTGTGCCCATATCTCGTAATCACATCTTCTTACCCAAACGCCAAACAAACAAAAATGGATTTGTGGTGATGAGAGGTGACTGAGTTAGATTTTTGTGGGCGACTTCCTGGAAAGTCGATCATCTCTGAGTCCAAATTATATTATGACAAATCCCATCTTAAGGTCCACAACTGTCATCCTTAGAAGTTGCACTAAGTTTGATGCCTATCGAATCGGATTAGACACACCAGAAAGAAATATATATACAATAATATTATTCTCAGGCTGAACGAAATGCGTTTTGAAATCACATTATTATTATTTTATTGTAAGATTAAATTCACTTTTCTCTCTCTTAGTGTCTATAATATCATTTGTTAAAAAAATCATTGGACAAGTAATTTAATCACATTATTATCCGCATGCGAAATTCCTTTTTTATAACCAGCATTACACGTCTCTTAAAATGTTTTGAACGTATTTAAAAATAGATAAAATAATATTTAATGAACAGCTGATTGAATCACATTATTGATATTTAATGAACATCTGATTGAATCACCCAAGCTTCAACAAAATTATGTGGACAAAAATACCTCCTTCAAATGCATCCCAAAATAATGCATCAAATAATGCAAGGGTATTTTCATCATTTTAACAATATTTTTTAATAATTAATTTTTTTGTACTGTTTTTTTAATTAGTACCTCACAATAGGCTAGCAATAATGTGATTCAATCAGCTGTTCATTACATATTATTTTCTCTATTTTTAAACACGTTCAAAACATCTTAAGAGGCGAGTAATGCCGGTTATAAAACAGGTATTTCGCACGCGGATAATAATGTGATTAAATTAGTTGTCAAAAGATTGTTTTTTTTTTAATTTTTTTATAACAAACGATATTATCTACACTACGGAGGAGGGGGTGGGCTTAGCCTCACAATGAGCTAGTAATAATGTGATTCAATCAGTTGTTTATTAAAATATTATTTTCTCTATTCATAATGTAAATTCTATATAGACCAATTTTATTATGTGGATTCAGCTGTTTTAATTGGTTTATGAGGGGTTTCTTCTAGCATGATCTAAGATTATACTTTCCTTTTGTCAATTTACGCATATAAATACATTTAAAACGTGTAAGTTGTGCGTAGCACGTCGTGATTCAAAAAAATGTCTTCTACATGCGCGTGAGCGCGTGCATGAAGGCTAGTTTATATAAATTCACATGAATTATTATAGGGAACTTTAACGAAAAGCTCACAGTACTGTTCACTTTAACGAAAAACCATATTTTTACACTAAAAAGTCAATCCTGGTACTATTCACTTTACCCTTTATTTTGTCCTTATAGTTAAAACTCAAAGTTTTCAAGCCATTTTCATTAGTTTTCCTATTATATAATGTAAATATTGTGTTCCCCCTATTGGGAAACCCACTTGTCCTCTCCCCCTGCCCCGACACTTACGATTAACATATATTCGCCATACGAAATCGTAATAGGAACCGTTCATTCTCTTTATCATCATTTAAAGATCATATATGTGAAAAGGAACTGTTATTGGCACTCAAAAAATCTCATTATACACTCCCCACAAGTGTATTTTTATTTCTAAGTATAGAAACTTTGGAGTGTAAAATAATAATTTTGGAATGTCAATAACAATTTCCTATATGAAAAAATCATTCAATTTGGAGATCTTGTTGCCATTCACATGCATCAAACAAATGAACGGCTTGTCGTGATAATGCTATTTGCTACCAAAATCGTCGATTGATTTGACACGAATGGATAAATAAAAAATCTCTAAATTAAATGATTGTTTTACATTTATAATATTTCGATGATGATAAAAATAATGACTAGTTTTGATTACAATATTCGTACGGCAAAAATACGTTAATCATAAAATGCAAATAGGTTTTCTCATGAAAGAAATACAAGCATTACCCTTTCAAATTAGGGCACGAACAATGGCCGAAATCCAACAATGTACATAATTAAAAGTCCAATCATATCCCATCCAATATTTATCCAAGTCGGCCTACCAAATTAGTTAACACACTAGGACCACCATATTACAGTGTTAGGTAGTATTTTGGGGACTGAAAATACACTCCCCTAAGATATAATAAAGTATTATTTGTTATTTTGCATGCAGATATTGATGAACTTTTTCTTCAATTATTGTTGTCTTTCTGTTATGTTAATGCTCGAAAAATAACCCCACGTACGCACTCAAATGCTACAATACAATTGCAAGCAAGTGATCATCATCCAATTAAGAAACGAACAAGGTACTTCTAAACCTTGGTTAATTACAACTTAACAAAAGCCTTGTCGTAATTAATGAATATCAGTGACTGTAATCTGTTCGACACAAATTATTAATTAGTTCCTTTCATGGAACGAACCAATATACTGATATAGCCAAGCAAGTATGTGTGTGTGTATATATATATATTTATTTATTAAGAGTATAAGCCACTTGCTCCTTTACACTCAAACTTTACTGGTGTAATGCGCGCATGCATGGATGATTGCCTTAGATATACATATCCTTAATTAGTTAGTTAATTCCTTACACAAGAACAATGGAAATCAACTTGACGAATATAACTATGTTGAGTAAATTTCTGAAACACTTGACAGATCTAGGAAATATTATTTAGAGAATTAGTAAGAATAGTGCTCGTGGTGCGTAAACTTTTTTGGACAAAATAACATGTAAATTGACATTTCATTGAGTCTTGGTAGGCCTGAGGTTGTTTTCCAAGTCATGCACGCCTGTTGGCAGATGCCGACCAATAACTTCCGAGCGAGTATATCGATTGATGTCAATAGCTTTTGAGTGAAAATGTCGACAGATGCTAACGTATGCCGAGTGAGCCTCCAACAGATGGCCATAGTAATGCATACAAAGGCATGAGAGTAACAACTACCCATTCTAGTGTCCATAGATGTCATTCATTGAGCAGTTGAATGACAACTTTCAAGGTCATCTGAGATTTTTAAAGGGTAACACCTAACTCTTTTATGGAGAATTTATGAGCTTGAAAAGGTCAGCTGATCACCTACCTTGCCCAAGGGTGGATATGCCCCACCACTGAGTTCAATAGTCTTATATAGTTTATTTACATTTATTGATGGATCAATAAGAGAGTATTTAAAGTAGGTGGTGGCGTAGGGCAGGTCACTCGCACGGGGTGGAACCTCTGACATTGAGTCCCATCCGCTTCTGCCTCATATGATAGCCCTACTCAAGACCTTATCGGCGTTCTCACTATCTAAAAATCATATAAAAAATAAGTTGCAGCGCTTAAGATCGCGGACAAGTATTTTGTGTTTCAAACCCTAAAAAGATAATGAGAAAGTAAGAAATATGTCATTATAACTCAAAATTACATTTGGAGACACCTTCAAACGTTGAACTAATTTAACAATATCTACATGTAGAAGAAGCTTAACCAAAAAGAAAAATATATGAACTTCAACAAACATTACATGTATAGGGGGTCCCAATTGAACTTGTGGAGCATCAACATGGCAATTTTAAGTCATATATGCAATATGTGGGAAGCAAAGGTGAGTTAAAGTGATTTGCCTTTGGACAAAAGCTAAGATTTGGATCTAAAAAAGCCTAAACTTTAGGACATGCCTTAAAATATCTTTGCCATTGTGTACAAGTTTTAAGGTATATGGGTTGGCCCACATGAATATATATATTCTCTTCATGATCCATCTCCATCCATCAACTAAATGCATACCACTTGGAAACCCCTAATGATTTGTTAGTTGTGATCAGCTAGTGGTTTTAAATCTTTAGTAATCAATCTGTACAAATTAAGCATATTAGGCTTGATTATTAGCAAAAATAGATGCCTTTGGGGCTAAGATTTGAGATAGTGATGTGTGTGTGTGTGTGTATATATATATATCTCTTTATAATTTTGTAAATTCCACTACTAGTCTTCCTTGCACAACATTATTTCCATAATTAAATTCATAGACGTGATTTTAACTGGTGTCATAATTTTCAAGATTTTATAGAGGAGGTCCAACGACCAACTATTAATTGTTCAAACATTAATGTTGTTCTCAACTTAATCACATGCTAACTAAACACATGTACGATGTTTTTTATCACAAAAAACTTGAGTGCAATTAGAAAATTGAAACACTCGATATAAGTTATATTTTATTATGTCATGTTTTCGACGGGAGACTTTTTACATTAGTTTTATGCATGATTAATTAACAACATACATTTGTTTAATAGTATTATTGAAAATCTCAACAACAACAATATATGTATATATAATGGCTTATTTTTAGTTACATCTCCTGAAACTCCATTTTGATCTTACTTTGTCCCTAGCTTGTAGCTCAAAAGTTATATTTTTACTCCATGAAACTCAAACTTTGTTTTACTTTGACTTGTGGACTCTCTCTTCTCCCTCAAACTTATAGGTCGCCTCCTGAAACATATGTGGGACCCAACAACCAATAAGACTATGCCACATGTGCAATAAATTTGATTATAAATCTCTATTATGAGTTAACATTCAACAATCATAGAATATTAAGTTTAAAAGAAATTGAAGAGTTGAAAAAAGATAAAAAAAAAAAGAAATTGATTAGCATGGCACACCCAAATCAAACCCACATAAGAAATTAACAGATCTAAGGCATGTGGAGCGAATTTTGAGTTTTACATAGATGATTTTCAAGTTTCAGGAGGCAAAACGGGAACAAAATCGAGTTCCCGAGGGCAAAGTGGAACAAATTTTGAGTTTCAATGAGTAAAATGACAACTTTTAAGTTACATGGAGCAAAGTGAAATAAAAATTGAGTTCCAAAGATCGTAGCTAAAAATAAGCCATATATAAATGTGAGAATTCCATCCATGTCACCAGGTGCATGGTTTGTTTCCAATTGCAATGGATAAGGACAAGCAAAGTGAGCACGTTCGGTAAATGTATATGGTCTATGTTGTTGTGCAATATAATTAGTCACACCAAATTAAGGATGGGTTGGTGCAGATGTTGGTGGGACAATAATTTGCTACAACCACAACTCAAAAACTCATCACTTAGCTGTGCCTTCCTTTTAAGTTGATGGATTTTAAAGACTCTTTCTTCACTCCACTATAAACTGTTTTGAAAACGATTTTGATGTTAATCTGTTCTTGAAAACAATTTACCCCAAAAGAACATTTGCAAGTGGCTCAATTAATTAATTTACCTTATAATCAAGTTACTTTGCAAATGTTCTTTTGGGAAAAATCAAAGCATTAAAGATAAAGATTAATTACCTGCACCTTAGTATTACGGTCTAGTAGTATTCCTCTTCACTTGTAAGTGGTATTCCTCTTCACTTGTAAGTGGGAGGTCTTAGGTTCGATTCTCGCCAAAAACGAATTTGAACCACATTATTCCTAGCTCATTGTGAGGTTAAGTCAACCCTTCTCTCCTTTAGTGTAGATAATATCGTTTGTTAAAAAAAATAAATAAATAATTGAGGAGGATATTTAATTAAGTGGAGGCTTTAATTAGTTATTCGACTTTAAGTTTTTGTGAGATATAATTATGTGAAAGTAAGGATTCGTGATCTACTTTTCTTACTAATTAATTGTCACATAAAGGGTTAATTATAATTAATTCGAGTTAAAATAAATGACTAGACTACTGAACCAAAGCCATGCATGGCTTTGCAGTTTAGATCGTATCATCCACATGTGGATTACTTACCTACTCGGGCTTAATTAATTTGACAATGTTTAGTGGTTATGGCGGCTTTGACCTGTATGTTGTCAATGTGTGACAGTTGTAACATATCTAGTTATTTGGTGGTATACAGTAGAATTTCGATAATTTAATATCCGATAAACTAATTAATAACATCAGTTAAATAATATTTTGGGCCGGTTCTAATTTGAGAATAACGTGTTAAGTTAATAATTCGTTAAATTTAAAAGATAATACATAACAAAAAAATTTGTATAGGTCTCACATAATATATAAATTAATAGTTTCCTGATTTCTTTACACCTTTGAGATGAGAAATCATTGTTGTATGTATGATATGTTTTTTTGTTTATTTAAAGAGGGTTTTTGTTTGGTTAAATGTTCATAAAATAAAATAATGTAGTACTTTGAGCAATGTACCATCTTGGGGAAAAATAAGTTGATTCATGAATTTTACTTGGTTAAAAAAATACATAGAATTGTTAATTTATAAAATGAGAAGCTAAGTACGATTATTATACTTAGGGAAACAATGAATACCTTGATAAATTAATAAGTTATTAATTAGTCAATAAATTAATAAATTATTAAGGACAATACTAGAGAGACCATATATTTAACCATATTTATAAACTACATAACGTGAATGTTGATAATTAAATTATTACGTAAATACTTCATTAACGAGCTTATTTTATATTGAAACACATCATATGGTTTATAAAGCACCGTGAATATATTGGCAGTAATAAAGTAAGACGTTGAACATTCATGCAAAAGTTCAAACCACTAGCTTTTATAAAATAGTCAAAACAATATTTTACAGTGTTCATGAGCCAAAGATTCCTTACATACATTTTTATGTAGAGGTTTTGAGTGTCCTTTCCTAACCCCATTTTACTGGCCTCAGATACATTATGCAAACCACGCCATAGCTACTTCGATCACTACTCACACCATTGTACAATTTTCAATCAGTGCACTGCATTATATTTCCCCTAATTATTCATAACCACTAGCTTAGCTAGCTTCATTAACTCATAATGCACTGCGTGGGGCGACGCTGCATGCGAGTGGTTTCTTCATTTCGAGAGAGAGCCTCAAACACTCTGAAAGGTCTATAGGCTCTGCCGGTAACCACTTGAATTGGTGCAAAAGCCTAGCAAGCCACAAATGCACGGTAGCTAAACCCAACGCTTTGCCTGGGCATACTCTCCGGCCAGACCCAAATGGTGCGAGCCTGAGGTCCGAGCCCATTATTGACACATCCTCCTCGATGAACCTCTCAGGCCTAAACACCATTGGGTCCTTCCAGATGGACGGGTCATGGGTTATGGCCCACATATTGACCATCGCAGTTGTGCCAGCTGGGATAAAGACCTTGTCCACATGGACATCATGGATAGCAAGACGGGCCCATGACAGCAATGGGCCCGGAGGGTGCATTCGGAGAACTTCCTTGACTATGGCTTGTAGATAAGGCAGGTTTGGAAGGTCGGAGTCTCGCACGTGCCTCTTGTTCCCCACGTGTGTGTCAAGTTCTTGTTGTGCTTTGGCTTGGATGTCTTGGTGTAAGACTATCCTTGCCATAATCCACTCCATAAGTATTGCAACCGTGTCTGTCCCTCGAAATATCATTTCCTGGATAATGTCACAAACCAAAAGACAAAAAGGCTTGGTTAATTTGAGCACAGAAAATCTTATGGTTGTACTAGGAGCTAGGAGATCAAAATTATTAGGGAAACAAATCTTAGTATATATGTTAATTTAATCTAAATTAGTTCAATGTGCATGTTCCACCAAGAATCTTAAAGTCCCATGAAAAAAAAGGTAAATAGGAAGGAGATCAACGTGGATAGCATAAAAGAGATATTTAATAATATAGATCGCCATAATATAAGTCATACTCAGATAAAATTCGTACAGAGTATGAGTTAGTCCAAGTGGATAATGGATAAAAATATCAATAATTAATCCCCATGAACAAAAATAGCATGTGAAAGGTTCTCCATCATCTTATTGTGGCAATTTCTAATTTTAACCTAATGATGAAGGAGTCTAAATCAATCTTCTTGATTACTTAGAAGCATTTAGCGTTAACATATTTGACAACAGTATTTGATTCAATGATTTAAAAAGAGTGATAAAAGACTGCTGAATCAAATTTAATACTTAAATACTTGCTGAAATTGAGTTCAAATAGACATTCAAGAAAAACCGACTCTAAATGGAACTGTATTATAATTTAGAATCTTATGGTCAAATACCAATTTAGCAGCTAGGGTATGGTGTTATTCAATCATGACTCTAGATAGCTTTTGCAGCAGGATTTTGGATTGTCACTTTTCATAAAGTCCTAGGAACTATAGGGAAAAATATTCCCCATAATCATTGATCTGTCAAACGAACAATAATAAACTTAACAACAATTATTCACATGTATATAGATGATCGTTAATTTGTAAGTTGATAAGTTTTAGTATATGTGAATTAACAGTTGACAGTTATTCACATACATAAATGTCATATAAAAATCTTATATGAAATGTTAATCACATTTGTTATCGAAGCAATATATATCCAATTTTATGAATCTGTACGTTTATTAAAGATGTGATCAATATTATATGATGCATGCAACAATATATAAAATGACATATATATATATAGGAATTGCTTAAGGGGAGGGATCCTCATTTTTTCAAAAAAATGGAGACACGCTCCCCACCGTTGGATTTAACTTTAATGAAATTGTGTGGTTGAGATTGTGTGGCCTGTGTTTTAATCTCAACCACACAATTTCATTAAAGTTAATCTAACGGTGGGGAGCGTGTCCCCATTTTTTTGAAACAATGGGGATCCCTCCCCTTAAGCAACTGTATATACATATATATATTGAGCAAATATAGTGAATTATATCAAGAACAATTTAAAGTTAGAGAGATTTTTGATTGCTCACCCACAAAACAGCCACCATGTCTGAATCACTTAGTTTATCTTCTTCCGGCAAAGCTAGCAAAGCACTGAGAAAGTCACTGCCGCCACTGAAATCTCCTGCTCTTTTTCTTTCCCTCACAATTTGCCCCACCACACACTTCACCTCAGCCGCCAATTTGTGACACTTCCTCTTCACACCATAAAAGTCCAAAAACCTCAAGGGAAAATAATCCTCCAAATTAAACCTAGAAATCAAGTCGTACCCTTGTTTAACTAGCAACATTAACGTTAGATTAGTACTAACCTCCGTCTCTAAACCTAAATAATTAGTGCCAAAAACACTCTGGATTATGTTATCCAAAGAACCCTTTTGCAATATTGCTTTTAATCCCACAACCCTATTTTCCTTCATCTCATCCCAAATTTTCACCACCATTTCATCAGCCACTTTTTGCTTTAGGGTTTCTAGGCCTCCGATTCTCTTTGGTGAAAACATATGGACAGCTGCTATCCTGCGCAGGTGGCGCCAATATGTTCCTGAAGGAGCAAACCCTATGGCGCGCTCAAACATTAGCAACTTAGCTGATTGCTTGATCGGACGGTCGGAAAATGACGAACCTCCTAGGATTTGCCTAGCAGTGTCAGGATGGCTGCTGATGATGACACGAGTAGTGCCTAAGCTGAATGCCATGAGCCTGGTTGCCTTGAGTGAAGTTGCCATGGTGGAGAGTTTTTTGTGGGCAAGAGAACCCATATGATGGGGTAGGAACCCTAGTATAGGCCACCCAGCTGGTCCCTGGAGGCTGGAACCGTTTTGAGAGTTTTGGGCATGACTGTAACATGACCATGCAAAACCTCCGGGGACGAGGCAGTGGCCTAGAGAGATGAGGGAAAGGTAGAAGAATGAGAGGAGGAAGAGAGTGAGAGTGAGAGAGTTTGAGTACGACGTCGTACCTCCAAACCAAAAGACTAAGATTGAAAGGTTGGCTAGCATGAAGAGTTTCATAACTATTTGAAGTGGGGGAACTCTAAAAGCTAGTGGAATTGCCTAGAAACGGACATTTGTCATGAGGATGGAGGGTGGGTTGGTTTGAATATATAGTACGTGGAAAGTTGATTAGGGTTAAGGGCCTAGGTCAGTTTGTTAACCATGGTTAAGCATACCCAAGCTAAGGACCATTTCCATCTTGTTAACAGTTGATATATATTATTCATCTTTAAAAATGTTACTCGATCTTATTGAATGCTGTTCACTAACGTATATAGCAGGTAGAATAATAATATGGTGTAGTAATATATCGAGTGCACACAAGAATTTTACGCTATATTTAAAAATAATAGTTCACATAATCTGTATTTTGAAGTAAGGCCAATGGGTTTAGATAAAAATATAAGATAAAAGGTTTAATCGTTATATTATTCTTCTCCCTTTAGGAGGCATTATATAAGAAATATATCTTGTGATACAAGGAATAATAAAGGACTCCTAACTAAATTAGGAAACACAATTAAATTCCTAATAAATAATTATTCTCCTAACTTGTTGGGGTTGACTCACGTCCACACTCCCCTTCAAGTTGGTGCATAGATATCTCCTAAGCCCAACTTGTCGAGTGAGTCTTGAAACCTGCTAGCAGAAACTGCATGTGTTAGAACATCTGTCAACTGTTCTTCTGTCTTCACAAATTGAATGTCAACCAACTTAACGTCAAGTTTCTCCTTTATGAAGTGTCTATCCACTTCGACATGTTTGGTCCTATCATGTTGCACCAGATTGTTAGCTATCTCCTGAGCTGCTTGATTATCACAGTACAACAACATAGACCTCTTGGGTTTAAAGCCAATCTCAGTAAGAAGAATCCGAATCCACAAAAATTCACAAATACCGTGTGCCATTCCCCTGTATTCAGCTTCTGCTGACGACCTCGCCACTACATTCTGTTTTTTACTTCTCCAAGTCACCAGATTATCGGCTACGAATGTAAAATAACCTGATGTAGACCGCCTATCAGTAATATTCCCAGCCCAATTTGCATCAGTATATCCTTTCATCTCCATGTGTCCATGCTTTTTGTACATTAAACCTTTTCCTAGAGCTCCCTTTAAATAGCTTAGGATTCGCATTACTGCTGCCATGTGACCTTCACTCGGTGCATGCATAAACTAACTCACCACACTTACCGCATAAGTAATGTTTGGCCTAGTGAGGGACAAGTAAATCAATCTTCCCACTAACCTTTGATATCTCTCATTGTTTGTTGGAACTTGATCTTGATAGATCGCAAGGTGATGATTCTGCACAATTGGAGTATTTGCCGGTTTACATGCCAGCATACCTGTTTCAGACAACAAGTCCAACACATACTTACGTTGTGACAAATATATCCCTTCTCGAGATCTAGCAACCTTAATACCTAGGAAGTACTTGAGTCCCCTTAGATCTTTCATTTCAAACTCGGAAGCCAAGTACCCCTGTAGTTGTTCAATTTCCTTCGTATCATCCCCTGTGACAATCATATCATCCACATATATAATGAGTAAAGTAACTTTACCATCCTTGCGTTTGATGAATAAAGTATGAACTGAGTTCCCCTGTTTGTATCTGTACTTTTTCATGGCCTGAGTGAAGCTTCCAAACCATGCTCTAGTTGACTGCTTGAGACCATATAGCGCATTCCGAAGTCTACACGCTTTCCCACTGGAGTTTGCAGCTCCATATCTTGGTGGAATATCCATGTATACCTCTTCTTCTAAATCCCCATGCAGAAAAGCATTTTTTACGTCAAACTGTCTTAGAGGCCAATCAAAATTAGCAGCAAGAGATAACAAAATTCTAATGGTATTCATTTTTGCAACAGGAGCAAAAGTTTCCTGATAGTCAACACCGAAGGTCTGTGTGTACCCTTTGGCCATTAGTCTTGCCTTGTACCTATCAATTGATCCGTCAGCCTTATGTTTGATGGTATACACCCATTTGCATCCCACTGTTTTTTTCCCTTTAGGAAGTGTAACCACACTCCATGTATTACTTTTATGTAATGCCTTCATCTCAATTTGCATTTCCTCTGTCCATTTTGGATATTTCAAGGCTTCTTCCACTCTAGTAGGTATTTTGATGGTGTCTATTTGTTGAACAAGTGCACTGTATTTCAGTGAGAGTCGATGAGTGGAGACACAATTCGCAATAGGGCAGCGTACCTTCCCTTATGGAGAGTACCTTTCTGGTGGCTTTCTTTGATTATGTCTAGGAGGTAATACATAAAGTGGTTTAATAATTTCAGAGTGAGCACTTACCTCAAGGATGTCCGTTGGATCATGGACGGGTACTGGGGGAGTGTGAGGAAAGTTGTTTCTTGAGATGGTACTCGGGGAAGTAGCAGAAGGCCCATTTAGGCAGGTGTCAGCAGCGGAAAAACCATCTGGGTTGGCGTCAGCAGCAGGAAGCCCATCTGGGCTGGCTTCAGCAGCGGTAATGCCTCTAGCAATAGGAAATAACCCAAGCTCACATGAGTATGTACCATTATGCAGCTCAGATGCTGCTGGCCCATTTGTCCCATTTGTTAGCTTATTAGCCTTATCAGCAGGCCCATCATTTGTCCTATTTGTCAGCCTATCATTAGCCTTATCAACAGGCCCATCATTTGTCCCATTTGCCTCCACATGCATATGCCCACTTTCACGGTCTTCAACACACCCATTATTTGGGTAGTCGGCAGGTACATCAAACCAGCCATAGTCTTCATCTAAGGTTGTCTCGCCCTAAGGTAACATCCATGGTGACGTAAACATGTCGGGTAGGTGGATGATAACATCGGTAACCTTTTTGTTGGGGACTAAAGCCAATGAAAACACACCGGACTACACACGGATCAAGTTTGCTTCGTTGGTTTCTGTGAAGATAGACGCAGGCCACACAACCAAAAACTCATGGTTCAAGATGAAGAGTGGAGGAAATGGAAACATGGTCACTAAGCACGGCCAATGGAGTGCAAAAAGAATGAACACGCGATGGCATTCGGTTCATTAGATATATGGCATAAGTCACCGCATCAGCCTAATAAGTCTTTGGCGCGCAAACACCAATGAGAAGGGTCCGAGTAATCTCAAGTATGTATCTATTTTTCTGTTCGGCTGCTCTATTCTGCTGTGGGGTCTGAGGACAAGTAGTATCATGGAGAATGCCCTTGTCCTCGAAAAACCGAGAAAGGTCCTGATTAATGTATTCACCACCATTATCAGACCGAAGTACCTTAATCGGGAGCGAATATTGTGTATGGACCATATGATAAAAACTTTTGACAATTTCACCCATATCACTCTTATGTTTCATAAGATATAACCAAGTCATTCTGGTGTAGTCATCAACAAATGTTATAAACCAACGCACACCATGCTGAGTAGGAATTGAAGATGGCCCCCATACATCAGAGTGAACCAACTAAAAAAGAACTATTCTTTTATTAAAACTTGGAGGATACGAAGCTCGATGACTTTTAGCTAATGTGCATACATTGCACTTTAGAGAAGAATCTGGAATATTGTTAAATAATGACGGAAGTAATTTATGCAAATAACCAAAAGAGGCATGACCTAGGTAACGGTGCCACAATTGAACAGCCTTTACCTTTCCATTATCACAACTTCAAACTTAGTGAACCCGGCCTTGTGCAACATCGTCGACATAGTACAACCCCTTCATCTTTGTACCACGACCAATGATCGTCTGAGTCCGAATATCCTGAAGTAAACAAAACGATGGAAACATTAGTACCACATAGTCTAATTGCTCGGTTACCTGTCCCACATATAATAAGTGGCTAGAAAGTATGGGAACAAGTAAGCAGTTATGTAAAGAGAGGGTATGAGTGAGTGCTATAGAACCCGTCCCTGTGACCGGGGTAACACCTCCGTTGGCAGTGACAATATTGTTTCGTGGTGGTGGTGTCATGGAGTCAAAAAAAGTACGATCGTAAGTCATATGATTGGTAGCCCTTGAATCAATAATCCACCCTGTATCATGCGCAACAGACGCATTTAAAGCCATGCTTGTTTTATTGGGGTTGTTAGATTGCTCATTTGAAGTAATCAAATCTAAAAAAGAAAGCGGGTCCAATATATCTGGACCAAATTTGTCTGCTGCCCGTGTTGTCCCTGCTAATGGGCCAAGCAGGCCGGTCTCTTTTCCGCTGCTGGTTGCAGCTGGCAGATTTGTATTGTTTTGGGCTTCAAAAAATAGTAGCCCACTTCCTGAGTTTTCTCCATATAGCTCAACGGGCCGATATTCATAACCGCTAGTGGTTAGAGCAGCAAGCCCAGATGTGGATTTTGGTAATTTGGTTTGTGCAAGCATCGATCCAATGATGGGGACGACGGTTTGGTTGTCTGCCATTAAATTGGCAAGTTGTGGTTTCAATTTTAATTTTATGGGTTTGGATTTGAACAGAGGTCTGATATCTTGTTTCGAGACCTAGGTTTGGGATTTTAATAGAGATCTCTTGTTTCGAGACTTCTGTGGTTGGTTCCAAGCGACTGCTAAATAGCCAACAGAGAAGCACCCAGTCGGCAGTGAAAAAGAATAAGGTTTAGAGAAAGAGACAGGCCGAAACCTGCTCTGATGCCAAGTGGAATTATCAGACCTAGGTTTGGGATTTTAACAGAGATCCCTTGTTTCGAGACTTCTGTGCTTGGTTCCAAGCAACTGCTAAACAACCAACAAAGAAGCACCCAGTCGGCAGTGAAAAAGAATAAGGTTTAGAGAAAGAGACAGGCCGAAACCTGCTCTAATGCCAAGTAGAATTATCAGAGAGACGGGCCATACGACCCACATTCCAACAACACTGATATTATCCCTAACTTGGTAATTACCACCTACACAATCCGTCAGGTGTGGGGTTTTATCACAAAAGGCCTTGGTATTAGTTGGAGTGGGATTATGATATTTAAACTCTTCTTTTCTCATTGATACGGTCGATATGGGACATTTCAACAAGTTTCACATGGGTTTCACATCGAACCCACAATTTGAAAATATATCCCACCTCAAAATCAAAATCACAATCACGAATACAAGCCTTTTGCTTTTTTGTAGATTTCCCGAAAACAACTGTACGTTTGAAGATCCAAGAAGATGCATATTGTCCAATATCTTAGTGAATAGGTGTTGGGTTTCCAATTTTGCACTCATGCGTCTTGGGTTTGAAACTCCATCTCTTATAAATTATTGTAATTGTGTCGAACCCTCCTCTATTAAATAAATTAAAAAAAAAATCCAAGAAGACCATCAACGACCGTCCCTGTTCAATGTATTCTTTTTGCCTTATACTCATTAAGGGCAATGACCACATGATGTGTATATCTTAGGTTGATAATGGCATGTGTTTGAAGATATATTTGTTCTCATCAAACATGAGAGAATTTTGAGTGTGACAGACACATAGTGGTATTATGATAATTATTTTCGTGTTATAAGTTATAATATGGGTGTACAACAAGATCGATACGTTTGCTCATGGTGAGCAATTATCAGTTTTTGTTATAGAGTTGTACGCGCTCAAGGCTGGATTGTTTCAAACTCATGAAGATTTTCTCCCTTATAGCGACTGAAACAAATTGTTTGGAAGCGATTCAGTTAGTGAACGCACCAGCATTGACTGTTGATGGTATATTGGTGTACGATATTCAAAATTTGATGGTATATTGGTTGGTATATTGTAAGTGTTATGCCAAAAGAGTCGAATATGGTGGCATACAAGACGCTTGGTTTGCGGTGCGTGCGAGAGGTTTTTTGACACACCCCGACCCGGAATGTCGACTAGGACTCCGAATCGAGCTGTGCTGGCCGACACCGTAATTAGCCTCAGTCAACACATGTGCTTCAAAGGGCAATTTCGTAAAATCACTTATTAAAATTTTTATACAATTGTAAAATTAGGGACGGGCTGTCACATTTTTTCTTTTCTTTTTGATAACTGAAATTGTAAGGAGAGTGTGGCGCTTTTTTCCTTGGTCGGAAGTTTTCACACTTAATTTTAGGGAGCTTTAATGAAAAGGGCTTAGACTAAGTTTATTTTAATAAAAAACCACCATATAGTTTTCTTTAACCAAAAGCCCCTCAAAATTAACCATAAAGACAGAGGCCTCCAATTTTACATGGGTTGAATTACAAAGCTCAACAGAAACAAAAATAAGTTTCCAAAATTACCCCAACAAGGAGGCGCAAGTCTGAAACTTGTTTGTTCTCATGAAGGAGAAAACTCACGTCAGCTCCAAGCAGAGCGTCGATCATCGTTTCGTTTTCTGGGTTTTTCTTCCTTTATTCTTTGTGCATATATCAGTTTTTGAATTTCCTTGTCCAAATTTGATTCAGATTTGGAGAATAACCAGACTTTGAGAAGAACAAAAATCCCAAATTATTGAATCTAATCTCCAAAAGTATAATTAAAAAGAAACGAACAGGAAAAGAGCTGTGCAATTGAATCAAAGAGGAGGACACTCAAACTGAATCCATTTTCCATGGAAGGAAAAAACCAAAAATTCCAATTCCTTGCACCCATTTCTCCATAAACCTAGAAAGAATAATATATCTCTACCTGTGATAGAACCACCTTCCCCAATTACAAAATCTGGAAAAGAAAAAGAAAATAGAAAAAGCAAACGAGAAAGAGAGAGAAAAGTGACTTTAGCCATGGCGTTCAACTTTCATAACACTGTTAATGTTAAACATTTCTAGGAAATAGTATGATTTTTTTGCCACTTTTTTAGAAAATAATGCGACCCGTTATGTTTTGAATCCGTAACTGTATCTGCAAAAACTAACACTGTCTCTGGAAAAACTAACATTGTCTCTGGAAACAGTGACTTAGATTCCAGAAACAATATTACTTAAAATCCAGAAACAGTTTATTTTTACAGTCCAGAAACAGTGATCCGTCGTTATTATTGAATAGCATGCAGATCTCAAATTTATTTTCTGGAGAAACAAACGATCAACTCCACTAACGAAGAAAAATTCAAAAACATTACCTCAAATACACTATGAATAATAATGACGATCACATTTCAACGAAATAATACAACATATAAATTAAATAGCATGATGATCTATATTTTTGTTTCAAAGAAAAAGAAGAAGGTCTGCAAAACAACGATGAACTCCATTAACGACGAAAATCTGGAACTCAACCTAAAAAAGTTGGGTAAAATCGACAAATAATAATTTATTATAGTTGGGCCATTTTTAGTTGGATTGCTTTAATATAGGCCTTGTACTAATCATTAAACAAAACTTAGAATATGGTTTTTTATTAAAACTAAAACTTTTCAAGTCATTTTCATTAGTTTTCCTTTAATTTTATCCGAATAAGGTTTACAGAAACCTGTCACCTTCTACGACTTTTTCTAACGGAGTTAACAATGTTTTACTTTTTTTACAAAAGCATATATGATTACTAAAAAATGTATATATCATAACACGAATGCAATGGTAGATGTTATTGACAATGTGATGGCTACACTGAAAACTTATCATGAAACACAACAGTGAGTGCCCACCATGAAACGGCCGGTTGTCACCTTGGACGCTTGGACAATATTTTGGCTTGTGAAAATAAAAGCCAAAGGTCCAGAATCTATACAAAGCAGCTGGAACGCATTAACTCCGACATGTCTAATTGTTCACAAGAGAATTCAAATCAAATTATTATAGCTAGCCAATTACGAGGCTTAACTCACTCCCTCACTTGCTAGTGTTGATAATATGGTATCTATTAAAAAAATTAATACTACTTTTTATATTATATACAAAACATATTAATTTTATAACTCTGACCTTCTTTAATGTTGTTTAGTGAGCCCAATTGCTGCGTTCATGTTGTACGTTAGATTTGCCACTCATACTAGAATAGTTAGAAAATCTCAAAGAGCCCGTGTGCTTCCGGCTGATTCTGATTTCTGAGACCAAATCTAAAATTTTACGCCTCGACTCTAAATTGTCCAAGTAATTGTGAACCACCGAGGCTTTCCGGATGGTTCTTTGCAGCTCAGTGCACATGCCACCATTGAATCGTTTCCAACCACGTCATTTACAAAACACCTTTTACAAAGCATTGCCTGTATTTTGATCGTGATTGATCCCACACCGGTCCCTATAACCATGAGTGGTGCCTACCCCTTTGCAAGCAATACCAAAATTCTGATTCAGTTGGAAACTAAGGCAACTCTACTAAAGTTTCTCTCTTATTGGAGGCTATGTGTGTACTATGATGTTTACATAGAAAGCGACATTCCTTAGTGTTGCATCTAATTACAATAAACAAAACTCAGTTGAGACCAAAATTATGTTTCGGGCCGAACATTAAACTGTGGGCAGTGAAAGTTGGTAGGGAAACGGATTGGTAATTCAAGCAGGATTTTAACCCTTTCTTGGTCGGAGCCCAGCATTTAACCTGATACAGATGACCATTCCAACTATCCGACCCAGCATTGATCAAGCATGCAACACACAATTTCCGAAGCATGTTATGTCGTTCAGACTGTTAATAAATCTCACCATTAGGGGAAAACTCGCAAAATCAATGATCTAGATTGACAGTCTAAAAAACCACGGCTAAAAAGTATGCACAATGTCTCGCAAAATCTATAACAAAACCTCACAACAAATTGATGCAATTTCAATTCCGTTGCAGCCTAACCATTCAGTACAACACAAGCATGATAAGTTCCCGTAGAATAGGGGTGCAGATAGAGCAAGTTTTCACGAATCATTTTGTAAAAGATTCACAAAGTACACACAAAAGAGATATTTTCCCTCCTTAATTTAATTCCCAAATTCCTGCATGCGCAATATAAAGGCTTTTCCAAATATAATATCATTAGGCTTGATAAAAGCATAACTTATCCAGCAAGATGTCTACTGTGACAGAGTCACAGTAGTTCCGTCATATGGACGGGACGGGACCGCACCAAACCACATACTAAGTAAACTAAATAACAAATCAAAACCAGCTTTAGTGTTTAAAATCCAAAGCCATAAAAACAAGCCCTCCCTCAACCAAATACAGAAAGCATACAACCCATTTGCATCAAAATATATACAAAAATGTACTATCTAAACCAACTTGCAAGAGAATTTAGCCGACGCTAGCATCCAATACTTGATTTACCAATCAGATTAAAGGTTGCTCTCAATCCCAAAGCACCCGATATCATTGGGGCCTATAAACAATGCTGCATATCACACAATAAACTATAAAGGAGGCAAAGCAAATGACCATAAAGTTAGTAAAATTAAAATCCCACAACACCTAAGGAAGGGGCGTGGAAGCCTCTCCTCCAGCAAAGTCACATTCAACTATGAAATTATTACTGATCATGAGGACTCTACTTTGCTCAAAGCACGACAGGCGGCAGATGATAAACAAATCAATACAACTTGTGCAACCTAATAGCTCCCTTATTGGTGAAAAGAGAAAATATATTGAACTATGAGCAGTGTTTAAAAAGAATTAAATCTCAGACACAGACCACCAATTGGTATTCAACCCAATGGGGATCAATCAAAGAGGACACAAAAAGTAGGCAGTCTTTGCGGCAGAAACTATATTTTCCGTAGTCCTATACGGCTCTCCCAACTAGGGGTGGGCACGGGCCGGGCCAGGCCGGGCCCAAAATTGAAGAGACCAAACCAGATCCGGTCCGGGACGGATTTTACTATTTTAAAACTGAGAATCGGACCAAACCCGGCCCGTATAAAACGGGCCGGTTCCTACGGGTCCAAAGGGTACAAACTGTTTTCTTTTTTTCTTTTCTAATTTTCAATATCCAGATTCCCAGTATCCACCATCACCAGATCCAACACCTACTACCTATTCGTGACCCTTTTAGCGGGCAAAACCCTAAACCTAACCCTAACTTTCACAACCCCGGAGATCCCCGCCACTTCCATCAAGCACCTCCTATACAAAATCTTCAAATACAATTTCGAATTCATAAAAAAATAAAATAAAACTGAATCCCTATGAGAACCAAGACATCGTCTTCCTCATGGATCGAACCAGAGACGTCGTCTTCAAGCATTTCTCGCTGACCCTGACGCACGAATCGAACTAGAGACGTCGTCTTCCTCACGGATCCAAGACCTCAACCCTCGCCATTACAAATTACATCAGTTGATGAATCAAAACAAAATCAGAAACCTGCAAAATTCCTAAATCAGGAACCCACATAATTCCTAAATTAATCGAAAAGCTTATGCAAAAACCCTAAATTCCACTGATCATGCTTCACAAACCCAAAACAAAAAAATTGAAAATTTAGAGAATATAAATACGAAATTTAATTCAACCAACCTGCGACGGTTTCGGAAATTCAAAGAGGGAAGAAGAGAAGGAGAGAGAGAGAGACTTATGACGTCGTCGACGACTATTATACGAGCCGAGCTGCGAGCTGCAGTGGATGCTATGGAAGCATGCGCGGCGATGTGGTTGGAGAGAGGGTGGGGATGCGAACCGGGGAGAGAACACGGTGTGGGTGCCGGTACCGACGCGTTTAGTATTCCCTGATTGACTCTGTAGTCGCTCTATCTTTCGCGCGTGCTGCTCTACTGGTTGGTCAAGACGGCGATGGCGATGGTGATGGTGGCTAGCTCGGAGTGGTGTTGGAGAGATCGAGGGAGGAGACTCGGAGTGATGTCAGAGAGATCGAGGGTGAGGGGAGACGGCGAGGACGATGGTAATGGTGGCTGGCTCGGAGTGGTGTCGGAGAGATCAAGGGTGAGGGAAGAGTTTGACAGTTGAGTGAATGGGTAGGTAGAGAGATAGACTGATAGAGGGTTATTCAATTAGGTGGGCAATGAACGGTCCAGGCCCGGGGCCCGTTTTCTCCAATTTTTAGAACCGGCCCACCCCGTTATTTACAAGGACCCGGCCTGCCCCGCCCCGTTTTGTATTTATAATTTTTGGACCCGTCCTGTACCCTCCCTGAACAGCAAGGATCCACCCCGACCCGTGGGTCCATGACCTGTTTGCCCACCCCTACTCCCTAGAACTAGCTAAACCCTTATGGGAGGATCTCTTAGAATAAACCCTTAAAAAATGCAACCAAAGTGGAACACTTAGCTAACTATTGCTGCTTTTAACATTATCAAAGTATTTTCCTAGCATCTACGCAACAACCAGCCAGAATATATTATACATATACTAAAACTGAGTTTCTCTGGTACTGTTTTTCACTGTTCGTGAACAGTGAAATGGTGGAAATGCCCTTTGTTTCTTCTCACTCCCACGTTCTGTTGTTGGCTTGGTACAACAAAATTTCGCTTTTGCCCAATTTTGACCACGCGTCACTCATCTTTTTAACCCTCTGTTTTTGTTCCTTTTCCCGATCTTTCTTTCGGCTTCGGCTTCTTTCTTTCTTGGCCACGCGTCGATCATCATCGAAGGTTCCTTGGGACTTTCTTCCCGACTTTTCCTTCCGTTTCCATTTCTTTCTCTACGGTATTCTTTTTTATCCTCTCCTCATCTGTCACTCTTCCTCTGATTCTTATCCTCCACTGAAACGTCGGAGACCAAAGCTTAAATATGGTTCTTGACACCGTTTGGACCTCGCAGGTTCGCACGTTCTCCTCTCTCTCTCTCTCTCTCTCTCTCTCCACTTCTATTTGGCTTCTGTGGTGGCATTATGAGATTTGGTGGTGGGATCTGACGATCAATGGTGAGTTTTTTCATTTGGGTTTTTCCTCATTGTGGATGATTTTGGCCTTTTGCTGTGAAATTTGATTTGAATTTTTTAAAAGTTTAATGCTTGATGTAAATCTGCATCCGAGTTTTGTGAGGTAGATTGACTTAACCTCTCATATTGTGAAGGTTTTCTTGGCGTTAAAGGTATGGATTTTTCTGTATTGTTGGATTTTCTGTGTAGTAAATTGAACCTAGTTTGTAAAAATTTCAAAAGTTTGATGGATTAGGAATAAATTTTAAATCTTTGTCATGGTTTGATATACAAATGGATGATCATGATTAATTTTTGGGTTTAATTTAGCTGTTGATGATTGTGGATGAGTTGTGAAACTTCTTTTCTATTATGTGATCTGTGCCTGTTATGTTTTTCTTATCTTGATTATATTTGATTGAGGTCATGATGATTTATGGGTATTTTTAAATATGATCCAGGTCTGAGCATTCTGGTTAGCAGGCCCGCTTAGTTGAATCAGCTAAGTTTTATGTCTGACATCGACGTACAGCTTCCCACTGTCTTTGATATGTTTTCTGTTAATTCATAACTCATTTGAGTTGATTGGCGAGGTACTCTCACGCATGATTCAAGAGGCAATAGATGCTAAAAGGTTGGAGGGATGAGACTTGGTTTCTCAGGGTCAATCGTTTTTCACATGTTTTTTGCGGATGATACTCTTTTTTTTCTCAGAGCAGATGTTAAAAATTGCCGTAATTTACTCGATCTTCTTGAGAGATATTGTGAGGCTTCGGGGCAGAAAGTTAATATGTAGAAATCAAGTATTTATTTTGGGGCGAATGTTCCGAATGGAGTGGCTGCCGAATTGGGAGGCATTCTTGGTATGCCCGTGGTGGATCATCCATGTACTTATTTGGGTGTTCCTGCTATTTGGGGTCGTTCGAAGAAACGTGGCCTTGCTTATATGAAGGGGAGAATCTTGGGGAAGCTCAAAGGGTGGAAACAGAGCGCTTTGTCGCGTGCGGGAAGAGAAGTTTTGATTAAGGCGGTGGTCCAGACTATTCCTACTTATCCTATGAGTATTTTTAAATTTCGGTTATTTGTCAGGAATTGGATGCCATGGTTGCGAGATTTTGGTGGGGAAGTACCGAAGAAAAGCGAAAGATACATTGGGTGTCAAATGAGGTCTTAGGCCTTTCTAAGGATATAGGTGGATTGGGCTTCAGGAACTTTCAAGAATTCAATGATGCATTACTTGCTAAGCAGTGTTGGAGGTTAATTTCAAAGCCAATTTCGTTGTGGGCTCAGGTGATTAAGGCCCGTTACTTCCCGCATTGTTCATTTTGGGAGGCTAAAAAAGGGGGCAGGGCGTCGTGGGCTTGGTCCAGTCTTCTCACGGGTATGGAGCTTCTTTCCAGTGGTTCCCATTGGCAGATAATGGAGATAGGGGGTGAAGATGTGTGTGTTTGGGTGGATAGGTGGCTGCCCTCATTACCTTCGGGGCACCATGTGTCGCTTGGCGAGGTTGAAGTCACGAAAAATTTACGGGTTTGCTCTCTAATTGCTCCTCTTCCCGTAAGTGGGATATTGATTTTCTGCGACCGTTTCTTTCTATGGTGGATCAAATGGCTATTCAGGAAACGCTTATTGGGGACCCGAGGAGGAAAAATCGTCTTGTTTGGGCTGTTAGCCGGAATAGTCGATATTCAGTTAAGTTAGGTTATTGGTGGCTTTAGGTTCGATCATTAGATTTCATGGATCATCGCCTACCTGATGTTCGTTTGATTCTGAAAGAAATGTGGACAATTATTTGGCATTTGGAGGTGCCTCCTAAAATTCGTCACTTCTGATGGTTATCGTTGCATCATGGCTTGCCAACTTGTGTTGCTCTATTTAAAAGGCGATTGTCCTCAGCCCCTACCTGTCCGCTTTGTTGTTGTGATGATGAATCTGTTGAGCATGTTTTTCTTCGTTGTCTTTGGGTGGAGGCTATATGGTTTGGTGGTGCTCTTAATTATAAAGTTGATAGAGTTGGTATCGATTCGTGGGTTTTGTGGTTGCAGGCAGTGTTGTCTTCGAATCTGAGATCTTCGACTAATAGGAAATGGTTCCAGTCTTATGTCGCCTTTACTTGCTGGTTCATTTAGAAAGCTCGATGTGATTTTGTGTTTAATCAGGTCTCTATCAATCCCTCTAATGTTGTTTTTGCTCTTTTGAATGCGTTCAGGTATTTTTTGCATGCAGTGAAGGATTTTGGAGCTCATCGATCTGTGGTGGGTCCTCGGGAGGCCGTTAGTAACAAGTGGTGTCCTCCTCCTCATCCTTTTATACAAATTAATGTGGATTCTGTACTCATTTGGGTTTTGCGGGGGTGGTTGCAAGGACTGTATGAAGGAGTTTTACGGCTGCGGTGAGGTACTCTCTTATGACTCTTTCTTCTTTAGTGGCTGAGTCTCTCACGATTCTTCGAGGTTGTGAGTTGGGTGTTAGCTCTGTTATTATTGAATCAGATTCTCTTGAAGCGATTTCTCGTTTAAACGGTTCTCTTGAAAATGGCAGTTGGGAGGCTTTCCCCATTTTGGCTAGGGCTCAAAGGTTGGGTGCGGCTTTCCAGAACTGTCGTTGGTCTTGGGTGCCAAGATCAGCCAATATGGCAGTGGATGTTCTTGCGTCGGCTGGTCTTACGGAGATGTGTGATTTTGTGTGGGTTGACAGGCCCCCATATTCGTTAGTTCATGTTTTATGCATGATGGTCTTCCATGTCCTCATTAGCTTGGTGTGGTGGTGTTTGGGGTGACACTTTAACTTAGTTCAAGTGTCTGTTGCTTGTATCCCCGCTCACTACTTTGCTCTTGTTTGGTTTTCGTGGTGTTTGCCTCTGTTTAGGCTTTCTTGCTCCTGTTTGGCTTCTTAGCCCTGGAATGTGAATTCCTAGTTTTCAAAAAAAAAAAAAAAAAAAAAAAAAAAACTCATTTGAGTGTGTTTGTGCACTTGAATGCATGCCTGTGTACCTAGATGCCCGAGAGATCATTTTTTAAATTCAATTCAATTGGATAAGTTTTTTAATTGAAAACC
Organism: Heteromeles arbutifolia; assembly: GCA_024362995.1. Taxonomy (NCBI): domain Eukaryota; kingdom Viridiplantae; phylum Streptophyta; class Magnoliopsida; order Rosales; family Rosaceae; genus Heteromeles; species Heteromeles arbutifolia. The sequence continues at coordinate 29,824,411 of JANCRC010000006.1, forward strand.
TGGGTACCTAGATGCTCTAAAGATCATGTCAGTCATCGATACAGTTCTGTTGTAATTTAGTAGTTGTGCAGTTTGAGAATTGGTGTGTAGTTGTTTGTGGAATTCAAACAATTTATAGGTTACCGCATTCACATCTCATAAGGAGATATTGACATAGATAAATGCAGTAGATTAATGTGACCATCTAAAAATCTGCACTGCATTATATCACAACTCATTTTAATAACATTTATAATCTCATTTGTCATGCTAAAATTTTGGGCCTCTTTCTTTTAAATTTTTCTGCGTATCTAGTGTAAACATTGTTGATAATGTCGTTGTTTACAATTCAGTCAGTGGACATAACCTAGGGAAAGAGTGAAAGAGTACGCAGGTATCTCCTCTGTTTTGGGTGAGTCTCAATTAACCAGTGCATATAGTTTGCTTCATTCTATCACTACTCATTCTAATAATATTTATAATCTCAACTGTCATGCTAAAATTTTGGGCCTCTTTCTTTTAATTCTTTTTGCGTACCGAGGGTAAACTTTGTTGTTTACAACTAACAGTCAGTAGACAGAACCTAGGGAAATAGTGAAAGAGTATGCAGGTATTTCCTCTGTTTTGCGTGAGTCTCAATTGCCCAGTGCACCTATATTTGATAATAAAATTTAATACATAATTTGAATGGATCAAAGATTTTTTATTGTTGAAATGTTTGACTGGAGCTTTTAGACTCAATCAAATAAGAGATTAAGACACATGTAGTACCTATTGTAAAAGAAAAATAAACAAAGGTGAAATCATTGCTACAACTATAATTTGGTTTTGTCATTTATAGATAGTATTCTTTGATAATTATCAAATAAAACTTAATTTTGACATGTCTACCACTTGCATTGTGAAATGTCTTAAATCTTTCACTTTTATACGCTACTCCAATGTTTTCTAATGTAGATCCATGTGGCGTTTAGGAAACCAGAGCTTATTAGGTTTGAATATTTTCCATTTTTAGCTTAGTTTTGGGTAGGGAATTTTGATGAATTTATGTTTTTTTTTCCTCTATTTTTCGATGTTTTCAGGCGGCTGGAGCTGAATATGGAGAAGGTTTTGAGACTTCTAGACCTATTGGACCTCTCAAGGTTTATGTGGTAAGGAATTTATGGAGTTTTATGTATGGTAGTGAAATTGTTTCTATGTTATGTTGAATTTAATTTAATGGTTATACTTTATGTTGTTATGAGTTACTGTTGTTGATTTTTACTCGAGTTGGATTTTTTGAATGACAGACTGGAAGGAGATTTTCATAAACTGATACGATATGCCATGAAACTGGATGAAGCTTATGTTTGTATATTCTCTTTTGACAATTTCGTAGTAAGTTTCTATAACACTCATTAGTTATGTGTTCCAGGTTCTGATGACTAGAGGAATATTGTAGCTATCACGCTTTAACTGTGCAATTATTAAAAGATATCTAAATGCTTATCAGTGAGTTTTTCCGGCAAGTGTTTTCGAGGTTTTCGGTGAATTTCTTTATCTTCATTTTATTTTTTGAGTTGCATGTAATAGTTTATGGTCAATGTGATTAGATCGTGTAGGAAGACTAGCAAGTAGCAATGATGCTTCTTTTTAAGTTAGTTACTCTTCTTATTGCAGACAAAACCATTGGGCTAATAACCTTTCATTTACATTCTTTCGAAGCAATCCATATGTCCATATTGGTAAGCATCATTTTCCTATTTTTCTTTTATTATATATTTAATCAAATTGTAGTATTCTAACCAACAATTTGTTACTATAAAGGAATTAGCTTCATTTATTCAAAGCCTAATTAGTTAATTTATAAATTTATCTTTGTAAAGTTTTCATGGTTGGATTTTAAATATCTTAGCAATTACCTCAAAATCTCTAATAAATTTACCCTTTTTTTTCTGTTGGAAATTTCGGAATTTTGGGTCATTGGAGAAACAGGAAGAGTTTAGAGATCCTATGAAGGAACATGGAAACTGCATCAGAGACTGTAGCTAAACTGAAATCGAAACCCCACCCAGAAGGTAAATTTTATTTATAGACTTTCAGAGACACTTCCATTGCCCTACCTTTGTCTCAGCTTCCCCCAGACTGTTAAGTTTTGTTGCTTCTCCTTCTCCTTCATTTATTCCTGTAATTTTTCATGTTTTACAAATTATTTGAATTTTGGATCTTTTATTTTTGTGTCATTATGTATTGGGGTTTGTTTGATTAATGTGTTCTGTTGTGTTGTGTGAAATTGCATTCTTTGTTTTTGTGTGTTTTATTGGATATGTCAGAGTTATACAAATGCATGAACAACATATTACAATTTTGCGTTTAAAAGATGTCTAGTTTACGATGTTTTTGAGTTTTTCAGCTACTTTGTTTTTTATTTTCAACCCAAATAATTAACCTACACTATGTTGTTGCCTCTTTTCTGTATGCATTTTTCTGTGCACGCTTCATGCCGAAAGAAGAACGAGCAAGCCACTTTCTTGGAGGATTTGAAGGTTCACATTGATGATTTTGTTAATGCATACTTGCTTCAAGACCACCGTGCAAAATGTTTGTTCCCCTTTCGCATTTAATACTTATATGGCATGTCTGCAAATGTTTTCATTGTTCAATCGGTTTGCTTCTAGTTTTGATTAGATAATTTTGCATTCGTTTTTAGTTCTTTGGAATGTCAAAGAGTTGTCGCAGAGATGAGCATTGATACCAAGGATGTCACATCCCGACCCAGGCTCCACCACATCTTGGGCACGCCTCCACAGTAGCACGATATTGTCCGCTTTGGGCCCCGACCACGCCCTCACGGTTTTGTTTATGGGAACTCACACAAGAACTTCCCAGTGGGTCACCCATCATGGGAGTGCTCTCAGGCGCTACTCGTTTAACTTCGGAGTTCCGATGGAACCCGAAGCCAGTGAGCTCCCAAAAGGTCTCGCGTTAATTGGAGGTGGGAATATACATATAAGGCTCACATGATCCACTCCCCTGGGCGATGTGGGATCTCACAATCTTTGGGAAGTTCTCGTGTGAGTTCCTAGAAACAAAATCGTGAGGGCATGGTCAGGACCCAAAGCGGACAATATCGTGCTACGGTGGAGGCGTGCCCAGGATGTGGTAGGGGCCTGGGTCGGGATGTGACAAAGGAAGTTGGAGCGAATTACCTTTGTAAAATAACAAAATAAGAATTTTTTTGCAACAAATAAAAATTAGACCCGGCAGTTTCTGACACGACACGAAAATAACGGGTTTCGGGTCGACACGAAAATAACGGGTTTCTGACACGATAACTAATCGGGTCATTATCGGGTGACCCATTAAGAACCCGCTAATAACGGGTTCTTAACGGGTATACACGCGGGTAATACGTGGGTAACCCGTTTCGACCTGTTAAGAAAAAAAATATTTTGATAATTTTAAAGTTTAATTACTAAAAGATTTATTATAAAATACAATAGCCATATTAATATATACAATATATTCTATATTAAATATATAGTTTTGTATTATTATTTTATATAAGTTAAAAAAAAAAGTTTTAGGCATTATTTATTTTTATTATGAGAGTTCCTTATTATCATTACTAGGATAAATTTTACTTGACATGTTGTTGTCCAAAATTAAAATAAACTAGTATAGTATTTGTATAGGCAAGAACTAAGAAGACATACATACAAGTATGGAAAATGTGAAAGACTATATAAACACTCGTGATTCATCATTATTCCTCCACGAGTAGTTAATGGTTACACTTACATTATCGTTTAGATTTTTTAAATCCTCCAAACCCTCATGAATAATGTTTTTTATTTGAGGGAAAAATTAATAAAATTAATAATAATTATTGTAGAAGTGTAAAAAATGTAAAAAAAGTAAAAAAATATATACAATCACTCATAGTGACAAGCTTAACAACTTTCAAGGGGTCAGCTTCGAAATCCAACACTATAATCCATAAACCTTAAATTTATATTTAACCGTCGATTGTCATTTACGCTTTATTCTTCTTACTGAATTTCATTTTTTAAATTTTCTTTTTTGAAAACATGATCATCTGGCAGATATAAGAAGATGAACCGTTTAGATATTTGATATCACATTTCGATATTTACGGTTAACTGAAATATGAGTCGATGTCATATAGTTTGTAGAAACTTTATAAACATCAAGCAATATTTTCACTAACCGTAAAACTATGAATATAATATCAATGATCCAAACCGTTCATCTTCCTGCATTCTCTAATAGATAATGTTTTCAAAAAACAAAATCTGAAAAAACAAAATTTGATGAGAACAATGAAGACTAAATGTAAACAACAATCAACGGTTAAATTTTGATCTATGATTTATATGATTATAGTGGCGAATTTCGAAGTTAAGCTCTTCATGAAAGTTGTAAAGCTTGTCATAACGAGCGTTTATATATTTTTTCTATATTTTTTACACTTCTACATTAATTAAAAAACTATTAAAGACTTTACTTAAATAATAGCTTTAAGATAAATGAGAGTAAATATGTATCGTTGGATTCTATTTCACTTATATTATTAGAACTTTTTTGGACGAAAAAACCCCTCCTCTATTCCAATATTTTCCAATTTTACTATTTGATCAATTTAGGTAAGCGAAAATTTGGATGTGACAATATGATATGTATATACTTATTTAGTATTATGTTTTTCATTTGATTATTTATTGGTTTAAAATATATTTTCCTTAACGGGTAACAGGTAACGGGTCGGGTCATATTACCTGTTAATATTATCGGGTCAATTTCGGGTCGGGTCATTTTACCCGTTTATTTTAACGGGTGTTACACGACACGATCCGTTAAAATATCGGGTATGACACGAAAACAACACGAACACGGAAAACACAACACGAATACTAAGTCTAATAAAAATATTTACTATCCTGAGATACTTTTATTTAGATTAATCAATATTATCCCAACATATATTATTAGCTCAAATTCATATATTGCAGCCGATTTCTAATCCTGCGGCTAGTTAAGGACTAAAAGCATATTATTGTCTCGAGAGCATCTTTTGTTTCCACTAATGGCAAGGTGGCCAATGCGTATATGACACCTTACCCACTACTGCATACCAATTATAGAATGTGGCAGCAATACTACATACCAATACTAGAATGTGGCAGCACTACTACATACCTATAATAGAATGTGGCAGCACTACTACATACCTATAATAGAATGTGGCAGCGGGTCCTACAGAAGAAGGAAACAACCTTGATACGAACAGGGGAAATTGGATCCCCTCCTGAGCAAATGGTAGGGATCCTCATGATCTATTAACAAAGATGTTTGAATTTTGATCCAACGGTTACAAATAGGAGATTTCTTTAAAAGTTATAATAATTGTAATCGTTGGATCAAAATCTAACGATCCGTGTTAATAGATCATGAGGATTCCCACCATTTGCTCAGGAAGGGATCCAATTCCGGATGAAGTTTTTATTTTTTATTTTTTAATAATTAAACACGATGATGCGTTTTCCAAAAAATAAAAATAAAAATAAAGATGATGCATCCTGGATTCTGCAAATCATCCCTACAGGCACCCCGCTTCAGTCACTCAACCCAGTTCTTTCAGAGTCCTCTTACCGGTCAATCTATTGGCTTCCCAACATGACTCCTATTTGGTATTCAGATTTTTTGAGTGAGCTAGAAGGGATAGTCTACTCCTATCTCTATGATAAAATGTTTGGTTCAGAGAGTTTGATCCTAGTTAATTTTTCTCGCACAAAAAGAAAACAATTTCATCTCTGTCATCAGAACTGCAAGCAAATGGCCTCCTTCAAAATATTAGATGACATTGACATTTGATAAACAATATGAACAAGAGAAAATTGGAGCAATAATCTCTGAACTTTGGCCCAATTGGAGCTTTGGTCTGTAAACTAAAAATCTGTGAGTAGTGGTCCATGAACTTGTTATAATGTGGAGCAATGGTCCTTTTGGCTAACTCCATTAGAACTTCCATTTATTTTTTGTCCCTTTAAATCTTTTATTTTGAATGAAAGTTCTAACAGAGTTAGCAAAAAAAAACCACTGCTCCACATTATAATAAGTTCAGATACCAATACTCACTGATTTTTAGCTCAGGAACCAAAACCTCAAGTAAGCTAAAGTCCAGGGACCATTACCTCTATAAACAACTTTAGGGCCACAAAACACGAACCAGAATTAGATATAACAAAATAAATAAAGAACGGTGTTCGGTTTACAAAGAGTTTTATACTCTGCCTTACAAAGAGTTTTATACTTTGCCTAACAAAAAGTTACAATTTCCCAAGCCTAGAACATTGTCGGAGAACTGCAAATTTACGAGGACACGAACATCAAAGTTTCGTAAAGAGTGGGGCTCAAAATGTTCTTATTATAGTTTAAACTAAGAGAATCATTACTTTGAAGGTCAATGCTTGTTAATATAAAAAACTGAATGTATAAAAATAAGATATTTACTAAAAAAAGCTGTGTTCCCAACAAAATTGGTTCCACAGTGACCAAACCAAGAGCCAAAAGAAGGAGAATCAGAAATAAAATCCATCTCAATAGATTATCCACCGCTTTATTTCTAAGGATTTTGCATCACTACTTTTCTTAGACATCATTTCCTGTACTAGATATGCCCTAATAAGTCTTATCCCGAGTAGGAGTTATCATTAACTCAGTCCGCATTGTAGTCAACTGAATTATTGAGGATACTTGAGTGTTGACTGTTGAGACAATAGATTTATCCGAGTTTTAACGAAAAACCTACGGTACTGTTCATTTTAACGAAAAACTACATTTTTACACTAAGAGCAACTCCAGCGTGGGCTGGTGCTCAAGGGACAGGGGACGAAATAGGGCCAGATAGCCCGGCCTTGAAGCTCGAGTGTGGGCAGCCCGAGGGAGAGTGGAGGCCTGAGCTCTAGGCCCGTGAGGAATTGCCAGCCCGAGAGCTCGAGTGGATGTGACGTCAGGGCTGACGTCATCCTGGCGTCAGCCCAATTTTATATTTTTTTTTGTCAGGCGCGTGCGACTCACCCGCGCGTGGGGGCGCGTTAGCTGACAGCTTTTCAGAGTATGGGGCCCGCATTGCAGTCTGCCGAGGTTACCGTTGGGAAGCCACGTGGCTTCGCTTCCCACGGTCCGTTGGATCTGAACGGTTCTTTAAATTGGACCGTCTGATTTGCAACGGTAATAAAAATAAAAAAATCTTATTTAATATCAACCGTTGGATCTGAGATCAACGGTTGATATTATTCTACTTTATAAATAAGTAAATAAAAGAAAAAATAGTTTTAAAAATCAGAAATGTTACCGTTGTGACATGTGGCACAATCTGGAGTGTTGGAATTCAATTTTTTTTTAAATCCAACGGTAGAGATTAATTAGTTCAATAAAAAAATTGTAAAAATTGTAAAAAATCCGAAAAAAAATCTGAAATTTAAAAAAAAAAAAAATTGTTTTTACTTTTCTATAAATACCTTCTCATTATCATTTACCTTACACCACAATTTCATATTTTCTCAACTACTTTCAATCAAATTCCTATCTTTCTCTCAAAGTTTGAATCCAATTTTTTTCAACAAAATGACTACTAATGCAGGTATGAATTGGTCGCTTCTTGACGATGTTGCGTTGTGTACTAGCTGGGTTGAAGTTACTCATAGTTCGCTTACAGGTAATGAGATGTAGTTGCGAGAAATGTGGAGTCTTATTCATACCAATTATCTTGAGAAAATGGGTGGGAAAAGAACCAAAGAATCGATGTCCAGTCGTTGGAAATTACTTAGCCAATCGTTTAGTACGTGGAGAGACGCCTTGACACAAGCTAGTAGTAATCTTCGAAGTGGGGAAAATTACGCGAATCAGGTAACAATATATTATTTATTTGTTTGTACTATACCCAAATTTACATTATAATTATTTGTTTGTATTATTTATTTGTTACCTACTTTCATTATAATTATTTCTTCTCCCGCATTGTGTAGCAACTTCAAGCACAAGCTTGGTATGGTGCCAAAACCAAAAGCAAAAATAAATCATTCAACCGGTGGGAATGTTGGAATATTGTCAAAGATTGTCCTAAATTCAGAGTTGTGCCTATCGGTCCATAAGTTTTCATGAACATCACCGCTCTACACTCTACACCCGATCATGACTCGCATGTTCATGAAGATGATGCAGAAGAAGTGCCCGAAATGCCCCCCCTGAACAAGCGTCGAGTTCGACCCATTATCCAATTAGGCTTCAAGGTAAGAAGGCTTCAAAGAGAAAAGGGAGTGCTTCCAAGAATGATTATGCAAAGTACATGGAAGAACTTGCTCGCCAAGGTGAATTGACTTTGGCACGAGAAATGGCAAAATTTGAGGCTGATAAGGCTAGAGATGAGCAAAAGCTACAACTGTTGAGAGAGCATTTCAAGCTAATGAGAGGGAAATAGAGCTACTTAGGCAAGAAAGGGAACATGATAGAGAAGAAAGAATGGCTCAACGAGATCGTGATATTATGAACACGCCTTTAGAAGGGAAGTCTCCAAATTCTAAATATTTTTGGAAGTCGGAGAAAGAGGAAGTGGTGCAAAGGAGGCGTGCAAGAGAAGCGAGAGCAAGAGGAGATGGTTCTAGCACGACAAGAGAAGATCATCCTAGTACCACAAATTGGTTAAGTGATGATGAATAGAGTACATTTTGTAATCGGAGCCCATAGTTTTCCAATCACTTTGGGTTGTAATTTATTATTTATTGAATAGAGTATTTTATGTTGTTTCCAATTTATTGAATTTAGTACTTTATTTAAAGTGAGAGTAAATCTATTTAATTTGGTAATATATTTATACTAAGTGAATCTTTATTCAAATGACATAAACACACCAAATAATAAAAAACTCACTAAATGAACTAAAAAAAAACACACCAAATAAAATTACATAAACATACCAAATAATAAAAAACTCACTACAAAAAACACACCAAATACAAACAAGCACACTAAATAAACTTAAGTTTTTTCAGCTTGTTTCAATTCCCACTGGTGCTTTATCAAGTCAATTTGTCGAGCATTGTGCATATATGGCCTTTGAAGTGCAGTATATCGTTGAATGAGTCTATCATTGTAACGTCCATCCCTTTCTAATGGCTCATGTTGCACGGGTTCTTCAATGGCGTCATGCGCACAATATATCTGTGTTCTTGAATTGTTCATCGTGTTTGGCTCATATTCATCAATGGCGTCACAATCGAACTCATTTCCACAATCATATTGTGAAGAATGATGCACGTCATCATGATGGATCGAAGTGACTCTAAATCAAACATTCTGGCAGCACCCCTGACGATCGCCCATCGAGGTTGGAGGATATCAAAACAACGTTCCACATTCTTCCTGCACCCTTCTTGACATCTTGCAAAGTGTTTTTCCTTTGCACGTCGTGAATGTGGCACTGTTTTGATAAATGTTGACCACCTTGGGTAAATGCCGTCTGCTAGGTAGTATGGCCCGTCGTATATATGTCCGTTGACGCAGTACGTGAATTTGGTGTCTTTCTTTGCAGGACATCGTTGAATACTCGGGATTGGGCTAGGACGTTGAGGTCATTTTGAGCCCCCGGAACCCCGAAAAATGCATGCCATATCCATGTATCAAAAGATGCCACCACCTTCAAAATGATACTTTTTGCTTATTTTATGTCCTCATAAGCGCCTTGTCATGCACTTGGACATTTTTTCCACGTCCAATGCATACAATCGATGCTTCCAATCATCCCAGGAAAACCTCGCATCTCGGCCTTCTTCAGAAGCCTTTACAAGTCCATGTAAGTAGGTGTCCGGAGGTACTCTGCAGTGTAGATAGATTCAATTGCTCCACAAAACCTCATCAGGGACTCAAGAATGGTTGATTTCCCCATCCTCGTTATCTCATCCACTTGGTCTGCAGATGCTCCATACGTAAGCATCCGCAACGCAGCAGTAATTTTTTGCTCAGGAAGGAGACCCATAGCACCAAAAGCATTCTTCTTTTGCACAAAGTAAGAATCATGGTTGCAAATAGCAATCATGATTTTGTTGAACAAATGTCATTCCATTCTAAAACGACGTCTGAAGTACGTATCAGGAAATGCACTATTATGGACAAAATAATCGTCCAATAGCTCCGCACCTTGTCGTTGCCTGCTTCTATCAAGGTTTCCAGAATGGCTGGGCCTGGATATCTGAGCCACAGCTTGGATGACTCGACGAAAATGTGAGGCTCTGGCCATTTTTGCTTCGTCATCTCTCCTTGTACGCTCTTCATCCTCTTCCATCTCATTTTGAGCTATCTAGAGATTGAACATTCCTTCAGATTGGTTAAACAATTCTTCCTCTTACTGATCGATTTCCCACATCAAACTTGAAGAAGAAGACATTGTAAGCACAAACTATGAATAATGATACAGATTTTTATTTTGGTGAAGAAGGAAGCAGAAACTATAAATAATGATAGAGATATTGAGAAAATTGGTGTGAGATTTCAGAGGATGGATGATGGATTAAATGGAGGATTCAGAAAGGATTAGGTTGTAGATAGTGCCACGTGGCATGCCGTCATTCGTTAAAAATCTAATCGAAATCTATCCTAAAAGATTCTGAAAAGATAACGACACGTGGCACGACATCATTGGATAAAAATCTTATCAAAATCCATCATGAATAATTATCTTTTCGGATAATGACACGTGGTGCAACGAGAGCGATTTAAAATTTGATCGAAATCTATCATCAAAGATTCTGAAAAGGTAACGACACGTGGCACGATGACATTGGATAAAAATCTTATCGAAATCCATCACCAATAATTGTATTTTTTGATGATGACACGTGGAGCAACGATAACGATTTAAAAAATCTTATCCGAAATTACAAATAAATTTATTTAGTATTATTTTAAAAAAAAAAACTAATATTTTATTGCCTATTGCCAGGGCTATTCAAGTGCAACGGTGGAGATGCAAAAGGCAGTTACTGTTCATTAAGGACGGTTACTGTTCACAGGGTGGATTGCATAGTGAATAGCCTGGGGGGAGGGCTCCCACGCTGGAGTTGCTCTAAAAAGTCAAACCTGGTACTATTCACTTTACCCTTTATTTTGTCCTTATCGTTAAAACTCAAAGTTTTCAAGCCCTTTTCATTAGTTTTCCTTAGATTTATAGCTAAAAATGATTGAGATTTGCAAGTAAAAAGAATTGTTTACGAAGCTAACTTTAAGTTTTCAAGCACACAACATATTTCTACCTGTAATTTTAGCTTCCAGTAAGGCTGGGCACTGGCCGGGCCGATCCTGAATTTGGTGGAACCTAGCCCTACCCGTTTTAAAATACAACGGGCCAGGTATAAGGGTTTTGAGTTTGGGAACCGGACCTAAACCGGCCTGTTTGAAATGGGCCGGTTCGGGAAGGGTCCACGGGTCTAATTACTTTTTCTTTTTTTTCAGTTTTGGAACGGCCCCAATCTACTGAGCAGAAGCAAAAGCAAAACCAACAATTTTAGACCCTCATTTGCACTACTCAGAACACAGAAAAACAAATCCTACAAACATTTATGCACTGCTTGTGTTTAAACACAACCAAATCAATGTATATACTCCGCACATGTTAACTTCCATACATGTCCCGAAATTAGCAAACCATGAAATCCCAGATCCATAGTTTCTAACAGAACCCATTACTCTTACACACAAAACTACATCAAATCAATCTCACAAATAATCAAATTGTTCAAATCGCCAAATCGAACCAGAGACTTCATCTTTCCACGGATCCAAGACCTTCACCCTCGCAATTACAAATTACATTAATTGATGAATCAAAACAAAATCAGAAACCCACAAAATTCCTAAATAAGAAACCCACATAAATCAAAAACCCTAAATTCCTAAATCAAAAACCCTAAATTCCTAAATTAGAAACCCTAATTTCCTACATCAAAAACCCTAATTCATAAATTACCTAGGGATGCCACGATGGTGATCGTACATCTCCACCCGGTCCAACCCTTTGCACGCCACCACGATTGCAGATTTGCTTCCCCAAATAAACCTCCGACATCACCTTATCCTGCCTGTTCGCCGACCCCTCCAGTGAGTCAAACAAGGTCAAGTCAGGCCAGCAGCTTGTGCAACTCGAAGACCGTGTTGACCGTCACAGGTCTTGCGGAAGTGCATCTGCAGCATGTCGGAGAATGAGTGGTCGAGATTGAGGTCTGAGATGGAAACCTGGGCTCGAGAGAGGTTTGAGACTAGAGAAGAAAAAAGATTCAAGGATGAGAGATTGAGGGATGAGATTTTGAGTCGGGATAGAGAGAGAGAAAGTGATGTGAGGGGAGAAACGGAAAGTCGAGTGAATTGGCCTAATTGGGTGGGGGTCTGAGATGTATCTTTGACAAAAAAAGATAGATATTAGAGGGTAGAGAACGGTCCAGGCCAGGGGAGAAACGGAGAGTCGAGTGAATTGGCCTAATTGGGTGGGGGTCTGAGATGTATCTTTGACAAAAAAAGATAGATATTAGAGGGTAGAGAACGGTCCGGGCCAGGGGCCCGTTTTCTTAAATTTTTAATATCGGCCCGCCCCGTTATTTAGCAAGAACCGCCCGGCCCCGCCCCGTACCTGCCTCGAACCGCAAGGATCCGCCCTAACCCGCTGGTCGAGGACCCATTTGCCCACCCTTAACTTCCAGGGCTTGGTCTTACACATGATGAGTCAAATAACTGGTAAGAAAAGCATAAGAACCTTATTTCCATGGAAGTGGGAGATTTCTATTGGTCCAATGATCAAAGTGAACATGCTAGTGTGTGCCCGTATAGGAGTTTACAATGTAAAACATGAGAGGCCTACTCTTAGCCTATAAGAGGACTTTCAGAACAAAATAATGGCCTTGAGATAATATATCTGACCAAAATTATACTTCACCTCATTAAAGATGTTTAACAACTGAATCCCTAGTTTTATATTTACCACTAGCAAGTGGCAGCCTCCCTACGTGTATATTATATTTACCACTTATGGTTTAGCGCACCTGTTTATTTGTGTAGTCCATGTATTTCCAAAAAGAATAACAAGATTACTTTTTTCACATGCTCATTTTTCTTTCTAAGAAAACATCTAATCATTCATGTACAGGAACATTTCATCTTGAAAGATTATAATGAATATGCCAAAGTGCATTATAATTATTATCTTCCATGAATAAATCATATTGCACAAAACATGATTTCCATTAATTCCAACTTCTTTTAAAAATAAGACTTGGTTCTATCATCATGATTGCATCAAGCTCATCATAAGAAAGTAACTTGGTATTTTACCAAATTATATGCTTTAGACACTTTACAATGATGATATATTAATAAGGAAAACTAATGAAAAGGGTTTCAAAACTTTGAATTTTAACCAAAAATCATGTAATAAGTTTATTTAATGGTTAGGACAAAGTCCAACATCAAACCAACCCAATAAGATTAGCCCAAGGAATGAGTTTCCAGTTTTACCCCTAACAGCAATTCCTTTCCCATTTGATCCTCTCTCCATTTCTCAGTCTTTCCACGTAATCCCTATTTCTCGATCTCCCTTCTCAATCTCTCTACCTAATCTTGATCTCTTCTCTGCACATAAACAATTCCTCCACTTTTGTAATCGGTTTGATCTCTTTACCTCTCTCTCGATCTCTCAACATCTCTACCTTCATTTTCCATTCATTTGAATTCCATCATTTTTTCGAATCACCATATTAGGAGCCTTTGAGGATGAAGGAAGAGAGAAAAAAACAAGCGATAGAGACGGAGATAGCCGGAGAGGAAGAGACCAACGAGTTCTACCTGAGGTACTACGTTGGCCACAAGGGCAAGTTCGGCCACGAGTTCCTAGCCTTTGAGGATTAAGAACTAACTTGTTTATACATCTTTTCATTATTATAAAATACAAACATGAAATTGTAAAGAGGCCACCAATGGAGGAAGCTAGCTTTCTACTTATCATAAACCACATCTTTTTAATATTATAAAGCACATATTTTTAACCAAAACCCATATGGAGATGGTCCACACTTGAAACTAATTATCATTTAGTCTTTTGAGAAAAACAAGTTGAAAAGTATGAGTTTATTTCGGTGAGTGCTATGACAACTTATAAACAAGGTTTTGCTGATGCTATTATAATTAGTAATTAATTATAGAGATACTTTTGATGCGATCCCTAATCTTTAACATTCTTTGATTAAAACCTTAATAGTATTCAAAGTTTGATCAAGGTCCATTGATTTTGTACACCTCATTATATTACTATTAATATTTATATTTTTATAGTTTTGACATTAATTGTTTGATATTTTATGAGATTTATAATCCTTTAAATTTAAAATCCCTCATTATAATACTATTAGAAACGGTTACAATAAAAAAATTCAAACATTTTGATTGAATAAATGGATAAAAAGTATGTAAAAATAAGAAATAATAAATGGCAAAAGAATGTATCCATAGTGTTAAAAAACTTGGTACATTTCACATATAACAAAGTGGTACATTAATAAAGAAGAATGTACATTATAAATAAAGGAAAACTAATGAAAATGGTTTGCAAACTTTGAGTTTTAATGATAAGGACAAAATAAAGGATAAAGTGAATAGTATCAGAATTTACTTTTTAGTGTAAAAATGTGGTTTTTCGTTAAAGTGAACAGTACCGAGAGCTTTTCGTTAAAGTTCTCATATAAATAAATTAGGGTACATATAAAAGATTAAAAATTATGAGTACAAATGAATTTTTAAAAATATAGGCGCTAAAAGAAATTAATACATGGATACAAAATAAAACTAAAAAGAAAATACTACAAATTAAAAAAAAATGTTGCAAATTAAAAGTGGGTACAAACTAAAAATATAAATATATGATACAAATTTTAGGCATAAAACATAAATATACCATATGTAATTTTTCTATCATTGATTAAATATACAATGTCACGTGACGTTATACACATGGGTACAAATTAAAAATGAAAAGAAAATTGGTACAAATTAAAAAATATTTGCAAATTAAAAATAGGTACAAACTAAAAATAAAAATATATGATAAAAAATTTAGCCATAAATATAAATATACTAATTGTAACATTTTTAACACTAAAGGAATATATTTAAAAATAAAAATATTTTATTATTCAAATAATTAATGATGTTATTAATACCCAAAGACCTTGATCAAAAATTCAAAATGAATAGGATTTTAATCAATGAGGTAATAAAAAGAAGGATGTGAACCTAATTTTCCCTTAATTATATGTTGAGTCTACCCAAGCCATCTTGGAAGTATGTGGAAATTTGTATTCGAATCGCTAGCTAGGTGTCTGATCATGTCTTTGTCAGTTTTGGAAATAGTATAGTATTCATATTCAGTTTTAGAAGTTAGCGTTCAGTTTAAGAAATAGTGATAGTACCAGTGTTCATTTTCATAAATAGTGTAACACCAATGTTCAGTTTCAGAAATAGTGTGGTGCCCATGTTCAGTTTCCGAAATAGTCAGTGTTCGATTTAAGAAATAGTGATATTACCAATGTTTTGTTTCATAAATAGTATAGTATCTGTGTTCAGTTTAATAAATAGTGTAATACCGTGTTCAGTTTCATAAATAGTGTAGTATCCACACTGTTTCTTGAATTACAGCAAAATAACTCGTACTCTTTCTGAAACTGAACCAAAATAACACACATTATTTTTGGAAGGGAACAAAATAAACACTACTTTTGAAACTACAGCAAAATAACTAACACTATTTCTGGAAGTAAACCAAAATAACTCATACTATTTATAAAACTACAACAAAATAACCACACTATTTCTGAAACTGAACAAAAATAATTCACACTATTTTTTAAACTACAGTAAAATAATCACACTATTTCTGAAACTGAACCAAAATAATTCACACTATTTTTGGAACTACACCAAAATAATCACACTATTTCTGAAACTGACCCAAAATAATCCACATTAGTGCTGAAACTACAGCAAATAACTCGCACTATTTCTGAAACTCAACGAAAATAACTCACACTATTTCTGGAACTACAACAAAATAACTCACATTATTTCTAAAATTGGACCAAAATAACCCACACTATTTCTAAAAGGTAACAAAATAAACATTATTTCTAAAACCACAACAAAATAACCAACACTATTTCTGAAAGTGAACCAAAATAACTCATAATATTTTTGAAACTACAACAAAATTACTCACTATTTATGAAATTTGAACCAAAATAACCCACATTATTTTTGAAACTACATCAAAAGAACTCACACTATTTATGAAACTGAACCAAAATAACATACACTATTTCTGGAATTACAACAAAATAACTCACATAATTTCTGAAACTTAACCAAAATAAGCCACACTATTTATGGAAGGGAACAAAACAAACACTATTTCTGAAACTACAACAAAATAACTCACACTAATTCTGGATTTGAACAAAAAATAACACAGATTAAGGTTGGAACCATCATAAAATTATACACTATTTATGAAACTGAACCAAAATAACCCACATTGTATTTTGATGGGAAGAAAACACTTAGTTAACGAACCAATTTTTTTTTATAGAGAAAATAGTGCAAAAACATACAATTTATAAAACTGAAGAAAACACTCATTATTTCTATATCTGAAAAAAAATAAAATAGTGACCAAAGTGCAGTGAAAACAAAATTCATCATTTTGTATTTTTTTTTATAGAAAAATTGATCAGTTTATGGAATCACAAACATGAAAACATATTACAGTACTTTGGAAGTAAAAATTTTACAAGAATATGAGATTAGCATCTCTTTTTTGCCAGTTTGCTGTGACGAATTTTCTGTTTCTTGTGCGATTTGGTTCCCCGTTTCATCCTGCTTTAGAATTTTGAGTCATGCTTGGGTCCGTATGTGAAGCCATTGTAAAATCCAGAGAGTTAATTAGTCTGAAAAGCAGATTATGTGTATCCAATGAAGTGACAACAGTCATTGGATTAGGATAGAAACGAATGGGCAATTTGGTGGGTAAAGTGGCAGCAAGTGATCTGACTGATGGGGTGTCCCATTAAAAACCATCATAATTAAATAGCCATCTTTATATTTAGCAATCCCACTTCTCACTTAAACATGGTTCCTTTCTCTTTTGCGATATTTTTTCTCACCACTTTTAAAAAACGGTGATACTCCCTATCCTACTTATTATTGTTAAATGAATTTAAATTTCGAAATCTGTGTAGTGGATTGATATGAATCTTAAAATTTTAATTTATCCAATAGTAATAAGTAAGGTAATGAGTGCTACCACTACTTGAAGACGGTAAGGAAAAATGCACTCTCTCTCTTTGTGCTATCAGTATCATAAATGATATGCAAATGATGCTAGACACCCTTTGAAAAACAAGGTATATAGATTTTTTTGGCGTTTGAAAGAAGTTTAATGGTTTGCAAAATAGAACGTAGAAGATGGAAGTTATGGTTTAATGGCGGTTTTACATTAATGGCGGTTGGTGAGAGGGTGTTTGCACAATTGTAAATATTCTAAGGTTTGTAACGGGCTGGGTTAGTTTCTATTAGGGGGTAATTATGGAAAGTCATATTTTCAGCTGTTGGGCTTTCTAAGTCAACCCGTGCATAATTTGCAATCTTTGTCCTTATGGTTAAATTTTAGGTCCTTTTAGTTAAATAATAATTTAGGATGATTTTTGGTTAAATAAAGGTTGACTCAAACCCTTTTTATTAAAACTCCCATATTAATAATTAGTTTCCGGGTTAATAATTGATCCATTAGTGGAAAATCAAAATGTGCAATACCAGATTGTTTGAGCCATCTTAGTAAAATACTAAAATTACATTAGCAGCAGAAAATTCAACTGGAGTCATTTATATATATATATATATATATATATATATATATATATATATATATTTTAATGGAAAGTAATAATGAAAGACAACTCTTCATTCCCAGGTTTTCACTCAACTTTTATGTACGTCTGAACCTAAGAAGAGGACTGGTAGCTTCAAACAATAGCTTGACCGATATAAACTACAAGTTAAACGAAAGAGTTATTTACGAAAAAGGGCTGAACTCCACTTATTTAACAGTTTACCTGGAGAAGGAAAAAAAAAATGCATTTAAGTCTAAATTTCCTAAATCTCCAAAAGGACCAAAACCAAACCCCAAGTTCTCTCTCCCTTTGTCTCATGCAAGAGAGAGGGGGACTGAAAACTCCATTGATATCATTCACCAATTGCTTCAGAACTTTTTGCTAGCCACACGACCCACAAAGAGAGGAGAGCAAACTCCGTTACTACCGTTAACTTTGGTGCTGTTCCACAAGTAGAGTCACTGCTACACTAATGGAGGGAGGGGAAGACAGTTGATTGTGGAAAACTCGTCATGCTGCCTAGTATATCCTTGGAACGTGCCGCCAATTTTTCATACAAACTCAGCTCAAATTTTTAGGCAGAGATTATGTCGGTGGAGGGCCTTCAGCACACATTCCAAAGATTGAGGAATACTCCCTTTCTTTTGACTTGTTTGTGTGTGGGTTATGACTTATGAGCGATGGTGAGCTATCAGATTAAGGGTATTCTGTTATTCTTCAGTGAAGCTGGCTAGAATTACATGCTTTAAAAGCTTGGCTAATTCAGAACCAATAATAAAAGACAAAATTCTAGACCAGATCTCCCTAGCGTACAGATATATTACACCACCAAAAATTTTATAAACCCTAAGAAAACCTCTAAAGAGTACTAAAGAGCAAGGTAAAATAAGTAGGTCGATGGGAACATAAGCAAACCAATCAACAGACTATCCAATATTTGCAAGAGCAAAAAATAATTCATATAAAAAATGACCTCCTAATTATCATAGCAACATAAAAAAGTTATGGTCAAAATCAACATGTAGTCAACATACCACATGATTTACTTGAATTACTACAGCTCAACCACATGGATATCTTAAAGAAAATATTACCCTTCAACCAAATGCACTGGCAGGGTTGCTTCCGTCTTACGATAAATAAAGCTTATCTTGGGGGTGGCGGCGGCATGTGGGATTTTGCCATTCCAACCCATGCAACAATGCCAACAGCAAGGATAACCCATCCAAATATGTCATACTTCAGATCACTGCTCTTCTTGGTCTTGGAACTCTGGGATAAATAAACAATTTTATAAGAAGTTTCCATGACAGAACTGAAGCATTCTTGCATCTACACACTGAGAAATGTAAACTATCCTAAAGAAACTTTTTATGCACTAATAAATATGTCTTCAAGCTAGTTTCAAAATATGGAAAAGATGCTACAAGTAACCAAAACCAAATAAAGAAACTAATATTATAGTGACATTATGTGCTCATTCATGTGTGCTACGATTTATCTAATGGCTTTTGTGTGTGTGTGTGTGTGATTCTAACCCTAACCACATCCAGTCAAAATTGAAAGCCATGTGCCATGCTCCGTAACCTTTATGTCTTTTATGGTAGCAGTAACGTATTCATATCATGAGAATACAGTATGACACAACTGAATTAACAAAAAAATTCAACAGTAGTTTCGAAACTTATAATTTGTTAACCAATCAGATCCCATATGACTGGTGACAAGGCAAATAAAGTGTAATTTGATACAAAAATAAGAGTAATATACTTGTCAATCACACTTCTAAATGGGGCAGCGGTGTTAACCGACAGTTACTATTTGAACCACTAATTTGTGTAACGTATGTAGACTTCAACCATTCTATAACATATACATATCTGGAAGCACGATAGTTCGCAATCAACCAGAAATATACATATTACAACCTTTAAATAGAATTGGGGTGGTAATTGAGCATGCAGGTTCTTAACCAAATAATAAGTTGAATGACAATATAAGAGAGTTGTTAAACATCTCAATACAAGGAAATTTAATATCAATGATTCAAAATCAATTACATGACGGACAGCTAAAAACCAAACACAAAAATGTTGAGAATATCGCGTTTAAGAATGGGAAAAACAAGAACAAACTCAGGAAATCGAAAAACAAATAACCAAGATAAATAACACCAAGAATTTACGTGGTTTAGCAATATGTGCCTACGTCCACGGGACAGCAACAACAATCTTTCACTATATCAATAATGAGTACAACCAATAATCTTGCCAAATCTCTAGAACTACAACTTGACGAAAAACCTGAAAGAACAAGAAATACGCTATCTCTTTTCTTTTCTCTCGCACACACTTTGCCCTTTCAATATTCTCTCACTCTAATCCCTTGAGTGGTATACAATTTATTGTTTTGCTCCCTTCTCAAAACTAGTACAATAGCCCCTTTATATAGACATAATAAGGGTCTTCTTCAATAAGGAATACTAATCCTAATTGGAATCGAATTATGAAACCTTCTCCAATTGAGAAACTAACTCCAATTGGGTAAACAACTCCAACTGGAAAAACAACTCCAATTGGGAAAACAATTTAATCCTCTAAGACTATTAATTCCCAATAGACTTAGGACAACTTATCATGGGCTGGAAAAACACCCAACAAAAAACATTTGCGACAAACAAACATGTTGATGTTGGAACGTATTGCACTTAGAATAAAGAAATAAATTGAGAATCTAACCTTTGTACTGGATGATGAAGGAGCAGGTCCCCCACCCAGAGTTTGCTGACCCAACGATCCCAGTCCATGCTTATGGATCTCCATATGCAATTCTGGTGCCTATGAATACATGATCAACAATTACCTCTGTTGCACTTGCAATGTAAATTCAATTACATAAAAATGTGTATTAAACCAACTACGACAACAATCTCCTAAAGTAATTTGTTGGTACTCAGCTGGATAGAAGGTCCTAAAGTTATCAAATTCACAAAACATGATTGCTTCTGCCCAGCCATATACCCATAACCAACTAGATATATATAACTTTTTTAAATGAAATGAAACTTGTGCCCAGCCATACTCGTAACCAACTAAATAGATCCACGTATGGGTGCAATTTAGCATCCGTGACCCTTTCTAAACATTGTAATAGCCCAAAGCGGACCATTTATGAATAGTTTTAAAGTTTGAATTATCATAAGTCTACAAAGCCCCCTCCTTTTAACTTTATTACCTACTAAATTCGTCATGCCATTGTATTACATACTAGGCCACCAAATATTTGAACATTCCAATCAACCACAATATTAACGTTAAATTCGAGTATCTCTAAGGTAGCCAGGAAATCTCCGAGGTCAATCTACGAAAGTTACACAATACAATACTACAAATCACTAACAGAATAGCTTGCCAAGTGGAATAACAATAGCAATACCTTAGATGTAACTTCTAAGGACTTCTGATAAAGCTCGTTACCGGGGTCCTAAAAAATCAAACCCGCTGTCAATCGTCTCTCTGATTCTAGAATACTCAGGTATAATATAATATGAAAACTCGGATATCCAATATATAACCTCATCGGCCGCCCTCTGGAAAAACTCAGTGGCCTTATCGAAATAAGGCCTTGCCTCGTCGAGATCAGGGGTCAGAAATGCAAAAGAGGTGTGGGCATTTCCTAGGCACCACAGAGCATCGTGCTTCGTGGGATTTATCTGCAAAGCCTCCTCCAGCTTCGAGATGCAATCTAACCAAAATTTCACGTTCAATTGAATACTCATTACAGAACACAAATTGCAATCGAAAATTGAAAATTGAATGGGAAAAAAACACCACAATAACTAATAATTAGGGTTTATGAAAACAAAATAATAAAAAATTACCAGTAATCATGCTCTTCGAATCCGCAATGCTCTGAAACTGCGACAGTTCGAGCAGCGCTCCTCCCCATTTCGTCAAATTCTGCGGTAAAAAACACCACGATTAATCCAAGCCAGGTGAAAATTGAGAGAGAGAGAGAGAGAGAGAGAGAGAGAGAGAGAGAGAGTCCGAACATCGGCGTCGAGAGGGTTCTTGGCGTAGTTAACTTCGGCGGTTTTGCGAGTGTGCTCGAAGAGCAAGAGGCGATCGAAGTCTTCCTGGGAGAACTGCATGGCGGCTGACGGCGATTTTTGGTGCAAAACAGGTTAGTAACTTAGTATGACTCACTCTCTGGCTCAGAGGAGGGAGTTAGGGTTTGTACGTTTTCTTTGGAAGGGGGGAGGAAGATTAGTATACATTATACAACTTTGAGCTTGCGCTACTCACCACGGCAGGATTTCGCGGTTGACACGTGTGTTATCTATCACTTGGCCGCGCGGGTCACGTGACCGGTCTTATCGCTCGTTTGAAAGTAATTTTAAATGACTAAAAACGTTTTTAAAGAATTTTTTTTAAACCACTTGGTAAAATGCAAGCTTCTCCTGCAGAAGCACTTGAAGTTGTATTTGCTAGAAGTATATAATTACTGTTTCTTACAACAATCACTTCAAGTGTTTTTGAAATCGGAGTACATTTTTTGGATTAAGGGCAATTCACAAGCTCCTCATCCTTATATGGGCCCTCTTCCCTAGCCCACCACCTCAAACCAATGTTTCTTGAGCCTTCTTGGTTCGTGGGCTTATAGGTGGGGTTCCACCACATCTAATAAAATAAAAAAATGCTATTCACACATTTTTTTTACTTCTCATACATTACTTGTTAGTTTCTGTCTTTTAATCATCTTCAATTCATCCGATCCGACGGTCAAAAATTAGAAAGATGTATGAGAAGTAAAAAGAATGTATAGATATCACATCTCTAAAAAACAAAAAAAAAACCTCTCTTTTGGCGGGAACGACATTACGCATGGCGGGTACAAAACGTTTTTGCCCAACTAGCCATCGATTAAAGTTCCAAAGATGTATCAACTGTCACGACTCGCGGCACACAAAGTAATATAAGCTCTACTACTAGCGCAATATTGTTCCATCCGAAACTTATCAACTGAATATTTCCCGCCAATTCAAAAACCTAAACATCGTTTTCCCCGTTTCCACCACTCATTCCGGACCAGAGCTTCGCCGCCATCAATGGCAGAAGAAGAGATCGCAGCTCGAGAGGAAGAGAACCCAGCACAAGAAGAAGAAGAGAAGTCAGTGCAAGAAGAAGAGAACCCAGTACCAGAAGAAGAAGAGAACCCAGCACAAGAAGAAGAGAACCCAATACCAGAAGAAGAGGAAGAGAACCCAGCAGGAGAAGAAGAAAACCCAGCACAAGAAGAAGAAGAGAACTCAGTACCAGAAGGAGAAGAGAACCCAGTACCCGAAGGAGAAGAGAACCCAGTACCAGAAGAAGAAGAGAACCCAGCACGGGAAAAAGAGAAGGCAGCAAAAGGAAAAGGGAAGGCAGTAGCAGAAGAATGGAACGCGAATCGGATCCGACCCGATTTCCCGAACGGTCGGGTCAAGAGGATAATGAAGCTGGACAGGGACATTAACAAGATAAACTCGGAAGCCTTACTCCTCGTCTCGTACTCCGCCCAGCTTTTCCTCGAATTCCTAGCGGAGCGGTCGGCGGAGGTCGCGACGGAGAGGAAGCGCAAGGTCGTGAAGCTCGAGCACATGCGAGTCGCAGTCAAGAGGCACCGCCCGACATGTGATTTCCTAATCGATGAGCTTACTGTGACCTCTCAGCCGTCCGATCATCCGGCAACCGACCGGAGTCAAGGTCGCTATGTCGTTAGTAGTTCAGCTCCAGCTAAACGAGACCGGAGCCGCACCGCTGCCGATAGACCAGCTCCAGCTGGTACTCGTCGGATCGATGGTTTCTTTCACAAGCCGGCAAAAAAATCCCCGATCCAGACAGAAGAAGCCCCGATTGAGATCGACGAAGCCTCAATTGAGACCGACGATGGCCCAATTGAGATCGACAATGGCCCAATCACGAACGACGATGCCCCAATTGAGGTTGATGATGTTCCAATCGAGAGTGACGAAACTTTAATTGAGAATGAGGAACCCCTAATTGAGACCCACGAAGCCCCAATTGAGATCAACTAGTCATAAATCTTCGGTCTTTGTAGGTCGAAAAAAGAAACATTCTGTTTGGTCAGGTTGTAATGGTGAGAAATCAATGGAAACCAGGAGACTGATTACAACTTTGTAATTATCCAATGCATTTGATATTTTGATCTTGGTGGTTATTGATTACAATGTTGTGTATGCAAGTTTTGTTCTCATTGTCTTGTATGATATTTGAATCTGCTTGCTTCTTGTCATGATCGTCGTCGAGAAGTGGGGTATCGAAACAGGAAGGAGGTATTTCATCTTTTAGTTTTGTTCATGAGAAGTGATGGAGCTTCCTGTTGTTTTTCTATGTACATGATATAGTAAATGGAGCAAATGCATTAGATTAGTGCATGAGCAACAGGAACAAACCTTTTGTTGACGACAGTCGAAGAGACGAGAAAAGCAGAAGGCATGCCCTTACATTTCTTACATACTCATAACAGCCAATCCTGTTCAAAGGAAATGGGGAAAAACTCTACCATTCTGCTCCCATGTATGTTTTGTGTTGTTCAAAACAGAAGTTCTTTACTTTCTGGCTTGTGTTCATATCTCAATTATTGCTTCATATTGTTGTAAATTTCGATAACCCCTTTTCTGTGCTTTCTGTTTTCCTTTTTAATTCTTATTTTTGAATTAGATTGGTCTTTTGATGCAATTTTTTCTTGTCATGTTGAGATAAACACATTGTTTGTATTACCAATCTTGGTTGAATAGCTTAAATGAGAATCACAACAATCCTTGCAATATTACAGTCTGAAACCCATGATTTGCAAGCTGCTTAATGTTTTACTTTTTCTAACCTGCAGTGCATGGTAGTAATAAGAAAACAATCTTAGAACTTATTTATTTTTATTCGCAATTACAGTTGTCTAAAAATTCTAGACTCTTTTGCCGGTACAGGGGTAATTCTTAAAACAGAGTCTCTTTAGCTGAATTACGAAACTGAACTTATTCTTCTGGATGATCTATTAGGTCTTTCCGCGCTACTAGCTCTCATGCCTTTCTCCCCTATGTCCCTCCGTAGGACATGGCAATTGGCAAATCAGACACAATTCAGGGAGATTGTGGACCAGAAAACGTTGACACCACTGAAGCTGTTTCATCTCTAAGATGAGAAACAAGGCCAGGTTGAGCAAACATCTTTTGTCTGTGTGCCTTCTTGCCTTCCTTTATAAAGGAAATGCCTTGAGGGGCTGAGTTTACACTGTTTGGTCCCAATTGCTGAAGGCCTAGTGAAAGCCTTCTGTTTAGAGGCATGGCGTTGCTAAAACCTCCGTTCAAAGTCCTGCTTGAAGTTCGCCTTGTACTGGTGCTTGGCCTGGTTATGAACAGATTTTCTTGCTCAACTACTACTTGGCTTTGGACCTTCTTCACTTCCTGTGAGGGAAAACTTGCCTCATCACGTTGGTAATTAATACATAGGCCAGTAGACCATTATTGAATGAGAAATTATTCTATCGAGTTACATGCAAATATCTAGGAGGTCTAACTGGAAAGCTGCAAACATAAAACAGTTTCTGCAGTCTGATGAACCTTTAATTGCATTGTCAAATAAAACTAACCCGTTGTCTTTGCTTATCCTCCTCCTTTTCCTGCCTTAGCACATTATACTCTTCCAACATTTCTAGGAGTGGTACCTGCATGACATGTTTTCCCTGAAATTGTAGTTGACTTGGACTACCAGTCTACCGGAGAAAGAAAGCATGGAAATTTTTGAAGACAAATAAATACAGTGTAAAGATGGAAGCTACTGTGATATTCCGCGGAAGTACAAAACTTCAGACATTCATAGAACCCTGGGACACGTAGGTCCATAATTTCTTGTCATCCTTAAAGGCTTAAACCATATTACATCCAGCTTTTGTATCTTCTTATCAGATCAATTAATGTGTATGTGGCTATTTTTCAGTAATATTCATGAAACAAGAGGTTGCATTTAACATATTTATATGCATTCAACTAACGTTTGAGGTCCACTGAACCAAGCGACAAAGAAAATTTTTTTATGTTTGAGTGGAGAAAAAGTCTAACAAAAACACCAATCTCTTGAATTCTGGTTCTGAAATTTCAATTTATTCCTTGTTCTGAGTGATTTTCCTTTGATTGTGGAAATTTGTTGAACACAAACTTCTCTACTCTAGTTTCAATACAGTATAGCATATTGTATGTATGGCATAGCAATTCTTTACGTACCTCATCGTACAAGAAAGTTTTCTTTCTTTCTTCTTCCCAACTCTTAGTATTTGTTATTAGCAAATCCACCAAAGCTGCATATTATGATATTGTGAGAAAACTCATCTTTATTGGATCTCAGTAACGGTGTGATGCAAAAACATGACACATGCATTAAAGATTTCCTTTCTTCTTTGATTGATATTTAGGGAGAAACTGCAACCCATCTGGCTAAGATATTCTTATTAGCGTTACGTATGGCATCAAAGTTTAGTGTTTGTATGTAAACTTTGATTGGACCTATTACATATGACAATCCTGCTTCTGTTGTATGTGAATGCGTATAGCTAACAAACAGTTTTTGGATTTACCTGGGATTTTGTTGACTAATACTCGGGCACGTTCTGCACGTCTCAGGTTCTTGTGTGCACCTCTGCTGACTGAGTACCGGTTCACGTCCTAAAAGAGGTGCTTTTCATTAGTAAAACTGAAGTCTATGTGTGTACATATAAAGGTATGAGCCTACTATAAATGAAGATCCATATACTGACTCTACTGTATTCTTCCAACCAACGCTCCTCGTCACGTGTTAGCATCCACTTCTCCACCTTTTCCATGATAGTCATTCTGCTAGAAGCTTCTTCTTTTGCTCTTGATATCTGTTGATCCAAGCTCATTAGGAGATCTGCATGGTCAATCTCCCCTGTTGTACATCAAGTTAAGTTTACAGTCTACTTTATCCATAAACAAAGAAAATCATCATATTTCTTACGAACGAAATGAAAATCACTTAGTCACACCAGAGTTGATGAGGTTAATATGATTATCAATCTCTGATTGCAAAGGAATCTCCATGTGTGATTTATTGCATATCTCCTTGAGCTCATTCTGTTTCTTGAAAAATAGTTCTTTCATCTTGCTTGCTTTTAAGTGATCCAGTCTCTTGACTTCAGCTTCGGCCTTTAAAACGAATTTGAATGATGTTACTACTCTATTCTGATACAATGAATTACCATCAAAATTTATACTTGCCTGTTGTACAATATTTAGGGTCAGGCTTCCTGGATCTGATACTTCTGCCGATGAGAGTGATAATAAGCCAGTGACATGGGAAAACGATTGACGATCTTTATAGGGTGTGTCCATGAGATCCCATAAGTTTGTCAATGCTTTGCCAAGATGGTGAAGCTGAAAATATATATACAGAAAGATATGATACTGATGCTTTATCTGACAAGTGATATTGTATCTTGAAAATCCCAGAAGAATAGAGTTGTATATTGAAATGGAAAAATATGCGAAAATAGGAAAAATGAGAGAGAAATTGAAATACCAAAACCACGGAATTTATGCTTGAGTTTACCATAACTTAGGCTACTTAGTCAGTTCTATGAATTTCTTTCTGTAATTATATCTCTGTACAACTAAGACATCTTTAGTGAGAACTGGTACAACTGCGTAGGTAATTGTCACCTTTTCGAGTCGCTTTTGCTTTTCTTCCTCTAGGGATTCAACTGTGCTGTTAAGTTTAGCCAAAATATTGTTGCTTATGTTTTTGGCCAACCCACATAATTCATTCAAGCTTGGATGAACCTTGGTGATAACCATTGAGGCTTCAGTTCCTAATATCGAAGACAAATTGTGGACTGCATCTATATATTTTTCGACTCTCATGAGCCTTTCATTCTGCAAGACAAACAAAAGAAGGGGATTTGAACTTATCATGTAGAAGGAAGGACATATTATTCGTTGTCCATGAAACAATTTCTGAACTACATTATGGTACCTTCTCGTTGTGGAGTGTTTGTAGCTCCGTCTGATACTCCTCTAGTTTCTTCAACGAAAGATCATTCTCATTCACCACGATATTTGATGATAAGTCTCCGTACTCTGACTGACCTGCTATTTCTGCAGAAATTTTCTGAATTTGCCCCTGTACTGCTCGAAACTTATTCACCCTATCTTTTTTCCTCAATCTCATCTCCCTCAATGCCGGCGTGAGTGAATCCAGCTGCTCTTTCAGTGTTCCCACCATTTTTTCTGGCTGATGAGATAATATAAGAATCACCCCAAGAAAGTAAGAATTTCTTATATTTCCTCAAAGTTCACATATGTATGAGTTCTATATTAACATGCATGCAATGTTAATAGTCATACTAATTTTACAGAGTTAACAGGTATTACTAAATGATGTACCCGTCCAGGGAGAGACCGTTCACCCAGCGACAGAAGAAGATGGGTAAACTCAGCCTCAGCTTCAGCCAACTCCTGGTGCAAGCGAGCTCTCGAGGTATTTGCAGTATCAACCTTCTTCCTATAAACCTCCAGACATTCTTGCTCTAAATCCAGCAGCACCTTCTCCCTTTCAAACTGATCTTGCCCAACTTCATTCCAAATCATCTGCTTTCATGTAAGTTAAACAAAACAGAAATTTAAAAGTCTCAGAACGAGAATCATTCGAAGGCATTAGTTAAGGAGCTCCTTCCGATAAATGTAGAACGAAATCATGCCTGCAATTCCTGAAGCAAGTATCCGCACGAAGTTTCCAAAAGCGTGGAGCTTCGCATTCCCATCGGCGTCTGAAACGAACCCATCTGACGTTTTTCTTTTTTTCTCCAGTGATCAGAGCAAACCTGGCATGCAGTGCAGCCAAGTAAAGGGCAGTGCGGAAAGAGAAAGAACGTGGGATGTTCCTTGATAAGGCAGATGTGTTATGGTGGACCTCTTGGGTGTGAGTTTTGCTTAAAAGACAAGGGTGTCAAAAGGTAGGTAATGTCCAAGCTTTGAGTTCAAGGATCTCTGCAGTTTTTTGTTTTTACAACCCTTCGGCTTTTGTGGCTTTTGGTCGGTCTTTCTTTCTTTCCCTCTTTTATTATTTGAATAAAAACTCGAGGAGAAAATGTTGTAGTTAGGGTTTCTTATTCACAGGTGCACACCTGTTTTTGCACCGCACCGTACCGCACTGACCATGCTTTGACTTAATTCCTAAGCAAACAAGAATATGGTTCTGCCTTCACTGTTAACTGTTTTAGTCTGTTTTCCTTGCTTTTTTTAGGTTCTAATTTGTATTAGTAACATTTGATTAGCAGCATTCCAGGTTGGGCCTTTCATTACTTTATTTGGAAAATCTTCAGTTATGGATTGGCCCATTAACATTTTGATTGATCATTAGCCTTTTTCATTTTTTTTTTAATGTGAAGGTAACTCGAACTTAAGATCTTTTCTGATATTTGGGAGAGTGTACAACAAATTCATTTGAAAATGCTTGTATGGGAATCATTACTGTCCACAAGTGTGTTTAGTTGGTAGAAAGCGTCTTGAACAGACTTTAAGATCCAATTCAAAATGCTTACGTAAAAATCACTTACAAATGCTTTCTGTACTTTTGAGTCTTTGAATCAAGGATTAGTTTTAACTTTTTATGCAAAATGTTATCACATATGTTTTTTATTATATGAAAGCGCTTAACCATTCCCAACAAGTCTTAATTGCTAGTTGGTTGTGGTTGATTCATTAATAATCACACTAATAACATTTGTCTCTCTCTAATATAACATGGATGAGAAAATAATGTAACTTACTTCACTAACCTGCATTAGGTGTGGGATTAAATTCTTAATAGGATGATTAGCACCGCACTTAGAGCTAATTAGCAAAATCATATGTGAGAGTCTTTTGGCTTGTAAAGAGGATAAGATACCAAGAGTGGCTGTGGCTGTCACCCAAAGGAGACATAAAGTTGAAATTGAAACCGAGTTCAAGATCTGCCAAGAAAGAAAGAAAGAGAAAAGTTGAGCAACCCAATCTCTCTTTTCATATTACGCAAACTGGACTTGTCAGCTTTCAAGCCACGAGAGTTTGGGAAATCAAATTTGAGGAGTATTTTGTTCTACTCCACATAAGAATTGGTTTTCTTTGTGGCTGACGAGAGCGAAAACCCTACAAAATAGCACTTTACGATCTCTATTATGGGAAAGAACTTAGACGAAAGAGGTCCACAACTAATGTGACGTCGCGGGTCATTTTTACAAGGTCATGTTGAGAGTCTTACACATGATCTTGTATTAGTGGTTCAGGACGCCACAATGATAGTAAACATGTTTTGTTTAACTCTCTCTTATTCTGAAGGGATATTACCGTATTATTAAAAATATATTATCATTTGAGTATCTCATTGATCACGTGCTATAAAAGAAAATTAAAAAATAGGTATCTATGTTAAATTTTAACAAAGGGGGTATTTTTCATGATGATATTCATTTGGGCTATGCTACGAGAAAATGAACTTTAAATAACAGGGCAAAAGTAAAGCCCAAATGGTAAGGTCACATTAAACACACCATAAACCATTAGGTTAGTCGGACGC
Source organism: Heteromeles arbutifolia (assembly GCA_024362995.1). Taxonomy (NCBI): domain Eukaryota; kingdom Viridiplantae; phylum Streptophyta; class Magnoliopsida; order Rosales; family Rosaceae; genus Heteromeles; species Heteromeles arbutifolia. Next base: position 29,854,991 of record JANCRC010000006.1, read on the forward strand.
ATCCCCAATAGGTAGCCGGTAGCAAATTACAATCATTTCCCAAATTTTTATTTAACACAGAATTCCTCGTTTAAAAAAAAATAAAAACAAAAACTTTCTTAAAATCAAAATAAAATAAAACCCATATTAATTCTATGTTTAGAATTTGGAATAGAAAAATCTCCCAAGATTAAATGAGGTTTATTAAGAAGGCAACCAAGATGATGTTCATAACCATTTTAATTACCACAGATAGAACTGTCTTAATTATTTATTAGACAACTTCAGAATGAGAGTTGTTTCTTGGTCGGCAAGCTAATAGAGACGCCTGCAGAGGGTGAGTCCATCTCCGATGGAAACAACGGTGAGCTCGACACGGTCATCCGCGGCGAGAAAGCTGTTGAGTTCCAGCAAATGTTTTCTGCCTTTCTTTGCAAATTCTTCCACATTCTCCTCAGGCTCCGCCACTGTCCCAAACCACAATGTGTTATCATAAGCTATGATTCCTCCAACCTTCACAAGCTTCATCAGCAGCTTGTGATATCCCATGTAGGAGTCCTTGTCGGCATCCACAAATGCAAAATCAAAGCTCCCTTCTTCCTCCCCCTGCTTAATTAATTGCACGTTTAATTCTCCAAATCAAATGATATATTAACTAATACTACTTATCACTTAAGCTGAGTATCGTGATGATATATAATTCTTCTTATATCCCCATCGACATATGTACTCAAACCAACATTTTATTATTTAACACTCACAGCGTTTAACATGACAATTTGAGAGTGTGAATAAAATTCTCAATAACAATATAATAACTTTTGCTTTGTTTTAAAGACAACTGCTATTCATATTTACCAATTTGTAGTTCTTTACTCCAAATCTAGAGACAACTTAGGTGGGCCAGCTTGACCAGCTTAACACGAAATTTTTAGTTGTAACGGGAACACGGATGGTACACCACGTGTTTTTATGCAAGTGGTGGAAAATTTTAATTTTTAAGTTATTAACCTTTTGACACACATAATCCACCATTTACATAGGGACACGTGGTGTACCACCTCGTGTGACAATCACACTGAAAAATCTCTCCAGCTTAACGGTCATGCACTCCAACAAGGGAAAGAGCTCCACACCATATATGGGTTGCTTGCAACCCCATACAAGTACAACTTCCAATGCACACAGCCCCTGTGTTCTAATGGCCTAACCTACTTTCTCCTAAGTCTAATATGTAACATAATTGATCATGTTAAATCACAAACATTAACTTACTTTGGTAATGAGATCATTTAGGACCGTGAAGGCTTCTGACTGGCAGAAGTTAATCTTATGCTCCACCCCAGCCTTCTGAATAAATGGCAATCCAACCTCATAGGCTTCTTTATCTACATCAATTGCTGTTATCTGAAATTTGAAATATCAATCTCGCTAGCTACATCACGTAAAAGGATGAAAATCTAACTATTTCAAAGAAATTATTTATAAAAAAAAACACATGAATAATATTAATAAACGACTCTTACATACTTTGCCATCAGCAGGCAGTGCAAGAGCAGTAGTGAGAAGAGAATAACCAGTGAAGACACCGAGCTCCAACGTCTTCTTCGCATTCATCACCTTCAGAAGCATCGATAGAAGCAGACCTTCGTCTACAGGCACATTCATAAGACTCCTGCGTGTTCGAAATGTAATCCTTCAGGCTCAAGTAATTATATATTCATTTATGAAGAAGCGTACAAGAGGATTGGGTGCAAAATGTGGCCTCCTTAAAACCTTGGCGGGGATTTAAGCCCAGTACGAAGGAAAAAGAGAACTACAAATATCAAACCCTACCAGACCGCATATTTCTCGATGGTGGCATCCCTTAGTTGCTTCAGTTGCTCGTGTTCTCTTGGAAAGCAGCTTGTTTCGAAGATGTACTGTAATATCAGAAATTAAGGCCGTTAATTGACTGCGTTGTTTGAAGATAAGACCATTAATTAACGCAAAAAATAATTAGCACCTTCTGTTTCTTCAGTTTGTAAATATTTCAACAACAACAAAATGTGGACACGTAAACCTGAATTTCAAGAATTTTTTATACAACGATATATTTACAAATTGATTGCGAATTCTTCGTTCCAAACCGTTTGCTTAAAACAAAAAATAAAAATAAAAAAAATAAAATGACAAAGGAAATAGTTTAATGCAGAAGATAGACATTTGTGCATCATGCAGTTTCTGAGTTGTAACTGAACGTATAAACAGGGACACTTGTACATCATGCATGCTATACTTGTGCATCATGATATATGGCCATCACATAATTTTAAAAATAAAAAGAATCTGATTAACTCATTGAAAAATTTAATAATAATAAAGTATCTGATTTTTAGCTGAAAAGACAAGATTATAAATGTAGATAATTTAGCCTGTACGAGAAATTTTTATAAAAAAAATTAGAACGAAAATGTTGAAAACTCCAATCCGAATCTGAAATAAGGAAATCTGGAAAACGAGAAAGAACTGGGGATAGAGAATCACTTATATGAAACGGGTGGTCAAGATGGTGGTGTTTCAAACTAATTATGGAACACCGTGTTAGAAAGTTAAACTGTCTGATAAGTTTGGAAGAACGTCAACTTTGACGTTCTCTTTTCATGTGAGTCTCTTTTTTATAAGAAGCGCATCTAATCTATATAAGCGCGACAGGTCACATTAGGAAAAAGAAAACGAGAATGTACCTTGAGAAGTGCTGGGGTTTTGAGGATTATCTTCTCCGGTCTGTCGTCGGCCATGGCTGAGTGAACAACAAAAGAGCAAATGTTTTTGTTCTTCAAATTCTAATTTTCTGTGAAATAAGCAGTTGGGTGCATTGTGTGTTTTATATTGGGAATTTGGGAGAGTACAGGGGTAGGTAGCAATAACATGGCCCAAAGAAGAAGGGCGTGCCAGACTTTTGGGTGGACTGGGCCTCACTTTTCATTTGAAGGTGTGGCTGGGTGGGCTGTTTTACATTTATGGCATGTGTGAATAAGAATTTATATGAAACGGATTTATTGTTGAATAATGTTTTTGTTTAACGTTTATGACATAATATTAGTAAATAAAAGATAATTATGAAGGAGTGTATTGTATATAACGTTTAATGGATTTTCAGAGACATGAACATATAGAATTTGAGGGAGTTTAGTTGCCTTCAATAAGTTCATGTGGATTTGATTTGAATTTTACGTAGATTTTAACAAAGTTTGAGAGATTTTTATCATGAATTTTGGAGCCCTTATTGTATATAAAATTTGATGGACTTTATAAAGTTTTGCTTGACTCTCAAATTCAAGCGTATACAATATAATTTTGTGGTATTTAATTAAGATTTTTGTAAGTCTCACATAAATATAGATATATTTAAAATTTCGTTGATTTTAAAGGATTTTATAGACTTTGAGTGCTTTTATAATAAATATTTTGTCATTATGAATCCAATCATAACCCATAAAATTATGCTAGATTTCATTTTTCCCACTTTTAATCATATACTCCACCACCCACCATAATTAATATAAAAACTATTACTAGTTACCACCACCACCACCTTACCATGACCATCTATGTTACCTCTACTGCCACCGATGTCACTATTACCGCCACTAACATCGTTGCCACGGGCATCATCACCACCTGTAGCCCTCACTGCCACTACACCACCACCACAACTACTATAACCTTGCCATGACCATCACCATGACCTTATCACCCCCACCATCACCTTGTCAATACCACCACCATTGTACCATAACCTCTTACGATCACTCGCCAATGTCATCACCAACATAACTGCCATCTCTACTACCACCATCTTATATACCTTACCCATCGTCACCACTGCTATTACAACTACCATAACCTTCTACGACTATCTTATGGCCGCCACCCCCACCATGACCACCAGTTTTACCACCATTATTACCACCTCATCAAGACCGCACCCACTCCATTCCTCCATCACCTCGACACCAGGCTGCAACCACAATCTCACCACCCTTACTCTTATCTCCCTCACCAACGACTAAAGGTGGCAAATCAACCCATTAGATTGTTAATGGTACCCGTTTAATTTGATATCACCATAATATATATATATATAGGTGTGATAATGATGTAAGATGAAATCAAATTAAATAAGTGTTAATGGGTACCCATTAACAACCTATTCTGATTTGCTATCTCTATCAACGACGCCACCTTTACTACCACCATCTTGCCTCCAACCACTACATGTCACTTCCATCATCATCCTTGCCATCACCACCTCAAACACGACTTTGTCATGATCATCATCCCCATTCACATAATAAAATTTGAAAATATCAATATTTATTAAATAGTCCTTGTTACCTATGCTATTTTATTTGCAGTTACCATCCACCATCATTAGCCATTAATATATCCAACTTTTCTTCGAGACCATTCTCTCCCTATCTACTTTTTTTTTTTTTTTGGGTAAACTTCTCCCTGTCTACTTTACTCTGTTGATAGGGACCATTGCGACTTGAATACTTACTGAGGAAGTTGGGTACTTTAATGGAGGAATAACCTATTCTGGGTTCTGATCTGGTTATGCCGTTAGCATTCCAATGGAGATTATTCGTATGAATATTTTAAGGAAGTTTGAATGAAAAGTCTGCGATACTGTACATTTTAACGAAAAATCACATTTTTACACTAAAAAGTCATTTATGATACTATTCACTTTACACTTTATTTTGTCTTTATCGTTAAAACTCAAAATTTTCAAACCATTATTATTAGTTTTCCTATATTTTAATTGGGTTGTATAATTTGCTTGTGAAATTTCGTGTTAGTGGTACGCCTAAACCCCCCACTAAGATTATCCCAAATAACGTCCATGTGCATCTTCACCACAATTCATCATCTTTGTCCGAACATGGAAACACAAAATACTCTAAAATTGAAAATAAAATAATAATTCCGGACTCTTTTTCATGAAAAAAAACTTATATAGCACGAGTACACCATCATTTTAGTATTTGATACTAATACTATAAGGACATGTGTTAATTTTCCTTCGTATGTTATTAGATTATTGACATGACACATCATCGTAACAGTTTAGCGTACCATACACGTTGCTTTCTGCTCCTCATGAATAATGGCTCGAGCCAACATGCCATGGGCACAAAATAATTTGAATGTTAAAATAACCAATAGAACCAAATCAACACCAAGATGCAAAACTTCTATTGTAGTCTGTGTATCTATTCTCTGAAATTTTTAACCGTTAAGTTCTAGTCATCTATCTTTGACCGGAATCTAACGATTAAATACCCAAAGTGTAGGAGCCTTACAACAAGTGCCACTACCACCGCATATAAGTAGAATAGAAACTTCAAACTTGTGGTCTCTTTTATTCTCAGCATTTGGTTAACTTAAACGAAACAAAACCTCACCCCCCTCTCCTCCACCCCCCGCTTTTCTCTGTGTTTCCTGTTCGTTGCATTTGTAAGTAAAATGTCAAGTCTAAGAGCCCCGTCTGATTATTCTGAGGAGCCACCTCGTCATCCAAGTCTCCTTGTAAATTCCCAGGTCGGATCATCACGTGAATATTAATATAATTATTTTATTTATCCATTTTCTTGTCTTTATTTTTTTGATTAAATTAATATATATATATATATATATATATAAAATTTTAGTGTGCTATATATCTGTTTTGCGTCGTGCAGGAACCTTTTAATGCAGAACCACCACGTGCGGCGTTAATAGAGTCGTACGTGACACCGGTGGATTTGTTCTACAAGCGAAACCATGGCCCTATCCCTGTCGTCGATGACATTGAAAGGTTAACAACATCCTCCCATTTTTTTTACAATAATAGTAATTTCAAAGGACATAAGCGTCGTTAAGTTGACTGTAGCAGTGTGCTCTTCTCAAGGCTCAAGTTTGATCCTCACTCTTTGTATTTTAGATTAGACTAGGAGGAGAGAAGACTTTATAAACCAATTTTTTCTTTACTCTTTATGTTTGTGCTGTTCAGTTTCATGATTTTTCAATTGTCTCCTCCAAATGCAATGTTGTGCCATTTTATATATAATTAGTGTAGCCTCTCGTGACGACTTTGTGTTAGTGAGAAATACTTCGAGAATCAAACTATAGAGAAAAATGTATCTGTTAATGTTATGCAATTACAATTGGGTCGAAGTTTTTTTTTTTGTTCTTCAAAAATGGTGTCTCGAGTGTTCTTGACTACGGAAATGGAGTTTTTACGGGCTTGGTTGTGAAGAACCCGTTCACTGACGGCTACAATATGTTTGGCGAAACAGGTATCGAGTGTCTATATGCGGTTTGGTAGAGAAACCCTTGGAGCTATCAATGGCTGACATTGTGTAAGTACTTATTAGTAGATCGAACGGAGACCTAATCATAATTAGTTAATCTGCTTAAACAATAACTTTTCGGTTTTGCGAAAACAGGAATCTACCGAAGCACATTGTGACAGTCAGTCTACAAGTAAGTTTGTCAACTGTCATGCTGAACATTGTGTAATTTAACTACAGCCGCTCGATAGTAATTCGATTTGGTTTGTTTCAAGCTAAGCAGTGTGCAGGTAACAGAAGGACTGCAATGAGCAAAGTGAAAACAGTGAAAGGCGTTGGCTGGGACGTTTCCGCCATTGGAAACGGTAAACTTGCTACAATCTGTCCTTATTAATTTCCTTCACCGTTAAAATGTGAGTATTTAAAGTAAACTTGATCGTGTTTGTTTGTCTTATGTCTCCTTTCAGCGGTTTGGGGTGGGGCTCAACTCGCTGATGTTCTCGAACTTGTGGGGATCGCTAGGTTAACATCAGTTTCCCCGTTGGGAGGAAAGCACGTTGAGTTTGTAAGCGTTGACATGTGCAAGGTGAGCTTCAATCTTTGTGCTAATCGCTTTACTCGGGAATGTTTTATATGGTACAATGATTTCTTAAGGAGGAAAAAGGAGGACCTTACAAGGCGTCAATACCGTTGATACAAGCAACAAACTCGGATGCTGAAGTTTTACTAGCATATGAAATGAATGGAGAGGTAAAGGAATAGCTTGTGTGAAACTCTTTTTGTTTTGGATCAAATTTCTTGAATTGTTCTTATACTATCTCACCATGTTGCTATTTTAAAGCCTCTAAACCGGGATCACGGGTATCCGCTGCGTGTAGTTGTTCCGGGTGTTATAGGTGCCCGTTCTGTCAAATGGCTGAGTTCCATCAACATAATCGAAAACGAATGCCAGGTTGGTTTTCACAAATCCAATTGCGTGGCCTGCTCTTCATGCTTGTGACTCCTGAGATGGATATAATAATTGTGTTTTGTGGTTGACTAGGGATTCTTTATGCAAAGGGACTACAAAATGTTTCCTCCTACTGTGAACTGGGAAAATATCGATTGGTCAACCCGGCGGCCTCAGATGGATTTTCCTGTTCAGGTACTTCTAGATATCGATAGTCTGCTCCTAGCCTCCTGCTACGACTCTTTGCACTTCGTTACTGTTTAATGCAGCTTCAGTATCTAACTTTACTGATATGATTCTTGATGAAATAATGGATACTGTGTTTGATGGTTTCTGCAGTCTGTAATTTGTTCTTTGGAGGAAGAAAACGTTGTTAAGCCTGGAAAAGTACGTTTTCTGTATACAATTAGTCATTATATTTTGTCACACACTACCCTGCACAATTTACTTACATTTGATGTAATTATGCGCACAAGCGCGTGTTTCTGTGCAGGTAGTAGTTCATGGATATGCCGTGTCTGGAGGTGGGCGGGGGATTGAGCGAGTAGATGTATCGTTCGATGGTGGCAAGACGTGGATGGAAGCAACCCGATACCAAAAGAGTGGAGCTCCATATGTTGCAGATGAAACAAGTAGTGACAAGTGGGGATGGGTGCTTTTTAAGGCTGAGGCGAGTGTCTCTCGCAGCACTGAAATCGTCGCTAAAGCAGTAAGTAACCGTTGCTTATAATTAGACTACTTCTCTGCTCATGTTATCTTACACATGAATCTTGCTGAACAGATCGATATAGCTGTCAACGTCCAACCCGAAAACGTGGACGCCATCTGGAACCTGAGAGGAATACTCAACACATCGTGGCATAGGGTTCGAATTCACGTTGAACACACCGATTTGTGATTCTTTTTCGTTCGAATATGTTTTCTGGTGTACACGTTGTGCGCTCTTCGAGAGTTGCTCGGTGTTTCAAAGGTAAGCTCTGTATGCAATTCAAGCAACCAGGATTCTAAGCCTACTACAGAACCTGGGGATTTCAGTTGCACCTTATGACTTTGTTTCCAGTTTGACATGTTTGTTCATAAATATGCAATCATTCTCTATAAGATATGTAAGATTCATACTCATTTATCACCCGAGCGGTGTTTCGAATCATATGAAATTCAAGTTAGAAAACTCTCGGTCTGCTACCACTTTAGACGCTACCTTCAGCAATCTAGTTTCATTAAGCAAATATTACATAGACATCGATCTGAATAGCCTAATTGGAAACCACATTTCTTGGGAGGGCCGTCAATTCGTATAGCCATCTCGTCGAAATTCAACTGGACGACTACCCAAGGATACTATACACCATTTTTCTGCATTGGACAAGCTAGAAAATATACCACGATAGCCAAAATCAGCAGCAATGCGAACAGCCGTGTTATTACAACATTAGAACTCAAATTTACAGTGCTTGAGAGTCCGACAACTAGCAATTGTTAAAAAATTAGTGACCCAATGCAACTGATCATCAAGAGAAAATACCTTCCAATATGTGACTTGAAGAACGGTACTGAACCTCTCAAATGACACAGAGAATTGGCAGGGTCAATGAATAGACAAGCCGCAAGCTATGAAGAACACTATTGAATCTCTCAAACATTACCCGCAGAATCTGTGGGTGTTGTGGTGCCTACCTTCTTTACCCCGTCAAGGGTTGTCACTACGATGGAAAAAAAGGATCTTGAATATACAACAAACGCAAGCTCCTGAAATCACTTTCTCCTCCGCCACCAGTCTGGTATTTTCAACCTTTGGATTCTATGTACAGAAAGTTTGACAGCAGAGAGCTTGTGCTTCACCTGTCTCCATAGCATATTGACCGCATCCTCTTTCTCTGGGGGGTAATTGAATTCAAAATGGTGGGAGATATTCTTAAGTGTCCTCCACATTTCAATCCACCTCTCCTTTGAAACATTACGGAGCTGATTAACCATGTAATCAGGTTTCAAAGCCTCTTTGAATGAAAAGAATAGTGAGAATTTGGTGTAGTCAATTTCATCCTCAAACGGGAGCTCAATTTCATCACTCACGATGACAGGAACACAGTGGCTCACAATAGCATCAAATAGGCGACAAGATGAAGGAGTGTCTCCAGCAGGATGCAGACAGAACTTTGATAAACGCATCCGTTGCGTAGACTGAGATAACAGAAAGGAAAAAGAATGAGAAACATTAGAAGTTATATTTATATATTAATAAATGAATCATTCCTCAAACTTCTGATGGCTACCAAAAAATATCCTCCTATGCCAAGGGAAAGTTATCCATCCGAAGGAAAAAGCAGATCACATAAATGTAAGTTTCCAACCTTCCATGCACCCTCAACCTTCCCGTCTTCTTTATGCGAGGGCATACATTCAAACCTTCTTGAAAAAAATTAAAGTAAGGAACTTATTCTTGCGATCATTGCATTAGATATTCAGATAGAAACTACAAGTAGGGGGACTACGGTAAGCACAGAAATAGTTTTAATACGAAGGCTAAAGATCATAAAGAAATGTAAATGATGCCAAGGACGACAAAGAATCATTTCCAGTGACTAGTGTGTAAAATCCATACTTTCCAGGATAAAGAATATGCACGAAACAATATCACCTATGACCCATTATAAAACTCCATACTCCATACTCCATACATACCGATTTTATGTTCTCTCCTGTTGCAACACTTCGCTCATAGTGAACATCATCATAACCAGCTAAGACTTTTGCCAGTTTAACACGAACAATGCCTTCCTGCATATAACAAGACCATAGATAATCAATTGTAGATCTAAGTACAAGGTTTCAAGATAGGATGCTGTTATTTCAAGCAACTTTGAAGCTAACATACATCTTTCCTGTATGTCCTTCCCTGGAAGAAAAGAAGCGTAGTACGGGACTCAAATGGATCTGGACGGTCATCATCTGTAAAGGAATCCACAACATGCACGTATGGGGTGACCACATCTTTGCTCAGATTTGACATTACATGAGGATACCTGCCAAAATCTACAACGATCTGAATTGACGCATTGACCTGTGGCCGAAGAAATCTGAAAGCATTGGGATGTGTCAAGGGGAAAACATGGTCTCGCCCTCCAGATCTTTGCCAGTACTTTGATTCTCCCAAGATTTTCAACAAATCTATCTGAAATCAGAAAAAAAAAATAGAAGAAAAAAAAAAAACTAAAGTTTAGTCATAACAAGACTATGGAATTCCACACGGAAAAAGGTCGATTGGAAACACCACAAGGATCTATTTGACAGTGATTTGAAAAATCGGTAGCGCTAGAGAGAGGACTTAAAATTTGAGAAGCCTGTTGACAAAGACCAAGTAAAGATAACCAGTGGAGACACATTCTAACTTACTAAAAATTGTTCTACAATTTCTTGTATAAATGTAGAAATCAAACAAGGCCCGGGTCTCGAATTCGATATGTCACCTACACAAGAAAATCCCAGTTTTCACATCGCATATAAACTCAGCTAACCACTTTAATCTCAATTTCAGCAGAAGACTCTGTTCAATTGCCTACAAAACTACAGCTTAAAAATGAAACTTTCATGTCCTATACAAATAGGGTAAACAAACTCAATCAAGCCACCGGAATTCGATGTTTTCAACGACCCAATTCAACACAAAACTATCAAATTTAAAAATCAACAGTCAAAACCCAATGTATACCTGCAATTGGCGATCAATCCGAGTATCCGGGTCTGTCATGTTGTGCCCATGAGTATTGAAGCTCAACGAAGAGAAAAACGGCACAAAGAACGCATCGGCCAATTCCGGATCAGAAACCCTAACCGCCTCTCTCCCGTCACCGCCATTACTGTCGAACAAAAGCGAACCCATCATCCAGTACTCAATACTGTGCTGCCTCTTGAGCCCGGAGTTCTTTGGCCACGGAGGCCAAGTCCGGGCGGTGACAGGAGTCTGGTCGGTGCTCCGGCGGTTCATAATTCCGACGTTGAAGCGGCGCGGGAGATCGTACATGTAGACCTTGAGAGGCGGGGAGGTGGTGGCGCAGAGGGACTGGACAACCGGCGGCGGCGATGAGGGGATGAGAGGGAGGAAGTAGGATCGGATGTCCACGGTGCCGATGAAGATTGAGTAGGTGAGGAGGAGGAGGAAGGCGAAGATGAGGGCGAAGGCGGCTTTCCCGTACATTTTGTGAGATCTGGGGTTTGGCATTACTGATTGGCCATCTGCTGAGTGCGCGGGCAGTATAATAGTTAGGGAGGCAAAATCGATGGGAATAAATTGCACTTTTCACGCCTTGGGCCATTGCTTTGCTTCAAGCATTCATTTGGGAGGAACAAAAGAAAATAATTTTATAGTCAACACATTTTATAGTCAACACTCAATGGGAGCTCGAGGCAACTGCCTCTTAAACCCCTACTAATGAATAGTAATTATCTTTAATGAACAATAATTACTTTTTGTATCTCCATTGCTAAACTGAATAGCCATGACAATAGGTAATAAAATATTAGTATTTTTTATTTTATAAAATAATAAAAAATAATTTTATTTGTAATTTCAAATAAGATTTTTAATCGATCTCTTTGCGCCACGTGTCATTAAATAAGAAACTACAACCTAAAGTATTTAAGAAAATATAAAATTATGGTGTATGGTGGAAGATAATGATAAGAAATTTATAGAAAAATTAAATCTTTTTTTTTTAATTTTTAATTTTTTTTCAGATTTTTTATTAAATTTTTTTACATTTTTTACATTTTTTTATTAATTTTATAACGTGGCTGACTTCATCCTTGCATCAGCGCCTCAGGCTCTCGGGTCGTTGATTCCTGTCTCCCCTCCCCCACGGGCTCGCCCCTAGCCCAATTGCCCGCATGGGCTGGAGCAAGGAAGGCTAGCTATTGGGTTTTTTTGGTCCCCTGTCCACCGGGTTATACCCTCCGGTGGACTTGCTCTTAGTAGAGAGATTTCTTTCTTTCGAAAACACGAACTGATACATCAATTGTCACAATACAAGTGGTTGAATACTCAAAAAAAAAAAGCAAAATTTGAAAATTTGAAAATCAATTTTACTCAATTTTATTTTATTCTTTATTTGACGCTAGACCCTTGTGTCTTTCTACTAGCGCCAAGCGACTTTTAGAATAGTACTGATTAACAATTTGCGTCAGAAGTGATATTACTATGAAGAGGAAAACCCACCATCAAGCCAATTGACTACTTACGAATCCTTGACTTTTTAAAATCGTTTAAAATCCAATGTTCAATTACAATTACGTGGTTTTAACATAAAAAATACAATAAAATTCCTCAAAACCCTTCAAACCAAATCCTTAATTTTTAAAAGTCTTTAAAACTTCCAGACAACCCAATCCTATTTCTAGAACTTTGTATTAAAGCATCTCCAACAATAATGGCCAAGTTTAATTTATTGTAGGTAGTCAAATGACTCAGATGTTAATTTTAACAAACAATATTATCAGGAATGAGATGGGTTTAATCTCACAATAGGCTAGCAATATTACGGTTCAAATTCGTCTTTGGCGAAAATCGAACCTAAGACCTCTCACTTACAAGCAAGGTTCTAAAAAACGCTAGGCGCTAGTAAGGCGGTGGGTTGGGGCCTAGCGCCTAGGCAGCTAGGTGAGCGGTAGGTTGTGGCCTAGCGGCTAGGCAGCTAGGCCGATTTAAGTAAATCAATTGCATTTCGTGTAAATAAATGTCTGTTTATACTTAAAATATATATATAAGTTCATCATAAACTAAAAAATAGAATGACATATATATTATGAAGTATTGGAACTTAATAAAAATATGGGGAGCAAACATATAATGTGTGTTTATTTAAGTGTTAAATAAATCTCTTATTGATATGTTTAAAAACTAATGAAGTTTCTTGAAATATAGTTAAAGTTTTGATCTCCAACTAATTACATAATATATTATTTAGTAGTGGAGTGGGTAATTGTTTTTATTATAATTTATAATTTATAAGCCCAAGTTGTAATTACATAATATATTATTTAATAGTGGAGTGGGTAATTGTTTTTGTTATAATTTATAGGCTGAAGTGCCGATTTAACTCTTGAATTATCACCTCAGTGAAAATTAGGTCCCTAAATTATTTTTTGGGTAAAATAAGTCCCTAAATTCATTAGAAATTGCTAATTTCATCCCTACTATTATATTCAAAGTTATTTTATCTAATTTTTCGTCAACTTAAGTCACTTGACACACTTTAGAGTGTAATACCATCATTTTCTCGTCTATAATGCTTAACATTTCATATGGGTTGCGAATTTAATGTCTAATTTACCCTCAAAAGTTAACTTACACTATTTCTTTATGAAAAACTACCAATTTCTCCTCCAAAGTTAACTCCGTACACTATTTCTTTATGAAAAACTACTAATCTACCCTCCAATATGTATCACATGCAAGTAACATGACTTAAATTGATGGAAAATTGAATATAGTAGCTTCGAATATAACATTAGGGATGTAATTGGCAGATTTTTATAATTCAGGGACTAATTTTTTTGAAAAAATAGTTTAGGGACCTAATTTTCACTAAGGTGATAATTCAGGGACTAAATTGGCAGTTTACCCTAATTTATAATTTATAAGCCCAAGTAGTAATTACATAATATATTATTTAATAGTGGAGTGGGTAATTGTTTTTATTATAATTTATAACTTGTGGAAATCAATCAGATAAGGGGAGTTTGGTTTTGACGCCTTGGAAATCGAGAGGCTTGCCTTGCAAAATTTCCCAAAACCTAGTTTAGTGCAGCAAAAATCCTCGAAAACGTTGCCGGCTCCTGTGAAGAAATCCGAAGAGTCCAGGTCAATTTTTTTGTTTTTTTTTTCTAGCAATTGCACTGTTATTCCTTCTACTGGTCTCTCTCTCTCACTCGCTCTTCCCTCATGCTCTCTTGTTCTCTCTTCCCTCACACTCTCTTACTCTCTCTCTATTTCAAATTTTATGTTGTCGCCCTCCTCATCTACGATGTGTAGTGAAACAGCGACGCGTAATTTTTTGACAGAACCGTCTAGCCCGCCGCTGAGACCGCCCAGCCAGCCCAATCGGCCGCCTAGACATCACCTAATACCCTTGCCGATTTATTGAACATTTTTGGAAAAATCGCTGCGGCTGTCCGATGCTTAGCGCCTAGGCGGCCACCTTGACCGCATTTTAGAACACTGCTTACAAGTGAAGAGAAATACCAGTAGATCATATTACTAAGTGGCAACTCAAATGTTAATTTATCTATTCATCAATTCCAACAACACTAGCTATTTTATGTTAAGTTAAAATACTTTAATATTATTTTTTTCATAAACTTAACAATCCAAGCCCTTTCTCTTGAAATGAGATCCTCTTCGGATCCACTTTGTGGGGATCGTAGGGATTCTCACATCCTAGTCGTTCATCGTACATCATGCGGTCAGTTTTCGTCAGATACTATTTTTGTTTAATTATAAATAAAAATAATCAAATAATTTATAACCACACGATGCACGATGAATGACTAAGATGTGAGGATCCCTACAATCTCCACAAAGTAGATCCGGATGGGATCCAAATTCCTTTTTCTTATCTTGAAGTTTATAAACAATGCAATTTTATAGTTTTAAACTTTCTCTCCTCTTAGTTAAATCTAGCTAGTTAGTGTTCACAAAGTTAAGATAGTTAGGGATTTAGCTAGTTTGTTAGAGCTTGATTTTTTTACAACTTCTTGTTAAAGTTACCCAAAAAGTCTTATTAAATCATCTCCAAAGAGAATGTCAAATTCTAAGTGGAGAAACCACTATGCATATTTAACATAAAAAATCATTACAAACAAAGTGTTATTTACTGACTCAATTTGAAATCTTTGTGATTTTTTTTTTGTCAATGAAGTTTTTGTGATTATGAGTCAAATTTGACATTAATGCTGATTTTATTTTTTTATTAGTTTAATGACGGATCCCTTCTTCCACTAGCATTTCAAACAATAAAAATTTTGTTTCAACAATTTTTCTAATAAATACAATCATTTAAAGCTCTACACTACAAAAAAAAACAATTGAGTTACAGAAACACAAAATTTAAGGTAGATTATAGAGGCTTTTTAGGTAAAATGATCGTGAAAATTGACATAATTTCTCACTTTGGTCTCTAAGATTTGAAATCGATAAAAGTTGTCCCTAATTTTGACCACCATCCATCATTTTTGTTCTTTTGTGAAAAACCTTCATTAAATAAGATAAAATGACAAAATACCCTCAAATTTTGTCAAATCATTTTGACTATTGTTTATTAAATTGAGGATAATTTTATTATTTTGGTTCTTATTTAACAAATATTTTACGAAATAGCCAAAATAATTAATGGTGGAGAATTAGGACCACTTGGATCGAAGTGAAGAGTTATCATTTTAGACTAGAAAGCCAATCTATAATTGGCACATAAGGTAGGCCACGAGTCTGCTATCTCCTATTTTGTGTCTCCTTTGTGTCCATTTTCTAATTTTTTTAACACTTGTCCCTCTCTATTTAACTTCATATCTAACATTGTTAAACTTTCAATTAAGTTTAATTAAAAAAATAAAAATTGAAGTTAAACAAAAAAAACCAAAAACCCAACAGTAACCCTTCCCAACCAACATTGTCTCGCAACCACCAACCCCCAATCTCCTCCCCACCATGCTTGCCAGCTGCATTTTCTCACCATCGGCAAGGTTTCCTTTGTTGGGGATGTAGGATCTAATTATAGTCCAAGCATCATTTCTTTCTATTTATCTCTCATCCTCTCTCTCGTCAGCAAAACCGAATTGGATCTTAGAGTCGTCTTCGCGTCGGTTTAAATCTCGACGTTTGTTCAATCCTTACACATTCCACCATCGACGGGGTTTTCTTTATTTGCATTTATCTCTCTTCCTCCCTTTTGTCGGCGAAGACGAATCAGATATTAGAGCTGTCTTTGCGTCGGTTTAAACCTCGATGTTCGTCGTCGGTTCAATTCTTACAGATTTCACCAATATTCAGTTGATTATGACAAACCCCAACCGAGATTGAAGCGTGACGGCCAGCACGCTTCGATCTCGGTTAGGGTGTGAGGGTGTGGTCGGGGCCCAAAGCGGACAATATCATGCTACAGTGGTGTAGCGGGCCCCGGAAGTGATCCGTCCCGGGCCGGGATGTGACAGATTAGATATTTTCCTTCTATCCCCAAATCCTAATAACTAGAAAGAATGTTTGCTAGTTCTCTAGTATGCCGATCGGCGGCAATGGGTTGAAAATGATGGAACTCAATAGTTTATTCTTGGTTTTTGTATTACTTTAATTTTTAGTTTTTTTTTTAAAATTTAATTTTATAAAATGTTAACAGTGTTAAATTTGAGTTAAGTCAAGGAATACATGTTAAAAAATTAGAAAGAGGGACATAAGAGAGACCCGAAGTAAGGGACATCAGGCTCGTGGCCCCTCAGGCATCAATTGTAAAATTTTATATTTGACATCTCTAGATGCTCGTAGGTTGTTGGAGATGGAATTGGATCCTTTCCGAGGTAAACCCTCGGGATCCTCCTGACCCACTAACACGGACCGTTGGATCAAAATCCAACGGCATGTGTTATTGGGTCAGGAGGATCCCGAGGGTTTACCTCGGAGAGGATCCAATTCCGTTGGAGATGGTCTTAGTGGCCTGCTTCGAGACAATCACAATGATCACAAGTTCCCATTGTCGAGGGATTTTTCAATGTGACCGGTATACGAAGTGGTATATCACGTGTCACTATACATATAGTGACTTAAAAAATAAAAATTCCCACCACTTCTATTAAAACACGTGATGTACCACTTGTGTTCTCGTCAGAATGAAAAATTTCTCCTCAACGTCCCTTATCTGGGAATCGGATCCCCTTTGGATCCAACCATCCTAAGCCCACTAATCAATGAATCCGATGTTAGCATGAACATATTCCTATATACATGTAATATGAACCACATAATTCAAACACAAAACCATGTTCATAAACCTTCAAACATATAGCAAGATTACTTACCTGCAGATGAATTCAAATAACCTGCCATGACTTGTTCCTGCAGCAGATCCGAAGTGCACATTCTCTTCTCTTCAGTAATCAATTTGCTCTTAACTAATAATAGGTCTTAGTCCAGAAGAATATAGCATATTACTGCGAGAGCAGAGGCCACTATATATACAACATAATCCTAGCTAAGTTCTATAAGGATTCCCCTATTAAAATCCATATAGACAACCAACATAGTGTTTCAGCATAACATGGATTACAAATCGATTCTCAATAAGACTTCCTATCCAAACTTGAAACAAATAACTTAATCCACGAATTCATACTCATGCTCATATTCTAACATCCGAGCCATTAAAATTTGATCCAACGGCTACAAACAGGAAGTCCATCTACAAGTTATAAAAATTATAACCGTTGGATCAAATTTCAATGGCCGGATTCATTGATTAGTGGGCTCAGATGGTTGGATCCGAAAGGGATCCGGTTCCCAGATAAGGGACATTGGGGAGAAATTTTTCCGGATGATGGTGGTGACCTGGAGTTCCTCTCCAATTAAATGATGCCACATATCCCACTACAGCTGCATAGATTAGTTTTGTTTAATAAAAAATAAAAACAAAAACACAAAACTAGTAGAAAGGTGTAAAGTCAACCTCTCTAGTGGCCGAACCCCACCACCAACGGTGACTCACTTCCGATCGATGAAGATTTCAACTTCCACGAGGACCCCACCGACCATAGCGCCTCCACGCCGCACCATCCAGATCCGGACAATTACGACTATCTCGAGAACTTATCCGATGTTGACAAGGACGCTTTCAGGTGATGATGGTAGCACGGACTGAGCCATTATAGGCTTAGAGGGGGCAGATGCCCCCACTCAATTTTTTTTTGCCTCTCAATGATGAACCCTAATTAAAATAAAAATTAAACCCTATATGTTAATTGGTATTAAGGGAACTCTTCCAAAAGTGGATCTTTCCATCACCTCATGTTTTTAACACAATATTCGTACCAACATTATTAAACATTATGTAAAAAAACATGAGGTAGCGGAGAATCCATGGAGAATCTCACTTTGAGAGAGTCTCTTTATCATTTCTCTTAGTATCAATATGATTGACTTCACCAACAATGATTCTAAGTGTTTTGTATGAAAAACTTTATAGATTAATATATGTGTTTACTTAGTAAATTTTTTAGCTTTTTAATTGTAACTTTGTTGTTTGAAGATACCCCAATTCATACAAATCTCTAACTTCGTCCTTGGATAGCAGGCTTGGCAGCCCCCAGACTCCTAGCTGGGTTGATGCCATTTTTAGTGATAAGGATGGGATGGTGGCCATTTTCGGTTATGGGTTGATGCCATTTCAGGTTACGGAGTCAAAATTTGGTAAAAATCCATCAAAAATTCACCACCAATTAATCAAAAATCCAAATCAAACCCCACCAAAAATAATTAAATTCACAAGTTTTATCTGAGAAAGAAAAAAAAACATGAACAGGGGATGGAAAAGGGTGGAATAGGTGCGGGTGAGGCGCAATAGAAGACACCATGGAAGAGGAATCTGTGTTCTTCATTTAATTAATTTGAATTATATTCTTAAAATAAATATTAGTTGTCATTATAAAAGATGATGTCAAATTGTCAACCTAGATGTCAGACGTTAATAAGTGGCACACCAGGTCAGCAGGTGTACCCGTCACCTACTCCCTCCTCTGGGTAAAGTGGTTTTTTTTGGGAAAGCGGGGAAGGCGGTTCTTTGCGTACGCATTTCCCCACTTTCCGACTTCCTTCACCTCTCCGAACCAAAAGCCACCACAACGATCACAAGTTCCCAACGTCCCGTATCTGGGGAAGGTAGTTCTTTGCGTACGCACTACCCCACTCTCCGACTTCCTTCACCTCTCCGAACCAAAAGCCACCACAACGATCACAAGTTCCCAACGTCCCCTATCTGGGGAAGGTAGTTCTTTGCGTACGCACTTCTCCACTCTCCGACTTCCTTCACCTCTCCGATTCAAAGGCCACCATCTCCAATCGTCTCTTCACAAATCCGCACACCCACCGACTGCATAGAGATCGGAAAAAAATGGTGTTGGGATTTAGCTCCGGCGACGCGCCTGGCTTCAAGTTGCTGCTCATTCTGGTAGCGATGTACGGCCTCATGGCGGCGCTGGTTCACTCCGTACTCTACATGCGCTTCATCAAGCCGCTCGACATCGACGCCCCTCTCGATCGCTTCTCCGAAGCCAGGGCCGTCGAGCACGTTCGAGTGTTGGCCCATGAGATCGACGGCCGCCAGGTGAGCTCATTTTTCAATGCCCTCACTGTTTTTTCTCCATTTTTTGTCCAAATTGAAAAGAAAAACAATTTGGGATTTTTCCTGGGTGGTTTGATTTGAATTCGCCATTGTAATTTCTATTGGAGAGATTGGGGACAAGTTTTGGGTTGAGGTCTTATTTGCAATTTCCTAATTTGTTGATAGGAAGGGCGTCCTGGCTTGACCGAAGCTGCTCGGTACATTACAGGGCAGTTGGAAATGATAAAGGAGCGAGCTGGGTCCAATGTTAGGTCTGTAATACACTATAAAGATTGATTCTTTTTTTATTTATTCATTGTTTATCCGAGTTTCGTGTGGCAATGGTGCCTAAATTTTTATACTTGCAGAATTGAGATAGAAGAGTCTGTTGTTAATGGCACCTTTAACATGATGTTTTTGGGCCATGGCATTTCTCTTGGTTACAGAAACCACACAAATATTGTGATGAGGTAACTATACACATTTTCGATTACTTTAATTTCTTGTCAATATTTGACCAAAAACAAAAAATTCTTGTCAATATGCTGCCGGTCTCAGTTTTGTCACTACTTATCTATTGTTTTGGTCAAAGTTTTAAGAATATTATGCGTAATGTAGTGGCATTGATGTTTTCATCTTGCTGCAGTTTAGTAAATTTCACTTCACATTAAGTTGTATTCAATGGCAGGATATCGTCAATATATTCACAAGACAGTGAACCATCAGTTTTGTTAAATGGACATTTTGACAGTCCACTTGCTTCCCCAGGTGCTGCTGATTGTGGTTCATGTGTAGGTGTGTGGAGACAAACTTTCACTTGATTTTAACCATTTCTTGCATGTTCATGTCATTTTCTTTATTTTTCTACTCTTCTGCAGCATCAATGCTGGAAATAGCAAGGCTAATGGTGGATTCTGGATGGGTTCCCCCTCGGCCTGTTATTTTTCTTTTTAATGGGGCTGAAGAGCTTTTCTTGTTGGTAAGTTATTGCCATAATATTTAGTCTGGAAGTTATTGCATCATTTGCTACCAATTCAGGTTTTATATAGTTTCAAATTATTATTATTTTTTAGCTTGTTATTGGCATCTGATATGTTTAAGCTCATTCGAGGTGATTTCTTATGTTATTAGGGTTCTCATGGCTTCATGAAGACACATCAATGGCGTGAGACTATTGGGGCGTTTATAAATGTGGAGGCATCAGGGACCAGCGGTCCTGGTAGGTTATCATCACTTGTCAATATTACCTTCTTCAAGATGTTTAAGTTGTTTGTTTAACTTGGTAATGCTACTCCAGAGTGCATCTAGGTGTTTGTTATTGCTTTTCATTTCCCTTGATAATTTGGGAGTAGTTTGTCACCTAGAATACTCAAACTACCTTGCTTGGATGACCGAGTTAGAATTGAAGTTGTCTTGAAGAGATAGGATGCATTTGCTTTAGAAAATATCTTTTCCAGATGATCTCTTGATGTGACCTTTATTGGCATAAGTATTGATTACATTTTAAGAGGGTGGTGCTGTCCACACATCCCTTTTTACCTTCCGCACCCCCCCTCAATTTCCGGCCGTCTGATTGAATGAATTGAGAGGATCAAAGGACAAAAATTAACAAGGGGTGTGTGGAAGGCAAAACGGGGTGTGTGGATAGCAATGAATTTCATTTCCAGTTTTATTGCTTTGTAAAACTGGATTTTTTTTGTGCCGCAGCATTCTTTGTTGATTTATGTACTCTTGAGTTTTGCAGATTTAGTTTGTCAATCAGGACCTGGTTCTTGGCCCTCTCAGGTCTATGCTCAATCAGCCGTATATCCCATGGCACATAGCGCAGCTCAGGTTAATGTTTTGCCTTTTCCACTACTAATTATCAATTTTGATTTTGATGAGTGCAGCTTATTCTGACTTGCTCATTCATTTGATATCTTACATTGTAGTGTTTTGTAAGTGTTTAGTCTTGCCTCGTGCAAAATGCATCAGCTAACTTTTTCTGTAACTCCAATTTCATATTAATAATGAAATTGGATAAGCGGGATATTTTTACGCTATTGATTCTACCCATTACAACGTTACGATCTTCTAGTACCTTAGAATCTTTTGTGGCGATACTAATTCAGATAATATATATTTTTTTAGTTTGTCTCATTTTATAAACTGGCTTACTTCTGGATTGATTTATGTGCCATCTGCAGGATGTTTTTCCCGTCATTCCTGGAGATACAGATTTCCGGATATTTTCTCAAGATTATGGCAACATTCCAGGCTTGGATATTATCTTTCTCCTTGGTGGTTATTTTTATCATACATCCTATGATACAGTAGAGAGATTATTGTATGCATTACATCTGCTGTTTTGGTACAGATTTACTTAATTTGATTTTCAAACCACTTTGTCCCTAAGCGCTTCCTCTGATACATTCCAATGCCTCCAGACCTGGAAGTATGCAAGCTCGTGGAGAGAATTTGGTTAGCGTAATTAAGGCCTTCACCAATTCTTCTAAGCTACAAGTTAAACATGAAAGAGAGTCTAATGCATATCACTACGACGGAGAACATGCTGTTTTCTTTGATTATTTATCATTGTTTATGGTACGGTACCAAGCTGGTGATTTGTAGTATTTTCATGATACTGTTGATTTGACAAGTATGTTCTCGGCTGATATATGATACTCGTCCTTTCTCTCATGATGAGTATTACAGATTTACTATACGCGGAAGGTAGCCAGGCTACTTCACAGTATTCCTATTGCCATCTTCTTAGCTATGCCATTTTTTTCACGCAAGCAGAATCATGGGCTCCTTTCTTGGTTTTCAACTTTCTGCGATTTTACGAAAGGTAAATCCGCTACTTTTCAACGTAAATACGTTGCTTATTGCTAAGAGCCCTACTTTTGCACACAACAAATTTGGTTCTCTATTTAGTGGGCAGAATTCATTATTTAACTTGCGTTTGTCTTCGTATTGAAATATTAGACATTTTATCAAGAATTTTCAACATTGTTGTCCAATTTGTTAATTTTGCAGGAATGATTTTCCATGCTACTGGGATTTTTCTGGCAATTGTATTTCCAATTATCTTTGCCATCCTGAGATTGCTGTTCACTAGTTGTGCTATGAATTGGTTGGTTCATGTTTGTTGAGTTCTTCCTTTATAATTTATAGTCCTGTTAGCATTGTGCTTTTACAAGATTATGAGTCTAGCTTTTAATCAATATTGAAACTTTTCAGTAGAATTTAATTACGCTCATTGATCAGACGCTTTATTTTAGCAGTTAAGTTTTATATCATTGATGAAAGGGCAGACCGTTTTAGTTTCTATGGTTTATAGTGATAAGAGATAAATTTCTTTCCATTGAAATGGTGTGTCTCGCTTGGTTGAAGTTCTGGATCATATTGTTATTAAAAAATCAAGTTAAATGTATAATTTCTAGTCCACTAGTTCTAGCTCCTACAAAAAAGAAGAGAAAAGAAATCTATCTAAGCTCCTGATATGTGTATTTTGAAAATGGAGCTTTGTTCCTTGAAACTCTCACTTACCTTTTGTGTTCAAATGCAGGTTTGCTCATCCATATTTGGCTTACTTGATGTTCGTCCCCTGCTCACTTGTTGGTATGTTGATTCCTAGAATTATTTGGAGTAGCTTTCCCCTCTCTCAAGATGCATCAGCTCTCAAGTCTTTAAAGGAGGTACTCTTATGCACCAAACAAGACCAAGTTTATCTTTTTTCCCCCAATAGAAGACAATTATGGAGAAATGCGTTTTCTTTTTTCATTTATTGGTTGAAAAGTTATAGATTTCTTTTAAATCTCATTGATTACATTATCTGGTTTGTCAATCAGCTTGCATATAATAAGAAAATGTTTTGAAACTATGACCTACAAAGTTTTGTGTGGGCTTATATTTCTGCCTTAGAAATTAATTTGGTGGCATCATGTCTCTTTTTCAGTCTGTAGACCTTTTGTCTAATGTCTGTGTAGTAATCCCAGCATGTTAAGTTAGCAAATCAATCATCATATGTGTGAATCTTGCAGGCTTTATCTGATGAAGCGAGGTTTTGGGGAGCATTTGGATTATACGCTATATCAACTTTGGTAAGTGGCATGGTTACTTTTTACATAGTTTCACTTAAAAGTTATATTGATCACTTAAAAGGATGAATCATGAACTTAAGATGTGTAACTCATATTTGTTTAGTTAAACCTGAGAGAGCTAAAACTATTTTAGTGAAAGCAGGCTTACCTTTTAGCTGGGCTCAGCGGAGGCTTCGTGACTTTTGCAATGTCTACCTCTATGCTTCCTGGATGGATTTCATACTGCTTATCAGTCAAATTATTTGGTCACCAGTCACTCAGGTACCCGTTTCCAGAGTTATGAAAGTTATAATTTAAAGGGTGTTTTTGTGTGTTTCCTATCTTACAGTTCTCAATAACATTTTAGTCCTGTTCTCATAGTTCGAAAAGAAATTACAGTTCTTTAACAGAATATATATCATTTCTCTCAGGTCAACATTATTTTACGTGTTACCTATACTTCCATGCCTTGCATACTCTCTGTATTTTGGTGGATTTCTTGTACAATTTGTGGTTGAAAAGCTGGGTATGATGGGTGCTTTGCCACCTCCATATGGTTAGTATTTTTGAACTTTCCTTCGTTACTGCTGTTATGTGTTACCTTCACATATGAGTTATTATGTTCTTCAAGTCAGTTTTTATATGGTGGTTTCCCATTTTTATCATAGTTGGGAGATTCAGTTCTCTGTGGATACGTTGTGCTTGCAATAGAACAAGATTATTAAGATTTTGTTGTTAAATATGGTTCATTCTGAAACTTTGAATACTGCTGCAAGTAATTTGGATTCCCGTTATTCAAGAATTCACAAAATCTTCTTTTAATCATCAGTTGCATTCTTGTAGGTTATTTTGTTCCTGATGTTGTGATGGCAACAATAGTGGGAGCTGTGACTGGTTTGTGTATAGGCCCTCTGATACCAATCTGTGGTCGCTGGTTAGCTAGGTCATCCATTTTGCAAGTTTTGCTGCACATTAGTGTGCTAGGCTTGGCTTTGTCATCTCAGTTCTTTCCATACAGTGTGGATGCTCCTAAGCGGATTCTTTTCCAGCATACGTTTCTTACTGCAGGTATTCAAGCTAGCAAAATGATTAAGTATAATCCAAAATGCTTTCCCTTTGATCAGATTTATCCTAGATCCTATGCAAACAGTTTTTCTTGCGTGGCAGATGCAAATCAGGTTATGGACTCCAGCTATGATTTTTCTGTTGTAGATTCCAATTCTTTACTTTTTGTATTCAAACATGCACCGGAGGTGGCAAAGGAATTGCACATTAGTTCAGAGTTATCTTTTGAAACTGCAAAGTTATCTCAGCGGGAGAATTTTATGGTATGTAAGATTGTAATGAGTTTACGTCAATTATCTATTAAAGACAGCCTTCTATGACTTCTTTTTTTTTAAAACTCTAGTTCTTATCCTTGAGATTGGATCACTCATCCTAGAGTATTATCCATGGTCCTCGTGTCCTGCACTTAGTCATTGTTCTCTGTGTCTGATTAATCACCTGAATGATTTTTTTACTGACGAGCCTAAGATATACTCGAGATTCAAGAGCAGACCTACACTTTAGTCTTACTGTAATCCATGGATAACTTGTTTGTGCAGGTCAATTGCTATGTTCAGTTAATTGTTCAACATTAATTGGGATGAAAAATTATGTGATGGCCTTTTTGTATGTATGTGCAGGGAATTTTTCCTGTGTCTTTTTTGTTCTCAAGAAGCTTGAAGTTCCCTGCAAAAAGTGACGGTATTTTGAAGCAATACAGGCAGTTCCCCCATCTGTATACTTATGAGCCGCATACGGTTTTCATTGAGGGATCTCGGAGAGTATACTTGCAACTGTCTTTAGGGTGAGTAGAACAAACCACCACATACATGACCTACTATTGGATACTGAATAGGCTTTCAACACCGTTTTTCTGGATTATTCTACTAATTTCAGTTGCAAGTTTTAAAGTTTACTGTGTGATACCTTTCTGTCAGTTCCTTAGAGGAGGTTTGGGTTACCGTCCTCAACATAACAGGCCCTTTATCCAGTTGGTCATTTGCAGACAATACACTTCCAGGTAACGGAAAGTTTTTAGCGTTTTGAGTTTCTTATACACATTTACCTTTTCACATGGTGTATGCTTATGCTTGAGAAAAATTGGAACAGCTACTGTAACGAATGACGGAGGTCCACCGTCATACATATGCCGGCTTAGTGGAGCTAGCTCTGAGAATTGGAACTTCTGGTTAGAGGTAAAGCTCTTTTAACTGGTGTTGGTTTATTTTCTTTACTGCTCATATCGCAAATCTCTCCGTCAGCCGCTTTAGTTTCTTTAGCTGCTCATATTGCAAATCCCTCCGTCAGCCGCTCAAGTTTGCTTGCGATAATTGCAGGCTAGGGGATCTGACGGTTTGAGGGTTGACGTAGCTGTCATAGACCAATATATGGTTGACGAAACAAAGAAGCTGAGAGGCCTTTTTCCGGAGTGGGTGGATGTCGTTACTTATTCGAGCTTCTTGTCAAGTTATATCTTCTAGTTTAGTTTTACTTTTACCACCGGCAAGTCCAGAAATGCAAAAGACAAGTCTGAATTATTCATTCATCTATCTATCTATCTATATAGAAAGCCAGCAGCATGTGCCGACAAAACTTCGGGGTCACCCGCTTCAACCAAAAATTTTGGACACAAATGCCCTCAAAACAAAAAAAATCAAAAGAAGTCCAAAATAATGCATCAAATAAGGCAAGGACATTTTTGTCATCTTAATAGTATTTTTTTAATTCTTTTTTTATTAGTACATCACAATAGGCTATCAATAATCTGATTCAATTTCCCTATTTTTAAACACGTTCAAAATATCTTAAGAAGCGTGTAATGCCGGTTATAAAAAAGATCATTCGCACGCGGATAATAATGTGATTAAATTAGTTGTCAAATGATTTTTTTAACAAACGATATTATTGTGATTAAATAAGTAATCAAATGATTGTTTTTATTTTATTTTTAATAAACGATATTTTCTACACTAAGGGAAATGGGGGTGGGCTTAGCCTCACAATTGGCTCGCAATAATGTGATTCAATCAATTATTTATTAAATATTATTTTCTCTATTTTTAAACATGTTCAAAACATCTTAAGAGACGTGTAATGCCGGTTATAAAAAAAGGTCTTTCGCACGTGGATAATAATGTGATTAAATTAATTGTCAAATGATTGTTTTTTTTTAATAAACGATATTATATACACTAAGGGAAAGAGGGTGGGCTTAGCCTCAAAATAGGCTAACAATAATGTGATTCAATAAATTGTTTATTAAATATTATTTTCTCTATTCTTAATGTAAATTCTATAGAAACCGATTTTATTATGTGAATTCAGCTGCTTTAATTGGTTTATGAGAGGTTTCTTCTAGCATGATCTAAATTAGTTGTCAAATGATTTTTTTAACAAACGATATTATTGTGATTAAATAAGTTGTCAAATGATTGTTTTTTTTATTTTTAATAAACGATATTTCATACACTAAGGGAAATGGGGGTGGGCTTAGCCTCACAATAGGCTAGTAATAATGTGATTCAATAAGTTGTTTATTAAATATTATTTTCTCTATTTTTAAACATGTTCAAAACATCTTAAGAGACGTGTAATGCCGGTTATAAAAAAAGTCTTTCGCACGCGAATAATAATGTGATTAAATTAATTGTCAAATGATTGTTTTTTTTGTAACAAACGATATTATATACACTAAGAGAGAGAGGGTTGGCTTAGCCTCACAATAAGCTAACAATAATGTGATTCAATCAATTGTTTGTTAAATATTATTTTCTCTATTCTTAATGTAAATTCTATAGAAACCGATTTTATTATGTAAGTTCAGCTACTTTAATTGGTTTATGAGAGGTTTCTTCTAACATGATCTAAAATTATTCATTTACTTCAAATATTTGACTTTCTTTTTGTCAATTTACGCATATAAATACATTTAAAACATGTAGATCGCGCGTAGCACATCGTGATTTAAAAAATGTCTTATGCACATGCGTGAGCGTGTGCATGAATGCTAGTTATATATAAAGCCAGAAGGCTGATGAACAGTGGAGAGCAGTGTGACGAACAATGGAATTTAGGGTCACGCATGAGACAAAAATTTTGGTGTCACCCACTTTGACAAAAATAATTGGACCAATCTGTCCCCTAGCAAAAAAAAATTCAAAACATGCCCAAAATAATATATCAAATTATGCAAGGGTAAGTTGGTAATTTGATCATCATAAAATATAATATAAATATAAATGGGGAGAGAGAAAAGAATAAAAAAATGAAAGCTAAGAGAGAAAATAATACACAAATGACAAAGTTGAGGGTACCCACGTGATGGGGAAGAAAAATATAATAAAAAATAAGAAAAATCATGAATGTTGTGTTCAAAACATCTTAAGAAGCACGTAATACCGGTTATAAACAAATAAAAATAAAAAAATAAAAAAATAAAAAAATATTGAAGCAACTCACACATATAAATACATTTAAAATGTTTAAGTCGTGTTTAGCGCGCTGTGATTTAAAAAATACCTTTTGCATGCAGTTGTTTATTAAATATTATTTCTTAATTTTTAAACACTTAAAGGTGCGTAGTGCCAGTTATAAAAAAGTTTCTCGCACGTGCATAATAATATGATTCAATTAGTTGTCAAATGATTATTTTTTTTACCAAACAATGTTATCTACACTAAGGGGAGGGAGTGGGCTTAGCCTCACAATGGACTAGCAATCAGTTGTTTATTAAATATTATTTTTTTAATCATAATGTAAATTCAATAAAATGTAGATGAAAATTGAAAGACCGCTTTTATTAAATGTATTTATTATTCATTTCCATCTACATTAATAAATACATTTAAAACATGTAAATCTTGCGTAACACGTCGTGATTCAAAAAATGTCTTATGCACGCACGTGAGTGCGTGCATGGAGGCTAGTTATATATAAAGAGAATGGAAAAGGTGAATAGTGATAAGGTGTCACCATGCTTCAACAAAAAGAATTGGACAAAAATGTCCTCAAAACAAAAAAAAACTTCAAAGGCATTCCAAAATAATGCATCAAATAAGGTAGGGGCATTTTCATCATTTTAACAGTATTTTTTTAATAATTTACATTTTGGTGATTCTTTTTTTATTTTTTATTTTTAAATTAGTATCTTATAATAGGCTAGCAATAATGTCATTCAATTTATTTATTTTTAAACACGTTCAAAACATCTTAAGAGGTGTGTAATGTCGATTATAAAAAAGGTTTTTCGCACGCGGATAACAATTTGATTAAATAAGTTATCAAATGATTGTTTGTTTTTTTTAACAAATGATATTATCTACACTAAAGGGGAGGGGATGGGCTTAACCTCACAATGGGCTATTAATAATGTGATTCAATCAGTTATTTATTAAATATTATTTTCTCTATTTTTAAACACGTTCAAAATATCTTAAGAGGCGTGTAATGTCGGTTATAAAAAGGGTCTTTCGCACACGGATAATAATATGATTAAATTAATTGTCAAATGATTGTGTTTTTTAATAAACGATATTATCTACACTAAGGGAGAAGGTGATGGGCGTAGCCTCACAATAGGCTAGCAATAATATGATTCAATCAATTGTTTATTAAATATTATTTTCTTTATTCTTAATGTAAATTCTATAGAGACCGATTTTATTATATGAATTCAGCTACTTTAATTGATTTATGAGGGGTTTCTTCTAGCATGATTTAAAACTATTCATTTACTTCAAATATTTGACTTTCCTTTTGTCAATTTACGGATATAAATATATTTAAAACGTGTAAATTGCGAGTAGCATGCCGTGATTCAAAAAATACCTTTTGCACGCGCGTGAACGCGTGCATGAAAGCTAGTTATATATAAAGAGAATGGAAAAGGTGAATAGTGATTTGGTGTCACCATGCTTCAACAAAAATATTTGGACAAAAATGCCCCCAAAACAAAAAACTTCAAAGGCATTCCAAAATAATACATCAAATAAGGTAGAGGCATTTTCGTCATTTTAACAGTATTTCTTTAATAATTTACTTTTTGGTGTTTTTTTTAATTAGTACCTCACAATAAGCTAGCAATAATGTGATTCAATTTATTTATTTTTAAACACGTTGAAAACATTTTAAGAGGCGTGTAATGCCGGTTATAAAAAAAGTTTTTCGCAAGCGGATAACACTGTGATTAAATAAGTTATCAAATGATTGCTTTTTTTTTTAACAAATGGTATTATCTACACTAAGGGGGAGAGAGGTGGGCTTAGCCTCACAATGGGCTAGAAATAATGTGATTCAATCAGTTATTTATTAAATATTATTTTCTCTATTTTTAAACACATTTAAAACATCTTAAGAGGCATGTAAGCCGGTTATAAATAAGGTCTTTCGCACACGGATAATAATGTCATTAAATTAATTGTCAAATGATTTTTTTTTAAATAAACGATATTATCTACACTAAGGGGGAGGGGGTGGGCTCAGCCTCACAATAGGCTAGCAATAATATGATTCAATCAATTGTTTATTAAATATTATTTTCTCTATTCTTAATTTATTTCTTCTAGCATGAATAAAAATTATTCATTTACTTCAAATATTTGACTTTCCTTTGGTCAATTTACGCATATAAATACATTTAAAACATATAAGTCGTGAGTAGCACGTTGTAATTCAAAAAATATCTTCTGCACTCGCTTGAGCGCTTGCATGAAGACTAGTATAATAGAAAGCCAGCACCCTAATGGGGTCACGCATGCTGACAAAAATTTGGGGTCACGCCATTCGACAAAAATATTAGGACAAAATTGCCCCTCAACCAAAAAATCCAAAAGCAGCCCTATATAATATATCAAATTATGCATGGTAATTTGGTAATTTGATCATCAT
This sequence comes from Heteromeles arbutifolia, assembly GCA_024362995.1. Taxonomy (NCBI): domain Eukaryota; kingdom Viridiplantae; phylum Streptophyta; class Magnoliopsida; order Rosales; family Rosaceae; genus Heteromeles; species Heteromeles arbutifolia. The sequence continues at coordinate 29,885,586 of JANCRC010000006.1, forward strand.
AAAATATAATATAAATATAAGTGGGAAGAGAGAAAAGAATAAAAAACGTTTTTCGCACGCGGATAACAATGTGATTAAATAAGTTGTCAAATAATTGTTTTTGTTTTTTTTATAACAAAAGATATCATCTACACTAAGGGGAATGGGGGTAGGCTTAGCCTCACAATGGGCTAACAATAATGTGATTCAATCAGTTATTTATTAAATATTATTTTCTCTATTTTTAAACACGTTCAAAACATCTTAAGAGGCGTGTAATGCCGGTTATAAAAAAAGTATTTCGCACACGGATAATAATGTGATTAAATTAATTGTCAAATGATTTTTTTTTAAATAAACGATGTTATCTATACTAAGGGAGAATGATGTGGGCTTAGCATCACAATAGGTTGGTAATAATATGATTTAATCAATTGTTTATTAAATATTATTTTCTTTATTCTTAATGTCAATTCTATAGAGACCGATTTTATTATGTGAATTCAGCTGCTGTAATTGGTTTATGAGGGGTTTCTTCTAGCATGATCTAAAATTATTCATTTACTTCAAACATTTGACTTTCCTTTTGTCAATTTATGCATATAAATACATTTAAAACGTGTAAGTCGCGCGTACCACACCGTGATTCAAAAAATGCCTTCTGCATGCGCTTGAGCACGTGCATGAAGGCTAGTCTATATATAGAGCGAGAGGTAGTGAACAGTGGGATTTGGTGTCATCGGCTTCGACAAAAATAATTGGACCAAAATGCCCTTCAACCAAAAAAATCCAAAACCAGCCCAAAATAATATATCAAATCATGCAAGGGTAATTTGGTAATCATAAAATATAATATAAATATAAGTGGAAAGAGAGAAAAGAATAAAAAAATTAATGGGAATAGAGAAAAGAATAAAAAATGACAAAGTTGATGGTGCCCACGTGATGGGGAAGAAAAATATAATATAAAAAAATCATGAATGTTGTGTTTAAAACATCTTAAGAGGTGCGTAGCGCTGGTGATAAAAAAAGAAAATAACGAAATAAAAAAAATTGAAGCAATTCACGCATATAAATACATTTTAAATGTATAAGTTGCGGATAGCATGCTGTGATTCAAAAAATGTCTTTTGCACGCAGTTGTTTATTAAATATTATTTCTCAAATTTTAAACACTTAAGAGGTGCGTGGTGCCGGTTATAAAAAAGTCTCTCGCATGCGCATAATAATGTGATTCAATTAGTTGTCAAATGATCTTTCTTTTTTTAACAAACGATGTTATCTATACTAAAGTGAGGGAGTTGGCTTAGCCTCACAATGAGCTAGCAATCAGTTGTTTATTAAATATTATTTTCTAATCTTAATGTAAATTCAATAAAATGTATATGGAAATTGAAATACCGCTTTTATTAATATGGATTCAGCTGTTTTGATTAGTTAAAAGACCGCTTTTATTAAATGCATTTATTATTCAATAATATTTTATTATTCATTTCCATATACATTTATAAATACATTTAAAACATGTAAATCGCGCGTAGCGTGTCGTGATTCAAAAAATGTCTTCTACACGCGGGTAAGCGCGTGCATGGAGGCTAGTGGGTAATAAACCTGATGTAACATAGAAACACGAAATAAGAGCATGTTTACTTGCATTTTCGGGAATGAGACGTGAAAAGTATAATAGTTCTACTTGCACACTAATGTGTGATATAGCTATCGCCATGGGTTAGGAACAAACGGTATGAGTGGGGAACGAGGGATGCTCCGCGGGCTCGTCATGGGCACTGCACAAGTGTTCCACGTTCTCCCACTTCTCATATTTCACCACCAAAACAAAGTTCATCCACTGACTCCACCAAATAACTAGACGCGGGCTGCATGTCACGGACGAAGGAACAATCGGCTTGAACCTCCACTACATACGCCATCGACGGATAACGAATGTCCATAACCTGGGACCATAGCTCTCGCCACTGAAGTCCCATACCTCGACTGAGTTATCCACCCCCTTAATGCAAATAACCGAACCTTGACAACATTAATTGGACGAAGAAAATGGAATTTTAACAGAAGTCAGAATTTATAAATAAATATGCACCAATTCTCTTGTTTGGATTCATACACATAAAAATTTAGAATTTTTACGTGAAAAAAAACTTGAAATTTGGGACATCCAATTCCCATGTTTAAATTATGTGTAAGTAAATGTCATTTCTAGATTTCCTTGAGTAAGAGTTTAAAATTAACAAATTTCATTGCTCTTTCAGGTTAACTAAACAAAAAAATTCACACTTCAAAAATATCAAAAAAGAAAATTCACAAATTATAAAAAATAAAATTCCGTCATTTTAATTTGGGTTATTTTAAAATCCCTTAATAATATTTAATTTTTTCATTCAAACAAAATGTGACGGTTTAGGTGATAGGTTAGACAACACTCTTGTAGTAGTGTTGATGCGACCAAGACGACGAAGTTTTACTGCTTTGTCGACCATTGTTTTTGGGACTACATGCACAAAATTATGCTCTGAATCACTTCCCAACTTTTAAGTTTTAGAAACCTAATTTCGGTTTATTTTTTCAATATTTATTTTTGAATTGGTATTGGGCTTTGAGTAGAGCCCACATAACAAGCATTACGTGGTTGCTAGCATGAAGCCCAAACAAGCCCAATTGAGGGTCCATTAGCATGATAGAGGCCTGGTTATTACTAGGGTTTCATTCCATTTGTTTATAAAAGCACAAGTCCCACAAGAACTCGCCTCTTCTGCATATAAGCAAAAGCGTAATCCCTTCACTGAGGCAGAAGCTCCATCAGCCGCCATGGTAACCCTTCTCACCTCCTTCCCCTCAATCTTCTCTTTCTCTCTTCCTCCTGTTCGAAACCCAGTTTGTTTCTGAATCTCTGCGCCTTCAAATACACTGACAGTGATTTTGTTTTGTATTTTTATTCCAGGTGAAGTACTCCAGAGAGCCCGACAATATCACCAAGTGTATGTGCTCTTATCGATTTACTCTTACGGATCTAATGGGTTTTGGTATACGAATTTTGGTTTTGGTTTTCCAGGAAAATTGTTTTGATGTGATTGTGGGTTTTGATTTGTTTCGTTTGGTTCAGCTTGCAAAGCAAGAGGTTCTGACCTGAGGGTTCATTTTAAGGTATTGTTACTATTCTTTGTTGTTCGTAGAGTTAAACGTTTCGAGTTACATGCTTTTGGGTTTTTGTTTTAGCATGCGATGATTTGGTTGTGAAATGTGCGATTTCTATTCGGTTTCTTTTGCCAATGTCAATGAATCTGCTCTGTTTTTTATTGTTGGGTAGAGATTCAGTAGTTAATGTAATATTTTGAAGTGGTTATAACGGTCCGCTTGTTGTGGGATGTGTGTTCAGTTTACTAAAATTTGTTGTCTGAGAACAATTGAATTGGTATGGTGGCTGGGTTTCTAGTTTTACATGTTTTGCGAATCTAGTTAAAGGTGTTTGCTTTTCCAGTTTTATGTTTAGAAAAACTGGAGTTAGGAGGTAGCGAGTTTTAGAAGTTTGTACAATTAGCTGAAGGTGAGAAAAAGGTTGTGATTTCATGCTCTTTACTGACTTAGCACTGGCTTAAACTCTGGTGGTTTGGTTCGCATATATACATGCATTAATTTGTCGAACCCTGATGAAAAAAGCAGGGCTCTGTTGCCTTCTGTGAACCGAGCTCCCGTATACTTCAGGAAGATCACTAGCATTGTTTTTGGGTGAACCTCTGTACTTTGCATATGTTGCATTTTGTGACTGAAGGTTCAGTTAATGACGCCACATTTTCTCATTTATGAATTTTTTCATGTTTTTGAAACCTGATTTAAAAAAAAAAGAAGGGTTATTTACCTTCTGTGAACTTGTCTCCCGTAAATTTCAGGAAATCTATTGCATTGTTTTTGGGTGAACCTCTGTACTTTGCTTCTTTTGCACTCTTGTGAATGAAGGTTCAGTTGATGACCCCACATTTGGTCATTTTTAAGTTTTTTCAATTTTTCAAAACCTGATATAAAAAAGCAGGGCTTAGTTACCTTCTGTGAACTGGGCTCCCGTAAACTTCAGGAAAATCAATTGCATTGTTTTTGGGTGAACCTCTGTACTTTGCATCTGTTGCATTTTTGTGACTGAAGGTTCAGTTAATGACGCCACATTTTTCTCATGAATCTTTATTCAAACCTGATTCAAATTAAGGATCTTGTGACGTTTTTCATATATCTAGTATACAAAGACATTGTTAGAATCACGTATGTAATGTGTGCATAGTACCATGATTTTGCTACCTTGCATGGAGTGTTGACACTTGCTTGTGTTCTAGAATTTTAGAATTTTTTAAAATTACTAATTTTGAGGTTGACTTACTTTGCTATTGTGTTTAACAGAACACAAGGGAAACTGCGTTTTCTATCAGAAAGATGCGCTTGGACAAAGCAAAGAGTTATTTGGAGGATGTTCTGGCTCACAAGCAGGCCATTCCCTTCCGTCGTTTCTGCCGTGGTGTTGGGCGTACTGCCCAGGCAAAGAACAGGCATTCCAATGGGCAAGGACGCTGGCCTGTCAAGTCTGCCAAGTTCATATTAGATTTGCTTAAGAATGCTGAGAGCAATGCTGAAGTATGTTACATCATCTTACATTCTGCTTATCACTTGGTATTGTTATCTTTATCTGCTATGGAGACTAATAATTTCTAATCAATTTTTTAGGTGAAGGGTTTGGATGTTGATTCCCTAATCGTATCTCACATCCAGGTCAACCAAGCACAGAAGCAAAGGCGCCGAACCTACAGGGCTCACGGAAGAATCAACCGTAAGTTCCAACCAATTATCCTCATATCTTATTTTCTTGTTGAGAATTGTTGTTTTTATATTTATTTGTATTGCTTGCAGCTTACATGTCATCTCCCTGCCATATTGAGCTGATCCTTTCCGAGAAGGAAGAACCCGTCAAGAAAGAGGTAATTTGAAGATTGAACATTTAGTATGACTATGTCGTTGAAAATACGCGAGCCAAGTTGTTAACCAATTCGATTATCTGTTATCATTGCAGCCCGAGAGCCAGTTGGCAACAAGCAAATCGAAGAAGTCTGCTATTAGGAGTGGTGCTTCCTCTTAGAGCGTATCATTTGTCGAATCGAAGGGTTGGTGGTTTCCTTTGATGAGGGTTTTTTGCTGCTTTTTATATAGTTTGAGATGTTATGTAGACAACTTTTGGGCCTCATGTTGTTTTAGTACCAAATTATGTTTTGTTTGGGTAATATGCTTGATAACTAATGATAATTTCATAATTAAGCCCCACATTGTCATGCCCTAGTGTTGTTGTTTGTCGATGGTCTTGAATCAATGGCATTCTGTTATCTCTGCAAAACCGAAATTTAAATTTTGGATTAATGCTGTGTTTTTTTTAAACAATTGATATTATCTTATTCTAAGAAGAAAATGGTCGGTTTATTCTTGTAACTGGCTAATAATAATGTAGTTTAAATTTGTTTTTAACGAAAATCGAACGTAAGATTTCTCATAGGTGAAGAGGAATATTGTTAAATCATAGTATGAAGTAGCAGATTAGTTTTAATCCAAAAGTGACTTGAGAAATCAGGGACACTTGTCATTGGTTTTGAACTTTTGATATAAGGGGTTGAGATCAAAAGATTCAAAAACTTATGATTTGAAACTAGGTGAACATATTTTACCGGTCACGGGGTATTTAGCCCCAGTTTGGGGTTTAGGTGATTTAAAAAAAAGCTGCTATGCCAAAAAGTTGGGAGTTTTTGGTGTTTGGTAAACATTTTAGCTTCAGTTTTTTTTCACAGTTTTGGGTGAAAAAAAGCCAAAAACAAGAAGTTGCAAAATCCAGCTTTGAAAAACCGGTTTTTTTTTTCACATCTGTTTTACATAAAAGTTTACCAAACACTATAATATTGCTTTTTTTTTTCAAAAGCATTTTTACAAAAAAAGTTTACCAAACACTGTGCTGTTTTATTTCACAGCTACTTATTCTCACAGCACAGCAGAAGCAGTTTTTTTTTCAAAGCACAGCTATACCAAACCAGCCCTTAATACCAACGAGACTCCAGTTCTAGCATGATATTATGTAGAGAGGATTATCCTCGTAATTTATCCTTTTGTGTATGCTTTCTATAAGTGCTCCTCGGAAATGTTTTTACCACAAGTGCTTTTGTTAGAAGCAGAACACGATTCAAACTGAAAACCAATGTTTCTTGGAAGAGAAACTCACATGAAAAGGGTTCACCGTCATATAGCGTCAGGTGGAAAAAAACTTGCATATGACAATGCATTATTGGATTGGTTATAGCTTAAATACTTTTTAAGTAAAAATATTCCCAAATTTAGCAAAATTAATCTTAAAAAAAAATTATTTTCAAAAAGTTAATGGGAAAAAAGATTAGGTTAAAACGATATTTAACAGTTTTTTGGCCTAAAATTTAGGCCGTGCCATTGGTAAAAGTTGTATCTAATCAAATAAATAAGATGTTGGATTTCTACTTATACGCTTCACATTCGAAACTCTCTTTCTCGAAACTAATATAACAATTTCGAATTCTCCCCTTTCATTAATAACTAGAAATTGGTGCCCGAAAGCGTTGCTGCGGGATTGAAAAATTATGTTGAAAGATATAAGAGATTGTGTCACAAAAGATTAACACTATTTACATTGAAAATGTTCGATGAATTGTTATGTACAAAAAAATTTGATCCACAGAATCCGCATGGGTAGTTCATGTTGCCTTGGATTGAGAGGAATACTTGCTCAAAAGATCATAGAACTTTGTCCTACGTACATGCAAAAAGAGTAGACTGACACATTCTACCTGGGTAGTTTTTGTGGCTTTGGATTGATAGTAATATTTACATACAAAAGATTACGAAACATTATCCTAATTAACTGGAAAAAGGATGACAAACTATTGTTCTATTTACATTAAAAAAAAATCATAAAAGTTGTTGACTGGAAGATGGTTTTCGTTGTGAATGCAGGTTAATTGGCTTCATTGAAACTGTGAATCCAGAGACTGAATTTATATTGTATATGAGATCTATGACATCAGATTTATAATGTAAAGAGAATAAGTGTATTATTTACACATGACAATAGCGTAAAGCCAATAGATTGATTTAAGTTTTGAAGCAGCATAATGGGCATTCTTATCTTTAAAATCAACTTGCAGAAAGGTAAGCCATTAAAATCAAGTGTGTTGAGGAATTCAGTAGGATACATTATATTAAGATTCTCAAAATTTCCAGAAGATGGGCATAAAGAATTTGAACTTAATTTGACCAGATAACAAATTTATTGCATAATCATTTATCTCCATTACAATATTATTTTTTAGTGTAACAATAGCTCGCTCTCGTAAATATTCAACATTGACAAAATGGTTTCCAAAATTTGGATAAGTTGCTGAAAAAAATAGAATGAATAAGTACGCCATACTGGTTCTTAGAGAGATGCCAGACTCAAATGTAATATAAATGAGAATAAAGGAACTAAAGGAATACCTACTAAGTTCTATATGCAGGCAAGCTTAACCATATCTAAGCTACTTGGCCAGAATTGTGAAATCATCACCTTTGGTATGATTATTTCAGCAACAGCACCTCCATATGTGCCACGATATATATAACCATACTGCAAAAGTTATTTCGAACACACTAACTACTGTGTATATCTGCACAACTAATAGAGCCATTAAAAGAAAAAAGCAACTATCTTATTTGATGCTAATTACAAAACCTTGGCATATGTAGGCTTTGATTAAAAGGTTAAGTACTTACCAAATGATTCCAATTGCAAAAATGCATGGAATATCCACAAACTTCCTGATAAATAAAGAATTTTATTCTCTCTCTTCCTCCGTTTTCCCTGCACCCCAGGAACAGAAAAGCGATTTAGTGCCTCGTCATACCCACTAACCTAGCAAGCCAAGTACATTTTAGACCATAGAACATAGAAGCAGTAGTCATATAGCGTGAAATATAGATATTTTTGAACTAATATCTAAGTTCTTTTTTTTTTAATCAAGTACGATTTCTTATTTGAATTGCAATATTCCACATGTATCTGACAACCTATAAGTCACATTAGAATGATAGCTATCATGCAAACCATTTGATAACACATATTTATAGAATTAGTCAGTTGTGTGTATTTGAGTGAATGGTATCGTATTTGATCTCAGGTGCAAAATTATATTCTACTGGAAGAAGTATACTATCTGCAATTTTGTTAAAATAAATAAAATAGTTTAATATTGGAACAATGCCTTTAAACCATGAACATATAATGTGGAGACACTGGAAGTTGAAATCAATGAAAAATGACATAGGATAGAGGACAAAATTCAAACAATGTTGTGATCAAAGTTGGAACTCCGTTGAGAGTTCAACAAAAAGATCTGTTGAAAATGCACTCACAGACCAACTTCAAAGAAAATATAGTGTCAAATGATTGTGCTAGAAATAGAAAAAAGCAAACTTTATATGGAAAGTGAAAATTTACCTGCAGACCAGCAGCAGCAAAAGCAAACGGAATACGTTGTGAGTTACTGCAAAAGTGAGAGAGAGAGGGACAAAGATGAAAGATGAGTGATTAGTTAAAGCTATAATTTTTTAAGCATGTTCTACAAATTGAATCCTTTAGCTATCACATTGACATGCTTGGAATGAACAGTATGCATAAACGTGGTTAAAAAAACATACAGAAATGCAATATCACCAAAATTATCTATGTGTTATTTTGTATTGTGATAAGATTTATGCTAAACAGCGTTTTCACCAAAATTTAATAATAAAAAAACCGCAGTAACATGAGAGAAAGAGTTGACTTCTACCCCAAAATCATAAAATTAGAAAGAAAAAAAAAGATTTTGATAACATTGTATCTTAAGAAACCCCCAAATTTCGAGGGGATAATTGCTTAATGAAATGATCTTAGTAAAATTTTCAGTTTATTGGTTCTTCTATGTTATGTTACAACCATTTGACAATATAGCTGCAATGCAATATGCATCCAAGACCAACCCATCACATTCGAAAAATTGTAAATCGAAATGTGTGTCGTAAGACAAAAAAATGAGAGAAGAAGAATAACTACTTTTTATTTAACGTATTTGTTCATTATGATGCCTTTATCATACTTTACCATCCTAATTTCTACTTTATCTTTCTAAAGTTCATTATCCAGAAGTCCATTTAAACTATTCCAACTGATTCCTTCCAATCTCTTGATTTTATGATCTCATTGGAAATCATATAAAGACAACTCCTATTTTTGTAAGTTATTTCTGCAAGTATTTTACGATTAAGAAGCAACTGTAAACACATAAAAACACAAAACGAAAAAACCTAGACACCGTGTCAGTGTGTGTGGGCGTGCATGTTTCTCCTGTACCTTTTATCAAACAGGTGGCGTGCGATGCTACTGCGCAGGATTGAAGATTGAGTACCTGAAAATCATAGGACTCAAAAGTCATCTTTAAGAAGAAAGAAGAATAAAATATGACATGAATACTTAGGGATAGGCAATCAAACTGAGTCCAGTGAACCCGCCTAAATTTGGGCCGATAACCCACCAGGAAACCCAAATGAAAAACAGAAAGAAGACCCAACTTTAATCTTAAGTAATGTATATGTTGGATTCTTCCATATTTATGAAAACAGAAAATATGATATGAAACAAACTTTCTTGCCCGTAGTTTCAAGGATGTCTGGGGTTAATTCATGTTCTTGTGCCAAGGAAATAATCTGTCAAATTCAACCACAAATGAGGTTAAGATTATTGTCAATAACTAATACAACGTACACTAAGAAGGTTTTTGACAATGAAGAAACGAACACTGTAGCTTATATACATTCTCAATGTCCTCAGCAAGTCCTCTCTCCAATGGCTCTGCAATCTACAAAAGGTTTTTAGGAGATTATAATTTAAAAACTGAATCACATAAAATTTCTGAAATTAGGTTGCTTCTTACCATAGTTATTTTATTCTTATTGGGTGTTTCAGCAAAACATTTCATTGACAAAGACTACACCACTGTTTCACAAAATGAAACAACAGGATCAACCTACAAACAAAAGCATATCCATCAAGAAAAGAAGAAAATAAAATTTTACATTCTATTTACTTTAAAAAGAAAAAAATTACTTTAAAAAGAAAAAACGTGAAGAGATGATGAGGATTGGGAGCAAACAACTTCTACTTACAAATAAAGCTCTCTTAGGTCCTTCATTATTGAATGCAAATAGAGTCCTCCTGTCCCTAATATCGTGTGCTCCCCAGACTCCTCAACTTTAGTGATTGCAAGAGGATAACTCTTGCTTATCTTTCTTGGTCCTTCCACCATCTTTGGCAGCACACATGGATTTAGTGGCTCGGTTGCTGTTTTCACAACTGGCAGAGTATTGAACAGAAGACACGCGCACCACACATGGCCAAGGACAAAATGGCCACTTCACTGCACAATCCCACTAAAACCCACCAACCATGAATAAAATGAAGGACAAAACCGGGTGGGCACTTTCTACCGGCTCTTAGAAGAGTATAATTATAATAATTATAAAATTGTTGAAAATACTGGTGGGTAATGAATGCCCACAGTAAAGTTGAAAACATTGGCATTGTTATGAATGCCACGCACACACACACACACATTTTCAATGCCCATGTAAATTGAAATTGACTTTGGGGATGCATAAGATCATATTTTCCAAAAGGGAAGAGAACAGCTCATCCTCTCAAGATCGGGCGAAGGCCATGATCTTTATTCATTGTCATCGTGATGAGGGACTAAAGAACGAGTACTTAACGGTTGAACATCGATTAGCTCTCTGGAAGGCCTTGAGAAACAGATACAATCACCAGACAACGGTGATTCTTCCAAGAGCTCGCTACTCACCTAAGGATCCAGGATTTCAAGTCAGTGGCAGAGTACAATTCTGCGTTGTTCAGAATTACCTCTCAGATGAAGCTCTGTAGGGATACTATTACTGAGGAAGATATGCTGGAAAAGATTTTCAGCACATTTCATGCCTCTAACGTGCTCCTGCAGCAGCAGTATAGAGCGCGACGCTTCACTGAATACAACCAGCTGATATCTATGCTCTTGGTAGCTGAACAAAACAATGAGCTCCTGATGAAAAATCATCAATCCTGACGTACTGGATCTGCACCATTCCCAGAGGTGAATGCTGCTTCCCTCGAATTGAACGCCACATCCTTTGGTGGCGATAATCATAAACAAGGACGTGGCCACAAGCGAGGTCGATGGAACAGGAAAGGCAAGAACCATGGTGGTCAGTTTCACAACCAAGTTCTGAGGCATAATTCAGGCCCGAGCTTCAAAAATGTGAATCGCCACAAAGGCAAAGCTCATATGAACAATGCTCCCAGGAACTCTAAAGGAGCCTGGCATAGGTGTGGTGGCAATGGGCATTGGGCGCGTACTTGTCGTACCCCAAAACATCTGGTGGATCTGTATCAAACCTCCCTCAAAGAGAAGGGTGTTGAGACCAATTTTCTCGACCAGGCTAAACCAATGGATATACCTGATCCAGTGTGTGACTTATCAGGGCAGTTGAACACAACCCACCTAGATGTTTCAGATTTTGTTGTGGAAAGGGGAAATGAAGTATACCGGTCCGACTGAATCGTTTATGTTTGATGTACTTTTATTATGCTGAACTTGTAGTTTAAAACTAGGATTTCAGATTCAATAAAAGTGGCATGTAAATTTCCTGTTATAACTTGCTTTTAACTCTGATTCCTTTACTCAGAGAGCATGGATAAAAACTATGGTCATTCTCAAAACATGAGAAATGGCGAAGATATTTGTCTTGCAAACTGCGCATACAATACTTCGAGATCGAAAGTATTTCTCAAGATTGATGCTTACAAAAGTAAGGGTAACAACAATATCAGGACCTTCAGATGTAATTGAAGGCTCAGGGAAAGCCCAGATTATGTTACCAAATGGAACAATATTGTCCATACAGAATGCGTTGTACGCTACTCGATCTACTCGAAATTTGTTGAGTTTCAAAGACATACGTTTAAATGGATACCACATTGAAACAAAAAGTGCAGAAAATGTGGAGTATCTATGCATTACCTCCAATGATACCCAGAAGCGTATATTGGAAAAGTTGCATGGTTTGTCGAGTGGATTGTATTATATATACATAAAGACAGTTGAATCACATACTGTCATGAACCAGAAGTTCATTGATTCAAAAGTTTACATGTTTTGGCATGACCGTCTGGGTCATCCAGGATCTACCATGATACGTAGGATCATTACCAACTTTAATGGACATCCATTATTGAGCAGACACATTGCTATCTCAAATGATAACCCTTACAAGGCTTGTTCTTACGGGAAGTTGGTAACTAGACCATCACAACTAAATGTTGATGCTGAATCCCCATCATTTCTGCAAAGAATTCAAAGGGATATTTGTGGGCCTATTCAACCATCATGTGGACCATTTCGATATTTTATGGTTTTGGTTGATGCATCTACCCGATGGTCATATGTTTGTCTCTTGTCTACTCGGAATGTAGCTTTTGTGAGACTTCTTGCTCAGATAATTAAATTACGAGCACAGTTCCCAGATTACCCCATTAAGTCAATCTGACTTGATAACGCTGGTGAATTTATGTTTCAAACTTTTGATGATTACTGCATGACATTGGGCATTGATGTTGAACACCATGTTCCTCATGTTCATACTCAAAATGGTTTAGCAGAAGCATTGATCAAGCGGCTTCAGTTAATAGCTCGCACTCTGCTCATAAAAACAAAATTGTCAGCCTCTGCATGGGGACATGCCATCTTACATGATGCATCCTTGGTTCGATTGAGACCTATAGCCAACCACCAATACTCCTCAGTACAACTCGTGTTTGGACATCAGCCAAACATTTCACATTTACGAGTTTTTGGTTGTGCTGTTTATGTGCTTATTGCACCACCGCAACGCACTAAAATGGGACCTCAGCGTAGACTGGGAATTTATGTGGGTTTTGATTCACCATCTATCATTAGATATTTGGAACCCTTGACAGGTAATATGTTTACAGCTCGTTTTGCTGATTGTCACTTTGATGAGACAGTATTCATGTCGTTAGGGGGAGAAAAGACCGTTCCAGAAAAACGGAAAGAGCTGACATGGGTTGTTCCCACCTTGTCTCATTTTGATCCTCGAAGCATTCAATGTGAAAATGAAGTGAAAAGGATCGTTCATCTTCAAAGTATTGCCAATCAAATGCCAGATGCATTTAATGATGCTATGAAAGTGACAAAATCACATATACCAGCTGTAAATGCACCTGCAAGAATTGATGTCCCCGTTGGACAAAATAAAGTGGCAGTGAACGATTCATCCGGTGCACGCCTGAAGCGTGGTAGACTTCCAGGTTCAAAAGATTCAACCTCTCGAAAGAGAAAGACAAGCGCACCACTGAATCCAAATGAAATCATTCAAGAAGAAAGAATGAATAACGAATCCACAATTCATGATTCTGTACTTTCAGAAAAAGAAAATGTCCTTGATGAGACATATGTACCTGAAGAAACAGAGGTACATGAAAGCAAAGAAATCTCATAGTGCTCAACAAAGCAAACATTAGTTGCTACATCTTCAAATCATTCAGAAATACTTGCTTTACATGAAACAAGTCGTGAATGTTCTTGGTTAAGATCAATGATCCATCATATCCGGAATTCATGTGGTCTAACTTTGAAGACAGACAATCCAACTGTCATTCATGAAGATAATGCAGCTTGTGTTGCCCAAATGAAGGAAGGATTCATCAAGGGCGATAAGACTAAACACATATCTCCAAAGTTTTTCAGTGCACATGAGCTTCAGAAGGCTAAAGTTATTGCAGTCAGACAAATCCATTCTAATGAAAATCTGGCAGATTTGTTCACCAAATCTCTACCAAAATGCACGTTTCAGAAGTTAGTGCAAAGTATCGGATTACGTCGACTTACCAAACAACTAAATTTGGAGAATGCGGAATCAGGGGGAGATATATACAAGGTTCTAAAAAACGCTAGGTGGTAGTCGGGCGGCGGGCTAGCGCCTAGGCCGCCTAGGCGGATTTAGGTAAATTTCTTGTATATCTTGTAAATAAGTGCATATTGACACCTAAAAAAAAAAAACTATACTTGTATGGATAATAAAATAATGATAAAATGCAAATTAGGTACACTATTTCCATAAGTATTGGATGAACTTGTAGTTAATCCATCATATGCAAATTAGATACACCATTTCCATAAGTATACCACCATGAAACCAAAAAAGAAAAAAGCACACAATTAATAAAAAAAAAATATAAAAAAAAACCTCCTACGACTGCCTAGGGCCGCCTAGGACCGCCTAGGACCGCCTAGGGCCGCCTAGCCCACCTATCCCGCCTAGCCGCCTAGCCTGCCCAACCCCAGCCCGATTTGCCTAAAAACCGCCTAGCACGTTTTTTAGAACACTGGATATATATCAGGGGGAGCATCCATGATACATGCCTGTTGTACTCTTTTTCCTTCGATTAGGATTTTTCCCACTGGGTTTTTCCTATCAAGGTTTTAATGAGGCAACATAAGCATATTTAACACTAAATCAACAATCCAGGTAGAGTTGTACTCTTTTTCCTTCGCTATGGTTTTTTCCCACTGGGTTTTTCCGAGCAAGGTTTTAACGAGGCAACTGATGTTGATATGTGGGCATCCAAGGGGGAGTGTTGAAAATTCTGGTGGGTAATGAATGTCCACAGTAAAGTTGAAAACATTGGCATTGTTATGAATGCCACACACACACACACTCATTTCAATGCCCATGTAAATTGAAATTGACTTTGGGGATGCAGAAGATCATATTTTCCAAAGGGGTGCTGTAAATTTCAATGTAAAGTTAATGCATTAGTATTGGAGTTGCTCTATAAATAGTGCACTCCGTATGCTTTCAAAAGATATAAAGAGAATATAGAGAAGAAAGAAAGATTAATAATTTCAGTATCTATTCCTCCTTCTTTTATTTGTCATCCCTTTGCGTTTTAGTTACAATGTGATATTTTACAACTGTCTCGCTCATGTAACTAGTAAATGTTATTTCTCTACCTTTTACCTACTTATAACAAAAATGAAAATAAAAAGAAAGGGAGTTGGCATCCCTGGGTTAGAAATCGCAGGCCTAGCTAGCTGGGGAACTTTCAATTGGGCCGGTAAATACCCCGGCACTTAATCAACCCGAAATTTATCAAACCCAACAGAGCAAACCACGTATGCGCCGTGCTTATCAGCCGTCAGATTCAAAACCAACGTCCACGATCTCTTTCCGAGATTCAACGAGCGTATCGATTTTATTTTTCTCATTTCGCCCCCTCAGAAGTTCTCACACTGTCTCCCTTTATCGTTCGCCCGTGGTTTCATCAGTTGGTCCGTTCGCAGGTAAAAACTCACTCCTTTTCTCTCTCTCTCTCTCTCTCTCTCTCTCGTGGAATTTCAATTTCTAGGGATTTAGATCCCAATTTTTGTTCGAACATTTTTCTTTTCGATTCCGTCATCGACCTTTATGAATTTGGTGCTTTTTTGTTCTTTGGCAGCTGAATAAATTCATATCCAACCAAATAATTTTCATGATCTGGTCAATATTCTCTTTTATTGTTGCTTTTTCTGTGAAATTTTGGTAATGTAATTTATGCTTCCAAATTTGTTTAATTTTTCAGCTTGCAGAGGAAGTGCTTGCCTCAGAGTTCATTTCAAGGTACTGTTTCTAGGGTTTTTGTGGCACAGTTGCGAATGTTGCGAATTTGCTTAATTGTGTTTTGATCGGTTAATTAATCCGAATGAGGAAGATCACTTCTTTAATTTTTTTGGTATAATTTGCAGATGGATTGGCAAGGGCAAAAGCTAGCTGAGCAGCTGATGCAGATACTGCTACTGGTGTTCGCCTTGGTTGGATTCGCCGCCGGTTACATCACTGGGTCTTTCCAGACGATGGTTCTGACTTATGCTGGTGGTGTGGTTCTCACCACATTGGTCACCGTCCCCAATTGGCCCTTCTTCAATCGCCACCCGCTCAAGTGGCTGGACCCGAGCGAAGCCGAGAAGCATCCCAAGCCGCAGCCGCAGCCGCAGCAGCCCGTGAGCTCGAAGAAGAAAGCCTCCAAGAAGTAAGAAGTAGGTCAGTTTTTTTGAGACTGATCACAGCAATGAGAAATTAACATTGTACTCAAACTTACATTTTCAGCACCTATACAATGACTAGAAGAGAATTTCATGGTATTTGCAGCATTGTGTTTTGTGCGATCTTGTTTTAATAGGTTTGGTTTCGGATTCGTAAATAGGAAACCCTTCAATTAGTGCTTTATGTAAAACCGAGCGTCTAAGATTCGCACGGCGGACTCCACTTAGTGGGATTTTTTTGTTGTTGCTGTTGTTGGTTCATGTTGTTGTTGATGCTGTTGACTTGTTGCACTCACATACAATCCCTATCTATTGAATCAAGATCTAAGCATGATTGAAAGCGTAAAGATCTCTGAGATTGAATCGGTTGCCAATTATAAACATTGCTTGCATTTCACTACAAAAGAATCCAGTAATCTGATTACACGCGCGCTGTTCTGTACGGCTGAGGTCAGTCTAAACACCGTCACAGCATCACGGCTCAAACTTTAACTATTTACAACGTACAAAATGTGTGAACTTTCTACTGGTTTTCATCCCTCATTGCCTTCAAAAAGGCATCATTTTCCTCATCTAGTAAGTTGTCGTCATCATCCAGCTCGTCTAATTCATTGAGTAAAGATTGGTTCGTACTCTTGCGAGATACTCTCCTGTGCTTCTTCAGCTCCAACCGCGGTTCAGCTTGTTGAACGCCCCTACCCCCCGCCTTGTACCTGCAAACAATTTGTCCATTCAGGCTCATTTGCAGGACAAACAAGACATACGACATTTGTGCAGATACTAATGAAGTCTGCATAAGCACAACGATGAATGCCAGAGCAAAGTTAAACTGGCAGAAAATTATGAATGGTCAAACGATTCAAGCCATAGAGACGGTGAAATACTAGCTGCTTTCATACCACTATGTTTCGGTGGAGCATATGATTTCTTTTTCACCATAACAACCATGGTAGTGCATATTATCAGCATTCAAGTTCTTAAACCAAAGAAGTTGAAGTATTTAGTTGAAAAGCATGCATAATCAAGGTTAATACCCTGATATATATAACGCAGGCATACCTGACATCACCCTCCTTTTTAGTTCCATACGTCCTTAACTGAAATTCCTCTCTGATTCGGATCTCATCAAGAAGTTGGAAATAGTACGGATATCTTTCCCAGTCAGAACTAACGACGCACCCCGGTTCACCAAGATGCAGGCAATCATTGAATGAGCATTTAGCAGGCTCACTGTCACTGAGCATCTTCCTGATCTGATAGGATAAAAGCGAAAGTAGCAGTAGAAAGTAACAAAAGTTAACATGTGCCAACAATGTGATGGAAACGAACTTAAAAGGACACGAATCAAGTGAAGGGCATAAAATAAAAAGCACACAAACCTCTGGGAATGTTTGTGCTAGAGATTGCTTTGTGACTTTTAGTAAACTAGGCTGGTTGAAGCCAGGAGTGTCAGCAAGATAACCACCGGTAGACAAAGGAAGCAACGAGACATTGCGAGTAGTGTGCTTCCCTCTGCCACTTCTTGTTGAAACCTGTCCAACAAGCTGATCCCCATACCATTTGCTGCCTAAAATCTGAAATAAGTACAGGAAACAACGGATATATGAGCACCAAACTCACACGAACAAAATGATCGAAACAAAAGAAAAAAGAACGAAGGGAGTGATGAAACCCACCGGATCAAACAAATTTTCCCCTTCTGCATCATCGGAAGCATGGTGGTTGCTCCTCAAAGCATTAATCAGACTAGACTTGCCGACGCCACTTGGACCCACAATAACACTTGTTTGATCTCGCAATATGAATGCAAGAGAATCAAGGCCATGTTTAGATTCAACACTGCAGAAAACCGGGTTGTAGCCCCACTTATGTAGCCTAGACTTCCATGCAACCTTTGCCTGAAAATTTCATCGAAGGTTAGCACACTTAAGAATCAATACTACCAAAACAGAGTATACAGAAGACGGACAAATTATATTGCATCCATAAAAGTAAACCACATTTGGCATGCCAGAACAATTCATCCCAATTCGTGTTCCAATTGGGTTCCACAGGTGATTTTACCATGCGGGATAAGAATAGATTACAAGGAGAAATATGATGGAGCTCAATAACTACTTGTAGGCGCTGTTGCGCACTACTGTACGATGACAGATTAGATTCGAACGAGTCTTCACCAGGATCAAAATTTCAGAAACAGTTTGATGATTGGTTGAACTATTATATGAAAAACACAGAGCTCCAGATCAAAAATTCAGAAACATTTTGATGCTGCATTGGATTATTCTACTTTTTCTCAGAGGCCATTTCTCATCAGGAAAACTAAGTTTACTCACATAACACAAGAGATTAACAATAATTAGAACTAAGCACCAAAATTAAAATCAAGGAAGAATCCGATCAAACCTCTTCGTCAACCAGCTCAGACTTGTTGAGAGCGAGTGTGAGCGGAATTCCGGTGGACTCGGCCTCGATCAGGAACCTGGTGAGCGCGAACGGCTCGAGCTTGGGCTGCTCCATGGAGAAGAGCACGAGCAGATGGTCCACATTCGCAACCGGAGGGTCAAGAATCTCGGAGCTCCGCTGGTATACATTCTCGATCATTCCCCGGCGGTCCACCCAATCAATCGACCCTACCAGCACCTTGTCCCCAACCAGCACCCTCCTCTTAATTTTCTTCAGCACCGCCTTCACGACGCACAGCAGCTCCACTTTGCTCTCTTCGATGCTTCTGGGAGGCTCCACGATGACACGCATGAAGTTGGCCTGGGCGGCGGCGACGGTGCCGACGGTTTGGGACTCGGAGAGAGGGGGTTTGTCCCGGGGAGACAGGACCGGAGCGAGGGAGGAGTAGTCCTTGAAGGTGTGTTTCGCTCTGAGGAGCTTCTTGTTCGGGGGCTGGGATTTCCTGGAGACGTTAGGGTTCTGGTGCTGTTTGGCTGCGGCGACTGCGACGCACCGGAGGGTTGAGATTTGGCGGATGAGTTTGGCGACGGTTGGGAGAGCGGCGGCGGTGGGGATGATGGTGCGGTGGCGGAGGATGGACATGGAGGAAATTGGCATGGAGATTGTGGCGGTATTTGGATACAGAGATTAATTTGGTTTGGTTGCGAATAATCTGTTTGGGAATTTGGTTCAGTTTAAAAGGGGATTATGGTTATGGAGATTCTTCATTTCTGTTATCAGCAGATGGGAGTGAGCACTGCACAGTGCACAGGCATTCTGCATTTCTCAGCTGAGTCGAGACTTCTTGGGTCTATACAAAACGACGTCGTATAGAGAAATTCATGGTTTGGACCACCACTGGATTTAGGCCCAATTTTGTGCAGTAGACTTTATAACTTGATTTAGCCCGATTTAGCCCAAAGTTAGGCCTCATAAAATGTAATGTAGCCTTTCTTTGGGTCTTTGTAACATGTAGCCTTCCATTTGGTTTAGTGTACTCCTCTCTTTGTTTTTTGGAGTCACTGATTTGGCTCACACGAATACGAATACGAATACGAGAATGATATTTACATTTACTTATAATGATAAAAAGTTAATGTAAGATTGTGATGTAACTTTGTTGTGAATGTATTGGTGCGTTAATCATGACTTCAAGTCTACAACCACTGCCCCGTTAATCAAAATTGACAAGACTTTTATGTGACAAGCTAAAAGTTATCGCATAATGTAGAGTATGGTAACACATGAAGCATGACAAAAAGCGTCTTCAATAGAGACCCTACAATCGTGGAGTTCTTAAATATAAGTACAAAAGGTTTTCGATGAATCGGAATAGAAGTCTTCAAAATATCCCAATAGACAGAGGACTTGCGAGATATCTCAAAGAAATCCTCAAATATGAAAATTGTATACAAGGACTTAAAAGATGGGCTCACCCATTGATTTTGAGTGGGAACCAAACCCACCAATGTTTGAATGCTGCACAACACAGCTTCGTTATGGGTTTTTTTTTATTGTTTTTTTGAACTAACCCACGTGAATGATTTCTGCAACTTTTTTTTTTTAGCCGTTGGGAAACCAACGGTAGAGATAGCTTTTTTGTTTTTATCAACGACCACAATACTACAACGAGATGAACAATGATTTTTTAATATTTTAGTCCCTACATTTAGGAATTTTACCATCAGACCCTCCCATTGCAAACAACATTCCCTTAGGGACTCGAATATTTCATTAAAGTCCCTAAATGAGACTTCAAAATTAGTAGTGAGAATCCCTAAATGAGGACTTCCATTGAAAATGCCCTAAAATTGACAACGAAGTCAACAGCTAAATGAGGGTACTTTTTTTTTATAACTATTTTGTTTTTCTTCGTCTCACCACCGATACGATGCCATCCATGGATAATATAACCATTTCATCGAATCTATGTTTTAGATAGAGGAGAACGTGCACGGGAAAAGGAGGAATAAAGAATGGTGACGGAATGACCATAAAAGAAATATAAAAAGAATGTGCATCGAATTACTGATAAATAGAAATCACTTTTAAGTCGTTTTGTTATATTCTCCTTTATTTTTTCCAATCCCTCCCACTACCTCCCTTCGTTATTCTCAGTTCTTGGTTATTCTCAATTCTTCGCTACTCTCATATATGCTCCTCCTATATACTAGCACCAAAAGTAAAAATTAAAAGCGAAAGAGTTATCAAATGATTTTTAACTTCACAAAACACATGACGAAAGAGATCATTTTAGTCAAAATTTTTGCAAACGTCAAATTTGTAGGTGAGTTACATATAATAAGAGCTTGTGATCTGGCCATTATCTCATAGTGTTTGGCAAATCTTATGCAATCTATGAGGTGGAGTCAATGGTATTATATTTTCCCGGATATGATGACAAACACAACCTCATTTCATACACTTACAAATTCTTATCCATTTTATGCAATACAGCGACAACTTACGTTTCATGATAAACATGAAACTCAAAGATAACCTACGGCAGCAACGCCTTATTTTATTAAGTGGAACTAGTTGCATGAATTCTATAACGTCACTGCGTTCGGTTTTGCGTCAAGTCTTCCGTTAACTCAAAATACTCCATGTCTTTTCTTAAAGTCTCTTTCCAAGTTTCTATTCATATCTCAATTTTTAATCGGAGTATCTGTAGATTTTCCGCTTACATGTCCAAACACAAAGATAATCATTAAACCAATTTTATGACTAATTCAAATCCTCCTACAGAACATCACCATGTTTATTAAAGATACAAAATCTGCCTACCCAACTTTTATAGTAAGTAGTGTACGTGTAACGTACATCTCTAAAGCGTTTTGAAATGTCGGATAAACAAGAAGATACTACTTTCTTTATTCTCGGTTGGGTAATGTTAAGAAGAATAAATTTTTTTAAACCTAATTTGTAAATCAAATGATGTGGATGTTAATGATTGGATTATTAATTAAGTAATGATTAACGTGCTTATTTCCTACTGGTGACACATTATTTGATTTATCAACTTAGTTTAAAATTTTAATTTTCCTAACATTATCCATCTCGGTCAGAACACCACCGTGTTTATTAACGATGCTTTTCGCAGTCAACTTGCTACAACTTGATAAAAGCCTAAGTGCAATTTAGGTCAAAAATGTTGTTTGTTTATTTGATGGACACTAGGGATGTCGGTTGTAAATTTGCAAAAAAATAGCAAAACATATTCTCTTGGTTTGCCCAAACTGATTTCAACTCAAGGATGGATCAGATGTTTGGTTTTGTTAAAAATATCTAATTAGGTAAATTCATTTGTTTTGTTACACAACTGGATTGATCTTTAGGAGAAAATTCTTCTCTATTTTCAATTGTATTTTCCTTATAGTTATCTCACAATTACGTATCTTGATTTTCATACGTGAGAGATAAACATCCCGTTTACAAAGCAGAATCTCAATTGAGACAAACAACAAAAACAAAACCAACTCAAAAAAAAAAAAAAAACCTCTAGAGGCCTGTACGCAAGGATCATTGGCCATTTAGGTAAAGCTACTACATGCATAGGATAGGCATAACCACAGCCACCAGATGATAGCCCTATTGACATGTTGCATGAGATTCTGAACTAAATCACAATTACCTACCAAATAAAATTTTTAATGCTTTCTTCGAACAATCAAGGAGCTTAATTATATTGGAATACTAACTAATGCGTGATTATTATATCGGATAATAATCTAATGATGATTTAGTAGCAAAAAACATATAGGAATGTGACCACCTGCTCTGCCGATTACGGTAAGGCCAAGCTACCCCCATCCGTCCACTTCACCGACCCTTTCAACGTGTGCCCACCACACTCATCCAATGGCCCATCCGCCGTCGACTTCGAGCCATATTTCCCAGTCAGTCGACCTATCCAACCACACCCACACAACGGCAGTAGACAACGATTTTATCTCACCGCAACAGAACGCCACAAATCCAAACATAAATTACGTCGATCCCAGGGAGTATTTTTCATATGATTCTTACATGACCACGTTTCAGCATAAGAATAGTACTTTAAGTTCATGATATATCAATCATGTTGCTATAAGTTGTTTAAGAGAGTATTATATCATTTAATTATAGTATAATATGTGGATTATTAACAACGTTTGGCGAGATAACCGTTTCACGTAAATTTTCTCAAATGATAGAAATTCATGTCGTCCCAATTTATGAAGGAAAAAGAGGAACAAACAGAAAAGAAAACAGTTCAAAAATCACTATGAAGATGTCGATTTTCACCCCACTTTGCATGAGCATCACAAAAATTGGGGGAATTATTGTTGAAGTATTAACCTACCATGTGGCGTAATTTGAAGGAATGTTATAGAGTATGTTGAAATTGACCGTTTAATAGATAAGACCACACATTTTCTTCTGGCTCTCGAGAGTTGATAGCAGCCTTAAACACTGAGAATCTCTTGGTCCATTTTCAACCTAGATGCTTATAAACCAACAATCTTCTATAAATTCTTCTTAGACACCGTCCACACACACACACACACACATATATATATATATATAGGAATTAATTGTGGGGCTCACTTCATACGAACTTCAACGATCCGAACTGTATATTTTGGAAGTCTCGATTCATAAATCATGCTTTCAAAAATTCAATTTAATCTCAAACCATTTGTCCATTTAATTATGATGATGAAATCTTAATGTTTCTTAGAACATAATGTTCATTAGTTTCCTTAAAATAAATTAGATGCCTCAAATATTTCTAATTTGGCTAATATTTTACAAGAATAATCTATGAGGTGGACATTGAAAAACAGACGATTCAGATTGTTCGAGTTCGATGTGATGCAAGCCCCACAACTAGTCTCTATTTTGAAAAAAAAAAAAGAAAAAAAGAAGTGTGAAGCCAATGAAAGAACAGGGGGCACATGCCCTCCTCTAAATTTTGGACTGGAAGAAAACATGCGATGAATTGATATGCTTGTGTGGCATTTTGTGATCGCATTCATGTACAGGAGCATGACTCGCATTGCAATAGCTACCAGATATTTTTAGAATCTCTTGCTTTCACCCGAGCAATATATATACATATATATATATATATATGTGTGTGTGTGTGTCTGAACCATTATATATGTGTGTTTCAGTATTTAATGCTGACTACGAAAATGATGGAGATACTTGTATAGTTTCCATAACGAAAAATATCTTGAGAGTAATGTGTTCTCTACCATATATCTTTTATTTTATTTTTTTTGTTTTTTGTTAATGAGAGTGAGATTTTGAATTGACAATATTTTTATTAGTGGTGGTTTTATATAACTAACAATATTATTGTACAATTGTAACAATTTTCCGTCTATTCTATGCAGTGGTGGATGCACATTGAGGTCAAGGTGATCTTAGGATCACTCAGAGTTTGAAAAATATACATATAAACATCTTTTGAAAGTTCTTCGAATTTTTGGAATGGGCCTATTTTGTGCCCACTAAGTGTTTTATGTAATATTTTCTAGTTATATCTTGGCAGCACTCATCAAATTGCTTTGAGGACATTTGATGCGTACATGAGAGAAACTTACCTATAACATAAGTGCAATCTAAGATTCAACACCAGTATCTTGAGTACACAAAGAAAACTTACTTACAACGTACATTCCAAGTTGTATGGTTGTTCTTCTCCAATTACAGTGCTCATAAATGATAATATTATTATTTATTTTGTAATTTTTTGCTGTGAATCCAAAAACCAGTCGATCCAACTTTGCAGACGTCCACAATGTCATCAAGGTCAGATTGAACTTCCCGATGCCCCATCCATCCTCTTCAACTTAACTGTCCGATCCCATCTTCCCCTAAATGTCCTAACTCATTTATCTTCTGAAAATAAATTCACAAAAAAGGAAAATACATAAAAAAACACTATTATACATGTATATATAGTACTCCTTATTTCTTTTTCCCGTATAAATCCAAAAGTGCTTCTGAATCCTAGGTCGTCCAAAAGTGCTTCTGAGTTGTTCATCGCTTGTTTTCATGACCAAGTGCGTTGACCGGGAGTTCTGATTTGGTTAACCATCACTTCTGCTCCACGCAGATCATTCACACAAAAATCATTCTCCGAGTGATTACACGCTGGACAAATCCCCACCTGTCATTCCTGACAATCAAACAAAATAAAAATAAAAACAAAAAAGATAACTTGATAAATAAAAAATAAAAAGTTTATTTTATTTTCCCATTATTTCGTAAACAGAACCAAGATCGTCCGTTTCGAATCGATTTTTTTTAAAAAAAAATTTCTATCTTCAAAGTTGACAAAGATAAAGATTCAGACCATCTATTTTAAATTAGACGGTTTCTATTAGTTCACCTTATTACTTACATTGCACAAATTAAGAATCAGAATCTTTTTTTTTTTTAACGGCACAGATCCTGCCATTCCTGACAATCAAACAAAATATAATTAAAAACAAAAAAGATAACTTGATAAATAAAAAAATAAAAAAAGTTTATTTTATTTTATTATTTGGTAAACAGAACCAGGATCGTCTGTTTCGAATCGATTTTTTAATTTTTTTGATTTCTGTGTTCAAAGTTGACAAAGTTAAAGATTCAGACCATTTATTTTAAATCATGCTGTTTCTATTAGTCCCATCTTATTGCTTACATCTCACAAATTAAATTAAGAGCCAGAATCTTATTTTTTAGCGGCTCAGATCTCTTGTTGTTTGGTTCTGGATAGAGAGTTCCGGAGAGGATATCTGTTTCCTTACTCTGACGTGGTCGGGGGCCTTGTCGTCAGTTTGATCCTCTTCCCATGTAATTCGGGTCCTATAAAACTCCTCGTGTTCCGCTCTCTTAAGCACCTCATCAAACATTCTGATTGTTTCTAATTTTAGCCTCCTCCTTCACACGTTATAATCTCTCCAAATTCTGTGAAACTTTTCTGGATAATCTCCTTCTATTTTAGGTAATCTTCATTAATTCTCTATGTTAATCTCAGATTTACATTCCTGCTTTTGCTTATATATATGCTTTTGTTTTCAACATTTCCTAATCAGGTTCAGCTTCCATCTTTTTTCTTTTTGATTAAGTTTATGCCGTTTTGAATTCGAGCGTTATTCTAATCTTATCTAAATTACGGGAGAAGATTTGAGCTTGAGTAGGGGAGCACACTGGTTTAGCCAATTTGGTTACGGCCAGGTCTGGATATAGTTTATGCTTTAATTATGCATAATTAATTATTATGTTTCACTAATCCCATCTTATCTAAGCTAACCCAAATCGACATATTTGGATTTCATTCTGATTTGTTCAAGATATTGGTATTTTTACGTGTTCAGATATCATTCAAATTTTCTGTTATCGAGAGTGTCAGTCACGTCGGAGAATTAAAACCTTGCTTGCTAGTTTGAATGATAATATTAGAGCGGTTTTAGCTCTCAGGAGCTGAAGTTTGTGTATATTTGCAAACATTTCGAGGCTGTATCCTCTTTTTCGGTTTGGGATTTCAGTTGATGATTTTCTGCATTGGTTTTGATCGAGATATTACGTTATGTGATCGCGTCATTGTCTAATTGTGATTGGATCTGGTTGTCTTGAGCTCCACTTTTATTGTATCCTGAAAGGATTATTAGATGTGGTACTAAAATTAAGATTTTTTGAATCTGATTAGCTAAACAAAGTGGGTAGATAGGTTTCTTCCAGCCCGTCGGGACTAGTTCAGCTGCCGGCCTTGATACGAAGGCCGCCGGTAGTTGATCTGCTCGTCGCTTGTATCAATCTTTTGTGTTCATGTCTTTGTTTCTGAAGTTTTTACAAAGTTAGTGTCACAAACATAGACACTTCCCCCGAAAGTGATATACCCAAGCCCGCATAAAGGAGGAGGGGGAGGCCGTCAGGTAGTCGACAGCCGGCACTCCTATCTTACGTCGAATCCTTGGGATGTGGTCATACCAACTCTCACGCACCGGATCCCATCTGAAGTAGTACTAGGATGGGTGACCTCCTGGGAAGTCCTCGCATCCCCCACAGCCGACCCCACCTAGTGGGAAAAGGCTTTGTTGTGTTGTATTGAATTTCGGTTGTTGCTATCTGAATCACCGATCACTGCCTTGTTGTTTGAAGTGCTAAAATTGTGTTATGGCAATATTCGAGCTGAATCTTCTGACTCATTTGTGATTCATTCAGGTGATTATCCACTTGGACATGTTATGGAAGTTACTGGGGGCTAAAACCTGCCAAGTATACAGCATTGACTGGTACGATTTCTTCAACCTATCTTACTCCTCGACCGCAGATGAAATGTTTATCGTTTTGTTCCTATTCTTGAAACTAGATTCCGCAAATTTTGCTCCACGATATGCAGGTACTTGGGCAATGTGTGGAGCAAGAAAGAAGTTAAGGAGCAACTACTTTGGGAACAGAACTTTTGTTATGGAATTTGAACCCTGGAGAAGACACAGAAAATTTCCTGCGTATACTGCTTGTGTTGTGCGTTTTGCGACATATTTTATGCCTTGGTCTTGCAAAATTCCTATAGGTGACGGATATCATGAATTCCTTTAATCAAAAGTCTGCTGTTAAAAAAAGAATACGCATTGTTGGGAGATTCTTAACCGATCATAGGGGATATAACCTGCGTCTCGTTTGACATGCATAGCTTCTCAATCTCCAAGATGCCGGCTTTTGTGAGTGAAAATAAGAGGTTCAAAGATCCAAATATGGGCCTATCCAATTCGGTCAAGCAAGATACACCAATTCGTGAAAAAAGCTATCGCAGTTTGACTTCTCTGGTTGTAGATGATTTTGACAGCCCCATTCTGCCTGGACTGCCAGATGACATAGCAAAATATTGCCTTGCGCTTGTTCCTCGTTCAGACTTCCCTGCAATGGGTGGTGTGTGTAAGAAATGGAGGTATTTTCTTCAAAGCAAAGAACTCATCACTGTGCGGCGATTAGCTGGGTTGCTTGAGGAGTGGCTCTATGTGTTGACAACCGATTCCGAAAGAAAGGAAAACCACTGGGAGGTTTTAGATTGCCATGGACATAAGCACCATGTTCTTCCTCCCATGCCTGGTCCAACGAGATCTGGGTTTGGGGTGGTGGTTCTCAATGGAAAGCTTCTTGTCGTTGGTGGATATTCTGTGATCACCGAGACCACCGTTGCATCAGAAGATGTTTACCAATACGATTCTTGCCTCAACAGGTTTGTTTGTGTCCATTTTCAGTGATCAGTCTCTTCCTTTAATTTCCTTTCTGCAAAACCTTCATAAACGTATAAGAATGCCCCGTATTTTCCCTCACCACCATGGCTACTTTCTCCGACATATTAGACTCTAACGAATGTTGTATGTTAAATGTGGTTCTCTGCACAAGCTTAACTTCATAAGAATCCAATCTTATCGTTTGTTCGTAATTGTAGGTGGGGCAAATTGGCAAACATGAATGTTGCTCGACATGACTTTGCTTGTGCAGAACTAAGTGGTATGATTTACGCAGTTGGAGGATATGGTATAGATGGCAACAGTCTATCCAGTGCCGAGGTGTACAATCCTGACACCGATACTTGGACCCTGATAAGCAGTATTCGCCGCCCCCGCTATGGCTGCTTTGCCTGTGGATTTGAAGGAAAGCTGTATGTTATGGGCGGAAGGTCAAGCTTCACCATTGGTAATTCGAAGTTTGTTGATGTCTACGACCCTGAGAGTCACACCTGGTGTGAGATGAAGAAGAATGGTTGTGTCATGGTCACTGCTCATGCTGTGCTGGAAAAGAAGCTGTTCTGTTCGGAGTGGAAGAACCAGCGCAAACTTTCAATTTACAATCCTTACGACAATTCTTGGGAGATGGTACAGATTCCGTTGACAGGAAGTACAAGCATTAAGTTCCGATTTGGGACACTGGACGAGAAACTTTTGTTGTTGTCGCTCGAAGAGGAGCCTGGTTATCGTACTTTGTTGTACGATCCAAATGCAGCACCAGGATCAGAGTGGCAGACTTCTGAGGTAAAGATGTCTGGTCCGTGCTTGTGCTGTGTTACAATCAAGGTGTGAAACTGTAAGGTGTGCCCGAAAGGCGAAGGTTAGAGGACGCTCATAAAACTCTAAAAATCAGTTGGTGAACTTCTTGTATTGACTGGATTTTAGGACACTCTAGTGCAACTGTATTTGTTTGTTCCGTTGCCCGGATTAGGACTCTAGGGTTAACGCATCTTTCTATGAACTTCATCGTTGCGCAGGGTTCAGCTTCGTGCATTGCTCCGAGTTGAGTCTACTTTGATCATGTATTAACTGCATTGCATTCGATTATATTCGTGTCGGATCAGTCTGTGACATCTCTCTTTTATCTTCTTGAGATTTTCAATATGATACTCCGATTTTGATCTAAATACGGTTCAACTCCAATAACTCAATTACAAATGAATATTGACAGGATTTTAGGACACTCTAGTGCAACTGTATTTGTTTATTCCGTTGCCCGTAGTAGGACTCTAGGGTTAACGCATCTTTCTACGAACTTCATCGTTGCGCAGGGTTCAGCTTCGTGCATTGCTCGGAGTTGAGTCTACTTTGATCATGTATTAACTGCATTGCATTCGATTATATTCGTGTCGGATCAGTTTGTGACATCTCTCTTTTATCTTCTTGAGATTTTCAATATGATACTCCGATTTTGATCTAAATACGGTTCAACTCCAATAACTCAATTACAAATGAATTAGATTTTTTTTAATAACATTTTTGTAGAGAAGTATTAGGCGAGATTAGCTCTTCGTCAACAGTCTCGTCGAGGCACCAACCCTCTTCCAAAGGGCCAAAGGAGAAAGGATTGTTGCACCCAGGTTTTATACGTCCCCCTCAATTGGATTTTATAAATCTACATTGGTTAATCTCTCATTGATACATAATTGTCCCCAAACTAACATTAAACACTCCCTAAACATAAACCACGAGCTAGTGGCCCAGTGGTCAAGGGCGAATTACGAGGCTTTCTTAAAACTACACAGTGGAGGTCTCGGGTTCGAAACCTGCTGCTGGTGTGGAAGCCAGACTTGTGGCTAGGAGAGGCTGAAATGCCTCCGTGAGTCGTTCGGCCCCCAAAAGAGGTGGATAACCGTGGCTTACCACCAGTTTGTCCCCTTTTTTTTAACAAAAAAAACTAACATTAAACATAAAATTAACCACAACAAGTGGCTCAGTGGTAAGGGCTCGGACTGCGGCTCCAATAACAAAAAAATGTGAGAGGACCCGGGTTCGATGCTTCGAACTGATGAGTCTGCTTGATTGTGGCACGGGTAGGGTGAAATTTCCCATAGTCTCTCCAAGCCTGAAATGGGTAGATAACCGTGACTTGCCACCAGTTGTTCCCTAAAAAAAAATGAAAAAAACATTAAACATAAAATTATCTTTAATAAAAAAGAACCCCCAAAAATAAATTTTTTAATAAAAAAAGAGCCCCCAAAATTTTGAAATTAAAAAGACCCCCAAAATCATATTGACAGGATTTTAGGACACTCTAGTGCAACTGTATTTGTTTGTTCCGTTGCCCGGAGTAGGACTCTAGGGTTAACGCATCTTTCTATGAACTTCATCGTTGCGCAGGGTTCAGCTTCGTGCATTGCTCCGAGTTGAGTCTACTTTGATCATGTACTAACTTCAGTGCATTCGATTATATTCGTGTCAGATCACTCTCTAACATCTTTTTTTATCTTCTTGAGATTTTCAATCTGATATTTCGATTTTAATCTAAATACGGTTCAACTCCAATAACTCGATTACAAATGAATCAGATTTTTTTTTTAATAAATTTTTTGTAGAGAAGCATTAGGCAAGATTAGCTCTTCGTCAATAGTCTCGTCGAGGCACCAACCCTCCTCCAAAGGACCAAAGGACCAAAGGAGAAAGGATTGTTGCATTGCACCTCAGGTTTTCTATATCCCCTCAATTGGATTTTATAAATCTGCATTGGTTAATCTCTCATTGATACGTAATTGTCCCCAACAAACATTAAACATAAACCACGAGCTGGTGACCCAGTGGTAAATGACGAATTACGAGACTTCCTTAAAACTAAAAATTGAAGGTCCTGGGTTCGAAACCCGCTGCTGGTGTGGAAGCCAAACTTGTGGCTAGGAGGAGGTTGAAATGCCTTTGTGAGTCTTCCTGGTCCCCGAAAGGGGTGGAACTGTGGCTCCAATAAACAAAAAAAATGTGAGAGGATTTCGATGCTTTGAAGTGATGAGTCTGCTTGACTCTGGCACAGGTAAGGTGAAATTTCCCATAGCCTCTCCAAGCTCGAAATGGGTGGATAACCGTGGCTTGCCACCGGTTATCCTCTTTTTTTTTTTTTTTTTTTTTTTTTTTTTTTTTTTTTTAAGAAACTAGTTGTCCTCTTAAAAAAAAAAATGAAAAAAACATTAAACATAAAATTATCTTTAATAAAAAAGAACCCCCAAAAATAAATTTTTTAACAAAAAAGAGCCCTCAAAATTTTGAAATTAAAAAGACCCCCAAAATCATTTGACTAATGTGAAGGAGAGGGAAAAAGACTGAGAGCGCACACCGCTGCGCCTGCGCGCTCTTTAAATCTAGTGAGAGACAAAGCGGGGACAAAGAAACCAAAAGCAGGCACAGGCAAAGCGTCGAACAGCTGAGCTACACCACTCTCTCTCTCTTTCTCTACGTTCAACAGCGAGTGAGATCAGCCGCAGCGGCTACAATGTTCGGAGCTCAATCTTCGTCGTCCCCCTTCGGGACGCCGTCGTCAACCCCAGCGTTCGGCACGCCTTCGTCGACCCCAGCGTTCGGCACGCCGTCGTCGACCCCAGCCTTTGGGACGCCGTCGTCGACCCCGGCATTCGGGACGCCATCTTCGACGCCATCGTTCTTTACTCCTTCGACCCCGGCCTTTGGAACTCCGTCGACGTCTGCATTTTCCGCCGGTGGCTTCGGCGGCTCCTTATTCAACACTCCGTTCTCTTCTCAAACTCAGCAGCAACAGCAACAGCAGCAAACGCCGTCATTTCAGCAGCCTCAGTCTGCTGGCGGCTTCGGGTTTCAGGCTCCGTTCTCTACGCCGCAGCAGCCGACGCCCTTCCCTAATTCTCAATTGACGACTCAGATGGCTCCTGTCGCTCCTCTCCCTTTCTCTCTCGCCGATCGCGATATTCAAGTAAGCATTTCCTTTTTTTTTTAATTGATGATTCAGTGCCAAAACCGTAACCTAACCCCAGCTTTCACTTTTCGTTTCAATTTGACGGATTTTGGTTTTCTCTGCTAGGCAATTGTTGATGCTTACAAGGACGAGCCTGGAAACCCTAAATATGCTTTTAAGGTTCTTTTGTAATTTTTTCTTTTGCATTAATTTTGTTAGATTTTCGAATGCATTGGCTTCACGCCCATGATATCTGTTCCCGTCTGTTTGGTTCCTGAGAAAATGGCATTAAGGTTGTGAATTTTGAAGGTGCTGAATCGGTTAAGTTCATGTTTGATTTAAAATTCTAATTTATTATTTTCCTCTGCTTTTGAGAAACCTAGTTTCGGAGATTCGTGTGAGAAATGAATGACTGTCTTGATTTTTGCAGCATTTGCTGTTTAGCGTAACTGATCCGCAGTTCAGGGTGAAGCCTGCTGGTGTATCGGATGTGAGTTTATTGTTCCCCTTTTATTTCCTAGGTGTCAGTGGGATTATCTGGCTTTTTTTTTCTGGCTAAGTTTGGAGAATAGTTTGCATTGCCAGATAATGTGGGCAGAGGCTATGGCGAAGCTTGAAGGTCTGGAAAGTACTGACAGGGAACGCCTGTGGCCTCAGCTTGTTCAGGGTTTTAAAGATCTCTCTCAACGCCTGAAGGTAATTGTTGTTAGTTTGAAGCATAGAGATATTGTTGAGAGTATTTTTGTGTGTTGTTTCTGTTGTTGCTACTTGGAAATAGTACATTTCAGTAATATTTTGAGTTTTTTTGTTGTTAAAACTTAAAATTCACTGGTTGGTGTTCGTGAATGCCAATTTTGGATTAAGATGTTACCGTCCAGGGATGTTTATGAGTTCTGAGATGGCAGTTACCAACTGAGACTTGGTAAACTATTCTGTAAAATTGTTGGTTACCCACCAGAGTTGCTGACCCATGCCTATAGTTGTATCGCTGCTATTATGCAAGTATTAAACTAATATGGGGTTTGAGTAGAAAAAAATTGCAAGAACCAGTTGGTGACACCAACGTATATATTTGGAGAAATTCGTTATCATTTACTAATGTCTGATGTTGTCAAACTGAAATGATGCAGCTCCAAGATGAAGTCCTTCTTTCAGATGCTGAGAGATTGCAAATGACCCAAAGCAACGTCAAGATGGTACCTTTTATTGTTCAAATGTCCATCTACTATTACCACATAATTTGAAAATGGGTCTCACGTCTTTTACCATTTGCAGCTTCAAAGGCATTTTCAAGCTGACACTCTTCCTTGGATCGAAAGAATGAGACAAAAGGAACAAGGTCTTCAAAGGCGCCTTTTGAGGGTGGGTATACTTTCTCCAATATATTTAAAAAACTGTAAATAACGAGTAGGATGGGTTTCATCAGTACCTTGTAATTTTCTAGTCTACGTTAAGCTAAAAGCTTCACATAGTGATGAAGTAAAATAAGGTTCAGACCTCATTGTCCTTTATTGACCGTGTTGTTTTTGAAGTTGGCTTAGAATAAAATACCGTCATTGCAATCTGGCCCTGTGACTTACAGTGCTTAACCAACATCTAGAGGGCCGGATTTATGACTGTTGTTTGCTTGGAGGGTTTAAATCATGTTTGTGCAGGTAGGTTATGCATTTTGTATTTTGCCAAGTGTTTTTGACATCTTTGTTCTCTTTTGTTATTCCAAAAGGTGATGAGAATACTGGAGGCACTAGAGGGCAAGGGTTTCCGACTGCCTTTAATGAAAGGTGAAGCGGAACTAGCTGAGAAGTTAGCTGCAGTTACAAGACAGGTACATTATTATTATGCCCTTTGTCCCTTTTATGTGCATCCTACTCTGTCTGTCATTGGGTGAAGATACTAACAAGCAGATGGATTTCCAGCTGAAAGGATCGGGAGCTGAACTTTCTAGGAGGGTACAAAACCTATTAACCATATCCCGTGTCCAAGAGAATTCTATTGGTGGCGGTGGTTTAGGTTATCTTCCAGGATCAACCAAAATACATGAACAGAGTCTTGCTGCTATGCAAGAGGTAAGAGCAGACTAGTTTGAAACACTTCCTTTATATAATAACATCAGAATTGGGTAAATGAGTGTACTTTTTATGTGGAGCAGGTGTTACAGCAGCAGACGGAAGCTATTGCAAGACTCGGCAATGTTTTGAAGCGAGATATTAGGGATATGGAGATTATAATGGCTGAGGATATGGAAACAACAGAGAACGGGAGCTAAGACGGGAAAATGAAACAAATTGTTGGTTTGTTAATTGTAATATTTTGATTTAAATTTTCGCGTTTGCTTCAGCATCGATAACCCCTGAATCATCATTAACAGAGGTCGAGTTAAACTATGCAAATCAATTCAGCTGACCACCAGAGATGAGATCCAGTGTTATACTTGCAGCATCATTTGCAATGAACATTAACTCGTATTTTCCAAAGTTTCAATGGTCGTTGCAAGCAGGAGATACACTTGTAAATTGCGAGAAACCGGTATTACCCAATTTCCTTTTTCGTTTGTGTAACCCTTCAAGAGTCCCCTTTGGGAGTCCCCGTGCTGGTGGACCCCACCGACAATGATTCGTTTTTACAATAGAATCTACGAAGTTTAGGGACGGCCTTGAGGGTAGCTGTGGCTGCGTATTATGTTAAGAGCATTCTCAGTGAGGGGTTATATGTGGGGCTGAAAAAGTAATGGATGTAGCTCATTTTAGAGTTTCGAGGAATCTTTAGAGTTTGATTTTTTTGGGGCTTTATATAGCGTTATATATATTTATTTATGTAGTAATTTGATTATATGACAATTTTTTTGTGTGTTAACTTTTCTTAAGTTGATTTTTGGACGTGTTATCTTTTTTATTTATTTTTAATGAACCTTTCAACCTAAAAAAGTTCAAATTGTGATAAAATTAGATTTCATTACTTATGAACCGTTTGTTGGATTAGAGTCTCTTATCTCAATGTCATTCGTTGAAAGATACAAACTCCCACTTCGTCCTTTGAATTAATTTGATTTTCGCGTACAACACAACAATTTACTTAGCACCAATTGGTAAAATTTATTTGAAAATTTCACCAACCAATGCCCATGAACGTTAAATGTAACATCCCACATCGCCCAGGAGAGTGATCTTTAAATGTATATTCTCATCCCTACCTAGCACGAGGCTTTTTAGGAGCTCACTGGCTTCAGGTTCCGTAGGAACTCCGAAGTCAAGCAAGAAGGGGGCTAGAGCACTCCCATGATGGGTGACCCACTGGGAAGTTGCTCGTGAGTTCCCAGAAACAAAACCGTGAGGGAATGGTAAGCCCAAAGCGGACAATATCGTGCTACGGTGGTGGAGCGGGCCCGGGAAGTGATCAGCCCCAGGCCGGGATGTGACATTAAATCAATTAAATTAAAAAAAAATCATTAATAAGCCAAATTGCAAGAAAAATATGTAAGAAAAAAGAATTAAAAAAAAAAAGAATAAAGGAGAGTATAAATGTATTTCCAAGTATAGGGAGAGTGATATAATTTTGCTCACATGGGATACTACTTTTTTTGTGAGACCCATTGTTTTTTGGGACTAGATGTAGCCCAATTTTATGGTACTCAAGAAAGGAAGTTGGTAGCCTCAATGGTGGATCTAACCTTATTTTCCGTTTCATTGGTGATAAAATTTATCAATAAAACTTGAAATGTCGTAGGCTCATGGAGGCTAAAGCCCCATTGGGATACTCTAAGGAAACACAGAAAGCCTGAAAGTCATGGTGAAGTAGATAAAAAAAGGGCTTAATACAAAAAAAAAAAAGAAAAAGAAAAAGAAAAAAAGTTACGCTGAAGTGGATAAAAAGAAGAGCATTAGGAAACACACACAGTAGGAAAGTCATGCTGAAGTGTATAAAAAGACGGGCTTAATACACAAAAAAGGAAGGTCACGCTGAAGTGGGTAAAAAAAATAAGGGGGGGATTATATTAAGATCTGTTCTCTCAAGCTTTGTTCTCCTTTCCGAAAAAAAAAAAAAGCTTTGTTCTCCTGTGCATGCAAGGACAACATTTTAAGTTTTCCTGATGGCTTGGGACTTTATGTTTTCTTTTTTCAACTAGGATTCTTGTTTCAATTAGCGCTACCATGTTCACTATATAAACAGTTATTTGAGGTGTGTTTGTTAACACTTATTGTCGCTCGATCAATCGCATTTGCGCGCGCGCACTCTCTCTAGCTATCGTTATTCATTGAGGATGGCCGATCGAGAGTTCATGAAGAAGATTCACACATGTGCTCTCAAAGTGACTTTCAAGTGTCCCTGGAGAGCCCATGAACAGAAATTAATGAAAATGATGAAGAAAATTGGAGCCTATGAAATAAGTCTGGATTTGAAGCATGGGAAGTTGGAGGTGATTGGCAGATTGGATACAGACCAGCTCATCAGGAAGCTTAAAGAAACAAAGTTGCTTATGGACGTGGAGCTCTGGGAAGATCAAAACGGTTCAAAAAACGGTCAAGCTGATCAACTGATCAATAACGAGTTCAAGAACATGACTGTTGGTGTTGGGGAGAGTAGCAAAGGTACTCGCAAAGGTAAAAAAACAGTCAAGTTTGTTTTGCCCGACGAGGAGGAGGAATTTGAAGTAAGTCGTAGGGGAAAAGGCAAAAAGACCGTCGAGTCGAATTCGTCCGACGAGGAAGAACTCGATGCATGTGACGGTGACGAGGGTGACGGTTTTGATGATTGCGATGTTCATAGCCATGGCGGATGTCGGGCTAGCTCTAGTCGAATGAATAGCAATGGAGGGAATTAAAAACAACGTGGTAAGGGAAAGATCGGAGGCAAAAAGGATACGAGAGGAGGAGAACTTACATGCAACGACAAAGCAACGGAGGAAAGAGATCGACCGAATCATATCGCCGGCCCCATGGGCAGTCATCCAACGGCTCCTCCATTATCAGCAAGGATGGTGCCTTGGTATCCTTGTTACCAACAGCAACAGCGACACATGACTGCGACGGAGTACAAACGACGCCAGGCACATCGGGGCGCCGTCGCCGGTGATGATGAATCAACACAGAACAGAAAATATGAATGATATGTTCCCACCACCTTACGGTCCTTACATGCACGCATGGCCGCATCATCCGCCCATGAACAAGGGATAACCAACGTCAATCGGTCAACTAAATTTCTTATTATCTCGATTCTCAATCATGTTATTGTTTTTTGTTCTCTGTTTGAGTTGATTGGTTTTTTGTTGTTATCAAGTTATTAATTGACTTCAGACTCATT
The DNA here is from genome assembly GCA_024362995.1 of Heteromeles arbutifolia. Classification (NCBI taxonomy): domain Eukaryota; kingdom Viridiplantae; phylum Streptophyta; class Magnoliopsida; order Rosales; family Rosaceae; genus Heteromeles; species Heteromeles arbutifolia. The sequence goes on from JANCRC010000006.1 coordinate 29,922,707, forward strand.
TGAAAATGCTTTTAAAATGACTAAAAGTGATTTTGGTAAAAATATAGTGAATATTGAAAAAGTACTTGAAACTCTTCCTAAAAAGAGTACGTAATTAATGCTTCTTGCAGGAAGAACTTCAAGTGTATGAAACCCAAAGACATTTTTTCCAAAAAAGTTATTTCAGTCATTTTAAAACGACCATTAATATTCGGCAATGGGTAAATTACATTCGTTGGTCTCTCGTCACGCTACAAATATATCATTATTAGTGTTTGACAGTTTGAGACTGCTGCTGAAAAATCTGGACCGCATTTTGCTCATTCTGAAGACCCTATGGCTATCGGTATACTATTCTCTTGGGGCTAGATTACACCACATTTTGCTCATTCTGGCATTTTCGACGTTGCGCTATAAAAGGAGGCTTGCCCCTTGTACATTTCAGAATCCAACTATCAATTTTTATTCTTACGCTGTGAGCTCTAGCTAGAGTAAGCTTCCGCCATGATTAACAACACGAGAGATGTCCAGCCATTGAATACGCGTGCGCCTTTTCCCTTGCCGTTCCTCTGATCATATTGTTCCCAGAAGAACCCGGTTTTGTGATAATTTTTCACCACGTTTCTGCAACAGTGGAAACGCGTTTAAATCCAGTGAATATAGCAGGTTAAGCACGAAAAATAAATAGGGCATTACATGGGTAGAAAATGCCTCACAATACCTAATCAAATTGCCTCTCAAGTCATCATAGATAGTTCTCGCTTTTTCTCTGCACGGTCCGTCCACTGCAACGATTCAAACAATAAGACAGTTATACATGAAACAAAACTTTGTTTTACATTGCGGGAGGAGTTAAGCTGCGTACCTCGAGAGTAATGATAGAGCGACGAAAGAATCATGTAATTCATGTTCATCCATATTGGACCCCTCCAGTAAGGCGCATCATGCTCTGTGTTGTATTTCATGTACAAGGAACTGTCACGTAAAAGATTAAAGATTTAGTGCTCCCGAATTAACATGGTCTTCAGAAGTCCGAGAAAATTAGCTCAACCAAGCGACCAATACGGTTAACATATCTGTATACTTGATCACCTTGTTTTGGCAAGAGAGCGGAGTCCAAAATCTGTCCATAAGATACTCCGATTCGATATAATGTCTAGCTGTTTTTCCAATATCTTTGAATCCTATAATCAAACATGAAAGAAGCGGTCTGAATGGTAACATGACAATAATACCAGATAATTGGTAAAATATTCAACCAGATGAAAAAAACTTACAGCCGGTATAATCCTTCCAATGAAGGGGAAAAGACTAACAGGGCCAATGTGAGGAACCAGTCTCAGCTTGGGGCTTTCCAATACCTCCCGTACAAGCCCTCGAGTTGCATAATTGTGTCCTGTCATCGTTTCTTTCCAAACTAAACGAACCTAGTATGATCAAACCAATGCCCAATTTTAGCATGCAACTATTGTAACCGAAAAGCAAAAAGGCTATCAAATTGTAGACATTCACAACCAAGAAGAAAAAAGGAATTATATTTACTACATGCAAGTAGCATACCTTTTCCGTATGATTTCCGAAATCAAGATATGTTTCATATGCATTGTCGTAGTGCATCTGTTCAGCATCAGAAGCATATAAGATATAACTATAACTACAATGAACTGAGTCTAAAATAGTAATTCACCATGAAGATGTGGTTGTCGGACATGATAATCCCCACACAAACGCCAAAAAACAAAACGATGGCGTGGAAATATATATTGCAGTCAAATGTGTCATGGTGAATATACCACAATAAACTATAGACACAACAATGACAAACTAACCTGATTCAGTGCTTCAAAATCCGAGAGTAACTTAACCGTAGCACCGTATTCCTGCATAATTTTTTTTCTATGTTAGGTATTTGATAAATCCAAGTGGAGTCTCCAGATGCATTTGTTTCCCTTACATACCTTTGCAGATTTATTTTCCTTCTCAAACAGTTCCGCAATGGAATGCAAGCAATCAGCTGCAAGTAGCATCCAGCATCTAAGATCTACGTGACGCTCATCCTCACTAGGATGGGAAGCACGTGGATAATCATCCAATCCAGAAGTCAGCGTCTGGAGATGCCATAATACAATCTCGGTTTATTAGCAGTGTCTTTAAACAGGAATTTTTACTTAATTTGATCCAAACCTGAGCAACTCAGGCATATGATGCCACAAATAATACCACATTCTTGCAAAGTTAAAACAAAAGGAGAGACCGTTTTTGTTTAAAATCGATTTTTAACAGTCAGAAATTCCAAAGCAGAACCTTCGGGTTGAGTTCCCTATTTGTTATGGTGTCTCTCCCATGCCAATAGTAGCTGCCCACTTCCTTCCCTGTGTTCATCGAATCATACTCCAAATAAATAAAAGATTTCAAGAGTCAAAAACGAAAGTTGACTTTAGCAAGTTTGTAACACAAACACGTGGCCACAGCATACAAGCACAAGCACAAGTGTGGTATTATACACATGACAGAGGCAGAGACTCATGGTGTTTGATTCCATCTCCCAGAATCGTGACTTATCAAAGATGTTCCCTTGAGTAAACATATCACTCAGTAAAACAACAGGCCAAACACATGCATCACGGCCCTTGTCCTCCTATAAAGAAAAACCCGTGGCAGAGACTAAAGATTGACAAACCCTTATATACCTGACTGGGTAGTGTTGAACCATTGAAACCATGCTTCTAGACGAACAAAAGCCCGTTCTACGAACGAAGATATCGCAGCACTTTCAGCAGCAGTAAACTTGTTTTTCTTTAAGCCATGAACTAGGTCTGGAAGAAGCAAACTTTCAGACCGCATCATAAATAATCTATACATCAAACCAACAAAATCTTCAAGTAAACAACATACATTTTGACGGATATGGAAAGAAACTAGGAAGTCAAAAGTTCAAACATGTCTCACGACATAATGCTTCTTGAATAACTAAAAACTTTTGGAGGTATGGATAACAAAATAGTCTTTCCTTAGCATAATATCACACAAAACTATATTTCCAATTTTCCATGGACAGAAAGGTTTAATAGAAGGAAAAAAAAAAGTTCAGTTACCACGCAACGCCAAAAGCAGAGCTGGTGGATTTCCATTTGTTGGAAGCTGAGTAACAAAATCACTTGGGACTTTACTGCAGATACACCAGAAAAAGCTTACATTCTACTTACACTGACAAAATCTAAGCTGACGTGTACACATATTTGGACAAGAATCTTACCTTAGAGCCTCAACACCTAAAATTTGCTCACGTGGAATCCATCCATCAACATTCATCAGATCTAACCAGTGTCCTATGATGTCCAAGGAAATATGTGTATCCCAGCGCCTGCTCAACATTAAGGATACATATATGAAAGAGTATCCATTTTCGAGGAAGATAGTACACTAACATAAGGTACTTAACTTTATATTTTTATAATTTTTCAGGAAATTACAAGGCGGCAGCTTAACTGAGACAAATTGGAGTAACAGGCATATTGGAAAACACAACTCACCAGATCAAAAGTTGATGAAAACCTTCATCCCACAAAAAACCCCTTGGAAAAAAGGGTCGACTCGGAACAGCTGTGTAAAGCTCAGCAGGCCAATATAAGATAGAATTATCATGACTTCCCGGCTGCAAGAGGAAATGGCCAACCGTATGATTTTGTCAGATGTCCACACTGATGTGACTACCAAGCATAATAAATAATTTGGTCATTTTCAATTAACTATTCTGTTAAGGCCCAGCCAGAAAATAGTTACTGTGATGAAAACCCACTGATATCATTTTCTAAAATGTTATGAACATCATGGTTTTTCATTCCAGCACTAGCTCATATTTGGAAGCACTAGAGGTGGATTTCACTGACACTAAGTTAAGCAGGAATCATTAGCATGTGTGATCATGCAATTAGTCATACGATGCTTCAAGAGATCTTATTTTCCCTAAATTATTGAAATAAAGAGGGCGAATGGAAAATGAAGTCTTTTTCTTTAAGAAACAAAATTGTGAAAACTGAGGAAAAGTAAAAAGTTTTAAAAGGAAGACCAGTAGCACATGGAGGTAACCAATAACTTACTAACATATCCCCGGAGACGGCAATTTTTGACTGGCCAAAGAAGTAGCCAATGCCACCCAACAAGTTTGCTATAGCGGCCTTACCAGCAACAATAGATTCAGAATCAAGCTGAAAGCATAGTATCAACGAGTTTAGAAGTCTTTTGTTGCACAATTATATTTAAGAACATTATGTGAAACTTCAATTCTCATGATGCAAATAACTATCTCAATTTCGTTAAATTTTTTAATGTCAGTGTTTGTAACTACTGCATATGTAGGACATCAGCCTCAACTGTCCTACTGAAATGCAAGACACACCCATTAATACCATAAGGGTTTTTCCTTGTGTGGCCAAAAGACAGTAAAGACTCCCAAATTCCCATAGATACAACATAAAATTGAAAATGGCAGACAAGCTCATTAGATTAAGCTACCAGGATGGACTGGCTTATTCTTTTTCACCGTGTCATCCAAAATCACAAGTATATCATAGAACAATACTCAATGTTTCATGTAATTGTATGACTACATATTAATATTTCACTTTCAACATGACATTCAAATGGCAGACACAGTTCAATAGTTTGTAGCATACACTGTCCTGGGAAACTGATTTCCAAAGTACCTTGTCAACCAGATTAAAGCTCTTCTCAAATTTTGTGTCAAATTCTCTTTGTTTCTCCTTCAGTTGATTGGTCAGTGAGGTACCTTGATTATAGAGTAACTAACTAAAAGTTAAGGGCAATATATCATTAACTTGGAAGTCAATCATGAAATGCGCACACTGATATTAGAGAATAGCAGAAAGCAAGATTCTAATTTCTGGTTCTTGACAAAGCCCAAAATTGAAGGAAATATTAGCATTAAGACTTGGAAGAACAACATTGGGATCAACATTTGAGTTCATGACTGTGAAACATCAATTATTCAGTCCTCATGACCCCTTAATGGAAGCCTGACACCAAGCAATTAATTTAATGATTCTCACATTTTCAAGTTTCTCTTAGATGCTTTTGTGTACTCTGTGGAACCCTCTTGTGCTTCTATCATTGTTACTTATCATGATTATACGGTAGACGAACCTGTAAGGCTGCTGACACGTTCTTCTATTCTTGAACTTTCCAAACGAGTTCCAGATATGAAGGCAACATCTGTCCTGAAAGGAGCCCTAGCAGAAATCTGCATAACAATGGGAAACCACAGGACAATGTAGATGAGAAAGAAAAATCAAGAGTGAAAAATAACGATCGATGATTAGTTAGACTAAAAAAGTAGTACTCTTGACCACCAGGTACCTGAAAAACTAGAATATTTGGAGAATCAGCAGACGTGTCAGGTAGCTGCAGTTGACCAAACTTCCTTACCTACAAACATGGAAGCGAAATCCAGGTATTCAAGGCAAGAATTGTAGATATTAAAAAGCTGAATTTTTTTTTCTGGATATATAATAAATGTGTCATGAAACTCATATATACTTGTAGCCCAAGATTCTCCTGAACAAGATCTGATAAGTTATGAATATGAGGCGTCTTAAAACCAGCATAATGAACTTCCAAATCGTCCTGAAAAGGAAACACAGAGAAGTAATGGATCAGTATTGGAGCCTTCAACAATATACATCGATTGAAAAATGAGTAATAACGCAGATTAGGTGGAACCAGTGACAGAACAAGCCATAACTTTGGGGTGGCTGTGACCTAATGATGGGGGTGAGTTAGGATAGGGTGGGCTGGGTGGATGTGATGGGGAAGTTATTAGAGGTTTTCCATTTTTTCCCCTCATGCTTTAAAGATTTTTCTACTTTTTCCTATTTGTTCCTAATTTTCACGTTGGCTCTAGTCTAGCACATGTGAACCTATCTTTGCTCTGTCCCTGGCCGGAACTAACATTGAATTGTCCAAGAGACATGAGGTGAAATTTTATCAAAATACTCCGCCTGTAAGAAAGAATATGTATTTATCCACAAACTCAACCAGATTATTAATTATTTTGAGCTATTAGTTAACACGAATACCACAAAGAGCACGATACTCTGGCAGCATTCAATGGATCTTATGTTAAAGAGGTAGACCAGGAATACGTCCATGGAAATATATTTCCTCATCATAATTCATATGACTTTGTCCTTCAAAATAAAAGATATACTTTTTTTTTATCTTTACCGTAACAGTCTCTTCATAACATTACCAGTGATTTTAAATGTAGCTGCCAACTTCCAACATCCATCCGTGAACCAGAAGCAAGAAGAGAGTTCTCATGAATGTCCAAGGTATCTCCACCTACATTTAGAGTATTTCCATCTTCATCGGCCAAATAGAAAAAGAGATGTGCACTTCTTGAAGCTTCCTCATTCCCTTTAGATCTGGAAGCATGATGAAAAGAAGTCAATGGAATTCATGTAGAAAGAATGCATGGGCAATTCCACCTATTGTTAGAAACAAAAAAGGCCACAGCCCTCCCCCCACCTAGGAAGGGTAAACGCCCAATAGAGAAATGAAAAGAAACTCTATGCAATTCTCTTCATTTTACATCAGCATACTGGTAAGTATAATCCTCACACCGTCCAATCAATCCTAAATTCACCTCACATTATGCCTATACCCTGTCCATTTAATAAAGCAATTGTTCCAGAATTAAGCCATATTTACTTGTGGTTCTGCACATCAATTTGAACTGCCCAATCTCCGCCAAAGCCACTGTCTTCACCCTTGGATTTCAAGAAACTTGTTCCCAAGTTCATGTCCTGGTCAACAATGACTTGATGTCCAAAACTGCGCCCATCATGTTGTGCCCAACCATATTTACTCAGATCATCAGAATCTTGGCAAACATGCCGCATGAAATACCTCCCATCCTTCATACCCATCCACATTAACCCGGCTATCAAAGACCGGGGAGTCCTGCAAGGTGCAACAGCTATAATTACCACCACATCATTCGCAAAGTCTAAAATACATAAAAGAAAAAGCAATGCATCCGTCAACATAGTGAAATGCGATAAAGTGCAAGATCGTCCATATCAAGAAACAAATGTTGATCAACAATTTCACCAGGTGCCTAGTTTTAGTGACAAGAGTAACAAAACTTACTACCAAAACATAAATTTATGCTCAAAATTCCCGACACAACCTACAATATCAACTAAATGAACATGAATTCTAAACAAACAATTCAAGAAAAGAAATTTATGATCGGCAATGCAAAAGGCATACCTAGCCCGGATTCCGAGATAAACGTTCGGGCGATATGTTCCCCAATACAAGCTCTCCTTGTGCTCACCTTGAAACTGCCACAACCGGTAAAATGCACAATCAACTCACATAATTCACACATTACATAGTCTGATAGTCAACGAAGAAAAATCGAATACCTGAGGGAGGTCCATGAGCTTTGGAGCCGGGAAGGGCGTGACGACCCTCGGCGTCTGAGCTTGTTCGGCATGGTTCATGAGGTTGACGATCAAATACAAGACGGCGAAGAAGGCGATCGCGCTCAGCCCCAGCAGGACTTTGAGATCGACGTTGAAAATTCCGATTGAAGTTTGATTTCTGCCTCTGCCTCTGCCTCTGCCTCTGCTACCTCTCTGCGGCCGAAGTTTGGGAGTTGGGCGGAGAGGAATGGCGTCTCCGTCAATGCCGTCTCTGGAGGAGCTGACTCTGCTCCGAGAGCTTCTCCCAGTTCCGGCCATTTTAGACTTTCACTATCCGTTATCTGTTTCAACTTCCAAGTCTCGACTGACTGAGAGAGGTGTGTAAAAAATTGGGGGGTGTTGTAAATGGAAATTAATGGGCCCAACTTCTTGGCCCACTAATTTGGGGCCAAAACTCCAAGGGACTTTGAAAACTCGGCTCACAAAATTTCATGTGTATGTTAAAAATACGAAGGTGGCAAAACCCTTTTAGGCGAGGAAGATCGGGATGGCTTGGAAGGTCAAGCTGATGTCGTAGGATTGGAGGAGTGTAGCCCAATTTCTTTATTTCTAACTTGTTTTTTTCACGTATGTGGACAAAATTTGACTGTCATATCAGCAAAAATATAAGTAAATGTATTGCTACATCATCATTTAACGCTCAAACTGATATTTTGACTAACGGATGTATAAAATTAAAATAAAAAATAATAAGAGATGTATGAGATTGAAATGTTTTAAAGATGTTTATAAAGTTGCAATTGAATACAAACCTGAGGATGTAACATATAATCGATGAACCATATGTTGATACTTATCGTGCAAGAAAAGCTTCGAATCTTTGGATTCTCTCGTTATGACTATTCACACTTCTTCGTCCTCACGTAACTTATACCATACAGATAGAACTTAGAAGTAGCAAAAGAAATTCAAACACGCAAAGATTTCAATCTGAACGAGTTTATGCTCGACAAGCATAGCTGCATTTCCTTTCTTATGTGTCTCGTCCTGCTTAGGGGCTTTTGGACGTCTCATCAATCGGAACCAAAGCTTGATATGTTATAACCCATCAGGGTCAAGTTCTTTACCATGTGGTTGTATTTTGCGGACCAGTACGCAGCTGCTGAAGCAGCCTTCTGTGTCACGCTCTGGACTTCAGGGTAGTGGTCCATCCACAACTTTGAAGATTGGTTTAAGAGATGCTGCTTATATTCGGTAGCTGCAGAACGAATATCCGTGCGTGTGTCCCCAGTTTGAGCATCCTTTACTAATCTTTGGGTCTGTTCCCATTTTTTCTGGATAAAACTGCGAGCTTGGCTCATAACCTGCTGAGCGAAACTGGGAGGAGCATGCTTATCGAACTTGGTGACTTGATCCACCTGTGCTAAAACATAAAAACATCACTTAGTTCTACAGCTTTTGAATACTAAGAAAAAATCTTACGAGATAGAGATCTATCAAGAACCCAATGCATAATTTTGACAGGTCTATTCGTAATGATTATATAGTGCATTGCTAATCCCACTTTGTAGTCTATTTCTTCCTCAATCCATCAGAATTTTAAAGTCCCTCGCACAAACATAGCTTAAGTTTTCACCATGTTATCCAAAATATCAAAATGATTATAGAACAGTAATTCTGTAACTATTGTAGATATTCCCACTTTCAATGAAAATACATTCTACCAGGTGCATTATACTACGAAGATGATTTCTGAAATACCTTGTTAGACAGATTAAAGCTCTTCTCAAATTTTGTGTCGAATTCTCTTTGTTTTGCCATCAGTTGACTGGTCAGTGAGGTACCTACATATTACAGAGAAAGGAAAAATAAGTTAAGGAGGCCATGGATGATGTCCCAATTGGGAGTCACTTCCATGAAATCGGGAAAATCAAACACAAGAAAAGCAGAAAGTACGATTGCAATTTGTGGTACTCGAAAAAACCTAAAATTGATGGTAAGGTTATCAATGATTTGATGATTTCTGATTGTGAATCAGCTGTTTCTGATTCAGTCCTAAAGATCCCTTATGGAAAGAGTATAAATTCTTTAATTTGTTTGAAATATTTTCTCTTTCACATTTATGAGTGTCTCTTGTATACTTTCGTATACTCATTGGAACCCATGTGCGCTTCTATCACCGTTATCAAGATCAAATGGAAGAGGAACCTGTGAGGCCGCTGACACGTTGTTCTACTCTTGAACTTTCCAAATCAGTTCCAGATATGTATGCAAAATCAGTCTTGAATGGTATCCTTGCGGAAATCTGCATAAGAAATGGGAAACCACAGAAGGAGGTAGATGGGAAAGTACAATTGATAGATTTCACTAATGATCTATGAAAACTAAGATGTTTCCCCACATAACCAAATACTCTACAGGCTTTACCACCATGATTACATACCTGAAAAATTAGAATATTTGGAGAATCATTGGATATGTCAGGTAGCTGCACTCGACCAAACTTCATTACCTAGAAACATGGCAGTGAAACTCTAAGTGGTCAAGGCAGGTAATACGATAAATATTTACGCTGAAAGTTCTTCCTAGATATATAACAAAATAATGGCATGAAAATGTCACATACCTGTGGTCCAATATATTCCTGGACAAGATCAGATAAATTGTGAATATGAGGCATCTTAAGACCAAAATAATGAACTTCCAAATCATCCTGGAGAGAAAACACAGAGGAAGTATGCCACATATCAGTACTGAAGGCCTTAACAACACACATCTACTTAAAAATGATTAAGGACATGGATCATGGAATTGACGGTGAAATTGGGCATAGATAAACACTGGACAGTGAGAGAGCATTTGGTTTTGTCCAGAAAACTGACGAATTGGTCAGATTATTTGTTAGTGTTAGCCATAACCTTAAAGTAATTAGTACAGAGACCATGGTACTCTATGGGAGTCCACTTTTATGTCATGGAGGTAGACCAAGTGTACTTGGTGGTTCATGGAAACAGATATTTCCTAGTTTCCACCGTTATATGACATTTTCAATAAATACATTTAAAAAAAAAAAACATTTGAACACTACAATGACGATTCCTTCCTAACATTACCAATGATTTTATATGTAGCTGCCAACTTCCAACATCTGTACGTAAACCAGATGCAAGGAAATAATTCTTATGAACGCCCAATGTATCTCCACCTAAAGCTAGAGCATTTCCATCTTCATCAGCCAAATAAAAAAACAGATCCGCATTTGTCCGAAATTCCCCATTCCCCTTAGACCTGTGATTGACGCATGATGGAAAGTGTCAATATAAGATTCATGAATAGTGAGTGACTAAAGCAAATGTTACCGAACAAAGTAACTTGTGGCTGTTTACTTTCGGCTTTGCACATCAACTCGAACTGCCCAATCTCCTCCATAGCCGCTGTCTTCCCCCTTAGATTGGAAGAAACTTGTGGCCAAGTTCATGTCATGGTCAACAATGACTTGATGTCCCAAGTTTTGGTCATTACGATGTTTCCAACTATGTATGCTCAGCTCATCAGAATCTTGGCAAACATGGCGCAACAAATATCGCCCTTCCTTCATACCAATCCACATTAATCCGGCAATCAAAGATCGACGCGTCCTGCCAGGGAAAACAGCTTATAATTACCACCACCACCTAGTCATTTGCCACCCACAAAGTCAAAATTAACAGAGCAGCCTAGTTCTAGTGCTTGGAGTAACACAATTACTTCCAACTTAAACTTATATGCTCAAATTCACTGCTGAAATACGCAACGAATCGCAACAACAAAGACAAACCTGGCACGGATTCCGAGATAAACGCGAGGGCGATACGTTCCCCAATACAAGCTCTCCTTGCTATTCTCCTCATCACCTTCAAAAAACTGCCACACCACCCCAAAATGCAATCTCAGTCTCAATTTCTGACCTCTCAATAAACACACGCAACAATCGAAAACAAAAATTCGAATCGCACAATACCTGAGGGTGAGAGGATTCCATGAGCTTTGAGGAAGCAGTGATGGGCGTAAGAACCCTAGGACCTGGAAAACGGTTTAAGAGGTCGAGGATCAAAAGCATGGCGACGAAGAAGGCGAACACGCCAAGCCCTAGCGTGCGTTTGAGACCGACGGAGTTGAAAGTTCCGACTGAGGTGCGGTGGTTTCTGGTTCTGGAATCTCTGCGCGGGGGCATCAATTTGGGAGGCTGTGTTTGACGGAGATCAACGCCGTCGAAGTCATCGTCGTCCTTGGCATGATCTCTGTGGGATTTGGCTCTGCTTCGAGCAATTCTTTCACTTCCTGACATTTTACTTTGCTTGACCCAAAGACTCAAAAGTCTGATTGCACAAGTGTAAGAATTCGGTATCAGTATGATTGAGTCCGACTACGTCTTTGGGAAACCAATGCTCAAATACCATGGGAATTTCAAAAAGGTTCCGCTCAATTTTTCACGTACCGCCACTAAGCCACGTGTCCTGTTGTATCATTATTTTATTTTATTATTATGATCTTCTTAAAATGATAATCTCCAAATCTCTTCCACCTAAGCCTCATGACCCACAAATTCAGACATTTGAAATTTAATTAAACGGCTACAAACAGGAGGTCCCATTAAAAGTTATAATAACTTCAGCCGTTTGATCAAATTTCAAAGGCCTGGATTTATGGCTCATGAGGATTAGTTGGAAGGGATCAAGAGAGGATCACTTTCCATCTTCTTAAGCTAATTGAACCAGGTCTTGTTTGATATTGTTATGCTTTAAAAAAAAAAAACATTGCTTCTGTGGTGGTGCTGGAATAATAAACTATTATAAAATAAAGTTGTTGAGTGTTTCTATAAAGTGCTTTTAACAACAACAAAAAACAGTGTGTGAGTGTTTGGTAAATTTTTATATAAATTGATATGAATATGTTAAATGACTAAGAAGGATTGGTATTTAATGTGATATAATAATTGTCAAAGACAATAATGTAGAAGTAAATATTGTAATATTAAAAAATGTGGGGGTATACTTGCCATTGAAAATTTCATTAAATTGACATTGATTACTATGCTTTAAAATAAAATTTAAAAGCATGATAGACCTTGCTTCTGATTTTCTACTGTCATTGATAGCAGTTTTAAAAAAAAAAACACTTTTTTTTTTTGTTTTACAAAACACATTTGATACTCCAGATTTTTTAAGAAGTTTTTTTTTAAAAGCACCACAATCTCAAACCAACCCTTAAAATATCGATATATGTGGAAATATCGATGCAAATATAGAAGTATCGATATGCAAAATTTATGAAAATATCAACGGAAATTATGGTCAAGTCTCTTTAACAGTGTTGTTTCACTTCACATCACACTATTGCTAGTCTATTATGAGACTTAGTTCATTTCCCCACCCTTTAGTGTATATAATATCGTTTGTTCAAAAATCGGAGATGTTCTACCTGATCTCGAACATGATGTACCCCTAAAATTGAGGGCTTTATAGATCAGAATGTTGGAAAAATATGGTCTAATTGCTATATTAAATCACATGAAAAATAAAGAAATAATTCATGCAATTATATATCAAAGTAATGCACGCACATGAGTAACCAATGTTAAACAAACATGACATAATGGATTAGAAAAACCTGGAAATACGATCGAGGCGAGTGTTAGACACTATGTCCTTAAGATAAGTTTACGCCCCACTACGGTGCTCATGGTTGATCGGCGCATGTCTCCCAAGATACAACGACCACGTCCTTGTAATAGTAGCACTCCAAATCACAGGGCTCTATGAACCACAATTGTGTTGAAAACCCTCTCATATAAACTCAATAAGACTCTAATATTTAGTGCACTCTATGTATGATTATGTAAACAATGAAAAGTTCTATTATGATTATAGGGGGCTTCCCTATTTATAGAATGTGAGATACCTCTTTGGAAAGCATGTAACCGTTCATGAAGAGTTAAAAGTTGCAACACTTCATTTAAGTAAACATATCTTTCTACCAAAAGGCTCCACTTCTAATTTCCATTCAATTAATAAATTTAATATAATAATATTATTATTAAATTTTCCAACAATCCCTCACATGAATGGAAATTGACTCAACACTATGCAAATGACAATGCAGACACTAGAGAGAGAATTCAGTAGGAAAAGTACTGCATCGGGATAGGTGGCTTTTGGCTTTGAACCTTCCGTAGTGAATTACTATCAGATTTACTTGGCTAATCAATGAAAGCGATGTCTTAAACTGCTCAGCCGTTTGTGTACACCAAGAAATAGTAATCACACAATACCCTTCCAAATACCCCGTGGTTGCTTGGTTGTGTTCATTTTGGCCCTGAACAATTCTTGGTTTCTCATGAGTGCTTTTAGAGAACTAAGCCCTTCAAAAAATTCTCATAGGAACGGCCTCATTCCTCACTCAAGATAGGTGACTTCCCATTAAGAGTATCATGCAATACCCCACTTGTTATTTTCAAGTATAGGAATCATTAAAAACAAAATTTATCCTAAATACGCTGCAGATAGCACTGTTTCATCATAGGACATGGGTAGGAGATTATCTCCGCAGTGCTCCCATTGAATCATCCACAATTCGGTTGTCTCTTTGAACCTAGATCTTGGGATCTCCAGTCAGCTAGGTTGGGTTGCCATTATGGCGATTCTTAAGACGTAGGCTTTTAACCCATTCCCCTCGATGATACAACTAACTCTCTAGTCAAACCTTTAAAAATTGGTACCACTAGGTTGACTACTCATTATATGGCCATCACAAACTTTATATCCATACATGGAAATTATTTCCTTTGAGAGTAGTTGTTTTCCAAAGTAATTCCTCCAAACATGCTTTCGGACTTGATAAGTAATTTGCTAACACTTGAGTAAACTCCCCCACATTTAAGGTATTTATAAGAAAGTCCCCAACCTTGTCATACCTTAAACAATTACTCATTACAAGATATGACATTTTGATTGTCTCATTCAAGTAGCAAATTATATTTCCATTTCTCGAAAATAGCTAAGCCACCTCCATAATTTTCTCACATTATGGTTGCTTTTTAATGCTGTTAATTACTCACTCATCAATCTTAAGTAGGAAACTATGAAGATAGTCTTTCTTTGTCTATCTTCAATTGTTAGGGATTTGTCTGTAGAACTTACACAGTTTCCACGGTGAGCCTCACCCTAGAGTGCTTAAACCTTTCAAAGTAGACTTTGGCCCCCTCAACTGAAGCGTCATCTTCAAGACGAATAACTCAAATAAAATGAGTTCATGCTTTACAATTTAACTGAGGACAACATCACTACTGATTGTCACTACTCAAAATCAAATTTCATCGTCTTACCGTGACAAACATGGTAGTACAACATTGGATATTACTCCTCTTTCTACTCATAACTCTTCGTAGTACAACATTGGATATACAATGGAGAAATACAAATCTGCAATTTTGATATGCCAAACGATAATAAATGCATTTCAGACATGGATTTTATGAATACACACATAAATCTGATAAATATATGCATATTACTAGTGCATTTCTTAATTAACATTTGGTATGCACCTGTGTGAAATAGGCAGTTTGGTCACTCACCCAAGATCCGTCATAATTTTTCCCTCTGAAAAGATTTTACAAGTATAATCTTCTAAACATTCCCATCATACCCAAGTTCCTTCCAACCCAGAATTGGATTGGCATCATATCATTCATTATATACATATCTTCTAATAGCCATGTATATATATGCATTCCAAACATTCCAAATCCTTTTGATCAGTCTTGAAGAAAAATTTGGTTTCATAAAATCACCTTTGAATCTGACAATAATGAAACCCATGCGAAAATCAAAATCTTCGATCATCTGTATCATGCATACCTAGTTCCTGTGGGAATGAATTGAAAGTTTATGATACAGACATTTTGCTCGGCAACCGCCAACCAAACTGATCAAGGCATCTGTTGAGAAAAGTCATTGGGGATGCCTAAATATCCACTGGTCTGATCACAAACCATCTGACCCTCCCTTGCAGTCAACCAATATGACTTTCTATTGCAATGTGGCAATGCCCATAAAAAAATTCGTCTAGGAAGTTCATCTATTCGACTTATATCAAATCCTTTTTAATTATACCCAGATTTACAGTGTTGCGTACAGTCCACAGAAACATATGTTTATTTCTCACCTAAATCAGAAACTAACCAGAGTAAACTCACAGTATAATGCCAAGAAACGTTCAATTCTTAAAAGAAGACAATTATGCTATCAGTATTATATATAGGCAAAATTGTCAAATAAATGGCGACATGCATGCAACTAAAACGATGCAACTTTTCAATCAATACGTAAGCCCCTTCATGCGTAACTATTAAATAGAATATATATATAAATGATTGTTACAGAGAAAGAAATTCAGTTTCTCAAATCAACCTTTGTTAATCAAATATAGCAAATAAACCAAAACCTTATTTCTCACCTTTGTGTAAAAATGTGAACAAAATAAAGGGTAAAGCAAATAGTACCAGAATTGACTTTTTAGTGTAAAAATGTGGTTTTTCGTTAAAGTGAACAGTACCTGAAGCTTTTCGTTAAAGTTCTCTATTATATATAGGCAAAATTGTCAAATAAATGGCGACATGCATGCAACTAAAACGATGCAACTTTTCAATCAATACGTAAGCCCTTTCATGCGTAACTATTAAATAGAATATATATAAATGATTGTTACAGAGAAAGAAATTCAGTTTCTCAAATCAACCTTTGTTAATCAAATATAGCAAATAAACCAAAAACTTATTTCTCACCTTTGTTCATCTTCTTTATGCAGCACAAGATTCCTGAAACATGTTCTCAACACATACCTATCAACTCACCGAACACCAAGATATATATATTCATAGATTTTTGCAGAGTTACAATTCATCCAACAACAACAACAACAAAGCCTTTTCCCACTACTCAAATAGTAATTGGACATTCTTGAATCTTTGGAAGCAGAACTCATTGTCATCGGTACGACGATACGATCAACGTCTCTTCCTCTCACTACAGCTTAGGCTCCGCACCAGTTTAGGCAGACAGCAATATTGTGCAAACTGTGTAGCGTTTCTTGTCCTGCTGGGATTCGAATTCGTTTTCGGAACTGTCACACTTCTGAAAACTATGTCCGCTACAGACTCATACGATAAACTTTTATTTGCTGAATTTTGTGGCAGGTCGAAAATGGAAGGTTCGTCTTCTGATCCATCACTGTAGCTCTCATGGAACAATTCAATCAGCTGCTTTTTCGCGTCAGTTTTTATTTCATGGATCGGAGTGTTGCTTGCAGATGGGGTAAGATCTGCATAAAATAAAATAAAAACCAAACGTCGAACTCGACATAACATTTTCTGAGGTGATTGTAAAAATATTGGTGAATTTTACTTGATCTTAGTTCTTACCACCATTGACACTGAAGAAATCTTCAAGATCAGATTCTAACTCTTTCCCACCTACAAAGTAACAAGTATATACTCAAAACAGTAAAATTCGATAAAATCAAAGTTTTCCGGCTGCAAGTACATGATAGCCATGAATTTAGCAGGTCAAGTTAGTATGGAAATACTTGGTTCTTGAAAACTGCTCGCACGGGGGATCGCGGTACCAATGGAGTTTTCTCGAACAGGGCGTTCAATCAGGATGCATTCTGTCCGGGAATCGCTTGAACATTTGAGATTTGAAGCAGAGTCATGGGTCTTATGAACTGGAACACAATTTCCCATGTCTTCAAGAAGATGTGGAGGGTTTGTTACATGGTTGGTTTTGTATTGTTTGGCTCAACTAGAATCTGGTGAACAAGTTTATTGGTCTTGAAAGCTAAGCATTGGCTTTTGCAGTCGTTGGGTCCAACCATGTAAAATCGTTAGCATTTGAGCAACGGTCACTTTCCAATCAATGAAAGCTTTTGTTTACTTGTAGGGCATCGATTGTGGGAGGTGCTAGGTAGTGCTTTCCTAAAGTTTGAGTTCCTTGTGTAGGGAGCTTTCTTATGGATTGTTCCGAATTGGATCAGTTTTTGCCAACGACGGAATCATATTCTCGCAGAGTGTCCTATAGCGAGAGAAATATGTTTTCTCACTGAATTTTTTCGCTAAAAGACCACTTTGTTGTAGGGAGTACTGGCCATTGTTTGCAGTTTACATCACAGATTGTCATTGCTGTGTACATGAACCTGATTATTTCGGTTTCCAGGATCTTGGAATAGGATATACAACTTAGAAAAGAAAGTTTTCAAGTCGCATTATAACTCTCGAGTGGATTGGAGCGTAACACATTGTTCGCCGGTCTTATGGATTGTTCTGAATCCATGGTGAGTTGCAGCACAAATCGATTTGGTGGTTTGTGTTTAAAGGTTGACGATCGACCACAAAACTAGGACTGAATCAAGTAACAGTACTATATACAATTGGCATTTACAAGCCAAGTTTCTTTGGCCTCAAATATGTAGAAGATCCCTTGTGCAAACCTGGCATCGAGACTTGCTGCTGCTGCTTTGATCTCTTTTCCCTCTCCTTCCGCTTGCTTTCTTTCTCTTCCTCCGCTTGAGTCTTCCTCAGGTTCTCCATTTCCTCCTCCATCGCTGTTTTCTCCTCCTTTTGTCTCTTCTTATGCTCCAACATCGATGTATCTGAATCCTTAACAGAGAAGAACATGGGCCCCAACTCGGCCAACCACTGCGGCTCCACCGCTGTGGCACACTGCATGTACTCCTTTGCCGTCAAAATCAGTTCATGATAAACCACATAATCTGGAGTGCACCCCATACCATAAAGAGCACTGCTCGGATGTAAATGGCATGGCATCCCGGTCCTGCAGTTCACATACTCCCCAACTCCCTTCAATCTTGCAGAATTGTGGAAGTACGAGGAGCATATGGCTTTTCTCACAAGATCAGTATCGGGCCAACAGGATGTTAGAGGAATTTTTAGCGTCTTCAGGATCTCCAGCAGTTGGGACCTCACCTCTCTAGCCTTTCGTAAGCCTTTAACATGCAAAAAATGATCTCCACACCAGTCCCCCCGATACTGATGTTGTTTCCACTGCTGGTAGACATTATACAGCGTCAAGTGGTCAGATTCTGGAACAGAGAACTTCTCCCTTGCAGCATCGCTCTCCTCTGCCCTATCTTTAGGCCTAAAGAACACTGATGGCACCGAAAGCATAGACACAATAGTCAGAACCTCATCCAAGCATCCAAGCTGATCGCCCATCAATAACATCTTAGCTAGTGGGGGGTCCAATGGGAACTCCACCATTTTCCAGCCTAGTTCAGTTAAGCCTCCGACATTGTTCAGAGCACCTAAGACCCACAATTGGTACATAGAGTTGAGAATATTGTCCTGGGGAGGTGGGTCCATGAAATCAAAGTCTAACAAGTTCTCGACCTTAAGACTCTTGAGCAACAACACTACATTACCAAGGTTAGTCCTCTGAATCTCTGGCACAGGACTAGGCAGCAATTCATTTAGGTATGCATTCTCCGTGTACAGCCGATAACATGTCCCAGGCCCAGTTCTACCAGCACGCCCAGCACGCTGGTCAGCAGCCGCACGACTAACAGGAAACACTTGAAGAGCATCCATACCCATTCGAGGATTGTATACCTTCATCTTACCATAGCCCGTATCGATCACGTAATATATTCCATCCACAGTCAAAGAAGTCTCAGCAATGTTGGTTGCTACAATGCATTTACGAGCCCCATCCTCAGCTTTTTGAAATATCTTTGCTTGCAAATCAGCAGGCAACTGTGAATATATAGGGAGTATCAAGAGTTTTGGAACTGCTTTTTTGGAGGACGAGATAAGTTGTTCCATCCGCTCGGCAAGCGCATAACAAGCTGCCTCAATCTCATCTTGGCCTGTCATGAAGATGAGGATATCACCGGGAGGGCTCGTGATGTGAATTGTCATGGCCTGCTTCACTGCACCTTCAACATAATCTTCACACGGGGTTTTGCTGAACAAGATATTTACAGGAAACGTTCTCCCAGGAATGTGAAAAATTGGTACACTGCAACAAGATAAATAGTCATACTAAGCAAGCAGAGCAAGTTGATGCGAAAACGATGAGCTTAAAATCACCTCCCAAAGAAATTTGAAAATTTGAAATTAACTAAAATTACCTCCCAAAGAAATTTGAAAATTTCTGAGCATTTAGAGTTGCAGATGTCACAATGAGCTTAAAATCACGACGTTGGGCCACCACTTTTTTCAAAATTCCAAACAGCACATCTGTGTTTAGTGACCTTTCATGGGCTTCGTCCATGACAACTACACTGCAAAAGCAAAAACCTTGGCAGTAAATAATTTTGTGCTGAATGTAAATTACCAGTTAAATTCAGAGATAAAGAGCCTTTCCAAAATTTGGAAACTTTCATACCGGTATTTGTCAAGATCAGAATCTCTGAGCGTTTCGCGCAGAAGTACTCCATCAGTCATGTACTGCAAAAGATTAAAAAGGCAAGATTTAATATAATGATGTAAAGGTTATGACCATAGGTAAGCTGTACTTCTCTATAAAATATGGGCAAATATTGGTTTAAAAAGCAGACAAAAGAATTACCTTTATTATGGTATTTGGCCCAGTCACATCCTCAAAACGAATAGCATAGCCAACTTTATCACCAAGCCCAGTCTCCATCTCTTCACTTACTCTTTTTGCAACACTCATGGCTGCTACACGCCTTGGTTGGGTGCAACCCACTATACCATTTACTGTGTATCCATCTTCATAAAGATACTGTCAACAAAATCAACATAATGAATGCCAGGTAATGGAGTACACCGTTCATATGCATCCACTCTCGTAAATCCAAAAAATGAGAGAGAATTTGATGATACGATATTAATAAAAGCAAACTTACCTGTGTCAATTGAGTTGTCTTTCCAGAACCAGTTTCTCCAACAACAACAATAACCTGATTTTCTCGAATTACCTATCCAATGGATATTAAATCAGGGTTAGAATATAATGTTTAAATATACAGCCTAACCAAGTGGAAGGGAGAGGTCAGAAAACAAAACAACAGCATCACAGGTCACTGAAACTAATTAATAATGACAGTTCGAATTCTCAATGGAAGTGAGAGAATCTGCTAGATATTTATTTCTTTCCAAACCAAACAAAGTATTAGGCACAAACAGATAAACATTATACCTGCAATAACTCATCCCGCACAGAAAATATGGGCAAATATTGTCGTTGCTGTGAGAGTGTTTTTGACAATGCAAAATCACTCACAGCCTCCCCACTCTTCATATGTTGTGCAAACTTCGCATCTTCTTTGAAATCAATTTCACCATCTTCACCTACTGCAGCAGTATCTGCATCAATCTAGCGTTAAAAAAAATGAAATGCTTAGTCCCAAACCTTAATAGTGCAAAGCAAAATTCAGAACTTCCTCATAAGTTCAATATACCTGCTCCGCCGTTTTTTCAACACCAAGGATATCACCCAGTTTGGAACCTGCAAGCTCCCAGAAACGTTGACGTGATTTGTTCTGACTTTGCTTTTCATGAATTTCCCTAACCAGAGCAGACCCTTTGCGTGAAATTATGGCCATATCCGATGTGGGATCCTTTATAGGCATTATGGGCTCTGCTTGTTTGGTAAAAACAACCCTGCCGTCCAGGAAAGGAGGCTTTGTATCTGGGATAACATCATAACAGTAGTAGATATTATAGCAAACAGAGATTTCCATCTTCTAGTCATAAACAGAAAAGCAAATAGTTCATCAATAAAGTGATATGGCTAGTTATGCACTTATGCTATTTTCTTACCATGGACAAGAAGAATGACTCTCCGTTCTTCTTCATCATCAAACTCAGTCTGCACCTCGGTACCTCTAACAGCACCAGATCTTAAAAGTTGACGATCCTCCCACTGAGCATTATCAGCAGTGAGTTGAGACAACTTTTTGCTCTGAGCAAGAGACATCTTAGTTCCATCTTTTCGGACCTGAAAAGAAAAACAAGATATATAGTGACCAGGACAGAAATACAAGCATAGCCAGTACACTTAGGCCAATATACAATCTGACTTAACATAATATGAATAAATTTGGCCACTAAACAAGTTAGACTGAGATAACAAATCAGACAGGTAACAATCAGAGAGATGACTGAAAATTTATTTAAGTACAACTGATGTCAATATTCATCATATTTACAAATGTTACTAAATAAATGTTAGAGCATCAACGATTGGTTCTTTTCTATGACTTTACATCACTCTCAAGTTCACATTCTCAACCAATAGAATATTCACTTACTAGCCTCCTCCACCTTAGGAAGCCATCACAATTACAAGAATAACGAAGAAACTTCCAGTCCCTTAGTCCACTCTCTTTTTAAATAAAAAGCACTGTGTAATACTCATTCATCAACAAAAATATAGTTCAGATAAAACTCTGCAAATTAAAGGAAAATAAAAAACAATGAACATACCAGCCTTTTCGCCAACTCTGCTTCCTTCTTTTGAAATGAAGCATCGTTTGCATAAAACAAGGACGAGTCATCAGTCGTATCAAACATTGTGTTTCCTTCTTCTCTATCATACCTGTATAAGAAGTTTATATGAGTCAAATGAAGTTCAAAACTAAGCTGCCCCGACTAAATCATAACATGAGGTCCACAAGGGAAATACCGTGCAACAACAAAACATTATGTGGGTAGCAACTACTTAAAAGCTGACATGAAATAGTAGGGTTGTTCTAATGATAACGCTATTAAGATGTTTTACTGTTTAACAAAACAATTGTGAAAATTTGTACAAATGATAAGCAAAATTTAGCACAGTCAAGGCAAAATAATATTGACATATTGGTGCTCTACAGGGGATCTCTTTTCCCAGGAAACGACCATCACATTTGATCATCCCCTAAACTTGCTTTTGAGGACATGATTTAAGGTTCATTGAGGAAAAAAAAAACTTATCTGAATTAACTTACCATGCACGATCAGAATTGTATTCCATCTCTTGACGCATGCTTTCAGTAATCTCATATGTGTGTTCTTCGGCCAAATTATCTTCTTCCCCATCCTGCAAACAGGACTATCACTGATCATTGACACAGCCAAAACAGGCAAAAAACCTAATTCAAAAATCTACAAAAACTAACCACAAATTCACAAAGAACATATACCTTGAATGATTGTGAACTTTCTGAAGAAAAAGAAAGTTGATGGGACCTCGCACCATATTTCGAACTTGAAGATTTGACTGAGTATCCAGAAGCACGTATTGGAGCTGGAGAGGGAGAGACATGATCCCAAGGAGAAGCAGCAGAACCTGTTGTAATTCTAACCTGGTTAAATCTAAAAATGAAGATAAAATGAAACCATCTCTATCATAAAGGAAAAATAAATCCAAATTTGTTCTTCTGCAATAAGTTTGATGTTTAAAGATCATACCAGGTGTATGGCCACCTAACCATGGGGAAACTAGTCGTGCATCAGGTGAGGCACCAAGCAGCATAGGTGCCGGTGATGGTTGATGTCGCCTACTGGTATTAGAGTAGTTATCACGTCGTGGTGACTCCTCCCATTCCCATCTCCCATCATCCCAGTCAGATCTGCCTGCAACATTTGCAAATATGGCATTACAGACAGCAATATCCATGTAGTTACATAACTTAAGCTATATCTTATTATATAAGCTACCTCCCACATGCACCTGTGACTGTGACAAATAATTAAATAAAAGAAGCATATGAGAACTCATTATTCTACAGTTTCCAATAATAAGTATAAGGAACCCAATTGTAAGCTCAAAGTATAGGTTCCTTGAAAGGAAAACCTACATAAAAGTTTCCGTACATAAGAGGGATACACTATTAACAAATAAAAATTTTGAAAGTGTAAATTCTGCAATTGTGGCCTCAATGGGCTTTCTTATAATTTGGATATGCTATTTTGGGGTTAATCTATTAGGAATAGGGTTGCATAGTTATGGTTCATTTCCGTGTCTGTCCTCCTTTATTAAAAGAATCAAATAATTTAACAGAAGAAAAGAAGAAGACAGTGCATACCAGGTGTCCTCTTTGAATCTTCATATCTACTCCGCTTTCTTCCATATTCTCCACTATATTCTTGTTCATATCGGCTACCTTCCCTTCGACGATAATAATCGTTACCATTACTACTATATCTTTGTCTTTCACTCCTACTACCATCTTGATACTCTCTTCTCTCACTACCACGGTCATCCCTGTCGTATCTACCCTTGTAATCTCTTCTCTCATTTCCACGATCATCCCTGTCATACTTAGGGGTCCGAGACCTGACGCTGTGGGAACTTCCACTAGGAGACGAAACCTTCAATTAAGAGGCACAGTAAGAAGCATGTCAGAATTTATTTAAGAATAGCATACACAACAGAGGAAATAGCATGTCACAAGTGCGAAATTCTAACATAAACCTCCCAAGAAAACAACAGAGTGGAGCAGAAGATAGATAACTTGTATAATCAAATTGACCAATCAAAAGCACTTTGAGTTCTCATTTACAATTTTCCTCCTCCATATCATTCATATGAGCAGAGTTAAACATAAGATGCTCTTGCCTCCTACATATCTCTCCTTCACAACATAAGAAAAAAAATGCCTAAGGTCAATTCAGCTTTTTTTAATGCCACTCTCATGAGATTCTTCATTTTCTTAAATCTAGCACTATAGTGCTAGTACGGGCCATGTAATCATGGTTCTTACCATATAGAGAATCACAAGTCAGCTTCTAAGTACTAAATAAACAATTTGGTAATGTCTTTAGACACTAAAGGCCAAATTCCTGGATGAGCAATTTCTTGAACAAATATAAATATCACTTGTTGTGATCTAATTTCTAAACAATGACATTAAACAGAAAGACACATAGAGCGCTAGAAGTATGCTTACATCTCCACGCAGATGTTCCCTAGAGTAGCGATTCTCGTGCATATCATCAATTTTTCCTACTTCTGTTACAGTACTTTCTGCAACACAAGGATTACAAAGTGCCTTTTAAGTAAAGAAACATATACTTAGAGAAAAGCATTTGGGACGGAGTAAGATACTATAAGAAAAGTGTACCTGTGCGTGGTGTCTCACTCCCAGATATTTCCCGATATCGCCTCCTAGAGTGACTTCGTATAGCAGTGGGTTCATCAGTACCTTTTTCGTCTGAAATTACAGACTCTGATTTTTCGTCTTCCTCCATTGATGAGACAACATTAGCACCTCTTTCTCTTGGGGTCTTGAATCCACCGTTGACCTTAGACCCTTCCCGTTTGGCAATAGCAAGGACATCTAACCCTGTTCCATCATAAATCAAAATTAGAAGGAAGGCCCCTAACAATACTACCACTTGCATTGGAGGGAGGCAGGGCACTGATTCCACAAAATTTCACAAACATAACAAAACACATGAACAAGGATAGAAACTCAAAAGTACGGAACATGTTAAAGACTAAATCTTACCCAGGAGAGATTTCCTCTCTGGAGGTCTAAAAACAACTCTATCCTTCCCAGGTACAAATAATCCCCCATCGCTATTCGCCTCAGGTTCCAACGTCGCCGTTGTCTTGTCCAGGTCAATAGGTTCAGTGTGACCTCGTTTCTACACATAACATCACAAAAATTACGGAATTAAAATGTTAGTAAATACAAAAACAACTCTACTTTCTAGCTAAATCCCACGAATCGGATACTAACCTCCATGATAATCAGGCGAACAAACACTAAAATCGAACCCGCCGAGCAATGAGGGCACCTGCAAATACAGCAACAGTGAAATCAGAAACAAATTTCAAGTCGTAAAGCACATAAAAACAAGATTTTGCAATTTCAAATCTCCGGAAAATTGTAATACCAGTGGCGAATGGTTCCAGAATGCGAACTGAACTGAATTCGAACAAAACCCTAGAAATTTCTAGCTTCGAATTCGGACGCCGTGAATCGAGTCGTTCCCCAATTGAAGTTTTGGAGAGGGGGAGAGAGAGGGACGTACGTACCTGTGGAAGAAGAGGCCTGCGAGAGTAGTGTTTCGTCGGAGTTTTTGGAGGGGTTTCAACTTTCAATCTGTAGTTTTAAAGAAGAAGACAAATGGCGGCGACTCCACCGACTTTCGTTTCAGGTTCTACTCGTCCCGGACCTCCCTACGGTTTTTTCTTTTTCTTTTTTTTACGTGCGAGACAAAACGGGTTTCTATTTTTCGTTTATTTTTTATTTTTAAATTTATTTTTCACTTTTTGCGAGATGTGGGTTTCCGGGTTTGGTTTGGTTTTAGTTTGTGAGAAGGATCCGATCTCCAAGTTCAAATACATGGGCCTCCAAAATGATTTGAGACTTTTTGTGACTTTTTTTTTTGGTCAAGGACTTTTTGCGACTAATTTCGTACAATTGAACACTGACTTCCGAATACTTCTTTCCGTAATTTAAATGATTTGTCAAAAAAGTGTATAACTTTCGTCCATGATATATGTCCATGTGACATGGATAAACTAGTGAATCGAAACATACTACTTAATATATCAAACACGAATTTTTCAGTTTTGACAAATAATGGTTTAAACTTTAACATGAGAAATTAAGGTTGATGTTTCTATGTAAATGGTGGTTATAAAGACTGGAGTTTGATCGAAAATATTTGCCAAACTGAGATAAATGTGGCTTCTCCACCGGTGATGTATATAGGGGACTTACTAGTGCCTTCCACCAATCACATGACCACTAGGAAGAGAAAGGCTGCCCACATAAATGATTGTGTCGAAGAAACTTGGTAGACCACATATTTGATTCAAGCATATAACTTATGTTTTTTGCAGGAAACACTTCAAACACTTTTGTAGTTCAAAAATATTTCATATATAAGCGCTTTTAGTTATTTTTAAAGCACTTCCATACGAGTTTTTATTGTTTCGTACACTTTGCAATAAGAAAGGGTGCCATGAATGATTTCTTGCAAACATCCTTGTCACAGACCACCAGCCACCCGTGCGACGAACTCACACCATTGAGCGCATTCAAAGCCTTCGAACACATTGTGTAAACCTTTCTCCGCAAGGCTAAAGATGCAGAACTGATCAGTAGTACTACTAGTACCACTTCGCAGCCACGGTGCATCAGCCATGGGGATTGAGGAGGCAACGCCAACGCCACGGCTGCAGAGGCATATAACTTTGCAGCGGTTTTACAAGATGTACAAACAGCTTTAAAGCGATGGACATCGACGAAATTAGTTGAATCAAGGATTTTCAAGATCAACTCCGACAGTTCAGGTTGGAGCTCAGACCACTTACTAATGTTTGGTAGAGACGTTCTAGTAGTAGTAGTCGTCGCGTTGGTGCAATGGTACTCGCTTGAAAACCCCCCTCCTTTTGGTGCAAGGATAAAGAGTTTTGCATCAGCCATTACTCCAACATATCATAGTCTACAGGTTCGGATTCAATCGGTTCGATTTATCACCAAAATCGAAAATCAAACCTAAAGTATTGTTCGGTTTTTTTTTTTCGGTTCGATTTAGGTTTGGTTCGGTTTTAATGTATTATGAAGCAAAATTTATTTGTACATTAAAACCATAATAAATTAGGAGCCGAGTTTTTGTAGTTTCCGTATAGAATTAGGAGGAAGTTTGTACCCACAGTGGGTTGGAAGAGGATAACCTACCCTACAAATAGGGAAATAGTTTGAACTCGAAACACAATGAGCTGAAAAGAAAAATTCTAACCACTAAGACAATTCACCGCTTGCTATCTCAATCTAATTTTTTAGGTTGAATCAAATCATGTGGTGAACGAGGAAAAAAAATAACAGTAGGAAAAATTGAATTAAGAATTTGTGAATGTACATTATACAACGCATAAATTGAGGGGGGGGGGAAGGGAGAAAAGTTACATTGTTATTACAAGCAAACTAGAAATTGGCAGAAACTAGACATTTCAAATTACAAAATGTAGCCAATTCTTAATTATCATTTTTACACAAAAGGAAAACAAAATAATGTGTAATAAAATTATGCTATGGGGATTGGCTTGACTTCCAAAAACTAAATGGGGTTCTTCATCAACAAATTGATTCTTCAAAATAAACCTACCACAACCTATCAAAATCCACCATCTGACAAAAACTAAATCTTCAAATTCATCACGTGAACGTCAAACTTCATGACTATATTCAGAGAAATGATTTCCGCACTCATGTTTTCACCCTCTGCATTCCTCTTGTTTTTGACCTTTGATTATCCACTAACTTATATTAAAAAATATAGAAGCTCAACAAATAGAGAGGAGTGTAGCAGAATGAAAAAGGATGTGCGGAAATTATCTCCCAACTTATCTCCCAACCGTGTATACGTATCGATCCTCACGTTCCAATCCTTTCAAGATTTTCAGAGACGGATTTCATCCTTGGCCTAACCTCAGGGTCCGGCTCAGTGCATGCAAGGGCTACATGGAAAGCTGCAAGTACCTCCTTTTTGGCATGCACTTCCTGTAGCAACACAGGGTCTACCATATCCGACAAAGGGTTTTCATCCTCAAATCCCTTCCTCACCCACCTCACTAGGTCTGGGACCTCGACCGAAGTTGACGTGGTCGGAGAGAGCTCCGGGGACTTCCCCGTGAGCAATTCAAGCAACACAACTCCGAACGAGTACACGTCCCATTTTTGGGTGAGTTTGCTTCCCGTGACACGGGCCTCCGGGGCACGGTAATTGTTTGATCGCTCTGTTTGTACTGGTTTCATGTAAGGCAAAGCCCCGCCCATGAAGCCACCCGAGGAGGGGTTGTTTCCTGTGATTTCGATAAGCCTACTGAGTCCGAAATCTGAAATATAGGCTTGAGATTCGTTGTCGAGAAGAATGTTGGAGGGTTTAATGTCACCGTGGACAAACTTTCTGGGGCTGCATTCGTGCAGGTAGGCGAGGCCTCGGGCTGTTCCCTTGGCGATCTTTAGCCTCGTTGTCCACGAGAGGCTTGATGATGACTGACCGTTTCTCCCTGCACATATTTAATTCAAAATTTTCAGTTTCAATAGCTTTTAAGTAAAGGAATTGTATGACAATTGCAGAAAAAGGGAAATGCAGAAGAATTGCATTAGAATCGACGTTATCCACTCGAATTATGACATGGTAGTTGCAGTGGCTCCATGCCACCAAGGAAACTTGAAAACAAAGGCAGAAGACAAAGAATCGACGTTATTCACTTTTCTGCTTCCAAAGTTCCAATTTCATTAACATCGAACAAATATTTGATCAACCTAGGAGAATAGTTTTCGCATGTTCTTTTTTACTTTCTGCACACCCTGTCTTAATTTCGGCCCTTGATTCTCATTTGATGCTCAATTGAGTAGCTAAAACAGAAGGGTGTCCAAAAAGCTACAAATGGGTGCGGAAATCATTTCCCGTTGAAATATACTTACAACTAGCAAGGCCAAAAAGCTGTGATGGTGTGCACCAAATATGACATGATTATCCTGACCTACCATGTAGTGAATTGTGTTGAGCTCTCGGAAATGCGCAAGCCCCACATCACAGCATGATCACAGTCAGAGTCATTTTCCAAACAACATGGGTACAACTATTTGCCCAAATATGAAAAACAATGTGATATCTAAGCATGTCATTTTCTTGCCAAGTTGGCGAATATTCCCACAATTTTCAACATATTTGGTCTTCCCAGAACCTCCGTCTTTATATACAGAACGGATGTACATCGAGAATGTTTTGCGATGATTTGTAACTTCTTTTGTAAAGAATGAATGTCCGTTTCATAATCGAACAACAAATTTAATAAGAAACGGACATCCGTTTCATAGTTGGACTACAAGTTCTAATGATAAGGAAGGACAAACATAATGCAAGATCATCATTTGTGTACCAGGCAGGATGATAATTTGCTGCCTAATAATTAAAACCTGCAACTTTTAAAGTCTAACCGGTCCTGACGGACCAGGCCCCGTACCAATTAAATTAAAACTTCTAAACCACCCCTTAAGGTAATCGTGGCCCAGCTGCCTTGTATGTCCTTCACTACAACAAAGGAGAGCAAACTTACATGGCTTAAAGGCCAATTATAAATAAAATTTTAATTTTGTTAATCCAATTAATTATAGAGCAATGTTATTTATACTCCCTTTTATTTTTTATGCATTCTTGTTAATTTTTGTTTATTTGTTTTCTTTAATTCATTTGATCTCATGACAGAAATTGAGAAGATGTGTAAGAAGTAATGAGTGTGAGGATATCACCACCCTTAATTATATGGCTATATTTTGCCTAATTTCTTTCATATGGCTTAAAGATCCCTTCTATGATCGATTTATGTTTCCGTCATTAACAACATCCAAATTATAGCATTCTTTTTATTAACAAACGGTATTATCTACATTGAAGGAGAGTGAGTATGTTTAACCTCCTAATAAACTAGCAATAATTTGATTTAAATTCATCTTTGATTAGAATCGAATCTAAAAGCTCTCACTTACCAACTGAAAAAAATACAACTAGTCAATAAATACGCAAACCAAAATACGACGCATCGAGACTCACCAAACAACATAATAACGTATTTCATAACTGCATACAAAAAAACGCAAAAAAAAAAAAAAAAAAAAACAGAAACGAAAAGACTTACCGCGAAGTGCAGACGCCAAGTTACCGTTAGAAATGAAGTCACTGATGAGAAGCTTCTCGTCGGGCGCCCAATAGTACGCCCTCAGCTTCACCACATTCGGATGCTTCACCCGCCCGATCGCCTGGATCTCCGCCGCGAACTCCTTATACCGCTGATCGCCGCCCTCCCCCAACCTCCTCACCGCCACCGGGATTCCATTCCCCAGCACCACTTTGTACACAATCCCCAATCCGCTCTTCCCCAGCACGTAAGCCGATGCTCTCAACAGCTCGTCGAGCTCGAACGTGAAACCCTTGTCGATCGCGACGAGATCCCCCTCCCCTTTTCCCCTCTCTCCCTTTTCCGGGTCGCCCGAATCCGAATCCTCGTTCCCGAACCCGCCATTGATGCAAGCGCAAGAACAGAGATGGCAGAGATTACAGAGGTGGCGCTTCTCGTTGCCGCCAAATTCGCTCTTTCCGGTGCAACTGCATCCATTCTCGTCGTCCTTCTTTTTCCAGTAAATGTAAACGACGACTAATCCGATAAACGCCACTCCGGCTGCATCCGCCACCGAGATTAGGACAATCAGACCCGGACTCAATCCCTTTCCCGGACTGTTTTCCGATCCCGGTCCCGGATTCGGGCTATCCGCGGAGCTCTGCCCCGGTTTTTTACAAGCTTTCTGAAGCGGAAACCCGCAGAGCAGAGGATTGTTCAGAAACGCGGTGGGGCCCTGGTTCGAAAACGAACCCGTTTGAGGAATCTCGCCGCTGAAATTATTGTTTCGGAGATCAAAGCTCACCGTGACAGGCAATTCGCCGAGGGATTTCGGAATCTTTCCCGATAAGTGATTGAACGATAAGTTGAGCGTGCCGGAGAGAGACTTCAACTTGCCGAAATCGTCCGGCACCGATCCGGTTAACTCATTGGAGGAGAGGTCCAATTGGATTAGATTCTCCATGTCGGACCAAATTCCCGCCGGAATTTCGCCTTCGAATCTGTTTCTCGCGAGGATCAGCCGCTGCAATTGGCGGCAGTTCTTCAAGTAGTCCTTCTGGAGCGGACCGGAGAGGGAGTTGTTGGAGAGGTCGAGGTTCTGGAGGCGCGGGGGGTTGCATATCGACGGCGGGAGAGGACCAGAGAGGTTGTTACCGTAGAGGAAGAGGCTGTGGAGTGAGGTGGCGTTAAAGAGTTGGGAAGGGATTGAGCCACGGAAGTTGTTGCTGTGGAGGTTGAGGCGGCGAAGGTATACTAATGTTCCAAGTTCGGAGGGAATGTATCCGCGGAGGTTCTTGCCGGAGAGAGCGATTCCAACAACGCGGGGGTCGGAAAAGCCGGTGATGTTCATGCAGGAAATGCCGGTCCAGCGGCAGGGGGTGGGGTCGGTGTCGAGCCAGTCGGAGAAGGCGGAGCCGTCGGAGGACTGGTCGACGGCGGATTTGAGGGAGAGGAGGGAAATGCCGTCGGGGGTGAGCGAGAGTGTGGTGTTGACGAGGAAGAGGAGGAAGAGGAGGGCGGAGAAAATGGAAGGTTCCATAATTTGGGCGGAGAAATGGGAGGATTGGGGATTTGTGGGTTTAATTGAAGTACATATTGTTGTTGTTGTTTAGAGAGAGAGAGAGAGAGAGGAGAGAGAGAGAGAGAGAGAGAGAGAGAGAGAGGGTGGTTGGAGGTGTGGGTAAGGTGGTGCTGCGGGTATTTATGAGAAAGAGACCGGAGGAAGGAGGAGATTCGATTGGCGGGGTCCACTTCCCGCCAAAAGGAGAGAGGGAGGAGGAGGGGAGTAGAAGAGAAGCAAAGGAGAAGGGAGTGGTGGCATTTTACAGTGTTTTTATTATCTTTAAGGCACATGATGGTGATGTTGTAGTGTAGGTAGGTCAGGTCTAACATGCTTATGGTTAACATTTCCTCATTTTTATGGACTCTTGTGAAATTGATGTCCCTTTTTTTATGTAATCGAGATGTCGTCTATATTATTATCGTGAACAAAACATATTAATACATTATTCATACGATATCAATTCACGTATGTTCTTGAATGAATTGCATACATCTTGCACGTAGAATTTTAGGTTTTTTAACTAAATGGTTTCTGAGATTGACTTAGTTCTTCATTTTTGTCCTCACAAAGAAAATTGATATAAATGGTTCTTGAGTTTGTTCACTGAATATTAATTTGGTCATTCTGTGAAAAATCTGTCAATATCCTCATTAAATTGAGGAGTTAGTTTGATAAAAGTATCCTTAGTAAGGTGGTCACGTGATCATTCACTTGTCAATTTAACGAGAATATTGATAGATTTTTCACGCAAGTACCAAAATGATTTACGGTGGACAAATTCAGCGACTACTTTTATTCATTTTCATTCATGAACCAACTGAGGAGTTAGGCGAATCTCATAAACTATTTTAACTAAAAACCCGAACTATTATTGTTCACTCGTGTCATTTAAGAAATTTAGTCTCATTCTTAATTATTTTTTACGGTTAAATTAATAGAGTTGGTGGTGTATTATATGCTTAATTAGCACATTTGTTTTTGGGATGATTATCTGCGAAGAATCATTTGTTTATAAAATCCAATCACTTTGTTTTTTGTATGAACAACCGAATGAAATCTGTTTGATTATATTTACCATACACGTACGGAAACTATTGGAACTTAACTAAATGGATAAGTAAAAGTAATATTGTCACACGCAGTCAGTCACAGTCACAGAGTCATGTGTTGCGGTTTCATTGGTCAAAATACACAGCAAGAGGCAGCGACTGCAAACAACAAATGAAGCAGGCAAAGGCAATACTTGCTGATGATGAGGAAAGGATCTTCAACTCGATGTCTGATTTATGTTGACCTAAGAAGAAAAAATCTCGGATTCATATAGTCCCCTTAAATTGTCGGTTTGTCCAACGTACTACCATGGCTCATTCCAACGGAAAGAAATCCTCTAGATTTCTTCCGCCAAAGCTCAAGGATCAAGTGATCGGGTTCTTGAAGTTTGATCAAACGACTAAAAATATGGGGTTCTTTTAAAAGTTATAATAATTTTAGCCGTTGAATTAAATTTCAAGGGTCCGAATCACTTGATCCTTAGGCTTTGGAGGGAGAGATTCAGAGATGATCTATTTCCCATTCCAACTGAAGTAGTGTTTGTATAGCCAAAATTACGTGGCGGATATGAGTTCCGAGATTGGTCAAAGTAATGCCTCGCTGGTAAAATAATGTTTAGCAAAAATTCGTGGCTCGAATTAATAATGAATTAAGGGTAACCAAACATATGCATTGACCAAAGAGTAATATTAAGGGGATTCTTTTAAAGTGGGATTTCTTATAAATTGTCGAAAATATATAAAGAGTTTCATTTTTTGAATTGGTAATTGGTGAAAAGTAAAAGTAAAATTTAATTATTGTTTAGTGGAATTTGCACAATGATTATATCTCACTAGTAATCATCAAAACATGCTTAGAAGCTAACAAAACAGAGAGAGAGAGAGAGAGAGAGAGAGAGAGAGAGTGAGTGTCCGTCCTGTCTTGGGTGGAAATTGAAATAATAATTGTATTTTTTTTAATGGGAATAATGATGTATTTATCATATGATTCATTTTACTTTGTTTTTAAATGACCAATTAATATACTTATCCACTAATTTATTGGCTATTAAAATGGTAGGATTCTTTGTGAAGTTTTGAGGAAAAAAATACGATATTTTATTAATTGAGCACCAGAGTACTTACAAATTAAATTTAAGTTATTGCAATAATTATGATAATTCAAGACAATAAGTAAAATTCAAGCATTTCATTGAAAGCCAAGCTCACTGATAACCACAAAATTACAAGGATGTAAAATCTCTTGTCAAGTCATGACTCAAAGCATCTCTAACGGGAGATACAAAAATGCCTTTGAACAGACAATGTATATTTCTTTTCAGAAAGTAAATGAAATTTCAAAGTTCATTTTTCGAATTAGAATAATACTCATATTTATATATTTTTCTAAAATATAAAATGAGACAAAAAAAGATGCTCAAAACCCAGAACAGTAACTAAATTTACATACAAAGAAAGCGGAAGAGGATCCGGTCCGGATCTCTCCTATCAAAGGCCCAGGATCAAGTGATTCAGATCGTTGAAATTTGATCCAACGGCTACAATTATCATAATTTTAAAGGAGCCTCCTATTTGTAGCCGTTGAATCAAATTTCAACGGCTTGAATCACTTGAACATGAGCCTTTGATGGGAGAGATCTGAATCAGATCCTCTTCCAAAGAAAACATACATTTTGTATTCGCTTTTTCTTACTTGGATTAAGATTCTATCGAGTAGTAGTGATGACATCGTGCAACTTTAAAATATACATTCACTTGCCACTTAGTACTACAATCTAATGGTATTCATCTTCACTTGTAAGTGGGAAGTCTTAGGTTCAATTCTCGCCAAATGCAAATTTGAATCAGTTTATTGCTAACCCATTGTGAAACTAAGCCTATTTCTTTTCCTTTTAGTTTAGATAATATCGTTTGTTAAAAAAAAATATATATATATACACAACCACCTATGGGCAACAACTAAATATATATTCATAATTATTGTACTTGCATGCTTTGGGCTTAAGGGATAAGATTTATTTGGCATGAAATAATCAACGTTGCGCATGGGAATGGTGGGGCCCAAGCCCCGCAAATAAAATTTGATCTCGTTGATGCACTTCTCATATGGGATATGGGAATGGGATACCGTATCACCGCGTCAGGGTTTAATTGAATCCGAAACTTTAAGCATCAGTAACAGCAGATAAAACGAAAATGGAAAGAAATATATCACAAAGTTGTAATGGGTTCATCACTGTGCAGCTACTTCAACCATCTCCTGCTCCACAGCCCCTGCGACCACAGGGTAGTACGAGTAGTGCAGCTCCCCTACGTCATCTCCCGAAAGCTTCTTCCATCCATTTGCTCCCACATGATATACTGATTAATAAAAATAATCTCATAAAAAATACAAGTCATGTATGTGCAGCAAATAAAACCCAGAGAGAGAGATTTTTACCACTCGCAACACCGCCGCTGGCTCCATCACGGAATGTTGCATGATATATTGCTCTTCTCGCCAACTCAGCAGCTTCGTCTACAGACATATCATATCGGTACCTAACATAAGCAACTTGAGTTAGTAGAATGACGGGTGCAGAAATAACTGTACAGTAAGATACTGCTTACATACTAAGCAGCTAGAACTCAGTATACATAACGTAAGATAATGCTTGTGATTCTTATCTGTAACCAAATCCTGCATTGTTACTCTCGTGTTCAAATAATAAAGACAACTAGAGAAGACATTGCAGAAATAATGGTTAAACACTATTGCAACGATAGACAGAAAAAAACTAGAGGAGTGAAAGTACGCACCCATTATCCAGAACACCATAAGCATAAGGCGAGCCCGAACCAACAGAAAACCTCATTCCTTTCAAACGGCCTCCCTCACTGTCGACATAATACAGTCCAGGACCCTGCACTCAAACGAGGATACACATTACATGAGTATAAATGACATCAAAAACTAATGTGACAGGATTTGTATCTCATTTACCGTTTCGTCCCAGCCTGCGATCATGGTCCCAACTGAGAGACCCATACCACGATAAGAGTAAAGAATGTTTGCCAGCAGCTTTGATGCTCCTGTAACTGAAATCCTCCGCTTATTTGCCAACTCATGCAACCGACACTGATCCATAACAAAAGATTGGTTGTTGGTAACCAATAACCATATACTAAGTCAAAATAAATAGCACAATTGTCATTGTGAACGTCAATATGGCACCACTCCTATAAAATTTCATCAGGATAAAGATTCTTAAGCATATTTGTCATCCAAGTATAGAGCACCAAAAAAGTATAAATCCAGCCCTTCAAATTGAATCATAGCTGACAAGTCTAAAGTTTTTAAACTGCAAATTAACAAAATAGAATAGATGCACTACCTTAATCCCCAGATTCCTATGCCAAAACTGGCAGTCAGCAGCTCCTCCAGCCATTGTACCAAGCATGTAAGGATTGATTTCAATAATCTTCTTCACAGATTGTGATGCTGAAAGGATAAGAAACAAGATGGTAAATGTGAACCCATGTTCTGTATAGAACGAAAGTAACATCAGTATGCACATAGCAGATACTCTCTAGGACACCTAAACTATTATGATTAAGAATATGTCAATGCGATGAATAGAGCACTTAATCAAAATCACTCTAAAATGTGAACAATGTAAACCGGTATGCAGACATAACCGATATGAGGCAGGAAACCTACACTAATAGAATATGCCAATCCAAATAATACTTAATCAAAATCACTCTAAAATGTGAACAATGTATACCAGTATGCAGCCATAACAGACACGCTCTAGGACACCTAAACTAACACGATAAGGAAATGTGAACGTGGTGAACAGAGCACTTAATCAAAACAACACTAAACTATGAACAATGTACACTGGTATGCGGACATAAGAGATACTCTCTAGCACTCCTAAACTAATAGAATATGCCAATATGATTAATGGAGCACTTAATCAAAATCATTCGGAAATGTAAAATAGATACATTTTCACAAACACTAAATAGTTTAAGCATCATTACAAATTACCCCTACAAACTTCATGGCACAAAGCATACAACTATCTCATATATGCAAGCAATAGGAAAAAAGTAATAAAACATCTTACAGATATATCCGCCCATGCTGGCCCGAGAATCGGCAGCAACCATGACTCCATCCTTGAAGATGAACGCAAGTGTGGTTGTCCCCTTAGCCGGCTTCACCATCTGAATAGCTTCCTTCTGAAATCCATCAAACTGAAACAGCAGAAAAAAAAAAAACCATATATTCAGCCAAATTCTACCACACAGAGACTAAAAACTACGGAAAGATAGCGTAAACTGAACATCTAAGTAACAGAGAGTAAGAAGAGGGCCCGAAAATCAAAGTATACAGCGTGAAAACAAGGTAATAACTATGAACCAGGAAGTTCTAAAAATATATTCAACAACTAATCAAATACAAAACAGTACATCTTACATCCTCAACTAATCAAATACAAAAACAGTATAACTTCGATCATTGAACAACAAGAAAACAATAACATCATCGAAAGAAAACGACGGCAGCAAGAAAATGTCCACTACCACCCAGCACAGTCGTAGAGATCATCACATCGAGTAACTTATCATAAAATTTGCTGAGAAACCATAAATCAAAACCTCCATCAGAAATACCATAATCCACTTCACAGATCAAAGATCAATTAATTAGATATCAGACACCCCAGTCAATCATAATTAACAAAACAGAAGAAATTTGAACACCCAGTTCATGAAATCAGAGGAAGAAAATAAAATTCCAGATAATCAGAAGAAAAACAGGCAACTAGACAACACCCACTTTGCAAATCTCTCATAAAAAACTCACATCATTCGTCGTCGGCACCTCGAACGACGGAGGAGCCGAAACGCCGTCAAGAAACCCACTGCTCTCGCCGAACAGCGGCGCGTGTGACTCAAGACCGCTAGTGTCAAGCCTCATAGCTCTTAAAATCCTCTGAGAAGCACAACATTAGATGAAAAATTAAAATCGCACATAAATTTGTGATCGTTTTCCAGAATAAACCCTAGAAATCCAAAAATGGTGCAATCTGTGTCAAATTACGAACATTCGGTAATGAACATCGAAAAAAGATTGGGAGAAATTAGGGATTGTGAAAGTACCTTGAAAGGTTGATGATCGTGCAGACGAAGACCAAAGAGGAAGAAGGGAGAGTGAGATCGAGCTAAAGAAGGTACTGGTTGGAATGCTGCTTATTTGTATTGGGTTTTGGTTTTCTTGTGCAGGAGGAAAAGAAAACTAATGATTTGGGGTCAATGATGGGCTTTAAGTTGGGCCGATAAAATAGGCCCATGTCGGATTATTCGTCTCGCTTGACCAATTCCTCTTCTTCTTCTTCTTTTTTTTCTTTTTCTTTTTTTTCCCATCTTTTTTACAGACACTTAAATTATAACATCTCCAATTTATTAAGACAAAAGAAAAATGTTGTAACCTGTTACCTACCATTGCCCTTCATTTATCATATCTATTTTAAATCAAAAAAGAATCTGTATTCAAGCCTAGTTGCACCTTGAGCTCTAAACGAGTCGAGTTCAAATTAGATTAGCCTTGATCTATATCTGGCTTCATTTATAATTGACCTAACAGATTTGATACTTATCCGGATTATCGAATTTGACTTATCAATCTAGATCCAGTTAGCATCAAATTCAGATAGCCTCGTTCATTTATTATTTTTCTATCTTTAATTAAGAAATTCGTATTAAATCATAAGAAAATAGAATACAAGCGTATTTTTATTGCATGAAAAATTAATCTACCAGCACACAAGTATAAATAATTAAAAATTTAAATAATATATTAAATTTGGTGAAGCCTGAAAACGTATTTTAGATCAAGTTTGTAACAAGTATTTTAGATCATATGCAGCAATTGAAAACGAATATGAATCGTTTGCTTGTATTAAATAATTTAGAACATTGTAGCCAACACCTTTGTGTTCTTCATGCAGTGACTCTGTTAGAATCGAGGAACGCCATGATCTCTTAACTTTCGAACGTCAGACGATACTCCACATCCTCACAAAGGGAGCATGATTCATGACTTCCATTTTCATAGCAATAAACATTCATGAAAACCCTTCATCCGTTACAAGACCTCATATGATATGGAAAGAAAGTGGAGCCACGTGTCGGCCTTTAATTTGGGTCGAAACGGTAGGCCCAATTGGTTTTTATATAATTAAATTGGGCTTTTTCTAACAAAAAAATAGGGCTTAAATTAGGATATATCAAGAAGAAAAAAATTTAAAAAATTAAACTTTTTTTGCTGGCTATGGGGTTCGAACCCATGCGCACTTATGTGCAGAAGATCTTAAGTCTTCCCCCTTAACCTCTCGGGCAAACCAGCCGATGGTGAGTTTTGTGCACTTTTAAATATATCATTATCTTATTTTTATGATTTTTCTTTTTCTATATATTTGTGTAGTAGTTCATGCATTGAACGTGGAGAGTACCAACACTTTGAATATCACATGTAATCTATGACCCACCAATACAACCCCATAAATACAAGTTAGTTCCATGTCTAATCTAATCTAATTCACACAACCAAATGATCAAAAGAAAAAAGAATAATACTTAGGTCTTCTTCAGTGACATACATAGATGATATACAATGTAATAGTGCAACATATATTCTCTTGTTTGTAAGCCTTAAGAAGAGTCTTGTTTAGTAGATGAAAACTCAAGTTTTTAAAACGCGACAACATTTGTTAAATTACTGTCAGTTCATGTCATTGAATCGTAATATGAAATCATAGACGGTTGAAATCAAGTAAATATATTCTCCTAGAAGTACATAAAAGAGGATTTGGTGCATTTTATTTAGACCTTGATAAAATCTTGTAAGAGATTTCAACGTAGAGTGTACCACACTAATTACATATCAAAAGTATCTTTTAATAGAGGATCGACAATTACATCAGGTGGTTATTTAACCCAGACTAAATCTTCCTCAACTATTTATTGAATCAATTTTTGATGAAGTAGCTCGAAAGTGCAGCATGGAGAGAAACAATATTATCCAACTCCATGGACCAAATTAATTAATGTGAGTATTCATTTCTTATGCGTGCGTCACATTTTTTAATTAATTTGTACTAAAATAATTAATGGCAAAAATGGAAGTTCAAAACAAAAAGAAAGTGACCGAACGCGGTCAAGCCGATACAGCCAAAAATATGGTTTTAGTTAGGACCACCCCCAATGATGATGTACTACAGATACGCATCGTTGTGATGATTAATTATAATTCGGCTCTTCGTTATTGTAACCTGCATGTCATGCTTTTCAAGTGGCATTTGCCGACAGGCGACATGCATTTTCTCACTTTTCGTTTTGCCTTTTACCTCTCAGGTAAAACAACTTCATTTTTTTCATAGTTAAACAAGTTGCTCGAAATGCTATTTCAACAATAGCAACAATTCTATCTCATTAAGTAGGATTAGCCGTATGAATTTTAAAACGTTATTGTGTTCGATTTTTAAATCAAATTTTTCGTTAGCTTCAAGTATTCTGTGTATTTTCTTAAATTTGTTTACAAGTCTTTATAGTTCTTCATCTACCCTTGTACTGAACCTCTGTCTTTATGGTGTGCCATTTCACAACAACAACAAAGAAAAACACTTAGGTATATTGTTTCAACGTTGAAAATTTTCTTCGAACCTCTTGCTTCTTCAAATTGTTTTTAACATTGAAATTGTTTTGTTGGAATGATATTATAACCACTTTTTTTTTTTTTGTTTCTGGACCAAATTGGTGGTGAAGCCACGACAGTCCATTCTTTCGGGGCTAGATGTACGATCCCACATCGTCCAGGGGAGTGGATCATGTGAGCATTATATGTACATTCCCATCTATCCCTAGCGAGAGGCCTTTTGGGAGCTCACTAGCTTCGGGTTCCATCGGAACTCCGAAGTTAAGCGAGTAGCGCGCGAGAGCACTTCCATGATGGGTGACCCACTGGGAAGTTCTCGTGTGAGTTCCCATAAACAAAACTGTGAGGGTGTGGTAAGGGCCCAAAGCGGACAATATCGTGCTACGGTGGAGGCGTGCCAGGGTTGTTGTCAGGGCCCGACCCGGGATATGACACTAGAAGCCTAGAAAGACTCACAAAAACATTTCAGTCTTCCATAACCACCATCATGTAATTCTCCAGAGTCAAGAATTGATAAAGAATTCTCTATTCAACTCGTTAAGGGAAGAAATTTACACGTTTTTTTTCTTTATGAGCATCATTATTTATTTAAGTTTGTTATTATTTTTTTTAATTTGTTCAATGAAAATGATGTTCATGTATTATTTTCCTTTCTTAAGTGTTGTTTGTTATCATTAGCAATGGTTTCAGGCTTCCAATTTCGGTCATAGCTCAACAGTTTTTGGTCCCACAATTTGATCTTTCTAAATCTCCCCCATATCCTTTGGTCCAATTTGCCTCAACCTTGTGCATTATTTGACTATTATTTCAAT
Organism: Heteromeles arbutifolia; assembly: GCA_024362995.1. Classification (NCBI taxonomy): domain Eukaryota; kingdom Viridiplantae; phylum Streptophyta; class Magnoliopsida; order Rosales; family Rosaceae; genus Heteromeles; species Heteromeles arbutifolia. The sequence goes on from JANCRC010000006.1 coordinate 29,963,916, forward strand.
CATTCCTCGAGTATTTTCCTCCATTTTTTGTTCTTTATATGATTTAATTATGACTACAGTATTAAGCACTCTACCAAAATAGTCAACATTCTTGTTTTTTGGCTCACAAGTTTGATATTCTTCTTATTATTGGACAATTTTATAGTACCTTATGGTACGTTAAGTATGGGGTATCCATTTTCTATTTTAATAAAGACCGCCAATAAGAAAATATCAACAAATGGCAAAAAAATCCTAACTTAATTGCTGCATTGAAATTCTATAGTGTGACTGTCATGTTGTCGCTTATTCGTTTGTATTAAAACAAGACGGATACTTCGTTATATTCTATTAATATTAGTTTACGTATATTATGATATGTGCAGGCATTGTCGCCAATGTTAATTTATATAGAAAGGATGTAGGCTATAATAGTAGTAAATAATATGTGTGATGTTTAATAAAAGTGAATCGCGTGACATATACGTGATGGTCACATAGAAAAACCTATCAACAAATAGTTTACTTTACAACTATATATTTTTGGATAATCCCTATAAAAATGACTCCTTAAACCACTTAAACATATATGGCGTGGCTATGATATGCCTCGTGATATTATAAGTTATGGATTTATAATCGTATAATCTATCTTTTTTTATAGCAATTAGAATGTTCAAACCAAACTCTTTATATTTTAGCAAAACATGTATTTATGTGTATTAATTATATAGCTTCATTAATTTAGTTGATCTTTCAGGTGAATGCATGCAATGGCGAAGCCATGTATTATTCGCAGGAGGGGCAAAATTTAAAAAGGGATAAAAGGCTCCAAAAGAATTTAGACAATCATTCAAGGTTTCAATCCACGGTTTGCAAGAAGGTTGGCCGATATTTCATTCAACTGAGTAAGCTCATTTTATTGGGAAGATTTAGACTATTCGAAATATTCAAAGGAGGATTTGGAGTACTTGATACATTCAAATGAGGATTTGTGCACTAACCGTATTATTGGAAGGAGGATATAAGTATCGTTTCTTATAGTATCATTCCGTTACGTAAATGTATAATGAGAAAGGTCCTAAAAGACGTTAGGCTTTAGTCAGGCGGCGAACTGAGGTCTAATGCCTAACGCCTAAGCAGAACCTTGATTAATTATATTCATATAAATAAATGCCTATTTATTATAAGAATATTATTATTAATATATAAAAATATTGAAAATTCTCCTTAGTACTTTGTTAAATCTAATAGTATGAGATAAAAATTCAAGTGATTACGAGTTTGTAGTGCTTTACGAAATATTTTTTGAATCTTGTATGAATTTATTTTATGTGTGACTTGAATCTTATATAAAACAAAGGGTTTTTATCACAAATGGTCCCTGACATTGATCAAACACATCATTTTGGTCCCTAACATTGAAAATCAATAAAAATGGTCCCTGAGATTGATCAAACACATCACAAATGGTCCTTCCGTTAAAAACTCTTTGGGCAATTTTCAAAGCTTCGTAACTCAATCGTTTCTTAACCAAATTCGACCCATAATATATCAAAATGAAGATAGGAAAGTGTAGAACAAGATTATACCTATTTGAAAGCCCAATGGTTGCCGGAGATGGCCGGAAAATAGCCTTAAATGTGACTGGTCCGCGGAAAAACTGGAAAACTCGCCGGAAACTGGGTAAACTTTAAAGGTTCATAACTTCTTCAATACTCAACGAAATGGAGTAATTCAAAAATGAAAATCATACTTCTTGACGAGACAAATAGAAATGGAGTGATTCAAAAATGAAAATCATACTTCTTAACTTTTTGATCTTCTTCTTTCCGATGGTGGGTATGCAGACTCTGCAATCTGCTACCGCACCAAGCTTTGCAACTGCAACCATGGCTGTCTTATTAAAGCCCAGATTCGCATCAGATAGGATGTTAAAAAAAAAAAAAAAAGGCAATCAGCTGCTCCGCAGCAGCAGATTCAGATCATCGTACAACAGGGAGGGGCTGAAGCCTGAACCAGTAGGGTTTTCCAGCGAGAGGAGGGGCTGAACCAGCGCTCCAGTTGTGTTTTCCGGTGAGGGGAGTGGCGGCCACCACTCCTCGGCCTCACGTGGCTTTGCCACTGAATACATGCAATTATACAAGAAATGTGAAAACAAAGGGCTTTGAGAACTCTAACATACTAGTCATGGCATACTTATTCTATATATGTAACCATGTAATTACTAATTAGCTAACTCAATAAAATCCTTTATTAGCTATAGTCCAAAAAAGCATTATCTAGTTTGGTAATCCAAAAATGTGTTTCATCAATAATGTATAGGGGTCTCCAAGTTCATTGACTCTGACGTTGGATCTGCATTCAAATCAACAATAAAAACATGCACATGCAATCGTTTCAAATCCAAACATGATAAAACTGACCATCAATACATATTTAACATAAGCGAACGCTAAAAGGATTATCTCAAAAGTGAGATTCTTTTTTAATTCTCTGTCACTTCACAATTTCACATCAATTCTCATGTCAATGTTATGTACTATGAAGTCTAATTTTTAGTTATTTGGCTTGCCTTGTCAAAAGTTGTAAATGCTACCACACACGCTCTTAGATTTTCTCTGGTTTTTACAACTCAAGTATGGGTTCATCTTGCTGGATATTATGTCTGAAGGCTTTGGTCGAAGACAATTTGTCATCACAAAAGGTTTGATCATTCATATACATTCCATGCATAAACCTAAGTTCCTTATGTCTAGTCTTGTTGTCTAGTCAGAAAGTCACGGTTGTCCAGTTGTATGGACATGCTTTTTAAGTCAGCCCACATGGCCTTTCTGATAACTTTGTTCTAGTTTGAAAGCTCAGCCTTAGATTTGCTCAGATTGAGCGCTGCATTGACAAGTGTCTATTGTCTTTGTTTGGACATAAAATCTGGCAGCTCCCATGTTAAAACCCTAGTTGTCTTCCTTGTCTCTTTGGCTAGAACATTTTACAATCTTCAAAAAGTGAGTTTGAGCCTTGTGCCTTCTTGTCTAATTGCCCAACCACAAAATTGTTCTTATATATTTAACCTCAAGATCATTGTGCTTCTAGGTTGCATTAGTTCTTCAGTTTTGCATTGTGTTTTTTATCTAGTTTGTGAATTGATTTCTCAATTATATAAAGTTTTGATTATAGTTGGTTCTTCCTTCAAATGTTTGATTGGAGAATCTGACTGGTTTTAAAATCCATCATTATCATATCATTTGCATTAATCGTGTTGGTTGTTGGTGCCACAAGGTGATGAGCTCATGAGGAGCTGCCACTTCGTGAAGACCGAAGAAGTTCATCTCATGTAAGGCAATGTTGCACAACGGTAAAACTGCTCCATATATAAGGATCTTGGAATTGAGCTTGTGTGATCTTTGTATGAACTTTTGTTCACAATAATGGATTGGACTCAGTGGTGAGTCCCTGGTTTTTTTAACCCAGATGTGAGTTTTTCCGGCAAAAAGCATCTTGTGTTGATTATTGTGTTTTTGGGTTTTATACTTCAATAATTGTATATGATATGCTATCACCATAACCTGCCTTTACAACTAAGTTAATCAGCGTTTGAATCTGTACCAAAGTAGATCTAAGTTAGCTGGGATTTTTCAGTGATTCAAGTCCTTAAATTGATTGTTTCCGCTATTGTTAATCTAATCATTTCATCTTAGTTGACTGGTGTTGCTGACTAGTCAGACAAGCACACATACATAATTTTTAAGTGCAGGTTAATCCACCTGGTATCAATTTCATGTACATTCTGTAAAAAATAAGCCATGAAGAGTTCTATTTTTGAAGGGGTTCTCTTAGCATTTTTGCTTAATACAAAGCCAAAATTTTGGCTTTACACATTCAGGAATGATGCATGCATGCATGGACAGAGCCACCTTGAGCTCAGAGGGGGTGGATGCCCCCATTCAATTTGTTTTTTCCATAGTAATCTTACGTGATAGAGCCTTTTCGGCTATGAGTTTTTTAACACTCAATTGAGAAATTGGGTTATAAATCAATGGATGAATAATAACATGGTTATTTTTATAGAGAGAGATATTTGATAGTATCGGTAATTAAGAAAACACGTTGAGTGATATTATATATTTTATGAAAAACCTTATGAATTAATTTATAAATATTTTGTTTAGTAAATTCTTGAGCTTTTTAATTTGTGATTTTGTTTTTTGAGGATGCCCTCGTTCATATTGTTCTCTAACGTTGTCCTTGCATGCATGCCCAAGTGTCTTGGCCGGATCTGGACAAAGTTTTGCTTCGACCGTCCAAAAGATTAAAAAAAAACCTTGGATTTTAGCTCAAAAATAAAACCATGCGACCAACATTGACATAAGCAGAATAGAAAGAATGTCTAGCAAATTGTCGCTAAGTGTAACTCGTAGAAGGAGTATGATTCTCTACCATTCTAATCTCTCTATCCTTCTATCCCCTCATATTTGAACGGTCACGGTTAAGCCACGTCAACATTTTATATTGATTTTTTATAGAGATAATAAGACAAAAAGTAATGTGTGAGATGATGGGAGGGAAGGAGATAAGAATAGAAGGGTAGAGAATTCTACTCCCTCGCAGAAACCATTGAGATACACCTGTTAGTACTTCCCACGACTCCGTCGGTGAAATAAAAAGTAACTGAGAAAAAAAACAATCTAACCCCAATAAACAATCTCACCCAATGTTGAAATTTCTAGAGGTGGTTGATATTTTCGTATGACTATCGAAAAAATTAGAAAGAGATATATAAAAAGTGAAGTTTAAACGTCACATTATATTGAAAAAGTTCTTAAATTTCAATTAATATTAACAGATTTTATTTAGATTTTTGACTTATCAATTAAATATCTACAGAATGCCATATGATATTCTATAAAGTTAAATTACACTTTCATACCTTATGTTTGGGCTCTATTTTAATTCCTTACAATATCTTTAAAACATTTCACTTTCATACCTTAAGTACTATTTTATTTCAAAATAATACCTCCGTTACATTTTCCATCCATTGATCTGTTAAATGATGACGTGGCTGCCACATATATGCCATGTGGCTGCCAAATGTCTGCCACGTGGCAAAAAAAAAAAATTTAATTTTTTAAAAAAAAAACCTGAATTTTTACAACAAAAAAAAAGGTAAATTACACTTTCATACCTCAGGTTTGGGGTCTATTTCAATTCCTTACAACATCTTTAAAACATTTCACTGTCATACCTGAAGTACTATTTTATTTCAAAATAATATCTCCTTTACATTTTTCATCCATTAATCCATTAAATGCTGACGTGGCTGCCACATATATGCCACGTGGCTGCCAAATGTTTGCCACATGGCAAATAAAATAATTTTTAAATTTTTTTTAAAAACCGTGAATTTTCTCAACAAAAAAAAAAAAAATTTTGAAACCCACATCTGCAAGAGGAAGAAGAGGGAGGAAGAAAAAAAAAATTGTCCCTCCCCCAGCGACCCACATATGCAGGAAGAAGAAGAAAAGCCCTTCCCCCAGCCCGGCGACCCTTCTCAAGTCTCCCCCCTCCCGGGACCCTCCTCCCTCCGCAATCTGGTGATTTTCAGTGTGGGTGAGTTTTGAAAATAGTTTGAGTTTGAGATGATTTTTGGACTGGTTTTGTGGTAGATCCACCTAATCTCGAGTGGGATTTTTGGGGGTGGGTGATGGGGGATTTTTGGGAAGGGTGGCTCGGGTGGGATTTTGGGGTTTTTTTCTTTCTTTCTTTCTTCCTCCCTCTTCTTCTTCTTCTTCTTCTTCTTCTTCTTGTTGTTGCAAATGTGGGTCGCTGGGGGCGTGGGGGAGGGACAATTTTTTTTTTCTTTCTTCCTCCCTCTTCTTCTTCTTGCAGATGTGGGTTTCAAATTTCTTATTTTTTATTTTTTTTCGTTGAGAAAATTCAGGTTTTTTAAAAAAAATAAAAAAATAATTTTATTTGCCACATGGCATACATTTGGCAGCCATGTGGCATATATGTGGCAGCCACATCAGCATTTAACGGATCAATGGATGGAAAATGTAACGGAGGTATTATTTTGAAATAAAATAGTACTTAAGGTATGAAAGTGAAATGTTTTAAAGATATTGTAAGAAATTGAAATAGACCCCAAACCTGATGTATGAAAGTGTAATTTACCCTTTTTATTATTATTTTTTTTGTTGTAAAAATTCAGATTTAAAAAAAATAAATAAATAATATTTTGCTACATGGCAAACATTTGGCAGCCACGTGGCATATATGTGGCAGCCACGTCAGCATTTAACGGATCAATGGATGGAAAATGTAACGGATGTATTATTTTGAAATAAAATAGTACTTAAGGTATGAAAGTGAAATGTTTTAAAGATATTGTAAGGAATTGAAATAGAGTCCAAACCTGATGTATGAAAGTGTAATTTACCCTTTATTTTAAATGTTCATGTTTTTGTCCAAATTTCCATCCTCTCCATCCTAGAAAAAAAAAATATGATAGTAAATGTGTGCAATGCACGTGAATCATACGATCAAAGTTAGGAAACACCTTTAACCTTTTTAACCATTTACCGGGGAGAGACAACAGACAAATCCGTGAATTACAGATCTACCAGAGGAGTTAACAGCGTGGAGAGACTGTCAAAATTGGTGGTGAAGAGCACTACCACGTGGACATATGCATGCTCAGCTCACACTTTAATAATAACACTTGGATTTGAGGATTTCTGTTCCCGTACTCCTGCTTGGAGAGTCGAGACATCCGCTGCCAATGCAAACTACCATCCAAAACAAGAAAAATATATTAATTAGTATATTATTATTTTTATATTCAGAAAACATTGTAACAATGGTTTTACAACTTTAACCCAATTAAAGCATTTGTCCCTCAACTAAAAATTCATGACAATTGGTCCCTTAACTCATGAAAACGTGTAGTTATGATCATTTTCATCAACTATGTTAAAATTTATGTCAAAATGAGTATCGTGTCACGCACTACAGGTTAGAATCAATGGGCAAATATGGGAAACTAAATGAAAAAATTGAAGAAATGATCACTCAACTTTAACCCAATTGGAGTAATGGTCCCTTAACTTTAACCTAATTGGAGTAATGGTCCATCAACTTTAACCTAATTGTAGCAATGATTCTTCCAATACGGCTCGTTTTGACGAAAGTTCTGACGGAGTTGACGAAAATGACCACATCCGCACATTTTGAGGAGTTAAGGGACCATTGGTCATAGATTTTTAGTTGAGGGACCATTGCTCAAAAATTTGATTAAAGTTGAGGGACCATTGTTACAATTTCCTCTTATATTTAAGGGGGCAGTTACTAACACTCTAAAAAATTTATTTTGCACTCCTAGTGTACTTTTATTTCTAATTATAGAAAATTTAGAATACAAATGACATTTTTGATAGGTCAATAACAATTTCCTAAAAATTAAAATATACTACATAAATTTAAATTAAATACACGTCAAGTAAAAAGAATAAATATGTAATATAACACAAATTTCTAATTAGATTTCAATTTTCTTCAAGAATTAAAGTAAAACACCTATCTCATTGCTATAAAGTTAGAAACATTCCTCCAACCTCAAAATCCCCATTGACAAAAGAAATTAGAAGTTTGAATAATTCATCACTTGAAGTATAGAAAGAAAAAAAATCATCACTTGCATCTGAGTACACGAAATTTCATTTTGAACTCTTTATCTCAAAGTCGTGGCAGTTCTGATTGTTTGCGCTAGTTGATGCTTTTATCTCCGCTAAATCTTAATGTTATCCATATCACCCGATGTATTATTGGTCTAAAAAATTAGGTATTGCATGTGCAGGTATATATTTGGTTGAATTGAAGTATTGGATATGATTAAGCATTAGATTAGATTAGATTATAAAGTGTAACTAACTTTGATTACGAATATATGCCTAATATTCTAAATTAGATTAGATTAATAAAGTGCAACTAACTTTGATTACGAATATATGCATAATAATCTAGTAACTGGAATGTCACATAAATGCATTAGGGACGTAGGAACCAATGGTTCCAACTCGGTGTGGCATCAGTGACTCAAGTCACTCCCTTTTCTATTTGGCCACCAATATATTCAACTGACCAGGCAATTGGCCATTCCCGCACATTTATTTATGACAGATCCGCAAACCGACAAACGAGGAGGTCGGCACTGTCGGCCGGTGAACCAGGGAGGCAACGCGGAGCTTATATATTAATATAAAGTTTACACAAATATTTTGGTCTCGTTTGAAAGTACCTTTAAAATGATTAAAAGTGTTTTTTTAACAAAAATAATTTTGATTTTTAAAAGCATTTAAAGTGGTTCGTGCAAAAAACACCAGTTATGTATTTATTGCACAAAACACTTTTTCGTTTTTCCAAGATTTCACTTGCTTTTTTACTAACAATTGATTCAATAAACATTTTCATTAGAAACACTTTCAGTCATTTTAAAATAACTTCTAAACGAGTTGTTAACTTCTTACGTATTTTCTTATTTCAACCATAATTAAATTGAATAAACTAAATAGTTTATAACATCTTCCACTAGGTTTGACAATTTTTTACAAGAACTGCTAACCTGACACGAAATAACAACCTATTAACGAGTCGGTTTGTTATCGGGTCACCATTAAGAACTCAGTAAGATATTTCTTCCAGATTTGGATATTAAAGACAATTTCTTGGACCCGTTAATGTGCTGCGATATTACACGACCTGTTTACAAAATAAAATCGTTGTCGTATCACCTGCTAAAAACTTTTTAAGATAAATTTTTGACACGAAATAACCCATTAAAATAAAATTTATAACACAAAAAAGTACATAAACACAACAAACACGACTTCGTTTACCATGCGAATCTCCCGCTCTCCAAATCTCCACTTATCTTACTTTTCCCCCTAATAAAACTCCAATTAATTTTTCAAACAATTTCTAATTAATTATTATTTTACCCCTTTAAAGTAAATATCTAGTTTCTTATAATATTAGGGAATATCATATTACCCCCGCTCAGAATAACCAAAAAAATCCAAGGAATTCGCTCCTCTATTTTTGAATCTTACAGACCTAAACTGTAATGAAATGGGAATGTACATATCGTCGACGAAACCCTAATTTCCCATTCGGTTGCTGGAATTTTCCCAAATGCTCGTTTATGAAGCCTCCATAGTTCCTCTCCGCTTTGTTTTTCCGGTACTCAGCTCCCTCCCACAGACCCTAGCTGCTCGAAAAGATTTCCAATTTTTCGATTTTGTCAGCGGCATTGAGCTGTAAATTCCCAATTTGGTATCCTAAATCCCGCCTTTTGGGTGCTTCTGTTCCGCATCTGAATCGTAAGCAATTGGCGCGTTGTGGTTGTAAACTCTTCAAATTTAGTGCACGGAGCTTCTATAATTGCGGGGTTCTCCTCCATTTCTCATCTCTCTCTCTCTGCGCGCGCAAGTTTGGAGTTTTGGGATTGGCCATGGTTGTTTCTTAGAAGGTCGTTCTTCGATTCATTTCTTTATTCGGGGTCTGAAAAGAAATGGAATTTTTGGAGAAATTGGTGAAATGTCCCAATAGAATTGTGTGTTTTTACTAATCGACATTCTTGTCTGAGATTCTGTGTCTTTTCCCATTGGATGAAACGTCCAAATCAATTCGTTTTTCTTTTGTTTTTGTTCTTCAGAGGAAGATTTATTGTCTGAACCAACTGTGAATTTTTATTTGGCTATTTGATTCTTTTTTTTTCTTTTTTTTTTCCGGGGTGTGTTGATTTTCGAATGCTCTGTTTGGTTTCCGAGAAAATAAGTGTTTCGAATACGGGTTCATTTGGTAAGTATTCCAATGCCATGGAATGAATGAGTGTGCATAATGTTATGATTGGATTTTCAGTGGAATCATTGGAAACATGGATGTTATATTCATGTGCTTATTTTTGTTTATTATTAATCCTCAGTTTACAAAGAAACCCAACAGTGCACAAACTATTTAGTCTATGTGCATATTAGTTGTAGCGATTCAATATATTTCTGTTTTAAGGCTCTAGATGTTTAATTGTGAGGCTTCCTTTATGCCTTGGCTAATTCTGGTTTACTATCTTTTTTAACAATGCAGATGTTTAAAGTTGCATCATAGTTTTTCAAGTGAGTTTGAGTCATGGATATTACTGAGGTTGAAGAAAGCTTATTTGCGGCCAGCGATGCCAAGGTATGAATGAAATATGGGCAGCAATCAATACAATTATATTTGCTAACAAACTAGAATTGTATGTTTGCATATTATTTTTGAAGTTGTTTCTTTTTGGATAACTGCCACCATGGGTCCTCTGAATATCACCTTTTGATTTTGTCTTATGGTTTATCATCGTAGATCAGTGGTTGACTGTCCTTGTTTTCTTCTGCAGTTGCATGGAGAGTTGTGCAAGGCACTTTCTGCAATTTATTGCAAAATAATGTCAATATTTCCTTCTTTGGAAGCAGCGCGACCTAGGAGCAAGTCTGGTATCCAAGCTTTATGTTCGTTACATGTAGCACTTGAAAAATCTAAGAATGTTCTTCAGCATTGCGCAGAATGTAGTAAACTTTACTTGGTAGGTATTCCCTCAATATTGCATTTGTAGTTTATGCAGTTATTGCCGCTCCAACATGTCGACTAAACAATTATTTTCCCCCTTCTACTATAGAGGAATAGATTTTTCTTTTGGTGTTTAAATTTGTTTCATTCGTGGAGAGGTTGCGTGTAAATTGTGTTCTTTGTATAATGGCCAAATTGTTTTTATCATTCAGGCTATAACTGGGGATTCTGTGCTCTCAAAGTTTGAAAAGGCAAGATGTGCTCTCATGGATAGTCTTAGGCGTGTTGAAGACATTGTTCCACAATCTATTGGTTGTCAGGTAATTATCCTTTAAGGCCCTTTTGCAGTATCTTTTCCTGGTTGGTGGAAATTGTATTCCTTGGTCATGATGTTTTCTGTACATCACTTAGATGTGTTCTTAACACAGTTTATTGTTGAACTTGTTTCAGATTGAAGACATTGTTAGTGAACTTGAGGGTACTGGGTTCTCACTTGATCCCTTAGAGAAGCAAGTCGGTGATGAAATAATTGCGCTACTCCAGCAAGGGAAAAAGTTCGACAACTGTAATGACAATAATGAGCTGGAATCTTTTCATCAGGCTGCTACCAAACTTGGTATTACCTCTTCCAGGGCAGCTCTCACTGAGAGAAGAGCTTTAAAGAAAATCATCCAAAGAGCCCGTGCTGAGGAAGATAAGCGGAAAGAGTCAATTGTAGCTTATATATTACATCTTATGCGAAAATACTCCAAGCTGTTTAGAAGTGAAATCTCAGATGACAATGATTCACTAGGTTCTGCACCTTGTTCTCCCACTGTACAGGGTTCTATTGAGGATGCTGGGCCCGGTGGCAATGGTCAAGCATTTGATCGACAAATGTCAAATTTTAGTTCTTTTAATTTCAAAAGTTCTTTTAGTTCCAAGCCAAACAATCGGAAATCAGGTCAGATGCCTCTTCCACCTGAAGAATTGAGGTGTCCGATATCGTTGCAACTTATGTATGATCCGGTCATCATCGCTTCTGGTCAGACATATGAAAGGATTTGCATTGAGAAATGGTTCAGTGATGGGCACAATACATGCCCAAAGACTCAACAGAAGCTGTCTCATCTTTCTTTAACCCCCAATTATTGTGTAAAAGGTCTCATTGCTAATTGGTGTGAACAGAATGGAATTTCTGTTCCAGATGGTCCCCCAGATTCTCTGGACCTCAACTATTGGAGGCTTGCATTTGAGTCTGAGTCCACTGATTCAAAATATATGGGTAGTATTGGCTCTTGCAAGTTGAAGGGTGTCAAGGTGGTTCCTTTAGAGGAGAGTCATACTATAAAGGAGGATGTTGGAAATGAAACAGAAGATGTGTCTCCATTAGAGGAAGCGTCTGAGCTTGATGTTTTCGAAAGTTATCAGGATCTTTTAACCGCCTTGAATGAAGAGGAAGACTTCAGGAAGAGGTGCAAGGTAGTGGAGCAAATAAGGCTCTTGCTGAAGAACGATGAGGAAGCCAGAATGTATATGGGTGCTAATGGATTTGTTGAAGCACTTCTACATTTTCTGAGCTCAGCTTTGCGTGAAGCAAGTTCTTTGGCTCAGGAAAGTGGAGCCATGGCTCTCTTCAATCTTGCTGTCAACAATAACAGGTATAGCTTAATGATTACAGATTTTAGAAGAATCAAATGTGATGACTAGTTTTTTGATAATATTTTATTCATTTTAAACTGAAAACTTCAGAGGTCTATTAAGCATCAATGTGTGGTGTCTTTAATAATAAAAAAGTGCCTGGGAAAGGGTGAAGTGTATAATTGTTTACAATGTGTTGATACTTCCTTGGGTCATGGGTGTAGAGAATGATGCATTGGCTTTGAACTCTTATTCCTTGGACTAGTATTCTTCATAACATCCTTCACCAGACACAATTAGTTTTCTTTCTTTCATATAATCTTCTGTTGGCTGAATATAGTTATAGATTCATATAGTAGCCTGAATGCTTCTTTTATTGCGTTGAGCGTAGCAACTTGCTTGAAGGATTTAAATACAATCAGTTTAATGTGTAGTTTTTTATTTATTGGCAATAGTGAGAAGATTTAAGTCAGGGTTATGCAGTATCTGCTTAGATTTCTTTGTGGAAGAGCGGAAAATTGTAGATTTGTCCCTGCAGTAATGGGGGCTTGGACTTTTTATTGAGATCAGGGAGATATTGGATGACTTATAATGATCTGTGTTAGATGTTGATTCTTCATTTATCACTTGGAATGTGTTGAATGTTCTGCGTTTTCTGTGCCACATTTCTGAGTAACATGTCATAATTTTTGGTTCTCTTTTATGCTTCTCTAAACCTTGGAAACTTAAGAATAATTTCTATTTCGTTGATTTTTCTTTTCCAGAAACAAGGAAACGATGTTAGCATCAGGGGTAATTTCTTTGCTGGAGGAAATGATCTCCAATCCCAGTTCTCAAGGACCTGCGACAGCCCTGTATCTGAATCTCTCCTGCCTTGAAGAAGCCAAGCCTATTATTGGAACAAGCCCGGCTGTCTCTTTCTTAACCCAGCTCCTTGAAGCTGATGTTGAAACCCAATGCAAGCTTGATGCACTCCACGCCCTGTACAATCTATCGGGTGTCCAGTCAAATATACCGAAACTTATTTCAGCTGGTATTATCAGTGGTCTCCAATCCCTTCTTGCGGACTCTGGTGACCAAATGTGGACAGAAAAATGTATAGCTGTTTTGATAAATTTGGGATCAAGTAGTTCTGCCAGAGATGAAATGATGTCGAATTCGAGTCTTATCAGTGCCCTAGCAATAATTTTGGAGGCTGAACAACCCATTGAGCAGGAGCAAGCTGTCTCATGTCTGTATATGTTGTGTAACGGGAGCGAGAAATGCAGTCAGATGGTCCTCAAGGAAGGGGTGATTCCGGCATTGGTGTCTATTTCCGTCAATGGCACATCAAGAGGAAAAGAGAAGGCTCAGAAGCTGTTAATGCTGTTCCGTGAGCAGAGACAAAGAGACCAAGCACCTCCTGAGCCGGAGGTGCATCTGTCTGTCGAAAATAGCGACAAGCCCATGTCTGTTCCGGAACCAAAGCCGCTGTGCAAATCCTTCTCAAGAAGAAAGATGAGCAAACCTTTCAGGTTTTTGTGGAAGAGCAAAAGCTATTCTGTTTACCAGTGTTAACTCCCACGTGCTGTAAATTTCAGTGTTGTATCGTCGTTTTATTCTTTTTGTTTTATTAGTTTTGAAAGAGCTGAATGTACAGGCCCCCTGTAATTTATGGATTTTGGTTTCGAAATTACCTTTGAGGTAGGAAATATATATATGTCTTATGAATATGATTAATTCAAGTGGTTAACTGACACACCCCGTTCCGAAGGAGGGCATGCTGGTTACGTCACATGTTCTGACAGAATTCACAATTGTATTTTTAAGCTTCCGAACTGTGTAAATGGTTATGTCACTCTCACGTGACGGCCAGCATGCCCTCCTTCGGGACGGGGTGTGTCATTAACTCCCACGTATCTTTGTTAATTTTTGTTCATTGATTTTTTTTAACTTATTTGATCAAACGTTTGACTTATAATAGACTAAGTTTGACTAATTTAGTTTGACTTATAATAGACTAAGTTTGACTAAGTTGGACTGACTTATAATAGACTAAGATGTGAAAGATAAACTAAGTGTGTGGCTATCACTCCCATGTTTAAACCTAAATGATATGAAACTAAGTTTTGAATGTCCTAATGATGTCAAACAAATTTGAGTGTTGCACCAAATGTTATAACCTAGCGAAAGATGTAAAACTGATCAAATGTCCTAATAACGACGTTGGGTTGTAAGGTGAGAAAAATGAGGTATCCTTAATTCTTCTCGTCTAATTTGTTTTTAACATGTGTTCTTTAAAGTCATAAAAATATGATTTCTTTGGACCTAAACCAAAAACATAGAAGCCTCTATTTTTGTTTTTTTGGCTGCAGATAGTTCTATTTTCATAGTAAATAAAAAGCGGAAGAGGTTCAAGATCGACTCTTCCTTTTCTTTGTTAATGTTGAGAATGGAAGGAAGAATTTTGCGTGAGCTTATAAGTAAGTTGAGCTATTCCTCATATTGCTAATTGATTTTATAGTGAAACCTCAACTTCTTCACAATTTTTGGTTCTCTTTTATGCTTCTCTAAACCTTCTTGCGGACTCTGGTGACCAAATGTGGACAGAAAAATGTATAGCTGTTTTGATAAATTTGGGATCAAGTAGTTCTGCCAGAGATGATATGATGTCGAATTCAAGTCTTATCAGTGCCCTAGCAACAATTTTGGAGGCTGAACAACCCATTGAGCATGAGCAAGCTGTCACATGTCTCTATATGTTGTGTAACGGGAGCGAGAGATGTAGTCAGATGGTCCTTATTGATTTTCAAGGATTGTATCATATTTCTTTCATGATTGCATTACAAGTTTCAGCCGTATATAAGGAGATGAACACTCCTTGATTTATGCCACAACCGGTGGACTACTAAGAAAAGAGAACAAAAATGATTAGCCACTTAGAGAACAAAATGATTACCCACTTAGAAGACACACTTGAGTAGTTGCTTTAACCCTAACCCTACACTTGAGTAGTCCACTTAGAGAACAAAATGATTACCCACTTAGGAGACATACTTGAGGACATACTTGAGTAGTTGCTTTAACCCTAACCCTACTTCCAATACTCCCCCTCAAGCTGGATCCAGAAGATTTATGGAGCCAAGCTTGGACAGAAGTCGTTGAAACTGGTGAGAAGCCAAGGGTTTGGTGAAAATGTCGGCCAGTTGATCATAGCTTCTGGTATAATGGGTTTGAATCACCTTCGACTGGACTTGTTCCCGAACATAATGACAGTCAACTTCAATGTGTTTCGTCTTCTCGTGAAACACTGGGTTTGATGCTATATGCATTGCTGCCTGATTGTCACAAAATAAGGACATGGGGAGAGTTGTAAACACTCCTAAGTCACCCAGAAGACCCTTTAGCCATATCAGCTCACACGCAATGGAGGCCATTGCACGATACTCGGCTTCGGCACTTGAGCGTGCGATGACAGTTTGCTTTTTGCTCTTCCATGTGACCAAGTTTCCACCAACAAATGTACAGTAACCTGTTGTTGACTTACGGTCGATTGCGTTTCCCGCCCAATCAGCATCGTAATATCCGATGATTTGTATGTTTTCATTCTTCTTCATGATGATGCCACGACCTACAGACCCTTTTAAGTAGCGTAATATCCTCTTAACAAGGTTCAAATGTTCAAATGTGGGAGAGTGCATGAATTGGCTTACGACACTTACGGAATATGTGATGTCAGGTCTGGTGATTGTTAGGTAGATCAACTTACCAACAAGCCTCTGATAATGGCTTATATCAGTGAGTGGTGTGCCATCCAAACTAGGTTTGAGCTTGCTATCCAGAGGAGTAATTGCAGGTTTGGCATCTATCATGTTAACTTCCTTGAGCAAATCCAGGATATACTTTCTTCGATTTAGAAATAGTCCCTTGTGAGAAGTTGCCATCTCTATGCCAAGGAAATACTTCAATACCCCAAGGTCTTTAATTGCAAAGCTTTGTCTGAGTGACTGTTTGAGTTTGAAGATCTCTTCAGCATTATCTCCTGCAATTATTAAATCATCGACATAGATTAACACAACCAATTTGCCCACAGCTCCAGTGCGAATAAATAATGAGGAATCGGCATTGCTTCTTTTGAAACCAACACTTGTGAGAACTGAGCTTAGCTTGGCATACCAAGCTCGGGGAGATTGTTTCAGTCCATAAATTGATTTGTGTAATTTGCACACTAAATCATGCTCATTGCTTTGAGGGTGCCCTGGTGGCAATTTCATATAGACTTATTCTTCGAGATCACCATGTAAGAATGCATTCTTCACGTCCATTTGGTACATGGACCATCCCTTATTGACAGCCACAGACAATAGAACCCTAACTGAGTTCATCTTCGCAACAGGTGCAAACGTTTCTTTGTAATCTACCTCGAAAGTTTGAGTGAATCCCCTAGCCACCAACCTTGCTTTATGCCTCTCAATTGAGCCATCTGAATTGAATTTGATCTTATAAATCCATTTACAACCCACGGCCCTTTTTCCTTTTGGAAGTGTGGTTATACTCCATGTTTTGTGTTGATCTAGAGCTTTAAGTTCTTCTTGCATTGCTTCTTTCCACACCTCTTTGTTGTTAGCCTCATGGAAATTCTAAGGCTCACTATAACTTGAAATGTTGCTTAGGAATGCAGCATGAGAGTGAGTCACCTTTTGGTACGACACATAATTGGAAATTGGATGTTTGGGTTTGTAGGTGACGAAGTCTTGAAACCTTGGGGGAGGTTGTCTTTCACGCATTGGATTGCGTCGTGGGGCTGTTGTGTGAGTTGTCTCACACTCGTTCACATCTTGAGCCACACTGTGAGGATCATCTTGATTGTCACCATCTTCATGCATTGTACCATCAGAGTGATGGCCTTCATTGCCACTTTCAATGAGTGATTCCTCAGTGTTGACATGGCTGAGAACTCTATTTGTTGAAGCATCAAGGTCAATTCTTGGTAGAGGAAATACCTCCAACATACATTCTCCTTGACTTGTAGTTTCAAGTGAAAGGGTCAGTCTCATGGAATCGAACATCTTTAGACACAATTAATTTTCTTAATTGGGTATTATAGCACTTATATCCCTTTTGTGTAGAAGAATAGCCAAGGAAAATGCATTTAACAGCTCTAGGGTCCAATTTACCTCGATGATGAGGTTGAATATGTACAAAGCAAATACAGCCAAAGACTCTAAGGTGTGAAAGATCGATTTTCCTTCCTTTCATGACCTCAAGGGGTGATTTAAACTCCAAGACTCTGCTAGGTAACCTATTTATGATATAAGTAGCTGCCATGACTCCTTGGGACCAACATTTCTTTGGTACATTCATTTGTAGCATTAGTGCTCTAGTTTTTTCAAGTAAGTCACGATTTTTCCTTTCGGCTATGCCATTTTGTTGAGGTGTGCCAACACAACTTGTTTGATGCATGATGCCATGAGTGCTCAAATATTGTGTCATGATATGAGATGTGTATTCGGTGCCATTGTCAGACCTTAAGGTTTGAATTTGAGAAGTGAAATGGTTTTTAACAAGATTATGAAAATCCTTAAAAACTTCCATGACTTCATTCTTAGTCTTTAGAAGGTACAACCATGTGGCTCTAGAGAAATCATCAACAAAGATCACAAAATACTTATAACCATCAAAAGATTCTAAAGTTGGTCCCCATACATCCGAATGGACAAGTTCAAAACACTTACTAGCCCTGGATAAGGAAGAGTTAAAAGGTAATCTAGTGGCCTTAGACAAGTGACAGGTTTCACATGGAATTACATCCTTCCCTAAGTTTGGAAATAAAGTTGACAAAATGGGTGAAGAAGGATGAGCTAAACGTTGATGCCACAATTGGTTATCTTGGATAGTATTGGAGTTGGCTTGAAACCCTATGGGATTGCTCTTCGATATGTAATATAGACCATCTAAATAAAACCCTTCACCAATCGTTTTCTTGGTGGCACATTCCTGAAAAACAACATTGTGAGGGGAGAATATGGCTAAGCAATTCAAGGTATTTGTGATTTTTCCCACAGATAGGAGTTGAAATGGAAAGGAAGGAACATATAAGGCCACCGACTCAATTTCATCAGATATTAAATTGATTTTTCCTTTTCCTAAAACCTTTGCATTCTCACCATTTGCAATTGAAACTTGGGAAGGATTTAATAATTTTTCAAACTTACGAAACTTAGACACATGGTTGGTCATATGGTCTGTGGCACCCGAATCTACAACCCAAAAATCATGCAACATATTTATCTTAAGAGCAGTTTTGAAAGCTTTCATGATACCTTGCATGTCTTCTTGAGGTATGTGTTTCGTGTTGGCCAAGAAACCAGCAAACTTGCCTAGCAAAGCTGTTGGGTTTTCATCTTCAACATTGTCTATTCGGTCACTTCCAGCCCCTCCTTTCTTGCTTTGAAGATACAATGCAAACTCATTCATTAGTGCAGCTGGATTAGCTGTGAAGTTCTTGAATGTGTCAGACTCATTGGAAGAGGAGGCAAACGCATGATTTGCTCGATGTACAGTATGGTGCACTCTATGTGAACCCTTGTTGTCCTTCATGAAATCAGGCTTTAATTCTGGATGTAAAATCCAACATGTCTCCTTAACATGGCCTGTATAGTTGCAGTGTTGGCACTTCAAGTTTGGATGCTTCACTTTGTACTTCCTCTCGTTGATTAGGTAGGCCCTTGCTTCAGATACATTGGCCTTTGTACCAATGTTCATGACCTTTCTCCTTACTTCTTCACGTTGAATTGTTGCACAAATACTGGTGAATGAAGGAAGTTCAGTGTTCATGAGTATGTGGCTTCGTAGGTCTCCATATTCTGAGTCGAGACTGGATAGAAGTTGAAATATCTTGTCTTCTTCTGCTCTCTTCCGTAGCAAAACCGCATCAGTGGTATGAGGGCGGTATATTTCCAACTCATTCCACATGATTTTCATGCTACCTAGAAGTTGTACAAAGGGCTTACCTTCTTGTTGCAGGTTGGAGATGTCCTTCTTTAATTGGAAAACCCGTGCAACATTGTTCTGACTGCCATACATTTCCTTGACAATATCCCATAGCAGGAGTGAAGATTCAGAGTAACTGAATATTTCAGCTAGTTTACGTTCCATGGAATTCAGGAGCCATGATATGACCAGCTGATCCTTGCTAAGCCAGGATTCATAAGCTGGTGAGGAAGCATCAGGAACTTCGATGCTTCCATTTATGAATCCTAACTTGGACCTTCCACCTAGGGCAAGTGATACTGCCCTTGACCAAGGCAAATAATTAAACTCATTCAACAAGACTGAGCTTAATCTTTGATTTGGATTGACATCCACCTCAAGCATATTCACGGAGGAAAGAACCGGTGAACTTTCAGCATCAGACCCAAGAGGATTGTCTTCAGCCATTTTTGAAGATTGAACACGTTCAGATGGTAGTAAAGCAGAAGCAGGTTATTTTTCCTGCTCTGATACCATATTAATTTTCAAGGATTGTATCATATTTCTTTCATGATTGCATTACAAGTTTCAGCCGTATATAAGGAGATGAACACTCCTTGATTTATGCCACAACCGGTGGACTACTAAGAAAAGAGAACAAAAATGATTAGCCACTTAGAGAACAAAATGATTACCCACTTAGAAGACACACTTGAGTAGTTGCTTTAACCCTAACCCTACACTTGAGTAGTCCACTTAGAGAACAAAATGATTACCCACTTAGGAGACATACTTGAGGACATACTTGAGTAGTTGCTTTAACCCTAACCCTACTTCCATTAGTCCTCAAGGAAGGGGTGATTCCGGCATTGGTGTCTATTTCTGTCAATGGCACATCAAGAGGAAAAGAGAAGGCTCATAAGCTGTTAATGCTGTTCCGTGAGCAGAGACAAAGAGACCAAGCACCTCCTGAGCCCATGTCTGTTCCGGAACCAAAGCCGCTATGCAAATCCTTCTCAAGAAGAAAGATGAGCAAACCTTTCAGGTTTTTGTGGAAGAGCAAAAGGTATTCTGTTTACCAGTGTTAACTCCCACGGTGCTGTAAATTTCAGTGTTGTATCGTCGTTTTATTCTTTTTATTTTTTTACTTTTGAAAGAGCGGAATGTACAGGCCCCCTGTAACTTATGGATTTTGGTTTCGGATTTACCTTTGAGGTAGGAAATATATATATATATATATATATATGTCTTATGAATATGATTAATTCAAGTGGTTAACTCTCACATATCCTTGTTCATTTTTGTTCATCGATCTTTTTCAACTTATTCGATTCGACGGTAAGAGATTAAGAATGTGTGAGAGGGTGTGTGAATAACACCACTCTTTTTTTATTGCACGCTATAAAGCAAGATTACTTGCTAATTGACCTGAGAATTTGACCTTGCACCGGTTAAATAACAATTAAGGAAGTTGAGGTTTCAATTCAAGATTAATTGGCTATAACGGAAATAATATAATCTTTATAAGGACATAGAAACTCACTTAATTTTTTAATGTAAGAAAAAACTTAACATTTTCACACGCTAATTGACGTTATCGAAAACACATACTCGTTTGGTGGGTACTTTTAAACAATTAAAATTACTTTTAGAGGAAATATCTAGAAGAAAAGTTAAAAGTTTAATATCCGAAAGAAAAGTGAAAGTTTTATCCAATGTCTGACAAAACTTCACCGTCCGTATGACAAATAATTGTCTGTACCCCTCACTGATACTCTCACATTTCGAACATGGTGGAAGGCAAGCACAAAGATACGGCATCCACTTGTTCCATAATATATGGTGGAAGGCAAGCACAAAGATACAACATCCACTTGTTCCATAATATATGCAAATTGATCACCTTTGCCTCTTCGATCTGTCAGTTGGCAGTGACACTTGTCCATATCTCCATTTCACAAGAAAGGAAACGCATTTTGTACTGTACTTCAATGTATGATATGTACTGAAATAATAGAGCGTTAATATATTTTATTTATTTCTTTAATTAATTGTCTAAATTCTCATACATGCCATGCATCAGAATCTAATAGAAAACCTCAAAATAAAATGTATCCTCATATTCATTATCCTATTCCTAAATTGTGTCTACGTGACTGATAATGTCATTGACATGTGTAACACCACTCCAACGGGACTATATAGTCCCATCCTTGCACTTTACGCAAACACCCACACAGAGAGAGAGAGAGAGAGAGAGAGAGAGAGAGAGAGAGAGAGAGAGAGAGAGATGGATTTCTATTGTATGGGACTGTGTCTTCTCTTTTTCTTCTGGATCACAATCCAAGCTTTCAATTCATTAGCAAAAAGAAGCAAATCCAATCCCAATTCCACAAGGCCTGTTCTTCCACCGGGGCCAAAGCCATTTCCCATCATTGGAAATCTCTTAGAGCTTGGAAACAAACCCCATCTCTCTCTCACCAAGCTCTCCCAAACCTATGGCCCCGTAATCACTTTGCAACTCGGCCAAGTAACAACCGTGGTCGTTTCTTCATCAACCGCGGCGAAAGAAGTTCTACGAACGCACGACCAATTCTTATGCAATCGAACGATCCCCAGTGCAGTCCGAGCCTGCGACATGGTAGAGCACAGCTTGCCCTGGATACCGGCTTCAGCCAAATGGAGAAGCCTCCGAAAAATATGCAACTCCCAATTGTTCGCAGTAAAAGTTCTCGACGCAAGCAAAGCCAACCGGCACAAAAAAGTCCAGGAGCTCATAGCTGATGTCAATGCAAGTAAGGTAAAGGGCAAGGCAGTAGAGATTGGCAGGGCTGCTTTTAGTACGACACTGAATTTGTTATCGCGTACGATGTTCTCTATGGATTTAGCAGATCCGAGGAGTGAGACAGCTAAAGAGTTTAAGGAGACTGTGGGGTTTGATGGAGGAGGCCGGGAAGCCAAATTTGGGGGACTACTTTCCTGTGCTTGGAAAACTTGACCCCCAAGGCATTCAGCGGCGGATGACTAATCACTTCCTCAAGATGGAACAACTCTTCGACCAAATCATTGCACAAAGGTTGGAATCGAGGAAAGCTCATGATTATGTCGCAAGGGATGACATGTTGGATACCCTTTTAAGCATCAGTGAAGTGAATTGTGAGGAAATGGACAAGAACAAAATGGAACACCTGTTTCTGGTTAGTCCCCCTCCCTAGCTACTCTATATTATTTACCGTAAAAGGTTCTCTACTAGTGTAGTTTCTTTCATTCATTCAACATCACAACAATATTTTCGTTCATGAAATTTGAACTCAGAACCTTCTGATCTCACAAAATAGCTAGCTAGCACGCACTACTAAGTATTCCAAGCCAACCCTCACTGACTAACGAATGTCACTAGACCAAATGGTTATTGAAGTTGTGTAGGAGAGTTCATTATGACTAGTGGCATGTAAATTACGCTAGTAACCATTTGCTTTTGGTTGTTCATTACAATGGTGTGTTGCTATAACTTGTGAAAATATAGGTTCTATTTGTTGCGGGCACAGATACAACTTCATCTACACTGGAATGGGCAATGGCTGAGCTACTACGCAACTCGAAAAAACTAACGAAAGCTCAAGAAGAGCTGGATCAAGTCATTGGCAAAGGAAAACTAGTTGAAGAATCAGGCATTGCTGGACTCCCTTACTTACAAGCAATAATCAAAGAAACCTTCCGGTTGCACCCACCAGCGCCGTTACTACTTCCACGGAAGGCCGAAGAAGACGTAGAGATCTGCGGGTACATTGTACCAAAGGGTGCACAAGTGTTTGTCAATGCATGGGCCATAGGCAGAGACCCTAGCATTTGGGACAGTCCCAACTCATTTGAGCCGGAGAGGTTCTTGGGGTAGAAAATTGATGTTTTAGGCTGGAACCTCGAGCTTATTCCTTTTGGTGGCGGGAGGAGAATATGTCCCGGGCTGCCGTTGGCAATGCGGATGTTACACTTGATGTTGGGGTCACTTATTAACACATTTGATTGGAAGCTTGAAGATGAAGTTGTACCAGAGACTATAAACATGGAGGAGAAGTTTGGGCTCACCTTACAGATGGCTCAACCTTTAAGAGCTGTTCCCAACTAAATGATTAATATTGTTGAAGCTTATGTATTACGAATGAGATGTTTTATATTTGTATTTAGATATAAGTCCTACATCGTGGAAGAGTAAGAGGGGGCAGGTTTAAGTAAGTTATACAATTGAGACGTGTGGGACTCACAAGTCACAATCTATTTACCCGGATGGGCTCAATGGGCAATCAAGACGGCTCATGGCCAAGGTTAGTGACCTCCATAGTCCATTGCTCACTGTGTGGGGTACTCACCTAAGGTCTGCCCCAGTGGTAGAACATATATCATAATTTGTTCCTGTGACGGTCTGCGCCCGCGCGGCCTTGTCCAAATAATAATTCGAAAATTTTACTATCTAATAAAATTTAAAATAAAATTCAAAACCTTTACAGTTTTGTCACTTTTAGCGCGGTTCTTGTTAATTGTTGTTTTTAATATATTATATTTAAAGACCGAAAATGAGAGGTATGTGATCGAAAATGGGAGGGATGTAAAAGGTAAACTAAGTGTGTAGAAGGTTTTCTAATATATTATATTCAACGACCGAAAATGAGAGGTATCTGACCGAAAATGAGAGGGATGTGAAAGGTAAACTAAGTGTGTGGCTGTCACTCCCATGTTTAAACCTAAATGATCTGAAACTAAGTTTTGAATGTCCTAATGATGTCAAACAGATTTCAGTGTTGCACCAAATGTTTTATGTTGGAATGTGAGTATGAAATTAACAGTGTATACGGTTAGAGTGAATGAATTAATATGAAAAAGTCTGGTTAATAAGCTTTGAGGAATCCTAATCCTTGTAGGATTGAGAATACTTATAATGGTTTAAGTTTTGAGGACTTAAACATGGACTGAGATTGTGTTTATACGCATATGGAATGGATAGTTGAGTCTTACACTGATTCTAATAGGAGAACAATGAGGATTATGTTGAGTATATAAACACCAGTCACTGCTCTTGCAATACACGGCTCATATTGTATCAGAGACCTATTCTTTGAGAGTTTAATTTTGGTTATTGTTAAAGAGGAGAAGGCTAGTTGTTTTACAGGCTATTATGGCTTCATCATCTTCATCGGGTGCTGCAGGTATGTTATTCATATTCAGTCTTGATAAACTGCAAGTGTTGTTCTTGAGTTCGTGTCTTAATGGTATATCTGCGATATTTGGGTGTAGTGATTACACTTTTCTTACATGTGGTATCAGAGCTTAGGTTGATTATAACTGTTAGGATCGAATGTTTTAATCAAGAACTTAAAAGATTGGGTGTTCACTGAGAACTATCGAAACCCAAACCCAGAAAACATCACTTTTGAACCTTGCTGATTCTGATTTGAAAAACGACACCATCTTTAATTTTGGTATAATAAACGACGTCGTTTTTATAACTAGCCGTTAACCCCCTATAAAAAAAAAAAAAATTTAAATATGACCGTTAGTTCCTTTGGATCTTCTCCACAGTTCCTCACACACTTACGCGATTCTTGCGATTGAACACAATAATCAATCACGATCTGCTAACACCTCAAAACTCGTTGTTGATCTGTAGAGGTATCTACACCAATTTGAATTGATTTGTTGTTAACTAATGGGTTTTCTTGCTACAGTTTAAAATAATTTTAGGGTTAAATAGCAAGATTATAGGATTGTGAAATTTAAGAACACGATTATGAATTTTTAATTCTTGCTTAAATGTTTACATACTCTGTGATTGCTTCCGCTGCTATTGTTAGATTGTGCTAGGAAAATCCATATGACCGTGTGATCCAGGTGCTGCAGAAAATCAAGAACATGTGATGCGGAGAACATTGGCATCTTTTTGAACATGGACTTATCTGCAGAAAACATAATGAGTTGTTTATTCTATATATGTCTTTTCTGTGTAAGACTATATATATGATTGAATTGGTTCGTTGTGTGTGATTTGAAGTGAAGTAGATAGAAATCAGGAATCTTTTAAGATTCAAAGTGTTGATTTCATTGTTGATGCTGCAATTTCACTCAAATCAATCAATTTGGCATCTGTGCCAATACTCACTGGTGGAAGCAACTATAAGAAATGGAGAGGAGAAATTGAGTTGCTTTTGACACTCAATGAGTACGACATTATGCTTGATACACCTCAACTTGCATCTTTTACTGATAAGAGCACCAAAGTTGAAAAGGTTGATTTTGAAAGGTGGACAAGGGCAAATAAAGTTGCACTTTTGATATTGGAAAGTGGAATGACATATATTGTGCGAGGAGGCTTAAAGAAGTGTGACCTTGCATCAGATTATCTCAAGGCAATTGAAGGGGTTGCTCAGTACATGACTCTTCTCACCACTTATAAATTTGAAGGGGGAGGATCAATTAGAGACCACATCATGAAAATGATTGATGCAGCAGAGAAACTCAATTCACTGGGTATGAAAATTTGTGAGAAACAACTTGTTTTTATGATCCTGCAAGCCCTACCCTTGAAGTTCAGCCAACTGAAGGTTTCTTACAACACACAAGACAAAACTTGGATAGTGGATGAACTTATAGCTCAGTGTGTGCAAGAAGAAAATTGACAAAAGCAAGAGAAAAACAAGGAAGCTAAATCGATTAACTTTGTGCAAACAGTCAAGGGGAAGACCTTCAATTTTGGTAAGATCTCAAAATTCAAGTTTGATGATAAATCTGTTGTGCCTGCTAAAAATTTCAATTCCCCTAAATCTAACAATTTTAAAGTGAAGACTAAAAACATAGAGAAGGTTAGATGTCATCACTATAAAACTAAGGGTCACTATAGAAAGGATTGTGAAATTTTTAAAGAATGGTTAAGGGCTAAAGGGAAGGCTGATGTCTATGTCTGTGAGGAGTCGAACATCATTGAAATCCCTATTAATTCATGGTGGTTAGACACAGGTTCATCAATGCACATAACAAATTCATTGCATGGCTTTAAGAAACAAAAGGAGATGAATTGTTACAATGTATATGTTGGAGAAGGAACAAGAGTAAATGTAGAAGCTGTTGGGCAGGTTAGACTAAAACTGGACACAGGTTTCATAATGCAGTTGGATAATGTCTTGTATGTCCTTACCATGAGAAGAAACCTTATATCTGCATCAAAATTAGTTAAGCAGAAGTATGTGTTCATTGGTGATGATAAGTGCATTAAGTTTTTCTTCAAGGGGTCTTTAATTGGTAAGGTATTCATGTCTGATCACCTACAGTGCACATTAGAAGTGAATCACTTTCAAGTTTTGCATGTCACAACCAAAATGATGCACAGTTTTGATCACACTTTCATGCTTTGGCATAAAAGATTAGGACACATTTCAAAAGATAGGATTTCTCAATTGTCAAAATCGAATTTGATTCCCACCATTGATTTTAAGAATGCACATGAGTGTATTGATTGCTTGAAAGGGAAAATGACCAATGTTAGAAAACTGGATGGAAAGAGAAGTCAAGGTCTACTTGAAATTATACATACTGATATATGTGGTCCTTTTCTTGTCAAAACCATATGTGGGAATTCATATTTTGTGAGTTTCATTGATGATTTCTCCAAAAATTGTCATATCTTTCTTATAAGTGAAAAGTCATCAGCCCTTTATTGCTTTAAAGTCTTTAAAAATGAGGTTGAAAAACAACTGAACATCGTAATTAAAATTGTTAGATCAGATATGGGAGGGGAATATTTTGGTAGGTACACATAAGCAGGTCAACAAAAAGGTCATTTTGCTTATTTTCTTGAGCAACAATGGATTGTGGCTTAATATACTACCCCGTGAACACCTAAGCAAAATGGTGTAGCTGAAAGAAGGAATAGAACCTTGGTGGGGGGATGGTTAGAAGCATGATTTCTAGGTCCAAATTACCAGGTTTTCTCTGGGGTGAATCTTTGAAGACTGCCAATTACATTCTAAACCGAGTCCCTACTAATGCAATGCCTAAAACACCTTTTGAGATGTGGACATGAAGGAAACCAAGCTTTAATCACTTCCATGTTTGGGGCTGCAAAGCTGAAGCAAGGTTTTATAATCCAAATGAGAAAAAGCTTGACTCAATGACCAATTCATGTTTCTTCATTGGCTACTCTGAGAAGTCAAAAGGTTTCAAGTTTTATTGTCCAGAGGCGCATACCAGAGTGCAAGAAACACACAATGCAGTATTTTTTGAAGATGAAGATGTGTCAAACATTGTGCAAGACAATTTTGTTTTTGAAGAAATTGAGCAACAGATTGACAATTCATGACTGATGGATTATGAGTCCATTCCAATATTAACAAGGGTGCCTGGATTTCACAAAGATTCAGATCATGACATGGATATGGTTATACCAGACACTGAAGAAGTTGCAGATCAATTGAACATTGAAGAAATTCAAGTTCAAGATCAGTGTACAGATGAATCAAGTCAATTAGTGGTCCAACCTACACTGAGAAAATCTAAAAGAGTATGAAAACCTGCTATTTCACAAGATTGTGTGTATTTACAAGAGGCTGAGTTCGATTTGGGAGACATAGATGAACCAGTGACCTACAATCAAGCAATGCAGTGTGCTCAAGCAGATTTGTGGCAGAAAGCAATGTTAGAAGAGTTGGATTATATGAATAAAATAATGTTTGGACATTGGTTAATATTTCATCACATTTCAAGCCTATATGGTGTAAATGGGTTTATAAAACCAAGAAAGATGCTGCTGGGAAAATTGAAAGATATAAAGCTAGATTGGTTGCAATAGGCTTTACTCAGAGAGAAGTGTGGACTACAATGATACTTTCTCACCTGTTTCTTCCAAGGACTATATGAGGGTAATCATGGCTTTAACTGCCTATTTTTATTTGGAATTGTACCAAATGGATGTGAAAACTGCTTTCTTGAATAGAGACTTATTTGAAGATATATACATGGTGTAGCCACCCAAATTTGTTGAAAGGGGGAATGAGAGCATGGTTTGTAAGCTTAATAAGTCCATTTATGGACTTAAGCAAGCTTCAAGACAATGGTTTCTCAAGTTTGATCAAGTGATCACAACACATGGTTTTGCAGAAAACAAGTTAGATGATTGTATTTATCTCAAGTTCAAAGGCTCCAAATTTATTTTTCTTATTATGTAAGTTGATGATATTCTCTTGGCCAGTTCTGATAAACAATTGCTGCAAGAAACCAAGGCTGTTCTTAGTACAATTTTCGATATGAAGGACCTAGGTCAAGCTTATTATGTTCTGGGGATCAAAATTGTGAGAGATAGGAACATAAAGCTCCTTGGTTTATCTCAGAGAGGTTATATTGAAAGAGTTTTGAATAGATTCAACATGGAGAACTGCAATAAGGCAAATGTGCCTATAAACAAGGGAGATAAGTTAGGCAAAGACCAGTGTCCCAAAAGTGAGCATGAGGTTAAGCTAATGAAGTCAAAACCTTATGCTTCATTAGATGGTAGTCTTATGTATGCTAAGATTTGCACCAGACCATATTTGGCATTCATTGTTGGATTATTGGGAAGGTTTTAATCAAACCCGATAAGGCTCATTGGGTTGCTGCCAAGAAGGTTCTAAGATATTTATAGAGAACAAAAGGGTATATGCTAGTATATGGCAGAGAAAAATCATTGGAGTTGGTAGGTTTCATACATTCAAACCTTGCAGGTGATAGAGATGAAAGAAAGTCTACCAGTGGGTATATATTTATGATGAATGCAACTGTTGTTTCATGGAAAAGTGCCAAGCAAACTATTGTATCAACTTCTACAATGGAAGCTGAGTTTGTTGCTTGTTTTGAGGGAATTAAGCAAGCAGTTTGGCTTAGAAATTTTATCACTGAGATGAAGATTGTAGATTCTATGAAAGGGCATGTGAAGATGTTCTGTGACAATAGTGATGCTATGTTCTTCTCTAAAAACAACAAAATGACTTTAGCCTCAAGGTTGATGGATGTTAAGTTTCTTAAGGTTAGAGAAGTTGTCAAGAAGGGAGAAATTGAAATTTTGTATTTGTCAACAAATTTAATGGTTGCAGATCCACTTACAAAAGCGCTACCAAATAATGTGTTTAAGGGACATGTTATGAAGATGGGAGTTTTAGAATCTTTTGATAAGTGGGAGTGAACAAGAAATTGAATTCTTGAGGGCTGCATTTGATGCTTCTTTGATTGATTTTGGTTGCTAAAGTTGCAGACCTTGAGGTACTAGTTAGTTAGCTAGTTTTGATATGCTGGTATAGTTAGTTTTAGGAGAATTCCAGCTCATTTCTTTTTCCTTGTTATTATTTTGGTTTTCAATAAGGGTTCAATTTTTCCCGCTATGGGTGATTAATTGTACCAGAAGACATTTTTATGAATAATAGTTTGATTTGCTAGAAAATCAATTGTGATTTTGTTGAGGCATTTTTGGAACTATTGGTTTACATTGATTGGTTAACTTTGACTTTGTTTAGTTAAAGATCAGTGGGAGTCATGTAATATGACATTACTATATGCATATGTTTACAAAATACAGATTGAAGTATTTAGTGATTCTTGAATTAACTCTGTAAGTGGACAGATGGAGTTCTAGTTTCTTATACTTTGAAATGTATAGGTGAATTTGAATGTGCAGACAAAGCATCTTGATTAACTCAAACTTAGTGATCACTTCCATAATTCAATAAATTGGTTGTTATGTTTTCATACTCAAGTGGGAGAATGTTGGAATATGAGTATGAAATTAACAGTGTATACGGTTATAGTGAATGAATTGATATGGAAAAGTCTGGTTAATAAGCTTTGAGGAATCCTAATCCTTGTAGGATTGAGAATACTTATAATGGTTTAAGTTTTGAGGACTTAAACATGGACTGGGATTGTGTTTATACGCATATGGAATGGATAGTTGAGTTTTACATTGATTCTAATAGGAGAACAATGAGGATTATGTTGAGTATATAAACACTAGTCACTGCTCTTGCAATACACAGCTCATATTGTATCAGAGATCTATTCTTTGAGAGTTTAATTTTGGTTATTGTTAAGTAGGAGAAGGCTAGTTGTTTTGGGACGATCCAAACTCGTTTATGCCGGAGAAGTTTTTGGATTCGGAAATTGATGTTTTAGGAGAAAACTTTGAGCTTATTCCGTTTGGTGGTGGGAGGAGAATATGTCTTGGATTGCCATTGGCAATGAGAATGTTGAATTTGATGTTGCGCTCGCTTATTAACTCGTTTGACGATTGGAAGCTTGAAGATAGAGTTGTACCAGAGACCTTGAACATAGAAGAGAAGTTTGGCATCACCTTAGCGAAAGCTCAGCCTCTCATAACTATGCCCATGCTATACAAAAACCTAGCATGATTTCTACATTTCTGAAACATAAATTAATATAGGGTGAAGTGTCGATTTAGTTTCTGAATTAGCACTTCAGCGAAAATTAGATCCATGAATTATTTTTTCCAGTAAAATAAGTCCTTAAATTCATTAAAAATTACTAATATCATCCATACTATTATATTCAAAGCTATTTTATCCAAATTTTCGACAACATAAGTCACTTAACACACTTTATGATATAATACCGTCATATTCTTGTTATAAGCCCTTAACATTTCATATAGGTTGTGAATCTAACGTCTAATTTACCCTCCAATATGTATCACAAGCAAGTAACGTGACTTAAATTGGCGGAAAACTGAATATTGTAGCTTCGAAGTTAATATTAGGGATGTAACTGGCAGATTTTTATAATTCAATGACTGATTTTTCTGAAATAATAGTCTAGGGACCTAAATTTCACTCAAGTAATAATTCCGGGACTAAATTAGCAGTTCATCCATTAATATATAGTCTTCACTCGGTTGGAGGAGACTGTAAATCAAATCTCACTTGTGGTCAGGGGAGGCTGAAATGCCTCTGTGAGTCTTCCCAGCCCCCGAAAGGAGTGGATAACCGTGACTTACCACCAGTTGCCCCATTTTTAAAAACAGAAAAACGAGTCTTTGATTTGTTGTATGGGAGTGGGCCTATAGGAGAACCGTACGTAGTTATGGCTTCTACAAAGATGGGTGTTGTGAACTTTAATAAATCAAAGCAAGCATTTTAATTACAAAAAAAAAAAAAAAAAAACATGAGAATTTAAAAAAAAAATTGTTGGACTCTTTTTTCCGTTTTACTAATGATATAATCCAGACTAAACAAACTAAAGGAAGAGTCAAGCAATATGTTTTTAAAAAATATTGCTTGACATAAGCCAGAGTTTCTTCATTTCGGGCATATTAATGCTATGAAATTATGCAGCAGTTGATTACTTAATTGATTATAAATAATTTATGTAAAGAAAGATGATCTCTCTAGCTGACGTCTTTTTTTCCATTCCAAGGAGTTACAAGAATCAACATGCATGCATCGTTTTATTCTTTTTGTTCTTTTACTTTTGAAAGAGCGCAATGTACAGGCCCCCTTGTAATTTATGGATTTTGGTTTCGGATTTACCTTTGAGGTAGGAAATATATATGTGTCTTATGAATATGATTAATTCAAGTGGTTAATTCCCACGTATGTTTGTTAATTTTTATTTATTAATTTTTTTTAACTCCTTCGATCTGACCGTCAAAGATTAAAAGAGTGTTTGAATAATACTACTCTTTTTTATTCCACACTAATTAACCTGAGAATTTGGCCTTGCACCGGTTAAATAACAATTAAGAAAGTTGAGGTTTCAATTCAAGATTAATTGGTTATAAGGGAAACAGTATAATCTTTAGAAGCACATATAAAATCACTTAATTTTTTTAATGTAAGAAAACACTTAGGCCTCGTTTGGCAGGTCGGACTGTACTGACTATTTCTGTCGGATAGGATAAATAGTCACCGGATATTACTGACTAAATTAGTCGGGCGTTTGGTGCAGTATCGGACTATTGACTGTATTATTTATACTGTGCTTGGTATTATATCGGATAGGAGAATCAAACTTAAAATAAAATTCAAAAAAAAAAAAAAAAAAAAAACAGAAATCATCTTTTTTCCCCGATCTCTCCGCCGCAACCCCCAAATCCCTCCCTCTCTCCATTCTTCTTCTTCGTCTGCTCCGCCATTTTCAGCACCACCATCGACAACTCCAGCTACAACTTCTCCAAATCCTCCACCTCCTCCTCTGACGCCTCCCTCAAATCCTTTAAATCCTCCCTCCCTCAAAACCCCCAAATCTACTACCTCTTCGAGATCCGCTCCGCGACCTCCAACTTCCTCCCCCACCACCGCCTCTCCTCCTCCTCCTGGCGCTGCTCCATCCGCTTCGAAGACATCGTCGTCTTCCAGCGCAAGTCCCGCAACCCAAAGAACCCGAGCTACACCGTCCTGTCGTCGTGGCTCTCCCGGATGCAGATCGCTACCGACCTCGCCCATGGCCTCGATTACATCCACCACTGCTCCGGCCTCGACTCTACATTCGTCCACAACCACATCAAGAGCTCCAGCATCATCGTCTCCGAGTAGGACCACCTCGTGCTCGGCGCCAAAATCTGCCACTTCGGTACGGCAGAGCTGAAAATGGCAGAGGGGGTCGAGTTCAAGAAGGCGAGAGAGAGGGGGTCAGAGTTCAAGAAGGCGAGAGAGAGGGGGTCGAGTTCGAGCGGAGAGCGAGCAGAGAGGAAGGAGAGCGAGGCCGACTAAATTATACCGTGAATTTGGACGGTATAAGCAGTCGGGTAAACGCCGGATAAAAAACGTGGGCCCGGATTATTTAATCCGGTGCCTATTTAATCCAAACGGCACCAAACACCGTACACCGTATTATTAGTACTATCCGGTCCCCTATACGGTGTGCCAAACAGGACCTTAATATTTTCACACGCCAATTGACGTGATCAGAAACACATACTTATTTAGTAAGTACTTTTAAACTATTGAAATTGCTTTTTGAAAAATATCTAAAAGAAAAGTTAAAAGTTTAATATCTGTAAGAAAAGTCAAAGTTTTACACGATGTCGGACAAAACTCCACCGTCCGTATGACAAATAACTGTCTGTACCCCTCACGGGCCATCAGGTGCAATCACTGCGACATTTCGAACATGGTAGAAGGCAAGTACAAAGATACGGCATCCACTTGTTCAATAATGTATGCAAATTGATGACCTTTGCTTCTTCGATCTGTCAGTTGGCACCTGTCCATATCTCCATTTTACAAGAAAAGTGACGCATCTTGTCTTGTACTTCGATGTCTAATATGTACTGAAATAATAAAAAACGTTAATTTTTTATTTATTTCTTTAATCAAATGTCTAAACTCTCGTACATACATCAGAATCTAATAAAAAAGAAAAGCTAATGAAAAAATCTTGAAAACTTTGAATTTTAACGATAAAGATAAAATAAAAAGTAAAATGAATAGTACCATGATTGACTTTTTAGTGTAAAAATATGATTTTTCGTTAAAGTAAACAGTACCGTGAACTTTTCGTTAAAACTTTCAGTAAAAAACTCAAAATAAAATGTGTCCTTATATTCGAACCAGGATCCTCTCCTGAGCAATTTCCTAGGGATCCCACAATCCTATCCGTTCATCGTATATCGTGCGGTCAAAAATTATTTAAAATTTAAGATTTAAAATTCAAATATAAATAGTACCTAACGAAAACTGACCGCACGATATAAAATAAACGGACAAGATTGCGGGATCTCTAAGATCCCCATGAAATGATCCGGCGAGGATCCTGATTCCTTATATTCATTATCCTACTCTTAAAATGTGTGTACGTGACTGATAATGTCATTGACATGTATAGCACCCCTCCCATCCTTGCACTTTACGCAAACACCCACAGCGAGAGGAAGATATGGATTTCTGTTGTATTGTAAATTTGTAATGTTGGGGTCCGACCAATGACATTAAATTGTAATGTGAGCAAAATTGAGGTGTCCTTAATTCTTCTCGTCTTATTTGTTTTCAACATGTGTTCTTTAAACTTATAAAAATATGATTTCTTTTGGACCTAAACCAAAAACATTGAAGCCTTTATTTTCATTTTTGGGCTCCAAATAGCTCTATTTTCATAGTAACTAAAAAAGTGAGAGAGGTTGATGTGACAGCTTATCCCTGATTTTACAATTGTATAAAATTTTAATAAGTGATTTTACGAAATTGCCCTTTGAAGCACGTGCGTTGACTGAGGTTTATTACGGTGTCGTGTCACCTAAGTTTTGTTTTCTTGGCATATTCTCGTAGTACTCATCACTACGGACGCGTGGGCGCAAACGGTTCATGATTTGGAACTATATCGAAGAAGATATTAATGTTTGAAGTTTGGGACATTTTAGTAATTTAATTATTTTTAGAGAGTTTCAGATTTTTTTTGGAGAAATCTGGGATGCCACATGTGTGGCCCAGATTAAAAGAAAAATAAATTTTTTGTGGTGGAGATTGGAAGGAAAGGATGAACAGGGGAGAGAAGTGGAGGAATAAGGAGAGAGAGGGATGGGCACTGCCCAATCAGAAACAGAAGCAAGGAGGGAAATGAGGGAGAGTGAAGAACGGGGGAAAAAAAAAAAAGGGGAAACGGGTACCCAACCCGTGACCCGTATACACCTAGTCCATTTCTCCATACTTTCCAGTGGTTTTCCACCGGATTTCCCACGAAATGGACCCAGCTACTACTCCCAAACATCATCTAGCCCTTCCCTTTATCCATTCCACATCAAATTTGGGAAGATTTGGCCTTGAAAATGGGTGAAACCGCAAGGAGGGGTGCGGCGGCTTTGGCTTCGAATCATCCAATCCCGAAGCAATTTCTTCCAATTAATACCACCCATGGCATCCTCTTGAGGTCTGGAACAAAGCCCAAACAATTTTGGAGGCGGCGGAGTTGTTTGGAGACGGATCGAATACACCCAAATTCGAGGGTTTTGTACGGTTTTGATGAAATTGGAGCTTTTATTGACCGAATTGGCCTTGGTCACAGGTATGAAAGTTGTTCTACTCTTTGAGATATTCAATTCTACAAATTTTGAGAATTTTTGGAGAAAGTTGGATTTTCCGGCGAGCCGGGGCGGCCGACCGCCACCCGCGGCGGCGATGACGGCGGAGCGTGGCTAGTGGGCCGTCAATGTTATTTTTAGGCTATGTTTGATATCCTGAATTCAGTTTTGATAATCGGATGACGTAGATTGATCAATTGAACCTTATTTCATCACGTTGCGTGGTTAGGTGAAAATATGAATCGACGATCCGACCGTTGGGTCTTCACCAAACTTTGATACGTTGTAGTACTTAATATTTGAAGAATGTGGAAACTTACGGATTGGGAATCCAACATATGGATCTTCCCGAATTGGATTTGTAAGTTCATAAAATAAAAGGTTAATCGCCACTCGGTTTTGGAAATTGGCGGAGATCCTACCGTTGGATCATAATGAAACTTCAGTATGTTGTTCTATAAGCATAATGTGAATCATGAGAAGTTACGGATGGGAAATTTGATATGCGGATCTTCTGGATTGAGTTATGTAGGGTTGTGGACCCTACCGTCGATCTTTGATCGACGATTGATTTATGGTCAATGAGTCTTGAATCACTCTTGAATGCCCTTGAGGATGTGTTTTAAGTGAGTTATGTGTTCTATCGACAAGTATTCTGAGATGTGATTTAATAATTGTTCTAGGCGTCGATCGTTTGGGACGCTTCGGTATTCGTTCTAGGGAGTTGTAGCGCGGACTCCAGGTGAGTGGGCTTTTGTTTTCAATATATATATATATATATATATATATATATATATATATATATATATATATACACTTGATTGATTCCCAGAAATATGATTTAAAATGCTTTTATGAAATTGAATGCCAAGTCGAATGTCATATATATTTTTATGTTTATATGATTATATGTTGACGCATTGCGGGCGCCAGGTAAGTCAGGTAAGTATATGCTTGTGATATGATGGTTATGGTGATATCGATGAGATTAGTATATGGCTCATTTACCTGCACATCGGGGTTTGTGCCTCCAGAGTAGGGCTTAGCTTTCACGTGATCGTTCACCTCCCGCACCGTACGCTCACCTTGGATCCAAGGCAGGTGTCAGCCTGTCGTACAGACCACACTAGGTGGTTCCGACTCGTAGGTGACTTGCGATTCGTCGCCAGCCTTCACGTGATCGTAGCACAGAGCGTTATATATACCCAGCTTGACGTACAGATCACATTAGGTGGTTCCGTTATGGGTGCAGGTTATTGATTGAGAGATGTATTGAGGATGTGGTTGAGGAGCCATAGATTCAGCCGTACAGGTCACTAGAGGTGACTCCGGCTGATTGATATATATTGCCGGCATGATTTGAGTTGGGATATCACCTGATTGCTTGATGATATTTGATACACATTTATTATTGATTATGGTTCATTCGATCATGGCATTGGTTGGTTGATGGTTTTTCAGTATTAGTACGTATATATATTTTCTGGGAAATATATATGTTTTTACGGTGATGGGTTATTATTATATTGAAAAGAGAAATGGTTTTGGAAAAACTTTGTTTTTGCCCACTCATGCTTTTTGTTTTGTGCCCCTCCAGGTTCTAGTAGCATAGTTTCTTTATCGACAAGGACTCGTGGCATATCTCAGTTCAGGTGTCTACTTCTGAGGGTATGATCTTTACCCACACTACTGTACTTTACTTATGCTCTGACAATGCGTGTGAAATGGGTCCATACCCACTAACAGCGCACTCTGATAGTTAGGCACCTTTAGGTTTAAATTTATTCACATTCTTCCATATCATCACTTTATGGCTTCGTCACCTTCCAGGTGTCGGCCAGCACAGCTCGATTCGGAGTCCTAGTGGACATTCTGGGTCGGGGTGTGTCAGTTGAAGTTCAAATTTTCTTTCTCTTTGTTAACACAAAAATATTTTGCTAATTTTACATGTTTTACTTATATAGTCTATGTATTAGCCTATTCTAACCTATTTTACGAAAACTATAATTTAATATGTAATTAGTGCAAAATTCTTTAACAAAAATGAATTTGAATTACTTGTTATGTTATTTTATATCTTTTTGTTTTATTTGGATTATTATTTCAGATTGTAGAGTTTTATTTTCATGTTATTTATGAAATAATTTTATGTAGGTTTGTAAACATTACGTTACTTCATGGTAATTATTTTATAGCCCACCCATGAAAAAAAATATTGGCTCCACCCTTGCTTGGGTAAGGGCAAAGGCAATGGCGTTTACTATCACAAATAAATATTTTTAATTTTTTTAATACTTGATAAATGTGTTTAAGTGTGAACTTTATGAGTTTGTTGTTTGAAAATAAAACTCAATATTTAACTCCAATAATGTAATTTCAAGTACAAAGCAAAGCATATATTACAACCTAGTATGATATTAAAACAAATTATTCTCAATAGCCTACAACCTAGGGCATCTAACGTATGACACAGTTTTGTATTTTGGAATATGCTTCACAATGTTCCAACCTTCGTACTTTGTGATTGATCTATCGTTGTTATGAAGATTGAACCACATTTTTGCTTGTAGCACATATGTGCTGGTAGTTGCTGAAAAGAGAAGTGTGAAACAACATAATAAATTACATAATAATGTTAATTCCAGTTCAAATTTATCAAGGATAAAATGATATACCTTATTGGCTAGATTATTGCCACTTTGATAAATTACTTTCACTTTTGTAAGGCTTCTTGCCAAGATTTTAACTTTTATGTAGATGTTTGTACCTACTCGACAAAAATTACTCAGTCTAGGGTGTGCATGAATCTTCTTCCACATTTATTGCTCCGTCATCTCATTTCTTGTGGCCGAGTCATGAATAACACACACCCTACTCTCAAGCAAAGCAACGTCATTCGTGATCGACCAATTTGCCTTCTCAGTCATTTTTTTTTTTTTGGTAAAAAAAGGATTAGAAAAGTAGAAAACAAATATAGAAGACAGTAGGAAAAATAAAATTGAGTTGTGGTGTGGGAAATAACGGAGATGGTTAGGTATTTATAGGAAAATATTATTTTTTCATTATTTTATAAATTTTTTACCATTGGATTAATCATGACCCTTGATTTTCACATTTGGCAATCAATTGCACCAGTGGCACAGCGGTCAAAATTCAAAATTTTCTACCGTTGCAAAACCAACAGTTCAGAGCATCAGACCGTTGAATTTTCCAACGGCTGAAGCACGAGGACGAAAAAGTCATTGGGCTCTCTGGTGCGCATGAGCGCTGACATCGCCCATCACCGGCAGGCTAAAGGCCTGAAAAACGTAGGCTGGGTGGTCCAACGGGCTTGGTAAAGCCCACAAATCGACCCTCAAAAAATGAGCCGCTAGAACAACTTTCTGGAGTTTTGATCAATTTGTCAGCCACCACCGACTGCACCTCTCCTATCTGCAATTGCTGTTTCCAGACTATTGTGCCACATGATCTCCATGTCCTTTTATCTTTTGTCTACAATTATTTACTGGAGAACAGTA
The DNA here is from genome assembly GCA_024362995.1 of Heteromeles arbutifolia. NCBI lineage: Eukaryota > Viridiplantae > Streptophyta > Magnoliopsida > Rosales > Rosaceae > Heteromeles > Heteromeles arbutifolia. The sequence continues at coordinate 30,002,619 of JANCRC010000006.1, forward strand.
AGGATTTAAACTATTTCGTTTATATGCGTCCTTTTGTTAAATGGCTTCGTTTTCTAGACGACACACAATTTATCTATATATATATAAAGTGAAAAGGCCAAATAGGTTAATCATTCCGAAATGCCAAGAATGCCCTCATTTCATACATAAAGCATACAGATAACTGCTCACAAAAATAGAGTCAAATTCGTAAATATATTACTATTTATAAATCATTTACAAGTTGAAAAACAAAATACCAAAAACAAAATTATCCACTGCAAATAATATATGCACCCATCACAACAATGACAATTATGAACCACTCGATGAAAACACACACACTTTAAATTCATTATCATCCCTTAAATTAATCATCCTATATCTCCTTCGTCACATTCTATGTTTCTGCTATACAGAAAACAATAAGTAAATAAATAAATAAAAAAAGACACTTCAGATGGGCACGAAGCCACGAACTCTCAACATCAGTTGCAAACTGCAGAGACGAAACTCTCCACAGCAGTTGCAGACTTGCAGTTGCAAACTGTAGAGACGGAATTCTCCACAGCACTTGCAGCGGTTGCAAACTGCAGAGATGGAACTGCCATATACCGCACGTTTAAAGTGAGCAACGGGTCACTCCATCCCCGCAAACCGGTGAGAAATTCAGACAGTCACTCAGTGTACCAAAACGCATCCTTCTCCGCTGCCCTCACCACCAATAATCTCCGGCTTTCTAAGCATTCAGTCATTTGAATCTTCTCTCACTTTCGCCTCCACCATCGCCTTCATTACCATGTCCTCCAAGTACCCAAGATTTTATTCACTTCAGTGTCCTATATAATCCAATCATCATCATCTTCATCAAAGAGTGTCCTAAATATTGTCTAATTAGATAACTTAAAGCTTTTGTTTGCTTGCGTCACCGTCACCGTCACAGGGAGCTTTCAGTGTGTGTTTAATCAAGTTGATGGCACAAATGGCAAAACACGAAGACCTTCCGATCCCAACCCAATTCACGACACCCTCAAAGCCGTCTACGGCCACTCCTCCCAACTCGACGAGGCCCAGCTCTTCATGTGGGTCCTTTTTATCTTTCTCTTTGGATTTTTTTTTTTTTCAGTTTTCGATTTTGTGCATGTGTTTGAGTTTTTTACCGAACGGTGGATTTAAGGAAAGTGAACTTGACCAGAGAGCACATAGACTACGAGGGCTACTCGGTGTTGTCATTGGCCATACGACAGGACACCATTGTCGCAATTCGGAAGCACAAACGACGACGAAGACGCCGAGAAAGTTCTCATAATTTCCAATGGTCAACAAGAAGTACCAAATTTGAACTCAGCCCGTCGACCCTACCCAGGTAGTAAATTGTTTGACTTAATTATCATTCGTTTAACTATAATGTTATCCCAGTTGACATCCGAGTTCAATTTCGGTCTAAGTTTTTTTTGGAAATTGAAGGAAATTGAGAATCACAAATGGGGGCCTTATTTCATTTGGGTCATCTTTGGAAACGTTCGACTACTTCTACAAGTTCCTCCATTACTGGCCTACTGATCTCAATGTCAATAAGGTATGAAACAACGTTATGAATTTGTTGTTAACCTTTCAGCTATGCATTCATTTTGCTAAATGTTAAAGACTGGAACTTTTTGTTAGTGTATAGCAATATACTGTATGATTTATTTAATTTGGATTTGGGAAATTTGGTAATGGGTTGTTTGCTTTCCCCTGTTTGGTTGATCATCAACTGCTGCGGATTTGGTGCATTACCCAGTTTTATGAAAAAAAATTATTTAGGATTTAGCTACGTATGCTAATACGGTATTACAAATAGGTTTTTGTTTTAATTAGTAAAGTTGGAGCCGTTATGTAGGAATTTATTCAATTTGATTGCTAGAAAGATAGGGAGGAGGGGAAGATATTGGTTTTGAGTTGAACGTTATGTTTTGAATTTGAGTGAGTATTACTCATTTATGCGTTTGAAAATCTAATTTAATCGTGAATCTGAATTCTCTTGGAATTTGGTATGAAGCTCGATCATGGTAGTTCTTTGGTCTTGCTACATTAAAGCAAGAATCTGTTCACATCATTCTGGATTTGAGTTCACAAAGTTGAATTATGTTTATGCAGTGAGATCAGTTTTAGAATTTTCAATTAAAACATGATTAATTTTGTAAGATTTGTGTAAATTGGTTGTAATCACGGGCCCTACGTGCGATGTACAAAGTTATATTTTCATTTTAACATTTGTGTTGTTCTTCTTTGATGATTTTAAGAAACTTTTCATTCGAATATCTCCTCTGTCCTTTTTGTAATGCTGTATTTTACCACAAGCTATAAAATTCATGTTTCCCACCACGAAAAGTACAAACACCAATAGTTAGAGCACACAATATGTCAATAACAATCTTCTAAATTGTAAACAATATACCCTAATTCTTTTGTGTGTGAGTGCCTATATGTCAAACAAAGTAACATTAAATCAACTGAAATTTTGAATATAATTTGGAACTTAGGATAGTGTCATTTACAATTAATTATCTTGGGCGAGTGTATTTACAACATATTTTCATCTTTGCATCAACTTGAGCTTAGTCAATTACTTTGAAAGTTAAAGATGCTAAATTAGTTGAATCTTTAATGGAGTTCAATTGCAATTCAAAGTCATTTTAAGTTCTATTGCAATTCAAAGTTTAGGGTTTTTGTTTGGTCATCATTGACGAAGTAAAGGTAAGTTATTTCCGGATTTTAACATTTGGGGTGTGCATTTTGTTTCTAGATCTTTCCAAGACAGTGCTTCTGTTACACTAACGGAAAAACTGTAAACCTAAAAGCAAATGGTTCCTTTTCTAGCAATGATATATTATGCCTCAGTGAACTTTATTGTGTTTAATTTTGCCCTGCTACATCTATTGCTTATTAGAACGCAAAACAAGAGAGAAAGAAGAGGAAAATTAGTTTTCATTTCTTATGAGTAAGTTTGTTTCATCCCTTTGCCTCCAGTTTTCTGAATTTTTTTTCTAAAATCGCTGTCATTGTTTAATTTGTCCAACTATTATGCCCCAGTGAAATTTGTCAACATAGAACTGAGATTGGATGACACGGTTGAAGAAGCCAACGTAAAGAATAAACGATAAATACATTAGCTTTCTTCGTTTCTGTTAATTGATATTTTTTTCCAAACGATCTTTTACGTTATGCCAAAACTACATGTCATGTTGTAGCATTTTATCCTCTCATTACGGGTATTACAAATTTTTAAAGATCTTTTTATATTATATCGAGCACACATTCGTCATTTGTTATATGAAACTATATTTTGGTATATTTTTTCTGCATTTTGTATTATATTTGTAACTGTATGCATTCCTTTACTACACCATTTGAATGTCATGTTTCTTTTCTATTACAGATATGAAGATGAAAGCTTTTCTTCACTCACCTATGGAGAAAAAGAGGCATGCATATAAAAGATGCAACTGCCTAGAACCTTGGTTCACGTTGAAGCATGTCATCAAAGGGAGTAGTCAATTTACAGTTGCGACATGGTGTAATTAGCATCTTTTATAGAGTTTTAATTTTTATGTAAATGGGTGATAGAATTTTGAACTTTTTGTATAATACTGAATAGTTTCGTATACCAAATGACAGATGTGGACTTGACATAATATAAAAAGATCTTTAGAAATGTGTAACACTTACCAATGTAGTTGTATGCTCTTTAACGCGGATTAGGATACAAGAAAATAATAATAATTAAATAAGTGCAAAATGGTAAAATAATTTTCAAATAAAATTCAAAAGAAACAACCTCTCCCATGTAAAGAAGTTAGTGGGCTTTTTTTTAATGAATTTATTACAAATTAAAAATAGTAAATAAAATTTTACTTGCGAATTAAAAAAAATAAAAATACAAAAAGTGGTCAGAATAATGAGGTCCACATGCGTCCTATCATAGTATCACTTCTCAATTTGGATTTTTGGATATATACACGCAACATTCATCGTCTCTTTCAACAATTGCACCAAAGTTAAAGGTTTAGGAGAGCTAGCAGACAGAGCTCAGAGATGGACATCTTGAGTTGCATACTACTAGGTCTAATGGTTGCATGGATCTCAATTTATACCCTCTATTATTCAATTGGAAGAAGATCATCAGTTACCGCAAGGCTCCCAGCTGGACCAAACCCACTTCCCTTCATTGGCAATCTCTTAGAGCTTGGCAACAAACCAGTGGCGGATCCAGAAAATAATATTAAGGGGGTCAGTAAGAATAGTGCGCACAGCGCGCAAATTTTTTTAGCAGAAATAGCATACATATCGTTATTTCATCGAGTCTTGGTAGTCCTGAAGTCATTTGGAAAGGCATATTGCACACCTGTTAATGCCTCATTTACGTGAGTAACTAACATGTTCCAAGGCTGCTCTCATATGAATGCTTAACAAAGAAACACACTTATCTTGAACACACTAACAATGTTTGATATCATTGCATCTCATTAATATGTTTGTCCAAGAATGATAATGCTTTGTTATTCTTTGAGATCACCGTTTCTTTTACTTTGCATTTTTGGATAGTTTTTTACTTGGTTCTTTTTTTTTGCCAACAATTGTTATCACAACCAACAAATAAGCCAGAGGTAAATAATATTAGGACTAGACTGTAAAGTGGCAACACCTCTCTAATGCATTTTATCAAGCAATTGAAGGGCATATAAGAAGGGCAACTCTAACCTTTAAAGGGGCAGCACCCAAGTCATCCATGGACATTCACCGAAGTTCGGATGGTCATCACCTAAGATGTCCATGGACGTTCACTGAAGTTCGGAGGGTCAACTGACCCCCCCTTACCCATTAATGCATCCGCCAGTGCAACAAACCCCATGTCTTTCTCACCAACCTTTCACAACGCTACAGCCCCATAATGGCCTTGCAACTCGGCCAAATAACGACAGTGGTAATTTCTTCATCAACCGTCGCCAAAGAAGTCCTCCGAACCCATGACCAACTCTTCTGCAACCGAACCGTCCCAGATGCGCTCTAAGTTTGTCAACATTCCAAGTACAGTATGGCTTGGATATCGGTTTCACCTGCTTGGAGAAACCTTCGCAAAACATGTAACACACAATTGTTCGCCACCAAAATTCTCCATGCCAACCAAACCAACCGTCACCTAAAAGTGCAAGAGCTCATATCTAGTGGCGGAGTCAATGTGGGGGCATTAGGCTCCCTTGAACCTAATAGATTTATAAGTTATCCCTTTAAAAAAATATTTGACCCCTTTAACAAACTTTCAATTTTTCAGTCCTACCTTTTTTTATCAGAAAAGTGACTTTTTCCATGCTATTAGAAAATTGACTTTTCCCATGCTATTAGAAAATGACTTTTCCCAGAACCCATTTCTCACGTTATTAGAAAAGTGACTTTTCCCAGAACCCAGTCCACACCAGAACTCAGCGATCTCTCTTGTTCCCCAGGTTGCGTTCTTCCGGCTCGTTGTCCTTCCTCTAGCAAGCTTCTCTAATCTGAAATTTCATTATTTATTTGTTTGAGTTTTTAAATTTGGAGAGGGGAGAGTCTGAGTGAAAGAGGGGTGGGAAATTTGAAACCATTGTTTGTACCATACTTGACCAATCCCGAAACTACTGAGAACCGATCAACATTATACCGTCAAGGACCCACAAGGTCAGAGGCCAATCACAAGGCGACACGTGTCAACATCAAATGCCAATCACAGCGCGACATGTGTCAACATCAGAAGCCAATCACAAGGCGACACGTGTCAACATCAGATGCCAATCACAGCATGACACATGTCAATGTCAGAACAAAGCTAGAAACTCTTTTCTATAAGTAGGGATCATTCTCCCACAATAATCCCTAATGTCATTTGTACTAGACTATTCACTAGAACTCACAAAATAAGAGCTTGAACCTATGTACTTGTGTAAACCCTTCACAATTAATGAGAACTCCTCTACTCCGTGGACGTAGCCAATCTGGGTGAACCACGTACATCTTGTGTTGTTTGCTTCCCTGTCTCTGTCCATTTACATACTTATCCACACTAGTGACCGGAGCAACCAAGCGAAGGTCACGAACTTGAAACTTTCTGTTGTACCAAAGTCCTCACTGATTTTGTGCATCAACATTTGACGCCGTCTGTGGGAAATCGACACTTATTCCCACTCTCTTCAGCTTTGTCAAGTTGGTTTCCACCATTCGTACACTCTCTTTTGATCAAGCATCCTTCTCCAACATGGGGAGCGAAGGAAGCCACAGCTCACAGAATGACACCCCTCTCGCACCTAGTGCGAAGCAACGAAAGAAGGAAGGAAAAAGGGTTTATCTTCAAGCTAAAGTCGATGAGCTAGAAGCTCAGAACAATAAGATAGCAATGAAAAATGAGGTCATTCAAGAGCAATACGAGAAGCTCTTCGAGACGCTCCACGAAGCTAGGCATGCTCAAACACACGAGCTCGTTGCCCCTGTGAACGTCAACCATCAATCGGATGCCTTCCAACACGGAGGGTCACCTACTTTCAATATGGGTATTCTTGATAAGGAGCAAGCTACTCCTCAAAATGTCGATCAACATGAAACTTCTCTCAACCTAGCTGCTTCAACCGGAAACAGGAGAAGTGGAGGAAGGCACCTCCTAGTAGAGGGAGCGGAAGGATCGAAAGCTGTTTATCGCGACTGTCGAGACTTCCTGAAGCAACGTCGAGAGAACCCCATCCACATAAACTCAAAGATCAATGACCCAAGGGTTTCTGAAAGACTCGGTCCCCTACCACGGCCCAGGCCGGCTACCAATTTGGGGAATGGGCAACAAGTCCTAGAGAAACATGAGGGTATAGGGGACTTAGAGGTGTTCCGACAGACATACCTTAGAAGTCAGTACGGCGAGTCCAGGGAAAAATCACATGCTCTTGATCAGACTTTCCTACTTTCAAGAGGGGATGGAAAATTCCGAAAGAAAGCTCCGGTGATACAAAACTCCACCCAGGACCCCCTTATCCTACAACTCCTTGAAGAAGTAAACAAGTTAAAGGCCGAACGACAAGCTGAGATACCTGACTGGAATCAACCTAGGCCTGGCCCTTTTACAAGGAGGATCCTCGACACCTCCTTCCAGGCGAAGACAAAACAGAAGCTTGGCTTGCAACTCTGTACTGGAAAGGAGGATCCAATTGAACACCTTAACCTCTTTGAGTCTACCATGGCATACCGGATGCACACCGACGAAGAGCGATGTCTTCTCTTCCCCTTCACCCTCTCTGGTGGAGCTTTAAACTGGTATTGTCATCTTCCACCTGAGATGGTTGACTCATTTGAGGAATGGAGGAAACTGTTTGTTTCTCAACACTTATTCCAGACCGATCGCTTGCATTCTGCAGATGATTTGTACACTATCCGCCAGAAGCTGGACGAGTCACTACGAGAGTATGCTGGCCGCTTCAGCCATGAATATTCTCGCTGCGCTGAGGCAGATGACAAGACCGCCCTCAAGGCCTTCACAATAGGCTTATGTGACTGTTTCTTCAAGTACATGATCAATGCCAACACTTGGAAAACTTACTTCGAGGTGATGGCACAGGCCTATAACCACGCCTCCGCTGAGGCAAGAACATATCAAGGGAAACCCCCTACAGCCACCCCTTATCAGCAAGTAGGGAGTGGAAGCCAGATCCAACCAAATGAGAAGACATTGGCCCTCCAAACGGCAACAGAGTATCCCTCTGCCTCACTTAATGCTTCGCCAAGTCAACAGACATACCAATCTCAGGGCAAGAGGAAGGATTTCCATCCCTACCACTCTCATTTCAGAAAAAATAGTAAATGGCACTATCGCGATAACCAAGGGTATCGCCACGATAATGCCCACCCCCACGTATCAAGACACGCCCTACCCCGAGGTATGAGACATACACGCCCTTGAACACCACATGCGTGGCCATTTACCCCAGTATAGCTCACCTGATACCGAAGCCAAAGCCGAGAGAGCCAGTTTACAAGTCCACGAAGAACACGGGCATGTTCTGCTGCCACCATAAGCATAACAGTCATGACAGCGAGAAGTGTATCATCCTCCGTGATCATATTGAAGCTTTGGCACGTGAAGAAAAAAATTGATCAATTCCTCCTTCACTCTCCGAGGGATAACTGTAACCAACGCCAAGTGAATGTGATATATTCCAAAAGCGGCGGCACACCCATATCTGAATCTTCCAACAAGGCCATGAAAAACAGTGAACGAACTTTGAGGCCTGGTCACCAAGTGTTTCACGTGGAAGACATCAGGGGAGGCAAGTATCAAAAGCCTAACTGGGATCCAATATGTTTCTACCCTGAAGAAAAAAAGAGGTCTACCAACTCAGAGACCCAGTATGCATAAGCCAACCGAGCTTCAAAAGGATTCACAGTACTCCAAAAATTATTCAGCAGCCTGCCACTATTACCACCAACCAGGTGATCAAAAGTACATTCAGGTTTCCACAATCATTCGGCAGTATACCGCTATTACCACCAACTAGGTAATCAAAGGTACAACCCGTACTCCAAAAAATTATTCATGAGCATCACTCATGACAATCATACATAATCATACATGAGCATCGCTCATGACAATCATACATAAACATTCATGAGCATCACTCATGTCAATCATACATTAGCATCACTCATGTCAATCATACATGAGCATCACTCATGTCAACATCCATGAGCATCACTCATGTCGATCAGCTTCGAAAGCTTCATTTACAGAGCTCTAACTTCGAAAGCTTCATTTACAGAGCTCTAAGCTTCGACAGCTTCATTTACAGAGCTCTAGCTTTGACAGCTTCATTTACAGAGCTCTAATTTCGAAAGCTTCATTTACAGAGCTCTAGCTTCGAAAGCTTCATTTACAGAGCTCTAAGCTTCGACAGCTTCATTTACAGAGCTCTAGCTTCAAAAGCTTCATTTACAAAGCTCAAGCTTCAAAGCTACAATTACAAAGCTTCAGAGCTACAATTACAAAGCCTCAGGGCTACAATTACAAAGCTTCAAAGCTACAATTACAAAGCTTCAGAGCTACAATTATAAAGCCTCAGGGCTACAATTACAAAGCCTCAGGGCTACAATTACAAAGCCTTCATTACAAAGCTTCAAAGCTACAACGCTTCAAAAACAAAAAAGCTCTCAGGCTTATAACATGGCACACGCCATACAAACAACAAACTAGTACATTCAGAGTACATGCAGAAAGTGAAGACACTTCTAGTCATCCTCATCTGAAGTCGAACCCCTGACAAAGTGGCAATGGAGTATGCTCTTCGTTTCAAATTCAAGGTGTCGAACAACGAGGCCGAATATGAAGCCCTTCTAACAGGCTTACGTTTGGCCAAACACCTTGGGATTAAACAAATTGATATCTTCAGTGACTCCCAATTGGTGGTCAACCAGGTCACCAACAACTTTGATGTTAAGGATAGCTTTATGGTAGCATACCTTGCGCAAACACAACTTTTGCTCAAGCACTTCCACTACCAGATCACTCAAGCTCCTCGAGCGGCAAATAGTCATGCAGACGCCCTGGTTGGCCTCGCCTCAGCAGTGGAAGACAAAGTTGGGAGAAAAATTCATGTTGAACTGTTGGTTGCTCCTAGCACCACGGTCGCCGAAGTGTGCAACTTACAACAGGGGGATAGTTGGATCACCCCAATTTATAAATTCCTTGCTCATGGCTTCCTCCCAAATGATAAAGTCCAGGCTAAGCAAATTCGATACAAGTCTACCCGCTACCTGATCATCAACGATCAACTCTACAAGTGAGGTTTTAACTTGCCGTACTTAAGGTGCCTTACGCCTGCCGAGGCAGAGATTGTCCTCCGGGAAATACATGAGGAAGTCTGTGGAGATCATGCTGGATCTCGGTCCCTAGCACATAAGACTTTTCGCCAAGGATATTACTGGCCAACACTCCACCAGGATGCCATCAAAGTATCTCGCGCATGTGACAAATGTCAACGCTATGCGACTATTCCTCACTCCCCTCCAGAACCTCTCACTCCCATAATCAGCCCTTGGCCCTTGGCCCAATGAGGGCTTGATTTGATCGGCCCAATGCCTGTAGGGAAGGGCAATGTCCGTTATGCAATCGTTGCGGTTGACTACTTCACAAAGTGGGCCGAAGTAGAACCCTTGGCAACCATTACTGAGGCAAAGATAGAAGACTTCGTGTGGAAGAACATCCTTTGCAGATTTGGCATTCCCAATGCGATAGTCACTGACAATGGGCGACAGTTCGACAACAAGAAGTTCAAGATGTTCTGCTCTAAGTTCAACATCAACTTATGCTTCGCCTCTCCAACTCATCCCCAATCTAAATGGACAAGTTGAGGCCATCAACAAAATAATCGAGCGCACTTTGAAAACCAACTTGGATAAGGCTAAAGGTTGTTGGCCTGAATTTGTACCCCAAGTTTTTTTTTGGTCATATCGCACTTCATATTGGACTTCAACAGGAGAAACTCCATTCTCACTTGCCTTTGGCACAAAGGCAGTTGTCCTAGTTAAGCTTGAGCAAACTACCTTCCGAGTCCATAACTACATGCAAATTGAAAATGACAAACAACTCACCCTCAACTTGGATCTAGTCGAGGAACACATAATTCAGGCTCACTTGAGGAATATGGCTTACAAGCAGCACATCTCCAACTACTATGACTGTAGGGTCAAACCTCGCTATTTCAAAGTAGGGGACTGGGTATTAAAGAAAATACTACTTTGCGACAGAGTCCCGAGCGAATGCACACTTAGTCTAAACTGGGATTGAGCGTTTGAAGTCATTGGCATCAGTCGCTCTAGCTCCTACAAACTCAGAAGTTCCAATGGCAAGACCCTTGGCCATCCATGGAACGCTAATCACTTGAAGTACTACTACAAGTAGACTCACAATGTACAAGTGTTGAGTTATAGCCGTTCAGAATCCTATGTAATGAAGGTCATTTGGCAATATACTCTCTCTCACTCCAACATGCACACTCGGCATAACCAGTGCATGACTTCACCGGGCGCATCTTATAGCAGTAGTGCCACTAATGAAATGAGGGCTCACCTAATCCACACTTCATCCAAATAATATAAAACCCGATCAAGGTATCCCAAAAACCAGGGTTGAGTTGCCAGACGCATATCTAATAAAAGATAGCATCTGCTGCAACCACGGGTGCAAAGGCAGCTTCACCCCTAAGGTCATTAGTATCGGGGTGTAGAACATAACATGACCCATGGGCGGCTCAGAAGGCAACTCTTAATGATGCACCAAGCGCATTCCTACATTAATACTACATGACTGCCTTAGGGCCTCAAGCTGCTTTTCGCTATCTAATAAGTTGTTTTCTAAATGGTCTGCTTGGAACTCAGAGCGAATTATAGGTATGGCGTCACAAACAACTCCCCTCACCCACTAGCATGGAGGAATAACCAATATTGGCTAAGGTTTGACAATTGTGAAGATCAAACCATGAGAAAGCCCCACATGGAAAATCTTCAACTTCCACACAAGCTAGAGAGTTTCAAATTTCAAATGTTTAGTTCCCCCACTCAAAAAAAAAATCCAAAAAAAAAAAATCCAAAAAAAAAAAAACAAAACAAAAAATGGAAGGGGGCACACAACAAAGCTTCATCAATGGAGGACAACCACAATTCTCAAAAGCTTTACACACTCTTGATCAAGATAGTGTGAAGCAAAATCAATTTATGATGCAAACAAAGCTTCACCATACAAAGCTTCACCCTACAAAGCTTCACCCTACAAAGCTTGACCATACAAAGCTTCCCCCACAAAGCTTCACCCTACAAAGCTTTACCCTACAAAGCTTGACCATACAAAGCTTCCCCCACAAAGCTTCACCCTACAAAGCTTCACCTACAAAGCTTCATCATACAAAGCTTCCCCCACAAAGCTTCACCCTACAAAGCTTGACCATACAAAGCTTGACCTACAAAGCTTCACCCACAAAGCTTCACCCTACAAAGCTTGACCCTACAAAGCTTCCCCCACAAAGCTTCACCCTACAAAACTTCACCCTACAAAGCTTGACCATACAAAGCTTCCCCCACAAAGCTTCACCCTACAAAGCTTCACCCTACAAAGCTTCACCCTACAAAGCTTGACCATACAAAGCTTCACCTACAAAGCTTCATCATACAAAGCTTCCCCCACAAAGCTTCACCCTACAAAGCTTGACCATACAAAGCTTCACCTACAAAGCTTCACCCACAAAGCTTCACCCTACAAAGCTTGACCCTACAAAGCTTCCCCCACAAAGCTTCACCCTACAAAGCTTGACCATACAAAGCTTCACCTACAAAGCTTCATCATACAAAGCTTCCCCCACAAAGCTTCACCCTACAAAGCTTGACCATACAAAGCTTCACCTACAAAGCTTCACCCACAAAGCTTCACCCTACAAAGCTTCAACATCAAAGCTTCATATACAAAGCTTCAACATCAAAGCTTCACCTACAAAGCTTCAAGATCAAAAGCTTCAACATCAATTTATGGTGCCAACAAAGCTTCATCAATGGAGTGCAACTACAATTCTCAAAAGCTTCACACACTCTTGATCAAGATAGTGTGAAGCAAAATCAATTTATGGTGCCTACAAAGCTTCACCTACAAAGCTTCAACATCAAAGCTTCACCAACAAAGCTTCATCATCAAAGCTTCACCCACAAAGCTTCACCCTACAAAGCTTCACCCCAACAAAGCTTCACCCACAAAGCTTCACCCCACAAAGCTTCACCTACAAAGCTTCAAGATCAAAAGCTTCAACATCAATTTATGGTGCCAACAAAGCTTCATCAATGGAGTGCAACTACAATTCTCAAAAGCTTCACACACTCTTGATCAAGATAGTGTGAAGCAAAATCAATTTATGGTGCCTACAAAGCTTCAACACCAAAGCTTCACCTACAAAGCTTCATCATACAAAGCTTCCCCCACAAAGCTTCACCCTACAAAGCTTAACCATACAAAGCTTCACCTACAAAGCTTCACCCACAAAGCTTCACCCTACAAAGCTTGACCCTACAAAGCTTCCCCCACAAAGCTTCACCCTACAAAGCTTCACCCACAAAGCTTCACCCTACAAAGCTTCAACATCAAAGCTTCATATACAAAGCTTCAACATCAAAGCTTCACCTACAAAGCTTCAAGATCAAAAGCTTCAACATCAATTTATGGTGCCAACAAAGCTTCATCAATGGAGTGCAACTACAATTCTCAAAAGCTTCACACACTCTTGATCAAGATAGTGTGAAGCAAAATCAATTTATGGTGCCTACAAAGCTTCACCTACAAAGCTTCAACATCAAAGCTTCACCAACAAAGCTTCATCATCAAAGCTTCACCCACAAAGCTTCACCCTACAAAGCTTCACCCCAACAAAGCTTCACCCACAAAGCTTCACCCACAAAGCTTCACCCCACAAAGCTTCACCTACAAAGCTTCAAGATCAAAAGCTTCAACATCAATTTATGGTGCTAACAAAGCTTCATCAATGGAGTGCAACTACAATTCTCAAAAGCTTCACACACTCTTGATCAAGATAGTGTGAAGCAAAATCAATTTATGGTGCCTACAAAGCTTCAACATCAAAGCTTCACCAACAAAGCTTCATCATCAAAGCTTCACCTACAAAGCTTCAACAACAAAGCTTCACTACAAAATTTCAACACTAAAACATGCAAGAGCTTCACACACTCTTGATCAAGATAGTGTGAAGCTAAATCAAATTTTGTGTCCAAAAAATAGCTTTAACTAGTCAAGCCTTTTTCCCTCTCTCCCTCTTCCGTCACCTTTCATCTATCAAATTTCCGCAACTTCTGCTCTTCTTCAACAGAGCCGAATTTTGGATATCTTATGCTTCTTGAACAGATAAACAACTTTCAAGAAGGAAATATTTCTGTTTGAGCGAAGGAAATTAGAGTTTTAAAGCTCCAAACATGACAGTCAGATTCTTGCCGATTCCAAAGCTGTTGTGATGTTTCAAAGATCTGGAAGTATTTAACCATTAATTCATTCTGAATTTTTGATATGTTATGGAAGAAATAATGAGGAAAAACTTCTATGAAGAAAGTATATTGATTTGAGCAAGATAAAATGGAGTTACGAAGCTAACAACAGGTCTGATGGGTTGACAGACAAATCATGAACAATTATTCATCATACCTGAATGTTTGGAGTTGTACTACTCCGATGGATCTCAAATTTGGATATGTTGTAGATCACAAGTTAAGGAACAACTTTCATGAAGACGAATTTGCGATTTGAGCTACAGAGAAGGGTGTTATAATTGCAGCGACTCAGGCTGATTAGTGGAAACGAAAAGCAATTCCACCACAAAAGGGGGAAGCAGAAATGGGCAAAGGGATGAGACCTTGGGTCTCATTTTTATTATTTCCCTACCTTTCAAATATGAAGCAAGAAAGAATTGTACTTCACTAAGAAAGAATTGTGCTTCACCAAATGAAGCAAGGCAAGGCATCGATATTCTGACAACTTGGTAACAAGCAAGACACCTCATTCGGCAACTCTCCTAGACCGACGACTTGGGGGACTCCTATCATATGCTACTACACCTTGGTACTCGAAAGTTCCGTTACTACTTAGTGACTTGGATCTTTCAAGTCCCCAATCGAGAAGTTTTCCTCACTCGGGAAATTAGGGGAGCACTATTTCAACCTACAGGATCCACCCATGAAGTTTCAACATGCAAATTTCAACAAAAGAAATAATTCAAAGAACTTAGTGGAGGATGCCTTAGTGTATTTAACACAATACGCTGAATGAAGTAAAGCTTGTTTATTGACATCATCGATAAATTACATATATGTACATACACAAGAATCAAAACAAACAAACAGGAGGGAACCTTCACAAAGGTTGCCCAGGAAAAGCCTCAGTACTCGACAAAGCACCAGAAAGAGGAGGCACCGGAGGGTGGTCATTTGGAACCTCTGTACTGGGCAGAACCCCAGAAGGAGGAGGCACCGGAGGTCGATCGTTTGGAGCTTCAGTACGCGGTAAAGCTCCAGAAGACGAAGGCAATAGATGCCCTTGCAACAAACCCACAAACCTCTGATGATCACTTAGAATCTGACTCTCGGATTCCTCCAGCCGGTCAAGCTTTCTCTTCATGCCCGTGGAGTAGCTATGTGCAAGCAGGTGCAACTGTCTATTCTCATGCTTAAGCCCTCTGATCTCCTGTTTGAGGCTTATCACCTCAGCCGCCAAGGACTCAACCTGGCGGGTTCGAGCAAATAGGTGCTGGGCCATATTAGACACAGAAGCCGCACACTGAACACTGAAAGCCAGAGAATCCTTAACAGCCAACTCATCGGACCTTTTGGAAAGTAGTCTGTTATCTTTGGGAGTGAGAAGATTCATGGCCACCACCGCATCGGTCATGTCATTCTTCATCACAGAATCCCCAACGATAAGATGACCAGTAGGGGATAAGAAATAAGGACGCCATATGTTGTCTTGAGGAGACCTGGCTGCCTCTTCCTCAACATTCAAGTCAAAACGACGGTCGGATGGGCCAGACATTTTGAGAAATGACGAAGGAAAAATGAGGTCCAATAAATCTCAGAAGCACAAAAATGAAGGGAAGATTTCTACAAGCAGTAACTCTTTGAGCGTACTTCTTGAACACAATTGGTGCCCCTATAAAAGAAAAGGCAACAGGGCCGTTTGTTCGAAAATCAAAGAGGCACCGCTCCTCGAATTTCGAGAACCAGATCTCATTGGATAAAATGTGTCTGCAATCTTCACACGCAACATCAGCTTTCTGGATATCACGGACCACTTTTTCAAAGTACTCTGACAAAGTTAAGGCACGAGAATTTCGAAGTTCCAGCTACCCTACTATTACCCACAAGAGTAAAGGAATAGCACCACTACTTGCTAATTGGGAAATCACTATACGAGTCAAATATGTCCTCTATGGCAAAGCATACCCACAAGAATGCCTAATTTTTCCTCATCTCTGAGAATACACCTTCAATAGATATGCTTGTTCAAAAGTCGAAGGGGCAACGCTTTCCGAACTTCGAGAGCCAGATCTTCAACAGATTTGTTTGGTACAAAAATCGAAGGGGCAACGCTTTCCGAACTTCGAGAGCCAGATCTTCAACAGATTTGCTTGGTTCAAAAATTGAAGAGGCAACGCTTTCCGAACTTCGAGAGCCAGATCTTCAACATATCTGCTTGGTTCAAAAATCGAAGAGGCAACACTTTCCGCATTTCGAGAGCCAGATCTTCAACATACCCGCTTGTTCAAAAATCGAAAAGGCACCTCTCTTCGAACTTCGAAGAGCCAGATTTTCCTGGATATAATTTGTCGGCACTTTTCACAAACAACATCAGCTTTCCGGATATCATGGAACACTTTATCAAAAGATCTCTGACAAAGTTAAAACACGTGAATCTCGCAGCTCCCACTACATCGATATGACCGATAATGGTAAAGGAACAACATTACCATTTGCTATTAGGGAAATTCCTAATATATGTGGACCTCCATCCTCCATAACCAGGTAGACCTGCAAAAATGTTCAACTCCTCCTCACACCCGAGAGGACACTCCCAACGAAGCCTCTCGAAATACTTAGCTTTCTTTTCCCCCGATAATACCTCTGCAAACAAGCCATACCAGAGCAAGAATATCTCATATCATCAGGGACAAAAGCAAGAGTATCCCATATCATGCTTTTTCCCTGTCTTTTCCTTCGCCCTTGCTCTTACCTGCAAGACAAGGAAAAAGAGAGCAATCAGCCAGCACTTGGAATCAAGCTTCCAGTCAGGAACCGATTGCCTGGAACCCCTTCCTGATTGCTTACCTAGCATTACTCTCGAGTACTCATCTTCAACATTTTGTGCTTCCAGAGAAGATGCCACATCTGCATGGAGAACAGATAAGGCAAGTGAAACTGATACCTTGAAGCATGTGGAGACAACGTGCTAATTCATCCTCAACTAAACTGAGGATCACTTGCCATGTGAGATTACTCATGGTCCGATTTCCTTAAAAAATCAAGCCACCAACGGCCCTTGAAGAAATTACAAGTCCAATTCAAGATCAAGTCTCCTATTCCTTGCTAAGAAGCCCTCCAGCTCAGTTCAAGAATAAACCTGTGGAAAGATACTTCTTCAAAAGCAAAAGTACCTCATATCATCAGAGTCGAAGGCAAAGATATCTCATGGCATGCTTTTCCTTTACCCTTGCTCTTGCCTACGGGACAAAGAGAAAGAAAGCAATCGGTCGGCACTTGGAAAGATTGAACAAAGAAACAGACCATCACCTCTACCTCGTGCCTGCCTGCCGTTCAGAAGAAACAAGCAGAGAAGAATGCAGCATGATGAGCTGTAACAGATCGTTATGGCATGACACCCCGCCCTACACAATCATATAACTCAGCAGAAGAAGTCTGAGTTGAATCCAAGAGCTCGAGAAGCTTCAACAACCTTTCGCTGGCACCGTGGCCAAAGAGCAAAGCCTCGCCATACCAACAGTAAGAGTATCCCATATAATCAGGGTCAAACGTACTCTAGATTTGACGGACTTGTTTTGACCCTCAAATTCCTGAGTTGGCTCACTTATTTGGAGGAAACTAGAAAACCCTCCAGCCCAGTTCAAGAATAAGCCTGTGGAAAGTTACTTCTTCAAAAGCAAAAGTATCTCATATCATCTCTTCTCCCTTTTCTTCTCTTTATCCTTCTTGCTGAATGAGAGACAAGGAGAAAGAGAATAATTAGCCGGAACCCGAAGTCAAGCTTCCGACCTAGACCTAATTGCTTGGAACTCTGATTACTTACCTTGTATGTCACCTCTTTCGGCAGATCTCCTCGCTCAGAGACTTGGGGGACTCTTACTATAGTGTTTGTATCACACTTGACCAAGCCCGAAACTACAAGTAAGCTTCAAGTGAAAATGATACATTACCTTGTGCGTCAACATCAGCTAGAGATACCACTCATGAATGGAGGAGAAATGCTTCCAGAGATGATGCCACTTCCACCTATGGAACAGAAAAGGCAAGTGAAAACGACACCACACTTCAGTACTTGGAAGTTTCGGGATTACTCAGTGGCTTGGAACTTGCAAGTCCCCAACCGAGGAGCTTCCCTCACTCGGGAACTTAGGGGAGCACTGTTTGTACCATACTTGACCAATCCCGAAACTACTGAGAACCGGTCAACATTATACCGTTAATGACCCACAAGGTCAGAGGCCAATCACAAGGCGACACGTGTCAACATCAGATGCCAATCACAGCGCGACATATGTCAACATCAGAAGCCAATCACAAGGCGACACGTGTCAACATCAGATGCCAATCACAGCATGACACGTGTCAATGTCAGAACAAAGCTAGAAACTCTCTTCTATAAATAGGGATCATTCTCCCACAATAATCCCTAATGTCATTTGTACTAGACTATTCACTAGAACTCACAAAATGAGAGCTTGAACCTATGTACTTGTGTAAACCCTTCACAATTAATGAGAACTCCTCTACTCCGTGGACGTAGCCAATCTGGGTGAACCACGTACATCTTGTGTTGTTTGCTTCCCTGTCTCTGTCCATTTACATACTTATCCACACTAGTGACCGGAGCAACCAAGCGAAGGTCACGAACTTGAAACTTTCTGTTGTACCAAAGTCCTCACTGATTTTGTGCATCAACAACCATTATAAGAAAAATTGAATCAATTCACTCATGTTAATTCCTGTATTGTAATTCTAAACCAAAATGAATGATAACAATATAATATTTTAATGTACGATGAAGTTGTAGCAGGAAAAAGATAAGGCAATCAAATGGAAAATAAAGGAATAAGACAAATTCAATCACATGTAAAATGAAATCTAAATTGCATAATTGAATGGATTGGGAAATGAGGTCTGGGTGTATTAGACTTAATATATTTCATAAACAACTAAAAACACTAACATGAAATAATCCATAAATTATGCTCAATTGATATAGTACTTGAAGTCAACATGGCATGTAGGAAACTGATTATGCAGATTGATGCTGCAAACTGATGCTGCAAACTGATTCTGCAAACTGATGCTGCAAACTGATTTTGCAGATTGATGCTGCAAACTGATGCTGCAGAGTGATGCTGCAAACTGATGTTGCAGATTAATACTGCAAACTGATTCTGCAAATTAATTGTGGGGTTTATTTTAAGGTTTGTGGGGTTTGTATTGGTCTGTGATTATGTGAACTCTGCTTCTGTTAATTTGATCAAATTTATATTATGTTGTTGACTATTTTTGGTATTATTTAAAACAGTTAGGGAGAGGTATTTTAAGAGAAAATCAATCGAAGATAACCTCTCACCCTCTACAACAGATATTCCTGAAAGTTCAAATGAAAATAACATAGAAAGTATACTGGCAAATCTTCTAGGAGATCCCGGGCTTCAACTCCGAATATTAGAATATGATCCAAATATTAGAGATCAAGTCCGAAGAGCTTATTTACAAAGGGAATTGGTTCAACCTCGAACCCATCAATTTCCATATACGTCATTTGCAGGAGTACAACGCCATTTCAATCCGAAATTGTTCGATGACTTTCCTACTTGGTTTTACCTGTTGCTAGTGAAATTAGCATTGATTTTACCTGTTGCGACTGCTTCAGTTGAAAGAGTTTTTTCGGTGATGAAAATTGTGAAGAATCCACATCGTAATAGGATGGGTGATCAATGGTTGAATTATAGTTTGGTTGTGTACATTGAGAAAGAGGTATTTGATTCTATTAATAATGATGTTGTAATACGACGTTTCCAAAATATGAGAACACGTCGTGGACAATTATAAATGAAAGTATATCGATTTTTGAAAGCTATTTTTTGACCCCATTATTTTAAATTCCTGGCTGACGTCAAAGAGGACGCTGTAAACGGTGAGGTGGTTGATATCGGAAGGGCTGCTTTCAAAACTTCGCTCAATTTGCTATCGCGTACAATCTTCTTTGTAGATTTAGCGGACCCACAGAGTGCGAGGGCAAAAGAGTTCAAGGACTCGGTGTGGAGTATCTTTGAAGAGGCCGGGAAACCTAACTTGGCTGACTATTTTCCTGTGCTGAAAAAGATTGACCCCCTGGGGATTCGATGCCGTTTGACTGGTCATTTCCGAAAGATGCTTGACCTGTTTGACAGCTTGATGATGCAACAGTTTGAGTCAAGAAAAGTGCTTGATTATATCATGACTGATAATATGTTAGATACCCTGATAAACATTAGTGAGGAGAAAAATGAGGATATGGACGTGGATGAAATTCAACATCTGCTCCTGGTTAGTTGTCTACTCTCTACCTTCATTGTTCTTGATCTTGATGAACTGATTCTTTGAATTGATAATATGTTTATACTCAAAATCACTTCTCTCCGTTTGTGAGAGCACTTCTCTCTGTTTGTGAGTGTTGATTCGTTTCTCCAAACCGTTGCAGCCGCCGATCCTAGCTGCAGCTGGGTCGGTGGCAGTTCTGTTTCTTCTTGTTTCCTTTTCCTTTGGTTTTCTTGCTTTGCATCTCGGATCTCCCTTGACCTCCACTCCCTCTTGCCTTAGATTTCTCACCCCTAATTTTGTTGCAAATTCCCTATTTATCCTTTCCTCGACTTCCTACCGCCCACCCACCACCACGAATCTCATTAATCCAATCCCCACCATTCTCCCTGCTGCCAGTCTTCCTTCAATTCAACATCTGAGCATGCTTGCAACCGATCTTTCCAACGACTTGTCGCGTTTTCTTCGGACGGTGCGTAGAGTTTCAGCTCGGGTGTTCGCACCACCTCCGTCCATGTCTTTGCCTTTATTGGCTCTGTTGTTTGTGGGTAGCCTCTTCCCACTGGCTTCCTTTCTGTGGATGCAATCTCTATGGTGCGATGTTGGATTCGTGGAGGATGATGGAGCATTCGTGTCCTGCACTTTTAGGGCTGTCTCTTGGTTTATCTCTGGCATTTGTTGGAGGTGCTGTGTTGGTAGTTTGTTTGTTTGCCCTTTTCTTCTTCTGGATCCCTGCGGCTGTTCATCCGTTTGGCTCACCAGTGCGGCGTTGGTGATTATGACATCAACTGTTTCTTTGCTGCTAGGGTTTTGTTGTTTTTTGGGCTTTGTTTTGTGTGGGCCTAATCTATGTTTTTTGGGCCTTGTTTCGTTTCCTTTGTATTTCCTCGGTTTGTTTGAATGAAATGTTCACTTGACCAAAAAAAAATAAAAAAATTGCTTAGAGGTAATTGATAATTACTCGCGAGTTGTTACTAGGTAATTATTAGGGTTGTGCATCGTCTAAAATTGGTCATCTAGTGTATTAGATAGACCAAATTTTTAAATGAAATTTGTAAACTGTATAATATGTCACCAATATGAAATAAACGCGTTAACCAACACATAAGTAATAGTCTAATCCTCAATAACCACATTATATGGTTTATAAAATTTAATTTAAAAAATTGGTCTTCCTAACATTAACCTTTCTCTAATAGACACACGAATTTCGTCAAGAAAGACATAGTTGAGCTGATATAAGTAGTTTTTTAATTTTTAACGTGTCTATCGTCAACACTACTATTCATCACATCAATTTCAGCTGAGATCAGGGACGGATTCAAGAAAAATTGTTTGGTTAGTCACTTGTAAAAATTTACAAATATTTCTTCGAAAAAATAAAGAGCTTTAACAATTAAATTATAAGTTCATCATTCATAATTCATGAAATAAATAACATTACATACTACAATTATTCATTACAAGTGACAATCGTTCACGATGCAATTCATATTTAAAAATGTTGTATTATAACTTTATCATCAATACAAAAAAAAAAAAAAATTGAAATTTTAGAGATATAGGATTTTAAAGATTTGAGTTTTATATATGCTTTAGACTAATAGCTTAAGTTTTTCTTTTTCAGCGGCCAAATCTTATTATTAAAAAAAATATATAAAATGACTTGGTTTTCTTGCATGCAAAGTTGCGAATCAGCAACAAAAGAATTGAACACAACATGTCCTACCCAAAGTTCATTGAGCATTTCATCAAGCAGTTGGAGGACAATGTCTCCATGGCAACTCTAAGCTTTAAAAGGGTAGCATTTAGGACTTCCACGGCGATTTGTCATAGTTAAGAGGGTCTAACCCCCTCTACCCCTTAGTGGATCCACCCTGATGGAGATCTTGTGAATATCTCTATATGTTGATCATACTGTGTACAATGTCACGATTTTTATTTTGTTACATACAAATTAAGTGATCTTTAGGCTTGTCAATTGTCACATACTCATTTTTCTTGTAGTGCCTCTTCAATATGTATGTGGGACAAATGACTTTCCACTTCCCTTTAATCGTTCATTACATGAATTATTTACTGCCGGAACAGATACAACATCATCCACATTGGAATAGGCAATGGCTAAGCTACTCCGCAACCCGGAAAAACTGTCAAAAGCTCAAGTGGAGCTGAAGCAGATCATCGAAAAAGGAAAACCGGTTGAGGAATCCGATGTTGCTCGACTTCCTTACTTACAAGCAATAATAAAAGAAACCTTCCGTCTGTACCCAGCAGCGCCTTTACTACTTCCCCGAACAGCCGAAACAGACGTTGAAATTGGCAGGTACGTTGTACCAAAGGGTGCACAAGTGTTTGTCAATGCATATAGGAAGAGATCCTGGAATTTGGGACAACCTGGACTCATTCGTGCCAAAGAGGTTTCTAGGATCGGAAATTGATGTAACCGACCATAACTTTGAGCTTATTCCATTTGGTGGTGGGAGGAGAATGTGTCATGGCTGGCCATTGGCAATGAGAATGGTGAACTTGATGTTGGGTTCGCTTATTAAATGCTTCGATAAATGGAAGCTTGAAGATGGAGTTACACCAGAGACCATGAACATGGATCAGAAGTTTGGCCTCACTTTACAGAAGGCTCAACCTCTCAAAGTTGTTCCCATGTTATAGAAATATAGAAAAACCCAACTTTATATCTACTTTCATGTTTCTACCATATAATTTTTGAGGTGAACTGTCAATTTAGTCACTAATTTGTCACGTGAGTGAAAGTTAGGTCCCAAAACAATTTTTTTTCAGAAAAATTATTCCTTGAATTATAAAAATATGCCAACTACATCCCTCATATTAGATTCAAAGCTACTATATTCAAATTTTCGTCAATTTAAGTCATGTTACTTGCATGTGATACACATTGGATGGTAGATTGGTAATTTTCCATAAAAAATAGTGTATATAGTTAACCTTAGGGAAAAACTTAGACATTAGATTCGCAACCTATATGAAATGTCAAGGGCTTATAGGCGAGAAAATGACGGTATTACCGTCTAAAGTCTGTCTATAAGTTACTTAAGTTGATGAAAAATTAGATAAAATATCTTTGAATACAATAGTAGGGATGAAATTGGCAATTTTTAATGAATTTAGAGACTTATTTTACCCAAAAAAAAATTAAGGGGCATACTTTTCACTAAGATGATAGTTCAGAAACTAAATCGGCAGTTCACCCTAATTTTTACTCTTAATAAGAATCATGCTTGTAAAGACATGGATTTAGTTAAATTGGTTTAGAATAGAAATCTTGATATTTTGCGATCAACTGTTCATCTTTTACGTATTTCTCAAAGATCATTTTTACAAAAAATCACCAAAATCCGATAATTTTACCGTTTAGATTAAATAATAGTCATATTAATGTTTCTTTGAAAAAAATGTATTGATCTATTTTTTTCACTACAATTGGATGTTTTAATGGTTTTAGATTTGTCTGATTCTTTGCAAAGATGATATGTGAATAATGTACTAAAATATACGAAAACTAATGAAAATAATTTTAAAACTTTGAATGTTAATAAAAAATTAAGTAATAACTTTATTTAATGGTTATGACAAAGTCCAATACTAAATCAGTTCAATTAAAATAGCCCAAACTTCGAATTTTTTATTTTGCCCCTGCCTTTTCCGTTTAATCTCTCTGCCATTATGTCTCCCCTGTGTCTTCGTGAAACCTCAGTCTTATTTTCTCTGTCCCACGTGACAAACAAAGTCTTCTTTTGTAATTGTAATCTCCTATGAGCTTCCGCCACCTATCACCATACACATGCCGACAAAAAAAATTGGGAGGTGTGATGCGATGTCTTATATCAGCAATTGTTATTTATTCACGCGTAAAAACACCATTAATTCTTTTAAACTTTATTATAAATTCATGTGATTTCTGAAAAATATTTTGTAAAGTACAACAAACTCGTAATCATTTGAATTTGCATTTCATATCATACCATCAAATTATTGAGATACTAAAGAGAAAATTCTAAAATTCTAATATTTGTATGTTCTAAGTTAAATAATAAACCCAAATTCGTAATACAAATATAGTTTTTTTATTAAGTGTAAATAGACATTTATTTATATAACATTTAATAAGTTTACTTAAACTGAGGAAAGGGAAAGAACATGAACAGTGGTTTCTATTTCTGAAACTGAACCAAAATAACCCACCATATTTATGATACTAAACCAAAATAACTCACACTATTTACAGAACTACTACAAAAAAACTCACATTATTTATAAAACTATAGCAAAATAACTCACACTACTTCTGAAACTGAACCAAAATAACTCATATTATTTCTGGAACTACAGCAAAATAACCCACACTATTTCTGCAAATGAACCAAAATACTTACACTCTTTCTAAAATTAAACCAAAATAACCCACATTATTTATGGAATTACAGTAAAATAAGCCTTACTACTTATGGAACTACAGCAAAATAACCCACACTATTTCTAAAACTGAACCAATATAACCCACACTATTTATGGAACTACAACAAAATAACTCACTATTTCTGAAACTACAGAAAAATAACCCACACTATTTCTGAAACTGAACCAAAGTAACTCACACTATTTTTGAAACTGCAGCAAAATAACCCATACTATTTCGGAAACTGCAGCAAGATAACTCACACTATATCTGAAACCACTGTTACATTCTAGCCATCTGGCAAAGAGTATTTTCTGGTTGGAAATATGATAGTGCTAGTACCAGTGCTCAGTTTACGAAATAGTGAATGTTCAGTTTAAAAAATAGTGAATGTTCAATTTAAGAAATAGTGATAGTACCAATGCTCATTTTAAGAAATAGTAAGTGTTCAGTTTAAGAAATAGTGATAGTGTCAGTGTTCAGTTTAAGAAATAATAATAGTACTAGTGTTCTATTTAAGAAATAGTATCGGTACCCCTATCCAATTCGAGAAATAGTTAGTGTTCAATGTTTATAATTGAAGACGTAAAGTATCAAATTGTTAGTACGATATCAATGCATTTTTTGTTGATTTGTTTTCAGGTTGTTGCTATGACAGAACAAAGCCACGAACAACATTGCCGGTAAAGGTAGATAACAAGGAGAAGGTGGTGATGTCGAAAACGCCCGAGCGAGTAAAAATATCGGAACTTTACGAACAAATCTACAAGACCATTGTTTTATCCGTCAAGAGTCGAGACCCCACTGGCAAATCAATAAAGACTCACAAACTGAAAATAAAACTGGGATAATTTCCAATGGAAGTAGCTTCTGCATTATAGTAAAGTGGGTTTTAAGTGGTAAGCAAAATTAAGGGTGGAAATTGATCAACAAAATAATCTAAACCACCTAATTACAAATAAGTAATAAACTAAAATAATAATAATAAAAAATAATATATATACATACATATATATATATATATATAAGAAATTGGGGAAGTAATTGCTCCCATTTTCTTTAAACATGCAAAATGGTTCGAGGAGGTGGCCACTCTCCTTCACCCACGTTGAGTTTTACCTCCCTTTCAGGAGGAAGGGGGATGACAAGAAGAAGAAAAAAATGCAAAACCTAAAGAGAGAACGAACAACCAAAAGAAAAAAGAAAAAGAGAAAGAACTGGTTGATATAATGGCATACTTGCAAATAAAGAGAAGTTTATTTCTAACAGAATTGGCTGACATAATAGCATTGCTGTTAGGGGCAAAGGTGGAAAAAAAATCATTTCGTTTTGGGTTTTTAGTTCAGCCCATGTGTGTTAAATGTTGTGGGTCTGATATATATTAATTTTGTTCTTATGATTAAATATGAAGTCATTTTGGTTAAATAATAGTATAGGGTGATTTTTTTTATTAAATTAAACTTAGCTCAAACCTTTTTCATTAAAGCTCTCCTAAAATATAGATAGTTTGAATTGTTGAAAAAAATTTGTTTGGGATCCCTCAATGAAAAGGAAATATACATACATACATATACATATACATATACATACGTACATACATATACATATACATATACATATACATATACATACATATACATATACATATATACATATATATGTGGCCTAGGTTCTTCTTCGGCCGACTTGACAATTTTCTTAGGCCGAATTTTAATTGTGGCCGGAGCGAAAAACTACCCCCCAGTCTTTTGATCCAACCATTCTTCAAATGTAATTGATTTGAACCGAGGACAAAAAGGCGTTTTCTTACCGAGCCACTCATTAAAACGAGCTCTATCTTCTTTTAACCATTGATATTGTAGGCTGTGATGAACTTTCACCTTTATCATTTGAGAGAAAGATTTTTGCCTTTCTTCATATGCTTCAAGGATCCGGTCAAGGAGTTTTTTTTGCTTCTCAACACGTTCCTTGTATAGGCGCCAAATCTCACCCACTGAAGTCTGACTGAGATCTTGATATATCATGTGAACTTCGTAGTTTTAGCACTGGTCTCACTGGGCGTGCCAAAATGTTGACCCTAAAAACTACTAAGCCTATGTGGCGCGCATGCCGAGTAACTAATGAGCTAACTACGTCATTCGATTATGTGCGGGGCGTGCCAACTCGTCGACCGAGGTCAGCCGGGGAGTAGAATGTGTTGATGTCGCGTTGGTCTACTGACTTTTTGATCATGTGACTGCGGCCGAGGAAGGAACACGTCTCAGCCTTCGGGTTCTAGAGCCTAAAGACAAGGCTGCTAGTTCTGCGAAGTTAAATATCAAATTCGGCTTTCAATGTGCCGAACGTAGTAACCTGGTAACACCTCACTTCGTCGAGAAGGCTGATGAGATGACCTCTGTCAACAAGGATCCGAAAATCCTTCTCGACCGAGACTTGGATAGATAACCAGCCGACCCCGACGCAGTGTTGTTTGTCCAACCTGAAGGTGCTCCGCGATCGGCTGATTCTACGGCAACAGTGCTGTTTATCCAAACTGAAGATGTGTTGGCGGAAAAAGAAAATAAAAATCTCAAGGTTGTTGAGAAGTTTCGCGTTATGTGTTTAATTGGAGGGGGCTTGAATGATGCACCGAGTCTTGTATTTATAGGGTTGAATATCTGCTTGGCATGGCCTGATGGTGTTTGTAGAGTCCAATTAACAATCCAACAATAGGGAAAATCATCCTGTATTCAAACTTTATTCCAAGTTCTGCGTCATATTTCTCTGCCGTCCATTTTCTCCAAGATAATTCAAAGCAATTATCTCCCAATTTCTTAAAAAGAATGTTGAAAACTTCAAAACTGTAAAGCCTTCCACGTGATTAAAGCTTCAAAGCTTTCCTGGAGACTTATGCACCAATGAAATCGCATCATCTTAGACCTAGACCCACACGTCTGCATGCAATCCCATCCTTTGACTATTTATCCTCATTGTTGTTTTGGTCAGATAGGAAAACAAAAGAATATTCTTTCATTCTTTACCACTTCTTATCTCTCCAAAACCCATCTGATCACATCACATCGCCATGGAAAATAGTCTCTTAACCTGCCACGTTAGCTTTCAAACCAATCATCATGCAAGCATAGCAATTCGAATTAGAATTGATTTCCTTTGCTTCCAAGAATATATTTCATAGGATAATTACTACAAAAATCCAATAGTACTATCTTGAAAAAAATGAAATCCAAAAGTCTAAAACTTGCTTGTTCAACGGCCTTGGTTGCTCGGACCGATGATGTAATTTTAGGTCCAAACTTTACCCTCCAATTTCCTTGAGCTTCGGCCAATAGGCCGAATGGTTAAGGAAATTAAGCTTTACAGCACTTCATAATTCTACCGAATAGAATATTTGAAATGCTCATACTTCCGCCGAATATGAAATGGCGTCTCGGCCGTGTCCATCCCACCGACTTGAGATGGTATTCGGTCAAACATGAGATCCTCGCTTAGCTCAAAAACCCATAACAAAATCAAGACTTGGAGCCAACCATGCATGCATATTTATGAAATGGCAGGCAGAAACTGAGCAAATCCTGCAACCATGCATTCTTGAGGCATGTGTATATAATATAATTTTAGAAATACTTTAGATGGGGTCCCTAATCCTTAACATTTTTTTATTAAAACCTTAATAGTATTTAAAGTTTGATCAAGGTCCCTTGACTTTGTACACCTCATTATATTACTATTAATATTTATATTTTTATAGTTTTGACATTAATTGCTTGATATTTTATGAGATTTATAATCCTATAAATTTAAAATCCCTGACACACCCTGACCCGGAATGTCCACTAGGACTTCGAATCAAGCTGTGCTGGCCGACACCTAGAAGGTGACGAAGCCAAAAAGTGTTGATATGGAAGAATGCGAATAGATTTAAACCTAAAGGTGCCTAACTATCAGAGTGCGCTGTCAGTGGGTATGGACCCATTTCACACGCGTTGTCAGAGCATAAGTAAAGTACAGTAGTGTGGGTAAGGATCATACCCTCAGAAGTAGCCACCTAAACTGAGATATGCCACGAGTCCTTGTCGATAAAGAAACTATGCTACAAGAACCTGGCGAGGCGAAAAACAAAAAGCTGAGTGGGTCAGAAACAAAGTTTTACAAAATCATTTCGATATCAAAAGCTCTAACCCCTCGCTGGAAAACCTGTACAATTTCCCAGAAAATAGTATATAAACATATGTATATCATCATATTCTCAAATCATAGTTCAAAATCAGTTTTATGAAAGTATGCCATGCTATATGCATCAATAACATAATGGAGATACGTAAATATATAACAGGTGAAATAATAAATCAACCAAAGACCTTGCAGTGGTCATGTACGGTTGATCATAAAGCTCAATACCTATGCCTGCACACGAGTTGGAACCATTGAAATGGTGTGTACGACAGGACTTGGTGTAATAATACGCTCTAGTGCAATTCTCATCAAACAGCTGTGCGAATAATCGCAGGTCATCTACGAGTCGGAACCACATAAGTGGTCTGTACGACAGGACTTACACCTACTTGGATCCAACGGAGCGTGCGGTGCGGGAGGTGAATATCAACATAAGCACTAACATCGGGGGTGCAGGTTATGAGCTCTCAACACAATTCACAATTTATACACAATATAACTCACCTGATACTTACCTGTGCGTCCACCGCACCATTTCATACATATGAATCATATACCAATTCATACTTTTCATATCAATTCTATGCATGGCATTTTAAAACATACTTTCATTTAAATTCGATTTCTGGGAAAATCAGTAAGTATATAGGTATATAACAAAAACAACTGCCCACTCACCTGGAGTCCACGCTACAACTCCCTAGAACGAGTACCGAGGCGTCCTGAACGATCGGTGCCTAGAACAATTATTAAATCACATCTCAGAATACTTGTCGATAGAACACATAACTCACATAAAACACATCCTCAAGGGCATTCAAGAGTGATTCAAAACTCATTGACCATAAGTCAACCGTCGATCAAAGATCGACGATAGGGTCCACAACCCTACATAATTCAATCCGGAAGATCCGCATATCAGATTTCCCATCTGTAACTTCTTATGATTCACATTATGCTTATAGAACAACATACTAAAGTTTCGTTATGATCCAACGGTTGGATCTCCGCCAATTTTCAAAACCGAGTGGCGATTAACCTTTTATTTTATGAACTTACAAATCCAATTTGGGAAGATCCATACGTCGGATTCCCAATTCGTAAGTTTCTACATTTTTCAAATATTAAGTACTACAATGTATCAAAGTTTGGTGACGATCCAACGGTTGGATCGCCAATTCGTATTTTCACCTAACGACGAATTGTAAAGAATCTGGCTCAATGATCCACTTACGTCAAACCACTATCAAAAATGAATTCAGGATATCAAACATAGCCTAAAAATAACATTGACGGCCCACTGGCCTCGCGCCGCCGCCTGCGCTGCCGTGGGTGGCGGTCGGACGGCTCGCCGGAAAATTCAACTTTCTCAAAACATTCTCAAAATTTTCAAAATTGAAGATCTCAATGAAAGGAACAACTCTGATACATGTGGCCAAGGCCAATTCGGTCGAGAAAAGCCTCAAATCCTCCAAATCCGTACGAAACCCTTGAATTTGGGTGTGTTCGATTCGTCTCCAAAACAACTCCGTCGCCTCCAAACTTGTTTGGGCTCTGTTCCAGACCTCAAGAGGATGCTATGGGTGGTGGTAATTGGAAGAAATCATTTCAAATTTGAGAGAATCGAAGGTTAGGGTTCATCGCACCCACCGGTGCGATTTTGCTATTTTGGAGGCCAATTATCACCAAATTTGGGTTGGAAAGGACAGAGGAAAGGTTATGGAGAGGTTCCCAAGTAGTTTCTTACAACAATTCATCGGAAAAATGGGTGAAAAGTCGACGGAAATCATGAGGGTTGCACTCGGGTCGCACGGGTCAGGGGATGACCCGTTTTCCCCCTCATTTTCTCCTTTCCTCCTTTCCCTCCTTTTTTCTTTCTGATTCGGCAGTTTCTTCCTCTCCCCTCTCCTAATTCGTCCATCTTTCTCCCTGATTGGGCAGCCTATGTCCCTTCTTCTTTCTCTTCTCTTTCTTATTCTACCATCTCTTTCTCCCCTCTCCTACGCTGCCATTAGGCAGTTTTTTTTTTTCTTTCCTTTCATCTCCACCATCCAATTTATTTTCTTTTAATCTGGGCCACCCACGTGGCACTCCAGATTTTCCTAGAATTCCCCAAATAACAATTAAATTATCATTTTAACCCCCAACTTCAAACGTCAATAACTTCTGCGGTATAACTCGAAATCACAAACCGTCTGCGCCCACGTGTCCGTAGCGACAAGTACTACGAGAATATGCCAAGAAAATAAAACTTAGGTGACATGACACCATAATTAACCTCAGTCAACACACGAGCCTCGAAGGGCAATTTCGTAAATCACTTATTAAAATTTTTATACAATTGTAAAATCAGGGATGAGCTGTCACAATCCCTCATTATAATACTATTAGAAACGGTTACAATAAAAAAATTTAAACATTTTGATTGAATAAATGGATAAAAACTATGTAAAAATAAGAAATAATAAATGGCAAAAGAATGTATCCATAGTGTTAAAAAAATTGGTACATTTTACAAAAAAATTGGTACATTTCACATATAACAAAGTGATACATTAATTGACACACCCCGACCCGGAATGTCCACTAGGACTCCGAATCGAGCTGTGCTGGCCGAGACAAAGCCAAAAGTGATGATATGGAAGAATGCGAATAGATTTAAACCTAAAGGTACCTAACTATCAGAGTGCGCGGACAGTGGGTATAGACCCATTTCACACGCGTTGTCAGAGCATAAGTAAAGTACAGTAGTGTGGGTAGAGATCATACCCTCAGAAGTAGCCACCTGAACTGAGATATGCCACGAGTCCTTGTTGATAAAGAAACTATGCTACTAGAACCTGGAGGGGCGCAAAACAAAAAGCGTGAGTGGGCAAAAACAAAGTTTTACAAAATCACTTCGATATAAAAGTTATAACCCCTCTCTGTAAAAACATATATATACTTCCCAGAAAAATATATAAGTACATACTGATACTTAATACCATCATTCAAATATTGCCATGTCCGAATAAACCATACCAATATCAAAGCATGCAACAAATATCCTCAAAGTCAATTAGGTGATATCTCAATGCATAACATGCCGACAATGCATATAAATCAGCCGGATTCACCTCTCGTGACCTGTACGGCTGAATGTATGGCTCTTCAACCAAATCCTCAATTCAACTCTCAATCAATAACCTGCACCCATGTCGGAACCACCTACAGTGGTCTGTACGACAAGCTGGGTATATATATATAAACGCTTTGTGCTACGGTCACGTGAAGGCTTGCGACGAATCACAAGTCACCTACGAGTCGGAACCACCTATAGTGGTCTGTATGACAGGCTGGCACCTGCCTTGGATCCAAGGTGAGCGTACGGTGCGGGAGGTGAACGATCACGTGAAAGCTAAGCCCTACTCTAGCGGAGCACAAACCCCAATGTCCAGGTAAATGAGCCATAATCTAATCTCATCGATATCACCACAATCGTCATATCAAAAGTATATACTTACCTGACTTACCTGGCGCCCGCAGTGCCTCAACGTATAATCACATAACATAGCAATGAATATATATATATGGCATTCACTTTCCCAAAATCATTTTAAAACGTATTTCTGGGAATTAACCAAGTGTATATATATATACTGAAAAGAAAAGCCCACTCACCAGGAGTCCGCGCTATAACTCCCTAGAACGAGTACCGAAGCGTCCCGAACGATCGGTGCCTAAAACAATTATTAAATCACATCTCAGAATACTTGTCGATAGAACACATAACTCACATAAAACACATCCTCAAGAGCATTCAAGAGTGATTCAAAACTCATTGACCATAAGTCAACCGTCGATCAAAGATCGACGGTAGGGTCCACAACCCTACATAACTCAATCCGGAAGATCCGCATATCAGATTTCCCATCCGTAACTTCTCATGATTTAAATTATGCTTATAGAACAACATACTAAAGTTTCGTTATGATCCAACGGTTGGATCTCCGCCAATTTCCAAAACCGAGTGGCGATTAACCTTTTATTTTATGAACTTACAAATCCAATTCGGGAAGATCCATTAGTCGGATTCCCGATCCTTAAGTTTCCACATTCTTCAAATATTAATTACTACAACATATCAAAGTTTGGTGACGATCCGACGGTTGGATCGCCGATTCACATTTTTACCTAACCACGAATCGTAAAGAATCTGGCTCAATGATCCACTTACGTCAAACCACTATCAAAACTGAATTCAGGATATCAAACATAGCCTAAAAATAAAATTGACGGCCCACTGGCCATGCGCCGCCGTCTGCGCCGCCATGGGTGGCGGTCGGCCGCCCCGGCTCGCCGGAAAATTCAACTTTCTAAAAAAATTCTCAAAATTTGCAGAATTGAAGATCTCAAAGAGTAGAACAACTTTCATACCTGTGACCAAGGCCAATTCGGTCAATAAGAGCTCCAATTTCATCAAAAACCGTACGAAACCCTTGAATTTGGGTGTGTTCGATCCGTCTCCAAAACAACTCCGCCACCTCCAAACTTGTTTGGGCTTTGTTCCAGACCTTAAGAGAAGTCTAATGGTAGTGGTAATTGGAAGAAAACATTTCGGAATTGGTGGATTTCGAACACGTGGCCGCCGCACCCCTCCTTGCGGTTTCACCCATTTTGAAAGCCAAATCTTCCCAAATTTGATGTGGACGGATAGAGGGAAGGTTAATATAGGGTTTGGCAGTGTTGGTTCGGCTCAATCCGTCAAAAAAACTGATGAAAACTATCGGAATTACTTACGGGTCGTGACTGGGTTGCGGGTCAAGGGGATAACCCGGCAGGTTCCTCTCCTTCTTCTCCTCCCTCCTTTCCCTCCTTTCTATCTTCTCTGGTTGGGCAGTTTCTTCCTCTTCCCTCTCCTAATTCGTCCATCTCTTCCTCCCCTCACCTTCGCTGCCATCAGGCAGCTCCTTCTTATCTGTTTTTTTTTTTTTTTTTTTCCTTTCCTTTCATCTCCACCATCCAATTTTTTTTCTTTTAATTTGGGCCGCCCACGTGGCACTCCAGATTTTCTAAAATTCTCCAAATAACAATTAAATTATCATTTTAACCCCCAACTTCAAACGTTAATATCTTCTTCGATATAGCTCCAAATCACGAACCGCTTGCGCCCACGCGTCCGTAGTGACGAGTACTACGAGAATACGCCAAGAAAACAAAACTTAGGTGACACGACACGGTAATAAACCCCAGTCAACACATGTGCTCCAAAGGGCAATTTCATAAAATCACTTATTAAATTTTGTATACAATTGTAAAATCAGGGACGGGTTGTCACATTAATAAAGAAGAATGTGTACATTATAAATAAATTAGGGTACATATAAAAGATTAAAAATTATGAGTACAAATGAATTTTTAAAAATATAGGCGCTAAAAGAAATTAATACATGGGTACAAAATAAAACTAAAAAGAAAATACAACAAATTTAAAAAAAAATGTTGCAAATTAAAAGTTGGTACAAACTAAAATATAAATATATGATACAAAGTTTAGGCATAAAACATAAATATACCATATGTAATTTTTCTATCATTGATTAAATATACAATGTCACGTGACGGTATACACATGGGTACAAACACAAATAAAACTTTAAAAAATATGGGCACAAAAAGAAACTAATATATGGGTACAAATTAAAAATGAAAAGAAAATTGGTACAAATTAAAAAATATTTGCAAATTAAAAATAGGTACAAACTATATATGATAAAATATTTAGCCATAAATATAAACATACTAATTGTAACATTTTGAACACTAAAGGAATATATTTAAAAATAAAAATATTTTATTATTCAAATAATTAATGATTTTATTAATATCTAAGGACCTTGATAAAAAATTCAAAATGAATAGGATTTTAATCAATGGAGTAACAAAAAAAATGATGTAAACCTAATTTTCCCATAATTTCATTATATGCATTTCTTCCACCAAGAAGGGACGCAGCATGCATGCACCGAATGGCCACCAAAAGTGGATGATTTTCTATATCGCCAATCTCATCGTGGGGTCCTAGCCGAGTACCTTCTAACTCACAAGCATTATTATTTATTTCAGCACCATCGTGCTGAGAAACCAAGCTGTACCCGCCGAGAACCAACAAACCAAACTGCTTGAAGTCTCCCCATCACATCAATCACTATCCGAATTCTCAATTACAAAATGACCACCCAAGCCGAGTCAGACTAGTTCGATATTGTTGACCCTAAAAACTATCAAGCCTACATGGTGCGCTGACCGAGTAATTAATAAGCTAACTACGTCATTCGGTTGTGTGCGGGGCGTGCCAACTCGTCGGCCGAGGAGTAAAATGTGTTGCGTGGTGTTGGGCGCGCTGCTGACTTCTTGATATTGCAATTGCGGCCGAGGAAGGAACACGTCTCGGCCTTCGGGTTCTAGAGCCTAAAGACAATGCTGCTAGTCTTGCGAAGTTCAATATCAAATTCGACTTTCAATGTGCCGAATGTAGTAACCTGGTAACACCTCACTTCGCCGAGAAGGCTGATGAGATGACCTCTGTCAATAAGGATTTGAAAATCCTTCTCGACCGAGACTTGGATAGATAATTAGTCAGCCTCGATGCAGTGCCGTTTTCCAAACTAAAGGTGCCCTGAAGATGTCACCGGTTGCCTTCGCAGTGCTGTTTATCCAAACTGAAGATGTATTGGTGGAAAAAGAAAATAAAAATCTCAAGGTTGTTGAGAGGTTTCGCGTAGAGCGAGAGTTTGAGTAGTTTGTGTGTTTAATTAGAGGGGGCTTGAATGATGCACCGAATCTTGTATTTATAGGGTTAAATATCTGCTTGGCACGGCCTGATGGTGTTTGTAGTGTCTAATTACCAATCCAACAATAGGGAAAATCATCCTGTATTCAAACTTTATTCCAAGTTCTGCGTCATATCTCTATGCCGTCCACTTTCTCCAAAATAATTCAAAGCATTTATCTCCCAATTTCTTAAAAATAATGTTGAAAACTTCAAAACTGTAAAGCCTTCCACGTGATTAAAGCTTCAAAGCTTTCCTGGAGAGTTATGCACCAATGAAATCGCATTATCTCAGACCTAGACCCACACGTCTGCATGCAATCCCATCCTTTTTTTTTTCTTTTTTTTTTTGGAAAACGCATGCAATCCCATCCTTTGACTATTTATCCTCTTTGTTGGTTTGGTCGGATAGGAAAACAAAAGAATATTCTTTCGTTCTTTACCACTTCTTAGCTCTCCAAAACCCATCTAATCACATCACATCGCCATGGAAAATAGTCTCTTAACCCGCCACGGTAGCTTTCAAACCAATCATCATGCAAGCATAGCAATTCGAATTCGAATTGATCTCCTGGGCTTCCAAGAATATAGTTCATAAGATAATTACTACGAAAATCCAATAGTAATATCTTGAAAAATATGAAATCCAAAAGTCTAAAACCTGCTCGTTCAACGACCTCGGTTGCTCGGGCCGATGATGTAATTTTGGGTCCAAACAACTTAATGAGAGATTGTACATTCATGTTTTCAACAAAAAAAAAGACAAAGTAAAAAGTTTGGTGATGGATGTTCACAATAATTTAAATTATCTCTTTATAAAGAAAAACAAAAATTTATCTCTCTGTCCACATTTATGACTTTTAAGTGTTTTTAAAATAATGAGAAGTCACATTTTTATATCACATAATTGCTTGATGTGGTTATGAAAGAACGGCGTCTTACCAGTTTGTAAACTATGTGATATGTCACTAACAATAAAAAATAATTACATTAATCAATATTTAAGTAATAATTAAATCATTAACAATCATGTTATTTATAATTTATTAAATATGATTTAAAGTGAATCACTCTTACATTAACCGCATAATAATAGTTAACATGTTTGACTTCTTCAACTATATCTTGAAGGAAATATACCAAGCAGATTTTGCTTGCGAATTAAATAAAATTTTACTTGCGAATTAAAAAAAAATATTCAAAATGTGGTAAGAATAATGAAGTCCACATGCGCCGTATCACTTCTCGATTTGGATATATACGCAACTTTTATCGTCTCTTTCAACAATTGCAACAAAGTTAAAGGTTTAGGAGACCGAGGAGACAGAGCTCAGAGATGGACATCTTGAGTTGCATACTACTAAGTCTAATGGTTGCATGGATCTCAATTTATACCCTCTATTATTCACTTGGAAGAAGATCATCAGTTACCACAAGGCTCCCACCTGGACCAAACCCACTTCCCTTCATTGGCAATCTCTTAGAGCTTGGCAACAAACCCCATCTCTCTCTCACCACCCTTTCACAACGCTACGGCCCCATAATGGCCTTGCAACTCGGCCAAATAACGACGGTGGTAATTTCTTCATCAACCGTCGCCAAAGAAGTCCTCCGAACCCATGACCAACTCTTCTGCAACCGAACCGTCCCAAATGCGCTCCAAGCTTGTCAACATTCCAAGTACGGCATGGCTTGGATACCGGTTTCACCTGCTTGGAGAAACCTTCGCAAAACATGTAACACGCAATTGTTCGCCACCAAAATTCTCGATGGCAACCAAGCCAACCGTCACCTAAAAGTGCAAGAGCTCATATCTGACGTCAATGAAAGCGCTGTAAACGCTGAGGTGGTTGATATCGGAAGGGCTGCTTTCAAAACTTCGCTCAATTTGCTGTCGCGTACAGTCTTCTCTGTGGATTTAGCGGACCCACACAGTGCGAGGGCGAGAGAGTTCAAGGACTTGGTGTGGGGTATCTTTGAAGAGGCCGGGAAACCTAACTTGGCTGACTATTTTCCTGTGCTGAAAAAGATTGATCCCCTGGGGATTCGACGCCGTTTGACTGTTCACTTCCAAAAGATGCTTGACCTCTTTGAAAGCTTGATGATGCAACGGTTTGAGTCAAGAAAAATGCTTGATTATATCATGACTAATGATATGTTAGATACCCTGATAAACATTAGTGAGGAGAAAAATGAGGATATGGACATGGATGAAATTCAACATCTGCTCCTGGTTAGTTGTCTACTCTCTACCTTCATTGTTCTTGACCTTGATGAACTGATTGTTTGAATTGATAATATGTTTATACTCAAAATTGCTTAGAGGTAATTGATAATTACTCGCGAGTTGTTACTAGGTAATTATTAGGGTTGTGCATCATCTAAAATTGGTCATCTAGTGTATTAGATAGACTAACTTTTTAAATTAAATTTGCAAATTGTATGATATATTATTAGTAGGAAATAAACACGTTAATTAACACATAAGTAATACTTCAATCCTCAATAACCACATTATATGGTTTATCAAAATTTAGTTTAAAAAAAATTGTTTTCCTTACATTAACCTTTCTCTAATAGACACACGAATTTCACCAAGAAAGATATAGTTGAGCTTATATAATTAGTTTTTTATTTTTTAACTTATCTGTCGTCAACACTACTATTCATCACATCAATTTCAGCTAAGATCCGGGGCGGATTCAAGAAAAATTGTTTGGCGGGTCACCTGTAAAAATTTACAAATATTTCTTCGAAAAATAAATAGCTTTAACAATTAAATTATAAGTTCATCTTTCATAATTCATGAAATAAATAACATTACAAACTACAATTATTCATTACAAACGACAAACGTTCACGATGCAATTCATATTTAAAAATGTTGTATTATAACTTCATCATCAATACAAAAAAAAAAAATTGAAATTTTAAAGATCTAGGATTTTAAAGATTTGAGTTTTATATATGCCTATACTAAAAGTTTAAGTTTTTCTTTTTCAGTGGCCAAATCTTATTATTAAAAAAAAACTAGTATATGCCCACACACAAAGTGTGAAATTTTTTAGTTTGATTGTTAAAATTGAAGGAGAGAGGAAGAGCGAGAGAAAACATGGGAGTGAGGAGAGAGGGAGAGAGGTTGTTTTTTTTTGTTTTTTTTTTAAATTAGAAATGAAAAACTTACATGTAGGTGATGTTTAAAAAAACAGTAAAATTTTGTTATGTGACTTTACGTTACTGTTCTTAATTTTTGTTGTTGTAATAGAAGACAAAGGATGCAAAGAGGGTTTCATTAATGTAGTTTTAGATACATAAAATGACTTGGTTTTCTTGCGTGCAAAGCTGCGAATCAGCAACAAAAGAGCTGAACACAACATGTCCTACCCAAAGTTCATTGAGCATTTCATCAAGCAGTTTGAGGACAATGTCTCAATGGTAACTCTAAGCTTTAAAGGGGTAGCACTTAGGACTTCCACGACGATTTGTCATAGTTAAGAGGGTCTAACCCCCTTTGCCCCTTAGTGGATCCACCCTGGTGGAGATCTTGTGAAGATCTATATGTGCTAATCATACTGTGTACAATGTCACGATTTTGATTTTGTTACATACAAATTAAGTGATCTTTAAGGTTGTCACTTGTCACATACTCGTTTTTCTTGTAGTGCTTCTTCAATATGTATGTGGGACAAATGACTTTCCACTTCTCTTTAATCGTTCATTACAGGAATTATTTGCTGCCGGAACAGATACAACATCATCCACATTGGAATGGGCAATGGCTGAGCTACTTCGCAACCCGGAAAAACTGTCAAAAGCTCAAGCAGAGCTGAACCAGATCATCGGAAAAGGAAAACCGGTTGAGGAATCCGACGTTGCTCGACTTCCTTACTTACAAGCAATAATAAAAGAGACATTCCGTCTGTACCCAGCAGCGCCTTTACTACTTCCCCGAAAAGCTGAAACAAACGTTGAAATCAGCGGGTACGTTGTACCAAAGGATGCACAAGTGTTTGTCAATGCATGGGCCATAGGAAGAGATCCTGGAATTTGGGACAACCCAGATTCATTTGTGCCAGAGAGGTTTTTAGGATCGGAAATTGATGTAACCGGCCAAAACTTTGAGCTTATTCCGTTTGGTGGTGGGAGGAGAATGTGTCCTGGCTGGCCATTGGCAATGAGAATGGTAAACTTGATGTTGGGTTCGCTTATTAACTGCTTCGATAAATGGAAGCTTGAAGATGGAGTTACACCAGAGACCATGAACATGGATCAGAAGTTTGGCCTCACTTTACAGAAAGCTCAACCTCTTAGAGTTTTTCCCATGTTATAGAAATATAGAAAAACCCAGCTTGATATCTACTTTCATGTTTCTACCATATAATTTTTAAGGTGAACTGCCAATTTAGTCCCTAATTTATCACGTGAGTGAAAATTGGGTCCCTAAACTATTTTCTTTAGAAAAATTATTCCTTAAATTATAAAAATCTGCCAACTACATCCCTCATATTATATTTGAAGTTGCTATATTCAAATTTCCGTCAATTTAAATCATGTTACTTGCATGTAATACACATTGGAGAGTAGATTGGTAAGTTTTCATAAAAAAAAATAGTGTATATAGTTAACTTTGGGGGGTAAATTAGACGTTAGATTTGCAACCTATATGAAATGTCAAGGGCTTATAGGCGAGAAAATGACGGTATTACCCTCTAAAGTGTGTCAATAGGTGATTTAAGTTGACGAAAAATTAGATAAAATAGCTTTGAATACAATAGTATGGATGAAATTAGCAATTTTTAATGAATTTAGGAACTTATTTTAACAAAACAATAATTCAGAGACCTAATTTTGACTAAGGTGATAATTCAAGAACTAAATCGGCACTTCACCCTAATTTTTACTCTTAATAAGAATCATGCTTGTAGAGATATGGATTTAGTTAAATTGGTTACATAAATTTAGAATAGAGATCATGATATTTTGCGATCCAACTGTTCATCTTTTGGGTATTTCTGAAAGATTAACTCTACCAAAATACCAAATTCCGTTAATTTGACCGTTTAGATGAAATAATAGTCATATTAGTGTTTCTTTGAAAAACTGTATTCATCTATTTTCTTCACTGCAATTAGATGTTTTAATAGTTTTAGATTTGTCTAATTTTTTACAAAGATAATATGTGAATAATGTACTAAAACGTAAACAGTTTGAATTGTTCGTTTAGGATCCCTCAACGAAAAGGAAATATACATACACATATATATACATATGTATATTGTAATTTTTTGTGGGCTTTATATATATATATATATATATATATATATATATATATTGTAATTTTTTGTGGGCTTAAATCTATAGGGGTGTGATATCTACTCATCTCATTTTACTTCTCACACATCTTTTTAATTCTCTGTTATTGGATCAGATGAATTGAAGAAGATGAACGGACAAAAATTATCAAGGGTGTGTGAGAAGTAAAATGAGGTGTGTAGATAGCACATCCCAATCTATATATACTAAAGCCAGTGGGAGAATCACTGTAGCTTAGCTACAGTGGATTTCTGCTTTTACCCCCCTTTTTTTCCTGTTATTTCAAGTTTGCCACTGCTGCTTTGCTGTCGAACGGAGAGCAGAATGGTGACGCATGGATCTTCATCGCTCTTCCCGTCTAATGACTCTTTTGCCCGCATCAATTCAGATCCAACGGACAGGTTCTGGGGGCACTTTTGTCACTGCGTTGAAGGGATGGTTGCTGTCGATGTCGTCGAGGCATGGTTTGCAGAGGGGTTGATGGGTTGCAGGTAGAGAGAGGGATCGCAACTTAGTTTGTGTTATTTCATTTCTACCACCGACTAAAATACACCATTTTGGCATCTAGGATGGGATCGCACTCTCAGTCGCCACCAGAACCTTTTCGTTTCTGCTCCTGCTGCAATTCAATTTCACCTCTTCGTTTTGTCTCCATTCTGAGAGAGCGGTTCGCGCGAGTCGGCCCGGCCCATACCGGAAGCAGCACAGCGCCTCAGCTCAAGGTCCTTCTTCTTCTTCGTCTTCATTCTTTTGGCCCTAAACTTCTCAAAATCCCCAATTTTTGTTTTGTTATATGTAAACAGGGTTTCTGTAGAAGTTTCAAATTGAGTGCTTAGTTGAAATGAGGTATTTGGATATGAATTTTTTTTTTGCTTTATTCTTCTTCTCTTCCCCTATACTTCCCAAAATCCTAATTTTTGTTTTGTTATATGTAATTTTTTTTTATGGGATTTCTCAGAATTTCAAATTTCAATGTAATTTTTGTGTGAAAATTTTATTGCTTTTTTATGGTGTCGTCTTGGTTGATTGACATTTGCTTATTTGACATGGGTATTTTGGATGTCAAAATTTTATTGCTTTTTTCTTCTTCTTCCTCAAATCCCCAAGTGCTTATTTGAAGTTTTATCTTGAATCTGAACAGGTTTTTGTCAATTGTTATCTTCAAAGGTTGTGACAGTTTGTGCTGGCCTAGCAGAAATCGCAAAAAAAATTTCTGAATTTTATGTAAGGAATAAAGTTTGTAGAAGGTTGCTGATCGACCTTTGCTGCCACCAAAATAATGTATGTAAAAAGTTACTGATCAACGATAATAGGTAGTTTGCAAATTTTTTTTAATGTATCCTTTTAAATGGATTTGAGAGCTGCGATATTACTTAATTATTTTAACAATTTACATTAGCAGCTTTTATTTTTTCACATTGTAATTGAGAAGCATGTATATCATAAAAAATAAAAGCTGTTCTGAAGTGACGATCCAAGAATTTAAAAGTGCTGAGTAGTGTATGTGTGCAAATGTAACTGTAAACAGGAATACGAATCCATGATTGAACCCCTAATTTGGTTGTCCATGTGTATAGAACTTTTTACATATTTTATATGCTTTAAAAATCTGCAGCAAGTACTTATACTAGTAAAGCATATGGGGCGGAAGTGGGAGCAAATGCATTCTTGTGTGCTTCAACATTGATATTTTGTAATTGTTTTTGTATGTATGTGCTCAAACACCCTACTTGTATACACCCTACTTGTATCGGACAAGGCGCGCCGAATGCAGGACCTCCATATTGAAGAATTATTGTAGCCCTAGAATTCCAACCTGAGTTTAAAGCCTAGTCCACAAAAGCGATTCCTACAGGTAAGTTGACTGGCAGCTCAACAACTTCTTTAATTTGTTGACTGAAGCCTTACCTTCGGTTCTATTTCTAGTTTCTACTTAATGAGAGATTGGACATTCAGGTTTTCAACAAAAAAAAAGACAAAGTAAAATGTTTGGTGATGGATGTTCACAGTTCGAATATATACGCAACATTCATCGTCTCTTTCAACAATTGCACCAGAGTTACAGGTTTAGGAGAACGAGGAGACAGAGCTCAGAGATGGACATCTTGAGTTGCATACTACTAGGTCTAATGGTTGCATGGATCTCAATTTATACCCTCTATTATTCACTTGGAAGAAGATCATCAGTTACCGCAAGGCTCCCACCTGGACCAAACCCACTTCCCTTCATTGGCAATCTCTTAGAGCTTGGCAACAAACCCCATCTCTCTCTCACCAAGCTTTCACAACGCTATGGCCCCATAATGGCCTTGCAACTCGGCCACATAACGACGGTGGTAGTTTCTTCATCAACCGTCGCCAAAGAAGTCCTCCGAACCCACGACCAACTCTTCTGCAACCGAACCGTCCCAGATGCGGTCCAGGCCTGTGACCATGCTAAGTACGGCATGCCCTGGATACCGGTTTCAGCGGCATGGAGAAACCTTCGAAAAATATGTAACTCACAATTGTTTGCCACCAAAGTTCTCAACGCCAACCAAGCCAACCGTCACCTAAAAGTTCAAGAGCTCATATCCGAGGTCAACGAAAGTGTTTTAAAAGGTGAAGCCGTTGATGTTGGAAGTGCTGCTTTCAAAACTACGCTCAACTTGATGTCGCGTACCGTATTCTCTGTGGATTTGGCGGACCCGAATAGTGAGACGGCTAGAGAGTATAAGGAGTTGGTATGGGGTATTATGGAAGAGATTGGGAAGCCAAATTTGGCTGACTATTTTCCTGTACTTAAGAAGATCGATCCCCTGGGAATACGGCGTCGTCTGGCCAATCACTTCCAGAAGATGATCGGCTTCTTTGACCGCATGATCACACAAAGGTTGGAGTCAAGAAAATCACGTGATTATGTCACAACTAAAGATATTTTGGATACACTTATAAACTTGAGTGAAGAGAAAAGCGAAGACATGGACATGGCTGAAACTGAGCATTTGTTTCTGGTTAGTTCCTACTATACTTGATTTGATGAATTAAAAAGGAGCTAGGTTTTCTTCGATCATTAATTTTTGTTGTTGCTGGTCTTTTACTTGTTTGTTAATTATGAGTAGTGTCGCTATATGTACACCTTCTAAACAGGCCATCATGTGCATCACTTAAGGTGTACATAAACTATTCACGCTTCACGAATCACGAGGGCTTTCTATTATTACCTACTATTCTTGAGGGGGTGAAGGACTATATATACGCTTTGTTGGGAGCCCTTTGTATGAAGGGAAGAATTATTGAGAGTACTAAAATTTAGTGAATGAATTATATCTTTCAATATTATAATAGTTATATAACAAGTGGATTTTTTTATAGGATATTCCCGTCCTCGAGCCCGGAGCTTTAATTTTTTCATAGTAGCCATATTTGTAATGATCCATGTGAAAGATAATCTAATAAAAAGGGGGAATGTGGAGGGTGGGTGTCTAAGGGCCCCAATAAATCATATGGTCACTTGAGTTAGTACAAGTAGTTTTTTTTCATTCATTATATTAGCTTCATATAATTTTTTGTTGGAGTATAATAATGATTAAAATTGCTTTCATGTCCCGTTTGTTTCAAGATTAGATCTTTATGAATAAACCTATTGTAACCTTGTAGGAATGAAGTCTTGACAAAATGTAGTCCCTTTGCTATGCAGCGTACGTCTTATCAAATTTTTAAAAATTTCCTTTCTTTTAGTCAATAGAACAAGGATGATATTTTTTTTTATGCAATGATATATTGAAAGGAAGAATAAATTGGTAATAAATTCGTTATTTTTGAGATTTAAACTTAAGACATCTTACTTACAAGTGAAAAAAAACGTCACTACTAATTAGTGGCGAATAAGAATAATAGTTTGCAATCAGTTTGTCATCTATTCTCGTCATTTTGATATA
The DNA here is from genome assembly GCA_024362995.1 of Heteromeles arbutifolia. Taxonomy (NCBI): domain Eukaryota; kingdom Viridiplantae; phylum Streptophyta; class Magnoliopsida; order Rosales; family Rosaceae; genus Heteromeles; species Heteromeles arbutifolia. The sequence goes on from JANCRC010000006.1 coordinate 30,047,617, forward strand.
TTAAAGTTTCAGACTAATTAGCCATTTGGTCAATTAGGATCTTTTTAGTGCAGCCACCGATACAACTTCTGGCACATTGGAATGGGCAATGGCTGAGCTACTCCGCAACCCAGAAAAACTATCACAAGCACAAGCAGAGCTGAAGCAAATCATCGGCAAAGGAAAGCCATTTGAGGAGTCACACATTACTCGACTCCCTTACTTACAAGCCATAATCAAAGAAACCTTCAGATTGCACCCAGTCGTTCCATTTCTACTTCCCCGAAAAGCCGAAGCAGATGTTGAAATCTGCGGGTACATTGTACCAAAGGGTGCACAAGTATTGGTCAATGCATGGGCCATAGGGAGAGACCCCAACATTTGGGACGATCCAAACTCGTTTATGCCGGAGAGGTTTTTGGATTCGGAAATTGATGTTTTAGGAGGAAACTTTGAGCTTATTCCGTTTGGTGGTGGGAGGAGAATATGTCCTGGATTGCCATTGGCAATGAGAATGTTGAATTTGATGTTGGGCTCGCTTATTAACTCATTTGACGATTGGAAGGTTGAAGATAGAGTTGTACCAGCGACCTTGAACATGGAAGAGAAGTTTGGCATCACCTTAGCGAAAGCTCAGCCTCTCATAGCTGTGCCCATGCTCTACAAAAACCTAGCATGATTTCTACTTTTCTACAATATTGTTTTAGAAACATAAATTAATATAGGGTGACGTACTGATTTAATTTTTGAATTATTATTTCAATGACAATTAGGTTCATGAATTAATTTTTTTATTAAAATAAGTCCTTAAATTCATTAAAAATTGCTAATTTCATCCCTATTATTATATTCATAGTTAATTTATCCAATTTTTTTACAACTTAAGTCACTTAACACATTTTATGATGTAATACCGTCATTCTCTCGCTACAAGCCCTTAATATTTGATATAGGTTGTGAGTCCTCTAACGTCTAATTTACCCTCCACATTTAACTTCATATACACTATTTCTTGTTGAAAAATTACCAATCTACCCTCCAATATGTATCACATGCAAGTAACGTGAATTAAATTGACGGAAAATTGAATATCGTAGCTTCGAGTTTAATATTAGGGATGTAATTGGTAGATTTTTAATTCAGTGACTAATTTTTCTAAAATAATAGTCTAGGGACCTAAATTTTATTAAGATAATAATTCAAAGACTAAATTAGCAGTTCATCCATTAATATATAGTATTCACTTGATTGAAGGAGAACTGTAAATCAAATTTAATCTAGACTAATGCTGAAAATACACTGAAACACTGTTCATAAGAACAGTGTACTTCCGGAAATGCCCCTGCTTTAATTGTGTAATTTCAATATTAGTCCAATTTAAATCTGATTGAATCTGGACCGTTCAATTTTTTTGGGCAGTGTGTTAAGAAATCAGTCCGTCCATATTTTTGAATCTTCTTCTCTGCTGATCATCATTCTTTGTCTCGCTCTCTCAACATCCCAATAACCCCCAACCCCACCCACGAACCGAGGTACACCCAAAACAATCACCATTATCATCCTTTCGACCTCACGAACTCAAGTCTGAGCCCATTCTTACTTTCTAGGTCAAGATTTCATGGTTTTCATGTACGATTTGGTGAAGGTTTGAAGAAGATTGAAGCTCAATCCGTAACCCAGATTTCGGCGAGGTTTTCCAACGAATCCGCTAGCTTCCCTGTATTTTTTAGGCCCTCACAGTCATCCAATCACCAAATCTTAGGTATATTTTGATTCTACGCCTCTTGGGTCTATATACTGTGATTTATGTCAAAATTTGGGTTAATAGATTCTTCAACTTTGATTTGGATCAAAATTTGGGTCTTGATGTTGTAATTGATGTTAAAATTCTAAAATTTTGACAATCATTATTTGATTCATCAAATTTTGCACTATAAATGATGTAAGAGTTAATCTTCAGGGGTTTAATAGAAGGGTGGTTTTACAGGAGTTTACATCTGCTTTAATAAATATGAAATTATATTACTAATTAAATTTCATATCTAACAAAACAAGAAAAATATCATAAGATAATTCGTAATATTAGTAAATTGATTGATTACAATTGTTAGTATCTGTAGCAATCCTACGAGATTTTTATTTTTTTGCCCTCAAATTGTAATTTTGCCATGTCTACCACTTGCATTATACAGAAAAGACTTAAATTTTTCACTTTTATACCGAATTAAGTATTACACTACTCCAATGTTTTCTAATGCAGATGTATGTGGCGTTTAGGAAACCAGAGCTTCTGGAGTTTGAATATTTTCCAATTTAGCTTATCCTTGAGTAGGGAATTTTGATGAATTTATAGTTTTCCTTCCGCTTTTTTGTGTTTTCATGTCCAAATAATTCTTTAAATTTGGTTCTCTTATGGCTCGAATATGCATACAATCATTGTTTGGAATTTGGTTTTTACTGCAAATTTGGAATTTGGTGTTTATATAATTTGATTTTCTTTGATTTTTTACATGTATTTGCGGTGATGGGGGACGAATTCTAGGATGAAGGTGGAAGGATTTGGAAGAATAAGATGTTTATGATGAGAACAGAAGAGTTGCCACATTGCTTGAGGTTGCCAATGCCAAGAGTTGTAGCTAGTTCAACCCAAAGAAGGGTTAATTTTTTTACAAAATAAGTTCTAATTCCTTAGTGGTTTGGCTTTATGGTAAATACCAAGTGAATTTTTCATTTGATAGATTTTTTTTAATGGAATTCATTAACTTGGTAGATTTATGTTGTTTATAGAATACGTATGAGTTTTCATGGTTATCAATCGTTCAATACCTCTATATGGTTACAGAGGGTTAAAGGTAATCTCTATACATTTTGTAAATAGCACTCCCTAGCTATAACATATCAGCATTCTCAGTTTTCTCATGTGATATATGTATATAAACACTATTCTTTAGCACATACTTTTTCAAAATTTTCTACATGTTTAACATAGTTTTGTAGCCCGCGGCATCGTGCGGGTTTAGCTGCTTGTATCTACTAAAACCCAAATATAAGTGATTCACTGTTCATAAGCACAATGTGCTTCCTATTTTGTCCCAACTATGTTTGCTTTATTACGTTTCTGCCACTGTCTAAGAAAATATATGTGGAGTTTTTTTTTTCTTTTTCCCTCTTCCTCTCTCGCTGCCGTGTTGCGGGATCGTTCCAATTTCACGAGCCATTTCGCTAGGGATCGTTCCAATTTTTGAATGAGAAACCCAAAACTCACTCACTCGATAGCCTTTTCAACTCGATCTCAATCTTCAAATCCATTGGTTTTGGTTTGCATGCAACATTAGATCCCGAACCCTCAAACCCAGTTTGGGTTCGACATTCCCGGCGGCTTTCATAAGTTTTCCGGTCGCGGCCGGCTCTGCAACCATATTTATTCGACTCAGGAGTGTCCTAACAACAACATTCGAGAGGTGAAGGTTTGAAGAAGATTGAAGCTCAATCCGTAACCCAGATTCCGGCGAGGTTTGCCGGCGAATCCGCTAGCTTCCCTATATTTTTTGAGGCCCTCACAGTCATCCAATCACCAAATCTTAGGTATATTTTGATTCTACGCCTCTTGGGTCTATATATTGTGATTTATGTCAAAATTAATTTGGGTTAATAGATTCTTCAACTTTGATTTGGATCAAATTTTGGGTCTTCATGTTGTAATTCACCTGGGTTCACACTTAGACTCACAGTAGCTCTCTTCGTTTCTGCTCTGCTGCAATTAAATTTGCTCTCTTCCCCCATTTGACATCTGGGATCGCGCTCATGCGTCGCCCCTCTCCATGCCCGCTGTTTCCTTTTCACTCTGGCCTCTACTGCAATCAAGCCTAGTTCCCCTGCTTCCGACATCGTCCTTTTTATTGGGTAAGCTCTGAAACCTTTGTAGAACTCATGCATGTTGTGTTGATTTAAAATTTTCGCCATCGACCACTCTCGATATTCCACAAAACAACTTTTTCGCTTCACATATATGAGTAATTAATTTGATTAGGTTTCTGGTAAGAGTTGCATTTATATTTGCATTTTCTTGAAGAATTTAGTGTCTAATTTGAAAAATCCAGGAAGAGTATGTGATTTTGTGCAGAACCCATCAACTAAAATGTCTAGATTTCTTAATGGATTGAAGGAAAAATATGGTAATTTGGTTTATCCATCCGTCCAAATTTTGATATTATTTATTGTATTGAGATTTTTAGTGTCCAATCTAAAAAACCCAGCAAAAATCTTTGCTTTTCAGTAAAATTTGGTGGTTCGCTAGAAAAGAATCAAGGGTGCTGGAAAAATTTGGTGGTGATGTTATAAGAATATACATATTGTTAAACGTGTAAAAAAATTCATATTTTGTTTGGGATTTTGAGCAATTGGGTGTGTTCAATTACTTCATGAAATTCAGAAATGCAATTCGGAATTTCAATTGAGAATTGGTATGAAATGAAATTGCATTCAATTATATAATACTTTTAGAGAATGAAAACTTTATATAATTTTTAGAGAATGAAAACTTTATATAATTTTTAGAGAATGAAAACGAGAAAGTGGTTGTGGACACAAATTAGTTGCCGATCAATTATGCTTCAACCTTAGAATGTGGGTTACAAACATTATGAAAGTGTCATAAGAGAAACACCAAAAACCAAACTCAACTTCCGGCGACTTCAAAGACAAGAAAGGCTCGAGCTTTGGGAGACACGTTTTACGTGTCTCTGGTAGTTGTTGAGATAGATGTGAGATTTAAGCACCCCGTTCTATGAATGCATCACAGTCATAGAGTAGGAATCGACCAATTGCAAATATTGCTCTAAATTTGTCTCAACTATAAATCACGTGCATGTGATCCTAACGTGAAAATGAAACTGAACGTTTAAGGGATTTTTGGAAATTTTTTCTTTTTGGGTATGGCAGAATCCAAATTTGATTGGCCACTATAATTTAACTCAGTTTATTTGTTGGAACATAAGCATGCTTAATTGCTAAACGTTTTTTTCACTTAACTGCTTTCACTATTTACATCAATTTTAAATTTCGTTCATCTCCTACAACCTATTGATTTGTCCAGTTTACTATTCAGGTTTGTCCAAAACTTGCTCAAAGAGCAAATTTCAGTGTGATTTGAGCTGGTCGTATTGGTTCTACATATGCCAGGATAATGGTATTTTCCTGGTTCCATTCATTCAATCTTAAGCTTGGTTCGTCTGATTATAGTTGCATGATGATGGCTTAGTGTAGTCATATATTTGGCATATAACTGAAGTGAGGAAATTTATTTCTTTGTGTGCATTCATTTAGTGTAGTCATTGCATCCGATAGAGCAGATGAAAAAGTGGGAAATAAGAATTTTATATGCACCTTTAGGATGACAAATAAACGGTCTTAGCTTTACTTATATGTCTCCCCTTTATTTTCTCATATGTTCTACTGTTTTGAGTTAAATTTAACAAATCATCCACACTAACAACTCCATTTTTCAAACATTGTAGCAACCAATTGGAAACTCTTGCAGAGGAATACTCAGAAGGGAAAACCCCTCTACATAAAGTAGATACAGATGAGCTGGAGAACAATGAAGTAGGAAAATCTACATCCCAGTAACGTGCTCATAATCTTTTCACAATATTTTGAGCAATGAGCAGTTGAATAATTCTAACCTTTTGATCTCTGTAATATGGTGCTAATTAGCCTTCTCAAACAGGATGTATGTATGTAAATAGCACAAGATTTACTATAACATGACAAACAACATCTAAAACATGTTATAAATGTAAATAAGACTGTAAATAGTATAATCTCTTTGTCTATAACGTTGTAAATAATATCATCTATCTCAGTGTAAACATATTATATATAAAATAATACCACCTTAAACGGTCTTAAAACCCACGGCATCGAGCGGGGGCTCGATTGCTAAGGATTAGGATTCTCTTCCCTTCTCTCTCCATCCCCTCATCTCACATTCTCTTATTTTGTATTTCTCTTGCTATAAAAAATTAATATAAGATGTTGACATAACTTAACCGTGATCGTTCAATTAGGAGGGGAGGGAAGGGGAGGGAAAAAAAGAGGGGAGAGAATCCTACTCCCTCACCTAAACGAGTCTTTGATTTGTTGTCTGTATGGGAGTGGGCCTATAGGTGAACCGTATGAACCGTACGTAGTTATGGCTTCTCCAAAAATGACTGTTGTGAACCTTAATAAATTAAAGACCCTGAGTGTCCTAGTGATAGTGTTTGGAAGATCAAAGCAAGCATTTTAATTACAATACACACACACACACCCTGAGTGTCCTAGTGATAGTGTTTGGAAGATCAAAGCAAGCATTTTAATTACAATACACACACACACACTAGGCAACAGGCTCAAATTTACTTTTGATTGCTACTTTTTTATTGTTTCGGCATAATTGAAACTTCCAAACGTAGAGTATAGGATGTGGCAGTTGTGTATGTGTTGCTCAATCTAACCATAAAAACCAATGAAATTACAATTCTACATAACTTCCAAATTGCAAATAAAAATACAATAAATATAATACATAAACACTCCAAATTTGAAGAAATTAGAAGTTACTGAGGACACATGAGTTGGGCTACAACACATTTTGAAATAATTTCCAATGATGATTTGTAACAGCCCAACCTCCAATTATTTGTATAATTTCGGAAGTTCCCTAAAGTTTTTATGAAATTTCATTTTGGTCCTCTATTTTAACTAAATCTGGACCTTTCATCTAGATTCCTAAACTCTCTCAAACTGCCACGTGGCAGCACCCCAGCTCTCCTCACGTTTTTCTATTTCTGTCCCCTACCCCGTGACCCTTCTTCCTTCTTCTCTTTCTCTGCATTCACTCTCTCTCTCTCTCTCTCTCTGTCGCCGTAACCACACACACACCACAACACCATCGTTTAGGCATCATCATCATCATCATCTTGTATCTCTATCTCTCGACGTGTAAGGCTAGGCAGAGCCCAGAGAAAAACCCAGGTGAACCCGAGACACCCAAACCCAGTTTTCCGGCGTGGTGAGTCTCGAACCTCTTTCTTTCCATTTAGTTGTTGCTTGGATATGTTTTATTAAGTGTTATATCGTTATTTTTCCAAGGTTTTAAAGTGAGATCAGCTCGGAAATAGGCACACCCAGCTCCGGCGAGGGCGTGGGTGTCGAGGAACTTTCCGAACATCTTCGGCCTTTTCACGACTAATCGAAGGTAACAATCTCTTCTACTCGTCTTACTCTTCATTTTGATACCTAGATCAGGGTCTAGGATCGTTGTTTGCTATCGGCCGGAGCTGTAGAAGCTCCGATGTTCGTTCTCGGCAAGCCAAGGCCTTTTAGGCCATTTCCTTTAACCCACGAGCCTTAAGCCCGTTTTGTGCAGCCCAAAACCCCAGCCCGTTACATTTTTATTTTTAGTTATTTTCTTAAAAACCCAAAAGGCCTTTGAGCCGTTTTCTTAAGGCTTTGGCCCACTAAACCCTTAAACCCTTTAACCTTGTAACAGGCTTTTGGGCCGTGAGGAGTTTGGGCCTTTGGACCCGTGTAGCTTAAACCCTAACCCAGCCCACCTAATTCTCTAAACTCATTTCCCTTTTAAACCTAAGCCCAACTAGGTCCGGCCCAAAACTATTTGACCCAGGCCTGTGACCCGGACCCGTGACCCGTTGACTGACCCAGTCTAACCGGTCAACGGTCAACGTTAACTTTGACTGTTGACTTTTTGGGTTTTTGTTCGGGACCTCTCCTAGGCTAATTTCGACGTTCTGGACCCGTTTTTGAAGTCCGTTTTCCCAAATTAAGTCGTTCGAGTAGAATTTGACTACTTGTACCCTTTATGTGAATATGTGTGATTCTTAGCGATGATTCCTATTACTTCTGTTAGCAGGGCTTTGCACCAACGGTGTACAGTGAGTGGACCCCTTCAAAAATGCATGTTTTGATAGTAGAATTGCACACATGAAAAACATGATTTTATGATGACGTTTTATGAAATACTTTATGAGATATCGTGCTTACTGAGGCTAGTTTGAATTATTACTATTTTTCCTATTACCCGTATTCTTATAGAATATCTGATGGATGACGATATGATATTTAGAATACGTTTCGAACACTTCTTTATAGTATAGATGATGGATGACTTTATACTATGAAGATGCTTTTCAAATGTACGTATGTTCAATGCTTTTGTACTTACCTAGTGGTTCTTTCCGTTACGGGACGTAGGGATAGATTCTGGTCCTTCCCGGGCGAAGGTTTGGTGTTGGCATACGGCCTGGAGTGTGTTTCCTCTGGCTATTTAGCACAGGGATGAGGAGCCGGCAAGGGGCATGAGGGTGATTTTCCTCTGACTGTCTGCTCAGGGATGGGGAGCCGGCATGGGGCAGGCCTGGTGGTTATTGGACATTCACTAGAGATTATTATATATACAAGTTATGATTTGAGACAGTGCACGGCATGCTAGGTTTCGGAAAACCTATGTTTATCATGATATATATGTGTTTTCATAAAACTTGGAGGTTAGTACGTTGATAACTGTTTTATTATATGTATATCAAATTGGTCCACTCATGTTTGTTTTGCACCCCCTTCAAGACCTCAGAACGAGGATTACGATCTGAGCTACGAGGCTTCCTACCAGTGATTTCGTGCTATATCTTCTTTGCTTGGCACCTATTGTAGTAGCACTTTCCTATCTTAATTTCCGTTTGTTCTCTGTATTAGACGTATGCTATGGACATATTGTGCACTATCCTAACGTTTAATATTTAGTTGTTGAACTTAGTTTGGTGTTATTCGTCCCTATATGCCTGTTTAGTATATTCCTCCGCTTTCGCTTAAATTAAATGGCTTTCGTCACCCCTCAGGTGTCGGCCAACACATGACCATCCCTATGTCCCGAGGACATCGGGGTCGGGGCGTGTCATGATTTGACATGGAACTTTACTAATTTCAGAATTTTGGTACCACTTCCAACATCCAAGCAATGGTTGAATTTTGAACATTACTAAAGATTAGAGCAAGGCCTGCAACAAAGAGTGAAAAGAACATTAGAGTTAACAAATCAAAGCTAATGTGAATACACAATATCAAAATAGTCTCTTACTAGAAACTTCAACTCGCGCTCTACTGCAAGATTGAAAATTGTATGGAAGATTATGTTTGAAAGATAAGAGAACAATTCATCAATTGTGCAATGGAAAACATAGCATTAGAACACATCCAATAGAGGAAAAAAAATTACAACAAACCTTCATTAACTGTCAATGCAATACTAACAACAAAAAATTTCTTTGTTTTGAAATCATTGCCAAAGATTTTCAAACTCACGATCATTAAGCACGGAATCATCTGGAAGAGGAAGGAGTAGTCGTCATTCCTTCTGAGTCTCATAAGTTGTGCCCACTGCAGTAGGTGTCCCTAAAGCAACACATAATTATGTAAGCAAAAAAAAATAATTCATAAAAGACTATTGAAATCAATTTTCAAAATACAAACATTTAAGAAGCTTAAACCTGAATCAAATGTGACTATTCGATAAAAATAATCTCAATATTTACTAAATGAATGTAGAACTTGTATTGCATAATATGCCTACTTCATATAATTGCTAATAAAAGGAAAAATTCCTTATCTATATGGAATATATAAGGAAAATCAATTCCATAGTGTGTCCATTGATTTCATTCTCAAGCACACAACACAAATAAACCAACGAAGGATTAAACTCTTAAGTGAACTTATCAATGTCATTATATATTTACTAATTGCTATAACTCAAAAACACAGAATTTTGTCTTTTAACTTTTTTCTCAATTCTCTATACAACAAATCATAACATATAACAAAAGTGTATATTTATATTTATTTATTATTTCTATACTAACACCGGGTGCCCTGTTGACCATCTATATTTTCTTCATACAACCCCATTGTTCCTATTTGCCAATATAAAATACACACAAAAAAGGCAAGGAGACCAATACCTACCATCCCATTTAATAATGTCCAAAGTCATTTTGTGGGTACTGACACTACTAATACAACAAATGTCTATTTGTTAATATTGTTTGATATAAGCCTACCAAGAAAGAACATTTAAATCACACAAAGAGACACTTTTCACATTCTCACACACCCAACAAAAGCTTGATTTAACAGAAAAAAATCTCACAACGGGACAAATTTTTAAAAGCCAACGAATACTTTAAATAAACAATCAAATCTTTATGTATTGTGAGATGTAATAGTGGTGGTTGTTATCATTACAAAGTGATGAAAAAGAGAATGGTCAACAGTACACCCTGTTTTAGTGTAAATAATAAATAAATAAAAATATGTATAATAATCTTGATCACAATTGGAAAGCTGCTGTCACAACCCGTCCCAGAAAGGGTTGTGAAAAGACCATATTACCCTTGGCGTCGGTGGTAATGTATGTGTATATGACTTAACGTTAGGTCCAAATTATTCATTTTTCTAAATAGTTTGACCTATTTTGGACTCAAGACTTTGTTAAGTGGGTTATGTGGTAAGTTGGACCACACAAAACACACATACACACCCACACCGTATACCTCTTTCTCCTCCCTTCTAATTTTCTGCACTTTCCGTACAAGTGTACGGACGAAGCTTGAAACAACCTTTCAAGTCACGGATCGAGGATTCAAATGTGAGTTTTGGAATCCTTGCAAGCTTGTGAGTTTATGTATACCATTTTCAAGACCTGAGACCTTTGTTTTTACGAGAAACCGTAACCCCAGATTTGGTGCACTGTTCATGCACACGTAAATGTGGACTTTTCAAGGGATTTTAAGGACATAGGAAGCTTTAGGACGTCTTTGCGAGGCTCGGAGAAGAAAAATGGAGTGAATTGGTCATCGGAGGACTGAGATTGAAGCATTTCAAGGTTGGCCGGATTATCTAACTTCCTAAGTGAAAATCTAGTGGATTTCAAGGTTTAAATCAGGTATAACGTGATTCTATGAACCCTAAGCTTCATTTTGGTGGTAATTTCGTAGAAAATGGATGAAAAACAAGTGAGTTATAGAGCTTTGAAAAATTACCTAGTTTCCAGCGTTGGCGACGGTCGTCGGAATCAGAAGGTAGGAGACGACGGAATATTCCTAACGGTGACTAACGGCGTCAGGTTAGTTTTAACAGAATATTCTCTTTTTGGACGGAATATTCCTGACGGCTTTAACTGACATCGTCAGTGTGCCTGGCACGTGCCCGCGCGTGGGCGGCACGTCTGGCCGTGCCTTGGCCGGCGCGTGGGTGGTCGGAAAATTTTTCTAAAAATATAGGGATGTTCCTGAGATTGTGTAGATCACTGTGGTATATTCATATACCCAGATTGAGCAAAGTATGAGAAGTTATTACCTATTGTTGGTTATGTGCGTTAAATAACGTTTATTCAGTTATTTCGCATATAGGTGAGGCCTATCCTAAGGACGAGTGCCATCAATCGAGGCTCGAGGGTTGTGACCCTTCGACTTATCAGTGAGTGGGCTTTTGTTTTCCGTATATACCTATATAAATGAAATTTTTCCCACAAAATCAATTAAGTGAAATGTGATATGAAATGTGATATGAAATGTGATATGATATGCCATGCAAAGTATATATCTATTTTATTCATGCATTAGTAACTGTATATAATGGTAATTGGTGTTGTGGACGCACATATAAGTATTAGGTGAGTATATGTTGATGATAGAGAATGATTAATATGAATATGATGTTTATGTTGAGATGTGTTGAAAGCTCATAAACCTGCACCCCGGTGTTAGTGCTCCCGCCCAGGGCTCAGTCCTTCACGTGATGTTCACCTCCCGCACCACACGCTCACCTTGGATCCAAGTTAGGTGCTCAGTCCTATCGAATAGACCACTATAGGTGGGTTCGACTCGTAGGTGACCCGCGATTAGCGTTTAGTCTTCACGTATCGTAGCACTAGAGCGTAATTATTTACACCCAGTCTTGTCGGTGAGACCCCATGAGGTGGTTCCGACTCGTGTGCAGGATATATATATATATATATATATATATATATGTGATGACAAGATATGATGAGATTGATTATGAGCTATAGTTCAGCCGAGCTGATCACTCGATGAACATGTCATGAGATATGTTGAGTTTTCACTTGATATAGTTATATGATTTGATGAGATATATTTGGCATGACATATAACTTGCATATCACTACTTTTGGCAGGATTTGAATTTATGACTTGAGATGAGTATATATGTATATATGCTATTTTTCTGGGAAATTATACAGGTTTTACGGCGAGGGGTTAGAACCTTTGAAAAGAGAAATGGTTTTGAAAAGATTTGTTTTTGCCCACTCACGCGTTTTGTTTTTCGCCCCTCCAGGTTCTAGGTAACAGTGCTTTGGTGGCCACGAGGGATCCAACGGTGTTTTGACAGAATTCACAAAAGTAGGATTCACCTTTGGGTGTTATATCTTAGTAATTGTCCTTGACTGCAACTAGATGTTCCTATTGCTCTGAATGTGTATTTATATTTATCTTTTTAGCTTCCGCATTGTGCACATGGTTACGTCACTCTCACGTGACCGCCAGCACGCCCTCCTTGGGATGGGATGTGTCAGCTGCACTTGTTTTTTCTACATGCAGAAAAAAGTAGATGATAATAAATAAAAAAACAGGGTGGCGTTTTCTTCCTTCTCCTAACCCACAATGTTTTTTGTCTACATGCAAAAAAAGTAGATGATAAAAAAAAAGACCAGATAATTTCTTTATTAGCCAACTTGTCTAGTCTCCCTCCCATCCCCACATGAATGAACACGTGTATATTCTACCTCTTTCCTTTCCTAGATGACCCACACGTGTACATCTAGATTATTCCCTTCTCAGATGAATGAACACGTGTATATTCTACCTCTTTCCTTTCCTAGATGACCCACATATGTACATCTAGATTATTCCCTTCTCAGATGGACAAAAACCAAGCAGAAGACTGAAGAGCGAAAAGACCAAAGAAACAAAGAAGGGGTAAAAACAGAATCACATTGTACAATCAACAGTAACTAAAGAAATAGCAGTTGTACAACCATAAAGCCTTGAGATAACCCAGAATTTGAATACTTTCTATCCTCTCACTTTGTACCTAGAATTTGAATACTTAAATCTTTAGCTTTTTCACACCGTGGCAGATTTTCCATCACTAATTTCAATAATTCCAAATTAATTTTAAAAAAAAATATAAAGGGTAAGTATGTATATTTAATAACTCTGCAAGATTTAAAAAAAACATAACTATGTATTTATCCTTATTCATAAATCTGCAAGATAAAAAACAAAACATAACTATGTACTAATCTTAGAATCAAATTGTCTAATGCACTGAAAAAACGGAAAGAATTAAAAGTGGTAGTAAGAAACTACTGTCACTTTCATGAAACTATTGTAATTTTCAGTTTCTAACACATTCATTTGATCAATATCATCTGAATCAGTGTAATTTCGTCAAATTCTGATCCATACGATCACTTGTGTGCCTAAAAACTGATGACTCTTGACAGCAGCACCTAAAAAATACTTGGAAAAACGAAGTTGTGTGCTTAAAGGCTTCGTTTTAAAAGATGGAGAAGGGCAAAGGAACTTTACCTAAGGAATTTTCATGCCTCCGCTCAACCTTTTCACACCTTAAAAAATACTTGAAATCTGATCCCCTTGCTAGAACACACCCAAAAAAAATAGCAAACTAATAAACTTAATTATATATGATCATTTCACCACATAATTCAAATTAATTAATTAAACTGAGTTAAAAATTAAATATAAATACCAATAATAATTGTGATTGTCCATTTTTTGCTCCCTGGACTTTCCACTTGGAGTTGAAGATAGCACGAAACCACCAAAAAAAAAAAAACCTGTTCAAGTTCTGAGACCAGAGCACAAAACCAAGCAAACACCACCACCTGCAACAGAAACAACACAGTAAAACAGAGTTTTAGAGAGAAAAAAATAGAGGACTTTAATTTTACATCAATCAAGCAATCGATCTACACGAAAACCTTAAACCTCGAAGACCAAGATTTCCTAAAATGAAAAAACTAATTAGATGGAATAGCCACACACAAATCATCAAAAAAAAGAAGAAAAGATTTGAAAGAAAAAAAAATCACAGACCTTAATCAGAAGGGGTTTGCAAGGTTGTACACAAAAACCCTCGAATTCGCACACCAATTTTCCTGAAACAAAAAAAAAAAAACCCAATCAGATTAAACAACCGTCCAAATTCCAACTTTTTTCTTCATCTAAATCTTCATTTGATGGTTGCATGTGGTCAAATTGCAGATCAGAATGCTTTGATGGTTCACAGTGAGGAATAGTCTGTGTTGGAAGCTCTACCGACAGTTCTTGCATCTTCCTTGGATGAAAGGAGAGAGCCACACGGAGAGACAGGGAGAAGAATGAGAGGAGAGAGAGAGGTAGTGTATTTGATTGTGGGCGCAGACAGAGAGGAGAGAGCAAAGGATTATGGAATGGCATGCATACGAAATAATATAAAAAAATTAGAGGGATGTCTCTTCCATGTGGGTAGCTTTTACTTTTCAAATTTTTGAGAGAGAGTGGAATGAGAGGGACTCCCTCCCATCCCAGATGATCAACACGCGTACCCTTAATCTCTTTTACTTCCTAGATGACCCACACGTGTACATCCAGATCTTTCCCTTCCCAGAGAGACAAAAATGAAGTAAAACAGTGAGAATCGAGAAGAGGCAAAATCGAAATTATATAAAATATTTAGAGAGATGTCTGTTGTGGCAGAAATGAAGTAAACATAACCAAGAAGGGACAAAATTGGAAGAGTCCAATTTCTGAAGCCTCCTTCCTAGGGGTGGTTCGGTATGGGATCCCATACCGAAACCATTGTCCCGATTCCCAAACCGAAATTTTCGGGAATCCCAATTTCAATACCAATCCCAAACCAAATTTTCGGGATTTCGGGACAAATCGGGAATCGCGAAATGATTTTGGGCTTTTGGACTAAAATTTGACATATTATGCTTTTGGGCTAAAATTCAACCTTTTATATTGAAAAATTGAAATTAGGTAGGCCAAATCTGCCAATTTGTTTCTACTAATATGTGCACACAAATCTGCTAATCAAATGGCAAAGCCCAATTAAGTATCTGTCTATTTGTTTCTACCCATCTGTGCACAAATTTGACATAGTTAAATAGTTTCATACTTTCATAGCATTTGCCTATTCAAAAGCAACATGCCAATCTGTCTGTGCATAATAGCATCTGCCTATTCAAAAGCAATCTGCCAATCTGCTTGTATGCTAAACCTTTAAAAGTTGCTCGAGCATCAGCAGGTTCAAGAAAAAAAACCTGAAGAATAATAATTCATGAAAATAATTAGTAGAGAATCACTCTTTAACAACACAACATCATAGTAGACTAATATGATCAGTAATCTACAAGTTTCTTCCTCTCTGGAGTATGAAAAGATTGGGAGAACAAAAGTACATAATGAGGCATGATCAACCAAGTGTCAAAGAGTAGTTGAAAAACTCAACTAATTAAAAAGGATTGGAACCAGGAAAAAAGATTAATTTGCATTTAAATACATGATCGTAAACTAAATATTCATGTCATCAAACTGGTTTGAACCAAAAGCGTCAGTATTTGAATCATAAAAACTTAATAGTTGGGGCTGGCAAACCTACAGACTTTGTAACGTCATGTCTCAGTGACAGGATGCTATGTCAATTAGTTTAGTCATCTAGATGAGTAAGCATCTTATTTGTCAATTAGCTAACTAACAGTTAATTATGTGATTAGCAATTAGTTAATTCATGGGTCTTTAGCTGAACTTGCAGCCAACTGTATATAGATGAGGTTGTGTAATTTTAATTCAGTTAAGTGAATGATATGCGAGAGTTCTTAAATGTGATTCTGTTTCTCTTTCAGTGTCAAGGTTTAAACAGGGTTCTATTACTCTACATAGCAAGCTATAATGGAATCAGGAACGTTGATCATCTAGAACATTTTGGCTGAACTAACAATATCGTTAGCATTTAAAACTTAAAACCATTTGAAAACTTCAAATCAGAATCTACCAACAAAAAAAAGACGCTACAACTGACTATCTGTTTACTAATCCATGATATCATGACAAAATTCATCATAACTCACTCATCTCACATAAGTTTCTCCTTCTATTTCGCATCCCTATCATTTCAGCTAGATTAATATATTCATCATCCCTTGAGAACGCAAAAACGCAGATCCAAAACCAGAGTTTACTAGGTTCCTTCAGAATTTCTTCTACGACTGACATAATTTGAGTCAAAGAAGCGGGATATGAACTTATAGTTTACATGTGTGCAAGTGTTCCTGTGAGTGAGGATCTATGCATGTGTAAACAGTTTAAAAGCACAGATAATGTCATGCTTTGATGACCATTCCAGCAGCATTACGTTATGAGCAAAATTTCTTTTACCTTGTAAACATAACGAACTGTTCAAATCAAGGTTTCTTTTCTTGTTCTAAATATAGTAAAAGAAATCATGATTTCACACCAGGTAGGATAAATCATACAAAATTCATATTGGAGATGCATTTGCATAGCCTATAAGAATATATACATATAAATGAATTCAAGTAGACAATCAAGATAATTGATTTCTATAAAGAGAAACCATCAAAGCTCACAACTAACTGGTAGAAGACAAGGATCCTAAACACGATAAAAAGAAGGAAAACGTTTTACAAGGAACAAAGAAACAAAAGTAAAAAAGCTCTGATTGCAGAAGGTATTTTAGAAAACATTTAAGTCAGGCTCCTTCCCCCCTTTAACCTCTCATTCCCTCTGTAACCTCTCCGTCAATTCAAAATCCCTAATTCCAAAAGCCCTATTTCAGAAACCCTAATTTCAGAAATTCCTAATTCAGAAACCCAAATTCAAAATCCCTAATCGAATTTGGAATCAAACAATTTGTATGAACTTTGGTTGAGTTTATTGCAGGAATTTCTTACATTTTGCAGTGAGGAGGAGTGCGGATTGAGACCAATAGCTCGATTCACGAGCCGAATTCGGGTGGCATGGACAGTGGGTGAAGGCGCGATTCAGACAAGGAGTGAGGACTGAGAGGAATGAGGACTGGTGTGGGTAGATTCAGGATTCAGCTGATGGATGTGGGAGGAGAGACAAATCGGCGAGGAGAGTGGTAAGGTTCCTTTCAGAAGATACTGAGGTGAGGTGAGGTCAAGTGAGGTTTGAGTCTGAGGTGAGGTGAATGTCGAGAGACCGAGAGAAAGAGAGTCAGACAGTGGGTTTGATAACTTTGATTATATGCAACGGTTGAGATTAAATCTCAACATAATCCAACAGGTATTAAAATTTTAAATATATATTTAAAAATTAAATTATATATATATATATATATTTTTGGTTCGGTTTGGGATTACCGAAATCTCAAAAACTTGAGACTGATTCCCGTACCAAAATTTCGGGATCAGTTTGGTATTGGGTATCGAAATTTTCGGGAATTTCAATTTGGGATTTTTTCGGTTCGGTTTCGGGAATTTTTCGGTTTGGTTTGGGATTTTTGGAATTTTCCAGGCGGAAGTGGACTAAAAGAAAGAAGCAGGGGCAAAAGTGGAAGTACACTGTACAATAAACAGTGTCCACAGATACAAAAAAGGCTGAAAAAGGAAACGCACTGGCGAAGGAACAGTGAAAAGGACACAAAGGGAATTAACCAGAAAGTTAGGCGTTTAGTATATACTAGAAATCGATGCCCACGCGTTGCTGCGGGATTAAAAATTGTATGTAAGATTGTATTCGAAACATATGAAAGATAGTAAGATAGAAGATTAATACTATTTAATTCAAAATGTTAGAAATTTTTTATATACAAAATATTTAACAAATACAATCCACACACAAAAAATCATAGATTTTTTTTCCTTCTATTTCATGCATTATGTTTCATATATATACAATACCTAAGTTGCAGATATAGAATGTGTATATAGAATCTAAATAGATCTTAATCTGCTAATCCCTATAATAATTGGGGTTACTAATATAGTGTCAAGAAATGATTGGACATAAGAATATGGGTAAACCTGTGACAGAAGATATACTTACAATAATTCAGCCTTCAATCTTAAGGTTTTTCGGATTGGAGAGCTGAATAGCAATTCTAACCGTTAAACCCGATAACCGTCCGAATGGATTGGATTTGGATATAAAAATTCGGGTATGGTTTGGATATGGGGAAAAACCGTTTATATTATTCGGTTATGGTTTTGGATGTGGTTATAGAGGTCCTCAAACCGTATCCATAACCGAATCCGATCCGATTAGTAAATAATATAATTTATATATAATATAATAGTATAATACATACATACATACATACATACATATATATATATATATATATATTTGTATATCCATTATTCACTAAATCATTAGCTTGAGAATACAAAAGTTGCATTTTGTAGGAAAGTAAAGTTTTGAATCAAAATCAATGCGAACTCAATGGTGCTTTTAGGACATAACAAAGACAAGCCAACATCATCAGTGTTTTAATTTTTATACTCAACAAGATCCATTCATTGGATCATTTTATACATCAAATGTTTAATGACAAAATTGATATCTACTAACTTATAATTTCTCAATTGAACGAATATATTTTTTGTATTGACGAAGATGGATATACCCGTTAACCGATGGGGAATCCGTTACCCGGTGGGTATGGTTATGGATAATACCTGATGATTAATTTGCGGTTATAGATATGGTTAATTTTCGTGGTTATGGGGATGGATATAGTATTTCCATCCCCAAACCGAACTGTTGCCATCCCTATGCAAGCTTTTTGCAATTTTCTAGAAATACAAATGAAAAGTTAAAATCCAAGTCTAAAAATTAACCGATATCCCAACTTTCTAATAAATTGTGATGACAAAATCAACAAAATAGAATGAAAACATGACTTACACATTTGAGGCATACTTGAATCTTGATCTAAAGTTGGTGGTGAGTCGATTGGTTGTCACCAACTCTAAATGAGAATTCATCAGAACCTAGAAATTTAAATAAAGAATTTTACAAAATCAATATTTACTAAAACCCAATTATTTTGTTTATCATGTATTATGACTTGCCAAAGACTGAATTAAAAAAAAAAAGCACAATAAAGAGTCGAAAATCCATCTTCAAAGTACTATTAAATGTCAGCATTTACCCAATTTTAAGAAATTGAATTGTTAAAATTTAAATACCATGATCAATTCACCTTCCTTAATTTTTTCTAAAGTTTCCCCGCACCCTTCTTTAACCGCTGCACACAAAAAAAACACATATTACTCTTTAAATACTAAAATTGAAGATCTTAAATTCATAAATTATCCAAGACTTAATAAGCTCGTCAAAATAAACATCCATCATAACAATAGCACTCAAATCGTGCTCCCTTGTTTCCCAACATTTTCTCAGCAACCAAGCAGAGGAAAATTGTGTTAAACTAAACAGGTAGCAGTTGTGAGTTGGGTTTCACCTCTTTAAATTCATAATATTTTTAACATGCATGTCCATCATTATTTCTTTAATTTGCTTTCAAAATGGGGTAAGACCATGTTAGTTTAAAACTACTGTTAACATGTTATCATTCAATATAGTATACCATGGATCAAACAATTAACGTTCGTAAACCAAAAAAAAAAAAAAAAAAAAGATGAGAAATTAATGGAAAAATTATTAGTCTGACATGATAAGTTGCAAAACCTACATCACCAAATCGTTTTGGCTCAATGCTAATAAAAGCCTAACATGACTAAAATTAGCTTCATATAATTTTTTGTTGGAGTATAATAATGATTAAAATTGCTTTCATGTCCCGTTTGTTTCAAGATTAGATCTTTATGAATACACCAATTGTAACCTTGTAGGAATGAAGTCTTGACAAAATGTAGTCCCTTTGCTATGCAGCGTACGTCTTATCAAATTTTTAAAAATTTCCTTTCTTTTAATCAATAGAATAAGGATGATATTTTTTTATGCAATGATATATTTACACTATGAGAAAGGAGGAATAAATTGGTAATAAATTCGCTATTTTTGAGATTTAAATTTAAGACATTTTACTTAAAAGTGAAGAAGAACGTCACTACTAATTAGTGGCGAATAAGAATAATAGTTTGCAATCAGTTTTTCATCTATTCTCGTCATTTTGATATATTAAAATTTCAGACTAATTAGCCATTTGGTCAATTAGGATCTTTTTAGTGCAGCCACCGATACAACTTCTGGCACATTGGAATGGGCAATGGCTGAGCTACTCCGCAACCCAGAAAAACTATCACAAGCACAAGCAGAGCTGAAGCAAATCATCGGCAAAGGAAAGCCAGTTGAGGAGTCACACATTACTCGACTCCCTTACTTACAAGCCATAATCAAAGAAACCTTCAGATTGCACCCAGTCGGTCCATTTCTACTTCCCCGAAAAGCCGAAACAGATGTTGAAATCTGCGGGTACATTGTACCAAAGGGTCCACAAGTATTGGTCAATGCATGGGCTATAGGGAGAGACGCCAACATTTGGGACGATCCAAACTCGTTTATGCCGGAGAGGTTTTTGGATTCGGAAATTGATGTTTTAGGAGGAAACTTTGAGCTTATTCCATTCGGTGGTGGGAGGAGAATATGTCTTGGATTGCCATTGGCAATGAGAATGTTGAATTTGATGTTGGGCTCGCTTATTAACTCGTTTGACGATTGGAAGCTTGAAGATGGAGTTGTACCAGAGACCTTGAACATGGAAGAGAAGTTTAGCATCACCTTAGAGAAAGCTCAGCCTCTCATAGCTGTGCCCATGCTATATAAAAACCTAGCATGATTTTTACTTTATACAATATTGTATGTATGGGAGTGTGCCTATAGAACCGTACGTAGTTATGGTTTCTACAAAAATGGCTATGTTGTGAACTTTAATCAATTGAAGACCCTCAGTGTCTTAGTGTCTTAGTGATAGTGTTTGAAAGATCTCAAAAAAAAAAATGTTTGACTCTTTTTTCTTTTTTACTAATGATATAATCCAGACTAAACAAACGAAAGGGAGGAGTCAAGCAATATTTTTTAAAGAATGTTGCTTAATGGGCATACGCCAGGGTTTTTTCATTTCGGGCATATTAATGCTGTGAAATTATGCAGCAGTTGATCACTTGATTATAAATAATTTATGTAAAAGAAAGATCATCTCTCAAGCTGACGTCTTTTTTTACATTCCAAGGAGTGACAAGCAACATGCATGATCTTTTAAACAGTCACTACTCTGTCGGTTGTCTTTCCTCTTCACAATCTCGAATCCAACCACCACCACTACTCTGTCGGTTGTCTCTCTCCCTCTCGTTTTAAACGACGGGCAGCCACCACCACTTCATCATGCTCGTCTCTCTTCTTGAAAGTAAGTGTAATTACAAATTTTGAAATTGTGAAATTAAGGATTTTGATTGTGAATTGAGATGAATTTTAGAATTTAAGGTTTTAATTTGGGATAAATTACTAGGGCATGGGATGGATTTCAGGGTTTAAAAATTTGTGAATGGGATTTAGGGTTTTAATTTTGAAGTGGGGATTGAATCAGGGTTTTTATTTGGGATAAATTATTACGAAATGGGCTGAATTTCAGGGTTTCAAAACTTCATTGTTGTTGTTTCTTGTTTGCAGTTTGAAGCAATTTCGGTATAGATTTTCAATTCCCAGCCAGCCAGCAGGTATTGACCCAGATTTTCAATTCCCACATCTGCAACACTACGCTACCTGGAGCTCATCCTGTTCGTGCTCGTTCTACTCCCTCATCCTCGTCCTGCTCCCTCATCCTTGTTCTCGTCTGGTAAATTCTGAATCTGAAAATCAATTTCTTCAATTTTGTTTTGCTGATCGTAATTATTATTGGGTTTTGATCGATTCCGTTGTTTTGTGCTTGAAATCTCTGGAAATTTTGAATTTCTAGCACAAAAATTGGGTGCGTTTTTGTGGGTTTGTGTTCTGTGATTGAGTGAGTTTTTGAATTGATTGCTACCCAATTTATCTGCTATTTTTCCTTCTGTGAACTAATTGCTAAGTTTTTGTAAGTTGATTGCAATTTTTTCTTCGGTCCCATAATTGTCCGATTTGGTTGTTATTGTGGTTTAATCATATCCAAAATTGTCCGATTTGGTTACATAAAAATCACCATTTTATGGCCTTTTAACAATCTTCTGAGCATGCAAAAGCACCCCTTTCTGATCTATAACCCATATAGCCTCTTTTTTTTATATTGTTCTGGGCTTCCTAATACAGAAAGCACCCCTGATTGATTTTTATCTTGGGTGATATTTTTTATTTGATTCTTGAGTCTTGACATACATACACAAATTTCTTTGTTGTTAATATTTGACATGAGTACACTGAGTTTGGTTGTTGAGTTCATATTTTCTCAGATGTTTCATTCCCATCAATGAATTATAGTTTATCATGTGTACTCTGGGTTTTGGCTGTTAATATTTGACATGAGTACTCTGGGTTTTGTTGGCTGAAATGTGCTTTAAAGTCATAGTTTATGACTTTGGTATCGAGCCTTGACCCACTTGCTGCTAGCTAAAATATTTGATTAACCATAATGAAGTTACCATCTTATCATCCTATTTTCAAGTGCCTCTACTGTTCTAGTTGTAAACTCAAACTTATGGTGATATTGGATTGCATCCTTAACATTTATCAACCTTGAGGTCATATGAAAAGCTATCTGCTTTGTGACTTCCACTCATCTTGCATCCCCTTCCCACTTATCTTGACTTCTAAATGTCATCTTGATTTTCTATCTTTTACATTACAAAATCAGTCAACTACACAGGTTTATATGGTTTAAAGCTGGGTGATGGTAATACATAAACCTGAGGTATTCGTATAAATTTACAAATGAATTACAAGAACAAAGATAGCTTTTCTCAACTACAATATAATAACAACTAATGTTCTCCGTCAACTACAATATAATAACAACTAATGTTCCCAGTGTCGGATTACCCATTCTTTTTTGTTTCACTTGATGCACTTTTTTTTGTTGGTTATGAAAATGGATAGTTAGTTCCTCTTGTTTTGAAATTAAGAATGTTGGTAATCTACTTATTACTTTGGCTGCTAATTGATTAGTTTCAAATGCAAGAAAGGATTAGTTTCTAATATTATAATTTTATGGTTCAAAAAGTGTATAGATGTCGCGGTTGATCACTCGTCATCGATCGTCGTCATGGCGAGGTTGTTCGGTGTATGGGGAAAGCGCGGATTCGTGAGACGGGTGCCTCTTCTTCCAGATCAAACACAGTAGAGGTCGATGCATTGAAGGAGGAAGTGACAACCCTAAAGGGTCAGCTTGCGGTCCAGAGCGAAGTGAGCAAATGAGGGCCCAAGGCAAGGAGATGATGACCTATGCTGTGCAGGTGAGAGACCTCGTACGAGCCATACAGATGTCCGGCCTCCGAATCTCGCTACCAGCTAATCTTGCCCCACCTTCGACATCCGAGCCATTTCGCCATGCCGATACCCAGTAGCCTGATGTATCAAACCTAGAAGACTACTTGTAGTTTTTTCTTTTTTGTTTGGACATCTTGTATGTACATTTTCATATATTTTATAATTAAATACTTTTCCTTGGTTATTATTGTTTAGAATTTAATTACAATATTTATTAAAAAAAATATATATATATATATATATTTTTCAATTGTTTGCATTTATTTTTTCCTTTCGTTTTTACTCAATTTTTTTTCTTTTTCTCCATGTGTTGCTTCATGTATGTTTCTCAATTGTTTGAATTTACTCTTTGCCTTCAGTTTTTACTGAATTTATTGACTTTTTGTGCATGAGATAATCTATTTGTTATATGTCATGGTTAAAGGTTTGGTTTCTTTCTTTTTTACTTTTTATCAATCCTCTCTCTTTACAATTTAAGTTGAATTACCATGGGATGTACAACAAAGGAGGCTAAAAAGCAGTCTAGCCCCAGGAAAAGGCCATAAACAAAGCAAGGAAAAAAACCAGTGGTTAAAAAGGCTAGTAGTCCGAAAGAAATTTATAACAAAGACATAAAGCGCAACTTTTGTCCAAATTCTAGACATCCCACTAACCCAGAAAAATACAAAATGACAGCTAGCTACTCCAACGTGATCAACACCTTTGCTTCATTTTGTTGGGTTACCCTGAGCCCCTCAAATAATTAACAAATCATCCAAATGTGTTTCACGTTGGTGGGTTATCCTGAACCTCTCAATAATTAACAAATAAACCAGCATGCTTTTACAGTGCATCTACACTATTTGGTTCCAGGAAGTCATAAAACTGAAAGTTGAACAATGTTCTTACATCAGCTCCCACTGTATCGTTAACTTTTAGCCCTCAAGTCTTAATTAAGATTTTTTTTTGTTAAGTTTTGTCTGCATAAAAACAAAGTCACCAGCTCCCACTACATCATTAACTTTTGACACCTACAATTATTTTGAATTAATAGCACATAATAAAGCTACCTTAATTTTCTTCTTTGGGATTACTTTAATGATGCAGGCATCCTTGGTATTTTCTTCTTTGGGATTACTTTAATTATGCGGCATCCTCGGTTGCATTGCCTTAAAAATGCATGCAATCTCGGACACGTAACAAAGTTGCTCACCTTGATGAGCAATTTTCCCTAAAAATAAATTGAGTGCATCACTGTCACAGATCATGGCCCATAAATTATAAAAATAGTTAAGAACATAGTTGACGTCGTGTATAAAAGTTTAAAGGTGTGAACAAAAGTCTAAAATTATGTGGAAAAGTCTAAAAGTGTGTAAAAAAAAGTCTAAATGTGTGTGTAAAAGTCTAAAACTGTGTGAAAGTAAAGACTTT
Source organism: Heteromeles arbutifolia (assembly GCA_024362995.1). NCBI lineage: Eukaryota > Viridiplantae > Streptophyta > Magnoliopsida > Rosales > Rosaceae > Heteromeles > Heteromeles arbutifolia. Next base: position 30,072,555 of record JANCRC010000006.1, read on the forward strand.
TGAATACCTATGTTTTATGTTGCCGTGTAAAATCTCTATAAAAGAGATGTCTCTGTACGTTTGTAATCAATCACATTCCAGCAATAAGAAAAAAAAATATTTTTGTTATCGGAAGAAACTTGATGCTAATAGTCTGAAAAACATTCAAAGAAGCAACAAACTTTTAGAAAATTAGTCTGAAAGTTTTTCTTACTATTAGTAGCAAGTTTCTTTGGATTACAAAAACATTTTCTTTTCTTATTGCTGGAATGGGATCGATTACAAACGTACAATGTTATCATCTGTTGTTTGAACTAGAACAATGCTTCTCCATATTTTTTGCATGTGAATAGGCCATTGTAAGATCAGTTCCCCAATTTTTTGTGTACAAGGACCATCTAATGTTTTCAAATCTTTTATCTGCAACTACTGATGTGAATCAAGAACTAGGATGACTGCTAAGGGGGAATATCATATATAACCATTTGTGTATGTCCATGACAAAGTGTTTGCTAATGTTTTTTTTGTATAAAATGTATAAATCTAGACACTGGCCTGTAAAAAATATTCGCTACATTATCTATACAGCCTTCACTATCTTTGTGTAAATAGTATTAGTTTGGATTTCTATGCATTTATATTTTGGGAGTTAAATATTTTTAGAACATGTTCTATAGTTGGATTTTCGCTCCCGCAAAAACGTGTGGGTACAGTTTTCTAGTTTGTTTCTATATTTTCATTCAGTTTTGGATTTTTTTGTTTGAAGGGTATTTTAGTTCTTTTGTTTTTTTTTTTTTTTTTTTTGTAGCCTTGAGATACCAAACTCTCCTTCTGACTTTCTATTAAAGATTAAAGATAAAGATAAATAAAAATACAAAAAGTGGTAAGAATAATGAAGTCCACATGCGCCCTATCACATTATCACTTCTCAATTTGGATATATACGCAACATTCATCGTCTCTTTCAACAATTGCACCAGAGTTACAGGTTTAGGAGAACGAGGAGACAGAGCTCAGAGATGGACATCTTGAGTTGCATACTACTAGGTCTAATGGTTGCATGGATCTCAATTTATACCCTTTATTATTCACTTGGAAGAAGATCATCAGTTACCACAAGGCTCCCACCTGGACCAAACCCACTTCCCTTCATTGGCAATCTCTTAGAGCTTGGCAACAAACCCCATCTCTCTCTCACCAAGCTTTCACAATGCTACGGCCCCATAATGGCCTTGCAACTCGGCCAGATAACGACGGTGGTAGTTTCTTCATCAACCGTCGCCAAAGAAGTCCTCCGAACCCACGACCAACTCTTCTGCAACCGAACCGTCCCAGATGCGGTCCAGGCCTGTGACCATGCTAAGTACGGCATGCCCTGGATACCGGTTTCAGCGGCATGGAGAAACCTTCGAAAAATATGCAACTCGCAATTGTTTGCCCCCAAAGTTCTCGACGCCAACCAAGCCATCCGTCACCTAAAAGTTCAAGAGCTCATATCCGAGGTCAACGAAAGCGTTTTAAAAGGTGAAGCCGTTGATGTTGGAAGTGCTGCTTTCAAAACTACGCTCAACTTGATGTCGCGTACCGTATTCTCTGTGGATTTGGCGGACCCGAATAGTGAGACGGCTAGAGAGTATAAGGAGTGGCTGTGGGGTGTTGTTGACGAGATTGGGAAGCCAAACTTGGTTGACTATTTTCCTGTACTTAAGAAGATCGATCCCATGGGAATACGGCGTCGTCTGGCCAATCACTTCCAGAAGATGATCGGCCTCTTTGACCGCATGATCACACAAAGGTTGGAGTCAAGAAAATCAGGTGATTATGTCACAACTAAAGATATGTTGGATACACTTATAAACTTCAGTGAAGAGAAAAGCGAGGACATGGACATGGCTGAAACTGAGCACTTGTTTCTGGTTAGTTCCTACCATATATATATATTGTTCTTGATTTGATGAATTAAAAAGTAACTAGGTTTTCTTCGATCATTAATTTTTGTTGTTGCTGGTCTTTTACTTGTTTGTTAATTATGAGTTGTGTCGCTATATGTACCTTCTAAACTGGCCATCATGTGCATCACTTGAGGTGTACATAAACAATTGACGCTTCATGAGGGCTCTCTATTATTGCCTACTATTCTTGAGGGGGGTGATCAAGGACTATATAAACGCTTTGTTGGGAACCTTTCATATTTAAAAGGAAGGATTATTGGGAACACAAAAATTTAGTGAATGAATTATATCTTTCAATATTATAATAGTTATATGACAAGTGAATTTTTTATAGGATAACCCTGTCCTTGAGCCCAGAATTTTAATTTTTTTACAATTATGCCCTCGTTGACTTCGGCTTTAGCCAGATTTGTAATGATCCATGTCAAAGATAATCTAATAAAAAGGGGGAAGGTGGAGAGTGGGTGTTTAAGGGCCCCAATAAACCATATGGTCACTTGAGTTAGTATAAGTAATTTTTTTCATTCATTATATTAGCTTCATTTAATTTTTTGTTGGAGTATAATAATGATTAAAATTGCTTTCATGTCCCGTTTGTTTCAAGATTAGATCTTTATGAATACACCTATTGTAACCTTGTAGGAATGCGTCTTGACAAAATGTAGTCCCTTTGCTATGTAGCGTCTTATCAAATTTTTAAAAAATTCCTTTCTTTTAGTCAATAGAATAAGAATATATTTTTATGTAATGATATATTTACACTATGAGAAATGAGGAATAAATTGGTAATAAATTCGTTATTTATGAGATTTAAACTTAAGACCTCTTACTTACAAGTGAAGAATAACGTCACTACAAATTAGTGGCGAATAAGAATAATAGTTTGTAATCAGTTTTTCTTCTATTCTCGTAACTTTGATATATTAAAATTTCAGACTAATTAGCCATTTGGTCAATTAGGATCTGTTTAGTGCAGCCACAGATACAAGTTCAGGCACATTGGAGTGGGCAATGGCTGAGCTACTCCGCAACCCAGAAAAACTATCACAAGCACAAGCAGAGCTGAAGCAAATCATCGGCAAAGGAAAGCCAGTTGAGGAGTCACACATTGCTCGACTCCCTTACTTACAAGCCATAATCAAAGAAACCTTCAGATTGCACCCAGTCGTTCCATTTCTACTTCCTCGAAAAGCCGAAATAGATGTTGAAATCTGCGGGTACATTGTACCAAAGGGTGCACAAGTATTGGTCAATGCATGGGCCATAGGGAGAGACCCCAACATTTGGGACGATCCAAACTCGTTTATGCCGGAGAGGTTTTTGGATTCAGAAATTGATGTTTTAGGAGGAAACTTTGAGCTTATTCCGTTTGGTGGTGGGAGGAGAATATGTCCTGGATTGCCATTGGCAATGAGAATGTTGAATTTGATGTTGGGCTCGCTTATTAACTCGTTTGACGATTGGAAGCTTGAAAATGGAGTTGTACCAGAGACCTTGAACATGGAAGAGAAGTTTAGCATCACCTTAGAGAAAGCTCAGCCTCTCATAGCTGTGCCCATGCTATATAAAAACCTAGCATGATTTTTACTTTATACAATATTGTATGTATGGGAGTGCGCCTATAGAACCGTACGTAGTTATGGTTTCTACAAAAATGGCTATGTTGTGAACTTTGATCAATTGAAGACCCTCAGTGTCTTAGTGATAGTGTTTGAAAGATCTCAAAAAAAAAAATGTTCGACTCTTTTTTCCTTTTTACTAATGATATAATCCAGACTAAACACACGAAAGGGAGGAGTCAAGCAATATTTTTTAAAGAATGTTGCTTAATGGGCATACGCCAGGGTTTTTTCATTTCGGGCATATTAATGCTGTGAAATTATGCAGCAGTTGATCACTTGATTATAAATAATTTATGTAAAAGAAAGATCATCTCTCAAGCTGACGTCTTTTTTTACATTCCAAGGTTTATGGAATTGGACAGCCAAATAACACCGCCACTTTTGTATCTACGTATATTTACCGAGTTCTAAAACATTAAAAATTACCTTAATGTCTCATATTAACAAAACTAGCAAAATATATAACCTTATCTCAAGAATAGCATTCTTTTTGCATAATTTTTTTGTTATTCGTGAAAATAGTGGTTAAAACCGCACTATTTTTGTCAAAAAATGAAGGAAACCGAACGTGACGCGTATTTTCCCTTATTTTTTCCGGGCGATGTCATAAGCCATGCTGATTCGAACAAGTCAAGGAGGTCATCTTTAGAGTTGATTTCACTATCATCATCAGCAACACTACTCTCCACTTCTTCCTTGTTATTAACCTTATTCTCTTCTTTTTTTCCAATCCCTCCTTTATTTGTTCCCTTCTGCGGAAGCACTTCCTTGTAAGTAACACCTCTACGAGGAGAAGAAAAGGTATTACCCTTATTAATCTGATCACCACTTGCAGCAGCATTATTCTTATTACCATTTGGGGTAGACCAGTCAGCTTCATGAACCGAACCCGGTCCATGGTTGCGATCAATAATGCTGCTTGTATCAACCTTAATCTCCTTCTCCCTCGTACTATTTGACATTCTCCAATAGTTCAATGTAGCCGCAACAAAATTCAGCAGCGAAATGGCACGCACCAACGTCCAATCCAGAAACGAAACGTGATGGAAATGTGCAGGAATTTTGCTAACGGCATTGTCAAATTTTCCAGGCAGGGATTCGGTGACTTGGACAAGGTCGTCAATCTTGTCGAACACAATGTGTGAAGGAGGGTAAAATCTCTCGATCATGTCTTCAAAGGCTAAAATTCGACAATCGATGAATGAGAGGATTGCCATTGTGAGCCATTGGTATTGCAAGGCATAAGCCAAGGTTCCGGCCAATGTGACTAGTCTGGCTGCAATTTTTATTATGAACCCTAGCGGTCCATTGAGATCTTGGGCTATGGTGAAGGCTCTATGAGCTACCAGTAAAATTGAAACCGCACAAGTGTGCAATGGGCGTTTTCTGGGACTGATCATGTTGATTTGCGTTGTTGATTCCTGAGAAATTCCAAATTTAATCAGACATGCACATTAAATGTGGCACTCCATAAAAAAATGTGAAAGCAAATGTGACATATGAAAATAATAGTTCAGCTCTGAAACATACTATCGACATGTTATCGATAATGTGTCAATATCATTTATCGCCATAAAACAACCGCCATGTTACCAGTATATTTTCAACAATGTCGATACAATAACAATGCATGTTCCCTTTTTAATAAATAACATATGTTTTCCGAAGAGAATGTAAATGAAAACGAACATAAAATTAGATTCCGACTTAAATCATCGAGTTTTGAGATTGGAGAGAGATGTTGTTACCTGGGACGCCAAGGATGCCCGGGAATCCATATCATGAAAAGTGGTTAAGGATTTTGGCCTTATATTTATTCCAAAGAGAAGTCTTCTACCCTAAATTTGAAAGCACCTGTAAATAGTAAAAAAAAACCAAAATCAATTATTTGGTAGGGCGAAGTTTCATTTTTGGCGCCCTGCCAGTTGGATACCAGCGGGTCCTATTGATTTTAGCGGGGGAGTTCTATGTGTTATTGACACGTGTTACATGCAGGAATACACCTTACGTCGTCGTTTGAGTGAGCTTGGAAAAGGACGCACGTAACGGATCCTAGCCGTTGGTAGTTGGTTGAAACTTGAGAGTTTGAAAAGCAAAATTAAAAGCATCGAATTCGATTCTTTGAAAGCAAAAAGCTGTGAAATGTGGAGGAGCTGTCGTCTCATCAGTCGATGTCAAGCTCATTCAACGGCTGAGATTCAATTGCAGTTTTGCACATCGAAATCAAGAAGCAAAAAGATGATGATTCATCATTCATATAAGTTGGCATTTTTGCTGATTTTTTTGTTTGTTTTGTCAACTGCTTAATCTGAATTCAACCGATGCCGAAACGGGAAAATCTTCTCGGTAACAAAAGTTTCATTTGTTAACTTTGTTTTTGGTTACGAAAGTTTTGATTTTTTCTTCTTATTTAGAATGGAAGTTTTTTATTTTCTTGAATGCATGTTAATTTGTTATTCCTAACTTCAGTAATTCGACGAATTGCTTGTGCTTTTCGTATAAGTGCTTTTCTTCATGTATCTGGTGTTATAATAGATTCGTTTCTTGAATCCATGCACTTTGTCTGCCATTTGGTTATTAAAATTTCCTCCCAATTTGTTCTCCTTAATTAGGGAATTTTGGTAAATTGTTATGGATCAAGGTATTGGTTTTTTTTTTTTTTTTTGCTTTATTTTATCTTTACAATTTATTTTCATGTTTTAAATACTCAATGCAAATGTGTTTTGCGATCATCAACTGTTAATTTATGTGTGTTTCGTACAGGCATACGTGGAGACGGAAGATGTTTGTTCCGGTCTGTGGTTCACGGCGCTTCTCTAAGGGCAGGGAAACCTTCTCCAAGTGACAGCCTTCAGAGAGAACTTGCCGACGAGCTCAGATCAAAGGTACACGATGAACTCAAATTTACTGAATTCAGAAGGATACTGATGCTATTTTGTCATACGATTTCCAAATGTAAAATGGTGATATGATTTGGACAGGTGGTCGATGAATTCATCAGACGGAGGTCAGACACCGAATGGTAAATTTCGTAAAGATCTCACCAACCTGGATCTTGATAACTTCTGCCTCGATGCAGATTTAAACTGCCTTGAAAATCATTTTCAATCGCTTGTCGAAATTTGTATTTAATCTATTTGCAGGTTTCTTGAAGATGATTTTGAAACGTACGTTGTACAGATGCGACAGCCGCACATTTGGGGAGGAGAACCTGAGTTGCTTATGTCCTCACATGTCCTACGGTAAGTCCTATATACTCCTATGCTAAGAAAGTTTCTATATACTTCAGAAGGTACGTAGGTTCGTCGATCTTACAGTTAATGATACAATTTCATTCCTAGGGTGCCGATTACAGTTTATATGCGGGACAAGGATTCTGGTGACCTCAAGATCATAGCCGAATATGGTCAAGAGTACGGTAAGGACAACCCCATCCGCGTACTTTATCATGGTTATGGACACTACGACGCACTGCCTGCTGCAACTACTGGTACACAGTCCAAGTTGTAAGATTTCTTCATTCCCTACTCATCTGTTTCCTGGGAAACCATATGCACCAGAAGGCGCAATAGGCTCTAGTTGTTTGCTTGGTTTCCTTCTCGGGTTTTGGCTTATATCTTTCATAATTTTGTCTCTGCCGCTCGAACCAGCTAGTGGCTCATGAATTTTCGTTGTGGGTGTTTGCAGGTGCAAACAAAGATAGCCGGAGATGCGTGGTAATGTAGCCTGTAGTCATTCAAAATCTTGAACTGTATTCCTGCTGTTATGTTTATAACTATTTGATTCGAGAAACGGGTACTTTCTCATACAACATCCTCGAAATTTCAGTTCAAATGAATCGTTCAACAGTTCAACATTTGCATAACTCAATTCCATAGACAAGTATCGGCAAACGCCTGCCTGCTCCCATAGTTCAAGTCAATAGACAACGAGACAAGGAAACCGAGATTAAGCTTAGGTATATGTATAAACTTATTCTACATGATATCATTATTCAAAAATATAATAGGCTTCCATGAAAGCTTAGATTACAGCCGCTAACCGGATAACCACTGCTGTGGAACAAACTGCCTCAATATTCATATGGTTGTAACGTTGTATAAATACTCATCTATGTACAAGCGAGAAGTAAAGGGAGCCCCCAAATTGAACAACCTGCCCCGGGTATATCAGATACATACATGAAAGGGAAGATCAGTCGCTATCCTTCCAAACTTCACGGAGGAGTTGATACCTGACAGCATTCCGACCACCCTTCCACTTCGGTGTTGAGTTGGCTGCCAATGGACTGGGAGAAAACGGGGAATTGTCTATGATGATTGATGTCAACGGTGAATCCAACTCATTGAGCTCATCATCACTTGTATACGATTTCTTAAGTACTGATGACCCACTCCTCGAGAGAGTTAGACTTCCTACCTCTCCTATAATGCTTAATAGTGAAGCAGCTGGAGGTGGTGAATAGATTGTAGGATTTGCGTTGCATGGGAAACTTGCAGCAGAGTCAGTTTTAGCTTCTGAATTCTCCTAAATAAATTAAAAGCAAAATGGATAACAAATCAGTCTTACACCATTCGAACAGGAATGAAGTTCAGTAAATAAGCTGAATTGTTATGTGCGGAGATATTAGAGGGCCTCTTACGTACCTCATAATCAAGAGCCTCAAAAACTGCTGTGGGAATTGGGTCTGGGCAAAACTCATCTGGAACAAAATTGTATATAACCCTCTTGATCAATGATGCACCAAATGTAGGGCATACCTTCAGAAATCAATGAAACAGTGATTATTACAAAATGGCAGGGAGTTATTATAAACTCGGTGTTCTTTTATTAACTGTGGGGCGTGGACACAAACCCAGTCTTTACCTCTTTCCGGATGGATTTATCTGCCAGCATATCAAATGGAAGCATCATGAGGTCACTCAAAGCATTAAGAAGACGGAAAGCTTTAAAGGATGTTGGGCACTCTTGTCCCTTGTGATCACTGAGTTCAGTATTATCATCAAGGGCATCAGTATCATCGATGCCAAATAGATCAGTAAGCCATCTAGACCAGCTTCCAATCTGCGGTCATGAAGACAAGCACAATCCTTCCATCAATGAAATGCAAGACTACTGTTTTTTTTTCTTTTTCAAAAATAAAAGATTGTGAGACTTTTCACCCGCAACCGAAAAAACAATGTGACTAATAACCTCACACGACGAGGTCCACACTCACCGCATTTTTTAGCTGTGCACCAGCCCCAAAGCTCGACTTTCCAGCTGGAATAGGGAGAACCTTAGAATCACTTATGGGGTCGGACACAGGATCTGTGGGCATCTCTTCAGCATTTTCACGAAGAATAGCATTGAACATAGCCACATCCAATCTATCCACTAATTGCTCCATTACCTGAAAAACCATAGATTAGCATTCTATAAGTCTGCATAAATTTTGAGGAAAGTAGAAAAACTATGTGACGGATCTTTAAATGACTTTTTGAAAACACACCGCAATAGTAAAAGCTCACTATAACGAAGTCCTGGAATTCTATTGAGAGTTCGATACATAAATAAAACATTAGATATATTTTCATTTAGACATTGGTGGTGAAGCTCTGGCTACCTATAGCATTTGTACCAAGTTTTCAACCATATTCATGCACAGCATTCTATGATAACCTTTAGGAGTTCACAGGTGAAGTGAAAAGCTCAACGTACACACTGAGGAAGGGATTATGATGCATAAACCTACCAAACGAGCCAGCAGAGGCAAGCAGCCACACTCATGTCCACCAGCTCTCGCAGGACAGAGCCTTTCACAGGCATCTTTGAAAGCCTTCTTCCACAGCTCCATAGAAAAGTTACCTTGCTCATGACCACCCAAACCATGCTTCCTTCCATTGGCTTTCCTTGAGCTTGAGCCCTTCGCAGCCGCTGACTGCATATATGGAGTCATATTCTGAAGAGGGAAAACAAGATACGTATCCGTCATGAATAGCAAGGGCTTTCAGATCTAGGCTAAATTCTTGAAGGTAAAGCTCAATAGTGAAAGAATGAAAAGAGATGATGATGCCAATAATGAAGAAAACTGAAAATAATATGAGTTTTACCTGCCACCATACAGACTCAACAATTCGGGAGAAGATCCAACCTTCAAAATTTTCCAAAGCAGCCATAAATATCTGCGGATCCTCCCAATCATCAAAACTTTCAAGAGTGCAATTGTTCTCTTCCTTGTGAGGAAGAAACCCATTCTTTGCTTTTAAAACCCCCTCAGCGCCAACTTTTCTGCAGGGCAAGGACTGGCTGATAATAGCTCTCAACACAATTGAATTCGACAACCAGAATGTCAACCTGTTCATTGGCAACAAAACATACAGTGAAGCGTCAAACTAAAAGATAAATATCTTAGCATTCTGGAAGATGTTTAGAACTCAAAGCATCAAATGATTAGGATCGTTGAGAGAAAAAAGAAAACAAAACAAAAATGCATATGAATTCATCTTGGACATCATTTCTTTTACTGATAAGGCATTGCCAGTAAATTAAAATGGTGAATTCAGTTTTCATTTATTTAGCTCTAATACCTTGCAACATCATTTCCGCATGCTTTAGAAACCAAGATTAGTCCAGTAACAGCAGCTCTTGCTGCATTTGCCTTCTTAGCTCCAGAGCTTGTTTTGCAAGCATGAAAATAGAATCTAGAAAGTCGCCGAGCAGGAGCATGAATCTTATTTGTGTGGCTCCCATGCTCAGCGGCAACAGAGTAAAGGCCAATCTCAACAGCAGCAGCTTCTCTCAGTTCTTCCTTAAGCAATTCAATTGTAGACTCCAAGTCAACTTTGCCATCAGAAAAGCTGACTGTTTTTTGTTCTCCTTTACTTGTCGCGCTAATCCTACCATGAACATAAGCATCTTTAGGAGTTTCAGTTTCCTTTGACTTTTCGAGAAGCTCATTATTGCTTGACTGTCTATTGTTCTCGGCTGATACTAAAGGTAACTGCTCAGACTTTACATGTTTTAGTTCATTACTTTTAACCTTACTTCCCTGCACTCCAACAACTCTCCTGCTGGGTGTAAAAGTTTCGCTCTTTAACCTGACTTGTTTTCTGGTAGCATCTTGTGAAAATCGAGAAGCTAATTTGTCGTCAAAAGTATACTGATTTGCCTTTAAGAGACGACCATCCTCTCGAAAGGCTTGTGAATCTGCATTGCTTGCAAATGTGGAGTTTGTGTCCTCCTGAATAGACGTGCTTGAGGATGAACCTTCAGCAGCATGATTACGGACAATACTGTCCTTGATAAGATCTTGAGCATTTTCATGCATTCTGGCACTTCTGTTAGAACGAGTTATGTGAATTCTGTTGTCCTTAAAATTATGGTAACCAGATTCCTGATGGCTGTCTTGATAGCCAAAGGGTGAAGACGCTGCATGAAAAGAGTGGGTGATTGATTTTTTCAGGATTGGCATTGAAGCACTCTCCTTTGAACTGTTAGGCAAAGAAGCACGATCATTTGCAGAATTCAGCAGAATGGAGGAAGAGCCTATTGACGACAGTGGAGATGAACTTCCATTTTGGTGCTCTAATGCTTTAGCCACTGGAGTCACCCCTGTGCTTGCAGGTGCTGCTATTGACTGTACAGCAGGCTCCCCATAAGTCGTCCTAGTGCTATTGGCTGTTGATTCTAATACATTCTGAAATTAATTATATATGAGGTTAAACAATCTGAAAATACACAAATGAATTGAATCAGATAAAGAGAAGCAACCATCAGGACGAACACTGTCAGGGAAGTTATTGTCCAATATTTGATTGGTGCAGAAGTAACCGACCAACAAAAGTAAATCGGAATTCTTTGGACATACACATGAGAATGATTATGAAAAGGATGGTTGTGCTGGTACTTAAAGTCACACTATTTGGGTCCTCTGAATTTGTATTTGAAGACCTTAATATCAGCGATGCGGTTATTCATTTTACAATTATGGATCTGAAACTAAATTAAATTCCATAAACCTAATTCTACATATACTTTAGATGCAACTGGAGATATCATATTTTTAAATTATAAGAGCAGCTAAGCAAAGAAACTGATCTAAAAGGGAGAACTTTTAAAAATGACTTCACATACCTTTTCACCGCTAGGTGATGAACTGACTGTTGTCCCAACAGCCGAGGAGTTTACAGTGTGTGATGGATGCGAGGAAACATCATCATCATCATCATCGGTAAAAGAGGCAATCTCGTCAGTGCCATCATTCACAGACCCTGGAACAGATTCAGTTCCCTCATTTTCCAGAGACTCTTCTCTGGACAAGCTGCTCTTTGGTGTCAAACTGGAGCTCGGTTTACCACACGGCTGAATACTAACGGAAAGAACCGTTTGCGCTGAACTCTTAAAACTCTTCTTCCAGTTCAGCGGAGTACTCACATTTCTGGTTTCCACAATGATCCCATAGTCTGCAAGATTGATCTCAGCCGACCCCAAGAGTTGACCTTTCACTCCCTTGTCCTTTCGAGGTTCATACAAGTAAAACTCCAAGCTGTTCTTCTGGTAAGTGTCGCGAACTGCGTTTTTTCTTGATTTCTCCTTGTACAAAGTGACTGGAAGCGTGAAAGACTCGCCAAATTCGATCTTCCCATGACCAACATTGCAAATACAAGATCCAGAAACCTGATCACCGTTTTCCCACTGAAGCATAACAGACTGAACAGATCTCAAAGCCTGAGACGAGGGCCATGGCTTTAGTTCCTGCACATGGATGAGGTAATCAACCTCAACGGCCGCGCTCTTCCTGCTCTTTGATCTTATCCCAAGAACCATTGTCAGGAAAAGCGCCCGGATAGCTCCTGATGGGTAGAACCAGTTACAAACTTACAATGCTTCTACATCCATCAAACCTCCTTACATATAAAAATACATCACAAAATCAGATACAAACAAAAGGGGTGTAAACTATATTCAAGTTCTCGACTTTGAATGTAATTTAATACCAACAATCTAAGATGCAATTCTACCATCATGAATTTCAATAGAAAAAAACAACGGGCAGTTCAAGTTTTGACCATCAAAGACAAAACAAGTACAAACGCGGAGAGGGGTTTAAATTTAATAAATTTTGGGTATCACCCACCCCACTCATCCAGCTTATTTTTCAGATTTTTATATTAAAAAATGGTGGCAAAATCTCTGACCTCCCTCCGCGTTACATAAAAATGCGAATGAAATTAGCAAAAATTGAAACAGACAAACAGGGGTGATGAGAATAGCAGCAGTGAATCAATCAACAACAAACAAAACAAAACAAAAAATTGACTTCTAATCCGAGCATGGAATTGCAGAACAGTAAAATTGAGAGGCAAAACAAAACAAACAAAACAAAAGTAGAAAAATGCTACTTCGTACTACTAGATCGGAAGAACAGTAAAATTGAGAGGCAATCGGAAGTAAAGTTGGGAATTGCAGAGAGTTTGATGGAGATGGGAGCTTTGAACAAATGAAGGAGATGTGAGTGAACTTACAATGCAGAAGAGAGTGAAGAAAAGCGAGAGGCTCTGTTGGTGGCCACTGCTTCTCTGTTTTCTCTCTTCTTTCTCTTCTTTCTGTGAGTGCGTGGGTGGATATTTACAGAATGTGGAAGAATGAATTGGAAGGGGAAAGGCGGGTGAGAATACGGAAGAGGGAGGAAAAGGTCGTTGGGAGAAAAAGGAACAAGAGGAAGATGGTAAGTTGACAACCGCGTTGTGCGGGAAGGAAGGAAGCAACTGTCTCTCTCCTCTCGCTCTCTGGCTCTCGCCTGATCCGATCGATCTGGGCTCACACGATCAGTTCATTGGGCTCTCTATCTTCTTAAACAAAAAGTTGGACCATCACCTACCTCTCTTTGGCATATTTCATCATCTCGAATCGGGAGAATTACAGAGTCTTATAAAAAATTATTTTTAAATAAACAGTATACTACTTATGTCAACTAAATGAGCTAAACATAGCCAATCAATATTTTATTAGTTTTAAGTTTATACTTTAAATTTATTTGTTAATTTAATTTAATTAAACCACTGCTGTTTTCAAATCTAATTTTTTGAATTTGAATCAATTATTGCAATTGAACAGTTGTGTCCAAAAAAGAAGACAAGAGGGAGGCTATATATTGAGGAGTTGCAATTAGGTCATTTTTCTGCTATTAGACCTTTAATCATCTCTATTGGAGATAATCTTAACTGTTAGAGTTGGTTGGATAATTATTTTGTTTTTATTTTTAATTTTTTTATGAGAAATTGGAGAGAGAAAAATTATCGAAAACGGAGGGGGAGATGTAAAAGAAATTCACATTAAAAGATACAAAAATCGAAAAACAATTGTGATGATTTTAAAATCTTTTATACTAGGTAATATAGTATCCTTATGCATGAAGATAATCAATTCTGTCGTTGTGATCGGACTCTATTATGGATTTCTGATCACATTCTCCATAGGGCCCTCTTATCTCTACCTTCTCCGAGCTCGGGTTATGAAAAAAGGAGAAGAAGGAACCGAGAAGAAAGTATCAGCAACAACCGATTTTATTACTAGACAGCTCATACTAAAAAATACGTATAATATACAGGATTTTGCAAAAAAAGAGAATAAGACTGTTAAATTCACTTCCATTTGTTGATGGAATTCGTTGATTTGATGTGAGTCCAGCAATGCTGTCCTTTGGTCGTGACACAAAGCTAGTAATTAATAATTATTTGGATGGCTTTATGCGATGTTGGTCGACGAAGAGGTTGAAGCATCCACGTCAAGTTTATCTTTCTTTATCAAACGGTGGGAAACCATCCCATTCAACTTTATTGAAATGAAAGTTGGTACAGATGCCAGAGATTCTTGCCAATGGAGATTAGGTGCTTCAAGGATTCAATTAAGAGCATAATTAAGGGATTTGATCAAGTAGGGTTTATTTGGTTTTTCAACTTAGTTTGATTTGTTTGATGAAGATTTCATATGTTAACACGGGTCACTCTCAATAATTTACCCGGCTTTGATGAGTCACATGTCATGTATGCAATTTGACTAGTCTCATGGTGTGTTCCACATAAGCCATTGCCATACCAAGTACCAAGGGATCAAGGCTACATTAGTAACAAATGCACTCCGATCTGCTATACAGATGGATTTAAAATGACTAGAACGCGCTAAAAGGGATTTGTAAACAACGGCTTGAAAGTTCTTTGGTTTAGTGCCTCTGTAAAATGCTCATGAAATGCATTTGACCCCTCGAATATTTCGTAGTGCATTTCTTACCAATGTAGCATAGATCCCTTGAAGTTTAGGAACTTGGTCATCTCTTAATTTTGAGATTTAAAGTTGAATTCATGAAGGATATCTATCAAAGCAGGGAAGCGAAAAACGAAAAAAAATTTATTAACAAAATTCCGACTGTGTAAGGGAAAACAAGATCTGGAAACGCAACATAAATATCCTGCCCAGACACATCCACAATGAATCACAGTGTCTCTGGGACTGTGAGGTCATATAGTCGAGATACGGTTTAAAAACAAACAATAGCAGCTGGACCACCAGCTGCCTCCCGATTCACCTATCCTCCCAAAATCTGGGGCACGTACTTCATTTTATTCCATGATTTCCACTAATACAAGCTTAACCTACACAGCAGAAGAACCCTTTATTAGACCAAGCGACAATTTTTTTAGCCCATTGATGTCTAGATTCAGCCAACCGGACCAGGCCACCTGTTGCGTGGCCTTACAACAAGACAACAACAAACACATTCCAATGTACCCAGGTTGAAGTTACTAGTACTGTTTTTCTCCTTTATTTACTTCTTTTTAGAAGTTGAATGAAGAAATGAATGCAGAAAAGATACAAGAAGGAACCTGAGAGAAGCACTTAAGCAGCTGCCTCCAGCAATTCCCTCTCTGCACGTTCCCTGATCCTCCTCTCAAGCTCTGGCCTGAAATGCCTTATTAGACCTTGCACGGGCCAAGCAGCAGCATCACCCAACGCACAGATTGTGTGCCCCTCAATCTGCTTGGTCACCTCCTGAAGCATGTCAATCTCTTCCAGCTTTGCGTTCCCAACTTTCATTCTTTCCATGATCATCCATAGCCATCCTGTCCCCTCCCTACACGGTGTGCACTGCCCACAACTCTCATGCTTGTAGAAGTAAGAAAGCCTCGCAATTGCATCGACAATGTCAGTCGATTTATCCATCACAATAACAGCTGCAGTTCCCAATCCTGACTGCACAGCCTTCAGTGCATCAAAATCCATCAATACATCATTGCATATATCCTTGGTAAGCAATGGAACAGATGAACCACCTGGAATTACTGCAAGTAAGTTGTCCCATCCTCCCCTCACACCTCCACAGTGCCTCTCTAGTAACTCTTTCAAGGGTATGCTCATTTCCTCTTCAACAGTGCAAGGTTTGTTCACATGTCCCGAAATACAAAATAATTTTGTCCCTGAATTGTTCTTTCTCCCAAAACTGGCAAACCACTCTGGTCCACGCCTTAATATGGTGGGAGAAACAGCCACCGTTTCCACATTTGTAACAGTGGTGGGACAGCCATATAATCCAGCATTAGCAGGGAAAGGAGGCTTCAATCTTGGCTTCCCCTGTTTCCCTTCAAGGCTCTCCAGAAGCGCTGTTTCTTCACCACAAATATAGGCACCAGCACCAAAGTGGATATGAACATCAAAATCATAACCAGATCCACAAGCATTTTTCCCCAGTAATCCAGCTGCATAAGCTTCATTTCTAGCTTTTACAAGGTTTAACCGTTCATTCACATATTCACCTCTTATATAGATGTAAGCAGCACTGGCCCTCATCCCAACACCAGCAATCAAGCAACCCTCTAAGAGTTTGTGCGGGTCATGGCGCATAATTTCCCTGTCCTTACAGGTTCCAGGTTCACTTTCATCAGCATTGACGACAAGATAGGAAGGACGGCCATCAGATACTTTTGGCATAAAAGACCATTTGAGACCAGATGGGAAACCAGCACCACCACGTCCACGTAGACCAGACTTCTTCATTTCATTGACAATCCAATCAGCACCTTTAATAACTAGATCTTTGGTTCGGTACCAGTCACCTCGTTTCATGGCACCTTTGAGAAATGGGTCGTGCAACCCATATAAGTTGGTGAAAATCCGGTCTTCATCTTTCAAACCACCAAAATGAGTTTTTTCGGGAGGTGGTGGAGGTGGAGGTTGAGCAGTAGTAGAGGGTGCTGCACCCTGAGTGCTGAATGA
Organism: Heteromeles arbutifolia; assembly: GCA_024362995.1. NCBI lineage: Eukaryota > Viridiplantae > Streptophyta > Magnoliopsida > Rosales > Rosaceae > Heteromeles > Heteromeles arbutifolia. Next base: position 30,089,359 of record JANCRC010000006.1, read on the forward strand.
TCTAAAAGCTAGGCCCCACTTCGCCCCATGATGACGAGCTAAAGTTGCTCTCTGCAGAGAAAGTATACCCTTGATGGGTGCCTACGAATTAACAAGAAGTCAGACTAGTTTATTTCTCCAAAGTGACCTATGCCTATAACATCTACTCTTCAGAGCTAACAAGAAAATCAAAATACAGTTGACATGAAACAACTTCACAGAAACATGCATGAAAAATCCAACATCAAATTACAGAACCAGAACCATGGTGTAACATTGGTACTATAACAAAGCTGTGGCATATCCGCAACATTCATTTCTTAAAGATTCTACATTTCATGAAGAGGGCAATACGAGCACACGTGCTATAAGATTGAAATGCAGCTTGTACAACCTCAATTCATCATTCCTAGAACATCTTAACCACATATGTGTTCCCTTTTAATTTGCCTACACCAAGCTCCACGTGTTTGAGCTGGAGGATAGTCTCACACAAAATTGAACCTAGACCTACATTGAATTAACCCAATAAGCCTAAGAGGACTCCCCGCTAGTCCCCACGCGGCTTTTATCCGAACAAAAACGTTAACGATGGAGGTGGTAAATAATGTAGACCGAAATACTCGCAATCCATTTGAAGCCTAAAGTCAGAACCTTTCTCCAATCAAGCCTAACAAAAGACGGGCTCAGCTAATGAGAGCTCCAATACGTATCAAAGCTAGCTCCTCGTATCATTGGCATTGGGCAGGTGAACCTGGCTTCTGTCTGAGGGCATCCAGAATTGTCTGTTTCGGTGAAAACATAACTAGCTATTCAAAATTCGATTTTCTATCCCTTTCCAGCTATTTTCCTCAATTTTCCCACCAAACAAACAGATAACAGAAACAGAAAAAGCAGAAAACCCCATATCAGATCTACTAAAACCAAACATTTCGGAGAAAATTAACATACAAAACGATCACGGACTGACACAACATGAAAGCAAAGCTGAATCAGAGTTAAACCTAGGGAGGTGAATAATAAGCCTGAAAAAATAAAATTCACCAAAAAATGTGGACGAATTGAGATGTCGGTTGCGTACCATGGCGGAGCTGCGGCGGACGAAACGCGATGCGTCGCCGAATCAGGTAATCGACGAGAACGAGATTGGGGGAAAAGAAGCGAGAATGCTCAGGTGAGAAATGAAGGAGAGCTCCAGTTAGCGGACCTCATATGCGGAGAGGGGTAAAATGGACCATCCAAATAATAATGACCAAGATGATTTAATGAGGTCGGTGATGAACGGTTGAGATTGAGCGAGTGTTTGTGATGGAGCTTATATCACACATATGCTATGCAGTTTCTATTTGGTCCATGGATCAACGCTTGCGATGCGGACCTAGTTCTACGTCTTTTTCATATCTTGAAATTTTTGGTTAAATTGGGTTGGGCTTTTAATTTTATATGAATCATGGTTTTATTCGTGGGCTTTGGGTTGAACGGTTGGGGTTTTTATAAAGAATGTTATTATGTCCATTCACTTGTTTAATTTTCCAGCTCAGTTTAATTTTTTGACTTGAGATTCACATTCTCAAGTTTCAGCACGTTTTTCACATGTGACATCATTTAGCGTAACATGTGAATAACACAACATTAAATGACGTGGAAGTACATGTTGTTGAGCTCGAGACTCAGGTTTAATCTCTCATACCAAAAAATAAGTTCAGGTTCCGAAGCAAATTTACATCCTTATAAGTACATTTAAGGTCCCTTTAATTCCCATGTGCAATTCACACTCTCAAACACTATAAAGGGAGTTTTAATGAAAATGGTTTGGACTAAGACTATTTTAACCAAAAACCATCCTATATTTTTTTTTAACCAAAAGCACCTCAAAATCAACCATAAGAACGGAGACTCCTAATTTTACATGGGCTGAATTACAGAGCTCAACATGGACAAAAATAAGTTCCCAAAATTATCCTAATAGAAAGAAAACCTAGCCCTTAGGTAGCGTTTGGTACGCAGACGGGATGGGATGGGACGGGGCAGGACGAAACCGTACAAAGATTCATGTCATGTTTGGTACTGGCAAGATGGAGCAGAACGAAACTGGATTAAATAACTAACTTACCCTTTTTATTTGACTCTCTCTCTCTCCCGTTTCTCTGCTTTCTCTTCTTCCATTTGACTCTCTCTCTCTATCTCTCCCGCATGCTAAGATCTCCCAATAAAAATTAAACCCAGTAAATCAAACCCATGCTTTCTCTTCATTTCATTATCTTTCTCTTCAATTCCAGTAAATCAAACTAGTTTTCCCCAATTTAAAACCAACGATATGAAAAGGCTAAGGGAGGCGAGTGTGGACTGAGCTGCATCAAACTATGATTTCCCTGCACTTCGCAAATGCCGCGTTGTTTCGGCCAACGCAAACGCCGAGGGAAGTGGGTTTCGGTCTGTTTCCCCGGTATTTCGACAGATTCGTCTCCGACTCAGCCCGGAAAGCCCGAAATCGAGCTCGAATTCATCTAGGTTGCTGGGTAACGAAGCATTTGGGTTGCTGGGTTTGTGATGGAGGAGGAGGCTACAGGAGAGAGGGAGGGTAATGAAGCTACGGGAGAGGGAGGGTAGACAGTGTAATTTTTGTGTTCCATATACGTGGAACAACCCGTTCCAGGGGGAGGCGGGACGCAAAAACACCCAATTTCTGTCCCGTGGAACAGCGCTTTCCACCCATTTTTGACGTACCAAACACGGGACGGAACGCCTTGTCCTGTCCCGTCCCACGCACCAAACGCACCCTTATTGAATTAAATGAAGGATTAACAACCCTCGAGGTTTGAGCCCGCTGTCAAATGTATGTGAGCTTTGAGCTTTGAGTCAATCCAACCCGAGCTTTGATGTACCCCAAACCTTTTTCTAGTATTCCAATATACCCTGAACGTTGTGATATTTAGATGCCCTTTTGTTTGGCACTTTCCAAATCACAAGGAATTATTTGTGCTCCCCTTCCCGGCCACCTCTCCAGCTTCATCCCATATCGATTAACAGAATTTCAGCATTAATATGTTGACTGATTCCTTTTGTTTGTTATTTTGTTATTTTCTATTTTGAATGTATAATTCTGTTGTGGTACGTTAAAACTGTTGTCTTGCTAGTGCTATCATATTAATGCTTTTTTATTCCTTATCGAAAAGATTAGATCACTTCTAATATTTTTTTTGGAAATTATATATTAGACTAATCATGTGTTTAGTGTTTCCAGTACTAATAAACATTTGTTCTCGCGGTATTTTCAGTATACTCGTGTTATAGTAGGTGGTTCGTTTATTAAGACTACCATAAGTTTGCAACACATTGGGATTGACTATATCATCCATAGTATTGTAATTAAATTAGTGGTAATCTATAGTATTTTGGTTCAATTTCAGAAATACTATGTGTTATTTTGCTATAATTTCATATTTTGCTATAATTTCATAAATAGTGTGGATTATTTTGGCTTAGTTTCATAAATAGTGTGGGTTAATTTGACGTAGTTCCATAAATAATGTAGGTTATTTTGGTTAAGTTTCAGAAATATTGTAGGTTATTTAGCTGTAGTTTCAGAAATAGGGTGGGTTATTTTGCTGTTGTTTCAGAAATAGTGTGGGTTATTTTGGTTCACTTTCATAAATAATGTGGTTATTTTGCTGTAGTTTCAGAAATAGTGTGAGTTATTTTGTTATAGTTCCAGAAATAGTATGGGTTATTTGGTTCAGTTCCAAAAATAGTATGGGTTATTTGGTTCAGTTCCAGAAATAGCGTGAGTTATTTTGCTGTAGTTCCAGAAATAATGTGTGTTATTTTGGTTAAGTTTTAGAAATAGTGTGGGTTATTTTGTTGTAGTCCTAGAAATAATGTGTATTATTTTGGTTCAGTTTTAAAAATAGTTGAGTTATTTTGCCGTAGTTTCAAAAATAGTGTGAGTTATTTTGCTGTAGTTCCAAAAATAGCTTGGATTATTTTGGTTTAGTATCAGAAATATGGTGGGTTATTTTGGTTTAGTTTCATAATAGAAGCCACTGTTCAGGTTCGTAATTTCCCTTTCCTCAATTGTGTTTGGTTACCGATAAATGTATGCGAGGTATATTATGTAAGCCACTGTTCAAACACAAAAATCAGTTATTTTTATTTGATTAGAAATGATTTGGTTGGTCCATAGTTACTAGATACGGAGTATAGTTTAAATTCACAGTTCGGTTCGGTTCGGTTACGAGATTCGCTAGTAACTTATAATATCATGCGCAAGAAATGAGACATAGATAGTACATTATTTGATTCGTTCTAAATTTGTTAAAGAATGTAAATTGATTTGTATATAAAAATGTTTATAATTATACATTTAAAATTCATTTAATGGTATTTTAACATTTTTTAAAATTTATTTAATGTTTAGTTTTTCAATTTTGCTGGTTTAGCTTTTTAATCATTATTTTATTTAATATTCTTATTAATAAAATAATTAATTCACTTAACATTTTACTTCCCTTGGTAAATGCATTCCCTGTTCTCTTTTTCTCCCTTTTATTATCTCTCTCTCTCCCCTTTCTCACTTTCCCCAACCTCTCCTTTCCTCTCCTTCACCACAACCACAAGGATGAATTGGAACCTGCCCAGTATGAAGCTCTTTTCAAAGTGAGCGAGTAAGTCACCTCTGCTTTTGCAGAGATAATTGTACTTGTAAGTCTCTCTGTAATTTGGTTGATGAGAAAGTGTTGGTTTTTAATAATCCCCGAACTCAAGAACCCTAGTTATCTTTATAAGAACACACGTAAATGATGAACTGTTCTTCTCATCTCTTTAAAAAATAAAGATTACAGTTTATAAAGGGAAGAATACCTAAAAACAAATGACAGCAACTCTCCCACGATCATATGCTGATTTCGTGGAGAGTCTAACCTTAAACAACGGAAGCAATCCTAACTGTGGTGAACATGCTCAACCACGTCTCCTACTTACTAGGGATTGTGCATGACTTGGTCTCTGCATGGCCAGTCAGCTTTTATTTAATTTAAAATTAATTAAGCTTAACTTAACAACTCTTAACACCCTCCCTTAAACTGATTTCTACTAAAACAGTTTAGGGTTTAGTTACCAACACAAACTCATCATCAACTTCTTCAACCTTCATGCATCCTGCTTGATTTTCTGCCCACTGTTTCTCGAGATTTTTGAGCGAAAGCACTCCAAGTAACTTCCTCAATTTCTCGAACTGGGGCTGTTTGAGTGACTTTGTAAGTATATCCGCCAACTGGTCTCCACTCTTGCAATACTCGAGCTCAACTATACCATCATTGCACAGATTTCGCAGAAAATGAAAACGAACATCAATATGCTTACTTCTTCCATGCATTACAGGGTTTCTGGATAACTTTATAGCAGAAACGTTATCACAGAAAATGGTTGTTGAACCCTCTTGTTTTTCACCGAGTGCTTCAAGCATTCTTCTCAACCAAATAGCTTGGCATGCACTAGAAGCCGCTGCTACGAACTCTGCCTCAGTAGTGGATAAGGTTACAATTTGTTGTTTCTTTGAAGACCATGCAACTGCTCCAGAATTCAGAATAAAAGCATGTCCAGAAGTGCTCTTCCAGTCATCAATGTCCCCCGCATAGTCACTATCAGTGAAGCCAACAAAATCTGAACCTCCTTGACTTTTGTAGAGCACTCCATAATCACTTGTTCCCTTTACATATCTCAGGATCCGTCTTGCTGCATTCATATGCATCTCAGTTGGTCTTTCCATATATCTGTTAATGACACTTACTCCATACATTAAATCAGGTCGTGTGAAAGTCAAGTACATGAGACTTCCCACGAGTTGCTTGTACAAGGAACTGTCTGCTGCTGCTCCATTTACATCCTTACTCAGCTTTAATCCAGGCTCTAATGGTGTTCCAATCTCCTTGCAATCAACCATTTTAAACTTCTCAAGAACTTCTAATGCATATTTCCTTTGACAAATAAATTTTCCAGCATCTTTTTGAACCACCTCAACTCCCAGGAAATAACTCATTAGCCCGAGATCAGTCATCTCAAATTCCTTCATCATAGAATTCTTAAAGTCTTCTATCATTTCAGCTTTATTGCTAGTATATATTAAATCATCTACATACAAGCAAAGGATTAACATATCTCCACCAATCTCACCTTTAACATAAAGTGAATGATCATAGGGACATTTTTGAAACCCTAGCTTTCCAAGGTGAACATCAATTCGACTGTACCAGGCACAAGGTGCTTGTTTCAGTCCATAAAGCGCCTTCTTCAGTTTATACACCTTTCCTTCTTCTCCCTTCTTCTCGTAACCTTGTGGCTGATCGACGTACACCTCCTCATGCAATTCTCCATGCAAGAACGCTGATTTTACATCCAATTGATAAATCAACCATGAATGTTTAGCAGCTAGTGAAATAACTAACCTTATCGAATATTGCTTAGCCACGGGAGCAAACACTTCCTTGTAATCAATGCCGTGCTTTTGCTTGTATCCCTTTACCACCAAACGAGCCTTATGCTTATCTACTTCTCCCTTCTCATTGACCTTTGTCCGAAATACCCATTTTACACCAATGGTCTTATGTCCCTTTGGCAAAACTGTCAACTCCCATATGTTGTTCTTTTCAATGGATCTTAGTTCACTATCCATTGCAGCCTTCCATTTTATCTCTTTTGAAGCCTCTTCAAAAGTAATTGGATCACTATCTACAAATAGTGCAAAATGAACACTGTCATCATCTGAGCTTGTGTAGCTTGTATCATAATCCATCATCCAAGCTGGCCTTTTTCTTGAACCTTCACCCCTTAAGTTATATCTTTCTTCTTCAACTTGATGTGGTACTACTTCAGTTTGGAGTGGGGTTTGGGCCATGATGGTTTCTTCATCAGAGTCATCATCAACTTGTATCTGTTGGTTGTTCTTCTTGTCTGCAGACCATCTCCATGTTGTATTCTCATCAAATACTACATCCCAACTGATAATGATTTTCTCAGTTTTAGGATTGTACAACCTGTAAGCTTTAGACACATCACTAACACCAAGAAACACACATTTTTCACCCTTGTTATCCAGTTGCTTTCTTCTCTCATCTGGAATATGTGCATATGCTATGCACCCAAACACCTTGAAATGATCCACAGAGGGCTTTCTCCCATTCCATGCCTCTTGGGGTGTCATATTTTTAACAGAAAACGTGGGACTTCTGTTAAGAATATGGACTGCCCAAAGAACTGCTTCAGGCCAAAACTGTTTTGGAACTTCTCCCTTTGCTAGAAGGGTTCGAACCATGTTGAGTATGGTTCTATTTTTCCTCTTCGAGACCCCATTTTGCTGCGGTGTGTAAGCTGCAGTGAGCTGCCTTTTTATTCCATTTTTGTCACACAAAGCTTCAAACTCTTTCGAACAAAACTCTCTTCCACGGTCAGTGCGCAAACACTTGATTTTCTTTTCAGATTCATTCTCAACAAGAGCCTTGAAACTCTTGAATGCATCAAATGCCTCTGACTTCTCATGCAGGAAATGCACCCATGTTTTTCAACTGAAATCATCAATAAAGGAAATAAAGTACCTTTTTCCTCCATTCGAACTTGGATTAATTGGTCCACATAAGTCCGAGTGAACCAATTCCAAAATTGAGTGAGCTCTCGTTGCTTTTCCAATCGGGAATGCTTCTCTAGGCTGCTTTGCTATAACACACTCCTCACAAACCTTGGTTAGATTTGTGATTTTAGGCAAGCCTGTCACCATTTTCTTCTGGTAGAGAGTTCTTAAGCCATTAAAATGCAAGTGACCAAACCTATGATGCCACAGCCATGTTTCATCATCTTCTTTGGCAACCAAGCAAGCATTTACACTCTTAAGCTTCAACGGGAACAACCTGTTTGGTGACATTTTCACCACAGCAATAGAGCCTCTCTTTGGATCATATATTTCGCATTCTCCTTGAAATATAGTGATCCTATATCCTTTATCTTGAAGCTGTCCAACGCTTAGACGATTTGTCTTCAAATCAGGAATGAAAAAGACATTTGAAATTGTCTCAATGAAGTCATTTTTGGTCCTGATTTGAATATCTCCTTTTCCCATCACGTTCACTGTTGACTTGTCCCCAAAACTCACAGTAGTACGAAAGCTTTCATCCAGGTTAACAAAGGATGCTTTACACCCGCTCATGTGATTGCTACACCCAGTGTCCATATACCAAGTCTCTTGGTCAAAGTCCTCCGCAACATGAAATGCCATCAGCAGCGTTTCTTCCTCCTTTGTCTCAATAAAATTTGACTTCTCTCCTTTCTCTTTAGGAAGCTTGGTTTAGCACTCATTTTTGTAGTGTCCATAGTTACCACATCTGTAACATTCTATCTGTGATTTGTCAAACTGCTCCTTGCCTTTTCCTTGACGATCATCCTCTTTCTTTGAGACATAAGATGATTTGCTATCATCTTTATTCCCAAACCGTCCACCATCTCGATTTCCACGACCTCCTCTTCCACGACCACGTCCACCTCTTCCACGTCCTCTTCCTCCTCTTGAACTTGAAGATTCAGTGAAGGTGAAAGCCTTCAAAGCTTGCTCTTGGGAGCCTCCACGGTTGAGCTTCTGCTCATGAACCAACAAGGAACTTTGTAGCTCATCTATTGACATATCCTCTATGTCATTTGACTCCTCAATGGAGCAGACCACGTAGTCGAACTTAGGAGCCATTGATCTCAAGATTTTCTCCACTACTTCATTATCTTCAATCTTGTGACCATGGATTCTCATCTTGTTAGCCATTGACATAGCCTTTCCAATGTACTCATTCACAGATTCCCCATTCTTCATTTGAAGAGTCTCAAAGTCTCTTCTTATAGCTTGAAGCTGTGCTCGCTTCACCTTTCTGGATCCCTGGTATTTCTTCTTCATTGACTCCCATATTTGATGGGAAGTATCCTTCTCGAGAATAGTTTCGAGAATGGATCTATCAATCGCCTGGAACAGGTAATTCTTTACCTTTAAATCTTTCAGCTTCAGTTCATCAACCTTCTTTTGTTGTGCCGCTGTCAAGATACCTTCAGGTATATCAATCCCCATTTCCACAAGGTCAAAGTACTCTTTGGACCTCAGGAAGTTTTCCATCAACATGCTCCAATGGTCGTAATGACCATCGAACTTGGGAATGGCTGGCTGCACAAAACTCTCAGTTGCTTTCTCACTCGACATTGTTTCTTTCTGAGATCCCTAAAACCTGGCTCGTATACCAAATGTTGGTTTTTAATAATCCCCGAACTCAAGAACCCTAGTTATCTTTATAAGAACACACGTAAATGATGAACTGTTCTTCTCATCTCTTTAAAAAATAAAGATTACAGTTTATAAAGGGAAGAATACCTAAAAACAAATGACAGCAACTCTCCCACGATCATATGCTGATTTCGTGGAGAGTCTAACCTTAAACAACGGAAGCAATCCTAACTGTGGTGAACATGCTCAACCACGTCTCCTACTTACTAGGGATTGTGCATGACTTGGTCTCTGCATGGCCAGTCAGCTTTTATTTAATTTAAAATTAATTAAGCTTAACTTAACAACTCTTAACAGAAAGTATCCCCAACAACCACAAGGACTACATCGACGAATTTTATAGTGACCCATGTGCGTTTTTCATTTCTTTCTTCAACTTTTGTGTAATCTGATTAGAGATGCACCTAACTCACCACCGAATCGCCTGATTTCGTGAAATCATTGATTTTCCAAAATTTATTGCGTTGTAAGAGTGAGGATTCAAAAGTATTTTTGGATTATGGTCATTTTAAAGTTTTTGTCTTTTGGATTTTTATATATATAGAAGAAGAAAATATAATAATAGTAAATAATATTATAAAAAATCGAGACAAAGAACTATTGCATACAAAGAAATTGAAAGAAAGCGGGATAAAGAGGGAGATCGAGAAAGTTGGCCTTAATTCATCAAAAGCTTGGAATTGCAAGAAAAATAATAATCAATTTAAATGGTTGTCATAAGCACATGAATAAGAATGCAGAGATTGTAAATAATTGGTAGAATCTCACACGGAAAGGATAAAACAATAAAGAATTAAAGCCAGAGAGATTTAGTGAAATCGGTTTGTAATCCTGTCACACGGTTACAAACTACAAATATATAAAAATTGCTAATATACAAACTAATGAAGTGAAACACCTCGTCCTTATGGATCTGTAACATTTGAAGTAAAGGGAGAATTAAAAATTACCATCTTCCGATCCCTCATCAAAACCAAATCCTTACCAAATGGCCAGAACCTCCACGTTGTAGCCTTCACCGCCCCTTTCTACTTACTAAGCGTAGCAGATTTTTTATGGGATTTTACTAAAAAACTTGTTGGGATTTTACTAAAAAACTTGTTCTTGTGGAATTTCATAATCAGGGAATATGCCTATAATGGATGTCCATTCCAGTCTCTGGTTTTGTACCGTGAAATACTTAGTTTTGGACAGAAAACGGAGAATTTTACGTACCCTTTTGTTCTCAAGGCGTGCGGTGAGATGTTGGCTGTAGAAATTGGGAGGAAGGTTTCAATTCATCGTAAGTTATTTGCAAACCGAGTTGCTCCGTCGCAAAGATTATTCAACTCGAGTCGGAGTCGCATGCTCAACTCCACCAAAAAAGGTTGTTGCTGCTCCGGAAATCGAGGTTTCACTGCCCACTGTAGCATGCTTCTGATCTAACCTCGATCGCTGCCGTTTCAAAGTCGCGTCTAAATCCACCGATGGATTCCTTCCAGATTTTCTCCTCTATATTTTTAGCCATAATTTAGACTTCAAATTCATTCTTGATAAGACATGATGGAGAAAGAAATTAACGCCAAAAAGAGCAAGAGAAGAGAAGAAGAGAAGGAAGAGAAGAAAATAAAGAAAAATACATGAGAGACTGAGACGATTGAGTTTTTGCATGGTGGATGAAGAAAGAGAGAAACCGAACGCAACTGCTCATAGCAGTTCCAAACCAAACCACGTTCATCTTCTCTCATGTGTAGTAATACTGGTTTTACCATTTTATCCTCATTTTCTAAACTTTTTTGGATTTTGATTGTGAAGGAAACAAAGAACAATATTGGGTTTATTGAATATTTCACCTATTTGGCATTCTCACTTTGTCTCACTTTATCTCACTTTATATATATAGATATATAAATATAGATAAACTCTCTACATAATTATTGAATTTGTACATCAATTAACATGGAACAAGACGATTCCACGTATTGAGGTTGCAATTGGTTCGTGTGTTTTCACGTTTAAACGCGGTCCACCATTTGTCCTAATTTTTATTTAATGAACAAGAAAATAATCTACTTATTTGAATAAGGTAAAATGTAAACCTGATATACATTTTTATTAGTTTTTAGTATTGGTTTTCAGTTTTTTTTTTTTTTTTTAAGCTAAAATCTTTTTTGCCAGTTTTCAAAAAAATGAAAACTAAAAACTAAAAAGTGAAAATTCAATGCCATATTTTAAAAATTCAAGAATGGTTGAGTTTTGATTTTCAGTTTTATTTTTATTAAAAATGAAAACTAAAAGTAGTTACCAAACAAGATTTCAATTTTCATGCTTTCATAAACTAAACGAAATAATTATCAAATGACCCCTTAAGGAAAAGGAGAAACTTTGGGCTCCCATTGAAGTTGAGTTATGTGAGCTAAAGCAGTCCACCATTAAATTTGTTTGAATATTTTGTAAGTTCAAAAAGTTTATTGAGTTGGCAAGGCTCAAGAATGTTCTTATGAGTCGTTTGATAACCATTTCATTTTCAGTTTTTAGTTCAATTTTTTTTAAAAATTGAAATCTTATTTGGTAAGTATTTTCAATTTTCATTTAAAAGCTGAAAAATTGAAAGTAATTACCAAATAAGATTTGAAGTATAAAAACTAAAAGTTGAAAACAAAATAGTTACCAGACATCCTCTTAAAAATTTTATTAGAGGGAGGGTAAAATGATGATATAAATATGGGGTAAGTGTAACATTATTCTTTAATAAGACACAAGGACGTTTACGTGTGATGGGATTAGTGTTATGATTTTTGATAATTTTTTTATACAACAATATTTCTATATTTAATGAGATCGGGGATAATCGACAGTAACACAAATATTCAATAAACATTACACTTACACAAATATTAAAAACAAAATTACACACTTGACCGAATAAATATAGCAGCTCATATATACAGATCCAAAATATTAAAATTACACACCACAGAATAAATATGGGCTTGTCTGAAAGTACAATTAAAATGACTAGAAATTCTTTTAGCGAAAATACTTTTGAATTCTAGAAGCACTTAAAATGCTTCATGGAAGAAGCACTTAACTGCTGGGTGCTTCTTACAGGAAGCACTTTAATACTTTTCTAGGATTCACTTGCATTTATACTAAGGATTTGTTCAAAAAAAAACATTTTCACCAGAAGCTCTTTTAGCTATTTTCAAAGCACTTCGAAACAAGTTCTATAACAAGTCTTACATGAAGAGACCCAAAATATTCTAAAATTACACACCACCGAATAAGTATAAGTATCTTTCATGGAGAGATCCAAATATTAAAAACGTAGCTAGTAGGAAAAGACGACTATTACATTCAAAATAAGAGGAATGGACCGGGCATTTTACTAATAATTAGTTCTCTCTCCATCTTTCTTCTGACCTGAAAATAACATTGGAAATAATTAAAAAAATAATGTAAGTAAGATACTCATACAAAAACAAAAGAAAGAAGTAACATAACAAACATTGTTTACCTCTAGCTTGTCTAATTTTTTGTTGCCAATTAAAGCATTTGTAATTTTTCAGTGTATTTTGTATTTGAGCGGCATCAACAACTCGTATATTATATATACGCAAATCATAGTTTGTAAAATATGAAACACGTGTGGTGTACAGGTATTATTCGAGAGTATTTTTTTTTAAATGTGTATACATGTAAAATATGTATACGTATTTTAGGTTAAAACTTAAATTTTAGGTTTTAAACTAACCCAATCATATTCTAATGATTGGGTCTAAAATAAGGTTTAGGTTAAAACCTAAAATTTGAATAATTTAAAAAACATTAAATCCAATAGTTGTGATAGAATACGATCAATCTAACGGCTAAAACAATTAAAAAATATTTAAATTAAAATTCACCAAAAAACTGTATAATACATGTTTCATAAGGTCTGTTTAGTGAATTTTTAACTTTTATCGGAATTTAAATATTTTTAGGTTAAAATGTTTATAAAAATAAATTATGATAATCTACATAAATTTTATTTTGAAAAAGTTATTGAATAAAAAGTAGCGTAAATTCATCATTTAATAATCTCGGCTTAAAATTTGTACTCAAAATCATTAGAACAAAAAAACTGTTTATGGGTCAAAATTTAAATTTGTTGGGAATTTTAACCTAAAAATTGAAGATGACCTTAAAATAATTTTTCATAAAAAGGTTAACATGTCACACACACATAAATCAAGAAACGGTAATTTCGAAAAAAAAATTATAAAAAAAGAAGCAAAAAAGTATGAACAGACTTTAAATACCCAAATATTAGAAGTTTCCTGTGACATAGTTCCAAAACAGAATGCAGATGTTAGCTATGACATGGATCGCGCGGTCCCAGTTGTCAGATATGACATGGATCACGCAGTGACAGTTGTCAGATAGGACATGCATCGCACGGTTCGAGACTTTTTGAAATCTTAGGTTAAGCAACAATAGGACTGCCAGAACAGGATTGAAGGAATAAAGCATTGGATTATAAAACTGGGGTGCAAGGCTGCAAATCACCGCGAGCCAGTAGGTAGCCCACACTAAGCCAAGCCCTACCCAGATAACGAAGCGGTATTCAAATTGGGCGGAGAGGATAAAAAGTCCAAACCAAACAACAGACAGCGCTGCCGTGGCAACGACAAAGAACATGTAGAAGGGAGGAAGGCATGGACAGTTATTCAGGTTGCAGTCGCAACTACCCGCATCGGCGGTGACAAAGTCAAACTGGCTAACCATGACGACAAACAGAATGGTACCTAAGGCCAAGAGGATGGTCAGAGTCTCGGTTTGATGTGGTTGCGGATTTGGAGGAGGGTTTTGATTTTCAGCGTCCGCCATAATGGTGGTCAAAAGAGGCAGCTGGGAGCAGACGGAGAGAATGAGAAATGAGAAATGAGAGTTGAGGTGGCGGTGACGGTGGCGGTGAGGAGGGGTTGATTGGTGTAAGGGGCGGGGGCTGTTTTATACTACTGGGTAGAAGGTGTGTGCAAGTATTTGTAGTGTGGTCTGTTTTATACCACTGGGTGGTGGGTTGTTTTATTTATTTTATTATTGGGTCAGAAGCAAGGTGGGTTGGGGTGATGTAATCATCCTGAGAGTTGAAAATTGATATTAATACTTTACTAATATATATCACTTGCCATGTGATTAAAAAATAAAAAATAAATAAAAATAAAAAACCTTAACATTAAGAGTAAGTTTAACATATATCAAATCTAACATTAATACTTTATTAATATATTATTTACGGAGACTAAAATTTTAAACCAAATTTATAAACTAAATAATATGTTATCAATAAGAAATAAATACGTTAATCAATAATTAAGTAATAATTTAATCATTAACAACCACATATTTAATTTACAAAAATTAATTTAAAATTTTAATCCCTAACATTAAAGCTTCTCTTTTAAACTAAAAGAAAAAAATGTCTACCTTGATTTTTTTCTTTCATGTGCTGCATGTTTAAAAGGAAAATGTCTACCTTGGTGTTTTTCTTTCACATATGTGTGATGCATGCCAAACTGCAACCCAATAGCAGGAATTCAGAATTGTTGTAGTATTGACTGATAAGTACGACTTCCAGGTGTGATGACATTGCCCCCCACTGATTTTAATATTTTATTATATAATCACTTAGCATGTAATAAATAAAAGGGTAAATTACATGGAAACTCCTCAGGTTTGAGGTCTATTACAAACTCATACAACATCTTTAAAACATTTCACTTTCATACCTCACGTACTATTTTATTTCAAAATAATACTTCAGTTACATTTTCCATCCATTAACCTGTTAAGTGCTGACGTGGCTGCCAAATGTGTACCACGTGACAAAAATAATATTTAAAAAAAAAAAAACCTTAATCTTCTAAAAAACAAACGCAACCCCCACTTCGTCTTCCCTCCCCCCCCTACGCACCCACCCTCGCACCCACCCGCGCACCCACCCTCTTCCCCCCTCTACACACCCCACTCCTTAAATACACACCCATGGGGGAAGACGGGATCTGGTTTTTATTTATTTATTTTTTTTTTTTTTTTTATTTTTTTATGCTTTGCAGGTTGGGTGGATGGGTGCGGAGGATGATGGGTGTTGTGGAGCATGTGGACGACGCGGGCGGAGGAGGATGGGTGGTTGTGGAGCTTCTGGATGACGTGGGGATGGGGGAAATCTGGGATCAACAGGTATCCGCGTGGGGGGGGGGGGGGGAGGGGGCAGGGCTGGTCTAGAGATTTTTGAGGCCCAAGGAGACGCCAAAAAATGTTCCCTCACTTTATATAATAAAATTATTTGTTTTCACACGTAAGACATCGATAAAATTATACTTTAGAAAAACACTTCAAACTTAATAATTTATAAACACAGAAAAACTAATTTATTTTGTATCGTGAGAAGGAAACAAAAAGAACTCCAGGTTTACAAGTAGATAGTTATGAGTTTTGTTTTCTATTTAAACTTTTAAAGTGTTTTTGTATAAATCGTGAGGTGTTTTTTCTTGTTTACTAACCTTGTCAATATGGGACTAAAAAAATAATGATGTTTTTGAGTCTTTAATTGATATGTATAAGTAATAAATGGGTACTAAATTAAACTTTTTGATGACACATCATATGATTTGCAAATTTGGTCTAAAAATTTGGTCAACGCATGACTCTTTGTTGAAAATTAGACTTGAATTGGAACAAATGTTTAAAAATAACAACCCACATAGCTACTAGCTACTAATTAAAAATAATTTAACAACCAAACAAAAAATTCATAAAAATTGAAAATAATAAACATGCACTTAGCATTTCGAACTTAGGACCTCTTGTTAATTTTAAACAACAAAAGCCATTGATTCTAATTAAACTTCTTGATCATTTAGTCAAATTTTATATATTTATACTCTTATGATGAAAAGAAATTTGTAAAAATTGAAAAATAAATAAGCACACATGGTGTTTCAAACCCAAGACCTCCTCATTAATTTCAAACAACAAAACCACCAATTCTAGTTCAATTTCTTTGTCATTGAACCAAATTTTATAAATTTATACTCTTATGAAAACATATATAAATATACCGTCCTAATAATTTTGGTGCCCCCAATTATTTTGGGCCCCGGACGATCGTCCTGCCAGCTGGCCCGGGGTGGGGGGCGGAATCTGGGTTCAACTTTCGCGGCGACCGAGGTTTTTTGGGGGGGGGGAGAGGATGGTGATATGTGTTGGGGAGGGGACTGGGTTCAGGTATGGTAGGGGTGTGATGGGTGATGCGGGCCGGGGTGGTGGGATCTAGAGTTTTTTTTTTTTTTTGGGTTGAAGAGTAAGGTTTTATTATTTTTTTTTTAAATTTAAATTTTTTTGCCACGTGGCACACATTTGGCAGCCACGAGGCATAAATGTGGCAGTCACGTCAGCACTTAAAGGATTAATGGATGGAAAATATAACGGAGGTATTATTTTGAAATAAAATAGTACATGAGGTATGAAAGTGAAATGTTTTAAAGATGTTGTATGGGGTTGTAATAGACCTCAAACCTGAGGGGTTTCTATGTAATTTACCCTAAATAAAACCTTAACATTAAACCTTCACATGAAAGTATGAAACTGCAACGCGGTAGCAAGAATCCAGAATGGTTATAGTATTGACCAGGAAGACAACTTCCATATATGATTACATCACCAAAAACTAATTTCACATGATAGTGGTCAACTTCCATATATAATTACATCACCAAAAACTAATTTCACATGAAAGTATCATTACATCAAAACCCAAGCCCCCCCGCGGGAATCCAGAATAGTTATAGTATTGACCAGTAAGACAACTTCCATATATGATTACATCACCAAAAACTAATTTCACATGATACTGGTCAACTTCCATATACAATTACATCACCAAAAACTAATTTCGCATAAAGTATCATTACATCAAAACATCACCAAAAACTAATTTCACATGAAAGTATCATTACATCAAAACATCACCAAAAACTAATTTCACATGAAAGTATCATTACATCAAAACCCAAAACCCCCCGCGGTTTTCACATGAACGTATCATTACATCAACCCCCTAAAGAAAAACTAACTTCCATATATGATTACATCACCAAAAACTAATTTCACATGAACGTATCATTACATCACCCCCCCCCCCACCCCCCCCAAAAAAAAAAAACACTAGCTGTAAAGAAAAACTAACAAAATAAAGGTGTAAGTGAATAGTACCAGAAATGACTTTTTAAGGTAAAAATATCATTTTCGTTAAAAATGAACAGTACCGAAAGTGTTTCATTCAGATTCCCACTACTACAAAAGGGGATATCAGTGGTGCAATAAAACCGACAAAAAACAACACTTACTGTCGGATCGGATTTTTGGTAAAAATCCGACATTAAATCGTGCAATGTCGCATAGTGGAACCGACGCCAATACTACCGTCACAAAAAGGTATTGGCGTCGCTTAAACCCCTTAATCCGCCATCATGAAGCAAAATAATATAAAATAAAAAGGGTATTAACGTCGCTTAAAACTGACATAGGAACTGACGTCGCTTATAAGCGCCATAGACTTCTGACATGATGTCGGTTCAAACCGACATTAACTAAAAATAAATAATTAAAATATCAAACTTGGTGCCAACCGACATTAACCAAAAATAAATAATAAAATAGTCAAGCTGATGTCGGTTACGACCGACATCACCTAAAATTCGATAATACATATATTGGAACTGACGTCGCTTATAAGCGACACTACATATATAAAAAATAAAAAAATAAAAAACTTCTTTAGTTTTTAATGAATATTAATTACAAAAATTTATATCAAAATAATTCCACATAACAAACATTTTAAATTTCACATAACATACAAAAACTCATAACAAACATTTCATATTTCACATAATATACAAAAACTCATCCGTCATAACAAACAACAAATCTGACATTACAAATATACAACATACAAAAAAAAGAAAAGAAACTATCGTCTCCACATAAACTCAGGTCCTTAGCTCCGACATTACAAATATACAACATACAAAAAAAAGAATAGAAACTATCGTCTCCACATAAACTCGGGTCCTGAGCTCATCACTATCTTCTTGCCCAGACTCAATCATGCTTTGAATATTTCCCTCCATAGTTGTCTTGCAATAAAAATTTTAAAAATAAGAATTCAACTATATACAATAAAATTTAATAGCAATGATATAAACTTTGACATATTATACTCTCTTCAAGTAACAAAATATTTATACCTTTGTTTGCCAAAAAAAAAATAAAAATGTGTACCTTTATTCTATTCCAGAAAGCTTACCTGAGATCTTCCTTGATCATACGCCAATCTCTCACCAACGGAATATTTCTATAATCCCTAACCTCTGCCGCTACATGTTTTGAAAAAGCACTAGAATTTTAACTAATGCATTTTCCACATGCATCAAAGGAACAAAGTTGTTTCGTCCAGTTGGGTATTGAGGGTCTTCGTCCTCGTTGAGTTGTTCCTTATAAACAAAGAAAAAAACAATTAATAACTAAAAACTGAAACTAAAAACCAAACACTGAAAAATTGAAACTAAAAAACCAAAAACTAAAAACTGAAACTAAAAAACAATAAAAAAATAAAAAACCATAAACTGAAACTAAAAACCATAATAAAATAAAAAAGTACCACATTTCCAAAAAAAAAAATTAAAATTGGACAACCTTCGACTTCTCTTCCTCTTCAAATTGGAGTTCGTCAGCATGTTCATCCTCAAAATTATCCATAGCAAAACAATCTTCAAGAAGTAATAACCTAACAACTGAGAAGGGAGAAGACATGGAGGTTGAAACTAAAACTCAAATGAATGCATGGCGAAATGGGGGAAAAAGAGGTTTAAATAAAGCATGTTCATCCTCACGTCGCATTAAAACCCCCTGGCAACGTAATAAGTGAGAGTTGGTGTCGGTTTAAACCGCCACCAAATTCTGACATTCATTTCAACCACTTTCTGACAAAATTTATTGAACAAAAACTGGCGTCGGTTTAGTTGCACTTGGTGTTAAACCGACACCACCACTGACACGCATTAAATCAATCAACTAATTCTGACATAGTTTTTTGAAATTAATAAGGCGTCGCTTTAATTAACCTTAGTGTCGGTTAAAACCGACACCATGATCTGACAAGTTTAATAATGCGTCGCTTTAATTAACCTTAGTGTCGGTTTAAACCGACACCACTACTGCCAAGCGGGAAAGTTCCCGCCTAGTTTATTTTGAATATCTAGAGTGCAAAACAAATTAATTTAACATAATATATTCTTATATTACTGAATATGATAAGTTTATGTTATATTTAATATTGTTAATTTAACATAAATGCTTATAAATATTATTCATTTCCATTTTCTCATAACAATTCAAGTGACAAAATTAATTAATTCGAATAAATATACAAAAAGTTATCAAAGTTATCAAAATAACAACAAAAACAAATTAAAATAAGGTCAAGGAGTGTAGTTGTAAAAAATCATCAAAATCGGAGTTAAAATAACTGTTAAATCGTGATTTTTCGTTTATAACCGTCGAAAAGTTTTGTCCCGTTACTTGATCTCTGAATGTTTGCTTTTTGCAATTTTTGGCGTATGCGATCTCGAAGCATATACAAACAAGTTTGACGGTTGGATCGTTGAAATTAGTTATGTAGAATGCGTATCCCATCAAAACAATAGATTCACTAACACTTAGAGTTTATTTATACTTTCATTAAGTATAACATAAGATTTGTGGTATCCACTAGTGTAAATATTTTAAATTGAAGATCGAGTTCATTCATTGTATTCATATAAGGTTAAGGAGTGTAGTTGTAAAAAATCATCAAAATCGGAGTTAAAATAACCGTTAAATCGTGATTTTTTGTTTATAACTGTCGAAAAGTTTTGTCCCGTTACTTGATCTCTGAATGTTTGTTTTTTGCGATTTTTGGCGTATGCAATCTCGAAGCATATACAAACAAGTTTGATGGTTAGATCGTTGAAATTAGTTTCGTAGGATGCGTATCTCATCAAAACGATAGATCACTAACACTTAAAGAGTTTATTTATACTTTCATTAAGTATAACATAAGATTTGTGGTATCCACTAGTGTAAATATTTTAAATTGAAGATCAAATTCATTCATTGTATTGATATAGGGTCAAGGAGTGTAGCTGTAAAAAAATCATCAAAATCAGAGTTCAAATAACTGTTAAATCGTGATTTTTCGTTTATAACCGTCGAAAAGTTTTGTCCCGTTACTTGATCTCTAAATGTTTGTTTTTTGCGATTTTTGGTATATGCGATCTCAAAGCATATACAAACAAGTTTGACGGTTGGATCGTTGAAATTAGTTTTGTAGAATGCGTATCTCATCAAAACGATAGATTCACTACACTTAGAGTTTATTTATACTTTCATTAAGTATAACATAAGATTTGTGGTATCCACTAGTGTAAATCTTTTAAATTGAAGATCAAATTCATTCATTGTATTGATATAGGGTCAAGGAGTAGCTGTAAAAAATCATCAAAATCGGAGTTAAAATAACCGTTAAATTGTGATTTTTCGTTTATAACCGTCGAAATTAGTTTCATAGAATTCGTATCCAATCAAGTTCAATGGTGTGTGTGTGTGTATATATATATATTTATTAAGTAGATTTAAATTTATTTATTTTGTATGTATAACACTTAAGAAATTGAATGGTATGTATATTTAAGCCAATCCAATGGTCACCAATGTTTAAAATTTAATTTAATATATATATATTTATATAATTATTATAGTTTTTAGGGGTATAAAATTGTTAAAAGTATTAAAAAAATACTTTATGTCGCTTAAAAGCGACACCAGTATTAAAAAGATACTTTATGTCGCTTAAAAGCGACATTAGTAGTGAAAAATTATTAAAATGTATCTTTACATCGGTTTAAAAATGATATAGACATTTTATGACGCTTATAAGCGATAGTAAATCCGACGTCATGTTCAGTTAGTATCGTAACTATCTAATCTGCCACCATATTAGATTAAACCGACACCACCTACTAACATTATAAGGCCCTTTTGTAGTAGTGTCCCTAATTTTAATAGTTCATTAGAAAAAAAGTCTACCTTGATTTTTCTTTTTTACGGTGCAACTGCAACCCAGAAGCAAGACTACAAATCTACAAAAGCTACTCTTCGTTTCATTTTCTGAAACTTCATATATATTGTCATATACTAAATTCAAATTAATTCAACAAGAATGAGATTTGTAAATCTATCTTATTCTTGATAACTTTTTATTATTTATCTCTATCATGCCTCTTATTTAAGTGTTCGTGTTTATTTATTTTTATTAATTATCTCTATTAAATTTAATAGTATAGATGACAAAGTTATCATGTAACGATTAATGTTGTGCATGTTTGGAAGTACTTTTAAAATGACTGAAACTATTTTGGTGGAAAGTGTTTTAGATTCCAAAAGCAATATAAGTGAACTATCTTAAAACGGTCAAATTTTGAACAACGGACAGCTGATTTGAAATCAAGGCATCGAAATACGCTAATGATGGTCCTTGGCAAATTTTGTAAAAAGTCAACAAAAAATCAACAGTCAACCCTAAAAAGTCAACCAAGATGCCTCGATGGTCAACCACGTTAAAACTTTGGAATTTCACTAAATGGGTGTCAAAAACAAACTCGGGACGTCGAAATTAGCCTAGAAAGGTTTTCGAAAAATTTCCAAAATAGTCAACTTAAGGAATATTGTGGAATATTCTAAAAAATATTCCAAGGATTATTCTTGAGAATATTCCCAATCAAATTCAGAAATGGGCCGGCTGGCCCAAAGAATTGGGCTGGTTGGGCTAAAGATTTGGGCCAAGGATTTTGAACCTGGTTTGGGCTTAAGGCCCTTTTTTTCTCCGGTCGGGTCGACCCGGTCACTGTCGCGGGTCCGGTCGCCGGAAACTGGGCAGCAAATTCCCGAGCTCCAAACGAGCTCAAAACTCAACCATTTTTCACGAAATCAAAGTCAAAATGAAGCTCGTGAAGTAGGGGTTCGAAATATACCAATGGGAGATGGAGCCATGGCCGAATTTAGCCGGAAATGGCCTACAAAACTAGGATGGCTGGCCGGAAAACTGGGGAGTATTTCCCCGAGGTATTTATGCACCAAAACACGTTTATTTTTCACATGGTAACTCAGAAACCAAGCTATCTCATCAAGAGGAAGGGAAAGGACGGACCTCGAATCTTACCTAGGCCGTGAACGGCGGAATCACGCAGGAGAAGTTTCACTCGAAACGGTCATCTCCTCGGTCCGTACATACCCAGAGAGTTTAGATCTTTAGTGAGGGAGAGAATGAGAGTCCAGGTGTTGGTTTGGTGGGTCTCTTCGGAGATGACGGCGATATGGTGGAAGCTGGCCTCGGCGCCGGTGATTACAGAGGGAGGAGAGTGCTAGAGTGAGAGAGACGGGAAAGAATAGAGAGGGGAGAGAGATGGTTAGAGGAAAAGGGGATGTCGTGGCAGCACAAGAGAGGTGAGTGAAAAGAGGGAGCTGCGGAACTGTGTGGAGGAAAGGGACACATGGCAGCAAGAGAGTGGTCCATAAGTTTGAAAAATAAAAAGAGGGTGTTAGGAAGAGAGAAGGGACACGGGACAGGCAGAAGTGGGGTGTGGGCCCACGTGGCTCACAATACAATCCACAAAATATCTACGTACATATACCAAATCGTCTTCCACGTTGTAAATTTGTAAAATTTTCAACCCAATTCCAAATTCGATTTCACTTGTGTCCCGTGTTCGTAGTCGCGTACTACGCAATTACGCTAAAAGAATACGCCACACGTCACTCTAAACGATGATCATCGGAAGTCGAAATCCTTGCATATAGGGACATTTTCGTCAAATCACTATTTTAAAATTTATAAAATCGTAAAATTAAAGACAAGTTGTTATACGACGTATGAAATTTTTTTAATTATAAAGACATTGTTATAATTATAGCTCACTACGCGCGTACAATGTTTAATGTTAATTTTTACATTTATATTTGTCAAAAGACATTTATTTTAATGTTTTTAGTTAACAAATAGTATGAACTTTTGCACCGTTAATGATTTATTACGAGATGCCCAACGTACAATGTTTATTGTTTTTACATTTGTACTTGACAAGTATATTTCCAAGCAAACTCAAATAATATAGTAGGGCATGGTAAACAACGATATTAAGGGAGCATTTTTGCTCATCCATGTGTCATTTCATCTAACTGTAATTAAGTAAAATGATACATGACAGATAATTAGATGTATGGTGAGCGTACACCATAGTCTATGATGGTGAGCAAAAATGCTCCCCGATATTAAGCAAACCACACTTGAAATTCAAAGGAAATAGATACATTAGTAAGTCCAATAACCATCCAATACAATCTCGAAATTAAAAGGGATGGCATTGCAAATTTGCAATGGATTGGGCAAGCACGGCATACCGTCCAATTAGGGGTCTTGTGAAGACAGATGTCTTCTAATCATTTGGCCAGTCATATTTACAGAAATATAAAGCATTATTTCTCTCTACACTTCTCTCTGGTTGTGGTTTAATTTTCCCCAATGTAGTTAACATCTTGCTTAATCTTCTTGAAAGAAGCATGAATGCAGTAAGCAACATCTCTGCATCAAACAAAACACCCCAAATGTAAAACTCACATCTTTGGATCAAAGTTGAACCACCCATTGGATAAAACAACGAATCTGAAAATTTTGAAAATTTAGAAACTGACTTCTGAGATGTCTCTCTTTGGGCGGGCACTCGACGTGGTTGGTGGCTTTGACTGTCGCAACATCCAAATCCTATTCTTAGAAAACAAACCCAAATCCAAAAATCAAAATCCAATTCCTTCGGATTATCAAAATCTAATCTTTATTGTTTTCTTCTAATTAGTTAAATCAACGGAGATTAAACAAAAGGGAAAGGAATTGGTACCGCGTAAATCGCTGTTGACGTGGGCAAGGCCGACTTTTGGAGTCTTTGAGAGCACCGTAACCATTCCACGTCTGAAGCGTCCCCATTTTTCTCTGCTTCTTCTTCTACTGTACCACCCCAATTCCTCCACTCCACCGCTTAAATTGCTCTCTCTCTCTCTCTCTCACTACCATTTTCTCTCTCTACAAGAAGAGACAGTGACCTGGCTGGTAGATCAACCTTGAAAATTTATTATGCAATAATTAAGCAAAGGTTTTGAAGAATTTATTATTGGACCTCCACAAGCTTTGGCGCATTTGACAACCTTGAGGATGATGGTGATGGGCTTTCCTCCTTCTTCATCTCACCTTCGTCTCCCTTCTTCTTCTCACCCCCATCGTTGCTGGCAGCGTTGTCGCCTCCATTGTTGTTGCTGCAGCAGTTCTTCTGCATTATTCTAAGAACAAACTCAAACTCATTAATCCAAACACCACAAAACCCAAGAGCATAGAGAGAGGGAGTGATTGAGAAATTAAGAAATTAAAATGGGGTTTGAATTCGATAGGATATGGGGAACTGTCGTACAGTTTCCAATTGCCAACGTGGAAACCTAGGAGAGGAAGTGAGGTGTTATCAAGTTACGACATTTAGCATACTGAAAGTTGAATTTGATATTGAACTTCGCAGAATTAGCAGCCTTGTCTTTAGGCTCTAGAACTTGAAAGTCGAGACATATTCTTTTTCCGGGCACAGTCGCAAGATTAGAAGTCATTAGTGCGCCCAACGCCCTATTAACATTCATTCACTTCCCGGCTGAGCTCAGCCGACGAGTTGGCATGCCCCGCATTCAATCGAATGACGTAGTTAACTTACTAGCTATTCAACATGTACACCACATAGGCTAAGTAGTTTTTATGATCAACAAAAGAAAAACACTTTGAGATCACCAATTGTTATTAGGAAGCTCTAGCAAACATTTTCATGTGAATTTAAAATATTTTTTTTGGGACTTTGTCCTTAAAAAATAATCTGAACTCTCGTTTTTTATGATAATTGTGTTTGTTTCTCGGGAATTAGAGAAAATGGATGTGAAATTGCATCAAGATTCTTGTTGAAACTGATGCTGATAGTCCAGATTGTTTTATTTTAATTATTAATATTGTTATTTGTTTGAAATCATAGTATGCTGTAATTGACAAGAAATTGAGCAAAATCGACATTTACGAGCATAGATATTGATCATTGGTAAATATGAGTCCGAAAAACCTAAATGAGCTCCTAACAATAATTTAGAGAGGATTTTAAAAAAAAATCAATTCTAATCATGCTCCATATCCGCCTCCTAGGATAGGAATTCATCTAGGAGCTCTTGCTCTCCATATATAATGCTAACTGATTTAATATTATTTTGAATAAATAATTCATTCTTATTGGCTAATGATTAAGTCATAGCCATTTTAACTCACTAAAGTAAGGAGTATGTTTGTAGTACAACTTTTTTGAATGTCACCCTAAACCATCTCTAAGAGAGCTGTCAAATTTTGACCAAAAAAAAAAAAAAAAAGAGGTATAAAATTTCATTTGACAATTTATGTGGCACTTTAACAGTTTTAACATTTTGATCTTCACCTAATATGTCAAATTAAATTATTATTTTATCATATTATTTTCATAACTTCTGTTTTATATTTTAATTTTTACCTATAATATGTCAACTTAAACTATTAATTTATTTTTTTCATAATTTCTGTTTAAATTTCACATATAAATATAATTTATAATAAAAATTATATTAATTAACAATGGCGTACAAATACAAATAATTCAGCAAAAGAGAACTTATGAATCGAAAATAGAATAAATAAGTACGGTGGGATGTCGGTCCGCAAAGTAATTCGTTTGACAAAAAAAAGTTATTCGTTTTACGTAGCACTTCACAAAGGATGTCTGTTAAAGTAATTCGCTTGACAAAAAAATGCACTTTAGGATGTCTGTTGAAGCACAAAGGGATAACTGTTCAAAAGGTAATGACAAGACAAGCATCGCAGATGTCTCTGGAGTTGAAGCAGCACAAAGTTATTGGTTTGACAAAAAAAAAGCACTGTAGGATGTCCGATGAAGCACAATTGTTGCAAAGCAATTCGTCAAACGGTCGCATCAAAATCCATCAACACATCATTGCATATATCCTTGGTAAGCAATGGAACAGATGAACCACCTGGAATTACTGCAAGTAAGTTGTCCCATCCTCCCCTCACACCTCCGCAGTGCCTCTCTAGTAACTCTTTCAAGGGTATGCTCATTTCCTCTTCAACAGTGCAAGGCTTGTTCACATGTCCCGAAATACAAAATAATTTTGTCCCTGAATTGTTCTTTCTCCCAAAACTGGCAAACCACTCTGGTCCACGCCTTAATATGGTGGGAGAAACAGCCACCGTTTCCACATTTGTAACAGTGGTGGGGCAGCCATATAATCCTGCATTAGCAGGGAAAGGAGGCTTCAATCTTGGCTTCCCCTGTTTCCCTTCAAGGCTCTCCAGAAGCGCTGTTTCTTCACCACAAATATAGGCACCAGCACCAAAGTGGATATGAACATCAAAATCATAACCAGATCCACAAGCATTTTATCCTAGTAATCCAGCTGCATAGGCTTCATTTCTAACCTTTAGAAGGTTTAACTGTTCATTCACATATTCACCTCTTATATAGATGTAAGCAGCACTGGCCCTCATCCCAACACCAGCAATCAAGCAAATCTCTAAAAGTTTGTGTGGGTCATGGCGCATAATTTCGCTGTCCTTACAGGTTCCAGGTTCACTCTCATCAGCATTGACGACAAGATAGGAAGGACGGCCATCAGATACTTTTGGCATAAATGACCATTTGAGACCAGATGGGAAACCAGCACCACCACGTCCACGTAGACCAGACTTCTTCATTTCATTGACAATCCAATCAGCACCTTTAATAACTAGATCTTTGGTTCGGTACCAGTCACCTCGTTTCATGGCACCTTTGAGAAATGGGTAGTGCAACCCATATACGTTGGTGAAAATCCGGTCTTCATCTTTCAAACCACCAAAATGAGTTTTTTTTCGGGAGGTGGTGGAGGTGAAGGTTGAGCCGTAGTAGAGGGTGCAGCACCCTGAGTGCTGAATGATCTAAAAGCTAGGCCCCACTTCGCACCATGAAGACGAGCTAAAGCTGCTCTCTGCAGAGAAAGTATACCCTTGATGGGTGCCTACGAATTAACAAGAAGTCAGACTTAGTTTATTTCTCCAAAGTGACCTATGCCTATAACATCTACTCTTCAGAGCTAACAAGAAAAACAAAATACAGTTGACATGAAACAACTTCACAGAAACATGCATGAAAAATCCAACATCAAATTACAGAACTGGAACCATGGTGGTACTATAACAAAGCTGTGGCATATCCGCAACATTCATTTCTTAAAGATTCTACATTTCATGAAGAAGGCAAAACGAGTACACGTGCTATAAGATTGAAATGCAGCTTGTACAACCTCAATTCATCATTCCTAGAACATCTTAACCATATATGTGTTCCCTTTTAATTTGCCTACACCAAGCTACACGTGTTTGAGCTGGAGGATAGTCTCACACAAAATTGAACCTAGACTTACATTGAATTAACCCAATAAGCCTAAGAGGACTCCCCGCTATATCCCCACGCGGTTTTTATCCGAACAAAAATGTTAACGATGGAGGTGATAAATAATGTAGACCGAAAGACTCGCAATCCATTTGAAGCCTAAAGTCAGAACCTTTCTCCAATCAAGCCTAAGAAAAGACGGGCTCAGCTAATGAGAGCTCCAATAGGTATCGAAAACCTAACTAGCTATTCAAAATTCGATTTTCTATCCCTTTCCAGCTATTTTCCTCAATTTTCCCACCAAACAAACAGATAACAGAAACAGAAAAAGCAGAAAACCCCATATCAGATCTACTAAAACCAAATATTTCAGAACAAATTAACATATAAAACAATCACGGATTACACAACATGAAAGCGGAGCTGAATCAAAGTTAAACCTAGGGCGGTGAATAACAAGCCTGAAAAAATAAAATTCAACTTAAAATGTGGACGAATTGAGATGTCGGTTGCGTACCATGGCGGAGCTGCGGCGGACGAAACGCGATGCGTCGCCGAATCAGGTAATCGACGAGAACGAGATTGGGGGAGACGAAGCGAGAATGCTAAGGTGGGAAATGAAGGAGAGCGCCAGTTAGCGGACCTCATAAGCGGAGAAGGGTAAAATGGACCATCCAAATAATAAAGATCAAGATGGTCTAACGAGGTTTGTGTTGGATCTTATATCACACATATGCTATGCTGTTTCTATTTGGTCCATGGATCAACGGTTGTGATGTGGGCCTAGTTCTAGGTCCTTTTCATCTAGAAATTTTTGGTTAAATTGGGTTGCGCTTTTAATTTTAGATGAATCATGAGGCCGTTTATTCGTGGGCTTTGGGTTGAATCGGTTGGATTTCATAAAGAACTATGTCCACTCACTTGTTTAATTTTCCAGCTCATTTTAGTTTTTTTTACTTGAGATTTACGTTCTCAAGTCTCATCACGTCCCTTCACATGTAGCGTTATTCAATTTAACATGTGAACAACACATATCAAGTGGCGTGAGAGTAAGCTAGTCGTTGACCTCAACACTTAGATTTAACCCGGCTTTGATACTAGAGAATAATTTAAAGTTCTACCATAAATAAATTGACAATATAATAAGTAGTTTAACACCTTATAAGTACATCTAAGGTCCCTTTAATTCCTCAGTGCAATCCACACTCTCAATACTATAAATTATTCGCATAATTATTGAATTTGTACATCACTTGACATGGCACAAAACGTGGTGCACCATTTGTCCTAATTTTCACTTAATGAACAAAAAAAATTCTACTTGTTGCAATATGATAACATGTAAGCTTGATATACATTGTTATCTCATTTGTTGACAGCTTAAATTATGCGATCTAGTGGTTATTTGATACAACATATGTTTTAACAGAAAAAAAAAATACATCATATGTTTGTCTCTCTCCGTTTTCTATTTGACTTTCATGTTCGGGATAGACAGATACGTGAGAAAGGGTATAAACTCAATATACGTTGTTGGCAAGCCATCTTGAGGAAAGGGTATAAACTCAATATGCGTTGTTGGCAAGCCATCTTGAGGTATAATGGTTGTCCAAACTTAGGGGCCATTTGATAACATTTATGGCGTGTTTACTAAACGGGAATGGAATGGAAAGAAACGGAATCGCATTCCTTCCGAAGCATTCCAGCGTTTACCAACATGTAGGGAATGAAAAAGTAAGTGGGACCCACTTAAAATCCGGAATCGAATTCCTTAATCTTCCGGAATTCTATTACCTACATAGAGGTAGTAATTGAATTCCCAGAGGAAGCCTCCTTCTGGAATCAAACATTTCTACCCAAAATACCCTTATACCTTCCGGCGCACCCTCTCCTTCGTTTCTCATCCGCCGACTCCTTACACCTTGACCACCACCACGACACCATGTTTACACACTGCAGACCCGGGTGGAGCACCAGGTCGTGTCATTTTCTTCCTGAACGAGCCCTGGAACGGCATACCCTTCTTTATGCGAATGTTGCAGACCAATTTGGGGATGCAAGTCAGAAATTGATTGCTTGGATTGGTGTGAACGGCAGACCCTTATTCCCCAGGGCGTTTGTCAGCGAGGATTTGGTGAACAGCCACGAACGGTAGGGAAGAAGGATGAGAGAGAACGTGGTTGGCGATGAGGAGAGTCTTGTGGATGAGGGGGAGTGAGTTGAGGCGGTGGAGGGTGAGAGAGAAGAGGATGGGGGAGGAGATGAGGGAGGAGAGACGGTGGTGGTGGTAGGTATTGGAGAGGATGATGTGGGTGAGAGCGTCGGCTGTTGAGAAAGACTGGGGAGCGGGTGAGAGAGAGGAGAGGAAATAAATTAGGGTGATCTTCTCAAATATGAATAAGCAAATAAAAAAATATTGTTTCATATTAAATTTGTACTAAAAGTTTTACTAAAAAAAATTATCTCTACAAAAAAAAAAAAAAATGAAAGAGTAAAAGTTTTACCAAAAATAATTAGCAAATAAAATAAATCAGCTAAGCAGGGGTACTTTAGTAATTATATTAGATTTTATTCCGATTCATATGAATTAGTAAACAGTTTATATAGATCAATGTCATTTCTATTCTGATTCCAGACAATTTTGGTAAACAACTTCAACATGAATCTAATTCTGATTCCAGCTCATTCCAATTCCCCCTCAATTCAATTCCTCGTCAATTCAATTCCCCTCAATCTGATTACGGATTAGTAAACACGCCATTATTTTTCAATTTTTAGTTTTGGATTTCACTTTTCACCTTTTTTTTAAAAGCTAAAATCGTGTTTGCCAGTTTAAAAAAAAAATGAAAACTAAAAACTAAAATATGTGAAAATTCAATGCCATATTTTGAAAACTCAAGAAAATGGTTTGAGTTTTTGGTTTTCAATTTTATTTTTATTAAAACTGAAAACTAAAAGTAGTTGTCAAACAAAATTTGTGTTTTCAGGTTTTCATAAACTAAACAATATGATTACCAAACAGCCGCTCAATTAATTACTACTTGGTTTAAGGAGAAACTTTGGGCGCCCATTGGAGTTGGGTTTTGTAAGCTAAAGCAGTCCACCATTTGTTTGGATCTTTTGCAAGTTTGAGAATTGAGTTGACAAGCCTCAACAATACTCTTAGGAGCCATTTGGTAGCCATTTTATTTTCAGTTTTTAGTTCTTTTTTAAAAAAAAAAATTAAAAACTAAAATCTTGTTTGGTAGTACTCTCAATTTCCATTTGAAAAGATGTAGTGGTTATTTAAAACAACGTATGTTTGTCTCTCTCCATTTTTTGTTTGCTTCTCATGTTCAGGATAGACATCCACATGAAAATGGGGATAAACTTAATATATTTTGTTGGCAAGCCATCTTGAGGTATAATGGTTGTCTAAACTTTGGGGTCATTTGATAACGTTTCTTTTTTCAGTTTTTAGTTCTGGTTTTCAAATTTCACTTTTTTTTTTTTTTTTAAAACCAAAATCTTATTTGCTAGTTAAAAAAAAAAAAAAAAATTGAAAACTGAAAACCAAAAAGTGAAAATTCAATACCATATTTGGAAAACTCAAGAAAATGGTTGAGTTTTTGGTTTTCAGTTTTGTTTTTATTAAAAATGAAAACTAGCCACTTAGTACTATGGTCTAGTGGTATTCATCTTCACTTGTAAGTGAAAGGTTTTAGGTTCGATTCTCGCCAAAGGCAAATTTAAACCAAATTATTGCTAGCGCATTGTGAGGCTAAGCCCACCCCTTCCCTTAGTGTAGATAATATCGTTTGTTCATAAAAAAATGAAAACTAAATGTAGTTACCACCCAAGATTTCAATTTTCAAGTTTTCATAAAATAAATGAAATGATTATCAAACGGTCCCTTAATTAATCACTACTTGGGATAAGGAGAAACTTTGGGCTCCCATTGGAGTTGGTTTTGTGAGCTAAAGCAGTCCACCACTTGTTTGGATCTTTTGTGAATTTGAAAAGTTTATTGAGTTTGCAAGGCTCAAGAAGATTCTTAGGAGTCATTTGATAACCATTTCATTTTCAGTTTTTAGTTCAATGTTTTTAAAACTGAAATCTTGTTTGGAAAGTATTTTCAATTTTCATTTGAAAACTAAAAGTAATTACCAAATAAGATTTCAAGTATAAAAAGTAAAAATTGAAAACGAAATAGTAATTATCAAACATCCTCTTAAAATTTTATTAGAGTAAGGGTATAAATGATGATATAAATATGGGGTAAGTGTAGCATTATTCTTTAATAAGACACAAGGACGTTTAAGTACGAGCGGACTAAAGTTAGGATATTTGATAATTTTTTTCTATACAACGATATTCTATATTTAACGACAGGGGAATAATTGACAGTAACACAAATATTCAATAAACATTACACTTACAAATATTAAAAACAAAATTACACACTTGACCAAATAAATATAGCAACTCATATATAGAGGGAAAGAGATCCTCTCCGAATCTCTTCCACCAAGGTCACCGGATCAAGTGATCAGAACCCTTGAAATTTGATCCAACGGCTAAAATTATTATAACTTTTAAAGGGGACCCCTGTTTTTAGCCGTTTGACCAAATTTCAAAGGTTCGGATCACTTGATACAGTGGCTTTAGTGGAAGAGATCCAGAGATGATTTCTTTCCTATATAGAGATTCAAAATATTAAAATTACACACTTTACCAGATAAATTAACAAGTGTCTTACATGGAGAGATCCAAATATAAAAACCTAGCTAGTAGGAAAATACAACTATTGTTCTATGAAATTCAAAACAAGAGGAATGGACGAGGCATATTGTTGATGACTAGCTCTCTCTCCATCTTTCTACTGATCTGAAAATAACATTAGAAGAGAAAATAATTAAAAAAGAATATTAATAAGATACTCATATGAAAAATAAAACATTTATATTACTCCGAAAAGCATAAATCACTAAAAAAAAGTGAGCAAATTCTATAAATCACTAATCAAGCTTAATAAAAAATTTCATATGAAAAGGTCTTAATACAAAATTATTCTCGAATTAAAAATGAATACTCCATCTTCGTCACCTATTTTCTCTCCCTATACGTTCTTCCCCATCTCTCGATTCTCTTATGTATCTTTTCTCTCCTTATTCCTCTTTTTTATGAGAGATTTTTCCAAGTACGTATTTTCAAATAATACTTCACGTGTCATAATATAAGTGGATGAAATAATATATTTTTTCATGTCTCTCCACTTATATTATGACATGTGAAATACCCGGTTAAAAACTGGGAACTTCAAAAAAAAATTCATCTCTTCTTCCCCATCTATTCGTCTCCCTCCCGCTCTCTCTCGACCTACGAGGATCTGCATGCACAAAGTTTGTCAAATTCCCTCCTCAATTAGAAGTTGTTTAGTTAATATAATGCATTGATATTGTGTTGTATTTGAGTTGATGGCCTTAACTGATTATTTTTATTTGTTTAGTTTGTATTATATGAGGTGGTTATTTTGTCAGTTTCGGTCCTCGGATGAAGATGAGTTTTTTTTTTTATGTTGGCCCAAAGTAGACGAAGAGTATATCTAGCGACTTGGTGTACTTGTAATTTGCCTAATTTTCATGTTGCCAATTGTAGCATTTTGTAATTTTTCAGTGTATTTGTATTTGAGCAAAATCGACAACTTGTATATTATATATACGCAAATCATAGTTGGTACAATATTGAAGACATATTGTGTCCATGTATTATTTGAGAGTATTTAAAAAAAAAATTGTGTATAGGTGTATGATATGTGAATTAATAGTTTTGAGGCCAGAAAGATACTCTAAAAACAATAACCATGAATTAATTAAATGATTTTTCTATAAAATAATTATAAGAAGAAAGCGTAAATCAATTAGAATGATTTTTCTAAAAAAACAAAAGGTTAACATACACACATAAGTCAAGAAATGGTAATTTCCAAAAAAAAAAAAAAAAAAGATTATAAGAAAAAATGCAAAAAAGTATGAACAGACAAATACCCAAATATTAGTAGTTTCCCGTGATATAGTTCCAAAACCCGCAATTGCCGGCTAAGACATGGATCGCGCGGTCCCAGACATATCGAAATCTTAGGTTAAACAACAATAGGACCGCCAGAGCAGGATTGAAGAAATAAACTAGTGGATTATAAAATTGGGGTGCAAGGATGCCACGCAGCGCGAGCCAGTAGGTAGCCCACACTAAGCCAAGCCCTACCCAGATAACGAAGCGGTATTGAAGTCGGGCGGAGAGGACAAAAAGTCCAAACCAAATAACAGACAGCGCTGCCGTGGCCACGACAGAGAAAATGTAGAAAGGGGGAAGGCATGGACAGTTATTCGGTTTGCAGTCGCAACTAGCCGCATCGGTGGAGGGAGGTTTGACAAAGCAGCTCGGATTCACCCCGAGGGCAAACAGAATGGCAGCTAGGGCCAAGAGGATGGTTAGAGTCTCGGTTATATGTGGTTGCGGATTTGGAGGAGGGTTTTGATTTTCATTGTCCGCCATAGTGGTCTTTAAAAGAGGCAGCTGGGAGCAGAAGGAGAGAATGAGAAATGAGAGTTGAGGTGGCCGTGGCGGTGAGGAGGGGTTGAGTTGTGTAGGAGGTGGGGGGTTTTTATACTACTGGGTATTGGGTTTGTGCAAGTGTTTGTGAGGTGGTGGTTATACTAGTGGATAGTGGTTTTGGGAAAGCAGTTTCAAGAAGTTCCTTGTATTCGAGACTAGGGGTACTGGAAACACAAATTATTTTATTTTCCAAATTTAAAATTTTTCGTCATGATTACGTCACACCGACTAATGTTAGACTTGGTGGCTGGGAGACTGGAAACACAAATTTGGATTATTTTCCACGTTTTAAACTTTCGGCCCGATTACGTCACATCGACTAATGTTAAACTTGGAGGCTGGGAGACTGGAAACACATATTTTCCAAATTTTAAATTTTCGGCATGATTACGTCACACCGACTAATGTTAAACTTGGAGGCTGAGGTAAGAAACTCTGTAATCCACAACGGTAGGAAAACTCAGTACGTGATGGATGATTTAAATAATATAAATAAATATCTAAATATCTAAATATTACAATGACGAAAATCGTTACCCAATAATAAATATGTTATACCACGAATTCAGCTACGGAAAACTTTGTTTGAAGATTCTTTGATTTCGGATTCGGAAAAAATAAACGATTTGATTATGAGAATAGCACTCCGAAACCGGTCTGTCCCTTGCCATCCCTAACGGCCACTTGAAATTTGGTGCAAGGTTTGAAAATACGAGTAATCAAAAAATAAGAAATAAAAAAAAAAGTGGAAAAATTATATTAACAGACAGATCCAAAACTTATATGGAGGGAAATTAAATGAAAGAGTCTCTGTCTGTCGTATCATCCCCCTTATCCTTTTTACCACGTAACAAACAGACATCCAAAACTTTATGGACTTTTGAGTAAGACGGCTTTACACACCTGTGCATGAACCATGTCTTGTCGTGCATCTCTTATCCAAAACTTTATGGACTTTTGAGTAATACGGCTTTACACGCTTGTGCGTGAACCATGTCTTATCGCGCATGTCTTTACAGAGTCTTAAATTAGTTGCATCTTGCATGATCCAAATATATATATATATATATATATATATATATTTTTTTTTTTTTTCTTTGGAAACTGGATCCAAATATTTGTTTTGGTCAACGAGAAAAGGGGCCAGTTAGGGCAAACTCAGAGCTCTGGTCACGTTTCAAATATTAGTAGGTTCATTAGTATAAAAATAAGGGAAATTATGTTCATATTCTTCTTTTTGCTACTTTATTGATTAAAATTCTATTCATTTTTAATTTTTGATCAAGGTCATTGGGTATTAATAATATCATTAATTATTTGAATAATAAAATACTTTTATCTTTAAATATATTCCTTTAGTGTTAAAAATGTTACAATTAGTATATTTATATTTATGACTAAATTTTTTATCATATATGTTTATTTTTAGTTTGTACCTATTTTTAATTTGCAAATATTTTTTAATTTGTACCAATTTTTTTTCATTTTTAATTTGTACTCATATATTAGTTTTTTTTTTTGTGCCCATATTTTTTAAAGTTTTTTTTTGTGTTTGTACCCATGTGTATACCGTCATGTGACATTGTATATTTAATCAATGATAGACAAATTACATATGGTATATTTATGTTTTATGCCTAAACTTTGTATCATATATTTATATTTTTAGTTTGTACCCACTTTTAATTTGCAACATTTTTTTTTAAAATTTGTAGTATTTTCTTTTTAGTTTTATTTTGTACCCATGTATTAATTTCTTTTAGCGCCTATATTTTTTTAAAATTCATTTGTACTCATAATTTTTTAATCTTTTATCTGTACCCTAATTTATATATAATGTACCCATTGTTCTTTATTAATGTACCACTTTGTTATATGTGAAATGTACCAATTTTTTTGTAAAATGTACCAATTTTTTTAACACTATGGATACATTGTTTTGCCATTTATTATTTCTTATTTTTACATAGTTTTTATCCATTTATTCAATCAAAATGTTTGAATTTTTTATTGTAATCGTTTCTAATAATATTATAACGAGGGTATTATAATGAGGGATTTTAAATTTAAAGGATTATAAATCTCATAAAATATCAAAGAATTAATGTCAAAAATATAAAAATATAAATATTAATAGTAATATAATGAGATGTACAAAGTCAAGGGACTTTGATCAAACTTTGAATATCATTAAGGTTTTAATCAAAGAATGTTAAGGATTAGAGACTGTATCCAAAGTATCTCATAAAAATAACATAAAAGTCTTTGCACCGACTCCGTTAGTCTAACAAAATCAAAATCATCAACCTCGTTGTGTTAACGTATGGAATCTTCACATATTAATGTCAACCATGAGTCTTGTCGTATATCTATCCCCTTGTAAATAAAACATGTACGTATCAAAAAAAAAAAAAAAACATGTACGTACATAATTGAACCGTTCAATGATGGATGCAACGCGGCAAAAAGGGCACACACATGACATCAGCCAAATGGTAATTAAGTTTAATGTTACACTTACCACTTATTTTTACCATCACTCAAATAGAGCTAGGACCTGCCAACATATGTGAGTCGTATCTCTATTTAGAGAGATGATACAATATATGATAAGAGTATCATTTTTGGACAACTAAAAAGGAATAGAGAAAATGTAGAAAAGACAAATCAAATAGGCTGATAAATTAAAGGGTGTTGTAGGTTATTTGACTAAAGAATTATAGAGAGATTAAGGGGGTGTGTTCAATTGGGAATTTGAGAGATTTTAATTGATTTATAAAAGGAAAACTAATGAAAATGGCTTGAAAACTTTGAGTTTTAACGATAAGGACAAAATAAAGGGTAAAGTGAATAGTACTATGATTGACTTTTTAATGTAAAAATGTGGTTTTTTCGTTAAAGTGAACAGTACCGGGAGCTTTTATTTAAAGTTCCCTTTTATAAATCCATGGATTTTTATAAAGTTTAATAGATTCGTAGAGATCCATCTAAAATTTTGAATCAATTTCCTCAAAATCTCATGGGAATATGTGAGATTTGTAGATGCTTAAAATATTAAGGTTCTAAAAGACGCTAGACGCTAGTCGGGCGGCGAGCTGGGGCCTAGCGCCTAGGCGGCTAGGTAGGTTCTAGGCGGGCGTCTAGGCGGACTAGGCGGATTTAACTAAATACATTATATTTCATGTAAATAAGTGCATGTTTATACTTTAAATATATATAATTTCATCATAAATTACAAAATAGAATGAAACATATATTATGAAGTATTGGAACATAATGAAAACATAGGAAACAAGTATATAATGTGTGCTCATTTAAGTATTCAACTAGTCTCTTACAATTTATTGAAAAAAATAAAATGCAATATGAAAGTTATCTATTTTCTGCCTAAGTGAGTTGCAACCTAGACGGGTGCCTAGGCCATCTAGGCGGGAGCCTCAGCAGGTTTAGGCGCCCTTTCTTAATTTTCAAACGCCTAGGCAAGGCGCTAGGCGGAGATTTTTAGAACAGTTCTTACTAATCTAATGCAGATGAAGAATTTCTAGCTAAGCTCGGAATCCTGCATTTTCCGACTATCATTGTGTACTCCCCATCCATGGTATCTGCTGATGTTGTCTATGCTGCGCGTTGTACTCTCAATAAAATTCATGTCTGGATTGAAACTTTGAAGCACCACATTGGCAACTTTGAAGGACAGTTGAGGTAAATTACATTTGAAATCTGTATGTTTAGCGGTGATTGGTGAAACAGATGTGTATAATTAGTAATTAGGGTGTGTTATTTGAAGCACCGCACTGGCAACTATGAAGAATAGTACTATTAAGGATATATTAGTACTTTCACATTAACTTTTGATTATAATTATTATAAATTTAAAAGGGTGGCTATAATTCTATATGGAGTCTAAATTTTGATTATTTTGCCAAATTTCCCAATAATTTCCTTAAAAAAACCTGAACTCTCGTTTTTATGACAGTTGTGTTTGTTTATAAGGAAATGAGAGAAAATGGATGTGAAATTGCATCAAGAGTCTTATTGAAACTAAATGCTGATAGTCCAGATTGTTATTATTTTAATTATTAATATTATTATTGTTTGAAATCATAGTATGCTGTAATTGACTAGAGATTGAGCAAAATCAGGCATTTACGAGCGTGATGAATCATATATCCAAATTTGAAATGATTGAATCCATATTATAAATTTGTTTTTATAATCTTTTCAGTGAACAAAATTAGCATTCTCTTTTTTTTTTTTTTTTTGCTTAAATTTAGAGGGAAGCACTTTGAATGTCTCTAATTTTAGTTTTGTTCACTTTTCCTGTGACAGAGTTATGGAGCAAATGTGAATCAAAAGCTGTTTCGAGGCTATGCAACAACAGCAGCGGCAAGGGAGGGACACTCGGAGATATTGGAGGTGCTCATCAATGGGGGCGCGTCCCAGCAGGCATGTGAGGATGCCTTGTTGGAGGTAAGCTACTTGGGCAGGGCTAGGTCTGCCGAGATGCTCATGGGATCCGACATGATCTGCCCTCAGGCTGTTGTGCGTGCTCTTGTTTCCGCTTCCTGCATAGGCTTTGTTGATGTAGTGGACACTCTCAACTCATCAAGGTAACTGTTTGGGTAGATATTTAATAAGAAAAACTAATGAAAAAGGCTTGAAAATTTTGAGTTTTAACGATAAGGACAAAATAAAGGATAAAGTGAATGGTACAATGATTGACTTTTTAGTGTAAAAATGTGGTTTTTCGTTAAAGTGAACAGTACCAGGAGTTTTTCGTTAAAATTCCCTATTTAATATTGGGTTTAGTGAGGATGAAGGCCCAAGAACACAAAAAGCAAGGGAGAGATTGGGCTCGGACAAAGCCTGCGGCCCAAGAAGAATTAAAAATCATTTCTGCTGAGGAATAAACACTAAGGCTACGGTAGAAGTGATGGGCGACAGAGGGCAGCTCATCCCAGCAAAAAGTACTTTTCAAGGGCATGGGTGGGTAAATAAGTGGTGACTCATGATGAGTCGATTTTATACTATATATTTTACCATAATCTTAGTTATAATTTAGTGGTTATTTTGTGAGAATTTTGATACTTTGATTTATATTCTTAATGTAGGAAATTTGACTTCATCTAGAGCAAAACATGATGAAACGGATGAATTTTGGAGTGATTCTAATTGGCAGATGTTCATGTGTCTCTCAACTTGTTCGTGTCAAAGTTTCATAATTTTCTACTTAGTGGTTTATTTATGGTGATAAAATAAAGGAGCAGCACGCAATGCTGTTAAAGTAACGTTTTAGGCTTATTTGGGCATTTTGGCGTCCAAGATGATGTCTTTTGAGTTTGAGGCCTTCTGCAATTATGTTCGGAACATCTAAAGCTTTAATTTAAGTTATTTTGGGCCTGTTTTGGAGCCTTGGAAGTCCAAAAACGTGGCTGATTTGTGGCTGGGCAGATTTCCCAAAGTTAGAATAGGAATGTATTTCCTAGTTATCTTATTTTATTATGTTTCCTAGTTTTTAGAAGATCTTTTCTAGGTAGGGTTTTATTTTCTAGTAGTATAAATAAGGCTTTTTAGCCATTAGGGTTTTTGGGAAGAGGAGAAGAACGCATAATATTTTGGAGAACTTTGCTAGGCTTTGATGATTTGTATTACAAGGTGTTTTCTATCCTTTTTTTAATAATATTTTGTTTTATGATTGTTAATTTCTGTTTGCTAGGGCGAGACTACGAGCCTTAGCAAGAATATGTAGTTTCTTTTCAATTTGCTTATGATATTATGCATGCAAATTTTGAATTATTAATCACCAGTTTATACTATCTAATTGTTTTAATGCTTAGCTACCATTAGGATCTTTAGAAAAGTAATTTGATGCAATTTTGGTCGGAGGTTGGTCCCTGAAATTGACGAAAGCTTCTTGTGGTTAATATTTGCAAGTTCACTTAAGATAAATACCACGTCTTAAGGGTTGTTTGGTTTTTCAAAAGGTTTCACAAAGCTTAATGGGTCATGCATGTTTAGATTTGATATGAATACCACAGACGGGTTGCATGTTTGATATATGCTCTATGTTGGGGGTTCAAGTAGGCATATATTAGGAAAATCTAACCTTCAAAATATGCACGTGTAATTCATAAGTAATTGGAAGAACTACATAGGATTGTTAAGGTGAAGGCGGAACCCTAGGCTTTTACATTTTAATTTTCAAAAACTGTTTTCTTTTAGTTTATTTTATTTTGTCACTTTATTTAATTATTTTCTATTAAATTCGTTTTTATTATTTTAAATCACAAAGTCAACATTTTATCAAACTTTGTTTTAAATAATTAATTAATATTTGATTTAACATAAATTATTCATTCCATCTTTGAGGAAAACGACCTTGCTAGAGCTACTATACTACAATTACCTTGTACTCTTGCAAGTATTTTAGTGTTTTTATCCCTACTTTTACAGGTGGTAAAAATCTTTATCAACTCACCATGTTTAGGAGGACATCACAAAAAGGCAGAGATTGGACAGTTGGGCTAGAAGGTCTATAAAAGCAGCAAGGGACACCAGAGACAAGGACACTCAACCAATCAATCAAAAGCCATCCCACTTTGCTCTCAGACAAGCCAGAAACCAGAAGGCTTTAGTTTGGCCAGACTCTGCTCTTTTAGTCATAGATTCACCATAGAAAGCCATCTTTTGTCAAGTTTTATAAGCTCTGCTACTTTTCCAGTATTGTAGTATCGAATCCCTTTAGTGAACTTGCTTTATTTTTCATTCTCCAAAGATTACAACCTTTGTAAAACATAAAGAGAAATGTCTGCAAGAAGTTGAACCTTGCCCGAGTCTCTTTTGTTTGTGTTTATATAAAGTAGATATGTTGTTCTAATGCATTTTCCTTTGTGTTTTAAACCATTATCAACTTATCCTCATTCAAAGTTATGATTAATCTGGCTAAGCTAATTGACCTTGCTTCTTTAGTGTTAATTGTAATCAAATGAATGGTTGAAAGGGCCCTGAACTCCCTTTTATTTGGAAATATAATATCATGAGTAAAAGTCCTTGTTAACAAGGCAAGAAAAATAACTTGATACAGACTTAACCCATTTGTGACAATCCATTGATAACAAATAAGTCTAAGTAACTTGTGGCGCAAGTAATTAACCCAATTCATAACTAAAGAACAATCTGTTATACAAAGATAACAGTGGCACGTTCAGATCCATGTTAGTTTTGATTGGGAGCCTTAAGGCTTAATAAAGGTCCGACAAAGGCACCATTCAAACTATCTGCAAACTCATAGTGCAGCACACACTTGCCCGACATGCAAGAATCCCGGAGAGCTGTGCGAGGGACAAATCCAGCCCGAACAGTAACTTTTAATCGTAGACTAATCAAAATATCCATTATGGGTTTATGTGTCAATTAGAGCTCGTCTGACAATGCTTATGTAGGAATAACATTTGCTCAGAAGCATTTTTAAGTTGTTATGCTTTTATCCGAGTCTACATTGCCTAAAACATGATCCTTGAACTCTGTCGACAACAAAATTAAGTGTGAAGTACAATCAAGGTTCCCATAACCAAAATCTCTGTGTTTTAATTGCTTGAAATTCTGGCTTCAAACGGTGCTGATTCTGGCACAATCAAGGTTCCCATAACCAAAATCTCTGTGTTTTAATTGCTTGAACTACTGGTCATAGTGCAAGTTTATTGCAGAGTGAGCAGGTGGGCTCTTAACTTCCGACAAGCAGTTGTTGACGTGATTGGATCTGGTGAAATTGTTCAATCAAACGATACTTCAATATTTTCTCCTCGAATACTTGTGACCCAAGCAAACTATGTTGATGCTTTGAAGAAACTGATTGAGGGAGCAGAGTTGAAGAAACTGATTGAGGGAGCAGACTTTGATCTCAATGAGCAAGATGAAGAGGAATAACTCAGCTGCCATGATAGCTGCAGAGGGTGTGGTCAGACCGTAATGGAACTGTTTGATACAAATCAAAATGGCAAAGAATTTGAAAAGTTATTGCTTAAGAATGCTGCACCACAAAAGGGTCCTGTTGAGTTATGGTACGCCACATCAGGCAGCACGACACGGCAAGGTTGGTTTAGTCTATACATTGATAAACAAGAGTTCTGATGTCATGCGCTCTTGATGCTGATGGATACACTACGTTGATGTTAGCAGCAACAGGAGGTCACGCTACGCTGTGCGAGCTTTTGATTTCTTTAGGATCTAGATGCGACACTACTAATGCAAGACACGAGACAGCTCTCTCGCTTGCTAGGAAAAGTGGGATTAAAAATGATGCAGAGAATGTGCTATTGGACGAGCTTGCAAGAAGCCTTGCTCTTGGTGGGAGGCACGTAATAAAGAAGCACACAAAATGCGGTAGAGGATCTCGCATCGAAAAATGCTAAAAATGGTGGGGGATAATCTACAGTAACACAAATATTCAATAAACATTACACTTACACAAATATTAAAGGGGTGTGATACTAACACACCATTTTTCACTTCTTACACATATTTTTAATTTTTGGTCGTCGGATCGGATGAATTAAAGAAGATCAAAAGATATAAATTAACAAGGAGTATGTGAGAAGTAAAAAGAGGTGTATGGATAGCACACTCCATATTAAAATCAAAATTACACACACACTTGACCAAATAATACACAAATCATATATAGAGATCCAAAACATTAAAATTACACACTTCACCAAATAAATATAACAAGTGTCTTACATGGAGAGATCCAAATATAAAAACCTAGCTAGTAGGAAAAGACGACGATTGTTCTAATAGATTCAACATAAGATGAATGGACCGGGCATTTTGCTGATAATTAACTAGCTGTCTCCTCCATCTTACCACTGACCTGAAAATAACATTGAAAGAGAATAATTTAAAAAATATCAGTAAGATACTCATACGAAAAACAAAAGAAAGAAGTAACGTGACAAACATTTATGTTTTTTCATTGGAATAATCCTTTATGTTATTGATAAAAAAAAAAAAAATAACCATTTGTATTATTTCGAAAAGCATCAATCACTGAAAAAAAAATTGAGCATTTTTTTTAGTTTGTATTATTTGAGGTAGTTATATTCAATGTAGTACTAATACAATGATCTTGTGTCGTATTTGGGTTGATGGCCTTAACTCATTATTTTATAGTAGTTTGTATTACTTGAGGTGGTTATTTTTTAGGAAAACTAATGAAAATTACTTGAAAACTTTGAGTTTTAAAGATAATGACAAAATAAAAGGTAAAGTGAATAGTATCATGATTGACTTTTTAGTGTAAAAATATGGTTTTTCGTTAAAGTGAACAGTACCGGGAGCTTTTCGTTAAAGTTCCTTTTTTTTTTACTTTTTTTTATGTGGATTTCAGTCTCACACAAAGATGAGTTTTTAATTAAAAAGCAGTTTATTAAAAAAAATTTGGAACATCAAATGTGTTTAGTAAAACAAACTTTAAAAAAAAAAAAAAAAAACGATTGTCAATGACAGTAGAAAATCATAGAAAAGCAGAAGCAGGATCTACTATACTTCTATTTTTTTTTTCAAAGCAAAGAAATCAGTGCCCATTTAATGAAATTTTTAAATGACAAGTATACCCTCACATATTTTACAAAATTACAATTTTTTCCCCTACATTATTTTATTTGACAATTATTATTCACATTCAATACTATATCCTTTTAAGTCATTTAACATATTCACAACAATTTATATAAAAATTTACCAAACACTTGGACACTGTTTTTTTTGTTAAAAGCACTTTTACAAAAAAAAGTTTATCAAACACTTAGCAACTTTATTTTACAGCTGTTTATTCTCACAGCATAGTAGAAGCATTTGTTTTTTTAAAAGTGCAG
This sequence comes from Heteromeles arbutifolia, assembly GCA_024362995.1. Taxonomy (NCBI): domain Eukaryota; kingdom Viridiplantae; phylum Streptophyta; class Magnoliopsida; order Rosales; family Rosaceae; genus Heteromeles; species Heteromeles arbutifolia. Next base: position 30,133,719 of record JANCRC010000006.1, read on the forward strand.
CAATACCAAACTAGCCCGAAGAGCACAAGGCTAGTTTGGGGTTGTTGTGTTTTTTTTCAAAACTACTTATGTTGTGATGTGGGAAAACAATTGTGAAAAAAAAAAGGTAAATGTTTGTTAAACTATAGTGCTAACAATGCTTTTAGCACAAAAAAAGAAAAGAAAAAGAAAAAAGGGTAGTATTGTTAATATAAAGTTTCATTAAAGGATATTGTTCACTTGCGTTTTATGAAAAAAATATCTTTTTTGAGAAGCATAGTTAGAATTGCTTCTGTTTGCTGCTGTTTAGACCCATGTTTTGTAAAAATAACTTTTTTTTTTTTTTACCAAATACAATTTTAGCTCCAAGTTTTTTTAAGAAGCTGCTTTTAAAAATTTTCAACAACCCCAAACTAGCTCTATATCCGGCTACTAGGTTCAGCTGTAATTTGCCTAGCTTTTATGTTGCCAATTGTAGCAATTTTAATTTTTCAATGTATTTTGTATTTGAGCAACATCAACTATACTTGTATATTTTATATACGCAAATCGTAGTTAGCCAAATACGGAACATGTTTTACGTGCTTGTATTATTTGAGAGTATTTAAAAAAATATGTGTACCTGTATAATATGTGTATTAATAGTTTTGGCTTCGAGGCCAGAAAATATACTCTAAAAAAACATAAACATGAATTAATTAAAATGATTTTTCTATAAAATAATTATAAGAAGAAAGCATAAATCTTAGAATGTTTTTTTTTCTCAAAAAGATTAACATGTTACCTGTGGAAGGATGACAAATACAAATTAAGAAAGGGTAATTTCCAAAAAAAAAAATATAAGAAGAAAGAAAAAAAAAATTGGAAAAGACAAATACCCAAATATTAATAATTTCCCGTGATATAGTTCCAAAACGCGCAGTTATCAGCTATGACATGGATCGCGCGGTCCCAGACATTTCGAAATCTTAGGTTAAACAACAATAGGACCGCCAGAACAGGATTGAAGGAATAAATCATTGGATTATAAAATTGGGGTGCAAGGATGCCACGCAACGCGAGCCAGTAGGTAGCCCACACTAAGCCAAGCCCTACCCAAATAACGAAGCGGTATTGAAGTCGGGCGGAGAGGACAAAAAGTCCGAACCAAACAACTGACAGCGCTGCCGTGGCAATGACAGAGAAAATGTAGAAAGGAGGAAGGCATGGACAGTTATTCGGTTTGCAGTCGCAAACCGCATCGGCGGAAGGAGGTTTGACAAAGTAGCTCGGATTCACCCCGAGGGCAAACAGAATGGCAGCTAAGGCCAAGAGGATGGTCAGAGTCTCGTTTAGATGTGGAGGAGGATTTGGAGAAGGGTTTTGATTTTCATACTCCGCCATAGTGGTTGTCAAAAGAGGCAGCTGGGAGCAGAAGGAGAGAATGAGAAATGAGAGTTGAGGTGTCGGTGGCGGTGAGGAGGGGTTGAGTTGTGTAGGGGGTGGGGGTTTGTTTTATACTACTGGGTAGTGGACTTGTGGAATGTTTGTGACAAAGCACATGTCAAGAAGTTCCAGTCTTTGTATCGGAGACTGTGAGACCGGAAACACAAATTATTTTACTTTCCAAATTTTAAATCTTGAGCATGATTTCATAGCCACCCACGTGTCCAAGAATTTAAGATAACACAATCCTTGTTGTTCCTTATGGAAACACAACGCTCACAGCCCATTTTTATAATAATTTGGTATATGGAAGCATGCTAAAAAATTTCTGCATAAAATGACAGCTTCAAAAGGTGTATTCTTCTCAGATGAAATGTATTCTTCTCAGATGAAATTCCAATTAGATTAAAGTTATTTTTAGCTACGCCTCCTAAATTCGATTTTAATCTTATTTTATTCGTAACTCAAAAGTCGTCACTTTACTCTTTAAAACTCAAAGATTGCTCTTCTTTGCCCTCCCGGAACTCTATTTTGATCCAATTTTGCCCGCTGAAACTTGAAAGTCATTTCTATAAAATTCAAAATTCGCTCTACATTCCCTTAAATCTGTTAATTTCTTCCGTGGGTTTGATATGGGTGTGGTAGACTAATCAATTTATTTTTTATTCTTTTCATCTCTTCAATTTTTTTTAAAAAAACTTAATATTCTCTAATTGTTGAATGTTAACGCATAGTGGAGATTTATAATCAAATATATTGCACACGTGGCATAGTCTTATTGGATGTTGTATCCCACATATGTTTGAGGAGACAAACTATAAGTTTTAGGGAGAAGAGAGAGTCCACAAGTCAAAGAAGAACGAAATTTGAGTTTCATGGAGTAAAGTGGTGACTTTTAAGTTGCAAAAGACAAAATGAGATAAAAATGGAGTTTCAGAAAGCGTAGCTAAAAATAAGCATTAGATTAATACTGAAATTAGATATCAACCTTATTATTTATCCATAATATAAACATATAAAATTTAAGAAATAATTCATGAAATTCAATTTCAAATTTAAAAAGCCACTTAGTACTACGGTCTAGTAGTATTCCTCTTCACTTGTAAGTGTAAGATCTTAAGTTTGATTCTCGCCAAAGGCGAATTTTAACCACATTATTGCTGGCTCATTGTTAGACTTATCCACTCCACCACTCTCTTGGTATAGATAATATCGTTTGGTAAAAAAAAAAAATCAAATCAAATTTAATGCATACTCATAAGTGTGTACAATTTTTTTTTTCTTTTTTTTGTAAATTTACTACTATGAGTTCGAAACTATTACAATAATTCAAGGGATTCGAACCTAGGATGCATGGGCACAAATTGTAACATCCCACATCGCCCAAGGGAGTGATCCTTATATGTATATTCTCATCCTTACCTAGCACGAGGCCTTTTGGGAGCTCACTACGGAACTCCGAAGTTAAGCGAGAAGGGGGCTAGAGCACTCCCATGATGGGTGACCCACTGGGAAGTTGCTCGTGTGAGTTCCCAGAAACAAAACCGTGAGGGAATGGTAAGCCCAAAGCGGACAATATCGTGCTACGGTGATGGAGCGGGCCCGGGAAGTGATCCACCCCGGGTCGGGATGTGACAATTAGTATCAGAGCCAATCCCTGGCCGGAAGTGTGCCGACGAGGATGTCGGGCCACTAAGGGGGGTGGATTGTAACATCCCACATCGCCCAGGGGAGTGATCCTTATATGTATATTCTCATCCTTACCTAGCACGAGGCCTTTTGGGAGCTCACTGGCTTCGGGTTCCGTAGGAACTCCGAAGTTAAGCGAGAAGGGGGCTAGAGCACTCTCATGATGGGTGACCCACTGGGAAGTAGCTCGTGTGAGTTCCCAGAAACAAAACCGTGAGGGAATGGTAAGCCCAAATCGGATAATATCGTGCTACGGTGATGGAGCGGGCCCAGAAAGTGATCCACCCCGGGTCGGGTTGTGACACAAATCCAACACCCTATCCACTAGGATATTTAACCACATGCAAATAATTGTATACAATGACAATGCAATTGAAATATGAGTCCGAAAAACCTAAATGAGCTCCTAAATAATTTAGAGAGGATTTAAAAAAAAAAAAATCAACTCCAATCATGCTCCTTATCCACCTCCTAGAATAGGAATTCATCTAGGAGCTCTTGCTCTCCATATATAATGTGCTAAGTGATTTAATATTATTTTAAATAATTAATTAATTCTTATTAGCTAATTATTGAGTCATAGCCATTTTAACTCACTAAAGTAGGAGTTTGTTTGTAGTACAACTTTTTTAAAGTTCACTCTAAACCATTTCCAAAACAGGTGTCAAATTTTATACATAGAATTTAATTCGACAGTTTATGTGACACTTTGACATTTTTAAAGTTTTGCTCTTTACCCAATATATCAAATTAAACTATTATTTTATCATATTATTTTCATATTTTCTGTTTTATATTTTAATTTTTACCTATAATATGTCAACTTAAACTATTATTTTATTATGTTATTTTTTCATAATTTTTGTTTAAATTTCACATATAAAAATAATTTATTATAAAAATTATATTAATTAACAATGGCGTACAAATACAAATAATTCAGCAAAAGAAAACTTATCAATCGAAAATAGAATAAATAAGTACGGTGGGATGTCGGTCCACAAAGTAATATGTTTGACAAAAAAAAGTTATTCGTTTTACGTAGCACTTCACAAAGGATGTCTGTTAAAGTAATTCGATTGACAAAAAATGCACTTTAGGATGTCCGTTGAAGCACAAAGGGATAACTGTTCAAAAGGTAATGACAAAACAAGCATTGCAGATGTCTCTGGAGTTGAAGCAGCACAAAGTTATTCGTTTGACAAAAAAAAGCACTGTAGGATGTCCGATGAAGCACAATTGTTGCAAAGCAATTCGTCAAGCGGTCGCATCAGTCAACAGTCAATCATAGTAAACGTTTTAAAACAATAAAAATTAATTGTGATTAGGCATATCTCACTGCAATTAGTCAAAGCTTTGAGTAGTGAGTTTCTGGAAGTCCAAAATTCACACTTGTATTTGTATTATCTTTTATTTCAGATGCATCCATCATCCATCCTCTGTGCTGAAACCAGATGATGAAGGGAAATTGCCTGACTGGTGTACCATGAACTCATTGCACGACCCGCCCTTTCCTGCGCACTGTATGTGCCGTAAATATTGCATGGGTCACACCATTTTGGACAAAGTAAATAATCTAGATATCAAGAAGCTGAGGTAAAGGCAGTTTACGTAGGAACACCATTATAACTTAGAAGTAGAAAATGACTTGTTTCTAATTCAAGGTCGTATATGAACATTGCGGAGATTGAACCTTTAACCCTTTATGCGGTGGCGGGATCGGTCTTATGGAAGAGCAACTGGAGGGAAATCTTTCCGGTTTGCCAAAGAGAAAGGATGTTGTTGCAGCAGTTCTAGATCGTGAGAGTATAATACAGGCAGCTAGGGAACGATTTCTTGCTCGTAAAGGAAGAAATGAGCTTATTCAGTAGTTGTGGGGGTTACTGAGTTTTAACACTGAACGAAAGAAATCTGGTCTGAGATGCAACTGGTAGCTACGGAAACCAAACTAAGGCCGCCACACTACCGAATTTCCAAATCAACATCATTTCATTGTCAACCTCATGCATACTCTACCATAGTTGCAATCAACAACGACCGCCGGAAGACATGAGTCCATCACACACGCCTGGTGTATTTCTATTTTTCGAATTTGTTCTGGTCCGGTGAGCAACTTACATCACGATGTGGTATGTTTGAGCATACTGGCTGCTTGTTGATGCGTACACTTGTATAGATAACAATACCAAAATTCTTCAATTGAGGATCAAACAGTGAGAAAAAAGAAAAGAAAAAAGATTGTGTGTTACTAGTCTCATGAATTTACCGTATCTTTTAATTTAGGGAGTAGTACTGTGGTTGTGGCATGGAGAAGGGGAGAATACTTGTATATTCTCAAGTGAGCTTGCACTTACTCTTTTGCTATATAGGTAAGGATGGTACGTGCTAGCTATCTAGTATCTATATACTCATTTTACTTTCCACAAACCCTTTTTAATTTCTTTTATTTGATATTCTATAATTCATTTAATCTGATTACTGAAAATTGAGAGTAATGTGTGAGAGGTGAAAACTAAAAAAATTATTTTCTCTCCCCTTTGATCTCCACCGTCTTCAAGACCAGCAAAGGGGAACTTCTTTGTTTTCTACATTATGGCCAACAGATCAAGGATTTTCTTCACAGTTCACGAAAAAAAAAAAACAAAAAAAAACACTAATAGGTATACACAATCACAAATCAGAGCATTCAAGTCAGCCATATATTTTTTTTTATTCCCAACCACATTAGGGTGTTGACGATAGCATTTGATGTATATGTAAAAGGTTTCAACTTTCACTTGTCATATTTCTTTATTCCCAACCACAATATAAAGCGTCCCAACGCAATATTTTTTATTGAATCTTCCCAACACAATATTTTGTTGTATATTTAAGGTGTGATTTGTTTAATTTTTTAAGGGGGTGTAGATGGTAGATTTTGTTGTGTATGCCCAACACAATATAAAGCGTCCAAAACATTTGATTTATGAAAAATGTTAAGCAGACCACTTATGAAAAAAGATGGTTTATCCCTTGCTTAAAATGACAACTTCAAAAGGTGTATTCTTCTTAGAAAAAGTCTCAATTAGATTTTACCAAAAAAAAGAGTCACAATTAGATTAATTGCTTAAATTAAATATCAACCTTATTGTTTACCCGTAATTTAAAGTCATAAAATTTAAAAAAATAATTTGACACACCCCGACCGGAGTTGAGGCATGTTGGCCGTCACGTGAGGGTGACGTAGCCATGTGCGCAACAGAAGTGATAATAATAGAAAAATGAGAATAAATAAAAACCATACTAAACCTATTTAGACTAGAGATAGAATATAAGTGCAGTTGAACTAACTAGGTATTAATTATACAAATAGGGACAAGATCCCTACATTATTTATGGAACCATCAGAACCGCCGTGTAGTCCTTGTGAGCCACCAAAGATGAACAACTACCTAGAACCTGGAGGGGCGCAAAACAGAAGGGTGAGTGGGCAAAAACAAAACTTTAGAAAGCACATTTCTCTTTCTGAAAGTAATAACCCCTCACTGTAAAACCCGTATAGTTTCCAGAAAATAATACTATATAGGTACAATAACCAATGCACAAGAGTAGCGAAAACTGAAGTATGCCATGTCATAATATCTCAGCAATAATAAGTGTAAGCCAGGTGTGAAACCAATATAAAATAGTATGCCAGTCGGAGTCACCTAACGTGACTTGTATGACTAGACCTGTAGCTCATCAATCTAGGCTAGCACACGAGTCGGAGTCACCTAGTGTGACCTGTATGACAGGCTGGGTATAAATATGTACACTCAAGTGCTACGATCACGTGAAGGTTGTGTGATAAATTACGGATCACCTACGAGTCGGAACCACCTATTGTGGTTTGTACGACAGGCTGGCACCAGACTTGGATCCAAGGTGAGCGTGCGGTGCGGGAGGTGAACGATCACGTGAAGGCTGTGCCCTGGCCCCGGGTGAGAGCACTAATAGCGGGGTGCAGCCGTGATGAGCTCTAAACAAATGTATGCATACCAATGCAATGCAACTTATTCGATCATATAATACTCACCTGAAGCTTACCCGAGTCTCCGCAACATCACACAATACAATCCACAAGTATAACAATGCAATATTCAAAATGCAACATATTTATGACATGGCAAGCAAAGCATAATTTCATATAAAAACGTTTCTGGAAACAGTATATATATATAAAGAAAACAAAAGCCCACTCACTGATAAGTAGCAGGATCGTAGCCCCCTAGCTTCGCTTGTCCATACTCGTCCTCAGGGTACGTCTCACCTATATGCGAAATAATTAATTTAACATTAATTCGATAGCACATAAACAAAGCCTAGGATTAATTCCTCATACGTTGCTCAAATGGGGTGTTTGAATATACCAACATGATCTACTCGACAACACGAACACCCCCATATTTTTAGAAAAAAATTTAGACATCACATACGCCACCACGCACCGGCTTAGGCACGGCCACACGCCCCGGCCATGCGTAGGCACGTGCCTGGCACACTGACGGAACCCCTAACGGCGTTATGGAATATTCCGTTAAAATTACCTAACGCCGTTAGAATATTCCGTTAAAGTTAACGGAATATGCTCATTCTTCTGCGGTAACTCGTTGGAGTCCGCCGCCGGCCACCGTTTGGTTTGTCGGTTTCTGGAAAATTTTCTAAAGCTTATAACTCTATTATTTCTCAACCAAAATCCATGAAATTTATATGGATTTGAAGATCTTGAAGAGTAGAACTTGGAGGTCCTAAAACCAACCGAAAATGATGGGAATTTCCTTCGATACCTCCGGCCAACTCTGCAACTTCGCGAATCCGTGTGTTCCGATGTCCAAACCATTCCAATTTCACTCCAAGATGTTAAGGGAGTTGTTTAGAGTCTATCCCGAGCCTTAAAATCGTATAAATCACCCACGATCACAACGTCCTAAAAGCCCACCGTGTCGGAGCTTCTGGTTTCTTATGTTTCCGACGACCGTTTGATGAACCAAAGGTGTGGATGAGTTCGTGAGGTTGTGAGGAAGATGATGGTAGTGTCCAAGGACTCGATCCGTGATGTTTTGTTATGGTTTGAGTGTGGTGGTCTCACGGTTGTACGGACGGGAAGAAGAATCGAGAAAGAAGGAGAAGGTGAGGGATACGTGTGTGTGTACGCGTGTGTGTGTGATCACTGATTGGGCTGCCGTGAGAAAGAGAAAGAGAGAGAGTTTTAGGGTCCAATTAGCCCAAGAAAAATAACAATTCAACCTAAAATCTGATTGGGCTAGCCATGACAGGAACTAATTGATTGGTGAATAAATATAGTTAACCTAACAATATATTTATACCCTAACTTGCATCGACACACTCGTGACGTTGAGTATGATTGAATTACGACAGCAGAAATAATAATTTAAAACTGCATATTCACATCCACGTCACTAAGCCAACGAGGGCATATTCGTCTCTTTACACACTCGGAAAAAAAAAAAATAATTTGGAACGGATCGTCACATAATTCATGCAATTCAATATCATATTTAATGCATACTCATAATTAATTACAATGACAATGCCGTGAAATATGAGTTCGAAAAACCTAAATGAGTTCCTAATTAGAGTTTAAAGAGGATTAAAAAAAAACTCCAATCATGCTCCTGTTAAAGAACGAGAATATCCGAGATAAAGTGGCAGTGGCTGCAATTGAAAATAAGATGAGAGAAAATTAGTTAAGGTGGTTTGGACATATAAACCGAAGACCTACAAATGCTCCAGTTAGAAAATACGACTATGAGACTGATGCTTCGGGAAAAAGGAGTAGAGGAAGACTTATGAAGACTTGAAAATATGCTTTATGAAAAGATATGGAGTACATAAAGCTAATAGAAAACTTGGCCCAAAAACGAGTTCAGTGACATTCTAAGTTATAGCTGACCTCGCTTAGTGGGATAAGACTTGGTTGTTGTTTGTTGTTATTATTGTTGTAAACTTCAATCATGCTCCTTATCTAACCTCTTAATATAGAGATTCATCTAGAAGCTCCTAAATATAGGGAGGGAAAAAGAAATTCCTAGTGGCTCTCTATAGTTAATGCTAACTAATTTAATATTTTTTAAATAAATAATGAATTCTTATTGGTTAATTATTGAGTCATGGTCATTATAACTCTCTAAAGCAGAGAGTATGGTTGGAGTACGACTTGTTTAGAAAGCTCCTAAAATAATTTTTTTGATAGTTTTAGTTAAAACTTTCCTACAAAATAAAGAGCATGATTAAAAATGCATCAAGGGACAAAACGTTTAACATTTGGCTCGGAATATTTTTGGTTTTTCAAACTCATATTTCACATGCATTGTCATTTGTATTTAATTATGAGTATGCATTAAACCATGCACCACTACGGCGCTCAGTTTTTATCGACTTTTGTCTTTAAGGATACATTCACTTTCTTACAATAGCAGCGCTCCAACTTATAAGACCATAATGAATCATGATTATGTAGGAAACTAACAACTCAGAGCGTCTTTTGGTGATATTGGAAAACAATCAAAACTCTATTTTAAAAAGTCGAACTTATAATTAAAAAAAATTAAAAAAACACACACACATTTCTAATAGACTCTATAAAAGAATCTTTGTTTTAGTAAAATGAATAGTCATTCTTTAAATTTACAGAGCAATTGTTCATTAGCTAAATATTTAAAAAGAGAAATGCTAAGGAAACTCTCTCAAGGTGGGACTCTTCATGGACTCTCCGCCACCTCATGTTTTTGACATAATGTTTTATAATATAGAAAACTTTATTCTAATCCTCGGCAAAGATGACTTTTAGACTAAAACCATGAGTAGGATCAAAATGTAATTTTAGTCCTTTGATACATTAATAACCTCATTTATTAATTACATTTTGATTTTTTAATAATTTTTTTTTTCTTCCTAGTTTTAATGTATTAATTTTATTTCATTATAATTATAATTTTCATTTCATTTATCGTAATATATTTTATAGTAAACATTTAGATAAACTAATTTTTGTTATACAATATATTTCGATGTACTTTGTCTTCTTCATTTAGGTACATTAAATTCATTATAATACATTTCGGTACACACATTTAGGTACACACATTTCGGTACATACATTTCGATACAAACATTTAGGTATATTAATTCAATATAATGCATTTCGGTACTAACATTTCGATGCATAAATTTCAGTAGACACATTCAGGTACACATATTTCGGGACACACATTTAGGTACATTAACTTAATATAATACATTTCGATGCATATATTTCAGTACATACATTTCGGTACTAACATTTAAATACATTAATTCAATATAATACATTTCGGTACTAACATTTAGGTACATTAATTGAGTCTTTCAAGTTTGAAGAATGTTAAATAAAATTAATAAATTAAAAAAAAAATTTGTATATTAATAAATTTAAATATTTAATGAGAGACATTAAATAAAATTCACATTAATTATTTTGAATTAAGGACACATCAAGGGATTATAATCAATATATAATCTAACACCAGGTTTAATTTAAATTTCAACCTTCTTGAAGGATTAAAGTTAAAAAACCCCATGACAATAATAGTATTGGTATAGGAATTGTGAATTGCTTTCTTGATGGAACAATTACAAAACGGAACTTAGTGCATTTTGTAGCATTGAACCCTCAAGGCTGTGCAGCAACTATAAATAAGTTGGTGTTATTTATTATTTATTCAAATAGTCCTCACATTTGTAACGTGTGGTTTAATAGGACCGCACAAATAGTTTATATAATGTGAGAATTAAAGACTTTTGATTCCGGGGTTTCCTTATGCTCTTCCGAGTATGCAGATGGGGCTGCAGACGTTAGTTTCATCACTTCCTTGGGACAAACACAGAGACCAGCCGCGCTGCATTTGCATTTGGCGGGGTTATCGCAATCTTTAGGTGTCGTGCAGAGACCAGGTTGCCAAAGATTCACTGCTTCGACTCCAAGTTGCACACCTACCACAAATATTTCCTTAATTATTAATTAGAAATATCACATGCATAATACAATATATGTGGCAAGTTGCACAATTTTAAAGAGGAAAGTCGACCAGGGAAATATGATAAAAAAGTGCATGAGTGAAAAAAAATTATTCGAGCAAAGTATTTTTCCAACAGATGCGACCAGTAAAGCAACAAGGAAAACTAGCTTGAGTGAACCTTTATCCATGTGTTTTCAAATTTTTTATACTAGAGAAAAATGATTATGATTGTTGTGCGCTTGTAGTGCGGTGCAAAAGTTAATTTATGAATTGCTATGCTTCTCTAAATCTACGAGTATATATAGTTGAAATTGAGAATTGTTTTCAATAACTATAGGTCTTGGTAAGGTTGATGAAGCTGAAAATATTTTTGTAATAATTGCATATCTGAATAGGGTTGGTTCAACGAATCGTCTCATGCATGAGTTTTGCAAGTTTTACAATTTGTCGAACATTAATAGTAAATTAGTTGGCCCGAATCAGATTCCAAACTATATTAGTTCTATTTCATGCCTTAAATAATATGGTGTCTAAAATTAGTCAGATCTTGAGTCAAGCTATAAATTTAATTTCTATGTTGATTGTGTTATACGAGATCAAGTCTTTTGCAATTAAAATGGGTGTAGGTTCTCTGTGGTCCCAATTATTGACTGACACGTGTTTAAAAAAAAAATCTTAATTTTATTGTATAAACTTAATATGTGTCAAACAATAATTGGTGTCACACAGAGGCCACACACATTTTGGTGCAGAAGATTTGATCTCGCATTATACGCTATCCAAACTTATTTGCAGTGTTTGAAATTTCTTTCCTGTCTATACACAGATAATATTTGTTTTTTCTCATTTGACGGAAAAGGCTTTAGATGGTTTATGGTGATCATGTTTTTCAAGGTGCAAATCACTTCAGAGTCTATGCAATTGGGTCGATTTGGCTTTCTGGCAAAGGGAGTTTAGGATTTTTTTCGGAAAGACCCTTTTCTCTAACTTTCTAATGTGCTGCTTCGGCTTTGTTTTCATGAATTTATTCATACTATCATGTCAAGGTTAGGTTCATGCTACTTGGAATGTCTACTTTGTATCGGATGGGAATGATGAGTGGGTTCTTCTGATTGCTCCAGTGATCATCATTAACATAGAATTGCAATTGAAATACATATTTCACCTTCTTTTTTGTGCTCTTCAAGTTTATTGATGAATGCAATATATTTTTATTTTACAAGTCTGAACATAGATACATCTTTTTGTTGCGTTAGTTTTTACCTATAGTACGGTGGTTTAATTAAAATTTTCAGGTATATATATACACACACATCAGTAAAAGGGTTTTCTCATGTTCTTTTTTTTTAATAGATCAATTCAAAACCTTTTAGCATCAAAATTTTGACGTTACAATTTTAAGAAATGAATAATTATTTGTACATAGAGGCAACAAATTATGACGTTACACTGCCTGCCTTCTAGCACACATCTAATGAGAGGCAACAATCCACAACACTGAGTTTGTTGCAATTATGGATTGCTTTCTTGATGGAACAATAACAAAACGGAACTTAGTGCATTTTGTAGCATTGAACCCTCAAGACTGTGCGTCGTCGACCATTTAGCGATTACTTGAGCATTATGTCAAATATCACGGGGATTCTTTTTGTTTTGCGCCACAGTCATGCTTCCGACAATTGACTCTCCTTGACATACTGTTAGCACGTCTTCCAGGTACAGGATTGTTTGCTTCCAGTGTGTAGACCGTGATCTTGGCCCTGTGGAGAAGCCCATCAATTTATTGACATTTCGTAAACGACAGACCAAAATAGGCTACAAGAGCCTGAATGAAATCATCATCACGTTCAGCAACAAGCTTGAAAGGGACCGTGAAGGAAGCATCTCCTGGAGTCATCTTAGATATATCCATTGTCTTGAGTAGCTGACTGTTTGTAAAAATTTGGTTTTGGTCAACGGTCCGCAAGGGGCTCCATCATGGCTTGCTTCTTGATGCAGCTCATGTCAAAGCCATAAACATTGTTCCAAAGTTCTATCTTGTCCTCTTTGTAGTCTGCGTCTCTCTTTTCTCATGTTCTTTTGTTAACCTGCTCATTACTCTAATGATTTGTGTAGTGGGTCTTTTTTTCTCTAACTCGATAGGTTCAATATTAAGGAAATTATTTCAAACACTGAAGGGGCGAATTAAGATGACTCGGAAGAATGAACTGAAACAGAAAATTATAATACAAGTACATGCTAAAGAAGAAGGCAATAGCAGCACTACTAAGTTGGGCCACAGGTGCCTGTGTATAATGCTTCAATTTTTGTATTTGAGTAATTTCAGTTCCGCTTTCATTATGCTAATTTGCTATCTCGAATAGGAGGATAGAAATCAAATCCCAAAGGTTTCTATTTCTCAGTGCACGTAACATACAAGCTTGAATGCTGAAAGTTGTGTAAATCACATATACAGATTGAACAAATGCATCAAGAAGAGCAAAATCCCAGTTTTTAGCAGCTTGATTAGTGTGTCTCCTGATGAGCCACTGCTTCCACTTCGGTGTGCCGGGTGCAAAGCCGTAGAGAAATTCACCGGAGATGCGCCTGAAAAGAAATATGACATTAGTGAGTATTTAACCATAAACTCAACAAACAACTAAGTGTGTATGGGAAGGAAATTAGAAAAAAGAAAAGCGTAGTTTAATTAATCTTACAGTTGTAATTAGCCCATCCGAGTTGTTGACGGGCTAAATCATATACCACAATCTTATCCCTCAGAACAAGATCTGCAATACAAGTTACAAAACAACAACTTAGTATAGTAATTGTAATAATAATAATAGCATTAAATACTGTAACATTTTTCTGAAATTTTCACGATAGTGTTAGAGGCCTAACCTCCTAACACTGTGAAGCCTCGGCTTGCTCCATGAGCTTTCTTGAAACCTAAGCACCACATAGCAGCACCAACCTGTAACCAATAGAATAGAACGAACCATTCAGTTTACACATTCCATACAATCATTTGCTTTGAACAAATAGCATTTTTTTTTCTTTTGGTTAATTAGGAAGCCTCACATGAGATCCCGAATATAGCAGGTAGTCTTGTGGTTTCAAAGTCATTGACGCACCAGCTGCAAAGTTGAGTGTGACCGAAGGAAATGACTTTCCCAAACTGAAAGGTTAATGGAAATACATTATGTCTTGGTTTTTCTTTTAGAATGAGTGACTCTGTGTGAAAAAGAGAGAATTAACCTGGTGTAGATCAGATAACATTGTGACTCTCCTGAAATGATTGGAGACACAAAGTTGGAAGCCGAAGTTATCTGCACAAGCAACAAAAACAAAATCAGCTCCGAACAAAGAATATAGATATTGCACAACCACACACTCAAGAAGGGAAAAGATTTAAAAGGAAAAAAAGAATAGCAAGGGACAGTGGCAATCAAACAAAGTAAATGAACATACCGCATGGACAAGAGGTTCATATGCCTCTTCTACAAAAAATGCCATCATGGTTCCCGTGTCGACAAAAATAGCTCGGTCATCTGATGTTTTGAAAGTTGCTGGATCAATGGGCAAGATTTGTCCATTGACTGCAATGCTTTCAAGGTTGATTGCATAATAAGACTTTCTGAAATAGTAATTAAAACTAGTTATATTAACTCAAAAGATAAAATACTCATCAAATTTTCAATTAAACAAAAAAGTTCAAGGATATAGTGCTTACTTGGGGACAAGGGGAGTATACACAATACTCGGCTCCAAAATCTCTCCAAGTACGAGTATACCTCCACCATTTCCATCTCCCTTTAAACAGTGAGAGAAGACACTCGGAGTTATCCCTCGAGAGGATAACTGTGATATGACAGACAATGGGCCTTGGCTTAATCCCAATACCCCATTGAGTGAAACCTCAGTCCTAGCCAAAAGACCGGACACCGTGGTAGCACACCTGTTTCCAAAAATATCAAGGAAATAATGTACTCAGCATCATCATCTTTGCTACTAGCTATGTGGCAACACTACCAGGCAAAGTACACTAAATATATATATCTCAATTTAGCATTAATTCTATAAAGAGATGCTGAGAATTTTCAATTTGAGCCAATTAATAATAAACAGATGCTTGAAATTTTACGATTTAGTTTACACACCCAAAAATAATGGGTGTTGAAGATCCATGTGCAACTTGAGAGTGCACTGGAATCATATCAAAAGAAAACTCATCTGATACGAAATAACCGGTGGTTTCTGCTCCGCCCGTATACGGAATATTATACTCGCACTGGTTGCTATCGTCAGAGCAATGTTTGCACCTTCGGTCCGAACAAGGGAGCAGTCCCGCAGTAGAGGAATTGTCATAGTCGTAGAGACTAATGGGAGTCTGTTAAACATGTTAAAGTACACTTAGGAAAACGAAATAACAGATAGAAGATTAGTATTGAAACAAAACTCCGGTAAACATGTATATAGTCAGTCATGATCTCAATTCAAGAAATGAATTACACTTCAAAACTATTAGCTACGTTGAAGGATTTGAGAAAATGAAGAAGAAAGAAGGAACAATGAAGCAAGAAAATGAAAGGCTTTGTATTCAGTAAAACGAAACCAGGAGTCGTTACAAATCAAATGAGTTGCAGAGCTATTTATACAGCTATAATCTAAGCTTTACTTAGCTATGTAATCTCTCCTAACAAACATTTCTAGCCACTCTAACGATAAGCCCGTATACAACTAATCACTTATCATTATCCCCCACCCTCCAGATAAAACAAATCTCAAATGGGGAACCCCAGTTTTGAGATTAGCACAATGTCTCACAAACACAGGGCTATGCAATCCTTTGTTGGAATGTGACCTGTGGGCATGTACTGAACAATACTATCATCCTTCTGAACGTTACGGCTGATCATGATGTGTGGACAGATCCATTTTTGAAGACAATGGACAGTTTGGAAGATCCTCTTAATTGGTTCTGATTGTGGGAAGTGGACGTATCGAACAGCATATGAAAAACAACCTCTACTTTTAAACCCAAAAAAGGTGGCTCTGCTAAACAGAGGACTATGAAGTCCCAACATCTCTGTAGACTTTTGGTGGACGTTCACCAAAACAGCTACTATATGCAGGAGTTGTACGCATTGAAATGGAGCCTGTTGATTTCTGGACTGAGAACTGGATGTGTTTGTGGACGGAGAAGGAAAGGGTCTTGTGGACTATCCGACAAAACTATAAGCATTAGGCATTGAAACTAGAGCTTGTGGTTGAGGATAAACAGGAGCAGTAGGCATGTAGCTTGCAGGAGGTGGAATCATATTCATAGCGGAAAAAAATTCAAAGAGATCGTATGCTCTCATTGCAAATTCGAACTGATAAGACCACTTAATCAAAATTAACATCATTGAACGGCTTCAAGAAACTGTATTCCAGAGAAAACCAAAACCAAACAAATGAACGCAGGATTACCCTTCATGGGATTTACCTGCTCATAACATGGGATTTAGCATTTGAGAAAATGAAAAGAATAAAAGAGGAATAGGAAGTAAGAGAATGAAAGGCTTTGTGTTCAGTAAAATGAAATCAGGAATCGTTACAAATCAAATGAGATATTTATACAACTAGAGTGTAAGCTTACTTAGCTAACAAGTCATAAGCCCTTTACCAATTTTTTGTAACCTCCTAGCAAACACTCGTAATCACTCTAATCACCTGGACCAAGTACACAAGGCCATATACAACCAATCACATAAGGACACTTGCCAATTAGTATACCAATATCTATGACAACAACCACCAAGGTTTAACCCATTAAGTAGGGTCGGCTACACTAACTTCTATGACAATAGACAATTAATTTTGTATCAGTCTCAAAATGTCTCTAAATTGTTGTAGCAGCGGTTTAAATTGGCAAAACTTAAAAACGTTGAAAAATAGCATACAACGAAAAAAAACAAAACAAAAAACTTACCCCAAGTCCAGTAAATTGAGGGCATACATTGCAGGAACTGCAGGAAACCCAAAACACCTCACTGCCGGTGTCAATCAGCACATAGAACTCTCTTGGTGTAGAGCCTATTTTCACCTTCGTCAAATAGACCCTAGATTCATAATAAAATCATGCAAGAAAACTAGTCATTGATTTTCTATACAATTATAATTTTAATAAACCTAATTAGAGACTAAAATACAAGAGAAATATGATATAAGAACTTGCTATAGTTATGTCTGAGAAAAATTATGTAAATTATGTATGGTACTACCTCAAATTGCTACCTTCTACAAATTTAAGACAAAAGTTAATTATATGAGTAGAATATGATAAGGTGGTGCCATAAACTGCTATAATTATGTATGTTCCTATACAACAGCTTCCAAGAATATATATATATATATATATATATATATATATATATATATATAAGAAAACCCTAAAACTTGATTACCCGGCCGCTAAACCTTACCATACAATTTTACACGTACGGATAATAAATGATGAAAAGATTACCCGATGGGAGAGTGGATATGCTTTGGGAAGGCGACCGACAAGTTTACAACACCACCCAAAAACTGGTGGTGCCTGACTGTGTCCTGAGCTTGGAGCTGCTCTAACTCGACACGGTGATTCATCGGAAATGCTCTATGTAGATGAAAAACATTTCCGGTGGAGACACCAAAGATAGAAATGACAACCACCAAGGCAAAAAGCACGCAGGCTCCCATTCTGCTAAGCATTTGAAAAATTAATCAATCTGAAATGTAGTTAAAGGGTCTATGGATGCAGTTACTCAGTGATCATAAAGCTAGCTAATGAATTTAATATCGGGACAAAGATCGATTCCGGTGGTTGTGTGCTTGTTCCTTTTTTTATGTATGGGAAGATTCTTATTTCTTCTTCCTCTTGGAGAGAGAGAGAGAGAGCATGAGAAAAGAAAAAGCCCGGGAAAGTTTCTTATTTTAACTTCTCTTGTATTTTGTAGCTTTATGTTTGTGGGTGCACAAAGTGGAAAATTTTCTCCGGCAGCAAGTGCAAGTCCTCAGCCTTGAAGAGCTTAATAAATGGATTGGATTGGAGAGCTACCTTTAAGCCCTCATTTGACAAGGGTCACTACTTTTGGGGTCCATTATTTTCCAGAAATGTCAATTGAAGCTTTTAAGCTTCTTTTGTTAATCCTCCTCTCTTCTAGTAGTACTTGTGTATTATATAAAAAAGGAGAACTCATTCGAATGGGGGCCTGTATGTATGTATTTGCCTCGTGTGCTGCTGTTGTGGTCCTTTACCTACTTTTTGAGCTTTTGTTTTCCTTTTCGGCTTTTAAGGATTGACGACATTTTCCGTATTCCTACTTCACTTCCCTTTCATTCCAGTTAAAAACTGAAACCTTGCTTCTAGCATACCTTTTTACTCTTTCGCTGTTCACATATCATAGCGTTTTACTCTTTCGCTGTTCATGTATGTATATAAACTACCAAACCGGAGGATCGCATGAGTTAATTCACATTTGATTTGTTAAGTATACGGATTATCCTTCATTAGTTTAACCACATGTTACTTGTACAGTGTTCCATGTGTACTCACCACCATGCGATTTTCCATCTCTTCGATTAATTTACATAACAAGTTGAAGTAGCTCAGATCTTGATATCATGAGAAAAGAAAAGCCTGGAAAATAAGTGACTTTGTCTTTGTGCTGAATTCGGTCCCAGTTTCCACAACTGCTTCTCTGAGCTTTTGAGCTTCTTATTCTTTTATCCTAATGGAGTAGTTATTGGACTATCTTGTTAAAAAATCATTAAAACAACATTAACTTGCTTTTTTTTTTTGTCGAACATTAACTTGCTTTCTAAATATAACAAAAGTTTTACCGACAAATTAAGAAGATTGAACCTTAAATTTAACAAGATGCAAAATTTGTTCCCTCACTTATAATTAATGTATTCTCACGATACGAACATCATAATTCAAAAAATTCATATAATTCAAAAAGTTCATTCTCTTTATATCATCATCTAAAAATTAAAATTTTTATTTTTTCACACAGATGGATGACTAAACGATCTTCATACTGAATGATTTCCAATGTATAATCTTCAGATGATGGTAAAAAAATGAACGGTTCGAATTATGATTGTACGGTGAATATACTTTATTCATATGTGCGGGGACAAGTAGTTCCCCACGGTAAAATTACAAAAACTGAATCTGAATTGGGCTCTTTTATTGGACGAACAATCACATGTCTTCCTCACAACTCAGCTGTAAATCAATCGCAATTGTAAATCACAAAATAGAAATTTATAAACTTTTTCTGAGATATAAGAGCATGGAGGGTGTGGACTATGGAGGGGGTGAATCGGGTAGTTGAATTGCACGATAGAGAGCGTCCAAGTTTTCATAAACTTGATAAAAACTGGAAATTAGGCTTAAACAATCGAGAGAAATGGAAAAGTAAAGAGGGAGAAGGGAAGC
Organism: Heteromeles arbutifolia; assembly: GCA_024362995.1. Lineage (NCBI taxonomy): Eukaryota > Viridiplantae > Streptophyta > Magnoliopsida > Rosales > Rosaceae > Heteromeles > Heteromeles arbutifolia. Next base: position 30,153,300 of record JANCRC010000006.1, read on the forward strand.
AATGGGAGAAGTTTTCATGTTTTTACGTTTTTCCTTTTCTTCTCCTCTTTGGTAATACTATTTTTCATATTTAAATGGGTTTATTTTGATCATAAATGGTAATTCACCCACACCATCATGATGTGACAGTGACACATAAGTAGTTTATTTTATTACTTTATTATTTATATTTTTTATCACAAAGGATCTTGGAAATTTATTCACATTGTATCTAAAATTAAAAATTCAAGCAATCAAGTCCTAAGAATAAGTATCTCAAATTAATGTATTTCTTCTATCACAATTTTGTAAAAATTATATTATATGCTGATGTGACATATAATAAGTCTTACAAGTCTAATTAACTTAAAAATAAATTTAAAATAAGTTAAAAATTAATTTCTGTTTTCAATATTCGTAAATTTTTTTTTTCTTCTTAAAAATAGAAACAAAATATCCACCCAAAGAAAGCAGAAAGAAAGTCACACCTTTCTGACCAAAAAAAAAAAAAACAGAAAAGAAAAAGAAAGCCACACCTCACTCAGCAAAAGTCCCAGGGACCCGGCTGTGTCCGTGCATCATCGGACTGACAAAGTATCACCAATCTTCGTATCTCTTGACGAGTAAGAACCTATTTCATCACTTTCAGTAGTTCCCACAATTCCGATGCTCAACTCATTATCCACCTTCTTCAATTTCGCCGCCAAAAGATAAGAAATTGCACAAAACAAAAACAAACAAAATACTATTTCTTTGAAAGTTGCAGGCATTGACTTGAGAGTAAGAACTGCAAAAAATGAAGGGGGTTCCACGAGAAGCTGAGAAACTGAACCTAAACAATGCTGGGTTTTTAGCACAGAAGCGTCTTGCGCGCGGGTTTTTAGCTCCAAAACTTGATCTTTTGTTCAAATTTACAAACTTTGATCGAATTTCGGTAATGGGTTTTGTAAAGGAAACGTTTTTATTTAACGTGTTTGGGTTTGTAGATTTTGGAGTTTGTTCGAAATGGCGATAAATCTGCGGCGGAATTGATGGACATTGGGAGACAGCTGCTGGGAAGGTAATGGTGTGAACTGTGAAATCTTATCAATTTGCCCTGTTTTCATATATGGGATGTTAATTCTGGATTCTGATTGTTGAATAGCATCTGGGTTGCCTTCCTTTTTGCCCAATCAACCAATTTGTGTTCCTGATTTCGCACCTCGGAATCATGTCTCTAGTTGCTCGAGATTGGTCTGCATATTTATTTTTCAAACAGGAAACAAGTTCTTCCTGGTGTTCAGTATCTTTTGGATATGGTGCAGGTATGATGCTCTGCTCATTAAGGTATTTTGCATTTGCTTCGAAAATTCCTCATAACCCTGACATAACATGCTGCCTAAAATCATTTTTTTATGAGTAAGATATATAAATGCAGCAGTAAGGGAGGGACAGTTAGAGATATTGGAGGTGCTTACCAAAGGCGGTGCATCTCAGCCGGCATGCGAGGAGGCTCTGTTGGAGGCAAGCTACTTGGGCAGGACATGATCCCTGCCCTCAGGTGGCTGTGCATGCTCTTGTCTCTGCTTGCTGCACAGGCTTCGTTGATGTAGTTGACACACTCATCAAGGTAACATAGTCTTTTAACATCATAGATTAATCAAAATTCCATTATGGTTTTAAATTTTAGTAAGCGTTTATGCTGAAAGCGCTTTTCTAACCTAGGAGGACTTCTGCTGAGCCTACAATTGCCTTAAAGTATGCTTCAACATAAATAAGTGTGATGTATAATCAAGATTGCCATCACCGAAATGTGTATGTGTTTTAATTGCTTGAACATTTAACTTTTGTTCCATGACAGTAATGCTATTTCTTAGTGGCAGGTGTGGGGTGGATGCGGATGCAACTGATAGGGTGCTGCTTTAATCGTCTAAGGCATTCCTACCCACTATTGTTTACTGTAATGCGCTTATTTCCGCCATTGTTAGCCAGCAAATTTCTGTTGCCACACTCCTCTTGCAGGTTTATACCCTAACTCATTGGCAAGTATGCATAACTATGTAGTTATACACTTCCTATCTAACGTTAAGTACCTTTTGGAACGAAATAACAGGCTGGAGCCAGAACAGATATAAAAGTGAGCCTTGGAGGTTGGTCCTGGGATGTAAATACAGGAGAAGGGTTTCGGGTGGGTGCAAGACTAGCCAAGGCTTACAGTGTGACCTGGTGTGCTGTGGAGTATTTTGAAGCCACCAGTGCTATCTTGTGCATGCTCTTGCAACACCACTCTCGTAACATTCCTCACTTTGGGAGGACTCTCATTCACCAAGCCATCTTATGTAACAATGAAAGAGCGGTAGAGGTTCTGACCCAAGTGATAAATCAATATTTTCTCCTCTAATGCTTGTGACTCAAGCCAACGATGTTGAGGCTTTGAAGAAACTGATTTGAAGGGACAGATGTTGATCTCAGTGAGCAAGATGAAAGGGGAAGCTCAGCCGCCATGATATCTGCAGAGGGCGGTTGCCTGGAAACTTTCAAATTGCTTATTGGCGCCGGGGCTGAAATAAACCTGCAGAATAGTGGTCAGAAGGTAATGGAACAATTCGATAAAATCAAAACGGTAAAGAATTTGAAAAGTTGTTGCTTATGAATGCTGTACCTTGATAGTCCTGTTGAGTTTTATAGGACTCAACATCAGGCAGTACAACACAACGCCACAGATTTTGTTCATACATTAATAGGCAGGGGTTCTGATGTGAATGCTTCTGATGCCAATGGATACTCCGTTGATGTCAGCAGCAAGAGAAGGCCACGCTACGCTGTGCGAGCTTTTGATTTCTTTAGGGGCAAAATGCAACATTGCGAATGCAGGACACGAGACAGCACTCTTGCTTCCAACGAAAAGTGTGATACACAAGAAATCTTTTACCACATATTTGTCCCATTTGAGTTCAAATTTTCTGCACCCAAATAGATGTGGCCTCTCTGTGGCTTTAATAGTTTTGTGACATCTGTCCACTTATTTAACAGTGTTAAATTGTTGTTATTTCCTTCACTTTCTAAAAAAAACCCCAAGCGTCCAACAACAACAATGGCGGATGCGAACCAAAAACCAAAGATCTTTACCACATAGGTTTCCACAAAGTCAAATCCACGAAAATCATCAGCCAATTTTCTTTCAAAAATTCACAAACCAACAATCCAAACAAACATCAACATTTTTCAGATGATCAAAAAACACAAAACAAAAGAAAATTGAATGATTAAACAATTAATCGAAAATCCAAACGGAAGCTTTCTCGATCGAATTGCATAATTTACAGCACCTCATCCTGGGGTTCAGGCAACGGAGGGGGGCTGAGCCTTCACTTTGTGGTTACCTGGCTGTTGAACCACCACCGATTGAACAAATTTACAAGATTAGTAACAAAATCGATGAAATTGATTCAGCAAGAACCTGAACTTCTTGAATCAGGCATCGCGGCCGTGACCTAATGTATATTTAAACTAACCTAAATAATAGATTAATTTAAACCAAATTAAACTCGCAAGCGCACGAATCAATTGTAGAAATATATGCAAATACGAGGTCGATCCCCCAAGGATTGCTTTAACACCAATTTAACCGATTAATCATGCTGGACTTAATTAAACAAACAAAAGATAGATTGAGTTGAATAATTGAGTAATTGATTAAGACTAAGATTAACAAGAAAAAGAAAAGACAATTAATTAAAATCAATACACGACATAAGAAGAAATTGAGAAACAATGGAAGTCTAAGGTTATGAATCCACCAACAACAATCCTATTTACTTTTCCTAGAGCCAACTACTATCCAATTCCAATGTTAAGGGTTGTTCTTTCTAAGGTATGAATTAATCCGTGGTCAGACATCATCTCTTGTATCTCTACATGATAATCATATTCTATTGGTTAGGCATACAATTAAACACATAAAAACCCATTAAGTGTAGAAGAATCATGTCAACCAAGTAGGACTAGCTTGATATTGGTCATCCTCACTAGTTTGTCTAATCTTCTTAATCTTAGTTCCACTAAACCTAATTGATTGGTCATCCTCATAGATTTATCTAAATATCTAGATGCAAAATTCCTAAGGTGATCAGTCATTAGAAACTCGAACCTAGAATAAAATACCCACAAAGATTAAAAATATAATCGGATAATAATTAACAAAGTACTTCGCAAATATTCATGTCATGGCTTCATCATAAACCTTAGAAAATAACTTAGTTACACATAAAAATAAAAATAAAAGAAAGATAGAACCTGAAATCAATGGCAAAGCACGTCCCTAAGCTCTTCTTCACAAATTGTGGAGATGGTGAGTGGTAGTATGGTGTGAGTGATATGGATTATGTGGGGGAGTATTCTTAGAGAGAGCTTAGGAACCCTATTTATACTAGAAAAACCCTAAAAGGTCTGGGAGAAACTCTCCTAAAATAAAACAAACTCCTAAACAATTAATGACACTAACTAGGAAAGAATCCTTCTTGGCTTGGGAAAAACGTCATCTGTCTTGCATGCCCGTTTTGGGGTTCGTCTATCTTTTAGAAAAAATTGTAAAAATATGGGAAACGTAGCTTTGTCTCTTATCTTTCCAGGCATTATCGCACGCCACTAGGAAAAATCGGGAAAGCCTTCAAATCTTCATTCTCCCACAGCTGCGTAATTCTGACGGAAAAAACAACTTTTGCGGGAATGATTTGTAAAAATGGAATGAATGGCTTCATGGAAAATTATGAAATTCGGACACAACAATCTTCAGCCTCTTAGCTTCCTTCTCCAATTGGCTTGCATCAAAACTCCTCTGGAAAGTCGAATTATCACAATAAACGTCCTAAGTGTGCATATTGGCTAAAACTGAGAAAAAGAAAGTAATAAGTCTCTTTTTAAAATCAATTCCTTAACAAAACTTAGGGATAGTTAACATGAAAATATGATAAATAATGCACCTATCATGACCCACCTAAAAATGATGAAGGGATTGCTGCAAATCCTTGTAGAAATCGCTTGCAATTGCAGACCTTCGAGCATTCAGAGAAGAAACCATGGAGAACGCAAAGAATAAAAGGGAGGAAAAGGCTTCGAACTCGCGCTCGCGTTCGCCATCGGTTTCATGGGAATTTAGGAGAGGATTTAGTAGAATAGCCCATTTTTAGTGCAGAGTAATCTGTTCGCCAGAATTTGGAAATGGTGGTGGTGGGATGGGAGCCTGGCTTTTCTTTTTGGGTTTGAATTGCAGTAGTTTGGGGATGGAGATGGCAGCGTCGAGGTTTATAACAGAGATACCTCACAGTGTTAAGTTGGGTTAAGTGAGTGAACAAGTGTTACATGATTGGAGGGGTCAGAGAGATGTCACATTTTTTTTAGATGCAGAAAATTTGAACTCCACTCTAAGAGCAAGTTCACTTTTAAAAAATCAAGGACAATAGTCAATTCAATCCACTCAAATAAATAATAATTGTGTAATATCCTGAAAATTTTTAATTATATGAATAAGATATTTATATTTATGAACATGTGGAGGGAATAGGGAAATAAATCAATAAATGGTTAAGTAAATTCCAGTGGGAAAAATGTGAAATTCCGTTCCTGAATTTGAATATTAAAATAATTATTTTGTAGTTGTATTCGTAATTACGACGTATTTATAATTACGGTGGATATTTGTTCAGTAAGTGAAAAGACAAAAAATGCCCCTAGTTGGCTCAACATAATTATACAAGGACGTATTTTATCCTCATACATTTTATTGTATTTCTTGACATATTTGGATAGAGGACGATCCTATGAGCGTAAAGGAGAAAACCGTTCGCGAAATAGAATTATAACAAAGGAGATATAAATCAACAAAGGCAAGGGCAAAATGATCATTTGACCATTAATCTGGAAGGCTCCAGATTTGTTGGAGCAGTCACTTGGTACAGAAAAGCCACGTGTGTGGTTGAGATTGTGGGAGGGGGAAAAAAAGAAAAGAAAATGAGGGAAAGGAGAGACAGGAAAAAAAAAGGGAACAAAAGGAAAGATGAGGAGGCTTCTGGAAGGCCGGAGAGGGAATGGGGGAAACATATGCAATCAGGTGCCAAGAAGTGAAAAAAAAAGAAAAGGATTTTAATCACAAATGGTCCCAGACATTGATCAAACACATCATTTTGGTCCCTGACATTGAAAATCAATAGAAATGGTCCCTGAGATTGTCCACTATCCATCATTTTGGGCCTTCCGTTAAAAACTCCGTTAAGTGCCCCAAAGCTCTTGGCCGGAAGTTTGGGCAATTTTCAAAGCTTCGTAACTCAATTGTTTCTTAACCAAATTTGACCCATAATATATCAAAATGAAGATAGAAAAGTGTAGAATAAGATTATACCTATTTGGGAGTCCAATGGTTGCCGGAGATGGCTGAAAAATAGCCTTAAAGTTGACTAGTCCGAGTGAAAACTTGAAAATTTGCCGGAAACTAGGTAAACTTTAAACTTTCATAACTTCTTCAATACTCAACGAAATCAAGTGATTCAAAAACAAAAATCATACTTCTCGATGAGACAAAGAGAATGATACCTTTTTAGATGGCTAACTAGCCCTGGTTTGGCCGAAAACGGCTTGAAAGTGGCTATCTTGGTCTTGAGTTACCCACTTTCGAGCCGTTTTCCGGCCAAACAAGAGCGATTTAGCCGTCGAAAAAGGTACCATGCTCTTCATATCATCGAGAAGTATGATTTTTTGTTTTTGAATCACTTTATTTCGTTGAGTATTGAAGAAGTTATGAACGTTTAAAGTTTACCCAGTTTCCAGCGAGTTTTCAAGTTTTCACTCGGACCAGTCAACTTTGAGGCTATTTTCTGGCCATCTCCGGCAACCATTGGACTTCAAAATGATATAATCTTATTCTACACTTTCCTATCTTCATTTTGATATATTATGGGTCAAATTTGGTTAAGAAACGATTGAGTTATGAAGCTTTGAAAATTGCCCAAACTTCCGGCGAAGAGCTCTGGGACACTTAACGGAGTTTCTAACGGAAGGACCAAAATGATGGATGGTGGACAATCTCAGGGACCATTTCTATTGATTTTCAATGTCAGGGACCAAAATGATGTGTTTGATCAATGTCATGGACCATTTGTGATAAAAAACCCAAATAAATAAATGATGGGAGTGGAAAAAGTAGGAAAGCTTAACGGCACAAGGAATTCTCCTCCTCATCAAGGTGCTTTCTTTGTCCACTTAATCATTCAATTCATGAATCCCCACTTACCTTTCTTTGATTCGATTGTTTCCGAACCTTTTTCAGAAATATTTCTTGTTATTTTATCGATTTGGGTAATTGGGTGTTTGCGGATGTGGTGAGTTTAGTTTAATTCTAGTGAATCTCTTAGTTTGTACTCTATTCCCTCTAGTGATAGTTTGAATTTGAATGTTTGACACTTTTTGACTTCAAATTAGTTTAAAGGAAAACTAATGAAAATGACTTGAAAACTTTGAGTTTTAACGATAAGGACAAAATAAAGGGTAAAGTGAATAGTACCATAATTGACTTTTTAGTGTAAAAATGTGGTTTTTCGTTAAAGTGAACAGTATCGGGAGCTTCTCGTTAAAGTTCTCGTTTAAAGGAAAACTAATCTCAGTTTAATGGGTGTTTATTGAAGTCTTAGTTTGGTTTTGTACTGCCATTGCTCACCAGGATTAATCTGCATTTCAAGTTCATACTATACTTTGGCTAGATTTGGCAGATTGTGTTTATTTAGGATTGGAAGGCTGGTACTATGTGTGCACAGGCTTATGGTATTCTGCTATACCTGTGCATAATGCTTGTTGGATCTCTTAACATGCGGTACAATGTGCGCAATGGTTATTTTCTCCCTGGCATGAACACAGATATGGGCAGTGAATTGTTTACGTTGTGTTTATATACTTATTTTCTCTTTTTTACTTGATGGGAAAGAGAATGGCAAACAAATGTGTCTGATTGTCTACACTGGCATTTGTTTCTTTTATTGATAGCATAAAGGGGGTTGTAAAATGCTATTCCGCATATCTCAGCTGTTAGTTGAACTCTTTCATATGCATCTTTCATATAAAAAAAATTATCAAGGTGCAGAGAGGAAAGAGAGAGAAGGGTATATACACACACACACACACATATATATATATATATATGTATTATATATCAGAGATGAGATTGAATAATTACAAGAACAAGTTATTGCAGAGCTCCTCCGCTTCCTTTTTCTGTTAATCTCTCTCTATGCCTTCGAGTAATAGAGGCTGTTTTTAGGTTCAGCTTTCATCCTAGTAGGAAAAATGAGAAATCTGCTTCATGCCTCATTGTCTGCAACCGGATTAGAAGAAAGGGATTGATGTTGATCCAAACCATCGGACAAAGCCATGATTTCATTTGCCAAACCTATGGCATGCTAATTATCGATCAAGATTCTCATATTTTCTTTAGTCTTTCCATAGCTACTCTATATTAAGTTTGTAGAACTCATCAGATCCTCTTCTGGTGGTTTATATACGTATGTATATCAGCAAGGATGCATGACTTTTAGACTTTAAATTGGAGATCAGTTCGATTGCACATGTGATAAGAGTGAAGCTATACGACTGTTTATACTAAATATTGTTTCTGATAGCGTATATTTTATTTCTTACTACTTTTATGCAGTGTTAGATTATATGCCCTAGACAAACCAGTGCTCTTCGAACTTTACAGGTGCCTATTTTAAAATATGAAACAATTTGACCTTTTGGGTATAAATGTTGAAAGGGGACATATTGTAATTGCCCTATGTATGAAATATCTATTTAAGGTCTTCATTTGTTTAACATTATCAGACATGTTGCACATGTCTGAAGTTGGAACGAATATATATGTATAAAACTTGAAAGAGTGAAAGGGATGGAATTGTTTCTTATTAAGGATGCTGTATACATATATATATATATATATGTATATGTATATGTATTTATATTCTATTGAACTTACTTGTATCACTGGAATTCATATCATGCATTGCCATAACAGAAGGCATGATTCGGTGAACTACAAATGGCTTGATCCCTACTTAGGGTACGTAGACAGTCTAATGAGAAGATCAGATAAAGCCATAAAATAACTGAGATTAAACTTTATTGAATATTTGTTAAGGAAAGAAAATTTAATTTGGTTAATAACGTAAGGATTAACCACTATTTTAATTTGGCCTAGCATCAGATTTAACTACTGAAGAAAAGTTTTGGGGTGTTACAAATTGACTGTAGTGAATAGTAACTGATTAAGTGCATCTTCGCCCCTAAACTGAATAGCTTAGTCAATTCGTATTAAATATTATTAATTTTTTTTATAAAGTAGTAAAAAAAACTAATGTTATTTTTTATTTCGGCTAGGATTTTTAACCAATCTTGTCACGCCACGTGTCATTATCCGAAAGTACAATTTTGGTGGATATACTATGAGTAGAATTTTAACCAATTCTATAGCGCAATGTGCCATGATTATGTAAGAATCTTATGGATAGATTTTCAATTAGATTTTGAACCAATCCACGTATATAAAAACTTTGGTTGAAAGTATGAAAATATTGAAATGTGGTGTAAGGTGGAAGATTTTGGTTAGGTATTTATAGAAAAAAAAATTGCTTTATTTATTTTGTATTTTTAAACATTTTTTATAAAGTTAATTGATCTAAATCGTTGGATTTCAAAAAGACTGAAATCCAACAGCACAAAATTGGATACATTGCCAATGGTAAGATTTCAGACATTTTTTAAGGCAATAAAACCTGGACCGTTGATCTAGAAATCGAACGGTCCATTTTTTGCCATGTCACAAGCCGTTGGATTTGAATTTCAAAATTTTTTGACCATTGGAAATCCAACTGTTTAGAAAACTAGTTGTTCGAAATCCAACGGTCATCGCCGCATCACGTTGTGTCTGTCCCACATCCCCTTAGTGCGCATGCCCCCCTCTACACACTGTCGGGTAACGCGCCCCCAATCGGGTGTGTATCCCACACCCTGGCTAAGAAAACAATCAGTGCACGTGGCCCACGTCAGCCTAACGTGCACTTAGCTGGGTATTGGGTCAGTGGATTTTCAATTGGGTGACTTGGTTGGCTTCGGGGTGGGGTGGTTTTGTTTTTTTTTTACTTGCTCTAATAGAGATGGAATCCACATGCGTTGATGAGCCTTACATTTATTAGAGAGAGAGGTATAAATGAAAATATAAATACGTGGCATGTATAACTTTATTTTTTAGTAAGACACAAAAGCGTTTAAGATCAGCGGATTATGATATTTGATGATTTTTTTTTATACAACAATGTTCTATATTTAACGAGCGATAATCTACAGTAACACAAATATTCAATAAACATTACACTCACACAAATATTAAAAACAAAAATACACAAATCCAAAATATTAAAATTACACACCATAACTATAACAAGCCTTACATGGAGAGATCCAAAATATTAAAATTACACACTTCAGTGAATAAATATAACAATTATCTTACATAGAGAGATCCAAATATAAAAACATAGCTAGTAGGAAAAGACGACTATTGTTCTAATACATCCAAAACAAGAGGAATGGGCCAGGCATTTTGCTGATAACTAGCTCTCTCCATCTTTCCACTGATATGAAAATAACATTGAAAGAGAAAATAATTAAAAAATATATTAACAAGATACCACTACGGTCTAGTGGTATTCCTCTTCACTTGTAAGTGAGAGGTCTTAGGTTCGATTCTCGCCAAAGACGAATTTGAACCACATTATTGCTAGTCTATTGTGAGGCTAAGCCCACTTCTTCCCCTTTAGATAATATCAATTATTCAAAAAAAAAAAAAAAAAAAGAACAAACAAACAAACATTGATTAGTTGTAATTTGTCTAATTTTCTGTTGCCAATAGTAGTATTTGTAATTTTTCTGTGTATTTTGTATTTGAGCAACATCAACAACTCCTATATTATATATACGCAAATCATATTTAGTAAAATATGGAACACGTGTGGTGTAAAGGTATTATTCGAGTGTATTGAAAAAATATATATGTATAATACGCGTATTAATAATTTTGAGGCCAGAAACATACTCTAAAAAGGATAAACATGAATTAATTAAAATGATTTTTCTTTATAGAAAGAAAGCATAAATCACTTAGGCTTTAAACTAACCCTTGGTTAAAATCTAAAATTAAGTTTAAAACTTACTCAATCATTCTCCAATGGTTATGCCTAAAATAAATTTTGGGTTGAAACCTAAAATTTAGGCAAATTTAACCCATAATTTAGGCCGGGGTTAAAAGGTTGGCCCACCAAAACTTAGGTTTTAAACGAACCTAATTATTCTCCAATGACTGGGTCTAAAATAAGTTTTGGGTTAAACCTAAAACTTGGGCAATTTTAAATTTTTAAAAGATATTAAATCCAACGGCTAACATTGAATGTGATCAAATCTAACTTAAAAAAAAGATCTAGCGGTCTAAAATTAATCCAATGGCTAAAACAATTAGAAATATTAAATTCAAAATTCATCCAAAAACTTTATAAATACTTGTTTCATGGGGTATGTTTAGTGAATATTTTACTTTTATCAGAGTCTAAATATTTTTAAGTTAAAATATTCATACGAATAAAATATGATAATCTACATAAATTTTATTTTGAAGAAAGTTACCAAAAAAAAACAAACCTAAATTAATTATTTAATAACCTCGCGTTAAAGTTTTAACCCAAACCCATAATAGTAAAAATTTGTTTATATGTTAAAATCTAAATTATTTTAAGTTAGAGATGATTTTAGAATGATTCTTCAGAAAAAGGTTAATATGTCCTACACATATAAATCAAGAAATGGTAATTTCGAAAAAAAAATTATAAGAAAAAAGCAATAAAGTATGAACAAACTTTGAATACCCAAATATTAGTAGTTTCCCGCCATATAGTTCCAAAATAGAACGCAGATGTCAGTTATGACATGGATCGCGCGGTCCCAGTTGTCGGCTATGACATGGATAACTTGGTCCCAGTTGTCAGATATGACATGGATAACCCGATCCCAGTTGCCATATATGATCTGAATCGCCCGGTCCCAGACATTTCGAAATCTTAGGTTAAGCAACAATAGGACCGCCAGAAGAGGATTGAAGGAATACAGCATTGGATTATAAAACTGGGGTGCAAGGATGCCACGTAGGGCGAGCCAATAGGTAGCCCACACTAAGCCAAGCCCTACCCAGATAACGAAGCGGTATTGAAGTCGGGCGGAGAGGACAGAAAGTCCGAACCAAACAACAGAGAGCGCTGCCGTGGCCACGACAGAGAAAATGTAGAAAGGGGGAAGGCATGGACAGTTATTCGGTTTGCAGACGCAACTAGTTTCATCGGCGGAGGGAGGTTTGACAAAATAGCTCGGATTCACCCCGAGGGCAAACAGAATTGTAGCTAAGGCCAAGTGGATGGCCAGAGTCTCGGTTAGATATGGTTGCGGATATGGAGGCAGATTTGGAGGAGGGTTTTGATTTTCATGGTCCGCCATAGTGGTGGTTAAAAGAGGCAGCTGGGCGCAGAAGGAGAGACTGAGAAATGAGAGTTGATGTAGCGGTGAGGATGACCTGCAAAGGGTTTGATACCGAATTGAGATACCTATGATCCCGACAAAAGCGCCATAGTGTGCACTTTGCTGTCGACCCCCCCCACTCAATGATATTTTTGGACGAGGAGCAGTCAAAATTGTGGGCGCATGGGGTCCATCTCATGAGAAAATCCCTACTCTCCAGCATCAATAATGATGTGGGAACAGATGGATGGCTGATTTACATGGGCCGTTTGATGCACATCCTACGGCTGTTAATTAATTTTTCTTTTTAATGGTTTTCACGGCAAAAATTCTGTGTCTTTCCTCTATCTCCACTCGCCCACTTCCACATCAAAAGGTTCGAAACTTCAACAGGAGACACTGGTTAATCGATATGGTTATATGCACATCCTACGGCTGTTAATTAATTATTCCTTGTAATGGTTTTCACGTCAAAAGGTCTTTCTCTTTCCCCTCCTTTCTCTCTCAATTCCACATCAAAAAGTTCAAAACTTTAGGACTAGGAATCAAAGGGCCGAGTTAATTATTTTTTCTTTCTAATGATTTTCACATAAAAAAAGTCCTCTCTCTCTCCTCTCTCAATTCCACTTCAAAAAGTTCAAAACGTTAGTAGAAATCAAGGAGGCATAGTGTCTATCCTCCTAATACTATGCCCTTTTCATTCCCTTTTATTTATGCGGTCACGGTTAAATCACATTAACATTTTATATTCTTATTACTTTTTATCTTATTATCTTTATAAAAAAATCAATATAAAGGAGGGCAGACAATTTTTCTTTTTAATGATTTTGACATCAAAAAGTCTTATCTCTCTCTTCATTTCACATCAAAAAGTCTCTCTACTTTACCTGTTCTCTCTCCAATTCCACAAAAGTCTCCAATTGAGGAGGAGAAGAGAAAGGAGAGAGATAGAATTTTTAAAATATAGGTAATAACCTTGTAATTTCATAAAGGGTTTTTATCACAAATAGTCATTGAAATTGAAAATGAATCTATGTCGTCCCTGAATATTACTGCTGAAAATCAATGTGGTACTTCCGTTAAATTTTCGTCAAAACTTCTGTTAATGGCTGACATGGAACATGTGGGACCCAATATAATTAAATATTCCTAGCTACTCCAACTGGTTCTCGCCGAACAACGTCCACCATTGCGAGGTCCGATTTCTCCCTCCGTCTCCAGGGCAGCTGTTGCCATGTGAGCACCCAAGAGGCTGTGACTTGTGAGCACCCAACCCAAGCACCAAGCCACCATCTTCCCCACTATGTTTTGCGAAAACACACAATCCTTGAGAGACCAAGAGGAAGGAAAGAGAGAGAGGTTGAACTCATGGGTTGGTTTCTTGCATGTTTTTGTTCTTCCAAAGACAAAAAAACGCAAGTGTAATCAGAGGGAGTAATCAGGATAGCAGGGTGGTGTGTGGAAGGGATTACCGGATTGGGTCGGAGGGGGAATCTGTTCTTTTTTTTCATTTTTTTTTTCATTTTCAAATTTATTTAAAAGATGGTGGTTGTTTGGATTTGCACGAATTTGGATTTGGATTTGCAGGGAGGGAGGAAGGGTGTAGGAATTTGGATTTGCAGGGAGGAAAGAAGGGTGCATGGATTTGGATTTACAGGGACAGAGGAAGGGGCCAGGGAGGGAGGAGGGGTGCAGTGGAGTAGGGTGCTCACTCAATCTCGAGGGACCCTAACAACACCACAACTGAGCTCGACGTCGTGAACATGGCAGCAGCTGCGCTGCAGACGGAGGGAGGAATCGGACCTCGCAATGGTGGACGTGGTTCGGCGGGAACCAGCTGGAGTAGCTGGGAATATTTAATTATATTAGGTCCCATATGTGCCATGTCAGCCATTAATAGAAGTTTTGACGGAAATTTAACGGAATGACCATATTGATTTTCAGCAGTAATATTCAGGGACTACATTTATTGAGTTTCAATTTCAAGGATCACCTTGATTGGGTGTGTCAATATCAGGGACTATTTGTGATAAAAACCCTTTTATAAATATACATAAGTACGAAATTATTGGTACATAAATATACATAAGAACAAAAATATAAATAAAAAAATGTATATACATACACAAATATATGTCGAGAGAAAGAAATGTATATATATCCATGACCATGCTTTGAACCACGTGGTCGTGGGTTTGATTCCTTCATACGGTGCCAAATGTTGATGTACAAAATCAATAAGACTTTGGAACAACATAAAGCATTCAGTTTGTGACTTTCGCAAGGTTGCTCCGGTCACCTGGTGAGGATAATATGTACAAAGATAGAAATAGGAAAGCAAACACAAGATATACGTGGTTCACCCTAAGTTGGCTACGTCCACGACGGTAGAGGAGGGTCCCGTACATGGTATTAGAGAATAATCTTCTTTTATAGTTGAGGAGAGTCTCTTGCTTTCGTTCACGGTCCATGTGGGAATCTAGGAGCTTGATGCGTGTCATCTTATGATTGGCCTCCTAGTTGAAGAGAAACTCTTGTGCTTCAACATGGGTGCCTCCACACAAGTCCTTCAATGGGTTTCTGACAGTATGAATTTGACCGGTGCTTTGTAGTTTCGAAATTGATCATGAGATATGGTACAAACAATGTAGATACTAGATAAACATCTCTTAATGTAGATACTAGATAAACATCTCTTTGTATGTACATCACCTTGAAGAGGATTAATAAATTGTTAAGTGTAAACGCACTGGACAGATCTGCATTTTAATTCGACCAAAAAAAAAAAAAAAACCAGCATTTTAAACTCAAATTATAAGGAATAGAATAGTCAACTAGCAGTATATGGTACATCGGTTTTATATAAAGTCAAAAGATCAAATTAGTATTCAATTTTACACCTGTTGTAAACTTTTCTAGTTTATGTGTGATTGTATAAATCTTAGATTAGATTTGATTCTAGTTATCATTTACTATATGGACTTGTATTCCTTGGGGATGAAGGATTTTCTTCTCTCTCTCTCTCTTATTACTACAAATAAAGACACTACGTAGGGGTGAGAATATAGATTTCTCTCTACAATTCTACGAACACATCTATCTCAATCTCTCTACCCTAGCCGTCAGCCCTCTTCTTCTTGTCAGATAAAATAGGCTACAACACATTATCAGCACGCTCCTACCGCTGCGCTTAGGAATATGACGTTGAAGCATTTTCTGCATCAAACCAGTTCATCCATATCATCACGCAATCAGGTTCTTCCAAAACAACGGTTTTTATCTTGATATTTTTACAGCCCTGATAGCATGAACATTCACCATGATGCATGACCCAACTTTACGTTTTGCGAATTTTAGATTCTACATAAATTGTGTATGCATTATAATCATAATTGTTGAATTATGTGAACTGATATTGCCATGAATTGCATCAAATATATGTCCATGCATTAAAATATTTGAATTATATATGAATTGAATTAAAAAAAAAAATTGCAATCAAGAAACTTAAGGGTTCGAACCTTTGACCTCAATCACCCATCCATGTAGATGCCCCCTCCCCCGAGCCAAGAATCCAGACTGGAGCTTCTGCTCCTAGCCTAAAACCTAGAACCCGACACCCAGAAGGTGTCGCCACCCTTCAGCCACTGTGCTGCATGGCCTGCAGCCATGCCCAGCCACCTCAGCTACCTCTCTGACGACCTGAAGATCATCCATGGTGTCCCTTGGTTGAAGATTCCTTCAAATCTCATCGGATTTCTCGAAATTTCGATTTTAATTTCTAGGGTTTTGGTTGAATCGTTGAGATTTCCCAATCTCCAATTCGTAATTGTGGTAAAAACACCCAACAAGGGTGCCTCGAGTCCCCCTATCCAAGAATTGGCCACCTGCAGTGGCGGCCCCGGTGACCTTCTCTGACGACACCTTCTAGCTCTGCTAGGACTTCTTGGTCCAATCCGACCCCAGTTTGGGCCTGGTATGATCTCGGGCCAGAGAAAGATTTTTTTCTTTGGGCTTGTTTTTCTGAGCCCAACTCGACCATATATATATATATGAAATTTAGGCCCTCCTACAGCAGCCCGCCAACTTGGCTTGACCCAATTCTCGACACCAGCCCATACGACTTTGGTGTCCCCGTGTCCCCACCACACCTGATCCCAGCCTGTAGCTGGTGATCTAGTACACTAGCTAGCATGCGACACACCCGATCCGTGCCATCTCTGATTGGGCCTGCAGCCTAGCCAAGCATAACCAAACCCAATTTTTGGGCCTGGGCCGCACGGCTTCTGTCTACTCAACCCATCCGTGGGCTTTGATCCTTATTTTGGGCCTCGAGTTATTTGCCTAATTATTTTAGGCCCAATGGGTTTTATATTTTTCACCCACACTTTAAATCTTGGCTCGAAGTCCAAATAATTAATTCAATACTAATTTTAGACCTGAAGTTCTATTTGCATATTTTCTTATTGCATATTTTTGTGTATATATTTGTGTATGCCTGCATAAACATATGAACCTGAAGTTCATAATTATTTCGAAACCTGAAGTTTCTCAAAACATGCATTGTTTGAAAACTTGAAGTTTTCCTTAAAAACATCACCCATGAAAACCCGAAGTTTTTCATGTGAATTTAACCAATACATGTCTATTAGAACCTGAATGCTATACTCCTATGTGAATGGATTGATTTTTTCTCCATTACACTAACCACATGTTGTCCATCTATTTTGTGATAGGAACATGTCGAATTTGAACAAACTCGACTTCATCGCTTTGGAGGTCTCTGGAAAGAACTACCTCAAGTGGGTCCAAGATGTGAAGTTTCACCTCACTGCAAAGAATTTGCGTCCCACCATTGAGACGGACAATCTGGTGGGCGAAGCTGAGAAAGCCACTATTATGATCTTCATCCGAAGACATATTCATAACACCTTGTAAACCGAATACCTTGCTGATGAGGATCTACGTGCAGTATGGGTCACTTTGGCTGATTGTTTTGATCACCAAAAGGACATCTTCTTACCTGAAGCAAGACATGACTGTCAACATTTGCGTTTTGAAGACTTTAAGTCTGTGAATGAATATAATTTTGAAGTTTGTCGAATCCGATCACTTCTCAAGTTTTGTAATGAAACTTTGACCGAAGAGGATCTCTTGGAGAAGACCTATTCGACCTTCTCTGCTAATAATAGTGTCCTGCAGTAACAATATAGAGCTTAAAAGTTCACCAAGTTCTCGGATTTGATATTTGTTTTACTTCTTGTTGAAAAGCAGAATCAGTTGTTGATGAAGAATCATCAAGCTCGACCTACTGGGGCGACTGCTGTGCCTGAAGCACACTATAGCACAAACCAATGCCCAAAATAACAAAAAATGCGTGGTAGGGGCGGCCAAAAGCCACCCAGCCAAGGTCAATAGAGTCAAGGCCCATCTAAGGGAGGAAACAAAGCCCAGAAGCGCCCAAACCTCGCTCCCAAGGCCTCGAACTTCAAGAATAAGGGCAAAGCACCTGCAACAATGGATGCGAATATGTGCTATCGTTGTGGTTCAAAAAACCATTGGTCCCATGTTTTCCGAGCTCCCCAAAAGGTCGTAGCTAAATATCATTCTTGTCGTCAGAAGTTTGAATCAAATTTTGTGCAAGTGGACGAATCAGAGAGTACAAAAATGGAGGTTTCTGAGTTTCAAAAAGATACTACCCCTATGGAAGATTAGAATCTTAGACATAGACTTATTTTTTTAGTTGAAATAAGACAATGGGGCTTGTAACGCTCCGCCCCCGAAATATTTATTTTCGAGAAATCATTCCAATGATAGGCCCGATTTAAACTCTTATTTAATTTACTACCATTAAACACTATTCTTTAATTAAATTTCCTTAATTATTCATAGAATTTATAACCAAGATTACTTATCAACAACATACCTTTATAGTTTAATTTATCTCAAATTTCTTCATTTAAATCAAATTCCCAACAAGAGGTCAAAACTCAATTATTTAACAACCATTAATCATGATTCTTTACTTTAAGTGCCTTAGTTGCACCCATGATCCATAGTTATAATTTTCTTACCAAATGTACCATTATATTTCCATTTTATCACCATTTCCTTTTATGGATTAATTTCCATCCTAAAGATTTATTCTTGAATCATTTAAGGCTGCATCTAACCCTGTTAGACTGCCTACGTACCCTTAAGCGGGATCAAGCCTTTTGTAGTTCATCATTCCACTTCCTAACCCATTTCCGTTCGACATTTAATGACCAAAAATCGTTAACCAGGTACAAACAAGTGAATCACACCAATTGAATATTAAATATGGATTCAGAACATCAAAATTAGTGTAAAAAACAGCAGCATCGACCCACTGGCCACACGCCGCCGCGGGTGGCAGTCGGCCGCCCCGACTCACCGCAAAATTCAACTATTTTCAAAAATTACCAAATTTTACAGGGTTTTAGATCTCAATGAGTGGAGCAAATTTCATACATGCGGCCAAGTCCAATTTGGCCGGAAAACACCTTAAATTGGCCACGAACCGCCAGAAACCCTTGTTTTTGGGTGTTCTTGATTCGACTCCAAAACAACTCCGACGCCCCAACCAATGCATGGGCTTTGTTCCAGGCCTCAAGGGGAGTCTAATAGTAGTGGTAATTGGATGAAATCATTTCAAAATTTGGTGGATCTCGGGCAAACACCGCCGCAACCCCCCGTGCGTTTTTTCCCATTTCAAGGTCAAATCTCATGATTTTTTGGGTGTAATAGGAAGAGGAAAGGTCATGGAGGGTTTTCCAAGTGGTGATTTGATGTGATTTGCCAAAAAAATGGGCGAAAACCCATCGGAAAAGGCAAGGGAACCGACCGGGACGGGTCACCAAGTTGCGGGTCAGGGATCTCCCGCTTCCCCTTTCTCTCCTTTCCCCTCCCCTGATTCCTTCTTCCTTTTCCTCATTTCTAATCTTTCCTTTCCATCACAATCGTCCATTTTCTTTTCATCTTTCATCCCAGCCACACACGTGGCACAACGCATTGGCTCCAATTTTTCTAGAGCCTTCTAAAATGGAATAAAATTACTAAAATATCCCTAAATTTAAACGTTAACAACTTCTTCATTATAAACTTCAAACTTCATAAATTTCCAAACTTATTCAAAAATATAAATTGTGACCTCTAATGGTCTATGGATTTTAAATAATAAATTTCCAAACTTCAAACTTCAAACTTCATAACCTGTTTAATTTAAAACTAAACTCAAATACATTAATATAATTTCTCGAAAAATAACAAAAAATCTCAAAAATACAAATACGGAAATTATAATAATTTCTGGAAACAAAACATTAAAATTTCCCAATTCTATTTCCATAACCATAAATCGATTTGTTTTTGATTTTCTCCACATATTCATAATTATGAATATCTAATTCATATATTTAAATTTTCAGGGTATTACAGGGCTGAATTCCACATAGTGGCCGAACCCTCCTTATGCTTTTGGTTAAATTTTGAACAATTTTTTTCCTTTATACTTGGATTATTTGTTGGTGATTTGTTTTTGGATATTAAATTTTTAATTAATTACCATCCTTGAATAAATAAAATTATTTGAATTGATATTTATTTTAAGAACTTTTATGCATGTGACCGATTCAAATTAATTTTTCATTCTAGGTATGACTAGTAGGGAAGTTAGTTGTTTGGCAGATAGTGCAACCATGCACACCGTTTTGCGTGAACGTATCTATTTTACTAACTTCATACCTAAGAATGCACCTCTGACAACCCTCTCAGGCCCATCCAACCTGATTGAAGGATACGGTAAGACACGTATAATGTTGTCCAATAGTGCAATCTTGACCATTGATGAGGCACTCTATTCTCCACGTTTTGGAAGAACGTTGTTAAGTTTCAAGGACATTAGACATAACAATTAACACTAGAGATAACAATTAACACGTTGAAACCCATGTAGAAAACGGAGTTAAATTTCTGTGCATAACTTCCTACGAGTATGGCTAGAAGCGTATTCTAGAAAAGATGAAGTGTATCATGAGTGGTCTGTATACTTTGACCATACACACCATAGAATGCCACTATGTGGCCGACCCTACCTCTGGGACCGCGCACGAAATTACACTTTGGCATGACCGGTTGGGACATCCTGGATGAATAGCGATGCGCCTTATCCTCAAATCATCACACAGGCATCCACTAACTTGAAGTTTAGGTTCGATTCAAGAAATCGCATGTCAAACATGTTCAATGGGAAAGCTTATCATTAGGCATTCTTATGACAAGATTCGTTTGAATCATCCCATTTTTCTACAATGGATTCAGGGGGACATTTGTGGACCGATTCACCCTCCCTGCGGACCATTTAGATATTTTATGGTTTTGGTTGATTCTTCCACACGTTGGTCACATGTGTGCTAGTTGTCCACAAGGAACGCTGCATTCTCCAAACTGTTGGCTAAGGTTATCAAGCTCAGGGCTCACTATCATAATTATCCGATCAAATTTATTCGATTGGATAATGCTAGAGAATTTACATCTAAAACTTGTGATGACTATTGCATGTCGGTTGGGATTGAAGTTAAACATCCTGTACCCCATGTTCACACCCAGAACAGCCTGGCAGAGGCATTCATTAAGTGCTTACAAATGATTGTTTGATCGTTGGTCATACGTACCAAGCTCCTGATCGCTGCTTGGGGCAATGCAATATTACACGTAGCAAAGTTAGTCCGCCTGAGGCCTGTTGCGACACAACCATATAACGCCATTCAGTTGGTTACTAGATACGAACCTGACATATCACATATGTGCGTTTTTAGTTGTGCGATCTATATGCCGATTTCGCCGCCCTTACGTACAAAAATGGGGCCTCAGCGAAGGATGGGAATCTATGTCGGATATGATTCTCCTTCAATTATTCGTTACTTAGAACCTTTGATAGGCGATCTATTTACTACTCGTTTAGCGGATTGTCACTTCTATAAGACATTGTTCTCATCGTTAGAGGGAGCTAAGAACGTCAACGTTCTTGAAGAACGACACGAATTATCTTGGACGACTCCTACTTTGTCTCATTTCGATTCCCACACCGCTCAGTCTGAAACTGAAGTACAATGTATATTAGATCTCCAGAGCATAGCTCAGAGCATGCCACATGCTTTCATCGATCTAGCGTGAGTGACAACATCACATATTCCAGCTGTGAATACGCCTACAAAGATGGATGTACCAAATGTACGACACACTTCCCTCCTGGAGCCCCGGGATGCCACTTTGGCCTATCCATGTATATTAGCAGCTAGCCAATCATCTGCCCCTACACAAAAGTGTGGCAGACCTCTTAGTTCAAAGGACTCACACCCCTGAAAGAGGAAAACCACGACACAAGGTCCCGAAAAGCCTACAGTGAATCCGACTGTCGCTTACTCATTCTATCCAACTCATGAGGAAATTCTCGATTACGGAAGCGTCCTTGAAGAGACGAATCATCCTCCCGAGAATCGTGAGATTTTGGTCTATTATGCTAGCTTAGATTATGTTTGGCATAGAAATAAGATGATCGTCGACGATGTATTAGCATTTGCAGTAGCTACTAAGATCATGTTAAGCGATGACATTGAACCGCGTTCCGTTGATGAATGTCGACGTAGAACTGATTGGTTAAACTGGAAACAAGCAATCCAAGTCGAACTCGATTTGCTTGCAAAATGTAAGGTGTTTGGACATAGAGCTCATACTCCTCTACATGTGAAGCCCATTGGCTACAAGTGGATTTTGGTTCGGAAGCGTAATAAGAATAACAAAATTGTGCATTACAAGGCTCGTCTTGTTACGCAAGGCTTCTCACAACGCCCCGGGATTGATTATGACGAAACTTATTCACCCGTCATGAATGTGATTACTTTTCGCTTCCTTATCAGTTTGGTAGTTTTCGAAAAACTGAATATGCAGCTGATAAACGTAGTAACTACGTATCTCTATCGGGATCTTGATACGAAAATTTACATGAAAGTTTTCGAAGGACTTACATTGACTGGATTAAATATTTCTAAACCCCGAAGCACGCTCTCAATTCGGCTGAGGCTTTCATTCTACGGTTTAAAGCAATATAGAAGAATGTGGTACAACCGTTTGAGTGAGTATTTGACTAGTCAAGGATATGTGAACAACGAACTATGCCCATGTGTGTTCATTAAGAAGTTACATTCTAGATTTGCGATTGTTGCAGTATATGTCAATGACATGAATCTCATCCGAACTCCTGAAGAGCTCGCGAGAACTGCCGCGCACCTGAAGTCGAAATTTGAGATGAAAGATCTAGGTAAGACTCGATACTGTCTCGGTCTCGAGATAGAGCATTGTTTGGATGAAATCTTAGTTCATCAATCGAACTACACCCAAGAGGTGTTGAGCTGCTTCAATAAGGATAAAGTGAAGCATTCGAGTACTCATATGGTCGTTCGATCGCTAGATGCAAAACGAGATCCCTTCTGTCTGAAAGAGGATGATGAAGAGATTTTGGAGCCTAAAGTTCCTTATCTAAGTGCGATAGGCACTTGATTGTACTTAGCTCAATGCACTAGACCCGACATCTCCTTCACTGTCAATCTTTTGGCAAGATACAATAATGCACCAACATGCAGACACTGGATTGGCGTGAAAGACATCTTCCGCTACCTTAAGGTTACTACAGATTTAGGCTTGTTCTATCCATACGGATCCTCAAGTGATGCCGCACTCTCTGCTTCTCGAGTCGATTCTTACCTTGTTGGTTATGCTGACGCAGGATACTTATCTAATCTGCACAAGGCGCATTCTCAAATGGGTTATGTCTTTACCGTTGGAGGCACCGTAATTTCTTGGAGGTCAACTAAACAGACCTTAATTGCTACTTCGTCTAACCATGCTGAAATTCTCGCCTACATGAAGTAATTGGGAATGCTTTTGGTTGAGAGCAGTAGTGGGCCATATTTGAAGGTTATGCGACCTTTACCCCGTCATAGATGTCCCGACGACAATTTATGAAGACAATGCAACATGCATCGAACAGCTCAAGAAGGGTTACATTAAATGAGACAACACCAAGCACATTGTGTCGAAGTTCTTTTTCTCACATCAATATCAAGAGCATCAGAAGATTGAAGTCATGCAAATCCGTTCACAAGACAATCTGGCCAACCTCTTTACCAAATCACTGATGAAGACGACGTTTCAGAAGCTTGTTCAAGGAATTGGTATGCGTAAACTTTCTGAGTTGTAACAATTGCTAGTTCTCTTTGGAATTGTGTCAAACTCAGGGGAAGTGTCCTGAAGTATACTTGTTTAATCTTAATATACTTTTTTTCCCTAGGATTAGGAGCATTTTTCCCACTGGGTTTTTACTACCTAACTAGGTTTTAACGAGGCACCTACCTTAGGCTAGTCATATCCCTGATGACGTCCCGTAGACGTTTCTTTTGACTTTGCATTGCTCACGCAGCCTTAGGGTTTTTTAGTGAGACTTACTTCTTTGTGCAAGTTCCTACCTCATTGAGAATAAGCGTTGTTCCTTAGATCAGTGTCGATGAGTCGACTTCCTCAACTTCTGCATGATGCTGAATTTACCTTGAGTATTTACACACTCAAGGGGGAGTGTTGTAAACTTTCCTAGTTTAAGTGTGATTGTGTAAATCCTAGATTAGATTTTATTCTAGTTATCCTTTCCTATATGGACTTGTATTCCTTAGGGATGAAGGATTTTCTTCTCTCCCTTATTACTATAAATAAAGGCACTACGTAGGGGGGAAAATATAGATTTCCCTCTACAATTCTACAAACACATCTCTCTCAATCTCTCTACCCTAGCCGCCGGCCCTCTCCTTCTTGTTAGATAAAATAGGCTACAACAACACCCAATTTTTAATAAAAATTAATATTATTTTGGACGAGTACAATTTAATTATGGTTCCGTAATATCTAAAATGTTATTCTTACTACTTATTTTTATATCATCTCGCTAATAGAGATAAAACCCATACATGTAGACATATGCTATAACTATTAGAAAAATAGTACAAACAATAATATACATAGGTGAAAAGTATAGTATACAGATCCTCTCAGGATCTAAAAAAACGGAGCCTAGAGATCAAATGATCTGGGCCGTTCAAATTTGATCCAATAGCTACAAACAGGAAGCCCTCTAAAAGTTATAATAATTGTAGCCGTTGAATCAAATTTTAACGATCTGGCTCATTTGATTCATATGCTCCGTTTTTTTAGATCCAGAGAAGATATGTACTCTTGTAATATGACATGATTTAGAAAGACCGTGTACGAAAGCTGCCAACTCTGCACCGCCCAACACAACATGAAGCATCCAAAACATTTGTTTATGAAAAATGTTAGAAAGACCGTATATGAAGAAAGATGCTTTATAGTTTATCCCTTGCATAAAATCACAGCTTTGTATTCTTCTCAGATAAAGTCCCAATTAGATTAATGCTTAAATTAAATATCAACCTTACTATTTATCCGTAATATAAAGTCATAAAATCTAAGAAAGAATTTACGTAATTTAATATCAAATTTAATGTGCATTCATAATTAAATACAATGACAATGCACGTATAATCAATTTTCTAAAAGATACTAGCCAATTGCGAGTCTAAGCTCATCCTCCTTCTAGTATAGATAATATCGTATGTTCAAAAAGAAAAAAAAAACTATATGGGTTCTAAAATACACTATGCGTTAGTCAGATGGCGAACTAGGGCCTAGCGCCTAGGTGGACTACGTGAATTTAAGTAAATATATTATATACCGTATGGATAAGTGTCTGATTATACTTAAAAAACAAATAATTTCATTATGATACATAAATTGTAAAATAAAATAACATATAGACTATAAAGTATTAGAACATAATGAAAACATGGGAAATAAGCATATCATGCATTCATCCAAGTATTCAACTAGTCTTAATATAATTTATTAAAAAAATAAAATGCAAAATGAAAGTTATATATTTTCTGTCTAAGTGAGAGTCCCGACTCAAGTGAGTGTCTAAGGTGTCTGGGCGGGCCAGTCGGATAACTAAGCAGGTCCAGACACCCTTTCTTAATTTTCAAGCGCCGATGGATTAATTGAGGCAGTGGTTAGCCGCCTAACGCCTAAGAAGCACTGTAACTCCCCGCCCCGAAATATTTATTTTCGGAAAATAATATTGGTGATAGGCCGAAACTAAACTCTTGTTTAGTTTATTACTATAAATCCCGATTTATTTAATTAATTTTTTCTTTTCCTCTTCACTTTCCTAATTCCCCACATTAAATCTATGTCCATCCTTTTATTACCAAAACATAAGGTTAATACTCAAATTATTTACCAAATTCCTTTTCTTAGTACCAATACTCAACAAAGGATTTATCTCGATTATTTATGGCTGCATCTAACACTGTTAGACTGCCTACGTACCCTTGAGTGTGATCAAGCCTTTCGTAGTTCAATATTCATTCTTTTATCCATTTCTGAATCCATGTTGACCAAAAGTCAACTCATCTATCAATGGTAGGGTCCACAACCCTACGTAATTCGATCCGAAAGATCCGCCCATCGGATTTTAGATCTGTAAATTCCTAAGGTCCACATTATGCTTATAGAACAACATCTTAAATTCTCACCCCGATCCAACGGTCGGATCTCCGCCAATTACTAGGATTAGGTGGCGGTCGACAATTTATTTTACAAACTTAGAAATACAATTCGGAAAGATCCGTATGTCGGATTTCCGATCCGTCAGTTCCTAATATCCTTAAATATTACGTTCTATAATACAGAGTCTGGTGACGATCCAGCGGTCGGATCGTTAATTCAAATAATAATCAAGTAATGCACCTTAATAAAACTAGGTTCACAATAATCAAATCACATACTATGGGAGTCAAATATGAGATCAAGATATCAATTTAACGTAAAATAGCATCAGCGGCCCACTGGCCACATGCAGCCGCAGGTGGCGGTCGGCCACCTCGACTCGCTGGAAAAATTCAACTATTTTAAAAAATTACCAAATTTTACAGGCAAGTAGATCTCAGTGAGGGGAGTAATTTTCATACATGTGGCCAAGTCCAATTTGACCGGGAAAGGCCCCAATTTCACTCAAACTCGTCGGACACCTTATAAATAGGTGGCTTCGATCCATCACCTCTGGTGTTCCACCGCCCCTATAGTTGTTTGGGCTTTGTTCCAGACCTCAAAATGAGTAGTTTGATGGTGGTGGTCGACCGTACTACCTTAAAAAATAGAGGAATTTGAGTTGTACCCCCACGAACCCGCCGGTGAGTTTATCCCGAAATCAAACCCATTTAACTCGGTTTTTTTATGAAATTGGAAGAGGAAGGGGTGCTAGGTCAATTCCAAGTGGTGTGTGGCTTCGAATCGCCGGAGAAATCGCCTAAAAAGCAAACCTGTAAACGGGTCGGGTTTATTGGGTTTGGGTTGGGTTCAACCCAACTCGTTAATTTAATGGGTCACCCGAACCCAACCCGTTAAGCTAATGGGTCACCCGAACCCAACCCGTTAAGCCTAATAAGTCACCCGTTTCACCCATTCCACCCGTTACCACCCGTTAACAATTTTTTTTGCAGGGCAATGCTGTATTCAACATCACCAAGATGTACCGCCCAATTACATCGCTACTTCAAGGAAGAATTTGCATATCGAACACCCAAAAATCTGCAACACACCCACAAAACACAATTATTTTAGAATAACAGAACAAGATTTGGCTTACTGGACTAAATTAAAAGCACAAAATACAATTATATCATATTCTGTTTTAGTGCCACGCAATGTCCTAATACTTTTAAGGCCAAGCCTGATAAAAGTTGGAAGCATGATTAACAAGGAGTGATAAAATCAGACATTACTCTATAATTCCACATTACACAACAGATTACAAACTCAATATGCATTGCAGGACATGTCGAAATTCGAGTGAGAGTCAAAACCCAATCAAAAGAAGAAAAGGGTTGAAAAATGTCATTGAACACAATCAAACTCAACCCAGTACAACAAATTCAAATATACAAGGATGCTGGAAGTAGTGAGAGTCTATTCATTTGCCCCAATAGAAAGAAAAAACTAGATAAAGAAGTGAAATTTCCATTAGTTTTGATACCAAATGAACAATAAAAGTAAGCATTAATCTTGCACAATCCATCCTAATTATTAAACATCACAGAAAATATCTTTAAAAGAACAAGTGAAAATACATGGGATTATCAATGGGTTAAAAAGTAACAATAAGTATGAGAAAATGGGTTAAAAAGTAAGGAACACCCGTGCACGAAGACCTCTCAAGAAAGAGTGAATTAATGACTTGTGCAGTGTGATATGGTCATACAAATTGTCAGTCTTGGTTGCTCATGAAATAACACATGGGATTATCAATGCCCGTAATCTAGATGCGCATAGAGACATCAAATAACACAGCCAAGCTTGAAAAGTTATAAGCTTGGTTGCTCATGAAATAATACATGGGATTATCAATGCCTGTAATCCAAGGATGAAAAAGCAATTCCATCAACCATATAAATACATGAAAGACGAAAGAAAGATATGCAAAACCCTACAATGACTAAACCATGCTATGCAACTTTACAACATCTTACTTTGTAGAAGAGAAATAATAGAACTCAGGACATATTTGAAAGCAAAACCTCGAAAACCAGTCTAATTACGAGGTTGTGATCGCCATGAAACTGACAATGTAGGTTTCATTCTTAATACACCAACTTAAAGAAAAGCTCTTTACTCCACAAACAAGCCAGAAACCATCTGAACTCCACCATATGAAGAGTAGGCAAACATATAGCTACTGTATACCTAGCAAGGAGAAGGCATTCAGTAAGATAAAACAACATACACCTCAACTGTATACCCGGCAAAAATATAGTGAACAGCTTGCAAAGAAAAAGCAAAAGCAAACGCTCATCGTCATCAAATACAAACCCAACAGATTAGGCAGACCGAAAAGGGACAGACAGACTGCAGCCATCAACGTCAAAACCCAGTCCATGATGAACTCGAAGAAGTTTAAACGTGAGACGATGACAGCAAGAAAGAAACTTAAAATTTCTCAAAGAAGTTCAAAGAACCCTGCACCAACTTCACTCTTTAGGGACTACAACTCAATGCAAAAACTTAAAATTTCTCTGCAAATTCTAATTAATTCTTCAACCCAAAATTTCTCTGCAAATTATAATCAAAACCCAATTCATGATTTAGCTGCGCATATAGATATGAACTATCGACATGTGCGAAAACAGAACACCATGTATTTTAATCAAAACCCAATTCTAATCAAAACTCAATTCGTCGAAAGGCTTGGCCACCGCCTGATTCTCTTCCTCAATCGCCATCAAACCCATGATAGAAGAATAACGTATGTATGTGTGTGTGTGTATGAATCGAGTGTGTGCGGGATGGAGAAGTGGCAAGATCTTTCTCTATCTAACTTGCGAATGAAGAGAACAAAAGCACAATCACACACAGAAAGCACCATTTGCACAACAAAAGCACAATCGCAATTGAAATCATCAAACATAAATCAACTAATTCCAAATTAATTCGAAGCTCATATGAAGAGTAACACCTCAAACCAAGCTTAAGCAAAAACTGAGAAAAATAGACGAAAAATATAATCGGCATAAATGAAAAGTAATCGCCATGGAAGAAGAAGTGAAAGGGAATCAGAACTTACCGGAGAGAGGGTGGCAGAACTCAGTGAACGGCAGCCAACTTTGAGGAAGAAGATGAGGGAGAGAACGGCAGCCACTCAGTCCGGGTTCGAAAGTGAGAGAACGGAAAGAGAGCTAGGTTTTCTATTCCAACTATGAAATTACACAAAAGTCCTTCCTAATGGGTGTTAACGAGTGCTAACAGGTTTTGCGGGTTGACCCAAAATGACCCGTTACTTAACAAGTGACTAACGGGTTGACCTGTTAACAACCTAACCCGTTAAGCACTCACCCAAATACTAGTTGTAGCGGGTCGAGTTCAAAATGCCAGCTCTACTAAAAAGGTATTGGAAATCATGGCTTTCGCCGGGTTGAGCCGCGGGTCATGGGATGACCTGGTTTGGCTGGGTGAATTTCCCCTTGTTCCTCTCCTTTTCTTCCCCCTTCTTTCTCTCCTTTCTCTTGGTCCTCATTGGTTAGTCACCTCCTCCCATCTTCCCCTTGCCTGATTCCTCCTCATTTTTCTCTTATCTCCTGCTACTATTCGGCAGTTTCTCTTTTTTTTTCTTCTTTTTTTTTGACAAGGCTCCCATAATAATGGAGCCTTCCAGAATTCATAACAAAAGGACCATTTTGCCCCTATCATCGTTTGTTTCTATTTCATTTGTTATAACTCCGTTTGGTGAACGGTTTTCGCCTACACGCTCTTAAGATCGAGCTTTATCAAAAAATGCCAAGGAATAATCCGGAATATATGAGGATAAAATACATCCTCGTATAAATTACGCTGAGCCAACTAGGGTCATTTTTTGTCTTTTTATACTTATCGATAAATTTTACTACGTAAATTATAATAATTTCCGGAAACAAAACTTTAAGAGTTCTCAATTCAATTTTTCATACCCATAAATCGATTTATTTTCGATTTTTCTCCACATAATCATATAATTAAATTTTCAGGGTATTACAAGCACTAGGCGTGATTTTTAGAATAGTGTGTGAAATATGAGTTCGAAAATCGTAACATGAAGGATTTAAAAAAAATAAACTTCAATCATGCTTTGGTTAAAGGACGAGGATATTCGAGGTAAAGTAGGAATGGCTGCAATTGAAGATAAGATGAGAGAAAATTGGTTAAGATGGTTTGAACATGTGAACCGAATACCTACATATGCTTCGGTTATAAAATATGATTATGTGACTGAAGCCCAGGGCACAAAGAGCATAGCAAGACCTACGAAGACTTAGGAATAGGCTTTAAGAAAACATATGGAGCTAATGGAAGATTTAACGCAAAATCGAATACAGTTGCGTTTTAGGATTCATACAGCCAACCCCACTTAGTGGGATGAGGTTTGATTGTGGTTTGTTGTTGTTGTAAACTCCAGTCATGCTCCCTATCCACCTCTTAAGATAGAGATTCATCTAGGAGTTTCTAAATATAAGGAGGGAAAAATAAGCTCCTAGTGGCTCTCTATAATTAATATTAACTGATTTAATATTATTTAAATGAATAATGAATTAGCTAATTATTGAGTCATAGTCATTATAACTCTCTGAAATAGGGAGTATGGGTCACTTAAGACTACGGTTTAGTAATATTCTTCTTCACTTGTAAGTAAGGTCTTAGGTTCGATTTTCGCCAAAGGCGAATTTGAACCACATTATTGCTAGCCCATTGTGACCTTAGACTACTCCCCCATCCCCTTAGTGTAGATAATATCGTTTGTTAAAAAAAAAAAGGAAGTAGGATTGAAGTACAACTTTTTTAGAGAACTCCTAAATTAACCTTTTGATAGTTGCAATAGTGAGCATGATTAAAAATGCATTAAATGACAAAACGTATAACATTTGGCACAAAAGGGATTAGGATCCTATCCGAATCCTTTTGTGGGAGTCCAGAGGATCAATCAATCATGTTCATTCATCGTACATTGTGCGACTAGTTTTCGTTAAGTACTGTTTGTGTTCAATTTTAAGTAAAAAAATTTTAAATAAGTTCTGGTCGCACAATATACGATGAACGGACATGATTAATTGATCCTCCAGATCCCCACAAAGAGAATCCAAAAAGAATCCTCATCTGCTCGAAAGATATTTGGTTTTTCAAACTCATATTTCACTTGCATTGTCATTTGTATTTAATTACAAGTATGCATTAAACTATTTGTGCACCACTGTGCTCATTTTTTGTCAACTTTCGTGTTTAAGTATACAATTGCAATAGCAACACTCCAACTTATAAGACCATAACGACTCAAGATCGTGTAGCAAACTAACAACTCAAATCATCTTTTGGAGTTACTGAGAAAGAAAAAAGCTAAAAATAGCAAAATGTGAAAGTCACGATACTTGAGAATAATAAAGTGAGAAACACTATAAAAAAATGTATATATTCAAATTCATATTGGCTGCATCATATCTAGGTAGAAGTAGAATGTGTCTCCCACATAAACCCAACGCTCGATACTCAGATAACTTTTGTATGACTTTGACCATAACAAAAAAATCACCTTTATATGAGTAGCAAAGCTATAAAGCTAATTTAGATCGATACTCACCCAATCCTGCATTAACAAGCCCAACCAAGAGGAATGAAAGCCCATGAAGAGCTGCATTAACCCCCAACCAATAGGACTGTGACCCATCAGGAACTGGAAATCACATTTAGGGACTTAAGTGAGTCCCAAATATCCACAATAGGGACTCAATGCTGGCTAAGGTTGAGAATTGTTTGATTTGAGCCATGAGACCAAAAGGTGACTAGTGGTGATGGCTTCCCAACACCACTTGACTTGAACCCAGGAGCAACACATCCTTGCGGCTATGCTAAGGTTTTGTTCCGTTTGTGCCGTTTTTATAGAATAAGTTCGTCACTGTGAAAGTGCCAAAGAGAGTAAGTGTAAGCTCGTGTGAGAGAGAGAGGTGTGCTGGGTTAGTAAGAGTGCATGTGATGGGATTTATAGGCAGGGCCGGCCCTAAGGGGGTGCTAGAGGTGCAACCGCATAGGGCCCCCGATTTGCACTGGCCCCTGAATTTTAATAACATTTATAATGTATACATATAGATAGAGTGAGAACAAATTTCACCATGTTGCTTTAGGGGTGTTGTCAAGCGCTGATTCTTACGTTCAGTTGTGGACGGGTTCGACTCCATGTGGAATAATTTTGGGTTTTTTTGTGCTACAATAATTATTATTTTATTTTTTTAAATATTTGTAGTTTAATTTCTATCAGTATAAAAGATAACTTTTGACGTAAATCTATAATTAGGAATATTAATTAATTAAAACCCTAAAAAGTTTGAAGATATAATATTTAAAAGCCCTCATTTCCATATACGACATCATTTAATCGAATACATAATTCGTTTACTTTTGGTCACCATTTAATAATCATCTATTTTCATTCCATTTGAAGATCATTTAGTCATTCACAAAAAATAAAAAAGTTATAGTACAACTTTGCTCACAACACTAAAGTGGAGGTGAGCAGGTGATGCTCACACCTCATTGATTACTGTTGGATTAATTTGGTTTAATTGATTTAAGACATTAATCTCAAATTTTAACTAATCTAACGACAATCAACCGAGCGAGGGGTAGAATCATCCTCACTTTAGGGCGTGAGAAAAAATGCAATAACAAACTAACAGTTCGTTATAAGATGCTAGAAATATCATAACCAATTATTTGTTTAACTAGTTGATAATAAAGAGCATAAGTGTTTCTGATTATAATATATTTACTGTGATATGAAAGGTACATAGCCACACATCATGCTTTTTGTATTTAAAATGTAGGGAGTTTCGAACTCAAAAACAAAAACATAGAGAATGCAGATAGGTACATAGCCACCCAACCATGCTTCTTTTTTATTTATTTTCTTTTGCGTTTATATCAATTTAACACAAGAAAAAAATATAAACGAAAATATAGCAACCAAAATTTAGACTATGTAAGGGCCTCCGTTTGAGTCTTGCACAGGGCCTTCAAAATCTCAGGATCGGCCCTGTTTATGGGCAAACCTCACACTTGCATGGTGATGAGTTCAATCTTAAGTATTATGAATTGTACTTGTTATTTACGACTTTTTTTTTTTTTTAGGACGACATATTTTACACTAAAGAGAGAAGGGAGTTCGACCAAGCCATACAATAGGCAACCTAATTTGGTATCAAATTCGTCATCCACGAGATTCGAACCTAAGACCTCTTACTTAAAAGTGAAGAAGAATATCACCAAACCGTCGTACTGAATGACTTATTTACGACTTAACCTCATAATATAAGATTTTTTTTAAGGAAAACTAATGAAAAAGGCTTGAAAACTTTGAGTTTTAACGATAAAGATAAAATAAAGGGTAAAGTAAATAGTACCAGGATTGACTTTTTAACGTAAAAATATAATTTTTTGTTAAAGTAAACAGTACCATGAGTTTTTCGTTAAAATTTTTTTTTTTTTATAAAACGATTTGTCAATTGTCAGTGTCACAGAGAGAAAGTCACACCTCACTTGGCAAAAGTCCCAGGGACCCAGCTGAGTCCGTGCATCACCATCGGACTGACAAAGTGACACTGATCTTCGTATCTCTTGAGAAGTAAGTACCTATTTCATCATTTTCAGTAGTTCCCACAATTCCGATGCTCAACTCATTGTCCACCTTCTTCAATTTCGCCGCCAGAAGATAAGAAATTGCACAAAACAAAAATAAACAAAATACTATTTCGTTGAAAGTTGCAGTCATTCACTTGAGAGTAGGGACTGCAAAACAATGCGAGGGTTGAGGCTCAATCACCCTGAAGCTGCAGCTGTCTAGCCACACAGGTGTGTTTTTTTGCTCCAAAACTTGATCTTTTGTTCAAATTTACAAACTTTGATCGGATTTTGGTAATGGGTTTTGTAAAGGAAACGTTTTTTTTGTTGTGTTTGTAGATTTTGGAGTTCTTAGAAATGGCGACAAATCTGTAGCGGAATTGATGGACATTGGGAGACAGCTGCTGAGAAGGTTATGGTGTGAACTGTAAAATCTCATCAGTTTTCCCCGTTTTTGTATATGTGATGTTAGTTCTGGATTCTGATTGTTGAATAGCATCTGGGTTGCCTTCCTTTTTGCCCAATCAACCAATTTGTATTCCTAATTTCGTACCTCGGAATCATGTATCTCGTTGCTCAAGATTGATCTGCATATTTATTTTTCAAACAGGAAACAAGTTCTTCCTGGTGTTCAATATCTTTTGGATATCGTGAAGGTATTATGCTCATTATAGTAAGTCCATCCCTAAAAAAATGCGCTAGCATCCAGCCCATTTAATACGTTCAGTGAACAATGATAGGCCCGATAAACAGTAATAGACCAAATGCATCTCCATTCCTAAAAAATGCGTTGGCATAAACGATCTCCACCACTACAAAATGCACTGGCACCCAGCCCATTTAAAATATTATTAGTTTTTTTTATAAAATAATAAATTTAAAAATGTAGTTTTAATTTCGGATATGATTTTTAACCAATCTTGTCACACCACGTGTCATGATCCGAAAGTATTAGTTTGTTGATAGATGTCCGATAAGATTTTTAACCAATCCCAACGTGCCAAGTGTTACTATTTATTTACAATAATTTAGCTAAGATTTCGATAAGATTTTCAACCAATCTTGTCACACCACGTGTCATTATACAAACGTACAATTTGATGGATAGATTTCTGATAACATTTTCAACCAATCCCGACGCGCCACGTGTCATTATCTGTTTACAATAAATTAGCCAAGATTTCGATAAGATTTTCAACCAATCACGTAGTACCACGTGGCATGGTCCAAAACATTATCCTTTCTTTTTTTGTCCATATAAACCCTACATCCATTTTCATTCACACACCAAACTCAATTCTTCTTTTTTAGCTCCGGATCCTTCTTAATCGTTTTTAAATCTTGAGTTCTTACAATGTCTTCGTCAAGGAGATTGTATGAGCAACAGAAAATAGTGTTGGCACAACAAGAAGAATTGTTCAATCTCGAAGAAAGTGGAGATGAGGCTTTCGCAATGGAAGAGGATGATGATGATGATGAACATAAAAGGCTTCAGGCCTCACATTCCCGTCGTGTCATGGAAGCTGTGGGTCAAATAGCCAAAACTCAGATGTGCCGTAAACTTCGATAGAAAAAGAGAAAGATGAGGTAAAGATCTATTGGAAGATTATTTTATTCCCAATAGCGTATTCCCTGATCATATTTTTAGACGTCGTTTTAGAATGCAACGAAGTTTGTTTGACAAAATCATGAGTGCTATTTGCAACCATGATCCATACTTTGTGTAAAAAGATGATGTTTTTCATGTTCTAGGTCTTCTTCTTGAGCAAAAAATTACGGCTGCCTTGCGAATGCTTGCATATGGAGCGTCTGCAGATTAAGTGGATGAGATCGCGAGGATGGGAAAAACAACTGCTCTAGAGTCCCTGATGCGGTTTTGCTCTGCAATTGAAGCCCTCTACACCAATGAGTACCTCCGGGAACCCACCCCAAGGGACATGCGAAGGCTTCTAAGGAAGGGTGAAATGCGAGGCTTCCCTGGCATGATTGGAAGCATCGACTGCATGCACTGGACTTGGAAAAAATGTCCAAGTGAGTGGCTAAGAGCTTATGGCGACTGAAAATGAGCTAAAAGTATCATTTTGGAAGCGGTGGCTTCATTTGATACATGGATTTGGCATGCTTTTTTTGGTGTTCCAGGAGCTCAAAATGACCTAAATGTCCTTGTCCAATCTCCAGTGTTCGACGAACTACTGCAAGGAAAAGAGCCGAGACACACATATTGGGTTAATGGCCATAAATACGACAGAGCATACTACCTTGCAGACAGCATTTACCCAAGATGGACAACGTTTGTAAAAATAGTGCCACATCCAAAGAGTGAAAAATAAAAACATTTCGCAAAATATCAAGAGGGGTGTAGGAAGGATGTGGAGCGTTGTTTTGGTATCCTACAAGCTCGTTAGGCAATTGTCAGGGTTGCTGCTGGAATGTTTGATGTCGAGGCTCTTCGATCCATCATGATGACGTGTATTATTCTCCACAACATGATTGTGGAAGATGAGTATGATTATGATGATGTCGATGAATACGAGCTGGATACGATGAACAACTCAAGAACACGTATCTACTATACTCATGACCGGACTAAAGATCCTGTGCAACATGATTCGTTGGAACGGGATGGACGTTACAATGAATTGATCGTTGAGCGGTACACTTCAGTGCAAGAGCCAAAATGGCACATAAGCCGCCAAAGTGACTTGATTGAGCACCAATGGGGATTCCAACAAGGTGAAGATAATTAAAATGAGCTTGTGGTTGAAGAATAAAGTGTATTTTTTTAAGTTTATGTAATTTTATTTAGTGTGTTTTTTTTTAAAGTTTATTTGGTGTTTTTTTTTAAGTTTATTTGGTGAGTTTATGTAATCTTATTTGATGTGTTTAAATAAAGTACAAAAAATAAATTTGAAATTACATAAAGTTTTAAAAATAAATAAAAATATTGAAATGTGGTGTAAGGTGGAATGTGAGGGTTAGGTATTTATAGAAATTTTTTTTTAATTTTTTCTGTATTTTTTAACATTTTTTAATGAATTTTTTTAATTTTAATTTAGTTAATTAATCTGGACCGTTGGATTTGAAAAATATTCAAATCCAACAGCCTATACATTGACACGTGGCCAATGGTCATTCTGATCGTTGTGCCTTTTTTTTTTAAATTTTTGGGGGGAAAACATGGATCGTTGATCTCTGGATCGGACGGTCCAAATCAAGCCACGTCACTAGCCGTTGGATGTCAAATTCAAAATTTTGTTACTGTTGGAGATCCAACGGCCCACAACCGAACACGTGGTCTCCCCATCAGAGCCCTTAGTGCGCCTGCGCTGGTGGGCCACCCCACGTTTTCTTGTCGGGACGTGCGGCCACGAGCGCGTGTTTCGCACGCACCTGGCGCAAAAAAAAAATTTAATTGCCTTGCGACGTCACGCTGGCGTTAGCATGACGTCAAATGGGCCGTCCCATTGCTCAGTCCATTTTGGGCTAGCCTGGATACCAGCTTGGGCTGGGTGCCATCCTATCCACTGGGCTGGAGGGGATTGGCTGAGTGCTGGGCCGAAAAGGGTGTTGGGTGCCGGTTAATGGAGTCCCATGTGGACTTGCTGTTAAGGTTGTTTGCATTTGCTTCGAAAAGCCTTGGACATAATGATTGCTGCAGTCACAAATACATTCTGCCTATCATATATTTTTCTAATCAAAGTTTAATAAGGATGTCACGACATCCTTCGTCATCTTTTAAATCTGTAATTTGGGTGCTACTTTTGTGATAAAAGTCACGAGAAAATATGCCAACGCGTTGCTGTGGGATTTGAATACACCCGTCTTAACTGCATAAAAAAGACACATTTAAACTAAATAAATTAAGACACATGCACCATGCACTCGTCTCTCAGAGAGAAACAAAGATACCAAAAAAAGAGAGCCAATGTCACATTGTTTTGCATGATCTCGAAAATTGGGGATAAGGTATTCATAGTGCTAACAAAAATGTGCAAAATGGTATTGAAATGCTAAAAATGGCATTTTGAATAATTATATGATGCGGCAACAAAAGCACAATTAACTTTCAAACTACAGAAATAAATGATAAAAACCAAATACTTGCACCCAATGCATTGTTTTTAAGGAAAACTAACGAAAACGTGCAAAATGTGCTAACAAAAACGTGCAAAATGGTATTGAAATGTTAAAAATGGCATTTTGAATAATTATATGATGCGGCAACAAAAGCACAATCAACTTTCAAACTACATAAATAAATGATAAAAACCACATACTTGCACCCAATGCATTGTTTTTAAGGAAAACTAACGAAAAGTCCAAAAAAACTTCCCTTTTAATGAAAAGTCATTTTTAATGGTATAGTGAATAGTACTAAGGAAATGTAAAAATGTGGTTTTTCGTTAAAAGTGAACAGTACCGGGAGTGTTTTGTTAAAACTCCCTTGTTTTTTTCTTGTGCAGTATAAGAAGAAAAAAAAGGATAACATTCCCCTAAAACCAAATTCATCCCCCAATTTCTTGCAACAAATTTCAGTAATTACGAACGCAACTATATCTTAAATTAATAGAGTTGTTCAATTATATTAAACTACATATAGGGAGGGGAAAAGAGAGAAAAAAGAGAAAAGAAAGAACAGAGAGACCTGGATACCTCCATCGTGTACTGAAAGATGCTAAATTCTATCACCAGGGAGAACAAACTTTTTCAAATGATTAGGCTTGGGTGGCATGTCTGAGCATTTATGCCAACTCATATATACATACATACATACATACATACACACACACACACATACCCTAAAAGTAAGAGTGTAAAATCTATGCTAAAATAAACAACTAAGTATGAGCAGGACCTAGTAAAAAGTAGGTGATCATATGTGTTCTTCAACTTTCTGTCGAACCTGCAATCAACGAAAGTGATCCACCGTGAAAAACATGGTTAACCACCATGTATTGAAGCTATATATAATCATTGAAGAAAAATGTTTTACATCCAGCACAAAGCAAACTATAATCGAAATTTCAACAAACCTGTAGACATCGAAATTTCTGTGAAATAAATGTTGACCAATAATTAAAATTTCAACGCTCACGTGTCACATAAATTTTTACACGTAGCATGTGGCTCGACGAAAAATAAAAAAGAGTCGGAAAGGTCATCAAACAAAACACGTGTCAACACCTAGCAGAAATGATTTATTTCATCTGAATATTATATTCAAAATTAGGCCTTGAAAAACTCTATAAATAGAAGGCTAAACATTTCATTTCATGGACCAATTCATTATGCAAAAACCTTGAAACTTTGAAACTCAAAAACTCTCAAGCGCCCAAATTCCCAAGAATTCCGAAGGATCGAGAAAGCTCTCTCCGTTCTTCGTCAAAACCTTTGAAGAATCAACAAGCACTTTGGTCACGTGCCGATTCTTCCTTCGCCACAAGCCAAATCCTTGAGGAAACCGTTCATCCAAGATCAAGCCCTGACGGCCCTTGGATCAACACAACTATTCTTCAAGATCAAGCCTCGAAGGCCCTTGAAAATCCGTTCATCTGTTATTCAAGATCAAGCCCCAAAGGCACTTGAAGATCCGTTCATCGTTCATCCAAGATCAAGCCCCGACGGCCCTTGGATCAACACAACCGTTCATTCAAGATCAAGCCCCAAAGGTCCTTGAAGATCCGTTCATCGTTCATCCAAGATCAAGCCCCAAAGGCCCTTGAAGATCCGTTCATCCGTTCTTCAAGATCAAGCCCCAAAGGCCCTGAAAGATCCTTTCATCAACCTTCAAGATTAAGCCCCAAAGGCCCTTGAAGAAACTTCCATTAACCTTCAAGATCAAGCCCCGAAGGCTCTTGAAGAAACTTCCAACCGTTCATCCAAGATCAAACCTCAACAGCCCTTGGATCAACAAACATCCACAAATCTACATCTTACGGAGATCGAATCAGAGGATCAAGTTAAAAGAGATTGTAATCCCAAAATTCATTAATACAAAATACTATTTTGTACATGTGTTCTTGTTTTAGGAATTTTCGTGTTACAAAACCAAAATAACATGCAGATAAATAAATAGAAAAGAAATAGTTGAAATTTCTTTTATGTCCCGCAATGGAACCATTAGAGATTGTGTAGAAACAATGCAGTAAACACCACCAGAGAATGGGGATAAACAGAATAGTAACGGACACATACCTATCAGGATAGTAAAACGAAAACAACTAAACATGTAAATTCAAAGGTCACTCGGAACATGCTAAAAGTAAAAACTAAATTGCGTAGCGATTGGCATCTAGATTTACCTTTAAAATGGCCTATGATATGTCATTAATAAACGCCCTGAATTCTTGGTTCACTCCGCTAAATTGGTAAGAGCTTTAACTTTATCCATCAGAACCTTAAAACAAAACCTGTAATAGTATGATAAGCGATGACGATCTGGTAAGTTTATTAGACATTGTTTCAAATACAAATTGAGACTCGTGGGAAGAAAGAAAGAAAAAGAGACAGAATCAAATATCATATTATATTCTGACAATACTCTGAGATGGTATGAAGTCACCTCATCTAATTTTATGACAAATGGGTGAGGTTCATTAAAGAAACTCAATAATGGGTAGAATGTTTAAATCTATCTGATGAAAGAAGTGATAACATTGTAGTTATTTTATCAAGAGGCGTTAAAACCATGAATCAAGAGGATTATAGACCAACCCATCACAGCTCGATGATCACTCAGAACACTGAACGCAAAAATCAACAAAATTTCAACATTTTAAATTATAATTTGTTTCATATTCTTTAATCCACTAAAAAAACAAAAAATTAAAATTAAATTAAAAGTGAACCTGGTGGTCGTGGGTGTCGCAGCCGATGAGGAGGTCGAAGGGATTGATTTTAGCTTTTTCCTTGAAAAGCTGGCTTTCTTCTTTTCCTTGTGAATCGGATTCTATTATGTGTAGGTCTTCTTCTTTTTGTTCCTTCAAAACTTTGTTCAGCATTCGCCTGAGGAGATGGGAAATGGTTTAGAGCGAGGTGTCTCCATTGCTGCGACCCTGTCCATTGAACTTGCTACATTTGCTTTTAAGCTTCTCCCTCCCTCCCTCCTCTCTGCAAGTCCCATGCCTTCCCCTCACCAAACCCATCTCTCTCGCCCTCCCCCTCCCTCCTCCCTCTTTCTCCTCTTCTCTGCAAGCAGCATGGCTTCCCACCAAATCCCACACTGAGCCATTGATCATACCGAATGCAACCCTAATTGACAACAATGCCCACCCAACTTTTACCCCCAACCGTGCGATGTTAACCCTAGACGGGCATTCCCGTCATTCAAACCAATGGCATC
This sequence comes from Heteromeles arbutifolia, assembly GCA_024362995.1. Classification (NCBI taxonomy): domain Eukaryota; kingdom Viridiplantae; phylum Streptophyta; class Magnoliopsida; order Rosales; family Rosaceae; genus Heteromeles; species Heteromeles arbutifolia. The sequence continues at coordinate 30,194,530 of JANCRC010000006.1, forward strand.
TTCGTAAAAAGCTAAAAGCATCTGAGTGGCAATCTTGTAAATAAATTGAAATGCGGTCCAAAACACTGTTCATATGAATAGTGCAATTTCCCCTCCTTCTTTAGACTGTGTAGTCAAACTCGGATTTTAAAATCCTAGTGTAGTCAATTAAAAGATTTTAAAGGATTTTAAAATCCATTCAAATATAGTTGTAGTCAATTAAAAGATTTTAAAGGATTTTAGAATTCATTCAAATCTAGGTGTAGTCAATTAAAAGATTTTAAAATCCATCCAAATCTAAGTGTATTCAAAAATTTAAGATTTTGGAGGATTTCTATAAGTTGTGGATTTTGTAGGATTTGAGAGCAAAAAATATGTATAACCAAAACTAAAAAGAATTCAACCTCACCCCCTAGGATTTCAAATCCTTCCACCACAATCCATTCAAATTCTTTAAAATCCATATGAATTTTGTAGGAGTCTTTAATCATCTTAAATCCTATAAAATCTATCATTTTTAAAATCCTTTAAAATCTTTTAAAAGCTTAGTTTGACTACACCCCTAAAGTAATGGTGCTACGAAGCGACTTAATTTTATAAATTAGGCCCTACTTTGTCCTTTTGATGCTGGTATAGTACCATTTTTTTTTACCTCGCAATCTACTCTAAGCATTCTAAGTATGTTATTGGGGCTTGTTTTGCTGTGCCAGCCGGGGGAAAGCAAACATGTCGCACTTGTAAGTATTGGAGGTAATAGAGTAATCAGAGGAGGAAATGGCGTTGTGGATGGTTCGGTAGATGGTGGCAAACTAAAGGAAGTCATGGAAGCCATACAAGCGAGAGAATTTGGACATGAGGAAGAACCAAAAGCCAGGTTGAGGTTTTCTACCTGAGAAATGTTTATTTATTTGCCTCTTAGCTTCTATTTTGTTAGATCAATAAAGTTGCATTAGCTATTTTGTTAGATCAATAAAGTTGCATGATTTTTAAGCTAGTTCACTAAGATGACTGAGGAAAAATTGGAGATGCCTTACCCCAGAACTAATTTTGCAGTGAAGGTGTTGCAGGAAGTGATCCAGCTTTCACCACTGTAAGTTCTCGTGAGGCATATGCAAACATGTAAGGCCCTACTACTGGTGATAAAATTCGGCTTGTTGATACCTACTTGTTTGCTGAAATTGAAAAGGATTTTACAGTTTATGGGGATGAATTGGTATTTGGAAGCGGTAAAGTTATTAGAGAAGGAATGAGCCAGTCATCTGGGAACGACCCAGCTGATTCATTGGATACGGTTATAACTAATGCTGTGATCATTGATTATAGCGGGATATAAAAGGCAGATATTGGTATCAAAGAGGGTAACATTTTTGCCCTTGGAAAGTCAGGCAATCCAGATGTTATGAATGGCGTAAATATGATCATTGGGGTTAATATCATCTCACATTACAGCAGGTCGTTCTGGAAGAAATTTTCTAGGAAGTTGATAAAAATATGCTTATTCCTTCTTCTTTATCACTTAGGTTAACACTGAGGTCATTCCGGGGGAAGGAATGATTGTGACTGCAGGAGCAATAGACTGTCACGTCCACTTCATATGCCCCCAATTAGCATATGAAGCAATATCGAGTGGTGAGCTATATTATGGGAGTACCCTGAAAGTGCTTGTGATGAATATAGTGAAACATTTTGATGAGTAGTGAAATACATGTATATGGTGTGCAACATTATTGATAACATAACTTAAGAGATGCTTGGTCATCTGGTTGACTTGCCTCAAAGACATGGTGTTATGTATTAGATATGCATAACATGATACCAGCAAGTGGCATATTAAACCAGTCGTTTTAAAAAAAAAAATTTTGAACACCATAAAATATTTTTATTAAGATTTTCCTCTATTAACTCAAGGTTTGGTGCATTTGCATATTGTTTCATCTGAATGGAATATTTATTTCCTGGTTAATTCAATTTGCATTTATTTTCTCCCGTCGTACCACGGAGGTTTCCTTAAAATGAAAAAATTTCATTTCTTTCATCTGCCTATTCCTGCTGGGTTTTTATCACAAATGATCCCTAACATTGATCAAACACATCATTTTGGTCCCTGACATTGAAAATCAATAGAAATGGTCCCTGAGATTGATCAAACACATCACAAATGGTCATTCCGTTAAAAAATTTTTGGACAATTTTCAAAGTTTCGTAACTTAATCGTTTCTTAACTAAATTAGACCCATAATATATCAAAATGAAGATAGGAAAGTGTAGAACAAGATTATACCTATTTGGAAGACCAATGGTTGCTGGAGATGGCCGGAAAATAGCCTCAAATGTGACTGGTCAGCGGAAAAACTGGAAAACTCGCCGAAAACTGGGTAAACTTTAAACGTTCATAACTTCTTCAATAATCAACGAAATCGAGTGATTCAAAAATGAAAATCATACTTTTAGATGAGATGAAGTGAATGGTATCTTTCTTGATGGCTAAATAGCCGTCGTTTGGCCGGAAAACGGCTCGAAATTGGATAACCATTTTCGAGCTAGCCAATTTCAAGCCGTTTTCTGGCCAAACTAAGGCGAGTTAGCCATCAAGAAAGATACCATTCTCTTCCTCTCGTTGATAAGTATGATTTTCGTTTTTGAATCACTCGATTTCGTTGATTATTGAAGAAGTTATGAACGTTTAAAATTCACCCAGTTTCCGGCGAGTTTTCCAGTTTTTTCGCGGACCAATCACATTTGAGGCTATTTTCCGGCCATCTCCAGAAACCATTGGGCTTCCAAATAGGTATAATCTTGTTCTACACTTTCCTATCTTCATTTTGATATATTATGGGTCAAATTTGGTTAAGAAACGATTGAGTTACGAAGCTTTGAAAATTGCCCAAAAAGTTTTTAACGGAATGACCATTTGTGATGTGTTTGATCAATCTCAGGGACCATTTCTATTGATTTTCAATGTCAGGGACCAAAATGATGTGTTTGATCAATATCAAAGACCATTTGTGATAAAAACCCATTCCTGCTTATATGTACTCATGAATGAACTTTGTGTTTTCTAAAATTTTTGGGGACATGGAACAAGCATTTAAGAGGTCCATTTTCCGAAACTTCTACATAATGTGTAGGTATCACAGCCTTAGTGGAAGGTGGAAGAGGACCTGCTACTGGGACTTGTGCAACTTGTACACCAGCCCCATTACAAACGAAGTTAATGCTGCAAGCAACCGACGACCTACCTCTAAATTTTGGCTTTACGGGAGGTATGCTTAAACTGTTGTGTGACTTAAACTATCTTCTTTCTTCCCTACTCTATGCCCACATTCAACGATAAACCTGTTACTACCATTTTACAAAAATGTGAAGTGATGGCTAAAGCTGTTTCCTTTTACATATTTCTTCATTTTTCATTAATATCCTTGGCTTACTTTAGGGGAACACTGCCAAACCTGAAGGTCTACATGATATGGTAAGGGCTGGGGCAATGGGACTGAAACTGCATAAGGACTGGGGAAGCACTCCTGCTGCAATCAACAATCGTTTGGCTGTTGGAGATCAATCTGACATCCAGGTGCTATATTCTTTATTTTTATATTAGACTTTAAAGGCTGTTTTTGGTGGTATTCTCTTACGAGTTTCACATTGTCAAATATCAATTCTGATCTTGATAGGTTAACATCCATACAGACACCTTGACTGAGTCTGGATTTGTAGAGCATACAATTGCTGCATTTAAAGGAAGAACTATCCATACTTACCACATACCACAGGCATAAATTACATTCTTGGTCTATTTGATAAGTCGGCAATTTTTTGTTCAGTGTTCTACAAGTTCATGACCACTGTACTTTGTGCACAGAGAAGAGGCAAAACTTTTTTCGGAAGCTAAGGTATCATACTGACTACAGTTTAGATCTTGGCCGTTTGGTCACATCTCGACATTTATCTAACTCTTCCTGCATACTATAATATTTTTCATTTTCGTACCTATATTTTTGTCTGCGAGTCTTGATGACTTTTCAGTATGATTATACTGCTCTGTGTATACATACTTCCAATGATTAAGAGTATCTTTGGCGTAACTTCTTGCATGTTTTTACTTTCGTTTCTTCTTTCTTATTTGTGTTTTTCTTCTAGTTCTCATAGTTTGTCCTTGTTTTCTCTTGATAGTGAAGGTGCGGGTGGGGGCCATGCTCCAGATATAATCGAAGTCTGCGGCGGGAAAAATGTCCTGCCGTCATCAACGAATCCCACGCGGCCTTTCACCTCAAATACTATAAATGAGCATCTTGAAATGCTCGTATATGAACATTGCTGAGATTGAAATTGAACCTTGAACCTTTTATGCAGAAGCGGGATCGGTCGTATTGAAGAGCAACTGGAGGGAAATCTTTCCGATTCGCCTAAGAAATAGGATGTTGTTGCAGCAGTTCCTGATGATCATGAGAGTATGATACAGGCAGCTAGGAACGATTTCTTGCTCGTAAAGAAAAGAAATGAGCTTATTCAGTAGTTGTGTTTGACAAAAGAGTGGGGTTATTGAGTTTTAACACCGAACGAAAGAAATCTGGTCTGAGCTGCAACTGGTAACTACGGAAACCAAACTAAGGCCGCATCACTCCCGAATTTCCAAATCAATATCATTTCATTGTCATCCTCATCCATACTCTACCATAGTTGCAATTAACGACCGCCGGAAGGCATGAGTCCAGCACACACGCCTGTTGTCTTTCTATTTTTCCAATTTGTTCTGGTACGGCGGGCAACGTACTTCCCTCTGTGGTATGTTTTGAGCATACTGGCTGCTTGTTGGTATATACACTTGTATAGATAACCATACCAATACCAAAATTCCTCAACTGAGGATCAAAGAGTGACAAAAAAAAAAACGAAAAAAAAAAAAAAAAAAGAGAGAAGATTGTGTGTTACTAATCTCATTAGGGACTTAAGTGAATCCCAACCATCCCAATGGGCTGAATGCTGGCCAAGTTTGAGAATTGTTTGATTTTAGCGATGAGACCAAAAGGTGAGTAGCGATGATAGCTTCCCAACACCAATTGAACCCGGGAGCAAGAGATCCTTGAGGTCATGCTAAGGTTTTGTTACATTTGTGCCATTTTTATAGAATAAGTTTGTCGCTGTGAGAGACTGAAAGTGCAGGAACAGCAAAAGAGTGTAGGTGTAATGCCTCAAAATCCTGGCTTTCATTAGAATTAATGAAATTATTTATGTGCTATGAGAAGTAAAAGAGAGTGTATAGATACCACACCCATGCTATTTGCATATATGAGTTCTTGATGGTCTATTTTATCTAGAAAAATACACAATATCATTGAAGAAAAGGAGGCATAATACAATCAAGTCCATCACAAACTCCAAATTTAGGAGGGTTCTACAAAAGGAGATACACAAGAAATCGTTTAATAAGTTAAAATGCTACTCTTATCACATATTTATATTATCTAAGTTCAAATTTTCTGTACCCAAATAGGAGAGATTTTTTAGTGTAACCGTCACACGGAGTGGTACACCACGTGTCGCTATATAAATGGTAAGATATGTGTGTTAAAAAGTTAATAACTTAAAAAATAAAATTTCTCACCACTTACATAAAAACACGTGATGTACCACCGTGTTCCCGTCACAACTAACAATTTCTTCCCAAATAGATGTGGCATCTCTGTGACTTTAATAGTTTTGTGGCATCTGTTCACCCATTTAACAGTGTTAAATTGTTGTTCTCTCCTTCACTTTGTTTTAAAAAAAAAAAAACATCAACATTTTTCAGATGATCAAAAAACACAAAAAAAAAAAAAAATGATAAAACAATTAATTGAAGCTTTCTCGATCGAATTGCATAATTCACATAACCTCATCCTGGGGTTCAGGCAACCGCCCCGGGGGGGGGGGGTGGTTTGTTGTGGGTTGAGCCTTCACTTTACGGTTATTGAACCACCTCCGAGTGGCCTCTCCGGGGTTTACAAGAGTGCGAATGTAATAGATAAAATAAATTTACAAATTTGCAGAGGATAATGATTCCGAACCCAATCATTCAATCACAAATTAAACAAATTTACAAAATTGGAAACAAAATCGATGAAATTGATACAGCGAGAGCACCGTTTTCGACCCTGAACTTCTTGAATCAGGCATCGCGGCAGTGACCCACCTGAAAATGATGAACGGATTGCTGCAAAACCTTGTAGAAATCGCTTGCAGTTGCAGACCTTCGATCGTTCAAAGAAGAAACCATGGAGAACACGAAGAATAAAAGGGAGGTGAAGGCTTCGAACTCGCCCTCGCGTTCGCCATCGGTTTCATGGGAATTTGGGAGAGGATTTAGTACAACAGTCCTTTTTTAGTGCAGAGGATTTTGCAGAGTAATCTGTTCTCCGGAATTTGGAGATGGTGGTGGACCGGTGGTGGGATGGGAGCGTGGCTTTTCTTTTCTGGGTTTGAATTGCGGCAGTTTGGGGATGGAGATGGCAGCGTCGAGGTTGATAACAGAGAGACTTGACAGTGTCAAGTTGGGTTAAAAGTGAGTTGACAAGTGTCACAAGAGAGGCCATATTCTTAAGGGTAGAAGATTTGAACCACTTTCTAATAAATATAGAATCCATATGCGTTAGTGACTCTATAAGACAAAAACGTCCAAGGATGAGCGGACTGAATTTATGATATTTGATGACTTTTTTTACAAAATGATATTTTTATATTTAACGAGAGGGGGATAATTTACAGTGACACAACCATTCAATAAATATTATACTTACACAATATTAAAACAAAATTACACACTTGACCAAATAAATATAGCAGCTCGTACTCATATATAGAGATCCAAAATACTAAAATTACACACTTCAACGGATAAATATAACAAGTTTCTTACATGGAGATATCCAAATATAAAAACCCAGCTAGCTAGTAGGAAAAGACGACTATTGTTCTAATAAGTTCAAAACAAAAGGAATAGACCTGGTATTTTGGTGATAACTACTCTCTCTCCATCTTGCTCCTGATCTGAAAATAACATTGGAAGAGAAAATAATTAAAAATAATATTAATAAGATACTCATACGAAAAACAAAAGAAAGAATTAACTTGACAAACATTGGTTTAGTTGTAGTTTGTCTAATTTTTTGTTGCCAATTGTAGTATTTGTAATTTTTCAGTGTATTTTGTATTTGAGCAACAACAACAACTCATATATTGTATATAAGCAAATCGTAGTTAGTAAAATATAGAACACGTATTGTGTACATGTACTATTTGAGAGTATTTTAAAAAATATATATATACGTGTATAATATGTGTATTAATAATTTTGAGGCCAGTAATATACTCTAAAAAAAGATAAACATGAATTAATTAAAAATGATTTTTCTATAAAATAATTAGAAGAAGAAAGCACAAATCACCTGGAACGATTCTTCTAAAAAAAAGGTTAACATGTCCCACACATAAATCAAGAAATGGTAATTTCGAAAAAGAATAAATTATAAATAAAAAAAGAAAAAAGAAAAAAAGCAAAATAGTATGATGAACAGACAAATACCCAAGTATTAGTAGTTTTCCGTGATATAATTCCAGATTTCAGATATGACATGGATAACTCGATCCCAGTTGTCAAACAGGATATGGATAACCCGATCCCAGTTGTTAGATATGACATGGATCGCGTGGTCCCGGACATTTTGAAATCTTAGGTTAAGCAACAATATGACCGCCAGAATAGGATTGAAGGAATAAAGCATTGGATTAAAAAATTGGGGTGCAAAGATGTCACGCAGTGCGAGCCAGTAGGTAGCCCACACTAAGCCAAGCGCTGCCCAGATAACGAAGCGGTGTAGAAGTCGGGCGGAGAGGACAAAAAGTCCAAACCAAACAACAGACAACGCTGCTGTGGCCACGACAGAGAAAATGTAGAAAGGGGGAAGGCATGGGCAGTTATTCAGTTTGCATTTGCAACTAGCCGCGTCGATGGAGGAAGGTTTAACAAAGTAGCTCGGATTCACCCCGAAGGCAAACAGAATGGCAGCTAAGGCGGAGAGGATGGTCAGAGTCTCGGTTAGATGTGGTTGCGGATATGTAGGAGGGTTTTGATTTTCATTGTCCGCCATAGAGTGGTGCTCAAAAGAGGCAGCTGGGAGCAGGAGGAGAGAATGAGAAATGAGAGTTGGGGTGGCCGTTAGTGGGGTTGAGGGTTGTCCCTTTTTTATACTACTGCGGGCAGCGGGACTGTGGAAAATGATTCCAACGAAAAATCCTGTTCACCCAAAAAATATAAAAAACTCACTTCAACAAATCAATGAAAAATGGCCGCCCCTTTTACGATGCGAAAGTATAAAGCACGGTACGATGCGAGATTATAAAGCATGGTACGATGCGAGATTATAAAGCATAAAGCATGGTTAGTTCCCAAAAGAGAACCCGGATCCTAATATACTAAGCCTAGAAATTAAATTATTCAGATTGTTAAAATTTAATCTAACGGTTACAAATAGAGAACCCTTCTAAAGTTATAATAATTGTAGCCGTTGAATCAAATTTCAACGGTTCCAATTAAAAGATCCATAAACTTGGGATATTGGGATCCGAAAAGGATCCGGGTTACTCAAAAAATAAGAAAGTATAAAGCATGTTAAAGGTCGTGCTTTGATCAGACAATTGAATCATTTCCTCCTTTGACCAATTGAATCATTTCCGCACTTTTCCTTTGCAAAATAATAATATAGTTAATTCACTTATTACTGTAATTTAGTGATATATAATTATTTATAAATGAAAGAAATATCTTAGTTTCGATTATTATCATAGACAAATTTGAATCACATTTATTGTTAGCTCATTGTGAGACTAAGCTTACTCTCTCCCCATTTGTATCTATAATATAATTTGTTAAAAAAACAATGTAGGTTATGATTATAAGCCTTTGTAAGACTGTAGTTTGGAAATTTGGAGATTGGGAGAATGGAAATACAAATTAATTTTTTCCAAATTTTAAATTATGAGCATGATTTCTTCACCACTCACGTGTCTAAGACTTAAGAATACACCACCCATTTACTGTGAGCCTGTGGCTTAGAAACAACGGAAAGAGATCATCTCCAGATCTCTTCCACCTAATTCTTTTCATTAAACAATTTGAACTCTTAAAATTTGATCAAACGGCTAAAAATACAGGTCCACTTTAAAAGTTATAATAACTTTAACTGTTGGATCAAATTTCAAGGACCATGATTGTTTGATGAAGAGGATTATGTGGAAGAAATCTGAAGATGATCCCTTTCTAGAAACAACGGCCCATTTACTGTGCCTCACAGAAAAATGTAGGATTAATTTTAGTTTACTAGTACGAAGTTTCTTAGTTTTTAACATTTTATATATCAAGTGTTTTTTTGTCCTAATTTGGTACTTAAAGTCATAATTCTGAGACACTTGCATACATACATCCATTAAGTTTTTCGTCAAAACTTCTGTTAACTGATGATGTAGCACCTCCGTGAATAATAATTGGGCACGATGTGTCAATATGAGCCCACGTGAATATTATAAAACAAAAAAAATAAGGTGTAACAGGGCTTGCTACTGGGACTCGTACAACAACTTGTACACCAGCCCCATGACAAATGAAGTTAATGATGCAAGCAATGGCGGAGCCAATGTGGAGGCAATGGGATTCCTTGACCCCAATAACCTTGTGGCCAAACAAGAAGAAGAAGAAGGAGTTGATAAAGTTTGTTTGTTTTGTTTGATTAGTTTCTTGGGGTTTAGAACTTGACAGAAAAATGGAACAAAGAATGCAGAGATGTTGGTCGACTACAAGGTTGTGCAAATTGCATCTGCCATCACTTCATTTAATAAGGAATGTTTGTAGGGTTTGGTGCATTGCCAACTCCCAAAATATTTTTTAAGAGTGTGGGGGACAAGAGAACTTAAACAAATATTACACCCATTCTTCTCCAGATTTGATCCTAGCCCTTCATTGAGATTTTAAGTGATCTAATTTAGAGTGTACACTTGTCACTCTCACACACACATACAAAGCATTTAAATTGAAAACTAGCCATTGGGACTAAACCCTTCTTTTCTTCTTTCTTCTTCGATGCAGCAGCAACTCATCCATTGGAGCTCCACTTGCTGTCGTCGATCCTTGGAACCAGAAGCAGTTTAGGGTCCAACAGGAGCTGCTGCTCCATTTGTTAGCCATCACTCCATCAGCGCCTCTTCTCCTCCTGCTAAATCTTCCCACCACCGTAAATCTACTGCCTGGCAGCCTACAAATCGTCAAACCCGCGTTTTCGGTTTGCCCTGTCTAGTAATGGAAGCTCAACTTTTGACCCCATTGTCTTAAATTCCTGGCTCCGCCACTGGCTACAAGCAACTGGTGACCTGCCTCTAAATTTTGGCTTTACGGGGAAGGTATGCTTAAATTGTTGTGTGTACCTAAACTCTCTTCTTTCTTCCGTACTCTATGCCCTCATTCAACGATAAACCTGTTACTACCATTTTACAAAATGTGAAGTGATGGCTAAAGTTGTTCCCTCTTACATATTTCCTTAATATTTTGGCTTGCTTCCGGGGAGCATTGCCATGACTGAAGGGCTACATGATATTAGATTGGTTTGAAATTGTAGTGCTTTAAAAAGAAAACAGCTTATTAAAAATCTGAAACATTAAATGTGTTTGGTAAAACAAAAAAAAAGTTTTTTTTTTTTAAACTGTTGTCAATGAAAGTAGAAAATCATAGAAAAGCAGAACCAGGGTCTACCATGCTTCTAAATTTTTTTTTTTTAAACCATGGTAATTAATGCTCATTTAGTGAACTTTTCAAATGACAAGTATATCCCCACATGTTTTACAAAATTACAATCTTTGCCACTACATTATTGTCTTTGACGATTAATATAGCACATTAAATACTATATCAGTTTTAGGCATTTAACATAGGGAAATTTTATTTAAACCCATCTAACTTATTTCTACACCCAACTTATTCTTTGCACCCATTTAATTTTTAACTAAACTATTAATATCTCTTTAAACCCAAATTTAATACCTAATATACCCCCATAAACCCAATTCAATATGTGAATTTATTTTTACACCCGTTTGATTTTTAGAAGCTAAATTTGATGTGTTTAGACCTAAGTTCTTTGCATGGTTTTCCACAACACAAAAGCTGATCAATTGTTACCTGCGTGAACTTAAAGATGGTTATTAAGAAGTGGATCGAGGAACTTAAAGATCAACCATGGTCCAGAGAGAAAAAAGCAAATGATCAACCTGCTTTTAACTAGGCATTAGACAACAAACTCGTTAACAAAGTGGATCTCTACCTGCTGCCACAATCAGCATTCCCAACTGGAGGATTATACTTTAAGAACAAGACGTGGGTGCGAGAAACTAAAGGGATGCATGTTATAATTCACAATAATTATATCCTGGGTTTTGAGAAGAAGATAAAACGCTTCCATGATTATGATCTATGGCTGGTCGATGACCACGCAGATGAGTCTCCTCTTGGGAGAATATGAGATTGAATGACATGATCAATATTTGTTTCCATAGAAACTCTGTATCGATGCCCGCAGGAAATGCTTCCTTACGAATTCGTGTGACCTTCGAGCCCGGTGGGTTTTCGTAACAGACTTGAAAAGGAAAGGGAATGTGGTTTTCACTTCAGAACTGCAAGAAAGGAGCATAGAGTTTGACTTCTCTCAGTTGTTTGCCAATTCAACCAGTTACTGGGTCCTTTCACACCGGACATTTTTCATGGTTGGATGCTTTCGTTGTTGTTTTAGCGGAAGGTAGGATGCTTTCGTTGTATTTGTTGAAAAAAATTACAGTAAATAACTTCTACTCTCAAAAAAATTGAAATCAAATGAACAAAAAATTCATAAATTGACCTTGGTTGGAGAATTCAAAATTTCAAAATCACCATCCATCAATAAAAAAAACTTATTTTTCTCTATGAGATGACACACCCCGTCCCGAAGGAGGGCGTGTTGGCCGTCACGTGAGAGTGACGTAACCATTTACACAGTTCGGAAGCTTAAAAATACCATTGTGAATTCTGTCAGAACACCGTTGGATTCCTCGTGGCCACCAAAGCTCTGCTCTAACTCGAACCTGGAGGGGCGCAAAACAAAATTGAGTGGGTCAGTAAAACAAGTCTTTTCAAATCTTTTCTTTATCAAAGTTCTAACCCCTCACTGTAAAACCTGTATACTTTCCCAAAAAAAATAGCATATATAAATATATATAGCTTCAAGAATCTCAAAACACCATTCTTTATCACTTTTCAGAAAATATGCCATGCCATGCGCCAAAAACATAATATGGATGCATCAACATAAATCAGGTGAAATAATAAATCAACCGGAGACCCTGCAGTGGTCCTGTACGGCTGATTCTAGAGCTCAATATCCAATCCAGCCGGAGTCACCAACTGTGACCTGTACGGCACTGCCGGAGTCGCCAACTGCGACCTGTACGGCACTACCCTGCACATGAGTCGGAACTACCTGTAGTAGTCTGTACGACTCAGATGGTGTAATAATACGCTCTAGTGCTTCTCTCATCAATCATCTGTGCACATAATCTAGGGTCACCTACTAGTCGGAACCACCTCTAGTGGTCTGTACGACTAGCATGTCGGAACCACCTCTAGTGGTCTGTACGACTAGCATCTACTTGGATCCAAGGTGAGCGTGTGATGCGGGTGAATAACATAAGCACTAACACCAGGGGTGCAGGTTATGAGCTATCAACATAAATCACATCAAACAATTCAATGAACCAAATATAACTCACCTGATACTCACCTGCGCGTCCGCAGCACCAATTCACATATATGCATCATATATCAATTCACGTAATTCATGTAATTTCTATGCATGGCATTTCAAAATATACTTTCATTCAAAAATCGATTTCTGGGAAACCCATAAGTATATAGGTGTATACGGAAAACAAAACTGCCCACTCACCTGGAGTTTGCCCTGCAACTCCCTAGCACAACACATCAAGGCGTCATGACGATCGGCGCCTAGAACAACCATCAAATCATGCCTCAGAATCATATCGATAGAATATATCACTTATATAAAACACGTCACTATGTAGTTCGATCCGGAAGATCTGCAACTCAGATTTCCAGTCCGTAACTTCCAAAGGTCCACAATAAATCTCTAGAACAACATCCTAAAATTTCATGACCATCCAACGGTCGAATCTCCGTCAATTGTCGAACTAAGTGACGATTAACATTATATTTTATGAACTTACAACTCCAATTCCGGGAGATCCGTAAATCGGATTCTCGATCTGTAAGTTCCTATAATCCTCAAATATTACGTATTACTACGTATCAAAGTTTGGTGACAATCCAACGGTTGGATCGTCGATTCATCTTTTGGCCTAACCATGAATCGTATCGAAATTAAGTCCAAATGATCAACCAACGTTAAGCCACAATCAAAACTGAACTCAGGACATCCAATATAGCTTAAAAATAACATTGGCGGCCCACTGGCCACGCGCCGCCGTGGGTGGCGGTCGGCCGCCCCGGTTCGCCGGAAAATCCAACTATCTCCAAAAATTACCAAAATTTACAGAAATGAAGATCTCAATGAGTAGAACAACTTTCATACCTGTGGCCAAGGCCAATTCGGTCGGCAAAGCCTCCAATTCCAACAAAACCCGTCGGAACCCTAGGTTTGGTGTGCTCCAATTCGACCTCCAAACTTGTTCCAACGCCTCAACCACTGCTTGGGCTTTGTTCTAGGCCTCAAGAGGATGCCATGGGTGGTGGTGATTGGAAGAAATTGCTTCACATCGTGGCGGAAATAAACCCAACCCGTGCGGCCCCCTTCTGCACGGTTTCTTCCATTTTTACAACCAAATCTCTCCAAATTTGAGGTGGAATGGGTAGAGGAAGGGTCCTAGAGTGTTTCCCATGAGGTTTGTTGAATCAATTCGCCGGAAAAACGAGTGGAAATCGACGAACATGGACACGGGTGCCGACTGGGTCCGAAAACGGGTCAAGGGGATCCGGCCGATCCCCCGCGCCGCACTCTCCCTCCTTTCCTCCTTTCCCCTGTTCCGATTGGTTGGGCTTCTTCCTCTCTCCTCTCCCCATTTGTCAGTCTCTCTCCCTTCTCTCCTGAAGCTCTCTTCTTCTTCCTCTGGTTGGGCAGATTTTGCCCAATCCTCTCTTCTTCTTTCCTCTTCCAGTCAGCCACAAACACACACACACACACACACATACATAAACTCATATCATTTTTCCTATTAATCCCAGCCATCCATTTATTCCTCATTAAATCTGGGCCGTCCATTTCCATAAAAGAATTTCCAGATTTTTCTAAAATAATAATTCCTAAAATGCCCAAACTTCAAACATCAATATCTTTTTCGATATAACTCCAAATCACGAACCGCTTGAGCCCACGCGTCCGTAGTGACGAGTACTACGAGAATATGCTAAGGAAACAAATCTTAGATGGCACGACACAACGATTAATCTCGAACAATGCGCGTGCCTCAAATGGCATTTTCGTAAAATCACTTAATAAATTATAAAATCAATATTTTTCGGGACGGGCTGTCACAATCTACCCACCTTATAGAATTTCGTCCTCGAAATTCAAACAACCAAACAATCCATTAAAAAAAATCATAGAACAACTTGGTTACATATCTCTCATCCAATCTCATGACTTCCAAGTAGCTTCTTCCACTGAATGATTCCTCCATAAAACTTTAACCAAACGCACAATCTCATTTCTCAGAACTTTCTCTTTCCAATCCAAAATAGTCACTGGTTCCTCATCCTAAGTCAAATCCGGATAAATTTCCAATGGTTAAGGATATCTCACACGTGAAGGATTTAAAACATAATGTCGAATCATCGAAACACATCGTGCACTTACGACAACTCTAGAGGCAACTCAAGCCTGTAAGCCACTTCACCGACTCCCTCGGTGATCACATAAGGTCTGATGCACTTAGGACTTAATTTACCTTCCTTCCCAAATCGAATCACACTTTTCTAAGGAGAGAACGTCAAAAATACGAAATCATCCACATCATACACTCAATTAATGGCACATCCATCTGCTAATCTCTTTTACCGCTCCTGGGCTACTTTCAGGTTAGACTTAATCACCTGAACAATCCGAGTAGACTCATCCAAAATCTTAAGACCCACAGAAATTCTTTCGTCAACTTTAGACTAATATCAAGGTGTACGACAAGCTTTTCTCATAAAGTGCCTCAAACGGTGACATACCAATGCTCGACTGAAAGCTGTAGTTGTAGGCAATCTCCATCATATCCACCCGCTTAATTCAAGCGTCACCAAACTGCAATACTGAGGATCTCAGCATATCCTCCAAAATCTGAATGGTCATCTCTGATTGACTATCTGTCTGAGAATGATAGGATGTACTATTGAGTAATCTTGTATCCAAAGCTTCGTGCAACGCTAACCAAAACTTAGAATTAACCAACATACCCAAAAAGCTCAACGTATCCGTAAGCCAAAATCCCATTTCCATAAAACAAATAATTAGTTGTTGCACTTGTCTGGAAAGGTTGTTGTTCTTCACTAAAGTAAAATGTTCTGACTTAGTAAGCCAATCATCTACCACTTCAAATTCCATCATAACCATCTCGTGTATGAGGAAGTTGTACACATAATCCATAGTAATGTTTTTCCCATTTCCACTGAAGAACGGAAAGTGACTGTATCAATCCAAAAGACTTCTTTCTTTCCACTTCAACCTACTGACCAATGATACACATACTTACCTACTCAGCAATTTCTCTTTTTATACCCAACCAATGGTAAAATGATCGAATAGTATGATACATCTTAGTACTTCGGCTTTGTCCAAAATTATTTCCTTTAATTCCATCTCATTAGGCACCTACATCCAGGTCTCAAGAATAAGTACGCCATCTGATTTTCGAACTCTGAAGTCTTTCTTTTCTCGATATTCTTTGCATCAATTAATTCCTGGTTTCTTAATCAATCCTCTGGGCATCGAGTATATGATCAATCAGAATAGGCCTAACTTGAAAACTAGTAAGCGAGGTTTCATCTCGTTCTTCTATTTCCAACTTTACTCCAGTAGATCTCAAATCCGCAAGAAGAGGAACATAACAAGCATACAAGGCATTTATTCTCACGAGCGTCTTCGTATTAAGTACATCAGCCCAAACATTTGCACGATCACCCTGGTCGTGCAATCATAATCACTAAGCAACTCAATCCACTTTTGTTGCCTAAGACTAAGATCCCTCAGAGTAGACAGATATTGGAGACTCTTATGATCCGTAAAAATCTTGCACTTTTCACCAATAATATAATGTCTCCATAACTTCAAAGCAAGGATGATAGTCGCAAATTCCAAATTACAAGTAGGGCAATTCATCTCATGAGGTTCCAATTGCCGTGAAACATAGGCAATCACCCTACCATTTGCATCAATACACATCCCAAACCATTCAAGGAAGCATCCTTATAGACCTCATAATTCCCGTTATCATCTGAGAATGCTAACACAAGTGCATGAGTGAGGAAAATACTTCAACTATCGAAAACTTTGCTTACCATTTTCATCCCACTCAACTTGACCTCTTTTCTCGTCTGTCTCGTCAATGGTAAGGCAATGACTGAAAAATCCTTCACAATCCGTCCATAATAGCCTGCTAAGCTAAGAAAACTCCGTACCTCAGTCCCGTTTTGGGGTTGTTCCAAATTATCCACCGCTGTTACATTTTAAGGATTCACTTGAATACTTCATTCGTCAAACTCATAAGATTCGTCAATCCGAATGGTATTACCAAAAACTCGCAAGGACTATAACGAGTTCTGAAAACTGTTTTAGGGACATCATCACTGAAATCTTCAATTGGTTAATAACCAGACCTTAATTCAATCTTTGAAAATACACAGGCACCTTTAAGCTGATCAACAATCATTAATATGCGGTAATGAATAATGATTCTCAATCATTACCCGATTTAATTGCTTATAATCAAAGCATAGCCTTAATGTCCACATTCTTCCTCATAAATAAACTGGGGCTCTCCATAATGACATACAAGGTTAAATGATACCTTTATCAACCAATTCCTGTAACCGAATTTTCAATTCTTTTTGTTCATCATGAATCAATTTATAATATAAGCTCTACACCTGGAGAAAAATCAATAGTGAATTCCACATCTCCGTCTGGTGGCAGTCCAGGTAAATTCTCAGGGAAAACGTCAGGAAAATGTTTAACCACCTAGACCTCTTCCACACTACTCAGAGCAACATCATAGTACCGCATGAGCTAAATATCTTAGGTAGCCATTCGATAACAATCTCTTTGCTCTCACAGCAGAAATAACGGCATACCTCACTCCACTTTGCATCCCCCAAAAGTAACCTCTGGTCATCCAAATCGATGGAAAGTAACTGATTTCCCGTAGCAATCTATCTTGCCACGATCATAATGCAACCAATCTGTGCCAAAAATCACATCAAATCCACAATATCCAACTGGATAAGATTCATAAGCATAACAACATCTTTCACCATCACTGGACACTCTGAATAACACCATACTAACGTAGGATGACCTACTTGTTTACTCGCTTAACGAATCCAACAATAAGTTATGGATATTACGGTCTGCAGCCCGCAATAACGATAACTCACTGTTGTCTCGATAAGTAAGTAATAATCCCCAAGGGTGTAATATTACCATCTTGTCTCTCATTAGAAATACATATACACGCCTCGATCGTGCTCCATCGTTACTCTCTCTGGCAACATCATCAATACCAAGAAATATATTAGCCGGAGTCAGCTAATATGACCTGTACGGCTGAATCTATAGCTCGTCCACCCAGCTGGAATCATCTAATGTGGCATGTGCGGCTGTACTCATAACTCATCGATCACTGCTAGTATATAAGTCGGAGTCACCTCTTGTGACCTGTACGACTCTAATCCTGTACACCACGGCTCATCTAACCATAATTACTAGATCCAGGTACCTGATGGATCAGCGCTAGTGGTGGCAAAGAAGACTACGGAGGCAATTACTGATTCTTGGGACAATTTGCAGCTCTATGTTCCATTTATCCACATGTAAAGCATCCATTGCTTTCTTGTCTACACTCTCCAAAGCGTCCATTATTGTACCTATGGCACAAAAGTACATTCCCTCTATCTGAATCACCTTGTCTCTGAAATCTGGAATCACCAGTGAATCTACCACCATACCTCTGACCAGTGGCACTAAAACCTCAGCTGGAAGAACTAGAACTAGCCTTATTTCCTTTTGAAGCTCTTAGTCTTCGATTCTCAACAATATATGTATGGTAATGAGACAACTCCGTAAACTTTCTATAATACTCATTTGCCGTCATCTTTCTTTGTCTCAAATTGTAAACTATCGCTTCTCACCATCAATATATGCCGGAGGACTGAACTTTTCCTTAAACAATTCTTTAAATAACTCTCGATCAGCTGTTTCCTCTAGCGACGTCATACAAGACTCCTGTCTCCACCAGGATGCAATTTCAATACTCAGAAACCAGGTAGTCGTCTTGACCTACCGTCAAAAGAAAGATTTCCTTAACTTGCATAATCTGAAACACCTTTTCCAAATGATTAAGCCATCGACCTGCTCCCTCAGGTCATTCATTTTCCATAAAGTGATTCAGCATCAACTTATAACCAGTCCTAAGAGAAAAATCCTTTGGATAATAGATTCAGTCACATTAGTACTAGCTTCCCATAACTGAGCTAAATAGGGAAAACTAGACTCAACTAAACGACGTGGCTCTCTACGAGGCGGTATTGTTCTGACAGAAGACACTAGAGAATTCTCAAGATGTACAGGACTGCAACCTGGCTCTGATACCAACTGACACACCCCGTCCCGAATGAGGGCGTGCTGGCCGTCACGTGAGAGTGACGTAACCATTTACACAGTTCGGAAGCTTAAAAATACCATTGTGAATTCTGTCAGAACACCGTTGGATTCCTCGTGGCCACCAAAGCTCTGCTCTAACTCGAACCTGGAGGGGCGCAAAACAAAATTGAGTGGGTCAGTAAAACAAGTCTTTTCAAATCTTTTCTTTATCAAAGTTCTAACCCCTCACTGTAAAACCTGTATACTTTCCCAAAAAAAATAGCATATATAAATATATATAGCTTCAAGAATCTCAAAACACCATTCTTTATCACTTTTCAGAAAATATGCCATGCCATGCGCCAAAAACATAATATGGATGCATCAACATAAATCAGGTGAAATAATAAATCAACCGGAGACCCTGCAGTGGTCCTGTACGGCTGATTCTAGAGCTCAATATCCAATCCAGCCGGAGTCACCAACTGTGACCTGTACGGCACTGCCGGAGTCGCCAACTGCGACCTGTACGGCACTACCCTGCACATGAGTCGGAACTACCTGTAGTAGTCTGTACGACTCAGATGGTGTAATAATACGCTCTAGTGCTTCTCTCATCAATCATCTGTGCACATAATCTAGGGTCACCTACTAGTCGGAACCACCTCTAGTGGTCTGTACGACTAGCATGTCGGAACCACCTCTAGTGGTCTGTACGACTAGCATCTACTTGGATCCAAGGTGAGCGTGTGATGCGGGTGAATAACATAAGCACTAACACCAGGGGTGCAGGTTATGAGCTATCAACATAAATCACATCAAACAATTCAATGAACCAAATATAACTCACCTGATACTCACCTGCGCGTCCGCAGCACCAATTCACATATATGCATCATATATCAATTCACGTAATTCATGTAATTTCTATGCATGGCATTTCAAAATATACTTTCATTCAAAAATCGATTTCTGGGAAACCCATAAGTATATAGGTGTATACGGAAAACAAAACTGCCCACTCACCTGGAGTTTGCCCTGCAACTCCCTAGCACAACACATCAAGGCGTCATGACGATCGGCGCCTAGAACAACCATCAAATCATGCCTCAGAATCATATCGATAGAATATATCACTTATATAAAACACGTCACTATGTAGTTCGATCCGGAAGATCTGCAACTCAGATTTCCAGTCCGTAACTTCCAAAGGTCCACAATAAATCTCTAGAACAACATCCTAAAATTTCATGACCATCCAACGGTCGAATCTCCGTCAATTGTCGAACTAAGTGACGATTAACATTATATTTTATGAACTTACAACTCCAATTCCGGGAGATCCGTAAATCGGATTCTCGATCTGTAAGTTCCTATAATCCTCAAATATTACGTATTACTACGTATCAAAGTTTGGTGACAATCCAACGGTTGGATCGTCGATTCATCTTTTGGCCTAACCATGAATCGTATCGAAATTAAGTCCAAATGATCAACCAACGTTAAGCCACAATCAAAACTGAACTCAGGACATCCAATATAGCTTAAAAATAACATTGGCGGCCCACTGGCCACGCGCCGCCGTGGGTGGCGGTCGGCCGCCCCGGTTCGCCGGAAAATCCAACTATCTCCAAAAATTACCAAAATTTACAGAAATGAAGATCTCAATGAGTAGAACAACTTTCATACCTGTGGCCAAGGCCAATTCGGTCGGCAAAGCCTCCAATTCCAACAAAACCCGTCGGAACCCTAGGTTTGGTGTGCTCCAATTCGACCTCCAAACTTGTTCCAACGCCTCAACCACTGCTTGGGCTTTGTTCTAGGCCTCAAGAGGATGCCATGGGTGGTGGTAATTGGAAGAAATTGCTTCACATCGTGGCGGAAATAAACCCAACCCGTGCGCCCCCTTCTGCACGGTTTCTTCCATTTTTACAACCAAATCTCTCCAAATTTGAGGTGGAATGGGTAGAGGAAGGGTCCTAGAGTGTTTCCCATGAGGTTTGTTGAATCAATTCGCCGGAAAAACGAGTGGAAATCGACGAACATGGACACGGGTGCCGACTGGGTCCGAAAACGGGTCAAGGGGATCCGGCCGATCCCCCGCGCCGCACTCTCCCTCCTTTCCTCCTTTCCCCTGTTCCGATTGGTTGGGCTTCTTCCTCTCTCCTCTCCCCATTTGTCAGTCTCTCTCCCTTCTCTCCTGAAGCTCTCTTCTTCTTCCTCTGGTTGGGCAGATTTTGCCCAATCCTCTCTTCTTCTTTCCTCTTCCAGTCAGCCACAAACACACACACACACACATACATAAACTCATATCATTTTTCCTATTAATCCCAGCCATCCATTTATTCCTCATTAAATCTGGGCCGTCCATTTCCATAAAAGAATTTCCAGATTTTTCTAAAATAATAATTCCTAAAATGCCCAAACTTCAAACATCAATATCTTTTTCGATATAACTCCAAATCACGAACCGCTTGAGCCCACGCGTCCGTAGTGACAAGTACTACGAGAATATGCTAAGGAAACAAATCTTAGATGGCACGACACAACGATTAATCTCGAACAATGCGCGTGCCTCAAAGGGCATTTTCGTAAAATCACTTAATAAATTATAAAATCAATATTTTCCGGGACGGGCTGTCACATGAGAGCTATTAGGGTTTTAGCCATAATAAATGTAGGATAAACAAAGAGTGATCATATGGTTTAATTATAGTACTTGGGTTTATTGAAAAATTTGAGTTTTATTATTAATTTCATTTTGTACTTAATAGTAATTATGCAATAGGGTAAAATAGACAATTAACATTTAAAATTTAAGTTGTGTGTAAAAAGAGGTTAAATGGATTTAAATAAAATTTCCCTTTAACATATCCAAGGCAATTTATATAAAAGTTTACCAGACACTCGGACACTGTTTTTTATTTTTTATTAAAAGGACTTCTACAAAAAAATATTTACCAAATACTTAACAACTTTATTTTATAACCGTTTATTTTTACCGTACAACATAAGTAATTTTTTTTTAAAATACAACAATACCAAACTAGTCCATAATAAGGGCTGAGGCAATGGGACTGAAGCTGCACGAGGATTGGGAAAGCACTCCTGCTGCAGTCGACAATTGTTTTGCTGTTGGAGATCAATAGGTTCTATATTCTTTATTTTTATGTTAGGTCTTAAAGGGTGTTTCGTGGTATTTTCTTACGAGTTTCACAATTCTGATCTTGATAGGTTAACATCCATACAGACATCATTTAGTAATACGGTCTAGTGGTATTTCTCTTCACTTGTAAGTGAGAGGTCTTATGTTCGATTCTCACCAAAGGTGAATTTGAACCACATTATTGCTAACTCATTGTAAGATTTAATTTACCCCCTATATCTCCTTAATGTAGATAATATCGTTTATTAAAAAAAAAAAAACATCTATACAAACACCTTGAGTGGGTCCGGATTTGATGACCACTATACTTTGTTGCTAAGAGGCATCACACTGACTACAGTTTGAGATTGTGGTCATTTGGTCCCATCTTGACATTTATCTAACCATTCCTGCATACTTTAATATTTTGCATTTTCGTACCTATATTTTTTATGTGAGTCTCGATGACTTGTCAATATGATTATTGATGAGTCCATATTATACCATATATTTTATCTTATTTTTAGTTATAATTTATTAGTTATTTTTGTAGAATTTCGATACTTTGATATATATTTTCAATGTAAGACAGTCGACTTCCTCTGGAGCAAAAAGTGATCAAACGGATAAATTTTGGAGTGATTCCAATTGAAGGATGTTCGTGAGCCTTTTAAGATGATTATATCAAAATTCCAGATTTTTCTACCAAGCCGTTTGACCGTGGCGAAGAAAAGAATGCCAAGCACAGCTTTCCCAGATTGACGTTTCTAGACGTTTTGGGCATTTTGGAGGTCAAGATGGCATATTTTGAGGAAGATTCATTCTGAGGATTTGTTAGCTTTCAAAAGAGACCTTTTGGGACCAAATCAGAGTTGATTTGGTTGGTCAAAAGTCTAATTTTATGAGAAGTTTGAATTTCAGCTTAAATAGGAAACCTTTTATTTCCTAGTTATCTTATTCTATTATGTTTTCTAGTTTTTAGAAGACCTTTTTCTAGGAATGATTTTATTTTCTAGTAGTATAAATAAGGCTATTTAGCCATTAGGGTTTAGAGGACGCATCAATTTAGAGAACTTAGCTAGGTTTTGACGATTGGTATTTCAAGGTGTTTACTATCCTTTTTCTATTTCAATAAAATTCCTTTTGTTTTATGATTATTCGTAATTAATTTCCGTTTTGTAGGGTGATGCATTGAGTCTTAGAATGAATATGTAGTTTTTATTTAATTGCTTATTGTTGGAGGACTTTTAGGTCGAGGTGGACTTAGGCTTTGAGAATGTCATCTTGTCTCCCTTGGTTCGGTTTCGTACCAAGTCCCGGAATATCTCGAAAGAGTTAGCTTGTCTTAGGAAATATTCCGGTTGGATCAACGACTCAAAGATCATATGATTTAGGCAAATAATGACTTGATCAAGAGAAGCGTCGCGTGGAAGCGAAAAGTTCATCAGTTTAGCATGTTGAGAGAGAGAGTTGGTTGGTGTAAGATCCCACATCGCCTAGGGGAGAGGATCCTCTATGCCTTATATGTACATGCCTACCTTCCTATAACAAAACGGGTTTTCGGAACTCACTAGCTTCAGATCCCATAAGAACCCCGAAGTTAAGTGAATTTGGGCGAGAGCGGTCCTAAGATGGGTAACCTCCTAGGAAGGCCCAAGAACCCAAGAACAAAACCGTGCGGGCCGGGCCCAAAGAAGACAATATCTTGTTATGCCGATTGGGATGTGACAATTTGGTATCAGAGCCACTCCCTGGCCAGAAGTGTGCCGACGAGGATGACGGGCCCCTAAGGGGGGTGGATTGTAAGATCTCATATCGCCCAGGGAAAAGGATCATCTATGCCTTATATGTACATGCCCACCTTTCTATAACAAGACGCATTTTGGGAAATCACTAGCTTCGGATCCTATAAGAACCCCGAAGTGAGTTTGGGCGAAAACGGCCCTAGGATGGGTGACCTCCTGGGAAGGCCCAAGAACCCAAGAACAAAACTGTGCGGGTCGGGCCCAAAGCGAACAATATCTTGCTATGCGGACTGGGATGTGACAATTTGGTATCAGAGCAACTCCCTGGCCGGAAGTGTGCTGACGAGAACGTCGGGCCCCTAAGGGGGTGGATTGTAAGATCCCACATCGCTCAGGGGAGAGGATCATCTATGCCTTATATGTACATGCCCACCTTCCTATAACAAGACGTGTTTTGGGAACTCACTGGCTTCGGATCCCATAAGAACCCCGAAGTTAAACGAGTTTGGGCGAGAGTGATCTCAGCATGGGTGGCCTCCTAGGAAGGCCCAAGAACAAAATCGTGCGGGTCGGGCCCAAAGAGGACAATATCTTGCTATGCGGACTGGGATGTGACAATTGGCGTGGTTCCATGGTGTTTCCTCGTAAATAATCTGGGTTTCCTAGGGTAGCCGCAAGGCTTACGATAGCTGGGACTTTAGTGGAAAGTTGTGGGAAACACTAAGGTTGCATGGATGATGATTCTTGAGGCTTAATGGATGTTTCTGGGCTAATGGGGTTCTCTGGGCTTATTTCCTAGGTGTTACCTCTTTGCTTTATCTCTCTGCGTTCTCGCTCTATCCTCCTTATGTTACCTTTTGTGTTCCCCTTATCTGTCTATGTATTCATTTCTACTTTCTTCCCTCTTTAATGGTTTCTCCCTCCTTATTTAAGTAAAGGGCTTTTCTCTAAGTTTCAAGGGAATCTCCCTTTGTGGCTTGGTCTTCCTTTCCTTTCTCCTTGGCTATTCTATTATTCCCTTTTTGGTGTAAACGAGATGCATTGTTGAGACCTGCAGATTGCTGATTCCCAAGATGCGGCTTTCCTAAGGCAGCATTCCGCAGACTCTAATTCTAGTAGCGCGCCTCACGACTTTCACGCGTTGGTTGTTTATGCATAATGGAAAGGGAAAGTCAGCATTAAATGTCTGACTTGTTGGGTTTAACATACATTTAATGCAGGAATCTGGTTTGGTCCTAACCAATAAGGTTGGCTTGCTAGGGAAAGAGGCAAACTAGGCTAGTTCTCTCTCAAACTTACCCACGTGGAATACAAAGGCCATGGGCTTGGACTTTTGGGCTCCCAAGCAACCCAAAGCCTTCCACAATCTTGACTTCACGTAGGCCCAATGAACTTCTGTAACCACCCACACTGCAATTCACTTGACAAGCCCCGAGCATGTGACTTGGGCTTAGCGTGAATAGTGACCAATGTGATAAATAGGCATGGCATGATCCGGTTTAATTACTGCATCATGGAATGTTTGTAAATATATTTTTTTCCTCGATCCCGCACCTTTGCATGTATTTGGGCTTGAATATAGGCTTGCATGACAATTGGGCTTCGAGGCTTCCTTGGGCTTGCGTGTGACATTTTTTGGTCTCAACACTTATGATATTATGCATGTTTACTTTGAATTATTAATCATTGTGTTTAAATTGTCTCTATACCTTAATGCTTAGTTACCATTAGAATGTTTAGATAAGTAATCAGATGCAATTCGGTTGGAATACCCCCGAAGGATTGAGTGTTACTTCTTTTGATTGATAGTTGTAATTTCACTTAAGGCGCATGCCACATCTTAAGGGTTGCATGGTTTTTCAAAGGGTTTTCACAAAACGTAATGAGTCATGCATGTTTATATTTGATCTGAATGTCACAGACGGATTGCATGTTTGATATACATTCTAGCTTGAATGCCACGAGTATAATATGCCTAAGGAAAACCTAACATTCAAAGTTGCATGTATAATTCATAAGTAATTGATAAAACTACATAGAATTGTTAAGGTGACAGCAGAACCCTAGTGTCCTTTTATCATTAATTTCTAAGATTGTTCCCTTTCAAATTGGTTTCTTTAATTGTTTTAATTTAAAATTCATTTTTAATATTCTAGGTCATAAAATCAACCTTTTAGAAACTTTGTTTTAAATAGTTAATTAAGAATTAGTTTAAGTACAAATTATTCAATCAATCATTATGGAGAACGACCTTGCTTGAGCTGCTATATTACGATAACCTTGTACTCTTGCAAGTGTTTTTAAGTGTTTTGTGTTTTTATCCCTACTTTTACAAGTGGTAAAAATCCTATCAATTATATTGCTAGGTATACATATTACATACCTCCAATGATTATGAGTATCTTTGGCATAACTTCCTGCATGTTATTACTTTCGTTTCTTCTCTTATTTGTGTATTTCATTTTTAGTTCTCATAGTTTGTCCTTGTTATCTCTTGGCAGTGAAGGTGCAGGTGGGGGCCATGCTCCAGATATAATCAAAGTCTGCGGCGTGAAAAATGTCCTGCCGTCATCAACGAATCCCACGCGGCCTTTCACCTCAAATACTATAGATGAGCATCTTGATATGCTGGTATGAGAAGATGATATAAGTAGTGATACAGCATGCACTAAGGTTGTTTAGAGTCTTTAGATTGAATGTTGTTTTGAAATTTCAAATGCATACAGATGGTTTGCCATCACCTTGATAAGGACATTCCAGAAGATGTAGCTTTTGCTGAATCAAGAATAAGGGCTGAAACAATTGCCGCAGAAAATGTTTTCAAGATATTGGGACAATTAGCATTGTATCGTCTGATTCATAGGCTATGGGTCGCATCGGAGAGGTTCTTATTACCTCCTCCTATGCATTCTGGTTCCTTCTGATCATAGAAAACTTTTATGAATTGAGATACATGCCCGCATATGTCTGTTTGTATCGACTTCATTGAAACTGTAACAAAACAGTAACAAAAAAAAAGAAAACAGAAAGTCCTCATTCGAATTGAATTATAGAACATTATCATTGTCGCCTTTTACCAAACCATGGATTTTCATGCCTTCACTTGAAAGTCTCTGTTTCTGGCGTTAGTAGTAGCCCTTGTCTATTTATTTCACACAGAGGCACGTATAAGGCTTATTGTCTAAAAACTTTTCGTGTCAGGTGATAGAACTTGGCAAACAGCTGACAAGATGAAGTCACAAAGAGGGTTGATAGAACCTAGTTGATCCGACAATGACAACTTCCAGGTCAAACGGTACATCGCAAAGTACACTATGAATCCAGCAATAGTTAATGGATTTTCTTAGTATGTTGGTTCTATTGAGGTATGCCGCTCTTAAGAGACAACCAAAATAATTCGTTTCAAGCTTTTTTTAACTTCTCTCATTTGGAGCAGAGCATTTGAGAAACAAATGAATAAAAGTTAAGCTAAATGCTTTGAGCTTCAACCTTTTTGGATATGTAACTTTCCCGGATGAAACTAACCTTTTTTGAATTACTTGCGTATCGTGGGCTCTACAAACACTGTTATTGCCATTAAAATAGCGGAATTCTCATTCTTCTCATGGGCCTTGCATGTTATGCAGGCGGGAAAGCTGCCTGATCTTGTTCTATGGAAGCCTTCGTTAACCAGAAATGGTGATAAAAGGTGGTGCAATTGCATGGGCTAATATGGGTGATCCAAATGCAAGCATCCCCACACCTGAACCGGTAAAGTTTATAGTTTACAACAATTCTTAGGCATGGATGCATTTTCTTGTCATGACAAATCTTTTGCATGATTGATGAGGAGGGTCCGAAAGGATTTGGAGATAGCAGTAGATATTCTTCTGGGATGTGTAATAATTTTAGCGATTTTTGTTCTGATTACTCTATAAAACTTTATGTGATAGCAGGTTATTTCAAGGCTTATGTTTGGTGCATTTGTCAAGGGTGGTAGTACTCATTCCATTGCTTTTGTCAGCCAGGAATGGATCTCTCTCTCTCTCTCTCTCTCACACACACACGAGATTCATTAGCAAGACTGATTCTCTTTATTTCACTGTGCAAACAGGCAGCTGTAGATAATGGGGTTAAAGACTTGTATTGCCTTGACAAGAGAGAGGTTGATCCGGAAACATACACGGTGACAGCAGACGGCATGGTTCTTACCTGCAGTCCAGCCACCTCAGTTCCCCATTCTCGGAACTACTTCATGTTTTCGGCTCCTTCATAGTTCCTATGAACCACCTCTCCCACTTGTATTATAATTCAAAAGTCTAATGAGCTCAAAGAAAACACCGGAAATATGTACAAATAGAACCAGTTATAAACTTTTAAGAAAAAAAAAACAACGGGAGGGCACTAACTTGTGTTTTATTATATGGCTTAATATCTATAAAGTGTTCCAGGGTTCTACATGTGCACATTTCCTAATAAATGTTGATTCGTTGACATTTTTGTAAGGCACAACCTTCCCGAGTTTGATATATAAGGATCCTGTTCTTGCATGTTCTATAATGTGAATCTATATATTTGGTCGATCATAGAAAATCTATTAAAATAAACCAGCAAGGAGCCTAAAAAAATGGGTAATCATGCAAGTGAGTGTTCTTGGTCTTCAATTAATGTCTTTCACACGTGGAACTGCTGGGACACAAAATTAATTATATAGAAATAATTAAGAAAATGAAAGTTCGATTATTTTCTGAATTTACAAAAAAAGAAATAAAAGGCAGCTCAGATTGTATTGATTATTTATGTCAGATACGATAAATAGTTGTCGGATAGTATTGACTAAATTAGTCGGCCATTTGGTGCAATATCGGACTAATGACTTGATGACCCTAAAAACTATTAAGCCTACGTGGCGCGTAGGCCGAGTAACTAATAAGCTAACTACGTCATTCGATTGTAAGCGGGGCGTGCCAACTCGTCAACCAAGCTCGGTCGGGGAGTAAAATGTGTTGCGTGGCGTTGGGCGCGTTGCTGACTTCTCGATCTTGCGACTGCGGCCGAGGAAGGAACTTGTCCCGGCCTTCGGGTTCTAGAACCTGAAGACAAGGCTGCTAGTTCTGCGAAGTTCACAAATCGTCAGTGCCGAACTCGGTCACAGTGATTATATTCGTAAGAGTATAAGCACGCCGAATCGACACCAAACTATATGGGCACAAGTACTCAAAGCAGATGTATGTCTTAACCGTGAATGTAGTTCGGCCGTCGGAATGCCGAACTCTAAATCCCACTTGTGAGTATCCAATCATAAAATAACTCGGCGTTTAATGTGCTAAGCTTAACACTCTGTAACACATCACTTCGTCGAGAAGGCTAATAAGATGACCTCTGCCAATAAGGACTCCAAAATCCTTCTCGACTGAGACTTAGATAGATAACCAGTCGGCCTCGACGTAGTGCTGTTTATCCAAACTGAAGGTGCTCCGAGGTCGGCTGATTCTATGGCAACAGTGTTGTTTATCCAAACTGAAGATGTCACCGGTTGCCTTCACAGTGCTGTTTATCCAAACTGAAGATGTGTTGGCGAAAAAGAAAATAAAAATCTCAAGGTTGTTGAGAGGTTTCGCGTAGAGCGAGAGTTTGCGCAGGACAGTTGTGTATTGAATTTGAGGGGCTTTTGAATGGTCCACTTCATCCTCTATTTATAGCATCATATAGCATCAAGAACCCCCATGGCTGGACTAGACATATATTAGGATTAGAACTTCTCAACCCAATCCGATTAAACTTCGACCAATCATAATCAATCCTAATCTCCATAGGACTTTGAACCAAAGCTTCAAACAAACCAGGTTCATCCCCTACTCCCAAGTACTTCAGCTTTGAGACTCCTTATTATACCAAGATTCGACCACTTCACCTTTATCCCAAATCCTACCTCCTTCGTAGCAGGGTTCGGCCACCCTCAACAGGGCTGGCCTATGACAAGATTCTAAAACACCATTAGGCCGAGAATAGTTCTGAACTCGGCCCAAAATAACATTTTGAGTCCAAACATGACCATATTATTTATCTTGTGTTTGGTACAGTACCGTATATATCGTTATACCAAAATAAAAAAGAATTATGTTTTATATCTAAAAAAAAAACCAAATATTTCTCAAATATTATCTTCAAAATACGGCCACGCTTACTAAAAACGTAAAATTAGATATTGAATAAAAAGCAACAACCATGGAGGCTCGACCTAATCTGATGGCCGACAACTCGTCGGCCATGCAGAAGCAGCGTCAGTTCCACCCGCAACTACTCAGAAAATTTAGAACAAAACCCCCAGAATTAGAATCAAATAAAAAGACCCCAAAATTAGAACAAAACCTAATTTCAAATGAACATTGCCTAGATGAAATCTTTCCTAATCTTCAAACCCTATCATCCATTCCCAATCAACGTTCTAAAACCCAGCTGAAAAATACCCAAATCACAAAAAGCAACAACAAGCTAACCTAAATCCCAAGTTCAAACACCCAGATGACCAAATCTCCCAAATATCACCAACTAATGATTCGAATGTTGTGAGACGAGAAAGAAGCAGTGATCGATGCGACTGGTCTTTCTGTCTTTGTGGGCGTCTCCAATTATCAGATAGAGAGTGAAGATGAAGAGATAACAAAGCTTGAAGACGGGGAGAAGAGAGCTGGCGAGAGAAGGAGACGGGGAGAACGACGCAGGAAGGCGAGAGAGAGGCTAGTTTGCGTAAGAGAGAACAAAAGAACCCGACTAATAATCCGGGCCTTTTGGACGGCATTACTACGCGGGTGTATGGTGTGTAAAACAAGCAGATCGTATTAAATTAATCCGGTCCAATTTAATACGGATGACGCCAAACGACTGAGTCCATATTACTAATTCTATCTGGTCACTTATACGTCAAACGAAGCCTAATAGTAGTAGCAGCTCCTGCAGCTACAACTCCCCTCCTAATCTCCCCCACCAGCTTCCCACCGCACACACTTCAACTGGACCACATCCCCCCCTCCCTCACCCCTCCCTCCCTCCATTCAATCTCTCATTGTGTCCAGATTTGTGGAGTATAGTTTGGAGATTTAGAAGTCGTCGATCAAATGCGACTCGGTCAAGTTTATAGGCGTTCCACCAAGACTTGTTGGTTTCATATCAAGATAGTAGGAGAATAGGGTTGTAGGGCGGGGGAGGTTGACTGGTGTAGGGGTGCTGGTTGATGAAGGAAATCTATCATGGGTTTTTTTTAATATTAATTTATAATATTTTTAACTAGTAGAAAATTTTGAGTCCTATGTTGTACATGTTAACTAACAAATTTTTTAACACATAATTCAAAGTTCACATTGTAAATGATAAAAATTAAAAGTTTACTTGGTAAATGCGTACACCAACAAAAATCCAGATAATCTTTCTATAAATTTCCCTAATAATAATGCACGAGCTAGAATTTGTCATTTTCCACGTGAATTGTTGGCATATTAAATGGTAACAAAATTTGACTACCAAAAAAAGTTTAACAAAATTGACCCTGTAGATATCAATTTATTTTCACTTGTGTTCATTTTTAGTTATTGGATTAAATAATTTAATCAAAGAAGAATGATGAACAACACAAACATGATTATACAGAAAAAGAAAATGAGTTCAGATTTCATTTCCCTTCCTTCACCTGCTTCTTCTTCGTTTCCTCCCCTTTTAAATTAATTCAATTCTTGTCTCTTTAAAATAAAATATGTACTCGTATAAAAGAAGATTTGTACCTTCGATCTGTTTCTATACAGTTGAATTATTTACAAGTTGTTGTTTTCTTGTTTGGATTTATATATAAATAAACATGTGAAAAAGGAGGTATGTGTTTATACATTAATTAATGTGTTAGTTTGTGATTAACAAGGATCACTACAAACAAATTAGTGGTCGTTTATAAACTAATTAAACTACACATTGTTGTCAGTTAAGTAAGATAATGCCACCAGCATTGGAATATATGTATTTATGCAATATGAATCTCCAACACCTTGTTACATGTTCCTACTTTTTCCTTGCAACTACCAAACTCAAAAGTTGAAACAAGGTTTTTTCATTTGTATTGTGTTCACTGTTCACATAGTTAGTAGCTCTTGCAACTACCAAACTCAAAAGTTGAAACAAGGTTTTTTTTCATGTGTATTGTGTTCACTGTTCACAAATTTAGCTCTTGGTCTTCCGTCGGAAACATCATCTTGGTCTCCCGGTCAAAAAACGACAGCTTGGTCTTTTGGTCGAAAAACAACGTCTTGGTTTTCCAGTCAAAAAACATCGGTTGATGAAGTTGTGTAGGTGCGCTATTACGTGGTGGGATTGTAACTTTTCATGAATTTTCCATTTCTTGTTCGACGGAACTTTCTTATTTAAGCATTGTACATATAGACCTAGTTAGATCTACAGTACTAAATTGAATAAGTTAATTGTTGAAAAAAAAAAAAAGTGATTTTTGTACATTATTTTTTTATTCTGCACTTCTCTATTTATTTAAATCATTTCGTAAACAAATCTTAAGATTAACATATACGAATTAAACTACATATACGAGTTAAACTAACTATTCGTGTCAAGAACAACTTTTATAAGTAGGTGCATTCCTACCTAACCTATTTTAACAATACAACACTATATAAAGAAAAATTTACACAACAAAATCATAATATTACACATAAGGTAAACCACCACAGG
The DNA here is from genome assembly GCA_024362995.1 of Heteromeles arbutifolia. Classification (NCBI taxonomy): domain Eukaryota; kingdom Viridiplantae; phylum Streptophyta; class Magnoliopsida; order Rosales; family Rosaceae; genus Heteromeles; species Heteromeles arbutifolia. The sequence continues at coordinate 30,227,031 of JANCRC010000006.1, forward strand.
ATGACCTAGTAGTTGGGATGAATTTTATTCTACACGGCATGTTACGAGTTTAATTTCTAACGCTGGTGAAACACACAATGATGGTCAAAAGAGATTGAAATGTTTTTGTGAGTCTTTTCAATTTCCGAAAAAATAAATTACCTTGATGAAACCATAAACTGATCCATTTTCTTTTAAAAGAAACTATTAGGTGCTATGAAATTTGTAATAAACATACTAGATTCAAATCGAGCGGAGTGCTTGACAAATAACAATCAAAGTACGTACTGTGTGGCATTTTCCACCTAATTTTCACACTTGATTCTTCCTTCTCATGCTTGCCATGCCACCATTATTTTAGATAAGGCTTTTTAGCCAAAATGATCTCTGAGATTTGCATAACTCCTCACTTTGATCCTTGAGATTTCAAATCAATAGAAGTGGTCCCTAAGATTGTCCACCATCCATCATTTTGGTCCTTCTGTTAAAAACTTCGTTAAGTGTCCCGGAGCTCTTGGCCGGAAGTTTGGGCAATTTTTAAAGCTTCGTAACTCAATCGTTTCTTAACCAAATTCGACCCATAATATATCAAAATGAAGATAGGAAAGTGTAGAATAAGATTATACCTATTTGGAAGCCCAATGGTTGCCGGAGATATTCGGAAAATAGCCTCAAAGATGACTGGTCCGAGGAAAAACTGAAAAACTCGTCGGAAACTGGGTAAACTTTAAACGTTCATAACTTCTTCAATACTCAATGAAATCAAGTGATTCAAAAACAAAAATCATACTTCTCGACGAGATGAAGAGAATGGTACCCTTTTTGACATCTTTAGCCACTTTTGAGCCCTTTTTCGGCCAAACTATGGCGAGTTAGCCATAAAAAAAAGGTACTATTCTCTTCGTCTCGTCGAGAAGTATGATTTTCGTTTTTGAATCACTTGATTTCGTTGAGTATTGAAGAAGTTATGAACGTTTAAAGTTTACCCAGTTTCTGGCGAGTTTTCCAGTTTTCCCTCGGACCAGTAAACTTTGAGGCTATTTTCTGAACATCTTTGTCAACCATTGGGCTTCCAAATAGGTATAATCTTATTCAACACTTTCCTATCTTCATTTTGATATATTATGGGTCGAATTTGGTTAAGAAACGATTGAGTTACGAAGCTTTGAAAATTATCCAAACTTCCGGTCAAGAGCTCCGAGACACTTAACGAAGTTTTTAACGGAATGACCAAAATGATGGATGGTAGACAATCTCAGGGACCACTTCTATTGATTTGAAATCTCAGGGATCAAAATGAGGAGTTATGCAAATGTCAAAGATCATTTTGACTAAAAAGTTTTTAGATAATTTTGTCAGCGCGTTTTCCACTTACTTATTTGGACGATAGTCAATTTCACTTTCAAACGCTTTACCGTAAAAAAATAATCATATAAATATGCTTTTAATGAGAGTTTGATCTCACAAATTTTTCTCACTTTCACGTTAACGCTATCGCTCTACTTAAATTCCACTAGCATCAGTTTACTGATCGCTCAATCACGCTCTCTCTCCGATAGCCATTGTCTTCTTTAATCCGCCATTAACACAAATACGCCGTCGTTTCACCCCGTTTCCTTGTATATCATCAGTTCATCGGTCATCATCATCTCAGTGTTCTTCTTACTGTAAAGCATTACACTTTAATCTCAGACGGCGATATGTATGCGGTGAAACAACCCGCCACTGCTGCTCTTAAGTCAACCGCGGCCGTTGACCGCCGGGTGAACGGGTCCAGGAACTACGTCAGGGTCGGGAAGGTGTCTCTAACAGTAACATTTTATCATGCCAGGCGATTGAGGAGAAGAGACTGTTTATACTTGATCACCATGACACATATATGCCATTTATTGAGAGGATGAACGCCTTGCCTGGGAGAAAAGCTTATGCCTCTAGGACGGTGTTCTTCTATACCCCTACTGGTATTATGAGGCCTATAGCTATTGAGCTTTCACTTCCACCAACGGCTTCATCCCCGCAATATAAACGTGTTTATACTCACGGGCATCATGCTACTACACATTGGATTTGGAAGCTAGCCAAAGCTCATGTTTGCTCAAATGATGCTGGCATTCATCAACTAGTCAATCACTGGTAAACATTATTTTGGATCTGCGTGGTTTACATTGTCGCAGTTTTACCAATTAACAACAATTTTAGAATAGGATGTCAACAATTCTAATGTGTTTGGTAATTGTGTTACCTAGGTTGAGGACTCATGCTTGCGTCGAGCCATATGTAATTGCGACTCATAGACAGCTTAGCTCAATGCACCCCATTTTCAAGCTACTCCACCCTCACATGCGCTACACTTTAGAAATCAACGCACTGGCGCGGCAAAGTTTGATAAACGGAGGGGGAATAATTGAGGCTCCTTATAATCCGGGAAAGTACGACGAATTTGGTTACGAGGAAACTTCGTTCGGAGATTCTTTGGTTTCGGATTCGGGAAAAATAAACGAATTCTAGTATGAGGATAGAACATCCGAGACCGATCCGTCCTGTTGCCATCCCTAGCGGCCACTTAAAGTTTGGTGCAAGGTTTGAAAATTCAAGTAATAAAAAAAACTGAAAAAATTATATTAAGAAGCCGTAACTAAACTCGAATATTCTTTTAAGTCCTTAAATGAGTTCTCCTATGTGGTTATTGGAGTTCCTAAATAGGGACTCCTATTGGAGATGCTTTAAGTTTTATAAATTAAATGACATAGAAGTTGACGATTGGATTATTATTTAAGTATTAATTAACATGCTTATTTTGAATTGGTTACACTTCATTTAGTTTAAAATTTTTGTTTAAAAATTTTGTCTCCCTAAGATTATCCAATCTGCAATATTAAGTTTGGCGATTAGGGTTGCAGGTCTGCCTTTATCACACGGTAGCTCCATCTCTTCTCATGTCTGGAAAGCTATTTGGCGTTTGAACACTCCCCCAAAGCTACGGCAATTTATATGGAAGTCTCTACATGGTGCCCTACCCACGACGGTTAATCTCTTTCGGAGGAAATCAGCCTCTTCGCCGTTGTGCCCTATTTGTCATGCCACTGAGAACAATGGAACATCTTCTCCTCCAATGTCCGTGGGTGGAAGTTCTTTGGTTTTGGGGTGTGCTTAATTACAAGGTTGACAGGGAGGCTGCTTTTTCGTGGTCTCAATGGTTTGAAGCTCTTATTCGTGCAGATTGTTGGGCTGGCCAGGATGGGCAATGGCTTCTCTGTTATTTTGTTTTCACATGTTGGCATATATGGAAGGCAAGGTGCAATGTCCTTTATGATAATTCCATTATTAACCCGGCTCAGATTCTGTTTGCTGTTAATACGGCTGTGGGGGCGTTTTTTAGAGGCTCATCAGGTTAAAAGGGTTCAGCGGGGATCTAAGGTTGGGGAGAGGGAGGCACGGTGGTCTCCGCCACCTGATCCTTTTGTTAAAATCAATGTTGACGCTAGTTGGGTTGCATCGTAACGGGTTTGTTGGATTGGTGGCGTGGGATAGTGAAGGGAAGTTTTTGGTTGCTCGGCGGCAGGCTATTTTAGCTCAGTCTGTTAGTCAAGCTGAAGCTATGGCTCTTTTGTATGGTTGTGACTTGGGTATCTCTCTCGGGTTCCAGTATGTCATCTTGGAATCGGATTCCCTTGAGTCCATTTCTTGTTTGAATGACAATTTGGAGCAGGGCAGCTGGAGGGCGTTTTCCTTTTTGGCGAAAGTCAAGGAATTGCGGTTCTTTTATTGTGTTAGTGGCCGGACCCATCTGTGTCAATTTGTTAAAGGGGAAGCACACGTGGGTGGGTAACATTTTGTGAGCGAGTTCCCCAGCATTTCCCGCTACAGTTTATTGGACGGAAACATAAGGGTTTGTTTGGTATCCTATTTGAAATTTTTTATAATTTCTCAAAATTTTTCTTAAGAATTTTTCTTGAAAACAATTTTCTTTATGACTCAAAAACTTGTTTGGTATGTGATTTAAAATTTTTAAATATTATAACTTAAACTGGACAAAGAGATCCAAAAAAAGGGTCGAGAGAGAAAGAGGAGAGAGGATCGGAGGAGATAGAGAGAAAGAGGAGTGAGAGAAAGAACCGAGAGAATGAAGAGAGGATTGGAGGAAAAAAAAAGGGGGGGGGGGGAGAGAGAAGAAAAGAGAGATAGATTTGGGGTGAGAAGGGAGGAGGGAGAGAAAAGAAGGGAGTGAGTTTAAGTTTAAAAACTCATTTTTTTGTGTTTTTAGAGAATATACTATATTTTTTAATTAGTCTTGAATTCAATTTTTGAAAATATTCTTACCCAACAAGTTTTTAAGGCCTAAAACTTGAAAATTGTTTTTGAGTTTAAAAAGTTTGATTCAAGTAGAGTACCAAACGAGCTTTTATATTTTCTAAATTTTAAATTTTGAGCGTGATAGTTGGTGTAGAAAGTGAGAGTGGTTTTTAACCTTGAATTGAACAAGCACTACTAAGGGATATGTTGGATCATAAAGTTATGATTTATGGCAAGAGGCACATATACGGAAAAGCAGTATGCTTTGCATCTATTCTGTGGAAATGAAAGGATGCAGGAAAGACCTAATTCATCTTCACACACTTTCAATTGAAGGACGTGACTTTTTATAGGCATACTTCGAACATGTCTTCGGGTCCCCGTTGGCTGCAATTTATAAATCATGCACTCCTATACAGTTTCTTACTTATTCTCTTTCTATACATCTTATTTCTACAATATTTTTTTTAGTTATTTCTAAAGGAATGCTTTGAATTTTGTTGTTCGTAGACTCCAAACTTTGTTGTGATTTGCCAATAATTCTTTAGCAAACTTGTTGGAATGGAGGCAATTAACACTTTAAGAAAACGACTTAGTCGTATTTGAAAGTCATCTTTAAGATTATTCTCTATATTTCTACATTTACTCAAACACTGATTTTATCCCTACACATGTGTCAACGATTTTTTGTTTTTAAACAAACGATAATGTCTAATTTCTACATTTACTCAAACACTGATTTTATCCCTACACATGTGTCAACGATTTTTTGTTTTTAAACAAACGATAATGTCTACACTAAAGAGGCGGAGGAGTGGGCTAAACCTCACAATGAGCTAGCAATAATGTGGTTCAAATTCGCCGTTGGCAAGAATCGAACCTAAGACCTCTCACTTACAAGTGAAAAAGTATACCACTAGAATGTAGTACTAAGTGACCATGTGTCCAAGACTTTAAGAAAACACAACCCATTTATTTGTTTGTTTGTTTGTTTGTTCTTTTTTTTTTTTTTTTTGCTTCAACTTCCATAATGCGTAGCATTAAATACTATGAGTATTGGATCATCTGAATTTACAGGACAACGATTAAAGTAATAGAGTAATACTAGAGAGATCAAAATTTTTCTTTAAATTTACATAATATGTCACAAATAGAGAATAAGCATGTTGTGATTGCACATAACCAGGTATGCATGCCAACTGCCAACTCAGCATGCCCCGCACAATTTGACGCATCTAAAACATTTGTTTGTATTCCCTCCCTCTCCTTTCGACCAAACATAAAATTACCCAACTTGTTATAAACACATACAATTTGCAGTAAACTTCTGATGTGAGAATTTCATTACATCCTCACAAGAGATAGTAGATATAATAAAGATTTGACTAAAGTCTTTTTTTTCTTTCTAAATTACTAGCCGCTGTTCTTAAAACTAAATTTGACGCATGGATCAATAGTTTGTGGGGAATTATTGAGTAGAAAATGACTTAACTCGCTAATTTGTTGGAGATACATTTAACATTATTGACGATGATGATAATTGACGTGCCCCGCAAGTAATCACACTATGCAATATCTACTTCCTAGATATCCTTTGGGATCTCCAAGTCTAATAAGGATTCTATTATAAAAGGTCTTCTCCTTGACTCCTATAAATATACCATTCTAGATTTTATTTTTTATAACGCAATTCCTACACACTTATTCTTTTGCAAATTGCTTGAGTCTTAATGTAACATCCCACATCGCCCAGGGGAGTGATCCTTAAATGTATATTCTCATTCCTACCTAGCACGAGGCCTTTTGGGAGCTCACTGGCTTCGGGTTCCGTAGGAAATCCGAAGTTAAGCAAGAAGGGGGCCAGAGCACTCCCAAGATGGGTGACCCACTGGGAAGTTGCTCATGAGTTCCTAGAAACAAAACCGTGAGGGCGTGGTCGGAACCCAAAGCGGACAATATCGTGCTACAGTGGTGGAGCGAGCCCGGGAAGTGATCCACCCCGGGCCAGGATGTGACACTTAATATTTCGTACCAACTTAAGTCTTAAAATTTTATACATCATTCATAACTTTAGCTGGATTCTAATAGAAGTGTCAGATATGTATTCACAAAAGTTTTGCAACTCATTCGTACTTGGGCTTTTTGTTCCTGTACTATCTGCTATTAGTGTTAGAAGTGATTCCCCATTGGTTTTGTGCACATTGAGCATTTTCCTTTTAAATCCTTGATAAGTCTGCCAAGTATTTCCTTGATTTTTTGCGGAGCTTCCGCTAGAAACTTCACTGTCAAAGACTTAAGTGGAGGCAAATGAGTATGGCTGATAATCCCAGGCTTTGACTGTTGCTGCTATGTTATCTGCAGAAACCATATTGCTTCTTGGTCGAAGCTAAGCTTGTTAAAATTTTCCCAGAAGAAGGTCCCCTTAAGTAATGTTGTGAAAGTTAATAGCATGCGTTGTGTTCTGAGAATCTGAAAAATACTCAAATATCATATGTCGAACTAAATGCGCACGCATCTGCACACATACATTACCACACATATATATGGTTAAAGTTGCATACCTCTAAACATTGAAAGATATTTGTGGACCTCTGCACTTTCCACGAGGCCCTTGAAGTATGAATATTTCGTTCGAGATGATTATTGTTGAGTATGCCTCCTTCTGTAGCAAAGAGTAAGGAGAAGAAGAGGAAGCATGAATATCTGGACCTTCCTGATGGTTCTGGCTGGGGTGATCATATCCAGTTGCTACAGATATATGAATGTGGGCATCAAACTATGACATTGATTGGTGCAAGGATTATCAGCTGTAGGTACCTTTTTTATATTCTGTATAAGAAAAACCTGATATATTCAGGGCATTGGTGACATGATTCTAGTATTTGCTTGTTATGTTTCTGGAACTCATTGATTGTAGGTGAGGAGGATGACGTTTGTCAAGGATGTAAGGAAACAGCTATCTAAAATCATGCTAAAAATAGCAAAAGGCGAGTAAGCTACATTATTAAAGAGATTGCAATTATATCATATTCACGAAACACTGCTATGAACTGACTAAATGACTATTCTCCTGAATGTTACTTGATAACATGAAGCTCTTATTTATAATGGTCTACTGCAATAGATTTGCTTACTGATAAGTGCTGAATAAGAAACATGCTCAAAGTACGTGATTTATGGAACAAAACTGAATTGAGATTATCATTATGCATTTCTGGTTTATCAAAGCACCGACCAATTAAGTTATTTAAACAGGGAAAGGAAAATGAGAAACTTTGAGCTGGAAATTGATTGTGACTAGGCATATCTCACTACAATTAGTCAAAGGTTTGAGTAGTGAGTTTTTTGGAAGTCTAGAATTGACACTCACAAATACTTTTATTTCAGGTGCATCCATCCTCTTTGCTAAAACGAGATGATGAAGTGACTATGTTGTGTACTGAACTCACTGCAACAACCCGCCCATTCCTGCGCACTGTATGTGCTGTAAATATTGCCTGGATCACACCCATTTTGGACAAAGTAAATAATCTAGATATCAAGAAGCTAAAGTGAAGCCAGTTTGCATAGAACCACCATTATAAATAGAAAATGATTTGTTTCTAATTCAAGGTAGGATATGAACATTGCAGAGATTGAACCTTTAACCTTTTATGCAGTGGCGGGATCGGTCATATTGAAGAGCAGCTGGAGGGAAATCTTTCTGATTTGCCAAAGAAAGTGGATGTTGCAGCAGTTCCTGATGATCGTGAGAGTATAATACAGGCAGCGAGGAAACGATTTCTTGCTCGTACAGAAATGAAATGAGCTTATTCAGTACTTGTATATATAACAATACCAAAATTCCTCAATTGAGGACCAAAGAGAGAGAGAAGAAAAAAGAAAGTGTGTTACTAATCTCATCAATTTACCGTATCTTCTATTTTTATTTTAGGGAGTAGTATTGTGGCATGGAGAAGGGGAGAATATTTGTATATTTACAAAAATATAAGGTAATGGCATTCAACACCCAAAGCTTACCCACTGAGAATCCCTCTCTCTTTCCAATTAATTTTCAAACAGTGTCTTGGATCCAAACTCTCGCTTGTAATAAAAAGGAACAATACTTTAGCATAGCCGCAAGGATCTCTTGCTCCTGGGTTCAAGCCGCAAGTATCTATTAAGTCTTCTCCTTGCCAGGAGTGCACAGATCATCACGATTCCACCATCCATTACCGCTTTCTGGAGTTTTCTGAACTTGTATGCTGTCGGCCTGTTGATAACGAAATAACGAAAGATATTTGAACCCAGGAGGGAGTAGTTACTATAAATTCATATAACTTGACTCTCTTGAGCTATTTGATCATGACAATATATAACACATGCATACTTGTCTTAAAAGAGAACAATAGTGACTCCAACTAATCGGAAGTTTAAGGGAGTCAAGAATAACAACCCCAACCAAAAGGACTTGGTGACCCACCGGTAATTGGAAATCACATTAGGGACTTAAGTGAGTCCCAAATATCCCAATTGGGGTTGAATGCTGGCTAAGTTTGAGAATTGTTTGATTTGAGCGATCAGACCAAAAGGTGAGTAGCGATGATAGCTTCCCAACAGCACTTGAACCCAGGAGCAAGAGATCCTTGCGGTTATGCTAAGGTTTTGTTATATTTGTGCCATTTTTATAGAATAAGTTCGTTACTGTGAGAGAGAGAGTGAAAGTGCAGGAATAGCAAAGAGTGTAGTGTAATGCCTTAAAATCCTGGCTTCAGATGGTGCTGAGTTTAGCCTGGTGAATTCTGCTGGTTAGAGTGCAAGCGTAATAGCAGAGTCAGCAAGGTGGGCTTTTGGCTTCCGACAAGCAGTTGTAGACGTGATTCGATCTGGTGAAACTGTTCAATCAAGCGATACATCAATATTTTTCCTCTAAAGCTTATGACTCAAGCAAATGGTGTTGAGGCCTTGAAGAAACTGATTGAGGGGGCAGACATTGAACCCAATGAGCAAGATGAAAAGGGATACTCAGCTGCCATGATAGCTGCAGAGGGCGGTTACCTGGAAACTTTCAAATTGCTTATCGAAGCTGGGGCTGACATAAACCTGCAGAATAAATGTGGTCAGACGGTAATGGAACTATTTGATACAAATCAAAACTGTGAAGAATTTGAAAGTTGTTGCTTAAGAATGCTGCACCTCAAAAGGTACTTGATAGTCCTGTTGAGTTTTATGGGACTCTACATCAGGCAGCACAACACGGCCCCACAGATTTTGTTCATACATTGATAAGCAGGGGCACTGATGTGAATGCTTCTGATGCCGATGGATACACTCCGTTGATGTTAGCAGCAAGAGGAGGCCACTGTGCGAGCCCTTGATTTCTTTAGGGGCAAAATGCGACATTGCGAATGCTAGACACGAGACAGCACTCTTGCTTGCAAGGAAAAGTAGGATACACAAGAAATCGTAAGGAAAAGTAGGATAAACAAACAAGCAACCGTTTAATAACCAAAAATGCTACTCTTACCACATATTTGTATCATCTGAGTTCAAATTTTATACACCAAATAGATGTGGCCTCTCTGTGGCTTTAATAGTTTTGTGACATCTGTCCACCATTTTAACAGTGTTAAATTGTTGTTATCTCCTTCACTTTGGAAAAAAAAAACCCAAGCGTCCAAAACGTGAGTGCTCCTCGAGCATCACTCTCTCTCCTTGGATCAGGAACACCAACAACAACGATGGCGGATGCGAACCAAAAATCAAAGATCTTTACCACATAGGGCTCCACAAAGTCAAATCCAAGAACAACATCAACCAATTTTCCTTCAAAAATTCACAAACCAACAATCCAAACAAACATCAGCAACATTTTTCAGATGATCAAAACACACAAAACAAAGAAAAAAAATGATTGATTAAACAATTAATTGAAAATCCAAACGGGAGCTTTCTCGATCGAATTGCATAATTCACAGCACCTCATCCTGGGGTTCAGGCAACGGAGGGAGGGATGAGCCTTCACTTTGCGGTTACCTGGCTGTTGAACCACCGCCGAGTGGCCTCTCCGTGGTTTACAAGAGTGCGAATGAAATAGATAGAATAAATTTACGAATTTGCAGAGGTTAATGATTCCGAACCCAATCATTCAATCACAAATTAAACAAATTAACGAGATTGGAAACAAAATCGATGAGATTGATTCAGCGAGTGCACCGTTTTCGAACCTGAACTTATTGAATCAGGCATCGCGGCGGTGACCCACCTGACAATGAAGGAATTGCTGCAAACCTTGTAGAAATCGCTTGCAGTTGCAGACATTCGAGCGTTCAAAGAAGAAGCCATGGAGAACGCGAAGAATAAAAGGGAGGTGAAGGCTTCGAACTCGCGCTCGCGTTCGCCGTCGGTTTCATCAGAATTTGGGAGAGGATTTAGTAGAACAGTCCTTTTTTAGTGCAGAGGATTTTGCAGAGTTATCTGTTCGCCGGAATTTGGAGGTGGTGGTGGTGGGATGGGAGCGTGGCTTTCCTTTTCTGGGTTTGAATCGCGGCAGTTTGGAGATGGAGATGGCAGCGTCGAGGTTGATAACAGAGAGACTTGAGCTGACAGGTATTATGTTGAGTTAGGTGAGTGGACAGCGTCACAAGATTAGAGAGAGGCCACATTCTTTTTTAGGAACGAGGATCAGATCCTCTTTGTAAGGATTTAGAATATTTTTATTGGTTTTTGTTTATTATATATTGTACAGTCAATTTTCGTCACGTATTATTTTTTTGTTTAATATTAAATAAAAAAATTAAAATAATTTCAGATCGTACGATGTATAATAAACGGACATGATTAAAGAATATCGGAATCCTCACGAAGAGGATCCGAAGAAGATTCTACTGGCTTTTTTAAGTATGAGTGGATTATGATATATGATGATTTTTTTATACAACGATATTTTATATTTAACGAAAATGAGATAATCTACAGTAACACAAATATTCAATAAACATTATACTTACACAAATATTTAAAACAAAAATACACAGATCCAAAATATTAAAACAAAAAATACACAAATCCAAAATATTAAAATTACACACCATAAATATAACAAGCTTTACATGGAGAGATCCAAAATATTAATATTACACACTTCAGCAAATAAATATAACAAGTATCTTACATGGAGAGATCCAAATATAAAACGTAGCTAGTAGGAAAAGACGAATATTGTTCTAATACATTCAAAACTAGAGGAATGGACCGGGCATTTTGCTGATAACTAGCTCTCTCCCCATCTTTCTACTCTGAAAATAACATTGGAAGAGAAAATAATTAAAAATATATATAAATAAGATATACTCATACAAAAAACAAAAGAAAGAAGTAACTTAACAAACATTTGTTTAGCTGTAAGTTGTCTAATTTTTTGTTGCCAATTGTAGCATTTGTAATTTTTCAATATTTGAGCAACACCAACAACTCGGATATTATATATATGCAAATCATAGTTAGTAAAATATGGAAAACTTGTGGTGCATAGGTATTATCCGAGGGTATTTTTTTTAAATGTGTATACGTGTATAATATATGTATTAATAATTTTCAGGCCAGAAATATACCCTAAAAAGATAAACATGAATTAATTAAAATGATTTTTTTTTATTTTCACAGAAAAAAAAAAGATTTTTTTATAAAATAATTATAAGAAGAAAGAATAAATCACTTAGGTTTTAAATTAACCCTTGGGTTAAAACATTAAATTAGGTTTTAAACTAACTCAATTATCCTTTTTATAATAATTGGGTCTAAAATAAGTTCTGGAGTAAAACCTAAAATTTGGGTAATTTTAAAATTTTAAATATAATAAATCCAACAGCTGAGATCGAATATGATCAAATCTAATAGTAAAAAAAAGATCCAATGACTAAAACAATTGAAAAAAAATATTTAAATCAAAATCCACCCAAAAACTCTATAGTACATGTTTCATAGGGTTCATTTAGTGAATTTTTAACTTTTCTCGGAATCTAAATATTTGAATATTGAAATGTTTTAAGAAAAACTTATCCAAAAAAAAAAAGCATGAATTCATTCTTTAATAATCTAAACTAAAATTTTAACCCAGAACAACTGAAGCACAAAAACTATTTCTGAGTTAAATCTAAATTTTTTGAGTTAAAAATTTTAAGTTTTAACCAAAGGTTAGGAATTGTCTTAGAATGATTCTTTTAGAAAAAGGTTAATATGTCCCACACATATTAATCAAGAAATGGTAATTTCGAAAAAGAAAAAAAGAAAAAAAGTATGAACAGACTTTAAATACCCAAATTTTTGTGGTTTCCTGTGATGTAGTTCCAAAACCGAACTCATATGTCAACTATGACATGTATCGCCCGGTCCCAGTTGTCAGATATGACATGGATCATCCGGTCCCAGATATTTCGAAATTTTAGATTAAGCAACAATAGGACCGCCAGAACAGGATTGAAGGAATAAAGCATTGGGTTATAAAATTGGGGTGGAAGGATGCCATGCAGCACGAGCCAGTAGGTAACCCACACTAAGCCAAGCCCTACCCAGATAACGAAGCGGTATAGAAGTCGGGCGGAGAGGACAAAAAGTCCAAACCAAACAAGAGACAGCGCTGCCGTGGCCACGACAGAGAAAATGTAGAAGGGGGGAAGGCATGAGCAGTTATTCAGTTTGCAGTCGCAACTAGCCGCATCGGTGGAGGGAAGTTTGACAAAGTAGCTCGGATCCACCCCGAGGGGAAACAGAATGGTAGCTAAGGCCAAGAGGATGGTAAAAGTCAGTTGTGTTTGTGGATTTGGAGGAGGGTTTTGATTTTCATCGTCCGCCATAGTGGTGGTCGAAAGAGGCAGCTGGGAACAGATGGGGAGAAATAAGAAATGAGAGTTGAGGCGGCGATGGCGGTGAGGATGTGTCGAGTGGTGTTGGGGAGTCGCGTGGGGTGTAGTTTTATACTCTCTCTTTTCCGTGTCTTTGGTCAAAAGGTGCCTGTATTCTTCTCAGACGAAGAATAATAAATTAATAATTCATGCAATAAAATAATAAATTAATAAGGAGGATCCTTATGAGATGCAATACTTCTCGAAGATGCAATACTTCTCGGACAATGACATATTGTAATTGGATGCAATACTTGTAATTAGATGCAGTACTTCTCGGACAATGACATATTGTAATTGGATGCAATACTTGTAGGATGTGTTTATTTACCCTCACTAACTTACACTAGACTTGTTAAAGTAATCCCGTGTTTGTTGCGCCGAAGGAATAAGTTTAGTGGGACTAAAGAGGACTCGCCTCGACTAAAACCTTCACTAGAAGGTCTTAGCGGGAGCTCCCGAAAAGCACCAGACTAGCTAAGACCGTGCTTTGCTTCGACTTGGGATTCGTCTGCTTCGCTTCGACCTCGACTCATCTGCTTCACTTTGAACTCGATTCGTCTGCTTCGCGCTTCGCGCTTCGACCTGGACTCATCTGCTTCACTTCGACCTCGATTCGTCTGCTTCGCACGATTGACGACGGACCTGCATCACCGTCGTTGAAACCCAAATCTCCAAAAGACAGGATCTTTGTGAACCTAGTGGTGGGTGAGGAAGGAATATGGAGGCCGAGAACGCCAGCTAAGACGGTGGCACGCCGACGATGAAAACAAGATCATTAGCTGCACTCAGATGAAGAGGTTGCCTTTTGAGAGAAAGAGAGGGGAAGAGATTTGTGGAATTGGCTTTGATTTGATATGCGTTTGGAATTGGAGATCTGCAATTGTGACTTTCGGAAAGAGGAAGAGATTTCTAGAATATCTTTTGGTTTGATCTCATCTGCAATTAATGGAATTGGGAGTTGGTTTTGATAATATCTCAAATTGTGGAATTGTTTCCGAGAAAGAAGAAGAGTTTTAAGAAAAAATAAAAAAGAGAGAATGAATAATAAAATAATAATATATATGAATTAAATAATATAATATTAGAATTTGTTAATTATTTTATTTCTTAATCACACTGCACCAAACGCTTCACTAAGTTAGTCCAGCTTAGTCTAATCTAAGCCAGTCCGAGATAGTCCGGTTCAACAAACGCACCCGTAATTAGATGCAACACCTCTCGGACAATGACATCTTGAAATTAGGTGCAATACTTCTCCGACAATGACATATTGTAATTGGATGCAATACCTGTAATTAGATGCAATACTTCTCGGACAATGACATATTGTAATTAGATGCAATACTTCTCAGACGAAGAATAATAAATTAATAATTCATGCAATTACATATTGTAATTAGATGTCAAATTAGATATCTAATTCTGTGCATACTCACAATTAAACAGCCGGAGCCCAATGATTAAATGATATGGATCTTTAAAATTTGATCCAACGGCTAAAAGAAGAGAAGCTTTTAAAAGCCACAATAGTTTTTGACCGTTTGATCAAATTTTAAATGTTCGGATCATTTAAAAGCCACAATATTTATCTCTTCCTAAACACTATAAATAAGGCACAATAGGTTAAGATAACATACACCACAAAATTCACCAATTATTTCTCCTCTCTTGCCGCCGGCCTCCATCTCTCTATAATACCTTAGTAATATAGCCCTAAAACACCTTATTAGCACGTTCTTGCTGTTACACTAAGGAACTAAAGGTTCTTCTAAACTAGCATTCAAAGGCTTTCTTACCTTCAAGTATCGTGATATTCACACTCTACTATTCTTAATTTTTTTTAATCTTAGTTTCATACCTAAACTTGAATTTTTCGGACACTTTAAAATACTTATGTTAGGCTTTCCATCAAATTCTCTATTAAGTGATGACATAACATAATTTTAGGCCACCATATTTGCCAAGAATTATCATTAGACATTGCGGCTTAGATATACAAGAGAATCTCTCATCCACGTGGCAAATATAGTGGGTCAAAATTATACCACGTTACCACTTACGGACAACTTGACGGAAAGCCTAACGAATGTACTAAAGTGTTTAGAAAAATAAAAGTTTAGGTTTGAAACTGAGACAAAAAACACTACAAAAGAATGTGCGAATATTAAGATACTTAATAAAGTGAGAATTGTTAAAAAATAAATTTCAACTTCATATTGGCTGCATCCTATCTAGGTAGAAGTAGTATGTATCTCCCGCACTATTCCAACACTCGATACTCAATAACTTTTATTTGACTTTGACCATAACAAAAAAATCATTGTTCTATGAGTAGCAAAGCTAAAGAAGCTAATTTAGATCGACATTCACCCAATCCTTTAACAAGCCCAACCAAGAGGAGTGAAAGCTCATCAGAGCTGCATTAACCCCAACCAAATGAACTTGGTGACCCATCAGGAATTAGAAATCACTTTAGGCCATCTCCAACCGATGGCTGGTCAGATGGCTCGTTTGAGCCCTCTAGCCCTCCAAGATTCTTCAAGATATTAATATTTTAATGAACAGTACAGGACCATATTTGCCTCCGTCTCCAACCAAGGGCCAAAGGGTCATAGGGCCAAACATAATTTATTATTTAAAAACTACAATTTAAATGTTTTAAGTTTTATGTTGGTTAATGTTATTTAATGTTGTTTCATATTGTTTAATGTTGTTTTATGTTACTTAATTTAATTTAATGTTGTATAATGGCTTAGGAAGTTATAGGAAAAAAATAGAATTTAAAAAAAATATGAATTTAATGTGTCTAGTTGCTCAAGATTGATCTGCATATTTCTTTTTCAAACAGGAAACAAGTTCTTCCTAGTGTTCAATATCTTTTAGATATGGTGCAGGTATTATGCTCATTAAGGTTGCTTGCATATGTTTCGAAAAGCCTTAAACATAATGATTGCTGCTGAAAGTTTCTCATAACCCTGACATAAAATGCTGCCTAAAATCATTTTTATGAGTAAGATTTAAATGCAGGTTGAAGGGACTTTTCCCGACGGGATCAAGTTAATCACCATTCACGATCCAACATCTAAGGATAACGGAAATCTGGAACTAGCTTTGAAGGATTCTTTTCTTCCTGGTAAGGGCTATCGGATATTGGAAGTTTCGGATGACGTTTCTTTTGGGACCTATTATGGGCGCTTAGGCAATAAGATTTTCTGCAGTTCCCTCACTAGACAAGTTTCCTGAAATGGAAGATGGTAAAATTCCGGCGGAAATTATCTGTGGAGGTGGTACTATTGTGCTTAATCATGGAAGGAAATCAATACTCCTCAGAGTTGTTAACCAAGGAGACAGGCCGGTTCAGGTGCGTTTATCTTTTACTTATCATATCTCAGTTATTTGAAATAGTGAAATCCTTTCTGTAGTCATATTCAGTTTTAATTGGCTTCTAGTAGCTTATGTCATGCACTTTACCGCTTAATCTACCATAAGCATTCTAAGTATGTTACTGGTGTTTGTTTTCTTGTGCCAGCCGGGGGAAAGCAAACATGTCGCACTTGTAAGCATTGAAGGTAATAGAGTAATCAGAGGTGGAAGTGACATTATGGATGGTTCAGTAGAGGATGGCAAACTAAAGGAAGTCATGGAAGCTATACAAGCGAGAGAATTTGGACATGAGGAAGAACCAAAAGCTAGGTCGAGGCGTTCTTCCTGAGAAATGTTTATTTGCCTCTTAGCTTCTATTTTGTTAGCTTTTAAACAGTTGCGCGTACCTAAACTCTCTTCTTTCTTCCCTTCTAAATGCCCGCATTCAACGCTTAACCTGTTACTAGCATTTTACAAAATGTGAAGTGATGGCCAAAGCTGTTTCCTTTTACATATTTCTTCATTTTTCATTAATATCCTTGGCTTACTTTAGGGGAACACTGCCAAACCTGAAGGCAGTGTTACTGAAGCTGCACGAAGACAATATGACATCGAGGTGCTATATTCTTTATTTTAATGTTAGGTCTTATAGGCTGTTTCCGGTGGTATTTTCTTACGAGTCTCACATCTTCAAATATCAATCCTGATTTTGATAGGTTAACAACCCTGCAGACACCTTGAATGAGTCTGGATTTGTAGAGCATACAATTGCTGTATCTAGGCCCTACTTTGTCATACCCAGATAACGAAGCGGTATAGAAGTCGGGCGGAGAGGACAAAATGTCCAAACCAAACAAGAGAGCGCTGCCGTGGCTACGACAGGGAAAATGGCGTGGGCAGTTATTCAGTTTGCAGTCGCAACAAGCCGCATCCGCGGAGGGAGGTTTGACAAAGTAGCTCGGATCCACCCCGAGGGGAAACAGAATGGTAGCATAGTCTTTTAACATCATAGATTAATCAAAATTCCTTTATGGTTTTAAATTTTAGTAAACACTTATGCTGAAACCGCTTTTCTAACCTAGGACTTGTGCTGAGCCAACAATTGCCTTAAAGTATGCTTCAACATAAATAAGTGTGATGTACAATCAAGGTTGCCATCACCGAAATGTGTGTGCGTTGTAATTGCTTGAACATTTAACTTTTGTTCCATGACAGTCAGTGGCCGATCCAGAAAATAATATTAGGGGGTCGGTAACAATAGTGCGTGCGCAGCTTGCAAATTTTTTTTACCAGAAATAGCATGTATATCGCCATTTCATCGAGTCTTGGTAGGCCTGAAGTCATTTGGAAAGGCATAATGCACACCTGTTAATGCTTCATTTGCGAGGGTAACTAACATGTTCCAAGGCTGCTCCCATATGAATGTTTAACAAAGAAACACACTTATCTTGAACACACTAACAATGTTTGATATCATTGCATCCCATTAACATATTTGTCCAAGAATGATGATGTTTTGTTATTCACTGAGATCACCATTTCATTCACTATTCTTTTAGACATTTTATCAAAAGGGCATGTATGAAGCCAACTCTAATCTTCAAAAGGATCCATGGACATTCACCGAAGTTCGGAGGGTCAGCATCCAAAGTATCCATGGACGTTCACCTAAGTTTGGGGGTCATCTGACCCCCCATGCCCCTCAATGCATCCGCCAGTGATGACAGTAATGCTATTTCTTGGTGGCAGTGTGGGGTGGATGCGGATGCAACTGACAGGGCGCTGCTTCAATTGTCTAAGCCACTCCTACACACCCTTGTTTACTGTAATGAGCTTATTTCCGCTTTGTTAGCCAGCAAATTTCTGTTGCCAGACTCCACTTGCAGGTTTATACCCTAACTCATCGGCAAGTATGCGTACCTTTATAGTCATACACTTCCTATCCAACGTTACGTACCTTTTGGAACGAAATAACAGGCTGGAGCCAGAACAGATATCAAAGTGAGCCTTGGGATGTAAATACAGGAGAAGAGTTTCGGGTGGGTGCAGGACTAGCCGAGGCTTACAGCGTGACCTGGTGTGCTGTGGAGTATTTTGAAGCCAGCGGTGCTATCTTGCACAAGCTCTTGCAACACCACTCTCCTAACATTCCTCACTTTGGGAGGACTCTCATTCACCACGCCATCTTATGTAACAATGAAAGAGCGGTAGAGGTTCTGTTAAATTGCAGTGCAGATGTGGAAGTTCCAATTAAGACAACAAATTCAGAAACTGACTGCCCCGTTCACATGGTGTCACGACTTGGATTATATAAGATTCTTCATCGATTGATTGGAGAAACTCTCAGACAGAACCTGGAGAAACTGCACTAATGATCTGTGCCAGATAATAACCCCAGGAATGCCTTAAAAGCCTGGCTTCAGGCGCTGCTGATTTTGGCCTGGTGAATTCTGCTGGTCAGAGTGCAAGCGTAATTGCTGAGTCAGCAAGGTGGGCTCTTGGCTTCCAGCAAGCAGTTGTAGAGGTGATTCACTCTGGTGAAATTGCTCAATCAAGTGATACATCAATATTTTCTCCTCTAATGTTTGTGACTCAAGCAAACAATGTTGAGGCTTTGAAGAAACTGATTGAGGGGGCAGACGTTGATCTCAATGAGCAAGATGAAAAGGGATGCTCAGCTACCATGATAGCTGCAGAGGGCGGTTACCTGGAAACTTTCAAATTGCTTATCGACGCTGGGGTTGACATAAACCTGCAGAATAAACGTGGTCAGACGGTAATGGAACTATTCGATACAAATCACAACAGTGAAGAATTTGAAAAGTTGTTGCTTAAGAACGCCCACCTCAAAAGGTACTTGATAGTCCTGTTGAGTTTTATAGGACTCAACATCAGGCAGTACAACACAAAGCCACAGATTTTGTTCATACATTGATAGGCAGGGGTTCTGATGTGAATGCTTCTGATGCCGATGGATACACTCTGCTGATGTTAGCAGCAAGAGAAGGCCACCCTACGCTGTGCGAGCTTTTGATTTCTTTAGGGGAAAAATGCAACATTGCGAATGCAGGACGCGAGACAACACGCTTGCAAAGAAGAGTGGGATTAAAAATGATGCAGAGAATTTGATATTGGAAGAGCTTGCAAGAAGGTGGGAGTCAGGTAAAGAAGCACACAAAAATGCGGTAGAGGATCTCCACATCAAAAAATGCTGAAAATGGTGGGGGCTGCCGGGATTTTGCAGCGGGGGAAGTCGAGCAAGAGAAATGTGATTTGTAGGAGGGCGGAAGTCGGGGCTAGTGACTCGTTCAGATGGAACCGCCGGAGGAAATTCAACACTGACGAGGCCGGGCTGTTCCATGCGGTAACTACAAAGCAGAAGGAGGTGCATTTTGTGTGTGAAGTTGGGATTGAAATGGCTGAGCTGTGGGTGAGAGGGATCAAGCTTTTATCATATTTTAGCGTTATTTTAGAAAAAACCGGGGTTTAATAAAGAGTAAAGATCCAAAAACCAAAGATCTTTACCAGATAGGGCTCCACAAAGACAAATCCAAGAACAACATCAGCCAATTTTCCTTCAAAAATTCACAAACCAACAATCCAAACAAACATCAGCAACATTTTTTAGATGATCAAAAAACACAAAAACGAAAAGAAGGATTGATTAAACAATTATATGAAAATCCAAACGGGAGCTTTCTCGATCGATCTGCATAATTCACCTGTTGAACCACCTCCGAGTGGCTTCTCCGTGGTTTACAAGAGTGCAAATGTAACAGATAAAATAAATTTACAAATTTGCAGAGGGTAATGATTCCGAACCCAATCATTCAATCACAAATTAAACAAATTTAGAAGATTGGGAACAAAATCGATGAAATTGATACAGCGAGAGCACCGTTTTCGAACCTGAACTTCTTGAATCGGGCATCGCGGCGGTGACCAACCTGAAAATGATGAAGGGATTGCTGCAAATCCTTGTAGAAATCGCTAGAAGTTGCAGACCTTCGAGCGTTCAAAGAAGAAACCATGGAGAAGGCGAAGAATAAAAGGGAGGTGAAGGCTTCGAACTCGCGTTCGCGTTCGCCATCGGTTTCATGGGAATTTGGGAGAGGATTTGGTGGAACAGTCTCTTTTAGTGCAGAGGATTTTGCAGAGTTATCGGTTCGCCGGAATTTGGAGATGGTGGTGGTGGGATGGGAGCGTGGCTTTTCTTTTCCGGGTTTGAATTGCGGCAGTTTGGAGATGGAGATGGCAGAGTCGAGGGTGATAACAGAGAGACTTGACTTGACAGCGTGAAGTTGCGTTAAGTGAGTGGACAAGTGTGACAAGGTTGGAGAGGACGCATTCTTTTTTAGGTGCATAAGATTAGAATCACTCTTTGATTGAGATGAAATTTAGATGCCTTGGTGAGTTTTATTCTTATTAGAAAGGGGTACAAATGTGTAACACATTATTTTTTAATAAGATGCAAGACCGTCTGTCTAAGTATGAGTGAATTTTGATATGTGGTGATTTTTTTATTTATAGAACGATATATATATATATATATATATATATATATATATTTTTTTTTTTTTAAAGTAAAGGGGTTAATCTATAGCAACACAAATATTCAATAAACATATTAAAAACAAAATTACACACTTGACCAAATAAATATAGCAGCTCATACATAGAGATCAAAAATATTAAAATCACATGCCATCGAAAAAATATAACAAGTCTTACATGGAGAGATCCAATTATTAAAGTTATACACCATTGAATAAATATAACAAGTCTTGCATGGAGAGATACAAATATAAAAACGTAGCTAGTAGGAAAAGACGAGTATTGTTCTAATACATTCAAAACAAGAGGAATGGACCAGGTATTTTGCGAATAACTAGCTCTCTCTCCATCTTTCTACTGATCTGAAAATAACATTGGAAGAGAAAATAATTAAAAATAATAATTAATAAGATACTCATACGAAAAACAAAAGAAAGAAGTAACTAAAAAACATTGGTTTAGCTGTAGTTTGTCTAATTTTTTGTTGCCAATTGTAGCATTTGTAATTTTTTCAGTGTATTTTGTATTTGAGCAACATCAACCGCTCCTATATTATATATACGCAAATCATAGTAAAATATGGAACACGTGTGGTGGACAGGTATTATTCAGGGCTTTTTTTTTTTTTTTTTTTTTTTTTTTTTGGAAATTTGTATACATGTATAATATTGGTATAAATAATTTTGAGGTCAGAGATATACACTAAAAAAGATGAACATGAATTAATTACAATGATTTTTCTATAAAATAATTATAAGAAGAAAGCATAAATCACTTAGGTTTTAAACTTGGGTTAAAACCTAAAATTTAGGTATTAAAATAAGGAAAACTAACGAAAATGGCTTGAAAACTTTGAGTTTTAACGAAAATGACAAAAAGGTGTTGTAAGTGAATAGTACCAAGATTGACTTTTTACAATAAAAATATGGTTTTTCGTTAAAGTGAACAGTACCGGAAGTGTTTCGTTAAAACTCTCAAAATATAACCCAATCCTTCTTGGGTCTAAAATAAATTTTGGTTGAAACCTAAAATTTGAGTAATTTTAAAATTTTAAATACAGTAAATCCAACGGCTGAGATCTAAAACGATCAAATCTAACGGTAAAAAAAAATCCAACTGCTAAAACAATTGAAAAAAAATATTTGAATCAAAATTCACACAAAAACTCTATAATACATGTTTCATAGAGTCCGTTTAGTGAATTTTTAACTTTTCTCGGAATCTAAATATTTGTAGGTTAAAATTTTTACAAAAATAATTTATGATAATCTACATAAATTTTATTTTGAAAAAAAATACCAAAAAAAAAAATAGTCTAAATTTATTCTTTAATAATGTCGGGCAAAAATTTTAACCCAGAACCAAGCAAAAAAAAAATTTGTTTCTACGTTAAAATCTAAATTTTCGAGCCACTCAGTACTACAGTCTGGTGGTATTCCTCTTCACTTGGAAGTGAGAAGTCTTAGGTTCGAATCTCGTGAATGGCGAATTCGATACCAAATTAGGCTGCCTATTGTGTGACTTAGCCGAACTCCCCCTCCCCTTAAATAATATTGATGTACTCAAGAAAAAAATCTAAATTTTCAAAGTTAAAAATTTTAAATTTTAACCTAAGAGTTCGTGATGATTCTTCCAGAAAAAGGTTGACATGTCCCACACACATAAATTAAGAAATGGTACTTTCGAAAAAAAAAAAAAAAAAAAAAAGTATGAATAGACTTTAAATACCCAAATTTTAGTAGCTTCCTCTGATATGGTTCCAAAACAGAACGCAGGTGTCTGCTATGACATGTGTCGCCCGGTCCCAGTTGTCAGATATGATACGAATAACCCGATCCCAGATGTCAGAAATGACATGGATCGCGCGGTCCCAGACATTTCGAAATCTTAGGTTAAGCAACAATAGGACCGCCAGAAGAGGATTGAAGGAATAAAGCATTGGATTGTAAAACTGGGGTGCAAGGATGCCACGCAGGGCGAGCCAGTAGGTAGCCCACACTAAGCCAAGCTCTAACCAGATAGCGAAGCGGTACATAAGCTGGGCAGAGAGGACAAAAAGTCCAAACCAAACAGCAGACAGTGCTGCCGTGGTCACGACAGAGAAAACGTAGAAAGGGGGAAGGCATGGGCAGTTATTCAGTTTGCAGTAGCAACTAACCGCATCAGCGGAGGGATGTTTGACAAAGTAGCTGGGATCGACCCCGAGGGGAAACAGAATGGTAGCTAAGGCCAAGAGGATGGTCAGAGTCAACTGTGTTTGCAGATTTGGAGGTGGATTAAGTGGAGGGTTTTGACTTTCATCCTCCGCCATAGTGGTGGTCGAAAGAGGCAGCTGGGAGCAGAAGGGCAGAAATAAGAAATGAGAGTTGAGGTGGCGGTGAGGATGTGTTGAGTGGTGTCGGGGAGAGGGAGGGGGGGGGGGGTAAGGGTATTTTTATACTCTTCCTCTTTTCTCTGTGTCTGGTGTAAAAAGGGATTAAGTGTTCACCTGTAGCCTGTAACCATATATCATCAGCCAAATGACACCACCACGAGGAACAAAATGTAAACGTGGCCTGTAGGACCCAAATACTCAATGGCCGAACCAAATGTAAAGGTAGTCTGTAGGATCCAAATAGTCAATGGTCAAATCATCAATCAAATACTCAATGGCCAAACCATCAATCAAATACTCAATGGCAGAATCAAATGTAAAGGTAGTCTGTAGGATCCAAATGGTCCAAATGTAAAGGTTGTCTGTAGGATCCAAATGGTCAATCAAATACTCAATGGCATAATCAAATGTAAAGGTAGTCTGTAGGATCCAAATGGTCAATCAAATACTCAATGGCGGAACCAAATGTAAAGGTAGCCTTTAGGGAGGATTTTTGCAAACTGCTGCCACAATGTCTATATATGAGTTTATTTTGCTTATTGTAGGTATAATAGCCCACCCAACTATGACAATCCGTCTCTACTTTTATGATTTTATTAATTTTTAAAAACGTGAATTGACGAAAATGACCTAGAGACGAGATTATGGACTTTCGTTGATCGTTAGTTCATGACGCGTATGAACTATTACTTTACTGTATTCCAGAAGTACTCGACGGTGCGAACTCGTAGACGCAAGCATAATTGAAATCGGAACTACAAATCTGAAAAGTACTTTTATAAAGATTACTATTTATTATTTTAAATATTTCTCATAATTATTATATTATTATTTTTGTTGTAAACATTCCTAGAATGCGTGTGATTGTGTAAATCCTAGATTAGATTTGATTCTAGTTATCCTTTCCTATTAGAACTTGTATTACTTAGGGAAGAAGGAATATCTTCTCTCCTTTTACTACTATAAATAAAGACACAATGTAGGAGGGATAACAACACACTTTCCCCTACAATTCTACAAAAACATCTCTCTCTTTTCTCTCTTCTCCTTGCCGCCCGCCCTCTCTCTCTTTGTCAGATAAAATAGACCACAACATGTTATCAGCAAGCTCATACCGCTGCGCTTAGGAATCTGACATTGAAGAATTTTTCTACATCAAACCAGTTCATCCATATCATCACGCAATCAGGTTCTTTCAAAACAACAGCTTTTAACTTGATATTTTTGCAGCCCTGATAGCATGAACATTCACCATGATGCATGACCCAACTTTACGTTTTACGTATTTTAGATTCTACATAAATTGTGTATGCCTCATAACCATAATTGTTGAAATTATGTGAATTTGATATTTGCTACGAATTGCATCAAATATATTTGTACATGCATTGAAATTATTGAATTGCATATGCATCAATAAAAATTATATTTGAATTAACTTATATTGAATTTGAAAAAAATTCAAGAAACCTAGGGTTTCTTCCCCGTGACCCCGACAACACTGGGCTCACACGAGCCCACTATAGGATGCGAAGCACCGGAGCAAAACCCTTGCTCCAATCTGAAAAGATGCCTTTGCCATCAAACCCTAACTCACGGAGCCGCCCGAAGTCGGCCACAGCTTCACCGCCGTCATTCTTGGGCAATCACACCTGCAGTTGTGATTGGGACCTCACCATCGTTGAAGACAATGGGGTTTTTTTTTCTTCAGAAACCCGATGAACATTGACGGATTCTTTGAATCTCTACCGTTCTCGGACCTCTGACGTCGAAACCGAGGTTTCCGTCTACAATTCGGGTTCCCAGTCGAACCCACATGCTTTGCCGTGCCATCAACCCCCGAGGACAGTTGCTTGAAGTGACGCCAGCGTCCTTCTGGTCGTGTTCCAACACCCAGCGTCGCTGGGGGGTCTCGAAACTCCTCGACCCGAGCCCAATTAGGTCTCGACCACTCGGCCTGCATCAGTGCCCGTTGGGCTTGCCACTGCTATGGGCCAGCCCGTATGAAATTTTTTTTTTTTAGCTTTTGGGTCTGCCTGCAGCAGCCCAATCCCTGCCCCAATCCTCTCCGTGGGCCTGTAGCCCCACCCGAGACCCCAAGCCCAATTCTTGGGCTTGGGATACACGACACAATTTTTTTTAAGCCACCCGTGGCTTAGTTTTTTTCTCTTGGGCCCCGAGTTTTATTTGCCTAATTATTTTAGGCCCAATGGGTTTTATATTTTTTCACCCACACTTTAATTTGGCCAGAAGTCCAAATAATTAAAATTCAATTATAATTATAAATCTAAAGTTTTTTTTTTTTTTTACATATTCTTGTTGCATATTTGTTTGCATATATATTTGTGTTTGCTTGCAGGAATAAATCAACCTGAAGTTCATAATTATTTTGAAACCTGAAGTTTCTTATATACATGCCTTGTTTGAAAACCTGAAGTTTTTCACTTAAAAACATCACCCATGAAAACCCGAAGTTTTCATGCAAAAATTAAACCAAAACATGTCTATTAGAACCTGTATGTTCTACTCCTATATGAATGGATTGATTTTTCTCCATTACACTAACCACATCTTGTCCATCTATTTTGTGAAATGAACATGTCGAATTTGAACAAACTCAATTTTACCGCTTTGGAGGTCTCTGGAAGGAATTACCTCAAGTGGGTTCAAGATGTGAAGCTCCACCTCACTTCAAAGAAGTTGCGTCCTGCCATTGAAGAAGCAACATATGAACCTATTGGCGAAGCTGACAAAGCCACTGCTATGATCTTCATTCGAAGACATATCCACGACGCTCTGCAAACTAAGTACCTTGCTGAGGAGGATCCACGTGCATTATGGGTCGTTTTGGCTGATCGTTTTGATCACCAAAATGACATATTCTTGCCTGAAGCAAGACATGACTGGCAACACTTACGCTTCCAAGACTTTAAGTTTGTGATTGAATATAATTCTGAAGTTTGTTGAATCCGATCACTTCTCAAGTTTTGCAATGAAACTTTGACCGAAGATGATCTCTTGGAGAAGACCTATTCGACCTTCTCTGCTTCTAATATTGTCCTGCAGCAACAATATAGAGCTCAGAAGTTCACTAAGTTGTCAGATTTGATCTCTGTTTTACTTCTTGCTGAAAAGCAGAACCAGTTGTTGATGAAGAATCACCAAGCTAGACCTACTGGGGCGACTGCTGTGCCTGAAGCACACTATAGCACTAACCAACGCCCAAAATGCCAAAAGAGGCGTGGTAGGGGCGGCCATAAGCCATCCCATCAAGGTCAACAGAGTCAAGGCCCATCCAAGGGAGGAAACAAAGCCCCGAAGCGCTCAAACCTCACTCCCAAGGCCCAAAACTTCAAGAATAAGGGCAAAACACCTGAAACCATGGATACAGATATGTGCTATCGTTGTGGTTCAAATGACCATTGGTCCCGTGTTTGCCACGCTCCCAAGAAGGTTGTAAATGAATATCATTCTCGTCGTAAGAAGTTTGAATCAAACTTCATGCAAGTGGACGACTCGAAGACTACCAAGATGCTGACTTTCAAGAGGATACCACCCCTATGGAAGATTAGAAACTTAGACATAGACTTATTTTTTAGTTGAAATAAGACAATTGGGGCAGAATTCCA
This sequence comes from Heteromeles arbutifolia, assembly GCA_024362995.1. Classification (NCBI taxonomy): domain Eukaryota; kingdom Viridiplantae; phylum Streptophyta; class Magnoliopsida; order Rosales; family Rosaceae; genus Heteromeles; species Heteromeles arbutifolia. The sequence goes on from JANCRC010000006.1 coordinate 30,254,108, forward strand.
CTAAGTGGCTTAACCCCTCCTTTGTTTTTGGTTGATTTTTGAACAATTTTCCTTTATGTTTTGGATTATTAGTTGGTGATGTGTTTTTGGATATTAAGTATTAATCCTTGAATAAATAAAATTACTTTGAATTAATATTTGTTTCAAGCACTTTTATGCATGTGACCGATTCAAATTAATTTTTCATTCTAGGTATGATTAGTGGGAAAGTTAGTTGTCTGGCAGATAGTACAACCACGCACACCGTTTTGCGTGAACGTATCTATTTCACTAACTTCATACCTAAGAATGCACCTCTGACAACCCTTTCAGGCCCATCCAACCTGATAGAAGGATACGGTGAGGCACGTATAATGTTGTCCAATGGTACAATTTTGACCATTGTTGAGGCACTCTATTTTCCACGTTCGGGAAGAACGTTACTAAGTTTAAAGGATATTAGAGATAATAATTACCACACTGAAACCCACATAGAAAACGGAGTTGAATTTCTGTGCATAACTTCCTACAAATATGGCCAAAATCGTATTCTAGAGAAGATGGAGTGTACCCCGAGTGGTCTGTATACTACGACCATATGCCCCATAGAATGCCACTATGTGGCCTACCCTACTACTGGGACCGCGCACGAAATTATACTTTGGCATGATCGTTTGGGACATCGTGGACGAATAACGATGCGTCGTATCCTCAAATCATCACACGAGCATCCACTAACCCGAAGTTTAGGTTCGATCCAAGGAATCGCATGTCAAACATGTTCTATGGGAAAGCTTATTACTAAGCCTTCTTATGACAAGATTCGTTCGAATCCTCCCATTTTTCTACAACGGATTCAGGGAGACATTTGTGGACTGATTCACCCTCCCTGCGGACCATTTAGATATTTTATGGTTTTGGTTGACGCTTCCACACATTGGTCACACGTGTGTTTGTTGTCCACAAAGAACGCTACATTCTCCAAACTGTTGGCTCAGGTTATCAAGCTCAGGGCTCACCACCCTGATTATCCAATCAAATCTATTCGATTGGATAATGCTGGAGAATTCACAACTAAAGCTTTTGATGACTATTGCATGTCGGTTGGGGTTGAAGTTGAACATCATGTACCTCATGTTCACACCCAAAACGACTTGGCAAAGGCTTTCATTAAGCGCTTACAAATAATTGCTCGATCGGTGGTCATACGTACCAAACTCCCGATCGTTGCTTGGGGCCATGCAATATTGTACGCAGCAAAGTTGGTTCGCCTGAGGCCTGTTGTGACACAACCATTTAGTACCCTTCAATTAGTTACCGGATACGAACCCGACATATCGCATCTGCGCATTTTTGGTTGTGCGGTGGATGTGCTGATCTCGCCGCCCTTACGTACAAAAATGGGGCCTCAACGAAGGATGGGAATCTATGTCGGATATGATTCTCCTTCGATTATTCGTTACTTAGAACCTTTGACAGGTGATCTGTTTACCGCTCGTTTTACGGATTGTCACTTCTATGAGACAGTCTTCCTGTCGTTAGGGGGAGATAAGAACGTCAACGTTCCTGATGAACGACGCGAATTATCGTGGACAACTCCCACTTTGTCTCATTTAGATTCCCGCACTACTCAATCTAAAATTGAAGTGCAACGCATATTGGATCTCCAGAGTATAGCTCAGAGCATGCCAGATGCTTTCACCAATCTAGCGCGCGTGACAATATCATACATTCCAGCTGCGAATACGCCTGTAAAGATGGATGTACAAAATGTACGACGGACTGCCTTTCTGGAAGCCCGGGACGTCAATCTTGGTGATCCACGTGCACTAGCGGCTAGACAATCATCTGCCTCTACACAAAAGCGTGGCAGACCCCTTGGTTCAAAAGATTCACACCCCTAGAAGAGGAAATCCACGGCACAAGGTCCTGAAGAGCTTACCGTGAATCCCACTATCGCTTACTCATTCTATCTAACTCATGAGGAAATTCTAGATTACGGAAGCGTTCTTGAAAAGATGAATCATCCTCTCGAGAATCGTGAGATTTCGGTCTATTATGCTAGCTTAGATGATGTGTGGCGTAGAAATGAGATGATTGTCAATGATGCATTAGCATTTGCAGTAGCTACTGTGATCATGTTGAACGATGACATTGAACCGCATTCCATTAATGAATGTTGACGTAGAATTGATTGGTTAAACTGGAAACAAGCAATCCAAGTCGAACTCGATTCGCTTGCGAAACGTAAGGTGTTTGAACCTGTAGCTCATACTTCTCCACATGTGAAGCCCGTCGGCTGCAAGTGGGTTTTCGTTCGGAAACGTAATGAGAAGAATGAGATTGTGCGTTACAAAGCTCGTCTTGTTGCACAAGGCTTCTCACAATGCCCCGGGATTGACTATGACGAAACTTATTCACCCGTTATGGATGTGATTACTTTTCGCTGCCTTATCAGTTTGGTAGTTTCCGAAAAACTGAGTATGCAGCTGATGGACGTAGTAACCGCGTATCTCTATGGGGATCTTGATACGAAAATTTACATGAAAGTTCCCAAAGGACTTACATTGACTGGTTCAAATATTTCTAAACCCTAGAACATGCTCTCAATTCGGCTGAGACGTCCACTCTACGGTTTGAAACAATCCGGAAGAATGTGGTATAATTGTCTGAGTGAGTATTTGACTAGTCAGGGATATGTGAACAACGAAATATACCCATGTGTGTTCATTAAGAAGTCACATTCTAGATTTACGATTGTTGCAGTATATGTCGATGACATGAACCTCATCGGAACTTCTGAAGAGCTCGCGAGAACTGCCGCACACCTAAAGTCAGAATTTGAGATGAAAGATCTAGGTAAGACTCGATACTGTCTTGGTCTCGAGATAGAGCATTGTTTAGATGAAATCCTAGTACATCAATCGAACTACACCCAAAAGGTGTTGCGTCGCTTTAATGAGGATAAAGCGAAGCCTTCGAGTACTCATATGGTCGTTCGTTCGCTAAATGTAAAACGAGATCCCTTCCGTCTGAATGAGGATGATGAAGAGATTTTGGAGCCTGAAGTTCCTTATCTAAGTACGATAGGCGCTTTATTGTACTTAGCTCAATGCACTAAACCCGACATCTCATTCGCTGTTAATCTTTTGGCAAGATACAGTAATACACATACACGCAAACACTGGACTGGCGTGAAAGACATCTTCTGTTACCTTAAGGGTACTACGGATCTGGGCTTGTTCTATTCCTACAAATCCTCGAATGATGCCGCACCTTATGCTCCTCGAGTTGATTCTCGCCTTGTTGGTTATGTCGACACATGATACTTGTCTGATCCACATAAGGCGCGTTCTTAAACGGGTTATGTCTTTACCGTTGGAGGCACCGCAATCTCTTGGAAGTCAACTAAATAGACCTTAGTTGCCACTTCGTCTAACCATGCTGAAATTCTCACCTTACATGAAGCAACTCGGGAATGCTTTTGGTTGAGATCAGTAGTGGGCTATATTCGAAGCTTCTGCGATCTTTATCCCGCCGTTGATGTCCCGACGACGATCTTTGAAGACAACGCAGCATGCATTGAACAGCTCAAGAAGGGTTACATCAAAGGAGATAACACCAAGCACATTGCGCCGAAGTTCTTCTTTTCATATCAACAACAAGAACATCAGAAGATTGAAGTCACGCAAATCCGTTCACAAGACAATCTGGCTGACCTCTTCACCAAATCACTGCCGAAGACGACGTTTCAGAAGCTTGTTCATGGAATTGGTATGTGTAAACTTTCTGAGTTGTAACATTGCTATTTCTCTTTCGAATTGTGTCAAACTCAAGGGGAGTATTCTGAAGATACTTGCTTAACCTTAATGTACTCTTTTTCCTTACGATTAGGAGCATTTTTCCCACTGGGTTTTTGCTACCTAATTAGGTTTTAACGAGGCACCTACCTTGGGTTGGTCATATCCCTGATGACGTCCTGTAAACGTTTCTTTTGACTTTGCATTTCCCATGCATTTTTCCTTAGATTATGGATTTTGTCCCTACTCGGGTTTTTGCCATAGCCTTAGGGTTTTTTAGTGAGACTTACTTATGCAAGTTCCTACCTTATTGAGGATAAGCGTTGTTCTTTGGAATCAATGCCAACGAGTCGACTTCCTCAACTTCTGCATGATGCTAAATCTACCTTGAGTATTTACACACTTAAGGGGGAGTGTTGTAAACATTCTTAAAATGAGTGTGAATGTGTAAATCCTAGATTAGATTTGATTATAGTTATCCTTTCCTATTACAACTTGTATTACTTAGGGAAGAAGGAATATCTTCTCTCCTTTTACTACTATAAATAATGGCACAATGTATGAGGGATAACAACACACTTTCCCCTACAATTCTATAAACACATCTCTCTTTTCTCTCTTCTCATTGCCGCCGGCCCTCTCTCTCTTTGTCAGACAAAATAGACCACAACAATTTTAACATTATTTTGTTATTATGTTATTATTTAATATTAGTTGAGGGTGAGGGACGGATAAGAGAAGGAAAAAAAAGTAAAAGAAAAGAAGAGAGTGGCAGAAGAGAAATGAGAGAAGAGGGGGATGAATCAGAGGAGGAAATACGAATGAAGGAGGCCAATTAGAAACAAGAGAAGGGAGAGAAGGGAGAGAGAGGTGAGGAACACTGGATCCCAGACCCATACACCCACAACCGTGACCTAGTTTTGACCCGGAGTAATTCCGGCCACTTTCACCATTTTTTCAGGCGAAATTCAACCATCCACCTCCTGCAACCTCTTCCACCACCTCCCATCTTCCTTTTCCTCTTTGAAATGGATGCAATTTGGCCCAATTTTGTGAGGAACTGCACTGGTGGGTGTGGTGGTTCCATGGAGGTGAACTGCCGATTCCGAAAGTTACACTGTCGACCACCACCCATTGTCAACTCCTCTTGAGCCCATGAATAATGCCCAAATAAGATTTGGGGTAGCGGAGCACCGGAGAGGAAGAATTGAAGAACACCCATTCTAAGGTTTCCGGGGGGTTTGAGCCAAATTGGGGCTTTTCCCGGCCAAATTGGTCTTGGCCACAGGTATGAAACTTTCTCTACTCATTGAGATTTTCATTCCTGTAAAATTTGAGAATTTTTGGAAATAGTTGATTTTTCCAGCGAGTCGGGGTGGCCAACCGCCACGTGTGGCGGTGGCACGTGGGTCGAGGCACCCCTGACCTACCTAGGCTAAATTTGATACCCCAATTCCATATGTGAAGTCCGATTGATGAAATCTCATCGTTTGAACATATTTTTTATAGAGACCGCCACTTGATCTTTATATGAATCGATGATCCGAACGTTGGATCGTCACCAAACTTTAATACACTATAGTAAGTAATTTTTGAGGACATTAGGAACTTACAGATCGGGAATCCGACAAACGGATCTTTCCGAATTGGATTTTTAAGTTCATAAAATAAAACGTCGACCGCCACTTAATTTTAGTGATTGGCGGAGATCCGATCGTTGGATCGTTCCGAAACTTTAGGATGTTGTTCTAGAAGCTTATTGAAACTCTTGTGAAGTCACAGATGGGAAATCCAAGGTGTGGATCTTCCGGATTGAGTTATGTAGGGTGTGGACCTTACGGTCGACCTTTGACCGACGGTTGACTTTTGGTTAATGGGTTTCAAATCATTTTAGAACGTCCTTGGAGATGTGTTTTATGTAAGTTACATGTTCTATCAATAAGAATTCTGAGATGTGATTTGATAATTGTTCTAGGCGCCGATTGTTCGTGACGCCTCGATATTCGTGCTAGGTAGTTGCAGCGTGAACTTCAGGTGAGTGGGTCTTTTTCTTTTTATAGTATGTATATATAAACTTTATAGTTTCCAAAAATGCTTTTGAATTAATTTTTGCATATCATGCCATGATTAATTAATGTTACAAGAAATGTTGCACTATTGTGGAATGCCAAAATGATCATACGAGATGCACATGTAAGTTCAGGTAAAGTTATATTGTTGATTGAAATGGTTGAATCATATTGGCATGCATATGTTCATGTAGTGCTCATCATTGCTACACCCCGATGTTAGTGCTCCCGCCCAGGGCCAGGGCCAGTCCTTCACGTGTATGTTCACCTCTCGCACCCCATGCTCGCCTGGGATCCAAGTAGGTGCTAATCCTGTCGTACATGTCACATTAGGTGACCTCGACTCGTAGGTGACCTGCGCATAGTGCTAGTCTTCACGTGATCGTAGCACTAGAGCGAATATTATTATACCTAGTATTGTCGTACAGGTCACATTAGGTGACTCCGACTCGTGTGTTAGCATAGACTGATGAGCCATATGTGCAGTCGTACATGTCACACTAGGTGACTCCGACTGACATGTTAGTATACATTTTTGAGCATATGATAATACTATATCATTGTTGAGATATTCTGCTGTGACATACTCCTGGATTTACTGTTGGCATGCATTTGATTTCATACCTTACGTAGTATGATTATTTTCTAGAAACTATACATGTTTTACAGCGAGGGGTTATAACGTTTTCAAAGGTTTTTATCAAAACTTTATTTTCAGGCCCACTCACCCTTGTTTTTCGCCCCTCCAGGTTTTAGTAGCTGAGCTTTCATATCAACGAGGATTCTTGGCAAATTTTGAGGTAGACAGTTACCTTGGATGGTATCATTCTCACCCTATTTTACTGTACTGTACTTATGCTCTGTCATCACGTGTGAAATGGTTCATTCCCGCTCACCGCACACTCTTGTATTTAGGCACTTTTAGGTTTAAATTTATTCACATTTTCCATATCACTACACTTCATGGCTTCGTCACCTTCCAGGTGTCGGCTAGCACAGCTCGATTCGGAGTCCTAGTGGACATCCCGGATCGGGATGTGTCACAACTCATGCCAAAGTATTATTTAATATGTTTCTTAATTCATAAATACTACTTTTTTCCTTTTAAATTTTTATTTTTTTACATTATATATTATTTTATTATTTTTAGGCTAAAAGTATAAATGATAAATTAATACATAATTAGGTTTCTTCTACTCCCCATGTTTTTTACTCTATTCATTCAAAACAAAAATAGCCTCTGTCTTATTCGACAAAGTTGCGTTGCTCTCCCAAAAAAAGAAAAACTATGAATCACCGTCAAATTATTTTCTAATGAAATTCAACACTGGGTAAGTTCCTCATCTCATCATTTATTTTATTTCTTGATTCAATTGTTAGGTTAATTATCTCTTTGGTTCTTGAATTTGTCTATAGGGTTAAAGATTTGGGGAATAGTCCATGTTTCATGGTTCTTGTATTTGTAATTAATAAAAAGAGCTTGACGACAATATTAATTCTGATAATAACAAAAGATTTCACTTCCATTAAGGATCTAAAGGCGCACTTGAATTGGTATCCCCTAACCTATTTTTCTTTTGGGTACCTGTTATCAACAAAAGTGATAATATTTGTTATCTTTCTATTGCCTTTTTGTATGCATGTTTTATTTGTGTTAAAACTAGTTGGAAAGTAATTAATAGACTATTTTGGATTAGCACTTCATGTTCTTATTTTTATGTAGATTATTATATAACTTTACACAAGCAAAAAAATTATCATATGTACATACTAATATTTTTAGCTAGCTCACCCATGAAAAATTTTCTGACTCCGCCATTACAAATACTATCAGGAACCAAATGTAATATTACCTTTATGATTTTTGGTTTACATTGGTTGATGATAGTATTTTACATTTGGTTCCTGATAGCATTTGGGTCCTACAGGCTACAGGTGAACTTGAAATACAATGTGAAGCTTCCAGGACATTAGTTGAGCAATAGTAATCCCTTGCATAAAATGACAGCTCCAAAAGGTACCTGTATTCTTCTCAGACGAAGTCTCAATTAGATTAAATGAGATTAATGCTTAAATAAAATATCAACCTTATTATTTATCCGTAATTTAAAGTCATAAAATTTAAAAAATAATTCATACAATTCAATATCAAATTTTATGCATACTCACAATTAAATACAATGACAATGCACGTGAAATATGAGTTCGAAAAACCTAAGAGCACCTAATTAGAATTTACGTAGGATTTCAACAAAAAAAAAAAAAAAAAAACTCTAATTATGCTCTAGGCTCCAGTTAAAGAACGAGAGTATCCGAGGTAAAGTAGGAGTGGCCGCAATTGACACGCCCCAACCCCGATATCCCAAATTACAAGGATGGGCACTTGTTAGCCGACACCCAAGGGTGACGAAGCCATTTTAAACATGCATACAAATAAAATATGTAATTAGAAAGAAAAACACAAATGCCGAATCGTGTTCAGAGCATACAACTAATCGAGAATAATGTGAAAGAATTACAATAAAAATGTACGAATACAAGGAATGGGTTCCACTCTCCCACTCAAAGAAGACTCGAAATTACCTATGCGAAGGTGCCCTGACGCCGGGATCGAATGCCTCGATTCTAACTCCTGAATGAGGCGCAAAACGAAAGGCTAAGTGGACCAAAATTTATAATAATACTAATAATAAATAAATCATTTTCTTTCTGAACATACTAACCCCTTATTTTAAAATGTATATATAATACTGCATATAAGTTTTTCTGAAACTCTAGCATGCCGAAAATGTTTGTAGCAATAAAATCATCTCTAAATATAGTATCGAAATGCCCGGAGGCAAAATCCAAATATCTCATAACTCAAATCAATGGTAGTGTAGCCACTCGAAGGCAAATCCGTAAAATATCTGTAAATCACCTCAATTATGTACTCAACTAGGGGTATCATTGTCGCCCGAAGGCAGTACATGTCCATCAACCGAAGGTGAAGGGGTTACGCTAGTGAAGAAACATGGTAGGCCTCATCATCCGAATATGAAGTTGTATGACTCAGATAGGAGCGTATTTACATCACTTAGTTAGCTTGTTTCCTTGCATTTAGGTTGTTAGTTCTTAGTTATTTTAGTCTTTTAAGCCATTTTCGTGTGTTTTCAGGTTCTAAGGGCTAAAGGAGCAAGAAAGTGCATTTTGGTGCCTTTTGGAGCAATTTTGGGCTTGGAATGGATTGCACATGCTTGGAGCTATAAACCAACACAATGATGAGGATTTGGTTTTTAATTACATGACTGTTAAAGAGAGTTATAAACATGGATGAAAGTTTGATTTACTCTTTGGTTTATGCTTGGTTGTGGTTATAATTTATGAATTCACATGTAATCAAAAGGATAAAATCATTTTTTGTGACATGCTTGAAGGAAGAAACTCAAATTAACGCTACAACCTTGAGAGACTTGAGCCTAAAACGTTTATTTGTAGAGTTATTAATCTGTGCATTCTTGTTTCTAAAGTCGTTGCATGATCTCATTATTCTTTGCTTGGTTGCTACTTAGAAGGCGTTTCATTATTTAGTTCCAAATACTAGAACTCATGCCCATTCCATTCAAAGCATGATATTGAAGTGCATAACACATATCAAGATGAAGTTGTGTAGTGACCACCACAGCCAAAAAGCCGAACCCCTTTGTCATATGTTTTGTAGGTTTAACCCCGTTGAGCCTTGTTTAGCCTATGTTCTTTGTTAACCACATTATCCTTACCTAGCCTAGTTTAGGATTATCCATACCCTTGTTCTTAAAGGATAGTGAAGCATGACTTAGAATGAATTCCTTTTGATCTACATTATGCAGTAAATCAAGTGTGGGGGAAGGGATTTGTGTGTGTTTGTGTGCCAAGAAAAAGAAAATTTCATGGAAAAAGAAAAAGAAAAAGAAAAAGTTGTGAAAAGAATGAAAAAGAGTTGAAAAATAAGTAAGAATGAGTTTAAAAGTGTTGATTGTTGAAGAAAGGGTCCAAAACATCAAATCTGGCCCTAAAATGTGTAAATCTCCCCTTTTTGTTCAAAGTTAAATTTCTGCATTTCAAAGTGAATTCTAAGTGTTGATTTCATTGCTTTGCTTGCTATTCTTTAAGAACCCTTGTTTTCCATATCCTTTCTTTCTTACCCAACACCCTTAGCCCCGTTTCAACCCTTTAACTTCGATCTTGGGTGTTGTGTGTTTCAATATATGGAGTTTGGAATTGGTATGAGCATATGGTGTCACTGGTTCTCGCATCTAAGTAGTAGCATTCCATTCATGAGATCATATCTAAATATGCTTATTAACTCCAGAAAGTGCTTTCTTTGTTGCAACATATGTGAGTATTAGTTTTCATGTTTACATCAATCTTCTCACATATACCTAGTGTAGGGTGTGTAGTTAGGAAATTTGAGTGAAAATTGAGTGCATATCTAGTAAGGAATTAAGTGAATTCTGTAAGGCATGTTACTACATTCAAAACGTTGTTTTAATTGATTGAATGCAAGCTAGTAAATGGTGACTATGATTAAGTATGTGCTCAAGGGTAAGGATGACTAATATCTGTGCAAGTGATGATTTTTAATATGTCATGTGCATTGGAAATCCCTAAGGCAATTGTTGGAAGGTTTAGATTGAGTTTTGTTTCTTTTGTTTTGCTCGAGGACTAGCAAAAACTAAGTGTGGGGGTATTTGATAGGAGCATATTTACATCACTTAGTTAGCTTGTTTCCTTGCATTTAGGTTGTTAGTTCTTAGTTATTGTAGTCTTTTAAGCCATTTTCGTGTGTTTTCAGGTTCTAAGGGCTAAAGGAGCAAGAAAGTGCATTTTGGTGCCTTTTGGAGCAGTTTTGGGCTTGGAATGGATTGCACATGCTTGGAGCTAAGTGGATGGACGAAATTGAAGATCAAATGAGCTTAGGATTGAATGAAGAATGAAGAGTTCAAAATTGGAAGCCAAAGTTTCTAAAGTTGGAAGTTTCTATTCTTGGAGGTTTCCATTCTTGAAAGTTTCTATTCTTGGCTTAGAAGTTTCCTAATCCTTCCTCACCTATGTTCCAGCCATAAAAAGGTTTCAAAACATGTTAGGTTGCCTCATTACATGTTTCTAGAAGTCGTAGAACCTTTCCCTAACCTTGCCGCATATCTCATTTCCTTTTTCTTCCAAAATCTGCCACATAAGTGCCTTTCCCTTTCTCTCCACAACCTTGCCGCACAAGGGATCCTCTTCTTACCTATTTTCTGACATTCCCCTTGTGTTCTATGCCTTGCCGCACAAGGAGGAGCTTTTCTTACTTATTTTGTGCCTCAAAACACATTCCTAAATCTGTCTTACATATTCTGCAGAATTTCACTTTCTTATTCTCTTTGATTTTCTGATTCTTTCTTACCTATTAAATTGTGAGACAAATTAGCTAAGTTATGAACCTTTCCTATTATTTTCTGATTGCCTTTCAACCCTAGCCCTATAAATAAAGCCATCCGCACCATTTAGTCTCTCTCTCTCTCTGTGAACAGATTCTCTGCATCCATTCCATCCACCTATCTACCTATCCATCCTTTACCATCCATCACCACCCATTCTACACACCTTAACCCCTTGTGCCGCAGCTCTACAAGGAAGAATGAGAGGATTAACTTGAAGTCGTGCCTAGCCATTCAAGACGTTGGATTGCTGGAACGTTTCTAGGTGTAATCTATCTTTGTTTTCAATGTTTAATTTCTTTTCCTTTCGTTTTGCTGTAAACATGAGTGGCTAAACCCCTCTTGGCTAGGGGTGATTTCAAAGCCATGATTATGTGTGCAATTTGAGTTGATAAATTCCAGTTATGAATTCTTGAATTGTGAATGCAATTGGCTTAACTGTTTGATTAAGAACTTATTTGTGTTTGTTGATTGAGGGTCGACACTTAATTGGCTTGCATAAATATGATGCTAGAGTATAAGGGAGTTTCACATAATCGTTACAAACTTATATTCATATGTAGTGAAGGTTGCTAGTCACAATCGCGTTAAGTTCAATTCCTAGCATGAGTGACATGATGTCATAGTTGCAAGTGCTTTGTCAATGCTTATGATTTTCATTGAACGTAATGATCTTTGATTGTATCTTTATTATGATATCATGTAAGGGACTTTTGAAGAATGCTTTGGGTTGTCAAATGATGTCATCCAATCCAATAATACAAGGAAAATCTGAGGGTTAACTAGTGATGTCACGGTTAATTTGGAGCATTGTCGTTCATAATTCAATAAAGGAGTAACTGGAAATCGAGTTGTTTGCATACATGTCATGTGTGGAGAAAGACCCTCTAGCTAGCCTATCATCCATCTTATTCCCCAAATTCGTTTTCAAAGCTGTTTAGTTTTACAATCTGTTTTGTTAGTTTAAATTCGTCCAAAACAAAACCCCCTTTTACTTTCTTGTTTCAAAGTGTTGAAAATCTGTTTTATTTCTGTTTTTAAGTGTTTTGAGTCAAGCCATAACCTTATTTTCGTCCAAAATTCTATTTAGTGTCAGAAACTGCCTAATTAGTGTTTTTAGGCTGTTTTGAGTGTTTTTAGCTTATTTTGAGTCTTGTGAACTTGTTTTGAGTCTTTTGAGTCTTTTCAAACGTTTTTAACTTTGTTTTAATGTTTTTGAGTCAGTTCTGAGGTTTTAGCAAGCCCTCATAATCCCCGGTTTAGAACGATCCCTACTTGCATCTTTACTACGATTTGACAACAAGAGGGTTTAATTTGTGTGCTTAACTTGTTTCGCATCACTCTAGGTTACGCCAGAGAGGAAAATATATACATAACACACCAACACTAGTCGTGGCTAGTGAAGCTGTCCGACACTGGTTTCGCCAGTGAAGCTAGAGGTATGACATAAATATCTCACTCTTCATCATCTGTGTCCTATGGTCATAGATGTTGACATACCCATGTTATGTGTATGTGTTGTATGATAACCCACTAGATAAGCACCAAAAACATATCTCAAAACTCGTATCAAAACACCAAAGCTCAAATGTTCAAAGCATCATCTCATAAAATCATAGAAACTTTCTAGCTCAAATCATCATCATAAACCATAATAAATCCATATCTGTAAATCCATCATATTTGTAAATCCGTAAAATAAATCATATATGTAATCCATAATATTTCATATATGAACAATCCAACTGTGGAGCCAAAAATAATCAAGAAAATTATGGAGGCGACACGTGGACTTTAGGGTAAATAGGACAAAAATACCCTCGAGGAATACCGGAACTCCTATGCGTGAGCAGTGGACAATTATCCCTCAATCAAGTCAAAAGTGCCCAAAATAGGTATTTTTTCAAAACCTATTTCATCCATCCTCATCAAATCTTCTCCACAAGGTAACCCCCAAATCATTTATTTCTAATTATATTAATTAGCTAATTAATTGATTTATTACCTAATTAATCTATTAATTAGCTAACAAATCATGAATCTCACCCAAAAAACCATCCAAGTGGTCGGTCAATCTCCACCCAAAGGGGCCGGCCACACGTCTACAAACTCAATTCGAACTCTCTTGCAAAATTCTCTAAATTCTCCAAACACTTCTCTCTAAATTCTAACTTTGGCATCGGAGGTGAACTTGAAATACAATGTCAAATTATTTTCTAATGAAATTCAACACTGGGTAAGTTCCTCATCTCATCATTTATTTTATTTCTTGATTCAATTGTTAGGTTAATTATTTCTTTGGTTCTTGAATTTGTCTATAAGGTTAAAGATTTGGAGAATAGTTCATGTTTCATGGTTCTTGTATTTGTAATTAATAAAAAGAGCTTGACAACAATATTAATTCTGATAATAACAAAAGATTTCACTTCCATTAAGGATCTAAAGGCGCACTTGAATTGGTATCCCCTAACCTATTTTTCTTTTGGGTACCTGTTATCAACAAAAATGATAATATTTGTTCTCTTTCTATTGCCTTTTTGTATGCATGTTTTATTTGTGTTAAAACTAGTTGGAAAGTATTAATAGACTATTTTGGATTAGCACTTCATGTTCTTATTTTTATGTAGATTATTATATAACTTTACACAAGCAAAAAAATTATCATATGATTACATACTAATATTTTTAGCTAGCTCACCCATGAAAAATTTTATGGCTTCGCCATTACAAATACTATCAGGAACCAAATGTAATATTACCTTTATGATTTTTGGTTTACATTGGTAGACGATAGTATTTTACATTTGGTTCCTGAAAGCATTTGGGTCCTACAGGCTACAGGTGAACTTGAAATACAATGTGAAGCTTCCAGGACATTAGTTGAGCAATAGTAATCCCTTGCATAAAGTGACAGCTCCAAAAGGTGCCTGTATTCTTCTCAGACGAAGTCTCAATTAGATTAATGAGATTAATGCTTAAATTAAATATCAACCTTATTATTTATCCGTAATTTAAAGTCATAAAATTTAAGAAATAATTCTTGCAATTCAATATCAAATTTTATGCATACTCACAATTAAATACAATGACAATGCACGTGAAATATGAGTTCAAAAAACCTAAGAGCACCTAATTAGAATTTACGTAGGATTTCAAAAAAAAAAAAAAAAAAAAAAAAACTCTAATTATGCTCCGGTTAAAGAACAAGGATATCTGAGATAAAGTAGGAGTGGTCGTAATTGACACGCCCCAACCCCGATATCCTCAAATATAAGGGTGGGCACGTGCTGGCCGATACCCGAGGGTGACGAAGCCATTTTAAACATGCATACAAATAAAATATGTAATTAGAAAGAAAAACACCAATGCCGAATCGTGTTTAGAGCATACAACTAATCGAGAATAATGTGAAAGAATTACAATAAAAATGTATGAATACAAGGAATGGGTCCCACTCAAAGAAGACTCGAAGATACCTATGCGAAGGTGCCCAAACGCCGGGATCAAATGCCACGATTCTAACTCCTGAAAAAGGCACAAAACGAAAGGGTGAGTGGACCAAAGTTTATAATAATACTAATAACAAAGAAATCATTTTCTTTCTGAAGATACTCACCCCCTGTTTTAAAACGTATATATAATACAACATATAAGTTTTTCTGAAACTCTAGCATGCCAAAAATGTTCGTAGCAATAAAATCATCTCTAAATGTAGTATCGAAACGCCCGAAGGCAAAATCCAAATATCTCATAACTCAAATCAATGGTAGTGTAGCTGCCCGATGGCAAATCCGTAAAATATCTATAAATCGCCTCAATTATGTACTCAACTATGGGTATCATAGTCTCTCGAAGGCAGTACCTGTTCATCAACAAAAGGTGAAGCTGTACGACACTGGGTTACGCCAGTGAAGGTGAAGATGTACAACTCTGGGTTACACCAGAGAAGAAAATATATACATAACACACCGACACTAGCCGTTTTTATATAAGATGCAATAGTGTGGTTCAAATTCGTCTTTGATGAGAATCGAATTTAGATTGAATTTTTTTTCCAATTAGGGTTGCGGGATGCGAGAAAAATATCAGCGCAGAATACTCTTCTTTTGGTTCACTCTTAAAAAAATAGTTTTTTTTTTTTTTTATAGTTAATCCACGTTGAGCCATATAATTGGATTATTGAGACCACATTAACAGAGGAAATAAATTGATACGCGGTAGTGAAAGTTAGGAACCAAATTTATCGATTTTTGAAACTCAGGAACCAAAATGAGGAGTTGGATCAATGTCAGGGACCATTTGCGATAAAACCCCTTATTTTGTGTAATCCACGTGTCACAATTTGGTTGGATTTGTGGGTCCCACATACAAACTAACAGAATGGTTGACGGAATCTTGACGGAAGAACCACATTGATGTGAGGTAGTGAATGTCAGTGATGACATTAATTGATTTTGAAAGTAAGGAATTAAAATGATGAGCTTGATTAATCTCAGGAACCATTTGTGATAAAAACCTAAAATAAAAAAAAAATTAAGATTTTTTATTCTCTCTCCTATCTCATTAATTGTTTTTCATTACTTTGCTGCCTTTCCCTTTGACTCTTTCTTCTTCATACATCCTCTTCTGCTATCTATTTTTACCAAGTTTTTCGTGTTTTTTTTTTTTTTATTTTTAATTTCTTCCTAATCTTGGTGGTTTAGAGTAATATATTCCTCAACATCTTTGATCTCCAGAGACAAACCCAAAACCACTGGATGGTGGTCCTCGTTGTGTAAAAAGTAATATAGCCCTCAACATCTTTGATCTCCAGAAACAAAATATTCACCCGAAGGAAGCAGAAAGAAAGTCGCACCTTTCTGACCAAAAAAGAAAAAGAAAAAGAAAGTCCCATCTCACTCAACAAAAGCCCAGGGACCCAGCTGTGTCCATGCATCATCGGACCGACAAAGTGACACCAATCTTCGTAACCATTGACGAGTAAGAATCTATTTCGTCATTTTCAGTAGTTCCCATAATTCCGATGCTCAACTCATTATCCACCTTCTTCAATTTCGCCGCCAAAAGAAAAGAAATTGCACAAAACAAAAACAAACAAAATACTATTTCTTTGAAAGTTGCAGGCATTGACATGAGAGTAAGGACTGCAAAAAATGAAGGTGGTTCCACGAGAAGCTGAGAAACTGAATCTAAACAATGCTGGGTTCTTAGCACAGAAGCTTCATGCGCGCGGGTTGAGGTTCAATCACCCTAAAGCTGCAGCTCTCCTAGCCACACAGGTGTGTTTTTTGCTCCAAAACAGGATCTTTTGTTCAAATTTACAAACTTTGATCGGATTTCGGTAATGGGTTTTGTAAAGGAAACGTTTTTGTTTAATGTGTTTGGGTTTGTAGATTTTAGTTCGTTCGAAATGGCGATAAGTCTGGCGGAATTGATGGACATTGGGAGACAGCGGCTGGGAAGGTAATGGTGTGAACTGTGAAATCTTATCAATTTGCCCTGTTTTTATATATGGGATGTTAATTCTGGATTCTGATTGTTGAATAGCATCTGGGTTTCCTTCCTTTTTGCCCAATCAACCAATTTGTATTCCTAATTTTGTACCTCGGAATCATGTGTCTACTTGCTCGAGATTGGTCTGCACTGCATATTTCTTTTTCAAACAGGAAACAAGTTCTTCCTGGTGTTCAATATCTTCGGATATGGTGCAGATATGATGCTCATTAAGGTTTTTTGCATTTGCTTCGAAAAGCCTTAATCATAATCATTGCTGCGGAAAATTCCTCAAAACCCTGACATAACATGCTGCCTAAAATCATTCTTTTATGAGTAAGATATAAATGCAGCAGTAAGGGAGGGACAGTTGGAGATATTGGAGGTGCTTACCAAAGGCGGTGCATCTCAGCAGGCAAGCGAGGAGGCTCTGTTGGAGGCAAGCTACTTGGGCAGGGCTAGGTCTGGAGAGATGCTTATGGGGTCCGACATGATCCCCGCCCTCAGGTGGCTGTGCATGCTCTTGTTTCTGCTTGCTGCAGAGGCTTCGTTGATATAGTTGACACACTCATCCAGGTAGCATAATCTTTTAACATCAAAGATTAATCAAAATTCCTTTATGGTTTTAAATTTTAGTAAGCGCTTATGCTAAAAGCGCTTTTCTAACCTAGGAGGACTTGTGCTGAGCCTACAATTGCCTTAAAGTATGCTTCAACATAAATAAGTGTGATGTACAATCAAGGTTGCCATCACCGAAATGTGTATGTGTTGTAATTGCTTGAACATTTAACATTTGTTCCATGACAGTGATGCTATTTCTTGGTGGCAGTGTGGGGTGGATGCCGATGCAACTGACAGGGCGCTGCTTCAATCGTCTAAGCCATTCCTACACACTACTGTAGTGTGCTTATTTCAGCCATTGTTAGCCAGCAAATTTCTGTTGCCAGACTCCTCTTGCAGGTGTATCCCTAACTCATCGGCTAGCATGCATACCTTTATAGTTAATTATACACTTCCTATCTAATGTTACGTACCTTTTGGAACGAAATAACAGGCTGGAGCCAGAACAGATATAAAAGTGAGCCTTGGAGGCTGGTCCTGGGATGTAAATACAGGAGAAGAGTTTCGAATGGGTGCAGGACTAGCCAAGGCTTACAGCGTGACCTGGTGTGCTGTGGAGTATTTTGAAGCCACCAGTGTTATCTTGCGCATGCTCTTGCAACACCACTCTCCTAACATTCCTCACTTTGGGAGGACTCTCATTCACCAAGCCATCTTATGTAACAATGAAAGAGCAGTAGAGGTTCTGTTAAATTGCGGTGCAGATGTAGAAGTTCCAATTAAGACAACAAATTCAGAAACTGACTGCCCCGTTCACATGGTGTCACGACTTGGATTAAATAAGATTCTTCAATGATTGATTGGTGCCGGGTGCAAATCAACTCTCAGACAAAATCTGGACAAACTGCACAAATGATCTGTGCTAGATATAAACACCAGGAATGCCTTAAAATTCTGGCTTCAGACGGTGCTGATTTTGGCCTGGTGAATTCTGCTGATCAGAGTGCTAGCGTAATAGCAGAGTCAGCAAGGTGGGCTCTTGGCTTCCGACAAGCAGTTGTAGACGTGATTCGATCCGGTGAAATTGTGCAATCAAGCAATACATCAGTATTTTCTCCTCTAATGCTTGTGACTCAAGCAAATGGTATTGAGGGTTTGAAGAAACTGATTGAGGGGGCAGACATTGATCACAATGAGGAAGATGAAAAGGGATACTCAGCTGCCGTGATAGCTGCAGAGGGCGGTTACCTGGAAACTTTCAAATTGCTTATCAACGCTGGGGCTGACGTAAACCTGCAGAATAAACGTGGTCCGATGGTAATAAAACTATTCGATACAAATCAAAACTGTGAAGAATTTGAAAAGTTGTTGCTTAAGAATGCTGCACCTCAAAAGGTACTTGATAGTCCTGTCGAGTTTTATGGGACTCTACATCAGGCAGTACAACACGGAGCCACAGATTTTGTTCATACATTGAGAAGCAGGGGCTCTGATGTGCTTCTGATGCCAATGGATACACTCTGTTGAGGTTAGCAGCAAGAGGAGGCCACGCAACGCTGTGCGAGCTTTTGATTTCTTTAGGGGGAAAATGCGACATTGCAAATGCTAGACACGAGACAGCACCCTTGCTTGCAAGGAAAAGTATGATACACAAGAAATCGTTTAATAAGCAAAAATGCTACTCTTACCGCACATATTTGTATCATCTGAGCTGTGGCTTTAATAGTTCTGTAACATCTGTGCACCCATTCAACAGTGTCAAATTGTTGTTATCTCCTTCACTTTGTAAGAAAAAATCCCAACCGTCCAAAACGCGAGTGCTCCCGAGCGTCACTTTCTCTCCTTGGATCAGAAACACCAACAACAACAATGACGGATGCGAACCAAAAATCAAAGATCTTTACCACATAGGGCTCCACAAAGTCAAATCCAAGAACAACATCAGCCAATTTTCCTTCAAAAATTCACAAACCAACAATCCAAACAAACATCAGCAGCATTTTTCAGATGATCAAAAAACACAAAACAAAAGAAAATTGATTGATTAAACAATTAATTGAAATTCCAAACGGGAGCTTTCTCGATCCAATTGCATATCTCACAGCACCTCATCCTGGGGTTCAGGCAAAGGAGGGGGTGCTGAGCTTTCACTTTGCGGTCACCCGGCTGTTGAACCACCTCCGAGTGGCCTCTCCGTGGTTTACAAGAGTGCGAATGTAATAGATAAAATAAATTTACAAATTTGCAGAGGATAATGATTCCGAACAAAATCGTTCAATCACAAATTAAACAAATTTACAAGATTGGGAACAAAATCGATGAAATTGATTCAGCGAGAGCACCGTTTTCGAACCTGAACTTCTTGAATCAGGCATCGCGGCGTGACCAACCTGAAAATGATGAAGGAATTGCTGCAAATCCTTGTAGAAATCGCTAGAAGTTGCAGACACTCGAGCGTTCAAATAAGAAATCATGGAAAACGCGAAGAAGGGAGGTGAAAAATTCGAACTCGCGCTCGCGTTCGCGTTTGCAGAGTTATCTGTTCGCCGGAATTTGGAGATGGTGGTGGTGGGAATGCGAGCGTGGCTTTTCTTTTCTCCAGGTACTTAGAAAAATTTCTCCTGGTTTGGGGATGGAGACGGCAGTGTCGAGGTTGATAACAGAGAGACTTGACAGTACTAAGTTGGTGGATAAGTGTCACAAGATTAGAGAGGTAACATTATTTTTTAGGTGCACCAGATTTGAATTATTGGTAGGTCATATGCTAAGGGAAATTTTATATAACATCTTTCTATACCAAGCTTAAATTTAAATTGTTAATTGTCTATTTTACCCTATTGCATAATTACTATTAAGTACAAAATGAAATTAATAATAAAATTCAAATTTATCAATAAACCCATTAGACCCTACCATCACTTCTTGTTTATCATACATTCATTCTAGCTAAAACCCTAATAGATCTTGTAGAGAAAAACAAATTTTTTTATTGATGGATGGTGATTTTGAAGTTTTGGATCTTCCAACTAAGGTATGATTCAATTTATGAATATTTTGTTCGTTTGATTTCAATTTTTTTAAAGTTTAAAAGATGAGTATTTGGGTTTCAATTTTTTTCATCAATCCCGAATGGTTTGTTAAACTTTCTTCAATTGGAAAACTCTAAGGAAAAACCTCTTACCAATATTCTTAGATTATAAACTTCCTTGCTTGTTAATAAATATAAGGGGATGAATTGTTTGATTTGTTGCTTATGCACATCAGTAGAAATAAAAAAGGCAAATGTTTAGGTTTGCTAGCAGAAAAAAAAAAAAAAAAAAAAAGTAGCCATGGAGATGCTATTAGGAAGAGGGGTGGGGCAAGGACGCCTCTTTTTTAAAAAAAAAAAAAAAATTCAATTACAAATGTTATTTTATAAAGGGAATGGGTGTAAAGATAACTTAACATTTTGAATTGGGTTTGAGATGGTAATTTTGGTAATAAATTTGGGTTTAAAGAGAGATTAATTCTTTAATAAAAAATAATATGGGTTAAGAGAGTAAGTTGTGACACACCCCGACCAAGATCGATGCGTGCTGGCCGTCACGTGAGCGTGACGTAACCATAAGCACAGTGCGGAAGCAAGATTAATAAGGGAAATACGAATAAATTAAAACCGGGCAACTAGCAATCCTAGTTAAGATAGCATGTTAGTGCGAGAATAAGTGTGAATTACACAACCAGAGCTTAACTAGCCTAAGTGCAGTCAAGCATAAAAGTACTAATTAAACAATACCCGAAGGTGGTCCTACATGAATGATGGTCTATCAGAACCTCCGTTGTATCCTCGTAAGCCACTAACAAAACTTTCACCTAATACCTGGAGGGGCGCAAAACAAAAACGTGAGTGGGCAAAAACAAGGTTTTCTGAAATCATTTCATATCTCAAAAGCTCTAACCCCTCGCTGGAAAACCTGTATAATTTCCCAAAAAATAGTATACATAAGTATATATCTCAAAATCATGCTCAATATATCCCAATCCACATATATGTACGTCATGCATATGCCATGTCCAATATCACAATCTAACAACTGAAAGCGATGTGAAGTAATCTCATAAAAATAACATATTAACCGGAGCCCCTGCAGTGGCATGTACGGTTAAATTTATAGCTCATCAATCTATCTAGCCGGAGTCACCTAAAGTGACCTGTACGGCAATATACCTACACACGAGTCGGAACCATCTGCAGTGGTCTGTACGACAGGACTAGATGTAAATAAATATGCTCTAGTGCTACGATCACATGAAAACTGTGCGATAAATCGCGGATTACCTACGAGTCAAAACCACCTATAGTGGTCTGTACGACAGGACTGTGCACCTAACTTGGATCCAAGGTGAGCTTGTGGTGCGGGAGTTGAACATCATGTGAAGGACTGTGCCCTGGCCCTAGGCGAAAGCATTAACACCGGGATGCAGGTTGATGAGCTCAATATACATCTCAACATCATCATCTATCTCATAACCATTCGCAGCATAATATACTTACCTAGGGCTTACCTGGGCTTCTGTAGCATCATGCAACAATATGCATAATCATGATAATGCATATACTAAAATATGATGCAAGTATGACATGGCATTTAAATCACATTTCCTTTAAAGTACGTTTTCTGGGAAAAATGTCAAATATATATATATACTGAAAACAAAAGCCCACTCGCTGATATGTAGACGGGTCGTAACCCCCGCGTCTAGCCTGGCTACGCTCGTCCTCCGGATAAGTCTCGCCTATATGATAAACAACTATAAAGGCATTATTTTAAATCACATAGACGAAACTAGGTAATAACTTCTCATACATTGCTCAAATTTGGGTATATGAATATACCACAATGATCTACACAACCTCACGAACATCCCCATATTTTTAGAATCTTTTTCCGACCACCCACGCGCCCTCACGCGCCGGCCAAGGCACGGCCAGACGCGCCCCCACTCGCGGCCACGTGCCTGGCACACTGACAGCATCAGTAACGGCAGTTAGGGAATATTCCGTTAAATCCTAGCATATTCCGTTAGATTCTTAACGGCGTCAGCTAACGCCGTTAGCATATTCCGTCAAAACTGACGGAATATTCTTTGTCTTCTCCGGCGAGTCGCCGATCGCCGGCAACTGTTCATCGGTTTCTGGAAAATCTTCTAATCGTCATATCTCACTCATTTTTCATCCAAATTTCATGAAATTTATATCAAAATGAAGCCCACAACAAGGAGAACACACTTATACCTCTTTGAAGCTCCAAAAATCATGGGATCTCGCCGGAGAAATTCAAGAAAACTGGCCAACTTCGAAACTCACGATCCCGACGTCCTATTTCTTCCAACGAAGCACTCCGAGCTTCCTTAGGACCTCCTTAAGCTCCATATGAGCTTGAAATTCCCTAAAAATCAACATTTTACGTAAGCATGAATAGTACCTCAAATCGAGGTTACGGTTATTGGGGTTTTCGAAGGTTTCTTTATTTGAAAATGGTATGGTTCGACTCCTCAGTTCGCAAGGAATCCAAAGACACCGACCACAAGCTCGATTTATGAGTAGATGATGGTGAATGAAGGTTGTCCGTACAAGAGAGAGAATGAGAGAGAGAGAGAGAGAGTGAGTGAGTGAATCTGAAAGAGAATATGGGAGAGAAGAGAGAGAAATGGATGTGTGTGTAAGTGTAATCCTTACACTTCCACCTAAGCCTAAACATAACCATAGTTGTACCAAATATCCCATTTCCTCAACTAGGGTTACCAAATAAAATCTTAAATATGAAATTCCCATGAAATGCTCAAGGGTAATTTCGTCAATTCACGTCATCGAGAATAAAATTTCGGGACGGGCTGTCACAATCTACCCTCCTTATAAAAATTTCGTCCTTGAAATTTATACAACCAATACCATCCACTAGTAATCATAAAACAATCTTGGGTACATCTCTTTCATCCGATCCTCTGTTTCCCAAGTAGCTTCTTCCACTAAATGATTCATCCACAAAACCTTCACCAACTGCATTGTCTTATTTCTCAGAACCTTTTCTTTCCAATCCAAAATAGTCACTGGCTCCTCATCATAAGTCAAATCCGGGTTAATTTCCAATGGTTGAGGAGGTATCACATGTGAAGGATCTAAGACATAATGACGAAGCATCAAAACATGGAAAACATTATGCACTTTAGACAACTTTGCAGGCAACTCAAGCCTCTAAGCAACTTCACCGACTCGCTCGATGATCCGAGACGGTCCAATGTATCTAGGACTGAGCTTACCTTTCTTTCCAAATCGTACTACACCTCTCTATGGTGATAGTTTCAAAAACACAAAATCATCAACTTGATACAACCTATCAGTGGCATATCTATCTGCTAAGCTCTTCTGGCGATCCTGGGCCGCTTTCAGGTTAGACTTAATTACCTGAACGTTCTGAGTAGTTTCGTCCACAATCTCTGGGCCCACTAACACTCTTTCGCCAACCTCTGACCAACACAAGGGAGTACGACAAGATTTACCATACAGTGCCTCAAATGGTGCCATCCCAATGCTAGAATGGTAACTATTATTGTAGGAAAATTCCATTAAATCCAACTTTGCATGCCAATCATCACTAAACTGAAGTGCAGAAGATCTTAGCATATCTTCTAAAGTCTGAATCGTCCTCTCAGATTAACCATCTGTTTGAGGATGATATGCCGTATTATACAGTAATCTCGTACCAAGAGCCTCCTGAAAAGCTATCCAAATCTTAGAAGTGAACCTAGGATCTCGATCAAAAATAATATTAACCAGAACTCCATGATACTTCACAATCTTCGTAATGAACAATTCAGCTAATTTGTTTAGAGAATACTTTTCCCTTACTGGAATAAAGTGCGCTGACTTGGTAAGCAGATCTACAACCACCCAAATACAATCATAATCGTTCCATATACGAGGAAGCTTGTACATAAAATCCATAGTGATATTTTCCCATTTCCACTGTGGAACGGAAAGTGGCTGCATCAATCCAAACGGCTTCTTCCTTCCAGCTTTGACCTGCTGACAAACTGCACACTTACAGACATACTCTGCAATTTCCCTTTTTATACCTGGCCAATAATAAAATGGCATAATGGTATGATACATTTTAGTTCCTCCTGGATGCATGGCATATGTTGAAATGTGTGCCTCATCAAGAATTGCCTTCTTTAACTCCTCATTATTTGGCACGTACATCATATTCTCCTGCATAAGCATGCCA
Source organism: Heteromeles arbutifolia (assembly GCA_024362995.1). Taxonomy (NCBI): domain Eukaryota; kingdom Viridiplantae; phylum Streptophyta; class Magnoliopsida; order Rosales; family Rosaceae; genus Heteromeles; species Heteromeles arbutifolia. The sequence continues at coordinate 30,278,719 of JANCRC010000006.1, forward strand.
TCTGTCTCTCTAACTCTGAGATCTTTCTTTTTTCCTTGATTCCTCAAATGAATTAGCTCTTGAATCTCTTCATTATTCATCTGAGTCTCGAGTATACGATCAATTAGAATAGGCCTAACTTGGAAACTAGCAAGTAAGGCTTCTTCTTGTTCTGCCACAGCTTCTTCTTGTTCTTCCAATTCCAATTCACTCCAGTAGACCTCAAATCTGCAAGAAGATGAACACGAGAAGCATACAAAACACTGATCCGACGTTGGGATTTCCTACTCAAAGCATCAGCCACTACATTAGCACGTCCAGGGTGATGCTCAATCGTGCAATCATAATCACTAAGCAACTCTAACCACCTTCTCTGCCTAAGATTAAGCTCCTTCTGGGTGAAAAGATACTGAAGACTCTTGTGATCTGTGAAGATCCTACACTTTTCACCATACAGATAATGTCTCAAGATCTTCAAAGCAAAGATGATAGATGCTAACTCCAAATCATGAGTAGAGTAGTTCATCTCATGAGACTTCAACTACCTCGAAGCATAGGCAATTACTCTACCATGTTGCATCAAAACACAACCCAGGCCATTCAAAGAAGCATTGCTATAAATCTCAAAGTTACCACTATCATCAGGAAATGCCAAAACCAGAGCATGAAACCCTGCTCACAATTCTCATCCCACTCAAATTTAACTTCCTTCCTAGTCAACCTTGTAAGTGGTAAAGCAATAGCTGAAAAATCCTTAACAAACCGTCGATAGTAACCTGCTAAGCCAAGGAAACTCCGTACTTCGATAACGGTTCTTGGCTATTCCCAATTCTCTACAGGTGCTACCTTCTAAGGGTCTACCAAAATATCTTGAGCTGAAATTACATGTCCCAAGAATGCCACTTCATTTAACCAAAACTGGCACTTGCTAAATTTAACATACAGCTGATGTTCCCTCAATTTCTTCAGCACTAGAGTGAGATGTCGAACATGATCTGATTTCATTTTAGAATACACCAGAATGTTATCAATAAAGACAATGACAAATCTATCCAAGTATTGCTGAAATACCTTATTCATCAAACCCATGAAAGCTGATGGTGCGTTCGTTAATCCAAATGGCATCACACAAAACTCATAGTGACCATATCGAGTTCTGAATGTCGTCTTAGGGACATCTTCACTTTTAATCTTCAGCTGATAGTATCCCGACCTTAAGTCAATCTTTGAGAACACACAAACACATCTGAGTTGATCAAATAGATCGTCTATACGCGGCAATGGATAACAGTTTTTAATCGTTACCCGATTCAATTGCCTATAATCAATACACAACCTTAAGGTACCGTCTTTCTTCCAAACAAATAACACTGGGGCTCCCCATGGTGACGAACTAGGCTGAATGAAACCTTTATCAACCAACTCTTGTAACTAAATCTTCAATTCTCTTAACTCTACAAGAGCCATTCTATATGGAGTTAAAGAAATAGGATCCGTACTTGGAAGTAAATCAGTGGTGAACTCCACATCTCTGTCTGGTGGTAATACAAGTAAATCCTCAGGAAAGACGTCCGGAAAATGTCTAACCACCTTTACATTCTCCACACTAATAGGAGCAACATCATTCAATACTAAGTGAGCCAAGTACATCTGACAACCTTTCGTTAACAACTTTTTGGCTCTCACAACTGAAATAATATCATGCCTCAATCCACTAGGCTCACCAAATAATGTAACCTCAGGTAATCCAAGATGATGGAAGGTCACTGATTTCCCGTAACAGTCAATTTTGGCACGATTGTAATGCAACCAATATGTGCCTAAAATAACATCAAAATCCACAATGTCTAAAGGAGTAAGGTTAGCTAGCATAACCACATCCTCCACTAATACATGACAACCTGGGTAAACATAATCTACATAACACTTCTCCCCTCTAGGCATTGCAAACTCTAACTCATACCCAAGGGGTGTAGATTGAGGTTGAGTCAACTAAGCAAATGTATGAGAAATCACAGAATGTGTAGCACCACAATCAATCACCACTTTAGCATAATAACCAAGAATATTTAAACGTACCCATGATTAAGTCAGGATTGTTCTGAGCATCCTGAAGAGAAATGTTATGGATATGTCCCTGAGCTTGTTGTCTTCCTCCTCGACCTCTGCTGGCATGAACACCTCTACTCTGTGAACTACGTCCCTGACCAGACTGACTGTGCTGCCTCAATGATCCAGCACTACTAGCAACATCAACCTGCTGGGGCTGTTCTCCAGAATACCACTGTGACCCGCCGGTTGAAAACTGCTGACCATAGCCACTCTACTGATAAGGCATATAACCTCCTGAATACTGGTCATGACCACTCTGCTGATAAGGATCCTGATGGTACTGATAATGCCCTGAAGAATAAGGAACTGGATCCCCCTAATAATGATAAGTGCTACCACGACCTGCATGCACATAACCACTTGGTCCTGAAAACTGCTAAGTTGAAACTGGGGGTGGTAAAGGAGGCTGTTGAGGTCTCTGCTGATTTTGAGGACAATGCACAGCCCTATGCCCCATTTACCCATAAGTAAAACATCCACTGCTGCCTCGTCGACACTTTCCAAAATGTTGATTATTATACCTACGGCATAAGGGAACATTAGCACCACTTGAATCTCTCGGCCTCTGAAATCTAGGGCCTCCAGTAAATCTACCTCCTCGCATCTGGCCCTTGGCACTAAAACCTCCACTGGAAGAACTCGAGCTAGCTCCATTTTTCTTAAAACTCTGAGTCCAGCGAGGTCCCTGAGATGAATGACCTTTACCTTTATTATCCTTCTTTTGATTTCCATCTTTTTCTTCTTCTTCCTCACTCTCACTGGGCATATTCTCAGAGTCCTCAATCCTCAACAAAATCTCATAGAACTCCTGATAAGTCTCACAGGGGTAGATAGTCGTCATCGAACGCCAATTCTTCTTAGTACCCAACTTAAAGCGTCGAAGCATCTCCATTGAATTAGCAGCAACTTCTGGATCATAGCGAGACAAATCCATGAACTTCCTATAATACTCATTAGCAGTCAACTTCCCTTGTTTCAAGCCCGTGAACTCCTGCTTCTTACGATCTAAATATGCTTGAGGTATAAATCTCTTATAACATGACCGCTTAAAATTCTCCCAGTTTGCAATCTCATCGGGCATCCATCCATAAGTTTCCTGTCTCCACCAGGATGCAAGTTCTTCGTCCAAAAACCAAGTAGTGGTCTCTACCCACCTATCCTCGGGAAGACTCTCATGACTCTGCATTACACGAAACGTCTTCTCAAGCTGATTGAGCCAACGCTCAGCCCCTTCATGGCCCTCATTACCCGCAAAAGTAGGCAACTTAAGATTATATATTCCAAAGGAGTCTGCTAAGGAGGGCGGATTACAGACTGAATGGCATTAGCAATAACTTCCCCTAACTGAGTAATATCGGGGAAACTAGGCTCAACTGTACGACGTGGTTCTCTACGAGGCGACATAGTTCTGACAGAAGACACCAAGACAATTAGAATATTCACAAGATATGCAGGACTGCAAACCTAGAGCTCTGATACCAAACTGACACACCCCGACCGAGATCGAGACGTGCTGGCCGTCACGTGAGCGTGACGTAACCATAAACACAGTGCGGAAGCAAGATTAATAAGGGAAATACGAACAAATTAAAACTGAGCAACTAGCAATCCTATTTAAGATAGCATGCTAGTGCGACAATAAGTGTGAATTACACGACCAGAGCTTAACTAGCCTAAGTGCAGTCAAGCATAAAAGTACTAATTAAACAACACCCTAACAAAACTTTCACCTAATACCTAGAGGGGCGCAAAACAAAAACGTGAGTGGGCAAAAACAAGGTTTTCTAAAATCATTTCATATCTCAAAAGCTCTAACCCATCACTAGAAAACCTGTACAATTTCCCAGAAAATAGTATACATACGTATATATCTCAAAACCATGCTCAATATATCCCAATTCACATATATGTATATCATGCATATGCCATGTCCAATATCACAATCTAACAACTGAAAGCCAAGTGAAGTAATCTCATAAAAATAACATATTAACCGGAGCCCCTACAGTGGCCTGTACGGTTAAATTTATAGCTCATCAATCCATCTAGCCGGAGTCAGCTAAAGTGACCTGTATGGCAATATACCTGCACATGAGTCAGAACCACCTGTAGTGGTCTGTACGATAGGACTGGATGTAAATAAATACGCTCTAGTGCTACGATCACATGAAGATTGTGCGATAAATCGCGGGTCACCTACGAGTCGGAACCACCTATAGTGGTCTGTACGGGAGGTAAACATCACATGAAGGACTATGCCCTGGCCCTGGGCGGGAGCAATAACACCGGGGTGCAGGCTGATGAGCTCAATATACATCTCAACATCATCATCTATCTCATAACCATTCGCAGCATAATATACTTACCTGGGGCTTACCTAGGCCTCCGCAGCACCATGCAACAATATGCATAATCATGATAATGCATATACTAAAATATGATGCAAGTATCGTCCTCTGGATAAGTCTCGCCTATATGAGAAACAATTATAAAGGCATTATTTTAAATCACATAGATGAAACTAGGTAATAACTTTTCATACATTGCTCAAATTTGGGTATATGAATATACCACAATGATCTACACAACCTCATGAACATCCCCATATTTTTAGAATCTTTTTCCGACCACCCACACGCCCTCACGCGCCGACCAAGGCACGGCCAGACGCGCCCCCAAGCGTGGCCACGTGCCTGGCACACTGACGACATCAGTAACGGCAGTTAGGGAATATTTCGTTAAATCCTAGCATATTCCATTAGATTCTTAACGGCGTCAGCTAACGCCGTTAGCATATTCCGTCAAAACTGACGAAATATTCTCTGTCTTCTCCGGCGAGTCGCCGATCGCTGGCGACTATTCGCCGGTTTCTGGAAAATCTTCTAATCGTCATATCTCACTCATTTTTCATCCAAATTTCATGAAACTTATATCAAAATGAAGCCCACAACAAGGAGAACACACTCATACCTCTTTGAAGCTCCAAAAATCACGGGACCTCGCCGGAGAAATTCAAGAAAACTGGCTAACTTTGAAACTCACGATCCCGACGTCCTATTTCTTCCAACGAAGCACTCCGAGCTTCCTTAGGACCTCCTTAAGCTCCCTATGAGCTTGAAATTCCCTAAAAATCAACATTTTACGTAAGCATGAATAGTACCTCAAATCGGGGTTACGATTCTCGGGGTTTTCGAAGGTTTCCTTACCTGAAAAATGGTATGGTTCGACTCCTCAGTTCGCAAGGAATCCAAAGACACCAACCACAAGTTCGATCTGTGAGTGGATGATGGTGAATGATGGTTGTCCGTACAAGAGAGAGAATGAGAGAGAGAAAGAGAGAGAGTGAATCTGAGAGAAAGTACGGGAGAGAAGAGAGAGAAAGGGATGGGTGTGTAAGTGTGGTCCTCACACTTCCACCTAAGCCTAAACATAACCATGGTTGTACCAAATATCCCATTTCCTCAACTAGGGTTACCAAATAAAATCTCAAATATGAAATTCCCATGAAACGCTCAAGGGCAATTTCGTCAATTCACATCATCGAGAATAAAATTTTGGGACGGGCTATCACAAGTTGGGTGTAGAAAGATGTTACATGGGTTCAAATAAAATTTCCCTATCTTTATTGGAGAATTGTACAAAATCACGATACAAATGTGTAACATTATTCTTTAACAAGATGCAAGGATGTTTAAGTATGAGCGGATTATTTGTTCAAAAAAAAAAAAGTATGAGCGGATTATGATATATGATGATTTTTTTTTATGATGATATTCTGTATTTAACGAAAAGGGGATAATCTACACTAACACAAATATTCAATAAACAGTACACTTACACAAGTATTAAAAACAAAATTACACACTCGACCGAATAAATATAACAGCTCATACATAGAGATAAAAAATATTAAATTTTCACACCACCGAATAAATATAACAAGTCTTACATGGAGAGATCCGAAATATTAAAATTACACACCACTAAATAAATATAACAAGTCTTGCATGGAGAGATACAAATATAAAAACATAGCTCGTAGGAAAAGATGACCATTGTTCTAATGCATCCAAAAGAAGAGGAATAGACCAGACATTTTTCGGATAACTAGCTCTCTCTTCATCTTTCTACTGATCTGAAAATAACATTAGAAGAGAAAATAATTAAAAATAATTGTTAATAAGATACTCATACAAAAAACAAAAGAAAGAAGCAACTTAACAAACATTGGTTTAGTTGTAGTTTGCCTAATTTTTTGTTGCCAATTAATCAACAACTTTTTTATTATATATACGCGAATCATAGTTAGTAAAATATGGAACACGTGTGATATACAGGTATTATTCAAGAGTATTTTTTTTAAAATGTGTATTCGTGTATGATATGTGTATTAATAATTTTGAGGCCAGAAATATACTCTAAAAAAGATAAACATGAATTAATTAGAATGATTTTTCTATAAAATAACTATAAGAATAAAGCACAAATCACTTGGGTTTTAAGTTAAAACCTAAAAGGTTAGTCTGTCCCAACACACATAAATCAAGAAATGGTAATTTTGAGAAAAAAAAAATTATAAGAAAAAAGCAAAAAAGTATGAAGAGACTTTAAATACCCAAATTTTAGGAGTTTTCTGTGATGTAGTTCCAAAATAGAACACATATGTCAGCTATGACATGGGTCGCGTGGTCCCAGATGTCAGTTATGACATGTATCGTCCGGTCCCAATTGTCAGATATGACATGTATCGCCTGGTCCCGAACATTTTGAAATTTTAGATTAAGCAACAATAGGACCGCCAGAACAAGATTAAAGGAATAAAGCATTGGACTATAAAATTGGGGTGGAAGGATGTCACGCAGCGCGAGCCAGTAGGTAGACCACACTAAGCCAAGCCCCACCCAGATAACGAAGTGGTATAGAAGTCGGGCGGAGATGACAAAAAGTCCAAACCAAACAACAGACAGCGCTGTCGTGGCCACGACTGAGAAAATACAAAAAGGGGGAAGGCATGGGCAGTTATTCAGTTTGCAGTCGCAACTAGCCGCATCGGCGGAGGGAGTTTTGACAAAGAAGCTCGGATCCACCCCGAGGGGAAACAGAATGGTAGCTAAGGCCAAGAGGATGGTTAAAGTCAGTTGTGTTTGTGGATTTGGAGGAAGGTTTTGATTTTCATCGTCCGCCATAGTGGTGGTCGAAAGAGGCAGCTGGGAATGAGAGTTGAGGTGGCGATGGCGGTGAGGATGTGTTGAGTGGTGTTGGGGAGTTGGCGTGGGGAATGAGAGTTGAGGTGGGGAGTCGGGGTGGGGGTAGTTTTATAGACCTTTGGACCATAAAGTCAAAAGGCTTGAGTTGTAGAGTTGTATGCAATGAAGACAGACTTTGAGTTGTAGGAAATGTTACAAGAATTGTCGGAGATGCAGACACTTTGAGTTGGACGAATGAGGAGAGATTTTAAAGGCACCTTACTGTCATGTAACAAGTGTCTTACATGGACAGATTTTATACACCTTACTTCTTGAAAGTAAGCCTTTTATTTGGTTCCCTGACAGTAAGGTGTCTTTAAAATCTCCACAATACAATGTAATCCGTTGCATAAAATGACAGCTTCAGAAGGTGCCCGTATCCTTCTCATCCATAGGATAAGTCATACACTCATGTTCTGGAAATACAAAAACAAAAAATTCCATGGTCAAACTACCAAAATAGAATGGGATAAAAATCAAAAGCCTAAACGCTTCACTTTGTATAGAAAAAGCCAGTTAATGGTTCTTGTGATTCTAATTCATTGAAATTCCATCCAGTAAATGGAAGAATTATAAATCTCCAAAATAATAGATAGGAATATCGCGAATAGAGCCATTGCGAGACCCATCAAAGGAGTAGTTCCCCACCCAGGAGCTACTTTACCATATTCTGAATTCAATGGTTTCAATAAACTCCCCGCATTAGTTCGTTTTGGGCGGACAAAGTCTCAATCTCTTATATATAAAGCCAGAGCCCCAATTTGAGGTCACGGTTTCGACAAAAAATTGAGCCAAACTGCCCCTCAGCCAAAAAAATTCAAAACTTGTCCAAAATAATATATCACATCATGCAAGGGTAAGTTGGTAATTTGATCATCCTAAAATATAATATAAATATAAATAGGAAGAGAGAAGAATAAAAAAAATAAAAAGGGCAGAGAGAAAAGAATAAACAAATGACAAGGTTGATGGTGCCCACGTGATAGGGAAGAAAAATATAATAAAAAATAAGAAAAATCATGAATGTTGTGTTCAAAACATCTTAAGATGCGCGTAGTGCCAATGAGAATAGAAAATAACAAAATAAAAAATTGTTGAAGCAATTCACGCATATAAATACATTTAAAATGTCTAAATAGCGCGTAGCGCTCTGTGATTCAAAAAATGCATTTTGCATTTGGTTGTTTATTAAAAATTATTTCTCAATTTTTAAACACTTAAGAGGTGCGTAGTGCCAGTTATAAAAAAAGTCTCTTGCACGCGCATAATAATGTGATTCAATTAGTTGTCAAATGATTTTTTTTTAACAAACGATGTTATCTACACCAAGGAGAGGAAGTGGGCTTAGCCTCACAATGAGCTAGCAATCAGTTGTTCATTAAATATTATTTTTTCTAATCTTAATGTAAATTCAATAAAATATAGATGGAAATTGAAAGATTGCTTTTATTAATATGGATTCAGCTGCTTTGAGTAGTTAAAAATACGGCTTTTATTAAATGTATTTATTATTCATTTCCATCTACATTAATAAATACATTTAAAATATGTAAATCACGCGTAGCATAACGTGATTCAAAAAATACTTTCTACATGCGCATGAGCGCGTTCATGGAGACTAGTGAAATAAATAATTCAAATAATTCAATTATTTATTTGGGGTTATGGTACTATCGTGGTTTGCAACTTTGCATTATATTTGTGAATAAATACAGGGGAGGTGTGGGGCCCGCCTTGCTTATCTACTACCTGTTGCTGCCGGTGAAACCCAAGTCAGATTGTTGGTTGATGCATTGGTTGGCTGGGTCTTTTCATCTTAAGCCATTTACGGAATTTAGGGAGAATCACCTCTCTTTTTTCTTTTCGACTAATTTATGATGCATTGGTTTTTGAACGGCTGGATAATTTAGCTGTAGAAATTGATCTACCCCGGTGCGTTACATGCATAAATATATTATAAAACTTTGGTGTTTTGTGTGAGGACAAAAAGAATAAAACAAAATTTATGCACGCATCGCAAGTTTAATTTTTCTCTAAGAAGGAAAATCGTGATGATATTTTCTTTTAAAGTTCATATGAAGTGACTAAAAACACAATTGAAAAAAAAGGTTTTTATACATGTATATTATGTGATTTATAAGTAAGAAAATAAAAAGTATAAAAATAAATTATTTTCATTTTTTGTGTTCATAAAAGTGAAAGAAGAAACTAGTCAGATTAATGCTTAAATTAAATATCAACCTTATTAATTATCCGTAATTTAAAGTCATAAAATCTAAGAAATAATTCATGCAATTTAATATCAAATTTTATGCATACTCACAATTAAATACAATGATAATGCACGTAAAATATGAGTTCGAAAAACCTAAGAGCTCCTAATTAGAATTTAGGTAGGATTTCAAAAAAAAAAAAAACTCCAATTATGCTCCAGTTAAAGAACGAGAATATCCGAGGTTAAGTAGGAGTAATCGCAATTGAAGATAAAATGAGAGAAAATTGGTTAAGGTGGTTTGGAAATGTGAACTGAAGGCTTACAGATGGTCCGATTAGAAAATGCAAATATGAGACGGAGGTTCAGTGCAAAAAGGGTAGAGGAAGACATACGAAGACTTTGAAAGAGACTTTAAGAATATATATGGAGTACTTGGAGCTAATTGAAGACTTGACGTAAAAACGAGTGCAATGACGTTCTAGGATTCATATAGCAGACCTCACTTAATGTGATTGTGCAAATCCTTATTAGGATTCTATAATATTTTTATATTGTTTCCTGATTATAATTGTATTCCTTGGGGAGTAAGATTATCTCTTCCTAAACACTATAAATAAGGCACAATAGCTTAAGATAACATACACCACAAAATTCACCAATTCTTTATTCTCTCTCTTGCTGCCGGCCTCCATCTCCGTCTCTTTATAATACCTTAGTAAAATAGCCCTAAAACACATTATTAGCACATTATTGCTGATGCGCTAAGGAACTAAAGGTTCTTCTAAACTAGCATTCAAAGGCTTTCTTACCTTCAAGTATCGTGATATTCACACTCTACTATTCTTAATTTTTTTTAATCTTAGTTTGATACCTAAACTTAAATTTTTATGACACTTTAAAATACTTATATTAGGCTTTCCATCAAATTCTCTATTAAGTGATGATGTGACATAACTTTGGTTCACCATATTGTATGACTTTGACCATAACAAAAAATATCATTTTTCTATGAGTAGCAAAGCTATAAAGCTAATTTAGATCGACACTCACCCAATCCTGCATTAACAACCCCAACCAAGAGGAATGAAAGCTCATCGAGAGCTGCATTAACCCCAAGCAAAAGGACTTGGTGACCCAATCAGGAATTGGAAATCACATTAGGGACTTCAATGAGTCCCAAATATCCACAATAGGGACTCGATGCTGGCTAAGGTTGAGAATTGTTTGATTTGAGCCATGAGACCAAAAGGTGACTGGTGATGATGGCTTCCCAACACCACTTGACTTGAACCCAGGAGCAACACATCCTTACGGCTATGCTAAGTTTTTGTTTCGTTCGTGCCGTTTTTATAAAATAAGTTCGTCACTGTAAAAGTACCAAAGAGTGTAAGTGTAAGCTCGCGTGAGAGAGAGAGGTGTGCTGGCAGCGGTGAAACCAGGAATTTTCTGCAGAAGGGGCAAAATTTAAAAGCTTAAAAGGTTCATAAAAAATATAGACAACCAAATCTTTGTACATAATATACAATATTAATATCGTTCATAACTATCTGGAATACTCGAATGAGGATTTGGAGTAACCGAAATTTTCGAAGAAAGACTATCCGGAAATATTCGAAGAAGGACTATCTGTTGTACCTGGAATATTTGAATGAGGATTTAAACACTGTTTCTTATAGTATTGTTACGTACATTACGTAATTGTACAATAGAAACAAAATAGATAAAAAGCATATTACGCTAATTCTATATCAATTAAACAACTAATGCAAAACACCACTTACAAATTGTAGGTATTATAGTAGTCAAACAATGTGCATAGTTATTATTTTTATATAAGTATGATAAATGTTTTATATAAAAAAATAGATAAGTATACCTAGTTCATAAAAGGAAAAAAAAAAACAAATAAAACATAAAAAAAAATAAATAATAAAAAAAAAACAAATGAAAAATTAATTAGAGATGTTTGGGTTCAAATAACGTGTGGGCCATAAATATCAAAGGATTTGTTCTATTTGAATAAAACGTCATCGTCCACTTTAAATGCGCAGCCAAACGACATCGTTTGCTAAGATTTGTTTTATAATATTGCTTCTTCTTCCTCCTCTTGACCTGGCCGCTGTTGCTGCTCGGGTTTTGCCCTTCCTCACAAGGTGGTTTCAGGCAGTCTGGGTGGGTAAAATGGGCTTCGGTGAAGGGGGTTTTCGGGAGCCGGATGGGCAACTTCCCACTCTTTCCATAACGTGTGTTCGCCCATGGCAGCAGCAAAAGTTGCAGAACGTTCTTACAGGTTTTCCGACTAACGAGAGGGGCGGCTACACGCTCCTGGCCTTATTTTCCGACGAGAGGAGGGGCGGACCCAGAAATCCAGTCCTGTTTTCCGGCGAGGGGAGTGGCGGCCGCCACTCCTCGCCCTCACGTGGTTTCGCCACTGTGTGCTGGGATGATGGGTGTGCTGGGTGAGTGACAGTGCAAGTGATGGGATTTATAGGCAAACCTCTTACTTGCATAGTGCTGGGTTCAATCCAAGTGCAATGAATTGTACAAAACAAAAACAAACAAAATACTATTTCTTTGGAAGCTGCAGGCGTTGACTTGAGAGTAAGGACTGCAAAAAATGAAGGTGGTTCCACGAGAAGCTGAGAAACTGAACCCAAACAATGCTGGGTTTTTGGCACAGAAGCGTCTTGCTCGCGGGTTGAGGCTCAATCACCCTGAAGCTGCAGATCTCATAGCCACACAGGTGTGTTTTTAGCTCCAAAACTTGATCTTTTGTTAAAATTTACAAACTTTGATCGGATTTTGTTTATGGGTTTTGTAAAGGAAACGTTTTTGTTTAGTGTTTGCGTTGGTAGATTTTGGAGTTTGTTCGAAATGGATAAATCTGTGGCGGAATTGATGGACATTGGGAGACAGTTGCTGGGAAGGTAATGGTGTGAACTGTGAAATCCTATCAATTGGCCCTGTTTTTGTGTATGGGATGTTAATTCTGGATTCTGATTGTTGAGTAGCATCTTGGTATCCCTAATTTCGCTCCTCGGAATCATGTGTCTAGTTGCTCAAGATTGATCTGCATATTTCTTTTTCAAACAGGAAACAAGTTCTTCCTGGTGTTCAATATCTTTTAGATATGGTGCAGGTATTATGATCATTAAGGTTGCTTGCATATGTTTCGAAAAGCCTTGAACATAATGATTGCTGCTGAAAGTTTATCATAACCCTGACATAACATGCTGCCTAGAATCATTTTTATGAGTAAGTTTTAAATGCAAGTTGAAGGGACTTTTCCCGACGGGATCAAGTTAATCACCATTCACGATCCAATATTTAGGGATAACGGAAATCTGGAACTAGCTTTGAAGGATTCCTTTCTTCCTGGTAAGGGCTATCGGATATTGGAAGTTTCGGATGACGTTTCTTTTGGGACCTATTATAGTCAAACTGTTAGCATTGCGTTAGCTAGAGTATGAAAGGGATTCAAGATACATCTCATTTACTTTAGCTTAGTAGAGTTATTGGTTCTGGACATCTGTTTTAAAGTGTCAATTAAACAACCGACTTATGATAGTTACTAACCTACTTTTTCAGGTTGGCAGTCACTACCACTTCAATGAGGTTAACCCTGGCCTGGTTTTGATCGAATTAAATCATATGGCATGCGCTTGAATATAACAGCCGGAACAGCCAAGAGATTTGAGGTGAAAATTTGTTTTATTTCTCTAAATGTCTTTAATAATTTTTCCATGTTATGTAATTAAAAGTTGCTTAGTTCATCTCAATCACAAATATATTCGGCCTATCATATATTATTCTGATCAAAGTCTAGCAAGGATGTCACGTCATCCTTCATCATCTTTTAAATCAATAATTTGGGTGCTACTTCTGTGATAGAAGTCATGGTGCTACTAACTTGCTTTTGTAAATTAGGCCCTACTTTGTCATTTTGAATGCTGGTACAGTACCATTTTTTTACTGCTTAATCTACTATAAGCATTCTAAGTATGTTATTGGTGCTTGTTTTCTTGTGCCAGCCGGGGGAAAAGCAAACATGTTGCACTTGTAAGTATTGGAGGTAATAGAGTAATCAGAGGAGGAAGTGACACTGTGGATGGTTCAGTAGATGATGGCAAACTAAAGGAAGTCATGGAAGCTATACAAGCGAGAGAATTTGGACATGAGGAAGAACCAAAAGCTAGGTCGAGGCTTTCTTCCTGAGAAATGTTTATTTGCCTCTTAGCTTCTGTTTTGTTAGGTCAATAAAGTTGCATGATAGCTAGTTCACTAAGATGATTAAGGAAAAATTGGAGATGCCTTAACTCAGTACTAATTTTGCAGTGAAGGTGTTGCAGGAAGCGATCCAGCTTTCACCACTGTAATTTCTCGTGAGGCATATGCAAACATGTATGGCCCTACTACTTGGGATAAAATTCGGCTTGGTGATACCAACTTGTTTGCTTAAATTGAAAAGGATTTTACTGTTTATGGGGATGAATTGGTATTTGGAGGTGGTAAAGTTGTTAGAGAAGGAATAGGCCAGTCATCTGGGAATGACCCAGCTGATTCATTGGATACGGTTATAACTAATGCTGTGATCATTGATTATAGCGGGATATGTAAGGCAGATATTGGTATCAAAGAGGGTAACATTTTTGCCCTTGGAAAGTCAGGCAATCCAGATGTTATGAATGGCGTAAATATGATCATTGGAGTAAATATCATCTCACATTTAGCAGGTCGTTCGGCAATCCAAATGTGCTTATGCCTTCTTCTTTATCACTTAGGTTAACACTGAGGTCATTGCGGGGGAAGGAATGATTGTGACTGCAGGAGCAATAGACTGTCACGTGCACTTCATATGCCCCCAATTAGCATATGAAGCAATATCGACATGTGAACTATGTTATGGGAATACTTATGCCGTAAAGTAAAGTGCTTGTGATGCATATAGTGAAATTTTGATGAGTAGTGAAATACATGTATCTGGTGTGAAACATTATTGAGAACTTAAGAGATGCTTAGTCATCTTGTTTAGTTGCCTCAAAGACATGGATTACGTATTAGATATGCAGAACATGATACCAGCAAGTTGCATATTAAACCAATCGTTTTAATAAAAAATTAACACGCCATAATTTTTAAAAGATATTAACTCAAGGTTTGGTGCATTTGCATAATGTTTCATTGAATGGCATATTTTATTTCCTGGTTGATTCAATTTGCATTTGTTTTTTTCCCTACCTCCGAGGTTTCCTTAAAAAAAAAAAAAAATATTCATTTGTTTCATCTTCTATTCCTGCTCGTACGTACTCATGAATGAACTTTGTGTTTTCTAAAATTTTTGCGGACAATGAACAAGCATTTAAGGGGTGCATTTTCGGAAACTTCTACATAATTTGTAGGTATCACAACCTTATTGGGAGGTGGAATGGGACCTGCTACTGGGACTCGCGCAACAACTTGTACACCAGCCCCATTACAAATGAAGTTAATGCTGCAAGCAACTGACGACCTGCCTCTAAATTTTGGCTTTACGGGGAAGGTATGGTTAAACTGTTGTGTGTGCTTCAACTCTCTTCTTTCTTCCCTACTCTATGCCCCACTTTCAATGATAAACCTGTTGCTACCATAATACCATTTTATATGATGGCTAAAGCTGTTTCCTTTTACATATTTCTTCATTTTTCTTTAAAATCCTTAGCTTACTTTAGGGGAACACTGCCAAACCTGAAGGGCTACACGATATAGTAAGGGCTGGGGCAATGGGACTGAAGCCGCACAAGGACTGGGGAAGCACTTCTGCTGCAATCGACAATTGTTTGGCTGTTGGAGATCAATATGACGTCCAGGTGCTATATTCTTTATTTTTATGTTAAATCTTATAGGCTGTTTCCGGTGGTATTTTCTTACGAGTTTCATCTTCAAATATCAATTCTGATCTTGAATAGTTAACATCCATCCATTCCTGCATACTTGAATATTTTGCATTTTCGCACCTATAGTTTTTTGTCCGAGTCTTGATGACTTGTCAGTATGATTATATTGCTAAGTATACGTACTTCCAATAATTATGAGTATCTTTGGCGTAACTTCCTGCATGTTGTTACTTTTCGTTATTTCTTTTCTTCTTATTTGTGTTTTTCTTTTTTAGTTCTCATATTTTGTCCTTGTTATCTCTCGGCAGTGAAGGTGCAGGTGGGCCAGGCTCCAGATATAATCAAAGTCTGCGGCGTGAAAAATGTCCTGCCGTCATCAACGAATCCCATGCGGCCTTTCACCTCGAATACTATAGATGAGCATCTTGATATGCTGGTATGAGAAGATAATAGAAGTAGTGATACAGCATGGACTAAGGTTGTTTAGAGTCTTTAGACTGAACGTTGTTTTGAAATTTCAAATGCATACGGATGGTTTGCCATCACCTTGACAAGGACATTCCAGAAGATGTAGCTTTTGCTGAATCAAGAATAAGGGCTGAAACAATTGCCGTAGAAGATATTTTGCACAATATGGGAGCAATTAGCATTGTATCATCTGATTCGCAGGCTATGGGTCGCATCGAAGAGGTTCTTATTACCTTCACCTATGCATTCTGGTTACTTCTGATCATATAAAACTTTTATGAATTGAGATACCTGCCCGCATATGTCTGTTTGTATCGACTTCATTGAAACTGTAACAAAACAGTAACAAAAAATGAAAACAGAAAGTCCTTGTTCGAATTGAATTATAGAACATTATCATTGTCGCCTTTTACCAAACCATGGATTTTTATGCCTTCACTTGAAAGTCTCTGTTTCTGGTGTTAGTAGTAGCCTTTGTCCACTCTTAATAGACAACAAAATATTTTGTTTCAAGCTTTTTGTAACCTCTTCCGTTTGGGGCAGAGCATTTGAGAAACAAATGAATAAAGTTAAGCTAATTGCTTTGAGCTTCAACCTTTTTGAATATGTAACTTTCGTGGATGAAACTTACCTCTTTTGAATTACTTGCATTTCGTGGATTCTATAAACACTGTTATTGCCATTAAAATAGTGGAATTCTCATTCTTCTCATGGGCTTTGCATGTTATGCAGGTGGGGAAGCTGGCTGATCTTGTTCTATGGAAGCCATCGTTCTTTGGCGCAAAACCAGAAATGGTGATCAGAGGTGGTGCTGTTGCATGGGCGAATATGGGTGATCCAAATGCAAGCATCCCCACACCTGAACCGGTAAAGTTTATAGTTTACAACAATTCTTAGGCATGGATGCATTTTCTTGTCATGACTAATCTTTTGCATGATTGATGAGGAGGGTCCGAAAGGATTTGGAGATAGCAGTAGATATTCGTCTGGGATGTGTAATAATTTTAGCGATTTTTGTTCTGATTACTCTTGAAAACCTTATGTGTTAGCAGGTTATTTCAAGGCCTATTTTTGGTGCATTTGTCAAGGCTGGTAGTACTCATTCCATTGCTTTCGTCAGCCAGGCATGGATCTCTCTCTCTCTCTCTCTCTCTCTCTCTCTCTCTCTCTCTCTCTCTCTCTCTCTCTCTCACTCTCACACACACACGAGATTCATTAGCAAGACTGATTCCCTTTATTTCACTGTGAAAACAGGCAGCTGTAGATAATTGGGTTAAAGACTTGTATTGCCTTGACAAGAGAGAGGTTGATCCGGAAACATACACGGTGACAGCAGACGGCATGGTTCTTACCTGCAGTCCAGCCACCACAGTTCCCCTTTCTCGGAACTACTTCATGTTTTAGGCTCATAGAAAACACCGGAAATATGTACAAATAGAACCAGTTATAAATTTTTAAGAAAAAAATACAACGGGAGGGCACTAACTTGTGTTTTATTATATGGCTTACTGTCTGTTATGTGTCCCGGGGTTCTACATGTGCATATTTCCTAGTAAATGTTGATTCGTTGACATTTTTGTAAGACACAACCTTCCTGAGTTTGATATATAAGGATCCTGTTCTTGCATGTTCTGATAATGTGAATCTATATATTTGGTCGATCATATAAAATCTACCAAAATAAACCAGCAAGGAGCCTAAAAAAATGGGTAATCATGCAAGTGAGTGTTCTTGGTCTCCAATTAATGTGTCTTTTCACATGTGGAACTGCTGGAACAAAAAAAAATATATAGAAATAATTAAGAAAATAAAAATTAGTTTATTTTTCTTAATTTTGAAAAAAAAAAAGGAACCCTAATAGTGGTAGCAGCTCCTGCAGCTACAACCCCCCCCTCCTGGTCTCCCTCACCAGCTTCCCACCGCACACGCTTCAACTCAACCACATCATCCCCCCTCTTCCCCTCTCCTTCACTCTCTCACTCGATCCAGATTTGTGGAGTATGGCTTGGAGATTCAAAAGTCGTGGATCAAATGCGACTCAGTTAAACTTATAGGTGGTTTCACCAAAAATTGTTGGTTTCATATCAAGATAATAAGAAATATATCATGGGTTTTTTTCTTATATTAATTTATAATATTTTAATTAATAAATACTTATTTACCACGTTGCATCACATCAGCAAAAAAAATTTAAGTCCTATGTTGTACATATTAACTAACAAATTTTTTAACGATAGGTGATAAATTGCAATATCATCTCTACTTATAAGTGAGAGATCTTAAGTTTGATTATCGTCAAATGCGAATTTGAACCACATTTCCCTTAATGTAGATAATATCATTTATTTAAAAACAAAAACAAAACAAAAAAAAAAAAAGGAGGTATAGGCGCATATACAGCAAAAATCCAGATAGTCTTTGTACAAATTTCCCCAATAATAATGCACGAGCTAGAGTTTGCCATTTTCCACGTGAATTGTTGGCATATTAAATGGTAACAAAATTTGACTACCAAAATAAGTTAACAAAATTGACCCTCTAGATATCAACTCCTTTTCACTTGTTTTCATTTTTAGTTATTGGATTGAATAATTTAATCAAAGATGAATCGATGAAAAACATAAACATGATTGTACAGGAAAAGAAAATGAGTTTGGATTTCATTTCCCTTCCTTCACCTGCTTCTTCTTCGTTTCCTCCTTTTTAAATTAATTTAATTCTTGTCTCTTTAAAATAAAATATGTAATCGTATAAAAGAAGATTTTGTATCTTTGATCTGTTTCTATACAGTTGAATTATTTACAAGTTGTTGTTTTCTTGGTTGGATTATATACAAAAGAAACATGTGAAAGGGGTGGTATGTGATTATATATAATTAATGTGTCAGTTAAGTAAGATAATGCTACCAGCATTGGAATATGTATTTATGTACTTGTTGCATGTTCCTACTTTTTCCTTGCAACTGCCAAACTCAAAAGTTGAAACATGGTTTTTGCATGTGTATAATGTTCAATGGTTAGCTCTTGGTCTTCCAGTCGAAAACATCATCTTGGTCTCCCGGTCGAAAAACAACGTCTTGGTCCTTCTTGGTCTTTCGGTCGAAAAACAACGTCTTGGTCTTCCGGTGAAAAATGTCAGTTAATGAAGTTGTGTAGGTGCACTATTATGTGTTGGGATTGTAACTTTTCATAAATTTCTCATTTCTTACTCAACGACGGAACTTTGCTTAATTTAAACATTGTAGATATAGACTTAGTTAGATCTACAGTACTAAATTGAATTAGTTAATTATTGACAAAAAAAAAATTGCACATTATTTTTTTTCTTCTGCACTTCTCTGTTTATTTAAATTATTTCGTAAACAAGTCTTAAGAGTGACATATACAAATTAAACTACATATACGAGTTAAACTAGCTAATCATGCCAAGAACAACTTTTATAAATAGGTAAACCACCACGGGATAGACTAGTGGTTGGGTCGGATTTTATTCCACACGGTATGTTATGAGTTTAATTCATAGTGCTGGTGAATCATATGATGGTCAAACGAAGCTGAAATATTTCTGTGAGTTTTTTCAACCCCTAAAAAAATAAATTGTCATGACGAACTCATCAACTGATTCATTTTTGCTTAAAAGAAACTAGCAGGTGCTATGAAATTTGTAATAAACAAACTTGATTTGATCATTTTTCCTTAAAAGAAACTAGTAGGTGCTATGAATTTTGTAATAAACAAACTTGATTCAAATCGAGCGGAGTGGTTGACAAGTAACAATCAAAGTACGTACTGTGTGGAGTTTTTCACACTTGGTTCTTCCTCCTCATGCTTGCCACCATTATTTTAGATAATTTTGTCAGCCCGTTTTCCACGCTGACTTATTTGGACGACAGTCAATTTCACTTTCAAACTTTACCGCAGTGTCAAAAAATAATCGTATAAATATATGCTTTAATGAGTGTTTGATCACACAAATTTCTCTGACTTCCACGTTAACGCTCTACTTAAATTCGCTGGCTTTAGTTTACTGATCGCTCAACCACACTCTCTCTCCGATAGCCATTGTCTTCTTTAATCCGTCATTAACACAAATACGCCGTCGTTTCACTTCGTTTCCTTATAATCATCAGTTCATCAGACATCAGCATCTCAGTGTTCTTCTTAGTGTAAAGCATTACACTTTAATCTCAGACGGCGATATGTATGCGGTGAATCAACCCGCCCCTGCTGCTCTTAAGTCAACCGCGGCCGTTGACCGCCGGGTGAACGGGTCCGGGAACTACGTCAGGGTCGGGAAGGCCCGGGTGCCCAGTTCCGGGACACGGGTCAATAGGCACGGATCAGTGAGAGCCGTGATCAGCGGCGGAGACAAGGCGTCCGGGGAGGCTGCGACGCCATTGCAGAGCAAAGGCGTTAATGGGTTGTCTTCTTCTTCTTCTGGAGGTGGAGAGATCCAGGTGAAAGCGGTGGTGACGATCAGGAAGAAGATGAAGGAGAAGATCATAGAGAAGATTGAGGATCAGTGGGAGTTCTTTGTCAATGGGATTGGACAGGGGATTCTGATTCAGCTCATCAGTGAGCAAGTTGATACTGGTAATTACTTTAAGTATTTTCTTAATCATAACTTTTTAAAGATTTGGTGTTGCTTAAATTTACTTCGCTTTAATTATTTACTATTCTCTTAATTACGACTAATTAAAGATTCTAACTTTTTTGGTTCCTTTAAAATCATTTTATATGTTCTTTAATGGGTAGGGAGTAATCATTTTATGTGTTCTTTGTATGATTTAATTTGTCCATTTTCTGTTTATTTTTACATTTTTAGCGCCAAAAAGTGTGTTTTATTTGCTCTGTAAATTCCGTTTCGTACTTGTTCTGTTTTTGGCATTGTGTTTCCTAATTTGGAGCAGTTTGATTAACCTTTGTTATTTGTTTTTACAGTTACAAATGCAGGAAAGAGTGTCCAATCCGCCGTGAGAGGGTGGCTGCCAAAGCCGGTGCCTTCGGAGTACGCAAACATTGTTGAATATGCTGCTGACTTCAAAGTCCCATCCGACTTTGGCTGTCCTGGGGCAATTATGGTTTCCAATCTGCAGGGCAAAGAATTCTACTTGTTGGAGATTGTCATTCATGGTTTCGACGGAGGCCCCATTTTCTTCCCTGCAAACACTTGGATCCATTCACGCAAGGATAATCCGGAAAGTAGAATTATCTTCAAAAATCAAGTACGAATCGTTGCTTTTGTATCTCAGATTTTTCCTGAAGTAAATATTGCATGAATAATCTTGCAAGAGGTATGCTTTACATTATCTTATTGTTGTAAACAGGCATGTCTTCCTGCACATACACCGCCGGGCCTTAAGGATCTTCGACATGAAGACTTACTCAGCATTCGGGGTAATGGGAAAGGCACGCGAAAGGAACATGATAGAATCTATGATTATGATGTTTACAACGAATTGGGAAATCCTGATAAGAGTGAAGATCTGGCTAGGCCGGTCCTTGGTGGCGAGGAGAGGCCTTATCCTAGGCGCTGTAGGACTGGCCGTCGTCCAACCAAGACAGGTGTGTATGATGTTCTTTCTCTATATTTGTTAGTGTAGGTAGTGTAGGTCCAATTTTCCATATTGCATTCATTTTGTAGCATTGACATCTTATTGTGCTGATTTGATGGCATTCGAACAGATTCTCTTACCGAAAGTAGAATCGAAAAGCCTCATCCAGTTTATGTGCCTCGGGATGAGACTTTCGAGGAAATTAAGCAGAATGCTTTCTCCACTGGAAGATTGAAAGCTTTGCTTCACAATCTCATACCATCTCTTGCTGTTACATTGTCAAGTACAGACAATCCTTTCGAGTGCTTCTCTGATATAGATGACCTATATGTTGACGGTGTCCTCATGAAATGGAAAGAGGAGGAGAAGAAAGAAGGCAAGAAACTGTTTCTGGGCAGCATGGTGAAAGAGGTTTTTTCCGCTGGAGAAAAGTGGTTGAAATACGAAATCCCCGCTGTTATTAAAAGTAAGTGCATATTTTCTCCTTCTATCCTTAATCTTTCCCTTGCTTTGTAAGATTTGAAGCTCCAAATGCATCAGTGAATCTCACTTCTTTCTCTTGTTGTTTAATTTGTGTGGCTAGTGGATAGATTCTCGTGGTTGCGCGATAATGAATTTGCACGCCAAACTTTAGCTGGGGTCAATCCAGTCAACATTGAGATTTTGAAGGTAACTTACAAACAAATCCTTTGTAAACTACCCTCTACTTTTAAATCAAATGCCCTTTTGAGAGTCCTGAAGTTGGGTTCTATTTCACAGGAATTTCCGATTCTCAGCAAGCTAGATCCTGCTTATTACGGTCCTCCCGAATCTGCTATCACAAAGGAATTGTTAGAGCAAGAAATCAATGGGATGAGCGTAGATGAGGTAATAATGTCTGAATTCCTGTTTTCCGATATATCATCTTTAGTATGAAGTGAACCAACCGGAAGTGTAGAATTTTGTAACGCAGAGAAATGCAAACATGCTTTTACGCGAAGGCGTCTCTAACAGTAACATTTTATCATGCCAGTCGATTAAGGAGAAGAGATTGTTTATACTTGATCACCATGACACATATATGCCATTTATTGAGAGGATGAACGCCTTGCCTGGGAGAAAAGCTTATGCCTCTAGGACGGTGTTCTTCTATACCCCTACTGGTATTATGAGGCCTATAGCTATTGAGCTTTCACTTCCACCAACGGCTTCATCCCCGCAATATAAACGTGTTTATACTCACGGGCATCATGCTACCACACATTGGATTTGGAAGCTAGCCAAAGCTCATGTTTGCTCAAATGATGCTGGCATTCATCAACTAGTCAATCACTGGTAAACATTATTTTGGATCTGCGTGGTTTACATTGTCGGAGTTTTACCAATTAACAACAATTTTAGAATAGGATGTCAACACTTCTAATGTGTTTGGTAATTGTGTTACCTAGGTTGAGGACTCATGCTTGCGTCGAGCCATATATAATTGCGACTCATAGACAGCTTAGCTCAATGCACCCCATTTTCAAGCTACTCCACCCTCACATGCGCTACACTTTAGAAATCAACACACTGGCGCGGCAAAGTTTGATAAACGGAGGGGGAATAATTGAGGCTTCTTATAATCCGGGAAAGTACGCCATGGAGATAAGCTCTGCAGCCTACAAGGAGATGTGGAGGTTTGACATGGAAGCATTACCAGCTGATCTTCTTCAAAGGTAAGGTTTGAACAAGTGAATAGAGGCAGTATTGCCGTGTTATTATTTCCAGAATTAACTGAGCGATTATTTGACTCTTGGATTAACATTTTCCAGAGGCATGGCTGTGGAAGATCCTTCGGCTCCTTGTGGCGTGAAGCTAGTAATTGAGGACTATCCATACGCTGCGGATGGTCTCCTTGTATGGTCTGCTATAAAAGAATGGGTAGAATCCTATGTGGGACACTACTACTCCGAACCAAATTCCGTAACGTCTGACATTGAGCTCCAACAGTGGTGGAGTGAGATCAAGAATAAGGGTCACCACGACAAGCAAAACGAACCCTGGTGGCCTAAACTCAATACCAAAGAGGACTTATCCGGTATACTTACAACGATCATTTGGGTTGCTTCAGGTCAACACGCGGCCATCAACTTTGGCCAGTACCCTTTTGGTGGTTATGTACCAAACCGTCCTACCATTATGAGAAAACTCATTCCGCAAGAAGATGGCCCTGATTACGAGAAGTTTATTTCTAACCCGCAGCAAACTTTTCTGTCTTCCTTGGCAACTAGACTTCAAGCCACAAAGATAATGGCCGTACAAGATACGCTTTCAACTCACTCCCCCGATGAAGAGTACTTGGGTCAGGTGAACCCGCTGGAATCCCATTGGATCAACGATAATGAAGTTATGAAGTTGTTCAACAGATTCTCTGATAGACTCAAGGAGATAGACCAGACCATTAACCTACGAAACAAAGATAGCCGTCTTAAAAACAGAAGCGGAGCTGGCATTCCGCCATACGAATTGCTGCTTCCCACCTCAGGCCCTGGAGTAACTGGCCGCGGAATCCCCAACAGCATTTCTATTTGATAGCTGTGCTCGGATCAATGTTTTGGTATGTTCCTTTTGTTTCACTCTGTCGGAAGCTTGTATGCTCAAGCGATTAGCTTCTTAATCAATAAACAATGTGCAATTTTAGCTTGTTTATAAAACTAGTGACAGATCTGTGATCATTGTAGTACTGTTTATGTTTAACTCGCAAACGCTTTAGAATGATGAACAATCTTTGCTTGGTACGCGCTCAAGTATCGTATTTACTTTCGGTGGCAAATCTAACCTAACTTTAGAAGAAAGAAACTGGAAATTATAACTTGGATACTGGAAGTTTGATCAATACCTTCCTCAACACCAACATTGAGCATTCTTTGGTAATCCATAGATGAATGTTACGCTTTGTTTTTTCTTATACAGCACAACCTACAATTGATGTAAGCGAAACCGAAATCGTGTTTAAGGAAGAAACTTGCGTGTAACCGGGGATATACTAAAAGAAATCAACGTGAAAGTGTGATTGCTGTGTTCAGAGATCCCAGTCTCAAGACACCTTTGGAATCCTAATTTTTTTTCTCCTCTCCAATGGCCTCTGAATCGTCCTCACCTTCACCCATTCCCCCTCAACAAACCCTTCCTAATGTCTCAAACTTCCTCACAATCAAATTGGATTCAAGGTTGCTGACTGGACCGCTGATGTGGCTGACTTGGTTTATCATATACGGATTTGGATCCTCTCCTGAGCCAATGGAGAGGATCCTCCTGACCAAGTATTGTGACGGCTACAAATAGGAGGTCCATTTAAAGTTATAATAATTATAACCGTTGGATGAAAGTTTAAATGGACCTCTTATTTGTAGCCGTCACAATACTTGGTCAGGAGGATCCTCTCCATTGGCTCAGGAGAGGATACAAATCCATCATATACTTCCTCACTCTAACAATCGACACGTGATAAGTATTAGAGGGTAATGGGAATATACACCAGTTATATGTGCGAAACTCTGTATATACCGGTTGTATGTACGAATCTCCGTTTAATAAGGATGGTTTTTGTATTTGAGCAACTCCTTGATCCGATCAACAAAAGCAGAAAAGCTTCAAAGCCGAGTTGAAGTTGAATATAACTTTCCTTACCAACTGACTTTATCATTGTGCGTGATGTTACACTGACTATAAACGAATGCCACTTTCAGAGTTGGCCTCGACAATCTTCGCCTCAACATTTGACATCAGCTTTACGGTAGTTAGTTTTTCCTGGCTCACTGCACTAAATACTAAGGACGTTGTCTCTGTCATCCATACGCAACCCCCAAAAATTAATTCAAAAAATAGTTCAAAAAATCAATTTTAACTCGAGTAATAATTCGAGAAGTTAAATCACCGTTTACTTTCGGATTACTCTCCCTTCTAAAATATAGAGAACTTTAACGAAAAGCTTTCGGTACTATTAACTTTAACGAAAAACCACATTTTTACACTAAAAAGTCAATTATGATACTATTCACTTTAACATTTATTTTTTCTTATCATTGAAACTCAAAGTTTTCAATTTTTTTTCTTTAGTTTTCCTTAAAATATATTGATTGGATCCCACAATTAGTAGAGAGCAAGGAAAAAATGCCGATAATATCGGCGAAATATCGCCGATATTATCGGTTTTTCACGGTACCGATATTTTAATTACTATCCAACTGGTTTTCGTCAAAATATCACGATATTATCGATAATATCGATAATATCGCAATATTTTCGAAATTATCGAGATATTTTGAAGGAGATTCCCATGAAAAACAGAAATGGGGGAAAGAACAGGGGCTTCGAGAACAGAGGAGGGTGTTTTGGGAAGGGGGGGAGGGGATGGGTTTGGTGGGGAGGGGGCGGGATTTGGTGTTTTGGGGAGGTGAACGCCGGGGGGGAGGAACACGGGGACGTGATGTGGGGGGGGATTCGGTGTCTTGGACGTGAACGTGGGAGGGAGATCGCGGGAAGAAGAAGAATCTGGAGGGATCTGGAGCGACGGGAGGAGCCTGAGGGCGTGCGGAACGAAGAATCGCGGGGGGGGGGGGCGAAATCTGGGGGGAATCTGGAGGGAGATCTGCGGGCGCGGGTAGGGAACGATCTTTGGAGGGGGGAAGAAGAGGGACGGGGCCGTATGAAGTGTTCTGGGGGGCGGGGGGGGGGGGGGGACAGAAGAGATGGATTTGGTTTCGTATGGGGGACAGAGGGGATAGAACCAGAGAAGAAGAAAGAAGGAAAGGGAGGGTGCGTGGGTGCGTGCGTGCGTGCGGGGTGGACTGCCTGCGTGCGTGCGTGCGTCTGTGGTTTTGGCACATGGTTTTGTATAAAACCACGATTTTGGCACATGGTTTTGTGCACGGTTTTTTGTGTGTGTGTGTGTACGGTTTTTTCTCTATGTGTGTGTTTGTGTGTGTACGATTTTTTGTATGTCTGTCAGAGAAGAACAAAAAAATATTTTGTAAGAGAAGACCAAATATTCTCCGCGTGAAGACCAAATATTCTGTAAGAGAAGAACCAAAACACGTGAAGACCAAAAATTTTGTAAGAAAAGAACCAAAAAATATGCTTACTTTTACAGCCTTTACATTACAGCTTGTACAATTTTTGACAAGACAAAAATAATAGTTTGTATCTGGCAAGTTTTATAACTTGTACAGTTTTTGACAAGACAAAAATAATAGAGTGCTTTCATAATGAAATCGTGTGCCACTGTGAGTCTGTGATATTCTTTCACATTCAAAACAGTGTGCCACTGTTTGTTATATTCTTTCACATTTGTATCAAAGCCATTCAGAGCATTTTCGTTTCTTCTTCTTCCCTTACCCCTTTCAAAGCCATTCCAGATCCATTCCAGAGCTTGAACGCAAAGGGTTCCATATTTAAGGTAAGTTTAAAAACTTATATTTATATTATTGTAATTTATACAACAACAAAAAAAAATTTGTATGTTAATTTTTGTTAATACTTGCATGTTAATTTTTGTAATTAATTAAGTAATGTTAATTTTTGTATGTTAATTTTTGTTAATACTTGCATGTTAATTTTTGTAACTAATTAAGTAATGTTAATTTTTGTATGTTAATTTATACAACAACAAAAATATTATTGCAAGTATTAAGTAATTAATACTTGCATGTCAATTTTTGTAACTAATTAAGTAATGTTAATTTTTGTATGTTAATTTATACAACAACATAGGATGATGACCATGGCAGTAGGCCGGCAGGACCAGGAATTGGTGCCATAGGGAAGGACTATACTCGTAGAGAAAGAGGCAAGGGGATTTTGTCAAGTCAAGAAGATGACTCGTTATCTAGAACTTCGGACTCTGTTGGAGTGGGAAGTAGTAACTATGGTTATACTCATAACCAACCATTTCCCTACCCTTAATATCCCATTCCTGTTGGGATGGAATCGAGCGACTCATGGAAAGAATCTGAGACTCAATCTTCAAATGATTTTGCTTATGGACAACGTCAACCAATCTTGGATCCATATGGGTGGCATGTTAACAATTACATGCAAAACTATTTTGGGGATTTATCATTTGATAACTACTCTTCACAATACACTCACTCTACACATAGAGATGATGAAGATAGTGAAAAATTTGAACCTCATAGGAACTCTATGTGGTACTAAGTCACTCATGTATCTTACCATGCAATGTATAAAATGTAAAATATTGTACTAATTCATTATATATAAATGATTATGGTGTGTTTAAACTTCTTTCATTAATTACTACATATTTTCTACACTCACAATGTTTGTCAGCTCGCTATATAATCAACTTGATAATGTTAAATCCATCATGCAATGCATTTCCTTCCAATTTTTTGTGATAAACTAATAGATAATTGACTAAATAAACATTCTGTAAAGTTTCAATAAAAATTTCCAAGTTTTTCTTACAATTTCTGTGGTTTCCATATAATTTTTATCGATATCGATATTATCCCGATATTTCCATCGATATTTCCGTGTTTTCGAACTACCGATATTTCCGATATTACCGATATTTAATACCTTGGTAGAGAGAGAAACAGAAAGGAAGAAGAAGAAGAATTAATGCCTCTTTGAGTTTAATGGAGGGGCATAACAGGAATTATAAGCAAATTAATACAGCCTGTTGCCTTTCTCGAAAGTTAAACCACGTGGAAGTCTATAAGGGAGAGTCTGCATTGGACTCGCTTCTGAGCGAGTATGCCTAGCAATTCTCTTTAAAAAAGGTTATTCCCGGCTTTGGGCCTGAACCAACGAAAAATTGACCAAACAAGAACAAAAAGTGACTTTAGATTGAATCAAGGGTTTGATCGGATTCTCAATGATTAAGCTCCTAACTCAAAAAATCTACCAACTTTCCTACTTTTGCCTCCAAAATCTCAACTGGGTAATCACCATTTCCACTCCAAACCCATCAAAATCCCAGCTTTAAGCTCCCTAATTAAGCTCCGGAGTAAACTCTTACTTATCCATGGCGGACCCTCTAAACCGAGAGGATCCGCCTTCCGAACTCACCCTTCTTCTGGATTCAAATCACAACAACCGTCACCAAGCACCAGAAGGAGATTGCAAAGATACCCAATTGGACCAGACCCTCCAATGGCTAGAAACGTTTCTCACTCTATTGGGCTTCAGTCAATCTTCTTGGTTGAGGCTTGCGCTGTCCTGGACTGCTCTGGTTCTTCTCGGTGTTGTTCTCCCGGTGGTGGTGCTAGAGATATTCAACTGTTCGGACTGCGACAAGTATCAGGTTAAAGGGTTCGAGCTCAGTATCGTGGCATCGCAGGCGGTTCTGGCGGCGGTCTCTTTGCTCTGCATCTCTCACTGTCTTCGCAAGTACGGCATTCGGAGGTTCCTCTTTGTTGATCGCTATAGTGGCCGTATGGTTCGGTTTCGAAACGATTACATCAAGCAGATTAAGGTATGATATGAAATGGTTTGCTTGATAATTGTGTTGTGAACATGTTGTGTGTGCTTTGTATATCAACCGAGAATTCTACTGTGCTCCAGTGTATGACATGCATCGGATGAATGAATTTTGGGATGTGCGGCCAAAGATCTAACAGCCATCGATGTCGGTGCATACTAGCATACTAGAACTTCCCTATATAAACTTCAAGTCTTATGATATGAGCATAGTTGTCAGAAATGAGATGATCCAAATTTATGTTTGAATGTGAAGTTAAGGTGTCCTCTTTGGTCTGATTTCAAATTCGTTAGACTGACATGTGTGATGAGTAAATATTATCTGTACAAATCTGTCATGCGTCTACTAACCCTACGGGTTAGATGGTATACACATAATGTGCTTACCAGAATTCAGCATATTTTAGTTTCTAATTCGAGACCTGCAGGTGAAAACATAATCGAAATCTTCCATCTTCGCGTTCTGTCAGTTTTGTATTTGTTTACCAATGCTGATTAGGCATAGCACACACTAACTGCAGCCTGCAAATATTGGAATAACTTACCAAATATAGAGTACTTGTTGCCAGTATTAACTATGTCATTTCTTTATTTTAACTTTTATAGACATTTTTTGCCAGAAGCTGTAGTTAATGTGCTAAGAATTTTCCTTGGGTATCATATCTTTGCAGGGTTCTTTACGCCTGCTCATTTGGTGGGCGTTGCCATGTTTTCTTTTGAAAACTCTGCGAGAGGTCATCCGCGTGATATATGTCCATCACGAGTCATGGTGGCTGTCATTTGCTGTATTAGTAGCTTTGGTTCTGTCATGGGCTTATGTGAGTACAATCACTCTAACAGCCAGCATTTTGTTTCACTTGGTCTGCAACTTGCAAGTTATCCATTTCGATGATTATGGAAGGCTCTTCGAAAGGGATTCTAATGTGTTGCTATTTATGGAGGAGCATATTCGCCTGCGGTGTCATCTCCATAAAATAAGCCATATGTTCCGGATCTTCCTTCTTGTGCAGTTTATAATCGTCACCACAAGCCAGTTTGTGACTCTACTCGAGCTCACAATATACAGTGGAAAAATCACTGTCATAAACAGTGGCGATTTTGCAGTAAGTTCAATACTTTCCATGTATCTACTTCTCGGTTGATTAACTTCTCACTCTTACAGGCTTAGATTTAAAACCATATTGGATTCCCCCTTTAAGACTGGACCTCTCTGAAAACTCTCTAATCATCATTGACTGCAGACTAAAATTCAGTGCATTAAATTTCCTTCCTCTTTTTCCTTGAAATATTCAGGTCTCCACAATTGTTCAGGTTGTCGGCATTACTATTTCCCTGCACGCAGCTACTAAAATTTCTGGTAGAGCCCAAGGTATAACGATAGTTGCCAGTCGATGGCATGCGTTAGTGACATGCAGTTCTAACGATTCATCTCACAACAGAAGTTCAGACAGTTCGGTGAACTGGGAGGCCGCCAACAGATTGAGTTCACTGCATGTAAGTTACTCTGAGAGTGATTTGGAGTCAGCAGATTATGTTCACGTTCCTACAAATTCCCAGCTGGCTTCACATATGGCTTCATATCACAAGAGACAAGCTTTTGGTATGCATCAGCTTATGCTGTTTCAGTTGTTCCCGTTCATTTCAAACCTTAAATTTCGAGCATTCTGTTTACCATTTTTGTGTTTGAAAAGAAAACGCTTCGATCATCTTGTATTACTTGCTGCATGTCATATATGGCTTTCGTTTTATTCATGTCCCGTAGATCAGTCTTACTGGTTATTGATTGTGGCTCATGCTCTATCCCTTTCTGCAATGCAGTATTATACTTGCAAACCAATCACGGGGGGATAACGATTTTCGGATGGATGGCCGATAGAGACCTCCTCACGACGATCTTTTTCATCGAACTATCTCTGATTACCTTTGTTCTTGGACAGACAATAGCTTTTTCGTCCACTTGATACGTTGATCTGTCCTGGTTTGTACCTTCATCTCTTCAATTATTTACCCATGAAATCCTTAGAAAGCTGTTTGCGTAATGATGTGGTTCTGTGAAGTGTATAAGGGTATGTGGATGGGGAATAACTGAGGCTTCTTTTAGTCCGGGAAAGTACGCCATGGAGGTCAGCTCTGCAGCCTACAAGGAGTATGTGGAGGTTTGACATGGAGTCATTACCACCTGACCTTGCGGCGTGAAGCTTGTAAATGAGCCTTAAGACGACTTGCCGTGAGGCCGTCG
The DNA here is from genome assembly GCA_024362995.1 of Heteromeles arbutifolia. Classification (NCBI taxonomy): domain Eukaryota; kingdom Viridiplantae; phylum Streptophyta; class Magnoliopsida; order Rosales; family Rosaceae; genus Heteromeles; species Heteromeles arbutifolia. The sequence goes on from JANCRC010000006.1 coordinate 30,309,869, forward strand.
AGGGAGGCAATCATGTCCTCGTCGTTCTTGGTCATCTTCGCCAGAGCCCTGCTGGCGTCCTTGCCGGGAACATTGCGTACGGCCCGCCGGGACCGTAAACGACTTGCCGTCCGTGACGTCGAAGACGCGGCCTTTGAGAGCGCCATTGTATATCGGGTTCGATGGGTCGGTGCCGTTGTACTGGATCAGCTGCTGCGCTGTGAACTCCATCGCTGTGTTGGCGAGGGCGAATATGGTAAATATGAAAACTTTGGAGGTTATTGGGTATCGGAGTAGATGAATGCTCGATTTGTCGATGGTCTGATTTTTAAGTTCTTCGCCCACCAAAAATTAAATTGCAGATTTTTTTATTAGTGAAAAAAAAATTAACGGTGGATATGAAAGTGATTTGGATGGGTACTGGGTAGGCTAGAAGAAATTTTTCCAGGTGACGGGTAAAGTTGCTGAGCTGGAGTACCACATATTAACACCTGACAGCTAAAATAAGTTATGACACCTATTATTTATTTTTAGAATATAATTCAACTAATTAAATAAAGAACCCAAATCCATCTTTTTCTTGATAAACAAAAGAAGAACCCAGATTCCTCCCATCATTTTCTGGTACGCCTGACCCCATTCCTCCCTTTTCCATCATCTCTTCATGTTTTGTTTTTCTATCTAAGATAAAACTTGTGATTTTGATTGTTTTTGTTGGGGTTTGATTTGGTTTTTTGATTAATTTGTGGTGAATTTTAATGGGTTTGGATCAGATTTTGACTTTGTTACGTGTTGGGTATGTCCTGTTCTTATTGCACTTGGCCACCATCCGCATCTCCAGAAATGGCATCAACCCAGCTAGGAGTCTTCTGGGTTTTGCGAAAAACAAATGCTTTGAATTTGTATGAGAAATATTTTACACCATCTGTCGAAGGCAAGTTGCCGTTGGGGTTGCGATCGGCCGTCGGGGTGAGGAGTCAGGGGACTTTACGCCTTCAACAAGTTTTTTTGTTCTTAATGTTATTTAACTGACTTTTAGCAAACAAAAGTAGGTTTAGTGGGATATGTGGCAAAATATTAGTGGAGAGGAATTCCAGCTCAGCAACTATACCCATCATCTAGAAAAACTTCTCCTAGGAAGTTGGAATTTCTCTCTCTCTAAATTAATACATAAGAATATTATTAATATTTATGATATTTTTGTAAGTTTCTTTCTCTCCCCTCTTTTACTATCATTTCCTCTCCTTTTCTCACATTTTTTTTCTTTTAATTTTTTTTATATAAAAATTCAAAACAAGAAGGCTTAATTGTAATTGTATTTTTATTTTTTATTGAACAAAATGTGTTATTTACATTAAAGGAAAAAGAGTGGACTAGGCTTTATAATGTGCTAATAATAATGTGGTTTAAATTCATTTTTAACGAGAATGAACCTAAGACCTCTTACTCAAATAAAGAAGAATATCACTAAATTGTAGTACTAAGTGTCAATAATAATCGTTAAATAGGGAAATAAGGAAAGAAAGAAAGACTAAGAGGAAGAGAATCCCACTATAATTTATAAGGGAATTCAATTTGACTTGGTGGGGGTACACAAGGATTTTCGTTTTCGCTCTGCGTTCTTTACTTCGCAAGTCTCGTTCTTCTCGCTGAACCCGTAAAAAAAAAAGAGGAACAAACCCCGCCGTTTCACGGAGAGTTGAGACAATCAACCACCACTATCACCATCTCCACCTCACCACGATTTCAAAGACTCCAGTTTTTATGGAAAAACGAAACCAAGTCTCGGATGCCTCCGATGTGATCTCGATTTTCTGGCGAGTTTCTCGCAGCTCGAAGCGTAGGTAAGACCTCTAACCCTTACCAATAGCTTTACCTCGTAAATTAGGACTCTACATTCATGTAAAAATCACGGGTTTTGGTGTTGATTGAACGCAGATTCGAACAGGGGTTTTCCCCGATTTCTGGCGTTATTCTGGCGAGATCCGATCCAGCCGTCGATATTAGTCCAAATCTGTTGTTTGACATTGGTAATGAGATTTGGTTGAAATTGGAGTTAAATCGACGCTGTAAAATTCCTTGAATTTGCCAGCGTTTTTCTCTCGCCACCGGCGAGGTCTTTCGGCGGCTCGGACCGGCTTCACCGGTACGGAACGGCTCGCCGGGATCGGAAAGGATCTACCAAACCAGATCGGTTGGACGGGTTCAGGATCCGCACCGACCAATTCGAACCGATTCATGCGGTCCAACGCCGACTCGGTTCAGCCGGTTCAATCCGGTTCACGATCCGATCCGGTTCGTACGGTTCAAATAATTTTATTTTTTTTTTGAATAAAATCATATTTCAGAACCACACTAGTCGAACCGCAATCCTCAACCCCCTCTCTCTCTCAAATCAAGATAAATCAGCCTCTCCCTCTCGATTTTCTTCCACTCTGAATCTCTCTCTCAAACCGCTTCGAAACCCTAATCCAACTCTCGTGCCTTGTTGACAAGAATGGCAGCAAAGTTGGTTCTTTGCATCTTGTTGTCTTTTGAACTCAAGCAAAATAGCACGTTTCCATAAAACACTCGCAATGTTTAATAGTTACACTCCCAACTCTTGAATCCTGAGCTGTGACCCATACCAATTCAGACCACTCAGACTATACATAAAAAATCACAAATATTCGAAAATCTATGGGCTTCAGCCCTCTTAGGGTATTTCGTCTCGCTGATTCTGAATGCACTCTCTCTACTTCTCCAAATTTAATTGTTTTCATAGAGTTTTGCTAATGGGTTATATTATATGTTTAGATGCTAGCAGTTCCACAAGCCCTAGAGGACAAGCCAGCTAGAGGAGGGCTTCATTGACAACCAATGAGTGGACTTTAATTTCAGAAATTTTTTCTTTATCAAATATTAAGCATGCCTAGATGAATATAAATTTCAGTTATTTTTATGAGTTTGTGATTTCCTACCAGGCCTTATAATTTATGATGACAACTTTATGAATGTTGATTTTCCCTATTCTTACTCATCATATTTTTATGCATACACTTACATAGTTTTAGAGTACTGTACTAGTTCACGGCCGTATGACACGGCTTGCACATGTATGAGTTATATTCCAGTATTTCAGCTTTTCCAAATGCTAGTGTATGATTACACTAGTATTTGGACAAGCTACGACTAGTGTATGATTACACTAGCATTCAAATTACACTAGCTAGACACTACTAGTGTATGATTACCTTTCAGCTTACACGTGTCTTGGGGTACATATTTATACTCTCAGCTTGTCGTCATCTCAAGGTTAATCAGTAATGACATGCATATATTTTCAATTTACACTAGCAACGACAAGTGTATGATTATATCTTCAGCTTACACTAGAAGTAACTAGTGTTTGATCTTGTATGCTCTGCCACCGATAAGTAAAAGCTCAGTATATGACTATGTATGTATGTGCTTTTCAGTTTTCATGGGATGCTTAGTTTTCAGAAAGGGTCACCATGCCAAGCAAAACGAGCCGTGGCCTGAACTTAATACGAAAGAGGACTAATCTGGTATACTTAAAAATAGAAGCGGAGGTGGCATTCCGCCATATGAATTGCTGCTTCCCTCATCAGGCCCTGGGGTTAACTGGCTGTGGAATCCGCAGGCTGTTGTCAATGGATCAATGTTTTGGTACGCTCTCTTTTGTTTCACTTTGTGAAAAGCTCGTACACGCAAGCATATTAGCATTTTAATCAGTGTACAACATTTGTGCAATCAAACATCATACTTTGAAGTAATGAACTATCTTTGCTTGGAGGCGAAGCAATTGATCATACTTACATTCGAGAGCTTAAAATATAAAACACACACCAGAAGAAAGAAACTGGAATTCATAACTTGGATAATGCAAGTTTGATTAGTTCCTTCCTCAACACTTTTCCCTGCACATTCTTTGGTATTACATTGATGAATGCTACACGTCGTATCTTCCTATATGGCGCAACCTGCAATTGGTGATGCAGTACCGTAAATTAACATTGGTAAAACCGTAAAAGCATCGTTTTAATGGTAGTTAGATCATGAGAATAGTCTGAGGATTACCTGTTTTGCAATAAAATCCTTGATCTGTGATTCATCAATGGTGCTTCCATGGCTCCTCACGACGAAGGCCATGGGTACTTGACCTGCTTCCTCATCTGGGTACCTGTCCATCATTTTCCATTCACCCAAACACAAACTCCATGAACTTTTCAAACTCGAAGCTCGAACTCAAATCACACTCAAAACGATGGAGTAAGTTACATACGGAATCACAGCTGCATCAACAATGTCTGGATGGGAGTGAAGCAGATCCTCCAACTCCGCCGGGGCAACCTAATGCAAAAATAAGCAATCCCATTGAAGCGAAGAAGAAAACGAGTGTTTGGTTAAAGGGTGAATTTGGAAGGTGCAGAGGTGGCAAACCTGGTAGCCTTTGTACTTGATCAATTCCTTGATTCGATCGACGAAATATAGAAAACCATCATTGTCTATGTAGCAAATGTCTCCAGTTTTTAACCATCCTTCCGAGTCCAAAGTTGTGGCAGTTGCATCTTCATCACCAACGTAACCTACACTAATTAAAGTAAACACCACCACCACCCATCAAAAGTATTCTACCGTCGATTTTTGGTTGCATTGGTAATTCATTGTCAATTTCTCCCCTAAAATTTTACTCCACTGTCGATTTTTCGTTTCAATATTGTACATCAAAAGTATTTTTTGAGCAGGACGTCCGTTCTTGTTCTTAAATGTAGCTTTTCTCACGCTATTTTAAAACCCCGAAATAAATACTATGTGAATGTCAACATTACCTTTCATAACGTATGGTCCTCTAACCCAAATTTCCCCTTGCATCAAAGGAGGCAGGGCACTGCCAGTCTCAGGCTCCACAATCTTGACCTCAATATCTGACGTAAGCCTTCCGTTGGCCCCTTCCACTCGGGTTTCTTCCGGGCCCACCGGGCCACATACTGGGGCCGTCATCTCCGTCATCCCATATCCCTGCACAGCCCACCACACGGCCCAAAGTTGGACAAAACGACAACACATCATTTTTGTTCGACAAAAACGACAACACATTAAACGTCGTTAAACCCACCGAAAAATTACGCATCATTGCACCAACCTGTGAGACTTGTACGTGGGGCAGCCACTTCCTCAGCTTCTCGATCACACTCTTCGCCAGCGGAGCGCCTCCGCAGCCGATCACTTGCAGGGAGCTCAAATCGTAGCCGTCCATCACGTTTATGTCCCCGTGCTTCACCAAGGCCACGACCACAGGCGGGGCACAGGCCAAGTCGGTGATTCGGCACCGCTCGATGGATCTCATCACCACCTTCAAATCGAACCTTCCCATGAACGCCAGCGTGTCCCCCGTCAACAAAACTATGAGGCAGTACGCGAACCCGTACGAGTGGAAAAACGGCACCGTACAGAGACACACAGAGTGTGGAGCGGACGCGTTTCGAACCGCGCGGATGCCCGCCATCATCCATACCCAGTTCCGGTGAGTAAACTCCACGCCTTTGACCCTCCCGGTGGTCCCCGATGAGTAGAGAATCGTGGCGGTGTCCGATTGGCTCACTTCAGTTCGAAGCGATTCGGCCGAACTCGGACAGGTCATCATCATGGACTCGAACTCGGCCGAGTCGAGGAGGATGGTCCCGAGGCGGAGGGAGTTGGGGATTTTGTGAGCGGTGGCAGTGGTGGCGAATGCGACGGTGGGTCTGCATATGCTGATTTGGTGGGAAATTTCGGGATTGGAGCTGGCGGGGTTGGAAGGGGAGACGATAACGCCGAGGGAGAGGAGACAGAGGTGGAGGATGGGGAGGTGGAGGGAGTTGGGGGAGAGAACGAAGGCGCATTGGCCGTGGGAGAGGCCGAGCTGGGATTGAAGCGAGGCGGCAAGGGTTCGGACTCGAAAAATGAACTCGGGGTAGAGAATATGGTGGCCGGTGGCGGCGTCTAGGAGGGCGGGAGTGGAAGGCAGGGGAGGGGAGTGGTGGAGGCGGGAGAGGAGGTAGTCGGTGACGGAAAGAGGCGTGGTTTGGGGAGGGGGTTGGGATCTGGGTCTCAGGCTGTGGAAAGTCTTGGTCTTTGAGCAAAACCCACTCTTTGGATCAATGCTGCTGCCCTTCTGTTGAGTAGCCATTATTGTTTCAGTTGTTTGAGGTTAAGGTTTCAGGATTTGAATTGGATATGGAGGTATTAAAATTGATATTTGGAAAAATAACCATAATTTAAAAAGAAAAACTAATGAAAAGTTAAAAAAAACTTCTCTTTTAATAAAAAATTATTTTTAAATGTATAGTAAATAGTGCCAGTTAAAAGTAAAAATATAGTTTTTCGTTAAAAGTGTACCAAGAGTGTATTGTTAAAACTCCCAATTTAAAATCCACTTAAATTAAGATAATGTTAGGAAAATTCAATTTAGAGACTAAATTTAACAAAAAAAGATCATCTGATAGGCTTTGATATGTGAGTTGTTGATTGGAAATAATATTGTTGAATGGGAGTTGTTCAAAAGAAAAAAAATAAAAAGTAAATAAAAAATCATCTAGTCTCTTGCATTATATTATCAAATAGGCAATTTTTCCCTTCTGAATGTAATTTGTTGTTTATATGGATGGATGACCATCGATTTTATATTCGGACAAGTCAGTTATGTTCAAGAATTTTACAAAGTTTTCATCTGCTTTATGAACTCTTTTGCAATTATATTCTTCTCGGAGTAAGAAGAGTTCCAAGTTTGGAGTGGTTGAGTTGCTTCCATACAACTCCCACAAAAATTCCATTGACCTCGGGCCCATGTTCAATGAGTTACAAATTAATCAGAAACTATCTTGCACAAGTTTGATATTACCAACTCCCCTCACAGCCTTGCACTTTGAACAACAGTGGACATGAGATCTATTCAAGTGTTTTAGCTTTTTTGTGTAAATGTGTTTTGGATTTTGAGGGTGCATTCATGTGAGTTTTATGATATATTTAAAAGTTTTTATAAAAAGTGACATTTATGAAATTGAGTATTAAATTTTGATTATTAATGATAAATACTCATGGTGCGTAGGGCTGAGGGCTCTGTAGCATGACAAAAGGGAAGTGAAAGTGAGAGAGGGTATTTAGTGTTTTAATTCGAAAATGGATCATCTCCGAATCCCTTCTACCAAATTCATCAATTCAGGTCCTTGAAATTTAATCCAACGGCTAAAAACAGGAGTCCCTTTGAAAAGTTATAATAACTTTTGCCGTTTGATTAAATTTCAAATGTCCAAATTTGTGGATTTGGTGGAAGGGATCCGGAGAGGATCTCCTTCCTTTTAATTTGAATCCGAATTCTTTTCATATTCTTTTTGTGAGGATTTTAGAGATTTATGAATCATTTTTGTTTATCGTACATCGTACAGTTAAAAATTATTTTATATTTTATATTTAAAATTAAATTTAAATAGTACCTGATAAAAATTGATAACTTAATCTATAATAAACAGATACGATTCATAAATCTCCCAAATCTCTTTAAAAAAACATAGAGGATCTGTCGGTTTTAATTCAGAGGTATTTTGAAATTTCACATGGACATTTGGTTTAACTTTATTGGGAATTGTATAAAGTATAAAGTAGGCTAAAATACAAAAAGTGGCTAGTCGTTATTGCGTTTGTGATTGTAAAGGTCACGTGTAAGTTTCCAGTGATAGTAGCTAAAATGTCACTTTCACTAAATACATTTAGGATAATAATAGGGGAGGCAGATTGTCTGCGCTCCTTGTTATGGTGCCCTTCTATGCTCTCTCTTTTTGTGCGATCACGGTTAAACCACATCAACATTTTATATTAATTTTTTTATAAAGATAATAAGACAAAAAGTAATAAGAATATAAAATATTAACGTGGCTTAACCGTGACCGCACAAATAGAAGGGCATGGAATGACATCATAACAAGGAGGGCAGACGATCTGCCTCCAATAATAGGAAGAGTAAATTTGTAAACAAAATTTTAAAAATTAAAGGATATGAAAATTGATGATTGGTTTATTACTTAAACGTTGATAAACATATACATTCATATTGATGTCACATCATTTAGTTTACAAATTTAATCTTTCTAGCGTTACTTCAAAAACTGTGCATGTAGGTACATGTCCGGTGTGATGTCCTTGTCTTCATAAACACATGTTTTATAAACGATATTAAAAATTAAGAAGAGAGATATTTTAATTTAAATTGTTTGAAGTAAGTTGAAGGAAAATATTTTAACAATTAAGGCAATCTATCACTTGTTAATATACAGATAAATAAACACAAATTTGCTTCAAAACCATTAAGATTTTAACAGATGATAACACCCAACACTTGGCCCCTCAATTGATAGACTTTTTTTCCACCGTGAAAGCAATTGGTAACTTATGCTCTTTGTTATATATTATTTTGTTAAAGCATATGAATGATTGATAGTAGGATATTACTAGCATTCGCTCCTTAAGGGATAACATATATATATATATATAGGAAATCTTTCACAAGACCACACAATCTCAACCACACAATTTCATTAAAGTTAAATCCAACGGTGGGGAGCGTGTCCCCATTTTTTTAGAAAAATGAGGATCCCTCCCCTTAAGGTCCCTGTGTGTGTGTGTGTATATATATATTGGGAATAACATATATTAATTGTATTTTGAAAATGAAGTGTGTATCGTTTTTTTTAGATGACGATATTTCGTGAGTTATCCCTTTAATTATCGTAAATATATCGCGATAATATCGATATTATAGCTAATATCGCGAGATGAAACCTAAAAATACTTGAAAATTTCTGAAAAGTCTCAATCTAGAGCATAGAGGGATTCGAACCCCTCCCATTTGACTCCTTCAACGCCTTGACTACCATATCACTTATGTTTTTTGTGAAAATATGCTAAAATATTTATATATATGGTTTTGTTTTGAATTCTTTTTGCAAGAAACAAATTTGCACATATTCCAAATTTTTTGTGGTATTATATTTTAAATTGTGTCAATTAATTACTTATTCAATGGCATGTGGTTTTTAATTTTTCTATTTTTTATTTGGTCACTTACATGTAGGGCTGGAAAAAATTCCCAAAAATCCCAAACCAAACCGAAAAAGTCCCAAACCCAAACCGAAAAATCCCAAATCAAAACCATCCCGAAAAATACAGAAATTTTCGATATGGGATTGGTTTCCAAATCCCATTTGTTTGGTAATCCCGAAAAATACCAAAGTATTCGGTTTCCTATTGACTTTTGGGTTTCGGTTCTTGAAAGCCATTGCCATGGTTGCTAACTACTCTTCACAATACACTTACTCTACACATAGAGATGATGAAGATAGTGAAAATTTTGAATCTCGTAGGAACTCTATGTGGTACTAAGTCACTCATGTATCTTACCATGCAATGTATAAAGTGTAAAATATTGTACTAATTCATTATATATAAATGACTATGGTGTGTTTAAACTTCTTTCATTAATTACTACATATTTTCTACACTCACAATGTTTGCCAGCTCGTTATATAATCAACTTAAATCAGTTAAATCCATCATGTAATCAGGGATGGCAACGGTTCGGTTTAGGGACGGAAATGCTATATCCATCCCCATAACCACGAAAATTAACCATATCCATAACCGCAAATTAACCATCGGGTATTATCCATAACCATACCCACCGGGTAACGGATTCCCCATCGGTTAACGGGTATATCCATCTTCGTCAATACAAAAAATATATTCGTTCAATTGAGAAATTATAAGTTAGTAGATATCAATTTCGTCATTAAACATTTGATGTATAAAATGATCAAATAAATGGATCTTGTTGAGTATAAAAATTAAAACACTGATGATGTTGGCTTGTCTTTGTTATGTCCTAAAAGCACCATTGAGTTCGCATTGATTTTGATTCAAAACTTTACTTTCTTACATAATGCAACTTTTGTATTCTCAAGCTAATGATTTGGTGAATAATGGATATACAAATACATACATATATATATATATATATGTATTATACTATTATATTATATATAAATTATATTATTTACTAATCGGATCGGATTCGGTTATGGATACGGTTTGAGGACCTCTATAACCATATCCAAAACCATAACCGAATAATATAAACGGTTTTTCCCCATATCCAAACCATACCCGAATTTTCATATCCAAATCCAATTCATTCGGACGGTTATCCACAGTTATCGGGTTTAACGGTTAGAATGCCATCCCTACATGTAATGCATTTCCTTCCAATTTTTTGTGATAAACTAATAGATAATTAACTAAATAAACATCCTGCAAAGTTTCAATAAAATTTCCAAGTTTTTCTTACAATTTCCGTGGTTTTTATTCAATTTTTATCAATATCGATAATATCCTGATATTTCCATCGAAATTTCCGTGTTTTTGGACTACCGATATTTCCGATATCATCGATATTTTAGACCATGGGTACAACCAACTACATTTTTTTGTTATAATTCAGAAAAAAAAATGTGCATGATTCCGCGAATTTCTTCTAAAAAAATTTATAAATTTCATAATCGGAATTGACAATTTCTTAATCTTCATTAGAAGACTGCCACTACACAAAATTATTTCAATCACAAATCATTTAGTAGTTCAAATATATTGAGCAAATCGACAATATATGTACCAATTAATATATTCATAATGAACTGTCCATTTGTCTGATACGTTTGGATGAATCTTCATGATTTTTTAAGGAGTGATTTTCAAATAAAGATTAATAAATTGAACAATTTGATTGTTGATTTTATTTGATCAAGATATCTTATTCGCAAATGAAGGGATATGTGTATCCCCACATTGGGGGATGCAAGTATTATCCTTGATTGTATGCGAATTTGGAGAGAAGAGTTGTAACTTGTAGGATAATACTTGCCTTCCCCAAATGGGGGAATGGTGTGGGGAATGCATATATTCCATCATTCGCAAATAATGTTTATGCACCATATAAACTTCATAATCAAACGTTCAATTTATATATATTAATTTTAAGATCATTTTCGATAAAAGTGTTATTCCAATTGGAGATCATTTAGTCATCCAAATGTATCAAATAAATGGATGATTCATCTTGAATATGTTAGTTGGTACTCAAACCGTCGCTTTGTCCTATAAATTTGGATGACTAAACTATCTTGATTCAAATGATTTTTTTTATAAAAATGATCTTCAAATGAAGATTAATAACTTAAACAGCTTCGATTATGAAGTTTATATGTTAAAGTTACGTTATTTATCCTAACTTATATGATCCAATTTACAACCGTGTGACCTTTCATTTAATCAGTTTTTGTGAAAGATGAGTGAAGGGTTTCCCAAAATATTAGCTTAGAGAGATGGGTGAATGCCTTTCTCAAATATTATGGAAGTGTTTATAAAATGCTGAAAACGTTTTTGGTAAAAATATATTTGAAACTAGTCCTTAATAAAAATGTAAATAAATTTTGAAAAAAATCACTTAAAGTGCTAACTGGAAGAAACACTTAACTTGTGTTTCTTACATGTGCTTTTGAAATTTAAAAACAATTTCTTTAAAAACACTTTCAGTCGTTTCAAAGATACTTCAAAACGAACCCTTAGTATTATAAATCTAGTTTTTCTTGTTAATTTGTTTGGTGGATAGTGCCAATTTGTTGTTTAAAAGTAGAAATTAGAAAGACAAAAGCTGTAAGCACAAAACGTATCAGGACTTGAGATCCTATCACAGCCATTTCAAGTCCATATTATTCTCAAGCACAACAAAAGGAGTCCAAAAATCTTTGTAGGCCATGTGAAACTCCAAGCCATCAACATAGGCAAACTAATTATTTTTAATGAAGAGCTCTTAAGATGAAAATAAAAAGAAAAAGTAATAAGAAAAAAAGAAAAGAGACGGTGATCTTTTTGTAAATAAGTTAATGTTTAGGGTAGCATCGCAAAAAAAATGAAGTAAAAAAAAAAAATTTGTGTTCAGTGTCACTAAAGTATAACTTATTTACGAAAATTCCACCACCTTTTTTTAGTGTTGTTGAGCCAACCCCAGTATCTTATTTCTCAATCCACATTGAAATGATAATTCTATTGACAAATTTATCCTTGTATAAATGACCTTCAAAAACCTAAAAACCAACCAATCATGTCTTGACACATAATTATTAGTTATATAGAAAGAAAAAAATCCCCTAAAATATCATAAGTGAGAAAAAGGGAAAATTATCATAAGCCCCTCCAACTGTATTTGGTGTTTCTGGAACAATATGGATACCTAACATATTTTGAATTTGAAGGAATCTGATGTTAGGGAAAAGCCAGAGCAACACCAAACTATGGATGAAGCTCTTCCAATCGCAACTAGTGTGAACGAAGCTGCAGTCTGTACATACTTTGAAGTAATGAACTATCTTTGCTTGCTGGCCAAGCAATTAATCGTATTTACATTCGGGAGCTTGAAATATAAGCCAACACCAGAAGAACGAAACTGGTATTCATAACTTGGATAGTGCAAGTTTGATTAATTCCTTCCTCAGCACTTTTCCCTGCGCATTCTTTGGTATTGCACCGATGAATGTTACGCGTCGAATCTTCTTATATGGCGCAACCTGCAAGTGATGCAGCACGGTAAAATAAAAATTGGTTAAACCGTAAAACAAAGTTTTTATGAGAGATACCTGTTTTGCAATGAAATCCTTGATCTGTGATTCATCAATGGCACTTCCAAGGCTCCTCACGACGAAGGCCATGGGTACTTGACCTGCTTCCTCATCTGGGTACCTGTCCATCATTTTCCATTAACCCAAACACAACCTCCATGAACTGTTAACACGCAAAACTTGAACTCAATCACATTCAAAACGATAGGTAAGTTACGTACGGAATCACAGCTGCATCGACAATGTCTGGATGGGAGTGAAGCAGATCCTCCAACTCCGCCGGGGCAACCTAATGCAAACATAAGCAATCCCATTGAAGCGAAGAAGGAAACAAGTGTTTGGTTAAAGGGTGAATTTGGAAGGTGCAGAGGTGGCAAACCTGGTAGCCTTTGTACTTGATCAATTCCTTGATTCGATCGACGAAATATAGAAAACCTTCATTGTCTATGTAGCAAATGTCTCCAGTTTTTAACCATCCTTCTGAGTCGAAAATTGCAGCAGTTGCTTCTTCGTCACCAGCGTAACCTACATTAATTAAAATAATCACCACCACCCGTGAAACATGAACTGGTACTTCACTATCTATTTCCCGTTAATTCACTGTCAATTTCTTCCCTAAACTTGTATTCCACTGTCGATTTTTTGTTTCAGCATTGTAGATTGTAAATATTTTTTGTGCACGGTGTCCGTTCTTGTTGTCAAATGTAGTTTTTTCTAAAGCTATATCAAATGTTCGTTGTCTAATAATAAAGAAACAGCGTCATGTCCAAATAAATACCATGTGAGTATCAACATTACCTTTCATAACGTATGGTCCTCTAACCCAAACTTCCCCTTGCATCAAAGGAGGCAGGGCACTGCCAGTCTCAGGCTCCACAATCTTGGCCTCAATATCTGACATCAGCCTTCCATTAGCTCCTTCCACTCGGGTTTCTTCCGGGCCCAGCGCGCCAAACACTCGGGCCGTCGTCTCCGTCATCCCATATCCCTACACAGCCCACCACACGGCCCAAAGTTGGACAAAACGACATTACATTAAACGTCGTTAAAACTCAAAGTCGAGAAATTTTTCAATGTAACCGGAATATGAGGTGTTACATCACGTGTTACTATAGAAATTCTGAGATATGTGTGTTAAAAAAATTAATAATTTAAAAAATAAAATTTCCCATCAATTATATAAAAACACGTAATATAGCGGTGACAATAAAGAAAATTTCCTAAGACTCATCGCAAATATGTACACATCACGCCCTAACCTGTGAGACTTGTACGTTGGGCAGCCGCTTCCTCAGCTTCTCGACCACACTCTTCGCCAGCGGAGCGCCGCCGCAGCCGATCACTTGCAGGGAGCTCAAATCGTAGCCGTCCATCTCGTTTATGTCCCCGTGCTTCACCAAGGCCACGACCGCCGGCGGGGCACAGGCCATGTGGGCGATTCGGAACCGCTTGATGGATCTCATCATCACCTTCAAATCGAACCTTCCCATCCACGCCAGCGTGTCCCCCGTCACCAAAACTCTCAGGCAGTACGCGAACCCGTACACATGGAAAAATGGCACCGTACAGAGACACACAGCGTGTGGAGCCGACGGGTTTCGAACCGCGTGGATGCCGGCCATCATCGATATCCAGTTCCGGTGAGTCAACTCCACGCCTTTGACCCTCCCGGTGGTCCCGGATGAGTAGAGAATCGTGGCGGTGTCTGATTGCCTGACTTCAACTCGAAGCGATTCGGTCGAACTCGGACAGGTCATCATCATGGACTCGAACTCGGCCGAGTCAAGGAGGATGGTCCCGAGGCGGAGGGAGTTGGGAATTTTTTGAGCGGTGGCGGAGGTGGCGAATGCGACGGCGGGACTGCATATGCGGATTTGGTGGGAAATTTCGGGACTGGAGCTGGCGGGGTTGGAAGGGGAGACGATGACGCCGAGGGAGAGGAGAGAGAGGTGGAGGATGGGGAGGTGGAGGGAGTTGGGGGAGAGAACGAAGGCGCATTGGCCGTGGGAGAGGCCGAGCTGGGATTGAAGCGAGGCGGCGAGGGTTCGGACTCGAAAAATGAACTCGGGGTAGAGAATATGGTGGGCGGTGGCGGCGTCGAGGAGGGCGGGAGTGGAAGGCAGGGGAGGGGAGTGGTGGAGGTGGGAGAGGAGGTAGTGGGTGAGGGAAAGAGGCGTGGTTTGGGGAGGGAGTTGGGATTTGGGTCTCAGGCTGTGGAAGGTCTTGGTCTTTGAACAAAACCCACTCTTTGGATCAATGCTACTGCCCTTCTGTTGAGTCGCCATTTTTGTTTCAGTAATTTGAGGTTGAAGTTTCAGGATTTGGATTGGAAATGGAGGTATTAAAATTGGGTTTGGATACTAACTAGGTAATTGGGTTTGTGATTTGTCCAATAAGTCGTCACGTTTTAGTTTCTAGTGATGGTAAGTAAGAGAGTATAGTACAAAACTTCACTATCAGTAACTCTATTTAAAACCATGCCTGTCCGGTGTGACGTCCTTATCCTCGTAAACATGTGTTATAATATTAGGAGGGGATTTGCTACCGGATAGGATTCTTTCTCCTTTTTTTTTCCTTCCCATTTTCTTCTCTTTTATTTGAACGGTCACAATTAAGTTACGTTTACATTTTATATTAATTTTTTTTTTATAGAAAGAGAAATACAAAATAAAAAATGTGAGAAAAGAAGATGGAAGGTGATGGAAAGAGGAGGGGAGAAAATCATAGTCCTTTGCTACCAAAACTAAATTTACAAACTACACCCAAAATGTCACCAATAAAAAATAAACACATTAATCAACACTTAAGTAATAATGCAATCATCAACTTCCACGTCGTTTAATTTACAAAATTGAATCTACATATTTAGTCTCTTTAACATTGCCCTATTACAAGACGACATTAAGAAATAAGAGAAGACCTGAATATTTTAATCTGAATGTTTGTTGTAGATTGAAGAAAGATGCTCTAACCACCAAGGCAATCTACCACTTTAACATATTATTAAGGAGATAAGAAGATTCGAAACTGTTACATTAGTATAGGAGGTCATACGAAAGTTTCAAATGCGGAACACATAGGTAGAAACACAAAACCCTTGAGATATTAGCAAATGATTACACCCAACATCTGATCCTTCAATTAATGGAGAGATTTTTCCCAAAAGAGATATTGGTTATGCTTTTGTTATATATTATTTCTTAAAGCATACGTAGGATTGATTGTAGGGTAATACTTGCGTTTCACTCTTGAGGGATGAGCTCATTTCTCTTTTTTTGTGAATAATGTATCTTAATTATACAAATTTCATAACTCGAATTGTTCAATTTCTTAATCTTCATTTGATGATCTCCGTTACAAAAAACTATTTCAAGCGGAGGTCATTTAGTCTTTCAATTTATTGAGCAAATCAACGTGTAGGTATCAACTAACATATTTATAATAAACCGTCAATTTGTTTGATACGTTTGGATGATTACACGATTTTCACTTCGAATGATTTTTGTAGGAATGATCTTCAAATAAAGATTAATAAATTGAACTGTTGCAATAGTTGATTTTAGTTGGTCAAGATATATTATTCGGAAGTGGGAGATATGTGCATCCCTCACACGGGGGATGCAAGTATTACCCTTGACTGTATGCGAACTTTGAGAGAAAAGTTATAACTTGGGTTCCCCACATGGGGGAATGCGCAAATTCAATCATTCCCAAATAATGTATCTTCACTATATAAACTTTATAATTGAAACCGTTCAATTTGTAAATCTTTATTTCAAGATCATTTTGGATAAAAATGTTATTCAAATATGAGATTATTTAGCCATCCAAATGTATCAAATAAATGGAGGTTCATTATTGACACACCCCGTCCCAAGGAGGGCGTGCTGGCCGTCACGTGAGAGTGACGTAACCATGTGCACAGTGCGGAAGCTAATAAGATAAATAGAAATACGAATAAATAAAAACCAACTACTAGCCGTACTATCCAAATAACATGCTAGTGAGAGTCTAAGTGTATAAATACACATTCAGAGCAATAAGAACGTCTAGTTGCAATTGAGGACAATGACTAAGATATAACACCCGAAGGTGAATCCTACTTTTGTGAATTCTGTCAGAACACCGTTGGATCCCTCATGACCACCAAAGCACTGCTACCTAGAACCTGGAGGGACGAAAAACAAAACGCATGAGTGGGCAAAAACAAATCTTTTCAAAACCTTTTCTCTTTTCAAAGGTTCTAACCCCTCGTCGTAAAACCTGTATAATTTCCCAGAAAAAATAGCATATATACATATATACTCATCTCAACTCATAAATTCAAAATCATGCCAAAAGTAGTGATATGCAAGGTATATGTCATGCCAAATATATCTCATCAAATCACATAAATATATCAGGTGAAATAAACTCATCATAGATGATAACATGTCAACCGAGTGATTAGCTCGGCTGAAACTATAGCTCATAATCAATCTCATCAAATCTCGTCATCATATATATATATCCTGCACACAAGTCGAACCCACTCAAGGTGATCTATACGACAGGACTGGGTGTAACTAGTACGCTCTAGTGCTACAATCACGTGAAGACTGTGCGCTAATCGCGGATCACCTACGAGTCGAACCCACTGAAAGTGGTCTATACGACATGACTGTGCACCTAACTTGGATCCAAGATGAGCGTGTGGTGTGGGAGGTGAACATCCACGTGAAAGATTGTGCCCCTAACTCTGGGCGGGAGCACTAACACCGGGGTGCAGGTTTATGAGCTTTCAATACATCTCAACATAAACATCATTTCATATTAATCATTCTCTGTCATCGATATATACTCACATGATACTTACTTGTGCGTCCACAGCACCAATCACCATTATATGCAACTACTAATGCATGAACAAAATACATATATACTTTGCATGGCATTTCATATCACATTTCACTTAAATTGATTTTCTGGGAAAAATCTTATTTATATAGGTATATACGGAAAACAAAAGCCCACTCACAGATAAGTCAAAGGGTCGTAAACCCCAAGCCTCGATTGATGGCGTTCGTTCTCTGTATAGGTATCACCTATATGCGAAATAACTGAATAAACGTTATTTAACGCACATAACCAACAATAGGTAATAACTTATCATACAATGCTCAAATTGGGTATATGAATATACCAACGTGATCTACACAACCTCACGAACATCCCCAAATTTTTCACATAATTTTTCAGTGTCCCACGCGCCGCCACGAGCCGGCGAGTGCACGGCAAAACGCGCCGGCCACGTGTAACGGAACAACAAACGGCGTTAGGAATATTCCGTTATGTCTTAATAGAAATTGTCAACTTTAACTGACGACGTTGGAATATTCCGTCGTCTTCTTCCTCAAACCTCCTGCGACCGTCGTCGGCGCCAGAAAACTGAGGATTGTTCAAATCGTTATATCTCCGTCGATCTTGCACCATTTTTCACGCAATTTATATCAAAAATGAAGCCCTGAGCAAGGAGAACACAATCATACCTCTTTCAAGCCCCAAAAACCATGAGATCTCACTGGGAATTTTCGAGAAAAACCAGCCAAGTTCCGATCTCACAATTCCGACATCCAAACACCTCCAACGAAATGCTCCGAGCCTCTAGAGGACCTCCCAAAGCTCCCTGAGAGCTTAGAATTTCCAAAAACACAACATTTAACATTTGCATGAACAGTACCCCAAATCGGGGTTAAGGTTTTCACGTGATTTCGAAGGTTTCTTTACCTGAAAATGATACCAATCGATTCATCTGAGCTTCACGAACACAAAGGTGTGCTTAAATCCCTCGATCTGCCAAGTTTCGAAGGGTTTTGAGTCTCGTCCGTACAAGAGAGAAGAGAGAGAGAGAGAGAGAGAAAGAGAAAGAGTACGGGATTGAGAGAGAGAAGTGATGTCTGTGTGGTCCAAATGTAACCAATTACAAACTAAGGAAATCTTAGTTATAATTGGTTCCAATTATTTATGGCATAAAATAATTGGCCTAAAACTAAACCAATACACAAACACACACCCATCACTCAAGGGTATTTACGTCATTTCATGTCATCGAGAATAAAATTTCGGGACGGGTTGTCACAATTATGAATATGTTACTTGCTCAAACATTCGAATTGTTCTATAAATTTGGATGAATAAACGATCTCCGATTCAAATGATATTTTGTAGAGATGATCTTCAAATGAAGATTAATAAATTGAACGGTTCTGATTATGAATTTTTTTATATATTGAAGATACATTATTCGAAATGATGAAATATGTGCATTTCCCACGTGGAAAACACAATTATTATCCTAACTTATATCCAATAGACAACTGTGTGACGTATTTGTGAAGGATGAGTGAAGGGTTTCCCAAAATGTTAGCCTAGAGAAATGGGTGAATCCCTTCCCCAAATTTTATTTTCGAAACAAAATCATTAGCCACTTATTTGTCATGATTCAATTTGTGAGGTTATGTCTAACTCTCTCATTTAATGTAAATAATATCGTTTGTTAAAAAAAAAAAATTGAAGTTAATACAGTTTTTTTTTAATAATTTGTTTGGTCAATTTGTTGTTGAAAATAGAAATTGGAAATGACAAAACAGATGAGGAGTTGAGATCACATCACAACCGTTTCAAGTCCATATTATTGTCAAGCACAAAAAAAGAAGAGTCCAAAATCTTTGTAGCCCATATCAAACTCCAAGCCCATCAGTATTGGCACAAATTTTTTTAATGGAAACTTTAATAAAAAGCCTTTAAGATTAAAATGAAATTAATGAAAATTTATTAATAATAAAAACAAAACAAAAAAAGAGGTGGTAGTATTTTAGTAAATAAGTTGAAGTTTACTGTCAGTATTGTAAATAACTTGAACCAAAAAAAAGTCTAGCATTTTTGTAAGGGCAAAGTACAAAAAACTACCTCAACTATTGGTGTCACGATACTTTCATACCTCATTTTTTAAAGTTGACAATGTTATACCTCATCTTACGAATTTATGCTAATGTCATACCTCCGTCAGTTTTTCTGTTTATTTTTCTGTTAAGTGCTGATGTGGCTACATTCGGGTCATACTTACTAATCCAGCTGGATTAAAAAATTATTAAATATATTTTTAATAATTAAAAATTAAAAAAATTAATTTTTTTTATGATATTAAATCTCTCTCTCTCTCTCTCCTCTGCATCCTCGAGACCCATTCCCACCCAACCCCTCCCACCTGTTCCCCCCAACCTTCCTTCACCATCCTCACCAAAAACCCAGACCCAGGTACGGCCACCCCAGCCCCGTGTCCTGCCCCCCGCAATCAGCCTACCCCCCATTCCCCCCCCACCCGCGCCCGCGCCCTATCTTCCTACATTGTTCAAACCTTTTCCTCCCCCTCCCCCCGTGCGTCCACCCTTTCTTCCTCCCCGCGTCCGCCCTGTCTTCCTCCATTCGTCCGTCCGTTTCCCCCCCCCACCCCACCCAGCTTGCAGCAGCCGCCGCCCACACCCCGCGTCCGCCCTTTCTTCCTCCATTCGTGCGTCCGTTTCCCCCCCACCCAGCTTGCAGCAGCAGCAGCCCCAAAACCCAGTTCGTCAATTCCTTCCCCCCCACACCCAACTTGCAGAAGAGGAAGAGGAAGAGGAGAGAGAATGAAGGGAAAAAAAACCTGCAGAAGAGGAGGAGGAAGAAGGGGGAGAGAAAAGAAAAGAAAGAAAAGAAAAACAGTTAGGGGGAGAAGATGGGCTTTCAAATTTGGGCCCCGGGGGGTTGGTTTGACTGGAGAAGAAGGGGGGGTGTGTGACGGGATCTGGGCGCGGGGGGAGGGGGGTTGTGACGGGATCTGGGCGCGGGGGGAGGCGGGGGTGTGACAGGATCTAGGGCGGGGGGGTGTGTGTGACGGGTTTTCAATTTTTTTTTATTTATTTTTCTGTTGAAGATTAGGCAGGTAGGGGAAGATGAAGAGGGAGAAGAGGGGGGATATGAAGGGGGAGAAGGGGGGAAGGAGAAGAGGGGGAACGGGGATGAAGGGGGAGAAGGGGGGGATGGAAAAGAGGGGGAAAGGGGACGAAAGGAGTTTCTTTAATAATTTTTTTTTACTTTTTAATTATTTTAATATTTAAAAAATATTAAATAATTTTTTTTTTAGTTTTTAATAATTTTTTAATAATTTTTTAATAGAAAGTGGGGTCCAGATCAAGCCACGTCAGCATTTAACTGAGAAATTAACGGTCAAGCTAACTGAAGGTATAAAATTGACCAAATTCTAAAGATGAGGTATGACATTGTCAACTTTAAAAGATGAGGTATGAAAGTGTCGTGACACCAATAGCTGAGGTAGTTTTTTGTCATTTACCCTTTTTGTAAATAAGTGAAAGTCAGTTGACATAGACATGCATAAATAAACAATCGGTGTCACTAAAGTTTCACATATTTCCCAAAATGTCACCACTTTTTTTTGCCCTTATTATTAGTAAATTTTAATGAAGTGTTTTTTATTAAGAAAAAAGTTTGTGAGACCCTCTTCATTATTATTTTTTTTTTTACTAACAAGAGTTTGAATTTAGAACCTATTCTAGTATAAGAAAAGATGTATCACTAAATTAAGAGCTAGTTGACATATAAAATCAACCACATGAAAGAGTAAACTTGTTAGTTGTTACCAAATGTATGTTAGTTTCCTCCAAAGAATATAATTGATATAGAATTGTTTAGGCCTGAATTAACAGCTTGGGTCGAGATGGGCGGGCCTGATAATCACATTTCTCAGTACAATATGCGTCCTTTAGGCCTATGGACTGTTAGACCATAAATAAAATCGAGGGAGTTATATACGGATTAAAATTGCAAGAGATTAAGCCCTGTATAAATATGAATTACCATAAAAATCAGAATGCCGACGTAATTAGATAAAGATGAATGAGCCTCATAATAAGATCAAATTCAGAGTCCCGGTTGGAATAAACGAGGTCAAGACTGGTTAGAGATGAAGTGTTGCCCACTAAAGAATAGGGGGAATATTTAGGCATGTGCTGAGCAGGTACAGTCCAATCAGGATTCTACCTCGACATGCTGGTTTATTGCAGAGGCTTCATCTACTGCAACAGCGATAAACACTAAATATCCTAACTCTCCCGTCAACACATCTTTAGTTCAGACAAATGAACAACATTCTACTTGCCCTACCGAGCTTAGTTGTGAGTTGGCACGCCCGCATCTACAAGAAGGACATAGTTAGCTCATAGTTACTCAGTTAGCTCATAGTTACTCGACATGCGCGTCACGTAGGCTTTATAATTTTTAGGATCAACAATAACATATGATAGAGTGGATTGAAGATCATTTTGATAAGGCTAAAAATAAAAAAAATTCAAACATTACAGATTTAAGCTTCAAGCTCCAAATTGGGCCTAATCTCCACTCAAGATCATGATGCGTTTCTGATACACAAAAAATTTGGCGATATTGTTTGTGCAAAATGATCTCAGCTTGACGACTATGAAAATATGAGCAAGGTTCTTTTTTACGAGCATTAATATGATTTTTCACATAGAGCAACATCAGGAATCAAACAAACTGATTCAATGAGAGTATGAGACGTATGAGGTTTTTATCTTGAATTGTTATATATTTGTTTTTTTATTTTTCGAATTACGTTTCCAACTAGAGTAGCTAGCAACGCCAAGACTTGATGTAGGTATTAAATCATCGTTTGCTGTATCAATTTGCATAGTATTGTTTTATTATTCAACAACAAATTTTGAGATTGTTTTATGTTTTCTAATAAATTTAATCCGTCCACTATTTAAACTTATAATTAGATTTTTTTTTTTTATAATTATCATGCTACGTGAAAGATTCATCATCGTACATTATTGCATTGAATCATATCATTGCATGAAAAATCTCTTTCTCTATTTAAAATTCCATCCGTCTCCACCTACACCAAAAGCATCACCATCTCAATCATTTCACTCTGCCACCTCCAATCCTCCAACTCACTCAACCAAACCACTCCACACCCCTCAACCCTCTCCCTAATCACCGATCCCCCACCAATTAATTAACCTTAAACCCCAATCAAGATCGCATAATCCTACGTGCTTAATTAGCTTAGTTGTCACATCTCATGTGTTTGACCAGCGATTGCTCTTCGTGTCCGGCTGTAACTCGGCCGAGCATGTTTTTTATTTGGCGGGAACATGAAGCCTTCGAGTTCGACAAAGTTGGTGTCCTAAAATCTGAAAAACAAAACCATATACACTTGTTGCGAGTCACTTTTTGTCCCTTTTGATCCCCATACCTGTCGCTCAATCATCTGTTTATCTTGCCATTAAAGAATTCCAGAACAAAAATTAAAGAAGAACAGAGAAAGTGCAAAAAAGCAGATTCCAATTTTCAAGTCTCTAGGTTAAGTATATTCCTAAGCGTTAACTTGACAAACAATAAGATAACTATATTATTTTATTAAAAATACCGAGGAAATTAAGGAGCTTAAGTTAAAAAATTGTAATATACTGCTTTAAACAACTTCGCCTACGAGTTCCGCTTCGTTGTCATACGTTTGCGGCTTTCATTTTATTTTGTTTTACTTTTATTTGATTGCTTCCGGAACAAATATTGAAGATTTAGGAAGGAAAAAAGAAAAAAAACCCTGGGTTTGATCTCTGTTTCTTTAACCCGACGACGGACTGAGCCTGTAAATTAATTTGTAAAAAGCTTCCAACTTTCCTATTTAAAGCACCAAAATCTCAACTGGGTTGCCACCATTTTATCTCTAAACCCACCATAATCTCAGCTTTAAGCTCAATAATTAAGCTCATAGTCCATCCATGGCGGACGTTTTTATAAAAACAGAGGAGCCACCTTCCCAACTTACCCCTCTTCTCGATTCTAATAACAAAGACAACCACCACCACAACAACCCCCACAGCAACCGTCACCTGGGAGGAGAAGAAGAATACAAAGATACCCCATTGGACCAAACCCTCCAATCGCTAGAAACGTTTCTCACTCTCTTGGGCTTCAACCAATCTTCTTGGTTGAGCCTTGCCCTGTCCTGGACGGCTCTGGCTCTCATCGGTGTGGCTCTTCCGGTGGTTGTGCTTGTGGTGTTCAACTGCTCCGACTGTAAGAAGTATCAGATTAAAAGGTTCGAGCTCGTTATCGTGGGCTCGCAGGCGATCCTGGCGGCGGTCTCTGTGCTCTGCATCTCCCCCAGACTTCGCAAGTATGGCATTCGGAGGTTCCTCTTTGTCGATCGCTATAGCGGCCATATCGTTCAGTTTCGAAACGATTACATCAAGCAGATTAAGGTATGATCATAGCTTGAAATGATTTACTTGATTGTTTTACGAACATGCTGCTGTGCTTTGGCATTGTAGACATCAACCCGGAAATTCTACTATGCTCCAGTGTATGGCATATTCGTCGGATGAGGGGAGCATTTATACTAGCATACTAGAATTTTCCACATATCAACTTCAAATGTGATGATATGGGAACTTTCAAAATTCTTCTTATATGTACATAATGTGCTTACCAAAATTCAGCATGTTTTCGTTGCTAATTCGAGGCCTACAGGGTGCAGAAAACATAATCGAAATCTTCCATCCTCACGTTCTCTCAATTTCGCATCTGTTTAGTAATGCTCATAGGAATAGGATACGCACCTTTATGTTACCCCTTCTGAAAGTAACTTGCCGTCTTTCACTAACTGCAGCATCTAAATACTGTCAGTAAGTTGTGTCATCTGTTTATTTGAACTTCTATTCTAAGAATTTGGCTTGGGTCATCTTCACAGGATTCTTTCCGATTGCTTGTTCGGTGGGCACTGCCATGTTTTCTTTTGAAGACACTGCGTGAGGTCGTCCGCATGATATATGTCCATCACGATTCATGGGGGTGGGGGAAATCAGTTGGTGTATTGTTCACTTTGGTTCTATCATGGGCTTATGTGAGTACAATCACTCTAACAGCCAGCATTTTGTTTCACTTGGTCTGCAATTTGCAAGTTATCCACTTCGACGATTATGCAAGGCTCTTGGAAAGGGAATCTGATGTGCTGGTATTTATGGACGAGCATATTCGTCTGCGCTACCATCTCTGTAAAATAAGCCACAGGTTCCGAATCTTCCTTCTCCTACAGTTCATAGTTGTCACTGCAAGCCAGTTTGTCACTCTATTTGAGACCACAGAATACAGGGGAGACATCACTGTCATAAATGGCGGCGATTTTGCAGTAAGTTCAATGCTTTTTGTGTATGTATCAGTATATTAGCTTCCCACTCTTACAAGTTTAGATTCAAACCATAACGCGTTAAATTTCCCTCCTTTTTTCCCCAAAAAATTTTAGGTCTCCACAATTGTTCAAGTTGTCGGCATTATTCTCTCCCTGCACGCAGCGACCAGAATTTCCCATAGAGCGCAAGGCGTAGTGACAGTTGCCAGTAGATGGCATGCGTTAATGACATGCAGTTCTAACGATACATCTCACAACAGAAGTTCAAACTGCTTGGTGAACCCAGAGGCTGCCGACACATTGAACTCGCTGCAAATAAGCTACTCCGAGAGTGACTTGGAGTCGATGGATTACGTTCCAATGCCTACGAATACACAGCTAGCTTCATACATGTCTTCCTATCACAGGAGACAAGCTTTTGGTATGGATCAGCTTACACTGCCTCTAAAACACATCTGATTCCTTTTCCAGCAACATTTTTTAACTTAGAAATTAGTCTAACAATTTCTAATTTTCTTATTTTGTTGGAATCGAAGTACTATACTAGCCGCTTCCATCTTTTCTAATTGAAATCAGCTGGCTATGGATGGATCGCGTGTTTAAATACTCAAAATGTCGATGTATAGTTTAATGAATAAGCATTAGACAAGCATATCAATCCTTCTAAGACTCATATACAAGCCCCTAGCCTCGCATACAAATCATCGAGGCTAATGGCCCAACACGGAGCATTGTTCCCTGTTGGTGAAGGTTTCGTTTATCAGCTTGGTGGCGGACACTTCGATTCAAATGTCTCTGTCTTCGCCGTGCATTTCAAACCCGAAATTTCATCTCATCTCTGGTTTTCTATGTACATTATCTCTTCACTTCCATTGGTTTTCAATTGTCTCATGATTTTCCCTTTGTTCTCCAATGCAGTGTCATACTTGCAAACCAATCATGGGGGGATCACAATTTTTGGATGGACAGTCGACAGAGCCCTCCTCAACACAATTTTCTTCGTTGAACTGTCTTTGATCACCTTTGTTCTTGGAAAGACATTAGTTTTCACGTCGACTTGATGCACGCCGCTCGATCCACGACCACATTGGCGTCGTGAAATCGACATGCACAAATGAAGTTAAAGATCAACGCCCACAGTTGTCGATCTTTTTCGGTTTGCACCTTCATCTCTTTGGTTTGCGCGCCTAAATCGTCGATTTGTTCTGCTTGGCAGCGTCGTCTCTTCGATTATTTCCCCATGAAATCTGTCGTTGATTACTTGATTGCATTCGAAATGCCGAAATCATGCTGCTTCTTTGTATACTTATTGTTGATTACTTGATTGCATTCGAAATACCGAAATCATGCTGCTTCTTTGTATACCGAAAACATAGGAGAAGATTATTTATTTATTTATTTATTTATTTTGGTCGAGAGTTCGTGTTTTTCGTAATCATATCTCCATGTAATAAATCATTAGTGTTGTTATTCTCACTCCAGTGCCTTTATCTCCTTACTCATTTTTTAATAAATTTTTTAATTATAACTTTGCTCATTTATAGAATGGCCGATAAAGATCTTACAAGATATATAATAATAATAGGTTAGGCACGAAAAGAAAACATGAGCCTAAACTTACATTGAATTCTAAAATGAATAAATGTGGATGCCTTTTCTAATTAAAGGGTAAGAAACCAGCAACTAATGGTGATTGGATATTAATGGTAGTTATTGGAGTTTATAATCACATAGCAGCAAAGTATTTTGGAAGGTCATTCAGCTACTAGTAAATTGTCGTCGGATGAGCTATTTTAAGGATAATAGTGGGCATAAAAAAAGGCATTTCAGTTCTTAACTTTTTATGGTCGGTGAAATTATAGACACTGAAGTGGGTTCAGCGGTTCTCTAAAGTTTTGAAGTTGTACAAGCTGTCCTCAGAGTTTCGGGTTGTCGTGCAACGAGCTAAAATGCGAACACGTAACTGGATCGCCATGTTTCGAAAAACCACCTGTAACTTGGACATGTAAGTCGAGTTATTATATACAAACAGAAACCAAAAAGGAACGCAACGAAGAGGATTGCACTATCCGCCAGAAAAAAGAAAGACATCCTTTTGAGACGAGGCAGCACAGCGCGCCCATTTGCTTCGCACCTTCCAAAAGACGAACACGTCTGCCGAACCCAATTGCAACAATTTTCACCTCATTACCAAGGTTTCATTGTCGCACGACACAGAATACAGCGTAAATTAAACATCAAATATTTGGAATGGATCGAAAGCAAATATGACATCAAAAACAACCTAACATCTTCGATGATGTGGAACAGAATTTGAGTCGCACATTGGCAGATCATTAGCTGTGATTGTGATCGTGATTGTGCATAAACTTCATCAGCCAATACCTGTATGTGCGTGGGATACGCCTCTACCGCCCTAATCTGCCTGTCGAACCTGACCTGCAGAAAATATAAGGCAAAGTACGTATATTCCACCTAGGCTCTCCTCATACGATATTTGGTTAAGTGAATGGGAAGCGAACAACTATATTCCGTCTTCAAGCAACCCATTCGACTCCAGCCATGCCTATAATGGAATTACGACACAGATAAGCAACAACCAAATATCAAATAGGGAGTATCCTCTTATTCATTAAAGATAAAAATTCGGGAAACCCATTAATGGATACAAAACTATAACGTTGCACCATATGCCGATGAAGGTCGCTAAATACTGAGAATCCATATCAAGGTGCAGAATAGTCATTTTGCAAACATAATCACATCTCCAAATGACCAACACACATATTTATAATAACACATGCACACAGCACAGTTGGCAGAAAATCAGCTAGAGTTTCCTCCAAGCCATGTATATAAGCTTTGAGTTGGTCATCCCTACACATTAGCCGACCACCATAACCGTGCCCAAATCGTAGCTTCTTGTAAACAGCAGTTTCAAACTAATTACACCATCGCACTAACTTATATCCAAAGAAAAAGACTCGTATAACGCTAAGTTTTCACAAGATAGTGTATGTGAACCAAACCCTAAGTATTCCTTAAGATACAGGCATTAGCTTTTCAAAGTTGTTCATATAGAATATTTTGGACCAGAATTCATACCCTCATTTATGTCCTCTGAAAAATGAATGAAACCAGACGAACACACAAAAGAAAGTGCTAATATGTTTATATCGCTAGTACAACTAGCACTTCAGTATATATGCATTCCGATTTTAAGCAGCATGGAATTTTATTCAATTATATGAACTTCAAAGCAAATTGAATGGGCTACAACATGGTCCTGAAATTTTGTCAAATTTAGAATATGAACTGTCCTGGAATTGCAACCAGAATTGGTTTTTATTCTTCATTTTCCTTTCTAATGCATTTCTCAATACTCTTCTGAAAAACAAAAGAAAAGGCATACACTAAAATGCCGTCAAAATAATTCACATAAAAGACCATTAAGATCCGAAGAAGATAAGACCAAAATCTAAACAAACCAAGGCTTTGCATAGTACCTCTAGTTTGCCAGTAGGAACAACTAATTGAAGTTCTATAAATTCCTGGAAGTGCAGGAAACCTCCTCAATTTGCTTGCTTTGATACTGCAGTGACATGCGCAGATATATGTCATAAAAATATCTACAACTAGTGAAATGTTGATTCTTCACGCCACCAGAAGCAAAAAAGGGAATAACTGGACAAAGTGAATCATTTTTCATGTCCACGGGTACTGATGGAGGTCAAAATACCAAAAATGACGCTAAGAAGGCCACTTAAGTAATAAAGAATGAACCACTAAACCAACACAGGGTAACCATAGAATAGACTCAATTTGCTATGAACTCACTGAAAATTTGCAAATAGAAGAACTACGCTAAGCAAGCAATAAAGTTGATATCTGAAAAACTCGGCTCCTACCCAGCACAAAAGAGAATGGAAATAGTTACAGTTCTCGTCCACATCAATCAGAAAGATAAAATTACCACGTAACCAGTCAGGTGCAGCAATGAATTTTATACATCTTTTAAGGGCTTTAACTTTCAAGAAGCTACTGAAAAGACATATGTTCACTCTCCAACTAAAGTTTTAAAACGGATACACTGTCTATATTAAAATCAAATAATCCCCGTATGGCTTAAAATCTTCATCCCCCAGAACATTCCACATATATCAGAGATTAACATATTACCTTTAAAAATAATACGGTAACTGACAAACTCTTCATCAAGGAAAAGCAAAGAACGCCCATCCACTTTACACCAACCACCTCTTGCAAACACAACGTGAATATTAAATATGTCCTAATATAACTGGCAGTGCTAATATTGAAAAGCAAAAGAGAGCTGTTTACAATGTACCAACGAAAATAGGTTACATACACAAGTTTCAGTTGAAAGTGATTCTCTTTAAAGAAAAGGCAATTATGCCACACCTCGCAATGAAAGCAATGTCACAGATGCATTCCTATATGATGATCAAAGATGAAAGGCAAAGTTGACCTGCAACAAATATTGGTTGACAGGGAAGGCATACATAATACATTCTCCAACCAAATCATGAAGATATGCCTGCTAAAAAACAGCAAAAATGATCGTCTGACATAGAATGTTTGCAACTTCCGTTCAAAGCATGTCTCTCACCTCAGCCATGTGCAATAGGGCGCTGATCACTGATTCATTTCTACTAGCCAAACACACCACCAGTTCCTATTTGCCCTTGCTGCAACTCCTTTCTACGTTGCTCTTCCAAAGGATCTGGACTCTTTAAAACTCTCCGCGTGCGCCTATTTACAACATGAAATTTGTTAAATGTAGGAAATCAAGTCCCAAGTACATGCTGGACTTGTTTGTAGCATTAGAATGATCAAGGTACCTGTCCTGAGCATGTTGAGCAGGAAAGGTAGGCATGAACTCCTTTGTTGTAGGAAGAGGAACTTCACGAAACCATTCATGATTCAAAGCATCTCCAGCTGTTATTCTCTGTATAAAATACAGTACATGTATAAGTAACTATACCAATAATACCCATATAAGGCAAGTCTAGGTAGCACACTTACCTCCTCAGGATCATAAGTTAGAAGCCTGTTCAACAAATTAAACCCAGCATCAGAAAGTACTGGAGATCCAGTAAATGCCATAGCTGGGAACTTCTTGCGCAAAAGATTATACCTGAAAGAAACAGGTCAGAAGTTAATGCATAAATGAAAATCTTAGAACTGAAAGCATCACCAATGGAGGCCAGATAGCCAGATCAGAATCACCCAAAGCTGGAAGCCTGGGAAAACAGCGGCAAGAATAAGAACACCAAGATGTCATAATAAAAAAATTGGGTATCAGTTCATGAATATATTCATACTTACGGGTGCTTAACAAAGTTGACCTTCACTCCAGGAAGCTTAGAATAGCCGGGCCAGATCGTCTCATTTGGTGTGCCAAGGATTTTAAAAATCTGCAGTTATTATATATTTTTTTTGTTTGAGAAATGCAGTGATTATATAAAAATAAAATAACTAAATCTACCAGTATATGAGTGAGTGAGAGCGTAATCAAACATCAAGCACGTCAAATAAAATTAACTTACCTTGTCAAGTTGATCAAATTCAGTTTTCCCATTGAAAAGTGGCTCCTTTGATAATAGTTCAGCCATGATACAACCAAGTGACCACATATCGATAGCTGTTGAATATTCTTTTGCTCCCAACAGAAGTTCCGGTGCCCTGCATTGAAAGAGCATCAATGACTAAAACATCCGAGGGTATACGGAAGCATGGATCTACGTACAACATACACATACACAAGCCCACAGGCAAAAGGCAAACAATAACCCACACATAACAAACAAAAATCAGAGGAAAGACAATTGTGGAAAACAGGACCAGTTAGATCAACGGTTTTTATCACATTAAACCCATCATGACTAACATACGCTGAGTTGGAATCAACCTTGAAATACAAGGAGAGATACCAAGAATACAAAGCTAATTGAAGAGACAAATTACTTGAGAATAAAAACAACTGAATCCAATAACAGTAGAAAAAAACCATTAGACCATAAGTCAATCTTGAAAATCAAAGTGGAAGTCGCCAACCAATTAAAAAAAAAAATCAAAGATGAAGTAATAGGTTAAACTGATAAGCATAAAACACCTAAGGATGAAATGAAAAATAAAATAAAGAGCAATGGGCAGTTGCAGCTCACCTGTACCAAAGAGTAACCACCAAATGAGTATATGGTTTTAAAGGACTCCCATACTGACGAGCCAACCCAAAGTCACATATTTTCAACTCACCCTGGTTATTCATAAGCAAGTTTGATGTCTTCAAATCTCGATGAAGCACCCAATTATCATGGAGATATTTCACACCTGCCAATAACTGGAGCATAAGGCATTTAACTTCACTCTGACTGAATGGCTGCTTCTTTGTCTCCATGAGTGCTTTAAGATCATGTTCCATGTATTCCATCACCATAAAAATACTATCAAGGTTACTCCCCACCACCACTTCCTTCACATCGACAATTGATGGGTGATGAAGCGAAAGAAGAATGTTTATTTCCCTAAGAGAAGTCAATGGAAAACCTTCTCTTTCCTTCTCCATCTTTACCTTCTTCAAGGCCACAATTTCTTTAGTTTTCTTATCCATAGCTCTATATACAACACCATAAGTGCCTTCATCTATCTTGTTTAGTCTCTCAAACTCGTCAACACTTCTACAACCCTGAAGCATGTTTACGCTTCTTTGTGGAGGGGCTGCAGGTTCAGCTGTCTCACGAGAGTTATTGTCATCATCTGAATCTGTTTCTGACTGACTAACACTAGAATCATTATTACCACGATCCTTGTCAGTATCCATATAGTCATCCCTCTCTGAATCATTATCCTGGTAAACATCCCTACTGGAAGACCTTGTATGGGCATCTCCTTCATCAGATTCAGATGACTGCCCTCTTGCTCGTTCAGACTCATCTCTCTTAAGCTCCCCTGACTCGGGGGTTAATGAATTATTCTGTACTCTATCTTCCACTGACCCTACCAGAGGTATTTTCTTCCTCCTTTTAGGCATTTCCTTGTTCTCTAGAATTTCACCTTCATCCCCAGGTGAATTATTTCCTGCTGCCCATCTTGAAGATGATATATTCCGGGTGGGAACATATTCTTCATCTCCTAGCTGCTCTGCTTCATGATCATCACCCGATTTCTGATTTGGTGAAGATATCCCTATTCGAGACTCAGAAACACCATTGCTAACAGACCCAGATCCCACCGGTGCCTTAACTGGTGAGGAAGATTGTAAATTCTCGACTTGATCAATTTTAGCTGAAGATATTTGTACGCTGTTATCTGAAATAACATTGGGAGACTCATGATGTACCCTAGACAATGGAGGTTGTGGAGGAAGTGCTGCTGCCACTGTGGTAATCCTATTTTTTGATGGATTACTCACTCCTTGGTCATCTCTATCCCAGACAATTGGCGAAAACTTCCTTTTCCTCTCTTTCGGAGACTGAGCTCCATTCTCCACCACTTTTGGAACCATATTTTCTTTGACCTGCGCTACAGATTCAATAGCATCGTCAGACCCACTCTCACTCGACAATTCACCAGGTTCCCTGTCCAATGCCCTAAGAGAAAACCGACAAGGCTTGGGCCCACAGCTCACAACCCGACCACTGCTATTGCTTGAATCACTCCTACTCGAAGAGGTGCGATACCCACCATTAGCCGCATTCCCCTCCTTAAAATCCTTATGCCTAACCCTAATTTTATCTCTCAAATCCCTAACTTGACCCCTTTCAACATCAGGATTTCCGTTCCTAATCCGTTCATAGTCCTCCTTGGCCGTAGCAAAATCCTTCCTTGACAACTCAAAACTGGACTCTCGTTCCCTGAACTCATTTTCACGACAATCCCCATGTCTTCCAGCAGCCATAAATCTCTATCCAAAGCTCTAAAGAACCACGGAATAGGGAACCCTTATCCCAATTCAAGTCAGCTATAAACCCTAACCCTAAACCCCCACAAAATCAGACCAATTACTTCCCCAATATTTGAATTGAAAAATCACAAAATTCGAAGAAATTGAATACGAACCCTAAGTCCGAACGGACTCGGATCAAAAAACAAAACGAAATTCAGACAATAGAGCAGAAAACAGTACCAGTTACTTATTCAATTCACGAGCTATGCAGCCACGGAGATTGTTCGATTTCGAAACGAAACCCTAGAAATTGAACAAGAAAAGAATAGGAAGCTAAGAAATTGATAAATATAGGTGTAATTGGGGGAGTTAGGGTTTGAAAATAATTGATTGATACTGTTTCAAAGAGAGAGAGACGGCGAGCGCCGATTGCAAGCGAAAGGAAAGCCCTCGAAGGGAGACGGAGGAGACGGAAATGAGTGCGGACGCGGGTGCTTCAGATCGGACTGGGCTTTTGGTTTCGCCAACTTTATTTTTCTGCTTTTATTTTATTTTTTATTTTTAATTATTTATTCAATTGGCAAAATACCGGTTTGACTCCCGCCTCCCGGTAATATTTTTGTTCAGCATCATATATTTTTTACCAAGAAAAAACTATCAACCATTTTGCCCTATCAAAAGATTTTCTATATTCGGCAAAGTTTTTATTAGTGTAATTGTTTGATTATATTTCTTATAAATCATCATATTTACCAAGTATTTGTATCAAATTCTCTACAAAATGTTTTTTTAATAACTTTATTATCGCATTTTCATATCTCTCTCGTCACGTGATTACTTTTTATATTTCTCTCGTCACGTGATTAGAAATGTCATGAGTTTGTTGTCAATATAAATCTCTCACGGACCAAATGTTGGGTTTCACTATTTCACCATCTTTTTTTTCTCTCTTCTTCATGTGATTACGTAACTGTTTCACTTTTGACTTTATCTCAAATAAATTTTTTTCTTGTTTTGGTTAAAATGGAATTTGAAATTCACAATTTTCGCTTGTAACGTAAGTAGATTTCTATTTGAGTTTACCATCTTTCCTTGATGAGAAAATTGCTTATTTGTTACAAGAAAATGTTACTTTGTTAAACGGTTGGCATGGTGCCAGATATCGGGAGCTTGTCTATATTTCTTTCTTTCATCATATTCCCAGGTCTACCCGCAGGTTAAATAACTCCTTGGTTAAATTCATACCCAATCCACCTCCTCCTCGTTCGATTACGGATTAGCAATCATGTCGATTACGGATTAGTAATCATGTCCTCAATAGCACGAGACTGATTTGACGAGAGCATCCATACCAAACACAGATACCCCCATAGGCATACGAACGACAAAAATATCTTATCCCACTAAGTGGAACGGAAGGTTGCAAACCAAAAAATAAAATTATTGTAGAAAAAAAATGATATTGGTGAATTGGGGAGTCCCAAATTATTTGAAGAAAAATAAATAAATATGATAAAATTCTACAGGGTTCAGATTACATATTCAACAAGTGACAGGAAAGAGAAAAAGAAAGAGAAATGGTAGATGTTACATGTACTAAAGATATTGCTACCAGCAAAGAGAAGGCAGCTTGAAAGAGAAACTAGAGGGCAAGTGACCAGTCCTCCTTATGTAATCTGCCTTTTCTGAAGTCCTCATAGCCTTTTCATTGAGTTTGGCCTCCGCGTTCGCCCTCTTTTCTTCGGCTATTCTTCTTGTTGCTGCGAGTTTATTCGTTAACTTTTCTTGACCCCGAGTTTTCATTCTCTCCGCTTTCACCTGGTAGCACACCGGAAATAACAACTCAGAAAGCTGCATTTCAGTAGGAATTGGTACATGGTTAACTGTGTTTATTATGACCTATGATTAATACTATCGGGAAGTGGAAAAGGTGAATAATGGCGTTCATCAAAACCATTAAGCTCACTCTCAAGTTAGCGGTGCAATTTTCCGTTAATGCTGTAGTACTTGAAGATGTTAATTAGATGTTGATCACACAGGTGCTTCGATTCATCAACGAAGCGAGTGGGGAAAAGGGGTTCACGCTAAGGGCAGTTTTTTCGTTGTAATGATGGAGAATAACTAAGCAAATGTGAAACCAATGTCACTGATTTGGATCTGCATGTTCTTTTTCATGAAAAGAAAACTGAGCTGATGCTAGTTCTTTCTGGACTGAGGTGAGAAGCGGAACATTTGGCTACTAGTACTAGGTACCAACAAATATGTAATGTATAGCAAACAAAATGACCAACTCACAATTTCAATCTAGGATCTAAAAAAGTAGAACATAAATTTTCAGAGAGAAAAACAAAAATCTGGGCAGAATCTAAAGAATGAGTACCTCCATTTTTCGCATTTCCATCTCGACTTTCCTCTTCTCATGATTTTCCCAGGCTTGTATTCTCACCTCTTCACGCTTGTACCTACCAATACAATAAACAATTTCCCCAATAAGTCCCAACATTGGCGTTGGAAATACTCGAAGTAGCTGCAACTGGCTATAATTAACCAGCAAAAACAAAACAGAATATCAGCAACTCACCTTGCCATATATTTGGCACGTTCTGCTTCATCCCAAGCCATTGCCCTTGTTTCCAAGGTACTCGGTTTTGTACCTTGATCTGAACTCGGATTCTCAGCCATGTTCCTGCAAGCATTTGATTCTTCTACATACCGTTTTGCTGCGCCGCTCCCTCTCCCACAAGAACTGGCCTGATCATGACTACTTCTCCCCCCATCAGTGGATGTTTGATACCCCTGATGAGTGCCTTGCATCCCATGCTGACATGGCCTTACCGGCGTGGATGACCCCGAAGATATAGGGCTGCGCGCCACGGGGGTTGTGGCCCGGATAGGGGTGGTAGTTCTTGAAGGCTCCTGGCTTGCAATAGGGGTCATTTCTGTCCCCATGTCCCTTAAACATATAGATCTCATAGCCGCTGTCGAGTTCTCCATAGATTTGTTGCTGCTTCTCCACACTGAATCATCGCAATCTACTTTCTTCGTCTCCACATCGTACTGATTCGCCATAGCTGACCCAGGAAAGCCATTTTCTTCTTCTTGTTGGTGATGTTCTTCTCCATCTGAATAGTCCTGCTCCTTCTGTGGCACAGGAGCTATGAGTCTCAAGTCATCAGCATTTGAATTTCTGGGTTTTGTTTTGGACTGGTTTTTTTCTGCTCCCCTGGACAATCCCACCAGCCATTTTTGTGCATCATCCCATTTGGAAGGTGTTGGTTTGCCTAAAGCTGTTCTGTGATGGGGTGTCCTGCTAGCTCCATTTCCTTTCTGAAACTCAAAATTTATACCACTACCCCCAGAAATCTCCTTATCCTCTATGGATCTCATCTTCCTCAAAATTCACAAATCTCTCTCTCTCTCTCTCTCTCTCTCTAGAGTCTAAACTAGAACTCCATTCCCCAGTATCCACTCACCCAAGTTGAAAAACCTACTTTTTTTGCAGTCTGCAATTGCACAGAGCAAATTCTAAGCAAAACCAATAAGGCTAAAGATTCTATCTTTCTTAATTAACTTGTCTAAATACTAAAACAGATCTGGGAGGCAAAAACCAGTCCAAATATCTCACCACAGTAACAAAAACAACTAGGAATTATGCAGCTTGACAGAACCATACATAAATACATAGATTTCTTCAGTAACATGCTTAGAGCACATGAGATGCAGACACTTACTAATAATCTTCCTACCCACTAAGAAGTAGCTCAAATAGACAAAAAATTGATTATGTGAAACAAAAACTAATTAAACTAGGCAAAAACCCAGAAGAAAAAATAATATCTGAAACTTCCAAAACTACAGCATGGGACCAGGGGCCCATCTGCGATTTATCCAAAAATGCCAACTAACCTCTAAAGATTAAGCCTTTAAACCCCAATTAACCTGAAGGGTCAAATTTTTAATGCAGATAACCTGTTTGTGAAAAAGTCCCAACAGAGAATTTAGGTTCACTCAGCAGCACAACTATTGAGATATGGGTTTTGCAGAGGGAAAAGGATGTCTTCCTCTTAATTCACCAAATTAAAGGATCCGTACTATTAAAATTTGATCCAACTGTTACAAATAGTAACACACTTTTAAGAGTTATGATAACTTCAATTGCTGGATCAAATTTTAATGACACATATCCGTTGATTTGGTGAATTTTTGCAGAGGAAACCTTTGTCCTGTGACTCTGAGAATAATATTACCTTTAACGCATGGAATTTTGTGACTTGCAGAATTTAGAAATGAAAGTTCAGATCCATTCTGCCATTAAAATACTTGAAAGAAATGCATGGCGGTAACGGTAAGAAATGGACTCATTAGAAAACGAATTTACCTGGGAATTTGTGGACTGTATTTTTACCGAGAAAACTGCCAAGTTAGTAAAGCTACAACTTTAACAATCTACCTTTACCGTCGTCACTACTCACACAAGAGGAATATTGGGCAGAGTTTCAGTAAAAGCCCACAGGAAAATATTGTAACTGCCGCTCCCCAGACAGTGAAAAGGTTTTGAAATACGGTTGTTCTTTCAGACCTTTTAAACGGTAACTAGCTGACGGTGGAAATACTTATGTTGTATTAACAGTGTCGCCTTTAGAATTCGACATTGAGAGGTCCTAATGTTAAAAGTTTAAGTTTTTTTTTTTAATAGAAATAAAGTGTGGAGTGCACCAATTTATTTGGTGGGTTTATTGGTGGCAGCCGAATCTTATTACACACGTAGTAAGCATTGCAATACACTGAAGCAATTTAATAAGTGCTATTGAGAAAATTTGTAAAGTGCTCTCAACAGAACATGCTGAGTGCTGTCGAGATATCATTAGCAGACATTACATCAAATACTTGATGAGCATAAAAGGGACTCATACCAAACATTCTAACTTTGGATTGTCTGTAGACCACCTTGGTCCCAATGTACATCTTTCATTGCGTATTAAGAACACCGCCATCATTTTATTGGAAAATATTGTTTACACACTTATTTTTACCTCTTACACATCCTTGTTAATCTTCTTCAATTGATTTGATTTGACGACCAAGAAATTAAGAGAGCTTTGTAATAAGTAAAAATAGATGTGCGTTATCCACTACCCCATTTCATTTCAGGTTTTATGGGTATATGAGGCTAACCACATTATTTAGTATCATCACTATCTGACTTAAAAAAATAAAAAAAAATAAAAAAATTCTCACTAAATGTCATTGTAACATATCTTACCGTCCAACGGTAATAGTATTATTGCCAAATCTCATAATACGAGTGAAGTACAATTAGTGATGGCGTTTGGTGTACGTTAAAAAATTAATGACTTTCATGATACTTGTATACCTATATTATAATATAACGTACCAATAATTCAATATTATGTATAAGTTTTTCTTTCTATGGTATTATTGTATCACAAGAAGTTATCTATGATAAAGAGAGATTGATTCTCTCATGCAACTAATATTTAAACTTAACGTTAATACCATCCAATAAAAAGTTATTACGTGTCAAAAAATGTACCGCTCGTCTAATACGCGATGGTCATGTAGTATACAAGAAAATTTCTGTATGTGAACGTGTCGGGTTGAGGACACATGGACGGTGAGGATGGAGCAGAGTGTCAGTGTCATCTGATGCAATGTCGGGGGTGGGATTGATAATTGCAAGAAAATGTGGGGGACTGGGCATTTTCACGTGAATTTTCTGCTGCAAGGTCAGGGTGGGAACAAGTCAGCTGCAATTGGTTAATAAATGATTGTATGGGCGTCATGTACGATGTCGTTTGGCTACTGAATGCCAAGAAAGTGATGTTTTTGTTAGATCAGCATGAAAGTGCTTTTAAACGACTGAACACATTTTTATGTAAAATGTTTTTAAGTTTTAAAATTACTTGCAGGATGCATTTCAAATATTTTTTTTTCATAATTAACTTGTATTTTTATCAAAATTGGTTTTAAAAATGTTTTTTTTTTAAAAAGCATTTTCAATTATCTCAAACGGGTTTTACTTTTACCAGCCAGTGGAGGAAAAGTGGGCAGTGTCAATTTGGTAATTCCAGTGAATCACATGGGGTTCAATTTGGTAAATGCAATTTTATATTGCTAATACATATTTAGTGAGATTCTTATTAAATTCCACAGCCCACACTTTGTTAATTTGTCAGTTTTTGCCCAGACAATTTGGTTAATCTTGTTCATGTATGCTTTCACTTTTATTTTGTAGCTCATCACTCCGTTGCAGGTAAACATTAATATATAATTAACAATAACAAAAAGTATGCTAAATTACTACCGAAGCGAATATTTTGGCAAGCAAAAAGTTACTGCATTCTAATGACATGATATGTACATTATATTTTTGACAAATGATACGACATATTATTATATTATAACACGTTCTCTTTAGCTGAATGTGCACTAAATTTATTTTGATTATTAGTTTTCCTGGCTGTGTAATGCATTTTCAGTTTCTCCAAAAAAAAAAAAACATCAAAATTATTTTGATACAGTTTGATTTCGTTTGCTAACGCATACGAAATCAAACATCCATAAGCAATTTGAGTGGGCCCCATTTCATGTGCAACTTAACCATGTAATGGGCCTAAGCCCAAATATTTTAAACCAAACCCAAGCCCAAAATATCCAGTCCAATTCTCAAAATCGACAGTCTGTTGAACGGTTAGAGCTCGTTGGATGTGCTTTTGAAATGACTGAAAGCGTTTTTGGTAAAAATGTTTTTAGAACTAATCATTAGTCAAGATGCAAATAAATCCTGAAAAAAGATGTTTCTTGAAAGAAGCACATAACTGGTGCTTCTTGCAGAAAGCACTTTAAGTGTTTTTAAAACCTAAAAATATTTTATCTAAAAGTGTTTTCAGTTATTTTAAAATCACATCCAAACGAGTCATAATCTTTTCCTGAGAACCGGCTAAGCATAACCCGGGTCAAAATCATCTCAGTCCTTGGTTGATTAGTCAACAAAAATAACGGATTAGATTTAATTCATTAAAACATTGGTACACCCACCAGAAAATTCCCCTACGCGCTACCAGATTTTCCCCGAGCTGAGCTGCAGAGTATTTGGGGTTTTGCTAAGCTGTTGATTATTTGGGGTTTGCTAAGCTGCTGATTATTTGGTTTAGCTTATTTACTTGAAAACAAATATGAGCCGCTTGTTGAAATCAGAAGCTCTGCCACTGCCTCACGCTCTCTTGTTCGATACTTCAATGGCGATGCTCTGAAGTCCGA
Source organism: Heteromeles arbutifolia (assembly GCA_024362995.1). Taxonomy (NCBI): domain Eukaryota; kingdom Viridiplantae; phylum Streptophyta; class Magnoliopsida; order Rosales; family Rosaceae; genus Heteromeles; species Heteromeles arbutifolia. Next base: position 30,349,995 of record JANCRC010000006.1, read on the forward strand.
ACTTCGTTTCAGCTTCTGGGATATGGCAGTTTTCAGGAGGTTTAGCGGCCTACACAGCCAATGCCAGAATCCAAGCATATACCCTTTTGGCCACACGCACAAAAGAGCCTTATCAGACTCTAAGATCTTCAACAATGGCGACGATACGGTGCTTCCCGTTCTGATCGTCGGTGCAGGGCCTGTGGGTCTCGTTCTGTCCCTACTTCTAACAAAACTAGGTTAGTTCTTCTTATAACCCAACTTTATTTTTTTCCAGTCCTCAGGCCTTGTTTGGTTGCCTAGAAAGTATGGGATGGAAGCAGGAAAATTTAGAATTCTGGACTTGGAAAATTTTCACCTTTAAAGATAGTTTGTTATGTTTCTTAAGGAGTCAATACTCGAAATGGAATTGTGTGTAAGGGGAGCAGTAAGTTCGATTTCTTCGATTTTTCGGTGTGTATGTTGTTGTGCTAGTACTATTTTGAAGTGGAATTCGTGCTTGCATTTTCTGTGATGGAATGATGTTTGAGCTGAGGTTTCGTAGAATGTGATTGTGCATGTGTTAAGGTAGATGAAGGCCTTAATCAGAAACTTATTGTCCCAAGTTATTTTCTTTTCTCTTGCAAGTAATTTTATCTCATGAAATGCACTACTTCTTGCTCAGTTGAGACATAATCATGCATTGCATCAATTTGCAGGGGTCAAATGTTCGGTTGTGGAGAAGAGCAAAGCTTTCTCAAATCATCCACAGGCGCATTTCATCAACAATTGATCCATGGAGGTTGGTATCATGTTTGGAAGATATAATTATATGAGTTATTTGAAGAAATTCACGCTTCATTTTAACTTGTGTATTATTAGGTGTTTGGCAAATTGGACGGCCTGGCAGAGGAGATCCAGAGGTCTCAACCACCAGTAGAATTATGGAGAAAGTTCTTATTTTGCACTTCCCTCTACGGTTCAATTCTTGGGTCAGTCGACCATATGCAACCCCAAGGTGCATTTGAACACTTCACTATCCCATTTTTATCCACCTCAGCAAAACCTTGAAGATTTCAGTTGCCAGGTATTTTCTTTGCGGATAAGTAATTTGATGGAAATTGTTCTGCTTGATCTCATGACTGACACTAAATTTAGGGCATTTTTTTTTATTTTTATGGCCATAATGAGATTATCTTTCTTCATTCTGGCTAATTGCTCAGTTTAAAGGATTTAAAGTTTTGTAGATATGTGAGCAAATAATCTTCAAGTTGATTGGCCGAGAGCTGGGGGACATAAATGTGATTGGCATAAAACCATGGGTGATGCATGCTGAAGTTGCCGAGAAGTTTCTAAGTTGTGGCAACCGAATAATACTTGCTGGCGACGCTGCCCATCGATTCCCTCCTGCTGGAGGATTTGGTTAGTAGAGTTCTTTTGATTACTCTTCTGGCTTTCTCATGAGTAAGTTGGTGTACAGTGTACCTGTTGAAGACCTTAACGTTTATGCGAATAAGGGAAACTCACCTGGTATTAATCATTCAACTGATTTTAGGCCTTTAATGTGATTTATACAGGAATGAATTCAGGACCCTCATAATCTATAGCTTCGGTAGTAAAGGGTATTGCACCATCTTCAATACTTAATACTTATGAAACAGAACGTAGGCCAGTAAAGGCTTTATCTCCTTCACTTCTATTCTTTAACTTTAACGGGAAATTAGAATGGATCATAATTATCACAATTCATTTTTTTTCCAGATTGCCATTTTCAATACAGAACTTCAGAGCAGCCATGGCTGTTCCTGCTGCATTTGGTCTTGATCCAACCACTGCAAACTCAGGTAAACCAATCGATATAACTTTTTAAAGCTGTTTTCCTTGTTTGGTGGAGACATGCAGTTACTAATTTTCTTCTTGAATTGCAGTACATCGCATCATAAATGAGGGGCTTGGTTCCATTTTACCATCTGGATTACAGAGGGTCATTTTGGATGGAATTTTCACAATAGGTCGTGCACAGCTATCAGAATCTCTTTTGAATGAAAACAACCCACTTGTCTCTTCAAGGCTTGCTAATCTAAGACACATATTTGAAGAAAGAAAGAGCCTCCAACTTCAGTTCCCAGCCGAGGATCTTGGTTTCAGGTATCACATTATTCCAGCTGCTTTAGTTTCAAATTCTTGGAGTTTGACTCAAGATTAATCTGAATTCTGAGGCCTGATTCTCAAACCAGTTCCTTTTTTTCTAGACTTATTTAATTCTGCAACAATATGAAAACTTGTCATTTTTGTGATACCAATTTGATAAACCAATCAACAACCGAAAGCACAATTTTGTAGCTGTCTAATTCTAGGCTGTCAATTTAGGTACCTAGAAGGTGCACTTATTCCTGACAGTGATGGTGGACTGGGTGCTCCGGAAGGACCTACTGGTCGCCGGAGGGACTATGTTCCTTGTGTAGATCCAGGTGCAAGGCTCCCCCACATGAATGTGAGGATATTGTCCAATACCTCAAGTGAGGTATGTTGCTATTGTTTTCTTTCAAATGTTTACATAACAAATGTCTTTTTGCTGGTGTTGCCAATTGTTTTCTTTTCCTCATGTGGTGGAATTATATTGGTCTACGTTGGTGGGTTGTGGCTCCGTAAGCCAGGAAACCTTGTGCAAGTAAAAGTAATAATGCGAAGCAACAATTTTATTTATGCCAGAGTGTCAAAACAGCTTTCATAGGAAATTAACCGTGTTTTCAATTTTTATTCACTTCAACGGCATATACATCTGTAGGTTACTATTTCTACACTGGGCCTTGTATCTGGGGACAAAGTTGAGTTTCTCCTCGTTATAGCACCAACAGAGTCGTCCTACCATCTTGCTCATGCTGCATTCAAAGTGGCCGAGGCATTCAAAGTTTCTGCAAGGGTGTGTGTGTTGTGGCCTGCTGGTAGTGTTAGAGGAGTCGAAGCAAGAAGCAAGGCATCATTGGTGCCCTGGGAGAATTACATTGACGTTGCGGAAATAAAAAAGTCATCAAATTCATCATCATGGTGGGATATTTTCTTTTTTTTACCGACGGCAGAGGGGATTTGAACGTGCACGCGATTACAGAACATCGCTGCCTGCCTTCGCTCTCAAACGAGGCATGGCATGTGAGGAGATTTTGTTTTTGAAGCGATAGATTTGATGATTGAGTGGCAACTTTTGGCGATGCAAGCATGATAAAAGTAAAAATGGACTTAATTGGATGACAAAGTATGGTTATCTTCGTTAAACCGAGCATGGTACAAATTGTCTCAACAAGATCGTTTCGTCACGGAAAAAAAGAACTTAAATCAAATTGCATCTTGCAAACAGTTGTGTTTTAACAAAATGAAGACATGGTAACTGAATTATTATAGAGAAGAAGGCTTAACGTTGGGAAGTATCGCGTATGAAGATGGATCCGCAATTCGCAATCCAAAGGTATATCAGATGTGGCTCTAGGAGATGATACCACAATATCACTATCTATGTGGATGTAAACCAATCCAGGATCATGTTGTATGACTGATAGTAAGAGTAATCACATAGCCCATGCTTGCTGTGACAATTCCAAGCAAACCGCCAGCAACAACCTGTCAAACGGGAGCAAGAATCATCATAAAAAAAACGTTTCTTATCTTCAAAGTTTTCGGGTATCCTATACTCATGGATACACTATCCATTAAACAATTTCAAGGTCACAAACTAAAGCAATATAGACACCTGAAGAGGGGTGTGACCAAGAAGCTCTCGAAGTGGTCTGCTTTCAGCCAGAGGATGTTCAGCAGGGAGTTCATACACAATTTGATTCAAAACCTGACGAGCATCAAAATCCAATGTTAAATCAACCAAAATTTGAATAGGATACTCATGAAGCTCAATTTTACGAGAACACGTTCTTGGACAAAGTGTTGGAAACACAAAAAAATGAAGAAAAAGGTGGGGAAGGGCTAAAAGAACACTAGTAGAAGCAAAAATATCAGAACTTCAAACCTCAGCTTGGCGTCCAGCGTGTAATCTTACACCGGTTGCATCATACATCACCTGCCACCAAATTTTCTACATTAGAGATCTCCAATTGACATGTGCAACACCAAAAACAAGAAAACAAGAAATCTTTATCATTGTTTCTAAAATGTATCGTTTTAAAGTCCGTGTGCATACACATTTCAGCTGGCTGCAGTGCAGTCTTATTGAGTATTGAACTAGCATAATATAATATTCAATCCAAGCTCAAATGGTCTTCAGACTTAGGAAAAAGTGCAACAAATTAAGAGTAAAAATGGAAATCCCAAATGCTATCTGCGAAATGCTGCAGAAAGAAGTGAAGGATCTTACCACACATGCTAAGATCAATGCAATGGCAAAGAGTGATCCACCGATGCCTTCTTGGAACCCAATGGCTGTAGCAACAGCAGTAACAGTCGCAGAATGAGATGATGGCATTCCGCCGGATCCAAGAAGTTGCTTGAAATCCCATCTTCTTTCCTTGTACCTGCAAATCTATCAAGGTTTAAGAACTCTTAGGATAAACTAATAACACCAACAATCAAAAAGAAAAGAAGCAATTTCCCATTTCTACACAGAGGTTCATTTCCACATACCGATCTCACATGAATCAAATTACCATTGTAACATCAAAATATGGCCAATATTTTACAGGAATCAAATAACCATTTAAGCATGTTTTGATTAAAGATTACGTTTTTCTAATCAAGAACCAAGATATGGGCAAACCCACAATTTCAATTAACAAAATCTATGGCAGTACAATTCAAATCAAGAACTTTCTTTTGGGCACATCGAAAAGGTCAAATCAAGACTAAGACAATGCCGCGAACACGGAATCACCACAAGAACCCAAAATTGACGGATTGGGTCGGATCCAAATTCGGATAACTGTGTAAGAACGGAGAGAGAAAAGTACCAGGAGGTGAAGACCTTGATGAATTGGGCAATGGAGAAAGCTACGAGAGCAGAGAGGAGAGGGTAGTTGGTGAAGATTGAGGACGATGATGATGCCGCCGCCTCAACCATCGCGCTATTTTGCTTTATAATTCTTCGAACGAGACTGCAGATATTCTCAAAGGTAAAATCAAAACCCCAAATCTGAAATCTTTGATTGTTTGATTCGCGGGAGGAGAGGAGGGAAGGAGGGAGAGAGAGCGTGACGTGACAAATAGGGAGGACAGAGGACCGACTGATTCCACAACGATCTACGGAGTTTTAGGCCTTTGCGCCGTCGTTTTGCTTGAAAACAAAGGAAAGCGGTCAGAGCCTTTTAGGTGGCCGGAAATTCTAGGCTTCTAGGAAGACGTTCTGGAAAGCTAAAGAAGCAGCTACCAGACTTGTCTGGCGTTATTTTGGTATCTTTATAACCAACGGTCTTTGCCTCCCTCATTTTTTTTTTGAGTTTTTTTTTAACACATGACGGCAGCTTAATTTAATATTGAATTTATTATCTATGAAATTTGAACATAAAGTCTCTTACTTCTAAGAAAAATTGCACCAAATCGTAGTACTGAGTAACATCTTCTTTCTTGACTCTTGAGATATAATTTTTATTTATTTTTAAATGAATATGCTTCTTTGTTTGTGAAACATTTGGGACGAATATACCCGATTCCCAATGTGCCATAATACGGTTCCCTTTCTGATTCTTATCCAATAGATGATAAAAGATTGTCTTAAAAGTAAAACTTCATTTTTTTACGCAATACTTTTATATAATGATGATACATAAATTAACGTTAACATTATTCATGAAAAGTCTTATTTTTGAAAAAAATTCTTTAACGTTTCTCTAAACAAGTTTCATAAATTTGGGTTCCAATCACTTGAGGTGTAATCAAATTAAGATTTAAAAGAATTTTAAAAAACTTTAGAATCAGATGTTGTCAATTAGAATTTTAAAAACAATAAAATCATGGTGTAGTTAAATTCAAATTTAATATAATTTACAAAAACTCTAATATATTTTGTAAAAATTGACATTCGTCGTATCGTAATTCCATAAGATTATTCATATTTAACACCATCACGTGGTATAAACTTGAATGAGCCAACTAAAAGGCAAATTTTATTTTTTGGTGCAACTCCATATCCCTCTCGTCACGTGACTGATGGAGAGACGGGGATATACCCCATTTACACGGAAGATCTCTATTTCCCCTGTGTCTTGGTCATACGAGTGACACGGCACGGAAGCCTCTACCCAATAATCTTTCCACCCACAGGGAATGAAAGATATGGTAGCTTACTGCTTACCTGCCATAACTGAGTTTCCATAGCACTAGAAACGGCAAGAAATCATCAGTTCTGTGCTGGTTTGATAAAAACGAGTTGCTCTTTTTCTTCTGTACTTTGTTTATCCGATCCCTAACTGTATTCTAAGCAGCTTAGACAGCATTCTTCCCCACAAAATTGACCAGTTCCGCCTTCGCCGCGTCCATTACCACCTGGAAGTCTATACTTGTGTATCTTCCCCTGTGATGAAGATTTAGCATGTCAGCTCAAACTTGTTTCCAGTGAAGAACTTGATACCGTATAAAAGCGCATTGCCGAGAAAGTGGATCGAACACTTTAAATTGTGTCGAACCCTGCAAATCAAGTTTGTTTACGTACCAGAAGTGAGTTTTAGACCAGAATGTAGAAGGATAGGATGGACTTGCAATGCCATGCATTATCCTTGCAACAGCTCTGGGAGTGAATTTGGCCTGTGAATTGCTCTGCAGAAAGACCTGTCAATCCAAGAGGAGCCAATACATTAGAACTGCCAAGCACGAGCTGTCTCGAGTATATTAGGATCTGATCACATACGAAGGTTCTTACTTTTATATCTGCTCGCAAAAATCGGCTGCACATGTGAATGTTAAAGATATCAGCACACACAGTAGGAAATCTTGATGCCAAGTGTTTTAAGTTTCAACAACCAAAGATCATACCGACCTGGATTTACCCATCGTATTAGGGACTTCAGAATTGTCATCTCCATCGAAGTATTCGATAATTTTCTTTTGCAAACATTGTTTGTGTTGGGCATCACAACAACCTTGCGTCTTCTCGCAAGAGTTAACAGCAAAAACTGCCGCATTAAACATTGCGTCCAACTTCCGCACCTAAATCAAAAGCAGAACATATTATTTGTACAAGAGAAACACGTTGTATTTGTACTTCCTCCACTGTTGTTTACAGTGGACGTGTACTGAATTGATAAAAACGTTTAATGTGATAACAATTATCAATTACCTTGCAACTTTCAACCTCTGATAACCATTTTGTGAGATGTGCAGATAGAGAACAAAGACCTGCGGGGGCTTCGACGATTGTAAAACAGTAGGCTTGGTCCTTCAGTTCGTATGTTACTTCTCCTTTCAACTAAAATAACATAAAACGATAACTGTATGAACATTATGGTATCATTATGTAGGGGGCGGGGGATGACAACACAGTAAAACTTTTCACCTATAGAAGATAATAAAACACGGCAGCTTATCAAAAGCCCAATTATGAAAATCAACGGCAGGATGAGGTTTGAACAAATCTTACCAATAAAAAAGGGAAAATATACAAATGAAAACAAAAACCATAAAACAATTCACCCTTCGTTTTTCTGATTCCAACTCAAACAGTTAAGTTTTCTCAAAAATAAGATTTTCTTTTGAAGGACTTGAACCTTTAAAATTTGAAGATGATTGGATAGGACAGTAGCTGTAACTCCAATGCTATTTGCCACAGTCGGTATATCAAACACGTATTGTCCTTGCTTAGTCTCAGACCTGAAAATTTTCACTAAGCATAAGTTGTTTTGCCACATATTTCTTGGTGTAAAATCTTATTCAACTTCTTTGTGTAATCAAAACCACTGATTATACTCACTTTTTCAAAATTGCAGCAACAAGAGCATCTTTCCCTGCAAGTGAAGCTGGGGATGTCTGCATTAAGTACCGCAATATTCAACCATCAAGAGGGCAGTTTTTGTGACATTATAATTCAAAGTTAATCTTGGCGAAGTAGAAACCTCTAAACATGCTACCTACATTATGAAAATTCAAGGTGCAAGTCACATTTAACTCTGGAAGTAAATGCAAATACTGCACTTCACCCAACTCCAACTGCGTTAAAAGTGTGAGCATCACCTGCCAAAACAAATGCCAAGAATAGAACATTTTAGTGCATAGCTTCTGAAAGTCCTTGTAAGTGATTCTTCTATCTTCACTTAAAAATTTAGAATATTGAACTGAATTAGTAGCAGAGAAGGACCTCTTCTTTCATATCAAACTTGCGAGATGCAGTTTCTTTAACCAATGAACAAACTTTCCCATGCGAGTTCTCATCACTGGTGAATACTTGACAGAGGAATTTGTTTACCATATATTCATCCACACCATCACTGAGAAGTAAGAACACAATACATAAAGTCGTGAACCACTTCTAACCTATGAAAGCCATCGATAAAGGGAAAGTAATAGAAGATGATGCCATATTTAACTACCTATACATAAGACTGCGAAGTTTAAAATATGTGCTATCATCATAATAAAGATGGCAATGGGACAACCTCCCATCCCGCCCAGCTCGTCCAATTTCCTACATAATTTATCATTCATTTTGTTAACAAAACTAAGACAAGAAGCTTTTAGAAAAATACAGTGGTTTTGAAGAAACTTCCACCTGAACATACTCCTCCAAGCTTTCTGGCAAGGTGTAATGAATCACCTGAAAAAGATGCAATTTAGGACTTCCAGAAACAACTGGTAAACAATGGTACAATAAATCCAGACAGCATTTTGCGATGCAAATATATGCCAGCATTAAGTAAACATGCGAACATTTATGTTTATGCATGCAAATCGATCCTGACTTTGTCTTTCTTTTTGTGGTGGATACAAGTCATCTTTTTCTAGACTTTCTCAGAAGCCAGGAGCACAAGGCACGCGTAATATCACGATACCCCATCTGTATACTCCAAAGTTTATTATGCTTTTCATACACTAACCTAATAGACATTCAGTAGAGACACCAAATGTTGTCTTTCTCAGGTTACAGTTCAAGCGAAGACGATGCAATGAACAACACTAATTATGAGTTTTTCTGGAAACGAAAACAAAGTTATGAGTATATTTCTCTTACAGCACCAATATCCCTCTTGTCAAGGCCCATGCCAAAGGCCACAGTTGCAACAACCTTCCATCAAAACATACAAGTCAAGCATCCAAGAATTTGATATTTGAATTTGCTACATATGTAAAGGGAAAGAAAAAGAAACATATCTGTAACACAAAATTAAACGAGAAGAATATAGGTCTACGGAATGAGCAGAGTAATTTTCTTACCACTCGTATCTTGTTAGTGAAAAACAACTCCTGCACTCGACTACGATCTTTAGCAGGGATACCACTGTGGTAACTCTGGTTAGCATTTTACCATAACTTGTTAGGTTTTTATCGTTCCTCATCAATATTTAAATACAACTTGTGGATCATGCAACTGAGAAACATGGAAAACTAACCTTTGCAGAGATATTATTGTCGCATAAGTATCTGCTTATCATTTCAGTTTCAAACTGCAAAGTTAGAAAACAAGATTATTTTCCACTCAATGTCAAGAATGTAGGATTATATTCATCCATCCTAAATGAGTATCAAGAAAGAAGGCAAAATTAATTGCAAGAAGTGTTGGCAATCCTCAACCGCTAGTAGTTTAACAGTATTCCATTTCCCCTCCAATAATCTGAAGTTTGAGTCTTTCCTCATACAAGAAAGAAGGTTTTAAATATTGCCTCAGCTTGTTGAAAATGTTATCCTAGAACCACCTTAAAACTATCAAATACACTGTTACAAAACATCTTAAGGAAACAGGATACCAGACATTTGACTCAATGTGTACCTGAAATTTGCAGTAGATAATGATGCTCTGAACATCCTTGAACGAAGTTGACTTGATCAACATCAGCAGATCTTTCATTCTATTTAATTCAAAACAGATTCAGTTACATATGTAAGAAAACTGATAAAATGAAGGGGGAGAAAGAACTATTCAGACTTGCCTATTTCCACTCAATGACACTGAAAGTTGTAAATTATCCCTTAGTATTGCTTTTCGAATGAGATTAGTTGGAGGAATCTCTAAAGCAGACATGACAGAACCCAAAGTTGTGGCTGGGGCCGTAGCTGTCATAGCAAGAATGCAGTTGACATTGAGCTTGGCACGAAGAAAAGAAGCTCTAAGCCTCATATATGAGGGACGGAAGTTATGTGACCTGGAAAACCCTTCAAAATTATTTAAGGGGAATTACATGCCATAAGATATGAAATTCAGCTGGAAGGATGAGGACACTGTGGAGTAATAATCAAACTATAAAAGACATTAAAACAAGAAGACAATAGTTGGTGCAACAATCACTATTCACTTACCATTCTGAAACACAGTGAGCTTCATCCACCACAACAAGAGACACAACTGTGTTAGCGGAAAATATAGACAAGAATTCCGCATTCAAAAACCTCTCCGGCGAAACAAAAAGCACCTAAAATACAATCCACCAAACTTTAGCTCTCTGGAAACAATCCAGATAGAACAACTCATACACTATATGAGTAAACACTAGATGTAAAACATATTTTACATCCATTGGGGACAAATCATACTCAAATTTACTCAACAATATGTTGACATACCAACCTTTAACTCCCCTTGTTGAAGCAGCCTTATTGTCTCGGAAGCTTCTTCAGGTCTCTGAATAAACGAAAGGAAACAAATTACACCCACCTATTTGTATATGAGCAAAGAGAGACACAGACTGAGACCAAGAGCGCGGGGTATACCTGATTGCTACAAATAAGACCGCCACGAATCATATGAGGCAGCTGCTTAAGCTGGTCAATCATCAGTGCAATCAATGGACTGACAACCAAAGTTATCCCAGGTAAAATTAATGAGGGCAACTGATAACACAACGATTTGCCAGCACCCGTAGGCAAAACAAGCATTGTCGACTTCCCCTCAAGCACCATCTTGATTGCCTCCAACTGCCCATCTCGGAACAATTCATACCCATAAGTTAGCCTCAACAGTTTCACCAAATTCTCATCACTCGGATCATTTCTAGCCATCGAAACCGCCTCTTCAAACGATTCGGAATCAAATTTCGGTCTTTTACTGTCTTGCTTCCGAATCTGCTGTTCTGCAATAGCATCTGCTACCAACTCATCTTCTTCACCAATTGTCTCCCCATCATTTTCACCTACTGCTTTCAATTTCCTTTTCCCCTTTCTGTAAAATTTTCGACGACCCGACGAGCTGCTATTTCCTCTTCGGTTCACGAATTTGCGCTTCCCCCGATTCAGATTGAGCTTCACAAAGTTCCCTTCTGCCCCACTGCTTCGAAACTTCACAGGCGCCGAAGGCACATTGCCTCCAATCAAATTGAAACGTTTCTTCACAGCTATGGCCGAAACTCCAGACTTGGCAGCAGCCGCTTCGCGTTTTGGCTCTGGCGGTACCCGATTGGGGGCAGAAGAATCAGACCCGCCAATCGCAGCCGTTGGATCCGGCTTCGGCGCAGAAGAAGACAGCGGCGGCTCGTCGTCTTGGAAAGAATCGCAATCAATGGAGGTCCGTCGGATTTTGGAGAACGACGGTGACTGGAACAAGTGTCTGCCCTGTGGAGCGAGAAGGGTATCGCTGGAATCGACGGTCGGTATCGCGCGGGATGGATCGGACGGCCAGCGGCAGATTTGGTAGGGTAAATTGGGGAGGAGGAGAGGAGATGGATCGGGCGGCGGGTCGGGTCGGGTGGGCTCGGAAGAGGGAGTTTCGGGTTCGGAAATGGGTTTGGACTTAGACGAAGGTCTGTACCTAAGTCTCGATGTGCGGGAGGAGAGAATGCTAGGCTTTGGCTTTGGTGGCGGTGGCTTCCGATTTGGCGCCGGCTGTCGCTTTGGATTTGTCGGTGGCGGCTGTGGTGGTAATGAAGGTTTAGTGTGCCTTGGGGGAGTGGCAGAGATGTGAGAGCCGTCGGAGTCGGAATCGGATTCCATGGTGAATTTTGGTCGGAGAAAATTGATTGAATTTTCAAGTCCTTTACTTGATGATATGGTTTTCCCGCCATATTTTGAGCTTTTCTTTTTTTGCTATGGTTTCCCGCCATGGTTTAGATTCTCTCTTTCCCTTCTCATTTTATGTAATTTTAGGACTTTATGATTTTGGGTTAAGTCAAAGTGAAACAATAGGGTCCTTATAATATTTTTTCTTGAAACTCGTCAATGGCGAGAATTGAACTCACTTCAGTTCATCATCGGGTCATGGTCAAGCCGTGGAGATGAGAGGATAATGGTGTTTACGAAAAACTATGAATAATAATCAATCTATGAAAAGGTAAAACGAGAAGTTCCAGGTGAGAAGACTGCTAGCATCCCCTATTACTTTTGCTTCAGCAATATCTAGTAATAATAATCAAGGTATATTCTAAAACAATCATAATGAATATGAATGAATTGGGTTCTCGTACACACACTTACTCTAGTGGAGGAATTGAACCACATCGAACTTACTGATTCACTAACAAGGCCGGGGCAACCACAAACCTCCGATGCTCTCACCAATTATCGGCACCTAATGACACAGGAAAACTTTACAATTACGTCGCCAAAACATCGTGGATTCTTACAAACATATCGGAACCGATACAAACATTTGGCAAGTACCCCCAAACAGCCCCTTCAAACATAAAAAATAAAAAATAAAAAAACATTAAAATACAAGTACTCAGCACCATCTCCTCCATAAATATCGGCTGCACTGAACTGCTGAAGGGAGTGGCCAAAATGCACAGCGGGCGCTTTGAGCGGGATTAGAATGGAGACTATCACATTATAGTGCAGTTGCACTTCGATTCCAGCTTTGGAGGCTTCATGCCTTCTACCTTGGGAAGCCCTACATTCCGTTGCAAAGACTCGTCAACATTCTCATCGTTCTCAGTCTTAGTAGCAGGGAGCTCAGCATCTGTTTCCACCCGCTTTGGCTTGCCCTTTTGAGGTTTTAAAGAACGTCGACTAACAGTTCTGCCACGTGGTTCCTTTCTCTCAGGATTGGATTTCCCCAATATTGTAACCGTAGGGTGAAAACCTTCTAAAGGGACTGAGCTTTCCTTTTCCATCGCTATGGCTGCAGCCTCGTAGGCCAGATTGTGGACAATGGAGCTGCAGAAGAGTATTGTATCTGTTGCCTCTTCTAGTGTCAGGCTTCTTGCCTTTCTTCGACCTTGCGACTCAACCATTACGGTTGATTCCTCTTCTGAAAAAACATATAGGACTTGTCAGCTAATCACTATAATTCCATCTAAAAACTGAGAATGAGTAGAATACAATCCTGAGAGAACACAAATGCATATGAGAATGTAAGGTGGTCAGGAAGCGAAAACAAATACGGAATCATGCTTCTTTCAGAGGGAAAGATGAGTGACACACAGGACGAGGGAGAGCAAAATAGTCATACATTATTGTAATTCTAACTCATGAACTCCACACAATACTCACCACCCTCACCGAGAAAAATTTTTAAGTCAATAAAGTTTGTCAAACATTAAAAAAAAAAAAAGTCTCAACGCAATTTTAAATCATACCTAGGATGCCATATGCATTACTAGTGGTGTTGGTTTCTGGAACTGAAGGTGTCATATCACTGTCAGAAGGAATTGGAACTGAAGGCTCCTGACCTTCCCCAATCATGCTTTTTAATTCAAGGGAAGCATCACCGTACATTGAACAAGAGGCACTCTGAACACATTTTTCAGTTTCTATTTCTGATACTGTGATCAAAGAGCTGTGAGTAGCAGTCTCTTCGGCATCCACTCGGACAACACTTATGGTGTTTTCGTCGTTGGATGAATCTGGAGTTACAACTGAAGATTCAATATCTATGGAACTCCTTGCATTATTTTTCAATTCTTCACCATACTCATCTGAAGCACAATTTTCACATTTTGGAGATGGAGCTACAGAATTGTCCTCTAACAGAGTGCTAACTGCCTGACTCAACAATTCTGTGGTAGAAGCATCAAATCTTCCCCTGCTAGAACTGAACTCGGTATCATCTTCCTCAGCAACAGTTGTCCTGGAAGAAGCTGTAATAGTAACATCTGGTTCCGTACATTCTGAAGCTAGGAAGCGTTCCTGAGATGTTGTGTGCGCCACCTCTGTGACATCATATTCAACATTTCCCACAGTAACCTCAAAACCATTATCATGTTTGTTTGACGAAAGACCTAACGTTTGGCGAGCATGGTTTGGATCTCCATGGGATGATCCAATGCTTTGGGGTTTCATATTTGTGTCACTTGTGTGATTCTCCATGTCTGATTTCTTGCCACTCAACTGTCGCTGCACATGAGTCTCTGTTTGTCTAGCTGAGCCATAATCAACTGACGATGATGCAGAGAAACTATCCATGTCTGATTTCTTGCTGCTCAACTGTCGCTGCACACGAGTGTCTGTTTGTCTAGTTGAGCCAAAATCAACCGAAGATGATGCAGAGAAACTACCATGGCCAATGGAGCTTCTCATACTGTTTGAACTATCTCTAGCATATGACAGATTCTCATAAGGTATGGTTGTGGCTGTGAAAGTCCTGCCCTGAACAACAGACCCCTTGCTACTGCTTGTTCTCTTAAGCAGTATGGAAATGCCTGCACCTTCTGAAATGTCTGCCCTCATATTTGGATAGTTAGAATGATGCAAATTCTGACCCCCGGTGTCACTATTAGGTTGGCTGCAACCAACCGTTAGTGAAACCACCCCTTGCTTGTTGGCTAGTCCGTCCTCAACTCCCTCCTTCACTGGTCTAACAAGAGATTGTTCTTGTAAACAATTAGGGATTTGCTCACGATCAATATTTTGGCCTGGATTGACATTCTCTTCACCCTGGGAATTGTTTGGTTTTCCCAAATCAGAAACTTGTTGAGATCCAGGCACAACCACCATGGTTTCCAATACATCCAAAGGTTTTTCTTCTTCCACAATTCCGACAGACAAAGCTGGAGAATTTTCAGGAACTTCAGGTATCTCCAGCATCATGACAGTCAGAAGTTTATCTTTCCTACTGCACTCTGGACAAAATCTAATGTTACTTTCCACCCCATCAGAAACATAATACCTGCAACCACATTTAGGACAAGTTTCCATGTCTTCGAGATTATTGATTCCTGACAAATCACCCTTAACATGAGAATCTTCAGAGGTTGGACTGACTTCCATGATGTTATTGGGGTGACCATAATCTTCAGAGCGACTAGCTCCACACTCCACTGTACTGGTGACTCTATTGAAGTCACCGTGATGAATGTCACGTGAGCCATCATGGACATCATGCCTGGTGTCTTCATCTACTACATCCATCTTATCAAAGCCAAATACTTCTTCATGAACATCAGAGTATGGCACTTTCTCAGATTCACTGGCCATATCATCCTGGTTGTGATCACTCCCTTCCATATCATGTGCAACACTAGTACCCAGATCAGAACTTGCATTGCTGCTAGTTGTGACTGAGGAGTTCCTGGAAATCAGAGGACGATGCGCAGAGCTTGCTTTTCCAACATAGAAGGTGCTACTGGGAACGCTAGATAAGAGCGGCCGAAACATATTCTGGGGACCTTTCCGTTGATCCTGCACGGACATGGTAAGGCATTAATCCTATGATGTGGATTTCTATAACATGAATGGAGAAATCACAATGAGTGAAGTGCAAATGTAACATATTTATAACTACAGGATTCCAAGGTGTTACATTTCATCGAAAAGCACTAGATCATAATGCCAACCTAATAAATATTAAGAGAGAGAGAGTGAGAGAGAGAGAGAGAGAGGAATATTATAATAATTCAGAGCAGTTCCAATTTTCAGTATTTTTTTATAACTTGGTTAAATCCAATGTATTGAAGTAGGAAAGAAACACACACCTAAGAGACCTTGAATTGAAACCTGGAGAAAACATTAGCAGGAACATGTTCGAAAATTGTACAAAATTATATTGCTAAGTCATTGCATAAGAACTTTAGCAAACTATCCCTACTTTCAAATAATTGCCTTTCATCGGATAATAAAATAATTATTTATCATAATGGATGCAATTTAATGCACTAGACCATAAAGTACCATTTGCCGAAGGGCGGAATCAAAGGATCTTTTTGGAGCAGAAGATGAGGACACCACTTTGGCTGGCCTCTTTGAGAAGGCCACAGCTCTGTTGTTTGATAAAGTACCAACTCTTCTTGAAGTCGATCGGTCCAAACTACCCACGGGAAGAGATTGTAGAGAGTCTAGATCATCATCAATGGAAGATGCTATAGAACCTTTGCTGTGAGAACTAAATGGGTCTCGATCATGACTATGAGATGAACTGACACTTCTCGAAGCAGTTGGAGACATTGATTGCCTTCTGTAGTTGGAGGAATTGTCCCTACCATTTCTAGATGCTGGTGAGGAACCCCTCACATATGTTGCCGGACGATCAGCAAGAGAAGTACGAAGGTTGGGAGGTGCATCACAGGAGAAGCCTGGAATATTGGTTTGCCATGCTCTTATTTTAGGTGAAGCAGATTTCCCTCGACTTGTCTTTACTGGGGAAGTTCCTCTCATCCCAGGTGAAGCCCCACTACTGCTGGACCCAGTGCTCGTCCTCCGTGGTGGTGGGGTAGACGACCTTGGAGGAGGTGTTGGGGATTTACTTGGGGGAGTAGATGGTCTCTGTGAAGGAGTAGATGGTTTCTGTGATGGAGAAGATGGTCTCCATGATGGGGTAGCATGACGTAGACTTGGGGTTGGACTGGAATGGCGTACTGGTGATGACCGTCCCCTTGATTGGATTGTACTATTCCCCGAACGAGGAGATGGGCTTAAGCGATTAGGACTAGCACTACCCCTGCTACTTCGGTAACTCTTCTCCATCTGAAAATAAAGCAAGTATGATGTAAAATATATGGAAAATAATGATATCGGCATAATGTTTTAAGGAAACATCTATGAGATGATAACTAACAATATCAAGTCCCATAAAAGTGATTTGACCCCCTACCGTGGATGATCTTGATATAGAAATAGGTTGACTTCGAGGTCTGCCCCTCGGTGGTGCATTAACCGGTGGCGGTTCATCATCCAATGAAGGAAAAAGAGGGGTATCGGGAGGCGTTACTAACCTTTGAAATTTAAACACCATATCTTCCGTCAGTACAAAGACAGAAACAGGACTGACACTTAAAAAAATCGCTAAAGGAACAAACATATTGATCATTTAGTTTCAGTGAATAAATGGACAAATTTCAAGCAGTAAAACTTTCAGCTTTGTGACAGAATCGTTTAAATTCTCAGCCAGTTAGGATGCAAGAATCAAAATATGCATGTAAAAAAAACACCCTCTTAGTTTGCGAGATCATTTTGGCACCCAAAAAGTCACTTCCACACTCTTCTATTTTCTCACACATGAGGAGTTCACAAGGTTTTAAAGTTGTTTTTGGAGTGCCAAAATCATCTCCCAATTTTTTTAGGGAAATAATTTCTGCTTTTTTGTCATCTGACAAAATAAATTATTCTGGTTCACTGAACAATTCCTAGTCTTTAAGGTAGGACGCTTGTCTTACAATTTACAACCAGGATGTATCACGGGCTTACAATGTAAAACGTTTACAAATTGATCCTATTTGCAATTTAATCATGTCTTTAGTACTTAAGAGTGCAAAACATATCGTAAAACTAGAAATATAGCAACGATAAATTAAGGTATCAAACAAAGAAAAAGTATAATTCACCAGTCATAGTCATTTTTCTCCCCCTCCACATTAAACAGGTCGCTACTCTCTCCACACGTCGGAATGGTGATTCCAAGCTTCACGCCCGAAAATTGCCTCAATTTTGTATCTGTAAGATCAAAAACATAAATGATCCCTGTCAACCCTGTCACCCAAGACAAAATCCTGAACTTTACACTTCCTAGCAAATGATATAAGGAATGGCATCTTACAGAATGTGTCCTCAAGATCATCCGACGACTGAAGCAAGAAATCCTCTTTTTCTCGGGTCTGCATTTCGTTGAACAAGGCAAGATCTTCATCTTTGTCTTTCAAAAACACTCCGCTTTCAAAACTTTGACCCCGTCTGTGAGGGTTCCCTCTTGGCTCTCGTCCAGGAGAGCACCTCAATGACGGCGAAGGAGGCATCTCTCACAACCAAAAACTACACAATCAAAACACACACCCCAACCGCTCCATACAACGCAAATTGAACCAGTAACCCACCATATACACCTAGCTAGTACTCACAATGATAATATTTTGAGCAACCAAACTCGTTCACAATTCGCCAGCAACACGAAATGCACCAAACTAATTTAATTCCAATTCCCACAACTCAATACCAGTGGGAATCATACATGCCGGGTCCAAGTCAACTCAAAGCCCAAATAGTATCCAAAATTCAATACAAAACTGCATAAATTAACGCAGCAACTGAAACAACCGTACCAGTCGCAATGCAGAGGCGCAACGTCGACGTACGTAATCCAATCAAATTACGACCCTCATCGTGTACCAAAGTCTCAAAACCCTAGATTCTGCCATTTGAAGACACCAAAACAGAGAAACCACCGCACCCGCCACCAGAAACCTAATTCCAACTCCAATTCACCTCCCACCAACCACTCCACGCCGCCACTGAACCCGAATTCACACCGCCATTGACAAAACCACTTCCGGTGCTTCCACAACTCTACTCACTGACAAAAAAGCCCTCCCCTGCGATCCCGAGAACTCGAAGCTCGACAGCAGAGAGCTGGAAGATGGCAATCGCAACGCGACGAATGCCGTATGAGGCAGTCGGATCTAAAGCATTTAATGCTTTGCCTGCGCGCGTACGGATCGGAAGACGAAAGCGGTAACGGATCGGTGCGGCAGGAAAAGGAAAGTGGAATTCTCAGGAATTCTTCCCTCTCCTCCGAGAAAATTTATACGGTGCGAGTCTGCGAGAATGGAAGTGGAAAAACTTAAAATATAAAAAATAAATAAAACTGTGGTTTTGTTGTCGTCTGGATTTTTGCTTTGTTTCCTCCACAACAAAGCTTTCGTTTTCTCTTTTTTGCTTCTTCAGTTTTCTCTTTGCTTTTTTTTTTTTTTTTTTTCGTGATTTTCTTTCTGTCAATTGCACTTTCTCTGCTTCTTGTTAAATATTTACGAGCGTTGCCACCGCCGTTTATGGCAAGCTGTCTCTGCTGATCTTTAACCTTTCGTTTTCTTTAGGTTTTACTTCTCACATACCGCTTAATCATTTATATCCGTTGATCTTCTTCAATTCATCCGATTGGACGGTCGAAAATTAAAAATATGTGTGAAAAATAAAATGAGGTGTGTGGATATCACACCCCTTGCTTTATCGCTTTTGTCAGGTATTCACAACATTTGTTAATTTCGTTTTGAGTAAATTGTAGCAATTATTTCTTAACTTTAACTCAATTTGAGCAATAGTCCCTCAATTAAAAATTCATTACCATTGGTCCATCGACTCATCAAAGCATGCAGTTATGGTTCCTCAACTTTAATCCAAATGGAGAAATAGTCCTTTAACTTTAACCCAATTGGAGCAATGATCTCTCAACTTTAATCAAATTGTACCAATGGTCCTTTCAACATAATTCATTTTGACAAAATTCTGACGAAGTTGACAAAAAAAACCGTAGCTACACGTTTTGATGAGTTGTGGGACTCAAATTGTAGCAACGGTCCTTCAAACACAACTCATTTTGATAAAATTCTGACGAAGTTAATGAAAATGACCATAGCTATACATTTTGATGAGTTGAGGGACCAATGATAATAGATTTTTAGTTGAGGGACAATTACTCCAATTTGATTAAAGTTGAGGGACCATTACTACAATTTACTCTTTCATTTTCATACAGATTTTGTATTCAATTTTCCTAATTAAAATTGGGATCTAGAGTGCCTAAATACATAGAAATTGTCGTTTTTTTTTATCGAACAAATGATATTATCTACACTAAAAGATGGTAGAGTGAGCTAAGCCTCACAATAGGCTTGCCATAATAATATGGTAATTCGTTTTTGGCGAAAATCGAACATAAGACCTGTCATTTACGAGTGAAGGAAAATACCACTAGACCGCAATACTAAGTGGTACGTATCTAAACAAAAATTACACAATGTATCAACATATTAATTTGTACACAATTTGGATTACATAACATACCAATAATGTACCAAATTATTGGTAAGTTACATTTAATATATATATATATATATATATATATCTCTCTACTATTAGAAAATATACATATATATATATATGCATGCATACGTATAATATCATTTAGACTTTTGGAGTACATTGGTACGTTTAGAATAACACTGTTTGCCTGCACATCCAATTCAACTTTTTTTATAAGTAAAAATTTAAATCAATTATTCTCACCGAATAAATAAATAAATTTTCCTACCAAATCTATTTATGCAGGTATTTTGACTCATCGCATTATTCTGGTGGATTTACGATTATACGATGAGCATAGATTATAGTGTATATACACTTCATAGGTTTTATTAATTTTTGGTGTCTCAGCTCCAATAATCAACTTATTTCCATACTTCCCACACAATCCCATACTAGTAGATTGTACTCTAATTTTAATTTCAACTTCGACTTATTAAACATTATTTTGCATTTTTTATATGGATACTTAACTCCTCAGTAATATAAATCATTATCCGACACGTATTAAAAATATCTCATTAAAATATAAATGTAAAGTTATACATATTTGTTAAAGGAACTCTTATTAGCACTCCAAAAATCTTATTCTACACTTTTCATAAGTGTAATTTTCTTACTAATTATAGAATGTTTGAAGTGAAAAATGACATTTTTGGAGTGCCAATAACAATTTCCTTTGTTAAACTGTGCAAATAGGAATGGATTCTTATATGTAACAAATCAAGTATTTTCTTTTTGCCATAACAGACAACTCATACGTTATATGTCAGTTTCCTTACGCTTCGTTAAGTCTATAAGTTTAGTGGCAATAATGAACTGCACTATCAATTCGCTTAGCTTTCTTAACATATCTAGATGATATAAGTTACTAACCTTTCAATAAAGCCATCAAGCATACATTTCACGAAGTTCAGTTTCCTGATTGTCTCACATAGCGTAACCTTTATTTTTTCTTTTTTTGTTAATCACTTGCCATTATACAAAATTATAATTGAGAAATTATGAAATTCCCTCTCATAACAAGTGATGCTGATAATCACATTAGATAATGAGCTTGTTAAGTTTGGATAATCTATAAGTGTCAATGATGGATTCAATTAAACCCTAAATAAAGACAGTGGGAGTGGGACAGCGATGGAATAAGATAAAAAGGCGATGTAACAACAACCACATGTTAATGTTATGTCATGAATCTGTGCACTAATGGAAAGGTAGAGAATGACGTCGTTTTAATTGGTAGGTGATGGAGAAATAAAACTTAGAAGCCTTCACTGTAATCATAACCATTATTTTTAATTTTTTAATTTTTTTTAAGTACATCAATATTTTTACACTAAGGGGATGAAGAGTTTAGCTAAGTCACACAATGGACAGTCTAATTTGGTATTGAATTCATCATTCACGAGATTCGAACTTAAGACCTCTTACTTCAAAGTGAAGAGGAATACAACCAGACCGTAATACCGAATACCTATTTGTTTTTCTTTTTATATTCAATGTATGGCTTTCAACAAATCTTATATCAATATTTGATGTCAAAAAATGGTTGTGTTTCAACCCACCTAAAATAAATTATTATGGTAACAAATTAAAATCGTCGAGAAAAATCACAACCGTAATGCAGTTTTGTTTTATTCCGTCTTTGAAAAAAATTATTAAATAATTAATAGTAAATTCGAACTTGTTTAGCAGAACGACCTGAGAAAATTATAATATATTACTTGAATTATATGAGAGGAATAACAACTTGAATTAGCATTAAAGTAATAAACAACTTGAATTAGCATTAAAGTAAAGGAAAAGTAATGAATAACTTGAAGAAGAATATATTAAATAGGGTTCTTGTACAATGTTCTAAATAACATTACGCGCTATTGACCGGCGAGCTGGAACCTAGTGCCTAGGCAGCTAAGCGGAAACCTAGGCAGACTAGGTGAATTTAGTTAAATTTATTATAGTAACATATAAATAGGTCTCTACTTATACTCTAGAAAAAACTATACTTGTATTGAGAATTTGGGGAAGTTAAAACTTAAAACATCATGGCATTGACGTCATCACATACTAATGCAACAAAAATAAGAAAAACCCAAAATGCAAAACCAAATTTGAAAATTCAGTAATTCATAATCTAAAATTGACACAAATTAATCAATTATTCAATGAATCAATATATGTGAATGGGTCGTGGAGAGAGACATGGAGAAAAGAAACACGAAATGGCGAGAGAAATAATATGGGTTATTTTTTGGGTAGGTTCCCACAACACCCTTTTAACTTAATTAAAAAACAACAGAACCCTAAACCTCAAACCTCTTAGTCACTGCCTAACCACCGCCTAACCCACCTAGACCTCCTAGCACGTCATGGCTGCCTAGCCCTTATCCGATTTTCCTCTACGTTTTGGCTTAAATTGCATCGGTCTTTCACCGCCTAGCCTAGGTGCCGCCTATTTTAGAATAGCGTTCTTGTATGATTAGGCCAAATTTTAAATAGTTTTTTTTGGTGATTATATTTTTTGAGATGGCATACAACGTTCCACAAAAATGTAAAGAGATGGAGACATATGAATTGGTAGTATCCAGCCGTGTATTTTACTGTATATTATTATATACAATATACAAGTTATAATGCGTCTGCAGTATACGTGACACATATAAGCTCCAAATAATTGAATCAGAAAACCGAAGTATCTAACTAATGTACACCTTATTCAACAAAACAAATATAAATATAATAACGTGTGCGTATATATTTATTTTTTTCCCCAAAGATCGCACTGAAAATTTTAATTTTCTCCAAATATGGTGCTATTTACTCATATGTTTTTATACACAAAATAAATTCTGTAATTTAAATAACTATTTGGTTGAAAAATTAAAATGAATTAATATACTAATATTACCTGTTCCTGATGCAACCAAAGATCCAAAACTCAGTTCAACTCAAATCCTCACTTTCCTTTTCCAACCACACGTGAACTTGATGTTCACGATATTCGTTGACGTTTACGTTTGTGTTACTATTGACTTTCTACCAACCCTTTTGTTACTATTTACTTAACACCGACACGGTGCGTTTTACTTTTGAAGATTCTTCTGGAAGAGCAAGCGAAACGCCGCCGTTGCGCATCACTCACTCTACAACGTTCTAAAACGGTAAAACACAAACCCTGCACCCGCGCACCGCCACAACTAACATCTCCATGTTGGCGGCTCTACGATCTCGGTCACTCTCTCTCTCGTTTTCTTCTTCCTCGTCGCTCCTTCGACAATGGAAGCTAGGGTTTCCGGCCGCGTACTCTACGTTCGCCGGCAGAGGCCTCCTCGACCTCCAAGAGGTCGAGAAGGTTCTCAGCGACGTGAAGGCAGACGACGTGAAGGTCATACCGGCGGGTAAGCACTGCGGGTGGGCGGATTTCATGGTCCTTGCTACCGGAAGATCCACGTGGCACGTCAAGAACATCGCTCAAGCCCTAATTTACAAGGCAGGTCCGAATTTCTTTCTAATTTCAATTCCTAATTTGTGTTTGGTTGTCGAGAATCGAAGGGAAACGGAAGAGAGTGAAACGCTGAGTCTTATTGCGTACTGACTAGAAAAAAGGAGGGAAATATTATCATCTGTTTGGTTGCCTAGAAAATTTGAGTTTGGGTTTTCCTAGTTGACAGGGAAAAGGGTAATATGCAATTCTTTTTGTTATTTAGATTGCTGCTTGATGTTAACTGGGCCTTGTTGTCTTGTGTGTGTTTATATGAGCAGTCTAAGCAAAAGCAGCAAGGAGCTGAGCGGCTAGTGCTTCCCAGTGTGGAAGGGCAAGAGGGAGGAAAGTGGATTGTCATTGACTCTGGTATGTTCTGCTCTTTGTAGGATCTTTGTTTTTGGTTGTCGAAAAGTAGTTTTGATTACGTATATACTCTTGTTATGGTATGTTTGGTTTTTTTGCATAAACCCGCCACAATATTCCTGGAAAACTGAAAGCAATTTCCAGTAGTGATACGAGGGCTCAGAGTTTCCGTAGTGTGTTTTGACTAAATTATTGAAGGGTAATGCTAGAGAGACCAACTATCTCGACCAAATTCTGTAAACCATATGACGTGGTTGTTGATGATTGGATTATTACTTAACTGCTGATTAACGAGCTTATTTTCATTGGTGACACATCACATGGAATTATACAAATGGTAGTAGAACATATGAATCTTGTACTTCTGCGTTTGCCATTACATGCCTCATTGATATTGTTAGTTCATTTCTCTTTGGGTTTTAATATTTGGTTTCTTTATTTATTTAGGCAAAGTGATAGTTCATGCTCTTGATGAGAACGCTAGAGCTTACTACAATTTGGAGGCTCTTTGGACCTCGAAGAAGTCGGAAAAAGAAACATTGGAGGTGAATTGCAGTACATACTTTGAATCGTGGTACTTCGTTATGCTACCCAACCAATGGGCACTACTGGAATATTATCAATGTTTCTGGGAGATCAGATCACCTAAGCACTTTTTCACTAGGTTTAAGCTGTCGTTAATCTAACCAAATATCTCAGTCAGCTTTACAGGTACACAAGCCATACAGTAACTTAAATTTATCTTAGAGCAAGTTTGACGGATGGAAAAGTGATTTTGGTTAGTTGAAATTTGCATGATGGTTTTTAAACTAATTTTTGTGGTAATTCAGGTTATCAATTTTTCAGAAGGTCTTGTACCAAAAATGAAAAGAAAAGAAAAAGAAATTCTCGTGTTGTTTTAGTTATCAGTGTCTTGAAATCAGTTGACATAAATAGATTATTTCTACATATTTACAAGTCAATTAGTTTCTTAGGGTCTTCTGACGTTGCAAAACTAGAAGTAAAGATCCGATATGGCTGGCTGAAGCTAGTGCTCGTCGTGGACTTTAGAGGAATACTGTTGTCCAGCCATGTTAAAATTCTGCTAGTTTTTTGATATTTTGTTCATTTGTTCAGTTAACATTACTGAATTGGTAACCTATGTCCTTACTCTCACGCAGATGCAAAGTTCTTGCATGCATAATTCCTCTTAATTTCTTGTTTTTTGATTTGTTTAGGATTTGGATAAGGCTTTTGTGAAGATTCGTCCGAAGAACAACTCCAAGAGGAAACCAACAATGAAACGGGCATAATCATCGATTTTCAGATGTACAAGAACCTTCGCCAATTTATCTTTAGCATTATCAAGCTCCATGCTTCTTCTAAATGTACATTCTGGTTGCTTATCTAGTTGAAATTTTCGTGGTGTTAGACTTAGACATTTGCACTGAAGACGTCATCTCTGATGTTTAGTAGGGCATCGGGTGGGTTGGGGTTGAGCTTCAACCCGTGGCAAAAACCTGTTTTAGATCTTGTATCGAGTTTTAATACAAGCAATATTAAGAGGAGAGAATGTACTTGTATTGCCAGATTTCATAAATTTCTCTTTTTTTCATTGATAACAACCGCAAACGAAGTTTAATGTTTGAATATAACAACGACAGAAGCTCCATAATGAAACTAGGTTGGATAGTGGTCGGTTCAGAAAAACAACTTACATGACACAATTACGCTGTTGTATAACATTTTGCGTCCGTGAAATTAAGTCCCCCTGATTTTGGGCCGTTGATGGACTAAATCCGGTCTACGTCCTTCAAAGATCATAACCCAGACATCTGTCGTTATACTACCAAAAGCCCAGATGACATTTGGGCCCAACAAACTGTTGCTACAGCCCATTGGATTTTATTTCTGTTACTCTCTTCTTCTTCCGTCAAGTGACTTTCCGCATGGAAAATACCAATTTCTTCGCCTAATCATCCGCGTTCAACCACAATATTACCATCCTGCCCCTCCCCCTCATCATTGTCATCTATGGCTTCATGGTAATTAAATGCAAAAGCAGCCCCACTCGTCAATCCCAGCAGCCACTTCGTAAGAAACAGCTCAAGCTTTGCTTCCATCGCCACTGCCGGAGTTCCCAAAGCATTTCAACGCAGAACACAACCTCACCAAAACGCCTTCGTTTTATAAAAGCCGATCGCCAATTCCTCGCATTTCGAGCTTCTCATTTCTCCCTTTGCATTTTCCAATTCTCCAGAGCTCCCATGGCTTCCATATCTGCATCAAACGTCGTCGCTGTAAAATCCGCCGTTAAATTCGAAGCTACCACAGACGGCAGGGCCTGCCAGTTCAAGCAATGGACTTCGATTGGTGGCGCAACCGTATGGGGTCGGAGCATTGGGCTTCAGTACAAATCCAAGCGCTCCTCCACTTCCCCAGGTAATTCGAATTCCAATTAGTCATCGAAACGATTTGTTTAGTTTTGATTTAGGATGATTAGGGATTTAGAGAATGTAGAAATCGGAAAGTAGTTGGTAATGTTATGTAAGAATTTTGGAAATTGAAATGAAAATTATAATTTGATGGTGATGGTGATGGCACGTGACAGGTTACGTGAGGGCTCAGGTGGCGACGCTGGAGCAAGCGACCACCGGGGAGGCCAGAAGTGTGGAGGGTCCGGTGGTGGTGGTGACCGGAGCTTCTAGAGGCATCGGCAGAGCTATTGCTGTGTCTTTGGGCAAAGCTGGTTGCAGGGTTAGTTTTTTGTGTAATGTTCTTTGTTTCTGTATTCTGGGTTTTGGTTGTTGATGGCGAATTGATGATTGTGTGCGGACAGGTCCTTGTTAACTACGCTAGGTCGTCGAAGGAGGCTGAAGAGGTCTCCAAAGAGGTACAGTCAAATCATCTATGCAAATCATACGAATAAGTCTTGCTGACTTGAAATTCGGACTAAATTTGTGTGCTATGATTGTTGGGTTTATTTACGAGTGATAGAGCGATATTGAATGAGGGTAGTGTTCTTTCAGATTGAGGCGTTCGGTGGACAAGCTATTACTTTTGGAGGGGATGTTTCGAAAGAAGAAGATGTTGAGGCGATGCTCAAAACTGTACGCAAATGTTCCTTCTTATGATTAATTGGGTTGTTTTGGCATGATTATGCTAGTTTGGTGATGTGGTTAATGATTTTGCATCTGCAGGCGGTTGATGCTTGGGGAACTGTTGATGTACTGATAAACAATGCAGGTTATTGCAAATTTCACTGGCTTTTTGTCTAATGTCCAATTTCAAACATGATCGTCATTTGTCCAACTTTTATACCATGGTTTCAGGAATTACCAGGGATGGTCTGTTGATGAGAATGAAATTAAAACAATGGCAGGAGGTCATTGATCTAAATCTTACCGGTGTATATCTATGTACCCAGGTATGTATTTCGAATTTTCGTTTTTCATGGAAATGTTACTTGACTTCAATGTGGAACTGAGGAACTTCACTTTTTCAGGCAGCAGCCAAAATCATGATGAAGAAGAAGAAGGTGAATACCATTCCTTTCAAAAGGAGTATCCCCGCCCTTTTCGTCTAATGTCTTATCTCAGTCGAATAATTCTTCTTGCAGGGAAGGATTATCAATATAGCATCCGTTGTTGGTCTAGTTGGAAATGTTGGACAAGCCAACTACAGTGCTGCAAAAGCAGGAGTAATTGGCCTGACCAAGTCTGTTGCTAAGGAGTATTCAAGCAGACACATTAATGTGAGTATTCCAAGATTCTTTTATTTTGTTCTACTAATCAGACACATCCCATGACGGTGTTAAATCTGGATGATGGATTGAATCGTAAACAATGAATTTCCTTCAGGTTAATGCTGTTGCTCCAGGCTTTATCGCATCAGACATGACTGCCAAGCTAGGGGATGACATTGAGAAGAAAATTTTACAGACTATTCCATTAGGTGAGGCTGGGGAAACTCTACCTATTCAAGTCAAGTATGTTACAATAATAGCTGATAATAGTTTGCTGAATTTTTTTCATACTGGCTGTGATTGCAGGTAGATATGGCCAACCCGAAGAAGTTGCTGGACTGGTGGAATTCTTGGCCCTTAGTCCTGCAGCCAGTTACATGACCGGACAGGTATAAAATACATATCAGCTTTGGAATAATTGTTGTACTCTTTGGACTCGAATCTTTCTGATAGTTACTTAAATGTGACTTGTTATGGTCTGTGAAATGGGATGCAGTATGTTTCACCTATCTTGGACCTATGATAAATTTGACTTGGACTCAAGTTGAAGTTTCATAGACGGTTTAACTATTTAGTTTGAATGATGGAATCTAAATATATTTGTTTTTCGGATAAGTTTAGCCTCGACAAAAGTTCTTTAGTTATCAAGTTAATGCGTTTCTCTTCAAGATGATTTATTGAAGAGATAAATGAAGGAGATTTTTGGATCATTGGAATGGAAGTGTATCACATTTTGGACAATTGAACCCAGATCGCAGATCACAAGGGCAGTCGTGCCTACTGTGGTGACTGTTGCAATTAAGGAGCTTTTGTGGGGAGCCACTTAGTACTACGATCTAGTAGTATTCCTCTTTACTTGTAAGTGAGAGGTCTTAGGTTCGGTTCTTGCCCAAGGCGAATTTGAACCACATTATTGTTATAGCCCAAAGGCTAAGCACATCCCCTCCCCAGTGGCAATGATATCGTTTGTTCAAAAAAAAAAAAGGGAGCTTTTGTGGGGATGTTCATCGGGAGCCCAAAACTATTGTGTTAGAAACCCCTTCTTGCAATTCTTTTATCGATGCTTCTTATAATTAGCGAAGGTGATGTCATTACCTTGATCTTCCTGGCCTTTATACATTTATCATTTGACAACAATCTACTTCTCTAATTTTGCACCGGTGACCATAACACGCCTTTCTTGCAGGTTCTCACCATTGATGGAGGCATGGTGATGTAGGTCTACTATACTGCCGGTCTCAGAGAAGTGTGTTAGAGCCTTTGAGCTTCAGAGTTCCGACTATGAGATGGAATCAGCAGATTCTATTATGACAGTAAAAGTTCATGTGAAAGCTCATCAAATTACAGGTCTTTCGCTTTAAGTTAGTTCAACAACAAATTTTACTGCAAGTTTTGATAAAATTTCAATTTTAGCTTATTAATGGCACTAAAAAGAGCTCTGTACGATGACCTGTTTGTGGAATGTGTGCTAAAACGGATCATGACACCGAATTCAGACGATGTATCGCCTGCGAAACTACGCACTCCGTATTTAGCGTATGTATCGCCTGCGAAACTACGTACTCCGTATATTAACCGTCCCTTTGTTTGTAGTTTTTGTGGGGGATTTGTTAATTGGAATTTACACGATGGATGGTTTAAAATTGCAATGCTTTTAATCATCAATTATAGAGTTCATACGGTACAACAGAATATCCATTTGACAACTAATTAATCCAGGTAATTACTTGACATTTATTTATAGTTTATAACGCAGGAAAAACTCCTCAACAATATAAAATGGTCCCCAAAAAGTTGTACAAAATAATTATACAAGTCACACCCCTGACCTAAAAAGTTTACAAGGCTATAAATTCTAGATCTCTAGAGTGACATGTGGTGTACCAATTTGTGTTTTGGGTACACTGAAAAGTTTCTCATGAATGGGGACACGTGAAGACGCCTCTTTTGTTTGGATGTAAGCTTTAACGGGGATGGTCAAAAAGATCATTGTTATAACAAGTTCAGAGATTAATACTCCTATATTTTCAGTTCGGGAACTGCAGTATGCACATGTTCAGATGTCTGAGTAAACTAACATAAAAAGCTGTTAACGAGATAAAACACAGGAACTAATCTTGCCAAATTTAAGAAAAGGACGAAAATGAAAATTCAAGAAGTAAAACATAATATTTAATCCACATGAAATGATGTAGTATTGAACTTTCATGGACCACTTAATTACGAGTTTGAATTGTACAATACATACATGAGGAACATCTTTAGATCACCAATACTAGAATATACTAATTGAAGTGTATTACATTATGGACCACCGTAGCTTTGAGAATGACTTGTATGAAACGAATTCACCGTCATTGTAGAATTCTGACCAGTAATATTTTGTTATACGTAAGTTTTTTTCCCTACATGGCTTGATATAATTAGACTAAGATAACACGTGG
The DNA here is from genome assembly GCA_024362995.1 of Heteromeles arbutifolia. Classification (NCBI taxonomy): domain Eukaryota; kingdom Viridiplantae; phylum Streptophyta; class Magnoliopsida; order Rosales; family Rosaceae; genus Heteromeles; species Heteromeles arbutifolia. The sequence continues at coordinate 30,380,260 of JANCRC010000006.1, forward strand.
CTGTGAACCTATTCTATACAAATTACTCTTCCTTACTCTTAAGCAATGTTTAAAATATCTACGAAATTGTCGTTATTTTTGTCGAAATATCTAAAAAATTAAGGATCAATCTAGAGAAATAGGGTGAAATACAAACTTCACCTTAATATCGGCGAGATATTGGGAAATTTATGAGTATCGACGATATTTAACTACAGAAAATTGGCCCAAATCTATTGCAGATTTTGAATTTTTTTGAGAAATTTTCTCTAACTTTGACTAAATTTGAATGAGTTGATATACTCAACCCATAGTAATTTGTCATAATTTCCATTGAAAGTAACCAATATTAATATATCCACCGATATTTTCTATTATACCGATATTTTAAACACGGCTCTTAAGGCAACAATTGAATCAAAGGTTTATGTAGTACAACTCTATATGCAAATGAATAATTGTTTAATTTTAGGCTTGGAAGCATAAAAGATAAGAATATTACGTGTTAGGATTCCAAAAATTGAGATCCGAATATCCGACCGCCGTCGAAACTGGAAAGGGTTAGTAGCAATTAGCAAAAGCTTATGAAACACAAATACCCACTTATTATTATTAAACCTTGATTTGTTGACTTCCATGTTTCTTCACCCATATTATTATTATTATTATTTAAGAGACTCAACAACCGTATGAATTGTGATTTGTGGCCACCAATGGTTTACCAAAAAATAAGAAAAGTGAACTACCGTGTAAAACACACAACAAACATGAATAAGTTCATGATTAGCTCGAATGACAAGGAATGAGTAGATGAGTTATAATTAAGTTAGAGTTTCGATGTTATCGAAATTATTAAAAAAAATTTAAATTTGAGTTAGGTTAAGAGTTCAACCGTCTTCTATATACATGAAAGAAATTTTGACAAACAACGAACATTTACGTTGATATATTACATTGTATTTGTGTGAGTGAAATATAAAATTGCATTTAATCACGTTTAGTTGAGACTGAATATCGCTAAAACAAATTAATTATGGTTAGGATCTCTAAGGCTCCACCCACGAGGATTTCCTTCTACTTTTCATCCACCTCACTTAAAGCTACTCACTCACCTTCAAAAGCAGGTCACCTTCTATCCACTCACTCTCTCTCTCTCTCTCTCTCTCTCTCTGTGTATATGATTAACCGAAGCTAAGACTCTTCCCCAACAGTTTTGGAGGCCAATAATTTCAAGTTTCGACCTTTTATTTCTGCTTCTCTCTCTTACCTTGTTCCTGCAACTGGGTTTTGATTTCTATGGAGACCTCAGCACTCCCCACCCCAACACTCCCAACATTCTTCTCCATCTTTCTCCTCATCTACCTCTCCGCTTATTTCCTACTTTTCCGCAACTGGGGCCCAAAACACCGACCAGAAGCTTCAAGCTGCCTAATCTCTTTATCCCACGGCTCCGCAGCTGCCGCCATGGCCGCCCACGCAATCCTCCGCAGCCACAAAGCCACCACCTTCGCCTCCCCCAACACCGCCACCCAAAACACCGTGCTTGAATTCAGCATCGCCTACTTCTCCGTCGACCTCCTCCACTACCTCATCTTCTTCCCCAACGACGTCCTCTTCATCCTCCACCACCTCGCCACCCTCTACGTCTTCACCACCTGCCGTTACGCCGTCCGCCACGGGGCCCAGGCCATCCTCGTTCTCCTCTTCCTTGCTGAGATCACGAGCGGCTGCCAGAACGCCTGGACCCTTGCCGGGTTTCGGAGGGCCGGTTCGCCTGCCGCCGCCAAATTGTACGACCTTTTGTCCCCTAAATTCTATGCTTTTTACAGTGTGTTTAGAGGGATCTTGGGGCCGGTGTTCATGTACAAGATGGGGGCGTTCTATGTGAGTGGGGCGGCTGACCCCGTCATCCCCAGATGGGCATGGGTTTCTTGGATGGTGGTGATTTCAATTGCCATTTGTCTTAGTATTTTGTGGGTTCTGAATCTTTGGATCGATTGGTACAAAAACAAAGCGCAGAAGAAAAAGAGGTAGAAAAATGTGTATTTTTTTTATTTTTATTTTTTAAGGATTGCCTGTAATTTGCTAATTGCATGTATAATACAAATATATAAGTTTAATATTTTCACGTAAGTAATACGCCAAAGAACTTTCCAAGCACTTAGAATGCGGTATCTCAAACCAATCACATTACAATGCTTATAAATTTCTGTAAGACAACGGATGATTAGCTTAGAATAGCGTCAGCGGCAGACAGTATCCCTGTTACATTAGACAGGCTGGTCTGCAATTATTGTTTGTCGTTTGTGGAGAAGGATCCAAACTTTCTATCAGGGTCTCACATCGATTCTTAAAGTCTATGAACATGAGTTCGATTCTTTTTTGGGGGGCCTATCACAATGAGTCCGACTAATATTTGCATGAATTTGCACCATAAATTTATCACCATCAGTCACTACAAAGCATACAAATGATGTTGCAATCGACCCTAGCCTGTGGAGTTTCTTTGAAACTTACTGTGAATTGAATACCTGTTACAACGAATTATAACTCAACTCCTATGTTTATATGCTTATAATCGAAGCATTTGTGGTGTCGGGCTTACCATAGTAGTCAAGCTCGACGAAAGTACCTCCTCCTTCTCCCTTGGCCAGTCTTCCCGGATTGACACAAATGCATTTTAACTGCTCTTTCTCTTCCCCTCTTTCACCAAGGGACAGTACCTGTACTCAAAAAGTAAAATCCCCGTTAACTTCTCTAGGTAAATATCTCAAAGTAACAGAATGTAAAACCCAATCTCTATTGGAGCGACATGCACTTTTCTGTACGATTTATTGGAATTGCTTTGACATTGAAATTGGAATAACCATTTACCTTCACAAAATACTTCACGTCAGAGGGTACGATGAGAATATTTGGGATCAATGAGATGTTTAGAGCTTGAGGAGCAAGTGAAAAATCCAGTGGAATGTCTTCTGCTGGTGGATACAGAGGATAAAAGCTGTCCGAAAAATTGCAAAATATGTTTAGAATTTTAGATTGCAGAGCTCTTCTAACCATATAGACCTTAAGAACTTCTAAGAAATTAGAGCATGCCTGCGTTGGCTAATTATATGGTTTGCAAGTCTACTCAAGCGGTCACTGGGTTTTCCATCCTTTGGAACACGCGAGATCTCCTCTGCACTAAGGTGTTTGAGAACATCCACAGAGCAGCAACCTATCTTGACCTGAGATCAGAATGTGGTGGATGAAAATTTGTCTACATCTTATCATTTGGATTCTTATCATGCCAACTAGAGCAAGGAATGAAAGATTTGTAATGTAGATACATAATATAAAAATGGTCACGGATAGAGCTCAATCAAGTTACTGTTCATTTGTTTTGCCAATCCATCTTTGTTGGCCAAGCGTGTCTATGAAATTGGAATCCAAGCTTTTAGATAATACAATTCTGGACTACCACACTGATAATTCTAGTATCAACACTCATTTGAGCAAAGTTACAGAGGTGGTCAGAATTTCAGGCAAGCACTTAGTTACCTGATCTGCCTCGAAAATCCCTGGGTTTGTGAGACTGGTTATCTGATTAGGAGTCGTAAAATCACTTTAGTAAGCATAACTGCAGATATATTTAGGACTTTTTAATGACGAAAGCTCGAAATCTATAAACATGTACCTGATGCTTGAGATCAGGTGGGTGAATATCAAGGGCAGGCTGCGCAACAAAAAACAGTTATGGGATCTCTGATATTACATTCTCTCATCATCTCATTGAATAGGAAGCAAATTGAGCAGTATATACCACATTTACTTGATTCAAAAGTAACATTACCTGAGGGAATACAAAATCATGGTTAGCATCCCGTATAGATGGTACAAGAACAATGCGCGCATGCGAACCCATGTATTCGACATGATCTTGCAACTGAAAGAATGATAAAAGGAAAAAAGGCATAAAAACCAACAGATGTGGATAGTTCTTCGGGATAACTACTACATAACGTTCTGAGTAGATACCCTTCTAAGAATCTCAGTTTGGAATATTTCATCAAAGCTCCTGTTGACGGTTCCTTTCTTAATTTCTGGATGTTCAGAATCAATAAATGGTCCTAGCTGCGGAAAAAAAAAAATCTGTTTGTAAACAACATGAATGGTTCAAGCAGCAAAATCTTGTTTAAGAAAAATCCAGTTCAAGAAAAGTAGGTAGTCACCAATATAAGCAACTGAGGCAGCTTTTTGCTTGCATATGCTAGAAGCTCTCTCAGAGGCTCAAACAATAAGTTGTCTGTTGTGGTAAAAGGGCCTGATGCAATGATCTGTTTAAATACAGAATTTAAATGTTACCAACACTGATGAAGAATTTTGCACAGAATTATGCAAAGTTCAATCTTTTCACAGCAATGATTAATAAGCCAATAATTTCCAGAGTTGCGTCTCATCGAGTCACATAGACTAAAACTTGCATACCACTGATAGCTCTGGTTGTTTACTGGAAAGTTCAGTTGGCAAAATCTCCTGATCCAAAGCCTGCTTTTTAGCAGCAGGCGAGTGCAAATCAGCAGCAACAGGTAGAGGGACTGAATCTACCAGTTTTGAAGCAATGAAGCAGTGTCCACTAGGATTGGTCCCTTCGACACCGATTATCTGCAGGAATGCAATCCTTCCATGTTAGATTTAGACTACACTACAGTATTTCAAAATTTAAAAATCTGACCATGGTTCTATGCCTTTCATGTTCCAATTTCCATACCTGGCCTGGAAAGATTGAAAATTGGCTCAAATTTTGTAATTCCATACGAACACGTTGACCTCCAGAATGCTCTGCGCTGCCAAAGATTGAAAAGGAAAGATAAAAAGTTTATCTAAAGAAAAAAAAATATGGATTAGCAGAAGTCTCTCAGATGTATACAGAAGTAAAACATAGGTAGTTGTGCTTCACATTTAACAAGTCCCCTCCAAGGGAGTGTTACCTGAGGGAAGGCTAAGATCCTCAGATACTATTGTTTAATAGCTAAACTTATTTAAGGAATGCTTTCCTTGTAGGGATGTTAGTATACTGTTTCACATGAATAGTATAAAGGAGAGTGCAAGACTTTCTACCTGCTCTGCAACAAGGTGGATTTATCGTTCAAATGGCCCTCTCCATCACAACAGACCATGCCAGCAGTAAATATAGTTTTCTGAAACAAAACAAGTTTACATCATAAACAGCCTCAAGATGACTCGGAGAAGATTGAGTTGCCAAAGCATCTTCCCACCATCAGGGGAGGGGGAGGTACCATACCTGAGACGAAACTGTAGGGTCCAGCGGTTCCTCATACTGCCCAGATGAAACTAATGCAGTTGCATACTTTCTAATTCGGTTTTCAAGTGCGTTAAACTAAAACAGAAAAGGCTTATGTTAGTGGACAATATATATGTGTGTGTGGAGATTAAGATCACCATACTATAATAAGTTTCACTTACCCTATCTTCAATCCTATCATACATAAACCTACAACCTATTTCAGGTCCTGAACCATGGACTACTAAAGAACACCGCTTTCCAGGCTTAACCTTCCTGATAATTTCATCATCCTCATCATTCTCATTATCATGTTCCTTCTCCCCGTTCTCTATAGTTGGCTTATTATTAATGCTGAATTTCACAACAAACTTGTCTGTTCGTCGCCCAAAAGGAGTTACAAGTCTTGATGGTTTTCCAGAAGAAGGAACGTTCCCAATTGTTTGTGGCGTCGAGTCAGACGGCTCTGAGTAACGTTTCTGGGATTCGGATGGTGGAGTGCTAGGAACCTCTTCCTTTATATCTACATCCTCATCATTTAGAATCCTGCACGCAGTTCTTGTCCAATACTGAACCTCAGAAACTAGAATCACACTAATCCCATATCCACAAAAATTCATGCCACCAAAAACAAATTACAGATATAAAAAGGGAAAGTGAAGAAAGTATTTTATATAGATATTGTGCTCACATGTCCACATCTCTGCTTGAGTAGATATGCAGATTGGGCTCCTGTTCTTCAATGGCTACTTTCTTCTGCTCTTGCAAATACCCTAAAAACCCATCCATTTCCACATCACGTACCACCGTTCCATTCATTTGCCTGCCCAAAATAACATTTTATCCGATTATATTTGGCAACACATACAAGTTATTCACCAAAAAAAAAATTAGCAACACAAGTCTATGTACAAAAGTAATCCCTTTATCCGGTGACCATAACAAAAATATATATATTATACAAAAAATAAGCTATAAGGTTAAAAGCTATCCTCAGATACAAAATTGAATCATTCCAACGTCTTAGTAAAAATCGTAAATTGGAGAAAATTGGGAGAGAGATGAACCTGTTTAGGTAGTAAATTTCCCAGCTCGTAACGAGATCAGAAGGCGAAAGATTGAAATTTATGCAGAATGTAGCACCTAATCAACAATTGAGGAATCAATATACACTCTTCTGTAAAATTAGGGATTGAATTCAATTGGGAACAAAAAAGCGAAAGATGTTACATTTTTTGAGGATTTCCTTCTCGTCGTCGAAAGTGAAGCCGCTCCGGTGGAACTCATCTTTGATTTGGTCTTCCATGTGGCGCGTTCTGGTTCTCACTCTGTCTCTCTAGGGTTTCAGAAGCTGCCACTCTGAGAGTTGCAGAGAAATGGCGGGAAGATTGAGAGAATTTTGGTGGGTAAACTGTTGAGAAATTTACTATAATACCCCTTTTGTTGTGGATTCTAACGCGTCAAGACTGCAAACGACCTGTCGTATATGTTTTAGACGAATTTCTTCTTCCTTGCAATTCAGGGCAAAACCCCCAATTATAACTGTACACATTGGCAATAGTAAGCCCAACTATATTGACCCAAAAAAAGCCCAACTCTAGTTGAATAAACATTTATCTCTTCTTTGAGTAACGCTATACTTACCATCTATTTGTACCATCATTTGAATCATCTCTCCAACAGAGGTAGGACCCACCAACACATGTAGGTCCTATCTCTATTGAAGAGATGATACAAATAGATGGCAACAATACATTCATCTTCTATAATACATGCATTAATTACAGAGATGATTCTGCATTAATTGTCTTTAATTTAACAGTATATAAGAGAGGAATAAATCGTTTTCTTTTTCTTTTTAGTTGTTTCCTCAATCATCTCTATTTGCTGAAGATTTTTATTTTATTTTTTCAATTCAAATCAACGAAATTTATTTAAAAAGATAATCATGAATTTGAAATAAAAACCGTACAAACAACTAAAAACCTTACATCACTAAATATAACATGATTATACAAATAGATGGTAAGTGCAACATTACTTATTATAGAAATATAATTTCCCACCGTGATTAGTGTAGGATTCCCACCTAAATAGGGATTTATGTAGCCCTGTATATTGTAATAGTTGACCCAAATTAATACAAGAGTCATATTTCTACACATAACTTCTGCTGCATATTCATTATTCTGCAATGCTTGCAGACCAAGTAATCTAATCCCTTTCCTTTTATCATTAGCATTGTGTTTACATAAATGACTAACGAATTAAACAATACTATTGGACATGATTAGTGTGCAAGAACTCTAATCAAAGAGGAGGTGGCTCTTGTCTCATATCCCATCGTGGCCGTCGGAGGGTACCAGAAGTCAATTAATCTAGAAACGCGAAGGGTTTGCCTTGATGGTCAGGCAACAACGATCATATCTGTCTAAGTTTGAGCTTTGAATGTTTGTTGCATGTAAAACTGGCAATTTAAGAGAAGAATGTGTAGGTTTTCGATTGCAAGATGATACTCCGTAAGGCACCGATGGGTGCTAGAATCATCAAGGTAACTCCCAGTATAATGCAGGTCTGAAATGAATGAAGTTAGCGTTATGAATGAGCCTGAAGAACAAGTTATCGAAGCAAAAAAGTGCAACGTACCCAGTTTATGCACCAAGATAGACTGAAACGTCTCGGTTTGTAGATGGCGAGCCACATGATGCAGGGGAGCTGCAAATTAAGAACAGCATCGGAAAGTTAAGCTCTATTTGACATGTTATCAAAGGGTTAGTGCAAATTCGCAAACTTTGAGAAAGAATAAAGGGTATCCGTGTGTGTGTGTTTATGTAGGGCAAATGAGAGCAACGAATCCTTTAATTTTCTTACGAAGTATGTGGTTGGGGCGAAAGCAAATCCTCCAAAGAATCCGAGAAGGCCACCAAAGAAAGGGATGGCCATACCAATGACCATGGTAATTGCTGCCAAATTAAGAACATATTATATGGCATGTACTGATATATTAGCATGCAAATCAGGAAAACACTCTGCATTAGTGATGAGAATTGTAAGCTAACTCAATTCACGTACCAACATATATCGTGCGAGTAATAAAGCGAAGGGTGAAAGAAGGTGGGAAGTTCATCTTCTTGACCAGAAAAGTTTCAACCATGTCAAAAACTCCCATCGCGAAAACTTGGTAGCTTCCAATGACATGGATCACAACAAACATGTTAGCTGCTGCAATTAGCCAGACAGGTTTTTCGAGTGAGATGAGGATGTTGTCTTCAACAGAGTTTCCGTAAATATAGTAGCCAACAAAACAAACAGGGAAGTAGCACAAAGCCACCACAATGTATGCCACAATAACTCCTTTCCACATTGGTCCCTTGGAAGGCTTCTCGGGTGTGGAAGGAATCGTTGCTTGGATCTCCAAAACGACATTGTGGCCAGCGTAGGCAAATGCTATGTCTCCCAACCCACTAAAGAAGTTGAAGACAGCTCCGACATTGGATTTAGCTTTGTAGCTGTAGTCCACGTTCGGTACCTTCCCCTTGTGAATAGCAGCTCCCCACGCAATCGTTGAGTAACTGCACATGATCACAAATAACAAGATCCAACACAAGAATGGTAAGAAATCAGATCACAAAAAAAAGTTTCCCTAAATATTAGTCACGGCCAAATGATCGTGTGCATTAGCGTTTGAATTAACCTACATACATACGAACAGGCAAAATACCGTCCGCATCATTTTGGATCTAAAATTTTGGGAATTTGGTTTGTAACTGGTCTCGATAGCATTACTTGGGAATCAAGAAATTTCTAGAATTTGTGATACTAATTGAACGATTTAATTAATTACCTCAAGGACATGACTGCGGCAGCAAGTGAGATACCAGAGACGGAGTTTAAGTTGGGGAGATGGGAGAGAACAAAGTGGGCAGAAGCAAAAATCAAAATCCATAAGGTGAGTTTGATGTCTTTGCAGCTAGGGCAAATCACATCATGGACCTTCTTCAATGATTTTCCTCCTGTGACCATATAGACAATATTGACACCAACTTCCACAATTAGCTGTTGGGGCACAACGACCCAGAGCCCCAGCTTCCCCCCAAAGGCATGCTGTCCCAGCTCGTGGTACCGATCGAACCGCTTCCCCGGCACCATTTCATGCATCTCAACCATTTGCCATAGTGTGTATAGGGTGATGATCCATGACAGAAGCATGACAGCAATACCAGGACCCCTGTTTAATTTTGTTAGGAATCAACATTCGGTTTCAAATTGGCAGATAGAGATCATACACAAAAAATTGTAACTTTGTAACATTCAATTTGGAATGCAGATGGCTAAACGAGGAGTGCCAAAATCGCTACCTTATTATAACGGGTTTTAATTCCGAGATTTCTACTCAAATTATAGGAATGAAAGTCATGAAACAAAACAAAGGGTAGGGTAGTAATGTTCACACTCCCGTTTTCTCCTTTTGCACTCATTTCCTTGTTTCTGCCCTTTGATTTTCCTCTAATTTATTAAGTTTGAAGGTCAGAGGATAAAAACGACGAGTGCAAAAATAACTTCCCATGAAACGAACGTATAAACATATACATACCATCCAAGCTCAGCCATGGCATAGGGAAGGCTGAGGACACCAGCCCCAACCATGGCAGTGACATTGTGGAAAGCTGAGTACCACCATTTGGCATTCCTAGCAGAAGTGACCGGAAGCCAATCGTCAATCTGCTTCTGCCTCGCCTCTTCAGCTTCCTTCAACGATTGTTTCATTCCCTCCCTCTCTCTCTCTCTCTCTCTCTCTATCTTCTCTTCAACGGATCGAACTCAACAATGGCAGAGAAAAGGGACGACGATGATAGTATAACTTACACAAAGCCAAGACCTTTGTTTATATACTGGTCAGGAGAAATGCAAGACTCCCAAAGATAGCAAAAGCGTTCCCCAAGTTAGGAAAAGGAAAGCCGCCCGCTTAGGGGGGGAAGTCTTTGCGCTGTACGACAGTTTGGAGAATTACCACCAAGCCCCTATTCTCACTCTTGACAGCATGGTTTATCTGTTACCTCCAGAGGGTCCAACTGTAAAATTACCTGCAAAAACCAACCCAAGTACCTCCCCAGTCCAACGGTCTCCAAAGTCCTAGGGGGATTTGACCTCTGACACCCTTCAAACATGGTTCAACGGGGACTCACGTCCTTCTCTTTAAGACAGGCTCCCACATTTCTCTCTTTAGGGCTTCCCCCATCCACAAGCTTATCAGTTTCATTGTTTGGTTATCTTCTCTCTTTTTTTATTTATTTATTGTTGTCATGATATTTTTTTCTTTTCGGGTAGGTTGAATCAATGATCTATCAGAATCCGAAGAAATAACATATCGTAATCTCAACCCATTTTTCGTTTATATTTGGGAGTTAGGACATAACTTATGTCCACGTGTCGTGTCGAGAGCGGACGTTGAGGTCCACATTCCTACTTGTAATTTAGAAATTTGGGTAACTGAAAAATGGAAATATGAGAAGGAAATTGAATACTGCACGAAATTTCTTCTGGCAGAATATGTTATAAGGGGATAAAAAAAGTCGGCCATCTCAAATGGCACATGACTTGCTTGTTGCCATTTCTTGTCAAAACTTTCCCTACCAAGCTTTTTAAGTGCATGATTTTCCTGATTGTTAGGAACGGAATACCAAGCATTTCTGTGAAAAGGGCAGGTCTGCATTGTGGCCGGTGTATAGAGTACAGATCATGTCCCGGCAAACTGAGAAATAAACTTTGTGGACGGAAACAATTCAGCGATAAATGACTATGTAAAGATGACAAACATTTCATGACATGCTTTCGTGATTATGATAATCTGAGTTTTTTAAGTTACAGAGAGCAGATCAGTTGTTAGGTTATCTGATATCAAAGCTTTACAACGAAACGAATTCATAGCACCAGCAAATATATTCACGTCTCTAACCAAAATTTGGCATGAAAAGAAAAAGGAGAACAGAAAACACGCAATGTGTGATTATGTAAGCATTTTATGGCCCTCTATATAAATTGGTCATCTGGAAGTCACTTGTGAAAGCTAACCAGAAAAGAGGGAGATTCATTTGACTACTATGCTGCTTAAATTCACACTCAACTGACTCAACCAATTTACAATCAGTGTGGACGAGCCAAAATTCATGAATGAGGATATGCGAAACAGTGTAACCCTATCATAACATTTCTTGAACATTATAAAGAAACTTTCACACCTGGTACGAAACTATGCATATATCCACAGAAATTATAAGAAATGTGACGGGAACTAGGGGGAAAGGGAAAAGAAAGAAAGAAAAAGTGTATCGATAAAGAAAAGAAAATTTTTGAGAACTCACCACAATTCTACTCTCTATAGGTCTAACCAAGAACACCAACTCCTTTGGACATCCTGATCAAGCAACTAGAGGACCGGAGTGTTTGTAATTCTGATTCGACCAAGTGGAACTAATTGATTCGTCCATGTCCAGGCCTTGCGCGCCAACACACAAATATTGGTTTATTATCTTCTTATTGAAGGAATCATGTTTGAAGCTCGCTTGTGGATGTGGTGGTTTGCCATTTGAGCTAGAGGGTCCCAAAATGTCAACACCCTTCTCTTTGTCCATGAAAGTAGGGGAAGACATAGACGATCGTGACGGAGGACTTGTGTGTGATTGAGATGGAAAAGCTAAATGAGGCCTTGCCTGAATCACACCGTGTGATAAACCAGCAGTAAATTTCATTTTAGTGTATGGGCTTGGAAAGGAAACTGTCCTTTTGTTGTTTGGGAGGGAGGAAGATTTGGAATACATCTGCCGAAGTGGAATTGGATTGTCGTCCAAATCTACACAGGTGCTGAATGACTCAGAATCATTATCTCTTACGTCTATGCTAGATTCCCTTTTTTCTTTCCTCCTCCGCCATTGAAGAAGAAACTTAAGGCTCCTTGCAGCATAAGTCACAGAACTTGATTTCTTATTGTTTACTGAGTTGGGTGAGCCAAACTGTCTTAGCTCACCTGAGAACGTGTTGAATTGCACGCTTGACTGATCACAACTGGCATCAGAAGCATTGTCAATGCCTGTGTATAAGAATATCTCTGCATCGGGAATTCTGAAAGAGGTTCCCGGACTGCTCCCAATACCCTGCATTCTCAAATGGGAAACAAGGGCACTCCTTGCTTTACGGTCTTGACAATTAGAGATCCCTCCAGCTGAAATCAATTGCTTGATCAGAAGTTCGGAAGATGCTGACTTTGGCCTTTGCTTAAGAATATCTAGAGGGGTCATGCCGCCAGAATCACGGATGTTTAAATTAATTGATGGAACAGTCATGAGGAGTTCCACCAAATTAGATTGAATGTTCTCAGTTACAGCCAAGTGAAGAGCAGTTTGTCCATCATTGTTCTTAACATTAACAACGTCCTGCATGTTCGCTGTATCACCATATACTAATTGCTTAATAAGCTCAATCTGTTTGTCCAGTCTCCGGAAACCATGGCTTCTGAAACCAGCCACTGCCAAATGCAGAAAGGTATCTCCATAGTTGTTTGACAAAGTGGTTAACGAGGGAGATGCACGAATTAGGACCTCCACCACAGCCAAGTGACCCCTATAAGCGGCCACATGTAAAGCTGTGTTCCCTTGATTATCTACAATTGTGATGGTATCAAAGAATGCTATTAGATACTCAACCACCTGCACAACAGAATGATAAAACTTTAACATTATAAGTAATACTTCAATGTTTAAAGGAGATTTGAACGATATAAAAGGTTAAAATGTAACGAAGCAAGAAAATGGATTAAAAAGAATAAAAAGAGACTTCCATTCAGTCAAGTTTTGGTGCCTGTGAGGCCATTAAATTTGGTGAGCAGCCATCAATATGTTGAAGCCAAACTATTTATGAGTGGATGTTAAGGCCAAACTAACAAACACTTAACCATTTAACTGTTTATTCTAATTTAATTAAACCAATCCTCACTCCATTTCAGCAATACAACTCAAAACTAATAAGCACTCACATAAATTGAAGAAATAAGTAAATAACTGAAGAAAAATCTCTTCCAACTTCTGTAAACCTCAATATCAGACCTAGCGTGCCTTCAATTACACAACATTCTACTAAACGATGTGAAAGTAACTGAATTCAATCATCTAACAAACATATAGAACGAGACTCACCTCAACCTGCCCTCTGCCAGAGGCTGTATGCAAGATGGTACATCCCTGAGCATCTCTATAAGCCAATACATCCTCACAATCCCCAAGCAGGTCCCTCAAAATATCCAAATTGCCACCTCTAGCAGCGGCATGAACCGCCCGGTTCATCATTTCCCACTTGAAATCCGATGTAATATCACCCAACCTCTCTTCCAATTCTCCATTGCTGAGACTAAACCTTGGCGACACAGAGAAATCAAGCAGCAGCCTGAAAACCTCAGAGTTCTTGCTCCTGGCTGCAGCATAGAATATGTCAGTGACTCCATACTCTCCTTCTCCAAAAACAAGAAGAGGGTCTCTGTCCAGCAACTCCCTGACAAACCCCACATCCCCAGCTGAGGCGGCGGTGTAGAGAAGCCATCCGCCGTAGCCGGCCCTGATGAGAGAGTTGTGTCCACTCTGCATTTGGCACTCGTGGAGGAGCCTCTTGGCAACTTGTGACCGGCATTTGGCAACATCATCGAACTGAGCCTCGTCGTCCCAGACAGTTTCGAGGCGGCGAATACGGCGTAGTGAGGTCAGCTTGATGAGGAGGTTTGTGTCAAGGTGAAGAAGCTCACAGACCAAATCATATAAGCCATTGGCTGCTGCCCAATCGATCGGTGATGCATACCACCATTGGTCTCCCGTGCTCTCCCACCTCAGAGGGAAGTAAGATGGTGGCATTGTGACCCAAGAAATGGCTATCAAATACTCAAATACCAACTCTCAGAGGAATTTTGTCGAGCACATGGACTGCAAAATCCAAAACCCAGAATAACAGAGCACACAAAAGTAAATCAGAGAGGAGACATAAAGCGAAAGCGAAAAGGCCCAACAGGGTACGAAAGGAATTTGCTTTTTTAGTGGGAAAGTTGCAGAAAAGCTAAAGATTTAAGCTTTTCATTGGAATGGAGGTATAAGAATCAATGCAACTGAGTTTGTTAAACCAAAACAAAAAAAAAACAGATTGGAGAACTGACCCACAACTGTATGAGAACGACATGCAGGTTTGGATCAAACCCAATAGATTTTAAGCTGAGAAATTGGTATTGGAGGACTGGGAGGACAATATTAAGCAGGAAAGGCCACTGTCTGTTTCCACTTTCCAGATGAAGCTATGGAGGTGAAAAGATAAGCAAGGGGAGACTTGGCCCTTTTAGGAAAAGGAGAGAAGGAGAGGAACCGAATGAGTGAAGGTCGGGAGGAAAGTGAGGAGAATTTTGGAAGATAATAACAAAAACAAGAGGAAAATGGCCACTTGATTTATATGGTGGAGGGAAAGTTAGAGACAAAAGCATCGAAAGATAGAGATTCTTTTTCGGTCCGTGAAGGCGCAGTGCAGATTGAGACTTGAAGTCACTGAGAGTGAGGGAGAGTTTTATAAAGATTGCATAGGAGACCGGTGACGGACCAAACCAGGCAGATCATTCATACTTTTGAGGAATCTTTTATGAAGAGGCAAAATGAAAACGACCGGCGGTGCTGGTTCCAGAAACACGTTACGCTTTTGTATCAAGTTACTCGTGATGGACTTAGCATACAAGCATATGTTTTAAGAGTTTCTCGTGTTGGATGAATTGGGTATTCTCGTCCCTTAATTTAAAGAGCTTTTATTCCCGGCAGTTTTGTTCATTTTAACGAAAAATCATATTTTTGCTCTAAAAAATCAATCATGGTACTATTCACTTACAACACGTTTTTGTCATTTTCGTTAAAATTCAAAGTTTTCAAATCCTTTCCATTATTTTTTCATTTATTATTTTGGTAACAACTGATAATGTATTTCTTTTAGGAATTAGTGTAGTAGACATGTGACAAAGAAACCCTAATCATATTGGTATAAATATAAGTAGGGCAGAAGGGGGTCACAGTCACACCGACGGTGGGGGTATCCTATGGTAGGGTTGACCTAATAATCTGGGTGCATAAATGGGAAGTTGGGTTGTAAACAGAGGACCCTCCATGATGGAATTCGTCCATAAATTATATTTAAATGAGAACAAAAGGGCACGTGGACACTTTAATTATTTCATCCCTATGTTTTTTAATGGTCATCAAAGCCTACTAATCAGCTGTGATTGTCGATATGAATTTCTTTTTATATTGTCAATTGACTTTATAGTATAATTTTAATTATTTTTTTCCAGTTGTAGACACGTGTTGCTCAAATTTGGTGAGCAAGCATGGCGGACAAAGGGTCCCAAAGTACCTTTTCAGGAGATATTTTCCAGCCTCCAATGGGACATTAAACCGCTCCAACCTCTTAATATTTGTAAATCCCCTGCATCATTATAAAACAAAACGCAAATAATAACATAAACTACAGTTACATTATCGACAATATCAATACAATATCGCTAACAAGGTCCCAAAGTATGGGAAAGGGAAACATGAGCAATGAGGAGAGCAAACATTAATGGAAGTAAATCATGATTAAAAAAGAGTGGGAGGTAAAAGAAGGGATAGCAGGTAGACAAGGGTGAAATAAATATGAGTAAAAGAAGAGATAATTAGTTAAGATTAAGTAGGTGGGCCATGTTGCATTGCTGCTTGCACATGGTTAGTAGATCGTAAATATCATTGGATCACGAGTGATCCAATGTCTCGCATGTTGCATCGCCATCGAACACACAGTGAAATATTCTTCAGGATAACAACGACAAATGCAAGGCGTCGTCGATTGTCAAAATCTAGGAACGGATTGCCCTACCACCACTGCAGGTTAGGTACAAATAAGCATACAACATTGCGCTAATTACGTTTTTACTAATTTGTAATCTGAAATTAGAGAAAAAAGAATTGGGTTGATGAAGAGTCAGAATTCAGATTTCTATCAAAAATTCGGTAAACTATTTTTGGATTAAACCATTATGCTTGGGGCGTTGTAGGATTTGCTTGTGTGCACACGAAGCTTGGTGTTACCACCCGATATCGCACAAGTATGTCAGAAAGAGCGGTCAATTTTTTGATGTGAGATTCAGGGTCTCAACATTCACCGTTACAACCTACTTAGGAATATTAGCGCACATACCAAGGCAGAGGGGGACTTGATAAGTGTGAGGGCATGAAATAAGAATTGAGATCCTTTCCAAATTTTTGTATCCGAAGCCAACGGTTCAAGAATTTAGCCCACTCAATTTAAATCATACGGCTCTTATTAGCCCGTTCCATTGAAATCACTTCACACAAAACCAAGCCCTTGAACAACTTGGAGAGATTTCTCACCTTAACGGTCCAGATTTCCGAGGTCTGTCAGCTCCGGAAACAGAGATCCAGCAGTACAGCTTACGCAAATCTAGGGCTTAGAAAGAGAAAGCAAGAAAAGAAGTTACGCTACAATGATATATCTCAACATAGCCCGATAAGCATCAACAAAAGGGAACAATGGCAAGTTTAAGGAGCAGGAAGTTGAAGCTAGAAGAGAGGAGCAACCCCCCCTCCCCTCAGATTTTGCATTATATCATCAAACTTGTAAAACTAAAGTACAAAATGTTAATTTCCTTGTTGAAATAAAAGCAAAAAGGGGAGGGAACTCATAAACTGACAATATCAAAGCATCCAAAATAGATAACCCAGGGAGCATTAAGTCACAGAGGACACAAAAAACTTCTTATTCTGAACTCCCAAACCATAACCTAAAAACCCTAGAGACTCGACCAAAACATTTAGAAGATTAAAAGCCTTGGATGCTCGAGGAGGGCTTATCATTTAGCAGGTGGATGCTACGTGCACGATCAAGTCTACCACACGGGAACTGTAACCCCACTCGTTGTCGTACCATGAGACAAGCTTGACAAAGTTGTCGTTCAATGCAATTCCAGCCTTGGCGTCAAAGATGCTTGACCTGCAACAGCACGAGACATGTAATTAGGCTACATTCATGGTATATAGTAAACAATCAACAAAAACTACGCAGGTGTGCAAAGCGATCCCACGTCAAAAAACAGGGCAAACTTGGATTCAAAACTGTTTTCAACATATTATCAAAAGAATCTTGTTTCACATAGACTAACAATACCAAATTCATCAAAAATGGATTTGCTATTTTACCTGCTGTCACCAATGAAGTCGGTGGACACAACATCATCTTCGGTGTAACCCAAGATACCCTTCAACTTGCCCTCAGACTCCTCCCTGTTCATGACAGAATCACAGATGAAAATTAAAACCAACACAAACTCATGGTTATGTAGATGACAACATCCTGATAAAGAATACCAAATACAAAGCAAAACAAGAAAAACAGAGCAAATTTTACTTGATAGCGGCCTTGATCTGTTCATAGGTTGCAGCCTTCTCAAGCCTGACAGTCAGGTCAACAACGGAAACATCAACAGTGGGCACACGGAAGGACATTCCGGTCAATTTTCCATTAAGAGATGGGAGCACCTTTCCAACAGCCTTCATAATAACAGATGGTTAGCACTACAATACAACTTAAAAGAGACGGCCAATAGTAATGAGCATTGTTAATCAAAATTCATCAATTACCTTGGCAGCTCCAGTGCTGCTAGGAATGATGTTGAAGGAAGCGGCACGTCCACCTCTCCAGTCCTTCATTGATGGACCGTCAACAGTCTTTTGGGTGGCTGAATAACAATAGGGTAACCATAAACTTCGGTTAGTTTCAGCCTATGTTATATCAAAACTCATACAACTTAACATTTCAAGAGCCAAATCTCACCAGTGATGGAGTGCACCGTGGTCATGAGACCCTCAACAATTCCGAACCTGTCGTTGATAACCTATGAACAATTGAAACAAAAAACAACGTAAATCACACATTCAATAGTATCAAAAATCAATAAAAACCAACAGAAACAAACAGACTCAAACCTTGGCAAGGGGAGCAAGGCAGTTGGTAGTGCAACTGGCATTGGAAAGAATGTGAATGTCTGGCTTGTATTCCTTCTCGTTCACACCAACAACGAACATGGGAGCATCCTTGCTGGGAGCAGAGATGATAACCTTCTTTGCACCTCCCTGGACATGAAAACAAAACAATTCAGTCCTGATGAATTTAAACATATAAAAGAACCATATGAATACCAATAAGGTTGACTCCACAAAGACACAATCACTATTCAGGCTACAACAAGTCAGCCTAACTTCAGGAGTAACAGATAAAGAATTCCAAAAGCTTATGTAGGATCAATTAATGAACGGGATCATAATCACTATATAGGCTACAACAAGTAACACAAAGAAGCTAAAAAGTACCAAGTGAATTCCAAATGCCTATCAAAGATGTAAGAACAATCACCAGAAACGCAATTACTAGATGGCAATTGTGATAACAACCAAAATTTCACATGCTATTTTCAAAAATCGAATGATCAATGCAATAGAATCATAAAACTAATAAAAAGAGAGTAAACCTTGATATGGGCAGCAGCTTTCTCCTTGTCGGTGAATACACCGGTAGACTCAACAACAAAGTCAGCACCGGTCTCACCCCATGGGATCTCCTCTGGGTTCCTTTATAAGATCAAACAAATAAATCATTCATTAAGCAATAAGCATTTGAATCTACAAAGCAAAACAAATATTGCGCTCCAATTGTACAAAAAACAACAAACTGGGTTCTATGCTAAGTTCAATCACTTCAGACAATAAACTAATTGGTACCTGATTCCAAAAACAGCGACAGGCTTCTCACCGAAGAGAAGGGTCTTGGAGTCCTTGACCTTGAGCTCATGGTGCTTCCATGCGCCATGGACTGTGTCGTACTTGAACATGTAGGTCTAAACACAAAACCAACCACACAAATCACTAATCCAATCCAAAATCCAAAATCGAAACTCGAAAAACAAAATAAACTACAAATCACATTCAGCATCCGAATTCGAAACTCAAAAAGCAAATAAACGACAAATCAGTGAAATCACAGATAGATATTCTTGTAAATAACTCACCATGTAGTCGGTGGTGATGAAGGGATCGTTGACAGCAACAAGCTCAACATCGTCCCTCTGAAGAGCGACCCTAGCAACCAATCGTCCGATTCTTCCGAACCCTAAACCCATTTCAATTCAAATCTCAATTAATTCACAGATCAAATCACAGGTTAACAAACCAAAGTTCAAAACACAAAAAGCGATGGATCCGATCATTACCGTTGATTCCGATCTTGATCTTCTTGCCAGATGTTGCTGATCGACACAAAGAAGAACAAACAAAAAGGGTCAAAAAACACAAAAATTACAGAAAATTCAACAAATAAACACAAGATCAGCAGCAAAAATGGCGAAATCGAAATCAATAATTGAGAATTAAGATCAGTACCCATGACGATTGTAGAGAGAGAAAGTAAAGTCTATAGAGAGAGAGGCAGATAAGAAAACTGATTGAGGGTTTTAGATGGTAGTATGAGGGAGCGAGTGAGTTTTGAGAGATTATATATAGCGGCGAAGGGGTTAAACACGTGCCGCGGTTTTTCTTGGACAAAAAGAAAGTCGCTTTGCAGCCGTTGATTGCGTATTAGCCGCTGATTTAGTATTACCCGCTAGATTTACTGTGAGCGCTCGCCGGCGATTCGGTCACGCGTGACCGAAATCCGTTCTGGAAATTTGGGCGTCAATGGGATGTGCGTGGAGGGCAAGCCGCTTCAGCTGCACGTGGCGCTCTTGAGAATGGGTCGGCGCCCTTTTTCTGGTATATTCGGATGGAGATGCTGCGTTGAGGATGACGTGGCGAAATTGAAATTTTGGTCGATGAGTGAAAACTGAAAAGTCAAATTAGAAAGGCGTGAGCTTCGAGTTGAGATTTTCTGCACTCATTTTTGCCTGTGGTCCCTCTGTACCTTTTCTTTTTGAACTAAACATAATTAATGTTAACTTGATAATAATTAAAATAATAAAAAATAAATCAAATCCTCAGCCAAAAAGCAAAGGCACAGAGGGATCACATGAAAAAATAGATGCAGAAAATCTCATCTCGTGAGCTTCTGGGATTACCGGTCAAATTCGACTTAGGGTAAATACAATTCAAGCGATGTTCTAGATAGTTTTATATACGTTTTTACAAGGTTTACTTCGTAATGTATGTTAATAATTTGAACTGTTTATCATTTAGAATATTATTTATAGAACATCGTGGCAAAAAAATTAGATAAATGTAGAACAATTAATTAAGACATTAATTTATAGTGAATAAATTGATGAATACGGTTCTCCAAAGAAACGTTAAACCTTTAATCTAACAGTCATTTTGTGATTTTTGGTAAATATAATATTTTAGAAAAAAACTAAAAGATAGACAAATCGGATCGTTGACATACGTTAATGACCTCACAAAAACGTGTGTCAATTGTATAAAAAATAGTGCCACGAATCCATTCTCATAAAAAATTTTATGGTTACAGTACAAGAAAAAGGTCTCAAGTCATAAATTAAATTCTTGTGTTCATGATAGAGAGATTAAAGTTTTGCTTGAATGTTGGTGAAGTTTTATATTTTGACTGAGTCCATAATTTTTTATCTATGAATTTTATTTACAAAGAAAGATAAAGTTCACACGTTATTTCGCCTAATTGCTTTTTAGCTTGACGTAATCTCAACCTCATAACGCATTTTCTTAACATTTCGAACAAATGCATGTCTATTATGTGTTGTTGACGTAGCAACTAGCAAAAATCAAATTTTGCTGTATACCTTTTGAAATTGATTTAAAAATGATAGATATCGTCGTTGAGGTTGAAGTTGAACATGGAACTTGAAACGCACTCTAGAAGGCACAAATCTGATGCAAACCAAACTCCAAACTCCAGAAGATAATTTTGAAAGACTGTTATTGTCATGCCTTACCGACGGATGGTGATGCATCAACTCATTCTGCCCACGGATTATGCACCAATTGACCGATATTATTCACATATTCATTCTTTAAACCACAACCATTACCTTTATCAAATAACTACTAGTCTTGTTGCTCAATCATCTATTTTAAGTTAGAATAATCTATATATACGCAGTAACGGATCTAAAATTCGAACTTTGGGATTGTCGAACACTTGATGGGTTTGTTGTCGTTAGTTGAACTATGTTGCACATTCACAATGTGAAGAGTGCTATCGAGAGATTTGAGTATTGTCGGTGCAATATTACATCAAGTCTATTAAGATATACCTAGCATACATTAAGCGCTTCATGATCGCAAGTGGAATCCATATCAAATATTCAGAGGGTCTCCAAAGTACCTTCACATGCGTGTTTCCCCGATCTCCAAATGGTCTTGGAACCCCATAAACAACACTTGCATACACCTTATCGCTACATTTTCTTATACATTTTAGTTTGACGTATTTTATCCATACCAATGTTATAATTATTGATTTCGACAATGATCCAGTTATCGTTTCCAGTGACAGAGCCATGCATCAGCTGCCCATGGCCCTGGCCGGCTATCCCCCTCCCCAACCCCAACAATCTTTCGAGCAAGCTATATATACAATCGTGCAATCAATTATTCATGATAAAAATATAAATACGTTCTTAACTCAATCAGAGTCTTTCAACGTAGAAAATAAAATACCTAAATATATATAGCTAGGCGTGCATGAAACATCACCAACCAGCAGGTCGAAGCGTGGATTGATGACCGAATGGTAGGTAAGCATTTTAAATTACAATAGTCAACCATGAAATGAAGGCTCAAGCGATTAATTTGCAAGTGACTTATAGCTTAACTAGTTAAGAGTGTTTATTTTTGCACTTGAAGCTCTATGTTTGAATTCCTTTTCATGTAGTTTAGATGAATTAGTTTTATTTATCTTATCAATTGTTATAGGAAATGAGTGCATTGACATTTTATGATTCATACAGCTGAACCACTTAATGAGATAAGACCTTATTGTTGTATCGATTGTCATAAAAAAAGAAGACGTAATTATTCTTTTTTTTTTTTTAAACATTACCATAACCTAATTGAATGTACTAGAATTGCATAAGGGGTGTGCTATCCACACACACACCCCATTTTACTTTTCACACATCCTTTGATAATTTCTGTCCGTTGATCTTCTTCAATTCATCCGATCCGACGGCCGAAAATTAAAAAAGTGTATGAGAAGTAAAATGGGATATGTGAATATCACACCCCTTGCATAAAGTCAAAGGCATCATGCTTAAAGCTAGGGTAAGGAGTTTTTTGTTGACTGGACCCGCACGAGAGAACATTCTATAGGCCCATTGGGCCAAAATGGGTGACTCAATTAACTTGTAAATATGGTGAGGACCAAAAAAGAAAATCAAATATTTCCTCAATTGGAAAGGCCACAAATTTTGAACCGAAAAATTAGAATTGTTGCCCACAAACCAATTCAAAATGGAATAGGATTCTCTCTTCTTCAAATTTTTTTTCTTTTTCTGTCTCTTTTTATGTAAACGGTCACGATTAAACCACGTCAACATCTTGTGTTGACTTCTTTATAGAGAAAGAAAAAGAGAAAGGTGAGAGGGGAGGGAGAGAATTTAGAGGGGAGAAAATCCTATTCCATCGAAATATAGATAAAAATCGGTCAAGATTGAGCTTTTTCTTTACCTTGTAGCACACGCGAGCCACTGCGTAATTTTTTGGAGTCTAAAAATGGGTAATTAGTGGGGGCAATAAATATAGAGCCCATAATTGTGAAGAAAAACTCATTGTTCTGCCTTGTCTCTCACGCTACCTCCGACAAGAAAGAGAAGGGAATTGTTGTTCAATCATCTTCCGTTCTCTTCTCTTCTCTTGGTTTCTCTCATCAGCTTTATCATGGCTTCCTCCTCCAGATGGATAAGGCCTGAGGTACTGGAATTATTTCGATTCTCGGTCTCTTATATGGTTACTTAAAAGTCGAAATATGAAAAAGCGAGAAATTAAATTAATGAAGGAGAATAGTTGATCTCATTCTCTCCTAATCTTTTTAACAGTCGGCACTCTGTTTGTCATGTGGAATCCTTATAAATATTCACTCGATAAACTTTTAGTGAATTGTGTTCTAGATTTGTAGTGCAAGTTTTATTTTATTTTTATCATATATGTGACAAATTTCTGAATTCCATGCCAACTTTTTATTCTATGATATACTGTTCTCTAAATAATTTTTTTTTTTTTTGGCATGGACACATAGGTGTTCCCCCTATTTGCTGCAGTTGGTGTAGCTGTTGGCATTTGCGGCATGCAGCTTGTTAGGAACATCACCAGCAACCCTGAAGTCAGGGTTACCAAGCAGAACAGAACTGCAGGGGTGCTAGAGAATCATGAAGAAGGTGAGAGATACGCAGAACACGGACTCCGGAAATATGTCCGTACCAGAGCTCCCCAGATCATGCCATCCATCAACAAATACTTCTCCGATCCACAGATGCCAAAGTGAATCGAGTGATGCAATTCATCGAATGTGCCGGAATGGGAGAACGTAGGACACAAAGTTTTTTTTGTAAAAGGGTTTATGAGGCGAATTCTATGTGCTACAAGCTTCCAAGTAGTTGCTGTGTGTATGATCTTTTTTATCAATAAAGTTCATATTTTTCCGACTCGGATCTATAACTAATTCCCTACATTGCTTGTGGCTAAGAAACAAAACCATAGCGTTAATATGGACTGGTCATACATGAAAATCACTTATCAACATTAGATAAAATGTCGTAATCTGACCTTAACACGAACTCGAGTTTTTACAAGATCGCTTCCCGATAGGCAAAAGTCAGGAGCAAAAATTAATTAAAATATTCAGTTCTTGCTCTATTATCTGTTTCCCCTAATGGATATTAGTAGTTCGTCGTCATCCTGCTCGTGGAAGATCTCCTCAAGAATTCTGCCACCAACTTTGAAAACGCAGAGGAGCTATCCTGAATTAGCCCAGCCGGAGAATCATACTGTACAATCTTGCCTGCATGAACCAAAGTGTTAACAAAAATCATAGAAGTTCGTGAAATTGGAAGAACAAGGTATGTTATTTAGGGTTTGTTTCTTATCGTTGTAAAACTTATACTATACCTTGATCGAGAACGAGAACCAAGTCATTGTCGACTACTGCAGGAATCCGGTGAGCAACAGTGTTCACGGTGCATTCCTTCATTTCTTCCCTTATCGTCTCCTGAATTACATTGTCTGTTGCTGTGCCTATAGAAGCTGTTGCCTCGTCCAGCAATAGAATTCTCCTCTTCTTTAGAAGCACTCTAGCTAGACAAACGAGCTGCCTCAGTCCAAGAAAAAAACTACGAGATTTGGAAACATAGCAAGTCGCTTCTGATCCTTCCCGACTATGTTGCTGAGTCAACATTTGTTCAAGACCTGCGTTACTTATGAATATCTTGTCATACAAGCTACCATATTTCGTGACACGAATGTTGCTCACAGGGGATCTAGATTAGTCCTCACAGTTCCTTGAAATAAGGTTGGATCTCGTGGGCTTAAGCCTAAACTTGACCTTAAGCCTTGCAACCCTATTTTCGAAATGTCTAATTCGTCAATGAGAATCTTTCCTCCTGACTCCTGAGGTTTCTACTACTCGGAACAGTGCTTGAATCAAAGTAGACCTCAATTAGCCTAATTATAATCTCTAATTGTCACTTAATTCTCATTTACTATTAATTTATAAATTACAGGCCTCCATGAAAAGATGGAAACCCGATTAAGCTCCACGAAAAGATGGAAACCTGATTACGTTCTATGTATTCTTAACCTGCAGGAAAAACAAACCTTTCTTCATTTGATCAGCAACTTCGAAATGAAGTTTTCAATTGCTGACAGGTTCCCTTCTCCATTAATTTCATTCAGGCAACAGTAGCCTCTATGAAAATGAAAATTTTCTTGTTTTATTTTTTTGGCAAAGAAAATTTTAGTTTTCATAGGGGCTCTGCTGCCAGAATAATCTCATGGCCATGCAGCTGACTGTGATCTTGTTGCCCATATTTACTTTTATTTGGGCTGAGAAATTGTGGAAGAAGAAGAAGGGCTTGAGAGAGAGAGAGAGAGAGAGAGAGAGAGAGAGTTGGGGTGGTATGGAATGGAATGAGAAGAGGAGAAGAATAGGATGGGAACTTAAAAGCTGGATGTTTTTAAGGCTGAATTGCACTATAGTCCTTGTAATTTCATTCTGTTAGCATTGTTAGTTCACTTTTTTAACTTTCTTCCAACTTGGGTGTTCCAAATGAGAAAAGCGCACAAAGATGAATTCGACCGCTACCCATTAACTCATTCCGATTGCTCACCTTACACAAATCAAGGGCTCCAATCTCTTTTTTACACAAACAAAGGTTCCGAATTTTTTGATTCTTGGGCTCCGGACAGTAAGATCCGGAAAGGATCCAAATTCGAAATGCATGACACTTTTGTCATATGTCCAGGACTCTTTCCAATTCAAGTTATTTTCGGCCGCACCATTCACAAAACTCGTGACCTTCCAATGCATGGTATCACAGCATTATTGAGAATGCAAACACGCACATCTGTCCTGGAGTTTGGACATGAAGCTGGAAGTGTGAGACAATCATCCAATTCATTGAAATCTACAGGTCTCTCTGTACGTACTACTCTCTTTCTAAATTTCTATTAGATCTTGTAAATTTGTAATTTATAATTTAATCACTTAATCTACATTCACGGTTAACAACTTAAGCAACGAGAATAGAAGAAATACTGAAGCATTGTACCCAATTGGTACCTTTGTATTTGTTTTGATGGATCAATGAAATATCAACTATCGTTTCTCGTAAAAAAAAGAAAAGAATATTATATATTTGCCAAGATTGCTACACTACATAGTGAAAGGACTACATCTTACAAAGCTTAGGCCATCTCCAACCGATCCAGCTAGAGGGCCATAGGGCCGAAAATAGCCCGAAATGACACGAAAACTGTCTTCTTACTGAGGGCTAGGCCGAAGGGCTTATGAGCCCCATCGGGCCAAAAGCACTAAATCAAGCCAACGGGCTGGCCATCTCCAGCCAGCCAGCTAGCCCGATGAGCCAACCCACTTTTTTTTTTTGGAGGATTTTTTTTATCGAGCCCACTTTTTTCGCCCAGCCCACTTTTTTTTTTTTTTCCTACACCATTTCTCACATACTTTTCACCATTTCATACTATCTTACCTCATTTCTAATAATCTTCTTATGTCCGAAAATCTTATTTTAATATGGTAGTTTAATTTAATTAACTATGTTAATTCAATTAAAATAATAAATTATATTTGGCCTATGGCCCCTGACCCCCTTGGTTGGAGACGATTTTTTGTCACAAAGCTATGTTTGGCCTATGACCCTTTGGCCCATTCGGTTGGAGACGATATGAAATATGACCTGATACTGTTCATTAAAATATAATTTCTTGGAAGGCTATAGGGCCAAAGAGAGCCCTCTAGCCCTCCTTCAGTTGGAGATGGCCTTAATTCCTACCAAGTTACAAGTGAATTTATAACTACCTTATTCTTAACAAACAAAAAAGTAATTTTAAACCCTAGTAAATAACAAGAAAATATTCAAAATCTTTTATCTTACTAGAAAACCATAAGTGATGTTAGGGAAACTGCATTTATAAATCACATTCACATGATCACGACGTAACAAATTTAGAGTTATATAGAGATTATCTGACCCTAATGGGATGAAATTACTAAATTCATTTTTACTAAACTCATCCAATTAAAGGATGTGTTGAAGTTACCAAGTTTTGGGCTGGCTAGTCTTGTTGCGCAAACAATTCACTTTAAGAGAATGGCAATGCTTAAGTACTTCCGTCCATAAACACTTCTAGCATAAATGCTCTTATTAAAAGCACATTGTCACCTCTTAAGTGCTTCTCCAAAAAGCACTAACTTTTAGTCATTTCAAACACATTTTCTTGTAATTCAGTATTTATTCTAGTCTTAACTTTGATATCTCATGTGGCCTTCCGGTGTTGGCCTCTTCACTTTAACCATGACTTTTCATTGCGCCCTACACTCTAAGGACCACTTCCTTTGTCCTTACTATTAGTTAATTTGGGTATCAAATTTTCTAATCTTGATCATGTCCTTTCAATTTCAAGTTTTGAAATTTATATTCTACAGAAATATCAATATTTTATTGAAGAACAATCATGTCGTTGATTTATGACTTGTTTGAAAGTATTTTTAACAAGATCAAAAACGCTTCTAGTGAAATTAATTTTAGGTTCCGAAAACACTTCAAGTGTTTTTTGGAAGAAGCACTAGATGTGCTTCCTGTGCTTATTGCAGGAAGTATCTAAAGTGTTTTTCTAGAATCTACTTGAATTTTACTAAGGGTTGGTTTAAAAAACATTTTCACCAAAAACGTTTTTAATTATTTTAAAAACACTTTCAAACGAGCCTCTAATTGTTGAGCGTGCTCGTGGATCTCCTTGCAGTTGATTTCATGAACCTAAATGTCCAAAACAAAGGGAAATATTATTCGACCCCAACAATTTTCGTTCCATACACACAACAACGAAAAAAACTGCACATTCAAAAGCAAACACAAACCGTAACAAAAGAGAAACATAAACACAGAGATATGAAACCTCAGCACACAAGATGTGATCAGATCAGATGGAGTCTAAAGCACTCGGATTCAGAGAAGCAAATGCAAGAAGCTGCGCGTCGCGCTCGAACACATCCAATTGTTGCTTTTCCAAATTCACATATGCTTCAATCCCTTCTCCATTCCTTGTATCAATCAGAAAAATAGCATTCTTCAGGGAACAGCTCGCAATAGTAAACCAAATTGGCTTCCCCCAGCCAAAGTCAGCTTCATACACTGGGAATCTGCACCAGCTGCTACATCTGTACGTCACCAAATTCGCTATCGAAAATTCTTTCCTTAATGCTTGCGTACACTCTTTAAAGATTGCCGGCCATTGATCTTCCCCGCGAAACTTTTGAGCATAAGAATCACAAAATCGGGTCATGCTTTGCTTCATTTGAGTCACCAGGTCATGCAACTCGATCACACCGTCCTCAGCTGTGGACAATGTAAAAGCCCAAATCATGCTGCCTACAGAATTTTTCGGCAACGGAGGGATCACCCTAGTGCGGAGATTCACTGCATGGATGAAAACTGTCGGGTTTAAGGACGACTGTGAAGTTGATCTTAACGCAGAAATTGCACAGCTGTAAATCAAAGCTGTCACAACTTCAACCCTTGTAGGGTTTTGCACTTTGTCCGCGACTATAGCTTTGAGGGAAGCAATCTTCGGGGCATCAAACACAAATCTCTTGGTGACGCAGTCGCCTTTTTCGAGCACAGTTTCCGGGAACAATGGCATGTCACCTTGGGGAAATGTATCTGCTCCGATGAACAAAGGAGACGGTACATATTGATCACACTTGTTTCGAGCTGCCCAGTCGTTGATGAAGTTGGCCACGGTGGATGTGTCAGCTACTTTGTGTGACATACAGATGCCAATTGCCATGCCACCACAGTCAAAGAAGCTTACTTGAACAGCAAAGATCACGCTGAAACTCGAATCGTCGTTCCACTGTAAATTGTCTGTGAATAACAGGTCCAGCCATGTATCTTCAGGGTGTTCAAGAATTTCAGATAGCTTGATGTTTCTGACTCTTGCTTCGACAAACGCAACTCCTTCATCGTTGCAGTCAACGGAGGCTCGGTCTCTGATCCTGCCGGCGAACGGGTAGTACTTGGATAGTATTTCTGATAAAGATTTCTTGAGCTGATTGGATTTGTGATCGCCATTAGGAGAAGCAGAGCTCTCCTTGTGATAGAAGTAAACCACCGGCAGATAAGTACGAGGAGTATTCTGTTCGAGGAATGAAAGGTTGTGTGTTCGAAGATGTGGTGGGGTTGGAGTGGAAGGTTTGACGATTTCTCTGGATATGATTTCAACTTCCATGGTCATGGAAACTGTATCGGTTTGATGCTAAAGATTCAAAGCTGCAATAAGATTTTGAGCTTTCCAAGTTCATGTAGTGGAAATGTATTTATGGGATGAAAACTAACGAGGTCATGAGTAGTGATTATCATACCCTCGTTTTCTGCTTCTGCACTCTTCTCTTTGTTTCTATCCATCGATTCTCCTTCAACTATCGCCATGATTGTCCTTCAAATGATATATTATTGAAATTTCTATGCAAAAAATTTGAAAACTTGAAAGTGAAAGGATATGATCAAGATTAGAAAATTGATACCCTAATTAACTAATATTAAGGACAAATGATACCCTAATTAACTAATATTAAGGACAAAGGAAGTGGTCCTTAAAAAGTGTACGGCAGAATGAAAAAGTCATGTTTAAAGTGAAGAGGCCAACACTGTAAGGCCAAATGAAATGAGGATATTTGAGCTTTGTTTAAGGGATTATTGGGTGTGGCAAAGACACAAAGGGAATGAGGGTGTTTGATTAGCTGGAGAGATTAAAGTTATTAAAGTTATGACTAGAATAAGCACCGGATTAGAAAGTTTGACAATGTGTTTGGAATGACTATCAGCACTCAAAAGTGCTTTTTGGAGAAGCACGTAATAGGTGACAATGTGCTTCTAATAAGAGCATTTATCCTAGAAGTGTTTATGAGCAAAAGTACTTAAGCTTTGTCAAACTCTCTCCTACCACGAATTGTTTGCGCAACAAGATATGATGAGTGTATAATGGATGGACCGAACCCTAACAGCCCAAGACTTGGTAACTTTAACACATCCTTTAATTGGATCAACTATTTCCAATTTTCCACACCCCCTTAAGAGCTAGAGTCTCTCTTTTCAATAAACCCAAATGAGCAAAGCAGCACAGCAGTAAGGGAAGTACCAAGGGAAAATTTATTGAGACCCAACCGGTTTCTTTTTAGACCTCACAATGAAAAAAAATGCAGATTCAAAAGCAGAAACAAACACAACGGTTTGAAAACTAACACGAAATAAGATCGACTATGCATGTGCTGAAGATGATCAGATCAAACGGAGTCTGAAATGCTTGGATTCAAAGAAGCAAATGCAAGAAGCTCCTCGTCGCGCTCAAACACATCCAGTTGCTGCTTTTCCAAATTCACATATGCTTCAATCCCTTCTCCATTTTTCGTATCAATCAGAATAAAGCAATCCTTAGTCGTGCAGCTAGGGACGGTGATCCAAATCGGCTTTCCCCAACCAAAGTCAACTTCATACATCGGGAACCTGCACCAGCTTGTACATTTATTCATCACCAAATTCGGTCTCGAAAATTCAACCATTGATTCTTGCAAACACTCTTGGAAGATCACCGGCCATTGATCTTTCCCGCGAAACTTTTGAGCATATGAATCACAAAATCGGGTCATATTCTGCTTCAGCTGGGCCACCAGGTCATGCAATTCAATCACGCTGTCCTCAGCTGTGGACACTGTATATATCCAAACCATGCAACCTACAGAGTTTTGCGGTACCGGAGGAACCATTCTAGTGCGCAGGTTCACTGATTGAGTGAGAACAGTCGGGTTTGAGGAAGACCCTGAAGTCAATCTTAGCGCAGAAATTGCGCAGCTATAAATAAAAGCTGCGACAACTTCAACCATCGTGGGGTTTTGCACTTTATCCGCGACTAAGGCTTTGAGGGCAGCAATCTTTGTGGCATCAAACACAAATCTTTTTGCGACACAATCGCTTTTCTCGGGCACAGCTTCTGGGAACAGTGGCAGGTCACCTTGGGGAAGTATATTTTCCGCGACGAACTCAGGGGGGGGTACATACTGATCACGAGCCACAGCTGCCCAGTCGTTGACGAAATTGATTATGGTGGATGCATCAGCTATCTTGTGTGACATACCAATGCCAAGTGCCATTCCACCGCACTCAAAGAAGCTCACTTGAACACCCACGATCACACTGACATCCGGATCCTCATTCCACCCCACATCTTCGGAGATTAACAACGCCAGGTCCTCGTCTTTCGGGTTCTCAAGAATGTCAGAGAGCTTGAAGTTTCTGATTCGCGTTTCGACAAATGCGACTCCTTCATCGTTGCAGTCGATGGAGAATCTGTCTCTGATCCTGCCGGCAAAAGGGTAGTATTTGGACAGTGTTTCGGAGAGTGATTTCTTGAGCTGATTGGATTTATCCGCGACAGACCGATAATCGGAGGCTTCCTTGGGGTAGAAGTAAACGACCGGAACATAAGAGCGAGGGTTAACCTGATCGAGGAGCGAGAGTTTGTGTGTTCGAAGATGTGGTGGGGTTGGAGTGGAAGGTTTGATGATTTCTCTGGATATGTTTTCAACTTCCATGGCCACCATAACTGTATATTTGTGAGCTTTTTAAGTTAATTTTTATGTAGCAGATACAGAAATGTCCTTTATACGATGAAAAACCGAATGATTTCATAGACCCCCAGTCAACTTTGGTAGTCTGCAATCGCTGGCATAGGAACGGGACTTGCTGATTCTTTCAACATCCAAGTTCTATCCTAAATAATATTATCGTCCTCCATTTTTCAAAACCTGTCTACAGAAGTTCGACAAGGACTGAGAAGAAAAGAGAGTCCCAAGATGTTTTTTTTTTAAAAAAAAAGAAAAAGAAAAGGAACAATTAGTCACAAGCCACAGTTATCCATCATGTTGGGAAGACTCACATAGGCATTTTAGTCTTCCCTGACTACAAGTCTGGCTTCCACACCAGCGGTGGGTTTCAAACTCATAACCTCTAATTTTTAGTTTGAAGAAGTCTCGCCATCAATTATTTACCACTAGGCCACCAATGTTGATTAAAATAAGAAATCGTCAAGATGCACTTTGACCATATGCATGTGCCACACGAGAGGTCGAAACAAAATTAAATGAAAAGACCATAACTACCCACCAAATGCATAGTAACTGTTTTTGTATTTTTTAGATGTACAGGACACATTTCTCACGATTTTTCATTCTGATAACAGAAACGGGTATTAGTTGTGAGGCCCAAAAGACATCGAACTTCAACGATGTAGCTTATCTGTTTTTCAAGTTGTATCTCATAGATCATCTTTGCAAAATATTAGCCAAAATAGAAAAATTTGAGGCATCTAATTGAGTTCAAAGAAACTGACGAACATTGTGGTCTAAGAAACGTTGAAATTTCATCGTGACAATCGAATGGGCAAATTGTTTCAGATTAAATTGAATTTTTATAAGAATGATATGTAGATCGAGACTTGCAACATGAACGGTTCAAATTGTTGAAGTTCGATGCGAGATGGGTCCCATAACTATCCCTATTTTTTCGAAAGTGCAATCAGTTTTCCAACTGCTTTTGTAGAAAGTTACCAGGCGAGCTAAGGAATTTTTTTCAATACGATCGTTATTGGAGGACGAAGAATGAACTTAAGAACTCGGATGTAAAAGGTAAGTTATTCTTAACCAAGTGCAAAACTCTCACAAACTTAAAGCAATTTAAGAAAACTGAAAGCAATTATGATTGACCAAAACTTATCAGAACTCTCCAAGAAGCAATCTCATTTCTAGTAAAAATTACATACAGTGGTTTTTAATTAAAACACTTAAAAAGCAAAAGTTCTTTTACGAAAAGTGCTTCTTGTAGAAGCAGTCCGAATGGATATCTCCTATCAATGGCTTGTTTGTCCAACACGATTAACGTGTAATCTACGGCCAAATCTTCCAGCCTTCTAGTAGCTTAAACAAGTTTCCAAATCATCTCCAAGCACAAGAAGTAGTTAGTTGGTTGAAACTTGCTCAACCAAGGGCATTAAAATCAACGGTTAGTTTCTCTAACAATAGAATAGCTGCTTATAAATAGAAAGTTTCGGTAACAGATTAACTGTAATCAGTTAATTTCGCTATATTTAGTTATCTTCGTCTCAAAGCTGAACATTGAAAATTCAATGAGAAATCCGCAGTGATTATTCTTCCTCCGGAGCTGCAATTCCTACGTAAAAAGGTCAAAATGCCGATGAAGATTGAGATAGTCTCTGAAGATCAATGTAAACCATCATCTCCGACTCCAGACCACCTTAAGAGCTACAAACTCTCTCTGCTAGATCAGTTAGCTCCTATCTTTTACGTGCCCGTTGTTCTATTCTACTCAGCTCCTGAAAACATTGACGATACCACCATTGTCGATAGGCTGAAGAAATCTTTATCCGAAACCTTGACCTGTTTTTACCCTTTGGCCGGAAGGATTGAGGGCAACGCATCCGTGGATTGTGAAGATGGAGTTGTTGTCTTCACAAAAGCTAGAGCTCACATTCAGCTCTCTGAGATATTAAAAACTCCAGAAATGGATTTAGTGCAACAACTTCTTCCACTTGATCCCTACAATATTAGAACAGACAAGGCGGTTGCAGCCATGGCCGTCCAATTGAACTTCTTTGACTGCGGTGGCATGGGCATTGGAATCTGCCTTTCGCACAAGATCGCAGATGGTGCAACATTGTCTTCGTTCCTTGATGCCTGGGTGACAAGGTCACACGGTATTTCAGAAAACATCACTCCCTCCCTAAATTCAGCCACCATGTTTCCACCTAGGGACAAAGAAATCTTCATGCCATCCAATTTGATCAAGAGAGAAAATATCGTGACAAAGAGGTTTGTGTTTGATGCATCCAGCTTAGCCAAGCTGAAAGTCAAAGCATCCAAGGGTTTGTGCACAGACGACCGTGCTCCTACTCGTGTGGAAGCTCTGACAGCCCTTATATGCAAGTCTAGCATGAATGCGAAGAATGGTACATTGGGTAAGGGCAGGCCATCAATGGCGATATCCCATGTGGTGAATTTAAGGGAACGAATGGCTCCACCTTTGCCAGAGCATTCTTTTGGTAATATCTGGCGGTTTGCTGTTGCATCCATAATGAACGAAGAAAGCAACCCAGAGTTGCATGACTTCGTGGTTCGATTAAGAAAAGTAATAAGGAAGATCGATGATGATTATGTGAGGAAACTGCAAGGTGAAGATGGGTTTACACATGCTTGTGAGCCTCTAAAAGAAACCAGTGAATTGGTCTCCGAAGGAGAGGTTGAGTTTTTCAGGTTCAGCAGTTGGATTAGGTTTTCCCTATACAACACTGATTTTGGATGGGGAAAACCCACCTGGGCATGCATTCCTAATGTGCCCATCAAGAATGTTGTCATACTGTTGAGTAGTAGCTCGGGTGACGGAATAGAGGCATGGGTGACCTTGGACGAGGAAGACATGGCTAAATTTGAACGTGATCACGAGCTTCTAGAATTTGTTTCTATGGCACCAAGCTCTTAAGACTATGTAGCTACATTCATGTCTTCCAGCCGGTCCTATGCTTCAAGTGGTTGATGTTCATTGTTTACACATTTGTAAATTACCATCATTCGGTTAGGAAAATGTAAACGAAAGCACAAGTCCAGTAAATGTATTTTAATGATGATGTAGGGCCTAAGAACTTTCATCGCAAATAAAGCCAATCAGATATATCAATATTTTTAAAAATGCACACGCAAATAGATCTTTCTGAGATTCACGGATAGATATCATACACATACAGAAACGAGATTAAGTAGTTCAGTAAGTACTTCAAACCAATTAAATCAACTCCAAGTGAATAAAATTACCTGTACTTTGCAGCTTCTTTCATGTTAACCCTTACCAACTATACCTCTATGTTCACCGTGCTGAATATGTAATGCAGCTTCGAACTCCTGTTTTGTCGTTTTGTGCAAATGGTATCTGTGAAAATCCCTGAATTCCATTGCTGTGCAATGTTTCTCTTGAACGTTGGGTGAAAATAGCCGAAAATAGAGGGGCAAACAGAAAAAAGTATGGACAACTATCAATTAGTGTTTAACCTTTCACAGCACACAGCCACGCAATGACCCCCCCAAACGATCCAAAAGCAGCAAAACAGAAACATGAGACCTTCTAACAGCATGAGTATATCCCTCTACCATTAGCTTGAAGATGTCTGGATTGGACCCAAACGGCAACCAACTGCTTCACTGCTAACAGCGTTAGAAGCAGCAACCTCTTCTAAGCGCTTCCAGGTGGCTTCATGTTTTGCTTTGATCTCCTCCTCTTTTGCTTCCTCTTCTTGAAATTTGAGCAAACACTCCTCAAATAGCTCAGGATCAACATCGGAGTAGATTTTACGGATATTGAATGTCAAGCTCCGGGCCACTTGGTTCCAGTGGTTGTGGCCATTCTTCTCCAGGGCAGGAAAGATAACGGGCAATATGACTTTACAGTTTTCTCTGATTAAGTTCTCGATGTGATCATTGTTCCACAAGTACAAAGCCCTCTCTGCCACCTGTGAAAGCACGCATCAGTCAGCTCAATCAAGGTTCTTGGTCAGGATATACATGGAATGTGAGCAAACAATTCAGAAGAACTTGCCTGAAAGTTGAATACGGAAGGAAATACAATAATAACGATCAAAGGTATAAACAAGAGTAAAACCAAACCAAAAAAGGACAATACTTATCAGAATCAATAAAAGGTGACATGCAAAACTTTTGGGACCGCAAGTGGAAGAGAGAGATGGGTTTCTCCAAACAGGCGTCAAATATTTGTAAGCACAAAGAAATAATAAATTAAATGAAGACACAGCTCAATAGTCAATACCTGAAAGTGTGAACTGCTCAAGCAACGAGATATTTGGCGGAAGAGTGGTACCATACATTTCTGAAATTCTGCTGGCTGAGTTGCTTCTAAAGTTTCCTCGAGCTCACTTAGGAACATGACTTCCTTTGAACTATTTGTGATTGGCCAGTACTTTAACAACCCTCTTATAACAGTATCTGCAAGCCTGCAATCTTTCTCAACAAACTGTGAAATGCAGTAGGACAACTGCTGATGGTACATTTGTAAGCATCTTGGCTTGTGAAGGGGGATCAGAGCCTGAACTAGGAAAAGTTTGTGTTCTTCTTTAAGCGGAAGAGCAAATCCATTGATTATACTGCCCAAAACCTCTAAAAGCTCAGCAATCCCATTGTGCTTTTCTGTTTCAAAAATAAATCGGAAAAATATATTGTTGATCGCCTTCCTAATGAATGGGCGATGCGCCATAAACTTTCCATAGACACGATGCAGAATTGTTTTTAAGTACTCCCTTTCCCTGGGATCCTCAGAATCAAAGAGATCCAATAATTTGAGAACAAAAGACTGATCAATGTACTTCTTAGCAACCTTTGCATCTGTCTCGGGTGATGCAACAAACCTCAGAAAAAGTTCATATACAATCTGTAAGTGTGACCATGCAGGGTCCATCAAAGGCTCCTCCTCCTCCAAATCAAATCCTTCTAAAACCTTGTTCTCGCCAGGCTGTGGAGAGAACGACCTGAACAAATTCACACTCACCACCTTTACAACTTCTTGAACTATAATTTCAGTGAACTTTCCATCTGCAGAGCTAACATAATCTACAAGCTCTAGCAACGTCTGCCGCTTGATGTCTTTTTCTCTCAGATTTTTTGTCGGGTCAGTGAAGTCAAACACTACACAACATAAGTTCAGCTTTTTCACAAACAAGTTATGCTTCTCGGAGTTGGGTACATCTCTAAATGCTGGAAACGCTTCATAAGAAGTTGCAACAGAATTCAGACTTGAGTTGACCAGTTGGGGGGGCTTGCTTCCATGGCCATATCCTAAATTTGAAGCAGAATCAAGGCCCGAAAGAGGTACTCTATTCGAATTAAGTGGCCTATTCCCTACATCACTGCTTCTTGAACCTATGGAGGAAGCATTCAATGTAGGGGCAGATGAACCCCCGAACTCACGATTCTCGGCTGACTTAGACGGCTTCCTAGGAAGCTTACCAAATAAATTCTTGATCATGACTTCAAAAACAAATTATCTCAACCACAAATCCTGCCAAACCCTCAAAGCAGAACTGAACCGAAAATTCGATACCTCAAATGAAAGAATCAAACCAGATAGACACAACCCATTTCACCAATGAGGTACAAAATCAGCAGTATAAGAAATCGAAACCCAGATAGAGACACCCATTTATGAAGATTAAATTACTCCCACAAGTTCCCTTGTTTTCATGTATCATTCTCTTCTAGTAATTCTCCAATTTCTATATATATGTAACAACAAAGTAGAAGAATTTGACACCTCCTGAGGTCAAATTCAGTAACCCAGAAGCAGAAACTGATTCAAGTCAAAGTCCAATAAGCAAAGCTCGTCTTTAATCTACTTCCAGGTAAGGACAGCTTGAAGAACATATATATATATATATGTATGTATGTATGTATATATTTTACCAAATCAGCAGCCAAACCCAGATAGCTCTGCGGCTGACACGATCTGGGTGCGATCTGAAACACAAAGATAGCATTCCACAGATATCATTAACAACAAAATAATCAAAGGGAAAGTGATGCATAACAGAAATATCTATAAGGTGCGAGCAAAAAAGCAAAAGGGTAAGAAACTAAATTATGAAAAGATGAAATTTTTCTACTTACAGAATGAGCAGGAGTCTTGAGTAAGAGCAAGAAAGCAAAGAGCTTTTCTTCTACAAAATTCTGGGTCAGAGGGAGAGAGAGAGAGGAAGAAGACAAGGTGATCAGAAGAATAGAACATTCAACAATTTCAGAGTCCTTACTAAATTCAACCTTTGAGAGAGTTTTGAAAGAAAGTAAAAGGAAAAGTTGGGAAAAGAGAAAAGGTAAAGGAACCAACGCCCCCTCTCTCTCTAACAAAAGCTTTCTCTCTCTAACTTGGACTTGGAGGGAGGGATGGAGAGTTCTTGGGATTTTGACACTAGTGAGAGAGCAACACCGAACCAGAATCTGAGTCGTGGTGTTTTTTTTTTTCCTTTGTTGGGATGTTTCTGTTTTATTTTAAGCGCTCCAAAAAAAGAACAATATCTTCAGCGGAGTCTATGATCTTGTCACCACCCACTCCCTCTCGTTCCATGATGAGTCTTTTGACCAAACAGACGCGCGGTGAGGTTGTCTGAATTGAAGAACTCCTCCCGGGAGAATAAGTGAGCCTATCGCGTCTTTTTTGGTTGAAAAATTATGAGTATTCAATCGGCAAATCAAACCCGCTCGTTTAGGCCAACAAGGTTTGGTTGGCTCATGGCCAGTTTGGGATTGCTGTGTTTTTCAATAAATTGTCTGTGCTGTATATTAAGAATACTCAGTTACAAAATAAAACAATTGAACGTTTGATAAATTGTAATTTTAAAAATTTTGAGAAATGTTTCGTCCACCAAGGTTGAGCCCATCACGTCAAATGCTAAAAAAGTTATCATATATCATACATTGTTGCACAGTAAAATTTTCTGAGTGACAATCAAGCTCAAGACATTGTGATCTTTAATTGCATACAAAGTCAACAAGTTACAAAGATACGGATCGATTGCCAATTTTCTTCAGTATAATGAATACTCTTTTTACTCTCACCACCAATTTCAAGCATACCCACAACCTCGAGCCGAAAGGACTTACGTATGACACCTCCCTATCAGATACCACCGGTATAAGAGCTGCTTACAACGAGACTCAAACCTTAGTGGACGACACACAAGGCAGTGATCTTACCAACTGTGCCAACGCTCGTTGGCAGTATAATGAATACCAGACGGGTGGGGGCAGCTGTGGTGAAAAGAGATGAAACTCAATTTGTTATGTTCTTCTCTTCAAGCCTTTGATTTACCGATTGAACACTCGTAATTTGTATCATGCAAATATCTAAGAGGTGGTAGAAGAATTGCATTGTCTGTATATATTTTAAGCAAAAGAAGAGATAGAAAATTAACTTAATAAAACAATCGATGAGGCAGAATGTTTTCTTGGACTCTGGTTATCTGCCAGAACCATTTCCTAGCTACAACTACAACATACACAATGATCCTGCAATATTCAGTACCAGTGAGCAGTTTGCAAATATGAGCATTTCACCACCCGAATCCCGTTTTCGATTGATAGAAATTTGATGTCATTGTATTGTCAGCAAGTCTCTTGCTTCGGCTAAAGTGAAGTAGTGCGTGGTGGTGCTTTGCCAAAAACAAGCACAGCTTCGTTGCTCACAGATTTCTTTGCAGCAACTTCTTCCAAGCGTTTCCATGTGGCTTCACGTCGTGCTGTAACCTCGCCATCCTTTGACTCGTCTTCCTGGAACTGGAGTAAGCATTCCTTGAACAGCTCGGGATCAAGCTCATTGAAAATTTTTCGGACATTTAGGGTCAAGCTATGAACAGCCTGGTTCCAATGGTTTCTAGCATTTTTCTCCAATGCAGGTAAGATAATGGGCAGTATAACTTTACGATTCTGTCTGATTAAGTTCTCAATGTGATCGTTGTTCCACAAAAATAAAGCTCTCTCTGCCACCTGACAAACCAAGGATTGATTACATAAGATTCAAGAACGAAGGCTGCAATGGGAGAAAGCTATTTCCTCACAGAGAAAACATGACATACAACACAAATAGGATTAATTGCAGACTCATGTCAAAGTTCTATATAATTGGCTAGTATAAAACTTCCTGAGAAGACTCAATCAGAAATTCATTTCACATTACTCATCCACTGCAAAGAGAATTCGTACGCATAACCTTCAGTTTACTTCAGCTCTATTTCGTGCTGAATACTTGGTTAAACATTTTCCAGATTCATAGAGTGCCTTCTTTTATTGATAAGTCACAACCTGTTTAAAACATAATCATATCCTCAAGCCGACCAACTAAACAAATGGATAGGGTTTATTTCAACATTTATACTTTATGGGATTGACAGTGACATTGCGGTTTTAAGTAAGAGCATCGTGAAACTAATTTTAACGTTCTTGACGGACTCACGGAACAGAAAAACAGAACTCCAAAGAGATTCAAAATGCTCCTTACACATGAGACTATGTTTAAAGTCTAAAATCCAACCAAAATGGAACATCCAACGAGCACCCAAATTTTGTTGACCAAAAAACAAGAAGCACCCAAATTTCCTGGGACATTATCTAGATCCTCTCAACAGCCAACACTAAATGTTCTAAATCCTAAAACCATTTAGGGAAAAGAAATCAACCAAGTATTGTAGGACGACTTCTTTGACCCATGTGATCTATGAGATACTAGCTAACCCATCGACTATTGATCATGAAGTTGGCTGAGCATGGAATTTTACTCATTATCTTATGTTAGCACTTATTTCAACTTTTAAGGTGGAATACCAATATGCATCCTCACATTCAAACGCCAATTGCTAGACTTGAGAAAGTACTGAAGAGAACTCAACAAACATAAATCTTCCTGACAAAAGTCCTAAAATTAAAATTATAATACAGGAAAGGGCAGGGCTAACAAGTAAAATCCAACTAGAAAGATATAAGAGGCTGACAGAAATGATCCAGGGTTTAGATGACTTAATTAGGACATCAGTGATTAACAAAGAAAAACATTGTCAAAAAAACCCTCACTTAAAAAACAACATAAATGGAAAGACAAGTAAATATTGAATTGATCACCGACAATATGGGAACCTAAGATATAACTGCAGAACAATTTGAACTACTGAGGTGTCTAAATTTACCAGCCAAAGATGGAAAGAGAAGAATATTTACATGAGCAACACACTTATAATTATATGTATCACATTCAACATAGACAAGAAAGATAACAGTGCACAACTTGAGTATCATTCATG
The DNA here is from genome assembly GCA_024362995.1 of Heteromeles arbutifolia. Classification (NCBI taxonomy): domain Eukaryota; kingdom Viridiplantae; phylum Streptophyta; class Magnoliopsida; order Rosales; family Rosaceae; genus Heteromeles; species Heteromeles arbutifolia. Next base: position 30,421,246 of record JANCRC010000006.1, read on the forward strand.
TGGCAGACCAAAAGCAAGTTAGAGAAAATGTGCACCAAACAGCTTATAGGAAATACTGAAACCAGAGAAAGAACCTGCTACCTGAAAGTGAGAACTGTTCAAACAATGAGCAATCTGGCGAAATAGGGGAACCATGCACCGCTGGAACTCAGATGGCTGAGTTGCTTCCAACACTTCTTCCAACTCACTTAGGAACAATACTTCCTTCGAACTATTAGTGATAGGCCAGTACTTCAGTAAACCCCTTACGACAGTATCAGCAAGCTTGCAATCTTTCTCTACAAATTGCATAATGCAGTAAGATAACTGCTGATGGTACATAGCTAAGCATTTTGGCTTATGCAGGGGAATTAGAGCCCGAACGAGGAACAATTTATGTTCTTCTTTCAGTGGTAGAGCAAACCCATTTATAATACTGCCCAAAATTTCTAGGAGTTCAGAAATCCCATTATGCTTCTCGGTCTCAAAGATGAAACGATAAAAGATGTTGTTAATAGCCTTCCTAATGAATGGGCGATGCACCATAAATTTTCCATAAACTCGGTGCAGTATTGTTTTCAAATACTCTCTTTCTCTAGGATCTTCAGAGTCAAAAAGATCCAGCAACTTGAGAATGAACGAGTGATCAACATATCTTTTAGCTAATTTTGCATCTGTCTCAGGTGACGCGACAAACCTTAACAATAACTCATACACTACTTGCAAATGAGGCCACGCAGGATCCATTGAAGGTTCATCCTCTTCCAAATCAAAGCCTTCTGCAACTTTACTCTCACGTGGCTGTGGGGTGAACGCCCTAAACAAATTTGCAGACACCATTTTTATGAGTTCTTGCATAAGAGCTTCTGAAAATTTACTGTTTGCTTTAGTCGCATAATCCACCAGGTCTAACAGTGTCTGCCGCTTGATCTCCTTTTCTTTCAGGTACTTTGTTGGGTCCGTGAAGTCAAATACAACACAGCACAAACTCAGCTTTTTAATGAATAAGCTCTGCTTCTCTGCGTTTGGAACATCTCTAAATCCAGGCAATGCTTCATACGAAGAAGAGAATGCGAAGCCATTCGGCTTTATATTTGCACCCCTCGCATTCTTGTTGCTGTAACTTTTCACCACATCAGCAACAGCATTTCCAGATGGGAAAGATGATGTCAAATTCCCAGACTTACTGGTCCCTAAATCACTGCTTCTTGAACTGGTGGGCGGATTCGAATACAATGTATGGGCTCCATCACGTTTTTCAGCATTCTTAGAAGACTTCCGGGGAAGCTTATTTAGTATCTGTCTCAACATGATTCATACAAAAAACAAAACTCCACCCTCTCAAAGCACAGCACCGGTATCTAAAGTTCCAAAAGCTTTTTGCAAAAACACTCCAGGGGCAACTGAGTCACACAGCTTTCGTAAATAATTATAATCTTAGGCTACCCTGAAGCTTATTAAATGCCTATATTTCTGAAAACAATGCAATAAAGGGGGCCAAGTAACCCCCTTTTCATCCGAAAACTAAAAACCCGACTCGCTTATCTAACACGACAGATGACACCACGCCCTTATTTTCCCAATCTCAATCACCCAACAAACCAAATCCCCTTTAGCTTTCTGCCATTGTTAGGAAAAACAAAAACACCCCACAAAAATTCAAAATTTCTGCTTAAAATCGAAAACCCAGATGCCAAAAGCCACTCTAAACTCAAAAAATAAAGCACAAACTTTCCAGATTCAATTCACGAATCCCAACTGCCTGCCCTGTTCATCCAAATCAAAAGAGGAAAAACAAAAACAAAATCAGAGTGTGCAATCACCACATTATTCACCTTCCCAATGCTCCAAAAACAAATTCAAAAACTAGAAATTCAAAAAAATAAAAATAAAGCAAAAGGCACATGCAACAAATACAGGAAACAGGAAGAATAAACAAAACCCAGATGAGAAGAATGAAGAATTTCGGGGTTGGTTGGGTGATACTCACGAGTTTACGAAAGAAGGGACTCGGCCTTCGTTACTATCCACCATTATTCTCGTTGTAGTTTGTTGACTGAACAAATCAAATATTTGTTGAGGTTTTCTTATTATTTTCCCTCTTGTGATTTGATTGATTCAGTCTCTATTAACCTTTGCCTCGCAAAACTTTTGGTCAATTTTCTCTCTCTCTCTCTCTCTCTCTCTCTGGTTTTTTCTTCGACTCCTTTCTGGACTTCTTCCCAGCAAACCCAACGCAACCAACCCGTCACCTAAATACGCACCGTTTCCAAATCGCACGGGGTCTTTTTCCTTCCCTTTTTTTACTTTGTTTTGCTGAAATTAGGATATTACTATTTGTCCTTTTTTCTTTTGGGTTCAAACTTCAGAGTAGTTTAATATCTGACCTCTTGTTTAAGTAGAGAAAAATAGTACCAGGGCATAATATTAGTTGGTATGTCTGACATTAGTTATTTACATGTATAATATATCTCCTCATTCAGAATTAGAATCGTAATCATTTTGATTCTTTATTTCATCGTCTTATAAAACATAAGTATTAAAATTATCTAAATACATTCTCATGTGTCTATTAACACGTATGAAATCATAGTAAAGTGTGGTGTAGACTTAAAAATATCTAATCTAACAAGTAAAACCACAAATCATGTCATCCAAGAACGAAAGTTGATCCAATTCCTTTTTCTTACTTTTCTTATTCCCAATGGATCTAAACCATAAAATCTCTAACCCAAGCAAGCGCGTTTGCTTCCTAATTTCAGTGTGTTGGGTAAGGACAATCCACTCTAGCTGTCCAGTACTACTTTATGACGAACAATATTTGCTACTAAGCCACGTTTAGTAGTCAAACAATGGTTTATATTTGATTACTCACTAATTCAGATACTTTGAACAAAGAAATATATGTCAAATTTCCAAATTTTGTTTTCTCAAATTAAAGAAAAGATAAATTAGACGTGAAGGAAGCTTAACCATCGCACCAACAACAAATAAAACATCACTTCCAAAATTAAAAATGGACGTCACGTATGCAATTTTCTAACCTGCTTTTACTACAAAAAATTCTAAATCTACAAGGGCGGGCCTACAGTTAAAAATTTCAAAGTAGGACACTCGGAAACACCATAAAGTTTTTCATAATGAAAAAAGAAAAAGTAGCAGAATTAATCGTCACACAATTTATTTCAAGAGAGAAAAAGAGCAGCCCGGGAGGAAATATTCAACCTTCAACTCAGCGTGCAGTACCAAGTCAACAGTCCACGCACAAGGTGATCTTCTGGATAAGTCAGATATGGCAAATTGTGATTGAATTCTCAAACTGCCCATAATTTCTTCATTTTGAATACTAAATACTAAAATTATTCGTTACTTTGGATGCACTAGCACGCAAATGAATTTTCAGGTATGAACAGGAAGGGAGCAACTAGTCCTATATATCAAAGAATGTGATGCTAAGGAGACCAACTATTTAGACTAAATTTTGTGAACCATATGACGTGGTTGTTGACGATTGAATTATTAATTAAGTGTTGATTAACGTGTTTATTTCTTATTACTGACACATCACATGATTTGCAAATATGATCTAAAAATTTGGTCTACCTAACATTAGATGAATACTTACAAGAGCGATAGTTGCTAGCTTTTCTGGAGAGACCAAAATTGCAATGCTAACTTAAAGCAACCTACAAACGCTACGAAGATGACCGATAAAACTCATTTTGAGCACAAACGGGATACTGAATATTGTTAGCGGAGAATAGGGTAGGCAAATTCTGTCTGCATCACAATTGGCATTGTGATCTGCTGTTGATAAATGCTTGAATTGATGGCTCTCTCCCAAGAAAGCCAGTTAACATTTCAATGGGTTCCTTTGCTCCTCCTGGGGCCAATATCTACACCGACGATGAAAATAAAGTTAAATGACGGATTTACAGAACGGGATTAGACTATACCAGTCTTAATTAAAAGATTTTGAGGGAGACGAACAAGGATGCCAATGCTCCATACAAATTCAAACGAACATGGAAGGGAAATAGAACCAAAAGTTGGCAACACTCCTCTCTATCGAACATATTCTTTACCTTGTTTCTGAACTGCATGCCAACATACTGGTTCAGATAACTCTCATGGAACTTTGAAGCAAATATATCAGCCGCAAAAACCTACACGAAACACTCGATACATCAGCGCTGGTTGTCACAGAATCACGGATGATAAGAATGAAATTCTTCAAACATAATCATTGGATTGGGCAATACAACCACAATTGACAATTGTTATAGCAAACTTGGGAAACGAAGTAACAAGGATATGTTGCTTGACTATTTTCGATAATGGATGGGTGACAAACCTCACTCCAAATACGGCTGTAACAAGCAGCTTCGTGACCAATGGCACTAGATGGAAAACATGACGCAGGATTGACATCTTCCAACATTGGCAAACCTAACATGATCTGATGAAACAGGGTCAATAATACCCCAAACTGCAACTTTGCACAGAAATTACTGGAAACAACTACATACCCTTGGATGAAGATGCTTGAATAACTCAGCCATGTCGACATTTTCAGTAGAATGTATAATCTGATCAAAAAGACCTGAAAATGTAGTGGGTTTCAAGATATGCGCATGAAAAGTTGAAATAGCTGCCTCGATAACAATTTGATGTTTGAGTGATCTTTTTCCTTTCACAAACTATTCCAAGAAATCCAAATCAACACCAAACCAATCAAAAAGCAAAAGGACAACAAATACTTTCCAAGGACAAAATCTGTCACAGCAATTTTCCTATGAAACAAACACAGCCTGAAAAACGATTCTTCGAGTAATTTATGAAGTGCAGTTTCTATAGTAAGAGGACTTACAATAGAGAATTTCTTGCTTCATTTTAAGCGCAGAAAAGGAATATCTCCATCTTTTAATGGATTTACACATTTCGTCTTTGATAGGCTTTGTTATATCCTACATGTAAATTCAAGATATATCAGCAATTTAACTCATTCAATATAGCTGAAAAAAACATGAGAAGTTCCCTTTGGGAAGGGGGGAGAGCACATTGATTTCTAAAGCATTTACTACAATTTAAAACGACGACGACGACAACAACAACAATAATAATAATAATAATAATAGAACATGAGTTACCTCATGGAAACCAGATATCAACTTCAAAGTGAAGCTTTCGTAACACCTGAAATTTACACAGTTAAGAAGCAATAAGTTGGGCCATGCATAATCATAAAAGGGAACAATATGATTCATTAATTACCAGTTCACCAGCACCAGAGCAGGAACCTCTACAAAATCTGGATCAAAACCCAGCCCAGAAAATCTGGCAAACGATGCGCGATTGCATATATGTTGGACCTGAAGGTTTATAAATCACAGAAGAACCTGTTATTTATGGGCAACCCATAATGAAGTGCCAAATCCAGAAAAATGATGTTCCAGGCTGAATCTATTTCTACGATCAAATTAACTATAGCAGGGGTTCATTCCAATTATTTAAACATCTTTCCGAGATTCGTTATTTCAAACTTAAAGGATATTCATTCATTAGTTAATGTCTTTAAAAGAACTTAAAGAAGTTCCGATATGCCATCATTGAGACAACATCAATTGAGCTTGTTAGTTCTCAAAACATCTAGGAGACTCGATAACTTATTCATCTTCTCATTTGACTAATAGATCTTCACAAATATGCAGGTTGCATGTTAGTGGCTGTTAATCCCATGCACCTTTTGCAGAACGAGTGGAAGCATATGCACTTCTTTTAATTCTTGCTAGCCAATTAAAGGACACCAACCAGGCTTAAGTTGGGGTGGATCCTTGGAAGTGAGTGGACTTTACCACAGGTATTTCTCATAATGGCAAAGCATTTGTACTCAAAGTTCCTGTTTTAGCGCATTCCTACTCGTGGAGCAACATTGTGGAACACACTGCCAAAGGCCTTAATCTTCTGCATCATACCGCATAAACTAGACGTTGAGGAATTCCTCTGTCAGTATTGTGCTTCTTACTATTCACACGCATCCTTTCCTATGTCATCAAGCCTAAACATATGCAGTTCCTGACCTATGTAATGTCCTCTGAAGGCTGTTAAAGACTTACTAGCTACTTTTGATTTACTAAATATGGGAACAGTAAAGCATGAAGGTAAGGGAACGAGGGTGCAACATTTTGAATTGCAAAGATTTATGCTTTCCATAGAAGAGTTTCTAAGAACAAATAGCATGTAGCAAAGAAGATTGCAAGTTCTGCAGATTACTGAGAAAGTATGTGAATGATGAAAAACATACCACATGGCCAAACTCATGGAAAAGATTCACAACTTCTGAGAATCTCAGTAGTGCAGGTTGACCACTAGCATCCTTTTGGAATTGAGATATCAGTAACGCCACTGGAATCTGGTTACAAACAAATAAACAAAAGGTAAGTTAATATCACAAGATCAATGAAATTATAAAATTTCAATCTGCATATGATTCTCTACATTAATATGATTCATCACATGAAAATGAGAAGAAAATTGGAACTTTACACACAAAAATTAAAAGAGCCATGTTCAAAAGAGTTTTCTAATTATCTTGAGGAGAGGAGGTCACCCAACATGACCAAAAGCAATATTTCTTTTACTACAGCTATTAAACATCAATTTCCATCTGACAACAAAGCTTAAATTACATGGATAATATTTATGGTTATAAACTGAAAACACAACCTGACGTGATCCATTCGTTGATAATCCACCATTTTGAAGAGCAACCACACAGGTATGGTTATATTTTCTTTCCCTTTTCACAGACAACATAAACCCATTTGTTAGTCACTCAAATAAATAACATAGAGGATGAACTAAATCTATAAAGGAAGACCTCCTTCAACCTTATGAACATATCAAGGTAGAAATGACCCAAAAGTTCACCAGAACTTAAGTCAAAGACTGAGTATACGGTGACATCAGAATGCCAAACCTCAGCATCTCTAATTTCCACAAATCTTAAACCTACAAAATAAAAATAAGAGTTCAACAATCACTAGTATATTTCATGAAAAGAACCAAGTTTATGGGATATTATAATATCATAAAGAACTACCAAAAAGGTCTTGCACTATCTTGAACACCCCAGATATAACCAAATTTACTGGAAAGTATTGCTTAAGAGCTCCAAGATCCATATTAAACTGCTGTGCTTCAGCCTTCTTGACATAGTAAAGCAGATCCTCAATTCCAAATGGATGGTCTCCTTCCTCTTTTCTCTGATACCACATAAGATAGAACACAATCAGCCATGAAACAAATCAAACCAGTGGGAACTAAAAAAGATATTCTAACCTTCAAATCTTTCAACATGGAAAGCTCCATGGTAGCTGCGCCAGTCAAACTATTGGAGATGTCCTCTAAGAACTCAAAAACCTGAATGGTCACCCTCATAAATATGAGCTACAAGAAATGATTGCGAGCAACAGACATAAATGTTGAAGATGGTTCCCATAAAGAGCAAATGGAAATAAATATTGAAAATTAGACGGTTTATCTCTTATCCATCAGGCCATAAAAAAGGCAGCATCTCTCATCCATCAGGCAATAAAACTTTCATTGTTATCACAGTACCTCAAAAATACTCCATCTAAATTGACATGGAATAGAAAAACAGTTGAACGATGAATATCTTAAGAAAAATGTACTGTCATACAAACCTTTGAGGGTGCCTTTGCCATTCTAAGATTAACTGCATAATCTGCATAACTTGAATAGCCAAGTAACCGAGCAAATTTATGGCGCAGTTGAACCTAAACATACAAAATATCAGACACAATTGTCATCATCATAATTAACAACATAACAATAGTGAGATATGTAAGGAGACAAAGAAAATCAACGCCACTTAGAAAGTTAACCCCAATACATTGATTATTTATGGAGAGAAGAAGACTAATAACAGCCTTAGTTCTTATAATTAAAGTTTATAATTAAAAAACCATGCCTGTCACCTACGCTATTCCTATAAATACTTCGAAAAATATATCATTTTTTATTGGGCTAAAGAGAATTATCTGTTGACCAAGAAAATTGAACTTCTAAAAAGCCTTTTGGAAATATAGATAATTTGGAGTTAGACAAATGGCTAACTGATAAATAATTTTTTTCTGGATCTACATGACTAAAATTGATTTGAAGATGGACTATCTAATTGGAAGTAAAATAATCAGAAGTAGAAAATAAATTGCTTTACCAAATCTTCTAAGATAGAAAGATTGACTTCTCCACCCCTCTTTCCATATGCCACTGCTACCATCCTCCTTGTTGTTCCAACCTTCACAAAGGCTCAAAATGAATTTGTCAATGACATTAATAAAGATGATTAAGTTATCAAATTACTTAACAAACTTAATGACAATGTTGACAAAATTGTCACTGGCGTTTGGGGCAAAAATTGCAGAAATACAAAATTGCCTTCAGTATGAACTCAACAGATCATACCTCGCAAAGTTCAAGTACTGCTGCCACATGATGACTTTTCAGGGTCACCTTGAATTTACCATCTGCAACTTTGCCTAAGCTCTGCGCATGGAAAATGTTTATTTTCTAAATGAAACACGTTCAGTATTAACGGACAATGTACATAGTAACAAGCTTATTCACATTTTATTTACAATGTTTATTCTGTATTTATGTGAATAAATAATAAAAATAGTTACCCAGAAGATAACTAAGATAGTAAAAATAGTTACGCAGAAGATAACTAAGTTTACACAAGATGTTTGGCAATAAATGATGAGTCAGTGAAGGATATGGAAAGAGATTTAACCGTTGAGTCTGTCAAGGTAAGTAAACTTTCATACAGTGGCTTCCATGAAGGTAAGCTTGCACAAAAAAAATGAGGGATAAATTACTACACCTTAAGAAACTCTGGCGGTAACCCAGCCAACTCAGCCTCAGTGAAAAGAAGGAAAGTACTGTCATCATTTAAATTTTGAAAAAACCGCAAACTTAGCTCATCGATTTGGACTCTCAAGCGTTGCATTTCCTCTGTCTTAGTTAAAGTAAGATTCAACCCATTGCGTTCAAAGTCTCTCATCTGTCACTGATTGGAAAGGAATCAACATCCAGCATTTTCTTTTTCATATGATGATGAAAGCCTCAAGCAACATTATCGAGACAACAGATTATTTTAAAGTAAATATAATAGATGAAGAAAGAAAAAAAATCCACAAAGTAAAATAAAATAAAACTACAAAAATGTTCTTACTCCTTACCAAGGCCTGAGTATAGTACTTTGCTTCAGCATTTACCCACTCCCCTCTTGCAGCAAAAGCTTTGACGACGCGGTATAAATCTTCACGCTTGCTGTTCAGTTTGCAAAATACAGAAGGACGTATTATTTAATTTCCATAAGTCTTCTAAATAACTTTCTAGCTCAGTTCAATGTCATTGCACATGAGATATATGTTATAGCCGCACAAAATACTCTATAAAAGTCCAAGATACCTTCAGAATTAGGGATCATCATCCACCAGTAATGAACTATACCTGCAAGTCAGAACATGGGCATCAATTCTCCGCTCTGCTTCGGCACTTGCTTTGTGAACATCATCGGAAGTGGAAGCCATCTTAGGAAACACACAAGACTGGACAAGTGGAAATTGTTGCGCCTCTAACTCTGCTAGAGGCGAAATAACATTCATATATGTAACCTGTGAAATATACCCTTTAATAAAATTAGCTCAAATTCATCAAACAAAAAACAAAGCAGTTTAAAAATTAAAATAATCACGCAAATTATGTTTGTTCAATAGAATTATGGATACAAACGATAGTATTCCCTAATCTAATTTGAGAAATGTAGAGCTTTCCAAGCCAGATTAGCGGCATAAATTCAAATGCAAAAGCTACTGAACCGGATTTTCATACTAAACTGTGTGAATTGCGGCAATTGCCTATAACCGTATCGAGTGGAACTGAAGCAACTGGCACCAAAATCAACTCAAATTCATAAAATTGAAATTAAAAAATAAAAGCAGCTTAAATACACATTCTTTTTACAAACTATACTATTTTCGAAATCGAGAATCAGAAATGTAACACTTAAAGGGATTTTGCAAACCATATTTTAAGTCGCAGACATTGAAATGCAAAGCTACTAAGTTCATACTAAATTGTGTGAATTGCTTTCAACCTTGTCGAGTGGAACCGAAGCGACCGCATCGTGGACCTCTTTCGACTTTGAAATGATTCGGTCCGCCAATTTCAAAATTTCGGACGCCGATAGATTAGCCCGAACCTTAGAGCCTTGAAGATCTGCAACTCATAAACGCACAGTGTGGGAGAGAGAGAGAGAGGAGTGAAAAGACTGTTTGATTGACGGAAAACAAAAAACAGAATAGCTAAAGCGGGCGAATAAGACTGTTTGGTTGCCAAGAAAGTGAAAAGAAAAGCAAATGAGTAGAGAAGAAGAAGACAAACATTTCTTCTTTCTGTTCTTAGTGTAAACATTGAAGGCGGTGATTCCAAGGGTAGCGGCGAGGGTGAGCAGAGCAGCGGCGCCGCCTAAGGCCAGTAGGCTGCTACGTTCCCGCTTCTGTTTGGGCATTTTCTCGCCGTTTCCTGGAGTTTCCACCATTTGTCTTTGTGAGAGGTGCAATGGGCGGAAAAGGAGGGAGGGAAGGCAATTGACCCAATTTTATGAGCCGGGAGATAATTTGCAATTATTGGATTTGAAATATTTTAAAATTGTTGGAGGGCTATCCTTATCAGATGGCGCAATCAGGATCCGTCGCAATCTCGGCCCTTGATTCCTTAGATTTGGGGTTTGCAATTTTAATAAATTTTTTATTTTTTTTATGCGGAAAACAATCTGGGATCTCAGGATTGCAAAAATATCGAGATAAAAATTGTTGTTTTAGAAAAATCTGATTGCGTGATAATATGGATGAACTTGTTTGATGCAGAAAATTATTTCTTCAATTTTGGCTTTCCATCTTAAAAGCTTGTATCACGTTCAACATAAGAAAAATAAATTGAATCAATAAAAGTATATGAATTCAATAAAATCAAAATTTAATCAATTAAAAAAATAATTGAAACGTAATACTTCCCTGATTGAAGACGAATATATTCTCTTTAGCACAGCATGAAGAGCATGCTGATAACGTGTTGTGGCCTATATTTAACTGAGTGGTGCGGCATAGAGAGAAAGAGAGCAAAGAATAGGCTTGATGCAAAAGTGTATACTTTTAACGAACAGTAATTGAGCTATAACCTCGTTTCATTTCTTATTCGCACTAAAAAAAATTAGGAAAATTGTATTTGAACCCTCGTTTCATTTCTTATATCTACACCAAACTAAATAAATTTATCTACTTTACTTCCAAATTTGTCATTGAATATAAAATAAAATTTTGATTTTATAACCCTAAAACACAAACAACAATAATCGCTCTACACCATTTTTATTTAATCCAATTAACGCAACCCTAAGGATGGCAACTTTCCTCCGGCATCATCAGCGACCACGATCCCTCTCAACTATTCTTCGTATGTCTCCTCTTCTCTCTTGAATTCCTGGCTTACATTTTTGCATTCTCTTAATTTTGGTAAGTTAGTAAATTGTATTAATGGTCCCTCAACTTAATCAAATTTGAGCAATGGTCCCTCAACTAAAAATCAATTATCATTGGTCCCTCAACTTATCAAAATGTGTAGCTATAGTCCTTTTCATCAATTTCGTCAAAATAAGTTATGTTGGAATAACCATTTATATAATTAGGGTCCCTCAACTCATCAAAGTGTGTAATTATGGTCATTTTCATCAACTACGTCAAAAAATTTGTCAAAACGAGTTATGTTGGAAGGACCATTGCTACAATTGGGTTAAAGTTAAGGGACCATTTCTCTAGTTGAATTAAAGTTGAGGGACCAATGGTAATTGATTTTTAGTTGAGGGATCATAGCTACATGTTTTGATGAGTTGAGGGACCAATGGTAATGAATTTTTAGTTGATGGACCATTGCTCCAATTGAGTTAAAGTTAGTGGACCATTACAATTTACTCAGTAAGTTATACACATTGGATTTTAGTGAACAAAAAAGCAATCAAACCCCATAGTCGCACGGCTTCTGTTTAATTTTCGTTCAAAAGCAGTAAAACAACACCACCTAACATGTGTTTGTAGAAATAACCCAATCAAATGAAGAAAAAAAAAAAGGCACTTTCTTCATCATATAATAACAATAGAAAACAGAGTGTAGGGGGATGGTGGGTGTTAATGATTTTGGAGAAGGGTTGCCGGCGTTAGGGTTAGGTTCATCGGATTAAGGGCCAATTTGGATGTGTTTTTTTAATAAATTTCTTTTACTGTGCTTTAATAATAATCAAATGCAAAATAAAGCAATTGAGCGTTTGATAAACTGTATTTTTTTAAATGTTATGAGTATGAAAAGCAGTGTAAATGCAATGTCTAGAAGGATAAACAATGGTGCTTTCCGTTGGGATGCTCTGGGTCCAGAGTTTCTGCGTAATATTTTTGCTGAAGATGTAAACGTTTCTATTTTTTTTTTTCAAAGTAAACATTTCTATTATAATTTAATAAAAGTTATCATTTGACAATAATAATAATAATGTCATTGTTTAAAATTAATAAGCTTATTACATGAATTAAAAATATTCTAAAGGCTCAACTCCACTTTTTATTAAAGCAGCTTTTAAAAGCAACCTACAAGTTGCTTTTACAAACTTATGTCTAGAGGCCATTGCTTTTAAAATAAGTAGAACGATTTTTACTGCTTAACTTTAAAGTGAAGCAATTTTTGGTAAAAAAAAAAAAACCAAATTGGGCCTAAATAAAATGGGTGTAGAGAGAGAAATTTTTACTATTTGTGTTTGGGTTTGGGTTTATAAAAGGGAAGTGTTATTAGCACTCAAAAAATCTCATTCTACACTCCTCACAAGTATATTTTTCTTTCATAATATAGAAAGTTTGGAGTGTACAATGAGATTTTTGGAGTGCAAATAACATTTCCCTTATAAAATTGTTTCTTCCTTTTTATTTATTTAAGGGTGAATTTGGAAGTTTGGTAGACAATTTTTTATAATTGGTGTAAAGTTAAGAAAGTTGGGTTCAAATAAAATTTCCCAAAAAATTAATGAGAGAAATTAGATACAGCTTATGTAAGTTTGAAATAATTTTTAGGAGAGTGCTAGCTTTCTTTGCATTTAGACCTTGTCACTTTTTCAAATGATACATGTCATTTTTTACACACAAAAAAGACCTTATTGCTTTTAGCTAGAAATTAAATGTGAAAAGCAAAACAACACGATTTCAAATGCATAAAATGTCTTATTTTTTGTGTAAAAAATGACATACGACACTTGTTAAAGTGAAAAGATCCATATGCAAGTTCGTGCAAAGGTTGCTAGCAATTCTCTAATTTTTATTGCATGTACACACTTTTTTTTGTTTGTCAAACTAAATTTGTTCATTAATTAAAAAACTAGCACAAGATATACAAAGACCTAGATTTGAAAGATTGTTGCCTCCACCACAACAGATGCGTCGCCCTCACAAATTTGCCACCACCACCTGGAAGAAGAACCCACGAACAAACTAGATGAACTAAAAATGGGGGTGAGCGAGCCACCCGTGCAAAAAGTGCTTTCATAATCCTAGAAATATAACACTTTAACACCCGCTCAACGCCAAAGTACCCGCCAAGAAGAAGCACCCAATGGCCCGAGTAGCAAAGGTTGGTGGTTGAAGATTGATCACGAGAAGCAACATCTGAGCAAGAGAGGGGCATAAAAGCCCAAATATGAGACATTTTGCATGTATGTTTGGGAATTTGCTATTTTTACCACATAAATAGCATACGAACATGTCCTACGAAAATTGGACCTTGAAGTTGAAGGTCACAACTCACAAGGAACTCCCTTACACGGGCCTGTAATTTTTGCAGACAGTCATTCTAAAAATTGGACCTTGAAGCCCAAAGAAACTGTATTACCATACCCGACCCGGTTGGGACCTGAAATCAAAGGAGTAGTCAAGCCGATACCCCCTGTAGCATTTTTCTTTCTCTCTCTTCTGTTTGGCAAGCGAGAAAATCCAATGCCTCCGAAAGGCAAAGACAGGCAGCGCGCCGCCGCGTCGCCGCAGCAGCCGCCTCCCTCCCTCGAAGAACTATTCGGCTCTCTCAACAAGCACATAGAGGAATCCGAATTCGAAAAAGCCGTCAAGGTTGCAGATCAAGGTTATATATCTCCAGGATTTAATCTCGTTTTTCCTCTGAATTTCTCAGTTTAAATTCCTCATAACGTTGCGTGATTGTGATTTTTTGGTAACGTATCGCAGTTCTCTCGATTAACCGTGGCGATGAGGACGCCCTTCGATGCAAGGTCGTGGCCTTGATCAAGGCCGACGACATTGACACCGCCCTTTCCACGATTCGACCTTCCAAGAGTCCTCCTTCGGATTTCAGCTTCTTCGAGGTTCGTAACTTCTATTATATTTTAGCAATCAGCTGTAAATTTTGGTTATTTTTTGACTTGTTTGTTATTATATTTGTTTCCGCCATTGTTATATGTAATTAGTGATTGATTTGGAAAACTCAGTAGCATAATTACGTTGGCATTTCTTCCGATTCGATGCAAACTCGTAATTACGGTTGTTAGCTTGTAAATTTTCAGGGATGAAGTTATGAATGTGTCTGATATTTGTTAGATGAGGGCTGGTTCACATTTCAGTACAAGTTAATGTGTTGTTACATAATAATTACTTGCGATGGACCTACGTCCGTAGTAAGTATAGAAGTCTAACTGCACGAAATTTAGAATTAGAAAATGTGGCTGGTTAGCGTTGTTAGGTTGAGTGGAATAAACTGGTCAAAATAGCTTTTCTGTTCGTACCATTTATGATATTTGGCCATTATTTTTGCACATTACTTGCATGTCTCCTCTCACACTCGAGATTTGGTTATTTTGATTTGAACAATGTACCGAGAGGTAGTCCATTGTCATATTCATCTGATGGTTCTGGTTGTATGTTTAGTAGTGCAAAATGTTATAAAGACACGCTTGAATATCTCTCATTGATGCTCTTTTCTACTTGCTCTATTCCTAAATAGGCATACTGCTTATACAGAAATAACAAGCTAGATGAAGCTCTTGAGTTGTTGAAGAGGCAAGAGAGAAATTCTGCAACCATGATCTTAGAATCCCAGATTTTATTTCGCTCGGGAAAGATGGATGCTTGTATTGATATATATCAGAACCTTCCAAAACCCAAGGTCGAATCCTTAGAGATAAATTCTGCAGCTAGTTTGGTTGCAGCTGGGAGGGCTTCTGAAGTTAAGCGTACATTGGAAGCTCTTGGGGTTAAAGCAACTAACAGTTTTGAGCTTGCATTCAACACTGCCTGTTCTTTGATTGAATTGGAGAAGCATACAGAGGCAGAACAGCTCCTTCTGAAAGCCAGAAGGTAAATGCTACTTTTATTTGTTGACTTTGACAACACCCAATCAAGTCATATTTTTAGGCAGTAAATGCTTTTTATTGTGTTTATTATTACTATTTCTCAGTTTTTAATTTGTACCACGACACTGTAAATTTCGTTTGGACTGATTTTAGAATATCTTTTGAAGAAATTTTGAGCCTAAGTATCACGGACTAAGAAAAGCAAGGCATGCAAACTTATCAACTCAACTCAACTAGGCCTTGCCACTACTTAAGGTTTTTTGTGTAGATCTGGTTTTCCTCTCATTAATTCCCGGATAAAGTTATATATATGTTAAAATGTTAATTATTTCCTCCCTCATTAATTGTTTTTGTATGTAGTTTGACGTTTCCCTATAGTATTGGTCTTAAAACCACCATTCACTTTACTACTCAGCAGCCTTTGATTGTGTTTATAAACCTCACAAATTTATCTATAGAAACTCTTTCGTAGAAGTAAGAATGAACTGATGGACGCAATTCACTTGGTTTCTTAGAATTGGCCAGGAAGCACTGTTCTCTGATAACGTACCTGAAGACGAAATACAAATTGAATTGGCGCCAATAGCTGTCCAGTTGGCTTATGTTCAGCAGGTAATATTGGTAACGTTAAGCAAAATTTTCTCTTATCAATATTTTGGAAAGTTAGAAATCCAATAGCCACTGATGAAAATTAGCTTCTTTCAACAGCTTCTTGGGCAGAAACAAGAGGCTGTCGAAGCTTATACGGACATTATTAAACAAGATATGGCAGATGAGGTATCACTCGGTGTGGCAGTCAACAACCTCATTGCTTTGAGAGGTCCAAGAGATGTTTCTGACAGCCTGAAGAAACTTGATCGACTAAAAGATAAGGAGAAACAAAACTTCCACCTGGCTCCTGGACTAGAAAACAAGCTTTCACCAAAGCAAAAAGAATCAATATATGTGAACCGGGTCCTTCTACTACTCCATGCGAATAAAATGGATCAGGTCTTTCTCTTTGCTTTTATGTCTTTTCGAGTACTAATGCTGTGAACATGTTAATTATGAATATATTACATAAGTAAGCCTTTATTGGTGCTTCAGCTCCCCTTGCTGATCTCAAATCTTTGCTTCAAATTTACAGGCTCGAGAACTTGTTGCTGCACTGCCAGACATGTTTCCTGGTAGTGTGATGCCCATGTTACTTCAAGCTGCAGTTTTTGTGAGAGAAAATAGGGCTGGGAAAGCCGAAGAAATTTTAGGGCAGTTTTCCGAGAAGTTCCCTGACAAATCCAAGGTGGTTCTCTTAGCGAGGGCACAGGTTGCTGCTGCTGCTGGCCATCCTCTTATAGCAGCTGAGTCCCTTGCTAAGATACCTGATATTCAGCACACGCCTGCCACTGTCGCTACTCTTGTGTCTCTTAGAGAGCGTGCCGGGGACATTGATGGTGCAGCTGCTGTGCTTAATGCTGCAGTCAACTGGTGGTCAAATGCCATGACCGAGGACAATAAGCTCAATGTTTTAATGCAAGAGGCTGCTTCCTTCAAGCTCAGGCATGGCCGAGAAGAGGAGGCTGCCCATCTATACGAGGAGCTTGTGAAAAGCCATGGAAGTGTGGAAGCATTGGTTGGGCTTGTAACTACAGTTGCTCGTGTGGATGTTAAGAAGGCAGAAGCTTATGAGCAGAAGCTGAAACCATTACCAGGACTGAAGGGGGTCAATGTGGATAGTCTGGAGAAGACTTCTGGGGCCAAACACGATGAGGGTGTTTCTCATGTTAAAATCACGGAGACCTATGACGAGGGGAAGAGTAAGGCTAAGGCTAAAAGAAAGAGAAAGAGAAAGCCAAAGTATCCTAAAGGGTTTGACCCTGCGAACCCAGGTCCACCACCAGATCCGGAGAGGTGGCTCCCCAAGAGAGAAAGGTCAAGTTACAGGCCTAAGAGAAAGGATAAGAGAGCCACTCAGGTAAGAGGATCCCAGGGTTCCGTAGCTAGAGATAAACATGAAACTGGTGCCGCTTCCAACACTTCAAACACAAAATCAAACCAAGCAACTACCTCCAAAGGAGCACCTCAAAATGCAGTCGCAGAGCCATCCAAGCCATCTTCATCGAAGTCACGAAAAAAGTCTAGGAACTAGTTGAAGGATCCAATTTTCCGGGTTGATTTTTGTGACAGGTTGCAGAATTTTAGACAATTTAATTTGGTGCCCTAGTGATTAGACTGAGATTTTGTAGTGAAATTATCGGCCTTTTTTCTGCTTGCTTCTGATTCAAGACGACAAAAAAATGATGAATTCCATAGGAAATTCGGTTCAGAACTTGATATTTATGTCTTGTGAATTTCAGCTTTGATATTGATGTTTAACTCATTATTCGAATTTGGTGTGTTTTTGTGCTGAATTCTAGGACTTACATGCCACTCTAGCGTCCCAAGCTAATGATATAAAACCATTTGTTTTAATTTTTTGACATAGCGACGCGTGATAGGTTTGACATTTTGTCATCCCCTTTTATGCAAGTCTCTCTATCTCTGTCCCGGGATTACAGTATGCCGATGTTGCATGCCGCGTGAGCGTACCAGAAAACTCACGGCGGAGAATTGATTTGTTTATTGGCGTGAAATGTGGAGATGCCCTTGCATGTGTGGATTTCCTTGAGAATGTGAGATGCTTGCCAAAGGAGCATCTTCGACAACTCCAAGTTATCAAGAATTCTTGGCCCTTGACATTGGCCATCCTCCCGTCTCTCTACTCAACGTACAAGAAACAAACTTATTTATATATACATAAATTTCCTATTGTTTTTATTCATTATCTTGTTTTAAGCATCTTCTTCTTCTTTTTTTTATTTTTTTTATTTTATTTTTATAATAATATTGGCTAAAACCTTCTATAATATGTTCATCTAAGTAGTTCTTTGTTGAGGTTATTTGCATTTTTCTTAAATTTATGTTAAGTTTACCGACGAATCGTCAACAACCATATGAACATTTTTAAAATCGGAGTATTGACTTATCAACGATACCAATTATAATTTATATCAACAACGTACTAGTGATATATCGGTAATTTGCAAAAGTGCAATTAACTATTTCACACTGCACGTTTTGAATTTGATTTTTAGCGTTTGGTGAATCACATAATGGTGGCTATGGGAGGCTGAAATGTCACATCTCGGGCTCGGCTCTAAAACTTCCCAATGGGTCACCCATCCTAGAAATGTTCTCGCCTGAACTCGCTTAACTTCGGAGTTCCGATGGAATCCGAAACCAGTGAGTTCCCAAAAATAAAACCGTGAGGGAATGGTAAGCCCAAAGCGGACAATATCGTGCTACGGCGGAGCCGGTCTGGTATGTGACAAAATGGTATCAGAGCCACTCTGCCGTTCGGTGCGGATGTGCCGGCGAGGACGCCGGGTTCCCCTTAAGTGGGGTGGATTGTGAGATCCCACATCGACCAACGGATATGGGGTTATGTGCCTTATATGTACATGCTCCCCTTCCTATAACACGAGGCCTTTTGGGAATTCACTGGCTTCGGATTCCATCGGAACTTCGAAGTTAAGCGAGTTTGGGCGAGAGCATTCCTAGGATGTGTGACCCCCTGGGAAGTTCTCGTGCTGAAACCCAAGAACAAATTTGTGAGGGCGTGACCCAAAGCGGACAATATCTTGCTATGGCGGAGGCTGGGATGTGATAGTTTAGTGGATTGTAACATCCTATATCGACCAACGGAGATGGGGTGATGTGCCTCATATGTACATGCTCCCCTCCCTATAGCACAAGGCTTTGGAGACTCATTGGCTTCGGATTCCATCGGAACTCCGAAGTTAAGCGAGTTCGGGCGAGAGCATTCCCAGGATGGGTGACCCATCGAGAAGTTCTCGTGTGAATTACCAGAAACAAAACCGTGAGGGAATGGTAAGCCCAAAGTGGACAATATCGTGTTACAGCGGAGTCGAGCCTGGGATGTGACAATTTGGTATCAGAGCCACTCTGCCGTTCGGTGCGAGTGTGCCGATGAGAACGTCGGACCCCTAAGGGGGTGGATTGTAACATCCCACATCAACCAACGAAGAGGGGGTGATATGCCTTATATGTATATGCTCCCCTCCTTATAGCACGATGCCTTTTGGGGACTCACTCACTTCAGATTCCATCGGAACTTCGAAATTAAGCGAGTTTGGGTGAGAACATTCCTAGGATGGGTGACCCACTAAGAAGTTCTCGTGTGAGTTCCCAGAAACAAAACCGTGAGGGAATGGTAAGCCCAAAACGGACAATATCGTGCTACGGCAGAGCCGAGCTTGTGATGTGACATGAAATGACTCTGTGAGTCTTCTCGGTCTCTGAAAGGGTAGATTATCGCGGTGAAACCACCAGCTGATCCTCTTTTTAGGGGAAAAAATGCAATTAAATTAGACCACATGCTATTTTTGTTACAAACATTTTGATATGGCTATCTTTATTGCTATTCACCTTCATTATACAACAATCTAAATTTTTTTATTTTTTATTTAATTTTTACTCAAGGCTTGGACCATTTCAAAGCTGTTAATTTTTTTTTGTCAAATAAAATATAAATTTCTATTAAATGTAGTTTGTTATATTTTGGTTGGACTATACAATAGTTGTTCATTACTACTCCATTTTCAAACCCCACATATCAACAACCAACCAATAAACAAAGCAACAAAACAAATAAATCAATCAATTCACCTAAATAACCAAATAAGTGAATAAATAAATCAAAAGACAAATGGGATAAATAAAAATTCTCAACTTGTGAAAGGGGTTAGGATCAAAATGAAAAGAATAGAACGTCCCCAAGGGGTTTTTCAACTTTTGACAAAAGATAAAAAAAAAGACTTGCGAAAGGGGCTGGATTCGGATTATCCTGATAGAGAATGCCGAAGCCATCAAGGAGAAAAATTTCATTGTTCGACACTTGGTATACTATATGTTATCATATAAATACGAAGATGCTTTACTTTATAAGTTATTAATATTTTAACACAATTATTTTATCGTTTGTAATTTTACCCGTATTGTGGGTACAATAAAAAATCTCCCGCCAACTAGGCTCCAATTAATGAGATTAAATCTTTTGCACCCAAATTTAGTGTGGCATTTCTGTGGTCCCAATGAGTGATTGACACATATTAAATTCATAGTTATTGTCTTAACTTTGCTAAATTTTGTTGTTATGAATTTAATATGTGTCAATCACTCATTGCGGCCATTGAAAGGCTACATCAAATTTGGGTGCAGAAGATTTGATCTCCCAATTAAATCTACCACGCGTAAAAGTGGGCCCGTGGGTGACACTTCAGCAACTTGACCGTTTGGACGCAAAACCCCAAACAGAAACTCTACCATCACGCGCTCCCAAACACAACCTATCTTCCCTCCAACTTGCGCTTACCGACCAAACCCGTAAACCCCCTTCTTGAATGACTAATTTACCCTCCACCGATCAACAACATCAAACGGCCACAAATGGAAACCCAAATCTAAATCCAAATCTCACTAGACGAAAAGAAAAGAAAAATAAAACATTAAGAAAATGGTAATTCTCAAGTAATGTTCTTATTTATTGTCCATTAATTTTCCGATCTCATGTCTCTAGGACAAATTATATGCATAGACTTCACAATTTCTGATTATATTAGTGTCCCCCCACCGGGCACTCATTTCAACATGAGAAAGCTATGACTAAACAATCTTAGTTTAATCACAACAAGTGGTTCAGTGAAAAAGTAGGGACAACAATTCTCTATACGA
This sequence comes from Heteromeles arbutifolia, assembly GCA_024362995.1. NCBI lineage: Eukaryota > Viridiplantae > Streptophyta > Magnoliopsida > Rosales > Rosaceae > Heteromeles > Heteromeles arbutifolia. The sequence continues at coordinate 30,442,472 of JANCRC010000006.1, forward strand.
AAAAACGGAAAGTCCTGAGTTCAATATTTTGTAAGCTGTGAATTCTCAATTAGCCTTGTCCGAGCTCGAAAGTAATGGATAACAATGATTCGTCACCAATTGTCTCATTTTAAAATAAAAATCTTAGTTTAAAATTCATAATTCAAAAAGCTTTTTTTTTTGCCAAAATGGAGACCCAATTGGCAAAAAACCTAAAACACAAAGTGCAAAATGTTATGATCTAAGAAAAATATTATTATTTTACCTGTTTCTCATAGTTGTTTCGTGTTGGTCCGTGGTGACTTTTTGTACTTGTTAGCTTTGACTCTGGTTATGCTTGTATCCGGTTCTTCAAAAAAAAAAAAAAAAATTATTATTTTCAAAGAAAAAAATTATTATTAATCAAATTCAAAAGTGAGATTAATTATTATTTATTGATTTTATTTTTATTTTAATTGTTTTAATTTGGAGGGCGAGAGAGTTTAAAGAGAGCGCGAGCTGAGGGCGGGGGAGAAAGGGAGAGGCTGTTGGGAATCAGAGCGAAACAAGGATTCCTTCTCCCGCCACATCCTACTGCAAAGAAGCGGTAAACCCTTCTAACAACCGACACGTGTCCTTCTCCCCAACCCCACTCCTAAATTAGACAATTCACCGTGACTTTCTCTCTCTCCACCCACAATATTTTCTCGGCCCCCCCCCCTTTTTTTTATATATTATTTCTACACTTTTATTCAATTTTCTCGGCGTTTCTCCTTCTCTCTCTTCTCGCCGAACTCGATCGACAAGCGCTCGTCCTCTGTTCGGATCGAATTCCACCTCAGGAAAAGAGCAGAATGTTCTGAAAACCCTAGAATTTCAATCGAATCGAGCAGAAAGTTGATATCTTTTTCTCCCTCTTCTTTTTCTTCCGCGAGGGTTCGGTACCAGGAGGCGGCTTCGCTTTGTCGATTGCGTTTGTCTGAGCAAAAATTAGGGTTGGTGGTAATTGTTTCGATTCGATTTTATTTCATTTGGGTATCCCTTGAGTTAATCAGTTTCCCTTTTCAAGTCTATCAAAATTTTGTTTCTTTGATCCTTTCTGTGTTGGGTATCTGTTTTTGCCTCGTTTGGTATAAACCCTAGGTTAGTCGAATAAAAAATCCCCCAAAAAAGTTAAATTCTTTGATTCGTATCCGTGTAGATAAATTGGTTACGGCATCGTGTTTTCGGTTTCCATTTCAGTTGATTTTAGGTTATTTGCAAGAAATTCTGTGAAATTTTTGGGCGTCGTTTTAGTTTGCCATCAGAAATTGAGGGTTTCCTTGTTAGATCTTCCTTCCCCTTGTTACATATTTTTCTGATTTATTTCCCACACTTCTTTGATAAAACGAAAAAAAAAAGAAAAAGAGAGAAAAAGGGTTCAAGAAATCTAGGGTTTGTGTATAGACTTATGTAGAGAGAAATCTGGTTGGGGTGTGTATTCGATGGCCTTGAATTTTTCTCACCGACCAATCTTTCCGGGGCATCTGTCTGAGGACAATTTGGTTTCTCCAATGAGGATTGCCAATGGGTACCTCGTGGAGGGTATGCCAGAGAGGAATGGAGATGGTTTTGGTAGGCCGTGGCATTCAAATCGGGAATTGGATGGTTGCTTTGATTATGGAACAGATAGATGTGATAGGGGTTGCTCACAGGATCCCATTTCGAATGACATTCTTGATCTATTGCCTTCAGACCCTTTTGGCATGGATATAAGTACCACGTTTACGGCTATCACAGGCTGGCTTGAGGATTTGGAAGTGGACTACAGTGGTTACAGAAGGGATGAGGTGGGGACAAGTAACGGAAACTATGAGCTTTTTGCGGGGTTGAATTTTATCTGGAATAATGCTATGAAGTTCCAGGCATTCCCAGGGACTATTGGGGTCGATCACAAGTCTAATGTAGCCAGTGGATTCGGTGGGTGCTCAAAAGAGAAGGGAGTTGATGATTCGTCCTTACACAGCGGTTTTGGATCAGCATGTCCAGTCGCTGACGTTTTTAATTTTGGCAATGAAAGTTGTGGTTTTTCCAATCAGCAAAATGTAGAGGTCCTGCATGGCGAAGGGATTTGTGCTGGCGGTGATGGAGGAGCTCCTCATGGGGCTTTGATGTTTGCCCTTAGTTATCTTGGGGTGCAGGATCTTCTTGTTGTAGAAGGTGTTTGCAGATCTCTCCATTCTACAGTTCACGGTGACCCTCTTTTGTGGAGAAATATTCACATAGATCAACCACTGAACGAGAAGATTACCGATGATGTTCTTTTGCAATTAACCAATAAGGCTCAAGGAAATCTGCAGAGCTTGAGCCTGGTGGAGTGCCCAAGGATCACTGATGATGGTCTGAAGCGTGTGCTTGAAAGTAATCCCAGGCTTGCCAAGGTTAGTTTTTGGCTTCTGGATTTTACCTCAACTGTTGGCAGTGTTTTTTTCTTAAATTTTTTTTATTATTGTCTCTTTACAAGAAGTTTATCTCTGCACTACCATTCATGGTTATTAATTGTTTACCTTAAATTTCCTAGACTTGTGCTCAAAGTTAACTCTAGTGAAGAAAAATCTGATTCATGTTCAATCTTAAATGTTCCCTTTATTTGTGCAGTTGAGCGTGCCTGGATGTACTAGACTCAGCATTGAGGGCATCGTAAATAGCTTAAAGGTGTTCAATTCCAAGGGTGCACAAGGTGTGAAGCATTTACGAATTGGTGGACTCTATGGTGTGACACAGAAGCATTTTGAAGAGTTGAAGTTCTTGTTGGGAACTGATGGGCAGATGCAGCCTAATCCACGCAAGCCACATTTTTATCAAAGAGGGAACTTTTATCTGGCCTCTGATGATGATAGTGACATTGATATTGAAATGTGCCCTCGATGCCAGAACCTGAGGCTTGTCTATGATTGCCCTGCCGAGGCTTGTCAAGGGAAAGAACATCCAACTCAGGTATGCAGGGCCTGCACACTTTGTATAGGGAGGTGTATTGAGTGTGGTCGGTGCATTAATGATAGTGAATATGAGGAAACGTTTTGTTTGGAGTTGCTTTGCTCAGATTGTTGGAAGCAGACACAGGATGGAACCTACAGTCCATCCAAACCTTCTGTTCTCCATGAACGGAATGATACTCGTGGTCGACATGGCTAGGTTCTGTTGGTTCTGTAGATCTGCTGGTTTCATATTAATGGATGAGAAAATGACAAGTGGTTCTTAAGGTGTCCAATCAGTTTAAGATTATGGTTCCTGTATCTCATACCGCTTGGTCAGCTGGCTTTGTTGGGTTTAGTCTATTGGTTGACTTCAGCTTTGGCAGTTTGTATCTCATCTGGGGCTCCGAGCCCACTGCTAGTACGTCGTGATGAACAGAAAAAAAATGTACAAAAATAAAAACAAAAGAGATGGAAATTTTAGGGGTGAAGGAGATTGTAAACAAAATTCTGCATCCACTGTCCAGGGCATGGAATTTTGTTCTGGTGATTCCGTTAGTTGGCTCTGGCATGAGTAATTGTTCTACGAGGAGTATGTTGATTTGCCTTTGAGTATTATGTATGAAGTCTCTTGGCATCTGACCAAGATGCGAGGTAGTCTACTGGAGCAGTCAACAGTAGGGAACTACTACTTGTAGAGAGCAAAGTGGAAAGGTAACTTATTTGTTGTACATCGGCCATTGTGCTCCGTGAACTCTATGCCTACGCATGGAAGTGGTCGTCGGTTACCTGTGAAGAGTTTGAAGCGTGAAGTACATTGGTTCTCGCAGTCATGCAAGGGAGTTACATTGTTCATTCTTCCAGTTGTGCAGCAGTTTATGTTCCGAAGTAGCACTCCCATCTGTGACCTGCTATTTGGGATGAATCCCAGAGCAGGACGGGATCTTCGACCTGGCTTTATATATTGCACTGATTTTATCTGGTGTCATCTATAATGCCATTCCACAGATTCGTTCTTGTTCAGTCAAGAATGAAGCTACGATTGTTTCCTTCCGCCAGAAACAATGTTGTTCATAAAAGACGGGGCTTGTACGTTGTTAATAAGAGACGGGCATGTACATTGTTCAAAAAAGGCCGTGCTGGTACGTTCTTGCTTTGGAGGACGTCTTTGGTCTGTCTCAGTTATGATACATGGCGGCTTCACTGTATGCTCATTGACCAAAGAATTACCAAATGCCGCTTCTCTGGCGTCAACCAGAGTTATCCTTCGTGTGTGCCTTGAGCACCAAGTTATCTGCTTCTTTACGGTCGAAACGAATGTTGTAAAATGTACTCCCTCTCAATAAGTTATGGTTTTATGTAAAAGCGGGCAAAGCTATTGCTCGCTATGTGTACTCTTTTTTCCACTTTCCTTAGATGTATTATTCTCTTATTATCGAGATTTTCCCACTTGTTCTTTCATCTTTATAATTTTATCCATTGGCATATTTAAGACTTTGATCGTTTAGGCCACAATCCTTTCAAATGTGTATCTTTGAAGTATGTTTTGTAACAATGTTGTCCCAAAGTTGGGAGCAAAAACAGAGTGCTCTAGTCAACTTGGCTACGGGGTTTACGAGGAGGAGAACTTATCATTTTCCGATGCGATCACATTTACATCTGATTTTACATTTTTAAACAATATAAATATGATATCTACTTGATGAGACATATATAAATTTGAGATATAATTTACTTTTCTTTAATTATTGGGGTCCACTTCTAAAAGATATATATTTACATTGTCGGTCAAGATGATTATTTTACATCTCGTCTATTGAAGAGCTTTTCCGTCCAACAAGGAATGTAAAGTGCTCAAACATGATATTTTACATCTCCAATTAGAGATGCTCTAGGTCAATGATCTGCATTATTCACGTTTTCAGTGACTCTTTAATACTGTAGGTCAATGAACCATAATAAAAATGCATAATTGACTTAAGATATCGTCATAACGTTGCGATCACATGCTTAAGGATGTTTCTGTCGGCATGCGTGCGTGGTCCAACTCAAAAACATAACATTGATTATTTGCTCACAAGTCTTGCGTGGGCCTAACTCAAATATTTGGTATACAACAAGCCATCACTCAGAAACGAAGAAAAACGTCCCATTTTTGCAGCTCATTTTACTTCTTGTTGGCGACAGAGACAGATCCATGTGTCGTTCATTCATTTATGCCATGGACACATGATATGACAAGTAATTCATGCAACGAGATGTCATTGTGATGATATCTGCGTAGGAAACTTTAAAGTCAAGACAATGCGTGATTGACTGATATATCTTCGCAGTAACATTCCAATTATACGCTAGTTTCTCTCATTTCCATGACATACAATTTTAATTCAGGCAATACAAATGAAGTAAAATTGATCGTAAATTAACTGAAATTTTCATTAATTAAACCATTTATTCAACAGAAAATATGAAGACAAATGGGATTAAACTGGTTAGTGACAATATATATACTGGAAGAAGCCACATTGTTCAACACATTGTTTCATTGCCCATCTTTGTTTCATTGCCCATCTTCTTTCTGAGTTTTCTTCCGGATCTTCTCCACCCACTTGAAACTCAAAACTGCCTTCCCGAAGCTCCTCTTCGATCCATCCTTGCCCTTCTTCTTGTCCTTGTCGGATGCTCCCGATGGCGGCGGGTTGGGGTTGTTGTCCCATTGATCAGCCCAGGACAGACCAGAATCCATTGTCCTCTTTTTTTCCTTTCTTTTCTTTCTCTCGTGTTCTTCTTTTTCGGGGTTAAAAACTTCTTTTAGCAACAGAGCTTTGGAATTTGTTGCAAAAGGGTTAGTTTTTTTATTTTAATCCAATGCTGATTTTTCCTTAATTTGATCGAAAGGAAAAAAATCGTTTGGCAGAAGTTAGTTATGTTTGATGAACAAGTTTAGAAATTTGTCCAACGGTCTTTTGCTTATTATCTAACTTGATTTTTGCCTGAACCAACTCGATTATCCTTAATTTGGTCATGTCCGTTATTGGACTAAAGTAGTTAGTAATAAACTCGTTTTCCTTTGTCGGAATTCACATGATGCAAAAGATTATAACGAACGTAAATAACTGATTACGCACAAGATTTTGCCATCCCATGTCTATCAACTGCGGTTGACCGAGCAGTAGGCAACTAGCAGTCAAGTCAAACTCTAAAACCTACATCCATGCCAAGCCCTGTAAATTACAACCAACCATGTCATACAGAAAATGCCTGTTTTAGAGAGTGGTAAGTTTATCATCTTAGATGCACATCGTCTCCCTACATTTCGGCCGAAATGTCCCTTTTTCTCAAGTACCGGACACCGAAATTTGAGGGGAAAGCCATTTCTTCTCCCATGCCGGAGATATTTCCATGATATCGCTGAGATTACATGATGATTCAAACATATGCCGATGTTCGCGACAGACAGAGGAACATTCTTGAATGGTGAAGGTATCCATCCCAAATAATGGAAGATGCAAATTCAAAACAACTGTAATCATCGTTTAAAATCTCTAAATCAGTCAAATATTTAACACAAATACACCTTCATTAAGTACACATCGATGTATCACCCGAAATGTCCATAAATATGATCATCGACTAATACAATCGGGAACCGTTGGATTACAATTTCAAGCCTGAGAGGGAGGGAAAACAAAACAAGGATCAATGTCCCTCGTCCCTTTACTGAACCTATTGTCTACAAAAATTCGACATGACCTGCAATTTCTCTACACAACAGCTTAGACTCACTGGCAAGCTTCAAGCTTTTGACAATGGCAAGGCCTGTTTGCTTGTGTGTAGAAGTCGGAATGTATTGCTTGGCATCTTCTTCTTTCCCCAGCAATAGAGCCTCCCTAGCCGGAACCACATTTTCCCACCAGAATTCCCTTAAAATTCCATGCATCAAGTTCCAGTAACTCCGGTCCCTGCACACGCGGAATATTGTGCTTCCGTTCGGTGTCCAGCAGTACAGATCAACCCACTCTCTGTCCATTACCTCCATTTGGCCCTGCACCTGAGGCATGTAATAGAAAGGCATGGTTGACCAGGGCAGAGCCTTCTCTGGCTTCCCCTTGTTGTATGGACACTTCACTTCCAGTATCCCACCACCTTGATGGCAATCAATAAGACCCTCGAGAAGACCGTCTGGGGAGGCACCAATCCAACCATATCGCTCCTCTGCGTGGGTAGCAAATCCGTATGAACTCACTTCACGACCTGTGATGCTTTTGTACTTTTCAATGGCCACTTCTTCATTGAGCACGCCCCACTCCATGGCTCTCTTAGAAGCTTCCACAATTTGTTTCTCCGATTCAAATACCTTCTCTTGCCAGAGCTCTGGCCGGCGGGTCCCTTTCCAAAATCCCAAGGCAGTGCTGAAGGTGCTTGTGGTCAGCTTGTCCTTGCGTAGGGCAAACCATTCCTCTGATCGTTGGGGAGCATCAGACGGTGAAAGCCGGGTGGCTAGCACTAGTGATGATGGGGGACGATGAATGACAAGAGGGACAACCGGAGAGATCAGTGTTTTGGTGCATGTGGAAAAAGGTCTCAAAATATCTTTCCTAAACCCTATCTTTCTTGAGGATAGCAATTCTACTGCTTTATGGTGAGACCTGCAAAATCCGGTGCAGTAGGCTTTGCTTCTTGTCGTTGCTAATCTGACAATGCCACCCATAGCTACGTTGTTTCGATGAAGGGTCCTGCAAAAGCCACACACTGCTTGAAAGTTTAGTTGAAGAAACTTCCTCAAACGATATTGGTTTCAAAATTTTAGACACAAAATTCATCAGAAACAATGCCAAATGCGTTCTAGGCACATCTAACATTACACGAATACGCAGTAATCTTCTTCTTAACAAAATAAATCCAAGTGAAAAAGCACATTCTATTGTTCCTCCTGTAGGGCAAGTATCAATTTTTCAACCAAAGAAGGAACTGAATTTTCGAAGTACCATCCTTTTCCTACAAAACGTATCATTCCATTCACAGTATTCGCGAAGCGATTCAAAAAACAAGAAAACCAGAGGACGCAGTTTACTCCAAATACAAGTACTGCTAATGAGAAAAAGATAAAAGAAAACCCAAAAAGCTCAACTTCCTCCCCCAATCTCCCAATTCGATTCAAAGTCAAAACCCACATGATTAGCAGTCCTTAATTCGAACATGAGGGGGATAAAAACATATTGCACTCAAGCTGTTTGATTTAATACCTGAGAGACGGCTCGAACTAAAGGCTCCGACTTTGGGAGCTGCGGAGGAAGCAGAGCGTGGCTTGGGAGTCCGAGAGGTCACTCCGCCATGGAGAAAATACAGAGAAGCTCTGGACTGAGCGGAAGAGACTTGAATGAGCTTCATCTGTCACTATGTTCCAGCCACCACCATTTCTAGGGTTTTGTTTTTGCTACTGCAAAATTTGATAGAGAGAAAAAGAAGAAGATTTTAGGGCGGGTAGCAGCTGATAACATTTTCCAAAAATCCAACACGCCAAGTACTTATACCAGTCAATAAACGCCGTTGTTTTGAGTTAAACGGCTTCGAAACGTAGCGTTTAAAGTTGGGAACTTTGGTATAAAGCTCATCAACCAGAGAGAGAGAGGAGAGAGAAACAGAAGAGAGAGGAGAGAGAAAGCGCTGAACTCTCTCTTCTTTCTTCGCGAATCAAAAGACAAACGCTTTAAATTCAAGCACTTTCTTCCTCTCACTCTACTCTCTCTCTGTGTCTGAGCTGAGAAAACCCAAAACCCACCGACTGAAGAAAAAAAAAAAACAAAAAACAAAAAAGGGTTAGTTCTGCTGCTGATTAAGCTCTTCACTTTCTTCTTCCTTTTCCACCCAATATATCACTGAATCGAATCCAGTCTCACTCTCTCAAACACCTTTTGCAGACTAAGACTTTCAATTTCCACACCCGCCACCATGTATTTGTCGGAAAAGGCTCGACCAATCGATTTCTACAAAGAGGAAGCCAGCCGGGACATGATGATGGAGGTGGTGGTCTCGAACGAGGACCTTCCCCAATCTCAATCCCAATCCCAAGCTCATCTTCACCAGCCGCCGCCGCAACAGATGCTTATGGGTGACAGCAGCGGTGAGGACCACGAAGTGAGGGCCCCGAAGAAGCGAGCCGAGACTTGGGTGCAGGACGAGACCCGAAGCTTAATAGCCCTCCGTCGCGGGATGGACGGCTTGTTCAACACCTCCAAATCGAACAAGCACTTGTGGGAGCAGATTTCTGCGAAGATGAGAGAGAAGGGGTTCGATCGGTCGCCGACGATGTGCACGGACAAGTGGAGGAACTTGCTGAAAGAGTTCAAGAAGGCTAAGCACCATGATAGGGGAAGTGGGTCAGCTAAGATGTCGTATTACAAGGAGATTGAGGAGATTTTGAAGGATAGAAGCAAGAATACGCAGTACAAAAACCCCACTCCCCCAAAGGTCGATTCTTTCGTGCAATTTTCAGATAAAGGTATCGAGTTATTCTTCCTTTCCTGAATTTTTAGATTGCTGGTTGAATATTTGTGATTGAATTCGAAGTGACTTTGTTAAACTTGAGCTGAAAATTATAGTGTTTTGAAGAAAATTGCCTACCCTTTTGATGTATTTGTTAGTCTTTTCCATTTTTGTAGTTGTTCTTGTTTATCTGAATTTGGTACATTATTAATCTGTTAAATCTAAATTTAGAGGGTTTGGTTCAGCGTTTCCAATTTAGAAATGTTCCTGTATATGGAAATGGCTATACTTAGTAATGTGGAGTATAAAACGTTTGTAACAATTGACCGTTGAATACTGACCTTAATAAAGTCATCCTCTTCACGCTGCTGATACCCCAAGTATTATCCTTTGAGTAATTCCTGCATTAATGGCTATTTAAGACATATTTATGGTAGCTCTGCATGAACATCTGGGTGTGATGTCTCTAGATATAAGATATGAAAACCTTGATGAGTAATTTGATGTTATCGGGAGAGCGGACTGTGTGGTGAGTTTAATTCTGAGTATCTTGCACAGCACTTGCTTTCAGATCTGGTATACGGGTTGGGGTAGGTTTGAGTCATGATGCTCAATATGCAGTCTGGATTTATTTCCAGTTTTGACGACGAGATTGCACATCTAATAAACCAGTGGAGAGGGATTAACAGATTAGTGTAACCTAGTCAAAAGTCAATTTGTTCTTGGTTGATGCCTTGATATTATAAAAGATGAACAAGACGCTGGCATATATTGTGGCAACGCATTGAATTTGTCCTTTTGCTTATCATTGTCTATTATAGAGATGTCGTATGCTGGGTTTCAAAGCTTGTTGAACGTGCATGAAAGTTGTGTAGTATTTAGTAAAGTATTGAAGACGCTGCTTCATACAAATCAAATCTTAAATACAAGGAATGCTTTTAACCTTTCTTGTGTTTTTCTGTGTCTTAGTTGTTTTTTTCCGCTATCATGGTACCCTGGCATCTGTCCTGATACATTATAGGCCGTATAAAACACCATTTCCTGTGACGATATCCACTGACATCAGCTTCATATGTTACATTTTCTGTTGCGCGTTCTAAATACTTTATCATGTAACGACACGTTTCCTGGAGTTGCGAAAAACTGTTATGTATAACTTTTGTAACAGACAATGGTGGGACTTATCCTTTGATTTGCGCTGTTTTAACGTTAACTGGCCTTGCAATTCGGTGCGGACTGCAGCTCAGGTGATCCTTGCCCATGTTCCGTCCATGTTCCCTATGTATCAAGTGCTGCATGTGTATTGAACAACTCATTCCTTTTCTTCCTTTTCTTCTCCTTCTTTTGGGTAGTGCTTTATGTTCTTTAGTCTTTTGGTTTTGGAAATTCTGCTATCGCATTTCCTAGTTTGCCTTGGAGGTAGGGGTTAAATGTTATAATTCGTTCATACAGGCGAAAATTTCAACATAAACGACTTCATTTTGCCCCAACTTTTTTTCTCTCTATGTTGTGTTGATGGATTAAAAATTTCTCTATGTTGATAGATTAGAAATTTCTTTGACGGATTTTCTGCTCATGCAGGTATTGAAGATGCAAGCATTTCGTTTGCACCTGTTGAAGGTACATTAATTTAACCTGAGTTTTAGTGTTCTGGTGTATGTTTATGTTATTTCATCACCTAATTATTAGCTTGCCTGATAACTCTTGACCACTCTTAGAAATTATGATAACTTATTATCTTTAGGGGAATGGTCAGTTCTTTAAGGTTATTCCGGTACAACCATCTCAAATAGCTCATCTCATGGCTCATGTTGGATTCACGTCATGTGAACCACAATACTTCAGTTTCCACTTTGTACATCAGCCCACCACTTAGAGTCCACGTCACGTGATTCCATTGTTTCACTTCAACTGCTTTGACATCACAATGATTGCTTTGAGATTCAGTCACAAAGCACACGACATGACTAAGGATGATTTTCGTAAAACTATTTTTCAATTAAATTTATTTTAATACACCTCCCGTGCTTTTTTATACTACCCTAACACCCCACACTTTTATATATTCCACATTCTACATGTACAACCCCACATTAATATGTATTTTGTATACAGTTTTGGTTAGGGAAATGATGAGTTCTTCATGTGAGTGTGTGAACTTTTCTGCATGTTTCTTTTCCTATTTCTACTTCTATGTATCATGTTTTTCTAAGTCATTTTTTCTTTTCAAAGAGACATATGTCCTCTCTTTTTATGTTCCTTGGTGTGCAGCTAGTGGCAGGCCAACACTCAATCTTGAAAGACGTTTGGATCATGATGGTCATCCTCTTGCCATCACTGCAGCTGATGCAGTTACAGCAGGTGGAGTTCCACCGTGGAATTGGAGAGAAACCCCGGGAAATGGTAAGTTAAATTGAAGTTGGGAAATTTGCTCAACAAGCGTCTTGTTATATGTGTTTATGCTCCAAATGTATACGGATGAGTAGCACGCAAAATGTCTTGTTACTATGTTGTCAATAGTTCGTTTATTTCAAATTCTTTTCCATTTTTTGACAGGTGGGGAGGGTCAAGCATATGGTGGTAGAGTCATATTAGTCAACTGGGGTGACTATACTAGAAGGATTGGTATCGATGGCACCGCAGATGCCATTAAGGATGCAATTAAGTCTGCTTTTAGGTTGAGAACAAAACGCTCCTTCTGGTTGGAGGATGAAGACCAGATAGTCCGAAGTCTTGACAGGGACATGCCTCTGGGGAATTACACTCTTCATCTTGATGAAGGTATAGGTCACGTATCGATCATATTGATCTTAATAGTTCCTTAGGAGAGTGGTTGAGAAGTAGCAACTCTTATTCACAGAGATCTATCTAATAATGTTTTGCTCCCCCTTTCGTATTGAAAACTTGATGCTAAAGTCCTAATTTCAGGGGTGGCCATCAAAGTGTGCCTCTATGACGAGTCGGACCACATACCAGTACACACAGAGGAGAAGCTTTTCTACACAGAAGAAGATTATCGCGAGTTTCTGTCCCGCCGGGGGTGGTCCTATCTGAGGGAGTTTGACAGGTACAGAAATATTGAAAATATGGACGACCTTCGCCCGGGTGCAATATACCGCGGTGTGAGTTGAGGGAACCGCGCTCCCTTCTCAATGTAATTGTGGATGGTCATGGACCCTTTTTTGTTCAGTGTTGCAGGTTGTGTATTATGGTAGAAGAAAGTCGATATTATATTTGCACAGTTGGCCTGCACTTTGCTGTTTGTAAATACAAGTTTTTACTCTTCTACACTTCATTGCCTCCTTTCCTATTCATTTCATTTATTTCTTATGGTTCTGCCGCCTCTCATTTTTTTGACAAATTAAACGGCCGGCTAACCATTTTGCTTTCCATGAGCAAACTTTTCGGTAGGACTGTCACACCAACATCAACATGTAGTAGTCCAAACCCGCTCATATATATAATGTGTGCGCATCAGACTTTTTGGAGAGAAGGTTTCCATCATGTATCTCTTGTTGGCCAGAAAGCTCTCTCATCCATCTTGACCGAAAGATGTAAATATTTATGTAAACTTACCTTTAATACGGAAAAAACAAAAAAAACAAAAGCAATAGCTCCACGTTTTAAAGAGGAGGTGAGCCCAAATTTTAGTTTATCCAGCCCAAGCCCAAGCCCAAGCTTAGTTACATATGGAATCTAATACATCCGATTACTTGTCTGGTACGAAATGAATACAACTCAAAACACACATTCCACCCGCCATCATATATCTTACGGATAAGATAGTTCAGCACACAATTCTTCATCCTCGTCCGAACCGTTCTAACAAATTGTGAATAAAAGATTCACAATACCAAAAGTCGACGAAACATGGATACTGGATACCATCCCCCTCCTCTTACTGCTCGTCCCATTCGTCGTTCTTGTACGACACTAGAGTGTCAACCTTGTGAATCTGCACGATCCAGCAAACAGATTTTACTGTCAGCAACCAAACCATTTCCTTGTTTTACGGTGAAGAGATTTCTAAATGAATGAAAATTATAACATGGGAATGCAATGTCTGGAACTTGCCTTGGTGTCAAAGGAATGTAGTTTCACTATTTCTGGATTTGTAATCAGTTTCGGATCACTCTCAATCCAAGTGAATGGGACCGCAACATCTTTATCCGTGTACGCCAACACATCAAACACACCTAAAAGCAAGTCATCGAACAAATGAACATGATAAAGACTAATATGAATAAGTAAACATTTTCGTTTAGATAAGTGAGTGTGTTTGCCTTACAGGGTTCATCAAGGCATGGCAAGTAAGTGATGCTCGAAGCAATCTGCCTCATGATTGCCTGAATCTCTCTCATGATTTCCTTGTCACTCTTTTCCCTCGACACGCTTAAATCAAACAAAACAAAACAATGAAACATGATTTAGAAATGAATAAAACAAACTGTAGTTTCAGACAACACGAGGGACTCAAAATAATCCAAAATTGAATTGAATTGAATTACCCCTGCTCGACGACCTCGCTATCAGTCTCAATGCTGAAGTTCCACCTCTCAAGAACCTCATTGGTGGCCTTGCTCATTATAACAAGAACAACTCTTTGCAACTTTCCAGATTCCAGCCATTCTTTACAAGATTCAAGATTAAAAAATATCAGTCTCCAAGAACAACATATCTCAATCAAGCAATGTAGATTTAGTAGGTGCAGAATGCAGTAGACACATCGTTTCATATTTCGATATCAACCTACTAAGAAAAAATTTAGACCCAAAATAACAAAACCCTAAATAGGTAGAAATTACCAGAAAGCTGAGCGGTTAGGTTGGCAATGAAGGATTTGAGGCCCTCGTCTTGAGTAAGCAACATTGGCAATCCATATTTCTTCACCTTCACAAAGCTTTCTTCAGGATACACTCCTCGATTGTACAGAATACTAAAAAATACCCAAATCTCCAACCAATATTAACTTCAATATCCAATAAATACATATCCCAAATGAATCAAACACAAAAAGGAGAACATAAACAATAAAAACAAAGACCAATATCCCATGCCCATTACCTGTTTGCCGAATATCCTGAAAGACGGAACACAGAAAAAACACAAAACGCAGAGATCAGAAAAAGATTTCTCGGAAACCGAACAAAACCCAACAAAGAGAAACGAGAATCAAATCCAATCGAGGATAAATTACCGAAGAACTCGCTGACAATGGCGGCGGAGCCACGCAGAGTGATGATGTCTTTGGTCGCTGTTTTCGAAGCCATTACTACGATGCGCTTCCAAACCCAGTAAAGATTCTATCCAATTTTCTGTTTGGCAAGTAAGAAAATTATGAATTTCCCAGACGAAAAGCGGTTTCTGAGTTATGTGCGATGAGGAGGTGAAGAAATAGATTTTTAGGACTTTGAGAAAATCATCGAAAGTAAAGTAGTGCGAATGCAACGGCTAGATTCTTTAATTTTGGTTTTTCCGGGATTAACGGTAACATTTTTAAATTTGCGCCATTTTATGGTATGAAATTATGAAAGTGGGTTTTGGACCAAATTTTTTATGAAAGTGGGGCCGGCTCTTAAGATTCCAGCGTCTGCGGGCCTTGTTTCCGATTTCGAGGCGGTCCTGTACTTTGTTGGATTTACACAAAGGCCCAAGTGTGTTAGTACCGAACCCGTTAAAACAATTTCCTTCTTTTTTTTTTACACTAAATTTCTTCGTAATGCAACGATTTCCTCTTCAAATCTGAAAAATAAGTTTGATATAAAAAATTATAAAAAATTATATCGAAAGTATTTATGGACGTAATAAAGGAGAATAAGTTGGTAAACAAAATACATGAATAATTGTTTAAGTGTCTTATGACTCGTTTGAAAGAGTTTTTAAAATGATTGTAAGTGATTTAAATTTTTTTTTTTGTTCCAAAAGCACTTGAAGTGCTTCTTGTAGAAAACATTAGTTATATGCTTCTTGTAGAAAACACTTTCAAGATGGTAGTGACAACAGTGGACGCTGAATGAGAAGTCACTAACTTTGTTCTCGGCCCGTATCAAAAAATATTTGTATTAACAGACTTCTCAAATCAACAACCATAGACATCGAATAAGAAGTCCCTTAATACTTAAAGATCACTCATTCAAACACAATAAAGAAATGTTAAAAAAATACATTGTGTAGTACACCAAGTAAATAAGATTCAAAAGTCACTTCACCTTACACATGTTATGTGTTGTATACAATGGAAAGGGAAAATTTTCTCCACGAAATAACGCTAGCTGCTCCTCCCATTCTCTCTCGTACAGAGCCAAACCCAAAACCCCTTCTCAGTGCCGCCGACTTTTTTCTTGGGTTAGGGTTGGTGGCAACCTCTTCTTTCTAATGTTTTCCCACTTCTTCCTTTCCTTTTTATTAGCTATGCATGTATACTGCTCTTTCGACACCCATGGTTGTCGATTTTGAGAAGTCACATCTTTATTTCTCGACTTTCTTTGTAGTTTTCTCGGCGTTCTTTGCTGTTTTCCGGTGTTTTTGCCGTCTCTCGATGTTTCTCACCATGTTTTGCGTTTTGATAAACCCAATCATCATCTGGCAACTCCCGTCCTTCAACCCCAACATCCATCATCTTCCATTGCTCCTCCTTCTCACTTGCCATCCCTCCCACAACCTATGCTCAAAGCTAAGGCGACACACCTGTTTTGGTCCTCAGACCTAAGCCCTTCGTTCATGGCTCCGCACCGTACCGACATGCCAAAAATTCAGGGTCAAGTGTGACGCGGCTTTGCCTAAAACGAGGGTGTTTTCGATGCCCCTTAGCCCCACCCCTTCCCATTTATTTTGGTTTTTGGTTCTACTTGCAAGGGCTTGTGTTGGTAGTTTAGATCTATTAGCTCTTCTCCGGTGGGGCGGTGAAATTTGGTTAGGAGATTTTCCTTATTGCTGTGATACCGCTGGCGAATTCATCGCGTAGATGATTTTCTTCGGGCGGCTATAGCCTTGTGGTCGTTGGTAAGGTGATGGTGGTCGGCCTTTACGGGTTGAGGATTAGGGCTTTTCTTCAGCCTTTCTGCTGAATGGGCTTTGGCTATCCCCACCTTATTAGGCTAGTTTGATGTAATTGTTTTGGGTTTTTCTCATTCAAGGAAGTTTTTTGTTTTTCGAGAAAATAATGGAAAGAGAGATATTCATTTTATCTGCCAACTTGTATAAATTTAGGATAGTGCGATTCACACTAGGGGTGGGCAAACGGGTACAGGAACCGCGGGTTGGGGCAGGTACGGGCCGGTTCCTACTTTTAAAAAAGAGAAACGGGGCGGGCCTTTGTGATTTTTGGTTCGGGTCGGTTCCTGGAGTATAGGAACCGCGGGTACTCGGTCCGACCCGTTTGTAATTAAAATGGACGGATCAGATTGATGAATAAACTACCATATCTAATCTGAATCGTTAGTTTTAGTTTTACCCTAAGTTCTCTATCTCTCTCATCTCGACTCTCACTCTCACTCTCAGACTCTCAGTCCCTCGACAGTTCCCTCCCTTGACTCCAATCGTCCTCCCCCTCACCAACCGTGGATTCTCCTCGGCGAACACAACGGCACCACCCATCATCCTCCTTGACAACATCCCAGAGAATCCAGGCCATCACCCCTGCCGTCGATTCTCTCCTCTTCGACAGCAACCCCTGCCGTTGTGACCGCCATCACCGCATCACCGTCGTCGAGGACACTGGTACCAGCCATCATCCCTCTAAAATTTAGGTAATTTTGAATTAGGGTTTTGTTATTATTAATTTGAAATTTTGAATTTTGGGTGTAGGGATTTTAGGTTTTTAAATTGGAATTTGTAATTTTAGGGTTTTCGAACTAGGTTACTAGAGTTAATTTTGCAGTAGATTGATGATTGAATTGATAATTTTGCAGTAATTTGGCAAGCTTTGATGCCTTCTAACTTCTAAGTTCTTAAGGAAATTAGATACTAGATTAGTCGATAGTGTGAGCCTGTACATTTCTTCTTCCTTTTGAGTTGAGTTGGATGAAAAAACTGGTCAAAATCTTGGTCTGCATCAGCATCACAATCATTTTTCATGGAGCTTTCGAGCCCCACTCTGAGTTTGACAATATGTAGTCTTAAACCATTTGGTCTATTAGAGCACGGAGTCGTGTTCTGCATATGCATTAGTATTTGGCTTTACCCTCGGCCCTTCATCTGTATATCAAATTCCGCTTTGATTGCTGTTGCAGTTGTGTCAAATGTCCAACCTTCATCCACCGTATAAAACGCTCTTCTGTGTAAAGGATCATTGGTGAAAAATTACAAAATTTCGTTTGTCTTCTTTGATTCAAAAAATGATCTTTGAATCTGAAAATGCCGTGAAGAAAATTGAGTTGCTTTATCTATTGGTATCCGAGGAATACTTTAGGTTTTCTAAATTTCCAATCTGTTAATTTGGTAGTCCTACAATCTTGTCATTCCTGGATCAGAAACAGACCGGAATATTTTGTTTACTTTGTGAAGCTGTTACTAGCATTTCTGTTAATAATACCTCTATTTCCTAAATATCATTTATCATACTGTTTTATTGTAAATTTCCCAGATGGTCTAGACTCTAGAGTAACTCATTCATTTTTATCGTTTCTCTCTTGCAGCTGTCTGGAAAAGAGTGGCGCCAAATTCCAGCTGTGGAGCTAACTGCCCTTACAAGTTCAGCATCTTTATTCTCTACCAACTGCAACAGGTATAATTAATAAACTTTCTCCTATCCTTCTATATGTATACAACACATTCTTGAATTTGAAAGAATAAGTTAATGGATTCTTGAGATGATTAATATTTTCTGGTAATTTCATGAAATTGGTGTGCATATTTTGAAATATCTTTATTT
Organism: Heteromeles arbutifolia; assembly: GCA_024362995.1. Taxonomy (NCBI): domain Eukaryota; kingdom Viridiplantae; phylum Streptophyta; class Magnoliopsida; order Rosales; family Rosaceae; genus Heteromeles; species Heteromeles arbutifolia. The sequence goes on from JANCRC010000006.1 coordinate 30,460,742, forward strand.
GATTAATGAATATACTTCCATTATTTAATTTTTACAGATTTTTACATAATGTCTCAATCTCAAAGTCTAAGTACCCCTAGTACTAATGTAGCATCATCTATGGCTACATCACCATGTCCTCCACAACCAACACAAGCACAACGCACACAATCAAAATCATCAATGCCTCCCCCATTACCCTCATCCTCCAAAAAAAGAAAAGCACCACCTATTCCAGAGACAAAACAACCAACTATATTAGCTTCACTAGAGAGATCTTGGGTTTGGGATCATGTCACTAAGGTTACCGTCTCAGAAATACAAGAACTAGAAAAGGATGGAAAGAAAGAGATGGCGGAGGTACAAGTATTGAAGGCTAAGTGTAACCATTGTTACTCCCTTTTTGCATGTGATATTAGTGGGGGTGGAACTAGTACTTACATTAAACATATCAATAAACATTGAAAGTCATATAAACCAACGGATGAGTTGCAAAAGGTTTTAGGCAATTCTAGACCTTCTGGGGACGTTAAAAACATGCTTGTTGCTAAAGGGTGGAGCCACGAAGAGGCAGTGGAAGGTATTGCTGAGTATTTTGTGATTGACGAGGTAGCTTTTAGTTGCGTGGAGAGTGAGGGGTTTAGGCGGATGATGTGCAAAGTTCAGCCTAAATTGCATGTTCCATCTTGGAGAACTATTGTGAGGAATTTATTCAGTATGTATGATACCATGAAAGATCAGTTAAAAAAAGGAGATACACAAGTATAGAGTGAGCTTGACTACTGATACATGGACAAGTGTGCAAAATTTGAACTACATGGTGTTAACTGCTTATTTTGTGGATGATGAATGGGATATGCACAAAAGGATTCTAAACTTTTGTTTGATTTCAAGTCATGAAGGCAAAGAAATAGGGAAGCTGATTGAGCAATGTTTGGTGGGAGATTGAAAAGGTGATGTGTATCTCAGTTGACAATGCATCGGCTAATAAGGTGGCAATTGAGTATGTTGTTCGTAAAATGCAGAAATGGCCTAATAGTAAAATGATTATGAATGGCAAGTTTATGCATGTGAGGTGCTTAGCTCATATTATCAACTTGGTAGTAAAACATTGGTTGAAAAGATTAGATACAAGTGCGGATGCTCTTAGAAATGTCGTGCGGTTTGTGAGATCAAGTCCCCGAAGGTTTAGTTATTTCAAGAAATGTGCGGAGAATCAGAAGTTGGATAGTAGGGGTCTAGTTGTTATGGATGTGCCTACTAGGTGGAATAACACATACATGATGCTAGAATCTTGCTTGAAGTTTAAAAAAGCATTTGAAATGATGTCTGAAGATGATGAAGCCAATATATACTCCACATATTTCAGTGAAAAGGTGCTTAATGATGAAGGAGAAGAAGTGGCGATTAAAAGGAGGGTTGGACCACCTAAGGAGGAAGATTGGGATGGTGCATAAGTGTTTGTGGAATTTTTGAAGGTCTTCTATCTTATAACTTTGAAAGTTAGTGCAAGTAAGTATCCCACATCTAATATAGCTGTTTATGATGTCATTGCTGTGGAAAACGAGATTGAAAAGTTTTTTTTGCCTGAATAAATGCAAACTGGAAGAATTGTAGAGTTGGTGCTACGTGATATGGCATTCAACATGAGAGCCAAATACGGAAAGTATTTTGGTTCAATTGAGTCCCTTAATCAAATATTTGTAGTTGCCCTTGTCTTAGACCCAAGGTTCAAATTGAGGCACTACATGCACTTGTGTAGAAAGCAATTACAACTTCTTGAAGAAGAGATTCAACAAAAAAGTAATCAAGTGAAGACATTGTTGAAGGCGATGTGTGATGAATATGCTTACCAAGCTTTTGGTTCACAAACACAACAAAATGGTAGAGAAGATTTAGTTCTTGACACTTCTTGTTCAAGGGTAAAACAATCATCTTCTAGTGTGCCAACAGAAAATCCAATGATATTTAGTCAAATCATGGATGATTGGGAGAAGGAATTAGAAGACACCGAGAATATTGCGCTTGCACATGAGGTGGATAGGTATCTCCTTGACACTACAGAGAAAGTACCACATGGTTCACAATTTGACGTTTTGAAATGGTGGAAGTTGAAAGGGAGGAGCACATATCCCACACTTGCTTTGATAGCGAAAGATGTCTTGCTAATTCAAGTGTCAACAATTGCCAGTGAGAGTGCATTTAGTGGAGGAAAGAGAGTAATTGACTCTTGTAGATCATGTCTCCTTCCTCAAACAGTGGAGTCATTGATGTGCCTCCAAAATTGGTTAAGAAGTGAACCAATTGGCAACATTGAGTATGAAGCAAGTCCCGCAGAGCTTGAATTTTATCAAGAGTGTGAAGAAGGTAATTATTTTGTTTTGTATAGTTTGGTTTATAACTTTATATTAATTGGTTTACAATTAACATTTGTTCTTTGTTGTAGAATATAAAAGAAGAAAAGCAAATACTATATCTACAAGTTCAACCATCTCACCAAGTGTTCCTGAAATTGAAGCTCCTCAAACAACTCGAATGAATAAAGGAAAAGGAATTGCGGTAATATTTTAAACTCAAATGAATAAACTTTAAATTTCAATGATTCAATTTCAATGAGGATAATATGATGTTGGACGTTAAAAATGTCATGTTTATATTCTATTTTTGCTTATAGATTCAATGAGGATTGTTGTTGGAACTTGGGCGTTGGATGTGGTTTTTTGGATGTTAATTTGGAATTTATTGCGGATGTCATGTTTATGTTGTTTTGGATTATTTGATTCTTGGAATTTGGATGTCTTGGACTTTCGGATATTTTGTATGTTGATTTGATTTTTAGATGTTGAACGATGTAATATTGTTATTTTGGATGTATTGTTAATCTATGAACTTGGATGTTGGACTTTGTATTTAGATTGAATGTGAATTATGGTGAATTTGTGCAAAATCCGCATAAATGCAATATGTGACTCTGTGCAGTTGCAATCTGTGCAAATTTGTGCAGTTTGCAATTTGTGCAGTGCAGTTTGCAATTTGTGCAAATCTGTGCAAATTTTATTATTATTTTTTTTCAAAAAAAAAAAAAAAGGTCCAGTTTTTATATTAGAAAATGTAATCCCTGGCCCGGCCCGGCCCGTTTCCTTTGAACCCAGGTCCGGTCCCTTCAAAATTGGGCCCGGCCCGGCCCGTGCCCAGCCCTAATTCACACAATTATTTTTACCTCTTACACACTTCTGTTAATTTTTTACCATTGATCTTCTTTAATTCATTCAATCTGATGGTTGAAAATTGAAAGGAATATATAAGAAGTAAAAATGGATGTGTGAATAGCTAGCATTACCCAAAATTTATGCATACTAATCCGTTTTCTTGAATACAAAGAATATGAGACTACAATTAATCCATGCATGCAGGAATCAGGATGACACAAAATAGGGGCACACACCTGTGTGGCCTGAGTCAGTGTAGACCGCATTCAAACCCTAGCAAAAACCTAACTATGATTCTCATATGATATAACATAACCCTAATACTCACTGTTCTTGAGTCTTGACCCCTCCATTTTCGAATCTCGATATCTACATGCAATTGGAACTCGGAATATAAATTCATGACCTAAACCATATTATCTCCAATGCACATTGCACTACATGCCTTCCAAGATTTTGTGCGCATATATACACACAAACACATATGGATTGTTACGTTTTTGGTGAAATATATATAGCTAGAGTTAGATATAGCATAGCAAGACAGAAAGCTAACTTCTGCAGGTACAAAAATGTATGTATATATATGGTCATTACCCTGGTGGTGGTGGTGGTGGTGGTGGTGGGGGGGGGGGGGGGGGGGTCTCATAATATATGCAAATTGTCAAAACTTCTGTGGCCAAACTTAAAAGTGGTTCAAACTAAAGAAAGCATGAAGATTCATCAGCTGTTCTGGTGCTTTCCAGGAAATGGTACACAGGCGTGAAATCAAAACTCAAAAGGCTGGTATTTTATGGGTAAGTGCATGCGTGTGGTCCTCTCCTCTTCTTCTCCGATTCCTTTTCAGCTAGGGCTAGCTATATATTTCAAAGAAAATTCGATTTATCTTAATTAATTACGAACCTCCTTTTCTTCAGAAAAATGTCGACGTTATGTGTTCATTCATTTCCTCATTTCTGCAAAGCACTGTAATCTATAAATGTCTGGTTTACATTTCAACCTAATTTCCTGGAATTTGTGCAATCATTTAACATGTAGTCTGTTTTGTTTTGGAAAACTGATGTGCATGGGTTTGGTAATTTGGTCATGGCCTCTACTTCAATCACAAATGGGAAATGCAAAGGAGATTTTCTCAAAAGAGAAACTTTCCATGGACTTTCTTCCACCTCACAGTTTAACGTCAGTTCTTGTGCCAATATTATAAAATATTATTAAAAAATATGAGGTGACAGAGAGTTCATATAGAGTACCCTCAGCATTTCTCATCACAATAGTATATGTATCCTTCAACCATAAATATTAGGATTTACAAATCTCTTTTGCTGAAATAGGAAACTTAAGACAATAGATCGGAAATCTCTTAAATGCCCTTTATACACATATACCACCTAAAACAACGCGATCAATATAAGGATTTGAATACCAAAGCAAAGATGATACATTGAATTGAAGGTTGTCGTTCATGTAGTTTTAAGTGAGATATAACAGGAACATTTAAGATATTTTTCGTTTCAAAATTTGTATGGATCGTCTTATACGAACAAAAGGAGCTGCCGTTTAACTCATTTTCCTAATTTCATGTTTTATATTCAAGATGCTAGTTCAGAATATTCGGGGTCAGGTTTGAGATATGCACTCAAAATATATAAACGACATATATCCTTTCTGCCGTTGTGGATAAAATATATAAACGACATATATCCTTTCTGGTGTCACAATTTAATTAATTCCAAATATAATAATCATGTACCACAAAAGGGGGCCAAAAGACACTTGTGGGTTGGATAGAAAAGATATACAAAAGCAATATGAGAGATAGCTGCAGGGAATAAAATAATAGTGGTGGTATCAACACGTTTCTTTTAGTTTTTACATCATTTTCAATCGTTAAATTAAATAAATTAAAAAATATTAAAGAACTACAATTATCAAAAAATGTGTAAAAAATAAAAAAAGTTGTGTAGATTGAACCACTCTAAAATAAAAGAGACACAAAGGATAACATTCATATAAGTGAACTTGGATCACACTATATATAATATTATATAATGAGCCATTGCATAGTGCCATTGCAAAAAATGAAAAGCTGCAGAAGGCTCACTATTTTATTGCAGAAAAAGCTCCAAAACACTGTGACAGGATAGTATGAGATACTACTTTGGAATCAAGATCCTCGCCGGATCTTCTCTTAGGGATCCCGCAATCATATCCGTTTATTTTATATCGTGCGATCAGTTTTCGTTAGGTACTATTTATATTTGAATTTTAAATTTTAAATAATTTTTGACCGCATGATATACGATGAACAGATAGGATTGTGGGAGATCCCTAGTGAATGAATCCGGAGAGGATCCTGATTCATTACTTTGAGGAATCGGATCCTTGTCGGATTTTCTTTGTGAGAATTCTGAAAATTCTTGAATTATATTCATTTATTGTACATCGTATGGTTAGAAATTATTTTAAATATTTTTATTTAAAATTAAATACAAAAAATACCTGACAAAAACTGATGCATGATGTATGATGAATGAACACTATTTATGAATCCTCAATATTCAATATCCTTACTAAAAAGATCCGAAGAGGATCATGTTGGTACTTTGAGCAATGAGGATTGGTACTTTTAAAAGTACGCATTATTGATTATCCCTCATCGAAAACATCATGAAGTAAAACCTTTTTAATATTAAATGACTATACCTCTAATTGCATGAAAGCCTTTATACAAAATCTTGTACAAATTGCATGAAAGCCCTTATACAAAATCTTGTACAAATAATTAAGTTAAAGATATTCATGCAATGTTGATTAGTAGTGATCATTGGACTGCTTCTGAATATTTTAAAAGTAGTTATTATTCACATACCTTTTTTTAATTTTCACATGCTTTTGTTAATTTTTGTCCTTTGATTTTTATCATTTCATTCAATCTAACATCCATAAATTAAGAATTGTGTGTGAGAAGAAAAAATGGGAGCACCACCCTATTTTAACACCTAATTTGTTTAGAACATCCCCAAGAGAGATGTCAAAAGATAAATATCAAATGTTAATTTGATGGCTGACGTGACAATGCCAAATTTTTTCTTTCTCCAACTCATATTTTTTTTTGTTATAAATGATATTTGCATGACTCATTTTTAGAAAGAAAATTCATTAAAATAATTTTTTAAAATTTATAATTAGTGCATTAATGAAACCCACACAATAAAATAATTGACAACACGTTGTCTCATATGTCAAATTTGACAACAAAAAATTCACATGTCAATTGACACACCCCGTCCCGAAGGTGGGGTGTGCTGGCCGTCACGTGAGAGTGACGTAACCATGTGCACAGTGCGGAAGCAATAAAGAATAAAAATTTACGGATCAATTAAAACCGAAACACTAGCAATACTAGTGTAAAAGAAGTGTGAATTCCACTAATATAGAGCATAAAAGTGTAAGTGTAGTCAAGCAGAAGTACTAAATAGAAATAACACCCGAAGGTGGTCCTACATAAGTGAATTCTGTCAGAACGTCCGATGAGCTCCTCGTATGCCACCAACGAACGCTACTTAATACCTGGAGGGGCGAAAAACAAAGTTGAGTAGGTCAGAAACAAAACTTTTCAAAACTTTTCTTTTCTCAAAAGTTTTAACCCCTCGATGTAAAACCTGTATAATTTCCCATAAATAAAGTATATACTCATATATATAATTCTCAAAATCCTGCTGAAAAATATGTCTGTATGAAAGTATGTATGCCATGCCAAAGTATCATAACTGAATGCCAAAGCATAACTCTGTGAATGTGATTGAATACTAAATAATCAACTCAGCCCTCAGCTGTATATAGCTTATAACAATCATCATATCATATAGCTCATACTCATCTCAATCATATCATCATATATATACCCTGCACACACATCAATACCACCTCTAGTGGTCTGCACAACATCACTGAATATAAACTAATATGCTCTAGTGCTACGATCACATGAAGACTGAGCGATAAATCGCAGGTCACCTACGAGTCGAACCCACCTATAGTGGCCTATTCGACAGGACTGAGCACCTAACTTGGATCCAAGGCGAGCATACGGTGCGGGAGGTGAACATCACGTGAAGGACTGAGCCCCTCTCTGGGCGGGAGCACTAATATCAGTGTGCAGGTTTATGAGCTCTAATCATATCACGTCACATCACATCACATCACATCATTCGTTCACATCAACTAGTATATAAACTTACTTGCCACTTACCTGTGCGTCCTCAGCACCAACATCAACATAAGCAATCAATAACGCATAATAAATAGATAGATACTTTGCATGGCATTTCATATCACATTTCATTTAAACTGATTTTTTGGGAAAAACTCATTTATATAGGTATATACGGAAAATAAATGCCCACTCATTGATAAGTAGACGGGTCGTAACCCCCGTGCCTCGCCTGGCTACGCTCGTCCTCCGGATAGGTCTCGCCTGTATGAGAAGTAACTGAAATAACATTAATTAACGCACATAATCAAAACCTTAGAAATAACTTCTCATACATTGCTCAAATTGGGTATATGAATATACCACTGTGATCTACACAATCTCAGGATCATCCTCATATTTTTAGAAAAATTTTTCGACCACCCACGCGCCGGCCACATGCCTGGCACGTGTAACAGTACAGTAACAGTGTTAGGAATATTCCATTAATTAACTAACGGCGTCAGTTAACGCCGTTAGCATATTCCGCCAAAACTGACAGAATATTCCCCTGTCTTCTCCGACGAGTCGCCGGTCGCCGGTTTCTGGAAAAACTTCCAACTATGGTTTCTCCTTCATTTTTGCACCATTTTCTACGTACTTTATACCAAAATGAAGATCTCACAAAGATGAACACAACCATACCTGACTCGACCCCCAACTCGCTGGGGATTCGCAGGAAAAAGCCTCGATAATTCTGGCCAAAACGAAAACTCCCCGATCTCGCTATTCCGACGTCCAAAATCTTCAAACGAACTACTCCGAGCTTCCTTAGGACCTCATAAAGCTTCTTATAAGCTTTAAATTCCCTGAAAAACAATATTTCACGTGTGCATGAATAGTGCAGAAATCAGAGGGTGAGGTTTCTACGTGAAAACGAACGTATTGAACCTGAAAATGGTACCTTTGAACTCACCACACCAAGAGGAACACGATGGTGTCCTTGGTTCATTCGATCTGCTAGGTTTGGGGAGGTCTTGGGTTTGTCCGTACAAGAGAGAAAAGAGAGAGAGTGAGTTCGAAAGTGAGAGAAAGGAAATGTGTGAATATGTGAGTGTGTGTGTGGTCCAAGTACAACCAATCAAAATAATTGGACCCACTTCCAAACTTAAACACACACGTACCTTAGTTAACGTCCAAGGGCATTTTTGTCATTTCATATCCGTCATATGAAATTTTTGGGACGGACTGTTACAATCTACCCACCTTATAAAATTTTCGTCCTTGAAATTTACATAACCAAAACCATCCACTAGGACTCATAAAACAATATCGGGTTCATCTCTCTCATTCGATCATCTGTCTCCCACGTCGCTTCTTCTACTGAATGGTTCCTCCACAAAACTTTAACCAAATGTACTGTTTGTTCCTCAGAACCTTTTCTTTCCAATCAAGTATCGTCACCGGCTCCTCATCATAAGTCAAATCTAAACTGATCTCTAAGGGTTGATGAGGTATCACATGTGAAGGATCAGCCACATAATGACGAAGCATCGATACATGAAACACATTATGTACCTTAGACAGCTCTGACGGTAACTCAAGTCTGTAAGCAACTTCACCAACTCGCTCGGTGATCTGATAAGGTCCGACGAATTTAGGACTTAGTTTGCCTTTCTTTCCGAATCGTACTACACCTCGCCACGACGATAATTTCAGAAATACCCAATTACCGACCTTGTACATTTGATTAGTGGCATGTCTATCTGCTAAACTCTTTTGGCGATCTTGGGCCGCTTTCATATTAGACTTAATAACCTGAATGTTTTGAGTAGTCTCTTCCACTAACTCAGGGCCCACTAAAACACGTTCACCAACCTCTGACCAACATAAAGGTGTATGACAAGGCTTGCCATATAATGCCTCGAATGACGCCATACCAATACTTGAGTGAAAGCTGTTGTTGTAGGCGAATTCCATCAAATCCAACCGCTTATGCCAAGCGTCACCAAACTGCAACACCGAAGATCTTAGCATATCCTCCAAAGTCTGAATCGTCCTCTCAGATTGTCCGTTTGTCTGAGGATGATATGCCGTGCTGTACTGTAATCTTGAACCCAAAGCTTCCTGAAATGCTATCCAAAACTTAGAAGTAAATCTTGGATCTCGATCAGAAATAATACTCACAGGAACTCCATGATACTTCACAATCTTCGTGATGAACAACTCGGCTAACTTGTTCAAAGAATACTTTTCCCTCACAAGAATGAAATGTGATGACTTAGTAAGCCGATCAATAACCACCCAAATTCCATCATAGCCATTTTGTGTACGAGGTAGCTTGTACACAAAATCCATTGTAATATTATCTCATTTCCACTGTGGAACGGGAAGTGGCTGTGACAACCCAAATGGTTTCTTTCTTTCGGCTTTAACCTGCTGGCACACGATACACATACTTACATACTCAGCAATTTCCCTTTTCATACCTGGCCAATAATAAAATAGCCTAATGGTATGATACATTTTTGTTCCCCCTGGATGCATCGTTTGTTCCCCCTGGATGCATCGTATAAGCTGAAATATGTGCCTCACCAAGAATTGCCTTCTTTAATTCCTCATTATTTGGCACGTATATCCTATTCTCTTGCATAAGCATGCCATCCGTCTCTCTAACTCTGAGATCTTTCTTTTTCCCTTGATTCCTCAAATTAATTAACTCTTGAATCTCTTCATTATTCATCTGAGTCTCAAGTATACGATCAATCAGAATAGGCCTAACTTGGAAACTAGCAAGTAAGGCTCTTTTTTGCTTTGCCACAGCTCTTTCTTCTCGTTCTTCCAATTCCAATTTCACTCCAGTAGACCTCAAATCTACAAGAAGAGGAACACGAGAAGCATACAAAGCATTAACCCGACCTTGGGATTTCCTACTCAAAGCATCAGCCACCACATTAGCACGTTCAAGATGATACTCAATCGTGCAATCGTAGTCACTTAGCAACTCAATCCATCTCCGCTGACGAAGATTCAAATCTTTCTGTGTGAACAGATATTGGAGACTCTTGTGATCTGAGAAAATCCTACACTTCTCACCATAGAGATAGTGTCTCCAAATATTCAAAGCGAAAATAATGGCTGCCAATTCCAAATCATGTGTAGGAAGAAGAAGAAGAAGAAGAAGAAGAAGGAAGAAGAAGAAGAAGAAGAAGAAGAAGAAAAAGGAGGAGGAGGAGGATGAGGAAGAAGAAGAAAAAAAAAAGAAAAAAAAAGGGAACCCAGTTCGTCCCCCCTTTCCCCCCCAAAACCCAACCCTCTGCAACCCAGAAGAAGAAGAAGGAGGAGGAAGAAGAAGAAGAAGAAGAAGAAGAAGAAGAATGAGGAAGAAGAAGAAGGAGGAAGAAGAAGAAGAAGAAGAAAAAAAAAAAAACCGAACCCCAGAAGAAGAAGAAGAAGGGAAAAAAAAACCAAAAAAAACAAAACCCAGTTCGTCATTCCCTCCAACCCAAAACCAATTCCATTAATCTGGAAATGACGAACTGGGTTTTTTGTTTGTTTTTGTTTTCCTTCTTCTTCTTCTTCTGGGTTAGGGGAAGTTTTTTTTGCGGGAGGGGGGTAACGGACGAACTGGGTTTTTGTTTTCATTCTTCTTATTCTGGGGGGATGGAACTGGTTTTGGGTTTTTTTGGGGGAGGGGAGGGGGGGAAGGATGAACTAGTTTTTTTTTTCCTCCTTCTTCTTCTTCTTCTGGGTTGGGGGCGCGGATGGGTGAAGAGATGGGGTTTTTACTTTTTTTTTTGTTTTGTTTTGTTTTTTTGTAATATTATATTTATTTATTTATTTTATAAATAATTTATTTTTAATTTCCATGTGGATGACACGTGGCACCCAATCATTGTCCACATGGGCGCCACATCACAGTTAACGGGAGACTTAACAGTTTGACTAACAGATGTATGAGACTGTCCCAAAATTTACATTTTAGGTATGACTCTGAGACGGAAAATGACACACCCCGGACCTCAAGTGAATCTTAGAAAACACACAGGCACCTCTAAGCTGATCAATAATCATCAATGCGCGGCAATGGATAACGGTTCTCAATCGTTACCCGATTCAATTGCCTATAAACAATGCATAGCCTTAAGGTCTCGTCTTTCTTCCTTACAAACAAAACTGGGGCTCCACAAGGTAACGTACTAGGTTGAATGACACCTTTATCAACCAATTCCTGCAACTGAACCTTCAATTCCCTCAACTCAGCAGTAGCCATTCTATAATATAAGATCTGTACCTGGAGACAAATCAATAGTGAACTCCACATCTTTGTCTAGCGGCAATCCAGGTAACTCATCCGGAAATACAACAGGAAAATGTTTAACCACCTTTACATCTTCCACACTACTCAGAGTGGCATCATTTAGCACCACATGAGCTAAGTATCCTTGGCAGCCTTTCGATAACCATTTCTTTGCTCTCATAGCAGAAATAACAGCATGCCTCACTTCACTTTGCTCAACCACAAAAGTAACCTCTGATAATCCAAGATGATAGAAAGTAACTGATTTCCCCTAGCAATCTATCTGGCACGATCATAGTGCAACCAATATGTGCCTAGAATAACATCGAATTCCACCATATCTAACGGAATAAAATTCGCTGCCATACCTACATCTTCTACCATCATTGAACACTCTGAATAAACACAATACTAACATATAATGACCTCCCTGATTACTTGCTTAACGAGTCCCAACGGATAAGTTGTTAATATTACAGTCTGCAGCCCGCGATACCGATAACTCACTGTTGTCTCGATAAGTAAGTAACAATTCCCGATGTTCAATCTTAACCAAAACTGCTCCAAAATGACAAGGAAGTTAGAATAATACCTTTTTGAGTCCCCAAACTTCCTAGATCATCCACAATCACGATCGTGCCACTATTCACCTCGCCGGAGCTTATGGAAACTCAGGGTTTTCGACGGCTTCAAGTCGAACTAAGGGTACCATTCAACTCGTACAGGCATGAGGAGTACGATGGTGGTCTTAAAAACTTTGATCTGAAACTGATTGAAGGGCTTTGGGAGTTTGTTCCGTACGGGAGAGGAGAGAGAGAGTGTCTGAGAGAGAGAGAGAGAGAGCACGAGAGGGTGAGCGAGACAGTTTTTGGGTGTGTGTGTGTGTGGTCCTCACACTAACACCTCACCAAAACCACATTTTACAACACCAACCAACAAAAATGTCTAAGTCCTCTAAATCAAATAATTAAGGTTACTAAATGTAACCTTAAAGTTCAAATGCCACAAAACGATCGAGGGCATAACCGTCCTTTCACGTCAACGATAATAATCTCTCGGGACAGGCTGTTACAAAAAAAACTTGATGTACTAAATGTTGAAAACTACGAAACATGAGGGTAGTAAACAGAGATTAACCCTTCTTTTAAAGATGCATGTTTGAAATTTAACAAAAGAAAATCTTTTTAAAACATTACCTCATTTATTTCAAAACCTTTATCTATAAGACAAAGATAGGAGTTTGGTCTAAACTTTTCCACCCTCGACCCATAAGCTTTTCAAATTCACTACTTTTCATCTTTTTTCGTTAGTTTTACAATTTCTACTCATTTTTCATGTCTTTTTTGTCAATATGTATTTTTTTTGTCTGCACAAAACCAGTTGCGGTCAAGTTCAAAGAATGTGGGAAGCTGTCAAATTTGGCCAACTCAACTAGTAGTGGTTGCTTTGCTGTTAAAGCCGTAAGGGGATCAGCATTAGCAGCCATGAAAAGTCATTGGTCATGAAAATTTTATTTTATTTTGTTTTTTATGTAATTATTAAGTGGTGATTAGCTGGAAATTGGTAATGACAGGGCAGATATTTGGCACGAGGGCCGCACACATAGACAGTGGGTTTGCTTTTACCCGGCAGACGGCCATATCCACTGGTGGAGCTAAGGTGGGGGCAATGAGATTCCTTGACCCCAATAACTTTGTGGCCAAACAAAAAGAAAAAGAAGGAGTTGATAAAGTTTGTTTGTGTTTGTTTGATTAGTTTATTGGGGTTTAGAACTTGAAAAAAAAATAGAACAAAGAATGCAGAGATGTTGGACGACTACAAGGCTGTGCAAATTGCATCTGCCATCACTTCATTTAATAAGGAATGTTTGTAGGGTTTGGTGCATTGCCAACTCCCAAAACATTTTTTAAGAGTGTGGGGGACAAGAGAACTCAAACAAACATTACACCATTCTCCTCCAGATTTGATCCTAGCCTTTCATTGGGGTTTTAAGTGATCTAATCTGGAACGTACACTTGTCACTCACACACACACATACAAAGCATTTAAACTGAAAACTAGCCGTTGGGACTAAACCCTTCTTTTCTTCTTTCTTATTCGATGCAACAACAACTCATCCATTGGAGCTCCACCTACTGCCTTCGATCCTTGGAATTAGAAAGCAGTTTAGGGTCCAATAGGAGCTGCTACTCCATTTGTTAGCCATCAATCCATCAATCCATCAGCGCCTCTTCTCCCCTGCTAAATCTTCCCACCACTGTGAATCTACCGCCTGGCAGCCTCCAAATCGCCAGACTCGTGTTTTCGGCTTGGCCAGTCTAGTAATGGAAGCTCAACTTTTGACCCCATTGTCTTAAATTTCTGGCTCCGCCACTGGCCATATCCCCACCACTGCGTGTTTGCTACAATTAAAGTAAGTCGGGTGGTCTGGATCACCGGCTAGCCACACGCCCTCAGCAACTTTTGTCTCGCCAAATCATCGCCCTGTTTTCTTGTTCCTGATGACTTAAGAAAAACTTGAGTAAGGATGTTCTACCACTTGTCACTTACGTGTTCTATAACTTGTTATATGCGATTTCATGATACTTTCACTTAAGGTTTTCTCCAGCCAATGGCGATAGGTCACATTTAGCCCAAAATTAATAAAATTAGTCTACAGCTAAGGGCGATAGGTCTCCTTTAACCCTAAATTAACAAAATTAGTCTCCAACTAAAAGGCTAAAGGAAATTAGGTTAAGTTTGGCTGCATAATAGACAACTTATATCTCTAGCTAAAATTAAGTTACACCTAAAAAAGTAACAAAATATGAAGGAATACATTTAACAATGCATGGTTCAAGATGGAAAAATTTAGTCCTAAGCAGTTTTTAAAATATCAATTGTTAGAGGTAAAACATTGCCAAAAGAACATCTCCAATGCAAGAACTTAAATCTCATATTTGAGTCTAAATATAAGACAAAGCATCTCCAATGCACATTGGATTTAAAACTCATATTTGAGTTTTGAGGCAAAATGAGACCCTACGTCTCATTTTATGAGATAAAGAATGAAAAACTTAGAATATAAACACATTATAACTTATAACATATGTGCCACTGAATTTCTATCAATCACGTGCCTACTTTTGGTAGTTATGATGTGTAGAATCACACAAAAAGTTTCTCAAAGGGTTATTCTTATCTACTAATATTTTCGTGCTGATCTTATAGTTAGGTTTTAATAGTTAAAGTTTTGACTTGAACACGACAAAATCAATATAATGAAGACGAGGAATGCTAAAAATACTCTATCAAAAGTGAGATTTTTTCTGGATTCTCTGCCGTTTTATGTTTTTTTTTTCACAATATGAGGTTGACACAAAAATCAAAGTAATAAATATAGTGTTGGCTCACTATTCATAATATTTTTGCTAGACCGGTACCGAGAACTCCATTTTTAATGAATTCTGGGTCAGGACGCTTAGCAGTCCTTACTTTCACATTTCTTCCACTGTGAGGTGACAGAAAGTTCATAAAAATTTCACCTTTGAAAGAGAATACTCTCAGCATTTCTCTTTCTCTATAATGAAAACACGTGTTTAACAATGTATTATCTATATCCTTGAAATGAAGACATGCATGAACACATTCCTTTTTTTTTTTTTTGATGAAATGATGAACACCTTCTTTAGTTCCAAGAAAATTGAAAGGTTGAAAATTCAAAAGATATATATATATATATATATATATATATATATATATATAAAAGTAAACACGGATGTTAATAAGATTCTGGTCCCCTTCCATATTTTAACGAAATCAATGATTACATTACTTGATGGGAAAAAAAGATTCGTGGACAAATATTGGAATGATGTGATGCGGATAGTTCTTTTTTAGTAGTACATGAGTAGGCATGCCTTTAGGAATATTTTTGCTGATCACTATGACGGGATGACGATGTTTATTACTTTATTAATTATCGTAAGATAAATTTAAATTTTGAAATCTGTAGAATAGATAGATACAAATTTTAATATTTAAACTTATTCAATGATAATAAGTAATATAGTGAACCTTACCATTACTTGAAGTTAATGAGCAAAATTGCACGCTTATTCTTCTCTCTAATCTTCCATTTTTTTTCATTTTCCTTCTTAAACTGAATTGATTATTTTCTATTTTTGTTCTATCTTCCATAAACTTTTGAATATACAACAATATTTTGCCAAAAGAGCATTTATTTGTGCATAAACTTTTGAAAATGCATAATGATATTTTACAATAAAAGTATGTATAAGAATATTAAATAAAAACTCCGGACTAAGAGCATCCCAACGGAAAGCATCTCCATGCGAGGCAACATATGAGGCTACAACATGAGCAGTGACATTTCCATTCCGCTTGACAAACACAAACCTCACCCCTCCTAATTGAGACGTCAAATGACCAATATCATGGATAAAACACTCCAAAGTAGCATCTACTACATACTCCCCATTAAGCATACTAATTATCACCTGAGAGTCAGACTCAATCTCCACTTCATCACAACCCATCTCATATTGATTTTGGGTATGACTACATGAAAATTGAAGGTACGAGATAAACAAGAGGTTGTGACTTGTGAGGGTTGTTTATCCGATATGTACTTCTTCTCACACTCATTTATTCTCATTCCTAAATCAAGTAATCATATATATTGTAAGGGAAGACTGAGAGTGATTTGAGTTGAGCAACACAATTGACTAGTCATAAATATCCAACTCCACACAAATATACAACAACACTTTTAGAATTCATGAGAACCGAACTTGAGACTTCTTGATATAATAAAAAGAAAAAGAAAAATTAGGTTCCCATCCCTATTTTTCCTCTTCAATTGATTAAAACCTTATTCATTTTTAATTTTTGATCAAGGTCCATAGATTTTAATAAACGTCATTAATTATTCCAATAACAAAATATTTTTTAAATAAGTAAATATACTCCTTTAGTGTTAGAAACGTTACATTTGATATATTCATATATTTTTATTTTTAGTTTGTACCCATTTTTAATTTGCAACCTTTTTTTTTAATTTGTACCCATATATTAATTCCTTTTTGTGCCCATATTTTTTAAACTTTTATTTGTCTTTGTACCTATTTTTAATTTTGCTAAATGTACCCATGCTAATTATATGTATTTATTTTATGTTTTAGAATATATCAATAGTTATTTTTTAAAATATGTTAATTATTATGTGGGTACATTATTTTTTTGGGAACTTTAATAAAAAGCTCCCGGTACTGTTCACTTTAATGAAAAACCATATTTTTATACTAAAAAGTCAATCTTGATACTATTCACTTTACCATTTATTTTGTCATTATCGTTAAAACTCAAAGTTTTCAAGCCATTTTCATTAGTTTTTATTTTTTATTTTTTATTTTCTATACTTTTTGTGAAGAACAATATTACTCTAAAATTGATTTTTAACTATTTATTATATTCTAAAAATATTATTTGAATTTGTTTAGATTTCATAATTTGTGAGACATTAAATGCATATTTGCATGAGTTAAATCTCTTAAATGATACTAAGGACCTTGATCAAAATATTTAAACAAACAAGGTTTCAATCTAACAATTAGGTTGATTAGGGACCGGAACCAAAATAACCAAAAACGAGTTTTCTATTTTTAATTTTATTAAACAAAATGAAAATGGAAAACAAAAGTTTTTATCAAATGTCCCTTTAATAATTAATCGAAGCCAAATTGGACTTGGCTTTCCAACAACAATTTTAATTCATTTTTTCTTGGCGACTGGAGAAAATCGCAAGTCTTGAAGCTGAAAAGTATTATGGACAAGGATCCTCTTTGGATCTTTTTTGTGGGGATTTGGAGGATCAATCCATCGTGTTTATTCATCGTACATCGTGCAGTTGATTTTTGTCAGGTACTGTTTATATTTAATTTTAAATAAAAATTTTAAAATAATAAAAATTTTAAAATAATTTTTAACCGTACAATGTACAACGGACACGATTGATTGATCTTTTGGATCCCCACAAATAGGATCCGAATAGAATCTTATTCCAAGTATTACCAGTACAAGCTAGTAGCTATCAGGAATAATTCACAATAAATTTATGCATGTATAAAATTAAAAGTTCAAAACTCACATAGTTTCACTCTTCCTCAATAGCTAGTCCTCTCTTATTTAAGGCTAAACGTTATATGGACATGGACACGAAGATACGACACGACACAGTGAAGATATATCAAATTTTAAAAAACGAAAACACGATACGACATGAATACAGTGTTAAAAATATACACAAAAAATTAAATATACCTAAAATATTATAAAAAAACCGTTCAAATTTATTACTCAAGTACACATTTATATTAATAGACCCAAACCTTTAGTTATGTACTTATGTTTGTGACAGCCCGTCCCAAACTTTTGTATTGATGGTGTGAAAAGAAGAAATTACCCTTGGACGTTTAATGGCGTGGTGTGGTACATGTATTGTTGTGGACCCATTTGGAACTAAAATTCCCTTGTTTTTGGTTGGTGACTAGCTGGACCACACACACACACACCATACGCTTTCTCTCTCTCTCTCTCTCACTCCCGTGCTCTTTCTCTTTCTCTCTCCCATTTTTGTACGGCAAGCACCCAAAATCCTCCTAAACTTGGTAGATCGAAGGTTTTAAGTGCACCATTGTGTTCCTGAGGACCATACGAGTAAAGTGGTACCAATTCCTGGTAAGAATACCTTCGATTTCACGTAGGAACCTTAACCTCCGTAAATGCATTGTTCATGCACTTTTTAATGCGTGATTTTTAGGGAATTTTAAGCTTCTAGAAAGCTTTAGGGCACTTTCACGAAGCTCGGGGAAGATCATTGAGTGGTTTTGGACGTCGGAAACGGAAACTTGAGATCGACAAGTTGCAAGGTTTGGCCGGAAGTTCGAGCTTTCTCCGTCGAGATTCCATGGATTTCAAGCCTTGAAATTGGTAAGGATATGTTAATCTGGTTATAAGTTTCATTTTGAGACCAATTTCATAAGTGTTGGTTAAGAATTGACGGAGATATATTCTTCGTCGGAGTTCAGAGGTAGGAGGTGACGAAATATTCCGACGTCGTCAGTTAGTTTGGACGGAATCCGTTAGGACTTAACGGCGTTGACTGACGTCGTCAGTGTGCTTGTCACGTGGCTGCGTGTGGGGCCGTGCTTTGGTCGGCGCGTGAGGGCGCGTAGGTGGTCGGAAAAAGATTCTAAAAATATGGAGATGTTCGTGAGGTTGTGTAGATCATTGTGGTATATTCATATACCCAATTTGAGCATGTATGAGAAGTTGTTACCTAGTTTTGTTTATGTGCTTTAAATTAACGCCTATATAGTTGTTTCTCATATAGGCGGGACTTATCCGGATGACAAGCATAACCAGGCTAGGCACGGGGGTTACGACCCAAGTACGTATCAGTGAGTGGGCTTTTGTTTTCAGTATGTGTATATATATATATATATACACACACACACTTGACATTTTTCCCAGAAAACGTACTTTAAAGGAAATGTGATTTAAATGCCATGTCATACTTGCATTATATTTTAGTATATGCATTGTCATGATTATGCATATTGTTGCATGGTGCTGCGGAGGTCCAGGTAAGCCCCAGGTAAGTATATTATGCTGTGAATGGTATGAGATAGATGATGATGTTGAGATGTATATTGAGCTCATCAACCTGCACCCCGGTCTTAGTGTTCCCGCCCAGGGCCAGGGCACAGTCCTTCACGCGATGTTCACCTCCCGCACCACACGCTCTCCTTGGATCCAAGTTAGGTGCACAGTCCTATCGTACAGACCACTATGGGTGGTTCCGACTCGTAGGTGACCCGCGATTTATCGCATAGTCTTCACGTGATCGTAGCACTAGAGCGTATTTATTTACACCCAATCCTGTCATACAGATCACTACAGGTGGTTCCGACTCGTGTGCAGGTATATTGTTGTACAGGTCACTTTAGGTGACTTCGGCTAGATGGATTGATGAGCTATAAATTTAACCGTACAGGCCACTGCAGGGGTTCCGGTTAATATGTTATTTTTATGAGATTACTTCACCTGGCTTTCAGTTGTTATATTGTGATATTAGACATGACATATGCATGGCATACATATATGTGGATTGGGATATATTGAGCATGGTTTTGAGATATATACGTATGTATACTATTTTCTGGGAAATTATACAAGTTTTTCAGCGAGGGGTTAGAGCTTTTGAGATATGAAATGATTTTAGAAAACCTTGTTTTTGCCCACTCACGTTTTTGTTTTGCGCCCCTCCAGGTATTAGGTGAAAGTTTTGTTGGTGGCTTACGAGGATACAGCGGAGGTTCTGACAGACCATCATTCATGTAGGACCACCTTTGGGTGTTGTTTAATTAGTACTTTTAGGCTTGACTGCACTTAGGCTAGTTAAGCTCTGGTTGTGTAATTCACACTTATTCTCGCACTAGCGTGCTATCTTAACTAGGATTGCTAGTTGCTCGGTTTTAATTTGTTCGTATTTCCCTTATTAATCTTGCTTCTGCACTGTGCTTATGGTTACGTCACGCTCACGTGACGGTCAGCACGCCTCGATCTCGGTCGGGGTGTGTCAGTTTGGTATCAGAGCTCTAGGTTTACAGTCATGCATATCTTGTGAATATTCTAATTGTCTTGGTGTCTTTTGTCAGAACTATGCCGTCTTGCAGAGAACCACGTCGTATAGCTGAGCCTAGTTTCCCCGATATTACTCCGTTAGGGGAAGCTATTGCTAATGCCATTCAGTCTGTAATCCGTCCTCCTCAGTGGACTCTTTTGGAATCAATATATAATCTTAAGTTGCATACTTTTGTGGGTAATGAGGGCCATGAAGGGGCTGAGCGTTGGCTCAATCAGCTTGATGAGACGTTTCGTGTAATGCAGAGTCAAAGGAGTCTTCCCGAGGATATGTGGGTAGAGACCACTACTTGGTTTTTGGGTAAAGAACCTGCATCCTGGTGGAGACAGGAAACTTATGGATGGACGCCCGAGGAGATTGCAAACTGGGAGAATTTTGAACGGTCATTTTATAAGAGATTTATACCTCCAGCATATTTAGATCGTAAGAAGCAGGAGTTCACGGGCTTGAATCATGGGAAGTTGACTGCTAATGAGTATTATAGGAAGTTCACGGATTTGTCTCGCTATGATCCGGAAGTTGCTGTTAATTCAGTTGAGATGCTTCGACGCTTTAAGTGGGTACTAAGAAGAAGTGGCATTCTATGACGACTATTTACCCCTGTGAAACTTATCAGGAGTTCTACGAGATTTTGTTAAGGATTGAGGACTATGAGAATATGCCAAGTAAGAGTGAGGAAGAAGAAGAAAAAGATGGAAGTCAAAAGAACGATAATAAAGGTAAAGGTCATTCATCTCAGGGACCTCGCCAGACTCAGAGTTTTAAGAAAAATGGAGCTAGCCCGAGTTCTTCCAGTGGAGGTTTTAGTGCCACGGGCCAGCGCCAGGATGTAGATTTATTAGAGGCCCTAGATTTCAGAGGCCGAGAGATTCAGATGGTGCTAATGTTCCTTTATGCCGTAGGTGTAATAATCGACATTTTGGAAAATGTCGACGAGGTAGCAGTGGATGTTTTACTTGTGGGTAAATAGGGCATAGGGCTATGCATTGTCCTTAAAATCAGCAGAGACCTCAGCAGCCTCCTTTACCACCGCTAGCTTCGACCCAGCAGTTTTCAGGACCTAATGATTATGTGCAGGCAGGTCGTGGTAGCACTTATCATTTTCAGGGAGATCCAATTCCTTATCCTTCATGACAGTATCAGTACCTTCATGATCCTTATCAGCAAGGTGGTTATGGCCAATTTTCAGGGGGTTATATGCCTTATCAGCAGAGTGGCTACTATAAGCAGTTTTCAGTTGGTGGATCGCAGTGGCAGTCTGGAGTACAACCTTAGCTGGTGGATGTTGCTGCTAGTAGTGCTGGATCGTCAAGGCAGCACAATCAGTCCGGTCAGGGACGTAGTTCACAGAGTAGAGGTGTTCATGCCAACAGAGGTCGAGGAGGAATGTAGCAAACCTAGGGACGTATCCATAACATTTCTCTTCAGACAGAACAATCCTGACTTAATCATGGGTACGTTAAATATTCTTGGTTATTATGCTAAAGTGTTGATTGATTGTGGTGTTACACATTCTGTGATTTCTCATACTTTTGCTCAGTTGACTCAACCTCAATCTACACCCCTTGGGTATGAGTTAGAGTTTGCAATGCCTAGAGGGGATAAATGTTATGTAGATTATGTTTACCCAGGTTGTCCCGTATTAGTGGAGGATGTGGATATGCCAGCTAACCTTACTCCTTTAGACATTGTGGATTTTTATGTTATTTTAGGCATAGATTGGTTGCATTATAATCGTGCCAAGATTGATTGTTACGGGAAATCAGTGGCCTTCCATCGTCCTGGATTACCTGAGGTTACATTCTTTGGTGAGCCTAGCGGATTGAGGCATGGTATTATTTCAGCTGTGAGAGCCAAAAAGTTGTTAACGAAAGGTTGCCAGGGATATTTAGCTCGCGTGGTGTTGAATGATGTTGCTCCTATTAGTGTGGAGAATGTAAATGTGGTTAGACATTTTCCGGACGTCTTTCATGAGGATTTACCTGGATTACCGCCAGACAGAGATGTGGAGTTCACCATTGATTTACTTCTAGGTACAGATCTTGTTTCCTTAACTCCATATAGAATGGCTCATGCGGAGTTAAGAGAATTGAAGATTCAGTTATAAGAGTTGGTTGATAAAGGTTTCATTCAGCCTAGTACTTCACCGTGGGGAGCTCCAGTGTTATTTGTTAGGAAGAAAGACGGTACCTTAAGGTTGTGTATTGATTATAGGCAATTGAATCGGGTAACGATTAAAAACCGTTATCCATTGCCGCGTATAGACGATCTATTTGATCAACTCAGAGGTGCCTGTGTGTTCTCAAAGATTGACTTAAGGTCGGGATACTATCATCTGAAGATTAAAAGTGAAGATGTCCCTAAGACGGCATTCAGAACTCGATATGGTCACTATGAGTTTTGTGTGATGCCATTTGGATTAACGAATGCACCAGTAGCTTTCATGGGTTTGATGAATAAGGTATTTCAGCAATACTTGGATAGGTTTGTCATTGTCTTTATTGACGACATTTTGGTGTATTCTAAGTCGAAATCAGATCACGTTTGACATCTCACTCTGGTGTTGAAGAAATTGAGGGAACATTAGCTATATGCTAAGTTTAGCAAATGCTAATTCTTGTTAGATCAAGTGGCATTCTTGGGACATGTCATATCAGCTCAAAGTATACAGGTAGACCCTCAAAAAGTAGCAGCTGTGGAGAATTGGGAACAGCCACGAACCGTCACCGAGGTACGGAGTTTTCTTGGCTTAGTAGGTTACTATCGACAATTTGTTAAGGAATTCTTAGCTATCGCTTTACCACTTACAAGGTTGACTAGAAAGGAAGTTAAATTTGAGTGGGATGGGAATTGTGAGCAGAGTTTTCAGCAGCTTAAGCATTGTCTCACTCATGCTCTGGTTTTGGCACTTCCTGATAATAATGGTAACTTTGAGATTTATAGTGATGCTTATTTGAAGGGCCTGGGTTATGTTCTGATGCAACATGGTAGAGTAATTGCCTATGCTTCGAGGCAGTTGAAGTTGCATGAGATGAACTACCCTACTCATGATTTGGAGTTAGCAGCTATCATCTTTGCTTTGAAGATCTGGAGACATTATCTGTATGGTGAAAAGTGTAGGATCTTCACAGATCACAAGAGTTTTCAGTATCTTTTCACCCAGAAGAAGCTTAATCTTAGGCAGAGAAGGTGGTTAGAGTTGCTTAATGATTATGATTGCATGATTGAGTATCACCCTGGACGTGCAAATGTAGTGGCTAATGCTTTGAGTAGGAAATCCCAAGGTCGGATCAGTGCATTGTATACTTCTCGTGTTCCTATTCTTGCAGATTTGAGGTCTACTGGAGTGAAATTGGAATTGGAAGAACAAGAAGAAGCTGTGGCAGAACAAAAAGAAGCCTTACTTGCTAGTTTCCAAGTTAGGCCTATTCTGATTGATCGTATACTCGAGATTCAGATGAATAATGAAGAGATTCAAGAGCTAATTCATTTGAGGAATCAAGGGAAAAAGAAAGATCTTAGAGTTAGAGTGACGGATGTCATGCTTATGCAGGAGAATAGGACGTACGTGCCAAATAATGAGGAGTTAAAGAAGGCAATTCTTGATGAGGCACACATTTCAGCATATGCCATGCATCCAGGAGGAACTAAAATGTATCATACCATTAGGTCATTTTATTATTAGCCAAGTATAAAAAGGGAAATTGTAGAGTATGTCCGTAGGTGTGCAGTTTGTCAGCAGGTCAAAGCTGAAAGGAAGAAGCCGTTTGGATTGAGACAGCCACTTCCCGTTCCACTGTGGAAATGGGAAAATATCACTATGGATTTTGTGTACAAGCTTCTTTGTACACGGAACGGTTATGATGGCATTTGGGTGGTTGTAGATCGGCTTACCAAGTCAGCGCACTTTATTCCAGTAAGGGAAAATGATTCTCTGAACAAATTAGCTGACTTGTTCATTACGAAGATTGTGAAGTATCATGGAGTTCCGGTTAATATTATTTCTGATCGAGATCCTAAGTTCACTTCTAAGTTTTGGATAGCTTTTCAGGAGGCTCTTAGTACGAGATTACTGTATAGTACGACATATCATCCTTAAATAGATAATCAATCTGAGAGGACGATTCAGACTTTAGAAGATATGCTAAGATCTTCTGTGCTTTAGTTTAGTGATGATTGGCATGCAAAGTTGGATTTAATGGAATTTGCCTACAATAATAATTACCATTCTAGCATCGGGATGGCACCATTTGAGGCATTATATGGTAAATCTTGTCATACTCCCTTGTGTTGGTCAGAGGTTGGCGAAAGAGTGCTAGTGGGCCCAGAGATTGTGGACGAGACTATTCAGAATGTTCAGGTAATTAAGTCTAACCTGAAAGTGGCCCAGGATCGCCAGAAGAGCTTAGCAGATAGACATGCAACTGTTAGGGTGTATCAAGTTGATGATTTTGTGTTTTTGAAACTATCACCATAGAGATGTGTAGTACGGTTTGGAAAGAAAGGTAAGCTCAGTCCTAGATACATCAGACCGTATTAGATCATCAAGCGAGTCGGTGAAGTTGCTTACAGGCTTGAGTTGCTTGCAGAGTTGTCCAAAGTGCATAATGTTTTCCATGTTTCGATGCTTCGTCATTATGTCTCAGATCCTTCACATGTGATACCTCATCAACCATTGGAAATTAGCCCGGATTTGGCTTATGATGAGGAGCCAGTAACTATTTTGGATTGGAAAGATAAGGTTCTGAGAAATAAGACAATGCAATTGGTCAAAGTTTTGTGGAGAAACCACTCAGTGGAAGAGGCTACTTAGAAAACAGAGGAACGGATGAGGGAGATGTATCCAAGGTTGTTTTTTTTAGTACTAGTAGGTGTTTTTGGTTATGTAAATTTCGAGGACAAAATTTTTATAAGGAGGGTAGGTTGTGACAGCCCGTCCCAAATTTTTGTATCGATGGTGTGAAAAGACGAAATTACCCTTGGACGTTTAATGGCGTGGTGTGGTATATGTATTGTTGTGGACCCATTTGGAACTAAAATTCCCTTGTTTTTGGTTGGTGACCAGCTGGACCACACACACACACACACCATACCCTTTTTCTCTCTCTCTCTCACTCCCGTGCTATTTCTCTCTTTCTCTCTCCCATTTTTGTACGGCAAGCACCCAAAATCCTCCTAAACTTGGTAGATCAAAGGTTTTAAGTGCACCATTGTGTTCCTGAGGACCATACGAGTAAAGTGGTACCAATTCCAGGTAAGTATACCTTCGATTTCACGTAGGAACCTTAACCTTCGTACATGCACTGTTCATGCACTTTTTAATGCGTGGTTTTTAGGGAATTTTAAGCTTCTAGAAAGATTTAGGGCACTCTCACGGAAGATCGTTGAGTGGTTTTGGACGTCGGAAACTCGAGATCGACGAGTTGCAAGGTTTGGCCAGAAGTTCGAGCTTTCTCCGTCGAGATTTTGTGGATTTCAAGCCTTGAAATTGGTAAGGATATGTTCTTCTGGTTATAAGTTTCATTTTGAGACCAATTTCATAAGTGTTGGTTAAGAATTGACGGAGATATAAGGTTTTAAAGTTTTTCCAGTTTTCCGGCGTCAACGACGGTCGTCGGAGTTCAGGGGTAGGAGACGACGGAATATTCCGACGCCGTCAGTTAGTTTGGATGGAATCCGTTAGGACTTAACGGAATATTC
Source organism: Heteromeles arbutifolia (assembly GCA_024362995.1). Taxonomy (NCBI): domain Eukaryota; kingdom Viridiplantae; phylum Streptophyta; class Magnoliopsida; order Rosales; family Rosaceae; genus Heteromeles; species Heteromeles arbutifolia. The sequence continues at coordinate 30,486,829 of JANCRC010000006.1, forward strand.
CCCAATATATACCTGACCGCGTTGACTGACGCCGTCAGTGTGCCTGTCACGTGGCCGCGCGTGGGGGCGCGTAGGGCCGTGCTTTGGCCGGCGCGTGTGGGCGCGTAGGTGGTCGGAAAAAGATTCTAAAAATATGGGGATGTTCGTGAGGTTGTGTAGATCATTGTGGTATATTCATATACCCAATTTGAGCATGTATGAGAAGTTGTTACCTAGTTTTGTTTATGTGCTTTAAATTAACGCCTATATAGTTGTTTCTCATATAGGCGAGACTTATCCGGAGGACGAGCGTAACCAGGCTAGGCACGGGGGTTACGACCCAGCTATGTATCAGTGATTGGGCTTTTGTTTTCAGTATATATATATATATATATATATATATATATATATATATATTTGACGTTTTTCCCAGAAAACGTACTTTAAAGGAAATGTGATTTAAATGCCATGTCATACTTGCATCATATTTTAGTATATGCATTATCATGATTATGCATATTGTTGCATGGTGCTGTGGAGGCCCAGGTAAGCCCCAGGTAAGTATATTATGCTGTGAATGGTATGAGATATATGATGATGTTGAGATGTATATTGAGCTCATCAACCTGCACCCCGGTGTTAATGCTCCTGCCCAGGGCCAGGGCACAATCCTTCACGCGATGTTCACCTCCTATACCACACGCTCGCCTGGGATCCAAGTTAAGTGCATAATCCTGTCGTACAGACCACTATAGGTGGTTCCGACTCACAGATGACCCGCGATTTATCGCACAGTCTTCATGTGATCATAGCACTAGAGCGTATTTATTTACACCCAGTCCTGTCGTACAGACCACTACAGGTGGTTCCGACTTGTGTGCAGGTATATTGTCGTACAAGTCACTTTAGGTGACTCTGGCTAGATGGATTGATGAGCTATAAATTTAACCGTACAAGCCACTGCAGGGGCTCCGGTTAATATGTTATTTTTATGAGATTACTTCACCTGGCTTTCAATTGTTATATTGTGATATTGGACATGGCATATGCATTCACTTGGCTTTCAGTTGTTATATTGTGATATTGGACATGGCATATGCATGGCATACATATATGTGGATTGGGATATATTGAGCATGGTTTTGAGATATATACGTATGTATATTATTTTTTGGGAAATTATACAGGTTTTTCAGCGAGGGGTTAGAGCTTTTGAGATATGAAATGATTTTAGAAAACCTTGTTTTTGCCCACTCACGTTTTTGTTTTGTGCCCCTCCAGGTATTAGGTGAAAGTTTTGTTGGTGGCTTACGAGGATACAACGGAGGTTCGTACAGACCATCATTCATGTAGGACCACCTTCGGGTGTTGTTTAATTAGTACTTTTAGGCTTGGCTGCACTTAAGCTAGTTAAGCTCTGGTTGTGTAATTCACACTTATTCTCGCACTAGCATGCTATCTTAACTAGGATTGCTAGTTGCTCAGTTTTAATTTGTTCGTATTTCCCTTATTAATCTTGCTTCCGCACTGTGCTTATGGTTACGTCACGCTCACGTGATGGCCAGCACGCCTCGATCTTGGTCGGGGTGTGTCATGTTGGCACATCTACAATTTAATTATTAAATTAAAAAAAACCAAACAATGCCAAAGTCATCCGAGAAAACAAAATTGATGTGCTCAATAATTACAAATAGAAACTAAATAATATTAAACCATCACCGGATGGTCTATTAGTTGGGAATGAATTTCAGACGACACGTCATGGGTTTGATTTTCAGTGCTTGTAAATTATACGATGGTGGTTAGGGGAAGACTAAAATGCATTTGTGAGTCTTCCCAACCCTTGAAAAAATAGACTGCCGAAGCGAAGAACTAAATAATATTATAGTTTACATGAGGCCACAACCACATATAATATATTATAATGGAAAAATTAGGTTCCCATCCCTATTTTTCCTCCTCCATTGATTAAAACCTTATTCTTTTTCAAATTTTGATCAAGGTCCTTAGATTTAAAAAAACGTCATTAATTATTCCAATACTAAAATATTTTTTATTTCTAAATAAGTAAATATATTCATTTAGTGTGACAGCCCGTCCCGGAAAATATTGATTTTATAATTTATTAAGTGATTTTACGAAAATGCCCTTGAGGCATGCGCATTGTTCGAGGTTAATCGTTGTGTCGTGCCATCTAAGATTTGTTTTCTTGACATAGCCTCGTAGTATTCGTCGCTATGGACGCGTGGGCGCAAGCGGTTCGTGATTTGGAGTTATATCGAAAAAGATATTGATGTTTGAAGTTTGGGCATTTTATGAATTTTATTATAAAAGTTTGGTGTGCCATTTGGATGGCCCAGATTAAAGGAAATCTGAAATGGATGGCTAGGATTAAAAGGAATAAGATTATATGAGTTTATGTGTGTGTGTGTGTGTGGCTGGTGGAAGAAGAAAGGAAGAAGAAGATGATTGGGCAAATCTGCCCAACCAGGAGGAAGAGAGAATAGAGCTCCGGGAGAGAAAAGGAGAGAGAGCTGGCGAATGGGGAGAGGAGAGAGGAAGAGAAGGACCAATCAGAGAAGGGGAAAGGAGGAAAAGAGAGAGGGCGAGAAGCGGAGGATGAAGAACAGAAATGGGTCTTCAACCCGCGACCCGCGCGACCCGTGGGTTTTCCACCCTTGTTCGTCCAAATTTCTTCATTTTTCCGGTGAGTTACTTCAAACCATCACTTGGAAAACCCTCTGTGATGTTCCCTCTTCCTATTACACCCCAAAAATCAAAGAATTTGGCTTGAAATTGGATGAAACCGTACGGTGTGTGTGTGGTGGCTTAGTGTGCAAATTCTTCAAATCTTGAAACGTTTTCTTTCAATTGCTAACACCATTAGCATTCCCTTAGGACCTGGAACAAAGCCCAAGCATTAGTTGGAGCATCGGAGTAGTTTTGGAGGTCGAATTGAAAACACCCATTTCTAGGGTTCTTCACGGTTTTGGCAAAATTGGAGCCTTTCCAGGCCGAATTGGTCTTGGTCACAGGTATGAAAGTTGTTCTAATCTTTGAGATCTTCAATTCTGCAAATTTTGGTAATTTTTGGATAAAGTTGAATTTTCCGGCGAGCCGGGGCGGCCGACCGCCACCCACGGCGGCGCGTGGCCAGTGGGCCGCCAATGTTATTTTTAAGCTATATTGGATGTCCTGAGTTCAGTATTGATAGTGGCTTAACGTTGGTTGATCATTTGGACTTAAATTCGTTAAGATGCATGGTTAGGCCAAAATATGAATTGACGATCCGACCGTCGGATCGTCACCAAACTTTGATACGTAGTAGTACGTAATATTTGAAGAATGTAGGAACTTACAGATCGAGAATTCGATTTACGGATCTCCTGGAATTGGAGTTGTAAGTTCATAAAATATAATGTTAATCGTCACTTAGTTCGACAATTGGCGGAGATCCGACCGTTGGATGGTCATGAAATTTTAGGATGTTGTTCTAGAGATTTATTGTGGACCTCTGGAAGTTACGGATTGGAAATCTGAGTTGCAGATCTTCCGGATCGAACTACTTAGTGACGTGTTTTATATAAGTGATATATTCTATCGATATGATTCTGAGGCATGATTTGATGGTTGTTCTAGGCGCCGATCGTCATGACGCCTTGATGTGTTGTGCTAGGGAGTTGCAGGGCAAACTCCAGGTGAGTGGGCAGTTTATTTCAGTATATATATATATATATATATATATATATATATATATATATATATACACACATAACGTTTTCCCAGAAATCGATTTTTGAATGAAAGTATGTTTAAAAATGCCATGCATAGATTTATATGAATATGTGATTGAAATGCCATGCATAGAAATTACATGAATTATGTGAATTGATATATGATGCATATATGTGAATTGGTGCTGCGGACGCGCATGTGAGTATCAGGTGAGTTATATTTGGTTCATTGAATTGTTTGATGTGATTTATGTTGATAGCTCATAACCTGCACCCCTGGTGTTAGTGCTTATGTTATTCACCCGCATCACACGCTCACCTTGGATCCAAGTAGATGCTAGTCGTACAGACCACTGGAGGTGGTTCCGACATGCTAGTCGTACAGACCATTAGAGACGGTTCCGACTAGTAGGTGACCTTAGATTATGTGCACAGATGATTGATGAGAGAAGCACTAGAGCGTATTAGTACACCATCCGAGTCGTACAGACTACTACAGGTAGTTCCGACTCATGTGCAGCGTAGTGCCGTACAGGTCGCAGTTGGCGACTCCGGCAGTGCCGTACAGGTCACAGTTGGTGACTCCGGCTGGATTGGATATTGAGCTTTAGAATCAGCCGTACAGGACCACTGCAGGGTCTCCGGTTGATTTATTATTTCACCTGATTTATGTTGATGCATCCATATTATGCTTTTGGTGCATGGCATGGCATATTTTCTGAAAAGTGATAAAGAATGGTGTTTTGAGATTTTTGAAGCTATATATATTTATATATGCTATTTTCTGGGAAAGTATACATGTTTTACAGTGAGGGGTTAGAACTTTGATAAAGAAAAGTTTTGAAAAGACTTGTTTTACTGACCCACTCAACTTTGTTTTTGCGCCCCTCCAGGTTCGAGTTAGAGCAGAGTTTTGGTGGCCACGAGGAATCCAACGGTATTCTGACAGAATTCACAATTGTATTTTTAAGCTTCCGAACTGTGTAAATGGTTACGTCACTCTCACGTGACGGCCAGCACGCCCTCCTTCGGGACGGGGTGTGTCATTTAGTGTTGGAAACGTTACATTTGGTATATTCATATTTATGGCTAAATTTTTTTATCATATATATATTTTTTTTAGTTTGAACCCATTTTTAATTTGCAACCCTTTTTTTAATTTTTACCCATTTTCTTTTTTAATTTGTACCCATATATTAATTCCTTTTTGTGCCCATATTTTTTAAACTTTTATTTGTATTTGTACCCATTTTTAATTTTGCTAAATGTACACATGCTAATTATATGTATTTTTTTTTTATGTTTTAGGATATATCAATAGTTATATTTTAAAATATGTTAATTATTATGTGGGTACATTATTATTATTTTTTTGCTATACTTTTTTGTGAAGAACAATATTACTCTAAAATTGATTTTTAACTATTTATTATATTTTAAAAATATTATTTGAATTTGTTTAGATTTCATAATTTGTGAGACATTAAATGCATAATTGCATGAGTTAAATCTCTTAAATGACGCTAAAGACCTCGATCAAAATATTTAAACAAACAAGATTTCAATTTAACAATTAGGTTGATTAGGGACCAGAACCAAAATAACCAAAAACAGAGTCATTTTGGTTTCGGTCCCTAATCAACCTAATTGTTAGATTCAAACCTTGTTTGTTTGAATATTTTGGTCGAGGTCCTTAGCATCATTTAAGAGATTTAACTCATGCAATTATGCATTTAATGTCTCACAAATTATGAAATCTAAACAAATTCAAATAATATTTTTAAAATATAATAAATAGTTAAAAATCAATTTTAGAGTAATATTGTTCTTCACAAAAAGTATAGCAAAAAAAAATGTACCCACATAATAATTAACTTATTTAAAAAAAATAATTATTGATATATTCTAAAACATAAAATAAATACATATAATTAGCATGGGTACATTTAGCAAAATTAAAAATGGGTACAAATACAAATAAAAGTTTAAAAAATATGGGCACAAAAAGGAGTTAATATATTGGTACAAATTAAAAAAAGGGTTGCAAATTAAAAATGGGTACAAACTAAAAATAAAAATATATGATAAAAAAATTTATCCATAAATATGAATATACCAAATATAACGTTTCTAACACTAAATGAATATATTTACTTATTTAGAAATAAAAAATATTTTATTATTGGAATAATTAATGACATTTATTAAAATCTAAGGATCTTGATCAAAAATTGAAAAAGAATAAAATTTTAATCAATGGAGGAGGAAAAATAAGGAAAGGAACCTAATTTTTCTATTATAATATATTATGTGTGGTTGTGGCCTCATGTTAAAAAAAGGGTTATCCATAAATATGAATATACCAAATATAATGTTTCTAACACTAAATGAATATACTTACTTATTTAGAAATAAAAAATATTTTATTATTGGAATAATTAATGACATTTATTAAAATCTAAGGATCTTGATCAAAAATTGAAAAAGAATAAAGTTTTAATCAATGGAGAAGGAAAAACAAGGAAAGGAACCTAATTTTTCTATTATAATATATTATGTGTGGTTGTGGCCTCATGTTAATTTGTACCCATTTTCTTTTTTAATTTGTACCCATATATTAATTCCTTTTTGTGCCTCTATTTTTTAAACTTTTATTTGTATTTGTACCCATTTTTAATTTTGCTAAATGTACACATGCTAATTATATGTATTTTTTTTTTATGTTTTAGGATATATCAATAGTTATTTTTTAAAATATGTTAATTATTATGTGGGTACATTATTATTATTTTTTTGCTATACTGTTTTGTGAAGAACAACATTACTCTAAAATTGATTTTTAACTATTTATTATATTTTAAAAATTTTATTTGAATTTGTTTAGATTTCATAATTTGTGAGACATTAAATGCATATTTGCATGAGTTAAAATTAGGTTTCAATCTAACAAACAAACAAGGTTTCAATTTAACAATTAGGTTGATTAGAGACCGGAACCAAAATAACCAAAAACCAGTTTTCTATTTTTAATTTTGTTAAACAAAATGAAAATGGAAAACAAAAGTTTTTATCAAATGTCCCTTTAATAATTAGTCGAAGCCAAATTGGACTTGGCTTTCCAACAACAATTTTAATTCATTTTTTCTTGGCGACTGGAGAAAATCGCAAGTCTTGAAGCTGAAAAGTATTACGGACAAGGATCTTCTTTCAATCTTTTTTGTGGGGATCCGGAGGATCAATCGATCGTGTTAGTTCATCGTATATCGTGTAGTTGATTTTCGTCAGGTACTGTTTATATTTAATTTTAAATAAAAAATTTAAAATAATTTTTAATCCACGATGTACGATGGATGGACACGATTAATTGATCCTTTGGATCCCCACATATAGGATCCGAATAGGATCCTATTCCAAGTATTACCAGTACTAGCTAGTAGCTATCAGGAATAATTCACAATAAATTTCTGCATGTATAAAATGAAGGGAACTTCAACGAAAAGCTCCTGGTATTGTTCACTTTAACAAAAAATCATATTTTTACATTAAAAAGTCAATCTTGGTACTATTCACTTTACCATTTATTTTATCCTTATTAAACATACACAAAAAATTAAATATACCTAAAATATTATAAAATAAACATTCAAATTTATTATTCAAGTACAAATTTATATTATTAGACCCAAACCTTCAGCTATGTACTTATGTTGGCACATCTACAATTTAATTATTAAATTAAAAAAAAAAACAATGCCAAAGTCATCCGAGAAAACAAAATTGATGTGCTCAGTAATTCCAAATAGAAACTGAATAATATTTAACCATCACCGATTGGTCTATTAGTTAGGAATGAATTTCACAAGACACGTCATGAGTTTGATTTTCGGTACTTGTAAATTATATGATGATGGTTAAGGGAAGACTAAAATATCTCTATGAGTCTTTTCAACCCTTGAAAAAATAGACTGTCAGGGCGAAGAACTAAATAATATTATAGTTAACATGAGGCCACAACCACACATAATATATTATAATAGAAAAATTAGGTTCCTTTCCTTATTTTTCCTCCTCCATTGATTAAAACTTTATTCTTTTTCAATTTTTGATTTAGATCCTTAGATTTTAATAAATGTCATTAATTATTCCAATAATAAAATATTTTTTATTTCTAAATAAGTAAATATATTCATTTAGTGTTAGAAACGTTATATTTGGTATATTCATATTTATGGATAACCCTTTTTTAATTTGCAACCCTTTTTTTAACATGAGGCCACAACCACACATAATATATTATAATAGAAAAATTAGGTTCCTTTCCTTATTTTTCCTCCTCCATTGATTAAAACTTTATTCTTTTTCAATTTTTGATCAAGATCCTTAGATTTTAATAAATGTCATTAATTATTCCAGTAATAAAATATTTTTTATTTCTAAATAAGTAAATATATTCATTTAGTGTTAGAAACGTTATATTTGGTATATTCATATTTATGGATAAATTTTTTTATCATATATTTTTATTTTTAGTTTGTACCCATTTTTAATTTGCAACCCTTTTTTTAATTTGTACCAATATATTAACTCCTTTTTGTGCCCATATTTTTTAAACTTTTATTTGTATTTGTACCCATTTTTAATTTTGCTAAATGTACCCATGCTAATTATATGTATTTATTTTATGTTTTAGAATATATCAATAATTATTTTTTTAAAATAAGTTAATTATTATGTGGGTACATTTTTTTTTGCTATACTTTTTGTGAAGAACAATATTACTCTAAAATTGATTTTTAACTATTTATTATATTTTAAAAATATTATTTGAATTTGTTTAGATTTAATAATTTGTGAGACATTAAATGCATAATTGCATGAGTTAAATCTCTTAAATGATGGTAAGGACCTCGACCAAAATATTCAAACAAACAAGGTTTGAATCTAACAATTAGGTTGATTAGGGACCGAAACCAAAATGACTCTATAATAAATATATCATTAAACTATAGTGTTTGTGGTTCTACCGTAAAAATGTCTTTATTTTAATAAATAACACTCTCATCATTTTTAGATCATACAACTCCCCGTTTGACAGTCGAAATGATTTATTTTTCGATCCTCATCTAAAACATTATATATACAAAAAAATCATCGAAATCTAAAAGTTTCAAATAAAAATACGAATAATCAGATTATAAACCATTACTATTATAGTGAAAAATACCAAAAATATTTTAAAGATCATATATACAAAAAAATCAAGATATAAAAATAAGAAAAACTTGCCACTTAGTACTATGGTCTAGTGGTATTTTTCTTCACTTGTAAGTGAGAGGTTTTAGGTTTAATTCTTGTCAAAGACGAATTTGAACCACATTATTGCTAGGACATTATGAGGCTAACCCCTCCCCCTTAGTGTAGATAATATCGTTTGTTCAAAAAAAAAAAAAAACTCAGACTTCTTCTACGAATAATCAATGCGTAATGTTAGAGAGACTAAATTGGTAGACAAAATTTGCAAACAAAATAATATGTCACCAATAGTAAATGAGCACGTTTATCGACACTTAAGTAATAATCCAATCATCAACTTCTATGTCATTTGGTTTACCAAATTTTGTCTACAGATTTAATGTCTCTAACATTACTTTAATCAAACTAAATTATTAGGATAAGAATAATGCTAGAGAGACCAAAATTTTAAACCAAATTTGCAAAACCAAATGATGTGTCACCAATAGGAAATAAGCACGTTAATCAATACTTAAGTAATAATCAAATTATCAACGTCCACATCATTGGCTTACCAAATTTGGTTTAGAAATTTGTTCTTAATAGCATTACCCAATTATTAACTAAGTTCACCATGTAGTCGAATTATTTTATATAAATAGGAAGGGTGAAATGCCAATTCGTTCATGAATTATCACATAAGTGAAAATTAGGTCCCTAAATAATATTTTTTTCTTCAGAAAAATCAGTCATTCAATTATAAAAATCTACCAATTATATTCCTAATATTAGATTTGAAGCTACTGTATTCAATTTTTCGTCAATTTAAGTCACGTTGCTTACATGTGATACACATTGGAGGGTAGATTGGTAATTTTCTCATAAAGAAATAGTGTATGGAGTTAACTTTGGAGAGTAAATTAGACGTCAGATTTGCAACCTATATGAAATGTTAAGGGTTTAGGCGAGAAAATAATAGTATTACACTCTAAAGTGTGTCAAGTGACTTAAGTTGGCGAAAAATTAGTTCTCATCATCCAAATAGGAATGTTAAAATTCCAAATTCATATACCGCCTACGTTCCAATAGGAATGTTAAAATTCCAAATTCATATACCGCCTACGTTCCGCAGTGCGTGTTCTTTACAAGAATCCAAAGGCACTATTCAGAGTCTCACAGAGAGAGGGGAGAGACCCACCAGCAGCACTAGACATAAAGCATTCAGCAACTTTGATTCTTCCTCGTCATTACCCTCCCTCCACGTGCGTCCTCTCGTACATTCACAGGTTCGCTTCTTTAAAAACCGACCCAGTTTACCATTTTTCTTTGTTTTCCTCTCCATTTAATATAATCCCAAAATTTTTGTTTGCACCTGCGGCATTTCAATGGCGATTGGGTTGTTGGGTTTCAATCTTTTGCTTCTTATCTGAATTGGGTTCCCATTGTTCTTATACAATTGGCCTTTTTATGCGGGTCTCGTCGATTAAACTCTCCCAGTACGTAGAAGAAGCCAGAGTTTTTCATATTCTTTGAGTTGGGTTTGTTAGATTTTCAAAAAGTTTCTGAATTTATTTCTGCCATTGATGGATGTCTCACTGGAGATTGCGAATGTAGCTTTTTTCATAGTGTTATTAACGTGGGTTTTGCTTGATATTATGAGAGGAAGAAGAAATGGTAGCCAAACAGGTTTGAGATATAGAGCAGAAGACAGACGGTGCAAATTTCCTGATTTGGTCCCCTTTTCAGCAAATGCTTTAATCTCAAGCTTTTACCTTGGTTTTGGGATTTATGAGTATTGGGGTGGTAGAATTATAAGCTGTAAATCCATCTTCTCAGGCATGACTTGGGTTTTAGCCACAGTAGTTACAGTTTACTCAATGATTTACAGAGCTCATAGTGAGCCAAAAAGGTGGCCTTGGGTTCTCAGTTTCTGGTGGATCTTTTCCTGCATTTTTTACTCACTTTCTGTGTGCTTTTACCTCATTGCTCACTTCAAATCCTACAATTTTCCAGAGATTTTCCCAAAGGCTAGTTTAGTCGATTTCGCTTCGTTTCCTTTGTCAATACTGCTTTGTTTCAATGCTTTTAGTTATGTCCAGAAAAACAATGACCTTAAACACCCATTACTTGAGAAGGAAGATGAAATTCCCTCCCAAGAGGGTGACACTTACACCAATGCTGGAATTTGGAGTAAGGTTACATTTCAATGGCTGAACCCGCTTTTCAAACGGGGTCGAACCCAAAAGCTGGAATTGCATCATATACCATCTATTCCTCCAGAATACGATTCCTCTTTGCTCGACGAATCACTGAGGAAACAGAAGATGGAAGACTCTTCGTTGCCAAAATTTATAATGCGGGCTGTGCGAAGATCATTAGCTGTAAATGCTGTTTTTGCAGGTAAACTCGTTGTTCTTGGATCACTTTTCTTTTTAGTTTTTGTTTTATTCAGTCCTGCAGGTTTTTATGTGTTTTTTTAATTTATTTTTGTAGGAGTCAATACGGCTGCATCATATATAGGTCCTTTTCTGATTACAAATTTTGTAAATTATTTACTCGAAAAACAAGATAATTCAGGCAACCGCCATGGACTGATTCTTGCGTTAGTATTTTTCGTTGCTAAGACATTGGAATCATTGAGTCAAAGACAGTGGTATTTTGGTGCTCACTTAATTGGTGTACGGGTAAGAGCAGCTCTCACTGTGTTGATTTACAAGAAATCTATTTCCATCAAGTATTCGGGTCCAAGCAATGGTAAAATTATTAATTTGATCAATGTGGATGTTGAAAGAATTGGAGACTTCTGCTGGTACGTTCATGGCATTTGGTTGCTCCCGCTTCAGGTATTTTTGGCCTTGGCTATCCTTTACAGGAATCTTGGTGCAGCCCCCTCTGCTGCTGCTCTTCTTTCCACTGTTTTGGTCATGGTATGCAACACACCGTTGGCCAATAGGCAAGAAAGGCTTCACTCCAAGATCATGGAAGCGAAGGATTCAAGAATCAAAATAACATCGGAGATTCTGAAGAGCATGAGAGTTTTAAAGCTGCATTCATGGGAGTCCACATTCTTGAAGAAGCTGCTTCAGCTCAGGGAAACAGAGAGGCATTGGCTGAAGAGATACCTTTATACATGCTCGGCGGTTGCCTTTCTCTTCTGGGCTTCACCAACTCTAGTTTCAGTTACCACTTTTGGTGTTTGCATTATACTAAACACACCGTTGACAGTAGGTACTGTATTGTCTGCTTTAGCTACTTTCAGAATTCTACAAGAGCCTATCTACAACCTGCCAGAGCTCATTTCCATGATTACACAGACAAACGTATCGATTGATCGTATCCAAGAATTCATCAAAGAAGATCAAATGAAGCTGATTCCTTGCCATCATTCAAAAATATCCAATGTCATGATTGTTATCGAGACAGGAGAGTACGAGTGGAAAACAAGCAATCAAAACTTAAAGAAACCTACAATCAGAATTACAGAGAAAATAAAAATACCGCAGGGATACAAGGTTGCGGTTTGTGGCTCAGTTGGTTCTGGCAAGTCAAGCCTACTATCGAGTATACTTGGTGAGATTCCCAAAATTTCTGGGCCAGGAGCAAAAGTTTATGGCACAAAAGCTTATGTTCCACAAAGTGCTTGGATTCAGACTGGAACGATAAGGGAGAATGTATTGTTTGGCAGGAACATGAATAGGGGCTTCTATGAGGATGTTTTGGAAATTTGTGCTTTGGACCAGGATGTCAAGATGTGGGCAGATGGAGACTTGACTGTAGTGGGAGAGAGAGGGATGAACCTAAGTGGAGGAGAAAAGCAGAGAATTCAACTCGCACGAGCTGTGTATAGCGATTCAGATGTTTATATTTTGGACGACCCTTTCAGTGCTGTTGATGCACATACCGGAACACACTTGTTTAAGGCAAGCCAAACTTCTCATCATTTTATATTTTCTTTAGTTTTTTCTGATATTGTTATTTTATGTTTTATGTAGCGACATGGTTTTAATCAGACGTAATGTTTTGCAGAAATGTCTCTTGCAACACTTGTCCCAGAAGACTGTTATCTATGCTACCCACCAATTAGAATTTTTAGAGGCAGCAGACCTTGTCTTGGTAAGTTTTTGAAATTTTCGTTTTTATACTCAGATGATTACATGTTTTATCGAGTCTCTTATCTCTCCGGTTCAATTCAATTGCTGATAGGTTATTAAGGATGGTCAAATTTCTCAGTTTGGAAAATATGAAGATTTGATTGTGGATCCCAACAGTGAACTTGTTAGACAAATGTCTGCACATAAAAAATCATTTGAACAAGTTAACACTTGCCAACAAGATGATTCCTTTAACAGCAGATCTCATCAAGATAATCTCATAGAGGTTTTAGAAGAAAAAGAGCCTTTCAACAACGGCAAGCTTTCAGAAAAAAGTCATGAAGAAGAAGCGGTAACTGGTCGAGTAAAATGGAATGTTTACTCAACATTTGTCAGTTCTGCTTATAGAGGTGCTCTTGTCCCGGTCATCCTACTCTGTCAAGTCCTCTTCCAGGGACTACAAATGGGAAGCAATTACTGGATTGCTTGGGCAGCGGAGAAAGAATCCAGGGTGAGGAAACAGCGGTTGATTTGGGTATTTGCTCTGTTGTCTGGTGGGAGTTCCATCTTCATATTGGGAAGGGCAGTTTTTCTGGCAACTATTGCTATTCAGACTTCTCAGCGTCTCTTCCTTGGAATGATTACTTCAGTTTTCCGAGCACCAATTTCATTTTTCGACTCCACACCCTCTAGTCGAATCCTCAATAGGGTCAGTTTAAATTCATCTTCTGTTTGCCTGTTTAATAAATTCCATTGAAGTATAAATAAAGTACGACCACTTAATTCTTATTCCCCTGTTAATATTTGCAGTCTTCTACGGATCAAAGCGCAGTAGACATGGATATTCCATATAGATTAGCTGGATTGGTATTTGCCCTCATCCAGCTAATAAGCATCATCATCCTTATGTCTCAAGTGGCCTGGCAAGTCTTCATTCTTTTCCTTCTTGTTCTTGCTCTCTCCGGCTGGTATCAAGTAAGTAATAACCCATTTTGAATTAAGTTTTACTTTTTAAACGTTTCGATTTTATTTAAAACCTACAAGGGTATCTGCACCATATTGCACAATGTGAAAGTTGACTGTTCTTCCAGCTCATATTCAAGTATTTGGTATGGGTATTTTATTTTATTTTATATGTGTTGCAGGCTTATTACATTACCACAGCTAGAGAACTAGCCAGGATGGTTGGAATTCGAAAAGCTCCAATTCTTCATCACTTTTCAGAATCAATATCAGGGGCAGGAACAATTCGGTGTTTCAGTCAAGAAGGCCGCTTCCTGATGAAAGTAATGGCCTTGATTGATGATTATTCTCGCGTAGCCTTTCACAATTATGGCACGATGGAGTGGCTATCTGTTCGGACGAACTTTCTGTTTAACCTTGTCTACTTCCTACTTCTTATCATCTTGGTGAGCTTGCCTAGGTCTGCCATTGACCCTAGTAAGCACCTCCAATCCCTGATTTTTGTTGAGCATTACTTAAACTGTCAGTATGTCTTGGAATGCATTATCACGCATTGAAATTCCAACTCTTAACTAATGGAGTACTTGCTCTGGTCTTAGGTTTGGCGGGATTGGCAGCTACCTACGGTTTGAACCTAAATGTCCTTCAGGCTTGGGTAATATGGAATATGTGCAATGTAGAAAACAAAATGATTTCTGTCGAGCGGATTCTTCAATTCACAAATATACCAAGTGAGGCACCGCTTGTGATTGAAGATTGTAGACCAGCGCCTGAATGGCCTATGGCCGGAAGAATTGAACTTGAAAACCTTCATGTGCAATATAATCCAGCTCTCCCAACCATTCTCAAGGGGATCACTTGCACCTTCCCTGGAATGAAAAAAATAGGAATTGTGGGCAGGACTGGGAGTGGAAAATCCACTCTGATCCAAGCTCTCTTCAGAGTAGTAGAACCCTCGGGAGGGCGAATTCTTATTGATGGTGTTGATATATCTAAAATAGGTCTGCAGGACTTGAGGTCAAGGTTGAGCATAATTCCACAAGACCCGACATTATTTCAGGGAACCGTGAGGACCAATCTGGATCCTTTGCAACAGCATTCTGATCAAGAGATATGGGAGGTGAGCATCAGAACTTTTTATTTTAGATGGATTATATGGTAGTATCGTTACTTATGCGACTCAATAACTCAGGTTATCAATCAATGTGGACTGACGGAGATTGTTAGGCAGGACCAAAGGCTTCTTGATGCACCTGGTATGAAGATATCGTAATCTACTCAATCATATAATGAAAGTTGATCAATTGTTTTCGTTTTCTCATTCACCGAGTTGCATAATTTATTTGAAAATCTGGATTATATTACAGTTGCTGAAGACGGAGAAAACTGGAGTGTTGGACAGAGGCAGCTTGTTTGCCTCGCTCGAGTGCTCTTGAAGAAAAAGAAAATTCTTGTGTTGGATGAGGCTACAGCTTCTATTGATACAGCAACAGATATTGTAATCCAGGAGACAATAAGAAAAGAAACGAGTGGATGCACCGTGATCACTGTGGCTCACCGGATTCCTACTGTTATTGACAACGACTTGGTTCTAGTTCTTGACGAAGGTAGCGTAAAAATTCTTAAAATAGGGCTTTTTCTTCCAGTAAATTTAATAAATATAAAACAACATGGAACCTTACGACCAGCGAGCATACTTTTGATTGCTAGTATAACCTGGTCCCTAGGTTTTTCCCAAAAGTGATAGAACATTTCACTTTGGCGGAAAATTGAAAAACGTATTATTGCTTAGGTGACATGCCCTGAAATGATTTTTTTAACTGTTTGAATCATACAGGCAAGGTTTTGGAGTACGATTCTCCAGCTCGGTTACTTGAGGATAGTTCTTCGGCATTCTCCAAGTTGGTGGCAGAATTCTTGAGGAGATCTTCCATGAGCAGCTGCTACAGAGATTCATGATTTTAACGATTTGGTAGAGATATGGCATGAACCTTAATCATTCCAAATCTCCGAAATGGTTGGCAACATACTCCTGCACAGGCCTATGTCTGATCATGCTAATCCACGCAAGGGCATGTGCACAAGCTGTATCAGAAAAAAAAAGGCTTCCCTCGGCCAGTGGCCAAGCCAGGAATTGACGGGGGAGGGGCGAAGTTAAAAGATTGCAAGGTTCAAAAGAATAGCAACAACCAAATCCTTTTATATAGTAATGTCTTCCATAATTTATCAATACAAACAAATTACAATTGTTGCCGGCGAGGTTTCATAGCATGAAAACGTCGCATAATAGGCTCATTATCAATAAAAGCAAATATATATCTCTCAATGTAAACAATCATGCTATCACTCAACCATTGATCTCCCATTTTGTTACGCAATGACGTTTTCACCAACTCAGTGGCCTCACTTTGTTGCTAGCATTTTTCCAATGATAATTAATTAAGAATAATACTTGCACTCCCTCTTAGAGGAGAAAACTTTTAGTGTGCCCGGTACATCAAATGTCATAATACAATTGGTTGAAATTTGATTTTCAAATGCACTAAAGATCTTGTGTTTTTGTGTTAAAAAATGACGTGTTATCTGAAGAACAAGATCTTTATCAATAAGGGGAAGCATTTTTGCTCACCACCATAAACTATGGAGTATGCTCACCATACACCTAATAATCTGCCATGAGCCATTTCACTTAACCTCAGTTAATTTTTTTCAAAATTAAAAAATTAACATTTATTGTGAAAGTTAATTAGAGTTAGGTGAAAGAATACGTGCAGATAATTAAGTGTATGGTGAGCATACATCATAGTTATGATGGTGAGCAAAAATGTTCCATTGATAAGGGGAGTGCTACCACCCTTTGCACTAACCTTTGCATTTAGATCTTTCACTTCTTCAAATGACATATGTCATTTTTTTTACACAAAGAACAAGATCTTTAATGTTTTTAGCTAGAAATTATTGGTGAAAAATAGAACATCTAATTTCAAATGCATTAAAGATTTGTTTTTCTTTTTGTGTAGAAAAAATGACGTGTAATGTGAGGAAGTGAAAAACTCCAAATACAAAGGCCGCTAGCATTTCTCCAACATATAAACTTTTGAGTGTAGGTTAAATTATTATTATTATACAATAATTTAGATGCCCTTAATTGATTGCAACGTAATGAAAGAGAAATTAATGTAAATCGACTATTTGATTGAATAAGCATTTTTTTTAATTGCTACAGTTCAAATTATTTGAGTTGAACAGTCAACATATTATTTGAAATTTCAAATGTGCAATATTGTTTTAAGCCTTCCTGCTTGATCAAGATCTTAGACCTCAATCCTAAAGCAGGAGCAAAAATATGGCTCAAGTGATGACCATTGAGATCACCAAGAAGGAAACCATAAAACCATCCTCTCCAACTCCCCACAACCTCAAAAGCTTCAAGCTCTGTCTTTTGGATCAGCTTGCTCCAGTAGCCTATGGTCCTCTGGTTCTTTTCTACCCCAACAATGTCAATGGGGTTGCGACGGACGAAAGATCTCAGCAGCTGAAGAAATCACTCTCGGAAACCTTAACCCGCTTCTACCCTCTTGCCGGAAGAATCAAAGATAACATCTTTATTGATTGCAACGATGAAGGGGCTATTTACCTTGAAGCTCAAGTCAACTCCCTTCTCTCAACCTTCCTTCATCAACCAGATTCCGATTTTCTAAAATTTTTTCTTCCCATTGAGATTGGATCCTCTGAAGCAGCAAATGGGCCTCTTCTACTTGTTAAGGCCAGTTTCTTTGAGTGTGGTGGATTGGCCATAGGCGTGTGCTTATCACACAAGCTTGCCGATGCATCAACTTTTGGCCTTTTCCTCAAAGCTTGGGCTGCCACATCTCTTGGTATTGGTGATACTGTGGTACCGGACTTCAGCAGTGCAGCAACCCAATTCCCGCCTAGAGATTTCTCGGTGCAGAGGCCTGCCGTGGAGATGAAGATAGAAAAGTGTGTCACAAAGAGATTTGTTATTGATGGACCAAAGATGAGGGATCTTAAAGCTAAAGTCACTAGTGGAAGTGTTGAGAAACCGACAAGAGTTGAAGCTGTTACCAGCCTCATCTGGAGTTGTGCAATGAATGCATCAAAATTAAGTTCAGGGTTTCCTAAAGTGTCAATGGTGTCACAATCCGTGAACATACGCAAACGGATTGTGCCACCATTGCCGCAAACCTCAGTTGGGAATCTTGTGGGGTACTACGCTGCAAGGGCGGACAAGAGTGGGATAGAGTTGAAGGAATTGGTTTTCCAAATGAGGAAGGCGATGATCGAGTTTAATGAAAACCATCCCAAGAGATTGAAAGGGGAGAACATGTTCGAAGTCATTTGCGAGTATTTTAAAGAGATTGGAAGCATTATGAGAAGAGATGACATAAACTTCTTCATCTGCACAAGTGCATGCAACTATGGAATATATGAGATTGATTTCGGGTGGGGGAAGCCAATTTGGGCGAGCATCCCCGGCTGTACATTCAAGAATGTTGCTACTTTGATGGACACCATAGAGAGTGATGGAGTAGATGCATCGATAACTTTAAGTGAGGAAGAAATGGCCATATTCGAACGTGACCCGGAACTTCTTGCATTTGCTTCTTTAAATCCAAGTGTATCTGGACCTGTAACAAGGCGCTCGTCTCTTTAATTTCTTAGGATATCGTTTGTGTTTGTTTCTGTTTTGTTTTTCTAAACTGTTCCTGCATGTTTGGCTCATAATTAATATGGTACCATTTCTTGTGTTTCTTAATTCATATGAAGTTTGAATAAGATGCAGCTGTGTGTTGTGCAGTGC
This sequence comes from Heteromeles arbutifolia, assembly GCA_024362995.1. Lineage (NCBI taxonomy): Eukaryota > Viridiplantae > Streptophyta > Magnoliopsida > Rosales > Rosaceae > Heteromeles > Heteromeles arbutifolia. Next base: position 30,505,650 of record JANCRC010000006.1, read on the forward strand.
CATTTTACTTCATACAGTTTCTTGTGCAGTGCCATTTTACTTCATACAGTTTCTTTTTACTCTGGCCTATTTTTTTTTTTTTGTTTTTTAAATGTAAGAGTTGAATCGTAAATAAAGGAGAGTTTTCTTTAATACTAACACGATTGATAATCATATTCTAATCTAATATGCACAAGCAGGGAGTTTCGAACCTAGAGGTGAGCGGAGAGTAAACTGCTATAGCTAACTTGATTAGATCCATATGTGCCAATTAAAACGAGAGTTTGTAGGATTTTACATCACATTTTATTTATTTATTTATCTTTTGAATTTTACTATTATTAAGGAAAGGAGCAGGGCTTGAAACTACTAAATTAATTTAAGGGAAGGACAAGGGGGACGGAGCTAGGACTTTTTTGGGTGGGCTAGCTGAAATTAATTTAGTATCACAATATTATATGTTCATTTTTTTACCTATATAAAATTATATAATAATCAACATGAAATATAAACTTTTCTCAAAATCATAATCTAATCAACAAATTTAAATCAAGAATAGTAAATAAAGAGATTAAGAACGTACCAAATGTGACATTTATTGGAAAATCTCAACAGAAAGTAAGGAAATTGCGGAGCTAGGGGTTTAATGGTTGATTAAAAGAAATATTTTTCTTTTCTTGAGTACGAAGCACAATGGCTAGATTGCATAGGGTAAAAAGGGATTTTTTTTGTTGTTGTCAAACAATAGATTTGTTAATTAGATGTTGGATTAGGGAGCTGACGAGGTTCGAACTCATGCCATGGTGCAAGGGTAACATTTCTCTTCACCACTATGAAAGGATACGGAATAGAGAGAGAAATCATTTTACTTTCAGCATAAAAAATATTATTTATTACCTATCGTGCACTAAGTATACATTAAGTATTAGCCTGTATTAAAATTGAGTGGGCTATATAGACTACATGCATTAATATAAGCAATTAAAACATGAATTAAAAATTTCTCCCACCTAAGCCTTGTGGGTGGCCGTCGCTCAGGACTGGCCCTGAGCAAGGCCGGTCCTGAGAATTTGGGGGCCCTAGGCGAGTTTTCGAAATGGGGCCCCAATATTCTCTAATTTTCGGTTCTTTGTATATTGATATGTATAAAAAAGAATTTGCTAAATACATAAATATTCAATTTCCACATCCAATATCATTAAAAATTAATATAAAAAGAAGATAAATATACAAACATTATTTAAACATTAAACGATTCAAGTTTTTAGACTTAAATGTACTAAATGTTTGTAGTCTAAGATTGAGAGTGAAGAACAATAAAACTTGATGATCAAGGGAGTAAAGAACAATAAAACTTGATTGATGAGTATAATAAATTCAACAACAACAATTGTTTCTATTGTGCTTTTTTCGTAAAATCAACATCACACTAACGAATCGAATACTAAAACAATCTATTGAATAAAAAATTATTGAAAAGAAAAATATAAATTCAAAGTTTTGAATACCTTAAAGTACAATCTTCAAGACCATGTGATAGTTAGTTTAAAAATTCGATAGAAATTGGGAGATTGGGAAGTTGAAAGAAAAAAAGATTGCATAGAGACTTGAGTTTTATAACTCTATATGCATTTGGACAGATGGATTGGGAGTAAATTTGAAAAACAAGAAAAAATTAGTGACTAAAAAAGGCATCTCTGTGTTTTGAACTCAACACTCCAAAGAAAAAGAAAGCCAAACATTTCCACTACACCAACAAATGGATATTTTTTACTTTTTTTGTATTTATATGTTATTTACAGGATATAAATTTTTTTTGGGGCCCCTTTGAAGTGGGGGCCCTAGGCGGGCACCTACTTGGGCTATCCTGTGGGCTGGCCCTGGCCCTGAGTATTTAAGGATCCTGTGCAAAACTGAGATGGAGGCCTTTTATTTTTTTTGTAGTATTTTCTTTATTATTTTTTATTTTTCAATTTCGTTATCTATACAATCTAAATATTACAAGTTAGTGCACTTAAAATAAGTTTGTTTGAGTGGACAACGGTGCTTGCTTTCTACCAAGGTCTTAAATATCGATGATATCGGAAATATCGGTAGTCCAAAAACACGGAAATTTCGATGGAAATATCGGGATATTATCGATATCGATAAAAATTGAATAAAAACCACGGAAATTGTAAGAAAAACTTGGAAATTTTTATTGAAACTTTGCATGATGTTTATTTAGTCAATTATCTATTAGTTTATCACAAAAAATTGGAAGGAAATGCATTGCATGATGGATTTAACTGATTTAAGTTGATTATATAGCGAGCTGGTAAACATTGTGAGTGTAGAAAATATTTAGTAATTAATGAAAGAATTTTAAACACACCATAATCATTTATATATAATGAATTAGTACAATGGGAGGGTTCGAATATTTTCGCATATTTTCATATTTTCACAAAACCATAATAATTTATATATAAAGAATTCAAAACAAAACCATATATATAAATATTTTAGCATATTTTCACAAAAACATAAGTGATATGATGGTCAAGGTGTTGAAGGAGTAAAGTGGGAGGGGTTCGAATCCCCTTGGATGTGCAAAATTGAGATTTTTCAACATTTTTCAAGTATTTTTGGGTTTTATCTCGTGATATTATTGTTAATAGATATCGTGATATATTGACGATAATTAAGTTGATAAGTATGAAAATATCGTCACACGAAAAAACGATATTATCGGCGATAATATCAAGATTTTGATCCTTGCTTTCTACAAATTATATGCTTTTTTAAGTTTATAAATTTGTAAAAATTAAGCAAAATAATGCCACAAGGATTCGAACCCAGCACCTGGGCGGAGACAAAAAGGCTCCACCGCTAGCGCTGGAACATTTATTGGTTCTATCTTGCACATTTAGTTATCTAGGGGTTACATGTAAAGAAAAGTTGGGAGCCCTTCCAAATCGGGGGCCTGTGCAATGACACTTTTTACACACCCTCAGGGTCGGCACTGCCGTGGCTCTGCCATGGGGAATGGGAGTTTCGAACCGGGGACGCATTAGTAGAAACTCAACACCCTATCCAATAAGATATTAGATCACATGCACAAATTTTTAATTTAACAAACCCAAATTCACAACCTTGCATTAACAAATCCCACTTCAAAAGGCTTATTTGGTGAGGTTTTTGTGCTTGTTCTTAATTTTCAGCACCTTTTCTTGTATTTATAAGGAATCGAAGTGGGGAAGGCTGAACAATTCAAATTGGGTTGGAAGTATTGACCTATTAACATTAAGGGGAGGGAGAAAATGATGACAGTAATAGAGATTAGTATTATTGCTAGAGAAAACATCAAACCTCCTCTCCGACTCCCCACTCACATGAAAACCTTCAAGCTTTCAATTTTGGATCAAATGATTCCACCCACATACATTCCATTCCTGCTTTTTTATCCCACAAGTGATCATCAGAGAGTCCAGTAGCTAAAGGAATTACCATACGAAACTCTAACTCGCTTCTACCCTTTTGCCGGAACAATCAAGGATAACGCCTTTATCGAATGCAACGATGATGGGGCATGCTTCAACGAAGCTCGAGTGAGCTGCCTACTCTCACACATCCTCAATGAACCCGATCACGAAGTAATGAAGCAGTTTCTGCCCATTAACATCGAGTCCTCAGAAGCAGGCAAGGGATGTGTGCTGCTTGTTCAAGGCAACTACTTCGAGTGTGGTGGAATGGCTGTAGGGCTATGCCTTTCTCACAAGTAGACCTGACATTTTAGACCCGACCCTTTAAAATGAGTATTTGGGTGAGTGTTTAACGGGTCGGGTGGTTAATGGGTCAACCCGTTAAGCACCCGTTAAATAACGAATCATTTTGGATGAACCCACGAAACCCTTTAACCACCCGTTAACACCCGTTATTGAAGGCTTTTGTGTAATTTCAATATTCAATAATGAAACCCTCACTCTGTCTCGCATATTCTGGCTCCTGTTCTCTCTGGTCTCCCTCATCTTCTTCCTCAGAAATTAGTAATTTCTAGGCTCCCGTTCTCTCTAGTTTCCCTCATCTTCTTCCTCATGTTTTTCGATCTGAAACAAGATTATTCCTCGCACTGCACCCTGAAATTTTTCGATCTGATCAAATTACCATTCTCTCCAGTCTCCTGCTGCAACATCTTCAACTACCTGTAATCTCAACCACACCAGAAACTTCCTCTCCTCCAAAGTCCAAACCCCACTTCAATTCCATCTCTGGCTCTCCCCGCACCTTCCTTGCCAAATCTCGATCATCAACAATCGTTTCCATGGTGCCCCAAAAGAAGGTAATTACGTTCACTCTTGCTCTGTAACTTCTGTTTGGTTGCCAAGAAAGTATCTTTATATAAAATTACGAATACCGTTTTGTTTTTTGGTTAATTTACAAATACCCTTTTGTTTGTTTGCTGAGAAAATGTGAATTTCGTAAATTTCCAGGTGAACAAGCTCGACAGCGGCTGGGAGAAGAAGTGGTACGGAGCGGGAATCTTCTCCAAAGCGGCGGAGGAAGTGGAAGTCGACGTCTTCAAGAAGCTGGAGAAGCGGAAGGTCCTCAGCAACGTCGAGAAGGCTGGGCTTTTGTCCACGGCGGAGGAGCTCGGGTCACCTTGTCGTCGATTGAAAATAAAAAATAAAAATGTTAACGGGTGAAACAGGTGACCCGTTAGCTTAACGAGTTGGATTCGGATGATCTGTTAACGTAATGGGTTGAGTTTGGGTGACCCCTTAAATTAACGGGTCGAATTGAACCCAACCCAAATCCAGTAAATCCAACCCGTTTACAAGTTTACTCCCAAGATAGCTGATGCAGCCGCATTAAGCACATTCATCAGAAGCTGGGCTGCCACTGCTTCTGGGATTGGTGATGAGAGAGTGGTGATTCCTCTTTTCAATTCAGTGGCAATGGCCACACCAAAAGACATCTCGGTGGACCCACCAGCTGTTGAGATGATACCACACAAATCTGTGACAAAGAGGTTTGTATTTCATGGCTCAAAGATTGCTGCCCAAAAAGCTAGGGTTGCTAATAATTTTGTTGAAAACCCTACGAAGGTGGAAGCTTTAGCTGCCCTGATTTGGAAATGAGCATGGAAGGCCTCAAGGGTTACTTTAGGGTTTTCATCCGGGCCATCAGCATTTTACCAAAACGTGAACATTAGAAACAGAGTTGTGCCTCCTGAGCCTAACGAGTGTGGTGGGACTTTGTTGGGTCCTTGCAAGGACAGAAGAGGCTGCTGAGACAGAGTTGTTAGACGTAATTAACTCAACAAGATTAAACATGAATCACAATCTAATAAGAACCAACCAATATTGTCTATGAGATAACTTAAGAAGAATGGCATACCTGCAGAAGTTCCTGAACTCGAAGCCATGGCGCTGAACTTTCAGTGAACCTTCTCTCTTGCAGAATATCAAGAACTCGACTTACAATAGGTTTAAGTCCCAATATGAGCGTGTGTTCTATGAGAGAAGAGGCCACTATATAGATATACACACATATATAGTCTTTCCATACCAGAAAAGGATTCTCTATTAAAATCCTTACAGAAAACAAATACTTGTTTTCCTTGTTCCATACGAATTGATCTTAATGCTATACAAAACCTTTCTTAATTAAGGGCTAGCAATCCTCTTATCAATAAGACTTTTCTACCAAACTAAATACCTATAGCCGGTCCCTAAAACTTCTCTATCTCATACTCATTCCAACAAGAGTTGCATGGTTTGGTTGCTGAACTGAGGAAAGGGATTGAACAATTTACCAGTAAGGCCACCGTTGAGTGACATTTCGGTAATTTTGGAGCCTCAGATGGCGGCCATAGGGCTGTTAAGTAGGGATGACATGGACTTTTATGTGTGCACCAGTTGGTGTAGGTTTGAATTGTATGAAGCTGCAGAATTTGGGTGGGAGAGGCCAATGTGGTGAGTTCAGCAGTTCCCACATGCAATAACATGGTGATTCTGGTTGATGCAGAATATGGTGATGGAATTGAGTGTTGGGTGAGATTGAGAGAAGAAGACATGAAAGTATTTGAGTGTGACCATGAGATGCTCTCATATGCTTCTTTCAATCCAAATGTTTGAAAAATTGGTTAACGTCTAAGCTTATAATGTTTAGGAGATAACGTATTTTTGATCCTCATTTAAGTGAATTAATAATACTATGTATGTAACTATATTATGTTCACGCACAAAATATCTCCTAATCTCAACAAGTTCCAGAGTCCCACTTATTCGCCACTTTACTTCTACACTAGTCCTAGTACTAAGTATTTTTATTTTTATTTTTAAAATTTTGAGTCTAGCTAGGTTAAACTATCTTTAATTTTTTAATTTTTTTTAATACAATAACTTAGATGTCCTTAATTGACCGCAACCTAATGAAGGAGAAATTAATGTAAATAGACTAGAAATACTTGATAGACTAAGCATTTATTTTTTGGGTGCATTTTTCAAATTATTTGAATTTAAGGAACCCTTGAACTTAACAGTCAACATATTGTTTGAACTTTCAAATGTGCATTATTGTTTTAACAGTCTTCCTGCTTGATCAAGATCTTAGACCTCAATCCTAAAGCAGGAGCAAAAATATGGCTCAAGTGATGAACATTGAGATCACCAAGAAGGAAATCATAAAACCATCCTCTCCAACTCCCCACTACCTCAAAAGGTTCAATCTTTCTCTTTTGGATCAGCTTTCTCCTGTAGCCTATGGTCCTCTGGTTCTTTTCTACCCCAACAATGTCAATGGGGTTGCGACGGACGAAAGATCTCAGCAGCTGAAGAAATCACTCTCGGAAACCTTAACCCGCTTCTACCCTCTTGCCGGAAGAATCAAAGATAACATCTTTATTGATTGCAACGATGAAGGGGCTATTTACCTTGAAGCTCAAGTCAACTCCCTTCTCTCAACCTTCCTTCATCAACCCGATTTTGATTTTCTAAAATTGTTCCTTCCCATTGAGGTTGGATCCTCTGAAGCAGCAACTGGGCCTCTTCTACTTGTTAAGGCCAGTTTCTTTGAGTGTGGTGGATTGGCCATAGGCATTTGCTTCTCACACAAGCTTGCTGATGCATCAACTCTTGGCCTTTTCCTCAAAGCTTGGGCTGCCACATCTCTTGGTATTGGTGACACTGTGGTACCGGACTTTAGCAGTGCAGCAACCCGATTCCCACCTAGAGATTTCTCGGTGCAGAGGCCTGCCGTGGAGATGAAGATAGAAAAGTGTGTGACAAAGAGATTTGTTATTGATGGACCAAAGATGAGGGATCTTAAAGCTAAAGTCACTAGTGGAAGTGTTGAGAAACCGACAAGAGTTGAAGCTGCTACTAGCCTCATATGGAGTTGTGCAATGAATGCTTCAAAATTAAGTTCACAGGCTTCAAAGGTGTCAATGGTGTCACAATCCGTGAACATACGCAAACGGACTGTGCCACCATTGCCGCAAACCTCGGTTGGGAATCTTGTGGGGTACTACGCTGTAAGGGCGGACGAGAGTGGGATAGAGTTGAAGGAATTGGTTTCCCAAATGAGGAAGGCGATGATCGAGTTTAATGAAAACCATCCCAAGAGATTGAAAGGGGAAAACATGTTCGAAGTCATTTGCGAGTATTTTAAAGAGATTGGAAGCATTATGAGAAGAGATGACATAAACTTCTTCATCTGCACAAGTGTATGTAACTTTGGAATATATGAAATTGATTTCGGGTGGGGGAAGCCAATTTGGGCGAGCATCCCTGGTGGTACACTCAAGAATGTTGCGACTTTGATGGACACCATAGAGCGTGATGGAGTAGATGCTTGGATAAGTTTAAGTGAGGAAGACATGGCCATATTCGAACGTGACCCGGAACTTCTTGCATTTGCTTCTGTAAATCCAAGTGTATTTGAACCTGTAACAAGGATCTCTTCTCTTTAATTTCTTAGGATATCGTTGGTGTTGTTTCTGTTTTGTGTTTCTAAAACTGTTCGTGCATGTTTGGCTCATAATTAATATGGTACCATTTCTTGTGTTTCTTAGTTCATATGAAGTTTGAATAAGATGCAGCTATGTGTTGTGCAGTGTCATTTTACTTGCATACAGTTTCTTTTTACTCTGGCCTATTTTTTTTTTGTTTTTTAAATGTGAGAGTTGAATGGTAACTAAAGGATGGTTTTTTTTGTTTGTTTGTTTAATTAGATTGATAATTATATTCTATTCTAATATGCACACAGAGGTGACTTTGGGGGGGGGGGGGCTAAATTTTAAGGGGCCTCCAAAAACTATTTTAAGGATGAGCCTTTTTATAAATTTCACATAGGGCACTCAAAATCTTTGAAATGGCCATGTCTCCACAAGGAGAAGGTTTCAAACTTGGGGGGCGAGCGGATGTGCCAGTTAAAATGAGAGTTTGTAGTAATTTACATCACATGTTGTAACATAACAAATCCAAATTCAAAACCTTTGCATGCTTGTGCTTGTTTGGTGAGTTTTTGTGCTTGTGCTTAATTTTCCGACCATTCCTTGTTTTTATAAGGAATCAAAGTGGGTAAGGCTGAACAATTCTTCAAATTGGGTTGCCTTTCTCACAAGATAGCTGATGCAGCCACGTTGAGCACATTCATCAGAAGCTGTGCTGCCAGTGCTTTTGGTGCTGATCAGAGAGTGGTGAATCCTTTGTTCAATTCAGTGCCAATGGCCCACCAAAAGACATATCAGTGGACCCACCAGCTGTTGAGATGATGCCACACAAATCTGTGACAAAGAGGTTTGTATTTCACGGCTCAAAGATTGCTAATAATTTTATTGAAAACCCTACAAAGGTGGAAGCTTTAGCTGCCCTGGTTTGGAAACGTGCAAAATGCCTCAAGGATTACTTTATGGTTTTCATCCAGGCCATCAGCATTTTACCAGAACGTGAACATTAGAAACAGAGTTGTCCCTCCTCTTCTTTAGTTCTACACGAGTCCTAGTACTAATTTATTACACATGAACAGGTGCAACCACCTTGATCAAATTTGTAAGTGACTGGGCTGCCATAGCCCGTGAGGATGGTGATCAATTGCGTCCTGAGTTCGATGCAGCATCTACATTTCCCGCAGGTGACCTGCCCAGAATCCAATATGAAGATGCACCAAAATATGAGAGTGTCTCTGCCACTAAGAGATTTGTATTTGATGCCTCAAAAATTGCTGCCCTCAAAGCCATAACCCTACATGCACTGAAGTTGTTAATGCACTCATTTTCAAATGTGCCATATCCACCTTAATTAAATCACGTAATGACACTGCTACTACTACTATTTCGTAAATGTCAAATGGGTCGGTGCCTTTTACAACTTGTCTGCTCCAGATAGTGGACCTCTGAGGGGGGCTAACACCTCCATTTCCCGAAAGCTGTGTAGCTAACATGATTTGGTTCTTCACTGCAGCATCCAACGATCACGAGGACAATGATCATGCCTTGGAGTTGTATGACCTTCTGGCCAAAATGAGGGAGGGGAAGAACCAATTCTTGGAGACGTATGCCAAAAGATTGAGGGCAGAAGAATGGCCAGCACTCATGATTGAGTGGCTACAACAATTAGGGGAACTGTATAACAAAATAGACATCACCAGTGATGAGGTTGCACATATATTTTGAGTTTCAGGAGATAAATCATATTTTCAGTTCTTTTGATATGAATTGTCAATTTTATTGGATCTGATCAGGAAACACGAGCACTAATAAGACAATCAAACTGCAGAGGAGATAATTACTCATTCAATCTACAGACGTGAAAGTGAATTTTTCTTGACACTACCACCAATTGGGGACTTAAGCAACGCGATGAACTCTCTGTCAAGTTCAAACTTGGCCATGTCTTCCTCCATCAAGCTAAAATATGACTCGATTCCATCACCATTTTTGGTGTCCATGAAAACTATCTGATTAGAGATGCCCATGGCAGCCTGGCTCACCCATGCAGGCTTCCCCCAACCAAAATCAGCCTCATACATAGGAAACCTACACAAACTCGAAAAGGTTAATGTCACGAGCTCTCCTATTGCGGCCCTCTCCATTCTTTTCCTCATGAAATCCAAATGTTCTTGATATCCCTCTTGAAATCTCCTCATGTAACTATTGTCAATTTTCTCAATTTCCTCCATCACCTGCCTCACAAGGCGGTGGCGCTCCTCCCCATTAACCGACGTTGGAGTTGCAGTGGCAGCCCTGTAATAATTCCCAAAAGCATATTGAGACACTGGTGGATCAAATCTTGGCCGCAGATCCATAATGCAAACAGCTGTGTACAAAGTTTGAGTAGTTTCAGGTGGTTCTCTAGGCCTTGATGACAGAAAGATGTTCCATAAGAAAGCTGATAAGGCCTCAACTCTTGAAGGGCGTTTATGAGTTTTTGAAAAATCCATGCTCTCTTGGTATCTCGATCTTAAAGCATCAACCTTTGCCCCATCAAATACAAACCTCTTGGTTATGATTGCTTTCCTGTTGGTGATTATAGAAACCCCTAAGTACCCTTCCACATTTCTGGGTGGAAAAACTGAGGCTGCAGAAAAATCTGGACTAACAAATATATTGCTACAATTCTTAGCAATAGCTGCCCAATTGTTGACGAATATAAAATATGACAACGCATCAGCGATCCTGTGCGATATACAAAGGCCAATTGAAAATCCTCCACAATCAAACACACTGAGTTGAACACCGAGGGGTATTTCAGTAGCTTCAGCTGTCTTGAAGGGCAAGAATTTGTTCAGGTCAGACTCAGAGAGAAGAGGGTTGGCGATCACATCGGAAAGGAGTTGGGATTTAACTTTGGCTTCAAAGAATGGGACGCCTTGGTCACTGCAGTGAACAACGAGATTGTGTTTGACTCGGCCGGCTAACGGGTAGTAATGGGTTAAGACTTTGGACAAAGAAGTCTTGAGGATGTCTGATATTTGAGTGACGGTTTTGGTGCCGTCGCCGTCGGAGCTGTAAAAGTAGATAAATTGCATGTATGCATGGGGAGCTAATTGATCGAGAAACGAGAGCTGGTGATGGTGGAGATGGTTTGGGGTTGGAGAAGATGGTTTGATGATCTCTTTGGAGATTACTTCAACTTCAATCTCCATTCTCATTTATTTCTCACCTACTGACTATTGACATTAGAAATGTAAGGCAATATATCTCCTGCATTTTACGATCGTATATCAACAACTAAACTTTATTCTATTAAGTGAGGTTAATTGTATGAATCTAGAATGTCACTGTTATGCACAATATCTTTCGTTAATTTCAAGTACTTCATATATTTTATTAATGCTTTTTTTTCAAATCTTCCTCTACTATTTTTCCTGGGGAACTTTCATCTCATTGTATTATTTAACAGATCATTTCATGTACATATGAATTGTGGAGGAGAATTGTCTGCCCTCCCAGTTTCGATGCCCTCCCATGCCCTCCTGTTTGTGTGGTCACGGTTAAGCCACGTCAACATTTTATATTACTATTCATTTTTGTCTTATTATCTCTATAAAAAAAATATAAAATATTGACGTGGCTTAACCATGACCACACAAAACAAGAGGGCATGGAAGGGCACCGGAACTGGGAGGGCAGACAATTCTCCTCCGTGAATTATTGGGGAAACTGTAGCTGATCCACTTCCTCGATAACCCAACTTAATCTTAGTCTGTAAGACAAGAATCCCAAAAGCCATTGAGTGAGGTGCAAGTTCTGTTTGATTGATGCCAGAGATGATGAAATTTTTAGGATGCCTAAAACACGTGGTGGTAGTACATTATGTATAACTATACAAATGATAAAATATTTGTGTTAAAGAATTAACAACTTAAAAAAATAAAATTATTATATAACACATGATGTATCACTCATGTTTCGGGCATAATAAAATTCTTTTCCTAAGATAAGGAAGTGTTAAAGCATGTGGCTGTAGTTGAGCGTGATTAGGAGCGAAATAGATAACCGGGGGCCCTTCTAGATGGAGCCAGGTTAGGTCACTTCAATCGCTCAAGCCTAGCTAGCCTTTAACGACAGTTTATACTCAAGTTGGCATATAAGACGGAGAGAAACATAATGTTATTGTCAACCAAATGAGATAAGTCCAACTGCCCAAGAAAAAAGAATCAATTGGCAAATCTCTAAAATGCCCATACACAAAATCTTCCTCACTATATGGTAAGCTAAGCACATCGTGCGATCATTTTTTTATCTAGTACTGTTTATATTCAATTTTAAATAAAAAAATTTACAATGATTTCTGACCGCACGATGTACGATGAACGAATGTGATTGGAGGATCCTCTTGGCGCTACAATACCCTACTTTGATGGAAACTGGCTCAACATCAATCACGTGTTCTGGTGAGTACAAATTGTACTTATGTTAAGTTTGATATTTAACCGACAATAGCTGGTTGATTTGGATCACTTTTCGGTTTATGGATGAGCTGGGGGCTGCTGCTCTCTCTCTTCTCTGCTTCTTGGGAGAGCTAAACGCTCTCACGGTACTGCCATGCATTTTCAGCTCCTCTGATTTAGAGAGACATATGCACTAACATTAGACTCAACTTTCGGCTGTAGAAGTGAAATTTCTTGTGGAATTGACAAAGACGTATGAACTGGGTGGAGGAGGGTATGATTGGAAGCAGCAAGGGCACTGTCCCACCAAGGGGACAACCACCACCTCCTTGGAAATTAATTAGGTGTTCTTCTTGTCCTACAAATCAAAGGATATCAACAACTGGCCGGGTACAAATCAAATACTCAAATATTCTTGTTCTTCCACGAGTGGGACAGCTACCCAGCTCTCTATACCATATAGGGCTGCAAATTACAAACACATATACATGCCCAGTCAAGCACCATATACTAGGCCTAGCAAACGGGTTGTGTTTGTCGTGTTTGTGTAACACTATTATCTTAATGGGTCGTGTCGTGTCACATCCGTTATCTTAACGGGTCCTTAACAGATCGGGTCACTTTACCCAATGGGTAAAGTGACCCAACCCGTTAAATTTTTTTTTTCCCTCTTAAATTTGCACATACCACACATTGCCACATAAATATTACTTCAAAATATTAAAACACATTTATCGTTTAAGTACTACATCTACACTCGAAAATAAGAGCCTAATAAAAAAAAATACATACACTACTAATCTATTACAAATATTAAATGTGCAAGGATATGCAAAATGAAAGAGTTTTTGTTTTCAAGGTTGTGAAACCTTTCTCAAAAGTTTAAACCTTGCCAATATATATTATGTAAAATCTTGCTCATACCAATTTCATACCATAGCCATTTCAAATTCACATATCCATTTCAATTTCAATTTCACATATATAATTGCACTCAAACAGTAAGCAAATTTCCCATATCCATATCAATTGCACTGGCAAATGCCAAACAGTAAGCATCTTCATATATAATATACTGCTATAAAAGAGGTACACTATATTCAAATTAGCCAAAATACTATAATTTGAAAAAATGTACACTATTCAAATTAGCAAAAAGGTATACTATGATTTGCAGAACTTCACAAAAACAGTTACGTTTTAACTCTAAAGTTCAATATTTGGCCAAGGGAATCTTCGCAAGTTTAGACCAACAATTGTCTAGACCAACACTGAAAGAAAAACATTATTCAGAGTCCCAAATTCAAAATCCCTAATCGTTTCGAAATCCCTAATTCAGAGTCCCAACGACAACAACATTTGCTCTAATGACTATTCAAAATCCCGTCCATTCATAATCCCTAATTTAGAGTCCCTATTCAAAATCCCTAATTCAGAAACCTGAATTTCAGAAATTCCTAATTCCAAAAGCCCTAATTCAGAAACCCTTGAGTTTAGTGCAGGAATTTCTTACCTTGTGCAGTGAGGAGGAGTGCGGACTGAGACCGAGAGCTCGATTCAAGAGTCGGATTTGGGTGGTACTAGTATGGACAGTGGGTGAACCGGTGAAGTCGCGATTTAGGTGAGGAGTGAGGACTGACAGAGTGACTGAGTGAGGGTGACAGTCTGGGTGAGGTTGAGGACAACGAGGAGGGTGAGCCGGTGAGGTCACTGAGACTAAGGTGAGGATGAGGCGCCACGTGAAGTCGATCAAGAGAGACATAGAGAATGATTTGAGTCTCTGAGTTAATGAGAAAGAATAAGGATAACCTACAATGGACGGCTGAGATTAAATATCAGCCGATCCAATGGTCATCAATTTTTTAAATTAAATTTAATATATATATAATTATATTATATAATTATTATAGTTTTTAGGGGTATAAAATTGTTAAATAATATATATAATTATTATAGTTTATTCATACTTTTATTAAGTATAACACAAGATTTTGTGGTATCCACTAGTGTAAATATTTTAAATTGAAGATCGAATTCATTCATTGTATTCATATAGGGTCAAGGAGTGTAGCTGTAAAAACTCATCAAAATCGGAGTTAAAATAACCGTTAAATCGTGATTTTTCGTTTTATAACCGTCGAAATTTTTTGTCCCGTTACTTGATCTCTGAATGTTTGTTTTTTGCAATTTTTGGTGTATCCAATCTTGAAGTATATACAAACATGTTTGACGGTGGGATCGTTGAAACTAATTTCGTAGAATGTGTATCCCATCAAAACAATAGATTCACTAACACTTAAAAGTTTATTCATACTTTATTAAGTATAACATAAGATTTTGTGGTATCTACTAATGTAAATATTTTAAATTGAAGATCGAATTCATTCATTGTATTCATATAGGGTCAAGGAGTGTAGCTGTAAAAAATCATCAAAATCGGAGTTAAAATAACCGTTAAATCGTGATTTTTCTTTTTATAACCGTTGAAAACTTTTGTCCCATTACTTGATCTCTGAATGATTTTTTTTTTTTTTTTTTTTTTTTTTTTTTTTTTTTTTTTTGCAATTTTTGGAGTATGCGATCTCGAAGTATATACAAACATGTTTGACGGTGGCATCGTTGAAACTAGTTTCGTAGAATGCGTATCCCATCAAAACAATAGATTCACTAACACTTAAAAGTTTATTCATACTTTATTAAGTATAACATAAGATTTTGTGGTATCCACTAGTGTAAATATTTTAAATTGAAGATCGAATTCATTCATTGTATTCATATAGGGTCAACGAGTGTAGCTGTAAAAAATCATCAAAATCGGAGTTAAAATAACCGTTAAATCATGATTTTTCTTTTTATAACCGTAGAAAACTTTTGTCCCGTTAATTGATCTCTGAATGTTTTTTTTTTGCAATTTTTGGCGTATGCGATCTCGAAGTATATACAAACATGTTTGACGGTGGGATCGTTGAAACTAGTTTCGTAGAATGCGTATCCCATCAAAACAATAGATTTACTAACACTTATGCGATCTCGAAGTATATACAAACATGTTTGACGGTGGGATCGTTGAAACTAGTTTCGTAGAATGCGTATCCCATCAAAACAATAGATTTACTAACACTTACGAGTTTATTCATACTTTATTAAGTATAACATAAGATTTTGTGGTATCCACTAGTGTAGATATTTTAAATTGAAAATTGAATTCATTCATTGTATTCATATAGGGTCAATGAGTGTAGCTGTAAAAAAATCATCAAAATTGGAATTAAAATAATCGTTAAATCGTGATTTTTCGTTTATAACCGTCGAAAGGTTTTGTCTTGTTATTTGATCTCTGAATGTTTGTTTTTTGTGATTTTTTGCTGATGCGCTCTCGAAGCATATACAAACAATTTTGACGGTTGGATCGTTGAAATTAGTTTCGTATAATTTGTATCCCATCAAGTTCAATGATATATATAGTGTGTGTGTGTGTGTGTGTATATATATATATATAGAGTAAATTGTAGCTATGGTCCCTTAACTTTAACTCAATTGGAGCAATGGTCCCTCAACTAAAAATCCATTACCATTGGTCCCTCAACTTTAATTCAACTGGAGAAATGGTCCCTTAACTTTAACCCAATTGTAGCAATGGTCCTTCCAATGTAACTCGTTTTGACAAAATTTTTGACATAGTTGACAAAAAGAACCATAATTATACACTTTGATGAGTTGAGGGACCCTAATTGTATAAATGGTCATTCCAATATAACTTATTTTGACAAAATTTTGACAAAATTTATGAAAAGGACTATAGCTACACATTTTGATAAGTTGAGGGACCAATGGTAATGGATTTTTAGTTAAGGGACCATTGCTCCAATTTGATTAAAGTTGAGGAACTATTCGTACAATTTACTATATATATATATATATTTATTAAGTATATTTAAATCTATTTATTTTGTACGTATAATTGACCGGTACACGGAGTAGTACATCACGTGTCATTATAAAAATAGTGGGATATGTGTGATAAAAAGTTAATAACTTAAAAAATAAAATTTCTCACCATTTCTATTAAAACACATGGTGTACTATTTGTGTTCCCGTTACAATGAAAAATTTCTCAAGAAAAAAAGGAGAGAGAGGGGTAAATGACGTACACGTGTCAGGAACACAGCTGTCGGATCTTATCCTAACAAATTAACAATAACAAGTTCACACTTGAGAGTTGAGAGACCATGGTGGAAAAACCCGCCCCTACTAGTAGCAAGCAAAATACCACTACAAGTCTACACCCATCTTCCCCTCCCTTTTTTGTTTCCTTTTCTTATAATTTTCTTTTTTCCCTCCCTTTTTCTTCAAATGGCGGATGCATATTAATTATTATAGTTTTTAGGGTATAAAATTTAATTTTTATATATATATATATATATAATATTATTATTGTTAATATTTTGGGTGTAATAGCCCGTTCCGAGATGTTCGTATGAGGGACGTGAAATGACATTTTTACCCTTAAGCGTTAGTGATTGTGTGTGTGTGATTGGGCTACGTTTTGGGCCAATTGGATTTCTTCCCATATCTTTGGACCCAAAGGGAATTTGGGTTTGAGTTGTTGAGATTGGTTGAGAACTAAACATATGTACAAACACACACACTCACATGCACACGTGCACCATTTTCTGTCTGTGTCTCTCTCATTCTTCTCGAGTCTTCTCCCATTTTCTCTGCAACTTGTACGGACAGCACTACACCTTTCAATTTTGGCACGGATCGAGGTCCTAAATGCCTTCTTCATGTTCCTTGTGACCTTACAAAACCAACCATACCCTTAGTTTGGTTTGAAACCCTCGAAAACCATTGAAACCCGAGAGCACTATTGGTGGTACTGTTCATATACTTTTAATCATGAGGGTTTTAGTGGATTTGGAGGTCGTAGTGAGTCTTAGAACATTCTCACGAAGCTCGGAGAACAATTTTGGTGGTTTTTGGACGTCGGGATTGGGAGTTCGAGGTTTGGCCGAATTCCATGGAATTTCTCCGGCGAGATTCCTTCGTGTTTTGGACTTCAAAGTGGTATAATTCTCTTCTACTCATCCTAAGCTTCATTTTGATGTTAATTTCGTGAAATTTGGTTGAAAAATGAGTGAGAAATCAAGGTTGGAAGTTTTACCAAGTTTCCGGCGACGCAGCGGCGCCGACGCCGGTCGCCGGTGAACTGGCGAAGAAGATGACAGAATATTCCTAACGAAGTTAACGGCGTCAGTTAACCTTAACAAAATATTCTGGAGATTTAACGGAATATTCCCTAACGGCGTTAGGGTTTCCGTCAGCATGCACGGCACGTGGCCGCTCGTGGGCGGCTCGTGTTGCCGTGCCTTGGCCGGCGCGTGAGGGCTCGTGGGGCTTCAGAAAATTATTCTAAAAATATGGGGGTGTTCGTGGGATTGAGTAGAGCATGTTGGTATATTCAAACACCCTAATTGAGCAATGTATGAGAAGTTATTACCTAAGTTTGGTTATGTGCGTAATTAACGATTGTATAGTTGTTTCGCACATAGGTGAGATTTATCCTGAGGACTAGCACAGCCACGCGAGGCTTGGGAGCTACGATCCATCTACTTATCAGTGAATGAGCTTTTGTTTTCAGTATATATATACACACACACACACACACACACACACACACATACACACTTGGCTGATTCCCAGAAATACGTTTTGAATGATTTTATGAAATTGAATGCCATGTCGAATGCCATATATATATATATATTTATTGCTATGTTTATGCGATTATATGTTGTGGCACTGCAGACGCCGGGTAAGTCAGTGAGTATGTATTTTTGTTATGATGGTTATGGTGATATTGGTAAGATTAGCATATGGCTCATTTACCTGCACATCAGGGTTTGTGCTCCGCCAGAGTAGGGCTTAGCTTTTACATGATCGTTCACCTTCCGCACCGTACGCTCACCTTGGATCCAAGGCAGGTGCCAGCCTGTCGTACAGACCACTATAGGTGGTTCTGACTTGTAGGCAACCCGCAATTCGTCACTAGCCTTCACGTGATAGTAGCACAGAGCGTTTTTATATACCCAGCTTGTCGTACAGACCACTACAGGTGGTTCCGACTTGGGTGCAGGTTATTGATTGAGAGTTTGGATTGAGGATTTATTTGAGGAGCCGTAGATTCAGCCGTACAGGTCACGATAGGTGACTCCGGCTGACTTATATGCATTGCTGGCATGTTAGGCATTGAGATATCACCTGATTGACTTTGATGATATTTGTTGCATGCTTTGATATTGGATATGGTTTATTCGGACATGGCAATATTTGAATGTTGGTTTTCAGTATGAGTATGTATATATTTTTCTGGGAAGTATATATATTTTACAGAGAGGGGTTATAACTTTTATATCGAAGTGATTTTGGAAAAGCTTTGTTTTTGCCCACTCACGCTTTTGTTTTGCGCCCCTCCAGGTATTAGATAGCATTGGTAGCAAACGAGGTTTTAAGGCAAATCTGACAGTGCACTATCCATGTAAATATTCTGGTTGTTCTGTTAAGTCTTTCTGGACTGCACCTAGGATGCTTGAACCTTGTACATTATGCTTTTGTCCTTCACACTTTACAATGATCTTTTATCGCTGGTTTTATTATTCTAGTACTTATTATCTTTAGAGTAAATTGTACGAATGGTGCCTCAACTTTAATCAAATTGGAGCAATGGTCCCTCAACTAAAAATCCATTACCATTGGTCCCTCAACTTATCAAAATGTGTAGTTATAGTCCTTCTTATCAATTTTGTCAAAATTTTGTCAAAATAAGCTATGTTGGAATGACCATTTATACAATTAGGATCCCTCAACTCATCAAAGTGTATAATTATGGTTCTTTTCGTCAACTATGTCAAAATTTTTGTCAAAACGAGTTATATTGGAAGGACCATTGCTACAATTGGATTAAAGTTAAGGGACCATTTCTCCAGTTGAATTAAAGTTGAGGGACCAATGGTAATGGATTTTTAGTTGAGGGACCATATCTGCACGTTTTGATAAGTTGAGGGACCAATGGTAATGGATTTTTAGTTGAGGGACCATTGCTCCAATTGAGTTAAAGTTAAGGGACCATAGCTACAATTTACTCTTATCTTTATATATTTTCTGCACTGCGCACATGGCTACGTCACGCTCACGTGATGGCCAGCACGCCTCGATCTCGGTCGGGTTGTGTCGTTGGGGGTATAATTATTATAGTATATATAATTATTATAGTTAATATATATATATATGTGTGTGTATATATATATATATAATTATTATAGTTTTTAGGGGTATAAATTGTTAAATTAATATATATAATTATTATAGTATTTTTTTAGGGTTATAATGTGAGATCCCACATCGCTCAAGGGAGTGGATCCTGTGAGCCTTATATGTATATTCCCATCTCTACCTAGCGCGAGGCCTTTTGGGAGCTCACTGGCTTCGGGTTCCATCGGAACTCCGAAGTTAAGCGAGTAGCGCGCGAGAGCACTCCCATGATGGGTGACCCACTGGGAAGTTCTTATGTGGGTTCCCAGAAACAAAACCGTGAGGGCGTGGTTGGGGCCCAAAGCGGACAATATCGTGCTACTGCGGAGGCGTGCCTGGGAAGTGGTCAAGCCCGGGCCGGGATGTGACAATTTGGTATTAGAGTCTAACCCTGGCCGCGTGTGTGCCGACGAGAACGTTGGGCCCCTAAGGGGGTGGATTGTGAGATCCCACATCGTCCAGGTGAGTGGATCATGTGAGCCTTATATGTATATTCTCATCTCTACCTAGCGCGAGGCCTTTTGGGAGCTCATTGGCTTCGGGTTCCATCGGAACTCCGAAGTTAAGTGAGTAGCGCACGAGAGCACTCCCATGATGTGTGACCCACTAGGAAGTTCTCGTGTGGGTTCCCAGAAACAAAACCGTGAGGACGTGGTCGGGGCCCAAAGCGGACAATATCGTGCTACGGCAGAGGCGTGCTCGGGAAGTGGTCGAGCCTGGGCCGGGATGTGACATATAAAATTATTAAATTAATATTCTGCTTATCGTGTATCGTGTTACCCACTTGTATACCCGAACCAACCCGTTATCTTAACAGGTGCTTATCAGGTTACCCGATAACGATCTGATTCGTTATCGTGTCGACTCAAACACCTGCTAATTTCGTGTCATGTCGTGTTGGGTTATCGGGTTGTGTCAGGAATTGTCAGGACTACCATGGACTGCTTTATTGGGAAAATGAAGTTTTGTGGAATTTGTCTCAAAGTAGAGATTTTTCTTGGGCCCACTCAGAGATCTTATTGATCACCACAAATTAGCTTAACTATATACGGGATAAATCCGACCGTCCATTCATGTTGCCTTTTTGGTTATGGGGCTTGTATTTGTCTAGGGCTCTGGGAATTGAAGGCCTAGGAAGAAGGAGGACAAACAAAATGGGAGGGAATCTTTATCACTTATGTGATTCTGATTAAGAAATCTGCACTATAGAAAGTGGTAATGAAACAGCCTCAACTAGGAGAAAATTTGTTACATCATCCGATGTACAAAATATACACAGCAAAGTTAGGAAAAGTATTGTATGGAGGTCTCCTCAAGTTAAGATAGTAATACACCGATATGAACATCAAAAATTGTCTCGTAACAGAACTAGTTGTTGATGATACTCTCTTCTCGGTTGCTTTTTTTTTTTTTGCATAACTAAAGTTCATACAACCATGCGTTTATCTTTATCGTCATATCATCTAGCTAACCATATCTTAATATAAAAAAATAAACGCGTGATTGCATGCAACCGGTACGACACAAAACCCTCTCATCAATTAGATTATTTAAACAGTCAACTAAAGTGGAGAGAATGGCTCTTGTGGAATATTAGGTACGCTACAATGAAAACTTGCATATGGTGAATCTTAAGAGTTTGCGTTTTCTCCAAAAGTAGGATCCAGTTAAGTTGATGGGTAGGTAGGTTTGTTTGGTTGGAGTTCAAGTATACACTTTTGAGAGAAAAATATATTTGATCATGACTCAATGGGAATACTACGTATGTGAGAAAAGCTGCTGCATTTAAATTCATATATAAACACTGAGGGACAAATGGGATCCTGTTACTTTTCTAATGTGACAAAAGGATAGAATTATTTAAATGAGTGCCTAATCTCTTCTAGTCTTATGATAATCTGTTTTATTTATAACAAGGGCAAAGAGTGATTAATTTATATAAGCAGAGACGCTTAAAGTAGGGTTTTAATTAGAAGCACTTCACTATAAACAATTATTCTCCCGTACGATCCTTACACATATCCTACTACTTTGTGGCCATCTACATGGACCACATCTCGTAGATTAAAATATATTGAATACGTTGTATATTAATATACCGATTGCTTCAACTGTAATGCAGATGTTTATTTCCTCTATTTGGTGAAATGGGAGCAAGAAATACGAAACTAAATTTAACATAAAAATTCCCCAAAGACTAGTT
This sequence comes from Heteromeles arbutifolia, assembly GCA_024362995.1. Classification (NCBI taxonomy): domain Eukaryota; kingdom Viridiplantae; phylum Streptophyta; class Magnoliopsida; order Rosales; family Rosaceae; genus Heteromeles; species Heteromeles arbutifolia. The sequence goes on from JANCRC010000006.1 coordinate 30,527,521, forward strand.
GTTAATATAAATACATAAATTATACTATAGTCATCTATGTTAGTACGTAAAGACATTTCACATCAAAAACTCAAGAAATCTTGAATCAGTTTATAAGAAAATGAGCTACATTCTCAATATTGCTAACTTGTCTTGAGTGAATCCTCAACTTCCTTTATGAAAGATAATTTATGAAAATTATTTAGATCAATAAAAAAATTGAAATAACTAAAGCAAATTGAAAAGATCGATATTTTGATCAGCTACAATATTAATTTGGGAAAAAGGAAATTAAAATTTGCAATTGGAATACTATTATCATTTTCAAAACGTCAGAAGAAATGTGTGACCACTTACTCACTTAGGAAACAATCTGGTCACAATCCAAATGAAATAGGAAGCTGAGATTGTTTGCGTGATAAAACTTGCAAGGTTTTAGGGTAAACGAGACTGACTGCAACTATAACGACTAATTTAGATTCATTGTATAAATATTTAATTTATTGCAATGACAGGTACTGAGCACTGGGGTTTGTAAGTGGGTTGCTAGAAATTTTTAGAAAGAAAACGACTATAAATGAGTGAAATGGGAAAAGAAAATTGTAGGCCAGATACTGAGCATCAATTATGAAAGTAGAACCTGCCTTTTTAAAAAAAGCTCTGTCCCTATTTGTAAATTTCTGAACTTAACCTTAACCAGCTATGCCTTTCTAAGAGCACTAAGCGAGCCTTAACCAGCTATGCCTTTCTAAGAGCACTAAGCGAGACTAGCTCCTCGATAATAGTTGATGATGGGCATGGGCGGAGTAGGGATGACAATTCTAACCGTTAAATCCGATAACCGTGGATAACCGTCCGAATGGATTGGATTTGGATATGAAAATTCGGGTATGGTTTGGATATGGGGAAAAACCGTTTATATTATTCGGTTATGGTTTTGGATATGGTTATAGAGGTCCCCAAACCGTATCCATAACCGAATCCGATCCGATTAGTAAATAATATAATTTATATATAATATAATAGTATAATATATATATATATATATATATATATTTGTATATCTATTATTTACCAAACCATTACCTTAAGAATACAAAAGTTGCATTTTGTAGGAAAGTAAAGTTTTGAATCAAAATCAATACGAACTCAATGGTGCTTATAGGACATAACAAAGACAAGCCAACATCATCAGTGTTTTAATTGTTATACTCAACAAGATCCATTCATTGGATCATTTTATACATCAAATGTTTAATGACGAAATTGATATCTACTAACTTATAATTTCTCAATTGAACGAATATATTTTTTGTGTTGACGAAGATGGATATACCCGTTAACCGATGGGGAATCCGTTACTCGGTGGGTATGGTTATGGATAATACCCGATGGTTAATTTGCGGTTATGGATATGGTTATTTTTTGTGGTTATGGGGATGGATATAGCATTTCCGTCCCCAAACCGAACCGTTGCCATCCTTAGGGCGGAGGGAGGTCAGGCTTAGGGGAGGGGGGCACATGCCCTCTCTCACTCATTTTTTGCATTTAAAAATATTAAAATCCTCTTTAAGTCTTTAAATGCCCCTCATTTTTTTTTCTCACGCACTAATGTCTAAACCTTATTGAGTTGCATGTATTTGGTTAATTAGGACGAATGAGCATTAGATTGTCAATACAACAATTAAAGACAAAATTAGACAATAGAGTAATAAAATTAGGCATTTTGTAACTAATTTTTTTTGAGCATTTGCAATAAAACTAACTTTATTTGTCCAAAAAGAAGCTTAAATTTTTTAAGGTGCCCCCTCTTATTTAAATTTCTGGTTTTATTCCTGCTCTCACCCACTCCCAAAAATAGCAGCTGCCTTTTTAAAACAAAATGCATCACTCTCTCCATTCAGCCAGAAGATTGCAAAAAAGTGAAAAAAAACAACACACCAACCTTTCTTTTCCTTCAGCCAAATGCAGGGAACCAAAATACAAGGGCCACAAATTTGGCCAAAATTCAACAAAAGCCACTCCAACCCTCTAGAACCCACGGGTTCTCTCTAGCCTCCCCTCCATCCATCACCCTTTCAATATTTTTAGGGAACTTTAACGAAAAGCTTCCGGTACTGTTCACTTTAACGAAAAATCACATTTTTACACTAAAAAGTCAATCCTGGTACTATTCACTTTATCCTTTATTTTGTCCTTATCGTTAAAACTCAAAGTTTTCAAGCCCTTTTCATTAGTTTTCCTATATTTTTATTCACTTCATATCACCCTTTTCAATATTTTCATTCACTTCGTTCTTTCCATCAAGTTTAAGAACTTTCTCTCTTTCTCTTCCTCTGCTTTATCTCTCTTTCTCACACTCAGTGGTGAAGTAAGAAATTCTCAAGAAAGGGGCGAACTTAAAAGAGTGCAAGGTTAAAGAAAAATGGCAACAACCAAATATTTTTATATAGTAATGTCATCCATAATTAATCAATACAAACAAATTATAATTGTTGCCGGCGAGATTTCATGTCATGAAAACGTCGCATAATAGGCTTATTATCAATAAAAGCAAATACATCTCCCTCAATGTAAACAACTATGCTATCACTCAACCATTGATCTCTAATTTTGTTACGCAATGGTGTTTTCACAATCCTTATAGCAGAAAAAGCTCTCTCCATCGAAGCAGTTGCAACTAATAACACCAAAGTCAATGTAAGAAGTTTATACACTAACTTATAGCTTTCACACCTCCCCGTCTTAACTAACTCTTTTGCAAGATCACTAATTCCTCTCAATGATGAAAACTCACTATGCATCTTCATATCATGAATGTAATTGTCAAGTTGAATTGAAAAATTCATAAGGTCTATACGATCAAAATCTTGAGGACAATTTTGAAAAGTAAAGTTTGGGGGGGGGGGGGTGTGGTGTGTTTGTCGTGTGGGGAAAAGAGGGTAAAAGGTGGGGGAATGGGATTTTTTATCTGGGAAAAGGGTGGGGGTATAATTGTTTAATTTTTTTGTATTTGATCAGCGGAAAAACGACGTCGTTTACCAAAAAAAAAAAAATTATTTTACCAGACCCAAAACGATGTCGTTTTGGTCTGGATTTAAAAATTTAAAAAAAAACTTGCGCGCAGGGAGCTGCGCAGGAATCAGATTTCAGAACCAAGTCTCGCTCCTGCCTTTGTTTTCTAGCGAGCGGAGGGGTGGCCACCCCCTTCGCTCCTATGTAGCTTTGCCAGTGCTCACACTCCAGTTCCTCCATCACTCTCTCCAGGTAGAATTCCTCTTTTTCTCTCTTTTGATTATTGCCTGTTAAACAAAGAAGGATGTTGATCACTGAAGAGACGGCAAGAACAACGTTGGGTTTCGATGATGCAACAGTGTGAGCAAAGGCAAGGGAAAGTGGCTCTTATGATCGGTGCGGTTAGGTTAACCGCGGTTTGAAAATTCTAGGAATCGCTTGCCGGACCGATTATGATCAATATGGTTCGGTTTAATTACCGAAAATACAAAATAAATAAAAAAACCATACCAAACGAACCCATTGGTGCGGTTTGAACGGTTCAGTTGATTTTTTTTCTTCTATTTTTTAAATGCCCAGCCCTAATAATCACAAATCAAAAGAATCAAATCGCACAAAACACTAAAACCAAATCCAAACAAGAAGCAGACAATGACCCTAATAACCCCATTAATTAGTAATTCTCCAATTCATTTCTCTGTTGAAAATTTGTCATGGTTGTTGTTATACGAATTTTATGCCAACATGACAACCAAGCAGGCAAGTACCATTGGGGCATTTTATCAAACATTGGAGTGCCTGCATATATCTAATTTCTACTTCAAATCATCCAAACCCCACAAATCAACTTCACATAAATTTGATCCAAATAAGTAATAGAATCAACAAAACACACCATAAACTTCAAAGACATAAAATCTACTAATCACAGTAACCAGGACTACAAGATTTGGTGGAGATGTTCTCATGTCGTCGCCGTAATGGAGAGAGGGAGCTATGGAGTATGTCAAAACTTTGACAACTTGTATTGCACGGGCCCACTGTCACCTTAACGTTTCGTGTCAATAACACAATTACATGTAAAAAAATTTAACACATGTCATTGTATTATTAACATGTGATGCTACATGACGGAATACTCGTGCCATGCATGTTCTTTCCAGAACTTGACTTCAATTGTCAACAATTTCAATTCAGAATTATCTCCAAAAGGCTAGCTCAAAACTTCAAAAACATTTGTTTTGATTTAACTGTTGCACTAGTTGGAAGGCCGATGCATGCAATAGGAGTTGCATAAATTGCATTCTTTCCTTTGTGTTATACACCACCAACTTCACTCGAAGAGAAATGATTGTCACACTTTCTTTTTATCTTTCTACACTTGTCCATTTAAATTTTTTTTTCTCTTGATTCACTATTTTATTTAGTCAAACACCATGACATGTTTGTTACCATAAACAAATTTTATTGGATCGAATCAGGAAACACATGAGCACTAAAAACATAATCAAACTGCAGAGACGCTAATTACTCATTTAATTTAAAGACGTGAAACTGATTTTTCCTTAACATTACCACCAATTGGGGACTTAAGCAACGAGATGAACTCGCTGTGAAGTTCAAACTTGGCCATGTCTTCCTCCGTCAAGCTAAAATATGACTCGATTCCATCACCATTTTTGGTGTCCATGAAAACTATCTGATTAGTGATGCCCATGGCAGCCATGCTCACCCATGCAGGCTTCCCCCAACCAAAATCAGCATCATACATAGGAAATCTGCACAAACTCGAAAAGGTCAACGTCACGAGCTCTCCTATTGCGGCCCTCTCCATTCTTTTCCTCATGAAATCCAAATGTTCTTGATATCCCTCTTGAAATCTCCTCATGTAACTATTGTCAATTTTCTCAATTTCCTCTATCGCCTGCCTCACAAGGCGGTGGTGCTCCTCCCCATTAACCGACGTTGGAGTTGCAGTGGCAGCCCTGTAATAATTCCCAAAAGCATGTTGGGACACTGGTGGATCACATCTTGACCGCAGATCCATAATGCAAAAAGCTGTGTACAAAGTTTGAGTAGTTTCAGGTGGTTCTCTTGGCCTTGATGACAGAAAGATGTTCCACAAGAAAGCTGATAAGGCCTCAACTCTTGAAGGGCGTTTATGGGTTTTTGAAAACTCCATGCTCTCTTGGTATCTCGATCTTAAAGCCTCAACCTTTGCCCCATCAAACACAAACCTCCTGGTTATGATTGCTTTCCTTTTGGTGATGATAGAAACCCCTAAATACCCTTCCACATTTCTTGGTGGGAAAACTGAGGCTGCAGAAAAATCTGGACAAACAAAAATATTGCTACAATTCTTAGCAATAGCTGCCCAATTGTTGATGAATGTAAAATATGACAACGCATCAGCAATCCTATGCGAAATACAAACGCTAATTGCAAATCCTCCACAATCAAACACACTGAGTTGAACACCGAGGGGTATATCTTTGGCTTCAAAGAATGGGACGCCTTGGTCACTGCAGTGAACTACGAGATTGTGTTTGACTCGGCCGGCTAACGGGTAGTAATGGGTTAAGACTTTGGACAAAGAAGTCTTGAGGATGTTTGATATTTGAGTGAAGGTTTTGGTGCCGTCGCCGTCGGAGCTGTAAAAGTAGATAAATTGCATGTATGCATGGGGAGCTAATTGATCGAGAAACGAGAGCTGGTGATGGTGGAGATGGTTTGGGGTCGGAAAAGATGGTTTGATGATCTCTTTGGATATTACTTCAACTTCAATCTCCATTCTCATTTATTTCTCACCTACTAACAATTGACATTCGAAATGCAAGGCAATATATCTCCTGCATTTTATGAACTTATACATATGAATTCTTGGGGAGATCGTAGCTGGCTCACTGACTCGAGTCACAAAAGCCACATCGTGAAGCGCATTTTTATTTGATTAATGCTAGAGATGGGGAAAGTGTTGAAGCACATGGCGTGGTTGAGCTTGATGTGGAGCTCGTTCACATTTTTAAATGTTATATCAGTGGTTGTTTGAATCCACTAATGCTGGGGAGATTAAATTTGTAAACCAAATGATGTGTAACTGTTGACCCTAAAAACTACCAAGCCTACATGGCGCGCAGGCCGTGTAACTAATGAGCTAACAACATTCTTCGATTATGTGCAGGGCGTGCCAACTCGTCGGCCGAGCTCGGCCGGGAGTAAAATATGCTGATGTCGCTTTGAGCGCACTGCTGACGTCTTGATCTTACGACTGTGACCGAGGGAGGAACATGTCTCAGCCTTCGGGTTCTAGAGCCTGAAGACAAGGCTGCTAGTTTTGCGAAGTTCACAGATCGTCGACTTTGGGTTCGGTCACAGTGATTATATTCGTGAGAGTATAAGCACGCCGAACTGGCACCAGACTATACGGACACAAATACTCGAAAGAGATATATGTCTTGATGGTAAATGTGGTTCGGTCGTCGGAATGCCGAACTCTAAAACTGACTTATGAATATCCAATCATAAAACAACTCGGCGTCCAATGTGCTGAGCTTGGTAACCTGTAATACCTCACTTCACCGAGAAGGCTAATGAGATGACCTCTACCAACAAGTGCTCGAAAATCCTTGTCGACCGAGACTTGGATAAATAACCAGTCAGTCTCGAAGCAGCGCTGTTTATCTAAACTGAAGGTGTTCCTTGATCGGTTGATTCTACGGCTCCAGTGTTGTTTATCCAAACTGAAGATGTTGCCGGTTGCCTTCACAGTGCTGTTTATCCAAACTGAAGGTGTGTTGGCAAGAAGAATGGGGAGAAGGATAAAATCTCAAGGTTGCTGAGAAGCTTTGCGCAAGGCAATTTGTGTGTTGAATTGGAAGGGCCTTGAATGTTGCACCCCATCCTGTATTTATAGTAGCAAACCCCTTCAAGGCTGAGCTAGAATCGTACTCGGATTAGAACTCCTCAACCCAATCTGATTAGGTTTCAACCAGTCCTAACTCCAATAGGACTTTGTACCAACCTTTTTAACAAGCCAAGTTTATCTCCTAACTCTCAACATCCTCAGCCTTAGCCTTAAGACTCCTTGTTGTACTAGGTTTCCACTACTTCACCTTTATCTAAACTAATCCTTCTCGCAGTAGGACTCAGCTGACCCTTACCGGACGACCCTTGATGACCAGATGGCCCACGATAGAACTCTAGATGGTTAATGGGCCAAGAGTCACTAAGCTCCGCCCAAACTATCTTTTTGGGCCCAAACAGTAACAAATAGGAAATGAGTGGTGATATACACACCCCAGTGTCTTATTTTTCCACCCACCTTATATTTACACCCACCATAAAAAGTGGAAAAACATATAACTATTTTCCCACCCACCATTATTCCAAAATAACCCTATATATTTATTCTTCAATTTTTCCTTTGCTTTAAAAGAATTATGATAATTAAAAAAAATTATCATTAAACATGAGGGTGGTAGAGGTAGATAATGGAGTCCTCAGCTACTTCCTCACTCTCGTTACAATATTACAACGTTGTGAAATTCTCCTTCCAAACGCCTTTTGCTCGACCACCATTATGCTTGGGTAGTTGATGAATGAAAAGACCAATCAGAGGAAGCTCTTGTTGGTGACAAAGGAATATTGATGTTGTAGCAAACTCGGTAGTGAAAGCTTTTGAACACCCACACCTGCTTCTCCTTGGCACGTGCAAGTGGGGTCTTTACCCTTCACAACATTAAAGCCAGAAACTCCTCCATTTTCAGCCCCATAATTTGATCGGTTTTTAGGTTTTTTCCTTTTTTTTTTTTTTTTCTTCTCATTTATGTATTTTAGGTTTTTGGCAATATAACTAATGATGTGGCAAGACATGATTGGGTGGTCTTTAGGTCTTTGAAGGTCATTTTCCACAAGGATAAAGCTGTCAATCAAATTATCATTTCAAAGTGGGGAACTGGGGTGGGCTTAGTGGCTCATTTAATAACACTTGGTTTACAAATGTAGTCTCTCTAGTATTAACCCCACTACAATACCCTATTTTGGTGGAAACTGACTCAACATTTATGGGTGTTATGGCGAGGACTTATTGAGTTTGATAATTAATTTTTGGCTTGCCTATCGTGTGGCCTAACTCAATTCATCCTCAGTATATTGTTGTATATAAATAATAATAATAATAATAATTAAAAGCTACATATAATAATAATACTAATATGATAATAATAATCATAATAATTAGAAGCCACCAAAATCGATCAGATAGAACAAAGATGAGAAGAGATCTCAATCACAAATCAAAAGAATCAAATCAAAGAAACCAAATCCAAAAAATAAGCTGATAATGAATCTAATAACCCCATTAAAAATTAATTAGTAATTCTCCAATTCATTTCTCTGCTGAAAATTGATCATGGTTGTTAATTGTTATATGAATTTTATGCCATCATCACAACAAAGTAGGCAAGCTTACCATTAAGGCATTTTCTAAGGCACTTTTTTTTGTTTTTGAAAGCAATCTTCTAAAGCACTTAAAGAGGTTTTTATATGTAATTTCTACTTCAAATTATCCCACAAATCAAACTTCACGTAATTTTGTTCCGAAATAATTTAATAAAATCAACAAAACACGCCATAAAATGCAGAGATAAAAAATCTAGTAATAACACTAACCAGGGTTACAAGATTTGGTGGAGATCTTATGTCGTCGACGTAATGGAGAGAGGGAGGTACGGAGTAGTTCGCGCCGCGCATTGTGTGCCTTCAATAGATTTGGGGTGGCTCCATGGAAATAAAACCACCCTTTTTCTATTAGTTAATTTTCTTAATGCTTTAATAATGTTTATAATAAATATGTCAGAACTTGAACAACTTGTATGACATAAGTTCACCATCATGGTGATGTTCCATGTCACTAAGACAAGAACATTGAAAAAAAGCTAAGACATATCCTTGTATTATTGGTTTGAGACGCCACGTGACGGTGTACTCGTGTCATGCAAGTCATTCTCCAAAACTTGACTTCAATTTGTCAACAATTTCGATTCACAATTATATATCTCCAAAAGGCTAGCTCTAAACTGTAAGGACATTTGTTTTGATTTAACTGTTTCACGAGTTGCCACTTAGTACTACGGTCTAATGGTATTCATATTCACTTGTAAGTGAGAGGTCTTAAGTTTGATTCTCACCAAAAGCAAATTTGAACCAAATTATTACTAACCTATTATGAGGCTAAGCCCATCCCCTCCCTTGTAAATAAAATCATTTGTTTAAAAAAAAAAATCATGAGTTGTAAGGCGGATTCATGCAATAGGATTATAAATTGAATTCGTTCCTTTGTGGTATCCACCACCAGTGGCGAAGCTACATGAGGGCGAGGAGTGGCGGCCGCCCCTCCCCTCGTCGAAAATCAAGCCCAGGAATGGCGATTTCGCCCCTCCGGTCTCGTTGGAAGTGATGAAATTCCGTCTGGTTTTCTGGCCTTTTGGGTTTCCCTGCTCTATCGTAGCACAGGCTGATCACAGGCTCTCTTTTTTTTCCAAAAAAAAAAAAAAACCTAGGCCAAAGAAAGGAGGAACAAAGATCTGCATTTTGTAGCTTCTGGATACTGGAAATGTTCTGGTTTGGTTCTAACGAAGATGAGGAGAAAGGAAGAAGAGAGAGACTTTCTCTCTCTCCCATCCCACCCCACGTGACCTTTACAATTTTATTTTTTTAAATATTGGCCAATTAATTTACGCCACCTAACCTGCTTTTGATTATTTATATTGGAATTTATTTTATTTTTTAATTATTGTCCAATTAATTTGACCACTCTTCCAATATTTTTTAGGGAGTTTTAATGAAAAGTCCGCGGTACTGTTCACTTTAACGAAAAACCACATTTTTATACTAAAAAGTCAAACATGATACTATTCATTTTACCCTTTATTTTGTCATTATCGTTAAAACTCAAAGTTTTCAAGCCATTTTCATTAGTTTTCCTTATTTTTTAAGCCACTTATTTGACACTGTTGTTTATCTTAAAATTCACTATAAATTTATACGAGCTTCAAAAAATAATTTGTAAAATATTACAAACTTGTAATTATTTGTTTTTTTCTCTTACCATCAAATTCAACAAAGTAATGAAGAAAATTTGTCAATATTTTTATATATTATATGTTTTATAATCAATGTTTTATGGATATTATAAACTATATAATAAATAGACAATTGTTTATACGGTGTATAATAAATTTATTCAAATTTGCCTAGGTCCTCGCCTAAGTGTAATGTCATGTCCGTCGTCTGATTAGAGCTTAGCATCGTTTAAAATTTTGCTAATTATAAAGTTAAGTAATAGGACGATACAACAAGAAACGATGCTAAATCATCCTTCAAATAATATTGTTGTTCAAACCCTCCTTCGACTATTTTGAGTAGTCCAAATCCTCTTTTGAATATTTTCGGTTAGTGCAAATTCTCCTTTGAATATTACGCGTAGTTCAAATAATCTTCTTGCAAATCCTGGACTTAGACCTTGAATGAATGTTCACATTTTTTCGGGACCCTAAATTTTTTAAATTTCACCCCTCCCCCCGAGAATTCCTGGCTTCGCCACTGTCCACCACCAACTTCACTCGAGGACAAATAATTTTCACACCTTTTTTATCTTCATTCACTCATCAGTTTGTTTCTGTATTTTGATTTACTATTTTATTTAGTCAAAGACCATGGCATGATTTGTTACTAATAACAAATTTTATTGGATCTGATCAGGAAACCACATGAGCACTAAACAAACTGCAAAGAATGTAATTACTCATTCAATTTAAAGACGTGAAAGTGAATCTTCCTTGACAATACCACCAATTGGGGACTTAAGCAACGAGATGAACTGCTGTGAAGTTCAAACTTTGCCATGTCTTCCTCCGTCAAGCTAAAATACGACTCAATTCCATCACCATTTTTGGTGTCCATGAAAAAACTATCTGATTAGTGATGCCCATGGGAGCCATGCTCACCCATGCAGGCTTCCCCCAACCAAAATCAGCATCATACATAGGAAACCTGCACACACTCAAAAATGTCAACGTCACCACTACCAGCTCCCCTTTTGCAAACCTCTCCATTCTTTCCTCATGAAATCCAAATGTTCTCGATAACACTCTTGAAATCTCCTCATGTACTTATTGTCAATGTTCTCAATTTCTTCGATCACCTGCCTTACAAGGCGGTGACGCTCCATCCCAGTAGCCAAAGTTGGAGTTGCAGTGGCAGCCCTGTAATAATTTCCAAAAGCATGCTGAGGCAGAGGTGAACAAACCTCGACCGCAGATCCATAATATAAAAAACCGTGTATAACGTTTGACATTTGAGTGCATGATTGATTTAAGATACTGATGTGCATGATGTTTCTCTCCTTGACGCCAGAAAGATGTTCCACACGAAAGCCGATAAGGCCTCTACTCTTGAAGGGCGTTTTTGGGTTTCTGAAAACTTCATGCTCTCTTCGTATCTCAGTCTTAAAGACTCAACCTTTGATCTATCGAACACGAACCTCTTTGTTATGATTGCTTTCCTGTTGATGATAGAAACCCCTAAATAACCTTCTATATTTCTCGGTGGGAAAATAGGTGCTGCAGAAAAATCCGGACCCACAAAAATATTGCTCTTCCCTTGCATCACAATTCGCTAGAGCTGCCCATTTGGTCACATATGTAAAAGATGTTAACCCATCTGCAATCCTATGTGAACCACATAAGCCAATGCAAATCCTTCACAATCAAACACAAATTGAGTTGAACACCAAGGGGTATTTCAGTAACTTCATCTAGCCTGTAGGGCAACAATTTGTTGAGATCAGAGATCGAAGGGTTGGCGATCACTTCAGAGAGGAATTGGGGTTTGTCTTTAGCTTCGAGGAATGGGATGCCTTGATCGTTGCAATGAACAAAGAGAATGTGTTTCACTCGGCCGGCGAAAGGTTAATATTGAGGATGTTTGATATTTGAGTGGTGGTTTTTGTGCCGTTGGATTCGTAGAAGTAGAGTAAAGGAATATATCCATGGGGAGCCAATTGATCCAGAAAGGAGAGCTGGTGATGGTGAAGATGTTTTAGGGTTGGAGAAGATGGTTTGATGTTCTGTTCGGAGATCACTTCAACTTCAATCTTCATTCTCATCTATTTGCTTCATTCTTGAGATCTCTCTCTGCTTTGCTATACTTTCTTTATCCTTTTAATAATCCTTGGTTATCATGTGACATTGTTACTCTCTTAAATGAGGGACATTCTGTTACCTCGTGTTTTTTTGACACACTATTTTATAATGTTAACCTGAGAATTAACCTTTAAAATGTAAAGTGACAAAGAATTCATAAAGAGTCTCATTAGCAGCGACAAAGAATTCATAAAGAGTCTCATTAGCATCTCTCTACGTACGGCAGGGACATCACATTTGAAAAATAATTAAGGTGAGAACCTTAACCTCATTCAAAAAGAATAATCCAACTTGGTAGGAAATTTGTGTTTGTAGTATAGTGATTGAGAGTGGCGTGTGGAACTGAAACTCTATGTTTAGTTATCTTGTTATTTAAGAATGAGAATGACACCCATATTTTTATATTTTCATCTTTAGTTACACATAATTAGAACAATGTTTACAATTATATTATTACATATATACAACCATATTTACAATCCTATTTACACATATCCTCATGTCACATTTAAAACTATGTGAAGTGGGGAGGGAGTTTTACCTCTATATTAAACTTGATAAAATTAAACAAATCCCCATATCATTCATTTTTCCATTTTGACCCCTGCTCTTATAAACTGGGCTGAATGCTGCACATGGACAGTCGTTTCCACCGCAAAGAAGGGATTCTCCATCATCATTGCCATTGGTGTTCTCTTCTTACTTTCCTTTGTCCAGAAATTGAAAAATCCAATTTTAAAGTCATTTTCTCACACTAAATAGCAAAAAAAAAATAAAAAATAAAAAATTAGAGAAAAACAAAGAAAGGCATCTAAAACTCATATCAAAACCGATATGAGGATCACCATAAAAAACCAAACTTTACCCAAGAAAACTCTAAAAAAATAAATAAAATTGAAGAACCCATTTGAAAGCTCATAACTTTGCACAAAATGCGGCAAAGAAAAGACAAAAAGGAGAAAAGTAAACCTATCAAGCTCAACCCTTTAATTTAAACTCCAAAAGAAATTAAACACAACCCCATTGAATCACTAATCTCACTGTAACGACAAAGTATAAATTCTTCAGCTTTAGACATTCGTAAGTATTGTTCAACAATGTCTTATGATTGCGTCTGCTCTATAGCAAATACCTCATAATGTAGGTGAATCAAGTGATTACATGTATATATATGTTTATAAACTTATGTTATAAAGCGACGTAGAACTAAGTTTTGTTTTCCAGTATAGCATACTTAAAAGCAATGGTAAAAAGTTGATCCCTCAACGGCACTAAGTTAATTGAGACACAGTCAGATGAAAAACTTTTTTATTACAATCATAACCACAGAGCTATCTCTCGTCGGCTTATTTTAAGCTCTCATGCAACCACAATTATCGTCTCGCTTTATACAGAAAATGAAGAGATAAATCAGATAAAAAAATATTCAAAACATATGCATAACTGTTTTAAAAAGCCCAAAACATTGGCTAATACCTTTTCTCAAACAGATGGTAATCACTTGTAATAGGACCAAACAGATGGCAGCTACTGTTAAAAAATACAGCCAAAAAGAGTTGGTGAAATCAGATTCAGAACATGCATGCAGTCATAAAACAACATGAATAAATAAAGGAAAAAATAACAACTCATCCTCCTCGATATCAGATTCAAACACTGTAAGCCTGCAATTAACAAAACAAACAGTGAAAATTCAAAAAAAAATGCAAAAATTCAAAAAATAATTCAAACATGCAAGAATAACATAAAAAATTAAATAAAACAAGGGTAAATTACACTTTCATACCTTATGTTTGGGCTCTATTTCAATTCCTTACAACATCTTTAAAACATTTCACTTTCATACCTTAAGTACTATTTTATTTCAAAATAATACCTCCGTTACATTTTCCATCCATTCATCCGTTAAATGCTAACGTGGCTGCCACATATATGCCACGTGGCTGCCAAATGTCTGCTACGTGGCAAAAAAAATTTAATTTTTTTTATAAAACCTTGAATTTTTACAAAAAAAAAAAGGGTAAATTACACTTTCATACCTCAGGTTTGGGGTCTATTTCAATTTCTTACAACATCTTTAAAACATTTCACTTTCATACCTTAAGTATTATTTTATTTCAAAATAATACCTCCGTTACATTTTCCATCCATTGATCCGTTAAATGCTGACGTGGTTGCCACATATATGCCACGTGGCTGCCAAATGTATGCCATGTGGCAAATAAAATAATTTTTTTACTTTTTTAAAAAACTTGAATTTTCTCAACAAAAAATAAATAAAAAATTTGAAACCCACATCTGCAAGAAGAAGAAGAGGGAGGAAGAAAGAAAAAAAAAATTGTCCCTCCCCCACCCCCCAGCGACCCACATCTGCAATAAGAAGAAGAAGAAGAAGAAGAAGAAGAAGAGGAAGAAAGAAAGAAAAAAACCCCAAAATCCCACCCGAGCCACCCCTCCCAAAAATCCCCCATCACCCACCCCCAAAAATCCCACCCAAGAACCAGTCTAAAAATCATCTCAAACTCAAATTATTTTCAAAACTCATCCACACTGAAAATCACCAGATTGAAAGGGAGGGGGTCCAGGGGGGTAGGGCTTTTCTTCTTCTTCCTACATATGTGGGTCGTTGGGGGGAAGGATAATTTTTTTTTCTTCCTCCCTCTTCTTCCTTCCTCTTCCTTCCTCTTGCAGATGTGGGTTTCAATTTTTTTTTTTTTTTTTTTTTTTTTTGGTGAGAAAATTCAGGATTTTTAAAAAAAATTAAAAAATTATTTTATTTGCCGCGTGGCAAACATTTGGCAGCCACGTGGTATATATGTGGCAGCCAGGTCAGTATTTAATGGATCAATGGATGAAAAATGTAACGGAGGTATTATTTTGAAATAAAATAGTACTTAAGGTATGACAGTGAAATGTTTTAAAGATGTAAGGAATTGAAATAGACCCCAAACCTGAGGTATGAAAGTGTAATTTACCCCTTTTTTTTTCTTTTTTTTTGTAAAAATTCAGGTTTTTTTTTTTTAATTTAAAAATCATTTTTTTGCCACGTGGCATATATGTGGCAGCCACGTCAGCATTTAACTGATCAATGGATGGAAAATGTAACGGAGGTATTACTTTGAAATAAAATAGTACTTAAGGTATGAAAGTGAAATGTTTTAAAGATGTAAGGAATTGAAATAGAGCTCAAACCTGAGGTATGAAAGTGTAATTTACCCATAAAACAATTACCACATTTCTGCCACCATCTTCTTCTTCCTTCTTCCTTCATTTTCTGCCACAAAAGGTCAATCAATTCTTAAATAAGACAATTCATAAAACAGAATGCCTATACGAACTTAATTCAATCTTTCTGAATACGAATGCAAAAACAAACGAAAGTGGTTTTTTGGATGAAAAAAAAAACAATTGCAGGTTTCAATGATATATCATCACAAAGCCGAGTCTGTGTCTAAGAATGTGTAAATTTTATTAATCTCCCCTTCAATTTCCCTTTCTACTCCCAATAACTGTGCTCGAAACTCCTTCAAAGTAATCAAAGACTCCCTAGCCAGTATAATCGTACGAATAACCCCATACTCCTTTGGTAAACCAGCAAGACCTGCAATTATTATGTCATTACCAGATACAGATTCACCTACAGCAGTCAGTTGATCCCTTATACTCTTCAGTCTTAACAAATATTTATCAACTGTATCGTTGCCTTTCTGAATCGTGTGCAATTCCGTTTTAAGATTATTAACCCTGGACTTAGAAATAGATGCATAACGATCAACAAGATTGATCCATGCTTCATGAGCAGTCCTGCATCCAAGCACATACTCCATTGCTTCATTAGTTAACGTAGCAAGTAACAAGCTCAACAATGCCATATCTGTAGACTCCCAATCCACAAATGCCTCATAAATTTCTTTTGTAACTCCAACTTCTGTACTAACAACATACTTGGATGGACACACAGTTGTACCATCAAAATGACCAAACAATTTGTACCCTCGTAGAACTGATTGAAACTGAAATGCCCATTTGGCAAAATTATCATCATTAAGCTTTATGGTAACCATACCCAAAACCCCATCAACTTTAAAATGCAAAGAACTCATGACTATCTTCAATACACAAACAACTGATCACCAAATCGAATTAAATTCAGAGATTGACACTCTGATCAAAAACAGCACAACAGAATCACAGGAAAGAATGACACTTTCCTTAACTACCACGTTCTTGAATGAGAAAGAATTGACACTTTCTTTAACTGCCAAATTCTTGACCAAGAAAGAATGACACTTTTTGGAATTCGCGAAAGAATAACACTTCCACAAGATCGATACTACCAATCACACAGATATGAAAGAATATCTACAGATCAACAAAAAATATCTCAAATCACAGAAATCAACCCAGATCACAAATTTGCAGAAATTAACCATATGCTTCGAATTCAGAAAACCATAGAAAGGCGAAGAACATCAACACCTGAAAGAAGAGCAGAATCCATGAATAACCCAGACGAAACCCTTCGAAACTAAATCTCCCCGTCAAGAATCGCAAATAGACCTCTCCGGAATAGCAATGGCAGCGGAACACCTCAGGATCGAAAAATGGTAGTAACTCATGACCGGCAAAGATACCATGATAACTCTCAGAAAATATGAAGAAACACACTCACATATATGAAGGAAAGAAAGAAAGATGATGAAGACACTGTTCTATTGAATTCACAGAAGGGAAAAATACAACAACAACCACACTCACAAATGCCTTACAAGCTTTATTTTATAGCAAAACTAACTTGTCTAGAATTACAATATTACCCTTCTTATATTCCAACCGATTCTAACAAACCCAATCCATATAACCAACCTATAACAACCCTCATATATCCATTAGACACCAACTGAGAAATTTGATCTCTCATTAGAATGTACAGCGGAATTTGATTGCAAATATTACACTATTATTGTAACCCAACATAGGATTGTCTATTTGTTTGAATAGTTAGCTATTTGCTGCTAGTCCAAACTTTTCGTTCTCTTAATTACAATTGCTAACCTCAGGAACTTGCAATCAAATTCTCGAAAGTACAGCGAATGACATGACGGTCATATACTTTCTTATAAAAAAACATATACAATCTGTTTTCCGTCGTATTTTAGAAGTGAGTGAAGTTTAATTGCCTTCTCAAACAATACATGTATATTTGGGCAATTTGGATAATTTAGAGTGGTGTAGTCAATTTGGATTTCGAACGATTTTAATAGATTTTTTTTAAGTGACAGATTTCAAAGGATTTTAATGTACTTACAATTCCATATGGTTTTGACAGATTTATATGGATTTATATTATAGATTTTGATGGATTTATATGAATTTTATTTGTAGATTTTGATGGATTTGCATAGTCTTTTCTTTTCATTTATCTTTATTAGATTGTTTTTATTTTTTTTCAAATAACAAAAGAAAAACCATTTTCTCCCTCCGTGCCCTAAAACATGATTGTGCAGCTGCTTCCTTTTCAAGCCGGCCTGTCAACCCAATTCACAGTTTTTAATTGTCTTATCCATTTTCTGTCTCCTGAAGAATGATTGTTTTTTATTCAAATTCAATTTAGGGCATCGACAAGTAATTCAATTGGATTTTCAAGTGCAAATCAAATTCTTCTTCTTTGGTTTTGATTTTTTTACCAGTGGGTCGATATGTTCTTACATTATAGATGATGGATTTTGAATTTTGGTCTTAATTTGTCAATTGGATTGGTAATCAAACTTTTGGGTTTGATTTGAAATGGTATATTTTCGTAGCTCAAGTCATTCTGCAACTCTATTGACAAACCTACCACTTCCATGGTAGATTCAATGAGTTTAACCGACCCTTTACCAAATTGAGGCATAAAAATATAAAGAACAATAATAGAAAGGGTCAAAGGTGTGCAAGTGAGTATTGATTCACCAGTATATGGACCAGAGAAGTAGTTCTCCTACTGCTTATGGCTGACAAGTGAGGGCCGAAGAGAGAGAATGGAACATAAGCTTGAAAGAAATCCTTGGGGTTGAGGTGGGATTGTATTTGGTGTTGGGTATATATACTTCAAGCTTGAAAGAAATCCTAGGGGTTGTAGAAATACGCATCGTACTCACGCCTGTACAAAGTAAAAAAATGAGAAATTAGGGAATGATTTTTTAAATTAGGGTTTAGGATGAAGAAATGGGAGGAGAATATGGGCCTTTTGCAGCGAATAGGGGAGCTGTCAAGAATTTCTTGTCGACTTTGCGACTTTGTCGGGGAGACACCACACCAGTAGAATCGCAGAGAGAGAAGTCGAGCTCACCAACAGATAACCTACTTTACACAAATTCATTGGATTATAAACAAAATAATGAGATTTAATCTAAAATTAAAACTACAATCATAAAATGAAATTGAAAATGAACGAAACCCTAATCGAATTGAAGCCCTTGTTAAAAAAAAGCCTCACTGATATTGAAATTAAACAAAAACCCTCCCTAATTTTGAAACCTCAGAGTCAACTTCATACCTTAAATTTGAGCTTCAAACCTAATACACAAAAGCAAGAAGATTGGTAATAATGGCGTGGTCCATTTCGCTTGCGTCCGGCCGGAAACAGTTCGCCCGAATTCCAATACCAAAAACCGTAGCCGCTTGGTATTTGAAATCGAGTTTTTGGATTGAGGGTTTAGATTAAGTGTGAGAGATTGTAGAATTGAATTTGTTGGTTTGAGGGGTTTTGCGGGTGGCTGAGAGCGGGAGAAAAGATGAAGCGCAGAGTTTTCAGGGCAACGAGGGTTTTTTATGGCAGTGAGACGGAACGGAAAACACAAAAGAAAAGAAAGCCAGAAGCAGCCAAAGTAAACCGAGTACAGAGGAGACGACAGCGCACAAGAGACAACAGTGCACATCATATAAAAGCAACACGTATGTCCTAGTTTTTTTCGTCATTTCACTGTGCTTAAGAACAGTAAACCTCTTGAACTAGGTTTTATCATATATAGAATTTTAGCGCGGGTTTGAAACCGTAACCACAATTTAGCACACCCAATTTAAGTAATAGGACTAATTAACCTTTCCAACAATGATTAGCAACTAAAATTGATCCACAAATTAATAAAAAGAGAAGACCAAGTAAAAAACTGAACACTATTAGCAGATTCATATGTATACCTAATGGCAAGTCCATAAATTTCATCATGAGTTCAGGTGTAAACAACTTGATTGTGCTCATGTAAAAAAATTTAACTCGTTATAGTTATTCATTCATGTAATAAATGAGTCGATAGATCCATAAACAATATGGAAACCAAATACACATCGTACATTCTATACCACCCATGTACAAACAAATTAAAGGGGTCATATTGCAGAACAAAAGTAGACCTCCTGCAACAAGCTTAAGCTTCGCCTCCAGTGGAGCAACGATGGATTCAATGGGTGGCATTTCATCATCGTTCTGTGCAGCGTCAACTCTTCAAAAGTCTGCCTTCTGCTCCAATATCTTGATATAAAACAAAACCCCCATAATCAGATTAATTAGGGTTGTTTCTTCATAGTTTCATGTACTTCAAAAGATATATGACGTAAATTATACTTGAGTATTATCATTGTGTATAAAAAACTAAACGGATATATCACATTCAAATTTAAGTATGCTGATTACCAAAATACTTTAAATGGTTCTTCAAATTATCATTGTCATATACCATGACTATGCTGACATATCACTTTTTTTCCAAAAATACCTGCAGAAATTTCAAAGAACCTTCAAAAGAAGTTGTTGCATAACAGGTTTCATCTCAACCGACTCTATAAAAATCAATGATTTATAAAGACTGTTAAGTGTATCCATAAAGTAAAATAGGTGGAAACCTTTACCGGATAAACTATCTGCTCAAATATGCTCAAATATTATGTACGTTTGATCAAGGTTCGCATTCATGAGAGTCATTTGGAGAGCAAGACTAACAACACCTTAGATGACCATCCGACCTCTAGACTTGGTAGTCTCATCTCGTCGTTCCAAAAGTTGTGAAAAAAAAATCAATACCAATTCAAATTCATATGCCAAAATTACCAAATAATGTTTCAATTAGTTTAATTTCAATGACCTCCTCAACATTCTGGAAAGGCAATCCAAAGCAGCCCCCTTGAGAGACCAAATGACCATTTTCTGGCAGCTCAACAAACAATACTTCTCCAAGATGGTCCTAAAACAAAGCTTCACCTGCATCACTCAACCCATGATCTATACACCCAAAATCAAACAATCAGATTGAGATACAAAAACTTAATATGTGCTTACGCCCCTCCTCTTGACTTTGAACTCCCCCTGAATATTTTTAAAAAATTACAGATTAAATAAAATAAAAACAATTCAATAAAATTAATCACAAATTTCATTTGAGTAATAATCAAAATCGAGAGATTGTATATAGGTGAGTTATGGACAATTTACTATGGCTCAGCCAAGTAAGGACCAATTGTCAAAAGTAACATGAAGTCAATGTGTAATGAAAAGAAGAAAATGAAATAAAGATAGTAATATTATCACAAAAACAGCAGCAAGAGACCTTAATTAATTAAGATGGCTTATTTTAGTGAGCAAAGAAAAGCTAACAATTAACAAAGCATGGATTTATTTGAGAAAAAAACACACGATGAAATAAATTATTTCTTTCCAAAAGAGTATAAAAATACTACCAGAGATTCAAAAATATCAGTTAACACAAACAAACAGCAACAAAAGTCATTAGACATAAGGTAAAGTACCAAATACTTGATCAAAGAAAAAAGAATCATTTACCTCTACGGCTCTCTAACCATGTGAGAGGGGAACTTCCTCTTTCACATTTAAATGGTGGATTGAAGACCAAACATGTTTCTTTCCAAAGAGAAGTGCTTGATGAAGATTAAAAAATAATAATAATAAAAAAAAAAAAAAATATATATATATATATATATATATATATATATATATATAAAATTCAGGTTGCATCAAAAGAAGTAATAAAGTGGATAAGAATGGCAAAGCATGAAAATTGAACACGATGAATTACTGACATGATTAAATTTTCTATCTTCAACTCTCCAACTAATTTGACATAGCACAACAATTAACTGTTTAAAAGAGTTGTGTAAAACATTATTGATTTTCTGAATTTGGTAGACATACACGATCTCTTTGCTTCAGTAGTTGAAAAGAGAATGGAGAAATCATGAATGTGTATATAAAAAGTTGAACCTTATGGGAGACGAAGAAATAACTCTACAGCTAGCAAACTATTAGAAATCCTGTTTACAAATTCACTCACGTTATCAACAGTGCCAGCCATTGCCTCCTCTCTCCTTTTGCGTTGGGATGTATAAGTTTGTTTTCAATAAAACCCTGTAAGAAAGGGAAAGTAGAGGAAAGTTTGATATAATCAATAGAACAGATCGCATAAGTTCCCTAAAATGAACGTTACAATATGCACAAAATGTAACTATTAGTAATAATAACCAATGTAATCAAACATAAATAAAATGGTATGGTACAGTTTTATTCTTTTTCATAGAGCTTTGAGGTTCGAGTCTTATGAAATGGCGAGTTTGATACAAATTATTATTGATGGAATTGCTAGTTTTATTCTCTTTCATGAAAGTCACATTCAAAACTAAAATTGAATGCCAAAAACCAATACCAGCATGATTCAAAGAACCTCAATCTACTATCTTTAACAATTGAAACTATATTGTAGGGTGTTAAATCTTTAGTCTTAATTTGAAGACTGAAAATAAAATAATTTGAAGCTAAATTGATTAGTATTAAGCTTAGCCTCAAATATTCTTCAGCAGATGCAATCCAAAATTAAGACAAATTTGAAAGAATTGAGGCTTACGTGGTCTTACTCATCACATGTTGCTTCCCCATTCAATACAAAAGTAAAATAAGTGAGAGGTTAGTTGGAAGATTAGTTGGAAGAAAATAATAATTAAAATCTTGTTCACGGGCTCTCCTCAATTATGTCTTATCCATTTAATATTTCAGTAACACTCTTTTAGTACTTAATTACTGAATTTGCTTTCATTAGTCTAGCCTATTACGTAGTCCGAATTTTAATCAATCTTTACCATCTCATTTATTAGAGGTCGTCTTAAAGTCAATTTACTGTTCACCTCTCAGACAACACGATAATCGATTATTAAAGAAAATTTGCTAAATGACCGAAAAAAATATCCGTCATTAGATTTGATATCAAATTTATAATCAGTTATTGGGACACTATTATTTACCCTTTATCTATTAGTAGCTAAATATTCTCACAGGAGTGTTATGGTGTTATACAAATACAAATTACAATACATCTTAAGAAACTCAATAAAAACTTACTCTGCAACCAACAATGTCTTCGCCGCCACGGTCACTGCCTCCTGCCTCTCCTGTTACCACTGCACCTCAATTACCACCGTCATTTCCTCCACTTCTGCCGCCACTGTTGCCGTCAGCAGGCTGTTAAGCATATTAATATTTGCATAAGCTGAACCAACATTTGAAAAGTATAAGTAGTTGGACCAACACAGAGAGAAAACTCCTAAATTTACAACAAGATGAAAGCTTAACGAAAAAAAAATTTGGGTAAAAAATACCTAAATTTACAGAGATATGCGAAAATACGGTGCAAACATAATGTGCCTCTTTTTTAATGTGGGTCAATGAGGGTAAGAGAGAGTGCCCTTGGTGTTCTTACTCTTAGTATGACCTTGCTTGACAGAGATATGACCCTACTACTAGAATGGAAAGAAACCGGTAAAACAACATTGGTACTTACATTGGATATATGCAACCTGCTATGGGAGCCTTGTATCCAAAGTGGCAGATCTCACCTACGAAAGCATCCAAATCATCAGAATAATGCAGGAAAAAATAGAACCGAAACTCATTAGCATAACGCATAAAATATGGAATTGAGTACCATACAAATAATAAAATGAATTTGAAGTTTTTGCATAATCGAAAATTATACCTTTGATATATGTACCCCAAGACTCATGTGGATCCCTGAACATTGCATGCATATGAAGATACCAAGATTCACGCTAGCCAATCGTGGAGTTCTACACCAAAAAATGGAAACACTACAACAATTTAGAAAAAAAAAATGTTTGACATATCTGTTTGAGGTTACCCACACAACATGCAGTATGAAAATATATAGGATGTTGTTTAAATTGAAAATAAGTTTATACATAACCTTTTAATTTACCTTTTTCTCCAATAAAGCCCTGCTATCTCTTCCCCTTCTTTGTAGAACGTCCTACACTGCAGATGGAGTCCATATTCTTCCTGGAAAATCCAACCTCATTCTTAAAAACCAGTAGAGTAGCCGGAGCTCCACTCCCAGTTATGTCCTTCTTTGTCATCACAAATTCCAGTGTTGGTTTAACACCTTCTTCGTATTCATTGTCTTCCGCATTCTGCAAATCATAAACCCACAATTAAAATCCACCAAAAGAACAAAACCACAATTTGTTTTCAAGTTCCATTGATGCTAATATTGAAAAATTGAAACTTTTTCACCTTTTTTTAGAGACAACAAAATACCCAGAAATTGTTTTGATTTTCGAATAAAAATCAACGAAGAAACAAACCCAGCAAATAAAATTACACAAAAAAAGAAACCCACAAATTATTTTGAGTTCCATTAACGTGGGTAAGGAAAAGATTGAAACTTTTTTGCTAATTTTTGGAAAAACACAGCAAAAATTTAAATACATGTATGAGCTTCATGAGAAAATGGTATGTCTTTCTGGTACAGCTCGGTAGATAGGCTGGTGACTGCATGGTGAAGGTCAAGAGTTAAAGAGAAGTTGAAATCAGGGAAGAAGATGAGTTTTACCCGATGACTCGAGTCGAGAAGGAAGACAGTAGAAGTCGGCAACTCAGAATTTCAGCCAAACATAAAGAGAATATGAAGAAAGAATTAGTTTTGTAAGATGCTGAGAAGAAAAAAAGGGAAGAATATGGTTTTAACTGAGGACTCGAGCAGGGCTCTGTGAGAGAAGTGGAGACGGATTCGTAGTTCCTCCAAATAGAGCTTGTGGTTTCTGCAAGAGAAAGCTCGTTGTTTCTGGAAGCAAAAGGAAAAAAGGTCGGCTTTCCCGTCCTTCTTCTTCTTTCAAGATTACGAACACGTGTACATCTACTAACACATGTAAATCAGGAGTAGCGCCATAGAGAGGCACCAACTGAGATTTTGGCAGAAATGAAATAAAACAAATTAAGTAAGGGCAAAAACGGAATGACACCGTGATTATGAACAGTGTTTCAGTTCATTTCCTCTTTTAGTATATATTAGAATATTTTACCCGCACGTTGTTGCGGGATCGAAAATTCAACTTTAGATTATTCTGTAAACACATAAACACACACATATTTAAACACATAGAAATCAAAATGGAGACTGCAAAGCGAGAGCAATGTCTAAATTTATACAATTTATACAAACAACATTATCAAATGTCTTGCTATTTACATACAAAAATAGATAGCTTGCTCTTCCCCATTGGCAAATATCCGAGTTTTTCATTAACACTACCACTTGTAGATGAAACATTTCAAAAGATGAGATTGTTTATATACACACAAAAATGGGGAATTGAGGTTACGATGGGCTATTCACATGCAAAAAATATGATGGAACGTTGTTCTTGTTTGTACAATAGATGAGAATATTGTTCAGTACAACACCAAATGTTTTTTTCTTGAAGCAGCAGCTGTAGAGAACAAAGTTTATGTTATTGGTGAAGAAAAAAAAAAGAATGTTAAGAGATATGGAATAAGTTTTGTTATACGAATGGATTTATACTGTTGAAAAAAAATAAGAATATAGTAAAGTTACCTAGTTCTTGTTCTGGAAATGAGGGTCTGTTTTTTAGCTAGTTGGGGAGCATTTTTTCTTCAACGGCTTGATTGGAACCTGGTCAAAATCTTGGATATCCACTTGAGAAATTTCTTCTCCCTCATTACTTTAAACATGTTAAAAACAGGAAAGAATGAAATTTAGATTGGATTGAGAGTAATTTGATAGGTGAATAAAAATATTGTTATGTAAAATACAACCTTTTTTCAAAGGTTGTGAAAAGAGCTTTCCTGATGGATTCTTTTTTTCTTTTGTGCGATTCTCCAGTTGTTTCAGGATGAGTAGTGGAAGATGAAATTGTTGTATAGGAGATTGTGATTTCCTGACTAATTGACTGCGGAGTTGCTGGCTGGATCATCGTGTCTTCATAAATGTTATATATCAAGAAATCATTTGAATTGAATGAATTTCTTCTGGTTCCAAATCAAAGGTGAAAAATCTTTCTCTGGCCTATGAGTCTAAGAAACTCACTCGGCAACTACTTTTGATCCACCTATGTTTGATTGAAGACTCAATCCTTACAGGTTGTCCCAAACACATTTTCTCCTGATTTGCCAATAATAAGAGCGTTGATCTCATTTGTTTCATCTTCAAGGACTAAAAACACTTTGGACCTTCATTTAAGAACTGTATAGATTAGAAAACATAAATGGTTTAATGAGTTTAAAACTGGATCTATATAAATTTTTTATGGTGCAGTTTAATGTAAGACAAACCACACGACAAACAAACGATAGCTGCATAAAATTGCTTTTCAAAATTGAATGAATCTATGGTTTTGTGGTTGGATGACTAAATGCAATGATTTTATTGGACTGTTGTCTCATTGGCTAAATTTTGATAGTATTTTTGTAACCAACTAATGATCATCAGTTAAAAGGGATTAATACTTACTTAAAGGTGTAAAAATTAAATAAGTAGTAAATGTTAAGGGAAGAATGACATGTGAGAACAATTAATTAGTGGGACTGAAATATAGCATTTAAGTTATTACCAAGGAGTTGGAATTTGATTTGGATGTTTTTGGCAAATTAGTTGACCACTTGTTGGATCCTTGTACATTTGCTTGGCACATGTAGGGCAAGCAGTGTACCACCATTGATACGTCGTGTTAAATCGTTTGATTGATGCTTTGCACAAAAACGTGTCATCTTGTAAATATTCAGAAAACTATTTATGCGTGTGACAATTATTAAAGAAATAGCTTTTGTTAAAGACGCAAAAATTGAATGAGAAGGCTTTGATTAAATATGACAACTTGTACATACCTTATATAAATCTGGATCCAAATAACCTAGTTCCTCGATTGTCACTCTCTTTCCAGTTTGTAAAATATCACTCTCATTCGCCTGATTGGAAGGATAGAGTGTTCTTATAAGGTGAGGCCAGTTGGAAAATCTAAAACAGTGCATATTGAATATTAGCTAAATAGGTGTATAGAAATAACCGTTTTTGTTTAATTATGTTAACCATGTTATGATTTTGATTTTATTATAATGAATGGACTTACACTGATTTGTAAGAATTTAATTTTGGAGTGTCTGGATCAATGAAGAAAAGTGTTGATCCAGTGCTGCTTAAGATAATGTTGTCTGTGGAATAAAATAAAAATAGTAAAACAAAAATAGAATGCATTAGTATACACTGCAAATAGTTATATATATATATATATATATATATATATATGAAAACAAACTGTAAATTCAATTTTACAGAGGTTAAGGATTTTGTAGATGAGGGTTTTGTGCATGGTTTACTAAAAAATAGCAACACTAAAAATTAATTTTCTTCAAATTAATGCAGCTTTTCCAAGATGTCTATTGCGAGAATGCACTGTTAATAGACTGTTAGATATGTCTGAAAAAAATTTATTTGGCAGAGATTATATCTTAGAAAGTAATTTTTTTTTTAACCATTGATAAAAACTGTTAAGCATCATGGCATTTGCGAGCAAAAGTGGATAAAAGCTGATAGAAAAAATAACATTTGGATCTCATTTTATAATTGGTACAGAGCGTAATTCTTTGTAGAAAAATTGATTCAACAATAGTAAAATATTAAAATTAAGGTGTAAAAACAATCATGACAAACATAATTAATTAGAATAGACACATCAATATCCAGAAAAACTACTACGTTAGAGATGGACTGATTTTTGAAAAACAAAGTTAAAACAAAAGGAATGAATATCATACATAAACAATATTGTGCACTAATACACTATCATAATATAAGAATTTTTTTTTTATGCACCAAAATTTTGAGGTATTTAGGTAAGAGTATATTTTAAGCTATTCTGAGAAACAATCTAACGCGAATGAAAATTATCCAATACTGTGTTGTAAGGAGAAAAAAAACTAAATTAAAGCTAACGAAACCAAATTATCCAGTACAAAAACGAATAAATTTTTTATTAAACTAAGTACCTGCATATATGTGACAGCCCGTCCCTGATTTTAAGATTTTTTAAAGTTTTAATAAAGGATTTTACAAAAATGCCCTTTGAGGCACGCGCATTGTTCGAGGTTAATCGTTGTGTCGTGCCATCTAAGATTTGTTTTCTTGACATATCCTCGTAGTATTCGTCGCTACGGACGCGTGGGCGCAAGCGGTTCGTGATTTGGAGTTATAACGAAAAAGATATTAAAGTTTGAAGTTTGGGCATTTTGGGAATTATAATAATAAAATATGGAAATTCTTTTATGGAAATGGATGGCCCAGATTAAAGGAAATATTAAATGGATGGCTAGGATTAAAAGGAATAAATTTATATGAGTTTATGTGTGTGTGTGTGTTGTGGCTGACGGGAAGAGGAAGAAGAAGAGAGATTGGGCAATCTGCCCAACCAGAGGAGAGCAGGAGCTCCGGGAGAGAAAGGGAGAGAGACTGACGAATGGGGAGAGGAGAGAGGAAGGAGCCCAGCCAATCGGAACAGGGAAAGGAGGAAAGGAGGGAGAAGGTGGCGCGGGGGATCGGCCGGATCCTCTTGGCCCTTTTTGACCCGGTCACGACCCGTGTCCATGTTCGACGATTTCCACTCGTTTTTCCGGCGAATTGCTTCAAGGAACCTCATGGGAAAAACTCTAGGATCCTTCCTCTACCCATTCCACCTCAAATTTGGAGAGATTTGGTTTTGAAATTGGAAGAAACCGTGCAAAGGCGCACGGGTTGGGTTCATTTCCGCCACGATGTGAAGCAATTTCTTCCAATCCCCACCACCCATGGCATCCTCTTGAGGCCTAGAACAAAGCCCAAGCAGTGGTTGAGGCGTTGGAACAAGTTTGGAGGTCGAATTGGAGCACACCAAACCTAGGGTTTCCGACGGGTTTTGTTGGAATTGGAGGCTTTTCCGACCGAATTGGCCTTGGCCACAGGTATGAAAGTTGTTCTACTCATTGAGATCTTCATTTCTGTAAATTTTGGTAATTTTTGGATAAAGTTGGATTTTCCGGCGAGCCGGGGCGGCCGACCGCCACCCACGGCGGCGCGTGCGGCGGCGCGTGGCCAGTGGGCCGCCAATGTTATTTTTAAGCTATATTGGATGTCCTGAGTTCAGTTTTGATAGTGGCTTAACGTTGGTTGATCATTTGGACTTAATTTCGATACGATGCATGGTTAGGCCAAAATATGAATTGACGATCCGACCGTTGGATCGTCACCAAACTTTGATACGTTGTAATACGTAATATTTTAGGATTATAGGAACTTACAGATCGAGAATCCGATTTACGGATCTCCCGGAATTGGAGTTGTAAGTTCATAAAATATAATGTTAACCGTCACTTAGTTTGGTAATTGGCGGTGATCCGACCGTTGGATGGTCATGAAATTTTAGGATGTTGTTCTAGAGATTTATTGTGGACCTCTGGAAGTTACGGATTGGAAATCTGAGTTGCAGATCTTCCGGATCGAACTTCATAGTGACGTGTTTTATATAAGTGATATATTCTATCGATATGATTCTGAGGTATGATTTGATGATTGTTTTAGGCGCCGATCGCCATGACGCCTTGATGTGTTGTGCTAGGGAGTTGCAGGGCGAACTCCAGGTGAGTGGGCAGTTTTGTTTTCCGTATACACCTATATACTTATGGGTTTCCCAGAAATCGATTTTTGAATGAAAGTATATTTTGAAATGCCATGCATAGATTTATATGAATATGTGATTTAAAAATGCCATGCATAGAAATTACATGAATTATGTGAATTGATATATGATGCATATATGTGAATTGGTGCTGTGGACGCACAGGTAAGTATCAGGTGAGTTATATTTGGTTCATTGAATTGTTTGATGAGATTTATGTTGATAGCTCATAACCTGCACCCCTGGTGTTAGTGCTTATGTTATTCACCCGCATCACACGCTCACCTTGGATCCAAGTAGATGCTAGTCGTACAGACCACTGGAGGTGGTTCCGACATGCTAGTCATACAGACCTTAGAGACGGTTCCGACTAGTAGGTGACCTTAGATTATGTGCACAGATGATTGATGAGAGAAGCACTAGAGCGTATTATTACACCATCCGAGTCGTACAGACTACTACAGGTAGTTCCGACTCATGTGCAGCGTAGTGCCGTACAGGTCGCAGTTGGCGACTCCGGCAGTGCCGTACAGGTCACAGTTGGTGACTCCGGCTGGATTGGATATTGAGCTCTAGAATCAGCCGTACAGGACCACTGCAGGGTCTCCGGTTGATTTATTATTTCACCTTATTTATATTGATGCATCCATATTATGTTTTTGACGCATGGCATGGCATATTTTCTGAAAAGTGATAAAGAATGGTGTTTTGAGATTTTTGAAGCTATATATATATTTATATATGCTATTTTTCTGGGAAAGTATACATGTTTTACAGCGAGGGGTTAGAACTTTGATAAAGGAAAGTTTTGAAAAGATTTGTTTTACTGACCCACTCAACTTTGTTTTGCGCCCCTCCAGGTTTGAGATAGCAGAGCTTTGGTGGCCACGAGGAATCCAACGGTGTTCTGACAGAATTCACAATTGTATTTTTTAAGCTTCCGAACTGTGTAAATGGTTACGTCACTCTCACGTGACGGCCAGCATGCCCTCCTTCGGGACGGGGTGTGTCAATATAGCTTGACCCTCAAACTTGTAAAAATGACAACTATTGGTTGGGACAATGCTTCCAATGAGACAGAAGAAAAGCTGTGTGCAATGTCTGACCATAGCGTAAGCTTAGCTTCTTCTTTTCTATGAAATAACATGATTAACCAAAAATATGTAAAAACTAATTAAAAGTGTATATAAGTTCTTGTTTAAAATGTGTGAAATTACTTTAAGAGAAGCATATAAGTGTTCGATGATAGACAATAGCAAAACAACATTTTGGGTATCTACAATATAGGCAAAATTAATAATTAAAACAATTTCTAATTTTATTATACAAAAGAAATAACCTGATATTTTGTATGACTAAATCACACTTGTGATCAATTCTTTGATTAATTTTTATGGGCTCTAAATGCTAGACTGCAACTATGTGACCAATAACATCTTTAAATTTGAAAGAAAAAAAAAAGAAATAATTAAGTCATGAGAAAATCTTTTATAAAACATATAGCAATATATTTTACTATACATATACGTATACATACACATACATACATTATTACCTGTAAGGATATCAAGCTTGTTAAGTTGGGGATACAACCTATTATAGTCTTGCAAGAAGAATCTATGGCGTGGTATAGGTGGAAAGACACTTGCCAACTTGTTAAAAATTGTTCTAGAAGTAAACACGATGTGTGTGTCATGTGGCACCACTTTATACTGGCCCCTCATTTTGTTAGTGCGAAAATTCATAATTTCATAGCAACCTTCTTCGTTAGTTTTTGACAGTATTATCTTATAATCCATCTCATCAGATGATGCTTAAATTGCATGTTGCTTGATAATTCAACATGGAAAAAGCCACAAAAACGAATTGTTAAATATAGAATGAATAAGTAAATCATGTTCAATTTTGCACTTGAAATAACATGGAAACAATCATAGATGATAGACACAAAACAAAAATGTACAAAGTAAATAGCAACAGTGAAACTATAGCTGTAATTAACACTTTAAAGGAATTGAATACATAGAAAGAAAAAAAAAATGTTGTTCACAGCTAATATTAGAATTTGTACATTACTTGACAATAGAAATCAGAGAATGAAGACACTAAAAATACATTGCATAGATTTTTTAACTTAGAAAGAAAAAGCAGAAAATATTACATCATCTGTATTAAAAACCAAATAAAAATTGTTAACAGACAATACCAAATGTGCATGAATTAATATCATCAAAAGAATGACTGTTCACATTTTCATCAACCAGTATACAATGCAGTCCTGCATATTTATCACCCAAGCCCAGATATCTTGGTCTCTATATTCTACACACACGCACTTTAATTTTCACAACCTTGTCATAC
This sequence comes from Heteromeles arbutifolia, assembly GCA_024362995.1. NCBI lineage: Eukaryota > Viridiplantae > Streptophyta > Magnoliopsida > Rosales > Rosaceae > Heteromeles > Heteromeles arbutifolia. The sequence continues at coordinate 30,559,080 of JANCRC010000006.1, forward strand.
GGTATCAATTGATCAAGAAGAGTTGGACCTTCATCTTCCATTTTAGCTAATCAAGCCAAATAGAATTTCTGTCAATTTACAAATAATCTATATAGAAACCTTCAAACACTAACCATATCATAATATTAATTTTTACAACTTTCAGCCAACAAAATGAAAAAGTAAGTTTGAATCATAGGCTTTAGTATGGACAGACGGGTAGCTGCATGGCAGTTAGGGTGGAATTTGCAACGTTGTACTATAATTTATTTGGTAAGCTAAATTGGTTTGTTCTCTTGGTTGAAATATAGGATAAATTGTAGGCTAGCTGCATACTAAACAAAGCAAATTAAATTGCATAGGCACTTCACTGCATTACCCCTATTCTGAGGAATCAAAGACACACTTCATCTTTTCTTGAAACACACAACAAAATCTCTAAAAAAAACCAACCAAAGATTAAGAAAACAAAACGAAAACTTAAACACTAACAAATTACCCAGCTATTTTATACCACCCTTTTTTCATGAACTAAAAAACTCATCATCTTCTTTTCAAAACCATAACATAAAATAAGCAAAAATACACGGGAAAAAAAGAAAACAACATGCCTAAAGTACAACCAATCTGAAAACAGCAATATAATAGCTGGGAAAAACGAACAGCATCGTTTCCTGAAAATACAAAATAGAACCAAATCATACATCGATAATGACAACAACGACACACAAACGAAAAAAACACAGAGCACGGTTTGCTAAAAATAAAATCAGAATGAAACCACGCACTGGCACTCAGAATCCGAACACAAAAATAGAACTTAGTATTTTATAACTCTCACCCCCACAAAATCTAGAGGAAACAATAAACTCTAAACCCTCAAAATCACCTAAACCCAAATTTAAAAAAAAAATGACCTAATTCTAAACACAAAATTAACCACAAAAGTAGCAAAAACTCGTACACCAAAAAACCCAAAACTAACCACAAAACAGCAAGACTTTAGACGTGAAGAAATCAGCGTGGCAAGCGCATGAGCAAAGGTGAGAAGACGAACACAACAAACTAAAAACGAAGGAGATAAGCGGAAAAAGAAAAGGAAAAAGTGAGGAGAGAATGCGATGAAAACGAAAGAAAAAGCATTAAGGCCTCTGAATAGAATAGTTCCCGATGATCAACACGTGGAAGACAAAGGCTGAAAAATCAGAGCAAAACCAAAAAATAACACAACCAGGCTTTGAATAGAACCTCTCACAATGATCAACACGTGGAAGACAGAGGTCCAAAAAGTAGAGTATAACCAAAAATTAAAACAATCAAAGGCCAACGAACATCATTTGTGGGACAGACAGAGAAAAAAATAACAATTAAAAAATTAATGGTAGGAGAAACAAATTATTTAAAAAATGAGTGTTAAATCAGACCATATGGTTTGTGGCACAACAAACACTAAAAAATTATAAAAAACCAAGGATAGACCCATATAGCTTTCTCTAGGGTTTCGAAAGTATCATTATCCACCTCAAACGATTCCCACAGCTCGATACAATGATTTTCTCAAGCATCAGATGCTCGATCACCGACTCGGCTCGTTCGAAATTCAAAAGAGTAAGAATTGTAAAACGATAAATTCTAATTTTTGAATCATCATATAATTAATCCAAATTCTCAACTACACAAACAAAATCGAAAGCTCCATAATTCGGAAAATCTCAAAGATTGAATCTAAAACGCCTAAAATGAAAAAAATACCTGGATGTTTTGTTGGAGAAGGCGAGTTGAAGAGTCTATGAACAGATTGATTGACTTAAGGATCTGGGTTTTGGGTTTGCCCTTGAATATCAGGACGATCTAGAGAAATTTGGGTTTTAGGGTTGTAGGGATTTGAGTGAACTGAAATTCGTATGAATGTAACTGAGAAGAGAAAGAAAGGTTAGGCGGAAAAGAATGAAAATGAGGAGAGAGAGAGAGAGAGAGAGAGAGAGAGAGAGAGAGAGACGTGAGGGATGAGAGATGAGAAAGCCCTCATATTTTTTAATCTTATATTTTTGTCCACCAACTACCAAAAGCTGATGAGAGGAGAAAAAGAAGGTTTGAGAAAGAAAGAAAGACAGGCAGAAAAGAATGAAAATGAGGAGAGAGAGAGACGTGAGGGATGAGGGATGAGAGATGAGAGAGGGGGGGACAGATGGGAACCACTGACATTTTTTAATCTTTTTTTTTTTGTCCAACAACTACCAAAGCTGATGAGGGGCTGGGAAGGACAAAATAGACTTTCCACTGTATCAAAGTGTAAACAGTACGAAGATCAGAGCCGAAACCAAGGGCATTTCCGCCCTTTCACTGTTGGTGAACAATGCTCGCACTCACATGATGAACAGTGCTAATCTGCTGAGCTTTAGCATATAATAAATATAATTTAGACTGGTTTTATGATCTAAGACCAACTCCAATGGTGGGTTAAATGCCAAATTTCCCCCCAAACACTCTCCAACCCAAGCTAAAACATTGGGCTAAAAGCCAAATGCTAAAGCTGGGCCAAATTCCTCCCCCTCCCCCCCCGGTGCAAGTGGACTTGCTGGCAATTGGGCCAGTCTCGGCCCGTCCACGCTCCAACGCGCCCCACGCGTGTGCCTGCAAGGGTTTCCCAACAGGGTGGGCCCCTCTGTCAGGCCGTGTGTTGTCCACCCACTTGGGCTCCCAACGGCTATAATAACATCCAAGGGCTGCAACGGTCCAGATTCAAATTTCATTTTTTATAATATGTTATTTTAAAATACATTGAATCCAACGGCTGAGATCGAATATAATCAAATCTAACGGTAAAAAAAAAAAGATCTAACGGCCCAAATTTAAATCCAACGGCTAAAATAATTAAAAAAATGATTTAACTCAAAATTCACCCAAAAACTCTATAAATACCTATGTATTTGTTCAAACATCCACACAAAACTCAATTTTCTCTTACAATTCTTCCAATTTATCTTTCTTTGGTGTTGAACGGTTGGTGAATTGAAAGTTAGCCCAGGGTTGAAAGAATGGTGAAATTTGAAGGCTTGCTTTGTGGAAAATTTAGTGATTTTTCAATATTTATCGGAATTTAATTTTTTTTATATTAAAATGTTCATAAAATTAATTTACGATAGTCTGCATATTTTTTTTTTAAATTAATTTATGAACAAAAATAGCCTAAGTTCATTCTTTAATAATCCCGGGCTAAAATTTTAGGTCAGAACGATTGAAGCAGAAAAACTGTTTCTGGGCTAAAAACTAAATTTTCCAGGATAAAATATTTGGCTTTTAACCCAACCATTGGAGATGATCTAATAGTATTTTTTCTTAAATGTCACATAGTAGTACGGTTTAGTGGTATTTCTTTTCATTTGTACAAGTAAAGAGGTTTTAGATTCAATTCTCGCCAAGGCAAATTTGAACCACATTCTTGCTAGCTTTAGGCCCACTCCACCATTCACTTAGTATAGATAATATCTTATTAAAAAATTTATATTTAGACTATATTTATTTGTATACTAATTGAGATGTAGTTTGAATTCGGGAACTATTTTGATATTGGTTTACAAAAATAACACGAGACTTGTATCTCGTAGGTTTTTACTTTTTATTATATTTATTAGGGGTGGGCAAAAAATTGAAAAACCGAAGTAAATCGAATAAAAAAATCTCAAAAAATTGAGTTAAACAAAATGTTCAATCATTGGATTGATGAGTAAATAATCAACATTTAAATAATAATGTAATTATTAACAACTATGTCATATAACTTACAAAATATAATTTAACTTGATGATTTCTTTAGCATTACTCTATCCAGGATATTGTACCCAATACATTTCATTTACTTCTTCTTTTTTTCCTTCTAAATACCCAACACATTCTTCACTTCAACACATATGGAGAAACAAACGCAAGGAACTCACCATCGCCTTCAATTTTAGCCAAGTCTTTTTCCTTCATGTTAATGTATGCTTCAATCCCACCACCAGACTTGGCGTCCATGAAAACAACCAAATTATTGAAAGTTAGGGCAGGCGACCCAACCCAAGTAGGGTTCCCCATCCAAAATCAGCTTCATACAGTGGAAACCTACACAGGCTGGTGAAGCTCAGTGTCACCAGCTCTCCCTCGAAGAAATTCTCAGAGGTCTGTTTGATGAACAGTGCTCACTGCCTTCCTGCAATTTTCCAATGTAGTTTTTGTCGACTCTCTTCACTTGGTCTCTCACCTGTTTCACTATGCCATAGCACCCTTCCTAGATATCCAAAGACGGGATTGTCATTGCAATTCTGCATATATTTCCAAACGAGTGTTCCGGAAATGGCAGGTCGATCGTACGAAGGTTTACTGCATGAATAATGGAGTAGAGCCTCTTCGGTGCAATGCCTGACTTCACCTGAGTGGCAGCCACAAAGCGGCTCCATATGAAAGCGGATAAAGCCTCCACACGAGAAGGCAGTTTTTGGTGATTTTCTAAGCTCTTGCTGTGATCTATTAAGCTAATATTGTAAAAGATAAAACTTCGAAGATATTTCTCTGATATAGTTAGTTTTTCATGTGTTGTAATTAGTTAGGTGAGCTGTCGTTTTTCACAGTTTTATTGCTTGTATATATAACCATCAGTTGTAATCTTATTGATTAAGAAATGCAATTATAAGTTTTCTATCATGATCACCAACACAATATTTTGATTTAAGAGCCTCTATCTTTGAATCCTCAAAGACAAACATTTTTGTTACAGTGTTATCCTTTGTGATGCCAACTCTTGGATTAAACCCGGATATGTTCTTTGGTGGGAAGAGTTTGGCAGATACAAATTGTGGGCGCACTATACGATTATGATCACCCTGTTGTCTAGCAGTGGCTGCCCAAGTTTTGATGAAGTTGAAAACGATAAAGCATCCGAAATCTTATGGGAAATGCAGTGACCAAGAGCTATGCCACCAGACTCAAAGATGTTGAGTTGAACACCGAGGGAAATATCAGTGACTTCATCCAATTGGAATGGAATGAATTTGTTGAGTACGATAGGAATTGGGTTTTCAACAACGTCGGAAAGTTGGCACTTAACTCTAGTTTCTAAGTAGGGTATGCCCTGGTCATTGCTGTCTATGAACAAGTTGCCTTGGGCACGTCCAGCTAGCGGATAGAATTGAGTCAAGACATCGGATAGGATATCTTCTTTTTTATTGAAAGCTGCGATATATATTGCAAAAGGAGAAAAACTCCTTGGAATCATTACAGAGACCGGGAAAACGTAGGCCAAACCACAAAGCGGGAAAAACATCAGCCCCTAATTACTACTCTCGGATAGGGATATCTTAAGCTGATTGGATATTTCAACAATGTCGAATTTTGTTTCGGGATCTGATGAGGAATAGAATATGACCAAAGGATTATAGACCGGAGGAGATATCTGGTCGAGAAAGGAGAGTCGGTACATGCAAAGGTGATCAGGAATTGGAGAAGACGGTCTGATAATCTCCTTGGAGATTACTTCAACTTCAACTTTCATGATATCTTGTTAACAAAACAATAAGGTTATAAGTAGCAGCTGGAGTTGTGCTTTCTATGGTGCTCTTCAAGGAGACTTTTATAGAGCTATAAGCAACAGCATGCCAAAGGGGACAGGTACGTAGAAAAGAGACAGTAGTTAAAAAGCAAAAACGCAATTGGTTCATGGGACTTAATCATCACCATGACAACATCCATTGTTTTGTTAAACTTGAAGACTAATGAATTGCACGAATCACAATCCGACACTCGCGAAACATAAAATCGGACATGTTTGTTCATTTTTTTAAGTATCATTAAAATATATTAGCCTTTCCTTTCTTGAACTGAAGATTAGGTTGGATTAGTTTTCCAGTGAGATAATAATTAAGGATAGAATTTTCGGGTGTAGACTCTTGTTGAAGTGTCTTAGTTTAAGCAAACAATATATACATACATACATACATATATATATATATATATATATATATATATCTTTAATTATTTCTTGCAGAAATGCATGTGTTTCGTGTGAAGTAAAGGTGCGTCAGAATTCCGCATGCTAACAAGTAAGGGCAAAGGGATTCTGAAAACGGTTGTATTATTTGGGGTGATATGGACTCGTTGAATATTATTAGCTTCTCCTTCCGGTAGAATGTTGGAAACATATATTTGTAATATTAGGCGAGACTTGGTACATATATAACGACATGAGTGCTGCTACAATCAAAGTGTAAAGCATTTTAGGAAAAACTAGAGAAGAAATAAAACCCATAATGGTTAACATTATTTGTAACACAAAACACAAACATAGAGAAATTAATTTCCACAGTTCAGCAGCACCCGAACAGTTGAAGGACCATAAGAACAAGTCCATCCCTCCCAATTACCCAAGCAATTGAGTGATTGAATCCCCCAAAACCTACAAAATTCTATCCACCCCAAGCCCAATCAGTCGGGCTGCATGCAAGGAAGCAGAGCTCGACTGCTCAATCAAGCAGGAATAGCCCAACCAACCGCATTAGGCCATGTGACGTCAGCGTGTGGCCAGCCTCATCACCCTGCCTTTGTAATTCCTTCATCTACTATGTCAATCTTTATTCATACTTGCATGGTGAGAATTGTGGTAGAAGACTTTACTATGGTCAGCTTAGTGGAAAATGTGAGATGAGCAATTCGAAATGTCTACTTTTAGTCATATGTATGCTTTAACATATGACAGTTTGTTGAAAATGCTGGTGGGTAGTGAATGCCCACAGTACTTTGGTAGAAGTTTTCAATGCCCATACAAAACCGAAATTGACTTTGGGGATGTAGATTCAAATGTTGTGTTTTAAATTTCAAATGTATAATTAATATGTTTGATCGGAGCTGCTCTATAAATAGAGCGCTCCGTATGCTTTCAAGACACAGCGAACGTAAGAAAGAAAGATCAATAACATCATCTATCCCTCCCTCCTTTATTTGTCATCCTCTTGTGCTATAATTACAGTGTGATACTTTACATCTGCCTCGCACCTATCACTAAAAGGTTATCTCTCTAACTGTTACCTATTTATAACACAGTTTTAATTATTCATGAGCAACTGAATTTTACTTTTCTCCTTATGGTACACTTAATTTCGTAGACCAACATACGTTTGTTTTTAACGAATTTTATATGCGTTTGAGGACTAATTGAAGAAAATATTCAATTTTTTAAGAAAAATCGCTCTCTCCTCAATAATTATACTTTCCTTATGTCATCTTCACTAAAAATGTCGTTGATTTACATTAACAAACTTCTAATTTTTCAATTTGTAACAGAGATGCATACATATGACGGAAAAAAAAATCTCTAAAGTGCTATTAAGGAAGTTAGGAAATGCTTATGAGTATACATGTGTATATAGGATTGTAATTATGGTTGTACATATATATATATATATATATATATATATATATATGTATGTATGTATGTATGTATGTATGTATGTGTGTGTGTAAATAGAGTTGAAATATTGTTGTAAATATGCGTAAATAGAGTTGTAAACCCGCAGCATTGCGGAGGCACGTTTGCTTGTGAATGATACAGCCCCACAATCCAATTATATAAATATGCATTATCATCTTAAATTCTTAATTAGCGTGGTCTTTCATTTTGAATGAAGCATCCTTTCCACACAACCAAAGAAAATGTACATACATACCACCTTTTGCATAGCAATAGCCTTGAAACGCTTAGGGGAATGCCTTAAGATAAGTATTAAATAAAGACATTGTAAGATGAAGATTGTTGTATTTGATTGAGAAAATGCAGAAAAACAGATAGAGAGAGAGATTTGTAGCTGGAAATACTTTCTTGATTGATTACACAATGGATTACAGTGATCACCTATATAGGTGTTGCTGTTACAAGATGTGAAACCCCGAAATTATTAAGTGTTTCAAAGTAGTAGTTATTTCGGATGCCTAAGATACCGGCCAAAAAAAAAAAGTTTATTTTGATTGAGATCAGTTAATCCGAAAGTAATAGTATCTTTTGGAATAATTTTCAGAGTTTAGAGGATAAATAAATGGGTGACATGTTGCAACACAAAGGGTTGAGCTAGCCACGTGGCAAATTGATAGCTAGCCAACTAAGGGTGTTAGTCTTGTTTGTGGTTGACATGTGGTCACACATGTAGAATTTTGATTGGACCACAAAGAAAAAGAGAATAAAAAGAAGAGGAAAGCACCCATTGTTTCCTTAGTCTGGAGACCCGAAGAAAAACAGGACAAAGAAGAAGAAAGGAAACGGAGGGAACGCTGTAGCCTTCCAACTTTTTCACTGTATTTTCATAACTTGAGTTAAGTCAAATTACAGTCAAATTTTAACCTCAGTGATCGGGAAGTCGAATCCAAGTATATGAGGGTGCAGATCAATTTAGAGAAGGGATTCGTGAGATGTACGTGAAGTCGAATGGTGATTTTCGAACCAAGCATATTTGACTTGCATATTCAATAAGTCGAATTTCGATTCATTCCCGGCCTACCAGCCTATTCATCCTTCCGCATCATTTTCAAAGAACTATTTGTCAAACTCATTTCAGTTTCTTTTTATTTATTTTAGTTTTATTCGCGCACTGGGTGTGGAATCAATTCTTTCAGCGATTCCGAGTCTGGGACGTGACAAAATGGTATCAGAGCAGACGATTCTACTCTACAATAGACTATATTCTCGAGTTCTTCATTGAGTAGCTGCTCAAAAAGTAGAAAATAGTTGTTCTTCTTAAAACCATGTTCCAAAAATCGTAACTTTGGTGTAAATCACTAAAAAAAAAGGGCCTTTTGGGATGGTAAAAAAATGTCGCAAAAATAGCAAAAAGCGTCACAACAACCCTTTTTACGACGGGCTTGCAACGGCCAATGATGCGTCGCAATACATAGGCATCGTAAATGTTAGTCGATTATATGCGACGTTTTCAGCACGTTGCAAATACTATTTGCTACGGGTTTGTGATGGCAAGTAATGCGTCGCAAACAATTGGCACCAAGTATAAAAAAGTATTGGGTGTCAAATAGGACGCCACAATCACATTATTTTTAACAGCTTCACCATAATTGTTTCATGTGAAATGTTACTACATAATTCAAACTAAAATAAAATCCAATACTAATACAATTCATAATTCACAAAAATGAGAAACACTTAGATATCAAAGAATGTATTTCACTTACATTAATGAAACATATATACATGATCAAAACGTTTATAGGTTCTATAGTCCTACGTCAAGGTCCTCATGATAATACAAACCATGTAGAATTGTCTTCAAACTTCTGCTTCCACCTCTCGTCATAAACCTCCACAAATGTCCTTAAACCTGGGGCAGTCAAATAACTCAACATTTGTAATAACTTCCTTATAGAACTAAATGATATAGAATTGATAGTTGAATGTTGAATAATTCTTCCAACACAGGTAAATTTACCTGCCATCGTACTTCACTATTTCTTCATAATAGTGTTTTTGGTGCTTAAGTATAATGGTCACTTCTTGGAAAGAGCCAACGACATTGACAAGTCGGCAAACGCTCGAATAGACTACCAAAAAACCAGGGTTTTGTTAGTATAGTTTATCAGCACATTTTCCTAAACGAACAAAAAGGTATGCGATGCCCATTGTGGTAACATAAACCTCATCAGCATTATACACAGAAAGGGCCACACCCCTTTGAAATTGTAAACATCAAGTGCAACAAGGGAGACTCCTTCTGGGAGTTAGCATTACAAACAGATAGATGCGTAGCAGAAAATCATATTCAAGGAGAAATTACTTCACCAGCACAATCATATGATCTAGAATGTTGAGATTTACTTACCAAAAACCATTTCAAGTTTTCACGGCCCTTTGACAACTGTATCAGGCTCGATACTGATCGCCAAAGGCATGCCTACGAATACACATGGTTTTCTTCCAACCTGTAAATTAGACACATATTGAGCACTTCCCACATCATTTTACTTACATTCAAGATTAGAAATGACTTCGAGCCATTACCAGGAACTATTCTAGGGATGTTTTTACATATAATAGGTTCATGAAAAAATAGCACCTGTAAAATAAAGCATTACATTTCAATTAGAGATTGTTCAAACAGTTAGGTAATCTTTCAAATGCTAACTTAAGTTGTAACTTATTAACGAAAACGAGTAAATCAAAACATTGACAACAAATGACATAAACCTAGAATTTACAAATTACTTACTTTCTTGGACTACTTATTTACTTTTCTTTCTTCCTGCTTCGTATGATCCTTTATGGCCCCAAGAAAATAACCTACTCTCTTGCTTCTTCGCAAACCTTTCCCTGTATTGATGTCATCAGAATGCCCCACTTCATCTTCTAGCTTTAAACTACACCCCATTCTCACTGTTCTTAGAGGCCCGCTTTCCATTTTCTCCTCCGTCTTGCTTTGATTTCTACTCATCATTCACCATTCATTTCCAAACAGATCTTCCCTTTTCCTCTACAAATCTCACATTTTTATGACCACTCTGTGCTTCTTCACAAAAGCACTGCCATTGTCTCTGCATTCAACAATGTTTTCTTCCTCATCCTTCTCCAACTAATCCACCGCCAAATTTTTGCTTCTCTTGCTAATTGAGTCACCAGTGCCATTAAAGAATAAATAAACAAAACCAAGCCAGCATACTTCTTTGACTAGCTCGAATTACAAAAAATCCTCCAACAATATTAGCAATTAATGATGAAATTGAACATGGAAAAGACAAAAAAAAAACCTAAACAACGGGAGAACTAATGGAGAATAGATAAGACTGGAATTTGCAGAAAAATGATGAAACAACACCAAGAAAAAACAAATTAGAAGGGATGAGGTTGAATTCTTCTAGCAGCAAAAAGAAAAAATTGAGAGATGACAAAAAATATTAGGGTTAGGGAAATGGGAGATTTGAGAGAGGAACAAGAAACATAAATCCTTACCTGGTTCAATTGTGTCTCAGCATCAGTGGTTGTGGCAAGAGTGGTAAAGAAGGATCTATGCTTTGAAGAGAGGGAGATAGGTGGAGAACGAGAACGAGAGAGGCGGAGAGCAAGAAGGAGATGAGAGCGCGCAGATGTGTGTTTTTTTTTCTTCTACTTATTCACAACAGGGGTGTGCGACGAAACTTATTCCCGTCGCAAACAACAGAGCGTCACGCATAAAATAATGATATTTAATAGTTATTGCGAGGGCGTACCACGCGTCGTAAAAAAGGTGTCGCAATTACCATATTTTCTTGTAGTGAATTTCCGATTGACGAATCGTTTTCAGCTACAAAGTATGGAAATCGTTTTCACTTACAAATTTGTGGAGCTGAGCTTTCCAATTCAAGGTAAATTTTAAAAGCTATTTTACAGAGTGAGATTATTTGAGACTTTGGGAATCCAGGAATTTATCTTTTCTTACATGAATTGCTAGCTTGATTGAATCATTGGTTATTATGGGTAGCTTGGTAGATGATTAAGAACTCGATTTTGAGCAAATTTTCATGTTCTCCATGTTGATGAAACCTCTAGTTAGAATATGATTACAAGGATTTTCTGTTTAGTTCTTATGTGTGTTAAAATTTTGATTTCCCAGGACATTTTTTCCCTTTTTATTAAGTTGGTGTTTGACAAGGATTGTATATGGGACTAATAACATATTTCATGTGGATTGTGGTTAACAAATAATATCATTTATATATCCACAATTTTGGGGCTAATTGTGGAGTGAATTGGGAATTTGCATATGGTAGTAGCTAGTATTGTGTGTTAGTCTGTGTATGATTATAGTCTCTCTCTCTCAACTCTAACTAAACTACCTATTCTGTTTTGTTGGCGTGAAATGCATGGATATTGAACCATTTCATGAGTCCTATGATGAAGGTGCATTCATGTAAAAATAATAATATTAATAATAATAATTGTTAATCTCTCACTTTCGGGAGAGTGAGTGTGGCTTCCATGGATTATTTTGATGACTTGAGAGTGAAAGGATTGTGTGGTTCCCTTGGGTTTCGATCCCTTAAACTTTCAAAGGGTGTTATGCTAATGGACTAATCCTGCGGGATGGTCTATGTGGTATAGCTGTAGAAATGGACACTCCTAAATTGAGAAGAATTAGGAGTGAAGGGCACCGTGTGAAGCCTTGGGTTTCGATCCCCTAAACCTCTGGAGGCCTACACAAACGGATTTGTACCCATAATCCGTAAGGAGGGTACTTGTGATCCATGTGGTGTAGAAAGCAAATGGACACTCTCGTTACCCTATCTGGAGTTGTGGATAAAGGTAAGGTAATCGGCTGCGAGACCGGTCACCAGGTTGGATTATTTATACTCGAATCTTATACTCGAATTCTGATAAATAATTGTGGTAATGCCGTTGTATAACCAATGATGTTTATACGTATCGCCAATGATTACTGCTGGAGATTCCAATATTTACAAAGACCAGGATCATTTTTTTCGAACAGGGAATGAAATCATAGGTTTTGATTTGTTTAAAATAAATAGGGTTTAGGGGGTGTGAAACATCTTTCACTATTTAATAGTCGAAAATCTCATGGACAAGATCTATTTTAAGAGGAGAAGAATGTGAAACCCCGAAATTATTAAGTGTTTCAAAGTAGCAGTTATTTCGAATGCCTAAGATACCGAAAAAAAAATTTATTTTGATGGAGATCAGTTAATCCGGAAGTAATAGTATCTTTCGGAATAATTTTCAAAGTTTAAAGGATGAATAACTGGGTGACATGTTGCAGCACAAAGGGTTGAGCTAGCCACGTGGCAAATTGATAGCTAGCCAACTAAGGGTGTTAGTCTTGTTTGTGGTTGACATGTGGTCACACATGTAGAATTTTGATTGGACCACAAAGAAAAGGAGAATAAAAAGAAAAGGAAAGCACCCATTGTTTCCCTAGTCTGGAGACCCGAAGAAAAACAGGAAAAAAGAAGAAGAAAGGAAACGGAGGGAACTATGTAGCCTTCCAACTTTTTCACTGTATTTTCATAACTTGAGTAAGTCAGATTACAGTCAAATTTTCACCTCAGTGATCGAGAAGTCGAATCCAACTATATGAGGGTGCAGATCAATTTAGAGAAGGGATTTGTGAGATGTACATGAAGTGGATAGGTGATTTTTGAACCAAGCATATTTGACTTGCATATTCAATAAGTTGAATTTCGATTCATTCCCGGCCTACCAGCCTATTCATCATTCCGCATCTTTTTCAAATAACTATTTGTCAAACTCGTTTCAGTTTCTTTTTATTTATTTTAGTTTTATTCGCTCATTGGGTGTGGAATCAATTCTTTCAGCGGTTCCGGGTCTGGGGCGTGACACAAGACTTGCTGAGCAAGTTACTCTAACGTCATCCTTATACCAACTAACCATATCTCTAACAAATCTTATCAAAACAGATTCTAGCTAACTACATATAACAGCCTATTTAATCTCTTGACAAGTGGCGTTGATCTGACCATTGATTACCTTCTCCCTTGGATCACAGTTTTGTATTTCATCCTTCTTACATCCTTCCTCAATCTGATGATCAAGTGAATTGAGCATGAGATTGCTACAATGTCGTTGGAAAATGGTGCAGATAAACCCTTTGTAAGAATGTATGCTGATTGGTCTGTAAATGATACATGTTGAACTTGAAGATCTCATCGAGTAACTCTCTCATATACAAAGTGGTAGTCTATTTCAATATGTTTTGACTTAGCATGAAACACAGGGTTTATGGATAGTGCAATGGCTGAAACATTATCACAGTATATCATTAAAGATTAATATAAAGGAATATAAACATCACAGAAGAGTTGTCGAATTCAAGCAAGTTCAGCAGCAGTGATTGCTAGAGCCATATACTCAGCTTCTGTGGAAGATCGAGAAATTGTATGTTGTTTCTTAGATGCCCAAGAAATAGAATTTGAACCAAGAAACACTACGAAACCTGAAGTTGATCTCCTATCATTTGGATTACCTGCTCAATTTGCATCACTATAAGATTGCAGATGCATTGGTCTTAGTTTGAAATGAATACCATAGGTAGATGTACCTTTAAGATATCAAATGATTCTTGTAACTGCAATCACATGAGAAACCATGAGATTGTGCATGAATTGACAAGCTTGATTTACTGAAAAATGTTATGTCAGGTCTTGTAAAAGTGAGGTACTGAAGTGCCCCAACAACATTTCTATATTGTTCAGGACTATGACAAGGCTTCCTATCATCTTTGAGTAGCCTATGATATGGTAGACATGGTGTAGTACATGGTTTAGAGTCCTGCAAATCCACTTTATCAATCAACTCATTGATATATTTTGTCTGTGAAACAAATAATCCTTCTGAGGTATAGCTAATCTACAATCCCAGAAAATAGTGCAATATAACCAAATCTTTCATTTCAAACTCTGTAGTGAGAGCTGTGATAACTTGGTTGATTAATTGAGAACTACTACATGTGAGAATTACATCATCAACGTATAGAAGCAATAAGACAGTTCATTTGGAAGATTGTTGCACAAACAAAAAAGGATTAGCTTGTGAAACTTGGAACCCCAAACTTGGTAAAAAAAAACCTGTAAATCTCTCATTCCGAGCTCTGGAGCTTGTTTTAGACCATATAATGACTTCTGAAGCTTGTAGACATAATTTGATGGGTGTGTTGATCTCTCAAACCCTGAAGGTTATGCCATATAGACTTCTTCTTGAAGTATGCCATATAGAAGGACATTTTTTTACATCTAATTACCTAAGAGACCATTTGAATTGAGCAGCTAATGCAAAGATCAACCTTATTGTTGTAAGTTTTACCACATGACTGAATGTTTCCAAGTAATCTATACCCTCATCTTGGCTATATCCTTTTGCCACAAGTCTTGCCTTATACCTTGCCATAGACCCATCTGCATTTTTCTTTATTTTATATATCCATTTGCATCAAATTAGGTTCTTATTAGGTGGTAATAGTATTAAAGACCATGTCTTCTAGGAATGAAGGGCAGCTATTTCCTCTTTCATTGCATGCTGCCATTTTGAAACTTTTAATGCAGCTTTGAAGGTCTTGGGTTCTGAAGTGACAATTGGAGAGAAAGCTTCTTTTTTTTTAACACCTTATTCTTAGATCTTATTGGCATGAGATGTACATTCATTGGAATTGGCAAGACTACACTTAGTTGCTCATGTTGAAAATCAGGATCCATAAGGATAGGGTGATGTGTACTAGGGCTGGTTGGTGACAACTAATGTAATTGAGGTTGACAGGGTATGTGTGATGTAATGTTATCATATGCAAGTGAAGAAACAAACTCTAGAGCACTAGATGCAACTGTTTCCAAGGAATCTGAGGCTCTGGATGCAAACAAGGATTCCGAGTCATTAGATGAATGCATAGTCAAATACTCTGTGGTATGAGATGAGAGTGAATGAGATGAGGGTGATAATGCTTGATTTGTTAATGTGATGATTGGAGCTAAATGACTTGGTGAATGTAGTTGTGAAAAAGTTGAAGTACTTGATGGATGCAATTGTGATGATGCAGATGACAGTGTTGATTTTTGAGACAAGCTAGAATTTGAGTATGGAAAGCTAGTTTCATCAAACAAGACATGTCTAGATACATGAAGTTTACCGGTAGCAACATCTAGACATATAAAACCCTTATATTGGCCTGTCCTATATAAAACACAAGTTGCTGTTTTGGGTTGAAGTTTAGATGTATTGTAAGGTTTTAATAGAGGAAAACATGCACAACCAAAGACCCTTAAATGTTTAATCTTAGGAATTGTATTGTATAACTTTTGATAAGCATGTATCTAGTGATGCAGAAAAACAGATAAAGCGAGAAAGAGATAGAAAGAGAGAGAGGGAGAGAGATTTGTAGCTGGAAATACTTTCTTGATTGATTACACAATGGATGACAGTGATCACCTATATAGGTGTTGCTGTTACAAGACTTGCAGATCAAGTTACTCTAACCTCCTCCTTATACCAACTAACTATATCTCTAACAAATCTTATCAAAACATATTCCAACTAACTACATATAACAGCCTATTTAATCTCTTGACAAGTGGCGTTGATCTGACCGTTGATTACCTTCTCCCTTGGATCATAATTTTGTATTTCATCATGCTTACAGGTAAATCATATAATCCTTTATAAAAAATGTTCTTCTTACTACATATTTGTACTATCTCTTTAATAGAGATGAGATCAATATTTGTTCGTGGACCGTACATCTATTAAATATATGGTACAAATGATAATACAAATATTTAGTAAATGTAGCATTACTTAATACTTATACTTCTTTTTCTGCAATCAGACTTTGTTCCTGATGAACAACTTATTCAATCCAAATAGCATTATACAAAACGAATTACTAAACCTTAGCATCTTGGGCTGGATAAGTACATGCCAGCAGCTGCTCATCATGTTGGAACTTAGCCATGTCTTCCTCCTTCAAATTCACCCATGCTTCAATCCCACCACTCGACGCAGCATCAATGAAACCAACCAGGTTCTTAAATGGAAAGCTGGCCGACCCGACCCACACAGGCTTGCCCCACCCGAAGTCCGTCTCATAAAGTGGGAACCTGCACAGGCTGGTAAAGCTAAACGACGCTACTTCACCCTTCATAAACTCCTCCACTCGCTGCTTCAAAAACTCCAAGAGCTCGTTGCCCTCTTTGATTTTGGCAATGTAATCCCCGTCGATTGTCATTATTGCCTCCCTCATCTGGCGCACGATCCCGTAACACGTGTCCTCTCCCTCGTCAAACGACGGCGAGGACATGACAAACCGGCTCACGTTCCCGAAATGGTATTCGGGCAGTGGTGGGTCCATCCTCGTCCGCAAGTTAACGGTGTGAAGCACTCTGTAAAGAGTGTTGGGGTTCGGCTTTCCTTGAGTGGAGGCTATAAATCGGGCCCATAGAAATGCTGACAAGGCCTCAATCCGACTTGGCTTTATCTCATCGGCTTTATTATCTGCATATTTTGACCTAAGAGAAGCAATCGTGGAAGCACTGAAAACAAACCTTTTTGTGACGATTTTTTCTCTAGCGATCCCGGTGCTTGGTTTAAATCCTGATAGGCTTCTAGGTGGAAAGAGCGTGGCCAAATCAAAAATTGGAGGACTGACTGTACTATTTTTAATGTTGCAATCTCCACGAGATATCGACGCCCAACTGTTGAGGAACGTGATGAATGCCAATGCATCGGCAACTTTGTGAGAAAAGCAAATTCCAATAGCCATGCCACCACAATCGAACATGTTGACTTGGATAGCAAGAACCAAGTCACCGACATTGTCTAGTTCACATGGGAGTAGTTTGTTGAGCTGGTTTGGGTCCGGTTCGGATATGACATTGGAAAGTGGGGACCTCACTCGGGCTTGGACGTAAGGCACACCTTGGTCGTTGCAATCGATGAAGGCATTTTCAATAACACGTCCAGCCAACGGATAATATTGTGTCAAGGTCTCAGATAAAGATTGTTTTACCCTATCTGAATAAGTTCTTGCATCATTGACATGATTATTATTGTAGAAAAAGATCATAGGCATGAAAATGTGTGTTGCGATTTGGTCGAGAAAAGAAAACTCATGCTTACAAAGATGGGGTGGGGTTGGCATAGAAGGCTTAATGTAAGCTCTCTCAATCACTTCAATCTTCATCTTGTAAGGATAATATTGTTGAGAAAAGAGAATGCAATTTGCTTTGATATGTGGAAGATTAGTTGTATATATAGCAAATGGCAGCAGATGGTGTCGTAGATTATTGTCTTAGGGAGTGTTACATTTATAGTGCTCGTCAGCTCGATTGGTCCCTAGCCAGTAGGCCCTCTTCTTATCTTATTAAAGCGTTGCATGCAATATGGAGGTGTTTAGTTTTCTTCAAAGCTAAAAATGAAGTTAAGGTTTCAATGCTTTTGGCCCAAGAAATTAATAAAAAGTTGAATCTAAGATGGAGCCTGTGGATAAAAAGATAGTCCCAATCTCTCTACTTCTACAGATTTTTTAATGTGTCCAGAACACGGGACGGTGTACATCTTATGTCATTATATAAGTGGAAGAAATTTTTTTTTCAAGTGTCCTTCTACTTATGTAATGACTTATGTAATGATATATGGTATATGTGCTCATGTTTGGACAGTGAAAATCTCTACTCTACTTGATGCATGCCGGTTAAAAACACTTGATTAGGAGGCGGAGGCTTTGAAGACTTCTGTTTGTATGGAGATTTCAAAGTATCCTGGATGCTACTGATCATGTAGAGTTATATCAAATGAATCTATGCATGAGTAAATACAAATTAAAAAAATGAACTTCTGGGTTTTGACACGGTTTGTCATAATAAGACTCCAAAAAGAAGTGGACATTAAGGTTGGTGCGCTTTGACTTTACGCCGCCGTGGCAGATAAAGGATGGCGATTTGTATGGAATTATGGTTTGGCCATCTTAATTTTGGAAAATGATACTCGTCGGCTTTTTTTTATAGAAAAACTAATGAAAAGAGCTTGAAAACTTTGAGTTTTAACGATCAGGGCAAAATAAAGGATAAAGTGAATAGTATTAGGATTGACTTTTTAGTGTAAAAATATGGTTTTTAGTTAAAGAGAACAATAACGAGAGCTTTTCGTTAAAATTCCTTTTTTTTTTTCTAGGGATCCAGAGGATCTCGTGATCTTGGTCGTTTATCATATATCGTGCGGTCAGTTTTCGTTAGGTATTATTTATATTTAATTTTAAATTTTAAATGATTTCTGACCGCACGATGTATGATGAACGGCCACGATCATGGGATCCCTTGGATCCCCAAGAAAAGGATCTGGCAAGGAGCCTTTTCCCTTAATTTTTGTAATGGAATATCATGTAATCAAATTTGAATGTAGGAGCAAATTCCAACCGATATATCAATCCTATGTGGATTGATATATGAGTTTTCATATGTCAAATTTGACATATGAGAAAATGTGATGTCAAATAATTTTTAATTATTTTATTGTGTGGATCCCATTAATGCACTAATTATAGATTTTGAAAATTTATTTTAATTGATTTCTTTTTAAAATTGGTCCTACAAATATTATTTATAACAAAAAAATAAATCGGTTGGAAAAAGAGAAAATCTGACATTGCCACGTCAATCATCAAATTAACATTTGATGTTTATCTTTTAACATCTCATTCGGAGATGCACTTATGCTTCAAAGTTTACATTGACTTTCTGTGTTTGTGTTACTTGGATAATTACACCATCGATAACTTGTATAATTGAACTAATCATTGCAATGTATTATGTACATACGTAATTTTTGTCAAGGTTCTAAAAAACGCTGGGAACTAGTCGAGTGGCGGGCTGGCGCCTAGGGTCTAGGCGGCTAGGCGGGCTGGCGCCTAGCGTCTAGGCGGCTAGGCGGGCTGGCGCCTAGCGTCTAGGCGGCTAGGCAGGGTCTAGGCGGATTTAGGTAAATTTCTTGTATATCTTGCAAATAAGTGCATATTGACACTTACAAAAATAATATATATATATATAGGTAAATTTCTTGTTATTTTTTTAAAAGAATAATATATATATATATATATATAATTTTGTAACTTAAGATTTTTAGTATATAATATGGTTTGGTGTTTAAAAAAATAATACAACATAAAAAATAAAAATAAAAAAGAATGAAAAAAAAAACCCATGAGCCCTCCACCTCTCCCACATCACCCCAATCAATGGAACCCAAATCGAAAGATTCACTCTACCTCTCTTTCATTGTCCAAGATCTCAATCCCATGTCAAAGATTTAATAGTGCCAAAAAAAAAATCAATTATAATATTTAATGATAAGGTTAGTGGTGGTCAATGGCAATAAATATAGAAAAGTGGTGCACATTACAACACCTTTTTGACAGAGATGGATCATATGCCCTCTCATTTCTCATCCCCTTCTATCCCCTCATGTTTATGCGGTCACAGTTAAGCCACGTCAACATTTTATATTCTTATTACTTTTTGTCTTATTACCTCTATTAAAAAATTAATACAAAATGTTGACGTGGCTTAACTGTGACCGCACAAATAGGAGGGGATAGGAAGGGGATGGGAAGTGGGAGGGCAGACAATCCATCTCCCTTTTTTGACACTTTGGAAAACAAAAAAGCCCTTTATTTTGATTCTGTTTCCTTTTCCTCCTCTCTCACATCTTCTCTCCTATTTGGTTATTTTTCTGTTTCATCTTCCTCCTCTTTCCTCTATAAATTTCGTTCTTCTTCAAGTCTGGCTTCGCGAGAGCTTGAGTTGCAGATGTAAGTCTACTTAAACCAAATAGCATGATTTAGAGCGGTGCAGAAGACGATGATAAGAACTGTGTATTGAGCCGAAGAAGGGAGTTTGAAACAAAAGTTGCAGAACCAGCGGAGGAGGAAAACGATATTCAATCCGCCTAGACATGCCGCCTAGCACCGCTTAGAGTGTCTAGACTGCCTAAGGAGCGCCTAGACGACCGCCTAGCTCCCTCCCGATTTCTGTAAACGATTTGCCCTAAATCGCATTGGGCCTCCACCGCCCAGCGCCTAGGCAGCCGCCTAGAGCGATTTTTAGAACACTGATTTTTGTAAAACATTAACAATAACATAATTGAACACCTTAGTTTTGGGCTGTACTTTATTTTGTAGACATTTCTAAATAGAGAAGTGTTGAGAATGAATCTCACATTAATGGGATGAGGGATCTTGCATGAACGTTTAAGTAATTTTGTCCATTTTTCATATTGTTAATTGATTTTATGGTGGAACCTCAACTTTTCATGATATCAAAGCAGGATCTCCCATGTGTGAATTCTAACAGTCACACATGCTCCACGTCACCCGGCAGTGTTGTCTGTGTGTTTGGCTTGAAAAATCGTCGCGTGTGAGGATGCGTGTTGAGAATGAATTTCACATTGATGCAAGGATGGACCCTACATGAGTTTATAAGTAAATTAAACCACTCTCCATATTGTCAATTGATTTTATAAAAAACCTTAACTTTCTTCGAGGGTTGATCAACCCTAAGTTCTAATCTTTCCTCCCATCACACTAATATGCACTTTGAATCTCTTTAATGAGTTGGTAAACTTAATACATACTTTGATTAGGAACAATCGGGATTCAGATCCTTAAATTGAGTGTACAAATGTATGAGTATTATTATAATTGTCTACGCAATTTAGAAACGTACGAGCATACAATCTTAACCAATTTTATTTTTACACCGAGGAAGATGGATAGCACTCACTGTCAAGAAATTGAATAAGGGAGATTATATTTACACGAACCAGGATCCTCTCCGGATCCATTTCCTAGAGATCCTGGGGATTACACAATCCTATTCGTTCATCGTATATCGTGCGGTCAAAAATTATTTAAAATTTAAGATTTGAAATTCAAAAATAAATAGCACCTAACGAAAACTGACCGCACGATATAAAATAAACGGACAAGATTACGGGATCCTTAGGATCCCTATGGAAGGATCCGGCGAGGATCCTGGTTCATATTTACACATCCTAAATTACTTCTCCTATACCTTTTTAATTTTTTAATATTTTTCTATCAAGTGTTAGTAGTGTGTAGAAAATATTAAAAAATTAAAAGAGTGTGGGATAAGTAATTTGAGGTGTGTGAATATAATCCCTCATTGAATAATTCAAAACCTTGCACACACAGCCATTGACCAAAACCAACCATAAATATTAAAGGGAATTGTTATTAGCACTCCAAAAATCTCATTTTACACTCCTCACAAGTGTATTTTTCTTTCTAATTATAGAAAGTTTGGAGTGCCAAATGTAATTTTTGGAGTGCTAATAACAATTCCCATATTATATTCTATGACCCAAAATTAAGGAAATATTCAAATAAAGAGTTTAGTTGGATAAAAAAATTCATCTAGAATAATCGTTGTGGAGCCTAAAATAATCCTAAAAATTCTAGAGGCAACACATAGACTTTTATTCAAGAAAGACAAGATTGCCCTCAATAAATGGGCAGGCTTCTCAGTTGCTCCCACGCGCAGCTCACATCCCTAGAGGTCTCAGCAGCTGAATACGACTGCCCACAGCTCACCAGCCATTGACAAGAAATTAAAGATAAGGATTAATTACCCAAATCCTATCTTTAATACATTACCATTTGAAGATTGACTCCAATCAAGTAAGTAATCATAATCTAAATCAATTAGGGATAATCACTCCATTATTTCAAGATATTATTTCCTATTAAATATCTTCGGAATATTTAGAGAATATCTCTCCATTAAACATTATGGTCGGCCCTATCCCTATAAATACCTCATATTCTACCAAATTTTCAGAGCTTTTGCAACCCTAAAAAAGCCCTAAACACTTTACTCTCTCAGAAAAACTAACTTAGGCATCGGAGATCCGTTGACCAAACCCCCCCCACCTCATGGGCGGGTGAGGCTTAGATCTCTTATCAAAGGTGTTGATTATTTTGCAGGTGATTTTTCGTCAAGACTGAATACGGCGGAAATTTGCATCGACAATCGTCAGGACACAAATATCCTTTAATTGCTAGTCTCATCATTGTATGCAAAACTCCACCTAGTACTTAGCTTGAAGATGTTTATATGGCAAACGGTGACGTTCTTCTTTCCAGTTTTGTGGCTTTTTTTTTTTATGGTTTTTCAGAAACTAAGGATGTATATGATGTCTTTTTTTTTTTTAATAAAAAAATTATTATTATTAGGGAAGAATGTTCAAAACTATTACAACTATTTAAAAAGTTTCATACTCAGAATGTGTGATTGGAAGCTCAATATCATATCCACTAAGATATTGAACCACATACAATAAGCATGTATATAAATATCACTTGAAATCTACAACACATATGAGATCGATAAAAGGCCAAAACGTAATAGATTAAAGTAAATTTACAAAAACCTACCTAGGACCTTTCTGATCAGAAAATTATGTGAGATATTTCACAGTAAGAAACAAGCAGTACATATATTCAGGAATCAAAATATTACCATTTCCTCCAAAGACACTATTTTTTTCAAAATTGGGAGTTGAATTCCTTACCTGTGTAGGCCCCATTTTTGTTAAGATTACAGTTAGTAAATACTTGAATAATTTCCGGAATCCATCTTCTTATGTTGTAGGCATATCACAGCGTAATGCTTTTAGATTTTTACTTTTTTTAGCTAATGCTTACGGTTAATAATAAGTAAAGGGATCTAGCTCTGTAGACTTTATGCACGTACGGCCGCTATCAGAAACTCAGAGTCGCGTGATAATATTCAGAAGGTTCAACTAATATTATAAAACTCTATTTCATAGGATTAGGATTAACCCACCACTTTCATCAGTCCATGAGTTGAAGTTTACGTGTAAGAATGCGGACCAGAGTATAGGTTTCTATCTGGATCTTTTCTGTCAGGATCCCTTCATTCTATCTGTTCATCTGTCATATTACAATAAAAAATTATTTAAAATTAAACACAAATAATACTTGATGATAACTATCCAAACGATATGATGAATAGATGCAATAAAATGACCTCGCGATCCTTACAAAGAGAATTTAAAAAAGGGAGGCAGATTGTCTGCCCTCTCCATTCCCACCTCGATTATGCGGTCATAGTTAAGTCCCGTCACCATTTTATATTGATTTTTTTATAGAGATAATAAGATAAAAAATATTAAGGCTATAAAATATTAACGTGACTTGACCGTGACCGCTTAAATAAAAGGTGATGAGGAGGGCAGACAAATAAGAGGGCAGATAATCTGCCTCCTTAAAAAAGATCCCCATCCATTTCAAAACTTGTATTAATAACGGCGTTGTCAAGGGTCACCTCATAAGTGCGCATCAACCATATAAAGGTACTCATCAACCACATTAAGTGCTTAGATGAGTTCATCCATGACGCCTGACAAAAGGTCAAATCCCTAATTACACAGTATGTCCCTACCGATAGCAAATACCCAACCAGAAACCATTAATGAAAGAACCGTCTCGAAAACCAGGCACATTATTTTCAAGTTACAATTGCATAAGGATGTGTAAATGCTGCAAGTGTTTGCTTGAGCATTTGGATAACTTGTATTCATATTAGACTCATCTCAATGGTTAGTTAGATCCGCTTAAACTTTTGGGTTAAATTCTAAAATTTAAGTAAATTTAACCCATAATTTAGGCTAGGTTTAAAGACTGGCTTACCAAAATTTAGGTTTTAAACTAATTAAATTCTTCTTCAATGATTGGGTCTACAATAAGTTGTGGGTTAAACATAAAATTTTAAATTTGTAAATATATTAAATTCAACGGCTGAGATCGAATATGATCAAATCTAATAGTAAAAAAAAAATCTAACGGTCCAAAATTAAATCTAATGGCTAAAGCAAATAAAAAATATTTAAATCATAATTCACCCAAAAATTCTATAAATACATATTTTATAAGGCTGGTTTAGTAAATTTTCAACTTCGGATTCCAAATATTTTTTGGTTAACATATTCATAAAAATAAATTATGATAATCTACATAAATTTTATTTTGAAAAAAGTTACCTAAAAAAATTAGTCTAAATTCATTCTTTATACTCTCACACTCAAATTTTAATCTAGAACCATTAGAGTAAAAAAAAAACTATTTCTATGTTAAAATCTGAATTTTCTTAGTTAAAAATGTTAAATTTTAACCCTAAAAAATTGAAGATGATCATAAAAATGAATAAATATTTCTAGCTAGCTAGTGATTAACGGCTTCATTCAAGTCATTGGGGGTTGTTTAGTGGTGAGAATAGATTGGGTGACGAATAAAAGTAGATTACGTCTAGGATTTAAGACCCTTCAAAATATTAATAAAAAAAAAATTAACTGGGGTTAATGTCGGATTTGAAACCCTTCAATATAAACAAAAATAATAATTGTTAACGGTTTTATTACCAACTACTAATGTCATATCTGATCGTGCAGGTCACTTCGCGAATACGATGTATTTGAAGTTTATCCATTTATTCAAGTCTTTGGCGTTGAAATTAATAATGAAAGGATTAATTAAAGAGAGCTTTTATAGAAAAAGAAATTGGACTAAGTTTATTTTAATAAAAAATCATACTATAACTAATTTATTAATGAAAAATTCTTAAATTTTAATAAAAAGAACAAAGAAACTTAAATTTTAATGAAAATGACACAATTTTAATATAATTTTTTTTTAAAAAAAAAAGACCTGACGCGCAAGACCTGTGGGTCCATCACACACTCTGTTTATGAAACTGAACACTGTTTATGAAACTGAACACTGTTTATGAAATTGAACGGCACTACACTATTTATTGGTCTAGGTTTCTAAATAGTATCTAGTTCTTGGTCATGTTTTCATAAATAGTGCTTAGTTTTTAGATCTAGTTTTATAAATAGTGTATAGTAATTGGTACATTTTCATAAATAGTATCTCTTTCTTGGTCCAGTTTCATAAATAGTGTCTAGTTATTGATCCAGTTTTGTAAATAGTCCCTAGTTTCTTGGTCCAGTTTCATAAATAGTATCTAATTTTTTGTCCAGTTTCATAAATAGTGTATAGTCCAGTTTCATAAATAGTTTCCACCTATTGGTTTAGTTTTAGAAATTGTGTCTAACTCTTTGGTTTCGTTTCATAAATAATATCTACTTATTGGTCTAGTTTCATAAATAATGTCTACTTATTGGTTTAGTTTCATAAATAGTGTCTACTTATTGGTCAAGCTTTATAAATAGTGTCTAATTCTTTGTTCAGTTTCATAAGGTTTGACACTTAAACTATTTTTTGTCCTGTAAAAGCATCCATTGCGTCGAAAACGATGAATCCAGAAGTGATCATTTAGGTCAAAACCTTGAGAAGATTATGTCCTCAGTAATTATATTTAAAAAGTTATTTTCAATTACCAAATTAAAATTCCTTCACATTTTTTACTTACCTACAATAATTAAATGTAGCTTACCATCCAATTTCTTTAGCTTGGGTGTCACCTTGGAGAAATTTTTCCTTATGGCCGTAACACAAGTGGTACACCACGTGTTATTATGTAATTGGTGGGAAATTTTATTTCTTATGTTATTAATTTTTTAACATAAGAATCTCATCACTTGTATAGAGACACGTGATGCACCACCCTGTATTCCGGACACATTGAAAATTCTCTTATCATCTTGACTACTATTAAGAAACAACACCACAAAAATAAGTAACCTTGCCTCAAGAATTTAAGTGTTTATATATATATATATATATATATATATATATATATATTGCTTAAGGAGAGGGATCACTAATTTTTCAAAAAAATGGGGACACGCTCCCCACCGTTGGATTTAACTTTAATGAAATTGTGTGGCCTGTGTTTTAATCTTAACCACACAATTTCATTAAAATCAATCTAACGATGGAGAGTGTGCCCCCATTTTTTTTGAAAAAATGAGAATCCCTCCCCTTAAGCTCTCTGTATATATATAATTTATAATATATACCATCTTCAACTCCATATCAACGACTTTTTAATCAGATGTAGTACTTCGCATTTCCATTTAGTATAGAGCACTATTGGTGCAAGATTAAGCAGTCCAAATAACTGTTGATCAAAAAGTAAATAATTAATAGTCAACAATATTAATATTACCGATCGATCTGTAAAATATCAAAAAGAAATGCTTACATCAACGGGGAGGTCTTCGGGTGAGATGTAATTTATAAGAAGTTTACGTGGTCAACTCCGTTCTTCTAGACTATGATTCAAAAAAATTACGGTCACTTATCGTTCAATCTTAATTTATTTGTGAAAAATCTTTTAACTTTTATTGTTGTACTTTTTCATTTACTGTTCAATTAAGAGCAAACGGTAAATAATTATAATTTTTCAGACTTAGAAAAACAAGACTGTATTTAGAAGGAAGTGCATGGTCTTGGTTAGAACTTACCACTGAGCTCGTCGCCATTTGAACGCTGCTGATTGTTTTTTTTTTTTTTTTTTTTTTTGGAAACGAACGCTGCTGATTTTTTTTTTTTTTTTTTTGTCAACCAAAAAAAGTTGGGTCTTTTTTTCCTTTTCTGCATCTCTTTTCTTATATTGTCGCTGAGCCGGAGCGTAAAACAACGAAAGTAGCAAGAGACCGTGGGCTAGACCCATATATTAGTGCCCCAACCCTTTTGAATCGTCCAACTATCTGAGACTGAGACCCATACAGTAGTGCCTTCACACGTTGTATACCTGGTATCTCTGAATATATGTATTTTGTTAGTATTTTCAGCTCCTTTTTTCTCTATTGACAAGACAGCAAATTGCTTTTTTATTTTTACAATTTTTATGTGCTTTTTTGACAAGACAACACATCGCTTTTTTTTTACAATTTTTCGGTGTATTGATGAGGAAACGAAAGTCGTTTGTAGATGCAATTGATTCAAGTTTATCTGATCGACCCAAAAAAACCAGCTCTTAAATTTTTTCTATTTAATCTAGAACACAGCAATAGTTGGCAAATGTTAGTGACAAGACAAAACTAATATTACAATTCGACGAAAGATAATGTTTTTCATTCCATCACATATGGCTAAAACGGACTTCGATTGTCTGCCCTTCTCATCCCATACTTTTTCTATCTTCTCCTATTTCTGTGATTACGGTTAAGCCACGTCAACATTTTATATTTCCATTGCTTTTTATTTTATTCTTTCTATAAAAAAAATCAATATAAAATGTTGACGTAACTTAACCGTGACCACAGAAATAGAAGGGGATGAGAAGGGAATGGGATGAAGGAGGGTAGACAATCCAGGTCTGGCTAAAACCTGCACCCTCTTTTGGAGAATACACATATCTCATTTTTTTACAAATAAATTATCTTCATTGGTTAAATTTTATAATTAAAATGGTTTATTTTCTTGATTTTTACCTGAAGATCATTAATATAAAATAAAATCTTTCAATTTTTATTTGAAAATCATCAATATAAAAAAATCATTCAAAATTGCGGATCATTTAGCTATTCAAAATACCCTTATCTCCATCCGGAATTCACTTTTTCTACCTAAAATACCCTTATCTCCTTCAACCTTTTACCTCTATCTCTGCTTCATTATGTCGAAGGAAGATCATGCAACTTTTATCATGATTATGCAGGATTCATGACTAATATCAAGACTATTTCTATAGAATCAGTTTTGAAACTATATGTAAAATCAGTTTAATTGTATCCTTTATTACTATAATCAGTTCAACCCATCTTTGACTATTTTTGCAAAATCAGTTCAACAAGTCATCGACCATCTTTGCAGAATCAGTTCAACCCGTCATCGACCATATTTGCAAAATCAGTTCAATCAGTTATCAACCATTTTTGCAGAATTAGTTCAGCCCATCTTCTACCATTTTTTCAGAATCAGTTTAACCCGTCTTGGCATCTTCGACTATTTTTGCAGAATCAGTTCAATTAATCACAAACCATTTTTGCAGAACCATTTCGACTCGTCCTTTACCATTTGTTGCAAAATCTGTTCAACCCATCTCTTACCATTTTTACAGAGTTAGTTCAACCCGTCTTCGACCATTTTTGCAGAATCAGTTCAATCAGTCCTCGACATTTTTGCATAATCAGTTTAACCTGTATTCGACTATTTTTGTAGAATCAACTCAACCCGTACTCGACCATTTTTTTCATAATCAGTTCAACCCGTCTTCAACCATTTTTGCATAATTTTAAAATTCTAAAAAAAAAAAAAAAAATTTGGAGGTCCTTAGAGTTGTTGTTTCCTGTTGTCTGGGGTGTTCCACCACATTCCTTTGTTTGAATTTGATTAATTTTTTTTTAAAGAGAAATGAAAACGAAAAGGCTATATAAGAACGAAGTAGGGGCAAAAAGAGAATCCACTTAATAAAATTGTTCAACAGCAACAACAATAAGGGAGGGGAAGGAAAGTTTTTTCCTTCCTTGCAGTTTCTCAACATTAATAACCCACTTATCAACTTGCTTCAATAAGTCTTCTTGTGCATTCTTCTTCTTTGCTAACAAAGCTTTTTGTTTTCTTGGTATTCTAAAATAAATTTGTTAAAAATATTTTTTGGTGCTAAAATGTAAAAGTAGGCTATCAGATGAGTAGAGAGAGAAGGAAAAATCAGGGCAATATTTATAGAAGAGAAGGGGAATAAAAGATGAATGAGATAGAACTGTGAAAAGACTTTACCACTATAAAGATAATTTCCGAAACTTCAACTCTAGAGAAAAAAAGGGAGTAATGTGACAACCCATCCCTAATTTTACGATTTTATTAATTTAAAAAAAAGAGAATTGACGAAAATGCCCCTAGAGGTAAGGATTTTGACTTCCGTTGACCATCATTTAGAGAGACATATGACTCATTTTAGCGTATTTGCGTAGTACGCAATAACACAAACGCGTGGACACAAGCAGAATCGAATTTGGAGCTATTATGGAGATTTTACGAATTTACAAATGTGAAGGGTGAATTGGTAATTTCATGTTTAGAGAGATTTTGCATTGTTTTGTGATACACGTGGGGCCCACACCCCACTCTTGTCATGTCCCATGTCCTCACCCTCCAGAGATCTCAATCTCTTTCTCATTGTTTTTTCTTATTTCAAACTCTCTCACACTAAGACTCTCTCTCTCTCTCACTTTCTATCTCATATTTCACTCCTCATTTCTCCTTCATTCCTCTGTTTTACAGAGACTAGCAAAACTCAGCCACTCTGGCGATATCTCTTGTCATAGTGCCACCACTCACCACGACAACGAGATGACATCCTTATCGTGTCTCATTCTCTGCCGCTTACTCCACCTCACCTCACCTATTCTCGGCCCTCTTTGCAAGCGCAGAGAAACTACACCACCATCATCCTTGTCGTTCCGACGAGCACACCACCATGAACTCAGAGTTGTCACGACTACTAACCCGGGATCAACATCATCGAATTGGAACTTGCATTGTGCAATGGCCATCGCCACTGTTCATACTGATCTCTAACGAGTTTTCGTCGATTTTGACCAAGGTAGACCTCGGGAACACTCTCATTCGCTTCCTTTTCAATGTTTGTGGAAGATCTTAGGGTTTTGCACTTATTTTGGTAGGGTTTGGAAACTATAGAAACAAAGGGGAGACCTTCCCCAGTTTTCTGGAAAAGCAAAATCGTGGCCATCCGGCCACTTTCAAGATGTTTTTCCGACCGTCCCAGACCACGATTTGTCCCCGTGATGGTATGATTGTACTCTCCTCATTACAAGCTTCACTTACATAGGTAGAACACTGAAAATGGTTAGCTTTTGAGCTAGAAATTAGCCCTGAAAATCAAGGGAAAAACCTACAAAACTGCAATAAATCGAGAGGGAGGCGAGTACTGTTGTACTCGCGGCGTGTGAGGTGCGTGTAGTGGCAGCGCGTAGAGGAATCTGAGGTCTCTCCATAGGTTTTTCGACGTACCGGGTCTGATTCAGCCCTCCGTTTTCTGAAATTTCATCGTTTTAAAATGGTTCCTTTATTAATCGTAGTTTACATGAAGTTTACATGAATGGTCTCGTTTCTAGGTGAAACGCATCGCAAGGATCTTCGATGCCCGTAAAGCAGGTTCGACTTGACGACATGATTTGTGAGTTGGTATTTTCTTTGATATATATATATATATATATGTTTAGTTTCCATATATACATCTAATAATGAACTTTCTTTATGACTACCATAATTAAATTAACGTTTATGGTAAATGACGTAATGATGAGAATTAGTAAGTCGTTATAAATCGTATGGGATGCTTTAGCTAATTTTACGGCTATGAATAATGTGATGTTGACTAGAGTTATCGAATCACTATGGTATTACTATGTTTATATTATTTGCTCATCGTTTGCTTCACCGATATTGGTACTCGCTCGAACCAGGGCCAGTCTTTCACGTGTGTGTGCATATTACACCGTACGCTCACTTTGGATCCATTGTAGGTGCCAGTCTTGTCCTAGATTGCTATAGGTAATTAGGACTCGTATGTGTTACGCATAACAACAGTCTTCACGTGATTGTAGTACTAGAGCGTATATTATTATTACACCCAATCCTGTTCATGTCAGAATACCTCTGCATGAACTTATATGTCAGCACGTGTCGATAAGCACTCGATTTAAGATGTTTGCTTATGCGAGATTATGTTGATTACGGACATCATGCGTTTACTTATGAAATATTATGCTGTATTGAATCTTGAGATATTGCAGGTTATGGTAAGTACCTTCTTATTATACGTAGTATGTATATTTTGGAAATTATACTTGTTTTACAGTGAGTGGTTATTATGTTTTCGAAAAAGGTTTTTACAAAACTTTATTTTTAGGCCCACTCACCCTTGTTTTTCGCCCCTCCAGATTCTAGTGGTTGAGCCTTCGTGTTGACAAGGATTTCTGGCAAACTGTTGTTGTGGGAATACTACCGACGGTGTAATTCCTCTTTTACCTTTATTGAACTTTACTTATGCTCTGACATCACGTGTGAATTGGGTTCTTTCCCACTCATAAGCACACTCTTATAATTAGGTACTTTTAGGTTTAAATTTATTCACATGTTCCACTACACTACACCTTATGGCTTCGTCACCTTCCTGGTGTCGGCCAACATAGCTCGATTCGAAGTCCAAGCGCACATTCCAGGTCGGGGTGTCTCAGTTTGGTATTAGAACATAAGTTTGGGCAGTATTAGATTCATCACACATGATGTAAGCATTCTTGGTTCTTGAACCTAATTATCGAATCTTGCCACCTTGTTGAGCACGAAAAATGTGTTAACTTTTTCTAAGTTTTGATTGACTTAGACGACTTATTGACATTCTAGAACCTCGTTTTGGCGGACGCTTTTAGACTTTAAATGAAGAAATCACCGGCCCAGGAAAATCCCGCTTTGGAGACGAGTTTATGGCCCTAAAACAGGGCTAATATGTTGGTAATTATGTACCAGTGTAGATTCTTCAACCTATGCAATCATCATTACAAACCCTTTCGAGGTAGGAAACCAAAAATAGTTGATTCCTTGGCAGTACCCATTAATGTACCATCCATTAAAATTTCTACGAAGTTTACTTCGTCAAGATTCTAGAATTGTCTTGAGCGACTACCTAGTGCTAAAATGGTAGCACTTGACGGAAGAACATCTAGGGGATAGCCACTTTTGGTCCCCGATAGCACTAATCTTTTCAAACACACTAGTGATCATTCCAAATCTTCAGGAGAAAGATCATTTCCCATTTAAGTCTATTCTAAAGTAGATTATTAGAAAATTCTTTTTTTTTTTCAGCTTTAGGACGTTCCAACCAATACTGGTTTCCCGAATTTCTTTTGTTAATTTACTCGTTATTTCGACGAGCATAGGCACATGTGTACTAGTTGTTATAACTATAGTCAGTATAAATCCCCGAAGTAGTAAGTATTTTCCTTAGAATTAATGAAACCACCTCACATGACCAGTTCTTTACCAATCATCTGAAAACATCTACTCGAGCGGGCTCTAACCCGTAATTAGCCTATGGTGGAGCTACTAATTGACAATATTGTTTGATATCCAGAAACTGTCAACCAGTATTCATGGGGTATGATTTTTGATACTGGACACATGTACTAATATCTGGGAGTGATAGCCTTATGCTAGAATGCCGGTTCACAGTTTCAGGGTAGCGAACAATATCAAGATATCATATGTGTGTTAATTAGCGGCGTGACTAATAGATCGATTAATAGTGACTACCTGAGCCGAAGAAACGTAGGAGCAAGCTTTGTATTAGGACAGTAAACTCATGGTTGTTTTTACGTTATCACCTATCTAGATAAACAAAACTTCTTTAACTAGCCACCATTTCGATCATTTCCACATGTAGACAATAGAATCGAAGTACGAGTTAATTTCTCACCGTTAGAGAGAATTGAGTATCGAGAAAGATTTGAAGACCTATTGGCATGTGGCATAGTGAAATGAAGTAGTATGGTACGTTCGAGGATGTATATCTCTGGCATTATTTCTCCAAATTTTACCTGGGATATCACCAAATGGTAAAGTGAAGTACACTATCGATCCACTTTCTGGTACTACACTAGTTTTCCTTGCATTTTTTTCGAACAAGTCCTACATTATTGAGAGAACCTAGTTACTAAAGCATATCTATTAGGAATTTACCCAACCAAACACTTTATCTAGGGAATCTCAAACCTATTCGCAAAGGCGCAAGGCCGAACCTTAGGATCGTAGCTACACTTTAGCGACTCAGTCAGATGACGACGAAAAAACCGTTAGCCCCTACTTCAAGTTGATGGTCTATTCGGCTAACTTTTAGAACCCGAGTTTTCTTCCATATCCTAACAAAATTGTAGTAGCTTTGTTGACGACTTTCTTGCCTACTCCAGCAACGAAATCTATTCTCTATACATCGACAGTTAGCTTTACACCAAATCCCTAAAAAATTACCATTGTTTAGTTGGTACTTTTCTTGGGAGACATGATCTTAGCAGATGACATCCTTGTCAAGTTTCAAAGGTTGTAGCGGAAGAAAGTTGAAATTCTCACAAAGTGTTGTGAAATGTGGGATATTCTTGGTCTTGTCAATTTTATCGACAATTTATTAGCTATTTTTTGGCTATGGTGTTTTTCTTCACATATCAACCGAGGAAAGTTAGGTTAGTTGTGATGTTGATTATGAATAAAGTTTTTGACAATCGAAGTGTTGTCTCACCTTACCTTTGTTTTACACCTTTCGATGACATTAAGAATTTCGAAATCCACAATGTTTTCTTTGAATGTTTTGGCTAGGTAGATGCTACATGATGGAGTGTCGCTTATTTTTCCCAACGGTTAGAACCGTTCAAAATGAACCATCTCACTCATGACCTAAAGTCAATAGTTATCATCTTCACTCGAAAATCGGATGGCACTTTTCTATGGAGAAACGTGTCCAGAATCTTTACCAACCTTAAACTTCTTAAATACATCTTCATTTGAAATGAGTTTAATTTTTGACAGCGACAATGGAAAAACCAAATCGACGTCTACAATTGCACCATCGTGTATCACCCCGGTTGTGTAAATGTAATTACTATTAGAACAGGTAAAAGACATGTATACCCTTGCACACCTTCAGCTTGTCTTATCTCATTTCAGTTTGAATTCACGGGTATATGGCATTACCTACAAACCATTAAGAAATCGTTCAAATGGTTATAATCACTTCCTGTATCCAAATGGATATGGGGAAATATCACCATAAGCTCTCAGTATGAGTTATCTTGCACGTGTGAAGATTATGGTGATGTTTTGGTGATTATAAATCAACTTGACAAATCAACTCACTTTCCATTGGTCCAGAGGGACTACATTTTTGACCACCTGGTAAAATTACTCATACTTGAACTTACCATATTTTATGGCGTTTTGAACAACATCTACTTTGATTATGATTCCATATTCACCTTTTGTGCTGGAAGACATTCCAATCAACCTTAGGTACGTGTGTACCCTATTGCACTTCGTACTAATTTTGAAGCAGACAGATCTGGGAATCGCTTGAACATTTAAATTTTAGTTGTGACCATTAATTCCTCAATCACCCAACATATACTCGGTTAATCGAACCTTTACCGTTGGTGATTGAAGATTTTGGAAGCTACTGTTGTAGCGAGATGTTATGCATTCAATCCAATTACCTTGTATTCTTGATTTGATGAACTTGTTTTGACCCTCAAATTCTTGAGTGTTCTTGTAGCCTTCTCGACATAGTTTTTGCTAAATCCGAGAGAAATTTACTATGAATCTGCTCGCTGAGACATTGTGAACCATATTGTTTAGGTACATTGGGTGACTGACGCTATTATATCTCACCGTGATACGTGTTTCACCTCCAAGTTTTTGACAGTTTCCTTGAAGACCATGTGTACTAACTTTATGGCAATACCACATTTCGCCCTCGGACTAATGGTTAATCTAAACGAATTATCTAGACCTTGGTGGACATGTTGCATTTATTCGTTCTACAGTTGTAGTATGATTATGACTTACACCTATCCTTGTTAGAGTTATGTGTAAACACGGTTACAATTTTCAATTTTGGTTATGGCACTGTTTAAGACGTTGTATGGAGACTTTATGCATAATATATGATTGACAGAAGAGTATTACGAACAAGTATTTGAATGATCGAGATTACGATATAGAAAATTTTATAATATTGATGATGTTGCCCGATAGGGTAGTGTGTGAGCACGATCAAGGCTTTGATCAGACGTCGTATGTGTATTTCCCAATGAGGGGCATGATGGTAATATTACACCCTCAGGAATTTGTTGCTTGCTTTTCGAGACAACAGTGAGTTGTCGATATCGCGGGCTGCAGACCGTAATATCGATAACTTATTCGTTGGATTCGTTAAAGAAGTTGACAAGTAGGTCTGTTTACGTTACTATCTTTATTTATTTATTTAATTATTGTTTGGGCCAGACTTAAAATACTACACCTCTATTCTCGAAGTATGTGGCGCAATGAGTGCGTAGGTGAAAAAATATTCTATGTTCAGATTTAACTTCAGTACACTTATTTTAACTTTACGTTATTATATATATTTATATATATATATATATGTATGTATGTATTTTGACGGGATGTTATTATACATATATAAATATTTTCGACTTTATGTATTTATAAAAAGTATTGTATTATAGTATTGTACTGAAGGAAAAGGGAAGTTAGAGTTTGGAGGCATGAAAGATGAATCATTGCAATCCGATCGCAATGGAATGACATTCTCTTTTATGCAACCGCTCTAACTTGATATCTTCTTTACATATTTATTTTTCTGTTGTCTTTTCACTATTTTTGTATAATAAATGATTTCAAATTTCGGGGATGAAATGTTTTTTAAGGTGGGTAGATTGTGACAACCCGTCCCTAATTTTACGATTTTATTAATTTTAAAAAAAGAGATTTGACGAAAATGCCCCTCGAGGTAAGGATTTTGACTTTCGTTGACCATCCTTTAGAGAGACGTATGACTCTTTTTTTACTGTATTTGCGTAGTACGCAACGATACAAATGCGTGGACACAAGCAGAATCGAATTTGGAGCTACTATGGAGATTTTACGGATTTACGAATGTGAAAGGCGAATTGGTAATTTCATATTTAGAGAGATTTTGTATTGTTTTGTGAGACACGTGGGGCCTACACCTCACTCCTGCCCTGTCCCGTATCCTCACCATCCAGAGATCTCAGTCTCCCTCATTATTTTTCTTATTTCAAACTCTTTCTCACTAAGACTCTCTTACTTTCCCTCATATTTCAATCCTCATTTCTCCCTCATTCCTCTTTTTTACAGACACCAGCAAAACTCAACCACTTCGACGAGATCTCTTGTCACAGTGCCACCACTCACCACGACGACGAGATGACACCCTCACCGTGAACTCAAACCTGTCACAACTACTAACTTGGGATCAACACCATCGAACTGGAACTCTCATTGTGCAGTGGCCATCGTCACTGTTCATGATGATCTCCGATGAGTTCTCGTCGATTCCAACCAAGGTAGGCCTCATGAGCACTCTCCTTCCCTTCCTTTTCGATGTTTATGGAAGATCTTGGGGTTTTACATTTGTTTTGGTAGGGTTTGGAGATTGTAGGACGAAAGGGAAACTTTCCCCAGTTTTCTGGAAAAGCAAAATCGTGGCCATCGGGCCACTTTCAAGATGTTTTTCCGACTGTCCCAGACCACGATTTGTCCCCGTGGTGGTATGATCATATTCTTCTCATTACAAGCATCACTTACATATGTAGAACACTGAAAATGGTTAGGTTTTGAGCTAAAAATTAGCCTGAAAATTGGGGAGAAAATCTGCAAAAATGCAGGAAATCGCGAGGGAGGCAAGTATTGTTGTACTTGCAACGCGTGAGGCGCGTATGGTGTCGGCACGTGCAGCCACCTAGTGGCGTAGTGTGGCAGCACGTGCGGCGATGCGTAGAGGAACCCGAGGTCCCTCCTTAGGTTTCTCGACGTGCCAGACCCAATTCTGCTTTCCGTTTTATGAAATTCCGTCATTTTAAAATAGTTCATTTATTAACCGTACTTTATACGAAATCGCATGACTACAGTAGTACGTTACATATTTACATGAATGGTCTTGTTTCTAGGTGAAACGCATTGCAAGGATCTTCGATGCCCATGAGGCGGTTCGACTCGACGACATGATTTGTGAGTGGGTCTTTTCTTTGATATATATATATATATATATATTTAGTTTCCATATATGCATTTAATAAGGAACTTTCTTTATGATTGCCATAATTAAATTAACGGTTATGGTAAATGACAAAACGATGAGAACTAGTAAGTCGTTATAAATCGTACGTGATGCTTTAGCTAAATTTATGGCTATGAATAATATGATGTTGAGTAGAGTTATCGAATCACTGTGGCTTGACTATGTTTATGTTATCTGCTCATCGTTTGCTGCACTAGTATTGGTACTTGCCCGGGCCAGAGCTAGTCTTTCATATGTATGTGCACATTGCACCGTACGCTCACTTTGCATCCATTGTAGGTGCCAGTCCTGTCCTAGATTGCTATAGGCAATTAGGACTCGAATGTGCTGTGCATGGTGCCAGTCTTCACGTGATTGTAGTATTGGAGCGTATATCATTGTTACACCCAGTCATGTTCATGTCAGAATACCTCTGCATGAACTCGTGTGTCAGCACGTGTTGGTGAGCACTCGATCTGAGATGTTTGCTTGTGCGATATTATGTTGATTACGGACATCATTTACTTATGAAATATCGTGCCGTATTGAATCTTGAGATATTGCAAGTTACGGTAAGTACCTTCTTACTATATGTAGTATGTATATTTTGGAAACTATACTTGTTTTACAACGAGGGGTTATTATGTTTTCGAAAAGGTTTTTACAAAACATTATTTTTAGGCCCACTCACCCTTGTTTTTCGCCCCTCCAGGTTCTAGTAGCTGAGCCTTTGTGTTGACGAGGATTTTTGGCAAATTGTTGTTGTGGGAATACTACCGACGGTATAATTCCTCTTTTACCTTTACTGTACTTTACTTATGCTTTGACATCACGTGTGAATTAGGTTCATTCCCGCTCACTAACGCACTCTTATAATTAGGCACTTTTAGGTTTAAATTTATTCACATGTTCCACTACACTACACCTTGTGGCTTCGTCACCTTCCTGGTGTCGGCCAGCACAACTTGATTCAGAGTCCAAGTGGACATTTTGGGTCGAGGTGTGTCAAATAATGTCATCTTCCACATATCTTAACTTTTGTCTCTCTTTGAAACATTTAAAAAGTGTTGATTTAGTATTAAAAGTGTATTTATGTGTTATTTTTCCTAAAAAATTCTCTCCACTAAAAAATAAAAAATTAAAAGAATAAAAGTTTTGTTCAAAACAATTTGCATATAAATAGATTAGTAACGAGCCATTATAGGAGTGAAGCACATGTAACATTGATTCCCATTTTTTAAGAAAAAATGAATAAGAGTAGTATTATATAAACTAACGATCCATGTACCTATGTATAGAGGGTTTAAACCCTAGGTTGAGGATCTATAAATTAATGTAGTTAATTAGGTAATTATCTTTTGTGATAGTGTTATTTACACATCTATTTTTACCTGTCACATACTCTTGTTAATTTTTTGTCATTGATCTTTTTCAATTCATTCGATCCAATGGTCGAAAATTAAAATTGATGTGTGAGAAGTAATAATAGGTATGTGGATTATATTACCCTTCTAAGATTAATTTTTAATAGAAAATTTAGTTTAGTTCAGTTGTTTTTAGTTCAGTTTTATTTTTTGTAGTTTAGTTCAATAAATAATTTCGTATTTTGAAATAAGTTAGTGGTCATTTTAAGCTAGTTAAAATATTGTTCTTTAATTAATTTTAGAAAAATTTCAATTTCTCACCAACTAAAATCACTACTTATTGTGAAATTTCTCTTTACTAAGTTGTGAGTATTATTTCTTTCTTTCCTTTTGATAAGTAGATAATACTTGCATCCCCGTCAGGTAAGAATTGCACATACATATATCACAGGCCTTACTTATAATATATATTCCCTATATAAATTTCATTTTCGAAAATTTTCAATTTGTTTATCTTACCTAAATGATTTTCAATTCGAATAATTTTTTTTAGAGATGGCCTTCAAATGAAAATTAAAAAATTGAATGGTTCCAGTTATATAATTTATTTGGCAATAAAATTTAGGCCAAATTTTTTTCATGATCTCTGTGGTGACATGCCACTTTCGATGCGACCCTTGTGGTGAAAAAGCTTTTAATTAAACTCTTGTGGTGGGCCTTGTTAGCAATTGAGGTCCAAATCCAAATTTCCGTTGGTCTTCCGTTAAATAAACTCACGTGACTATCACATGAAAGGTCAAATTCGTCGTTTCAATCCAAATTACATCTTATTCAATGGACATCTAGTATAATTTAGGGTTTAACTGAAATTAGATTTTATAAAATAAATAAAAAAAGAAAAAAAAAAGCTTGAACGCGAAGACTGAAACTAAACCTATAAAACCACGTCAATGGCTAGGAGAAGAGGTGAAGGTGAAGTCACACCTAATTTCTTAGGTAGATTTAATTTCGTTTGGAAATCCTAATACTTCTAATAACCATTGTTTTTTTTTTCAGTGCC
Source organism: Heteromeles arbutifolia (assembly GCA_024362995.1). Lineage (NCBI taxonomy): Eukaryota > Viridiplantae > Streptophyta > Magnoliopsida > Rosales > Rosaceae > Heteromeles > Heteromeles arbutifolia. Next base: position 30,598,815 of record JANCRC010000006.1, read on the forward strand.
AGTTAGAGTTGTAGTCTTACTTGAATTTTCATTCTTGTATCAATTTGTACCAGTTTGAATGCATAAATGCCTTTCAGTTTTGTCTTTAATTGGTAATGTGGTTTTATGCAGGCCCTAGTCGGCCATTACACAACCTTTCAATTTTTTCTTAATCTTCTTTGAATTTTAATTCTTTAACTTTCTTATGCTCTTGAAGTTCATATGCAGAGGGCGGGCCTGAAGATTGAATTTTCTGCATTACCTTTCACCCATTGTCTTTAATTCTACAATCCCTTTCACCCGTCTGAATGCATATATACTGCATTTGACCCATATATACTGCATATTATCCTTTCCAATTCATTTTTTTTATTGTACCGTTTGGATCATTGAAATTCTATAGGGAATACAACCGATTCCATTTTATTTTATTTTTTAGATAAGGATCCCAGTGAATAAATACCTGGCATTGAGTTAGGCCATTTAGAAGCTAGCATTAAGTCGGCCTTTTAGCTGCTAGCATTGAGTAGCCATTTGTTTGTCTACATGTTAACGTATAAATTCGCCCAAAGTCTTGGTGCTGATCAAAATATATAGTTTAATACAATCCGCCCAGTTATTAATTCCAACTTGGGAAAGAAAACAATATTATCTTCTTATAGTATCGAAAGATCTTATCAATAATGCCGTAACAAGACAACGGTAATGATAGAAATAGTGTCTTCTAATGTAAAACTATCTTCATAAGCGCTGCTTTCCATTTAATTTTACATTGTGACAACCCGTCCCTACTTTTACGGTTTTATTAATTTTTAAAATCGTGAATTGACGAAAATGCCGTAGAGGCGAGATTATTGACTTTTGTTGACTGTCCTTTCGGGACGCGTGCAAGTTACTATTGTATCGTACTCTCGAAGTTCTCGACGAGAAGATCGTGTAAATGTAATCTGAATCGAAACCGGAGTTTTGGTAGGGGTTTTACGGAACTACAAATCCGAAAAGTATTTTTGTAAAGATTACTATTTATTATTTTATATATTTTCCATAATTATTATATTATTATGTTAACATTATTTGGTTATTATATGATTATTTTAATATTAGTTGTTAGAAAATAAGGGGAATGGTGGACAGAGAGAAAAGAAAGGGCTACTGCCCAATCGGAGATGAGAAATGAGGGTGGATGGACCAACCAGAAGAAAGAGGTGAGGAGAGTGACCATTCAGGAGGAGAAGAAAGGAAGGAAAGAAGTGGGGGGGGGGGGGGGGGGGGAGAAGCAGCCAAAACCCTCGGACCTGTTTTCGACCCGCTTGACCCGTCCCTAAACTGGTTTCTGGCGGCTCATTCCGTCGTCAATTTCGTCCATTTTCCAGTGAATCGCGACTATCCACTACCATCATTCATCATCCCGACCTCCTATCTTCCTTTCCCATCCAAACCCAACTGGGGTTGACCCTAATTTCGTGATGAACCGCACCGATGGGTGCGAGGAAACTTTGATGGCAATCCACCATTTTTGAAGCCATCACCGTCGATCTCCACCATCAAACAACTTCCTTTAAGCTCAGGAGAAATGCCCAATCATTGGTTGAAGCGTCAGAGTTGATTTGAGAACGAATCAAGAACACCCAAATTCTAGGGTTTTGGCGCGTTCGTGGCGATTTGAAGCTTGTCCCGGCCAAATTGGACCTGGCCACAAGTATAAAACTTGATCTACTTGTTGAGATATTCATTCCTATAAAATTTGAGAATTTTTAGAAATAGTTGAATTTTCCGGCGAGTCAGGACGGCTGACCGCCGTATGGGCCGAGGCACCCGCTGACCTTGCTAGGCTAAATTTGATACTCCAATTCCATATGTAAAGTTCGATTGATGAAATCTCATCATTTGAACATAGTTTTGATAGACACCGCCACTTGATCCTTATATAAATCGACAATCTGACCGTTGGATTGTCACCAAACCTTAATACATTATAGTACGTAATATTTGAGGATATTAGGAACTTGTGGATTGGGAATCCGGCTTACGGATCTTCCCAAATTGGATTTGTAAGCTCGTAAAATAAAACGTCAGCCGCCACTTAATTTTAGCAATTGGTGGAGATCCGACTGTTGGATCGTTCTAAAACTTTAGGATGTCGTTCTAGAAGTTTATTGAAACTCTTGGGAAGTTACGGATCGGAAATCAGAGATGTGAATCTTCCATATCGAGTTACGTAGGGTTGTGGATCCTACTGTTGACCTTTGACCAACGGTTGACTTTTGGTCTATGGGTTTCAAATCATTCTAGAACGGCCTTGGGGATGTGTTTTATGTAAGTTACGTGTTCTATCGATAAGAATTCTGAGACATGATTTGATAATTGTTCTAGGCGCCGATCTTTCATGACGCCTCGATATTCGTGCCAGGGAGTTGTAACGCGGACTTCAGGTGAATGGGCTTTTTCCTTTTTCCATATATATATATATATATATATATATATGGTTGATAGTTTCCAAAAATTCTTTTGAATTGTTTTATGCATATCATGCCATGATTAAATATCATTATTATAAATGTTGTATTATGGTGAAACGCTCAATAATCCTACGGGATGCGCAAGTGAGTTTATTGACAGGTAAGGTTATTATGTTGATTCGAATTATTGCATCATTATGGCATGCTTATATTCATATAGTCTGCTCATCATTGCTACACCCAAGTGTTAGTGCTTAGCCAAGGCCAGGCTAGTCCTTCACGTGATTGTTCACCTCCCGCATTGCACCTTCGCTTTAGATCCAAGTTAGGTGCTAGCCTGTCGTATAAGTCGCATTAGGCGACTCTAACTCATAGGTGACCTATGCATAGCGCTAGCCTTCGCGTGATCATAGCACTAGAGCGTAGATTATTACACCTAGCCTATTGTACAGGTCGCATTAGGCGACTTCGACTCGTGTGCTAGCATAAATTGATGAGCCATAGATGCAGTCATACAGGTTGCATTAGGCGACTCCGACTCGTGTGCTAGCATAGATTGATGAGCCATAGGTACAGTCGTATAAGTCACATTAGGTGACTCTGACTTGCGTGCTAGTATAGATTATTGAGCACATGATTATATTTATACTGCTGATGAGATACCGTGTTGTGGCATACTTCTGGATTTACTATTAGCATGCATTTGATTTCATACTTATACATAGTATGATTTTTTGGAAGCTATACATGTTTTACGGTGAGAGGATATAACGTTTTTAAAGGTTTTTATTAAAACTTTATTTTTAGGCCCACTCACCCTTGTTTTTTGCCCCTCCAGGTTTTAGTAGCTGAGCTTTCATATTGACAAGGATTCTTGTTGAATCTCAGTATAGGTGGCTACCTCTAAGGGTATAATCCTTATCCACTATACTGTACTTTACTTATGCTCTGACGTCACGTATGAAATGAGTTCATTCCCGCTCACAGCGCACTCTTATATTTAGGCACTTTTAGGTTTAAATTTATTCATATTTTCCACATCACTACACTTTATGGCTTCGTCACCTTCTAGGTGTCGGCCAACGCGCTTGATTCGGAGTCCTAGTGGACATACCTGGTCGGGGTGTGTCTAGGGATGGCAATGGTTCGGTTTGGGGACGGAAATGCTATATCCATCCCCATAACCACGAAAATTAACCATATCCATAACCACAAATTAACCATCGGGTATTATCCATAACCATACCCACCGAGTAACGGATTCCCTATCGGTTAACGGGTATATCCATCTTCGTCAATACAAAAAATATATTCGTTCAATTGAGAAATTATAAGTTAGTAGATATCAATTTTGTCATTAAACATTTGATGTATAAAATGATCAAATGAATGGATCTTGTTGAGTATAAAAATTAAAACACTGGCTTGTCTTTGTTATGCCCTAAAAGCACCATTGAGTTCGCATTGATTTTGATTCAAAACTTTACTTTCCTACAAAATGCAACTTTTGTATTCTTAAGCTAATGGTTTGGTGAATAATAGATATACAAATATATATATATATATATGTATTATATTATTATATTACATATAAATTATATTATTTACTAATCGGATCGGATTCGGTTATGGATATGGTTTGGGGACCTCTATATCCAAACCATACCCGAATTTTCATATCCAAATCCAATCCATTCGGGCGGTTATCCACGGTTATCGGGTTTAACGGTTAGAATTGTCATCCCTAGGTGTGTCATACATGGTTCGACTCCTCACCTGCTAGGGAGACTAAATTTGTAGAAAAAAAATTAGTAAACTAAATGACATGTAGATTGATGATTGGATTATTACTTAAGCATTGATAAACGTGTTCATTCATATTGGTGACACATCATTTAGTTTGCAAATTTTGTCTCCCTAGCATTACCCATTTTTTATTTGGGTAATGTTAGAGAGACTAATTTTGTAGACAAAATTTTGAAAATTAAAAGATATGGAAGCTGATGATTGGTCTATTACTTACGCGTTAGTAAACGTGCTCATTCCTATTAGTGACTCATCATTTAGCTTAAAATTTTTATTTTCAAATTTAGTCTTCCTAACATTATTCTTTTTATTTTGTTTTTTTTAGGATTCCGCAGCTATTGTTTTTCATAACTTTATTGACATAATTTCTTTTGCAGAGTTTGGTTTTTTGTCCTCCCGTATTTGTGCTAAAAAATATATATATTAGACAACATTACTAATCATGAACAACAAACTTGTCACACCCCTTGATTTCAAAAAAATATAAATAAACCTTTTTACATGTTGCAACTTAATATTACACACAAATTAACCAAATAATAGAACTCTGAGAAATTACTGTAAAGTAACAAATTAAATGCATGCAAACATCATTTTCTGCTAGTAAATTAGGGTTTTCACCCCTGAATTCTTCGAACTCGGGTTGGGTGAAACATATTTGAGAACCTCCTCATCAGCTTCAAATTTTTCCATGTCTTCCTCTTTCAACTTAATCCAAGCCTCCACACCGTCGCCACTTGTCGTGTCAAAGAAACTCACTAGATTCTTAAAAGTAAAACTCGCGGAACCCGCATAAACAGGCTTCCCCCACCCAAAATCAGCATCGTAAATCGGAAACCTACACAAGCTGGTGAAGCTAAACGACACCACATCTTCACGTTTCACCTGTGAACTCCGCTCTTTCAAGAACCTCAAGAACCCCTCCCCCTCTTGAAGTTTCTTTACGAACTGCTTGTCAACTTGCTTAAGAGCCTGTCTGACGTGTCTCACTACGGAATACAGAGACGGGTCGGACATCGATCCATCTTTTGGTTCCACCAGTATGGGTGGGACTGAGATTGCTGTTCGGGTCACATTCCCGAATGTATACTCCGGAAGCGGTGGGTCCATTCTTGTGCGTAGGTTCACCGCATGAGACACGGTATAAATTGCTGGGACATCGTCAGGGTTGTCGTTTTGTTGTTGGCTGGTGCAGGCCGCGATGTATCGTCTCCATACGAAGGCCGATAAGGCCTCCACACGTGTTGGTCGCCTCGCGTGTTCGTTCTCGACATCTGTAGATCGAGCTCGGAGAGCGGAAATCGCGGGAGCGTCGAACACAAAGCGCTTAGTTGAAATGTTTTGCTTGATCATCCCGCTGCTATGTTGGTAGGACCCGGACAAGTCCTGTTGGGGGAAGTACTTGTCGGAAATGAACTCGGGGGCGTGTCTATAGTCGGGCTCCCCACGAGTGGTGGCGGCGAGACTGTTGAGGAAGATGAAAAACGACAGGGCGTCTCCGACCTTGTGCGACATGCCCATGCCGATGCTCATGCCTCCACATGCAAAGAACGTGACTTGTAAGCATATGGGGAGTTTCCTAGCAGCGTCGAGCGCACACGGTATGAACATGTTGAAGTCGCTAGGGCAAGGGTTTTGGATGATATCGGTGATGTTGGAGTTGGCTTTGGCTTCCACGTTGTAGGCACCCTCGTCGTGGCAATCGACATACTGGATGCCTCTGATGCGCCTGGCTAGCGGGTAGAACTTAGTCAGGGTTTTGGATAAGGCGGTTTTGATCTTCGTGCAGCGTTCCGTGGGGTCTTCAGTGGTGTGAGGCTCTTTAGAGCAAGTTCACCCCTAAGACTTTGCGCCAGCACCCAACGCATTTATCCACTCAAGTGAACAGTAATATACCCCAGTGAACTGTAATAGGCCAAAGCATCTCCACCCCTAAAAAAATGCACTGGCACCCAATCTAAAAATGCGCTGGCATAAACGATCTCCACCCTTACAAAATGCGCTGGCACCCAACCCATTTAAAATATTTTTAAATTTTTTCTAAAAGAATAAAAAAATAAAATAGTTTTAACTTCGAATATGATTTTTAACCAATCTCGTCACGCTACGTGTCATTATCCTAACGTACTTTTTTGTGAATAGATTTCCGCTAAGATTTTCAACCAATCCCGACACGCCACGTGTCACTTCCGGTTTACAATAATTTAGCCAAGATTTCGATAAGATTTTCAACCAATCACGTCATGCCACGTGTCATTATCCGAATGTACTATTTTGTGGATAGATTTCCAATAAGATTTTCAACCAATCCCGATGCACCACGTGTCACTTCCGGTTTACAATAATTTAGCCAAGATTTCAATAAGATTTTCAACCAATCACGTCATGCCACATGTCATTATCCGAACGTACTATTTTGTGGATAGATTTCCAATAAGATTTTCAACCAATCCCGATGCACCACATGTCACTTCCGGTTTACAATAATTTAGCCAAGATTTCGATAAGATTTTCAACCAATCACGTAGTGCCACGTGGCATTCTCCAGAACCTTATCCTTTCTTTTTTTGTCCATAAAAACCCTACATCCCTACATCCATCCTCACACCAAACTCAATCCTTCTTTTTAGCTCAGAATCCTTGTTCATCGTTTTCAAATCTTGAGTTCTTATTACAATGTCTTCTTCAAGGAGAGTGTATAAACAGTTGCAGGAGCAACATAAAAGGTTGTTGGCACAACAGGCAGAATTGGCCAATCTCGAGCAAGGTGGAGGTGGAGATGAGGCTTTCTTCATGGAAGAGGATGAGGATGATCACCATAGAAGGCATAGGGCTTCACATTCCAGCCGTGTCATAGAAGCCGTGGGTCAGATAGCTAAACCCAGACGTGCTGCAAACCTCGATAGAAAAAGGGAAAGGCGAGGTAAAGATTTGTTGGAAGATTATTTTATTCCCAATAGTATATTCCCTGATTATGTTTTTAGACGTCGTTTTAGAAAGCAACGAAGTTTGTTCGATAAAATCATGAGTGCTATTTGCAACCATGATCCATACTTTGTGCAAAAAGATGATGATTTTCATGTTCTAGGTCTTCTTCCCGAGCAAAAATTACAGCTGCCTTGCGAATGCTTGCATATGGAGTATCTGCAGATCAAGTTGATGAGATCGCCAAGATGGGAAGAACAACTGTACTGGAGTCCCTGATGCGGTTTTGCTCTGCAATTGAAGCCCTCTACACCAATGAGTACCTCCGGACACCCACTCCAAGGGACATGCGAAGGCTTCTGAGGAAGGGTGAGATGCGAGGCCTTCTTGGCATGATTGGAAGCATCGACTGCATGCACTGGACTTAGAAAAACTATCCAAGTGCGTGGCAAGGAGCTTATGGCGACAGAAAATGAGCCAAAAGCATCATTTTGGAAGCGGTGGCTTCATTTGATACATGGATTTGGCATGCTTTTTTTGGGGTTCCAGGAGCTCAAAATGACCTAAATTCCTTGCCTAATCGCCAGTGTTCGACGAACTGCTGCAAGGAAAATCGCCGAAATGCACATATTGGGTTAATGGTACCCAATACGATGGATCATACTACCTTGCAGATGGCATTTACCCAAGGTGGTCAACTTTTGTCAAAACAGTGCCACATCCACAGACTGAAAAAGAAAAACACTTCGTACAATGTCAAGAAGGGTGTAGGAAGGATGTCAAGCATTGTTTTGGTATCCTGCAAGCTCGTTGGGCGATACAATACCGAAGATCCCGTGCGACACGAGCCGTTAGAACGGGATGGACGTTACAATGAATTGATCGTTTAGCGGTACACGAACTTGCAACAGCCATATTGGCACGTAACCCGCCAGAATGACTTGATTGAGCACCAGTAGGGATTGCAAGAAGGCGAAGATAATTAAAATGAGGCTTGTGGTTGAAGAATAAAGTGTATTTTTTTTTAAGTTTATGTAATTCTATGTAGTGTGTTTTGTTTTTAAGTTTATTTGGTGAGTTTATGAAATCTTATTTGGTGAGTTTATGTAATCTTATTTCATGTGTTTAAATAAAGTACAAAAATAAATAAATAATTACATTAAAATTGCATAATAAATTAAATAAAAATAAATAAAGTTCTAAAAATAAATAAGAAATTACATAAAAATTACATAAATTAAATAAAGTTCAAAAGAAAAAAATAAAAAACATAAAAATTACATAAGAAATTAAATAAAATTCTAAAAAAATAAGAAATTACATAAGAAATTAAATAAAGTACTACAAATAAATACGAAATTGTACAAAGTCTCTGGAGTTAGGATATGTGGTGCTAGGATCTTGGTTGCTATGATTTGTGTAGCTAGAACCCCCTTGACTTGTTTCCGCATCTCTTGCACGCCTCCTTCGCACGACATCTCTTTTTTCCAATGTCCAAAAATATTTTGAATTGGGAGACATTCCTACTAGAGACTTGCTCATAGTGTCACGATCTCCTTGACCCATCCTTTCTTCTCTAAGCATTTCATTTTCTCGATTAAGTGCTTCTCTAACCAGCTCATTCTCTCGATTAACTATTTCTCTTTGTCTCTCAGCCGCCGCATCACGGGCCTCAGTAGCTGCTATTAGTGCTGCCATTGTAGCATTTTTTTCCTCATCTCTAGCCTTTTCCCTTGCTATGGTCAGTTCACCTTGGCGAGCAAGTTCCTCCATATATTTAGTGTAGTCATTTTTTGAAGAACTGCCTTTTTTCTTTGATGCCTTTTTACCTTGAGGCCTGAGGGACTGACGAGTCTGTTGGGTCTCGAGCACTTGTTCAGGCGTCCCTTCCGTGTCTTCAAATGTGTCGGCTTCTTGTTCGGCCATGTCTGGTTCTGGCGAACTATGTAGACCCATGCCGTGCATGACAACTTCTGGACCGGTTGCTACAATTTTGTATTTAGGGCAATCTTTGACAATTTCCCAACATTCCCATTTGTTGAATGATTTGTTCTGGTTGTTTGAATTGTAGAATGCTTGAGCTTGTAGTCTCTATAAAAATGTGGGATAAGATAGTGTTAAAAAATGCAGGTGTAACACAAATAAATAAATTAAAATATTGATGCGGGTGGAATGCATATAAATTACATAAAAATGACATAAGAAATAAAAAAAAATTACATAAGAAGTTAAATAAAAATTACATAAGAAATTAAATAAATTAAAATATTGATGTGGGTGGAATGCATATAAAAATTAAATAAGAAATAACATAAAAATTACATACGAAATTAAATAAATTAAAATATTGATGTGGGTGGAATGGATATAAATAAATAAAAATATTGTCACCTGATTCGCTAAACTTGTCCCACTACGCAGGTTACCAGAAGCATGAGAGATGGCGTTTTTCCAACAAGTAAATGATGCGTTGAGTTTTTTCCAACGACCTTGAAGACCTTGACTAGTTCTGGCGTCTTTTCCATGTACATCGCAAAACGCTTTCGTAATTTTACTCCACATTTCTCGCTTATCCATCTCATTACCTGTAATCGGGTCATGAGTAGTGCGAACCCAACATTCACACAACGTAACATCTTCAATGAGCTTCCACAAAGACATTTTTTTCTCTTAAAGTGTAGAAAATATTGAAATGTGCTGTAAGGTGGAAGATGAGGGTTACGTATTTATAGAAGAAAAAAATTGACTTTTTAAAAAAATTTATGTATGTTTAAAAAAAAATTCTGTATTTTTTAATAATTTTTAATTAATTTTAATGTAGTTAATTAATCTAGACCGTTGGATTTGAAAAATTTTCAAATCCAAGAGCCAAGGAGCTGCCACGAGGCCAACGGTAATAAATCTTATCGTTGGGCCTTTTTTAAAAAAAAGATTTATTTATTTTTGGGGGAAAAAACGTGGACCGTTGATTTGTGATCGGACGGTCCAGTTTAAAAGTAAAATTTAAATTTTTTTTACCGTTGGAAATCCAACGGTCTAGAAAAACTAGCCGTTGGAAATCCAACAGCTATGAGCATGCCACGTCACTGATGACTCCGGAGCACAAGTGGGCTGACAGCCCCTCTGCAGCCTTGTTGGCTACTCGCGCCCACGCGCGATTGTCGTGCACGCGCCAGCCAAATAGGCCTGCTCTTGGGTCTGTCAAAATTGGGCTGGTCTGTTGCCTGGCATGGGCTGGTTGCCAGGCAACTTTGTGGGCTGGAGCTAATTGACTGAGGGTCAGTTTGATTTTTGGACTGAGGGCTGGGACATTGGGTCTCCGGTGGACTTGCTCTTAGGGAAGAAGAGGACCATGGGCATGAATATTGGGGGTTGGAGTTGGTCGAGGAAGGAGAGGTTGTGGCGGCGGAGATGGTCAGCGGTTGGAGATGAGGGTTTGATGGTCTCTGATGAGACGACCTCCACTTCCAATATAGTCATGGTGAATTGGTGCTGCACGCTAGCAAATAAGTGTGAAACTATATATTGGAGTGTTGGGTGACAAAATAGATGAGGTATCTGACGGAGAATTGCCAACAGAGTTTATATAGAGAATTTAAAGGGTGGGAAGTCCTTTAAAAGTCAAACAGAACTCGTTAGGATATTGCTTGTACAAATATTACTATATGTGTTCGTGAAATGCATGGTTTGACAATTGCTATATTATACTCTCTTTTTTAAATATATACACGCTAAAAAAATTGAAGATGCCTTTGTGGTAGTTGAGTATTACTTGTTTTCTTTTCTTTTTTTGTTATATACGAGTTCCGTAAGGAATTAGTATCCAATTTTTTATTCATGATAATCAAACTTAAGACTTATTTTCACTTACAAACGGATATACTTTTAACGTATCAATTAATGACTAGTGAAATTTTTTGAAGAATAAGGACGTGTGAAGACGAATAGCAGTACTACTTAGGGTAAATTACACTTTCATACCTCAGGTTTGGGGTCTATTTCAATTCATTACAACATATTCAAAACATTTCACTTTCATACCTTAAGTACTATTTTATTTCAAAATAATACATCTGTTACATTTTTCATCCATTGATCCATTATATGCTGACATGGACGCCACATATATGCCATGTGGCTGCTAAATGTCTGCCACGTGGCAAATAAAATAATTTTTTAATTTTTTTTTAAAAACTTGAATTCTCAAAAAAAAAAAAAAATTTGAAACCCACTTTCCCTTCCCCCGCCCCTCTACCCAGAACCCAAAAACCTGCCAAGAAGAAGAAGAGGAAGAAAACCTGCAACAAGAACAGGAAGAAGAAGAGGGAAGGGTCGCGGGTTGCCGGGGGTGAGGAGGGAGGTGGGCCGAGTCGTGGGAGGGGGGGAAGGAGGGTGAGGTCGGGGGGTGGGGGGGGGGGGGAGGAAGGGAGGTGGGTCGCGGGGGGGAGTCAAAACCTGCAACAAGAATAACAGGAAGAAGAAGAGGGAAGGGTCGCGGGTCGCGGGTCGCGAGGGGTGGGGAGGGAGGTGGGCCGGGTCGTGGAAGGGGAATGAGGGTGAGGTCAGGGATGGGGGAAATGAGGTGGGTAGCGGGGGGGGGGGGGGAGGGGGGAGGGAGGTGGGTCGCCGAGGGGGGGGAAGGGAGGTGGGTCGGGTCCTGGGGGGGGAAGGAAGGTGGAGGTCGGGGGGGGGGTTTGGGGACTTCTTCTTCTTCTTCTTCCTCCCTCATCTTCTTTTCTTCTTTTTTTTTCAATTTTTTTTTCCGAGAAAATTCAGGTTTTTAAAAAAAATATTTTATTTGCCATGTGGCAGACATTTGGCAGCCACGTGGCATATATGTGGCAGCCACGTCAGCATTTAATGGATCAATAGATGGAAAATGTAACAGATGTATTATTTTGAAATAAAATAGTACTTAAGGTATGAAAGTGAAATGTTTTGAAGATATTGTAAGGAATTGAAATAGATCTCAAACCTAAAGTATGAAAGTGTAATTTACTCTACTACTTATTAAGCAAGTGGTTCACAGGAACTTGGGATCAGACTATTTGAATCTCGCTACTTGGATTTATTTTTTAACAATATAAGAAAATTGGAGAGTAATGCTGTTCAGTCTAATCCAAGGGTCAAGAATCAAGCCTATAGGAACTTAGAAAGCGCATGAAGTATTTGAGAAAGAAAAGCCACACATCTGATGTGATAGAAATTCGACCGCTTTACGCGATTGCGTGATCAAGTTTACTAGGGCTTTACACCGATGGACTCTCTTTCTCTCTCGGAACGACGGCGAACGACGGCGATGGTAATTTAGAGTAATGCTATTCATATCATATTTTTATACTATATTTTTATAACACCTTAGGTCATATATGATATGGACAGCCACAGTATTTAAAAAATTTAGAAAACCCAAGGAAATGAAGGAGAAAGACTCCTCGTATACCACAATCATCATTTAATTAACTAATTTTTCTTAATTATTAATTTATTAAATAATAAACTAAATTTAAAAATCTGATTAATTCAAATAATATGACTGTCTACATCAAATGTCACCTAAGATGATATGAAAATGTGGTACAAAAATATGATATGAATAACATTACTCGGTAATTTATCAGTTTTCAAAGTTACTACTGGAATGTTAAACCACTGCGTGAGGAGGACTACTTCTGTGTTTGAGATTATAGTCTCCGTTTTTGCTTTTGCTGACGGAGTTTATGAGGTACAGTGTTGACTGTTGAGACTCTTTCATCACCATGTAGTATGTACTTGAATTGAATGTGATTCAAGCACAAAGGTTTTGGCCACGACACTCATAGAAGTAATTTTTCAGTTTAAACACGTAAAGTTTTTATTTTGTTTAAATTATACATGATTTTGTTTACAAGTGAGAAATGTCAACTATTACGTTCATCTTTATTCTAAAACGTGAAATTATACATCAGGTCAGTTGTATTTCCTAAACATGTTCTCTTCCTCCTATGCATTTTAGACCATGGATAAACTAATCATCATGAGCAACAAACTTGTCACACCGCTTGATTTCAAAAAAATATAAATAAACCTTTTTACATGTTGCAACTTAATATTACACACAAATTAACCAAATAGAACTCTGAGAAATTACAGTAAAGTAACAAATTAAATGCATGCAAACATCATTTTATGCTAGTAAATAAGGGTTTTCACCCCTGAATGCTTCGAACTCGGGTTGGGTGAAACATATTCGAGAACCTCCTCATCAGCTTCAAATTTTTCCATGTCTTCCTCCTTCAAGTTAATCCAAGCCTCCACACCGTCGCCACTTGTCGTGTCAAAGAAACTCACTAGATTCTTAAAAGTAAAACTCGCGGAACCACCATAAACAGGCTTCCCCCACCCAAAATCAGCATCGTAAATCGGAAACCTACACAAGCTGGTGAAGCTAAACGACACCACCTCTCCACGTTTCACCTGTGAGCTCCGCTCTTTCAAGAAACTCAAGAACCCCTCCCCCTCTTGAAGTTTCTTTACGAACTCTCTGTCAACTTGCTTAAGAGCCTGTCTGACGTGTCTCACTACGGAATACAGAGACCGGTCGGACAGCGATCCATCTTTTGGTTCCACCAGTATGGGTGGGACTGAGATTGCTGTTCGGGTCACATTCCCGAATGTATACTCCGGAAGCGGTGGGTCCATTCTTGTGCGTAGGTTCACCGCATGAGACACGGTATGCATTGCTGGGACGTCGTCAGCGTGGTCGTTTTGTTGTTGGCTGGTGCAGGCCGCGATGTATCGTCTCCATACGAAGGCCGATAAGGCCTCCACACGTGTTGGCCTCATCGCGTGTTCGTTCTCGACGTCTGTAGATCGGGCTCGGAGAGCGGAAACCGCGGGAGCGTCGAACACAAAGCGCTTAGTTGAAATGTTGTGCTTGATCATCCCGCTGCTATGTTGGTAGGACCCGGACAAGTCCTGTTGGGGGAAGTACTTGTCGGAAATGAACTCGGGGGCGTGTCCGTAGTCGGGCTCCCCACGAGTGGTGGCGGCGAGACTGTTGAGGAAGATGAAAAACGACAGGGCGTCTCCGACCTTGTGCGACATGCCCATGCCGATGCTCATGCCTCCGCATGCAAAGAACGTGACTTGTAAGCATATGGGGAGTTCGCTAGCAGCGTCGAGCGCACACGGTATGAACATGTTGAAGTCGCTAGGGCAAGGGTTTTGGATGATATCGGTGATGTTGGAGTTGGCTTTGGCTTCCACGTAGTAGGCACCCTCGTCGTTGCAATCGACATACTGGATGCCTCTGATGCGCCCGGCTAGCGGGTAGAACTTAGTCAGGGTTTCGGATATGGCGGTTTTGATCTTCGTGCAGCGTTCCGTGGGGTCTTCGGTGGTGTGAGGGTCTTTAGGGAAGAAGAGGACCATGGGCATGAATATTGGGGGTTGGAGTTGGTCGAGGAAGGAGAGGTTGTGGCGGCGGAGGTGGTCAGGGGTTGGAGATGAGGGTTTGATGGTCTCTGATGAGACGACCTCCACTTCCAATATAGTCATGGTGAATTGGTGCTGCAAGCTAGCAAATAAGTGTGAAACTATATATTGGAGTGTTGGGTGACAAAATAGATGAGGGATCTGACGGACAATTGCCAACAGAGTTTATATAGAGAATTTACAGGGTGGGAAGCCCTTTAAAAGTCAAACAGAACTCGTTAGGATATTGCTTGTACAAATATTATACACGCTAAAAATATTATACTCGTTAGGATATTGTTCGTGAAATGCATGGTTTGACAATTGCTATATTATACATTTTTTTTAAAAATATATACACGCTAAAAAAATTGAGGATGGCTTTGTGGTAGTTGAGTATTACTTATTTTTTCTTTTCTTTTTTTGTTATATACGAGTTCAGTAAGGAATTAGTATCAAATTTTTTATTTATGATAATCAAATTTAAGACTTATATTCACTTACAAAAGGATATACTTTTAACGTATGAATTAATGACTAGTAAGGACGTGTGAAAACGAATAGCAGTACTACTTATTAAGCAATTGGTTCACAGGAACTTGGGATCAGACTATTTGAATCTCGCTACTTGGATTTATTTTTTAACAATATAAGAAAATTGGAGAGGAATGCTGTTCAGTCTAATCCAAGGGTCAAGAATCAAGCCTATAGGAACTTAGAAAGCGCATAAAGTATTTGTGAAAGAAAAGCCACACATCTGATGTGATAGAAATTCGACCGCTTTACGCGATTGCGTGCTCAAGTTTACTAGGGCTTACACCGACGGACTCTCTCTCTCTCTCTCGGAACGACGGCGATGGTAATTTAGAGTATTACTATTTATATCATATTTTTATACTACATTTTTATAACACTTTAGGTAATATATGATGTAGACAGCCACATCATTTGAAAAATTTGCAAAACCCAAGGAAATGAAGGAGAAATACTTCTCGTATACCACAATCATCGTTTAATTAACTAGTTTTTTTTAATTATTAGTTTATTAAATAATGAAATAAATTTAAAATTCTGATTAATTCAAATGATGTGGCTGTCTACATCAAATATCACCTAAGGTGGTATGAAAATGTGGTACAAAAACATGATATGAATAACATTACACGGTAATTTATCAGTTTTCAAAGTTATTATATATTTTAATTTTAATACTGGAATGTTAAACCACTGCGTGAGGACTACTTCTGTGTTTGAGATTATAGTCTCCGTTTTTACTTTTGCTGACGGAGTTTATGAGGTACAGTGTTGACTGTTGAGACTCTTTCATCACCATGTAGTATGTACTTGAATTGAATGTGATTCAAGTACAAAGGTTTTGGCCACGACACTCATAGAAGTAATTTTTCAGTTTAAACACGTAAAGTTTTTATTTTGTTTAAATTATACATGATTTTGTTTACAAGTGAGAAATGTCAACTATTGTGTTCATTCTTATTCTAAAACGTGAAATTATACATCAGGTCAGTTGTATTTCCAATATTCATTAAAAAGATTCCACTCGTACAGTTAATAATAATGTGCTTAATTGGTAGGTTGAATGCCTTTGTTTATGTCCAAATAAATTGAATTTGACTACCAAATGTAATAATCAATTTGGAAAATATTCACCAAACTCCGAACCATTTAAAGAGTAATGTTAGGGAAATTAAATTTGTAGAAAAAGTTTTGTAAACTAAATAACACGGAAGTTGATAATTAGATTCTGACTTAAGCGTTGATAAACATACTCATTTTTATTGGTGACGTATCATTTAGTTTACAAATTTTATCTATAAATTTAATCTTCGTAGCATTACCCATTTATAAAATCCGAATGTGGACTCTTTTGGTGGAGCAGACGGAAGCAAGGGACTAATTAAGCGGTCGCATGATCTGGCATAAAAATCAACAAGCTTATCGGTTTATATTTTTAAGGGATTTAGCACAATATTGCTAGGCCGGTGATTGGAATATTGTCCTAAAAATTAGCAACTTAATGATTCATAAATCCAATGAAGTACCTACCAACCTTGTGAACAACGACGTCGTCATGTTCAAGGGGCAACCTGCAGGTGCAACTTGAAGTAATACAATCATCATCTTATGATCAATATATGATCTTACTTGTTTTGAAAAACATCACCATCTAATTACCCTTGCATAGAAAACGCAGATGCGAATTGGTCACGTCCTCATAGACGCAGATGACCAAATCAAGCAATTTGCCGACTCCATCTTTACCTTACCTAATCTTTCTTTTTCTGCAACATCTTATTAGTATTATTTATTTAGAATTGAATAAATCTTGCTATCCCAATCAAACGTTTTGCTTCTTGTCCAAGATTCAAACCCTCAACTATGGCTACACGTTAATTAGGTCATTTTAATTTGTAATTTTGTAGAATTTGTATAATTTCAAATCTCTTTTTGTTTTAGATAATGGGAAGCTTTCGTTCCAGCCAAAATTACTAAAAATACAGAAAAGAGAATTTTGGATCAGAGTTGTTTGGGCCTCATGGACTTTTGTAAAGTTTCCAACCAATGCTTGGGTGGTCCAGTTTCGGCAATTATCATTCGAGAGTAAAAGATCAAAATAAACTCTTAGGCCTCGTTTGGCAGCTCGGACTGTACTGACTATTTCTGTCGGATAGAATAAATAGCCACCAGATAGTACTGACTAAATTAATCGGGCGTTTGGTGCAGTATCGGATTAATGACCGTATTATTTATACTGTGTTTAGTATTATACCAAATAGGAGGAATCATACTTAAAATAAAATTAAACTTAAAATAAAATAAAATAAAAAATTGAAATCATCTCTTTTTCCCCAAACATTGATTCAGCACCAATCTCCACTGCCAATCTCCACTGCCAATCTCTACTGCCCAGACATTAAAAAAAACTGAAATCATGCAAAAGAAAAGCCCTACTGCCAATCTCCACAGCTGGGCTTTGTTTAAGCCGAAACTCAAAAGGTAGTGAGGGAAAGAAAAAAAAAATTTGACATCCTGGGCTTTGTTTGTAGGGGTCGGAGATGCAGCGGTGGAGAAGAGGGAGGGACATCCAGTAGCCAGAAGAAGATGCAGGGAGAGAAGAGTCTTGTTCTGGGTGGTTGGATGGAACCTGGTGGTGGTGGTGGTTCATGGTGGCCGGCGGAGGAATTGGATTTTGGGATTTGTGGGAAGGAGGAGGAAGAACAGAAGGAGGGGAAACGAAGAAGAAGATGTTCGTCTTAGTCGACGCCGGTGGTGGTCACTGCCAGCCAATCGCCATGAGCACCATCAGTATTGCAGCCACTCAAAGGAAAGGGAACCGGACTAATAATCCACTCCTTTTGGAATGGTTTATTAAGAAGGTGTATACCCGACTATCCTATCCGACTGCATAAATTAATCCGGCGACTATTTAGTACAAGAGGACACCAAACAACCGGGTCCGTACTATTAGTCCTGTCCGATTCCTTATACGGTGTGCCAAACATGGCCTTAGGTTACGTTTGTTACATGTTTTTAGGAGAAATTGGTTTGGACTGGCTTAAGAGGACTATAATCCTATGTTTGGTAAGTTGTTGGACTAAAATAATAGGGACTTGCCTCGACTACGAGTCCCTGAGCCATTCGCTAAAAGCTCTCTGCCTAATCCCAAGCTTTCGCTTGGTATTAACGGGGACTAGAAGAAGCAAATGAGGCCGACGTCCAATCCCCACTTTCGCTTGCTAAACCCCCCATTCCCTCTGCACTCCGCATTCTTCTGCGGAGTCGTCGCCATGGCCAGGTTGTCGGCGGTGATCCACCTTCATCTTTTGTATGACCAAGATTCAGCGTCGTTAAGGGGGGACGGCGACGAGGTCGAAGAAGGAGAAACTCGACGACCAAGATTCGATGTTGTTGAAGCCACCAAAAGGAATAGCACTGCAGTCGCACGTTCTGGAGCATTCTTGGACCTTATGGAGTTATGGGCTTATTTTGTTTGGTTAGTAGGAAAACTTAGTAGGGAGTAGTACGGTCTAGTGATATTCTTCTTTATTTGTAAGCAAGAGGTCTTATGTTCGATTATTACCAAAAGAAAATCTGAACCATATTATTGCTAGTCCATTGTGAGACTAAGTCAACCTTCTCCCTTTTAATGTAGATAATATGGTTTTTCAAAAAAAATTGACATCTTAATTTAGAAATGCTATTACAAATCTAATCTATACGTTTTTGACAAACGTATTCTAACGGGACCTCGTTTCTACTAATTGTACCTTCAAATCCAAGACTACAACATAAAAAACAGGACGTCATCCGAACTTGCATGGATGGCGCTCAATTTCAAACTCGAAGCTTCTACTCTGACCGTCCGATTTTGACACGTCTCTCTGAGTCTGCCATCTTCAATTCAGTTGAAAAGAAATGGAAGATTTCTTCTTTTTGGTAACTAAAATTGAAGATCTTAATACCAAAACCAGGGGACTTCTGTCTTTTAATTTTCTCTTATGCATTTAATTTCTCTGTAAATAAAAAAAAAATACCAAACCTAAGTTTGAAGCTACACAGCTTGTTCTTCAAGTACCATCTCAGACAACAATTACGCAACCTAACCCAATCAGCGCACCTCCAAAACACCGACCCAAAATTTGGCATTACTTCACGGCCCGAAGAGCCCGCCGTTCCCGCCAACCAGACTTTCCAAAACGGCGTCGCCACCAAAGACAACCACATCGACCCCAACTCCTCCCTCTCCCTCCGCATCTTCTTACCCGACACCGTCCTCCCCCTCCTCAAAGCTCCGAATTCCACGCCAACTGGCGCCGCCCTGTTGTCTCCCTCCCCTGAAAGCTCTAACTCCGTCAATGGTGTCGTGTACAGGGGATATTCTCCCGATCAGTTAACGAAGAAGCACCGGAAGGTTCCGATATTCTTACAGTTTCACGGAGGTGGGTTTGTGAGCGGGAGCAACAACACGTCGTGGAACGACGCGTTCTGCAGGAGGATGGCGAAGCTGTGCGACGCGATCGTGGTGGCGGTGGGGTATAGGCTGGCGCCCGAGAGTCCGTACCCGGCAGCGTTTGAGGACGGGGTTACGGTGTTGAAGTGCGTAGCGAAGCAGGCCAACTTGGCCTCTGTTCGAAACGGACGGGGTCGTATATTTGACAGCTTTGGGTAGTCGACGGTTGAGCCATGGTTGGCTGCTCATGGAGATCCATCTAGGTATACTTATTGCCCATATCTGAAGTTTGTTTAATTAGTATTAGTGTTGGTATATTATATATGCGCAATTAGACCCAGTACAAAATTTTAATTGAAATAGATACACTACGGTTTAGCGGTCTTTATTATTGTTTTGTATACGTACGTCCAGTTTTATTTTTTATTATAAAGTTGATGGTCAAAATTAGAACAATGATAGAAGAACGCAAGAGTTTAAGCGGTTCGCTTAACTCAATTCAAGTCTTGAGGTATTTAGATCGTATACGTAGAATTAGAACTAGTGACACTAAACTAACAATGCGATGTATATTGATTACGATTTAGAGTGTCTTTTATTATCCAGTTAATTTATGCTTATGTTTTTTATTAAAATTTGTAACATGCTATATTTGTGCATATTTTCTTTATGTACGTTTGGATTTTGAACTAACTTAGTTGGATTCCCAAAATTTAAAGTACATAAATTTGCTTAATGATTAGTGTTTTGATTATGTTTAGCCCTTCTTAGTTTGTATTCCTTTTGTTTAAATTCAGTAACTACTAACTAATGAACATTAACATGTCTTTTTCTTATCAGAACAGATGTGTACTCCTTGGGGTGAGCGGTGGAGCTAACCTAGCAGACTATGTAGCTCGGAAGGCTGTGTGGACCCGATAAAGGTGGTAGCACAAGTACTAATGTACCCATTCTTCATTGGAAGCACTCCCACCAGGTCTGAGATTAAGCCAGCAAATTCCTACTTATTCGACAAGGCTACGTGTATGCTAGCATGGAAGCTATTTCTAACAGAGGAAGAGTTCGATCTAGACCATCCGCAACCCCCTCATGCCTGCAGGTATAGGGCCACCCTTAAAGACCATGCCTCCAACACTTACTGTTGTTGCACAGCATGATTGGATGCGCGATAGAGGGATTGCTTACTCAGAGGAATTGAGGAAGGCGAATGTGGATGCACCTCTTTTAGACTACAAGGATTCTGTGCACGAGTTTGCTACTCTTGATGTGCTCCTCGAGACGCCCCAGGCCAAGGCTTGCGCAGAGGATATCACTATTTGGGTCAAGAAGTATATCTCACTCAGAGGCCATGAGTTTTCTTATTGACTGTGAATTTGTGATACGTTCTGAAGCTGTTCAAATTGAAGCACATATGAACATTTGAACAGCTTCGAAACAACAAAAACGATCATTTTCGTGTACAGAATTATTTCGCTCCAATTTTTTTAACATAGTTCTTCATTAGCTTAGTTTTGAGATGTAATAAATTCAATCATGGCATTCAATTCATTCAGATTCATTTTGTTTTTCAAATCATATGTCGATTATGTCTGATCCTTATTGAGCTGTGCATTTCACCGTTCAAACATATTTTGTTTTGTTCTTTCGGAGTTGCTGGCAGCATTGTCTATTTAGTTCCTAGATTGTCTCCATTCCAATGGTATATCCTACACATGTTCTTTTCCTCCTATGCATTTTAGACCATGGATAAACTAATCATCATGAACAACAAACTTGTCACACCGCTTGATTTCAAAAAAATATAAATAAACCTTTTTACATGTTGCAACTTAATATTACACACAAATTAACCAAATAGAACTCTGAGAAATTACTGTAAAGTAACAAATTGAATGCATGCAAACATCATTTTATGCTAGTAAATTAGGGTTTTCACCCCTGAATTCTTCGAACTCGGGTTGGGTGAAACATATTCGAGAACCTCCTCATCAGCTTCAAATTTTTCCATGTCTTCCTCCTTCAAGTTAATCTAAGCCTCCACACCGTCGCCACTTGTCGTGTCAAAGAAACTCACTAGATTCTTAAAAGTAAAACTCGCGGAACCTGCATAAACAGGCTTCCCCCACCCAAAATCAGCATTGTAAATCGGAAACCTACACAAGCTGGTGAAGCTAAACGACACCACCTCTCCACGTTTCACCTGTGAGCTCCGCTCTTTCAAGAAACTCAAGAACCCCTCCCCCTCTTGAAGTTTCTTTACGAACTCTCTGTCAACTTGCTTAAGAGCCTGTCTGACGTGTCTCACTACGGAATACAGAGACGGGTCGGACAGCGATCCATCTTTTGGTTCCACCAGTATGGGTGGGACTGAGATTGCTGTTCGGGTCACATTCCCGAATGTATACTCCGGAAGCGGTGGGTCCATTCTTGTGCGTAGGTTCACCGCATGAGACACGGTATACATTGCTGGGACATCGTCAGCGTGGTCGTTTTGTTGTTAGCTGGTGCAAGCCGCGATGTATGGTCTCCATACAAAGGCCGATAAGGCCTCCACACGTGTTGGCCGCCTCGCGTGTTCGTTCTCGACGTCTGTAGATCGGGCTCGGAGAGCTAAAACCGCTGGAGCGTCGAACACAAAGCGCTTAGTTGAAATGTTGTGCTTGATCATCCCGTTGCTATGTTGGTAGGACCCGGACAAGTCCTGTTGGGGGAAGTACTTGTCGGAAATGAACTCGGGGGCGTGTCCGTAGTCGGGCTCCCCACGACACTTTGCCATTGACTGCTCCAATCGGATGAATCCTAATTTTCAAGGCCAAGTTCCACCCGCTAAACTTGCAATGTATGCCAACACCAACTCTTCTTCTCCTCCTCCATGGCTGCTTGACTCCGGTGCCAGCTCTCACATGACCAACAATCTCAACAATCTTCAGAATCCACAGCCCTACAATTGCCCTGACAAAGTGTATATTGGAGATGGCCAAGGTTTGCCAATTCTCCACTTTGGCTTTACTTCTCTTCATACACCTACTGCCACATTTCATTTAAACAATGTGTTGCATGTTCCACAATTAAAGCATGATCTACTTTCTGCAAATATGTTTCTTCGGGACAATTGGTGTTCATTGACTCTAAATCCTTTTGACTTCAATGTCAAGGATCTTACTACGGGGATGATGCTTTTTAGAGCTCCTGTTCGACAAGGTCTCTATCATTTCTATGCATCTTCTCAATCTTCAGCATCATATCATGCTAATACTGCAATAAAAGCTTCTCCTACTACCTGGCATCAACGTCTGGGGCATCCAACATTCAAGACTTTGCAATCTGTGCTATCAAAGTCTGCCTTGCCTACCTCTAATTTCATTAAACAGTTTTTCTATTCGAATTGTGTTCCAGGAAAATGTGCCAAATTACCATTTCAGAATTCAATCTGTAATACATCTAGACCTTTAGGGTTAGTTCATGTAGATGTTTAGGGACCAGCTTCATTGATTTCTGTAAGTGGCTATCGGTTTTATGTCATCTTTGTTGATGATTTTACAAAGTATACTTGGTTATATCCACTTAAGTATAAATCAGTTGTATTTCAGACTTTTACTGACTTTCAAGCACTTGTTGAAAACTTGTTTGGTTATAAAATTGGAACCCTGAGATCTGATTTAAGGGGTGAGTTTCTTAGTTCTGCTTTCAAGAATCATCTGTCTGTTCATGGTATTCAACATCAACTGAGCTTTCCTCATACACCCCAGTAGAATGGTTGTGCAGAAAGAAAGCATAGACATATTGTAGAAATTGCCAGGACACTTCTCATTGCTTCTAAGGTTCCTCATCATTTCTGGGTAGAAGCTTTCCTTACTGCAGTTTATTTAATCAATAGACTTCCTCCAGTGTCCAAGTCTTCACCTTGGGAACAACTTTTCAAAAAATGTCCAGATTATTCTCATCTTAGAATTTTTGGTTGCAGCTGTTTCCCTTGGCTTAAACCTTACACTCAATCGAAACTAGACCTTAAGATCAAGCCTTGTGCCTTCATTGGTTATAGCCTTTCTCATAAGGGTTATAGATGCTTGGATCCAACTACAAATCGCATCTACATTTCCAGACATGTTCACTTTGATGAAGCCACATTTCCCTTTCACAATCCCAACCTTCTACATGTTCCCTCCCAACATTCTATATGTTCCTCATCACCTCATTCCTCCCCATTTTCCCTCACATGTCCCAATCTTTACTCTTAATCTCAACATTTTCCCACTTCCCAATCTACCCATATCTCTCCAATTCTTACAGTTATACCAAGTTCAACTTTAAATTCAAACTCTGCACCAAGTCCTCATTCCTTACCAAAATCTCAATCACCCCTTACACACTCTGCACCAACTTCTTCTGTCCTACCAGACCCTGCACCTACCACTGCCTCCATTCACCCTATGCAAACTAGATCAAAATCAGGGATCTTCAAACCTAAAGCATTTACAGCCACGAAACATCCACTCCCACCTCACCTTGACATTGAGTTTGACCCATCTACATATATTCAGGCATCCAAGTCTCCCTATTGGAGAACTGCAATGTAGGATGAATTTAATGCCCTGCAAACCACTGGAACCTGGAAACTTGTGCCTCCTGACTCTACCTCCAATATTGTTGGTTGTAAGTGGGTTTTTAGGATCAAAAGAAAACCTGATGGCCCTGTGGACAGATACAAAGCTAGACTTGTTGCTAAAGGGTACAATCAGCAAGAAGGTATTGATTACAGTGACACCTTTAGCCCAGTGGCTAAACCAGTGACCATTCGAATACTGTTCACTCTTACAGTTCAATCAAACTGGTTCCTTGATCAATTAGATGTCAGCAATGCATTCATGCATGGTTTTTTGAAAGAAAATGTCTACATGTCCCAACCTCCTGGCTTCATTGATCAAGACCATCCCAATCATGTTTGTCAATTACAAAAGTCCCTCTATGGTCTAAAGCAAGCACCACGAGCTTGGTTTGAGAAGCTTCAATCTGCATTGTTTACTATGGGGTTTCAAGCTTCTCAATCTGATCACAGCTTATTTATCATCAAACAGACTATCTTGGTTTTGGTATTAGTATATGTAGATGACATTATAGTCATAGGACCCTCCTCTACTGTCTGTGCTAATGTGATTACTCAACTTAGTGCTCCGTTTCCAATTAAGGATTTAGGGGATTTGCACTATTTTCTTAGCTTGGAAGTTAGCAGATCTTCAAAAGGCATTTTTCTTCATCAATCCAAATATATTTTGGATCTTCTCAAAAGAATAAAAATGGATAGTGTAAAACCTTGTCTTACACCTCTTGGTTCTGCTAAATTGGATCTCACAAGATCTCTATTACACAATCCTGAAGAATATCGAACCATAGTCGGAGCACTTCAGTATCTTACTTGGAACCATCCTAATCTCTCATTTGCAGTCAACCTAGTGTGCCAGTTTATGCACTCTCCTAGAGAACCACACTTTCAGGCAGTTAAACGCATCATTCGATATCTGAAAGGAACTCTTGGCTATGGCTTATGGTTTCCCAAATCATCTTCACCTCTTACAATTAAAGCATTTTCTGATGCTGATTGGGCTAGATATCCTTGGGATTGACGTTCTACTGGTGGTTTCTGCATTTTTCTTGGTTCCTCTATCATTAGTTGGAGTGCCAAGAAACAACATACTGTTGCTCGTTCTTCCATAGAGGCCGAGTATCGATCCCTTGCTCATACTGCTGCAGAATTGACATGGATATGCAAATTGTTCACAGATATTGGGTTTCAGTTGCATTCACTCCCTCATATTTGGTGTGACAATATTTCAGCCATTGCATTGGCTTCCAACCCAGTATTTCATGCTCATACCAGGCATGTCTAGATCGATTATCACTACATCAAAGAACTCGTTCTTACCAAATTGCTAACATTCACACCAAAGCTCTTCCCAGGCAGCGATTTCTTCATCTTCGTACCAAGCTTTCACTTCAACCTTCTCCGTTTAGCTTGAGGGGGTGTGAAGAGAAAGTTACTGAAGTAAATAGACAGCTGTCAACAGTTAGTTAGGAAAGTTATCCTTTTTGTAATTTACCCTTTCTAGTAGTTTTGTTGTATTTTAGCTTTCCTATAAATACTCTTTGTAACTTAATCATCAAGTAACAAATGAAATCATCTCTCAATAACTACATCACTTGTCATACCATAGTCACGAAGCAGACTTGCTTCCTCATCCGTGTTGTCGAACCACATTGTTATCTGAGTTCTAGCATTCCACTCAAACTGCATTTTCGAATCACATCAGATGAAAAAACAAAATCTTGTTTTCCTTGCTAGCATAAGTTTATTTAGGGAATGTAATTCAATGGGGATTCGAACCTGTTTTTCCTGTTCTTCATCCTGTGCGAGTTCCTTCACGTACAGAAATGGGTGACTTTTTGGACGGTGGTGGCGGTCTTGTCGAGGTGGGGTGCGAAGAAGAAGATGAATTGTTCATCTTCTTGTTTTTTTTCCTTTTTTTTCATTTTTAATTATATAAAACTTAAAAAAATTATTATTTAAACATTTTAATTCATATAAT
Source organism: Heteromeles arbutifolia (assembly GCA_024362995.1). Classification (NCBI taxonomy): domain Eukaryota; kingdom Viridiplantae; phylum Streptophyta; class Magnoliopsida; order Rosales; family Rosaceae; genus Heteromeles; species Heteromeles arbutifolia. The sequence goes on from JANCRC010000006.1 coordinate 30,624,989, forward strand.
AATATTTAATTAGACTTGTGGGACCAGTTATGTGCCATGTCAACACATAACAAAAATTTTGACGGAATTGTAACGGGAGGCTCATATTGATTTGAGACACCCATTTTTAGGGACTACATTGATTGATTTTCAATTTCATAGATCATCTTGATGGGGTAGGTCAATTTCAGGGACTATTTGTAATAAAAACCCAAATTTAAAAGCACACATATATGCCATATTAGTTAAGATATTTTGAATGATTATATCTAATTTTCATAAAAATAAAAATCTCATGTGTGGTGTGAAGAGGTGCATGCATCCTCCCCAATTTCAAAAAGCACCACGTGTGTGGTGTGATCCTTACCCTCCACCCCTAGTCCCCATCCCTCACATCAATCAAGAGACTCATTTTTTGACGCCTTGAAAACCAAAAACGTGTAATTATTTTTATTCTTTCATTTTTCTCATTGTCTTTGTCTTCTTTCCTTTCCACTTATTCTTTCTTTTTCTTTCCATTTTCCTTCTATACATTCTCCCTTTTTTTCTTGTTTCCTCTTCTTCTGTTTTGCGTTGTAAGTTCCTCTTCTTTAATGGATTTCAAAGAGAGGGAGTCGCAACAGCTATGAAAGTCGTAGTGCACAGAGAAAGGAAGTCGAAGCGGTGGAATTTCTTCCCAGGAACCTCCACTCCGCCTAGACCGCCTAAGAGCACCTAGGCGAGCACCTAACAGCTCCCTAATTTTTCTTAACGATTTGGACCTAATCGTATTGGCCCCACCATGCCTAGGCGTCGCCTTGGCCCTGTTTTAGAACATTGACTATTACGTTCATTCTTATTTTAAAATGTGAAATTATACATCACGTCAGTTGTATTTCCTATATTCATAAAAAAGATTCCACTCGTATAGTTAATAATAATGTACTTAACTGGTAGGTTGAATGCCTTTGTTTGTGTCCAAATTGAATTTGACTACCAAATGTAATAATCAATTTGGAAAACATTTACCAAACTCCGAACCAATTTATAAAGAGTAATGTTAGGGAGATTAAATTTGTAGATAAAGTTTTGTAAACTAAATGACATGGAAGTTGATAATTAGATTCTGACTTAAGCGTTGATAAACATGATCATTTCTATTGGTGACTCATCATTTGGTTTACAAATTTTGTCTACAAATTTAATCTTCCTAGCATTATCCATTTATGAAATCCGAATGTGGACTTTTTTGGTGGAGCAGACGGAAGCAAGGGACTAATTAAGCAATATGATTTACAATCAAAAAGAAGTTCAAGCGGTCGCATGATCTGGCATAAAAATCAACGAGCTTATCAGTTTATATTTTAAAGGGAAGGGGACTTGAATATTGTCCTAAAAATTAGCAACTTAATGATTCATAGATCCAACGAAGTACCTACCAACCTTGTGAACAACGACGTCGTCATGTTCAAGGGGCAACCTGGTGCAACTTGAAGTAATATAATCATCATCTTATGATCAATCTATGATCTTAATTGCTTTGAAAAACATCACCATCTAATTACCCTTGCATAGAAAACGCAGATGCGAATTGGTCACGTCCTCATAGACGCAGATGACCAAATCAAGCAATTTGCCGACCGCCATCTTTACCTTACCTAATCTTTCTTTTTCTGCAACATCTTATTAGTATTATTTATTTAGAATTGAATAAATCTTGCTATGCCAATCAAACGTTTTGCTTCTTGTCCATGATTCTGACCCTCAACTATGGCTACACGTTAATTAGGTCATTGTAATTTGTAATTTTGTAGAATTTGTATATTTCATATCTCTTTTTGTTTTAGGTAATGGGAAGCTTTCGTTCCAGCCAAAATTACTAAAATACAGAAAAGAGAATTTTGGATGAGAATTGTTTGTGTTAGATATAGTGTGTGTAAGGTGGTTAAGTTGGTTAAGTTGATTAGGATTCTATGAACTAAGATTGTGACAAGTGTCAACATCTTGTGAGCTTTGTATTAGCTTAGTAGTTAAGCAATGTAACTAGATACATACACATTAAGTGTAATATGATATGATTCTCAATACAATACACAAAATACTTTCTCACTCTACAACTATATTTCCTTCCTCTGCAAGATAGCTCTTTCTTCTTTTGTTTACATGGTATCTTTCGCCTGAAAAGCTTCGGCTTAAAGGTTTCTTGATCTTGGTTCTTCTGCTTCCGCTTCCTACTGCAATTCACGGTCGATCTTTCTTTCTTGGGATCGTGATTGCTCTCTGTTTCTCTAAATTGGGTGTATCTTCTTCTTTGCACACCAAGTGTTTGTTCTAATTTCTCAAAGAAATTTTTCATCTGGGTTTCTTCTCTCGATCTTTTGCAATGGTGACTTCTGCTCGATCGGGCATTGATGCAATTGATCACAACCACATTATCCCCTTATGCTGTCTCTTGTGCAATTAGAATTACTAGTGCTCGTGATATGTGGATGTGTCTCAAAGAATAATTTTCAATTGTTACTCGAGCTAAGATTTTTCAGATGAAATCTGGGTTACAAAACATCAAGAAAGGTACTTATTCGATTTCCCTATATTTGCAACGAATTAAAGAAGCTCGTGACTATCTGTTTGCTGCTGAAGTTCAGTTTAATGATGATGATATTGTTATCTTAACCCTGAATGGTCTCCCATCTGAGTACAATACTCTGCGATCCATTATTTGAGGCCATGTGAATGTTATCTCCATGAAAGATCTCAGATCTCAGTTACTTGCTGAGGAAGCAATGGTTGAAAATGTTCCTGTTACCCTCTTCTTATCTGCAATGGTTGCTTAAAATAATGGCAATCACTCAAAGTCTTATGGTGATTCTCCCAAAGCTGAGGATTCTTCAACTGGTAATTCCTATGGGGGTTATTCTCAGTCTCATTTCTACTCTTCTGGGTTCAAGCCAAACTATAGTAAGAACAAAAACAAGGATAAATTTATGAACAATTCTCACTCTCGTTTTGGGAGTTTCAAGTTTAACTATAGGAATTATACTATGAATCAAACTCCTGGTATTCTTGGTACTTTTCCACCAAGGCAACTTGGATTCTCCAGTACATCATGTCAAATTTGCGGCAAGTTTGGACACTTGGCTCCTACCTCCAGATTCAGGAATTCTGATAGTGCAATTTTTTAGGGTTAGCAAATTTGTGGGAAGAAGAATCATAGTGCCAAATATTGTCATTTCAAGAATTCCAACATGTCCCCTCAAGCTCCGATAGCTAGGCATGTTTCAACATCACAATCTCCTGAACCAAGTGCTCATTCTCAACAACTATGGCTTACTGATTTAGGAGCATCTTCATATATGACTGCTGATTTGACTAATTTTTCATTTGCTTCCCCATATCCTACTAATGAAACAATTCAAACTGCGAGTGGTGCAGGTTTATCAATATCCCATATTGGTTCCTCCACTCTTCATACTTCATTCAAACCATTGCAACTAAATTCAGTTCTTTATATTCCTCGTCTATCTTAGAATCTTTTGTCTGTGCATTAAATTCAGTTCTTTATATTCCTCGTCTATCTTAGAATCTTTTGTCTGTGCATAGACTATGTTTGGACAATAATTGTTGGCTGATATATGATGCTTTCTGTTTCTGGATCCAGGACAAAGCCACATGGAGGATTCTCTTTCAAGGCAAATGCAGTAATGGATTGTACTTAATACCACTTTCAGCTAGAAGCAATGTTGTCACTTCCAAGTCTCCAACTGCATATCTTAAACATCAAGTATCTTCTAGTCTCTGGCATAATAGATTAGGTCACCCCCTCCAATTCTGTGGTGTCTATTATGTTAAAGAAATGTAATGTGTCTGTGTTACTTAATTCATTGTCAGTGATATGTCATACATGTCTGGAAGGCAAATTTTGTAAACTGCCATTTGTCAATTATGTGTTTAAGTCAATACATCCCTTTCAGATCATTTACAATGATGTCTGGGGTCCATCTCTTTGTAATTCCATAGATGGTTTTAGGTACTATGTGACATTCATTGATGAATGCACCAGACATTGTTGGTTGTTTCCCATTATCAATAAAAATGATGTTTTCTCTACTTTTGTTGGTTCCTATAATTATGTTTCCAATCATTTTGCTACTTTCATCAAAACATTACAGAGTGATGGTGGAGGTGAATACCTTAGTAAATCATTTCAAAAGTTTTTGTTGGAAAAATGGATTAAACATCAACTGCCATGCCCCTATACACCTGAGCAAAACGGTTTAGCCGAAAGGAAGCATAGGCATATCATTGAAATAGCCATAACTCTATTGCAAACAGCTTGTTTACGCCAACTTTCTGGTTCTATTGCAAACAACTTGTTTACACCAACTTTCTGGTCTTTTGCATGCCAAACTGATGTGTACCTTATCAATCGAATGCATTCATCTACACTTCACAACAAATCTCCCTCTGAACTACTATTTGATGTTGTTCCAGATATACAACATCTAAGAATTTATGGTTTCTTAGTATTCCCATTATTAAAACCCTATAACAGTACCACCCAAAGCAAACCAAATGTATTTTCCTAGGCTTCCAAATACAAGGGTTTCATTTGTCATGACATAATTCATACAAAGTTTTACATTTCCAAACCATACATCTACTCATACTTCTGTTGTCCTTCCATCACCTTCATCCATATTAGTTAATGTTGATAATCATATAGTGTCAATTTCATCTTTTATGCCAACTACACTACCTGATACTATGTCATCCAATTTTGATTAACAAAGTGGTACTCCTAGTTCATTACAATCCATTACTGCATCAACAGATCAACAATCCTCTTCTGCATTACATGTGGCTCATGAGATTCCAAGTGGGTTATGTTCTGAGACCTCTAGTGAGTCCACTTCTGACAGTCCTAGTGCCACTGATGTTGAACTGCAGAATGAGTTTCAACCTGATAGCTTGTAGGTTATTCTCCTTATTCCTCATATGAACACTCACTCTATGCAAACAAGAGTTAAAAGTGGTATTTCGAAAAAGAAAGCCTTTCTTTCAGTGGTTCAAGAGGGTGAACCAGTGGATATTTCACAAGTTGAACCTGCTACTTACAAGTCTGCTCTCAAGTCTCCTTTATGGTTCTCTGTTATAGAAGAAGAATTGAATGCTTTGAAAACTCAACACACTTGGTCTCTAGTTCCATTGTCTCGCAACAAAAACTTGGTATGGTGTAAGTGGGTGTTTAAGATTAAGAAACATGCTGATGGATCTATTTTCAGGTATAAAGCACAGCTTGTTGCTAAAGGGTTCAATCAAGAAGAGGGTATTGACTATGGAGAAACCTTTAGCCCGGTTATTAAACCTACAACTGTGTGGTTGGTCCTAGCTTTAGCAGCTAATTTTGGATGGTCAGTGTGTTAACTTGATGTGAAGAATGCCTTTCTACATGCCTTCTTTATGAAGAAGTGTATATGTCACAGCCACCTGGATTTAGTGATCCTCACAATCCTACACATGTTTGCAGATTACATAAGTCATTGTATGGTTTAAAACAATCCCCAAGGGCATGGAATGACAAGTTTACATCATTTCTTCCTTCTCTGGAGTGTCTTTCAACATATTCTGATCCCTTATTATTTTTCAAGCATATTGGAAAGTCTGTGGTCATCTTTCTTCTTTATATGGATGACATTATCATTACATGGAATGATTCAGAGTCCATTACTGCAGTGATTAGTGCTTTGACCAAAGAATTTGATATAAAAGATTTAGGCTCCTTTCATTATTTTCTTGGGATCCAAATCACACAGAATTCTAGTGGAATGTTTCTCTCTCAATCTAAATATGTTACAGATTTGTTGGTTAAAGCAGACATAGTTCATTCCAAATCGTGCTTCACCCCTTGCTTACCTTATAACAGGTTGCTCAAAGATGATGGACATCTTTCAATAATCCATCTCTGTATAGAAGTATTGTGGGTGCTCTTCAATACATTACCTTTACCAGACCTGATATATCCTTCCCAGTTCATCAAGTTTGTCAGTTTATGCATTGTTCTATGGAATCTCATTATGCTATTGTGAAGAGGATTCTCAAGTATTTGAAAGGAACTACTAAGTTTGGCATTCAGTTTGGCAAAGGTGAATTGGATCTTCATGCATTTAGTGATGCTGAGTGGGTTGGATATCCTAATGACAGGAGGTCTACAACTGGTTTAGTTGTGTATTTATGGCCAAATCTTATTTCTTGGTCTTCCAAGAAACAAAATACAGTCTCTAGATCATCTACAGAGGCTGAATATCGAGTCATTTCAAGTACTTCTGCAAAAATTGATTAGATCAAACAACTTCTTCAATTTATGCACATAGATGTTCCTTATCTAACCACACTGTTTTGTGATAATCTCTCTGCCACAGCCCTTGCTTACAATCCAGTAATGCATCAGCGGATAAAACATATTGAGGTTGATATACATTTTGTCCGAGAGAGAGTTGCAAAGAAGCTTCTGCAGTGCATTTTGTTTCCTCCAATGAATAATTTGCTGATATTCTTACAAATGGATGATCTACTCCTTTGTTTCGAACACACTGCTACAATCTCAGACTTAGCGAGCCTCACTCTAAGATTGAGGGAGAATGTTAGATATAGTGTGTGTGTGTAAGGTGGTTAAGATTCTATGAACTAAGATTGTGACAAATGTCAACATCTTGTGACCTTTGTATTAGCTTAGTAGTTAAGCAATGTAAATAGATATATATACACATTTTATATAAGTGTAGTATGATATGATTCTCAATACAATACACAAAATACTTTCTCTCTCTACAACTACACTTCCCTCATCTGCTAGATAGCTCTTTCTTCTTATGTTTATAGTTTGGGCCTCATGGACTTTTGTAAAGTTTCTAACCAATGCTTGGGTGGTCCAATTTCGACAATTATCATTCGAGAGTCGAAGACCAAAAAATCTCTTATGGTACGTTTGTTACACGTCTTTAGGAGCAATTGGCTTTGACTAGCTTAAGATGACTATAATCCTACGTTTGGTAAGTTGTTGGACTAAAATAATAGGGACTCGCCTCGACTATGAGTCTCTGAGCCATTCGCTAAAAACTCTCTGCCTAATCCCAAGCTTTTGCTTGGTATTAACGGGGACTAGAATAAGCAAATGAGGCCGACATGGCTTATCTGATGAATATGAATCCTTTATTGATTCTATTATGCTGAGAATTTCTTCTACTACTCTGGATGAACTGCATGGTTTGTTAATTAACAAGGAATTATTCATGAATCGTAAAAAGAAAGGCATTGTTTCTTCCGCTCAAGAACATTTCCAGGCATTTGCAGCTCAGTCTCAGGGTCATCTCCTTCCTACACCACCATACTCTCATTTTCCTCAAGCCTATGCTGCATAATTCAATGCTCATCCCAAGTTTCAGAACAATCGTGGCAATGGCAAAGGGGCCTCTTAGCGCAACAATCGTGGTAACTACTCCAAGAATTTTACTCAGTTTCATGGTAATTTTCATAACTCTGGCAATGGTTCTGGTTATTTTCGAAATAACTCTGGTAGGAATCGCTATAATTCTAGTGGGTTCAATTGCAATAACAAAAATAATTCTGGTAATCATTTTGGTGGCAAAAATCCTTGCCAAATCTGTCACTCTTTCGAGCATGAAGCAATTGATTGCTATGAACGTATGAATCATGCTTTTGTTGGTAAAATACCCCCTGCCAAATTGGCTGCTATGTGTGCTCACACAAACTCCAAGATTTCCTCTCCTACGTGGTTGATTGATTCTGGCACCACATCTCATATCACAAATGATATAGCTGTTCTTCATTCTCATATTCCCTACTATAGAGAAGAAAAGGTTTACATTGGTGACGGACAAGGTATGTCCATTCATCACTCTGGCACTTCTATGCTTAAAACACCATCTGATACATTTCGATTGAACAATATTCTTCATGTTCCCAAGATGAAATTCAATCTTCTATCTGCCTATTAGTTTTTAAAAGATAACTCTTGTGCATTAACCTTTGATTCTGATGGCTTTACAATCAAGGATTGCTCTACGAGGAGAATGCTTTTTCAAGGACCGGTTATAGAAGGTTTCTATCCTCTCCAAGGCATTCCCTCAGCATCTACACCATCTGCTTTTCTCAGCACTAAAGCTTCCCTTCAGATATGGCATCGAAGGCTTGGGCATTATTATATATCAATGTTCAGGAAAATTTTAAATAAAGCTCAACTTGCTCATAGTGATGGCAAGTCTGTCAATTTCTTTTGCACAGATTGTGCTATTGGTAAAAATCACAAGTTACCTTTTTTCTTCTAATACTAGTAGTGTTTCTGCCAGTCTTGAGTTGATTCATTGTGATGTTTGGGGCCCAGCTCCGGTTCTATCTGTCAGTGGTTACAAGTATTATGTTCTATTTGTTGATGAGTTCACTAAATACACATGGTTGTTTCCATTGAAGGCAAAATCTGAAGTTTTTTCTATGTTTGTCAGTTTTAAAGATTATGTTGAAAACTTGGTTGGCAATAGAATCAAAACTTTCAGATCAGACTCCGGGGGTGAATTCACTAGTTATGCATTTAATTCTTTTCGTGTCAATCATGGTATTTGTCATCAATATAGCTGCCCTCACGCTCCCGAGAAAAATGGGTGTGTTGATCGTAAACATAGACATCTCACAGAAACTTCTAGAACTATTCTAGTTGCTTCAAGTGTGCCTCACAAATATTGGGTTAAAGTCTTTAGCACAGCCTTGTATCTTATTAATCGATTACCTTTAACTACTCTGGACAAATCTCCTTGGGAACTACTATTCAAAAAAGCTCCAGATTATTCCAAGCTCAAGACTTCTGGTTGCAGTTGTTATCCCTGGCTCAAACCATATATTTCTTCAAAACTTGATGACAAGAGTACACATTGTGTCTTTCTCGGCTATAGTTTGCAACACAAGGCTTACAGGTGCTTAGACATTCAAACACAACGGGTGTACATCTCAAGACATGTTCTTTTTCATGAGGATCATTTTCCTTTCAAAGGTCTACCACAGTCACATAACACTGTTCCATTGAGGTCTGCATCCACAACACCTATATCCAATTCTTCATCAACTTTCACTCTTCCATTTCCTATCTTTCACACCCACTTCTCTCAGCCTAATACCTCAGTCTTGGATAGCACTGCATCCTTATCCAGTTTAGCTCAGTCTTCACAGCAATCATTTTCTCCAATCTCCACTCAAACATTACTGCATGTTGCATCTCAACAACCATTGTCCTCAGTCTCTGTTGCTTCTCAACCTACAATTGTCCCCACAAATACATATCCAATGGTAACAAGATCCAAAGCTGGGATTTTTAAACCCAAGATATTAGCTGCTACCAAGCATCCAATTGATACTAGCAATTTTGTACCTACCACTTATTATTAGGCCTCAAAACATGAGCATTGAAGACAAGCAATGTTTGAAAAGTTTCAAGCCTTGCAAAACACTGGCACTTGGACTCTAGTTCCCTCCTCTCCAAATCAGAATGTTGTAGGGTGCAAATGGGTGTTCAGAATTAAGAGAAAACCTGATGGTACCATTGATAGGTACAAAGCTCGTTTTGTGGCTAAGGGGTTTCATCAGCAAGAAGAAGTTGATTTTCAGGAGACATTTAGTCATGTTGACAAACCAGTCACAATTTGAATCTTGCTAACACTTGCAGTTCAACAAAACTAATTTCTAAATCAATTAGATATCAGCAATGCCTTCCTTCATGGCACTCTCAAAGAAGAAGTTTTCATGCAGCAATCACCCGGCTTTATTGATCCAACAAAGTCATATTTTGTTTGCAAGCTCACCAAGTCTCTCTATGGCTTGAAACAGGCTCTCATAGCATGGTATGATAAACCTTTTCATACTCTAAGCTCCCTTGGTTTTGCAAACTCCAAATCAGATTGCCCTCTATTTGTTCACACAAAGCCTTCTCACTGTCAAGCCTTCATTCATCAACTGAGCAATTTATTTCCTGTTAAGGATTTGGGACCTCTTCATTTTTTTCATGGGGTTAGAAGTTCACAGAACCACATAAGGCATATTCTTGTCCCAAGGCAAGTATGCACTTGATTTACTTGTTAAAACAAATATGGATGGCTGCAAACCATGTTCTACTCCACTTGGAACAGCTAAGTTGGATCACACTGGTCCTTTACTTACCAATCCCAAGGAGTACAGATCTATTGTAGGTGCTTTTCAGTACCTAACTTAGACAAGACCATATATCTCTTTTGCTGTAAACCAAGTGTGTCAATTTCTACATTGTCCGAGACAACCTCATCTTCAAGCAGTCAAACGAATTTTGAGATTTTTTAAGGGTTCTATTACTCAAGTTTTATGGTTAAGAAAGGTCATTTACATTTCACAGCCTATTCTGATGTTGATTGGGCTGGATGCACCTTTGACAAACGATCAACAAGTGGCTATTGTGTGTATCTTGGTCCAAATTTGATTAGCTGGAGTGCAAAGAAGCAACACACAGTTGCTAGATCGTCCATAGAGGCTGAATATCAATCTCTTGCTCACACAGCTGCAGAGTTGACATGGATTTGCAAAATTTTAAAAGATGTCATCTTTCCTTTTCGACAGGTTCCTAGACTCTGGTGTGATAATGTTTCTGCAATTTCTTTGGCTTCTAATCTAGTCTTTCATGCTCACACAAAGCATGTGGAAATTGACTATCATTACATTAGAGAACTTGTTTTAGCAAATTTGATTCAAGTTCATCATGTTAGTACTCATCATCAAATTGCAGACATTCACCAAGTCACTTTCCAAAGCCAGATTCAAGTTGTTACAGTCCAAGCTTTCTCTCGGAGATCCTCCGTTTAGCTTAAGGGAGGGTAAATGGACATTTCATCATTAGATATTTTCTATTTTTAACAGCTGTAAATCTGTTATAATTGTTTTGTAACTAATCATTGTGATTAGGTGTTAATCTAGTGGTCATTAGTCACTAAGCTTATTTTGCAAAGTGTATATATACTCTGTTGTAATTACTTCCTCATTAAGAAAGTAAATACAGAAAGCATTTTTTCTATCTTGTACAAAATTTTAACTGAAATAGATAAACTTCGGAGGTCATTATTATTGTTTAGTATACGTACGTCCAGTTTTATTTTTTATTATAAAGTTGATGGTCAAAATTAGAACAATCGCAGAGGAACTCAAGAGTTTAAGCGGTTCATTTAACTCAATTCAAGTCTTGAGGTATTTAGATCGTATATGTAGAATTAGAACTAGTGACACTAAACTAACAATGCAATGTATATAGATTATGATTTAGTGTCTTTTATTGTCTAGATAATTTTATGCTTATGTTTTTTATTAAAATTTGTAACATGTTATATTTGTGCGTATTTTCTTTATGTATATTTGGATTTTGAACTAACTTAGTTGGATTCCCAAAATTTAAAGTACATAAATTTGCTTAATGATTAGTGTTTTGATTATGTTTAGCCCTTCTTAGTTTGTATCCCTTTTCTTTAAATTCAGTAACTACTAATGGAGCTAACATAGCCTTGGGGTGAGCTGTGGAGCTAACATAGCAGACTATGTAGCTCGGAAGGCTGTGGAGGCAGGCCACCTCTTGGACCCGATAAAGGTGGCAGCACAAGTACTAATGTACCCGTTCTTCATGTGAAGCACTCCCACCAGGTCTGAGATTAAGCTAGCAAATTCCTACTTATTCGACAAGGCTACGTGTATGCTAGCATGGAAGCTATTTTTAACAGAGGAAGAGTTCGATCTAGACCATCGGCAACCCCCTCATGCCTGCAGGTATAGGGCCACCCTTAAAGACCATGCCTCCAACACTTACTGTTGTTGCACAGCATGATTGGATGCGCGATAGAGGGATTGCTTACTCAGAGGAATTGAGGAAGCGAATGTGGATGCACCTCTTTTAGACTACAAGGATTCTGTGCACGAGTTTGCTACTCTTGATGTGCTCCTCAAGACGCCCCAGGCCAAGGCTTGCGCAGAGGATATCACTATTTGGGTCAAGAAGTATATCTCACTCAGAGGCCATGAGTTTTCTTATTGACTGTGAATTTGTGATACGTTCTGAAGCTGTTCAAATTGAAGCACATATGAACATTTGAACAACTTCGAAACAACAAAAATGATCATTTTTGTGTACAGAATTATGTCGTACCAATTTTTTTAACATAGTTTTTCATTAGCTTAGTTTTGAGATGTAATAAATTCAATCATGGCATTCAATTCATTCAAATTCATTTTGTTTTTCAAATCATATGTCGATTATATTCCCTCATGTCTGATCCTTATTGAGCTGTGCATTTCACCATGCAAACATATTTTGTTTTGTTCTTTTGGAGTTGTTGGCGGCATTGTATTGGAAGTTAGAAGTGAAGTTAGAAGTTAATCCAGTGGTTATTAGGGTTTCCTGAATATTAAGGTAGACTTACGGTAACACTGGACAATAGGGGATTGGTCAACAACTCTTCCTTCTTCCTTCTGGGTATTGATTGTTCCCTAGGTGGTTAAGAGTCCGGTTCTCTTGTGATTAGTTTATCTTGTGAGCTGTCAATCTTCCTAATCTAAGTTGTCAAGTCCCTTAATTCAAGGGGTTGTTATTTGTCTTCCCTAAGCCAACTGTTGTGGTGTAAACCAAGGAGTTAATCTCCTTATATATTGTTGTTCAATTGTAAAAGATCTCATGATGGAAATACAATACAATCTTTGAAAATCAATATGGTATCAGAGCAGGAAAATTAACCTGTTTCTGCTATATTGTTCTCCGAACGTATTCAATCTTCAAAATGGCTGAAGATAATTCGGCAGCATCAGAAGCTGAAAGCTCACCGGTGTTTTCATCCATGAACGTGCATGAGGTGGATGTCAACCCAAATCAAAGATTAAGCTCAGTCGTGTTGAATGAGTTTAATTACCTGCCTTGGTCGAGAACAGTGTCTCTAGCACTCGGTGGAAGGTCCAAGTTAGGATTCATAAATGGAAGCATCGAAGTTCCTGATGCTTCCTTACCAACCTATGAATCTTGGCTCAGCAAAGATCAGCTTGTTATGTCGTGGCTCTTGAATTCTATGGAACGCAAATTCGCTGAAATATTCAGTTATTCTGAATCATCATACCAGTTATGGGAGGCGGTCAAAGAAATGTATGGCAGCCAGAACAATGCTGCACGAGTATTCCAATTAAAGAAGGATATCTCCGATCTGCTACAGGATGGCAAGCCTTTTGTGCAACTCCTAGGAAGCATGAAAAGCATGTGGAATGAGTTGGAAATGTATCGCCCTCATACAACCGACGCAGCACTGCTACGAAAGAGAGCAGAAGAAGACAAGACATTTCAACTCTTGTCCAGTCTTGATTCAACATATGAAGATCTACAATGTCACATACTCATGAATGCTGAACTTCCTACCTTCACCAGTGTATGTGCGACAATTCAACGTGAAGAAGTAAGGAGGAAAGTCATGAACATAGGTACAATGGCCAGTGTACCTGAGGCTAGGGCATATATGACCAACGCGAGAAGGTACAAAGGAAAGCATCCCAATTTGAAGTGTCAACATTGCCATAACACGGGTCATGTTAAAGACTCATGCTGGATTTTACACCCAGAATTAAAGCCTGATTTCATGAATGACAATAAGGGTGTACAAAGGATGAACCGTACTCCATATCAAGCAAATCATGCGTCCACCTCCACCTCAAATGTTTCTGGTCCATTCAAGAACTTCACAGCGAATCTCGTTAAGCTCATGAATGAGTTTATGTCGTATCTTCAAGGCAAGAAAGAATGGCCTGAAATTGATCGTGAAGACAGCATAGAAGAAGGGAACTCAAAGGCATTGCTCGGCAAGTTTACAGGTTTTTTGGCAGAAAAGAAACCCATACCGTAAGAGGACATGCAAGGTATTATGAAAGCCTTTAAAACTGCCCTTAAAATAAATATGTTGCATGATTTTTGGGTTGTAGATTCGGGTGCCACTGATTATATGACCAACCATGTGTCTAAGTCTCATAAATTTGAAAAATTTGCAAATCCTTCACAAGTCTCAATTGCAAATGGTGAGAATGCAAAAGTTTTAGGAAAGGAAAAAATAAATTTAATGTCAGATGAAATTGAATCAATGGCTTTGTATGTTCCTTCCTTCCCTTTTCAACTTCTATCTGTGGGAAAGATCACAAATACCTTGAATTGCTTAGCCATTTTTTCTCCTCACAATGTCATCTTTCAGGATTGTTCCACCAAGAAGACGATTGGTGAAGGGTTTCATTTAGATGGTCTCTATTATATATCCAAGAGCAATCCCAGAGGTTTCCATGCCAAGTTCAATCCTATTCAAGATAATCAACTGTGGCATCAACGCCTAGCTCACCCTTCATCCCTCATTTTGTCAACTTTATTTCCAAACTTAGGGAAGGATACTATTCTATGTGAAACATGTCACTTGTCTAAGACAACCAGATTACCTTTTAACTCTTCCTTGTCCAGAACTAGCAAGTGTTTTGAACTAGTTCATTCAGATGTATGGGGACCAACTAGTGAATCATTTGATGGTTATAAGTATTTTGTGGTTTTTGTCGATGACTTCTCACGTGTCACATGGTTGTATCTTCTAAAGTCTAAGCATGAAGTTATGGAAGTATTTAAAGACTTTCATAACCTTGTTAAAAACCATTTCTCATCTCAAATCCAAACTCTAAGGTCTGACAATGGCACCGAATATATGTCCCTTATCATGAAACAATATTTAAGCACTAATGGCATCATGCATCAAACGAGTTGTGTTGGAACTCCTCAACAAAATGGCATAGCCGAACGCAAAAACTGTGACATACTTGAAAAAACAAGAGCACTGATGCTACAAATGAATATGCCCAAGAGGTTCTGGTCCCAAGGGGTGATGGCAGCTGCGTATATCATCAACAGATTGCCCAGTCGAGTCTTGAATTTCAAGTCTCCCTTAGAGGTCATGAAAGACCTAGCACACCTTAGAGTTTTTGGCTGCATCTGTTTTGTGCACATTCAATCTCAGCACCGAGATAAATTAGATTCTAGAGCTATTAAATGTATATTTCTTGGTTATTCATCTACACAAAAGGGATATAAGTGTTATAATCCCCAACTAAGGAGATTAATTGTGTCAAGAGATGTTCGATTTCATGAAACTAACCATTTTTTCAGCAAGTCAAGTGAAATCACAGTTCAAGGAGATGATATCTTGGATGTATTTCCATTACCAAGAATTGAGCTTGAGGCTCCACAACATCAACATCTCAGCCCTGCCAACATCGATGCGCCTCAAAATGAAAACAGCAATGAAAAGTCTCATTTTGATGATACACTACATGCAGATGGTGTCAATCAAGATGATGTGACCGAGTGTGACATAAATCCTAATGTTCCTCGACGCAATCCAATGCGTGCTAGGAAAACTCCCACAAGACTTCAAGACTTTGTCATCTACAAACCCACACATCCCATCTCCAATTGTGTGTCTTACAAGAAAGTGACACAAGCCTATGCTGCTTTCCTAAGCACCATATCCAGTTACAAGGAGCCTCAGAATTTCCATAAGGCTAGCAGCCAAGAGGTGTGGAAAGAAGCAATGCGAGAAGAACTTCAAGCCCTAGATCAACACAAAACCTGGAGCATCTCCAAACTTCCACCAGGCAAGAAAGCAGTGGGCTGCAAATGGATTTATAAACTCAAATTCAAGTCAGATGGATCAATTGAGAGGCATAAAGCAAGACTGGTGGCCCGGGGATTCACTCAAACATTTGAGGTGGATTACAAAGAAACGTTTGCATTGGTTGCCAAAATGAACACAGTGAGAGTGCAATTGTCTATTGCTGTAAACAAAGGGTGGTCCATGTACCAAATGGACATGAAGAACGTATTCTTACACGGTGATCTCCAAGAGGAAGTATATTTGAAATTACCACAAGTGCATCCTCAAAGCAATGAACCAGATTTGGTGTGCAAATTGCACAAATCCATTTACGGCCTGAAACAGTCTCCACGTGCTTGGTATGCCAAACTAAGCTCAGTTCTCACTAGTGCTGGGTTCAAAAGCAGCAATGCCGATTCCTCACTATTTGTTCGCAAATGAGCTGTGGGCACACTGGTTGTGGTGATTTATGTCGATGATCTCATAATTACAGGAGATAATGCTGACGAGATCCTCAACCTAAAACAGTCTCTCAAACAAAGGTTTGCAATTAAAAACCTTGGGATTTTGAAGTACTTTCTTGGTATCTAAGTGGTAACCTCACACAAGGGATTGTTTCTGAACCAAAGAAAGTATGTCTTGGACTTACTCAAGGAAGCCAACATGAGCGAGGCTAAACCGGCCCTTACACCTCTTGAGAGCAAAAGCAAACCTAGCTTACAGGGCAAGTCACTCACGGATATCAGTTATTATCAGTGATTGGTTGGGAAATTGATCTACCTAACTATCACCAGACCCGACATCACTTATTTTGTAAGTCTTGTGAGCCAATTCATGCACTCCCCGACTCTTGAGCATTTGAATCTTGTGAAGAGGATCTTAAGCTACTTAAAATGATCAGTGGGCCGCGGTATCATCATGCAGAAGAATGACAACACCAAAATCCTAGGGTATTGCGATGCTGATTGGGCGGGGAACGCAATCGATCGTAAGTCCACCACTGGCTACTGTACATTTGTGGGTGGAAACTTGGTCACCTGGAAAAGTAAGAAACAAACTGTTATCGCCCGATCCAGTGCCGAAGCCGAGTATCGGGCAATGGCTTCAACTGCGTGTGAGTTGATCTGGCTAAAAGGTCTTCTGTGTGATTTAGGTGTTCCTACAACTCTTCCTATGTCTCTATTCTGTGACAATCAGGCAGCAATGCATATAGCATCAAACCCCATGTTTCACGAGAGAACGAAACACATTGAGGTTGATTGCCATTACGTTCGGGAACAGGTGCAGTCACAAGTGATTCAGACACATTACACAATAAGCTTTGATCAACTGGCTGACATCTTCACAAAGCCCTTGGCGTCTCATCAGTTTCAATGACTTCTGTCCAAGCTTGGATCCATAAATCTTCTGGATCCAGCTTGAGGGGGAGTATTGGAAGTTAGAAGTGAAGTTAGAAGTTAATCCAGTGGTTATTAGGGTTTCCTGAATATTAGGGTAGACTTACGGTAACACTGGACAATAGGGGATTGGTCAACAACTCTTCCTTCTTCCTTTTGGGTATTGATTGTTCCCTAGGTGGTTAAGAGTCTGGTTCTCTTGTGATTAGTTTGTCTTGTGCGCTGTCAATCTTCCTAATCTAAGTTGTCAAGTTCCTTAATTCAAGGGGTTGTTATTTGTCTTCCCTAAGCCAACTGTTGTGGCGTAAACCAAGGAGTTAATCTCCTTATATATTGTTGTTCAGTTGTAAAAGATCTCATGATGGAAATACAATACAATCTTTGAAAATCAATACATTGTCTATTTAGTTCCTAGATTGTCTCCATTCCAATGGTATATCCTACACATGTTCTCTTCCTCCTATGCATTTTAGACCATGGATAAACTAATCATCCATGACATCACCATCTACGCAATCGGCTATTAGCTTAATTGATTAAGAGCATTTACCCTGCACCGAGTTAACTATTCCAAGCCATATGGTTATTTTAAACCAAGTGAAGATCTGGTGGACTTAGTAAAAGGAAGAGGCCTTAGAGGCGAATAGAATAAGTTTTATGACCGCCAGTAGCATTCGAGAATTTTGCCTCTAGGGAAGATTACAGGCACATATGGATACACCTCGTAATCTATGGGCATAGACAAGATAGAAAGTCCCCAAATCTTGGGGAGATCCTTGAAAATGATGGCAATATTGTAAGTTCAATGGTCAGTGATCATTATTCTATGCATACATTGCCCTATGCCCGCTGGAATTAGTAAGCCTATATTTTTTTTTGGTACAAGCGATAATGGGGGAGTGAGGAATCAACCTCAGGTGCAAGACTCAATACTTTTAACCAACTGAGTTACAAGTCTCTTGCAGTGAGACTACTTTATTGATTTTTACTCACTTTAGTAGGCTCAATTTATATTCTTGGCAACATAGTAATTGTCGTCCGCACAAGGAAGCTTCAACCTACACATGACATATATAAACACACATGGTATATATATCCCCTCGAGGAGACTCGCTCAGTAAAGTTTCTCATACATTGGAAAGTTACACGATGGCATCTGATCTCTATGTGCAACCTGAGTTTTGTGGTGAGAATACATCTAATGAGGTAATTCTCCTTGATCTTAATCTGTCGTCCATGCCGTGCCTTCCCTACCCTTCTTTTTCGATTTTGGAGTACGATTCTACGAACTGGGTGATGCCGTTGGTCAAGAAAACAGCAAATCATTAGAGGCTAAAGCAGGAACATGATGCCAATTATGGATCCAATGTTGGTACTCATTGCTATAGTTTTTACACTGGCAGTGACAGCAATAGGTGCACTGGTGGCTTGACTAGCTTGTCAGGGTCACATATCCTCGTACACGCGGAGATACTTGGCAGCAGAGGCCATGGAAGAAGCCTTTACCAAAGAAGAATCCAAGAAAGGAGAAGGAAGTTGAGATGAAATGAAACTAGTCCAACAACTCTTGCTTGCGCTGAGACTCTGGCCTGTCGGGCAAAGCTCAAGCACCAGCATTGGTTTTTTAGAATTTACACAATCACAATGAAATATTAATTACAATGTCAGCTTTATATTTAAAAAAGATATTTCGACTTAGGTGCCTCACTTACTCATTCCATTGTTTTAAAATTTTAATTAAAATACTTACTATTAATGTAGTGTCAAATAAATATTACTAAACCTTTTTTAATATAAAAATTAAATGAAATGCCATTAATATGGGGTGTAGTCAACCTAAGATTTTAAAGGATTTTAAAACTAATAGATTTGATAGGATTTAGGAGGATTTGAGACTTGTACAAAATTCATATAGATTTTAAAGAATTTGAATGGATTTAGTTTGTAGATTTTGGTGGATTTTCATATAATTTTTTTATTGAAAAAAAAAAGGAAAAAATTTTCCCCTTGCACTCAATAGCCACTTTATCCCCTCCCTTTTAGGGTTCCTTTCACACAATCACGGCTCTATCTCTTTCTCAATTGATAGATCAACATAACTTTGGTGAGCTTTTGAGCACTACACCACCAACAACCATCACCACCGACTGCCCTTTTGCCACAGACGTACGCTGTGGTACTTCGGTAGTGCTTGTAGTACCACAGACATTAAAAAATTAGAATGGCGAGAGAGTAGTATTAACCAAAATCCTAGATCGATCATGTCCTTCGATGATCATACATGCCTAATCAAGGTCTAAGGGTCATAATAAGAGATTCCACCAAAGTATATGGTGGTTACTTGTGTGTGGTTGGGGTTAGTAGAGATTTGAGGACTACTCCGATGGAAAAGGACTTCAAATCCTAGGGGGTGAGGTTGGATTCTTTTTAGTCTTGGTTATATATGCTCTCAAATCCTACAAAATCCACAACTTATTGAAATCTTCCAAAATCTTAATTTTTTTAAGGGTAAATTACATAATACCTGCTCAGGTTTGAGGTCTATTACAACCTCATACAACATCTTTAAAACATTTCACTTTCATACCTCACATACTATTTTATTTCAAAATAATAACTCCGTTACATTTTCCATCCATTGGTCCGTTAAGCGCTGACGTGATTGACACATTTGTGCCACGTGGCAAAAACAATAATTTTTTAATTTTTAAAAAAAATCTGAATTTTCTCAACCAAAAAAAAAAAACTAAAACCCATCCCATCTCCCTGCAACACCCCCCCCCCAAAAAAAAACCCAGATCCCTCCTCCTCTCTTCTCCCCCATCTTCATCTTCTTCCCCTTGTAACCCAGAGAATAAAAATAAAAAAATAAAGAAAAAATAAAAACCCCTTCAGTTCGTCTTCCCCCCCTCCTCCTCCCCTCTCTTCTCCCCCATCTTCATCTTCTTCCCCCGACCCCCTACCTACAACCCAGAAAAAAAAAAAAAAAAAAAAAAAAAAGACACCCAGATCCTAGCAACGCCGGGTTCGTGAGGTGAAAATGGGAAGAATGGGTGTAGATTTAAGGTTCGGTTTTTTTTTTTTTTTTTTAAGAAGAAGAAGAAGATTTAGGTTTTTTTATTAAAAAAATTGAAAAATTATTTTTTTTACCATGTGGCATACATTTGGCAGCCACGTCAGCGCTTAACGGATCAATTGATGGAAAATGTAACAGAGGTATTATTTTGAAATAAAATAGTACGTGAGTTATGAAAGTGAAATGTTTTAAAGATGTTGTATGAAGTTGTAATAGATCTCAAACCTAAAGGGGTATTATGTAATTTACCCTTTTTTTAATATACTTGGATGGATTTTAAAAGCTTTTAAAATCTTTTTATTGACTACGCCTAAATTTGAATAGATTCTAAAAATTTTTAAAATCTTTTAATTGACTACACTAAGATTTTAAAATCTTTTAAAATACTCTCAAATCCGAGTTTGATACGAAATTGCATGAAATATATCCACAAACAAATGTATACAATAGACCATCGTGGCAAAATAGACGGCCAAGAATACGTCGCCATCAGCAGCTTCATCGTGAGCTGGCACGTGTACGGCTGGCAAGTGACAGTTCCCACTCCAAACTACTCTCATCCTCTGGATTTCACAAAAAAATTCCACTCTCTTGGGCAAAAAACGACATGTGGATAAGAGTTACTCTCTGGATGGTCCCGACGGGCTTTCCTTTCTCGCTCGCGCACTGAGAAATCCGGGACTCAGCAAAAATCCAAGTGAAAAATGGAGGTGGGTTTGTCTCTAAACGCCGGAGTTCAGCTTCCATTTTCGAGCTCGAGGACTCACGAAGATGGTCTGGTCAGGCACTCATTGGTCTCCACAAAGACGACGACCCAGAAGGCAGCTGAGCAGAAGCAGGGCAGCCGCACGCTGGTGGTTGAATCAAAGAGCAAAAGGGGAATGATGGCCCGCCAATTTCAAGCCAAGAAGCCTCCCCCTCCTGCCATGCCCAAGATTGAAGACGACGGCAACCCTCGCTTCGTCGTCTTTATGCGAATGGCCAATGTTCGTTCTCTCTCTCGCGCGCTCTCTCTCTCTCTCTCTCTCTCTCTCTCTCTCTCTCTCTCTCGTTTAATTTACAAGTTTGTTGCTTGGGCAGGTTTACCTATGGTACCCGCTTAGTGTGATATCAGGTGGGACGACGGCTAAAATCATGATTGCGGCAAAAGATAATTTTCTGGGTAAATATATATACAAAGATACGCTAGCTAGAAATCTTGCTGCAGTTATTTACAGAGTGAGTTTTGTTCTTTGTTGTTGAATTTGTGATTTGATTGCATATAATTTCTTACTTGCTCAATCCAATTATACATTGTCCATACTTGTACTGACTTTTTAAACAAGTTGATTTTTAGTTCATGTCAAGAGGGAGTCAATTTCCCTTTTGTTTTGCATGTTATCATCAATTGAATCGATGCTCGGATGCATGTCTGGAATCTGTATGGACACAGACAAGTTCATTAACCGCGGCTTGGGGATATGTTGATTAATCCCGGGTTGGGGACATTTTGATTAATCCTTGTGGCAGATATAGTCCAACGTTGTTGATTAATCGCGGGTTAGGGACATGTTCTGCTTTTAGTAACCAAATGCGATTTGTATGGTCGTTAAACATTTTTTGCAAGCGGCTTTATTCTCTCATTTTGCATGATTGCTTGATGTTTTGCCTTTTCTTTTAGTAACCAAATGCGTTTTGTGTGATGATTAAACATTTTTTGCAAGCGGCTTCATATTCTCAATTGTATAATTGCTTGTTCCGTCTTTATTGGAACAGGATGAGAAGGAAATACAGAAGACGGCATTTAAGCAGTACCGAGTATTGCGGTCAGCTACTGATTTTAGATATGGCTACAAAATTGTCGTAATGCTCTTATAACCTCTAAACTAAGTAAAAGTTCATTTGTTATGGTTTTATTCTTTTCTCACCATTAAAAGGCTTAAGGGTATTCAGTGCCTAAGTCTGTTATGTGGAAACCGTGTAGGAAAATGGTAACATGAGAGCAGCACTTTCAACCTCGGACGTAATTGAGGTAATTTTCGTGTTTTATGTAATGATTTGCCTACTCCATCATCTTTGTCATGAGATTGTAAGTTATATAGACATTCAGCCGTCGCAAGCTTCGTGGGGTGGTCTTCGTTTCTTCTTATAGGAAATTTGGTGGTATCTAGACTTACAATTGAAAACAAATTTTCTGTTCTATCAGATTGTTTGATTACCTTTTGCTCTAATATCGTCGTGATTCTAAACCCAATTTTCAGCTCCCAACAAAAGACAAGCTAAAAACCACATTTGACAAAGTGAAGGATTTTTTTGGGGATGCAAAGGAGTCTTTCGGCAAGCTGACAACACTAAACTTATCCGAGTCTGAAGAATCGAAAGGAAAAACCGAAGAACAGGGAAAGTGAGTCGTATGCACACAATATATTTGATAAGTTTTTGTTTTCTCAACTGTTAGTTGTCGAAAGGCTTTCTTGTTATTCTCAGGCAACATTCAAACCTAAGGCTTCCAGATCAATCCCATTCCCCTAACATATCTAAAACAACGATTACCTATCACTTTACATGCCTAATTAATGGTTCCTTCCAACAGGGTAACAAGCTGAAGACGGCAGAGGCATTTGCTTGATATGGTGCGGAGGCCATAGACTCTTTGAGAGAGTTAATGTTTACTCCGCTGCATACGCCTTTCACGAAAGGTCTTTTAGGATTCTACACACGGTTTTGTTTATAGATCTCTCTGTCAATTAAACAGAATTCTGTGTCTTTGCCAATACAAATTTATTTAGCCTTTTCCACACTTATTTCTAGCATTCTTAAGTAAAAACACTCGCAACAAACGCTCTAGCGACGGGAAACCGGCCACTAGTTACAAAGCTCCAATAAGGTATCGAGAGGGCTATCACAGGCAGGTGCGAAGCAATTACCCCCTATTTGTAAAGTACCCCTCTTCCTATTTAGGGGGTTGAGGCGAGAAACGGCTCGATGAACCGTTTGGTTCTTTGGAAACTCGCGCAGATACATGTAAGAAAACCCTAATTGCCGTCCGAACCGCATATTAAAATGCAAGTGGTGGATTGCTATGATGATTATGATCTTTCTCTTTAATTCATTGTGTACCGAGTTTAAACTCTCTTCCTCCACTTAATATAGATTAGCGTAGATAATAAAAAAAAAATTTAAACAAAGATTTCCTAATACTATAATTGGCATCTAAAATAAATACGTGGATTACATTTGTGCCTCCAACTGAAAAGTCTAAACCTGGAGCCTATCTCGACCGGTTATTACCTTACAACTTGTGTTTTATGATGCTCCGCTTATTCCTACATATTATAGAGTTCATACGCATCTGATATCACCCCTTCAGGCAGAGCACCCGAATTCACCGTCGACGATGCTTCTTTTACCCAATTTAAATACACCAAATCCAACTACACACTCACTCTCCCGCAACCTTACCCGCAACATCTGCATCAGAAATCCCAACTCTGGCGTCTATATACTATGGACTTGTGGTGCTTACTGTTCAACTAAAATATGTAATGTAGATCTGGGGGCTTTGTCGGTCTCTTGGATAACCTTTTGGTTTGCCATCCAATAACACGTGTCGGGGTCGGAGAATAAGTATGGCGTTATTGTTCAGGTAGTTAACGAACCAGGATCCTGGCAGGATCCATTCCTTAGGAATCCCGCAATCTTGTCCGTTCATCGTATATCGTGCGGTCAGTTTTTGTTAGGTACTATTTATATTTGAATTTTAAATTTTAAATTTTAAATGATTTCTAACCGCACGATATACGATGAACGAACACGATTGCGGGATCCCTAAGGAATGGATCCGGCGAGGATCCTGGTTCGTAGTTAACGGCGTTTTGGGGTTATGCATGTTGATTAAGATTGTTCTCCTTCTTGGGTTATCCAGAGAGTGGTAAACTTCTTTCGTTTATGTGGTCGACAGACACTTTTTAATATTTTGATAAAAGTTTATCCATGGTCAGGTTATGTTTTTGTTATTGATATTCTTCTTGGTCCTTAGATGAAAACCTAATTTATTTTCATGATTATTAATTAAAACGAATATGTTGATGTAAATCCAAATTTCTTAAATATAAATGTGAATTTCTTAAAAAGTCTTTTAATATAAATATTAAAGTTTTCACTTTGACAGCAATCATCATCAGAGCAGTTCCACCGTGGTCTTTTGCCTGGTGGACTAGCGATGGAACAGGGCCAGATAGCCCAAGCGACTTGCCCGAGCGTGTGCCAGCCCGAGGGAGAGGCCTGGCACGAGTTGCCAGCCCGAGAGCCTGAAGGCAACGTGACGCAATGATGATGTCGCCCAGACGTAAGCCACTTTTTTATTGCCGGAAAATGGCCTGCAAGGGCTGGGTTTCTTCACCGGATTCTGCAAATGGGGAAAAACAGTATGCATGCATGTCAAACCTTAGTAATTTCCAACTAATTTTACTTGCAAAGTGGCATTTAAGTACCTGGAATGGATTCAAACTGAGCAAGAGCTTCAGAACCCACAAACTTGCTGGAGTTTGCTCCAAGGAGGTGACCAAAAACTAGGCAAGGTTTCAGAGAAATTGCAAGGGGTTAAACCTCTTGTTTCAAACTGGAAAAACACCACAAATCTTGTCCCAAGCAACATTAAGACATAATGAAACAAGATTTGCATAGAGAACCTCACATGGGTTCGAGTTTCAGATCTTGAAGCTCTCGGCTTCAATGGTGGTTTACACCGTGATGGTCCGATGACGCATGCAATGGTATAGCTAGGATCCCTTAGTCCCAGAGATTAAGGTTTCATGGTTTTGGAGTTTGATTTGTTTAATTTTCGAAGAGGAAAGTGGGTGAGAGCTCTCAGAGCTCTAGAGAGAGTGAGAGTGTCGAGAGCTTAGAGAGAGAGAGAGAGAGAGAGAGAGAGAGGAACTTCAGAAAAATGGAGAGAAGTGAGAAAGATGAGTGGAAAGAAAGGGAGTGGAGAGTGCACGGGAAATTACAAGCAAGTTGCAAAAAATACTATTATTTTATTTACCTATTGTCAAGGCTATTCAAATGTAGAGGTGAAGATGCAAAAGATAATTAATATTCATTAATGATAATTACTATTTATTAAGTGAATTAAATAATGGATAGCCCTGGGAGGCCTTTCCCACAGCAGAACTGCTCTCAGCATCAGCTTTAGTCCCCTAAACAACGTCTTTAGCTTGACAAAAAAAATAATAAATTAATTTTCAACTTTATTATCTTTTACTATTGGAATTTTCCTTATTTAAAGCAATAAATAACATTACTTACTTGTTGATTGATGGTGGCGGCTGCAGTGTAGATATATTTTTATCAAGATATTAAAAAGTGTCACTGCCGCCGTCATCACCACCATCGCTACCAAATAAATAATGTTATTTATTATTTTAAATAAGGAAAATCCAAATAGTAAAAGAGAAAGTTGATGACTTTTTTTTTTTTTTTTTTTTTTGTTTTGTCAAGCTCATGGTGTTGTTTAGGGGAGGGGACTAAAAGCTGCAGCTGATGCTGGTTGCTGTTAAAGTGAAAACTTTAATATTTATAGTAAAAGACATTTTAAGACATTCATATTTAAATTTAAGACATTTGCATTTACATTAAGACATTCGATTTAACTAATGGGAAAATTACAGATAAAGTAGACTTTTAAAGCTCTAGACATTTATATGAGAAGAAGGATAATTGTGTTTTACTATCTTTCTTTCTTCTTTTTTGTGTCAAAATTCTGTAAGTGAACTTTAATATGTTAAGATAGTAAGTATTGGCACCTGTTTGAAGCTTAACGGTTACTTCACTTTAGTATTGTTTATTTATTTAGCTTAAGTACCATTTACACATAAAAAGACATATGAGAATGTGAAGTATCGTCTCACATCTAGATAAATTATTTCAAATTATGAATTTACTAAATCTGAAGGGAACTTATTTACGCAAGCCCTGCACTTCTACTTGAAAGTCATAGCCCTGGTTTGGTACTGAGGTGATTATGAAAAAAACTAATATCAAAAAAAGTTGGCAGCTTTTTTGTATTTGGTAAACATTCAGCTTCAGCTTTTTTTCATAGTTTTGGATGAAAAAAAGCCAAAAACATGAAGCTGAAAAACCTAGCTTTGAAAAACCGGTGTTTTTTCACATCTGTTTTACATAAAAGTTTACTACACACTATAATACTGTCTTTTTTTTTTTCAAAAGCACTTTTACAAAAAAAGTTTACCAAACACTCTACTGCTTTATTTCACAGCTGTTTATTCTCACAGCATAGCAGAAGCAGCTTTTTTTTCAAAGCACAGCAATACCAAACCAGGTCATGAACTAGTGGGGTACAAGATTTTTGTGAGAATTTGGTCATGTGTACATCACGACCCCTAATCTAACGATGTCTGCTTTTGAAGGGACAAGCTCTACGGCTCATATAACTACTACTCAAGGACCAAACAAGTTTATGGTTGCGTGGCCGAAATATTAGCCAACTGAAGCCGAAAACCTTGACTGGCTCATCTTCCATTTTACAGGCCCAAATTTTTGAACAAGTTTATGGTTTATGGAACTTACACAACTTAGAACTATTCTACAAAAATAACTTGAAAATGACAATAACTCATGTGATGTGCTATCAATATAAAATATAAAATAAGAATCTTCTTCAAATTATCTTTGTGAGGATTTCGAAAATTTTCTAATCACATCCGTTCATCGTACATTATATACCAATTTTTTTCCAAATATTGTTTATATTTAATTTTAAATAAAAAAATTTACAATAATTTCTAACCGCAAGATATATGATGAACATAAAAAATATCTCAGATCCTCACAAAAAAATCCAAAGATGATCCTCATTCTAAAATAAAATACAAAGAGGATCCTCATTCTAAAATAAGTATGTACTTCAGTAATAATAACAACATCATATAGTTCTCAAAATTTAATTTAAAATGTTGATTCTCCTTAGCATCACCCATAACAAAAACAAAAACATCAAATTTAGTTTAAAAAGATGGTGATAAAATTCTCTTAATACAACCCAAAACTCAGAAACCAATTAAGATTGAACAAAGAAAATGGCCATCACTCAACTCAACTAACATTGATGTCCAAAATCTTGGAAGTAATGGAAGCCTTCGGAATAGTAATATACAAGACACCATCTTTAACCTCAGCCCTGATCTTTTCAAACTGAATATTCTCCGGCAACGCAATCCTACTGCTGTACCTCCCATAGCTCTTGGCAGACCACTCCTCCCGGTTTTCTTCCACCACCGCCCCATTCTCCGTCTTCTTGGCCGCCTTCTCAGCCTTCACAACCAGCATTTTATCCTCCACCCACACCTTCACGTCCTCTTTCGTCATCCCCGGCATGTCGAATCTCACCTTGTAATCACTCTCCCCTTCTTTGATCTCCCATGGCGTCCTTCCCCTGCCGTACACTCCTGCCTCGCTTGGCAATGGCGTCATGTACCCGCCAGAGTAGGCCAACGGGTCCTCCATCATCTGCTGCACCGTCCTCGCCGTCGGAAACCGATCCCACAACCCTGCCAAATATCAATTTGTTATTCAATTAAACAATTCAAACCTAGGGCATGTCTGAGAGACTGTTTCTGAAAATGCTAAACTCACCACCAAAAATAATTATGACTCAATTTAGGACATGTCTGAGTGACTGTTTCCAATGTAAACACTACTAGCATAAGCACTTACGAACAGAAGTACTTACTACGCAAGCAATCTCAAGAAAGTCCAAGAAGCTTAAAAGTTTGAGGGGGGGAACTCGAATTTACCGATGGGTGGGGCTGGGGCAGCTCTCTTTCTAGGCTGGGCTTGTTGTTGTTGTTGGAGCTTGGCGGCCCTCTGCAAGTGGTCGAGGTTGTCTCCTGCATCGCCTGCCATGGCCTTGATTCTGTTCTTACCGTAGCTAAAACGTCCACCGCCATGAATTGGTTTGGAAAAAACTGGTATCGCACATTTTTGGTTTTTGCAGATGACATTGGGAGAAAAAAGGCTGAAATTTGCTATGGCCTGAGACATTTTTATATCTCTCAAATGTTGGGCTTTTGTTTATTGGTCGAGTGATGTTGTGAGTTTTTGGCACCAGAAATTAAGGGAGTTGTAGGGCACTGTTTGGTAGACAAGAAAATCGAGACAGAAAGTGAAGGACAACGGAATTTGAGGAGAAACGAATTGGGTTGTCCTATATTTAAAGGAAAGTGTAGACCTTTCTGGAAGAAGAAACGAAGGAAGAAGACGAGGCTTTCAGAACCTGACACTGACAGTTCTGGAGAGCTCTAGAAAGGAGAAACCTCACCTGGATAAGGAAAAATCTGAGACACTCGGTGGCAAATTCGAACGGCGTCGTTTTGGTCAATTGGCATTTCGGTATTTACATTTTTTGAAATTTACACTACTCGCGGGAACCTCCTTCTGATAAGATTTAATCAAATTTCTTTAGTTTGTTAAAAGAAAAGTGTTCGCAAATTTCCCACAAAAAATTGCTTAGTTAATTATGGATGAAGCATCAGATGAAAACAACACCCACCTCCATAATTACTACTTAGATTATAATTTGTTTGTGATTAATGTTGTGAATTGGACTACATTTGTTGATCACATTATTGACCACTTCTCTAATACATGTCATTATGTAAGTCTCACGTATATAAGTGGCTACACTTCTATTTTGAGAAGTGATTAGTAAATGTGATACTGTTTAGGCCCAAAATATTAGTTTAGGCCGAATTTAGAATCATTCTCGGCCCAGAAGGTTCTACTTGAAGGCTTGTGGATTATTAAGTTTGTGGGCCGAGATCGGCCAGATCCTGTCAGGGAAAAGAGTTGTTCAGATAAAGACGAAGCAGGCAAAATCCTACGACTAGCATGAATCCTGATGCAGTAAGGGGTCTCAACGAGGATGAGGTTGACGAGATATGGATATGAGTGCGGCATGATAAAAGGCTAGGTTCAAAGTCCTGATCGAAGAAGGATTAGTCGAGATAGTATTTGATCAGAGTAAGGAGTCCTAATCCGAGTATGACTTGAACTCGATTGAAGAGGGATCTGCTACTATAAATAGAGGAGGCTGTACAACATTCAAAGCCCCTCCAACACACACACAAATCTGCCCTACGCAAACCCTCGCTTTACGCGAAACCTTTCAACAACCTTGAGATTTTTATTTTCTTTTTCGCCAACACATCTTCAGTTTGGATAAACAGCACTGTGAAGGCAACCGGTGGTATCTTCAGTTTGGATAAACGGCACTATTGCCGTAGAATCAGCCGACCGCGGAGCACCTTCAGTTTGGATAAACAGCACTGCGAAGGGGCCGACTGGTTACCTATACAAGTCTCGGCGGAGAAGGATTTTCGAATCCTTATTGGCAGAGGTCATCTCATCAGCCTTCTCGGCGAAGTGAGGTGTTACAGTTTACTAGGGCTCGGCACATTGGACGCCGTGTTGTTTTATGATTAGATACTCACAAGTTGGCTTTAGAGTTCGGCATTCTGATGGCCGAACCACATTCACCATCAAGACGTACATCCGCTTTGAGTATTTGTGCCCTTACACTTTGGTATCAATTCGGCGTGAGTTTACTCTGATGAATACCATTACTGTGATCGAATTTGAAGACAACGATCTGTGAAATTCGCATATTTAGTAGCCTTGTCTTCAGGCTTTAAAATCTAAGAGCCGAGTCGAGTTCCTTCCTCGACCGCAATCGCAACATCAACAAATTTTACTCCTCGGCTGACGAGTTAGCATGCCCCGCACACAACCGAATGACGTAGTTAGCTCATAGATTACTCGGCCTGCGCGCCACGTAGGCTTGGTAGTTTTTAAGGTCAACAGATACAAATAACATTATTATTATAAACCAACATAAATGTATACTTGCATCCATTGCATGGAAGGGATCGTCCTTTGCAATTAACGTGTTTTTATTGGACAAATTTCATAATCATAATCATTCATTTTCGTAATCATCATTTAAAATCATATTTAGAAAAAAACCAATCAAATTAAATTAAAATCGTTTAGTTATTTATAAGGTAAATTACATTTTACCCCCTCAGGTTTGAGGTCGATTTCAATTCCTTACAATATCTTTAAAACATTTCAATTTCATACATTTACTTATCATTTTATTTCAATTTCATATATCCGTTAGAAAATCTGTTAAGTAAACCGTTAAATAATGACGTGGCAAATATGAGATCCTCATTTATGCTGACGTGGCTATCATACTTGTGTCAGGTGACTAAAAACTTGAAAAATATTTAAATAATTATTTAAACAAAAGTTTAAAATAAAAATATTAAATAAATAAACAACCAAAACCCATCTTCCCCGACCACTTCTCCCTCTTCTCCCTCTTCACCTCCCACCCCTTCTCTCTCCCCAGACCCACTCCTCCCTTCTCACCCCAACCCCCACCTTCAGCTTCGAGGCCCCAGCCGAGACCTTTCCAGAAGACGATGGAGTCGGAGATCGCGAGTACTCCAGCGCCCCCAGCACACGCCTCCCGAGGTCGATCTGCCACAGCCTCGCCACGTCGTTGACGACGATGAGGTCGGAGTCGAAGTAAATGACGCGGCGGACGCCCGATGGGAGGAGATCCGCGAGGTAGATGCGCGCGTAGTTCAGGGGCTGATCAAGGGCGCGGGGGAAGGAGTATGAGATCTTGCCCTGGACGAGGTTGAAGTCGAAGTGGTAGAGGTGGAAGGTAAGGTAAGGGAAGGTGGAGGTGATGACGTGGTGGAGGTCAGAGGAGCGGCGACTGCGGTGAGAGGCGACGATGAAGTGGAAGACTATGTTTTCGGGGCAGGTAGCGTGACGGAGGACGGAGAAGACGCCGGCAACGGAGCCGCGGAGGTAGGTGGTGTCCAATGTCATGGCGATGTGGATGATGGAGGGATCGTTGTGGGAGTTCTGGTCCAACGAGGACCATGCAGTTCGGGGGCATACTTGCTGAATGCAGGTGATTCTTGGAACTTAGGTAGCTCGACGGCGGCGAAATTCGCTGGAAATTGTACGGCTGCAGCCAGGAAGTGGGTGATGGGTGATGGGTGATGGGGGATGGGGGATGGGGGATGGGGGATGGGGGAAGGGGTGGGTGATGGGCCGTGGGAGTGTGGGGATTCTGGGGAAGAACGGGATCTAGGTTTTGGTTGTTTTTTTATTTTAAACTTTTGTTTAAATAATTATTTTAAATTTTTTATTAATCACGTGGCATAAATATGACAGCCACGTCAGCACAAATGGGGACCCTATATTTACCATGTCATCACTTAACGGTTTACATAACATATTTTCTAACAGATGTATAAAATTAAAATAAAATGATAAGTAATGGGGACTTCATATTTACCGCGTCATTACTTAACGGTTTATATAACATATTTTCTAACAGATGTATGAAATTAAAATAAAATGATAAGTAAATGTATGAAAACGAAATGTTTTAAAGATATCGTAAGAAATTAAAATCGATCTCAAACCTAAAAAGAGGTAAAATATAATTTATTTTTATTTATATGTATCACATAAATAGACTGTTTACATTGTACCAAATTTTTTTTATTTGATCGATAAATATAGATATTAAACGATATATGGTTTGATTGACATTTTGTGGCGGTGATTTTAATAATAATTAAGAAAATTAACTTTCGAGATTATTAAGTTAGGTAAATTACACTTTCATACTTTAGGTTTGGGCTCTATTTCAATTCCTTACAACATCTTTAAAACATTTCACTTTCATACCTTAAGTACTATTTTATTTCAAAATAATACCTCTGTTACATTTTTCATCCATTGATCCGTTAAATGCTGACGTGGCTGCCACATATGTGCCACGTGGCTGCCAAATGTCTGCCACGTGGCAAATAAAAAAAAATTTAATTTTTTTTAAAAAAACTTTAATTTTTTATAAAAAAAAAACTGAATTTTTACAAAAAAAAAAAAAGGTAAATTACACTTTCATACCTCAGGTTTGGGGTCTATTTCAATTCCTTACAACATCTTTAAAACATTTCACTTTCATACCTTAAGTACTATTTTATTTCAAAATAATAACTCTGTTACATTTTCTATCCATTGATCTATTAAATGCTGACGTGACTGCCACATATATGCCACGTGGATGCCAAATGTCTGCCACATGGCATATAAAAATAATTTTTTAATTTTTTTAAAAAACCTGAATTTTCTCAACAAAAAGAAATTTTGAAACCCACATTTGCAAGAAGAAGAAGAGGGAGGAAGAAAGAAAAAAAAAATTGTCCGTCCCCCACCCCCCCAGTGACCCACATCTGCAACAAGAAGAAGAAGAAGAGGAGGGAGGAAGAAAGAAAAAAAAAAAACCCCAAAATCCCACCCGAGCCACCCCTCCCAAAAATCCCCCATCACCCACCCCCAAAAATCCCACCCGAGATTAGGTTGATCTACCACAAAACCAGTCCAAAAATCATCTCAAACTCAAACAATTTTCAAAACTCACCCACACTGAAAATCACCAGATCGCCGAGGTAGGAGGGTCGTAGGGGTGGGGGGGGGTGTGGGGGATGGGGGAAGGGTCGCCGGGCAGGGCGGAAGGGCTTTTCTTCTTCTTCATGCATATGTGGGTCACTTCTTTCTTCCTCCTTCTTCTTCCTGCATATGTGGGTCGCTGGGGGGATGGACAATTTTTTTTTTCTTCCTCCCTCTTCTTCCTCTTGCAAATGTGGGTTTCAAATTTTTTTTTTTTTTTTTTTTTTTTTGTTGAGAAAATTTGGGGTTTTTAAAAAAAAAAATTTATTTGCCATGTGGCAGCCACGTTAGCATTTAATAGATCAATGGATGAAAAATGTAATTGAGGTATTATTTTGAAATAAAATAGTACTTAAGGTATGAAAGTGAAATGTTTTAAAGATGTTGTAAGAAATTGAAATAAACCCCAAACTTGAGGTATGAAAGTGTAATTTACCCTCTTTTTTTTTTTGTAAAAATTCAGGTTTTTTTAAAAAAAAATTTAAAAATTATTTTTTTTTTGCCATGTGGCAGCCACGTCAGCATTTAACGGATCAATGGATGGAAAATGTAACGGAGGTATTATTTTGAAATAAAATAGTACTTAAGGTATGAAAGTGAAATGTTTTAAAGATGTTGTAAGGAATTGAAATAGAGCTCAAACCTGAGGTATGAAAGTATAATTTACCCTATTAAGTTTGTACGATGAACATATGCTTATAGCAAGAGATGGACAAAGTGGTGTGCTGCGTGGAATAGATGGTCCCACACGAAATTATAAAAAAAAAATACAAATGAAAGAATATTGTCAAAAAGAAAAGAAGAGTTGGCCCAAATTTTAGGATGTGACTTCAATGCTTTGTAGTAGCATTAAGTGTTAAGAATGTTGTAGCCATTAGATTTTATTTTTACTGTTAGATTTTTTATTTTTAATTTAATTATTTATTTTTCATACAACTCAATGATACGAATCATATTAAAGAAAATTGTAAACGATATGTGTCGTTTTTCTACATAAGCTAATAACTTAAAGTCTTAAAGTGTTAAATTCTCTCCATAACAAAATTTGAGAAATGTTTGCCATAAATAAAAATGGTCAACAAAAAAGGGAACTAGACGTTGGAAATAAAGCTTTAATTTTCAAATTAATGGGTCCCGAATCACACTCCAATACAAATAAAGGTTGTTGCTTTCATATGAACGTTGAGGTGTTGATCCAATTTAGTGAAAAAATAATAAATAAAATTTCCAAGAAAACAAAATAGGAGACATCTCCATCCAAGAAAATCAACAAGAAACTATAAACCCAAACCTTAAAGGCAAACAAAAACCCACACTCCCTTCCCCTTTCTCTCTATAAAGCTTTCTTTTTCTGCACATTTTATCGGGGTATAAACTGTAAAACAAAACATGGAATGGACCCAATAAGGCACCTTTGTTGAATTCTAATTCACAATTCAAATTTCTAGCCATATTTTAAACGACCCCATTGGAGGAGAAGGCAAGAACACTGAAATGGGTGAATCGGCCTACCTGACGAGATCGTTCTTCGACCCTACTGAAGTCAAAGAGGTCAGTCGTCCTTCCGCAGAATTTTCCATTTCTTTGATTCTTAAAGTTTATCGATTCATGGGTTTTTCTTGTTTTCTCTATATCTGTGATGGGTCTTGATCCGATTGGTTTGTTTTAATCGCATTGCGGTTTGTTTGGCTGCTGAGAAATCGTGGGAAAAGTTGAGAACTTGGGTCAGATTGGTGTGGGTTAAGATGGTTTGGTTAGAGCTATTCCGTTTGTTATTTTTAGGGGAGGACGTGCGCGTACTGTTGTAGTTTAGGCGGTTTTTCAATGGATGCCTTCAGTTTTTGGTTTCGTTCAGTTAGAGAGAGAGAGAGAGAGAGAGAGAGAGAGAGAGAGAGAGAGAGTTTCATGGTGGTTTAAATGAAATGTGTATCTCTCTAGTTCTTGTTGGATTATTGAATTTTGTGTTTGGATGGACTTGTATGATTTGGTTACGATTTTACGAGCAGGATTTTGGAATTCAATGAGGAAATTGTGATGTGCTTTTCATTGCAGGGTGACCCCCTTCGTTGCCTTGGAGAATCGATCTCCTTTGGTAGGTATATGTCAGAACCTCTCTCTTGGGAGAAATGGTCTGCGTTTTCCCACAATCGCTACTTAGAAGAAGTCGAGAAGTTCTCTAAGCCCGGCTCTGTTGCTCAGAAGAAAGCTTATTTTGAAGCCCACTACAAGAAAAAAGCTGCTGAGAAAGCAGCAGCCTTGCTTGAGGTGACAAATGCTGGTGCCTGTAATGTTACAGCGTCATCAGTAACTATGTACGCAAATTGCCAGAGCTTCTCCATGGACATGGAGTTGGCGAACGGAGGGAGCCAGATGGTCGTTGATAAAGAACAGGAAAATGTTGTTCCAAATTCTGAGGTAGAAGTATACTCAGCTGATGTGAATGGCCATAATCAAATTGTTGAAGGGAATCAACTGGATACCGCCAAGGTGGCCGCAGCAGAGGCGGTAATTCAAGAAAGTGTTAATTTGGAAAATTCTGTTCACGCTGAAATCTCGAACCGGTTTGAAAATGGCAGAGAACAAAATGAGATTGTTGCCACCCTAGAAGAGAAGATGCCAAATAAGGTAATTGTTGGGTTTTGCCCTGTTTTAACTCTTGTAAGTTGTAATTGCTTGATCACTTTTTCTCACCACGCAAACTGTTGTCGTCTCACAGATCCTCCAGGAAGCTGCCGGTGAGGAGAATCTTGCTTCAGTGAGCAAGAAAAAATTGATGAACTCTTCCCCAAGGTTATCCACCAAAGGTAGACCACCCAAGGTACCATCGCCTCCTGCCAAACAAGCAACTCGTGTGCAAACCATAAACGGGAAAAATGCCACTCAAATGGGTAAGAAGGTTTCATCAGACTTAGTTGACAAAAGGAGTTTAACTGCAAAATCTCTCCACATGTCAAAGCATTTCACTTCTCATGTTGGTGAAAGTGAAATCAGTAAAAGAACTTCACCAATTGTTGAGAAGACTAGAGATTCGAGAAGTAGTACAACTACACTTAATATCTCCATGAATAATCCAGCTTCTCGACGAACTGCTATTAGGGTACGAGTTCTTACCATTTAATGTTATTCTTTATTCTTCATTCATTTGATTTGTGTGTCTAATGTGACACCTCTAATAAGAATTTTCTTTTGCCAACTTAAGGCATCTGTTAGCGGGGTATTGATGCAGTCTTCAGTTGACCCATGGTCCAAAGATAGAAGGTATTCTGCATTGTACTTCACATGTTCGCGAAATGTCTCAGTCCATTGCATACTCCCTTACCATTTCTGCTATGTATACATGCATTGAGTACTCTAACTTATGTGATCGATTACGTTATTTCCAGGGCAAAAACATTACTTAATAAGTCGGTAGCTGGACCAATTGCAGATGGGAAGTGGATATCCTCCTCAAAAGAGTAAGAACTTTGCTACTGACATGCCTATGAATTTTTCTTTATGTTCATTTCATCTTTTATTTATATCTATGCTCTGGGGTGCTTACCTAAAATTGGCGTTATTCTATTTTTAACTTTGTTTTTCACTAGGTTCTAAAAGACGTTAGGCGCTAGTCGGACGGCGAGCTGGGGCCTAGCGTTGTCTGTTATATTTCGTGTAAATAATTGTCTGTTTATACTTAAAATATATATAATTTCATTATAAACTACAAAATAGAATGACATATATATTAGGAAGTATTGGAACATAATGAAAACATGGGGAACATGCATATAATGTGTATTCATATAAGTATTCAACAAGTCTCTTTCAATTTATTGAAAAAAATAAAATGTAGGTAAAATGAAAGTTATCTATTTTCTGTCTAAGTGAGTCACAACTTAGGCAGGTGCCTAGGCGGTCTAGGCGGGCGCCTCAGCAAGTCTAGGCGCCCTTTCTTAATTTTTAAACGCCTAGGCATTAATCGGGACGGTGGCCAACCGCCTAGCGCCTAAGCGGGGCCTAGGTGGCGCTAGGCGGGGATTTTTAGAACTGTGCTTTTTCAGGAACTAATAACTCTTTTTCTGTTAATTTTAGATTTACTTAACAAACTCTAGGAACTTTTATTCGTAAAATGTTCTAGATTGTATTCTAATTGGACTCAAATAGTTAGTGTACTAGAATTCAAAGAGACTACCAACATTTTCATAAACTTATGATTACGCTTTTCTGTTTGGCAGCGAATCTTCGACTGCAAATGGAAGTAAACCACGACCCCCTATTGTATCCTGTCCTTTTAGATTGAAGAGTGAAGAAAGAGCAGAAAAGCGTAGAGAGGCAAGAATCGATATTATATTTTTAGTTCCCTCCTTATCGTGCCACGGTTCATTAAACATTTTAGGGTTTCTTTGCTAAGAGAAAAGTCTCTTCTTTTGCTGCACCAGTTCTATAAGAGGCTGGAAGAGAAGAAAAATGGCAAGGAGGCTGAACGTGGCCTGGTGCAACTGAAATCTGATAAAAAGGTTAGTTTCTTATGAAAATATTGGTAAGGGGTTTCTTCTTTTTCGAGTTTTGCAATTCGAGTTGATTTCTGTAACGTTTTATCTACTTTTATCTTCATCAACCCATTTGAAAGTTCACTTAAAAGAAAGAAAATTTTATGCAGGAAAAAGCAGTGGGGGATGTTAATAAACTGCACCACACCACTACCTTCAAAGCGAAACTAAACCAAGATCTGTCATCGGCATCACAATTTCCAAGTGATCACTTGAACAAGGTATACACATTTTCTTCCAAACTTTGTATTTGTATTAGAGCATGCAGTGAAGGCTTTCAATAGTATTTGGAAAGTTTCTACTGCAATAACCTTTCCATTTTATCCCTCTAATGTATCTTCTTTTATTTACGACGGACATATATTTCTTGCACATTCCTCTGCTACAGTCTCGGTCACCAAAATTTGGGAGGCACTCTACTGTCAGCAAGGTTCTGGATTCAAGCTCTCGACCATCGGTCAATTCTCACAGCTCCAAGTATGTCACACAAAAATATAATGTGAGCACAAATCGAACGGTGCCTTCTCTTTCAAAGAAGAATGCTCACGAGAATTCTCCTCCCAATATCCAGAGGTGAGGGTGTCTAGTGTAGGATTATGCATGGAGATTGATCGACTCAGCCGGTTGACACCCTCTGATCGAAAAGAAAAGGAAAGGCCGGCTACTGCTCAGAAGGGCCGCAACTACTTTCTGTAATACGAAATATGGGAAAGAAAATAAGTGTGCGAGGATAGTTTGGTTTCCTTTCGGGGAAGGGGGGCATTCTGATGAGGTCTTTCAGTTAGAAGTGAAATTTTGTAGGGTTTATCTTTCATTTTTGTAGGGTTTATTTTTTACTCAGTTGTTAGTTTCATATGCTTCTCGATTCATAACTTGCGAGGAGAGAACGATGAGTTTTATGCGGAGGTACAGACTCGACAAGAAAACCATTCTGGCATGGATTCTCTACATGCGTGTAGATACAAGAAATCTAGTGCACATCTCATCAAATTAAAACAAGAAGGCTTATTCTGCTAGGGTTTGCCATCACTCATATTGTACACATTTTGACATTCAAATCCAAACCGGTCAGAGATATAATATCCAGATTCATTAAGTTGGGATACTCAACTTATATTGGCTTACCAAAACGGAAAAAGCTGAAGATCATTCTTCGTTGAATTGAGCACAAGAAGAGTGCCGGCAAATAGACCTTGATCTATGACAGAATATTCTGATGGGTCACGTCACATGGATAATCAAATCTCAGTGCATCGTACAAGTGAGCAGGAACTTCAGAAATAAGTGCAGGATCATTGTACTCCGGGAACTCTATGTTTTGAAGTCCGAGATTCATGCCATAGCAATCACCTTGAAACCAACAAATTTGAAAGTCGTCATCCAAAGAAGCAAAAGGTGATGCACTTCCCACGATTGGGTTCCTTTGGGCGGATTCCATATCAGTAATGCTACTCAAGTTGAAGCCCTGGTTCTTCATGTTTGATGTACTAGTGGAAATGGTCTCAGAAACTTGATGGTTTACAACACAGCTCTTGATTTGATCAGGACAGGAGTCTGCCGTGCTTATTGTTGGACTTACATGGCTACCCTGATTATTTATGTACTCAGAGTACGAAGGCTTACTCTTAGCAGGGCCAATTACATCTCCCTCCGCGATAGAAGGTCTTGGACTAATGGAAGGAATTGATTGTAGTCGATCAACATGGAAATGGCTGTGTGGACCGGGCAGTGGTGGCTTGTTGAATCCACTGTCTAACTGAATAAGTGGCTTCTGCTCTTTTTTCAATTGAATTTCGTTCCAAGAATACTTTGTTGGGATAGTGGATTCAAATTCTGTGAAGTTTACTTCAGATTCTACTGATGTAAATGAATGACTGGGGCGCACCTGCGGAGTCCTAATCTTCTGAGAATCAGGAATATTGCCATTCAAACCTTTTTTGGTTTCTGCATAAGAATTATTGAAGTCCAGTGGCGAACTCCTGATCTTCTGCGAATCAGGAACATTTCCAATCACACCGTTTTTGGGTTCTACACAAGAATTATTGAAGTCCACCATCTGTAAACTCCTGGTCTTTTGAGAATCAGGAATATTTCCGTTTGAACCTTTCTTAATTTCTGCTACAGGCTCTGAAACAATCCCCTTTGCATCACCCTCGTGGCTCTTCTGATCCACACACTGAGCAACTAAGTTATTGCCAGAAACTCTGGAGCTGCCATGTGCAAGATCATTTTGTTGAATGCTGATCGAGTTCTGAAGGCCAAAACTTCCTTGAGCATC
Organism: Heteromeles arbutifolia; assembly: GCA_024362995.1. Taxonomy (NCBI): domain Eukaryota; kingdom Viridiplantae; phylum Streptophyta; class Magnoliopsida; order Rosales; family Rosaceae; genus Heteromeles; species Heteromeles arbutifolia. Next base: position 30,664,492 of record JANCRC010000006.1, read on the forward strand.
TTTTGAGGGAGAGTCGGAATGCTTCATCCCACCAAAAGAAGATTTAAGGTCATTTTCTTTTTGCAGTCTACCCAAGTAGAGCCGGTACTTCTGCACAGGAACTTTCTTAGTGAGAATAACCATGCAATGTAACCATACTATGTATTACACTTTAGCTTTTATTACCCCCTTTGTTACAAGAGAGACAGTTCCATTACTTCAGTGATAAGAAATAGTGATCTACTAATTTCAAATAGCGATCTACTACTTTCTTCATACATGTTTTAAGTTTGACAAATCAGACTGAGATCAAAGAAATGGGAGCAATGTGTGTTGTCACTATACTTGTGTGTGTGTGTGTGTCTACATATTATATACATATTATTGCATATTATTGCATAAGGAAATTATCGATCGCAAGGTATTCTGGGTACCAAGTTACCATAATGAGAGTATTGCGGTGTACAAATCCTACTAGGTAAGTGTTTCAGATGTTATTAGGAAAACTAAACAGTGAGGTATTTACCTGCAAGTGGCTAGCAACATTTTCTCTTGTCAACCAAGGCACGTTCATCAGGTCTAGTATTTTCTTCGGACCAACTTCTGCCAAACAGACATTACACATCATCGCTCTGTAGAAACATAATAAAGTTGGTGGCGACATTATTGAAAAGCAGCACAAAATGTATTCAGACTTATGGTTCATGATGCTGATCCAAAAACCTAGTTTCATAAGCAAGGAATTTACTTACTGTCAAATCCAATCTGATGTACTGCTTTTACAAATTTCTGATGAAGATCTACAGACCAAACAACTCTAGCTTTTTTTGTAGACGAACAATCAGCAAAGTCTTTGTCATCGTATTTGTTATCAACATCCTTTCTTTTTCTCGATGAAGTGAGATCATCTGTGCTAAGAAAGTATACCTCATCATACTGATCTGATCCACTTCTTATAAGCTGAATACCTTCGAAGCTTTCATGACTCTCAATGTCTTTTATCTCATGTATCTTCTTTCTAAAGACATGCTGCCATATATTACGTAGTTCTTTCATTCTTATCGGCTTAAGAAGATAATCACACGCTCCATGTTGAACTCCTTTCATAACCCTACTCGTTTCTCCATCAACAGACATCACTGCACACGTAAAATGGATATGATAAGTCAGAAATTAAGTGGTGAAAGACATTTTGCTTTTGAAGACAAAGCTTTCTTGGTCAAGGGCGGATTACTGACTAATAACTGGAAGATCCATCTCAAGTCCTACATGCTCGAGAAGTTTAAAACCATCCATGTCGGGCATGTTCACATCACTGATTACAATGTCATATCCATTTTTCTTTTCACGAAGCAAGCATAAAGCTTCTCTTGCCAAACCACATGTAGTCACTGAAGCATAGACAAAAGAGGGAGGAAAATTCCATCAGAAATAATGAAAAATTTGATGCTGTTATCATTGAAAAGCTGATTATATTTTCAAACTGATCAAAGCATCCTGTCTAACAGTCGGAAAAAAAATCCTGTAACACAGACGGAATTCATTTTCTAAACGAGTGGGTGTCTTTAAGGACTGCATTATGAATGGAAGCCTTCTCTATCTTGTTTAGATCATGTATAAGTAATCATACATAAGAATCTCCCCCAACATAATCAAAGTAACTACTGTAAAGCTATGCATCTTGAGCAGTGACTGTAAGACTGCTTCAGTTCCACATATGAAGTACCACAAAAATTTGATTGAGCAAGGATCATAAAGTATGTTAAGGTATTACAAAGACAAAGAGATTGCTAGAAGGGTCTTTGATTAGCGTAGTTGAAACAAACATCGAAAGGAAAATGCACTACATGGCAATTAAACCCAGAAATCCAAGCATGACAGCAAGAATTGGACAGTATTTAACTGCAGCAAGTTGTACATACAACTGATCAGAGTAATAATTCTACAAGTCCACTACCAGAGGCACCAAAGAACACTCCAGTTGTCTTAAATCTATCAACTTTACGCACTTATATTCGATAGAATAATAAATAATTAGTATTTGAATAAACTAACTAATAAAGGAAACAGTACACTTTGTTCCCAATTGCACTGTTATCACATTATCCTCCTGCATAGCAGCCTGTAAAGACAATCAAATACTCAATCTCAACTAAACCCTGATCATCCTGCTAATCCATTTACTTAAATCGAAAATTCGACAACTAAATTGCTGCTTCTGGGGAGATTAAAAATCCTTGCTTTTAACAAACCCAGTTGTTCAAATTACCAAATAAGATCGAAATTTCACTGATAAGTAAGAACCCAGCAAAACTAAACCACAACTAAAGAACCCCATCTCAAAAACACCAAAAACATTCAGAAATACCATGAATTTCCAGACAAAAAGTAGAGGAAAAAAAGTGTAAAAATTGGAACTTTAAAGAATGATTGAAATAGGGGAACATTGAGAAAACTGAGATAGCGTGAATTAACCTTCGTAGGAGCACTTCTTGAGCATCTTTTCTAAGATCTTAAGCCAAGTGGGATCGTCGTCGACGACGAGGACCCGGAGGCCAGCCGGAAACGAATCGTTCCGGGTAGAAGAGAAGCTACCATCCATTGGGAAAAAGTTAAAGGAAGGAGGAAGAGTTAAGATTGAAGTGGGAGGGGGGCAGAGTGGGGACTTACACCTCGAATGAGACTATATAGATTAGGAGTGTCTCCAAATTTTAAAAAATGGCTTTCTTTGGATTTTATGGCAATGCTTTTTAGAGAGAGAGAGAGAGTGAGGGAGAGAGAGGAACCAACGAATATTTGGCGCCGGATGGCTTAACAGTCACTGTTGTTCACGTTAGTTTCTAATCATTTTTTTCTTGGATTGGCAAAAAATATATTTAGAGAAATGTGCAAATAGAATGAGTTGCAAAATTTTTTAATCAAAATAAAATTAATGAATAATCCTCTCTACAAATAAAATTAATTATAAACTTCTCATTATCAATAGAATTCGAGGAACATTAAACAGGTGCTAAACCGTTGTTTATATATTGTCTATTTTTCATTTAGTGTTTCTTAATAGAACACGTGACAAAGTTTTAATCATATAAAATCGAAGGACATTAAGCAATAAAGTATACTTCATCAATTGTCTATTGTCTGCTTAGTGTCTACAGTTGTATTTTTTTTAATATGGCTAAAAATATATGCTTGGGTTATATGATTAAAAGGAATAAAAGATAAACAAGTTTTACCATTGGTATCCAAAAAGAATATGGGAAAGAAAAGTATGGTAACTATGAAAAATTGGGGGTAGAATCTTAGGTTAACCAGATAAAAGAAGTAGAATCTAAAGGTGGGAGTGGTGTATGCTTTGTGAAAGAATGATTGAATGATCAAGGGCATCTTATAAAGGACACATAGGTAGCTTAACGCAATGTGAAATGCACGAGTAAGATTTAAAGAAACAAATCTTGTTCCTTTATCGATTTCATTTAATATATATTTTGATGCATTTAAAGTCACGAAATATTGTAACCGCATGCCAAAGTGTGATTTTATCAGATTTATCTTACGTGTAAGGACTCCTTTATTTACTTTTCACATAAGATCCTTTTACAATAATATTTTATTGTGTGTTCAAGGCCTCAATAAAGAAAATAAAAGGCAAAGCCTCCCTTTTGTTGGGCAAAAAAAATCTATTGTTTATTCTTGTAGACCTTGAGAGGAAGGTGATAGAACAATTTGGAGTCATGTTTTTGTTGCTTTTGGTCAAAAATATGAATTCATGCATGGTGGGTGGGAATATTTTTGCTCGCCGCCATCGATGATGAAATTCACCACTCTATTTATCATTATTAGATAAGTTTAAATTTCAAGATTTGTGTAGTGAATTGACACAAATCTTAAAAATTAAACTAATCAAATGATTATAAGTAAAATGGGGAGTAATACAACATTTTGAGGGCGGTGAGTTAAAATGCACCTCATGTTGGATAAACAAAACAAGGTTTTGAGGACAGGTGGAATGCATTTGAGAGACAAAGATGAAAAGTTGTCTGAAGCATTTTTTTGCAGTGGTTGGACAAAATGCCAAGACCATATGAACTTGAAGACAGCTGAACCCAATTGGTACCAAACTCACAAAATTTGACCTTTTAATTATTTCAACCAATGTTTGTAAGGCATGCATGTTCTTTAGACCAGTCTGATTACACATTGTCCAAATCCTTCAGTGGAAGTGGAAACATATGGGAACCCCCTTTTCTTACTTTACTTGTTTAATGTCATTGCTAAACAAATAATTCATATAATTAAAGTATCTTTAAGTACTTAGGGTAAAGTCAAATTTTTTGGGCAAATGCATGCATGGCACATTGTGCGATCCGAAAATCAGTCGAGGCCAAGACCTTAGTACCTTCTTTTAGAGAAAAACTTGAGTGTAATAGTCGATATGTATCTCCATTTATCTATCTCATGTATTACCTGACTTACTTACTCATTACGTAATTTGATTATGTCTCCCCCCTTACAGGTAAGAATGTCTGTTGCTATTGTTGCTATGATTTTTCACTAGTATTAATGGACCCATAAGTGTTTAAATAACTAAAAACCAATAAGAGAAGGACAAAACATCCTTGTTTGTTTACATTTACAATGACATTAGCAATCAGCTTACACATTGTATTTTGTCTCCATCTCATTAGAGCAACTCCACTACACCCTTGGAGCCCTCCCCCCAGGCAATCTACTATTCAATCCATCTAGTGAACAGTAACTGCCATAAATGAACAGTAATTATCATTTGCATCTCCATCATTAAAGCCCTCCCCCTGGCAATAGGCAATAAAATATTAGTTTTTTTGTTTGTTTAAATAATGCAAAATAAAATTATTTGTAATTTCGGATAAGAATTTTTAAATCGTTCTTATTGCGCCACGTGTCATTTTATCCAAAAAACAATTATTTTTGTGATGGATTTCGATAAGATTTTTATCCAATGTCATTGTGCCACGTGTCGTTATCTTTTACAATTTTTCAGATTTTTTTCGGATTTTTTACAATTTTTTTAAAAAAATTATTCAACTAATTAATCTCTGCCGTTGGATTTAAAAAAATTTGAATTCCAACACTCCAGATTGTGCCACATGTCACAACGATGACTTTTCTTAATTTTAAAACTATTTTTTTTTATTTATAAAGCAGATTAATATCAATCGTTAATCTCAGATCGAACGGTTGATATTAAATCAGCTTTTTTTTTAGTATTGTTGTAAATCGGACGGTTTGTATTAAAGAGCCGTTGAGATTGAAAGGACCGTGGGAAGCCATGTGGCTTCCCAACGATCACCTGCTGAAACTGGCGCGCAGGCCCTGTGCCCTGTAAAGCTGTCGGCTAACGCGCCCTCACTCGCGAATGAGGGGCACGCGCCTGACACAAAAAAAAATAAAAAAATGATCGATGCCAGGCCCGGCGTCAACCTGACGTCACACCTATCTCGGGCTGCAGGGCTGGCAATCCTCCACGGGCCTGGCCCTCGGGCTCCCACCTTCACTCGAGCTGCCCACGCTGGAGCCCTATCCACTGGCCTTCGGGCCCTTTCCCTAAACCCTAAACCCTAAACCTTAACTCCACCCTTGGTGGTTACTCGGGGGACAGGCGAAGAGAAAGGGCCCAAGGGCCGGTGGATAGGGCTCCAACATGGGCAGCCCAAGTGAAGGTGGAAGCCCGAGGGCCAGGCCCATGGAGGATTGCCAGCCCTGCAGCCCGAGGTGGGTGTGACGTCAGGCTGACACCAGGCCTGGCATCGGTCCTTTTTTAATTTTTTTTTGTGTCAGGCACGTGCCCCTCACTCGCGAGTGGGGGCACGTTAGCTGATAGCTTTGCAGGGCACGGGGCCCGCGCGCCAGTTTCAGCAAGTGACCGTTGGGAAGCCACGTGGCTTCCCACAGTCCGTTCGATCTCAACGGCTCTTTAATAAGAGTCGTCCGATTTACAACGGTAATTAAAAAAAAAGCTGATTTAATATCAACTGTTCGATCTGAGATCAACGGTTGATATTAATCTGCTTTATAAATAAATAAATAATAGTTTTAAAATTAAGAAAAGTTACCATTGTGACATGTGGCACAATCTGGAGTGTTGGAATTCAAATTTTTTTAAATCCAATGGCAGAGATTAATTAGTTGAATAAAAATTTTAAAAAAATTGTAAAAAATCTGAAAAATTGTAAAAGATAACGACACGTGGCACAATGACATTGGATAAAAATCTTATCGAAATCCATCACAAAAGTAATTGTTTTTTGGATAAAATGACACATGGCGCAACAAGAACGATTTAAAAATTCTTATCCGAAATTACAAATAATTTTATTTTGTATTATTTAAACAAACAAAAAAACTAATATTTTATTGCCTATTGCCAGGGGGGAGAGCTCCAAGGGTGGAGATGCAAATGACAATTACTGTTCATTTAGGGCAGTTACTGTTCACTAGGTGAATTGAATAGTGTGGATTGCCTGATATGAGGGCTCCAAGGGTGGAGTTGCTCTTAGTGTGTGGTTTTCATTCTTGTCATCTTTTAAACCTGAAATTAGACATTAAGTTTAGGATAATACTAGTGAGACTAACTTTTTAAATTAAAGTTTGTAAATCATATGTCTTGATTGTTGATGACCAGATTATTGCTTAAGTGATAATTAACGTATTTATTTCTTATTAGCGACACATCATATCATTACAAATTTAGTTTAAAAAATTAGTTTACCTAACGTTGCTATTAAGTTTAACATCACAATTAAGTAACAACTTGCATGATGCTAATCTCGAGGGAACATCTAACTTTTAACAAAAGAATTAGTCCTCAAACTATTTTCTATTCACTCCAATAGCTAACGAGGCCTCTAGATAGATGACATGCAGTCAGTGACATAAGAGGATTCTGATTAAGAAAAAATTATTGGCAGAGTTTGCAGATTTTTTGAAATATTTAAGGTTAAGGGAGGCTAATCATCATCGTTAATTGAGGCCACGATGACCCTAAGCAGAAAAATATTGAAGCTAGGATAGTGCCATTTACTCCATATTGGTGCAAAACAAAGTGGCATCTTTTCTGAAACTCCATTTAAAAGAATTGTTTTAGTCGTGTCAATGATCACTTAATTAGGTTTCTAGATCACCAAGAACAAGATTTCCTCGCGGACTTTGTGAAAGAGACACATGTATATATACAAGAGAAATGCTAAGGAGATTTTCTTAAAGTGAGACTATCCATGGACTCTCTGTCACCTCACACTTTAACGTCAATAATCATGCCAACATTAGAAAATATTGTGCTAAAAATATGAGGTGACAGAAAGTCCTACTTTTAAGAGAGTCTCCTTGGCATTTATCATGCATACAAATAACAAACGGCGATTTATATCATTGTAGCAGTCATCCAAGTTAATCATGCATTATTGTAATACTTATAATGAATGACACTACAACAATATCTCAAGTCAGTCATACATTATCATGTATTTTCAATTTTATTACACAACAGTGCATGCTTTTTTTAAAATATAGTCGCAGTATCAGAGATATTCTCATTGTAAGTAAGTCTTCCTCCACTTTGTGCATCCAAAATGCAAATAATTGCCATGTGGAGTGAGCCTAAATACATTTTTTTTGTAGTTTAAAAATTGGACTAATTGATGGCTTTGTCACGACAATTCACTCTTTTAAGAACCGAAAAGACTCACAAAAGTATTTAAACCTCCAGTAACCACTAACGTGATGACTCACCAGCCTAAATACATGTTTGAACCTCATTAATTAGTGGGTGACCCATTAGCCCTCAATATTTTTCTCCTACAACTCTCAAAAACTTTGAGGATTTATAAAGCCTCTAAAGGCATACTTTTGGGAGAGTGGGAGGTAGAAAATGACTTTGAAGAGATAAAAACTCAATGGCTCTAAAAGGAAATGCCCACTTAGAAATTCTACAGTAAATTACTTAAAGAGAGGGTGAGCATGATTGGTGACTAACAAATTAGGAGGATGAATCCCATTTGCAACTTCTCATCAGTGGAGTGCCTTTTTATTTGTTTATTTAAAAGTTAAAAGAATACGACCCTGCCCTTATGCTCTCCTATGATGCTTCCCCTATTCTTTACCCATTTAATCTTTTATTTTGTTTTTACTCTCCCTTTTAACTGTTGCTGTGGTGCTGAATACAATGAGCAACCACTCTAAGAATATGTTTGGAGAAAAAGTTCGGTAGGATCTGGTCTAATTATTCTCGCAAAATAGTACGGTATACTTTTTTCGAATACAGATGGGATCGCGTCCATGTGAAAGTGTCTAACTATTCAAATTTCGGCTGACTTACTCAAATTTTTTTCATATGTCTAAACCTTTCGGCAATAAAGAATGTTGGGTTGTCAAAAAGCAATACGTGCAAAAAATAAGTGTAGCGAAAATGAGAATGCTTCGTTTGATGTATGAGCACACGAGAAATGATAGGATTAAGCCCCAGTTTGGGGTTGAGGTGATTTTAAAAAAAGCTGCTATGAAAAAAAGCTGTGACAGTTTTTGGTGTTTGGTAAACATTCAGCTTCAGCTTTTTTTCACAGTTTTGGGTGAAAAAAAACCAAAAACAAGAAGCTGCAAAACCCAGCTTTGAAAAACCGGCTTTTTTTCACATCTGTTTTATATAAAAGTTCACCAAACACTATAATACTACTTTTTTTTTTCAAAAGCACTTTTACAAAAAAAGTTTACCAAACACTCTGCTGCTTTATTTCACAGCTGCTTATTCTCACAGCACAGCAGAAACAGTTTTTTTTCAAAGCACAGCAATACCAAACCAGCCCTAAGAACGAGAATATCCGAGTAGAATTTATACGGCCGATTCTACTTAGTGGGATAAGATTTGATGATTGTTGTGGTTGTAAGTCTAAACCTGTGTTTAGGCACCATGTGACGCGTTAGCAGTGGGTTTGATGGATTTTTGGACCCAAAGGTTCAGAAGCTCAACCTAAATGATGAGACATTTTGATAAATGGGCATTCATTGTCTAATTGTCACGTATTATTACCAATTCACTAATATCAACTTCTACTCGTGTATTTACGACGATTAAAACTGTGTGGCCTTAGCATAATTTTACTACTGATTTTTTTCACCTTGATTTTTCCTTTTTAATTTTGTTGGGCAGAACACTGTGATAAGTATTAATTGCATGCCAAGAACTACATAAAACAAACTTGGTTTAGCTGTGCCAGAAGTTACTCAACCAGGTCCCTTAAAGATGCAGTTCAAGGTAATTCAAGCCATTCAGTGATGTTAAACAGCATGATTTAACATAAAGGCATAGTACTTCGCTTCCTGTTGAGGGGATGATATGTGTTTGTTCATCATCACAAGGTAGGCACAAAGGTATCCCCAATCGCCCCCTCTTCGAGCATTCGGCTGTCTTCACGGTATAGGCAATCCTCCGTCCTACACTTACCGATGCTCAGCAGGGAAAATCTGGTGGTGGCGACTTCTGGAGCTGGATTGGAGCACAATCAAGCTCAGGATTGTTGCTTTTTAAAACAAAATCCTGGCCACATAACCAACTCCCTCAAGGTTAATCTTATTCAAAGTAAAATCTATGATTCTACTGACGCCATCTCTATTCTCTAATGCACCGGAGACTTAAAACTCGTATATAATGAAATTTCATTAAAATGAAGTTCCATCGTGACATGACATTCTTAACAAAATAATTCTTTTGTAAACTTTTTCATTATTTTATAAGAGATCATCAAGTAATGAGCAGAGACCATGAATTGCCTTCCATTCCAACACTCAGGTTTCAAAAAGCTGAGTTGAATGCCAAGCTTACCTCTTATACATATTAATCTTTGAATATCCGGTGCTTCCGCCAGAGACTTGCAGGTGCCTTGGTCATTGGAGACGGGCAGGATGCTGCCAGATGCAACTCAAGATACTCCAAAGCTACCTGCTTATCGTCTGAAAACAGGCATTCGGTATTTTAGTTGACTATATACAGCTACCATGAGACAGCTCGTCAACCAGCCATGGCAGTTTACATAGAACTTCCCTATATTAGACTATATATACATTGAGGTAACGAGTAATCTGTGTACTTGCAACTTCATTCTTCCTTTGTGAGTCAGAGCATGTAATCATATACCACAATAGGTGTTGCCGGCACAACAACAGGTAGATTTTCAATATAAAGATAGAAACGTCTTAGGTTCTCCTTCGCAAGGGTTACTGCATCAATAACATCGCCAATGCTAGTGAGAACCCACAAATCTCTGGAGCTAACTCTCTTAAGGCTGCCGCGGCAAAAAGGGCAGGATTTCGATCTTGCATTCCTGCAATTCAGTCACATTACAGAATAAATATTTTCCACAGGTCATCATCACCTCACAGGTAAGTAAAATGCTTTTCAGTTTCGTTAATAAACGAACAAGTGAAAATGGAAATTGATCATACCAATCATGGAAGCAGGTGATGCACATGGAATGTCCACAGTTGGGCAACACCATTTTTGTACAGTTTTCCATGCATATCCCACATTCATCATCTCTCTCTAGATCTTTATCCGAATGATTCCTCCGGTCTTCCATCCTCTTTCTGCCCAAAACATCTGTGCATCGGCTTCTCTTATTATTATTATCTTCCAGTTCGTTAAATTCACCTTCGAGTTGTCTAAGATAAGGGTATATTACAGCTGCAATGATTTCCAGCAAAACGCACTGAGATGTCGAAACAAATTTTTCGAGTATGTTTTTAATAAGAAGCAAACAAGAGAATAGCATACCATAAAATTCCCTTAAAGTGGCGACCTGTTCTTTGGAGGACAACGAAGGCATTCCATCCTGTACAATATCATAAGTTTAATTTCGGTCTTTAGGCGACAAAAGATTTTCTTTCTGCAGGAGGCAAGGCTACCACGAAATATAACGAATAAAGCATGAAACCGAAGAGCAGCCCACCTTGTATACAAGGATGTGGAGAAGGCCTAAATAATTGGGAAGTATATCAGTGCAACGACAATCCATCCATTCAATGAGATACAGGAAGAAAGGTGCAAAGGGGCTATAAGACAATCTCATTTGGATACAGTTCCCACCATAATCTCCAGGAAGAGCAGCTGCCCTGCAAAAATCCCATTTCAAAAACCAATGAAAAAAAAATGATCAAAATATATTTGAACCTCATCAGGGTGTAAACTGGCAACATAAAAGCAGTAATGTATATAAAGCTGGAGAGTTTCTCACCTAAAAAACAGCCTTAAGGAAACAGTGTTAAACTTAAATGCCAAAAGGAAAATTAAGCAGCAAACTTGACCTTCTTTCTCAAATGACAAACACCACCCAACAACCACAATTCAGTTAAATTAACTACCCAACAGAACAAACTACCCAGAAGAGGAAAACGCACATGGATTATCCACAGTTTGGATTGATCACCAATCAAGAACCAAACTTGATCATAAAGAAATAAACACCAACAAAAAAAAAGAAGATTTTTAGAGAAAAAAGAGACTCACAAGGTATTGGCATGTTGGATATCAGCTTCAAGAGCTTTGATGGATTCTCCATAAGAAGACTTGCAGGCCTGAGCTTGCCACATATGTTTTTTCTCTTCTCACTTTTGAGTTTTGGGAAGGAAAAACAGAAAGAGAAGGGAAATAGAAGAAACACAAAAGGAGGAAAGAGGTGGGGGATAAGATGAAAAGAGTAGACTTTTGTTTTGGGTGGAGTTGGTTTGGTTTTGTTTTTGTTGGTGAATTATGTTGGAGGTTGGAGACATTTGATGGTGGGGTTTATAAAAAACAGGAGAGGTTGAGAGAGAGAGAGAGAGAGAGAGAGAGAGAGAGAGAGAGAGAGGCGCAAAGGCCTTGCTTAGTGATCAAACCTTTCACACTTGAAGGAAAGAAAGGGATGCCTTCCCTGTCATTATTTTATCAACTTAGTGAGGTTTGGGCTCCTACTTACCCTTTCCATCCAACTCCAAGACCAACTCTGACTTTTGATAATTGATACTTTGGATTAAAGCCCTCCTTAATCAATGTTGTCAAAGAATAAAACCACCCACTTTTGGTACTAGCGTATATTATTAATCAAAGTGTTAAACTCCTCCTTATATCTATTTTGGTAACTTTTTTGTGCCACCCTCATGTAATGGTATTAGGAAAATGGTAGGGAGTTCAATTTTTGTATCACATTTATGTATTATTTTATATTGCAAGTGATGTGTACATATCACGTCAATTAATGAATTTATTAGATATTGATTATATTCATTACACATGTGATGGTACACCAATGTGATATAAATATATGGTTTCCCTAACAATACTCATGGTATTAATACACTAGTATTATAATACATGTATTTATTTTATATTTATTAATATTATGTATTTGAAAATTAACTATATTTTCACTCATATATGACATGGCCAAAGCTCAAGTTCCAACAACACTGACGTTATCTCCAACTTGGTAATTACCGTCTGCACAATCCGTTAGGTATGTAGGATTAGAATATTTAAACTCTTATTTTTCTGAAAATATAATCGATGCAGGATGTTTCAACACGCACATCCTTAACATTACTCTCTTACTCTTAGTATCAAAAGAGCCGCATTGTGCTGTGCACAGCACAGCCACAATGAATTGAATTATGCTTTGCATGAACTAGCAATGCGAACGTACGTAACTTTCAGTCGTTGATGTATATTTGAATACACGGTCGACCCGATTGATTAATACGTGTGTAGTGTGTGAGGCCAGAAGTGATGAATAGTGACCAAGTCTTAGGTGTCAAATAAATATAGTGGACTCTTAGAATGGACTTCAGCTCATCATTTACTTTGAGGTTTGAGCTTGGCCTTTAAATTTTGTTGCTGCTCTGTGCTGTGCCTAGACTTGGACACCTGGGCCCAATAGAGATGTAGAGGATATCTTCTGCTTTGATGGATTTGGAATCTTTTCGGATCCTTTTAATAGCGGTCTCGGAAATCAATGGACAAGGACCGTTCTTCAAAGATTGTGCGATCATAATTAAATATTTTTTACGCAAAACGAAATTACTTTACTTTTAAAAAAATATAAAAAATATTAAACTGTGACCGCACGATCTTTGTTGAACGGTCTTTGTGCATTGAACTCCGAGATCCCAGAAGGGGATCAGGAGAGAATCCAAATCCCTTTGATAAGCCTCCCAAGACTGCAACAGCAATGTACACAATAAATGGTGATCTTACGTCTGTCTACTCGACTGAGAATAGATTAATTTCTCATGGAAATTGGAAAATATTTGGCTTCTCATCTATGTATAATTTTTTCTTAGGTTTTTTTTTTTTCTCTTTGAACAAATGATATTATCTATATTAAGGGTAGGTAGTGAGCTAAGTCTCACAATGGGTTAGCAATAATATGGTTCAAATTCGCCTTTGTAATAATCGCATCTAAGATCTCTCATTTGCCAGTGATAAGAAATATCACTACACTGTAGTACTAAATGTTAAATTTCTTTTAGAAGTGCTAAAATTGTTTTATGATAATTGAACTCTTAAAATACTTTGGCACAAAAATAAAAAGTTCTTTTAGAGAAACGCATGTTCTTCGAGAAGCATTTCCATTTACTTCAACGTTGCACTTGGAATTTTTTTTTTTTTTTGAACAAACGATATTATCTATATTAAGTGGGATGGAATGAGCTTAGCCTCACAATAGGCTAGCAATAATGTGGTTCAAATTCGCCTTTGGCGAGAATCGAACCTAAGACCTCTCACTTACAAATGAAGAAGAATATCACTAGACCGTAGTACTAAGTGCGAATTGTTTATTTTTTATATAATGACATTATAAGCATTTTAGTCATCCAAGTAAGTCGAACTTGATACATTTACAATTTAAAAAATATATTAAACTGTAATATTAATAATGCACATATATATGATCTACCTTTTGGGTTGTTATTAACTTATTAGTGATGATAGATATGGGGGAGACCATAGGGGATTGCAATGTATGTGTCCAAAGAGAGATTTTCAGTGTATCAGGAACACGACCCGATATATTAAGTGTTATAGTATGAATAGATAGATACTTGAAAAAAAAATTCAACCACTTATATAATGACACTTAATATACTAAACTATATTTTCAGCATACAAAAAATTTCTATAAAAAATAAGGCATGAAGTCATCATCTTCATCCTTTTTCAAGGTTGAGAAAAGCTGGAGACAAGTTGGTCCAAAAGGGATATCAGAAAAGATAATTCGCTGTAAGCAAAACCAAAAGCCAATTTTAAAGCAAAGAGGATATTTAACTTAAGTGCCATCAAGTCTTGATAATGTTGCTCCCTTTTCTTTCACTGAAGATGCTAAATTCTAATTCGTCAAGGCGTTCATCCTAATTCCGGTTAAGTTTCTATTTTATTATTATGATGATCATATATGCTTTGGCAAATTGTCAATTACATCTTTATGAATCTCATAGATTATATTTATGAGTAAATTTTACATATTTTTGTACCTTACAATTAACCGCAATATTTTTAGAATGAGGATATGTCTCGATATTTTTAATGTTGTGTTGATGCTTTGACTTTATAGTTTTCAATGTGTACTCGATACAATTGTCGGAAGTCGTCGATAACCTTGATTGCATACTTAATTGTAATACTTGTTCTAAACATGTATATGTACGTAAGTGCGCAATGATTGAGTTGAGTTCAATTCAGTCCAATTTATGCTTCACATCACAACTGAATCAACGTTAGCATCACAATTTGATTTAGTTCAAGAATTAAACAAGCACAAAGCAACTAAATTTTCTTACACATGTGAAAGTTATCTTAAATTGAATATTGGGCTGTTTAGGAAAGGGTCGTACGAAACCAAACCAAATGATTGTGGTTTTGTTCAGGTAGTTTAAGATTACACTTTTTAGTGTGAAATTCAAATCAAACCATCCCTTTAGTTTAACAGGTTTGAATGGTTCAATCGGTTTTTTTGTCTACTCTACCATTATCACGTACTAACAATTGTACAAATGTTATGTATGTGCTTATCAAAATTGTAAAAATAAAATTTACAAAGAAAAACATATAAAAAATGGTTGCAAAATTTTTTTGCTAACGACTTCAAACGATTAGGATGTTCATATGTTTAACGATTGATTGTTTTTGGATAATTACTTTGTCACTAAAAGTTTATTTTATTTGAGAAAAAAACGTGAAAGAGAAATTGAAGACAACTAATATGGTTACCTAGCTGCGAGGGTGTGAAAAAAAAAAAAAAAAACTATTTTGTGTTTAATCTACTATATTGCCCATAACTTTTATTTTATTTTTTTGTTGATTAATAGGTTGTTTAGAATTTCTTAGGTGAATTTATCTCTCCTAGGGTTTGTCTTGGGTACCAACCAGTTAGCAGGTCTCGTGCAATTTCTCCCAAAACTTGTTATCCTAACCGTTAGATGCAAAGAGCAAAATCTCAACCGCACATTTCTCGTAGGTTTTACAAAAGATTGATTATTGATGCTTTTGTCGGTGACGATAGAAACAAGGAAGTTTTAACGAAAAACCCACGGTACTGTTCACTTTAATGAAAAACCACATTTTTACACTAAAAAGTCAAACCTGGTACTATTCATTTTACCCTTTATTTTATCCTTATCGTTAAAACTCAAAGTTTTCAAATCATTTTCATTAGTTTTCCTTAGAAACAATGGATTGCAAGTGGTAAGTGGTAGGGTGGTGGCACTTACTAAGTGTCATCTGTCAGTCTTGGCCAAATTGTAATATCTGCAGCAACACGACATATAAACAAGCAACATCATAATTTGGTTAACAATCGTTAGTTACAAGAAAAATCAGTGGTAATTTGTGTACCAACTTAAGTTTTTTAGAGGGACAACTTGAAGCGACGCATGTATTTCAAGACATTGTTCAAAAAATCTATATACAACATAGCTCATCCACCAAATCATTTTTAAAATGCAAAATAATGACTTGAAAGTTGATTCTTTATACTCTTTTTCAGAATGAAAATAAAGCTAAACCAAAAAATGAAACCAGAAATTAATTTTCTAAGATTTCAAAAATCTGAAAAAAAGAAACGAACGTGGATGAACATTGCAAACTCGTAAATCAAAAAAGTGAAAGGTACGTGGACCCCTTGCTTAGACAAACATGTTCACCTAATTATCAGTTTCGATTTCATCAAAGGAATGAACACAAATTCTCACACTGGAGAAAACATAGAAAAATGGTTTGTTTTGTCTCATGAAATGATCAAATGGGTTTCTCATTCTTCCTGTTCATAATTTATCTTTGCTTTATATCATCTGTTGTTTCCCAAGTTCAAGGTATGTGATTTTTTCTGGTATTTAATTACGGATTTTTAAGAGATTTTCATGATTACAGATGCATGCGTTTTGCTAGAAATTGTCAGTTTTCGTACTGACGATACGTTTGAATTGAGTATGCAGATTTTGTGAGTATAGATTGTGGAGGGACAAGTAACTACACTGACACAAGCACTGGACTGGCATGGATTTCAGACATGCGACTCATGTCCCAGGGAAAATCAGTCCAGGTCGAAAACCCTAATGGAAACTTGCTGCAGTTTCAGAGACGCAGGGATTTTCCCATAGACAGCAAGAAGTACTGCTATACATTGAACACTGTGGAGAGGAGAAGGTATTTAGTCCGGGCAACATTTCAGTACGGCAGTCTCAAAAGTGAAGACACGTATCCGAAATTCGAGCTTTACTTGGATGCCACGCAGTGGGCAACCGTGACTATTTTTGATGCTTCAAGAACATATGTGAATGAGATGATCATTAGGGCTTCTTCGGATTCTGTCGATGTGTGTATATGTTGTGCAACAACTGGGTTTCCGTTTATATCGACTTTGGAGCTGAGGCCTTTGAATCTTTCGATGTATGCCACGGACTATGAGGATGAGTTTTTCTTGAAAGTTGCAGCTAGGGTGAATTTTGGTGCTCCAAGCAAAGATGCTATAAGGTAGAAAACCAGATTGGATGTTGATGTTTTATTTTTTTGTAAAGGCATTAGGTAATAGAGGATTGGACGGACAGAACTGAGCACCAGAATTAGGCTGGTTCGGAAAATGTATCTAGAGATTTGATCCTTGAGTGAGAATTTATTGTTTTTTGCAGGTACCCGGATGATCCATATGACAGAATTTGGGATTCTGATCTTGTGAAAAGGCAGAATTATCTGGTTGGAGTGGCACCAGGTACAGAAAGAATCAGTACATCAAGGGATGTAGACACAAGGAGTAGAGAGTACCCGCCTGTTAAAGTAATGCAGACCGCGGTAGTTGGCATGAATGGAGTGCTGAGCTACAGATTAAATCTGGATGGCTTCCCAGGAATGGGTCGAGCTTATGCTTACTTTGCGGAAATTGAGGATTTAGGCGCAAATGAGAACCGGAAATTCAAGTTGGAGCAACCTTTCTCGGCTGACTATAATAGTGCAGAGGTAAATATTGCTGAGGATGCAAATGGGGACTACACGCTTTATGAGCCGAGCTACATGAATGTGAGTCTGGAGTTTGTTCTGTCATTTTCCTTTGTAAAGACCCCTGATTCTACGCGAGGGCCGCTTCTAAATGCAATGGAGATAAGTAAATATGTTCAAATCGCTGCGAAGACAGATAGGCGAGATTGTAAGTCCATGATCTTGGTGTTGTTTTACTTGAAAAAGTTTGCATCAGATTGGATGCGGTTTATCATTGATGAGCTGATTGCTATGCTTGGTTTTTAATCGGTAGTGGCGGTTCTGAATGTGCTTCACTTCATGTCTGCTGAAAGTCTATCAGTAGATGATGGTGATCCTTGTGCTCCAACTCCGTGGGAATGGGTGAATTGTAGCTCCACAGCACCACCGAGAGTCACAAAAATGTAAGTTCTTCATACCTTCGCGACAACTCTGCTTCATGTCGATTTCTGTTACATTGCTATTCAATACTAGGATATTTAGTTGCCAACAAATTTTTACTGAATATTGTAGCAACCAACTTGAAACATGCAAAACCATCTGAACGAAAATATACAAATCAAAAGGAAATTTGGAGATGCTAAGTGAATGGTTCAAAGTTAGAGTCATCGAATTAGTTAGCTTTGAATGTTCATCAAAAGCACCTTTTATGGTGCAGTGCCGATATACAAAAGCTGAATTCATTGACAGAATTGCTTCTACATCAAGCATTCAAATATCAGATCTTCATCTTCACTTCTGAACATCACACCGGAAGATATCACTCACTAGTTATTTCATTCAGCACAGTTGCTTGCTTATAGATTTGTCGATGGATGTCTATTAAAACTCCTTTTTTCACAAAACAGTACAAGGTATTGCCTCAATGGACTATTGTAAGTAAAGCAATGTAGGTCATGAAAATTTCGTCATGACTGAAAACTTAAAAATTGATCAAATGTCTCTACAGATATTAAGCATTTAAGTTTACGGAACCCTCTAACTTGTGGTATAGTGACCTGTCAGGAAAGAATGTGAAGGGTGAAATCCCCGTGGAGCTTAAAAACCTGCAGGAGTTGACAGAGTTGTATGTGCTATTATCCTCTAGAGATGCGCGCCTTTGTATTTTTTTAATCATTACATTGAGTTTGCTTGCAATCTATCTTTCTGTGCACTTAGGTGGTTGGGTGGTAACTACCTTACCGGACAATTTCCTGATCAGTAATCTTATCAATTTAAAGATTCTGTAAGATCTTCGAATCTTCTCCAAACTTACATATTTGAATTCGGAGAAGATATTTTTGCTTCAATGATGCATTTCTTTCATATTTTGCCTACTTGGAAGGCATCTGGAGAACAACAAATTGAGTGGTTCACTACCTTCTTACCTGGCTAGCTTGCCAAGCTTACAAGAACTGTAAGTAGCTATTGGATTGTGAGTTGGATACTTCCATGTATCATTTGGATTAGTATTGAACATTTTCCCTGTAATCTGATTATCTGAAATCCTTATGTGGCAGGTACATACAGAACAACTCCTTCAGTGGGGAAATTCCTGCAGGACTGTTAAGGGGGAAAATCACATTTAAGTAAATTTTCTTTTCACTGATCTATGCAATGCAACAAACATGACAATATATCGTAGCCTAGAAACTTATCGACAGATATGCTATTTCATCATGCAGATATGAATATAATCTTGGACTACATAAGGGGGAACGAAAACAGAAGCATTTCAAGTTGATAATTGGAATTTCTGTTGGAGTAGTTGCAACTGTATCATTGTTATTATTAGGGACTCTATTGATATTGCGTAATCTTCAAAGAAAGTCATCTTTTCAGAGAAGTAATGGCAAAGGTTTGTACGCAAGAATCTGTTTGCTGTGCGGTTCACAATTTCTGCAATGTAACATCTTTTCTTGTGCATCAGGTGACTCACTGCGTGCCAGCACCAAGCCTTCAACTGGCTATTCAATTTCTCGTATGGATGAAGGCGTAGCTTGCTACATTACTCTCCCTGATCTGGAAGAAGCGACTAGCAGCTTTTCAAAAAAAATTGGCAAAGGAAGCTTTGGGTCTGTATATTATGGAAAGATGAAAGATGGAAAGGAGATAGCAGTTAAAATGATGGCAGAATCATCTACCCACATGAATAAGCAATTTGTAACTGAGGTAGCACTCTTGTCACGTATTCATCATCGGAACTTGGTTCCTCTAACTGGATATTGCGAAGAAGAACATCAATGCATTCTGGTTTACGAGTATATGCACAATGGAACCTTACGCGATCACATACATGGTCTGCACTCTCATAAAAAAGTTGTTCTTTGAGTTTATGTTCTTAGTTCTAACAATTTCATCCAAATCCATGACATAATTTGGTGACAACAGGTTCTACCACCCAGAAGCGCTTAGACTGGCAAACTCGCCTTCGCATTGCAGAAGATGCAGCTAAAGGTATAAGAGGGAACTTCTGCTACTAATGTATGCATACTTCATTTTTCAAGTTCATGCTATTGACGCTAATTTACGTATGTATAGGTCTCGAGTATTTACACACTGGTTGCAACCCTAGTATCATCCACCGGGACGTGAAAACAAGCAACATTCTTTTAGACATAAACATGAGAGCAAAAGTGTCGGATTTCGGATTGTCTAGGCAAGCAGAAGAGGATTTAACGCATATATCAAGCGTGGCTCGGGGAACAGTAGGCTACCTGGATCCTGAGTAAGCCCATGACTCGTATACGAAAAATTAATTATGTTCACAATCTCTCCTGTATGCACTTAATCAGCCATGTTAATCGTCCGATGCAGGTATTATGCTAGTCAGCAATTAACTGAGAAAAGTGATGTGTACAGTTTTGGGGTTGTTCTTTTGGAGCTGATTTCAGGAAAAAAGCCAGTTTCGACAGAAGACTTTGGTTCTGAGTTGAACATTGTTCACTGGGTATGCTTTCTGATTCACTTAAAAAACTTGTCTGAAAAATGTATATGGAAAGTTTTAGCAGTACCCCTTGAACTTAGTACCTTCTTCTGGTTTGCTCCTCTCGACTTTGAATTTGGTTTTGAGACTCCATAAGCTTTTAAAATGTGCCAATACTCTCAAACTGTCAAGTCTTCCGTCCATTTGAGGGCTATTTTTCGTCAATCCATTTGAAGAAAACTAACGGAAAATGTGATAAATTTGACATTTGGGAGCAAAATGGTGCGTTTGAAAGATTAGGGAACTCATAACCAAACTGAAAGCCGAAGGGGCAAATTGAAAGCAGGTTTATAAATTCAGGGGCTTTGCTAATTTTTCCGGAATAAAAATTCAATGGCCGGTGATATGCGCGGGATTTTTTAGTATACTCTAGTGTATACGATACACCGACATCCATGGCCGGTTGATTCTTGACAGTTGGATGTTTGGCTCCACATCCAGTGCATCATTCATCCCGTGCATACCATACACTGGAACATAGTAGAATTTTCGTTTTATACACACCATATAATCACTCAAAATTGTTGTTTTGCAGGCAAGATCCTTGATTCGTAAAGGAGATGTTGAAAGCATCGTAGATCCTATCCTAGCAGGAAGTGTCAAAGTTGAGTCCATGTGGAGAATTGCTGAAGTAGCAATCCAGTGTGTTGAGCAACATGGAGTTTCCAGGCCAAGAATGCAGGAGATAATCGTGGCCGTTCAAGATGCTATGAAGCTTGAAAAGGGCAATGAATCCAACCAAAAAAGATCACCCGGTAGTAGCAGTTCAAAAGCACAAACCTCCAGGAAAACTTTGCTAACAAGCTTTCTGGAAATTGAGAGCCCTGATTTGTCCAAGGATTGTTTAGTCCCATCTGCCAGATGAGATGATGATATATGAATGCTCTTTCTTTTGACATTTCACCACTTTAACACCAACATTGCTTTTCTATCTCATTTGAAAATTGTAATTATTGGTTTTGCACGATATATATGTAGTGGCGAATCCAGGATTAGAATTTTGGGTGGTCTCAGTATTAAATGTTCAAGTTTTTTTTATAGAAACAGAGCGCGAAGAGTGCCAAAAAAAAAAAATTTAGTTTATATCGTGAGAATTTGTCGAGTATTGTTCACGTAATCTTTAGAGATATGTTTAGTAGGTACAAAGTGACCCGTACAAATGATTCAAAATGTCCATGGAAGACCTTCACATGTATATTTTCTAAACTCTGGTCCTGGGACCACCTAGGTCCCAGTGTGCATCCACCTCTATGTACACACATAGAGAAATAATTTTTATTACAAATAGTTTGACATGTTATGTTGTCGCACATGTCAGTTATGTTTATTGAAGTGGGTGGACGTGCCTCTGATGCAAAATTGCACATCGTGAAAAGTATATTAAGCCCTATTAACCTTAGTTTGTAAAATGGTTTTAGTAAGAACTCTTGTTATGTGTCGAAGAGTATTTGCTACCATCAATCACTCATGTTAACGGGTCTAGCAATTGGTTTACTAAACACTATCTCACAAACCCTATGCATCATGGTTAATTTCCGTCTTAATTTATGTTGACATGACAACTTCTTAATTATTTGCTTTACATGCGTGATCCCGTGACAACCTACTGAACTGATATTTCCCTTAAAAAATTTATATTAACAAATTGCCGATGCAAGTGAAGTGAGTGTTAGAACGTCTGAACGGTCTATAGTCGTCCATGGTGCGTGCAAAAGATGCTAAAACGTAACCCGTGTGGAAAACGACATGCACTTGGACAAAGCAAATATAGAAATGTATGATGCATATATTCCATGTATCCGTTGGGGACGGCGTGCGTTATCTCGCCAAAACCTACCCAGATTCTGTTAGCTCGCTCAGTGTTGTCACCACTGCGCGCTCCCCCCCCCCCCCAGTGTCCTTCTAAAGGGACGTTCCACTTGGATTTTCCGCAACTTGTTTTATTTGTTACCTTCTCTTTCCCCTCCCACCCCCCCCCCCCCCCCCCCCAAGTGTCCTTCTAAAGGGATGTTCCACTTGGATTTTCCGCAACTTGTTTTATTTGTTGAGTAAATTATAGCTATAGTCCCTTAACTTTAACTCAATTGAAGCAATGATCCCTCAACTAAAAATCCATTACCATTGGTCCCTCAACTTATCAAAACGTGCAGCTATGGTCCCTCAACTAAAAATCCATTACCATTGGTCCCTCAACTTTAATTCAACTGGAGAAATAGTCCCTTAACTTTAACCTAATTGTAGCAATGGTCCTTCCAATATAACTCGTTTTGACAAAAAATTTGACATAGTTGACGAAAAGAACCATAATTATACACTTTGATGAGTTGAGGGATCCTAATTGTATAAATGGTCATTCCAACATAGCTTATTTTGACAAAATTGATGAGAAGGACTATAGCTACACATTTTGATAAGTTGAGGGACCAATGGTAATGGATTTTTAGTTGAGGGACCATTGCTCCAATTTGATTAAAGTTGAGGGACCATTTGTACAATTTACTCTTATTTGTTACCTTCTCTTTTTGTTTATGTTAAATGTCTTCTTTTTCTCTGTGAAAATGGTTTGACTAATTTAGCAGAAAATGGAGAAAGATCCCCATAAATTAAAGACCATCTGCTTTAATATTTTTTTTTTAACAAGCGATATTATCTGTACTAAAAAGAAAGAGGTAGGCTTAGTCTCACAATGGCTAACAATAATTTGGTTCAAATTTGTTTTTAACGAGAATAATTTATTTTAAAAAAAGGATATATTCACTGCAATAAAGGAGAACCAATGGATTTTTTTTATAGAAACTTGAAACATGTCTAATTTTATGGCCCAACATTAGGTTTAGTTTAATTCTTAATTAATTTTTTAATTAGGTCATCAGTAGTGAATTCATGCTATGTCACACGATGACTTTGCTATAAAAAAAATATATTAAAATTACTGTATTCGAACTTAAAATTTTGAACTTATACTTATATGTAAACAAATATTATTAAGTGATAAATCAATACAATTAAACAAATCGTAAGAATAATTAGGTATAATTAACATAAACCAAAATATTAAAATAAAATAAAATCCAGAAGAATAAGATAGGATTCGACCCCCTTTCTTTTTAGGTTTTAATGGATAGTGGACCCCAATCCTTGAATTAGAAAGTAGTTGATTAAGTTTTAAGGGACTTATTCGTATCTCCACCACAATAATATTTTTCATAATGCAAAGTTTAATATTGCTTTCCATATGGGTTTCTCCACCTGATATGCTTCAGTCCATGGATAAGCCTCCAAATGTGGGCCCTTTCATCAGATGATTGCAGATGAACAGTTCTCATACAAAGAAATAAAAACCCATAATTTTGAACAAAAATATAATAAAAACCCACGACCAAAAACACACCCACATACGCATTAAGTAAGTTGCCGTTTGACCTCCTCATTATTACCTTAGTTGAAATTGACGATTTGGACAAATTTTTTTTTGAATTTTTATCACAAATGATC
Source organism: Heteromeles arbutifolia (assembly GCA_024362995.1). NCBI lineage: Eukaryota > Viridiplantae > Streptophyta > Magnoliopsida > Rosales > Rosaceae > Heteromeles > Heteromeles arbutifolia. The sequence continues at coordinate 30,688,458 of JANCRC010000006.1, forward strand.
CTTGAAATTGACCTAACTCATCATGTTGGTCCCTCAAATTGAAAATCAATCAATGTCGTCCCTGAAATTGATTACCGCAAATCAATTTGGTCCTTGCCGTTTAATTCCTTCAAGTTTTCTGTTGATTTGCTGACAGGGCATACAGCTAGAGCCCACATGTCCAATTAAGTAGTGCCATGTGGAAAAATCATATAAAACCGTAAAATAAAATGAATTTAAAAACCCACAAAAATTTTGAATATCTAAAACTAAAAAAGAAAAAGGAAAAAAAAAGAAATAAAAAGAAGGAAGAAGCAGGTAGCATCATCGTACACCCAAATTCTCATCCAACTCTAAGCCAACCTGTTAGCCACAACTTCTGCCAGATCACTAGCCAACAACCACTCATTCTTCCAAATCCCAACCACCAGCCACAACCTTTTTCTCCGACTCCGTCCGTTGGTCTCTTGGCTCGATCATCCACCCATTATCCCTCTACACATCCTTCCATTAACCATGCAGCAATTTAGCCTGTGCGCTGATGCGACATGTCTTCTATCCGTCGATCTACTTACAAGGCCGCTTGCAATTTCGTTTTCTTTCTGCAACACCTACGTCGCTCATCTTGAACCCATCTTTCTTACTTTCTCCACTCTCTGACAGCATCACACACTCTCAAATTGAGTTCTCGGAAGCGCTATGCAACTATGTCGTCGGAACGATGAGCGAGAGACACCTCTCGAACTGGGTTTTTTTTTTTTTAAATTATTTTATGTGGCTAAATAATAAGATTGGTATCATTTACATGGCACTAAATCATTGGTTGCATTGGCCACAAGTGTGGTACATCAGCAAACAAACAGAAAACTTAAAGGAATTAAACAGCAAGGACAAATTGATTTGTGGTAGACAATTTCAGGGACGACATTGATTGATTTTCAAATTAAGGGACCTAAATGATGAGATAGGTCAATTTTAGGGACCATTTGTGGTAAAAAAAAAACCCTTTTTTTTTTTTTTTTTTGAATTACCTCATTGAATTATTTGAAATTAGCTAATCAATCCCTCACCAGCAGATTCTATGAAATTTCATCAATTTTGTGGTCAAATACTGGCATGTGACCAACATATGATTCACTTAGGGTATGTGTAACAGCCTGTCCCGGAAAATTATTCTCAAATGTGTGAAAAGACTAAAATGCCCTTGGACGTTAATTAAGGTATGTGTGTGTTTAAGTTTGGGGGTGTTTGGTTGGTTGTATTTGGACCACACACACACATTCACACACATTCTTTCTCTCTCTCACTCCCGTACTCTCTCTATCTCTCAGACTCTCTCTCTTTCTCTTCCATTTTTCGTACGGACACACCCAGGAACCATCTCAAACCTTGCAGATCGAGACTCAGGTAAGTTTATTCGTGTTCCTTGTGATCTCAGGAAGCTATTAGTACAAGTTTTAGAACCTGGAACTTTTAAAAACCCCGTGAATCCTAACCTCCGATTTGTGCACTGTTCATGCACACGTGACATGTTGTTTTTCAGGGGATTTTAAGCTCATAGGGAGCTTAAGGAGGTCCTTACGAAGCTCGGAGTGCTTCGTTGGAAGAATTTGGACGTCAGAATAGCGAGATCGGAGAGTTTCATTTTGACCGGAATTATCGAGGTTTTTTCCGGCGGATCCCTTGCGAGTTAGGAGTCAAGTCAGGTATGGTTGTGTTCATCTTTGTGAGATCTTCATTTTGGTATAAAGTACGTAGAAAATAGTGCAAAAATGAAGAAGAAACCATAGTTCGAAGTTTTTCCAGAAACTGGCGAACAGTCGTCGGAGAAGACAGAGAATATTCCGTCAGTTTTAACGAAATATGCTAATGCCGTCAATTAGTTTGAACGGTTTTCGTTGGGTTTTAACGGAATATTCCTGACGGCGTTAACTGACGCCGTCAGTGTGCAGATCACGTGGCTGCGCGTGGAAGCGCTTCTAGCCGTGCCTTGGCCGAGGCGTGGGTGGTCAGAAAATTTTTCTAAAAATGTGGGGATGTTCCTAAGATTGTGTAGATCACTGTGGTATATTCATATACCCAAATTGAGCAATGTATGAGAAGTTATTTATAAGGTTTTGGTTATGTGCGTTAATTAACGTTATTTCAGTTACTTCTCATATAGGCGAGACCTATCCGGAGGACGAGCATAGCCAGGCTAGGCACGGGGGTTACGACCCGGCTACTTATCAGTGAGTGGGCTTTTGTTTTCTGTATATACCTATATACTTGCTTTTCCCAGAAAGTGAATTTGAAGTATATTATGATTTGAAATGCCATGCAAAGTATCTATTTATTTTATTATGCATTAGTAATTACATATAATAATGATGGTGCTGCGGACGCACAGGTAAGTGGCAAGTAAGTTTATATACTAGTTATGATGAGAATGAATGAATGATGTGATGTGATGTGAGGTGATGTGATTAGAGCTCATAAACCTGCACACTGATATTAGTGCTCCCGCCCAGAGTTAGGGGCATAGTCTTTCACGTGATGTTCACCTCTCGCACCGCATGCTCGCCTTGGATCCAAGTTAGGCGCACAGTCTTGTCGAATAGGCCACTATAAGTGGGTTCGACTCGTAGGTGACCCGCGAATCATTCGCACAGTCTTCACGTGATTGTAGCACTAGAACATATTATTCTATATACAGTGATGTTGTGCAGACCACTAGAGGTGGTATTGATGTGTGTGCAGGATATACTATATGATTGAGATGATTATGAGATATATGATATGATTGAGATGATTATGAGCTATATGATATGATGATATTGTTATGAGCTATATACAGCCGAGGGCTGAGTTGATTATCTAGTATTCCATCACATTCACAGAGTTATGATTTGGCATTCAGTTATGATACTTTGGCATGACATACATTCATTCATACATACATATTTTGTAGCAGGATTTTGAGAATTATATATATGAGTATATACTTTATTTCAGGGAAATTATACAGGTTTTACAGCGAAGGGTTATAACTTTTGAGAAAAGAAAAGGTTTTGAAAAGAATTGTTTCTGACCCACTCAACTTTGTTTTTCGCCCTTCCAGGTATTAGGTAGTGTTCGTTGGTGGCATACGAGGAGCTCATCGGACATTCTGACAGAATTCACTTATGTAGGACCACCTTCGGATGTTATTTCTATTTAGTACTTTCTGCTTGACTGCACGTAGACCATTTATGCTCTGGTTGTGTAAACCGTCTTAATTCTCGCACTAGCACACTATCTTTAATTGGGTTGCTGGTGGCATGGTTCTAAATTGTTTGTATCTTTCTGATTAATCTTGCTACTGCACTGTGCACATGGGTACGTCACTCTCACGTGACGGCCAGCACACCCCACTTTCAGGTCGGGGTGTGTCAGTATGCCTTGACGATAAAATGGGTGAAATTTTGTCAAACATGACAATGAGGGGTTAGTGTTGATTTTAAATAGTTTAAGGGGTTAATTTACTAGAAAATAGTTTATGAGGTCAATTTCAAATTGAGTAATAGTTTAGAGAATCAAATGGCAAGGTACCCATATACATTTGCAAAAAATAATAGGCTTTTTAGCCAAAATTGTCCCTGAGATTTGCATAACTTCTCACTTTGGTTCATGAGATTTGAAATCAATAGAAGTTGTCCCTGAGTTTGTCTACCATCAATCATTTTGGTTATGCCGTGAAAATTTTAGTTAAATAAGGACCAAAATGACAAAAATACCTTCAAATTAATAAACATTGGGCCAAAATGATTTAACAAAAATTGAGGGTATTTTTGTCATTTTATCTTTATTTCATGAAGATTTTTCAGGGGATGACCAAAATAATTGATGGTGGACAAACTTAGGGACCATTTCTATTGATTTCAAATCTCAGGGACCAAAGTGAAGAGTTCTACAAATCTCAATGACAATTTTAGATAAAAAGCCGAAATAATATTTTATACCAAATTCTTCTAAAGTATGGAAAAGAGAATTTAAACTTTAATGCATAAAGGAGCGCACATTATTTTAATCAACTTATAATATCTCTAAAGGAGATAGCAAAAAGTTTCTATAGCCATTTGTCACTTTTGTGCTACTTTAAAAATTTGTCACTCCAAATCACTCTTCAACTAACTCTTTAAATTTTGTTCTCACTCTAAAATATTGATATCTTAACTTTATTATATCTAATCGACCCAAAATTTTATCCTAAAACTCTTTACTAAACAGTATTTTTGAATAAAATATATTGTGAAACCAAATTTGTTAACTTGAAGAAGTACCAACTGACTTAATAGTTGCTAATTCTGTAGTTTGCTAATTGGATTCCACCTCAGTTGAAGAGCGTATTTTCTACGTGGCTAACAAATTTAACTTTGTTTTCCAAATGCTACCTCGTTAAAGATGCTATTAGTTAAGCCCACTTCTACCAAATATGAACAAAAACAACACTCGAATTATATACGATTGGCTAGTCTAGCGGTATCTAATACTCATCGTCTATTTAGTTGGAACAAAATCAAATTGACTCACATGAATGTGAATATAATATATATTTATATCCTATGTCAAGCTTGTATAACAAGATTCATTCATAAAATAACCCAAAAACAGAAAATAATTATCCCAAAACATAATAATATTCGTAAATACCATTGATTAAAAAAGTTAGAAAGAAGCTGAGAAAAGGCACCTTGGCAATATAAAAAGAGAAGCAAATATACATAAAGGAAAAGATTATGATAATTAATAAGTAAGAACACAAATTAAATGAGGAGGCAAAAGACGCAGTTTATCCTGAGTATGCCGTTCTGACCGTATAAAGCAGGCAAACTCCGAAAAAAGTCGGTCTCAGGTCTCAGGTCTCAGCAGGGCCGCCCCCTAATGAGAAAAGGATAAAGAGAAAATAGCCTGCCGATATAAGCGCCTGTGTCCCTCTCACTCTGCTTTTAGTTTGTTTGTTTGCTTGTTTTTGGTGCTTGCTGGGTATTATTTAATCTCCCTGCAGAAAGTAGAAAAAACCCAACAAAAAAAGTAAACTCTGTGGGTGATCTTTGTACTTGGTAGTCTCTGAGAAGAGAGAGGGGAGTTCTTGCTCTCTGTTCTTTGTTAGAGAAAGAGAGGAGAGAGAGAGAGAGAGAGATGGAGATGATTTATTACCAGCCGTCTTACCAGGAGTCCTTGAGTGCTTTAGAGGCAGATATACAGCGTGCAAATTCTCTGTAAGTTGCTTTATTCCTCTGGAAATTCTTTGTTTTTGTTTCAATTTCTCTGTTTTCCTATAGTGGTTGTGAATATTCTTTTTCTTCCCCCAAGTGGGTAGTTTACTTTTACGTTTAACTGCAAAAAGCTGTATTTAGGTCATCTGATCATCACAACCCACATCATAATTTTTCAATTTAGGCAAGAAAATGCAAAACCCTTTGTCAAATTTGCCAATTTGGGATTTTTCTGGGGAGCAAGTTTGTTTAAATTTTTTTTAGGGGTTTTGATTTTATCATGGTTGGTTATTAGATTGAAATGTAAAGTTTACAACTTTTGACATATTACTAATTCTGATTTTGATTTGGGGTTTTTCTGGGGAGAAAAGTTGTGATATTCTTCTTGGGTTTTGACTTGATCATGTTAGAGATATCAGATAGATTTGTAAAGTTTGCAACTTTTGACATGTTACTAGTTCTGATATTGGTTTGGATTGTGTGCAGAGCTGCTGCAATTCCGAGAGGCAAAGGCGGTGCCCGTTTTCAGATGAAATTGGTTTACAATCACTTGGCTCCCCTCTTTCTGTTTTTGTTGCAATGGATTGATTGCTCATGCACTTGCCTGCTCCCAAGATACCTAAATTTCTTCCACATACTTGTCTACAAGGTTTGGTTCTTTTCTTCCTCTCTAGTCTATTCGTGGTCAAACGACGCGGAAAAGGAATTTACTTTTGTTGCTCCACCTAATTCGGGCATGCCGGTCGTATTTTGATACAGGTATACACAGATGGCAGGCCTAGCATTTCAACTCATGGAAGGAAGGCTTCTATAAGGGACTTCTATTGTATGTCGAATTGCCTACTTTGTGATCTTTGGATGTCGTTTGGTTGTGATTTGCCCGATTAGGTTTCTAACTAAGTTTGTTTTGTCCAAAACTGAATTTCAGCCGTTATCTTACCGTCTCTTCAGCGGCTGCACGGGGATTTGGGGGAGTTAGACGATTCTAAGGATGGACATCCTAGGCTTCCCAGCATGGAAAGATCTGGAAAGAAGATGATTAAGGGAGATGGTAGCCTTGTCAATGCTGAGGGGGAGAGAGAAGAGGAGTGTGGGATTTGTTTAGAGCCTTGCACCAAAGTGGTCTTGCCTAATTGCTGTCACGCAATGTGCATCAAATGCTACCGCAATTGGTAAGTACAAGCCTTCGCTATATCCCTTATCCGTATCCATGTCTGCTTGTTTCTCTAACCAGTCATTTATTCTTTGCATTTGCAACGCTCTGGTTTAATCTCAGGAGTAGAAAGTCGGAGTCTTGCCCATTTTGCCGTGGTAATATAAAGAGAGTTAAGTCTCAAGACTTATGGGTGCTCACTTGCAACGAAGATGTGGTTGACACCGAAACGGTTTCAAAAGAGGACTTGTTGCGTTTCTACCTCTATATCAACAGCCTGCCGAAAGATTACCCGGACGCCCTCTTCTTGGTGTATTACGAGTATTCTAATTTGTTTTAAGAGAACGAAGAATGGTGTAGACATAGAAAAGGCCCTCCTGTCAAATGTAAATACAACCCGGTAAGGAACTTGTATTCGATTTTTACACAAAACAACGGTTTCAAATGTTATGCATATCGAAAATTTACAAGTCGTTGTAATACTGCTTCATTTGCTGATGTCAAAGTTTTCATCTTGAGAATCAAGTTCTGTTATAAGTTAGATCCCCTGAACTATTACTTCAGTAAAAATTGACCTTAAAAATTGACCTCTCAATTTTTGTTTGTTTGGTAAATTAATTTCCGAACTAATTGAAATCAGCCAATTAACTTTACTCTTTTCACGGTCAGAGATGAGATTTCATCCAGATTGCCTTCAAATATTGTCACGTGACCAGCACGTGATTCACTCTTGAAGATAAAGTCGTGCTAGTATTTGATGGCAAATTGGATGAAATTTTGTTGAATCTTACGGCAAAAGGTTAATTGACTGATTTTAAATAGTTCAAAGAGTTAATTTTCTAAAAGAAAGTTTAGGGTGTCAATTTCAATTGAGATGATAATCCGATGTTTGACTCTGAATATAACGGTCAAAGCATTATTCTTTGCAGACATTTATGTCGTTCGTTGATCAACTTTCGAAAAAAACTCGAGGACTCTTGGCCCTGTAATTATGTAGAGCATTAATGTGATTGGACGTAGGATAAGTCACGGGTAAACAATTTGTTATCGCCTCATATTGAGCACATCTTTAAGTATGACTCGAAGCCCTCGACGGGGTTAGTGCGTGGATGGACCGCAGAAGCAGATAATGTGCTCCGGCAGCCTATACATGAAATGAAATCAGACTATGTGCTGTGGTCTTTTTCTTACATCTAACCGTCAAGTTAACATGTAACGCTTTCTCTAAAGAAAACTTGATCTTCCATATATAGTGAGGGATAAGAATCGGATGACAGAGATATTGATTAGCATCAAAACAAGTGAAAAGTAGACTCCGCCTGCGTAAAAAAGTAACGGTTAACTTTATAGTTCGACTAAAAAGACTGAGAATGTAATGTAACTCTTTATTCATAGGTTGTTTTTGTTAATTTTGAAATGACATATTACATATCGTATGTTGAATGTATTAGTAACATTAGGTTATGATCATGGTAAATTGGTAAAAATGAAAATTGACCTTTAAAGCTTAGTATTAGTTTAGTAATGAATTGAGATTCTCTTTGGATCACTCTATTCTGAACAGTCGGATTAGGAAATCCTAATCGTTCAAAGAAAGTGATTCAAGCAGTTTAAAGATGAGATGAGTCAATAAAATGAACTAATAAGGTCTGCAAGGTTTAAATTGAACAGTCCAAATTTTTTAATGTTGCGACTTTGGACACACAGATTCGTAGAGATCTCGACTGGTTTTATAGTTTGGCAAAAGTTTAGTGTAATTAGCCAAACGTGTAGAGTAACGGTAGCCGTTGACTGCACTATAACGGAAAGATCAAAACACAAATAAAATAAATAAAAAGAAAAAGAAAAAAAAAATTGGTGGGAGAAACCAGGGGGTAACGTGGGAAAATTACAGTCAGCTCCGCAGTCTGCAGGATCAGAGAGACACCGCCCACGGTGGTCCTTATTCATCGTATCCAACCTTTTGAACTGTCACCGGATTCCACAGGTCAAATTTCTAGGGTTTTGGTCTCAATCGGTGACAATTTCGGAGCTCTCTGATTGATTTCTAGGGATTACGGGGATTGAATAATCCGGTTCGGTTGGGTTTCGGATCCGGGCCTTGTGGCTGAGGAGGGAGGGATTGGTTTATGCGCGTCATTCCGATGTCTGATAAACCTGGCTTGAAGCAGGTTCTGGAGGACTCGGCAGCTGAGGCGGAGGGAGATCAAGCGATTCGGGGCAGTCCAATTCCGAATGGTTTGGCCAAGGATTCGAATGTGATTCGAAACGACGTCGCCGAGCCGGTGAATCAGGTAAGCGGAGAGTTCTGGAATTGCAATTTGCGAAACGGTGCCGTTTCAATTCGATCGGGGGTGCATAATGGTATCGGTTTTAATTGCAGGAATTAGGGTCGGGGTCGCCGGCGGCGGACGGAGTCGAAGACGGCGATGACAGGGTTTCGGGAGATAAGGGCAAAGTGACGGAGGATTCGGGGAAAGAGGAGTTCGTCGATTGCTCCGAGGATTACGCCATGGATGAGGCGGATCGCCTGCGGCTTTTGCTGGAGACTACTGTTAGCGAGAAGGAAAGTTTAGCGCGCCAATTCGAGGTTGGTATTTGTTTTATTCAATCGAAAAGACTGATGATTTTTGACGCATTTTCGTGTTTTTGGTATTGATTGTTGGCTGTTGTTGTTGTTTTTTTAAAATGTAGGAAGAAAGAGAGGCTTTTGGTAGAGAAATAGCAAGTCTTCGGTTTCAGCTCAATGCTTTCACTGATCCACAGCCATCCATTGGCGAAAGCGGTAATTTTGTTAATACCCGATGGACTGAGTTGATAAATGAATGTTCTGGACTTGTTAAGACGGCTTTGGAAAAACGGTTGCAGACTGAGGCCGCAGTGAGAGAGCTTGAAGGAGTTGTGTTTAAGAAGGATCAAGAGATTGAGGAACTCAATGCCAAGGTCAGTGAGTTTTCGGTATTGAATGATGTGGTATCAATTTTTTTGAATTCTGCTCAGAGGTCTGTGGAAGTGTCATCTGAGGCTCAGATTGAGAAGGATACACACGTTGAATTTGTGACTAACAGGATGTTGGCTTCCCTTAAGGGTGTCATTGATCAACAAGAAATGGTGGATGGTTCTATAGGTGGAAAATTAGCACATGTTGAGCAAGGCACTTCGATCATAATTCAAAAGTTCACCGGGATGCTTTCTGAAATTGAGCAACTTAGACAGTGTTTACCCGTGGCCAGGTCAGATCTTGACTCACAGGAATTAGGGGGGATCTTTGCTGCTGCCCGTGATGAGTTACTTGAGCACAAAAGAAAGGAAGCAGAGTTTGTCGAAAGATTGAGCCATCTAGAGGATGAAAATAGGAAATTGATTGAAGAACTTGAAAATCAAAAAGGAATAGTTGAGACGGTAAATGCGGCTCTAGGACAAACAAAAATGGAACTAGAGCAGGAGAAGCATAGGTGCGCTAATACCAGAGAGAAGCTTACTATGGCCGTGACAAAAGGGAAGGCATTAGTACAGCAACGGGACTCGTTGAAGCAGTCCATTGCTGAAAAAACAAGTCAGCTTGAGAAGTGTTTGATTGAATTGCAAGAGAAGTCAAGTGCACTGGAAGCTGCTGAGTTAACCAAGGAGGAATTGATTAGAAGTGAAAATTCGATTGCATCCTTACAAGAAATAGTATCCCAGAAGAATGCAATCGTTGAAAGTTTGGAGGAGGTTATGTCTCAGACCGGTGTACCTGAAGAACTTCAGTCTATGGATATTCTAGAGAGACTTCGGTGGCTTTCGGATGAAAATGATAAACTCAAGGGCATTTCCCTTGAATTCCAAAACTTGAGAAATGCTATACATGCAATTGATCTACCAGAAGTTATTTCATCTTCTGACTTAGAGTATCAAGTGAATTGGCTTAGGGAATCGTTTTCTCAGGCCAAAGAGGAAGTTCTTATGTTGCGCAATGAAATTACTGCAACTAAGGAAGTGGCACGTAAAAATATCGACCACTTAACAGATTCACTTTCAGCTGAGTTGCAGGCAAAGGAATATCTCCAAGCAGAGCTGGACAATCTGACATCCGAATACCTAGAGATTGTCAAGAAAGAGCAACAGGTGTCTTTGGAGAATGCTGATATGGCCAAAGAGGAAGTACTTATGCTGCGTGATGAAATTACTGCAAATAAAGAAGTGGCACGTAAAAATATTGAAGACTTAACTGCTGCACTTTCAGCTGAGTTGCAGTCAAAGGAATATCTCCAAGCGGAGCTGGACAATCTGACATCTGAATACCAAGAGATTGTCAAGAAAGAGCAACAGGTGTCTTTGGAGAAGGCTGGTAGGGCCAAAGAGGAAGTACTTGTGTTGCGTGATGAAATTACTGCAACTAAAGAAGTGGCACGTAAAAATATTGAAGACTTAACTGCTTCACTTTCAGCTGAGTTGCAGTCAAAGGAATATCTCCAAGCAGAGCTGGACAATCTGACATCCGAATACCAAGAGATTGTCAAGAAGGAGCAACAGGTGTCTTCAGAGAAGGCCGATATGGTCAGAATGTTACTCAATGTGTCGGGAGTTGTAGTGGACAATGAAGAGGTCTATGAGCCTTCCTCGGACACTGCCTTGCTCATTGACAGTTGCATTGGGAAGATAAAAGAACAGAGTAGTGCCTCACTTGATTCTCCAAAGGTTGATGCTGAATTGTTTGAAACAATTCAAACCCACCTGTACGTAAGAGATCAGAAATTGATGCTTTGTGAGACTTTGCTAGAAGAGGAGACTCTGGTGAGGTCAGAGGTGAATAATCTATCAAATGAATTGCGGGATGTATCTCAAAAACTTGTAGCGTTGAAAGAGGAAAAGGCGACCCTGCAGAGAGATTTTGAACGATCAGAGGAGAAAAATACTGTGCTAAGGGAGAAGTTATCCATGGCAGTCAAGAAAGGTAAGGGACTGGTTCAAGACCGGGAAAATTTGAAACATCTTTTGGATGAAAAGAAATTGGAAATTGAGAAGTTACAGCAGGAACAATTGGCACTTGCTGAATGCAGGGACAAGATAAGTAGTTTGTCTGCTGATGTAGATCGCATCCCAAAGTTAGATGCTGATCTAGTTACAATGACGGAACAACGGGATCAACTCGAACAGTTCTTATTGGAGAGTAATAACATGTTACAGAGAGTAATCGAATCTGTTGATGGCATTGATCTTCCTGTCGATCCAGTTTTTGAAGAGCCTGTGGGGAAGGTGAAGTTCATTGCAGGATACATAAATGAGTGTCAGGATGCGAAGGAAAAAGCAGAGCAAGAATTGGGAAAAGTAAAAGCGGATGCCAATGATCTGGCTGGTAAGTTAGCAGAAGCTCACTCAACTATAAAGTCTCTGGAAAATGAGTTGTCAGTTGCAGAGAATGATATTTCTCAACTTGTTGAACAAAAGAGGGAAATGGAAGTGGGTAAGACCAATGTTGAACAAGAGTTAGAGAAAGCAATGGAGGAAGCTAAGTCTCAAGCTAGCAAGTACGGTGAGGTTTGTGCATCAAAAAAGTCACTGGAAGAGGCGTTATCACTTGTAGAAATTAATATATCTGTGCTTGTCAGTGAAAAAGAAGGAGCTTTAGCCGGTAGAGCTGCTGCAGAGACAGAGCTAGAGAAAGTAAAAGAGGAAGTTGATATTCAGACTGGCAAACTAACAGAGGCCTATAAGACCATAAAGTTACTTGAAGATTCCCTATCGCAGGTACAGGACAATGTTTCTTTACTCATTGAACAAAACAATGAAGTTCAAATTGGTAGGACCAATTTAGAGGGTGAGCTAAAGAAACTGCAAGACGAAGCTCGATTCCACGATAACAAGGTAGCAGATGCCCAGGCAACCATAAAATCACTGGAAGATGCATTGCTGAAGGCTGAGAATGATATTTCTGTACTTGAAGGTGAAAAGAAAAATGCTGAAGAAGAAATATTAACTCTTAATTCCAAGTTAAATACATGCAACGAAGAGTTGTCTCGAACTAATGGCAGCACAGAAAGCAGGTCCATAGAACAAAGTGGTCACGTACATAATCTTCACCTGTTACTGAAGGATGAAACTCTGTTGTCCACTGTGAAAAGATGTTTCGAGAAGAAATTTGAGGGCCTGAAAGATATGGACCTCATTCTAAAAAATATAAAGGACCGTTGTGTTTCCATGAATTTAGAAGAGCTGCAAAGACACCAAGTGTTGGAGGTATATATGCTTTTCAGTGGAGAAAGTTTTGTTCCTTAAGGTTCACTTTATTTTTTCTTTTGTGCATGCCATGCAGATGCTGGTGGACCAGAATCCATTTTGCATTTTGAGCTTTACTTTTTCTTCTTTTTATATTCTCTTTTTGTTGTCAATTTCTTATTTCTTCCCGGGAAGAATATGTTTGGCTCTGATAAAACCAAACTCCTTTATGATTAGAATGTCGCTGTGATGTGTTCCCAATGACTCAATATTTTTTATCTTTGTTTTAATGAGCTCCTTTTATTACTTATTCCAGGAAGATTCATATGTGACAAAGCCTTTCTCAGATGGCCTTGACAACATTTATAGTGTTGAAAAGGATAATGGTGAGGCCAGTGTTTTCGATGCTGATATGTCCTCATATTTGAAGAAGACTGCAGAAAAGTTTCAGTTGCGAGACAATATTCTTGCAGAAAATGTTGAACGCTTCTCTTCTTCTGTAGATGAGTTTATTGCAAATCTGTTGAGAAATCTACAGGCAATAAGGGATGAAGTAATCACTATGTCCGAGAACATGGAGTCTGTCAAAGAAAAAGCAACTAATCTGGAAATAAGTAAACAGGAACAGGAGGATACAATTGCCAGTTTAGAAAATGATCTTAACTCTCTACTCTCTTCTTGTACTGATGCTACTGGAGAACTTCAGTTTCAAGTCAAGAACAATTTACTTGAACTGAGCTCTGTTCCTGAGCTTGAAGAATTGAAACATTATCCGTTCCCAGAAACAGGAGCAATTGGTGGAGAAACCACAGAAACCAATGAGCAAGGTCTATACGGCAGCAAATATGGGAAAACCGCAGAAATGTTGTCCATTTCTATTAGAAAAGTTAAAGCTTTGATTAAGCAGTTTGAGAGCACAAGTAAAGTGGCAGCCTCTGCAATTGAAGATTTGCAGAGTAAACTGACAGAAGCGAGGGCGACTGTTGAGAAAGCCGTTGAAGAAAGGGATCTTGGACAAAATAGGATTTCCAAGTTGGATGCTGATGTAGAAGCATTACAGAATTCATGCAGTAAGCTGGCGCTTAGACTAGAGGATTATCAATCCAAAGAGGATAAGTTTAACGAACAAGAGGCAGAAGTTTTATCACTGCGCAATGCTTTGTCAATGAAGGAACAAGGTGAATATCTTCTCTTTTCTTTCTTATTCTCTTTCTGATGTTGCTGAACATATTTACGTTGATGTTATAATGACTGTAAGTGCTCTAATGACTTACTTATTCATGTTGCTTGTTTCAGAGGCTGAAGACTCACTCCTGTCAGCATCTGAAATCAAAATCCTCTTTGACAAGATCAGCGGGATTGAAATCTTTATGCCAGAGTCACATGGAGGAGACTTGGAGCCCCACATTTCATCTCATGTGAATAAACTATTTTACGTTATTGATAGTATTACTGACCTTCAGCATCAGATAAACTTATTGTCTTATGAAAAAGACGGGCTGCAGTCAACTCTTGGGACTAGGAATCTTGAAATTGAACAATTGAAGGAGGAGGTTGAAAGTTATGATAGAGATAGACAAGATATAGAGAAGATGAGAAATGAACTGTCTCTGCTCATGTATAGTTTGGAAAAAATTATAGATATGTCAGGAGGTAAGGATTTAGTTGGAGACCAGAAACCTTCTGGTGTGACGGGACTTCTATCAGTATTGGAGAAGCAGGTTAGGGCTTTACAATTGGAATCTGAAAGTTCAAAATCAAAAGCCCAGGAACTTGGTACTAAGTTGGGAGAGAGCCAAAAGATTGTGGAGGAATTATCAACCGTGGTTAATTCACTTCAAGGAAGGGCTGCTCAGTCAGAGATTGTCCAGGACAGGAGCATCTTTGAAGCACCTTCGTTGCCTACCGGTTCAGAGATATCTGAAATTGAAGATGGGGTAAATGTTCATTTATATGATTCCATTATAATTCCGTTCTCTTCGTCGTTACCATTTGATTCCTTTTGAACATGTTGCTATAAAATTTCCAATTAAGCTGAGGTGTTTTCCGGTAAGAATAATAGTAGGTGTGCCTATTGTTAGTTGCATGCTGAACAATATCAGTTGTGGTTTTTTGTATGGAGACCTGTAAGAGTTGAAGTTTGTAAATCAATTTTTTCAGGGATCACATGGAAAGAACGGGATATCTCCTGTCCAATCAGCAGCTCATGTGCGAACTATGCGAAAGGGTTCAACTGACCATTTGGCAATTGAAATTGGCTCTGAATCTACTCGGTTACTCAACAGGGAAGAAACTGATGAGGACAAAGGTGTGCACTTTATGATTTGTCAATCGTTCCAAACACTTTTAAGGCCTGGTAAAACTTATTTCTGTCTGTTTTTATTTTCTTGTCCTTTTCCAGGTCATGTATTCAAGTCTCTCAATGCATCTGGTCTCATTCCAAGACAAGGAAAGTTGGTTGCAGATCGAATTGATGGAATTTGGTAAACTCCGAGATTAACCTTGTTATATAGAGAAGGGGGTCGCGGTGGAAAACAGCAAAATCCTTTCTTCTTTTCACCACCTTTTTTTCTGAAACCTTTTACACGAAACCTTCAGCATATTTAGCCGTTGTTTTGATCAATGCAGTCTGCCACATTTACTATGTTTCACTTGATTCTTATTTGTTTTCTAATCTCTATACGCAGGGTATCTGGCGGGCGGGTTTTGATGAGTCGCCCAAGGGCAAGGCTCGGACTTATCGTCTACTGGCTCTTCTTGCATCTGTGGCTGCTGGGAACCATTTTGTAACCAATCAAGTCTCTGGTTGTCCCTCATTAGGGTGTGCAACCAAATTGTATCATAGACAGACATTTTGTCATTTCCTTTTGCCCTTCTTTTCTTTCGCTTTGCATATATGTCTCATCCCCAAACTATAAAATTCGATGCAATCACATTTTTTTAGGTTGCAGAGAATCAAATCGCAGGTGGAAAATTTTCCACATTTTGTTACTTGTTTTGTTTCATCGTAGTAGTTTGGTATATGACACTCGGTGAACCTCAAAATCTCTGTAGTGAATCCAGTAACAGAGACACGCACTTGTTAACTTTTCATTTGATGTATCGTGTTTCTAAAAATTATTCGTGTGATGTGACACGAGAACAACTCATGGCACGGATTCACCGGCACGGTGGCATTCGGTGTCTATAACACAAACATATGGGAAAAAGCTTTTTATATTATCGGCATGAGGTGTATCCGTGCATGCAAATCTCTAATAATCAAATATTTATGGTTATTCACCATTCTATTTGGGGTCAAACGATTGAAATTAAAACATTAAAAGCACATCAGCAGACAAATAATGGTACACGAGAACATTTGTGCGAAGAACATACAGGATCCATCCCTGGTGTTGTACCGGCTTTCGACATTAGTCAACTTTAGGATATTGTTTGTTGTCTGTCTTGAATGATCCACGTGGCAACAGTTGTGGTGGTCGTTGGTTGTTCAATCTTCGGACTTGAAGCTCCGGTCGCTCCCTTGCTTCTTTAGCTGTAAAGCACCGGGCTTTTAGCAGCCGTTTTTACTCCATAATTTTACTCACAGGTTCGTAAAACGCTCGTTAAATCTTCAACTTCCACCCGAAATTTCATTTCCGAAACTGGGTTTTTACAGGAACCCAATTTCGGATTGGACTCTGGCCTGCAATTGGCCAATGGGTTCCCTTTCTGTGATCCCATTGAGTTGGGGAAGCTCTATCTTCATTGGTTAGTCCTTTACACTGCTTAAAGTGATTTCTTTCTTCGGATAAATTTTTATTGTTTCGAGAACACAAGTCACGTGGTGTTATAATTTGAGTAGAATCGTGTCGCCATGCGGCCGGTACACCGAAAAAATGGCCTTCTGTGTTGGAGTTTATGATTCTGCTTCTTGATTTGGTAGTATAAAGTTTGAACCTTTTTGTTCAGGTGGGAAGTTTGATGTGCACAAAGCTTTGCCTCCCAAATTATGTAGTGTGAGAATTTCGTATATATTTTTTTTTGTACAGTGTTTGGTGTACAGAAGAAGTTGGGTTTTGATTTTATTATAATGTGAATTCAATTGTTTGTTTCTGTCTTGGCAGGGAGTTGCAATTAGCCCGAGAGCTTTAGCAAGTCAGAATTCGGTGAAGAAATTGAGAAGGGACGGGCAGGCACGAAAAAAGTTTGCAGATAAGAGCATTGCTTCTGAAGATGATTGTGTTAAAAATGACGAGAATGTGGAATCTTCTGTTAATTTAGTTGCAGAGGAACCGGTTGCATTCCCTTCCAGAGGTGCTGTGCTTCAGGCTTGCACTGTTACATCCGGGTTGATAGCGGCTTTGGGTATAATTATTCGACAGGTAGGATTTACTTGGTGTGTTCCTGAATCGATGTTCTTTCAAATTTTCGATTCACGCAAATCAACTGTTTTCACTGTCCTAGTGTACCTTGTTGAGAACAGGATCATAGGCCAGTCTGTTTTGTAGACCAGGATATACATTTTGGACCTTGTCGAACATACATGCTGCACTGAAATTTCTTAAACATCATGCTGTGACACAATTGTCCTTGTTTCTGATTATTTTATGTGCTAAAGTTCATATTTTGTCTGAGAAAATCAATATGTTTTCCCATGAACGTCGACTAGTCATGACCATACACATCTTCCATCAGAACCTGAATTATAAATTAAAAGTTAAAATCTTTTCTCCGAGGCCCGAGTTTAGTTAATCGCTATGACATTCTACTCTAGAGTATAATGTTACTCTCAGGTTTTGTAAAAGGAACAGAAAAATATGGTTGGAGTTTTGCTTAACTTGGTAAGTAATCTGCATTTTAAATTTTATATTTTATCTGCAACTTGCAGGCGTCTCATGTTGCATCAATTGAAGGATTGCCAGTCTTTGACTGCTCATTGGAAGTACCATGTATGAACATTCACATACCATCTTGATGCAAGAATTCCCCGTGAAAATTTTATTCTTATTCTCTTTGATTAGAAGCAACAACTGCATCTTTGGCAAAGACAGTCTATAAGCTGTTACTGAAGCAAGATTTGTCTAGAGTGGGTCGTTTCAGTCCCAAGTCTTATACTAGAGCACAATACTTTTTATTGCCTTCTTCTATGTTTTCCTTTATGTTTCGGATTTTATTGTCTTTTTCTGGATTTAGTTGTTTCATTAGTTTCAAGAGCATAACTCGTTTCTCCCATCGGGTGCAGTTGATTTTGAGGTGTGGCATCTTCAGTTGATTTGTGGATCGGTCATTCTGATATCACTTAGCCGATATCTATTATTGAAGACATGGCCGGATTTCGCGGAGTCCAGCGAAGCAGCCAATCAGCAGGTATCTACTTTCTGTTCTAGCTGTATATCTGCAAGGACTCAGAAGAGTTACCACAAAGGATTTGCAGTCGATAGTTGTCTCTGTCAATAGAATAATTCAGTCCCACATTGCTGCTTGAAAACATCCCTTTTTATTAATAGTGTCGTCCATAGTTGATTCTGCATCTTCCGACACAATTTGTTTCCTGTAATTTAGGTCCTTGCATCACTTCAACCTTTCGATTACATAATCGTTGCATTTTTGCCCGGGGTCTGCGAGGTTAGCTAATACTTGTAAACAGATTGTAGTATTGTTCAACTCTTCTCTGCTCAGCTAATTTTGCATTAATTCATCGTGCATTGGATGGGCAGGAACTTCTTTTTCGGGGTGCCTTGCTACCACTTTTTGGATCTAATTGGAGGAGCGCCTTGGTAGTCGCCATCATTTTTGGTGTCCTACACCTGGGCAGTGGCCGAAAGTATTCCTTCGCTGTTTGGTACTTATCCTCTTTTCTCTAACACTTCATAAATGGTTCATTCATGCCATTGTTATACAGTTTTTCTTTTTTTCAATTTCATGTTTCACGTATATTTATGCCGATGAACTCTCATGAAACTGCGTTAAAGATTAGTTTTGATTTTGCGGTAAAACGTGTTTCAGGGCAACTTTTGTGGGTCTTGTGTATGGTTATGCAACCGTCGTCTCCTCTAGCCTTGTCGTGCCCATGGCTTCTCATGCAGTCAACAATTTGGTTGGAGGGATGTTATGGCGTTACCGATCAGATTCATCACGGAAGATATGAGAAGACTGCCACTGTCACCCTTCCCTTACCAGAAAATGTACATAATTTGTCTTGTAACTTGGGGAGTGTATAGCTAGTGAGGCACTATTACTAAAACGTATTACTTCTGTTTATCTATAAGGAAGAAAGTTGAAACTAAACCAATGCACAAACGTTTGCATAACCACGCGAATATTGTGCAAGTTTTGATTCACTTTGTCGGTGTTTTCGCACCATGTATGTACTCTAATCAATCCCATTATTTTTAACGTATTTGTGTACTTTTAAAAGAACTCGTCATCTTTTTTATGCCATTTAAAACTTCATGATGTAAAACTAGTAAAACTAAAATTTTGAGGTGAGCAACTAAGATGACACAAAGACATCGATACTCGATCAGTTGTCTCTTCATGATATTATATGATTGACACAAAACGCTTTGATTGTGGTATATCCATGCCAAGTTCTTCTAACCTTGTAGTTAAAACGCTGTTAATCCAAACAACTTCAAATAAAAACAAACAAAATTAAACATGAATCAACCAACAAAAATCTGTTTAATCTAAATTTTGGCACCGTTGACCAATAAAAACAAGAATCGAAACCGCGAGTAGTGTTGCAAGTTGCAACAGCTTTATTCGAAGTTTGGAAGCGCAGTGGCGGATACGAGTACGACCCCTTCCCGCAAAAGCTGCCGTGGTTATTCGCGGTTTGCTTAGAAATCATCAGATTAATAGGGACGCCGGCCTTTTGGATAATTAAGCAGAAGAAGAAGCAGCAGCCTTTGACCAAAAACGCGCTTTTTCAAACGGCAAGTTTTGTTCCCGCGTCCGATATGAGTGGGGCGCCTACTCGATCTAGGAATTACCGAATCCTTCGACCTTATCCTTTTCTGCCTTTTTACACTCTAATTTCCCTTTATATATTTTCTCTTATTCCCTTCTTTTCAATCAAACAGTAACTCCTATTCTCTCAGATTCTTTAAAGTTTAAACCCTCTCTGTGAATTGATTCCAATCTCCCCAGATTTACCCATCAATGGCAGCGGTAAGTTTTTTTTTTTCCTTCATGTCTTGTAAATCTTGTTTTCCTGATCTTAGAGATGTAGGGTTTGCTTTTCTATCATCTGTGTACGAGACGTACGTCTGTTAGGGTTTTTAGAAAATGACAGATTTTGTATCGATAACACGTCAGTGACGATCCATCTTATACAGAAAAATGGACGTCGAAGTCTAAAAGTCACAGAAAGATCAAATGTGTGATTAGTATACTGGAAATTGTTTCCATGAATAACATTGTTTGCTTGCTGTATAAATTGCAGTATGGGAAGGGAAGGGCGTCAGTAGGGGGAGCGGGACCTCTACCAAAATTTGGGGAGTGGGACGTGAACGATCCGGCATCAGCTGAAGGATTTACAGTCATATTCAACAAGGCCAGAGATGACAGAAAGTCTGGTGGAACTCCATTGATTGATGTTGCAGCAGCACCAGAAAAATATGCTTCCCGTAAAAAAAGTGACAAATATAATAATCACCCCAAAAAGGTAATAATAATTATTAATATCCATGCCTAATTATTGAACAATTTAAGTTTGTTTATATCTCTAAATTCTGATTGAATGTATATCGCAACTAATTATCTACAGGCACTTTGTGGATGCAGAGCAACTGGCTTATCTGCTGCGGTTCTTAGGGTTTCTGGACATTAACTCATTCGAAAGAATCTTGCACGACAAGAAAACAATATTGTTCTTCTTATTCCTTTTTCTTTTCAATTTTGATGTGTTACTTCTTGATTTTTCCATTTCAAGGAGAGCAATATATTGAGGAACGAATAATGAAATACTATTTAATTTTTTTCATTAGCTGTTTTGTTTTATTTTATTTGCCCAATCTATTGAATGCTCATGCAACCTACAATGGAACTGGTTGACTGATCTGTAATAGTCACCTCTAGACCACATTTTCAAGTACTCTTGGCCAAATCATGGAAAAATTCTTTCGTTACTGGATATATTATATCACGCGTCCGATCACATTTTTTTTTTCAAAAATTAGACTCCAAGTATTTGAGACGGGGGAAAATTTTGAGTCAGATTGCTTTACCAGTTGCATGGTGCCAAATGATTCAATAGTTCCACATAAACTTTCATTGACAAATATATCGATATATTATTGACAATTATTTAAGTAAATGTAGCGACGTAATTAATAAGATGAACAAATGCAGTAGTCAATAATGTGTGAATATACTTGTTGATATTGAATGATTTGACAAACCAATTAATCAGATAGTTTCAAATTCTGCTTATTGATCTGACGAATGACTTAATCTAGATCCACCTATAATACACGGAACTGGATCCTCTCCTGAGCTCAGGATGGGGATCCTCATGAGCAGCCCATCTGGGCCGTTCAAACTTAATCCAACGGCTGCAATTATTATAACTTTAGGTAAACTGCCAATTTAGTCCCTGAATTATCATCTTAGTGAAAATTAGGTCTCTAAACTATTTTTTTAGAAAATTTAGTCCCTGAATTATAAAAATCTACCAATTACATCCTTAATGTTATATTTGA
The DNA here is from genome assembly GCA_024362995.1 of Heteromeles arbutifolia. Classification (NCBI taxonomy): domain Eukaryota; kingdom Viridiplantae; phylum Streptophyta; class Magnoliopsida; order Rosales; family Rosaceae; genus Heteromeles; species Heteromeles arbutifolia. Next base: position 30,709,712 of record JANCRC010000006.1, read on the forward strand.
AGCTACTATATTTAATTTTTCGTCAATTTAAGTCACGTTACTTGCATGTGATACACATTGGAGGGTAGATTGGTAGTTTTTCATAAAGAAATAGTGTATGGAGTTAACTTTGGAGGAGAAATTGGTAGTTTTTCATAAAGAAATAGTGTAAGTTAACTTTTGAGGATAACTTAGACATTAAATTTGCAACCTATATGAAATGTTAAGCACTTATAGACGAGAAAATGAAGGTATTACACTTTAAAGTGTGTCAAGTGACTTAAGTTGAAGAAAAATTGGATAAAATAGCTTTGAATATAATAGTAGGGATGAAATTAGCAATTTCTAATGAATTTAGGGACTTATTTTACCGAAAAAATAATTCAGGGACCTAATTTTTACTGAGGTGATAGTTCAGGGACTAAATCGGCACTTCACCCTATAACTTTTAAAGAGGCCTCCTGTTTGGAGTCGTTGGATCAAATTTTAACGGTCTGGATGAGCTGCTCAGAAGGATCCCCATCCTGAGCTCAGGAGAGGATCCAGTTCCATAATACACATTCCTGAGAGTGTAGCCAGACAAAAGATGTGATCCAACCCAAAAATTTGTCCAAATAATGCTCCTCTCTGAGCCTTGGTACTTACATAAACTTGGTGTGTTTTCACGATGGATAAAAATTGGATACTCATTCATGAGTAAATTATAATATTTTAACACATGTTTTTGTTTTAAAAAACAAAAAACACGCAGACACTTTTTTATTAAAATGCGGATCCTATTTGTGAGGATTCTGAGAATTCGTAAATCGTGTCCGTTCATCGTACATTGTGAATCACAAATTATTTTAAATATTTTTATTTAAAATTAAACACAGTACTTAACAAAAACTGACCGTACAATTTACAATAAACGAACATGATTCACAAATTCCTAATATCCTCACAAAAAAGATCCGGATATGATCTAGGTTTTTATTAGGCACTAAAACATTATCCTTTTGATGTGATGGCTTTTTAACAAGCCACTTGCGAAAGCCAATATTTCCACTGTGGTCCCTACTGGTCAAAACATCATGTGCGAAAGCCAAGCTGCCATTGTCCGATGGCTTGCACTGCACAGAAAAAGGACGCACCTTGAAGCTGATGACTTGGTGGGCGGGGCGTCCTAAAATCTTCTGATTTCGGATCCTAAAAACGTACTGGGTGAACCCGAATACCCCAAATGCAAAGAAAATGGCAAGCTGCGCAGTGGAAGGTGGCTGTGCCAGCGACTACTTAGCCGTCGCCATATCCGCCGTCTGTTTCATTCTGTAAGTTTTTCTGGCTCTAGTGGGTCTCTATCTGATTAAATTCATCACAGTTTAATAGGTTTTGTTGGGTTTTTTCAAATTAGTTTGCTTTGGGGTTTTGGGATTCTGATGCTCTTGCTGATGGGGAAGTTAGATTGGGTGAAATCTTGTAACATATTGCTTGCTGGGTATCTGTTTGATTTAATGTCTCAGAGAGAATTTTGAGTTAAAGCAAAAGATTTGAAATTTCCATGTGAAAGGGTGCAATAGGGTATCCAAATTTGTAGCCTTTACTTTCTATGAGCTAATTAGTTTGGATAGAAGTACTATTTGATGTTCAAAGTTTGATAAGCAAAGTTGTTGACATCATTGTTCATAGTGAATGAATGGAAAGAAATTATAGAATTTTCAGATTATATATACTGATTTGTTTGCTCATGTGCTTTGAGTTATTCTGTGATTATTATAATTTTATGCTGAACAAACCTCACTCATAAAATAACTCCAGTCTTTTGTATGGTTGGTTTCTTTCTTTCAGGCTTCTTTCACGGGTAATCTTACCCTTTGCCGTTCACAAAATTCCTCTTCCGAAACGCAGTAGCTTTTGGATTCCAGTGATTCAAATTTACGCCAGCTTCAACCTTTTGTTGTCGCTTGTGGTGATTATCGATTTCTATGTTCAATAACCCATCAATACTGTTCTTAATAACTTCAGCTGTTATAAGTTGTGTTATGGGGATCTTTTGTTACCATTTATAAATAAAGCATGTTTCCCTGCAGATGTCTCTCAATTTTCTGAAATTCGAGAAGACATATTGGTGGCAGTCTTGCTATCTTTGGGCAGGTTGTTTACTGATTTTATCATGACTTTGAAGTTAATTTTACAGTTTCTCGTTTGTGAATATCTATAGTTTTGTGTACTCTTTTAAGTATCTTTTTTTCTTTCAGTCTGGATTGGAGCTCCTCTTGGCTTTGGTTTACTACTTAGCTGCCGCATATCACAGGCCCTTCAACTGTATTACATTTTTGTAAAGTAAGCATATGTTTTACATACTCGAGAAATCAATGTTGCATTGTAAAGCTCAATATTGGGCTGCAACTCGCCAAGTATTCAATCAGAAAATTAAGCTGCGGAACCAAAACCAATTAAGAAAGAGATTTAGGTTGCATTTGTATTGGTTTTTATTGATATCCTGTGTGCTACACTTATGTGCAATTGAAATTTCAGGAGGTGTCTACCACCACTCAGATCTTATATTTTTCTTCCACTAATTCTCTTGCCATGGATTGCTTGGGCTGCTTGTAAGTGAATTGATTTCTACTTGGGATATCTACTCCGGAGGCTTGTGTCTTACACAGTGTGTCTTGTATGATTTGTAGTGATCCACATCAAAAAGCCTCTGAATCATCGATGTCACATGGGAACTCAGTGGATCATCCCAGACATGTCCCTCCACACACTATATGTTGCCATTTTGGTAGGATTCACGGGGGCTATTCGGCATATAGAGTTCAGGTTTGACGAACTTAGAGACCTCTGGCAGGGAATACTTGTCTCAGCCTCTTCTATTGGTACACCACAGTGATCTATTTTTGGTTTGTTCGATGAATATAAAAAATGATACTCCAAATTTTTTCCAATGAAGGGTGTTCATCTTAATCCAGTTCAGATTAGATTTCTTTAGTTTGAATGACAAGTGGTCCCAAATGTAGTCATGTTGTGTAGGCCTTATTGGTATCTCTGTCATAAAGTTTGTGGGGGGTTTTCGACTACATAAAGTTGTATATTCCCGCTCATAACTCATAAGGGAAAACATAGTAGATGCGGATGTACTCATTTGTTGGACCTCACTAATTGTCTGCCTCACATGGCAATCAAACTATACACTTCGACCTGCAATTTGTTTCTCTGATAGGAGTCGAAATAAATGTTTTAGGCATGACATAAAAAATCTCTACTAATGTTTCGTGCTTCCATATTAATCTTGAAAAAGAGGAAGGCACAATAGTCCTAGCATTTTCATTTGTTTCCTTGGCTGCTAAAGAGGCTAGTTTACTTCTGCTCTTAGATATCGTGGAAGAAACTATCATGTTACTGAAAACTGCCTCATTGATTCTTAACTTTCTTGTAAGATGATGAAGGCTGCAATATATCAGTAATATATGGTTAATTGAATCAGTACAACTTGTTTGCCCTGCTTTTGACTGGTTCTCCTTATTGCTTCCAGGAGTATGGGTTGTTGCTTACATTTTGAATGAAATTCATGATGATATCTCAGGGCTTCAAGTTGCCTCTAGATTTGTGCTCTTAGTTACGGTATGATTCATCATCTGGTAGTAGTAGTACCTTTTCATGTTATGCACCTGTGGAAAAGTACTTATGCGTTGTGCGTGTGCTAACATTTCTAAGGTATATATGATAGGCAAGCATTCTTGTGTTAGCTTTATTTTCGATATCAAGTTCTCAACCTCTTCTATCACAAATCAGCTTGAGGAAAAGGGAGCCCCTATCATTTGAGACAATGGGTAAGGCTCTGGGCATACCTAACAGCGGAATGCTATTGCCAAGGGAACCAGCACCTGTGGTGGATCCTAATGAACCACTTGATAAACTTCTTATGAACAAAATATTCCGACAGTCCTTCATGGAATTTGCAGACAGGTATTCCGTTTTTCACTAATTTACATATTTTAAAATACATTTGCAATAATAATTATTATGCCGAAATATCCTCTTAAGTACAGAACACGACTTTCTCCTGAAGCTAACTGAAAAGAAATAATGAATTGCCCAAAGGCTGAAAGTAATTTTATCCAGCCAAATGGAACCTTCAAAGATTATGCATTTTTCTATCAAAAACTTGCAGTGGTATCTATTTTCTGCACGGACAATTGAGATAAAGAATAAATCATTGATCACGTGGAGTATTTATTTTGTTCTATTGTTCTTCTTAATCACAGTTGTTTGGCAGGGGAGAGTGTCCATTTTTATGAGGAAGTGCATGAACTTGGTAAAATACCAGCGGATGATCCTGTAAGGAGGATTTACATGGCACGGCATATCATTGACAAGTACATAATTGCAGGTTTGTGATTTTGTCAGTGAAAGCCAACATTTTTGTTCTGCTGCTTAACGATATGATTTACCTGTCTTCAACCTGGTCTCACACTAACTAGAAGTCTCACAAATATGTGGGGGCATTTTTTTTCCAATTTTCACCATACAGGTGCAGCAATGGAGGTGAACATTTCTCACCGAAGCAGACAAGCAATTTTGACTACTTCCAATCTGGCACAACCAAATCTTTTTAATGATGCTTTAAATGAGCTGATACAGCTGATGAATACGGTAGGATGAATATTTCAGGCTCCAAAATTTTTTCATCAACTGACTTCTAATTTGTTTAATATTACAGTGGATTGATTTCTAAGCTTTTCTTTCTCCTTTTTTACCCTCTGAAGAACTTGGCTAAAGAATTCTGGTCATCTATATACTCCATGAAGTTCAAAGAAGAAGCCAGTATGAGATCTCATGAGCTGGAACAGATGACAAGTTGGAACCCCTCTCCCACTCCTAGGTTGAGTTCTGTACGTGGCGTTGATGATCCATTTCACCAAGAACAAGAATCATGACTTTGGCTGTAACACTCAGCACCAAGGCCTACAATGAGCCAGGAATCATGGAAAAATATGGTAACTGGAAGCTTGTTAGATCCACAAGGGTATGCTATCGTTGAGTGAAGATTCTGCTTCTGACAACATTATCGCTTGGACGGTATAAACAAACCAACTGAAGATTAAGAAGAGGTATGGAAGTTTCATGAAAGTGTAGCAAATTTTTGTTTGACGATTACCAGACGCATGAAGAAGTGTTTGATTCTAGCTAGTTTATGAAGGCGTAGCGTCACTTGATCTGTATATACCACCTCTTCAGACATATTATGAGTTACACTACCTTCAAAAAATTGAAAAAATGATTCTCCAAATAGTTCTTATTTTTCAAGCACAAGTAGTTTCCAGCTGTTGTGATATCTTCATGTTTTAGTTATGGAGAGGAAGCATACCAAGGGCTCGGGAAGAACTTGCGTGTAACGGGGTTTCATGCGGTCTTCTTTCTTCATCTTTAATCACGACTATAATCATGTGACGAGGAACACTAAAAGAAGAGCGATACGGAAATCAGTTTGCAGTTAAGTATTTGCCAAGGGCTCATGTATAACTAGGGTGAAAGGGGTGAGGATCCCCGTTGAATTCTTTTTGTGAGGATCCCGGAGATTCTCGTATCACATCCGTTCATCTTATATCATGCGGTTAAAAAGCGTTGTAAATTTTTTTATTTAAAATTAAATATAAATAATATCTGACGAAAACTAACCGCACGATACACGATAAACGGATATGATTAGGGAATTCCAAGATCCTCGCAAAGAGAATCTGATGAAGATCCTCTTTTCGGGTGAAAGTTCGGAAACTAGTACGGTAGTTTTTTCAATAAATAAAATAAACAAGTTTTCCCAAAAGTAAAAACAGTATGAACTGTCTCCCCAAAGCAATTCCAATGACAGATCACACCAATAAAAGCTGCTACCATATATAGACAGCTCTTAAATGGTGTAGAACTTCCCAACGTCATATGGATCACATTTCATGAAAACTGCATGAATGTTACAGGTGAAACAATGTGAATCACACTAGCTCTTTTCAGCAGTCGTGGCCTCAGTCTTCAAGGCCCTTGGAATTGCAATTCTGGTAATCACTTTTTATATCTCGTGACCATCTTCCCTTAATCAAACACTTCATTAATTAAACCAAATTACCAAATTTCTGAATCAAACCAACTGTATATTATATGGGGATGCTACCGACCGTTTCAGTTAAACCTTCTTGTTCTGCCTTTCCGACTATCCTTGTTATCCTAAAATGTGATACAAAAATGTGATACAAAGATTAAAACCGTCTACTTTCTAGTTTATAGAAAAAATAGAAAAAGAACTTTCGAATGAAAAGCTCGTTAGCATTCATCATTAGATAAAGGAACATGACCCGTAACTAATCACTTGTTTCCTGCTTCCTGCACTATAGGGATTATTTTTGTTCACCACCCTCAAGTGATAGTGATGCTCACCACTCTATTTACCATTATTGGATGAGTTTAAATTTCGAAATCTATGTGGTGGATAGACACAAATCTCAAAATTTAAACTTATCGAATGGTAATAAATAAGGTGATAAGTAATACCATCACTTGAGGGTAGTGAGTGAAAATGCACCCGCACAAAAGTGAACCTAACATAACATGCCCTTTATGCAAGTCGGGTCTGTGAGGCCATAAATATGAATGGAACTTGGCTGCTGAAAATTTAGCAGCAGCTCCTGCTGCTAGCGAATCACGAATGAGACATGTGTCCAAGTAATTGATTTTTTAATCACAACTTGGACAAGTGTCCACCAGTGATTCGCTAGCAACAGGAGCCGCTGCTGATTTTTTCAGCAGCCAAGCTTTCTCCCATAAATATTCTAACATGTACCGTAAAATTAAAGCAAATTTTCCTTCCAAACTCCAATAAGAAACCCTATAGTCTGTCTTTTTCCCCCAAAACCCAAAAAAGATGGTGCCTCCATGCATTCATGACCTAACGACCCAACCCCTCTGGCTTCTCCTTCCTTCCACTCTTGGCTTCTTCATCCTCCTCAAGCATATCACGTCTCTGGCCAAATGGGTCTTCATCCTCCTCCTCAGAGCCCCCAAAAACCTGAAAAATTACGGCTCGTGGGCGTTGGTCACCGGTGCAACCGACGGCATAGGAAAAGCATTTGCCTTCCAACTTGCCCAAAAAGGCCTAAACCTAGTCCTAGTCAGCCGGAACTCCAGCAAGCTCAAATCAGTCTCCGATAAAATCCATGCAAACTCTCCCTCTACCCTAATAAAAACCATTGCATTCGACTTCTCAGGCAGCGGCTTGGACGGGTTGGACGAGCAACTGGAGAAGGAGATCAGGGGTCTGGACATCGGCGTTTTGATCAACAACGTCGGGGTTACATACCCGAGTGCCGGGTTCTTTCACGAGGTTGGTGAGGAAGTGTGGATGAATGTTGTGAAGGTGAATCTGGAGGGTACAGCTAGAGTGAGCATGGCAGTTGTGCAAGGGATGGTTGAAAGGAAGAGAGGTGCAATAATTAATATTGGTTCTGGGGCTGGCATTGTTGTGCCTTCTCATCCTCTCTTCACGATCTACGCCGCTACAAAATCGTAAGCATCAAATTTTAAGTTAATTTATCTCTCTATCTCTCTCTCTCTCTCTCTCACACACACACACACATACATCTATATATATTATATATACATATTTTCCTTGAATTTACAAATAACCGACTTATTAACTGTATTCATCTACAACTCTGCTATACTGCCGCATGCAGTTTCATGGGTGCCCATCAAGCTTTGGACGTGACGCTTTTGACTAACTACTGAGTTATTTGTTTATATTTCATGCATTAACGTAACGTTTTCATCCTATGTGAAACATCCAATGTCAAAAGCATTAACAAATTAACCTTTGTACAGCATCCCTGTCAATTGGAAGTTCATGGGAATCAATACTCCATCAATTTGAACACCTATATGTTGTCCAACTCTTTAAATAATGCATGTGCAACACACCATTGTGAATTTGTGGCTGTGTGTTGGTACAAAAAAGAATATAAAAACACAAAAATATTTATAGTACTCGAGGGTATAAGATATTTGAGGTATTTTAATAATTAGATCTTGATTTCTGTGTTTTTAACCAAAAATTTAATAATTATTCAAGGTATATCTAGCGAGTTGACACATATTTCTAAATATTTTAGTAGAAAACATTTCTGCTTGTACACACATTATTTGATAGTGATTTATTAAAAAATAAAAATACAATAAATTTTAATTAAAAAATTATTTGTGTAAATGCTTTTCTGAAAAAGCACCATTTGAAATTTTCTCAAAAAATTTACTTTTGATTTTGTTATCATTTAGTAATTTTCTTTCTTTTGTAAAAGCAGCGTCAAACAAGCCTTAGTTATTTTCAGATTTCAAAAACATTTTTACATTTTTTTAAAAAATGCCAGTTTTTTATTTTGTTATCGTTTTTAGCTTGTCAAACGATCCTTTAACTAACTGTGTTTCTGTTGGCCATGCTTAACGATCACGAACACATTTTACATATCTAGTTAATTGTTACTTACTCTTGTAATTAATTGGTTTAATCGGATTGGTTTTACTATCATACATATATTATGCAGTTTTGTGGATCAACTGTCTAGATCCCTCCACGTGGAATACAAGATGTACGGAATTGATGTGCAAAGTCAGGTACCATTATACGTAGCAACAAAACTGGCGTCGAGGGTTGCTTCGATCGAAAGGCCCTCCCTCTTCATACCAACCCCAGATGCTTATGTAAAGGCAGCCATTCAGCCGATTGGCTATGAAGCTCGCTGCGCACCGTTTTGGGCTCACTCAGTCCAGTGGTTCTTCTCGCGCTTGGCCCCCGACTCTCTTCTCGATGCTTGGCGCCTCTCTATTGGTTTAAAAAGAAGGGGGAAGAAACTCCATGCAGAACTAATATAATACGTACTTTGTTTTTTGACCAAAAAAATAACACACTTTGTTATTTCTCTCTTGTTTGAGCAGACAAGTTTATGCAATTAATTTTAGATTATATATGAATTGACATGAGAGGAACTATGATATTACTATTTAAGTTTTTCTACCACATTGCTTAAAGCGCTTTTGATTTATCCAAAACTTATTTACATTTTCGTAAGAAATGAAAGAGTAGTTAACTTACAATAATCTCAGAACATCTTCAACCTTTGAGTTAAAACCTAAAATTTTTAACCTAGAAAATTTAGGTTTTAACCTAGAAACAATTTTTCTCTTCCAACCCTTTGGGTTAAATTTTTAGCCCGAGATTATTAAATAAGGAAAACTAATGAAAATGACTTCAAAACTTTGAGTTTTAACAAAAAAAACATGCTATAACTTTATTTAATAATAAAGACAAGAGAAAGAAAAACAAAAAACAAAAAAAACCTAACTAAAGGCGTGTGCAAAGAGCACCCAACCAATCCTTTAGTTGCATAACCCTTTGACAGAATCCAAGCATATTTTATTCCTCTAAAATTAAAATTTCAAATTGAAGTAGGTTCCGTTCGATTCAGAACCACATTTGAGGCTGTATGGTTGGGAGGGAGTCGGTCAGGTGTGGGCGTTGACGTTGATCTCTATCATGTTTTTATTTTATTTTATTTATTTTATATTTATTTTTTTAATCTTTTAGCCATGCATGACTTTAATCTATCATATTTTTTTTTTTAATTTTTTAATTTTATCTTTTTATTGCATTCTGGTGAAAGAACTTGAAAATCTGAGACGAGCATCTACCGTTAAATTTCATAAACAGTGTAGTATCGTTAACTTTCATAAACAGTGTCGTACCGTTAAGTTTCATAAACAGTGTCGTACCGTTAAGTCTCATAAACAGTGTAGTACCATTAAGTTTCATAAACAGTGTAGTAAATTTAATAAATAGTGTAGTAAGTTTCATAAACAGTGTAGTACCATTAAGTTTCATAAACAGTTTGTGTGAATTGCGCGCGGGTCCGTGCGTCAGTTTTTTTTTTAATATTAAAATTATGTCTTTTTCATTAAAATTTAAGTTTTTTTTGTCCTTTTTATTAAAATTTAAGAGTTTGGTTTTTTATTAAAATAAACTTAGTCCAAGCCTTTTTTATGAAAGTTCCCTATTAAATAATGAATTTAGGATAATTTTTTTTTTCTTAAAGTAACTTTAAAAAAAATATATTATGTAGACTATCCTAATTTAATTTTATGAACATTTTAACCTAAAAATATTTAGATTCCGTTAAATTTTTTTTTTTTACCGTTGGATTTGATCAAATTAAATCTCAATCGTTGGATTCAATGAATTTATAAATATAAAACTAAAAAAAAATATACATATATGGTGGGCTAGCCCCACTAACCCAGGGGAATCCTGGGCTAAATTTGCTTTATAAATGAGTTTTGAGTTTTAACTCATATTTGTCCCAAGGGTTGGAGCAAGTTGGGGTAAGTTTAAAGCCTAAAAGTTAAGTTTTACTCCAAGGGTTGGAGTAGGTCTTATAGGAGAAATTTTTTCAGTGCCCGGTATTTAAGTAGGTAGTACACATGTCATAAAATAAGCGTAGGGACACGAAAAAAATATATCATTTCTTCCACTTATATTATAACATGTAGAGTACCACTTAAATACCCAATACTTGAAAAAATCTCTCATAATCATAAAGAAAAAGAAAAAAGAAGGTGAAATAAATAGCAGGTCATGCAATAGCAGTTTTTAAAGTTTTTGAAACTGATCTAACTCAAAACGACGTTGTTTTAGCCAAATCATTAGAAAATTAGTTTTGTGTCAGCCTCTAGCATTACAACATCCAACCACTCTTCTTTCTTCTCACCATCATACTCAATGGCATGGTCCTTTTTTTTCAGCTGCTCAACATTAAACTTGTCGTTCAGTCTCTTTACAAAAAAAAAGTCCTTGATTTCAAAAAAAAAAAAAAAAAAAGTCCTTGATTTCATAAAAAAAAAAAAATTGAAAGTCCTTGATTTGACTCACCACGTGGCAGCATCAGTAATGGAATTACATGAATTTGTGGCAAGTAGGACTGGGCACTTGGAACCGAAAATCGAAACCAAAACACGAATCGAATCGGATTACACCGAACGGTTTGGTTTTGAAGTTTTGAAACGGTTGCGGTTTCGAAATCGAACCACGGCAAAGAAAACGGTTTGGTTTCGGTTTTGGGTTTTCAAAATCGCACCGAAATCGAAACCAAAATCGAAACCGCGCCATATATTTTGAATGTTATGTTTTAACTTTTAATTAGTTCAACTACACTATTCGAGTCATCATATTCATCTGTCTGTCTCTCTCTCTCTCTCAAAACTCATCTTCATCTCTTCCATAGTCGACATTAGTGCCTTCGGTGCTTGCATCTCTGTGACCTGGCTGCTTGCATCTCTGCGACCTCGCTGCTTGCATCCCCCTATCCCCTTCATCCGTAAGCCATAAACTCTGCAAATCAAAAGCTCTGCAAAACAGACTTGGCAAATCATTCACCTGCTCTTCGTTCCAGCTAATATGGTAAGAACTTAGAACTTGTATTAGTTAGTTTAGTTAATAATTTGTAATTAAAATAATTTTAGAGTTAGGGTTCATTTGAATCAAAGATTTCAAAAGGGGAATTGGGTTAGGGTTTATAATTAATTTTAGGGATAGGGTTTGTGAATCAAAAGGGGAACTAGATTAGGAACCACCAAGTATCAATTTAAGTTCTAAATTATTAATTTCTTTAGGAACCACCCTCCACTGTTTTCAATTTCACCTGTTTTAGGTTGAGATTTCTGGTGGAATTTGTAGACAGCAGCAACGTCTGGTATCGGAGGCCATTCGATCCCAATAAAAGTTTGATTGGAGAAGGCTCATGGGATGCAGAGAAAAATCAGCTGTCTTGTGTTGCGTGTCGATTCTTGGATGCAGCAGGTTCTTGGAACAATACTCGTGTTGGTGGTTGTTCAACAAGAATTACCTTGAGGTTTCTTGCAGTATGGACAATCGGAAAGACAAGTAGCATGGCAGGGGAGATTTGGAGCAACAAAAATGTGACAGAGTCGGATTACTTTTAAATTGTACATTTTTTTTCTCAAAAACCGAACCAAAACCGTTTGAAACAGTACCGAACCAAACCAAACGGTTTGGTTTCATTTTGGTTTTGACTTCAAAACCGCACCGATTTGCACCGCAAAAAGTTTTGGTTTTGGTTGCGGTTTCACTCGAAATCGCACCGCGCCCACCCCTAGTGGCAAGCACTATAGGGTTCATCTCTCTTTGCAAATCCTCCAATTTTTAGAAAATGGGTATGGATCACGTTCCTGACACCCCCAAAGAATCTCAAGGAGTATGGCTCGCAGGCACTCGTTACGGGCTCTGCTGATGGAATCGACAGAGCTCTTGCCTTTGAAATGGCTTCAAAGTGTCTTATCCTAGTTTTGCTTGATCGAAACACTTGCTTGAAGCTACCTCCAATGAAATACGTGAAAAATATGGTGGAAAAATTGGCACTAAGAATATTCATGAACTTGGCAAAGTTTAGTGGGGAGGAAATAGCTAATTCCATGGTGGAAGAGGTAAAAGGGCTTGATGTTGGTATTTTGGTAAATAGTGCAGGAGTGGCTTACAGATTTGGTAAGTTCAACCATGATGTGGATGATTGGGAGTTGATGGAGATCCAAGTACGCTCAAGAAGAAGAAAGGGGCAATCTTGGTGTGCTTTTCATGCCGTCCTTTCTTCTGTTCGCCAATTATGCTTCTTTCAAAGCGTGAGTTCATTTATTCCTTAAACTTTTTCTTCTTTCAAGCGATATTCTGTTTTAAGTTAAATCATATAATCATAAAAATCAAAGAGATTAAAACTTGGGTGTAGACGAGGAGCACATCGTTTCTAACCAAACCTTTGTTTCATATTTTTATATCTCGTGGTTAGGCGATTAGTATGTGTGTAAGTGCAAGTCTATATAGCCTCGTAGATTTAAGCCCTTACACTTTTACTTCACATAGGCACCAACACTTTCACGTGTACTCCTCTATGTGAGTCCTAAGATTGCACCAACATTTTCACGAGTACTCCTCTGTGAGTCCTAAGATCTTCCCAAGTGTGTGTTGAACATTAATTTCGGATAAATTAAAACATCACTTGAAAGTTGAAACCCACAAGGCATAATGAAGGCCCAATGTTGATAATGTCATATATGTCTTGACCCTCTTGGAAAGTTCAATTAATTTATTTAAATTTCGGTAGGAGAAAATCTTAGATACAACGGGTTATTTTTTATGGAATTTTTTTTCTTTCAATGGGGTCGTAATTAGATTTTTAAAGATTCTTACTTATTGTAATACGAAGTTCGTATATATTACCCCTTATGATTATAATTTTCTTTAAAAAAAAAAAAAACCGTTTATATGATTAAGAATGCATGCGTTATGTTGTATATATAGGTACCTTTCGAAGTTGTCAAGAAGCATTAGTTTGAAATACAAGCAGCATGGAATTGACATTCAGTGCCAGATTCCTATGTTCGTGGCAACAAAGCAGACAATGGTGAAGGCATCTCCCTTCTTCTTCCCATCACCAGACATATACAGCATAGCAAGCATGCGATGTATTGGCTATGAGAACCAATGTTCGCCCTACTGGTGCCACTCTGTGCAGTGGCTCATGTTACATGGATTGCCCGATGCGTTTTTGAGTGCTATGGTTTTTTGGTACTCCCATCGGTTGCGAAAGATTGGCCAATTGGAAAGGTTGGACAATAAAACGATGCAGCAAACAACACGAAAATGATGAAAATCCAGTGCACGCATTCTTTGTTTTGGTTAAGATTGTGAGGTGTTATTTGGTTTGCAGTGGCTAAAGGAATCTTAACAAACAAATTCACAATGGACATATGATTCACCAATGGGAAAATTAATGTGAGTCATGGGAACATTGTCACGTGTTTAGTCCAGTTCGCACGTCACTAAAATTATACTTTAAATCATAATTGTGTCTTTCATTTATATTATATACAACACTCATGTGAACGCAAGCAGGTGGGATGGAAGTAGGTATCAAGGTGGGGGCAGGACCACTCAGAGTTTGGAAAATATCTATGGTGTTCTCGGAATTCTCTGAATGTTTGGTACGAGTCTTTTTTGTGTCTATTAAATGTTAGATATAATGCATACTAGGCATATCTTGATAGGTTACGTCGATAACACTCGACAAATTGCTTCGGCATACGTCGTTATCTGTTGACATGTGCGCAACATGATTTAGCTGTTAACAACAAGCCTCCAAGAGTTCGACGAAATGTCTTAGTGAATAAACAATTTTTTTTATTTTTTATTTTTTGTTGTCTTCGCGTTCTGTTTCCATCTAAAAACTTGTATTTAAAAACCCCCAAGATGTAAATCCTAGATCCGCCACTGCATGCATGTAAAATAAGTGTGGATTTTATTATGATGAGTAATGCTAGGTAAACGAATTGTTTAGATCAAATACGCAAACTAAATAATGTGTCACCAATAAAAAATAAGTACGTTAATCAATATTTAAGTAATAATCCAATTATCAATAATCATGACACATGACACATGATTTACAAAATTTAATTTAAAAATTTGTTCTCCTTATCATTAACCTTTGATGATTGAGAAATAAATGTGGCTTCAATACTACGGTTAGTCACTTAATATTAAGTGATATTTCTTTTCACTTGTAAGTAAGAAGTTTTAGTTTAGATTCTCGCCAAATGCGAAATTAAATCATTATTGCTAATCCATTATGAGACTTAATCTACTTTTTCTATCTTTTAATGTATATAATATAGTTTGAAAAAATAAAATAAAAAATGCTACGATCAATTTTTTTGAAAAAATCATATTGCCGTCGTGGCATCTGACACACATTATTTTTTGGTCAATGAGTTGCACTGGCAATTAATGCTCGTAGTTTGCCTCACTGTTTTGAAAAATTTGAGAAAAAAATCAAATTTAAGTTCCATGTTGAATTGTAATCACTTTTTTAAATATATGATAATTATAGCTAAAATTTGATATAAAAATATTAATATATTTTTAATGACTAAAAACATAAAATGATAAGATATTTTCTCTAGTCAAGTCGAACCCGGTGGCCAAAAATGACACCAGCGGCGAAGGTATTGTTAGCGACGAAAGGGTTGTCATCGATGCGAAGAAAGCTTCAAAATAACAAACTCAGTCCAAGAAGGAACTTTGCTTTGGCTTGCCGCATGCCGATCTTATTGGAATTTTTGCAATCAAAATAAGAAATAAATAATTAAGATTTAAGAACAAGTATTCTTGATTGGGACTCTCTCACTACAATGTTTGCACAGATGGCGTTGGACGAAGCTTAAGCTTGCTTTCGATACTGGAATTCACGACACCACTGATATTAATTATTAATTTGGTGATGAAAATGTTGTTAACGAATGAATAGGTACAAAGGGGGTGGGCGATGACGAAGGAAGGGTATCGTGGGTAAGGCCAATGGCTCTCTGTAGCAAAGAAAATCCACCATAAAGAGGGAAAATGGATCGGTTGCCGTTGGCCAGTTTGAGAGTCCACCTCCACCTGATTTTGCGGTCTCGGGTCTCTCTGGTTTGGGGGCATTTCTGCAGAAAATGGAAGGGATGAGAGAGGGTAATTAGTGTTTTAATTCAAGGGTATTCTTGAAATTTCACATGGAAATTTGGTTTGTAAGAATTGTAAAAGGTAGGCTAAAATTGATTTTGTGGTACAAAAAGTGGCTGGTTATCAAAATGTCCCCCACTTTTTTAAGGCAAAAACGTGGCGTCTTTAATTATTCTTGGCCGCCTCACGCCTTCTTACCGATAAACCAGAAACCCTACCACATTCTCCACTGTAATTGCTGGCAATGGAATTCCAACAGTTTTTCCTAGTGGCAGTAAGCACTCTAGGGTTCATCTCTCTCTGCAAATCCTTCATCAATTTTCTCAGATGGGTCTGGCTCATGTTCCTCAGACCCCCAAAGAATCTCAAGGAGTACGGCTCGTGGGCTCTCATCACTGGCCCCACTGACGGAATCGGAAAAGCCCTAGCATTCGAAATGGCTTCGAAGGGTCTTAACCTAGTTTTGGTTGGTCGAAACCCTTCGAAGCTCGAAGCAACCTCCAACGAAATACACGAAAAGTACGGTGAAAAAATTCACACCAAGAATATTGCCATTGATTTGGCACAGTTTACTGGGCAGGAAATTGCTGATGCGATAGAGGAAGGAATACAAGGGCTTGATGTGGGCATTTTGGTAAATAATGCTGGGATGGCTTACCCTTATGCAAGGTTTTTTCATGAGGTTGATTTGGAGCTGATGGAGAGCATTGTGAAGGTGAACATGGAGGCTGCCACGTGGATCACTAGGGCAGTGCTTCCAGCTATGCTGAGGAAGAAGAAAGGAGCAATTGTTAACATTGGTTCTGCCTCCTCTGAGACCCTCCCTTCTTACCCTCTATACACTGTTTATGCTGCTTCCAAAGCGTGAGTACAATTAATACTACTCTCTCTTGATTAGCCTTGTCAACTAAACGTTGTTTAATTAGCATGAGTAAATTAGTAACAACACGTTTCGATGGGAGTCACGTTGAAAAACTACTCCTCTCGGGAATGCTCAATTATTCTTAGCATATTGTCAAATTTGTAACTTGTGACATAAATCCCAGTGACGTTTGGCATTGGCAGGTACATATCAATGTTCTCAAAATGCATTAGTTTGGAGTACAAGCAGCAAGGAATTGACATTCAGTGCCAGGTTCTCATTTTTCCCATTTTTATGTTTTCTTTTTATCCAGTTCAATGAGAAAAATACTTGGGGCACTCTGTTTTTATTTATGTATATTTAAACAAAAAGTATTGAGCAAGGTATTTAGGTATTTTGTTATACAATTTGTAACTTTGATGGGAAATTTAGGGTATGTATGATAACTATTTAGTTTTTAATTTTCACTTTTTTTTGGTTGAGATATGGAGAAAGTGTAGACTACAAAATTGGAAATAATGGATGAACAAGGGCTATGAGAGATAGAGAAAGGGGGGGGGGGGGGGTGGACAACGAGAAATGGACAAAAAACATCTTAAAAGCAAAAACAATTTAAACAGTTTTTATTTTGTGTATTTTTTTGTGTACATTTATTCTACATCTCTTCCGCCGTATTACTCCACTCTTCTATTACCCTATTTTTCTTTTGTTTTTTCTCCTCTATCCATATAGGTAAACTTGAGGGGGAAGGGAAATCAATTTATAGGTTCTGTTGTTACCACATGAAAATTTTGTTGAAAAAATCCAATTGTGGTGTTTTTGAAGTCCTGCATATATAATCCAACTGCATACGATTCAATGCAGATTCCTAGTTTGGTGGCAACAAAGATGACAAAGATGAAGCCAACTTCCTTCTTCATTGCATCACCAGAGATGTATAGCAAAGCAAGCATGAGATGCATTGGTTATGAGCATCTGTGCACACCCTACTTGAGCCATTATGTGCAGTGGTTCATAACAAATGCACTGCCTGATGTGTTGTTGAATGCGATCATGTTTAAGTATTTCATTGGGATGCGAAAGAGAGGCCTATTGAAGGAGTCGCGAAACAAAGCAATTTAGCAACATAAAATGGAAGGGAAACTTCGGTAGGCTGCCCTCCTACACCGGCTGAGTGAGACCAAAATAAATAGCTTCCCAGCACAAATGTTTCTCTAAAAAGTGAGAGCTGCGTTAAGGATGGCGTGATCACAGTGCACCTACGCAAGTGAGAGCTACGTTAGGATGGCATGATCTCCAGAAACTAAGAGGAAAAGTCAATTGTTAGTTGCATTTGATGCCTTATTGAGTTAATCTTTAACTAGTGATTTAGCATTACTATTTTTTTTTTGGGTGAATAAATTTACGGTAAGCTCATTTCGTGCAATGACCCTAGTTTGATGGGTAAAATTTTCTTTGGATAGTGTTTAGAAACTAGGGTAAACAGCCAATTTAGTCCCTGAATTATCATCTTAGTGAAAATTAGATCCCTAAACTATTTTTTCAGAAAAATTAGTCCCTGAATTATAAAAATCTGCCAATTACATCCCTAATGTTATATTCGAAGCTACTATATTCAATTTTTCTTCAATTTAAGTCACATTACTTGCATATGATACACATTGGAGGGTAGATTGGTAGTTTTTCATAAAGAAATAGTGTATGGAGTTAACTTTGGAGGATAAATTGATAGTTTTTCATAAAAAAAGTGTAAGTTAACTTTTGAAGGTAAATTAGACATTAAATTCGCAACCTATATGAAATGTTAAGGGCTTATAGACAAGAAAATGATGGTATTACACTCTAAAGTGTGTCAAGTGACTTAAGTTGACGAAAAATTGGATAAAATAGCTTTAAATATAATAGTAGGGATGAAATTAGCAATTTGTAATGAATTTAGGGACTTATTTTACCGAAAAAATAATTCAGGGACTTAATTTTCACTGAGGTAATAGTTCAGGGACTAAATCGGCACTTCACCCTAGAAACTATACTATTATGGCCCTTTTCGTGTGTGAAAAGACTAAAAATGGTTACAATAGAATCTCTTATTAAAGAGGCGAAAAAAAGTTTATCACACAAATTATCCTGATAAATTGGAGCAGGGTGGTTTTTTTTTTTTTTTTTTTCATCAAACAATAAATTTTGTTAGAAGTTTGAACTTAAGCCGTAAGCCGTCATGCAAGGGTGGTTGAACTTAAAACAAATAAGTAGGGTGGTTGAACTTGAAACAAATAAATCTTCTCTCATCAAAATTTTTGATGGTTTTTGGTTGTGTTTTGTGGTGTCACATCCCTATCATCAGTATTTGGAAATACATGATGATGAGCCAATATATAGCTAACACAGTGGCCAAAAATTGTGCCGTTGGGTTTACCACTTGACTTTAATCAGTCCCTTTTACTTCTCAAGCAGGGTAAAGATTGGGCCATTCTATACCCACATTTAATATAATTTATTACCAATATAATGAATGAAATCCATGGAGATATAAGCAAAAGATTGAGATTCAACAAGTTGTATTCAAATTGCAAGAGGGCAGGTAACTCGAGTAGTTCAGAATGTGTGTTTCTACGCTCAAGGTTTTGTGTTCAATTTCGTTCCTCTAATATTACTTGTATGAAAAATAAAATAAACTTGTTGGACAAATTGTGATTGCATGTTAGTAGATGATAATTAAATAATGCCTAAGTTTTTAGTTTACCCTCTAGAACTGTCCCCCAACTGCTATAGCTGCAACATTGGAAGAAAGCTCTATAGGTTGGTGTACAATCAAAATTTTAACAAATAAGGTCTATCCTACGATTCAATCAAGAAAGCACCCTCTAAGATTGCCTTTTTAAAAAATAATGACATTTTGGTAAATTACATTCAAAGTGTACCTTTAAATATCACTTAATACTATGATTTAGTGATATATCTCTTTACTTTTAAGAGAGATGTCTTAGGTTCGATTTTCACCCACCAAAACCTAATCAAAATAATTATATGCATGGCCCAACATATGATGCAATTCTTAGATAGTATCGCCTGTAACAAGGTCGGCCTTGGCTTGAAGTCAAACCACCACCAAACTTTGAGTAAGATGTATTTTGTTCACTTAGCCAAAGAAAAGGAATAAAACAAACATTCAAGAGAAAGAATAATGAAATTTGGGGTTTTAAAGACAAATTTGACCCTCGAAATAAAGAGTTAATTAGAAGTTTGTAGCTTAAGTTAGATCGATTTTTTCTTGGGAGCTTTAATGAAAAGGGTTTGAACTAAGTTTATTTTAACCAAAAACCATCCTATAACTTTTTTTAATATAAAGAGGTTGAAATTTAATAAAAAAGACAAAATATTGAAAAAGGAAAGGGGAAGGAATGCCCAAAGCTACAACGGCTTGACGACGCATATATCTCGTGCAACAACAACAACTCGAAACTGCTGGCGGTCGTCTCTTTACAATGGTTTCCCTCTCCACCTGGTTCCGGCACATAGCCCACAAGCTTTAGTACTTAGCCACTCTCAGCTAGAAGGTCCTTCTCTCTCCTCTCTCTCCTCTCTCTTCCAATTTTCGATGTTCCCCCTTTTGGGTTTTGTTTTTAGACCGGTTTTAAGATTGCCCATTGTGAGATTGCTGCCATGGAAGGTTAAAGCAAATATTGGGGTTTTAAGATTCCCCCATTTCAAAAACAACCAAATCAAAGTTCAAATTAAAGTTGAAAAATGAAGCATTCATCGGAACAAAGCCGCCGAAACAAGTTCAAAGAAGTTTAATGGCAAAAACCGACGAAAAGTCTCTGGAAAAAAAAAGAACCAAAACATAAAACTGTTTATGGAGAACTCAAAACATAACACTGTTTCTGGAAAAAAAAATCAGATACAATGTTTGTTTTGTCTGTGCACAAACAAACACTGTATCTAGAAAAAAAAAAAAAACCAAAATCCAGA
This sequence comes from Heteromeles arbutifolia, assembly GCA_024362995.1. NCBI lineage: Eukaryota > Viridiplantae > Streptophyta > Magnoliopsida > Rosales > Rosaceae > Heteromeles > Heteromeles arbutifolia. Next base: position 30,730,111 of record JANCRC010000006.1, read on the forward strand.
AACAGTGACTAAATTATAGAAACAGTGACTTAGATTTCAGAAACAGTGACTTAGATTCCAAAAACAGTCTATGTTTTAACATTTGACTGTTTCTTTTCTTTCATGCATCAGTTGATTATATTTAAGAAACACGGTGCTTATTTTTCTTTGAATCCAGATACAGTGAATTTTCACCATGTCTTTTCTAGCTTACATTTAAGAAAAAATGTGTCTATTTCATTTAAATAAAAAAACAGTGACTTAGATTCCAAAAATAGTAACTTAGATTCTAGAAACAGTGTTACTTAAAATCCAAAAACAGTGACTCGTCATTATTATTGAATAGCATGCAGATCTCAAATTTATTTTCTGGAGAAACAAACGATGAACTCCACTGACAAAGAAAAATTGAAAAACAGTATCTCAAATAAACTATGATTAATAACGACGATCATATTTCAACAAAATAATACAAAATATAAATTAAATAGCATGAGGATCTATATTTTTGTTTCAAAGACAAAAAAGAATGTCTGAAAAACAACAATAAACTCTATTAACGACGAAAATCTGGAACTCAACCTAAAAAAGCTAGTGGTAAAATCAACAAATCATAATTTATTATAGTTGTGCCATTTTTAGTTGGACTGCTTTAATATGGATCCTGTACTAATCATTAAACAAAACTTATAAGATGGTTTTTTTTATTAAAATTAAAACTTTTCAAGTCATTTTCATTAGTTTTCTTTTTTTTCTTTCCCAAGATTCTCACGTGTAAAAAAGGAGTTAACGTTACCTGATTCAGCGTTGAATGTTAACATAGATGACGTTCCTTCTTGTCGTGACATTCAAATTTAGTTTTTACCTTGTTTGAACTTTATACCTCATTATAGGTGACCGAAACGATCGATAACTTTATTAAAAATTTTGCATAAATAAACATCAGATTGAAAAAATTAACCATATTGTTTTTTTTTTTTTTTTTGAAAACTAATTAACCATATTGTTTGCCAAAATTGTAAACACCCAATTATTAAGATGATTGTAACCACCCTGTTGCTTGCCAAAAATCGTTTCTTCAAATAGGAAAATATGGGTGTATTCAATTGAGAATTTAAGAGACTTTAATGGATTTATAAATTCATGAATTTTAATGGAGTTTAATTGATTTGTAGAGATTCCATACAAAATTTTGATTCAATTCCCTCAAAATCTCATGGGGAGAGGTGAGATTTGTGGATGCTTAAATTCTCTCTAACTCCTCAACTTTATCAAATTCTTTAAAATCAATTTCTAATTGAATACCTCTGAAATGTTATAAACTTCTTTAAAATCTTAATTGAATACCCCGGATTTCAAAGGATTTTAATAAACTATCTTAAAATTATAATTGAATACACCTTAATTTTAGATAACCACTTAAAATTCTGATTGAATACTCCTAGATTCATTAAAACAATTAAAATTCATCTAGATCCCAATTGAATACCCCCATCATCTCCAAACAATTAGTAAACCAAACTCAGGGAAATTTCCTTCACTTGGACAAACACACAATAAAATGTAGTTGTCGTTTATCGTCCCCCCGGAAACAGAGGTAGTTAATTGGGGTGGTTTTCCGCTCATCTACTTCATCCAACATTTCCTCTCTACCAGTTAGACTTTTCCATAAATTTTTAATCCCACCGTTCACTCCCTGCTATGCCCTTCTTCCTCAAGCCACTCCCTTCTCTCTCCCCACTCTAATTCCAAAAACCCAAATCTCAGAATTCAAGAATTCACAGATCCAAAGCAAGAAACAGACATGGGTTCCTGCTTACTCGAGCACCTCAAGGCTCAGCCTTTCTGGGTTCTTGTGCTCTTCACTCTCGGCTCTTTCTCTCTCCTCAAACTCTCTCTCTCTTTCCTCCAATGGGTCTACGTCAATTTCCTTAGACCTGCCAAGAATCTCAAAAAGTACGGATCTTGGGCACTCGTCACCGGACCCACCGATGGCATTGGCAAGGCCTTCGCCTTCCAACTGGCTCGGAAGGGGTTCAATCTGATCTTGGTAGGTCGGAATCCGGACAAACTCAAGGACGTCTCGGACGCTGTCCTGGCCAAGTACGGCGAAACCCAGATCAAGACCGTCGTGGTCGACTTCACCGGTGACCTCGACGACGGCGTCAGGCGCATTCGGGAGACGATTGAAGGGTTGGATGTGGGACTTTTGATTAACAACGTTGGGATTTCGTACCCGTATGCTCGGTTCTTTCATGAGGTGGATTCGGAGCTGCTGAGGAACTTGATTAAGGTTAATGTCGAAGGTACTACGAAGGTAACTCGGGCTGTTTTGCCGGGGATGCTGCAGAGGAAGAGAGGTGCTATTGTGAACATTGGTTCGGGTGCTGCGATTGTGATCCCCTCGGATCCTCTGTATGCTGTTTATGCAGCTACTAAAGCGTGAGTATATTGCACCTACTATTTCACTTCTTGTTTTTATTTTATTTTTATACAAGCAATATTGGAGGAGGGGGAATCGAATTCGGAGTTCGAGTTGGGGTTTAGAATGCTCTTGACTAATTGAGCTACGAGCCCCTTGCGTGCGTAATTTTCTGCGTATTCTTTTATCGGGGATCCATTTGTGCTTATTGTTGTAATTGTTTTTCAGGTATATTGATCAGTTCTCTAGGTGCCTGTACGTTGAATACAAGAAAAGTGGGATTGATGTGCAGTGCCAGGTAATGTTTCTGTGATTTTTTTTTACTTATCATGATAGCTAGTTCAGTTGGTATAGTTTTCGGGTTTTGCGGGTAATTGATCAACGATTTGTTTGGCAAAGAGAAAATGTTCATTTGTTCCATAACTTTGATATTAAGTAAATTGTAAGTAATTGAAGCCAACTCTCAAATGATTAAAAGTAAACCTATAGAAAGGTGGTGCGTTGTGGATATCTTTATGCAGTGAAACACAAAGTGGCTCTGGCTTTACAATTACTTTGAAATTATCAGAATCTTTCCCCCTGATGCATATACCATAGTAGTTATATGTTGGTGTTTAAGTAGCTTCGGATCGTTTATCTGGTTTCCCTTTTTAGAGTCCATGAGTACATCACAATGGTCGTCATGTATTACCTGATTGTATCACAGGTTGATGTATATAGGAACTGTAAAAACTACCGTTGAGATGTGATCGGTAATGAAACTGATGTCAACACAAATTAAAATTGGACCAATTGGTGCAGATTTGAATGGAAATTGAAGATCTCTGAATGTGAAAGGCAGTCAGTGAGGATGTCAGTAGCGATAGTTGAAATGAGTCTTAAGAGTCTTGTGCATCATGCTTCCTGCCTTTCTAATTTTGAACGCTACCCTGTCCGGGTTCTGATTTGAAGCGTAAACTTTGCAGTTGAGTGATATGTTGCATTAGGGAATGGCAATTAAACGTGTCCTAGACTACATTCAAAATTACTAAATGGTATCTAATACATGGAGGGTGAGAGCACTGAGAAGAACCCTTGTATCCTGACTCTTCGTATGCATATTGCCATAGTTTGGTAACTTATCTGTTGAGCATTGGATGCTTGCCACTAGGGAGTAGGGATGATTGTTAGTATCGACTTTGCTTCGAGTTGTTTCCATTATAAACTAAGGAGTTTCTCTTTGCAGGTTCCATTGTACGTGGCAACAAGGATGGCATCTATCAGGAGGTCTTCCTTCTTTGTACCATCAACTGACTGTTATGCCCGGGCAGCTCTGCGCTGGATAGGCTATGAGCCTCGTTGCACTCCTTACTGGCCGCACACACTTCTTTGGGGTTTGGCATGCTCATTGCCGGAGTCTGTTGTTGACGCATGGCGTCTGCGATTTTGCCTGGGGATTCGGAAGAGAGGACAGCAGAAGGATTCTTCCCGGAAGCTGGAATAGATGACCGAACGGTACTGTTACGTTATTCAGATGCGGTGTTGGGTAGGTCGTGCCAGTTTGGTTTAGCGGATTCGGACTTCGGAAATTGATTGTATGCTTGGACTTCACTGTTGTATGTTTTGAAATTCCATGGTCGTTGTTGATTAGTGATCAACTGTTTTCTTTCTTGTTAATGCCTTGAACTGCTCTCTAGTGAAATAGCCACTTTGTTTGAAGATCCATTAATTCAAGGGAACAATTGGACTGACAAGAACAAACTAATTCAAGCACCTTGCTGACGGGCACAACTTGGATACGAATGTCCGATTCTAGTCTCTTTGTTTGTACGAGGCTAGGTTGTGATGCGGGTTTTTCTTTGTAATTCTCCATTTTGTTTCTCATAAAAAAAAGTCGTTGCTTGGTACTATTGTTTGACTGGTATTCCTCATTACTTATACATGGGAATATGAGCAGAAACATCTCCCGATTGGGTCTCGACTTAGAATTATCACACCCATTCTATATTTTCTCCCTCGTTGATTATAGGCATAATTCAAATAATCAATGCAGCTTCACATCTCCGGTTGCGCCCGGTTTCGGTGTAGCAGCTATATCTCGATTCATCCTCTTTTTCCAGGGGTTTTATAATTGGACATTGAACCCATTGCATACGCTAAACTACCTTATGCTTAAAGCAAATCAAAGGGATAAAAAGAAAATACAAACACGTGTCACGTTTCACGATATATATTAGTGGGAGATTATGGGATAAAAGGTCATCATTCTCTTTGATTTGCACAACCAACTAATTATTCAAAGGATGTACAAGAAGATCAAAAAATACGAGATTGTATAAAAAAAATTATGTGCAAAATAATATGAAAAATATAATGTAGAGGGAATTGCACGTATAGAGATAAAAAAAGAATCGATAATACAAATTCTTCATTTCTTGGTACGTCGTTGTAACGAAACAAATTAAGTAGATAAATAAAAATTCAAGCTCATAAGTTGGCAAAAAGTGTCGTTATAAGAATTCGGCCCAGCCTTTTATATTCCTTTTTGGGCTTGAAGCACATTATCTAAGGCCCGTAAACATATACCCGCCCTTCACACACGCCTTGAGCACATTACACACCTTCCTGTTAATATACACAGACCGACTGTTGCCGCCATTGAAATACCTCCGAAGAAAAATTGGTATGTTGGTTTCCTGTGTTTTTATTTTTAAGTCATAGGAAGTTACCAGGTCGATCAATGAGGAAGGAGAACTTGAGTTTGGTCTCCCATACGGCGGAGGCCACGGTGTTCGTCGACACCAGCCTCGGCACCCACATCGCCGTCACCATCGACCCCAACGATACCGTTTCTGCACTCAAAAGTAATATTATCCCATCCCTTCTCTTTTAGTATTCAGTCTGAAACTGTTTTTTACCTCCCATTCAAAAAATTTAGTCGCTTTGATTGTTTTTCTGGGTAAAGAATGCTGCTTTGAATAATTATTACCAAATTGGAAAATTTGGGTGTTAATATTTATGAATTTACAATTTGTTCAGCTCCAAATACCCAATTAAATGCATTGTTTTCGGGCTTTGAAGAGTCTTAGAAGTCACAAGGCGGCTTGTAGCTCGAGTGGTTAAGAGCGTTTATCTTGCAAACAAGGTCATGAGTTCGAATCCCCCATCGCGTAATAATGCTTGTATAAAAGAAAAAGCTGATCTTAGAAAGCTATAGGAAGATGCTTTTATATCACAACTTTTCGTATGATTGAAGGAGTTTGGTGTTTCTGGTCATTGATGTGATTCACTTAACATCTACAGTGTTCCATTAGTTATCATCCTTCCACTTTTTTTACCATGAATACTCGAAATTTGCGTTTTTATGTACTGTGAATGATTGTGTGAATGCCTTCACTATGCAGGGAAGATAGAACATGAACATCTATTGTGCTTTACTTGGGCGGGAAAAATCGAAGTTGAAGCTCTAAAGGTTTGTATTTTTCTTAGTGAACTGTTAATTTACTTTTGCTGAAATATAGCCTTGGCATTGAGGATGATTTGTATGCCTGTTAGGTAAAACGCAAAGGATTCTTTTATCACCTATCAGATTCCATGGTTGTTAGAAATGCTTTCAGGGTCAACAATAACTGGTTTGTTTCTGCCGATGCTAAAGATGTTCCGGGGAAAAGATTTTCCTATTTTAATGATTCAATGCCATTGCTACTTAAGGGCAACAAGCGTGCAGAAGAGAAAGTTAATATTGCTGACCAGGCTGGTTCAGTTGATTCTGCTAGAGAAACTTCAAAACAATTGGAGATAGGGTTCAAGAGTTCTGGTATTGATCATTGTGCAACTTCATTTGATGAGACGGCCAATCGGCTGGAACCTCAAATACAGGAGGACCACAGCCTACGTAGCGAGGGGTACAGAGTTCCCAAAACACAAGATTGCAGGGAAGATGGCTCGAGGAAAGAAATTGATGTCCAATGCGACGTCTCTTCGGAAAAAGCTTTGCCTGCTGAAAAGAAAAGACAACGCAAGACTAAGCAGAGAAATGAAAAACCAGTGCAGTTAAAAGAAGACGGTGCTTCAGTTCTTGGATTTGGTAAAGAACAGTCGCAGCCAGATAATATACCACCTGAAAATTCATTAGGCAATCAGAGTAGAGATGTTCTATGTGACGTGAGCATGACTATTGGAAAGAAAACTACTACCAGTAAAGATGTTTCACAGGATATGGCAGCTGGAAACAAAAACACTACAGAAGAACCTTGCAGGAGTTCGGCTTCTAGTATGGATAACAGGTCACATTCTGGAATTCATATGACAAATGATGCGTACAAGGGCACTGAAGTTCTTGGAAAACACATCGGGATCAGGGAGAATACATCTAAGCATGGCAGTCTTGTGGTCTCCAATATAGCAGTGGAAGATGCTTCACAATCTCAGCCTGCTGCAAAGAAAAAGCGGAAGTTTGAAAACATATCTGGTCTTGAGGATTCACTGAAAGAAAATGATAAAGTGACTTCCAAGCCAGAGATTGCATCTGAATTCTCTTTAAGGGACACACAGAAAAGTGCAAGTGCTATCTTATATGGTTCAACTGCCGAATCTTCGGAGAAGAAGAAGAAAAAGAGAAAGATTTCACCAAATTCTCTTCATGAAGTAGTTGCTGCAGCTCCTTCCGGAAGAGATGTTTTACAAGAGAGATCTGCTGTTGCTGCTTCAGGAAGTAATGATAAAAATTCAGGTGTAGAAGACAATGCTACTTCTATTAATGAACAAGGTAGACAAGCTTTAACGCTACCTAAACTCGATGGAATCTCTCAGAAGGGAAATCACTGTGTTCATGTCCAAGAGTTGCGGGAAAATTCTGGATTACCCTCTTCACTGGGTAAGTTTCATTTGCTCTATTGATATGTGATCAGTTATAGATTTTTTTTTATTCCTTTGAATCCTTTCTAACTCAGATTTTCAAGAATTTAACTAATCTAGATGGAAAAGGGGCCTTTTGTCTAAGATTACTGCTCTTTCTTTTATAGGTGTTAATAATACTGCCGATGCTGGCAATGTGGAAAACAAAAGTGGTGAGGCTGAAGAAGGATTGGACAACTGTCCTCCCTCTGTTTTCAAAGTTCCCAGTGAAGGTGTAATTGATTGCGTAGAAAGAGTTGGAGAGGAGAGAGAATTATTACAGAGAAAGGATTCTGAATTGGTGACGTCTGAAAAGACACAGTTGCCTGGTCAGGATAAGAGAGATAGGAATGATACAAAAGTAATTGTGAAATCTGAATGGTTGGATGCAAATGGAATGGTCACCCCTAATAACACTAGTAAGAAGAAAAAGAGGACCAGAAAAACCAAGGGATCCATAGGAGAAACTTCGGTTGAATCAGGTGCAGGACACATTAAAGGTTCTGAGAATGGAATTTCGTTGGATGAACCTCATGAAGATGTACATGGTGAACATGCTAGTGATAGAGCTAAGGAGGAGGAAAGTAATGTTTCTAAGAAAAATGGGATAGACGTATCAGAAAAAGAAACGGAGAGTTCTCATATCGTTGCGAAAACTGATAACCTTGATCGCAGTGAGGTGGGGAACCTGGAGCAAAATGGCAAACCTCAAGAAAATGCAGAAAGTATGGAGCAGAACGTCAAAAAGAAATCTAAGAGGAAAAAGAGTACCATTACAAAAGAAATCCCAAATTTGAAAACTGAAGCGCAAAAAGTCGGTCACCAGGTTCCAACACCGACAACTGATATGTTGGACAAAACAAGTCCCATTGAACAATCAAATGGGAAAGCTGTGGAATCTGATAAGGGTTATGGCATGGAAACTGATTCGGTCCCTGCTCGGTCAAAATCCAAGCGTATTGACCCTACTAAAGCTCCTTCTCATGCACTAGAACACACTAGCATAAGTTTTGGGAACCCTCCTAAAAATGGATGCTCTAATGAGGCTGATAAGAACATGGAAGTTTCTTGTGAAGGCAATAAGGACAACTTTGACAACCACCAGGTGCCTGGCCTAGGCCAGCATGAAGTTGCTACCTCTAAAGAAGTGCACTCTGAGGTAACTAGAACAAACAGAGCAGATGATAAACCAAAAAAGAAGCGAAGAAGGCTTGATGTACAAAGTTGTCCCTTGCCTGATCTGCAAAGTTCGCTCAAGTCTAAGGAGAACCAAGGGATCGATGGAAGGTCTGAAGCTGGCAACTCTAACTCCATACAGCCGCAAGGATCATCATCCAAGGGTGACGATGGAAAAAGGTTTTCGAAGAAAGTTCCTAAAACTGGGACCAAAGCCCCAACACCGGATAAGTCTGATAAGATGAATTCCATTTCTAAAGCAGCCCGAAATCACAGTGGTGCTAACGTTTCTGGTATTGATACTCGTACAGGGAAAAAGAATGATTCTTCAGCTGTATTGAATTCTAAATTGGAAAAAGCAAACAATAAACCTCACCAAAATAAAATGGATAACAAGTCTCAATCAGGTGTGAACCGAACTCGTGTGGCCAATCGAAAACCTTATGGTATTGATTATGGGGAAGTTGTAAACAGCCCAGAAAAGAGAAAGATCTTAGCTACACCAAGGAAAATTTTCAAGGATGATGACAGTAGTGGGAGTTCTGAAGATGGAGGTAAAGATGAACTTTCAAAGGCCAGCACCCAAACTCCATCAGATTATTCGTCATCTGGCTACTCAGATGGGGAAAGCAATGCAGATATGAGCACGCCAAGAAGCGGTAAGTTGAAAAAGTATTCATGTCTGAGATATTTATACCCACCGCAGTTTTCATGATTTCATTATCTGATACATTGCATTTTCCACAGGAAAGGCTGGTGGGAGAAGCGTCATAAAATCCTGGTACGTTTGTTAGCAGCCATGCCTCTTTAACAACTTTGTACCTTTCATCTAATTCGCTTGTTCTGTCGCTCGTAAGAAGATATGTTTTTTGTTCTCTTTAAGAAAAAACCGGAATTGTAATGGGGATCAATCTCTTGCTAAGAACCACAGAGCATTCTTACTTTTATATTGAAATGTTTGTTCTCATCAATATCTGAGGCCTTTCATGTATTGTTTCATTGTGGAGCAGCACTTCCGGCATAAAGGACATGAATTGGGATGAATTGGCCAAAAGTTCAAGCACATTCAAGAAGGCAAAACTTACGGCGTCTCAGTCACAACTGGAGGAGGACAGCGAGCCCATTGAATCCGTTCCCGACAGGCAGCCTGTATCATAGTCATTGAACCGTCGCCAATGTTTTTGCATTCTCTCCCAGGCCTTGAGATTATTTTGTTTTCTGTTTTTACGTTTAGTTTGTCTCCCCTCATTTGGAACCCTTTCAGCTGCATCGTATCTGTGCAGCAGTTTTGTCATGAATCAAAAGGGTCTTACTGCGTGTAGAATCTGTAGATTGCTTCCTTTTTCGCCCCTTTTTTTTCCCGCCATGTAGTAAGCTTTTTTGAATGTATGATTAAGGCATGTTTATGGATTATTTAAGGTTGCAATTAAAGTGGATTTTGTAGGACGATTTGTCGCGGAAATAAGTAACAGATTTTCAGTTTGCTAAGCGGATTAGCAGGCTAATAGAAGCTATTAATCTCCTATCTTTACGTTAATTTTTACTTTATGTTATGCAACTAGTCAACAAAATCATGCATTGGGGCCACTGCAAATGCATTGTCTTAGTCGTTATGGAAATCATCATCTAAAGTACAATAGCTCGTTTGGATGCGCTTTTAAAATGACTGAAAGCGTTTTTTGTGAAAATGTTTTGAGAACCAATCCTTAATAAAAATACAAGTAAATCCTGAAAAAGCAGTTAAAGTGCTTCCTGGAAGAAACACATAGAGCTCGTTTGGATGTGCTTTTAAAATGACTGAAATCACTTTTTGTGAAAATATTTTTGAAAACAATCTTTAGTAAAAATGTTAGTAAATCCTGTAAAAGCACTTAAAGTGCTTTTTGGGAGAAGCACATAACTGGTGCTTCTTGTAGAAAGCACTTAAAGTGCTTTTGGAACCTAAAAATATTTTCTCTAAAAGCGCTTTCAGTCATTTTAAAAGCATATCCAAATGAGCCCATAATTGGTGCTTCTTACAGATTGCACTTAAAGTGCTTTTGGAATCCAAAAATATTTTCTCTAAAAGCGTTTTCAGTCATTTTAAAAGCACATCCAAACAAGCCCTAAATTTCGAATTAACCAAGTATTTTATTAACTTTTTAGGCTTAAAAATTCCAAATATTCCAAGCATAACATAATTATTATATCTCACCATTAACATACCCACATTGGACAACAAATTTGATGTTTTGGTGTTTATTTTCAGCAACTAGGTCATACATATAAATCAAAGAAAAATTAAAGGATAAAAATAAATAAGGCGTGCAAAGAGAAAGAGAAGGGCGATAATAGTCCCAAAAATATATATAGACAGAATTATAGTCAAAACTATTATGTTCACATTCTCAACTTTGGATTTGACTACTATATTTACATGTATTCACATTCTCAATTTTGGATTTAGCTACCATACTTACATGTATTTAATATACAATCACCATTTTGATTGTCAGATGGTAATTATATTAATTACATATATTCACATATCGGACCTTTAGTTGGTGATTATATTAAATACATGTAGTCAATCCCCTCAATTTGTCATCATTGATAAAACAAAATGACAACAAACTTAGAATGTGAATAATAGAAATACTAAGGAGGCTCTCACGTCGGACTCTTCATAAACTATCTGCCGTCTCTTGTTTGAAGCACAACGTTATATAATTTTAGTATGAGAATTAACGTTAAACTGTGAAATGTCAGAGTCTCCTTATCATTTCTCATGTGAAAAAAGATTATGTTTCTCTAATAGAGATTAGATGAAAATCATTGCTCAAGCAAGAATGCATATACACAAATAATGACATGATTTGAATAAATTTTTTCCCATTAAACAAGAAATTATATTGCACATATTTGCAGAGTGACAATTGGTTTATATCAATCAATTGGGACCGTTGGATGGGCTACCCTTTTGCCGTTTCTGAAAAATCACCTCCGTGTTAGCCCCAAAACCGTCAACCTCCTTGACATGAACCAACTTACTCCTCCGAAACATCGCCACCAAGGGCTTCACACTATACAGATCATTCGCCGAGTACTTATCCGTCCGCCGCGAGATTGCCACGTGTAAAACGCAGACCCCACCGGGCCTCAACGTCCGTTCGATCTCGGAAACGAACTTCCGCGGGTACAGAGCGTGGTCGAACACGTTCGAGAACTCGAAGTCGAAGGTGTCGTCGCCGAACGGCTGGTTGTGGAAGTCGCCCTTGACCACGAGCGGAGGGAACGGTACGAGGTCGATGCCGACCGAGTCGGACACCCCGACTCGTTTCAACGCCTCAACCTCCTGGCCGACTCTAGCCCCAATGCAGAGGGCCTTGGAGTCGTCGGTGAGGAGGTTCTGGCGCTTAATTTGTTGGAAAACTTGGGAGAAGACTTGGATTTTTCGGTCCCAGTCGCGGGTGGTCCATAACTGGCGGAGCCTAGGGTTGTTGGTTTTGTTGACCTGCCGCTCGAGGTAGGCTTCGTAGGAGGTGTAGCCTGGTCGGATTCGGATGTCTTTGGTGGATGTGGTATTGGTATCTGTTTCTTGTTGGGATTCGGGTTGTATAACCGGGAGGATGTTATTGTGTGTAGTGGCGACGGCGGTGGCGGCCGTCCTGTGGAGGTTGTGAGGTTGGAGACGGAGGACGAGAAGGAGAATGGGAAGAGTGAGAAGGAGGAGAGAGAGGAACAAGTATTTGAAAGTCGGAGTGTTGTCTTTCATGTTATCTCTGCATGAGTTCCCCTCACTTTCTCTCTCTCTAAAAACCTCCGTCAGTTCTCTTCGGCTTGTGTCTTCTTCCTCCTACTCCTTGAACCCTATATTATATAGGCATCTATTTTGTATAAATTTGTTGGAGGGGGAAGGAGATGTATATATTTTCCAAGTTTCCAGCAACAAAAAGGAAAGAGATGTATTCGCTCAATCGTATTTGTTTCCTAGTTGAACTCCTCTTTTTAAAAGGGTAAATTGTAACTAAAACTATCGTCCCCTAAACTTACTCAAAAGAAAAACTTTACGTTGCCAGATAGAAGTTTTTCGTTTTGTTACCAGACTGCAAATTTTAACTATACAACGGAATCTATTTTTAGATTCACAGTTTGATAATATAAACTACTAAACAAACAATTTAACAAGAAATTATTCTAATAATAAATATGTTGGTAGTCAATTATATAATTCGGCAAAAAAATTATGAGACCAAGGTCCCAATGTACTTATGTAGCATGATTAAGGAGGAAGTCATTAGTCATATAATGGCATGTATTATATAATAAAGAATAAATTGACATGTATAAAAGTTAAAGCATTGTAATCTTGTTAGCCAGTTAATTAATTAGAGTTAGTTGAACATAACAGATGGATAGTGTAAATAGTTATATGATATTAAACTTCCTTCTTAGCTGTAAGACCTTTATTAAATACCATGTCCTTATTTGCATGAATAAAAAAGAAAGAGTAATGTTAGAGAGACTATCTGTTTAAATTATATTTTTGTAGATTGCATAATGTGGCGAGTGATGGTTAGATTTAGGGACGGAGTTAGAAATTTCTTCTAATGGGGGCAATCCGAAAACAACTAACAAAACCTTATTATGGTATGGCTTATACCTAATATGAAAACGGTGATGGTTTCAAATGATGATTCATCACAATTTCAATGTTACAAAAATTTCTGTGTAGTAATAGAAAGTGGCAAAATGAAGAAAAAAATATTAATACATGAGAGGCGAGAAATGGGTTTTTCTTTTGAATGATGAAACAGCTGGAGCATTTTTGCTCATGTTATATTTTATATAGGAGTATGCTTGATATTAGATACATATACGTGTATGTATATAACTGCAGTCTGTAGCTTAACAAGAAATGACTTGAGTTGGGGCATCTGCTTCCAGTGAGCCTTCATTGACTCCGTCTATGGTTACATTTCTTCTTTAAATTATTAGAAAAATTCAATCATTAATCAACATATTACGTAATCTATACAATATGCTCTAAAAACATGGCCTACCTAGCATTTTCCAAAAGAAAATGGAGATTATAATGAATGGAATTGTGGAATGCACCAACCACTCAGTTGCCTCAGCCACAAAACTACGCGTTAATTAATTATGTAAAAAGTAACTCTAGTTTGAGGAAGATCATTAATAAACAAGGAAGATTAATATAAAACTTTACTATGACCAACCAGAGAGGGGAAAAGTGGTGTGTAAGTGCGCAAGCACGAGTCGAAGTGGCATTCTTCTGGAGTCCTGATCGACCTGATATTTGTTAACAAAGTGATGAACATTGCATTGGTTACATATGCATATGCATATTGACATTGTTGCATGGCTTCCGTGACCTGTGATCACATCTGTTGTTTATTGTTGAAGCCTAGCTACGTCTTCCATCTTGATTAGTTGCGATGAACACCACTCAGGCTCCTCCATTTCATGTGCCACACAAGCCTCAAAAGAATAAAAAATGTTATCGTCACTACATTTTGTACATCGCATACGCAAATTTTACAATGTATATCTATACTACTTCTTCAGGGTGTCTTTGGAAATGATTTTAAAATGTCTAAATCGCTTTTGATGAAAGTGTTTTTAGAACAACTTCTTAGTAAAATGCAAGTGAAATCATGAAAAATCACTTGAAGTGCTTCCTTCAAGAAGAACCACATAACTGATGCTTCTTCCAAAATGCATTTTAAGTGCTTTAGGAACCCAAAAATACTTTCAACAAAAGTTCTTTCAGTCATTTTAAAAGAACTTCCAAACGATCTAATCATCGATGTGAGACCTGTTTGTATTAGTGAGTCCTATATCGACGGAGCAGAGGTGCAAATGTGATGTGCAAAATGTGGTAAGTCTAGCATGTTACTCACAGATAAAGTTTGGGATCATACCGACTAATTCTTCTAAAATTTTCAAGTGCACATCAAAAGCACACATTTAAGTTACACATCTGAACATAACATGATCTAATGGCTCTTGCTTAAATGTAGAACTTAAATATACAATTTTGATGTACACTAGGGAAAACTTCTTAATTCTTCTTACAAAATCTTTTGTTTTTGGATAATGCTTGTGTCCTAACCCCTTCTCTTGGGGAACTTACTTACCCCTCACTTACTATTAACGAACTTTTACCATCCGAACATCATAGTTGGAACTGTTCGTTCTCTTTATCATCAACTAATTAAAGGTCATATCTGCAAACAAGCATCCATACGTGTTAAACCAATTAACGGTTTTGGTAACAAGTAGCATCCTTAGGATGAACCGTTCATTTGTTTAATGCATATGAATGGCTTAGGATCTCCAAATCAAATAAATTTTTTTTATATATGATCTTTTGGTGATGATAAAGAGAATGAATGGTTCTGTATATGATGTTCAGACGGTAAAAGTTTGTTAACCGTAAATAGAGGGACAAGTAAGTCCCCTACGAGGGGGACACAAGTATTTTCCTTTTTTATTGGGCCGAATTCCTTGGGTTGATAGGATTGGGTTGTCCACAATACCATTATGGACCGGGTTATTACTTGCTTTGCATAGGGATTTTTTAGGTGTGGTTCGGCCCAAAAACGAGTCAGAGGAGAATATGGAGATTCAAGCACAGATTCTCAACTGTTATTTGTTAATGCGTTTACCCTCTAAGGGCAATGTCTACAAGTAAAAGAAATTAGAATTATTTTTATTCTTTACCTGCGAGTAATAGAAATGAGAGTCGTTTTGATTCTTTAATTTTCTGCGTTTACTAAAATGAATCATTTTACTTCTTAACTTTTTTCCGCGTTTACTTACACGTAAGAAATAGAAAAATTATAAGCATTCTCTTGAAATCTGTAATCAAATACCTAAAAATCAAGAATCATATGGCCACCTTGTGTTTGAGGGGCTAGTTGATCCGATTCTTATTTCTTGGTTCTCCACTTCTTTTCTTTTCCCATTTTTGTTGAGTACATATGGCCACCTTGTGTTTGAGGTTAGTTGTACGAATCAATCATAAAGTCATGAGACTTCAGAGTGCATCAAGTTCGAAATATTTTTGGCCAAGCTAAAATGTGAGTTGATGCCTTATATAATCTAGGACTCTAATACTAATCTTTCACTAGACTATTAATTAGCACCTAGCAGATGTCCAACTGTAGAGAACAACTGCATTACACTTGTAATAATGTCACAGTTACGAAATGACTAGCTAATTGTGTATCGTTAAGTAAAAAAGTTAAAACATATGATATAATTTGACTGACTTGAAATATCGACACAATGTCAACAAATCGGTGATAATGTTTCTCTGCCAATTGTACATTACAATTGGTGACAACATGACCATGCATTATCGTGGAATCTCGTGAGCTTCAAAATCCATTTTGCTCGAGTCAATAAACAGATTATATAAACACACACTAATATGCCATTAACACAAAGGTGCAATTACAAGCAAGTTCATCAACAATTGTGCCATCGCACCGTATACAAAAAACCCATCACTCTAAGACCTCATCCTGTTGATTTGGTTCAAAGCCGGTTGTAGAATGTCGTACAGCACCCACAGAATCGCCGGAGCCACCACAAACAGCAACAGCTGCCCCCTGTTGTCACCGGCGGCATCAGCAGCAATCATGGCTATTTCGCCGGCGGACGCCTCGGGCGTCGAGACAAACCCTGACGCAGCCAACCCACCAAGCCCGAGCCCGACGACCACGCTCTTGTTTGTCATGCGGTTGATTTGGTTGAGAGCCGGTTGGAGAATGTTGAACAGAACCCAAGCGATGGCCGGAATGATGGGCAGCAGGAGGGCGAGGCCGCGGTTGTCTCCTTCGGCGATTTGGGCGACTTGCTGGGCGGCCAGGGCGGGGTCGGAGGCGCTCAGGGTGGAGAAGATGGCTCCGGCGATGGCAGTGCCGGCGAGGGAAGGGGACATGTTGGAGAGTTCAATAGGTTTTGAGAGGGTTAGACCTTTTGGGAGGTTTTGAAATGCGAGGAGGGAGGTGGGTTTTGCGGCGGTTAGCTTGGTGGCGACTTTGGGGGTGGTGGTGGAGCTCAAGCACTTTGCGTTGATTATTGCCATTGTTGCCATGGTCGCTGCCATTTGTTTAGGGTTTTCTTGTGGAGAGCTTGGGATTGGTTGGTTTGGTTTGCTTTGATGTTTCAGTTGTGTGCAGTGCAGAGGGAAGTGAGATCAGATGGGATTCAATGGTTGGTTTGGAGTGGGGAGTGTGGGAAATATAGATGTGGGGCAAAGTTAGGGGGGTGGGAACCAATAGAAATGGGGTGTGGATTCTTTTCTTATCTAGAGAGTGTGGTTGGTGTAACAAGAACCTCACATTTACAATTTCTTATCATTTCTTGTATTTGAGTTTATTGATGGCTAAACCACAAATTGTGTTAAGTTCTTTGTCACTAATTGGCCTCTAGAATAGTCGGGAAACATGCATGGCTATTTGCATATATCAAATCTACAATGACATTTAGTTATGTGAAATCGGAGAAGTTGTGAGTTAGGAGAGTCGGGATTAGAGTACAGAAGAAGTGAGTACGAGATTATCTACGTCCTAATCAATATAATACATGATCAAGACAAGAATAGAGCGTAGCAGGAGTGAGTACGAGATCAACTACCTCCTAACCAATCTAATACCTGGTCAGAACAAGAATAGAGCATAAACGAAGCGAGTACCGGATTAGCTACTCCCTAATTAATCCAATACATGATCAAGAAATAGAGCATATAAATCCATAATTACGATACCATGGGCCTATCCCAAGCCATTGAACCTCTGACTTGGCCTTTTGCCATCAACAAGAAGAAGGTGCTTGTCATCCAATACATTTTAGGAGAGGCAACAAAAGCCCAAAACTCTTGGAAAATAAAAACAAAGCTCAAAACTCACAAGTTCAACAAACAGGTGAAAACGAAACGACAAGTCGTTGAATTGATAGATATTTTGCCATTTTGGTCACCCTCTCAACTTCCAAGAGTCCCGTAAAATTGGAAAACCAAGCATTCGCAATCGCACGAATCGCAGCAAGAAATGCTAAACCCACGCTCATCTCTCTGCTCCAGCTCAAGCTTTTAGGGTTTCTAAATTTCCCAAATTCCCAATCCCCTCCAAAAATGGCTACTTTATCGTCGTTTCGACCCAGCCCAGTCCTCGCCCCATCTCCCATGCCCCCGAACCCTCTCCTCCCACGAACCCACCACCACTACGGCTTCCTCCACTCCAAGCCCCTCCTCCGCGGCTCGCTCGCCGTGACCCGGCTCGGCCTGGGTCCCGGTCTGATTCCCGAACCGGAAGATGCCGGAGCTGTGCTGAAGGAGCTGTTCGGTCAAGCCGAGAGCTTGCTTTACACGGTGGCCGATGCGGCGGTGTCGTCATCGTCGTCGGATAATTTGACTACTTCGAAACAGAGCAGCGATTGGCTTTCTGGGATTACCAGTTACCTCGAGAGCGTTCTTAAGTTTCTGAAAGATGGGCTTTCTGCTGTGCACGTTCCGTACTCGTATGGCTTCGCAATCATACTGTTGACCGTTCTTGTTAAAGCTGCTACCTTCCCGTTGACCAAGAAGCAGGTGGAGTCCGCCATGGCTATGCGGTCCTTGCAGCCTCAGGTGAAAGCTGTGCAAGAGCGCTATGCTGGGGATCAGGTGCAAATACAATGCATACCCATCTTTCTTTCACCTAATTTAATCAAACCCATTTCATTAATTATTGAAAATTAGATTTTTATGAGCTCAAGTTGTAAGCTTTTACTTGTAGGAGAGAATCCAACTCGAAATTGCTCGATTATACAAGTTAGCAGGCATAAACCCTTTGGCAGGTATAAGCTAATTCCAAAACTCTTCTAACTTCCAATTTGATTATATATCTAATCGTTCTTGGTTTTTCGCTTCGTTTTGCGCCAGGATGTTTGCCTACACTTGCAACAATCCCAGTGTGGATTGGGTTATATAGAGCTCTTTCAAATGTGGCAAATGAGGTACCATCCTCTCGTATTCATGTTAATTGGTTTTTAGTAACCTCCTGTTATTTATTTACATTTTGCTTTATAATCACTCCGAGCTCTTAGTAAGTGTGTGGCATTTCTATGTAAAGGGACTCCTTACAGAAGGCTTCTTCTGGATACCCTCCTTGGCTGGTCCCACAACGGTTGCTGCTCGACAAAATGGAAGTGGCATCTCTTGGCTTTTTCCATTTGTAGTGAGTGTTTCTTCACCTTCAAGCTAAAACTCTCCCTTTATCTCTGTTTATTGCCCTGAGTAACAACAAATCTTTATAACTTGTATTCTATACAAGCCTTACAATTTTTTCCTCGAAATTATGTAGCTATCTAGTTCAGACTCAACACTTTCGCAAATCTCAAATTGCTCTCTATTTTTGTTTCCAGTTTTCTACTCTTAAATGTCTTTATTTATTGTTTTTGTGGAGATTTTGTATTCGCTAGAAATTTGGATCTTTCTGATGTTTGCTTTACTAGATATATAATTGCGACCCACCTATGGTTTGTGGATCTCATTTTCACTTTTGGTTTCTTATAAATTTTCAGGATGGTCATCCACCCCTTGGATGGTCAGACACGCTGGCATATCTTGCACTGCCTCTTTTGCTGGTTATCTCACAGTACATATCTGTTCAAATTATGCAATCAACACAGCCACAGGTCAGTCATTTGACTCGGTTCCCTGGTCCAAACCTTGGTTAGATAAAGTTCACTAGCGCTTCTATGTCTGACCTTCTTTGGTACTGGGATTTCTTGTTTGAGCCAGATTTACAATTACACATTCTTTTCATGTGGTATCCTTTTTTTCAGAGCAACGATCCAAACGTGAAGAGTTCTCAAGCAATTACCAAGTTTCTTCCTTTGATTATTGGTTATTTTTCTCTATCAGTGCCTTCTGGTCTAAGTCTCTATTGGTGAGCAGATGTAAAACCCTTTTGTTCTATGAACACCATAGAAGTTTTTATTTGTATTTTTCAAATTCTAGTGAATCATTAATCTGCATCAGAACGACACCGGTAACTTTCCCTTTTGGTGATAGTCTTCCCTATGTTATCTTACATATTTCATATATGTGTGTGCAGGTTCACAAATAACATACTGACCACAGCACAATCAGTATGGCTTCAGAAATTTGGGGGTGCAAAAAATCCAATTACTCAATTAAGTGATAACATTATCAAGGAAGATGAACCCCAAATTCTGAAGTCTGTCTCTGAATTAAAATCAATACCAAAGGATACCAAACGAGAAGAAAAGTTGACGCCAGAGGGTCTACGACCTGGTGAAAGGTAAATGGTCTTTCCTGTCATTTCTCTATGTTTTTTCTGTACGTATAGTGTTTATGTTCCTAATAGTTTGTGATATTCCAGATTTAAAATGATAAAGGAGAAAGAAGCACGAAGGAAACAACGAAGAGAAGAAGAAAAGAGGAAAGCTGAAGAGGCTGCAGCAAAAATGACTCAAATAACTAATGACAGACATGAGGGAGAAGCCAGATTACATGAGAATGGAAATGGAGTTAAAGTTGGATTAGTTGTTGACAAGAGTGAAGAAAATCAATCTCAGACCACAACTTATAATTCCTCTGATGTTAGAGTTTCTGTGAATGGTGATCGTTATATACAGGACACGGAAGCAGACCACAACAAAGTGTCCACGTTTCAGATGGAAAACAGTGAAGTTTCTACTGATCTTGAGGTTGATAGGAGGGATGAGCAGAAGTTGAATGGAAGTCTAGGTGACAAAGGTATCTTGGTTGTGCTTTGATATTTGCAGTTAGCGTTTTCTTTGTTAATGTGTAGGGTTACTAGGGTATAATAAAGAAGATTTAGACAAGAACAAATTGAACAATTAGTTTAGGCGGCTTCTGATTGAAATTTATCCTCCGTAATACAATCGTTTGACTTAAGGAAAAGAAAAAGGGCTCTAGTAAACTTAATCGATGTATGCTTGAATTATTTTGACTTGCCTTCTGGTTAGCAACTGCAAATTTTTTCTTGATTTTCAGGAAGCAGTTGAAGTACAAACTCCCACGGCCACTACGGATAAAAAAAAAGGTGCTGGAGAAAACACACATCAAGTGAGAGGGGAGTGACCAACCAACCAGAGTGTAAGCAAGCATTGCGACAGTACTGGTTAGTCAAGTTAATCAGATTGACAAGGCTAGTTATATATTTGTCAAAATAGAAAATGGGAAGCAGGCCGAACATTCAAAAAATCAATCACGGGGTGTATATTACATCATATCCGAGACAGACGAGTAGGATCAACGAGAAGATTTTGAGGTTTCTGCATTGTAGCTGGAAGTTTTTGAATGCGTGTATGATCTATGTAACAATTTTTTCTTTATTTTTTTGTTATATTAGGCGAGACGAGGGAAAATGGATAGGAGATTTATGCAGATGTTGTTAGAGATTTTTTTTTATTTCTCATTGTGTCACCACACAACTCACTAATAAATGATATAAAATTTCAGCTGGTTAAATTCGTTGTGTAGCTCTCTACCTGTTTGTTTAATTTTTTTTTTTGCACACCAACGGTTCTCGGCTGGTTTCCTGCTTGGTTTTTTATGGTCTCCCAGTTCCCTTCAATTGGAGAGATTAATTCTTGGGTGTAGCCGGGTCAGTCACTATTGTATACAACTTGTGATAGGGCATATTTTCTTCGTCAATGGTGTGCGTCGCCTTGTATGGTATTTTGAGACATATACGTATAGGAGTAGACAGTGTTTAGCGGGAGACATGTGTAGCCAGTAGTTAACGTATATGTGTTTATTGCCTTAGCGTACGCATAGAAGGTAACCTACAATAATGTTTCTTCAATTAGAAAAGCGTAATATTTAACTCGTTAAATTGAAGCTAATTCTCTTCTTTATACTCAATAATATCTTAACCTAAACTTTTTTTTTATTTCTTAATGGTATCTTATGGATTTTTATTTTATTGTTTCAGAGTTACTTATTTACCCGAGTAACTTTATTTGTAAACATTTGTTTTTAATAAAAATATATCAATTTACTTAAAGACTAGTTTGCTTTAAAAAGATGCATTTTACATAAATAAAATCTTAATTTAAAATACTATATACTCCTTAAAAGAAAAATAAATAAGATACTCTATATATCTACACACACACACACATATATATATATATATATATATATATATAATTTGAAGTACAAGCTTGTTCTATTTTTTTCAAGTATAATTTTATTATGTGCAATTCACATGTCAGTGTCAAGTGTGTTATTGAGATTATTTTTCTCTTGAACTTGAGGGTGAGCTAATTTGTCAGAACGACAATAATTGATGGCATTTGAAAGGAGTTGATTTCATTGACCCAAGAAAAAAAAGGAGGAAAGAAGTTAATTATTTCTCACCTGAACTTGATAGTGTTAGATCATGCTACAACCATGGTCTAAAATATCCATAATATCCCGATATTTCCATCGAAATTTCCGTGTTTTTGGACTACCGATATTTCAATTGTCATCGATATTTCCATCGAAATTTCCGTATTTTTAAAATTTCTATATTTAAAAAAACACCAAGAGGATTCGAATCCCTCCCATTTTACTCCTTCAACACCTTGACCACCATATCACTTATATTTTTGTGAAAATATGCTAAAATATTTATATATTTTCTACACTCACAATGTTTGCCAGCTCGCTATATAATCAACTTAAATCAGTTAAATCCATCATGCAATGCATTTCCTTCCAATTTTTTATGATGAACTAATAGATAATTGACTAAATAAACATCTTGCAAAGTTTCAATAAAAATTTCCAAGTTTTTCTTACAATTTCCGTGATTTTTATTCAATTTTTATCGATATCGATAATATCTCGATATTTCCATCGAAATTTCCGTGTTTTTGGACTACCGATATTTCCGATATCATCGATATTTTAGACTTTGGCTACAACTAATTGATAATTTAACGATAGCATTATAATTAGTTGCAAAATAATGCTGCTTAATTAGTGATCAGTGAGAGTTGAGAACACAATTCGTCGAAATTAAAAGTTGACTAAATGTTATATTTATGCGATGAATAATTTGACCCATGGCATTTGATAAAAGTGAAAAGACTTAAATGCAATAATTAGTAGTTTAGTACTACAATTTAGTGATATTCTTTTTCATTTGTAAATCAGAGATCTTAAATTTGATTCTTACAAAAAACGAATTTAAATCACATTGTCAGCATATTATAAGACTTAGCATCATCCCTCGCCTTCTTTGTGTAAATAATATGCCCAAAAAAATGCTAAGATTAGTGAAAATTTTACTAACACTCTCAAATTCCACATGCATGCATGATTCATGCGCAAAAAAAAAGGTCTGGAACTTTTCTTATCAGGCATGGCATGCATGCAGCCGAAGGATGTAAGTAGGCTGTCAGCCTGCAGTGCAGAGTGCAGACACATGCAGATCAAGTGCATGGCACGCATTTTCATTTTGTCTGCCGTGCATATGTCGCAAAAGCTTTGGAAACTAATTTGTCAAATTAAAGGAGTTTAATGATCATATTAATGCAAATTATGCAATCGTTAATTATCATCCCATGTAGCTGTCTGGCTCTAACGTTGGTTTGGAAATGAAGCTTGACTTGGTTTAGTCAGGCATTCTTGTTAAGAATATTTCAGAAAGCCAACGACTACTACTAGTTACACTTATATTATATCGATTTAACTGTTTTCATAGTCCAACAAATCTTTGAGTTTTATTATAAAGAATATCGGCGCAAATAAAAATGAATTTTTTATTATATTTTGATATATTTGATTGCATTAAATGCTATTGATGATATGATATTTCATATGACAAATCATCCTTTAGAAATTAGTGAGAAACTCTTTTAATTTTGGCCGGATAGATCAACTTTAACCACACTCATCAAGCAATAGTTTTCAGGTTTGTGAGTAACGTAATCGTGGAAGGATCTTAGAGAAATATTACACCTTAGATCCAGCAACCCTAGCGAGCTACAAGGTGACATGAAAAAATAATATGAAATGATTATATTAAACAAATGATGAGTTTACTTTACATAAACAAACGACAGATGGTGCAGCAGCAGCAGGTGTCTGTTTCACAGGTGTCATGTAAATATATAAATATACTAATTACTGCATGCATTTTTTATTCGTGTCGACATTGAAATCTTGCTAATAATGATGTTGATGATGAAGCTCATCCATGCCGGCATCACCATTGTTTTGGATCTTCCCCTCAAAAGCATCCATATCACCATTGTTTTCGATATTGATCTACCGAATTGTATTCAGATAATCAGACACTTAAGTATTGGCCATTTTGATTTCCTAAACCTTTTCAACATCAATATTATCATATGTTATAGGGGAATTTATTTGGGACTTATTAAGGTCCCATTTACAGAAATATATTAGTAAATATATATGGACTTCGCCCTGGTAAGTTTATGACATATACCTTTGTTTGGGCCCAAAATATTATTTTCGGCCGAGCTTGGAGTCGCCTGCGGCCCAGTGACCATCTGGAATTTTGTCAACGGCAGTTTAGTCATCATGGGCCGACTGGTTAGGGACGGCCAAATCCTATTGCAAGGAGGATTGGTTTAGATAAAGGTGAGGTGGTTGAAACCTAGTGCAACAAGGGGTCTGTAAGACTAAGGATGCTGGAATTAAGGGATGAATCTAGTTTGCTAAAGAGCTTGGTTCAAAGTCCTATTGGAATTGGGACTAGCCGAGACCTAATCAGATTAGGTTGAGGAGTTCTAATCCAAATATGATTCTAGCTCAGCTATGAAATGGTTTGCTACTATAAATACAGAGTCGCATGCAACATTTCAACCCCCTCAAATTCAACACACAAATTGTGTCACATCCCAGTCAGCATAGTAAGATATTGTCCGCTTTGGGCCACGTCCTCACGGATTTGTTCTTGGGTTTCTGACACGCCCCGACCCCGATGCCCTCGGGGCATAGGGATGGTCACGTGATGGCCGACACCCGGAGGGTGACGAAAGCCATTTAATTTAAGCGAAAGCGGAGGAATGTACTAAACCAGTATAAAGGTAAGAAAACACCAACTAAGTTCAAAAGCTAATCATTAATCATAAGGATATTACACAATACATTTAGAGCATACGTCTATTCCAGAGAATGAACAGAAGTTTATTTAGGAAGGTGCTATTACAAATAAGTGCCAAGCAGAGAAGGTATAGCACGAAGTCACTGGTAGGGAAAAGCCTCGTAGCTCAGATCGTAGTCGTCGTTCTGTGGTCCTGAAGGGGGCGCAAAACAAACATGAGTGGACCAATTTGATATACATATAGTAAAACAGTTATCAACGTACTAACCCCCAGGTTTTATGAAAACACATATATATCATGATAAACATAGGTTTTCCGAAACCTAGCATGCCGTGCACTGTCTCAAATCATAACTTTTATACATACTAGCCGCTAGTGAATGTCCAGTATAACTCTCCAGGCCCCGTGCCGGCTCCCCATCTCTGAGCAGACAGTCAGAGGAAATAACCCCCAGGCCCCATGCCGGCTCCCCATCCCTGGTCTTAAATGCCAGAGGAAACACCCTACAGGCCCTATGCCAACACCAAATTCTTCGCCCGGGACGGACCGGAAAACTATCCCTACGTCCCGTAGCGGTAAGGACCACTAGGTAAGTACAAATCCATTAAACATACGTACATTTGAAAGGCATCTTCATAGTATAAAGTCATCCATCATCTATACTATAAAGAAGTGTTCGAAACGTATTCTAAATATCATATCGTCATCCCTCAGATATTCTATAAGAATACGGGTTATAGGAAAAATAGTAATAATTCAAAATAACCTCAATAGGCACGATATCTCATAAAGCATTTCATAAAACATACTCATCAAATCATGCTTTTCATGTACGCATTTCTACTATAAAACATGCATTTTAGAAGGGGTCCACTCACAGTACTTCGCCGTCGAAAGCTGCGCAGACTAGCGAAGGTAAACACGCCACAAGAATTTGCCCCCTAAGCACATAAAGGGGAAATTCAGTCAAACTCTACTCAAACGACTTAATTTGGGAAAACAGACTTCGGAAACGGGTCCAGAACGTCGAAATTAGCCTAGGAGAGGTCTCGGACGAAAACAACGAAAAGTCAACGGGTCGGATCCAGTCAACGGGTCAACGGGTCAACGGGTCGGATCCAGGTTGGGCTTGGGTTCTTGGATACACGGGCCCAGGCCTAATGCCTGGCCCAGCTAAGGGTTTTGGGTCACGGGCCTCAGGCCCTTAACTAAAACGGCCCAAGGGCCTTTATAATTAAACATTTAAAATTAAAACAAAATAAAAAGGAAATTGGGTTTGGGTTGGGCTCGGCAGAAAGGCCCAAAGGCCATAGGGTTTCGTGGGTTGAAGCATAACGGGCTTAAAGCCCGTGGGTTAAGGCAGGTGGCCCGAAGGGCCTTAGCTGACGGAAGAGAACGCCGGAGCTTCTACAGCTCCGGCCGGCTACAAACACACACCCTAGACTTCGATCTAGGTACCAAAATGAAGAGTGGAACAAGAGGAGTGAAATGGTACCTCTGGTTCGCCGTGGAACGGCTTGTGGTGGTCGGAAAACCTCCCAACACCCACGGCCTCGCCGTAGGTGGGTGTGTCCAAAACCCGATTCGATCCCGTTCCAAAACCTTAGAAAAACACAGAAATCCTTATCATTAGACACTCCCAAACAACCCTACACTGTTAAAGGAGGGAAAGGAACTCACCTAGCTGGAGGAAATTAGAAAAACCCGTCGGAGGGACTGGGCTTGGGTGTTGGTTCGCCTGGGTTACTCCTGGGCTCCGCCGAGCCTTACACGCGTAGGGAGAGAGAAAGGAACGATGGCGATGAGGCAGTGAAAGTGGTGCTCACGGCGCAGAGAGAAGAGAGAGAGAGAAGAGGGTTTCGGGTAAATGAGGGAAAGGGAGAGAGATTGCAGAGAATGAGAGAGAGACTGACTCGGGGTAGGGGACGGAAGGAAGAGAGAGAGATTGTTAGGGTGCTGACACGTGGCAACAGGAAGGAGTTTGGGAATCTGGATGAAGGGTCCAGATTTAATCAGAATTAGGGACCAAAAATGAAAACTTTAAGTAAGTTTTAGGGAATTATGGGATTACATATAACTAGGGGGGTTGGGGTGTTACAATCTACCCCCCTTATAGAAATTTCGTCCCCGAAATTACAACTTTAACTAAATAAAAACGGATATTGACTCCTCATCAAATCCTCTGTTTCCCACGTTGCTTCCTCAACAGCGTGATTCCTCCAAAGTACCTTCACCAACAAAATAGCTTTGTTCCTCAATACTTTATCCTGTTGATCAAGGATAGCCACTGGTTCTTCTACGTAACTAGCATCCTGATTCACCTCCAGCGACTCCAACTGGATGATATGAGAAGGGTCTGGTACATATTTTCGAAGCATGGAGACATGGAAAACGTTGTGAATCGTCGACAACTCCGGTGGTAGCTCCAACCTGTAGGCAACTGCACCAATTCTCTCAGAAATCTGATACGGACCAACGTATCGAGGACTCAGCTTTCCTCGCTTACCAACACGAACCACACCTTTCCAAGGAGACAACTTCAAGAATACTAAGTCGCCAACCTCATACTCTCGATTCTTAGAATGTTTGTCCGCTATGCTTTTATGTCGGTCTTGTGCCGCCTTTAAGTTCCTCTTGATTAGTTGAATGTTAGCATTAGTGGTGTCCACAATTTCTGGTCCCACTAACGCCCGTTCGCCGACTTCTGTCCAACACAAAGGCGTCCGACACACTTTTCCATACAAAGCCTCATAAGGTGCCATGCCGATGCTCGAATGATAGCTATTATTATAAGCAAATTCAACCAACGGCAGGTAGCTGTCCCAACTACCCTTCCACTGGAGAACAGACACTCTCAACATGTCCTCCAACGTCTGAATCGTCCGCTCAGACTGACTATCGGTCTGTGGATGATAGGCAGTGCTGAACAACAACTGAGTACCCATAGCAGTATTAAAGGCTTTCCAAAACCTGGAAGTAAATCTGGGATCCCTGTCAGAAACAATGGAGACAGGTACACCATGAAGCCTGACAATATTATCGATGAACAACTTCGACAACTTTTCCAAAAAATAGGTCTGACGTACAGGTAAGAAATGAGCGGTCTTAGTGAGTCGATCTACAATCACCCAAATACCATCCAATCTCGATTGTGTCCTCGGCAACCCATACACAAAATCCATGGTGATGTCTTCCCATTTCCACGCTGGTATCAGAAGATTTTGCATTAATCCCCCAGGTTTTTGCCTCTCGGCCTTCACCTGTTGGCAAATGATGCATCTACTCACATAGTCCGCCACATCCCGCTTCATTCCAAGCCAGTAATAGAAAGGACGGATAGTGCGATACAGTTTAGTGCTTCCTGGATGCATGGCATATGCTGAAAGGTGTGCTTCATCCAAAATTTTCTTTTTCACGGCTTCATTATCCTGAGGCACGTACAACCTGTTTCCAAACATCAGGGCTCCATCCTTTCGGATCCCAAATTCCTCCCTTTCTCCTTTCGAGACCAACCTCTTTATTGTAGTACACTCTGGATCAAGTTCCTGAGCTTCTAAGACCATATCCACCAGAACAGGTCTAACCTGGAAATGTGCTAACCAAGCTCCCTGCTCACCCGGTTCCACCATAACCCCCGTTTTTCGAAGAGAAAATAGTAGTGGAACATGGATATCTTTAAGGGATGCGAGTTGTCCGTGATATTTCCGACTGAGTGCATCCGCCACTACGTTGGCATGTCCAGGATGATATTCGATCGTGCAGTTATAATCACTGATGAGTTCTATCCATCTCCTTTGCCTTAAATTCAAATCGCTCTGAGTAAAGATATATTTAAGGCTTTTATGATCAGTGAAAATGCGACATTTCTCACCGTACAAGTAATGCCTCCATATCTTTAGAGCGAACACCACTGCACCAAGCTCCAGATCATGGGTATGATAGTTTCTCTCGTGAGTTTTGAGTTGCCTGGAAGCATAAACAATAACTTTCTCATGCTGCATTAGTACACAACCCAAACCTGATAGAGATGCATCCGTGAAAATCTCAAACTCACCACTCTCATCCGGAAGAGTAAGAACGGGAGCCTGAGTAAGACGTTGTTTCAGCTCCTGGAAACTCCGTTCACAGTCTTCGTCCCACTTAAACTCAACCCCCCTTCCGAGTCAACTTATTCAAAGGCAAGGCAATCGCTGAGAAACCTTGAATAAATCGTCGGTAATAGCCAGCCAGACCTAGGAAACTCCTCACTTCTGTAACATTCCTCGGTTGTTCCCATGTAACTATCGCCGACACTTTCTGAGGGTCCACACTGATTCCCTCAGCAGATACTACATGTCCGAGGAAACTGATCTGGCTTAGCCAAAACTGACACTTGCTGAACTTAGCATACAACTGTTGATTTCTCAACCTTTCCAACACTAACCTTAAATGTTTCCTGTGCTCAGCAACGCTCTTAGAATAAATCAGGATATCATCAATGAACACAATCACAAACCGGTCTAAATACGGTTTGAAGACTCTATTCATCAAATCCATGAATGCTGCAGGTGCATTCGTTAATCCGAAAGACATGACACGGAATTCAAAGTGTCCATACCTAGTACGGAAAGCAGTCTTCGGTACATCTTCCTCCCGAATGAGCAACTGGTGATAACCTGAGCGAAGATCGATCTTAGAAAATATCTGAGCACCCTTTAGCTGGTCAAACAGGTCGTCGATCCGAGGTAAAGGATAACGATTCTTCACCGTCACCCGATTCAGCTGTCGGTAATCGATGTAGAGTCTCATCGATCCTTCCTTCTTTTTAACAAACAGAACAGGAGCACCCCAGGGAGACATACTGGGTTGGATGTAACCTTTATCCACTAGCTCCTGAAGCTGAATCTTCAATTCTCTCTATTCAGCTGGTGCCATTCGATAAGGTGGTAGAGAGATAGGGTTGGTACCTGGAAGTAAATCAATGGTAAATTCGATTTCCCTCGCAGGCGGTAACCCTGGTAAATCCTCCGGAAAGACATCAGTGAATCTCTTCACCACGGGCACCTCCTTAGGACTCAACGAAGGTTTATCCCTCGTCACCACGTAGGCTAGGAATCCTACACATCCTCTATTCAACAGTTTAGTTGCCTGGATAGCAGAAATAATACTATTAGGAAGAATTCGTCGCTCACCCTGAAATGTGATCGACGGTTGTCCAGGCCGCTTGAACGTCACCGATTTCTCCCAACATGCAACATGAGCACGATGTCTAGATAGCCAATCCATCCCCAAAATAACATCGAACTCCGCCAAATTGAAGGGAATTAGATTAGACTCCATCACCTCTCCTTCCACTATCACCGGGCAATTCTTATATTCCCACTGAGCACAAAATAGATCTCCGTGCGCCATTTGTATAATCATATCATAGCCAAGCAGTGTAGGTTGGGAATTTAAGTTCGGTGCAAATGATGAAGACACAAATGAAAAAGTAGCACCCGGATCAATTAGGACTCTCGCCCAATTACCACATATAAGTAACGTACCAGTAATAACTTGGGGATCCTGATCTGCCTCCTGCTGAGTCATGGCGTTAATACGTCCGTGAAACTGACGTCCTGCACCGCCGTTACGGCCACCTCGAGCTCTAAAACCCTGGCTATTACGGCCCGCTCGATTTCCCTGAGTGCGGCTGCTCGAAGCTGCACTAGACTGTTACGGCTGTCTCGGTGTGGAAAACTGAGTATTCTGGCTCCCACTCCCGCCATAGTTCTGAGTATAATCGCCGCTGTAACTAGAACTCGGGTTGCCTCCTCCACCATAGCTCGGAACAGGTGCATAGCTTCCAGCTGGGGGGCTGAAGAGCAAAATCTAGCGATGTGTCCCGTGCCTCCACAATTGTGACACCTGACCGTTGATCTAAAATGACTGAAAGATCGTCTCCCCGATTCATTACCTGAACCCTCACTAGAAGATCCCGAACCCTGGCCCTGACGTTTAAAGGAATGAGAGTGTCTAGGGCCAACAAAGTTAGAGGAACTACGGGATTCCCTCACGCTCCGAGATCGAAAGTCACGACCCCTCAGATTCTGGTATCGAGGTCTGCCCTGATTATGGGGTGGTTCCTGAAACTGTGCTTGCTCCTGGTTACGAGTCTCCCACCTAGACTGCTCAATCCTCAAGCAAGTCTCAATCATCTCCTCGTAACTTCTGTGCCTTATGGCCGACACTGGCTCACGATAGTCTGGATTCAAACAAATCAGTAGCTGAACCATCCTTTCATTCGGATTATCATAAGTCCCAGCATGATGTCTCGACAGGCGCCGAAAAGTACTATCCACTTCAGTGATACTTAGATCGCCCTGGCGAAAATTCAGAAATTCCTGTCTCATCCTTAACTGATAACTGGGGCTCAGAAAATGTGCGCTGAAAAGTCTCCGGAATGTAACCCAAGTCATCGTAGTACCCGGTGAACGAGATCTCTTTACTGACTTCCACCAAACTTTGGCATTTCCGTGCAGAAAATAAGCTGCAGTCTCTGCCCATTCACCTGGTGGACATCTCATACTCTCCAAAGTGTCCTCCACTTGCTCTAACCAATCCTCAGCCTCCGGACAAGCTCCAACCACTCGAAGCTCCGGAATACCGTGACTACGAGCAATTTCAATATAGGTGCGATTCGATCTATTACCCCCAGTAAAAGCATTCCGTAACAGGCTAGTTAGCTGACTAACTCCTCCCCCTAGACCAGAACGAGCTCGACGAGGTACATCCCCACCAGCAGGATCCATAATTCTGAGAAGAGACAAGCAAAATTCAGAATAAATGAAGATTAAGGGTACAACAAGAATGAAAATTACCAACTGGTATGATAGAATCCTAAGTATGCTCTAAACTACATAGGCTCTGATACCAATCTGACACGCCCCGACCCCGATGCCCTCGGGGCATAGGGATGGTCACGTGCTGGCCGACACCCGGAGGGTGACGAAAGCCATTTAATTTAAGCGAAAGCGGAGGAATGTACTAAACCAGTATAAAGGTAAGAAAACACCAACTAAGTTCGAAAGCTAATCATTAATCATAAGGATATTACACAATACATTTAGAGCATACGTCTATTCCAGAGAATGAACAGAAGTTTATTTAGGAAGGTGCTATTACAAATAAGTGACAAGCAGAGAAGGTATAGCACGAAGTCACTGGTAGGGAAAAGCCTCGTAGCTCAGATCGTAGTCGTCGTTCTGTGGTCCTGAAGGGGGCGCAAAACAAACATGAGTGGACCAATTTGATATACATATAGTAAAACAGTTATCAACGTACTGACCCCCAGGTTTTATGAAAACACATATATATCATGATAAACATAGGTTTTCCGAAACCTAGCATGCCGTGCACTGTCTCAAATCATAACTTTTATACATACTAGCCGCTAGTGAATGTCCAGTATAACTCTCCAGGCCCCGTGCCGGCTCCCCATCTCTGAGCAGACAGTCAGAGGAAATAACCCCCAGGCCCCATGCCGGCTCCCCATCCCTGGTCTTAAATGCCAGAGGAAACACCCTACAGGCCCTATGCCAACACCAAATTCTTCGCCCGGGACGGACCAGAAAACTATCCCTACGTCCCGTAGCGGTAAGGACCACTAGGTAAGTACAAATCCATTAAACATACGTACATTTGAAAGGCATCTTCATAGTATAAAGTCATCCATCATCTATACTATAAAGAAGTGTTCGAAACGTATTCTAAATATCATAACGTCATCCATCAGATATTCTATAAGAATACGGGTTATAGGAAAAATAGTAATAATTCAAAATAACCTCAATAGGCACGATATCTCATAAAGCATTTCATAAAACATACTCATCAAATCATGCTTTTCATGTATGCATTTCTACTATAAAACATGCATTTTAGAAGGGGTCCACTCACAGTACTTCGCCGTCGAAAGCTGCGCAGACTAGTAAAGGTAAACACGCCACAAGAATTTGCCCCCTAAGCACATAAAGGGGAAATTCAGTCAAACTCTACTCAAACGACTTAATTTGGGAAAACGGACTTCGGAAACGGGTCCAGAACGTCGAAATTAGCCTAGGAGAGGTCTCGGACGAAAACACGAAAAGTCAACTGTCAAAGTCAATGTTGACCGTTGACCGGTCAAAGTCAAAGTCAACGTTGACCGTTGACCGGGTCAACGGTCAACCGGGTCGGTCAACGGGTCAACCGGGTCGGTCAACGGGTCAACGGGTCAACGGGTCGGATCCAGTCAACGGGTCAACGGGTCAACGGGTCAACGGGTCGGATCCAGGTTGGGCTTGGGTTCTTGGATACACGGGCCCAGGCCTAATGCCTGGCCCAGCTAAGGGTTTTGGGTCACGGGCCTCAGGCCCTTAACTAAAACGGCCCAAGGGCCTTTATAATTAAACATTTAAAATTAAAACAAAATAAAAAGGAAATTGGGTTTGGGTTAGGCTCGGCAGAAAGGCCCAAAGGCCATAGGGTTTCCTGGGTTGAAGCATAACGGGCTTAAAGCCCGTGGGTTAAGGCAGGTGGCCCGAAAGGCCTTAGCTGACGGAAGAGAACGCCGGAGTTGTAAAGCTCCGGCCGGCTACAAACACACACCCTAGACTTCGATCTAGGTACCAAAATGAAGAGTGGAACGAGAGGAGTGAAATGGTACCTCTGGTTCGCCGTGGAACGGCTTGTGGTGGCCGGAAAACCTCCCAACACCCACGGCCTCGCCGGAGGTGGGTGTGTCCAAAACCCGATTCGATCCCCTTCCAAAACCTTAGAAAAACACAGAAATCCTTATCATTAGACACTCCCAAACAACCCTACACTGTTAAAGGAGGGAAAGGAACTCACCTAGCCGGAGGAAATTAGAAAAACCCGTCGGAGGGACTGGGCTTGGGTGTTGGTTCGCCTGGGTTACTCCTGGGCTCCGCCGAGCCTTACACGTGTAGGGAGAGAGAAAGGAACGATGGCGATGAGGCAGTGAAAGTGGTGCTCACGGCGCAGAGAGAAGAGAGAGAGAGAATAGGGTTTCTGGTAAATGAGGGAAAGGGAGAGAGATTGCAGAGAATGAGAGAGAGACTGACTCGGGGTAGGGGACGGAAGGAAGAGAGAGAGATTGTTAGGGTGCTGACACGTGGCAACAGGAAGGAGTTTGGGAATCTGGATGAAGGGTCCAGATTTAATCAGAATTAGGGACCAAAAATGAAAAATTTAAGTAAGTTTTAGGGAATTATGGGATTACATATAACTAGGGGGGTTGGGGTGTTACACTGTTCTCGCCCAAACTCGCTTAATTTCGGAGTTCTTATGAGATCCGGAGCTAGTGAGTTCCTAAAACGCGTCTTGCAATGGGAGGTGAGCATGTACATATAAGGCATAAATGATCCTCTCCCCTGGGCGATATGGGACACTACAAATTGCCCTGCGCAAAGCTTCTCAACAACCTTTGAGATTTTATCCTTCTCCCTTTTCTCCTGTCAACACATCTTCAGTTTGGATAAACAGCACTGTGAAGGCAACTGGAGACATATAATCAACCGATCCAGGAGCACTTTCAGTTTGGATAAACAGCACTACTTCGAGACCGACTGGTTATTTATCCAAGTCTCAGTCGACAAGGATTTCTAAATCCTTGTTAGGTCATCTCATCAGCCTTCTCAACGAAGTGAGGTATTACTAGGTTACTATGTTCGGCACATTGAAAGCCGAATTTGATATTGAACTTCGAAGAACTAGCAACCTTGTCTTCAGGCTCTAGAACCTGAAGGCCGAGAAGTGTTCCTTCCTTGGCTGCAGTCGCAAGATCAAGAAGTCAACAGCGCGCCCAACGCACATCAACATATTTTACTCCCCGGCCGAACTCAGCCGACGAGTTGGCACGCCCCGCACACAACCAAAGAACATAGTTAGCTTATTAATTACTCGGTCTGCGCGCCACGTAGACTTGGTAGTTTTTAGGGTCAACAACTTTTTTTTATTATTACTGTACAAAAATATACTTTAGAAAGTAGTTAATATAAGTTGTTTGTAATAACATAGTGCATATAATGACTTATTTAGAGTGATAACGACTGTTTTAAATGTTAATTAAGTTAGCTAAAAGGGTTTGTGGAATAGAACACATTTATTTTCAGTGACATATATGATCTCATGTTGAAAAGGATGCAAAGGGATTTGAAGGAGAAAGTCCCGTGTAAGCCTACTCGGTGAAGGGAAAAACTAGAAAAGAAAATAGTAAAGTAGGGTTCTTATGAGAACTATTTTGTTTTTAGTTTTTTATTTAAGTTTGATATGCTTGAGATACAAAGAAAGTATATGGCACAAATGAGAGAGGGAGAAGAATGATGGAAGAGAGGGAAAAGAAAAAGAAATAAGGAATGAAAATAAAAAATGAAAAGTGAAAATAACTTAAATTTGTTTTTGGTATGTTGGTTTTTAGTTGTTACTTTTTATGTGTTTCCTTGCATGCTTTTTCTACATCTTTCATATCATCCATCAGTGACTCTTCTTCATCTCTCCGAACCAAACACTACAACAACAAAAAAGTTATTAAACAGACTTTCAGAGTACTTCAATTACAAAGAATAACGTTGTTGTATGTAAAGATAATATTAATAATTACAATTGGCACACTAATTAATGGAGATCAAAAGGAAAAACTATGATTTTAAGCTTTTTAACTTTTTTGCATGATGGAAATTGGGTTCCATTTTTATGCAAGTCTTGAACATGCAAGACGGTTTTTGTGTCGTCGATACAAGTTGCATGCATGATGAAGGCCTATGTTTGATTTTTCCTTCTATTTTCGACAGCTAACTCGATTGCATGTGTGTCCCTCCAACACCTGCCTCGTTGATCGACAGATCCCATTCACGTTGCTTTCGGACGACGAAGATCATTTAGACCTCACTCTATACAACTTTTGAGGAAGTAAAATAAAAAAGGAACATCTATTTTATCTTTAAAAAAAAAAATTCGATTAGCATATTCTTGTAATTTAAGTTTTGGATCATCCCTTAATTTCATAAATCAAATAGAGCACCCAATTGTTTCGATCATTCTTCAAAGCTCATTACTTTGGTTTTAATTTCCATATTATTTTAATCAGTTTTATGGTGCCACATCAACTGTTTTATGGTATTAGAACAATTTGTCTTACGTGTGAAGCCCAAAGGCCACACGTGCTCACGTGTGAAGTCCAACGGCCACACGTGCTTACGTGCTCCACGTCATCCCGTTTGTGTTTTTCACGTGTTTGGTTTGAAAATTTGACACACTTTGAGGGAATGTGTTGAGAATGAATCTCACATTGATAAAATGAGTAATCTTGTATCGGCTTATAAGTTGAATTACCCTTTATATTACCAATTAATTTTATGATGAAACTTCATGTTCATAATTCGACTTACAATTTTGAAGATAGTTGATACCACACTAGTCCTTGATAGAAAATATGGGGTGTAATGACACTCAATACAACGAATTCTGTCAAACTGGGCAAGCAGTAGTTTTCATTCTTTGATTTCTTTCTAAATATAAAATATCTTAGGTATTTTAAAATTGTTGATCTCTTCAATTATGTCCTTTCATATACGGCATTTTATGTATAAGTTCTTAACATTTTATGATGAGTGAGGAAGGACACGTTTGGAGTGCTACGAACATCTTCCTAACATAACAGTACACTTAAAAAAAATATTTCAAACCTAATAACTTAGAAAATTGACTTGATAATGTGGAAATGATTCTACATTAATGGTCAGTTAGAGCACGAACAGGTGAATACAAGAAAGAGTTTTTTTTTTTTTTTTTTTTCCCATTGAATTTTTAAAGTATTTTTGTGCAAAACATACGGTTAGGTGTTTTTGTATTTTTGTATTTGTAATATATTACTACTTAATTATTGAGGCACGGGTGAGGGTCATGTGCTACGTAGATTAGCACCAAGACGTAATGCATTGGGACCAGTTATTATTTGAGTTCAACTAGTTTCAAGGAACCGTAGAAACTCAAGTATATATGAATTATACTGTTGTGAGTAGTCTACTTGACTAGAGAAACTTATATGCAATTAAACCGCAAATTAAAATGGCGGTATATCAAACTTATTATACCTCGTTATGTGTTTTAACTTATCAACTACCTAAACGTCCTAATTGCAAGCAAGTTCCATCTCCGAAACCGTAGCAAACTGCATGATTTTCATCTCCAAAACCGCAGCAAACTGCATGATTTTCATTGAAACAAAAAAGAGAACGAAAGTGGAGATGAAGCAAGCTCTGAGTGTGAGATATCATAGGTACGTATGGACCTTGCCAACCCTTTAGCGTCGTGGTTTTATACAGTTCTTACATTGCCAAATCAAATCATGCGTTGGAGAATAACTTTCACGAGTAGTAACATTATGGCTTTTCCATCTGGTCCCCCCGAAAACACACAAACCCTGGCTTGTTACAACTTACAGCTCTCACTTTGTTAACTACTATGCTTGTATATCCCCTCTGCCGTCAACTAAACCTTACTTTGTTTTCCTGAACTAAATGCCTCAGCTTTCACTTTGTTAAATACCATGTTACCTGAAAAAAATGAAAAGGAGACCGTGATGTAGAATGCTAAAGTCAAATAACGTTACTTAGGAATTCCGTGTCTTTATATTTAGTTTCAATTTAAAACACGTATTTGCCAAATGTTTTATACGTGTTAGTTGTGAATAGCTACTGGAAAAACAAATTGTAACTCTTCCGATATATGTAACTAGGGGTGAACAAACGGATCTTAGATTGATAAATCGGGACGGATCCATGCGATACCTTACGTATTAAGTGAAGTTGTAATGCGAGACTACAATTAAAAATGATAAAATTACAGTCCTAATTACCTTGGACTTGGGAGAAAACACACGGTACCCTCTCAGCTAATTTGATTCCGAAACGTCTCAAGCAAGAACCAAATAATTTTAAATTGTCACCATTCGTGTCTAATGCAACCGATTGGACTTTAAAATAATTTCAATAAAAATTAAAAATAAAATAAAAAAAGATTCCTATCTTGTTCGTGATAGTTTTCACCTTGGTTTTCGTAAAACCATAAGGATATTAGGAGGTGATTAAATTAGTTGGAGTTTTACCATCTCCAGAGTCAAGAGGAAGAAGGTGACGTGTAGGAATGAGCATACTACAAATATATAGTAACTAGAAAAGCTTCATCACCACCCAAAGCTAATAAGAGAGATAAAAGGGAAGAGAGTCACCTCCTTAAATCCCCCATTGAAAAAACAACAAAAACCAAAATTCCCCTTCCTTTTTATCTCTCAAAATCCTTTGAGAAATATCCCATCCCACTCTCTGCGTTTTGATCACAACCCCACTTCTCTGCTCTTTCATTTGATCCAATTTTTGATGTTTTCGTCTGAGAAAAAAACGTCAAATTCTCTGCCAATTTGTTGACGGATGCAGATGATGGGTTTTCAGGAATCTTGGGTTGCTCCGATATGTAATTCTTCGTTTCCTAGTTGTTGGGTCTCGATCTGTGTCGATCGTAATGTAGAATTGACAAAGCTTGTTGAGCATGTGATTGTGTTCTGTTTCTGCTGGATTCTTTGTCTCTTCGATTACTTTTGATGTTTGATCAAGTTTTTGTAAATGGTTTTTTGATTTCTCCGATGATATTCTGATCTGGGTTTGTTAAAAGCTTTGATTTTTCTGGATAATTATTGGCAAAAAAAGTTTGCTTGTATCTGCAACCCCTGTTATTTATATTAAAAATATGGAAGTTAATTTCGATCGGGTTAATCTGACCCGTGTCGGTAAAAACGAGTTTACCTGGATTATATTTTCTGTTTTGATGTCAAAATTCTTTCCTTTATTCGGCTGTCTTTTGCCGGTTGGAATATCCATTCATAGAAGACTGGTATTCATCTCCTCAAAGTCTCCATCTTTTAGTGTTCCCCAAGTTTGTTTTACTGTTTTGAGGTTTTGGGTTTCTTTGTTAACTCCTCTTGATTCGGAAAGTCCGAAAATTTTCGGTTTTTGTTCTGATCGAACTGTGATCAAATGATCGGGTTGTGAATTTCTCTGGTTTGTTGAATTTTGCAGATGTTTGATGTCATGACATGTTGATTGGACATAACTTGTTGCATTTTATGTTCTTGTAGTTGCTGTCATATAACGAGGTTTTATAGGTATGTTGTTTTTCTTTCTATTTGTAGGTTTTGAGAGTTGAAGTTGTGGATCAATGACATAATTTTCGAGGTAGATACCGCTGCGTAGATTCTCCAGTGAATAAAATTAACAAGAAAGTTTTGAAGTTTTAAAACTTTTGATGCTAATGTGAAGTTGGATAATTGGGAGGAGTAATGTAGTAATTGTTGTCCCAATATTTCATAATTTTCAGCACTTTAGAACTTTGCAAAGCTTGGCCACTGTGAAATTTTGGCAGTGCCAAATGGATGCCACTGCGAGCGGAACCCCCACTATACAATACCATAACATTCCTGACCAGCCAATTACCACTATTGTTGCCACTCCTGTACCAACATTTGAAAGGCGGCAACGCCATTGCTTCGGGACCTCCACCCCCGGAGAGTTCCCTTTAGCTGCCAACCCCTCCATTGTCCTCCATGTCCTTACTGCCTGCAATTTGGATCCTCAAGACCTTGCAAAGTTAGAGGCAAGTGACCTTTTTCTCTATTTTGGTAATGCAGCGGCATTTTAAGTTTTCAAATTAATAATGCTGCTGGTTTATATTTGGCTGTGTGTTTGTTGCAGGCAACATGTTCCTTTTTTAGGCAGCATGCACACTTTGCTCCTGACTTTGAATTGTCCATATCGGAGCTTGCTGCTCTGGACATGTGCCAAAAAAGAGCTATATTTAAGCCAATGACAGCCGAACAGCGTCAAGAATTGAAGCAAAGATGTGGGGGTTCATGGAAACTTGTTCTGAGGTTTTTGTTGGCTGGAGAGGCATGTTTCCGAAGGGAGAAATCGCAGGCAATAGCAGGGCCCGGTCACAGTATTGCTGTGACTTCAAAAGGATCTGTCTACTCATTTGGCTCAAACAGCTCAGGACAGCTTGGACATGGCACAACTGAAGAGGAATGCCGGCCTCAGCCAATCAGGTTGCGAACTCTTGACCACTCCTCTGACCCGATTCTGTAAAATGCAAGAAAAAGGAAACAGAAATTGTTGACTTAAACGAAAAGTTAATGGAACTCCATTGTGTTGCAGATCTCTGCAAGGCATTCGAATTATTCACGCAGCTGCTGGGGCTGGCAGGACAATGCTGATCAGTGATGCGGGGAAAGTTTATGCCTTTGGAAAGGACTCTTTTGGCGAAACTGAGTACGGGGTTCAAGGATCGAAGCTGGTTACTACTCCACAGTTGGTTGAGTCTTTGAAAGACATATTTGTGGTACAAGCTGCAATAGGAAATTTCTTCACGGCTGTGTTGTCAAGAGAGGGCAGGGTGTATACATTTTCTTGGGGCAACGATGCCAAACTCGGTCACCAAACTGAGCCAACTGATGTTGAGCCTCATCCTTTATTGGGAGCACTTGAGAATGTACCTGTGGTGCAAATTGCAGCTGGATACTGCTACCTTCTTGCTCTGGCTTGTCAACCTAATGGCATGTAAGGATTGTCTGTCTTCATCCTGAAACAGTTTTTGTTATTGTAGTATTTGCATTAAATCTTATATGAAGATTAGTATTGCTCATTTGTGTGATCTTGATACCCTTCAGGTCAGTTTACTCTGTTGGCTGTGGCTTGGGAGGGAAACTTGGACATGGGTTAAGAACTGATGAGAAGCACCCCCGACTTATTGAACAATTTCAGGTTTTGAACCTTCAGCCGATGGTGGTTGCTGCCGGTGCTTGGCATGCCGCTGTGGTAGGGCAGGATGGACGCGTCTGCACATGGGGTTGGGGCCGTTATGGCTGCTTGGGTCACGGGAATGAAGAATGTGAATCAGTTCCTAAGGTTGTGGAAGCATTGAGCCAGGTGAAAGCGGTGCACATTGCTACAGGGGATTACACAACCTTTGTGGTTTCAGATGACGGTGATGTTTACTCATTTGGTTGCGGAGAATCAGCTAGTCTTGGACATAGTACTGCTGCCGATGGACAGGTCTTGTTTATTACTGCTCTATTTCGTTATTTAATTTGTTGATTGAGTTGGTTTCCTGGTTACAGGATGGTTGTGCCCCTTAACTCACATTGCAGAAAGTTGATATATGAAATTAAGTTGTGAACACGAATTACTTGTTCCAAAATGGTATCAAATTGCTGCACATCATCTTACATCTGTAGAATGACTTCACCTTCCTAGAAGAGATTTGACACTGTTTTCCTTGTAGATTTAACTCACAAGCTTCTTGTTGCAGAGTTGTATTATGTGAACGGTTATTTGTTTTCACCAGTTTGGGGCATTGCATAGGATGAAAGGCCGTCCAGTCTAACAAAGTTTCTGAATCTTGTTCGTGTGTTGCGTCTCTTACAGGGAAATAGGCACGCAAATGTGTTGGCACCAGAGCTAGTGACATCACTGAAGCAAGTGAACGAGCGGGTTGTACAGATCAGCCTCACCAACTCCATATACTGGAACGCCCACACTTTTGCACTCACCGAGTCAGGGAAGCTATATGCATTTGGGGCGGGAGACAAAGGGCAACTAGGCATTGAACTAGTTGCCAACCAGACCGAAAGGGGAAAGCCAGAGCTGGTCGATATTGATCTCAGATAGAGTTCATCGATATCGCCGGCTTTCCCGGCCACACCCTAATGCTCTACCCTCTAATTTACCATCATAACTCATTGCATTTGACGTTTGCATTTCCATGTCTATTGTGTACATAGAAACAAAGAATTGTGAAGTTTCAAGTTTATTAGGTTAATAGGGGCTTAAAACAGATTGCTAAATGGTTGTTTATATCTCTGAAAATTTGGCTTGCTCTTAGGCTTCAAGTAGTTGTTGATAGCTGATGATACATTTGTCAAGGTTCATTTCATGACTTATTTTATCTCAAAATTAAATTTATGATTTATTTGCTGGGGTGAAAAGTGAAAGATGTTCATGCATCACTTTCCCTTTTTCTTTAAGCATTGTGATACACAAGTACACTTGGGTCACTGTCTTTGTTAATTGTAGGGGCCACTGTCCACTTGGGTCACTAAACTAAGTTTTTAGTCGGGAGCGAGGTAAACTTACATGTAATTGTGACGTCACTGTGTTATTGTTTTAACATTTTCACATAGCAGTAGTAAGCGTATGATTGGTTCGAAATATTTGCATTTGACGTTCCAATTGCATGTAAGTTTTTTTGTGGTGGGAAATTTGAGCATTTGTGTGGAAATTTTGTTCCTGTTTGCATTAGAATGGAGTGGTGAGAATCGACTGTCAACTTGGATATGCTACTCATTTTCGTTACCGGATTTGGATAGTTAAGGAATTGGGAAGGGAAGTTTGTTTAGGATTTCTTGTGCATGATGATGGCTAAAAAAGCCCACAAAGCAAAGGGAGTTGGAGGCCCAAACAAGAGAGTTGCTACCTACCCGTGGGGTTAGGGTGCTCACTAAGAATTAGGATTTGGCTTTGCTTCCTTCTAAAAACTAATCATTTTAATGTTTTGTTTAGCTCTAATGGTCGAAAGAACAGAAGTAATTGCCCAACAAAACATTTTATCTGGATATGGCTCATTAATTGAGTGAGCATTTCGTTTTAAGGCCCGTTAGTTTTACAGAATTTGACAGAATCATAGTTTTACATAATTTGACAGAATCACTCTCAAAATATCGCTTCTTCAATCTTTCTGCTTCGTGAAACAGATAAATTCAACAAAAGTTAAACAATATCGACATCTTTTGGTTCAATTCTATCACTCAATCCTTAGTCTCAGGCCATCAGAGTTGGTTTGTGGCAACTCATTTCGTTTTAAGGCCCATTAGTTTTACATAATTTGACAGAATCACTCCCAAAATATCGCTTCTTCAATCTTTCTGCTTCGTGAAACAGATAAATTCAACAAAAGTTAAACAACATCGACATCTTCTGGTTCAATTCTATCACTCGATCCTTAGTCTCAGGCCATCAGAGTTGGTTTGTGGCAACTCATGAAAAAACCTTCATTTTTTTTAGCAAAATGATCTCTTTTTCAAAAAAGTTTGAAGTTAGTATGTTTTTCTTAAAATCAAGGTTGTAAAAGACGTTAGGCGCTAGTCGGGTGGTTGGCTGGGGCCTAGCGTCTAGGCGGCTAGGCAGGCGTCTAGGCGGATTTAAGTAAATCTATTATATTTCATATAAATAAGTATATATTTATACTTGAAATATATATAATTTCATCATAAACTACAAAATAGAATGACATATTTATTATGAAGTATTGGAACATAATGAAAATATGGGGAGCAAGAATATAATGTGTGTTCATTTAAGTATGCAACATGTCTCTTACAATGTATTAAAAAAATAAAATGCAAAATGAAAGTTATCTATTTTCTATCTAAGTGGGATGTGACCTAAGCGGGTTTGGACGGGCTAGGCGCTCTACTCTAGGCGGACGCCTTAGCAGGTATATGCGTCATTTCTTAATTTTCAAACGCCTAGGCATTAATCGACAGTGGCCAACCGCCTAGCGCCTAGGAGGGAATTTTTAGAACAGTGCTTAAAATAAAAAAAGACTCATTAACCCTCTCTTCCCATTCATTTTATAAATAGGAGCTTCTGATCCTATATATATAATTTAACTTTTTGTTTTATTTTAATTTTTTGTCAAACAACTCTGTTTTATCGACTATAACAACATTCTAGTGCAAT
Source organism: Heteromeles arbutifolia (assembly GCA_024362995.1). Taxonomy (NCBI): domain Eukaryota; kingdom Viridiplantae; phylum Streptophyta; class Magnoliopsida; order Rosales; family Rosaceae; genus Heteromeles; species Heteromeles arbutifolia. The sequence continues at coordinate 30,773,482 of JANCRC010000006.1, forward strand.
AGGATGTTGGCTTCTCGCCCATGCGTCTCTGGTTCGAAACTCTCCTTCCCCTATATTATTGTAATAGTTTTGAAACCTCCCTTACCCTTAGTAATAATAATTATAAATAAATAAATAAATAAAACCTATAACAACATTGACCTAAGGACGCAATTAAAAGAACACTAAAGGACGGAGCATGTACGTTAAGCACAAAGTGGTTGGGTCGACCAAGTGCTCGAAGAAATGCTTCACCCAAAAAATTAAAAAAAATAATTTGGTGATGCACGCTATTGTTGGAGAATAGAGTCATGCATCCTCCACTACTTAGTTGTGCTCCCACTGAGCCATTGTTTAACTTTGCCCTGAGTGATACTACTAAATAGTAAATACTTGTAAGTATTGTGAATTTTTGTTGCACCCACTCACTTATTTTAGCTTTTTGTATGCAAATTCCTCTTTTCTATATAGTTATCATTTTTATAAAAATAAAAAAAAATCTTTGTAAACTCAATCATTTGATCCAACTGAAATTTGGATCAGCTTCTAATCCAAAGTTATTAATTTATTTTTTAATAGTATGAATAAAATACGACGTCTCAGAAATTATTATTTATTTTTGTTTCCCCTTCCCCATTGTATTTATCTGTATGTACATATTAGAATGAATGAAGTGATACATGATCCTTTTTTAATAGGATGATGTATTATATTATATTTTTATTTAAGGAATAAAAAAAGAAGGATGGAATGGTTATGGTAACAACAATAATGCAACTACGACTTTTAGTTCCGTGGGAAAAGAAACATAATATCAAACAAATATCAAGGGAAGGATGTTCACATCAACCTAGCACATGATCCAATCATTATTTGGTTATTAATTCTATAATATAGCTTTTTTTTTTCTTTAAAAGAAATCAGCAGATGGTGAAGCCATGACAATTTATTCTTTTGAAAACCGGAAAGGCATGATCATAGAGATATTTCAACCTTTCTTTGAGCCAACATCGTGTGATTCAACAGTACCAAAAAATATAACTTGAAATCATAACTTGTGCAAACATTATGTATTATTGTAATATGGTGAATTACAATTTATCTTAAACGTTTGTGTTATAAGTTACGTCATGCAGCTGGCCGTACCAATTCATATACGACTTATGCACGACAAGGTCTCCTTGTACCACAAGAACTGCTTGAATAAGATACTATTTGTTTTGTTTTTTTGTTTTTTGAAAGAATAAGATACTATTTGTTAAGTGTTTAAATATCTATTGAAATTTCCAAATAGAGTAAGGGAAATAGTTTTGTTAACCATTCTTAAGTGATGATAAAATGAGTTTAAATTAAAAAAAAATTCGCTGTAAAAATATTAAATCACTAATTTAACGACAATCAATATCGTAATGTTACTCAGCGCTATTTTAGGATGGCGACTGGTGAGAAAAATACAGCGAATGGCAAGTAAGCCACTCCTTGATGCACCGTCTTTTGTTTAATTTGTACCAATTTGTTCTTTTGTTTATTTGTTACCATGAAGGACTTCGCACCAAGTTCATGAATCCTTATTCAATGTGTCCATGGCGTGTGTGAAAGAATATATTGGCATGTGATTTGCAGGAGACTTGGTTATGTTAACTGCAGAATGAAAACTAATCATGGAGTTTTGACCCTCAAACTCGGAGAAGCCCTGGTCTTAAGGGTGTTTGCCTACAGCTACTACTAACTAAATCATGCACCGTAAGCACATAAACGAAGACCCAATTATATCATCATTTATAATAATTTATTTATTTTCTTTATATTATTCAATGATATATGTACATTAAGGGGTTAAAAAATAATCGATATCAAACACGTCATTCACGGGAATCGATATTAAAATCACTCATTTAGAATTAAAAAAAAATTACCACAAAACATTAGAATTAAGTAGGGCTGATGTACATTGGGACAAAGGTCGTCCTAGGACCACCCGAAGCTTGTAAGTATACATGTGAAGGTCTTCCAAGGACCCTTCGAATGTTTGGTAAAAGTACCTTTTGTGCTTACCAAGTGTTTGATGTTAATGTCTACTAGACATATCTTAACAGATGGTGTCGACAACATTCGACACATTCTCTTGATATCACTCATCAGGTTACTTTGGCATATGTTGATATCTGTTAATGTTGCGTAACATGGTTTGGCTGACCATAACAAGCTCACCAAGAGTTCGACAAATGCCTCAGTTAATAAACAAAAAAAATTCACGCGCTTCGTACTCTGTTTCTATCTAAAAAACTTGTACTTCAACACTAGGATCTGCCAAGGTTTGAATCTTGGATCCGCGATATTGAGTAACTATTTATATGTTGAATTATACAAATATGAGTGGTAGGGAATTTCAAACCCCACCAATTACGTAACCATGGCCATGCATGGGTCAAGATTCACGGGCTGCGTTCGTTTAAACAGCGAAATAAAAGTCATAGACTGTAAAAAATACAAACGCTATCGGACGAACCTCAAAACATACAAAATTATTGGACGACCCCGAAATGTGGAGGAAACACATTAATTAAGCATTTAATTATCTCACTAATAATGTTTGTTTAAGAGACGTACACATGGCTAATCGAATATCCGGTTGGGAGGTGACTCTGTGCACATTTTTACGTACAGTGGAGAACGACGTGGATCATTCTCTATCGGATTCCTCCTCCAATTGTTTGGCTGAAATCGGAAGACAAAGAAACAAAGCTTTAATTTCCTCCCCCACACTTGTTCTCTCCCTGCAGCTTTGAGCACTTCACATGCTTGTTCATGCGTAGACCCAGTTGTAGTAGTTTGCATGCTTTATTTATGGGGTATATATGCGAGTCTTCTGAGACGCGTACGTGAGTAAGTACGTGGGAGGATCAATCTAGTTTTGTAACTAGCTAGACTGTCGGTGACGAAAATGGATCACATCTTTTATAAATTATGGTACAAAAGTACTCGCGATTTGTTAATGCACCAAAAACTATATGTGCATATATTTTTCACAGACAATGGACCAATTTTTTATATTAAATTTGCAAACTATGTAATGTGTTACCAATAAAAAATAAATATGCTAATTAACACTTAAGTAATATATAATCAAATCATCAACAATCACATCATATGATTTACAAATTTAAATGGGTACTCTCCCTATAGCATTACTCTTTCTGCAGACGATGAGGCATATATATGAAATTATGAATGTATTCAATAACTTTGCTTTTTATTAAATTCTGATTTGTATTGTATTCTTATCAGCCAAAAGCAGAGCGGTATCAGCTATCTCTACTTCTGGCCACAACAAATAGAAGTCTCGATTGATCATTAGTCTGGTGGAATTAATTTGGGGATGTGAAAAGTTCTGAAAGATGGAGCAAATAACCTAAATTAATCAGAAAGTACTTTTGAAAGAGACTATTGCCAAAGATGAACCCTACAGAACTTTAAGGGGGCTGCAGTTTGTGAACTTCAAAGGTAGTTAACCTACACCAAATGTCACTACCTTACGTGGTGTTATAATTCTACTTAAATTATAACAGTATTTTTTTTTTTATGAATCAACATTATTGCGTATTCAAACTGTAACACGTTACAAGTGTTCTAGGTACTCACAGAAAAAGTTTTCTAATACATGGGCCTAACCTTTAAGATTTTTGTATGATTATATGTAGGGGAGGTATTGGTACGATTATTGTACCAAAACCCATGTACCAATTACCATACCAAACTTTTGGTATAATAAAATCTATTACCATTACCGTGCCAAACTTTCGGTATTCCGAATTTTGGTATGCCAAATAGTTCGGTTGGCATGGTATGTTAATGGTAATTACCACTTTGTTTTAGGCCAAAATTTGTTTTTTTTTTTTTCAATTCAATTCAAGGCCCAAACTTGTTTTGGCTACTCTCTTTGAGTTTCTAAAACTTTTTTATTTAATTATGAGAATTTTATAGAGATTTATTTAAGAAACAAGAAGTAAATAGATGGAAAAATTGCTGAAAGAACCCAACATCCCTAAAAAAAATAGTACAAAGATTCCTAAATTCTATCTCTACATTCTTTAAAATTGTACAAAAATTAACTTGATAGACTAAGCTTGGGAGAAAGACATCTCAATTTGATGAAGGAGAAGATGAGATGGACAGTGAAGAAAGAGAGAGTTGCCGGAACGGGAGCAACATAGATGAAGCCAATGGCTAGATGAGTGAAAAGATGAAGAGTTGCAGTGCAAGAAGACTTAGGTTTTTTTATTGGAAAAGTAGAGGTTAGAGGGAGATGATTGGATAAATGACTAGGAAACAAAATATAAAGTGCATATATAATGATAATAATACCTAATTATATATATATAAATGATATAATATTAATAGTAGTTGTACGGTATGGTATACCACTGGTAATGGTTTTGAATACCATTACCGTACCGAAAATGTATGATACGGTACAAATATCGTACCATTACCAATGGTACAAATTTTTTGGCACAACTTTGGTATGGTACGGTTGGTATGGTAATTTGGCAAAAATTCCACCCCTAATTATATGTGTATATATGCTAATCGTTTGAGCTTAGCTGCTTGATCAAATGAGCTTTTCCTACAAAACTATAAGCACCAATTTTTAAACACCTAGTGCACAAATTAGCGTTTGCCATCGAGGCAATTAAGGGTGAAATATTTTCTGAGATGGCCGCAATTTAGCACGCACATTTAGGTAAGCAAGATGTACTCTGTTTTCTGGGGCAAATAATTGGTAAGCACGATCCAAGATACTTTAATCACGATATTTGTAGTGATTTGCCGGATGGAATATGATATCCTTGACACGTGTTGAGTGGATGAGGAGCATGTGGCCTAACAGTAGTAGTCACCACACTCATCACTTTCACTCACACACTGCAATAAGTATTTCTGGATGGATGGAGATGGACTCGTACAAATTGCAAGAATGGGATTTGCCCTTCATTCCAAACCATCCACATTCAACATTGTCTAGGATTGTATAAGTTGAAATTCCAAGTGCATTTTTTTTATCACCACTCTAAATTGGTACTGACCCATTGCCAATAAATATATAATTTAATCTATGTACTATAAAATTTTCAAAATCTAAACTCATACAACGACATCAATGCGACTTAAGGGTGGTGAACAAAAATATTTTGTTTATCATTTTAGGGTTCAGATTTGATCAAACACTGTCGGAATCCAGTTGAGGAGAATGATCTCCAACCCCACATTATTTTCAACGAGTACTCCCATCTTCTTCCCCATCAGCAGTCCATACTTCGAAGACCAACAAGTCAATTTATCGGCCTGCACCCTGCACGCATGGAGCTCATTTCCTCTTTTTCCCCCCTTCAATTTTAACCCTTTTCTGTCTCATATGTGGTGGTGGGACGGCAAGAAAATAATTAAAAGTATAATCATCCAATACTGACATATGAGGATCTATCATATTTGTTTTCTTACCTCCTTCGTGAGATATACAGTAATTCGGAGGCTAGCTCTCCTATGTAGGAAGGGAAAAAGAATAATGAAATAGGACTTGTATGGATCTCACCACCTCATATGAGACGGACAAAGGTCGAGTTGAAAAATTAGTTTCGGTCCCTAGCATCTTTGCTTACAAAAGTAATTATGCATTTCGCATTAATAATACTATTACAATTTGGTGTATAATTTACATCTAATTGTATTGATTTGTCTCGACCTAAGTGTCTGCTACACAGTCTGATATATATGTTGACTTTTTTCATAAAATGTTTGAATGCAGTTAGGAGTGTAACCATTGAATTTAAATTGTCAAATTTTCGATGTGAGATTACATTCTTCAACACTAACAACTTTCAAATTTAATCGCTTTTGACTCGAGTTGTATGTAGCCAATATGTCATTAGCCTTTTATTTCAAGGTTTCAACCGCATGCAATGCAACTTCAGGCCAATATCCAAAATGGAAAAGAAAACTTAATTCTACATTGGCGGTTGTAGTTCGGTACGTGATCAACTACCAGCATTAACGGCCTCGGAATTGAATATAGGATTCTCTCCCCTTTTTTTTTCCTCCTCTTCTATTTGAACGGCCACAGTTAAGCTACGTCAACATCTTATATTAATTTTTTATATTAGAAAAAAGATAAAATAAGATAATGTAAGAGAAATGGATGAAAGGAAATAGAAAAAGGATGAGAGATAATCCTAGTCCTATCAGAGGGTACAGATTTGAACCCCAATCACCATGGGACCCACTTCCGGAAAGTGTAAGGGAACAAAGCTCACATGGGAGAACGTGGCTACCCTACAGAAACACGCCACGTCATCACATGGACGGGTAGTACGGAGCACCCATGTGGCCTCAAAGGCTCAAAAAGGCCCGACTCATTCTCATTCACATAATGAGTTTTTGCTTATTTTAAATTCAACACACTATAATTGGACCACTAATATTAGGGTTTATTTGTGTTTTCACGGTTTATTTGTAAGTGAAAGATTTTCGATTCGAGATGTATACATAGTAAATTTGATATCTAATTATAACTAAGGCGTTATATTGTTATTATTTAGTTCAAACTTTCACCCTTATAACTGTTCTATTGATGAAATAAATTAAGAAAAGAAGGGTGAGGTCATTGCCAAATTGCCATATGCAACAAGGGACAAAAGTCATTCGGGTATTTATATTTCTTTATCTCATTAACTTTTCCCACTGTTAGAAAGAGGAACTAGATTCAAACTTTACACAAGCCATACACCATCAGATTTCTCCATGTACTCGTCACACCACTTCTAGTCTTTGCACTGCAAACATAACATGTCAAACTTGTTGAAGGAACTCGTGGCTCAACAAGTCTCTGTGCACTTGACGCTCTGTGTTTGATTTTATATTATTCGAACATTGCTTTCAGCGGGACGATGGAATGGCCATAACAAGATCAACAGAAGCAAGCTGCTCTGTGAAATGTGGTGGAGAAAGAAGGGAAGTTTGTCTACAAAATTTATCACATCATGCCGACACAAGTTTCATTGAGAAAAGTGTCGGTGTATAGTTCATTAAGAAAATAATGCATAACTTCTTTTCTTTCCTCTTATATTTTTATCTGATATGACACTTTTTTTTTTCAAAATTCAATGTTTTTGCTTCAAATTTTTTTATGAGAAACTCTTTGATTACGCATTTTGCTAAGGTAAGGTTTTTTACCATAAAACCAAATGACAATATGAAGATTAGCACAACTTCTTATAAGTTCATACATGGTTTTTTATTTGGTTATTCACCGGCGCGAGACTTTGTCATTCTATTCACGCGTATGTAACTTGTTAGCATTATGGTACAATTACAAAATTATTAGCAGGTATTAAGTTCGACTAACAACTGAACATAAAATCGTTACCGAAAAACAAAAACATTGTGGATTAGATTAATAAAAATCAGCAAATTTGCTTGCAAAAATTCTTGTAAGATAGATTACTTAACGGCCAAACTAGTGTAATGGGACCCTTTGGATCAGAAATCATGGATGGATGGCCCCACATACGATTATATTGTATAATATTGAGGCTCTTAAACCCCTTCGTCCCCTATATATAATTTCATCTTCCCTCAACTTCCTCACAAGTATTCTCTGCCTAGTCTCTTCTCTCTCTGCTTTTGTTTCAAGCAGAGAAGTAAAGAAATTATGGCAATGCCACTCTCTTTTTTGCTCCTCTCCCTTCTCCTAAACCCAACCACCATTTCCTCCTCCCCTGTCAAAGATCCTGAACTGGTGATGCAAGAAGTACAAGAGTATGATATTCCAACCTTGTAGAGCTATAGAGCTATAGTAACGGAAATGACTTGCGCACTTCTGTTTTCTCATTATGCGCTCATGCTGTCTTTTAATTCTCATTTGATTTATTTGATTCAATAATTTGGATAAAAGAGAAATGTGCATGGGAGAAAAGAAGTGCGGAAATCATTTTTCTCACTGTTATTTACTTAGTCTTGCTAACAAACTATTGATAATGTCAATATCATTGTCACCAACATGTTATACATTTTCAACGATGTGTGCACAGAGAGTTTCTGATTAATTACTCGAGTGAAAGCAGGTAATTACTATCAATGTGTACTTATTTTTGGGTATTTTCTCTTTTTACAGGAGCATCAATGCCTCAAGGAGAAATTTGGGTTATCTTTCATGTGGCACCGGAAACCCCATTGACGACTGCTGGAGGTGTGACCCCGACTGGGAGAAAAACCGCCAACGGCTAGCTGACTGCGCAATTGGATTCGGAAAGCACGCCATTGGCGGCAGGGACGGTAAAATCTACGTGGTGACGGACTCAGGCGACCATCCGGTAAACCCTAAACCCGGAACCCTCCGATACGGCGTGATCCAAAACGAACCACTCTGGATCATCTTCCAGCGTGACATGACGATCAAGCTGACAGAAGAGCTGATGATGAACTCCTTCAAGACAATCGACGGCAGAGGAAGTAGCGTCCACATTGCAGGTGGGCCCTGCATTACGATACAGTACGTGACAAACATTATTATCCACGGATTAAACATTCACGACTGTAAGCAAGGCGGGAACGCCTACGTTAGGGACTCGCCGGAGCACTTTGGGTGGCGGACGCTTTCCGACGGCGACGGGGTCTCCATTTTTGGTGGTAGTCATGTTTGGGTGGATCATAACTCACTTTCCAACTGCCTTGACGGGCTCATTGATGCTATCCATGGATCAACCTCCATCACCATTTCAAACAATTACATGACTCACCATAACAAGGTCATGCTCTTGGGGCACAGTGATTCCTACACTCAGGACAAGAATATGCAGGTCACCATTGCATTCAACCACTTTGGAGAAGGGCTTATTCAGAGGATGCCAAGGTAATTATTCATTCTAATCATTTGATATACCTAGACAAAATTATTGTCCGGTACTAAAATACGGCTACATGGTATAATCAGTCTACATGTTAAAAGATTAACGGAAAACAAAGTTGATATTTCTTACTTATAAAGTGAGTTGAATATATTCCAGTATCAAACCATCATTACGGGTAAACTTGGGTTTTGAAGTGGAAAGGTGAATTAACAAGGTTTTTTTTTTTTTTTTGAATTATGCAGATGTAGACATGGGAATTTTCATGTGGTGAACAATGACTACACCCATTGGGAAATGTATGCAATTGGTGGGAGTGCTTCTCCAACCATCAACAGCCAAGGCAACAGATTTCTGGCACCAAACGATAGATTCAACAAAGAGGTGAGCACCCCAATGCTGGAAAGGATAACTTCAATTAATGAATTATTGCACTACATTAACTTTTTCTCAGTAAAATTCTTCTCGAAATCAACATTTTATAAGGTAAAAAAATTGAATCATTACTTTTAGGTTACCAAGCATGAGGATGCACCACAGAACGAGTGGAGCAAATGGAACTGGAGGTCCTCAGGAGATTTGCTGCTAAACGGTGCGTTCTTCACAGCATCCGGTGCCGGAGCATCTTCTAGTTACTCCAAGGCATCGAGTCTGAGTGCGAGACCGTCGTCGCTCGTGAGTTCGCTCACTGCCGGAGCTGGTTCGTTCAGGTGCAAGAAGGGCTCGCGTTGCGGACCATTGCAGTGAAGGAAGGATAAAATGGGAAAAATAAGACCAACTGTAATTACAACAGCTAGGGTTTTCATTTTTCTTGTATAATACAACCAGTGTTTCGCTTTTAAACTTTTGGTAATTTCAACCTTGGCTTTTCACCTTTGAGAATTATGTGCAACTCTCTCTGAAGATGTCTTGATCGTGAAAGAAACAAGGCCAAAGTGTTGATATAATTGAATATTAAAAAATGAAAGCAGAATTTCATACAAACTTTCTGTGTCTTTATTTTCTCTTTAAATTCTCACCTTTTCTCGAGTTTTAGTGTTACGGACTGTGTACAATCATATGTTTTGTTTATTTTATTCAGAGATGAACAATTAGTTGTTAAAACTAAGCAGATATTCTTCTTGCATTGGCGTCCTAGTTTGAAAAAAATTTGCACGTCACGAGTACCCTACTATTGTATTATTAGCATGAGACGTCGTTGTAACACTATAATGTGATGTACGTCGCTCTTCCCAATTTAGATCATCACTCACATGGGGTTGATAGATGAGTTGAGCTAAAGTTGTGAGCAAATAAATACCCTCACTGGACTGAATTTATGGGGCCATCATCTTCTTCCGCAGACCAAAAGTGGATGATTTTCAAGAAGATACGTTTTTTGACAAATTTGCAGAACATCCGGGCCTTGATTAGATCACGTTGCCTCCATCTAATTCAACAGCCACAGACAACCAAGTGCTCACAATTAAGGGTCCACGTGGAAATTAAAAATTCAAAAAAAAAAAAATTTCGGTCATCCCCCACTCCCACCCAAGCCTCCCTTCCTGCAAATGTCTCAGCCTTTCCAACAAAACCGTCAAAACCAAAGGAGGCCACGAAGATTTCTAACACAAATTATGGATCTCCTTCAAAACCATCCAATAATCCGATCACAAAAACAAAACCCAATTGCCGAAATCCCATAATCTGATCAAAGAAAAATTGAAGAAAAAAATTGAGCTAAAAAGGAACAACCTCTCTCCCCTCCCGTCTCTTCGCTGCACCCCTCTCTCAGCCGCCCCCAAACTGCAAGTTATACTAACCACACCATTTTCGACCCCAATCCGGCCTCACCCTCCTTCCCCCACAAATTCATCCAACCGAACCCACAGAACCCACCTCAGAACCCCATAATGAAAAGCTTCCAAACCCTAGCAGAGCGCCGTCGAACGCCTTCGCTCGCACGCCACACTCTCCCTCCTACCCCGTCTACCTCCTCCTTCCCCTCTCACTCCCCCAAACCCACCTTTTAATTCCCCTTCAACCCCAAACCCTACCCTCACCCTCACCACCGCGCCACCCACATACGCCCCTTGGCCGCCGTCAAGCCCCAGAAAAGATCGAAAAGCTCCACCTCAAGAGGATGGTTGTCTATGACGAAAGTCTCGAGCTTCTTTCCAGGTAATTCCCCAATTTCAAGTCTCTGCCTCTCTCCTCACACTTCTCACCCTCTCCATCTTCTCCGTGCAGAAGAACTTCTCATAATGGTTTTATGAATCGAATTCGGAAGTTTTGGATTTTGATTTTGATTTAGGGTTTTGGATGACGAGGGGAAAGAGGTGGGTCGGCGATTCGACGGGAAAGGATGGGCTTAACGGGAATGGAGGAGTCGTTGCATCAATGAGGATGGATGCCTCAACGGAGAGATGGTGCTGACGGCTCTGATCTGGAAGAAGAGGTGGCCAGCGGGAGTAGTTGCTTCGAAACGTCAATGTGCAGAAGGATATGATATTATCCTTCTTTTTTTTTTTTTTTATGTTTTAATTTTTAATTGTTCTCATTTGAAATTTTGAATTTTGAATTTTTGTTTTTGTTTTTTAAAATTTTTAATTTCTACGTAGACCCTTTAATGACACGTGGCGTCCAATCATTATGCACATGGGCGCCACGTCATCGGTTAACGGGAAACTTAACAACCATACTAACGGATGTATGAAACTGTCTCAAAATTAACATTTTAGGTATGATTCTAAGACGAAAAAAATTTTATGTACTTTAAAAAACTTAATCATAGTAAACTAATATTTACCGCACAATTATTTTTTCTGCCCCCAGTTTGCCCTAAATGTTGCCACTAAACCTCTTAAATAATCAATCTTATCACCGTGCCCTCCTCCACAATTGGCAAACTATATGATCGGCAGAGGTTCGTTTAGAAAGGTAAAAAAAAAGAAATGGGACATTGCAGCTTTTTCATTCCCACAACTTCAATTCCATAGTTTAATTCTGATTTTAGAGGCCTAGTATAAGTCATTGCATAATATACATTCTGTTTTAAGTGGCATACATCGACTCATTAAAATCCTTCACATTTTTAATCGTACATCCAGCTGTTAAATTCAGCAAAACTCCATAAGCGTTACTGATTAAGATGTTTGATGCAGAAAATAAATCTTAGCAGCCACTCGTGGGAAGTTGGATCTTTCCTAATATTATCTAGGGTTAAAAATATTGTTATGAATACAAAATCTCAAGTCCCAAGTTTTCACATATGAAATGATTTTCATCATCAGACAGTGAGAGCAACATGCACATTGGGAAGACTGACAAATCATGAGCAGGATGGCATCTTTTCTATCCACTGACATTTAGGTAGATCTACAAAAATAGATAATACGAGGGACCTAGCTTATCTGCCCTCTCACTTTCCATACACTCTCATCCCTTTCTATTTGTGCGATCACGGTTAAGACACGTCAACATTTTATATTACTCTTGTTTTTTGTCTTATTATCTCTATAAAAAAATCAATACAAAATATTGACGTGGCTTAACCGTGACAACACAAAATAGAAGGGGATGAGAGTATGGCAAGGGGGAGGGCAGAGAAGCCGGGTCCTAATACGAGAGCATTTTTCAGTTTTTTACAGTCATGAATCTTACTGTAAGTTCTGGAATTACTCAATGACCACGTTCGGTGGCTGGAATTGGATAACTTACTAGAATGTAAGTAAAAAACGAGGGTCAAGTTTCAAAAATCTTCCAAGTGGAAGGAAATAATAGATTAGTCGGGAAGGAAACTTATCCGTTGTTATTCTCACAAATAGATGAATTAGTACAGGTTGATGCCAATTTCTTCCAATTCTTCCCTGATCACTTGGCCTACCTCACACCAATGAAACAAAAGGGAAGGAAGACGTTCAGTGGCCAGAACTTGAACGTACTACATTATTGCCACCATCTGTTTCGTGACTTTCGTCTCTTTTCCTCGAAAGTGCGCAGTCCGTGCCACATCCACAGGCACAAGGGTCCACACTTTTAAAGAGACAGAATTTTGACCACCCAAGGGGCGCATTAATACTTGAGAGGCCACAGAGAGACTACGCGCAAAACAAGTGCAAAAGATTCGAACTCATACGGGGAGAATTGAACGCTCCTCAAGGGGCACAGATGAAACCGATAGAGTCACAGTTCAACGATAATTCAAACGCTTAACAAAAACAGCAATGCATTAAGACAGAGGAGTGATGATACTACAATCAGTGAAAAAAGCCACTCCAAATTCTACAAACAAGTTTCCACAAGCGAACCATACGTTGTAACAAGTCACTCAAAATTCTGAAACAAGCCAACAAAATTACACAAAATCATCCCCAGGTAAAACAGACTAGTAATCAGAGGGGGAAATAACATCATCGATTTTTAGTATCATCTTCACGACTTGTGTTGCCAGTAAGATTTGCTGCTGCTTCCCGATCAATGTCTCGAAGACATTCTGCTTCCGCATATCATTAGTGCCAACGTCGTTGCAGTCTATTCCATAGTAGGGAATGTTCTCCTGCATTAACAATTCAAATTGATGATCAAAATTCAGAATCACTACCATACATGAGAGAGAGAGAGAGAGAGAGAGAGAGAGAGTCACGAATAAGTTGGCTATCATGCTTCATTTACCTTAATCTGCTCCGCTTTCACTGCAGATAGCGTTTCGATGGGTTGAAGGCCACTATTCTCTGCAAGCGCCATAGGAACAGCATCCAAAGCATCTGCAAATGCTCTAATGGCATACTGTGGAGGAAAGGAAGATTTTATTATAACAATATGCTTAATACATTTATATAAATGCAAAGAAATGAGGGGGGAGACTATCTTCATACTTGCTCAACTCCTGGGTATCGGTCCGCTGCTGCCTCTACGGCAACGGAGCAAGATATCTCTGCTGAGCCACCGCCGTACACAATAGAATTGTTGCGGATGAGATTCCTAGCAACACAGAGGGCATCGTGGATGCTGCGCTTAGTCTCCTCTATCATCATTTTGTTACCTAATGAGCCGAAAGAAACACCAAAACATCTTATAAGAACTTTACATCAGGCTTGAAGAATAACCATAACACTGAGAAAGATAACAAAAAGCAAGACTAAGATTGCAAAATCTGCTAACCATGCATACAATTCATTTCATATGTTGTGCTACCTAATCTTATTGACATCATTTTCACTTAGTTGACATGCTGAATCAAGTTGGAGGTAACAGGAAATAGACAAGTAAAGAAATCTACCTCCACGGATAAATATGGTCACAGCCCTTGAATTGGCACAGTGTTCGATGTACAGCATTCGATCTTTTGTTGTGCCGAATGATTTTTCGCGAACTACACCAGCCTAATGAGTTAAAAACAACACTTCAAATTAGCGTTTATAAATGTTTACAAGAATGGAAAGCATATGTATAATGTATTAACTGAATTCAAAATACTGAATTTAAAAATAAAAATAAAAATATGTTGAAACAATGAACACTTGTTATGTGAAATTGCTTGCAATTAAGAATTTAATAACAAACAATATTCTTACAGAGATATACCTTTCCTAATTTCTCGGGTGTCAATTCTTGGAACCTGGGTACAATTCTTCCTCCTACAAACACATACATATATCAGTTTTTAGTGGAGAAAGATGACAAAATAGTATAAATCCCTAGCATGCTAAAAATATCCACCAAACTTCAAGTGCTAAATAGTCTTCAAAATAAGGCATACCTGTAGCTATTGCAATTAGTTCCAACTCTACACCACCAACCCATCTGACAGCAGGCAAGTTCCTGTGCATCAATAGGTGATTTGCTTCATCATCAAACCCCCATTGACAGATGACCAAGGTAGCACCAACATCCTGTATCCAATGATTATCCATAAGTATCCAACGATTATCCAAAATAATCATTGTAGCCATGAATTTCATAACTTTTTGTTAATAGCATAACATCATAGAACTAAGGGATGCAATCTGACCTTGCATTTTTGGACCATGTCGTCAAAGTACTTCTGTTCTTGCAGACGTAGAGTCTGAAACTTTTCCACTGTATCAATATCAACCTTATGTTTTGTCTTTGGCTTTGGTGGCTCAAAGGGGCAAGTCAAGATAGCAATTTTTGCATTTTCAATATACTTTGGCATTTGTGGATGGCTCATATCCTTGTCAATAAGAATACCATATACCAGCTCAGTGTCTTCCAACTTACCCCCAACTTTCCCCTCTACTTTTATCAAATCTAGGTTCACATCTTTCCTCTCTAAATCGGCAACGGCCAAAACTGCCTTCACAGCAATCTCAGCAAGGGCACGCTTGCACCGATTCACACTACAGCATGAACAAGAAATTTTTTAATTCAAGTCAATAATAGAAAGACAATAAAAGACACTTTGACAGAACAATCTATTAAAAATTAGCAAATGGGGAAGGGGTGCAATAACAGCACACTATTACAACAAACCATGAAACTTATCTAACTCGTCAAAAAGAAAGCATGATTTTTACTCAGAGTACACAATTATCCTTACATTATGATGACAAAAACCATCATACAGCAAAGTGGTGAAGTAAACTTACCATCATAAGTATGACTGAACTGCAGCAACACATATAAGTGAAAAGAAAATCTAAAAGGTTCACTTACATCTTGGACGATAAAGTGGTCATGCAAGTTCCAACCAAAGGCTCTATATTATCCAGACCAAATTCAAATTTGTGTGATATATGCTGCAAATGGTCGACCGCTATTCTAGATGCCAATTCATATCCCTCTGCAACACGTATGGGGTGGATACCGCGCTCCAACAGCCGCTCAGCATGCTCTAGAAGTGCACCAGCCAACACAACGACTCCAGTTGTCCCATCACCAATTTCATAGTCCTGACTCTGGGATAGTTCAACCATCAGCTTCGCGATCTGATTGTCGACATCCATCTGCTCCAGAATCGTTGCACCATCATTTGCTGAAAAAGATAAACAAATGGTAAGGCAATGCTAAGCAAATCTTAAAACTAAAACCGCAATTGACCTCAAAGCCTATATTCCAGTTAAGTGGGTGCTTCACCCCAAATAGCCATCTCCAACATCCCAACACTACAGGGCAGGTACAGGCACGAAAATGCAAAAAATAACAAGCCGACTACCGTTATTAATACAACAATCAGAGTAAAACCCACACTAACCCAGTGCTCAGAATAGCATATGAAATTCAAGCCTAACAATTTCAGTGAAAAAATCATAACGAACTGAGAAAATGAAGGGGAAATGAACCCAAATCACAATGAACAGACAAAGACAAACACATAGATCCACACAGTAATTACAAAAATCAACCAGAAATTTGAATCGAGCAGAAACGTGCGAGTAAGAGTTGTATAGAGAGATACTTACTGACAGTGATTTCACCATCGGGGCTCTGGAGCATCTTGTCCATGCCCTTGGGTCCGAGGGAGGTCCGGAGGATGCGAGCGACGGCCTTGCCGGCGGAAATGTTGGCCTTCTGAGCATCGAGGCCGCGCAATCGAGACTTCTGCTCCTGCTCCCTCAGTATTATGAAGGGCCGCCCGTACTCGTCGAATGCCAGCGCCATTGCTGCACCAACACCCTCTTCGCAAATCGAACCGCGATGCTTCTCGATTCACTTGTTCCCCTCACTCTCACTTCTCTTCTTCCCTCTCCGGACTAGGTCTAGGACCTTCTCTGCTTTTAGGGTCTGGGGTTTGAGATTTTGACTGCTTGGAGTGGGAAACCCTCTGGATGTCGTAACGTTTGGGCTTTATATGCACCATATGGGCTTATACCCGGATTGGTTTGTTTGGCCCGACTCTTTTTCTGTTATATTTGAGAGATTTTAAGTATCAACACAACGACTAAAATGTTGAAAATACTGGTGGGTAAAGAATGCCCATAGGAAAATTGAAAACATTGGGTAGATTTTTAATGCTCATGCAGATGAAATTGACTTTGGGGATGCAGAAGATCACATTTTCCAAAATGGTGCTGTAAATTTCAATGTAAAGTTAATGCATCAGTATTGGAGTTGCTCTATAAATAGAGCACTGCGTATGCTTTCAATATACATAAAGAACAAGGAAAGATCAATAACATCATCTATCCCTCCCTCTTTATTTGTCATCCCCTTAAGTTATAATTACGGTGTGGTACTTTACATCTGCCTCGCACCTATCACTAAAAAGGTTATCCCTCTAACTGTTACATATTTATAACACGTTATCAGCACGAGTCTCTAAATATAACATTCTCTCATTTCTTTTCGCCGAACAAAAAGAAAAAAAAATGTTTCCTCTAAGGTTTCTACTGTTCATCTTTTTCCTCTGCCTCAATTGCGCGGTATACCCTTGCAACGAACTGTTTGCTCAATGCCTGCTCGTAGTTCTCAACCTAACGGTTACATACATCTTTGATTTCTTGTTTGGTGTAGATATTGATTACTAACACAGTATTTATTTATGTTAATTTTGCTGCAATCCAAGATGGTACGGTACAATCGCCCATCTTGAACTGCAAATTTAATCTTACTGCGATCCAAGATGGTGCGGTATCATCGCCTATCTTGGACTGCAGATCTAATTTTACTACAAATTTTAGATTGAGCGGTATAATCGCCCACCCTGCTCTGCGTATTTAAATTTTCCTGCTACTTGAGTGGTGCGGAATAATCGCCCATTCTATGTTATATTATTTCAATGAGAATGGTGCGGTACAATCGCCCTCCTCATTCACCCTGAAAATCTCGAGCCTGAAGTTTCGAGTGCTTGTCATTTTGGCCTGAAGATCAAAATGAAAAATTTGTAAGAACCAGAAGTTCTAACACTATATTCCTCTAGGAATACATATTATTGCAAGTTCTTACACATCTCATTTTCTTTCAGAAAAGAAAATGGCAAACTTGGCGAACTTGGCGAAGCTTGATTTTGCTGCCCTATACATTACAAGGAAGAATTACCTTACCTGGGTACTAGATACCAAGATCGACCTAAAAGCAGGGAATCTTGGAGATACCATCAGGGAAGAGAACAGCTCATTCTCTCAAGATCGGGCGAAGGCCATGATCTTTATTCGTCGCCATCTTGATGAGGGACTAAAGAGCGAGTACTTAACGGTTGAAGATCCGTTAGCTCTCTGGAAGGCCTTGAGAAACAGATACAATCACCATACAACAGTGATTCTTCCAAGAGCACACTATGAGTGAACTCACTTGAGGATCAAGGATTTTCAAGTCAGTGGCTGAGTACAATTCTGCGTTGTTCAGAATTACCTCTCAGATGAAGCTCTGTGGGGATACCATTACTGAGGAATATATGCTGGAAAAAACTTTCAGCATATTTCATGCCTCTAACGTGCTCCTGCAGCAGCAGTATAGAGCGCGAGGCTACACTGAGTACAACCAGCTGATATCTGTGCTCTTGGTAGCTGAACAGAATAATGAGCTATTGATGAAAAACCATCATTCCCGACCTACTGGATCTGCACTATTCCCAGAAGTGAATGCTGCTTCCCTCGAAGGGAACACCACATCCTCTGGTGGCGATAATTATAAACGAGGACATGGCCACAGGCGAGGTCGGTGGAACAAGAAAGGCAAAAACCATGGTGGTCAGTTTCACAGCCAGGTTCCAAGGCATAATTATGGCCCAAGCTTCAAAAATGTGAATCGCCACAAAGGCAAAGCTCATATGAACAATGCTCCTAGGAACTCTGAATAAGCCTGCCATAGGAGTGGTGGCAATGTGCATTGGGTGCGTACTTGTCGTACCCCAAAACATCTGGTGGATTTGTATCAAGCCTCCCTCAAGGAGAAGGGTGTCGAGACCAATTTTCTCGACCAAGCTAAACCAATGAATATATCTGATCCAGTGTGTGACTTATCAGGGCAGTTGAACACAACACACCTAGATATTTCGGACTTTATTGTGGAAAGGGGGAATGAAGTATACTGGTCTGACTGAATCATTTATGTTTGACAACTGAATCGTTTATGTTTGATGTACTTTTATTATGTTGAACTTGTAGTTTAAAACTAGCATTTCAGATTCAATAAAAATGGCATGTAAATTTCCTGTTATAACTTGCTTTTAACTCTGATTCCGTTACTCAGAGAGCATGGATAAAAACTATGGTCATTCTCAAAACATGAGAAATGGCGGAGATATCTATTTTGCAGATTGCGCAACAACGCATACAATACTTCGTGATCGAAAGTATTTCTCAAGCTTAATGCTTACAAGAGTAGGGGTAACAACAATATCAGGACCTTCAGATGTAATTGAAGGCTCAGGGAAAGCCCAGATTATGTTACCAAATAGAACAATATTGTCCATACAGAATGCGTTGTAAGCTACTCGATCTACTCGAAATTTGTTAAGTTTCAAAGACATACATTTAAATGGATACCACATTGAAACGAAAAGTGCAGAAAATGTGGAGTATCTATGCATTATTTCCAATGATACCCAGAAGCGTATATTGGAGAAGTTGCATGGTTTGTCGAGTGGATTGTATTATACATACATAAGGACAATTGAATCACATACTGTCATGAACCAAAAGTTCATTGATTCAAAAGTCTACATGCTTTGGCATGACCGTCTTGGTCACCCAAGATCTACCATGATGCGTAGGATCAACACCAACTCTAATGGACATCCATTATTGAGCAGACATATTGCTAGCTCAAATGATATCCATTGCAAAGCTTGTACTCAAGGGAAGTTGGTAATTAGACCATCACAACTAAAGGTTGATGCTGAATCCCCATCATTTTTGCAAAGAATTCAAGGGGATATTTGTGGACCTATTCAACCATCTTGTGGACCAATCCGATATTTTATGATTTTGGTTGATGCATCTACCCGATGGTCACATGTTTATCCCTTGTCTACTCGGAATGTAGCTTTTGCAAGACTTTTTGCTCAAATAATTAAATTACGAGCACAGTTCCCAGATTACCCCATTAAGTCAACCCGACTTGATAACGTTGGTGAATTTACGTCTCAAACTTTTGATGATTATTGCATGACATTGGGCATTGATGTTGAACACCATGTTCCTCATGTCCATACTCAAAATGGTTTAGCAGAAGCATTGATCAAGCGGTTTCAGTTAATAGCTCGCACTCTGCTCATGAAAACAAAATTGCCAGTTTCTGCATGGGGACATACCATCTTACATGCTGCATCATTGGTTCGATTGAGACCTATAGCCAACCACCAATACTCCTCAATACAACTCGTGTTTGGACATTAGCCAAACATTTCATATTTACGAGTTTTTGGTTGTGCTGTTTATGTGCCTATTGCACCACTGCAACGCTCTAAAATGGGACCTCAGTGTAGACTGGGAATTTATGTGGGTTTTGATTCACCATCTATCATTAGATATTTGGAACCCCTGACAGGTGATATGTTTACAGCTCGTTTTGCTGATTGTCACTTTGATGAAACAATATTCCCATCGTTAGGGGGAGAAAAGACCGTTCCAGAAGAATGGAAAGCGCTGACATGGGTTGTTCTCACCTTGTCTCATTTTGATACTCGAAGCATTCAATGTGAAAATGAAGTGAAAATGATCGTTCATCTTCAAAGTATTGCCAATTAAATGCCAGATGCATTAAATGATGCTATGAAAGTGACAAAATCACATATACCAGCTACAAATGCACATGCAAGAATTGATGTCCCTGTTGGACAAAATAATGTAGCAGCGAATGATTCATCTGGTGCACGCCTGAAGCGTGGTAGACCACCAGGTTCAAAAGATTCAGTCCTTCGAAAGAGAAAGACAATGGCACAGCTGAATCCAAATGAAATCATTCAGGAAGAAAGAATGAATGACAAATCCACAATTCATGATTCTTGACTACCAGAAAAAGAAAATGTCCTTGGTGAGGCATATGTCCCTGAAGAGACAGAAGCACATGAAAGCAAAGAAATCTCCACAAATTATGCATGTATTAATGAATTGTGGGATCAGAATGAAATAATCATTGACGATATGTTTGCATTCGCAGTAGCCACTGAAATCATTTTAAGTGATGATCTTGAGCCCCGTTCTATTGATGAATGCAAACAGAGACATGATTGGCCTAAGTGGAAAAATGCAATCCAGGCAGAATTAAATTCCTTGGAAAGGCGAAATGTTTTTGGACCAGTAGTCCAAACCCCGCCCGGTGTAAACCCCGTGGGTTACAAATGGGTATTCACAAGGAAACGCAATGAGAAAAACGAGATTGCAAGATATAAAGCACGACTTGTTGCACAAGGCTTTTCACAAAGACCTGGAATTGATTATGAGGAGACATATTCTCCTGTAATGGACGCAATTATGTTCCGTTACTTAATAAGTTTAGTGGTTTTAGAAAAACTTGACATACGACTTATAGATGACATCACTGCGTATCTATATGGAGAATTAGATGTTGACATATACATGAAAGTCCCAGAAGGACTTAAGTTGTCTGAAACAACTAACAAACCACGAGGTATGCTCTCGATCAATTAAGGCGATCATTGTATGGGCTGAAACAATCTGGACGAATATGGTATAATCGTCTCAGTGAATATTTGATCAAAGAAGGATACATCAACAATGTCATTTGCCCTTGTGTGTTCATTAAGAAATCCAATTCTGGATTTGCTACAGTGGCAGTATATGTTGATGATATGAACCTAGTTGGAACCCCTAAAGAGCTCAATAAAACTATTGAATATCTGAAAAGCGAATTTGAAATGAAAGACCTTGGAAAAACGAAATTTTGTCTCGGCCTGCAGATCGAGCATTGTGCTAGTGGAATTTTGGTCCACCAATCAGCATATATTGAAAAAATCCTGAAGCAATTTGGCATGGACAAGGCTTATCCACTCAGCATGCCAATGGTCGTTCGTTCTTTGGACATTAAGAAAGATCAATTCCGTCTAAAAGAAGATGATGAAATGGTTCTTGGTCCAGAAGTACCATATCTGAGTGCAATAGGTGCTTTGGTTGTATTTAGCACAATGTACTAGACCAAATATAGCTTTTTCAGTTAACCTGTTAGCAAGGTATAGCTCTGCTCCAACAATTCGTCATTAGATGGGTATCAAAGATGTATTGCGATACCTTCGTGGGACAACAGACATGGGTTTCTTCTACTCAAAGAACTCCACAAATGACCAGGTCCTTGTTGGATATGCAGATGTTGGTTTTCTCTCTGATCCGCATAAAGCCCGCTCACAAACTGGATATGTGTTCAAAAATGGAGATACATCGGTCTCATGACGCTTAACAAAGCAAACATTAGTTGCTACATCTTCAAATCATTCAGAAATACTTGCTTTACATGAAGCAAATCGTGAATATTCTTGGTTAAGATCAATGATCCATCATATTCGAAATTCATGTGGACTAACTTCAAAGACAGACACTCCAACTGTCTTCCATGAAGATAATGCAACCTGTGTTGCCCAAATGAAGGAAGAATTCATCAAGGGTGATAAGACTAAACACATATCTCCAAAGTTTTTCAGTGCACATGAGCTTCAGAAGGCTAAAGTTATTGAAGTCAGACAAATCCGTTCCAATGAAAATCTGGCAGACTTGTTCACCAAGTCTCTACCAAAGTGCACGTTTCAGAAGTTAGTGCAAAGTATCGGATTACGTCGACTTACCAAACAGCTAAATTTGGAGAATGCGGAATCAGGGGGAGATATATATCAGGGGGAGCATCCATGATACATGCATGTTGTACTCTTTTTCCTTCGATTAGGATTTTTCCCACTGGGTTTTTCCTATCAAGGTTTTAATGAGGCAACATAAGCATACTTAACACTATATCAACAATCCAGGTAAAGTTGTACTATTTTTCCTTCGCTATGGTTTTTTCCCACTGGGTTTTTCCAAGCAAGGTTTTAACGATGCAACTGATGTTGATATGTGGGCATCGAAGGGGGAGTGTTGAAAATACTGGTGGGTAATGAATGCCCACAGGAAAATTGAAAACATTGGGTAGATTTTCAATGCCCATGCAGATGAAATTGACTTTGGGGATGCAAAAGATCATATTTTCCAAAAGGGTGCTGTAAATTTCGATGTAAAGTTAATGCATCAGTATTGGAGTTGCTCTATAAATAGAGCACTCCGTATGCTTTCAATATACAGAAAGAACAAGGAAAGATCAATAACATCATCTATCCCTCCCTCTTTATTTGTCATCCCCTTAAGTTATAATTACGGTGTGGTACTTTACATCTGCCTCACACCTATCACTAAAAAGGTTATCCATCTAACTGTTACCTATTTATAACATAAAAAGGCTTTTAACCCTAAATTTAATTAGTTTTGTTAATTTGGAATGCTTAAAAGATTAAAAGGGCTCATAAATAAATTAAAATTGGAAAAAAGGCAAATCAAAAGAATGGCATAAGCTGGAGAAATTATTGGATGGTACAATACAACTACGTGTCACTGACAGTTAGTAGTATTCACCAACATATGCATGACACGTGGTATATTAACTTTTTTTTAATAATTGATCAGTCATGTGTCGTGATACACTTGTTGATTGGTACTACTAATTGTCACTGTCACGTGATGGCTTTGTACCATCTAATAAGTTGGAAGCCATTCTAAATTAATCTTTGCTTGGAAAATAAATATAGATGCAACCTCAAAAACCAAGGTAAGGAATTCACAAAGATTTTCCAACAACAAAAATAACGGTACCAACTGAAATTAGCTCATAACAAACTGCGCGCAACGGTGCCACCGATGGCTTTCCTAGCTCTACGCCGCAACGCCCTCCACGCCCACCAATCTCCGTCCACCCCAACATTCCTATATAAACCCACTTCTCACCCAAACCCACCACCACCCACCGCCAATTTCCATTAGCCTGCAGTGTTTCTCAAACCCACCACCAAAACCAACTGCGCGCATACTTAGTACTTACCCCTCCTTTTAATCATACAAAATGGCACGCCAACAAGTTGTTGTTCTTGCTCTTGTTCTGTTGGCCACCGTGGGGTTGGTTTTCGCTGCTGACGCCCCCAGCCCCGCCGCCGCCACCAAACCCAGCCTCCCAACGTTCACTGGTGTGCCCTCGGCGCGACCAGTCCCAGACAATAACGATGTGGGAACCGTTGGTGGCTCCGGTGATGGTGCTTCCAAGGCTCCTTCTCCTGGTGGTGCTACCGACAGCGTTGCCGCAGGCTCTGTTGGTGGACCTGTCTCTGCCTCAGCTTTTGGCTCCATTGCCAGTGGTAATGCCGAGGGTCCTAAACCTAGCGCTGCCACCGTTGCACAGCTCTCCGCCGGAGTAGCTGTTGCCGCTGGCGTCGCCGCCTCCCTATTGTTCTAAGCCCCGTGCATGCATGGGCGCATGTATATAATTCCCATGCAAACGCTTGTGCGCGATATTATTATGAATAACGTTAGGCTCACGAAATGATTGATCGTATTAGTACTTTTTCGACACCTTTGGCGAGCGTGGCGAATGCTCGTACATACGTACATGCCATGAAGATAGCTTGAAACATGTTAGACGAGGCACTAAAATTTCTTCTTCTTGTTAATGTAATTGATCTAATATTTAGACGTTACAAATTAGAACGTTATTCTTTTGTGTTGTAATTCCACTTGTAATTCACTTACTATAAAAAAAATCAACGCAGTTTTGCACCATCTGAAATCTAAATTTTATCCAATATTTCGATTTTCTTCACATTACATTTTTTATTATTCAACGATATATACACTAAAGGGTGAATGAATAAATTCGTCCAGACTTCACTTGTTCATTAGACCGTAATAATAAACCCTCGTTATTTAAGTTTGAAAATTTTGAACAAACAAGTGCCAAGAACTAGAGCTCGACCGAAATATACCCAAGAAGACTAATCTATCTTAATTGCAAGAAGACATGTATTACAGTTGCATGTAAGTTCTACTCCAACGAAGACTACCTATCGGGACTTGGGGTGTATAATTCGTTACATCAATTCAACTAGGAAATAAAGTGCCTTCATGCAGAATGAAGGCACTTATAATCGAATCTGATTCCTTCGAATCCATATCTTGCCTATCGGATTCGTTAGAAAATGACAGTTGGGAGGCCTTTCCTAACTTGGCGAAAGTCAAACGCTTAGGGGAGTCATTTCAGGACTGTCGCAGGTCTTGGATCCCAAGATTAGCCAACATGGCGGCAAACACGTTGTGTCAATGAGAAATCCGGAGATGTGCAATGTAACATGGGTCACTCGACCTCCATCTTCGTTGGTGCATGTTCTTAACAATGATGGTTTACCTTGTCCTCCATAATTGTTGTATCG
Organism: Heteromeles arbutifolia; assembly: GCA_024362995.1. Lineage (NCBI taxonomy): Eukaryota > Viridiplantae > Streptophyta > Magnoliopsida > Rosales > Rosaceae > Heteromeles > Heteromeles arbutifolia. The sequence continues at coordinate 30,798,700 of JANCRC010000006.1, forward strand.
GCAGTGTAGGGGGTGACGCCTTAGCATTGTTGCAGCGTCGTTCTTCCTGTACCTCCCTACACTGCTCAGCTTAAATTTCTGCCTAGTTATTTGCTTGCCTCGCTGTAGGCTTTCCTTGTATGTTTTGGCATCTTTGCACTAGTAATGGATTTCCCAGTTTCCAAAACAAAATAATGGCACTGCCAAGATCTGGTTTTAAACTGCACTGCCTAAATAATATTCAAACCAGCTGCTAAAAATCCACAAGATTCGTAATAGAAAATCACAAAACAACGATCGGCATCGAAGCACTGGATCGGGAGAGAAACAAACTAACAAGGCATGCAAACCAAAACTCCGTCTACCGCTGTCACACGCTCGTATGTAGTACGATCAAATAGAAGCAAAAACCATTCGCAGATTCAAATAAACATAGCCAAGCCGTTTTAAAATGGCAGAGATTGCAGAGACATGAAAGACCATCTGTGAATTAACAGTTGCAGCTAAGAACTATGACACAACAGAAAAAACCGACATGAATGGCCTCAACTACTGCGTACTGACAAACAGAGCTTCAAGATACAAGCTATAGCTCAAAAGACTAATAAATCTGGGAAGAAATGCGGCTTTCCGCTTGTGAAATTATTCCATCAACTGTGAATCGCGCGTAGCGTTTCAATACTCCAAATTGAATAGCCAACTACGAAGCTTAAAACGAAAATTACAATGGCAGAGCTCAAACAGCAGCAGAGCTACATAGTACGTGCAGAATTACGGTATACTAACGGAATCAAGATACAGCAAAGAAAGAAGTGCCGGCAGGAAGACATGTATATCAAATCGCCTCCAGTGAACGCCTTCTTCAAGAATGATGCAGCTTCTCATACACTGAACATGACTATACACCAAACTTCTAAAATACATTCTTGAGGAGCAATACAACTTGTCTAAACGACCATTTCAGACAACCTGACTAAATGATACATTTTTGAGAAATCAACAACATGAAATCTCTGAAGAGAAGTACAAAACTACGTCCAAAAAAATGTACACAAGGGGCACAGAATGTCTCCCTGAAGAGAAAAACAAACCCTAGTCTAAACAACTGTTTCCGTCCCAACCCATTTACAACGCAGCTGCTACTCACGACCCCTAAACCCAAATACAACTCACAGTTACATATTACACACAGAAAGTAACATTCTTTACAGGAAGCGGCTTCAGCGGAAACTGGTTTGTACAAATGTCGCTATGACTAATTACAATTTAGCATGGTGGCTTCTTGTTACAGCGTATCAATGGCTCTATCCTAACTCCCTATAGTGCACAGAGCAGGCAACGACAATTACAACACGCTGAATATGTACAACTAAGCACATTGTACATGACTTTTACAAGCTCGTTGCTAAGCCTAAATCCTAATACAGGCATTGAAACAAAATAAGGGGGGATTACATGTGGACCTAAGACATGAAGTCTACAGTAACACAAAGACATTAAGTTGTTACATGCAGAATGACAAGTCTCCTTTAAATATTTCACTAGTTCGAGGACACTCTTTTCTTTTGCACAGTTGGCAACGCATCCATGTAACACATCTTCCACCATGTGACCAGCACAGGCTGATTCAATCATGAAATGAAGGAGTTGCCCACTCTACTCCCTGGATATGATGGTTAAAAGAAAACCCGCATGTCAATAGACATCAAATAAAATAACTTGCCAAGACACCACTTCATAATCTATTGCGACCACTATAATAGAATAATACAAAGGTCAAGACAAAAAATGAACATAGCAATCAAAGCTAACGGTATCCAATCCATTGTGTAACTAACTTCCCTAGAGGCATGAGACGCATTAGATAACAAGGACACCACACAACTCCCTCCCCAATTAATCTTGCAGTTTGCAGGTCAAAGCTATTCATAGCCAATCATGCCAACATCTTTCTCAACCTTTCAGTTAAGATCAAGCACAGGCTTCACTCCAGAGATAAAATAAATCTAGAAAGGAAAAACAACTTCCACAGTCACAGAGCACAAGAAGTTTTCAAACTATAAATATCACAATCCCAATAAAGCAATTGTCTTGATGAAATTCGGTAGCAAAGTTATTCGACCACGAAGATAATAACCGCAGGAAATGAGTAGCCAAACCCCACAGCTATATCTTCATCGGTATGCTACTAAAAGTTACTAATTGTTTTTAAGCACACAAATATTAATTGTCACAGCTAAATGTTCTGAAGAAAGCAGTATAAAAAAGCAAAGGGGGAACTGATCCTTCCCTCCTATGCACACCAGTAGAACTTACTTCTCCTTCAAGAAGCGACGCTTGCTGGTAGGCGGTAGGCCTGTCGAAGCCCAGAAGAAGAATGCAGATTCACTGTGGGTATCAAAAGCTACAAACAGTAATAGTCAGAATTTATATTCTGCAGTCTCAAAGATCTGCCATAGAAGGTAATGATCTAACTCTGTCACTCAGATGGCAACCGTCTCCTCTTATAATCAACATCCCTTGATCGAGACCGATGATCATCCTCTGGCACAGCTTTGGACCTGCTACGAGGTCTTGAAGAAGACTGACCTCTGTCCCAGTCATCCTCATAACCCCCGTCACGATCTCTCTGCCGATGGTCTCGATAACTTTCTTTTTCTTCCTTGTACCGATGCTCCCTGTGCTCCCCCCTTTCAGACCTTTCATAGTCTTGTTCCCTATCATCACGATGCCTCCTCTCAGAGTTTCCTGACCAGTCACGCTCAGATCCCCTTTCTCTTTCCCTCGAGGCAGCACTTGACCTTGGTCCTTTCTCATTATTTGTGTCACCATATCCATACTCAGAAGCATTATCATCACCACCATAACTTGACTCCCTAGTTCTTCGACCGTGTTCTTCTCCTACCCAGGCCCCCATGCTTGGGTCATTCCACATCCCTGCATGGTGTCCCTCCATTCCAGAAGAACCCATCATCCCCATCCCATTAGTTGCCATTCCCCTGCCAAAGAAAGCTGGGTTTACATGAGGAGCCACCCCGGCAAGTCCCATTGTATTAACACCAGGAAATTGAGGAAGCATTCCAGGAAAAGCAGGACCTGGAAACCCTCCATAACCGCCTCCTCGACCCATATATGTTGGATCAAATCCAGAACCCATCATACCCTGTGGATTCATCATTCCTACAGGGCCACCAAATCCAGGACCTCCAAGGCCCTGTCCATAGCCACCTCCATTAGCACCAGTTCCAACACCAGCAGGATTCCCAACCATGTTCTTCGCACCCATGGCCCCTCCTCTTCCCCTCATTGGTCCTCCACCTCCAGGACCTCTTACTCCCTGTCCACCTCGTCCCCAACCGCCCCTTCCAAAATTCCTACCTCCTGGGTCTCCAGCTTGAAAATTCACACCTCCCCCCCTCCCACCACCATCATTCATGGGCCTTCTTCCTGGTTGCTGAGCCTGAGCCTGACCTTGGGATTTGCTCAAATAAGAAGCTCCCATCTGTTTCAAGGTTTGAGGGGAAGCAAAAGCCACAACACAAGCTCTTCCATTGAAAACATAACCATCCATCCCTTCTTTGCATGCCGTGGCAGCAGCTTGATCATGAAACTCAACCTGACAATAACCTTTGGATTTACCACTGGCCCTCTCGTCAAAAAACTTAATTTCCTTGACCCTCCCATACTGAGATATAACACTTTCAATCTCGGCATCAGTTGTCCACCAATGTAGTTCTCCCACAAACAGCGTGGCCGAACCATTCTCAATTGGTGGTCGGATTTGGTTTTCATTGACCATTGGACGATTAGCATTTATCTTGATACTCATTTGATTGGTCGGTATCTGTGTAGCTCCTGGAGGGCCAGCACTGGCAGGATTCAGAGACGGAGCAAACTCACTATTACCTTTTCCAGTAATATCAGAAGAATCAACACCGACATTTGGGGGCATAGTTGTTGACCCCTGAAACGCCATATGTCTGACTTGAGTATCATGAGTCATCTCCATAACCCTCCCCTTCTGTGATCCAGACGCCCCACTCGCATAACCTGTGGATCCCAGTTCTGGCTCCTTCGCCACTGGTGGTTGATTCTGTTCTGGAAACTGGGCCCCAGCACCAGAATATTTCCCTTGAACTGAAACCCCAGGAATTTTCAGGTCCTGAGAGACACCAGATTGAACTCTTGGTTCAGGAACATCAGTTTTCTGTGCTCGGAGTCCTCCATTGCCCACACCAACAGTTGGGAGTGGTGCCTCGGACCGGTGCATCTGCGTGAAACCCTCTCCAACATTAACATCATTATAGAGATCATCGAACTCATCATCTTCGACCATTGGTTCTTCATCTGCAAGCGCGGAGATGGCTCCACTTCCCTGATACTGAAGCTTATGAGCCCCTCCATATTCCTCATCTTCATAATCTATTTGCTCTTCACCCAACGGATCCATTTAGACCAACCAATATACACCTGATATGGAGTCGAACAATCTCTACCTCTACCTATATAATACATAACGAATAAAAAAAAAACCGCTCTTAGACCCATCAGAGATACGAGACTGCAAACCGGAAACATGGATAGATACAGATCTGAACACAAACAGAACTTAACCAGAGAGAGTAAGAAAAAGGACCCGGAAATATTTCTTCCATCTCATATATACAGCTTGAAAAATGAAGCCTTTCTTCTTCATCAAAAGAAATTACTTAAGCGACTAATCAAATACAAAAAATTACAGACTGCATCATCATCGACCCGAAAACAATAACCCCATCAGAAGATAAATCAAAACCCACTTCGGAAATCACAGATTCCACAACCCAACTTCGTAAAATTTAGAATTACAATAACCCACTTCACGAAATCGCAAGAAAATCAGAAACTCAAATCATAGATGGAAAAAATTAAAAAAATTAATTAATACAACCGTAGATGGAAATCCAGATAACCATAGCAGGAAAAAACAGACAACTAGAGAATACCCAGTTGGGAAATCTCCCAGAAGAAACAGATTCAACCTTAGAGCATAACAAAATTCAATAAAGTGATTAAAGACAGACAATGCAGAGAAGAAAATGGAAACAAAGAATCATGGGACGAGGAGATTGGAACATGCTGTTGGATTCGCAGAGGATGTTGTTGTCTTACTAATAATATCTCTCAGCTAGTACCAAGGCGTCCGACAGAGTCGCAGCAGCTGCGTCCCCCCCCCCCCCTCTCTCTCTCTCTCTCTCTCTCTCTCTCTCTCTCTCAAGCTTTTCTCATGAATACCAACAAGGAACGGGTACGGCCATTCTTCCTCTTCCTCTCTGTGTTTGTATTTTTAATAATATCTTCTACGCATTTTCTTTTCTACAGTGGGATACCTTCCACCATACGATACACACCCATTCGGATCGACTCCAAAGTTTCCAACTTTCCACCTCCTTGACTCCTTCTCCTTCGCCTCTGGTGCTCTCTCTGTAATTTCTGTATTTAACAAATTGTAAAAAGTTGAAGCCTTTGCCTTTGTTTTAATAGTGAAATGTTAAAATGTTTTAACTTAGGTGCATTTCACTGAAATGTTAAAATGCTCATCACATGTTCTCGACCACACAAATCGCATTATCAAAGCCTAGTGCTGCTCATGCCTATTTTATTAAGAAAAACTAATGAAAATGATTTAAAAAGTTTTAGTTTTAATAAAAATTCATGTTATAATTTTTGTTTAATTATTAGTACAAGGCCTATATTAAAGCAGTCCAACTAAAAATAACCCAACTATAATAAATTATGATTTATCGATTTTATTCCTTACTTTTTAAGGTTAAGTTCCAGATTTTAGTCGTTAATGGAGTTCATCGTTGTTTTGCAGGCCTTCTTCTTTTTCTTTGAAACAAAAATATAGATCCTTATTTTATTTTATTTATATTTTGTATTATTTCGTTGAAATGTGGTCGTCATTATTATTCATAGTGTATTTGAGGTAATGTTTTTCAATTTTTCTTCGTCAGTGAAGTTCATCGTTTGTTTCTCCAGAAAATAAATTTGAGATCTGCATGCTATTCAATAATAACGACGGGTCACTGTTTCTGGACTGTAAAAATAAATTATTTCTGGATTTTAAGTAACATTGTTTCTGGAATCTAAGTCACTGTTTCCAGAGACAGTGTTAGTTTTTCCAGAGACAGTGTTAGTTTTTCCAGATACAGTTTTAGTTTTTCCAGAGACAGTGTTAATTTTTTCAGAGACAGCGTTTTTCCAAAGACAGTGTTAGTTTTTCCCGAGACAGTGCTAGTTTTTCCAGAGACAGTGTTAGGTTTTTCCAGAGACATTGTTAATTTTTCCAGAGACAATGTTAGTTTTTCCAGAAACAGTTACGGATTCAAAACATAACGGGTCGCATTGTTTTCTAAAAAAGTGGCAAAAAAATCATACTATTTCCTAGAAATGTTTAACATTAACAGTGTTATGAAAGTTGAACACCATGATTGAAGTCACTTTTCTGTCTCTTTCTCGTCTGCTTTTTCTATTTTCTTTTTCTTTTCCAAATTTTGTAATTGGGGAAGATGGTTCTATCACAGGTAAAGATATATTTTTCTTTCTAGTTTTATGGAGAAATGGGTGCAAGGAATTGGAATTTTGGTTTTTTCCACTTCCATGGAAAATTGATTCAGTTTGAGTGTCCTCCTCCTTGATTCAATTGCACAGCTCTTTTCCTGCTCGTTTCTTTTTAATTGTACTTTTGGAGATTGGATTCAATAATTTGGGATTTTTTTCTTCTCAAAGTCTGGTTATTCTCCAAATCTGAATCTAATTTGGACAAGGAAATTCAAAAACTGATATATGCACCAAGAATGAAGGAAGAAAAACCCAGAAAACGAAACGATGATCGACGCTCTGCTTGGAGCTGATGTGAGTTTTCTCCTTAATGAGAACAAACAAGTTTCAGACCTGCGCCTCCTTGTTTGGGTAATTTTGGAAACTTATCTTTGTTTCTGTTGGGCTCTGTAATTTAGCCCATGTAGAATTGGAGGCCTCTATCTTTATGATTAATTTTGAGGTGCTTTTGGTTAAAGAAAACTATAGGGTGGTTTTTTATTAAAATAATCTTGGTCTAAGCCCTTTTCATTAAAGCTCTCATTTTATTATTGGATTTTTTTAGTTTTATATTTATAAATTTATTGAATTTAAGTTATCTAACGGCTAAGATTGAATATGTTTAAATTTAATGGTAAAAAATAAAATTTAACGGTTCAAATTTAAATTCAATGGCTAAAATACTTGAAAAAAAATTATTTCATGTGTTTTATATTCTTTTAAAGTGTTCCACGAGTTTCGTGGTGTCTATTTAGTGATTTTTCAATATTTATCGATATATAAATATTTTTAGGTTAGAATTTACAAAAAATTAAATTAGGATAGTTTACCTTCTTTTCTTTTTTTTTTTTGAAAATTAATTTAGGAAAAAAATTATCCTAAATTTATTCTTTAATAATCTCAGGCTTAAAAATTTAACCTGATATAGAAGGATTGGAGCAGAAAAACTGTTTCTCGGTTAAAACCTAAATTTTGTGGATTAAAATTTTGAAAATTTTAATCTAAAGGTTGAAGATTGTCTGATAGAAACTCTTTTCCTGAATATAGAAAATATGGATTGCAAATTGATTTTTTCTTACGTGTATTTGACAATTTCTCTAATTTTCCTACCAAAAATTTGTGTTTTCTCGTTTACTGTTAGCTTTTGTTTTATTTTATTGGTGAGTTTTGAGGAGTGGAGAGTGATGTGCAGATAATTTGGAGAGAATGTAAACTGACATTTTACCAAACTCGTATCATGTCCTCTAATCCTTTCCTTCCTTGGTTACGAAGGAGAAACGACAACACCAAGTCACATCCCGTGTACCCATATATGATATTACTTTTGACGGTGCCATTTAGGATACAGTCACGTCAACGTCCCAGTTGCATTTGCATATAAGCACTGTTTTAAAAATTTATGTCTAGCGTCGTTTAAAAATTAAGAAATGACATCTAGACCTACTGAAGCCCCCCGTCTAGCCCGTCCAGACCCGCTTAGACACCCGCATAAGTTATGACTCACTTAAACAGAAAATAGATAACTTTCATTTTGTATTTAATTTTTTCAATAAATGGTAAGAGACTTGTTGAATACTACACACATTATACACTTGTTCCCCATGTTTTCATTATGTTCCAATAGCTCTCGTTTGGATGTGCTTTTAAAATTAATGTAATCGTTTTTGGAACCAATCCTTAGTAAAAATGCAAGTAAATTCTGAAAATACACTTAAAGTGCTTCATGGGAGAAGCACATAACTGGTGCTTCTTACAAAAAACACTTTAAGTGCTTTTGGAACCAAAAAACATTTTCTCTAAAAGCATTTTCAGTCATTTTAAAAGCACATCCAAACGAGCCCTATATCATTCTATTTTGTAGTTTATGATGAAATCATATATATTTTAAGTATAAACAGACACTTATTTACACAAAATATAATAGATTTAATTAAATCCGCCTAAACTCCACCTAGCCCCCTGGGCCCCAACCCGTCGTCTGACGTCTTTTAAAAACCTTGCATATAAATTTCTCTCAAGTTCTAGACAAGGTATTTCGAAAAGAAAAAACGAAATGCCTGTTGCCGTAGCAGAGGTTGCTTGGAGTTTATACATATAGATTTCTTCAACGTGAACATCGTTTAACAAAAGGAAATTATACACAATCTGTAACATCTGTCTTGTAATCGAAATATATTCAGCTCGAATTAGAAATTATTGTGCTACCACAAATCCATTCCAAAAGAATCGAACTGCCAACCCGAAATGCACTACGCTGTTATATATCGCTCGAGAAAAAATTTCAAGGGCTAATGATCTTAAACAAACTCTTATCTAAGCTGAACATCAAAACTGCACCTGAGCCGATTCACGATTCATATCTGATCCTCCAGGGCCCTTGGACATGCGAAAACTGCAAAGGCTATTTCCGTTCTGCTTCTGAGAGACCTATTGCCACCTAAAGAAATAATCATTACAGAAAGAAAACCCCATTTCTCTTACAAATTTAACTGAGTAACTATATTTTACACCGCCTCTAGCAGCACATGCATAGAGATGATACCGTGAAAATTCAAGGGAGTAAAATTACTGAGCAGGCGGAGGTGGAATTGACAGGGAATTCCAATTTGAATCAGGAATTGCCAGCAAATGATCCAGCCAAAATCGATATCTGAATCAATACATCCCCTTGAAAACAGGATTTGTTCTGCATATGCTTGCACCGTATTCCTCATACTCTTCTTTTGTATGGCAAGCCTGCACAGATATGAACATCTCAATACACAATACGAATTTAGCAACGGAAGAATGATAAAATTTTGGCACTTCAAAATTTAAGCATAAAATAAGGTGAAAGCTCAACATTAATGCCGAGGTTGCAGAAACATCAAAAACTGTGTCTGTATTTTTGGAGAGGAGATGATCGAGTGATTAGTTAAGTTCCCCTTGATGCCATTCGATTTCTGAACAATTAAGACTCAACGTATTATAGAAGACAATGGGACAAAACCCTTGATCTCACAGAGAAGATGCAAAGGTCTAGCAACATTAGGAGTTGTCCAAGTGAAAGCAAACACTGAATATAGCATACTGTTTCTACACAAAAATTAGACCAAGCTCTCTTTTGATCCCAAATGTCAAATTATTTGGACTCCAAACAGGTGCTTTATACTAACAAGACAACACTTGTTTCAAACTCAGTTTAACTCGCAGAACTATACTGCACAGTGACTCAATAAAACTTTATCATAAATTTGCAGGATATTGTTAAAATCCCCATATCACAAAAACATTGATGTAATGGCTTCAAGCCCCATGGCAACTTAAAGGTTCTTTGAGGGTTTCAAGATATAGGGATAAAGTCAGAGACAAACAAAATATGATTGTCAGCCTGCATTAACAAAAACCTTTAAATAGCTCCAACACATGATTCAAAGCAAAAGAAGATATGCAAGTTTCTACACAAATAGCTCCAATATATAGAAAAAGGTGGAATATGAGAAGACTGCAATAGTTGTCATGCCCTCAGATTAGGAGAATAAACTCATACCGCAAAGAATTCAGGTGTGGATGCAAGTACTGAGCCGCCAAACCAAACTGCAAATCTCTGGATGGGATGGCTAACTACATTCACTTCCACTGGATGTGACTGCGGGCACAAACAAAAATGAAAATCAAACTCTGGTATTGTAAATAAGCTGCATATGCTTACTAGTTTATATAAATACACATTGCACACACTTCTAAATAAAAATGCTTACTTTTACTTCTCCACCAACTCGAGCTTCAGATGCAAGAAGCCGGGCATCCACAATCTTCTTTATATCCCGTTGCAACCTCCTATGGAAGTCCTTGAACATGGTTGAGCCTCCAGACAACACTATATTCTGAGAATAACAATAACAATAATGAGACCAAATCCCTAAGTTGCATAAAGAAATATTTAGTAAATAACGAAGATCACTAATTTACTATACATGAGAGCATAATACAATAGCCCTTGGAGAATTTACATAAGGGGAAAAAAAAGATTTTCAAGGGACTAGGTCCAAACCTTAGAGCTAAAAAAAATTCAAACACCAAACCATGAACATAGGAGAAAATCAATGCTAAAGTTTAAAGAGAAAAACTCAGAACGAAGGACTGTAAAGTTATATGACATTTGTAGAAAACAATACCTAGTAAGGCGTAACTGAAAAACAAAATTCAACCTCAGTTTAAACAAAGAACCCATTCAGTAATGGTTTCTGAACTTCATTACAAGGCCTAAGCACCACAGTGGAGCCGCACAGCATATTGATTCATATTGCTTCAATTACAGATGTAAAATACATCTAATCTATGAAGAATTTCAAGGCCTACTTCACCTTATACAAAGACCTCCTAGTGTCAATTGGAGCAGACTGAATACACTTGTCAATTACAGTGGGTAAGGGAGTGGTGAAGTCGGTGCTATAAATCTCAGGATTGAAGAAAACCTATTAAAGCATTCAAGACAAATTAGCAGAGAAAAGGTTAGTACCAAACAGAGATTTAGAAGAAAAATAGAAAAAGGAAACATTTTAGGAGAGGAGGAGAGGAAGTAAACCTCTGGGCCAAGAAATCGTTCATAGCCAATGTCACAAGAGTAGGGCGCCCCTGTTTTTGGTTTAATGCCTCTCCATTGCTTAATATACTTGGATGGTTCTTTATCGTGCTTATTAAACTCCTGCAATCATTGGAGAAACAAGAGTTTGTCATCAAACAATCTCCAAATTGAAAAATAAACTCACAAAAATGAATGTAACATAAGGAGTTGTTACAGCAGGTATAACAAAAATTACACCAAATTGTACCAAGGTCTTCAAAACTAAAATGATCATGGAAATAAAGTTGACCTTAACAATATCAGAACTAGTATAGCAATACATTTCCTTCACTCTGCGAGCTACATCAAAGGAGTCATCTGGTGGCACATTCTCTCCTCTTTCCTGCATATAATGCAAGCAGCATAAGCGCACAAACAATTCATCTGTAAATCTTAGAAATAAGTACTCTATATAAGCCGTAATTCATAAAATTTCGTGAAAGTTCATACACTATTGTCTGGTTCCAAACACTAACCCTAGCTTACCATTTTTTATGATCACAACAAGGGGAATATGAATACAACTAGCAAGAATGGAATCCCATAAGGGGAAAAAACAATTAAAGTTATTAGTGAGAATGGAAGACAGCATACCCGCATAAGCTGCTGGACGAAGAGAGTGACATCTTTCCCGGCAATAGGAACTGACTTGATGCTGCTCCCAATAACATAACCTTCTGCAACAGGAACAATATGAGTTGCCCCATCTCCAACATCTACTACAACCCCTGTCATCTCACACTAAGAAAATTGTAGGTCAATCAAAGAGGAAACGATCAAGGGATATCAAAACAATAACAACACGCATTACTAAGCACTTTGGGTAACACAACTCCTAACTCGACAAATTAGAATAAAAATCTCAAATTTTCGATACCAACCTTGGAGGTAGTGTAACCAGCTGCAAGAGCAAGTACCGAATTCACGGCAATGTAAAGGCCAGGAACATTGAAAGTTTCGAACATGATTTCACCCGTATACTCCCGGCTCTCCGGGGCAGTAAGCGGACTCTCAGTTAAAAGAAAATAATGGTCTTCAGGATCACAACGCAAGTAGTTAAATATACTTTGCTGCCAGAACCGCTCCATTGAATCCCAATTCTCGACTTGGCCCTGTCGAACGGGATAGCTTAGATTGTAAGTTGTACTAGATCGAGATCTTTCCAGCGCCTCATCCCCAATAAAGAAATCAAGATCAGCCATCACGCCAGCATTGTGCTGCGCTATCCAGCCGGAATTGGAGGAGGTTCTGGACGGGTTCAAAAACGATTCGTTTAATGCAACTACAGTCGGAACAGTGTAACATGGCTCGACATTTCCCGCGAAACCCATTTTAGTATACCTACAGACATGGATGCAAATGCACATATTAGAGCATAATCTCTTGGGAATTTTAACAAACAGGTGGGGACCAATACTTGCAACCCGAATTTCAATAGAAAAACGTCAGTTGGGGCATTTCATCGAGCAGTTTGCGTGCGTAATTACGTACCCACTTCCATTGTCGATGACTACAGCTGGGCGAGAGGCCGGGTCCATGAGAGAAAGCTTGGAACTTGTATTGGCTTTGATTATTACGGAGGTGGATCTGCAGCTGAGATCCGATAGAGGGTGCGAGGCAAATGATCATGGCTTTGTAGAGCGCGAGAAAGGAGAGCGCGGAGACGAAGTGGAAGCTGATAGTGCTGATGATGGTGACGCAGACTTGGATCGGAAGCGAAAGCGGCGGCTCAACGAACAGCTCGGTAGCTCGCAGCAGTTGGTGATTGCGATTGCTGCTCCACCCATTTCAACGACGGACGCAGAAGCTGAAGATTTCAATGGCGGCAGCTCTCATCCACTGCATCACCATCATTGGAGCTTCTGCAAATTTTCTCCGATTCGATGCTTTTATTGGCAATCAAACAACGGCGACCGCCGACCCCCACTCGCTTTCTCTTCTGGGGCTTGTCTTTTTGGCTAGTTACGCTTTGTCGTTTGATTTTAAAATACGACTTTGTTTTGGGCCGTTGGATTTGTTTCCTGATGGGATGGAGCGACGGGTCAGATTTTGCCTCCGGGCGGAAGCCAGTTATGGGGCCCGTGGAATTGTTGTAGTGTGGCGAAATGGTAATGTCGGTAGTTTGTTTGTATCACAAAATATTTAGAATCTTTTGATACATAACTAAAAGGGGTAAAATAGTAATTTTATATATAATGCGAACATTCTATTTTTCTTCTTCTCTTCCGCTAGTTCACTTCGTACAATTTTGTCTAAATTAGCCATAGAAGTCTAATTAGCAACTGCAAAATATTGGCTCTGCGCCCAGTTTACCAAAATGAAATTAACGATTCTTACTACAATTAGTTTTGCACTTCAAGTGCTTTAATTGACACACCCCGACCTGGAAATCAGGGCGTGTTGGTCATCACTAACGTGACGTAACCATAACGCATTGCGGAAGCGATAAGATAAGAGAATTATGAAAGACTAAAAGCCGAATACTAGCAGTACCATCCAAATGACATGCTAGCGAGAGTTTAAGTGTGAAATACACATAATCAGAGCATAAGATTCTAAATGCAGTCAAGTAGGACAATTACTAAATTACAACACCCGAAGGTGAGTCCTACATGTGTGAAGTCCGTCAGAATAGCCGTGGGGATCCTCGTGAGCCACCAAACACTTCTAACTATAACCTGGAGGGGCGTAAAACAAGGTGAGTGGGTCAGTAAAACAAAGCTTTCAAAACATTTCCTTTATCAACATATATAACCCCTCACTGTAAAACCTGTATACTTTCCCAGAAAATAGCATATAGCATATATATCTCAACATTTTCTCAAATCATCGTTCAAAATCAATAGTATGAAAGTATGCCATGCCATATGCATCAAAACATAGTGAGGATATGCAAATATATATCAGGTAGAATAATAAATCAGCCGGAGACCCTGCAGTGGTCCTATACGGCTAATCATATAGCTCAATACCTATGCCTGCACACGAGTCGGAACCACAAAAGTGGTCTGTACGACAGGACTTGGTGTAATAATACGCTCTAGTGCAACTCTCATCAAACAGCTGTGCGACGTATCGCAGGTCACCTACGAGTCGGAACCACAAAAGTGGTCTGTACGACAGGACTTACACCTACTTGGATCCAAGGGAGCGTGCAGTGTGGGAGGTGAATATCAACATAAGCACTAACACCGGTGGTGCAGGTTATGAGCTCTCATCACAAATCACATCATCAACACAATATAACTCACCTGATACTTACATGTGCATCCACCGCATCATTTCATACATATGCATCATATATCAATTCATATAATTCATATCAATTCTATGCATAGCATTTTAAAACATACTTTCAATTAAATTCGATTTCTGGGAAAATCAGTAAGTATATAGGTATATAAAGAAATCAACTGCCCACTCACTGGTATGTCGAAGGGTCGTAACCCCCGTGACGCCTTTGATTGCGCTCGTCCTCGGGATAGGTCTCACCTATATGCGAAACAATTATAATAACGTTATTTAGAGCACATAACTAATAATACGAAATAACTTCTCATACGATGCTGAATTGGGGTGTTTGAATATACCAACATGATCTACACAACATCACAAACATCCCCATATTTTTAAAATAATTTTTGGACTAGCCACGCGTCCCCACACGCCGGGAATGGCACGGACCCATGCACCCCCACGCGCGGTCACGTGCCAGGCACACTAACGGCAGACCAAACGGCGTCAGGAATATTCCATGGAATATTTCGTTAACTGCTAACGGCATCCGTTAGATTTAACTGACGGCGTCAGGAATATTCCGTCCAAACTGACGGAATATTTCGTCATCTTCTCCGGCGACTCGCCGGCCGCCGGTGAGTTCGCCGGTTTCTGGGTAACTTTCCAACTATGGTTTCTCACTCATTTTTCATCCATTTTTCATGAAATTGGTACCAAAATGAAGCTCTAAGCATGTAGAACACATCTAAACAAGTTTCAAGGCTTGAAAACTACTAGATTTTACCTGAGAAAGCTCGATAGCTCGGCAAACTTTAAAAACCTTCGATCTCGGTCCTCCGACGTCCAAACTCTACCAACGAAGTACCCCGAGACTCATGAGGACATTCTTAAGCTCACTGTGAGCTTGAAATTCCCTGAAATGCAAGGTTTTACGTGTGCATGAACAGTGCACATTTTCGGGGTTAGGGTTTCACGTCTAATTTGAGGGTTAAAAGTTTCAAATTTGGTACCAAAATGTTCATAAGGTTGTAAGGATCAAGAATCTTACCTTTTTGACGTCGATCTGTGAAGGAATGGACGAGTTCTAACTCCGTCCGTACGTGCACAGTGCATGGGAATGAATAAACCGAGAGGGAGAGAGAGAGAGAGAGTGCTCACGGGAGAGAGAGAGAGTGAGGGTAGTTTAGGTGTGTGTGGTCTACAATAATCCTAACCACACAAAAAAATAATACCATAAGTTCCCATAATTTTCCAAAACTTAGGAATATGACATAAAAACCAAATATAAATGTCACACACCTTAGCAACTTTTAGGGCAATTCCGTCATTTCACGTCCTCAATAAAATAATTCCGAGACGGGCTGTGACAATCTACCCTCCTTATAGAATTTCGTCCTTGAAATTCACACAACCAATCAAACCACTAATACTCATAGAACAACCTCGGATACATCTCTTTCATTCGATCTTCAGTCTCCCAAGTAGCTTCTTCCACCTAGTGGTTCCTCCACAATACTTTCACCAAGCTCACTGTCTTATTCCTTAAAACCTTGTCTTTCCAATCCAAGATAGTCACTAGTTCCTCATCATACGTCAAATCCGGATTAATCTCCAAAGGTTGAGGAGGAATCACATGTGAAGGATCTGAAACATAATGTCGAAGCATCGAGACATGAAACACATTATGCACCTTGGATAACTCTGGAGGCAACTCTAATCTGTAGGCAACTTCACCAATCTTTTCTGTAATTACATAAGGTTCTATGTACCTAGGACTTAACTTGCCTCTCTTTCCAAATCGAACCACACCTCTCTAAGGTGATAATTTCGAAAATACCAAATCACCCACATTATAAACTCGATCAGTGGCATGTCTATCCGCCAAACTCTTTTGTCGATCTTGGGCCGCCTTCAGGTTAGACTTAATCACCTGAACATTCTGAGTAGTCTCCTCCACTATCTCAGGGCCCACCAAAGCTCGTTCACCTACCTCTGACCAACACAAAGGTGTACGACAAGATCTACCATAAAGTGCCTCAAAAGGTGCCATACCAATACTCGAATGAAAACTATTATTGTAGGCAAATTCCATCAAATCCAAGCAATCATGCCAAGAATCACCAAACTGCAACACTGAAGATATTAGCAAATCTTCCAATGTCTGAATGGTCCTCTCAGATTGACCATCTGTTTGAGGATGATAAGCAATGCTGCAAAACAATCTCGTACCAAGAGCTTCTTGAAAAGCCACCCAAAACTTAGAAGTAAATCTTGGGTCTCGATCAGAAATAATACTCACTAGAACTCCATGATACTTCACAATCATCCTAATGAACAATTTAGCCAACTTGTTCAGAGGATACTTCTCCCTCACTGGAATGAAGTGCGCTGACTTGGTAAGTCGATCTACGACCACCCAAACACCATCAAACCCATTTTGCGTACGCGGAAGCTTATACACAAAATCCATAGTGATATTTTCCCACTTCCACAGAGGAACGGGAAGCGGCTGCATCAACCCAAACGGCTTTTTCCTTTCTGCTTTAACCTGTTGACAGATGATACACTTACTTACATATTCTGCAATCTCCCTTTTCATACCCGGCCAATAATAAAATGGTCGAATGGTATGATACATCTTAGTTCCTCCTGGATGCATGGCATAAGCCGAACAATGTGCTTCATCCAAAATTTCCTTCTTTAATTCCTCATTATTAGGCACATACATCCTATTCTCTTGCATAAGCATACCGTCTGATTCCCTGATTCTGAAATCTTTCTTCTTACCTCTCTCAATAGCCTCAATTATCTCATGAGATGCATCATCATTCACCTGGGCTTCACGCACACGATCAACCAAAATTAGCCTGACTTGGAAACTGGCAATAAATGTTTCCCTTCGATCTTCCATTTCCAACTTCACTCCAGTAGACCTCAAATCTGCAAGAAGAGGAACACGACAAGCATACAAAGCATTAAGTCGGCCTTAAGGTTTCATACTCAGTGCATCAGCTATAACATTTGCACGACCAGGATGATACTCAATCGTGCAGTCATAATCACTTAGTAACTCCAACCATCTTCGCTGACGAAGATTAAGATCATGTTGAGTAAAAAGATACTAAAGACTCTTATGATCTGTAAAGATCTTACATTACTCACCATAGAGATAATGCCTCCAAATCTTCAAAGTAAAGACAATAGCTGCTAACTCAAGGTCGTGAGTAGGATAATTCCTTTCATGAATCTTCAATTGCCGAGAAACATAGGTAATCACTCGATTATGCTGCATCAAAACACATCCCAAACCATTCAATGAAACATCACTGTAGATCTCAAAATTGCCACTATCATCAGGAAGTACCAATAGAGGTGCATGAGTGAGACAATACTTCAACCGCTGGAAACTTTGCTCACAATTATCATCCCACTCGAACTTAACATCCTTCCTGGTTAACCTCGTCAGTGGTAAAGCAATCATAGAAAAATCTTGAACGAATCGTCGATAGTACCCTGCTAGACCAAGGAAACTCCGTACCTCAATGACGGTTCGTGGTTGCTCCTAATTCTCCACTGCTGCAATCTTTTGACAATCTACTTGAATTCCTTGTGCCGATACAACATGCCCCAAAAATGCCACTTGATTCAACCAAAACTGGCATTTACTAAACTTGGCATACAAACAATGCTGCCTCAATTTCTCTAACACCAAATGAAGATGTCGAATATGCTCTGTTTTCGATTTAGAATATACCAGAATATCATCAATAAAAACAATGACAAACCTATCAAGATATTGCCGGAATACTTCATTCATCAACCTCATAAAAGCTGCTGGTGCATTAGTCAATCCAAATGGCATCACCAAAAACTCATAATGTCCATAACGAGTCCTAAAAGCCGTTTTAGGGACATCCTCATCTTTAATCTTCAACTGATAGTAGCCTGATCTCAAATCAATCTTAAAGAATACACATGCACCCTTAAGCTGATCAAATAAATCATCAATACGAGGCAGTGGATAATGGTTTTTAATCGTTACCCGATTTAGCTGCCTCTAATCAATACATAATCTCAGAGTTCCATCTTTCTTTCTCACAAACAATATTGGGGCTCCCCCAGGTGAAGTACTAGGTTGAATAAAACCTTTATCAATTAATTCCTGCAACTGAACTTTCAACTCTCTCAATTCAGCCGGAGCCATTCTATATGGAGTCAAAAATATAAGATTCGTACCTAGAATCAAATCAATAGAAAACTCCACACCTCTGTCTGGCGGCAATCTAGGTAAATCATCAGGAAATACATCAGGATAATGCCTGACTACACCAACTTCCTCCACACTACTAGGAGTAACATCATTTAACACCACATGTGCTAAGTATCCCTGACAACCTTTCGATAACAACTTCTTTGCCTTCATGGCAGAAATAACACCATGCCTCACCCCACTTCTCTCACCCACAAACATAACCTCAGGTAGTCCAGGACGATGAAAAGTGACTGATTTCCCGTAACAATCTATATGGGCACGATTATAATGCAACCAATCTGCCCCTAAAATCACATCAAAATCCACAATATATAACGGGATAAGATTAGCTGGCATAGCTACATCTTCTATCATCACTGGACACCCTGGATAAACACTATCAACATGACATTTGTCCCCTCTAAGCATAGCAAACTCTAAATCAAACCCTAGAGGTGTAGGATGAGGTTGTGTCATTTGAGCAAATGTATGAGAAATCACAGAGTGCGTAGCACCACAATCAATCAAAACTCTAGCAAAGTGACCAAGGATGTTTAACGTACCCATAATCAAATTCGGATGGTTCTGAGCATCTTGCAGTGAGATGTTGTTAACACGTCCCTGGGTTGGCTGTCGTCTTCCACGACCTCTGTTACTTTGATTACCTCGCCCCTGAGAACTACGTCCCTGTCCTGCCTGGCTAGACTGCCTAGATAGTCCTGCACTGCTAGCAGCAACCTCTCCCTGCTGGGACTGACCTCCCTGATACCACTAAGATCCGCTAGCTGGCATAGAAGGATAAGAAGTATAACCTCCAGGATTTTGGGAATATCCACCCTGAAAATAAGGATCCTGGGAATACTGATACTGCCCTGAAGCATAGGGAGCGGCATCGCCCTGATAGTGGTAAGCAGCACCACCCTGACTCATCTGACCATAACTGCTTGCTCTGGGATTCTGCTGAATTAGCGCTTGATGAGGCATAACAAACTGCTGAGGCCGCTGCTGACTCTGGGGACATTGTGCAGCTCTATGTCCTGTCTGTCCATATGTGTAGCAAGCACCGCTACTTCTCCTGCACTCCCCATAATGTCTGGAATTACAACAGCGGCATAATAGAGGACCTGAACCACCAGCACCACCAAAATCTCTCTGCCTCTGAAACCTGGGTCCACCAGTAAATCTTCCACCTCTCCTCGGGCCCGTAACACTAAATCCTCCACCAGAAGAACTCGAGCACACTCCACTTTTCTTGAAATTCTAGGTCGAGGGTCCCGAAGTCAAAGTACCTTTACCCCTATCATCTCTTCTCTGATTATCACCATTCTTATCTTCATCTTCTTCACTTTCACTAGGCAGATTTTTGGAGTCCTCAATCCGAATGAAAATCTTAGAAAACTCATGATAAGTGGTGCAAGGAATAGCATTGGCAAGTGTCCGCCATTTCTTCTTTGTTCCCAACTTAAAGCGACGAAGCATTTCCACCTGATTAGTAGCCACTTTTGGATCATAGCGAGATAAGTCTGTAAACTTCCTATAGTACTCATTCGCCGACATTTTCTTTTGCTTCAACTGAGTGAACCCTTGCTTCTTACGATCAATATACTCTGGAGGAATGAATCTTCTCTTAAATGTCTCCTTAAATGTTTCCCAATCAGCTACTGCTTCAGGTGTCATAAATTTAGTCTCATTCTCCCACCAACTTGCAGGTTCTCCTCCTAGAAATCACATAGTAGTCTCAACCCATCTACTAGCAGGAAGATTCCCCTGACTCTGCATTACCTGATAGGTCTTCTCAATACGGTCTAACCACTTTTCTGCCCCTTCATGACCTTCATTACCAAAGAAATGCTCCAATTTCAGATTATAAACAGTCTCCAGGGGTGTTCTCTGAGGAGAGCGAAATGAAGTTTGAAAGGCATGGGCTATGGTTTCCCCTAACTGAGCTACATTAGGGAAACTGGGCTCAGAAGAAGAACGTGGATCCCTACGAGGCGGCATAGTTCTGACAGTAGACACCAAAGATTATCAGAAAATTCATAATTTATACAGGACTGCAAACTTAAGCTCTGATACCAAACTGACACACCCCGACCTGGAAATCTGGGCGTGTTGGCCATCACTAACGTGACGTAACCATAACGCATTGCGAAAGCGATAAGATAAGAGAATTATGAAAGACTAAAAGCCGAATACTAGCAGTATCATCCAAATGACATGTTAGCGAGAGTTTAAGTGTGAAATACACATAATCAGAGTATAAGATTCTAAATGCAATCAAGTAAGACAATTACTAAATTACAACACCCGAATGTGACTCCTACATGTGTGAAGTCCGTCAGAATAGCCGTGGGGATCCTCGTAAGCCACCAAACACTTCTAACTATAACCTGTAGGGGCGTAAAACAAGGTAAATGGGTCAGTAAAACAAAGCTTTCAAAACATTTCCTTTATCAACATATATAACCCTTCACTGTAAAACCTGTATATTTTCCCAGAAAATAGCATATAGCATATATATCTCAACATTTTCTCAAATCATCGTTCAAAATCAATAGTATGAAAGTATGCCATGCCATATGCATCAAAACATAGTGAGGATATGCAAATATATATCAGGTAGAATAATAAATCAACCGGAGACCCTGCAGTGGTCCTGTACGGCTAATCATATAGCTCAATACCTATGCCTGCACACGAGTCGGAACCACAAAAGTGGTCTGTACGACAGGACTTGGTGTAATAATACGCTCTAGTGCAACTCTTATCAAACAGCTGTGCGGCGTATCGCAGGTCACCTACGAGTCGGAACCACAAAAGTGGTCTGTACGACAGGACTTACACCTATTTGGATCCAAAGGAGCGTGCGGTGCGGGAGGTGAATATCAACATAAGCACTAACACCGGTGGTGCAGGTTATGAGCTCTCATCACAAATCACATCATCAACACAATATAACTCACCTGATATTTACCTGTGCGTCCACCGCATCATTTCATACATATGCATCATATATCAATTCATATAATTTATATCAATTCTATGCATGGCATTTTAAAACATACTTTCAATTAAATTCGATTTCTGGGAAAATCAGTAAGTATATAGGTATATAAAGAAAGCAACTACCCACTTACTGGTATGTCGAAGGGTCGTAACCCCCGTGACGCCTTTGATTGCGCTCGTCCTTGGGATAGGTCTCACCTATATGCGAAACAACTATAATAACGTTATTTAGAGCACATAACTAACAATACGAAATAACTTCTCTTACGATGCTCAATTGGGGTGTTTGAATATGCCAACGTGATCTACACAACCTCACAAACATCCCCATATTTTTAAAATAATTTTTGGACTAGCCACGCGTCCCCACGCGCCGGGAATGGCACGGACCCACGCGCCCCCGCCCGCGGTCACATGCTAGGCACACTAACGGTAGACCGAACGGCGTCAGGAATATTCCGTTAACTGCTAACGGCATCCGTTAGATTTAACTGACGGCGTCAAGAATATTCCGTCCAAACTGACGGAATATTCCGTCATCTTCTCCAGCGACTCGCCGGCCGCCGGTGAGTTCGCCGGTTTCTGGGTAACTTTCCAACTATGGTTTCTCACTCATTTTTTATCCATTTTTCATGAAATTGGTACCAAAATGAAGCTCTAAGCATGTATAACACATCTAAACAAGTTTCAAGGCTTGAAAACCACTAGATTTTACCTTAGAAAGCTCGATAGCTCAGCAAACTTTAAAAACCTTCGATCTCGGTCCTCCGACGTCCAAACTCTACCAACGAAGTACCCCGAGACTCGTGAGGACCTTTTTAAGCTCACTGTGAGCTTGAAATTCCCTGAAATGCAAGGTTTTACGTGTGCATGAATAGTGCACATTTTCGGGGTTAGGGTTTCACGTCCAATCCGAGGGTTAAAAGTTTCAAATTGGGTACCAAAATGTTCATAAGGTTGCAAGGATCAAGAATCTTACCTTTTTGACGTCGATCTGTGAAGGAATGGACGAGTTCCAACTCCGTCTGTACGTGCACAGTGCACGGGAAAGAATAAACCGCGAGGGAGAAAGAGAGAGTGCTCACGGGAGAGAAAGAGAGAGTGAGGCTAGTTTAGGTGTGTGTGGTCTACAATAATCCTAACCACACAAAAAAATAATACCATAAGTTCGCATAATTTTCCAAAACTTAGGAATATGACATAAAAACCAAATATAAATGTCACACACCTTAGCAACCTTTAGGGCAATTCCGTCAGTTCACGTCCTCAATAAAATAATTCCGAGACGGGCTGTGACATTAATAAAGTTAACACCATCTACAAAAAATATGCAATAGACTTGCACCTAGTGCCAAAATCAATAAAACCTATCAAATTTATAGTTCTGCATCATATAATCCCATTAAAAGAACAACTTAATCTCAACACCAAAGGTTTTCATTAACAGTAGGAAAGACCCTTCAACACATCATAGTTACACTCTCCATGGTCTTGCTTTTTCGGCAACACGTTGGGGTTGTGATGCCATTTCATTAGCCTTCCTTGTGACTTGATTCATACGACCGCCTCGGATCACCTATTTCAATTCAACATGAAAGCATCAAAAATGTTAGCAAACCCAAAATACCTTCGATATTTTGTAGCAATTTGTTTGATTTCACTGTTTATTCTCCATATCTTTTCTCATATTGTAACCCTAGGATGCCCAATTCTTTATGGCTTGCTTTCCCCTGCTTCCCTGTATACCTAACAACGATTAGGTTTGGTTGTGGTGTATGATTACCTTTTTGCCCTCAAACCATTAGCATGTGCCGAGCATGTGACCAAATTGGATGGAAAATTCTAAGATATAACGGAATGGTGTAAATTGGTGAATTACACAAGTTCAGGGGGTAATTGGCTAAAATTAAAGTTCAGGGGGTAAATCGGCGAATACCTCTAACTAAAAAAATATTAGGAAACAAGGTGGGCATTTAAGTAATTTCACATAAACAAATTTTTGTTGTTTTGTTTTTTGAACCTCACAGCCATGTCACCTTATCACTACCCTCTAAAACAAATCTCTCTCTTTGTATCTCCTTAACTGCCAACCCCTTTTTCTTTGGGTGCTGCCAACCCCGTTTAAATCAAGTTACTAATCCGTCACTTAGTACTACGGTCTAGTGATATATCTCTTAACTTATAAGTGAGAGGTCTTATATTCGATTTTCACCAAAGGTGAGTTTGAACCACATTATTGCTAGGTCATTGTAAGGCTAAACTCACCCTCTCTCTCTCTTAGTGTAGATTTATCGTTTGTTAAAATAATAATAATAATAACCCCTCCCATAAAAAAAATATTAAAAAACAATATTTGAGAAAAATAAAATTTATATTTCTCATACACAGAGAGTGTGTGGCCTTTCCTAGTTTCAATTAATATAAATAATCACCCTCCTTAAGATGAGCAAGGAGCTATATATCTATATAATATACTAATTTACAAATATATTATGACAAAAACTTAAAAATATATAAATTAGTTTACCTTTTTGTAAATATATATTGAATAGCATTCATATATTTTATATTAAATTGTTTTGCATGTATTGTTTTATTATTACTATTTTAAATAGGGTTTTTATCACAAACGGTCCCTGAAATTGACCCCATCAATCATGATGGTCCCTGAAATTGAAAATCGATCAATGTAGTCCCTGAATTTTAACCCCGTGAATCAATGTAGTCCTTCCGTTAGTGTTCCTTCCAAATCGGGTTTTTTTTTTTTTTTTTTTTTTTTTTTTTCCCTTCTTCTTCTTACGGGGTTTGGCTCTTTTTATTTTTTATTTTTATTTCTTCTTCTTCTTCTTCTTCTTCCTCATCCTCATCATTCTTCTTCTTCTGGGTTGCAGGGGGTTGAGTTTTGGGGGGGAAGGGGGGACGAACTGGGTTCCCTTTTTTTTTTTCTTCTTCTTCTTCCTCTTCCTCCTCCTTCTTCTTCTTCTTCTTCTTCTTCTTCTTCTTCTTCCTCTTCTTCTTCTTCCTCCTCCTTCTTCTTCTTCTAGGTTGCAGGGGGTTGGGTTGGGGGGGGGGGGACGAACTAGATTCGGTTTTTTTTTTCTTTTTTTATTCTTCTTCCTTCTTCTTCTTCTTCTTTTTCTTCTTCTTCTTCTGGGTTGGGGGCGCGGGGCGGTGGGGGGGACGAACTGGATTCGGTTTTTCTTCTTCTTCTCTTCTTCTTCTTCCTTCTTCTTCTTCTTCTTCTTCTTCTTCTGGGTTGGGGGCGCGGGGCGGCAGGGGACCGGGGGGGGGGGGGGGGGAAGGGGAGAAGGGATAGGGCTTTTACTTTTTATTTTTTATTTTTAATATTATATTTTGGACGAAACACTACCAGAATGACGACATTGATTCACGGGGTTAAAATTCAGGGGCTACATTGATCGATTTTCAATTTCAGAGACCATCATGATTGATGGGGTCAATTTCAAGGACCATTTATGATAAAAACCCTTTTAAATAATTTACCTATATTTATATTCACGATGTAGGTATACTAATTTGAATTAATTGATGTTTTTTATTTGTAGAAAAATTATTTTGTATACATATATTGGCCCTCTAAGAGAAGGGATATCCATTTTTTCCACAAACTGGAGATTAAAATTGTGGGACTCATTGTACTTCGAACTTCAACGATCAGAACCGTCTATTTTGTAAGTCAAGATTCATAGATTATCTTTGCAAAAATTCAATTCAATTCGACGATGAAAATTCAATGCTTCTTAGATAACAAAGTGTTCGTCAATTTTTTTTTAACTCAAGTAGATGCCTCAAATATTTCCGATTTGGCTAATATTTTGTAAAGATGATCTATCAGGTACAACTTGAAAAATAGACGATTCAGATTGTTAAAGTTCAATGTGGTGTGAGCCCCACAACTAATTCGTATTATTTTATAAAAATGGATATCTCTTCTCTTAAAGGCTTCCTTACATATATATTGGACATTTTTTATTGTTATTATATCAAGGTGTGTGTAAATACATTTACTCATTCTTAATTTAATTTTTTAATCAAATAATATTTTTATATTTTGTACGTAAATTTGTTTGCATGAAATTTTTTTGTTGACAAAAATCTTTTTTTGTTTTGGGCTAAAAGCATTTAACCCCTTTTCCGTTCGCATAGTTTAAAACTTTTTTGTCATTAAAAAATTGTAGACAACAAACAAGTAATTCGGTGTATTATAGATATCTGAAAAATACGAAATGTGTGAAGTTAAACTTTATTAAAGAATTTGCTTAGATGAAGCTTAATTACTGTTTTATTTAGGAAAAAGAGTTATATAGAATTTAAGTTAGAAAAATTTAAATTTGAAGGAGTAAAGTTATATTTTCATTAAATCTTTTCATATACGCGTAGTCACATATTGTGGCTTTCACTGTCCAGTGAAGATAATTTTATGGATAACGCTCGAAAGCAAAGGTAGAGCTATAGTTGGCTGGGCCCCGCCGACTTATAGCATTTCGTAAAGTCATTGGTCCCACTAGCCATAGCCCACCGTAAACCCTCGAACATGGGCCTCACAGGCCCAACCATCCAATCACGTTGCCGAAAGTTGGCCCCTTTCCCAAACAACGTATTAAAGCATCTTCTAAAGAGCTGTCAAAACTGCCACACATATAACAGTGAAAATATAGCTGCAAACTCTCTCCAACCGAGCCTTCAGTTTATTATGTGGCACTGAGTCAATTGAAGACAATGTTTTTTGCTGTCAAATTCATTTAATGATTTTTTAATAGATGTGATGCAACATATCATAAATTTTGATGTGTGTTCCAAGTATCTAATTGGTTGTCTTAATAATTAGACTTCATAAAAAGGGAAAAAAATTACAAAATGTCATTCGGATGCAGCAAAAAAGTTGTACCAAATGTCAAATTACCATATAATCCATTAAATACCATGTTAATGTTTAAAATTTGATGTCTCATTTGAAGATACTCTTAGCGTTGAACCTAAACACAATGAGAACACATAATTCATCTCACTTGTCTCTTGATCTGCACTTAAAAATGATTTATGCAACAGCTAATCATATTGATCCGAAGTCAACCCTAATTTGAACATATTGATCTCAAGTCAACGGAAAGAGATATTCTCCGGATCCCTTCCATTAAGTTCATCAAATCAATGAATCCGGACCTTTAAAATTTGATCAAACGACTAAAAACATGAAGCCCTTGAAAAGTTATAATAACTTTAATCATTGAATCAAATTTTAAAAGTCCGGATTCATTGATTAGTGGATTTGGCTCCCAAGTCAACAACACACACTCGCGGTAAGCACATGGATTGGCCAAATGCCTCGAAGCTCCACCGTCCACGACACTCTCGCGCGCACCTTATCTTCCCCCCTTCCCTCCACGGACGCCCTGGTCCGTCGGTTCACTCATCGCTTTCAAAATCCTCGGAATTATCCAAAACATCCCCATCCAATTACTACACCCGCCAAACGCACAAGGGTACCGTCGTAATTTCACAAGGGAGCTTCATATTTCCCACCGGACAATACCAATCACCAGCACCTGCGCACAAACGCGCACGTTAGGTGTCCCCTCTCTGCCTCCACCCAAAAACCAAACCCCATGCATTTACCTTAATTGCGCCATTAATTATTTAAAACACCCAATTTTAAAGTTTTAATCCCATTTTTTTACCTCTTAATTAAAATAAATTAAAGATTTAACCTACCCTCGCATGGAAAATGCAAATACGGAGCAGCAGCAGCAGCAGCAGCAGTGTTTTAATGGATCTGTCTGCGCAGAGCTCTTCATAAGTCTCTCTGTCTCTCTCTCTCTCTCTCTCTCTCTCTCTCTCTCTAGAACCAGAAGCTCCGAGTCTTTAAGTCATTTTCGAAAGGTTCGTTTTGGCTTCGGATCGGGTCCTGCATTTGTATAAATCAGAGCCGTTTGATCGGCGCTGGAAGGGATTCGGATTTCAACGATCGGCTTCGCTTTTTGTCTGATTGGATGGTCTGATTGGGGTTGAAGATGAACCCGCTGTGCTGCATTGCGCCGGTTTCGGTCGATCGGGACCGGGGCACCCCGGTGGCGGCGAAGCAGTTGGGTGAGTGCCAGATAGGCCCGGAGGCTCCGATCCGGAACGCAAGCTACGGTTCGAGGCCGAGCTACTCGGCTCAGGTCTCGTCGGCCGGTACTGAATCGGACAGGGCTTCCGTCGCGGCGGGGCATGAGGTTGAAGATACGATCAGTGAAGCAAGGGATTCGAAGGTGTTTGGCGGAGGCGTGAGCGGCAGCGTGGCTGGGATTCTGTACAAATGGGTGAACTACGGGAAGGGGTGGCGGTCGCGGTGGTTTGTGCTCGAAGACGGCGTGCTTTCGTACTATAAGGTTCATGGACCGGACAAGATTTTGATGAGCCAGGTGAGAGAGAAGGGGTTGAGGGTGATCGGAGAGGACTTGCTGAGGTATATGAAGAAGGCGAATTGGGGAAGTAATCGGCTTGGCGGCGCGGCGGCGAAGCCGTGGAAGCCTTTCGGAGAAGTGCATTTGAAGGTATGAGCTTTTGCTTATCACAGAATGTGAATCCATTGTTTGTGTTATAGAGGTAATGCTATTTTTGGTAGTGATGCTATATTTAGCAAATGAAGAAGTCTGTATCCATTGCGTTTATTAGTTGAGATTTTCTGCGTCGTTTTGTTGGGTCTGCGCACTCGTTTGCTGCAATGTAAGTGGTGGGTGTCGAAAGCTACAGAAAATGTTTAGTATTCTTACACTTTTCATGGAATTTTTATAAAATATTGATTGATACCCACCAAAAGTTTTCCTCAACCTTGAAGGACCCAATAAAAATGCGAATGCGCTGAGACGAATGCTTGTGTTTTGTCTGATGATGCATAAAATGTATACTCGATTGCGCTTATCTGTGCTTTTGAGTTGATGGTTTTTGGTTACTGAATTTGAAGTGGTCTGGTTTACAGGTCTCTTCAATTCGTGCCAGCAAATCAGATGATAAACGGCTTTCCATATTCACAGGAACTAAAACTCTTCACTTGCGGTGTGTATCGAGAGAGGACCGAGCTACATGGGTTGAGGCACTGCTCGGTGCTAAAGATCTGTTTCCTCGAGTCTTTACGAGCAATGATTTAGTACTTTCGAAAGATATAGTTGTCTCAACAGAGAAACTAAGACTAAGATTAGCACAGGAGGGCATTGGTGAGTCGGTGATTAAAGATTGCGAGTCAATAATGCTCTTAGAAGTGTCAGAGCTTCAGAATCAGTTGAAGGCTCTTCAGAGTAAACACGTGATGCTGTTGGAGTCATTGAGACAATTGGAGGTATTTCTTCCATCCTGATTTCCTTACATATAATTACTAAGTTTCTGCTTAATACATTTGCTACAATATGGGGGTGGTGTAAATCTTGCTAGTTGGAAAGTAATATCCTATCTAAATTTCCTTTTGCAGACGGAGAAAATAGAGCTGGAAACTACAGTAGTGGATGAAACAAAGGAGCGTGAGTCATATGGACAGGGGGATAGGAGATTTAGTGGTCAGTCATCTTTGGCATTTCCATAATCTTAGTATTTTGTTGAAGTAAATGTTTTAAAATATGAGATGTATAATGATGATTTAATATTCTTTTAGTTTCGGTGCTACTCAAAAGGTTTCCCGCCGTATGCACAGTTTCTGATTATATTATCAATGACAATTTAATTTTGACCCTTAGTTTTTATTGTTTTATGGTTTTGCTCATGACACAGATTTCTATTCCGTCTTATCTGAGGGCAGTGCAAGTGATTCTGATGCAGATAATGAAAGCCAAATTGAAACAGATGAAGATGAAGGCACATATTTTGATACACATGACATTTTGTCTTCAGAAGCTCTAAGAAGTGCTTCCGATCGAAGTAGAGAAGGCTTGGGGAATGGTGTGTATACCATAGAGATTCCTTCTTTTCTGATTAATCAAAGAAACATAATTTGATGAGAGTTATTTTGTATTCAGATACTCTAAGAAGTGCTTCCTACCGGAGCAAGGAAGGTTTGGGAAATGGTTCTATATTTGAAAGAGATTCTTTCTTTTCCGATCGATTGCATGGAGTTGAGGAGATCACGACAATTAAATATCCATATGTGAAAAGGAGGGATAATTTGCCAGGACCCAAGGAGAAAGAGAAGCCTATTAGCTTGTGGTCGATTATCAAGGATAATATTGGGAAGGACTTGTCTGGAGTTTGTCTTCCTGTTTATTTTAATGAACCACTCTCATCGTTGCAAAAGTGCTTTGAAGATCTGGAATATTCAAACTTGGTTGATCGAGCATCGGAATGGGGAAAGCAGGTAAGGTCCTCAGCTGTCCCCTTCTATGCGTCACTAATTGTCTGCACTTTGGAACATGAATTAATTTGGAGTGAGGGAGTTGTTCATGGTATTCAAATCTTAGCCTTAGCTCTTAAGGCTTACTCTTCCCGACCATGTTGTTTCAGTCCTTGAATTAATTTGGACTTCCTGTGGTGCAGGGAAATGATTTAATGAGAATTCTAAACGTTGCAGCATTTGCTGTATCTGGCTATGCATCAACAGAAGGTCGGCATTGCAAACCCTTTAATCCTCTCCTTGGGGAGACCTATGAGGCTGACTATCCAGATAAAGGACTCCGTTTTTTCTCTGAAAAGGTAATGCACATTGACATGTCTAGTAACACCCTTTTAAATTCATTTCTGTCCATTAAGTATGAAAAAAGGGTAAAAGATAATAGTAGCCTCTTTGTTGCTTTGTGTTGTTCGGACTCATTGAGTTTGAAGCATCACAGATAATTGTCAAATGTTTATGAACCATTGATTGATGTCTAACGAGGACGAGCTTGCATTCAGGTGAGTCACCACCCAATGGTTGTTGCTTGTCACTGTGAAGGAAGAGGTTGGAAATTCTGGGCCGACTCCAATCTCAAAGGCAAGTTTTGGGGGCGTTCTATTCAGCTTGATCCTGTGGGTACCCTTGCCTTGCAGTTTGAGGATGGGGAGACGTTTCAGTGGAGCAAGGTCACTACCTCTATATACAATATCATACTAGGAAAAATTTATTGTGACCACTATGGCACCATGCGCATCAGGGGCAGCGGCAATTATTCCTGCAAGCTAAAGTTCAAGGAGCAGTCTATTATAGACCGAAATCCACATCAGGTTAGTTCAAGTCTAAATTCTCCCCAGAGCAATATTTTACATGGGTGGCCCGATTTTCATGCTTATGTTACACTCAAGTTTAGGGCAACAACAGATTTACATGAATTCATGAAATTTCAGGTTCATGGATTTGTTCAAGACAATAGAACTGGAGAGAAAGTAGCAATGTTGGTGGGAAAGTGGGACGAGGCAATGTACTACGTGCTGGGAGATCCAACTACAAAACCAAAGGGTTATGATCCTATGACAGAAGCTGTGCTTCTCTGGGAAAGAGATGACTATGTTACCAAGACAAGATACAATCTCTCCCCTTTTGCAATATCCCTTAATGAACTGACACCTGGCCTATTGGAGAGGTTACCGCCGACAGACTCAAGGCTAAGGCCAGATCAAAGACATTTGGAGAATGGCGATTATGAATTGGCAAATGCAGAGAAACTAAGACTTGAACAGCTACAAAGACAGGTACCCCCCTGTACATCCGCTTTCTCCTTTGATCCGTTATTCACCCATAGATCCTCGTTTCATGCATTCTTGTATCTAATTGCGAGCCTAATGCCCGTTTGAATTTAATTGAAAATGACTTCAATCTCATATCTGGCCTATAATCTTGAGAGTTTGAGATTCAGGACTCAGCTCTAAACTGAATGTGGCTAATGCCATTTCCCAGGTGTTTTCCGGGAATTGATGGGCTCCTGTATGCAGTGTACTTTATTCATAAACTATTCTTCAATTCTTAAATTGTATTTAGCAACTGTTGATAATTTTGTGCAGGCAAGGAAGTTGCAAGAGAGAGGGTGGCAGCCAAGATGGTTTCGGAAAGACGAGGATGGTTGTTATAGTTATGTGGGAGGGTTTTGGGAAACTAGGGAGAAGAAGAAATGGGACGGAATTCCCGATATTTTTGGCCAGAGTAGTGATTTGCCTTCGTGTTCCGGTGAAGAGTAAGGCATCTCTTGGCCGACCCTTGTTGTATTAGATTACGCCGGTCTTTCGTTTCTTCCCCTTGCCCTGAATCCGAGTTTAGTGGAGGCTGCGTTATAGAAAAAAATTCCTTGGTGGTGTAACGATAGTTTTCATTTGGGACATCCATGGAGCTGCTCATGCCCAGGATCCAGTTAATTTAAATACTGTTACCTTCATTTTTAACTTAAACTGCTGCCCCACTTAAGAAAATGCTGAAAAAATAGCAATACACCGTCAAAAAGTAAACCACCCGTCCAATATACACTTGTCACGTTGTGAATTTGGTAACGGTCATCTTTTGTCCAAAGGAGATTGAAACGCAAGACTGGTGGAATTTAACTTCGGTTTGGAATGTTCATAAATCAGGTGGACTCCAATGTAAATAAATGTTGTCGAGTCTCATCAGAAACAGGCATTAACTATCACATTGGATGTTGTGTGGTTCAGAGCGTTTACTCTTACACAAAAGGATGTGTGTTTAAACCGCTGTGAAGTGCCAAAATCTTTTAATATTACAAAATATTTATGGTCAAACATATTCTGGTAACATGTCATCAAACATTGTTACGAGTAAGCATACGTTGCCAACCACAAAAATGGCATCCCCATGGACTCTCTTCATTCAGGTAAAAAACACAAAGGGGAAACGGGAAGAAAATTTGATAACGCTCCTCATTTCCATGCCTTCTTCCCTCGGAATTGTTTGCCAGATCGCTGCTGCTGCTTCCTTTTATCCACGCGAGATTTAGCAACCTTTGCCCTCTTTGCAGCCATAGGCATTTGCTTTTTGTGTTCCTTCTGCTTGTTGCTCATACCTCCCGTCTGTTGTCATTCACGAATACAAGTGTCAAAACAAAGATCAAGCTCGGTCAGAACCCTATTGGAGCTCAATTTATTCACTTCTCCTTTGAAAAGTGAACTGAGTGCTAAAACCATTAACTGTCATCTGGCAACTAATGGAATCCCAAGGACATACCTTCTTCTGTTTTATGGCGGCTCGAGCCTGGTACTTCCCTCTCTCCTCCCGCCCTGCTCTCACTAATGCCAATCTCTCCTCCTTGCTCATCCTTTTCTTTACGTGGACCTACACGGTGCATGCCCAAATTGAGTAATAAAGAAGGCACAATACGTTTTAAAAGCTTTATACGTCTCTTTTCCCCTAGGATTTACAAGACACCAAGGACAGTAGAACAGCTAAAGGGATCTTGAAGCAATAGGTATGGGAGTAAACAACATTCCAACGTTTCTAAATTTTTTTTCTCCCAGGAATGTCTCAAAAGCAGCATACTGAGTCATAACGAGTAAAATAATTTAAACTTACTTCAAGCTTTGCAGGATCTACTCGCTTACTGCTCAGTTCAGATGAGCTGGGAATCTTGAATGCGGGTGACTTGGCGTCTGCGCCCTTCTTCAATAATCCCTGCCGAGTCAAAGCAATTTGGGCTTCCTTCTTTGCCTAACAAAAAGAAGCATCAAACAATGAGCAAGTTTTTATGACATCTACAAAGACGGCTTAAATACATTAAAATTGTTGTTCATGGCCAAGGTTACGGGCTTACAGAATGCTTCACCTCTGGCATCAAATTAAGTTTGGGAACAAAGAAAAACAAACCTTTAACTCCTTAATCCTCTGGAAGTCCTCATTAGAAAGAAAACCATCAGCTGAGTCCAGTGAAGCAGGCTCCATGTTCTCTTTGGCCAATCTCTTCAAAGCCCGAAGACTTGATTCAGCATGATTAAGTTGTTTATCAAAATCGGCAAACTTCCTCTTTTTTGCTTTGTTGTCTTTTACTCCATTTCCACTACCTTTGGCATCATCGTTGTCGGATTCTTCCTCCTCATTCTCTTCTTCTTCCTCATCTTCATCATCATCGTCATCCTCACTCCCATTGACATCACTGTCATTATCATCTATACTATCATCACCATCTTCATCTTCAGCTACCACGGCATCCTCTTCTATTCCATCATCTTCGCTTCCACTGTCACTGTTGTCCATCTGGTCGTCATCATCATCACTGGAAGCAACCATCTCATCGCAATCAAGATCATCATCTTTATCATCATCAGTGCTGCTGAATGAATGTTCATCAGCATCATCACTGTCCTCATTGCCGTCATCTTCTTCTAGCAGTTCAACACCAGGAACATTGCTGAGTACACTGACTTCTCCATAAGCTTTTGGTTTTGCCTTGGGGTTAGTGGGGCGTCCACGGTCCTTCTTAATCAACAGTGAGGGGCAAATCTGTATGTACACTAAATAGTCAGTCTTCAGCAACAATCATGGTTCATGGAAATGCATGCACTAGCAATTGCAAGTCCACGCATAAGAGAGAGAGAGAGAGAGAGAGAGAGAGAGAGAGAGAGAGAGAGAGAGAGAGACCTCTCTGAATAAACTAATAAGTGAGCGTGCTGCTATTGAAACTGCTTTCTCATGTGATTTCTTATATAATGCAAGATCTTGCAACAACTCTTCGGTCATCAACTGCATCCACGGAACAAAAATTAATTATGGAAGCCTAGCAAAACATTCTTGCATTATATCAGAATACAAATGGCAAGGAAAAAAAAAAAAAAATATATATGTATATATATATAGACCACGATTAATTAACTTCAATGCATTTAAAGATGAGTACTGGACAACTTGAAATGTATGGCCCGAAACCAAATGATATAATTAGGTTGTTACCAATGGAATCCGTAAACATAACTCCCTTGTTACATTCAGTCCAACAGCTATGGCCTGGAGAAAGCAAGTGATCAGAGACATAGTCAAGCCAATTATAAAGAATATACTAAAACATATCATCTATGAAGTAACACCTCTGGACGTGAGCGATCATGTACAAATTGATTCACTAGTTGTTTGAACAGTGGTTGAACCGCATCAGGAGGAACCTGCTCATTATAAAGTAAATCAAATTTAACTGGACAGGTTCATTCATCATATGTAATTTGAACAATTGTTACTAGGACTTTAAGAACGTAAAAAGTTAGGGGAGGTCAGGGAAAGAAAAGCCAACTGACCATATCATGGCAAGCCTGAACTGCTGCAGCAAGTAAACTTGTGACATCGCGTTGATGAGGCTGTGATACCAAGACAGTCACAACTCAACTCTCAAGAGAATATACATTGAGTGGATAGGTCAGATTATGTACCTGAATATATTTCTGAAGGAAAGGATAAAAGTTCAACAAAATCAAGCGGTGAAGCCCAATCGTGCGAGCAATTACTTTCAACATCATCATCTTGACCTTCGGTTAACAAAGGGTGATATATAATCAAAACAAATGACAAAAGCAACTTCCACCATTGTTCATAAACAATGGAAACTTATGGTATATAAACAAAGCATGACAAGAATTTGGTGTTTTGCTCTATGCCATGTTATGATGTAGTTGAACCTGTGCACTCAACCGAATTAAAAGATCAAACACAGCTAACTTAGGAATATTCATTCACTAGAGTATGCCAATTTTGCATGGGCAATACACAATTTTCTCCATAAGACAAGCATATGTGTACTTTGTACTTTGTTAATTCTACAATTGCGACCACTTACCTCAAATCGTTCATTGCAGGTTTGAAGGCGGGAGAATAGTTTCTCAGCAAATCCCTGCAGGAAGAATGATCTGTCAAATCTCCTTTATCAACAAAAACAATAAAAATACTAACTAGATGATAAGATCAGACAAACCTGTGGATCTTGCAAATGGTTAAGTGGCGTATGATAATTTGAATTAGTTTTTTCTGATGATAGGCGCTGCTGTTTTTTCATACTACGCATGGCACGCTGCAGTTTTGCTTTCTTTTTCTTCTTGCTAGCAATTGTACCTTGATGGTGTGCCTAAAAGGCAATGAAGAAATATGAAATATTGTTGATTGTGCTGACAAAAATTCTCATAAAAAATCATAAACTATGAATGCAAATGCAATCAAATGCATCAAACAGTGCGATTCAATCCACGTTACATAAAATGATGTGATAACCACCCAAAATTCATTATGTGTAACATATCATGATACAAAATCTGGGTTAAATAAATTGGTTTTGAAAACCTTCAAGTAATAGTTCAAGACTGACCTTATAAATAGACTCTCTATTAAGGACTACTTGAGATGTGTGAGGACCTTCATCTTCACTACTTGATGCATCACTATCATCGTCTTCAAACTTCTCGTAATCAAGCAGAAATGAGAGGCAAGCAATCATTATCCTGATGCATTTGAACATAAATTGTAAGCTTTTAAACCCAACATTAGAACGCAACACAGAAACCACCAAAAAAGACAATGCAAACCTTGAAGATGGATGAAAGCACGCAGTACAAATCGCATTTGCTGTTCTTTCATCAAACCACTGCTTTCTCTGGTGAAGCTCTCGTAGCGTGATAAGCCCCCTCTTTGCTTTTGTTTCATCCTCTTGCTATCGAAACAAAGAAGACAAATATAAAGCACTCAACTAACAAAAAGCCCTGAAATTTCGACAAGAAAGCGATAGCATAACAAACCCGTAGCATCTCAAAAACAACATTTTGAAGTGCCCGATTCTTCGCTTCGTTCTTATGCTTCTGATTCATTCGCTTTATGCTATGAACCACATGAGAAAATGCTAGCTTTCTCAAAGGCTTATCCCCATACGTCTGCAGCTCCATGAACATAGCTACAGTGTCTCCCAAATCAACCATCTACAACACATCCAAACACGAATATCGAAATTAAGCAAGTCCATTTTACTATTTCTCACACTTTCTCAGCAACCAAACACATCTCAACACTAAATTCCCAATCTTTCAAACAAAATTCACACAAGCACACGTGCAGTACACGCACCTTTCGATTCATGAGAAGAATGAGAGCTTGGGTGACATGCAGCCGGAGCCCTGATGGGAGTTTTCGGGCGGTGGAGCAGAGAAACTGGGAGAGCTCGACGGGGAAATGGGCCATCTGGGTCGGGTAAAAGGGGGTGACGTGAGCCAAGAACATCGCCCGGTCACCAAGGTCCTTCGCGACGGCCGGGTCGTTGCCGACGCCGCTGACGGACGTGAACCCCATCTCTAATTGTTTTTCGAAGAGATCCACGGCCGACTTGAACTGGTTATACACCAGCTGGAGCTCCTGCAAGTACCCTTCCGGGTCGCACTTCATCTTCGACTGAAGCGCGGGCAAGCTCATCTTCTCGGAGCCCCGACCCGAAGCCGAGAGTGCCTCCGGCGACATTCCAATGCTGGCGCGGCGAGGATTCATTTTGGGGGGTTTAGTGTTGGGAGAAGACGGCAAAATTGATAAAACCTTAAACCCTAACAATTTCCGGGCATTTATAGTTTGCTGCAGTGGGACCCCCCCAGCCCATTTCCCTCCTTTCGATCTTGACGGCCTGCCATCGTGCGGTTAATAATAAAACGCGCCATATCTTGTGGCGTTATTTCATTTCCAACTCTCCCATATCATCCTTTTAAATTCGAATCTCATAAATTACAGATTCAATACCAAATTAAGTTGGTTATTGTACGGTTTAGTCGAACTCTCTCTTTACATGGTTGTACAAAAAAAAAAAAAAGTAAATTGTAGCAATGGTTCCTTAACTTTAACTCAATTGGAGCAATGATCCCTCAACTAAAAATCTATTACCATTAGTCCCTCAACTCATCAAAACATGCAGTTATGGTCCCACAACTAAAAATTCATTACCATTTTTTTCCCAAAGATAGAAGTGGATTAAAGCCGAATAGAAATGTTTACATCTTGGGCTAGAATATTAAACAGAAAATCTGGGCCAATACAATCCCAGAAAAAAGTACGTCTCTCTTTAAACACATACTTAACCACTGAGTGAGCAGCACGATTACACTCCCTAGGCACAAAAGCGAACGTCACCAACGTCAGTCTTCTCACTAGAATCTCGATGTCACCGAGAATGCATTTAAAGCTGAAATCATGAGACACCTTCTTCCTGAGCATCTGATTCAATGATAATGTGATCGAAACCATTATCAATACACACTACCAGGGCATCCCTTACAACCCACACTTTGGCCGCAATAGCAGAGTGGCAGAAATCGGTGCCAGATCCTCCCGCAGCCTGGAGCAGTCTAGCGAAATCCCAACTGACCCAACCCACTTCAGCACGCTTTGTATCCTTGTACCAGGCCGCGTCAGTGTTGATTTTGATAACACCAAACATGGGTTTTTGCCACTGGACATTCGTATAGCCAGCAGTCGCAACGTGCTTAGACTTTGCTGTGTCTTCGTCTTCGTCTCCCCGGGATACAACATCCCTGAACTCCACTACACTCTTCCTCCAATCCTTCAGTACTTCTAAAAGGTGGCGGACTCGGCCGTTGAACACGGCCTCATTTCTGTTTTTCCACAGCCGCCACAGTCCAAAAGCAAATTCTTGACAGATCTCATCCGCCAAATCCCTATCTTTGACTTGGTTACAAAACAGTTCCTAACTCTCAAGGAAATCAACCCCAACCAATTCAAAGGAATTCAAATGAAGATGAGAACAAAACCAAATTAAGTGACTAAAATCACAACGGAAAAACATATGGTTTTCCATTTCATCAATCTTGTTACAAACCCCACACACGTTGTCGACTCTCATATGTCTTCTCTGGAGGTTATACCTAACAGCCAAGGCGTTATTGCAGCATCTCCAAATGAAGGTTTTGATTTTATTGGGAACTTGCAAGCTCCAAATCTTGTTCCATACATGGTTTTGCTTTTGATACTCGCTGGGAGCACCCCGACCTCTTCTACCCAATGCGCCGTTATCCATAAGGTTCACAATCACTCCGTAACCAGATTTCATAGAGTAATCCCCATTTACAGTGTGGTGCCACACCAATTTGTCACTAACACCAGATTTACTAATTGGGATACTTAGAATATGAACCACATCTTCCCAATTAAACCCGATCGAGATCTTCTCCACCAACCAAGACTTAGTTGTCGGGTCAATTAGATCACAAAACATAGTACCTCATGGCATAGTTTGGCAAAACCATGGCCACCGCCTTAATAAGGACCTCTTTACCGGCTTGGGACAGAAACTGTTCAGTCCAACCCGCCATTTGAGCTTCGAGCTTGTCTCGAACATCCTCAAAAAAAGCTTTTTTGGAATGTCCGAAATCAGCCTGGAGCCCAAGATACTTCCCAAACCCCTCATTGCATTGAATGCTCAGAGTTGTTTCAATATTCTTCTTAATCCGTTTCGAGATTTTAGAGCAAAAAAAGATCGAGCTTTTAGACATATTTATAACTTGACCGGAACCTCGTGCATACATTTTCAGCACCTCTATGATCCCATCCCATTTGCCTTATATACCGTGGCATTCCCAAACAGGACATAGTCATTAGCAAAGAAGGGATGCGAAATAGGGATTCTAGTTGGCGACACCTTGAAGCCATGTAGGGCGCCTCACTTTATACCATTTCTAATCAACATAGAGAATCCTTCAGTGCACAGAAGAAACAGAAAGGGAGATAGGGGATCTCCCTATCTAAGCCCTATCTGCGGCAGAAAGTAGCCAGTCGGGCTACCATTGACCAGAATGCTGAACGAAACAGATGAGATACATTCTTTGATCCATCTACAGAACAGTAGCGTACTAGTGAGGAAATCCCATTCCACACGGTCGTAGACCTTAGCCATATCTTGCTTTATAGCCATCCCTGTCTGATCATCCTTTTTTTGGTGTAGAAGGAAGTGCAAAATTTCGTGCACCACAAGGATGTTGTCCTGGATTTGCTTCCCAGCAACGAAGGCAGATTGGTTGTCCTCGATCACTTTTAGCATCACCAGCTTTTGCCTATTGGTAAGCACCTTGCTTAGGATCTTGTAAATTACATTGCAGAGAGCGATATGCCTATATTGCTTCATATTTTTCGGACACTTCCCCTTTGGAATCAACACCAAGTTTGTGTGATTTAGCTTTCATAAAAGCTTGCCAGATTGCCAGAAAGCTTTAACAATCTTGATCACGTTCTCCCCCACGGTATCCCAATGGTCTTGATAAAAGCACGTAGAGAACCCATCCGGACCCGAGGCTCTCGAAGGCGAAATTTGGAAGGCAACCGTCATAATTTCGCCCTCCGTCACCGGTGCAATCAATGCACGGTTGTCTTCCGGAGTGACCCGGCCCTCCATGCAGACTGCAATCTCCTCAATCTGGCTCGGGCCGCAAGATTGGAATAACTCCACAAATACGAGGTTGCAGTAGCACAGATCCCGTTTTCACTTTCTTGCCACACCCCCTTAGAGTCCTCAATCCCACGGATTTGATTACACCTTCTTCTTTTCAGCATGTGCTCGTGGAAAAACTTCGTGTTTTTGTCACCCTCCATAAGCCATTGGATCATGGATTTGGTTTTCCAATAGGCCTCTTATTTTTTATGAACGACCCGGAATTCCCTCTCCTTACGTTGAATTTCCTTATTGCCGAACCCATTAGATGTGTATGTTACTTGAATCTCTTCCTTTAGCTACTCAATCAACTTCTTAGAGTTTCTGCCCTTCCCCATATACCATGCCTTTAAGCTTCTCCTAAGCTTTTTCATTTTTTCACAAAAGCGAAAGGCATGAGAGCCTCCAAATTTAACCCGCCACTCCCCATTTACCAACTATCGGCACTCTTCCAGTTTACTCCAACGGCCATCAAAAGAAAATTTTCTTCCCCTCAAATCTTGCACCATTTCAGTGGAGAGAACAAGCAGGGCGTGATCGGACCCTTCCAAGACCACATGCCTGATTTTAGTGTCAGCAAATATATCATGCCACCTTAAGGTTACCAAGCCATGATCGAGTCTCTGCTGAATTGGCAGTGTCTCTCTGTTATTCCTCAATGTAAAAGGATAACCTTTGTATCCCAGGTCCATGAGCTCATTCCGGGCTACGAACTCCCTAAAATCCCGCATACTGGAAGTCGCTCTAAAGTTGCAACCTTCTTTTTCTTCATTGCAGAAGATATCATTAAAATCCCCTATGAGTAGGCATCTACCTCTATCTTGATCAATTCGTTTACTTAATCTCTGCCATTGGTCACTTCTCTTCTGTTCATCAGTATTAACGTAAATTGTGAACAGACGCCAGTGGCAATTAAGCAACTCATCCCATAATTTGACTTCGATCATGAAGTCCTCAGACTTAATCAGACTTACATGAGAATCAATTCTCCAGAACACACACAGGCCGCCTCCTATACCTCTTGGTTCCATAGTTAACAAATGATCCATTCCCATACTCATTTTCAGATACTTATAGTTCAGGCTCTTGTTCCTTGTCTCTAGCAAGATAACTATGTTAGGGGTGTGTCGCCGGTTCTGCTTCAGCAGGTTGTCAACTGTCAGGTCATCCCCGATACCCTGACAGTTCCAAGTGATTATCTTCATGGAGACTTAGAAGACCCCTTACGGCTGGTTTGTTACTTCTAGGCTTCAAACAAGGAACTGTCACAGAGTATTCCAACTTTTGGTGTGATCATTTTTTCCTTTTCTGGTCATTCATCACTACCTCAATGATTGGAGCCAATTCAAATAGTCATCATCCATAGCCTTGGGTTCCACAACATTAACCTCATCCTTTGACGGGCTATCAGCAGC
Source organism: Heteromeles arbutifolia (assembly GCA_024362995.1). Classification (NCBI taxonomy): domain Eukaryota; kingdom Viridiplantae; phylum Streptophyta; class Magnoliopsida; order Rosales; family Rosaceae; genus Heteromeles; species Heteromeles arbutifolia. The sequence continues at coordinate 30,840,121 of JANCRC010000006.1, forward strand.
CTCTCCCCTGTTACACTTCCCACTTTCTATGTCGTCCGCAACAAAAGGCTTGCAATTTAAGTCAAAACCCTGATTAGTTTCCCAGGAAACACCTGGCACATTCACCCATACATCCTGTTCCGGGATCTCATGAAGAACAATATGCTCAGCACCTTCAGCAATCACCCATCCCGGTCCAATAAACCCCGCATCATAAGCAACTTCTCTAGCCTTTCTTGCCGCCTCATCTTCCTTCCATTGGTTTCGAATTTTGTCAGCAAGCTTTAGGTCCCTACTGCCACATTTGCTCGAAGACCATCGGGGTTTACTAGGGGAGATAGTAGTATCAGTCTCGTCGTCCTCCATCTTAGTTGTACATTCACTCCCACTTTAAGATTTGGATCCACGGTGTTGTGAGTGACTCCCCATCCCGGAGGCCATTCAAAAGCGTCTGGATCGTCTACCTTCATCATATTCTTCACTCTGTTTTTCCCTCCTATATTCCGGACTTCTATTGCCTCCGTTCGACCTTGAAGAAGCCTTACTTCAAGCACTAAAGCCTAAGGGATTGCCCCTCAAGTCCGTAGTCGCATCCAAACCTCTGAATGCATAACCCTCTTCCATCTCTCCAGAGCTTTCACCATCTAGCTTTCCTTCCTCATAGGGACCTTTACATCCTTGTTGCATGTCCTAACATTCCACAGATAAGACAATATTTAGGAAGCGCTTCATATTTAAAGTTCACCCAAACTCTGCCATTATCAGGGAATGTCACGAAAGTCCCTCGCATGAGAGGTTAACAAACATTGAATCTGATTTTAACTTGGAGGAATCTACCAATGCAGTCCCGACTTCCAGATTTGTCCACCTTACGAACTATGCCCAACAGTCATCCAATAGACTCCGCAACCGCCTGAGTCATACTGAGCACCGGAAAGTTGTGGATTTGGACCCAAAACACACCGAGAGACAAGGACGTCCACCTATTTTGACCCCTTCTCCGTTCGGTCTGCCACCATCACCAGGTCATTTTTGAAAGATCAGGGCTGATCAGAATCCATAACCCTTTGAAGATCATGCTGGCCCGCGAATCTAGCCAGGATTTTTTGCTATCCGATGTCTCGAATGGAAACCCATTCACGCCCCCACCAGAATGACATAATGCGATCTATGAACACCTCTCTGTTCACGTCATTTGAAGTGAGAACTTCAGCAATCATGGTAAACTTGAGCCACAACAATGCTCATTCCACATCTTTCCTTTCAATACTAATGCATCCATGCTCTTTCTCGGATAACCTCAGTTTGGACCCGAAGCGCGAACCCAGATCCTCTAAATCTCTCATGTCGATGTCCCCTGCCATGACAGAGAGAACCCTTCTTCACCCAAAGAGCCATGCACACCACGATCTAGCTTTAGCACACCCACTCCCTAAAAACAGGTGGATCTACCAGCTGGTCTTCAGAATCCCACTCCAGAATCCTCAGTACCTCGAGGACGTAAGGTCTCCAGCATTCCAGCACTGGCCAGTCGACCCAAATGAGTATCCTCACACCTACCTCGTAGCACGATCGTCTTTGCTCTTGTGCCCCGAGAAAGATTGTCAAGAAGCCTCCTACTCAGACCACCATGGTAAATCGGAGCAAGCAGATCTCAGATCTCGATTGACCGGTAGAGCATCAACACCCCCTCATTTTGAGGCACAAAGCAGAGTTTTCGTAGTGCGTGTAACGCGTTTCAAAACCCACATAGACCCTTAACCATCTAAAATTCATTACCATTGGTCCCTCAACTTTAATCCAACTAAAGAAATGGTCACTCAACTTTAACCCAATTGGAGCAATAGTCCTTCAACTTTAACTCAATTATAGTAATGGTCATTCCAACATAACTCATTTTGACAAACTTCTGACGAAGTTGACGAAAATGACCATAGCTACACGTTTTGATGAGTTGAGGGACCTAATTGTAGCAATGGTTCTTCCAACATAACTCATTTTGACAAAATTCTGACGAAGTTAACGAAAATGACCATAGTTACACATTTTGATGAGTTGAGGGATCAATGGTAATAGATTTTTCATTCTGGCGTGATTTTGAAAAGTCGTCGGAATCAGGTTCCTTCTCTATTTATTACTATTAAAGCTAATCTAAGATTTAAGTTATAAGTAAAGTAATGTGTTGGACTAATTTGCATATTAGAGTTGGATTCCAATGATAACCCACTGTTTTATTGAATCTGTTTGTACCGTACTTGATCAATCCTGAAACTACTAAGCACCGGTCAACATTATACCGTCAAGGAGGCTAACCACAACGCGACACGCGTCAACATCAGAGGCCAATCACAGCACGACACGTGTCGACATCAGAGGCTAATCACAGCACGACACGAGTCAATGTCAGAAAAAGCTAGAAAATCATAAAGGGAGATCATTCTCCCACAATAATCGCTAATGTCATTTATACTAAACTATTTACTAGAACTCACAAAATGAGAGCTTGAACCTATGTATTTGTGTAAACCCTTCACAATTAATGAGAACTCTTCTACTCCGTAGACGTAGCTAATCTGGATGATCCACGTACATCTTGTGTTTGCTTCCATATATATGTCCATCTACATACTTATCTGCACTGGTGACCGGAACAATCTAGCGAAGGTCACAAACCTGACATTTTCTGTTGTACCAAAGTCCTCATTGATTTTCTGCATCAACATTTGGCGCCGTCTGTGGGAATCGACACTTATTCCTACTTTCTTCAGCTTTGTCAAGCTGGTTTCCACCATTCGTACACTTTCTTTTGACCAGGCATCACTCTCCAACATGGGAAGTGAAAGAAGCCACAGCACATAGAACGACACCCCTCTGGCACTTAGTGCGAAGCAACGAAAGAAAGAAGGGAAAATGGTTGCTCTTTAAGCTAAAGTCAATGAGCTAGAAGCTCAGAACAATAAGATAGCAATGAAGAATGAGGTCCTCCAGGAGCAATATAAGAAGCTATTCGAGATGCTTCACGAGGCTAAACATGCTCAGACACACGAGTTCATCGCCTTTGTTGAATTCAACAATTATCTGAATGCCCCCCAACACGGAGGGTCACCTATATCCAACATGGATATCCCTGATAAGGAGCGAGCTACTCCTCAATGTGTCAATCAACATGAGACTTCTCTCAACCCAGCTGTTTCAACCCGAAGTAGGAGAAGTGGAGGAAAGCACCTCCTGGCAGAGGGAGCGGAATGATTGAAAGTTTTTTATTGTGACTGTCGGGATTTCCTAAAGCAACGTCGAGAGAACCTCATCCATATAAGCTTAAAGATCAATGACCCGATGGTTTCTGAAAGACTCGGTCCCTTACCACGGCCCAGGCCGGCTACTAATTTAGGGAAGGGGCAACAAGTCCTAGAGAAACATGAAGGTATAGGGGACTCAGAGGTGTTCCGATAGACATACCTTAGAAGTCAGTACAACGAGTCCAAGGAAAGATGACATGATCTTGATCAGACTTTACTACTTCCAAAAGACGATGGAGATTTTCGAAAGAAAGCTCTAGTGATACATAACTCCACCTAGGACCCCCTTGTCCTACAGCTCATTGAAGAAGTAAACAAGTTGAAGGCCGAACGACAAGCTGAGATACCTGATTGGAACCAACCTAGGCCTGGCCCTCTTACAAGAAGGATCCTCGACACCCTCTCCAGGCGAAGACAAAACAGAAGCTTGGCTTGCAACTCTATACTGGAAGGGAGGATCCGATTGAACACCTTAACCTTTTTTAGTCTACCATGGCATACCAGATGCATACCGATGAAGAGCGATGTCTTCTCTTCCCCTCCACCCTCTCTGGTGGAGCTTTAAATTGGTATTATGGTCTTCCACCTGAGACGGTTGACTCATTTGAGGAATTGCAGAAACTATTTGGTTCTCAACATATTTTCCAGACCAATTGCTTGCATTCTGCAGATGATTTGTACACTATTCGCCAAAAGCCGGACGAGTCACTACGAAAGTATGTCGGCCGCTTAGCCAAGAGTATTCTCGCTGCGCTGAGGCAGATGACAAGACCGCCCTTAAGGCCTTCACGGCAGGCTTACGTGACTGTTTCTTAAAGTACATAATCAATGCCAACACTTGGAAAACTTACTCCGAGGTGATGGCATAAGCTTACAACCACGCCTCCGCCGAGGCAGGAACATATCAAGGGAAACCCCTTATAGCCACCCCTTATCAACAAGTGGGCAGTGGAAGCCAGATCCAACCAAATAAGAAGACATCAGCCTTTCAAACGGCAACGGCGTACCCCATTGCCTCACTTAATGCTTCGCCAAGTTAACAGACATACCAACCTCAGGGCAAGAGGAAATATTTCCATCCTCACTAGTCTCATTTTAGTAAAAAGAGTAAGGGGCACTATCGCGATAACCAAGGGTATCGCCACGATAATGCCCGTCCCCAGGTAGTCAACGCAGTGGGCTAGACACGTGTCAAGGCAGGCCCTACCCCGAGGTATGAGACATACACACCTTTAAATGCCACATGCGCTGCTATTTACCCCAGCATAGCTCACCTGATACCGAAGCCAAAACCGAGACAGCCGGATTACAAGTGCACGAAGAACACGGGCATGTTTTGCTGCTACCACGAGTGTAACGGCCATGACGGCGAGAAATGTATCATCCTCCGCAATCATATTGAAGCTTTCATACGTGAAAGAAAAATTGATTAATTCATCATTCACCCTCAAAGGGATAACCGTAACCAATACCAAGTGAATGTGATATATTCCATAAGCGGCGACACACCCATATCCGAATCTTCGAACAGGGCCATGAAAAACAGTGAACAAACTTTGAGGCTTGGCCACCAAGTGTTTCACGTGGAAGACATCAGGGGTGGCAAGTATCAAAAGCCTAACTGGGATCCAATACGTTTCTACCCTGAGGAAGAAAGAGGTATCATCTACCCTCACAACGACCCACTGATTGTGGAAGCTCACATAGCTAACTTTGACGTACGACGAATCCTGGTAGACACGGGGGATTCGGTTAATATCATGTTTGCCGAGGCTTAAGGCACTTAATATAGCTGAACACTTGCTCGATCACTTGATTTCTCATCTGATAAGCTTCTCTGGTGATATCGTGCAACCTTTGGGGATCATACACTTACCCTTCACCATTGGTACATGCCCTTACACAGCTACCATTACCATTAACTTCTTGGTGGTTGACTGCCCAACAACATACAATGTCATCCTTGGGCGCATAGGCATCAATGATCTCAAGGCCATGGTATCACATATGTTGTTGATGAAATTTCCAGCCCCCTATGGCAACAGTTATATAAGAAGAGATCAACTTAATGCACGATCATGTTACAACACTTCAATCAAGCAACAACACCTGCATGTGCCTAAGGAAACCCTTTTTATACATGACCAAGTTTGAAAAACCAGCCCGGACGACGCCAACTTGGATCTTCATGATGGCAACAGTCAACCCGACGATCCTTGAGATAACTCTTTCACCCAGTAAGCTCAACCTGCTGAAGAGTTAGAGAATGTCTCTATCTCAAAAGATTATCCGGATCGCATGGTGAAGATTGACACTACCTTGTTGCCACCCCTTCGATTGGCATTGATCTCTTTTTTTGCAAGAGAACACTGAGGTCTTCGCCTGGTCATACGAGGACATGCCAGGCATATCTCCCGATATCATTTGTCATCGCTTGAGTATTGACCCGAAGACCAAGCCGGTAAGACAGAAACGAAGATCCTATGACGTTGAACGATACGAGGCAATGAAGGTGGAAGTTGAAAAACTCAAAGGCATAGGCTTCGTCCGTGAAGTCAATTATCCAACATGGGTGGCAAATGTGGTCCTTGTTAAGAAAAATTCGACCAAAGAAAGTCTCTTGCTTCAAAAGATATTATGAAGAATGTGTGTTGACTACACCGACCTAAACAAATGATACCCGAATGATAGCTTTCCTCTTCTTCTCATTGATAGACTTATAGACTCTATAGGAGGGTGTGAACTCTTGAGCTTCATGAATGCTTATTCAGGGTACCACCAAATCCTCATGAACCCTCCAAACCAAGAACACACAGCCTTCACTACTGATAGGGGACTATATTGCTATAAAGTCATGCCTTTTAGCCTAAAGAATGCAGGGGCGACTTATCAAAGACTAGTCAATTCAATGTTCGCCGAATAGATTAGGAAGAGCATTGAAGTTTACGTTAATGATATGCTAGTCAAGAGCAAAAATGATGACCAACACATTACCAACCTATCTAAAACTTTCACCATTCTGAAGAGGTATCGAATGAGGTTGAACCCCAAAAAATGTGTATTCGACGTGGGCTCTGGCAAATTCTTGGGCTTCATGATTAGCCAATGAGGCATTGAAGCCAATCCCGAGAAGATTAAAGCAATCCTCGACATGAAGGAACTTGTAACTTCAAAAGACATCCAGAGCCTTACTGGTAAGGTGGCAGCATGAACCAGGTTCATCTTTAAGGCTACATATAGATGTGCTCATTTCTTCAAAGCACTTAAGGGAAGTAAGAAGTACATTACATGGACTGATGAATGTGTTGAGGCATTCAAGAACCTCAAGGAGTACATGAGTAAAGCCCATATGCTCTCCAAACCTGAAGTTGGTGACACTCTCATTATCTATCTATCGGTATCGTCTTCAGCAGTAAGTTCTATTCTCATTCGAAATGATGGTAATGTCGAACGGCCTGTCTACTACGTTAGCAATGCCCTACAAGATGCGAAGACACGATGCTCCAACATTGAGAAATTGGCTTTGGCATTGGTCATGTCTGCTCGAAAACTTCACCCTTACTTCTAAGCACACTCCATCATCGTACTTACCAATCATCATCTTCGACAGATACTCCAAAGTCCTGACACTTCAGGGACGAATGATCAAATGGGCGATAGCATTAGGTGAGTTTGACATCTCCTACCAACCAAAGCCAGCTGAGAAAGGCCAAGCAGTGGCAGACTTCATCGCTGACTTCACATATCCTGTTGACATTGCTTCTACACCTAAATCAGTGGCTTCATTACCATCGGAAGCCCATAAAATAGAACCAACAACCTCATCATGGAGTCTGTATGTTGATGGCTCATCCAACCAACAGGATTGTGGGGCAGGGCTAGTCTTGACTACCTCCGACAAAGCGCCAATAGAGTATGCTCTTCGTTTCAAATTTAAGGCATCAAACAATAAGGCCAAGTATGAAGCCCTTCTAGCAGGCTTACATTTGGCCAAACATCTTGGGGTTAAGCAAATTGATATCTTCAATTACTCCCAATTAGTGGTTAACCAAGTTACGAACAACTTTGATGCTATGGATAGCTCTATGGCAGCATATCTTGTGCAAACACAACTTTTGCTCAAGCACTTCCACTACCAGATCACCTAAGTTCCTCGAGTGGCAAATAGTCATGCAGACGCCTTGGCTCACCTCACCTCAACAGTGGAAGACAAGATTTGGAGAAAAATTCATGTTGAACTGTTGGCAGCACCAAGCACCATGGCTGCAGAAGTGTGCAACTTACAACAGGGGGATAGTTGGATCACCCCAATTTATAAATTCCTTACTCATGGCACCCTCCCAAATGATAAAGTCCAAGCTAAGCAGATTCGATACAAGTCTACCCACTACCTGATCATTAATGATCAACTCTATAAGCGAGGTTTTAACTTGCTGTACTTAATGTGCCTTACGCCTGTTGAGGCAGAAATTGTCCTTCAGGATATACATGAGGGAATCCGTGGAGATCATGTTGGATCTCGGTCCCTAGCATACAAGGTTTTTCGCCAAGGATATTACTGGCCAACACTTCACCAAGATGCCATCAAAGTATCCCGCTCATGTGACAAATGTCAACGCTATGCGACTATTCCTTACTCCCCACCAGAGCCTCTCACTCCCATGATCAGCCCTTGGCCCTTCGCCCAGTGGGGACTTGATTTGATCAGCTCAATGCCTGTAGGGAAGGGCAAGGTCCGTTATACAATCATTGCAGTTGACTACTTCACAAAGTGACCCGAAGTAACCATTACTGAGACAAAGATAGAAGACTTCGTATAGAAGAACATCCTTTGCAGATTCGGTATTCCCAATGCGATAGTCACTGACAATGGGCGACAGTTCGACAACAAGAAGTTCAGGATGTTTTGCTCTAAGTTTAACATCAACTTATGTTTTGCCTCCCCAGCTCATCCTTAATCTAATGGACAAGTTGAGGTCATCAACAAAATAATCAAGTGCACTTTGAAAACCAGCTTGGACAAGGCTAAAGGCTGTTGGCCAGAATTTGTACCCCAAGTTCTTTGGTCATACCGCACTTTATATCGAACTTCAACAGGAGAAACTCCATTCTCACTTGCCTTTGGTACAGAGACGGTTGTCCCAGTTGAGCTTGAGTAAGCAACATTCTAAGTCCAAAACTACATGCAAAGTGAAAATGACAAACAACTCACCCTCAACTTGGATCTAGTCAAGGAACACAAAAATCAAGCTCACTTGAGGAATATCACTTACAAGCAGCGCATCTCCAACTACTATGACTCTAGGGTCAAACCTCGCTTGTTCAAAGTGGGGGACTGGGTATTAAAGAAAAGCGACAGAGTCCCAAGCGAAGGCACGCTCAGCCCAAATTGGGATGGATCGTTTGAAGTTATTGGCATCAGTCACTCTGGCTTCTACAAGCTCAGAAGTTTTGATGGCAAGACCCTTGGCCATCCATGGAACGCTGATCACTTGAAGTACTACTACAAGTTGACTCACAATGTACAAGTGTTGAGCTATAGTTGTTCGGCATCTTATGTAATGAAGGCCATTTGACAATGAATTCAATAAAAAGATAATTTAGCCAACTTGGCCCTAACTCTTTTACATTCCTAGCAATGAGACACTCAAGTGTTGAAACTTCAACGCGAATGTTTCCAACACGAAATAAAATCTAAGTATGTGTCAACAAGACTACACAAAGAAACGAACAACCAAGTCATGGCTTATATCCAAACAAGAGATCTATTAAAACACAGCCAAGCATTCATAAATGATAATGCAAACACTTGGCAAATAACTTCAAAGCACACAGTGCAAGGTCACAAACATCCATAAACAAAAAGCACTCAAGCTCATAACTTAATACATGTCATACAAATAACAAACTAGTGCATCCAGAAAAAAAAGGGCATTACGAACCATCCTCATCTGAGGCCAAACCCCTAACAATATCACTCTGCATTTCAACCCCATCACCATCTCCAGGACCATCTTCACTCTCCTGAGACTGCTCACCAATACTGGCCTCATTATCAGAGTCATTATCATTACTAAGATCAACTACGAGGACGAAGGTTTCACCCCTTTGTCGGTATTCATCCATCTCATCACGGTACTTTCGGATAATGCTTCCATTGTCATAACGCTCAAGGACGACCATCCATTTCCTTTTCTCAAAATTAGCTGCCCGGAGGTAGTGAGGTCTAAAGGCATCGTGAAAGGCCTAAGAACCTAAGAACTCCTGCATGGCAGCGTTCGTCTCAGTTGGGATACTCTTCTTTAGCTTAGAAACCTCAACCAAGGCACTATCCAACTCCCTTTTAACCTTGGAAACCTCGAGGATAGTTGTCTCCAACTGTTTCTTAGTCGCCTCCAACTGTTTTTTGAGTTCAAGTTCTCACCATTCCGCATCTTCAAACTCTCAAGGGTTTGATCCTTGAGTCAAATGGCCTCAGCCAAAGCTTTGCTCGTCTTCCTGGCGTCATTCACAAGCTGCTTATTCTCTTTAAACTTTGCCTTGTACCTCTCGACCTCTTGGAGTCTATCGTCGTACTCAGCCATGACCTGCATGATTGATAGGTTTAAAAGCACATCACAAAGTAGCATACAAATATCCTATTGATTTTCCTTATTAACACTAAGATTTGTCAATTGTAGCATATGAAAATAAGGGTCTTTCCTGCCGAAGATTGTTTTACCTAACTACTTAAAATGTCACAAAAACTGGGCTGTTGTCTCTACCGACCAGCCACCGAAAAATAATTATTAGATCAACTTACACTTATCTAAAGCCTACGAAATTTTATATGAATACACTAGACACACAGAGCTACACTCACACAAAATTTTGGGATTTTTGGAGTTGATTTTCTATTTAAATTAAATAGAACAAAAACAGCACAGAATCAGATTTTAAGCAGTTCACAAATTAAGAAAAACGAGTTAGGGGAATTGCTATCCACCACCAAATAATCGTGCAAACATGTTATGTTTCATTCAAATTCCTTTTATTCCGGATGAAGATGCTCAAGTTGGCTCAATGTTAGAACTCAACCTTTTACTCTTTCTTATGTAGTATGTTAAGAGAATGGTGTTTTCAACTTAACTTAGTCCCTAGCATGCAATCTAGAATGGCTTGTTCATAGATTTAACAAGTAGAAATCATTAAGAATGAAAAAAGTTTGAGTCATCACAAGGCATCGTAAGTACTGGCGTTGTCTTACTTATCCTAGAAATTGATTCACATGTTAATCGCAATTAACAAGTACTACTCTAGAACATATGTAGGTCCTCATTTGACAATGGCAGGCACACACATATTCATAGCATTAGAATCCTAGATATGCTTACTAAGTATGCATCCATAGAAAACACATAAAGAATTCATCAATGAGACAAGTAGTGAAGCAATTTTATCCTTTCATAAAAGAAATTGAAACGAAATGTCATAACACATTTGCTATCATATTCGGGGCTTCAAAACAGCCCCTAACTACTAAAAATTTAGCTACACTTTATTCTCAAATTAAACCAAAAGAAAGACATGGGTTTAAGAAGATAAAACCGAAAAAAGAGAATGCCAAGATTTCCTTATCCCTTCCTTCCTTCCCCAACACTGCTTTTAAACCAACTCTTGCTGCATCATTTTCTTTTCCATAACTCCCCCCACTAGTAGCAATTTAGTGATGACAATAAGTGAGAGAAAATGGTAAAACAATTGTAACTCTTTAGGTAGCCTTTATGCCAATTACTCCCTCTTAATCCTCGTCTTTAATTCCATTTCCTCTGATATTTGAATAGGTGTCAGCTGGCTTGTTCTTGGCTGCATCAGTTTTGGCTGCTAGATTTATTGCTTTCAATGCTTTCTTGTCAGTTACAAACTGTTCAGCCTCTTGTAAACCTTTCAGTGTTCAAACGGTCATAACTTCTTCTAGAAAAATGATATTAGGAATCCGCGAAATGCTCCAGAAAATAGACATCCATAGCTTTCTAAGCATATAAGATTCATTCTCTAATTCATTCTGAGCTGTTCGCAACTTGCTTCCAAAGTAAGCTGATGTGCACAGGCAGTTTTGACGAATTTGTTACTTAAAATCCCACTTGTGCTATTTTTCTTTTCTTTGCTTGAGAAATCCTACAAAACACAAAAACAAAGTAAATAGCTCAAAAATATAAGGAACTAACTAAGAAAAGACAGTGAATTTGACGTGAAATATATATAAATATGAGCTTATCAATGACAAGATGATCATCACTACCAGAAAAAAGAAGGGAGAAAGTAAAGAAATGACAGAGTAACACTTACATAAGAAGATAGCCTCATCATCCGGTCACAATCTGATTCGTACTCAGCTAACAGCTCACCAAGCTCGTCAACAGTGGATCGGCGTCCTACCAGGCAATTATTGACATACCTAAAATTACTTGGCTACAAGGCAACCTTCAAGTCCTTCCAATGGATGTTGCCAACCTCTTCGTTGTACTTCCTCTTACAGCTGGAGCTAAGGTTACCTTCTTGGTCAATGGACTCCATGGTGGGAGGAAAGATGGGATCGATGGTAGGTAGAGGAGGCAACAGTCGCCTCTCATCCCCGGCAACTATGGCGACAGCACACCCGATGACCTCAGCTTCAGCCTTCTTCGAGGCAGCAATCTTGAGGACCTCCTCTTGTGACTTAGGTCTAGGAGCTGGCCTCACCTGATGCTTACGAGCTCCCTTGTGAAACAAAATGTTGTCTACGGGAACTAACATGGTGCCTTCCCTTTCTTGGTGCTAATCTCTCATTTCTTGCTCACTTTCTCCACTGAACAAGAAAAATCAAAGTAAGGAATACAACTTTGTAAAAGAAAGAGGGGGCGAAATGAAAGATACAACTTACTTAGCAAATAATGCAAATAATGGATACATTACAACCTATAGTCTGGAAATGAGTAGGAACACGTCGCTCAGGTGTGACACCCTTAGCATGCTCCCAATCGTCGTTATAAAGAAAGCACCAACGGTTTTTCCAAGTACAGTATGTTTTTTTCTTACCGAAGACAACACGCTCTCTCTCACTCCGACATGCACACTCGGCATAACCAGTGCATGACTTCACCGGGCGCATCTTATAGCAGTAGCGCCACTGATGGAAGGAAAGCTCACCTATCCCACACTTCATCCAAATAATATAAAACCCAATCAAGGTATCCCAAAAACTAAGGTTAAGTTGCCCAGGCGCATGTCCGATACAAGATAGCATCCATTGCAACCATGGGTGCAAATGTAGCTTCACCCCTAAGGTCACTAGTATCTGGGTGTTGAACATAACATGACCCTTGGGCAGCTCGGAGGGCAATTCTTCACAATGCACCAAACGTATTCCTACACTACGAAGGATACAACATGACCGCCTTAGGACCTCATGCTGTTTTTCGCTACCTAACAAATTGTTTTCTAAATGGTTCGCTGTGAACTCAGAGCGAAATATAGGTATGGCGTCATGAACAACCTCCTTACCCACTGGCATGGAGGAAGAACCAATATTGGCTAAAGTTTGACAATTGTGAAGATCATCCAACGTTTCTTTTGTACAAGACTCTAACAAAGGCCATGAAGACTCCGACATTGCAGGCTCAAACCTAGAGCTAGAGCTAGGGAAGCCCTTATCACTAGGACTTCCAAGCTCTGACATCTACAACAAACAGAAACAAACTCTATCACTACATGAAGGATCAAAACATAAGGAAGTTTCTAGGGCATAAGGAAAAAGCTCAACCAGTTCATTATGTTCTTAACCAAATATATGAACACTCAAACAATTCAACAAGAATGAAAGCATTCGATCTAGTGAAAAAGACTACCAACCTGAAGATGGTGCAAAGCAATGCCGGAATCCCTTTCAACTAAAGAGCACTCTGTCTTCAAAAATCACTACAAAATGAGCAAATGAAGGCAAGGTAAAAAGTGGAAACTTATCCTTCTTATATAGTTAAACAGGGCTAAGGAAATTCAAAATTCAAATTCAAACCATGAGAAAGCCCCACATGGAAAGTCTTCAAACTTCCACACAAGCTAGGGAGTTTCAAATTTCAAATTTTCACCCCCTTTAATAAAAAAAAAAGAAAAAAAAAGAAAAAAAAAGGGAAGAGTGAACACAGCAGCTTCATCAATGGGATTCAAGTACAAATCTCAAAAGCTTCACACACTCTTGATCAAGATAGTGTAAAACAAAATCAATTTATGGTGCCAACAAAGCTTCATCAATGGAGGGCAACTACAAATCTCAAAAGCTTCACACACTCTTGATCAAGATAGTGTGAAGCAAAATCAATTTATGGTGCAAACAAAGCTTCACCCACAAAGCTTCACCTACAAAGCTTCACCCTACAAAGCTTCACCCACAAAGCTTACAAAGCTTCACCCTCAAAGCTTCAACCACAAAGTTTCACCTACAAAGCTTCACCTACAAAGCTTCACCCACAAAGCTTCACCCTACAAAGCAAGCTTCACCTACAAAGCTTTGCCCACAAAGCTTCACCCACAAAGCTTCACTACAATATTTCAACACTAAAACATGCAAGAGCTTCACACACTCTGGATCAAGATAGTGTGAAGCTAAATCAAGTTTTGTGTCCTAAAAATAGCTTCAACTAGTCAAGCTATATACCCAAACAAAAACCTACAGTCAATACACCTTACATAGACTATTCTCCAAACACAAAACCTTGCTGCCAATAAACAAATTTTATTCACAAAACCCAAGATTCTCGTGAATCTGTACAAAAACACATGGGGAAACACAAACATTCTTTTTTGTTTTACTTACACAAAGTCCCTATCATAAACAGATTACACCCACAAGGTCCCAAGATTTTCCTTCTTATTTATTTACTTATATATGTTTCCAAACATATTATAATAGAATAAATAACAAGTCAAAGTTCCAAGTTTAATAGTGGACAAAAGTACAAGCAATTCACCAGTAATGAAGGTGCTACAAAAACTGAAATCTTCCCCAGACTAGAAATCCAACCCAATTAACGTCTTTATCTTTCTCTCTCACCCTTCCGCCTCCTTTCATCTATCAAATTCCTGCAACTTTTGCTCTTCTTTGATGGAGTTGAATTTTGGACATCTTATAGTTCTTGAGCAGATGAAGAACTTTCAAGAAGGAACTATTTCTGTTTAAGCAAAGGAAGTTAGAGCGTTGAAGCTCCAAACATGACGGTCGGGTTTCTGCAAATTTCAAAGCCGCCGTAGTGGTTCGAAGATATGGAAATATTTAACCGTTAGTTTGTTCTGCTTTTTTGATATGTTATGGAAGAGATGATGAGGAACAACTTTGATGAAGAAAGCATGCTGATCTGAGCAAGAGAAAATGGATTTTCGAAGCTCACAACAGGTCTGACGGGTTGACAGACGAATAATGAACAGTCACTTATCATACCTGAATTTCTGGAGTTGTACTGCTCCGATGGATCTCAAATTTGGATATGTTGTAGTTCACGAGTTAAGGAACAATTTATGAAGATGGCTGTGCGATTTGAGCTACAAATGGTGGTGTTATATTGCAGCGACTCAGACTATTAATAGAAATGAAAAGCAATTCCACAAAAAACAAAAAAACGAAAAGCAGCAAAAAGTGGCAGAAAAAAAAATGAACAATGCAAGAATGAGAAAAGTAAAGGGAAATGGGGAAGAAGACACGGGCAAAGGGATGAGGCCTTGGGCCTTTTTTTTTTCTTTTAATTATTTCCTTACATTTCAACATGGAGCAAGAAAGAACTGGGCGTCACAAAAAAAAAAAAAAAAAAAAAAAAAAAGGAGTGGGCATGGGCCTCCTTTCCTCTTTGGGCTTGCCAACTAAACCAAAAAAAAAAAGAACAAAGGTACTAGGCCTCCCCTTTTCTTGGGCTTGCAAAACAAATGAGCAGTTTTGGGCTGCACAAAAATTTTGGGTCCTCGTGAAGCTAAAACTAGCTTGAAATATTTTTGGGATAAGGCATATATGAAGGCGTGTGATATAAAAACAAGGCGTCAACAAATTGGCAACAAGCAAGACACCTCTTTCGGCAACTCTCCTCGACCGGCGACTTGGGGGACTCCTACCATATGCTACTATGCCTCGGTACTCAAAAGTTTCGCGACTACTCAATAACTTGGAGCTTTCAAGTCCCCAACCGAGAAGCTTTCCTCACTTGGGAAATTATGGGAGCATTATTTCAACCTACAGGATCCACCCACGAAGTTTCAACATGCAAACTTCAACAAAAGAAAAAATTCAAAGAACTTAGTGAATGGTGCCTTAGTGTATTTAACATAATACGCTGAACAAAATAAAACTTGTTTATTGATAACATCGATAAATTACATATATGTACATACACAAGAATCAAAACAAACAAACATGAGGGAACATTCACAAAGGTTGCTCAGGAGAAGCCTCAGTACTCGACAGAGCACCAGAAATATGAGGCACCGGATGGTGATCATTTGGAGCCTCTGTATTGGGCAGAACCCAAGAAGGATGAGGCACCGGAGGTTGATCATTTGAAGCTTCAGTATGCGGTAAAGCTCCAGAAGACGAAGGCAATAGATTCCTTTAGAACAAATCCACAAACCTCTAATGATCACTTAGAATCCAACTCTTGGATTCCTGCAGCCGATCAAGCTTTCTCTTCGTGCTCGTGGAGTAGCTATGTGCAAGCATGTGCAACTGTTTATTTTCATGCTTGAGCCCTCTGATCTCTTATCTGAGACTTGCCACCTCCGCCATCAATGATTCAACTTGGCGAGTTCAAGCAAACAGGCATTGGGCCATATTAGACACAGAACCCGCACACTGAACACTGAGAGCCAGAAAATCCTTAACAGCCAACTCATCAGACCGTTTAGAAAGTAGTCTGTTATCTTTGGGAGTGAGAAGATTCCTGGCCACCACCGCAGCGGTTATGTCATTCTTCATCACAGAATCCACAATGGTAAGAGGACTAGTAAGGGATAAGAAGGATGAGCACCATATGTTGTCTTGAGGAGGCATGGCTACCTTTTCCACAACATTCAAGTCAACACGGCGGTCAAATGAGCAAGCCATTTTCAGAAATGACGAAGGAAAAATGAGGCCCAATAAATCTCAGAAGTACGAAAATAAAGAGGAAACTTCTACAGGCAGTAACCTTCTGAACGTACTCCTTGAACGTAATAGGGGCCCCTATAAAAGGAAGGGCAACATGACCGTTTGTTCAGAAATCGAAGAGGCATCACTCTCTAATATCGAGAAGAAGATTTTCCCCGGAAAAATTTGTTGGTAATCTTCACACGCAACATCAACTCCTCAGATACCACGGATAACTTTATCAAAAGAGCTCTGACAAAGTTAAGGAGTGTGAACTTTGTAGTCCCAACTACCCTGCTATTACCTACGAGGTAAATGAATAGCACCACTACTTGCTAATTGGGAAATCACTATACGAGTCAAATATGTCCTCTATGGCAAAGCAGGCTTGTGAGAACGCCTATTTTTCATCTTCTCCGAGAATGCATCTTCAACATAGTTGCTTGTTCAGAAATCGAAGAGGCACCGTTCTCCGAATCTCGAGAGCCAAAGCTTCGATAGGATCACTTGTTCAAAAATTGAAAAGGCACCGCTCTCCAAATCTCGAGAACCAGAATTTCCTGGATAAAATTTGTCGGCAATTTCCACACGCAACATCAGCTTTCCGGATACCACGGAACACTTTATCAAAAAATCCTTGACAAAGTTAAAACACATGAATCTCGCAGCTCCCACTACATTGCTATAACCGAGAAGGGTAACTACTTGCCTTTGGGGAAATTCTTATATATGTCAACCTTCATCCTTCACGACCAAGTAGACCTCCAAAAATGCTCAACCTTTCCTCACATCCAAGAGGGCACTCCCAACGAAACCTCTCGAAATACTCAGCTTTCTTTCCTCCCAATAATACCTCTACAAACAAGCCACACCAGAGCAAGAGTATCTCATATCATCAGGGTCAAAAACAAGAGTATCCCATATCATGTTTTTTCCCTGTCTTTTTTTTTTGCCCCTGCTCTTACCTATAAGACAAGGACAAATAAAGCAATCAGTCGGAACCTGAAATCAAACTTCCGATCTGGAACTGATTGCCCAGAACCTTTGCCTGGTTGTTTACATAGCATTGCTCTCGATTATTCATCCTCAGCTGCTTTCAAGGTCATGAATTCCTCGGACAAATACCCCATGACAATTGATCAGATATTGGCTCTTTACACTGAAGCTGCCAAGCATGGATGAGTCACTGAGAAGTAGTATTCTGAATAACCATTCAAATGCAAAGGGTACGCACCACTTCGGCTCTGCAAAAGATTGAAGCAGAAGGGTCAACGATGAGCTGGAACAGATCACTACAGCATGACACCCTTCCTGCAAAACCACACAATCCAGACGAACAAGTCTAAGTCAAATCCAAGCTTGGCATCCCTGCCCTATCCGAAGAGCTCGAGAAGCTTCAACAACCTTTCGCTAGCACCGTCGTCAAAGAGCAAAGCCTTGCCGTGCCACACTACTTCGTCAGAAGCAAGGTATCCCATATCATCAGGGTCGAATATACTCTAAATTTGACGGACTTGTTTTGACCCTCAAATTCTTGAGTCAGCTCGCTCCTTTTGAGGAAACTAGAAAATCCTCAAGCCTAATTCAAGATTAAGCCTGTGGAAAGAAAATTCAGACCTTTGGAAGAAACCAGAAAACCCTCCAGCCCAGTTCAAGAATAAGCCTGTGGAAAGTCAACACGTACAACAAAGCACGTGCTGACTCATCTGTTACGTCTTCAAAAGCAAAAGTATCTCATATAATCTCTTCTCCATTTTCTTCTCTTTATCCTTCATGCAGTCTGCAAGACAAGGAGAATGAGAGCAATCAGCCAGCACTTGGAATCAAGCTTCTAGTCAGGAACTTACTGCCTGGAACCCCTTGCCTGATTACTTACCTAGCATTGTTCTCAAAGTACTCATCTTCAACATCTTGTGCTTTCAGAGAAGATACCACATCCATTACTTCTTCAAAAGCAGAAGTATCTCATATCATCTATTCTCCATGTCATTTGCTTTGTCATTGTTGCTGAATGAGAGACAAGGAGAAGGAGAACAATCAGCCGAAACCCGAAGTCAAACTTTCGATCTAGACCTAATTACTTGGGCCCATTTTCCCTGATTGCTTACCTTGTTTGTCACCTCTTTCGGCAGATCTCCTCGCTCAGAGACTTGGGGGACTCATACAATATGGTTTGTATCGCACTTGACCAAACCCGAAACTACAAGTAAGCTTCAAGTGAAAATGATACATTACCTTATGCGTCAACATCAACTGAAGATACCACATCTGCCTGGGGGACAACTAGAGAGCATGTCACTTCCACCTAAAGGATAAAAAAGGCAAGTGAAAACGACACCACACTTCAGTACTTTGAAGTTTCGGGATTACTCAGTGGCTTGGATCTTGCAAGTCCCCAACCGAGGAGTTTCCCTCACTCGGGAACTTAAGGGAGCACTGTTTGTACCATACTTGACCAATCTTGAAACTACTGAGCACCGGTCAACATTATACCATCAAGGACCCACAAGAGTTCCCCTCCAACCAAGAAGCCAATCACAACGCGACACGCATCAACATCAGAGGCCAATCACAACACGACACGTGTCGACATCAGAGGCTAATCACAGCACGACACGTGTCAATGTCAGAAAAAGCTAGAAACTTTCTTCTATAAAAGGAGATCATTCTCCCACAATAATCTCTAATGTCATTTGTACTAAACTATTTACTAGAACTCGTAAAAGGAGAGCTTCAACCTATGTATTTGTGTAAACCCTTCACAATTAATGAGAACTCCTCTACTCCATGGACGTAGCCAATCTGGGTGAACCACGTACATCTTGTGTTTGCTTCCCTGTCTCTGTCCATCTACATACTTATCTCCACTAGTGAGCGGAGCAATCTAGCGAAGATCACAAACCTGACACTTTTTGTTGTACCAAAGTCCTCACTGATTTTGTGCATCAACTTAATTTATCAAGCATGCTCATTCCTGACGGTTGCATAGTGATGAGTGTTTTATATTTTAACCCTTGAATTGGCAGTATTTCCAATGTGAAATTGGGTGGTGAAGATTTTGTGTTGAAAATGCTTAATAGAAGATGGACATTGCCAAACCCTGATGCCAAAATTCACCAAATAATGGTTTGTAACAGCAATGTAGCAGAGCCAGGCAGGCCCTTCTTCTCATGTTTCCTTCCTCAACAATACTAACCCATCTTTTATGTTGAGCAAGAATGTTCGAGATGATTTGTTGCATCCGTTGATAAATGGTAATAAAGCGCACATACAATAGTTGTTGTTAGGTAATTTCTAGCTGCGATCGCCATAGGTTTCTTTGATAATCTCCTTTTCTCTCTCAGACACACTTGTTTTGTGTACCAAGATGTATGTATGCCAATAGGGAAAAGATGCTCAAGAGCTGATGATTTGGCAAGCAATAGTGGTAGACTACGATGCATGGACACGGGGGAAAGCCAGTGTATCCCTTATCCAACATGCGAGGATACGGATACGCGTGGATACATATCAGAGTGAAAGGATACGTTGTTGACTGATGAGATACGCGTATCATACTGTTGAGATACGATACTTTTCAGATACGTTTCAAACTAAAATCGGAGGATAATCAGAAAAAAAAAAAATAATTTCAATAAATCCGCATAGAATCGTGATTGATTCAAATTAGCTAAACTAAAAAGATTGTTGATAAAAAACCAAAACAATTTTGTGTATAAAATTCGGATTTACCTATTTTTTCTCACTCGAACGTCAGAAATCAGACTTGTTGTCTACAACTGCTCCGTTGTCTCTGTCGTCTCCGTCTGCAACTACTGGTGAGAGCTTTCGTTTTCACTTTGTTAATAGTTTCGATGCTTTCCTGATCTTACTCCTCATCTTTACCGATTCAATGACTCTTCGAAGCTTAATCTGATTCCCAAGGCCAAAACCCATCTCTGAAACTAAAAGCCCCTTTTGAGTTTTGCTTTTATGTTTTTAACTTCGAAGCTAAAAGCCCCTTTTACTTTTACTGATTCAATGACTCTTCGAAGCTTAATCTGTTATGTAAATTGGAAATACAATAGTAATATTATTATATACAAAAAGCTTTTGTATATTATAATATATTATTGTGCAGTGGTCTAGATATTTAGATTATAATAATTTTATGTATATGCTTTCATGATGCATTTTTTATCTCTTAAGTTAACATAAATTTCTCATGTAATAGTCTCTGTCTCTACGATTGATTGACTCTTATTGTTTATATGTTTGTTAATTTAGGAAAATAAATCACCTTGATAATCATGCGAATGATAAATTTGAATGCTTATTTTATAATATTTTAGATATATTTATTTATTTATATATTTTTTTAATTGCCGTATCTCTGACGTATCGTGTCTTCGTTTTTAGAAATTTGACGTATCCCCATGTCGTATAATGTCATATCTCCGTATCTGTGTCCGCGTCCATGCATCCTAGGTGGTAGTGTCTTATGGTTTGATGACATTTTGGAGGCTTCTTTGAGTGAAGATGATGGTGATCTGACTTTTCTACAAAAGGATGCTCATACAAGTTACAATCCTCGGAAAATTGTAGTTGTTAACAAAGGTGCAGGAGATGTGGTAGCATCACTAGGGAGGTAACTGCAGTGATACTGGCTGAACACTCTTCAATGAAATTGATAAGAGGAATTGTGCACTGGTTAGAACGTTGCCATCCGAGAAAGCGCACATCTTCACAACTTGTACAATTCTAATGATCTTGTAATATAAGTTAAACCCTGCCCTGTATCTGTCAGGGTTGGCAATGTTTTACAAGGGGAAGGAGAGGCATGCCAACACATTGCACAACAAACTGGTATTCTAGTGGGATCCAGATTCCAGTGTTTACGGTTGCTGCGTGGGAGATGGCAACGCTACTTCGTGAACAGGAAGCAGGAGGCGCAACGGTGGTGATCCTTCACAACTTTTGCAAGAGCATGGTGGGTTTGGGACGGGCTAGAGATCGGACTCCGAGCTGAGCCCTTCCATATATTTTAGCAGCGGATAAATACAAACCTTAAGTCCTGGTCCAAAAACATGAATTGGCCTCAGTGACGGATTCAGGAAATAATATTAAGGGGGTAAGTAAGAATACTGCGCACAACGCGTAAATTTTTTTTAGCAGAAATAGTATGTATATCGTCATTTCATCGAGTCTTTGTAGGCCTGAAGTCATTTGGAAATGCATACTGCACACCTGTTAATGCCTTATTTGCGTGGGTAACTAACATGTTCCAAGGCTGCTTCCATATGAATGCTTAATAAAGAAACACACTTATCTTGAACACACTAACAATGATTGATATCATTGCATCCCATTAATATGTTTGTTCAAGAATGATGATGCTTTGTTATTATTTGAGATTACCATTTCATTTACTTTGCATTTTTGGATAGATTTTTTTTGGTTCTTTTTTTTGCCAACAATTGTAATCACAACTAACAAACAAGCTAGAGGTAAATAATATTAGGATTAGACTGTAAAGGGGCAACACCTCTCTAATGCATTTTATCAAGCAGTTAAAGGGCATATATGAAGGGCAAATATAATCTTTAAAGGGGCAGCACCCAAGTCATCTATGAATATTCACTGAAGTTCGGAAGGTCAGCACCTAAGATGTTCATAAACGTTCATTGAAGTTCACGGGATCAGCTAACCCCCCTTGCCCCTTAATGTCAGCCGGTGATTGGCCTTCTCAGCTTTTGTAAAGCCTCTACCTAATTAAAACCAACTTGTCCCGATAAAGATCTTGCTAATTTTCAAGTTACATGTGCCATGCCAACAAAAACTCTCTCTAGAAATTTTCATTGTCCGGGAATACGATTCGGTACACCAAGTATCATAATTAATTAGTTAAAACTCTTCTTTTTAAGTATCCAACCATTTATATTATGACAGCTAATATATTGGATCATATTTTCGGCACACTAAAAAATCTCTCATTTCTCTAGGACTGTAATCTTAGAAACAGAAAAGTAAAAGTTCTTTCCGCATTGGGGTGATTACCGGGATTAATTATATAGTTAAACATTGTTAATCACAGTGATAATCTTATAAATAACTAAATTAAGAATATAATTGCACCCCTAAAAGCTACCTAGAATACCTTACCCTAATAAGAAAACACTTGGTAAAGGAATCCTTGTCCCATGTACGTATATATACATATATATATATATATATGTGTGTGTGTGTATAAACGTACATATGTATATGTATGAGTGGCAGTTGCGAAACGATTCGCCACAGTAGAGGACACGACATGGTCCGCAATGCGCTCACAGATTCCAAGATTCTATTTGCTCTCTCTGCAATTCTATATACAGATTTTATATTCTATGCGCATTGTGCGTGTGTGTGTGTGTTTTGTTGTGGGCACCGGTGGCAAACAAAAGCCGTGAAGAAAACAAGAGGAGCAGGCAACATTCCTGGTACAAAGGGGAAGCAAACCTTGATGGTCTTCTGGATCACTTGTCTCGCCCAATATTCTTTACCATTACCATTTACAAGTAGCTAGCCACTTCTATGTGTAACTATAACTTGGCAAATCATATAACGGCTGTTAACGGTTGATGTATTATGGTACTTAGAGGCATTAATACATTTGTCCTTGATTTATAATGAAATGATGAGTGGTGCACTAGAGTGTGGAGGACTTTGACTTTCAGGTGATGCATTGTAAAATTGAAATGTATCAACGTTTAGAAATTGTCAACTCGCGCATGCGATTGTTCGTAACATTTCTCTATGACATTTTTACACTTGTTCTTTATCCAAAAAGAACCAGTGAATGGAAAATTGGTAACTAGCGTGCAAACTACTCTCAATCAAGGTTCTAAAAGACGATAGGCACTAGTTGGGTGGTAGGCTGAGATCTAGCACCTAGGCGACTAGCGCGGCCTACGCGTGGGCCTAAATGAACTAAGCGGATTTAACTAAATTTATCATATATCATATAAATAAATGTCTGACTACACTTATAAAGTACATAATTTCATTGATTACATAAGTTGTAAAATAGAATGACATATAGATCATAAAATATTATAACATAATGAAAACATGAGGAACAAACATATAATGTGTGTTCATCTAAGCATTCAAAATGAAAGTTATCTATTTTCTATTTAAGTGAGAGTCGCAACCTAGGTGAGTCTGAGCGAGTTAGGCTCCCTTTTTTAATTGTCAAACGTTTGGGGATTAATCAGGGCACTGATCAGTCGCCGAGCCTCTAAACGGTGCTAAGCAAAATTTTTTTAAACAAAGCTCTCAACCACTAATGCATTGTTAAATTCAAATATATCAATAGCCAGAAGTCGTCAACTCACACAAGCGACTACATAACAATTCAAGGGTACATTATTATTATTATTATTATTATTTTAGTACAACGATATTTTTATGTTAAGGGAAATGGGAGGACAAGGGTACATTATTAGATTTGGGCACATCCATAATGAACCGATGAGTAGTGGTGACTTTTCTTTATTTGGACAGCTTTATACATTGGTGGGGAGCACTTTACGTCGAAGGCATAGGAATAAGAAACCAAAAATGGTACAAAGGCTACAGTATTTTGATCATCGAGTCACAGAGCAATAGCAGCAGCAGCATAGGGAATGTCTCCTTTGTGTGTGGTGTGGTGTGGTGTTGTTTGCCTGCTTTCAACTTTTTCACAGTTCGGATAGTCCTCAAAATTGGGTCGATGGAGAAAAAAAATGACGAGACATCTCTTTCACTTACTTTCTGTGAGCATCAAAAGGAGAGAGGGAAAGTGGTAACCCATGAATTATGTGAAGCAAATGGGGAACACAGCAATATAACTAGTTAGCTACTGTTTATATACACACAAAACCGATGCATTCTCTCAACACTTTTTCAAAATCGTGTTCAGGTGAAATACATCTCGTGTTGACAAAACATTACACTCCGTCAATACTTTACTAGGTTTTTTAGTCTTTTTCTTTCTAGTCAAATGAATATTAGCAAATATATTTCTGCAAGAAGCCCTTAATTCATCCACAAAGATCTACCATGAGTCACAACTTAATATTAAACCTACCAGAAATATCTATTGTTATTGTGTCGAGTGAATCGAATATGATACATGCTCAAACCAAGTGTCACTCAACTAAAGCAACTGATTTGCACACATTATTTTTGGCCTCACACACACTTCTTTTTTATGTCATTCAAATGAGAAGAATCATCGAAAATAATAGACATCAGTGTATAGGAGGAGAAAATAACTGGCAAGTAGTAGAGTGTGATCACGGTTTTTGGCACTTAAGAGCATCTTCAAAGGAGATCAAATTTAAAAAAGCAAAATGATATCTGATGCCTTATATCTCAATTTGACATTTTGTACAATTTTTTGCTCTATCCGATATGTTAAATAATAATGTCATTCTACAAATTTTTTCATCTCTTTGTGGGGTCCAATTATTGAGACAATAGATCAAATAGTTGCATCACATTTATTAAAAAATTATTATATATTGCACCACAACATTTATCAAACGATTGATTTTGTTAGATTAGCCACAGCGAAGTTTGAACTCACGTCGTCATGCAAGGGCTCAACATCTTTCCACCACTGTGGTAAAAGGCCACTTAAAAGGTTTGCCTTCAATTGACTCAGCGATTGAAGGCTCGGTTGGAGAGAATTTGCTGGTATTTTTTGTTGTTGTATATCTATGTGGCAGTTTTGACAATTCCTTTGGAGATGTTCTAAAATAGCTTTTGACACATAAATAACAAAGTAATCATATAATTAAAAGAGAAATATTAAGTAGACTCTCTTAAAAGTTAGACTTTCTATTGATTATCTGTCATCTTATTTTTTGACACAATGTTTTATAATGTTAGCAATGAAGTTGACGTTAAATTATAAGATGACAAAAAATTCATAAAAAGTTTCACGTTTGAAAAAATCACCTTTTAACATTTCTCTAGCTAAAATTTCCATACTGACATTAGTGGTCAATTGTGCAGGACAATATACGATATAGTTGTACGATTTTATAAACTGCAGCTTTTACCAAGCTCAAAGATTGCGTAGGAGTAAATAATGGAGATGGACCATAACGAGGAGAGGCAGTAAGTAGTAAATAAATAAGACCGTATCGAAATGTTTGCACGTATTTCCGATGCATGTCTTTTATTTGAAAAAATAAACCACTAGTGTCTAAGTCACCATATAGTACATAATTATTATTTGAAAATATCAGAGAGGGAGACAAGAGCATGCAGAGTATCGAGGGCATTGGCATTGGTAGTCTCATCTCATGTTTGGACCCCATAACTGGAAAGTGGAAACTCCGGCGCACGTGTGCTGCTCTTCACTACTATATACTAGCAATACATTTACACAATCTTTGTTCGTGTTCATCTTATTTTATTCGTGTCTCGAAAGTAAAGATGGAAAATCATCTTCAATCGAAATGATTAAATATATTTATGTTTAGAATTATAGTTCTGTATTTAAAATGAATAATGTCATGCTATACTTATATATCATCTCCAATTTAAGAGGTTAAACATAATCTCTCAATAATTGATTAGTTTTAAAGTTTTTACTTTAAACTTATTGGTTAATTTAATTAAACTACTGTTGAATGTTTTCAAATCTAGACATTAAATTTGAATTAATTATTACAATTGAGAAGTTGAGCGCCAAAAAATGACTAAAAGGGGGCTACACTTGATCAGCCTGATGCCCATTTGGCCAATAATGATTTGGTGGGTTCCATAGAATAATAGCACGGTAATCGGTTGAAGATGATTTTTCTTGAGAAAATAAAGCAATTTTTTAACTTTTGAACATGTAGCCGTCTTCATTGGATATGGCCTAAGTTGGGTGGATTCGTGGAAGCGATTCGAAATTTGAGCTTGTATTGTTGGTATTAAAAATAGGCATATGGGTGGAGAAAAATGTTATTTTGATAACGTTTGAGCTTTAAGAGCTCATTTAATGTCGGGTGCTTTCACTTTCAAATTTTAGCGTGTCCTTAAAAAGTTTAGCTAATGTTGTGATTATTTTAATAATTTAACTGAAAAATAATAGCCGTTTATTTGATGAATAATTTTTTTTTATAGAAATAATCTCTTAAAAATGTGATAAAAAAATACAGTTCAATGCATGATGAAGAGCTTAACGAAGAAGAACCAAATTAATTCGACAAAAAAAAAAAAAGAAGATTCAAATTAAAAGTGATATTTTTCAAGAACTAAAATGTATAATCATATAACGGGATTCCATCTACTAATAAAAAATCATTAATTAATATCACTCGTACATATCACATGTCACTAAATTTAAGCAAAACGTAGAACGTACCACCACAATCAAGCTCAAACACTAGAAAACTGAGATGGTCTTGGAAAAACTGGAATTCACTACCGCAAAGCACCCTCTTGCTTGCAGACATCAACCAAACTGTATAGATGTAGGAATAAAAAGATGATTAAACATATCTGGTACAAAACTTATTCCTTAGTTAATTCACTTTTGAAAACTTATTCCTTAGTTAATTCATGTCATTATTTAATAGTCAAATTGATAGAAAATTTAACCGAGGTCTAACATTACGACGAGTTCCTAAGTTGAGGTATGACATATAATGTTAAAAGGTTGGGGTATGAGTTTATTACATGACCTAAAGTTAAGATGGTAAAATATAATTTTATTCTAAAAAAATTAAGGGGCAATTCACACTAACTACCCTCAAGTTTTGCCAAAATCGCACTTTACTGCACTTAATTTTTTTTATTTCACTTTCATACTTAAAGTTTGATTTTTCTACCACTTTGATACCTCTACCATCCCACCCCTTAATTTTTCTATTAATTGATAATGTGGCAGAATCTTGACCTACTAATTCTTACTTTACAACTCTCAAGTATTGAAAAAAAATTAAAGGTTGCAAAGTCCGAATTTCACAATACTTAGAAGTAGTAAAGTGAGATTAGTGGGCCGATATTCTACCATGTTATCAGTTAATCGAAGTATCACAATGGCAAAAAAATCGAACATTAAATATGCAAGTGAAATGAAAAAATAAGTATAGTAAAGTGAGATTTTAGTAAAACTGAGAGGTAATAAAATAGAAATTACCCAAAATTAAATGAAATTGACCAGCTGAATTTTTTGGACTGAATCCAAGTACCTCTTTTGGGAATCCCTCTTTTGTGTCACAGCTGATTTACTTGTACCTTTTCCACCATAGGCTCCCATTCGTCCTGTCATCCACGTGTACGGGCCACGTTCATTCTAATCCTTTACCGGGACTCAATTACCCCATCACCCCCAACGAATTAACTCTGTGGTCTGTCCCCACGGTAAAATCTGTTTAGGCCGGGGCAGTAGGGTAATTCAAAGGTGTGTTTGGATGGATAAAAGTACATTTTTAGCCACTTTGGTATGAAAAAGAAAGTAGTGGAAAAGAAAAAAAGGCAGGCCAAGGCCATCTGTGATCTGTCCTCTGCCTGCTTTTCTTTCTACTATAGTTACCCAGACTTAAAATCTCAGTACCATTTTCCAGAGAGAGATAGAGAGAGAGAGATGTACTATTACTATTACTCGGGAAGATAAGCATGGAATTTGACCAGAGGAACCGATAACCAACTCATATCTCCCAGTTTTTATTCACCGGAAAACCACTCGTCTCCTTACTTAGTGGTTTTCCGACACTATCCACCACATGGCAGATACCGGCTCTCTACGTTTTCCGGGAAGTCTGGACCCCGGAGCCCAAGAGTTCAGACCCAGTAACCCAAATCGGCACCCCAACCAAATACCCATTTTTGGGCCTCCTCCGCCGCTGCCACAACTCCTACCACCTTCTCCGTCTCCCCACCAGGTTTACTATCCCTACCCACCACCGCCAATCAGCGAAGTTGTCTCGTACGCGCCGTTCTCCGCACCGGCCACATACGTTAGCGCGGCGGCTACTGTATGCGCACCGTTGCCGCCTCCGACAGCGGCGGCGACGAGGGCAGTTCTTTTGAACGGAGTGCCGAGTGACGTCAGCGAGGGGACGGTGAGAAGGGAGATGGAGGGGTTCGGGGAGGTGAGGTGGGTGCAGATGGACACGGCGTGCGACGGGATCGTGACCGTCCACTTCTACGATCTCAGGCATGCAGAGAGGGCGTTGCGCGAGATTCGGCAGCAGCACATGCAGCAGGAAGACAGGATTCGCAACCACTACGCCGCCTTGTCGTTCACGACGGCTACATCAGCTCCGCCACTTTCTATTTTCCCGCTTCCGTTTCCTCCGGGTCGCGGGCTCATCGCCGGGCAGGCCGTGTGGGCCCAGTTCGTCATTCCGGCCTTGAAAGCTGTCCCGGACGGCCACAACCAGGGCACAATCGTCATTTTCAATTTGGACGCGGCCGTCACCACCTCCTCTCTCGAAGACATATTCCAAGCTTTTGGTAACATTCCCACCATTAATTTGTATTTTCTCGTCTTTATTTTTTCGGATTTTTGTGGGGAACTGTTAAATTATTGTGGGGATAATTAGGGGTAGGTCTCATGGGTCTTTGTCCTAGGCTTTTCATGACCAATGGGAGCACATGGGACCTGGATTTTATTTCAATTTTGATGGCTTTAATTTTGTAATTTTATCAGGTGCTGTAAAGGAATTGAGAGAGACACCTTCGAAAAAGCACCAAAAGTTCATCGAGTTCTTCGACGTCAGAGACGCAGCGAGAGCTCTCGAGGAGATGAACGGCAAGGAAATCAACGGAAAATCAGTTGTGATTGAATTTAGTCGGCCTGGCGGTCACTGTAGGAAATACTTGAATGCGGCGGCTCACACTGCCCCCACTCTACTCTCGCCTCGCAATGCCATTGGACCGCCGCAGCCGGCGGAATTGGCTGTCAAATTCTCTAGACGCTCCAACAGTTTTAGCTTGGCGACGCCGCCGCCTCGTTTGTGTACATCCTCATCAAAAGTGCAGTTTCCGTCGAGTAGGAATAATAATAGATCAAATAATTCTAGCAGCAGCAAGGGAATAGTAATTAGCAGAAACAATGTTGAATCTAAAATGGCGGGTTTAAATTTGGATGGAATTCAAGAGAAGAGGTGTTCTTCGAAGAAGAAGATGAGTTGCGAGAACTCGGACAGCCTGCAGGCCATTGTAACGAGTCCGAAGCAGCCGAGGAGCTGTAGGGGGAAGAAGGGAAGACAAGCGAAGAAGTTCGATTCAAAATTTTTAATAAAAGAAGAAGCTGTATCGGAATCCACCAGCGGAGAAACCAGAACCACCGTCATGATCAAGAACATACCCAATAAGTACAGGTACCGTATCAAAATTTGAAGTGCAATTCATAATCTTTTGTTGTGTTAATGTTGGAATTGTTGATTTGGTTGTGGTGGCTTGTGGCAGTCAGAAGCTGCTGTTGAACATGCTGGACAACCACTGTATTCACTGCAATGAGCAGATTATCAGCGACGGCGATCATGGTGGTGGTGATGATGAAAAGCAGCCTTTCTCCTCCTACGATTTCGTTTATCTTCCCATTGATTTCAAGTATTTTCATTTTCCCATCTTTTTCTTTTAATCTATTTATTGTTATTATTTGCATTTCTTTTATAAAAAAATAGGGGATTGGCTACAATAAAATGATGAAAATATAAAGTAATTCTACATTTACCACATTTCTCCCACTAACAGAAGTAGAGCCCACATGTGTTAGTGGGTTTATCTCTATTAGCAGTGGTACAAATGTGGTTAGAGTAGCGATTTTGTAAGTTTTAATTTCTGAAACGATCAATATACAAGTTTGTCTATAGATTTCGATTGATAAGTCGTGGTTATTTCATATTCATCATTTCATTCATTGAGTTTTGTAAGTTAATTGCCGGTTATATTAGTTAATTGTATAATAAGTTAGGTATAAAAATACTAAGCGAAATGCACACGATACAATTGGTTGGTTATAAACCGAAATACACTCGAGGTATGTTACGTGCTTAGGGTGTGATGTGTTATTAGCTTGTAATATTTAGCAACTATTTTCGTGTAGAACGCCTTGAATGGGTTGATAATAACATGCAGTTATATTTTCACACCATGAATCTTTATACATGTATCTGCATTTACTTAAGTCTTTTTTTTTTTTATAATTTTTTTGTAAGTTTTGGTACACATTTCTAACATATGAAATTCATGCGTTGAGATCTTATGTGAGTGGTGTTATTTGTTTGTGGGAAACACAGTAACAAGTGCAATGTGGGATATGGATTCGTGAACATGACATCCCCGGAGGCAACATGGAGGCTGTACAAGGCCTTTCACCATCAACATTGGGAGGTCTTCAATTCCAGGAAAATATGCGAAGTCACATACGCTCGAGTTCAGGTACCTACTAATTAATTTAATCAACATTGTTTGTTAATTTTTTTATTTTTATTTTTTAAAGGATGATAACATGAAGCCGGGAATACTCAATTTCAACATTGTTTGTTAATTAAATAAATATATTAAAGGATTAATAATTTTAATGAAATATGGGTTAACTTTGAATGAAGGGATTGGAGGCGTTGAAGGAGCATTTCAAGAACTCGAAGTTCCCGTGCGAGATGGAGCACTACCTGCCAGTGGTGTTTTCCCCGCCTCGGGACGGGAAGCAACTGACCGAACCACTACCCATTGTTGGCGTTGGCGCCAAGAATAATAATAAAAGCCACTCCTCCCCCGCCACTTCCTCCTCCTCCAGCTCCTCCCATTCTCTCCTGCTCCCGCCACCTCACCGTCACGATATTGATCACGACGCGCCTGTGTCCGCGTGTGATACGGACGAGGACAGCAACCGGAACGGCGGCATCATGGCCGACGATGATGACGAACGATGCCGCTAGACAACTTACCATCTCCTTAGCTGGTAAGGAAGAAGTTAAAAGGCAACCAAAAGCGACCTCCACCGCCGTGTTGCATCAGTCTCGTCAGTCTGCAGCAGTATATATCGAACCTCATTGATAGATGTGATGGCTACCCGCCCCTGCTCCTCTAGGTCTTAGCTTCTGCTCCCGACCACCACCCTCCGCGAGTTATCGTTGAGCTCCGAGCCTGCCCGCTCTACCTCTACTTATAAGTCATATCCTGTCATTCTCATCAGGTTTAGCAGGTGACTTGACCCATGCCCGTCATTTCCATGAATTAGTAATTACTCTCTCTCTCTTGTTTTTTGGTTTTTTTTTTTTTTTTGGGGTTCTTTCAAGTTTGACCAGTGTGAAGTTTGTGCCACCAAAAATGTAAGGCCTAATGTTTATTTCTCAATTTTCTAAATTAGGTGCGGTATTAATTTTAGTGTGTAATTTCTTCTTTCTTCTCCATTTATTGTTTTGGTAATTTAGAAGATTTAGTGTTAATTTTAGTGTATTTTCTTCTTTCTTCTTATGCTACCGAATTTATAATTGTTCAGAAAAAAAAATTCAAGTGGTTTGAAGATTTATTTTAGTCTAACCGTTTAAACGCCAGTGTATCCGATACATCAGTTGTGGCATTGTTCTTAAAATTCTTGCCTAGTTATCG
Organism: Heteromeles arbutifolia; assembly: GCA_024362995.1. Lineage (NCBI taxonomy): Eukaryota > Viridiplantae > Streptophyta > Magnoliopsida > Rosales > Rosaceae > Heteromeles > Heteromeles arbutifolia. The sequence continues at coordinate 30,872,089 of JANCRC010000006.1, forward strand.
CGTCGGTTAATCTTTTTAGGCATTTAAAAATTAAAAATTAAAAATTGGTGGTTAGACATGCTTAGGCACTAGCTTAGCTTGTCTATACCTACTTATTTCATGACTATGATTTAGACAGAAAATAAAATAAACTTATTTTGTAATTTTTTTTTCAAGAAATTATAAGAAATTTATTGGATAGTTGGATGAACACTAATTAATATGTTTGTTCACTACTTTTTCAAGATGTTCGATTCTTTTATATTCTATAGTTTCTTTTATTTTGGATATAATTATGTATTTATAAGTAAAAGTAGACATTTATTTTGGTTTTTTTTTATTAGTATCCCACGTAGTGTTGAATACATCGTACACTAAAATTTTAATATTAAATAATTTATATATCTAATATGTAATAATAAGTTCGATCTTATAAGGTTTATAAAAATTTAAAAAAAAATCTAAATACACCTCAAATCAATTTTAATATGTATATCCCAAAATTATTTATCCTCTTCAACTCTTTTTCTCAAAAGCACTTGCACCTCCTTTTGTAGAACACATCCACTGATGACCGATTCATCAGGGCCAATGTTGACCTTCATCGTCAAACGGCTCTCAACTGGTTGTCGGCAAATAGGGCAGCTGTTTGTTTGGAATCTCAAGAGCTTGTCACACACATGCATTGCAGCAAGAAAAGAAGTCCAACTAAAAATCACTCAAGCGAAAATCCCCCATAAATTATACTCAGGTTGATTCAAATAGATTAGTTTTGCGAATATAGGATACATATCGAAGTCATGGGCGGGATGGGATGCCTCGGCCTTCACAGCTATAAGTCAGATATCCAAGTCAGCTACTTACTCTGTATCCTCAAACATTGAGAAGTTAATCCCAGTTCCGAGGGGCTGCCTGAACTTCTGTCCCAGACTGTGTTCAAGATGTACAGTCACAGGTGGACGAAGATTGAAATGTACTGTCATTTCTGGAATTCACCTGGGGTTGCCTGAACTTATGGCTCAAATCGTGTTCAAAATGTACCGTCACAGGTGGATGAAGGTTAAAATGTATTGTCATTTTTTGGACACACACCTTCACTGGTTAGAAAAAAGTTGAGCAAATCCTTGTTGCCAAAAAATAATTTAGGGGAAAAAAGTTGAGCAAATCCTTCATGACATGAATGATTTTGTATCAAACGGCATAAGAAGAAAGAAACCATTACGAAGAGAGTGGAGTGTAGGTAGAAAATGTGGGGTGTAGGTAAAAAATGTGGAGTGTATATAGAAGATGTAAGGTGTATGTTGGGAGTGTGGGGTGTGAGTATTATGAAAAAGTACATGGGATGCAATAAGATAAATTTTAATTAAAAAAATAAATGTAGGATGTATTAAGTATGTAGGGTATATTCAATAATATATAAGATGTTAATATAACAAGCCTTTATTTTTTATAAAACTTTATTTTTATTGCTTTAGGATTAGAGCGAAGGTATTATTATTATTTTTGGTTCGTTCGTTGTGTCCATAATAAGAAGATTGAGAAGAAAGGAATAGTACTTTCAGGGATAAAAGTTAAACGATGGGGTCGAAAACATTGATGATCGAGTCTGTGACTGTCCTGCGGAACCCAGGAGTATGTATGCATGTCTGCAAGTTTAAAGGGAAAAGATAGAGAAAACGCAGATATTACATATCTTATTGCAAATAATTAATCACTGAATCCAACCAGTATCACAACCCTAAAGTGTAAAGAACGACTTCATATATCATTACATTGTAACGTTTCGTATTAATAATATAAAGACGTTTAGTATATATGTCCTCGTATCAGTGACATGTAATTCTTATCCTAAAGTGTTCTAATAAAAAGCAACTAACTTTTGCTAAATATATAGCCTACAAAAGTAAGCTGCTGAGTCCCTCTTTTGCCATCGCCTGTGGAGTTTGGCTCTGTTATCTGCGCACAGAGGGAGAGAGAGAGGGGCTTGCTCGTGAAGTTGGTCACAGGTAATTCGAATCCGATGATATGAAAGTTGGGTGATATGGCAATATATTTAAGTGGCTGTAGAGCTTTTGACCCCAATGATCCGTACCTGTTAGGGTTGCAGAGTGCCAGGCCCTCCTAACCCTAATGCCCTTCACTTTATAACTTACAGTAAATTGTAACTATGATCCCTTAATTTTAACTCAATTGAAGCAATGGTCCCTTAACTAAAAATTCATTACCATTGGTCCCTCAACTCATCAAAACGTACAGCTATGGTCCCTCAACTAAAAAACCATTACCATTGGTCTCTCAACTTTAATTCAACTGGAGAAATGATCCCTTAACTTTAATCCAATTGTAACAATGGTCCTTCCAACATAACTCGTTTTGACAAAATTTTTGACGTAGTTGACAAAAAGGATCATAATTACACACTTTGATGAGTTGAGGGACCCTAATTATATAAATGGTTATTCCAACATAACTTATTTTGACAAAATTGATAAAAATGACTATAGCTACACATTTTGATAAATTGAGGGACCAATGGTAATGAATTTTTAATTGAGGGACCATTGCTCCAATTTGATTAAAGTTAAGGAACCATTACTATAATTTACTCTATAATTTATATCTCACCCACGTCATTGCATTACTGAAAGCTAGCCTTTAAAGAAAATTTTCAGGTGTACTCTAATTGCATAATAGCAACCTGCACAATGAACTATAAAAAATTAGTTTCATCCGACTAATTTTGATCTTCTTATGCTGTTTCGTACATAATGATTTATTTATTTGGATCATATTCAGAAAATGACTTTCTACGTTTCTCGCATGTATTTTTGCTAATATGAGCTTGGCTTCACCAACTTTAGTATGGCATGATTCCCTCCGTCTGCGCCTTGCTTTGTTTTCAGGCTATGGTTATTTTCCTGATTATTGCTTCACAAATTAATTTGCATATCATCATACAAGTTTGACTCACTTTTTTTTTCTTTCTTGACCTTGTAAAGTTGCTTAATTTGTTTTGCAGGTTTAGACGGTTGGTTTTAGAAGGGTTACATTTCATGTCCTCCCCCTCTTTTTCTTGTATTTTAATTGTTTGTGTTTCTAGAATAGTAAGGTTTATGTCCTCCTTCTTTTTTTTATTTTTTTAATCCATTTTTCTTGTATTATGAGGGGTTAGATTTATATCCCTCATAACTAGGTGTAACTTCTTTTTTTATATCAATAAAATTTCACTTGTACTGTCAAAATTTTATCAACGAAACAAAAAAACAAAAGAAAACAAAACTATTAAAAGTTAGTTAAATATGAAATTACTTAGTAACATATTATTAAGTTAAACAATGAATGTTTGATGGTGTTAGTTTTTTTTTTTTTTTTTTTTTTTTTTCAGAGAAAAGATAGTGTTAGTTGAATAGTTAAATAGTTATAATTTAGTTTTTTTAAAAAAAAAATTGATCTATAAAAATGAACTGAAAAATAGGACATTTTGAATATTATCCAATAGTGCAGAATAAATAGAAGAATAGAAAATTTACAAGTAGAAGGTCTGAGGTAGAATTACAGTAGCATCTCTCTAATCCACATGCATTCTCTAGAAGCACACCCATCGGACCATTAGACATTCTCCTCCCCTACCCTGTTTTAATTTTCACACAGTTCTTTCTGCACTTGCAGGGTAGGCTATGGACACCGAGATCCTCTCCAAATCTTAAGGAATCCAATTTTTTAAATTTCAAAATAATTTTCAAATTTTAAGCTTTAAAAATTTGTTTTGTAGGCTATTTAAAAAAAAACTAAACTCTAGACTAATTCAAAAATATAATTTATTTTCTACAAACATAAAAACATAAACTCTAGACTCATCTTTCTCCCTCTCGTGCGACCCTATTTTTAGATTTCTTTGTCTAATATAAGTTGTAAGATTTAAAATTTTTAAATCGTAAATCAATCAAGTTTTTTAGTATTAAAGAAAATAGTTTTCAAGAAATGTTCTTTAAAAATGTTTTGAGAAATAATAAAATTTTTCAAATAGAATACCAAACAGGCCGTAATATTCTAAGCTCAAAAATTTTTAAAGAAAGAATTTTGAACCGTTTGAGTTTTAATGGATGAACTGATAAAAATTGTGAAATTAAAATTGAATGGTCAGGATTTGAAAATCCTTTGGTTCCGGACACGGTGATCCGGAGAGGATCCATTTAGTGTCACGTCTTGTATCTATTGTGGGCCACTTGTTTTGTCCGGCTCCTGCCAAAGCTGCCATACTCTTTTTTTTATGCTCTTTAAGTGATGCTCTGGGGATTTGACACGTGGAGCTCCTGATGTTCCCCGCGTGCCCGTTTGAACAATGAATGAGTCCAAATCTTCTGCACCCAAAAATCCATGTGGCTTCTTTGTGCCTTTGATTTTATTGAGTATGTCAACAGTCACACCCAATCAAATCAATCTTCAAGTCCCGATTTTATTGAGCATGTCAACAGTCACACCCAATCAAATCAATCTTCAAGTCCCGAATCCCAAAACATGCTCAATAAAATCAAAGACATAGAGAGAAAACAGAAATTTTTAGACGCAGAAGATTTGGAGTCATTGTATATACAGTACGGTGGTACTCGAGGGCATATGTGGTGGCGGATTGTGTAAATCTCTCTGTGCCTTTGGGCCCAACGCAACCTCGTATTGTTTGTGTCAACATGCTGACACTTCTGACCAATTAACTCGCTCAACCGTGCAAGACAAATTTATACAACAGTAGTACCTTGCATACTTTTACCATAATTGTTTAGAGATTCAAATTTTACTACAATTTAGAACTTTATCGGGTGAGAAAATCTTCAATTAAATTGGATTATCGTGGAGCTCACATTAATGAGAATTAACTTACATGATACAAGAATATAAAACTGCAATAGGCATAAAGACATCGTCCCGAGCAATTAAGGTGTATATATAGACACACACACACACATATACATACAAGCAAGGCCGGTCCAGAGATTTTTGAGGCCCGGGGCGACGCAAAAAAATGTGTCCTCACTTCATATAAAAAAAATATTTGTTTTTACACATAAGACATTGATAAATTATATTTAGAAGAGCACTTCAAATTCAGTAATTTAGAAACACGGAAAAACTAATGTATTTTGTATCGAGAGAATGAAATAAAAAAACTTCAGGCTTACAAGTAGATAGATTATAAGTTTTGTCTTCCATCCGAACTTTTAAAATGTTTTTGTATAAATCGTGAGGTGTTTTTTCTTATTTACTAACCTCGTCAATATAAGACTAAAAAAATAATGATATTTTCGAGTTTTTAAGAATATGTATAAGTAATGAATGGGCACCAAATTAACCCTTTTGATGACACGTCATATGATTTGCAAATTTGGTCTAAAAATTTAGCCTACGCACTACCCTTTGTTGAAGATTAGACTTAAATTAGAACGAATGTTTAAAAATAGCAAATTACACAGTTACTAGCTAGTAATTAAAAATAAATTAACAACCAAACAAAAATTTGTAAAAATTGAAAAAATTAAACATGCACATAGCATTTCGAACTTAGGACCTCTCGTTAATTTTAAATACAAAAACCATTGCTTCTAATTAAACTTCTAATCATTTAGCTAAATTTTATAAATTTATACTGTTATGAAAAGAAATTTGTAAAAATTTAAATTTAAATAAGCACACATGGTGTTTTGAATCCAAGACCTCCTCATTAATTTCAAACAAAAAAATCACCGGTTCTAGTTAAATTTCTTTGTCATTAAACCAAATTTTATAAATTTATACTTTTATGAAAACGTGTACAAATATGCCGCACTAATAATTTTGGTGCCCCTAATTTTTTTGGGCCCCGGACAGGCGCCCTGCCCGCACTGGGCCTGTGCCAGCCCTGCATACAAGATAAGGGTTTCTATGCATATCAACCTAATGCATACAATGTCCCCTAAAACAATCATTTAGTCTCAATTTATCTCTTGAAATTGATTTTGTATTACTTTACTCTTGAAACTTTTATTTTAACTCTTTTAGTCTCACTTCACCTCATTCTGTTAATAAAAATGCTAAATTCAAGGGTATTTTGGACATGTTAATTTTTACACGTCTATTTACCTGCAGCCTACTCAATAAAACAATCTCAATTCCATTTTTGATAACTCTCATGCAAACCCATGGGTTTTGGGGCTTTTTAAAATAAATTATTCAATCAATAGAATATTTTTTTTTGGATACAAAATCATTATATCAACCAAAATAAATATTACAATTTTATTTCTAGAGTGGTTTCATTTACAAGGCATCCATACTGTCTCAATGAAAGTTTTGCACCTGAAAAATACTCATTTCAAACTAAAGGAAACATGATTAGCCTATTCCAAAATATCTTAATCGAGATTGGCTTAACCACAAGTTTTACCAATAAAAAAAAATGATCTCAAATCAGTAGCATAATATTAATCCCAAAAAACCATTAAGCTATCATGTCCAAAATACTTCCTATGCAAAGCCCAAAACCCAAAAAGTCATCTAAAGCAAATGTGCACAGTTTACAATCAAAAGTTTCACATTGTTGAGTCACATGTTCCTATTGGTGATAAGTTAATTACAATTTCGACTTTAACTTACATATTTCAAGAGGTTTGTAAAAAGTGAAATTTTCAAAATACCCTTGAATTTAATGTTTCTTTACCGGAATAAGGTGAAGTGAGACCAAAAGAGTTGAAAATGTTAGTTGCAGGAGGCAAAGTGAGACAAAACTAGTTTCAATAGGTAAATTGAGGCTAAATGATAGTTTCAGAAGGCATTTCAATTAATAAGCCTATGATTAATTGTTGGAATTATTTTTGACCGGGAACACAGAAAATGGAATGATAGTTTTTTCAGTGTCTTCAGAACATGGCACATATGTCATATTATTATACCAGGTATGAAAATAAGATCCCTCAACTTATAAATAATTTATAGTATATCATTCATATTTCGGACACATTGAAATAGAGAGATTATATTCACACATCCCAAATTACTTCTCCCACATCTTTTTAATTTTTTAATATTTTCTACACATCACTAGCACTTGATAAATAAATATTAAAAAATTAAAACGATATGGAAGAAGTAATTTGGAGTGTGAATATAATCTCTCTTGAAATATCTCTTATGAAAGCGGTGGCATGCGTGCGGGTATCTGTGAGTACCTTTGAGCTAATCAAGGCCACTTAAACCTATCTTATTAATTTAATCCAATTTTATTTGGAAACTCAATAGCAAGATTTAATTACGCACTTGATACGATGCAGAACTTTGGAAAAACACTTGTATTGCTTGTCTTGTTCTACGAAAGATGACTGTCTTTTTGTTTTGATCACATGGTAAAAGGAAATATCAAATTAAGATTTGCACTGCATTTAATCCCTAGTTAAACCTTATATTTTCTTCTCTTTAGGTATGATTTGGGGTTGAGGTGATTTTAAAAAAAGCTGGGATGAAAAAAAGCTGGAGTAAAATTTGTGTTTGGTAACTCTGCTTATTTTCAAAGTCACTGTCATTTTAAGTTGAAAAGTAGCAAAAAGCTGAAGCAGCAAAATGCAGCTTCTCAAAACTAGCTTTTTTTTTTTCAAGAGGCGGGTGAACAGTAGGATTTAATGAAACTTTCACAATCTCAGAAATACCCTCCTCCATTTCTCCTTCTTGTTGGGTTTGAAGATCGAATCATCCTGCATACCAGTTCCAAATTCTCAAACTTCAAAAGATAAATAAATTAATAAAAAAACATAAAAGCAGCAAATTGACGAATCGTTTTGGCCGTTCCCGGACTCTCCGTAACCCGTGAAACCCGACCCTATTATGTTTGAACCTTCAATGTACCTGGTGAACTAGTTCGGGTTAGAATTGCCGAATTTTCTGTAGCTGGCGAAAGATTCAGAGCCCGAGTTGGTGTCGTGGCCGTACCTGGTGAAGGAGAGACAGTGGTCGTTGGCGTTCGAGTCATAGGATGTGAATCCGAGGCTAGGGACGTTGACTCGGTCGTCGTAGCTGGTGAACTCGCTTGAACTGCTGCCTGAGTCGGCGTTGTAGCTGGTGAAGTTGGTGTTTGCGACGTTGGCATTGTGGGTGTAGGACGTGAACTTCTCCAAGTGCGAGTGGGATTAGGGAATTTCACGGGGGCGAGTTCAACTCTTCCGAGTAGTTCTTGAACGGTGAGGAAGGTTCTTGATTTTTTGGGGTTTTGGGTTAGGGATTTCACGACCACACAAAATTCTCACATAAAAATAGTAATATTAAATAAAATATCATAATAATAATAATATAGTATTATACCCTTTTTGGTCATTTCACACAGTTACAGCTGTTTTACATAAAAGTTTATCAAACACTATCACACTGCTTTTTTTTTTTTTTTTTTCCAAAAGCACTTTTACAAAAAAGTTTACCAAACACTCTGCTGCTTTATTTCACAGTTGCTTATTGTCACAGACTCACGGCACAACAGAAGCAGCTTTTTTTCAAAGCACAGCAGAAGCAGCTTTTTTTCAAAGCACATCAATACTAAACCAGCCCTTAGTCAATTAGATTTGTGCCATTGATGTTTTGATGGCAAATAATTTTTATGCCCACACACAAAACTGACGCATTTTTGAATAAATATAATTGGTACTTAAGAAATACATATATGCATATATACATGTATATATGTATATATATATATATGTATATATGTATATATATATATATGTATATATATAAGTTAAACTACGATGAAGAGGGATGGTTTAAACTTGAGAAGCAGTTAGTTCAAAAAGTATGCCATGTAACCACTAGGAATCGGCCACTTGCCTTTGAATCGAATTGACAAACCATATGTTATTAAACTAATTTCAACTTTTATTTCATTTCAGTTTTCAGCATCAACAAACATTTATTTTCATCTAAAACGAAAGGTAAATTCAGTAAAACAGACATACACACACTATAAACATATCTAATAACGATTTATGCCTCATTTTTTATGACAAAGCTTGATCGCTTAAAACTGAACTGTATGTGTATATAGATATAGTGGCATCGTCAAAGTTCTTCCTTGAAGGAGCTGCTTTGGGTGTTGTTTGGTGACGATTTCATAGGGTAAGAGGCATCCATAGCAATTCCACACATCCCTCCTTTATCAACCCCTCGTTGAATCCTCAAGTAACCTTTCTCTCCCCATTCAACTCCCCATGAATTCTTCACAATCCAGTACTTGGTTCCTTCTTGAGTTGCTCCATATCCCACAACTGCCACTCCATGATTCAGCTCTGTTCCGCACTCCCCATTCATCACACCCTGCAAATTTTTAACACATAAGTATACATATACAGATTCTACTTACACTCCTAGTTTGTCATTTTGCACTTATTCGAGGAGCATTTTGAAATGTAAAGAAAAACTAACTAAAATGTCTCTTTATTTATTACACCGGCATGGGTAAAACTGGAAATTAAAACAAGGAATATCCTTTTGAAAGAATCTGTATGATCTTGATAAAGTAGTTTAATTATTATTTTTTTTAAATTTATTAGAGAGAAATTCTTGTGTACATCTATCTATATGTCACGTTGTTTGTTTGTCCAACAAGCATAAAAGGATGACGCCCCTAGCATTGCATGTAGGCTCCCCATGTGTGCGCTTCAGTGGACTTAAATGAGAGGGGTCTCCTTTCTACGAGTCTTGGGTGAATGGATGACGTGATTCGACATGTTTTTCGGAACTTGCAGTTTGGAGTAGACATATTGAGAAATTTGGATCATTCATTTTAAATTATATGACTCGCATTAATTTATTTCACTGATCCACCTCACATAAATTAAGATTGAGATATCTCTTTTGAATGGTCCGAATTTCTCGATTTATGAGCTCTAGGTTACGAGAGATCAAGAGAATCTGAATTCTGAATGAAGTGACACGAGCAACCGTACCCCTTGATTTCAGATTGTTAACTACGCTCGTTGCTATGTACTATTGATGGGGGCTAAAAAAGGTTGTGTCCTATTATTAGGGTTCTAGGGGTGTGGATAGCAACTTATAAAATATCAAGTTCTACTTTTTTATTGATGCTCATTGATCATGTTATCTTAATTAATGCTTAATTGGTTAATTAGAAGCCAGTTTACCTCCGCGTAGAATTGGAAGTCTTTACCACCAGCATCTAGTGCAACTGATACAGGTTGGTTTGCAACAGCTTTCATCAAAGCATTCTCATCGTTTTCAGGTACGTTTTCATAACCATCGATTTGCACCAGAGGAGCATTCGTTATCTGCAAATTTAACACAAAGTTAAGTAGGAAGATTATAGTGTACTATTTATACTAATAACGTAAATATTGACCTGGGTAATTAAATTTTCACCTTGGATGAGTCACAAGGACCATCACTGGCTCTGTAAGGGTAGTTTTGCTCGGTTGTTATTCCACCATTTTTCTTGATGTACTCAAATGCTTTTTCCATCAGTCCACCGTCACACCCAGTGGCGGATCCATGATTTTAAACTCGGGGGTCTCAATAATAAAGGTCAAATTATAGACAAAAATAACATTGAAAATTTAAATATAATACAGTTCATTAAAAAATCATATGCAAAACAATATTACAAATTATAAAATTCTAATTCAAGTGTCTATTACTAGGTTTCATAAGTTACTAGGGAGTATTTAAGTTATTGATTATCTAATGTGGACCACTAAATTTAAAACACCGGTCAAATAAAACTCTTCCCAAACTTCCACTATCTTTTTAATCGAACACACTATTTTTCTCTTTTACTAGTTTCCAAACATCTACATTTTCTCTCACTAAGAACACAGCTCCCATTCTCCCGAAGCCATGGCAGCTCCACCCCCAAATTTCACCAACCCATGACAGATCATATCCATCTTACTAACCTTATGAAGGAAATTTCACCCATAAGAAAAATTACTAAGTTGGTTGAAATAATTTGGGGAAATTTGGGCTTATGTACTGCCCCCGCCAGACGACAGAGAAAGGTTGGAGGAGAAGGGGGTGGCACCGAAGGATGAGACCATGGCAGAAGCAAGGAGGAGAGAGGCAGGAAGGGTCCCTATTTTCTTTCTTCTCCGTGCGCGGTCATCTTCTCCGAGAAGAAGACAGCCACTGCAACCTGAACCTACAACCTGCATAGCCCTCATGTTCGAGTAAGAGGGGTCCTCGGAAAAATTCTAGCAGCGATTTAGAATAGCTGACGGGTCCTGGAACCTCCCAGGTCCCTATGTGGATCCGTCCTTGGTCGCACCCTTCGTTCGGGTCTCTGTTGCAATCAACCAGTTCTTGCTCAGACAGAGATACTAGCTGCTTTGTTTTGATCTGATTGATGCCCTCCACTCCAACTACAGTTGAAAATGCCCAGCAGCTACCTACAACATCAAAATACCATGCAGTGAATTTTAATCAGCTCTTGATTTCAACCGCATAATATATTGCTAATCATCCCTGCTCAACTGCCAATTTGCCACCAAAAATTATACGATCAACACTGATACCAGTTATTTGACACCATGAAAGTTGTATATATGTGTACTTTTAGACCTTTTTTTAGGGTCAATTTTAGGTATAAAAAGTAGGGTGACATATCTGAAACTATTTATTGTTGGACTGTTGTTCAAATAATTGAAAGTGTTTCTAACAAAGTTTGGTTGATAAAATTAAAAAGTGGTTATGCGTAAAAAAAAAACACTTGGAAGTATTTTCCAGGAAGAACATGGATTTTACCAAAAATTTCGACTCACTTGTAAAAAAGCACTCATGGAAAAAAGTACTTTCTAATTGAGGGATTTCCCAACGTCCCCTTATTTTGCTCATATATAAGAGACTTACCACATTTGCCTTGGTCTTTAATTCCAGTGACAGCTCCACTCTTCCTCCAATCAACACTTGCCGGAAGATCGTCGGTCATCCCATGTGTGAAGGCAGTAGCCCTTCTGCTGCCCTGCAGTGATCTGTAGTGGCTAACCTTCGAGCCAGCATAGGAGCTTGCAAACTCATGGTTGGTCATGTCTGCAAACTTGTTCAGCTTGAGCTTGTAGGGTTTGCTCATCTGGTTCACCTTGTGAACATGCTTCACGTTCTCCTTAAAAACATTGAAGCGCTTTCGCTTCTCGCCGAGGTCGTGGGAGATTTTGTGGTGGCTCCTCCACCTCTCGTACAAATCCCCCAGACTCTCTTCAGAAGCCAAGTCCTTCTCTTGGTATTCAAAGCACTTAGCCAGGCCAAGAACCAGAGCTAGAGCTAGGGCAACCAAAATAAACTTCCCCAAGTTCATCACTCTATGATTCTAGTTTAATCAAGAAAATATGAAATTAGGGTTTTGAGAATTATGGGAGACGGAGGTGTTTGATGTGATCTAGCAATGGAAGCACATCGATCTTATATACATTTTTCGCACTATGACTAGTAAGTACATATCAACTTTATTAGCTTTAGAGAGAAAAACGAGGAAAATGTGGCAGTTTTTTTTTAGAAAGTGCATCTAAATTCTGGTACACAATATTATTATTATACTCAAATTCTAATTCGTATATTTGTTTTAATATACTTTAAAAGCAAGACATATTAATCATGGCTTCTACATATAACATAACATGCAGCACTACCGTACGAGGCCTATTCTTGCTACTTAAAAAAAGTTTTCCTCTTTTTGGAGTGGAATTTGTTTTTTATTGGTTCAATGTTGTGCCTGCATGCCAAACACGTTTACCTAGTTTAACTTGTTTGTAGATGGTGACAAATGGGTTGTATGTTGCGAGAGCTTTAGGGCACGATTTCTTGCAAGCCTATCTACGGGTACAGTACAGCGCTTAGGACTTGCCTATCTTGTTGTATGAAACCGAAAACTTTTCCAAAAGGTTGCTAATTTGAAGTGAAATTTGCCTGATTCTGTATCTCTGCATTTTATCGATGGCTATCTTTTTTATGATCAGAAGATTACTTTTGAATAGAACGAACATATGACAACGTACGTTATCAGACTTGTAATACCTTTTGTTTACTAAACTGATATCATTCATCAAAACATTAGATGGAAGAATTTAAAACGCACTACATGATCATGACAAGGATTTGAATGAAGGATTTACGTACAAATCACTTTCATCAAATAGTCATTTTCAAATTCCTCTTAGTTCATTATACTTACTCTTCAAATCGCTCTATCAAATCTTTTGTGGGACATTTCTAACTAACTTGGCCGAAATTCCTCGTCCAAACATAGTATTAGGTCTCTACTGTAAATTTCAACCTCTCTGTTATGATTGTAACTTTGTTCTTCGTACATTAAAAATTAAAAATATTGTACCAAAAGCAAGGGTGGACTGGATTGTGGATAATTTGATTAGCCACCTTTGATTGGATGATTACGCCTATGAAGAATGAAGAATATCAAACTAAAAGGGTGTGGGTTTGGCCTGCGACTGTCCAATTTCCATGTTAGTGTGGTTGATAAATTTTTTTACCACTTCCTTTGTGATTCTGTGAACAGCAAAGAGACAGAAGAGATTGTTACTGGCTACTGTTAAGTTTCTAACATGCAGCAATAGGCTACTCTACTCAACCGCAGAAACATCACTGCATATATAGAACTGACGAATGTGTTTTTCGCTTACCCGGCAAGGCCAGAACAGATGATTTTCGGGTAAATCCACTGTCATCGGATTATTGAAAGATTTTACGAGCCAGTAAAGGGATTTTGGCCGGAGGCAGCTGAGGTCACATATCGCAATGGTGAGTAGAGACTCAGGAACCAACGCTTTTAGGAACAATCCGGCAACATAGTTTACGTTAAAGAGAAATATGGAGAATCCTAATTTATAATGTACAAAAACATTATACATCTCCCTATCTTCTCTCATTCAAACTCATACACATAAGATGTGTTACATTTTCGACAAGGCAACGTTTCTATAATGCAGTGCTTCGAAAGATGGATATCAAACCTACTGAGGAGAAAGAGGAGTAAAGTGTAAAGCTATTCGGGGTCCAAAAGCAGAGGATAGCGCTGATCGAGCGATTCTGAAAAAACCAAACAAGATGATGGTGTGTTGGAGACTCTAGTCCAACAAGCGCTCCACGAGATGGTTAGAAGAACATGTGTGATGGTAGCTCATCGGTTGTCTGTCCACACCACAAAAGGAGAATCCATTTCTGTGATAAAGAAGGGAATGGTTGTATAACAAGGCTCACACAATGAGTTACTTGTACCGTGAGAAATGGCGTGGTCTAGTTCTAAAATTTTAACCCTAATGATCAATCCGAAAAAGGATTGAACTGCATCAGCTCGTTTTCGGGTTCATCGATGATCAATGAGTCCTCTTTGTCACAATTATGTGCAAAAAAGTTTCTATGGATGAAATGGATCAGAAAGTGTGAATTCTAAAGGGTTATAATCTAATTGTTCATTAAAGGAGCTACAGTATAGCAAATTTTGTTTTGGGATGGAGTTTTAACACTACAAGAATTGTTTTGGCGTGGCTATCATATGTCCACGAGGTGTTACTAATTTATCTATTATCAAATTAGCTGTGTTTAAAATGTGGGGCAAAGATTTCATCTTAAAGACGAACTTTGGTGAATGTTTACTTTTTTCGAATGGAGCTTACATGAAACAGGTATATTGCAACTTTTGCACTTATAAATTTGAGATATCAAAGTAACAATGTTCGTTTCATGTAGGTCACTCTCACTTTTTCGCCCGGCTGTAAGGTGTCTAGACAAACTGACTTGTTCGAGATGTCATATTTGTTCCAGACAAATGCTTGCAAATTCTTTTTTTTTTTTTCATTTTTTTTGTTTTGAATTGGGTGTTTTAATTGTCAACATAAATAATACATAGAATAGCAAAAAAACTATTCATACCCGTACGTGAATATCATGACCTCGGACTAAAACATCATTTATTAAAAAAACACGCAACTTGATTAACATCACGAAGGATAAAAAAACTTAAGAAAACTGTACCATTAACTATAAAGTACAAAAGAACTAAAATAAGAAAACTAGAAAGCAAACTCAGAAAAACTAAAAGAACTATAAATCAGATACAGATAAAGCCACAACCTGCACAATTATTTTATGACATACAGACCAAATAAAATTAAAAATAATAAAATAATTCAAAGCAGAAAAAACCAGAATACCAAATTTAAGAAGACTGAACCTAAACTCCAGCCAACATAATTAAAGAAAGGGATCTTTTGATATAAGCGCCTCAGTTTTGAATTTTTTAGATCAAACATCCATGTCTTTTAGTGATTGGATTAAACTTTTTTTGTTCATAATTTTGGTGCTATATGCAAATTATATTGTAACAAATTTCCTATAATCTAGCCTTATGATTACACTCTCCTACGTTAGAGATAATTGTAAAAAAAAAAAAGCTGGTTAGATTCAAGGGAACTTTAACGAAAAACTCCCAGTACTGTTCACTTTAACGAAAAACCACATTTTTACACTAAAAAGTCAATCCTGGTACTATTCAATTTACCCTTTATTTTGTCCTTATCGTTAAAACTCAAAATTTTCAAGCCATTTTCATTAGTTTTCTTTAGATTGAATTTATTTTCACAATAATGCTACAATTTAGCTATAATTATCTACGATTTAAGATATTTTCTTTCCAAAATAGTTTAAAATATTTTTAAATCCCACAAAATAAAACGTACCGAAATAAGTTTTTCTTTTAGTACGTTAAGAGAAAATAGGATTGAGAATAATATAAACGTACCAATACACAATGTGTACAAAATAAAACGTACCAAAATAAAAATAATGTACCAATATAAACAATATGTATCAATTCAATCGTACCAAAATTGCAGATAAACTTACCAATTAATGATTTTTGTAAATTCAAACGTACCCGCAGATAATATATACATAATGTATTGTATCTAATAATAATTGGTCAACAACTATACTTAAAAAAACAGCAAAAAAAACATAATTTCACAAAAAAATTGAAAAAATTACATGGAACTTTTATGTTGATCACCAACTATTTGA
This sequence comes from Heteromeles arbutifolia, assembly GCA_024362995.1. Classification (NCBI taxonomy): domain Eukaryota; kingdom Viridiplantae; phylum Streptophyta; class Magnoliopsida; order Rosales; family Rosaceae; genus Heteromeles; species Heteromeles arbutifolia. The sequence continues at coordinate 30,888,115 of JANCRC010000006.1, forward strand.
AAGAAAAAAAAAACCATTTGGAAAAAGAAATAATATTAAATGTTTGCATAACAAAAAAAAAAAAAAAACTGTGATCCAAAAAACATATCTAGAAGAAGAGAAAATATAGTTTAATTACTAATATCTCTATTAAATAAGGAAAAGTGCATCATGCAGATAAAAGATAAATTTAAAAATTATTTTAATTTCAAAAAATATAATAATGACATGTAATTTAGCTTGAGGTGACTATTGATCAAAACACTTTAATCAAGTTTTAAAAAAGCACAGATTTAATCTAAATGATATAGAAAAATTGTAAGGAATTCTAATTTTCTCATAAAGAAAATAAGCAACAAACTAAGACACCGAACTCCTAATTAATAATCTTCTAATCCCAGTTTCCACCCCAAAAGCTTCCCAACTTCTGCAGTCTTTGAAAAATGAAGACAAAGTAAAGGCTGAAACACAAAATGAAAACATATTGCGCATAAACACGAGAGTCTCAATCCTTTGACAAGAAAGCAATAAAATAAAAATAAAAAACTTGAAAACTGAAGGTTATGGAACAATCGTGACATAGTTTGTTGACACATTCTTGGAATCCTCTAATAATTCTTGCAAATTCTAAGATGCCATTTCTCTACAAATCTAAGATGCGTTTTTTAAGCCAAAAGGGAGTTAGATACTTCCACGACATAATCTAAATTCGATTCAGTTTTTGTTGCAGAAGTTGACGCTGTATTTTAATACATTGATCAATTGCACATATATTCCATCAAGCATGCCGAACTCACACGTGTCGTATTATTGGCACCCCGGAGATTTTCCCAGGCCGGCTATATATACAAAACCCAGATATCATCATCAATTCCAAAGCATTTTCTTGTTGACTTTTTGCCCAGACATGTTCAAAGTACTAAAAAACCAAAGAAAAAGACATGAAATATTTGTTTGGTTATATTTCCTAATGCTGCAAAAGAGGCAAAGAGCACAAACGTCAGAAACATAGACAGTTGGAATTAGAGTAACCAACAGTTCGATTAGTTCCTAAGTAATCAAACAAAAAGCCGACTTAATTATTCCAAAAACGTGCTATAAGTTGTAGAGTACATACCATCCGTTTGGCATCAGAGGAATTTGAAATTGTCAGAAAATACAATACGAGAAGGCCACCTCTAGGAACTTATCTCATCTCTTAAAAGATGCTTATTTGTTGCTAAGAAAAGCTGTCACATCTCTTAAACAATGTTAATTAACTTAATTTTATTGATGTTTGCAAGTGATTAGAATAAGAACTTGGAAGTGAGGATTTTCAACTTTTCCAAGAAGGTGGTTGAAGGAAACTGAGTTGTATTGTGTAGCTTGTAAGATGGGGAAGAAAGGTGGAATCTTTAGGTACGCAGATGGTGTCGATAAGTTGCTGATGGTGTTCGGGACTCTGGGTAGCATCGGAGATGGGTTGATGACACCGCTGACTATGTTCGTTCTCAGCCGTGTCATCAATGAGTATGGAGGTGCTACTCTTTCTTTCTCAAATGAAGTTGTGGACAAGGTATGCAGGATTACATTATTTAATGAACTTCGGCTATAATTTTCGGTTTGTATGGCTAACAAAGTGCAACATTTAAATTATTACTATTTTTTTTAGTACGGACTCAGGCTGCTAATTCTTGCAATTGGGGTTGGAATATCTGCTTTCATGGGTATGTAAAATTTAGAGTTATCTTCATTTTCTTTCTTTTTTCGGATGTTGTATCATTGTGTTTCGGATTCTTTAGTCTCTAAAAACAAGGTAGGCTGCTAGAGACGTTACATAACAATAAGGCCAGCTAGAGTATGGAAGTATAACCGTGTAAGTGCAACTCATCAGAAACAGTAATTCGACAGATAGAATAAAAGGAAAAATCTGCAGACTATATATACCTGTAGGAATACCTGAGAGAAGATGATCCAAAAGGAACTATCGTTTAGAATGACGTGTGATTATACACCTATCAACATTTGTAATGTGCAGAAGGAGTTTGTTGGACCAGAACTGCTGAGAGGCAGGCTTCTCGGATGAGAATTGAGTACTTAAAATCAGTCCTCAGGCAAGAAGTTGCCTTCTTTGACAGTCAGGCTAATTCTTCCATTACCTTCCAAGTCATTTCTACTATCTCTTCCGATGCTCATTTAATCCAAGACACAATTGCGGAAAAGGTTTGTGATTGATTTTCTGTCGCATGCCTTCTTTTCCTTCATAAACTCGGTAATCTTTTGTTCATCACACTTATATGTTTTCTTTTCTTCAGATACCGAATTGCTTGGCGCATCTCTCGTCATTTATCTTCTGCTTTCCTGTTGCCTTTGTGCTTTCTTGGCGACTGGCACTGGCTGCTCTTCCGTGCTCGATCATGTTTATGATCCCAGGAATTGGAATTGGGAATGTAATGAAGAAATTGGGAGGTAAGATAGCTGGTGCCTATGGGGTTGCTGGAGGGATTGCGGAACAAGCAATCTCATCAATCCGTACAGTTTATTCGTACGTTGGGGAGAATCAAACACTAAAAAGGTCCTGCATTGCTCTCGAAAAATGCACAGAGCTAGGCATAAAGCAAGGCTTCACAAAGGGATTGCTGATAGGCAGCATGGGAATGATTTATGCTGCTTGGGCTTTTCAGGCTTGGGTTGGTAGCAAACTTGTTACCGAGAGAGGAGAAAAAGGTGGCCTTGTTTTCATTTCTGGAATCTGCGTAATTCTCGGAGGAGTGTGAGTTACTTCTCTTTATGTTCCATTTTTCCTTCTTCTCTTCTATTCCTTTTTTGTATCTCAATTCAAGTCTCGACTCACAGCTTCAATGTTGTATTTCCAGGGCCATAATGAATGCGCTTCCAATTCTCGCTACCATCACCGCAGCTACTGCTGCTGCTACTCGAATATCTGAAATGATTGATCGAATTCCCGCTATTGATTCTGACGATGAAAGGGGAAAAGTTTTAACATTTGTGAAAGGAGACATCGAATTTAGAAAGGTTGATTTCTGCTATCCTTCAAGACCTGATACCCTGGTTCTTCAAGGACTAAATCTCAAAGTCCAAGCTGGTAAGATGATAGGTCTTGTTGGAGGCAGTGGTTCGGGCAAGTCAACAATCATTGCTTTGCTCGAAAGATTTTATGATCCAGTACAAGGAGAGATTCTCCTCGACGGATACAAGTTAAAGAAGTTTCAGCTACAGTGGTTGAGATCACAGATGGGACTGGTCAATCAAGAGCCTATTCTCTTTGCAACATCGATAAAAGAGAATATTTTGTTCGGAAAGGAAGGAGCTTCAATGGAAAATGTAATAAGTGCAGCTAAGGCTGCAAATGCACATGACTTCATTTCTAAGCTACCTCAAGGATATGATACTCAAGTAAGCCACAATATTCTACTCACTAGAAGTTTCATTCCATTCGTATGATTTTACATACGACTATAAATTCTTTACCTTTTTCTTTAGGTTGGGCAATTCGGAGTTCAATTGTCTGGAGGACAAAAGCAGAGGATTTCGATAGCGAGAGCAATCATCAGAGACCCGAAAATTCTTTTGCTTGATGAAGCCACAAGTGCTTTGGATGCTCAATCCGAAAAAGTTGTACAAGAAGCCTTGGACCAAGCTTCACAAGGAAGAACAACAATCGTCATAGCTCACCGCCTCACCACAATTCGCAAGGCTGATCTGATAGTGGTTCTTCAATCGGGTAGAGTGGTGGAAAAGGGATGTCATGAGGACTTAGTCCAGAAGAACAGTGGAGAAGGTGGAGCTTACAGTAAGATGCTGCAATTACAGCAACAGGCAATGCAGAACGGTGTCCCTGACATATCCTATTATCCAGACGATATTATAGACCAAAAAACCAAACATCCGCAAAATCCGCAGACACCAAAAAGTGGGAGATCAAGCTGGAAAAGCAGCCCTGCCCCAAGGAGTGGGGAAACAAACTGGCACACACCAAGGAGTGTGACACCAAGCTGGCAAAACAGCCCGGCTTATCCAGTCACCCCAATATTTTCCATCAGCATCGAGAACTCTTTCCAAGCACACTACGATGACTTTAACGATGAAAACACCTCTCATCATTCCTCCTCCCTCTGGCGTTTATTGCAAATGAATGCACCTGAGTGGAAGCAAGCAATACTAGGGTGTCTAGGAGCTGCTGGCTTCGGAGCTATCCAGCCAGTTCATGCTTATTGCTTAGGAACAGTCATATCGGTTTACTTCCAAACAGACAAATCCAAGATACTATCAGACACCAGATTCTACTGCTACATCTTCTTAAGCCTAGCAGTTCTCTGCTTCATTGCTAATCTCCTCCAACATTACAACTTTGCAGTTATGGGAGAGCGATTATCCAAAAGGGTTCGGATACAAATGCTCGAAAAAATTCTCACCTTTGAGATAGGGTGGTTTGATAAAGATGATAACACAAGTGCTGCCATCTGTGCACGGCTAGCCACTGAAGCAAGCATGGTTAGATCCCTAACCTCAGATCGTATATCATTGTTGGTTCAGGTTTTCTTCAGTGCCTCGATAGCTTTTGTGATCGGACTCATGATCACATGGAGGATAGCCATTGTAATGATTGCGATACAGCCCTTGCTCATAGGAAGCTTTTATTCAAGGAGTGTTCTAATGAAGAGTGTGTCTATAAAAGCACAGAAAGCGCAAGCCGAGGGCAGTCAACTAGCTAGTGAAGCTACTTTCAACCATAGGACTATCACTGCATTTTCTTCTCAGGATAGAATACTAAAGCTATTTGGAGATGCTATGCGAGGGCCGCGGAAGGAGAACATCAAACAGTCATGGATTTCAGGTTTGGGTCTGTTCAGCTCCCAATTTTTGACAACAGCTGCAATAGCCTTGACTTATTGGTATGGAGGAAGGCTAATGAATCAGAAGCTAGTGCCCGCGAAACACCTATTTCAAGTCTTTTTCATCCTAATGAGCACCGGTAAGAACATTGCAGACGCGGGAAGTATGACTACTGATCTAGCCAGAGGGGGAAAAGCCATCAAGTCGATATTTTCAATCCTAGACAGAGAGAGTGAAATTTCTTCTGAAGAGTCTGAAGGGATGAAAAAGATTTTCAAGGGTCACATAGAACTGAAAAATGTAGTATTCGCTTACCCGGTGAGGCCGGACCAGATGATCTTCAAGGGGCTGCATCTGAAAATTGAAGCTGGAAACACAATAGCATTAGTGGGACAGAGTGGTTCTGGAAAATCCACTGTCATTGGCTTGATCGAAAGGTTTTATGACCCGCTAAATGGATCAGTATTGATAGATGGATGCGACATCAAGCTCTATAATTTGAGGAAATTGAGGTCACAAATTGCTTTGGTAAGCCAGGAGCCTACTCTTTTCGGAGGAAGCATCCACGAAAACATTGTGTATGGTAAAGAAAATGCAACGGCTTCTGAAGTAAGGAAGGCTGCAAAACTTGCCAATGCTCATGAATTTATAAGGTATCTACGCATTTCTACTTCTTCTCCACATTGCAACACATACATTTGCTGGTCTCGATAGAGAGAAATTTTTTTTTTTTTTTTTCTTTCTAAATTGTGCAGTTCTATGGAAGAGGGGTACGAGACTTACTGTGGCGAAAGAGGAGTGCAGCTATCCGGAGGCCAGAAGCAGAGAATAGCACTTGCTCGAGCAATCCTAAAGAACCCAACAATCCTTCTGTTGGATGAAGCAACCAGCGCTCTTGACAGCATGTCGGAAAATTTAGTCCAAGCAGCATTGGAGAAGATGATGGTCGGTAGAACATGCGTAGTTGTAGCTCACAGGTTGTCCACAATTCAGAAAGCAGACTCCATAGCTGTGATAGTGAATGGGAAGGTTGCAGAAAAAGGATCACACTCTGAGCTGCTTGCCATTGAAGGTGCCTACCATTCTCTGATAAAACTACAAAGCAGTCACCCTCCACACCAACATAACATACGATAAAAAAGAAGACATAAATATATATTAATCTGCATGAACTGTTGGAACATGCAGATAGTGTTCAAGTACAATATTGATGAACAAAGACTATCTCTGTGTGGTCATTAAATCCTATTCATTTCCACGCAGAATAACATAGAGTACTTCAAGCTTGAAATTGTAATGTACATATACGAATTTGATATTTTAAGATGCATTCCAATTATTCTCAAAATTTATTTAGATTTTCGAAAATAAGTGATATTCTACCGTAATTTATGCTAAAAAGGAGGGGAAGAACTTGATTTCCGAGCCTAGTGAATTGGAGAAGAAAACGCTAACTATCAGGACAACTGAAACAACAACTTTCTTTTACTAGTAAAAAAAGGAGGAAATATTTTTACCCCAACTCGATTTGATCTCACTTTTCTCCCTTATCTTGGCTTGTTTTACCTTTACCTTTCTTTTACACATTGTGGCATTGACATAGGCCTGAAATTATAAAAGTTGTATGGGCCACAACTATCAAGAACTTGGGCCGTACATCTAATGTCACTGTTCCCATACAAATGATGTTGCAGAAAAAGCCCCATACATACAAAGCCCCACCTAGGGATAACAAATTACATAGGACGCAACGATGGCGATGTACTCGTACCCATGTATATTTCTCTAGATAGGAGAGGTTGAAGAAACTTTAAAGTGTAGTAGTCCTCCGCCATTGAGTTATAATATGCGTAAACGACATAGTGACACATAATATTACTAATATGCATAAGTATAACTTGTTAGGAGTACTGAAGGTTCACAAGGTTATAAAGGGTGTAAAGCACCAGATTAGACCCTTAGTCTATGTGTTAGTTAGGGAATACTGAGTCAGCTAAGCTAGCTTTGGTATTTATGTATAAATACTCAATGTACATAGGACACTCATGTAATGGAAAATACATTTACACAATTCCCTCTCTCTCTCTAAAATTCTGATTCCTTACTCGCTAAGTTTCTGTTTTCTACATGGTATCATCGCCGGAGTCCACCGACGTTGATTTCCCGCTTCCGTTTTCTTGATTTTCTTGCCTTTTCTTTCTTGCCAAACAGGTCTTACCTTCAAATTTTCTTCGATTTTCTGTGTGATTCCCCATGGCTGCAGCGGCGAACTCCTCCAATTCTTCTTATCCTGGCAATTCTTTAGCTTCTACTCCTCATGCTAAAGTTTCTCATCCTCTACTGGCTCCGATTACCTCTGTCACTGTTCAGAACATCGCCGGTATGGTTCCGACGAAGTTGAATCGTCATAACTTCATCACCTGGCGCTGTTTATTTCTTCCCGTTCTGAAGCGATTTAAGATGTTAGGGCTTATCGATGGCACCGACATATGTCCTCCTCAATTCATTCGTGATTCTGCTGGACTTCGTGTTCTTAATTCCGAACATGAAATTTGGTGTGAGCGAGATCAAATCTTGATGATTTGGATCAATTCGACTCTCTCTGAAGATCTTCTCCCTCTGATTGTTGGAATGGATGATTCCAGATCTTTTTGGCTTTATCTGGAAAAACGTTTTGCTGGAGCTTCTCGCACACACATTCATAGCCTCCGAGCTAAGATTCAGACAATCCAAAAAGGTGACTTTTCGATGACTGATTATCTCAATTCCATTAAAGACATTTCTGATAAATTGGTTGTTGCGGGTGAGCCAATCTTTGAGTCTGATTTGGTAGCTTATATTATGTCTGGTATTCCTGATGATTACAAATCCTTTGTTGATTCTATTGAAACAAGAAATGAGTCAGTTACTTCTGATGAACTGCATGGTTTACTTTTGAGCAAGGAAATTTCTCTTCAAAAGTGTAAAACTCGATCGTTTACGTCCAATACATCTGCTTGATTTCATGCCTATGCTGCTCAATCCTCTAATAACTCTGGTTCTCAGTCTGGATTTCGAGGGAATTATCAAGGTCGCAACAATCAAAATCGCAATCGCAATCGCAATCGCAATTTTGGGGGTAATCGCTCTACTAACCAAACATGTGGTATTCTTGGTGCTGGTCTATCTCGATCTGGTAACTTTCAATTTGGTCAATCATCATTCCTCTCTAGTAAATCTATTCCATGTCAGCTCGGCAATCAGCATGGTTATCAAGCCCTTCATTGTGGTCGTCTATCTCAATTTGCTTCTTCAATGACTTCTGCTCATAATTAGGTTTCTGGTCCACCTCAGTTTTCAGGTTATTCACCTATGGCTATGTCTGCAACAACCACTTCTACACCAAATTATTGGATAACAGACAGTGGTGGCTCTCATCATGTTACTCCAGATTATTCATTCTTCAATTCTGCCATTCCATACACAGGCAGTGAGCAACTATTTGTGGGAGATGGTAAAGGTATATGTATATCTCATATTGGTCATACCTTTATACGCACACCTACTGCTGCTTTTCATCTTAATGATGTTTTACTTGTACCTCAAGCATCTCATAATCTGTTATCTGTGTACAAGTTTGTCCATGATAACTGGAATCACAGTGTCTCCTCGTGCTTTGATGGTTGCAAAGGCTGATATTCATCTCTGGCATAGAAGACTTGGACACCCTTCTAGTGTAGTTTTACATTCTGTTTTACGTAATAACCATTTACCTGTACTTGGTTCAGTAAGTAAATTGCAAGTTTATGTAGCTTGTCAAATGGGCAAAGCTTCTAAGCTTCCATTCTCTGTGTTACCTTGTAGCTCAGTTAAACCATTCCATTTGGTTCATGCAGATGTATGGGGACCTTCTCCTACCTCTTCTTGTACTGGTTACAAATATTACTTAATACTAGTGGATGATGTCACAAAATACAGTTGTTTATATCCTTTGTATCTTAAATATGATGTTGCTTCATGTCACATCCCGGCCCGGGATGGATCACTTCCCGGACCCGCTTTACCACCGTAGCACGATATTGTCCGCTACCACGCCCTCACAGTTTTGTTTCTAGGAGCTCATGAGCAACTTCCTAGTGGGTCACCCATCATGGGAGTGCTTTAGCCCCATTCTTGCTTAACTTCGGAGTTCCTACGAAACCCGAAACCAGTGAGCTCCCGAAAGGCCTCGTGCTAGGTAGGGATGGGAATATACATTTAAGGATCACTTCCCTGGGCGATGTGGGATGTTACAATCCACCCCCCTTAGGGGCCCAACGTTCTCGTCGGCACACTTCCGGCCAGGGATTGACTCTGATACCAACTGTCACATCCCGACCCGGGGTGGATCACTTCCCGGGCCCGCTCCACCACCGTAGCACGATATTGTCCGCTTTGGGCACCGACCACGCCTTCACGGTTTTGTTTCTGGGAGCTCACGAGCAACTTCTCAATGGGTCACCCATCATGGGAGTGTTCTAGCCCCCTTCTAGCTTAACTTCGGAGTTCCTACGGAACCCGAAGCCAGTGAGCTCCCAAAATGCCTCGTGCTAGGTAGGGATGTGAATATACATTTAAGGATCACTCCCCTAAGCCAGTGGGTCACCCATCATGGAAATGCTCTAGCCCATTTCTCGCTTAACTTCGGAGTTCCTACGGAACCCGAAGCCAGTGAGCTCCCAAAAGGCCTCGTGCTAGGTAGGGATGAGAATATACATTTAAGGATCACCCCCTTGGGCGATGTGGGATGTTACAATCCACCCCCCTTAGGGCCCCGATGTCCTCGTCGGCACACTTTCGGCTAGGGATTGGCTCTGATACCAATTTGTCACATCCCGGCCCGGGGCGGATCACTTCCCAGGCACGACTTCACCGTAGCACGATATTATCCGCTTTGGGCCCCAACCATGCCCTCACGGTTTTATTTCTGGGAACTCACAAGAGAACTTCCCAGTGGGTTACCCATCATGGGAGTGCTCTCGCACGCTACTCGCTTAACTTTGGAGTTCCAATGGAACTCAAAACCAGTGAGCTCCCAAAAGGCCTCGCACTAGGTAGGGATGGGAATATACATTCAATTCCATTTCTGCAACTCTTCCAGTCTCAGTTACTATACATATGTCATCTTCTTCTCAAATTATAGCCCTCAAGCTCAGATCTCTGCAAGTTCTAATGGCTATTCTGCACCACCAATGGATGTTCCAACATCTCTTCCTTCTACATCTAATTCATCAATCCATGTCTCTGATCACAATGTTGCAGCACTAGATTTAAATTACCATATTGCAGCACCTATCAACACTCATCATATGATTACTAGAGCTAAATCTAGTATTCATAAGCCCAAAGTTTTCACTGCTACAAAACATCATCTTCCATCTTCAGTTGATCCTCTCACCAAAATACCATCAGCACCAACTACTTATCTCTAAGCTTCTAAACATGCACCTTGGATGGCAGCAATGCAAGCTGAGTTTAAAGCTCTTCACTCCACTGGTATATGAGATTTGGTACCTCATCATCATTCTTACAACCTTGTTGGTTGTAAATGGGTCTTCAAAGTGAAACACAAGGCATATTGGTCTATAAAAAAGGTATAAAGCACGTCTAGTTCCTAAAGGGTTTCATCAACAAGATGGATTGGATTTCTCAGAAACTTTCAGTCCCGTGGCTAAACCACAAACCATTCTGATTTTGCTTTCCATTGCAGTGCATTATGATTGGTTTATTCATCAACTAGATGTTAGCAATGCATTTCTACATGGTCATTTAACAGAGGATGTCTATATGGTGCAGCCCTCTGGTTTTGTTGATACTTCTAAGCCCACTCATGTTTGCAAACTTAAGAAATCGTTATATGGTCTTAAATAAGCTCATAGAGCCTGGTATGAAGCTTTTTATCGGGCTATTTTATCCTTGGGATTTTCTTCATCCTCATCTGATACAAGTCTTTTCATAAAGAAAGACACCACTATTACTTTCATCTTGGTTTATGTCGATGATATAATCATCACTGGCAGCTCCTCTCAAGTCTGCCAAACTATTATTTCTCAGCTATAAGCTATTTTTCCTGTTAAAGATCTTGGTGATATTCACTATTTTTTGGGAATTGAAGTGCAACGATCTTCCAAAGGTCTATTTCTACATTAGTCAAAGTATGCCTTGGATTTACTTAAGAAAACTGATATGTTAGGAGTCAAACCCTGCAACACTCCAGTCAGTTCTTCTAAACTAGATCACTCTAGAACTCCACTTCCAGATCTTACTTCCTACAGGTCCATTGTTGGTGCATTGCAGTATCTTACCTGGACTCGACCTGATCTAGCTTTTGTAGTGAATCAAGTGTGCCAACACATACAGACTCCACGAACCATTCATTTGCAAGCTGTTAAGTGTATCTTAAGATATCTCAAAGGAACCATTGACTCAGGCCTATGGTTTACAAAGGGTGCTCAACATCTCACAGCTTGGTTAGATGCTGATTGAGCTGGTTGTTAAGTTGACCGACGCTTTACAGGTGGCTATTGTGTGTTTTTGGGACCAAACTTGGTTGCTTGGAGTGCTAAGAAACAAATCATAGTGGCTTAGTCATCCACTGAGGCCGAGTACCGGTCTCTTGCAAACACTGCTGCAGAAATTTCGTGGATAACCAAGATTATTTCTGATATTTCATTTCCCCTTCTCCGTAAACCTGTCATCTTCTGTGATAACAAGAGTGTTATTGCCCTAGCGTTCAATACAGTCTTCCATGCTCGAACAAAACATGTTGAGATTGACTATCATTTCATCTGTGAGAAGGTTCTTTTGGGACAGATTGGTGTACAACATGTTTGTACATTGTCACAGATTGATGATATTTTCACCAAGTCTCTTCCCGCTGATTGTTTTGCTTCCTTGACTGACAAGTTTTCAGTTCGCTCATTTACCTTTAGCTCAAGGGGGTGTGTTAGGAGTACTGAAGGTTCACAAGGTTATAAAAGGTGTAAAGCACCAGATTAGTCCTTTAGTCTATATGTTAGTTAGGGAATGCTGAATCAGCTAAGTTAGCTTTGGTATTTATGTATAAATACTCAATGTACACATGACACTCATGTAATGGAAAATACATTTACACACACTACTACAAAAGGGGATATTACTGTCGGATTAAAAACGACAAGAAACACCACTTACTGTCGGATTATTGGGCAAAATCTGACATTAAATCGTGCAATGTCGGATAGAGGAACCGACACCAATGATACCGTCACAAAAAGGGTATTGACGTCGCTTAGGCCCCTTAATCCGCCACCATGAAGCAAAGTAATATAAAATAAAAAGGAACAAATGCGTTGCTTAAAACTGACATAAGCACTGACGTTGCTTATAAGCAACATAGAAAGGCGAGATGATGTCGGTTCAAACCGACATTAAGTAACAAATAAATTATTAAAATATCACACTTGGTGTCGCTTCCAACCGACATCACTTGAGTTAAATAAATAAAATACTCAAGCTGACGTCGTTTATAAGCGACACTAGATATATTAAAAATAATTTTTTGTTTTATAAATCTTACGTCAGTTTTTAATTAATAATAATTACAAAAAATTATATGAAAATAATTCCAACTAATATATCATTTATAGGCCAAGTCAACCATTAACAAAAACTCATAACAAACATTTGATAACTTTTTATTGAAAGAACTGTTTTATATTAATAATCATATATTCAACTACATATACAAAAAAAATCGATGTAAAAATTTTACAAGTACTTGTCACAATCCTATGATATGTCTTATAACGCTAGTTTTTTATGTCCACTTTAACCAATTGTCAAGGAGTTCGAATGTAGTGCTACGAACATTGATCCACAATTATTATCTTTATTCTGCAAAAAAAAAAAAAAAAAAAAAAAAAAAAAAAAGATAACTTATATCAAGCATAATATAATTGTCAATTGGTAAGAAACTCAAACAATGAAAATCAGAAAATAAACATAAGCTCTAATGAAGAGCCTTGCATAATTTTTGCTCAAGGTGTGAGCATAGCAACCACCAATCTATACCATAACTAATGCAAGTGAGTAGTTAAAGTGAAAATTAAACACACTTCCACTACATTCTTCAATTTTTCTCGTACCACCCTAAGATCAGAGGATGCTCATAAATCCAAAGAATCTAAAAAATAAAAGGAAAGTAAAACTATATGCACAGTTTAACAATTTTGATGTTTCACAATTTCAGGATTATAAGGACAACTATACCACATAAACTGAACCATGGTAAGGTACAGAGTAGGCTCTGTTTCAACAAAAAAGTTATTACAGGGAATAATGGTAAGATTGGTGGTTGTTTGGAGTGTATGGGCCTAACAGAGCTAGAGAAAAAGGTGCAATTTATGTGGTTCCAGGAGGTGCACGAATGTGGAAATTTCTATATGGCATGAAGAATTACCTATACAAGTATCTTTCTTCTCAACATCAAAAAAGAAAGGGAAAAAAAGGAAAAGAAAAAAAACAATACCTCTGGGGTCATCCAATATGGTTTTCTAACAACTGAATGTGTATTAGCATCCGCCTCAGTCAGTTTTGTCGCAACACCAAAATCAGCTAGTTTCACAAGTCCCTGAAAAGGATGCCTCATACAGATCAAGAAATACAATAAGTTATTACTAAAAAGGAAAAGGTACACAAGCAACATATGGTAGATCAATATCTTTGCACCCTTGATATCCCAATGGAACAATAACTTTACAAGAACATGATGGTAACCATATATGAAAACTCGTCTAGTAAAAAAATGAGAAATACACATGTAAGTTACCTCTCTAGTTGTCAAAAATGAGAAATACAATGTTTTGGTGATTTAAATTTTGCAACAGTGAATTTAATTCCCTAAGCATTGCACTTAGCTTGCATCTCATTCCAAAGGCATTCAGAATGTCTGGTGTTAGCAGGATAGCACTGGGCAACTCAACAACAGCATTTCATAAGAAAATTGTCAGTTGACAGAGAGACCTTCGTACAAACTGTTCTTTATTACATTGGAGCTTTTCTCTTAACATCTCAATCGAACAAGACATACTCATGCACATACCTAAGAAGCAAAGTGGATCATCCCACTGATTTTTTATCACAATGGACATATTCCAAATCTATGGGTTACCAAGATTTATTCAAGCTTAAGTTATTTAATGAAATTGAGGGAAACATCTTCAATTTACTAACCATATGATGGCCCCTGAACTAGTTAAGTAGAGATGGAAGCTGTGATCATCACGTAGAAACAACATCCCTGTTGAGCAGCACCTGGGTTTAAAGAAATGGAAAATCCAAGTGGAGCAGGTTAGAAAAAGAGTTGACAGAGGCAAAATTGGAGAAAGAAAAGGTCTTTATCAATAAAAATCAAAAGATGCTTCATAATTGGACATAGAAAATGAGGAAAATGATAGGATGAAACAAAGAGAAACCCCAATATCTTACCTGATCACAAATCGATGAGAGAGCTTTTGGGAAAAAAAAGGTCAGAAAGGATTTGGTGGAATTTGCAAAGCCAAGACGATGTTGCAGTCTTAGTGTCGGCCAACGATCAAAATTTCTTCTTGGGTTTTCCGATGGATGGCAAAGACGGGTTTGTAGTGCGGCGGCTGTGGTGTGTAGCAGAGGAACCCATGGTTTTCCATTCTGGAGTTAAGTTTAGATTAGTGAATTTTGAGGGGTTTGTTGTTGCAGAGGAGGGGAGGACGTGTGGAAATTTTTGGATGAAGGCACATATATAGAGAAATGGAGAAGATTTTGATGAATGCAACTCTGAGATTTTGAGAATGAAATGAAGGATAGAGGTTAGGGTTTTGTTTCTGGAGAGGAAAGGCAGAGTTGTGAGAGAGATGAAAAGGAGGGGAGAGAGCTAAACGGCGATGTGCGGTCTCTTTGGAAATAGAAAGTTAAAGTTTTTGGGCGCCATGCCAAAATTTTGGTAGCCCTCCAAAAATTTTGACTCCCGCCTCCTCCAAATTTTTTTATTTACGAATGATTCTATTTTTTTTTGTCAAAATGTATGATTCTATTTTAATCTATCGTTTTAACGGGATATATATTCTATGAAATAAATTTCATCAATCTAATTGTTAAAATATTTGCATTCTATAAGAGTACAATGAACGAATTCGATCTTCAATTTAAAATATTTGCACTAGTGGATACCACAAATTATTATGTTCTACTTAATGGAAGTATAAAATAAACTCCAAGTGTTTGTTAAATCTATCGTTTTGAAGGGATACACATTCTACAAAACTAGTTTCAACGATCCAACTGTCAAACTTATTTGTATATGCTCCAAGATGGCATACATAAAAAATTGCACAAAACAGACATTCAGATATAGGTAACGGGACGAAACTTGTCGAGGGTTATAAACGAAAACTCACGATTTAACAGTTATTTTAACTCCAATTTTGCTGATTTTTTACAACTACTCTCCTCAACCCTATATGAGTACGATGAACAAATTCGATCTTCAATTTAAAATATTTGCACTAGTGGATACCACAAATTATTATTTTCTACTTAATGGAAGTATAAAATAAACTCAAAGTGTTTGTTGAATCTATCATTTTGAAGGGATACACATTCTACAAAATTAGTTTCAGCGATTTAACCGTCAAACTTTTTTGTATATGCTCTAAGATCGCATACGTAAAAAATCGCAAAAAACAGACATTCGGATATTAGGTAACGGGACGAAATCTTTCGACGGTTATAAACGAAAACTCACGATTTAACGGTTATTTTAACTCCAATTTTGCTGATATTTTACAACTACACTCCTCAACCTTATAAGAGTACGATGAACGAATTTGATCGTCAATTTAAAATATTTACACTAGTGGATACCACAAATTATTATGTTCTACTTAATGGAAGTATAAAATAAACTCCAAGTGGTGGTTGAATCCATAATTTTGAAGGGATACACCTTCTGCAAAACTAGTTTCAAAGATCCAACAGTCAAACTTGTTTGTATATGCTCCAAGATCGCATACGTAAAAAATCACAAAAAAGACTTTCAGATATTAGGTAATGGGACGAAATCTTTCGACGGTTATAAACGAAAACTCACGATTTAACGGTTATTTTAACTCCAATTTTGCTGATTTTTTACAACTACACTCCTCAACCCTATAAGAGTACGACAAACAAATTCGATCTTCAATTTAAAATATTTTGCAATGGATAGTACTATTTTTATACGGTTTTGTGTTTTTTTTCCATATGTATTCTAAGTTATATGATCTATTTATTGTAGAATTTAAATCAAGCATCAAACTTATTTCAAGAATATTCCTATAACACATGTGATAATTGATTCCAGCAAAACCATATGCCTTAAAAATTTATTCTGACAAAGAAAAAATTTTGTCAGAAAAAATATGATTACTTCCGACAACAACTAATCACCCTCGAAAATATAAAAGCATTACCAAAACGACTTTTTTTTCCCACAAAAATATAAAAACATTACCAAGAGGACTTTTTTTCCCTCGAAAATACTAAATGAATTTCGTCAACATGAGTAAACCTTCGGAAATAACCATTCTATCTCCGATAAGAACTTTACTCGTCGTTAATACAAACTGGCGCCAATTCTTCCCGCCAAACAAAAGTGCATTTCCAATCAAACTTGAGACTTTTTCCGAGGACATTATGTGCTTTGGTAATAAAAATTTGTTTCATGCCATGTTACCGACAACCCATATTTTATGGTCGCAAAATGTGCTTTTTACGACAATTTTTTGGGGCCCTCGGAAAATCTTTGTCAATAATAACTACTTTTTTTGTAGTGAATAGGGACAAGTTTGTGTGGTGTCGAAATAAGGACAAGTTTGCGTCGGTTAAAACCAACGTGTCCCTAACAGACTTGATAGTTGTAACAGGCGGCCTCGAAATAAGACAAGTTTGCGTCGGTTCAAACCGACGTGAGCCTGACATGTCAGTGCACTTGGATGTGGCGTCGAAATAAGGAAACTTTGTGTCGGTTAAAACTGACGCCAACACTGACTGAAAAAGCTCTTCCAATCCATTTGCCCTTGCACTCATACTTTATGTCGCTTAAAAGCGACACCAGTATTTAAAAATTATTAAAATGTATGTTTACGTCGGTTTAAAAGCGACATAGACATTTTGTGACGCTTTTAAGCGATAGTAAATCCGACGTCATGTTCAGTTGGTGTCGCAACTGTCTTGTCCGCCACTATATTAGATTAAACCGACACCACCCACTGACACTATAAGACCCTTTTGTAGTAGTGACAATTCCCTTTCTCTCTCTCTCTCTCAAATTCTGATTCCTTACTCGCTAAGTTTCTGTTTTCTACATAACTAACTACACGTGTTATAACACAAATGAATTTGCAACATTGCGTAAAAGTGTGATCCTCAGATTCGAAATACTCTGAAAGGTTGGTGTTCACAGCTAACTTTGGGATTGTGCTACATGACAATTTTATTCGATTAATAATTTGGAAATACCATTTTCGGTCGACATGATACTTAACCGGTGTTCATAGTTAACTGTCGACATCTGATTTCTTGGTAATGCCGGTCACATCATAATTTCCAATGCCACTTTTTATCCCCGTATAGCAAGCTATCATTCCATGAGTTGGCATAGGCTAAAAGCCAGATAATTTTCTTAATTAAGCTGTAATAAATTATATTAATTAGATAGACTAATTAATCTTTAATTCTGCAATAAAGAACTACCACTTTCAGGGGGGACAATTCAAATTGTGATTCCAAATCCTTTATTTAAAGTTATTGCCGTACATATATGCATCTGAAAAGGAAGTAAAATGTGATGTTAAGTAGAGATTGAGGTTTGTAATCTTGCTGATAATATTCTTAAGATGATAAAAGGAATCCGCTTTGCTAGAACAGATATTAGTTCACAACTTTACAGTCTGCCCATTGTTAAATCACTATATAAAAAATATCTGTTATGAACTATACCGATTACCATAATCTTGCGTGTTTGAGTGTTTGTAGGATATATACAGACATAGCGTCATCTTAAAAGGGATTCCGCTCCATTGTTCTCTAAGTTTGGATCGATAATACTTTCGTCTTGTTTGTATGGTGACCACATATTGCCTACATAGCACTCCTCATACTATAGAGCAAAACAAAGGCAAAAATATTGAACTATAGACATGTGGTCGATACTTGGTCGTTATTCTAAAAGTACCTGCCTATTTCTCGTCTAGGTCCCGCCTAGGCGGCTGGGCACCGTCACAATTGATCCATAGGCGTTTAAACAATAAAAAATGGTGCCTAAACCTACCTAGGGGCTCACCTAGACCCGCTTAGGTCGCAACTCTCATATATGCATTTTATTTTTCAATAAATTGTAAGAGATTTGTTGGATACATGGATGAATAGTCATTTGTTTATATATTAAATAAGTAGACATTTATTTATATATTAAAATAATAAATTTATTTAAAGTTAACAAACCTGGCTAGACCCCTTAGACGCATAAGCGTTAGGTCCCTACCTGTCGTTTGACTAGCACCTAACGCTTTTTAGAACCTTGTGTGTATGATGGTACATGCCTAATTGCTTCCTGAACATTGGAGCGAAATCCGGCTAAGAAGCTGTCCATAACTTATCAAAAGAATATTTTTGACATAGTGTTGACATTGAGAGAGAGTGGTAACAAAAAGAAGTATTCAGCCACTCCTAGGGTTTCCCGAAAGAACTAGGGGGAAGTCATTGTTGTAAACAAAGTTGAGTAACGTTACAAATATGTAAGGCAAAGATAATTGTACATATTTATCCTTTTAGACTGAGAATACCTTAACAATATATATTTTATATATATATATATATATATAGAGAGAGAGAGAGAGAGAGAGAGAGAGAGAGAGAGCGAGCGAGCGCAAGATTTCGCCTTTCGTTTTAGTATTGTCTTATCATTGTCCGGATAAGGATTATCACTTTCTCTTTATACATATAAAAGACGACCGTGAGACAATATTCCCAAAGAGAGTATCCACTAAATTTCAGCAAACAAAACAACAATATGCCTCGATCTGATTTTTGTGTAAATAGAGAAGGGATCTTGGCAGATGTCACTGTAATTCTTGCGACTTATACTTTGTACTCTAATCAAATGAATAATTCTTCCTAAAACGATAGATAATTACAGCGCAAGTGGCATTTTAATTATTCTGCAAATTACAAGGAATGAATCATCTGATAATAAACGTGATTAAGAAACTAATCTCATCTTTGAATCTTACCTGGCTACTTAGCAGCATTCCCTAAATAGTCATGACTTTGTTTTTTCTTGCATAGCGACTTTCGTTCAACACAATGTTTCAAACATCCCTGAAAACTACTGCATATTTTAAATTTATTTTAAATTATCCGGCTCGGTTGGAAATTGGAATAGATATGTATGTCCTACACTAGGGCTGAAAACAACATAAACGTCCCGAAAAATCTGTATATAAAGTTGTTCGATGGTAATTTTATAATTAAGGATTCGAATTTTTATGAGACAATAGACGTGGACTAAAATACTATCTCTAATAAGTCCGACCATCACACTGACCTATAATGTTATTAGATCATATAGTTACGACTAAATTTATGAGTAAATGCTCACAATATGTGACAATGTGAGATATGTAAAGTGTCATAAGGTACATTTATTTCTCTCGCATTAAAAAGAAAGACTCACTAAAACATGTAACTTTTATATATTTTGATCACACTTAGACTCGCGATAATCTCATTGACATAAAAGTACCTTAATAAAACAGTTCTGCCGAAACTTCTCCGAGTCAATGGCATGATCATGGTCGCGGCTCAGACATGCATAGGACAGCCCTAAGCCGACTTGGTTGAACATGAAACCTCGCTTTCTGGCTTTAGCCCCCCCCGCCCCCAAAAAAGCAAATGCCAATTGGCAAAGCCAGCCTCTTCCTTGTTGTCCACGGACGCGTATTTCCCGGTAGATGGACCCCACTTCTTTACCCCTCCCAATTACCAACATACCCCTCGCGACGAAACTCGTCCTCCATCGAACACCCGGGTCTCATACCGATCGTACCCTTCCCTTTTCGTCATTTACTTCTCCTCCCGCCCTCCACGCGGCACCCCACACACCAAAGTCCAAAATCTTCTTTGCCTATATATAAACCATATACATAGTTTCACACAGCTTTTCTATCACCGACGACGCCATGAGGGTCCGATCCTGGCTAGCCATCTGCTCCGCCAACAGCGAATCCACCATCCCATTCTCCAAACCTGAGACGTCACCGTCCCCGACGAAACTCGAAACTTCCGATACGAGCAGCACCTCTGATGTTCCCAGCACTAGCACTAGCGCTAGCGACACCAGCAGTAGCAGCCTCCAAAGCAACCTCTCCCTCCAGACGCTGCCATCTGTCGTCTCCCTCCAGAAACTCTCCCCTCTAGACGCCCTCGACCTCTCCGTCTCCCACCTCTGCTTCGCCACTCTCACGCCCCGCCGCCCCTCCCTCCCCATCACCTGCCTCGCCATCCACCACAACCTCCTCTACGCCGCATCCGGCCACGAGATCAACGTCTATGATCGGACGACCCACGCGCTTCACGATTCATTCAACGCCGACGATGCCTCCTCGGGCTCCGTTAAGTCCGTTAACTTTTCCAACCGCAATATATTCACTTCACACCAGGACTCCAAAATACGAGTCTGGCAGTTGACGGTGGGCAAACGGCACAAGCTATTAAACTCCCTCCCCACCGTCAATGATCGTTTGCGCCGTTTCGTACTCCCCAAGAACTACGTCACCGTCCGCCGCCACAAGAAATGCCTCTGGATCCAGCACGCCGACGCCATCACCGGCATCGCCGTCAACAATGCCCTGATTTACTCCGTCTCCTGGGACAAGAGCCTGAAGATTTGGCGGGACTCGGATCTCCGCTGCGTCGAGTCCGTCAAGGCGCACGAGGACGCCGTGAACGCTGTGGCGGTATCGAACGACGGGAAGGTGTACACCGGATCGGCGGATTGTCGAATCCGGGTGTGGGCCAAACCGTTCGGGGAGAAGCGTCACGTGTTGGTGGCGACTCTGGAGAAGCACAAGTCAGCGGTGAACGCTTTGGCCCTAAACGAGGACGGATCGGTGCTGTTTTCAGGGGCTTGCGACCGTTCGATCCTGGTGTGGGAGAGGGAGGACAGCGCGAACCACATGGCGGTGACGGGGGCTCTGAGAGGTCACCGGAAGGCTATACTGTGTATGATCAACGTCGGGGATTTGTTCTTCAGTGGATCGGCTGATAGGACAGTGAGGGTGTGGCAGCGTGGCGAGGACGGGAGTTTTTGTTGTTTGGCGGTTTTGGAGGGGCACGTGAAGCCGGTGAAGTCGTTGGTGGCGGTTAAAGACGACGAGTCAAGCGGCGTCGTTACTGTCTATAGTGGAAGCTTGGATGGAGAAGTGAAGGTGTGGCATGTCTCGGTTTCGAACGTGAACAGTTCGCGGGGCTTACTGTCTCAGTTGAAAATGTAATTAATTAGATTAATACAATTTACGTAAAACTTACTGCGATCATAATCTGGTTTTATATGGATGTGATTTGTTTATTTTTAAAGTTTTGGATAGAGATGTGATTTGTTAGATAATTGTTACATGGTACGTAAATACCATAATCATATGGTTTGCTCAAGTCCTTCAGACGTGTTTTGGTAATTAGCAACTATTGTTTACCCTAGAAATATTGTTGGACGAGTAATTTTATTCATACCATATTTTTATACCACATTTCTATACCATTTTAAGTGGCATCTGATGTGGACAGCCACACCATTTGAAAAATTTGCAAAAACCCAAGAAAATGAAGGAGAAAGACTCCTCGTATACCACAATCATTATTTAATTAATTAGTTTTTCTTAATTATTAGTTTATTACATAATGAACTAAATTTAAAAATTTGATTAATTCAAATGATGTGGCTGTCCACATCAAATGTCACCTAAGATGGTATGAAAATATGATACAAAAACATGATATGAATAGCATTACTCTCGTTGGACATGAGTTTTGGCTCAGTAACGAGGAATCACAAATACTTTTTGACTTGTCAAAGATGCCAGACTCATTTCTCTCTCTCTCTCTCGACTGATGGGAGCATTGAATTCAAAGTCTTCGCATTTTGGAGGAAAGGTGATCTCAGGATTAACAAAATTACCGTCTTGGTTATGCCTCTGCCTAGACATTTTAGACTACGTTCCCATCGTTACATCACTTTCTGGAAAGTAATCGCCAGTCTTTTTCAAGGAGTTCATATTAGTGATCAAGGAAAGCGGTTGGAATTCTACATAAACGAGTTAAAGACTTGGAGCAAAATACACTCAAATCATTCAACAAAATAGACTACAAGCTTTCAAACCAAAAGCTCTTTGCGTTTTACTTGTTTCATTCATTTTAGCTTACCAAAAAATCACTTCGAAACCAAGACCTTAGAACTTTAGGAAACCTTCTTTTAGACTCTAATACCAATTAGAATTTGCTTTGCTATCATCTCTTTTGCAGTATCGATTTACCAGCCTTAGGACAATTAGTCTCTTTGGTTGTAAGTTGTAACCCTTTATAGAAAGCATTTTTAACCAATCCGACAAGATTTCTATCGATGTACAAACCAACCGGCGTGCATTCCATATCACAAGGCACGCATTTACCGCTCCCCTTGCATTGCGCCTTAATTTGTTCCAATTACTTAATTAAGATCACTTAATTAAAGATTAAGTTAGTAGAGTTGCACGAAATTACTCATTGTTAATTGGTGAAGTACCTCTGAAACTCTGGGTTGTTTTATAGAATAATGAATAAATTTGGTTTTACACGCAATCCACATATCTAATAGACGTTTGAGGCTTTCATATTCTTGTTGGTTTTCTTTACATACAATGTTACTAGACAACTTCATAAATTAATCGCAAGTTGTCTCCTCATTGTCTTTTTGTAAAAGAAGGGCGATTTAAACAGCACCAATTAATTTATATTTAAACTCAATTTGGATCGAAACTAAATTGAGAAGTATTATCCTAACGAAAGAATATTAGGAAGGATAATGCTTGTTGCTCCTCCGGGGACTTATTTGTCTCTCACTTACAATTAACGAACTTTTCGGACACCATAATTGGAAACGTTCATTTTCTTTATCATTATTTAAATATCATATATGCACAAAAATATTCAACTTGGAGATCTTTTAACCATTCATATGCATAAAATAATAGACGGTTCATCATGAGCTATGTGTTATCAAAACAGTTGATTGATTTTAACACATATGGATGACTAAACGATTTTCAAATTGAATGATTTTTGCATGTATGATCTTTTGATAATGATAAAGTGAATGAACGTTTTGAATTATGATATTCGGACGGTAAATGTTCGTTAGTCCTAAGGAATTTTGGGGGTAGGGGGACAAGTCCCCCATAGGGGACACAAGCATTTCTTAATAATGTTGAGGCCTTGGTTGGATTTTGTAGTTTGGAGTTTGGCTAAGTAGCCATAGATATGTCTCTTAAAACAAGAGGTCTTAGTTAAATTCCCCTCCGATCCTTGAACATAATGCTTGGATTAATACGCTACTAGTACTAGAGAGGACAAACATTCTAAAATACAAGTCTCTTGTCGCATGTTCACACGGGTGGCAATGTGCTATTTTACATTTTATTCTTTATTTGCAAGTTTTATTCTTTTTTAGAGAAAATTAGAATCCCCTACAATATTTTTTTTTCTTTTAGACTAAACATTGGTGTCTCTTTGAAATTTGATTAAAGTGATTTGACCAATAAACACATCAGCATTTTCAGTTAATTCAAATTACTTATTATTATGTATTTTTTTTAAATAAAATTTTACTTATTAATTTCTGAATTTATCCTCTAAGTTGTTGGATGTGTTTTTTTTTCTTCCCCTTATTTAGTGGGATATTAGTTATTAACTCTATTATCTCTTTTTCCAATTATATTATTTCGATCAAAATAAATTGTTTTTTCCTACAAACATTAAATATTGTCTCTTTTTCCAAAAGGTTTGTTTTTATGGATTTTTTTTCCAAATCGTTGGTGATCCACAATAATTTTTTCATATTTTTTTTGTCGGACTATTTTTCTTTGCATTTTTTTTTACTTATAGTTGTTGACAAACTATTATCAGATACAACGTATTATGTGTATATTATCGCTGGGTACGTTTGAATTTGTAAAAAACGTTGATTGGTACGTTTATTTATGGTTTTGGTACGTTTGATTTGGTATATATTATTGATATTAGTACATTATTTTCAGTTTTGGTACGTTTGATTTTGTACACATTATTTATTGGTACGTTTATACTGTTGTCAGTCCTATTTTTGGTACGTTTGATTTCGTTGGATTTAAAAATATTTTAAATCGTTTTGAAAAAAAAAAATATATATATATATATATATATATTAAATCGTAGATAATCATTGTTAAATTGTAGGAAGTATTGTGAAAATAAATTGTATTTAACTAAGATTTTTTTTTTTAAAATTATCTCCAAAGAGGGATAGAGTAATAAAAATGCTAGATTACATGGAATTATGGCGTAAAGTTTTAAGAACCATGGGGCAGTGGCAGGTTATGTGATTTTGGTACAAAAAAATATTAATTGTAATACATGTGGCACCAAAATTATGAGAATATGAGTTTAATCAAATCTCTAAAAGGTATAGATGTTTAATTTAAAAAATTCAAAATTGAGGCACCTATTTCAAAACGTCCCTTATGAATGATTTTCCCTTTCCCCTTCTAACTAACTAACTAACTAACTAACTATATATATTATCGATAACTATATGGCTTCCTTCAGAATCAAGGAGACAAACCCTAGTAACCAATTTGTGATCTCCTGCCAATTCAGTAGCATCTGAGTTGTTGACCTCTGTACAGGACATGATGATACTTCCCTGCTTATGTATATATGTAAGAAGTTTTTCTCTTCTTGTAGACAAATACAATTTGACATGTACGAGTGAATTTTTCTTTTTGTGATTTTAATGAGTTGTCTTCATATACATATCAGACTATAATTTACAAATAAAAATAATTCCTCTTTACGTGTAAGAGATCATTGTATATGCACCATTATTTTGTTTGTAGTTAAGTGAGGGTGCAGTGCACCATTAGTAATATTCCTCTAGATTTGAGACATTGATAGAATTTGTAGCTTACTTTACAGGCTCAAATTGCCAACTTTTTCTCACCTAGAAACCTCATCCATTTAACCTTTTCATTACTGTTTCCAGAAACATGATGGGAGCAGTGTTCTCCACTATGTCACAGCAGATGATCCGGAAATCCCTTCCTTTTAAAACTCTTATCCACTAACAACTCAAGCAGTAGCCTTATTATTCTTTATGTCCCAGTTTTTGTGAACGTTGCATGCAGGCGAACAAGGTCACTGTCTCTGTCGAGTTTCAACTTTCAACCAGGCTCTCTCACATCTAATATGTACTAGTGGTGCTTGTGCTTTTCCCCACCGTTGTTTGATAATTCAGCAGACACAAAAGCTAAAGCCTCGACTAAGTGGGCCTCTGTTGACTTGCATATCACTCACCAATTTTCCCTTGCAAAAGTGTCAGCAGGATGCCAAGGTAATTAGATTAAGTTCGGAAATGACAACAGCAGGCCCCTATAGCTCAGTGGTAGAGCGTCAGTCTTGTAAACTGAAGGTCTGTAGTTCGATCCTGCATGGGGGCATTTTTTATTATTTTCATTTGTTTCTGTCTTGCTTGAGTTCCCGACTCAGTTGCGCAAATGAGAGGTTGTGTGCAGGATGAGTGTAGGGGAGTTTTCCCACTCCCTTGTGGGAGCTGACCTTTTGATGGAGAGATTTTTCAGTGTAATCGATACACGGGATGGTACATCACATGTCACTATACAAATGGTGGGATATGTGTACTAAAAAGTTAATAACTTAAAAAATAAAATTTTCCACCATTTCTATTAAAACATGTGGTGTACCATTTGTGTTCCCGTCACAATGAAAAATTTCTCCTTTTGATGAGATGGTCAAGCTACCCCAGTGGCGAAGCCAGGAATCTTTGAGGGGAGGGGCAAAATATAAAAGGGCAAAAGGGCGTAAAAAATGTAGACAACTACATCCTTTTGAGTAATGCTAAGGAGACCAGATTTTTTAAACCAAATTTGTAAACTAAATGATGTGATTATAGATTATTGAATTATTAATTAAATGTCTATTAACATGCTTGTTTCTTATTGGTGACACATCATTTGGTTTAAAAAATTTGAACTCCTTAGCATTACTCAAACCTTTTAGATATATATTAGACAATATTAATGTCGCTCATAATTTATCAATACAAATAAATTACAATTGTTGTCGACGAGATTTTATGTTATAAAAACGTCGCAAAATAGACTCATTATCAAGAAAAACAAAAATATATCTCTCAATATAAACAACTATGATATCCATCAACCATTGATCTCCCATTTTGTTATGTAGTGGTGTTTTCACAATAGTTATAGTAGAAAATGCTCTATCCACCGAAATGGTTGCAACCGGTAACTCTAAAGGCATGTAAGAAGCTTATACACTAACTTACAGCTTTCACACATCTTGTATTCACCAATTCCTTTAAAAGATGACTAATTCTTTTAATGAAAAAATTACTATGCATCTTCGAAATTGTTTTTGAGGGGAAATGATAAAACCAAACTATAAATGAAATGTAGTTTAGTTACTACTAGTTTAAGGCCTAAATCGAACCAGTTGAGACATTTATGTTACGTTGGTCCAGTGTATAGTTTGAGAGCAAAAATAATCAAATCAGACTACCCTATGTGAAACAGTTTGTTGTGTTTCTTTATCCACCAAAAGACACTAGTAAAGGTTATTTATGTTTCACTAGACTCGAGATAGATGAGAGTTGAGAGATACACATGGCGCAATCTAGTTGCACCACATTACAAAGTCCAAAAATACAGAGTGTAGTCAGCCACATGAGTTTTTAAACCAGAATGCAATCTGGTTCTTCATATTCTCTTAAATCTTTTCTTTTCCGCAAAGCTCAGCTAAATTGGGCATGCAATCAGATTTCTTATTTTATTTTTTAATTATGGATTTTAAAAAAAACTAGTATGTAATCTCATGTTTCAAGTGTTCTTGACTTCAATTGTGTCATTTGGAGGTTCAATTGAGATTAAGGAGCAACTTTGAGGAATTCAGGTAAGCTATGTGCTCATATATTGTTGCTGTCAAGTTTTGGAGGAATTCAGGTAAGCTATGAAAGCTGGCTTTGAAGCTGGGCAGTGGCTTGGCTTGAAGGCTAGAACTTGGAAGAGAAGGGCGAAGCCGCCAAGGGGGGCAATTTGGACGAGTGGTCCTCCATATATCTGTGACTCGGTCTTATTTTATTTTATTTTTTCAATGAAAGCAAAGGATGTTGTTCTACTTAAGGGGTTTTTCATTTTCCCAAGGTCCAAAATGACTGTGTTTTGGCCTGAGTTATATAGAAAGTGAACCACCGCGCTCAGCACCTGCTCATCAGCAGAAATCAAGACTTCGTTTCCAACAAGAGTAGGGGTGGATACTCGTTCCTGGGCTTCATTTTCAATGAGGGGAGGGGCGGCCGCCATTCCTTGCCCCTCTGTAGCTTCGCCACTGGGCTACCCTATTGGATATTTTCTTCCTCGCCTAGGTGGCATAGGTCGGGTAGGCCATTCAAACCTCCAATGGTTTTTCACTTCTCCATACGTTTTAAAGGAATTTGTATATTCTCTCGCACTTTTAAGTGAGAAATTTGAAGTTCGAATTCACAGATGTAGAGTTTGATAGCAATTATTTGTCCGTCCCTAAATATATCGTTGTATATATAAAAAAAAAGAAAAAAAAAGAAAAAGAAAAAGGGATGCGTGTGGTGAATAAATTGTGGGTCCGTTTCCTTAAACTTTATGGCCTAATCCCAAAAACTCGAGCCCATCCCAACCAAGTCCCATAATTAAGCCCAGACCCACAACAGAGCTTCCTTCCACGGCCCCAATGGCATTTTCGATATATACCACAAAAACAAAGGGGTTGTGTTGGACGTCCAATCCGCCCCGTTTTTCTATAAAATCCCTCCCCAGAGTTCCTCAACCCTAACGCCGCTGCTCCTTCCTGTTTACATTTGCACTTGGATTTCGAGTTGTTTATATTCATTAGGTTTTTTATGCATTAGGGTTCAGGGTTTGTGGGTCGCTTCTGATAGGCGTTACGTTCATCAGCTGGTTTATAATTCCAGAAGGACGTGTCAACGGAAGCGTAAATCAGCTTCGATTTCCATCCCAAATTCATCAAAAAAGCAGCTACGCATTTTTCGAAATGGTCGTAGATCGCTGTCTGGTTTTGGGCCGGAGTCGAGACATCGTCTTACAAATCACTGTCGGTGTTTTTGTTTTTTTGTAGCTTAATTTTGTCGGGGGAGGTGGTGGTTGTTGCTTCATATGGTGAACGCCCTGTAAATTTCGATTGGATTGGGGATGTTCTAGTTTCCGAAGCATAGATTAAAATTACGAATTACCAGTATTAAACAGCACCGTGTCTGCTTCTTGCTTTTGCACTGTGTTACCTGTCTCCTGGTACATTTATTTATAATTTTGTTAATTTTTTGAAATTAATTTTTTGTGAAATTTGAAAATAATTGAGCAATGACGATGAATCAAACCCTTGGCTGTAGTTCTGATCTGGTAATTAGTAGAACCAGAAGCTGATTACTAAGGGATGTCTCTGAGCTCACTTCAATCCTTCATTTTTGTTTTAGGGGTAACAACTTGTGTTTTTGAGTTTGATATGTTGTTGATGTTGAATGGTCGGACAGGAAACGAGATCGCATGACCCAAGATTTTTCCTCCTCCAAATCGGGCTTGTGATGAAATTTTTTAATATCTTAGCGGATTTCAGTTAGACCCCAGTGCCAATGATCTGAATGTTACACACACTGAAGCCCCTAGTTTTGTATTTTTTGGGTAATCGCTCTGTTCATTTGATTTAACGCAAGTGAGGGTTTGGGAGAAATGCAGAAAGAGAAAACGGGAGTGTGATAACCGAAAATAAATGTTGAAGTGGAACATACAAATATTGTACAGCAACACGTACTACATTCACATCAATATGGGCCCCTAATCACCATAGATGATATAGGTATCAAGGTATTAAGGTAGCAGCAGCATATAAATATGTAAACGAATGTATTTAGAAATCGAACTGGTGCCTTTTGAGCTCTAGCTCAATCGAGGCAGCAGCGGAACATGGAGAACCTCTCCATGAGACGGCCGCACTCAGCGCACGCCACTGTCTCCGGCATGATTCCGGTTGCAGGCAAAATAAGACTGGTGCAGTGATGTGGAGCTTGTTTGTGCACCCTTTCTAGGTGTTCATTCAGGGCCGGCGTGAACCCTACTTCAGACGACCTAATTTTCCAGTCGTTAAACTCCCTCAAGCTTTTCAACATGTGCTCTCCATTTGCCTTGGACATGTCTGTGGAGCCTAGGCTGATCACTGCCCATCCGCGGTCGCTCGAGCCAAAGCTCAGCATCGATATGATCCCCTGCATTATAGGATCGCTTTTCAAAGGATCAGTTCGGGAACGGGTTCTGCTTTGCTCACTTAGAAGTTGTCCTTTGGATTGCCACATGCTCTCGAGACGAATCCAGAAGAACCAAATGAGGTTCCAGTCAAGGATGTGGCTTAGCTTCTCAGCTTGGATGATGTTCATGATGTTCTTCACCACGTTCTCCTTAGGCTTGCTCCTCCCCACATATAGCATTTCCAACTGAATGCTGGCTTCAACAGCCACGTTTCTCGCAGCCCTTGTGAAGTTTCGGATCCACTCGATGTCTTCTCCGCCATACAAGCAAATGTACTTCCTTTCCGTAATCTGAAATTCATGCAAAAATCACATATTCAAGAATCCGGATTGCACATTTTTAGAAGCAGCATCTTAAACAATGATTCATATTCACAGTCTAGCAATAGAATAGTATGTACCCAAGTACTTAAGTTTGGATCGATGGCATCAGCCAAAAGCTCGATCCTCCAGGTTTCTTCTTCCCAAAGCAATCTCTCTCTCTGGCTAGTGAAAGGGAAGGCGATGCTTCCCCAAATGCACATCATGTGAACAGCATTCTGGTGCACAATTTTGCCCTGAGGATCCATCACAACAAGCAGAGGCTTCTTGGCAAAATTCCACTTCCTCGGGTCCCTGATGTACCTGACCACAATCGGAGACACTACCGAAGGGTGGAACACGGTGTACCATTCCATGCTATCTTTTAGACTCTTGAATTGCTTGTACTTGGCTTCAGTCCATTCATCCGTAATTGGAACCCACACAACCTCGTATTGGCTCTCCGGCCTAGTAGGGTTGTGTCGCTTTTCCAAGTACATTTGTAGGACAATCGTGTACTCGTTTTCGTGGACAACGTCTAGGTCTGTGATGAACAGAATCACTACTTTCCTCTTCAGCACATCAATGTCAACCTGTATTTCAGAAAGTTTTCAATTAATTGGGGAACAGAGTCGCAGACATTCAAAACATAGTCGCTCCGAGAAGAGAAAAGAATGTGAGATTTTTAAAGCCAACCCTCTTCTTGTTGTAGCCATCATATAGTGCAGGCTGATCATCCTTGTAAAACAAAACCCTCAGAGGCTTCGAGTTATCCATGTGTGGTGTTTCCAAGATGCGTGCGATTGTGTTGAAAGCTTCCTCTTCTTTGTTCTTCTCTGCATCACATAGTCAATTATGTAGTTACATAAACAATTTATGCAGGACAGGCCTAACAAGTATTAGTACTCTCTATCTTTTTTAGGTTAAGACGCACGGATAAGTTGATATAATCCGTCGAGGATCTCTTCAAGGTGATTGAATATGTTTTCGAGCTTATGGGCCAGCGATGATAGTTCCCACGCCTCTGTCACGTACCTGATACAACACAGTCATTTGAGACGGTACAAATAGTGTTGTTCTCGAAAAAATTAGAGCATACCACAAAACAACTTACTCTGGCTCGGAGCCTGTGATTCCCAGAAGTTGTGATGCAGCAACTACAATAGCCCGTATTGTCCAGTAAACAGCTGTGGGGATCTGAGCAGTGGCAGCTGTAGCTTTGATTTCGGGGCTCAAATGGGGATCGTTGTGAATCTCCTGTAAGTGAACAATGGTCTTGGTCAATTTGAAAATGGCCCGAACCAGATTGTCGTATGCATCAAACTTCGGTTTCAAACTAGTCCCTGCACGTTCCAAGATCTCTTGCAGTTGCTTAAGCTGTCCAACCGCTCTGGCGAGTGGGTTGGTGGTGTATTGCTGAGCCACGAGCCAAAACTCGCCATCTTTGATGGCAAATGCTCCCAAGGCAAGCACCACCTTTTCATCCCAATCGTAGTGTTGCACAATGTCTAGTATGTCCATTGTTGTCTTGTTTGCATCTTTCCCTTGCACAAATGTGCACATTAACTGTTTCCCATCAATCAACAAAATTGGCATGTTCGTATTGTTAGACTGTCAAATTTAAATCGCACTTATGAATACTGTTGCGTCACAATTGGAAAATAAGTATATATGTAGAGGCAAACCTCGGAGTGAATTGCATTGAACACGCTGTGTGGAACATCAACGCTGTCGTGGAGGGTACTCAGGTTAGCATGGAGGGCCTTCTCATGCTCCAAAGCATCCGCGTGTGTAGCTGCTGGTGCTAATGCTCCCTAATTCACACACAAACGACATCAAAACAACATAATCGATCAGCAGCATGGTAACGAAACTAAATTAGCAGCAGCAACAGATTCTATGTACATAATTAAGCAACAAAATTAGGCATGGACGGACCGGGACTAGAATGCCATCATGGATGTCAGGTTTGGTGACGCGCGAAAGAATGGCCTCAATGGTTTGAAGAATTTGCGTGACTGCAAGGGGAGGCACTTCGTAGGGATGGTCATGAGACTTATCAGTAAGCATAATTTGGTTGACCAATGCACTGTCATCTGCTGTTGTTGAAAATTGACGATGTCCGTCACGCCCTTGTTTAAGCAGAGGAGGGCGATTATGGCCGGCTCCTCTACTTGTTGGGTTGACAGCCTTATTGTGAGGTACCAGGGCCATTATCGAAGGTCGGGGTTTCTAAGCTATGAGGGGATGGAAGAATACCGGCAATGACTTCACTGTGTTGGTTGCAGTTGGTATTAGCTAACTAGGGTTTATATAGTAATTACATGGTGTATATAAAATGGAAAAAAAAAAAATAAAACAGTGTAAAGCTGCTACCTTGCTTGCATTAGGGTTTAAACTAAAAAGAGTTAGCATTAAGGTTCAAATATTCTTACTCCAGGAATATCTTTTTATCTACTGACGTTATGATGCACTGTCACCATTCTATATCTTCTTTCACCTTTACAAAATGTTATTGTTGCATTCAGAGTTTGCATCAAGTTTCAAATATTTATCTGAAAATGCTGATAGATCGTAGAATCCAAACCCAACAGATAAACAATCTCAATTAAAATCTCAGACGATGAAGGATTTAGTTATTACCAATGTAAAAGAAATAATATACATATCAACGATCTGTCACTAATTACATTGATACTATCTTTATCTTGTATTTGATCAAATAGCACATCAGGTGTCAAGTTTTATTACAAAAAAGCCTTATGTATAGTTAATATTAGAATCATTCATAATACATTATACTTTATACTGTCAAATTTCCGATGAAAAGTTCGTACATTCTTCAATGATTAAACAATGATCTCCGTACTCATGAATTCGCTTGTGTGAAGAATTATAAGTTCTTATTCAGGAGTTATCAAGACAAGCTTCTGTCCGATAATTGCTTAATTTGTTTATTATTGTCATTTAGGGCTAATTAATCTAAAACTTTAAAGGCAGACTTTACAAAGCTAGGCGGCGGCTAAACTTCTGTTCAAGTCAAATAGAACCCGGTAAAGAACCCTAAACTAAATTATTAAGATTATCTCTCTGATAATTCTTTAATGAACGAATTACTAGCTTTGGTTCTTAACTACTTTTTAGCCTCCACTTTTGATCATATCCGTATATGTTAATCTTAACATGCAGCCATGCATGCCATGAGAGGCAATGCTTCCACCTCTAGTACAAATTAGGAGTGGAAAATGACAACAGTAACATTAATTATAATGTTAAACTTATTTACTAATTTGTTCACCAAATAATATGTCAGGATGTATAAATATTTTATTTGTTAATAACTAATAATGGATTCAGGTTTAAATCAATTAAATATTGTCACATCATTTGGTGAACGAGATCAATATGTTAACAGTACTCTAATAACGTATTAAAATGGACCCAAATTAAAAATGAATAATTGAAATTTGTTGGTAGCAATAATATTGGATCACAATATGAAAGCACACTGTAGGTGGCACCTAATGCACTGCTTTAATTTAGATGTCACATTTATTGTCATACATAATATAGCACTTCGAGTACTAGTAAAAAGCAGCAACAGTAGCTTGCAATCAGGTAAGGAAACTCAACGTATCATAAAAAGCAGAGTTGTGGTCCGGTGCAACAGAAGCTGATCAATCAGTGCAGCAGCGGAACATGGTGAACCGCTCCATGAGGCGGCCGCATTCAGCGCAGGCCACCGTCTCAGGCATGAGTCCAGTGGCAGGCAATATGAGACTGGTGCAGTGATGTGGAGCTTCTTTATAAACCCCAGTCAAGTACTCATTCAGTGCAGGCACAAACCCTATCTCGCTCGCCCTTCTATTCCACAAGTTATACTCCCTCAAACTTCTATGCATGTGCTCCCCATTAGCCTTAGACATCTCCGATGAACCGGCGCCAATCACAGCCCATCCACGGTCACTTGAACCGAAGCTCAGCATCGATATGATCCCCTGCATCACTGGATCATTCTTCATGTTGTCGGTCCTAAGGCGACCAGACCTTAAAGCCTCAGACTGCATCTGGTGTCCCTTGGACTGCCACATGCTCTCGAGACGCATCCAGAAGAACCAGATGAGGCTCCACTCAAGAGTGTGGCTTAGCTTCTCAGCTTGGATGACGTTCATGATGTTCCTCACCACTTTCTCCTTAGGGTTTCTCTTCCCCACATAAAGTAATTCCAACTGGATCCCAGCTTCCAGAGCCAC
Source organism: Heteromeles arbutifolia (assembly GCA_024362995.1). Lineage (NCBI taxonomy): Eukaryota > Viridiplantae > Streptophyta > Magnoliopsida > Rosales > Rosaceae > Heteromeles > Heteromeles arbutifolia. The sequence continues at coordinate 30,922,171 of JANCRC010000006.1, forward strand.
ATTTTTGGCTGACCTTGTGAAATTTCTGATCCAATCTATATCTTCCCCGCCATACAAGCAAATGTATTTCCCTTCCGTGATCTGAAACATGTTGTGTCAAAAATTAGTACTCGTAATATAAAGTGACATATTATGCTATCAAACTGTAAATATTCTGAAGCGAATATTAAATATTATAAAGCGAATATATATGGATGTACCCAGGTAATTAGGTTCTGATCGATGGCATCCGCCAAAAGCTCGATCCTCCAATCCTTCTCATCCTCCCAGAGTAATTTCTCTCTGTTGCTAGTGAAAGGGAAGGCTATGCTTCCCCAAACACACATCATGTGTACAGCATTAGTGTGCACTATTTTGCCTTGAGGGTCCATCACCACAAGCAGAGGCTTCTTGCCATAGTTCCATTTATCCTGCTTCCTGATGTACCTGATGACAGTCTTAGAGACAACCGATGGGTGGAACACTGTGTACCATTCCATGTTCCTTCTAAGTTCCTCGAACTGCTGGTACTTGGCATCGGTCCACATGTCCACAATCGGAACCCACACAACCTCATACTGGCTCTCCGGCCTAGTTGGGTTCTGCCGTTTTTCCAAGTACATTTGTTGAACAATCATGTACTCGTTTTCATGGACAACGTCTATGTCCGAAAGGAACAGTATGACAACCTTCCTCTTCAGCCCATCAATGTCAACCTGTTTGATGTATACATTGTGTATGAGGGGGTTAATTGGTTAATTAAACATTGAAATCATAACTTTGACATCAACTTTCTTCCAAGTATGTGCTTAATGCAAGTAAAATGCACGGTTTAATTAAAGATCATCAACTAGAGCTTGTTAGAATTCAGTTGATTAAAAATTAATTACTTGATGCAGTCATCCAGCACTTCTATTTCCTTATTACTTTTTTTAATCAAGGTTAGTTGACCTGATGATATTGAAAATGATCTTGGTTGATCAATTCTATTTAATTATATATATTGTGGGGGATAGAAGAGAGTTGAGATTTCAGAGCGAACCTTCTTCTTGTTGTAGCAATCATAGAGTGCAGGCAGATCATCCTTGTAAAACAAGACCCTCAAAGGCTTGGTGTTGTCAATGTGTGGTGTTTCCAAGATGTAAGCAATTTCACTTAATTCTTGCTCTTCTTTCTTCCTCTCTGCATCACATCAGACCATTAATCTTTAGCTAGGCATTTGCATAAACATATAGGGTAATTAAGCTAACTCAACTTGTTAACTAGACTCACTGATGATGTTGAGTAATCTCTCGAGATTCTCCTTGAGGTGGCTGTGTATGTTTTCGAGCTTATGAGCCAAGGAAGATAGTTCCCATGCCTCTGTCACATGCCTAATAGAAGCCAAATAAATGGAAAACATAATGACTTTAACATCGCGTTTTCTTGCTTGCCAAATAATGTTAATGTTGTCAGACTATGGATATAAACCAGACACATGCATTCAGAAGAACGAGTACTTACTCGGGGCCCATGCCAGTCATCCCCAAAAGCTGCGTTGCAGCAACTACAATACTCCGAATCGTCCAGTAAACAGCTGTGGGGATAAGAGCAGTGGTAGCCGCCGACTCTGCTTCAGTGGTCATGACGGGGTCGTGGTGGAGGTCATGTAGCTGAACAATGCACTTGGTCACATTGAGCACGGCCCTAACCAGATTGTTGTAGGCGTCAAACTTGGGCTTCAAGCTAGTCCCGGCATGTTCCAGTATCTCTTGCACTTGCTTAAGCTGCCCAACCGCTTTGGCGAGAGGGTTGGTGGTGTAAAGGTGAGCCACAAGCCAGTATTCACCATCTTTCACAGCAAAAGCTCCCAAGGCAAGCACAACCTTTTCATCCCAGTCGTAGTGTTGCACAATGTCTAATATGTCCATGGTTGTCTTGTTGGCATCTTCCCCAGACAGCCACTTGCAGAATATCTGTCACATATATGAAGTGCCAAGACAATTAATAGGCCACTTATTTTGTAAGTTCAATTAGAGGACCAAATTGTCCATAATGCCGATTGTTTTGCAATAGTGCTAATTATCTATCGCGAGAAAAATATATATTTTTTCATTGATTGAAAATCTAGATCATTAATCAAGTTGATTGTTGTCTGAACGTGTGATACAAGTTCACATTTAGTTGTAAGCTATAGTATGTATGTTATAAACCTCGCAGGAAATTGCATTAAACAGGCTGGTTGGAACATCGTAGTTGTCAGGGAGACTACTCATGATAGCATGGGAAGCCTTCTCATGCTCCAAAGCATCGGCATGTGCACCCGGCAATAGTGCTCCCTATTTAGACACAAACAATGTCACGCTATGAGCAACAACATACCGTTTATAAAACTAAATTATTGACGATAACATTTCTACGAAGTGATTTCTTGTGCGATTGTGAGAGCCAAACTTACCGTGACGGTGCTGTGGATGTCAGGTTGGGTGACGCGGGACAGAATCACGTCGACGGTTTGAAGAATGTGTTTCAAAGAAAGGAGAGTGACATCATAGGGACGGGCATGAGACTTGTCACTAGCCAGAATTTGGTTGGTCAGCATACTGTCATCAGAAGTTGTTGAAGAAAAGCGACGCCCATCTTTGGGTGGAGGGCGGTTATAGTAGTCTCCTCCTCTGCGTCCTCCGGTGGTGGGCTTATTGTAATACTGAGCACCTGGTGCCTGGGGTGCATTATAACTCTGAGCACCTGGTGCCTGGGGTGCATTATAACTCTGAGCAGCCGGCACACGGGCCGGATTGTAATTCTGAGCCGTCAGCAAAGGGGCAGGATTGTAATTCTGAGCAGCCGGCAGAGGGGCAGGATTGTAATTCTGAGCAGCCGGCATAGGGGCAGGATTGTAATTCTGGGCAGCAGGTACAGGGGGGTTGTTGTAACTCTGAGCAGGGGCAGGGGGCTTAGCAATATTCTGAGGAACAAGTGCCATTTCGAAAGGTTGAGGCTGTTAGCTTGCTTGTGAGGGGATGGGCAGGAGAGAAATGACTTCGATGTGTATTGGTTTCAATTCGAGCCAGTTAGCTAGGGCTTATATAGTTGATGCATGCAATTAAAATGGATAGAAAAGAAGGGCAAAAACAATATGTGGTAGCTGCTACCTTGCTTCCATTAGGGTTTGCTCCAAAAGTGCCAGTTGAGAGAGAGTAAAGACTAATATTTGATATTTTCATTCTTTAGAGACAAGGGCTTGTCTATAAATTTGTCTGGTCGCATTCGAAATCTTTTTTCACCTTCACGAAAGGTAACATGCATGGCAATCCTGATATTCTTACTCTAGGAATATTATTGTCATATATAGTTTGCCAATGCCATGAGACACATGATTCACGCATGTTGTATAGTGTTTTGTTGTAACTCGATGAACTGTTATTACTGAATAACTGCATGCATTCATCAACACAAATATAACATGTTTACTTGAAATGATAATCAAAATTATTCTAGTTGTTGACTCTTATTGTGTTTAGATGCAGAACCAAAATGTAATTCATGTCCAAAAGAACTAGGGATTGGAATGATTTAACAAGTAAAAGATCTCATACATGATTGTTTTTTTTAGGAGAATAACTTACAATTCGAACACCAATGTTGTAGACGGTAGTATTTCAAACCAATCATGCGATGTCATGTAAGAAATTAAAACACTTGAGGGTCCGTGATAGGTTTGAGACTTTATCACCTAGCGTTTTGGCTGTATGTAAGTTTCTCTCATACTTTAAGTCATCTGGATCAACATAAAAAAGCAAGATGGTCTTGCTATTCTAGGGCTAGAATTTTCCAATTTGTTAGGTATAATACGAGGTACTGATACTATCATTTATTAATTTTGTTAATTCAGTCTTAGCTAGTAGTATAGCTAGCTAGTAGCTGGGATCACTGGCCCTTTGGCTTTACCCAGAAGCGGAAGTGAGGAAGAACCAAGGAAACAGTTTAGCGTACGGAAAGAAGAAAATGCAATTAGAAAGTTCATTGCCTTCTTCATCCCACCAGTAATTTGATATTCTATACTCAAATGGTTTAGTGCCTTTTCTTTTGGTCTGAATATATGTTTTGGTGCCTTTTGTACTCAAAGTATAATAAGCTATTGGTTCTTTTACCAATCAAGAAAAGCATATAAATTTAGAGCTAGTGGCCAACTGAATCATACAACACTGGAAGGGAAAGAAAACGAAAACGCCTGCGTTTGAGATGCTTCCCAAATTTTGTTTTTTCCCCTTGATTTTTCTAATTTTTTTTTAATGTATAAGATTCCAAGACTTTGATCATGCTCATGAGGGACCAGGGTTTTGCTTGACATACGGTACGAAACAAAAAGGAAAAGTGTTGCTATTATGCTATGTATGAATGACAAGATGCGAACAGAAAAAAGCCTCCAGAAATCCAAGATAAAAGGTCATATTAATAATATTACTGTTCAAGAAATCTACCAGCTGTGGAGCGTGGACTACATTCTTTCGTCCAGAAAAAGCAAAGTTTCATTAAGTTGGCTGTTGGGTTCATAACATACAAAACGGAACGAGAATAATTTACATGGCACGAGTATACTGCTATGTGGTTTCTCATGTTAATAAAATCAAAATATGTGGACAAAAATTTCCACATTTTTATTTCATTGGCATAGAATGTTACTATAACAGTATAAGTCCTCCTACAAAACTGATAAATTGATCTTCAAACTCAAGTTTTGATAAAATTTTTTATTATATTCCTTGAGTGAGTTTCATTTTTTAAATGTGGGCCTGGTTGTGAAGATCAATTTTCTGGGATAGTAGTGAATAGAATTTTCCTTTTTTTGTAAAGAAAGAATAGTAAGCCATAGGCCTCGTCTTTCTTTACTTTTTTGGTTTATCGAAAACACATTGAATATCCAGAACTTGAATGCTTTAACACTATGTTGGATGACAAAATTTAAGTTTTTCAAAATGATGGAAATTTATATTTTAAAATTTGTAATTTTTTTGTTGACTAACCTAAAAGAAGAAGAAAATTCAAATACTAAATTTAATGTGTATTTAAAGTCAACAATATATATGTGAAAGATAATAATTAGGAAATATACTAGTGGAGGTGGTTGGTGGTGGCGGTGATGATGGTGGGTGGTGGTGGTCGTGATGGCGTTGGTGGTGATGATAATATGTGGTGGTGGTGATAATGTCAGATATGATGGTGGTTGGTGGCAGTGGTGGGTTGTAGTGGCGGCAATGGTGATGATGGTGGTTGGCGGTAGCGTCGACAACGATGGTAATAGTGATGATAGGTGGTGTGACGGTGGCAGTAATGATGGTAGATGGTCGTGACAACAACGGTGATGGTGGCGGTGACGACGGTGATGATGGTGGCGGAGGTGATGATCATGGGTGATTGCAGTGGCAACGGTGATCATGATGGTAAGCAGTGGTGGCAATGACGGTGATAACGGTGTGTGATGGCCTCTGCGTCAACTATGATGAATATGGGTGGTGATGACGGCGGTAGCAATGGTAGGCAGTGGTGGTGGTGACGGGTGCAACTTGAGTTGGGCCAACCCAGAACTCGCTCATATCCAACCCGACTTTAAACGTGAATGGGTGGGTTTTTTTAGTCATAACCCGTCCCAACCCAACCCGACCATTTATTGAGTTGAGTTGGGTTGATCTTTTATCTACCCATGCCTAACCCAACTTAATTGATCAATCTACCTGATTGTAGCCCAAATCAACTTATGCACATGTTACACCAAGTCCAACATCCAACATCCAACAGCCAACAGCCAACAGCCTTCCTATTATTATTTAAGCTCTATATGAATTAAGGATTTTTATGAGTCGGTCCAAATTTGTAGTCTCAAGCCTTATGCGTCACTAACTTTATTCTTATTTTTAATTCTAATCGTTTATTCAGCCACAATCAACATTGTAAATTCAAGAAATAAGATGGTTGCTAAAGAATAAGTACAATCTGTGAGGATAGAAACCGCTCAGGTTCCAATGCCATGGCGTCTGGTGATCATACTTTTCATTTCTTCACACAATTTTTCCAATTCTAAAGTTCGACGTCTCGAACCCAATACATATAAACTCGAATCCAATTAAATTCAAATTCGAATGAATCCGAGTGAAATCAAACTCGAATCCGAATCCGAATCCGAATCCGAGTTATGATGGTTGGGTTAGGATTGAATTAACCTTTCAACTTGCCCAACCCGCCTGGTTGGAGAATAGTAAAGATAAACAACTTTGTTAAACATAACCTTGCTAGGAGTGCATTTTTGCTCACCACCCTCAAGTGATGGTAATGTTCACCATCCTATTTATCACCGTTAGATGTATTTGAATTTTGAGATTTGTGTCTATCCACTACATGATCTTGAAATTCAAACTCATCTAACTGTGATAAATATGGTGATGAGCATACACCATAGTTTATGGTGGTGAGCAAAAATGATCCCCTTTTTTTCCCTATTTTTACACATATTTGAATTGAACAAAAAAAAAAACAATCAGGAGATGAAAATAAAATAACGAGAGTACGCAAATCAGAAAATGGGTGTGCGTAATCATTTCTTTTTCAAGTAAGTTTCATTTGAAGTTTTTAGTAGCTCCAGGATTTTTCAGATAAAGGCAAATAGTACTATTTCAATTTGAGCAATCACATCATTTATACATAACAAACTTCTTCATGGGGTGCTTACACTTGCCACAAACTACCACTCCTTCACCTTGTTCTTTACTAGGGTGAGTAAAATCATGACCACAAGGCCTAGTAAGAATAGGTGGTGCAAGGGCATGTCTAAGTGCACCAAAAAATCCTAACTCAGCCAAATTTCCTCCCCAACTAGGAAACAAGTCTAAGCATTCCATGATCGTTGGTCCTTCAAGTCTTATTATATCAATCGAATTAGATCCTCTACCTATGACTGCCCAATTTTCGTCATTGTTATCGATATCTAGCAATGCTGACACCTCTTCTAAAACATTGTCAGTGTAGTTCTCCGGCTTGCCTAGCCGAAGTTTTGATCTTCTTATACTTTCCAACCGAAGCCAGAAGAAATGCGTTTTCATGGAAGGCAATGCGCTGCTCAATTTTTTATATCCTACATTAACTAAAATGTCCTTCACAAGCGGGGTTGAGTTCCTCTTGCCAACATACACCATCTCAAGCTGCACTCCTGCCCTTTTAATAATCTCCATCTTAGCAGTGAATTCTTCAATCCAATCTATGCTGTTACTTCCATAGATGCAAATATTTCTGCCTTCTTCCACCTGAAAACAATGCAAACTCACGAGCTTAAGCACCCAAAAAGAAAATAAAGATTACTAAAGCATAAGAGAGAATTGATTCTACAAAGTAAATACTCATACCCGCTTAGTGAGCAGGGGGTCAATTTCATCAATCAAAAAGTGCAATGTCCAAGCCTGCTCTTGCCAAAGTTCTTTCTCTCTTGATGCCGAAAAAGGATATGCTATGGCACCCCAGATAAACAGCATGTCAATTGCATTAGGGTTTGTGACTGTTCCCTGGGAATTCAACACAACCAATACCGGCTCACTTTCGCAGTACCATGCTTCTTTTATGAATGTCACCACTGCTGAGTTAAGAAGCCAGGGTTGCCTTATTGAGTACCAAGGCAAAGAATTTGATAAGTACTCAAAATTTTCCTTTTCGGCATTGGTCCAAGTACTGGAAACTGGAATGGGAACCCATACAATTGCATAACTGGCCTCTACATCTTTGTTGTGAGGTGTTTGCTGAACCAGAAAGAGTGACTCCTCTATCGAAAGAAGCTCTGGCTTTGAGATCAAGAGTATGACTACCTTGCTCTTCAGATCAGAGACACCAAGCTGTGAACAAACCCTAGTAAGTTGGTAAAACAGTATCAACTTATCTCTGTAAAAAGTTTAAAATTAGTTTACACTCTGGCACCCTAGATTTGCAGTTTTGTCGAAATGAAGGCGATCAGGTAATACGCACTAACAGTAAATAAGTACCAAAGATTAAGTCTAAAATTAGCACAATATTAATGTTTTAATGTGTCATGGCATCTTTGTAATTGGAGTATTTAGAAGATACCTTGTGACACTGATCAGCATAGGATTTTAAACCTGCCTTTGCTTGTGAGGAGCATTGCTTGAGTGGAAAGTCATCTCTCAAGGCAAAAAGCAAGCTAAGCACCTCTTGGTTGTCCACTTGGGTCTCCTTGAAGATATTCAGCAGCTTATGATACAGCTTTGTCTCTGCAAGTTATGCCGAAAGTGTCAAGAATACATACCAATTGCTTCAATACTATGCTCAATGCATGGATCATAAACAAAATAAAAAGTTTTCGAATTCATCCTCTAAACGTTGACTTGTAACCTGTTTGGTGATGGCACACTTCCATCTGCTGTCTGAGGTGATCGTAAATGCTGCGCAGCTGATACGCCAAACTTACGAGCTCCCATGTTGCAATTATGGTTGAATCTGAATACTTCAATTAGAAACAATTCCTTCACCATTAAATCAATTTATGGCAAATTCATTTGGTGGTTAATTACAAATCAGTATTTCAGGTTACTTGAACGTAATTTGGAACACAAATTAAAGCAGTTTAACAAAAAATCTTATGAAAAATACTCAACAGAAGTTCATCATATTTTAATACGCTAATCAAAGGGAAGGAATTTGAACCTGGTCAGATTTCAAGGCTGTTGAATCTGTGATTTGAGAAGAGCATTTCAAGATGCCTCGAATGATCCAGTAAACAGCGATATAGATTTGGGACTTTGCAGCAGCCTTTGTCTCATCGTCCAACTCCACACGCGAAAGTGGAAGTTTTTCAAAATTGATGATACACTTGGTTACATCCACCATTGCATCAACTAATAAACTCAAGGCGTTAAATTGAGGCTTCAAAGGACTCACGTCAGTCGGCAATTGCTTGAGCATTGCAACTGATATTGCCAAGGGAATACTAGAGTTTAGCTGCATTAGAAGCCTGAATTCGCCGTAACTTGCTACAAAAGATGTAAGCACTAATACCACTTTTTCACCCCATCTATATTTTCCCAGCAAATCAAACAAAATCATTGTCCTTCTGTGTAGGTTTTCTTCATCAGAGCACTTGCAAAGTATCTGCCATTTTAACAAATAGATCGAATTAATGCATCTGCACGAAGATCAATGAGAGAGAGAGAGAGAGAGAGAGAGAGAGAGAGAGAGAGAGAGAGAGAAGGTGAATTACCTCATGCGAAATCTTACAAAAGGTTTCTGATCCAAATATTCCGAGAGCTTCTAGTGTTTCGAGTTCTTCCATGTCGCTTACAATAATTTTTTCATTGGCATCAAGGTCTTCATCAAGAACCTGAAAGTAAGTGTTTGATGAGATGAAAAGCTTGGAATAGAAGATCATGATGTTAATCACAAGTGCTCGACAGTTCATAAGTTTTAGAATTACAAAGAAACAGAAAAACAAATTCAAATGTACAAGAACAATCTTACGTAGATAAGCAGCATTTCCTATAACATTTATATTTTGCGTTGAAAAAGGGAAAAAATTATGCTGAAGTGACATATGTGTTAGAAATGAGCAATTACTTCGGATGCGGCCGTGCAAATCATGATTTTCTCCACTGCACAAAGCAAGAGCTCAGAATCAAAATGGCAACCGTCAGGATCATGGCTAAGAAGTAGCTTCTTGATCAGGACTTCTTCTGACAAAGATGACACAGAGTCACTTCCGAGCGAGTCCATGGTGAAAGTGGTAGTGAACCAACGGACCAGCAGTGCATGAGTAAACTTTTGTGAGCTCATCCGATTTATGCAAACACATAAAACCAGGGAATGCACCAACTTAATTTTGCAGGACAAAAACAGTTCAGTTTCTCACACTGTTTGTTTGTAGAGAGAACTTTTTAAAAAGGTTGCTGTTTACGATATTTTGAGTACACCAGAATCAAATTCAAAGCTTCTCCCTTTGCACTTTGTTCTTGATTAGTAATCTCGAAGAGACGATTAATATAGTATACGACGCAAAGTGGATCACCAAAACAGTAAGAAATGTGTGTCTGGAAGCAGCATCTTAGAAAGAAGCACAGTTAAAAGGGTCCTCAGCCATCCATCTCTTTTGTTTTTTGGTGCTGAGGGAGTGAGAAACAAGCACACTTAAAAGGGAAAAGTAGAACAGAACATCTGATACCAAAATATGTAATAATAATCTTATGGCTCTTAGAAACGAAACACCTTGTTGGAATTTGTGACTCGTAAATGTAACGATATGGACTCTTCTGATCAATTACTTGTGGAGTAGAAAAAATCACTTTATCGATGACATATCAAAAATAATATCGATTGCCTATTAACAATGGTAAGGGTTTTTTTTTTTTTTTGGTCAAAATCAACAATGATAAGGTGGAAAGTAGTAAAAATATCGAAAATATCAACGATATATCAAAATTTTTAAAAAGTATAGTTAACCGTAACGTAAAAGAAAACTTCTTGTACTTTTTGGGACTGGGGACCTAAAAATCGAGTAAACCCCATCACTAAGAAATCTAAAGATGAGATTTTGCTTGATTTTCTAGCCTTTTACATAAAACAATGTGGTTGGGTTCATCTGTATTTTCTTACAAAAGATGAGAGATCTCTCTCGTCTTTTCTTTTCTTTTTTTCAACAAAGGAACATTCGAGCTTGGTAATAAGGACCTTTACAACTAAAAGGTAGTTGTGATATAACTCAGCAGAACAATCAGAACTATTTCCGGCTCTTGGCTGCCGAACTGCTTGCAAGTCTGCGGTGGATTGTGCCGATCTACAATGAAAAGGTTCGGTGTATTTTAACTCCCATCTTATTGAAATTTGTGATTTGTCAATCAAACAATATTGACACTGAATTCTGAACAAGTATTTCTGCTGTGAAAAGGCTATGCATTTATTACGTCATTTTTTACTACGATTAATTAACTGTATTTTTTTTATGGGTAAACTGCCAATTTAGTTCCTGAATTATCACCTTAGTGAAAATTAGGTCCCTAAACTATTTTTTCAGAAAAATTAGTCCCTGAATTATAAAAATCTGCCAATGACATCCCTAATGTTATATTTGAAGCTACTATATTCAATTTTCCGTCAATTTAAGTCACGTTACCTGCATGTGATACACATTTTACGGTAGATTGGTAGTTTTTCATAAACAAATAGTATATGGAGTTAACTTTGGAGGATAAATTGGTAGTTTTTCATAAAGAAATAGTGTAAATTAACTTTTGAGAGTAAATTAGACATTAAAATCGCTACCTATATGAAATGTTAAGGGCTTATAGACGAGAAAATGATCGTATTACACTCTAAAGTGTGTCAAGTGACTTAAGTTGACGAAAAATTAGATAAAATAGCTTTGAAAATAATAGTAGGGATGAAATTCTAATGAATTTAGGAACTTATTTTACCGAAAAAATAATTCAGGGACCTAATTTTCACTGAGGTAATAATTTAAGGACTAAATCGGCACTTCACCCTTTTTTTATTGACGATATATTGGCAATCATATCAATAATCAAATCAAAATATCAATAATGTCAATAAAATCGACCACATATCAAGTTAACCACATTATACAACAATCCGATTTTCATTACCTCGGAGCTTGGATAATATACTCTGGCAGATTAGTATTGATTTTCATGTTAAACCAGGGACCGAAACTCGTCCATATCCTGATGTTCAATGCTGGAGGCCGTTTTACCCATCACAAACAAATTACAAATCTAATAAGGAGACTTTGTTCCGTCTTGGACATAAAAACTCTTTGGTATGGCTCACTTGTATCGTCTTACAAAAGATGAGAGATTCTCGCCCTTTTTTCTTCTTTTAATCAATAAGCATAGGGAGCGTCAGTTTAACTTTGAGTACAAGGGAGAGTATACACCGAGTTATTCACCTCTACCACTAAACTTTTGTAATCTGACTTCTTGTTAAATTTTTAGGTAAATTACATTTTACCCTCTTATGTTTGGGGTCAATTTTAATTCCTTACAACATCTTTAAAACATTTCAATTTCATACATTTACTTATGATTTTATTTCAATTTCATACATCCGTTAAAAAATCTGTTAAGTAAACCATTAAATGATGACGTGGCAAATATGATATCCACATTTGTGCTGACCTGATTGCCACATTTGTGCCACGTGACAATTTTTTTTTTATGCATTTAAAATATAATAACATTTACCCTACTTAAAAAAAAAAAAAAAAAAACCAGACAAACCCAGAAATCCCCCCACCCACATCTCCATCTCCTCCCTCTTCACTTCCCATCCCCCATCTCTCCCCAGACCCACTCCTCCCTCTTCACCCCTGACCTGTTGAGAATTGTCCCACATCGATGAAGGATAAAGTTTGATATGTGCTTATATGGTCTTGGGCTACTCCTCATATTGCCAATTGGTTTTATGGTGGAACCTCAATTTCATCATGGTATCAGAGTGGGTTGTCCTCGTGTGAAGCCAAACGGCCACACGCGCTTTACGTCACCCAATTATTGTCCACGTGAAGGCTTGAAAATCCGCCACACGTGCGGGGCCGTATTGAGAATTGTCCCACATCGGTGAAGGATAAGGTTTGCTATGTGCTTATATGGTCTTAGGCTACTCTTCATATTGCCAATTGGTTTTATGGTGGAACCTCAATTTCATCATGGTATCAGAGCGGGTTGTCATCGTGTGAAGCCAAATGGCCACACGCGCTCCACGTCACCCAATTATTGTCCATGTGTAGGCTTGAAAATCCGCCACACGTACGGGGGCGTGTTGAGAATTGTCCCACATCGGTGAGGGACAAGGTTTACTATGTGCTTATATGGTCTTGGGCTACTCCCCATATTGCCAATTGGTTTTATGGTGGAACCTCAATTTCATCATGGTATCAGAGCGGGTTGTCCTCGTGTGAAGCCAAACGGCTACACGTGCTCCACGTCACCCAGTTATTGTCTACGAGTAGGCTTGAAAATCCGCTACATGTGCAGGGGCGTGTTGAGAATTGTCCCACATCGGTGAGGGACAAGGTTTGCTATGTGCTTATATGGTCTTGGGCTACTCCCCATATGGCCAATTGATTTTATGGTGGAACCTCAATTTCATCACTCACCTTCAACTTCGAGGCCCCAGCCGAGACCTTCCAGAAGACGATGACGGCATCTTCCTCATTGAGGCTCGCAAAATCAGGGTCCAACAGAATCATGATTTCCAACAACTACTTCACCCACCACGACGAGGTGATGACTGGATTGTGGCGGCAGAGGTCAACAACGAATCTGGTGGCAGCACCATTGTCGCGAGACAATCTGTTGCGGGTCAAGATAGTGGTTCAGGCAGACTACAACAGGGGTCGTCATCGATGCTGAATCTGGTGCCTGTGGTTCAGGTAGAGAGCACAAAGTGGTGAACACACAAACTTCGGCTGACGAATTTGGTGGCGGTGGTTCAGGCAGAACGCAGATGGACTGACAATTTAATACGTAGATCGAATTTAGGGGTTAGGTTGGATTCGACAAAATTTGGGGGTCAGATTTGTCCAAATCATAAATTTTCCCAAACCCAGGTCCAGGTTGCAGGGACCGAAGCCGACGGAGGAGCCGAGGGATATGAAGGTATATTATACTTTTCAATCCGGACCAACCCCGGTGGGGATAAAGCTTCAAAAATTAAATTAGCTGAGGAAGGTGAGGCGAGAGGGAAGGAGAAAAAGGGAAACCCCATGGCTGATGGGTGGTTCGGCCATTGGCTTTCAGCGGAAGAAAGGTTACTCGAGATGAAGATGGGGAAGAGGTAAAGAAAAGAAGTGGCCCCTTGATATTTTAATTTTGTTTTAGATTAATATTATATTTAAATTGGTTTTATTTATTAATTAGATTTTTTTATCTAATTTTGATTTACATGGAACAATTAATTGTCACATCAGCAATAAAAAATGGAATCAATAGTTGCCACATCATTATTTAACAGTCAAACTATCGGTTTGATTAACAGACGTATGAATTTGAAATAAAATAATAAGTAATGTATGAAATTGAAATGTTTTAAAGATGTTGTATGAAGTTGTAATTAATCTCAAACTTAAGGGTGCAAAATGTAATTTACCCTAATTTTTTTTTTTGAACAAACGATATTAACACTAATCGTTCAAATTCGCCTTTGACGAGAATCGAATTTAAGACATCTCACTTACAAGTGAAGATAAATACATTAGACCGTAGTATTTATTCTTGAATGCCAACCACAACACATTTGGATTAGTAACATACATTTTCATACAAAAATATCTTTGATATTGGGCCCAATAAACATTATAGGGTTATCCACTATTAAGTGGCCCAAGCATACTTAATTTGCGGCCCAAATTCTTTTACAAATGATATTATCTGTATTAAGAAGGTGAGGGAGTGGGTTAAGCCCCACTAGGCTAGCAATGTAGTTCAAATTCGCTTTTAGTGAGAATCGAACCTAAGACCACTGACTTACAAGAAAAAAAAAATTTCACTAAACCATAATCATGGTCTAAAATATCGATGATATCGGAAATATCAGTAGTCCAAAAACATGGAAATTTCGATGGAAATATCGGGATATTATCGATATCGATAAAAATTGAATAAAAACCACGAAAATTGTAAGAAAAACTTGGAAATTTTTATTGAAACTTTGGAGAATGTTTATTTAGTCAATTATCTATTAGTTTATAAATAAATAAAATTAGAAGGAAATGCATTAAATGATGAATTTAACTTATTTAAGTTGATTATATAGCAAGCTGGCAAACACTGTGAGTGTAGAAAATATGTAGTAATTAATGAAAAAAAAGATTAAAGACACCATAATCATTTATATATAATGATTTACTACAATATTTTACACTTTGTACATTGCATGGTAAGATACATGAGTGATTTAGTACCACATAAAGTTCCTATGAGGTTCAAATTTTTCACTATCTTCATCATCTCTATTTGTAGAGTAAGTTTATTGTGAAGAGTATTCATCAAATGATAAATCCCCAAAATAGTTTTGCATGTAATTGTTAACATGCCACTCATATAAATATAAATATTTTAGCATATTATCACTAAAACATAAGTGATATATGGTGGTTAAGGTGTTGGAGGAGTAAAATAGGAGGGGTTCAAATCCCCTTTGTGTTTTTTTTTTCCTCCCTTTTTTCCCTTTTTTTTCTTCTTTTTCCTTTTTTTTTTCCTTCCTTTATATCGATATTTTTGATATTTTAGCGATATTACATCGATATTTTGACAAAATATTGCTGAAGTGTGAGCGAAATTATCGACATCGATATTTCCTCGATATTTCCTCGATATTGTCGATATTTGTACGATATGTACATGGATATGTTCCGAAATATCCGTGATTCGAAAAAACCGAAATATCATCTATATTTCGTCGATATTATCGATATTTCAGACTATGACCATAATAATAAGTGGCAATTCTAATTTTAGATGTCGGTACAACTTTAAATTACCAGCCAAAATGACGCATCGTAGCTCTTTGGCGAAATACAAATTAGTTTGGAGATTCAAATTTAAATGGCAGTATGGTAGAGTTAGATAGAAAATTTAGTATCGTTACTGTGGGAAAGATCCACGGCACCATATTTTAGACACCAACTAGAAATTACACCCGTGCGTTGCTACGAGAACCAGCTGTTTTAAGCGTAATCGGATGAATAAAACACATTTAAGTTGAATAAATTCAACACAATTATGAATAAATAGAGGGATACATGAGTGAATGAGGTCAATAAGATAAAACAGTTTTGCTTTTATACACATTCAAGTGAGCTGGCATATAAACACATTGTACAATGAGTAGGAAGAAATTGAACGTCTTTGATTAGAAAGATATGGTTTCAAAAAAAGTTATATTTCCTTAAGAAACAGAAGAAACATGTAGTTCACATATAATGTGTCCCGTAGTGTAGGCAACCATTTCAACAGGTAATGCCAAGAAAAGAAATTAAAATATTAGGCATATGAGTGCAAGCTTACAGAAACATTATTTTGTACACTTTCTTCTCCCTTCAATGACAGTTTGTTTCTTATCCAGAAAAATTAAATGAGCAGGTCAATGATACTCACACATGCAAAATGCTAATCCTATGGTCTAAAGCTAACTGAGTTTTTAAGTGTAAAATCCCTAATTTCATTGCATTTGGATTGATCACAGTTCGTGACTTGTTAAACTTGATATCTCCTTGTACATTTTGGGAACTTGACAGCTTAAAGAAGTGCTCATAAAAGCAAATTACACAATATCTACTAAAAAACTTAGACAAGGGTCTCAATTAGTCAACAATCAGGTGCCTCACACTTAAATATTAAAGACCAAAGAGAGAAAACCAAGCCGAACTCTTCAAAATTCGTTGGCACACATGCTTGATTGGCTCAATTGAATGTATAATGCATACTTAGATACAACAATTCGAACAATAGCTCAGAAACAGTGCTGAAATTCCATTAGCACTAATCACACACTGCCGGAACAGAGATCCTAGCAAAGCTACACCAATTAAATGACAAAGACAAAACCACAAACAGGAAAAAAAGAAAAATAGAGTTATCAGACAGCATGATTCAAACAAAATTTTATTAGAGTTGGTAAAAGCACAACCCATGCAGCACTTTGAACACAGTGGGATTTAAAAGATATTAAATAGAAGGCAATCAGAAGACCACAAAGTAACATGTCGGATTCATCATTTTTGAGAAGAGACAAACCTTTCATTTAAGCCAACACAAATTACATATCAAAGGATAAAGAGTACGCTCTAAGAACAGATGGAAAGAAAACAAACACAGAACAGACATAACTATCATACCAAGAAGCCCCCAAAAACTTACTATTGGCCTTGATATCAATTTTACAATTTGCCTTTGATATCAATTCCACAATTTGGAATTGATATCAATCTTAAACCCCACAGGCTATTCATGTTTGAGAAGGCATCAGACATGCCCGTCAAATTCATTACCAAGCTTAGATACTTTCAGAGTACGTGAAGTGGGGTCACTTACATTCTGTATCAAAAAACCTGACTCCCTACATGTAAATATAAAGTCCTAGAATTGGATGCATGGAAATTGTTAATTCCAAAAACGACTTAATAGACATAAACTAAAGGAGCACAAATTTGCATTTCTGCTATCGTATTAAACTATCAATCATAATGGCATATGAGGAGTGTTTAAAAAGAACTAAATCTCAGACAAAGAGCACCAATTGGTATTCAACCTCACTTCCAAAAAATTACTCAAAAAACAATGAGATAAAGAGTTTCAAAAATGTGATGCATATTTCAATCACATATTTAAAATCCAAGTACGAAAGCTTAGCAAAGATAAATAAAAAATTTATATAACTAATTAGACTTTGAACATGCAATCAGGGCACATATAAGTATACCTAAAAATAGTAAGGAACTGGCTTCTTCCTCCCACAACCAGAGTTCCTGAAATTTCCAAAGAAAATAATTCCATTAGCAATTCAGAGAAATTGGAGGAGCAAATCGTATTAAATTTGAGTTAAATGAGCAAAGGTACATCAATTAAATGAGATACTAAACACATTTCGAATCTATGAAATAGAAGAATAATTATGTTAAAGACTCCCAAGATGGTGTCCTGCGCACAAAATTATAGGTTAAAGGTAAACCTCAATCCAAAGCTCCAACCTTTTCACCCAAAATGAAAACAAAAAGCATGGAACATATATTTGAGTATTATTATTAGATTTTCTAAATCCTCAATTTGAATGTGTTGTAAAGATAATACCACCAAGGGTGGCAATCTGACCATGGTTGTGCATGTCATGTCGACTCTATGCAACTGAATACATAAAATAAGGACAGTGGCAAAGAGCACCCATTTCTGCATTTCCACCAATATATACAAAAGAGTCAAAATTTGAGTTTCTGAAGACAAATGACACTTAAAACGGGCTCACCATCTCTTATTACTTATTTGCAGTGTATAGTAAGATCAAGTATCACATTCATACACAATAATATCTAGTATTAAAGCTCTTTTGAGTTTCATTCCAAAACCTCAAGTTACAGCTTTAGATTATAATCACATTCATACACGATAATATTTAGTACTAAAGCTTTTTTGAGTTTAACTCCAAAACTCAAGTTACAGCTTTGGATTATAATGTTCCCCTTAGACAATGATCATTCACATTCAACATTTTTCACAAAACCAACACCAGAGAACAATCAAAATTACAAATTTCCATTGGCAAATATACACACACACATATATACTGGATTCCGAAAGCGATGAGAGAAATATACCTTTGGGGCATCGATGTCAGAAGGGTGAGTGAGGCCGAGATTGGCCCAAGTGACACTGCGAGCCATGAGCTTCCCTCTGAGAGCACAGGGGTGTAACTGCAAAAGAAAGTTGGAGACTGAGGGCAGACCGTAATTTCGTCAAAAAGGAGAAAGAGTACAAAGGAGAAGTGACAACAATAAGCGTAGACGCCAAGGACAAAGTAAATATGCATTTGTGAATGGGGTTAAGCTGCTGCTAGCTTTGTATAGTGTAATAATGCAACTACAAATAGACCAAGCTTCTGCTACTAAAAGCTTTTACAAAATCATAAAACTCTTAACAGTTTGAACCCCACCGGAAAGTTTATATGAGTTAAAGAACGGTTGTACTTAAGTGCAGCAAGATCATAAGCTCTTGCAGCTTCTCCTTTATATCAGAACCACCTGCAGTCCAAATTAACCAAGATTCAATGCCAAATCAAGAACAAATTAGTGATAATTTAAACTAAAGTCCCTAATATTGTTGCAAAGAGAATTCATATCAAGATTAACTACATTATCTGATTCGAATGGAATCCCAAAGCAGCATAAATATGAAAGGTCAAAAATTGATAACAAAAGTCATATTTCAGTAGCAATTAATAGCAGGAATCAGATTTTAGCGGCCGGGACCAAAATAATTCAGTAAAAAAGAAACAATCCCAAACAAATACAAAGAACTGGAGAAACAATTCCAAACAAATCTTTGGAAAGCAACGTCATCCCTCCCTCACCCTCTCTCTCCAATTCCAACTTCTCCCTACATTTATCTCTCTCTATAATAGACGTGCAGTTTTATTAATCTTTGTTGCCAAAGCATGCAAGATAGTGAAAAGCCTGTTTATCTAAGAAAAAAGGGCACATTGTCCCATAAAAAGTTGCTCTTCTGAAATTAACAATCAACGAAACAAACCGTCATGAGTTGTACCGTAACAAAGCAGGAGGATAAAAGGAAGTGATTGAGTTTAATAAACCCTAGTTCAGTTACACAAAAGCACGAAACATAAACGAATCCAAAACTACAAATTGCCAAAAAACCATCTCAATAAAAAATTGACAGAAAACTAATCTCCCTATAGACACCACAAAAAATGAAAACCAAGTTTACCCAAATGAAAACGGTTTCAAAAATCTCACATCTCTCCTTTTATCGAAGTGTTGGAAGGTAGTGTAGAGATGTTTATCCATCCAGTTCGAGTGCATTGTTGCTTCGATGAACTCATCATAGTCGGTTCCGTTGCCATCAGCATCAGCCTAATGAAAAGACATTCATTAGAACTAATGTACGTAAGCACCAAAGAAATACAGAGAGAGAGAAGGAAACTGCTCGTAAAGGCAGAGAAGGGTTGAGTAGTGTTTCCTCAGCACAAATGAAGCACTTGTTGTGTTGGGGAGAACATGAAAACACCTCCCACTTCCTTCCATTTCTTCTCTGCAACTATCTACACACACACATATATATAATTAAGTACATATGATTTTCTTTTATCTTTCATTTTAAAAATTGAAAAATTTATAATTCACATTTAATTTAGTGAAATGAAGAACTACAGATAAAATAAATAGCCCAACCTTCTCAAAACCACCCCTCCTTGTTGCCTCCACATGTAAATGCTCCCCTCTTGAATTCACAAATATAAACAGCAATTTATATGGAATCAAAGACCTGTACTTTATAATTACACTATAAGTTTAACACGTTTAAATATTCTATACAAAAATAAATAATAAATCTCAGAAATAAATATCAGTCCAAGGTCTCAAGTTCTCAGAGTGGGGAATTAGTGATTAGAACAGTTAATTCTCTGCTCCGTTTTGGGTATGAACTAATTAGCACAGTAGCCATAAAAATACCAAGCAAAAGCTCAATAATTTATGCAATTTGGTCAAAATTTATACAATTTCCAGCAAAATCCAAGACTCAATAATACAAAAGGAACCCAATAAATGATTGAAGCAATATTATACACAACTTATGCAAGTCCAAAGAAACCCATTTGATCAAACTTACTGAATACTGAAAAAAAAAAATTACAATCGAAGTATGGATTAATAATTACCTCAACAGCTAAGGGAGCCAAAGCCAAACCCTATAGATTCGAAGGGCAGAGACAACCACAGAGACGGGAATATACCTTCTTTCCCACTGCTGCTGCTGCCACCTTCTCTCTCTTAAAACCAATTGGAAATTGTTTAGAGAGGGACATAAAGGGTGATGATGATTGGACGAAAGAAGTATGGAAAACTAAAATACATGCAAGCTTGAATTCGAGTCCCCAATTGAAAACAGAAAGGAGAGTATGGGTGGTTTACCGAGGTCGGGAGCGGTGAAGTCTCGTAAGAGAAGCCGATGAACAGTGGCAGTAGCCGATGCACAGTGAAAGGCCTTCGCCTCTGTGTCCTGAGCAGAACGGAGTGAGTGGTGGTGGTTTTGTGGTGATGTTTCGCCGGAAAATGGAAGCATTGGTGTGCCTGTGTATCCTTGATCATGTTCTTATCAAACCAGATCTATAAGCCGTGGAATAGTAAATACGAATATAAAATGTGATCGTCATGTAAAACTACATAAATTAATTGTAAACATAAAAAATTACCTCACATCTTCACTTCCCTTCTGCTCTGGCATCGTTGGGTTGACTTCTAAATGACTACCCAAGTCTTGAAAACAGAACAACGAAAAATGTTTACCGGTCCAACATTTCAATTTGTGGTTTTGGTAAGTATAATATTTCAACATAAAGATGATATAGAAGGACAGAAATCCACATGCCATTTTATTTTTTCAGAACCAACAAAAAGGCCAAATATAAGAGAATGGAACCAATTTAAAACAGTAAATCAGTCTCCCAATAAAGAAGAACATAAGCATGATATACAAAGATCGAAAGGCACATTTAATTTGGTTTCCTCAAAAGGAACGAAAAATAGCCTAAATCAAATTGAATTGAACAAAGTGGAAACTGGATAGATGAAGATTCGAAATTTACTTACATCTCTATCATATCCCGCATTTCCCTTACAAAATAAACAATTATGAATACAGAGCACATGAAAATCAGCACAGCAAAAAAACCCTATTTTTTATTATGCTGAACAATTACGAATATAGAAAATCATACAAAACAGTTCCTAATTTTTATTCCAGACTTAATATATACAATGGCCTAAAAAAACAACACAAAATCTAATCAATTTCATCCAAATTAAATATCATACATCAAAGGCACAATCTTTCCATATCCTAAACCAGAATTATCATACAAAAACCATAAATTTTCCGCATTCCCAAGAAGGAAGTCAATCTCTCAATTCCTAAACAAATTCTCAAAATTCAAATTGTAATCTTCGATGATTTTTTAAAGAAAATCAAGAAATTATACCTTCCATTGACTAACGTACTACTCCTTCTCCACCAAGAAAGCATTGAGATTTTCCAATTTGTTCTCCAGCAACTTCACGAAATCGGTGACATCCTTGGAAACCTCACCAGCTTCGCCGACTTTGCTCACTAAATCTCTATCGTCGGCCAATATGGGCTGTTTATTTAGAGGCTTCCCTTCGTCTCTGGGATAGATTAGTGTCAACTGGTTCTTCAAGTCTCTGTACAACAGATGAAGAATGGGTTAAGAGATTAGTT
Organism: Heteromeles arbutifolia; assembly: GCA_024362995.1. NCBI lineage: Eukaryota > Viridiplantae > Streptophyta > Magnoliopsida > Rosales > Rosaceae > Heteromeles > Heteromeles arbutifolia. The sequence goes on from JANCRC010000006.1 coordinate 30,944,157, forward strand.
TGATTAAGAATAATTCACCTATTATTGATTAAGAATTAATCCCAACCATGCCAGCTCTCCACTCTCAATTCACCTATTATTGATTAAGAATTAATTCCTAAAATTTATTAACAAAACCCATTACTCAAAAATCCAAACTTCATAAGGAAAAGAAGTAAATACTGGTAAAGCTCAATCCAAAAATGAATAGGAAATTGAAACAGAGAAGAAACACAGTAGGGAACACCTTATCGTCTTCAAAACCACCTCAGTCAGTATTTCCTTGTTGATGATCTTGGCAAATCTACAAAAACAAAAATGCAAATTCAATTAATCAAACAGTTTACATTATTTCTGAATAAAAAAGTGATGGAAAATACACGGTGGGCCGAACATGCTGTCTTCGAAAGCAGAAGAACTTGAGATTCGATTTGGGTGGAAATGGGCACTGCTGGAAGGGAAAAGAAACAAATAAATATTTCAACTAAACCTATACCCCAACCAAGTAAAACCAAATGCACACTAATCATATCTATAACTATAGAAATAGGGAACCAAACAGATATAACAAATGTAATATCATTGGTTCAAAAATATAAAAGGAACTATAGGTCATAGTGTGTAGCATGCAAAAGTGCTGCTACTATGAATTTCTAACATGCTCAACAGATCTCTAACTTTTCAGAAGTATTTAAATTGAAATTAATAGATCTTTCTTCCGCATACTGATTTTTTGAGATTTGCTACGAAAAACGAATCCATAACTTACTCAGGTTTCAAAATGCACTATAAAATCCATTAATCTAAACAGAATTGCTTGAGCAAAGCAAACAAAAGCTCAATAATTTATGCAATTTGGTCAAAATTTATGCAATTTCCAGCAAAACCCAAGACTCAATAATACAAAAGGAACCCAATAAATGATTGAAGCAATATTATACACAACCTATGCAAGTCCAAAGAAACCCATTTGATCAAACTTACTGAACACAGAAAAAAGAAAAATTACAATCGAAGTATGGATTAATAATTAGCTCAACAGCTATCAATTCCAGATAAATCAAGATAAAATAAAGGTATGAAATATATCAATTTAGGGTTGGAAAATCACCTTCATATTTCAGTGGAGAGAGAGTGAGCGAGAGTTTAAGAGGTGTACCTGTAGTAAGTGAGTGAGTGAGTGGGCGAGTGATGCTGTGACTGTGAGAGGCTGAGAAGAACACGGAGATGGGATCGAAGAAGATCAAGGATCTGCAGCAATGGCGCTGAGATCCCCACTCTTCCCTTTCCTTCTCTCTCTGTCGCTCTCTGTCTCCGTCTCCCTCTCTCCCTCTCTCCCTCTCCCTCTCCCTCTCATATCTCTATCTCCATCTCCATCAGCATGGCCTCCCAACTGTGAAACCCTCAGCGAGCGTTCCTTACTCCTCCCTCTCCCATTTTCTCTTTCGCGCCCTCTCCCTCTCCCTCGAATCGTACACCCCCTGTGACTCTATCTGCCTGCAAACCGCATGCCTTCCTCTCACCAAATCCCTATCTCTCTCCCTCCCTGTCTCTCTTATCTCTCTGCTCGCTCGCTCTCACTCTCCCGACGGCATGGGCTCACCGAGTCCCACTGCAGCTTAGAAAGTAGGAAATGAAAGTCTCTAGCCCACCCAACCCATTCGAAACCGTACAGACTCTCTCTTTCTCCCCCGTCTCTGTGCCTCTATCTCTCTTTCTCTCTCCCCCCTCTCTCTCGCAGACCCTTCTCGAAACCCTAATCGAACGGGACCAAATGATAGCTGCCCGCTGACCCCCTCATCTCGCCCAAATCAGAGAGGACAAAACTGCCCTTCAGAATAAACCATGCCCACCAATGGATTGTAATCAACGATGGGCAAAAACGTAATTATAGAAATACTATTCATTTCTACAGTGCCATTTCCATGCTTTCTTTAGACTAAAGTAATTTGGTCCTAACTCTACCGACCTTTATCATTGATGACGTGTTTCCGTGTTTGTAAACAAAATTAAAAGTTCGAGTATGATTTCGATTACGGGTTATTCGTGTTTACTAAAAGAGTAATATTAGGGAGATTAAATTTTGTAAATCAAATGATGCGGTTATTGATAATTGGATTATTGCGGTTGATTTACATGCTTATTTGTTATTTGTGACACATTATTTGGTTTGCAAATTTTTAAACAAAATGATGTGGTTGTTGATAATTGGATGGGTGGGTCCACACGAGGAATTCCTGATTTTAGAGGAATTGGACTAGTGAGGGGAGGTGTCATTTGAATTCCTGATTTTGATCCCATCTTTTGGAGAAAAAACTTGTGTGGGGCTCGACTTGCCACTGGACCATATTGAGTGACACTACCATCCACTCAAAACTTGTCATTTGTGAAAACATTAAATATAATAAATATTTAAGAGTTTCAGAATATTAACATAAAACCTAAAAGAATTATTTAAAAGTAAAAAAATGAAAACATGAAACACAAACCCTACCCCGATCCACCATACCCAGTCCATTCAGAAATTCCTTATCGTGGGATGAAAGTGGCTTGATAGCTGCAACCAGATTTTGGACAGTGCATGATCTTCTTGTCGTATTATTGATTGTGCACTGCCTACCCACCTCCTGCAAGTATCCCACATTTTATGAAACCCCAACAATATCATGGTACTGACTGCGATTGGTGTATTGTCCTTTATTCCTAAGGAGTGTAAATGCTCTGATTTGTTTGTTCTGTTATTTTAAGATTAATACTATAGCCTTGCAAAATCAACAGTGGTTATATTGTTTGATTCTTGATTTGTTATTTGATTTCTCAACTATCTCATATTACCTATGGCAACATTGATTTTTCATTTGAATCTGATTGGACTGTGATGATTTGTGTTTTGGTATCTCGTTGTAATGGCCGCAGTGGCCTCGCCGACTATACAGTGATATTGCATCAATTGTCTAAGCCCATGAATTCTTCAAGCATATGAAGGCTTCAGTAGCGATGTTTTCTATATCTTTTACTTTTGTGTTTCAAGTATATTTCTGGGTATGGATTGATTTAATGATGTGAAGGGCTTGGTGGGAAGGAGAAGGGAGGAGGTGTGCTTGTGAAAATAAACCCCTTATTTATGTTATTTGGTTTTAATTAACTAATTAGTTATGTAGTAATGTATTTTTTAATTTTTACTTAAAACTTATTAAGGAGTCTTTTATTAATTTGGTTTAACACATGGCAAGTTTTGAGTGGGTGGTAGTGCTACTCAGTATAGTCCAGTGGCAAGTCGAGCCTCACACAAGTTTTTCTCCCCATTTTGCCCCCTGAAACTTGAAAGCCGTCTTTTAAAACTCAAAATTCACCACACATTGCCTTAGCTTTATTAATTTCTTATGTGGTCTGATTTGGGTGCGCTAGACTAATCAATTTCTTTTAAACTTAATAATCGCTGATTGTTGAATGTTAACGCATAATAAAGATTTTATAATCAAATCTATTGCACATATGGCATAGTCTTATTGGGCGTTGGGTCTCATATATGTTTTCGGAGGCAACTTACAAGTTTTAGAGAGAAGAAAGAGTCAACATGTCAAAGTGGACGAATTTTGAGTTTCAGGAAATAAGGTGGTAAGTGACACACCTCGACCCGGAAGTGGGGCATGCTGGCCGTCACGTGAGAGTGACGTAAACATGTGCACAGTGCAGAAGCAATAAAGAATAGAATTTACGAATCAATTAAAAACCGAAACACTAGCAATACTAGTGTAAAATAAGTGTGAATTCCACTAATACAGAGCATAAAAGTCTACGTGCAGTCAAGCATAAGTACTAAATGGAAATAACACCCAACGGTGGTCCTACATAGGTGAATTCTATCAGAACATCTGATAAGCTCCTCGTATGCCACCAACGAACGCTACCTAATCCCTGGAGGGACGAAAAACAAAAAGCTGAGTGGGTCAGAACAAATCTTTTCAAAACCTTTCCTTTCTCAAAAGTTATAACCCCTCGCCGTTAAACCTGTATAATTTCCCAGAAATAAAGTATATACTCATATATATATATATTTCTCAAATCCTGTTGGAAAATATGTATGTATGAATGTATGTATGCCATGCCAAAGTATCATAACTGAATGCCAAAGCATAACTCTGTGAATGTGATTGAATACTAAATAATCATCTCAGCCCTCGGCTGTATATAGCTCATAACAATCATCATATCATATAGCCCATACTCATCTCAATCATATCATCATATATGTACCCTGCACACACATAAATACCACATCTAGTGGTCTGCACAACATCACTGGTAAATAACTAATATGCTCTAGTGCTACAATCACGTGAAGATTGAGCGATAAATCGCGGGTCACCTACGAGTCGAACCCACCTATAGTGGCCTATTCGACAGGACTGAGCACCTAACTTGGATCAAAGGCGAGCATACGGTGCGGGAGGTGAACAACATGTGAAAGATTGAGCCCCTTTCTGGGCGGGAGCACTAATATCAGTGTTTATGAGCTTTAATCATATCACATCACATCACATCATTCGTTCACATTAACTAGTATATAAACTTACCTACCACTTACCTGTGCGTCCTCAGCACCAACATTAATATAAGCAAACAATAACGCATAATAAACAAATAGATACTTTGCATGGCATTTCATATGACATTTCACTTAAACTGATTTTCTGGGAAAAAATCTCATTTATATAGGTATATACAGAAAACAAATGCCCACTCACTGATAAGTAGATGGGTCGTAACCCCCGTGCCTAGCCTGGCTACGCTCGTCCTTCGGATAGGTCTCGCCTATATGAGAAGTAACTGAAATAACGTTAATTAACGCACATAATCAAAACCTTAGAAATAACTTCTCATACATTGCTCAAATTGGATATATGAATATACCACTGTGATCTACACAAACTCAGGATCATCCCCATATTTTTAGAAAAAATTTTCGACCACCCACGTTCAGCCACGCGCCGACCAAGGCACGGCCAGATGCGCGGCCACGTGCCTGGCACCTGTAACGGTACAGTAACGCCGTTAGGAATATTCTGTTAATTAACTAACGGCGTCAGTTAATGCCGTTAGCATATTCTGTAAAAAATGACGGAATATTCCCCTATCTTCTTCGGCTAGTCGTCGGTCGCCAGCGACTGTTCGCCGGTTTCTGGAAAAACTTCCAACTGTGGTTTCTCCTTCATTGTTGCACCATTTTCTACGTAATTTATACCAAAATGAAGATCTCACAAAGATGAACACATCTATACCTGACTCGACCCCCAACTCGCCGGGGATTCACCGGAAAAAGCCTCGATAATTCCGGCCAAAACGAAAACTCCTCGATCTCGCTATTCCGACGTCCAAAATCTTCAAACGAACTACTCCAAGCTTCCTTAGGACCTCATAAAGCTTCATATAAGCTTCAAATTCCCTGAAAAACAATATTTCATGTGTGCATGAACAGTGCACAAATCGGAGGGTGAGGTTTCTACGTGAAAACGAACGTATTTGAACTTGAAAATGGTACCTTTGAACTCACCACACCACGAGGAACATGATGGTGTCCTTGATTCCTTCGATCTGTAAGTTTTGGAAGGGTTTCTGGGTGTGTCCGTACGAAGGAGGAAAAGAGAAAGAGTCTGTGAGGTAGAGAGAGAGAGTGAGTACGGGAGTGAGAGAGAAAAAGCGGACAATATCGTGTTATGGCGGTGCCGAGCTGGGATGTGACAATTTGGTATCAGAGCCACTCTACCGTTCAGTGTGGATGTGCCAGTGAGGACGCCGGGTTCCCCTTAAGTGGGGTGGATTGTGAGATCTCACATCGACCAACAGAGAGGGGGTGATGTGCCTTATATGTAAATGTTCCCCTCCATTTAGCATGAGGCATTTTGGGAACTCACTGGCTTCGGATTCCATCGGAACTCCGAAGTTAAATGAGTTCGGGCGAGAGCATTCTGAGGATGAGTGACCTACTGGGAAGTTCTCGTGTGAGCTTCCAGAAACAAAATCGTGAGGGAATGGTAAGCCCAAAGCGGACAATATCGTGCTACGGCAGAGCCGAGCCTGGGATGTGACAATTTGGTATCAAAGCCACTTTGCCATTTGGTATGGATGTGCCGGCGAGGACGCCGGGGCCCCCTTAAGTGGGGTGGAATGTAAGATCCCACATCAACCAACGGAGATGGGGTGATGTGCCTTATATGTACATACTTCCCTCTATATAGCACGATGCCTTTTGGGAACTCACTGGCTTCAGATTCTATCAGAACTCCGAAGTTAAGCGAGTTCGGGCGAAAGCATTCCTAGGATGGGTGACCCACTGGGAAGTTCTCGTGTGAGTTCCCAGAAACAAAACCATGAGAGAATGGTAAGCCCAGAGCGGACAATATTGTGCTACTGCGGAGTCGAGTTGGGACGTGGCAATTTGGTATAGAGCCACTTTGTCGTTCGGTGCGAATGTGTTGGCGAGGACGCCGGGTTCCACTTAAGTGGGGTGGATTGTGAGATCCCACATCGACCAACGGAGAGGGGGTGATGTGTCTTATATGTACATGCTCCCCTCTATATAGCATGAGGCCATTTGGGAACTCACTGGCTTCGGATTCCATCAGAACTCTGAAGTTAAGCGAGTTCGGGAGAGAGCTTTCCTAGGATGGGTGACCCACTGGGAAGTTCTTGTGTGAGTTCCCAGAAACAAAACTATGAGGGAATGGCAAGTCCAAAATGGACAATATCGTGCTACGATGGAGCCGAGCCCAGGATGTGACAATTTGGTATCAAAGCCACTCTGCCGTTTGGTGCAGATGTGCCGGCGAGGATGCCGGGATCCCCTTAAGTGGGGTGGATTGTAAGATCCCACATCGACCAATGGAAAGGGGGTGATGTGCCTTATATGTACATGCTTCCCTCTCTATAACACGAGGCCTTTTGGGAACTCACTGGCTTCAGATTCTATCAGAACTTTGAAGTTAAGCAAGTTCAGGCGAGAGCATTCCTAGGATGGGTGACCCACTAGGAAGTTCTTGTGTGAGTTCCCAGAAACAAAACCGTGAGAGAATGGTAAGCCCAAAGCGGACAATATCGTGCTACAGCGGAGTCGAGCTGGGATGTGGCAGTTTGGTATAGAGTCACTCTGCCGTTCGGTGCGGATATGCCAGTGGGGATGCCGGGTTCCCCTTAAGTGGGGTGGATTGTGAGATCCCACATCAACCAATGGAGAGGGGGTGATGTGCCTTATATGTACATGCTCCCATCTTGGGAACTCACTGGCTTCGAATTCCATTGGAACTCCGAAGTTAAGCGAGTTCGGGCGAGAGCATTCCTAGGATGGGTGACCCACTGGGAAGTTCTCGTGTGAGTTCACAGAAACAAAACCGTGAGGGAATGGTAAGCCCAAAACGAACAATATCGTGCTACGACAGAGCCGAGCCCGGGACGTGACACATGCTTTATAGGGCAACTGTTCGACGGAATAAACTTTTGATATGGTAAAACCACATGCAGTACAAGGTTTATTTGTTGTCTTAGCAGCACTGAATTTATAAATCTATCTATATATAAAGCGAGCGAGCTAATGAACAGCGGACGACAAAATTTTGGGGTCATGCCATTCGACAAAAAAATTAGGACATAATTGTCCCTCAACCAAAAAAATCCAAAAACAGCTCAATATAATATATCAAATAATGCAGGAGTAATTTGGTCATCTTAAAATATAATATAAATATAAGTAGGAAGAGAGAAAAGAATTTAAAAAAAAAGGAGTTTTAATGAAAAGGGATTATCAAAACTTTTATTTAACCAAAAACCATCTACTAACTTTATTTAATAAAAAATGATTAAACTTTAATAGGGTTTAAATTTTAATGAAAATGAAAAAAGTTTTACACAATAACCAAAAAAAAAAACATACATTGATGCGCAGTCCCACTCGTGACATCACACACATACACTATTTTCCTCACTTAACCGTTCAACCTCTTTATCTCTCTCTCTCCCCCTCTTTCATATATTCCCATCCATTTTTCTCTCTCCTTTCACCTCACTCATCCACATCAACTTTTTCTCTTTTATTTTTCACCTCACCCCAGTCTTCTCTCTCCTTTCACCTCACTCCATAAACAAGTTATTTTTTATTTTTATTTTTATTTCATTATTTGTTTATTTGACTATTCTTTCAATTGTTTTAGAACAAACTAAGTAGTAATATTACAAGATAAAAAATAAAGAAAAATTTCATTATTCAGTTATATGAATATTAATACTGTCACTATTTCTTAAACAAAACATTAACTACTTCTTAAACCGAACACTATATCTTAAACTAAAGATTGACTACTACTTAGACTGAACAATATTTCTTAAACTAAATACTGACTATATCTTAAGTGGAACACTAATACTATCATTACTTCTTGAACTGAACACTGACTATTTCGTAAACTGAACACTAACTATTTCTTAAACTGAACGCTAGTACTATTACTATTTCATAAACTAAACACTGACTATTTCTTAAACTGAACACCTTGTAAATTAAACACTGATTATTTCTTAAACCTAACACTAGTACTATCACTATTTCGTAAACTAAGTACTGACTATTAAACCAAACACTAGTATTATCACTATTTTGTAAACTAGTACTGTCACTATTTCGTAAACTAAGCACTAACTATTTTTCAAACCAAACACTATTGTCATTATTTCGTAAACTAGTACTGTCATTATTTCGTAAACTAGTACTGTCATTATTTCGTAAACTAAGCACTGACTATTTTTCAAACCAAAATCAAGTTTCTTGCAGATCAACTAAACCTCGATCACAAAAGCCAAATCACTAAAATCATAGCCAAAATCACAGTAGTGCTGGCACTGTTGGAAGGGGAGGCTAATAAGCTTGGCCATGATGCTTTTGTGACCCTTGGATCTTCTGACCTTCGAGGCTCAACATTGAGCCTTCATGCTATAGGTTAACCAAATCATCAAATCATAGATTAGCTAAATCAAATCAAAGATTAGCTAAATCAAATCAAATATACATTCCATGTTGTACAGAAACAAATATACCCAAGAGCCTTCCTTGGATCTTATGACCTTCGACGATCAACATTGAGCTTTCCTGGTATAGATTAGCCATGGCTGCACGGTTGGCATCAAACATGTACGTAGTAGGGCTCAACAAAGGCCTTTAAAAGTGCATTTGGATTGCCGCACCTGATTTCCAAGCCAGAGAGGAAACTCGACTGTGAAATTTGTTAGAAGAGACTGCTGCAAAATGAAGTGATGGAAGGAGACAGAGACTGCTGCAAAACAAAGTGATGGGAGGAGACGGAGCGAGTTGACAACTGGGTTTGAGTTGCACGTGCTTTTTTTAGGTTTTTTTTTTTTTTTTTTTTTTTTTTTTTTTTGTCCTTATCATTAAAAAAAACTAGTTGATGGTTTTTGGTTAAAATTAAAAGTTTTGAAGTCTTTTTCATTAGTTTTCCTTTAAAAAAAATGAAAGGATAAGTGAAACTTGATGGTGCCCAAGTGAAGGGGAAAGAAAAATATAATAAAAAAAATAAGGAAAATGATTAATATTGTGTTTAAAATGTCTTAAGAGGCACATAGTACCGGTGATAAATTAGTAAAGTTTTTTTTTTAAAAAAAAAAAAAATTAGTACCTTACAATAGGTTAGCAATAATGTGATTCAATCAGTTGCTTATTAAATATTATTTTCTTTATAAAAAAGGTCTTTCGCACGCGGATAATAATGTGATTAAATTAATTGTCAAATGATTGTTTTTTTTTTAATAAACGATATTATCTACACTAAGGGGGAGAGGGTGGGCTTAGCCTCACAATGGGCTAGCAATAATATAATTATTTTCTCTATTCTTAACGTAAATTCTATAGAAACTGATTTTATTATGTGAATTCAGCTGCTTTAATTGGTTTATGAGAGATTTCTTCTAGCATGATCTAAAATTATTCATTTACTTCAAATATTTAACTTTCCTTTTGTCAATTTACGCATATAAATACATTTAAAACGTGTAAGTGGCACGTAGCATGCCGTAGTTCAAAAAATGCCTTTTGCACGTGCGTGAGCGCATGCGTGAAGGCTAGTTATATATAAAGAGAGAAGAAAAGGTGAATAGTGTTTTGGTGTCACCAAGCTTCAACAAAAAAAATGGGACAAAAATGCCCCCAAAACAAAAAACTTCAAAAGCATCCCAAAATAATGCATCAAATAAGGCAGGGGCATTTTCATCATTTTAATAGTATTTTTTTAATAATTAATTTGTGTGTGTGTGTGTTTTTTATTTTTATTTTATAATTAGTACCTCACAATAGGTTAGCAATAATGTGATTCAATTTCTCTATTTTTAAACACGTTCAAAAGGCCTTAAGAGACATGTAATGCCGGTTATAAAAAAGGTCATTTGCACGTTCAAAACATCTTAAGAGGCATGTAATGCTGGTTATAAAAAAGGTTATTCGCACGCGGATAATAATGTGATTAAATTAGTTGTCAAATGATTGTTTTTTTTTTTTTAACAAACGATATTATTTACACTAAGGGGGAGGGGGTGGGCTTAGCCTCACAATGGGTTAGCAATAATGTGATTCAATCAGTTGTTTATTAAATATTATTTTCTCTATTTGAAACATGTTCAAAAACATCTTAAGAGGCATGTAATGCTGGTTATAAAAAAAAAGTCTTTCGCACACGAATAATAATGTGATTAAATAGTTGTCAAATGATTTTTTTTTAATAAACGATATTATTTACACTAAGGGGGAGGGGGTGGGCTTAGCCTCACAATGGGCTAGCAATAATGTGATTCAATCAGTTGTTTATTAAATATTATTTTCTCTATTTTTAAACACGTTCAAAACATCTTAAGAGGCTTGTAATGCCGGTTATAAAAAAGGTATTTCGCGTGTGGATAATAATGTGATTAAATTAGTTATCAAATGATTTTTTTTTAACAAACGATATTATCTACACTAAGGGGGAGGGGGTGAGTTTAGCCTCACAATGGGCTAGCAATAATATGATTCAATCAATTGTTGATTAAATATTATTTTCTCTATTCTTAATGTAAATTCTATAAAGACCGATTTTATTATGTGAATTCAGCTGCTTTAATTGGTTGATGAGGGGTTTCTTCTAGCATGATCTAAGATTATTCATTTACTTCAAATATTTGACTTTCCTTTTGTCAATTTACACATACAAATACATTTAAAACATGTAAGTTGCGTTTAGCACGTCGTGATTCAAAAAATGCCTCGCGTGCATGAAGGCTAGTTAGAATAATGTGATAGACTGGCAGTTATTGGATTTGGGGGTGGGATCAGGATCCTCTCCTGAGCAAATGGTGAGGATCCTCCTGACCAGCCCATCGGGCCGTTCAAATTTTATCCAACGGCTACAAACAGGGGACCTCTCTAAAAGTTATAATAATTGTAGCCGTTGGATAAAATTTGAACGGCCCGATGGGCCTGGTCATGATGATCCTCATCATTTACTCAGGAGAGGATCCTGATCCTTGGGGGTGGACTCACCTGTCCAGTCATACTCACAAAAATCAGGATCTCTCAATATGTGAATACAAATTATACTGGTTATATGTAATTCTAATTCTACACTTCTTACATGTCAGAGCGCGATTATTCGAAAAATGTGAAGTCAAAATAAAGCATGCTAATTAGGATTTTCATTCTTAATTACTGCTCGTACTCAGAGACATGAATTACAGTTGGAATATTCTACTCTTTAGGCAACCAATTTAGGCTTTTAACAAAAATGATCTTTAATATGCAAAGCGAACCCTGGATTAATTTTCAATCACCAATTTTACATCAACTAAGGAATTGCATGCATAATGTTACAAAGCAACCTTACATAATCAAACCCTAGCTTGGAATTAATTTCTTAAACTGCCCTGACCAAATATTTATTTTACAAACGTATATTTGCGTCAGGGTAGCTTCAAGACCCTCCTTCGGTAGCTTCAGTCATTAGTTGCCTAATGTTTTCTTTCCTGCGCTTACCAGACTCCTTAGATGGGCTCGAATTTATCAAGCTGTCCACGATTTTGAACCACTGGCTTGAGGGGTCGCACGAACGATCTCCGCTTAAGCATTTACAGGTATTTGTGACAATGATATTCTGGTCGCCTACATCCAGGCAAACTTCAGTACCATCCGTGGTCTTAGATTGGAGGTGCATCTGGGAATCCGAAATGGTATCCCATTGCAAATTCGGTTCTGTGCACGATCCCAATACTGCCGGCTTATTCAGTTGATCAGCTTGTATGCACAACATAATTCCTCTCAGCATTAGGACCTTCGTGGATGAATAGATCCAGCCTTGAGTCTCAGAGCATGGACCTAAGGACAAAGGGCCAACTGTTCCAGAATTTAGGAGGCACTGGCCTGTGGCTGGATGGAATACGATTTTATGCAACGTGGGTATAGATAAACCTGACCCTGCAAAAAGCACAAGTACATTAATCTTAAGTCCGCAAATTTGAACAGACATGGGTGTGGCTAGAGCGGATGTGGTCCCCCTATGAACCCGAGTTCGAATTTCCATCCCTACAATTTATTTTAGTTTAAAATAACATATAGCTTGTGTTAGTCTCCCATGAGTGCGTGCGTGCATGGGGATTTTTGAGTAAAAGATCACTAGCATATTCATGTCTGGGCGGCTGACCTTGAAAAATCGAACCAAGAAATCGAACACACTATACCTTTGATAGAAGTTTGGAGGATAGATATTCTTTCAGTTAGGCTTCGGTTCCTGAAACTACTCCAATCCGAGTTCAACATTCCAAAATAATCTTCCAGATCCTTCACCCCTTCCCTGATATAATAACTCCCAGCCAGGCTCCACAGAGCAAAATCCACATCAAGTTCAAAAGCAGCAGCCATGAAGCAGTTTAAGTACCTGTTGTCATTTACATTGGTGCCCCTCAGGTCCACACCAAACTCGCTCACAAACAATGGAAGTCCTCTATCAAGCAAAAAACCTGACCTTCCCTTCACTTTATTGTACACCTGGCCGCACACTTGGTTGAGGTTGCCGATCTCCCACGCATGCCCATCTGTAAATCCATACCAGTGCATCTCATATACCGTTTTGCCATAAAATGTGAGGTTCACTGGTCGATCCGCAAGGAAAGACAAGTCTGTGTCAAAATTCAGGCCAGAGAGAATGACAAGCACATCTGGGTTTGCCTTGTGCACTTCCTCAGCTCCCCTCTGCATGTACCTATACCATGCATAGTTCATAGGATTATAGTTAATTACCATTAATTCATTTTAATCAATGGTATATGCATAGAACAGAGAAATCATTGTGATTTACTTGGATATCGCCACTTGGGATAACAAATTCACTTATGTTATAACACGTGAGTTTGCTTGAAATGAAATGCCGCACTTACGTGTACCAATCCTCAACATTCTGTCTGGGACCTCGCAGCTCATTCCTCAAGCTCATGCCCACCACATTGCGCACGCCATGGAACAACGTGGCCATTCTAGTTAGGCCAACGATCCAATACTCAGGGTCGAAATACTTGTCGCCAAAGAAACCATTGCCGTCAGTTTCGCTGCAACACCATCCAGGCTTGCTTAAGTGATTGTCCAGTATAACCATCACATTGTTGTCCCCAAGGATAGAAACCACTGCCTACACATATGAACATAATAATCATCAGTTATTAACGTTGCTTAAAATAATAAACCTATAAAAAAAAAAATTGGAAAATGCAGACTCTCTTCACCTCTTTTTTGTAGGTAATATATACCATTCTTAAATCAGCTACTCAAAATTTTAAAACTATGGCATGTTTATAAACCGAACTTTATTTCGTATGATCAAGATTTTATATTTCGTATGGTCAAATTTTTTTTAAATATACACTCATGCTCAAATATATATATACATATATAAAATATTGATTTCTAATAACATATTGTTCATCAATGTTACAATAAGTGGATTAGTAATACCAAGTTGCAGTGTTAATGTTTGATGGTGAACAATAATTTATTAATTTTGTAGGGACTTTAGATTTTAGCCCAATCAACACAACAATCTTTTAATTAAATCAATATATCTTGCGGTTTCAATTTAGACATTTGCATTTATTATTGGGAACTATTATTAGCACTTCAAAAATCTCATTCTACACTCCTTGTATTTTTCTTTCTAATTATAGAAAGTTTGGAGTGCCCAATGAGATTTTTAGAGTGCTAATAACAATTCCCTTATTATTTTCAATGACTAAGTTTACCCTTTAAGTAATAATGGAAAGAATACAATGTTTCTTGATAATTATATGTTTTTTCCCCCCAGAATTGATTTTGAATTTGTGAAGTTGTAGTATATATCCAATTGTTTCAAAAGGGAACTATTTTTTTTTTTGGTCCATTAAAATTAACCAGAAAGTGATGGCCGAAAGAATTTTTTTATTTTTATTTTGTAAACTGTAAAGTCAATCCCACTCTACTCTATATTTTGATCATGAGAATTGACTATGTGAATATGTTAATAAAAATAAAAATGCACAATGTCAATAAGGATATTAAGCCGAACCCTGAATGTTAAAAATTCATAAAAATCAAGTCAGAACCACTTTTAGAAAAACTTACAGCAAGATAAACTTTATAACTTACTTCTCTAGTAGAAAATTTTATATCCATTTGTTTCTATTGTGTTTCAAACCATTTTTAACTTTAGGGACAAATAGGGAATGCAGAATAAAAACGTTTATTTGTATTAATGCCAGGCTATCCTCGATGGCATGCATGGTAGTCAAAATTCGGTTTGACCTTAAACTTACTTGAAGGATTGAGTTTGGTTAAAACCCTAAAGAAACAATGTAGTTTTTTTCTGTTTGTTTCCTGTGAAAATTAGACTCATACCTGCAGAGCTCTTATAAGGGAGAGATTGACGAGGCCAGGATTGTTGTCCTGGATACCGGAAATGTAATCGTCCAGTCCGAGGCTCTGAAACGACTGCCGAACAGTGACAGCTGCCAGCATCCAATTGGTGGTCAAGAAAAGCGGCCACGTCAGCCTGACGCAGTTGAATCCCATTGATGTGATGAGCTTGGCGATTGCGTCCACCGGCTGCTTACTGAGACCTTCGGCGAAAGAGGTGTCCAGATGCGACGGCCAGTTCACGCAGGCCAGCTTCACACGCGTCCCATTCTCGTCGGCGATCCACCGCGAGTAGGTGTAGAGTGGGAGGGCTGAGACTGTGTTGAGAGAAAGGATAAAGAGAAAGGAGAAGAATGAGATGATCGGCCTTGCCATGGCCGGGAAGATGGTTGAGAAGTTACGGGAGCTCTCACTCTTATATACTGTTGATTGATGGGCCACCACATTCCATGCAGTACATTCCATGCACTCCAAAATAAATACATTTATGAGTTTCCAAAAAATAAAAAATAAATACATTTATGATGGATCCTATAAATTATTACAAGGTTATGAATGCGCCCAACATTAATGTTTATATTCACCTCTTGTCAATAATGTATTATTATTTATTATTGTACAAACCAAGTTATTGTTAAATGATGATTAAGAAATTAAATAATTGTAATTATGAAAATTTGTATGGAAATACCTTACTTATCCACACAGGGTGGATATGTGCAACTACACATAGGGTGGTTGCCGACAAAAATTTGTATGGAAATTAAGAAATTAAATAATTGTAATTATGAAAATTTGTATGGAAATCTTTCTAGCAAATATTGTTTGCCGACGAAAAATTTTTGTTGAGCGAAGTGCGTTGACCAACTTAGCCCAACAAATCTAGCTTGCCTGACAACAGTATTTTGTTCAGTTTTCGGAAATAAAAAAATATAATGCCAGAAAAATAGCCATTAGACAAGAAATTAAAGAAAAAAATATATAAATAAAACTTCATGCTCAACCAAAATATTCGTCAGCCAAACTTATTAATTTTTTTTAATTTGTAATTTATATAAATTAAATATATAAACTCAAAAGAAATCACAATACTAAAAGAATTATTTAATATTAGAACATAAATATTCGTACAAATGTATGTATGTAAAATATCTTAAACTAACTACTCATGGGGTGGTGGCTGAAGGTCACTCGGAGAATTAGGGAGGCGAATGCTAGAGATTGCCACTGTCTGAGCCATCTTAAAAATAATAAATTTAAATATAAAAAAAGCACACTTACCGATATCTCTTTCATCCTCACCTCATGCACCTCGGGGGCGAGCTTCCTCCATGTAAGGGTGAGCATAGATCATTTGGTGCGGATGATGGCTTCCATGTCTTAAGTCAACGGGCTATTGACTTTGACTTCCACTCGCCCATGTTGTGGTTTGTAAATGATCAGGATCTTGGCTTGCCTTATATATGTGAGTGATAGGGTTCGAGAACAATCCTCTACAGATCCCCCGCACTTTCACCTTCTTCCCAAATCTGGCTACGAGTTCTCCGTCTCTTGCCAGGCGCATTGTCGCCTAATCTGCATCAGCCTCCGTGGCGTCACCAACGAGGGCTGAGGTTAGCATAGTGCTGTGCCCTTTCTGGCTGTGCATTCACGAGGCATAGCAGGGTTCCCAAACGGGGAAAGCTGATGTAATAGGCCCAACCACCGACTCGGTGGCCACCTAGGTACTGTAGGTCTCCGCTAGTGGAATATCTGCCATCTTTGTCGCATGGTCATTCTGACACGAACCGGAGGCAAAGCAGCAACCGCTGGTGATCTACTGGGGTGACATTTGTGTAAAAATAATCACAATAAAGAAACACTAATTTACAAAATATTTAAATTAATTCTAATAAATCACTGAATTTTTTAAAATTTTGTTAAATGCCATTATTTTAAAAAAAAAAGTCACAAAAAATTACAAAAAAATTCTAAAAATTCTTATATTCCTAAAAAATAAATAATTCCTAAAATTTCTAATATTACGAAGAACATTCTAATATTTCCTAAAAATTTCTAATCTAACATTATCTCATAAATTTCTACAAAATTTTTAAATAAAATTCTAAAAATTCTATGATTCCTAAAAAATAAATAATTCCTGTAACATTTTCATATTTCTAAAAATTTTCCTAAATTTTCTAATATATAAAATATTTCCTAAAAAAAATTTAATTGTTAAAAATTTTCCTAAAAATTTCTAATGTGACATCATATAAAAACAATTACAAGACATTTCATACCCTGCCCTTATCCCTCTCACCCTCCCCACCTCCTCACCCTCCCCACCCCGTCCCTCCCCCACCCTTCCCAGCACTCACACATCTAATATCACATATATAAATCAAATTCAAACATCTAATATCACAAATTCACAAATAAAAAAAAATTAAATTGGAAAAACGTGGGGATAACATACCTTCCTTCGAGCTCGAGAGAGAATGGGCGAGAGAAAGCGAACAGACAGAAAACTGAGAAACAGCGCGAGGAAGAGGAAGAAGGCTATTGACCTGTTATAGAATATCAAATCTTTGCTCGACCAACTAATTCATCGGGCAAAGGTTTAAAAAATATGGCACATGTATTATGACCAACTAAATTCGTCGAAACAAACTAACCAGTTTGTCGAGGAAAGATTACATAATGGTGGGAAAATACCTTTGCCCAACGAATTTTACATTGTTTTGTTGGGCAAACCCTTTAATCTAGAGGAAAATTTGATGTTTTTGGAAAGAAAAAAAGTGAGAGAAATTTGAAAGTTTGCCTGTCAAATTTATAAATATGGCTCGACGAAATGTGTAAGTTGGCCCAACGAAATTTACCAATTTTGCCTTCCAAGGACTAAAAACTCAAAATTTCCCTAATTATTTATTTATTTTCAAACAATTAAAAGATCATCAAATTTGATGATCATGTCAATTCAGTGTGTGATTTTACCCTCGATTAAAGTCCTTGCAAAAAATTATCAAAATTAAAAGTGATATATCCATTAAATCGTGATGATACGTTTGTAACCATCAAACCTTTCATCATGTTACCTAATCCTTGAAAGTTTGTTTTTGGTAATTTTTGGCATATGCGATCTCATACTATATTCAAACAAGTTCGACGGTTGGACCGTTGAAATTAGTTTCGTAGACTTCCTATTCCGTCAAAACAATAGATTCAACAACCTCTTGGAGTTTATTCTATGGTTCTATTAAGTAGAACGTAAGATTTTGTAGTAACCACTAGTGTAAATATTTTTAAATTGATGATCGAGTCCGTTTATTGTATTAATTAATCTAGATTAAAGGATTGTAATTGTAATTGTAAAAAAATCATCAAAATCATAACTAAAATAACCGTTAAATCGTGATGATACGTTTTTAACCGTTGAGGGATTCATCTCGTTACCTAATCCCTAAAAGTTCTTTTTGGTGATTTTTTATGTATGAGATTTCGTATTATATTCAAACAAGTTAGACGGTTGGATTGTGAAAATTAGTTTTGTACACTTTGTATACCGTCAAAACAATATAGATTCAACAAACACTTGGAGTTTATTATATGGTTCTATTAAGTAGAACATAAGATTTTGTAGTAACCAGTAGTGTAAATATTTTAAATTGATGATCGAGTTTGTTCATTGTATTCTTCTAGGGTCAAGCAGTGGAGTTGTAAAAAATCATCAAAATCAGAGCTAAAATGACTGTTAAATTGTGATTTTTTTGTTTCTTACCGTCGAAGGATTTCTTCCAGTTACCTAATTTCCAAAACGTTTGTTTTTTTGTATTTTTGGCATATGAGATCTCAAATTATATAAAAACAAGTTTGACGGCTAGATCGTTGACATTGGTTTCGTAGAATACATATCTCGTCAAAACATTAGATTCAACAAACACTTATAGTTTATTATATACTTCTATTTAGTAGAACATAAAATTTTGTGGTATCCACTGGTGTAAATATTTTAAATTTGATCGGGTTCCTTCACTGTATGGTTGTAGGATCGAGGAGTAGTAAAAAAATCATCAAAATCAGAGCTAAAATGATTGTTAAATCATTATTTTTCATTTGAAACCATCCAAGGATTTCGTCTCGTCACCTAATCTCTGAAAGTTTGTTTTTGGTGATTTTTTGGCGTATAAGATCTCGGAGTATACACCAACTAGATTAACAGTTCGGATTGTTGAAATTAATTTCTTAGACTACGAAAGTCATCAAAGGAATTGAATACACGAAAAATCATTCAATTTTGCCCAATGAAATATTACATTTGGCCCGACCAACTGTAAGCCCTAAATCATAAAGTATACCTCTAGCCAACGGAATTTGGAAGGTTCGTCCATGGGGTGAGGTTAATTTTTTTTGAGTTCTTAATTTAATTTAATTTTTCATTAACTTAATGAATTGGGGTTTGCCCGACGACGTATTTGTTCGTTCATCGGCAAATTTGGCATAATGCTCGCCGATTTGTCCCTTGCCGTGATTACTTTACTCATCTAAATTATTCGTCGCCTAAAGTTTCTGAAAAAAAAACTAAAGCAATGACCAATTTTGCCTGACCAAATTTTTATTTTTGTCTAGCAAATTAACTTTACCTGACTGTACGTCGGACAAAGTTTAGTCGGGCAAATGGTAAGTTCTTGTAGTGAAAGCGAACTCTGACTTTAGAATTACATTGCTTTCCATTCATCATTTTTACGTCAACTAATGAATTTCATAATTTTACAGAGCAACCTTAATTACTTGACCAACCCTATCACGTGATTAGTTTCTTAATCTGACATGACCAAACAGCTAGTTATTTCCTTACAAACATATAAATATATATATATATATATATGTATGTGTGCGCGCGCGCGCGCGTCATTTGATATTTATTAAGGAGCCTACATGATTTCCTACGATTTCCAGTCCGTTCATCAGTAGCTTCAGTCTTTAGTTAGTTGCCTCAATCATATGCACGACTGAGGTGATCTCGAGAATGGGGCTTGTAGGTATCGAATTTATCGTGCTGTCGACAAGTTTGAACCACTGGCTTGCTGGGTCGCAAGAATTATCTCTGCTCAAGCATTTGCAGGAACTTGTGATAACTGTATTGCTGGAGTCTACATCAAGGCAAACTTCAGTGCCATCCGTGGTCTTAGATTGAAGGTGCAACTTAGAATCCGAAATGATATCCCATTGCGAATTCGTGGTCGTGCAAAGTATCCCCACTGCTGCCGGCTTATTCAGTTCGTCAGCTTGTATGCAGAAATACGTTCCTTTCAGCGTTAGGACCTTCCTGGATGAATAGGTCCAGGCTCCAGACTGAGAGCATGGACCTAACTTCAAAGGGCCAAGGAATCCAACTTTTAGGAGGCAAAAGCCTGTGGCTGGATGAAATATGATCTTGTGCATTCTGGATTGAGATAAGCCTGGCCCTGAAAACAACACAAACACACAATAGATCTTTCTGACCCAAGCGATATTCTATCTTAAACTAATTTAAACTCCAAGGAGAAAGATTTGAATTCGTGTGCGTATAGGGGTCTAGCCAATGTGGCTGCGGAACTACACCCATGTTAATTTGTCACAAGCAAATTAGCGTTAGCCCTCCAAAAATGAAGTATATGGTTCAGATCTCTTCAATAAAACAAAGATTATGTGTTGCACACAGTCAGCTATGTGGGCATGCAAGGTCGACGTCTCATCAACCGTTAGAAATCACTTGTGTGCATAGGCGACGGATATTAGCAAAATCAAACGAGGAAATTGAAACACGCTATTACCTTGCAAAGGCGATTGGAGGACAGAAAGTCTCTGAGTTAGGCTTGAATTCCTGATATCACTCCAATCCCAGTTCAAGATTCCATAATACTCTTCCATACCCACCACCCCTTCCCTAAAGTAATAACTCCCAACCAGAGTCCACAAAGCAAAATCCACATCAAGTTCAGCAGCAGCAGCCATGAAGCAGTTTAAGTACCTGTTGTCATTTACATTGGTTCCCCTTTGGTCCGCCCCAAACTCACTCACAAACAATGGGAACCCTTCTTCAAGCAAAAATCCTGACTTTCTCTTCACGTTAGTGTATACTTGGCCGCACACTTGGTTGGGATTGCCGCTCTGCCATGCTTGCCCGTCTGAAAATCCATACCAGTGCACTTCAAATACTGTTTTCCCGGAAAATGTGAGGTTCACCGGTCGTTTGGCGAGAAAAGATAAGTCCGTGTCAAAACTCAAGCCAGAGAGAATGACAAGCACGTCTGCGTTTGCCGAGTGCACTGCCTCAGCTCCTCTTTGCATGTACCTATAAAACGGATAGTTAATAAAAGTTAAAGGTAATTTTAGTAATAGTTCGTATTGATCAGTAGTTTGTACGGCTGGTTTTGGTTCGGTACCAGCCCAATGATTCACAATTTTGCTGCTCTCACTTTATATATAGAGATAAACGAATTCGTTCTCAGCTTGAAATGAAGTGACGCACTTACTTGTACCAATCGTTAACATTCTGTTTGGGGCCTCGCAGCTCATTCCTCAAGCTCATGCCGACCACATTGCTGACGCCTTTGAACAATGTGGCCATTCGAGTTAGGCCAGTGATCCAAAGGTCAGGGTTGAAATACTGGTCGCCAAAGAAACCATTGCCGTCGGTGTTGCTGCAACACCACCCAGGCTTGCTTAAGTGATTGTCCAGTATAACCATCACATTGTTGCTCCCCAGGCTAGAAACCACTGCCTAAACATATGATAATAAAATCAGTCATTATCTTTTGTGAATATTTGAAAAATAAATTAAGAGGGAGCTGTTATTGTCATTCTTAAAATTTAAAACCATGTCATGTAAAACCTAAATGTATTTCACATAGTTGAGAAAAGGATCCTCGCCGGATCTTTTTCCTGAGGATCCTAGGGATTCCGTGATCGTGATTGTTCATTGTACATCGTGCGATCAGAAATCATTTCAAAATTTAAAATTTAAAATTTAAAATTTAAAATTAATTATAAATAGTACCTAACAAAAACTGACCGCACGATGTACGATGAACGGTCACGATCACAGGATTCCTTGGATCCTCAAGAAGGATCCTTTTCCATTTAGCGGAAAATGGAAAAGGATCATCACCAGATCCTTTTCCTGAGGACCCTAAGGATCTCGTGATCGTGACCGTTCATCGTACATCGTGCGGTCAGAAATCATTTCAAAATTTAACATTTAAAATTAAATATAAATAATATCTAAAAAAAACTGGCGCACGATATATGACGAACGGTCACGATCACATAATCCCCAGGATTCCCAAAAAAAGAATCCTCTCGCCGGATCCTTTTCCTTGCTAAATGGCAGGTAGAATGGTGGTGTATAATTTGGGTCACCATCATACTAATTACTGTGTAATTTATTTGATTTTAGTAATTTAAAAAAAAAACTATTCTTGATATTGCCGTCATTAACTAAAGCAATAATAACTGTACCATGAAGTTGAAAATTGATACATACCAGTAATTTTTTATTGTGTTGAAAATATAGATCAATTGTTGAATTTTTTTTTAAAAAGTTTTTAACTAATTATATTATTACGTTTAATATACTTAACTGTGTAATCTCTGAATAATGAGGGATGGACTGACATCCGACAGATAATTCATGCACAATAATTTACACATTCGATGATCATGATTCGGGTACGTAGATCAGATGTCGGTCTTTTCACTGGAAAGTTACCCTTAGCTTAGCTTTTACGTTAAACTAATCCATAAAATTAACTTAGAGAAAACCTAATTTCTCTTACGGATGATTGTGGGGTCCATGCAGAATATAATAATTAAGCAAATGATATAAATAAATAAAATAACCAGCATAGTTTCGTTTCCTTCTCTCTGTTTGTTTCCCGGGAAGATCAGAGACTTGTACCTGGTAAGCTTTCAAGAGGGGGAGATCGACGAGGGCGGGATTGTTGGACTGGATACCGGAAATAGAATCTAGCAGTCCGAGGCTCTGAAACGACTGCCGAACAGTGACAGCCGCCAGCGTCTCATTGGTGGCCAGGAAAAGCGGCCACGTGAGCCTGACGCAGTTGAATCCCAGCGACGCGATGCGCTTGGCGATTGCGTCCACCGGCTGCTTGCTGAGGCCTTCGGCTACAACGGTGTCGAGATGCGACACCCAATTCACGCAGGCCAGCTTCACGCGCTGCCCGCTCTCGTCGACGATCCATCGGGAGGAGGTGGAGAGTGGGAGAGCTGAGACTGCGGGCGTGAGTGTGAGAAGGGAAAGGATCGAGAGAAAGGAGAAAAATGAGATGATTGACCTTTCCATGTTGGGAGGAGGAATGTTGAGAGCATATGGAAACTCCATCTTCATGTTATATACTAGTGATTCAAAGGCTCACCACACTTGTATTACAAATTTAATTATAAAAATGCTACTCTTACCATCTAGTTATATCATCATTTGTATTATCTCTTTAATAGAAATGAGACTCACATGCGTTAGCAGACCATACCTCAATTAGAAAGATGGTACAAATAGTGGTACAAGTAGATGGTAAGTGTAACACTACTCATTTAATTAATTATGAAGATGCAAATTGTTGAGGAAATTGTAGCAATCATCCTTAACCTTAACCCAATTGGATTAATGATTCTTCAACTAAAAATCTGTAACTATTAGTCCCTTAGCTTATTAAAACGTGCAACTATGGTCTTTTTCGTCAACTATGTTAGAACTTTTGTCAAAATGAGTTATGTGCCACGCACGTAAGGCTGAATCAAGGGGCAGATATGAAAACCAAATGAGAAAAATTGTATCAATGGTCCCTCAACTTTAACTCAATTGGAAAGATGTTCCCTCAACTCTAACCCAATTACAGCAGTGATCCCTCAATTTTAATCTAATTGTAGCAACGATCAATCCAACATAACTTATTTTGACAGAATTCTGACGGAGTTGACCAAAAAGGCTATAGGGCGCTGCACGTTTTGATGAGTTAAGAGACCAATGACCGTGAATTTTTAGTTGAGGGCCTATTGCTCCAATTGGATCGAAATTGAGAGACCACTGTTACAATTTTCTATAAATTATTACAAGGCTTTATATACTTAATAAACATCTTATTATGCTAAGTAACATGAAAAATAATTATGTATTTATAAGAGGTCTTAGGTTCGATTGTAAGTGAAATGTCTTAGATTCGATTCTCGCCAATGGCTTATTTGAACCATATTATTGCTAGCCCATTGTGAGACTTAGCCCACTCCACTGCCCCTTAACGTAGATAATATCGTTTGTTCAAAAATATTAATTTATTCGTGTTATGACATGTATTTAATTCCTAGTATTTTACTTCAGGTTTATAACATATAATTAGAACGCCGTCTACATATATTATAAGACTTGAATTAGTAAAAAATATGACAGTGCGATCATATATACTATAAGACGTCAATTAGTAAGAATATGTGACGGGACAACCATCACAATTATTCTCTAGTTTCATATTCTCATTTTATTAGTTTGCATTACTTTATTTTATTTTTATTTTGATAAAATGAAGTAAATATGATGTAGATCAGTTGTCTGAATACGAAACTATATGAAGTAAAGTGGAGGTAGTTGAGATGAAGAATATTGTATGTTGCCTATTGTGCATAGGGCATTGAGAGATAACGTTTGATGTGTTATCGGTTCCGTCCATGTTGATTTGGAAACACGCCAAGTAATGAAAGTGGTCACGTATGAGCAGGTAGCAACAAAAGCAAAAAGCAACGACAGGAAAAGGTAACAATACCAAAAACTTTAACTTAACTTATGGTATGACATATTTCCAATGGTGCTTGGACTTTTTGGTCTTTGACACACTTGCAAGGCATTCCACACATAATGCTTAGTATTCCCTTGAAGATACCAAATTCTCGAAAGAATTATCTTGGAATTTCTTCAACTGTGTGCGTGAGGTCTATCTCCATTGGTGGAGGGAGTATTCCATGAGTTCACGACATTAAACAGAGTAGGGATCACGGTAAGTAACATGATACATGAAGTGAGAGGGCTAGCTTTTTGTGTGTAGAGACAGACGATACACGTGATTTATCGACTCACACAAAAAAAATTCTCGGATTTTTAAATCGTATGCAAGGTAGAAAGTGAAATGTGGTACAAGTGTATTATTGTTTTACACCATGCTTACCTGTTGGAATGCGAGAAGATAATGCTTTGTTACCATCTCCAAATCCAAAGCATGGAATATATTAGGTTAGGGGTGTGATATTCACACCCTCCTTTTTAAATCGCACATACTTTTTTAATTTTCGGCCGTCGAGTAGGATGAATTGAAGAAGATCCAATGATAAAAATTGACAAAGGATGTAGGAGAAGTAAAAAGAGATGTGTAGATAGCACACCCCTTAATTAGGTTATCTTCATCAAAGACGGATAATGTTTTGCCGATAATTGAGATCGCTTGATCGTAGGGATCTTGAGTACTTCCAATGTGATGCAAGCTTTTCCGGTTAAACGACCTCAAACCTGTTAAACCCGAAAGAAAGGTGGAAACAAAGCTTAAGCATATTGCATTCCTTCAAATGGTGTTATGTGACCCAAAAATTTCTTTGAATTAAGACAAGACGAACCCGCCCACTCATTGCTCTTTGTGAAGCCAATACCAACAAACAGATTAGAAGACTCCAGGCGAGTTTGTGCAAGAGCAGAAGTAACCTGTCAATTAATATTCAGGAAAGTTAATAACGCAAATAAAACTGGTTACAAACTTTTGGTAAAAAAAATAGAACTAGATGGACACTAAACAAACTAGGGACGCTAAACCGTCACTATTATATACGAAGTTGTTGAAAGCAGGCAGAAGCAGAACAAAACCCTCATCCAAGGAACAGTATGCAAAGTCCTATAAGAAACTGTATGGGGCACTGGTTCAGGTTTGACTCTACGATCTTACTGCTTGAATTTTTAATGTTTTCTTGGTATCTTTAAGTTAGGGTCACTATGATCATGTTTTGCTGCTATATTTGCTTAGCATCTAACTCGGAATGTTTTTGCAGACGGAAATTTCTAGGGTCCAAAATGCGCAGGCCCGAAAGAAGGTTGGGCATGGCTGGCGAGATTTTTAAATGCTCTCCCTGCCAACAGATACGCTGCTCTTGCGCTTACAGCATTCCTATATGTAAGTTGTTACAGAAGTTAATAATCTTTGTAGAAAAGAAATAGGAGAAATATCGGAAGATGCTGAATATCATCTCAGACAACCTCCTGAAGGCATTAAAAGAACGACAAGATTCAAATCTGAACTTGGTCACTGCAGAAATCGAGGCCTACATAAAGGACAACGAATTCCATCGTGAGCCTGAGGGAGGACCCTGTTGGGCTCTTTGGAATCAGATACTTACGTTCCTGATGTCGATTACCAACATTGAAATCATTGTTTGCACGGCGCGTGCCGCTACTGATTGTATTTGTATGTGTTATAGGTTTACTGTCTTCTGTGATTCCTGGAGAATCTGTTCAAGAATGTTTTGCCATCATCCATGTTGTAAGTCAAGCTATTTGTGACACGCTACGATCCCGATATTTCCCAAATACCAGGTAGGTACGTGCTGGTCGATACCTGAAGGTGACGCAAACCATTTAGAATGCATG
The DNA here is from genome assembly GCA_024362995.1 of Heteromeles arbutifolia. NCBI lineage: Eukaryota > Viridiplantae > Streptophyta > Magnoliopsida > Rosales > Rosaceae > Heteromeles > Heteromeles arbutifolia. The sequence continues at coordinate 30,970,757 of JANCRC010000006.1, forward strand.
AGAACAATAATAAATAAGACTTATAAATTTCAATATAATGAATATACATTTAAGGAACGTATTCAGAGTATACAACTTGTTTAGAATAGTAAAAAGAATTTTATAAAATAAAATTAATAAAGGAATGGGTCCTACACCGAGAGGACTCGAAAATGCCGATGTGGAAGTGCCTTGACGCCGGGATTGTACGCCTCGATTCTAAGTCTTGAGGGGGCACAAAACAAACATGAGTGGACCAAGTTGATATATATATATAAAATAAAACAGTTATCAACATGCTAACCCCCAAAGCTTTATGAAAACTAATAGCATAATAAGTTGTAGGTTTTCCGAAAACCCTAGCATGCCAAAAAAACCTTCGCAAAACATATCTCGTATATAGTGCTAACTAGTGGTATAAGTATCAGTATTATACGGCCGAAGCCACCAACCTATACTCGGCCGACGCCAATATAAGTATCTTCTGGCTGAAGCCAATATAAGAGTATCATGGCCCTCAGGCACCAACCTACACCCAAACGAAGCCAATATAAACGTATCATCGCCCTCAGGCACCAATCTATACCCGGCCGAAGCCAATATAAGTAACCACTAGATACGCACAAAACATTGAATATAAACTTTCCAAACATAGGTACATATATCTTAAAAACATTTTCATAGTATAAAGTCATCCATTATCTATACTATAAAGAAGTGTGTAAAAACATGTTCTAAATAGTATATCGTCATCCATCAGATACCCTACAAGAACATGGGTTCGATAAAAAGTATGGTATTCCAAAATATTCTACTTAAAGCATAATATCTCATAAAACGTAATCATTAAATCATGTTTTTCATGTATGCATTTCTACTATTAAAACATGCATTTTAGAAGGGGTCCACTCACAAATACTCCATTGTAGATGAGCCGTACGAAATAGGAATAACAGGATCGCCGCTAGTAATTGCACCTAAGCACATACAAGGTACAATTAATGAAACTATACTCAAATAATTTAATTTGGGAAAACAGACATCAAAAACGGGTCCAGGATGTCAAATTAGCCTAGGAGCGGTTTTGGACGAAACCCAAAAAGTCAATGGTCAACGTTAACCGACAAAGTCAACAGGTCCGGGTCAGTCAACGGGGTCACAGGTCCAGGTCAAATCGATATGGTCAAACTGGGTCAAACCGGATTGGGCTTGGGTTCCCTTGGGTTCATACACACGAGTCTGGGCTTGAAAGCCTAGCCCAATTATTTTTGGGTTTTAACTAAATTAAACAATAAAAAGAAAAGGGCTTGAGCTGAGGGTTTAGAGTCAACGAGCCTAAGGTCCGACTTCTAATCAGCCCAAGGGCCTAAGTCAAAAAGGGGCTTTGGGTTAGGTTTTAGAAATAGAAAATTAGGTTAGGTTTTAAGGTTTAATGTTGGAGGCTCGGCCCAAGCATTGGGCCAAGGGTTCGAGTCACCAACGGCCCGATGGGCCTGTTTTACTTGTGCTCGCCGGGGAAGGAGGCCAAAGCTTCCTACCTCCGGTTGCCGTCGAACTAATAATCTAGGGCCTCTAATTAGTACCAAAAAGTAGCTTAGGGTAAGGGGAAGAGAGTGGTACCTTCCAAACACCATGAAGAGGCCGAAGATGGCCAGATTTCAGGTCGAGCGTCTCGGGACTCGCCGGAGCCGTTCCTCTGAGTTGCATCGAGATGAGGAAGAGAGGAGAAGGGTTCACGAGGATGGTAGTGACGCTGCGCCGTCGCTGGGGTACCACTAAGGGTGTGTCGATCGGGGAAGGGAATGAGGAAAGAGTGAGTGAAAGAGATCGAGAGCGGAGAAAGAGAATGAGGGTCTCGAGGTGGGGAAAGGGAGAGAGGTAGGGATGAGTTGGGGTGATGCCACGTGGCAAACGGAGGGAGAAGAGAATCTAAAAGGGAAGGTCTGGATTGGTTAGGGATAAGGGGACCAAATTGTAATAATGAGTAAACCTTTAGGGGGAATGTAAAATTCACAATAATGCGGGGGTGGGGTTTCACAATTTGTATTCTTGGTACATGAAAAGTGTATAGGGAAACGTGAATTTTGACGAAGGAAAGCATGATTTGCCGCAACATTCTGCGAATTTTGAACAGGATTTCAATCGGGGATTTGAATTTGGGTGTTTTTTAATTGATCCTTTACTGATGGCTACCCTATCTTGTTCTGAGCCAATAAAAAAATAAAAAAGCACAGCCTCCTCCACATCCCGGAAATGTCAGGATGACGCTGAACATCATTTCGGAACATTTCATTCCTGCACTAAAAGAATTAGGTTTGGAGATGAACCCAGTCGCGTGAATGAATAGGGGTTGGATGTGTGGCCAAGGATCTCGGTTATACCATACACCAATGCATACTAGAAAACCGCCTCCAAACATCAATGGTATCTCACCACTGTCATCTGATAATTAATTAGGAAAAATATTGCAGTGATTCAACATAAAAGTATCAAACGCTCACTTTCTTTCAGATCTCAAAATTACAGTCATACATACTACAAAACCTGAAATTCCTCATATAAACAAGGTCATCAAGCACAACGAATCAATCGGGTCATACTTTACATAGAGGCTTCTGGATAGGATCAGACATGGTAAAAGGGAAATTGCAAGAAAGTAAATGCAGGAAATGGAAATGGAAATCAAAGAAAATTCATATCTTCATTCATAGTCTCTCCACATCACAAAAGGAATTTAAATACATCCAAGGCTAGCTAGGGTTTAAGATGTAAATGGGCCTTATGATATTACATATGTAATGGGCCTAATGGATAGCAATAACAATAGGTGGTAATTGGTCCTAATATAAGCCTAACCGCTTAAAGTCGCATCAATCCTACCCCCTTAAAATGAGGCTTGCCCTCAAGCCTTTTCACACTACCCACTGATCATTAACTGCAAGGAATTGATTCACACCCATACAAGGAAACCTTGTTGTATTGTACTTCCCAAATGGTCTATCTGATGTAGTACCGTATAAGTGGAAGTCCTGGTTATATTGACTCAATAACCAGACTAGCCACCAAAGCAAAGAAAGGTGAAGTAAATCAGGAGCTTCTACACGACAACCATTGCTTTTGTATAATGCATTAAGTTTTGTGGGAAACATTAGATTGAATCCATATTGCTCTGCTGAGGGAAGGCCCAATTTGTTTCCTGTTATCCAATATTTTTCAATAACAAAGTCACTTAGCAGTGCAGCTGGTGTCCACATCTCGCCAATTGTAGCCATGAGTTGGTAGCTTCCAATGTTAGCATTCAAATATTGAGGATCAGTAAATCCCAGGGGGTGGTCAATCCCACTTGTAGCGTTGAAGACAGTGAGGTCACTGTTGGTGCTCATAAACAAATGCTCCAATAAATTGCAGACCCAATTACGGAAAATATGGAGAGATAGAGACACCATTGCAATTAAAAATACCCCAAGATTAATGAGTGAAGACAGCCATACACCAATAAAATCAGAAGAGATCTTCCACCCGTGGAGGAATTCCATGGTTGTGTTATGGAGACCAATGATGTATGAGTTTGAACCAAGTTGAGAACTTACATTTGGCGTTGTAAATTGAACAACTGGATAGTCCCTCAGGTAGAGCAGCGAATATGCACAGGACATCCCATACTTTTTATTCTTATAATGCAAAAAGAGTGCTAAATTACCTAGACCCTTCCAGTAATCGAAGCATTTTGGCACACCACCAAATGGGTTTGTCATCTGGTACACTACAGAGCAAATAGGCTTGATCCAAACTGTAAATGAGATAGAACTCGTGAGAAACCATATTACAGACTTGTTACTCTGGATTGTGTACGTGAAAAAGTGAATCAGATAGTTGCTGCTCATCCACTCTGTCATGTTTGACCCATGTCCACCTCGTGAAAGTAATAGTTGTACTCTTTCACCATAAAGAATATGAATCATGCTCACCAGAGTTAAAGTAATCAAAAGAGTCTTATGGTCTCATTCATGTCGAACAGAATAGAACTTCCAACCATTAGTAATGAATTCCTTGTACACCAGAGAGAGCCATCTTCCAAAATCTGGTACGTCTCTCATATTTCCAGAGGTAACTCTTGCTTTGTCATGATGATGAAAAAAAATCTGTTAGAACAAAATTTCTGCTCAAAACTTCATTCCATGTGAACAGTGGTATGAAAACTTTCTGTTTCCCAACCCATTTGGCAACAAACACAACGTCCACATTCAACCAATAATGAAGGGTGGTAGCAACCTGAGTTATCATCCCCACTGAGATATGATCTAATTCATGCTTATTAAGGTGAAAAAGCAAACCATGAACAAAAGTGGTCACTGGAGGGAGAACATGAGTAAGAGACATTGAAGTAGTAGGACCAGAAAAATACCTTTTCATTAAATGAAGATGAGTCGTATAAGTCTCAAACAGGGTTGCCATAAGATCGTCATTACATGTAACATTGAAGTGGCACCATGTTACACATTCCTCACTATCCCAATGCTTGTCAAAAGCAGTTCTTAAAACAGTGGAATCAATATGAATGATGCGACACACATGTCTTTGATTTTCAAAAATAATATAGGTAGCTGCAATTGCACGAATTCCCACAATAGAAATATGATATGGTTCATGTTCATATATATGGAACCCCAAAGCATGAAAGAAACTTTGCATTTCAGTCAGGCTATAATCGGTTGACAGATTTGGACAAAAACAATACCTCATGTTCTGAGATTGGACTGCTGTGAAGTGCAAAAGCCTCTGATAATTAAAGAGAGATTCCATGTTTAGTGCTTCTTTGTGATGCATACCAATAAGTTGTGTTATCCAGCTTATCCACATGTTCTCAAATATTTCCACGAATTTCTCAACCGGCTTAAGGTGCAGGTACAAGGCAATCATTGTAGAATAGCTCTCTATTATTCCACTCTGATGAAAAGAGGTAGCAATGGCCCTACATAAGTGCATAGCTTTTAAGCTCCAGTATGCAAATGTCAAGGCAAGAATAATATCCTCATATGAAAGGATATGAGTGTGAGTCATAAGAGGCATCAACACGAAGTCGACAGTACAACTAGCCATGAAGTGATATCGCATATTTTACTTGCTGGAGACTGTTTGGAAATGTCTAGAAATAATATAAAATCTTCAAAGGGCAGAAACACTGCTGTAAGAATCTGTAATCTATAGCCTAACAGACAACAGCGATAGGCAACCCACCCATATAACCAGTGGCGAGGACGGCACATTGGTGGTCTTGTACCATGTAAATTGTTTAATTCTAGAGCCAAGAGAGTGAGCACTAGATTTACAGGAGACAAAACTGTAATGTCCACAATGCTCAATCGATCTGAAACAATTTCAATACTTCTTTCTGTCAACTAACACACTTTCTTAAACATAGCATCTACAATCTTTAGTTCTTGTAAAAGTAGAACCCATCCCTTATCAAATGGAAAGTTCAGCATTCGTATGGCCTTTAAAGCTCTCAAAACATAGCTTATATACTCATTAATATCCAAACCAGACTTTTCCATAAGGTCTAAAATGAGAAAATTAGGCATACTTACCTTAATTCTTCTTTTTGGCATTCCATCAAACAACTGGACTGCATTACTTTGTAAATTGTAAAGAGCAGCCTAAGGTTGATCTCCAACAAGAGTGAGAACATTAAATGGCGAATATCCTTCTTGCTCTGTTGGAATGAATGACCCTTGTCATAGTGTTTCCATTTCGCACGCCGTTGTCGAACTTGGAAGAATGGCTTAAGATCTTGAACTCGCCGGCCCCACTTGCGACCTAACACCGTCATCGTCTTCCTTTTGTGCAATAAGACTCTCATGGCCACTGTTTTGGCATTCAATGGCTGTCGAAGTGCAATCGGCATGTGCTTGTCTGGTCCCTTTCAGATTATGATGGGTATGCGTCTGTCTATATTCGTTGGAGAAGTATGTTCTTGTGGTTGTGATGTAGGTACCGACGGCAATGATGGGGTAGCAGAGAATGACGGAATCAGGGAATTCTGGTGTCGTCGTTGGCAAAAGCTAATAGACGGAGCCTTCCTCTTCATCCTCACGTGGGAAACCACTGCAAGGTTTTTCGTTGCTCGAACTGAATTAAGCGACATTTCTAGGGATGCGAGACAAACACTTTTAACCGTAACGCCCTTCTCGGCAGCGGGAGATGTAGCATACTGAATAATAATTTCGCCTTCGCCATTAATGTCTAGAGGAATTGGTTGGACTGCCGAATCGTGAACCAGGTCAAGTTCGTGAGGAGAAAGTTGAGGTGGGTTGGGAAATTGTAAATGTTGCTCGGAATTGGAAAACCACGGATTCCGGTCATATGACAGCGATGGGTTGTAAATTCAGGGATCTTGAGAATATGGGTTTGCCTCGTAAGAATTAGGGATTTAAGGGACATCGATGGAGTCAGAATACGTAACGAAACAGAATACGTAACGAAAGGTGGTGTGTGGGTCGGAAGGAAAATGGGACTATCGGAAGCTCAGGCATATACGAGGCTGGGTAATCTGGCGGTCGATAGGTACAATCAGAGGAATGAAAAGTGGGCTTATACTTGTATAGAAGCTGGTAGTAATTGGGATGAGGATGAGTTGGTGGAGGCGGAGGAGGATTTGGATGTTCATACTGAGAAACATTGGTTTCTGGATTCCAATAGAACCCCAGACCACTAAAATCATCCATCACACTTTTCCATGACGCTGGAAGTGTGGGATCGACGGGTCCAAATAGGGATGGCAATTCTAACCGTTAAACCCGATAACCGTGGATAACCGCCCGAATGGATTGAATTTGGATATGAAAATTCGGGTATGGTTTGGATATGGGGAAAAACCGTTTATATTATTCGGTTATGATTTTGGATATGGTTATAGAGGTTCCCAAACCGTATCCATAACCGAATCCGATCCGATTAGTAAATAATATAATTTATATATAATATAATAGTATAATACATATATATATATATATGTATGTATGTATGTATTTGTATATCTATTATTCACCAAACCATTAGCTTGAGAATACAAAAATTGCATTTTGTAGGAAAGTAAAGTTTTGAATCAAAATCAATGCGAACTCAATGGTCCTTTTAAGACATAATGAAGATAAGCCAACATCATCAGTGTTTTAATTTTTATACTCAACAAGATCCATTCATTGGATCATTTTATACATCAAATGTTTAATGACGAAATTGATATCTACTAACTTATAATTTCTCAATTGAACGAATATATTTTTTGTATTGACGAAGATGGATATACCCGTTAACTGATGGGGAATCCGTTATCCGGTGGGTATGGTTATGGATAATACCCGATGGTTAATTTGCGGTTATGAATATAGTTAATTTTCGTGGTTATGGGGATGGATATAGCATTTCCGTCCCCAAACCGAACCATTGCCATCCCTAGGTCCAAACCACAGATCCACGGTGGATCTCTGGTTCTGGTACCAATTGATAGGATCAGACATGGTAAAAGGGAAATTGCAAGAAAGTAAATGCAGGAAATGGAAATGGAAATCAAAAAAAATTCATATCTTCATTCATAGTCTCTCCACATCATAAAAGGAGTTTAAATACACCCAAAGCTAGCTAAGGTTTAAGATGTAAATGGACTTTATGATATTACATATGTAATGGGCCTAATGGATAGCAATAACAATAGGTGGTAATTGGTCCTAATAGAAGCCCAACCGCTTAAAGTCGCATCACTTCTAGGTGCAAGAACACACATCAACTAGGATTGTCTGCTCCTGCACATCACATAAGTTTCCGGTTCAAACCCTATACATCAGAAAAACTCTTTGATCGATGACCTTTCCACGCCCCAAGTATATACAACTGAACATTTGATCCAGATTACAAATCTCAGAGGTGTCCATCAAACACATGACTAGTAGAGTCTTATTCTAGTTTGGATATTGCTCCGGCAAATCGGGCACGATTCAAGGTCCTCTCCGCAGTCGCAACAAGTCTGCCACACAATAACGAAGGGAAAAGAAGAAAAATTTAGAATGTCAGTGCACCGGTTTACTTGTAACTTGTATGGATAGATCAAGGTCCTGGAAGATTGGATTCACAAAGAAAATGGTCTACCTGGTGCCCACAACCAAAGGCCAAGTCCTTTGGATTAGTAAGACAAATAGGGCAAACCTGTACAAAAAATGAGAATAAGTTGAATGTATACAGAGGAGAAAGTAAACAAATTGTAAATTTAAAAGAGTAGGAGCTTTTTGGAAAAGCGCTAGAAAGACTGGAATTTTAGTAAAAGTTTTGTCGTGCTTTAAAGTTTTTACAAAAAAATTCCAACAAAAACGTTTACGAACAGTAGTGCTTCCTACATAAACATTCCCAAAACGTGAACTTGATTTCATGGAAACATATTTGATACCTGACTATCATATCCTGTGTAAGGAGGTGTGCTGGCTTCTGCATTATATCGAGCATATCCTGTATGAGAAGGTGTGCTACCTCCTGTATTATATCCAGCATAAGGAGCCGACCTCTGCTGAATACTATCGCTCGAGCCGAACTGCCTCGTGTTGCTGCCTACTGAGACTGCAACATTGTGGGGTGGAGGAAGGGGAACCCTATTTGGACAATTCCCACTGCGTCCTCTGCTTTTTCAGGCAAATGATCTTCATGTTATTAAAATGCTCCGGCATAAAACTGATAAAAGTTAAAATACTAAGCTGCAAGTTTTTACCCCAATATTCCAAGCTCTAGGGTTGCTTTGTATTGAGAAGGTATTTCCATCAAGGCTGCAAGAGAAAACTCTCTCTGCTTTCTGGATAGATCCACATTCTTCGACATGATTTCCGTAAAATTCACAAACTGCATAGGTGAAGAAAACCGGTTCATTCAGAATCAAGTAAGCAAACTTCTAGGAGCCAACGATGTTTTGGAGAGCTAATTGATATTAGAATGTGTCTGATCACCTGAAAATTATCAAATGCTCGAGCAGGAATATTGTCGTCGAATTCCCTCATCATGTCCCAAGGGCCATCTCCGATTCCCACTAAGACTATAGACAATGGATACTCGCTGCAAACAAACAAGGTCAGAAACCCCAAAAAAAACACAAATTACAAAATATTCGCTGAAGCGTGTAAAATAATGTGTTTCTGTGAAAATTTACCTCGCTTTTACAATTGCATCAACTGTCTTTTGTTCTTGTGAGCTCAGATGACCACGTTGTGTATCGACACTTCTTGTCACCTAGGATAGAAAAAAAGGGTTCATTATTTTAACAAAGAAAGATGCTGCAGATTGGTTCTTGATAATCTTGCTCATTTTCTTTGGGGATTCATCTTGTAATAAAATAGGTTAAAACCAAATTACCTGCCCATCGGCAATGATCAGTAAAACATGGTATTGGCCTCCGCTTTGCTCAACGATAGTCATCGCCATCTCAATAATGGGGGCAAAAGAAGTAGGCCCTGCAATAAGGAACCAAAAATTCAGATTAACCAAATATTGAAGCATATTTGGGAGAGCCCCTGTAATGAGTAGAGGCTGCAGTACCTGCAAGTCGAAGATGGGGAACGATATCTCTGTATCGCGTCAATACTTCCTCAAATCCATTACAGTGTTGCTCGTCCTCATAGAAGCTGAAGACATCTTGATCATGTGTAGATGCTACAAGAATATACTTGAAAGTTGTCATTCACATCATCCAAATAGTAGTTCCACATAGAAATAATGCAGAAGACAATGATTTTTTTACCATCTCCGAATCCAAAGCATGGAATTAGGTTATCTTCATCAAAGACGGATAATGTTTTCCCGATAATTGAGATTGCTTGTTCGTAGGGATTTTGAGTATTTCCGGTGTGATGCAAGCTTTTTCGGTTAAATGACCTCGAACCTGTTAAAAAGAAAGGTGGAAACGAAGCTTAAGCATATTGCATTCCTTCAAATGATTTTATGTGACCAAAGAATTTCTTTGAATTAAGACAAGACTAACCTGTCCACTCATTGCTCTTTGTGTAGTCAATACCAACAATCAGATTAGAAGACTCTAGGCCAGCTTGTGCAAGAGCAGAAGTAACCTGTCAATTTTATTCGAAAAAAATTAATAACGCAAATAAAAACTGGTTACAAACTTCTAGTAAAAAAAATAGAAATGAACAAACAAGGGACACTAAACCGTCGTTTATATATGAATATGTTGAAAGCAGGGCAGAACAAAAACCTCATCCAAGGAACAGTAATTATCAGCTATCCTTGAGTAACTTTTATGCCAAGTCCGTCGTTGCTGGGGAACTCTAACTGGCTGAGACACACCGTTAAAAGATGGCGAAGGAGCGTACCGATGCTGTGGTACTGTATGATACAGGTTTTGTGGAGGGTCTGATGGTTCTGAGTAGCCATGTTGATTCCATGAAGAAGAAGCAGTTGATCCGCTGTGCGAAAACTGTCTCTCACTCCCATCTTTCGAGTATTTTCCTCCCATCAGAAAGTAGTATAATCTGCAAAACGAAAAACCCATCTGAATAATACAGCAAACTCTGTATTCTTCTTTCTTCCTCCAAAGCTGAGGCAGTAGTTCAAATGTCAACCTGCATATATATATATATATATATGTATATATACATGAAGAAAAATACCATGAGGACCCTGACATTAATATAATGGCTTCATAAAAAGAAAAAAAAGCTTCTATTTTACCAAAAATTATGTGTAAAGCTGCTATCTCTTTGTTAATTTATTTTTTTCTTTCTGAAAACTGAAAACTGAGTAAAGCTTGAAAACTCCACAACTTTATAAAGTACATATGTAATGGAAACTATAAGGACGAGAATGTAGCGCGAAAATCCCCTGTGAAGAATAATCATAAGAAATAAACAAAGACCAAAAACATTAGTATCATTAGGCAACAAAAGGGGACTTATTCAAACAAACGCCGACCATTTAAATCATTCAAAAAATCGACGTAAAGAAAATTATCGTTTACTTTTAATTTTCCACCTAAACCTACCGTCAAGTTACCTGCGGGAAGCCCACCAAGAAACTCCGAGGCAATTGGTGGAAGAATAAATGAAAACCAAGGTTCTGATTTCTGATAAATGAACTATATATATATCAGAGTCCGATTCTTAATAAATAAGAATAAATTTTTCTTTTACAAAGAAGTAACGCATGATGTATGAACAACCAGCAAGGAAACCGGATAAGGTCAGTCAACTTTTTTTTCTTTTTATTTTAGACAAATTGATATTCTATTTTATTCAGATTTACTAGTTTGTGTTGGGTGTGCATAGAATTGTGACACATCACAACTCTTCCTATCAAAATTAATTTTAAAAAAAAGACGAAAAAGTTGCTTCGTTTTTAAAAAAAAAAAAAAATGTTTTAACGAAACACTCCCAATCTTGTTTATTTTTAACGAAAAATTACATTTTTATTTTTTCCTAATACTATTCACTCCACCTTTGTTTATCATTTTTCATTAAAACTAAATTTTTTTGAAATTTTCGTTAGTTTTCCTAAAAGAATATAGGGCCTTATTAAAAGTCTATTAACTTGGTCTATCTACCGAATATATTGGGCCTCATTAAAAGAGACCAAGCAATATGGACCTAGTAATTGCTGAGCCCATTTCACTGTACTCTTAGTAAAACTGGCCCAACATGTAGGGGTAGGCAGTTTGGTGGATTCACCTTCACCAATCAACCCAACCAATGGGTTAAGGGATTCTTTTTTTTTTTTTTTCTTTTAAATAATGGGAGTAATTGTAGAACTTACATCACATTGAATTTCAATAATATGAACTGTTTATTTTCCAAATTGCACTTCACAGACTATCCTTGCAAAATATTAGCCAAATTGAAAATATTTGAAACATCTAATTGAGTTCAAAGAAATTGACGAACATTTTGTTTTATAAGAAATAATGAAATTTGAAATACACTATTGATAACCCGTTGTCAAGCTTAACTTCCTCTCTACCCTTAAGTGTAGATAATGTCATTTGTTGAGGAAAAAAAAAAAAAACCTTAGCAACCTAGAGATTATAAGCAAGGTCTAAAATATCCATAATATCCCGATATTTCCATTGAAATTTCCGTGTTTTTGGACTACCGATATTTCCGATGTCATCGATATTTCCATCGAAATTTCCGTATTTTTTAAATTTCTATATTTAAAAAAACACCAAAGGGATTCAAACCCCTCCCATTTTACTCCTTCAACACCTTGACCACCATATCACTTATATTTTTGTGAAAATATGCTAAAATATTTATATATTTTCTACGCTCACAATGTTTGCCAGCTCGCTATATAATCAACTTAAATCAGTTAAATCCATCATGCAATGCATTTCCTTCCAATTTTTTTATGATAAACTAATAGATAATTGACTAAATAAACATCCTACAAAATTTCAATAAAAATTTCCAAGTTTTTCTTACAATTTCCGTGGTTTTTATTCAATTTTTATCGATATCGATAATATCCCGATATTTCCATCGAAATTTCCGTGTTTTTGAACGACCGATATTTCCGATATCATCGATATTTTAAACCTTGATTATAAGTGATGTTTTTTTTTTTGGTCGAATAAGTGATGTATTTTTTTATAAAATTTTAGACAAAAATATAGCATTTAGAAAAATAAGCGACACTTAGTACTATAATATAACATAAGAGTATTCATTTTCACGTTAAATTCGTTTTTTATTAAAAATAAATTTGACCCACATTATTATGAGGTTTAATCGAGGACATCATTTTTTAAATAATAATATTGTTTGTTGAAAAAAATAAAAACAAGCGTGTAGCATGCGGCGGAGGGTGGACAAAACAAGATCAGAATTGCGATAGGAAAACAACTTTCACGGCGGAGGGCCTAGGGCCGTAATTCTGATACCTCCTAATCCTAGATTGCATCAAACAAAAATTAAAAATAATTTTGACAAATAAAAGTAAAAAATAAAAATTCTTCCGGGAAAAGAAGAGAGGGAGACTGGTTGGTAGTCTCGTTGTCGTCACTGATACGCACCGTCGCTGGTACTCTCTCTCTCTGTCTCCTCCTCCTCCTCCTCCGTCATCTCGTTTACAGGTACGAAATCCCTTTTCCAAATCCATCTCTTTAGATTAAATTAACTTACAATTCCCACTTTCTTAATCCTTCTTCAACAAAGTTACCGCCCAAAATTCCCACCTTTCCATCGCGCGAACTCGCCAATTCCCTTTCCAATCCGGTTAATCCTTGGGATTTCAAATTTGTTTTGTTCACGAATTGCGAATTGTGGTTAAAATCGGCGATTTGATCGTACTCGGAATTACTCGGAATGAGAATTTGCTTGCACAATCGGCGATAGAAAGAGTTCGGCGATTGGCGTATATACTAAATGGCAAGCGCCGGCGACGAGGACAACGATGCGGTGCTCAGTGACGTGGAGAGCGATGATCCGGTGCCGATCGCGACAAAGACTCCATCGCCTGACGAGATTTCGCCGGAGCGGTTCCGCGAGCTGATCGCCGAGCTGGACCGCGAGCGGCAAGCTCGCGAGGCGGTGGAGAATTCGAAGTCGGATTTGCAGGTTCAGTTTAACCGGCTGAAGGCTCTGGCGCACGAGGCGATAAAGAAGCGGGACGAGTGGGGGAGGCAGAGGGACGAGGCGCTTCGTGAAAAGGAAGAAGCTTGTAGAACCAACGAACAGGTCACGGCGGAGTTGGCGGAGTCGAATAGGGCGAAAGCGGCGGCGTTACAGCAGAGGGAGGAGATTGCGAAGCAATTCGAGGAGGCGGTGAAGGAGAGGGACGGTTTGAGGGCTGAGATTGGAAATTCGACTCATATGCTCATGTCTGGAATGGACAAGATATCGGGGAAAGTTAGCAATTTCAAGAATTTTGGGGGTGGGGGATTGCCAAGGTCGCAGAAGTACACGGGATTTCCAGCGGTTGCCTACGGAGTGATTAAGCGGGCGAATGAGATTGTGGAAGAGCTTGTGAGGCAGATTGATACTGCCGTGAAGTCTAGGAATGAAACTAGAGAGCAGATGGATCAGAGAAATTATGAAATTGCCATTGAAATTTCTCAGCTGGAGGCCACTATCGGCAGTTTGAGAGATGAGGTTGCGAAGAAGACATCCGCAGTTGAGAATTTGGAGAAGAGCATTGCGGAAAAGAGTGGGAAAGTTTCGGATATTGAGAAGGAGATGGTGGAAAAGTTGAGTAAGGCTGAGAGTGAGGTTTTCCAGTTGAAGCAGTTGGTTGGAGAGTATGATGATAAGTTGACGGATTTGGACTCAAAAACAGAAGTGCAGAGGGGGTTACTCTTTGATCAGTTGAATCTGGTTTCAAAAATACATGACCGGCTATATAATGTTATCAGAATCGTTGATGCCCATAATTTGGATCAGTCAGAGTTTTCCGAGTCCCTGTTTGTCCCTCAGGAAACGGACATGGAGGAGAACATACGTGCAACTTTGGCTGGGATGGAATCCATTTATGAATTAAGCAGGATTGTTGTCGAGAAGACAAGGGATTTGTCTGAGGAAAAGAATCGTGAGATAAAGCATTTGGATGAAACAGTGAATCGGTTAGTTAAAGAGAAAGAACAAATTGGATCGTTACTTAGGAGCGCTTTGTCAAAGAGGATCACATCCAGTCCATCATCTAAGACAAATGAACTGTTTCAAGCTGCAGAAAATGGTTTAAGGGAGGCCGGGATAGATTTCAAGTTTAGTAAGCATGCTGGGGATGACGATGTGGATATTGAGACGGAGGAGGATGAAATATACGCATTAGTAAGTACCCTTACTGTTAGTTGTGTTGATTTTTATTTTGAATTTGTTTCGGTTTGAAACCCTATTTTTTCATCGCTGACGTAATTGGTAATATCTTATATAGGCGGGGGCTTTGGAGAACATTGTTAAGGCAGCTCAGCTTGAGATCATTGACCTGCAACATGCTTCGGAGGAATTAAGGTACTCTGTTTTGCCCAAACTTATTCAATTTCAAATCAGTTTTGGCGTTTGCATACATCTTAACTTGAAGTTTCGTTTGCACTAATCAAATACTTGTGCTTTCATAGTGTTAACTTTGTCCTGACATGGTATTGTTATGTTACATTTACTGTTTCCTGTATTAAGGGCAGAGTTGAGTTTACTCAAACAGCATGTTGAGGCTCAAGCTAAGGAGCTCGACCACAGAATGCACAGAATCGAGGAACTTGAAGAGAAGGAGAGAATAGCAAATGAAAGTGTATGTTATACATGTTCTATTTACAATTCAATGATCTATTGTAGCGCTTACTGTTCATGAACCAATTTGAGGACTTATGTAAAACCATTCCGCGTATAGGTTGAAGGGCTAATGATGGACATTGCTGCTGCTGAAGAAGAAATTGCAAGATGGAAAGCGGCAGCAGAGCAAGAAGCTGCTGCTGGCACAGGTGTAGAACAAGAATTTGTGGCACAGGTAATCTTGCAAGTTTGACATGATATCATTTTCTTCACTTAGTTTCCCAGTTTTTTGCATTCAAATGATATATACCTCAGTGGAAGAAATAAATATTTAGGGTCTCAGCTCATATAATTGTATAAAACAGATAGATTTGTCATGCAGTCCTTTTCGGGAGTAAAGGGACTGTGGTGGGATTTGACCAAGTTATAGGTCCAACTTGTTACCGTGTCTGGCTGCGGCCTGATTGCGAAGGGAAAGATAGGACCATATCGTAAAGGAACAGATACTTGTGGCAGGGTGAAGTATATTGTTAGTAACAGCTTTACTATTCAAAATCTTCAGACTACAATGATTTCAAGTAAATAACTGATTCAAACACCTAAAGTAACGGGGAATTTTTCATGTTATAACAAATCATTTGGAATCTATCTATTTCTTCTTTCTTCCCATACGAACAAGGACTTATGTTTCGGTAATATCCATTCAAGATCACTTTGGCATTCAGCTTTAACTAAAGATCATAAGTTTGAAATATCACACTCCAATGGACCCAAAGTTTTATCCTAACAACCAGGGCTTGGTAGTTTGCATAAAAAAGTTTGTGAAGCTCATTTCATATCACATATTCCATCTTCATTGTTCAACTAGCATGCTTCTAAGTCGTAGTTCATACTGACTATGGTTGGAACATGCAGTTGTCGACACTTAAGAAGGAACTTGAAGAGGCAAAGCAGGCAATTGTGGAATCAGAGAAGAAACTCAAGTTCAAAGAAGAGACAGCCAATGCTGCCATGGCAGCTAGAGATGCTGCAGAGAAATCATTGAAATTGGCAGACTTGAGGGCAACCAGGCTCCGGGATAGATTAGAGGAGCTTACACGTCAGCTTGAAGAAATTGAAAATCGGGAAGACTCAAGAAGGGGACTGAGTGGACCTAGATATGTATGCTGGCCGTGGCAGTGGCTTGGGCTGGACTTTGTAGGTGTCAGTCGCACCGACACACAACAAGAGAGTACTTCAAATGAAATGGAGCTCTCTGAACCTCTTCTATGATTCACACCTTTTTTATCCTTTTCCTTTTGCTTACAGTTTTCTTTTGTGTAGTTATTGTGATATTTCAAAATTAGAACAGTAAAAAAATGGCTTCTTTTAACTCTCTACTCTTCAATGCCCTCTTGTTTGCAGTGGACATGTAATTGCTTGTTTTCGCGTAGTAGCTACCTGCAGCGCAAGGTAACCTTTCGTATTCATGCTTCTTCGGGGGGAGGTTTCTATAATTTTCTCACTGTGATGTAGTTTCTGATAGAAATTTTTCGTGGAACCTTTTCTTTTCATTTTGTAACCCTACTAACTTGCATTACTTAAACCAAGGTTCGGTTGCAGTTCAAATAAAAAGGAAAATTACTTCCAAGATTATATATTTGATGCCGTATCATGTTTTATTTACGATGTTGGTTCATTTTTTCCTTTTACTCGTATCTTGTACTAGTTTCTCGAGTTGTATAATGCAAGAACATCCAGAAACACAAGAA
The DNA here is from genome assembly GCA_024362995.1 of Heteromeles arbutifolia. Taxonomy (NCBI): domain Eukaryota; kingdom Viridiplantae; phylum Streptophyta; class Magnoliopsida; order Rosales; family Rosaceae; genus Heteromeles; species Heteromeles arbutifolia. The sequence goes on from JANCRC010000006.1 coordinate 30,987,732, forward strand.
CTTGAACAAGCAGAGACATCGTATCACCAATCCACTCAACCTCACTCTGTAAAACTTTGTCATAATCTGTCATAACAAGAAAACTACATAATATGTAGAGCAGTTCTGTTTTTTATTCGGGCGATATTTATCAGGGAGAGGAAACACACCATTCTACCTAGCTTGACCATGCCTAGGACGGCTCGTAGAGAACCTCTTTACTCTTTCTGAGAGAATTTCACAGCGATAAGGTTGAGAGGAGTTTTCTTAGAGACGGTGAGGGAAAGGGAGCCACTTGTTTCTTCCATGTCGAGATCTTCCACAATTCCATCAGGTAATTTCCAGTCGAACCAGTAGAGAAGATTTGCAAGTCCAAGCTCCACCGTTGTCGTTCCCATATATATTCCTGGACAAACTCTTCGACCAGCTCCGAACGGCAGAAACTCAAAATGTTGTCCTTTGTAATCAACCGAGCTTCCATCAAACCTTTCAGGGATGAACTCTTCTGGGTCCTTCCAAAACCCGGGGTCGCGTGCGATTGCCCACGCATTAACAAGAACTAGGGTTTTGGGGTCAATGTCATAACCCTGGATTTTGCAACGGGACATGGTTTCCCGGGGAAGGATCATTGGAGCTGGAGGATGCAATCTTAGGGTTTCTTTGATTACCATCTTGAGGTGTTGGAGCTGATCTGTTTCAGTTTCTGTGACTTTTCCTTTGCTTCCGATGCATTTTCTGACTTCTTCTTGTGCTTTCTTCATCGGTCCAGGGTTGTTAATTAGCTCTGCCATCGCCCACACCATTGTAATTGCGCCTGTGTCTATTCCACCTAAAAACAGATTCTGGTTCACAATTGTAACATCATAGTAAGAAAAATAAAATTAAAAAATGATGGATACAAAATTAATTTATGAATTTCGCACTATTTTTCTCTTTTTGCCTACCTATATTTACTTTTGTTCTTTTATTCTCGTTTGTTTTCTTCAACCCAATTATCAGAAAGAATAAATGGTGTGCGAGTCTAAAAGAATGTGCGGAAATCACACCCCTCAACACATTGGGACATGAACTATTTTTTTCTTCTTCCATTTTTAACAAAACTAGACAATTATTATTTCCGGGGTTATAAAATAATAACTTTGCGTTTTGTGATTCAAACTTGTGTCTTCGTATAAAATAACTCTCTAACAAATAACAAATTAATCACAAAATCAATAACCACAAGAGGGGGTTTTTGAGAGATTAATTACCAAGAGGACTGCCTTGATATTGTTGTGACCAAGATGATTAGAAGCTCCTAACTCACTATGCTCCTTCACTATCTTTAGTAGGACGTCAACTATATCTTCATGAGTTTGTTCATCGTCAACTCTCCTACTAGGTTTCAGATGATCATCAATCACCTACTGGAAAAAACCATCCAAACTGCTTTGAAATCCTATCGAACTCCTTGTGCACGCCAGAAACCCTGTCGATAACCGACCCAATCCAAGACGGAAAGTAGTCAGCTCCGTACATGCCTCCAAGCATGGCCTCAGTATCGTGAATCAACTCATAAATATTTTTAGCATGCTCAAATTTACTCCCTCGGTAACTTGTCCCGCACGCAATCCTAAAAATTATACTAGCCGCGAGAGCAAACAACTTTTCCGTGAGATAAACAGGAACACCAGAAGATGAACAGGCAGAGATTGAATTGACCATTTTATCCACTTCTTCTTCCCGGATTGTCCTGTATGACTGGACTCTCTTCACGCTGAAAAGCTCGCGCACGCATATTTTTCTCATCTCTCTCCAGTAATCACCGTAAGGCGAAAATCCAATGTCCAGGTAGTTGTAGGTGAGCCTGCGAGCACCGGCCGAGGAGGGTCTGCTGCAGCAGTAGAGATCATTGGTTTTTAAGACGTCTTTGGCCACTTCGGTGGACGAGATTGTGACCGTGGGGATGCGGCCGAGGTGGAGGAGCATAACTGGTCCGTACTTTTTGGAGAGCTGCGATAGAGATTGGTGTAATGAGGAGCCAAGTTGGTGTAAGTTGCCTATGAGGGGAAGTTTGGGAGGGCTTGGTGGGAGGGGGTTTTGCTTTTGTGGCTTGTTAGGGAGATGTTGCTTCTTTTTGAGCTGAAGTAGAGGGATGAGGAGGAGGAGAAATGGAAGCCATATGAAGAAGGGAGCGATGAGAGCCATTTGAAGCTTTTATGATCAATGAATCTCCTAGCTAGATTTTGTCCATCTTATATAAGCTGTGGTGTTCTCTAAATATCTGCAGGCTGTAATACTGAAAGCCTACTTTTGATAAAAGAATGTTTGGTCCTTATCCAACTTTTTTTTTTTTGTTTTAAAATGTTATGAATGCAGCTAAATTGGTAATACTCATTAGTTTTAGTTAAAAATAAAAATTTAGATCCAAGAAGGATAAAACATATGGGATATATGTTCCCACTTGGGGAATGAGCTCATTCTTGGACTGGCAAATGACATATCTTCACCGTAGAAATTTTATTATCTGAATCGTTCAATTTTTTAAGATTCATTTGAAGATCATCCCTAAGAAAATCATTCGAACCGAAGTTCGTTTAGTTATCCGAATGTATTAAACAAATCAATGATGTAGGTATCAAATAATATATTCTTGATGAACTATATATTTATTTGATATATTAGATGACTAAACGAACTCCGATTTGAATGCTTTTTTCTAGTAGTCATCTTTAAATGAATTTTAAGAAAATCAATCGGTTTTTTGCAAATGAAGGATTAAGCTCATTCCCCGAAAGAGGAACACAAGTATTTGGCGCATTGTTACATATCCAGACAACTTTGTGTTTATGCTTCATTGGATACTTGTTGGACAAACTCATGAGTTTTATTGATCGGTTGTTGGACAAAGTCCTGCTCGGCAATGAAACCTTGCTATCCAAGTTACATGCACTTCCACGTGAAGACAAATATTTTTATTAAAGAAAAAATATTATCATAATACTGGTGATTATCTGAAGGAGCTCGATCAATTGATAAATTTCAAGACCAACAAGTAAAAACGAAATCAAAGATATTTCTGTTAGATGCGTACAAACTTGAAACAGCGGTTCTTTATTACAAGTCTTGTCCAACACCTGTGACTCCATACCCTATGCCAAAAAATCTCAAAAGCTTTTCAAATTCTCTGCGGTTCTTTATTTCTTTTTTCTATTTCTGTTGTTCTTTACTTTTTTGTTTGATTGAATGAGTTCTGGGTTCGCACAGTACTGCAGGAAAAGGAGAGGGACTGGCGATGAGATCGACCTATTTTTCTCTTGGGTCGGAGTGGCATGACGACCGAGTCGAGATCATCGCCAACAAGTTTTGGGGTGTCGTCATCTGATGCGAGGTTAAGTTGCTTTAAACGCGAATTACACTTTTGGCCCCTCATGTTCTATGAACGTGTCCTTTTTACTGATAATTCAACGAATTATCTTGAATTATTCCTAAACACAAGAATCAATTTGCCAAAATGAAATCACGGGATTAAATTTGCTGATTGGACGAAATACATGGACTATTTTGATATTTAAAACAAAAATAAAATAAAACAAAGAATATGATTCATGTATTAATATCAGAGTGATTTATGCGCACTCCCTTTTAATCTAGCCCTTATTTTTTCTTTGTTTTCTTCCACGTCGATATCTTTGTCCTTCATTCCATCAGGAAATTTCCAATCGAATCAGTAGAGAAGATTTGCAAGTCCAAGCTCCACCGTTGTTGTTCCCATCTATATTCCAGGACAAACAATTAAAAACAGAATTAGTTATAAATGAACTTTTAGTATTTTCTAAAGAAGCACTACGAGAAAATGGATTCAAAGTTCCGCATAAAAGAACAACTTTAAAACAAACAACAAATTAATTAGTTTAGAATATTTGTCAATTGTTGACTCGAGAGGGATGGAAGCATATTAGAGGAGATCGACTTCTTGAAGAAGAGGTTCAGTTATTTTTCTTGCCAGTGGCAACGACGCGAAGGTAACATGGTGGCTCATGATTTGCTAAACATGGACTCTTCAATGGAGTCTTTAATACATGGATGGAGGAGGAACCACTTTGGCTATCCCCCTTCCTTCAGTTTGATTTGGAGAATGACAATTAATTGTAAGTGGTGAGCAAGTTGGTGAAGCACTCTTTTTCCCTCTTCTTTGAGGTTTTTAATGAAGCTTCCCTTCCTCCCCCAAAACTCTTGTACTCTGTTTGTTTAATAGTAATGAAAATTTCAGTTATGATAAAAAAATAAAAAATAAAAAATAAAGAACGTGTCAATTGTGACTTGTAGTATTGTATTTAATATTTAATTTAGGATTAATAAAGAGTAGAAGACAAGTAGTACACACATTCACACATGGCTATACAATAATTAATTATATATCATAAAAACAAGAAAGTAGACAAACTCAATTTTGTCCAATTGTAACCATAACAAAAAAACAAGGTCTTCCCTAATCCTCAATTAAACACTACTACAAAATTATCTATAACTGACGGTTCAAAAACCGACAAAAAACGTATATTACTGACGGATTTTAAGCAAAATCCGACAGAAAATGGATGCAATAGCGGATATAATAACTGACAGATTTGCCAGCGTCAGGAAATGAATTTTCCGACAGAAAATACTCCAAAACCGACAGAAATCCTGTCGGTTATAACTGACATGATATATATTTATAATAAATAACTAAAAGAATTTCTGTCGGATAAAACCAACAGAAAATACAAAAACCGCCAGGACTTCTGTCGGATATAACCGACATAACATTTATTATAAGAATAAATAAAAACATTCTTGTCGGATAAAACCAACAGAACATATATTAATAATAAAAAAAAAATATTTCAGCATTTTCCATATCCCCTGCATTCACCATCCGAAACCTCGTCGGAGCTCGATCTCAAAAAATATTTCTGCATTTTCCATATCCCCGTCAACCGTTTGCTCTCCAAGTGGTTATACCTTCCAAATTGACAGATCAAGGCCTTTGAGATGTGTCCTGCCTTCTGTCGAGGGGATCTCCAGTTTAAGCGTTCTTTCTCTTGGATCTGTCATGGTTCCGAGTGTTCTGCACACATACCATACCATTATAATTACATGTACCGAGAGATCAGTTATGGAGACCACCAGTAATTTTATCCTTTCTGTCTTGGATCTGAGTCGTTTGAATGTTCTTTATTTTCTTTGGGTTTCGTCGGCGAACCCACATCCTCGCAAAGGAAGCAGATCATCATGAGTTAATGTTCCTCTTTTCCGTAAAAAAAAAAATCAACAATTGTGCACCTATTAAACAAGGACAGGGACTAAGATTACCTTTGTGGGAAGATTTGAGCTTCAAATGTACTACCATTTTCATGGCAGAGGCGTTGGTTTTGGGGTTCTTGCAAAGGAGAGTGTGCGTGGTTGTGTTGCTGGGAGAGAGAAGGTCTCGCACTTGTGTGTGGCTGAGCGGCAGAGGGGTGAGGGTCTGAGAGAACAGAGAGAAGGCGAGCTATTTTTCATTTCGGAAAGAAATGGGTATGTGAGAATAGAGAGAGAGAGTTGCGCCATATGTGAGAGGGCATTAGGGTTTCTATACAAACACTCTGAAATGGAGCATATTTTAGTTTTTATTTTAGAATCCTAAAGAGCTCCATACTCGGATGCATGACAAGTGTGCAAATTTGGAGCTTCCTTTATCTGCACGAGCGAGGGTTTTGAAATGAAGCGGTATGGAGCCGTTTGGCTCTGGGCTCAAGGCAAGAGACAGAATCCTATGTCTCTAGGGTTGCGAACTGAGATCCTCCCCATTGCTTTTGTATGTTAGGTTGTCTATTTATTTATTTATTTAAAATATTTGTTTATTTATTTATTTATTTTTAATCAATATAACATTTTAAAATAATAAATTTTTCATTTCTGTCAGTTATAACCGCCACCATTAACTTAAAAACCGCCAGAATCTGTCAAAAATATTTTTTAAAAGGATTAAAAAATTCTGTCGGTTATAACCGACAGTATTTTTTTGATATCCGCCACTAAATATCTGCTAGGAATTTATGTCGGATATAACCGACAGGATTTTTCTAATATTTGCCACCATCATCCGCCACCTAAAGCTAATATTGTAGTAGTGAAATTATTTTCTAAATTTTGAGAAATTTTCTCGGGAATAAGGTTGAGAGGAGTTCTCTTAGAAACGGTGAGGGAAAGGGAGCCGCTTGTTTCCTCCATGTCGAGATCTTCCTCCTTCATTCCATCACGCAATTTCCAATCGAACCAGTAGAGAATATTTGCAAGTCCAAGCTCCACCATTGTCGTTCCCATATATATTCCAGGACAAACTCTTCGACCAGCTCCAAACGGCAAAAACTCAAAATGTTGTCCTTTGTAATCAACTGAGCTTCCATCAAATCTTTCAGGGATGAACTCTTCTGGGTCATTCCAAAACTCGGGGTCCTGTGCGATTGCCCACTCATTAACAAGAACTAGCGCTTTGAAGTCAATGTCATAACCCTGGATTTTGCAATGGGACATGGTTTCCCTGGGAAGAATCATTGGAGCTGGAGGATGCAGTCTTAGGGTTTCTTTGATTACCATCTTGAGGTATTAGAGCCGATCTGTTTCAGTTTCTGTGGCTTTTCCTTTGTTTCCAATGCATTTTCTGACTTCTTCTTGTGCTTTCTTCATCAGTCTAGGGTTCTTAGCTAGCTCTGTCATCACCCACACCATTTAATTGCGTCACTGTCTATTCTAGCTAAAAATAGATCCTGACTCACAATTGAAACATCATAGTAAGAAAAATAATTAAAAATTAAAATTAAAATATGATGCATAAACAAAGGGTGATTTTGTATAAAATCAATAAAAAGTTACAATATAACAATATATCAACAATAGTTATGTTACTAAAAATGTCAATTATGTATTATGATATTTAAATGCATTAAAATAAACAAAAATTATAAAATCTGCCACTACAGCTGACACCCACCTCAACTGACACCTCCTTCTCATATTTTTTATATTTTAGAATAGGTCAATACGGATGAACGCAATATCTGTTTCCTGTTTCAGTTTTTTTTTTTTAATTTGGATTTAGACGCTGCGTTGCAGTGTCCATTTCCTAGTTTTGTTTTTTCTATCACTCACATGCCTCTTACATGTCCGTTTTTACATTTGGAATTGGATTCAAATAATGGAATGCCATGTTCGTTTCCTGGTTCTATTTTTACTTTTGGCTTTAGAAGTTGTGTTGCCGTGTCCGTTTTCTGGTTCTTTTTTTTTTGGGTAAATTACAAAAAAACTACCTTAACTATTGGGTCATTAACAGTTTCATACCTCGTCTTTAAAAAGTTTCAATGTCATACCTTACCTTCGAATTTTGTTGCAATGTCATACCTTCCGTCAGTTGACTGTCAGTTCCTCTGTTAAATGCGGACGTGGCATGAGGCGGGTCCACTTTTTATTAAAAAATTAATAAAATATTATTAAAAACTTAAAAAAATATTAACTAAATATTCAAAAATTAAAATTAAAAAAAAAAAAAAAAAACCAAACTGAACCCAGTTCGTTCCCCACCCCAAACCCAACCCCCTGCAACCCAGAAGAAGAAGAAGAAGAAGGAAGAAGAAGAAGAAGAAGAGAAAAAAAAAAAAAGGAACCCGAACCCCCTGCAACCCAGAAGAAGAAGAAGAAGAAGAAGAAGGAGGAGGAGGAGGAGGAGGAAGAAGAAGAAGAAGAAGAAGAAGAAGAAGAAGAAGAAGAAGAAGAAGAAGAAGAAGAAGAAGAAGAAGAAGAAGAAGAAGAAAAAGAAGAAGAAGAAGAAGAAGAAGAAGAAGGAGAAGGAGGAGGAAGAAGAAGAAGAAAAAAAATAGGGAACCCGAACCCCCTGCAACCTAGAAGAAGAAGAAGAAGGAGGATGAAGAAGGAGGAGGAGGAAGAGGAGAATGAGGAAGAAGAAGAAGAAGAAGAAGAAGAAGAAGAAGAAGAAGAAGGAAAAAAAAAAAAAAAAGGGACCCGAACCCCCTGCAACCCAAAAGAAGAAGAAGAAAAAGGAGAAGGAGGAAGAAGAAGAAGAAGAAGAAGAAGAAGAAGAAAACAAAAAAAGGGAACCCCCTGCAACCCAGAAAAAGAAGAAGGATGAAGAAGAAGAAGAAGAAGAAAAGGAAAAAAAAAAAAAAAAAAGGGGACCCGAACGAAAAAAAAAAAAGAAAAAAAAAAAGGGGACTCGAACCCCCTGCAACCCAAAAGAAGAAGAAGAAGAAGAAAAATAAATAAATAAATAAATGAAACCCGAACCCCCTGCAACCCAGAAGAAGAAGAAGAAGGAGAAAAAAAAAACTGAATCCCAGATTTTTTTATATTTTTATATTTTTATAATATTTAATTAATATTTTTTTAAGTTTTTAATAATATTTTAATAAAAAATGGACCCCACTTCATACCATGTCAGCATTTAACAGAGGAACTGACATTCAACTGACGAAAGCTATGACATTGCAACAAAATTCGAAGATAAGGTATGACATTGAAACTTTTTAAAGACGAGGTATGAAACTGTTAATGACCCAATAGTTGAGGTAGTTTTTTGTAATTTACCTTTTTTTTTTCATCACTTACAAGTTACACGCTTCTTACGCTTCACACCTCGCGCAACTGTGACTCTTGATTTTATGTTTGGAATCAGATACTGCGGTGTAGTATCCGTTTCTTGGTTTTGTTTTTTACATTTGAATTTAAACGATGCAACGCAGTGTCCGTTTCTTGGTTTTATTTTTTACATTTGGATTCAGACGCTGTAACACGGTGTCCGTTTCCTGGTTCTGAATCGCTAACCGTAGAAATACGTGCTCTCTCATCTCACCGTATCTCTCTTGGCAAGCTCTTATAATTAACTTGACCAGCTCTCACATTATCGTCTTTCTTTATCATTTTTATTTGGGTGAAGTGCCGATTTAGTCCCTGAATTATCACCTCAGTGAAAATTAGGTCCCTGAATTATTTTTTCGGTAAAATAAGTCCTTAAATTCATTAGAAATTGCTAATTTCATCCCTACTATTCTATTCAAAGCTATTTTATCCAATTTTTCATCAACTTAAGTCACTTGATACACTTTAGAGTGTAATACCATCATTTTCTCGTCTATAAGTGCTTAATATTTCATATAGGTTGTGAATTTAATGTCTAATTTACCCTCAAAAGTTAACTTACACTATTTCTTTATGAAAAATTACCAATTTCTCCTCCAAAGTTAACTCCATACATTATTTCTTTATGAAAAACTACAAATCTACCCTCCAATGTGTATCACATGCAAGTAACGTGACTTAAATTGACGAAAAATTGAATATAGTAACTTCGATTATAACATTAGGGATGTAATTGGTAGATTTTTATAATTCAGGGACTAATTTTTCTGAAAAAATAGTTTAGGGACCTAATTTTCACTAAGGTGATAATTCAGAGACTAAATTGGAAGTTTACCCTTTTTATTTCACTAAAAACTCTAACTACTGGGTTTTGTGTTTTCATTTAAAGCTTGAAGCTTTCTTCAATGGTTGGTAATTAGAGAGAGAAGAGACGGCAAAAAGGAGAAAGCTAGGGGCTGGTGGGCCTAACTTGTGTAATATATAAATAAAATAAAAACCCCGTTTGATTTGAATGGCCAAGATTAATTGATCCCTACAGTCTCACAAAAAAATTCAAAGGGAATCATGGTCAGAGAAGATAATAAAATAGTCAAATTCTAACTATTTATAATAGCTTAAAGCCCATGTAGCATTCATAAAGAGCGAAAAATAGAGAATGATAAAAGAGTCAAGTTCTAACTATTTATAATAACTCAAAATTCATGTGGCATTCATCATTGACCTATACCTAATTCATAAGTAGTCAAGTTCTAACTATTTATAATAACTCAAAACCCATATGGCATTCATCATTGACTTATCCCTAATTAATTAAATCCGCGCGGCAAACGTCATTGACTTATACCTAATCTATAATAACTCAAAATCTACGTGACATTCATCACTGACATATACCTATACCTAATTTATAATAACTCAAAATCCAAAACAAAAATATGACATAGATATATGGTTAAATAGTAATTTTCTTTTATTGATTTTTGACTAAATTACCTTAAAATAACTAATAAATTTTAAACATTTTTCTCTTTATCCCTCCCCATATTTACTTTTGTCATTTCGTTCTCGTTTGATTTCTTCAACAAAAAGAACAAATGGTGAACAAGTCCAAAAATTGTGTAGAAATCCCCACCCCGCAACAAAATGGGACATGGAACTAATTTTTTCTTTTCATTTTAACAGAACAGGACAAATATATTTTTGGTGTTATAAAAGAATTATCTTTTAGTGTTTTCTAAATTAATACCAAGGGGAAAGGGGAAAACTTGTGTCTCCATAGAAAATAACTCTAAAAAAAATTAAAAAAAAATAATCACAAAATTAATAACCGCAAGAGGGGTTTTTTGAGAGATTAATTACCAAGAGGACTGCCTTGATGTTGTTGTGACCAAGATGAGAAGCTCCAAACTCACTTTGCTCCTTCACTATATTAAGCAGAACGTCAACTATATCTTCATGAGCTTGTTCATCGTCAACTCTCCTCCCAGGTTTCAGATGACCATCAATCACCTGCTGGAAAAAACCATCCAACTCCTTCGAAATCCTATGGAACTCCTTGTGCACACCAGAAAACCTGTCAATAACCCACCCGATCCAAGATGGAAAGTAGACAGCTCTGGACATGCCTCCGACCATAGCCTCAGTATCATGAATCAACTCATCAATATTTTTAGCATGCTCAAATTTACTCCCTCGGAAACTTGTCCCGTACGCAATCCTAAAAATAATACTAGCAGTGAGAACAAACAACTTTTCTATGAGATCAACAGGATCACCAGAAGATGAAGAGGCAGAAATTGAATTGACCATTTTATCCACTTCTTCTCTGATTGACCTGTATCACTGGACCCTCTTCACGCTGAAAAGCTCGAGCACGCATATTTTTCTAATCTCTCTCCAGTAATCGCCGTAGGGAGAAAAGGCAATGTCAAGATAGTCGTACGTGAGCCTGCGGGCCCCGGCTGAGGAGGGTCTGCTGTAGCAGTGGAGGTCGTTGGTTTTTAATGCATCTTTGGCTGCTTCGGCGGAAGAGATGACGAGGGCGGGGACGCGGCCGAAGTGGAGGAGCATGACTGGTCTGTACTTTTTGGAGAGTTGGCAGAGAGATTGGTGTAGGAGGAAGAGCCATAGAGAAACACTTTAATAGGTTTCTATGAAAGATGGCTCAAGCCAATATTTTAGGAGAGGGAAGAGGTTTTTAAACTTGAAAAGAATCTTCTGATTTCTTTCACACATCAAACTCACAATACTATATGGCTTTTATAACCACTACAATACATCATCATTTATTTAGCTAAATTATAAGCTTCTTAATAATTGAAACATCTAGAGAAATCATGATTAACTCTAGAAATTCCAAACATCACAACTCTAGAACTTCTATCTTTCTTAACCCTGATTTATGATGCTTTCTTGGTAACTTAAATTTGGTTTAGAAAACTATATTTTAATCTTTAAATAAGATGAAGTTTAGAAAAATATCTTATACAAGATTAAAAATTGATTTTAGTCTCTATTTAATGTCAGCATATTAAATGTCTTTTTTTTTATTTTATAATTTTATGGTGTTCATAAATTAAATTTTATGAAAATATTATAAATTTTAATTCTCATTATGGTAAGTATCTTATATAAGAAAATATTTTCGTAAAGATTTTTCGGTACACATGTTTTTGCATATTTTTTTATGTGCCACTAATTCATTACAATATATTTAGGTATGAACATTTCGGTATACTAGGTTAGTATAATATGTTTAGGTACGAACATTTCGGTACATTAGTTTATTATAATATATTTAGGCATTGACATTTCGGTACACTAGTTTAGTATCATATATTTAGGTACGGAATTTTTTGGTACACTTACGTTTTTGCATATTTTCTTATGTGCCACTAATTCACTACAATATATTTAGATACAGACATTTTGGTACACTAATTTAGTAAAATATTATGATACGGACGTTTAGGTACACTAATTAGAGGAAGTAAAATAAATATAATGAATTAAAATGTGTATAATAATAAATAATTTTAATTTTAATGTAATGACATTAAATAAGATATCTATTAAATATTAAAATAAAAATATAACATAAATTTGAATTAAGTACACATTAGAGGTGTAAGATCTCACATCGACAACGGAGAGGGGGTGATGTGGTTATATGTACATGCTCCCCTCCCTATAGCACGAGGCCTTTTGGGAACTCACTAGCTTCGGATTCCATCGGAACTCCGAAGTTAAGCGAGTTCGGGCGAGAGCATTTCTAGGATGGGTGACCCACTGGGAAGTTCTCGTGTGAGTTCCCAGAAGCAAAACCATGAGGGAATGGTAAGCCCAAAGCGGACAATATCATGCTACGGCGGAGCAGAGCCTGGGATGTGACAAGAAGACTAAAATCAATATTCAATCTAACAGTAGATTTTTATTGAATTTTAATCTTCTTCAATGATTAAAGTTCAAAAATCCCAATTTGGTTTAACCTTCCAACAATTGGTAGGGTGGTGACACACCCCGTCCCAAGGAGGGCGTGCTGGCTGTCACGTGAAAGTGATGTAATTATGTGCACAGTGCGGAAGCGAATAAGATAAATAGAAATACGAATAATTAAAAACCGAATCGCTAGTAAATACTAGCTAAGAAAGGATGCTAGTGAGAGTCCAAGTGTATAAATACACATTTAGAGCAATAAGAACGTCTAGTTGCAGTCAATGACAATTACTAAGATATAACAGCGAAGGTAAATCCTACTTTTGTGAATTCTGTCAGAACACCGTTGGATCCCTCGTGGCCACCAAATCACTGCTACCTAGAACCTGGAGGGGCGAAAAACAAAACGCGTGAGTGGGCAAAAACAAATCTTTTCAAAACCCTTTCTCTTTTCAAAAGTTCTAACCCTTCGCTGTAAAACCTATATAATTTCCCAGAAAAATAGCATATATACATATATACTCATCTCAACTCATAACTCAAAATCATGCCAAAAGTAGTGATATGCAAGGAATATGCCATGCCAAATATATCTCATCAAATCACATAAATATATTAGGTGAAATAAACTCATCATAGATGACATCATGTCAACCGAGTGATCAGCTCGGCTGAAACTATAGCTCATAATCAATCTCATCATATCTCATCATCATATATGTATCCTGCACACGAGTCGAACCCACTCAAAGTGGTCTATTCGACAGGACTGGGTGTAAATAGTACGCTCTAGTGCTACAATCACGTGAAGACTGTGCGCTAATCGCGGGTCACCTACGAGTTAAACCCACTAAAAATGGTCTATACAACAGGATTGTGCACCTAACCTAGATCCAAGATGATCGTGTGGTGCGGGAGGTGAACATCCACGTGAAAGACTATGCCCCTAACTCTGGACGGGAGCACTAACACCGGGATGCAGGTTTATGAGCTTTCAATACATCTCAACATAAACATCATTTCATATTAATCATTCTCTGTCATTGATACATACTCACTTGATACTTACATGTGCGTCCACATCACCAATTACCATTATATGCAACTACTAATACATGAATAAAATAGATATATACTTTGCATGGCATATCGTATCACATTTCACTTAAACTGATTTTCTGGGAAAAATCTCATTTATATAGGTATATACGGAAAACAAAAGCCCACTCACAGATAAGTCGAAAGGTCGTAGCCCCCGAGCCTCGAATGATTACGCTCGTCCTCCGGATAGGCCTCGCCTATATGAGAAATAACTGAAATAACGTCACTTAAGAGCATATAAACGAAACTTGGCAATAACTTCTCATACAATGCTCAAATTGGGTATATGAACATACCACCGTGATTTACACAACCTCAGGAACATCCCCATATTTTTAGAAAAAATTTCCGACGTCCCACGCACCGCCACGAGCTGACAAGGGCACGGCCATATGCGCCCCCACGTGCGGCCATGTGACAGGCATACTGACAGCATCAGTTAACGTCGTCAGAATATTCTGGGGAATATTCTGTTAAATCTTAACGGAAACCGTCCAAACTAACTAACCGCATTGGAATATTCTGTCAGACTTGAAGGAATATTTCGTCGTCTTCAACCTCAAACCTCCGGCGACCGTCGCCGGCGCCGGAAAACTGGGGATTTTTAAAACTTCGATTTCTCACTCGTTTTTCATCCAAATTTCATGCAATTTATATCAAAATGAAGCTCTTAACTTGTAGAACACATTCACACTAATTTAAAGCTCTAAAAGTCACGGGATCTCACCGAAGAAATTCCACAAAATCTGGCCAAGCTTGAAATTCACGATCCCGACGTCCAAAACCACCAAACGACACACTCCAAGCTTCCTTAGGACCTCCTTAAGCTCCCTGTGAGATTGAAATTTCCAAAAGCATTCATAATTATGTGTGCATGAACAGTGCACAAATCGGAGGTTAAGAGAAACTAGGGTTTTCGAAGGTATCCTTACCTGAAATGGGTACCAATCAACTCATCTGAGCTTCGCGAACACGATGGTGTACCTCACACCTTCGATCTGTCACGTTTCCAAGGGTTTTTGGTGGTGTCCGTACAAGAGAGAAGAGAGAGGGAGTGAGTTCGAGAGAGAGAGCACGGGAGAGGAGAGAGAAGGAGTATGTTTTTGTGTGGTCTTAGTTTGGTCTCCAACCAAACAAAACTAAGTTCTTTAGTTCACTTAGGTCCAACACTTAGGAAAATGATAATTAAATCCAATCTTAAATATAAATCATACACAACACGTCTCAATGTCCAAGGGTGCTTTAGTCATTTCACACCAACGATAAGATTTCCGGGATGGGCTGTCACATGTGGGGTGCCGAGTTGGTGCAGATTGCCTATGAGAGGAAGCTTGGGAGGGCTTGGTGGAAATTTCTTTTGTTGTGGGTTCTTATAGACATTTTTCTTCTTTTGGAGTAGAAGAAATAGGGGGAGAAGAAGGAGAAATGGAAGGCATATGAGCAAGGATGATGCGGGGAGGAAAACAGAGAGAGGATTATTGAAATCTCAAGCACAATTAGACCCAAGAAACATATAGAGAACTAGTCTCTATTTACATAAAATCATTCAAAATACATCATCCCCCCTTCCTTGACAATTCTAGCCTTTTAATAGGCCTAGCAACAACCTAATTAAACACTAGCATAGCTTCCTAGTCCACTACAACATAAGAAATAATAATCACCAAGTTCCAACCCAACCACATAACTAAAAACACAATATTCTAAATACTTGATTACTAGGGATATTAACTAGATTTGAAAACTTAAAGGACCATCCCGAATATCAAGATCCCTACTCAATCAACCTCCTTAATACACTGCATCAAAGGAGGTGGTGAGGAGAAATTTTTCAATGTGACCGATACATAGGATGGTACATAACGTGTCATTATACAAATGGTGGGATATATGTGTTAAAAAGTTAATAACTTAAAAATAAAATTTCCCACCACTTATATAAAAACACGTGGTGTACCCCTCGTGTTCCGGTCACAACTAAAAATTTCTCGGTGGTGAGAGCCATTGGAGGTTCTACCGATGATATGTTTAATTATTTCTCTGGAGATTTTGTCCATCTTATAGAAGCTCTGGTGATCTGAATAACCGGCTATAGCGTATAATTGCGAGCCGATTTTGAAAAGAAACGACAAAGTACAATACTTCTCAATGTCGATCAAAATTGTTAAGGGCCGTATAGTTCAATGCCCTTTGTTTATTTAGTTTTGTAGGACAGTTATTTGCTGCTCACCATAAGTCTTAATATGCGTCTTCATAACATCAAAATGACACTGTATATATGTCCTAGAAGTATTGATTAGTGGAAAGCAAATGGTATCACCGTATTTCCATGCATTGGACCTCTTCTCATTTGAACAACTTTAATTTATAAAGAACGGACCGCAGGAATAGATAGGGACACTTTAGCAATTTGCATCGTTCGATTAGCTAGATTTATAAGGAGACATCTCTAGAAATGAGAAAATAAAATATATATATGCGTGGCACATCTATCTCTCTCTCTCTCTCCCATTCGTATTAACAACTTTCTATTTCTATTGTTTCCAGTCCACCGGATTTTGTTTTGATAAACTCATGATAGTACTTCCATTGATCAATAGCAATCCTTATCCTGCGATAATTAGATTCATGTAGGGAAATACGTAGAAAAAGAAAACAACAGATGCGTGACGCGCCTCTCTTTCTCTCTCTCATCCATATTGTCTCATACAGACACAAACAACATTCTATTTATGACTCAAATCCATTGAATTCTGTTTTGACATACTCATGATAATACTGTTATTGATATTGATTGATTGATGGATAAGCATTTTGCATGCTGCTGGCGCAAATAACTTTATGTTTATGTTTCAAATCCACTGAACCCGTTCTTCCTTTTTATGTTTCAAGCGGTTCCAATGAGCTAAGGATATTAAACGTAGAGAAGATTCTGTTGCAAAAGCTGGTATCCCTGTTGATGATAGGAACTGGGCTCTCTTTTTTTTCATTTATACACCATGATATAGCTAATGAAATACCAACACATGCTCAAAGACCACAGTATCTGGCTTTTGCAAGTTGGCAAGGCATAGTTCTTTGCCTATATTTCAACGTGATTGCGATTATCGTCTGTTAGATTAGAGGCGTTGGTGTTAAAAGTATTTTTGCTTGCAACGATCTATGCTCTGATGGGATGCCCTCTTTCTTATGTTATTCGATACAGGCCTCTCTATCGTGCTATGAGGACAGATAGTGCCCTGAAGTTTGGTTGGTTTTTCATTTTCTACATGCTCCACATTGGATTTTGTATTTTTGCGTGCGAAATCATTGACGGGCATTCTTCCGGCAATTGATGTTTTCTATGACCATGTGATGGGGGAACAAGTGAGATTTGATCGGTTGATAGTAAGCATTATTCATGTTGTTCGGCGCAAACAACTTTCTATTTATGCTTCTAATCTACTAGATCATGTTTTGACAAATTCATGATAGTACTCTTATTGATCGGTTGATGGATAAGCATTATGCATGTTTGTTGGCGCAAACAACTTTCTATTTATGTCTCTATTCCACTAAATCTCGTTTTGACAAACTCATTATAATACTCCTATTAACCGGTTGATAGATAAACATTATGCATGCTAATTGATCCTAAATAACTTTCTATTTATTCTCCACGCCAACAAGTACTCCTATCATCCGATTGATAGATAAGCATTATGCATGTTGTTGGGCCTAAACAACTTTCCACATGTCTCCTTGCTTTCTAACTTCTTGTGATATATTTCTTTGAAATCATGAAAGCAAGCAAAAAGGAAACCCACATAGGCCATAGCCAAGCATGCTGATAACGAAACGTTCCTGCCAAGAACAGGATCAATGATCATGACGTCCTTACTCATCTTTTTCTTTACAATGTTATCTAGAGGAGCTCTATATGTATTGCTTTAGGTCGGCAAAAATGTTAGATCCAATGATGAAACTTCAAGCCAACAACTCCCACTGTGTAGTAAAAAATGTGGAAGAATAATACGCACGAAAGTTGAAACGGTGGTGCTATATGCACACCTATATTTATCTCTCACGCATATTTCTCAATTATAAATTGTCATGTCAAATGAATTGAAAAAGATCAAATGACAAAAGTTAACAAGAAGTGTATGAAAGGTAAAAATATGTGAGTAGATAGCACCACCAAAGCTAACAATGGAGAACAAACATGGTTTTTGTCGTATTTATAAACGCGTGGAAGAAAAAAATGCATACCACTTGGGCACAGAAAAATCCGCATACTTTTTAAGCCTTTTCAATCATGCTAATTAAGCATAGACCAAATTAAGGTCATGATGGCGAGACGCCATTTTCGGTGTCAGATAAGTTATGGAGAATTTCACCATGTTCGTGGTTACAGTCAAGTAGACTTACTAGCTCGGAGGCAGACTCACTTACTAGCTCGGAGGCAGACTCACTAGCCCGAAGCATCAAACCCGAAACCTCCCACATTTTTTGTTTATTAAGGAGCCGCATTCGCACTCTTACCACTGAGCCACTTGCTGTAGTTAGATCATGATCAAGTCTGAATTCATTCAAAAACAAGGTTCTAAAAAACGCTAGGCGCTAGTCGGGCGGTGGGCTGGCGCCTAGCTCTTAGGCGGCTAGGCAGAGTCTAGGCGGGCGCCTAGGCGGCCTAGGCGGATTTAGGTAAATTTATTGTATATCTTGTAAATAAGTGCATATTGACACTTACAAAAAATTATACTTGTATGAAATCTATGGATAAAATGCAAAAAAAAGTATCCAACAAGTCCAAATTTAAAAAACGCATTAAGCATATATGTCATATAACTTAAGATATTTTGAAAATAAAAGTGAAAAAAATTCTAATGTGAAAAAAATAACTTCAGATATTTTAAAAAATAAAAGTGAAAATCCCACATAGTGGGTTGGGTGGTTCATAGTAAAGAGAAAATTCTAATGTGAATATGGGAGGTTCATTGTAATTTAATAAAGGAAAAATATTTTTTAGAGATCATATTCATTTATATTTAATTTAAAGAGAAATAAAGGTGTCAAATATACCTGATGGTACACGTTCTGAAGAGAGCCATACCAATTAATCCAAAAGCAAAATCAAATCCCTAGAAGTAATGCCATGACTTACATGGTGTTGTGAGAAAAAGCAGTCAGAGATAGCAAACTTTAAGGGTGATGGGGATGGATCTTTAGGCTTCAATATCTCTTTGGTTTATGCACCCATGCAAAGTCACATCCAAAGTCTTAAGAATCCTCTAAATTCTTGCTCAGATCCTATTGGACAAAGGACGCGGATCGGACAGTTCTAGGGTTGCTCTACTTATGTAGGGACTGACAGCCTATGGCTTTTTTACAAAAAGCAAGCAACTTGATGCCTGCTGTCAAAACTTGATTGGAGGTAAACTAAGAAAAAAATTAAATAATAAAAGTATGTAGAGTGTACGCGGTGTGAAAGGAAGAGAGAGAAAGTCATTTCCCATCGTCTTCAACCTTTCATCTTCCCCAAACCGTGAACCAGAAACCCAGAAAGGCAAGAATGCAACTGATCTGCATTCTTGAAAATAGAACAAACTGAAATTCCTGGACCACCTAGGCCACTCAATCGCCCGCCTAGGCCGCCCAAGGGCGGCCCAGGCCGTCTCGACAGCTGCCTAATTCATGTCCCGATTTTGAGTTAATCCCTGCGGCCGGCCACCGCCCAGTGCCTAAGCGCAGCCTAGGCGGCTGCCAAGGCCGATTTTTAGAACACTGTTAAAAAACGAAGGCAATTACCACTTTTCTTCTTACATTTTTAGCCTTTTCTTATCTAAACAAATATAAAATGGAGCATGCATGAATCACGATTATTAATAGTGAACTTTAACGAAAAGCTTTCGGTACTGTTCACTTTAACGAAAAATCACATTTTTACGCTAAAAAGTTAATCATGTACTATTCACTTTACCCTTTATTTTGTTCTTATCGTTAAAACTTATAGTTTTCAAGCATTTTTCATTAATTTTCCTTTATTAATAGTTGTCATGTATTACATCATTACTTATTTATAAAGATATCAAATCACTCGAGCGAAAAATAGCAATTTTATCTATATAAGTAAATCAGCATTTTCAAATATGAACTTTTTTAGGTCAAAGTGATCATCATTTATTAGTATCTAGATAATAAAACAATTTCATCTATAAAAGTAAATGATTATTTTCAAATATGAATTTTTTAAAGTCAAAGTGATAATCATTTATTAGTATCTAGATAATAAAAAATAAAATGCTGCTAAATAAATTAAATATATAATGTTTTTATTGCCAAATAATAAAATAATTTACACTAATTTTGAGACATTTTATTACAAGGTAATATACAAAGAAAAATATAGTAAAAATTACATAAAAAATTAAAGCTCATATGGAATGCAGTAGCTGATTTGGACATGAATCAAAGAACTGAATAGTTTTTTATCTTAGACAAAATTTTAGTTTAAAATGTAGTTTTCTAATTATTAAATGCTAATGATTTCTACATTTCCTTCTTTTGTTACGACCTTTGAATTGAACAAATCAACTGATAAAAACAATGAAACTGAATGTAGCAAAGGAATATAAAAAGTATGAAAATCATATTTTTATTTAATTATAACATAAGAAAAAATCATTTTTTTATTTAATTATAACATAAGAACATGAAAACATATCGGTTTAACTCAATTCAATCATAATCGTTTGACAAAAAAAAAAAAATCATAATCGTAAATTCTGATAAAATTTCTCGGGTACAAGTAAGAGAGGATTTTTCATAGCTACGGTGAGAGAAGCGTCAGTTGATTCTTCCATGTCCAAATCTTCCGCCTTCATCCCATTAGGCAATTTCCAATCAAACCAGTAGACAAGATTTGCAAGTCCAACCTCTAGTGTCGTTGTCGCCATGTATATCCCTGGACACATTCTCCGACCAGCTCCAAATGGCAAATATTCATAATGTTGTCCTTTAAAATCAACCGAGCTTCCATCAAACCTTTCTGGGAAAAACTTTTCTGGGTCGTTCCAAATCTTAGGGTCTCGTGCGATTGCCCCTTCATTCACAAGGATGAGTGTTCTGGGGTCCACATCATAGCCTTGGATTTTGAAGTGGGACATGGCTTCTCTTGGAAGAATCATTGGAGCTGGAGGATGCAGTCTTAGAGTTTCTTTGATTATCATCTTTAGGTACTCAAGCTGCTCCATATCACTTTCACTGACTAATCCTTTGTTTCCAATGCAATTTCTGACTTCTTGTTGCGCTTTCTTCATCACTCTGGGGTTCTTAACTAGCTCTGCCATTGCCCACCACATTGTAATTGCACCAGTGTCTATTCCACCTAAAAGTAAGTTCTGATTCAAAGTCTTATAGTCAGCAACATAAAATGGTATGCGTTTGAAAAAAGTAGTCAAAAATGTTTTTTAAAGTTATAAACACAACCTTTTTCTTTGAAAGAGCAATGATATTGTCTTTTCTTTTAAAATAACTCAATATTGTCGGTAACTAATAAATAGCGGTTTTTATGAAAATTATTACAAAAAAATTAATCAAATAATTCATTGGCCTGAATGAGTTTAATAATTACCAAGAGGACAGCCTTGACGCTAGCATGACCAAGTTGTGCAGCTCCAACCAGGCCAGTTTGCTCCTTCAATGTTCTAAGCAACGCATCAATTATGTCTTCATGTTCTTCTTGTTTCCTCCCAGCTGTCAAATGATCATCAACGAGCTGCTGGAAAAAAGCATCCAACTCTCTCGTAATCCGATCAAACTTCTTTTGCACACCGGTACCCCTGTCGATAATCCACCCGATCCATGCCGGAAAGTACTCGGCTCCCGACATACCTCCTAGCATGGTTTCGATGTCGTGAAGGAGCTTGTGAATAGCCTTACCGCTCTTGTAATTGCTGCTCTGCAAGCTCGTCCCAAACCCTACTCTAAACACTATGCTTGCAACTAGGGCAAACAACATTTCGCTGACGTCGACAGGAGCGACAGAAGATGAAGAGTGATCAGAGATTGATTTTACCATTTTAGCCACTTCTTCTTCACGGATTGACCGGTAAGACTGGACCCTTTTCACGCTGAAAAGCTCGACCACGCATATTTTTCTAATCTCTCTCCAGTAGTCGCTGTAGGGCGAAAATGCCACGTCTAGATAGTTGTACGTGAGCCGACGGGACCCGGCGTAGGTGGGCCGGCTGCAGCAGTGGAGGTCGTTGGTTTTTAAGACGTCTTTGGCGGCTTCGGCGGATGAGATTACGACGGCGGGGACGCGGCCGAGGTGGAGGAGCATGACGGGCCCGTACTTTTTGGAGAGTTGGAGGAGGGATCGGTGGGGTGGTGAACCGAGTTGGTGTAAGTTGCCTATGAGGGGGAGCTTGGGAGGGCTTGGTGGAAGGTGCTTTTGCTTATTTTGTGGGGTTTTATCGACATTTTGCTTCTTTTTAAGTAGAAGAAGTAGAGGGATAAGTAGGAGAAGTAGAAGCCAGAACATTACGGGGGTGATCAGAGCCATGGTTGGAGCTTTCTAATGATATGCTTTTTCTGAGGTCTTCGCCTGTATATAAGAAAGCTAGAGATTTCGTAACGGGATCCTAAGGGGGATGCATCATGTATGCCTTTCAACGCATATGAATATTTTAATCACATTATTGGCTATTATAGTATTTAATAGTAGAAAAAGAATTCAAAGAATCATTTTATTAAGGTTAGTGACGTGCAGCCGGACTCGCTCAAAATCGAGTCCAAACCAAACTCTCTATTTGACATATCCAGGCGGCTGGAGAAAACCAGAAAGACTTTTAACACAAGAAATATTTATGTTTTTTTATTTTAACTCCATCACAGTTGTAGAAGCATTAATGTCTACCTGTAGCTTTTACGGCCCTCCTTTTTAAAAAAAAATATTTTTAAGCTTTTATAAGAGGATCACTTGATGTTAAAAATTTAGGTCCGCCACTGCTCTCACTCTCTTCTTCTCCAATGAATTTGCATAATTTTGTCATCAATTTGTTTTCTTTTTCTAAAATTGTTACACAGATTTGCAAAGAACTTTATCAGCATGTTCCGCCCCATTTTTTTTCTTTTTCTGAAATTTGTTACACAGATTTGGAGCATTTTAATTAACAATCTCTAGAGGTTATTCACAAAGCTTATCATGTTGCTGTTGGTTTTTTGATATCTTGAATGTTGAGCATTTTAATAAGATGCTTCAAATTCTATCAAAACTACTCGAAATTGCCATATGTTATGTTGGATGAGAAGAGGGGAAAAAGAAAAAGACGGAAGAGAATGCATGACGTAGAAGGGAGAGGGAGAGTTAAAAAGGGAAGGAAAATGCTATCGAGATTATGTTTTTAGACTTTATTTTTAAGACCATATGAGGTGGCAGTTGATGGTTGATTTCATTTTCTAATAGTTTAAAAAAAATAGCAATTAACCGTTACATTGTGGTCTACAAAATATGATTTAAGTAGATGATTTCTCTAGCAACCCCACCCCCACCACCTTACCAACTAAAAAATCTGTCCGATAAAAATAACGAAATATGGTTTGTCAGGGAAGTTTTTGTAAGGCAAACCACATTTTCTGATAGTGTGCAAATATTATCCTTTTATTGATCACCATGCAGAGCATGCACCGTGACTCTCCATTTATGGAAAGTATGGAGAGTAATGTTTCAGCTGCAGGAACTGGAAAGTTCCCAATCTTGCAGTCCACTTGCTGTAACCCGTGTTAAGAGTCTAGTGGTATACTCTTCGCTTGTAAGTGAGAAATCTTATATTCAATTCTCACCAAAAGGTGAATTTGAACTATATTATTGCTAGTCCACTATGAGGTTAAGCCCATCCCTTTTTCTTAATGTAGATAATATATCGTTTGTTCAAAAAACAAATACAAATATAATAACACTATCCTGCTCCTCCATGGCCTATTTTAAGCTTTTTCCTTTATGACAAAGAAATCCCCCTCAATTATGCATCACATAATTCAACGGTTACATACCGCTTTAAAATCAATCATTACACAGCGTAAAATCAAAAGGGTAATGCTAGAGAGACTAAATTTGCAAACTAAACGATGTGTCACCAATAGGAATGAGCACGTTTATCAATGTTTAAGTGATAAACCAATCATCAACTTCTATGTCCTTTAGTTTTCAAAACTTTGTCTACAAATTTAGTCTCCCTAACATTATCCAAAATAAAAAACACCACCTCAATTAATGTGTCAAACCTCCCGTTGATCCTAAAAACTACCAAGCCTATGTGGCACGCATGCCGAGTAATTAATAAGCTAACTACGTCATTCGGTTGTGTGAGGGGCGTGCTAACTCGTCAGCCAAGTTTGGCCAGGGAGTAAAATATGTTGATGTGGCATTGGGCGCGCTGCTGACTTCTTGATCTTACGATTGTGGCCGAGGAAGGAACACGTCTCGGCTTTCGGGTTCTAGAGCCTGAAAACAAGGCTGCTAGTTCTGCGAAGTTCAATTTCAAATTCGACTTTCAATGTGCCGAATGTAGTAACTTGGTAACACCTCATTTCGTCGAGAAGACTGATGAGATGACCTTTCACTAGTAAAAAAAACACTTTGCGCGACGTACGTACATTCGTCGCACAAAGTCAAAAATCGTTGCGCAAGGGTTTGCGCGACGCAACCTTCGTCGCGCACTAATCGTCGCGCCAAGTCAGTGACGCTAGGGTTTGCGCGACGAACAAATAACATGCGTAGCGCAAAGTCACTTTGCGCGATGCACGGCCTACGTCGTGCAAAGTGACTTTGCGCGACGCACGACCTACGTCGTGCAAAGTATTTTGCGCGACGCATATCTACGTCGTGCAAAGTCACTTTGCGCGACGCACGTCCTACGTCGTGCAAAGCTTCTTTGCGCGACGCGCATCCTACGTCGTGCAAAGATACTTTGCGCGACGCACATCCTAGGGCGTGCGTCGCGCAAACCCTTTTTTTTTTATTTAGTGAAAAATAATTTTTTTGTTTTAGAGAAAAATATTTTTTTTTTAAATTTTTGATAAATATTGTAATTAAATTCTAAAGAATAATTAATTAACCAAGCAAAAATATTTAATTATAAAATATATGAAAATGTACATACAAGATGTCGGAACAAAAAAGAAAAAACTACAAGTGAACTAGGTTTAATACATCAAGCTACTGGGTATCGGTAGGGCGAGGTGGCTCTGAGATCGAAGGTGGAGCAAGATGAGGTGGTGGTAGCGAGATTTGGAGGCCGGACATCTGTATGGCTTGTACAAGGTCTCTCACCGTCTAGTCATAGTTCCTCATCTCCTCGCCTTGGGCCCTCATCTGCTCGCTCTAAGCCATCATCTGGGCCCGCAACACATTTTCACAATCCAGCAAATTTTCACCATCATAAAAATAATAGTTTAAAAAAAATACAACGTAGTGAGAATTAGAAAAAACTACCTGGCCGGAAGGCCTCACCCTCGACTCTGCCTACCATATGTTGTTCCTGTTTAATAACCATGCACATTCTTTTACAACTAAGCCATTAAGAAAAAAAATTGAAAATTCTCCATAAAAAAAAAATAAAATAAAAAAATAAAAAAACATTTGATAATTTTATCAAAAAGAATGACAAAAGTTAATATAAGGTTGTTTCTCAAAAGTTCAGACTCTTCTAGTTTTTCCTTTAGAAATCTACGTTCCAATAATAACTACAATGATATCCGTCTACACTTAATAGTTTTTTTTTTTTTTTCTCAGCAAAGGGACGTTTAAAAACGTAAAAGGACTTCCATTCAGAGGTCAACCAGATAACAAGCACATATAACTCAAAATTATTCATCCCTGTAACTGACTTTCTAATAACAGATCCATACAAACATTTGGAAACATAAAAGCACTTCTTGCCTCATCAACAACTATTATGAATTGCTCACCTGAACATAGCAAGCCAATGTAACAAACAAACCAGAAAACCTATGTCCGAAAATAAACAGCTCACGGTGGAAATGAAATTTTGCGAAATCAAAGTGCATTTTTTTCTGTGATAGTATTACCTGCCTTACCTCTGGATGGGGTTCTTCAACTTTAAATTGCTCACCTGACAATTCAATGAAAAAAGTTCAGTAATTATGAATTAAGTGCACAAACTCAGAACAACTAACTTGATTTACTTTTCATTAATTACACAAGCACCAACAACAAAAGATTGTTAAGACGGAGAACATGATCAGACGGGGAAGTATTTCTTGATGCAAACAACGAAAAAGAACATAAAAGCAAACATTTTCACTGAGCAAAAGATAACTAACTACTACGCTATCGAAAGAATGCGAAGGAATAATGAATTTATGAAGATCTTGCCCTGTAACCCAATGACTCCAACTAAGAGGGATTATCAGGACTTGCAACTTGTCATAGCCGGCAAGCTTTCTCCTTTTTTTAATTCGTTTTTATATTTCAAAACAACAACTCTCTTTCTAGATTATGCAAATACTAAAAGCATAAAACATGGCCAGAAGAAGTTGCTGCAGTTCCAACAAGGCAGTATTCGAAGTGTGAAACTGTGTGTGTATGGGAAAGAGGGCGGGTGTTCGTGTTCACGCTTGAGATAGAGAGAGACAGAGCAAAAGAAAGTCCAAACTTAAGACAACCAATCAAACTCAAAAGAAACCAACTTCTACAAATGAAATATTAATGAATTTCCATGAGTCATGCTTTTAGGGAAAGGGTAAAAACATTAAGCTATCCAGATGAAAGCTTGATTAGTTAAAGTGACCAGAAATTCATAACTGGTTTAGTGAGTACAATATGGGATTAACTAAGGAAATTTAATTTTTTTTTTTAAAACACTTAAATTACTTAGTATTTACCTGCTGGTAAAGCGATGTGAAGTGCTTTGCAAGTCGAACTGCAAATTCCTCCACTGAAAGTTCTTCTTTACATTCCTTTGCCTTTACATATACCTGTGTTGCAACTAGGTTAAATCCCAAAGGCGAATAGCAATCAAAATGATGGAAACATAGCAAATTTCCAGTACTGGGAAAGCTAACAAACATAGATGTCTAATTGTCTACATACATTTTTTTCTTTTGTGACAGTAGAACATTGTATTTCGTATCATCGTGTTAACTGGAACTTGAGTCCATAAGCAGTCACGTTAGTTGCTAAGTTCTTTAATCACTCCTGCATTCTTTTCCTTTATGCGTCTTTTATTTTTATCGATTGAACTGAGGAACCAATTTCTTCGCCCGCAGTTTCAACCGATATTTTTGCCATTTGGTGCAAAAATATGAACTTGTAAGTAGTAACATTTCAATAGCTCTAAAATTTTTCAGTACCAAAAATATGAACTTGTAAGAATACGAAATTTGTGAAGAAGCAGAGAAAAAAAACCAGAAAACTAACACCATAGCAGACCAAACCACGACCCTAAAATTCGATTTAACACTAAAACCCCCAATTTCTAATTTAATTTCCCAAATTGAATTTAGTTACAATACCAAGGTCTTCAAATTAAGGCATTAAAGCTTGATTCTGAACTTAGAAAGAAGAAAAATAAAGAATTAAGCTTGATTCTGACCTGGGTCTATACCTGCTGTGCAGTCGGGAGAGGATGAGGAGAGGATGAGGATGAAGGATGAGGAAGAAGTCGATATGAGTGAGAGGGAAGAGAGAGACCGAGTGAGCGAGATGGTGATTCACCTGCGTGAGAGGATGAGGGAGACCGAGTGAGAAGAGAGAGTTCTGGAGACCGAGTGAGAAGAGAGAGTTCGGGTTTATCACAGATAGCGAAAATTTAAACAAAGCGCCTATTTTTAACAAGCGTACCACCAAAATTCTCACACATAGCGCGACGCAGATTTACCTTTCGACGTCGCGCAAAGGGTTTTTGCGCGACGACTACACAGTGACGTCGCACAAGGTATTTTTTTTTAAAAAAAATTGTTATAAAATATACTGAAAATGTGACTTTACTCTCTTCAAATTCAATTTTTTTTACATAAAACCCACAATAATATATTTTTATAACAACTACAATAAATTTAAAGCTACTTAATAAATATACATATTTTTCAATTTCTTAAATGTTATACGTACAAAATAAATAAATTTAAATCTACTTAATATATACCATTGAAATTGATGGGATACGCATTGTACGAAACTAGTTTGAACAATCCAACCGTCAAACTTATTTGTATATACTTCGAGATCGCATACGCCAAAAATTGCAAAAAACAAACATTCAAAGATCAAGTAACGGGACAAAACTTTGCGACAGTTATAAACGAAAAATCATGATTTAACGGTAGTTTTAACTACGATTTTGATGATTTTTTACTACTACACTCCTTGAGCCTATATGAATACAATGAACTAATTCGATCGTCAATTTAGAATATTTACACAAGTGGATACCACAAAATCTTTATGTTATACTTAATGAAAGTATAAATAAACTCTACGTGTTAGTGAATCTATCGTTTTGATGGAATACGCATTCTACGAAGCTAATTTCAATGATCTAACCGTCAAACTTGTTTGTATATGCTTCGAGATCGCATACGAAAAAAATCGCAAAAAACAAACATTCAAAGGTATAGTAACGGAACAAAACTTTTTTACGGTTATAAATGAAAAATCACGATTTAACGGTGGTTTTAACTCCGATTTTGATGATTTTTCACGGCTACACTTATTGATCCTATATGAATACAATAAACTATTTCGATCGTCAATTTAAAATATTTACACTAGTAGATACCACAAATCTTTATGTTATACTTAATGAAAGTATAAATAAACTCTAAGTGTTAGTGAATCTATCGTTTTGATGGGATACGCATTCTACGAAGCTAATTTCAACGATCAAACAGTCAAACTTGTTTGTATATGCTTCGAGATCGCATACGCCAAAAATTGCAAAAAACAAACATTTAGAGGTTGAGTAATAGGACAAAACTTTTCGACGATTATAAACGAAAAATCACGATTTAACGGTAGTTTTAACTCCGATTTGGATGATTTTTTACGGCTACACTTCTTGATCCTATATGAATACAATAAACTATTTCGATCGTCAATTTAAAATATTTACACTAGTGGATACCACAAAATCTTATGTTATACTTATTGAAAGTACAAATAAACTCCAAGTGTTAGTGAATCTATTGTTTTGATGGGATACGCATT
Source organism: Heteromeles arbutifolia (assembly GCA_024362995.1). Lineage (NCBI taxonomy): Eukaryota > Viridiplantae > Streptophyta > Magnoliopsida > Rosales > Rosaceae > Heteromeles > Heteromeles arbutifolia. The sequence goes on from JANCRC010000006.1 coordinate 31,016,614, forward strand.
GTATGAAACTAGTTTAAACGATCCAACCGTCAAACTTGTTTGCATATGCTTCGAGATCACATACGCCAAAAATCGCAAAAAACAAACATGCAGAGATCAAGAAAGGGATAAAACTTTTCGACGGTTATAAACGAAAAATCACAATTTAACGGTAGTTTTAACTCCGATTTTGATAATTTTTTACAGGTACACTCCTGGATCCTATATGAATACAATAAACTAATTCGATCGTCAATTTAAAATATTTACACAAGTGGATACCACAAAATCTTATGTTATACTTAATGAAAGTATAAATAAACGCCAAGTGTTGGTTAATCTATTATTTTGATGGGATACACATTGTACGAAACTAGTTTCAACGATCCAACCGTCAAACTTGTTTGTATATGCTTCGAGATCGCATATGCCAAAAATCGCAAAAAACAAACATTCAGAGATTATGTAACGGGACAAACCTTTTCGACGATTATAAATGAAAAAAATCACGATTTAACGATTATTTTAACTCTGATTTTGATTATTTTTTACAGCTACACTCTTTAACCCTATATGAATACAATGAACTAATTCGATCATAAATTTAAAACATTTACACAAGTGGATACCACAAAAGAAAAAGGCAATGGAAGAAACCAAAAAAAAAAAAAAAAGGACTTTGCGCGACGTAGGTACCACTGCGTTACCATTGATTTTGATGGGATACACATTGTACGAAACTAGTTTCAACGATCCAACCGTCAAACTTGTTTGTATATGCTTCGAGATTGCATACGCCAAAAATCACAAAAAAACAAACATTCAGAGATTATGTAACGGGACAAACCTTTTCGACGATTATAAACGAAAAAGTCACGATTTAACGATTATTTTAACTCTGATTTTGATGATTTTTTACAGCTACACTCTTTAACCCTGTATGAATACAATGAACTAATTCGATCATAAATTTAAAACATTTACATAAGTGGATACCACAAAAGAAAAAGGCAATGAAAGAAACCAAAAAAGAAAAAAAAGGACTTTGCGCGACGTAGTTACCACTGCGTCGCGCACAGCCACTATGTCGCGCAAAGTCTTTTTTTTTTTTTGGCCCTTTTGCTTTATAAGTGCAAAATAAATAAATGAAAATGTACTTAGTAAATACATATACCATTGATTTTGATGGGATACACATTGTACGAAACTAGTTTCAACGATCCAACCGTCAAACTTGTTTGTATATGCTTCAAGATCGCGTACGTCAAAAATCGCAAAAAACAAACATTCAGAGATTATGTAACGGGACAAACCTTTTCTACTATTATAAACGAAAAAATCACAATTTAACGAAAAAAAGGACTTTGCGCGACGTAGGTACCACTGCGTCGCGCAAAACGGATTTGCGCGACTCAGTTGTACCTACGTCGCGCAAAGTCCTTTTTTTTTTCCCCTTTTGCTTATAAGTACAAAATAAATAAATGAAAATGTACTTAGTAAATACATATACCATTGATTTTGATGGGAAATGCATTGTATGAAACTAGTTTGAACAGTCCAACTGTCAAACTTGTTTGTATATGTTTCGACATCGTATACGCTACAAAGCGCAAAACACAAACATTCAGAGATCAAGTAACGGGACAAAACTTTTCGACGGTTATAAACGAAAAATCACGATTTAACGGTTATTTTAACTCTGATTTTGATGATTTTTTATAGCTACACTCTTTAACCCTATATGAATACAATGAACTAATTTGATCATCAATTTAAAACATTTACACAAGTGAATACCACAAAAGAAAAAGCCAATGCAAGAACCCAAAAAAAAAAAAGGACTTTGCGCGACGTAGGTATCACTGCGTCGTGCAAAAATTCTTTGCGCGACGTAGTTGTACCTACGTCGCGCAAAGTCCTTTTTTTTTTATTTTTTTTTTAGCTCTTTTGCTTATAAGTACAAAATAAATAAATGAAAATGTAATTAATGAATACATATACCATTGATTTTGATGGGAAACGCATTGTACAAAACTAGTTTGAACGATCCAACCGTCAAACTTGTTTGTATATGCTTCGAGATCGTATACACCAAAAAGCGCAAAAAAAAACATTCAGAGATCAAGTAACGGGACAAAACTTTTTTATAGTTATAAACGAAAAATCACGATTTAACGGTTATTTTAACTCTAATTTTGATGATTTTTTTTTCAGGTACACTCTTTAACCCTATATGAATACAATGTACTAATTCGATCATCAATTTAAAACATTTACACAAGTGGATACCACAAAAGAAAAAGCAATGCAAGAACCCAAAAAAAAAAAAAGACTTTGAGCGACGTAGTGGTACCTACGTCGCGCAAAGTTTTTTTTTTTTTTTTTTTTTTTTGCCCTTTTGCTTATAAGTACAAAATAAATAAATGAAAAAAAAAATCCTGTTTTGTCTTCTTATTGCTATTTGTCCATTTTCACAAAGCAACGTGCTGCTAAATAGTTGTAGCTTGATTAACTCTGAGTTCCATTTCATATCAAGTAGTTTCTACTCCAGCTCATCGAACCAATCTAAGCTAAAAAAAAACTATTTTTTCTTCTTTTTCAACTGAGCAAGGTGGAAAATTCAAATTTGAATGGTTGCTCTCTTGCCTCTTCACTGGGTTTTGAAGCTAGTAAACCTTTCAAAGCTCGTATTTTCACAAGTAATCAAATGAAAAAATAATTAATAAAAAATTTAAGCTCCAATTGTACATTATTCAGACAAATGAAAACAATCATACCAACTTTGCGCGACGTACATACATGTACGTCGCGCAAAGTTGTCAAAAAAACGGTACAACATTGTTTGGTTGGCGCCAAGATCTTGCGCGACGCACAAAACATCACGCAAACTCCCTTTGCGCGACGGCACTTTGAGCGACGAAGGCTGGCGTCGCGCAAAGCTGTTTTGCGCGACGTAGAAACTTCTGCGTCGCGCAAATCTGTTTTGCGCCATCCTTCGTCGCGCAAAGTGCTGTCGCGCAAAGGGAGTTTGCGCGACGTTTTGTGTTTTGGGTCACGCAAACATACTTTGCGCGACGAAATTTACTCTGTCGCGCAAGATTCCGTCGCGCAAACATGTTTTTCTACTAGTGTCTACCAACAAGGACTCAAAAATCCTTATTGACCGAGACTTGGATAAATAACCAGTCGATCTCAAAGCAGTGCTGTTTATCCAAACTGAAGGTGCTATTTGGTCGACTGATTCAACGGTTCTAGTGCTATTTATCCAAACTGAAGATGTGTTGGCGGGAAGAAAGGGGAAGAAGATAAAATTTCAGAGTTGTCGAGAAGCTTTGCGCAGGGCAATTTGTGTGTTGATTTAGAGGGGGCTCTTCTCGTCGTGGTACGTCTTGTATTTATAAAGCTTGTATGTTTGATGACAACATTGTATAATTGCATTTCAAGAAGTACGAAACCTGCCAATAATATTCTTAAGAATATCCTTTAATAACCCCACGAATTACCATTTAGACTCGGTTTGTTGAAATCACGCCATTTGGGCGTAGTTTGTGGCCACGTGCATGCAATCCAATCTTTATTTTCAATTTCCACCCTTTGCATGCAATCCCATCTTCAAATTAGTCGTTGGACTTGATAATCATCCTGCCATACTCTGACTCCATTCATGATAGTCATGTTATCTTTCCACGAGATTGCGGGAGTATTAAACCACACAGCATTGTATCAAATCCCCACGATTTTATCACCCAACTATGCTCTAGATAATTCAATATATTATTAAGAGATAATTATTATGATAAAAATCACAATATTATTCCCTAATAATAACTAAAATTATCCTAACTCAGTCACCTAACGGTTTAGAACTTCATTCACTCAATAGCCTCGATCGTTCGGGCAGATTGTGTAATCACCAAACTTACGGTACATAATTACATGGGAAGTAGTCTCCCAACCCTCCACATGTATACATGTGCCGACTAGAGAATTGCAAATGAATTGCAATTCTTCTTCTTACCATTGGTTATTATATAGCCATTCTTATTTAATATTATCCCACGCAAAGAAACCTATTTCCAAACAAACGCTAGGATATTGATCATACTCAGTCTAGATAAATTGATATATTATTAAAAGATAATATCATGATTAAAACTACAATATATCATTCAATAATAATTATCTTAACTATGTTGCCATCCAACGGGTGAGAGCTATGATCACTCAACGGCCATAATTGCACGGGCCGGTGATGTAATTTTGGGTCCAAACACCTCCCTATAAAGAGAATTTCACACATGCGAGGAGAGATTTTTCTTTTATGATGACAAACTTCTCTTACATAAATAATCCGAAAATCTTACAATTGTACAAAATAAATGAAATAAATATCTCGTCTAACACAAACTCAGCTCATCTAGTATATATCTTACCAAGTAAATCATTAGTAAAATAAAATGGTGAGCAAGTATAATATGTTATATGTTAGTCAAGCAATGCCTTTTTACACACTCTAAAAAATAGTATAATATCAAAAGCTTTATCACATATCATGTCATATCACATCGTCCATTCACCTGATAGTTATCCTTTATAAATGTAACTCACCATGCGACTCCTATATTGACCATTCTGCCCTAATGTCCATCTATGCTATACGCTTATTCCTCGGATATCCCAATACTGAATTCTCATGCTCAATGAACATTCTCAAACTATTCCACATATCACCATATAAAATAACTCTGAAAGAAATTAACGAAATAAACATGCTTGACTTGTAATAAAGAGATATCTGTAAATAAAAAAAATCTCATGATGCTTCATGATTTTTATATTATAAAAGAATAAAAAAATTTACAACACATTACACAAATCAATAGCTAAAACCTCGACCAAACAAACTCCCCTAATAATCTCCAAACATCAAACTTTAGCTCCTTCCTTTTCTCTCTCTCTTTCTTCTCCTCCTCACTTTCTATTTTCTCGACCTAAAGCTCTCACTGCATGCACTGCACGTGGACTTGAAAAAGATGGAGCATTGCTTCTATTTATAGTAAAATGTGGCGGCCAACCATGTACTCTAATTCGATGGTTTGGAAGCAAGAGATCAAGCCCAATGAGCTATCTCAATTTTAGCTAAGATTGCTAGGTGAAATGTGTCAGGAGGAAAGATATAAAGTTGGATTATAGAGGTAATAATCACCTATGTAATTAAGGTTGGCTCCAAATCATGCCACATCCTACTAATAATAGAATTCAAATATCCTATTCGGAAATGGCAAGATTTTTGGCACAAGAAGAAGAAGTTGACCCGTAACATCTTGACTTGGTTTTGATTTCTCTATTTTTTTTTCTAAGAATACCGAGTCGAGCTCTTTCTCGGACACCTCTACTAAGAAAGACGTGCACTTCTTAAAATATCCCATATATGTAGGTGGGAACAAAGAAAATGGTAAAGATTTATCCCTACAGGAGCAAGAGTTATGTGGCCTTATCATTGATTGACAACAACGCTTAAATTTGTTATCACAAACTTAACACGTGTCAGTTAATTATAAAAACCACAGAAAAACCACAAACAAAATAAGTGCAGAAGATTTAATCTCGACTTGTTCACACGACATTACCCTACTTGCGCATCCTTTCACATTTGCATAAATTCCAAACCGACCCAAGTTCACTTACGGCCCACTTTTTCTTCAAGTTGGGCTGATGAGTAAAACCCCAAGTCTAATGACGGCCCATAACCCAACATAAAAATGCTCAATCCTCTGAAGAATGCTTCGGACACGTAACTCAACCAGGGTTTAAACACAGCCACACAATTAATTTTGTGCGGTCAACATAACAGCTCCACTTACCAACCAACAGTCCAGATTAATCCTCCCAATCGCATCCGACGATTCGCGGTGGCTCACAAAGAGCAGGGGTTACTGGGTTAGGGCGCTTTCTCCGTCTCTCGCGATCCCTTCGTTTAATCAGATCGAGTTCTGTTTCAATCGGTGAATTTAGGGCTAGGGTTTTGAATTGTATGGAGATGGATTATGTGTCGGAGTTCCCTCTTTCGCACATTGATCGGCGTCCAAGAAAGCGCCCCATGTTTACTGGGGACCCCCCTCAGCCTCACCCAAAGCAGGCCGGTCATGAGATTTTGAAGGCCTGTGCAAGATTCAAACGAAAGCCCTTGCGTAGTCTAAAATTTTGGTTGCTATATTTTCTTTTATATTTTTTATTTTTTATTTTGGGTAAATTGATATAACACAAAAGAAAATAAATAAATAAAAATGAAGCATAGTGTGGTGGTCATGTACCTATCAACATTCTCTATGTTTTTTGTTAAAATCTCCATACATTTTAAATACAAAAATCGTGGTGATATGACCATGTACCTATCATATCACCGTATAAATACCATAATAAAAACCATTCATGCTCTTTTTATCATATAGAGTTCATCTCAAAAAAAATTTATATGTTAAACGAATCACTGGTTATGATATTAGTAGCATCTTATAATGAACCTTTTTCATTGCATTTTTCGTCATGCCCTAAAGTGAGGATGATTCTCACTCCCCCTCTCCCGTTGATTGCCATTAGATTGGTTAAAATTTTAAGATTCATGTCTTAAACAATTAAACCAACTTAATCTAACAATATAGGTGTAGTTGTACTATAATTTTCTTTTTGATATGGATGACTCAACAGTCTTGAAATGGAATGGAAAATAGATGACTTTTAAACAGTGACAAAAAAATAAACGATTCTAATTATGAAATGTATTCTATTAAGGGCTCGTTTGCTAATCCGTAATTAGATTGAGAGAAATTGAATTGAGGAGGAATTGGATTGATGAGGAATTGGATTGAGGTGGAATCAGAATCAAATTCCTGTTAAACATGTTTACTAAAATTGGCTGGAATCGGAGTATGAATGATATTGATTTATATAAATTGTTTACTAATTCACATGAATCCGATTGAAAATTAATGTGATTACTAAAATACCCCTATTGTAACTAATTTATTTTATATCTAATTATTTTTAGTAAAATTTTTATTCTTTCATTACTCATTACTAGTTACCAACATAAAACAAACTCCAAAAAAAAAGTTCACTTCCTGTCCTCTCTCCTAAAATTTCCCAGGCACCTCTCTCTCTTCCCTTATCTTCCCCATCTCTCTGCTACCATGCCAATCCATCCATTTCTAAAATTTCCCATGCACCTCTCTCTCTTCCCCTATCTTCCCCATCTCTCTGGTGACCCACCCTTTTCTAAAATTCTCCAGGCATCTCTCTCTCGTCCCCATCTCTTCCCCATCTTTCTCTACTGTCGACCCACCCCTGATCGCGAGACCACCATCTTCCCTGTTCTTTGGTCTTCGTCAGGAACGCGAGCCTTGTCAAGCAAGGGCTTGAAGGCAGCACCTATGGCCAACCATCACCATCGCAAGGGCTGCAAACACCGACATTGTTCTCATCTTTGGAGTTTGAGGGTATTACCGGTATAAAGTTTGGATTCCTGATGAAAACCATTTCTAGGAATCCAAATACCTCTTTCTACTCGAGAATCGGACTCCGGCCATTTCAGGAGTTGAATTCCTGATTTTATGCGGGTCCCACAATTATTTTGATTCCTGATGGTTTGGTAAACACTTGAATGGTTTGGGGATATGTGCAATTCCGGTTCCCACCATTCCATTCTCCTTTGGTAAACATGCCATAAATTATATCATATAAGGAATGGGGGCTTTTAAAAATTATATCAGATTTAATAATTTTAATTTATTATGATATTCCTAACTACAAATTTATTAGCAAAATTATCTTGTATAATGAAAGAAATTAAAATACAAATATTTAAAAATAGAAAAAATAGTGTAGCTCAAAAATCCCAAAATAGTTACCTCGCACATGCCCTATATGAAAGAAACATGGCTGGAAAGAAAAAAAAAACAAATATGAGAAAGAAAGGAGTCGAACCCGTGCACTACCACATGCAGGTACCAACACTTGACAACCATGCTAGGTAAACATCTATAAACTAATTCCCAGCTTTTATATATATAGAATATTAAGGAGGATTTTAGAATTTGGGGGCCCTAGTAAATCGGGGACCCTGTGCGGTCGCACTCCTCGCACCCCCTCAAGGCCGGCCCTGACCCAAATGTACAATTTTTACCCTTCATTTCATCAAATTTCTCAAAATTGTGGCATTTTTTCGTTTACCTATGCTTTAATTTGTTTATTTTTCTTTAAAATCAGCTTTTCAATTTTGAATTTATCCCAATTTACCTTCTTTTGTGTGGTAAATTAAATTGGGTAGGAAGTAATGTTAAAACCTTAGGTAATTTGAAGGTAGAAAATAGAAATGATTTCATTTTCCAAATTTCATGATCTGTTGGTGTTCAGAAAATTTTGATATTGTCCAAAATATTGCCTTGGATATCAAATTATATTTCTTGAGGAAATTCAATTGTATATTAATAGTATATATAAATAATTTGGAAGAATTTAATAGCTTAATTGTTAATATTTTGATGACCCGGTAGATATATCGTAGGTGAGGCATATAGAAGCTGGATATGTTCATTATTCGGGTGTTACGTGTATGTGTAGAATTATCAGAGAAATGGACCATACGGTCAACATTTCAACAACACTGATGTTGTCCACAACTTGGTAATTACCACCTGTACAATCCGTCAGGTGTGAGGTTTTATCACAAAAGACATTGATATTAGTTGGAGTGGGGTTAGAATATTTAAACTCTTTTTTTCTCATTGATATGGTTGATGTGGGACATTTCAACACGCTCCCTCACGTGAGACCCAATTAGTGGGTCACACATGAGATATCCACACATCAACAACCACAATCACATGGAGCCAAGGGGACTCACCCTACATGCGGGGTCAAGGGACCCACATCATTGCGTGGGGCCAAGAGGACCCACCCATCACGTGGCAGTACAGTACAAGTCTGCTTCCTGGCTCTGATACCATGTAGAATTATTAGAGAGATGGGTCATACGGCCCACATTCCAACAATACCAATTTGTCCCCAACTTGGTAATTACCACTTGCACAATCCGTTAGGTGTGATGTTTTATCACAAAATGTCTTGGTATTAGTTGGAGTGGGATTAGGGTATTTAAACTCTTCTTTTCTTATTGATATGGTTGATGTGGACATTTCAACAGTATGATGTATTTAATCTGCATACGTTGATTTTATCTTTGGTTGATTAGAAAAGACAAGGGAAAATGTTAGAAATGAATGATAGATGGGTAACGGGTGAAGTTTTTGTATTAATGTTTGTTTAGTGGAGTATGAATGTAGGCTCAGTCAGGAATATATTATGAGCAAGATGTTGGAAGTGGTACAAGCTTGGGACCTACGAGAGTACTCCCAGATCGTCCTAGTCTTTTTGTAAAGGGGTTGATTCAAAAAGGATCTTCCCCGCGGCGAGATGATGACAAAGATGGAGAGCATTTAACATCTCGTTGTAATTACGTTCATTCGTCATTGAAAAGTGTTTTCTTTTACATTCTTCATGTGTCCTTTCAATGTTGTATTTTAAACTTTCACAATCTAATAAATAACACTGATGTACATCCAATTTTTTAATTTTTTTTTTTTTTTTTTTGCTCAATGGTATACTTCCAATGAATTTTTATATAAAGAAAATCTACTTACACGTAAAAACTTCTAGGACCATATCTTTGAACTTTAGGGTGGTTCAAAAATTTAAAATACATATCTAAAGTGTTGAAAGTTTTCTTTTTAGTTCATTTTTTTCGTTACGGTGTGCATGTCAAAATAACCACTGGTTGGAAAAATATGATATTTTAACACGATCAAGCCAATTGACTCACGAACGTCCTTCAACTAGAATTACTCCAAAATTCGTCCATTTGGTCCTGTTTTGCTCCAGAGGAAGTCGAAAGTCCTATATTGAAAATACAATTCAAAGTATCAAAATTCTTCCAAAATAATAACCAAAATATACTAAGAATATGGTTAAATATATAGTATAAAATCTACTCATCATTATGTTGGATGAGAAGAGGGGAAAAAGAAAAGGACAGAAGAGAATGCATGACGTAAAAGAAGGGAGAGGGAGAGTTAAAAAGAGAAGGAAAATGTTAGGGAGATTATGTTTTTAGAATTTATTTGTAAGACCATATGAAATGGCAGTTGATGGTTGATTTCATTCTCTAATAGTTTTAAAAAAAAACAATTAACCGTTTCATTCTCTAGCAACCCCACCCCACCACCTTACCAACTAAAAAATTTGTCCGATAAAAAGTCTTTATTTAACGAAATATGGTTTGTCAGGCAAGTTTTTGTAAGGCAAACCACATTTTCTGATAGTGTGCAAATATTATCCTTTTATTGATCACCATGCAGAGCATGCACCGTGACTCTCCATTTATGGAAAGTACAGAGAGTAATGTTTCAGCTGCAGAAACTGGAAAGCTCCCAATCTTGCAGTCCACTTGCTGAAACCTGTGTTATGAGTCTCGTGGCATCCTCTTCACTTGTAAGTGAGAAATCTTAGATTCGATTCTTGTTAAAAGATAAATTTGAACTATATTATTGCTAGCCAATTATGAGGTTAAGCCACCCATTTTTCTTAGTGTAGATAATATATCGTTTGTTAAAAAAAAATAAAATATATATATATATATAGGGTGAAGTGCCGATTTAGTCCCTGAATTATCACCTCAGTGAAAATTAGGTCCCTGAATTATTTTTTCGGTAAAATAAGTCCTTAAATTCATTAAAATTGCTAATTTCATCCCTACTATTCTATTCAAAGCTATTTTATCCAATTTTTCATCAACTTAAGTCACTTGATACACTTTAGAGTGTAATACCATCATTTTCTCGTCTATAAGTGCTTAATATTTCATATAGGTTGCGAATTTAATGTCTAATTTACCCTCAAAAGTTAACTTACATTATTTCTTTACGAAAAATTACCAATTTCTCCTCCAAAGTTAACTCCATACATTATTTCTTTATGAAAAACTACAAATCTACCCTCCAATGTGTATCACATGCAGGTAACGTGACTTAAATTGACGGAAAATTGAATATAGTAACTTCGAATATAACTTTAGGGATGTAATTGGCAGATTTTTATAATTCAGGGACTAATTTTTCTGAAAAAATAATTTAGGGACCTAATTTTCGCTAAGGTGATAATTCAGGGACTAAATTGGCAGTTTACCCATATATATATATATATAGATATATAATAACACTATCCTGCTCCTCCATGCCCTATTTTAAGCTTTTTCCTTTATGACAAAGAAATCCCCCTGAGTCATGCATCACATAATTCAACGGTTACATACCTGCTCCTCCATGCCTATTTTAAGCTTTTTCCTTTATGACAAAGAAATTCCCCTCAATTATGCATCACATAATTCAACGGTTACATACCCTGCTCCTCCATGCCTATTTTAAGCTTTTTCCTTTATGACAAAGAAATCCCCCTCAATTATGCATCACATAATTCAATGGTTACATACCGCTTTAATATCAATCATTACCCAGCGTAAAATCAAAAGGGTAATGCTAGAGAGACTAAATTTGAAGATTAAATTTGCAAACTAAATTATGTGTCACCAATAGGAATGAGCACGTTTATCAATGTTTAAGTGATAAATCAATCATCAACTTCCATGTCCTTTAGTTTTTAAAACTTTATCTACAAATTTAGCCTTTGTAGCATTACCCAAAATAAAAAACACCATCTCAATTAATGTGTCAGACCTCCCTATAAAGAGAATTTCATGCATGCGAGGAGAGATTTTTCTTTTATGACGACAAACTTCTCTTACATAAATAATGCGAGAATCTTACAATTGTACAAAATAAATGAAATAAATATTTCGTCTAACACAAACTCAGCTCATCTTGTATATGTCTTACCAAGTAAATCATTAGTAAAATAAAATGGTGAGCAAGTATAATATGTTATATGTCAGTCAAGCAATGCCTTTTTACACACTCTAGAAAATAATATAATATCAAAAGTTTTATCACATATCATGTCATATCACATCGTCCATTCACCTATTAGTTATTCTTTATAAATGTAACTCACCACGCGACTCCTATATTGACCATTCTGCCCTAATGTTCATATGTGCCATACACTTATTCCTCGGACATCCCAATACTGAATTCTCATGCTCCATGAACAATCTCAAACTATTCCACATATCACCATATAAAATAACTCTGAAAGAAATTAACGAAATAAAAATGCTTGACTTGTATAAAAGAGATATTTGTAAATAAAATAAAAATCTCATAATGCTTCATGGTTTTTATATTATAAAAAAATAAAAAAATTTACAACACAGTACATAAATCAATAGCTAAAATCTCCACAAAACCCAAGTCTAATGACGGCCCATAATCATTTTCCAAATTTCATGATCTGTTGGTGTTCAGAAAATTTTGATATTGTCGAAAATATTGCCTTGGGTATCAAATTATATTTCTAGAGGAAATTCAATTTTATATTAATAGTATATATAAATAATTTGGAAGAATTGAATAACTTAATTGTTAATATTTTGATGGCCCGGTAGATATATCGTAGGTGAGGCATATAGAAGCTGGATATGTTCATTATTCGGGTGTTACGTGTATGATGTATTTAATCTGCATACATTGATTTTATCTTTTGGTTGATTAGAAAAGATAAGGGAAAATGTTAGAAATGAATGATAGATGGGTAACGGGTGAAGTTTTTGTTTTAATGTTTGTTTAGTGGACTACGAATAAATGGCTGTGTGTAGGCTCAGTCAGGAATATATTATGAGCAAGATGTTGGAAGTGGGACAAGCTTCGGACCTACGAGAGTACTCCCAGATCGTCCTAGTCTTTTTGTAAAGGGTTTGACTCAAAAAGGTTCTTCCCCGCGCCGAGATGATGACAAAGATGGACATTACATGTTTGTGCTTGGAGAAAATTTAACATCTCGTTTTAATTACGTTCATTCATCATTGAAGAGTTTTTTCTTTTACATTTTTCATGTGTTTTTTCAATGCTGTATTTTAAACTTTCACAATCTAATAAATAACACTAATGTACATCGAACTTTTAAATTTTTTTTATTTTTTTTATTTTTTATTTTTTTGCTCAATGGTTTACTTCCAATGAATTTTTATATAAAGAAAATCTACTTACACGTAAAAACTTCTAGGACCTTATCTTTGGACTTTAGGGTAGTTCAAAATTTTAAAATACATATCTAAAGTGTTGAAAGTTTTCTTTTTAGTTCATTTTTTTCGTTAAGGTGTGCATGTCAAAATAATTTAGTCAGAGTAGTACAGAATATTTGTTTTCATTTAACACACACACAACATGGTTGTTTGTTGATATTTTGGTTTGTAAAATATTTGTAGTTTTCTGCTCAAACTATTGTTTCTGTACTTGCAGATAAGATCCACAGAAAAATTGTTGAAGGTTAGGTTTTCACTGGATTTGGACCTATGTCTAGATGGGTTCATGTACCTTTGATCTGTCTTCTCATATTTCTGCTCTTTGCATTGTGTAGGAAGGTCAGGTTTTGCAATGCTGGGATAGGGAAACAAAAGAAATGGTAGCTATAAAAGTTGTCAGGAGTATCAAGAAATACCGTGAAGCAGCAATGATTGAAGTTGATGTGCTACAGTTGCTTGGGAAGTATGACAGAAATGGAAGTCGGTGAGTATACTTTTCCTGTCATGGTTATTTCTTTTGCTTCTTAGCAGTTGTAAACTGAAATTTGGGTCATTGTTAAGTGGCTTTATTCTTTGCAGTTGTGTACAAATACGGAACTGGTTTGACTATCGTAACCATATATGTATAGTAAGTATATGCTTGATTTTTGATAAAAATGATTCCCCAACTTCACCAATATTTTGGGGGTTATGACATTTTTGAATTTAAATGGTCTTAACAGGTATTTGAGAGCTTGGACCAAACTTAATATGATTTCCTCCGGAAAAATAATTATCGCGCATTCCGGGTTGACCTTGTCCGCGAACTTGGCAGGCAACTGTTGGAATGTGTAGCATGTGTGTAGTTGGACTTCTGTTGTTTCTCTTATCTCATTCAAAGTTTATAGAGGCAGTTGTAGTATTCCATAAGTTTTTACCTTTCCTTCTTAAAAATTTACTGGTAGTTTCTGCTTTTTTCTTTTGAGTAAAGCTTATTCGCATGACATGTATGAATATCTTCTGAGCATCTTTTCTTGTGCTGGACAATGAATTTAAAGTGAACACTAAAAGTTCTTATGTTTTCTGTGGCATGTAATTCTTGCAGTCATGCATGATATGGGTCTCATCCATACCGACCTGAAGCCTGAGAACATACTTTTTGTTTCTTCAGAATACATTAAAGTACCTGACTACGAGGTATTTCTTCCTGTAATTATAGTTATACTGTTCCGCAGTTTGTTTTTTTTTTTTTTTTTACTTTTTTCTTGTTGCCCCTTCAGATGAGACAGTTCACTTATTCTCTTTGCCTCTGACCTGCATCCAGTTCACTTATTGAAAATTGTCATTTTCATTTATTGCTTGGCTGTCACAGTTTACATCCCGGCCACCAAAAGATGGAACTGGATATAAAAGGTTGCCAAAGTCTAGCGCTATCAAGGTTATTGATTTTGGTAGCACAGCCTATGAGCATCAAGAGCACAACTACATTGTGTCAACAAGGCACTACCCGGCACCCGAGGTTATTCTGGGTATGCTAATACTAATTGCAAATCACTTTCATTTTGAATATTTGCTATCAATTTATATTTGAACATTCATAAGATTGTTAATATTTACAGGACTTGGATGGAGTTATCCATGTGACATTGGAGTGTTGGTTGCATCTTGGTAGAGTTCTGTTCGGTATGTCTCTGAATTATATTGGTCCATCAGTCTGCCAGATTTCTGGATGAGAAAAAAATGTATAAAAGTTCTGAGAAATTAAAGAATAAAATTCTTTACAGGGTCCAATGCCATAGCACATGTTGAAAAGAGCAGAGTATGTGCTTTCCTTAGGAATTTGATCGTATTTTAAGGTTCAGATCACTTTTGTTCGCCTATACTGTCTCCTTTGCCACTTCTGTATTCTGGGTTCAGCCGTCATACTGAGAAGTATGTGAGACGGGGTAGATTGGATTGGCCAGAAGGTGCAACTTCTCGAGAAAGTATTAAAGCCGTTTTAAAGCTCCATTGTCTCCAGGTGTACGGAATACCGTACTTTTACTCTTCTTCTGTTTTGGAACACGTTCAGAAACATTGTTCAGAAACATTTTTACGGAGAATTAGCTTATTGAAGAGCGGGGTTTGCTTGCTTTCCTAAATTTCATTTCTTGGCATACACAAACATGAAGGGGCTCGATGGGAACCCTGGATTTCTGTAATTTCACTATCTGCGGGAAAGCTTATGTAAATATCCTGTTCTGATAAGTTTCTCCTTGTTCGATTTTGTACCGTGAAAATGAAATGTAACATGTTTTCCGATACATTGTGTCGGATATAGTAAGGTGTAATGCATTTTCTGAACAAGTTTAGCCTTCGCCGTGTATGTGTTTGTTTATATTTTCTCAGGAAGATGATCATATGGCTGTTCCAGACATGCAACTGAATAATAACTATTAATGTGCTAGCATGTTTCACGTATTGCAGTAAATTTTATTCTTGTCTCATAGATTGTCAAAAAGTTGGTCTGGTTTTATTTTCTGCTGCTTGAGAACTTACAGTGCATTACAGGAAAGATCAACTCCGACGCGTTTGAGGCTACTTCTGTTCATAAGCTATTTGGGTAGAAGTTTCACATATCAAATGGATTAAGGGCCAGTTTGTGATTGAAAAAAGTGTTTTTTTTGTTCTTTAATAATAATCAGTTGTATAAAAAAGTAGTTGTGCGTTGATAAATTGCATTTTTAAAAGTGACTATGAAATATAGTGAAAAAACGTTTAGTAAATTTTAATGCAAAATTATGTAGATAATGACCGAATGGACATCGTCTCCAGGTGTACGGAATACTGTACTTTAGCCAAAATCTTCATGAAATCTGTTAACTGATTATTCTTAGCTTTAGGCTTTAACCTTTAGGGACATGGCATTGGGGGCACATAAACACGTTTTGAATTTTCTATAGTTTCTACATCAGGTACTGTAGTTTTTTCGGATCTATCCAGTGGCTGCATAGGTGTTGCCCGCAAATTTTTTGTACTGTTTTATGCATTTTCTGCATCTCAGTTTGCATAACTTTTACCACAATGCAATATTCTGACAACATTACAATATGTGTTTCCACGTGGATTTGGGACAGTTTGGCTGTGAAATTTTCCTTGTTCTCTGCCCGAACACTGAAGTGCAATCTGCCCCATTTTCTGTTGTAAATCTTTCTAGTTGCTTGCATGTTCTGAAGATTTTGATTGGTTGCATCAAAACTTGCCCGAGTGTGTTCTGCCAATTTCTCAATTGCGACCTCCTAAGATGCTTTAGCTGGTGTAGCAGGTTGCTGATGACTGTTGAAATTGTGGTTTAGCATGTTGGTCTTTATCCCACTTAAGGTTTGGGTGATCTCTTCATCCAGTGTTCTAAAAATTTGAATACGGATCATTCATAGGCCTCTAATAATTATTAAATGCATTATCTTGTTCCGTATACGCGTCCCTATGTAGGCAGCCTATGAAATCATGTGTTGTGATGCCATAAATGGTACAAGCTGCTGCAGTAGGCTATTGGACAGCAACATGCTGCACAGGTGCTGTCATTCTTTGTAAAAGCATATCAAATTTGGCATCAAAATTTTCTAACTTTTTCTCCGTCTTTTCTATTTGTGCAGATACATGTGGAGATCCACTGGACATCTCAAAAATGCCCCTGGTCTGAGATAGATCAATTGCCCATTGTTGAGATTCTGTTGCGATTTTCTCAAATAATTGATACGCTTGCAGAGCATGTTTGTCTGAATACGTTCCTCCACAAGAAGCATTTACAAAAGTCTTAGTTGCCAAATTTAGCCCTCTGTAACATAAATTCATTTGAGTGTCACCATTAATACCTGAATGCGGACATTTCCTGAGCAAATCCTTGTAACGTTCCCATGCTTCATGAATTGCTTCATTAGGTTTTTGGGCAAGTGATAAATTTGAGTACTCATATTAAGCGTCTTTGATGCTGGGTAATACTTGCTTAAAAACACGGCACTGAGTTAGGTCCATGAAGTAATGCTTTCGGATGGAAGTGTGAGTAACAATCTCATTGCCCTATCCTTCAAAGTGTAAGGAAAAAATCTGAGTTTGATAGATTCGGCTGAAAATCGTTTTACCAAGATATTTCTGCATCCCATCAGAAATTCAGTAAGATGCATGTTAGGATCATCAGTTGATAAACCGTGAAAAGAAGGTAAAATCTCCAACATGTGATGCCGAATTTCAAATGTAGACCCTTCCTCAACATCAGGATAACTAATGCAACTAGGTACCTCGGTGGCATGAGCTACCAATGACTCCCTCAGCAGTTGTCCCGCTGTTGGTAGAACAAAAGCCATAGCCTCTTCGCTGTCCAAAAACCCAGTAAATAGATTATGCAAAATTATTCCCTGCAGCGAGGGTTCCCACTGCAGATTCTACTCTCTACGTCTCTATCTAGCTATTCGTTCAGGTTCTAGATCAAAATCTGTCAGTTGCTATTTTTGTGATCTGGTACAGACTATGCAATGCTCACAATCTGCAGGTTTGTACCATACTTGACCAATCCCGAAACTACTAAGCACTGGTCAATATTATACCGTCAAAGATCCAGAAGAGTTTCCCTCCAACCAGGAGGCCAATCACAGCACGACACGTGTCGACATCGGATGCCAATAACAACGCTACATGTGTCAACATCAGAAGCCAATCACAATGCGACATGTCACAGCACGACACGTGTCAACATCAGAAGCCCTTCACAATTAATAAGAACTCCTCTACTCCATGGACGTAGCCAATCTGGGTGAACCACGTACATCCTATGTTTGCTTCCCTGTCTTTGTCCATTTACATACTTATCCACACTAGTGACCGGAGTAACCAAGCGAAGATCACAAACTGGAAACTTTCTGTTGTACCAAAGTCCTCACTGATTTTGTGCATCAACACTGTAGAAATAAATAAAAAAATGAAAATTAATTTTTTTTATTATAAATATATACGGGAATAATTAATTGAGAATATGATAAACAAAAATCTATTTAAAATCAATCCCTGGCAGCGACGCCAATTTGTTGATATGATTTTTACCACCTGCGCATAAATAGTTAAAAAAACCTAAAATACTTGAAAGAGAAACAAAATTATCATGGTATAGTTGGCTCAAGTAAAGTCGTTCTCCACAGTGATTAATTTAAATAAATTTACGCAAACCAAATCTCAACTAATTAATAAGAACAAAGTTTTGGAAAAAGGTGATTTAGTGACCTAAATTAAGAAAAACGAATTCAAGTAAAAGGTTAACTAAAATCTACAAATTTAAAGAAAGAGAAAGAAACAATTTTTTAGAATTCAAAATGAGAAAGCACTAGGGTTCCGCGGTTATCTTAACAATCATATGTAGTTCTTCCAATTACTTATGAATTACACATGCATATTTTGAAGACTAGGTTTTCCTAATATATATCCTACTAGGAACCTCTAACATAGAACGTATATTTAACATGCAAACCGTCCGTGGTGTCCAGATAGAATGTGAACATGCAAGACTCATTAAGTTTTGTAAAAACCTTTTGAAAAACCATATAACCCTTAAGACGTGTCGTTTGTAACAGCCCGTCCCGAAGATTTCGTACGATGGATGTGAAATGACGAAAATGCCCTTGGACGTTAATTAAGGTACGTGTGTGAATCTAAGTTTGGGAGTGTTTGGTTGGTGGTATTTGGACCACACACACACACACATATTCACACACTCTTTCTCTCTCTCACTCCCGCACTCTCTCTCTATCTCTCAGACTCTCTCTCTCCCTCTCTCCCTCTCGGCTTTTGTACGGACACACCCATAACCCTTGCAAACTTAAAAGATCGAAGGTGTGAAGTACCCCATTGTGTTCCTGAGGTCCAGACGAACACATTGGAACCCATTTCAGGTAAGGATACCTTCGAAAACCTTAGTTCTCATAACCTCCAATTTGTGCACTATTCATGCTCACGTAAAATGTTGTGTTTTTGGAGATTCTAAGTTCATAGGAAGTTTAAGGAGGTCCTTACGAAGCTCGGAGTGCTTCGTTGGAAGAATTTGGACGTCGAAATCGCGAGATCGAGGAGTTTCCTTTTGGCCGGAATTATCGAGGCTTTTTCCAGCGAATCCCCGACGAGTTGGGGGTCGAGTCAGGTATGGTTGTGTTCATCTTTGTGAGATCTTCATTTTGGTATAAAGTATGTAGAAAATGGTGCAAAAATTAAGGAGAAACCATAGTTGGAAATTTTTCCAGAAACCGGCGACTCGCCGGAGAAGACAGGGAATATTCTGTCAGTCTTGATAGAATATGCTGACGCCATCAGTCATCTTTAACTGTTACCGTTGGCTTTTAAAGGAATATTTCGAGGAATATTCCTGACGCCGTCAGTGTGCAGATCACATGGCCGCGCGTGGGGGCGCGTCTGGCTGTGCCTTTGCCGACCCGTAGCGGCGCGTGGGTGGTCGGAAAATTTTTCTAAAAATATGGGGATGTTCGTGAAGTTGTGTAGATCATGGTGGTATATTCATATACCCAATTTGAGCAGTGTATGAGAAGTTATTTCTTAGGTTTCGATTATGTACGTTAATTAACGTTATTTCAATTACTTCTCATATAGACGAGACCTATCCGGAGGACAAGCGTAGCCAGGCTAGGCACGGGGGTTACAACCCGGCTACTTATCAGTGAGTGGGCTTTTGTTTTCCGTATATACCTATATAAATGAGATTTTTCCCATAAAATCAATTAAGTGAAATGTGATATGAAATGCCATGCAAAGTATCTATTTTATTTTATTATACGTTATTGGTTACATATATTAATGATGGTGCTGCGAACGCACAGTTAAGTGGCAGGTAAGTTTATATACTAGTTTTGATGTGAACGAATGATATGATGTGATGTGATGTGATGTGATGTGATATGATTAGAGCTCATAAACCTGCACATTGATATTAGTGCTCCCGCCCAGAGATAGAGGCTCAGTCTTTCACGTGATGTTCACCTCCCGTACCGCATGCTCGCCTTGGATCCAAGTTAGGTGCTCAGTCATGTCGAATAGACCACTATAGGTGGGTTCGACTCGTAGGTAACCCGCGAATCTTTCGCACAGTCTTCACGTGATTGTAGCACTAGAGCATATTAGTTTATATACAATGATGTTGTGCAGACCACTAGAGGTGGTATTGATGTGTGTGCAGGATATATATGATATGATTGAGATGATTATGAGCTATATGATATGATGAGATTGTTATGAGCTATATACAGCCGAGGGCTGAGATGATATCTAGTATTCAATCACATTCACAGAGTTATGATTTGGCATTCAGTTATGATACTTTGGCATGGCATACATTCATTCATATATACATATTTTCCAGCAGGATTTTGAGAATTATATATATGAGTATATACTTTATTTCTGGGAAATTATACAGGTTTTACGGCAAGGGGTTATAACTTTTGAGAAAAGAAAGGTTTTGAAAAGATTTGTTTCTGACCCACTCAACTTTGTTTTTCGCCCCTCCAGGTATTAAGTAGTGTTCGTTGGTGGCATACGAGGAGCTCATTGGATGTTCTGACAGAATTCACTAATGTAGGACCACATTCGGGTGTTATCTCTATTTAGTACTTTCTGCTTGACTGCACGTAGACTTTTATGCTCTGCATTAGTGGAATTCACACTTCTTTGACACTAGTATTGCTAGTGTTTCGGTTTTAATTGATCCATAAATTCTATTATTTATTGCTTCCGCACTGTGCACATGGTTACGTCACTCTCACATGAAGGCTAGCACACCCCACTTTCGGGTCGGGGTGTGTCATTGTCCATCCTAAGAAGTTACACATATTAACCACAATAAGTCTTAGTCAATTTCAGGAACAGCCATCCGCCAAAATTGCATCAAATTACTTTTCTAAATATCCTAATGGTCGCAAATCACTAAGACAAATAGATAGTTTAAACTGGTGATTAACAATTCAAAACCTGCATGCTTAATATCTTAAGCAAATTAAAAAGAGACTACATATTCTTGCTAAGGCTCGTGACCTCACCCTAGCAAAGAGAATTAGTTACGCATATTCATAATAAAAATCACAAAGTCTTTATTGAAATAGAAAAAAAAAAAAAACAAAAAAACACCTTGAAAGTAGGTTTTGAAATCTCTAAGCTTTCGTCAAAATCCTCTCTCCAAAAATTGCATAAAGAAGAATAATCTAGGGTTGGCCAAAAGGCTTATTTATACTACTCTAAATAAATGTTCTCAGTAAAAGGTCTTAGAATAAGACTAGGAAACCAAATAAATTAAAATAAATTAGGAAACATAATCCTAAATTGACTTGTTAAATTCGCCCAAAATTCTGCACAGCCATGTTTTGGACCCATATCAGCTCCAAAACCGGCCTAAAATAGCTGGATTTAAAGCTTTGACTACTTTGAACACTTCTCCAGAAGGCCACGAACCCATCTAAGATCATATTGGGCTCAAAAAACTGCAATTAAGCCCAAAAATATCACTTTCCAACAACGCACACTACTTTATTTAATCGCCACAAAATAACCCGCTTGGTAGAAATTGCTGAAATTTTGACATGAACAAGCTAAGGAACACACGAACGTCCTCCAATTTGAATTACTCCAAAATTCGTCCGTTTGATCACGTTTCGCTCCAGAGGATGTCAAATGTCCTATGTTGAAAATATAAAGCAAAGTATCAACATTCTACTAAAATAATTACCAAATTATACTAAGAATAGGGTAAAATATATAAATATGAAATCCACTCATCACCAATCCCTGTATATTCTGCAATCTCATGTGCACATGACAATTGATGAGTTTGGCAAATGGTGCAAGTGTTAGTCGAGCTATTAGGGTTTTAGCTGGAATGAACGTAGGATAAACAAATGGTGATGCTAGGGTCTAATTATTGTGTGTGAGTTTATTGATAAATTTGAGTTTTATTATTAATTTCATTTTGTACTTAATAGTAATTACGCAATAGGGTAAAATAGACAACTAACATTTAAAATTTAAGTTGAGTGTAGTAAGAAGTTACATGGGTTCAAATAAAATTTCCTTACTCTGTTCATCTGACTGATAGATAAGCATTATGCATGTTGTTGGCCTAAATAACTTTATATGTCTCCTTGCTTTCATCTGACTGATAGATAAGCATTATGCATGTTGTTGGCCTAAATAACTTTATATGTCTCCTTGCTTTCTAACTACTTGTGATATATTTATTTGAAATCAGGATAGCAAGCAAAAAGGAAATCCATATAGGCCATAGCTAATCAAGCTGATAACGAAACGTTCCTGCCAAGATCTTCTTCGATCAATGATCATGACGTCCTTACTTATCTTTTTCTTTACAAAAATGTTATCTGGAGGAGCTCTATATATATTGCCATAGGTCGGCAAAGATGTTAAATCCAATGATGAAACTTCAAGCCAACAACTCCCACTAGTGTAATAAAAAATGTGGAAGAATAGTATGCACGAAAGTTGAAATGATTGTATTATCCGCACATCTATATTTATCTTTTATATATATTTCTTAATTTTAAATTATCAGATTGAATGAATCGAAAAATATTAAAAAACAAAAATTTACAAAAATGTGAAAAATAAAAATAAGTAAATAAATAGCACCACCAAAATTGAAATGGGGAACAAACATAGGTTTTGTCGTATCCGTAAACGCGTGGAAGAAAATATGCATACCACTTGGGCACAGAAAAATCCTCATACTTTTAACCTTTTGATCATGCTAATTAAGCAGGGACCAGGTCATGTCAAATCTGAATTCATTAAAAAACAAAGGCAATTAACGCTTTTCTTCTTACATGTTTAGCCTTTTCTTATCTAAACAAATGAATGGGGCAGGCATGAATCACGATTATTAATAGTTGTCATGTATGGTTTGAATCATATTATTGTTATCTGATTGTGAGGTTAAATTTACGTTCTTTTTTTAGTGTATATAATATCCTTTGTTTAAGAAAAAATATTTGTCATGTATTACATCATTATTAATTAAAAAATAATAATAGCAGTTTTATCTTTAAAAGTAAATGATTATTTTCAAACATGAGCTTTTTTTAAGTCAAAGTGACCATCATTTATTAGTATCTAGATAATAAAAAATAAAATGCTGCTAAATAAATTAAATATATAATTCTTTTCTTGCCAAATAAAAAATAATTTACATTAATTTTGAGACGTTTTAATTCACAATGTAATATACAAAGAAAAATATAGTGAAAATTACATAAAAAATTAAAGCTAATACGGAATGTAACAGCTGACTTGGACATCTTAGTGAAGGTTCTAGTTTGGGAGCTTTATATATAGAGACGAAATTTTTTTTTATATTTCAAGGAATTTCACTAGTTTTTAAATATGTCAATAAGAAAAGAAAAAAAACATAAAAACAACTAAAGCACAGTTAAAAAACATGGAAACAATATTTTAAAATATCAGTCATACCCCTAAGGCCTTAGGCTGTTAATAGAACCCAACTCTCACAACTTCAACAAAATTAATATGTGTCATAAGCTCAACCCATCCTTGCCTATTTCTGCATAATTAGTTTTGAAACTATATGCAGAATCAGTTCAACCCGTCCTCGACCATTTTGATAGAATCAGTTCAATTAGTCCTAGACCATTTTTGCAGAATTAATTCAACCCGTCTTCGACAATTTTTGTAAAATCAGTTCAACCCGTCCTTAATTAGTTTTGCATAATCAGTTTAACCCATCTTCGACCATTTTTGCATAATCAGTTTCAAATACATGTAGAATCAGTTTTGTATACTTTTTTAGTAGAATTAGTTTATAACAACATAATACCGACATGTAGAATCAGAGGGAACAATATCAAGGGGAGAGTTCATTGCTTCCCGTTGTGATTTTATCAAACTTATGGTACATTGTGATGCAGAAAAGAAAACAATGTGTCTCGAAAAGACAAGGGATAGAAACCTGGGAATCGCTCAACCAGAGGCAACGAAACTCGCTTGACGTTGCTAATTGTGAATTCGCTCACACAACCAAACCAAACACTTGATTTTAGAAGGAGAAACAACTCACTTCAATTGCACAAAGCAAATAATATTTTAATTCATTCAAGTCTGCCAAATTGTTGTATTACATCATAATTTAAAGCAAGGATAAAGGAAGCATAAATGAATTGCAACTTCCTAAAAGACTCTCACCATATTCTAAATGAACTTAACAAATTTCTAAGTAATTAAAAGTGCATTGTCATTATTATTCCAATTCCAATGCATGTGAGCAATTTCTAAGGTGTATGCTTGCTCCCGCATCATTCTCCCTTTCTCGAAGAAAATTCGTCCTCGAATTTCATTTGGTCTTCCTCGATCTTTTGGATGCCCAACCAATGTTTCCCATAGTAGAGATTTTAGTAAGATAATCACAATTCGTACAACATTGCAAAGAGCACAAAATTCATAATACATTTTCTGTTTCCATCTTGTATAGACTGATCCCCTTTTTCTTCCAAAAGAATTGTGATGCATATAGGCTTCCAAACTTATTGCTTCTGGGAGACCGTAAATACTCATGAACGAGAAAAGAAAATAGGAAATTAGAGTTTAATCCTTGAATAAGATCAACTTTTGATTAATACCCGGTATAAGATTAAGAATTGAATTTAGTTCTTTGATCTGGTTTATATGTCATCATACATATTCCACATCATTTTTACCCATTTTACATTGATTTTATGGTTTTCTTTCTTCCAATTATATCCTTGTGAACAATAATTGATTTTATGAGGAATGTTGCAAATTTTATTACTCATTTGAAATCCAAATGTTTGCATTTAATTTAGTACTCATTTTAGAAATGTTGCAGAATTTGATATAAGGTGATGATACTCTCTCTCTTTCTCCCCCTCTTGCTCTCGATCTCTCTCTCCCCTTCCCTCCCTCCCTCCTACCTAACAGCCACCCATACTGCTCCACGGTGAATCGGTGATCACCACTCTTCTCCATGGCGTCGGCCAAAGGCTCACATTATCTCCATCAGAAAAACTCTCTTTTAGTCTCCGAAATTAAAACTTGGACTTTATGAATTTTGATTTTGCATCTTCTAGTTTGAATTGCCTCAAAAAATTCTATTAATCTGAATGGAACTTTCCATTTGGTGATTGTTATACCTAAATATATGAAGCCTTTTTTCCATTTGGTTTTCCATTTCATAATAGTGATCTCAAAAGAAGCCTTTCAATATATTTGTATACTTTGGTACACATACTTCAATGCACATCTTTGGTGCATATACTTCGGTACACATACTTCGGTGCATATATTTAGGTACAATCACTTTATAATTATTTGAAGAACAAGTGTCCTCAAGCTGCTTACAACAATCTTGATTAGCCACCTTAATCACATACTTGTAATAATCATTTTTCTCGTCAAAGATTGGTGTAGAACTCCAATCAACAAAGTTCTCATTGACTTCTTCATCGTCATCAACGTACTTGTCATAAATTGGCGGGGAATTTCAATCGACCGAGCTAGTCTCTTCAACCAATTGATTTTCAAACGGATGGAAAATCTCACCCATGATCTTCATATGCAACAGAAAACCTGCTCTGATGCCACTTGATGCAGAAAAGACCCAGGGGAGTCTTGGGGAGACGGGGATAGATAACCTTGGAATCACTCACGTCTCTAATCGTGGAATCGCTCAACACGACCAAGTCTCACACTTGATTTTAAGGAGGAGATAACTCACACTCTTCAAATACACAAGGCAAATAAACTATTTTTCATTAATCATGTCTACCCTAAAGGCTTTTAATACATCAATATTTAAAGGAACTAAAGATAAAGAAACATAAATAGACTACAACTTCCTAAGAAACTCTCTAAACATGACTTAACAAGTTCCTGTGTCATTAAAAATAAATTACAATGCCTTTATTATTTGAATTCCAATGCCAACGAGAAGTTTTCAATTTGTTTTTTTTTTAAGCCTTGGCTCCCGCATCATTCTCCCATTCTCGAAGAAGACTCGTCTTCGAGTTTCATTCGATCTTCCTCGATCTTTGGGATGACCTTGTAGATTCTTCCACAACAACCACAATAGTAAAATGACGTTCACGGCGATCAAAGTGTTCCAAGCCACAAAATATTCATGGAAACACCATTTCCCCATTCTTTCAAACGTTGTAGGCCCTAGTTCGTTCTTCTTGATTGAAAATGACCTTCAACCACTAGAATGCATCTTGAAACACGTTAGAATGTTTTCTATGATAAATCTATAAATCCAACCTAGCTCTAAACCCCATTCAGTTTTGTCTTCATAACCACAACTTATCACATGAGTGGCCTCTTTAAGCATCACTGCTGGGCTTGAGGAAAGAGGGACACCGCCTTGTTCCATCCATGTTGAAGTCACAAAAATTGTAGACTGTCTGAAATTCTTTTCAAAATTCATTTGGTACATCAATAGCACTTTGCCATCATCCATTCCTTGTAGGTTTGAAGCATCTCCATTTGCATCATGCTTGGAGTACTTTGAAAGATTCTTGTAACATCCAGAAGACGAATAGTAGTCACCGCTTACCATCTGACGCATGGAAGGCTTGCTGCCATCCTTATTAACTTCATTCACAAAATGATTATTGACTTCGTCTTCATCAACATACTCATCGTAAATTGGTGGTAAATTTTAATTGACACAACTAATTTCTTCGATAGTTTGCTCTTCAGACAGATTGTGCTCTTCAAACATAATGTAAATCATAGCCATAGTTTTCAACTGCAGCGGAAAACCTACTTTGATGCCACTTGACGCAAGAGAAGAGTCTCGGGAGACAAGGGATGATAACCTGGGAATCGCTCAACCAGGGGGGACGGAATCACTCACGTCTCTATGGGGATAGAACCTGGGAATCGCTCAACCAGGAGCAACAAAACTCGCTCGACGTTGCTAGTCGTGGATTCGCTCACATGACCAAGCCAAACGCTTGATTTTAGAAGGAGAAACAACTCACTTAAATTGCACAAAGCAAATAATATTTTAATTCATTCAAGTCTGCCAAATTGTTGTATTACATCATAATTTAAAGCAAAGATAAAGGAAGTATAAATGAATTACAACTTCCTAAAAGACTCTCACCATATTCTAAATGGACTTAAAAAATTTCTAAGTAATTAAAAGTGCATTGTCATTATTATTCCAATTCCAATGCATGCGAGCAATTTTCTAAGGTGTATGCTTGCTCCTGCATCACAATGAATCTATTTTTTGAATGATTTCTGTCTTTGTCTTTGTATTTTTGAAAAAAAAAATGGTTATTAGATATAAGGGTTTTTTCGTAACTTAAACTCCAGAGAAAAAAAGGAAATAATGTCATCTTTCACATGTATTAAACTTTTGTCTCTCTTTGTAATGTTTAAAAAGTATTGTCTCAATATAAATTTAAGTATTAAAAGTGTATCTATGTGTAATTTTTCCTTTTAGTTTACAAGCGATGTTTTTCAAGGACTGAAATGTAGTTTTCTAATTATTTAATGCTAATGATTTCTACATTTCCTTCTTTTGTTATGGTCTTTGGTTAAACAAATCAACCGATAAAAACAATGAAACTGAATGTAGCAAAGGAGTATAAAAAGTATGAAAATCATTTTTTTATTTACTTATTACATAAGAAGATGAAAACATATCAGTTTAACTCAATTCAATCTTAATCGTAAATTCATCTTCCCAAATTCTAATGATATTAGGATTCTTAATTCTGATAAAATTTCTGAGGTACAAGTAAGAGATGATTTTTCATAGGCACGGTGAGGAAAGCGTCAGCTGATTCTTCCATGTCCAAATCTTCCACCTTCATCCCATTAGGCAATTTCCAATCAAACCAGTAGAGAAGATTTGCAAGTCCAAACTGTAGTGTCGTTGTAGCCATGTATATCCCTGGACACATTCTTCGACCAGCTCCAAATGGCAAATATTCATAATGTTGTCCTTTAAAATCAACCGAGCTTCCATCAAACCTTTCTGGGAAAAAATCTTCTGGGTCGTTCCAAATCTTAGGGTCTCGTGCGATTGCCCCTTCATTCACAAGGATGAGTGTTTTGGGGTCCACATCATAGCCTTGGATTTTGAAATGGGACATGGCTTCTCTTGGAAGAATCATTGGAGCTGGAGGATGCAGTCTTAGAGTTTCTTTTATTATCATCTTTAGGTACTCAAGCTGCTCCGTATCACTTTCACTGACTAATCCTTTGTTTCCAAGGCAATTCCTGACTTCTTGTTGCGCTTTCTTCATCACTCTAGGGTTCTTAACTAGCTCTGCCATTGCCCACCACATTGTAATAGCACCAGTGTCTATTCCACCTAAAAATAAGTTCTGATTCACAAGTTTCATAGTCAGCAACATAAAAGGGTATGCGTTTGAAAAAATTAGTAATTAAAAAATGTTGTTTAAAGTTATAAACACAACTTATTTTTATTACAGAGCAATGATATTGTCTTTTCTTTTAAAATAACTCAATATTGTCGGTGACTGATAAATAGCAGTTTTTATGAAAATTACTACAAAAAAAATTAATCATTCATTGGTCTGAATGAGTTTAATAATTACCATGAGGACAGCCTTGACGCTAGCATGACCAAGTTGTGCAGCTCCAACCACGCCAGTTTGCTCCTTCAATGTTCTAAGCAACACATCAATTATGTCTTCATGTTCTTGTTTCCTCCCAGGCGTCAAATGATCATCAACGAGCTGCTGGAAAAACACATCCACCTCACTCGTAATCCGATCAAACTTCTTTTGCACACCGGTAACCCTGTCGGTAATCCACCCGATCCATGCCGGAAAGTACTCAGCTCCCGACATGCCTCCTAGCATGCTTTCGATGTCGTGAATGATCTTGTGAATAGCCTTACCGCTCTTGTAATTGCTGCTCTGCAAGCTCGTCCCAAACCCTACTCTAAACACTATGCTTGCAACTAGGGCAAACAACATTTCGCTGACATCGACAGGAGCGACAGAAGATGAAGAGTGATCAGAGATTGATTTTACCATTTTAGCCACTTCTTCTTCACGGATTGACCGGTAAGACTGGACCCTTTTCACGCTGAAAAATTCGACCACGCATATTTTTCTAATCTCTCTCCAGTAGTCGCTGTAAGGCGAAAATGCCACGTCGAGATAGTTGTACGTGAGCCGACGGGACCCGGCGTAAGTGGGCCGGCTGCAGCAGTGGAGGTCATTGGTTTTGAAGACGTCTTTGGCGGCTTCGGCGGATGAGACTACGACGGTGGGGATGCGACCGAGGTGGAGGAGCATGACGGGCCCGTATTTTTGGGAGAGTTGGAGGAGGGATCGGTGGGGTGCTGAGCCGAGTTGGTGTAAGTTGCCTATGAGGGGGAGCTTGGGAGGGCTTGGTGGAAGGTGCTTTTGCTTATTTTGTGGGGTTTTATTGACATGTTGCTTCTTTTTAAGTAGAAGTAGAGGTATAAGTAGGAGAAGTAGAAGCCAGAAGATTTGGGGGGTCATGGGAGCTTTCTATCAATGATATAATTTTTCTGAGGTCTTCGTCTATATATAAGAAGAGCTAGAGATTTCGTAAGGGGAGTCAAAATCCTAAAGGGGATGCATCATGTGTATGCCTTTCAATGCATATGAATATTTTAATCACATTATTGGCTATTATAGTATTTAATTGTAGAAAAGGAATTAGCTATCCAGGCCGCTGGAGAAAATAAAAAAGATGTAGGCTAAATAGTCAAAATTGTCCTTGAGATTTGCATAATCAATAGAAATGGTCCATGAGATTGAAAATCAATAGAAATGATCCCTGAGATTGAAAATCAATAGAAATGGTCCCTGAGATTATCCACCATCCATGATTTTGATCATTCTGTTAAAAACTCTTTGAGCAATTTTCAAAACTTCGTAACTCAATCGTTTCTTCACCAAATTCAACCCATAATATATCAAAATGAAGATAGGAAAGTGTAGAACAAGATAATACCTATTTGAAAGCCCAATGGTTGCCTGAGATGGCCGGAAAATAGCCTGAAAGGTAAGTGATCCGCGGGAAAACTAAAAAACTCGCCGAAAACTGGGTAAACTTTAAACGTTCATAACTTCTTCAATACTCAACGAAATCAAGTTATTCAAAAACAAAAATCATACTTCCCGATGAAACAAAGATAATGGTACCTTTCTCGATAGCTAACTCGCCGTGGTTTGGCCGGAAAACGGCTTGAAAGTGGCTAACCATTTTCTAGTTAGCCACTTTCGAGCCATGTTTCGGCCAAACCACGGAAAGATAGCCGTCGAGAAAGGTATCATTCTCTTCGTCTCATCAAGAAGTATGATTTTTATTTTTGAATCACTTGATTTTGTTGAGTATTGAAGAAGTTATGAATGTTTAAAGTTTACATAGTTTCCGGCGAGGTTTTCAGTTTTCCTGGACCAGTCACCTTTCAGGCTATTTTCCGGCCATCTCCCGCAACCATTGGGCTTCCAAATAGGTATAACCTTATTCTACACTTTCCTATCTTCATTTTAATATATTATGGGTCGAATTTGGTTAAGAATCGATTGAGTTACGAAGCTTTGAAAATTGCCCAAAGAGTTTTTAACAAAATGACCAAAATCATGGATGGTGGACAATCTCAATGACCATTTATATTGATTTTCAATCTCAATGACCATTTCTATTGATTATGCAAATTCCAGAAACCATTTTGGCTATTTAGCCAAAGATTTAAAGCACTAGATATATTTCTGTTTTTTATTTTAACCCATCACAATTGTAGAAGCATTAATGTCTACCTTTATCTTTTAGGCCCCCCTCTCTTTTATTTTTGAGCTTTTATATTGGAATTTGAAGCGTGGAATCTTGGCTAGTTTTTTTGGACAAAAAAAAATAAGTTTGTAAATTTGACAAAGCAACCAAATTCTTGCAGGTTGCTGGTGCTTGTGGGTTTTAAGAAGCTTCAAATTCTATAAAACTAATCTAAATTCCCATATGTTGTGTTGTACAAGAAATTTTTCATTACGACCGGAACATAAGTATTATACCACGTGTTTTTATATAAGTAGTGAAAAATTTTATTTTTTAAGTTATTAACTTTTTAACACACATATCACACCGTTTGACACGTCGTGTAACACTCCGTGTACATGCCCACCTCCATATAGCACGAGGCCTTTTGGGAACTCACTGGCTTGGGATTCCATCGGAACTCGGAACTCCGAAGTTAAGCGAGTTCGGGCGAGAGTATTCCTAGGATGGATGACCCACTGGGAAGTTCTCGTGTGAGTTCCTAGAAACAAAACCGTGAGGGAATGGTAGGCCCAAGACGGACAATATCGTGCTACGGCGGAGCCGAGCCCGAGATGTGACACTCCATGTTCCGATCACACTGAAAAATCTCTCGTGTTGTACTAGAAGAGGAGAAAAAGAAAGGGAAAAAGATAGGAGGAAGAGAATGCAGGAACATAGAAGAAGGGAGAGGGAGGGGGAAGATGAAAAAGGTAGGAAATTAATGTTAGAAAGTTAAAAGGGGAAGGTAAATGCTAGGGAGATTATGTTTTTAGACAACATGAGGTGTAGACCTGGCATTCGTGTCGTGTTTTTCGTGTTCGTGCCGTTTTCGTGTCATACCCGATATCCAAGGTATTAAATATCGGTAATATCGGAAATATCGGTAGTCCGAAAACACGGAAATATCGATGGAAATATCGGGATAATATCGATATCGATAAAAATTATATGGAAACCACGGAAATTGTAAGAAAAACTTGGAAATTTTTATTGAAACTTTGCAGAATGTTTATTTAGTCAATTATCTATTAGTTTATCACAAAAAATTGGAAGGAAATGCATTGCATGATGGATTTAACATTATCAAGTTGATTATATAGCGAGCTGACAAATATTGTGAGTGTAGAAAATATGTAGTAATTAATGAAAGAAGTTTAAACACACCATAATCATTTATATGTAATGAATTAGTACAATATTTTACACTTTATACATTGCATGGTAAGATACATAGTGACTTAGTACCACATAGAGTTCCTATGAGGTTCAAATTTTTCACTATCTTCATCATCTCTATGTGTAGAGTGAGTGTATTGTGAAGAGTAGTTATCAAATGATAAATCCCCAAAATAGTTTTGCATGTAATTGTTAACATGCCACCCATATGGATCCGAGATTGGTTGACGTTGTCCATAAGCAAAATCATTTGAAGATTGAGTCTCGGATTCTTTCCATGAGTCGCTCGATTCCATCCCAACAGGAATGGGATATGAAGGGTAGGGAAATGGTTGATTATGAGTATAACCATAGTTACTACCTCCCACTCCAACAGAGTCTGAAGTTCTAGATAACGAGTCATCTTCTTGACTTGACAAAATCCCCTTGCCTCTTTCTCTACGAGTATAGTCCTTCCCTATGGCACCAATTCCTGGTCCTGCCCGCCTACTGCCATGGTCATCATCCTGTGTTGCATGCGTGAAGTTTGCCTCACCAGTGAAGGGGCTTATAAATTCGAGAGGTGGTCCATAATAGTTTCCATATCCACCACCACTACCTCCAGCTCCACTATATCCTTCATCATTCCCACCTCCGGTGGTAGGTGAGTCTCCTGATCTTGTACTAGAGCTATCATTAGTATCAGCACGATGTTGTGGTTGTGTAGGATTGGAAGAAGGTGGAATTCCAGTGTTTCTTGGTCTGGGGCGCAAAAGTTCTTCCAAAGAGTCAGCACTGCTAGATCCCACCTCCTCCTCTAATACTCTTTCTACATTTATCCCTTCATTACGTGCTTCTTCAGCAACTCTGGGAGCTGGGTTGCCTTCATCATCATCTAAATGAAGAGGTCTAATCCACTGATAAAGTTGGTTACCCTCTGTATCATCATCTTCAGCAACAATATCAAACACATCTAGTGGGTCACCACGGTCGACATGATCTATTTCTGCTTCCTTATCTCGAACTTGAAGCTTCATGTTGTAGTAGCAATAAACTAATTTTTCCAACCTACTATGAGCCAACCTATTTCTTTGCTTTGTGTGTATGAGTGCAAATGTGCTCCAATTTCTTTCACAAGCAGATGAGGAAGCTGTTTGTGATAATACTTTGATTGCTAACTTTCTCACAGTTGGTGCATCGGTCCCATACATGATCCACCATTCAGCTACAATGAAAAACAATGTTGATAAGCCTAATAACTCCAACAAATTCTATTATAAACTTATAGTGAAATATGTTTACACTCACTAGGAGACATTTTTGTTCGAGCAGCAACTGATGTTGGTTCTCCAAAAGTTCTTCTTGCATCTTTAAACCATGTTAGCTGAATTCAATAAATCGTGTTAGTTTAATCCAACAAAGTAATTATTATAATTTAAGTAATTGTGTACCTCATTTCCAAATTGGCCAATTGTTGGTGATGCAGGGTCTAATTTAGAGTATACATTATGTACAGCACATATAAGGGTACCATCATCTCCAACACCGGGTCTGTATTGGTATCGAGGATTCAAATAATATGCTGTTCAAAGAAACACATACTCTAATAAGAAAAATAATACTTATGCAACTAAAGAAATGAATTGCAAATTATGACATAATTTATACCTGCTGCATGCAAATCGTGGTATAATGTTTTATACCATCGATCTTCAATTATCTTTATGACCCACCTTGCACCATGTTTTCTTTCCAATTCATCCTTCACTACACGCATCAACTCATATATTGCCCCCATAGTAGGATACACTTCTGTGTCAACGATCCGTAAAACTTTGTAAAGAGGTTCAAACACTTGGCACACATGTTCTGATTGAGTCCAAAAAGCATGATCAAGCACTATACTTTCCACCATACGACCTGCATTTGAGCGGCTCAAATTATGGTTGGCCCAATCGTCACTAGTGAATAGATGCTTCAACCCTGCTTTCTTCTTAAGTAGGCTGTCTAATGCAATATAGTTGGTGGCGAATCGAGTGGTAGCTGGACGAATAATTTCTCCTTTGCAAAATTCACGCATCTTTGCCAACAACCAACCGTGATTGTAAATATAATTTGTGATCGTTCTAGCTCTTTTTACCACAGTAACAACATTCTCTCTCTTCCCCATTGCCTCAAACATGAGATCAATACAATGTGCTGCACATGATGTCCAAAACACATTATGATGCTTTATTAACTTTTTTCCAGCTTTGACAAATGCAGAACCGTTGTCGGTCACGACTTGGACAACATTATGCTCTCCAACCTCCATGATTACATCCCTCAATAATTTGTAAATATACTTGTAGTTCTTTATATGGTCTGAAGCATCAACAGACTTCAAAAAAATTGTCTTTCCCTTGGAGTATACCATGAAGTTTATGATAGACAATATGGTCGGGCCAGTCCATCCGTCACACATGATTGTGCAACCATTAGTTTCCCACTTTGACTTCAACTTGTTAACATACTCGCCAATGTCTTTATACTCCATATCCAAATATTTGTTTCTTATCTCATAGGAAGTGGGAGGTTGTACTCCAACACCGGCTTGTTGACATCCCACTACCATATTTTTGAAATGATGTGATGATGCTTTCTCAGCAGGGACATTTTCATAGATAAAGAACTTGCTAATTAGACGCCCCATTCCCTCCTTCACATTACCTCCAGTGAAATAACTCCAAACACTCTTTTGACGTGCTTTGGATGATTTATATAAACTTGGGGCTATTGGTGGTGTTGGTTGTGATTCTCTAAGACTGCCTCCCCGTCTCATTTGTGCACCACCACTTGTCCCGGAACCTTGTGCTCTATTAGGAATTTTATGAAGGTGTTCTCTTTCCCATGCTGACTGTTTGGAGGCACGTAATGCTTGTTTCAAACTGCGTCGTTCTTCAGGTCCCATGTCATCATCACATTCGTCCTCATCGTCATCATCATCACTGTCAACCGCTTCGCCAATGACTTCTCCTCGTAGCCCTGCTCGAATATTTTCCATTCCATGTGTTATCTTTTCCTTCTGCTGTTTTTTATTTTTTAATAATGTGCTGATGAATGCCTTCACTTCTGGGGGGACATTATCACATCGTTGGACATTTTTTGCTGGATCTAATCCACTAAGATGGTACTTAAGTCGTGTCACTCCGCCACTCTTCATTACCCGATGACAATATTTGCAAATTGTGCCATGTTTGTTTCCGTCTATTGGGTCTCCATGTTCCCAAGCTGGATCACGTTTAGTAACTCCACTAGACATCTTAAACGTACCTATATTTTTTTTTTCATGAAAATTAGACAATTTTTATTTGGCCAAAAAATATAGTAGTGATGACGGTTATATAAGAGAACCTAAATAATAAAGTTATTCTACAGAAGAATTAAATACGAAGTAAAGAAAATGATTGTAAAAATTTAAGTAATTATAAAAATAATATGGAATAATAAAACCTAATATTAATGAATAATAATCCAATTTGATAAAAAAAATAATCCTAATATAAAACATAGTGATGAATAATAATTCAATTTGATAATAATCCAATTTAATAATAATCCAATTTAATGAATAATCCAATTTGATAATAATCCAATTTAATGAATAATAATCCAATTTGATAATAAAAAAAACCTAATATTAATGAATAATAATCTAATTTGATAATAAAACCTAATATTAATAAAATAATAAATAACATTAAATATATTAAAATTATCCTAGGGAATAATTATACAACATTACTTAATTACTAACAAAAATTAACATGTAATTGTTAACATTACTTAATTAGTTACAAAAATTAACATGCAAGTATTAATTACTTAATATTTGCAATAATATTTTTGTTATTGTATAAATTAACATACAAAAATTAACATTACTTAATTAGTTACAAAAATTAACATGCAAGTATTAATTACTTAGTACTTGCAATAATATTTTTGTTGTTGTATAAATTAACATACAAAAATTAACATTACTTAATTAGTTACAAAAATTAACATGCAAGTATTAACAAAAATTAACATACAAAAATTAATTAGTTACAAAAATTAACATGCAAGTATTAACAAAAATTAACATACAAAAATTAACATTACTTAATTAATTACAAAAATTAACATGCAAGTATTAACAAAAATTAACATACAAAATTTATTTTTGTTGTTGTGTAAATTACAATGATATAAATATAAGTTTTTAAACTTACCTTAAATATGGAACCCTTAATTACTAACAAAAATTAACATGTAATTGTTAACATTACTTAATTAGTTACAAAAATTAACATGCAAGTATTAATTACTTAATATTTGCAATAATATTTTTGTTATTGTATAAATTAACATACAAAAATTAACATTACTTAATTAGTTACAAAAATTAACATGCAAGTATTAATTACTTAGTACTTGCAATAATATTTTTGTTGTTGTATAAATTAACATACAAAAATTAACATTACTTAATCAGTTACAAAAATTAACATGCAAGTATTAACAAAAATTAACATACAAAAATTAACATTACTTAATTAATTACAAAAATTAACATGCAAGTATTAATTACTTAGTACTTGCAATAATATTTTTGTTGTTGTATAAATTAACATACAAAAATTAACATTACTTAATTAGTTACAAAAATTAACATGCAAGTATTAACAAAAATTAACATACAAAAATTAACATTACTTAATTAATTACAAAAATTAACATGCAAGTATTAACAAAAATTAACATACAAAATTTATTTTTGTTGTTGTGTAAATTACAATGATATAAATATAAGTTTTTAAACTTACCTTAAATATGGAACCCTTTGTGTTCAAGCTCTGTAATATATCTGGAATGGCTTTGAAAGAGGTAAGGGAAGAAGTAGAAACGAAAATACTCTGAATAGCTTTGATAAAAATGTGAAATAATATATGTTTGGAATGGCTCTGCCAGACATAGAAATAAGGTATTTGAAAACTGAAACTAGTGATGCAAACTTGCTGATGGCTGCCAATCAGATCAATCAGATAAAATCGTACGCACACATGCACAAAATTGTACACAAAACCATGTGCCAAAACCATGGTTTCCTACAAAACCTTGTCCCAAAACCGTATGTGGCTGTGTGCCACAGTCAGGCGCTGTCCACTCCCCCCGTTACCCACCCCTTCTCCCCAACTCAGATTCTTCTTTCCCCAGACAGAGAAAATCTTCAGAAAAATCTTCGGACCCCCAGAAGATCATTCACCTCTGTCCGTCCCCCCCCCCGCGGCGCGCCGCGCGTAACCTACCCCCCCCCCGGCGCGCGGCCTTTCTCTTCTCTCGCAGGTCCCTCCGCACGTCCGCGTCCCCTGCCTTCACTCCCCCCGCCCCCAACACCCCTCCTCTCAACGAAGAAGAAGCACAAACCCAGAAGAAGGAGCAGAAGCAGATCCCTCACCGCACAAAACAGACCCTTCCTTCCTGGGATACGCCGGATCCTCCCCCCCCAGATTCTTCCTTCCCTTCCCTTTCCTCCCCCCAAAACGCCTTCATCCAGTGGGACATTTTCAGGGCCCCTTTTCGCACCCCCCAAACGCACAGATGGGGTCTCCTCTGGGATGGCTTCCTGTTCTTACCCCCACTTCTCTGTGTCCTTTCTAGAATATGGCGATAATATCGAAAAAATCGCGATATTATCGATATTATCGATAATATCGCGATATTTTGACGAAAACTAGTTGGATAGTAATTAAAATATCGGTACCCTAAAAAACAGATAATATCGGCGATATTTCGCCGATATTATCGGCATTTTGTTCCTTGCCGATATCTTAACGGGTCGTGTCGTGTAACACCCGTTAAAATAAACGGGTAAAATGACCCGACCCGAAATCGACCCAATAATATTAACAGGTAATATGACCCGACCCGTTACCCGTTCAGGAAAATATATTTTAAACCAATAAATAATCAAATGAAAAACATAATACTAAATAAGTATATACATACCATATTGTCACATCCAAAACATAAAAACGCATTTTTCTTTTAAGTATATTTTCACTTAACTAAAGTCTTTAATAGTTTTTTAATTAATATAGAAGTGTAAAAAAAATATAGAAAAAATATATAAACGCTCATAATGACAAGCTTTACAACTTTCATAAAGAGCTTAACTTCGAAATTCGCCACTATAATCATATAAATCATAAATCAAAATTTAACCGTTGATTGTTGTTTATATGTACGCTTCATTGTTCTCATCAAAATTTGTTTTTTCATATTTTCTTTTTTGAAAACATGATCTATTAGATGATGCAGGAAGATAAACGGTTTGGATCGTTGATATTATATTCAGAGTTTTACTGTTAGTGAAAATATTGCTTGATGTTTATAAAGTTTCTACAAACTATATGACATCGACTCATATTTCAGTTAACCGTAAATATCGAAACGTGATATCAAAGATCTGAACCGTTCATCTTCTTACATCCGCCAGATGATCATGTTTTCAAAAAAGAAAATTTTAAAAATGAAATTAAGTAAGAAGAATAAAGCGTAAATGACAATCGACGGTTAAATATAAATTTAAGGTTTATGGATTATAGTGTTGGATTTCGAAGCTGACCCCTTCATGAAAGTTGTAAATCTTGTCACTATGAGTGATTGTATATATTTTTTTACATTTTTTACACTTCTACAATAATTCTTATTAATTTTATTAATTTTGCCCTCAAATAAAAAACATTATTCATGAGGGCTTGGAGGATTTTAAAAATCTAAACGATAATGTAAATGTAACCATTATCTACTCGTGGAGGAATAATGATGAATAACGAGTATTTATATATTCTTTCACATTTTTCATACTTGTATGTATGTCATCTTAGTTCTTGCCTGTGCAAATACTATACTAGTTTATTTTAATTTTGGACAACAACATGTTAAGTAAAATTTATCCTAGTAATGATAATAAGGAACTCTCATAATAAAAATAAATGATGACAAAAATTTTTTTTTTAAACTTATATAGAATAATAATACAAAACTATATATTTAATATAGAATATATTGTATATATTAATATAGCTATTGTATTTTATAATAAATCTTTTAGTAATTAAATTTTAAAATTATCAAAATAGTTTTTTTCTTAACGGGTCGAAACGGGTTACCCACGTGTTACCCACGTGTATACCCGTTAAGAACCCGTTATTAACGGGTCCTTAACGGGTCACCCGATAATGACTCGATAAGTTATCGTGTTGACCCGAAACCCATTATTTTCGTATCGTTTTCGTATCATGTCACCGTGTCGTGTCAGAAACTGCCGGGTCTGAGGTGACTTGTTGATGATTGATTTCTTTCTTTAATGGTTTACAAAAGAAAGAGGAAATTGTAGCAATGATCCATTAACTTTAATCTAATTAGAAATGATCCTTAAACTAAACATTCATGATCAAATTTGCAAACCAAATTACTTGATTGTTGATGATTGGATTATTACTTAAGTATTGATTGATGTGCTTATGTGCTATTGGTGACACATCATTTGATTTACAAATTTAATTTAAAATTTTGATCTCCCTAGTATTATCCAAGTTGGATTATAGAGGCGAAATGACACCACCTATGTGTAACTGACTCTCCACCTCCACGTACCTTAAAGAAACGACAGACAACTATCTTGGTTCCAAATCATGCCACATCCTAATAATAGAGTTCAAATATTTTTTATGTGGCCTTTATTACTGATTGATATGTTAATAGCGCTCCTTAAATTCATTATCGCAAACGTAACACATATCAGCCAATAATAAAAGCCATAGAAAAGATACATACAAAATAGATGCAGAAAATTTGATCTCGACTTGTTCACACGACATTACCCTACTTGCGTATCCTTTCAGATTTGCATAAATTCCAAACCGACCCAAGTCCAATTACGGCCCACTTTTTCTTCAAGTTGGGCCGATGAGTAAAAAAACCCAAGTCTAATTACGGCCCATAACCCAACATAAAAAAGCTCAATTCCTCTTAAGCATGCTTCAGACACCTAACTCAACCAGGGTTTAAATCCAGCCACACAATTAATATTGTGTGGTCAACATAACAGCTCCACTTACCAACCAACAGTCCAGATTAATCCTCCCAATCACATCCGACGGTTGGCGGTGGCTCACAAAGAACAGGGGTTACTGGGTTAGGGCGTTTTCTCCCTATCTCGCGATCTCTTTTGTTTAATCAGAGCGAGCTCTGTTTCAATCGGTGAATTTAGGGTTAGGGTTTTGAATTGTGTGGAGATGGATTACGTGTCGGAGTTCCCTCTTTCGCACATCGATCGGCGTCCGAGAAAGCGCCCCAGGTTTGCTTGGGACCCCCCTCATCCGCACCCAAAGGTACAATTTTTACGCTTTATTTCATCAAATTTCTCAAAATTGTGGTTTTATTTTTGTTTATTTAGGTTTCATTTGTATACTTTTCATTAAAATTAGCTTTTCAATTTTGAATTCATCCCAATTTACCTTCTTATGTGTGGTAAATTCGACTGGGTAGGATATAATGTTAAAATTTTAGGTAATTTGAAGGTAGAAATCGAAATGATTTCATTTTCCAAATTTCATGATCTACTAGTGTTCAGAAAAATTTGATCTTGTCCAAAATATTGCCTTAGACATGAAATTATATTTCTTGGGGAAATTCAGTTGTATATTAATAGTATATAAATAATGTGGAAGACTTGAATAGCTGAATTGTTAGTATTTTGATGACCCCTTAGATATATCATAGGTGAGGCATATCGAAGCTGGATATGTTCAGTATTCGGGTGTTACATTTGTTTGATTTATTTAATCTGCATACATTGATTTTGTATTTGGTTAAGGGGTGAAGTTTTTGTATTAATGTTTGTTTAGTGGAGTATGAATAAATGGCTGTGTGTAGGCTCAGTCAGGAATATATTATGAGCAAGATGTTGGAAGTGGGACAAGCTTTGGACCTACGAGAGTACTCCCAGACCGTCCTAGTCTTTTTGTAAAGGGGTTGACTCGAAAAGGATCTTCCCCGCGGCGAGATGATGACAAAGATGGACATTACATGTTTGTGCTCGGAGAAAATTTAACATCTCGCTGTAATTATGTTCATTCATCATTGAAGAGTTTTTTCTTTTACATTCTTCATGTGTCTTTTTGATGCTGTATTTTAAACTTTCACAATCTAATAAATCACACTGATGTATTTCCTACTTTTTTTTTTTTTTGTTTGCTCAATGGTGTACTTCCAATGAATTTTTATATAAAGAAAATCCACTTATGAGTAAAAACTTCTAGGACCTTATCTTTGGACTTTAGGTTTTTCTCTAGAATTTAAAATATATATATTGTTGAAAGTTTTATTTTTAGTTCATTTTTTTCGTTACGGTGTGCCTTCAAAATAATTTAGTCTGAGTAGTTCAGAATATTTGTTTTCATTTAACACACACACACACACATAGTTGTTTGTTGATATTTTAGGTTTGTAAAATATTTGTAGTTAAGCTCAAACTATTGTTTCTGTACTTGCAGATAAGATCCACAGAAAAATTGGTGAAGGTTAGGTTTTCACTGGATTTAGACCTATGTCTAGATGGGTTCCTGTACCTTTGATCTGTCCTCTCATATTTCTGCTCTTTGCATTGTGTAGGAACTTTTGGTCAGGTTTTGGAATGCTGGGATAGGGAAACAAAAGAAATGGTAGCTATAAAAGTTGTCAGGAGTATCAAGAAATACCGTGAAGCAGCAAGGATTGAAGTTGATGTGCTACAGTTGCTTGGGAAGAATGACAGAAATGGAAGTCGGTGAGTATACTTTTCCTGTCATGGTTATTTCTTTTGCTTCTTAGCAGTTGTAAAATGAAATTTGGGTGATTGTTAAGTGGCTTTATTCTTTGCAGTTGTGTTCAAATACGGAACTGGTTTGACTATCGTAACCATATATGTATAGTAAGTATAAGCTTGATTTTTGATAAAAATGATTCCCCAACTTCACCAATATTTTGGGGGTTAAGACATTTTTGAATTTAAATGGTCTTAACAGGTATTTGAGATGCTTGGACCAAGCTTATACGATTTCCTCCGGAAAAATAATTATCGTGCATTTCCGGTTGATCTTGTCCGCGAACTTGGCAGGCAACTGTTGGAATGTGTAGCATGTGTGTAGTTGGACTTCTGTTGTTTCTCTTATCTCATTCAAAGTTTATAGCAGCAGTTGTACTATTCCATAAGTTTTTACCTTTCCTTCTTAAAAATTTACTGGTAGTTTCCGCTTTTTTTCTTTTTGGTAAAGCTTATTCCCATGACATGTATGAATATCTTCTGTAGCATCTTTTCTTGGGCTGGACAATGACTTTAAAGTGAACACTAGTAGTTCTTATGTTGTCTGTGGCATGTAACTTTTGCAGTCATGCATGATATGCGTCTCATCCATACCGACCTGAAGCCTGAGAACATACTTTTTGTTTCTTCAGAATACATTAAAGTACCTGACTACAAGGTATTTCTTCCTGTGATTATAGTTATATTGTTCTGTAGTTTGTGTTTTTTTTACTTTTTTATTGTTGCCCCTTCAAATGAGACAGTTCACTTATTCTCTTTGCCTCTTACCTGCATCCAGTTCACTTATTGAAAATTCTCATTTTTATCTATTGCTTTGCTGTCACAGTTTACATCCCGGCCGCCAAAAGATGGAACTGGTTATAAAAGGTTGCCAAAGTCTAGCGCTATCAAGGTTATTGATTTTGGTAGCACAGCCTATGAGCACCAAGAGCACAACTACATTGTGTCAACAAGGCACTATCGGGCACCTGAGGTTATTCTGGGTATGCTAATAGTAATACTATGCTCTCTTTTCTCTTGCAAATCACTTGCATTTTGAATATTTGGTATCAATTTATATTTTAACATTCATAAGATTGTTAATATTTACAGGACTTGGATGGAGTTATCCATGTGACATATGGAGTGTTGGTTGCATCTTGGTAGAGTTGTGTTCGGTATGTCTCTGAATTATACTGGTCCATCAGTCTCTGCCAAATTTCTGGATTAGGACTAACTGTATAGATTCTGACAAAAAAATAAAATAAAATTCTTTACAGGGAGAGGCTTTGTTCCAGACACATGAGAACTTGGAACACCTAGCTATGATGGAGAGGGTTTTAGGT
Organism: Heteromeles arbutifolia; assembly: GCA_024362995.1. Classification (NCBI taxonomy): domain Eukaryota; kingdom Viridiplantae; phylum Streptophyta; class Magnoliopsida; order Rosales; family Rosaceae; genus Heteromeles; species Heteromeles arbutifolia. The sequence goes on from JANCRC010000006.1 coordinate 31,060,034, forward strand.
CCAATGCCACAGCACATGTTGAAAAGAGCAGGGTATGTGCTTTCCTTAGGAATTTCATCGTATTTTAAGGTTCAGACCACATTTGTTCGCCTATATTCATCACTGTCCCCTTTGCTACTTCTGTATTCTTGGTTCAGCCGTCATGCTGAGAAGTATGTCAGACGGGGTAGATTGGATTGGCCAGAAGGTGCAACTTCTCGAGAAAGTATTAAAGCCGTTTTAAAGCTACATCGTCTCCAGGTATATAGAATACCGTACTTTTACTCTTCTGTTTTGAAATACGTTCAGAAACATTGTTTAACTTTATTTAATCAACCAAAAAAAAAAGTTTATTAAATTATATCATCTTTGTCAGAATATAGTGATGCAGCATGTAGATCATTCAGCTGGTGATCTCATCGACCTCCTGCAAGGTCTCCTTAAATTTGACCCGTCCAGCAGGCTAACAGCTCCTGAAGCCCTTAGGCATCCCTTCTTTACCAGGGATCATTACAGGAGGTTTTAGCCAGTTGGAAAATTCATTCTTGTGGTGTTAGTAGGTTTTGGTTGGAGTGCATTACGGGGTAAGAGCGTACTGAAGAGAGGTGTTTGCTTTCCTATGTCATTTCTTGGTATACACAAACATGAAGGGGCTCAACGGGAACCCTGGATTTCTGTAACTTCACTGTCTGCGGGAAAGCTTATGTAATTATCCTGTTCGCATAAGTTTCTCCTTGTTCGATTTTGTACCATGAAAGGAAATGTAACATGTTTTCGATACAATGAGTCGGATACAATAAGGTGTGATGCGTTTTCTGTACAAGTTTAGCCTTCGCCCTGTGTATTTGTTTGTTTATGTTTTCTCAGATGGATGAACATATGGCTGTTGCAGACATGCAACTGAGTAATGTACTATTAATGTTGTAACATGTTTCACATATTGCAGTAAATTTCAGTCTTGTCTCATAGATTTGTCAAAAAGTTGGGTTGGTTTTATTTTCTGCTGCTTGAGAAAGTACAGTGCATTACAGCAAAAGATCAAACTCCGTCGCGATTGAGGCTACTTCTGTTCATAAGCTCTTTGGTTAGAAGTTTCACATATCAAATGGAAAGGGATCCTCTCCGGATCCTTACCTTCTAATCCACTAGGATTAAGTTCGGAGATCCTGGCCGTTGAAATATGATCCAACAGTTAAAGTTATTAAAACTTTTAAAGTGGGTTCCTGTTTGTAGCCGTTGAATCAAATTTCAACGGTCCTGATCTCCGAACTTGGTAGATTAGGAAGAAGGGATCCGGAGAGGATCCCTTTCCATATCAAATGGATTAAGGGCCACTTTGTGATTGACGTGCCTTTTGAAAGAAAAAAAATGTTTTTGTTGTTCTTTAAGAATGTTTATTTGTAAAATAAAGTAGTTGAACGTTGATAAACTGCATTTTTAAAGTGAGAGTATGAAAAGCAAGGAAAAAGCGTTAGTAAATTTTAATGTGAAAATGATATAATTGTATATAATGACCAAATGGGCATGGTAGAGGGGATGGTGGCGATGGAGGGGCAGTGGTGGTGATAGCAGTGGTTGTGGTGGTAATTGTAGCATAAATGGTGGGGTATGGTGGTGGTGCCAATGGTTGAGTGTGGTGGTTGGGTTGCAGAGTTAACAATGGTGGTAGGGACGGTAATGGTGACGGTTGTGGTCGTGGTGGCAACGATGGTGGTGGTCATGGCGGTTATGGCAGTGGTGGCAGTTATGGTGGTGACGGTGGTAGTGGTGGCGATCATTTTATTCTGCAAGGAATAAATATATGTAAAAAGATAAATAATGTCATTTCTAAACACTAAGCGTATTAAAGGAATTGAAATTTTTATTTTTTTTTTGTAAATGGAATTAAAATTATTCTTTAAAAGTTCAACCCTGCATTTTATGAAAGCAACTTTTAAAAACTGTATGAAGGTCATTTCTTTTAGAATAAGTAAAAAATATATATATATATATATATATATATATATATATATTTTACCAAACTCTTTTTTATTGCTCAATTTTGAAGTGAAACGGTTTTTGGTGAAAAGAAACAATACCCGATCGGGGTCTCAATATGAATACGAAAGTCAATGAAACAAATTTGGAAGTAACTTGCGAAAATTCGATGCTTGAAACACAATCCAAGAAAAAACAAAAGATGAAAAAGAAAAAGGATGGAATTCCAAATGCTAGCTTAGTGTTTTGTCTTGCATTTTCTAGTCACCAGAACTCCATCAGGAGGTCTAGTGAGCACAACTCTGCAGTCACCGTGCAACCAGTACGAGTATCGGAGGATCTTTCCGAAGTTGGCTCGTGCCCGGAAATACCCCTTCACCTCAAACTCCGCCCGATTGTTCTCCATCTGCTTCTTAAGCCTCTGGCTTTCCAGCACTCCGAGACGCACCTGGCTGGTCACCATATGAACATTTGCAAACATGGACTGACTCCTCTCTGCCGAGAAGGGTTCTACGTACTGGGTGGCAATGAGGGTATTTCCGTAATATAGATCAATGATCAGGTAGCTAAAGTCGACGCTGACCTTCTTGTTTGGGTTGGTGAAGTTTGCGAGCACTGTAACGTCGGCATTGAGAAGATATCCCATGTCAAGATACGCTGCGTTTAGCGTGGCGGAAGAGACGTCGAATTTCGGAGTCCGGGGACGGAAAACAAGATAGATTATGAGAACCACTAGGCCGGTTATGATTATGAGAACCCAAAAAATTGCACAGCAAATGGCTCCGGACCATGTGAAGACGTTGGTTTGTTGAGGGCGTGGTATGAGCAAGCCGTGCGGGTGAGTACGTAGGCTATGCGGCTGCGGCTGCCCTTGTGAACCGTGTGGCCAGGGATATTGTTTGTCTTCACGATCATGGTACGGGGCAGGCCCGGTTGGAACTATAGGCGGGGTTTTCCGGCCCTTATGCTTTTTCTTAGGATGTCGTTCATCTTCGTGATCATGGTATGGAGCTGCCACGGGTGGAACTACACGCTGGGTTTTCCGGCCTTGATGCTTTTTCCGAGGATGGTGGTCTTTATGATCAGGGTGCGGGGTTGGCACTGATGGAACTAGTGGTAGGGTTTGCTGGTCTGTCAGCGGATGTTGCTCTTCGAATTGTGGATGAAATGACACCAATGGACCCGCTGGGTTGGAATGCCACCCTTGATGCTTAGACCAGGGCCGGCGAACTTGCTCAAATTGTATTGGTTCGGGCTCAACTTCCGGTGGTTCAGGGTGATGCGGTCCAGGCCAGTCTGGTCTGAGGTTGGGTGGCTCGGGGTGTTGGCCATGGTGCTGTGGGAGTGGCACCAATGGACCGTGTGGAGATGTTTGGGGAAGTTGTTCTGGAGTTTGTGATGGATATGGCCGGACAAAATGGGGGTTGGTGTCACCATGGCGAGGCATGGCGGCGCGGAGTAGTACTGAGAAATGAAGAAGTGAAGCATGGAGGAGAGGATGCGGATGCGGAATAATAATACTAAGGAATTGGTGTTAGAGAATAACTTGAAGAGGACTTCAAGGATGAATTTATGAAAGGGAAAAGAATCAACATGCAGGCAAGCAAGCATGAGAGGCAAGCAACCTCTGGTGGCAACTTTTTGTCCAAGTGCTTCTGTGTTTTTTAGAGTGGCAGGGAATTTACATGTTTATCCCTACATCCAGCTTGCCTAAAGCAAAATGCTACAGAAGATACAAATTCAACTGGAAATAAAATCTTTCTGCCAGATATACCATTCAACACTAACTTGCTCATGAGTCATGACCAGAGAACATCTTTAATCGTTACTGGAAGTCCGGCTATAACAAATGCCACAAGTATTTGAAAAGCAACTTGTCAGCAGTTGTGTTATAATTGTGAAAACTAGTAGAGATTCCTTGGAAGTTCTCTTCATTTTCTTCCATCCTCAAGACTCCGGCATGGCAAAGGAAACCCGGTCTTCATATTCTTTAATCCGCTTTTCTTCAGGACAAGGCCAAAAACTTTTGTAGTTCTTTCTGTTAGAAAGGAAAAATACAAATAGCATCAATCAAAATTCTGCTAGAATAAAATCCAATGCAAGTAAAAGAATAAAAGAGGGAAAGAGAATAGTGGCAGTAGGTCCAAAAATCACTGCATTTCGAATAAGAAGTCATACTTCAGTTATTTCAATGCCCAAATTTGATTGATAGTGCTCTCACGCTGGCGTTCTTAAAATAGATCTGCAGCCTCTGCATGTGAGCTATATGCCCATCAAGGTCATGGTGGTGCACCCTAAGAAAATTTAAAAAAAAAAATGTTACAAGGGGTTTAATGTAATTACCAATTAGCATAGAGTTACTCAACAAAAACAAAACAACAACAACAACAACAATCACTGAGAGAGAGAGAGAGCCTTGGTCAAACAGCTTATTCATATAAGGAATGCAGCAAAGATCTGAAGCAGAGACAACAGAAAACATGCAGCATTGTGCCCCATAAACGACATACTCAAATTAACAAAACACGAAGTCGAAAGCAAATTCTTGCGCAATCAGATATGATCACTCACTTACATCATCTCATCGTACATCGAAAAAGAAAACGAGAATCAAAACTCTAGATTACTTCAGAACTAATTGGTAGATAACACCAAAGACTAGGCATATAATCAAGTCGAAGAACTCAGCCACACTTAATGTTGAATTCATTAGTCCAGAAACTCATAGGGAACCAAATCAATACGCAGTTCTGAAATCTTCATTAGGTTTTCTCTTTAGTTTACCTTCCTTAGACAACTGGGGGTGATAGTCAATAACAATGTTCTCTGAGAAAAGAGTAAAGGTAAGCAATTACCATTAAGCAGTCTGGTTCTTGCAAAGCCCACTTGCATTACCTGTTGTTCCCCGGGTCAAAGAAAAGAACAAAGTAGGCTAAAGTACTTTTTGGCATTCTAAGCGGATTGCATGCATCCAGTTAGGGAGACAAATCATATATGGATAAGCATTGCCCTCTTAAAAACGTCGGGCTGAACAAATCCAAGGTCCCAATCCTGCTTAAATGAACACAAAGAACACTATTGACCAATGACAAGATTCAAGAATATGGTGAGAAGACATTGAAAACTAATTATGAAGGCCATAGAAATTTAGAAACAAATAATAATGAAGCAACAATTCCTTCAAAGCTTGTGCCTAAAATACAGCATTGTACCAATGATTTATTAATCAACCACCACAATACTCACATCCTTCTACTTTGATAGTTTCACTGTCAGTTTTTCATGACGGTGAATAAATTGTCATAAGCACTGGACAAATGAATATATCCTGGGTATCTAATACTTATTCGCACCCCCCCACCCCCAAACATCCCCTCATACACACCCATGTATATTGTTTGACGACACTCACAAGCAGCAGAATACATGTACTTGTATTCATATCAAATGTAAATATATATACATAAATGAATCCTACAAGCTTGTACCTGAGTTGTTTTGTAGCTTGCCAGAAAGAGGATAATGGACCAGGCTTGATAAGGTGAAATCCTCGCTAAGAAGTGCCTCGAACTATGGACTCTGCAATAGACCATAGTCCATAAGTAAGACAGCATAATCATCACAACCAATAAACCATACTTAAAATAAAAATAGGTCAGTAGCATCAAAAGTTTAACAGTTTATCGATAATAAGCACCAAAACTCATACAACTGAACAATAAAACTGCACCGACACTTATTGGTACATAAACATAAAAACTAAAGGGTTTGTATACTATACTAACCATTTAGCATTTTCATGCAGTATCTTTTGAATTGATGGCATTAACCAGAGTCTCGGAGAAAGCTCCATCAAGAGTAAAGCCCCTTTCCATCATCTGATCCCATACCCTACAAGCGACCGAAACCTTATTCTCCCTTATGAGACCCCCAATTATCAATTTAAAAGTTACCTCGTCAGCGAGACATCCTCTAGTCTGCATTTCCTCATAAAGATGCATAGCGTCACTCACTTTAGAAGCCTTGAGCAGCCCGTTAATGAGAGCATTATATGAAATCACATCAGGGGTGATTCCCTTCTCTAACATTTCACTGAAAACACTATAAGCCATTTCAATATTCCCACTCTTACATAAGTGATCAACTATTGTGGTGTAAAATATACGGTCAGGCAACAGACCCATTGCTGTCATCTGATCAAGAAGCTTCTTGACTATATCTGAGCTACCTTCTCTTAAAAAGGCATTTATAAGAATAGTGAATGTAACCAAATCTGGCACAGTGCCCTTGTTACGCATTTCCTCAAACAGTTTGTAAGCACTTCCAGTACGGTTTGCCTTACAAAATGCTGTAATGATGGTATTATATGACACAACATTACACAACCCTTTTGGCTCCATCCTAGTTCGCATCAACAAATACGCCTTATCTGGTCTATTAGCTTTACAAAGGCCCATGAGTAGCTGATTATAACTATACACATCCGGTTCCATCCCACCCCTCTCCATTTTCTTCATCAACTTCTCAGCCTCCTCCAACATGAACACATTACAGCAATAATTCAACAACACATTGTGAGAAACCAAATCCGGCTCGCACCCATTTCTCTTCATAAATGACTTGATTGCCTGTGCCTTATCAATCCTACCGGCACGACAAAACCCGCTAATCAAAGCATTATAAATCAAACTACTAAAATTGACTCTACCCTTCATTTCATCAATGACAAGGTCATAAGCCAAATCAACCTTCCCACCCTTGCACAACCCAACAACCAGGGCCGTGCAGGCAATGTTATCCGGCCTAAACCCTTTCCTAATCATACCATTCCAAATATCAACTGCCATATCAAATTGTCTAGCTTTACACAACCCATCGATAATTATAGTATACGATACAACATCCGGCTCTCTTCCTTTATCAACCATCCTATGAAACAATTCCAAAGCGAAATCCGTCCTGTTTTCTTGGCACAGAAGATTCAAATATATATTGAAAGCCCAGATGTCAGGCAATGCCCCAATCCTATCCATGTCTCGAAGAAGCTTCTCAATGAGGGTGAAATTTCTAATCTTACACAGGCCAGAAATGAACCTGGAGTAAGTAAACGGGTCCAATGAGAATCCCTTCGGCACCATTTCGTAGTAGTAGTGCTCGGCGAGATCATAACGCGAGTGCTTGACGAGTACACCGATGAAGCGGTTGTAGTCGACGCTGAAAACGCGGCAGTCCGAGTGGGTCATTTCGTCGAACACCTGGAGTGCTTGATCGATGAGGCCAGTTTTCACGCAGTACGCTATGCGGCTCCGGTATATGAGGCGGTGAACGCCAAGACTGCGATACATATCAGAGTGAATGCATAGGAGAGACGGTCGAGGAACCTAATGCGTCGGAATGTATGGCATCCGGCGGAGAGGGAAATAGGAGGCTAAAACCCCAGAAACGGAGACGGAGGAAGGAAGAGCGGGTTTAGGTGTAGCAGCAGGTGAAACGACGTCGGTTCCAGAAAATGCTGGTATAGCTATAGCCATTCGATGGGACGTATAGCTATGGCAGCTGCCCAGGTCAAGGCCACCTGGTTTCAACAATGGCGATGATGAACCCAATGCGGCGCGGGGAAGGAGAGGTTGGGTGGATTTGGGTTTGGGTTTAAGTTTGGGTTTGTTCGGTTTAAGGATTTTTTGTTGGGCTTTGTATTTGGGCTGGGCTGACTTGGAAGTTAATTATGCTTCTGTTGGGTTTTAGTTGGGCTTTGACTTTTGAAGACTAGGTTGTATTGGCCCAATCTCGTTTGCATGCGGACTTGTTAATAATAAACAAGTATGACATGATTACTTGCTTGGTATGAACATCATTTGGTGAAGGGAACTTGCTCACATACCTACTTTTATTTCTTATACACTGTTGTTAATTTTTTGACATTGATCTTCTGCTATTTGTTCAATCTAATGATCAAAAATTAAGATAATATGTGAGAAGTATAAGTGGGTGTGTGGATAACACTATCCATGGTGTAACCATGAATAAAGAAAGAAGGAATCTGAATGAGAGGAGTTCCCCCTCTAATAATTTTCTCAAGTATTGAATTACAAGTTGTAATATGAGTGCCACGTGTTTGTTGAGTTCGTGTGTATTAGTAAATACATAAGAAGCCATAAATTCGAATGATTCTAATTTTTAACATACATGTCTTGAAATAACGCAAGGAGAATGCAAATCCACTGTTGAAATTCTAAATAAGTAAACACGTCAATAATGTCAGTCGTGTCCCTGTCTCATAATAATATTCTAAAAAAAACATGCGAGTAATTGTATGAGTCTAAACTAGGGGTGGGCAAACGGGTCTCGGAACCGCGGGCCGGGGCGGGGCGAGTCCAAATCTATAGAAGCACAGGCCCCCGGCCCGGCCCGTTTCTAAAAGGGAATGAATGGAATCTGTAATCTAGATGGGATTTGTTTCTCTTCTCCGAGTGACCTAGCCGTCCTCTTTCTATTCCTACTCCTATCTCTCCTCGCAGACCACCACCGATTCACCACCATCGTCACCCATCACTGCCGTCTCGACGACATCCCAGATGATTAAGATCCCGAACGTCCTGCAAGAAATTAAAACCGAGAAGCTTCGGGATTTCACCCCGCAAAACGGAGCTGTCTGCTTCGGCGAGTGAGTTGGGGTCTCCGCCTCCAAAGGCAAGAAGAAGTTTATGGAAGATACCCACAAGATTGTTTCTTGCTTATAAGGCCAGAAATCAAAGAAAGTAAAAAAAAAATTGTTCTAATCATTTATGGGATTTGCTGTAAATTATTTTTTTTTTCTTTTGTATTACTTTATTTTTATGTTTTAATTGATTTTGTTTTTGGTGCAAATTTGTGGGCATTTTTTTGGGGTGTATGATGGACATGGTGGGAAGAGGGCTGCACATGTGGTCATATTGTGCTCGGTTTTGCTGTGGAAGGTGTGTTGGAGGAGTCGCGACGGAGGCGGCAAAGAGAGGAGGAGGATCAGGGGAGAGGCCCAGTAGCAAGGGAGGTAATAATGGTGGGTTTTATGTGGGAAGGTGAAGGGTTGGGGTGTTTGGTGTTCTGCGAAGCAAGGATCAGCAGATGGCTCAAGTCGTCGGCGGAGACGCTGGGGAGGGGAATGAAGAGGATGACGAAGACCAGATAGGTGTGAGTGAAGATTTGGACCCGTAGGAACCGGCCTGTTTCAACGGTCCGGGTTAGGTCCAGATCCCATTTTGAAAAATCCAAAACCCCCGCCCCGCCCCGTTTTATTTATAAACGGGTCCGATCCGATTCCTTCAATTTTGGGCCCGTGCCCACCCTTAGTCTAAACCATTTGCATCCACAAACTTTAGTCGTATCTCTTTTTATGATTAAAGTTCGAGTCTTGCTTTCCATCCTCTAGATCGGAAAAATATATCGGCAATACGACACAAACAATTTCAAGTATCTTGGAAAGTCTCATTAAGTTAGCTTACAAACATAAGACGTTGTGCATGATTAGGATGTATAAGTTGTATTCCAACTCACACACAAGTGGAAAAGCGAGCTTTCACCTTATCCATAGTTTGAACATTTTTCAATTATTAATTCTTTCGCTTAAGGACAAAGTAGTGAAATTATTGAGAGATAAACATAAAATTTGTTTTAAGTGACTAATTAAGTGACTAAAGTTAACGAACCATTGGATAATTTTTTCCATTTGGTTTTTTATATTTGCCCCTTGAATCCTTGATTCAGCCTCATATGCGTGGCACATGACTCATTTTGATGAAATTCTTGACGGAGTTGACGAAAATGAGTATAGCTACACATTTTGATGAGTTAAGGGATTAGTGATCACATATTTTCAGTTGAGAAATTATTACTGCAATTGGATTAAAATTAAGAAACCATTACTACAATTTCCTTTCAATTTTGTTTGGCTTGTAAAATAACTATTATGTTTTCAAACTTTTTTTTTATATTTTTTATGCAAACAAAGATAATGTACAAGGAGTGAATGAGAGGTTGAGGAAGGGACGATGGAGAAATGAAATGTATGAAACAAAACCTAAAAAGAAAGCGAATCAATAGTTTGTGGTTCATTATCATTTTGTGTATTCATGTACATTTCTTCCACTTTCTTTACGTACGCCGTTATTTCTCAATGTTTTCTTTTCTCTCAAAATTTTTAACAAAATAATAAATATTAAAAATAAAATAGTTATCAGCATACCCTAAAGATAAAGATGTTATAATTTTCTATATTACATCAGCAAACATTTATCTTATTAAATTGACTCTGCATTTTCTAAGAGCACCGATGATAGTTTCATTCGTCCCTCATAACCTTCATGTATAAAATACAACTTTGTGTTGCGTAGGGGACCGGAGAAGAAAACCAATTTGATTTTTCTTTCCTTGGCCACCTTTCTTGACCCAATATTTTCTATTTCTGCCAAATTATTTCTTTCTTCTTTTCTATTGGTGCAACCGACGTTGACTATAACTGAAAAGGGGAAGCGTACTCTTCTGATCTCTTCCACTAACTCCTTTCAACCAATCAATCCAGATCCTTAAAATTTGATTCAAATGCTACAAACAGGAGATCTTTTTAGAAGTTATAATAACTTTAACTATTGGATTAAATTTCAAAAGTCCAAATTGATTGATTGAAATGATTTGGTGGAACCGAAAAGGTCTTAGACTGTTCATAATGCACTTCCATTTCTCACCAAAACAAAAATATAACGTCCACCATTTGAGTATAAAATGCACCAAACATACTATTGAAATAAAATTTTTGAAATGTCATATGAACTTATACATCTTTTTAAATTTGTCATATGATTAAAATGATAAGAGTTTTATCATACCAATTTTACGAAATTATTAATTTGTCATCTTACTCTAACTCCGTTAAGTTTTCAGTCCAAAATAAGTCATGTGCAAGACACTTGTAATTTATTTTAGATATTTCAACATCTCACTCTCCAAGTTGCTTTCGACAAAAATAATTCAGAGGTTTATCAATAAATACAAAAAAGGGGTTGATCTGGTATACGAGAATTTGAGGGTTTGCCCTTTGAAAAAGGGAACGACTTGCACTCACTTCTCTCTGTTTCAAAGTAAATATGACTACAAATGTAGAATCATTACGGACCCTCCAAACTATGAATCTATGGTAAAGTTGGATAATATTATTTATGTTGAAATGTCTGAAATAACCCTAAATATAAGTCATGTACACAACACGTAATTTATTTTGGACGAAAAACTTAATGGAGTAAATGTGAGATGACAAATTAATGATTTCAAAAAGTTGATGTAACAAATCGCTTAAAATTTAAGTTCATATAACAAATTAAAAAATATGTATAAGTTCATATGACATTTAAAATAAAATTCCATTATTAGACAGTATATTGGAGGAATCAACCCCTGACTTACTTTAGTGGGCGAAGTTTTGAAACTTCATCTTTAATCCTGTCTTAATTGAGTAGCGCATAAAATCAAAGCATGCATTATGCACTGAAGTATTTGTTAATCTCGTCTTAATCAAACTTTGGTCAAATTTTCAACCGCTGATCGAACCCATTAGTTTGGAAATTTGAACAAATCGTGCTTGACCAACAAAGCAATACCAATTGCCATGAGAATCTGAGAATTACCACTTGGCACCTCCCAGCAACTTGGATTAATGGAGTTTGGTGGGGATTATGCTTGTTGGCTGCTCGATTCTGAGTAGTAAAAAGAACCGGGAAGTAGAATTTCCGACTCTGCGGTCACTGACCTTTCTTTCTCTATCGCTGTTTGTGTGACGGTGTGACGGTTTATCTTGCTCGTTAAGTATTAGGGTTTCTGGAATCTTTGAACAGTTTGAGGCCTTCCAGAAATGGCACGACCAAGAAAAAAAGAAAGCACCTCTTCAAAGACCGAGTTTAGTTTCTAACATTCTTTACTTGGAGGTTCAAACATTGATCAAGTTGCTAGAATCCATGACCACGAATTAGTGTTTTATATAATATTTGGCTGAGTGCTTAAATTTTGGTGTCTCTCATTTCCAACGCCATAGCCATCCATGAATTGACTTGCTTTGAAATTGAGAACCATGTTAATTATCTTGTATAGTGGGGAAAAGAGCAGATGGTTGCAATTAAAAAGAGAAAATTAGTTAAGATGGTTCGGACACGTGAACGAAAGACCTACAAATGTTCTGGTTAAAATATATGATTATGAGACAAAAAATCAGAACAAAAAGGTAGAAGAAAACCTAAAAAGACTTGAAAACAAACTTTATGGAAAAAATATGAAGTAACTGGAGCTAACGAAACACTTACACAAAAACAAGCTCATTAGCATTCTAAAATTCATACATCTAACCACACTGGTATGGAAATTACATAAAGGCTCCCACTTTTGTAGGAAGTATGTCACGTAATTTGAGTGCCATATTCCTGCACAAGATTTTTCTCGGTGGTCCGAAGTATCCGTATCCAAATGACATCACAAAACTCGGCATGCACTGCTTGTTAGATCATGGACGACGTGGCAGTTTGACCCATTCCCCTCCAGTCTATAACCGACCACCAAGTGACTCAGTCCAACTCGTTCTCCCAAAACTCAGTCTCCTCCCTCCCTTCCCCTTCTTCTCCACTGGATTTCAAAGTCTGTCCCACACAGCAACCGATTCTTCAGCTGGAAAAGATATTTTCCATTTTTCCAATTTCCAAGTAAGTCTCTCTTCAAAAATTCCGACTTTAATTTAGTAGAAAAAATAAAAATCCCTATTAACATTTTTCTTCCTTCCAACTTTCTGCTTGTCTCTACTGGTTTAGGGTTTTACTCAGTCGTTTTCGTGTTTGAATTTTGCTTCTGAATCGACTTTCTACATTGAAAAGCTCTAATCTTTAGAGAGAGAAAGTGAGGAGAGAGAGGCGGTCAAGGGTTTTAGGTGAGAAAAAGAGCAGAGAGAGAGGGGTTGAAATTTCAATACCAACTATTTACGCCAAAAATTTCAACTTTATGGGTTCCATGTTATTTCCTGGAAGTATCCTTCAATGGGTATCAATTAGTTTTTAGAATTTTTGTCAGAAACTTGGACATGTTAGGGGAGGAAGAGAAAGACCGGCTCGCCGGAAATACTACCCGGAAAACCTATTTGCGGTCGGTTTCGTGGTCTGACCGGTCACCCTCTAAGCCCAACAATCCATATCCGAGGCCACAACTGAATAGTAAGGTGAGGTCTTGCCTACCTCCGCTTCAGCCCCTTTCAATAGCCAGAAATACCGTTCAGGAGTGGCCGCGGGCAGGTTCTGATGATCTCGGGGTCTGGCCTCAACCGCAGACCCCGAGAGGGTCAGCTAAACCGCTTCTGAACTCGAATCCAGAAGAACCTGGGAGAGAATTTGAATTTAAGAAGGATAAGCTTGCTTTTTTCGATAAAGAGTGCTCGAGAATTGCTGATCATATATACTTGGGAAGTGATGCGGTGGCTAAGAACCGCGAGGTTTTGAGGCAGAATGGGATCACTCATGTGCTGAACTGTGTTGGGTTTGTTTCCCCCGAGTATTTCAGAAATGATCTTGTGTACAAGACACTTTGGTTGCGAGATAGCCCATCGGAGGACATTACGAGTATACTCTATGATGTGTTTGATTATTTTGAAGATGTTCGAAAGCAAGGCGGGCGAGTTTTTGTGCATTGTTGTCAGGGAGTGTCTCGGTCCAACTCTCTGGTCATCGCATACCTCATGTGGAGGGAGGGCCACAGCTTTGAAGATGCGTTCCAGTATGTGAAGGCAGCACGAGGGGTGACTAACCCGAATATCGGTTTTGCTTGTCAACTCCTTCAGTGCCAGAAGAGGGTACATGCTGTGCCTGCAAGCCCAAATTCCATGTTAAGGATGTATCGGATGGCCCCACATTCATCATATGATCCTCTTCATCTGGTGCCAAAGACGTTGGGACATCCAGGTTCACAAGGACTCGACTCTCGTGGGGCGTTCATTGTGCATGTTCCATCTGCTATATACGTCTGGATTGGAAAGGATTGCAACACAAGGATGTCAGATAATGCCAGGGCAGCTGCCTTTCAGGTCATCCGGTATGAGAGGGCAAGGGGTCCAATTGTGGACATCGATGAAGGTGAAGAACCATTGGAGTTTTGGGATGCTCTTTCCAGTGGAATATTAGCAGAAGATTCCAGCAAGATAGATGCCAAAAAGGTAGAAACTTTTTCTTCCGCAGGTGATAAGGTTTCTGCAGCGAGCTGTGTTCCAGTGGGTGAAAGGAAGGTTGCTGAATATGATTTGGATTTCGAAATTTTCCGTAAGGCACTTGCAGGTGGGGTTGTTCCACCTTTTTCAGTATCAAATACCGAATCAGAGACTTGCCTTCCAGCCAGAGAAAATGGATGGGGTAGATTGCGGCAAAAGTTTGCCAGCGGAATTATGAAAGAATTGATCACATCTGAGGTGAACCGTAACCTTACCCCATCTGATGTATCTGAGATGGTTGTGGAAATTCATAAAGAAGCAAAAACCTCTGTTTCCCCGATTGAGCCTTCATCGCCATTATCAGCATCACGTCATTTTTGTGGTTCACCAGATTCCTTTGAGTGTTATCCAAATAAAAGCCCACGTAGGGTAACAGATACTTTAAGAGAGGCAGAACGCTTCGTTCCTCTAGCCGATAAGTTACTGTTACCTACAACTCTTTGTGGTTCACCAGATTCTTTTTCTTGTTTTCCTGACAGAAGTCCTAAGTTTAGCTCCAAATCCCCAACACTCTCCCCTTCAACCTCTGACTACTCCAGTTCATTTACCTTTTCACCCTCATCTTCTAATTGGTCGGACTTGTCATGTTTGTCTTCTCGACAGCCTTCACCTTCTGGCTTGGATTCCACAAATCCATCTGTGGCCTTTTCACCTACAGAGGCCTTTTCGCCTAATTGTACTTTGGAAGTGGCTAATACAGGTTTGCCATGCAAGGGGATTTCCCCCTCTATTGCGGAGCGTAGAGGCAGTAATCCTCCACCTCGAATGTTGGTACCTCCGGTTGATGAAACACCTAAAGTTCCGAGTAATCTGGTACGCTCATGGTCCTTCTCCTTACCTGACTTAGGTGATGATGCAATGGACACTGATTGCAACCAATCTGAAAATGTGAACAACGGAGAAGAGCTTATGTTAGATGTGGACATTAGTCACCATGGAAATGAATTGAAATGTGAAAGGATCACGCAAGCTGCAGAAGCGATCAACCCAGTTTTGTACCAGTGGCCTTCTTTGAATAAAGTGGAGATGCATCGGTCTCACAAACTTCATTCTGGATCAGCGTATCTTTTGCCAGCTCCAGATACGAGTGCAGGAGCAAGTAATCCTGGTATCTTATTTGTCTGGTTGGGACGCGAAGTTTTGCATGAGGAAGGGCAAAGTCCGACATGTGAGGATAGACATCTTCACTGGGAGGCCACAGGACACAACTTCCTTGATCGCATGGGTTTGCCGATGAATGCCCCTGTACAGGTAATTACCATACAGTTTTTGTTTTCCTTGTTCCTCTGTTTTACATTATTGCTACTGTAATTTCTAATCGTATTATGATTAATGCACATTAACATATCTAATCTGTGCCCGTGAATGCCTATGGTATCTGCAGATAGTAAGAGAAGGTGAGGAGCCAGAGCAGTTCCTGATCCATCTCAGCCGTATATCAATACTGGAAACGTAGTCGTGACAAGAAGAATTGGAAGAATCGGGTTTTATGAAGGTTGTGGATTCGTGGTCTTCAAAGCTAATGGGATTTCGGGATGAATCAGTTGCGGATCACGAGGGGAGTTGGCATCCTGGGCAGTGTAAGTGCCTCTTTACCTGCTTGAGCGATGTGTGGAGTGGTAACAGAAAAATGTACAGCGAACAAGTCAGCGTTACGCTGATAGAAATTATTAGTAAAGTTTTGTTTTCAAGGCAGATAAATAGTATCAATTGAAATAAGGGTGCGTTTGGTACGTGGGATGGGACGGAACAGAGTGGGACGGACTCGTTCCGTCCCACGTTTGGTGCGCTAAAATTATGTGGAACGCGCGTCCCACGGAACGAAAATGGGTTAGATTTTGGTTCCCCCTTCCCCCCCTAGAACGGGTTTTTCCACCCCGTGGGACAGAAAATTATATTTTTTTGGACAACAATACCCCTCTTATTTTTCATTAATTACATTGTCTACCTCCCTTTCTCTCCCGTAACCTCCCTCTCTTATACCCTTGTCTCTCCCGTAGCCCTTCTCTTCCTCCACCACAAACCCAGTAACCCAACTGCGAACCCAATCCCAGCAAACCCATCCGACGACGACGACGTCACCATAGCAAACCCTCTTATTCTCCGGCGCCGTCACCATGGAGTCGTTACCAGCAAACCCTCTTCTTCTCCGGCGCCGTCACCATAGCCAGGCCGACGACGCTGCACGGAAGACGATGACGACGCTGCAGGGAGGACGATGATGAAGCTGCAGAAGTTGATTGAAATGAATTTTGGGATTTTTCTGTGTTTGATTTTGGGATTTTTCTGTTTTTTTCTTCTTGTAATTGTTTGCTGGTGACGAGATCCGAAACTGATTGGAGGGTTTGCTGGTGACGAGATTCGAAACTGGATTGGTTGCCGAGAAAACGAAGGAAAACGAAAATTGGGGGTCTGATTGTTTGAGTTCATACTCGCACTCAGCAATTGTACAAACAAGGCTAAGTTAGTCATTTAACATGAAATCCGAACCGTTTCGTCCTATGCGTACCAAACATAACACGAACCTCCATTTCGTCCCATCCTGTCCCGTCCCGTCCCGTTCCGTCTCGTCTGCGTACCAAACGGTACCTAAGCGAATCAAGTATATACATTTTTCCCCCTGTAAAGCACCAAAGGTGTTGCCGTTCAAGACACTCCGATGAAAGTAGATACACTATACGATAAACGGCCTTGAATTGCACCAAGGACCTCACATTACACACACCGGAAATACTATTTTTACGGCGAATGTCGGATTCTATTTCTTCCAAGTTCACAAAACTAAGGACTACAGTTGATCTAGGAGACATTTACCCGCTGTTAGGTCCTTATTGCCCTTGCGCTCTCAAACGAGCCACTACTGGACCTAACGCGCTACCTCTCAAGCCCCTATACGACCATGAGCTCCTCACCGAACCATCGTTTTTACTCCAACCATTCTCCTCCTGCGACAGCTCAGCCTTCTTCGCATTAAATGCCTGGCTGATTTCATCCCATGCACTTGCCCTTCCATTTTCTACATGTGTAAACAAGAATATCGAATCATATTCAAATTCTTCATATACGAGAGACGGAACGTGGAAATCTAATTTGTACCTCTTGTAGCAGCATGAGTTTCCATGTCTTTGTCGAGCTGCCTGGATCCTGATGCAACATCTTGATCTCCAGTGACTGGTTTTGCTGTGTTGAGGTTGCCATGCTTAACAATGCGGACATCAAAAAGTGAAGTATAATCTACCTGCACAGGATCAAAACTTGTCAGATGCTAGCAATCAAAGACTATGAAGCAATACATCACAGCCACTGCTAGACTGATAAAAGATGGGTGTATATAACTAGAAAAAGGTCGTAGGATGACGGCACTGGCATCAATATAACTCGATCATACAAATATTGGTCATAAAAACAGTAAATGGATGTATCACACTTTGCAACACTCTATGAAAGGTGGTAGTTCAAGTACCTCTAGAGAGCGATCTTGCCCGTAAAGGGATGTATCTGGCACTACATCATATGCCTCATCCGCCCCCGCAAAAACAATGGGATACTCTGGAACCTGTACTAGCATAATCTTATTTGATTGAGGGTCATACCGTGACACTTCTCCAACCTACAGGGACAAGGAAACCTCTGATGGAAAAAATTTATGTTCACAAAAGTTAGGCAGAAATTTAAGATAAAGAGTCATACTCGGTATGAGGAAACTTCAGGAGTCCAGCACGATGTTAATTCAATCAAACGATATGCAATTTGATCACCTTCCTGCAACACATTTGAATGCAAATTATCACTTTAATTCCTCAATACTAAAATAACTGCAATATAAAGGATTAAATTGACTTGATGTGAAAAGCACTTTCACATAGTCAAGAATATTCTCGACTCGAGAATATTAACTACATGTGCAAAAGATGTACTACCAGATATAAGAAAGGATAGCAACTGAAAGGTTTTTATAGTACAAAGCCAACTGCAAATAACTCTTATTTTTATTATATTTTTTTCCTATGATGAGGGAAACTAATGTTCATGGAAGCGACATGAAAAGAAGGAAAGCACCAAACCTTAGGTAAATTAGTACAGAGCTCAAGCTTATTGAAGTCTATGTGATCATTCACAGGGATCTCTTTTCTAATATCCGGTACTTCAGGTGACTCTTGATTCAGATCGTTGTAGTCGCTTGTTCTTGAATGAAATGTTTTCTCCATACCCCATTTTTGACCCCTCTTCTTGCTGGTTATTCCATTCCACCGAAAAGTTTCCTGAAGCAGGCAGGACATACAAATATAAAGAAATCACATATCTCAATAGATTAATTCATGATGTAAAATAAAAAAAGTCGGAGGAAATTAAGAGTCCCATCATAAGCCAATTAACAAACTCTTTCAAGTCTTCAAGACCCTATATCTTACTTTTCAAGAAAGAAATTTTTTGAGTTGTTTCAGAGTAGCCCCTACAGAAGAAGAAAAGTCTATAATGATCTAAAGAAGAGAAACATACCACTGGAGTTCGATTCTGCTGAATAGGCTGATCTTCGTCCACTGAAACAAGTACACACCTCAGATAATTGTAGTACCAAGTTATCCATAATATGAAGTATGTACCCATAAAATCAATTGATAAACTCAAATGCCACAAGTAATTGTCTATTCCCAGATCTGACCCGTACATACCTTTTCCTAGGGGTTCAAATCGAATATGTCCTGGTCTAATTACTACAGGAACAATATCATCCTCTTTATTATTATCTGTGTATGGTTGCTCAACTACTTCATTGTTATCTATTTTCATTTGCTCATCCTCTCCGTAACTATCTGTGTCTGATTGTTCCTCCTCTTCTTCATTGTTTGTGTTTGGTTGTTGGTGTTCTTCTGGACATTTCTGATTATCTGTACCCGTTGATTGCTGATTATTTGTTTTGAGCAATTGCGTTTGATGTAACTGCAAATTGGAACACTATAGGTCAATTTTATTTTGGGAGAAAAAAGTAGTCCCTCTTGCAAAAAGCAAATATAGGTACTTCAGAAAACCAACTCAAGCGGAAGGACCAAATACTCCCTCTCGTAAGGACACATAGGTACTTCAAAATACCAATTTATGATGCCAGCCCTCAAATTTACACACACATACACAACATTCATAACGGTAAGCTAAATATTTTGCGAAACATCCTCACTATTTTGAGGTGTGTACACAAGTGTATTTGTGGTGCATATGTGTGAAAGAGGAATCTTTATCTATTTATCATCTTATACACCAGTAACACCACATTACCTCTTCCTTCTCAGCTTTCATTTTTTCCCTCAACCATTGCCTTTTGGCCTTTTTACGTCGAGCACTTCTACTAGGAAGCTGGCACAAAAAAAGATAAAAGGAGCTCACACATTTAAACTTGTAGCTGATATAAAAAAAAATGTATGACAAACAGCACATACATCTAAGATTATAGTGAAAACTACTACCTTTTTACTTTCACCAGGCGTTTCAGATGAAACCACACCCTTTTTTTCATTCTCTTGAAGCTGACAGGATCTATCAAACAAAATTAGGGAAAAGAAAAAATGAGAAAAAATGGTGAGTACTAGATGTTTACGGTCTTACAGAAATTTGGTAACATAAATTTCTAAAAACCTGGCTCTATAGGGTTTAGCTAGCACATTTTAGCTCACCCAACCTAGACTCAAGTGCGGGATGTATGAAACTGGAATAGAATTTTTTGCCTTTCATCCTATATACAAAAAGGCCAGAAAGCTACCTCTTTCCATTGGGCATTGATTTACTTATTCCATCAATTCTTTCATCAGTTTTACGGGTGCTTGAATTATCCAGTCCATCC
This sequence comes from Heteromeles arbutifolia, assembly GCA_024362995.1. Lineage (NCBI taxonomy): Eukaryota > Viridiplantae > Streptophyta > Magnoliopsida > Rosales > Rosaceae > Heteromeles > Heteromeles arbutifolia. The sequence continues at coordinate 31,080,088 of JANCRC010000006.1, forward strand.
TCAACAGTAAATGACTTGTCCATCTTGGAATGTCTCTTTCTGGCGAGAACACGAGACTGATGAGAACTTTTTTTCTTCTCTACATCATTCTGAAGGCCTTCAGGTAAACCTGAACATTCTTCGGTAGCTGAAGATCTAATTCTCTTCCTCCTGAGATATATAGAGGCAAGTCACGTGCCTCAGTAATTGCGTATAATATCATAAAAGACGTAACCAAATACATAATAACATATAGGATCCAGTTAAATTGTCCAAAATATCACTGATATATATTGCAATGAAAGAAATAACCATTTCAGTTTAATTCCGTTTAAAGCGCAAGTCACAATTAAAATGAAGTTCTAGTGATGATATCTCCAAAACAAACATGTACACCAACTCATAGTACACAATTTTTCTACCAGATAAACAAAAGGTGCATTCCGCGCATGCCATTGCAAATAACTCTTCAGAAATGGAGTAAAAATACATACTTTGAACTCTGAGGTTTATCTGAAAGCTTCCTTTTCTTGGACCATCTGTTTGAACCGTTGTCAGGTGGATTCTCAACAGGAAATAAATCCTCCAATTGGTCAGGTCCATCCTCTTCCGAATCACTATCATATCCTCCAGTCTCCTTTTCGAATTCCTCATTAGCCAGAAGCTTCATACGCGTATTCATCGGTTGCCTCTCCACAATTTCCTCCACCTCAATAGCGTCTGTTCCATCATCAAGCAGTGCAATTTCAGACAATGTGCCCTCTTTCCTTTTCACACTGTTCAAATAAAAAATCAGTACACAAACCCAAATATAAAAAATTATAAAAAAAATTGAAAAACCCCCACATTTTCCGATAATACAAGCAAAAATTGACCTGATAATATCTTTATCCTTGAAAATGGAGGTAGACTCGAAAGGCGGAAGCACAAACCCATCCATCTGCGAAAAAACTTAAAATTGCGTTTGAAATTTCTTTTTTTTTTTTGGGGGGGGGGGGGGGGGTGGGGAATTAGGTTATGGGAAGGGGATGCTTACCGAGATGAGGAGGCCATCGGGGCACGAAACGTGGAGGTCGAAAGCGTGGAGGAGATAGGCGGCGAGGTCGGAGATGGTGCGGTGGTGAGGTTTGAGTAGAATCCAGCTCCGCCTGAGTCCTTGTGTCCTCTGTGACTTGCTCAGAATGTGACGTTCCTTGAATGCCATCCGAAGCCTCACGCCCTCCGTCGTCGTCGTCATCATCGGAAGATGAGAGAGAGAGAGAGAGAGAGAGAGAGAAAGAGAGAGAGAGAGCGATCGGAAGGAATCGCTCGGCTTCTTAAACCCTCGCTGGGGTTTTCTCACAGCTCTCCGTTGAGCAGTAATTAAGCTGACGGTTGTTCTGCCAGTGTTAACTGGGTATGGGCCTGGGCTTAGGCCGCAGGATCATCAACTACTATACTTTATGGGCCTTTTGGGCTTGAAAAGGACTGTCATCATAGATTTTCCGCCTTATTGTTTGCCATGCTGCTCGACACTCCACTTTAATCTACTTGGATTTCTAAGGGGGGTGTGTAGTCAGGATTTGAAAAGATTTTAATAGATTTTGTTAAGTGATAGATTTTATAGGATTATGAGACTTCTATAAAATTCATATGGATTTTAGAAGACTTGAGAAGATTCATATAACAGATTTCTGTGGATTTTGATAGATTTTACAGCTTTGAATCTTGACCGTCAAATAAATCAAATGGTGATAAATGTAGGCTTTTTATATTAGCATCCTACAAAATGTTTAATGAACCCCACATTAAAATTTAATATTAAATGATTTATTTACCCTACTATGCAATGACAATTTTTACCTTATTAGGTTTAAAAACAAAAAAACAAAAATTTTTTAAATACGTCTCAATCACTTTTAACGTATTATTTATCTTCTTCAACTATCAAAATCCCTTCGACCCTCAATTGTTGAACAAAACCTTAACCAATGAAACTACAAACATGTTGATTGAGAAAAATTATTTTTGACGAATGAAACACGAAATCGATGTTTCGGAAGCTTCACATGGGGTAAGACTTCACATTATTTATTGTTTTAATGATTTTGACGACATCGATAATTATTTAATCTTGCTTTTGTTGTGTTATTCAAGCTTCTATGTTCGTATTCATCTTTTAAGGATCACAGAGATTACATGAAGAATTAAACACCTAAAATTACCACAAAATATTAAAAACAGACAACATAGGTTTTAATGGTGGAATTGAAAACAACCCACATATGCTTTAAATCCCAGGTGGCATCTTTTGTCAAAATTATAGTAAGCATTTTTTTTCCAAATTAAAAGCTTTATAAGATTTGAGAAATGTGGGATGTATAAAAAAGATGGGGTGCATGTAGGGGTGGTTCGGTATGGGATATCGAACCAAAACCTTAGTCCCAATTTCAAGACTAATCCCAAACCAAATTTTCGGGAATCCCGAAATAGTTTCAGTATTTCGGGACAATCGGGAATCCCGAAATATTTTTGGGCTTTTGGGCTATAATATTTGGCCGTGCAGTGTGCAGAATAGCCAATCTGCACTGCATATCTTGGCTGTGCACAGTGTGCAGTGATCAAAATTTGTTCAACTATGCATTTTACCCTTCAACTATGCATATCTTGATGGTAAGCTTAAACAAGAATATACACAACAGAAAGTAAAAGAAACGCTACAAAGCAGACGGAGACTGAATTTGTTCAACTATGCATTTTACCCTTCAAGTTTAAAGATTCTTGTCGAACAACTAATAAAATTATAAAACACAGGGGCAACTTAATAATTTACCAATTTTACTATGCAATAGTAAGTAAAGGAGCTATACGATACTTACTTCAGCAACCAATAGACTATCAAAGTTGAAATCAATTCTCGGGTTGACCGCTGCAAGTCTCATTGATAAGATCTGAAACAAATGCAAAACCAGAATCAGAACATAGCAGCATAACATGGTTTCAAATTACTAGTTCGATAACTAAAGCATAAGTTGTTAGAAAAAATGGTGGTATAGTAGGACAGGATCTAGAGTCCAGATCCATAATGATGCACAACTACTGGGCAAGTTCAAGCCTTTTCATTTTAGCGTCAAAACTATTACTTGAGATGTATGAGATGTGCAGCAGGTCTGACCTCAACTTGACATTGTAGGGACTGCACGTGACTGATGATTTCATCTAGAACCAATGCTGTTCCTGAAATCTGCAAAGCAAATTTATTTTAGTCAGTGACTACAGAAATTGGAAAATATGGGTTGATCCATATTTTCCAATTTTTGTAGTCACTGACTAAAATAAATTTGCTTTGGGACATCCATTTTATTAATAATGGCTTCCTACTAGAAGAGAATAACCTCCACATATGCTAAGAACCGTCCAGTTCACAACAAAAAAAGGTAAGGAAGAATGGACTCATTCACTCAATCCTTGAACTGGTAAGACATGCAGTAATTGCATTTAGTGAGATGTAATAATGAACTTCACTTAAGAAAGCAGTTCAACTAAATAAGTTGAAGAACGAAGGCTTCAAAAGAAAGAAACAGTTTGCATCGAGAGAGTATTAAATCAGAATCTGAGAGAGTATTAAACCACAGCCTATTAAATCAGAATCGAGAGAGTATTAAACAGTTTGCATCGAGAGAGTATTAAACCACAACCTATTACAAAGGTCAACCAATGACTAATGTAAATATACCAAAGCTCCAAAAGCTTAGATTCCTTAAAGACTAAACACTTCCAAGACTTGAATACAAGTATGTCCCACATTACACTCTTAAAAGCAACAACAATTAAATCAAAGGAGCATACAATTCAAGAAAGCATACAATTAAATAAAACTCATATGAGAAATTTACCTATTGGTAAATAAAACTCCAGCACAGTAGCATAGCAAAGCAAAAGAGCCCAGTTCCTTCGGACCTTCACCAATCTGCAAAAAACCCAAGAACCTGAACCATTAGATCAATTAAATAGAATCTAATATGTGAAACCAAAAAAACCCTAAATTTACAAACCCTAATCTAGAATTCAAAAATTAAATTTCAAAAACCCTAAAATTACAAACCCTAATCTAGAATTCATAAATTAAATTTCACAAACCCTAAATTAAATTTCAAACCCTAAATTAATTCCTATATTTATTTACCTATGTCTGAATCTGAGAGAGAGAATCGCGTGAGGGAGTTAGAGACCCTTGAGAGAGAGATCCGCGAAAGAGAGTCGTGATAGAGAGAATCGCGAGAGAGAGACCGGTGGTGGCTGTGGCTCTATGTCTTGAAGGAAGGGTCCTCGACGGGGAGACTCGTTGGCTGTGGATGTGGCTCAGAGACTCGTTGGATTTGAGTGAGACTGAGCTGAGAGACTTGAGTCTGAGTGAGTGAGAACTGAAATGAAATGGAAGTTCGAAACTGGAGTGGAGTCCTTGACGGGGACAAAGCTGAAAGCCTGAAAGCCTAACAAGAATAGATGGACGACATAGATTAATTTGAAACAATCCAACGGTTTAAATTAACTCTAACTATAACTAAAAAAATAATATATATTATTATCTGTGTAAATATATATATATATATATATATATAAAATAATTAACAAAATATTTTTTCGGTTCGGTGTGGGAATACCGAAATATTGGGAAGACAATCCTGATTCCCATACCGAAATTTCGGTATTTTTTCGGTATGGGAATACCAAAATTTTGGGAAAATCGGTTTGGGACATTTTTAGTTTGGGATCGGTATTTTTTTTGTTTGGTTTGGGAATTTTGGGAATTTTATCCACCCCTAGGTGCATGTAGAAAATGTAAGGTGTATATTGAGAATGTGAGGTGTGAGGATATTATGGGGAAGTATGTGGGGGGTGTATTAAGATAATTTTTCATTGAAAAAGCAAATGTGGGGTGTATTTAGTATGTGAGGTTTATTCAACAATTTGTAGGGTGTTATTATAATAAGCCTAAATATATCTAGGTCATGAATCCACCAAAATGAAGCTGAAATAAAAAGTCAAGATTGTTAAATCCCACATCGTCCAGATGAGTGGATCATCTATGCCTTATATGTACATGTCCACCTCCTTTAGCACGAGGCATTTTCGGAGCTCACTGGCTTCGGATTCTGTAGGAACTCCAAAGTTAAGCAAGTTCGTGCGAGAGCAATCCCAGGATGGGTGACCCACTAGGAAATTCTCGTCTGACTTCCTAGAAACAAAATCGTGAGGGCGTGGTCGGGGCCCAAAACGGACAATATCGTGCTACGGCGGAGTCAAGCCCGGGATGTGGTGGAGCCCGGGTTGGGATGTAACAATTTGGTATCAGAGCCAATCCCTGGCTGGAAGTGTGTCGACGAGGACATCGGGCCCCTAAGGGGGGTGGATTGTTAGATCCCACATCGCCTAGGAGAATGGATCCTCTATGCCTTATATGTACATGCTCACCTCCTTTAGCACAAGACCTTTTGGGAGCTCACTGGCTTCGGATTCCGTAGGAACTTCGAAGTTAAGCGAGTTCGCGCGAGAACAATTCCAGGATGGGTGACCTACTGGGAAGTTCTCGTCTGAGTTTCCAGAAACAAAATCGTGAGGGCGTGGTCGGGGTCCAAAGCAGACAATATCGTGCTACGGCGGAGTCGAATCCGAGATGTGATGGAGCCTGGGTCGGGATGTAACAAAGATTATCACATAAACCCAACTACTTAAAAGTCTCCAACTGCACCCTTTTCCAATCCTATTTCCTCCCCACTTTATTCTTCTCTCTTTTCCGTTCCAGCTAACCTCTCTCTTCCAATCCTTTTTTTTTGTCAATACTGCTCTAATCTTGTTTTCCGCGACTCTCTCTTACTCCTTTTCCTTCACAACCCAATTCCAATTCCCCTTCTCTGCCATGAAGAAAAAATTGCACAAAATTGCAAAAAGAATTGTAGAAAAATTGCATAGGTGAAATAGAAAAATTGCATAGATAAAATAAAAAAATTGCAGATGTGAAGGAAGAAGATAAAGTGTGAGAGGAAGAGGGAGAGGTTCTTGGATTTGAAATCCTAAGGTGTGAGATGTCTTGGTTATATATACTTCTAGCTTTCAAATCCCACAAAATCTACAACTTAATGAAATCCTACAAAATCTTTAATTTTTCAATACACCTAGATTTGGATGGACTTTAAAAATGGCTATTAAAATCTTGATTGACTACACACAAATATGCATGGATTCTAAAAATCCTTTAAAATCCTTTAGTTGACTTCCAAATCCAAATTTGACTACACCCCCCTAAAACTCAAGTTGTGCCACTTTGCCAATTTTGGTTTTACTTTTTTCACATTTTGTCAATTCCGTTAAAAAATTTGTTAAGTCGGCTGATATGGCATGATCAGGCCCACTTATTTTTGTTTTTGATTGCCACGTGTAGAGGCCAGCAACAATTAAGCTTAACTGCTATATTTGAAACCTAATAGTCAAAGAACTTGTTCTTGAAACCTAATTAGAGTTGAAAATAAATGTGTAGGAGATGTTTTTCTCATGCCTTTCTTTTAAGTATGTTATAATTTTATTACCCAAGTACGTAGTACATAAAATCAGTGAGACTTCTTATACCTATGCGACTAAGAGTTCCAGGCGACTAAGAGCTCGTTTAAACTAAGAGTTCTAGGCGACTAAGAGCTCGTTTAGAAATGGTTTTAAAATAACTGAATGTGTTTTTAGAGAAAATATTTTTATATTTCAAAACATTTGAAGTGCTTCTTGCAGGAAACAATAGACAATGTGCTTATTATAAGGAAGCATTTCCAAGATTCATTTACATATTTACCAATGATTAGTTCTAAAAATATTTTAACTAAAAAAGATTGTACTCATTTTAAAATGATTTCCAAACGAGTCCTAAGACTCATTAGTTTTTTTCTCATGCTTTTAGAGCCGCGAACCGTAGGACACCCCATTTAATACGACATCTCATCATAAATTACAGTGTCGTTTAAAAATTTGCCCAATTGAGGGACGGATGGCAAATATCAACCACTACATTCTTGTCTTCTATGTCAATTAGTCCGATAGCGAGACCGATAGCGGCACCCCAATGACAATGCCAGAAAAAGGAAGATGAATGCCAAAAGGCCCTCGTTATCTGCCAAAGGACTGAGAGTGTTAAAGCTGCACCACATTTCTGACACGAGATTTATCCTCTCCCTTGGCAAAATTATACCAATAATCCGTTTATAAATTTTCAGTGGCTCTGCAGCTGCCATTGCAGTCACTTCATGTACTGCCACAAAATAATGTAACGTTTTCTCTCTCTCTGATCCACACCCCAATAAAATAATAATAAACCCTTCATTTTTTATACTGCCCACCTTGCTTTTCTCTGCAATTTCCACAGAACAAAAGCTCACAGGTACGGCGGCTGTACCCTTCTGATTGTCCTCCTCCTTTCTGTTTTGAGCTTTGCGGTGAATTGGGTTATTATCTGTGTTAATCTGCTAACTGGGTTTGCTTTTTGGTTGGTGTTTTACTTAAAGCTTTGGTTTTTGGTGAAGATCTGTGATCGGTGCCTCATTGGTTCTCTGTAATTTTACGATTTGCCGACTCCAGTCGTTTCTTTTTTGGTTTTCTGCATTTGGGGGGTCGTGTTTTTTGGCGATTCTGAACTAAATATTACATCTTTTCCAGGTTTTATAGGATTCATCTGTTGAGATATAGTTGTTTAGGCTTTCGGTTCGATACTTGTGATTGCGGTTGCTTATATTAATGCTGGTGTTTGATTTTAGTTTGTTAATCAGGATGATTAGCCCATTCAGTGAATTAGTTTTTGTTAACTTACTCGGAAATCTGCAGGTTAGGGAGTGAGTACATAAATTGGCTGCTGTGCCTTCTCATTGCATTGAGTAAAACTTTTTAGAACATAAAACTATCATCATGCCCCTTAAGGCATTGGACTATGAGTCACTGAATGAGAACGTGAAGAAGGTTCAGTATGCTGTTAGAGGCGAGCTGTACCTTCGAGCTTCTGAGCTTCAGAAGGAAGGAAAGAAGGTACAGATACCACTTCTTTTTTGGTTTTGTTTGGCAATGCGGTTTTTCTTGGATTTCACCCTTGTAAAATTGCCTTGCATGTCTTCTTAACTGCAATCAACTTAACATATACATGGCAACAGAACAGAGTTTAAGTGGATTAATAGTCCCAATGACAATTCTATCAAATTTTCGCGCTGTCTCATTATTTCAGTTTCTTGTCTGCAGATTATTTTCACAAATGTTGGGAATCCTCATGCTCTAGGACAGAAGCCACTGACTTTCCCTCGCCAGGTCCTTCATATTCTCATATAGTTTTTTTCGTTGCTAAGCTAATACTCACTTTTTTTTAGTTTGAATTATTTGAGTTGCTCACTTAAATTGTCCGCAAAACTTGTTCTGACTAAGTAATCTTTTATTGCAGGTGGTTGCTTTATGCCAAGCTCCATTCCTGTTAGATGACCCTAATGTAGGGTTGCTCTTTCCTGCTGATGCAATTTCAAGAGCTAAACATTATCTTTCAATTACTTCGGGTGGTCTAGGTATCCACTTTACCTTACCTGCCTTTCATGTGATGTTATCATGGGAAAAGAACTTGACTATATCCAATGCACCGAAGAATGATTTTTCGTGTATTAAACTCCCAAAAGCTGATTACACACACTCGCACACCTGCTAAATAATGTAACTGGTGCTGCCATCTTAACATTTTGAAAGACATATTCAGTTTATTTCAAAATTTAGCATATCTTATAAGATCTATTTTCTTTCGTTTCTCCACAATGATCTGCCCTACTGATCACCAATCCATTTCATGTTCATGTGGCGATGATCAAATTTTTTCAGTATCTGACCGAATCATGTTAACTGAAACTTTTATTTTGTATTTAAAAGCTAGATAAACATCTTATCTTTTCAATAGCTGGTGCAATTATTATGTTATATCTCCATCAATTTCGTTCTACCTGCTAACTTGCTATTGCCGGTTATTATAAACATGAAATTGCTTGATCCCCATTATCTGCAATAAGCATAGCTGAGAAGTTGTTTCTGGGGTCGCCGAAGTTTAAGAGCTCCTTTTATCAACTGTAAGTCTGTAAATGAACAATTTTCTTCACGTTGTATGTGTAGGTGCTTATAGTGATTCCCGAGGTATTCCAGGGGTTAGGAAGGAAGTGGCAGAGTTCATTGAGAAACGTGATGGATATCCAAGGTGATGGTTGCTAGATATCAATCCTTGTACCTTACTTTTTTTCTTTTCCCAGAGGCAATAAAGTTGTTAATTTGGTTCTGAAGTTGTCACTTAAGGTGTTTGTTAATTTTCGGGGCCCCAATTACAGTGACCCAGAGCTCATATATCTCACCGATGGTGCCAGCAAGGGTGTGATGCAGATGTTGAATGCTATCATCCGTGGTGAAGGGGATGGGGTAACGTATCTTCCTAAATGACGACAAATAACAGATTACTTAAATATAAATGCTCTCTTTTTGTTAAGTTTTTCTTCTTGACACCTCCATACTATCTCCATACATATTCTTATTTGGGATGCTGGCAGATTCTGGTTCCAGTCCCACAATACCCACTCTATTCGGCTGCAATATCTCTGTTTGGCGGTTCTCTTGTTCCCTATTACCTAGAGGAAACAGCAAATTGGGGTCTTGATGTTAATAATCTTCGCCAGTCAGTTGCACAGGCTCGTGCAAATGGAATCACTGTTAGTATGCTTTTTCTCTGGCTTATTTATTGAAGAATGCAGGAAATGTTTTTTCAAACTAAGAGTAAACTACATAAATGGGTGAATAGGATCAACCTGCAATATGCAGGCTGATTAATTTTTCAATACGGATTTCATACAGTATAGATTTTTTTTCGCATGCCTTAGGAGCAATTTTCTCTCCAAAGTTTTCCTGTTTACCTCCTGGATGCTAATATCTACTCCCTTTTGAATATAGTAGTAAATGTCAATTTCTTCTTATGTTTGCAATTCAATAACAGAGTTGAGCTTTCTGTCATGGTTTTTACTGCCAACTATATATTTGCAATACAATCAGGTAAGAGCAATGGTGATTATAAACCCCGGAAACCCAACTGGTCAGTGTCTTAGTGAAGCTAATTTAAGAGAAATATTGAACTTCTGTTACCATGAAAGCCTAGTCTTGCTTGGGGATGAAGTTTATCAGCAGAATATATACCAGGACGAGCGCCCCTTTATTAGTTCTAGAAAGGTAAATACTCTTAGCTACCAGAGTTAGCTGCATGTGCCTTTCCTTGTAGTTTCAGCTCGATTCGATAAGTAATTCTTTAACTCTGATAATATTTGTAGGTATTGATGGGTATGGGGCTACCTATAAGCAAGGAAGTCCAGCTTGTTTCTTTCCACACCGTCTCCAAAGGATACTGGGGTGAATGTGGACAGCGGGGTGGATACTTTGAGATGACAAACATTCCTCCAAAGGTTTGTGCCTCCTCTATGTTGCCTATTTGCATCACATACTCGAGTTTCCAACACACTTAACATTTTGATTGCCAAAAGAGGATATGCAGAGTATGCCTCCAGAAGCATGTAGGATTTAGACTTAACGGAAATACAAGAATGCTATAAAATTTGTGAAAGGTAGGGACTATAACAAGTTTAAGATGATCAACTAGAAGCCTCCTCAGTTTCAGGTTACATGTCAGCTAATACTAGAACAATTTAAGGTTTTTTTTGTTTCATACTTTGATAATAAAGTGTTTTTATGGCGTGTTGAATTAATCAGGCAAACTTCTTGTAGAATGGAATGAATGCAAGCATTCTTCAATTCAGTATATATAAGCTCCAACGCTCATTGAGTGTTTGTTTTCTTGATATCACGTTGCAGACAGTTGATGAGATATATAAGGTTGCATCAATAGCACTCAGTCCAAATGTTCCTGCACAAATATTTGTGAGTGAAACTACAATATTTCGATGTGCTATTCTATTTAGAACTCATCTCTGTCCGAAACTGTTTATCTAAATTAGGGAATTACTTGGTCTATATACAGATGGGGCTGATGGTCAACCCTCCCAAACCTGGAGATATTTCATATGAGCAGTTTATTAGGGAAAGGTATGCCCTCTAAAAGTATACTTGAAGGCTTTTGGTATTTTAACTAAACGGAAACTGAACGGTAAAAGCTGTTCTGCTTTTCCATGGTCAGTAATAGTCTACTGAGATAGGTCTAAATCTTTAAAACAGCTTTTAAACATCATTTCATGTAAAGGATGTGAAATGGATAACTATCGGTATTTCTTGTTTATGTGAAATTATCAATAATATGATATGGGATTTGGAACACTTGATGAGTGGTATCAAGAGATGTCCTCTCGAAGCTGTAAATAATGGTGGTTTCTGAATTACTAATTGCAGCAAAGGGATCCTTGAATCTCTGAGGAGAAGAGCCAGGATAATGACTGATGGATTTAACAGCTGCAGAAATGTTGTTTGTAATTTCACGGAAGGTAAAAAGTTGCTTGCAACTCGTTGAAGTTTACCTCAAAAATTTTATGGCTGTTTTTGTTAACGGTTAAAAAAATTGGTTTTAGGTGCAATGTATTCATTCCCACAAATACGCTTGCCACCAAGAGCGATAGAGGCTGCTCAACGGGCTGGAAAAGTTGCCGATGTTTTCTACTGTCTCAAGCTCTTGGAAGCCACTGGCATTTCCACCGTCCCTGGATCAGGGTTCGGACAGAAAGAAGGGTAATTAATAACTTTTAGCAATCTTCAGTTCTAGAGTATATACCATATACCAAACTATGACCTCGCCTACTGTAATAAGTTACGCATATGTATGAAACTGCGATACAAAAAACCAGTTTCTAATTTGTTTTTACTTTTTTCCTTTTTGCCGTATAGGGTGTTCCACTTGAGGACAACCATCTTACCGGCTGAGGAAGACATGCCGGCCATCATGGATAGCTTCAAGAAGTTCAACGACGAGTTCATGGATCAATACGAAGATCAGAGGGGATATTCGAGGATGTAAAGATCCAGCAAATCAAAAGGTTTCTTATGATCTCCAGCTTATGCAAAGCTGTCCACTCTAAGGTGTCTTACTTTTCACATTAGGCTGTATAAACGATATAAACATCCTTCTTCTATCCACAATTACTTTCACCTCTTACATATTAAAATGTATTTGTAATTCTGCTTTCCAGCCTCCACTGTAAATTCTAAATTGCAGAGCACTAAATTCCAGCTTTAAGTTAAATGGGGACCAACAGTGATGGGATACTTCAATAAAGCTTGCTATACTGCTCATTCGGGTCTATTAGCTTTGTCTTTCTTTTCCTTTTAGCTTGGGAAGTAAGGGCTCGTTTGATATTCGGATCAGATTGGATCGTTGAGCTTGACTACTACAGTAATCCTGAAACAACGAATGCTTCAATTATAAGTAAATATACGTGTTAATTTATTTTATTTGACACTCTTAAATTTAATTGAACCGCCAAACTCAAAACAAAACTACTTGCTATGTTGGTGGTAGAGATTCTCTCGTGCAACTAAAATTTAGTATTAACAGTGTTATCGTTCAATAAACACTTGCTACCAGTTCAAAAGATTTACTATCCGCTCACTGGACAATTGCCACTGATGAGTTATTGACCTACGAGATTCTCTTCCCACACAATCCTTTTTTGTTCACACTTTCACTTTGGTGTAGCGTTATCCCCTCTAGCCTTGTCTTCTTATTCTCCTGATTTTCCAGCCTACGCTTTGTGGAAAAAGTCAAACAATCATATAAGATGTTTGCCTAAATTAGCATCCAATCAACGTTGATTTGAGCAAAAAATATGTTGGAATGATTACCTTCTTACTTAGTGCTGATTGTATCAATTAGCTAAATATTACTTCCGTGCTTTGTATCAATTATATCAATCATAGGAGTCAACTATAGGATTCTTTTGGATTAAAAAAAAAAAAAAAAAAAACAAACAAACAAACAAACTATAGGATTTTTTCCTATAACTATATTTGTATATTGTAATTTTGGAAATTATCAATCAAGAAAATATTCAAAAATACTCAAACTATAACATGCAATTGCTATTTTCATGTTAACCACAAGATTATTTTAATTTAGATTCAAATGCTTAAAAGATTAGTTTACTAAAAAACGTGGCAAAATTCTAGAGACAGTTCGGCAATATTACACTTAAGTTAAAGGGTTAAGTAAATGGATTCCTGTTTTTTTGGCAAGTAATAAGCCACTTGACATATAAGTTTGAGCAATGTTACACTTAATATATTTTCTATACCATATTTGTACATAGTATAAAGATACAATCATGATCTTAGGTATTAATTTGCAGAAAGATAGAAACAGGGGGCGTGAACTATCGTGGTCTTTACTTCTAAAAAGAAACAATCATGATCTTAGGTTGGAAGGTCAACGATAAAAAAATTAATGGAAAAAAAAAATCAAGCGCATAACTAATCAATCAAAGCAATTAACTAAACAAGGTGATAAAATTGAAGTCAACAAAAAGACCCCAATAGGCAAACCAAATCCCTCGTGAAAGCCCCAAAATCAAATACAAGAGAGGCAAGTAATCAAACATGTTCATTTTTTTCTTCATGCAGACTTTTTGCATTAATGCATGCAGAATATCTGCAGAGTGCTTTTTTCTTCTTACCAATCAAGGTCACACGCATAAGAACTATAGCATAAATAGGGAGACAAATGCAAACCAAATTATAGTTAAGCGTGTGCTAATATTCTCTTAAACACATATAGAAAAAGCTTAAGAGAATAATCATCAAGAAAAATGAAGTCAGTAGTAATCACGTTTATATTGTTTTGTTTCCTCTGCATGGCTGATCATCAAATGGGCCAGTCGCATGCCATTAATCGTCAGCACCAAACATGCTTGTGTAGCTGCTGCTGCTGATATTCATGTCGATCGTACGTGTTTCTTATAATTTTCTCTCTCTTTAGGGTTTAGAGTTTCGAGTGCTCTCCTCTTCTTACAAGTGTTTGTAATTACACTTTACTTTGTTTATTTTGATTGGATGCATGGACTAATATTGGTCACGATTGTACGTGAATCTGCAGTTTGCCACAGGCAGTGTCCCGAAAACGACGTTTGCTGCGATTGCGACGGTAGCAAAGATTCACCCTTCTGCCTCCAGTGTTGCCATCGGGGGCACTGATTAAACACACATGAAAAACATATTGGATTCTGATCCAATATATTTCTAGCTATCCTTTCAATTTTCAATTTCACTAATATTGTTTCTTGTTAAATAATGTGAAGTTTTAATGAATAAAAGTGTTCCTTGGACCTTAGTTAATTGCAAATTTACTCTTCGAGTTAAGTGGTTTGTTCGCAAATATGTCTTAATCTTGTAAGTGAAAGAATCACAAGTTACATAAGTGGTAGGTGCGACTCAATCTAATTAGCTTTTTCGATCAGGGTTCGAACAGAAACAAGGGTTAGCAATCTTCAGTTGTAGATTAACACAGTTAACCTAATGATGGAGTTAATATATAATATGTACCTATTATATATGAAAATAGTTCAAAAAAAAATTCATATTCCATACCTACAACATAGATTAACACAGTTAACCTAATGATGGAGGTAAAGAAAAATTGAAATACAACTTAGGGGAGCACAAAAAGGACAAACAATATTTAATTCTTATATTTAAGCATAAATTTAAGTAAAAGATAAACCTATAAATAAGGAATGACATTTATAACAATTTAATAAAAAGATAATAAAAAATTTAAAAAAACTGATATGGATAATCACGGCCCAACCCAAAAAGTGGACTAAACATGATAATCACTCACAAAATTGAACTTATATCAACTTACTCAATGCAGTATGGTAGCACGCAAAAGAATTGAGGCTATAAATAGAGAAACAAATGCAAACCAAATTATAGTTAAGCGTGGTAATTAATATTCTCTTAAACTAACATATAATAAGATTAAGGGAATAATTAATCTGTTGTGTGAGTTGAAGATTTTCCTATAAATATGGCTTGAGCCATCTTTCACAAAAAAATTGTTAAAGCAACTGGAGGGAGAGTGTTAATTAGGTTCATTGAACAATTAAGCTCATTAAATCGTATACATAGGTTCATTGGCCCTTCTACATTATATTCATTGTATGAAGAGTAAATGGTGTGCATTTGTTTTTAATCCATTCATTTGCATTTTCTATATATTTGTACATTTGAGGATGAATGAAATAAAAAAGAACTAAACCCAAAATTAGCATAATCATCAAGAAAAATGAAGTCAGTGGCAGCAATCACCTTTGTGTTGTTTTGTTTCCTCTGCATGGCTGACCATCAAATGGGCGGAGTCAAATTAGCAGAAGCCAACAGCAGTCGGATGCCATTAATGGTCAGCACCAAACATGCTTCTGTAGCTCATTCTCCTGATATTCATATCGATCGTACGTGTTTCTTATAATTTTCTCACACTTTAGGGTTTAGTGTTTTGAATTTTTTTATTTTTTTTTCAATTGTTGGTAATTACATTTTACTTTCTTTATTTTGATTGGATGCGTGGACTAATATTTGGTTGCGATTGTACGTGAATCTGCAGTTTGCCACAGGCAGTGTAACGAAAACGAAGTTTGCTGCGATTGCGACGGTAGCAAAGTTCCACCCTTCTGCCTACAGTGTTGCCATCGGGGGCATTGATTAAACACATGAAAATCATATTGGATTCTGATCCAATATATTGCTAGCTACCCTTTCGCTTTTCAATTTCAACATAATGTTTCTTGTTAAATAATGTGAAATTTTAATGAATAAAAGTGTTCCTTGGACCTTAGTTAATTGCAAATTTACTCTTCGAGTTAAGTGGTTTGTTCACAAATGTGTTTGAAACTTATTAGTGAAAGCACAAGTTGCAAAAGTGGTGGGTGCGACTCAATCTAATTAGCTTTTTCAAACAGGGTTCGAACAGAAACAAGGGTTAGCAATATTCAGTTTTAGCGTGTGACACAAATCTTATCAACGCATTACAAAGTCTACTGTAATAAGTTGCACAACCATATTAGATGGACGCCGTAAATTCCGTTTACACTAGCTGCAAACATACAACAACAGTTTCTGTTTGTTTCATTTACCTACCTGCTAAGGAAGACATGCATGCCATCATCAGAGCCCACTTTGACGGTGTGCAACTGGTGCCACCGCACAGGATCCCTAGTTCGGGAGGGCCCTTGATTTACAATATTTTATTTTACATGTATAATGTATATATATAAAAAGGTTGAATAATCAAATTAAGCTCTTAGCCTAAGTATTATCTTGCTTTAGAGGACGCGGATAGATAACCACCACACCATGCATTATTATTATTATTATTATTATTATTTTCTGCGTTGTATCAATTTATAGACTCAGCAACCTCGCTAAGTCTTTAACATCACTCCTCACTAGGCTCACCCGCACACCATGGACGATCTCAAGCCCCTCTATTTCTAGCCACCCAAAGCAAAGCTACTTATTTACATACATACTTGCTATATGTGGGTGGTAGAGATTCTTTCATGCAACTAAAGTTTAGTATTAACAATGTTATCTTGAATAAACGCTTGCTACGAATGTGTTCAAAAGATTCACTGTCCCTCAATGCACAATTACCACTAATGAGTTATTGACCTGAGAGAATCTCTTCCCACATAGAGGGTTGGTTAGGGATTTGGGTTTAACTATAGGCAGTGTGTCGTGGCGGTGGGTTTGAGTTTGGTTGGGATTTTGGTAAGTAGATTCTGCCATATCAATTTTAAAGGCATTTTGGTTGTATGCTAAATTTTTTTTTTTTTTTAACAAAAGATAGGGGTGAGAGAGTAACTAAGCCTCACATTGGGTTATCAATAGTATTTGGGAAATTTGGAAAAATAACCAAATTTAAGATTTCATATAGAATTATAGCCACCCTTTTAGATTTATGATAATTAGAGCCCAAAATTGATATAAAAGTACTAATATACCCTTAAGTACATCTTTATAATTTTGTATCAAAATAAAAAATAAAAAAAATGAACAATTAAATCCCCTTTCTACTACAAGTTCAGAGACAGAAAACATATCGAAATCATATAATGCAGAAGAGAAATGCCAAATGAAAAATGATACAAAATTTGCAATCGATGAAAAGCAACTGATAGATAATGATATTCTTTTTCATACTAGCTAGATGCCCCAAACTTGTAAGAAAATTGCTAAATGTAAATGAATCAATGTGTGTGGTGTGGGGCAATAAATATATATATTAACATGTTCTCCAAGTTGTCTCAGCCATGGGTGTTCATAGCTTCCCAGACCATGTTCTTCGGGACTGTATTCAACAACTTTCCAGACCATTTTTGAACGACAATGAAAACCCTACAACAATTTTACAATAA
The DNA here is from genome assembly GCA_024362995.1 of Heteromeles arbutifolia. Classification (NCBI taxonomy): domain Eukaryota; kingdom Viridiplantae; phylum Streptophyta; class Magnoliopsida; order Rosales; family Rosaceae; genus Heteromeles; species Heteromeles arbutifolia. The sequence continues at coordinate 31,097,490 of JANCRC010000006.1, forward strand.
AATGATGAATAATAAATAATTTATTCTTATCACACACAAATCAAACCGAGAAAATCCTTGGGTTCACATGGTCAAATTTTTTTTTTTTGGAACAAAATAAAAAAAAAGAACCCGGTAAGACACTGGGATAATCTCATATTTGATTTGGGTATTTTGGATTTGTTTTCAAACTCTCCTTACCTCTCAATTCCTATTTTAAGGGTATATTAGTATTTTCATATCAACTTTTGATTATAATTATCATAAACTTAAAATGATGGCTATAGTTCTATATAGGATTCAAATTTTGGTTATTTTTCCAAATTTCCCATAGTATTTGTCTGCTAATTTATTAAGAAAAGAAAAAACACCACTTCATTTTTCTCGTACAAGGAGAAAGACCTAAAACCAGAAAAGGCTTTGACAAAAAAAACAAAAAAAAAAAAAACCAAATAAGGCTAATGCATTAACATTTTTTGTTGCTATGGTGCAGGTACTTTAAATTTTCTTCAAAGGCTCAGTCAATTAGAGATTGATGAGGGGAAACTAATGAAACAGTAAATGGTAAGTTTATTAGTTTAATTATTTTTATATTTCAAATAAAATAATTTTAAACACTCTTTTCAAAATAATAATAAAATAAAAAAATAATTTTTAGTACATAAGTTAATTACGATTTTTAATGTCACTTAATTAGTACTATGTCTAGTAGTATGCCCTTTCACTTCTAATAATATGGTTTAAATTCGCCTCTCGCAAAAAGCGAACGTAAGACCTCTAAGTCAAGATGAATACTACTAAACTGTCACTAGTACAAAAAACTACTTGCGCGACAAAGCAAATTCCGTCGCGCCATGATACATTGCGCAACGATAAAGAGACCTTCGTCACGCAAGGGTAGTAAACTTTGCGCGACGGATCACTTAGTCGCGCAAAACAATTTGCGCGACGACAGAAAACACGTTCGTCACGCAAAGCGAACAAGAAAAACGCGGTTTTTTTTTTTTGCAGGAACCCTAACGCACGACGAAGATTTTCCTGCTATATCTTTGTGCGACAAAGGCTTCGTCGCGCAAAACTTGTTGTATCTTTGCACGACAAAGGGCTCATCGCGCAAAGGTTGTTCATTTTCTTGGGCAGAACATTCAACGGCTTGGAGACCAGTAACACTTGCCCGACAAAGGCTTCGTCGCACAAGTTAGACTCAGTTTTCAGTCAGAGCATTCAGTGCATGTGAATCAACATAATCTGAAAGTATTTAGTGTGGTCTTTGCGGGACAAAGCCTTCGTCGCGCAAAGACCCTATCCTTCCTATAAATATGCGCTTCTAAACTGGACACGCAAGACAAGGTTGTTCGAGGTCCCGTACTAGTCCAAATTAAAATTGAGACACAACATCGATGTAATGCATGTTGAGAAAAAATATGTTTGTTACACTGGTCGGAACTATACTGGACATCGAGGGAAAAACAAAGGACATAATAAAAGCTCGGATCGATCTGGAAAAAATGGGCATTAGGCCAGGTTTATGGATGGCGAGGGACGAAGACATAGCCAGAAAGAAGCTCGCATTGTTTTCGGGGAAACCGGAAAAGAGGAAAGAGTTTTTGCAGTTTCTATCTTCTGTAAAGTTTCCAGATTGGTATGCTTCAAACATCAGCCGTTGCGCAAACGTGGATGGAGGCAAATTTTCTGGCCTTAAGAGTCATGATTGTCATGTTATACTTCAACACCTTCTACCAGTGGGAATTTGACCTCTTTCCTGAAGACGTGGTGAAGCCGATTATGTTGTTGGCGAGATATTTTTCTCAATTAACTGCAAAAACTTTGCGGAAGTCCAATGTTAAACAGTTGTACGACGATATTATTGAAGTGTTATGCAAGTTTGAACAAATATTTCCTACAGCTTTCTTCACAAGCATCATCCACGTGATGATTCACTTGCCGGATGAGGCACTTCTAGCGGGACCTGTCAACTATCGATGGATGTATCCGATTGAAAGGTATATAATCGCCATAAATACTTTAGTTCGTGACGTATGTATAATTACACTAATTTTATACGATAATTTGTTTATTGATGCAGACAACTGGGTGAATTAAAAAAGAGTGTACGGAACAGGGCAAAGCCCGAAAGATCAATCGTGGAGGCATGGGTCGGCTTTGAGTCCCTTACATTTTGTGCAATGTACCTACAAGACGTTGAGACTACATTCAACCGATAGCAACGCAATAATGACAGTGATGTGAGAAGTGAAAAAATTTCTATTTTTTCCCAAATTGCACGACCATTTGGCTAACCAATCAGAGGGAAGGCGTTTGACAAAAAGGACATAGAGATAGCACATTGGTTTGTACTTAACAATTGTGACGAGACAATTACGTACCTAGATGCGCATGAAGAGTTGATGAAGTGGGAACATCCTTCACATTTATATGCCAAAAAGCATCGTGAATTGTTTCCTCGATGGTTTCGTGAAAATGTATGTTGTTCGTGTTTGGGTTTTTAACATAATTGTAAATGTTAAACTAACACGACATCTTTTGCTCTTTTATTTAGGTGAAGAAATTGAAGGAAATTAATTCCCCTGCTTACAATGAAGAATTGTACAGCTTGGCGATTGGGCTCCTAAGCGCAGAATTGTACTCCGATTGTCATGTAAATGGCATCAAGTTTTTGGCAGCTGAGTGCGATGACAAGCTTTATACGCAAAATAGTGGGGTACATGTACCGGGTGTGGGCAACATTACAGACATTGATTTATATGGAAAACTGACAAGTGTTGTGCAATTGCTTTACAAAGACCGGTGTTATCCTCTTTAAGTGTCGCTGGCTTGATACAAACCCGCGTCGGTTTAGAGGTGTTAAGCGGGACAATGGTTTACTATCGGTCAACACTAACATATGTTGGTATAACGATGACCCTTACATTTTGGCAACAATGGCTAAACAAATTTTCTATATAAATGACCCTAAGGCTGGGAAGGGATGTAAAGTAGTTCAGAAGATTGAGCACATAGGGGTGTATGATATTGGGAAGCGAGATCATGCTGCCGATGACGATTTTGGTGACGTTGCTGACCAACAATTGGAGACTTCAACGACACTTGGTGTAGATACACTACGAGATATGACTATTGTACAAGAACCGTATCAGGTAGCTGGAGGTCCTGAAATCGAAATACCCATCGATTCCATTACGATTGACCTCGGGGATCTGCCGCGTTACAATGCACCTAAGTGCGCGAACGATGATGTTGATGTGCCTACAGACGAGGATGATGAGAGTATGAATCTGACGATAGTGATAATCTTTATTTTAGTTCAGACGAGGATTAATGAAAAATTGTGATGTATATTAATCAAATGTATTGAATGGTATTTAAAAATGTTGTATACAAACAAAAGTTTCCATTAAACTTAATTTGTAACAAAATGAAATTAAAAATATATATGTTTATTTAAACCAAAAAATAAATGAAATTTACAGTTATGCGCGACGACGTTGTATAAATATTTGTCGCGCAAATAAAATATTAAATTTTTTTTTAAATTGGTTGCTCAACGAAAGTTTAAACATCTTCGACGAGCAAAAATGTAAAACATATTAAAAAAATTCATTTTTTTAAAAAACTAGTTGCGCGACGAATGTTAAAACATCTTCGTCGTGCAAACATGTAAAAATTTGATTTTTTTCCCAAAATTGGGCGCATTTGTAAGTCGGCGCCTTCAATTCATTTCGCGCAAATATTTGTCTCAAACTTCCTCAGACCCAAAGCTCATCTCTCTCTCGTTTGTAATTCAAACTTCTCTCAAAACCAAACTGATCTCTCTCTCTCCATTCAGTCAACCTCCTTACCTCCTCACTTTATCTCTCTCTATCTCAGACTCAATCTCAGTGTCTCCCTCTCTCCCTCTCTCGCACTCCCTCAGTTTCTCTATCTCTTTGTCACTCTCCGGTTTGAAACCACATCACTCCAAGGCCACACCGCGCGCAACTTTACTAGGTAAGGACCCTCTCCCTTAATTCAATTACTTTTAAGTTCAATTTTCTGAATTTTGATCTTCAATTTTTTTAGTTACAACATTTAGGGATTTAGGGTTAGAAGTGGGAATTGTAGTTGCTCACGGTGTAGGGTTTTTGAATTAGGGTTCGAATTACAGATTTACAAGTTGGGGAATTTTTTATTTATTTAGGGTTTTGAATTATGAGAAATTAGTAGGGAAGGGAATTTAGATGTCCAATCATTATTGATATAGCCCTGTGTTGGATTGGTGAATGTTTTGAATTTTTTTTTTATGACAAGCTAACAACTAATACTGCTCTTTTTCTGTTGGATTGCTGAATGTTGGATTGTTGAATCGTACTATATATAGCCCTGTGTTGTCATTGTCCTGCGAAAATTAAACTGAATTTGGTTGTGTTAAATTCCCCAATATAGTTGATAGGAGTCCAGGGAATTTCCTAACGGTTCAAATTATTCTTACCATTCGTTGTATATATACTATTAATGTTTTCACAAAACATTCAACCCTGTGTAAAAGCAGAAACGAGGCAGATTTGAATTGTTTAGCTAAGAAGGGAAAAGAAAGTAGTTTAGTTCATAGATGATAACCTCTACAATACCACTTTAGATGTAAGTATTGCTTAACATATACATACATATATGTGTGTGTGTGTGTAAGTATTGCTTAACATATACATGTATATATATATATATATATATATATATGTGTGTTACATATATGTGTGTGTGTGTGTAAGTATTGCTTAACATATACATGTATATATACGTGTGTGTTATAAGTATTGCTTAACATATACATATACAAAATAAAAATTAGTTGCATGATCAATGATATTAAATACTAATCTTATAGTGATATTGCAGTGTAGAAAAACATGAATGATACGCTGAGAATAGGAGTAGTGCTAACGTATGATTAGGACATTCCCAATTGCATTATATTAGCTGGTCTGTTTGTCACTGTCTTCCTTACAATGACACTGTCACTGTCTGTTTGTCATTGTTTTCCTCACATTAACAAAGCTCTCACTCACTTCCTCACAATGTCACTCTCTCTTTGTCATTTTCCAGTCATATTTAGCAAGGACCTGTCAAAATTGCCTAGATGTAATTTACGTATGAATAATTTTCAGGTAGCAGTTACCTTGATAAAACAATAAAAGGTTTTATCTTCCCCCTCCCACAATCTCCAACCTAATACATATTCTCTAGCTGTCAATAGTGGAAACATTTGTATTGTCCGACCAACTTCAACGCCATTGTTCTTGTCCATCTGTAACTGTTCATGCTCAATCAGCATCTTGTCCCATTGCTTTCTGTAATACTCAATTTTATTCCTATATGTTTTCATTCACCTTATATATGTGAAATGAAATGCATATAATAATTTGATCATCTAAATAGATTCATGATTGTTTTTGTAGATGTCGAACTTAATATCAAATTGGCAGTCAGCTAGTAGGGGCAGTGAGACACCTTCTCAAGGAGGTAATGTTGCTGGCACCTCCACACCTGATTTGGACACGACAGGTGTCCCTCCGGTTGCGCCATTGGGGCCAACAGTGTCTACGGATGTTGCGTCATCGACTTCTTCGGTGACGCATCCTGTCCTAAGCGCCCGACGGACTCATCGATGGCCCCAGACTTTTGAGGAGGCTCAGCCGTCTGGTGACGCTTCCTCTGTCCATGGAGAGGCGTCCCAGACAGGTAAGCTTGCTCCCTCCCTCCCTCCCGCCTTCTCCTCCTCTTCTGGTGTATATAAGTGTAGATAGCTTATATGCAAACATATTTAACCATAAAAAATAGGGAACATATAATTATGGAGATGCTCATTTAAAATGATTCTATATCTTTTCCGAGCCATAAGAATATAATGTCTGTGTCCTGGATTGTCTATACATAAGCATCAAATTAATGATGAAAATTGTCTTAAACTATATACTAGAACTCAATGAAAAATTATGAGCTTTAATATCGATCGACCAATTAATTTTACAAATATTAGCTAGTTAGCTCGTACAATTCTACGATTAATACGAAATCCCCTCTTCAAATTAGCTTGTTACTAGCTATAACATTGAAACAGCAGCTAGCTAGCAAGGTCTCACCATGTCAACCAGTGACATAAGGGAAGTACATTAGACTTGCCACAGCCTCTTGCAGCCAATCATCTTAGTCATATTTCTGAAAATTGACGAGTAAATGGTAATTGGTTATTGGTTATTGTAAACAAAAAACGATAACTAATTATTGAATGTGTGGGTTAATTTGCATGTATGCATGCATAAATTAAGATATTGCATTTGCCTGGCATGATTATATTTTTAAAAACCTACCTGGACTGCACCACTACTACAGAACAGTTCTGATCGCTGATCTTTGCAAGTTTGTATATTGCTCTGAGTCTTTTTCTGTGCTATTTCCTCATGATGACTGTGTTCCTTGCAAGTTTGTATATTGCTCTCAATTAACCATATATGCACAACACTACTTTGCACCATATACGTACTAATGATCAAAAAACAAAAATATAATATACAAATTCGTTATGATAAATATGATCAGCTAGAAATAGCATACCCAATTTTCTTGACCAGCAAAGCTAAACGGCTTGAAATCAGTTGACATGAGTCCAGTAAAACTATCCTCCCCGAACTGCTCACAGATATAAGGAAGGTTTAATTCTCCACCAAAATTGGGAGTCCCTCTAATTACATGCAACCCCATATTACCATATTCCAAATATGTACACTGAGAACTCATATGAACAAGTTGTAAATTTTGTTTTAACGTCCCCAGTTGGTATAAACTGCTTGAATTGTTGGGTGGATGTGTTGTTTATATTGTTATATTGTGTGCAGGTTTTAGGAAATGTTATAGTTTTAGGGGAGGGTTCTGCCGAATTTTCGGTAGAAAATAGAAATTGTCTAATGTTTACTTTGTTTATTTGGTAGGTAAAAAAAAAACCAAGGTGACACACCCTGACCCGAAAGTGGGGCGTGCTGGCCGTCACGTGAGAGTGATGTAGCCATGTGCACAGTGCGGAAGCAAGATTAATTAGAAAGATACGAACAATTGAAAGTCATGCAACCAGCAACCCAATTAGTGCGAGAATTAAGATGGTTTACACAACCAGAGCATAAATGGTCTACGTGCAGTCAAGCAGAAAGTACTAAATAGAGATAACACCCGAATGTGGTCCTACATAAGTGAATTCTGTTAGAACGTTCGATGAGCTCCTCGTATGTCACCAACGAACACTACCTAATACCTGGAGGGGCGAAAAACAAAGTTGAGTGGGTCAGAAACAAATCTTTTCAAAACCTTTCTTTTCTCAAAAATTATAACCCCTCACCATAAAACTTGTATAATTTCCCAGAAATAAAGTATATACTCATATATATAATTCTCAAAATCCTGCTGGAAAATATGTATGCATGAATGAATGTATGCCAGGCCAAAGTATCATAACTGAATGTCAAAATCATAACTCTGTGAATATGATGGAATACTAGATAATCAACTCAGCCCTCAGCTGTATATAGCTCATAACAATCTCATCATATCATATATCTCATAATCAACTCAATCATATCATATATCTCAAAATCATCTCAATCATATCATATATCTCAAAATCATCTCAATCATATCATATATCTCAAAATCATCTCAATCATATCATATATATCCTGCACACACATCAATACCACCTCTAGTGGTCTGCACAACGTCACTGTATATAGAATAATATGCTCTAGTGCTACAATCATGTGAAGACTGTGCGAATGATTTGCGGGTCACCTACGAGTCGAACCCACTTATAAGGGCCTATTCGAAAGGACTGTGCACCTAACTTGGATCCAAGGTGAGCATGCGGTGCGAGAGGTGAACATCACGTGAAAGACTATGCCCTAACTCTGGGCGGGAGCACTAATATCAATGTGCAGGTTTATGAGCTCTAATCACATCACATCACATCATAACTAATATATATAAACTTATCTGCCACTTACATGTGCGTCCGTAGCACCATCATTACTCTATGCAATCACTAATGCATAATAAAATAAATAGATACTTTGCATGGCATTTCAAATCATACTATTCTTTAAATTCATTTTCTGGGAAAAGCAAGTATACAGGTATATACGGAAAACAAAAGCCCACTCACTGATAAGTAGCCGGGTCGTAACCTTCGTGCCTAGCCTGGCTACGCTCGTCCTCCGGATAGGTCTCGCCTATATGAGAAGTAACTGAAATAACGTTAATTAACGCACATAATCGAAACCTTAGAAATAATTTCTCATATATTGCTCAATTTGGGTATATGAATATACCACCGTGATCTACACAATCTCAGGATCATCCCTATATTTTTAGAAAATTTTTCCGACCACCCACGCGTCGGCCACGTGATCTGCACACTGACGGCGTTAGTTAACGCCGTCAGGAATATTCCTCGAAATATTCCGTTAAAACCCAACGGTAACAGTTAAAAATGACTGACGGCGTCAACATATTCTGTCAAAACTGACGGAATATTCTCTGTCTTCTCAGGCGAGTCGCCGATGACCGACGACTGTTCGCGGGTTTCTGGAAAAACTTTCAACTATGGTTTCTTCTTCATTTTTGCACCATTTTCTACGAAATTTTCACCAAAATGCCACAAATCACGAGAGGAAGAAAGTTATACCTTTTTAGAGCTTCAAATCTTTCGAAATCTCGTCGGGAAATTTCTACCAAAACCGGCCACTTTCGAACCTTGAGATCCCGATGTCAAAACTGAGCCAACGAAGCACTCCGAGCTTCGTGGGGACTTCCTAGAGCTCGTTGTAAGCTTCGATTGTCCTAAAACACAACCATTCAAAAGTTCATGAATAGTGCTCAACTCATAGCTCGAGTTTTCTTCGTGAAAACGAATGAGTTCATACCTGAAATGGGTACCAATGTGTTCGTAGGGAAGAGATGAACACAATGGTGGTTTTCACATCCTCGATCTGTGAAGTTTCAAATGGTTTTGGGGATCGTCCGTACAAGAGAGAGAAGAGAGAGAGAGTGAGTTCGAGAGAAACAAAGAGAAAACACGGGAGATGAGAGAGAATGAGTTGTGTGTGGGTATTTGTGTGTGGTCCAAAAGCCACCAACCAAAACTAAGAAAATCTTAGTTCTAATTGGGTCACCAATCCCAATTAATTAGACCAAAACATATCACACACACATCATTCAACGTCCGAGGGTATTTCCGTCTTTTCACATCCACTGTACAAATTTTCCGGGACGGGCTATTACACAGGGGCCCTTGCAGACTACAAAAGATTTCTCAGATCACTCGTACCATGACCCAGAAGATCAACATTACGTGGGATCCTCAACATTGTGTGGCTGCAACAAAGAAGCAACACAGTGCGTTGGCCACCAACGTTGGCTCCGTTATCAAGAGCCATTGCCCCCTCAGGTGGGAGTCATGGAGAGTTGTGCCACAAGAAACCAAGGACACCGTGCTTTATGAATTATCGGTAAGTATTTTCAACCTCAAATACTACATTTTTATTAAAGTATACAAAGATTATAAATTTTAACTACTATTTATTTGTTGAGTTTTGCAGCATCACTATGAGCTTTCCAACCTTGATTCCAACCAAATGGAGTACATCAACGACCTTTGCTCTAGTAGGTTCACTTAATGGAAGAGCGACCTCCACAAGCATTATGAGCTATATGACGGTCCGAAGGTCGCTCTAGAAGTTGGGTGCCCTATGGATTTGCTGGACCGTTAGGATGAATGGGAGTGGCTCTACGGCCATTTTCAAGACGAGAAATACTTGGTACGTATAATTTATATTTGAATAATATATTAATAAAAAAATTTACAATTTAAAATAAACATTTCATTTTTTTCATTCATTTGTTATAAATATCTAAACTAATACATTTTTTTTAATTGAACATAAAAAAGTGAAGGTAAACTCGATCAATCGGTCGAAGAAGAAACTTTTTCACCGATCCGGGTCATGACGCTTCTCTTATAGGTTGGAGGAGCGACGTAAGGTAACTGTATATTTATTTTAAGTTTTCAATCTTTTACTCTTTATTACACAATTGGTAATCTATGTTAACACTTTTTAAAAAATTTCAGGGGGGGTCAAAGTTTCCTGAAATTGACATGTTCAAGGAGGTGTACGTTCGGCCTGAAGATGAGCTGACGGAGCAGCTTCATGTAAGTTCTTTCACATTTATAATGTTCAATTTGTATTAATATTAATTAAATATATATTCAAATTAATTTGTTTTTTTCTTTTTTCTAGTCCACCATGGTTGAGAAGGGCCAGATAGTTTCGGAGGTGGTGGCTTCCCAAGCTTCCCCTAGAGACCCCGATTGAGGAGGTGTTTCCCCTTGAGGATGCTGGGTTTCAGATCATGATCGACACACTTGATTAGACCCTCGGTCGTCGGCGTGGGAATGTTCACCGGGGGCTTGGGGAAGCCCGCCTTCGGGACCCATCTGCCTCATCATCTAGGCAGAGAACTGAACAGGTCGATACACTGACATCTGAAGTGGCGGGCTTGAAGGAGCAGATTGCGGCCCAAAACAATTTCATGAACCACATACGTCGTGCACTTCAGATCTCTAGCATTCAATTCCCCGACGTTGAACTACCTCCAAAAACGACCTCTCAGCCCCCCCGCCGCAGTAGTTACATCCTCCCAACCCCCCGTCGCAGCAGCTACGACCTCCCAGCCCCCTGACACAACAACAACACCACAAACGGGCGATTGTTATGTCGATGACTTCTTTTTTTAGTTTTATTTTAAATTGTTTTAGAATTCAAATATACTTTTTTTCCATTGTATATACATTTACAATAATTTTTCAATTCAATATTGTTCTTTACATTTTCTATTTTTATTTTCATTAAATTCACTTTTACATAAACAAACAAATAAAAAATAAAATATTTATAAAACTAATTTACAAATAAATAATAAATAAATAATAGATTATTTAAAAAACTAATTTTAAAATATCACTGCAACGGCCTCTATATCCGTCGCACAAAACTTTGAGGGTCGAACCCGTGTCACCGTTGCGCAAGAGTTTGGTGGTCGAAACCCAGTTTCGTCGGTCTGTGCACAACAACCACTACTTCCATCGCGCAATATTCATTTCGCGCGATGAAGACATTACCTCCGTCGCGCAATGCCTGACGTAACGAGCTTTGTGCGACAAAGTCTTTGCCGCCCAATGTTTCCTGCGACAGTTTTTCTCTTTGCGCAACAGTTTCCCCTTCATCGCCCAAGATGTTATTCCTAGTAGTGTGTAGTACTAGGTGGCATAAGTTAACCACAGTTTAGTACTAACACGTGACAAAATTCTAGAGAGGGTCCGGCAATGTTACACTAAATTCAAAGGGGTAAGTATATTGGCAAATAAGTAGGCCACTTGTCCCATAAGTTTTGTACACTAATAAACTTACCCATTGGGAGATTATTGGAAAATCAACGAAAAAATTTAATGGAAAAAAAAATCAAGCGAATAACCGATTAATTAAAGCAATGAACTAAACAAAGTAATAAAATTAATTAAAGTCAATAAAAAGACCCCAATAGACAAATCAAATCCCTCGTGAAAGCCCCCAAAATGAAATTCTTCTTGCAGACTTTTTTGCATTAATGCAGCAGGGCTATTTCCATCTAGGTTCAAAAATTTAAGGAGGTTTTCTTATTTTTCAAATTTAATTAAATTTCTAGATTTATGTAATTTTACAGTGTAGGGGTATTCATCTTCACTTGTAAGTCAGAGGTCTTAGCATTTTCGATTCTCGCTAAAGGCGAATTTGAACCACATTATTATGGCTAGTCCAGTGTGAGGCGTAGCCCACTCGGCCACCCCTGTAGATAATATCGTTTGTTAAAAAAATGAAAATCTAACCATTTTTATGCAAAATAATTAAAAGAAAATTTGTATGTCATCATATGATACATATATATTACCATAGGTTGATAAAAGACATTTAACATGTGATAGAGACATCTACGAAAATAAATAAAAATAATCTACCTATTATATATGAAAATAGTTAAAAAAAAAATTCATATTCCATACCTACACTATATAGATTAACACAGTTAACCTAATGATGGAGGTAAAGAAAAAATTGAAATACAACTTAGGAGCACAAAAAGGAGAAATTAATAATTTTAATTCATATATTTAAGTCTAAATTTAAGTAAAAGATAAACCTAAAAATAAGAAATAACATTTATCACACAATTTAATAAAAAGATAATAAAAAAAGCTTATGTGGATAATCAGCTCCTAACCCAAAAAATGAACTAAACCCGATAATGACGCACAAAATTGAACTTATATCAACTTTACTCAATGCAGTATGGTAGCATGCAAAAGAATTGTAGCTATAAATAAAGAAACAAATGCAAACCAAATTATAGTTAAGCGTGTGCTAATCTAAAACTACATTAATGAAACCCTTTTTGTCAACCAAAAGAGGGTGAAAATACATCTTTGTCTTCTATCACAACAAAAAAGTTAAGGACAACAACATAATTTCACAGCTCAGAATTTTGTTTTTTTTAAACCTCACATACATGTAAGTTTATCATCTCTAATTTAAAAATAAAATAAAAAACAACCTCTCTCCCTCTCTCCCTCTCTCACATTCTCTCACTCTCTTTCTCTCTCCTTCAATTTTAACAACCAAAGTAAAAAATTTCACACACTTTGTGTGTGGGCATATACTAGTATTCTCTTAAACTAACATATAAAAAGATTAAGAGAATACTATGTTGGTGTGAGTTGAAGATTTTCCTATTTTGAAGCATCTTTCACAAAAATTGTTAAAGCAAATGGTAGGGGAGTGTTAATTAGGTTCATTGAATAATTTGGCTCATTAAGTTTTATACATAGGTTCATTGGCCCTTCTACACTATATTCATTGAATGAAGAGTAAATGGTGTGTATCTGTATTTTAATCCATGTATTTGTATTTTCTATATATTTGTACATATGAGGATGAATGGAATAAAAAAGAATTAAACCCAAAATTAGCATAATCAACAAGAAAAATGAAGTCAGTGGCAGCAATCATCTTTGTGTTGTTTTGTTTCCTCTGCATGGCTGACCATCAAATGGGCGGAATCAAATTAGCGGACGCGAACAGCAGTCGGATGCCATTAATGTTCAGCACCAAACATGCTTCTGTAGCTCCTGCTCCTGATATTCATATCGATCGTACGTATTTCTTATAATTTACTCACACTTTAGGGTTTAGGGTTTCGAATAATTTTTTTTTCAATTGTTGGTAATTACATTTTACTTTCTTTATTTTGATTGGATGCATGGACTAATATTGGCTGCGATTGTACGTGAATCTGCAGTTTGCCACAGGCAGTGTAACGAAAACGAGGTTTGCTGCGATTGCGACGGTAGCAAAGTTCCACCCTTCTGCCTACAGTGCTGCCATCGGGGGCACTGATTGAACACATGAAAAACATATTGGATTCTGATCCAGTATATACCTAGCTACCCTTTCAATGTTCAATTTAAATAATATTGTTTCTTGTTAACGAATGTGAAATTTTAATGAATAACAGTGTTCCTTGGATCTTAGTTAATTGCAAATTTATTCTGAGTTAAGTGGTTGTTTATCTTAAATTTTTTTGTCACAGATATGTCTTAAATTTATAAGTGAAAGAATCACAAGTTACATTAGTGGTGGGTGCGACTCAATCTAATTAGCTTTTTTGATCAGGGTTCGAACAAAAACAAGGGTTAACAATCTTCAGTTGTAGCGTGTGACACAAATTGTATGATGCGCATTACTGAGTCTATTGTAATAAGTTGCACAACCGTATTAGATGGACACCGTAAATTGGGAAGCAAGGGCTCCTTTGATATTCGGATCAGATTGGATCGTTGAGCTTGACTACTACAGTAATCCTGAAACAACGAATGCTTTGATTATAAGTATATATATACGTGTTAATTTATGTCATTTGACACTCTTAAATTTAATTGAACCGCCAAATCCAAAACAAAACTACTTGCTATGTTGATGGTAGAGATTCTCTCGTGCAACTAAAGTTTAGTATTAACAGTGTTATCGTTCAATAAACACTTACTACCTATTCAAAAGATTCACTATCCGCTCACTGGACAATTGCCACCAATGAGTTATTGACCTGGGAGATTCTCTTCCCTCACTATCCTTTTTTGTTCACACTTTCACTTTGGTGTAGCGTTATCCCCTCTAGCCTTGTCTTCTTATTCTCCTGATTTTCCAGCCTACGCTTTGTTGAAAAAGTCAAACAATCATATAAGATGTTTGCCTAAATTAGCATCCAATCAACGTTGATTTGAGCTAAAAATATGTTGGAATGATTACCTTCTTAGTGCTGATTGTATCAATTAGCTAAATATTACTTTCGTGCTTTGTATCAATTATGTCAATCATAGGAGTCAACTATAGGTTTCTTTTGAATAAAAAAAAAAACAAACAAACAAACAAACAAACAAACTATAGGATTTTTTTCCTATAACTATATTTGTATATTGTAATTTTGGAAATTATCAATCAAGAAAATATTCAGAAATACTCAAACTATAACATGCAATTCGCTTTTTACATGTTAACCACAAGATTATTTTAATTTAGATTCAAATGCTTAATATATTAGTTTACTAAAAAACGTGGCAAAATTCTAGAGACAGTTCGGCAATATTACACTTAAGTTAAAGGGTTAAGTAAAAATGGATTCCTGTTTTTTTGGCAAGTAATAAGCCACTTGACACATAATTTTGAGCAATGTTACACTTAATATATTTTCTATACCATATTTGTACATAGTATAAAGATACAATCATGATCTTAGGTATTAATTTGCAGAAAGATAGAAACAGGGGGCGTGAACTATCGTGGTCTTTACTTCTAAAAAGAAACAATCATGATCTTAGGTTGGAAGGTCAACGAAAAAAAAAATCAAGCGAATAACTAATCAATCAAAGCAATTAACTAAACAAGGTGATAAAATTGAAGTCAACAAAAAGACCCCAATAGGCAAACCAAATCCCTCGTGAAAGCCCCAAAATCAAATACAAGAGAAGAGAGGCAAGTAATCAAACATCTTCATTTTTTTCTTCATGCAGACTTTTTGCATTAATGCATGCAGAAATCTGCAGAGTGCTTTTTTCTTCTTACCAATCAAGGTCACACGCATAAGAACTATAGCATAAATAGGGAGACAAATGCAAACCAAATTATAGTTAAGCGTGTGCTAATATTCTCTTAAACACATATAGAAAAAGCTTAAGAGAATAATCATCAAGAAAAATGAAGTCAGTAGTAATCACGTTTATATTGTTTTGTTTCCTCTGCATGGCTGATCATCAAAGAGGCCCGCCGCATGCCATTAATCGTCAGCACCAAACATGCTTGTGTAGCTGCTGCTGCTGATATTCATGTCGATCGTACGTGTTTCTTATAATTTTCTCACTCTTTAGGGTTTAGAGTTTCGAGTGCTCTCCTCTTCTTATTGAAAGAGAGAGAGAGATGTATTGATTCCTTGATAATTCTGTTATGATTACAATCACAATTATATATTCTCTCTTACTTAGCTACTAATCTTCTTCCACCTCCTTATCTCAACCATAATTCCAACAACTTATAACTACCTATAACAACTCATCTATTTAATCTATTGACAAGTGTCACTTAGTCTGACCCTTGATCTTCTCTTCACTTGGATCCTTATATCCCCCCTCAATCGTATGCTCGAATGAACTGAGCATAAGATTGCCACAATGCTGTTGAAATAAAGGTGCTGACAACCCTTTTGTAAGTATGTCTGCTGCCTGTTCAGCGGAGGAGACATGTTGAACAAGAAGATCTCCCGAGTAACCCGTTCCCTTACAAAATGATAGTCTATCTCAATGTGTTTGGACTTGGCATGAAAGACTGGATTAGTGGAAAGGGCAATTGCTGAGATGTTATCACAATAGATCAGTGGAGGAATGTGAATAGGAACATGTAAATCACAAAACAACTGGCGAACCTAAGCCAATTCTGCAGCTATAATTGCTAAAGCTCTATACTCAGCCTCTGTGAAAGACTTGGAAACTGTGTGTTGCTTCTTTGATGCCCAAGAGATTGGATTTGAACCAAGAAATATAACAAAGCCTGAAGTAGACCTTATGTCATTTGGATCACCTGCCCAATCTGCATCATTATAGGATTGTAAATTGATTAGTCCTGGCCTGAGCTTAATACCAAAGCTTGATGTTCCTTTGAGATATCTTATAATCCTTTTTACTGCAATAACATGGGACTCCATAGGATTGTGCATGAACTGACATGCTTGATTCACTGAGAATGCTATATCTGGTCTTGTAAAGGTGAGATACTGAAGAGCACCAACAATGCTTCTGTACTGCTCAGGACTATGGTATGGTTTTCCATCATTCTTAAGTAATCTATGATATGGTAGACAAGGTGTAGCACACTGCTTACAGTCTTGCAAATCACCTTTTGCAACCATTTCATTAATATACTTTGTTTGTGATAAAAACAGCCATTCTGATGTATAACTGATCTATAACCCCAAGAAGTAATTCAGTTGTCCCAAGTCTTTCATATCAAACTCTTCTGTGAGACCTGTAATCACACTTGAAATTAACTCAGAACTACTACCAGTGAGTATCACATCATCAACATATAGCAGTAGAACCACAATGCCTTTGGATGAATGTTGAACAAACAAATAAAGATCAGCTTGTGAAGCTTTGAATCCTAAGCTAGGTAAAAAGCTTGTGAACCTGTCATTCCAGGCTTTGTGAGCCTGTTTATGACCATATAGAGACTTTTGTAACTTATAAACATAATTGGGAGGATGTGCTTCACTTTGAAATCCTGGAGGTTGTTCTATATACACCTCTTCTTGAAGAATTCCATGCAAAAAAGCATTTTTGACATCCATTTGTCTGAGGGGGCCAATTGAATTATGCAGCTAAGGCAAGGATCAACCTTATAGTGGTAGGCTTCACCACAGGACTAAAGGTTTCTCCATAGTCATTGCTTTCTTCCTGACTGAATCCTTTTGCAACAAGCCTTGCCTTATACCTTGCAATACAACCATTGACATCTCTTTTAATCCTGTATACCCATTTGCATCCAACTAAGTTCTTATCAGGTGGCAATGAAACCAGAGACCAGGTCTTCTGTGTATTCAGAGCACTAATTTCTTCTTTCATAGCCTCTTGCCATTCTAACACTTTTGAAGCTGCTTTGAATGATTTTGGTTCTGTGATGGATGCCTAAGAATAACTTATAGATGCAGAGAGAGCCTTTCTTTTGAAGATACCATTTTTGGACCTTGTTTGCATAGGGTGAATATTCATAGGCATGGGTAACACAACTTGCAGATGCTCATGTTCAAAATCAGGATCCACAGGAATAGGATACTGTGTAGGAGAGTCAGAATTAACATTTAAGATCTGTGTAGGGGAAGAAATAAACTCTAAGGCATTAGATGTAAGTGTATCCAAGGATTCTGAGGCTCTGGATGCAATCAAATAATCTGAAGCACTAGATGAATGCAAGTTCAATGAATATATGGTTGTAGATGATGATGAAGGAGTATGAGATGCAGGGGACACAACTTGATTTTGTAATGATATGGATGCTGGTGTAGAATTTAGAGAATGCTCATGTGAATTTGCAGGTGTTGACACTGGTAAAAAAGGTAATGATGCTGCATGAAGATATGGAAAAATGGTTTCATCAAACAAGACATGCCTAGATATGTAAGTTCTTTGAGTGACCATGTCTAGACAAATGAACCCTTTACAGTGATCTGCATATCCCAGAAAGACATAGGTTTTCGTTTTTGGTTGCAGTTTGGAGTTATTGTATGGGGTAAGTAGGGGAAAACATACACAACCAAAGACTTTCAAATGACTAATATCTGAAATTTTGTGAAATAAAAATTGAAAAGGGGATTTCATTTGTAAAACAGCTGATGGCATTTTGTTGATCAAATATATTGTTGTAGCACATGCATGAAACCAGAACTTAGATGGTAAATGTGCAGTTTGAAGTAAGGTAAAGGCAGTTTCTACAACATACCTATGTTTTCTTTCTGCTAACCCGTTTTGTTCTGGGGTGTAAGGACAAGATCTTTGATGTAACATGCCTTGGTGTGATAAAAAATGCTGAAACTTTGTGCTGACATACTCACCCCCACCATCACTTTGTAAAACTTTTGGTTTTGCAAAGAATTGAGTACATAGATAAGCATAAAATTGCACAAATGTTATAAAAACCTCTGATTTATTATTTAAAGGGAAAACCCATGTATATCTGGTACATTCATATATGAAGGTTACATAATACCTAAATCCTTCATGAGATAACAAGGGGGCAGGTCCCCATACATCACTGTGTAAAACCTCTAGAGGTTGTACAGATTTAGTGACAGGAAAATTGAATTGTAGCTTTGTAAATTTTCCTTCTAAGCAGGGTGTACAAATGGAGTGACATGTATCAGGTGATGCAGGGATTTTATTCTGATGTAGAATTACAGAGGTAATCATATTTGATGTATGTCCTAGTCTCTTATGTCATAAGTGTGTATTGACAGGTTTTGCTAGGCACCATGTATGCTTATGAGATAATGCAGGTGGCAGCTTCTCCGGTATGTTGAAAGGAATGGGATAGTAACCCTCTCTACACAGCCCCTTGAGTATTATTGTTCTTGTGGATTGGTCCTGAACCCAGAAGAAAGTATCATCACAAATGAATCTACACTTACTATCCTTGCACAATTGATAGATTGATAATAAGTGTTGTGAAATTTTTGGAACATGGAGAACATTCTTCAAGGTAAGTGTGGTATTGGAAACAGATAACTTTGATGTGCCAATATGAGAAATATGCAAACCTGTACCACTTGTTATGGTTATAGTGTCATTCCCTTGATATAGAGTAGCTAATTCCAGATTGGCTAACTTAAAGGTCATATGAAAAGTGGCACCAGTGTCTGCAATCCAGAATTGTTGCTCAGGCGCAGAAGGTTGAGAATGAGCATGCATAGCTGTGAGATTTGGTGCAGGAGATTTGCCTTGGTATGCAAAGTTGCCTCGGTGATAGCATGCAGAGCTGAATGTCCAAATTTCCAGCAAATTTGGCATTGAGTTGGGACATTGACACTAGAATTGGAAGTGTGTCTTTGAAAACAGTCAGCAGCAACATGTCCCTTCTTGTTATAGATTTGACAGATAAGGATTTCAGAAGGATGCTCTGCAAAGTTAGATTGATAGGGTTTTGGTGCACTAAGAATTCCAAGACTACTATTTGGTGGAGGATTGTAAGATCTTGGACCATAGCTAAATGATCTGCCTCGTCCTTTGCCACGAAAATTATTCCCTTTGTAACCACCATAGTGATAAGAACCCTGATAGGAATTGTTATATCCTGGAGCATTTGACATTCCTCCATGATTGGGAAACTGTTGGCTAGAGACCCTAGAAGTAGAACCGAATTCTTTAGATTGTAATGACTCTTGATCAAGAACCAATGTTTTCCCTTTGCTTGGCTAAGTACCAGCAACCATTGCAGTCCCAAATGGCAAAGAGGATAAGGAATCAAAGAACTGACCAATTATAGCTTCTTCTGCAATCAATTGTGACCTGAAATCTTTGAGAGAAATACCATTTTCTCTGCCCCTTATGACACACCGGAAAGTGTTGAATTCTGCAGGAAGTCCTTTCAGCACCAGAATTATGATATCATCATGACCCCTGCAGCTGCAAGATGTTCCCGTGCATCTTTGATCTTTTGCAGATAAACAGAGACAAATTTAGACCCTTTCTTGATGTTTTGAAGCTTAGTTTTCATCTGAAAGATTGTGGCTTTGGTAACTGCAAAAAATCTTTCAGTGAGATTCACCCACATCTCATGAGAGCTTTGACTTCCAATTACACATGACATTGTTGTAGTTTACAACTTTGCAATCATCAGTTGCATAAGTGCACAATCGTGCATCTTCCAAACCAAGTAATCATCATTCTCAACTCCTTCAGCGTCAGAATCATCATCAAATCTTGGAGGACACTTTCTTGATCCATCAACGAACCCCATGATACCATGACTCTCAAAGAGTAACTTGATCTGGAAACTCCAAGTGAGATAATTGGAGTCATCAAGCTTCACCATAACCGAAGTAGAAACCGTGGAAACAAGACTTGTGATAGGAGATTGAACAATCTTCAATTGATCAACAGTCACCATTGTCGAAATTTTCACAGACGCTTTTTATCAAACACGTAGAGGGCAGACAGAGAAGAACGGATTCTTGAGGATCTTGGAGAGTAAAGAAAGCCCAAGTTGCAGAATCACACAATAGCTTTGCAAAATAGAGGATTAGAAGAAGAAATGAATGCTGTTAATTGAGGTGCGGAAGCGCCAAATCACGTTCTGGGCGATGATACCATGTGAATATTAAGAAAACTTCAATGATTGTGTTCTTGAGAAATTACACAGAATGTAGAGGAAGAAGAGAGAGAGATCAAAAGAGAGAGAGATATATTGATTCCTTGACAATTCTGTTATGATTACAATTACAGTTATATATTCTCTCTTACTTAGCTACTATAATCTTCTTCCACCTCCTTATCTCAACCATAATTCCAACAACTTATAACTACCTATAACAACTCATCTATTTAATCTATTGACAAGTGTCACTTAATCTGACCCTTGATCTTCTCTTCACTTGGATCCTTATACTTTCAAGTGTTTGTAATTACACTTTACTATGTTTATTTTGATTGGATGCATGGACTAATATTGGTTACGACTGTGTACGTGAATCTGCAGTTTGCCACAGGCAGTGTCCCGAAAACGAGGTTTGCTGCGATTGCGACGGTAGCAAAGTTCCACCCTTCTGCCTCCAGTGTTGCCATCGGGGGCACTGATTAAACACATGAAAAACATATTGGATTCTGATCCAATATATTTCTAGCTACCCTTTCAATTTTAAATTTCAATAATATTGTTTCTTGTTAAATAATGTGAAATTTTAATGAATAAAAGTGTTCCTTGGACCTTAGTTAATTGCAACTTTACTATTCGGGTTAAGTGGTTTGTTCGCCAATATGTCTTAATCTTATAAGTGAAAGAATCACAAGTTACATAAGTGGCAGGTGCGACTCAATCTAATTAGCTTTTTCGATCAGGGTTCGAACAGAAACAAGGGTTAGCAATCTTCAGTTGTAGATTAACACAGTAAACCTAATGATGGAGGTAATATATATTATGTACCTATTATATATGAAAATAGTTCAAAAAAAAATCATATTCCATACCTACAACAGAGATTAACACAGTTAACCTAATGATGGAGGAAAAGAAAAATTGAAATAACTTAGGAGCACAAAAAGGAGAAACAATATTTAATTCTTATATTTAAGCCTAAATTTAAGTAAAAGATAAACCCATAAATAAGGAATGACATTTATAACAATTTAATAAAAGGATAATAAAAAAAACTAATATGAATAATCACGGCCCAACCCAAAAAGTGGATTAAACCCGATAATCACTCACAAAATTGAACTTATATCAACTTACTCAATGTAGTATGGTAGCACGCAAAAGAATTGAGGCTATAAATGGAGAAACAAATGCAAACCAAATTATAGTTAAGCGTGTGGTAATTAATATTCTCTTAAACTAACATATAATAAGATTAAGGGAATAATCTGTTGGTGTGAGTTGAAGATTTTCCTATTAATATAGCTTGAGCCATCTTTCACAAAAAATTGTTAAAGCAACTGGAGGGGGAGTGTTAATTAGGTTCATTGAAAAATTTGGCTCATTAAATCTTATACTTAGGTTCATTGGCCCTTCTACATTATATTCATTGTATGAAGAGTAAATGGTGTGTATTTGTATTTAATCCATTCATTTGCATTTTCTATATATTTGTACATTTGAGGATGAATGAAATCAAAAAGAACCCAAAATTAGCATAATCTTCAAGAAAAATGAAGTCAGTGGCAGCAATCACCTTTGTGTTGTTTTGTTTCCTCTGCATGGCTGACCATCAAATGGGCGGAATCAAATTAGCAGAAGCCAACAGCAGTCAGATGCCATTAATGGCCAGCACCAAACATGCTTCTGTAGCTCCTGCTCCTGATATTCATATCGATCGTACGTGTTTCTTATAATTTTCTCACACTTTAGGGTTTAGGGTTTCGAATAATTTTTTTTTTTTCAATTGTTGGTAATTACATTTCACTATCTTTATTTTGATTGGATGCATGGACTAATACGTGAATCTGCAGTTTGCCACAGGCAGTGTAACGAAAACGAGGTTTGCTGCGATTGCGACGGTAGCAAAGTTCCACCATTCTGCCTACAGTGTTGCCATCGGGGGCATTGATTAAACACATGAAAATCATATTGGATTCTGATCCAATATATTGCTAGCTACCCTTTAGCTTTTCAATTTCAACATAATGTTTCTTGTTAAATAATGTGAAATTTTAATGAATAAAAGTGTTCCTTGGACCTTAGTTAATTGCAAATTTACTCTTCAAGTTAAGTGGTTTGTTCACAAATATGTTTGAAACTTATAAGTGAAAGAATCACAAGTTGCATAAGTGGTGGGTGCAACTCAATCTAATTAGCTTTTTCAAACAGAGTTCGGACAGAAACAAGGGTTAGCTTAGCAATATTCAGTTTTAGCATGTGACAAAAATCTTATGATGTGCATTATTGAGTCTACGGTAATAAGTTGCACCACCATATTAGATGGACGCCGTAAATTCTGTTTACACTAGCTGCAAATATACAACAGTTTCTGTTTGTTTCATTTACCATACTGCTAAGGAAGACATGCATGCCATCATCAGAGCCCACTTTGACGGTGTGCAAATGTGCAACCGCACAGGTCCCTAGTTCGGGAGGGCCCTTGATTTACAATATTTTATTTTACTTTCATAATGTATATATATTTTAAAGGTCGAATAATCAAATTAAGTTCTTATATCTTCCAACTGAGTTTGAATTTTTTTTTTTTTTTTTTTTTTGTTTCAAATCCAAAAACATAGAGAACGCAGATAGACAGAGCCACCATGCCATGCATTATTTTTATGTGTTTTTTTCTGCGTTGTATCAATTTATAGACTCAGCAACCTCGCTAAGTCTTTAACATCACTCCTCACTAGGCTCACCCGCACACCATGGACGACCTCAAGCCCCTCTATTTCTAGCCACCCAAAGCAAAACTACTTATTTACATTCATACTTGCTATGTTGGCGGCAAAGATTCTCTCATGCAACTAAAGTTTAGTATTAACAGTGTTATCTCGAATAAAAGTTTGCTACGAATGTGTTCAAAAGATTCACGGTCCCTCAATGGACAATTGCCACTGATGAGTTATTGACTTGGGAGAATCTCTTCCCACACAGAGGGTTGGTTGGGGATTTGGGTTTAAATACAGGCAGTGTGTCTTGGCGGTGGGTTTCAGTTTGGTTGGGATTTTGGTAAGTAGATTCTGCCATATCAATTTTAAAGGCATTTTGTTTGTATGTTTTTTTTTTTTAACAAACAATAGGGATAGGGGTGAGAGAGTAACTAGCCTCATATTAGGCTATCAATAGTATTTGTCTACTAATTAATTAAGAAAAGAAAAATCACCACTTCATTTTTCTCGTACAAAGAGAAAGACCTAAAACCAGAAGAAACGGATTTGACAAAAAAGAAGAAAAAAAAAAAAAAGATAAGGCTAATGCATCAACATTTTTTGTTGCTATGGTGCAGGCACTTTAAATTTTCTTCAAAGGCTCAATCAATTAATGATTGATGAGGGGAAACTAAAGAAAGAGTAAATGGTAAGTTTATTAGTCTATTAATTGAATTAATTTTATATTTCAAATAAAATAATTTTAAACACTTTTTTCAAAATAATAATAATAATAATAATAATACTTTTTAGTACATAAGTTAATTACAATTTTTAATGTCACTTAATTAGTATTATGTCTTGTAGTATTCATCTTCACTTCTAATAATATGATTCAAATTCGCCTCTCGCAAAAATCGAACGTAAGACCTCTAAGTCAAGAGGAATATTACTAAATTGTAATACTATGTGGCATAGATTATGTAAGATCCCACATCGCCCGGGGGAGAGGAGGTGATGTGCCTTATATGTACATGCCCACCTCCCTATAGTAAGACGCGCTTTGGGTGGAAGCCCATGAACAAATCCGTGAAGGCGTGGCCCAAAGCGAACAATATCTTACTATGCGGACTGGGATGTGACAATTTGGTATCAGAGCCACTCCCCGACCGGAAGTATGCCGACGAGGACGTCGGGCCCCTAAGGGGGGTGGATTGTAAGATGCCACATCGCCCGAGGGAGAGGAGGTGATGTGCCTTATATGTAAATGCCCACCTCCCTATAGTAAGACGCGTTTTGGGTGGAAGCCCAAGAGCAAATCCGTGAGGACGTGGCCCAAAGCGGACAATATCTTACTATGTGCACTGGGATATGACAGATTAACCACGGTTTAGTATTACTAACACGTGACAAAATTCTAGAGAGGGTCCGGCAATGTTACACTAAATTTAAAGGGGTAAGTATATTGGCAAATAAGTAGGCCACTTGTCACATAAGTTTAGTACACTAATAAACTTACCCATTGGGAGATTATTGGAAAATCAACGAAAAAAAGTAATGGAAAAAAAACCAAGCGAATAACCAATTAATCAAAGCAATGAACTAAACAAAGTAATAAAATTAATTAAAGTCAATAAAAAGACGACAATAGACAAATCAAATCCCTCGTGAAAGCCCCCAAAATGAAATTCTTCATGCAGACTTATTTTGCATTAATGCAGAAGGGGTATTTCGATCTAGGTTCAAAAATTTGAGGAGGTTTTCTTATTTTTCAAATTTAATTAAATTTCTAGATTTAGGTATTTTTACGGTGTATGAGTATTCCTCTTTACTTGTAAGTAAGATGTCTTAGCAAGTTCGATTCTCACTAAGGGTGATTTGAACCACATTATTATGACTAGCCCAGTGTGAGGCTTATCCCACTCTCCCACCCTTGTAGATAATATCGTTTGTTAAAAAAAATAAAAATTTAACTATTTTTATGCAAAATAATTAAAGGAAAATTTTTATGTCATCATATGATACATATTACCATAGGTTGATAAAAGACATTTAATGTGACGACCCGTTCCTATTTTTCACTGAAATTTATTTTCCGTTAGTGTAATTTGACGAGTATACCCCTTTTTGGACAAAAGTGGAACCTGACGTGGACGTAGTTTTCGGCTTTCATTTTCTTTTTCTTGGTTTCGTAATTAATTAGTACTCATCGTTACGAACGCGTGAGCGCGAGTTAGACCCAAATCGGATTTGTAACGAAAAAGTTACGCTCCATTAAAGTATGTTAACCATGGGTAATTTTGTACATGTGCATACAAATTGTCCGTGTCGGAAACACTGTCAAGGAGACAGATTTTGTACATTTAAAATTGTACAAAATCCATCCATCCCTCCCCTAATTGGTGGATCCGGTCTCCCATTTCAAATCCCACTAATCAATTTCCTCAATTTCCTCTCATCCACTTCTTTTCCCCTCAAAACCCTCTCAGCCAATCAAGCTCTCTCCCTCAAATTTTGGCACCAATCAGACTTCACTTCACCCTCACCACTCAACCAATCAGAAACCACAATTCTCTCTCTAACCCGGACTCTCTTCTCTCTACAACTAGCAAGATTGATGTCAAAACTCATGTATCGAACCTTCAAACAACCACCGTTGTTTTCATCTCCTCACCACGAACACAGCCGTACCCTCAGATCACGATTTGGATGAGTTTTGACTTGCCAACTCGGAAGGTCCGACTCGGCTCAGTTTTTCCTCGACGAGTTATGAGCGAGTTACAAGTTTTTAGGAAGTCTAAAGGCCTCCACTCAATTCCCCGAGGTCTTTAGTGAAGGTTGGAAGAAGAAACAACCTCGAAACACAAGGTTTTGAGAAGTCAGAGTTTAACCCGAACCTTTCGAGCCATTTTTAGGCCACCTCCATCCACTTTTTGGACTTCCAAAAGGTACAATCGTGTTCTACTCTTCATAAGCTTTATTTCCATTTAAATTTTGTGAAAAATGGTTGAGAAATGAAGAAGATATGAAAGTTTGAGTTTTTCCCCAGTTTCCTGCGAAACCGGATGGTGGTCGGCGAAGGCAGCGGCGGCCACCGGTGGGGCTCGCCGGAGAAGACAATGGAATATTCTGTCAAAGTTGACGGAATATTCTAACGGCGTCAGGTAACACCGTTAACTTCTGTTAGTATTTAACAGAATATTCCGTTAGTTTTGACGGAATATTCCTGACGGACGTCAAGGTTTGGCTTGCTCTTAATGGCGCGTATGGCCGTGGCCTAGTAGACGCGTGGCGGCGCGTTCGGCCTCTAATTGGCTTTCTGTCAATTTGTGTAGGTCCGTGACGTTGAGTAGATCATTTTCGTATATTCAAACCCTATATTTGAGAAAACTACGGAGGTTTTATTTAAGTTTCCGTATATGTGTTATTAAACTAATTGAATTAGTAATTTCACATATAAGGGAAACGTATCCCGAGGACGTATGGGGTCAAACAAGGCTCAGAGGCTTCGTTCTTACTGCGTATCAGTGAGTGGGCATTTTGTTTTCATACATACATACATATATATATATATATATATATTGTATAGTTTCCAAAAATGCTTTTAAACTGATTTATGCATATTATGCCACGATTTACCTAATTTTAAAAATGCTGTGATGGTTGAGATTTATATTTGATCATGGCATACTTATATGCATTTTACCTGCTCATAAATATTGTATTGTTGTGAAATGCAAAAGTAATTTTACAGGATGCGCAGGTACGTTCAAGTGAGTTTATTGTATTGGTTGGAATGATTGAATTGCATGGCATTCTTATATTCTTATAGTCGAATCATCATTGCTACGCCCAGGTGTTAGTGCTCAGCCCAGGGCCAGGTTAGTCATTCACGTGATGTTCACATCAGCACTGCACGCTTGCCTTGGATCCAAGTTAAGTGCTAACCCTGTCGTACAGATTGCAATAGACAATTTCGACTCGTATGTGACAACGAATAGTGCTAGCCTTCACGTGATTGTAGCACTAGAGCGTACATTATTACACCTAGCCCTGTCGTACAGGTCACATTAACTGACTCCGACTCTTGTGCTAGCATAGATTGATGAGCAATAGGTACAGCCGTACATGTTACATTAGGTGACTCCAACTTGCGTCCTAGTATAGATTGTTGAGCACATGCCTATATTTATTTTGTTGTTGAGTTATGGTGCTATGGCATGCTTCTGGTTTTACTGTTGGCATGCATTTGATTTCATACCTATACGTAGTATGATTTTCAAGAAACTATACTTGTTTTACAGTGAGGGGTTAGTATATTCAGAAAACAAATGGTTTTTATAAATCCTTATTTTTGTGCCCACTCACCCTTCTATTTTTCGCCCCTCCAAGTTTAGTAGATGAGCTTACGTATAAACGAGGACTCTGGAAAATCTCAGTTGATGGTTATCTTCAATGGTATAACCCTTACCCTATTTACTGTACTGTTTTTATTCTCTGACGTCACGTGTGAAATGGGTTCATTCCCGCTCACTGGCACACTCTTGTATTTAGGCACCTTTAGGTTTAAGTTTATTCACATTTTCCACATCACTACACTTTATGGCTTCGTCACCTTCCAGGTGTCGACCAGCACAACTCGATTTGGAGTCTTAGTGGACATTCCGGGTTGAGGTGTGTCATTTAACATGTGATAGAGGCATCTACGAAAATAAATAAAAATAATCTACCTATTATATATGAAAATAGTTCAAAAAAGATTCATATTCCATACCTACACTATATAGATTAACACAGTTAACCTAATGATGGAGGTAAAGAAAAAAAAGGAAAACTAATGAAAAGTCCAAAAAAACTTTAGTTTTAATGAAAAATGACAAATAAAGGTATAGTGAATAGTACCAGAGAAAGGTCAAAATGTGATTTTTCGTTAAAAGTGAACAGTACCGAAAGTGTTTCATTAAAACTCCCAAGAAAAAATTGAAATACAACTTAGGAGCACAAAAAGGAGAAATAATTTTAATTCTGTTGCAGTCCTATCGGATTAAGAATGTAATAGTGCAAATCCTAGTATATCTAAGAGTATCTTGTAGTTACCTATTAGGAGTTGATTACCTATTAAGATATTTAATCCTATAAGGGTAAGGATTATACCCTACCTACTACTATAAATAAAGGCATAAGGGGGTGATACAACACACACCTCAGAATTAAATCTCTCTCTTTCTCTCTTGTTGCCGCCAACCCCTTCTCTCTCTATTCCTTAGATCGCTCAGTTAATTAGGCCTACAACAAATTCTTATATTTAAGTAAAAGATAAACCTAAAAATAAGGAATAACATTTATCACACAATTTAATAAAAAGATAATAATAAAAAAAAGCTGATGTGGATAATCAAGTCCTAACCCAAAAAGTGGACTAACCAGATAATGAGTCACAAAATTGAACTTATATCAACTTTACTCAATGCAGTATGGTGGCACACAAAAGAATTGTGGTTATAAATAAGGAAACAAATGCAAACCAAATTATAGTTAAGCATGTGCTAATCTAAAACTACATTAATGAAACCTTATTTGTCAACCAAATGAGCGTGAAAAGATATATTTATCTTCTATCACAACAAAAAAGTTAAGGACAGTAATGTAATTTCATAGATCATAATTTAGCTTTTTTTTAAAACCTTACCTACATGTAAGTTTATCATCTCTAATTTAAAATAAAAAATAAAAAACAACCACTCTCCCACGTTCTCTCTCACTCTCTTTCTCTCTCCTTCAATTTTAACAACCAAAGTAAAAAATTTCACACACTTTGTATGTGGGCATATACTAGTATTCTCTTAAACTAACATACAAAAAGATTAAGAGAATAATCTGTTGGTGTGAGTTGAAGATTTTCCTATTTTGAGCCATCTTTCACAAAAAATTGTTAAAGCAAATGGAAGGGAAGTGTTAATTAGGTTCATTGAATAATTTGGCTCATTAAGTCTTATACATAGGTTCATTGGCCCTTCTACACTATATTCATTGTATGAAGAGTAAATGGTGTGTATCTGTATTTTAATCCACGTATTTGTATTTTCTATATATTTGTACATTTGAGGATGAATGAAATAAAAAATAATTAAACCCAAAATTAGCATAATCATCAAGAAAAATGAAGTCAGTGGCAGCAATCATCTTTGTGTTGTTTTGTTTCCTCTGCATGGCTGACCATCAAATGGGCGGAATCAAATTAGCAAAAGCCAACAGCAGTCGGATGCCATTAATGGTCAGCACCAAACATGCTTCTGGAGCTCCTGCTCCTGATCATATTCATATCGATCGTACGTGTTTCTTATAATTTACTCACACTTTAGGGTTTAGGGTTTCGAATAATTATTTTTTTCAATTGTTGGTAATTACATTTTACTTTCTTTATTTTCATTGGATGCATGGACTAATATTGGTTGCGATTGTACGTGAATCTGCAGTTTGCCACAGGCAGTGTAACGAAAACGAGGTTTGCTGCGATTGCGACGGTAGCAAAGTTCCACCCTTCTGCCTGCAGTGCTGCCATCGGGGGCACTGATTAAACACATATGAAAAACATATTGGATTCTGATCCAATATAGTCCTAGCTACCCTTTCAATTTTCAATTTCAATAATATTGTTTCTTGTTAACAAATGTGAAATTTTAATGAATAAAAGTGTTCCTTGGATCTTAGTTAATTGCAAATTTACTCTGAGTTAAGTGGTTGTTTATCTTAAATTTTTTTTGTCACAGATATGTCTTAAACTTATAAGTGTAAGAATCACAAGTCACATTAGTGGTGGGTGCGACTCAATCTAATTAGCTTTTTCGATCAGGGTTCGAACAGAAACAAGGGTTAACAACCTGCAGTTGTAGCGTGTGACACAAATTATATGATGCGCATTATTGAGTCTATTGTAATATGTTGCACAACCGTATTAGATGGATGGACACCGTAAATTCTGTTTATCCTAGCTGCAAGTATACACGGTTTCTAATTATTTCATTTATCTTGCTGCTAAGGAAGACATGCCAGCCATCATCAGAGCCCCCCTCTGAGGGTGTGCAGGTGATGCCACTGCACATGGTCCTTAGTTCGGGAGGTCCTTTGATTTACAATTTTACTTTACCTGTATATAAAGTATATATATTTAATGCTCGTTTAAGAAGTGTTTTTAAATAATTGAAAGTGTTTTTAGAGAAACTGCTTTTGAAACAAATTCTTAATAAAAATGCAAGTTTCTCCTGGATAAGCACTTGAAGTGCTTCCTCAAACTTCTTGCAAGAAGCACTTCAAGTACTTTTGGAACTCAAAAACATTTTTTTCTTTCTAAAAAGTGTTTTTAATCATTTAAAAGCACTTCTCAAATGAGTCTTTGAAGGTCGAATCATCAAGTTAAGCCCTTAGCCTAAGTGTTATCTCGCTTCTTATCTCTGTCCAACTGGATTCGATTACTTCTTTTTTTTTTGGTATGTAAAAGCAAGAAGCTTCGAATCCAAAAACATAGAGGACGCGGATAGATAGTCACCACACCATGCATCGTTTTTATTTATTTTCTTTTACGTTATATCAATTTATACACAATAATAAAAATATCAAATATAAAAGAAAATATAGCAATCAAAATTTTAGATTTTCTAAGAGCCTCTGTCTGTCCGAGTCTTGCACAAAATTTCTAAAACCTCAAGGCCCACCCTAACCATCATGGATAACTTCAAAAAGTTTAACGACCTGTTTACGGATCAATACTAAGATCAGAGAGGTTATTCGAGGATGTAAAGATCCAGCAAATCAAAAGGTGTCTTATAATCTCCACTTATGCAAACCTGTCCACTGTAAAGTGTCTACTTTTCACATTAGGCTGTATAACCGATAAACTTCCTTCTGTCCAAAATTACCTTCACCTCTTACATATAAATATTGTATATATTTATAATTCCGCTTTCCAACCTCAAATGTAAATTGCAGATCACTAAATTCCAACTTTAAGTTAGATGGGGACCAACAGTGATGGGAGACTTCATTAAAGCCTTGTTTTAGTGCTTATTCGGGTCCCTTAACTTTGTCCTACCCTTTTTCTTTAGCTTCGTGAAGAGAACTTGCATAGAATCAATTTGCCATCACTGTGTGACATATCAATTCAAGAACAAAATATTATGTGTATATTTTTCACATGATATTTTGTTATTGCATGCAATGTGATGTCACATTGGGTGAAATTGTTTCATGCAAGTTGCTCTTCTAAAAATGGCTTGTTTGGTACCTAAGATTGGATTGAATTATAAGAGTCTAGGAATACTGAAGTAAGAATTGAAAGTGAAGGTGAAGTATTTTTTCAGTTTGGGGGAGTATTTCTGGGCATTGAGATAGATAAAATCTCTTCCCAAGTAATTCAAATGACCCTTCGTATGGTTTCTCTCCTTACTTAATAGGACTTTGACACAATGCACGTTGTTTTTTTATTGAATTTTTGGTGAAAATTGAGTTTAATTAGTGTATTACCCTATTTCACTCAATACATGAGCACAACTTTATCTCACTTATCATGTAAACATCATATTATTGGGTGATGAGATATACATCGGATCACATGTAAGACTCGCCCTATTTTGAGGTAAAGCATAGTGGCTAGATTTACTTGCCAAGTTGCATTACTTTGAGAAACATGACTTGTCACTTTTCTTGTGCGGGAGGAGTACTGGTGTTTTGTATTTGTGTGAAAGAAATCGGGAAGGTGGCCAGACTGTTGAAGGCATGGAGGAATGGGGGACTCTGACATTTGCATGATCTGGTTACGTAGAACTTGATCTGTCCCTACTGCCCTAATGGACAAGTCTGAAGAGCATCGAATTCGGAACATGGAAAAGGTTGATTTTGGATGTCAAAGCACTTGTTTCTTCTCCTCTTTTTGCTTTTCTTCTTTTTGCCATTAACAATCACTTAGATGCTCAAACTTCTTTTGATTATCACAAACATGCTCTGCATGCGTAAGTGGAATGGAAGGAAATTGAATCAAATCATGAATCAAAAGTATGATTTATTTCACTTTACATAGGATATCAATGCCGCGTGCAATTTCATATTATTCTTTATTCTTGCACTTATCAAGCATAGAAACAAGTACGGTTTATGTTTTGATACGAATATTATCGTTAAATTTGAAGTAACAAAAAATCTATAAAAAGTTCCCCTCGAAAGTTTCGCATTAGTGCTTCTTAAGATTTAAAGAAGGAAAAAGAGAAGGAAAAGGGGCACTCACGCAACCAGAGATAAAAATAGAAATGGGGGAAAAGGGCGAGCATCTATAAAAAGAAGGGAATATTTGAGTACTGTTGCCGATCCCAAGGCCCCAAATCTTGGCGCCAAAATCCAAGTCATCCTCCCTCTTTCCCTCCCTCCCCTTTCCCTCCCTCCCTTCTGGAGCACGGTATCCCCTGCTCTAGGCTGCAATCCCACCGTGGACCCCACCCATGTTAGTAGCAGTTCACCACCTTCGGAAGCAATTTCTCAATGCAACGATCACCCCTCATATTCACACACCTACATAGTACATAAATTGACATGCATTGTGATTGATTTTGCGTTAAATTTTTCATTAGTTCTAAGTATTTATATCTGTTTTTATAGTTTCATTTAAGGTCTTTATTTTTTATTTTATTTTTTCTATGGGCAGTAAACACTTTTAAATTTTCAACCAACCGCAATAAAAACTTTAAGATATGGAAAAGAGAAATGTTAAGAAGACTCTTTCAAAGTGAGATTTTCCATTCATTTTTTGTCACCTCACAGTTTAATGTTAAATTTCGTTAGAACATTACGAAATATTGTGTTAAAAATATGAAGTAGTAGATAGTCTCTTTTTATAGAATCTCCTTAGCATTTCTACGTTGAAAAACAGCTTTAGCCCTACCATCTAATTTGAAAGATTTTAAAAAAATAATTTAGTTAGTTTTTCTATTTCCATCTAGTTTTGAATGCATTAAATTTGTTAAGTGACACCGCATCATGATATAACAAACGAGCACTAAACATTTGTCCGTCTACGAACGCGGTCAGCTACTTCCCCGGTTATCACCTCCCCTCTCTGCTATTTATTTATTTCTTTAATTTATCTTCCTCTTTGCCTTATGTCACAAGAGTTTCCTCGGGTTCTTTATGTTTGTGTGTGTGTATATCTCTCTCTCTCTCCGTGTGACTCCCGTCTCTGAAGTCTCTGACTGATCGGTATAAACAGAACATTAACTCTTTCCATATTTAAAGCGCAATCTTTCCTCTTCCCCTTTCCCTTTCACTGAGAACACAGAAAGAAAACCCAATTCCAAACCCCTTTTACATCTCTCTCTCTCTCTCTCTCTCTCTCTCTCCTTTCATCTTTTCCCTCTCACTTTCCCGCTGGTTTCCATTTTATTCCCTGCCTCCTCCTCCTCCGTTTTCATCACTCAAAAGGGAAGAAAAAAGAACCCATCTTTTTTTTATTCCACCCTTTATTCCGTGCTATATTTATCTCACCGATTCCGCTGCAATTTCCCAGAGAGAAATGGGATTTTCCGGGAAATCTCAGCCGGTGGATCACATGGGTTTCGATTCCGACCCTAAAAAACCATGGGTCGTCGCCGGAATCTCACTACGTGCGCCGTTAAAGCCGTTGTATACAAACCCGGTAGAGCAAGTTGACGGGGAAGAGTGCTCGACGACTCCCACGGCGGAAGAAGCCAGGATTCCGGCGAGGCTGACGTGTCCGACTCCTCCCAGAAAACGTAAAGCTGCTGCTGCTTCGAAATGCAAATTTAATGGTGCTCGGGAGTTCTTCACTCCTCCAGATTTAGAAACCGTGTTTATACGACGCCATGTTGAAAGGGCCAACTGACTTTTGAAAGTTTCGAATTTAAGATGCACTTTTGGCTCCAATTTCTTTGCTTTTTTTTAGTTTTTGTTGCTTTTTTTTTTTCAGTCTGAAATGATGGTCTCTGGATCTTTGTATTGGGAAGGTAGCTAGGAGATCATTATGTATAGGGTAATTATTATAAATAAATAAAACTTCAGATCTTAGCTTAATTGCTTCATGAATTTTGGCTCTGTTTCTGCTCAGCGAGATTGCTGAAATTTCTTGCTTTTCCTCTTCTTTTTTTGGGCTTTTTACTCGGATCAAACTTGGTGCAAAAGGAAAGACGCAGTGATTGATTAGCTGATTTAACTCAGCTGACCTACCTCACATCACGTCAACGCTTTTCTTAGTCCTTTGTCCAATTGTGATCTCTTTTAATTTAATAATTATCTGTTCACGATCATGCGTAGGAATGGAGAGTGACAAATTCTAAGTCGAATCTTGGTAAGCATCCAAAAAAGTCGTCAAACGCCGAATCTACTGGGCAAGAAATCCCTTTCAATGGATTACACGAAGTGGGACTGTTTTTACTAAGACTTGCATGAAATGTAAACATTAAAACAACGGTATTTTAAACCTATCACAAGTTCGCTATGTGTCTTTACTTGTTCACATTTCATCACTTGATTAATTTGAGACACCATGGTCTCGACCTCTCACGCTTTGCATCGCTATTTTACGTAGTTATATAATTGATTTGTAACACCATCATCTTAGCAAGCCCTTTTCCTGTTCGACTAGACTGACCGACAGAAGGAAGCCCCACAGAACCCCTTGAGCCATGGCCCCAGGCGGATGAGAAAGCCTTTCATCTCTGCCATGATGCCATCATCATATATGTTAAGACTTGAGAGTCTGGTCATAGTGTCCCACACGCCATGAGTGGTGAACCCCCACCCACCTCGGACTCATAGCTCAAGTCATGCCCAGATGAAAAAGGACAAATCACATGTGGGGTGGGAGGGGAGGATTTGGAATCCTATGTGAGTTTGAATGGCCCTTATTTTGCACTTTCCTTCAAACTTTAGTTTTGGAGTACCAATAATTGAGGATCCCACTTATCTATGCAGTTTGTAGTTTAATTTGATTAAAGTTTCCGTTTTGCAATAGAATATGGAATGTTCATGGAAAACGCGAAGCCCCAATTGTTTATATGTTCATGGCAGAGTTTATATATTATATACAATCTGGCTCGATGTAGTTTGCTCTTAAAAATATAAAGTGTTGAAAAAAACTCACTTTGAGTTCAATTTTTTTTTTTTTTTAGGTTGTCGTCTCATACTTGTTAATTTCCTCAATTTTAGGTTTTAACAAGTACTTAAGAGCGAAGCTCTAAAGGACCATTATCAACTCAATCAACATTAACAAAAATTGGGCACAATAAGTTTTTCTCAACACTTCTAGTTTTTAAAGAGAAGACTTACATGAAATGACTTCACTGCGACTATAACTTCTCAGTCTAATAATACAATGTCAGGTTTAACTTTTTTCTTCACTCAACATTGCATTATTGGATCAAAATATCATAGTAATTGTGAATTCATTTCATATAAATCATTCACATCTTCAATACGTCTTGCGTAGAGAATCTAATATATATATCCAAAAATTCTATAATACTTCAAAGTATAGGTCGGCCTTTTAAACTTTTACATTTTGACTATTATATTTTTGAATATAGACCTAACCGTTAAAAAAACTTAAAATATCTTATACTTCAGATTACCATTAAAACTCGGAAGCATGATATATATCGAGAATATCCTATAAAAGAATAAGTGAAAATGATGGTTCGGTTCAGTTCACATGACCTAGATTTCTTGGGGTGTATTCAACAAAGGTTCTTGGGATCAGAGCAGTCTCTCGTACAATAAGGTTGCAACGTCTGGCCCGGACAGCAAATGGTATTATTTGCAGGTATCTAGGCATGCTATTGCTACTTTGCTAGGGTTCATTTCTTAATCTTATTGGATAATTAGATTCCATAATATTTTGCTAAACCACATTATTGGAGATCACGTGGAGGCGATCAAGGTAACAAAAAAAAAGCATAAGAAATTGCAAATTTGCAAATAAACCTTTGGTTAAATTTGTGTTTAGTTCTATGATTGAAACACATGGGAACAAAGAGTTTTTAATCCGTGGTTATGCTAGAATATGTCATACCACCACCAAATACGGGTTTGGATTACCACATTATGCTTAGCTTAACCCACATAGTGATTAATAATTGGTAATACACTCAACTAATCACGATTTCATAGATTACAAAATTTTAGTCTAGTCACTCCAGTCTAGTCATGATTTCAATGAAATTTTCTCTTTTAATGAATGCTTGAGTATTGTAATTACAGAGAGATTCTCTTGCAAAATCAAGAGTCAGTCTTAATAGGGTCATTGTTTAATAAAAGTTTGAAATGTGTTCAAAAAATACATTTATCCATCTAATAAACGATAAACACGTGATAAATTAGTGATACTAAATAATGTCTCCTAACAAA
This sequence comes from Heteromeles arbutifolia, assembly GCA_024362995.1. Lineage (NCBI taxonomy): Eukaryota > Viridiplantae > Streptophyta > Magnoliopsida > Rosales > Rosaceae > Heteromeles > Heteromeles arbutifolia. The sequence goes on from JANCRC010000006.1 coordinate 31,134,106, forward strand.
AGCACCACCATATCAAAGATACGTTTCTGTTGTAATATACATGTGGATGCCCACATATTGCAAGGAGAAGAAAAAACAAGTTGCATTTTCATCCGTTGAAAACTTTTGCTGGACCATTGAATGCTATATCGTGTAATATCCCTATATGGAAGGATTGGTTTGTAAGGGAGACAGACACCTATTCTCATGGATCTACATGTAAGACTAAGAGGGCCACTCGAGACCAGATAGAGATTATATACATTAAAGAGAGTTATTTTTATTTCAAATAATAAAAGAAACTACTGCCGTTATCCTGATGACATAAGCATACTTGCCAAATCTTGTAAACATTATATGCTATTTACTTTATATGCCACTACACATATACTATCTATTTTACAACAGTTTGCATGTTTTAAGTGGTTCCTCATATATATATATATATATATATATCCAGGTGGCCTCCACTCCATAAACATTGAACTGGAAAGATCGAAATCTTGTTTTATCTTCTTGTGGGGGCAACATGTTACCATGTGTAGTGCAAGCAATCCTTTTCCTCAAACTTTACAACTAGTTTTGTGATGAACTGAAGTGTGATTAACATGCCACATTTTAACATTTACATATATAGAAAATTGGAAAGAAACTGATCAGCGATTGGGCGGCATGTGGGGGGGCCATTTTGCTGACAGTGGGAGGGTTCATGCTTCAAAAATCTATGCAACCACCTTGGTAGTGGGGTTTTGGGAGCCACCACCATGCACCACCGTACAAAATATGGAATGCTCGTGGCACTGCCTCCACCGCCAAGTTTGACTGTCTCCCCATGTCAATACAAGTCCTTGGTCCGACTTTGACTTTGAATATTATGAGTCAATACTTGTTACTATGTTGTTGGAGCTCTACCAAGTTTGAATCACCATTAAGTAGTAACAATACCCCATCCTTTCACCAAAGGAAATTAAATTACAAAGTGTCTAATTGTAGATTTCTAGTCACGACGTTACTTTTTAGTAAGGACATGTTTGGTACTCTATTTGAATTCAATTTTTTAAACTTAAAAACAATTTTCAAGTTTTAGGTCTTAAAAACTCATTTGGTATGACTATTTTCAAAAACTGAAGTCAAGACTAACTCAAAAATATAGTTTATTCTCTAAAAACATAAAAAGTGAGTGTTTAGAGTTTTTAAACTTAAACTCACTAATTTCTTTTCTCTCCCTCCTCCATTCTCACTCCAAATCTATCTCTCTCTTTTCTTCTCTCTCTCCTTTTTTTTTTACCTTTTCGCCACTCCTCAAATATGCTCTCTCCATTCTCTCGGTTCTTTCTCTCACTCATCTTCCTCTTTATCTCGTATGTTCCTCTCTCTTCTTTCTCTTTCCTTCAATCATCTCTTACTTTCTTTCCTCCTCTCTCCTCTTTCTGCCTCTCATGCGACCCCCTTTTTTTAGATATCTTTGTCTCGTTTAAGTCGTAAGATTTAAAATTTTTAAATCACAAACCAATCAAGTTTTTTAGTCTTAAAGAAAATTGCTTTAAAGAAATGTTTTGAGAAATGATAAAAAAATTTCAAATAGGATACCAAACGGGCCCTAATATTTCTCTTTATTTTCAAATGCGAGGTTTTAAATTTAATTATCATGAATAGTGAGTTCAATATCTAGTTATGGCTTAACCATTTTTGTAGTTTAGCCTAAATTTTGCCCTAATATCATTGTAAAGAAAAAGTGGCTTATTCAAACGAGAATATCTTGCATTGGTCATTCCGAACAAACACTAAGCATGTTGTTGAACTTTCAAATTATCGGAAAGACTAAACCGTGATGAGTAGGAAAATAAAACACAAGTCTTCGTTCTTTTGAAATTGTTCAATCAACTAAGTTTTCATCTAGTGTTCCTCACAATGATGAAAGAAGTCTCAAGTTCAATTTCTTCCTCTAATGCTATAAAAAGAAAATGGCAATGGTAAGAATTATCACTTTTTAACCTTCGGTTGCAGAAATAATCACGTGTCTTCGTGTCATTGTTATTAAATAATGATCATTCATGCCAATTGCCAAAAGAAAATTGTTCCCAAACAAAAATAAAAGCTTAATTGGAAAGGTAGGATTTAGGATAGTGGCTAAGTGGGCCGCCGTTGAATGAATTTTGCTTATTCCATGATGTCCATTTCAAACACTGTGGGCCTGCTTGAACTCAAGCCCAAACTCAAATAGTCACCAACCCGCCAATCATCAGAGTGCACTACGGATTGGCCCATAGTTGAATTTTTTTTTTTTTTTGGTAAAATCGAAAAAAATTGATTAACCACGGGCCAATCCGTATATCCCAAAATAGTTGGGGTTAAGTCGAATTCCACGTAAATCATTATTCATTATTTGGTATTTTTGTATGTATGAGAAAGTTGCAAGTAAATTACAGTTGACCTCAAAATTTGGCTCCTTTTTTTTGTGGGGGCAAAAGAATGCTCATGTTGTATGGTTCAAATTGTCCTTTGATTATCATCCCAGTTTGTTACGGGGACGACAGACCATGAGGCCATTGATTTATGCATAACAGACCCAAGCAACCGTGGGCCATTGTTCTTCATAACCAAGAATCTCCGGATTCGAACCCTACACATTGAACAATTGACCTGTTCACGAGAGGAATTTTGGCATGACTGTCTGGCTAGAACAACTCGAACACTCAGTGTGATCAACATGATCACGAAGTTCCAATGCCCAATTTGCCGATTCACTAATTTTGAACGGCCTGATTCCGGTGCATCAAGAACACCTATCCATAGTTTCAAGCAGGTCGAAACTCGGACAGAAAATAGAGAGGGCCCTAAACCCTAAACCCTAAACCCTTTTTCATATAAACAAGTCATCCACATCCACTAAAATGTTAAAAAGCTAATAAGTAATTTGTACCAATTTACTTTATCAAACTAATGCATTTGCATCCCTGCATTTGCTATTTGCACTTTTTATCTTAGAATTCAACTATCTTTCTGCGAGCCCTGTGTTCCTTCCATTCGAAAAGTATCAAACTGATGATCCTAGTACTACTGCACAGCACGATCATATCACACAAAAAACGTATCGGTCTTCTACCTTCGAGAATTTGTACTCACGGCACAAATGTCAACCCTTGCGAGTGACCTCCGGTGTGGTACAGATTGAGATGATATATCGCCTTGGACACCAACTCTCTCAACTCGGGATGTTGGGGCAGTCCACTGCGGTCGGCCCCTTCAAGGGCAGTCAACACCCTAGTCGGTTCCAAGGAGTTGGTATTGCCAGAGTGTAATGCAAGGTAGCAAAGGAGAACCAATCCGTGTAGCTGCGAGTGCTCGTTGCCTCTTAGCAGTTTCATCAGAGGCAGAATAGCATTGAACTCAATTATTGTCTTCGAATGCTCCATACAGAGAAAATTATCCGGACAAGCAAACTTCCCAAGTGAAATTGCTGCTTCCGTAGCCATGTCTAGATCTTTGTGACTAAGTTGAGTCACTAGCGGACCAATGACCCAGGTCTCTCGAGCAGGGAATGTCCTGGCCAACGAACCAATCGATTTAATGGCAGGTATTTGCAATGTTGGGCTATCCACCTCTTTGATCAGTCTCAAGAGCTGATCCACAACTGCCTTGGCAGCCGGCGAATTGGTCTTGAATGCAGCTCGTCTAAGGTCAGCATTGGATTCAGCTGCGGCTGATATCTCCATTATAGTCATCAAACAGTTGTATTGCAACTCGCCCTGCTCCTTCTCCACCAACTTGGCCAAACAAAGCAGACCTTTGGTCTCGGTTATCCTCCTACTATTTAAAACACTGCCTCTAGCAAGCATCCACAACGCGGTGGCACAGCTAACTTTCAGCTGAAGCTTTACATGAGGCTTCTCATTCTCCCTCTCCTTCCTATAATGCCCGCCTCGACTACTACCCTCCGAATAATAAGAATACGAAGAACTTGAATATGTATTTGAATAATTACAGTCACGACTACTGCTACTGCTACTCGGTTTCGGTTTTGCTAATGTGCTCTTCTCCATTTCCTTACTAATCTGAATCAGAGAGTGAATGCTTTGCTTACCCAATTGATGATTATTCTGATCCTCCCCGAACGTCTCGAACGACAGCAGCGTCACCAGCGGCCTGATCACATTCTCTCTGGCAAAATCCTCCTGGGCAATGCTGTCATGCTCCGCCATTCGCGCCATCAGGGTCGCCACCCGGCTCTGAACCCTCATCGGCGAGTCACCCAGAACTTGCACGATAATGGGCACCCCAACCTCATTCACAATAGTCCTCACCTTCTCCTGATCACACGCCAGATTATACAGCGCCGTAGCCGCCGCAATTTGGCCATCCGGCGACGAGCCCTCTTTCAACAGTTTCAGCAGCGGCGAGACTCCGCCTTCGTCGACGATAATCTTCTTGTTCCTGTCGTTGTCCTCCGCCAGCGAGGCGAGCTCGTTGGCGGCCTCGATACGATACGGCAGCTGACCCATTTGGACGGCGGCGATGAATGACCAGACCCACGAGAGAATCGGGTCGTTGCTGGCAATCGGGGCCAGGGAGAGTTCAATTCCGTTGTTGCCCGCGGTGTCCGGGTCGAGTATGCTCAGCAGCCACTTCATGTCGCCGACGGAGGACTCGAGGAAGTTGAAGAGCTTCCGGAAGTCGGTGGCCCTCGTGATCGTAACGACACGTCGTAGGACGCTCCGGCGCTTGCACTTGCGCACCAGGGTTAGGGCCCGCTCCAAATTCTTCGACACCTCGGCGACGATGCACCGAATCGGACGCTCGTACAGGACCGGCGCCGACGTTGCGAACCGGACCACGGTTCGGAGATTTTGCGAGAGGCGATCGACCTGCTTCCCGACCTCGGAGCACTCCAGCTTGAACGACTGTGCCTCGTCGACGGCGGTCCGAACCCGCTCCGACAGCAGAATCGGGTACGACAATTCGTCCTCGATTTGCCTCTCCTCCGAAGCCATCGCCCACTTGGATTTCTACTGTGTTTTTGTTTTTTGAAGGCCGAGTCAACTGAGTTGACGACGAGTCAGCGGACGAGTTAAAAAAGCGGGGGAAGTAAAGTAAAGGGAGGGGTAAGGGTTTTTTGTCCGTTTTATTCTCCTCGGCATGTTTGCGTGCGGGTTTGGTGACTGCTCTGTTCTGATGAAATTCTTTTTTTTTTTTTTTGTGGGAGTGTAAATCCACTCCTCGGAAAGGCGCGTGGATTGGAAATTCGGGGGGAGCCGAGTCAGTTTAGTCTTTTCTGTAACCGTTGTTTACATTGCCTTCTCTGGATTTGGTTTCCATCCGGATTTATACGGTGGGAATCCTAGAAATCCTCATATTTCAATCATTAATTTTTTGGTTTGAAATTATTTAAATTTTTTATTTAAAATTAAACATAAACAGTATTTGATGAAAACTGATCGCATGATATACGATAAACGATTATGATGTAGATATTCCTAGAATCCTTGCAAAATGAATCATGAGAGGATCTTCTTCCGCTTTGTCTTTCGATTAAACTTTCTAACCTCTGTACTTTTTATGTTTTAATTGCCATTTTCAATGAAGCGTGTGGGGTCCAGTTGAAGTGGGGAGTGTTTAGTAAACGCGGAGTTTGGAGCGTGGATTAGGGGATTTTTTCAACTGTTGACTTCAATTTCCATTTCGAGACTTCCATTTCTCCTCATGTTGAATTCGTTCTTTGAAGCTCGCCAATTACTCAAATGTTAAAGTTGCCCATATATTAATAAAAAAATATACGTGGCGATGAGGTAATCGAAGTCCAAACTTTCTGCTGTCAAATTCATTTAATAATGTTTTATTTGATTTGATGCAATATATAATAAATATTATTGTGTGTTCCGGTATTTGATTAGATTTCTTCTGAAAGCCAACCCCATATTTCGAGCATCACATTATGTAGGGCAACAAAGACGAAGTTGAATTACATTATTATTAGCATCTTGTTAGATTTAGGCTACCTTTGTTTTTTAAGATAGATAATATCGTTTGTTAAAAAAAAAGACGACAAAGACGTTTATGATTAGCGAATCGTCATCTACCTTAAAAATAATTAGGCGCTCATAACCACGCCACATTATATTAAAATAGTATATGGATTTTTTTTTTTTTTAACAAATAATATTATCTACACTAGAGAATGAGAGAGCGAACTAAGTTTCACATTAGGTTAGCCATAATGATGTAATTAAGACCTCTCACTAACAAGTAAAGAATAATATCACTAGATAGTAATACTAAATAGCTAATATATGAACGCTTAAATAGCCATTATTTGAATTCGAATGGGTACGTAGAATCTCTTCCTTTGATCGGTAGGTACGTAGTCCTTTCAGAGATTAGCGAGTAACCCGTTCGGAATAGGTTTTGCAGCCATCCCATTGTCCTTGAGGTCCAAATCGCATGTGCTCGGGGGAACATCCACCGCGCGGCCGCATTACAAGTAATAAGGTCAATCAGAATCGTGAACCTTTTATCAAATCTATGCGCACTCTGGAGGTAGCAGCTCAGAAATATCAGAGGTGCAAATTCATGCAAATATATATGCCTTTGATCCCATTAAGTACTGATTTCAAGTTTTACACTATCGATGGTAGGGCTGGTTTCGGTTTGGTAACCAAACTGAAAATGCCAAACAGAAAACCGAATCGAAATTTCAGTTAATTAAAAAATCAAATCCAAAATGAACCGAAATTTTCGGTAAACCAAATAATTGGATTGGTTTTTGTTTGTTAGGCCAAATTTTTTGGGCTCTCCCAATTTTAGCCCATATTTAAGTGACCATTCGGTGTAATTTTTATGTGAGTTTTGGATTTGGATTTGAGTATGAAATTTTATGTAACTTCAAAATTTAAATGGCACAATAAGTTGAGTTCAAGTTGAAAGTTGAAACAGAAAGCAACTAGTTAATGAGTCGAGAGGGAGAGGGAATGAGTCGAGAGGAAAGAGGAAAGATGGAGAATGACCGAATGAATTTGTCTTTATCAACCAATGGTCTCAATAAAATACATTAATATATTATATATTTTTAATAATAATAAATTTTGGTTCAGTTTGGTAAAACCGTACTGAAAATATCGATAATTGTCGGTTCCAGTAATTTCGGTTTCAGTTAATTCGGTTTTGGTATGCGGTTCATAAAATTCCAGCCCTAGTCGACAGCATCATATGTTGAATAAAACTGTCATAGGAAAGAGGTGTACTGCAACAAAATATGAAGACAAGTCAACAATTACGAAGAAGTCGAACAAAAACAATAAATTGCGTACCATGAGTGTAAAACCAGTCTTCCAGTCGAGGAATGTGTGTCACTCCAAATACATACCTGTAACATTTGGACATCAATCAGATCATAGGAAGCCTTAAGAGAACAAACACTGGAATTCGAATCACAGCAAGACAAGGCTATTTGGTCCCTCGAATCGCTTGCAATAGCTATCGATATAAACAACGAAAGTGCTGATGCACGGGTGCATTAAGTCCAGGTGCAATAGTTGTACCATACTTTCGGGTTTCTCCTGGTTGCAGTGCACCTACGCTTAGTATTCCTATAAGTTTCACCTCAGCTTCAATACGCCCATCCTACAAAACGAGAAAGTTGATAAGCATCACCGTCACTTTATTTGCTCATCTCGAGCAACAAAATCATACCCAAAAGAAAGGGAGCAGGGTAGGTCAACTGGAGAAGAAGCACACCCATGATGCACGGATACTTCTGTTTGGTCTCGTATCCGACACTTGATCGGATATGATACTTGCCCGATACTCTCGGATACTCGTCCAACACGTATCTTGGTTGATGTACACGAATTTGATATGATGGATACGCGTATACTACATTTAGGATGCACGTATTCGGCTTTTTGAATACATATACACTTTAAAAAAAGGTAATGAGGAGGAGAAAATTAATAGGAGACACCTATATTAAAAGTTGCTGAATACAAAGAGTTCCCTCTAATTAAAACCATGAATATGACTCTCACTTCTTCTACTGTATAAAGAGGATTAGATTTCGAACTTCTCTTCTCTAACAACTCAAATGTACTTGAATTTGAAAGATGAATTATGTTTTAAAATGTATAATTTTGTTGCTATATATATTTCTATTTGCCGTATCCATAGCGTATCGTATCTTAATTTTTAGAAATTTTTTGATATCACCGTGTCGTGTCGTGTCGTATCGTATCGTATCGTCGTATCCTTATTCGTATCCATGCTTCATAGAAGCACACAGATCGTCTTAACTTCTGCTAAACTTGTTCTCCAATCCTGATGCTTCCATAAGTTTCCGTGATCCTCCTCATGCAAGCAAACACAATTTTCAATTGTTTCAACACCTGCGGTGAAATTTGTAAAGTTGGCATCAGAGTACTTGATATAGGCTAAACAATCGCAACCTCCGGCCTCGACTACGGTCAATATACGCGACGGAATAGATAACCAAGCTTTCCTTGGAGGTAAAACCAACGCGGAAAGTCCACTGCCAACCAGAAATAAAAAGAGAATACAAATCAATATGACATGCTGATGTGAGACAACCCAATGGTGCAGTTCCAAAAAATAATCAAGAACCTTCTGCCATAATTACTTGATGAAAAACCTAACACAAGTATAATGTACAGTGAAAGAAAATCAAACTAACGGTATGAATGCGAGAAGCTATTATTTTATATTATTTTGTTTTAATTAAGCTGATTAGTGAAATGGGCTTTCAGCCTTTTCTTTATGATGTATCTGGGCTGGGCCTATTTTTATGTTCACTAGTGTGCCTTGCTGAATGCTGAGGTTCCAGCTCAACCCTGATTGCACAAACTCAACCAAAAAAAAAATTACAAATGACAGCGTACGTGTAACGTGCTTGTTCAGAATTGTTCGCCCCAAGTGACATGAAAAATTATGGACGTGACAAATTATTGTACATTTAGAATTTAAGACACACCTTACATTTACAAGATGAACAAATTTTTAAGTGCGGAAGACAGAATCTTATGACTGTGTTAGTACATACAAAAATCACCCGACTTCTCGTATTTTGATCCCATCGCTATATAATATTATATTATTGAATTAGAATATCATAAGCAGTGTTTAAATTTTTTTCGATACGATATTTTCATGAAAATATAAAAAAATTAGAGAAATATATGAAAATGAGGGGAAAGTGTAAACTTCATCTCATATCGCATAAACTCTTAAGTTTAGGCTAAAATCGACATATATCATCGATATTTATGACGTATCTGTTAAATATCAAAGAAATTCTTATATTTTATCCAAATCTTTAGAATCCTAAAGTTTTTTTTTTTTAAATTACCATAATTTCCATTGAAATCAATCGATATCGATATTTCTATAAATTTGTATATCGATATTTTTACTGATATCGATATTTTAAACACTAGTCATAAATGACACTAATATGTTTCATATAAATCATTTTACATGACGACGTAAGTATTATGGGATATCATTGACTGTCAGCTGCCTTTAAAAGTACAAACAGCAATGATATTGTTGACCCTAAAAACTACCAAGCCTATGTGATGCGCAGGCCGAGTAACTAATGAGATAACTACGTCATTCGGTTGTGTGCGGGGCGTGCCAACTCGACAACCGAGCTAGGCTGGTGAGTAAAATATGTTGCGTGGCGTTTGGGCACGCTGCTGACTTCTTAATCTTGCGACTGCGGCCGAGGAAGGAACAATTATCGGCCTTCGAGTTCTAGAGCCTGAAGACAAGGCTGCTAGTTCTGCGAAGTTCAATATCAAATTCGGCTGTCAATGTGCCGAATGTAGTAACCTGGTAACACCTCACTTCGCCGAGAAGGCTAATGAGATGATCTCGACCAACAAGGATTCAAAAATCCTTCTCGACCGAGACTTGGATAGATAACTAATCGGCCTTGACGCAGTGCTGTTTATCCAAACTGAAGGTGCTCCGCGGTCGAATGATTCTACGGCTACAGTGCTGTTTATCCAAACTAAAGATGTTCACCAGTTGCCTTCACAGTGCTGCTTATCCAAACTAAAGTTGTGTTGGCGAAAAGGAAAATAAAAATCACAAGGTTGTTGAGAGGTTTCACGTAGAGCGAGGGTTTGCGCAGGACAGATTTGTGTGTTAAGTTGTTGGAGCTTGAATGATGCACTGAGTCTTGTATTTATAGGGACATACCTTGGTTGATAAGCTGATATAGGCTTCTGTCATGTATTAGAACTCTTCCATTGATGACGTCAGATAAGCCTTACTATTTCCAAAACTCTGAACTTGTTCAAAAATGCAACTAAATCCAATCCTTGTGCTCAGCCTTATCACATCAAATAATCCCAAGATAACCCACATGCTTGGATCTGATCGAATAGTGATAACCACCATTATGGATCTGATCGAATAGTGATAACCACCATTATATATATATATATATATATAGTTTGAGAAACTTTCGCACGGCATAGGCTGATAGGCATGCAGGCTAAAATGTCCTGCCAAATATATATATATTGGTGGGCATGCAGACTATACAGCCTACATATATATATATATATATATATATATATATATATATATATATATAACTTGTAGCTTTTCACACGGCATGCAGGTCTTCCATCATTTGACAACATCCTAGCCCGTTTAGGTCTCCTATCCACCATTATCTTCGGTTTGCAAATCCATGTTAGGTCACGTGAAGAGATCAAGAATCTGTATAATTTATTTTGTACAAGATAACTTATTAAAAGATAATTATTTTGATTAAATAGTATCTCTTAACAATAATAAATTATCTTAAGTTTCTTATCCGATGATTAAGAATCATATTTACTCAACTGCCTCAATTGCTTGGACTAATAGACTCACAAATTTTCTAGAGGTGCAAGGACATTGGAGAAAGTGGCCACTAATAATCTAGCAGCCAAATCGATCAAATCAAAAGAAAGCTGTGGAATTAGCTCCGCGTTGTCTACCCACCCACATGGTTCTAAATTAGTTAACGGGGACAAACAAACAAAGACAGTCCCAGTGCAGGCACACGTCAATTTTAACCAGTTCAACAGAAAATACATCATCAAATATTCTTCGAGGGCTAAATTTTGGAAGAGGAGGGGGGGGGGGGGGGGGTGCTGGTTTGGATAATATTTTTCGTTTCTGCATGGTCTTTTGTAATTTTAGTAAGGTTTGAAAAGACTTTAGGCGCTAATCGGATGGCGGATTAGGGCTTACCGCTTAGGCAGGATTTAGACGAACTAGACGAATTTAAGTAAATTTATTTTATATATATATATATATATATATGTGTGTGTGTGTGTGTGTGTAAGTACCTATTTATACTTAAAAAACATATAATTGTATTATGATACACATAAATTGCAAAATAAAATGAAATATAAATTATAAAGTGTTAGAACATATTGAAAACACGGGGAACAATCATATAATGAGTGCTCATCCAAATATCTAACAAGTGTCTTACATTTTATAATTGACAAAATAAAATACAACATGAAAGTTAAAGATTTTTGTCTAACTGATAGTCACGACCTAGGCGGGTTTAGGCGGGCTAGGTGGGTGCCCATGCAGGCTAGGCGAATGTCTGAGCGGGTCTAGTTGTACTTTCTTAATTTCAAACGCCTAAGGCCATCTCCAACCGAAGGGTCCAGAGGGTCGAAAATAGCCCAAAAACCGTCTCTAACCGAGGGCTAGGCCAGAGGGTTGTGGAATCTGAGAGGGCCCCACAGAATTGGAGAGGGCTGGCCACTTCCAGCCAGCCAGCCCCGGGCTGGTCAGAATTTTTTTAAATCTGTCAGATTTCCTATCGGTTATAACCGACAGGAATACGTTATATTACTTAATATAAATGTATTAATGTCGGTTATAACCGACAGTATTACATTTATACTAAATAATATGAATGTATTCCTGTCGGTTATAACCGATAGATATGCTTTGAATTTTTTTTTTTTACAGTTTTATTATTATTTTTTATTTACAAAATTTTTCCTATAACTTCTATTTTTCATATATTTTTTTTAAATTCTATTTTTTTCCTAAAACTTTTATTTTACAAAATTTGTTTCATATTTTTTTTTAAATTCCATTTTTTCGTATAACTTCTATTTCACAAAATTTGTTTCGTTTTATTTTAAATTCTATTTTTTTTTTCCTATAACTTCTATTTCACAAAATTTGTTTCATATCTTTTTTTAATTCTATTTTTTTTCCTATAACTTCCTAAGCCATTATACAACATTAAATTAAATTAAGTAACATGAAACAACATTAAACAATATGAAACAACATTAAATAACATTAACCAACATAAAAATTATACAACATAAAAAAAAAACATTTAACAACATGAAACTTAAACAACATTTAAGTTGTAGTTTTTAAATAATAAATAATGTTTTGCCCTATGGCCCTTTGACCCTCGGTTGGAGACCCTTTTTTGTGACAGGTTAAAACGAGCCATCTAGCCCTTTGGCCCTCGGTTGGAGACGGAGGCAAATATGGTCATGTACTGTTCATTAAAATATTAATATCTTGGAGGATCTTGGAGGGCCAAAGGGCTAAAACGAGCCATCAGTTGGAGATGGCTTAAGAACTAATCAAGGCGGTGGCCAGCTATCTAGCACTTAAGCGAAACCTAGATGACGCTAGGCATGAGTTTTTAGAACAGCGGGGTCATACAAACAAATAGATTGCTTTCAAAACCACTTGGCCCCTGACAGATTTTCAAATTTCAATAGAGCATCTGATCTTCTGCGCGCTACATGCTCCACAAATGCAAATAGAATGATAGAGTATATGATTCCCTCTAACCATAAGGGCTGATAGAGAGAATATGATCCCCCAGCAGCATCTAGCATTTCTATTACATTGGCCGATCTATGCCAGAACTCGTCATAATTCAATTGTTCCGAACCCTACTTCTTGTTGTTCTATATAACAGAGATACACTCACCCACAAATGCAGTTAAGTACCAAACTTAATTACAAACAAATGCATATTTGGTTATCTCATTTACGACAGTCAAACTCTAACATTGTCTAACCAATTAAAAACAGTACCGGTCTTGACTAAATCTAGTTGTTTGTGGTTGTTGATTTTACCGTACTATGACCATCTGGGCTATATTTGAGTGAGAGGCTTCCAAGTCTCAAGGAAGGAGAGGAGTCATGAATTTATGTGTGGGAGGGCCAACATAGAAACAAAAAACAAATCATTAACCTTAAAAATGTATGGTAAAAATTTGAAAGACAGAAAATGATTATATGTTTAATCATGTACCAAAATAAAGATTGCATCTGAATTAACCAAAGTTTGGAGGCGAATCTGTGGCACCAATTTTTTTCACATGTTTGGAGTTCATTCCATAATATATTTAATGATCTGAACTATCTATGTTTTAGAATATCATTCATAAATCATCCGAAAATTAGACAAATTCAAAACCATTTAGACATTTTGTAGTGAAGAAAATGGGCGGATACGATTTTACAAAGAAATAATAAGCCCTTAATCCAATGGTCATACGATTTTATATTTGAGTGATTTTTGGTCGACACGATCTTTAAGAGAATACCTAAAAAATAGACGGTATGAATCCTTAAAATAAAGTACTAACCGGGCCCCACAAAAATATTCGTAAAAAATATTATATAAAAAAGTGATGCCACAAATCTGCCTCCCAAATTTTTTATCGTAAACATCTTTCACAAACTCATATCTTATGCAAACGAAAAAAAAACTTCATATTGGATTAAACACAAGAAAGAAAGTTATAAGCAATGAATTTCATTTCTTTCAGACACGTAATTAAGTTAGTTCATGTTTCTAATGCCCACAAGCGCCTGTATTGTATAGAGATGTAAACCAAAACGAAGAGTACATAACCCCAACCCTTTATGTCTTATGGGAGGGCCACAAGCATTATTCTTCTACGAAATCATTTCCTAAAACTTACGGTTTAGCTTTGGCTCCGCCGGTGATTAAGACTAAGCAACATTACTCAAAGATATTTTATATATATATATATATATATAATGTGGGATGCCGAATTTGATTCCAACAATATATATAGAGCTAAAGCTAGCATATATTATAATATGATATTAGGCAGGTGGTGGTGTCTGTGCATGCCGACAACATCCCGGATGGCAATTGTCCAAGAGGATGATCTGGTGGTGGTGCATGCCGGCGACATCCCTCCCATCGTCAGCTTCCGCGGCTTCTCCCACCAGTTCTACAAAGAAACCAAAAAGCTCTGGTACCTCGCTGGCCCAGCCATCTTCACTTCCTTTAGCCAATATTCCATCGGCGCCATCACACAGATCTTTGCCGGCCATGTGGGCACCTTAGAGCTTGCCACCGTATCTGTCGAAAACTCTGTCATAGCCGGTTTCTCTTTCGGTTTTATGGTTCGTACCCTCACCATGCATCCATTACACCATATTCAACATATATATATTTATTTGGAATTGTTATTAACACTTCAAAAAATTTATTTTATATATATTGAGCATTCAAAAATTTTTATTTTACACTTCATACTTTCTATGACTAAAAAGTAAAATACACTTGTAGATCGTGTAGAATGAGATTTTTAAAATGCTAATAACAATTTTCATATTCCTTCTATTTTGTTGAATATATACTTATAAAATACTAATCACATACCAATTATGATAAATTTACAATATAACATTAGGATACTGCTAAGGAGACCAAATTTTTAAACCAAATTAGGTGTCACCAATAGAAAACAAACGCGTTAATAGTTGAGTAATAATCTAATCATCAACTACCATTCATTTGATTTTAAGGGTCTCCCTACGATCACCGTCATGTAAAATTATCTTAAGTTCGCATCTATTTTTTTATTAAAAAAGCATATTGACTTGTATATTGAAATTTTATTGAAGTATGGCATGGGGAGTGCTCTTGAGACGCTGTGCGGGCAAGCGTTCGGAGCAGGGCAGCTGGACATGTTAGGAATCTACATGCAGAGGTCGTGGGTGATCCTCAACGCCACCGCCGTACTGCTCTCCTTTCTTTACATTTTTGCAGAGCAACTACTCAAAATGATAGGGCAGACCGACGACATATCGAAGGCGGCGGGACAGTTCGCGATATGGATGATACCACAACTGTTCGCCTACGCCATGAACTTCCCGCTAGCCAAGTTCTTGCAGTCGCAGAGCAAGATCATGGTCATGGCAGCGATATCCGCAGGGGTTTTGGTCTTGCACACGTTATTCAGCTGGCTTTTGATGTTCAAACTCGGGTGGGGACTGGTGGGCGCCGCTGTCGTGCTCAACGCGTCCTGGTGGTTCATAGTTTTGGCTCAGTTGGTTTATATATTTTCTGGGACATGTGGTCGAGCTTGGGTTGGGTTCTCGTGGAAGGCCTTTCATTATCTTTGGGATTTTGTTAAGTTGTCTATGGCTTCTGGAATCATGCTCTGGTAGACTAACTAAACTCAATTCTAAATTATTTTTGACAATTATTTCAAAATGCTGAGATATATTAATTTTTCATAAAAAATAAAGGAGAAAGGTGTGGTTCCTCAAGGTTGAGGAGGAGTTCCTCCTCAATTCACTTAGTGACAGATTCATAGAATTTCGTGCTTATGATCAAAATTATTTATATTATAAATTATTATGTAAAGATTATTTCTACAAAAAATTAATTAAAATTAAAATTGTTTAATCAATTAATTATAACAAATAAATAGATAGTTCATAATAAATTTTTGTTACTATAAAGGTGATTCGTATTTAAATGCAAAAAATATCCACTGTCCTAACTAACTTGATTATACTTACGTCAGCAAATCTCATATAAAGTTGTCAGTCAAAGGTTGAGATCATGATTGACGTAGCATTATGGCTAAGCTATACGTGTTTGGTGTCAAATTGACCCTTCTCTCTTTTTGGTATTACATTGAACATAGAATATATATATATATATATATATATATATATATATATATATATATATATCAAAAACATTGAATATAGATTCTTGTCCAATTGCTCTTTTTGTTTTGTAAAGAAATGTTATTTCCATTATTTGTATGCAAAATATTATTTCCAAAGTTAAATGCTCTTCCAGGTATAATGTAAAACTTTTTTGCACAAATTTTATTCATGATACTATATTATATATGTAATCAACCCTAAAAGCAATAATTTGTGGTATAATTTATATTCAAGGGTTTTACAAATTGAATAAGCTCATTTGATTTTATTTTGTTAAATCTTGTGCAGTTTGGAATGTTGGTACTTTATGGCACTAGTTCTTTTTGCTGGGTATCTGAAGAATGCAAGGGTTTCTGTGGATGGCATGTCCATATGGTGAGTAGTTTCTTCTTCTGCTATTTTGTTACGCATTCGGGTTAGTTTTAAGACACATTGGCAAGCCTTGTTTGCCTGGCATATAGGGTAAAAATATAGAAATCTTGAACTATGTTTTGAAACTTTTGAGATAACACCAACTCCAAAAATTCCGAGAACTCCAAACATTTTGATTAATTCACAATCAGAAAGAAATTTTGTTTCAGAAATTTAACAGATTAGAATCGGAGATCATGCTCTCGATTCCATCAGTTTGAAATCACCCCGTACCGAGACTCTTAGAAATAGATGGATCAACCACCACCAAAAATCCCAATTAGGACCTGCATATTGTAAGCAATATGTAAATTCTTTAAGCAAATGCATATTCTAGAAAATGAGAGATCTAAAGAAGTTCTGAATCCGAATCCTCTTTCCCTAGCCCAATCAGCGAGTCGTGAGCGCTAAAAGTTACATTGGCTCAACCGAAATGTGGTGAAACGTACTTGCTGCCTAAACATATTTATTTTTTGTTTTAATATTTCTTCAGGGTTTTTCTTTTTTTTTGCCAAATGTTTCTTTTTGGTATATAAGCTGTTCATTAATTATGCAGTTTGAACATATTCGGATGGACATTCATGGCAGCTCTTGGCATGACCACATCTATAAGGTCAGTTGTTCAGTCCCACATCCATACTAATACATATCAAACCGATCTTCCTAACTTCAAAAGAAAACATAAAAAATCTTTATGAAATGCAATCTTTATCACTTTGTAGTGTGAGAGTGTCTAATGAACTAGGCGCAGCTCACCCAAGAACGGCAAAGTTCTCGTTAGTAGTGGCCGTGGTGACTTCGTTTTTTATTGGCGTTGCTCTCTCACTAGCACTCATCATCACCCGGGACATATATCCGTCTTTGTTTTCAAGCGATCCGGCGGTGAAAGCTCTCGTGAAGCATCTCACCCCATTGCTGGCGACCTGCATTGTTATAAACAGCATTCAACCATTTCTCTCCGGGGTCGCCATTGGAGCAGGATGGCAAGCTGTAGTGGGTTATGTGAACATAGTATGCTACTATGTATTTGGGGTTCCCTTGGGCCTAATCATGGGTTATAAGCTTCACGGGGGTGTTAAGGTGAGTTTTCGCAAACTGACCTAACCAACAGTTGCTTCCATTCTAGTTTTTATATTTCAAGTGGTAAAGTAAATATATATTGATAATTTCCAGGGTATTTGGACTGGAATGCTTTTGGGGACAGTCCTTCAAACTTGTATCCTTTTTTCGATGATTTGTAAAACCAGCTGGAACAAAGAGGTAACTATGAAGGTTGATCGAATATTCTGGTCTGTCCAGTAATAAAAACATAAGTTGAGAGTAATTTGCAATTATATTGCAGGCATCCATAGCTGAAGACAGGATAGGGAAATGGGGAGGGCAAATAGAATCGAAAGAGAACAGAGGAGGCTATACAGATTCACAAAAAAACAACGGTGGTCATAAAGATTTGGAAAAGAACGGAGACCATACAGATTCGAAAGGAAACGGAGACCATACAGATTCGAAAGGAAACGGAGACCATACAGATTCGAAAGGAAACGGCATAGAAAATTGAAGTTAAAAGATCAAACAACATTCAGAAATTGATAAAGATCACTCGCAATCATGAAGGAAAGACAAGAGAGTCATTCCCAGAGATTGAGTTATAAATAAGTGGTTTTTGAACTTTAATACTTCAAGGAGATTAAAATTCAATAAAAATATGTTGTTAGATTGAATATTGATTTTTGTCCTCTAATGTGTATTTAATTCAAATTCATATTATATTTTTGTTTTAATATTTAATAGATATCTTATTTAATGTCATTACATTAATGGCGTGTTTACGCAACCGTAATGAAACTAGGAGGAATTGAATTGAGAATAAATTGAATTGAGGAGGAGTTGGAGTAAGGAGAAGTCAGAATCGGATTCTTGTTGAAGCTGTTTACTTAAATGTTCTGGAATTGGAATAGAAATGACACTAATTCCATAAAGTTGTTTACTAATTTAACAGAATCGGAATATAAACTAGTATAATTACTAAAATACCCTTGTTCCAAATCAAATATTTTATATACTTTTTTCAATGAAATTTGATATAATATATAATAGTAAGAAAAAAAAATTAAATTACTTTTTTATTTCATAGATAGATTAAAATGCTTTTGTTTACTTATTTTTATAAATTTAAGTATTTACTGTAATATTTAAATTTTCTCGCTCAAATTGTAGTTTATTCTCTTCGGCATATGCATGGAGTTGTGCATAACGTAAATGAGCATGGAGTTGTGCATAATGTGAATGAGGGCATAATAGGAAGAAAAAATGCATTCCTAATTCCCTCACCCTCTTGGAATCCCACTCCTCCAATTTCAGGAATTGCATTCCTTGTTTCGGGTGGGGTCCACCACACTATTGATTCCCCAGTATTTAGTAAACACCGGAGTAATCTGTAATCGGAATTCAATTCCTTTTTTTTATTCCCATTACCCTTACGTAAACACGCTCTAAAATATAAATTTATTATTATACACATTTTAATTCATTAATTTTATTTTACTTTCTCTAATTAGTGTACCTAAACTTCCGTATCATAATATATTTTACTAAAAATTGCCAAGCCTAGGTAAGATAGGTCAAAGTTCCTTCATGTCATCAATTAATGGATAATTTTGAAAAAAATGGAAAAACCTAACGAAAGTATAAAAGTGGTAGAAAATCAAACTATAGGTATGAAGTTGAGACGCCATTATTTTATGTTTTTTTTATTTTTTATATTTATGTTGTTTTGTTTTGATTATGCTGATTAGTGAAATGGGCTTTCAGCCTTTCCCTTATGGAGTATCTGGGCTGGGCCCATTTTTAGTTGACTAGTGTGCCTTCCTAAATGCTCGAATGAATCTAAATAATTGGAAAGTGATGCAAAAAAACATGAGGCTCCTGCTCAACCCTGATTAGACAAACTCAACAAAACAATTGCAGGGCAAGGGCATACATGTTACGTGCTTATTCAGAGTTTATTTGGATTCGCCCCAAATGACACTAAAAATTATGGACATGACAAATATTGTACACTAGGAATTTTAGAAACCTCACATTCACAAGCTGGACAAACGTTTTAGCGCGGAAGACAGAATCTCATGATAGTAATAGTACATACAGAAACCACCCGACTTCTCGGATTTTGATCCCACCACCTCTTTGTGCCTAGTGCACGCATATGAACGTTCGGATTCAAGAATTTCTTCATAGGCACACCCACACGTCAATAGATGAATTATAAAGATGACTTCTTGACTACTAACTAGCAATGTTTCACGGCCCTATATATATATATATATATATATATATATATATATATATATATATATACACACGTCAATAGATGAATTATAAAGATGACTTCTTGACTACTAACTAGCAATGTTTCACGGCCCTATATATATATATATATATATATATATATATATATAGGGATACGATCAAGGGACAAATATTTTTACAAATATTTTTATATATATATAGTGTAAAGGTATTTGTAAAAATATTTGTCCTTTGATCCTATATATATATATATATATATATATATATATATATAAAAGATTGCTTAAGGGGGAGGGATCCCCATTTTTTCAAAAAAATAGAGACAACCACTTGACCGTTGGATTGGCTTTAATGAAATTGTATGGTAAAGATTAAAACACAGGCCACACAATCTTAACCACACAATTTCATTAAAGTCAAATCCAACGGTCAAGAGGGTGTCCCTATTTTTTTAGAAAAATGGGGATCCCTCTTGTGAAAGGTTTCCATATATATATTGTTGACCCTAAAAACTACCAAGCGTACGTGGCGCGCAGGCCGAGTAACTAATAAGCTAACTACGTCATTCGGTTGTGTGCGGGGCGTGCCAACTCGTCGGCCGAGGAGTAAAATTTGTTGATGTTGCGTTGCTTGCGCTGCTGACTTCTGCGTCTTGCGATTGCGGCCGAGGAAGGAACTTGACTCGGCTCTCGGATTCTAAAGCCTGAAGACAAGGCTACTAAATATGCGAAGTTCACAGATCGTTGTCATCGGATTCGGTCACAGTGATGGTGTTCGTCAGAGTAAACTCACGCCGAATCAACACTAAAGTGTAAGGGCACAAATACTCAAAGCGGATGTACGTCTTGATGGTGAATGTGGTTCAGCCGTCAGAATGCCGAACTCTAAAGCCCACTTGTGAGTATCCAATCATACGACAACTCGGCGTTCAATGTGTCGAGCCCTAATAAACTGTAACACCTCACTTCGCCGAGAAGGCTGATGAGATGACCTCTGCCAATAAGGATTCGAAAATCCTTCTCGACCGAGACTTGGATAGGTAACCAGTCGGCCCCTTCGCAGTGCTGTTTATCCAAACTAAAGGTGCTCCGCGGTCGGCTGATTCTACGGCGATAGTGCTGTTTATCCAAACTGAAGATACCACCGGTTGCCTTCACAGTGCTGTTTATCCAAACTGAAGGTGTGTTGGCGAAAAGGAAAATAAAAATTGTTGAGAGGTTTCGAGTAGAGCGAGGGTTTGCGCAAGGCAGATTTGTGTGTTGAGTTGGAGAGGCTCTGAATGGTGCCACTGCCTCTATTTATAGGAGCGTCTCTGCAATCAAGTCTAAGTCATACTTGGATTAGGACTCCTTATTCTGTTCCAAAACTACCTCGATTAATCCTTCTCTAATCAGGACTTTGAACCTAGCCTTTATCATGCCGCACACATCTCTTATATCTTTGTCAACCTCATCCTTGCCGAGACCCCTTAGTGCATCAGGATTCATGCTATCCATAGGACTCTGCCTGCTTCGCCTTTATCCAAACAACACTCTTCCTGACCAGACCTGGCCGATCTCGGCCCATGGGCTAAATAACCCACAAGCCTCCAAATAGAACTTTCCGAGCCGAGAACAATTCTAATTCGGCCCAAACTGATATTTTGAGCCTAAACATTGCCCCCTCGCTTCTGAGGTCTTCGGCCGGGAGATCTACCGGTCGAGCCCTGACCTTGAAGAAGCGAATCTTTTCATAATTTCAGTCCTCGATTTCCAATGAGCATTTATGAAGCACGATAGCACGATATTCTTTCTGCCAACCGTCTCACTACGTGGTTTCTTCTGCCATAACTGCTCCCAATAATGACGTCTGAAGCGTGCGGTTCACTAAACCGTCGAATCTCTTACCAAGCGTAATCATTGTACCTCGATCCGCAGACTCTTAATTATCCTGACGATCGTGCGAGCATCAAAATGTATTTTCCCATAAAACTCGCCGCCACACGCAAACGTTCATCAAGAAACTCGGTCTCTTCACCTGGATTCTCCGGATATTCATAATGATTAGAGACTTTTCGACTAATTTCCCTTTTATTTCGAATTCTGGAACGATTGATCTTCCTCCAAGGACCCTATAAATATCAGAACTCCTTCATTTGCACCTTTACACTTTCCAATTTTCTGAAATCTCTTGCTCTCACTCCCGAAACACCAGAAAAACCCTTTTTCTCCCAGATCCTTGCCCTCATATTCCAAACCAGAAATCCCTTTTTCCAGAAACCTTCCGACTATTAGCAATGGCTTCCTTCACCTCCCAGCTCTCCAAAGAATGCAAGAAATGCGAGAAAATTATCGATCACTGCGCCATCAAAACCATTCGCTTCGAATGCGATATGAACACCCCCATCAGATCCTCGGTCCTCTTTTCAAAGCGACCGTGCCGTCCCCAATTACCGAAATTTTCAAAGCCGAGAGCCTGAAATTCCTGCTGCAAGGCTTTGAGTAGTCAAGATGAAGCTCGGCAAAACCTCAAGGCTCTTGGCCCTCGACCACTACAACCTGGGCGGCCTGGGTCGAGCGGATGGAAAAGGTTTTCGGCGAGCAGTGGAAAACACTCGGCATTTATGACGTCATCTGCATCTCATCACTAGAGATAGTCATGGACAAAGAGCTCTTCATAGCCGCCACAAGCCTCTGGTGCTCGGTTACCAACACCCTGGTCCTCCCACTCGGCCCCGTCAGTCCCACCATCATTGACGTTACGGCCCTTCTGGGGACCTCCCCATCTGGCATTCCAATCGATGCCGCCCTCTCCGGGTACATGTCGAATCTTGACCTGAAAGCGCTTTTCGACAAGCGGGCCCTCGAGATTCTGAGCGGCGAAGGTCAAACACCTTCGAAGGAAGAGGTTCAAAAACTCCACAAGAACTTCTTCAACTACAACACCCTCTACCTCCATTTCGCCGGCCGAGGGGACGAGGATCTGCGAGAAGGAGAGCACGAGGCCTTCCTCTTCTATTGGTACAACAAATACATTTGTTGTACCAAGTCAAACAAGAGTCTCGTCGAGAACATGCCAGTGGCCGAGGCTCTGGCTAGCGGCCACACTTTGGCTCTTAGCTCGACGATCATCGCTCACATCTTCCGCTGCTTGGCCAAGATGACCCTTCACAAGGTCGACCTGCACCAGAGCGGGCTTCTCTGGGTCTTCCAACTCTCGCTGCAGGTTTACTTTGTCTTCCTTTGGCCAGAAACCGCCAACTTCTTTCCCACCGAGGCACTTGGTCCTCAGCTGGCTTCTCGACCAGTACCCCCGCACAAGGCCGAGGAAGTATTCAAATACCTCTTCACCCTCGATGCCCTCTCTGACGATGAATTTCTGATCTGCCGTCGTCGGGAATACCCCTCGTTGGTCATGCTCCCCTCGTCAGCGTGGAGCACGGAGGAAGATGCCGACCTCCGTCATTCCTGGGGATCGTTCGTGCTTGCCCGGGACCTTCCCCTTGGCTGTGACGCCCGTCGAGCCAGTTGGGAGGTCTATCATCCAAACTTCACCGTCCGGTAACTCGGCTACCTTCAAGGCTGCCCGGTCCCCCTTCTCTCATCTCGCACTCTTTTAAGCCGAGGACGTCTCTCTGGCTTATCGGAAAATGAATGCAAAGACGCGAAGAGGGAATTTCAAGAAATGTGCCAGAAACTTCACCTTCGACCGGTCGTCCCTGAATCCTTCAGCACTGATACCTTCGGCAACTGGTGGGAAAAGTGCACTCAAAAATTCTTTGGCGCACCGGTCGAAGATATCACAAGCAGGCTTTTCAGCGATCGTCCGAATAAGACCCCGGCTCTCCTGCTTAAAGAAGCGGCCCAAGGTATACAGCTATTTTTACTTTGCTTTTGAGAGAAATCATCATAATTTTACTGACTCGCTCTTATCTTTTCCCAGGCAGCCGAGTGCCGAAGAGAGTAGAGGTGGTGGCTGCCGTTGCGGCGAAGAAGAAATCAATTCCCTCATCTAGGCCAAGCAAACGACCTCGACAGAAGACTGAGACAGCAGCCATGGCCCCTCAACCCTCCAAACATGTCAAGAAATTGGCAAAGAAAGGGGAACGGGAAATCTATGTCGTTGATAGCCAAATGACAAGATTAGCCGCATCTGACGTCTCTCCCTCCATCGGCACCGAGGCAGTCGTGCGGCGGGC
The DNA here is from genome assembly GCA_024362995.1 of Heteromeles arbutifolia. Taxonomy (NCBI): domain Eukaryota; kingdom Viridiplantae; phylum Streptophyta; class Magnoliopsida; order Rosales; family Rosaceae; genus Heteromeles; species Heteromeles arbutifolia. The sequence goes on from JANCRC010000006.1 coordinate 31,157,999, forward strand.
CCAAACTGGCCAAGCACCCGAGGCTCGATCTGAGCCACAAGTCACGGCTGAGCCGGCGGCTGCCCAGCTAGCCGAGGGTACGGCATCTCCAGCCCTGGCCGAACCGGCTGCTTCCCTGCCGGTTGAGAAAACAGCCGCTTCTAAACCGGTCGCGGCCCCCGTCTTGGAATGGGCAACCGCAGCGACGAAAAGAACCCCTTCCAAGGCTCCAAGACAGTCGGCAATCATCATGGAGGTATAACGATGCGGTTATTAATTCCTTATTCCTCGAACAACTTCGAGCAATTTTAACCACCTTTATTTCAGGACGATGAGAGTGACAACCACCCCAACAGTCATCCTCCGCCGGTCGAGGCAGCAGTCCGGGTCGAGCTTCCTGCAACAGCTGAAGCGGTCGGCCAGGTCGATTCTCCCGCAGTTGCACATGGGAAAGGCCTTGCCGCCGAGCCTAAAGCAACGGCGGAAACGCCGATCCACCCACAGGATCAAGACCTTGGCATCCCTCCTCAGGAAGCCACATCCGCCTATGTAAGTACCCTCATCACTATTCTTTTATCAATCTTCTGGCTTGGAACGCTAAACCAGAAAATACTAAATGTCAGGTACCCGCGTTCTCCTTTCACCGAAAATTTTATGCGCCGAATGGCGTTATCTATATCTCTTGGCCACCTCAGTGGCCATCAAATGTAGACAACCTTTATCGGCCGTGTGAATTGAGAAGTAGTCTAAAACATTAGGCTCGACCATTGAGCTCTCTGGGTTCGAGCAACGATCCAGCAGACATGGCTGAAGTCTCTTCTCAGCAGGTCTAAAATTTCCTTCTTAATTGATTGTCTGATGATTCGATATGTTCTGACCTTTCTGTTTCATGTAGCCTTCGTGGGAAGTCGAATTCGATGCTCTCCTCTCAGCAGCATCGGGAACTGCTGGCCCTTTGACGACCACGATTGGGTCCTCGGCCGACTCATCTTCTCTCGTCAAGCTGCAAGAGCTTCTGCCACTTTCGGCCTCTCAGGTTCTCGAACGCAAGGGCTTCGACTCCGTCGGCGAATGCCTCAATGACCTTGCGGTTAATGGTCAGTTGAGCCCTGAAGCTATTACTCGGGCATCTTCGACCTTAGAGTAGACTCGAGAATTCTTTGGCATTTTCGAGAAAGCTCTTCGGGCCGAAGACGACTTGAAGGCTATGTTGGGCGTTCTCGACGCTCTCCGCCCAAAAGTTGAAGCCACGAAAGCAAAGAAGGACGCTCTGGCCGACCTGGACCGTCAGATTATTGAGCTTTAAAAACGGAGATCGGCCGTGGCTTTTGAACTAGCGAAGGATTTTGAGCTGGGTGGCAAATCCTGCCTGACTGACTATGCGGCTAGCATGAAGCGGGTCGAACAGCTCAAAATGGATAAGAGGATCCGTCAAGCCGAGGTCACTATGGGCGAAGTGAGGTGGTTGGAGCTGAAGGCCGTGCTTGAAACTCTTTTTCCCCCGTCACCCTAGACTTACTTATGTACTGACCAACCAGCTCAAGCTGTACTTTTTGACAATTTTTTAATAAGAACTTTCATTCTCGCATCTCCCAAGTAGTCGGATAGTATTTCTTTAAAAATTTCCCATTGATTGGTAACTTGTGAACTGCGCCGGCTCGATCTTTAAGGTGGTATGCCCCATTGCCGAGCACTTTATAAATAATGAATGGTCCTTCCCAATTCGGCGACCATTTGTCGAATCTAGGATCTTTAATTCCCATAAGCAACACAGTTTGCCAAACTAAATCTCATTCACCGAATGTTTTCTGTCTAACCCGTTGGTTATAGGCTCGTTCGGCAATCTTTTTCTGTGCTACCAATAAATTGTATGCATCAAGCCGCGCTTCTTCCAAATCCTCTAACTCTTGCCTCATAGACTGACTATATTCGGCGCTGAACAAATTACTTTGCTCGATTATTCGCAACGAATTTATGCTTAATTCGACTGGTAGCATTGCGTCGTGCCCGTAGGTTAGTGCGTACGGAGTTGTCCCAGTCGCGGACCGGAGCGATGTTCGATAAGCCCATAAAGCCTCATTCAACTTCAAATGCCACATGCCAGGCCTTTCCCCTATTATTTTCTGAAGAATACCGATCATCACCTTATTACTTGCTTCGGCCTGTCCGTTTGCCTGTGGATAGTACGGCGTGGACTGTTCAAGCCGAATTTTTAGATTCGCTACATACTCTTTAAACCTCTTGGCTGTAAAGATCGTGCCATTGTCAGTTATGATGGTTTCTGGTATCCCGAATCTGGTCACGATGTGTTCCTCCACAAAGTCGCAAACCTCTTTAGACGTTAATTCGGCATACGATTTTGCCTCGACCCACTTGGTAAAGTAATCGGTCGCCACAAGTATCCATGCATGCTTGGCAGCCCCGGAGGACGGCGTGATTTTGCCAATTACGTCTATAGCCCATCCTCTAAATGGCCATGGTTTAGTGACCGAGTGCAGTGATTCGGCTGGGACTCTTTGTATGGGACCATGAATTTGGCATTGCACACATCCCCGTGCGAACTCAATGCAATCTTTTAATATGCTTGGCCAAAAATAACCATGCCGTCGAAGCAACCATCGCATTTTCCGGCCCGACTGATGAGATCCGTAAATTCTTTCATGAACTTCCGTGATTGCTCGAGCAGCTTCTTGGGGGCCGAGGCATAACAACAGTAGTTCATCCTCTTCTTTTCGGTATAATTCATTTTGATACATGACATAATTCGTGGCGTGAACCCTTATCTTGCGGTCGTGTTTTCCATTAGGATTATCGAGATACCGCATGATAGGCTTCCTCCAATCATCTGGCATTGCCTCAACTGCGCAAACATCTATAGGGTCTTGTCGGTCCAAGAACGAAGGTAATGACATGACTCTTGTGCGTATCACGTTATCGTGTCGGAGGACCTGCTGATTAACCAAGGCCGGGTATAGTCGTCGTAACATAGGTATTTCCTGGCCCAGCTTGCCCCCCAAGAATTATGCTCCGGAAGCGATTTGGGCCAGTTCGTCTGCGTCGATATTATGAACCCGAGAAATGTGTTCAAATGTGATGCCGTCGAATGACTCGGCCAAATAGCTGGCAATCATGTGATAGGGTGCCAGAGTACAACTCATGCATCGAAAAGACCCATTGAGTTGGTTAATCACAAGTTCGGAATCACCGAGGACGAGGACACGGGTCACTCGTAAGTCATGGAGGACATGAAGGCCAATGATAAGAGCTTCATATTTGGCCTGATTATTCGTACAATCAAAATCGAGCCGAAGAGGAAAAAACTAGCGGCAGTGGCTAGGCGATTGAATGACGATGCCAACACCAGCCGAGTCTGAGGTACTAGACCTATCAAAGTACATTCTCCAGTAGTTATCGCGTGCTTTAACCATGCCAATTTCGACGTCATTACCCCCGACATCATATGGGAAGGGATGTTGGGCCAAAAAATCGGCTAAAGCTTGGCCTTTAACGGCTTTCTGAGGCATGTACTGCAAACTGAACTCTGACAACGCCATTGTCCATTTCCCGATTCGGCCTTTTACTCTGGGCCGTGTTAGCATGTAACGGATAACATCGGTTTGGGCGATGACTTGCGTGACTGACGGAAACATGTAATGACGGAGTTTTGTAGTGGCGAAGAACAAAGCCAAGCAAAGTTTCTCGACAGGCGAATAATTGATCTCAGGCGCATTCAGACCCCGACTGAGATAAAAGATAGCTTGTTCGCGACCGGCCTCGTTGTCTTGAGCGAGGAGGCAGCTAATAGACTCTTCGACCGCTGAAATATACAACTTTAGAGGCTTACCGTGCCGAGGTGGTACGAGAACCGGTGGCGAGGTGAGGGAAACCTTGATCTGTGTAAAAGCCGCTTGATGCTCTTCGCCCTACTCAAACTGATCCGAGTCCTTCAATTTCAAAAGCGTAGAGAACGCCTTCATTTTTCCAGCCGAATTAGATATAAAACGGCGCAGAAAATTTATCTTGCCGAGTAAGGACTGCAATTGCTTCTTTGTCGTTGGGGGCGGGGCAACAATGATTGCACGTGCCTTGTTTTTGTCCACCTCAATTCCTTGATGATGCACAAGGAAACCTAAGAAGTTACCGGCCAATACGCCGAAGACGCACTTAGCCGGGTTCATCTTCAGATTATGTCGTCCCATGCGAAGGAAAGCTTGCCGAAGATCATCTAGATGTGTTCGGCGGCTTTTTGATTTAACCACCACGTCATCGATGTACACCTCAACTATTGTGCCAATCAAGTCATGGAAGATGGCGTTCATGGCACGCTGGTATGTGGCCCCAGCATTTTTAAGGCCGAATGGCATAACCATCCACTCGAATGTTCCAAGTGCCGCCGGGTAACGAAACGTAGTTTTATGAACATCGGCTTCGGCGATGAAGATCTGGTTATAACCGGCATGGCCATCCATGAAAGACATCATGTCATGAGTAGCTGCGGCGTCAATCAACAAATCTTATATTAGCATGGGATATTCATCATTGGGAGTTGCCATATTCAAATTACGAAAATCAATACAAATGCGTAAGGCACTGCTTTTTTTCAGCACCGGCACGATATTTGCTAACCATTCGACATATCGGGCAGTTTGAATAAACCAGGCGTTTAGAATCCGAGAGCCGAGTCAAGTTCCTTCCTCGGTCACAATCACAAGACGCAGAAGTCAGCAGCGCAACCAACGTAACATCAACAAATTTTACTCCTTGGCCTGATTTGTCAGTACCACAGACACAAAACCTCATTGTTACCGCAATACCAGAGTCGGCAAGCACGACACGCCGAGAAAATGAAGCTGGTCTCGGCGGTCAGCCTCGCAATGCAGAGGCTCCTAGCAAAACCGCATGCATTTTCAATAAGGTGGTAGTAGAGGACTGCGATGAAGATGGTGGTGAAGGCGCTGATCCACCAACAAGATCGTTTCTCCGAAGACGACTACATGAACAATCTCGGCAAGTCAAACAGGTATTCAGCCGAGGAATAGACAGTCTGGGCGAAGTAATATGCAGTACTAATGAAATACACACCATATTGCTTGAAATGCTGGTACACAAGATCTATGAAGATAAACCCTCCGATCATTTTCGGCAATGACCACTAAAGAATAATCATTTACCGATAGTACGGGCCGAGCCAGTGCCTGCTCGGCTCAAGTCAATTGACCTGGAAAAGAAAGAAGGATCGAATAGTAGAGTGGATGGATCTGACCAGAAAGTAGAGGCGACATCTATCGATGCGACCGAGATCCAGAGGATGATCGATTCGGCCTTGAAAAAAGGGTCGAAATTCCCAAAATTCATCCACCCGTACCCTACTTACGTCGAAAAATTTGAATATCCCAAAGGTTTTAAAATCCCAGATTTCAGTCTGTTTGCCGGAGAGTCGTCTTTGTCCTCGTTAGAACATATGGCCCGATTCACCGCTCAATGTGGCAACGTTAATAGCGATTTCCATAAACTGCGACTATTCAACTTCTCATTGACAGGCTCGGCCTTTACGTGGTACATCAATCTCCCACCAAACTCTATCCAGAGCTGGGAGGAGTTGGCCGAAAAATTTCATGAGCAATTCTATCGGCCGGGGATGGAAATGTCGGTTTCATCATTAGCTAGGATGGCTCAAGCATCAGATGAGTCACCAATGGATTACCTGACCAGGTTTAAGTCAGCAAGAAATTGGTGCCGAGTACCCCTTCCTGAAGTCGAATTTGTTAGACTAGCTTGAATGGGTTGGACATGGAGTACAAGAAGAAATTCCTGGGGGCAAACTTCCGAGACATGTATGAATTAGCTTAACACGTGGAGCAATATGACTACCTACTCCGAGAAGAAAAAGTCTCAAAGTCTCCATCCCGATGAACCATCTATAAAAACCCCACGGTTAGCTATGCCTCGACTGAACCTGAAGAGTATGCTAATATTGATGCAGCCGAGATAGTCATCGATAAACCGTATGTTTGCAAAGCATTGACGTACGCTAATCCCAAAGATGTATAAACTCGCTCGGCCACTGAAGAATCTACCACTAAAACATCAAAGGTTTATACTTTCGACATCACTAAGGCCGACGCCACTAAGGTCGACGCCATCTTCGACCAACTGCTGCTGGCTAAGATCATCAAGCTTCGGCCTGGGCATAATATTCCTAAGGCCGAAAAATTGAAGGGAAGAACATATTGCAAGTACCATAACTCGAATAAACATACGACAAACAACTGTGTCATATTTCGAGGTACCGTCCAAAGCTGGATCGACAACGGCAAACTCAAGTTTCCAGACAAGAAAATGAGCGTTGATACCGACCCGTTTCCTACGGCGACGGTTAATATGGTAGATGCCCGTCTACCAAGAGACAAAGGGAAAGAGAAGGTCGAGCCCGTCTCAGTGCAGTACTTTCGAACGAAGAGTTCTCAGCCACGGCTCAAGATAGATTTATTTTCGAACGAGCCACCCGAGGTTCTTTCAGGACCGGCCATCATCCAACCTATGACAAACTCCAACGCCAAGGAAGAAGATAAATCAGTGATTCTTTGCAGTCGGTGTAAGACAAACGTCGACGCAGCGCCAAACAGAAGGCTGTTTCAAGTTAAGACAGACTCGGCCGCAACACCTCAGAAGACACTTAGTGCGAGCCAGCGCCAGGGAGTTTTCGACAGACTCGGCCCCAAAACGTGGCCGACCGAACTACACCCAGTTAGACGGCGCCTCGACTTTGATGCGCCATTCTATAACGAGGATTATTACGTACGAAGTTCTAGCAGCTCGAACTCATCGGCAAAGCGAAAAACCTTCAAACCTCCGGAACCGCGTGATCAACGTTGGTACACCTATCATTCCCCTAAAGGTGTGTACACTGCACTATCCAAATCACAGAAGCGTCGGCGCCAAAGAATGAACTGCATGGCTCACCGACAAGCAGCTCAGGAAACTTCGGCCCCCAAGTGGCAACCGAAGAACAAAACTAGCAGTGATGACGAGCGACAACCCCCGACCATCATGACAGAGTTGCACCAAGAAAGACAAGTGATTAATCCTGACGTGGAAACCATATTTGATGAGGCTGATAAGCGAATCGAACTTCTCATTCGAACCGGGGAAATGAAGGCGAGCCTTGAACAGTTGAAGGCGGAAGTCGAGAGCAAACTCCCCCCGCTACCTATACAGGAGCCTTTGATCAGGGTTAGACGGAACCTGCATCCACCATTCCTCGGAGAGGCATTGTAGTATATGTGAGAGTTTCACAAAAAGCATTCGGCCAACGATCTATACGGTTTGCCGAAGGCATGCCAAGATACGATTGATCTCGTTCTGGCCTGTCCTGATGCCGAACGAATTATTCAAAAGAATTCGGACCTAGGGCTGAAAGCTAGGTTCCAGCACATACGAGAGGCTCGAGTCATCGGCTTTGACGTCAACCCATATACTGATATCGAGACGAGTGAGCTCCCCTTTTCTCTGGAAGATCTCCAGCACTTGCAATACCATTTCGAAGTCTTTTCGGCCGTTTCTCTTTTCGGCCTTACGGCCGATGAAGCGAAGCGCGTAGAATGCTTAGATGCCTACCTAGACATCAGGGACACATTATGTATCAAGATCAGACTCGCGGCACAACGCAAGTCCTGGACCCTGTTGTGGTTCTCAATGAGCCTGAGCCCCTCGACCAACAGAACGAAATCCTCCAAGACGCCTTGCAAGAACATACCCCGACAACGGTTGATGAAGTCAACTCAAATAATGTCCATGACAGAAGTCCGGAGGAGAAAAGCCCGGCAGAGGTGGGAGATACCGGGCCGATGGGTCATTCGGTCCTCGACAACATGGAAATCAGTATGGTCCATGTTCTGCCTGCAGATTTTCAACCACGCACGTCCCAACCTAACTTCCTAGACGACGACGTAGTGGCCGAAGAGGCTACCCATGCCGATTTCGTACTCCCTAGCGAAGTCGAGTTTGCGACAAAAGAAGATAACCTCAAGGCAGCTCTCGCTGAATTATTTCCTCGTTCGTCATCGGCTAATCTCCATCACCTAAAGCCGTTATATGTTACGGCTCATATCGAGGGATACCCAGTGTCTAAAATTTTCGTTGACTGCGGAGCAACGGTCAATATCATGCCTGTGACAATCATGAGGGCGTTACGTCGTTCTAACGACGAGCTCATTCCATCAGGGATTACCATGAGAAGTTTCGTTGGTGACAAATCCCAAACCAAGGGAGTTCTCCCATTAGAGGTGACCGTTGTACGTCGCAACCACATGACCGCTTTCTTTATAGTTGACTCCAAAACCGAGTACAATGCGTTGCTCGGACGAGATTGGATTCACCAAACCAGTTGTATCCCTTCATCGCTATATCAAGTTCTCGTCTTTTAGGATGGCAAAACAGTCGTGGTTCACCTAGCCGATTCTCAGCCATTCGAAGCTAACATGATCCAAGCGCGATACTACGACGATCATGTCAGATACATCACGTTACACAGCCTTAACAAAGAAGGTCGGCCAACGTGGATTTCTGTTTAAAAGGCCATCGAGGTTGGCGCCGAAACCGTTCACCAGGATTCGGCGAGGCTCTTGCGATTACGGCCGAGGAAGGAACTTGACTCGGCTCTCGGATTCTAAAGCCTGAAGATAAGGCTACTAAATATGCGAAGTTCACAGATCGTTGTCGTCAGATTCGGTCATAGTGATGGTGTTCGTCAGAGTAAACTCACGCCGAATTGACACTAAAGTGTAAGGGCACAAATACTCAAAGCGGATGTACGTCTTGATGGTGAATGTGGTTCGGCCGTCAGAATGCCGAACTCTAAAGCCCACTTATGAGTATCCAATCATACAACAACTCGGCGTTCAATGTGCCGAGCCCTAATAAACTGTAACACCTCACTTCGCCGAGAAGGCTGATGAGATGACCTCTGCCAATAAGGATTCGAAAATCCTTCTCAACCGAGACTTTGATAGGTAACCAGTCGGCCCCTTCGCAATGCTGTTTATCCAAACTGAAGGTGCTCCGCGGTCGGCTGATTCTACGGCGATAGTGCTGTTTATCCAAACTGAAGATACCACCGGTTGCCTTTAGTGCTGTTTATCCAAACTGAAGATACCACTGGTTGCCTTCACAGTGCTGTTTATCCAAACTGAAGGTGTGTTGGCGAAAAGGAAAATAAAAATCTCAAGGTTGTTGAGAGGTTTCGCATAGAGCGAGGGTTTGCGCAGGGCAGATTTGTGTGTTGAGTTGGAGAGGCTCTGAATGGTGCCACTGCCTCTATTTATAGGAGCGTCTCTGCAATCAAGTCCAAGTCATACTTGGATTATGACTCCTTATTCTGATTCAAAACTACCTCGATTAATCCTTCTCCAATTAGGACTTTGAACCTAGCCTTTATCATGCCGCACACGACTCTTGTATCTTTGTCAACCTCATCCTTGCCGAGACCCCTTAATGCATCAGGATTCATGCTATCCGTAGGACTCTGCCTGCTTCACCTTTATCCAAACAGCACTCTTCCTGACCAGACCTTGCCGATCTCGGCCCATGGACTAAATAACCCACAAGCCTCCAAATAGAACTTTCCGGGCCGAGAATAATTCTAATTCGGCCCAAACTGATATTTTGGGCCTAAACATATATATATATATATATATATATATATATATATGTCTCTTTATTCCAGCAAAAAAAATATTCTGAAATATATATATATATATGTCTCTTTATTCCAACAAAAAAAATATTCTGAAATTGTTTAATAATGTTGTGTGTGTGTGGTTATTTTTGGCTAAAGCTAAGGTTGCATGAGCTATTCAGTTTATTTGTATTTGGTGGACAGGATTTAAAATCCAAGTGGGTTGGTATTCATCCTAAAATGCATGTAATATAACAAAGTCTACGATGTATACCTTAGTGTCAATAACTATCGTAATGTGTTGAGCGTATAAATTACTCGTAAAAAAATAATGGGCATTTGCAAGTGTTTACAAAAAGTTTATTTCTCTATATATTTCATTTATTTTGTAGACTTTTTCATAATATTAAAGCAGAGTCAACAACACACTTGCTACTACATCACGCAACATATGTTGTCCACGTGTTAATCTTCAGTGGCCCATAGGTGATGAAGTGCGTTGGGAGTGTCAATCCCATATAGGAAAATTAAAGAATATTGCATGTCTTAGTAGTTGAGTTACGTTTTATATAACCAATAAATTTTACAGGAAAATCTCAAAAATTTTCAAGTCTAAATTAGTGCTTAAATAAAAACATTGGGGGGGGTACACTTTGAACCTTTGGATAAATAATTTTTGAAAACTCGAATTTTCAAATCTAAATTGCTATAGTGATCTTATTTTAGAATAATTTATTTTTTTCCAATATATCGTTGGGTAAATGACAAAAAACTACCTCAACTATTGGTGTCACGACACTTTCATACCTCATCTTTTAAAGTTGACAATGTCATACATTATCTTACGAATTTGTGCCAATGTTATACCTTCCGTTAATTGGCCGTGAATTTTTCAGTTAAATGCTGACGTGGCTTGATTTGGGACCCATTTTTTATTAAAAAATTAAAAAATTTATTTAATATTTTCTAAATATTAAAATAATAAAGAAAAAAAAACACCTTAGGTCAGTTCGTTCCTCCCCCTCTCTCTCCCCATCTTCCTGCAACCCAGAAAGAAGAAGAAAAAGGAAGAAGAAGGAGGAAGAGAGGAAGAAGAAGAAGAAGAAAAGGAAACACCCAGTTCGTCCTCCCCACCCAACCCCTACCCCAACTCCCACCCACCCAACCTGCAGAAGAAGAAGAAGAAGAAGCGAGAGAAGAAAAAAAAAGAAAAAAAAGGAACGCCCAGTTCGTCCGCCCCCCACCCCACCCCACCCTACCCTACCTGCAAAAGAAGAAGAAGAAGAAAAAGAGACAAAAAAAAAGAAAAAAAAAAGAAGGGAAACCCAATTCGTCCGTCCCCCCCCCCCCACCCTCTTCCCCCCACACCAATTTTTCCAATTTTCTCTACACCCAGGTTCTCAACCTTCTGAATCGCCCTGCTGAAGTTTTCCCAAATCCACCTCAACGAGATTTGGGTTTTTTTTTTTTTTTTTTGTGGGTGCGAAGATGGGGAGGTGGGGAGGTTGGGTGTGGGGAGAATAGGGGTGGGGGTGGGGAGGGGGGAAGACAAATTGGTTTTTTTTTTTTTTTTTTTCCTCTTCTTTTTTCTAGGTTGCAGTTCCAAGAAAGGGAAAGAAAGATGGAGATGAGGAGAAGAGAGAGAGGGGGGGAGGGGACGAGTGTTGGTTTTTTTTTTTTTTTGGGTTTCAGGTAGTGGGTGCGAGGTTGGGTGCGGATAGTGGGTGCGGGGAGAAGAGTGGGTGAGGGGGGTGGGGAGGGGGGAAGACAAATTGGTTTTTTTTTTTTTTTTTTCTCTTCTTTTTTCTGGGTTGCAGTTGCAGGAAGGGGGAAGAAAGATAGAGATGGGGAGAAGAGAGAGAAGGGGGGAGGGGACGTGACACACCCCTACCCAAATGTGGGGCGTGCTAGCCATCACGTGAGAGTGACGTAATCATGTGCACAGTGCGGAAGCAATAAAGAATAGAAATTTACGGATCAATTAAAACCGAAACACTAGCAATACTAGTGTAAAAGAAGTGTGAATTCCACTAATACAGAGCATAAAAGTCTACGTGCAATCAAGCAGAAGTACTAAATAGAAATAACACCCGAAGGTGGTCCTACATAAGTGAATTCTGTCAGAACGTCCGATGAGCTCCTCGTATGCCACCAACGAACACTACTTAATACCTGGAGGGGCGAAAAACAAAGTTGAGTGGGTCAGAAACAAATATTTTCAAAACCTTTCTTTTCTAAAAAATTATAACCCCTCGCCGTAAAACCTGTATAATTTCCCAGAAATAAAGTATATACTCATATATATAATTCTCAAAATCCTGCTGGAAAATATGTATGTATGAAAGTATGTATGACATGCCAAAGTATCATAACAGAATGCCAAAGCATAACTCTTGAATGTGATTGAATACTAAATAATCATCTCAGCCCGCGGCTGTATATAGCTCATAATAATCATCATATCATATAGCTCATACTTATCTCAATCATATCATCATATATATACCCTGCACACACATCAATCCCACCTCTAGTGGTCTGCACAACATCACTGATAAATAACTAATATGCTCTAGTGCTACGATCACGTGAAGACTGAGCGATAAATCGCGGGTCACCTATAAGTCGAACCCATCTATAATGGCCTATTCGACAAGACTGAGCACCTAACTTAGATCCAAGGTGAGCATACGGTGCGGGAGGTGAACATCACGTGAAGGACTTAGCCCCTCTCTGGGCGGGAGCACTACTATCAGTGTGCAGTTTTATGAACTCTAATCATATCACATCACATCACATCATATCATTCGTTCTCAACAACTAGTAAATAAAATTTACCTGCCACTTACCTGTGCGTCCTCAGCACCAACATCAATATCAGCAATCAATAACACATAATAAATAAATAGATACTTTGCATGGCATTTCATATCGCATTTCATATCACATTTCGTTTAAACTGATTTTCTGGGAAAAACTCATTTATATAGGTATATACGGAAAATAAATGCCCACTCACTGATAAGTAGACAGGTCGTAACCCCCATGCCTAGCCTGGTTACGCTTGTCCTCCGGATAGGTCTCGCCTATATGAGAAGTAACTGAAATAACGTTAATTAACGCACATAATCGAAACCTTAGAAATAACTTCTCATACATTGCTCAATTTGGGTATATGAATATACCACTGTGATCTACACAATCTCAGGATCATCCCCATATTTTTAGAAAATTTTTCCGACCACCCATGTGCCGGCCAAGGCACAGCCAGATGCGCCTCCACGCGAGGCCACGTGACTTGCACACTGACGGCGTCAGTTAACGTCGTCAGGAATATTCCTCAAAATATTCCGTTAAAACCTAACGGTAACAGTTAAAGATAACTAACGACGTCAGCATATTCCATAAACTAACGGAATATTCTTCGTCTTCTCTGGCGAGTCGCCAACGACTGTTCGCCGGTTTCTGGGTAAACTTCCAAACATGGTTTCTCACTCATTTTTGCACCATTTTCTACATACTTTATACCAAAATGAAGATCTCACAAAGATGAACACATCCATACCTGACTTGGCCCCCAACTCGCTGGGGATTCGTCGGAAAAAGCCTCGATAATTCTGGCCAAAATGAAACTCCCCGATCTCACTATTCCGACGTCCAAAATCTTCAAACGAACTACTTCGAGCTTCCTTAGGACCTCATAAAGCTTCCTATGAGCTCAAAATCCCCTGAAAAACAACATTTCACGTGTGCATGAACAATGCACAAATCGAAGGGTGAGGTTTCACGAGGTTTTCGAAGGTTCCAGGTTCTAAAACTTATACTAATGTCTTCCTAATACCATAAGGAACACAAATATACATACCTTAGACTCGATCTGCCAGGTTTAGGGAGGATTTGTGTCTCGTCCGTACAAAAACCGAGAGGGAAAGAGAGAGTCTGTGAGGTGAGAGAGAGTGAGTACGGGAGTGATAGAGAAAAAGGGTGAGTGTGTGAATGTGTGTGGTCCAAATACCACCAACCAAACACTCCCAAATGTAGATACACACACATACCTTAGTCAATGCCTAGGGGCATTTCTGTCATTTCACATTCGACGTACGAAATTTCTGGGACGGACTGTTACAATCTACCCACCTTATAAAAATTTCGTCCCCGAAATTTACATAACCAAAACCATCCATTAGTACTCATAAAACAACCTCGGGTACATCTCTCTCATCCTGTCCTCTGTCTCCCACGTCGCTTCTTCCACCGAATGGTTCCTCCACAAGACTTTAACCAAATGTAATGTCTTGTTCCTCAGAACCTTTTCTTTCCAATCAAGTATCGTCACCGGCTCCTCATCATAAGTCAAATTTGAACTAATCTCTAAGGGTTGATGAGGTATCACATAAGAAGGATTTGCTACATAGTGACGAAGCATCGGTACATGAAACACATTATGTACCTTAGACAGCTCTGACGACAACTCAAGTCTGTAAGCAACTTTACCAACTCACAAGGTGATCTGATAAGGTCCGACGAATCTAGGACTTAGCTTGCCTTCTTCCCGAATCGTACTACACCTCGCCATGGCGATAACTTCATAAATACCCAATCACCAACCTTGTACACTCGATCAGTGGCGTATCTATCTGCTAAACTCTTTTGGCGATCTTGGGCCGCTTTCATATTAGACTTAATAACCTAAATGTTCTGAGTAGTCTCCTCCACTAACTCAGGGCCCACTAAAACTCGTTCCCTAACCTCTAACCAACATAAGGGTGTACGACAAGGCTTGCCATATAATGCCTCAAATGGCTCCATACCAATACTCGAGTAAAAGCTGTTGTTGTAGGCGAATTCCATCAAATCCAACCGCTTATGCCAAGCGTCGCCAAACTGCAACACCGAAGATCTTAGCATATCTTCCAAAGTCTGAATCGTTCTCTCAGATTGTCCGTCTGTCTGAGGACGATATGCCGTGCTGTACAGTAATCTCGAACCCAAAGCTTCCTGGAATGCTATCCAAAACTTAGAAGTAAATCTTGGATCTCGATCAGAAATAATACTCACAGGAACTCCATGATACTTCACAACCCTCGTGATGAATAATTCAGCCAACTTGTTCAAAGAATACTTTTCCCTCACATGAATGAAATGCGTTGACTTAGTAAGTCGATCAACAACCACCCAAATTCCATCATAGCCATTTTGTGTATGAGGAAGCTTGTACACAAAATCCATAGTAATATTTTCCCATTTCCACTGTGGAACGGGAAGTGGTTGCGACAAACTAAACGGCTTCTTTCTTTTGGCTTTAACATGCTGGCACACAATACACCTACTTACATACTCAGCAATTTCCCTTTTCATACCTAGCCAATAATAAAATGGCCTAATGGTATGATACATTTTAGTTCCTCCTGGATGCATCGCATAAGCTGAAATATGTGCCTCATCAAGAATTGTCTTCTTTAATTCCTCATTATTTGGCACGTACATCCTATTTCCTTGCATAAGCATGCCATCCGTCTCTCTAACTCTGAGATCTTTCTTCTTCCCTAGATTCCTCAAATGAATTAACCCTTGAATCTTTTTGTTATTCATCTGAGTCTCGAGTATACGATCAATCAGAATAGGCCTAACTTGGAAACTAACAAGTAAGGCTCTTTCTTGTTCTGCCACAACTCTTTCTTGCTCTTCCAATTCCAATTTCACTCCAGTAGACCTCAAATCTACTAGAAGAGGAACACGAGAAGCATACAAAGCATTAACCCGACCTTGAGATTTCCTACTCAAGGCATCAACCACCACATTAGCACGTCTAAGATGATACTCAATCCTGCAATCGTAGTCACTTAGCAACTCAATCTATCTCCGCTGACGAATATTCAAATCTTTATGTGTGAACAGATACTGGAGACTCTTGTGATCTGAGAAAATCCTACACTTCTCACCATAGAGATAGTGTCTCCAAATCTTCAAAACGAAAATAATGGCTGCTAACTCTAAGTCATGTGTAGGGTAATTTATCTCGTGAGGCTTTAACTGACGCGAATCGTAAGCAATTACCCTACCATGCTGCATCAACACACATCCCAAGCCATTCAAAAAAGCATCGCTATAAACCTCAAAATTACCATTATCGTCAGGAATAGTCAAAACAGGTGCATGAGTGAGATAATACTTTAACTGCTGGAAACTCGACTCACAATTATCATCCCACTCAAATTTAACTTCCTTCCTGGTCAACCTCGTTAGTGGTAAAGCCATAACTGAGAAATCCTTAACAAATCGTCGATAATAACCCGCTAAACCAAGGAAACTCCGTACCTCGGTGACGGTTCGCGGTTGCTCCCAATTCTCCACAACGACTATCTTCTGAGGGTCTACCTGAATACCCTGAGCTGAAACAACATGTCCCAAGAAAGCAACTTGATCTAACCAGAATTGGCACTTACTGAACTTAGCATATAATTGATGTTCCCTCAGCTTCTTCAACACCAAAGTAAGATGTCGAAAATGGTCTGTTTTTGACTTAGAATACACCAGGATGTCATCAATGAAAACAATGATGAATCTATCCAAATACTGCTGAAACACCTTATTCATCAAACCCATGAAAGCTGCTGGTGTATTCGTCAGTCCAAATGGCATCACCAGAAACTCATAATGACCATAACGAGTCCTGAAAGCAGTTTTAGGAACATCGTCGCTCCTGATCTTCAACTGATAATAACCAGACCTTAGATCAATCTTAGAAAATACGCAAGCACCTCTGAGTTGATAAAAAAGATCGTCAATACGAGGCAAAGGATAACGGTTTTTAATCGTCATCCGATTCAATTACCTGTAATCAATGTAAAGCCTCAAGGTACCATCTTTCTTCCGTACAAACAAAACTGGAGCTCTCCAAGGTGAAGTACTAGGTTGAATGAAACCTTTATCAACCAACTCTTGTAATTGAATCTTCAATTCTCTTAACTCCGCAGGAGCCATACGATAAGGAGTTAAAGAAATAGGATCAGTACTTGGTAGTAAATTAATAGCAAACTCCACATCTCTGTCTGGCGGCAATCCAGGTAAATCATCAAGGAAAACGTCAGAAAAATGTCTAACCACCTTGACATTCTCCACGCTAACCGGAGCATCATCATTTAGTACCACGTGAGCCAAGTACCCTTGACAACCTTTCTTTAGTAACTTTTTGGCTCTTACGGCTGAAATAATCCCATGCCTCAATCCACTAGGCTCACCAAAGAATGTAACTTCAGGTAATCCAGGACGATGAAAGGTCACTGATTTCCCGTAACAGTCAATCTTAGCTTGATTGCAATGCAACCAATATGTGCCTAAGATAACGTCAAAATCCACAATGTCTAGCGGAGTGAGGTTAGCAGGCATAACCACATTCTCTACTACTACGGGACAACCTGGGTAAACATAATCTACATAACACTTTTCTCTTTTAGGCATAGCAAACTCTAACTCATACCCAATAGGTGAAGATTGAGGTTGTGTCAATTGAGCAAACGTATGAGAAATCACAGAATGAGTAGCACCACAGTCAATCAACACTTTAGCATAATGACTAAGAATATTTAACGTACCTATGATCAAATCTGGATTGTTCTGAGCATCCTGCAGCGAAAGGTTGTTGATACGTCCCTGGTTCTGCTGCCTTCCTCTGCCTCTGCTGGCATGAACTCCTCGCCCCTGAGGATTACACCCCTGTCTTAACTGACTATACTGTCTCGAAGACCCAACTCCATTGGTAGTAGCATCAACCTGCTGAGACTGTCCTACATAATGCCACTAGGACCCACCAGTTGAAAACTGCTGCTAAGGCATATATCCTCTAGAGTACTGCTGTGGAGGCATATATCTTCCTGAATATTGTTCATGACTGCCCTGCTGATAGGGATCCTGGGGATACTGGTACTGTCCTGAAGAATAAGGAACAGAATCCCCCTGATAGTGGTATGCACCACCATGGCCCATCTGGGTATAACTACCCTGTCCTGAAAACTGCTGAGCTGGAGCTGATGGTGGTAAAAGAGGTTGCTGAGGTCTCTGCTGGCTTTAAGGACAAAACTTAGCTTGATGTCCCTCTTGACCACAAGTAAAACAACCAATGCTACCTCTTCAACATTCCCTTAAATGTCGACTACCACACTTACGGCACCAGGGTGCATTTCCTCTACCAAAGTTCCCCTGCCTCTGGGATCTGGAATCTCTGAAAAACCTACCACCTCCTCTCTGACCTGTGGAACTGAAACCTCCACTTGAAGAACTATAACTAGTCCAACTACGCTTAAAACTCTGAGTCTGGCGAGGCCCTTGTAAGAAATGACCTTTACCCTTATCCTTATTCTGATTCCCATTTTTCTCTTCCTCTTCACTGTCGCTGGGCAAATTCTCAGAATCCTCAATCTGAAATAAAGCTTCATAAAACTCATGATAAGTAGTACAGGGAATCGCAGTCGCAATGGTACACCATTTCTTCTTAGTGCCCAATTTCAAACGATGTAGCATTTCAACCGGATTAGTAGCAACTTCCGGATGATAACGAGATAGATCAGTAAATTTCCTATAGTACTCATTAGCTGATAGCTTTTTTTGCCTCGAACTAGTGAACTCCTGTTTCTTACGATCAATGTAAGCAGGAGGAATGAATCTCTTATAGAACAACTGCTTAAATACTTCCCAATCTCTAGATTCTTCCTGGGGTAACTCATCAGCCAACTGCCCCCACCATGAAGTCTTCTCCACCCATCTGTCCGGAGATAGACTCCCCTGACTCTGCATCAGCCTGAAAGTATTCTCAATATGCATCAACCATTTCTTTGAACCCTCGGGACCTTCATTCCCCACAAAAGTGGTTATCTTCAATTTATGAACCGACTCCAAAGGGGTCCGCTGAGGCGGGCGAATAACTGACTGAATAGCATTCGCTATAGCTTCCCATAACTGAGCTATATCAGGGAAACTATGTTCATCTGAACGACGTGGCTCTCTACGAGGCGGCATAGTTCTGACAGAAACACCAAGATAATTAGAATATTCATAATAATTAGAATATTACGGATCAATTAAAACCGAAACACTAGCAATACTAGTGTAAAAGAAGTGTGAATTCCACTAATACAGAGCATAAAAGTCTACGTGCAGTCAAGCAGAAGTACTAAATAGAAATAACACCCGAAGGTGGTCCTACATAAGTGAATTCTGTCAGAACGTCCGATGAGCTCCTCGTATGCCACCAACGAACACTACTTAATAGCTGGAGGAGTGGGTCAGAAACAAATCTTTTCAAAACCTTTCTTTTATAAAAAATTATAACCCCTCGCCGTAAAACCTGTATAAGTTCCCAGAAATAAAGTATATACTCATATATAATATTCTCAAAATTCTGCTGGAAAATATGTATGTATGAAAGTATGTATGCCATGCCAAAGTATCATAACTGAATGCCAAAGCATAATTCTGTGAATGTGATTGAATACTAAATAATCATCTCAGCCCTCGGCTGTATATGGCTCATAATAATCATCATATCATATAGCTCATACTCATCTCAATCATATCATCATATATATACCTTGCACACACATCAATACCACCTCTAGTGGTCTGCACAACATCACTGATAAATAACTAATATGCTCTAGTGCTACGATCACGTGAAGACTGAGCGATAAATCGTGGGTCACCTACGAGTCGAACCCACCTATAGTGGCCTATTCGACAGGACTGAGCACCTAACTTGGATCCAAGGCAAGCATACGGTGCGGGAGGTAAACATCACGTGAAGGACTTAGCCCCTCTCTGGGCGGGAGCACTACTATCAGTGTGTAGGTTTATGAGCTCTAATCATATCACATCACATCACATCATATCATTCGTTCTCAACAACTAGTAAATAAAATTTACCTGCCACTTACCTGTGTGTCCTCAGCACCAACATCAATATAGGCAATCAATAACGCATAATAAATAAATAGATACTTTGCATGGCATTTCATATCGCATTTCATATCACATTTCGTTTAAACTGATTTTCCGGGAAAAACTCATTTATATAGGTATATACGGAAAACAAATGCCCACTCACTGATAAGTAGACGGGTCGTAACCCCCGTGCCTAGCCTGGCTACGCTCGTCCTCCGGATAGGTCTCGCCTATATGAGAAGTAACTGAAATAACGTTAATTAACGCACATAATCGAAACCTTAGAAATAACTTCTCATACATTGCTCAATTTGTGTATATGAATATACCACTGTGATCTACACAATCTCAGGATCATCCCCATATTTTTAGAAAAAATTTCCGACCACCCACGCGCCAGCCAAGGCACGGCCAGACGCGCGGCCACATGACTTGCACACTGACGGCGTCAGTTAACGCCGTCAGGAATATTCCGTTAAAACGTAACGGTAACAGTTAAAGATAACTGACGGCGTCAGCATATTCCGTCAAAACTGACGGAATATTCTTCGTCTTCTCCTTTCTGGGTAAACTTCCAAACATGGTTTCTCACTCATTTTTGCACCATTTTCTACGTACTTTATACCAAAATGAAGATCTCACAAAGATGAACACATCCATACCTGACTCGACCCCCAACTCGTTGGGGATTCACCGGAAAAAGCCTCGATAATTCCGGCCAAAATGAAACTCCCCGATCTCGTTATTCCGACGTCCAAAATCTTCAAACGAACTACTCCAAGCTTCCTTAAGACCTCATAAAGCTTCCTATGAGCTCAAAATCCCCTGAAAAACAACATTTCATGTGTGCATGAACAGTGCACAAATCGGAGTGTGAGGTTTCACGGGGTTTTCGAAGGTTCCAGGTTCTAAAACTTATACTAATGGCTTCCTAATACCACAAGGAACGCACATATATGTACCTTAGACTCGATCTGCCAGGTTTAGGGAGGATTTTTGTCTCGTCCGTACAAAAATCGAGAGGGAGATAGAGAGAGTCTGTGAGGTAGAGAGAGAGTGAGTACGGGAGTGAGAGAGAAAAAGGGTGAGTGTGTGAATGTGTGTGGTCCAAATACCACCAACCAAACACTTCCAAATGTAGATACACACACATACCTTAATCAATGCCTATGGGCATTTCCGTCATTTCACATCCGACGTACGAAATTTCCGGGACGGGCTGTTACAGGACGAGTGTTGGGTTTTTTTATTTTTATTTTTATTTTTATAACTTTTCTTTATTATTTTAATATTTAAAAAAAAATATTAAATGATTCTTTTTTAATTTTTAATAATTTTTTAATAAAAAATGGGTCTCAGATCAAGCCACGTCAGCATTTAACTGAAAAATTCACGACCAATTAACGGAAGGTATAACATTGACACAAATTCGTAAGATGAGGTATGACATTGTCGACTTTAAAAGATGATGTATGAAAGTGTCGTGACACCAATAATTAAGGTAGTTTTTTGTAATTTACCTTATATAGTTTATTTGACATTACAGATTGGGAGATAAAAAAAAAATTTCCACATTCC
Source organism: Heteromeles arbutifolia (assembly GCA_024362995.1). Classification (NCBI taxonomy): domain Eukaryota; kingdom Viridiplantae; phylum Streptophyta; class Magnoliopsida; order Rosales; family Rosaceae; genus Heteromeles; species Heteromeles arbutifolia. Next base: position 31,179,168 of record JANCRC010000006.1, read on the forward strand.
GGTCCATTAGTTGGCCTGGAGTTTCACCAATCATAACTTGACACCTTCCGAGAGTAAGTGGAGTGTACGGTGGCAATTACTGGTCGAGTGAGTGGTTTCATTTCAGTATAACATCACATTTAAAACCCATTAAAACTATATTTTAATTCCTACTTCCATTCACTTTAATTTCCACAAGAAACAAGAGCAGGTCTTCACGCTGCACCCACTGTGACACGCCATTAAATCTAGTAGTGGTGCGCGATGCACGAGGGAAGATTTGCCGGTTAATTTTACATTAACTTGTTTGTTATATCTTTGAAATTGAGTTTTGTTTAAAGGTAATGTTAAAGAGATTAAATTTATAAATAAAATTTTGTTAATTAAATAACATGCAAATTGATGATTGAATTATTACTTAAGTATTGATAAACGTGCTCATCTCTATTGATGACACATCATTTAGTTTGTAAATTTTATCTACAAATTTAGTCCCCTTAACATTAATCTTCGTTTAAGCGTTCATAAAAATGATCACTATTCAGAAATAATAAAATACCAGTAGAATAGTGGAAGAAAGTTTGAGGTCCGCTTGGCATCTGGAGGGCAATGTTGATAATTTTATCGTTAATAAGAATAAAATATGTTAAACAAGAAATGCTAAAGAGAATCTTTAAACGTGAAACTCTTGATAGAGAGTCTATTATCTTATGTTATTTGCATAATATTTTATAATGTTGTTACATAAATTAACGTTAAACTATGAAAAGATAAACAATTCACGAAAAATCCCCTTGATATAGTCTTTTTAACATTTCTCTTGTTGTTTTTTTTTTTTTTTTTTATCCCTAGCATTTCCGTTGTTACACTTATACATAAGATAATAGTCTAAACATCTTTTTGAAGGTTTTGAGTTCCACTGAGAAACTCGGGTCTTCTAGAAGTTGTAGGGATTGCATCCACAAATTGCATACAACAATAATGTGTCAGAAACCTTTACTTTCAATTTGCGTAATCATACATGACAGAAAGAAATTGCATCCAACAATGATGTGTCGACCTTTACTCACCCACCACGTGTATCTGGCTTCAACTGTTGGAGCTCGTTTAGCAATATTTTTAAATTAAAAAATATTTTAAAAATAAATTTTAGTAAAAACGTAAGTAAATTTTTAAAAAATAATTTAAGTGTTTTTAGAACATAAAAACATATACTCTAAAACAGTTCCAATAATTTTAAAGTCACCTTAACAAGCCCCTAGTGCTCTTTGAGTCCCACTGTCAATATAACTTAGGAAAATTGTAATTTAAAATTATGTTTCTGCCTTTTGCTCTTCCTCGCCGTTTCACATTCCTGATGAAACCATAAGCATTTTAATAGCCCTACTCTCTTCTCCGGTTCTCCCCATAATTTTCTGCTTTCTTTCTTCCAAAATTATTAATTTTTATATGGGTTTCTCCCTATATCTTATTTATCTCTAAATTTTTCCATAGGAAATTTATAGATGTAAAATACATGTTCTTGAACTGTGAATAATTTGTATATTTTGTGAACTAATGCTAAGGAGACCAAATTTAAACTAAATTTATAAACCAAATGATATGTCACCAATAGGAAATAAACACTTTAATCAATACTGAAGTAATAATTCAATCATTAACAACCACATCATTTGATTTATAGAATTTAGTTTAAAAATTTGTTCTCCCTAGCACTAGCCTTGCAATGGAGTTTTTGTAACTGAGGAGCCATGACCCTTTCATGGTTTGAGAGAGGGGAACGAAATTTTTTTAAGGATTTCTGGTTTCATCCGCATAGAGAGAAAGTGAGGAGGAGAGAAGGTGAGGAAAAGGAGACAAGTGAGAGAAAATAATTTAAATTACAATTTTCCTTTTTTCTTTAAATTTATTAATAATGGAATCCAAGGAGCACTAATAATTGAAGCCAAATACACGTAGAAAGATTTTTCAGTGTAACAATCACACAGAGTGATACACCGTGTATTGCTATATAAATGGTGAGATATGTGTATTAAAAAGTTAATAACTTAAAAAATAAAATTTCCCACCACTTACATAAAAACACGTGGTGTACCATCCGTGTTCTCGTCACAACTAAAAATTTCTCATACATGTGGTGGAGAAATTTTTCTTTGTGATCGAAACACAGGTGGTACACCACGTGTTTTTATATAAGTGGTGAGAAATTGTGTGTTTTTTAAAGTTATAAACTTTTTAACACACATATTCTACAATTTGTATAGTGATAGGTGATATATCGTCCCATTTTTTGGTCACATTGAAAAATCTCTCCACATGGTGGTTGAGTCGAGCTAGACTCATTTTTGGGGTGAATCCAACTAGCATTCCTCTTATAAATTATGCAATGTCTCGCTAATAATAAAAAGTACGTTTATTAACCTATAAATAATAATTTAATCATCGATAACAATATTATATAATTTTAAAAAATAATATGTGATTTACAAAGTATAATTTAAATAGATGATTTTCCTAATATTTTGGAGATAAAAATCATTTAGCTCTTATGAAAGTGAGAGCTGAACAAACAAAAGCAGGCTAATTAAGGGATAATACTTGGGTCCTTACCGGTCAGGAGACTGTTGTACGTGGCCCAACTAGATAACGACAACTATCCATTTTAATTCTCTAAGCTCATAGCCAAACACCTCTATTTTTCTAACCAAACGTCATCTTCTATCTAGCAAAAAATCTCCAACCATCGTCCTTTCCCACCCAGTCACTTGCACCGTTCACCGTCTGCTCCCATCGGCCAAACGTCATTCATTGGAGTTCTTCTCAAACCCTGAATCAGACCTTGATACCAAATCGATGGCAAATCCTCCGTTGACGACATTTACGTCTCTTCCTCCTACCTCTCTCCTTCGTCGACCCCAACCCCAATCCACCATTTTTTTTTTTGTGTAACCATGGCAGCAAGGAGAGAAAGGTGGAGCGAGTCGCGACCTGTGAGTGGGTAGATGCAGACGTCATTCCATGGCGAAAGGGAAGGTTGGATTATGAGTGGGCAAGGCTGGGTTCGACGGAAGATGTTTTGGTGGAGGGGAGGGCTCAGTGGAGGAGAGGTTTTTGCAGACGAGATCTGCAGCAGACAGGGACGGAGGAGAGAGTGGGACGGAGGAGAGAGTGGCTGTTTGGTTATGGGTGCAATGTTAGAGTTGCTTGTTTGGTTATAGATTTAGGGGATGTATTCAATTGGGATTTTGAGGGATTTTAATTCTTTTAATGAATCTAGGGGTATTCAATTAGGATTTAAGTGATTCTCGAAAATTCAAGGTGTATTCAATTAGAATTTTAAGACAGTTTATTAAAGTCCTTAGAAATCCAGGTGTATTCAATTAGGATTTTAAAGAAGTTTATAACATTCCAGGTGTATTCAATTAGAAATTGATTTTAAAGAATTTGAGAAAGTTGAGGAATTAGAGGGAATTTGAGAGATTTCGTATTATATTTTAAGCATCCACAAATCTCACCTATTCCCATGAGATTTCGAGGGAATTCAATCAAAATTTTATATGAAATCTCTACAAATCAATTAAACTCTATAAAAATTCATGGATTTATAAATACATTAAAGTATTTCAAATTCTTAACTGAATACATCCCCTTAAAGAAAGTTTTGGTTGACATGTGTCTTTTATTTATTGGTGGTCGGTAAAACTATGCACTGACTAGTCAGTGTCTAACTAAGCAGCACCACTAAAAAATATCATATATACCAAACAGAAGCTAGCATATATTATAATACAACATTAGGCAGGTGGTGGTGTACGTCTCTGCATGCCGACGACATCCCGGATGGCACTTGACCAAGAGGATAATCCGGTGGTGGTGCATGCCGGCGACATCCCTCCTATCCTCAGCTTCCGTGGCTTCTCCCGCCAGTTCTACAGAGAAACCAAAACGCTATGGTACCTCGCTGGCCCAGCCATCTTCACTTCCTTAAGCCAATATTCCATCGCCGCCATCACACAGATCTTCGCCGGCCATGTTGGCACCTTAGAGCTTGCAACCGTATCCGTCGCAAACTCTGTCATCACCGGCTTCTCTTTTGGTGTTATGGTTCGTACGCTCACCATGCAACCACTACCCTTCAATCATATTCAGCATATATATATACATATATATATATACATATATATATATATATATGTGTGTGTGTGTGTATGTTCCTTCTATCTTGTTGTTGACCATATATTTGCTGATAAAATATTCACCCCATGTCAATTATTGTAAAGTTACAATATATGGCGTAAAAATCTCTCAGTTTCCCCAACTATTTTTTATAAAGAAAAAAAAGTTGACTTGTATATCCAAAATTATTGAAGTTGGGCATGGGGAGCGCGCTTGAGACGTTGTGTGGGCAAGCGTTCGGAGCAGGGCAGCTGGACATGTTAGGAATTTACATGCAGAGGTCGTGGGTGATCCTCAACGCCACCGCCGTACTGCTCTCCTTTCTTCACATCTTTGCACAGCAACTACTCAAACTGATAGGGCAGCCCGATGACATATCGAAGGCGGCGGGACAGTTCGCGATATGGATGATACCACAACTGTTTGCCTACGCCATGAACTTCCCGCAAGCCAAGTTCTTGCAGTCGCAGAGCAAGATCATGGTCATGGCGGCGACATCCGCAGTGGCTCTGGTCTTCCACACGTTGTTCAGCTGGCTTTTGATGTTGAAGCTCGGGTGGGGACTGGTGGGCGCCGCCGTCGTGCTCAACGCGTCCTGGTGGTTCATTGTTTTGGCTCAGTTGGTTTATATATTTTGTGGGACATGTGGTCGAGCTTGGGTTGGGTTCTCGTGGAAGGCCTTTCATAATCTTTGGGGTTTTGTTAAGTTGTCTGTGGCTTCTGGAATCATGCTCTGGTACTCAAACAGACTAGCGCAGCTCAATTCTAAATTATTTTTACGATTATTGCATAATATTGAGTTAAATTATTTTTTATAAAAAAATAATACTGATAAAGGCTTGGCTCGTCTACATTAAGGAGGAGTCACTCCTTAATTTTTTTTAGTGGCTATTATTTAAAACTTCGTGTTTATAATCGAAAATTTTATTTTATAAATTAATATATAAAAATCATCTTTCTATAAAAAATCAATAAAAATTAAGGTTGTTTAGTCAATTAATTGTAGCAAACAGATAGACGGTTTGTAATTTATTTACCGAATCCATCTATTACGCATCGTCTATTTGTTTTTGTACAATTTGATGACCAAATGATCTCATAGTTAATTCCAAAATAACTCCTCATTCATTGAGGAGCCAAGTTAATTCCAAAATAAAGTTAAATTAATTTTGTGAATAATGGCAAGTGAGGAAAAATATATTCCATACTAAATTTATCTAAATTATGAGGGTGAGTCGTATCTAAATTATGAGGAGGGTGAGTCAAACTTGAGTGCAAGAGAAAAAACACTACTCTAACTAATTTGACCAAGAATATTTTTTTTAAACTTATTATTATTAAGGGGTGGGGAAAGGGTTGAAACTATTACAACAATTTCAAGAACGAAATTTCAAATTTGAAACGCATGGGTAGAAGGCTAACACCGTATCCACTATGATATAGACCAAATGCAACTTGACTAAGAATATTCTAAACAATGAGGGTGATTCAAATTTAAATGCAAAAAAAAAAGTTGTTAGTCACAGCTTACGATCCTTATCGATGTAGCATTATGGCAAAGATTTACACGTTAACTGTAATTTGGAGTCAAAGTTTTGCCAAATTTTAACTTTTAACCTTTATTTAAGGCTTTTGCCAATTGAATAAGCTCATGTGATTTTATCTTGTTTAAATCTTGTGCAGTTTGGAATACTGGTACTTTATGGTACTAGTTCTTTTTGCTGGGTATCTGAAGAATGCAAAGGTTGCTGTTGATGGCCTATCCATATGGTGAGTGGTTTCTTCTTCTGCTATTCTGTTACACACTCGCTCAGTTTAAGACACACTGTCGTGCCTTGTTTGCATGGCGTGTAGGTAAAAATATAGAATTCTTGAACTATGTTTTGAAAATTTCGAGATAACACCAACCCCAAAAATTCTGAAAACTCCAAATATTTTGAATAATTCACAATTAGAAAGAAATTTTGATCCTTAAATTTAACAGATTAGAATTGAAGATCTTTGAAAAAAAAACATAGAGATCTAAAGAAGTTCTGAGTCCAAATCCCCCTTTCTCAAGCCCAATCAGGCAGTTGTGAGCATTAAAAAGTCACACTGGCTCAACCAAAACGCGGCGAAATGTACTTGGTGCATAAATATATTTCTTTCTTTCTTGTTTCAATATTTCTTCGGGGTTTTTTTTTTTTGGCAAAATATTTCTTTTTGGTATAGCGCTGTTCATTATGCAGTGTGAACATATCCGGATGGACGTTCATGGTAGCTCTTGGCATGAACACAGCTATAAGGTCAGTCGTTTCAGTCCCACATCCATACTAATACATCAAACTTGCTAACTTCAAAAATCATAAAAACAATCTTAATCCGAAATGCAATCTTTTAACACTTTGTAGTGTGAGAGTGTCTAATGAACTAGGCGCATCTCACCCAAGAACGGCAAAGTTTTCGTTAGCAGTGGCCGTGGTGACTTCATTTCTGATCGGCGTTGCCCTCTCGCTAGCACTCATCATCACCCGGGACATATATCCGTCTTTGTTTTCAAGCGATTTGGAGGTGAAAGCTCTAGTGAAGCAACTCACTCCGTTGCTGGCTACCTGTATTGTTATAAACAACGCTCAAACAGTTCTCTCCGGGGTCGCCGTTGCAGCAGGATGGCAAGCTGTAGTGGGTTATATGAACATAATATGCTACTATGCATTTGGGGTCCCCTTGGGCCTAATCATGGGTTACAAGCTTCATGGGGGTGCAAAGGTGAGTTCGTACTAACTGACCTAACCATCATCTGCTTCCATTCCAGTTTTTACATTTACTCAAGTGGGAAAGTAAATATACATTGATAACTTCCAGGGTATTTGGATCGGATTGCTGCTGGGGACTGTCCTTCAAACTGGTATCCTTTTTTCGATGATTTGTAAAACCAGCTGGAACAAAGAGGTAACGGTGGTGGTCGGTCGATATCGAATATTCTGGTCTGGCCAATGATAAAAACATAAGCTGAGACGTAATCTGTAATAATATTGCAGGCATCCATAGCTGAAGACAGGATAAGGAAATGGGGAGGGGAAATAGAATCGAAAGAGAACGGAGGAGGGCATACAGATTCACAGAACAACGGTGGACATAGAGATTTGGAAAAGAACAACGATTTAGGTCTTATCAGGAAGGAGGGCTATAAACTGTAGAAAGTAACATAGACCTTGTGAATCCTATATGGCAATGAAACTCAACAATGAAAACAGTTGATAAATAAAATCTGGTAACCCAAATGGTTCGGTATTATTTGTTCAATTTTTTTTTACGGGTCAGGTTAAGTACAGCCTAACAGAGCAAACTAACAAATGCAGCTATATGTAGTGCTTAAGAACATCTGATTTGATAGTTACTAAATACTTAACTGAATGGATTAACAGGGACAGAAGATCAATTCAATTTTACTCTTCCTCTATAACATCTGTTCAACTTGTAACCAACCCAGAACACATCACAAATGCAAATGAATGTGAATCTTAAGAGGGTCTAATATGCAAAACAATCATAAACTGTTAAGCAGTCGGATGACCTCTACCCTAAACACACACCGGCAAAAAGCATTTCCGGCCATACATCCTGTGCAGTGGAGGACTAACAAGATTCAGTTATGGCATACACCCAGCACATATGTTGTCGAAAAGAGATGAAATGCACAAATGCAAAAACTCGATTTCACAAGTACAAGTGGCGTCGAATCAACATGAATTTCAATGCAGCATTCGGAAAGCATACATAGCAATGCTCACGAGCTTTCGAAAATGGATAATTATAATGCCAAACAAAATGTAACAAACACAAAATCGAAACAAAACCGTCACGATACCACAACATAATCATACATCCATAGCAAAACCATTCATTTGGAAAAGCAGAAATGCATATAAGTATCCGCTAATTAAACTTCGAAAATGTAACATAAACTGTAGCTCAGCAGTCTAAAACAGAAATTCCAAATCCAAAAGACAGCAACTTTAATCGAAAACCCTAGTGCTCAAAATTCCAAAACAACACAAACCTAAGCGGTGAGCACGACGGCGCCACCGGCCTCCTTAATCTTCTTCTCGGCGGTCTTGGAAATGAGCTTGGCCTTGACCACGACGGGCTGGTCCTGCGGCAACACGCCCTTGCCGAGGACCTTAAAGAAGCCGTACTGGGTCACGTCGATGAGCGGGGCATTGTCCTTGGTGGCCTTGTCCTTGGCCTCCTGGGGGAGGAGCGACCAGAGCTTGTCGACGTTGACGATGGGGCAGTAGAACTTGTTGCGAAGCTTGTGAAAGTACCTCATACCGACTTTACCGAAATACCCCGGATGGTACTTGTCGAAGAGGATCCGGTGGTGGTGCATGCCTCCGGCGTTACCGCGACCTCCGGGATGCTTTCGGTGCTTGCCGATACGACCGTGACCGGCACTGACGTGGCCTCTCTTCTTGCGGTTCTTCTTGAATCGGGTCGTCATTTCTCTCTCTGTCTGCGCCTCCTGCTCTCACTCACCTAGCTAGGGTTTCGGTGGCACAGAAGATTGGGGGAGGTAGGGATTTGGGGTATTTATCCGGTGGGAATTCGTGTGGATTTACGCTTTTACCCTGACGATTGAGGATTCGCGAGGCGTTTCAAGTAGGGCTAGCTGTGGTATTTTCAAGCCAGCCCAAATCTGTACTCTTTGTCATAGCCCAATCATCCGGCCCACACCAGAAATAATTTTAGACCTAAAGAACCCCACAATGTGAAAATTAACATTTCAGATTTCAAATTCTAAGTGGAATGTCACGTAATCAAATTTGAAAGTATCAAATTTGAAAGTAGGAAGAAACTTTAACCAATATGCAATCCTACACGGATTGACATATGAAGTTTTTAAAACGGGTTTAGCTCACTTCTAGATTGTATAGAGGCCACACTTAAATCATTAGATGATTCGTTGTCATTTCAGAATACGATTCGTTGTCTGTTCGGAATACGGTTCAATGATTGTGACCTATTTGATAATATTTGCTTTCTAAGTTGTTAGAAACAGATTACTCAAACAAAAGGGAGTTGGAAATGAAAATGCAACTTTGAGAAAGTGGAGAGATTCAACATTTTTGCCATGAAATGTACATACATTACAAGAACAACCAATAATTACATGAATAAGATGACAAACACCTCAATGATACACAAATACAAGAAGAAGGATTTGTATAATTCAGTTTTGAATAAAGAGCGCAGCTCCAGCTAAACCCAACCACAATGCCAAACCTATCCAAAACGCTTGGTTTTTCTCCAGTCCGATTGGAGGTCGCCATACCATAAAGTCTCCGAAATAGTCTCTAGACGAAGAGAGCTGATTGGTCACTGTCCCGCTGCTAATCGGTTCCTTGTCTTTGTATTTATCACTCCACGTTCCAGCATAGCTGCATTGCTCGAGCATCATAAACCGCATTAGTCAGGGAAGATTTGAGAAGAATTGCAGGAAACGAGAAAAAACAGAGACGTAAATGGGTGTTCAAAACCCAAGTGTTTTTGGGAAAAAACTAAAACAGATACGGTTATCAAACGACCTCCAAGTTATTCAAAACAAAGCTACTGAATTGTGAAGAAAATACAGCCAACGGTTTTAGTTCAATATGTTTATTTGCATTTGCAGCCCTACTTCTCTAGAATTAAATTCAAGATTATCAAACATCCATCAAGAGGTTAATTTTCAGTATGACCATCTCAAACAAAGATTTAGGGATCAATAATGTCTCCATCACAAATTGGAAGGACCTTAATGCTCGACGAGGAGGGCATCAAATGTGGTAGCTTTGTAATTGATAGACCGAGAACTGGAAAGCCCAATGCAGGTGATTCAGGGATTCCTCTATGCAGATCGAAACACATGCACTTTAACCATTGGCTAATTACAATTAGCATGATATGCTTGAGTGAGAAGGGTCAATACCTGTCATAACTAGAACCAATGAGTGGTATGGTTACCATCTCTTCTTGTGTTATCTTGAGCTTCGGTGCTTGCAAAATGTACCGAAGCTCTGCTGCTTGGCGCCGGATGCTGGCACTCGGGTGCTTCTTCTCCAATTGATGGTAAAGTTCAATGCAATCTGTATGTCGGTTATTAGCCTCATAGGCCATAGCAAGCCAAATTTGTATCTGAAACAACACAAAAGATTTCCATTAGCAACTGATCAAGCAAGTAGTAGCATGAACACAATTGTCATAAGAAGATCCAAATAGTCAATGGGGAGTTAAACCAACCTCACCACCGAATAACGTGGGCCTAGGGATGATCGTGAGGGCGCCTTCTAAAAACTCAATGGCACGGCCATACATGCCCCTTCCATACGCCTTCTGCCCCAAATCGAACATCAACTGTGCGGTGGCTCTCCGCTCCGCCTGCTCCTTAGCCACCTGCCCTCATACCACAACAACAAATTAAACCAATCAATCTCATTACAACTACAATTGAGCCTACCCGTAATTTCACCACCAACCACGAAATCAAAAACATATTACACGCCTAAAGCAATAGCTTTCCAAGAATCAAGCTTCAATTTGGCATACAAATCTATCGGGAAATAATTTTCGCACATCCCTTTTCTCCTTCTACACACCTTCTTCACACGTTGTATACTTGTGTCACATAAGTTTATGTGCCTCCTTTTTATTCAATCTAAAGGCAAAAAATAAATAGGGTGTGCAAGTGAGAAGGGGTGTGCGCAAATCACTTCTCAACGCAAAATCGATAACTTTTACTCTGTTTTCCGAGGAACCAAACAGTAAATTAGCTCAAAAGACTGACCTTTTCGAGCTCTTTCCTCACTCTCATCCGCTTCTCCTGCTCCGTCTCTTCCCTGCCGCCGTCTTCGAAATCCTCCTCCATCCGGCTCTGTATCTCCTCCGCCTTCTTCTCCAACTCCCTCCTCTCCTCGATCTCCTTCACCCTCTTCCGCATTTCCTTCTCCCAATCCAACGGCTCCTGATCGTCCCCGTCCCCGTCTCCGTACCCATTCCCGTTCCCTTCCTCGTCCCTGTCGAAGTTCACGCCGTTTACTTTCGAATTCGCTTTTCCCCGAGCCACGACTCGCTGGCTCCGAGTCTCCCCGTCCGAGTCAAACCCCTTGACCGCGATAAACCCGTTGTGTGCGTGACTATGCGGGTCCCGCTTCGGCAAGGTCAGGCTCATGTTCAAAAGGGCGTCGAGCGCCACCGGACGAGTCTTCCGGTCAGGAATTATGGTCCTAGGCGACGTGACGTCTAGTAGCAGAGCTAGGTTTCCGATAACCACGGCCATCGTGTTCCGCAAAGAGTCGGAAAGGAGGAGAGAAGAGTAAGATATGGGGTTCCCGCTGAAAAGACAGTGGGAGAGGGATTTGGGTCGTTGATTCATATAGACGAAATTACCCTTAATTTGATACGTAATTACGTTAATAATCTAGGCCCTGTGGGTCATAGATTCTGAGTTTCGCGAGGGCAATATTGTTGGAAAGCATGTGAACGTGGCGCGTCACAGACGAGAGACGTGTGGCAACTGTAGCAGGCTCGACTTGTCTCGGGAAAACACGTTACTTACGCCGTCGTTTTATGAGTAGGCGTACACGCGTCCAATTTTTTTTTTTTTGCGGGCTTCGCACACTTTTTTTTACTTTGCATGCAATTCTTTTAAATTTTAACCGTTTGATCAAATTATTGAAGTTCGGGTGCTTGACGTAGGTACACACCAAACCAGGAGGCTTAGTATCTTTTGTACATGTTAATCTCCATCTTCTTTCATTCTCTCGTATTTGAATGGTTATGATTAAATCACATCAATATTTTATATTGATTTTTTATAGAGATAATAAGACAAAAAAATAAAGTGTAAAAGGATATGAGGGAAAGAAATAGGAACATGAGGGAAGATAACCCTACTCTATTTGAACATGTAACTTGAATATAACTTTTGTGTTACACGGACTGGGAGTCACAACGAGCTTCTCGTTGAGGATGGCCTCTATGCACTTGACTGACGAGAAGACAAGCCGATGTTGTGGCATGATCTAAGAGGATCATAACACCACAAGTTTAACTCGTATTTATTCGATTTGATGAGATGCATCATGGATCATGGAGGTGCAACCAAATTTCATGCCGCTGACACATACAATACGTGAAAACGAGAACTCGCAGTGGGTGTAAAGCTGTGAAGCAAGGTCATCTATAGATCATGCAGCACATACGCCGCTGTTATAGTGATGCCATTGCCATCTCCACAAGTTATACGAATGCTGCTACAAACGGAATCTGCAGCATCGTACTCCCCTTTTTTTTTTTGGGATGCCTGAAACTGTATGGATTCAATCCAGTGATCGGAAATATGAAACTGTATGGATTCAATCCAGTGATCGGAAATATACTCGTATGTATGACTTCGGAAATTTACTTGTACACCAAAGTTTTTATAGAATTTGTATATATACTCACCGTTGTAGTTATGTAAAACAAACAAACACAATTATAGAAAAATTTTTGAGTGATTGATTATGATTTTATTAGCTTGTTTGGCTCTTGGTTTAATTGCTTAATCCAAACACAATTTTGTGACTAACTCACTTTCTTTGGATATTTTTTTTTTCTTCCTCCTGTTGTGAATCTGTGATACAACCGATATTGGAGGACTTGAACACAGGATCTTAATAGTAAATGCTTTTAAATATTCACACTTCTATTTAATCTTGTCTAATCATAAAAAATAAAAAGAAGGTCGTGAGAAAGTTAAAATAGTGTGTGAAAAATCAGAATCACAAAATATAATGAAATTCTTAAATAAACCCCCGCGGCCCAAAGGCCCAAGTTATATAAACCCCCGCGGCCCCGCTGGAGTGGAAACATAGAAACGAAATCAGAGGGCCTCTCTCTCTTCCTCCTCCGTCTTCATTCAATTACACAACACTTGTGCAAACCCTCGCTACAAATAACCAAAAAAAAAAAAAAAAAAAAACGAAAAAAAAAAGAAAAAAACAGGAAAAAGAAGGCCAAAAATCCAAAAGGAAATCGCCATGGGTTCGTACCAAGCGCAGCAGCGGTACCTGAGACCGCCCCCGCCGCCGCAACCACCGGTCACGTCGGATCCCTATCACTACCATCACCAGCAGCAGCAACCAAGGCCACAGTGGTACCCCAACCAGTACCAGTACCCACCAGCTCCACCACCACCCCCGGGTTCTTATCCTCCGCCCCCTCACCCTTATCCTGCGCAACCCCCAAATCACGCCCACCACTTCCCTCCTCCCCCTCCCCCTCCTCCTCATCAATCTCGCCCTCACCTGCCTCCCCCTCCGCCTCGCCCTCCTCCACCTCATTCTTATCAGCACGCCCAGGCATTCCCTAAACTCTCTCTCTCTCTCTCTCTCTCTCTCTCTCTCTCTCTCTCTATATATATATATATGTATATCAGTACATGTATATGTATGCATGTGCACCTGATGTTGATAAATTGATTTTTGGGTGCATTGAACTCGTTGTTTATCCATGAATCTTGATGTGAGGGTTAACATTGAGACTTGTTCTTCTTTTGATTAAAACAATCACTGTATCTGTATTTGGGGTAAAAGTTGTAATGCTGATGTTCTAAAGCAAAGCATAACCCTTTGCAGGAGTGGGGAGCTGCTCCTCCGAGTTGGCCGAATTACGCAGGTGAGTTCTCTCCGCATCACATTTCATGTAAACCACAACTTTATTTGTTGAATTCATTTGCAGTAAAACACTATGTTCCCCGTTATATCTTTGTTGTCCACTTAATCTGTTCGGTGGAATTAGTTCCTTTGTGAAGTAAAACAAACTCGAGGTCCTATTTGTTGAACTATCCAATTGCTTATTTGATCTAGTGTAAAGGTAAAATGCTGCTAGGAATAAGATTTTCTGCTTTTTGCGGGTTAATGGCAATGAATTAAATTTGATTGTTTTATGTAATGGTAGCCCCAAATAATCAAGATTGGGAAGCAAAGGCTAAGGCGTGGGCAGATGCCAGAACGGCAATGGAGACTCAACATCAACAGGTGCAGTTTCCACCGGCGGGGGGATTAGAAGAACAGAGTCATTATCAGGAGCAGAATCCCCACAACGGTGACCCGCACTATTCTGGTAGTCACCATCAGTCATTTTCTGCATCTAGCTATCAACAGGTTCCAGTTTCAGGTGCTCCAACACACTACCCACCGGGAATTCATTCCCAGGAGACTTCATCAATCGGCTCTGAACTTTCTTATGCTCATCACGCTGTTAGAGATGGAACGCCAGCTGGGGACTCAAATGCTCTGTTTCACCGTCAAGGAATCTTATCTACAAGTCCATCTGTCCATCAGCAGGAGGTACCTTATAGTTATTCTTCTGTTACAGGTAATAATTCAAATGGTATTGGCTTTGCATGTGAAGCTTGTGTTCCACAACTGCTGTTATGGAACTCAATTTTACTCCTTAGTTCGACATTCTGGATTTTTTCAATTATACCAAATATAGGGCCTTCCATACGGATCATTAAAGTATCTTGACAATCTTAATTGGACATTGCTTCTTTCGGCTGTGATTATTTCAACCAAATTAATCTTGATATAAGTAGGTGGTTGATATTAACTGGTTAAGTGGCTCTCCTTCTTCTCATTTTTGTCTCATTTTTGTTTTGTTTTGTTTGAGATAGCTGTTCTCATTCATTAGTTATCTATTTCGAATGGATGCTCAGTTCTTTTTCGCAATCCTAATACCATTTTTTGCAGTTGGTTATGAGATGTAATGCAATGAAATGCATAAACTTGACACTCGTTCTGCAGATGTAGACCTCCATCTGGATTTTTTTAAATTTTAATTATAAGTTTATAACAATGAGAATGAGAGTATATTATTCCAAACTCCCTTACAAGAAGTGAATTCATGCAATAATTATAACAATGGATTTTTTATTATGACTACGAATTGATAGAATATAATAAAGCTTGTTATGGGTGAATCCATGCAAGCCTTAGAAATTTACGAATTTCACACGTTGGTTAAGCAAGAAGTGGGGTGAGACCCACGTTAGTCGTGGAGTGTTGGAGTATAAAACATTTGTTTGCAAACATCCTAACAACTTAGTTTTTTGGGAATAGTTGTAAATTAAATTTCTTTTAATTGCAAGAGACACCTTAGCAAGCAATTGGTGCAAAGTTCAAAGGGGGTTAGAGTAATTGACTCATACCCAATCAGATATGCTGATTTTGTTACTCCGCCAATTAAATTATCTTTTTTTTTTTCTTTTTTTTTTTTTAAAGCTGAAGGGGTCGTACCATGCACACAAAGAATACATTTTCCATTTGATTGAGTGGCGACCATCTCCATTAAAAGAGCAATATTAATTGTCAAGAACTCTATCTTCCCTGTACAGATGCTCCGAGTTGGGTTCATGGAAATATAAATGGGTTTTTGGAAATAATATGCCTATGCAGAGATTAGAAAGTGAATAAGTACCCAGCTCTAATACTTGTAGTTGAAATGGAATATTTAGAGTCTGGTTACATCTCTGTTCTCAGATTTACATCGGATTTTTATGGTCCATGTAGAGCTTTGCTTGTATAACTGGAATGATCCAATTCCTAGTAGCGAATTTGTACCCTTATTTGTGCCAAGGATATTTCCCCTAAAAAGCCTTTTGATTTGCTGTTTGACTATTTACTTGAATGGCAGGCAGTGAAGGGACTGCAGCTCAAGAAGGACAACATCAAATGCAGCCATCGCAGCCCTTTCCTTTTGCCTATGGCAGTCAGTCTGCTGATCCAACAACCAATCTTGCTGACCAGCCTTTAGAATTTGCACCTGGGTTTAGCTCTGATCATGGTCTACACATGCAGTCCAGCTATACTTATCATGATTCACATGGAACTATAAGAGGTGTCGACCCAGCAACCACAGCACCCTCCGTGAATACCTGGCCTAGTTCTGTTGCACCTGGTGTAGGTTATCCTCATAATGTTCCAGTTCCATCAGGACTACAGGTGTTAATTCTGGTGTCATGTCATCTTCGGTTCTAAGTCCTTTGTATGAATGTGTGCTGACATTTGTTTAATTCTGCAGCATGATCCCTCCAATGCAATACCATCTCCTGTTCCTGGCCATTCTCCACATTCGTTTGGAAGTTTCCCATCTGCTGCAATGCCCTTTGCTCTCACTGCAGGAACCACAGTTCACCCTACTGCAGCCTTCCCTGGTGATGCATATGGAGTTTCTACAGTTACTGAGCGCTCCAAAAAGGTAAACTATGCCATTGTTAACATATGTTTATACTTGATGGTGAGTTACATGATTGTTATTAAATCTGTTCTACTGAAATTTCTGCCAGGCTCCAGTGCCTAGTTGGCTTAGAGACGAAATTAAGAAAGCAGTCATCACAAGTTCTTCTATGGACCATCCTAAGGAGGAAACTCAATCTTTTGAGGATGAAGGTTTTGATAGATCTTTTGGGAAAGGTGATCAAGCAGACAGCAAGAGCATCGATTCTTCAAGACCAACAGAAGAAGAGGATGATGAGGTTTTGTTCTATCACCTGAAGATGATTCATTTTGCATCTGACTCGCCTCTAGTGAACTGCACTTTCTATAAAATTGCATTTTTTTTTGTCCATATATTCACCTCATAATAATAGGTATTTCATGGATTTCATTTTCACTGGGGGATCGACAGGCGATATCTTTTTGTTTTGTAGGATCAAGTGGAAGCTGCTAGGACTGCAGCAATTAACCAAGAAATAAAGCGTATCCTAACTGAAGTTTTCTTGAAGGTTGTAGTGTTCAGGAGTGTGGATTGCCTTATTTAACTCCATTATACTGTATCTTTAACTTCTATGTTTCTATACAGGTTACTGATGAGCTGTTTGATGAAATTGCTACAAAAGTTCTTACTGAAGATGACCTGACAGTTGAAGGTAACTGTACCATAATTGCTCCTTAGATTTGTGCTTATAGTATTTACATCATGTTTGTTTAGTCTAGCACTCTTTCTTTGTATTTTTTTGATAACAAAGAAGGAAATAATTTAATCAATTGTGTCATTTGGTACAGTGGAACAGAGCACACTCATTTCAAACCATAAGGTATTGCCATCTCCGCCAGCAGTTACAACTCCCAAGGTTTCTGCAAAAGTTCTAATTGCAGCCAAGTCTAAGGAATATGAGATTGGAGATGTAAAATCCAGTTCTACTTTACCTGGTGATGTATTGGGTCTTGCAAATTATGCTACAGACGACGAAGATGGAGATAGTGATATTCAGAGTTCTGGTGTGCCAAATTCTGGGACAGATGCTAAGCTTCAGCAGTCAACTGTCAGAACGCCTTCAAATGATAGGCATGATGCCACTGTAAATGACCGTTCTTCTGTAGAGCTTCAAAAGCATGGTAAAAGTCAGACAATTTTGGAGAGTGGACGGGGCAAAACCAGTTCACTTGAGTCTAATAATAGAAACAAGAATGATGATAGTAATGGTGATAGAATTTTGCCAGATGGAGCTACTGCCTCTAGGTTGAAGGATACTGTAGGGATATTCAAACCTGAACTACCTAAAGAAACTGTCAATGTGAAAAACACATCAAAAGATGACCCAAAAGTTATGGAGTCCAGGATGAAACCTGATAAGCATGATCGAGATGAGAATAAAAAGAGTTCTGTGAAAGATATCAATAAGGAGATAGAAAGTGGTAAGCTTAGGACAGATGAGAAGGGTGATGAGAATCGTAAGGGATATTATCCGAGAAAGGAAAGGACAGATGATCGGAATGGCTCAAAAGAAAAGGTGAAAGAGCAAAGTGTTAAGGAATCTGAGACAAGAAAAAGGTCTTCCCATGCTGATGCCAAGGAGGACAGAAGAGAAACAGAGCGACTTCATAGGGCTAGTGCTAAAGAAGATAAGGACAGGAAAAGAGGACGGACAAAGGAAAAGGAGGGTGATAGATCAAGACAAAAACATTCTACTGACTCAAGCAGGCACAAGAGAAGCCGCTCCTCTTCTGTTGGCAGTAGAGGAAGAAACAGCAAGGATGATTCAAGCGATGAAGCTTCTGATGATTCTAAAAGGTTCTTCATTGTGGTCATCTGACTATATCCTTTTCAGTTCAACTTATATTACACTGTGATTCATATAATATAATGTGGCAGGAAGCGCCATTCAAGGAGATGTAACTTATCACCATCACCCGTCAGGTCTAGGAGGAGGTACCATTTATCAGTAATTTTTTTTTTTTTCATTTTTTCTTCTCTGCTGCATTATAAGGTTCATCCCAATGAGTTTTACAAAGCTCCGGTAAATCGAAATTGATAATATGTTTTGGACTGTTGTCCTCTTATATCAAAGTTTTATACAGAGAATTCAAAATAAACTAAAGGTGATGTCATTAGCAGGTTAATGCAAAAGGTAAAAGATACAAAATGAACTGATTTTAAATATGTTTATCTGAGGTTCTTTTGTGGCTCCAATGTGACTGTTGCGCGAGATTTGAACTTTTTTGTGATGGTTCATGTTTTATACTTTGCAGTAAATCAGTGCATATTCTTTTCTCAATTACATTGCATTTGTCTTTTCCCTTTTTTTTTGTATTAGAATTTGTAAATCTTTCAGCTTTCTCTTTCCTTTTGTGAATGATTTTACTGCCTTAACATTTTGAGGTTACGAAATGTCGGGTATAATATGTTTAGCTCCTTATTTTGAATTGATTCACAAGATCAGAAATAAAAACTAAAATTCGGGATGAAGAGTGAAAAGGTATACATGGTGCCATTGTTTGTATATTGTCAAGTAACCGTGTTGAAATTGATTTCATTTGGATATTGGTGTTTGCCTATATGAATAGAGATCAATCATCTGGATCTTGGTAACCTTGTATGCAATGCTGCAGCAAAAACATAATTGTGGTGGGGGGTGGTGGTTTATCCTGGATCTCACTGTATGTTGTCTTTGTCGGTTTTACCATTTGGAACTTCTTTTATGTCTAGTTTAAGTTGACATGTAGTAATGTGCAGAGAAAAGCTTAAACCTTTTGTTTTCTCAACCCTTTTGAGAATTATGACTTGCTCATATATGTTCTTTAAATAGTCATCAGAAGCCAAAAAATATGTTCTAATGGGTCACCTCTTATCAAGTATGACTCTGCAAAAGGCTGAGCATTTCTCTTCTGAACCATGCATGTTTAATTCACCAAATAAGTATCATGGATGTTTTCGTTTCTAGACAAGTTTCGCGGTCTCCACATAGCAAGCATTCTCAGCGCAGGCATTCTCCTTATTCTTCTCTTGAGACGAGCAGGTATGTTGCCATGAAATCGTTGTTGTGTATTGTTTTTCAGACATATACCGCTGTCAATAAGCAACTACTCAGGTGATATTGCCAGGCATCCGCTTCTACAACTCTAATCGCTCTCTGGTCTGTTTTAACTATACTAATTAATATACAGGGGAAGAAGGTCAAGATCCAGATCACCTGTGCGGCGGCAGAGATGATTGGAGGAAGGATCCTATAGCCATAGAGAGCCAGAGTAATGTCCATTACTAGTCTGAATGTCAGATAAGTGCTGGAACTGAGTTTCGGAACAAAGCCAGTGCACCGTATGCAGCTACTGCAGTCGAGTGCTGCTCCAAATATGAAATCGGTGTACATTGTTGGATGTTCCATTAAGTCCCTAGGATAATGGCAGTATGGCACGGCATGCACGACGGCTTGAATCTGGCCGCTGGTGGTGTATGAGCTGATGGTGCTCTTGTAGGAATTATAATCCAGTTTTGTGGCATCACGATTTATAGTTGCAGAGTCTTGTGACCCAACATAATTTGTCTTGCTCCAATGTTCCTACAGTGTTTGTTCATATCAACATCGCTGATTTCCCCCCCTTGGTTTGTGTCTAAAGGATCAGAAATATGATGTCTATTTATTATTCTACCCAGATGATGATGTGTAATCTTTTTTTTTTTTTTTTTTTTTTTTTTCTGAAGAAAATAAATTCATTTTTCAAAACGTTTAAAGAAAATCAATTAAATTGGAGACCTTCTAGTCATATTCATATGTATCTCGTCGGTGATGATCTTTGGTTTAATTGATTTTTGTCAAGATAATTTGAAGTGACGATTTAAAAAGGGAACAGATTTAATTATGACATGTACGCATTTTATTTTATTTTGATAAGACGATAGCATTAGTGGTTAAATGTTAGATTATGACTTATTTTAATAAAACGATAGCATTAGTAGTTAAATGTTAGATTATGACGCCAACAAGGAATTGCAAAGGCATAATTTCTTTCTACGATAAATATTTGTTAATTACAATTGGGTGGAGACGTCAATGAATATTATCCAAAAATGAAATGAAGCGAAACGACACTGCAGGCATTGGGCATGGTATCGTTGACTGTTATGAGTTCAAGATTGACTCTTATGAGTTCAAGATTCAAAGAAGCACATCGGGAGATTTTTTTGTATGATCAGAACACAGAGTGGTAGATCACGTGTCATTTTATAAATAGTGGGATATGTGTGTGTTGACCCTAAAAACTACCAAGCCTACGTGGCGCGCAGACCGAGTAATTAGTGAGCTAACTACGTCATTCGGTTGTGTGCGGGGTGTGCCAACTCGTCGGCTGAGGAGTAAAATATGTTGATGTTGCGTTGAGCGCCCGGCTGACTTCTGCGTCTTGCAATTGCGGCCGAGGAAGGAACACGTCTCGGCCTTTGGGTTCTAGAGCCTGAAGACAAGGCTGCTAATTTTGCGAAGTTCAAATATCAAATTCGGCTTTCAATGTGCCGAATGTCGTAACCTGGTAACACCTCACTTCGCCGAGAAGGCTGATGAGATGACCTCTGCCAATAAGGATTCGAAAATCCTTCTCGACCGAGACTTGGATAGGTAACCAGTCGGCCCCTTTGCAGTGCTATTTATCCAAACTGAAGGTGCTCTGTGGTCGGCTGATTCTACGGCGATAATGCTGTTTATCCAAACTGAAGGTATCACCGGTTGCCTTCACAGTGCTGTTTATCCAAACTGATGGTGTGTTGGCGAGAAAAGGGAGAATAATAGAGTTCTCAAGGTTGCTGAGAGGTTTCGCATAGAGCGAGGGTTTGCGCATGGCAGATTTGTGTGTTGAATTGGAGAGGTCTTGAATGATGCACCAAGTCTTGTATTTATAGCAATGATCCTACTCGTGGCCGAATAAGAGATGTACTCGAACTAAAACTCCTTATCCTAATCTGATAACGACTCGGCCAATCCTAATCCCAACGGGTTTCTGAATCAAGCTTCATATTACGCCAGATTCATTCCCGAATCCTAAGTGCCTTTAACTTTGAAATCCCCATGTCGTACCAAGATTCAACCTCTTCATTCTTATATGAACAAATCCTTCTTGTATTAGGACTCGGCTGACCTGATTGAGTGTTATATGGCAGATTATAGTCGGTCACTTCATTTCCCCTGTTCGAAGAAGGAATTAGATGCGTTTCTCAGAGTCCTTGATTGTAGTTTCAAAGTCGCGTTCAATTGCCTTCTTTCCCTGAATTAATTCGGTCATAATGGCAGGGGTTTGCCGATCGTCTTCATTGTCGGTCACTTTTTTCGGCTGCCATTTAATAGCCAAAGTAGCCTGCGCAGCTTATCGGCAGGCCATGCAGTCTATCTGTTGGCGTCGACACTTCTGGGATTTGGATAATACGGTATAGACGTCGGTAGGGGAATTGTAACTATACCATCATTGGTCGCTTGGCTCGGGTGGCTTGAACGTTTTTTGATTTGCTGACAAACTCGCGCTGCTGGAATTACGCGAGTAGTAATCTTTGTTGTAGAATGGCGTGTCAAAATCAAGCGTCGTCTGGCTGAGGCTGGACCGTCTATTCGCACTTGAGGACCAAGCTTATCAAAGACCTTCTGACGCTGGCCCGCGCCGAGCCCTTTTGAGGGTGGCGTCGCGACCGTGGATGAAGATTGTGGTGTCGTAGCCTGAGGTGGTTTTTCCTTTGGCTTAACCAAGATAACATCTGCTTCACACTGGCTGCACAGCACCATTGGCCCATCTACTTTGTCTGCGCTGGAGTTGGACATATGTTCGACGATCGCCGGTCCCGAAAACTCTATAGGGGGGTCGTTCGAAAATAAATCAACTTTAAGTCGTGGCCGAGAATTCTGCTTTGGGACATGTTATGTTGGAATGAACTCGGCCCTTCCTTTCCCTTTGTTTCCGAGCAAGTGAGCATCCACCATGCCGACTATTGCCGAAGGGAAGGGATCGGCGTTGACTACCATTTGTTTCTTGGGGAATTTGAGTTTTTCTTTATCAATCCAGCTCTAAATAGCATCACGAAACACGACACAATTGTTGGTCGTGTGCTTATTCGAGTTGTGATATTTGCAATACGTCTTGCCTTTCAACTCTTCAGCCTTAGGGATGTTATGTCATGGCCGAAGCTGATGTTCTTCGCAAGCAACAACTGGTCGAAAATTGCATCGGCCATAGTGATGTCGAAAGTATAAACCTTTAATGCTTTAATTGTAGCTTCTTCATGGGCCGAACGAGTTTTGACATATTTGAGATTAAGGTGAGTCAATGCCTTACATATATATGGCTTATCGATTACGATCTCGCCCGCGTCCACACTGACGTACTGGGAATCCTTGCTTTCGGCCGACGCGTAGCTGACCGTGGGATTCTTGTAAATCGTTCATCTGGGTGGGGACTTTGAAATCTTTTCTTCTCGGAGCAAATAGTCATATTGCTCGACATGCTGAGCTAGCTTGACATGCTGAGCTAGCTTGTACATGTCTCGGAAGTTTGCCCCCAGAAATTTCATTTTGTACTCTACATCTAAACCATTCAAAACGAGCCTAACAAATTCAACTTCAGGGAGAGGTACTCGGCACCAATTTCTGGCCGACTTAAATCTTTTAAGATAGTTTATTGGTGACTCATCAGATGCTTGAGCCATCCTGGCTAATGAAGATACTGACATTTCCATCCCCGGCCGATAGAATTGCTCATGAAATTTTCCGACCATTTCCTCCCAACTTTGGATAGAGTTGGGTGTGAGGTTAATGTACCATGCAAATGTCGAGCCTGTCAGCGAGAAGTTAAATAGTCGTAGCTTGTGGAAATCATTATTAACATCCTTGCAATGCCCCGTGAACCGAGCTACATGCTTTAACGAGGTTAAGGATGATTCTCCAGCCAAAAGGCTGAAATCTGGGATTTTGAAGCCTTTAGGATACTCAAACTTCTTCACGTAAGCCGGTATGGATGGATGAATTTCGGGAACTTCGGCCATTTTTTCAAAGTCAAATCGATCATCCTTTGAACCTCGACCATATCAACGGATGTCGTTTCCATTCTCTGGTCGAATCCATCTGATTTACTACTCGATCTTCCTTTCTTTTCCAAGTCAATTGTTTTGGGCCGAGCGGATGCTGGCTCGGCCTGTACTGTTGGTAAGGGGTTATTTCTTGGCGAAAAATACCGAGGAAGATCGGCGAATCCATGATCATGGCCCTTGCTGACCAGAACGTCTCGTATTTATGTTAATACGTTTGTTTGTCGGCTGATCAAATACTCGAATTGCCGAGTTTGCTCGTCGAGCTGTCGCCGAAAAAATGACCTGGTTGGTAGGTCAGAGGAATCACCGCCGTCCTCGTCACAATCCTCCACTATTCTTTCGACGAAGATGCCTTTTGTCACTTTGGTGAGGATCCCTGCATCACGTAGCGGTTCGTCGAGATTAACTTCCCTTTCTCAGCGTGTCGTGCTTGGTATTTCGGGCGTCGTGGCAGCACCATTCTGTGTCTGTGACAAGCCTTCTTGCCCTGGGTTCTGGGCTGTAAGATTAGCTGTTGACTTTTCCATAGCTGTTTTCTTCTTTACTGATCGTGTTTCAACGGGCATGAACTTTGTAGTTTTAGCACTTTGGTCCCACCGGGCGTGCCAAAATGTTGACCCAAAAAACTACCAAGCCTACGTGCCGTGCAGGCTGAGTAACTAATGAGCTAACTACATCATTCGGTTGTGTGCGGGGTGTGCAAACTCTTCGGCCGAGCTTGGCCAATGAGTAAAATATGTTGATGTTGCGTTGAGCACCCGGCTGACTTCTGCGTCTTGCGATTGCGGCCGAGGAAGGAACACGTCTCGACCTTTTGGTTTTAGAGCCTGAAGACAAGGCTACTAATTTTGTGAAGTTTAAATATCAAATTCGGCTTTCAATGTGCCGAATGTCGTAACTTGGTAACACCTCACTTCGCCGAGAAGGCTGGTGAGATGACATCTGCCAATAAGGATTCAAAAATCCTTCTCGACCGAGACTTGGATAGGTAACCAGTCAGCCCCTTCGCAGTGTTGTTTATCCAAACTGAAGATGCTCTGCAGTCGACTGATTCTACGACGATAGTGCTGTTTATCCAAACTGAAGGTATCACCGGTTGCCTTCACAGTGCTGTTTATTCAAACTGAAGGCGTGTTGGCGAGAAAGGGGAGAATAATAGAGTGCTCAAGGTTGTTGAGAGGTTTCGTGTAAAGCGAGGGTTTGCCCAGGGCAGATTTGTGTGTTGAATTGGAGAGGTCTTGAATGACGTACCAAGTCTTGTATTTATAGCAACGATCCTACCCCTGGCCGAATCAGAGATGTACTCGAACTAAAACTCCTTATCCTAATTTGATAACGATTCGGCCAATCCTAATCCCAACGGGTTTTTGAATCAAGCTTCATACTACGCCAGATTCATTCCCAAATCTTAAGTGCCTTTAACTCTGAAATCCCCATGTCGTACCAGGACTCGGCCTCTTCATTCTTATTTGAACAAATCTTTCTTGTACTAGGACTCGGCTGACCTGATTGAGTGTCCTATGACAGATTATCTGGCCCACAAAACCTCTGGCAAAACCCTGGGTCGAGAACAATCCCGAACTCGGCCCAATAATATTATTTTGGACCCAAATGGTGTGTTGAAAAATTAATAACTTAAGAAATGAAATTTGTCACCACTTGTATAAAAACACGTGGCGTACTATTTAGGTCATAATAAAAAATTTCTCTATCAAATGAAGACAGAGAACGGAATCTGAAGTGCGGAAGACGACAAGTCGTAAAACTCACATGGATCCCGCACGGCCTTCGTCCTTGGTGCGAGCAAAGCTGCTGCCTGCCTGGTGCGTTCGTTACTCTCCCTCCTCTCCTCTCCTCTCCTCTCTCTCTTTCTCTCTCTCTCTCTCTCTCTCTCTCTCTCTACATTTATGTTCAGCTCAGTTCACGATTCGATTTCATACAAGCAAAACAAAATCTTCATTTTCTTACGTCGTTGTCGACAACTCCACGTCAAATGAAGATCACCAACTCCCCTGCTTCTAACAATCTTTTGTTTCTCTCTGCCAATGTTCCACAAACAAGAAGACAAAATCTTGTTTTTGTTCTTGGGTTTTGCAGGCATTTAAGGTGGGAGTATGGAGTTCATGGTCAATTTGGCTAACTGGGACCGGAAACAAATGTGACTGTCCATTTCTTGGACAGAGATCTCTTCCCAAATGGCGCGTATCTTGACCTGTGGCAGAGGAAAAACGTGAGAAATACCAGTGCGAAGCGGGGTTGTTTGGTTCTCCATAACAACTGGATCATCGGAAGACCGAAGAAGTTGGGAAGGCAGGTTTCTTCAGGCCTATGGGAATATGATACCAGCACAAGGATGTGTCGGCACGAGTTCAAACTAGTAAACAAAATTTGAGTCCTAATTGGTGGTTTATTATATTCATTAGCATCCGCTTTGGTTTTCACATCCGACAGTGACAACGAATTGTTCCTTCCTGATGTTTGCAACTATGACAGCCTTGGTTTCATCACAGCTTCCTGTGGAAGAGAATATTATATGAAGGAAAGCCGGCCAAGAAAAACCAGGAACTATGCGGTGTGGTCAATGCTCAATAATATCAAGGCAATAGAATGCTCGCACTTCCCACCAATGGAGTATGCTGAAGGGTTTCGATCAGGCTACTTCTAACTGAGGCTATGCTGAAGCGGTGCATCCAGTTGTTAGGCCTAGCCCGGAATCCTGATGGTGGATCTAAACGAAACAAGCAGTTGACAGGACCTTTCGTGGATGATAGATCCGAAGTAAAGGAAGTAGATGCTGCTTGGCGCTCGAAGGATGTATTTGTGAGGATAGTTCATGCACGCGGTCGAGAGGAGCTGTACCAGAATGTAGTTCCTGCATCTCAGGTGATGGAAAAGTTTCCTGCTATGTGTGTCACCCGCCCAGAAGTGTTCAAAAATCTGCAGGAGGCCCTTTTACGGCCAGAGGAGAGTCTGTTGGTTGGTCAGAAGTATTATATGATACCATCTACGACAGCACGCAAAATTAAGAAAAAACACCAAAAGAAATTGATGGCCAAAGAAGCTGCTGAACGCAAAGAGGAGGCTCCGAATGGGAAGATCACCGTGGATTCAGGACGTTCCGACACAGATGATTCTGTTTGCTCCGCTAAAGAATATTATGGCTCCAAAGAAAGATGGTCAAAATGCAAACGGAGAAAAAATTTCAGGGGAAAGAAGCCTTTCGTTCCCCCACTCCCGTGGACAAGCTCATGTAGAGGAATAAATTGGGAGCCAAGTCTCAGTTCTGTGCAAGAGCTTTCTCCGTGACTTTCTGTGTGCTGTTAACCTGGTGTTCGGATTCTGGTACGTGGTTGTATTGCTACTGCAAGTATGTCGTCGGTTCCATGAAAACTCTGACACTATGTTTGGATGAATAAATTTAAGATTACTAAGGAATTTTGAAATGACGGGATTTTATTTTATAGAATTTGTGAATTTTCTTGTTTGGTTAACCTAAAAAAACAATAGAATTGAATACGGAATTTGTTATTTTTAAGATCTCAATCATAGAAATTGAAAAATGACACCTATTTACATGGAATTTAAACTTGAGAATTAAATGTCTCAAATTCCAATTTTTTTTCCACACGGAAATTCTAAATTTCTATGTTTATGAATCCAAACATGAGAATTGATGCATGTCAATTTATAAATTCTAACTTTTACCTAAATTCCAAGTTTATTTCCCTCATCCAAACATAGTATGTATTGAAAAATTTAAACACCGTAATAAGTTATGTACCGTTTTTCCAGCAAAATATTCTATTTTCTAGGTCAGATCACTCGTGTACGATAATTATAGCAGTTTCTTTGAACAACTTTCCACTGTCAGATTTGCCGAAATACTGATTTTTCCCAGGAAATAGAAGATCACTTTTGTCATAAGAGCTTTTGTATAGGTAGATTCTGCCACAAAAAAAACATACATGTATTTAACAGCTCTCTAAAGAAATGCCCGATGAAGGAACTTCGAGAAGAAAAAGGCTTTGAGAACAAGCAGGATCATTAGTTCGACAAATCAAATTCGGATAAAAAGTGATTGTTTTCTTAATTAATAACTTACATCAGGTTTCATCACTTCAATCTTCGAATGTAGTCTCACAAAATATAAGATAAAAGCTTGGTAAAGATCCATGTGTATAAAACCGAAAAGAAAGCACCAGCAGGAATTGTCACAACCCAAGAAGTCACAATTTCCCTCACAGTTTCTGCTCTAACACTATTGAGCCCCCTTGCAAATCCCACCCCCATGACTGCACCCACCAGAGTATGTGTGGCGGAGATGGGCAGTCCCAGCTTTGACGCAAACAGAACCACCAAGGCTCCTGCAAACTCAGCCGCAAATCCTCTTGTAGGTGTCAGTTATGTAATCTTTTTCCCAATGGTTGCTATCACCCTAAACCCCCACATTGTGATACCTGCTACAATTCCGAACCCTCCCCATGCTAGAACATCAGTTGGAATAACAATCTCTGCTCCACTAGCGCCGCCATGAAGAATAGATAATGCACCAGCCAAAGGACCTATTGCGTTGGAGACATCATTCCCGCAGTGAGCAAATGACATGAAGCATGCTGAGAGGACTTGCATGTATCTGAAAACCCCATATACTATTTCCAACTGTGTACCGGTTGGACCTGCAATGTCAGTGAGAACTCCGATATTTTTTTGCTGGATGGTACCCTCCGTTTGCTCTGCTTCCGACAACATGGCCTTGACAAGGAGATGACCTAGCTGCCTGTGGATAATTCTGTACACGAGGACCGCACCCGCAACTCCACAGGCTAGAGCCTTGGCCAGAGCCAAAGGCAAGCTTTTCCCGAGAGGAAAGACTGCGAATGAGATTCCAGTTACGCTGACTAGTACAGCAATTGGTGCTGCTGCAGCTGCGGCTTGTCCCGGATTTGGAGCGCTGTACACATCCTGAAGGGAATTAAGAAGAAGAAGGGTTGTAAGAAGTCAGAACTAAGTGTATCCAAATCAAAGTTGAAGAAAACTGAGTAGAAGTGACGATTTCTCCTTGCATTGTGTCCTTCATTAAAACAAGACGTCCTGCACAGAGTCGGACTACAATAAGATCGATTAAAGGTTACAAGTGCAACAAATATTGGTGAGCTCAATTTCTGATATGGTATCGGAATTCATAAGTCAACGGCATACCCATATATGATAAAAGGCAGAGGATCATTTGACAGTTGCATCTCCAAGGAAGTAGAACATACCCTACGAATGCATTTGTACACAAGAAAGGACACCAGTGCTCCCATGAACGGAGAGATCACCCACGACGAAGTCACCCTTGCCAACGAACTCCAGAAGACAGCACCTGGACCGCCATAGACAAGCCCGAATCCGACCATGGATCCAACTATACAGTGCGTTGTCGAGACCGGCCAGCCATAATATGATGCAACCTGACTAGCAGAAAACAATTACTCATGGATGGAAGAAAGAACTTGGCAATGTAGCATATAAAACCTTATGAAACGAATAATAAATCATATCATATCAACTTATAAACTTATGAATACTAATTATTTGAATTTCATGTCTCCCCAGAGGCTATAAGATTTGTACCAAGTCCGCAAAAGCTTCTTGTTACTATCTCCCCCTTTGTCTCATGGGAATTTTAGTAATTTAATCCCATAAGTTGGGAAACCAAAAGGAGGAATTTTGAAAACAATGAAGACACCAACATGCTATGATGCTAACTTCAAAAGTACTAATACTCTATTAGGGAAAATTTAGCAACTCCCTTAAGATCAGTCGACTATGTGGTTCTATTTATTTTATTTCAAATATCGAGTTTCTTCTCATGCAATGATGCAATGCATGTGAGTAAATTTTTAGGGCATATACGTCCACAAAATGTTTTTACTTGGTGAATTAATAATTATTTGAAAATTTGATAATCGAGTTATGACAAACAAATTCAGAAGAATCGTAAACTTATACATTTGCAGTAGTTCAAAACTAACGTCGAGGGTAAATTGACACGAATTAAAAGTATAGTGAGGCTGAAACTAAATTGATACTTTAGGCAACACGAACTATCATTTAGAGGCATTAGCCTTAATTTGCATTAGGGAAATTTTATTCAGACCCATTTATCTTTTTTTTTACATCTAACTTATCTTTTTTTGTCTTGAAATTCCAAAAGTGCCCAACAATTCTCTTTTTACACCCATAATGAAAAAGAACAAAAAATAAAATTACAACACTAAGAAATTCCAACCACCCCATCTCTTCAAACCCCAACCCCCCCCCCCCCCCCCCCCAAAAATTTCTACCCGTCCCCAAGACCATCTCCAACCGAAGGAGGGCCAGAGTGCTCGTTTTAGCCCTCTGGCCCTCCAAGAAATTAATATTTTAATGAACAGTGCAGGGCCATATTTCTTACCATCTCTAACTGAGGGCCATAGGGCTTGTTTTAGCCCTGTCACAAAAAAGGGTCTCCAACCGAGGGCCAAACATAATTTATTATTTAAATTTAAAAACTACAACAACTTAAATTTAAAAACAACAACTTAAATTTAAAAACTACAACTTAAATTTAAAAACTACAAATTAAATTTAAAAACTACATGAGACACTATAGGATGATACGTTCCCGTGCCACAAACAAGTACCTACAACATGATCTTGTTGCACATCTTTGGGCCAATAGAAGCATGGAGTAGGCGTTTAAGTTTTATGTTGTTAAATGTTTTTAAAAATGTTGTTTAAGTTTCATGTAAATAGAATATAAAAATTTTGTAAAAAAAAAAAAAACTGTAAAAAAAAAAAAAAAAAAAAATTAACGGCTAGCTGACGTCACCTTGAGGTAAGCTAGTTACCGTTGAGTTTGAAATTGTGGCCTGGCCCGGGGCCTGCCGGTTAGCCCTTTGGCCCTTTTTTGTCCAGTGGGGCCCACGAGCCCTTTGGTCTGGCCCTCTGTTGGAGACGGTTTTCGGTCCTCTGGCCCTCTGGACCCTTCGGTTGGAGATGGTCTAACCCCTCACCATCACCTCTCCAACCACCCACAATGAAGACCCTAAAGATCTTAGCCATCACTCACTCTAACTTGTCGTTCAAGGACTGGACAGTTAGATTACTCAGGAACTTTATCATTCACTCTAATTTGTCGCAAAAGAAGAACTTTGAGGGACTTGAAACTAGGAGTATGTCTACAAGAGTGTAGACTTGGATTGTCAAAACTCATCAAGTTCTCCCATGAATAATGCAAGAACTACTCCAACATAGACCTTTTATTTGCACTGATACTAATACATAATAGCTTGCGGGCAAGTGCATATCGTTGGAAGCAAAACCATCAGCGAAAAACTTCAACTCAAGTGTTTGAACTCTCTTTTCTAATGCAAACTGAATCCATCTATCAATGGAACTTGCATTGCAAAAACCTAGAAAGAAGCAAGCCTTGAGTCGTTCTCCGTTCGGGTCTTTATGTTGCGCCAACACATGATTCACCCATTTGGCGTATCTAAAGCTTAGCTGGCATAGAAGTTAATGGGATCGAAGTTGAGAGTTATGGTAAACGCCCAGAGATACCACCATCACCTAGAAAGAATAATTGTAGCTGCTGCATGCTTGAACGGCAAGAGAGCCAATATATTTATAAGAAAGATTGGAAAGGGGTAGTGATGGTTAGATATTTTGGGTTTTCACTGTGGACGATAGGGAATGTGGCAGTGGGGGGTTGGGGAAGGGTAGAAATTGAGAGTGGTTAGGATTTGGAGAGATAGGGTGGCCGGAGTTTTCTAGTGCTTGAATTTTATTTTTATTTTTTTGTTCTTTTGCATTTTTGGGTGTAAAGAGAGAATTCTTGAACATATTTGGAATTTCAAAATAAAAAATAATAAGTTGAGTGTAGAAAGAAGATAAATGGGTCTAAATAAAATTTCTCTTTGCATTACCATGCACTTTTGGACACTGTTCTAAAAATCGGCCTAGAAGCTGGGCGGTGGAGCCCCGCCCCGAATTTGGGCAAGGTGTTTGGAAAAATCAGCTGGAAGCTAGGCAGCAGCCTAGGTGGCCCTAGGCGGAGAGCTAGGCGGCACGTAGGCGGTCCTAGGCGGTTTTATATATATATATATATATATATATTTTTTATTAATTGTGTGTTTTTTCTTTTTAGGTTTCATGATGGTATACTTATGGAAATGGTGTACCTAATTTG
The DNA here is from genome assembly GCA_024362995.1 of Heteromeles arbutifolia. Taxonomy (NCBI): domain Eukaryota; kingdom Viridiplantae; phylum Streptophyta; class Magnoliopsida; order Rosales; family Rosaceae; genus Heteromeles; species Heteromeles arbutifolia. Next base: position 31,210,882 of record JANCRC010000006.1, read on the forward strand.
TAAATGATGGATTTACTACAAGTTCATCCAATAATGAAATGAATTGTAGCACTTTTGAGGGGATACATACAAAGAAAAGAAATAAATTAGATACAACAAGGTTAAATAATTTAGTCTATGTCTAATCCAATGCAAGGATCATGATTCATGAACAAGAAGAATTTAGTCTATCATCCAAATCCTCCTCATTATGATTATATGCTTACTGTTTTTTAAATATTGAACTTTTTGGATGTATATAATTTGTATATTCTTCTACTTCCATTTTTGCATTTTATCATTCTTTTATTATCCATACAAGTATAGTTTTTTTTTTTAAAGGTGTAAATAGGCATTTATTTATAAGATATATAATAAATTTACATAAATTCGCCTAGCCTGCCTAGCCGCCTAGCCCCTGCCCGTCGCCCGACTAGCGCCTAACGATTTTTTGAACCTTGCTTTTGGATGCTGAATTGAAATTCCAATAAAATATCACGCAATCAATTAGGATATATAGAATTAATCTATAAAACGAAAACATAGGAAGAACAGAAGTACACATGTAACCAAGTACCAGCAGCAGCAAGAGAAGCAAGCAACCCAGTAAAAAGCAGAGTATCCTTCCCCTGAAACACATTAGCCACAAGGATCCCCTTTTGCATTATGCTCGTCACGTGAGTCCCCATCAGAAACGCCCCTAAGAATTCCAAAACCGCCGCCGTCAGCACCGCTTGTTGCAATGACAGCGCTCCCGAGCCCACCGAAGTCCCCATGGCATTGGCCACGTCGTTGGCTCCGATGTTCCACGCCATGTAAAACCCGAAAAGCAGAGTAGCATAAGACAGCATCTTGGTCTTAACGGCCAGGCCTTGCCCCAGAGACTTCATGAAAAACGGAAGGCTTAAAGCCGCAAACGCAATGCTGATGGAAATGACGGAGGCGGTGCTGGAACATATGTGGAAGGCCTGGGCCATTCCCGGTGACTTGGTTTGTTCCCCTGTTTATGCTATTTTGTGATGTTGTTCGGCTTTGACATCTTGGTTTTGTTCTTCGTTTTCACCTTCGACATCGGCGAAAGAGGATAAACTGGCAAAAAGGTGTGTGAGTTTGGAGGTGTTGAGCCTCAAAGTGGGGAGAAAAGACTTGGGTAATGGTGTTTGGGAGCTGAGAAAGTTTGTGACTATCTTGGGAAAGTGGGGTTCTGTTGGGAGGAAAATGGAGCGGTGCTTTGGGACGTAGAGGTGGGAATTATGGAGGAATGCTTTTGGTATGGAGGTGGTTCTTGCAGAAGATAAGCAGTAGGAATGAGTCATGTCTTAGGTGAAGAGAGGTGGCGGCGGCTGAGAGGTCGATGAGGAGGAGGAGGAGGAGGAAGATAAAGGGTGGAGAATCCAGAGGGAATTATTCAGGTGGATTCTTGGCATCCATGGATTTGGTAAGGGAGAGGAAGAGTATGCAACTGAGAAGTGTGCATTTTATGAACTGGATATAATAATTATTTTTTGTTTTAAATTTTCTTGGTGAGAAAGGGAGGTGGGAGTGGATTTGGCTGCTTCCTTTGTTCGGTTAACACACGTAGTGGTGGTGGTTCTAGAGGGACTTCCCACCTTTCAATCATATATTCTACTGGCCAAAACAGAGAATATACCAAGCACCATATCTAATATAATGATGATTTTTCTTGTAGAGAATGATTTATATAGAACGAGTTCACCGCTATCATAACGTTTTGTTTTAATAAAATAGTGACATGTATAAATTGCTCTCCTCTATATAATGTAACGAGACAAAGTGGTGGGGACTGGGGAACTTGATTAGCTACACAATTTTGTATACTTCGGAACGAGGAAGGGTTGAGTTACTATTCACTTAAGTAGTTATTGATATTCTATTTTCCCTAACTCAATGCCGCTAATATACACTATGGCCACGTTTGTTTTAGAATGATTGAATGGGATAATTCATTAGATTTCATATATGGTGAGCGAATAAATGAATGTCAACTTTTAAATTTTGTTCAAGTCGAAGTTAAAAGGAGGAGGCACATGTATGACCACTAGGTTCCAGCCATTTTAATAAGTTTGAAGATATAAAATTTCTCTCATGAACAAATCCATCTTTTATCTTCAGCTTGGATAAAATTTGAAAGTTTGTCTCAAGATCTTCCTTTAATGTACATTAGATATAGTAAGTTGTCCAATACAATCTCCTAGGCACCAATGATGGCTTTCAAAACATAATAATCTCAAACCCTAGGGTAGGGTTTGTCGATGCAAATTTCCGCCATCTTCAGTCTTGACGAAAATGCACCTGCAACTGAATGCACCTGCAAAACAATCAGCACCTTTGATCAGAGACCTAAGCCTCACGCACCCACGAGGTGGGGGGGGGGGTGGTTAGGTCAACGGATCTCCAATGCCTAAGTTAGTTTCTCTGTGAGAGTTGCTCTGTGAGAGTAAAGTGTTTAGGGCTTTCTTTAGGGTTGCAAAAAGCTCTCTAAAATTGGTAGAATATGGGGTATTTATAGGCTAGGGACCGGCCATATAGGGTTTAATGGAGAAATATTCTCTAATTATTCCCAAGATATTAAATAGGATATAATATCTTGAGATAATGGTGTAATTATCCTAATTTAAATAAATTAGGATTACTTACTTGATTGGAGTTATTCTTCAAGTAGGAATGTATTAAAGATAGGATTTGGGTAATTAAACCTTATCTTTAATTCCTTGCCAAGGGCAGGTGAGCTGTGGGTAGTTGTGTTCAGCTGCTGAGTCATTCAGGGATGTGAACTGCGAGTGGGAGCATCTGAGAAGCCTGCCCATTCATTGAGAGCAATCTTGTCTTTCTTGAATAAAAGTCTATGTGTCACCTCTAGAATTTTTGGGATTATATTTGGCTCCACAAATGCCCCCACACATACTGTGCTGCACGCATGGAAAAGGCAGTAGGTGTAGAAATCCCAAGTTGCTTGGGCTTGTAGAATTATTTCCCAATTTGAACTTGATCTTCTTTCTTGATTTGGAGATAGACTTCTTCTTCTAGGAAAAGGAAATCAATTACTCCCAATACTTATTTAATTCTGCCTTAAGCAGGGGTTTAAATAAATTTGGAGAGCAATTTTTATTCTAACAAGGAAGAGAAGCCAGATGATATTTTTTCTTCCCCCTCCCATAGCGTTCCTCTTTACTTGTCCTTGTGATTAATTGTTTCTCGTTCTTGTTCTTCTTCTCCGTGCTGCACCAAGGTAAGAAAAATTTGAATTTTCTTCTTCTTGAATTTTTTGGGGAGTCTCGGGACTTAAGAAATTGACTCGGTGGGTGCCAAGAGGGTTGATGACTCACGGCAGGGAGGCCGTGGGCTACTTGGTGGCATGGTGCGCTGGGTTGCAGAGAGAGAGATCGGCACGAGCCGGATCTCTCTGGTTGGTGCATTGAGCTCGGGCCCGCTGAAGGTTGAAGAAAATGAGGAGAGGCTGGCTCGGGCCGGTCCTCTTGCTGGTGCACGCGGTCTGGGCCATACGACCTGGACTTGCTTTTGGAGCGCGCTGGGTGCGGAAGAATGAGGGGAATAAGGCGTGGGTCTCCCCCCCATGCTGGACTGGGTTTCTTGTGAGAAAGAGAGAGGCTGGGTCCTGGGCTGTAGGGCCTGGGCCGAAAGAGAAGAGTGAGAGCCGTGGAGCCTGGCGCAAGGGCGCTGGGCTCATGGTCATTTCATTTTTGTTTTTATTCTCTACTCGCCAGCTGCCTTCTAAATATTTTTCCTTGTACTTTTTTGTAGAGACTTTGAGATGTCTTTTTTTTCGACCGCAAAAGTGACGAATATCTTCCACCTTTGTACTGTTAAGGTGGTTTTTCTGGCAATGTGGGTTACTTCAAGGCTGCGCATGTCAAGATTAATTTTGACGAGCTGTTTCAGGATTTTCTTGAGGTGTATAAGCATGCAATTCCGTCTTGGGTTCGTGTTAAGCGGGTGAAGGATAATAGTGGCCATGAACCATGTGGCGATGCCGCCTCTGCTAGGAAGAGAGCTATCAAATTCCATCCGTACTACTTTGTGTTGAGATTTACTTTTTGTGATAGTCCGTCCCTGATTTTACAATTGTATAAATTTTTAATAAGTGATTTTACTAAAATGCCCTTTGAGGCACGTGCATTGTTCGAGGTTAATCGTTGTGTCGTGCGACCTAAGTTTTGTTTTCTTGACACATTCTCATAGTACTCGTCGCTACGGACGCGTGGGATCAAGCGGTTCGTGATTTGGAGCTATATCGAAGAAGTTATTAACGTTTGAAGTTGGGGGCTAAAATGATAATTTAAATGTTTTGGAGAAATCTGGAATGCCACGTGGGCGGTCCAGATTTAATGATAAAATGGAATGGATGGCTGAGATGGAAAGATAAGAATAGAAAAGGAGGGTGATGGATGGGCACTGCCCAATCAGAAACAGAAGAAAGGAGAGAAAGAAGGGAGGAGAGAAGGAGGGGAGCGAAACGGGTTCCCCTTCGACCCGTGAACCAGGTCACTTGACCCGCTCGTATCTCCCTCGTCCGAACTCCGTTTTGGGTGATCTTGGTGTCCATGAAAAGCCCTTGACGAGCCCTACATCTTTGTAGTGTTAGAATTCCCAATTTCTTTCCCATTTTTCCAGTTCGAAGCCACAAACCCACGGGGGCATCCGGCGACTTTGGCTTCGAATCATCCAATCCCGAAGCAATTTCTTCCAATTAATACCACCCATGGCATCCTCTTGAGGTCTGGAACAAATCCCAAACAAGTTTGGAGGCGTCGGAGTTGCTTTGGAGGTCGAATTGGAGCACACCAAATTCTAGGGTTCTTACGGGTTTTGATGGAATTGGAGCCTTTCTTGACCGAATTGGACTTGGTCACAGGTATGAAAGTTGTTCTACTCTTTGAGATATTCAATTCTGCAAATTTTGGTAAATTTTGGAGAAAGTTGGATTTTCCGGCGAGCCTGGGCGGCCGACCGCCACCCAGGGCGGCGCGTGCGGCGGCGCGTGGCCAGTGAGCCGCCAATGCTATTTTTAGGCCATAATTCATGTCCTGAGTTCAGTTTTGATAATCGAATGACGTAGATTGATCAATTGAACCTAGTTTCATTACGATTCGGGGTTAGGTAAAAATATGAATCGACGATCCGACCGTTGGATCGTCACCAAACTTTGATACATGGTAGTACTTAATATTTGAAGAATGTGGAAACTTACGGATCGGGAATCTGACGTATGGATCTTCCCGAATTGGATTTGTAAGTTATAAAATAAAAGATTAATCGCCACATGGTTTTGGAAATTGGCGGAGATCCAACCGTTGGATCATAACGAAATTTTAGTATGTTGTCCTAGAAGCATAATGTGAATCTTGAGAATTTACGGATTGGAAATCTGAGTTGCAGATCTTCCGAATCGAACTGCATAGTGACGTGTTTTATATAAGTTATATATTATATCGATATGATTTCTGAGGCATGATTTGATGATTGTTCTAGGCGCCGATCGTCATGACGCCTTGATGGGTTGTGCTAGGGAGTTGTAGGGCGAACTCCAGGTGAGTGGGCTTTTGGTTTTTAGTATATATATATATATATATATATATATATATATATATATAATTGATTGATTTCCCAGAAATGCGTTTTAAAATGCTTTTATGAAACGAATGCCATGTCGAATGCCATAGATATATATATATATATATATATATATTTGTGTGATTATATATTGTTGCATCGCGGGCGCCAGGTAAGTCAGGTAAGTGTGTGTGTGTGTGTGATGTGATGATTGAGGTGATATCGATGAGATTGGTATATGGCTCATTACCTGCACATCGGGGTTGTGCATGCCTGAGGGCTTAGCTTTCACGTGATCGTTCACCTCCCGCACCGTACGCTCACCTTGGATCCAAGGCAGGTGCCAGCCTGTCGTACATACCACATTAGGTGGTTCCGACTCGTAGGTGACTTGCGATTCGTCGCCAGCCTTCACGTGATCGTAGCACAGAGCGTATTTACCCAGCTTGACGTACAGACCACATTAGGTGGTTCCGTCATGGGTGCAGGTTACTGATTATTGATTATTGACGATTGATTGAGAGATGGATTGAGGATTGATTGAGGAGCCATAGATTCAGCCGTACAGGTCACTAGAGGTGACTCCGGCTGATTGATATATCTATATATTGCCGGCATGATTTGAGTTGAGATATCACCTGATTATTTGATGGTATTTGGTATATGTTGATTATTGGTTATGGTTCATTCGGGCATGGCATTGCTTATTTGATGAGATTGATTGATTAATGGTTTTCTGTTTTAGTACGTATATATATTTTCTGGGAAGTATACTTGTTTTACAGAGAGGGGTTACAACTTTTATATCGAAGTGATTTTGATAAAACTTTGTTTTTGCCCACTCACGCTTTTTGTTTTGCGCCCCTCCAGGTTCTAGTAGCATAGTTTCTTTATCGACAAGGTCTCGTGGCATATCCCAGTTCAGGTGGCTACTTCTGAGGGTATGATCTTTACCCACACTACTGTACTTTACTTATGCTCTGACAAAGCGTGTGAAATGGGTCCATACCCACTCACAGCGCACTCTGTTAGTTAGGTACCTTTAGGTTTAAATTTATTCGTATTCTTCCATATCATCACTTTATGGCTTCGTCACCTTCCAGGTGATGGCCAGCACAGCTCGATTCGGAGTCCTAGTGGACATTCCGGGTCGGGGTGTGTCAGTTTGGTATCAGAGCATAAGTTGGGCAGTATTGTGCTCATCACACGCGTGATGTGAGCATTCTTGGTTTTCGTGTCTAATATTTGGATTATGCCACCTTGTCGATTTCGAGAAAATATGTTAGCTTCTCTAAGTTGTGGTAATTTGGTCGACTTGTTGACGTTTTAGAAGAGCATTTGATGAATGTCTTTGGAATTAAAGTGAAGAATTTTTTTAAGGATTGATGCAGAGGCAAGTGGATGGCATAAATTTGGGTTAACATATTATTGGATGTTATCAGATGCTTTACCAATCGATGTGATACTTATCCTCTAGCCATCAGTATTAAATGTTGAGATTGGAATCTCAGAGTAGTTTGATTCCTTGTCAGTATTAGTTAGGATATCACCTATTGGAATTCTTGCGAAGTCTACCTTGTTAAGATTCTAGGATAGTCTCGTGGGACGATGGTGCTAAAGTGGTAGTATTTAATGGAAAAGCACTTTGGGAAGATCACTTTCGGTGTACGATTTGATTTGGGAAGTAATATTGTACACTCTTAGTGCGAAATATTTTGTATATGTTGAGAATGGGAGAATCAGTAATTATGGTGCTGAACCTATGCTATGCTCATGTGGTGTTTCAATTGGTGGTAACTTTGCTTAAGTGGGAAGTTGTATTCTTCCAGCCCTAAAGCTTAAAGTATTGGCGATGTTTTTCTTTCCTTAAGTGGGCGCTAAAATTTTGACGACAAAGCATTGGTGGATTAGCTAAGATAGAAAGGTGAGTTGTTATTAATTTCTCTCACCTTGTGATATAAAAGTTTGTATTCATGATCTAATCAAGGGTGGAGATATAAAAGGAATTAAATGTCGAGGCTCCACTTGATATGATTGAAGGAAATTCTCAGTTTAGGCGAGTCTACCTTTGGTTAGAGCAGAAGAATGTTTGAGGATATATAATTTAACTTCCTGGGCAACCACAGTTTCTTACTGGTTGTTCCAGAGGATGATGGCATTATGAGGAAGCTATTTTTGGACTCTTATACTAGTTCAAGCAAGCAGAAATCAGAACAGATTGCTAGCTGAATATAATTATATTTCACCGTGTTGCACGTTTCATTTCTAAGCTTTGGGAAGTCTTTCTAAAGGATTATGAATGCTAGATAGTATGTGATGTACAAAAGGGCATTGAAATTAGGTACCTGGATGACCATAGGTTACTTTTGGGGGTATGCAAAGTGGAGTGAGGTATGCCATTATTTCTGTTGTGAGAGTAAAGAGATCGTTATCGAAAGGCTGTCAAGGATATTTAGTTCATGCGGTACTAAGAGATAGTAGTGTGGAAGAAGTCAAGGTGGTTAGACATTTTCCTGACGTTTTCCCTGAGAATTTATCTGGATTGCCGCCAGGCAAAGATGTGGAGTTCTCTATTGATTTGTTTCCAGATATGGACCTTATATTAGAGATTGGTTCATGATGAGAAGGGAATTGAAAAGGCAGTTGTAAGAATTGGTTGATAAAGGTTCCATTCAACCTAGTATGTCGTCGTAGAGAGCCCTATTTATTTTTAAGGAAGAATGTGGACATTAAGGCTATACTTTGACTATGGACAATTGAATCGGGTAACGGTTGAGAATCGTTATCCATTACCGCGTATTAATGATTGTTTGATCAGTTTAGGGGTGCCTGTGTATTTTTAAAGATTGATTTGAAGTCTGGTTATTACCAATTGAAGATTAAGAGTGATGATGTCCCTAAGACGGTTTTCAGAACTCGTTATGGTCTTTATGAGTTTTGGTGATGCCATTTGGATTGACGAATTTTATGAGTTTGACGAACGAAGTATTCCAGGAATATCTCGACAGGTTTGTTATCGTTTCCATTGATGATATTCTGGTATACTTAAGACTAGAGCAGAGCATGCTAGACATCTTAAATTGGTATTACAAAGATTGAGGGCTTGTCAATGTATTCTAAGTTTAGCGAATGCCAATTTTGGATGAATCAAGTGGCATTTCTGGGACATGTTATATCTACTTAAAGTATTCAAGTGGATTCTTAAAAGATAGCAGAAGTTGAGAATTTGGAACAATCGCGAATCGTGACTAAGATTCGGAGTTTTCTTAGCTTAGCAGGCTATATGGACGGTTTATGAAAGATTTTTCAGTCATTGCCTTGCCATTGACGAGATAGATGAGAAAAGAGGTTAAGTTTGAGTGGGATGAAAATGGTGAGCAAAGTTTTCAACGGTTGAAGTATTTCCTCACTCATGCACTTGTGTTAGCACTCTCAGATGATAACGGGAATTATAAGGTCTATAAAGATGCTTCCTTGGATGGTTTGGGATATGTATTGATGCAAATGGTAAGGTGATTGCCTATGTTTCACGGCAATTGGAACCTCATGAGATGAATTGCCCTACTTGTGATTTGGAATTTGCGATTATCATCCTTGCTTTGAAGTTAGGGAGACATTATATTATTGGTGAGAAGTGCAAGATTTTTACGAATCATAAGAGTCTCCAATGTCTGTCTACTCAGAGGAATCTTGATTTTAGGTAACGAAAGTGGATTAAATTGCTTAGTGATTATGATTGCACGACCAGGGTGATCGTGCAAATGTTGGGCTGATGTACTTAATATGAAGACTCTCATGAGAATAAATGCTTTGTATGCTTGTTATGTTCCTCTTATTGCGGATTTGAGATCTACTGGAGTAAGGTTAGAAATAAAAGAACGAGAAGAAGCATTGCTTGCTAGTATCCAAGTTAGGCTTATTTTAATTAATCGTATACTCGATGCCCAGAGGATTGATGAAGAAACCAGGAATTAATTGAGGCAAAGAATATCGAGAAAAAGAAAGACCTCAGAGTTAAAGAATCATATGACATGTTTATGCAAGAGAACAAGATGTATGTACCTAATGTTATGGAATTAAGGAAAACAATTTTGGAACGAAGCGCGTGGTTCAGCTTATGCTATGCATCCTGGAAGTATTAAGATGTATCATACCATTTAACCATTTTACAATTGGCCGGGTATGAAAAGAGAATTTGCTGAGTAGGTAAGTATGTGTATCATTGGTCAGCAGGTTGAAGCGGAAAGAAAGAAGCCTTTTGGATTGATGCAGTCATTTTCCGTTCTACAGTGGAAGTGGAAAGTATTACTATGGATTATGTGTACAAGCTTTTTCGTACATGAAATGGTTATAATGGCATCTGGGTGATAGTTGATCGACTTACTAAGTCAGCGCATTTTACTCCAGTGAAGAGCAACAACCTTTCCAAACAAGTGCAACAGTTATTTATTTGTTTTATGGAAAAGAGATTCGGGCTTACGGATCTGTTGAACTTTTGGGTATGTTGGTCACTTAAAAGTTTTGGATAGCATTTCAGGAGGTTTTGGATACAAGGTTACTTTATAGTACGGTTTGTCATCCTCAAACAGATAGGCAATCTGAGAGGACGATTAAGATGTTGGAGGATATGCTAAGATCTTCAATATTGCAGTTTTGATGACGCTTAGCATAAGCGGTTGGATTTGATGGGATGTAACTATAACAACAGTTTTCATTCGGGTATTGGTATGTCGCCATTTGAGGCATATATTGGAAAAGCTTGTCATACATCTTTATGTTAGTCAGAAGTTGTCGAAAGAATTTTGCGGGCCCTGAGTTTATGGATGAGTCTACTCAGAATGTTTAAGTGATTAAGTTTAACCTGAAAGCAGCCCAGGAGTGGCAAAAGAGCTTAGCAGACATGTCACTAATCGAGTGTATTATGTAGGTGATTGGGTGTGTTCGAAATTTTTACCTTAGAGAAGTGTGATTCGGTTCGAGAAGAAAGGTAAGTTAAGTTCTAGAGACATCGGACCTTATGTGATCACCGAGCGAGTCGATGAAGTTGCTTACAGGCTTGAGTTGCCTCCAGAGTTGTCGTAAATTCATGATGTGTTTTATGTTTTGATGCTTTGGCACTATGTAGCGGATTCGTCGCATATTATTCCAGTTCAACCTTTGAAAATTAATCCAGATTTATCAGATAATAAGGAACCATTGACTATCTTGGATTGGAAAGGCAAAGTTCTAAGAAATAAGACTGTGAGCTTGGTAAAAGTTTTATGGAGGAATCATTCAACAGAAGAAGCGGTTACTTGGAAGACAGAGGATCGGATGAGGGAGATCTATCCCAGGTAATTTTATGATTATTAATGGATAGTAATTATTGTTTAAATTTCGGGGATGAAATTTTTTTAAGGGGGGAAGATTGTGATAGTCCGTCCCTGATTTTACAATTGTATAAATTTTTAATAAGTGATTTTACTAAAATGCCCTTTGAGGCACGTGCATTGTTCGAGGTTAATCGTTGTGTCGTGCCAACTAAGTTTTGTTTTCTTGACACATTCTCGTAGTACTCGTCGCTACGGACGCGTGGGCGCAAGCGGTTCGTGATTTGGAGCTATATCGAAGAAGTTATTAACGTTTGAAGTTGGGGGCTAAAATGATAATTTAAATGTTTTGGAGAAATCTGGAATGCCACGTGGGCGGTCCAGATTTAATGATAAAATGGAATGGATGGCTGAGATGGAAAGATAAGAATAGAAAAGGAGGGTGATGGATGGGCACTACCCAATCAGAAACAGAAGAAAGGAGAGAAAGAAGGGAGGAGAGAAGGAGGGGAGCGAAATGGGTTCCCCTTCGACCCGTGAACCAGGTCACTTGACCCGCTCGTATCTCCCTCGTCCGAACTCCGTTTTGGGTGATCTTGGTGTCCATGAAAAGCCCTTGACGAGCCCTACATCTTTGTAGTGTTAGAATTCCCAATTTCTTTCCCATTTTTCCAGTTCGAAGCCACAAACCCACGGGGGCATCCGGCGACTTTGGCTTCGAATCATCCAATCCCGAAGCAATTTCTTCCAATTAATACCACCCATAGCATCCTCTTGAGGTCTGGAACAAATCCCAAACAAGTTTGGAGGCGTCGGAGTTGCTTTGGAGGTCGAATTGGAGCACACCAAATTCTAGGGTTCTTACGGGTTTTGATGGAATTGGAGCCTTTCTTGACCCAATTGGACTTGGTCACAGGTATGAAAGTTGTTCTACTCTTTGAGATATTCAATTCTGCAAATTTTGGTAAATTTTGGAGAAAGTTGGATTTTCCGGCGAGCCGGGGCGGCCGACCGCCACCCAGGGCGACGCGTGCGGCGGCGCGTGGCCAGTGAGCCGCCAATGCTATTTTTAGGCCATAATTCATGTCCTGAGTTCAGTTTTGATAATCGAATGACGTAGATTGATCAATTGAACCTAGTTTCATTACGATTCGGGGTTAGGTAAAAATATGAATCGACGATCCGACCGTTGGATCGTCACCAAACTTTGATACATGGTAGTACTTAATATTTGAAGAATGTGGAAACTTACGGATCGGGAATCTGACGTATGGATCTTCCCGAATTGGATTTGTAAGTTATAAAATAAAAGATTAATCGCCACATGGTTTTGGAAATTGGCGGAGATCCAACCGTTGGATCATAACGAAATTTTAGTATGTTGTTCTAGAAGCATAATGTGAATCTTGAGAAGTTACGGATTGGAAATCTGAGTTGCAGATCTTCCGAATTGAACTGCATAGACGTGTTTTATATAAGTTATATATTATATCGATATGATTTCTGAGGCATGATTTGATGATTGTTCTAGGCGCCGATCGTCATGACGCCTTGATGGGTTGTGCTAGGGAGTTGTAGGGCGAACTCCAGGTGAGTGGGCTTTTGGTTTTCAGTATATATATATATATATATATATATATATATATATATATAATTGATTGATTTCCCAGAAATGCGTTTTAAAATGCTTTTATGAAACGAATGCCATGTCGAATGCCATAGATATATTTATATATATATATATATATATATATTTGTGTGATTATATATTGTTGCATCGCGGGCGCCAGGTAAGTCAGGTAAGTGTGTGTGTGTGTGTGATGTGATGATTGAGGTGATATCGATGAGATTGGTATATGGCTCATTACCTGCACATCGGGGTTGTGCATGCCTGAGGGCTTAGCTTTCACGTGATCGTTCACCTCCCGCACCGTACGCTCACCTTGGATCCAAGGCAGGTGCCAGCCTGTCGTACATACCACATTAGGTGGTTCCGACTCGTAGGTGACTTGCGATTCGTTGCCAGCCTTCACGTGATCGTAGCACAGAGCGTATTTACCCAGCTTGACGTACAGACCACATTAGGTGGTTCCGTCATGGGTGCAGGTTACTGATTATTGATTATTGACGATTGATTGAGAGATGGATTGAGGATTGATTGAGGAGCCATAGATTCAGCCGTACAGGTCACTAGAGGTGACTCCGGCTGATTGATATATCTATATATTGCCGGCATGATTTGAGTTGAGATATCACCTGATTATTTGATGGTATTTGGTATATGTTGATTATTGGTTATGGTTCATTCGGGCATGGCATTGCTTATTTGATGAGATTGATTGATTAATGGTTTTCTGTTTTAGTACGTATATATATTTTCTGGGAAGTATACTTGTTTTACAGAGAGGGGTTACAACTTTTATATCGAAGTGATTTTGATAAAACTTTGTTTTTGCCCACTCACGCTTTTTGTTTTGCGCCCCTCCAGGTTCTAGTAGCATAGTTTCTTTATCGACAAGGTCTCGTGGCATATCCCAGTTCAGGTGGCTACTTCTGAGGGTATGATATTTACCCACACTACTGTACTTTACTTATGCTCTGACAAAGCGTGTGAAATGGGTCCATACCCACTCACAGCGCACTCTGTTAGTTAGGTACCTTTAGGTTTAAATTTATTCGTATTCTTCCATATCATCACTTTATGGCTTCGTCACCTTCCAGGTGATGGCCAGCACAGCTCGATTCGGAGTCCTAGTGGACATTCCGGGTCGCTCCTCCTTCTACCATGATTAGCTCGCCTGTTGAGAAGGGGAAGTCTACTCGAATGGGCAGTTGTGAGAGATCCACCGAGTTTGAGATTGGAGAGTTTCCCGAGGTTTGTGCGCTGCTGAAGGTTGACCTGCTTGAGGATGTTGATGCATGTGCCAAGTTTGTTGACAGTGTTGGGAAAGTTGTCATCCGCTCAGATTCTTTTGTGAAGCATCTTGCCTACTCAAGGAGGTCCTCCTTTATTGCTACAATGCATAAGACTTTGATCCTGGCAGCTGAGTCTATGCGCGTTGACCAGGATGCTGTCGAGTGTGCTAAGGAGGCCGAGGTGGCGTTGGTGGCTCAACTTCGCTCGGCTGCTAAAAAGATTGAGAAACTTGAATCTGAACTCGCCGTTTTGAAGGTGTCTGTTATCTCTGCCCCCACTTCTTTGCAGCTGGATATCGCTCGTGAGGTGGTCGCCCATTTGAATGCTAGGCTTAGTGCGACTCAGGCGATGTTGGAAACTGCAGATAAGGAAATCAGCCGTGTTTCTCCGGTGGTCGAGGACCTTGAGCGCGTCAATTTGGAGCTATGATCTACTTGTTTTGCCAAGCACAAGGAGCTTATCTTCATGCATGCTGAAGTGTCTCGTCCCAAGGAGATTGTCAGTAAGCTTAAGTCCAAGGAAGTGGATCTGCAAGGTGCGCTGTCTGCTAGCGAGAACCTAAAAAAAGAACTGAATGAGCTGCAGGGTGCTCACACTGGGCTTGTTGAGGAGAATCTGCATCTGAAGAAAGAGAACATTGGTCACGAAGTAGCGCTTTCTTCTTGTTAGGCCGATTTCTACATCATTTTCAGGGCAGGCCGTCAGATTATGAGTTTTCCGAGAAGGACTTCAAGACTTTTTCCATTTCTCCAGTTGATATGCTTGATTTCTCCTTTGAGGCTGCCTTTGGTGGAGCAGCTGAGGGTTAGGCAGTCCCGGCATGGGCAGCTGAGGATGAGCTGATGAAAGCTTTAGCTACTAGGAGCGATGTGGCTACCGAAGACGAAGCAGCTGAGGAACCAGTGGTTGTGCATGCTGCCAAGGAATAGTCTTTTGGCTTAGACTTAGGAATTTTCTTCTTTTCCTTTTTTGTTTTGCTTTGCTTGAGCTTTGTTGGCCTTCGAGCCGGTTTATCAATTTGTTGGACTTCATTCTTATATTTTGCCACGTCTTTTGGGAAACTTTTTCGTTGGATGAGAGGCTGGGTGAGCTGCTTCAATGAAGCAGTTGATCCTACGTCGTCACATAGATTATAGTTTCAGCTTCGGGGCTTCGAGAGCCTTGCCTGCTTAAGGTGACTTGCAAAACTTTGTCATAGGACGGGCAGTTGAGTCGGTTACCTTGATGGAACAGTTGACTCACGTGGTCACATTAGGCTTTAGTTTTGGCTTTGGGGCTTCTTGAGCTTTACCTGCAAGAAGAAAAATGCGAGATTTTTAACTTATAGAGTTGTCAACCAAACTCGTGCTTCTCGTAAGAAACAGAGGAGGTTTGTGTAGCTACTATAAGTCGTGACACTCGACTTTTTTGGTTTCTTAAGCTTTGGCCCTCCGGGGGAATGTTGCGAGATTTTTAACTTATAGAGCCGTCGGCCGGACCTATGCTTCTCGTAGAAAGCAGAGGAGGTCTGCGTAGCTACTATAAGTCGTGACACTCGACTTTGTTGGTTTTTTGAGCTTTGGCCATCCCGGGGCATGTTGCGAGATTTTTAACTTATAGAGCCATCGGTCGGACCCATGCTTCTCGTAGAAAGCAGAGGAGGTCCGCATAGGTACTATAAGTCGAGACACTCGACTTTATTGGCTTCTTGAGCCTTGGCCTTCCCGGGGCACGTTGCGAGATTTTTAACTTATAGAGCCATTGGTCGGACTCATGCTTGTCGTAGGAAGCAGATGAGGTCCGCGTAGCTGCTATAGTCGTGACACTCGACTTTATTGGCTTCTTGAGCCTTGGCCTTCCCGGGGCACGTTGCTAGATTTTTAACTTATAGAGCCGTCGGCCGGACTTATGCTTCTTGTAGGAAGTAGAGGAGGTCCGCGTAGCTGCTATAGTCGTGACACTCGACTTTGGTGGTTACTTGAGCCTTGGCCCTCCCAGGGCATGTTGTGAGATTTTTAACTTATAGAGCCGTTGGCCGGACTCATGCTTCTCGTAGGAAGCAGAGGAGGTCCACGTAGCTACTATGAGTTGTGACACTCGACTTTGTCCCAGCAAAACTTAAACCATAGACCGTCTGCTGGAAGTGCTGCTTGTAAGTAAGCATGCAAGTCCGCGTAGTCATAAAAGGTGTAAGTCTCGGCTTATGGGTTGCCTTGGGCTTGTAGCCATAAAGTTGTCGGCCAAGTGTCTTACTTACAGAAGCAGACGACCCCCGTAACCACTTTAGGCGTCATTCTTGGCTCTCGGAGGTGTTTTTGGTGAAAGTATAGGTGAAATCTCTCCTCAGAGACCATATCGTTCTGAGTCGCAGCTTTGATCTCGCAGGTCGCTTAACTAGTATTGCAACACTTTAAAATCAAGCCACTCATGATGATTTGCACGTCGAGGACGGACCATCTTGTTCACATGACATCTTTCATGTGCAGGGGTCTTGCACTTAATTGTCTCCTCCGGTTAGAGACCCAGGTCTTGCAGAATTGAATCCTTCAGTCGGCTAAGTCTGTTATCGTGGACTGACTATTTTGGCCAATTATGGAAGTCTTCCAGCTCAGGTAGTCGCTGACATCAAGGGAAACTGAGCAGTCGTATCACTTATCCACGTCTAGATATTCCGGATATGCCACGTCTGGTCGTGCAGCGGGCGCCTTCTGCTTGTCGCAGGTGAGTTATGCCATATCTGGTCGTGCAACAAGCATCTTCTGTTTGTCACATGAGTTGGTCAGTTTGTTCATGCATTTGGCCCAGGTTTGCAAATAATTCCTTCAATCTTCATTGAAAATAGAGGTTTTTATTAACTTTGCTTATAGGCAATAATGTCATAACAACTGATAATCCTCGGCATGCGAGGTCTTGTTCATCGAGCTGCTTGAGTCTTCGAACGTTCTCATCTTGAACAGGGTCCAAGGAATGGTGGGAGGTCACACTTGGTACTTTCTCAGGTTGTAGGCATTCCACTGCTTGTCGATTTCTTTGTCGCTCATAGTGGTGAGGGTGTAGCTGCCACTTCTGCCTACTCAGCAGATCTTGTACGGACCTTCCCAGATGGGTGCTATCTTTTTGGATCCTTCTCGTCGGGTGGTGATGAAAGCTTTTCTGAGGACTAAGTCTTATGGCTAGAATTGCCAGATTTTTGCCCTCTTATTATAGCTGGAGAGGAGCTGCTGCTGATAGGCCGCAATGCGGGTGATAACCTTCTCGCGTTCATCCTCTGCCAGGTCTAAGTTAGTGGTCATCTCATTCTCATTCTGCTTTAAATTTGGCGGCACAATGCTGATACTTGGCACCGCGACGTTAGGAGGAATGATCGTCTCTGAACCATACGCTAGGGAGAATGGAGTTTCGTCGATTGCTCGTCTTTAGGTGGTGCGGTATGCCCATAGAACACCGAGGAACTCGTCTGGCCACTTACCTTTCCTGTCGGATAGGGTCTTCTTAAGGCATTCGAGGATGGTCTTGTTGGACGCCTCGGCCTGCCCGTTGTCATGCGGGTATCGGGGCGTGGACATGTGCTGCTTGATGCTATATTTTTCGAAGAACTTCGCCAAGTCTTGGCCCACGAATTGTGGACCATTATCGGTGACGATGGAGTGTAGGATACCAAAGCGACAGATGATGTTCTTCCATATGAAGCGCTCTATATTTGTCTGGGTAGTCGTAGTTATGGGCTCTGCTTCGACCCATTTTGTGAAGTAGTCGGTTGCTACGATCATCATGCATCTGCCCCCAGTAGCAGGCGACATTGGTCCTACCAGGTCAATTGCCCACTGTATGAATGGTCATGGGCTCGTCTGCGGGTGGAGTTTGCTGGTAGGTAGTGCAGGCATGGGCTTGAAGCTGTTGCACGTTTGTACATACTCCTTGGCATCTTGATGCATGGTTAGCCAGTAATAGCCAGCGTTCAGAGCTTTTTACGCCAGAGAGCGGCTTCTAGAGTGGTTTCCACAGATGTATTCGTTGATTGAGCTAAGAATCTTCAGGTCGTCAGAAGGCGATAGGCAGCGGAGATGTGGTCCTGAGAAGGATCTTCGAACAAGCATGCTGTTCCACATGTAGCGTGCTGCCTTCATTTGGAGCTTCCTGGACTCTAGTCTATTTACGGGGAGCGTTCCATTGACTATGTAGGTGCGCCACTTCGCCTCTTCTATGCTTGGCTTTTTCAGGTATTCGATCGGGATTGAGCGTCTGAGCTGATAGTCTAGTGCAGAGCCTAGGCTTGTTAGTGCGTCTGCATGAGCATTTTCTGCTTGTGGAGCCTGAGTGAGTGTGTACGCTTGGAACGTCGCTAGCTGCTATCGTATCTTTTCGAGGTATCGAGCCATCATTGGATGTTTTGCTGCGTACTCCCATAAAGTTTGGTTGGTGATCAGCTGGGAATCGGAATAAATTGCGAGCTTCTTCACTGCTAAGTCTTTCGCCAATCGGAGACCTGCTAGTAGGGCTTCATACTCTGCTTCGTTGTTTGACACCTTAAAGCTTAGAGTGATTACCTGCTTGAGCATTGAACCGTCCTGGGTAGTTAGAACTAGGCCTGCCCCCGATCCTTGGTGGTTGGATGATCTCTTGACTTGTAAGCGCCAGAAATCTCCAGCAGGTGGGGCATGTATGGCTATGGTGTGCTCGGCTGCCTCTGGGGCATTTTCTGGCTGTATTGCTGCATCCTTTAGGCTTGGGGTGAATTCTACTATAAAATTCGCCAACGCATGGGCTTTTATCGCCGTGCGGGGTTGGTATACTATGTTGTATTGGCCCAATTCTAGCGCCCACTTCATTACTCGTTGAGAAACATCTGGGCTATGTAAAACTGATCGTAGTGGGTACTAGGTCTTTACGATGATCGGATGCCCTAGAAAGTAAGGTCTGAGCTTCCGAGTTGCAACAACTAGCGCCAAAATTAGTTTTTCAATCTTTGGGTATCTGGTTTCCGTATCGAGTAGAGCTTTGGATTTGTAGAATATAGGCAGTTGGGCCCCCAACTCTTCTCGTATGGGGGCATAGCTTACTGCTACTTCTGATACCGCCAGATAGATGTATAAGTTCTCCCCTGCTTCCAGCTTGGATAGTAGTGGAGGAGATGTCAGGTACTGCTTCAGGTCTTGAAAGGCTTTTTCGCACTCATTGTCCCACTTGTCCTTCTCCCCCGATCCTTGTTCGTCTGGTCAGACTTTGAATCTCCTTCGGGGTCTTGGGTGATTTCATGTCCATGATCGCTCTGATCTGCTTCGGATGAGCCTCGATTCCTCGTTGGGTTACAAGGTACCCTAAGAATCGTCCTGAAGAGACGCCAAAAGTGCATTTGGCGGGGTTAAGCTTTGTGTTGTACTTTCGTAGTATGTGGAAAGTCTCGGCCAAGTTACGAATGTGGTCTGACCGCTATTTGCCTTTTACCATGATGCCGTCGACGTAGACTTCCATGGTGACTCCGATCTGCTTCTTGAACATTGTGTTTACGAGTCATTGGTAGGTTGCTCCTGCGTTCTTGAGGCCAAAGGGCATGACCTTATAGCAGTATGTGCCTCGCTCGATCATGATTGCGGTTTTCTCTTTGTCTGGTTTGTGCATTGCAATTTGATTGTAGCCCGAGGATGCATCCAAGAAACTGAGCAGCTGGTTCCCGGATATTGAGTCTACGAGTAGGTCAATTTGGGGAACTGGATAGTTATCTTTAGGGATGCCTTGTTGAGATCGGTGTAATCCACGCATACTCTTCCTTTGTCATTCTCTTTCTTTATTACTAGCATGACGTTCGCCAGCCATACTGAGTGCGACACTTCCTCAATGAATCCAGCCTCCAGTAGCTTGTTGATCTCAGCTTCAATGATCGCTACTCGCTCGGGTACAAATTGTCGTCTTTTCTGGATCATTGGTTTGGCTGTGGGATCGACGTGCAGCTTATGGCAAGCTATTGCTAGATCAATACCGGGCATGTCAGAGGGTGACCATGCGAAGACGTCACGGTTTTCTCTAAGGAAAGCCGTGAGTTCTTCATTCTCCGTCGGGCTCAGACGTGAGCCAATTCTAGTCGTCTTTTTCGACTGGTGGGGGTCAATAATGATGTTTTCGGTGTCTTCTTCGGGTTTCCATCCTGATTCTTCTTCCAGGGCATTGTCGACCTTGACGCCATCTTATTGACTTGCCTGCTGTAATTACTATTTGGCAGAGGTCGAGTCGTCTTTCTGCACTTCAGCTACTACTATTGGGGTGAAAGACTTCTTCTTCGAGTCCTTTAAAACTTGTATAGTGCATTTCTGAGACATGGCCTGGTTGCCTTTGACCTCTCTGACTACTCCTCCCGGGATGCGAAATCAGATTTTCTGGTACTCGACCGAGGTCACAGCTTCAATCTTCACTAGCCAAGGTCGACCCAATATCCCATTATGGGGAGATGGGTCGTTGACAATCATGAAGGTCTGCGATGAGATAATCGGTGGGCTGCTTACGTCGAGTTTGATAGTGTCAATGACAGTTGGGGTGAGTTCATTGAATCCGATCAAGACCTCTGTTTTACGTTGGATCGTGTTTTCCAGGCCTATCTTCTGGATGACTGACAGTTGTAGGAGATTGACTGCACTGTCGTTGTCCACCATAATTTTGTCAATGATGGCATGGGGCAGTTTTACAGAAATCACCAGTGAGTCATCATGGGGAAAGTCTACTCCCTCAGCGTCCTGCTCGGTGAAGCCGACGATTGGTCTAAGTACAGCATATGTGGCTTGAACCTGATTGACTGATATCGCCTGCTGAATCTTTCTCTTCTTGGAGTTGTTGGTGGCCCCCAGATGCTCGGATTCGGCAAAGATTCCATCGATTCGGATCGTCTTCGTTGGGGGTTCGGCATCAGCATCAGCTTCTTGCCTTGGCCGGGCAGCTGCCTTGTCGACATACTGGTCGTACTTGCATTCCTTCACGAGCTGCTCAAGATATCTTCTCCACGTGGTGTAGTCATTGGTTGTGTACCCAAGACTTCTGTGGAATGCGCAATATTTGGTCTGGTCCATCCTAGAAGTATCGCTCTTTAAAGGTACCGGCGGCGTGAACCATGGTTTGTTCTTGAGGTTGCGAAAGATCTGGCTGATCGGAACTGAGAACTTGGTGTACGTTTTAGGCGTTGTGCTTCCCTTTGCTGGGGTACAATCCCTGCTTTGTCTCCTGGCTTGCTTTTGTTGTTGAGCGATTTATCGCTGGTCTTCTCCTAAGTCGGTCCTGCGTCCTTGCGCGGCTGCTCAGGCAGCTTCTGTGAGCTCTTTTCTTCATCCCAGAGAAAGTGTTTTTCTGCCAAAGCATAAGAGTTGCCCAGGGTCAGGTTCTTACCCATGATCAATTCTCTGAAAATTAGGTGATCTGCTGGGAGCCCCTTCTGGAAAGCTGAGCATGCGATGATGTCATCGTATCCGACGATCTTTGCCTTCTCCACCTTAAACCTCTTGACATACGTGCGGAGTGACTCCTTCGGGTCCTTCTTCATGTTGAAGAGATGGTCAGACTTCTTTTTCATCGAGCGGTATGACAAATATTCCTTAGTCAAAACCAAGGAAAGTTTGCTGAAACTCCGGATTGAACGTGGCGGCAAGGTGTGGAACCAATCTTGCGCCTCGCCTTAGAGCGTGGTGGTAAAGATCTTGTACATGAAAGCATCATTGTTGGCGTAGAGGGTCATGGCACTTCGGTAGTGCATCAAGTGCCTGTCTCGATCTTCATCTCTTTTGAACAAGGTGAAATGTGGCGGGTTGAACTTCCGCAGTGGCTCCATTTGCTTGATCTCGTCTGTAAAAGGTGACCTACTCAGGTTAGCCACATCTATTCGGAGAGCATCGTCAGTAGTGTCAATGCGCTGGAATCCGCGTAGCTGCTCTGCTACGAGTCTTTGTACTTCTTCCTGGATTTGTGCCTGATGGAGCAGTGGAGCCTCTAGTTGCCTCCGGTGTTGACCTGCTGGTCCATGTTACCCTTCGACATGTCCAGCTTGTCTGCGTCGCGGTCGCGGTGCTAGTGGTTTGCCCTGTGTTGCTCACCTTCGCTCTTGGCAGGGGCTGCCAGTGGAACCTGAGCTGGACTACTCTCGTGCTCTTCTCTGGGTGTCATGCAGCTGCCTACTCTTTTGCCTCGTAGGAGGATCTCCTTGTGGACCTAGCCTCGTGTAGACGCTTCTTCTAGAAGGTCTTGAGTGATTGTCGGAGTGTAGACCCAACATCGAATGCACACTAACTCATGAGCCGAGTTAGGAATGAACGCTTCTCTATGCATCTTGGCAGGAGAAGACGTCTCCCCATGGGCCTAAACGAGAGTGCACACTACCCAAACACATAGTTCGTGGCGGGATGAGCGGCTTTTTGCCAGGACGTTACTGGAATGAATCACGTTCTTTCGCCCTTGTCCTGCTCCGGGACACCTCGTTTAGGGCGCGTTGCATCTCGATACGCTTGAGAAGTTGGTTCACCAAGGTGGCCTGCTGCGCGAGGGCCCTCGTCAAATTAGCGACCTGTTGGGGCATGTGGTGCTCGCCATTCAGATTGGAAGAGTCTAGAAAATGAGCATCTCTATACGTGGTGGAAGTATAATGGACTGCACGTACAAAGCTTGAGCCTAAAGCGAATAGTCCTGTAGAAAACTGTGGTGAAAATAGTCCTGAGTCGATCACGGGACTGGTGGCCGGAATTTGGATCGCCGTAAACGGCCTTGGAATGGATTGGGCCGTGGGCCGGATTGCCGGAGCGGGTCGCGGTGCGCATTGGACCGGCACCTGCTCGCCTTGGGCTTGCACGGCTGTGGGTCATCCTGACCGTTGGGCTGCCTCATCATGGCCTGCTGGCTGAGTGGCCTAGGTTTAGGCCCATTGAGCTGCTTGGCTAGCAGCAACTACTACATTCTGGGCTTGTGTTTGGGCCTGTTATGCAGTGAGGCTTGTTGCTGTAAGGGGCTGGGCCTCTTGCCTAGGGTTTGTTGTGGCAGCTGCCAAGTTTTGGGCATGGGCCTCCTGCCTAGGGTTTTGTTACATGCGGCATTGCAAGGGCCGCGACGGCGGAAGTGGTGTCGTGGCCTGGTGGCCTTGCCGTGGCTGCTGGGTCACGACAATGGTAGGGTTCCTCATGCCGTCGCGTTGAGCCTTGTGGATCTCCGTCGTGGAGCTATGTCATCGTCTCCACTTTTTGGTCCAAATCCTTATACGTACGGGGTTCCGTTCATCGTAGTTTTTGAATTTCCTACCATTGTATCCGTTCTCCAGGGATTGATCAAGAAACTTTTATAAAAAAAATTAATTGATACGACGTGTGAGAAATCCAATGTAATAGAAAATTCAAGAAACAAATGCGAGAGGCTTCTTCGAGTGTTTTGAATCAGCACTCAATGAAAGCACCAATTTGTCGATGCAAATTTTCGGCATCTTCAGTCTAGACGAAAATGCACCTGCAAAACAATCAACACCTTTGATCAGAGACCTAAGCCTCACGCGCCCACGAGGTGGAGGGGGGTTAGGTCAACAGATCTCCAATGCCTAAGTTAGTTTCTCTGTGAGAGTAAAGTGTTTAGGGCTTTCTTTAGGGGTGCAAAAAGCTCTCTAAAATTGGTAGAATATGGGGTATTTATAGGCTAGGAACGGGCCATATAGGGTTTATGGAGAAATGTTCTCTAATTATTCCCAAGATATTAAATAGGATATAATATCTTGAGATAATGGTGTAATTATCCTAATTTAAATAAATTAGGATTACTTACTTGATTGGAATTATTCTTCAAGTATGAATGTATTAAAGATAGGATTTAGGTAATTAAACCTTATCTTTAATTCCTTGCCAAGGGCAAGTGAGCTATGGGTAGTTGTGTTCAGCTGCTGAGTCCTCCAGGGATGTGAACTGCGCGTGGGAGCATCTAAGAAGGCTGCCCATTCATTGAGGGCAATCTTGTCTTTCTTGAATAAAAGTCCACGTGTCGCTTCTAGAATTTTTGGGATTATATTTGTCTCCACAGGGGTGGTGTGGCAAAACAACTCATTGAATTGTTAATGGTAACCATTAAGACCATTTAGTTTAATTTCACCATTGCACCACCATCACCACTACTAATCTCACCAACATATTATGTTGAAATCAAACACAACGGGTCTTAATATTCATAAACTATCTAACGGGTTGATTTCCCACCTCCAGTGACCATCATAATGAATCAAGTCGAAAGAGTTCAATTTAACTTGAACCAATTCGGTTCTCAATTTTGCCATTCAAAAACCGAACCAGATACATTAAGTACCCATATATTGATATATAACTATTTTTCCTCATGAATCTAACACCAAAATTCTAGGCTCTCTCATCTCTGCCACGGTCTCACTCTCCCTCATCTCCATTGCGAATGAACCAGGATCCTCTCCTGAGCAAAGGGTGAGGATCCTCATGACCAGGCCTATCAGGCCGTTGAAATTTTATCCAACGGTTATAAACAGATGATCCTTTTAAAAGTTATAATAATTATAACCGTTGGATAAAATTTCAACGGTCCGATAGGCTTGATCATGAGGATCCTCACCCTTTGCTCAGGAGAGGATCCTGGTTCATTGCGAATCTCAACCTCCCTCATCTCTGTCACGGATATCTATGAATTCTATTTTTACCTCAAGGAGAAAGGAGAACTTCAACACCAAGCAAAGCCGAACATAAATCTGTCGGGGCCGAGCCTGCCCACACAAGTGCTCATGTAAACAAACGACAACTGGGTCGGGGGGCAAATTAAACTTGTACACCATAAATCTGAACCAACCCCAAGAGGAAAGCCGATTTTTTCTGTCCTAGGCTTTAGCTGGGCCTCAAAACTACCGACAGTGCCAGCCCATCGGCTTCAATTATTCCATAATTTCGTTTCCTTTTGTTCTGTCCTAAACGTCAGGATATCTTTTCATTAAGGGTAGGAATTTTTGGCCAAGCCATACAACAAGTGAGCTAAAAGTTCTAGCATCTTACTCGCTGTCTACGAGAGTCTAATATCAAAATTTTCCATTTAAATTAATAGCAAAAAAAATACTTTTAAGCGGTAGTACCAAGTGATTCAACACAACATACTTTTACATGCATTCACATGATACAAGGATATGCCAAGCATATTGTATACTGGACAATTAGGTCGGTCTCTTGTGTCAAAAAAGTCGGGAATCCAATCATGTAGAGAGCTTCCTAGATTGTGGACGGTTTTGGACCCTTTATGATATTGTCATCTTACACTTTCTCTACTCTCTTCTTCCAACTTCAAAGTTTGAATGTAGTAGTTTCCTTTACGAAACTAGATTCCTCGTCGACCTAAACTTACATATATTCCCAACGTCGCTTTTACATTGTATTGAAGATAATACTAGCATAAGAGCATTCAATCTAAAACTAATGTTTTGTAGGCATCGACGGAATCGTTATATTTTGTAGGGCCTAAATCTCACAAGATAGATAAGCTTCTTTTCTTTTGAACTTCCAATGCATACCAAAAGATCATATATTGGTAACCTAAATGTTCTTTTTGCAATTTTTGGAATGACATGAACTAAATTGTCATGGATCTCAAACTAGAAAATTGTAAACTGTTTAGCGATGGGAAATATTAGTAGATTAGAAAGAAAAAAAATATATCATGTAAACTATAAGTTTTATATGAAAACACTTATGTTATGTTTGGAAGAGGAATTTTAAATTACTAAGGAACTTTAACTCATTCTTGTTAAATATGTATTACACGAAGACTAACAATGAACTACTTAAACTAGAAAAACTAATACTAAAATACTACAAATGCACTACAAATACCACTACAAATGTGACATCCCACATCACCCAGGGGAGTGATCCTTAAATGTATATTCCCATCCCTACCTAGCACGAGGTCTTTTGGGAGCTCACTGGTTTCTGGTTCCGTAGGAACTCCGAAGTTAAGCGAGAAGGGGGCTAGAGCACTCCCATGATGGGGGACCCACTGGGAAGTTGCTCGTGAGTTCCTAGAAACAAAACCGTGAGGGCGTGGTCGGGGCCCAAAGCGGACAATATCGTGCTACGGTGGTGGAGCGGGCCTGGGAAGTGGTCCGCCATGGGCCGGGATGTGACAATTTGTATCAGAGCCTAACCCTGGCTGTGTGTGTGCCGACAAAGACGTCAGGCCCCTAAGGGGGGTGGATTGTGACATCCCACATCGCCTAGGAGAGTGATCCTTAAATGTATATTCCCATCCCTACCTAGCACGAGGCCTTTTGGGAGTTCACTAGCTTCGGGTTCCGTAGGAACTCCGAAGTTATGTGAGAATGGGGCTAGAGCACTCCCATGATGGGTGATCCACTTGGAAGTTGCTCGTGAGTTCCCAGAAACAAAACCGTGAGGGCGTGGTCGGGGCCCAAAGCGAACAATATCGTGCTACGGTGATGGAGCGGGCCCGGGAAGTGATCCGCCCCAGACCGGGATGTGACAACAAATGTCACTACAAATACTACTACAAATGCACTACAAATACCACTAAATTGGCATCTGAAGTTCTCTCAAATGTGTTGTTTCTAATCGTTTTCATGTCATTCTATCAAGTTTTTAAGGTATACCTACTACATTTGGTCTAAGTTTTGCTAGACTTTTACCCTCAATTAAATGTACCACATTAAAGAGCACAATTGGCACGAAAAACTTCTTCACCATCCTTTTTTTTTTTTTATTAATCTCAACTGTGAAATTCGTTTGGTGTCATTCTCTCGTTACAAAGTGAGCGCAATATTTTTTTTGGAAGTGTTAAACTTAAAACAGTAATAGACATTAACTTTTTGTATATTAAAAATTCTACCCATGAGAATCAATTTTAATGGTAAGTTGGTAAGTAGGGTCCAATGTATCCTATATCAATATGCCGGCACAAAATTGTATAAGGTGATGATCCTTCATCGTGCATGTATTGAGAGCTCACTTACCAAATTGTTAGGTACATATATCATACACAACAAAGTTTCCACAACATATCTGCTCTACTCATTTCATCAATCACGGTCCTTCCCAAATATTACTGTCCATTAAGAATATCGATCCTACATCGAAAAAAAATGGATTGATACTCTCACTATTGTCCCATTGAAGATGGGTCGAGTTTGGAGATGACACAAGTGACGCACACGCTTTAGAATATTGATACAAACGACAACCGACTAGGTATCTTAACACTCCAAGTTGGATGGTTACTTGTTATGGTTAGACAACGAGGCATCAGCATCCCATTTACAAGTGTCCTAAGTGGGTCCTTGCCACGGGTAAAAAGAGATTTGCAAGGTCAGGATTTTTCAATTGTGTTTATATGAATATCCGATCCCAAATGTATACCATAAAAGGAAAATAAAAATGGAACTTTAACGAAAAGCTCCCGATACTGTTCACTTTAACGAAAAATCATTTTTACACTAAAAAGTTAATCCTGGTACTATTCACCTTACTCTTTATTTTGTCCTTATTGTTGAAATTCAAAGTTTTCAAGCATTTTTCATTAATTTTCCTAAATAAAAGTGTATAACTAACGGAATAAGGAAAAGGGAAAAAGAGCATCACAAAAGAACAGGAAAATGCTTATTATTTATTCTTCACAAGGGTATTGCTATATCCACATCATAATGACTATGTTTAGGTTAATATTTGAACATGAAATGCAAAAATAGAATTGCAAGGAATTGCGTTTCTAGGGTTCGTTATGTCCTCCACTTTGTAAATGGGAGTTGGGACCTACTTATACTGTATTAATATCCAAGTGGCTTATGTTTGATGTATATGAATAATCCAAGCAAAGTGCATGATTCTCTCTCGTACAGGATAAGGAGATAAAGGTGGGTATGCTCACCATTTGAAATGTTATGCAAATAATTATGGGTGGAGTTTATTCACACGTTCTTTTTTATTTTTTACATTTTCTGATAATTTATGTTATCAATTACCTTTAGTTTATTCAATCTGACAATTAAAATATGAGAGAGGTATATGGAAGTTAAAAAAAAGTGTGTAGATAACTACACCCATAATTATTATAAGACTAGTTGCACCACTAGAAATCTCATCAATACACATTGTTTTTAAAGTGTGCGCATTGATGCTTAGACACGGCTCATCCGCGCCCAATGTTGTTTAGGCAACAAAATAATATTAAAGGAAATTGAGGCTCTACTATAAATACAATTGACAATATGACGAATAACTAGGGATGGCAACGGTTTGGTCTGGGGACGGAAATGTTATATACATCTCCATAACCACGAAAATTAACCATATCCATAACCGCCAATTAACCATCGGGTATTATCCATAACCGTACCCACCAGGTAACGGAGTCCCCATCGGTTAACGGTTATACCCATCTTTGTCAATACAAAAAATATATTCGTTCAATTGATGCATGATAATTTAGTAAATATTAATTTCGTCATTAAATATTTGATATATAAAATGATTTAATGAATGGATCTTGTGGTGCATAAAAATTAAAGCTAAAGTTTGATAATGTTTGCCGATCTTTGATATCTCCCATAAGTACTATTGGTCTGGATTCTCATAGATTTTTATTCATATCAAAACTTTTTAACTTGCCCACAAAATGCAACTCACACAGTGCAACTTTTGTATTATCAAGGTAATGGATTCGGTGAATAATAAATATATATAAATACTATTATATTATATATAATTCAGTTCGAATTCGGGGACGGATACAGATTGGGAACCCCTATAACCATATCCAAAACCATAACCGAATATTCTTAACGGTTTTCCCCATATCCAAAATATACCCGAATTTTCATACCCAAATCCAATCCATTCGGACGGTTATCGGTTTTAACGGTTAGAATTGTCATCCCTACGAATAACCAAATACTTTATAAGTACATGCAAAGAATAACCAAATACAATTGACAATATGAAGAATAACCAAATATGAGGGGTATACTTGTCATTTGAAAATTTCATTAAATGGGCATTGTTCACTATGCTTTGAAAAAAAAAAAACTTTTTTTAGAAGCTTGGTAGACCCTGCTTTTACTTTTCTATACTTTTCTACTGTCATTGACATCATTTTTTTTTAAAAAGCATTTTTTTGGGGAACTTTCATGAAAATAGTTTGGGCTAAGTTTATTTTAACAAAAAAAAAACATGCTATAACTTTATTTAATGAAAAAGAATTAAATATTAATGAAAAACCCTTAAAATTTTAATAAAATTGATAAAAGAACCTAAATTTTAATGAAAATGACACAATTTTAGTATATATAAAAAAACCTGATGCGCGGGACTCGTGTGTCCATCACAAACACTGTTTATGAAACTGAACACTATTTATGAAACTGCACTATTTATGAAACTGAACGGTATTATAGTTTTTATTGGTCCAATTTCATAAATAATGCCTAGTTTTTTGTCCACTTTCATAAATAGTGTCTAGTTCTTGGTCATGTTTCATAAATAATGCTTAGTTATTGTGTCTAGTTTCATAAATATATGTATGGTAATTGGTACAGTTTCATAAATAGTGTCTAGTTATTGATCCACTTTGATAAATAGTGCCTAGTTCTTGGTCACGTTTCATAAATATTGTCTAGTTCTTACTCTAGTTTCAAAAATAGTGTATTAAAGTTTCATAAATAGTTTCCACCTATTGGTTTAGTTTTGGAAATAATGCCTAATTCTTGTTTTCGTTTCATAAATAATGTCTACTTATTGGTTCATTTTCATAAATAGTGTACTTATTAGTCTAGTTTCATGAATAGTGTCTACTTATTGGTCAAGTTTCGTAAATAGTGTTTAATTCTTGGTTCAATTCTATTTGAAACTTAGACCCTCTTTGGTCTTGTAAAAGCACCCATTGCGCCGAAAACGATGAACCCAGAAGTGACCCTTTAGATCAAAACGTTGAGAAGATTATGTTCTCAGTAATTATATTTAAAAAGCGGTTTTCAATTACCAAATTAAAATTTCCTCACATTTTTTACATACCTACAATAATAAATGTAGCTCTCCATCCAATTTCTTGAGCTTTGGTGTCATCTTGGAAATTTTTTTTCTTGTGCCTGTAGCACAAGTGGTACACCACGTGTTATTATGTAAGTGGTGGAAAATTTTATTTTTTATGTTATTAATTTTTTAATACAAGAATCTCACAACTTGTATAGAGACATGTGGTGTACCACCCCGTGTTCCAGGCACATTGAAAAATCTCGTCATCATGACTACTATTGAGAAACAACACTACAAAAATAAAATTGGGGAATGTAATTCAATTTGAAGTCTTTCTTATTCTAAGCAACAAAAAAAAGAAAAAGAAATCTATTAATGTAGCTGACAATGGAAGAAAACAATGGAGTGTGGAAGGGGGGGGTTAAGTGGGGTTTGGACCCACCCAGGGCAAGTTGGGTTTTTTATTGTTTTATTTATTTATTTATTCTTTTGTTCTTATTATTAAATAAAGTTAATGGATGGTTTTTTTATTTATTAAAATATAAAGATTTGAAGTCCTTTTTATTAATTTTTTTTTTAAATTTTTTTATCAAACACATTTGATGTTCCAAATTTTTGTAATAAGCTACTTTTGTTAAAAGTACCACAACCCCAAACCAGCCCTCATACTCTCATGAGATACACTTAATGGTTCTTAGTAATAGTTTTCCATGTGCAAAGTCAATTTTCATATGAATATAGTTTTGCATGCATCTGGCATTTTTGTAAACCAGAAGCATGCAAAACTATTCATATTAAAATTACAACCAAAACAATTTATACATGCATATGTAAATAGCCAAGCATAAAGCCTTTTACTATTTGATTATAATTTGGAGACAAATAGGATAAAGGGGATATATAAGGTTAGAGGGAGGGTGCGCGCGAGATAGGAATTGATCGATCCTGGCTAAAGTACGGTATTGAGGCATTGACATGTTCATCTTTTAATCGGTGGATAATTGAATGACATCATCGAGGAAAATGACAAAGGATTAGAGGAAGTTTAATTTTTAGTGTTGAGGAGAAGTTATCCTAAAAGAAGAGATAGAGCTTGATCGGATAAGGCATTGCATGACCTATTGGTCGAGTTGTCACTTGTCAATGATGCATATCTTTTGGACTCGCTATTAACATTTTCATAATCCAAGCGCTTACTTTGATCATGACTTTTTTTAGTAAAGATCAACCCAAATGTGATGATCTCATACGCATGTTAATTGGTTTTCCAGTCACCTTACTCTAAACTGCCAGGAGATTAAAGTTTATACATGATTCTGTGGAGTCTATAGCTTGCAATTGGTTGGTATAATAAAATCCAAATTCTTTTGATCCAGCGTCAACAATTGTTTATTAGAAGGGATGTTTAATAATTCGTGTCTACCTAGAAGACCCAAAGATTGTTCGAACAACCTTAATTAATAACGAGGCAGCATTATTTCAACACAACACTTCATTTGTTTGGTAATTTTGAGATACCTCCTTCCCCTCTCTCGTTTGTTTGTTTGTTTATGCCACTATATTGTTAGTCTCAAGAAACCCTGAAATTGCTCTTCTCCGAGAATTTGGTGGGGCTTGGACTCCTTGATTGACCAAAATTTAGGTCGAGTCTAGCTATTGGCAATTTCTCTTGATAATCGATCTGTAAAAATTAAAAATGGACTAAGACTCCCTATATAAGTTCTTAAAGAGACTTGCAATATGCCCTGATCCTGAGACAAGGTTGGCCTCCCCTCCCTTAAATTTTTATTGACTAAGCACAATTAAACTGATGGAATATAGTGATTAAATGGCACAATTTAGGGGTATTTTACTCCAATTATAAGTGGAAGACTTGGATTGATTTTTTGTACATGATGAACTCGTTATTTAATTCCACAAAAAAACATTTTTTTTTTATCAGATTATTATAGCTAACATAATGTATGATTTGTACCAAAAAAAGCGTAATGTATGATTTATCTTAAATCTTTCACTACTTAATATAAATATATAATGTTGTAATTGGTATTAGAAGAAACCGTTGGAATAGAAAATAGATATTAAGTGGCCAAGCCACTTAGTACTACGGTTTAGTAGTATACCTCTTTAGTCTTGTAAGTAAGAAGTCTTACGTTCGATTCTCGCTAAAGATGAATTTTAACAAACAATATTTAATCAAATTAAATAACTTAAAGAAGATATGCATGCAGTGAGTCATGAGTGAGAGCTACTTATTTGTGTGTATATGCTGGTGTCGACCAAACCCAAAGCATCTCAGTCGACTTCTCCTCTAAAAAGTAAAAGCAAAACAATGGCTTGTGGATCCCATCCCATATGCCTTTGCCTGCCTGGCTGCCCTTCACCATCTGCCAGCATGATTATGACTATGAACTTGGCTACTTCTATTTAATGTATGCATCACGAACAAAAATGGTTTAAGCATTAATTATTATTATTTTCAATAATTCTTCCGAACTGGTATTGTCTCTTTAACTAACAAACGATAAGATTATTATAATCTAAACTATAAAGAGGGAGATCTGATCTTGGACGCCAATGGTAACAAACAATGCTCTAACCAACTTGATTAAATTCGTGTACAAAGAAAGAGATCTGAACTTGGACGCCAATGGCAAAAAACAACGCTCTAACCAACTTGATTAAATTCGTGTCTACATCTGAAGCGGTACTTAAAATGTTAAACAAGGTATAAAATTCCAGATACAATCTTGAAAGGGTTAAAGGTGGGCAAACGGGTAGAGAAACTGCGGGTCGGGGCATGTAGTGTAGGTTTGGGGCGGGTACGGGCCGGTTCCTTTTTTTTTTTGGAATAAAAGGGGCAGGCCAGGCCGGGCCATTGTTATTTACGAGGCGGGCCGGTTCCTAAACCCTAGAAAAAAGGGGCCCCGGACAGACCCGTTTCTAATTATAATCAACGATTGAGATTGAATGATAACCTATCATCCAATCTGAACCGTTAGTTTCTAACCTAGGTTTCCAGAATCAGTTTCAGTCTCACTCTCTCACTCCCACCTCTCCACCATCCGTCACTCCCTCAACTCCCTCGACTCGACTCCGATGACATCCCAGAGAACCTAGCTCATCACCGCCGCTGCGACCAACACAACGGCACCACCACCCCACCCATCCAGCCATCCTCTGACCTCGACGACATCCCAGGACCCAGAGAACCCAGGTCCCACAACCTCGATTCTCTCATCCTCGACAACACCACCGCCGTCGCGACCACTATCACCCATCACCGATATCGAGGATACTGCTACTAGCCTAGATTCTTTTACTTCTCCGACTATCATAAGTCTACTTCTCTGAATTTTATTTTTGTTATGCGGAGGATCAGTAGCATGAATAATAGGATTTGATTAGAGACTAAATCTTTAGGTGAGAGTAATTTGATGAATGCATGAACATTTGGGTGAAGGAATTGTGGATCTATTTGGAGGGGAGTGGGATTTGGGATTTGGGATTTGAGATTTGAGATTTGAGATTTGAGATTTGAGATTTGTGTTGGGATTTGGAGTGTTTGGTTATTGATGATGAAACCCTAGAAACGAAAAGCTAGGTCAGCTGGTTGGGATTGGGATCGGGATTTCAATCTGAGTAGGCAATTTTGAATTTAATTGGAATTTGGATCAAGTACAAGAACTGCGTTTTTCACATTTGGGTTTTTTTTTTTCTTCTAGGTTTTGTTAGGGTTTTGTGTATGCTTATTCTGGTAGGTTGTATATATGTAAATTATGCTTATTTGACTATGTGTGTGTTGTCTGTGTATGACGGCTTCTGCCTGATTTCATATTTTAATATGAAATCTGGCGATTTATATTTTCTGGTGGAACAACGCTTGCTGTTTTCTTGTGCATTTAACTTGAGTTTATAATTTCAATTTTGGTAATTGGAACTAGTTTTATGAAGATGGTCTCTCTAGTGCACAACACTTGTATCAGGATGGCTTTTGTGTATGCCTTTATTGAATATGAATCATCAGTTGGCTTGATGAGTCTGTTTGGTAAATAATTAAAGTATGAATCTTGCGTTATAAAATCCAGATTCCAGATGGTTTTATGAGGCCTACTTCATTCAATCAATTTAGATAGTTTTTGGGGCAATATAACACTAGTAGAGAATACCACGCTATCTGCATCTTTTTGACAAGTTTACATATTCCTTCGACTTAATTGCCATGCAAACTGATCAACAGCCGCCATAGCATGTGATGAATTCACGTTCGTTACTCTACCAAAAATATGTTGGTTGCCTATTTTGGTTGAAACATATCGTACAGCTTTTCAGTTCTTATGCATATGCGTGTATTACATATGCAGATTCTGTTTTGTGGTCCTTAAATGAGGTTGTGCTTTTCAGTCATTAGAATTTAGATCAAATATGGTACAGGAAACTGCAATACATTTTTATCGTTTCTCTTTTGCAGCTGTCTAGAAAAGAGTGGGGCTAGATTCTTGAGGTTGGTTTCTGTAAAGTTCAGCATCTCTACCAACTGCAAGTCTACAACAGGTTATAATTAATAAACTTTCTCCTATCCTTCTATATGTATACAACACATTCCTGAATTTGAAAGAATAAGTTAATGGATTCTTGAGATGATTAATATTTTTTGGTAATTTCTTGAAATTGGTGTGCATATTTTGAAATATCTTTATTTGATTAATGAATTTACTTTGGAGTCATTGATATGCCTCCAAAACTGGTTAAGAAGTGAACAAATTAGCAACATTGAGTATGAAACAAGTCCGGCGGAGCTTGAATTTTATCAAGAGTGTGAAGAAGGTATTTATTTTGTTTTGTATAGTTTGGATAACTTTATATTAATTGGTTTACAATTAACGTGCTTTTGTTCTTTGTTGTAGAATATAAAAGAAGAAGAGCAAATACTATATCTACAAGTTCAACCATCTCACCAAGTGTTCCTGAAATTGAAGCTCCTCAAACAACTCGAATGAATAAAGGAAAAGGAATTGCGGTAATATTTTAAACTCAAATGAATAAACTTTAAATTTCAATGATTCAATGAGGATAATATGATGTTGGACGTTAAAAATGTCATGTTTATATTCTATTTTTCCTTACAAATTCAATGAGGAATGTTATTGGAACTTGGACGTTGGATGTGGTTTCGGATCTTAATTTGGAATTTATTGCGGATGTCATGTTTATGTTGTTTTGAATTATTTGATTTTTGGACTTTGGAATTTGGATGTCTTGGACTCTTGGATATTTTGTATGTTGATTTAATTTTTAGATGTTGGACGATGTAATGTTGTTATTTTGGATGTATTGTTAATCTATGAACTTGGATATTGGACTTTGTATTTAGATTGGATGTGAATCATTGCAATGAATTTGTGCAAAATTTGCATAAATGTAGTCTGCACTGGTAGTGCCGTAGTGGTAATGAATCTCTGCAATTGCAATCTGTGCAAATTTTAGTTTTTTTTTTTTTCAAAAAAAAAAAACCAAGAACCCGTGGACCCAGCCTGAACCGGCCCGTTTCAACCGGGCTAGGTAAGGTCCGGTTCCTATATTGGAAAATGTAATGCCCGGCCCGGCTAGCCCGTCTCTTCGGTTCGGTCCCTTCAAAATTGGGCCCGATCCGGTTCGTGCCCACCCCTTAAACGCATGAATTTAAGGTACAGTCATTAACAAAATATGTACTTTTTGGTTGGAATCAAGATAAAGTTTGTGCGAAAATATCTAATTCTTTTGTTCACACACGATAATTCATCTCCTGATTTTGCAATTAGCAAGCTAGTGGCCATGATTTGAACTTTCGCTTTCCCGGTAATAGCGTATAGTCTAGTAATACTGGTCTATGTTCACATACGAGGTAACAAGAGTGAGACATAGAATGTTCACAGTCCATACAAACAGAAGTAAGATGGAAAAGAGAAAATAAAAGCACAAGGAAAAGAGAGAAAATAAAAATGAGAACTTAGTTTTGAAATAAATTAAAGAAAGTTGATTAATCCATCGTAAAAATAATTGGTAATATGAGATTTAACTCAATTACTTATAAGCATACGCAATATTCCTTTTTCCGTCTATGTGAGAAACATTCTCAACACACTTCTCACTTGTGGCAAATATTCAAGTTAAATACATGAAAAACACAAACAGTGCGAAGAGAATCACGTGTGGCCGTTAAGCTTCATCCGTAGGATAACCTATTCTTATATTACAAAGAAAGTTGATGTTCTACCATAAAACTAATTGAAAATATAGGAAGTAGCCCAACCAACTTACTTATAAGCTTATGAAGATTGAAGGTCTCTTCGCTCATCAATGTAATATTCATTCTCAATAAAAGGAGAGATATGGGTAAGTCGGTAGACTTATACTCAAGTTTAAACTCACAAAAGAGACTAAGAGAGTAGTTTAGAAATGTCTTTTGGAGAAAAATAAACATAAGGTTTACCCTTTACTCCGGTGGGTATGGGAATCTAAGTGCCGACGTAAGCTGACCAACCAAAAAAGTTTTCGTTGGCTCCACTTACCCTGTCCCTTCCCTTTGAAGACTCCCAAGTCTATAAATAAAGGCCAGAGGGTACCATACATAGGCTTGAGCACACAACTCCAACCCCATCTTCCAACTCCTCATCTCCTAGTTACTAGTCAAAGCAAAACCCTAGTAAGCATGGCCGGACCCTCGCCTGACCTCACCAAGGTCACCATCATCAAGTTACTCTGCAGCTACGGCGGCAAAATCCTCCCCCGTTACCCCGACGGCAAGCTCCGTTACCTCGGCGGGGAAACCCGTGTCCTTGCCGTTCCCCGCTCTATTTCCTTTTCCGGTCAGTTTGTATATAAATTCCCCCATTTTTTGTAGTCTTTTGTTTGGATGATGTTTTATTAAATTTAGCTGCGTGGTTGTGTAACAGAACTGTCGTCCAAGCTGACTGAATTGTGTGGGCCATCCGTGACGGCCGTCAGTCTGCGCTGTCAACTGCCCACCGAGGATCTCGACGCCCTCGTATCCATCAAGTACGATGAGGATCTCGTTAATCTCATTGAGGAATACGACAGAGCAGCCTCTTCCGCTAATCTGAAGATCAGAGCCTTCCTCTCACTCATCCCCGCCGGCAGGACACACAAAAGCATTTCATCCCCTTCTTCCTCCTCGGCCTCTGCCGCCTCCACGACTTCGTCCTCCAGCACCTCCTCGTCGTCAAATAACTACTTCGGCGCCGCTTCCGGTTCCACCCCAAGATTCCCCTTGCCGTCTTCCACCCCAGTTGATCGTTGCCTTCGTCAAATGCCGCTGCAGCCATCTCCGTCGACGGTGCCGTTTAAGAGATCCCCCTCCAAGGTTCCTCACTGTGCTAATATTTACCATGCTCGTCACGGCCACAGAAACAACAACCCTACTGGTACTACCGGTAGTCGTCTCTACCTGGTTCACAACGGCAATCACTGGCAATAACATCGTTTGCCACGGTCGGAGTTCCGGACTACAAAATTACAAATATGCCACGGCCGATTAAAACAAGTTTATACTATAAACCCTAAAATTAAAAAAAACACAAAAAATATCAGTTATATAGTATATCTGATCAGTTATGTAATGGGAAATATGAAGCTGTAATCGTTCATCAGATGGATTGCTATTGAATATCCGTGGCGATTAATGAATTTCAGTCCTAATTCGTTTTTTCAATGTGCATACATATAAGGACATGGTGAGTGCTTTTTTCGCAATCCTTCCCCTTCTCTCTCATTTTTGCTTTTTTTTGTTGTTGTTGTAGTCTGTCTATAGCCATTGTTTCTGCACTAGAGCAGTAGAGCTTTTTCCATGTCTGTTTTCCGTTAGCGTCCCGTTAAACGCCCTTGGGCGTTGTGTTGTGCGTTGCACTGTCAGTAAGCGCATAACATCTGTTAGGTTTCTGTCAGATTCCCTGTACCGAGTGAGACGTGGCATTTGGTGTGTGATTAGAGTTTCCGCCGTGTTTGTTATGTGTCACTCTGTTATGCGTTATGCTTTTACGTGGGACAAACAAACCTCATCCCAATCGATCTGACATTCAGACTCATGTCTCTTCGTTCGTCGTAAATTCCACTTCTTTTTAATTTTTTTCCTTTTTCCAAGAGTAGCTTATTAATCGAGTGTATTTAATCAATATTGTTAACATTGTGGACGTACCTCAGGCTCGTGAAGAGAGTAAAATGAAACAAGCAGGATGATGATCTGGAAGGCCGCAGAGAGATATCAACTTCTGAGAGTATATATAGAACTGATGAGCTAGCGGCATGTAAGTACCATTAATTCATTCTTCATGAATTAATTGTGTTAGTTTAGGTTTAGGGCAATTGCATTTGCAGCAGTGAAGGTATTAGCTTTTAGTTATGTTTTAGTTTAGGTTTAGGGCAGTTGCATTTGCAGAAGTGAATGTATTAGCTTTTGGTTATTTATCTTCGGACTTCAATCCTTTATGCACTAAATAGATTTTCTTGAAAATTTTTATGGTGTTGGGATCTTCTCATATATGCATGATCATTAAGAAACACATCGGCTAGCTTCAACAATGACCAATGAGCTATGTACACGCCGTCTTTTATTTTTATTTATTTTTGTTGCATTCGTGGGTTTCTAACCACCCCTAACCTATTTATCCACCACCTTATTTACACTCACCACTAAACTAACTTCGGTAACGCATTTGAAAGATGAGTAATGCGAGACCCTCTTGGTGACACTTTCTTTTACGTGTAAGGTCTTACGTTACAATATTAAGACTATAATGATATTTAGACACAACAATTAACAAGTGTTAGAAAATTAGTTATTTATTTTAGGGTTTTCATCACAAATGGTCTCTAAAATTGGCTCTCACCATCAAGATGGTTCCTGAAATTAAAAATCATTCAATGTAATCCTTGAAAATAAGTGTCGCAAATCAATGTGGTCATTCCGTACGTCATAATTCTGTTAAGTGGTGATGTGACTCATAAATGGGTTCCATAAGATTTACGTGTTTTTATCACAAATGGTCTTTGAAATTGACTCACACCATCAATATGGTCCTTGAAATTGAAAATCAATCAATGTAGTCCTTGAAAATAAGTGTCGCAAATCAATATAATCATTCCGCCACAATTTTGTAAAAAAATTTGTTATGTGATGATATGGGTTTAATAATTAATTAAAAATGTTGTCTAAATACCTTTTTGCACAATGAAATTTTTTTTTTCTTATAGTAGGGCCTACTCCGAAGAGAGATCCCTTCCATAAATTCTCAAAGGCACAAGGCTTAACCAAGGCCTAAGAGGGGGTGTGGAAATAGTTTTCAACCAACAATGGACGCACCTCGGTTATAACCTCATTATCTCAAGGCAGACCTCGTCGTTCTTTGCATCACTAGACCACCAGGGAAGCGTCAATCAAGCTCTCCAAGATTATGGTTGTGAGGAAGTTGATCGCCTAAATGTTAACGGTGATCTCCCAGAAGTCGTTACCAATGGGCCAAGTCATCACCAAAGGTGATCTCGATCTAGGTTTAATTCGGTGAAGGGTGTCGAAGTGTGTAAATATTGGTGTATTGAGATGTTTTTATAGAGAATAGAGAGCGAATGAGGTATATAAATGTGGACCGGGATCGGAGGTGATTGCAGGACTAGGTTTTTGGGTTGACAATTTTTTTATTAATTATTAAATTATTTAAGTCTATTTGTAATTTTTTTAAAATTTAATTAGACTTGTGTGACCCATTTATGTGTTACATCAGCACATAACATAATTTTTGATAGAATTGTGACGGAAGGATTACTTTGATTTGAGACACTTACTTGAGGGACTACATTGATCAATTTTCAATTTCAGGGACCATTCTGATGTCGCGGGTCAATTTCAGAGACTATTTTGATGTCGTGGGTCAATTTTAAGGACCATTTGTGAGAAAAAAGAACTTATGGGGCCCATTTATGTGCCACATCAACACTTAATAGATTTTTTTTACATAATTGTGACTGAATGACCACATTGAATTGCGACACCTCTTTTCAGAGACTACATTGATTAATTTTCAATTTTAGGGACCATCTTGATGGTGAGGGTCAATTTTAGGGACCATTTGTGATAAAAACCCTTTATTTTATTATTTGGGTTTGGGCCTAGCTTATTTGGATTAGAGTTTCTTAAGTTTTGTTCTCTATAAATATAGCTTATAGTTTAGTACGAGAATTAAGTCAGTCAAGTCGTAGCCATCAATTTGTTGTTGTCTCGTCAATCTCATTTATTTGTTTTCCGTTTAGTAAAACAATGTTCATAGTTTATCTTGTGTTAATTCGTTCATTATGAGCATTCTAATTTTCAACTTGTAGGTCCTACGATTGTATGTAAGACCTACATGTATAAGAAAATGTTGGCAATTATGTATGCCCGGTTTGTATTTTAAATAGCATTACCCAGGTAAGACCTATTTTTATCAAAATCTGTCAACAAGTGTTTTAGTTTTCTGGGTATTATTGATTAAAGTAGTACTCTTGCTACGATCTTACCTGCCCAGATTTTTAGAACTTAAAATCAGGATATTTACACTCTCATTTCTTGGCTTCCTTCGTCTTCGTCGGCATTTCTAGTTTCGGACATCAATATGCTTTGACATTTTAACCTTTACGAAAAATGTTTTATGATGGTTACACATATGGTCCATACATGCATGATCGTCATGACAAAAAAATTTCTTGACCAGATTCGATCTATGGCTTGCTGCGATCGGACGGTAGGGATGGGAAGGCATTTTTAACCCTTCCGAAAAATGGAGTTTTATGATGGTTATAACGTAGTCCATACATGCATGATCGCCATGACAAAAATAAGTTCTTGGCCAGATTCGATCGGTGGCTTGCTGCGATTGGATGCTAGGGATGGGAAGGCAGTAGGAGTACTGGAGAATTTAAGAGGTCAGAGGGACCATGCATGGTGATTTCAAATCAAATCAAATCAAATCAAATAAACATATATGATTCCAACATCCAATAGCAATAATTTGGAAGCATCGGGGATCCTGTATTATAAAGAAAATTAATGAAAATGATTTGAAAACTTTGAGTTTTAAGGATAAAGTGAATAATATCAGGATTGATTTTTTTGTGTAAAAATATGAATTTTCGTATAATACGGGGAACTTATTGTTAAAGTTCTCTATATTATTTTCATTTAGCCATCGAATCACAACTGGACAATGAACTTATCTATATATTAATACCTACATATTTATTGAAAGTGGAATAAAATGGGACTGAACCATAAAAATACATATTTGTTCCATACTGCCAGCTGGAGATTGTAACCTAGCTACACTGGTTATTGAAGCTGCACGTAATTAGTTTAAATCCAGTATTTTTAAACTATATAATACAAGAAAAAAGATGACAGCTGATGGAGATGGAGACATTCTCTTTGAAAAGGGAAAATAAAAAAATATTGATTAAGAAGGCCCTCCATAATTCACTCCACTCACGTAGCATTCAGGGGATGAGATTCCCCGGCCCCTCTCACAAAAAAACATACAAAAATATTATGAAGTTCCATTAATCCTATACTAGGAGAATTTTGAGATATAAGATTTGAAGAATGTAATTATATGTCGAACGTTTGACAAAATAATTTATAGCGAATGAGTACTACATTGTAATTATACCAAGATTTTTGTAATAAAATACAACATTTATTAAGTTATGTAGATAGTTAAGTTGTAAAAACATCGATTTGATTAGTATTAATCGGATGGCCGACTCTGAAACATTCTTGACATATAAAGACACCCAGTAAACTAATTATTTATTTATTTGTTTAGGGAAAGCGCCAGACAAATTTGAAAGAGATGTGAGCATTGCATGTTATTTTGGAAAAAAATTTCATTGTGACCAGAACACGGATAGTACATCACGTGTTTTTATATAAGTAGTGAAAAATTTTATGTTTTAGGTTATTAATTTTATAACATATATACCTCACCATTTGTATAATGATACGTGATGTACCATCATGTGTTCCGATCACAGTTAAAAATCTATCGTTATCTTAAATATCTTGTGGATAAATTAATCAATATAATAAGAGATCATTAAAGTGGTTTAAAGGTTTGATCATCCTCCTGCCCTGCCCCCAACCACGTATGGTTCTATATCTGTCCTTGTTAAAAAAATAGAAATGTTGCACTAGAGAGTAGTATTGAATCAACTTTTTTTTTTTTGTTTTTTTGCACAAACGATATTATCTACATAAGAGAGAGGATGTGTGTTTAGTCTTACAATGGACTAAAAATAATGTGGTTCATATTCGCCTTTGTCGTGAATCGAATCTAATACCTCTCATTTACAAATAAAGATAAATATTACTAAACTATAGTACTAAATGACTATTTAATCAACTTTTGACAAAGGAAAATTACGTTTTTAGGTGGGTGCGGAAAAAGTGGTAATGTATTGTGTTGGATCCCACGTATAGGCC
This sequence comes from Heteromeles arbutifolia, assembly GCA_024362995.1. Classification (NCBI taxonomy): domain Eukaryota; kingdom Viridiplantae; phylum Streptophyta; class Magnoliopsida; order Rosales; family Rosaceae; genus Heteromeles; species Heteromeles arbutifolia. The sequence goes on from JANCRC010000006.1 coordinate 31,253,149, forward strand.
ACGGAGGACAACACCTGCGAGCTGTGGTTGATCCGTGTTCTGCATTCTGAAATGTATGTAATTGTAATGTCTCTTGTATAAAAAAAATAAATAAATAAATAAAAAATTAGCTAAATTGATTTTTAAAATTGACATAATTTTTCATTTTGATCTCATTTGAAATTCGATAGAAATCTTGAGTTTGTAATCATCAATTATTTTAGTCATTTCATAAAAAATCACCATTAACTAAGAATAAAATGACAAATATACTCTCAATTTTTATCAAATTATTTTGTCCCATTGTTTATTAAATTGATGATATTTTTATCATTTTGGTCCTTATTTACATAATTTTTCACGGAATGACCAAAATGATTGATGGTGAACAAACTCATGAACCACTTCTATCGATTTCAAATATCAGATACCAAAGTAAGGAGTTATGTCAATTCCAGATACTGGCTAAAAAGCCTAACAAAAAACAAAGGAAATTCTCCTTTTACTACTCTGAAGTGAGGAGTAATGTAAATGCTTTTGTGCTTTGGAATAAGCAGGAAATTACTGAGATAGAATATGTTGAAGCCAACGATGAACTTGAAGAGGAAAATGATATTGAAGATTCGGGTAGAGCCAAATTCTAGTATCTTACAGAATAGAAATGGATGCATGCATAGCCTGCGCTAAGTTTGCATAAGTCCACTGTTCATAATTTACGTGCTACTCAGTCGTGAGATAAAACAAAGAAGGTTTATGAGGCAAGGCTATAACTCTAGTATAAAATCATGGGGAAAAAGTGTGTATTTGTGTGTGTCTGTATCAAATGGACTCAATAGAGGAACTATTATGCAGTTGAAACGGATGAAAACGCCGAAGTTGCTGCTCACAAGAGAGAGCGAGCGGAATCTGTTACTGCTTCTAGGAAGTTTGAGGAAGATGAACTTGCAGCTTCCAAATCACAGAAGAAGCCAGGGTGCTTGCTGAGGTAGTTAGATTCTTCCAGTGTAATTACGTTGTTAATTATGCTCTAATTTTGTTTTGATTGCATTGGTAAATATCTATAATTGGATATCCACCAATATGTTGTCGTATGTAACTTTTCGCTCCAATCTGAATCTATTCCTTTAAATGTCAGGTGGAGTATGAAGATGGTGGTGTTAGGCAAAAGGCAGTACATTGACAGCTTCTGCTTATTTCATTACTAAAAAGACGGTTGCAAAGATCCACTTCTTGTGAGGTTGTTGGCCGCCGATTTCTTCAAAAATCTTGCGGCGCAAGGAAGAAACTTGCTAAAAGGAGGCCAAATTTCAGAAGATTTTGATAGCGGAGTGTTTTTAATTATTACTGTAGAAAGACAGAATTTTTAGAAAATTGTAGCTCTAATGATTCTTTCCTTGAAGTTGACTATGCCAACTAACTAAAATAACACATTGCATATGTAAAGTAGGAGAATAACTTCCATAGCACAAGTAGATGCTACCAATAACAAATTATGTGTAAATTTTTCTTCATCTATTGTAACGTTGGTACAAGATGTTAATCATGCTACAATGGTCATTTATCCATGAAAGTTTATCTCGTGAATTGGATCAGTTACTCGAGGCAGTATGCACATCCACTTGCACTGACTTCAATCCCTAACCTATGAATTAGTTCGGTTGGCTGCATGCGCATGACACACAACTACCCCAATGCTCAACTACCCACAACCGTGTCCTTGTCGGTACAACAGTTCCATTTAGATCACCTCATCAAACTCAAACAATCTTCTTCCTCAAAAGATGGCATCCTTCCAAATGGCAAAAGACACCACTCCTCTATCCCTCTCTCCAAACTTCATTCTCCCAGAGAATCACAGGCCACACCTCTCAAATGTTTCAGCTCTGGAATCAATCCCCACCATTGATTTGAACGACCAAGGCAGGAGCAATAACTGCGATGGACCATCCCCATTGGTTCAGAAGATCTCACGAGCTTGTGAGGAGTATGGATTTTTCCAGATCATCAACCATGGAGTACCTGAGGAACTCTGCAATAGAATGATGACTGCCATGGCCCAGTTCTTCAAATTGCCTCCTGAAGAAAGGGCAAAATACTTCACCACAGATCACTCCAAGCAAGTAAAGATTTTCAATTACTACCTCAAAGTTGAAGGGCAAGAGCAAAAGGTCACTATGTGGAGTGAAAGCTTCTCACATCTTTGGCATCCTCTCAATTCCTTGCCTGAAAATCCTCCCCAATACCGGTAACAGCATTTTTTTTTCCTTTTTAATATGAGCTATATATTCTACTTTAAACTAATCTACACTATAGGAAAGGAAGTACTAAGATGTCAATAAATGAGCACTAAACCATAATTCATACACATCTTTATTAGAAATATATTTCTCATTGATTAAAATGATTTACATTGGGATATTTATACAAGTCAGTCAATAAAGATTAGTTATCAACTAATGTAACTAATTAACCTTAAGCTATGATTATTTATAATGCAATTACAACAAACAAAACTTCTACACTAAGGAACTGATGACTGTACTGATGACTTGGATTGTTGAGAATGATGTGTCTCTTTACACCCCCCTCAAGCTGAACGGAGGAGTACCAAGTGACAGCTTGGAATTGAGAAGCTGAAGTCGAGCTTTGTACAGAGATTTAGTATGAATATCTGCAATTTGGTTGTGACTGGATGCAAATCGAACTTGAAGAAGAGAAGTTAAGACTCGTTCCCAAATATAGTGATAGTCAATTTCGACGTGTTTGGTTCTAACATGGAAAACATGATTAGATGCTAGAGAGATGGCAGATACATTGTCACACCAAAACAGTGGAACCTTAGATAGAGGAAAGGCTATGTCCTTGAAGATTTTGCATATCCAAGTAACCTCTGCAGATGTGTGCGCCAAAGATTGATACTCTGCTTTTGTAGAGGAACGAGCAACTGTGTGTTGCTTCTTGGCACTCCAGCTAATGAGAATACTACCAATATAAACACAGTAGCCACTAGTAGAACATCTGTCAAATACATATCATGCCCAATCAGCATCCGAGAAGGCAGTGAGTTGTAAAGAACTCTTCTTGAACCAAAAGCCTTCATCAACCGTGACTTTGAGAAATCGCAAAACTCTTTTAATAGCCTGAAAATGTGTGTCTCTAGGACAATGTGAGAATTGATAGAGTCGATTCACATCAAAAGATAAATTAGGCCTAGTCCAAGTCAAATATTGTAATGCCCCAACAATAGATCTATATTCATGGGAATTAGAAATGCGTGTTCCACTGTGATCCAATTTTTGGGTACCAAGAGGAGTAGCACAAGGTTTGCTACCATCCATTTGTGTTTTGAATAGAAGATCAATTGCATATTTATGTTGAGACAGAAAAATGCCTTCTGAGCTTCTGTGAACTTCCAAACCCAGAAAATAGTGTAAAGGGCCTAGATCTTTGACTGGAAATAGTTGACTGAGCCGATTAATGAATGCTGTCCAGATTTGAGCATTAGGTCCAGTTACTAGTATGTCATCAACATATACTAGTACAATAACAAGTGCAGGCCCAAAAGTAACAAATAGAGAACAATCGGATTGAGAATTATGAAATCCCAGAGAAAGCAAAGTCTGAAATAGTTTGTCATACCATGCCTTGGGGGCTTGCTTTAGTCCATAGAGAGATTTATGGAGCTTGCACACATAAAAAGCTTTACATGGATCAATAAACCCCGGAGGTTGTTGCATGAAGACCTTTTCCTTGAGTGTTCCATGCAAGAAGGCATTACTGATATCCAATTGGTTTAAGAACCAATCAAATTGCACTGCTAAAGTCAAAAGAATCCTGATAGTAACAGGTTTGGCAACATGACTAAAAGTTTCCTTGAAATCAATTCCCTCTTGTTGATGAAACCCTTTTGCAACTAAGCGGGCTTTGTACATGTCCACAGTACCATCTGGTTTCCTTTTAATACGGAAAACCCATTTACATCCCACCAGATTTTGACTTGGAGAATAGGGGATAAGAGACCAAGTTCATGTAGTTTGAAGTGCTTGAAATACCTCAGCCATAGCTTTCTTCCAATGATCCTGTTTAGAGGCTTGAATATAAATGGTAGGAACAAAATTTAAAGCATCAAGTGGATGTTTAGTAGCTGCTAAGGCTTTTGGTTTAAAGATCCCAGCTTTGGATCTTTTGATCATGGAATGAGTGTTTATGATAATGGGTGGTTGTGGTAAGGATGGAGAGGAAGTTGAACTCAGAGAAATGGAGGGTAAGGGTGATGAAGTAGGTGTAGGAATAATAGGAGATGAGGTGGTTAAAGTTGGAGTAAGTGAATTTGAAAGAGCTTGTTGTGAAAGTGAGGTCGATGAAGTGCTAGGTAAGCTAAAGGGAAGTGTAAATGTTGGTAGAGGAGTGATGTGCGGCTATGAGGGTTGCACTGTTGTTGATTTGAGATCATGAAAATGAAAGTGGGCTTCATTGAATAAAACATGCCTTGAAATGTACACTCTGGATGTGAAATGATCAAGGCATCTATAACCTTTGTGTTGTAGGCTATATCCCAGAAAGACACAGTGAATACTTTTGCCATCAAACTTAGAATGTGTATAGGGTTTAAGCCAAAGGTAGCAACTATATCCAAAAACCTTGAGTTTTGAGTAATCTGGAGGCTTGTGAAATAACAACTCTCATGGAGATGTGGCAATACCAGAAATGGGAAGCCTGTTAATCAAATACAATGCAGTAGAGAATGCCTCAACCCATAATTTATGTGGAACTTTTGATGCAGTAAGAAGAGTTCGAGCAGTTTTTGTGAAATGCCTGTGTTTCCTCTCTACGCAACCATTTTATTCTAGTGTGTGAGGACAAGAAAACTGATGCATAATTCCATGTTGCAGCATAAAAGATTTGAACATAGAGCTAGTGAATTCACCCCCTAAGTCAGTTCTAAGAACTTTGATTTTATTCCCAATCAAGTTTTCTACATAAGCCTTGAAATGTACAAAGATGGAATACACTTCAGATTTGAGCTTTAATGGAAAGAGCCAACTGTACTTTGTGAATTCATCAACAAACAAAACATAGTATCGATAACCACTGACAGAAGATGTAGGGGCAGGTCCTCAAACATCACAATGAACAAGTTATAAAGCAACAGACACTGAACTACCACTAGTAGTAAATGGCAGTTTGTGATTCTTGCCAGTTGCACAATCTGAACAAAAGAAAGAAGTGAACTTTTTACCACTGTATACAAGAGAACTATTATGTAGGGTCTTCTTGAAGATGGCAAATGATGGATGACCAAGCCTATTGTGCCAAACTTGCAATGAGGCTTTAGTACTAACAAGTGCAAAAATAGAGATGGATGCAGTTGGTGTGCCTTGAAACGGATAGAAGCCATGATTAACCGGCCCCCGAAAAATCATCATCCCCAAAATACGATCCTTGATTGTAGATCCATCAGAATCAAGGGTTAATTTGCAATGATTATCTTTGAGAAATTGATAAGTAGAGAGAAGATTATTCTTCATTGCAGGGACATGGAGAACATTATTCAAACGAAAATTTGTAGCAGGGGTATTAAGAATGGTAGTACTAGTGTGATGGATTTGCATACATTGACCATCACCTATATATACTTTGTCTTGACCGTTGTATGGCATTGGAGTTTGGATGGCTGAGATATCATTAGTAATATGTGATGTGGCTTCAGAATCCATAAGCCAAGCAGGAGCAGAAGATTTGAAGTTGGTGTGAGCACACATAGCTGCCAGTTTCGTAGGAGGTACTTTGCCAGCAAAGGCATGATTCATCCATTCAAAGCAGTCAAGAGCTTCATGATCTATAGAATGACATATTTGACATGGCATTTTGTGACCAGAGTTGCTGCCAGATGAATTTCCCCCAGAGTTGCGATTGAAGCCTCCAGAATTGCGATTGAATTGATTTGAATTTCCTCTGTAATGGTCTCAATTGTTACCACGATAGTTATTGCCCATGTAGTTACCTTTGCCACGGTAGGTATTACTATAAGAGTTGTGTGCAGTATAGCCTTATGGTGTATGAATAAGAGGAGGTTGAGACTGGGGATATTGAGCTGCATAAGCTTGAAAGGGTTCAGAGGCAGAAGAGGCAACAATCTTCTTTTTGTGATTCATAAACAACTCTTTGTTAATCAACTGGCCATGTAGTTCATCCAAGGAGGTAAACGAGATACGTAGCATAATCGAGTTAATGAATGACTCATAGTTATCAGATAGACCATTGAGGGTGACTGCAATCAACTCACTTTCAGAAACTGAAGCTCTAGCCGCCATGAGTGCATCAAAGATGGTCTTGATGTGTTGAATGTATTCTAAAATTGCTAGATCTTCTTTCTGAGCAGAATGAAGACGATATCGAAGTTGATGAATGTGAGCAGCTGAGACGCTTCCGAAACGTTGCTCAAGATTAACCTATAGTTCACGAGATGATGTGACACCAACTGTGAAAGGAATAAGATCTTCCGAAAGTGTAGAGTTCAGCTAAATTAGGATATTTTGATCCTTTTCATACCACAAATCAAAATCCGGATTTGGAATTCCAGTATTTATGCCAGATTCATCAAGAATAAATGGTGAAGGACAAATGTCGGAGCCATCAACAATTCCTGTGAGTTTATATCTTCAAAAAAATGGAGCAAATAAAGCCTTCCAGACAATGTAATTATCTCGTTTGAGCTTTGTAGGAACCATACAACTTATATTCTAAATTGAAATTGAAGAAATTGAGGAAGAAAGAGGAACCGCTGTGAAATTAAGGTTCATCTGAGATGAATTTGGGGCAAGAACTTTAGGATTTCTTGAAGAAGACTTCGACGAAGTCATCATAACTGCAGATCATAGAGAGAAGAAGATCGGATAGTGGAGAAATCACAAAGAGCAAAAAAATTGAAAATCGCAAAGATAGATTGCAAAGATCGCAGAGATCGCCGAGATCGTAAAGATTTCAAGAAGCAAAGGAGAAGAAGATTGAAGAAATGCGGTTAAGCAGCAAAAAGTGCAGAGATTGCAAAGAGCACAGAGATCGCAGAAATCACAGAGATCGTAGGAAGCGAAGGAGAAGAGGATCAAAGAAAGGCGGTGAAGCAGAAAGGGATGATACCATATTAGAAATATATTTCTCAATGATTAAAATGATTTACATTGAGGTATTTATACAAGTCAGTCAATAAAGATTAGTTATCAACTAATGTAACTAATTAACCTTAAGTTATGATTATATATGAGGCAGTTACAACAAACAAAACTTCTACACTAAGTAACTGATGACTGTACTGATGACTTGGACTGTTGAGAATGATGTGTCTCTTTAATCTTATAGTCCTTTCAGTGCCGTCAAGTTCTATTTTTAATTAAAAGTTTGTAACTTTATTCTAATTCTGTGTATTAATTTCCCTTTTGTTTGTGATTTCGTTAGCGAGGTTTTTGCTGAATATGCAAAGGAGATTGGCAGATTGATGAAAACGCTCTTGGGATTGCTATCCCAGGGGCTTGGACTAGAGAATTGCTGCTTACAAAAGAAGCTGGGTGATAATCCTACTCTGAAAGCACAGGGAAACTACTATCCACCATGTCCAGACCCTGAGGTCACACTTGGACTAGCTATCCATACTGATCTCAATGCACTCACAGTACTCAGGCAGACAGAGGGAGTGACTGGCCTTCAAGTGATCAAAGATGGGAAATGGGTTGCTGTCGATTCTCTCCCCAATGCCTTTGTTATCAATCTTGGTGACCAAATTCAGGTGCTTTCATTAAACCGATTACAAATTTTTATAAACAAAAACTGCGATACTAAACAGAAAATAAATGGGTAATTAACCATCATTTATATGCAATTTATACTCTGTATTTCACAGTGGCTTTATGGGTTATATTGATTCATATTTAAATAGGTTTTTATCACAAATAGTCATTGAAATTGACCCATCACATCAAGATTGTTCCTGAAATTGAAAATCAATCAATGTAGTCCCTGAAAATGGGTATTGCAAATCAATGTGTTCCTTCCGTTACAATTCCGTCAAAATTTCTGTTATGCGTTGACATGGCACATAACTGGTCCCACAAGTCTAATTAAATATTACTATATGAATTAAAATGTTTAAATAATATTTTTTTTTAAGTTTTATATAATTAAAAAATGAAAAAAAAAGACGATGAACAGTTCATCTTCTTCTTCACACCCCACCCTGACAAGACCGCCACCGCCGTCCAAAAAGTCGCCCATTTTTGTACGTGAAGGCACTGTCAAGCTTGCTCGAAGGCAATGGAGGCCGCGTGTCTTCAACCCATCAACGTCATCAAGACCCGGTTCCAGCTCGACTAGACCGGCACCTACAAGGGAACGTTTCATGTGCGATGGGGTGGGATAAGCTGTCGAGGTTGCTCGGGTGGAAGGGGAAGAAGAAGATGAACAGTTCATCTTCTTCTTATTTTTTTCCTTTTTTTATTTTTTAAGTTTCTAATTATATAAAACTAAAAATTGTTTTTCATTCTTTAAACATTTTTAATGCAACGAAATGGGCAAAGGAGCAGGAAGTTTCGGAAAGAGGAGGAACAAGACCCACAATCTCTGTATGTGATGCGGCCGCCGCAGCTTCCACCTCCAGAAGAACCGCTGCTCTGCCTGCGTCTACCCTGCTGCCCTTCTCAGAAAAATATAACTAGAGTGAGAAGGCGCTGCACTGAAAGACTACCGGAACTAGGCGGATGAGGTACCTGAGGAATGTGCTGAGGAGGTTCAAGAGCGGCTTCCTTGAACGTACACAGGCTGCTCCAAGGAGCAAATGAGTTGTTGCTGCTTCCTCATAAGTTTTCAAAGCCCACTGAACTCAAACATGTTTGGATTTCGTTTCAAAATTTGTTTAGTTGTCTTGATAGTTATGAATTTCACTTGAATTTTGTTTAGATTGTCTCGATTTGCAGCTGCATTTTGATATAAATGGAAATGACTCTCAATTACAATTACATTTTGCCCTTAAAAAATAAAAATTTAATCCACATGGTAATATTTAATTAAACTTGTGGGACTTATTTATGTGCCACTTCAACACATAATGGAAATATTAACGGAATTCTAACATAAAGACCACATTGATTTGCGACATCCATTTTCAAGGACTACATTGATTGATTTTCAATTTCAGGGATCATCTTGATGGAGTATGTCAATTCCATGGACTATTTGTGACAAAAACCCTATTTAAATTAAATTGAATTCTCTCCTTTTTTTTATGTAGGTTTTGAGTCTTGGAAGATATAAGAGTGCACCACAGGGCAGTGACCAACAAATTTCAGCCACATCTGTCATTGGCAATGTTTTATGGACCCAACAAGGACACTGTGATTGGTCCAATTGAGGATTTGATTGATGAGCAACACCTCAGAGCTACAAGTATGCAGAGTTTTTTGAAGAGCTCTATAAGCAAGAAGGAACAAGAAGGTTTGTCAAGGAAGTTTTTGAGTTGAGGAATTGAAAAATTACCATGACTCATATGATTGGCTATGTTGTATTCCAAACATTATTGTCATCATCTAAAAATCTTCGCAAGTGTTGTTATTTTTTTTTTTTTTAAATCGCCACGACAGCCTACCCTTTAGGGTAGGAAAGATTCACAAAGGCATTTTAGCCTCTCAATGACTATCGTCGCGTAATTCACCAACATTAGGGATTGAACAAAAAACGTGACGTGTAAAATACTAGCATAGAATTCATTCCAAACCACTGAATCACAGCGTGATTATTAATAATAAAAAAAATGTGAGCATCGATTTATAATGAGAGCTACTAGACCACCTCATTGTCTTATTTCTCCACTCACATTATAATCTCACCCACCTTAAAAAGTTAAAAATTTAAAATGCTATTTTCTCACCTACTATTGTTCCCAAAATAACCTTTAAATATACATACATATAAAATTTTCATAATTCATCTCAGACGTGGTGTTTCAACTGGCTCTCGTGCCAGTATGCTACAGATTCATTTCAAGCATTCTCAAACGTCAATGAAACGGCAAAAAAGGAAAGGATTGTTTGATTTGCTTAAAGATTTTCGTAGGTGAATTTTGTGTTTCTCAACATATGTTGGCCAAATTCAAATAAGTAAAAAAGGAAGATATGTTGGCCAAATCCTTTTTTCTGATCTTGAAGTCACAAGGTATGCAAATTCATTTCGAAAACACCAAGGTATCCAAATTCAAAAGGAAAACTTCGACAAAGACGTATATACGATGCGGCAAATTCAAATGATCCATATACAAAATTATTCTTTTACTTCTTCAATGGAAACGTAATTTTGTATCTTTTCTATACAAGTGTCATCTTCTACTTCTTCAATGGAAAAGTCATATTCTAAATCCATTGTTTTTTTTTTTTTTTGCTTTCTCTGAATGAAAATATGAGTTAAAGTTTAAGATAGACTAAAGTATGCAACCCAACCCAGGATAATTAATGTTCTTATAAGTTATTTTACAAATTTGTAATTAAAAATTTTAATAAAAAGTGAATAAGAAGATAAGATATTTGCGGTTTAAAAGCAAACTTCACTTGGAACGAAAAATCAAAAAAGCAAACTTCAATTCAATACTCGAGTCTTGATCAAAGATGGCAGCGGTGAGCCAAGTCCCGGAAGTGGTGCTCGGCTCCTCCGCCGGCCCCAAGAGCATGCCCGTCCTCGCCTTCGGCACGGCGGCCGACAACTTACAGCCTGACGCGTTGAAAACGGCGGTGATTGAGGCCATCAAGCTAGGCTACAGGCATTTTGATACAGCTTCTATATATGGCTCCGAGCAGACTCTTGGTGACGCCATTAAAGAAGCTCTAGAACTTGGCCTTGTTGATTCCAGAGACAAACTCTTCATCACTTCAAAGCTGTGGAGTAATGATGCTCACCCTGATCTCGTCATTCCAGCTCTAAAGAAATCACTTCAGTAAGTAATAGGTAGTTACTTTGGAAAATTACTTCTTACCTATATCTGACTACTCAAGCTAATAGTTTAATCAAACTGTTTACGAGTGAAAGTTGTGTATAGTTGGTTTGAAATAAAGCCACCGTAGCATCTATGTGTAGGCAAATTTTTGTGTCTCACAGTCGGATTAGGTTCTAACCCACTTATAAAGAGGGGAACCTTGCATGAGGTTTGCACTTGGGACCAAGTGTTAGGAGTTGTCTCACATCGGTGATGGACAAGATTTGCTATGGGCTTATATGGTCTTGGGCTACTCCTCATATTACCAATTGATTTTATGGTGGAATCTAATTTCATCATGATATCAGAGCAGGTTGTCCTCGTGTGAAGCCAAAAACGGCCACACGCGCTCCACGTCACCCCACTTGTTGTCCACGTGTAGGCTTGAAAATACACCACACGTGCGGGGGCGTGTTAAGAGCTGTCTCACATCGGTGAGAAACAAGATTTGCTATGTGCTTATATGGTCTTAGGCTACTCATATTGCCAATTGGTTTAATGGTGGAACCCAATTTCATATAGACTAGAGCATCTTGGATTTGTAGGACTATCCAGTAAGAAGATTTCGCATTGATACAAATGGAGCCGGATTAACCAAAATCAAAGGAATGCGTGTTTGGCGACAGTCAAATTACTGAGTGGTTGAACAGTCCCGCTTAGTAATTTGACTGTCGGACATAAGAATTTCTTCTCAAAATATGACATTTATGAAATGGAGTTTATTTTGTATGGAATCTGGATGATTTGATTGTGTGATTGTGTGATTATGTGCTGGAATCTTCAACTGGTGTACCTTGACTTGTATCTGATTCACTGGCCTATCAGTGGCAAGCCAGGAAAATTGGTGGACCCATTAGTTGACCTTATGCCTATGGACTTCAAAGGGGTGTGGGCAGCCATGGAAGAATCTCAAAGACTTGGCCTCACCAAATCCATTGGAGTCAGCAACTTTTCTAGCAAAAAGATTGAAACTTTACTCTCTTTTGCTTCCATTCCTCCCTCTGTAAATCAAGTATGTCCATTTTTCAACCTACAATATTGCTTAAATTTGTATCTAAAAGTTGTACTTTTTTCCTTTTTCCAATCTCTAATTTGTTAGTGTGTGCGTGTAAATACAGGTCGAGATGAGTCCATTCTGGCAACAGAAGAAGCTGAGAGACTTCTGCAAGGCCAGTGGTATATTGTGACTGCATTCTCTCCTTTGGGTGCAATTGGTTCCAGTTGGGGCACCAATCATGTTTTGGAAAGCAAAGCGCTTCAGGATATAGCAGAGGCTCGGGGAAAGACTATTGCTCAGGTTTTGTCACATTTCGTTTTTCTTGATGATATTTTTTTGTTGGGGTAGTGTGGCTCGATACAAGTTAAAAGAATGTGGTTCTCCATTAACATCACCGATATTTTTTTAGATAAAACTACACACCAGTATATGTTCATTGAACCTAATCCAACTTAGTATTAGACTTGAGTGATTAAATTGGTGTCAATATCGGTGTTGGCCCTAATGGGTAAGACTTAATGGTTGTTTTTGACATAACAGTCATGAAATTTATGTAGTTCATGTTGTGTTTAACCAAGGGATCCAATCAACCAAGTTGTTAAACTACATGAACGTCAAGTGTATGTGTGTGTGTGTGTGTATATATACATATAGCATACATGCATCCTGATAGGTTTCTGCACTAAATGCAGAAACCTGCATGAACCCTAGCAACATGCAAATGTACGTGTGCACTGACCAGAATTCGCTGCCATGCTTCTTGTAATGGTGGTGTCTTCTATTCTCTTGTAGACAGTGCTTGTATGTTCAGGATTCACAATGAGATTGATCCTTCTTAATGAACACCAAGGTTATATACCGAGAAGAGGGACCAATCCACAATTGATTTTGGTACTGCCTCATCCCATTACCATGGCAGTTACCATCAGTTTTCGAATTGCAAACCAACTGCCTTATGGTTTGATTAATGACATGTGGTTCATATCATTTTCCCTCCTTTATGTATTAAGTTTGTCCGGATACAAACCCTTTATAAGTTCAAGTGACTTATAGCTCATTTATAAGTTAACTTGCTATCTAAGTTTTGACGAACTCATTGGGATTCAAATGTGATGAAATCACATGAATTCCAACAGTCTCCCACATGAGTGATATCAAAACTCTTTACTTTATTGCAGCAACTTAGTAAATGTGATCACTGAGCTAATCTTGATTCAAGAACTTTCACAGCTAACTAAAACATTGTATCTACAGAACCTAAGAGAAGCATAGTACTAACTTATGTATTAGTTCTCCAAGATCACTAAACAAATACAATATAATGTGAATGCTATCATTGAGGAACATTATTATTTGGGATCATAATAGTATACTAACTCATTCCCACATTTTTGGTCATGAGATGTTATGAACATCTCTTCTTCGTTAACTTTGCAAAGATTTATTTTAAGTAAATAATAAACTCAGCAATTTGTATTTTGCATTACAAGTGAAATTAATCAACTCAATACAATTCATCAACTTTATTAGACACAAAGTAGCAAGATTTAGATTCATAATACCTTGCTCCCACATTACTCATGGTCCATTGAAGGTTGCAGTCCTATCTTCATCACATGCTTGTTAAATGTAGTGACATTTAGTGCTTTTGTCAACGGATCTGCCGCCATTTCATAAGTACTAACATGCTCAATGTCTATAACCCCATCTCTGACTTGGTTATGCACTGTCAAGTACTTGATATCCATAAGTCTCAAAGCTTCTGATCTCTTGTTGTTCTTGGCAAAGAACATTGTAGAAGTGTTGTCACAATATATATTCAGTGGTCTCTCAATGCTTGTCACTATCTTCATATGATACAACAGATTCTTCAACCATTTTGATTGTCTCATTGCCTCAAAACAACCAATGTATTCAGACTCCATTGTTGACACAACCCTTGTTTGTTGTTTCTTGCTTCTCCATGACATTGCAGCTCCTGCAAACATGAAAATATATCCACTGGTTGACATTCTGTCATTCACACACCCTCCAAGATCTGCATCCGTGTAGCATACCAACTCCAAATTATCAACATAATTGTAGCATAATACATTATCTTGTGTTCTTTTCAGATACCTAAGAACCTTCTTCCCAGCATTCCAATAAGCCACACCAGGATTCGATTGAAACCTTCCTAAAACCAATGTTCTAAAAATCGGCCTAGGTGGCGCCTAGGCGCTAGGCAATAGAGTGCCACTGCGATTTGGACCAAATCGTCAAGCCAAATCGGGTAAAAGTTAGGCGCCCGCCCATACGCTCTCCAGGCGGTCTAGGCGGCCTAGGCGGTGGGCAAGGCGATAGTTTTTTTTTTCCCGGCATACTAGCTCTCTGGTCTTCAGTTGCTGTCGGCGCGTTGCATCTTTCGTTTTCACTTGCTGTTGCATTTTTGGCAGAAAATAGAAGATCTGAAGAGAAGAGGGAGTATGGGGAGAGAGAACATTTAGATTGCAAGCCTGGAATACATCGAAGGATGAGGAAATTTACAGAGCAAAAGCAAAATAGAAGATGAAGTGAGAGAAGAGGAAGAGGAAACGGCTGAAAACCCCTAAATAATTGCCTTCCGTTTACCAATGCGTCAAACCTGCACTCAGCACTACACTCTTATTATTAAATTTTCTTTTAATTTTTTTACACTATTTTATGTATGATATAGGATTGGAACTTTGAATGATGTGGGGGTTGTGGTGGAGGGGTCACCACGTGGTTTAAGAAAAACATTAAATACAAATTTCATTTCAAAATATCTTATATTATTTTATGAGGTGTTTAGAATGTCTTATTGTGCTATTTGTTAGATTAAACATCTATAGCTTTTAGATTTTTTATTAAACATTTTCCTACATTTTAGGTGCTACATGTATTATAAGTAGCATTTTATTAATTCAAAATTACACAATTGCCATTATATATAATGTACCAATTAATTAATAATTATTATATTAATATTTCAAATCTCCTAGAATCTAGTTGACGTATGTTTTAAAAATCTAAGAACTATTCAAATTTGATCTATTTCTACTTCTAACGTGATATATACTTCTGCCATTTTCTTCCACCTTCTTCCACGACCATTCAACAATCTTTCCGTGCCATTTCTTTGCTCAGGTTAATTGACACTCTTCCGTTCTCCCTTGTCAGTCATATTCATTTCCGTTTTATTTTCATTTTATGCACACCTCTTGATTTGAGTATCCGTACCATGGTATATTTGGAAAATAGATTCTAGTGGTAGATGGTATTAGATATGTTTTGATTTAGCATTGTACATTTGAGGATCCTTACCATCGTACATTTGGAAAATAGTCTAGTGGTGGATGTTAAAATGTACGTTTCAATTTAGCATTGGTACATTTCTAGCTGATATATTGGTACGTTTCAAGTTGGCATGGGTACATTTTTATCAGTAGCGGTCCATTTCAATTTGGCATTGGTATGTTTTAAGTCAATATTGGTACGTTTCAAATTGGCATGGGTACATTTCTATCAATATCATTACGTTTCAATTTGACATTGGTATGTCTCAAGCCAATATTAGTATGTTTCAACATGGCATGGGTACAATTCAAATTAGACATGATAAACGGAGAAACACACATTAACCATATATGCAATCCTCTTCTTAATGGAACCTCCTCTTTGTTCTTCATGAATCCGTTAAGAGACTCCTTATTTGGGAAAGAGAATCAAGATTTTTTTTCTTTCCCAAAGAATATTAACCCTTACAGTAGTAAAGATTGTACCAAGTTAGAAACGATTTATATGTATTACCCTATTGAAAATTCTTACTAATTTAAGTCTCTCGGTCCTCAATTAATTTGGTTATTATCTATTTGGATATTATTGAATTTTTAAATTGAGGAAAGGATAAAGATAATAAATTAAATAAATATTATTTGAAGGCATTTCTAGCGTAGAAATTCATTTAAAATAAATTTGAAAAGCATCTAAATTAGGAATATATGTGGAATATATGGTTTAATCAAAAGTTAAGGCATTTAAATCTAAAGTTAAAAAGGAATGAATGTTTTATCTAAAAATGTTTAAAATGAGACATTTAATTCTAATTTTCTCTTATTTTATTCTTAAAAATTAGATTGTTTTGTTTTGGAAATCCTAATTGGAGAGGGAGAATTTTTGAGACTTTGAAAGTTTCTCTCTTTTTAAGACAACAATCACCACACCAAATTATGTACTTAAAACTCTAACATCACATATACTATTTTTTTTAAATAATATACTTTTCATGTTTATTTTTTTAATATATAATTCATTTATAATAAATTTACGTAAATCCGCCTAGACGCTAGGCGCCAGTCCACCGCCCGACTAGCGCCTAGCGTCTTTTAGAACCTTGCCTAAAACACTCAATGAAAATGCCAAATCAAGTCTTGTGCATACATCACACTACCAACTAGAGATGCATAAGGCTTATCCTTCATTACTTGTATGTCATGATCAGTAATGGGACACTGTTTCAAGGAAAGTTTGTCACCCTTACCAAGTAAAATATCTACATATAGAACCAGAAAGATAAAATTAAACTTCACCATTCTCATGTAGATGCAATTGTCAATCTTGTTTTCTGCAAAACCAGAAGCTGTCATAACTTGATCAAACTTTTTGTATCATTGTCTCGATGCTTGTTTCAAGCCATAAATAGACTTGTTCAATTTGCAGACCCATCGCTCATTCCCCCTTTCAATGAATCCAAGTGGCTGCTTCATACAAATAAGTTCATCTAAATCACCATTCAAAAATGTTGTTTTTACATCCATTTGATGTAATTCAAGGTTAAAATGTGCATTCAATGCCATAATAACTCGAAAGCAGCCTTTAGTTGACACTGGTGAGAAAGTTTTATTGTAGTCTACCCCTTCTCTCTGAGTGTACCCCTTAGCCACCAATCTAGCTTTGAATCTTTCCACATTTCCTTGTGAGTCACGTTGGGTTTTAAAAACCTACTTGCAGCATATAGATTTCATATTTTCTGCTTTTTCAACCAATGTCCAGACATTGTTTCTGGACATGGATGTTAATTCATCTTCCATTGCAGCCTTCCACATAGCAGAATTCGTACTTTCCATGGCCTCTTTGTAGCTTGTTGGGTCATCCTCATCACCAATATCATACTCCATTTCTTGCAAATAGACCATATAGTCATCTGGTATAGCTGATTTTCTAGTTCTAGTGGACTTTCTCATAGCCTGTGAAGGGTGATCCAAGCCTAATTGTGGCTGGACAACTATTGGTACTTGAAAAGTCAATGCAGCATCTGGAAGCATAGTTGATGGAGGCTGAATGCTTATTGGAGTCTGTTGTAAATTGCTACAGGATGCCATAGTACCACTGTCAAGTGGTACAGTGGAATTGTTGCTGGAAAATGAAGCTGCCAATGGTAACAACAGTGTTTGATTCGTCACAGAACCATTGTTTGGTTCTGTAATGTCTTCATTGCTTTCTTCAAAAAACATTAGAGTGATCACTTGGAACACGGGTTTCACCAACACTTTCAATGAACTTAGCATTATGACTTTCTACAATTATATTGTATGAATGAGGCAATAAAATCAGTCATAACCAATGAAATAGCAACTGGTTGTCTTCAAATCCAACTTCTTCTCATTTGGATTGTATAATCTTGCCTCACATTGACACCCCCATGTGTGAAAATGGGATAAGCTTGGCTTTCTTCCTGTCCATGCTTCAAATGGAGTAACCTCAACAGCTTTTGTAGGCACTCGATTGATTATGTAATTGGCAGTTTTGATTGCTTCTCCCCCACAAGAACTTAGGCAAATTTGATTGAGAAAACATACTCCTCACCATGTCTTTGAGAGTCCTATTTCTTCTTTCTGCAACACCATTCTGAGATGGTGTTCCTGTGGTAGTATATTGTGCTACAATACCATGTTGTTGCAGATACAAGGCAAAAGGACCCATGTTTTGTCCACTTTCAGTATACTTACCATAAAACTCTCCTCCACGATCAAATCTTACAACCTTAATATGTTTTCCCAATTGTCTTTCCACTTCAATTTTGAACACTTTAAAACAATTTAAAACTTGTGATTTTTCTGAAGGGAACTTTAACGAAAAGCTCCTGGTATTGTTCACTTTAACGAAAAACTACATTTTTACACTAAAAAGTCAATCCTGGTACTGTTCACTTTACCCTTTATTTTATCCTTATCGTTAAAACTCAAAATTTTCAAGCCCTTTTAATTAGTTTTCCTTTTTTTGAAATCAAATATAAATAAGTGTATCTTGAAAAATCATCAATAAAGAGGACAAAATATGAATTTCCACATTTTTTTGTTGGGAATGGACCACATACTTCTGTATGAATGATCTCCAAGAGATCATTGCTTCTTGTGGCTTTCTGTTTATTACTGGTATTGGTAGTTTTGCCCTTATAACAGTCTATGCATTCCTCAAAGTCATCAAAATTGATAATCAATATGCCATTCTTAATTAGTCTCAACATTCTCTCTTTGGATATATGCCCTAGCCTTCTATGCCACAGCATTAAAGATTTCTCATTAACAAACATACGTTTTGAGATTGAATGTTCAAGATTGAGACATTCTTCATATTATGTGCATTGAATTTGCCAAAGATCTCCATTTGAGAATGCATAACCAATTGGATTGTCATGCTGGTTTTGAATGAAAAACTGAATTTGATTAACATCACCAACATATGAAAAACCATCCTTGACAAACTGAGTAACTGAAAACAAGTTCCTTCTTATTGAAGGAACATACAGTACATTGTTCAAAATTAAAATAAAATCAGATGACAGTCTCAAAATAATTCTGCCAATAGCTTGAACTACCACTTTATTCCCATTTCCAACAAGCACATTGTAGACTTCCTTATTTGTCCCCTTTTGGTTTTGAAATCCCTGCAATGAGTTGGTTATATGGATTGAACAACCAGTGTCAAACCACCATGAATTTTGAGAAATGAAAACCATGTTAGACTCTACTGTGACAAAAACATTAATTTCATTATTACCTTTCTTAATCAACCAGATTTTGAATGCAGGACAGTTTTTCCTTAGATGCTCAGTGGATTGACAATGGAAACACTTTTTAAGTTGAACTTTATTAACTCGCGGACCTGTGGAGGGAGAGGCACCATCATTTTTTGCAGCAACTGAATTCTGTTTGTGAAATTTCTTGGCACCAAAGTCTGCACCAGCTTGGTGTTTGAATCCTGACTGCTTTTTGCCCTTATAATTCTCATTCTTGAACGCAGCGGCCCCCATATTTCCTTTTCCTTTCCCAGAATTGACAAGGTTTGCCAACTCCATCTTTTCAATCTTGGACTTCTTCATTCTCTTCTCTTCTTGACAGCAAATGGAAATGAGTTCATTGATTGTCCAAGTCTCTTTCTGTGTGTTGTAATTCACCTTAATCTGGTCATAATTACCAGATAAGGAGTATAGGGCCATGTGCACCAGAAACTGATCTGTTATCCCAATCTCCAATGCATTCAACTGGTTGGAGATGTTCACCAATTTCAGCAAATGTTCATGAACATTGCTCACCCCATCATGCTTGGTGTTGATCAGTGCAGTGAGATATGCACCTATCTCAGCTTTATCAGAACTTTTGAATTTCTCTTCAATCCTAGCCATATAATCCTTGGCTAAGTCACAGCTAGGTATACCACCACAAATATGCTCTTCCATAGCATTTTGCATAATGAGGAGAGACATTTGATTAGCTCTCTCCCATTTTGCAAAAGTCTCCCTATGTTGTGCAGTGCTTGAATCAGTTAGTGCAGCAGGTTGAGGGGTCTTGAAAGCCACAGTGAACTCTAACATTCCCAAGTTCATCTCGATTTGATTCTTCCAGGTTCAACTTCTATTCACCAAATTCAACATGTTAAAACCTGTACATAACTTGATTCTTTCATTTGTGAGTTCATAATTATTTGTGATCAAGAACTTAACTTGATATTCTTGTCACACTTCATTACAGAATAAATGTCACCTTTAGGCAAGACACTATCCATGTACATAACATGAACTCCAAGAATTTTTGCATAGCCAAGGATAAAAATGCATAGATACATGTAAAGTAACACCTTTAGGCAAGTTAACTTTACACACTTAATAGATCATCATCACTCACTATACAACAGTATATAAGCAATCCAAGTAATCAATTTATTTGGAAACATTCTTACTTGTTAACCTTATAAACTGGTTTAAGTGTTCATTTCGATGTTTAATAACTTAACATCAGTACATACACTTTGGTGTACACCAACTAGAATACATCGACACTTAATGCTTTATGTAACTCAATTTGCATAAATTTATCTGTTCATATGTTCATAGTCAAGTATTAATACATGAGTAGATCAATGTATAGTAAATCTCATAGATTCATAATTGCAGAAATAGAATCAAACAAAGCAGTTGTAACATAATAGTGTTTAAGTTATAAAACTGATTATCGCATAATTTTAAACAACACAGATTGAGTTCACAAATCTGTCCATAATCATGAGTTTAGAACTTGAATTGACCGGCTCTGATACCACATGTTGTGTTTAACTAAAGGATCCAATCAACCAAGTTGTTAAACTACATGAACGTCAAGTGTATGTATGTATGTATATATATATATATAGCATACATGCATCCTGATTGGTTTCTGCACTAAATGCAGACACCTGCATGAACCCTAGCGACATGCAAATGTACGTGTGCACTGACCAGAATTCGCTGCCATACTTCTATATAGCATACATGCATCCTGATAGGTTTCTGCACTAAATGCAGACACCTGCATGAACATTAGCGACATGCAAATGTACGTGTGCACTGACCAGAATTCGCTGCCATGCTTCTTGTCATGGTGGTGTCTTCTCTTCTCTTGTACACAGTGCTTGTATGTTCAGGATTCACAATGAGACTGATCCTTCTTAATGAACACCAAGGTTATATAGCGAGAAGAGGGACCAATCCGCACCATTGATTTGGGTAAGTGCCTCATCCCATTACCATGGCAGTTACCATCAGTTTTCGAATTGCAAACCAACTGCCTTATGGTTTGATTAATGACATGTGGTTCATATCATTTTCCCTCCTTTATGTATTAAGTTTGTCCGGATACAAACCCTTTATAAGTTCAAGTGACTTATAGCCAAGGTCTAAAATATCCATAATATCCCGATATTTCCATCGAAATTTCCGTGTTTTTGGACTACCGATATTTCCGATGTCATCGATATTTCCATCGAAATTTCTGTATTTTTTAAATTTCTATATTTAAAAAAACACCAAGAGGATTTGAACCCCTCCCATTTTACTCCTTCAACACCTTGACCACCATATCACTTATATTTTTGTGAAAATATGCTAAAATATTTACATATTTTCTACACTCACAATGTTTGCCAGCTCGCTATATAATCAACTTAAATCAGTTAAATCCATCATGCAATGCATTTCTTTCCAATTTTTTATGATAAACTAATAGATAATTGACTAAATAAACATCCTGCAAAGTTTCAATAAAAATTTCCAAGTTTTTCTTACAATTTCGGTGGTTTTTATTCAATTTTTATCGATATCGATAATATCCCGATATTTCCATCGAAATTTCCGTGTTTTTGGACTACCGATATTTCCGATATCATCGATATTTTAGACCTTGCTTATAGCTCATTTATAAGTCAACTTGCTATCTAAGTTTTGATGAACTCACTGGAATTCAAATGTGATGAAATCACATGAATTCCAACAGTTCACACCAGGAAATATCTGATTGGGAATAATAAGTGATTGGGAATAATAAGCAGAAACAAACATGATTAACGATTTTTCAACCAAAATTAGAATTAGTACCCACTAATCAATGGACTGAAACTTGGTGAGTTTGTGGTAAGTATACCAGGTAAGGGCAACTCTAGCTGTGAAGAGCTACAACAAGGAGAGGTTGAAGCAGAATCTGCATGTGTTTAACTGGGAGCTATCAGAAGATGATCTTGCCAAGATCAATCAAATCCCACAGAAGAAGATCATGCTTAAAGAAAACCTGGTTTCAGCTGATGAATCATCTCCGTACAAGTCTGTTGAAGAATTATGGGATGGAGAGATTTAAGCCCTTCTTACCTTGTTGTGTTTGTGTGCATCAAAATAAAGGCGCCAGCGTGTGGATGTGCCTAATTGTCCAACATCTAAGAAAACCATATTGTTTCCGTTATTGCCAACTGATTTTAGAATGTTGAACGTCAAATTCCTTTAACGAGAATGATTTCTTATACCCCATTGCTTCCTTGGATTTCGAGAATGATATTTGATACGAGGGGAGGCCCTCCACTTTTAATTCCTTTTTCTCTAGTATGTATGGACACCAAAACTTTTTACCGTTAAATACTCATTCATTGAATCTTTCACCACGCATTCAGCAACGTGTTCCGCCGACATGCATACATATACCGGAATATAATAGAAATTTCAAAATTTCCCCAAAATCAGCTCAGCAGCAACTGCAAGTCTGTAAAACTCAATCTGTGATTTCGAAGCCCACAGGTCCAATATAGACATTAGGCCTTTCGTCTTTTAGGTCCAAAACCCAACATTTCTATTGTTAAAAGAACTATTTTAATTTGGAATATGATATATGCACTCGCATTTTCTTTTCTTGCATACTTTTCCTTTCACTTTTTCTAGTCTAGTCTTTTGATTAAGTCAAAACAAAATTAAAGAAGATAAACAAGGAGGGAAATGTAGAACGAGAAAACGAGAGCATGGAAATTACAGCTCTTAAACTCATTTGATAACCATTTCATTTTGCATTTTCAATTTTTTTTTTCTTTTTCTTATTAGATATAGAGAGAAAGTAGATGAAAAATGCATGAATCAATACTGTGGAGGGTTTGTGTTAATTGGGAGAGATGACCACAAAATGACATACAAAATTATAACAATACTAGAAAAGAAAATCTATTTAAAATTGTTTTTAATTTTTAGGTTTCGTGTTAAAATCATTTAATATGCATTCCTTCCACATCCTTCATTCCTTTTTACCACCTTCCCTCTGTCTCTATTTATCTTTCATTCCTTCATTGTATTTCATTTTATTTATAACTCGAAATTTGAAACTAAGATCGTAATATTATAGCCAAAAAGCCCAAAAATTATTCGGGATTCTCATTGTCCCGAAATACCAAAACTATTTCGGGATTCTTGAAAATTGGGATTCTCGAAAATTTGGTTTGGAATCGGTCTTGAAATTAGGAATCCCGAAATTTTCAGTTTGGGTCAGGACTAAGGTTTCGGTTAGGTATCCCATACCGAACCACCCCTAAGCTCACGAGTCCTCTGGCCTGGCCCTCGGTTGGAGATCGTTTTCGGATTATTTTCAGCTATCTGACATTCTGAATCCTTCGATTGGAGATGGCCTTAGAACTTCTAAAAAAACACCACCTCTAGTACATAAAGGACAACAACTTGTAAGTATGCATGCGGTAAACAGTTGCATCCACCATGCATACAACATTGTACGCTGGGACTCAATAGAACCCAAGTACAGAGCTAGTGTAGGCCTATGGGGCGGATGCCCCCACTCATTTAAAAATTATGCATGGTTGCGTTCCAATTCTCAATAACCAGCCCGAAACTAGTCTACCATTTTGGATTCCAAATGCCCTACCTGATGACAATTTAATTAACAATTAATTTAATTGTGCCTCCCTGTTTTTCTAACCCTAGGTCGTTAATTCACACAAAACTCATCCCACCACGTATGGCAAAGCAATTCCAGTCCTTAACTTCTCCAGATTTTTCCTCCCTTTCATTCAACCAAAACTCAATTGAATTTGGAGTGTTATAGATAGTTGGAGTTCCAGTAATCAATTATCAAAATTCAACACAAGAATTTTACTCCACAAGGTATTTTATATGACTTTACTTCATTAATTTGTTTTTGGCATTTCAATTTAGAATTTAGCTTTTTAATTTAGAGATCAATGGATGAATGATAAAATGATTATTTTTATATGTAGAGATATTTAATGGTATTGGTAAAGATATTGTTATGCAACGCTTTCAAAGCATAAAAACGATTCGAGAAATATTGTAATATATTGTATGAAAAACTTTATGAATTAATACATTAGTGTTTTGTTCAATAAATTCTTGATATTTTTAATTGTGACTTTGTTGTTTGAGAATGCCCCCACTCATACAAATCTCTGACTTCATCCCTGATAGAACCGCTAAACCCTAATATCTCATGCATGCATGCCTACATAGAACCGGTAATCATAGTCAAAAGCAAAAAGCGCCTTGTGCCTTGTGTTGCACGCCTGTCCTGTTCCCCTCCCGTCTAATTTGGAGTAAAAACACAGTCAACGGATATTTGCTAACATTTTTTCTTACTTAATTATCATGTAATTTATAAAAGATAAAAGTACATTTTGCGGTTAAATTAGATGTGTCATGTCTTGTCATTTAGTCTTATAATATAATGATATTTTTCTTTACTTATAAATTAGAGTTCTTAGATTTGATTCTCGTTAAAAACGGATTTGAATTACATTATTACTAGCTCATTGTAAGGCTAAACTCACAACCTCCCTCTTTAATGTAAATAATATCGTTTGTAAAAAATAAAAATAAAAAGATTTGTCATGTCTTCTTCCCTTTCCTTTTGCACACTTCTATTAATTTAAATTTCTTAGTTTCTTTGAATTATTCAATTTAAAGGCTAATCCTACAGAAAATTGTGTAAGAAAAAAAGTTAAAAAACAGTGAAAATTATTTCTCGTAAGTATATTAGCCATCCTCAACATGGTACACTTGACACTTCTCACGAGCCGCATGGCCGATGAGTATCATAATTCCATAATTACTAATGTGAGAGTCAGCTTTTTTTTTCTTTCTCTTTTTTTTTAAGAAAACTTCAGCGATACGAGAGAAATTTTATTGACATCGAAAAAAAATATACATATAAAACCTAATCCCTCACGGTACAAGAATAAAGAATTAAAAATACATAAAAAAAAGAGACATAAACCTTATTCCTCTAGAAACAAAAATAACAAAGATCCAATTAAAAAAGAGGGGAACATGAAACCTAACCCATCTAAAACAGAACCTAAAAGATTAAACCTGTAAAACAAAATGAGCAACATCACAAGGTTAAGAAAAAAAAGAAATTGAAATAAACATGCATGCCGAGATGCACATTAAATTGAGAAGCGGAAGATAAAAAAATTATATAATCTGAAAATAAAACAGTAAGACCCGCTAACAGAAGGGAATCATATCCTACCAAAGTTGGTGTAGAATGTTAGCTAATTGTAATTAATTTAGTGAAAATCCTCCTTTGGTACTAAAACAAAATTAAAAAATGAAGGAGAAGTCAACGACTGCAGGTTCAGGGCATGCAGACGCCATATTAATACAGAACAATAGGGGCACGATGAGTACTGTACGTGTACCACCTCCTACCATGCTACATGCTCTGAAAAGTTTGGCCTCTTTTATCGAACAACCCCAGTTATTGGTAGCACGTGTATGGAAAGGCATGCATGATTATTCAATTTGTGCACACGTGGCGCGTGATTGCTGTGATTTACAAGAGGCAATATCCTGACAGTAAATGTATAAGAAAGCAACTTCTCACCGCAAGTCCGACATTACATTTAGGGTTGGAAACAAATCTCAAAAATTCTACATAATATTGAAAAAATTCCAATCCCAAATTGAAAATCTCAAAAATTTTGGTGCCAATCCCAAACAGATCTTGAACCGTTCGGTACGGAAATCGGTCTCACATTTTCCTTTATTCAGAAATCCCAAACCGATATATATACACATATACATAATATATTATTATTTTATTTAATCAACCAACCGTCCCTCTGCCCAATGACCATCATTCTTCATAACCTTTTCTGTTTTTTATTCTTTCTTTGTCTGCCACCTAGGATGCATGGACACGGACACTGATACAGGGATACGACACGGGAACACGTTAAATTTCTAAAAATGAAGACACGATATGTCAGGGATACGATAATTAAAAATATAAATAAATAAATATATCTAAAATATTATAAAATAAGCATTCAAATTTATTACTCAAGTTCAAATTTATTTTAATAAACTCCAAATAGTTAGAAAGATAATCCATCCAACAAGCAATTAGTCTTCAAACGTGAAAAATTAAAATGAACAGCTTTGAGAAAATTAAAAAAACATATAAACAATAAGAGCTCAATACACTGCACAATAATATATAATATACAAAGTATAATAATATTATTATTATATACAAAAAGTTAAAAACAAATATGAGAAAAGCAAAAGGCTTTTAATTTCAGATTGCTTATAATATATTATAATATATAAAATACAATATTATAATTATTATATACAAAAAGTTAAAAGCAAAGATGAGAAAAGCAAAAGGCTTTTAGTTTCAGATTGCTTTTAGTTTTAGAGATGAGAAAAACAAAGCAAAATGGGCTTTTAGTTTCAAAGATGGGTTGGGTTTTGCCTCGAGGAATCAGTTAAGCTTCGAATATTTCAATGATCAGTAAAGCAAGGGAGTAAGCTTCAAATAGCTCTCACCAGCAGTTGCAAACGGAGACGACGAAAACGACGGTGCAATTGCAAATGGAGACGACAGAGACGACGGAGCAATTGTAGAAGACGGTCAAGCACAATTCTGATTTCTTAGGTTCGAGTGAGGAAAAATAGGTAAATATGAATTTTAGTTTAACTAATTTCAATCAAGCACGATTCTGATTATCCTTCGATTTTAGTTGAAACGTATCTGAAAAGTGGGATACTCGTATCTCGACAGTACGATACGCGTATCTCATCAGTCAACAACGTATCTCTTCACTCCGATACGTATCGGGCATGTATCCACGCATATTGTAATACCTTGAAAATTTCAAATATATAAATTAATTAATTTTTATATGTTTATGAATGTGAACGAAATAGGAAAATAAATCAATAAGTGGTTAAGGAAATTTCAGGGGGGAAAAATGTAAAAATCCGTTCCTGGATTTGAATATTAAAATACGTATTTTGTAGTCGTATTCGTAATTATGACGTATTTAAAGTTACGGCAGATATTTGTGTTGATAAGTTAAAAAGACGAAGATGTTCCTAGTTGGCTTACCGTAATTATACGAAGACATATTTTACCCTCGCATATTTTATCGTATTCCTTGGCATATTTGTATAAAACTCGATTTCACGAGCATGTAGACGAAAACCGTGCGTCAAACGGAATTATATCGAATAAAATATGAATGAACGGAAGTAGGGACAAAAGAGTCATTTTGTGAGGAATCTGGAGTTCCAGATTCGGCTTGGGTGGAATGTAGGCCACGGGAAGAAAAAAGAAAATGAGGGGGGGAAGAAGGAGATCGAGGGAGAAGAGGAGAAAATGAGGGGGACCAGTGGGGAGAGCAGGAAAGGAAAGAAAGGAGAGAGAAATGGAGGCACCCAACCAGGTCTCGCGACCCGACCGACGGAAACCATGGTTTCCATTGCATTTTTCGGCCAAATTCAACCGGTTTACCCCAAATTACCACTTGAAAATAGGTCCCCGACCTTCCCTCTCTCATTTACAACCAGAAATTTCAGGAAATTGGCATTAAATTTGTGTAAACTTCCCCGAAGGGCGTCTGTGGGGGTGCGACGGAATCAATCCTAATCTGCAGGTGCCGCCGTCGAGTACCACCATCATTCAACTCGTTTTGGTGCCAAGAACAAACCCCAAACATGTTTTCGGGCGATAGAGCATCGGAGTGATAGAATTGAGGTAGACCCATTTCTAGGGTTCCGGAGGATCGAGGGAGATTTGAGGTGTTTTCCGGCCGAATTGGACTTTGGTCCAGGTATAAACGTTGTTCCCCTTGACTTGCTCTACATTCCTGTAAAATTTGAGAATTTTTAGAAAATGTGAATTTTTCCGGCGAGATGGGGCGGCCGACCGCCACCCTCGGCGGTGCACACGGCGGCGCCTGGCTAGTGTGCTGAGTTTGCGTTTTTATGCAATTTTAGTTAATCCAAGTGTGTTTTGGGTATCCAGTTAACGTGTTACATATTCTTAACGCTAATGTGTGAGATTTATGATTAATTGTACATTATCGGGAACTAGATTGGAATTGACATGTGAACTATGAAATGCTTGATCCCGCTTAAGGGTACGTAGGTAGTCTAACAGTGTTAGATGCAGCCTTAAAGTAATCGAGAATAAATCCTTTGTTGAGTAGTTGCTCAATAATAGACATTTGGGAATTTACTTGGAAATTAAATTGTATGCTTCCATATTTAAATTATGTGTTTAGTTATTAGGAAAATGAATTTATAAAATGAGGAATTGTGACTAAACGGAATAATTTGACCATGATTCTAATTGGGCCTATCACCGATAATATTTCCCGAAAGTATTTCGAGGTGGGGCGTTACACATCTTGTGCGTATCTGTATCCCCGCGTGCCAGATACGGGATACGCTGGCTTTCCCCTGTGTCCATGCATCATAGTCTGCCACTAACCTTTCATTTCCTTATTTTATTTCTTGATAACATCACTCCCACAGACAGCCATTGACTCTCTCTCTCCCTTCACCGACTCCCTCAAATGCAAAAGCAAGCCTAAAAATCAGCCACACCCACAACATGTTCTTCCCAAACCACCATACCATTGCAGCCTTCGTCTAAGGAACCCAATCGTTCTTCCAAGACATCAGATCCATCGCTGCAAAGCAGAGTAGCCCTCTGATGGCGATTTTGTTCAGCAAGACATGGAAAAGCTCACACATCGACAAGGATCGGTACATGATTCAGTTCGATGCACTTTGCAAAGCCATCCGACTCCCGAAGGCAGCAAAGACAAGGTGTGGGGAGGTCGACAAATCAGGGATGAGGTGTGGCCGTGTGGGTTGGAAGGGAAGGTGAGAGGTCGATGAATCCCGAACCATACCGAAATTCCGAAAAAAATTTCGGGAATACCGAAATTTCGGTTTGGTTTTGGTTTCTAAAACCTTGTTCCGAAAAAAATTGGTTTGAAATTTGGGATCGCATTTTCGGTTTGAGATCCTATACCGAACCAACCCTAATTATATTTGCATCAATTTTTTCATCTCACTCTTTTTTTTCTCCTGTGAATTCTTCTTCTTCAAGATACAGTACATGACAGACAGGGAAGTAATTCAATTTAAGTACTTGATGCAGAACTAGAATTATAACATGAGTTGAAGATTCAAACAAACAACTCAATGAATTCAAACTTGCACATGCATTATTATTCTACTCCATCAAAGCTGCCTAAACATAGTAATTATCATTTAGGTGCGTCTCTTGATTGGTAAATGAGGACTCGGCGCAAAACCGAGCAAAATAACATTCTGAGATTCATACAATCGACCTCACTTAGTAGGATAAGGTTTGATTGTCGTTGTAGATGCTTCTCTTGATGTTTTTGTAATTGGCAAATCCTTAACTTATAACAATAAAAAAGGAGATTATAGTGTTGGAAAAGTTAATTAGTTGTGATTTGATTTATTTCCATGTTAAAATATTTTGGTATTTTATGTATAAGGGTTTTGCAGTAGTAAAATTATGATTGATTCTTATAATTTTAAGATTAGTCACCCATGCCGTGTTTCAAATTTTGGTCTTTATAAAGTCACTTTTTGTAATACATTAATAGAATATTTTATAAGAAAAAATTAACTTAGAATATATGTTTATGCAGTCGGCTTGACAATTTTGTAGTGCTATTTAATTTTTGTCAATGAAATAAGAATAAATGTTTACGTATAGCTCGTTTGGATATGATTTTAAAATAATTGAAATTGCTTTTGGTGAAAATATTTTGGAAACAATCCTTAGTAAAAATGCTAGTAAATCCTTAAAAAGTATTTAAAGTGCTTCCTAGAAGAAGCACATAAATGGCGCTTCTTGTAGAAATCACTTAACGTGCTTTTGGAACCCGAAACATTTTATCTAAAAGCGTTTTCAGTCATTTTAAAAGCACATCCAAACGAATCCGTAGTCGGTTTAATCTTTTTCTTTTGGGAATTTTAACGAATAGCTCCCGGTACTGTTCACTTTAACGAAAAACCACATTTTTACACTAAAAAGTCAATCCTAATACTATTCATTTTACCCTTTATTTTGTCTTTATCGTTAAAACTCAAAGTTTTCAATTCTTTTTCTTTAGTTTTCCTTTTTCTTTTCTCTTGTACTTTGCTATATTTTTTTAACATACAGATAAATTTTATATATTTTGAAAAAAAAAATTGACTATGATTGTGAGGACCCATCCCTAATTTTTTATGTAATTTCTTCCCGAATATGTGAATTGACATTTATGCCCTTATTGGCAAGTGACGTGGATGTGGTTAATTGTTCTTGAATTATTATTCTCGCTATTGTAATTAATTTATACTCGTTGTTACGAGCGTACATTAATTTTACAGTGTTGAAAACACTGTTTTGGATAGGTTTTTATCTGATTTCGTGGGTACCAAACCCTATCCTTTTCTTCTTTAAAAGTAGGAACTGTGACTTGTTTGTTCACCAAAGTTCTAAAAGTCACTAGGCGCTAGTCGGACGGGGGGCTGGGGCCTAGCGCCTAGGCAGGCTCCTAGGTGGACTAGGCGGATTTAAGTAAATCTATCATATTTCGTGTAAATAAGTATCTGCTTATACTTGAAATATATATAATTTCATCATAAACTACAAAATAGAATGCATATATATTATGAAGTATTGGAACATAATGAAAACATGTGAAATAAGGATATAATATGTGTTCATTAAGTATGCAACAAGTCTCTTACAATTTATTGGAAAAAAAAATAAAACAAAATGCAAAATGAAAGTTTTCTATTTTCTGTCTAAATGAGTTGTGACCTAGGCAAGTGTTTAGGTGAGTCTAGGCGGGCTAGGCGACGCTAGGCGGGGATTTTTAGAACAGTGGTGTTCACCCACCAATCAAATATGTTCCTCTCATCCTTCACCCAATCAATTTCACTCCCTCTTTCTCTCTGCCCAATCGGACTGTCTCTTTCTCTCTCTATCTCTCTTTCTCTCTCTCTCTCTTCTTCTTCTCTTTTTCTCCTTCATCGTAACCCTCTCTTTCTCTACAACCTTTAAGATCAACGTCCAAACCTGAAAAATCGAGACTCAAATTACCCTCATCGTGATCATCTCGACCTCACGATCATAACCATGTCAAACGTTTTTCAAATGGACGAGTTTTAACCCGTTGACGCGTAAGCTCCGACCAGGTGGATTTTGAGTCGACGTGATCGCAACCGAGTTATAGAGTTTTGAGACTCAGGAGAGCTTCTATGCAACTTACTAAGGGTCCTAGACTAGTTTTGGTGAGTCGTTGACGTCGAAACAAATGAGTTCAAGAGGTTGACTTTTTGGCCGAAGCTATCGAGCTATTTTCAGGCCAATTTTCGACCATTTTTTGACTTTCAAAAGGTATGGCTTTGTTCTTCTCATCACGAGCTTCAAATCCATATAAATTTCGTGGATTTTGGTTGAGAAATGACAAAGTTATGAAGATTTGAAAATTTTCCAATTTTCAGCTAAAATTCAAGTTGCAAACGACGACGGACAGCGTGAGCGACCGAAGAAAACAAGGAATATTCCGTCAAAGTTGACGAAATATTCTAAAGGTGTCAGGTAACGTCGTTAACGTCCGTTACTATTTAACGAAATATTCCGTCAAATCTGACAGAATATTCCTCTATTCCGTCAACCACCTGCCGTGCACGTGCGCCGTGCGTGTGGCGATGGGTTGGACAGCTTGTGAGGACGTGTCCGGCCTCCGGCCGACGAGTGGATTTTACGTGCAGGTCCGTGACTTTGAGTAGAACAATTTCGTATATTCAAACCTTCCGTTTGAGCAATATATGGGGAGTTATTTCAAGTTTTGGTGTATATGTCCTATTAATTAATTTTTCGTAGTTGTTTCGCATATAGGGGAGACCTACCCCGAGGACACGCGAGGCTAGGGGGCTATGATCCTACGACATACCAATGAGGGGGCATTTTGTTTTCATAAATCTATATATTTTTGGTATAGTTTCCACAAATGTTTTAAGTTGGTTTATGCATGTTATGCCACATTCTAATTGGATTTTAAAATAATGCCTTGATGATTTAGATTGGTCATGGGATATTTATATACACTTTTACCTTCTCATAAATATTATGTTGTTGTGATTTGTTAAGAAATTCTGCGAGACACGCAGGTAAGTTCAGGTGAGTTTATTGTGTTTGTTTGGAATGTTTGAGTTATGGCATGCATATTTTTATATAGTGGCTCATCTTGCTGCACCGGTGTTAGTGCTCGCCCCGGGCCAAAACTAGTCATTCACGTGATGTTCACCTCGCACCCCGCGCTCGCCTTGGATCCAAGTAGGTGCTAGTCATGTCGTACATGTCACATTAGGCGACTTCGACTCGTAGGTGACACGCATAGCGCTAGTCTTCACGTGATCGTAGCACTAGAGCATATATTATTACACCTAGTCCTGTCATACATGTCACATTAGGTGACTCTGACTTGTGTGTTAGCATAGATGGATAAACAATAGATGCAATCGTACAGGTCACATTAGGTAACTCCGACTTGCGTGCTAGTATATTGTTGAGCACATGGCTATATTTATATTGTTTTTGAATTAATTTCCATTGTGGCATATCTTTGAATTACTATTGGCGTGCATTTGATTTTCATACTTATACGTAGTATGATTTTTGGGAAACTATACTTGTTTTACAGCGAAGGGTTATTATATTCAGAAAATAAACGGATTTATAAATCTTTATTTTTGTGCCCACTCACCCTTCTGTTTTTCACCCCTCCAGGTCCTAGTTAGCTGACCTACTCCGTGGCACTCGAGGACTACTTGGCAATTCTGACATATCTCCACCTTAACATAGGAATTTATCTCCAGTTGTGTAATAAGTACTTCTCTAGTTCGACTGCTTTACCTCATGTTATCTATGCTCTGAATATTAGTAGTTTATGGGTTGTAACCACTTCCGCGCACTCACTTTCTTAGTTTAATTAAATTCTATTTCGATTTTAATTTATCCATACTTTTCTTGCATCACTTGCACTTTTGGTTACGTCACCTTCACGTAACGGTCAGCACGCCTTGACTCCGGTCAGGGTGTGTCAAAAATGATTATAAATTAAATATCATCAAAATTAAGTATCAATGACATGTAATATTAAGGACAAATCAATCACATATTGATAAAATATTAAAGAACTAATTATTTTACCAACTAAGATTTTAAAATATGATCAATTTGATCGATTTTCATTATTTTAGTGGAGTCCTTGACCTATTTTATGTAAATTGTAGTAATGGTCTCTCAACTTTAATTCAATTGGAATAATGGTCTCTCAATTAACAATCCATGATCATTGGTCCCTTAACTCATCAAAACGTGCAGCTATAGTCCTTTTCCTCAACTCCGTTAGACTTCCGTCAAAATGATTCATGAGCCACGCACGTGAAGCTGAATTAAGGGAAAAATATGGAAAACCAAATGAGAAAAATTATAGCAATGGTCCCTCAACATTAACCCAATTAGAGAAATACTGGCATAGAATTCATTCCAAACCACTGAGTCATCATGTGATTGTTAATAATAAAAAAATGTGAGCATCGATTTATAATGAGAGTTACTAGACTCACCTCATTGTCTTATTTCCCCACCCACATTATAATCTCACCCACCTTAAAAAGTTAAAAAATTAAAATGTTATCTTCCCACCCACTATTGTTCTCGAAATAACCTTTAAATATACATACATATAAAATTATAAAACAGCATATAATATTCATAATGCATCTCATACGTGGCGTTTCAACTGGCTCTCGTGCTAGGGTGCTACAGATTCATTTCAAGCGTTCTGAAACGCACATGTCAATGAAACGGCAAAAAAGGAAAGGATTGTTTGATTTGCTTAAAGATTTTCGTAGGTCAATTTTGTGTTTCTCAACATATGTTTGCCAAATTCAAATAAGCAAAAAAAAAAAAACAAAAAAACAATATGTTGGCCAAATCCTTTTTTCTGATCTTTAAGTCACAGGTATGCAAATTCAATTCGAAAACACCAAGGTATCCAAATTCAAAATGAAAACTTCAACAACAATATATATACGATGCGGCAAATTTAAATGGCCCATATACAAAATTATTCTTTTACTTCTTCAATGGAAAAGTCATCTTCTACATTTTTTTTGTTTTTTCGGTTGCTTTCTCTAAATGAAATGAGATGGAAAGATGAGTTAGAGTTTAAGACAGACTAAGTGTGCAACCCAACCCTTTTTTTTAAGGGAACTTTAACAAAAAGCTCCTGATATTGTTCACTTTAACGAAAAACCACATTTTTACACTAAAAAATTAATCCTGGTACTATTCACTTTACCCTTTATTTTGTCCTTATCGTTTAAACTCAAAGTCTTCAAACCATTTTCAGTAATTTTCTTTTTTTTTTTAATGCAAAAGAAGATAATTAATGTCCTTATCAGTTATTTTACAAATGAACAAATTTGTAATTAAAAAATTTAATAAAAAGTGAATGAGAAGATAAGACATTAGGAGGGAATAACATCAGTTGTTATAATATTAATATAAAGGGTGAAGTACCGATTTAGTCCCTGAACTATCACTTCAGTGAAAATTAGGTCCCTGAATTATTTTTTCGGTAAAATAAGTCCCTAAATTCATTAGAAATTGCTAATTTCATCCCTACTATTATATTCAAAGCTATTTTATCCAATTTTTCGTCAACTTAAGTCACTTGACACACTTTAGAGTGTAATACCATCATTTTCTCGTCTATAAGTGTTTAACATTTCATATAGGTTGCGAATTTAATGTCGAATTTACTCTCAAAAGTTAACTTACACTCAAAAGTTAACTTACACTATTTCTTTATAAAAAACTACCAATTTCTCCTCCAAAGTTAACACCATACACTATTTCTTTATGAAAAACTACCAATCTACCATCTAATGTGTATCACATGCAAGTAATGTGACTTAAATTGACGGAAAATTGAATATAGTAGCTTCGAATATAACATTAGGGATGTAATTGGCAGATTTTTATAATTCAGGGACTAATTTTTCTGAAAAAATAGTTTAGGGACCTAATTTTCAGTAAGGTGATAATTCAGGGACTAAATTAGCAGTGTACTCTAATATAAATTATATGATGATAAGTTAGTGGAGAGTTACATAAGCAATGACGATTGCAGACCGAAAAATACAAGAAACTTTCGCGGTTTAAAAGCAAACTTCACTTGGAACGAAAAATCCAAAAGGCAAACTTAATTTCACTACTCGAGTCTTGATCAAATATGGCAGCAGCAACCCAAATCCCGGAAGTGGTGCTCGGCTCCTCCGCCGGCCCCAAGAGCATGCCCGTCCTCGCCTTCGGCACGGCGGCCGACAACTTACAACTTGACGCGTTGAAAACGGCGGTGATTGAGGCCATCAAGCTAGGCTACAGGCATTTTGATACAGCTTCCATATATGGCTCCGAGCAGACTCTTGGTGACGCCATTAAAGAAGCTCTAGAACTTGGCCTTGTTGATTCCAGAGACAAACTCTTCATCACTTCAAAGCTGTGGAGTAATGATGCTCACCCTGATCTCGTCATTCCAGCTCTCAAGAAATCACTTCAGTAAGTATTTGGTAGTTACTATGGAAAATTACTACTTACCCATATCTGACTATCTCAAGCTAATAGTTTAATCAAACTGTTTACGAGTGAAAGTTTTGTATAGTTGGTTTGAAATAATGCCACCGTAGCATCTATATGTAGGCAAATTCTTGTGTCTCACAGTCGGATTAGGTCGACTGTTTAACCCACTTATAAACAGGGGAACCTTGCATAAGGTTTGCACTTGGGACCAAGACCTCCATACATATAGACTAGAAAATCTTGGATTTGTAGGACTATCCAATAAGAAGATGTCGCATTGATACAAATGGAGCCGGATTAACCAAAATAAAAGGAATGCGTGTTTGGTCCCACTCAGTAATTTGACTGTCGGACATAAGAATTTCTTCTCAAAATATGACATTTATGAAATGGAGTTTATTTTGTATGGAATCTGGATGATTTGATTGTGTGATTATGTGCAGGAATCTTCAACTGAACTACCTTGACTTGTATCTGATTCACTGGCCTATCAATGCCAAGCCAGGAAAATTGGTGTACCCATTAGTTGACCTTATGCCGATCAAGGAACAAAATGGCGATAATATCGGCGATATTTCGCCGATATTATCGGTTTTTCACGGTACCGATATTTTAATTACTATCCAACTGGTTTTCGTCAAAATATCGTGATATTATCGATAATATCGATAATATCGCGATATTTTCGAAACTATCGCGATATTTTGAAACTGTGCTCATCGGAGAAGCTCCGACCGACTGTTTCTAGACTGAAATATCGATATCAGAGAGTCGCGGCGAGAGGGAATCTGAAACAGAAAAGTGGGTGTGGGGGGGGGGAAAGGAAAGAGATTCAAAGAGTGGGGGGAAGAACAGTCGCGGCGAGACTAGCGCCGGGGGAGTGGGAAAAGCGGGGGGAGCGAGAATAGCGCCGGGTGAGTGGGAAAAGTGGGGGGAAGAGAATAGCAGGGGAAGGCAGGTTGGGGAACCTGGACAGAAGAGTTGGGGGGGTCGCAAAAGTGGAAATCTGGAGAGAAAGGTGGGGGGGGGGGGAGGAAGGCAACCTGGGAATCGCGGCCGGGGGGGGGGGGGGGGAGGAAGGAAGGAAGGGGCTCCGAGAACATCGCGGGAGGGAGCGGCTCCTAGAACGCGGACGCAAAAGTGGGAATCTGAAGAGAAAGGTGGGGGGAAGAAGGGACTCTGGGAACTGGGAGGGAATGGGGGGGTGGGGGAGAAGGGATCTAGTTTTGTTCACGGAGAAGAGAAAGAAAATGACAGAAATCTGGGAAAGCATGGGGAAGAAAAAGCAAAGCAGTGATGGAGGAAATGACAGAAAGCTGGGAAAGCATGGGTATTCTGATTTCTGAATCAGATATTGCCTTGGATTCTCTTTTTTTTTTTTTTTTTTTTTTGTGTTTTGGAAAAAGAAATAAAGAAAAGAAGGAGAAAATGACAGATATTCCTGATGCATGTTAACAATTACATGCAAAATTATTTTGGGATTTATTATTTGATGACTACTCTTCACAATACACTTACTTTACACATAGAGATTTAAACATCATAAGAACTCTATGTGGTACTAAGTCACTCATGTATGTTACCATGCAATGTATAAAGTGTAAAATATTGTACTAATTCATTATATATAAATGATTATGGTGTGTTTAAACTTCTTTCATTAATTATTACATATTTTCTACACTCACAATGTTTGCCAGCTCGCTATATAATCAACTTAAATCAGTTAAATCCATCATGCAATGCATTTCCTTCCAATTTTTTGTGATAAACTAATAGATAATTGATTAAATAAACATCCTGCAAAGTTTCAATAAAAATTTTCAAGTTTTTCTTACAATTTCCGTGGTTTCTATATAATTTTTATCGATATCGATATTATTCCGATATTTCCATCGATATTTCCGTGTTTTCGGACTACCGATATTTCCGATATTACCGATATTTAATACCTTGATGCCGATGGACTTCAAAGGGGTGTGGGCAGCCATGGTAGAATCTCAAAGACTTGGCCTCACCAAATCCATTGGAGTCAGCAACTTCTCTAGCAAAAAGATTGAAACTTTACTCTCTTTTGCTTCCATTCCTCCCTCTGTAAATCAAGTATGTCCATTTTTCAACCTACAATATTGCTTAAATTTGTATCTAAAAGTTGTACTTTTTTTCCTTTTTCCAATCTCTAATTTGTTAGTGTGTGTGTGTGTGTGTAAATACAGGTCGAGATGAGTCCATTCTGGCAACAGAAGAAGCTGAGAGACTTCTGCAAGGCCAATGGTATAGTTGTGACTGCATTCTCTCCTTTGGGTGCAATTGGTTCCAGTTGGGGCACCAAACATGTTTTGGAAAGCAAAGTGCTTCAGGATATAGCAGAGGCTCGGGGAAAGACTATTGCTCAGGTTTTGTCACATTTCGTTTTTCTTGATGATATTTTTGTGTTGGGGTAGTGTGGCTCGATACAAGTTAAAACAATGTGGTTCTCCATAAACATCATCAATATTTTTTTAGATAAAACTACACGCCAGTATATGTTCATTGAGCCTAACCCAACTTAGTATTAGACTTGAGTGATTAAATTGGTGTCAATATCGGTGTTGGCCCTATTGGGTAAGACTTAATGGTCGTTTTCACATAACAGTCATGAAATTTATGTAGTTCACACCAGGAAATATCTGATTGGGAATAATAAGCAGAAACAAACATGATTAACGATTTTTCAACCAAAATTGGAATTAGTTAGTACCCACTAATCAATGGACTGAAACTTGGTGAGTTTGTGGTAAATTTGGCAGGTTTGCATTAGATGGGTATATCAGGTAGGGGCAACTCTAGCTGTGAAGAGCTACAACAAGGAGAGGTTGAAGCAGAATCTGCAAGTGTTTGACTGGGAGCTATCAGAAGATGATCTTGCCAAGATCAATCAAATCCCACAGAAGAAGATGATGCGTGGAGAAGAACTGGTTTCAGCTGATGGATCATCTCCGTACAAGTCTGTAGAATTATGGGATGGAGAGATTTAAGCCCTTCTTACCTCCTTGTGTTTGTGTGCATCAAATAAAGGCGCCAGTGTGTGGATGTGCCTAATTGTCCAACATCATAAGAAAACCGTATTGTTTATGTTATTGCCAATTGATTTTAGAATGTTGAACGTCAAATTCCTTTAACAAGAATGATTTCTTATACCCCATTGCTTCCTTGGATTTAGAGAATGATATTTGATACGAGGAGGGGAGGCCCTCCACCTTTAATTCCTTTTTCTCTAGTATGTATGGACACCAAAACGTTTTACCATTAAATATTCATTCATTGAATCTTTCACCACGTATTCAACAGCGTGTTCCGCCGACACTCATGCATATACCGGAATATAATAGAAATTTCAAAATTTCCCCAAAATCAGCTCAGCAGCAACTGCAAGTCTGTAAAGCCCAATCTGTTATTTCTAAGCCCACAGGTCCAATATAGACATTAGGCCTTTCGTCTTTTAGACCCAGTGGTCCAAAACCCAACGTTTCTATTGTTAAAAGAACTATTTTAATTTGGAATATGATATATACACTCGCATTTTCTTTTCCGGCATGCTTTTCCTTTCTCTTTTTCTAGTCTAGTCTTTTGATTAAGTCAAAACAAAATTAAAGAAGATAAACAAGGAGGGAAATGTTGAACGAGAAAACGAGAGCATGGAAATTTCAGCTCTTAAACTCGTTTGATAACCATTTCATTATGCATTTTCAATTTTTTCTTTCTTTTTCTTATTAGATATAGAGAGAAAGTAGATGAAAAATGCATGAATCAATACCGTGGAGGGTTTGTGTTAATTGGGAGAGATGACCACAAAATGACATACAAAATTATAACAATACTAGAAAAGAAAATCTATTTAAAATTGTTTTTAATTTTTAGGTTTCATGTTAAAATCATTTAATATTCATTCCTTCCACATCCTTCATTCCTTTTTACCATCTTTCCTCTGTCTCTATTTATCTTTCGTTTCTTCATTGTATTTCATTTTATTTATAACTCGAAAATTAAAACTAAGATCATAATATTATCAAAATCACTCTTATATTTTAAGAGTTGGCATGTTTTTAATTACAAGTTTAGGCAAACCGATGAAATTCATATTTTCTGACTTCGAGTCCCATTCTTTTCAAACTCTTCATTGTTTAATTTGGATATGCTATTTTGGGTTAATCTATTAGGAATAGGGTTGCATAGTTATGGTTCATTTACATTAACATCTAATTGAATAAAAGACTTGACGAATATAAACATACGACGGCATACAGGTATATTTATCTTTTATTTCTTCATTGTATTTCATTTTATTTATAACTCGAAAATTAAAACTAAGATCATAATATTATCAAAATCACTCTTATATTTTAAGAGCTGGCATGTTTTTAATTACAAGTTTAGGCAAACCGATGAAATTCATATTTTCTGACTTCGAGTCCCATTCTTTTCAAACTCTTCATTATTTGTGGTGGATTTTTTGTGAACAACATATGTCCTATCCTATGAAACACTTATGAATTGCTCATTTTACTCGTGGCCTAATTTGCATAGGCTCATAGGACTGGACCGCTCTCACATTGTCATCCTAGGATTTATCTCAAATCCTTACTTCCACGGCCTCGGCCCTTGGTTGTCCGTCTTAGACAACAAAAATCTTTCAAGTTTCAAATATAACGAATTTTGCATAATTGATGAGCTAAATAATTACATTCAAAACAAATGGCTACGTTAGTACTTATTACTATGGTCTAGTGCTATTTATCTTCATTTGTAAATGAGAGATCTTAGGTTTAATTATCGTTAAAAATGAATTCGAAGAAAATTAATATAGTTAGCCAATTGTGAGGTTTTAGCTAGAAATTCTAAGATAAAGATGAATATCATAATTCTAGGCAAACGATGAATTACCAATTACCTAATGGTTAAGGCCATTGTATTGAAGTACTGTGTCCCCCGGTTGTGAAAATTAAAATAATATTATTATTTATTTCTTAATATAAAACCTAGAAGGAAGGGGAAAATGTAGGAAAACATAAACATGCATGCGTAGCATAGAATTGAGATGGAGAACGGAGATGATCATGTGTTAGATTTTGTCTAAGGGTGGTGTATCCACACACTCTTTTTTATTCGTTACATATTTTCTTAAATTTTGACTGTTGGATTGAATAAATTAAAGAAAATTAAATGACAGAAATAAATAACAGTGGCTAGCACTATTCATGTTTAGAAAAGAAGGGGTCACTCAGTACTACTGTCTAGCGGTATTCCTCTTCACTTGGAAGTGAGGTTTTAAGTTCGAATTTCGTAGATGGCGAATTTGATACTAAATTAGACTGCTCATTGTGTAGCTTAACCGAACTCACCCTCCTTTTAGTATAAAAATATTGATATACTAAAAAAAAATAAAAAATAAAAAAATAAAAAAATAAAAAAAGGGAAAGGGGACACAGTAGGTGGCCATATGGTCCAATTCATCTTAGAACTTCTAAAAAAGCACCGCCTCAAGTACATAAAGGACGACAACTTGTAAGTATGCATGCAGTAAACAGTTGTATCCACCATGCATACAGCATTGTACGTTGGGACTCAGTAGAACCCCTAAACCCTACCTCTGTATACCTCATGCATGCATGCCTACATGGAACTGGTAATCATATTCATTACAAAGTCCGTCGAAAGCAAAAAGCGCCTTGTGCCTTGTGCTGCACGCCTGT
The DNA here is from genome assembly GCA_024362995.1 of Heteromeles arbutifolia. NCBI lineage: Eukaryota > Viridiplantae > Streptophyta > Magnoliopsida > Rosales > Rosaceae > Heteromeles > Heteromeles arbutifolia. The sequence continues at coordinate 31,294,660 of JANCRC010000006.1, forward strand.
GCTCTTCCCCTCCCTTCTAATTTGGAGGAAAACCGTACTCAACGGATATTTGCTACCAATTTTTCTTACTGATTATGTGACTTGTAAAAGATAAAAGTACATTTTGCGGTTAAATAACATATGTCATATTTTATCATTTAGTATTATAGTTGAGTGATATTTCTCTTTATTTGTAAATTAGAGGTTCTAGATTCAATTATAGTCAAAGACGGATTTGAACTACATTATTGCTAATTCATTGTGAAACTAAACTCATCTCCCTCCCCTTCAACGTAGATAATATCATTTGTAAAAAAAAAAATTTAAAAAATAAAAAATTGTCATGTCTTCTATTTCCTTTTGCACACTTCTATTAACTTAAAGGGTTAATATCAGTTTATTACCCTAAAATTTATTAGTTTTCAAGATTTGGTACATGAAATTTTTTTCATCCCACAGGGGTACCTAAAGTCATAATTTTAGGACAGTCTCATATATCTGTTAAGGTTGTTGTTAAATCAATCGTTAACTGATGACGTGGCACCCAGGTGGACAATAAATGAATGTCACGTGTCATTATGGGCCCACGTGGATATTAAAAAAATTTAAAAATTAAAAATAGAAAACTAAAAATAATTAAAAATTAAAAATAATTTTCTTATTTCCCCCTTTGATCTCCAGTCTCCACCATCAGGAGCTCCCTAAGCTCAGCAAGGATTTGGACAGGGACGATTTGGAGGAGAAGCAGAGCAAGGAAGCAAAGGCGGCGCCAGTGAGGGTGAAAATCAAGGCCTTCGTGAAGAGTTTGGACGACATATAGAAGCGTGAAAATCGAGATGGCGAGAGAGAAGGCGACGAGGTGTGGGGAGCGGAAGGGGAGGAAATCGAGGACGAGGGAGGAGGGGACGAGCATTGCCATGGCTAGATTGCAAGATCCTTCTTCGTGCGGTGATGTTGGCCGGGAATGAAGCGAAGGTGGTGGCTGAGGCAAGATGGGGAGGCAGAGGGAAGGGTTGGATGGGAAAATGGGGAATTGGGAGGAGGTGAATTGGAACTAGAACTGGGTAGGAGTTGGGTTCGGATGAGGGGAAGGAGGGGATGGAGATGGTGGCTGAGTTGTCGACGGCGAAGAAGATTCTTGCGGGATCTGGGCGAAGAAGAAGATGACAACGTGGGGATGGGTTGCAGACATCGAGGGCTTTGACTAGCACATATGCTCGAAATGGGAAAGGGAATTGAGGGTTTGGGATAGGGAATTGAGGGTGGGTGTGCGGGGATGGTGGGTGCATATGAGAGAAGGGTGGGTGTGCGGAGACGTGGCATCCAATCATTGTTTACATGGACGTCACGTCACTAGTTAATGGTTGACTTAATAGCAACCTTAACGGATGTATGAGAATGTTCCAAAATTATGGTTTTAGGTACCATTCTAGGATGAAAAAAACTTCATGTACCAAATGTTAAAAACCAAGAAATTTCAAGGTAGTAAATTGAAATTAACCCTAATTTAAATTTCTTAATTTCTTTTAATTATTCAATTTAAAGGCTAATCCTAAAGAAACTTGCGTAAGAAAATAAATTAAAAAAGAGTGAAAATCATTTCTTGTAAATATATTAGCCATCCTCAACATGGTACACTTGACACTTCTCACGAGCCGCATGGCCGACGAGTCTCATAATTCCATAATTACTAAGGTGAGAGTTAGCCTTTTTGTTTTTTCAAAAAACTTCGGCAATACGAGAAATTTTTTATTGTTATTGAAAAAAAAGACATATCAGAGGAGATATAAACCTAATCCTTCATGATACAAAAATAAAGGATTAAAAATACATGAAAAAGAAAAATGACATAAACCTTACCATTTTAGAAGAAAAAAATTACCAAAGATACAATTAAAAAATATAAGGGACATGAAACATAACCCCTCTAAAGTTGAACCTAAAAGACTAACATGCAAAATTAGATTGAGCGACATTAGAAGGTTAAGAGAAAACAAAAAATTGAAACAAATATGTATGTGGAGATGTACATTAAGTTGAAAATCATAAGACAGGAAAACTAATATAGTTTGAAAATAAAGCACCAAGAATAAAGTTGGTTTAGGGTGTTGGCTAATTGTAATTAATTTAGTGAGAATCCTCTTTAGATATTAAACAAAATTAAAAATAATTGAAGAGAAGTCAACTACTGCAGGTGCAGGGCATGCAGCCGCCATATTAATACAGAACAATAGGGAACAATAGGGGCACGATGAGTACTCTACGTGTACCACCTCCTACCATGCTACATGCTCTGTATGTAAAGTTTGGCTTCTTTTATCGAGCAAGTGTGTGGAAAGGTATGCATGATTATTCAATTTGTGCACACCTGGCGCATGATTTCTGGTGATTTACAAGAGGCAATATCCTGACAGTAAATCTATAAGATAGCAACTTCTCACCACAACATTTGCATCAATTTTTTCATCTCACACTTTTTTTTCTCCTGTGAATTCTTGCTCTTCAAGATACAGTACAGGACAGACAGGGAAGTAATTCCCATTTAAGTACTTGATGCAGAACTGGATTTATAACATGAGTTGAAGATTCAAACAGACAACTCGATGAGTTCAAAATTGCACATGCATTATTATTCTACTCCATCTAAGCTGCCTAAACATAGTAATTATTAATTGGGTGTTCTCTTGATTGGTAAATGAGGACTTGGCGCAAAATCAAGAAAATAATATTTTGGGATCATACAATCGATCTCACTTAGTAGAATAGGGCTTGATTGTCGTTGTAGGTGCTTCTCTTGGTGTTTTTGTAACTGGCAAATCCTTAACTTATAACAATAAAAATGGAGATTATAGTGTTGGAAAAGTTAATTTGTTGTGATTTGATTTATTTTCATGTTAAAGTAATTTGGTATTTTATGTATTAGGGTTTTCCAGTAGTAAAATTATGATTGATTCTTATAATTTTAGGATTAGTCACCTATATTGTGTTTCAAATTTAGGTCTATATAAAGACACTTTTTGTAATACAATGGATTTAAAATTAAAAAAAACAATTGACTAAGAATGTATGTTTATGTAGTCAACAATTTTGTAGTGTTATTTAATTTTTGTCAATGAAATAAGAATATATGTTAATGTAGTCGGTTTAATCTTTTTCTTTTCTCTCTCATACTTTGATATCTTTTTTTAACATGTAGATAAATTTTATATATAATTTTGAAAAAATTAAGTAAAATGAGTATAAATTAAATATCATCAAAATTAAGTATCGATAACTTGTAATATTAAGGACAAATCAATCACATATTGATAAAATATTTAAAAACTAATTATTTTACCAACTGAGATTTTAAAATATGATCATTTAATCGATTTTTATTATTTTAGTGGAGTCCTTGACCTATTTTATGTAAATTGTAGTAATAGTCTATCAACTTTAACTCAATTTGAGTAATAGTCCATCAACTAAAAATCTATGACTATTGGTCTCTTACACTATGTTTGGATGTGGGAAATAAACTTGAAATTTGGTCAAAAGTCAGAATTTATAAATTGACATGCACAAATTCCCTTGTTTGGATTCATAAACATAGAAATTTAGAATTTCTGCGTGGAAAAAAAATTTGGAATTTGGGACCTCCAATTCCCAAGTTTAAATTCTATGTAAATAGGTGTCATTTCCCAATTTCTATGATTGAGAGTTTAAAAATAACAACTTCCATATTCAATTACATTGTATTATTAGGTTAACCAAATAAGAAAATTAAAAAATTCTAGAAAATAAAATCTCGTCATTTCAATTTTCGTCATTTTAAAATTCATAATTAATCTTAAATTTTTTAATCTAAACATAGTGTTAATTCATCAAAACGTGCAGCTATATAGTCATTTTCGTAAGCTCCAATTGAGTTAAAATAGATGGTACATGGATACAATTTTTTCTTGTGATTATGCTTGCATTTATACTTCATAAAATGCCATGAACTGAAGCTGACAATAATATAGGATGCACGTGTGAGATCGACGTGGTACGATGGACCTTTTAGGAAGAAATAGTAGGATGCATGTGTGAGATCGACGTGGAATGATGGACCTTTTAGGAAGAAAAGCTAAAGGCCATATAAGTAGTCCCTTTTTTTGGGCAAAAAATTAAAAGTGTAAATACAAAAATCTTGTGACAAATGAAACAAGAACACATGTATAAAATAATTATATTGTATTAATGTAAATGTAGGGTTACAATCTCTGTTTATAAATTTTCCTTTGATTCGATCTCCGAAGATGTGTAGATGTGTCTTGTTGATAAAAGAGTCGCGATGACATGATCTCAGATGAACGTGGCCGCAATGATTTGGCCAGTGGCGATGGAAGAACCAACAAAGGTAGTAGTGCTTGATGATTCTTCAAAGGTTTGACGAAAAGTGCAGAGAGCTTTTGGAATTCTTCTAAGTATTTGAGAATTTGGATGTTTGGGAGCTTTAGTGTCTAGGTGTGAATGATTTTTTGGCATTCTTTCTTTGTCTTGAAGCCTCGTATTTAGACTATCTCCAACCGAAAGGGGGCTAAAGGGCCATGTTTAGCCCTATAGCCCTGCAAGAATTTTTTTTTTTAATGAACAGTGCCAAGTCATATTTTATACCATTTCCAAGCGAGGGGGCCAAATGGTCATAGGCCAAAACATAGCCCTTTGACAAAAAACCCATCTCCAACTGAAGGGGGCTAATTTTTAGCCTCCTCAAAAATTTATTATTTTAATTGAATTAAACTATCAAATTAAAATAAGATTTTCGGACAAATTTTGAGTGCCATTTGTCACAATATAATGTGAATTATTGAAATAAAATGAGGTAAGATTGTATGAAATGGTGAAAATGATGTGAGAAATTGTGTAAAGATGACTTAGGTATATTTATTTTTTTTTAAAAATTAAAATTTCGTTTAAAAAATAAATCAAATTCCTACGGTAACATGACGTCTGCTAGCCGTTGCTAGCTGGCGTCATGCTGACGCCAGGTAGCAGGCTGGCTGGCTAACTCATTTTGGCCACCCCACTGGCTTGGTGGATGAGATATAGTCGGGTGGGGCCCATAAGCCCTTTGGCCTAACCCTTAATTGGAGACGGTTTTTGTGTCAAAATTGATTATATTTTGGCCTATGACCCTTTGGTCAGGTCGGTTGAAGATGGCCTTATAGGCTTTCCAAGCCTTGCTTATGGATGGATTTGATCTTAATTGTGGACTTGATTAATTGACGAAAAAAACATGACTCGATTTGTAAGCCAGTTCGTGATTTGGACTCAATTAATTAATATTTGATTTAATTAAAAATAATTTATTTCTGCCAAGTGTTAATATGTGTCTTTTTTTATGACTCGTCCGATTTTGATGAGTCATATTCATATGTATAATTTGTGAGACACATGATGCATATCACGTATGTCCTGACATGTTGAAACTTTAGTGTGTTGGTGAATATTTATTTGATTGAAATTTTGATGACTATAAAAAGTACACATGTTATATTATGTAAATAATAATTTGAAGAAAATTACAGTGGAGCGATTAAATTAGGGGACAAATGGATCAGAATTAGTCTGTCAAAACTACTGTAAGTTTTCAGTCTCGCATTTAAATTACATCGGTCTTCATAAAAGCGTAAGCACTTGTTACTTTATCCCAAAGAGACATGTTAATTGCATTACTATTTACTTTATCCCAAACAGAAAAGTTAATTGCATTACTAGTTACATCAATCTCAATTGGCCCAGCCGGCGACGAGTTACAAAATTCCCATAGGTTTGGTTTTATTGAAATTTACTTCTGTATTTAAGTTTGAATTTTCATTTATGTAATTTAAATACTTAATTATAAATAGTTCTTGCATGCTTTACTTTTTGGGAGGTCCACACCCCATAGAAATTGTCTACCTAGGACTATCCCTTGGGCCGTATAGGCTGTGACACAAGGTTAGGATTCTAGCTCTTTTAGAGTGATATCTCAATGATGACTCTTCGTGCGCGGAAGGGGCCTTCTTCACCTTCCACCTAGTCTGCGCAAGAAAGACTCAAAGTCAATTCCAAGGAACAGCGAAGCTATCTTAGGACCGTTATACTTTTTAACAATTGTCTGAAATATTTTCTATCAATTGTCTAAAATATAATTTTTAACAAGTTATGTCTTTGAATTATCTAAAATAATTTTTTCAAGAAGCAGGGGACATTTTCATTCATGTATCTTAAAATATTGTTTTATCGTTACGTGGTTAAATTCCTTTGTTTTCAATTCCCTAAACGTTGTTAATTTCTTTTATTTTCATTTTCCCTAGGAACATATATATAGAGTAGGTAACTCAAATAGGCAAAACAACAAATAACCCTTAGGTTCTATTCGTCAGCTGCTTGCTGTCCTCTCAAATTTCTCTTCAAAACCCTCATCAGCTCCCTATGCTTTTCACTCCACGCGTGCCCTCTTTCTTCCTCTCCATCTCTCTCTGACTAATTTGCAGTGACAGCTAACATCTGTACTAAATGTTCAAACCTTTTTGACCTTCTGCAAAAGTGGTGGATCTCATAAGTTAATATGCTTGAAGAATATTGTAAAATGCATGTAAAGGATAAACCGCTTTTTCTGAATTTCCAAGTTGACACCGACTAACTCAAACCCCTTGTTTCTGTTTCTTTTTACTGAATATTAAGAGAGAAATGCTAGTAACATTCTCATATACATTTTTATTTTAATATTTTCACTTCTCATCATGTCACATGCACTCACTAGCACTCAAAAACTAAAATTTTGATTATATTATATGTCGACAACGAAATTATGGTAAAGTAAATGTTCACCAACATATCAAAGTTTCGACATGCCGGGACATACGTGGCATGCATCATGTGTCTCACAAATCATACACATGGATGTGACTCATCAAAACCAGACGAGTCATCAAGAAGGACACGTGTCAACATTTGTCGGAAATGAATTATTTGATTTAAATTTAATTAAATCAAATGCTAATTGATAGTGTCAAATCACAACCGGCCCACAAATTAAGTTTTGGTTCTTTCGTCAATTAATCAAGCCCACAATCAAGGCCAAATCCATCTGTAGTCAACGCTTGGAGAGTCTATAAATAGGAAGCTCCAAGACAAAGAAAAGGGTCCAGAAAATCATTCACACCCAGATGCTGAAGCTTTGAAGATCTGAAACTCTTAAGCACCCAAATCCCTCAAACACTCAAACACTCGAGAAGATTCGAAAAACTTATGTGTTCTTCGTCAAACCCTTGAAGAACCATCAAGCACCCATACACGTGTCAGTTCCTCCATTGTCAAGAGCCAAAACCTTGCAACATCTGTTCATCCGAGATCAAGTCATCGCAACCCTTGGATCAACAACACTTTTGGAGATCGAATCAGAGGCAAAAGTTGTAAAGAGATCATAACCCTACATTTATATGAATACAAATATCCTTTGTACACGTGTTCTCTTGTTATTTGCTACAGGAAATTCATGTTTACACTATAATCTCACAATTCTTTTCCTTTATTAATCTAAACTACTTATTAGTAAAACCCTCTTTGTCAACCAAAAGAGGGTGAAAAAACTATTTAGTCTTCTATCACAACAAAAAAGTTATGGACAGTAATGTAATTTCACAAACCTAAATTTTGCTGTTTTTATGTAAGTGTCACATACATGTGATTTTAGGATATATCTGTTTAAAAATAAAAAATAAAAAACAAAAAACTCTTTCCCCACTCCTACTCACACTCCCATGTTCTCTCTCTCTCTCTCCCTCTCCCTCCCTCTCCCTCTCTCCTTCCCACTTCAAAAACAAAAACAAAATATGTTCACACACACCAAAGTGTGTAAGCATATGCTAGTATAATTGAAGTTAGTTTGTCAACTACAAAGTAATTAAGTCTTTGGTTTTTACATATTAATTAAATACACGTGATATTTTTATTTATTTATTTGAATTTTACTATTAATAGAGTGAGACGAGAGAGTTCAAAATTAATACAAAAATTTAAGAAAAATGAGAGTTTCTAACACAAGACGCACATAGATAAAAATTCAATAACTTATTCACAAAAATATTGAATTATATGCAAATACACGTGATATAAATAAATTGAAAAAATTGAAATAAGAAAGTAAACGGGAATGAGTTAACACACCCCTTACCGGATAGAAAAAACGGAGAAGAATTTGGCAAACAATTAGGTTATACTTTCAAGAAAAACGAATGTAAGAAGCAGACAGAACATGCATGTTGATACCGGTCTCTTCCAAAGATCTCCTATATATCCAGTTCCTGGCTCGCAAAACCGTGTTGCTAAAGCAAAAAGTTCTGTACTCGCAACCGAAACTTTTGTGAAAAGTTTAAAGCTACATTACAATTTTTAACTCATGCCTTGTCGAGAAATTTTGTACGTGATGAACCTTTACGCTTAATGTGCTATATGTTAGAATTTGAGTGAGAAAATGTATGGGTGCATAGCTTATATATGACAGAAACTGAAAATTAATCCTAAATTGCTCATCGCTTATATTAAAATTGTGAGACAATGCTAATTTTTTAGAAGCATTTTAATAGTTAATTGTAAGGATTTTTTGTCTATATAAAAGTGACTTTTGTTCTCACAAGCTTAATTATGCTTATTATTAAACTAAAATTTATTGTTAATTGAGAGTGATAGCGAGGAGAATGTCACCTCTGAAGTTTATAGCTTATTCATCGGTTTATATAGGTCAAATTTGTTTTTACATTCACAACTCGACGATAAAATTGACATATATATATATGTCTCATATTAAGGTATATTAATAAAAACAAATAAATGTGTTATAAATTTAATAAAACAATACATAATTTGGAAATTATAGAGACTGAAGTGACAAATACATGTCTCATTATTTATATATGTTGTATGATCTATAACAAACTTAACCAATTAGTCTATTGTATGTGTTCGAATATAATAATTTTATATATGATCAAGTCTTTGCCCACTACTGAAATTAAATAAAATGATTGTTTGGAGAATTATTTTGTTGTTATGTTTTTTTTCTTGATTTCCTTGTGAATAAAGGATTAAAATTCTTTGTCCTTTTAAGTTTAAGATTTTTTTATCGTTAAATTTAAAACTTGCTTTCGGTTGTATTCGTTATTTTTGTACGAGTTGTAAAGAATGACCTGCTGTATGGCTAGAAATGGTTATATCAGGCAAAATAAAGGGTCCACAAGGACAACACGGACCACAGAGATGATGCCACGCGTTGCACACGTACGGTCAAAACAGTAATAATGTATATTGTCTCTTTAAAATTGAGGTACGTAACCTGCATGCATAGCCATCTCAGTCAAAGGCTATAGACCATATATTTGGCCTTAATATTGACGGAATGAGTCTATAACTAAAGAGCTAAAAAGAATTGGGCAAAAGAAATCTGGCTAAGTTCGGCTACAAAAAATAAAAAATATGAAAGAGAAAAAAAAAATATGCCCTGCGTATGGTTGATGATAAAAAATTTAACCTAAAATAATATTTAAAAATTGATAAAAAATATTTAAAATGTTAATTTTTAGAGGGCTCAACTTAGCTCTCCATGACTAAAGATGTCTTAAGAATTTAGGGTACGTATGTTGCATCAGACTATCTCGGACTAAACTAGCCTTAGGGACTAAGCTGGACTGGCTTGGCTTGGACTAAGCATGATAAGAATAGTGAAGTGTTTGGCACAGTACTGGAATAAACTATAGACTAAAATATTTTAGGACTCAAATAGTTTTTTCTTTTTTTCATTTTTAATCCACACTTGCTTAACAAAAGGAAAACTAAAAACTCAGTTTCCTAAAAAAAAAAAAAAAACTAAAAACTAATAAAAAAATAAATAATAAAAGATCAAATCCAGTAGAACACCACCGTTTTATCCTCTCTCTCCTCCAAAATTGACGAAATCGGAATTTGACAATTTGTTCCATCGTCTTCAATCTTCATCTGGCCAGTGATTTTTCAGCCCTCCCGTGCGCCGACCCACTCACCCATTAGAAATAGGACACAGTTGTCAAGCTACCATGGCCAAGCTTCAACAAGAGCATTGAATTTTTTTATTGGAATTTCTTGACTGCATCCAATGGACACAACATCAGCATGGAAAAAAGGGACAGCCAGATAGTTCTTCTTCAATTCAAGAGAAATAATTATCAATATTTAAGGCAAATTGACCAAGTTCATGTGCAGCTCTAATTATCAATATTTAAGGCAAATTGACCAAGTTCATGTGCAGCTCTAATTACCAAGTTCATCCTCCAATTCCCATATTGATCTGAGAGAGAGATGAGACTTGTTCTAGAAGCTTACCGGAGGATCAATAGCTTTGAAGAAGAACAACGGTTTGCTCCCACCAATTCACGCGAAGGAGATGGTGAGGGAAGCAGCGTATTGAGGTTCTTAGCAATCCCATGCTTTTGGGTTGGACTAATTAGGACGACTTAACGAGGCCGGTAGTCCATGCGAGTCTGGGCTAGTCCCATTTAACTTAGTCCATAGCCATTCCAAACGTGGGTTATTAGTCTTAGCTAGTCCAATCCTAGCTAAGGAGGTCAAACAAACGACCCCTTAGGGTTTAAACTTTGGAGTTGTAGGGTTTGCCTACACATATTTCGATCTGGAATAGGTATAGACACAGAAAGTGCTATGAAACAAGGACAAGGATTCTCTGCTCCTTTTTTACCATCCACTTCCATCATCCTTCTGTTTGTGTGGTCACGATTAAGCCATATCGTTTTGTCTTATTATATCTGTAAAAAAATCAATATAAAATGTTAACGTGACTTAACCGTGACCACACAAATAGGAGGAGGATGGAAGTGGATGGGAAAAAAGGAGCAGAGAATCCTTGTCCATGAAACAGATACCGAACCAAATTAACCAAGTCCCAACGGAAAAGGAAACAAATTTTTCTCCTTTTGGAGAGATTTTTCAGTGTGACCGTCACACGAGTCGGTACACCACGTGTTCCTATATAATGGTGAGATATATGTGCTAAAAGGTTTATAATTTAAAAATTAAAATTTTTTACCACTTCCATAAAAACACGTGTTTCCATCACAACTAAAAATTTATCCTCCTTTTGAATCTTTGATCTCTCGTTAGGGTTTTGGAATGTTGCATGCATGCATGGCCATGAATCTTGAAATTCCACCCTTTCTTTCATTATTACCGGCTACTGTCGTTTTGATTGGCCAGACGTGACGTTTATTAATTTTTTTTACATGCTAATTATAATATGTAAGAACCAGTTCGTAATTGCTTCTATATTTTCAGTAATTGAATTGCAAACCAAAAGTACCCCAGGAGATTGTGACCAAGGTATTAAATATCGGTAATATCGGTAGTTCGAAAACACGAAAATATCGATGGAAATATCGGGATAATATCGATATCGATAAAAATTATATGGAAACCACGGAAATTGTAAGAAAAACTTGGAAATTTTTATTGAAACTTTTCAGAATGTTTATTTAGTCAATTATCTATTAGTTTATCACAAAAAATTGGAAGGAAATGCATTGCATGATGGATTTAACATTATCAAGTTGATTATATAGCGAGCTAACAAATATTGTGAGTGTAGAAAATATGTAGTAATTAATGAAAGAAGTTTAAACACACCATAATCATTTATATATAATGAATTAGTACAATATTTTACACTTTATACATTGCATGGTAAGATACATGAGTGACTTAGTACCACATAGAGTTCCTATGAGGTTCAAAATTTTCACTATCTTCATCATCTCTATGTGTAGAGTGAGTGTATTGTGAAGAGTAGTTATCAAATGATAAATCCCCAAAATAGTTTTGCATGTAATTGTTAACATGTCACCCATATGGATCCAAGATTGGTTGACGTTGTCCATAAGCAAAATCATTTGAAGATTGAGTCTCGGATTCTTTCCATGAGTCGCTCGATTCCATCCCAACAGGAATGGGATATGAAGGGTAGGGAAATGGTTGGTTATGAGTATAACCATAGTTACTATTTCCCACTCCAACAGAGTCCGAAGTTCTAGATAACGAGTCATCTTCTTGACTTGACAAAATCCCCTTGCCTCTTTCTCTACGAGTATAGTCCTTCCCTATGACACCAATTCCTGGTCCTGCCGGCCTACTGCCATGGTCATCATCCTATGTTGTTGTATAAATTAGCATACAAAAATTAACATTACTTAATTAGTTACAAAAATTGACATGCAAGTATTAATTACTTAATACTTGCAATAGTATTTTTGTTGTTGTATAAATTAACATACAAAAATTAACATTACTTAATTAGTTACAAAAATTAACATGCAAGTATTAATTACTTAATACTTGCAATAATTTTTTTGTTGTTGTATAAATTAACATACAAAAACTAACATTACTTAATTAGTTACAAAAATTGACATGCAAGTATTAATTACTTAATACTTGCAATAATATTTTTGTTGTTGTATAAATTAACATACAAAAATTAACATTACTTAATTAGTTACAAAAATTAACATGCAAGTATTAACAAAAATTAACATACAAAAATTAACATTACTTAATTAATTACAAAAATTAACATGCAAGTATTAACAAAAATTAACATACAAAATTTTTTTTGTTGTTGTATAAATTACAATAATATAAATATAAGTTTTTAAACTTACCTTAAATATGGAACCCTTGGCGTTCAAGCTCTGGAATGGATCTGGAATGGCTTTGAAAGGGGTAAGGGAAGAAGAAGAAACGAAAATGCTCTGAATGGCTTTGATACAAATGTGAAAGAATATAACAAACAGTGGCACACTGTTTTGAATGTGAAAGAATATCACAGACTCACAGTGGCACACGGTTTCATTATGAAAGCACTCTATTATTTTTGTCTTGTCAAAAACTGTACAAGTTATAAAACTTGCCAGATACAAACTATTATTTTTGTCTTGTCAAAAATTGTACAAGCTGTAATGTAAAGGCTGTAAAAGTAAGCATATTTTTTGGTTCTTTTCTCACAAAATTTTTGGTCTTCACGTGTTTTGGTTCTTCTCTTACAGAATATTTGGTCTTCACGCGGAGAATATTTGGTCTTCTCTTACAAAATATTTTTTTGTTCTTCTCTGACAGACATACAAAAAATCGTACACACACAAACACACACACATAGAAAAAACCGTACACACACACACACACAAAACCGTGCACAAAACCATGTGCCAAAACCACAGACGCACGCACGCACGCACGCAGTCCACACCACACGCACGCACGCACCCACGCACCCTCCCTCTCCTTCTTTCTTCTTCTCTGGTTCTATCCCCTCTTTCCCTCATACGAAACCAAATCCATCTCTTCTGTCCCCCCCCCCCCCCGCCCCCCAGAACACTTCATACGGCCCCGTCCCTCTTCTTCCCCCCTCCAAAGATCGTTCCCTACCCGCACCCGCAGATCTCCCTCCAGATTCCCCCCAGATTTCCCCCCCCCCCCCCCGCGATTCTTCGTTCCGCACTCCCTCAGGCTCCTCCCGTCGCTCCAGATCCCTCCAGATTCTTCTTCTTCCCGCGATCTCTCTCCCACGTTCACGTCCAAGACACCGAATCCCCCCCCACATCACGTCCCCGTGTTCCTCCCCCCCCGGCGTTCACCTCCCCAAAACACCAAATCCCCCCCCCCCCAAACCCATCCCCTCCCCCCCTTCCCAAAACACCCTCCTCTGTTCTCGAAGCCCCTGTTCTTTCCCCCATTTCTGTTTTTCGTGGGAATCTCCTTCAAAATATCACGATAATTTCGAAAATATCGCGATATTATCGATAATATCGCGATATTTTGACGAAAACCAGTTGGATAGTAATTAAAATATCGGTACCGTGAAAAACCGATAATATCGGCGATATTTCGCCGATATTATCGGCATTTTGTTCCTTGATTGTGACCAAAGAAAAGGAAAAAGATCGTCTCGGTAGCCTCTTTGTAGTGATCCGGGGATCCATCAATTACGGTCGTTCATCGTACATCGTGCGGTTAGATATTATTTAAATTTAATTTTAAATTTTAAATTTTAAATGATTTCTGACCGTATGATGTACGATGAACGACCGTGATTGATTAATTCCCCACATCCCCACAAAGAGGATCCTTTTCCCAAAGGAAAGAAGTAGTGACATAATATTACAGAATGAACATAAATAGATTACAATCAAGCAATGTGAGAATTCATTGACAAGTTGGATCAATGGTAATCAGGGGATGCTAGCAACATATCCATTCAAATATTTTCATTTTATTTTATATTTTTTTTCTGTAATTTTGTTTCATGATCGAAATTATATAATTTATCGATCAAACTTAAATATCCAATTGTACAGAAAATTACCCAAATTACAATGAGAACAATGTAAGATGTTGTGAGATGAGAACGAGAGTTCTATAATATAGAAGGGGATTGTAACTTCGACCAAAAAGAATGGGATTGTAACTGGCATTCGCACAGTAATATCACCAAACTGGTGACGGGTGTAAAAAGCCCCCACCCAACAAAAGCAAGCAGCAGAAGATAGAAGTAGAACAGAGTGGACTTGGAGCAGTATCGGCAGTAAAATCCGTAAAAAAGCAAAATCTGCGAAAGAGGAATTAGATGCATGCAAGCTTTTGCTTGCTGTAGCCTAACCGCAAAGAGGCATTATTATAGTAAAATAAAAAGTAGCTCTTTAAAGTTATAGTACAATTGTTCAACAACTAAATATTAAGAAAATAATAGAACTTAAGAATTTAAGAGATTTTCAGTGTGCCGAAAAGATTTTTTAGTATGATGAGAATACGGTTTAGTGCACCAAATGTTGTTGTACAAATGGTTAGATACTTAAAAAAAAATTTAGTCACTTGAATTATGATATTTGATGTAGCGAGCCGTGTTCTCGCAATATGAAAAAATTTCTCTAAGAGTGGACCTTTGAGCTAGGAGAAAGCAAAGAAATTAAAGTTCTTGAAAAATGAGTGGATTGAGGAGACTATATTAACAAAGGAAAATGGTAAGAATTCCATATGTTAGATTATATTTTATTATTTTATAAACAATAATAGTTGAATTTTTTTCTTTAATAGTTTAAAGAAAAAAATCCAATTATCATCATTCACATCATATAGTCTATAAAATTTAATTTAATACATAATCTCTCTAGCGGTACATTTTCAATAAAAGCCATGAGATGAGGCGAGGGTGGCGCTGTGCTGTGCTCGGATCCCTGCACTTCTGCCTTCCTGTTCCTTCTGATTCATTCCC
Source organism: Heteromeles arbutifolia (assembly GCA_024362995.1). Classification (NCBI taxonomy): domain Eukaryota; kingdom Viridiplantae; phylum Streptophyta; class Magnoliopsida; order Rosales; family Rosaceae; genus Heteromeles; species Heteromeles arbutifolia. The sequence continues at coordinate 31,309,955 of JANCRC010000006.1, forward strand.
GGCAATCCCAACAGTGTACAACCGTATATATCTGTAGCCCATGTCAGTCATTATTCACTTCATTGTTAATTCTCAGGGGCACAAACCCCTTTTTTCCCTTTTTCTGGAGAACAGGGCAGGTGGGTGTGTTTTCTATGAATCGAAGCTCTTGGCATTTCAGCTTCCCAATGAACAAAATTTCTCTGTGGCATCATAATATTTAGTTCCATCCCAATGAACTGATGTAATATTTTTCATGTTTTGATGTTCGTGTTCATGTTCATGGCCTCCCACACCCCACCTTCAAGACCACTCATCAAGAGATGTGATGCAAAATTCCATCCAACAACAAAACATTCTAAAGAAATTAACGAAAAGTTCAAAAAAACTTTAGTTTTAATGAAAAATGAATAAATGTGTAATGAATAGTACCAGAAAAAGGTAAAAATATGATTTTTCATTAAAGGTGAACAGTACCAGAAGTATTTCGTTAAAACTCCCAACATTCTAAGAAGAGGAATCCTTTAAGGGAAGAGATCTCTATTTTTTTTAATAAAAATAGGGATTAGTTGTGGGTTCCACACCGCATCCAACTTTAACGATTTAAATCGTTTATTTTTAGAGTTGCACCTCATATATAATTATTGCAAAATATTAGTCAAATAGGAAATATTTAAGAAATCTAATTGGGTTAAAAAAATTAACGAATACTTTGTTATATAAAAAATAATGAAATTTTATCTTGATAATTAAATATGAAAATTATTTCAAATTGAATTGAATTTTTGTAAGGATAATCTATGAATCGAGACTTACAAAATAGATGGTTCAGATGGTTAAAGTTCAATGCGGAGTTGGCCTTACACCTAATCTCCATTTTTTTCAAAAAATGAGAACCGCTTTGCATAAAGGGCCTGTCTAAGTAGATATATTAAAGTATGTAACACTGCATGTTCAAAAAGTATTTCCTTATGTTTAACAAGCTTCTTTAATTTACAATGTAGATGCAAATGAGTTACATATTGTTATAGCTAGTTTGTTTATCTACATCACACACAAAAAGATGTTTTGTATTTTTCCCTAAATCTCATCGTTCTTTTATTCTTAAAAGAGTTGGTTTTATAATTATTTCGTGTTTTGTTTCTAATTTTTACTGTTTATACTTGAAATATGTAATAAGTATATCTAGTGAAAATGAAAGACGAAGGGAGAGAGGGGACAAGATCTTGAACGTGAAAACAACTTAAATATTTTTTGGATTTTAAAGTTTCAACTTATGTACATTTTTTTACATCCTCATTTTTGTCATGTAGTTGCTCATATGTGTCTAACATAAAAAGGAAAATTACTTGACGATTATTTAGACAAACATAAAATTAGCTTCTTTTTATTTACAAAATATAAAGAGCTTTAAGCCTTTAAAGCATAGTTCACAAATCACCCAAATATCGAAAGAGAAAAATTATTCAATTTATGTAAACTTTTGCATAAAGTAATGTTGAGAGGTTACACATTTACTTTTTAGCCAAATGATTCTTGAGATTGCCATAACTTCTCATTTTGGTTCTGAAATTTGAAATAGATAAAACTGTTCTTTGAGGTTGTCCACCGTCAATCATTTTAGTCATTCCGTGAAAAATCTTTGTTAAATAAGGAGAAAATAACAAAAATACTCTTAATTTAATCAACAATGGGTCAAAATGATTTGACAAAAATTAAGGGTATTTTTGTCATTTTATTTTTAATAATTTTTTTACAGAATGACCAAAATAATTTATGGTGGACAAATTTATGATCCAGTTTTATCAATTTTAAATCTCAAAGATTAGAGTAACAAGTTATGAAAATCTCAATAATTATTTAACTAAAAAGTCTTACGCATTTATACTACCTGTAAATGACTTGTGGTGAGTACTATACTACTGTGCAATGAATTTACCGCAATTGTTGCAGCCATAGACAATATTTTGAGACACAGTAAAAATAATGAATATCATTTAAGATTTTCCGGAGGACGAGCCTCGCAAGTAGATTTTTTTCTGAGTAAGGAATTTGAAAGGAGTAAAAGAATGAAAGGACGAGATATTTGATTAAATGAATTTTAAGACATTCCTTACCACTCCAATTCTCCAAGTCCACAACCAACAAAACCTTGTTTCTTGAGAAGCTCAATTACAAAACATTATTTTAGTCATATTTTGACATTCCTTTCGATGATATATGGAAGAAGAAAAAGGACATAAAGTCTCTGGGCTTCTCATTTACCATCATCCAACTGCAAACAAAAAAGAACAAAGCTGCTTAATTTACTTTCCATTGATTCTGTTGCCCCTTCTGACTGACAGCCTTCGATCTCCTTGTCGTTAAAATCTTTGCTGCTCCTCTCCTTTTCTGGTTTGGCGTCTCCGCCCTTCTCATCTCTCTTTAATTAAAAACCCTTCACCGTCGGTTGCTCTCTGAAACCCACCCTCTCTCTCGATCTCTCTCTCTGATGTACTAATAACATATTTATTTTCTTTTGGGTCGGTGAGTTTTCATGTTCATGAGGCAATGCACATATCATATCATATGCTAGCTAGGGTTTATAATATTTTAGTCACGTACCCTGAAGTGACCGTCTAACACAAGGGAGCCACTAGTATTTTTGATAAAATCTCAGATATTTATGAGCATTGCATGACAATATATGTTCAGATGATCATAGCGTATGTGAACATTAACAGAGATAATTTTTCTTGTGACTTGCGAGATGATCATATACAAGACGTACATCCTCCCTGGTTTGACATGAACCAGATTGACGTGGATGTGTTCATACTGTCATTCGGTATTGATTCATGATGGACAACGTTTTCTAAAATTCAAACCGAGTGATCTAAACTATTGGCAAAGGTGTAATGCCTGTATTTATACAAAATATATAATTAAGTAATGCAGTTAAATATACAATTTAATTGTGAACATGAGCCAAACATTATATATGCAGCAAACATAGAATGTAAGTCAGAGAGGAGCCTATCTAAATTCCCAGACTAAAAAAAGTTTAGGGAAGATTTGTTATTATCACCACCAGCATTAGCGCATACTCTTAATCTCGAGCCATAGAACTTACGGTGACATTTAACTATCAGCTATCATTGGCATGAATTTACATAGAAATTTATAGGTTGTGCACCAATGAGGATTGCTGGCAGCGGGACTCGAACCTTAATGGAGCAATGCACAAGACAAAGACCTTACCAACTAAGGGCTGGTTTGGTATTGCTGTGCTTTGAAAAAAAGCTGCTTCTGCTGTGCTGTGAGAATAAGCAGCTGTGAAATAAAGCAGTAGAGTGTTTGGTAAACTTTTTTGTAAAAGTGCTTTTGAAAAAAAAAAAGCAGTATTATAGTGTTTGGTAAACTTTTATGTAAAACAGATGTGAAAAAGCCGGTTTTTCAAAGCTGGGTTTTGCAGCTTCTTGTTTTTGGCTTTTTTTCACCCAAAACTGTGAAAAAAAGCTGAAGCTGAACGTTTACCAAACACCAAAAACTATCCCAGCTTTTTTTCACAGCAGCTTTTTTTAAAATCACCTCAACCCCAAACTGGGGCTAAGGGCTGGTTTGGTATTGCTGTGCTTTGAAAAAAAGCTGTTTCTGCTGTGCAGTGAGAATAAGCAGCTGTGAAATAAAGCAGTAGAGTGTTTGGTAAACTTTTTTGTAAAAATGCTTTTGAAAAAAAAAAAGCAGTATTATAGTGTTTGGTAAACTTTTATGTAAAACAGATGTGAAAAAAAGCCGGTTTTTCAAAGCTGGTTTTTGCAGCTTCTTGTTTTTGGCTTTTTTTCACCCAAAACTGTGAAAAAAAGCTGAAGCTGAACGTTTACCAAACACCAAAAACTGTCCCAGCTTTTTATCACAGCAGCTTTTTTTAAAATCACCTCAACCCCAAACTGGGGCTAAGTCAACCCTTTTTAGCGGGTTAAACATAGTTTATTTTCATATGTATTGTACAAAATAACCTTATACTGTTACACACGTTTGTGCTTCATACGGAACAGCCTCCCGATATATAATCTATGGGCAATGAGTGCAGTAACCAGACTGTAAATTGATTTAATTAACCAAATCATTAACTGCCTTCTAGAACGAGGTCGGTCCTGAAGGTGATTCACACAAGAACAGTTCACCATGCTGGAATATTATCTATCCACTAATAACTGAGACTGAAATTAAATATCTCAACCTATATATTCGAATTATTGGTATTATTGGTACCTAATTAATTAAAAGTTAGGGTCTTTTGATATGAGTCTAAAATCACTAAAAATTGAACATATTTTAAAAGTAAAAAACCACTAAAAATTAGACCTATTTCAAAATGTGGATTATAAAATTGAACCTATTTCAAATTTTCTGTTAAAAAGTTTGCAAAACTTGCTGAGCATGAACTGGTTACTTTCCCGATGGATTCTCTTGGTTAAACCCCACTAAGGTTTCTTCGTCAGACTAACGGTTTGTTTGGCGCCCTTCGTCCTTGCCTCATTTCTTTTGGTGTTCTGGGATATCCCATGTTTGGTAAAAAACAGAAGGGCACGTATAATCTTGAACGGAACATGCCCAATATGTATTAAAAGTTAATTACATTGGGAAGAAAGAAGTTGTACCTTATCTGTGCCTATTTTCAGCTGAATATTACTTGCATCCATCACACCTCATTGTACATCTAATTTTGTTTGATGTATTTCACTTGTAGAAACGTCATAATTCAAATCGTTCATTTCCTTAAAAACATTTAAAGATGTGTGAGCACAAAATCAAACAAATTGATGGCCGTAATTTATGTATTAAAATGATCTGTTCTATCATGAAATGTTAATTGCTTCTAGACACGTTTATTTGCTCGCACAAGGATTTTCAAAAAATGATACTTAAATGAAGATTAAGAAATGAAATATTTTGATTATGACATTTGTGCAGTTAAATTAAGAATAATATACTTGCATCCACCTCTTGGGCACACCTTGTGCATCTAAATGTGATTTACATATTTTAACCATAATTAAATGTATAATCATCATTAAAAATTATTTATGCAAAAAAATTAATCAAATTGTTGGTCGTCTAGTCTCTATAAATTCAAACAAATGGACGGTTGTTCTTGCAAATTAATGTTGATTTATTCTTTACATTAAACAAAACCTAATGGATTGCCAAATTGATTGTTTTTTTTGTTTTGTGAGGATACCTTTGAATGATTTTAATGACAACTGATGTTCTTTTTTATTATGAAATATGTACGATAAATTACGTTAATTACTATTGAGCGAACAAGAAAGTGCGACAATAGATAATAGATAATAGATAATAGATAGACACAAATATTTTCTTTAAAGTGAAGTATTCACATATGTGTGAACAAAGAGATGTACTGATTCTTAAGCTAGGGCGAAGACTTGTAAATAATGAATTAAGTTAAAGATATGGAATAAATTAAGGAGAGCATTTGGGTTCGTGGAAATTCAACCTTCTTTCCTTGTCTCTCTTGTGACTAAAACACAATCAACTTTAGTCTCCATCTCACAACCAAACAGGACCTAACAAAAGGTCCAATAACAAACCCTTTCAAAGAGAACCTATAAAAAAACCCTAACCATGAGACAAGTCCATGTGACCATTAAAATCCTTGGTTTTCAAACCCTAATAAATTTGAAACTGAAAATATGGAAAAATTTGCCAGCATGAAACCATAAAAAAATAGCAAAAACCAAAGTAGGAGGAACATCTTCAGAGCGCCGCCAGTGTAATCATTCAGAATGTTAATCACATTGGACAGAGAAGGAAGGAGGGAAAGAACTCTTGTTCTCGGGACAACTTACATAAACCAGTTTCACAGTAGTTAAAATACAAATATAACATGAAAACGACACAAATACAATAAATAAACACGTAAGATTTGTAAGGCTTAATTAGTGATAATAAAACCACTTCGGATATGTTTATCCTTCTTCATTTCCGACTCCCCGTAATTCGTTTCTATTAGTTTATTAAAAAACTAAAAAGCTGGCAGCAGCGACCTGTATATACTTGTCCAAAACTCCAGGCTTTTTCGTGGTTCCATTGCCTCTTGGATGGAGACGTGTGGATGTTTATAACCATTTTCAGAAATGTTGTTTCGTTTGGTTTTTTGTTTTTTACTTTGTTTTAGTAGTGTTTCCAGTTTTTTAATTGAAAAATAAAAAATTGGAGGTTGAAAAGAAACCTATAATTTACTCCAATATCATTAAATCCGCAATCTACATCAGTCATATTCTTACTTCCGCTTTATATTTACTGGCAGAGAAATATATAATAAAATAATTCGCACTTCACACTCCCCCCGCTTTTCTTCTCTGCTCTTGGAAATTGCCGAAGGTAAATATGCTTTCCCAATTGTTGCTCTTAGCTGTCGCAGGAAATGCCCACGCGGATGAAAATTGCTCCATAAATTTCAGGTAACGTGGATATTTTGAGTAACACGGTTAGAATTCCGATCAAAATAAAAAGTTTTAACTGGTAAATAAGAAAAAAAAGTTGTAATAATGGTATCTAAAAATCATTGCTCTATACCGTTACAAATTCAGAAAAAATGCTTATGAATTTTTAGTTCAAAAACTATATACCCACCTTGATCAATGCTCTAATTGTTTCTAACCAGATTGTAGGTGGTTGGTTCTATTTTACGACGATTTTCATCCAACAACTTCTGGGTTGAAATTTCTTCTCAAAGAAATTAACTATGTCGATATGATTTGCTTCTGAGTAATTAAAGTGGGTGTTCCTCCACTTTCCGCTACACCAATGTAAATTAAACAGCAAGCTGTGCCAACATTTATTGACCATTATTTTCATTTATTTACTTTTGAAAATGGGTAAGATCTAACAAATGATAGGCATACTTTAATTAAATTGCAAAAGAAAATAAATAATATCAGAGACATATTGTCTGCCCTCCTTGATATAGTGCCCTTCCATGCCCTTCCTCTTTGTGTGGTTACGGTTAAGCTACGTTAACATTTTATATTGATTTTTTTATAAAGATAATATGACAAAAAGCAATAAAAATATAATATGTTAACGTAACTTATTCGTGACTGCACAAATAAAAAAGTATGAAAGGGCACCATAACAAGGAGGGCACACAATCTGCCTCCAATACTATCACCCTTCACCCCAAGAAAATGAAATAAAAATAGGAACAAAGATTGAGGAAATGATCATGACCCTCTAAGTCAGAGACGGTTGGGCCAGTAGAACATCCTAGTCGATAGAATTTAACTTTGAAAATTAAAAACCCACCCTACCGATTCTCCTTCTTCGAGTTTTGTGTTGCATTTTGCTATACTTTAACACCTATTTGTACTATATTTTTAATAGAGGTACGAAAAGATAATACATATGATAATACAAATAGGTTATAAAAGTAGCATTTTTATTTTTTACGACCATAATATGCGAGTTGTTGTAAATATCTATAATATATAAAGTCACAGCCCCAATTTGGGGTCACGACTTCAACAAAATTCTTAGGACAAAATTGCCCCTCAACCAAAAAATTCCAAAAAAGCCTAATATAATATATCAAATAATGCAAGGGTAATTTGGTACTTTGATCATCATAAAATAAAATATAAATATAAGTGGAAAGAGAGAAAATAATTAAAAAAATGGAAGGATGAGTACATATGCGTAGTGTTGGGGATAAATTAGTAAAGTTATTTTAAAAAAAAAAAAATTAGTACCTTACAATAGGCTAACAATAATGTGATTCAATCAGATGTTATGAATAGTGATTTTGGTGTCACCAAGCTGTTTAAAACATCTTAAGAGGCGTTTAATGTCGGTTATAAAAAAAGTCTTTTGCATGCTGATAATAATGTGATTAAATTAGTTGTCAAATGATTTTTTTTAACAAACGATATTATTTACACTAAGGGGGAGGGATGTGCTTAGCCTCATAATAAGCTAGCAATAATGTGATTCAATAAGTTATTCATTCAATATTATTTTCTCTATTTTTAAACACGTTCAAACTATCTTAAGAGGTGTGTAATGCTAGTTATAAAAAAGATCATTCGCACGCGGATAATAATGTGATTAAATTAGTTGTCAAATGATTGTTTTTTTTTTACAAACAATATTATCTACACTAAGGGGGAGGAGGTGGGCTTAGCTTCACAATAGGCTAGCAATAATGTGATTTAATCCATTGTTTATTAAATATTATTTTCTCTATTCTTATTGTAAATTTTATATAGATCGATTTTATTATGTGAATTCAACTGCTTTAATTGGTTTATGAGGGGTTTCTTCTAGCATGATCTAAGATTATTCATTTACTTCAAATATTTTACTTTTCTTTTGTCAATTTATGCATATAAATACATTTAAAACGTGTAAGTCATGCGTAGCACACCATGATTCAAAAAATACCTTTTGCACTATTTATTTTATTATGATAATGACCCTTTCTGAGTTAATATTTTATACCTCAATAGTTGAATATTTTTTAAGTAAATCGTACTCCTACATGAGAAGGAAATCACACTTGAATTTCTCTTCTATTTTCCTTCTCGTCTCTCAATCTCCAACATGAGTAATGTTTTACTGTATCCGAGTCAAATAATAATTGGTAAAACTATTTTAATCTTATATACACAATAAATATAATATGGAATATACTTGGCTCCTGCTTACCATCAATCATGGATGGACACGTGTTCAAATTTTGATTTTTTTAATTAAAACTTGAATACGTGTTCATCCAAAATTTAGTGTAAGCAGGAGTTCCTGCTGAACCCTCAGCAGCCCAGCAGCGTTCATATAATATAACTTTCTAGATGCATAAAATGGAATGAGAATTTAAAATCAGTCAGTTTCCAGGTCCTCACTTGATCTCCAGCTATAAATATACCCCCACAGCGCTCTTCCAACCCAACATCATCAACAAACCCAACGCACAAAAGTTCACAGAACCCCATTTCTCTCTCACAAAAAGGAAATGGAAGAAGCGTTTAGAAGAATGAACGGTTTCTCTCATGCATCTGAACCCGACTTGATCACTGACCCTCCAAGCAAGTCTACAACCGCCGCCACCAACAAACGCGCGCTGAGAGACACCGCGGCAGCCGCTGCCTCGGGCGCAATGAGATACCGCGGCGTGCGACGCAGGCCTTGGGGTCGTTACGCGGCGGAGATCAGAGACCCACAGTCCAAAGAGCGACGCTGGCTTGGGACCTTCGACACGGCAGAGGAAGCCGCCTGCGCCTACGACTGCGCCGCTCGTGCCATGCGCGGCGTCAAGGCGCGGACCAACTTCGTCTACTCTTCTTCCCCGCCTACCGACGTCGTCGCTGACCATCCTTTCCCTCATTTCAGCTTCCACAAGCACTCTCACCCGTCTGCTAAAACCCGTAACGGCTACGGTGGCGCTAACCACTCTCCTAGTTGGAATTCCGTACCGTGTTCGCAGTATCCATCTCCTAATCAGAACGACGGCTACGGCGGCGCTCCCACTCCTGATGCAACTTCTTTCAACATGCCTTTCCTCCAGAATTTCATGAAATATTCCTCACCAAACCCATCTCCCGTTTACAATAACCAGTTTCCGTACAACATCAATGGTTCTTCTTCAGCATCTTTGGTCAACAACACCTCTTACGGTCAACGCCATGAAACCAACATCTCCGGAAGTACTATTTTCCCTACGGGTTCACCTTCTTCCATGGCTACTGCTCCTACTTCTCCTACTAGAACTCTTCCCTTCATCGATATTAGTTCACCTCCTCCCACAAAACCCACCTCCCACGACGATCAACACGACTACTCCTCCGACTTCTTCCCCACGGAGCCGGCGTATTCCGGGCTGTTGGAGGAGGTGATCCATCGCTTCTTCCCAAAACCCACTAAAAAATCATCAAACGACGATCCTATATCGACTCAAGACTATGGCCATCCTTCCAGTTACATTCAAACAGCTTGCTTTGACGGGTCTTCAACGAGGACAGTCGGAGGGTACTCAAAAAATGATCAGAGTCAGGTAAATGTTTGTTACAATTTCCACGAGCTGCTGCCGCTGCCTCAGCTGCAGCAGCAGCAAGGAAACAGTCTCAACGGACTAATGGATCATCACCAACAGCAAGTGTCACAGCCACAGGCAGTACCCGTCTACAACGATCACTTGCCGTTCAACTTCCAGATGGGCGGTGGCGCAGATCACTCCATGGGAATGGATAACATGTTTCAATACCCTGAGTTTATGGGTGGGTTCGCAGCCAGGGTTCAGAACTAATAATAATTCCTAGCTTCCCTAAAATGTTCTCATATGATAAGGTAGCTTTATAAGATAGCTACATAAAAAAAAGGTATGGATCTAACCAGTTTGCATGTAATCTTTCTCTTTTTCTTCGCATTTGAACTTAGGGTTTCTGTCTTTAATTTTTATTTTTAAGAAGGTTGGCGGAAACTGTTTCTGTTTTTAGTTTTTAGTAAGTCGTGAGGAACAGAAAAGAAGAGAGAAAAAAGATCTGAATTGTCGTCGTATTTTGATTACATAGTCGATATAAAAAACCGTATGCATAATCTGGGTTTCTAATTATTTACATTTTAGTTTTGCAAATTTGTCTCGTTATAATTTTGCTTTTGTTTATCTGAACTGTGATAATAATAATCGTTCGGTTGGCTTTACAGTGATACGGTTGACCTTGGAAATCTGGCAACTTGTAAAGCCATCATTCGACTTTTCGGTTCTATCTTAATTCCTCTCTAATTGTCGATACCTAAGTATTCGATGAGCTCCGTATCCAATATTCTTGAACTCAACAAGCAACTTGTGCTAGCTTCTAAAAAATAAAAAGTGAAGTTGCATTAGCTGGAATGAGTTTAATCAAGTTCTCTCTGCTCCAATGTCCGAATTGTTTGTATACAAAAAAAAAAAATATAAATATGAGTTGCATTAGCCTTGCATGTCATAAAAATGTTGCACAAGTTTGTTTCAGGACAAAAGTTTTTCTTTCCTCTTGATTTTGGAGAAAGTTGGAGTTTTACTATAAAATTAGTACTCGTTATAAATATTTGCATGATTTGATTTCTTAACGATATGAAACTTTGTCCTCACATCTTCATAAGTCTTCTCACATAATAGTTTTGTAAGCCTAACACGTGGACAATATAAATTGAATAATTTGGAGCATGTATGACCCTTGGGTTTCACACGTGAGCCAATTTATTCTGATACCATGAATAAAGTTGGGGTTTTACTATAAGATCAATTGACGATATAGGGAATAGCCAAACTCCTTATAAGCACTTGCATGATGGTTTGGTCCCCCACTGATGTGGAACTTTGATAACATGAAGGAATTTGTGGTTCTACCATAAAACTAATTGACAATATAAAGAGTAGTTCAACTTCTTATAAGCCTTTGCATTATTTGGTCTCTTACTGATATAGAACTTTGTCCTCACATTCTTGTAATTTTTTATGCATTCGGTACGCTGGCTGATGGCAAGAGGATAGTAGTGCCTCTTTCGAGTCCAGATCGGCCATGGGTTGTTAGGAGAGATGATTTTCGCGTCTCATTTTTATTTCCTCTGCATATCATCTAGTGTCTTTAATTTGGTTTCCTCACACATTTTTGAAGTTTATTGAGACATCGAGTAGCCTAAAAACAATTTTCACGAACTCAAAAAAGAGAAAAGAAATCCCTGCAAACACAAGAAATATATAATTGATTCAAATTATATGTTTTTGAGTTTGTTAAATTTCTTAGGTTTTATTTCAAAGGAGAACTAATGAAAATGGTTTGAAAACTTTGAGTTTTAACGATAAGGACAAAATAAAGGGTAAAATGAATAGTATCATGATTGATTTTTTAATGTAAAAATATGATTTTTCGTTAAAATAAATAGTACCGAAAGCTTTTCGTTAAAATTCTTTATTTCAAACCTAGAAACGTGTATTTGGCACCTCCCCGATGAAAGTGAATCAAGGGATCAAAGAACATCAGGTGACATGTGGGACACCCTTAAAAAAATTGATCCGGATTAATATTTTAAAGGATAATACTTGTGTTCTTCTATTTACAATTAAAGTAGGATTTTTTTTTTCCAATTTCCATTCTCTTTAGTCCACTTCGTTTAACGATCGTGATTAAATCACATCAACATTTGTATTCATTTCTTTATAGGGAAAGCAAGACAAAAAGAAAAGTAAGAGAGAAGAGGAGGGAGCGGGAGGGGAATTAGAGTTAGAGAGGAGATAATCTCTCTCTCTTACGATTAACGAATCTTTACTGTCCAATCATCGTAATCGGAACCGTTCATTCTTTTTGTCATCATCTAAAGATCATATGTGCAAAAAAATCATTTGATTTGGAGATTGTTTAATCATTCATATGTGTTAACGGTTTTAGTGACAAATAACATCATCATGTGAACCATTTACTTGTTTTTATGCGTATTAATGAAGAAAAGACCTTAAAATTAAATATTTATTACAAATATGATCCTTGGATGATAATAAAAAAAAATGAACGCTTTTACTAGTCTCCATATGATAAAAAAAGTGCGTACACAAGTAAAAACCCCATAAAGAGGACACAAACATTATCCCACTTTAAATTAGGGATGAACCGACCACCACTGCCTAAGTTTTCAGTACTTGCTGTGTTGTTTAGGCACATGCATAAGGTAGCATGCACAAGATATGTGGTCCTCCTAGCCCTAGCAATTTAATTTTGTATCAAGAGTTTAATGCCTGCAAAAAATAATGCAAGCCCTTTTCTCTTCATCTTTCCTTTTAGGCATTCTCTAATCTTTGGACTAAAACTCAAATTTCCACTTCTATTCCCTCCCAAAACTCAACCCAACCCAAGGTTAAAATGTGGCCTAAAACCTAAAACTCAAATGAAAGCCAAATTTAGCCCAGGATTAGTGGGGCTGACCCACTATATACATATATTTTATTTAGTTTTATATTTATAAATTCATTGAATCCAACGGTTAAGATCTAATTTGATGAAATTCAATAGTAAAAAAAAAAATTTAACGGTCCAAATTTAAATATAACAGCTAAAATAATTAAAAAAAATCTTTCATTTGTTTCATATTTATTTTCATAGTGTTTAACGAGTTTCATAGTGTCGGTTAGTGATTTTTCAGTATTTGTCAGAATCTAAATATTTTTAGGTTCAAATGTTCATAAAATTAAATTAGGATAGTCTACATAATTTTTTTTATTTTAAAAAAGTTACTTTAAGAAAAAAAATTAGTCTAAATTCATTTTTTAATAATTTGAGACTAAAATTTTAAGCCATAAGGGTTGGAATAGAAAAACTGTTTCTGGGTTAAAACCTAAATTTTCTGAACTAAAAATTTTATATTTTAGGCCACGGGTTTGAGATGGTGCCATAGCATACCTAACCCTTTTCTCTGTTTCCCTTTTTGGAACTGAAATTTACCTACCATGCATGAAACTAAAACTATAGCGTACCCAACTCTTTCTCAACTTCCCATCAAAAGTGGAAATTATTGATATACTCACACATTATAATTTTGTATTAAAATTACTCTCAATAAATGGACAGTTAAATCCCTTTCAATTGCAAGTTCAAAGCCACACCGTGACCCAATTCGCCCACCCCCACCACCACCACCACCACCCCGCAGGTGGCGCTGCGAATCCGGAAGAGCCTGCCCTCCCCACCCCACCCTGGTTCAAGATCTGGTGGTGGGTAAAAGTTCTGCAACGAATAAAACGCAAGTCCACATCAACCGTGAAAATCAATCACACTTTAAATAAATAGCTCTCTCGTTGAAATCACACCCAAAAGAACAAATGAAAACCAAAAAGTTCAAATTGATCATACACCCATTAACCAATAACTTTGAAAATCAAAAAATTGAAAACAAAACTTAAGATTGCTAGAGGAGGAATTGTATACTGTACACACAAATGTGGGGGTGAGGTGGTGAGAGAAGGTTGCAGCCGCCAGCGTGTGGTGGTCGGGGGTGGGTGGGTGGAGGACTGAGTAATGGGATAGGATAGCTGCTAGGTTTGTATTTATTTTTTCAACTTTTAATTTAATTTACATTTGATTTGAGTTTTTTTATCTGTTTTCAAGCTCTATTCTTTTTATCTCTCCGTTTCTATTCTAAGGGTATATCTGTACTTTTATATCAACTTTTGGTTAAAATTACTGTAAATTTAAAATAATAGTTATAATTCTATATGAAGTCTAAATTAGTTAGTTTTCAAAATTTCCTATCAAAAGTTAAAAATGAATCTCATATTAATAGGAGAAGAGAACTTGCATGAGCTTGTAAGTAAATTTGATTACTCTTCATATTGCCAATTAGGTTTATGATGGAACCCAACTTCCTTCTTGGTATTAAAGCAGGTTGTCACACATATGAAGCTCAACGGCCACACGTGCTCTACGTCATTCCTTTGTATTGTTCACATGTAAAGCTTGAAAATTCACCAAATATGATAAGGCGTGTTGAGAATGGATCACATATTAATGAGAGAAAGGATCTTGTATAGGTTTATAAGTAAGTTGGGTTACTCCTTAAATTGCCAATTAGTTTTATGATAGAACCTCAACTTTCTTTAAACCTTTTTTTTATCTGAAACAATAATGTATTTCATTAAAAGTTAAAACATGATTGCAAAAAGATTGCCGACCTAGGTGCATTTCTCTAGTGACTAAATTCTTGATCTGGAGAGAGTAATGCACAACAAATAAATCACCAACATGGCCACCACAAACAACACAAAACACAAAAACTGTCGGTGCAAATTCACCACAATAGATCAGTGGTGACAGATTCAAGGAGGAACACAAAAAGCCATCACAAAAGTGAGGCCACACAACTGCTAGGGGGCACAAATAAACACAAATTGCAACTAAGCCAAGAAGAGTTGATGCCGACCGAAGTCATGGCAATGAGAGATTTTTCAGTTTGACTAAAATATAGGATGGTACACTACGTGTTATTATGAGACATGTGAGTTAAAAAGTTAACAACTTAAATAGTAAAATTTCTCACTATTTATACTCGTGTTCCTGTCACAATGAAATTGTTTTTAAGAGACGGCAGCCACTTGAGATAAGTTTTAGGGTTTTCTTTTGGGATGCGGGCGCGCGTGTGTGGGGGGGGGGGGGGAACTCAGGCCATCTCCAACCGATAGCTGGCCAGAGGGCTCGTTTGAGCCCTCTGGCCCTCCAAGATTCTCCAAGATATTAATATTTTAATGAACAGTACATGACCATATTTGCCTCCGTCTCTAACCAAGGGCCAGATGGCTTGTTTTAGCCCTGTCACAAAAAACAGTCTCCAACCGAGGGCCAAACATAATTTATTATTTAAAAACTACAACTTAAATGTTTAAGTTTTATGTTGGTTAATGTTATTTAATGTTGTTTCATGTTACTTAATTTAATTTAATGTTGTATAATGGCTTAGGAAGTTATAGGAAAAAAATAGAATTTAAAAAAAATATGAAACAAATTTTGTGAAATAGAAGTTATAGGAAAAAAATGGAATTTGAAAAAAAATATGAAACAAATTTTGTAAAATAGAAATTATATGAAAAAATATGAACCAAATTTTGTAAAATATAAGATATAGGAAAAAAATAGAATTTAAAAAAATTTGAAACAAATTTTATAAAATAGAAGTTATAGAAAAAAAAAAGAAAAAAAATAAGGTTCAAATTCATAAAAAAAAAAAATTGAATATAACGGCTAGTGATTGGCTAGCCGTTGGAATTCAAATTACAATTAGTATCGGTTATAACCGACACTATTCAAATTGCTATTATATTACATTGCCATTGGTGTCGGTTATAACCGACACTAATAACATATGTACATTTTTTATATGTCGGTTATAACCCATAGGAATAACAAAACATTAAAAAAAAAAAATAGCCAGCCTGGGGCTGGCTGGCCCAAAGTGGCCAGCCCTCCAGCCCTCCAGCCCTCTCCGATTCAGTGGGGCCCTCCCAGATTCCAGAGCCCTCTAGCCTAGCCCTCGGTTGGAGACGGTTTTCGGGCTATTTTCGGCCCTCTGGCCCTCTGGACCCTTCGATTGGAGATGGCCTCAAATGGTATTAGTCCTTAATGCGCATAGAATGTGTCTATTTGGTATTTCTGTTTTAATTATTATTATTATTTTTTATGTGAGGAAAGTGGTTTGAATTTGGAGCCTTTTTTGTTTTTGTTTTTTTACATGAGGAAAGTGATTTGAACTTTTTTTGTTTTTTTTTGAACAAACGATATTATCTACACTAAGGGAAGACTCACAATGGGCTAGCAATAATATGGTTCAAATTCGCTTTTGACAAAAATCGAATCTAAGACCTCTTACTTATAAATAAAGAGGAATACTACTAACCGTAATACCAAGTAGCAACTTGAAGCCTCTTTGAATATAAAAAAAACAAGTGAATTAGTGAGAGTAATTTCACACATGATTTTTAGCCATGGAAATGTGCCAAAAGCACTCCTAAACACCCTCCCGCCCATTTTTGTCAAGCCTTGATCATTTGGGCCCAAGGCAATTCTAACCCTTAACCCAACACGCTTTGGCTAACTTCAGGCTTAGATCTTTTTTTCCTCTTTTTTTTGCGTCAGGCACATGCTTGTCAAGCGGGTGGTCCAACAATGAAGTAGGAGAAATTTTTCTTTGTGATATAAACACAGATGGTACAACATGTGTTTTTGTAGAATTGGTGGAAAATTTTATTTTTTAAGTTATTAACTTTTTAGCACACATATCATACTATTTATATAGAAATACGTGATATAACACTCTGTGTACCGGTTACACTTCGTGAAGTAGCACGTGAGCCCAAAGCAACGGTCAACAATGCAAATAACGCGGTTCTATGGAACATGGGAGAGTTCTTACATTTTGATTCCAATGATCACTTTAATTCAACGGTCACAATTTATTTCGAAATAAAAAATTAAAAACAAATCGTTAGAAACTAGGAAAAAAAAATATCAAGAGGAAACAATTAAAAATATTTCCTAACATGCCAAGTGAAAACGCAAAAATTCATCTTCTGTCATGGCAAAGCTATGAGTTTAATTTGTCCCGTGTTTCCAAAAAATATTTCCTAATCTAAAAACAGACACCAAAACCATTATTCATCAAAAGTAAAATTGGACATGTGGCACAATCCTAGCGACCTATTCTAAATTAATTCCACTCCCTCTCAAACCACTTTCACGATCCACCACCTCCGAATTCCTCACACAAAAATCTCTCCACTCCTGGACGCTAATCTATCAAAATAGTTGAAAATCCTCTAACATAAGAGAACTAATATGTATCATAGGGATGACAACATGGCGGATTGGGTTCGGATGTGCCATTCACATACCCGAACCCGTTTATTTTCCTTGAACCCGAACCCGTAGAATCCCCGAACGAGTTTTTCCCATAACCGAACTCGTTGGGTGACGGATTTGTGATCGGGAAACGGTTTTCCCCATTATGATATTTATATATTAATTTATACTATTAACTTGTACAAGTTTTCAAAAACTAGCATCAGTCATCACTAATGGGCGCACTGCACCCTCTGAGCACCACCAGGCATGTCATTGTCCTCATCATAGGCCTCTTGCTGAGCCTGCTGCTGCTACCTCCTCTTCTCCTCCTCCATGTTCACATCATGTAGAGTCGTCTCCTCACACTCGTCCACCTCCATATCCGTGAGGCTTCAATGAGTGATTATTAACAACCCATTTTCATAAAAAAAATATTTATATTTTTTTTATTCATAGATGAAATGGTTCGGTTTCGGGTATGGGTTTGGGGTGGATACTCCAATAACCATAACCGAACCTGAAACCGAAAAATTTATCCGACAGTTATCCATAACTGTAAAATACCCGGAATTTTATGCCCGAAACCGAACCATTTGGATCGGTTACTTGCGGGGATCGAATTTGACGGGTTAAATTGCCATCCCTAATGTATCATGACTAAGAGAGGTTGTGGATATCAAGGTAATAACAAGTGTACAACTTGGTCCTCTAACCATAAGAATCAAAGACCCATTCCTATTACAAATTGCAATGGGCAAGGGGTTTTTTTTTTTAAAATAAAAATTTTATTGTTATTAAGAGGAGGGAAGGGTACATTAATTAAGGAGAGGAGATTTTCAAACCCTAGGGGCATCGGTAAAAACCTAACACCATATCCACTAGTATACTGAACCATATGCAAGGGATTCTATTTAATTAGAAACTTTGACTTTAATTAGGAATAGTGAATTTATTTGTCCTGTCAACTTTAACTTTGACCTTGTTTGGCAGCTCGGACTGTACTGACTATTTCAGTCGGATATGATAAATAGACGTCGAATAGTATTAACTAAATTAATCGGGTGTTTGGTGTAGTATCGGTGAAACACCTCGACCGAGATCGAAGCGTGCTGGCCGTCACGTGAGGGTGACGTAGCCATATGGGCATTGCGGAAGCGAAAAGATAAAGAGAAATACGGATAATTAAAGACCAAACCATTAGCAATACTAACTAAGATAATGTGCTAGTGCGAATAAGCGTGAATTCACCATTTAGAGCATAAGTAACCTAGTTGTAATTCAGCAGAACAATTATTAATAATACAACATCCGAAGATGATCCTACATGGAAGGTGAACTGTCAGAACCTTCGTCAAGCCCTCGTAAGCCACCAACGAACAATTCCTACTTAATAACTAGAGGGGCGAAAAACAGAAAGCGTGAGCGGGCAAAAACAAAGCTTTTCAAAATCATTTCATTTCTCAAATATTCTAACCCATCGCTGTAAAACCTATATAACTTCCCAGAAAATAGAATACATACGTATATATCTCAAAATCATGCTCAGAAATATCGAAATCCGCATATAAAAATGCCATGCATATGCCATGTCCAGTACTTACGCCATGTCTATTATCACAATATCACATAAGTAAGCCAGGTAATATAATTCAACATAAATCATCTGTCGGCCGTAGTCACTTGACGTGACCTGTACGGCAGAATCTGGAGCTCATCATCTAGCCGGAGTTACCTTTTGTGATCGGTACGGCTCAATCTCAATCTCAATCATATATCTCAACATGTATATTCCTGCACACGAGTCGGAACCACCTCACGTGGTTTGTCCGACATGACTGGGTGTAAATAAATACGCTCTAGTGCTACGATCACGTGAAGACTGTGCGCTAATCGCGGGTCACCTACGAGTCGAACCCACTTAAAGTGGTCTATACGACAGGACTGTGCACCTAACTTGGATCCAAGATGAGCGTACGGTGCAGGAGGTGAACATCATGTGAAAGACTGTGCCCCTAACTCTGGGCATGAGCACTAACACCGGGGTGCAGGTTGATGAGCTCAATATACATCTCAACATCGTCATCTATCTCATAACCACTACTAGCATAATATACTCACATGTAGCTTACCTGGGCCTCCGTAGCAACATGCGACAATATGCATATTTATGCTAATGCATATACTCAATTATCATGCATGTATGACATGGCATTTCAATCACATTCATTTAAATATGTTTTCTGGGAAAAACATCATGTATATATGTATATACTGAAAACAAAAGCCCACTCACAGATATGTCGAAGGGTCGTAGCCCCCGAGCCTTGAATGATTACGCTCGTCCTCAGGATAAGTCTCACCTATATGCGAAACAACTATATAAACGTCACTTAAGAGCACATAAACGAAACTTGGTAATAACTTCTCATATATTGCTCAAATTGGGTATATGAATATACCACAGTGACCTACTCATCCTCATAAACATCCCCATAATTTTAGAATAATGTTCCGACCACCCATGCGCCGCCACGCGCCAGCAAGTGCACGGCCACACATGCTGCCACGTGCAGGGAATCCTGACGGAACAGTAACGGCAGTTAGGAATATTCCGTTAAAACTAACGGTGTTACCTGACGTCGTTAGGAATATTCCATTAACTTTAACGGAATATTCTTCCTTCTTCTCCGATGGACCTCGCCGGTCACCACCGTTTGCCGCCATCTGAACTTCGAATTTTCGCCGGATTCTG
The DNA here is from genome assembly GCA_024362995.1 of Heteromeles arbutifolia. Lineage (NCBI taxonomy): Eukaryota > Viridiplantae > Streptophyta > Magnoliopsida > Rosales > Rosaceae > Heteromeles > Heteromeles arbutifolia. The sequence continues at coordinate 31,330,046 of JANCRC010000006.1, forward strand.
GAAAATTTTCAAATCTTCATATCTTCTTCATTTCTCAACCAAATCTCATGAAATTTGAACCAAAATGAAGCTTATGAAAAATAGAACATATCTTTACCAATTTCAAGCTCCAAAAATCATGGAATCATGTCGGAAAATTCCTCGATAATCCGGCCAAACTTCAAACTCTTCGATCTCCACTTCCCGACATCTAAAACACTTCGTTTTTCTTCTCCGAGCTTCGTAGAGATGATCTAAAACTCCCTAGAACATTAAAATCCTCTGAAAACCTCGCGATCACGTGTGCATGAATAGTACCTCAAATCTGATTCTTTGGGTTCTCGGGTTTTCGAAGCTTCCAAGTCCTGAAAATGGTATGGTTGAGTTCGTGATGACGAGATGAAGGTGATGGTACTAATCACGAGCTCGATCTATGTAGAAATGGGTTGGTTTGAGGTTCGTTTGTACGTTTTGTACGGATTTTCTGAAAAATCCGAGAGGGAGGAGAGAGAGAAGGCACGGGAGAGAGGGATAGTTTGTGTGTGTGTATGTGGTCCACGTGGGTCACCAACCAAAACCAAAGAAAACACTTTGAGTCCTAAGTGTTCCAAAACTTAGGAAAAGTTTAGAATTTGTCCAAATAAATTTAAACTTAAACCACACCACCACATAACTCAATTATATCTCAACGTCCAAGGGTAATTTAGTAACTTCCATGCCATCAAGAACATTTTTCGGGATGGGCTATCACAATCGGTATAATGACCGTATTATTTCTACTGTGTTTGGTACTATACCGGATAAGAGGAATTCAAGTATTATTACTTTTAAGATAAAAATTCCTGATTAATGGATAAAAAATGTTTTTACAATTAATAATATTCACAACCACAAAATGGATCAAATATATATATATATATATATATATATATATATATATATATATATAAAAGAAGTCTTTTGTCATTTTGAACTTCGATATTGCATTTGCTACTTGTCCTCCATTTAAATCAAATTATTTAAAGAAAAGTAAAAAAAATTGAAATAAACTCTTCCTTTAGATCTCTCTGCCGCACCGCTCCTCCAAACACCCTCACTCCCTTACCAATTCTTGGCCCAAATAGGGTTGAAATGCACAGTAGCTTCTCCTTATGCATCTGAAACCAAGGCTCCAAAAGACGCTAGGCGCTAGTCGGGAGGCGGGTTGAGGCCTAGCGCCTAGGCGGGCGCCTAGGTGGACTATGCGGATTTAAGTAAATCTATTGTATTTCGTGTAAATAAGTGTTTGATTATACTTAAAATATATATAATTTCATCATAAACTAGAAAAATAAAATGACATATATATTATGAAGTATTGGAACATAATGAAAACATGAGGAGCAAACATCTAATATGTGTTTATTTAAGTGTTCAAAAAATCTCTTACAATTTATTGGAAACAATAAAATGCAAAGGGAAAGTATTCTATTTTCTATCTAAGTGAGTTGCAACCTAGGCAGGTGTCTAGGCGGGTCTGGGAGGGCTAGGCGGTCTAGGCGGGTGACTCAGTAAGTCTAGGCGCCCTTTCTTAATTTTCAAACGTCTAGGCATTAATCGGGGCGTGGCCAACTGCTTAGCACCACCTAGACGGCGCTAGTCGGAGATTTTTAGAATAGTGTCTGAAACGAATTCAAAAACCAGAAATTAAGGAAACTAAATTACTATCAAAAAACAAAAAAGGGGAAACAGGCAAAATCATTAAAACCCAGATGAAATCCTTTCAAATTTTCAAATCTTATCATCGTTTCACAGTCCAAATTTGTGCGGTGGTGGTGCAAGTGGTCTCTGTGATCATCTCCAATTATCAGACAACGAAGGTGACATGGAGAACAAAGCCAACTAGAGGAGACGGGGATAACAGATTCGGCTAAAGAAGACAGAGATATGGCGAGAGAAGAAGACGGAGAGAATGGCGAGGGAATTCGAGAGAGAGATAGAGAGCCCAGTTCATGCGAGAGAGAAGGAAATGGACCCGACTAATAATACGCCCATTTTGGATGGTTTTAGTAAGAGGGTGTATGCCGTGTAAAATAAGAGGATCAGATTAAATTAGTCTGGTCCAATTTAATACGAGAGGGCGCTAAACACTCGACTCCGTATTATAGTCCTATCCGGTGTTATATCCAGTATACCAAACGAGGCCTTTAAGTTGAATGCTTGAGTAGTGTGGTACAAATTTTTGAGTAAATGACTAGATACTAGCCTACAATGTACAAATGATTTTCATTTGCAACAAGACTCTGCACTACGTAAGCAAAATGATGTATGTGATCTACTATAGATTCGACTTATAATCAGAACTGTAGAACTCAACACTCTATCTACTATGATGTTTGAAACTATTATAATAATAAAATCAGTTATTTTACTTAGGACATTTTGTATGCACAAATTATTAAATCAAATAGGAAAACAAAAGTGGGATTACTTGTTAAATGAGTTTAAGGGTTGTTTGGTAATATGGACAGTAGCACAATTTTTTTTATAAATTCTTACATGATTTGGTACCTCACTAACGTCAAACTTTGTCCTCACATTCTCACATGCCCCTTCACGGATGACGAATTTTTAAGCCTAACATGTAAACAACACAAATGGAGTGATGTAAAGCACGTGTAGCCTTTGGGCTTCACACGTGAGCCAACTTGCTTTGATACCATGAAGAAAGTTGAAGTTCCACTACAAAACCAAATGACAATATAGATAGTAGCTCAATCTCTTATAAGTCCTTGCATGTTTAATTGGTCTTTCACATATGTGGGAATTTGTGCTCACATTTTCACACTTAGATATGAAGAAAGTATATAGGGCAAGAGCTTATTGTGGATGCAAATTTCCGTCTCCTTCTTGGACTAAATTGCACCTACAAAATAATTGACACCGTAGGGTCAAGGCCAAGAGCCTCACGCGCCCACGATGAATGAGGGGGGGTCCTTGGCCGAAGAACCTCCAATGCCAAAGTTAGAATTCAGAGAGAAAAGTGTTTAGAGAGCTTTTGGAGTTTTGCAAGAGTGTGGACTTAGCTCTTTAGAAAAAATAGAGTTATATATATAGGGAATAGAGGTGGCCAACCCTTTATGTATATTTTGGGTGGTATTTGGTGATTTTATTAGCAATTAGTATATTGATTAGGAATAAATATATTAATTGGCTAATTAACATAATAAAAGGAATGTTTTTGAGAGGTTATGTAATTTATGTGGAATATTTTGTAAGTTATGGAATGATAGCTAATTGATTAGCTAAAAGAGGGAAAAAGAGGTAAAAATATATGGAATGAGATAGGCTTTTGAATTGTTACCTTTTTTGGGCATTTTTGACTTGATTGAAGGATGATTGCCCATTGCTCGCGTGTAAGAATCTCGTTGTACCTCAAGGGTATTTTTGTCATTTTTTGTCCAAAAATTCACATGTCGCCTTGTGATTACTTTTGGCTCCACAAATGCCCCCACACCTGTTGGGCTGCTCGCAGAAAATGGCAACAGGTGTAGAGATTTTCTTGCTTTAGGAAACTTTGAATTGTTTCCTATTCTGATGGTGATTCTCTCTTTTAATAGGAAATTAGATCCTTCTAGGAAAATGAAATAAATTCCTCTCAAAGCTTATTTAAGTCCACCTTAAGTGGATTATTAAATCAACTTTTAGAGAGAAACTTATTCTACTTTACAAGAGAGAGAGAGCTTAGAGGATATTTGTTCCCTCTCATCTACATCTTGCCCATGTAAAGGATCGTCTTTTGTTACTTGCTTAGTCTTCTCACTGCTTCTAGTAAGACAAAATTAATTTTCTTGTGTTCATAATTTTTTTTGGAAGCCTCGGGGCTTGAAAGTTGGCCCGACGGGGGTCGAGGATATTTGAAAAATGACTTAGGGAGGCTGCGGCACTGTTGCTGCAGATGGTGGGAGTGAACAAGCCTTGTCGTGGGGCTTGGTATGGGCGCTGGGCTTCCTGCAGCTTGGGTTGTGGGTTGGTGTTGCAGCCTGGCCTTTGTGCCTGGGTTGTGTAGTATGAGAAAGTGTGGGGCGTCTGCCCCCTGCCAGTTAAATTGGGCCGCGAGGCCCTTGGTCCAAGAAGAATGATGGGGGAGCCAGCTCGGGCTGGGCTCCCTACTTTGCCATATACCTTTTTTTTTTTTTTGAAGAATTGGGCCAAGTGACCTGCTTGTGACGAGAGGGGAGTGGGACTAAGGGTCTCTTTTTGGGTCGAGAAGCCTACTGTGCCATGGCCCTTTTTTTTTCTTTTTTTTTTTTTGAAGCAACCATCTAATGAATTTTCCTTGCAATCTTGTAGAATTTTCTTTAAGCATGTCTTCCTCAAACCTCAAGAATGATGATGGCGTGCCGCCATTGTTCCATCAAGGTGGGTCTTTGAGCAAGGTTGGCTACTTCAAGGCTGCTCACTTCAAGATTAACTTCGATGATTTGTTTAGAGACTTCCTTGAAGCTTATTGGCATGTTATTCCGTCGGGAGTGCGCGTGAAGCGTGTCAAATACGGTAGCAGCCGTGAGCCATGTGATGGGGCTAGGAGAGCCATCAAGTTCCACCCTTATTATTTTGTATTGGGGTTTACCTTTCCTATGCCACACTTTTTCCAAGAAGTACTTTGCTCCATGAAATGTGCCCCCGCTCAATGTTCTTTGAATGCAGTTCGCGTGATGGTGGGATTTCATAATTTAAGCCAATTCTTTAACTTAGATCTAACCGTCAACGAATTTTGGTACTTCTTTAACATAGGTCACATTGAGGGAGTTGGGCAGCTGCGATCCCGCCATAGACTTTTTGACAACTCGACCAAGGGAGATCATGACTGGGCCAAATAGACTTTGGAGGTGAGTGGAGAATGGGAGTCCGATTCCTCCCTCGAGTTGCGTGTACCTACGATCTTTATATCTGGTAAGTAGGCTGCTCAATCTCTTGGCTGCTTTATACTTGTGCTAATCTGCTTTCATTTTTCTGATTTCTTTTCGCTGCTTTTGTAGATTCGGAGTTTGGCTCAACTCCTAAAACTTTTCCTGACATGAGGAAAGTGCATGTTGCTCTGGGCATTCCCTCCGAGTATCGCGAGTGGCGTTGGTTGCTTAGCCCTCTTCTCATGGAGAAAAATGGGCTGCCCCCAAGAGAAGAGATAAAGCGAATCAAAATTGAGGTGTTGGTTCGTCATATCGCTGTAGTGGAACCTGCTACAAACGAAGGTGGGAAAAAAAGTTTTCCCCGCCTACTCAGGAGACATCTTCTGAGAAAAAATTGAATACCTCTTCCATTGCTCGCGAGGGTTCAATGGCTGCTCAAGAAACACCTGCTGAGAAAAAATTAAAAAGTTTTTCCGCTGCTCGCGAGGACTCTCTGGCTGTTCCAAAACTTGTGATTAATTTAACCTCTTCCAAAGGCAAGAAAGAAGAAACTGCTAGATTCGTGCCAGTGACACCCGTAGTTCCGAAGGCTAGTTTGATTGCTGATAGGATTGCCCAGCGTAAAAGCTCATTCGTGCCCCTAGTACCGAAGTTTATGCCAAAGCGTCCGCTCGGGGCTAAGTCCGGTTCACCTTTGGAAATGCTTGCTACCATGAAGAATAACAAAGCGTCTCTACCTGTTAAAATGACGCCAAAACGTGTTCCCTCTTCTGCTGAAACCCAGTCATTTGCTGAGAAGAAAGTGACTGCTCATACAGGCAGCCATGAAAAATCCACCAAGACTGTTTCTGGGGAAGTTGCTGAGATTTGTGCGCTTTTGAAACCAGATTTGCTTGAAGACATGAACATATGTGCCAAGTTTGTTGATGGCGTCAAGGAGATTGTTAGCTCGAGTCTCTTTGCGAAGCATACATCTGAGTATAGGAAGACTGCTTTACTAGCCATGATGCAAAAAACAACGATTTTGGCAGCCGAGTCTATGTTCCTTGACCAAGAGGATACCAAAGCTGCTAAAGAGGTGGCAAGAACTATGGCAGCCAAAGCTTACTCCTCGCCCGAAAAAGTCAAGAAATTGGAATATGAGCTTGCTGCTTTGAAGGGATCTAACACTTCTGCCTTTACTTCTCTGCAGCTTGAGACCGCTCGCCAAGAGATTGTGGATTTGAAGGCTAGGCTTGACACGATCCAAGTAGAGTATGAAAGTGTAGAGAAGGAGATCAAGTGTTACATACCTCAGATTCAAGAACTTGAGCGTTCCATCTTTGAATTCCGCTTTGCAGCTTATGCAAAAGATGAAGAGCTGATTGCTACTTACAACCAAGTGATCCACTTCAAGAAGGTTGTTGATTGGCTTGAGCCTCAAGTTTTAGAACTCCAAAGTTCTTTGAAGCTCGACGATAATCTGAAGAAAGAAATAGAGGAGTTGCAGCGAATCCGTGCTTGTCTGCTTGAGGAGAATGAACAGTTAAAGGGTGAGAAGGCTGGGTTCGAGGCTTCACTTACTTAGAGTCAAACTGATTTCTACAAGCTGGGTTATGTGGACCATCTATTCGAGAGACCGTCTGACTTTGAGTTTTCTGGTAAAGACTTCAAGACCTTCTCTATTTCCTCAGAATACGTGTTTGCTTTCACCTTCGAGTCTTCTATTGGTGAAGTGGTCGGAGAGGTTGGTGCTCAGGCCGGGACAGCTGGTGATGAAGCGCCGGATAGTTCCGCTGCTCAGAGTATTGAGACTGCTGAAGGTGTGGCGACTGAGTAGTCGTGAGATGTCCAAGCTGCTGAAGAGTAGTCTTCTAGGTAGCCTTTAGGATTTTTTTTTATTTTTCTTGTCACTTTTGCTTGAACTCATTTGATCTTTGCTAGAAAATTTAATAAACTAGCTTCATTCGCTTTTCTCCATCTTTGTTTCTTTTGTTCATAACTTTAACCTTTAAACTTTATAGGCTAGTGACGAGCATGCTACTTTTCTATAAGCAGACAAGTTCACATAGTCTATGCAGCCGTTGATGTTGGTGTTGAACTTTGCAAAGTTGTTAACCATAGGATTGGCAGTCGAATGTCTTACTTACAGAAGCAGACAAATTCGCGTAATCACTAGGTTGTTAACCTTAGCTTTTCCCAACTCCGTAGGCTGTGTAGCAAGTACTCACAACACTTTAGGACTTGGTGTATAGTGGTTCCGGGCTTGGCAGAGATGAAGTTTATCGACTACGTAGCATGTCGGTAGTAGATATGACTTCGTAGGCGCACGCTAGCTTGTTTATCCTTTCACAAAAATGTGCAATTGTATAAGTTTAGCATGGCTTCACTGCTCAAAGGGCAAGCCGTAGGCAGTCTTCTGAAAAAATCGTAGGCTACCTTAGTGCACTCGGTAGCAGTTTTAGGCTTCCAGGGCAGCCGTCCAACGAACGTACTGCGTAATGTGCCCCCTTCGTTTCTAGGGCCCGGTTCCCCGCAGATTAAGCCAAAAGACTTCAAATCTTTTAGTTAGCTAAGTCTTGAAAAAAGACCATTATGGCTACTTCTAGGAATCCCGACGCAAGCCATCATGCATCTAGTTATACTAGGGCACCCAAGCTCATCCACGTCTGGATATTCGGAGTGTAAGTTTATCCTTCTGCCTTGGAGAGCATGGTTGGTCCCTCGGGGGGTGCAATCTCTGCGACGAGTCCCTAAGAAGGGTGCAATCTTCTTTTGAAGTGCAGGTGAGATAAGTTGTTGTAGTCGAGCCAAGTTGTAAATTACTTATGAATTCCTCATTGAAAAAACAAGTGAAACGAACGAATAACTTAACTAAAAAAAACTTCATAACAACTAGATAGTCCTCGGCTTGTGAGGTGGTACCCGTTGAGCTGTTTGAATCTTTGGGTCTTGATATAATGAGAGGTCACACATGTTACTTCCTCAGGTTGTAGGCGTTCCATTGCTTCTCAATTTCTTTGTCGTTCATGGTAGCGAGAGTGTAACTACCCTTGCCGCCTACTTTGCTGATCTTGTACGGGCCTTCCCAGATGGGATCAATTTTCTTGGAGCCTTTTCTGTGAGCAGTGACGAAGGTTTTTCTTAGGACTAGATCTCCAGGTTGAAACTGCCTAGCCCTTTTGTTGTAACTAGAGAGGAACTGCTGTTGGTAGGCTGCAATGCGGGTGATGGTCTACTCACACTTTTCCTCTGCCAGATCTAAGTTTGTGGTCATCTCCTTACTGTTATGTTCAATGTTTGGCAATAGAGTGCTGATGTTTGGTATGATAATGTTGGGAGGAATAATTGCTTCTGAACCAAATGCCAAAGAAAAATGAGTCTCCCCGGTTGCTTGTCTTTTGGTGGTGCGATATGCCCAAAGACATCCGGGGAGTTCGTCAGGCCACTTTCCTTTCTTATCGGTGAGGGATTTCTTGAGGCAATCGAAGATTGTCTTATTGGATGCTTCGGCTTGCCCATTGCCTTGAGGATATCTTGGCGTGGACATATGCTGCTTGATGCCATACTTTTGGAAAAACTTCGTCAAATCTTTGCCCATGAATTGTTAGCCGTTGTCGGTGACGATGGACTGAGGGATGCCAAATCGACAAATGATGTTTCTCCAAATGAAGCGCTCTACGTCCGTTTGAGTCGTGGTTGTCATGGGCTCTGCTTCAACCCATTTGGTGAAGTAATCAGTTGCCACAATCATCATGCCTCTGCCCCTAGTAGCGGGAGACATAGGTCCCGCCAAGTCGATTGCCCATCGTATAAACGGCCATGAACTTGCTTGCGGGTGTAATTCACTAGCAGGCAATGCTGGTATCAGCTTGTAGCGTTAGCAGCGGTCGTACTTTTGGGCTAACTCCTTAGCATCTTGGTGCATGGTAGGCCAGTAATAACCCGCATTGAGAGCCTTCTGTGCTAAGGATCGACATCCAGAATGATTTCCACAAACACCTTCATGGATTGAGCTTAGAACCTTCAAGTCATCAAGAGACGCTAAGCAATGGAGATGTGGACCGGTGTAGGATCTTCGGATGAGAACGTCGTTCTACATGTAATAGTGTGCTGCCTTTACTTGGAGTTTTCTAGACTCTAATCTTTCCAAAGGGAGTGTGTCATTGACCAGGTAGTCTATAATAAAACTTTGCCAGCTAGGAATTATACTAACTTGTGACACCTCAGCTGCCGACTCTACTTCTATGCTTGGCTTGTCTAAATACTCCATTAGAATAAAACGTTTGAGTTGATGGTCAAGGGCGGAGCCTAGGCCGACTACTGCGTCAGCATGAGCGTTGTCTACTCGCGAAACTTGAGTGAGAGTGTAAATCTGAAATGCCTCCAGCTGTTTGCATACCTTTTCTAAGTATTGTGCCATCCTTGGATGTTTTGCCGCGAACTCCCCAGTAGCCTGACTGGTGATTAGTTGAGAATCGAAATAAATTACGAGTTTCTTCACTGCCAAGTCTTTTGCCATTTGAAGGCCTGTTAATAAGGCCTCATGCTCTGCCTCATTGTTAGATGCTTTGAAGCCTAGAGTGATTGCCTGCTCGAGCATTGAACCGTCCGGGGTAACAAGGACTATGTCTGCTCTCGAGCCTTTGTAATTGGATGCACTATCGACATGTAGGTGCCAAAAATCTCCTTTGGAGAAAGTAGGTATGGCTAAAGTGTGCTCGGCTGCTTCTTGGGTATCGTTAGGCCGCTTTGTTGCGTCACCTAGACTAGGCGTGAATTCTGCTATAAAGTCTGCCAAAGCTTGGACCTTTATCGCCGTGCAAGGTCGGAAAACTAAGCCGTATTGGCCAAGTTCCAATGCCCATTTCATTACTCGTTGAGAAGCGTCTGGACCATGTAGGATTGATCGTAGAGGATATTAAGTCATCACAATGACTGTATGAGCTTGAAAGTATGGTCTAAGTTTCCGAGCTGCAACAACTCGCGCCAAAATTAATTTTTCAATTTTTGGATATCTAGTTTCCGCATCGAGAAGAGCTTTAGAAGTGTAGAATACCGGTAGTTGGGCCCCCAGATCTTCTCGTATGAGGGCAGAGCTCACTGTTACTTCTAAGATTGCCAAGTAAATGTATAAGTCCTCTGCTGCTTCCGGCTTGGATAGTAAGGGAGGTGATGTGAGATATTTCTTCAGGTCTTGGAAAGCTCTTTCGCATTCTTCATCCCATTTGTCCCGTTGTGCCCTCTTGATGGCCTTGAAAAAGGGTTTGCATCGATCGGTAGATCATGAAAGAAAGAGATTGAGGGCAGCTGCTCGTCCGATCAAGCTTTGGATCTCTTTTAAGGTAGTAGGAGACTTCATTTCTAGAATCGCTCGAATTTGTATAGGGATGTGCTTCAATTCCTCGTTGGGTTACCAGATACCCTAAGAACCTGCCTGAAGATACTCCGAATGTACATTTGGTGGGGTTGAGTTTCATCTTGAACTTTCTGAGGATGTTGAAAGTTTCTGCCAAATTATGGATATGGTCAGACCGCTGATTGCCCTTTACCATGATGTCGTCAACGTAGACCTCCATTGTTACCCCAATTTTCTTTTTAAACATCATGTTTACTAGCCTTTGGTAAGTTGCTCCTGTATTCTTGAGATCGAAGGGCATGACCTTGTAGCAGTAAGTGCCTCGCTCGATTACGAACGTGATTTTCTCCTTATCGAGCTCGTACATGGCTATTTGGTTGTAGCCGGAGTATGCGTCTAAGAAACTGAGCAGCTGATTCCTAGAAGTTGAATATACGAGCAGGTCGATTCATGGAATTGGATAGGGATCATTTCGGCATGCTTTGTTGAGATCGGTGTAGCCTACACAAACCCTCCATTTGCCCTTCTCTTTCTTCATAACCAGCACGACGTTGGCAAGCCATGCTGAGTGTGCTACCTCATCTATGAACCCGGCTTCTAGTAGCTTGTCAATTTCTGCTTTAATGATTGCTACTCGTTCGGGCGTAAAGTGTCTTCTCTTTTGGATTACTGGTTTAACAGCGGAGTCAACGTGCAGCTTATGGCAAGAAACGTCGGGATCAATGCTAGGCATGTCGGAAGGTGACCATGCAAAAATGTCACGATTTTTCTTAAGGAAAACTGTGAGTTCTTCCTTCTCGGCTGGGCTTAAGCATGAGCCGATTCTAGCCGTCTTTTCTGGCTGTTGGGGGATCAAGAATGATGTCCTATACGTCATCCTCAGGTTTTCATCCTTTTTCGTCTATTTGCGCATTGGTTTGGACGCAATATTCTTGATCCACTTGCTGTAATTGCTATTTAGTAGCTTCTTCATCTTTTTGGACCTCGGTTGCCTCTACAGGGGTAAAGGTCTTCTTCTTTAACTCCTTCAACACTTGCACAGTGCATCGCCGGGATATGGCTTGGTCAGACTTGATTTCTCCAACTCCTCATCCTGGGATGCAGAATCAGATTTTTTTGGTACTTGACAGAAGTGACGGCATCCGGCTTGATCAACCAAGGCCTCCCAAGAATCCCATTATAGGGAGATGGGTCGCTTACAATTGTGAACGTCTGCTTTGAGACAATTGGCGGTGTTTTCACGTCAAGTGTAATGTGACCGATGACAGTTGAGGTGTGCCTGTTGAATCCGATGAGTACTTCTGCTTGGAGTATGATTGTGTTTTCCAGGCCCATCTTCTGAATTACTGAGAGTTGAAGTAAGTTGACCTCACTTCCATTATCAACCATCATTCTGTCAACTATAGCATGGGCTAGTTGGACAGATACTACTAGTGCGTCGTCATGTGAGAAATCGACGCCTTCTGCATCCTGCTTGGTGAAACCAATGATGGGTCCAGGTTGAGTGTCGACTGCTTAGACTTGTGAGATTAGCAATGCTTGCTGGATCTTTCTCTTTCTTAAATTGTTGGTGGCCCCCCAAGTGCTCAGATTTGGCAAAGATGCCACTGATCCGAATCGTTTTGTTGGGTGGTTCTTCATCGGCATCTGCGTTCCTTATAGGTTACGTAGCCGGCTTGTCCAAGTATCTGTCGACCTTGCCTTCTTTCACAAGCTTTTCTAAATAGTTCTTCCAAGTGTAGCAGTCATCGGTTGTGTGACCGGGACCTCGATGGAAAACGCAATATTTGGTATGGTCCAACTTGGAAGTATCCCCCTTTGATTGCTTTGGCAACTGGAACTGTGGTTCATTCTTGACATCGCGAATGATTTGGTGGATTAGGATCGAGAACTTAGAGTAGTTCTTGGTCATCGAGCCTTTTTCTAGTTGGGGATCGGTCTCTTCGCTTGGCCCCCTGCCTGCTTTTGTTGTTCGGCTGCTTTCCGTCCTCCTTCTTTAGTGCTACTTCTTTTCGAGACTGCTTAGGTGCCTTGTCTGCTCGTCGAGCCTCGTCCCAAAGTGCGTGCTTTTCTGCTAAAGCAAAAGAGTCTATTAGGGTTAGATTTTCTTTCATGATCAATTCTCCGAACAACGGGTGGTCTGCTGGAAATCCTTTTTGGAAGGCTACGCTTGCTATTGAATCATCGCATCTAACTATCCTCGCCTTCTCTGCTTTGAATCTCTTCACGTAGTCGCGGAGTGACTCTTTTGGATTCTTCTTCATGTTGAACAAATGATCGGACTTCTTCTTGATTGAGCGGTAGGATGAGTATTCTTTGGTGAAAACCAAGGAAATATCATCAAAACTCCAGATGGATCATGGTAGTAGGGTATGAAACCAATCTTGCGCTTTGCCTTGCAAAGTGGTGGCGAATATTTTGCACATTAGAGCATCATTGTTCCTATAGAGGACCATTGTGCTTCGATAATGCTTCAAGTGCCTTTCTGGATCTCCATCTCCTTTGAAAGATGTGAAGTGCGGCATGCTAAACTTCCGTGGTGGCTCTGCCTGCTCGATCTTGTCCGTGAAAGGTGACCTACTTATGTTGGTCATGTCTCGCCGTAGCACATCATCGACGATTTCATTGCGTTGGAAATCACGCAAACGTTCGTTGAAGAGCTGTTCTACTTCTTCTTGAATTTGCCTTTGTTGGGGTAACGGAGCTCTCGGCTGCCCCTAGTCTTGACCTACTGGTCTAGGCCGCTCTTCTTCGTACTCGACTTGTCTATGTCGTGGCAAGGGTACACATGGTTCATTTTTGGCAGGCGAGGGAATTCTTCGCAGGCTGCCGGTTGAACTTGAGCCGAATTGAATGACTTCTCCTCTCCACCATTATGCTACCTGCTCTAATGTGATGTGGATGATGCTTCTTGCGGGCCTAACCGAGAATGAATGTTTTGCCTAGAAGGCTACTCATGTTGATTATTGGAATGTGGCCCCAACCATGAGTGTATACTTACCCTTGGGCCTAGTCGAGAATGCATGCTCATCCGCACGCTAAGACGGGAGTATACGCTATCTCGGGGACCCAATAGGGAATGTACACTACCCGTACGCTCGGTTCGTGGTTGGTCAAGTTGCTGCTTGCCCGAACGCTGCTGGAAGGGTTCGTCTGGTCTTGTCTTACTTCGAGACTCCTTATCCGGGGCACGTTTAATCTCAGTGCGTTGTAAGAGTTGATTCACCAGAGTCGTTTGTTGTGCAAGGGTGCTCATCAACTCTATGACTTGCCGAGACAAGTGTTGTTCGCCATTTGGGTTGGAAGTACTTGGAAGGAAAACAGCTCATTGAACAAGAGAAGGATGGTAGACTCCGGGCGAGAGATTTGAGTTGGGGAATGTTAAATCTGTGGAGACGTATGGTGAGAATACTCTCGGTTCGATCGTGGGTCCCGAAACTTGGAGTCGAGACAGTTGTGCTACTTTTGAGCCAGCTCGGGCTGCTTGGGAAACTAGGGGAGCAGGCTGGGCTGTGGAAGCAGGCTGGGTCAAGGGAGCAGACTGGGCCACTGAAGCAAGCTGGATCACGGGGGCAGGCTGGGCCACGGAAGCAGGCTGGATCACGAGAGCAGGCTGGATCAAGGGAGCATGCTGCTCAGTGCGTGATGCATGCGAATGTGAGGCTTGGGCCCGGGCACGTGCAAGCTTGGATGGCATGGCTTAGACCATAGTGGTGGTGGCATGGATCTCGCCACGGGTGGTTGCCATGGTGGAACTTCGTGGTGGAGCTACTCCACCCATGACCACGTTTAGCCTCGTGAATCGCCGTGATCCTGTTTCTTGAGTATTGGAATTTTCACTTGGGGAATTTTCTAAATTTCTAGCCATTATATTTCTCTTTCACGTTTTATCAAAGAATCTTTGCAAATAAAAAATTCTAATAATAAGAACGTATGAAAAATATTCAAATGGACTAGAAAATAGAGAAAAACCTTTTTATGCGAGAGTCTTCTAAGAGTATGGATCTTCACTCTCAATGAAAACACCAATTTGGGGATGCAAATTTCCGCCTCCTTCTCCTTGGACTAAATTGCACCTACAAAATAATTAACACCTTAGGGTCAAGGCAAAGAGCCTCACGCGCCCACGATGAATGAGGGGGCTTTGGCTAAAGAACCTCCGATGCCAAAGTTAGAATTTAGAGAGAAAAGTGTTTAGAGAGTTTTTGGAGTTTTGCAAGAGTGTGGACTTAGCTCTTTAGAAAAAATAGGGTCATATATATAAGGAATGGAGGTGGCCGGCCCTTTATGTATATTTTGGGTGGTATTTGGTGATTTTATTAGCAATTAGTATATTGATTAGGAATAAATATATTAATTGGCTAATTAACATAATAAAAGGAATGTTTTTGGGAGGTTATGTAATTTATGTGGAATATTTTGTAAGTTATGGAATGATAGCTAATTGATTAGCTAAAAGAGGGAAAAAGAGGTAAAAATATATGGAATGAGATAGGCTTTTGAATTGTTACCTTTTTTGGGCATTTTTGACTGGATTGGAGGATGATTGCCCAATGCTCACGCGTAGGAATCTCGTTGTACCTCAAGGGTATTTTTGTCCTTTTATGTTCAAAAATCCACGTGTCGCCTTGTGATTACTTTTGACTCCACACTTATCGTGTTTTTTGTACGGCTACATGCATGAGAATGCACCCCACTAAAGCATAGCTAAAGAGCCTTTCTCCTCCACTTACTACGTGTTTAAACTCTGAATGAAGTACCTGTTTAATGCTTTTATAAATGGTTAATAATTGAGATCAATAGAAGCTGGACCAGGGTTTAGGACTTGAGTGATGAATGTACATACAGATGCAGTTGCAGTCCACAAAGATGTCAACATAACCTTTCTTAGAGCTCCTAATGACTCTACTAATTAGTCGAGGGGAGTTATTAGCTACTTCACTAAACTGTCTTTTGGGAACTACCATTCAAATTCCAAATCAACCGATATAAGAGAAGGAAATTTAGATGGATTGGACTTGAAGAATAATATTCAACTAGAGAATGACCCTTATTAGGTTTGGAGGAAGCTCTCTTGGACCAAGTTTTAGGTCTCATGAGTCGTAGTTACTGTGGCTATGCACTTGTACGCCCTCATCGCTTTCAACTAAAATCTTAACTGCGGAACCTCTTTTGGATTGATTAGTTTGGCGGGTAGGGTAAGTAGTGGGAGTGGATTAGTTGTGTTTTTGTCTCTTTTATGTAAAGTCTAGGGTTTAGGTAGGGTGTGGTCGCAGTTGAAGATAAAATTAGTTAAGATGATTTGGACATGTGAATAGAAGATGTACAGATACTCCGGTTAGAAGATGCGATTATGAGACAAAGACTTTGACAAAGGGTAGAGGAAGATCTAGGGAGACTTGGAAAGAGAATTTTAAAAAAAAAAATATGGAGTACTTGGAGCTAACGGAAGACTTGGCGCAAAAACAAACCCAATAGTGTTTTAGAATTCATATAGCCAATCTCACTTAACATAATAAGGCTTGGTGGTTGTTATTGTTATTGTTGTTGTTATGGTTATGTAAGGTTCCTTGTTTGAATCCTATCTGATGTATGGTACTTAAAAATCAACAACTTTGGTTGAAAATAATCAATACCACACTTCCATGATCATATTATGTGCATTTTCGTAGGATTACTTATCCTACTTATACTTAATCTCACTACTTCGACCTTGTGGCCTCGGGATTAAGCCCCAGTTTGGGGTTGAGGTGATTTTAAAAAAAGCTGCTATGAAAAAAAGCTGTGACAGTTTTTGGTGTTTGGTAAACATTCAGCTTCAGCTTTTTTTCACAGTTTTGGGTGAAAAAAAGTCAAAAACAAGAAGCTGCAAAACCCAGCTTTGAAAAACCGGCTTTTTTTCACATCTGTTTTACATAAAAGTTCACCAAACACTATAATACTACTTTTTTTTTTCAAAAGCACTTTTACAAAAAAAGTTTACCAAACACTCTGCTGCTTTATTCCACAGCTGCTTATTCTCACAGCACAGCAGAAGCAGCTTTTTTTCAAAGTACAGCAATACCAAACCAGCCCTAAGACACGTAACTCAATACAGTATTCGGGGACCTCAACGCCATGGATAATGCTCATTAAAATTGAATTCAAAGAATATACTACCAATCCATCCCCCTAATCATGTTTAGCATTAACAGGAGTATTGGATTAACATGCGGAACTCTTTTCTCTTTCTGCACACCCTTATTTGTTATATTGTCTTTAGTGTTACGCACTTACAATTCAATGAATCCATAATCCCATATTATCTCATCAAGGCGTGTGCTATCCACACACCCCTTTTTACTTCATACACTCCCTCTTAATTTGCGGCCGTCAAATCGATTGAATTAAAGAAGAACAAAGAATAAAAATTTACAAAGAATGTGTAAAAAGTAAAAATAAATGTGTGGATATCACATCCCTCTCATCAAATTGAGAGGGTATATCAACTTGTTTTAAGAAGCCCAATTGTCCTTTAACTGGGAAGGTGAAACTGGGTCTGTTGAGCCCTGAATGGAGTTTTCACCCTTCCGAAAGCTTCTCGCAAAGGCTTAATTAATCCTGGTTGACCGTGGGCCACTAGAAAGTCAAACAGATGGTAATAGGCTCAGATTCTCAGGCCCAATAGTACTAAACAAGATTGCTAGATGGAATTTCTCCTCATTGCTTGAGAAACAGAACCATTTTTCTGGCAGAAGCTTTGAGAGATTTTTTTTTTGGCCAAATCGTTTACCTTTTCTGTCCAAATTGATGACAATTTGAACCAAGATTTGAGAAGAAATTGAGGTATGTTTCGATGATAAATGTATCAAAAACTTTCTTTTAATCATTTCCTGTAAAAGCGTCTTTAATTAACGTATAACATGTGTTGCATATGAAGGACTTTGTGTTGTCCCAATTTGTAGGATTAGAGCATTTCTGTGAACCCTCACCCCATTTTCTTGTAATAATCTTGACTTTCATGTGAATGTACAACCTAATTGGGCGAGTTGATATAAGAATTAGACCCCTTCTATCTACTAGGGTTTCATATTCTTAGATTGTGAGAATACCTGCAATTACACAGACCCCTAGATTCGAGAGCGGGTATCCCTATAAAGATATCTCCATTTGGAGGAAAAAAAAAAGGACCAATTATTGAAGAAATAACACCGTCTCACAGATACATGAAATCTCGTCTTTTGTATTTTTAATTTTATATTGGATTTCAGATCTGTGAGTTGTTCTAGTAGGACAACGTATCGAAGTTTCTCTCTATATATGATGTAGTTTCATGATTCAATGCAACTTCACAAAAAGAGTAGAAGGAGAATCAGCTAACGCTCTCTATGTTATGGATGATGATGACGACGACGATGACGGGTTTCCACAAGTGGTTGGAGCATTATCAAAAGGTGATAGAGATGTAGGTGGGACGTTAATGGACTATTATCACACCCGTGGAGAGAGAAATCGAGAGATCGAGAGAGATAGAGAGAGATCTAGAGAGAGAGAGAGAGAGAGAGAGAGAGATCATGCATGGCCTCCTCATCAACCCATCAAGGTTTTTAAATCAAGTGTATACACCCATCAACTTTTCTTATCTTTTTCTTGTCCCTCTCCTTCTTTCCATCTAATAAGAAAATATTAGCAGCAGCCATATACATCCTTCAAGCAGAAACTTCTCCACAATTTTTCGTACCAAAATATTAATTATTGGTTCAAATTTCTATCTTGTCACACCAGTCACTAGTTTTCCGGATCACCAAGTTTTTATTAGGTGCAAAATTTACTACTTCTTTCTTCTTCTTATTGTCTTATTTTCTTTGTTTCTTTCTTTTCCGATATAATTCAAGGTGTGTTGATCGAGTCTAATGGAGAGTGACGGACAAGTAAGCAAGAAGGACGTGATAAAGGTGGAGATTCCATCGGATCATCAGACTGATCAAGTCGTGTGCGCCGGGCTTATAAGACAGCAGAGCATGACCAAGAACAATTGCCTTTGCTCCCCGACCACGCATGAGGGTTCGTTCCGTTGCAGGCTTCACCGGAGCCCGAGCCTCCAGCGGACGAAAAGCCTGAGCTACGCTTCCCCCCGAGCCCAAGACCCTGCGTCTAAGGCTGGCTTGTAATGCAACCTACCTCTGCTCATCACCATGACGCTAAGCTTGTAACGCCAGTAACGATCTAATGAAAAATAAGAGCGTTACTATATGCATTGTTTATATCAGATATGGCATGGCTCTTTGCTGAAGTTTGGAATTTGTGTATTTTCTCTGTACTTTGTAACCATCCTTATTTTGTATTGAGAATTAAAAAGATGGCATTTTATCAAGGGTTTTATAAGGATCATTCATTTATTAAATGACATGGGCAATCGCTGTAAAACCTAGCACAACTGTAGTATAATTTATATAGAATTTCTTCATTAAAAGGGCAATCTCAAGCTAATAAGGCTCTCCGCTTTGCGATGGTCCTAATGGGGGGACGTCCATCGTACGTAGCCTTACCCTTGCTTTTTGCAAAGAGGCTGTTTCTACAATTCTACTACACAAACTATATTTTGCACGAAATCTGGCTGGTTCTTCTATGGTTTGCGTCTTATTGCAACACTTGAAGCTCTGTGTGTGTTGATGCTTTTCTATACAATTCGACATTTACGTAAGTTCCTCATATAATGGAATGGCCCTACAAACTGAATGATTGGGGGAAAAAAAATCAAGACAATGAAATTGCAAAGTAAGATACATTTGTTTTCACACAATTCTGGAGAATGTGGAGGAAAACTGTAATAAACCATGATGACGGTAATCATATTGAAAATATTGAAAGGACAACCATCACCGCAACAATTATGTGTCGTGTCACCGACTTAGCAAGTTTCCTCTACTAAGTTCAAACCATTCAGGGATATTCGTAATTGTAGATTATTGTGTATTACCTCGACGTGCGATCCTGCACATCTCGCCCATAATTCATTTGGCTTGTATCGAGCCAAACAACACCACATTATGAAGCACCAAATCAAAGGTTACAAGTACATACGAGAGAAAATCCGTCTCTCTGTAATCTGTACTGCTTTCCCCAAACAGTAAGATGTCCGTTTCTGAGTGCAGAATTCGATCTTAGTGACATATTGGCATCTGACTCACTATATTCCTAATAGCATTCCAACAAGACAATAGCAATGGAATTCCTATTGCTCTAATCATTTTTGGATGGCAAACTGGAACTTTACGTATCAACAGGAGAATGAAAGTTACCCCAATTTGTTCTTGCCGATTGGAAGTCTCAGTTGGATTGCCAAAGATGGTTAAAATTATTGCATGTAAAATCCAAAAGCAAGCAAGGTAACATTTGTCTATCGATTGTACTAGTTTCTGCAGATAATCACCAATAACTGTTGTGGGCGTCGTTGAGATTATTGCTAAAATATGAGGAAATATTCTGAATTGTATTTGTCTTCTCCATACGGAAGAATATAAATAGGATTACAAGCAGCAGTTTATACAAATTAAGTCGTAATTCTAGAAAAATCGAATTTACAATAAGTCAACTAAGCTCAATTGTGTTGAGCTTACCTTAACATCCGGCACCAAAGGATGAACGCGCGATAGCATAACTGCTTAAAAAATCTTTAGCCGCTCAGTAATTTTGAATTGGATATTTACATTCTAACACGGTCGGATGCTCGTATTGTAACATGAGTAGCCTTTTAGTAGGTGCCAAATAGGCTTTTGACATTATGATTAGTTCCATGCAACACAGCACCAGGTAGTTTGATGTCATCTTCAATTTGATAAAAATTGTATAAAACAAGAAATTTGAGGTGAATGTGTCGGCCAGTTGATGGGGTATGATTGTTGTAAAGTTCGTATTTGTAAAAAAAAGTATTTAGTTTGGAGATCGTTGTGTCATTTATACGTGTTAAACTAATCAACGGTTTTGGTAACAAGTACCGTCCTCTCGATGAACTGTTCATTTGTGTTATGCATATGAATAGCTAAAACATTTCCATACTAACTAATTTTTTTGTATATATAATCTTTAGATGTGGATAAAAATAATAAACGGTTCAAATTATGAGTTTGGACGATATCGTAAGTGATGAGACAAGTAAGTTCCCCATAAGAAGACACAAGTATTATTCATCTAGATTTTACTCCAGGTAAATAATTTTTGTGTCTTCTTGTATGCTTTTTTGACTTCTTTACTTTAAATCCTTTAATGGTGCTTTGTTTACAGCAACTTGTTTCAACTTTCCGAAAGATTTCCCTAAACCAACCGAAAAAAAAGAGTACATAATTTTTCTGAGAGAAAATATAATTTTCTATTATACAGTGGAATTTAATTTGCGGAAATTCCAAAACTACAGCAGTGCATTTAGTCAGGTACATGAACTCCCCTCTCACAGCACAGGAATAAAATCTGATTCGAAGGTGAGGATCCAATGGAGGGGCAGCTAGGAGACAAAGACAGGTGTTGCAGATTCATGGACGGAGACAACAAAATTGGTCCCACAAATGGTTTGATCTAGTACAACGAATTGAGATTTGCAGCAGCCACTTGATCATGCCCTGAAGATCTTCTTTCTTATTACAAAAGATTACATGAACATTAACTAATGCTCATTGGAATCCTTCTTAATTTTTGTTCCTAGTAAGTTTACAAGGAATGAGGGGACAGAAAAAGCATAGTATTATATGTTGTTCTTCGGAATATTTGGATTACCGCATTCCAGCTTGGAGAGAACTTACTTACACCGAAGATATCACTAATGGTGTGCTAGGGAGAACAAATTAAACAAAAATCACTCAGTTCTTTTCACTGCTAGTTCTGTTTATGGACCACAACTTACTGAACATTCTTTTGGGTTTAGCAGGAAGTGAGCAAAGAGATTTGAGCTTTGAATTTCTCCCAATTCCATCAGGATGCATATCATTGTCGTCCAAATCATCGTCTTCATCCAGTTTCATTCGTAAAGTTGACGTCTTTGACTTTGGCGATTTCAGACCTGAAACGCTCCATTGATCCTCTGCCGGAACAATACTAGCGTTGCTTAGAGAGGGCGGCGGCCTCGACGGATCAATGTTATGTGAGGCTAGCAGTGCCCTAATGTTGCTAGGCAGCTCGGTCACTTTGCCGCCAGCCATGGCGGCTTTAGCTTGCTCAAAGAAAAGAACTTGGACCACCACTCTTAGTGGGAGCAGCTCATTTTGTGCAGCATGCATGCAGACCTCCATTGAGAGCTTTTTGCAGTCTAGAATTCTGCAAAGCCTCTTCCTTTCACTTTTGTTTAGGTCTGGATGTGCCTGATTCGAAGGCATAACAACTTTAATTAGCGAATTTCTATAAGTAACATCAATAAAGTCCAACTCAGAGCATAGAACAAAATTTAAGGAAAATAAATTATGATTAATTATTATGCTATTGAAAATGTGGACTCACCCCTTCTAAATTTCTAGTGGATCAACCTAATCCTAACTTATAACAAGTTGTAAAGATGAAAAGATTTTAAGGTCAAGATAGTTGGTAATCTAATGGTGTCCCACATTCGGAAATTTGACACTGAAATATACCTAGAATCTAACACATTAGTCATCCGTCCGTCGATGGATAAAACAGACTGTCAATATGTTATGGATAAAAGTCAATGTTATTGTCGCCAAAAAATGTGTAGACATGTTATATCTTCATTTTCGAACAGACTGTCAATATGCTATGGATAATATGTCAGCGTTATTGTCGCCAAAAAACTTGTAGACATGTTATGTCTTTGTTTTCGACAAAATCAATGTGCTTCCGTTCTTTACGAACGTCCTGTGCAGATAATTTATAATACAGTAAAACATGAATTGAGGTAAATTTGAGATCAAGTAACTTGTTATTACCTTGAGGTAAGTGTCAATTGCTTTGTAGAGATCATCATGGTCAAGCCTTGCAAACTCTGGTATTGCCTCAGCAATTGCAATGAATTTTGAGAGGGACAGATTGACATCCCGGGCAATCTCCTGAAGGTACACATCTATAATCTTAGCCACCTTCAGCTTCGAGCTATGTGACGCCGAGGAAGATCTCCGGCTCTCCTGAAACTCAAAATCAATGTTCTCCGCAGAGCGAGACCTCCTCCTTTCGAAACCAAGCTTGGACCTCGGAGGACTAGTTGGGGGGCTCTGCCCCTGCTGCAAGAAGTGCTCCAAAATTGTCATGACTATGTCCACATCATATCGCGTGTTGCTTTCGCACGACGCAGAGGGGATTAGCAAGTCATTGAATGTTGCATCATCCAATTGTAGTCCTACCCTTCTAGCCAACTCCATTTTTGAAGAAGAAGAAGCATTGAGAATGTTGGCTGCCTTTAAAAGTTTAAGTAGAAAGCTAGTGGAAGCAGCACCTTTTTCGACTGGAACTAAACTTACGATGGACTCCAAGATCAACCTATGCTTTGAGGTTAAATCATTGGCAGAGTCCGAATCCGAATCCGACTCTGCTTGTCGATGATCACATTCGTTTTTCGATATTTTAGGCAACCATCGAGCCGCATAAATTTTCAATGCATCTCCAATGAGACTAGAGGGAATTTTCCCACCAGATTTTATAGCAATCATAGTTCTCCAATACAAGTCAATCCCCAATTCTGCAATGTCCTCAGCCCACCATCCCCTGCCTGCAGGCCTACCGTTATGCCGGAGGCTCTCGGAGCCATTGCACGACACAATGTCATCTCTGCCCCTCCTGGAATAGCTGTGTGACAGGCTAACTTTGGAAGGGTTGGTGAGGACTTTTGTGGCAATTGCTTCAATGCACCTGGATGTGATTCCAAGCTCCTCCGACCACAGAGGAAATGCCTTTGTGCTCTGAAGCGTGGCAATTGAGTCCCTCCAACCGTGGAGGATGCAGGAGTTGAAGAACACCTCGAGTTTGTATATAAGGTTTCCCTTCTCGACATCCTCGGTCATCTGCAGGTACTCAGCGGCACAGCGAGAAGCGACAATGTTGTAGGCGCTGAGAGTGATAGTGATGCCGTAGCAGAACTTTGCGCAGAGCTCGAAAGCCTCGACGCTACTGGGGAAGTCATGGAGCTGGATTATGTGGTGGTTTGAAGATTCTTGGTACTCAGAGCAGAGCCTCTGCAGCCTCAAACACTTGGATAACAGAGGAAACTGTGTGACAAGTGGAAAAAAGAACAATTTTGAGAAAACCCCATGTGTGACATTGGACTTAAATTACATCAAAACATGAACTTCAAGAAATCCCATAAATTTATTTTGTGAAAAGTAGTACGTGTGTACCTTGTGAAGCAAATATCTGCTTCCTTTCACTTGAATTATAAGATCACTTGAAACTTCAGAGGAGACCGACCTGAATTGAACAAAAAAAAAAAAAAAAAAATCTTTAGTACCTCTTATTAGTTGAACAAAAATAATTTTCATATTTAATCAGAAAATTCATAAAAAATCTTACCTTACAGCCTCAGTAGTGTAGAAAGTATCTGGCCGGGATCCAAGTTTCATAAACTTCATGGTTTATTCCTCTGTTTTCTTCTTATGTGCTCATCAGAAGCTCCTTAACAGATTTTAAACTATAATTATAATTTCCCCCAATTGAATTAGAGATTAGTCCAAAGAGAGCTCAGCCTTATACAAAAAATTTCAATAACAGAAAAGAAAAAGAAAAAGATAAAGATAAAGAAGGGCTTTGTTGGATGAGATATGATGATATATATCGAAGAACAGAGGAAAACCAAGAGCTATTGTTTTGTGGATGTGAGAGTAAATGAGTTTTTATATGTGTGTGTGTGTGTGTGTGTGTATATATAATCAGAAAGTTGTTTAAAATGGCAAAACTCAGACTCAGAGGAGGATCAAATTGAACAACAGCAAAGTCCAGGTCCTATCAGTCAAATTCTATACCCCATGTGACCTGGACGTGCAAACAAAGAAACCCATGTCACTCTGCAATCCCAACCAAATCACACACACACACAGAGCAAATCCCCAACAGGTCAATCAAATTAAAAAGAAGAAAAAGAAAAAGAAAAAACACTAAACTAAAACTGCTCTAAACCAAGTAGACAAATAAAGATTATGTGTAGAGAAAATCAGAACGGAATGATCTCTCAAGATTGCAAATTACAGAGACAGAAGCTGCTGCCAAACACTGGTGGGTGAATGAAAACTTTTCCTAGAAAATGAAAATTTTCCTGGAAAAAGTAGGGTTCGTGGTAACTCGGAAGGGAAAATATGGCATGGCCATGACAGCGTGCATTTTCCCAAAGGAAAGTCCCACGTGCTTGTCTAGAGCCCACTTGCGCCCTTCTCTCTTATGATAGGCGCACCATTTTTAAGGGAATTGTGAGCAGTAAGAACCCCTCCTCATCCCCTCTTTTGATTATTTTTGTCAAACACTATTTTATACGCAATATCGTATGTCTCTTTGCTTTGCAATTATTAATTTCTAATAGGGAAATACCAGAGAGGGGTTGAAATATTGAAAAGCTAAAGAGAATTGTGTTTATACTTTTGTATTTTTTTTTTTTTTAAAAAAAAAAATATATATATATATAATAGAGAAATATTAGCAATGCCCCATGAATAAAGTGTCGTAACTGCCCTTGTGTTTTGCTGCATTATCCAAACTACCCTTTTATTTGCATTTATAGCATATGGCCCATGAATGTGAAACTTTGAATATTATTGGTGTGTGACATGAAGAAGCATGCATGAATTATGAATATGATGTTATATATATATATATATATATATAATGGGGCAAATGATAGCTTTTCTTTGGTCCTAAACATTATTTAATTAATGGGATATAAATCATATTCCATGAATTATGAATATGATGTTATAATGTGAGCAACTAATATCATATTTTGGCAGTTGAAGGTCATCCTACCACACTATTTCACATCGGATTAATAAAAGTTTGAGATATTTTGTTTGTTTGTTCATATTTGTGTACATTTCTTGATACATGATCGTAACATGAGCTACTGACAGCAATGTAGGGCCACAATAGTGTAAGCATACGACTTATACCTAGTTAGGGGATATAAACCGTACCTCTTGTAATACCAAAAAAAAAAAAAGATAAAAAATACATAAAAAAGAAGGGTGACATAAAACTTATCCCTCTAGAAACGAAAATAAAAAAGATACAAAGAAAAGAGGGGGGAATGTGAAACCTAACCTCTCTAAAACCAAACCTAAAAGGTAAAACACCACAAGATTGGGAAGAAAAAAAAGCCAGAAAATGAGACAACCTATATGTCGGGATACATATTAATTTGAGAAGCGGAAGCCAGGCAAGCCAACAAAGTCCAAAAATAAAGCAGAAGGGGAATCATGCCATATCAAAATTGAAGAAGACAAACCCATGTTAGCAAAAGTATCTGCAACAACATTTTCTTTATGATATATGTGAGAGGCGTAGAATGCCATCTTCCGAACGCAGTCCAAACAAATAGACCATTGCGTACGAAGATGCCAAAGAAGATCTAAATCAGTCAATTGAAGAGTGAAAATAAGACAAAGTGCCAACCTCACTAATATGCAAACTCTACCCCAATAATAATTGCTGATAATTCAACAAACAAAGAATTGCGATGATCAATCCATTGGTAGAAACCACCAACAAACTGACTATAGCAATCCTTGAAAACTCCTCCATAAGCAGTAGGACTAGAATTTCCTTTTGACAAACCATCTGTATTAAGTTCAATCCAATAAAACCAAGGAGGAGACCAAATCATAGGAAGAACAGTTGGCTCCTCGCAAGAGATAGGCCGGATCCCCAAAGAAGAAATGATACGAGTGTCAAAGCCTTAGAAGTGACCAGGAATAAACTTTCTTCCATGAACGTTTCAAAATTGATAGACATGCAAATACAATGAAAAGAGATTGGTTTATGCTAAAAATAAACATATTTCGAGCTTTTCAAATAGCCGAAATAGTAGAAAGACCCGCAAAAACCTAGAAATTGTGCAACTGCTGGAAAAATTGAACTGTAATATAGAGAAACTAACGACTTAAAAAACAAAGCAGCACAAGTCATCGACGGAGAAAAAAGTTTGAGCCCCTTGATATATGATCATATAAAGTTTGGGGCCCTTGGGAAAAAATTAAACTGTAATATATGATCATATGATTCTACTAAGTGGCCCTTGGTAGTTGAACTAACTTCATAGAAAGTAACATTGGTATTGTTTATCCATAATTTTTTTTTTTCAGCTTTTCTCTTTTGCCTAGACAAAGTTTGGGCGGGTTTAAGGCGACTCTCATATATGCCATATATCCACCGGAACTCATGAGAAATGCACCGATATTATTATGTTACCAAGTCCCAACACACTCTCAGGCAACTCCAAACTCACTTTAACCGATATTATTGTCGTCCAATAACGGTTTAGCTTTATAGTGAGGAAGGACCAGAATCGCTTTTAGGATTTATCCTATGCACTTCGTGACGGTGTGAGGAGCATATGCTGCACCTTCCCCTATCATAAACGGTTGGTTACTTGCAAACAAATTATAGGTCAAATGTGTAAAGAGAGGTGGATTTATCAAAAGAGAAATGTCGAAGGGTTTGTCTACTTAAGTGTTGCACCATATTCAGGCATGATAACGGAGGTGAACAACCCATTTTACGTTAAGTCCCGATCAATGTCCTCCATATAACACAACCTAAGCTTTGTAATAGCTCGATCAATGTCCACCCTTTGTTTCATTTTGTTTTAATCCTTTGTGACAGTGGTCCATGCCTACCTCAAATTTAGGCAATTGGCACTTTGTGACATTTGATACTTGGGGCAAGTGGCAATGCAAAATATAAGAGAAATTTGTACGTATGTTGAGAACACTTGTTATGTGATGTATCACTTTACATATTATAATATGAGTGAATAAGAATGATAAAGTTGATATGTCTCACTTATAATATATATTAATAACAAAACAGATACACATATTATAATTCAAATAAAATAATAACATTACATTATGGTGTTCTTAATAGAACGAGAAGTCTCTCCAAATCTAGCGCAACTGGCAAGTTCGATATTTTACCCGTGAGTGGAGGGTAAGGTGTGGAATGAGTGGTGCTGAATGCTGGTAAAGGTCATTGTGAGCGTAGGTTGATGTCCACCCTACGTGAGAAAGAGGGTGCACCACAAATGCCGTAATGGTCCTCTTGATGCTGCCCAACGGGGTGGCCAACCGACAATATGGGACCTCCAATGGGCCCAGATTCCTCTATGTGCTTCACTACTTTTCTTTTGTACAGGGGACCCTCATTGTATAAGACTTGGGGCCCTTTACAGTTTGCAACTTTGCATGTAGTAGACGACTGCAGTTGCCAACCAGTTCTAAAATCTGAAAGCGTTTCGGCACTACACCTTCAGACTCTCACTGACTTTCACTTCCCTCCGAGATTCTTCATACTCTAAATCCTAATAAAACCAAACCAAGGATTTTCTTGTATGATTTCCTCCACAAAATTTACCACCATTTCATTACCAAGTAATGGTTGGGGAAAATTATCAAACATGCCACAACTTTGATAAAGAGATGTGCCAAACGATAACCTTGAAGCACAAACTAAATGAGAATCTACTACAGAATATGAAAAAATCTCAAAGTTTAGTGAATGAATAATATGAAAGATAACAAACTCTAGCAACTTAAAAATTCTTTATATAATGCCTAGCCCTAAGCTTTCTAGAAGTATATATGGAAAACTAATTAGGAATGTAACAAAAAAAATGACCACATCCAAAAATCTCAAAAAGGCTGATACAACATAATAACTAGAGAATTCGGCAGAAAAAGCCCCATATGTCACATGCTTCATAGCAAACCAGTGAGTTGTGCTCGTGATACCACCATCATGAGTACAATATAGAAATATGACTATTGTATTGATTTGTTTAAAATTTTACAATATATATTGGTTGCATAAACTTTTATTTAGGTAGGAATTCAACATTAATCAATTGGAATTACATTCTTATATACAATAATTATGGAGATGATTCCAGATTAATTTCCTTAATTTAACAATATATTCTCTTCTAAACAGTCAGTCATGCATGAGCCAAATTGGACACCGAGACTCAAATACGCAAACCTTTTATCTTTCAAATTTGCAGTTTAAAATTTGATCTTCAATCTATTCCGACATTTGATTCACATCATATATGTATTAATATATTAATGTCGTCATGACCATAAATTTAAATCACGCATTTGGCAAGAATCATCGATCGGAAGCATGGAACGGTGAGGCAAGCAGAGATTCATAAAAAAACACAAGGACCCCACGAATTGTATGCATACAAACCCTGTTATCAAAGTGAGAGTTTATGAGAAGGGGCACCACAATCCCACATTGGAAAAGCTGAAAAAGACTGTGGTCAGTGCACTGGGGGATAGAAGACGGTCCCTGCTGTAACTATGAATGATACAACTCATAAGGTCTCGAACGCAACAAGATTGCACCACAAGAATCGTATCTGGCTCACTTGAATACGTACAAAATTTGATGTGCCAGAAAAACTAATAAAAAGATCGATGAAAGTAAGAGACAGACAGAGACAGTGATTACACAAAAAACTGTGCATGCTTGACATTTGATCTTTCATGTGAGCCTAACAAGGCCTTCGCGCGATTGGATTAGTACAATCAGATAGTTGCAAGTGACTGTGGCCCTGACTGACCATATTTAATCAGTGTCTCATCTCTTTTAATTTCTCTTGTTTTATTAGGGTTTTATTATTTTTTAGTGCCTAAACTTTTACTTGTATTCTAATGATTCAGGAGAACTTCCATGGAATGAAACACCACAGTTAAGAAGTATTTGTTTTATATAAGTTATTTTCTTAATTCAATACATAAACTATATTTTGTTTCAATTTAGTCCATGATTAATTTGTTACCGTATAGTATTGTTCTTTAATCATCTACCAATATGTTCTGTCAGGTTATACAAGACATAAATTTCGTGATGATGATCTGTCTCTTTCATACAATATTTTTAATTTCTTTTGCTGAATGAGAGCTTGTAAATGAACAGAGAAAGCATATAATTACTGCGTCATGCTTAATTATTTTGGTTTATAAAAACATGAGACACTTGATTGCAGTTTGGCATGCATATCACGTTCATAGTTCTTCCCCAACATGGTATATATTCTTTATTAGGTAACTATTTAATAGGTCAGAATCTAACGTCAAAGAACCCTGAAAAAAAAGGCTAACTTCCAAAACGAACAGTTAATCATTTCAGGGATCCTACAGGGCCACAGACACTCCAGGGCTGCTAAGCAGCTGCAGCCTGCAATTATATGATTTTATCGTACCATCAGATTCTCTGTGATTACTAATAAGAGTGTTGTTATCGAGTTCAATAATGAGCCGTGAAGAGGAAAACAGCAACAAAAATTCAAATGCACTATAATACATGGCCTGTCGTTTGCATTGTATTTTGAACTTAATTTACGTTCAACTAGAAGCGGAACAAAGATAAATTCAAAGAAAATGACGAGAGTTTCATGGGTTATAAAAAGATGCATGGTGACCCATTCTTAGATTTATCAAAAATGTTATTCTTGCAATCAAGTAATCAAAAGATGCATGGTGACCCATTCTTAGATTTATTATCAATAGATATGTTTTAGTATTTTAATATCTATCTTAAAATCAAATCCAATGATCAGTGACCATAAATCATTCATTATCAAGTGACCAACCAGACTCTAGTGCGTATGTTCCATTTTGCTCTAAAAAAATTTCATAAATTATTAAAATTCAAGAGTAGGGCCAGCAAGAACAATATAAGGGAGCATTTTTGCTCACCACCATAAACTACGGTGTATGCTCACCATACACTTAATGATCTGTCATGTGCCATTTCACTTAACTTTAGTTATTTTTTTAAAAAAAAAATTGAAAAAGTAATATTTAATGTGAAAGTTAACTAGAATTAAGTAGAATGACATGTGGCAGATGATCAAGTGTGTAGTGAGCATACACCATAGTTATGATGGTGAGCAAAAATACTTCCATAATATAATTAAAGTGTTTTCTTAAACACTTTCTCTTTGTGGAATTACAAAATGTCAATTGCCGCATTGTTCTACAAGGGCAAAAAACTAATGGCAAAAACTAATGATAGAGCCATTGACGATCCAACTAGATGGAGGGCGAATGTTTAGAAAAACAGAAATACTTCTCTATTCTTACGAAAGACTTCTTTTTTTTCTTTCTCACTCGTTACGTGATATTAATATTATATTAAAATTTCTCTTTTGAAGTAATTTAAAAGGTAAATTGCATGATAAATTGGTAATGACCTTTTTATTTGTCACTATACATGAATAGAGATTTTTTTTATGAATACCAGAAATACAAGTTATATAATGTATTTTTGCGCGTGTTATAATAAAGTTAATTTACATACAAATAACCAAATACCATATACTAGGGATTAATTGGTCTCTGATTTTCTGTATTAGATGGTTTAATCACAAAGTAATAGTTGAGATCCAAGGGACAATTAGTCAAAAACAAGAGGTTAAAGGCTTGAAAATCACAGTTGTAGTTGGTAAATGATGAGGAACATCTCGCTTTCCTAAGATACCCACCCTCCCCTCCCCTCCTTTTTGTCAAAGATTCGCGTGCAACGCATGTGATAGGCAGGATAAGTGTGACATGACAAATGTGTTTTTAGCTTTTGCATATTATTGAATATTGACGTTGAAAATAAAATAAGGTGATCATATAAACTCCTGTTTATATGCATAATTAGTACTAATCCAATTATCTTAAGCATGCTTTTCCTCTCAATGCTTCCTTCGACATAAAAAGATCTACATCATCATGCATGGCATCTTTTCTTTCCTGTTTGCTGGCTGGCTTTAAATTCACACTCTAGGTCTGTATTAATGCTCAAGACCCAATGAAAACAAAGTTACTTTTGCGCATAGTGGAATAGATTTAATGTCTTCATTTTATCAAAGATAGAATTAATGTCTTCTCATTTGACCAATGATTTCTTTTGTTGTATATAGTCTACATAGATTTATTAGGAGTTCAAAAAAAATTAGGAATTGTTTTTAACGTGTCTTTACCAACTAAACATTGTTTAGGGTTTTTTACACATATTTACTAACTAGTTCTTAGTATATTTCTTTTTCTTTTGAATGTTGGAAGAGATCATAAATTTGACTTTTCTTTTTCAATTAAGCAACGATAAAGCTAAATAAATAATAACAGACTACTCAAAGCGAGGAACAAAATCACATAATAATAGAGCCAAGGCTTTGCAATTGATCAGTGATCATGAACTAAACAAAAACTTAATTAGAAAAGTCACAATGGTGCTTTCTCCATTCCTTGATTAAGACTACAAAATTGACAATAAGAATGTACGTATTTTCAAAGTTTGGCTGCCTTCTCCATTCCTTTATCATTCTTTATAGTTTATGTAGATTTGTCTTACTCCCAAAGGGGATCCTTTATCGTGATGCCGTTCTAAGATTTGTAGCTTTCCTTTTTCAGACACAGTCAAATGTTGATCTGTTTTGTTTACTATAAACTCTTTTTGCCTCGTAGGTGCAATATCATTGCTCTAATCTTCGATCATACCTCAATCAACTTTTTCATTGTTTCGCCTAACGTTGATCAGTCTACCTCACGTCTATCGTAAGCAGGGCGTTTATAGGAAAGAAAAAAAAAAAAAAAACGAATGAAAATAGCTTAAAAACTTTGAGTTTTAACGATAATGACAAAATTAAGGGTAAAGTGAATAGTACCAGGATTGACTTTTTTGTGTAAAAATGTGGTTTTTCGTTAAAGTGAACAATATCATGAACTTTTCGTTAAAGTTCCCAAAAAAAAAATTATACACATGCACGCAAAGGAGCACTTAAACGCGTAGACGAGTAATTACTGTCATATATAGATTTAAGGTTTAAGACACTGTTGTTGTGATGTGACACACAATTTCGAAGTAAATTCTTTAGGGTACCAAACTATTGCCATTTTTGTTGAGGTTGTGTGACTCTATCCATGTTATGAGTGCCAGTAAGAAATGTAACACAATAATTTACAATATATAACTTGGAGGGTGCCCTTCTAATTGCATCGCAAAACATAATGTTGAATAAAACCTCACATCTAATGGATGAATTACTCTATTTTTTTTAGTAAATATGCATAATTTCTTGTTAGACCATGAGCAAGATTTTAAGCTGAAGGCTGAGAGGTTGAAGTAAACTTTTGATGCGCCTTCGAGATATTTCCACTAGTAAGTTTGTACGCGTACCATATTCCATTTCCCGCAAACCCTAATTTTACACATGTTTCTAGCGGTGTGTTCCACCAAAATGGTGAAAGCAAAAGAAAAGCAGTTCATCTTGGTATGGATTTATATCAACTTTATTAAAGGTTTTAGATTAACATAAACTCGATCTTGATGATGATGAGATCAAGCATACGCGTGTTATTCAACTCCCAGTCTCCCATTGCGCTTTCGGGTATAAAGCTTGAATTATTGCATCATTCATGGGTAACATCCCCCATATATATATATTGATAAATATCACCAAAAGCTGAATTGACCAAAAAAAAAAAAAAAACCCCCGAAAATCAGATGGTGGTTTTGAGGTTGGTATAAATTCGTGGCAATGTTTGGATGAGAGATTTCTAGCTAGGCCATAAGGGATTGATGCTCAGTTAGTACGTAAGAATCATAAAATGTTAGAAGAAAAAATCGAAATGCATTGTATGAGTATTACAAAACCATGTAAGAATAATTCGTAAATGACTCATTTTAAGTAAGGATTTGCAAATCTCTCTCATTTAACTTTAAAATGGTCATAAGATGCATTTCGAATTTCTTATATCTAACATTTTATGATCCATTCTTTACTAACTTGATCTCAATCCATTAAAACTTGAAAATTCCTCACACTATCACAACCTAACGGAATTGTTTTAAACCATAAAGTTGGCATATAATAATATACCAGAGCATAATACTAGTCTATATATTTTCAAATTTTAATAGAGGAGGAGCATATATATATATATATATATATATATATATATATAACCCACACAAAGAAAAAGATAGTAGTAATCATTGAGGCCCCATTCATTAGCAATGAACACCAAATAGGAAGTCTTGGTCAACTTTGAGTAAATTAATTAAAGGAAGTGGGAAATGAAAGAAGGGGAAGAAAAGCTTTGATAGGGTTTGGAATGCTAAGTTGGGGTTGAGGGAATGGCACCTGTACATGATATGAGTATTCTTTCCTTTATTTGATTTAAGGTTTAGCCTTTTGAGCAAGTTATCTCTCATCTCATTATTCACAATGGACCTTATTGTGGCTGAAACTGCATATGGTGTAGTGATTAGGTCACACAACAGTAATGTGCTTGATGAATTCTATTGGACCACCATATGTGTACGGGCAGGTGTCTGTAATAAGTGTAGAGTATTGCTCTTCCACACACCCATATGGCAGAAAGTTGAAG
Organism: Heteromeles arbutifolia; assembly: GCA_024362995.1. Lineage (NCBI taxonomy): Eukaryota > Viridiplantae > Streptophyta > Magnoliopsida > Rosales > Rosaceae > Heteromeles > Heteromeles arbutifolia. The sequence continues at coordinate 31,363,816 of JANCRC010000006.1, forward strand.
ATGAAATTGTTAAGATTTCTTATAGATCACATCAAATACTCTATTTTAACTATTTGTGCAATTTAATAGGTGCGAGGTTTCATTACAAAAGATTTCGGTGTAATTATAAGAAATTATTCGATCTAAGTTAAATGTCATTCAATCATATTTTTAATGTGAGACTCATTATTCAACAGAAATTGTTTTGAAAAGAGAGTTCTTCGTGGTTAACACATATTATTGGCACCAGTGTGAGTGAAAAGAAACTTGAAGTCATTCCAATAGGAGGAGAGTTTTCAAACATATATTCCGATTGAGGAAATTTCAGGGTCACCAAACCCTTTTACCTAGCAAAGTAGCTAGTTATAACCAACTCAATCTATTAAATGATCAATTCCGTTCGATTACATTCACTATAAGCTGGTTTGAACAATTCCGCGGAAATTCTGTCCAGTCGATGCAGACCTGGCTAGGTTAAAGTATGTCAGCCCTCATATACATGAATAAAGCAGTTTGTCTAGTCAAAATTAATTAAACAACATGATTATCTTAATGTTCAATCAGAAGTTGCATGCAAACTTAGTGGAATGTGATGAATCTTGATACTACCACACAAGACTACAAAAGGAAGGGGGCTGATCTAAAAAGCAGCCACCAGAAATTGGGCTCCATTTTACAGTACACAAAGCTCTGTAGATGCCCAGATAAATGGGTGACAACACTATCCCACATGACCATGCATGCACATATGGTACATATCAACAAGAGTGAGAACGACAGACCCAACTCAATATCTAGCACATACCATCCAAACATGTGGATACTGTCTCTGAATATTGTCACATTAGCTTTTGCTTAATGCCTTTGTTATATCAAATTCCTCAGTAGGAACCAGGCGGCCAGTTGGTGAGGGAACAATGACAAACCCTCACACCAAAACGGTTCAAATTTCACACGTGCGGCCTTGCATGTACATTCCCTCCCTTCACGTTTGTCTGTGACCGTCGCGGGCCAACGTTCGCACTGTGTCACATGGGATTTCGCTAGTGGTTGTCTCAACATACTAGCCTCCTCACAATCTCTTGCGCGTGCAGAGATTTTAATTTTTTTTTATCACCCGCGCTTTGCTTTAGTTTAGTCTAGGCAGCAAATGTTCTAATTAAGTAGTCTTAGATATAGATTGTACCATGTAACGAGGGTATATCCCATTTTCCTCTCTCTCATCTCATATTACTGATATATCACCAGATATATCCAAGATTTGGGCGTTGATTTGAAACCAAAGGTTTTGACAAGTTCATCAGATTATTGGGCTTTAGATTTTCTTGGGCTAATCTTGGGTTATGGGTTTGGTTGATTTTTCAGTTGTATATTCTTGTTGGGGAAATTTATAACAATTATTGGACCGACACCCACTGCGCATATTAAAGGGACAAGAGCATGGTGCCAAGAGAGAAAAGAAGAGCTTAGCAGAGCCACAAGTCCATATGACCCAAACAACGTGGAGGCCTGACTTCTTCGGTATGGAGTTCAAAGCTGACGTTGGCCTTTACGGTATTACTATCTTATTCAAACGTAATGGGAACCCTCACTGTTTGACTTTGAGTTGTATAAAACAGAGCAATTGATACAAGTGTTTCTCTCAAAATGCATGTCGAAATGTTTTTGCAAGAAATATTTCTGCGCATGAGTGATTTTGGTTATCTTTTAGCTGTATTAGCCAACAACATGGACATTTTGGTAGTAATTTTTACTCTCCGCTCCGGCTTGTTTTCTCCTTCTACTCGTTAACTCTCTGGATATATTCAATCTAAAAACTAGACAAAGAGTGCAAACGAAGAAAAGAGAAGTGTGAGACCTCTGTTTAACACTCTACCTTCACCTTCGTCTAGTAGCCTCCAAAGTCTAATTAGTCGTCGCCCCCAAGTTAAAAATTATAGTAAAAGTATAGGAAGTTCAAAAAATAAGCATGCATGCATGATAAGAAATTGGATAGTACGTAACGATTGACGTGAAAACATCAAAGATGGGAAATTTTTCTGAGTCAGAAATATGGTATTAAACGAACCTGACAATAAGAACAAACCCGCAAGGAGCCACCGTCCTGGGCATAATTACAAACCATCTAACTGTTTTGTTATTTAAAAAGATTGGATAGAGAAGCAATCTAGTGTCCACACAATGGCACAGGCCTTAATTATATAACCTAACTTGTATTATTATATATGCATATTCATCTGGTTCCAGCTTTATAGACACAAATTGTATTAATTATGCTTCATTTGATGTTATTCGCATATAATTTGACAGATACGTTAATTTGATCCTTGTAAATTAGAGAGTCGATTCTTAATTCTTGATGCTTTAGTGGTATGACCAAGAAGGCTACTTAATATTTCCAATGGATGTAAAGTTGTAAACACTGAATTATGATAAATTTACACATAGGAGTTGAGGATTTAGATTATGACATAATAAATTAGCCATAATAATTTTGTAACTAATCTACCTACGAAAATATAATATAAAACTTCTTATTTACAAGTAAATTGAAATATTATTAAAATTTAATACTTTGAATTAAATTGTTTTAAAACACATTGAACTATCAATTAGGGAATATTTTTGCTACCCACAAGTGATGATGATGCTCGTAACCCTATTTATTACTATTGAATGAGTTTAAATTTCATGATCTGTGTAATGGATAATAACAAATCTCAAAATTTAAACTCATCAAACTATAATAAATAGAATAATGACCATTACCATTAGTGCCTGTGAGCTGCACTCATCAAGTACTTTGAGACCTTTGGGCATCTAAATTGCATTGTTCTCCTTTATCCAGCAGATAGAAATGCATTTCCAGATTTTGGGCAATGTGTTTAATAAATTTTCTCTTTGAATTGTCCCCTTTTATTTGAATGAAAAGTATTTCCATGTCAGTATAAAAAAAATTTAAAAAAAAACTATTTAAATGTCTATCTTCCTAAAGAGAAAAACGAATATCAAATTGAAAAAGAATATAAGCACATGACATGTTACTGGAAAGCCACGCAAAGCAGGTCTTTGGTTGTCCTGTATTTGTTTCTTCCCAAATATTTCATCACCCTCCTAAAGTTTGAGTGAAGACTTTACACCAACTTACTATTGAGGAAATTAACACCAAGTGGTAATATTTTATTTGTAATCGATAAAACCTCCATTAGGGTTTCCTTTGTGCTTCTCGTCAACCAAAACTTAGCCAACTGCCGCTCGTCCAAAACAGGAAAATACAAACCCTACGTTGACCAAACACAAGGAATGCAGGTTCTTTTAGAGAAATTTTTAATTGTGACGGGAACATGGATGGTACATCACGTGTTTTTATGCAAGTGGTGGAAAATTTTAATTTTTAAGTTATTAACATTTTAACACACATAACCCACCATTTATATAGGAACACGTGGTGTATCATCTCGTGTGACGATCACACTGAAAAATCTCTCATTCTTTTGCTCGTATCATTATTAGAGCTCCACGAGAGAACACCGATTGCTAAAGAGGAATGAAGAATTTGTTTTTGTAGGAATAATGGAAGTGCTATTTAAAGCCAAAATGCAAATTTTCGGTGTTTTAGCTAAAGTAGTATTTGAGATTGATATAACTTCTTACTTCGATCCCTGATAATGAAAATCGATAGAAGTGGTTTCTCAATTTGCCACTGTAAATCATTTAATTTTGTATGAAAAATCTGTCAATATTCTCATTAAATTATCACGCGAACGACCATGTGATCACCTTTTTAGGACATTTTTTGTCAAACCAACATCTTCACTTAACAAGCATATTAGCAGATTTTTCATGTATATTGTAAAATAATCTATGGTAGACATACTCATAATCTACTTCTATCAGTTTTCATTGTGAAAGACCAAAATGAAGACTTTGCAAATTTTAAGGACCATTATGGCTCCAAACCCTTAAGGCTTTTCTTTTTTGGTTTAGGTCAAATAAGTATAATCTTAGTCTAGTTGACGTGAGTCTTGAGTCGTTGCCCCAAACACTATACATTCCGTACTCTATGGTCTATTTGAACGTTTAGGTCAAGTCGACGCACAACTCCACCAAACCAAATATTACCATTGCTATTTTCTAATTAATTAACGTTCATTTTTAAGATTAAACGTTATTTTCACTAATTAACAATGATTAACATTCGTAATACCCGAGCATGTTGATGTGTCAGTTGCTGCACACATGGCAGATTTTGAGTCACATTGAAAAACCCAAAAATAAAAAGTAATGTTTCACTTATTACATTTTACACGCTATATTTGTACTATCTATTTGATAGGATAAATTTTTTAGAGTGTCGAAAACACATCTAGGTACCCCAATGTCATAATATAAATGATTAGATATTGGGTTGTATTCGTGATATACCGAAAAATCTCTCATCTAATAGAAGTATGGTCCACTAATATATATGAGTTTTATCTCTATTAAAAAGATGATAAAAATATGGTATAAAAATATAAAAGAGTAGCATTTTTGAGGATGGAAAAACACTAAGTTTTGGATTTACGAAAGAGAGAAGAAATGGGAAGGAAATTGCAATAGAAAGTTGGATACACGACTAATTTTTTATTTTTAATTTGGAATTTAGAATTTGAAACTTGTATCGACATATCCCAGTTCACAGTTGACCGGTCGCCTTGGAATCGTTCCAACTTGCAACCAAACACTGATTCTGTAATGATTTGGACCTAAAAATGATCGGTTGAATTGTCCACCTATCTTAATTATTATTCGCAGCGTGAAAACTTTTAATAACGATTTTGAAAGAAAAGATCAAAGCAGTTAGAGTAATGTTTTTTTTTTTTTTTTTTTTTTTTTTTTTTTAGTACATTGATATTTTTTACATTAAGGGGAAGAGGAGTTCGGCTAAGCTACACAATGGACAACCTAATTTGGTATCAAATTCATCATCCACAAGATTCAAACCTAAGACCTTTCACTTCAAAGTGAAAATTGTTAGAAATTATACATTATAATTAATATTATAATATTTAATTTTTATATGAATGAAAAATAAGAGTCGTGTTATAGTTGAATTCAAATTCATGAGTTGCGTCTGTTCGTTGGAACTTTAGGCAACGGTCACAATGTTTCAAAAGGGGGTGGCTTGAGTTCTATATAAACTCAAACATCCCACATATCTAAGTATCGAAGAAAAAAGTTTTCTCCAATGTCTTTTATTCTTTGTTAAGTCAAACTCCGAGTCGTGTCTTGAGAGTACGGAATATATGAAATTCATCAGAGTCGAATATTGAAGTGCTTTAACTTCGGATTATAGATTGTAGAATCCTTGGAGATGGACGCCTATCGAACTACAAGCACAAGAGTAGAGGCGAAATTCTATCTTTACGACGTTACATTTATGCAAGCCTCAATCTCCAAGTTTGTCAGTTTTTCTAACTTTATCTCAAGTTGTTTATAATAATTTATACATAATTGATGTCATGAATTTCTATGTGATTATTATTATTAGAATTCTTGTGTTCTTTTCATATTTTCTAATATTGCTCTTACAATCTAAAGATAGAATTTTTTATCTACAGAATAATTAGAAAATATGATGATGTGTTTGTACGATGCATATGCAGTTTACGGGAAAAGCAAAAGGGATGGTAAGCATTAGGCTTTACTTGATTCGTGCCATAAATCAGTACATTCTGGTAAAGAAAGACTGAGAGACACAAATGTGTTAATTATTTCGAAGAACATGACAATTATGTGTTAATTCTTGTGTTTGCTATATTTGTTTGTCGAACTCAAATCTATATGTTCATATTAAATTGGACATGTCTTTTCTCACTTGGTGCACGGCGGCACGATCGTTTTCTTCCATTTTCAGTATATCCATTTCCAAATGGTTGTTTTTTTTAAATTTTTTTTTTTATTGTACATCGATGTTTTTTACATTAAGGGGAATATGAGTTCAGCTAAGCTACACAATGGACAACCTAATTTGGTATCAAATTTGTCATCCACAAGATTCAAACCTAAGACCTTTCACTTCCAAGTGAAGAGGAATAACACTAGACCATAGTACTGAGTGACAGCACGTAGAGTAATGTTGTTTACCAAAGTATGTTCGATTTGGAAAATGTGTGTTCATAGTTAGAAGAGGACTTGAATGGTTTCGTGAATATATTCAATGTGACGTTTGTGTATATCTAACACTTTTAATTAACAAAATTGGAATATTTTCTGAGAAGAAAAAATATTATGAAGGTAGAAATACAGAATTGAGATGCCTCTTAAGTTTAAAGTAATATCAAAGTAATTTGTAAAATATATGGACATAACTAAATTCAATTTCTCTCATTCTGTTTACATTTTAGTAAACTAGTCATTGATTGAATTAGTCAGAAAAGGGAAGGAAAACTCAATCCCAAATTCATTAGGTAGCCACTTCACCAGAATCACCACCCTTCCTGCATATTCCGAACCATAAACCCTAAAGAACAGTTAAGGATGATTGGGCAATATAATAATGAAGATGATTTAATTACTTAGAGTAATTAAATTATTGGTAAATAATGCATAGTTGATGAAGATATGTTATTGTAATTATAACCCATGTGCTTCTCTGCATCAAATGGGGTGTTATTCTGTCTCTGACCCTCAATAACAGCAACAACATTTGCACCAACCACCCTCGCAGTCCCTCCTTCCGTTGGAATTTTGAGACCTTATCAATCAAATGACACCAAGCCCTCATGGTAGGACCCACCAGTATTACAAAAAAATGACGATCCCCGGACAACAAGGCTCTCTGTTCTATGAGGGTCGAGGAGGGAACGTATATTGTACACGATCTTATTCTTACTTTACAAAGAGGCTGTTTCCACGACTCGAACCAGTGACATTTTGGTCACAAAGAATAAACCTTTCAGCTGCACCAAGGCTCGCCCTTGAACTGCAAGTAATACAGTTTAATAATTTTCTCTTCACTTGTAAATTATAAGTTTCAAGTTCGACTCACATAAATAAAAATGATATATTAAATTTATGTATAGTTTAATTCTGATTAGCAATTGACTTATTATGTGACCTAACTCAAATTTTGTTTCGTAAAGAGAAATAAAAATTTAGAAAAAATAAATAATCGCTTGAGTGAACAAGAAAAAGGAACATGATCCCCTCAGGACCCAAAGGAACTGAACCCATTCATCAAATGATCCGGATTATTGAAAATTTGATCCAATGATTACAATTAGGAACCCTCTAAAAGTTATAATAATTATAACTGTTGGATCGAATTTCAATGGTCCGGATTGATTTAATACTTGGACACAGAGGGATCCGGTTCCCAAGAAAAATAGATAAAAGGAGAAGATCCAAAGCCCAAAAGGGCCCAAAAACGTTAACGACCTAGAAATATACGGCAGTGAACAAGATATGACAACCCAAGGGACAGGAAGCCACGTGTCGGAAGAGAGGGCCGGGTGGATGTAGCAACGCGCCAATTGTCAGCCAAGTCAAGCAGGAGACGACACGTCGTCATGGTGTAATTGTCTTAGAGGAGAGGCTGTCAAGCACCGCGTGGGCCCCCCCATTTACCGACCTTCCCCACCCAGACCCGGCCAATGCCGTGTCCCTCCCATGTTGTCCCACGCCTCCTCCGCACAATGACATAAACACCCCTCCCCCTCCCTCGTTAAGGAAGCGAGCACATGGGCATGCGCGTAAAATTAAAGGTAATTCGTAAATAAATTTAAATGGGAATTTGAAAGAAAATATAAAGAGGAGGGGGAGGAGGGGGCGTGGGGTAGACGACAAGTGAAACGGCTCAATTTGTGCAGGTGGAGAGACTTGCTTTGTGAGGACAACTGCCACCCAATACCAGAGAGGCACCACCCTCCTTTCCCTTCTTCTTATTCCTTTTAGCTTTCCTTTCCCAACCGTCTCTTTCCTTCTTTCTTTTTTTCTCTCTCTTTCTTATTATTTTTTTCCTCCGATACCCAACAAAAAGCTCAGATTTTTGGAAATTCTTAGGCGTCTTTGATCTGTTGATTCTCTTCTCCCCGAGTGACACACAAGCTTCAGCTTGCCTGATTAGTGATTAACCAGAAGGGGATCGGGGGAAGCAAACAAATCTGGGTAAAGTTCCGATTTTGCCCTCGGGTTTCTGGAAGCCCGATCGATCTGCCGTGTTCGGAACTCCGGTGGGTCGTGGAGGTATTGAAAGGGAGAGGATACAGAATGTGGTGGATGATGGCTGAGGGAGGGGGCCATTACTGCTCTAAGAAGACTGATGATATCTGCGGCAATGTTTGCGGCCAGGTACTTGAATTTTCTCTTCATTTTTTTTATTTTTATTTTTTCGAATTAAAGTTTGGTGCTTTTTGTTATTCTTTGTGTATGGTTTGGTGATTTGATGGTTTTTGTTTTCTGGGTTTGCACTTTGCATATTTGGTTGCCCTGGTAATGTAGCAGCAATGGGATTATTGGGAATTTGTGAAAAAATGGTTTACCGGAAATTTGAGCTAAAAGCTATGAACTTTTTGTACGATATTTCCTATGCAATTTTTTTTTGGGCAATTTTAGAGTTGAACCCTTTTTTATGAATAAAGTTTTCGATTTATTGACCTGAGTTTTCTTAGCAACCAAAGGTAATCTGTGTATTTTTTCATCAAGTGTGGCCAGTCAGATCAGATGGATTTTCCTAATCATTGTCCTTTTGATATGAAATTTTGCGTAACAAGAGTCTTGGTTTTTCGATCCGTAACACGTTTGTACTGGAATTTTCTTGAATCGGATTACTTTCAGCTTTTGGTTTGGAATTGACAATTGTTTTTGCTAATTAAACGGATATTATAGCGTTCATGTTGTTATCGAAAAGAAAGTCGCTTGTGAACTACTAAACCTACGAATTATTTGGAGTATTATCATCTGCCCTTATGTTTGTGTTGTGCATTGAATCTATGCCTGAATTACTGCAAGTTCTTGGAATTTCTTGACTAGTGGATTTCATGTTGTCTTGCGTCTGACAAATATTGCCTTGATGATTGTGCAGGAATCAGGCAGAATGTTGAGCATGTCAAGAGTTCGCTGCATTCTACGTGGATTTGACTTCAAAGTTCTCCTCATTCTGTTTACACTTATTCCGATGTGTGTCTTTGGCATTTACGTGCATGGACAGAAGATCTCCTACTTCTTGCGGCCGCTATGGGAATCGCCACCTAAACCTTTCCATGATATTCCACACTATTATCACGAGAATGTGTCCATGGAGAACCTCTGCAAGCTTCATGGTTGGGGGATCCGTGAGTACCCTAGGCGTGTTTTTGATGCTGTGTTGTTCAGTAATGAGATGGACATCCTTACCATAAGATGGAAAGAGTTGTATCCCTACATAACGCAGTTTGTTCTCCTTGAATCAAATTCAACATTTACTGGATTTCCAAAGCCTCTGTTCTTCTCCCGTTATCGCGAGCAGTTCAAGTTTGTGGAGCCCCGATTAACTTATGGGACTGTTGGAGGAAGATTCAAGAGAGGGGAAAATCCATTTGTTGAGGAGGCATATCAACGAGTAGCACTGGACCAGCTTCTCAAAATAGCTGGTATTACTGAGGACGACTTGTTGATAATGTCTGACGTTGATGAGATCCCAAGCAGACACACCATCAATCTTCTGAGGTGGTGTGACGAAGTTCCTCAAATCTTGCATCTTCAGTTGAAGAACTATCTCTATTCCTTTGAGTTTCTGGTGGACAATAACAGTTGGAGAGCTTCAGTACACAGGTACCGGGAAGGGGAGACGAGATATGCACACTATCGCCAGACAGATGACATCTTAGCGGATGCAGGGTGGCATTGTAGCTTTTGTTTCCGCTGTATCAGTGAGTTCATCTTTAAGATGAAAGCATACAGCCATTACGATAGAGTCAGGTTTTCAAAGTATCTAAACCCAGAAAGAGTTCAGAAAGTGATCTGCAAGGGGTCTGATTTATTTGATATGCTTCCCGAGGAGTACACCTTCAAGGAAATCATCGGGAAAATGGGACCTATTCCTCATTCCTTCTCTGGTGTCCATCTTCCATCCTTTCTGTTGGAGAATGCAGAGAAGTACAAATTTCTTTTGCCTGGGAATTGCAGAAGAGAGAGTGGCTGACCTTTATTTCAGCAAGGTTTGATGTCTCTTTCTGTAAAGATAGTTGACCATGCAGCTTCTGTGACTACTCAAGAAGGGTTCGACTGAACAACAATGACTGGTGTGTCGCTGACATAGCTGTGCCTCATGCTCGGTTAAATTTACATTATTCTTTGGAAATGTTTGGGGGCTGGACAGACTTATGAGTTCTTAGGGTAATGTTTTTGTACATAACTTTTACTGGAGTGGGGTTTTTAGCATAAGCGGAGCATGTCTATCTAGTATCTACTTGGAGGGAGCCTGCCTGTGCTGGGAACAGTGTCACAACGTACTGGCGTATCGCGTGATTCCCTGGATACCCCGAAAAGATAGTACAACAGTCCTGCATTCCCCTTGCCGAAAAGTTTTGTTTATGAGACAAATTATTCGTTTATGCGATGAACTGACTTTGTATGTGACATCTGAATTGCTTTTAGATCGTTTTATTGATCAAAATGCATCACTAGATAGCGCAGTATGTGCAATTTAGGATGTTCTGTTTTCCAGTCATGTTCCTTTTGGTTCAAGATATTCATTGGAAATATTTTTGTTTCTCCATTAGTCTGTCAATTATGTCAATGATCTGCACTGCCCCTGCAAGTTCTACGTTTTCTTTGTCGAGTTTCGCTTTTTATGGTTTGTGCTCGAGTCGGGAACGGCTTACCTACAGCAGGGGCGCCACTGTACGCAAGTCTCGCTTGAGTCAGGTGGATATGTAGTTAATCAAATGTTCGAAACATCATCGATGTATTTACCCTGTTTCGTTCTTTGCTTGAAATTGAAGAATAATAAGATCCTTAGCTACAATGGGAATCATATCCCTTTTCTGGTGTAATTATTTTCTTCTTACCAAATGACAACTTACATATACTTCCAAACCAAGCCTATGAATATCCCCACACAAACAAGAGGTGTGACAAACAGATCGAAATCGTACAGATACACGCAGCAACCGGAAAAGAAGAAAAAATGCGCCGTGCTTTTCGGGTGACAGCAGCAGCAGCAGGGCTATGGCATGCGCCAAGAGGCTCAGCAGCAGAGCTACTCCATGCCTTAAGGAGGCAGCTTGGAACTCAAAAGTATGATTATCACTATCACAACCACCATGTTTCAGGTGTGCCAATTATGCCTACTTACGCCTCGACTGGTTCATGAAGCGAAACTCCATGTTTGACGGGAGGCAGGCTCTGCCGTTGCATGGCGGCAGCTGGCATGCCGAAAGCACGAACCAAAACGGATGGTATGGCTTCGGTGCCAACAATGCCTCGCAGTTTTCATTTGGTGGCCCTATGAACTTGAACAATGCATTGATGAAATTGGAGAATGCTGAATATGAAGCTAGTTTCCAGGAGGTGCATCGTCTTCCGGCAACGATGAGAGTGCAGGAAACTAGATACGAGCGCAGGATTTGGGGTTATTGTGATGAGGATCATGGCCTTCAGTATTGCCATGATTTTATGACAATGTGATGCTAATTATGTACTCAGTTACTTAATCGAAAGGTCCAAAACTAGAAAAATGGGAGAACAAGCTAAACTTGAGATAAAAGACATCTCCGAAATGTGTTTCGTGAACTTTAAGAAGCTTACGGTTTGACGAAAATTATATGAAAAAAGATTTACGATGGTTTATGTAGAACGTCACAAAAGCAACAAAAACCAAACGATCTTCCTTTGAGTCCCAACATATCCGAAATATCCTGCATGATATTTAAGAAGCTTATAGAACGGTTAAAATTTCATAAAAGTAAGTTTTATCATGATTTTGGCGGAACATTGAAAAAACGATAAGATATTATGAGTAACAGTTTTTGTAAAAAAGGGTAATTATCAAGTTTTTTAATGTGTTTGAAATACGAAAAGAAATACCACATGTCATTGTACAATTAAAGAAATACTTTAAAAAAAAAATCCTTTAATTATATAACAACATGTGTTGTTCCTCTATATTCCTGAAAAATCTCTCTTAAAATATCTCTACCATATTCCAAATACTTTCCGAACATCTCTTTTTGATAAAACGTGTGATAACATGATCGCCCTTCCCTTTTTGGTAATGCCAGTTACTGTGTCCAGAGATTCTAAACTCCAGAACCAATCAGGGGCTTAGCTTTCAGAGAAGCATATATATCACTACGAGAGATTTTTCAGTGTGATTGGTACATGAGGTGGTAAATCAAGTGTCACTAAACAAATAGTGAGATATGTGTGCTAAAAAATTAATAATTTAAAAAATAAAAATTTTCACCATTCCTATTACCACTTGTGTTCGGTCGCAACTAAAAATTTCTCGTATCACTACGCGGAAAAAATGGACGACGGCTTCAAAAAGTATTAATATTCTATTAACTAAGTTGATGCACGAGACCTAATGAATTTTGAACGCTCAAATTCCTGCCTGCGCCGAACCTTTTTTTATCCAAAAGAGAACCCTTCGGTGCTGTTGCTTTGTGGAAATTCTATATACCACCAAGTTTGGCCAGGAAGGCGGGCATTCGATTCAAACTTATCCCTTCAAGAATAATGGAAACCCTACCTTTATTCTCCAGCTGCATTGTAGCTCAAAGATTCAAACCCTACGCGTTCCTCTGCCATTACCATATATAAATACAGCTCCTTCCCCATCCTACAACCTAAACAAAGCAACCGAAAACTAACATACAAGAAAATGTCGTATTGGAGCAGTAACTCAAACGACTTCCAGTTCTTCGCATCCACCGTGGATCCTAAGCCTGATAGGTTCACTTCTCATGCCCAACATCGACCAAAACACCAAGTGAAGTTCAGCGATGAGTACGAGGAACGTGTTGTAGAATCCCCAGTGAAGTTCAGCGATGAGTACGAGGAACGTGTTGTAGAATCCCCGAGGACAACATGGAGGGCACCCGTGATAGAACCCCCGAGGAGGGCGCACGTGACGCATTATGTGGCTCGTGATCAGGCGGAGGATGTCGATGAAGAAGCTGCGGAGTTCATTAAGTTTGAGCACAAGAAATTCCTCATGAACCAGCAAAGCATGCGAAATGATTAAGCACAAAACCCCCCTATTTATACCCAAGGTCAATTATTATATATAGTCCTTAATAGCATAAGTTACCAACTAAATAATGTAAAAGCTAACAAATTGCTTTTGAAATTTGTACGTCATATTTGGTTTGTACTGCTGGTGATTTCTTATAGATGAAACCACAGTTTATGTTTGTACTGATCTGTTATAATCTTCTTCCTCTTGCTCTTTCCATCACCTTCTATTTTTCTTTATTTTTATTGAGTGGATGTTTGCCGCTTTTAAACTTTGTGGAATGGTTACTTTAAATCAAACTCCGAGAATAAATAAAATGGAATTAACTTTAATTAAATTTATTTTATGTTATCAGGTTGCGAATCTAAAACCCTAACAACATTATTTTATAAAGAATAATAATTTGTAGCGAATTATCATAGCGTAGATCTAACTTTCCGATCCATTGCAAGTTCGAACCTTAACATTTTTTGTGAGGTTTCTAGATTCGTGAAAGTTTTTTTTTTTTGTTTTTTTTTTCTGGTGCAAGTTTCAAGTTTATGAGAGAAATTCACATTTTTTCGGTTACACGTGTATTTGAAAACACAAATAACTCAAACACAAAGCTTTGCTGTTGAAAACACATAAAGTTTGTTTTTAAACTTTTTGAACTTTTTAGATCCATCCGCTTATCCTTTTAGAGCCACCACCAACTCCACCCTTCTCCTTCCTGTGGGCTGAGATAAATCGACGGCGAACGGCCACTGGCGATGGTTCCGCACGGGATTAGAATCGAAGGTGCGATTTAGTTTCTCGTCTCCTTGGTACTATAGATCGCTGGACTTTGAATCCGAAACCGGCGACCCGACGGGCATCTCTTCCTGTCGATGCGAGTTTGGAGTAAGAGAAATAAAGAGGGAGTAAGGAGAGAGACAGTGAGAAATCAACGAGAGATGACTGGCCGGGGTTTTACGGGGTCAGGGGATAGGCCAGCGAAGTGGGCGGCTAGGGAGGGGAAGTTGGGGTTATCGGTGATTCAGGGATGATTTTGGAGTTTGATATTTTATTTATTTTATTTATTTTTTTATTTTATATTTTATTTCTTGTTGGATACAGTTTTTTTCAAAAATTGAATACTAAACAAGTATTTATATTTATATATATATATATATATATTTTAAAAGATGACAATTAATTACAAGTCACGATTTTTAATTTGAAAGAAATCTTCGCAATCCCTACCACCTCTTGATTTACTAAATAAGTTTTTTAATTTTAAAAACTTGAATAAAAAATTGAAGTTTTGAGAAAAATCTAATTTTTGAATCTAATTTTCAAGTAAAATACCAAACGGACGCTTTAAATTCAATAAAGTTTCGATCTCTCTTCTCGGTAAGCAAGCACGTCTCCATGATATGGCACTTTTGGGATTTTATATTAGAAGAAATCCAAATGAAGTTTTGAAGATAATTAGTTTGAACTAAAAAAAGCCATTTGCAAACCAAAAAAAGCAAAAAGGAAAGGAAATCAAATTTTTTGAAAATTGCATACTGTAGTAAACATTCATAGTTTAGGTGTGATTGTGTAAATCCTAGATTAGATTTAATTTTCGTTATCATTTCCTATTGTATCTTATATTCTTTGGGACGAACGAATATCTACTCTACTCTTTTACTATAAATAAAAGCATAATGTAGGAGGGATAACAACACACATATTCACCTATAATTCTACAAACACATCTCTCTCTACACTCTTTGCCGCTGGCCCCTTTTAACCTTGTTAGATAAAATAGATCACAACACATACTAAACAAGTTTTTTAATTTAAAAAATTTGAGTTTTTGAGAAAAATCAAACTTTTGAATTTAATTTCAAGTAAGATACCAAACCGACGCTTTAAATTCAATATAGTTTCGATTTCTATTCTCGGAAAGTAAGCATGTCTTTATATATAGCACTTTTGGGAATTTATAGTACAAGAAATCCAAATGAAGTTTTGAAGATAATTAGTTTGAACCAAAAAGAGCTATTGCTAACCCAAAAAAGCAAAGAGGAAAGGCATCAAATTTTACTTTTTTATAAAAATATTCACTAACCAATAAAATGGTGTCTCTTTCTCAAATGGCATAAATCAAACATGCTGAAATTTTTTGAGACGCGTTCCACCCACTTATTTTTTTTAATAAATTATCTGACACCCATTTTATCCGTATCCAATTCCCAATCCCAAGTCCCATACTTTCTTCTGCTCCAGATTGAAGATTTGGTGGCAGAAAACACAAGCCAATAGAAAATTACCAAACCTTCAAATTTTTCAATGCTCCAATGCCTCCCTTTATTTTTCTTATTTTTAATCCTCTTGGTACAAGTTCAAACACAAATTAAACAAACATTTTTAATTAACTTTCTCTAATTTGTGCTAAAAAATAACAGGATAATATAAGCAACAAGAAGAAAAAGTACAGCTGATGAACCTAAAACTCCATAGCACAAAGAACTTATCTTTTTAGTCAATAGAGCGGCAGAGAGGGCAAGTCGTACTGTTGTTGTGGTCGAACCACTTTTCCAGACAACTTTTGTGGAAGAAGTGCTTGCAGGACAACTCGCTCACTTCTTGCTCTGCTTCGAACCCACAGAGACAGACACAGCACTCTGTTTTTCCCCCGTTTCTGCAGAACGATTTGAATTGGGTTATTGAGATTCTTCTCTCTCTAGACATTTCCTCAGGACACCCATCAGGGTTCTCGTCGAAAGTGTGGGAATTGATATTGGCACCCATCACTTGGAGCACAGATCTCGCCATGTTCTTTAGCAGAGCCACGGAAAAAACTGTGTTCATTACTAGCAATGGCAGCACGCCCCCTGCTGCACTCGGGAAGTTCGAAAGCCCCATTTGAGAAAGTGCTTCTGTTTTTTTTGTTAGAGAGAGCGGAAAAGAGAGAACACAGAAGCCAAACGCCAAAAGCCAAAAGCTAAAAGCTTCGAATAGTTTTAACCCTGGGCTTAAATTTTTAGTTAGGCTTGTTGCTGATAAATATACACGGCCACTCAACACTGTTAACCGTGGTTAGATGGGGGTGGGTTAAGTTTTACCCACGGTTTGATGGCCACGGATGCAACACGTGGCGACACGTGTAGGGTTTGTGTGAGACGTGATTGATTTATATAATAGAGTGAGAGAACCGACATTTTCACTGGCACAAAAAGGCTAAATTTGACGTAGCCACGTGTCAGTGGGATGAGAGCCAATGAGGCGAATGGGGATTCACGCTAGATTCTCTCTGTTAGGATTCTCAGAATTCTCAAATTATATTCGTTCATCGTACATCGTACATCGTACGATCAAAAATCATTGTAAATTTTTTTATTTAAAATTGAATATAAACAATATCTTATAAGAACTGATTGCACAATATACAATGAACGAATATGATTAAAAGATCTTTGAAATCCTCATAAAAAGATCGGGCAAGGATCCTTCCTCCAATAAGGTAGTGGTGTTCTGTGGGCCGTGGCAGATTTGAAGACATTTCAGTTTTTTCTGTGACTGTGAGAGGTGGAAGTTTCTTGATTCCCAGAGGAGGGGCCGAAGTAATACGGCCAATTATTTTGGGCTGCTTTTGACGAGAAATATTTTATTCGAACTGTCACATTATCATATAGTCTTACTAATTAACTTATTATAATATAATATAATTGACGTGTCAAGAATTTTAAGTGATATTTGTTTTGAAGCAGAAACTTATCATATAATATGAATAAAATGGTAGCATGCAAATGATAGATTTTTAAATGTGTGAAAATACAGTTCGATACACCAAGCCATTGGCCAGCATACTGAAAAGTCTCGCCATGCAAAGTCTGGCCCAAAAGCAATACGAACTAAACATGTGCATTGAGTTTCACTTTAAATCAAGTTTCATGTTTTTTCAAACCTTTATGTCACTTGTAAATTTTTATTGATCCATAGTATTCTCAATGAACGAAAAAAAAAAGTTCTCTTAAATCTAATATAATGTTCCTCTAGTTTTCTGTGTCGTAGAGAGAACTGGTAGATTGGATCGAAAAGTTTTCTAATTCATTAGTTTATTGAAAAAACCTATTATGTAAAGATACAAAATTAAAAAGATCTCGCCACTTATGGCTTTCATTCTTAGTTTACATCGAGAGACGGCTCTTATAAGTGTTACAAGACACGGTGATATAACAATCACACTGAAAGGAAAATGTCAATGTTTCTAAATGGGATATGATTAAGAGACACAGTGATATAACAATCACACTGAAAGAAAAATGTCAATGTTTCTAAATGGGATATGATTAAGGGACAAATATTTTTACATTGCTTTTTAGCCTTTAGATTTTATAACATTCAACGGTCTATATTAAGAGTGATGTGAAGAGTTTTAAACATTAAATGACTTGGATGATGATGTGGGTTATAATTAATAAGGAAAATACTAGTCTAAATGAAATACGAATATCTAATAGAATAAAAAATAATCTCTTCTTCGTCGATGAGGTATGCAATGTTCAAATAATCAAAATTTGAACCCAAATAGGTGCACAGCTTGATGCTCCTATTTCTACGGTAAGATCGCTAGAAACATTGGAGATTTGCCTACGTAATAGAAAAAAATTGTCGACAAATGGAAATAAAGCGAGGCAAGAAAATCAATTTCAATTACAGTCTAAAACCAAAAGCATACATTCTCATAGGTACCAACATATCAAAAACCTTGCAGGAACGTTACACAACAAACACTTTTGAGTTCAATCAAAACCTACGGAAAGCGTATTGAGATAGTTGTTTTTTTTATTTGAAAAACTCCAAGAGTAGAAAAATCATCAAATACATGAACTGACAAAACTAAAACAATTTCCAAAACCTAATTTAAACACCCTACATATATGAACAATAATAGATTTTAGGGTTTTGTTGTGCTTATGTAATGGAGATTCAAGCATGGAAGTTGCAGACCTGAGGAGATGGAGGTTGCAGACCTCCTTTCTTATTTTCACGATTAGGGATTTTTTTTTTTAATCTTATTTTTAATTTTCTCCCAAATTTTATGTTTTTTTCAGTTTTATTTTTATCTTTAATATTAGTTAAAATCCACATAAATATTCATGTCATTTAATGAAGAAATAAGAACCCTTAGATATTATAAAAATTTAAAGACTACAAATGAGTGTAAAAAAATTTGTAAAAAAATTTGTCCATTAATCCTATCCCTTTCTAAATAGTATGATATATATACGTAATAAATAATAATGGTGTGATTGCGATGACTGATATCTTGCTCTCTCTCTCCCTCGGAACCGAGCGAGTGGTCCACGCTTTCGTGACTCAAAAACCATGGTCACAAATTCAGAAAACAAAAGTTGATTCGATTAATTTGATGATCTCATACATACATAGAGCTACAACTATGATGTATAGTTGCTTGCTTTCATACGGACAGTTGTGTGTTCGAAATTGTTTGTGCAGTTGCAGTGAGACATCGCATTCACACTTCACATGTAACGCCTCGGAATTAATTGCTTGAAATTTTGGGTTGCTACAACAATACCTACACTTTAAATTTTGAGTGGGTGATTGTTAATCTATGAGTGTTGCGAGTTGTTTGGGTGTGGCTTTAATTCTACGTATGATTACAATATATATGTTTTAGCCGTTTCATTTTCAACCTCAATCATTCATTTTCTATATTATTCAATACTACATAGTATTGAAGAAAATTCTTTATTGTGAAACTTTTTCTTGTACGTTGGCTTCTAGGTTATAGAAGAATTGGGTTCACAGAAAATTCTTGAAATACCTTCCCTACCTTCGTTTCACTCTCGTGTATCGCTCTCCTCACGTGATATAGGGTCGGGATAATAAAACCGGGTCGGGCATTAAGCGCAGCTAAGGTAGCGTGCAACAGCAAAAGCCAGGAGCCGGAGGTAAGTTCTGTTCGGCCCGGATAATTTATTCCCCATAACGAATACTAAGCTCTATCAATGATTCCATACCAAAAATTCCAGTTTCAAGCAATTTTTCATCTGCAACATGCGACTCATGGTTCTAAACGACCGTGATACGATGATGCCAAAAAAGTTCTTGACATGTTTTACGAAACACGATACCCAGGTGAAACAAGATTCATGTTTTTCCGGCAATGGCAAAATCGATCGCCTCTTCTGAATTCCGATTTATTGGTATCTAGTATACGTTTAACAAGCACAATATCTCATACGGTAGTAATGATATGAATCCTAATAAGAATATGTTACACCGAGTCAGAGGAGTTGTCACTAAAGCACTGAAATTCTGAAGGACGATTTAATCGACGCTGTGTTTTTACTCAAGGACCTAATTCTGTGATTTGGTCAATTAATAAATTTCACAAATCGTAACGGATTTTACAAATTTATGTAAAACACTAATCGACATGGTGGTCCTGACTCGTCGATTGTGTACAGTACCTCTGTCATCGCTGCTGTTTCCCCTAATGGGCCCTTGAAGTTGAGGGATCTACCCCGATAGCCTTAAAGTACGCATTTTCTGCATTTGATACTCGCATCTGAAACATCGTCCATTCCTTTCTGCACCTTTCCCTTACCTGGAATCAGCAGTCAAGACAACAGCAATATCAGCAAACTTGACTAAAAATATTGCGCGTTTTTGTTGTTTATAAGATAACTCTTGCGTGAGTAATTGACATTTTTAAGATATAAATGCAAAACAATGGCGTTAGAATAAGAGTTCTTGCATACCCCTTGCCATGGCGCCTTTCCATTTTCTGATTCACCCTACAGAAAGCCGAAATAAATTAAGCTTTCCGTACCAATATTTAAAATATGTTTATTAAGGAAACGAGACTATGACAGCAGCTAAAAAGTGATATTTACCTGGCTCCCCAATGAAGGAACAGTTTGATGAACGATCCACTGAGAATCTACAACGCCGATCTTATCATGCGCAGGCTGTTTGCAATGAAAAAATGCATTTAATTAGGAGTTCCATTCAAATCCGGCCATGTGTGGATTACGAAATAAAGAACAAAACAGAAACATCAAGGAGGTTAGGAAGTGGGTCACCAACCTCTACACATTTTCTCAGGGCAAAGTCAAGACCCCAGCCGTGGACCAAGTCATTCTGCAAACACCAAGTGTAGCAATCACAGAATTAAGTAACAAGACAGCTAATTTAACCAAGTGCTAACAAGTGGTGATAATGTAAAAGATATCGCAATCTTTAATACCTGAATCATATGCCACACACAGCGCCAGGCACTTCGAGAAAATACTGGAGCCATGATTTCAATAAAGCTGAATCAATAAGACAGAAACAAGAAACATTTATTAAACACAAATGTCACATAAAGAGGAAGACAAACAACAGCACTAAAATGTCCTCTATAATTTCTTAGTGTCTTACGCTGCACATGGAGGCAGAAGTGGGTCAGTGCACCAGCCCGGTTTCTCCTCTGTTTGTCTGGAACAATTCGAGACAAGGGTTTCAAGATTACTTCATAGTTCATAAACTAAACCCGAAACAAATAAATAAGTTTCAGTTTAGGTTCCATGATTTTACTTGTGAACTTCACGATCGCCTCTCCTCTTTGTCATTTGCCATGTTAAACCTTTGTTGGGTTCCAAACCAGGCTGTGAAATCTCCAAACCATGCTTCCTCACTAGTCTAATGTATCTGAAATTGGATCAAAAAGGGAGGCATAAGAGATTAATTTCGTAGGCTAACCAGCTCAACGCCAAAGAATTACTTTGTAATGAAAACTCACTCTTCTGAATTAAAATGCTCTACTCCCAGGTCTTCATCCCAGATAAATATGTAGTCGTATTGGGCCACAATGTCAGGATGCAAAAACCGCTTGGCATACCACCTTTGACAAAAAGTTTAAATTCAAAAACCAGTGAAACTATTCATTATTGAAGTACAAATAGGAGTTAGCAATTGTTCATACCATTTAGTCTGCTTACGAACACTAATATGTATAGCACGCTTAGACCACTCCAAGTCATCCCACTCAGTTGTTTGGCCATCGTAATGAAAAAGGAGAATCGTAAAGTTCTCTGAAAACTGTGAGAGAGAGATATTTAGTCACACACATCCACCACACACACAGAGAGAGGGAGTGAGGGAAACCTTTTTCACTGCTGCATCGATATTCCTTTTCTGATTCAAACCCACAGTGAATGTCACAAGGTACCTTGGTTTGATGGTCACGTCCTGCAATTGTCATCTTAATCAAAACACTTGCACTTTGAATAACGACACATTGAAATGAGAAGTATCGTGTGCCGTCAAAAACAAAGGATTTAACTTGGCAGTCTCACTGGCACTGTAGAGAATTCAATAAAAAAAAAAATTTCTTGTCATGTTATTCAACTGTTTCCCTTTTATGTTTCAACCTAAATTTTGCAGACGACAGACTTCAAATAAGACAATGAATATGTATGCTAAAATGACTATTTTCTTTGATACGAATTCCTAGACAAATCAAATGCGTAACATAGAAGATTCCAGTTCCAGCTTTATTTGCAACAAACATATCCCATTATTTCATAATAACGTCAAAAAGGACATGTCAAATAATATCCTTTATATCCCACATACATTACAGAGAATTCAATTCAAGACATCAGAGAATCTGTAAATATGCTGCAATATCTTCAGTATCTATTAGACCATTCCTGGCATTGCGTAAAGTCCAAACTGTAACTATTTTGCTTGTATAAGTAAAAATAGAATACACACCTCACTAGGATTGCCCCATAATCTGCGCAAGTAGAAGTCTGACTCGGCTGCAACAATTCCTGGTGGTAGCATTTCTGCACCTCTGGGATTTGATGGCACCCAAATCTGCAGGAAATGTAAGCTTCAGTCTAGATAAGTAATGCCTATATAAGGAGAATTGGCATGGAACAACAGGAATCTGTAAACCATATCGAAAATGACACTCAGATTTTTGGCAATTATAGACCTGGTTCGACATTTGTATTATGAAATAGCCAAGATTCAATACACTCCTCAATAACATACAACATTAATACTGATGCAAGTCATTTCAGACACTACTGTTAATGTCAGGGAGACGAGGTATACCCTCGATGTGCCATTCGAACTCTGATCTTGACTTGTGCTATTTTTACTCCTTGCAGAAGACCAAGAACTTAGAAGTGCTTGTCTGGAGATGTCTGATTTCAGGTCCTCATTGTATGACAGATCAATAGTTGGACGAAGGCTGGATGAGAGATTCAGCTGTCAAAGTGTACACGTATTAAATACATTTTGTAAGCAACAGAGAGGAGTATAACAGATACCCAAAAGAACTGAGTACCTTTGTTAGTGACAATGTTGGAAAGGATGCACCTATCAAGAACCCAAACACTACTCCTACAAAAGTTGTCACAATAAGCCTCATGGTCTCATTTGGTTTCCTACCACCCGGACTGCAGCCAACAACATGTAAATGTAATTAGCGGTGATCAGATCTCCATAATAAACTTAAAGACAACAAAAGTTAGCTCGTTCGGATGAAAATATACTGTCACAAAATTTAACCTGCGCGAAAGGATTCCCATGTTATTTACAAGCCTCTGACTATACATTCACGGAAAAATGAACTGCAAGTAGAAAGCGATAGCCGATCTGCATTATTTAACAGGTTTTCAGTTGCAAATTCCCTTAAATGAAACGACGAACCTCATGAAGGAAGAAAAAACCTGGTTTATCGTATACACAGGAACATAAGTTTGAGCACACTACTTCAGGAATTTAAGCAAAATTCTACGACTCAGTAATACAAGAATATACAACTACAAAAATGACCAGAACAATTTTTGTAAATCAATGCACAAACCATATCAATAGATGGGTAGCACTTGCAACTCACAGCCCAAAGCTGCTGTAAGATGGAAATGCTTTATCTCTCTCAATAACATCTCACTTTCCGCTGCACTTGCAACTCACAGCCCAAAGCTGCTGTAAGATGGAAACGCTTTATCTCTCTCAATAACATCTCACTTTTCGCTGCATTTCAATTCGAATTCACAGACCACATTGACCATTGAACAGCAGAAACCGCATACTTATACCCTAACCTACCAAGCAGAATTCTTCAAACACAATATAAAGAAGCAACAAGCAAGAAGTCATATGCCCGTTCCTCAATCCCCGTCTACATACGGAGAAACGAAGCGACCATGTGCTTCCATTTGACAATGAGCACGTGCTCCCTTTGAATTAAGCATCCCACTACCTTAAATTAAGACAGAACAACCGCTGTTCTTGCTTAATCTCAAAGACAACGAACAACCCGAACAGAAAAAAAATATAAATCCAATTACTAAGTTGGCTCATGTGACAATCCCCGATCAAAAATCTCCAGTAACTTCAAAATCAAAACATCAGACTCCACGACCAAAATCGATACAAATTTAAGCAAATTAAATTGATGTATCGGATTGCTTTTAGTTAAACTGCTTGCAATCAAATCAATTCAAACTAAAAAATTGAGAAAAATGGAAATTCAGGAAGCTATGTAATAACTTAATCAAGCTTAGCTGAGCAGCACTCTACCTAATTTTCTCGGTAACCAAACAGAAAACGCAACGAGTGAATCGAGAGACAAATGAACCGACCTCATATAGCCCGAGCAAGATCTGCTGAAGAGAAAAGCCGTTCAGGAGCTGGGAATCACGCGGAAAAGCATTTTCTGCGAATCCAAGCTTTTGGTGCTTATAGGTGTGATCTTGGGGTGCAAATAGCGTGAGAGGAAAGATTAAAAAAATCAAAAAATCAAAAAGCAGTTTCAGTTTAACGGCAAGAATACTATGATTCCTGATAGTTCCGAGGTTCGAGGTTCACGCGTTTTTAGGCGGTTGGCTGCGGGGACTTCGGCCGTTACGATTCGGAGGGCGGTGGAGGTGGTGGTGGTGGAGGAGGCGGAATTTGGCTGGACTCGGGAGGGAAACACAGGGAGAACCGGAGAAGTGAGAAGAAAGAGGGTCTTTTATAGTCTATTTTTAATTATGTGGAGATCTCAATAAAACAATAAATTAGCGTAGATTATATCATTTGTTAAAAAATAAAATTATTAATTTGTAGTGGGAGGAATGTGTAGGACTCTCATGGACTATTGTCGAGTTTAAATTTTCTACATTCAAAATCTTATGTGGCTTTTTTGTGGCCTTTTTATGACGTTTGTTAACTCACTTAAAGCCATTTAGAATTAAAAAAAAATGAAATTAGTGGGAGATATATTTCAAAATTGTTAATTGTGGAAAAGTATCAGAACTATGAGAGAGGTTATATAAAATTTTGAAGGCAAAAGATTTGAACTCTTTTTTATTACTTAACAATTTAATATTAAATAAGGTGTCAATATTATAAACCTTCATATCAAAAAAAAATTTTAAAATTTATAAAAATTCTCACTTCCAAGAGATCCCATTAGCATTTAGCAGTGTAGTGATAAGCAGCCAACTTATTTTCAAAACTTTAATTAGAGTTTTGACCATAATCAGAGTCCTGAGTCTTCAACAGGTAGCCCAGCTTGTACTTATTTAATTTTTTTTATTATATTAGATTTTTCTTTTGTTGCTTTGACGCTTTTGCTTTTCGACTTTTTTCTTGTTTTTAGCTTGATGGTGGGTTTTTCGGTTCTTCGTTGGATTTTTTGAAGAAATTCGTGGGAAGGATGTCAAAGTCAATTACCAAGTGCCCTTCTCTAATTGAATTCCGGCCAAGTATATATTACTACAATTTTAGAGGAAATTTTTAGGAAAAAAAAAAACGTTTGTGCAAATCATTTAAAAATAGTAAACAAATTACTACAAACATTTAAATTATTGTATAATTTTTTTGAGTGAAACTTAGTACAATACTGTTGGTACGAAAAATAATTTGTTATATATCGGTGAAATACTAAAAGCCAAAATAATAACCGAAAACTAAGAAAAAAATTATCTAGATTATGTATATATTATTATGCACAATATCTAGCTAAGTCTATCTTTAAAAGAAAATCTACTATAAATATGCTTACTTTAAGGGTTCATTTCCGCGTTTAAAAAAATTATAAAATGACTTAAAGTACTTTTAATGAAAGTGTTTTTGTGATTTTAAAAGTACTAGAAGAGCATTTTAGAGGAAGCACTAATCATGTGTTTCTTGTATAAAGCACTTCAAATGTTTTATCATGATTCACTTGTATTTTACTAAAGATTTCAAAATCGTTTTTATCAAAAACGATTTCAGTCATTTTAAATGCATTTGTAAGCACAGCAGCCTCAAACCTCTCGTCACGGAAAAGTCTTTGTAATTGACTCCTTTAATTAAAATTTATAGTGGCGATCCACATAAGATAAGAATATAATAGCATTTTGTTTCCACCTTTGTCTTTCCCTCCAATGGTATTCATAATTATTAATTAGAGATTTTTTTTTAAACCAATTCAAAAGATAATAATTAATGAAGGAAATCAGCATTCTTTCGGAGGCTGCCTGCATCGTTGACTATTCATGGATTGACGTACATCGGACGGTAGAGAACATTCAATGAAGCGTGGGAAGCAATCACGGACCATCCCTTTGATTGACTTTGAAGTTTGACCCGGCCAAATAATCAGAGCTGTATGTCCCACGGCTACCCCGCAATTAACGTCGAGGGGGCAGGCGGCCAGTCCGGAAGGGGCCACTTCATCGCCACCGTCGCCGTGCTTACGCGTGGTACCCTAATACTATGTAGGTGGGACCAACAACGTCATGTTCCCAGAACTAGGATCTTCGCTGGATCCCTTCCTTAGGGATCCCACAATCGTGTCCGTTCATCGTATATCGTGCGGTCAGAAATCATTTAAAATTTAAAATTTAAAATTCAAATATAAATATTACCTAACGAAAAATGACCGCACGATATACAATGAACGAATAAGATTACGGAATCCCTAAGATCCCTAAGGAATGGATCCTGCGAGGATCATGTTCCCAAATACATTGGCCAGAATCCACGTCACGCTTGGATCGACATGTCGTATAAACATGTACGCATGTCATCAAAGTTTGCCCAATTGATACTTCCAATAGACGTTTTGGTTTGGTACCAATTTTTTTTTCTTAAAAAAGAGACTAATCGGTAGTTTTGTCACGACAGTCTATCATTTCAGAAAATCAGAAACCGAGTAATATTAATTATGCGGATATAAACAAAGTAATGTGAGAAATACACTGCTATGCTTGCTTGCAAAGTAGATAATTTTAATGGGTCAAAAACAATGTTATGAGAATGTTTACCAGAAAAAAAACAATGTTATGAGAAAAGTCTCATTCTTTGAAATTGAGATAAGGAAAGGGGGAATTTGAGTGGCCACCTATATGATTGTGACATCATTGCCATACATCCTTTCTCAGAATTTATTTGAGGTTGTTCTAGGAATGAAATTAGTACACTAGAAAAAGTGTTAAACTAATCACAAGATAGTTAATAGGAAACATGATGGTTAGGCTACAGTTGGGCATAGTTGAGCCATAAGCTGCACGAAAAAAAACTCGTGTTATGGTTTCATGTACTTGCGTTATGTCTCTCTCATCACATACTTAAAGTAAGTAGCATATACCAACTATTATTACTTCTCTTTGTGTAAAAGAAAAAGCAAATCAAATCTGCCAAACCCAAGCTCTGAGAATGGCTTTGACGTGTTAAGATGTTGGGCAGGTGTGCATCAGTGTTGGGGTCTGGTCTAGTTTTTTTTTTTTTCAACTATTGTTTGGTAAATGGTGACATCTTTTGTCATAAATAAGTCTTGTGTATTCCACTAGGATCCTGAATATTTTTTTATATTTTATACATTTATTTTTACTTTTTACACACTCTTTCAACTTTAGCCACCGGATCGAATGCATTACAATGATTAAGGAACCAAAACTAACAAGGGTGTGTGGAAGGTAAAAAATGATGTGTGAATAACACTACCTTTTACAAATTCAGGGGGTACCAAATTAGAATTTTAAGTGATTATCTAAAAATTTATGTGTATTCAATCAAGATTTTAAATGAGTTTATAACCTTCTAAGTATGTGTATTCAATTAGAAAATAATTTTAAAGGATTTAAAAAAAAATTGTGAATTAGAGAATTGGAGAGATTTCATAGTTTATTTTAGGCATTCTCAAATCTCACATCTCCCCTGAGAATTTGAGGGAATTCACTCAAAGTTTTACATATAATTTTAAAAAATCAATTAAACATCATCAAAATTGATGAATTTATAAATTCATTAAAATCCCTCAAAACTCAATCCCTTTTTACTTTTTTATTTTTTTAAATTCCCCCGGTTTTGGTCAGAATTTAATTTTGTAAAAGCCCAAAAGGCACAGAACAAAGCAGGGCCCAAACACATTAAATCTAACCAATCATTAAAACATGAAATCTTAAACTATTCAATCCTTAAAACTTGCATCCAAACTCGAACCATATGACCAAAACTTTCATTATAATATGTGTGTAACTCCACCTAAAGCACTGCATAATTATAATGGGCAAATTCGATTTCGAAATGACATTATCTGTCATATAACATGAAATCATGTCTGTTATTTTATCCGGTAAGTTTGTAATCTTTATAGACAACTTTACATACTACTGATCTATATATGCATGCGGCTTTCAATAACGCGTTCGACCATCTCCAAAAGAAATACCAAATTAAAATTGATGGCTGATGTCATTTTAATTGAGCACTCTCGATTAAAATGCTCAGAGCATGTCTCAAAGCAGGTTCTCCTGCAGCAACTTGCAAAGATTTTCCAAGTTCATTCAGTTCGACCACGCGCTGCTGGTTTTTCAGCAAGAGGTCTTACAGCTTCAACGAAATCTACCGGTTTATCAGAAACATTGCATGGTCTTCCTGACAGCATCCTTGAGTTGCTGAAGGTTATCCTTCATATGATCGCCTTGCACCCGTATATCTTCATCAATGTCATAAGAAATCTACATAAGCATATTATTCCAGAAAGCTAGCTGTAGAGAAAGCTGTGCAGGTACCATAGCTATATGTTAGATTCTTTAACTGCAAGTAACAGGAAGTCGCTTTCTCACTTTCCAAAAGCTCAATGATAGCGCTCGTGGACCACCAGTCTTTCGTTAGTGCTTCTTGCTCACCCTTGATGTATATGTTGTGTGCGCGCGTGAGCGACTGTAATTGCCCTACTGAACATAAGTCGTGATAAATGAAGCTTCAGTAGGCTGCTCCCGACTCTGCAACTTCAGTAGTCGATCAAACTCACTCTTGAGAAAGGTAACAATCGATTCATTTAATCTGTTCCTTTGTCTTAATTGTATCACAGAAATGTTTTTCTTTCCATTTCACCAAATTTTCTATATACAGACTGTAAATCTCCCCGCCCGCCATAATTCCTTAGAGCTCGTTTAATAACCATTTCAGCTTATTCGAGAGTGGTGGAGACTCTTGAGTTGGTGTTAAAAATGTCCCACATCGGTGGGGATAAAGTCCCACAATGGGTTTAAATATGATTACCCCGCTCTAACTAATACCGAGACTTTTTGTGGTAAAACCTCACACCTGACGGATTGGGCATGTGGTAAAGTTGGAGACAGTATCGATGTCGTTAGAATGGGGCGGCCAGGCGATCCAAAAATCCAACATGGTATCAAAGTCAGGAGACGGGCCCGTACTGCCACGTGAACGGATGGGTCCCCTTTGGCCCCGCGGAAATGGGTGAGCCCGACATGGCTCCACGTAGGCCAAAAGATGCCACGTGCCATTGGCCTAGTGCGAATGGGTGAGCCCCGGCTCGGCTCCACGTGGTTGACGATGTGTGGAACTTCACGTGTGGTTGCCGACGTGTGGAACTTCAATTGTGACCCATAAAAATGGGGTCTCACGTGCGGGGGAGTGTTGGAATCCCAATTGTCCCACATCGGACAGAGGGAGAAGAGAACATGAGTTTAAATAGAATTACCTCATTCTAACTAATACCGAGGCATTTTGTGATAAAACTCCACACCTGAGGATTGAGCAGGTGGTCAAGCGGGGATAGTATCGGTGTTGTTAGAGTGGGCCCTCGGCCCGTCTACCTGAAATTTAAGAGTCGGAGCAAAGCAGATTCCTCTCATCTTTCTGCACCTGCCACCCAGGATTCCTGCTATCTACTCACTTCCCCACACACAACTCACTCCCTACCGTTCAACCCTGGAGTAAAAAAAGGCGTGGTAAAACAGTAGAAATTTTAATTAAAACACGTAAACCATGTGGAAACATAATTACCGACATCGTTAATCCAAATTAGTCTCCCTTACCCCATAACCCCACCCATATGCCCCCCCTAACATTAACCTGTTGAGTTGTTTATTTTTCTGGTACGGTGTCACATGAACTTCGTACGTGATGGAAAAGGTGCTCGTTTGCTTTTTTCCATGCATGAAAAAGATAGATTTTATTGGGATCGAACTTATCCTCCATACCCAAACCACTTCCAAGACGAAATAAGTAGGTTTTGTTATAAACAGAAAGCCAGTAACAGATAGGAAAAAAGCTCGCACAACGTAAGCGCTTTACGTTTTAAAGATTGATAAATCTTAGCTAATCGAACGCATTCCTCTTTCGTTCGTTAAATCAATTGGTTTTCTTACATTTCGTTGAGTAACCATGCACGATTCAATTGGAATTCCGGCCTGCTTCACAGCCGGCACTCCAAGGCCGGCCGACGATCCAACCCCAACCGGCGTGATCAGGTCGGGGCAGAGCGTGTTCATGTCAGTGTACAGCACAAAGATAGCCGGCCAGTGCCGGCTGATCACCGTCACCTGGTGCAAGAATCTGTTACTCCACGGCCTCTCTGTTTCGGTGCATGGCCAAAACAGAGACGAAGAGTACCGGTGCAAAGTTGAGCTCAAGCCGTGGTACTTCTGGCGCAAGCAAGGCTCCAAGCAATTCACGGTGGACGGCAGCGCCGTGGACGTCGTCTGGGACCTCAAGGCCGCCAAATTCAACGGCGAAACGGAGCCACAATCGGACTACTACGTCGCCATTGTCTGCGAAGAGGAGGTGGTTTTGCTCGTTGGCGATCAGAAAAAAGACGCATTCAGAAAAACTGGCTGCCGGCCGTCGCTCATAGAGCCGATTTTGGTTTCGAGGAGGGAGCATTTGTTCGGGAAGAGGAAGTTTTCGACACGATTCAAGTTTCACGAGAAGGAGAATTTCCATGAGATTTTGATCGAGTGCAGCAACGGCTCAGATGGGTCTGATCCGGAGTTGGAGATAAAGATTGATGGGATCCAAGCCGTTCGTGTGAAGCGGCTTCACTGGAAGTTCAGAGGCAATGATTGTGTTGATGTGAACAGAAACAGAGTTGAAGTTTTCTGGGATGTTCATGATTGGCTGTTTTGCTCCGGTCCGAGGCACGGAATGTTCATATTTAAGCCGGTATCGGCGGAGCATACGGCTGAGCCCCCGTCGCTTTCGTCCGTTGACCAATCTTTGACCGAAAAGGTAGGTTCTGGTGTGGGAGACGAGCATAATAACGCAGGTGGGGCATCCTCTGTGTTTTCCTTATTTGTCTATGCGTGGAAGGTGGAATGAGGTGATTAGCGGCATGATTGGATTAAGTTAAGCAAAGTGATTAAGGATAAATGGGGGTGATTAAGGGTCCCCGTTGATGCAGATTAAGAGTGAGATTTCGAGATATGATGTGAATTATGAAGAGGTGGGGCCAAGTGGTTTGGGAGTTTTTGCTACAGATGGAATTGAGTAACATGGAACATGATAGACAAGGACACATTGGATCACTGTCCCATGATCCTCCGAATCCTATTTATCCAATTACCTATTTATGACGTATATTTGGATCATATATTTGTTTTTTTTTTCTTCTTCTTTGTTTTTCTTTTTGTACTTAGTTTTATTATTGGTTTTTTAGTATAATTGTTTCTGATAGTTTGTGTGAGAGTCAAATTCGTTTGTGCGACAGTCGAATTCTTTTCGTGATTATGAGATAACTGTGTTTGTATCACTTAAATTTCATGGTCAGGCAACGTTGGGTAGAGACTTAGTGCCGAGGCGTCTAAGTGGAGTAGATGCGGTTTTTTTTTTAATTTTAGTTAAATTTACTATATAGTACCTCTTTCTTTATAGTAGATAATATCGCTTGTTAAAAAAATGCTTATTTATATTAGGGTTTTTATCACAAATGATCTCTGACATTAATTAAACACATCATTTTGGTCTCTAACATTGAAAATCAATAGAAATGGTCCCTGAGATTGATCAAACACATCACAAATGGTCATTCCGTTAAAAACTCTTTGGGCAATTTTCAAAGCTTCGTAACTCAATCGTTTCTTAACCAAATTCGACCCATAATATATCAAAATGAAGATAGGAAAGTGTAGAACAAGATTATACGTATTTGGAAGCCCAATGGTTGCTGGAGATGGCCGGAAAATAGTCTCCAATGTGACTGGTCTGAGGAAAAACTAGAAAACTCGCCGGAAACTGGGTAAACTTTAAACGTTCATAACTTCTTCAATAATTAACGAAATCGAGTGATTCAAAAACGAAAATCATACTTCTCAACGAGATGAATAGAATGGTATCTTTATTGATGGTTAACTCACCGTAGTTTGGCCGGAAAAAGGCTCGAAATTGGCTAACTCGAAAATGGTTATCCAATTTTGAGCCCTTTTTCGGCCAAACCACGGTGAATTAGAAGTCAATAAAGGTACCATTATCTTTGTATCGTCGAGAAGTATGATTTTCATTTTTGAATCACTCAATTTCGTTGATTATTGAAGAAGTTATGAACGTTTAAAATTTACCCAGTTTCCGACAAGTTTTCAAGTTTTTCCGCGGACCAGTCACATTTGAGGCTATTTTCCGACCATATCTGGCAACCATTGGCCTTCCAAATAGGTATAATCTTGTTCTGCACTTTGCTATCTTCATTTTGATATATTATGGGTTGAATTTGGTTAATAAACGATTGAGTTACGAAGCTTTGAAAATTGCCCACAAAGTTTTTAACGGAATGACCATTTGTGATGTGTTTGATCAATCTTAGGAACCATTTCTGTTGATTTTCAATGTGAGGGACCAAAATGATGTGTTTGATCAATGTCAGGGAATATTTGTGATAAAAACCCTTTATATTAATTATATTGGGTTACAAAAATTACAAAATAGAATGACGAATAAATTATAAAGTACTAGAAAGTATTAAAAACATTTAAAACAAGCATATAATTCATGTACATCTAAGTATTTAACAAGTTTATTACAATTTATTAAAACTAAAATAAATAAATAAATGATCTATTTTCTGTCTTTATAAGAGTCACAACCTAAACGGTACATTTATCCAAAACCTATGGATATAAAGTGATGCTCTTATTGAAGGATCTGACCGTTCAATCTTCTGAAAAGTGCGAGTACCAAAGTGAAAACGAGAAACATATAAAAATCTAGGGTTGGCCCATAACAGCATGCCGATCACGTGACATGCATGTAAACCTCTAAAACGACAGGAACATAAATCATCGGGGGCATGGGATGATGGGCCTCTTTGGTGGCCCATCCACTTTTGTTTGATATTCTTTTGTTTGGCAAAAAAACAAGCCCAATAATACATTCCAAATGAAAAGTCTATTTGGGAAAAAGCAAAAGGCAAAAAACACCCACAGAACACAAGTGCGAGTCTAGTGATTTAGTGGTCCTTTCTAATTGCAACGACAGGCCGTTTTCAAAGGGTTTGGTGGGTCCGAAAAGGAGCCGTTCACAATTTGTTGGAATATCCACTTGTTGGCTGCCTCCGTGAAGTGGGTCCCGTCCCAGTTGATCCGAACCATTGGATCATCGCACGATCTGGCTATCAACGTCTCTCTGCCGTTGATCATTTTCTTGGCCCCGCACTTTGCGTACCGGTCGAAGTTGTATTTGCCACCGTGACCGCAACATGCGATGAGGGGATTCCCGAAACCTACAGATTCAAAATTGTGAATTTTTTTTACTAAGCATCGGTGTATAAAATTCATTACTCAGCTGGACGGCCAAATTTTATATGAAACCCAACAGCAATGTGAGTAATACATTGATGCATCGCATAACTTTTGCTTCCAATCACATAAGCGAAGTGAGGCGTTACCATATTTTTTGGCTTGGGTGATGAGGGTGTACTTTACGGAGTAGACATCCACATAGGTGATTGCAGCCAACGGAAGATCTTTCTTGAGTTGAACCACAACTTCCTTTAATCTTTGATTGAAAAATTTGGCCACCTCATTGATTTGATCTGCACACCCATATTTATTTAGTTGGGCCGGATCAGTGACGAAGCGGACCAAAACATAAGGAAGGCAGCCCAGTGGGCCTGTGTTATGTATCCAAAACGATCTTCCTCCTTTACCATATACATTCTGTAAAAGAATCATATCAAATTGTAAGTAGCGTTAACATCAGCCGCTCACGCGCATATGAACCATTATAATCATTGATAGATTGCAGGTCTCATATGCATTTACTATCAACTCATCTCGTGCGTGTGAGCTACTGACGGTGAGAATATAAAGAAAACATGAAATGAAAACGAAAGGAAGATCAACCTTGATGGCATTTGAGAGCTGGGTGAGTACGTATGGAAGATATGCCTTGACTTGTTCTGCGGTCCAATTGAGTTTGTAGCCAGTGGTGATATCATTTTGGCCAATGTCAAAGGTATATAGGGCTTGAGAAAAGTAGTCTTCCTTCGGCAGCGATTTCTCGAATAATTCACCTATGTCAAAGGTAGATATTCTATATTACGTTAAATATATATTGCTGAATTTAATGGTCAGACGAAGGCTCGAGAAGTAAAAGGAATTCAAGGCTGGTAGAGGAGTAACCAACCTTTTGTGCGATAAATTTGGGATCGTGTGCGGAAGTCGGAGAATTGAAGAAGCTGCACGTCTAATGAGATGGGACTTGGCCCACTTTGGGAAATGGTTGTGTTTGGAGGTATAACGGTTGATCCAGCTGTGGCGAAATTGGCTCCATGGCTGAAGTTTGATCCTATCGAGTCAAGAAATGCACTCAGATGAGGCAACCCCAGGCTTTCCGCTTCCAAACAACAATAGCAAGAAAATAACATCTTAATTAGTATAATTTGGACATGTAAATAAAACTGACTTCATCTGTCGGGTCACAAGTGCGGCGGGGTCTTGATCGTGTTATTTGTAAGACACATTCTACATATAAGATCATTTTTGTTTCATCTTGTTTGATCTCGCACGGTCTCCCTCCATCGTAAAAGTTGCCCTCGTAAATTAAGTAACCACACTGAATATCTTCTTAGGCCACCTCCGACAAGGAGACCCAAACCCAAAAATTGTCACGCAACAACAAGATCTAAACCCAAAGAATTTGGGTTTTGACCCAATGGGGGACCCACCCTCTTTTTCAAAAAACACACCACTTTGATGTGATGGCCAATAATTGAGTTCCGCATGTCCAACGGTTCTGATCAAAATTCTTTTTTTAGGGTAATTTTTGAATTTGATTTAACGGTTCAGATTTTTTTTTCAAATCCCAAGGTAAACACATTTAATGGCTAAAATTTAAATCCAAAACGGTTAAAATAACAAAATAAAATTTTAAAAAAAAAGTACATAATTTTAATGTATATTGAAGTTTGACTGGTTGGTGTGATTTGTTTGGTTTTTGAAATTTTGTCGGAATTTAATTTTTTTTATGTTAAAACATTCGTAAAACTAAATTAAGATAACTTAACTCAAAGTTACAAAAAAAATACTTATTGAAAAAAAATTAAGGTTAAAACCATTCCACGGTAATTAAAACATTTTAGGCCATGAAATTTAAATCGAGATGGTTGGGGAGCATTCACTATCCAAAGACCTAATTTCTGTGTTTTAATAGACGTAAATGTTTGAGTTTGGTCTGTTAGAGTTGCTAATTGAGACAATTGAGATCTATGCATGTGACATTTTCCCATTAATTTTATTGTCCTCAAGTGAAACAAACATTATAGCAAAGGAAAACAGAGAGATTAAAGTTCCTAATTGAGAATCTAATCGTAACATCATAGCTGGCAAACAGAAAGAAGTTGCAGAAGCAGTACCTATGAAATCGATTACAAGACGGCCGTCGGAGAAACGGCCGGACGGGACGTGAAAGTAGGTCTCTCCGTTGGGGTAAGGGGCTTGTCCAAATACTGCAGATAAACCCCCGGTGTCCGAGTTCGAATCTCCGAAATTGAATATGGCCGGAAAAGAGCATGGCCCTGTGCAAATGCCGGGACTCGGAAGCAGTGTTGCCCAAATTACAAGGCCGAAGAGAACATGATGTTTTAAGAAAACAAATTCCATGTGTCGAGTGTATAGAGAGAGAGAGACTCAAGGGGAGAAGTATACACAAGTAGACGGCCTTGTTTTTATAGAGAGACGACGAAAGAGGGTCTTTCTTTACCTGTTTCTTGCTAACTGCATTGACCACTTTGATAGCATGGCCTTGGAAAAAAGAATTTAAAAAGAAAGATAGAGTTGAATATCATTGTACACCACGAACAAGATTACAAACTAGAATATTATTAAACAAACGAGAATGCCAAAACTGCTACAGAATTCCAAGAGACTACATTGTGAATGACTTATTTCTTAAACTAAATTACAAACTATATTTATAGAGAACTAAACCTAAGAAACCCTAACTATGATGGGCTAGGCCCAAATCCTAAACTAACAAGCAAACCCAAATACTAATATTTTCCAACAGATAGTACTTGCGTGTATATACGTTCATTTGTTTGATAGATATTGATTATTAAACGATTTTAATTTCATTGATCTTTTGTACATGTGATCCTTAAATTATGATTAAGAAAATTGATGTTTTCGGTTATGACCAATATCAAAGCATGTACAAAGCACGAGAGATAAGATCTTTTGCTTTAGGCATTAGCTGTTCAAATACTCCACCTACATTGAAGTTTATAAGGTCGAAGTATGAACAATATTGGCTTGACAGTCGACATATTTGCTATTTAAAAAACTACAATTAGCTGCACTAGAGAAAACTACATATTAATCTAAGTAGTACTACGAACCTCGACTACGAACGATTTGGGATCTCGAAGGAAAATCGTATAACTCGTCGTATTGGACGTCCAAGGAGATTGGACTAATTCCACTTTGACGAAGAGTTGTGTTCGGGGGTCTTACGGTTGGGGATAACGTTGCAAAGTTGGCTCCAAGAGTGAAGTTGCTGCCCATTGAATCAAGATATGCACTAAGAAATGGAAATCCGAGGCTTTTAGCTGAAAACAAACCATTCAATCCAACATTAAATATCAGATAATTTTCTCGAGCAATTATTTAGAGGCGTTACTAATCCACGTATTATAATGTAGATCGTTTTTTAGCACATGGCACGACGGAAACTAAAAATAAAATAAAAAATACAGTAAAAAAGTCAATGAACCGTATATTCGTTGAGGTTAAAGTTTAGGTAATAACTACCAGTCCAGTAGTCTACCATACTTCACAAACTGTATGGATGCGAAGATGGAAAATGGAGTGTACCTATGAAATCGATGACAAGGCGGCCATTGCAATAACGACCGGCCGGGCGGTGGAAATAAGATTGGCCATGAGGCGGACCCGCCTGGCCGAAAACTGCAGAGAAGCCACCGATGTTGCAGTTTGAGTCACCGAAGTTGAAAATAGCCGGAAACTTTCATGAAGTCGAGGCCAAAACCAATGATACCGGTGCCAAGCTCGACGTGAGCGACACCAAGATGGTCACAAATAGTATTCTTGAGGAATGTGATTCCATAGGGAAAGCATATACACACAGACTGAAGGAGAAAGCAGATGAAAAAATGAATTTAAAGACTTTGGAGAGACATTAGGTCACCACTTGGTCCTTAATCCAAGCAAAAATAAAGATTAAATAAACAAAAGATTCTGATGACATAAAGTATTTTATTTGAATTTTGGAAAAAAAGATAGCATCAGATCTAAATTCTAATGAGGTTGCTGCTGCTTTCTATGGCAAGCAAATTTCAATGGAGTTGGTGGGTCTGAGAGTGAACCATCTACAATCTGATCGAAGACTCTCTTGTTAGCTGCCTCAGTGAAATGCACACCATCCCAATTCACCCAAAGTGATGGGTCTTGGCATGCCTTTCCCACTAACACATCTTTTCCATGAACCCTAATCTTTCCTCCACATCCAATGTGCTTGTTGAAGTTGTATTTCCCACCATGACCACAACATGCTCTTATCGGTTGCTCGAATCCTGCAACATTTTGTATTACATGTCAGCAAACCATCGAAGAATACAAAACACAACATCATAAACTTGACAAAAGTGGTTTCAATCTAGGAAGGGCTTACCATGCTTTTTTGGTTGGCTAATGAGGGAGTACTTGGCTGAATAAACATCAACATAAGTGATTGCAGCCAATGGTAGTTCTTTTCTTAACTGAACCACAGCTTGTTTCAATCCCCGGTTGAAAAACCGAGCAAGTTTATTGTAAGGCGTGCCGCATCCAGCCTTGTCAAGCTGCGCGGCTGGGATTGGTAAGTGGTCCAATACGTAGGGAAGACAACCAATGGGACCTGTATTGTGTATCCAAAAGTATCTACCTCCTTGACTGTATACAGACTGCGTGAGTACACATAGAAAGCACATCACAACCAAATTAATGACTAATTAAATCCAAATTTAGGCACAGTTTGAATTGGTAATTACCTTAACAATGCTGTTAAACTGGTTTAGCACATCAGGAACATATGCCTTGACTTGGGTAGTGGACATGTTCAAGAACAAACCGGATGTTAAATCATTCTGGCCAATATCAAATGTGTATAAAGCACGAGAGAAATCGTCTGCTTTAGGCATTAGCTGTTCAAAAACTCCACCTGCATTGCAACTGATCTTCTGGATTAGCCTACATTGATGCAAGTTTTCTCAACGAATAAACTGTGTAGATGTGCGTAAGGACATGCTCGGTTTCCTTACGTGCAAATCATAGTTTGCCACATATGCTAAACGCGCAAATGCAACTCGTTATAATACAGAAAGAAAAATATATGTGCACATGTCAAATTGTGACCTCGACTACGAGCGGTTTGGGATCTTGGTTGAAAATCGTAGAACTCATTGTACTGAACGTCCAAGGAGACGGGACTAAACCCGCTCTGGCGAATGGTTGTGTTCTGCGGCCTGATGGTTGAGCCCGCCGTGGCAAAGTTGGCTCCGTGAGTGAAGTTGCTTCCCACAGAATCAAGATATGCGCTAAGATACGGTAATTCGAGGCTGTTAGCTGCAAACAGAGCATTCAATCAAAATATTCTCTTTTTATTATACAATTATATTCTACTTTAAACCTATGAATTTAAGCTTAACCATACAATATGGTCAAAATTTTAATCAGATATCAAACTCAAAACAACTATAAATGTCAACGTTGAGTCGTCGAAGTACCGCTAAACTAGACCCGTAGTACTAATATTTCAGATTCAGTCCAATTACTAATTGTCAGATAATCTGATTTGGTTAGATTCTTTTCCTCTATAAAACCATGTGATGTCATATAAGTTAAAACAGAGGCGGGTTGGCGTTTTTGGTAGTGTATCCACATTCACACGTCACACTTTTTTTTAGAAGGTTAGGCAAAATTAGTTCTTCATCAATAATTTATGTTCGAGTCATCAACCCTCCTTTGAAAAAAAGGACAGTTGCACTCAAAAACCCCCCACATGTCACGATATCAAAGAATAATTGGATTGAAATTACGAAACTCTTAACAACTTTCTTCGAACTTGAAACATATTTTAACATTAAAAACGTTACTTTTGATGCAAGTCACATAAACGTACCGCTATTAAGTTCCTGAGTTGGGACATAATATTTTATTTCACTCTACAGTCATACTAAGCGTCGGTGGAATACTTCTATTCAAATGATCGACAAACAAGTACATGAAATGAATAATTGCAAGACAAACAAAAGAAATGAATAGTTGAATCGATCATCATGGTAAAAAAATGAGGAAGAGAATCCTCTCCGGATACATTTTGTAAGGATTCTAAGGATCTTTATGTTCTAATCGTTCATCGTAGATTATGCGGTCATTTTTCATCAGATGCTATTTGTGATTAATTTTAAATAAAAAAATTAAATAATATCTAACAAGTCTTTTACGTTTTATTAAAAACAATAACACACATAAAAAAATTATCTAGTTTCTATCAAAGTATAACTCGTAACTTAGGAGGTCTTGGCGAGTGTCTAGATATGTTTAAGCGGGACCTTTTAGAATGGAAGAAGATGAAAAATGTAGTAAAGTACCTATAAAATCAATGACGAGACGGCCATCGCAGTAACGGCCGGCGGGGCTGTGGAAGTAGGACTCTCCGTGGGGCAAACGCGCCTGGCCGAAGAGCGCAGACAAGCCGCCTGTGTCGGAGTTTGAGTCGCCGAAGTTGAATATGGCCGGAAATTTGCATGGAGAGGATGAGGCTGCCAAGCTCACTGATAGAAACATTAACATAGCAGTCGCAACTAGTAGTTTTGAGAAATGTGATTCCATACTGTCTGAGGAAACAAAGAAGAAGAGAAAGAAAAGACAATCACTTATCTTGCTGAAATCGGCTTTTGGCTTTTGGAGCCGAATTTGTCGATTTGTATTCGTTTAGTTTCCCTATAACTCACTTTTATCAGTTTTTGACTGGAAGCGCTCTGGCATTTTTCACGAGGAATATTTAAATCTTGCGATAATTTGATATAGATCCAATTTTGTGAGCCATTACTAGAATTAATCCATTACATTGAAATAAGTCCAATAATTGATATTCCACATAAGCTTATTTATAATTTGTACCATATTTATCCCTTAGACTTATAAATTGTAGTAAATATTCAAAATTTCTTAATTATATGATTATTTATGGTTTAACTAATCCCTTAATTGTAGGATTAGTTATAGCAATAAAATCTCAACCCCCAGTCCGTTTCATCCCTCTTTTTTTTTTCCTTCTTCTAAACAATTCCCTTTGTTAGATCATGGAATCAATCCTCCTCTTTCTTCTCTCATCTTTCATGGGTGATATTTTGTGTTCCTCCCTCCAAATTCCTTCATGGCAATTTCAGTTTGTACATATCTTTCACAATTTTTTTACATATTCGTTCAGCAATGCATTATCAATTGCAAGCAATAATATAGTATCATGCATTTATAGTTGCTCTATTATATTTTTGTGCGTATCATAAAGGTAAACTGAAACTTAGTATTTGTTCCTTTTTTTTGTTTAGTATTTGTTCCTTTAATGGAGGTATATAATATCATATTTCTATTCTAATGTTCTGCCATGGAGGTTCAACATTTTTCTTCCTATACAATAGGTAGTTTATTTTTATTTTGTTGGTAGATTATATTTGTTTTGTAGGTATAAAGCATTTTTATTCCTATACAATAGGTAGTTTATTTTTGTTTTGCAGGTAGATTACATCTGTTTTGTTGGTATAAAGTATTTTTCTTCCTATACAATAGGTAGTTACTAAATTATATCGGTTTTGTAGGTAAACATCATCAGGTGGTTACTAGATAATATTTTAGTTTGAGTATTTAAATATTCAAAATAAAAAACTGAATAAATGATACAAAAATTAAAGAATTTAAATATTTTTATCTAAAAGGGCAAAATTGGTATAAAAATATGTAATTGGATAATTGGACTTAGTTCAAAAACTACCTATGTTTTTGGACCTGGATTGCCTTCAACTTTTGGCCCTTTTATGATTAAATATATTAAATCCTAGCCAAATCGACATCCGGACTTCATGGCCCAATGGATAAGGCGCTGGTCTACGAAACCAGAGATTCTGGGTTCGATCCCCAGTGAAGTCGTCCTATTTCTATATTTTACAGTTCAATTTTTTTTGCTCTTCCCTCTTTCATGTACCCAGATCTGTTCAATTAAATATAAAAAACTATGATCAACGTTAATTGAACGATATTTTTTATTGATTTTTTACAGAGTTGATCTTTAAAGATGACCTTAAATTCTGATCAGAGTTCATTCTACAAAATAAATCCTGAAAATGTGTCATCGTCATTGCTTCAAATTTGAATCACTAAATTTCCAATTGATTAGAGATTCAATTTTGTTTGCTCTTCCCTCTTTCAGGTACCTAGATCTGTTCAGTTAAATACAAAAAACCTATGATCAACGTTAATTGAACGATATTTTTGATTGATTTTTTACAGAGTTGAGGTGACCTTAAATTCCAATAAGAGTTCATTCTACAAAATAAATCCCGAAAATGTGTCATCGTCATTGCTTCAAATTTGAATCACTAAATTTCCAATTGATTAGTGATTCAATTTTTTTTTGCTCTTCCATCTTTCGGGTACTCAGATATGTTCAATTAAATACAAAAAAACTATGATCAACGTTAATTGAACGATATTTCTGATTGTTTTTTACAGAGTTGATCTTTAAAGGTGACCTTAAATTCCGATCAGAGTTCATTCCACAAAATAATTCCCGAAAATATGTCATCGTCATTGCTTCAAATTTGAATCACTAAATTTCCAATTGATGAGAGATTCATTTTGTTTGTTTCTTTTTCTGTTGAGCATTCTTTGACGTGCCAATATTACAAGACCGGAATTGCACCATGACTCGAAGCAATGCTACAACGGTACAACCCCAACTGGGATACTTGAAGTTGAATCAAAACTGTGGAGTTTTGTGACATGCTTCGGTGATTGAAACCGGAGGATCAGAGAATGCGCCGTCCATAATGCGGGTGGCTAGCCACTCGTTCGCAGCATCAGAATAGTGCCCTCCATCCCAGTTAATGTGCTGAGAAGGATTGCTACAAGGACCTCCAACTTCAGTGCCATTAACAATAGCTTTCACCCCACAACGGACGGGGACATCACCGTAGCTTCCACAGCATTGAGCTAGAGGATTCGTAAAACCTGCGCATTCCACACAACGGAGAAAAAAGGGTTTAGGGTTTAGGGTCTTGGATACGCCGAAGAAATGAAGTATAGAGACACTAGCTAAATGCATGAAGAGGGAAAAGACTTACCATACTTCTCCGCTTCACTGATAAGTGTGTATTTTGCTACATAGATATCGACGTAAGTAAGAACTGCTTCTGAAAGTTTGGCTCTTAGTTTAAGCACTCTCTCCTTGAGCTGCCTGTTAAATTCTTGACACACCTCATTGTACCGCTTCAAGCAACCGTTTTGATCCAGGTCGCCGGGTTCTGCCATCTTATACGCAAGAGTTGAAGGCAAGCACCCGAGCGGACCTGTGTTGTGAATCCAAAAAACTCTTGCCCCTTGTTGGTAGAGTTGCTGCACATATTAAACAATTTGTTTATGGAGCCATCGGGATTTTGGGCATTTCATGTGACAACTATGACGGAAAAAAATCTGGAGAGAAATTGTTTCTGACTTCGTGTTAATAAAGTTAACCCGACAATAGTGATTCATGAAATGAATAAGAAGAAGATCTAAACTGGTTACCTCGATTGTCATGGCTAACTGCGCTGTTATGCTGGAGACGTTTTCCAGCAGCTGGTCTGCCGTCTTCCAGCTTAACCCGGCACTAAGATCGTTTTGTCCAATGTCTAAAGTGTACAAGGCCTTGGAGAAGTCCTCTGCTCTTGGGAGGCCGGCCTTGACGTATGACCTTTCATCTGAAAACCAATCCGTCATTCAGTGCAACTGCAGCATAATGAACAAACATTATTCAAGTAGCAAACGTATATCCTTACCTCGAGGGAAAAGCTCATTTACACGTGCTTTGAACTGCGCAAATTGCGAAAGCTGTACTTTAAGAGAGATGGGGCTATATCCATCTCCAAACGTCCTGACATCTAGTGGCTGAATCGTAGATGCTCCAATCGCGAAATTCGCTCCACAATGGAAGTTTGCTCCAATAGAATTCAGATAAGCACTTAAAAATGGAAACCCCAACTTTTGAGCTGCAAAAGAAACGCAAATAAAAGTCTGTAAGTAGCCTTAAATTTGAAGACGATGTAATGACAACAGTTGATGCTCTAACCTATAAAATCGATGATGATACGCCCGTCTGAGAACCTGCCAGAAGGTTTATTAAAGAAAGTATAGCCAAAGGGAGAAGGAAGCCGATAAAATGTTGCTGAGAAGCTACCAGTGTCCGAATTTGAATCCCCAAAGTTATACATTGCCGGGAATTGACAAGCACTGCACGATTTCTTCTGTGGTACAAGGCCGAAGAAAGTTGAAAGAGCAGCAACTAAAACAACTCCAACCGCCACTGCTTCCACACTCTTCTTCAGTCCCCATGGTCCTCTCCACCAAGTGCCGATAGAAATAAACCTCGCACGGTCCATAAGAACTTTGTACTTCGTGAAATCGATAGAATAGCCTTATAGATTTGAAGGTCAACGGGCAGGCAAGTATCATAATCTGGAAACAAAATTTTATGAAATAAAATATGCATTGTGATATCATCACAAATATTATTGGCTTTCATTTGTTTGGTGTCCACATCGGTTGTTTAAATTTATTCAAGAACAAAACAAAGTTGGATCCTTAATTTAAACACTCTCTCACCCCAATAATTTAGTACAATATTAAAGCCGTACCAAACTTATACCATAAATTATCCGCTTGAAGTTGAATCAGAACTGTGGAGGATTGCGACATGCTTCAGCGATTGAGACTGGAGAGTCGGAGATTGGTTGGCTATCAAGTCGTTTGCAGCATCGGAACCCCATCCCATCTCAACTTCAGTGCCGTTAACAATCGCTTTCCTCCCACAATGGATATGGTAATCGCCGTAGCTTCCACAGCATTGAGCTAGAGGACTAGTAAAACCTGAAACTCCAGACGCCAGG
Organism: Heteromeles arbutifolia; assembly: GCA_024362995.1. Taxonomy (NCBI): domain Eukaryota; kingdom Viridiplantae; phylum Streptophyta; class Magnoliopsida; order Rosales; family Rosaceae; genus Heteromeles; species Heteromeles arbutifolia. The sequence continues at coordinate 31,407,900 of JANCRC010000006.1, forward strand.
TATAAGGGTTTTGGACAGGCTAAAGAAACTAAGTATAGAAAACTAGCTACGACGGATGAAGCGTTAGAAACTTACCGTACTTCTCTGCTTCATTGATTAGTTTGTACTGGCACCGATGCCCGCGCGATGCTGCGGGTCATCAACAGTGACATCATTTTTTCAGTAGGACTCGACATTTTAATTACATAATAGAAAATGATAAAAGACATAAATTGTAAAAAAGAAGTTGATCATAGTAACTCTTCACAAAAACCTACTTGGCAATGATGGAAAATTGGTGAAAATAGAAACCGTCAACAAAGAAATGCAGAAACAAATTAGTAACCTAATTATAGCCCCAGGATGAATTATGTTAATTTGTTTAAGAGAACAAATGTAATTTTGCACATTGCATATATGTAGATTAAGGGGAGTGGTAACATACCTTGTAATTTGTACAAATTGGATACTTGCAATATCTACAATGACATAATTTCTGGCAAAACATTGGAAAAATCATATTAATATTTGTAATTAGTTGATAGCGTAATTACATGATAGAAAATAGAGAATAATGAAGAACGAAAAACCTTTCTTTCCGTAAAAATGGAAGTAGTAATAACAACATTAGTTCTAGATATATTTGAAGTGTTGAATATAGGAGCATCCTTATTAGCTATTCGATTATACCTTGTCAAAGACAAACAACCAATTTTCCGCACCATTTTTCTAGAGTTTCATAGTTGGCATATATAGTCTGGACCTACGTAAGAAATCTCTCTACTTCTTTGAGATAGTTTGGAGCAATCTGTTGTTCCCATGAGACACCTTTGGTTAATATCTCAATGTCAAATCATCAGGAAATCCAGGAATAAGACATTGGTGCAAAGATTCTCTATATTCCAAAAGATTGTTAAATAAAACCAACCAAATACTCGAAACCAAAAAAGAGAAAAATTACATGCGTATAGAGCTATAGATAAGATAAAATTCAGTTCTTTGCGAAACGGAAAAAAAAAATTAAATAAAAATAAAACCCAACGAAATAAAAGATGAGTATATGCAGTAATAGTCATGTAAGAGTGAGTTCATCAGCTGAAAAAAAAAAATTCTTATTAGTCATTTGTTGTTAACCAGTAAAGTTTTTCAATTACATCACCTGCAGATATTGGTATTGATATGATTTCTTTGACACATCCATGTACTTTTTATGAGGAAGTAGGTTTATGACCAAATTTTGTTTTTTGAATGGTATGAAATTGAACAAACCTTCTAAATTCCTCAATTTTCATTTTGCAGTGGCTATTTGTAATAAAAGTTGAAAGTGATTTAGGAGCATTTTGTACATGGAATATAACAGGAACTTACAGAGGTTTGTAACTTATATATAGATATATATATATATATATATATAATAATGTTAGTTATTGCTGCTATTACTTGTTAAAAATTTGTTCATTACTAACTGGATCATTAAGATGTTCTTAGTGTTCTCCTTAGAATTTGGTATCGTGAGGCTTATTGCTGGAGTAATGGGGTAAGAAGCGGAGGTTGCAAAATTTATTGGATTGTGTAGCTGTAACAATGCTACTCTTTTTAATAAGAAAGATAATTTCATTAAAAAGAATAGATCAATACAGGGGCAAAGTTGCCCACAAATCTATCTAGAATATGCTAATCAACAAAAGTATATGTGGCAGTCAGACGTTTATGCTAAGAATACATTAGCAACTCTTAAATCGGTTACAGAAAAACAAAAACCAAAAAAACAAAAAAAAAAACCAGCAGCATCAACAGCCTTTTTGCATACATTAACATTTTTGTCAATCAATTTACATGATAGGAATCGTAAATTGGCAGCATGGCAAAAGGGGATCACCAAAAATCTCGACAATTACCTGAAACTACCATTCCACTTCTTTTCAATTGTGAAGCATATATGTATTCACTATCAAATGCTTATATACATGATCGAACCTATAAAAAAAACATCGTTGGAAAATCGTAAACTAAGAGGAATGACTTACATTCTTGTCTCTGTACTACATGCAATGAATGTATAGCTTGGATACCAGACTTGCTCCTAGCTTGAGATGTTTCCAAAGAAGGAAAATTTAACATTATTTTGCAATAAATTGCAGAGAGTGCCTTGCACAGCTCTCCATGTTGCAGAAGAAAATAAAAACAGTGAACCAGTGATGCACGATGATAAAATCATGGGACAAAATCAAAAGGTAATATCTAGAGAACCCGTGGTGACACTATTGATCTATAGTGTGCAGACTGAATTGCCCTTCAATTCTTATCAATCACAAACAAAAATCTTTTAAACGACAACCGTACAGGAAATGCAGCTGATACATCATAGACAACTACACATGCATGAATATTCAATCAGTACCCGTATCCAAAACTGTACATGCATGAATATTTTTCCATTCCAGCTAGTACATCACAGACAACCATACAGGAAATATAGAGATGAAAAAAGAAAGCTGATTCCAGTAGATCATGCAAAAAGTACTACGGCACACCACAAATTGGCCAAAAAAACATATAAGATCAAGAGAATTTGAATTTGCAAAGAACATTGACATCCTGATAAAACAAAACATACAAATAGAATTAATATTACCAGCCGAATCAAGATTACAAACCAGAGACATTAGCAATATCATTTATGACCAAAATGAAGTTGGTTTTTAGTCTACAAAAGTTCCACCCGGAGAACATAAGCATGATATAGAAAGACAGAAATCCACATGCCATTTGGTTTTTTCCGAACCAACGAAAAAGCCAAATATAAGATAATGGAACCAATTAAATCGCTTTCCCAATAAAGGAGAACATAAGCATGACATAGAAAGATCCAAAGGCACATTTAATTTGGTTTCTTCAAAACCAGCGAAAAGGACCCTTAAATCAGATTGAATTCAACAAAATCCTAACACAATGAAGCTCCATTTAAAAACCCATCACTGATAAAAATTATCTTCCTAGGTATGAATGAAGCTACTGACCTTAGCCGGACATGTCGTGTTCAAAAGTGGAAGAATTTGAGATGCGACTAAGGTGGAAAATGGGCAGTGTTGCGGAGATAGAAAGCAAAACCAAATTAATCGAAAACAGATCTTCCAATTTTCAGTACTACTAAAGTTCACTGTTTTAATAAACATTCTTGCTTCTACTATGTGTGTTAATGTTAATATTAAAAAATGATTCAAGTTAAAACCTGCAACATAACTATTTGTTTAATTAGAACATGAATCAAAGCTAACAGTTGCGATTCATGTTTGGATACTTCACCTTGGCGAAGGTCCCTTCGCCAATCGTCCTCCCAACCTCATACTTTCCCACTTTCCTCACCACCATCTCCCAACCTCGTACTCATCATTCATGTTATGTGAAAAGCCCATTCTAACTTCTGCAGTAAGTCACAAAAAAAAAATGAAAAAAATAATATTAGACAAAAAAGTTGGTGAGAATAAAAAAGAACCAATTGGAGAGATGAATAACCATTCTAACCAATCAGGAAAAGATACTTTTAAATCCAAGAAAAAAAAATTGAGAGAAGTTTGAAAAAAAAAAAAAGAGAACATTATTTCAATCATTTTCCAGTCTTTCAATTGAGAAAATATTACTAAAAATCGCTACTTTCTCAGAAAACTACAACAATTTTACAAATTTCATCACCTAGCACAATAAAGACACGATAATTTTTTTTTATTTAAAAAATTCCCACAGATTCAACTTTCACACTATAGAAAACACAACTTTCATAGTATTAAAAAAAATATTCTTACAGAAAAGGCTCAAATGAAAAAATCGAAATTTTTTAACTTGAGCGTGCTTCTGGGTTATGGAGAACTTGGGGAAGCACTTCCAAGTGTTTCTCAGGTTGTTTTTAATAAAAATATAAACTTGTTCATAATAAAAGCACTTCTAGCAAAAGTGTTTCCTAGAGAAACAGTTTTCCAAACGGGCTCCAAACAACAATATGAGAGAGATAGCGAGAGAGAGAGAGAGAGAGAGAGAGAGAGAGATCATACACAGAAGCAAATTCATGAGGAGTTTTGAGAGAAGGCTCAGGGTACTTTTCCTCAATGATCCCAACAATGACATCAGAATCCGCCACCCATTTGTCATCACACTTCACCACATGCACCTTCCCCTCTAGATTCACTTCCGTAAACCTACAAATCACCAACAAAAACCCCAAACCCAATTCCTCAGACACTCCAAAAAAACACATCAAAATCCATTAAAATTACAAAAATCACATATTTCCATCTATGCCTGCATGTATTTTCGGGATCAAAAATTCAAAACAAAGTAAAATACCAATGGGTTTGTCGTTGAGATTGATTAAGTGCAATTTGTAGGGCACTTTCTTCTTCTCCAAGGTCAGAAGAACCCTTTGGCTGAAAGGGCCTGTCAGAAATGAAAGATGGAAATTTTTACCAAATTAGTAAAATCTGATCAAACCCTAGAAAGGAAATCGAGGGAAATAGAGAGAAATGTGAACGTACAGTCGTCGAGAAGATGAGGGGCGCCAAAGGCGGCCTTGACAGTGACCTCGAGAGCCATCTAAGAGCAAAGGAGAGCGAGAGAGTGAGAGAGAGTAGAAGATGAAACTGAAAGGAGTGAGAGAGAGTAGAAGATGAAACTGAAAGGTAATGGGGCTTATCGAAAGCTCAATAATTCGGAAAATCTCAAAGATTAAATCTGAGATGGGTAAAATGAAAAAAAAATACCTGGATGTTTTGTTGGAGAAGGCGAGTTGAAGAGTCTATGAACAGATTGATTGAAAGCACAGATATCACAGAGAAACAGAGAAGAAAGAACGAGCAAAACGAAAATAGCAAAGCCGAAATTAGGAAAGGCAACGAAGGAACAAAACCCTAACTCGTTAAGAAGACTCTCGAAGTCGAGAGAATAAGGATGATCGACACGTGGAAAACAGGGGCAAAAACGTCTCTCCATCGCACGAAGCAAGCAAGACAAATGGAAAGAAAACAGAGAAGCCAGGGCATTTCCGTCCGGACACTGGTGATGAACAGTGCCGGGGAAACTCACGTTTAGTATATATGATTTCGCTGTGTAAATATCGACTTAAGTGAGAACTACCTCGGAAAATTGGGTCCTCATGTTGACCACTCTGTCTTTTGAGCTGCCGGTTAAATTCTTGAGCAACCTCATTGCGAGGTTTCAAGCACCGTCCAGGTCCCCGGGGTCCGGCAGTTTATATGCAAGAGCAGCCGTGGGGACCTGTGTTGTGAATCCAAAGAACTCTTGCTCCTTGTTGGTAGAGTCGCTGCAAGACTACCAATATCACTATTTTGTTCAAGATTGTAATCTCTTTAAGAACATTTACAAGTTCATGCGAAAATGCAACATTGTAGCTGTTTTCATGGTTAACAATTTTCTACACAAAGAAATTACAGGTCACGCCCGAAGCACTAGTCATTGATGAAATGAACGTAGCCATATCCGAGACCATAAGACTTCAAGGCTTACCAAAGAATGTATTGCGGTAGGGAGAAGGAAGTCGAAAGAATGTAGCTGATAAATCATCCGTGTTGGAATTAGAATCGCCAAAGTTAAACCTTGCCGGGACTCGGCAACCATTACTTGATGTGTTTTGTGGACTTGGCAACCACTCCAACTGCCACTGCCTCCACCCTTCACTCCCCATGGCCCTCTCCACCACCTATTGGTAGAACCAAACCTTGCACGGTGACACGGTCCATTTGAACCTCCTCCTACTGCTCTCTCTCACTCCCTTTTCACCAAACAAGGGAATAAACGGCCTCTTTGGGATTGCTTCTGAAACGGTTAAAAATGTTTTCAGACAATCAAAAGCGCTTCTAACACTGTAAATAAAAGTGTTTCAAAGTTGCGAAAGCATAAGGATTTTGACATGATACCAAATGAAAGCACTTTTAGCAAGACTGCTAATGACACGGAAAAAAGATGAAAGTGAAACTTTACGTAACTTGAAAGTTAGGTGATGGAGCTGTATGGTTGTGTTCGTCTGCACTAGTTGTGCTTCTTGTGGTTCATTTGTTGAAGAAAACAAACTGATTTGGGGCTTCCTAGTTCCTACAATCCTTAAATTTAGGTTAAATGGACCGCAGGTAGCGGAATGTGAAAAATAAACATTAAAAAATAAAAATAAAAAATGTATGCATAGCGATATCATTCATTCATCATCATCATAAACGGACCAGGATCCTCTCCAGAACAACTTCTCCATCATAAACAAAACCGTAGTCAGAATCGGGAGTACTGCTGGTCAAACATCCAACAAATCAGACTGCGCCACATCGGTTTTTTGAAATTATTTAAGCCTACCACAACTGATTCTCCTCCAACACAGCCACAGGAGTTTCTTCTTATCAAATTTATGGAATCTTCATTGGATTTCAATGTCACTGAATGGAGAAGAACCTCCTTGAGACGCCATGGTGACGGTGTCCCAAGAAAAGTTTAAACATAGGCTCCGGATACCGCTTCCACGGCATCCCTTGTATAGTCAACACAGAAAACTTGGCTTTACTTTGGCTTATAAGCTAAAAGTACAAAACAAGTTTAAACACAAATCAATGAGAGACTTCAGATGGAATTTGGATCGAGGATTTATCCCGTAGGATTCACAGAGTTAAGCATTCGCGCAACAAAAATTGAGAAAATTGAGTTCCGCAACGAGGTCATGCACAAAAGAACCAAAATATCTGTATAATTCCCAGACGATTGTCACAAAAATAGACTAGTGAGTCCCATAGTGTTAGTAAAATTGGATCCTAAGAACAATACAGGCTCCTTCACATAAAAAAACAGACACCAAAGAAAACGGAAAACTGCAATTTTACATAGTTTCACGATGTAACAATAGATGGTCAACGCAAGAGTTTTCCCAGTGCCGGTAATCAATAATGCTTGCTCCATTTCCCAGAGCAAAATGAAGAAAACAAAAAGAGTGAGGCAAAATATTATTTGGTCCTGTTTGTCAGAAGCGCAATTCAACGAATCCATAGAAACGGTGCAGTTGTTCACCATCTTTCTCTTGACCTTGCCCTGCCAAATAAACAACCACCAAACGTCATATGCATTTTGAGGCATTCATAGACAAACATTTAGCTCTGAAAGTACATATTATGATGACTACACAGGCGTAAATCGTCGAGAATGGATTGTTACGTCATTTAAAATGCTATTTTGAGATGTCCCAATTCTTTAATAATCAAATGGTCATTCTTTGAAAGTTTTTGATCCAATTTTAAACTTTTTCCTACAACTATTAATCAACTTTTTCCCAATGCATTCTTTGAGAGTTCCGGGATCAGGCAGCATATTGAAAAAATTTCTTTCCTAAGCATAACAGATCAAGTTACTTCTTAAACAGCTTAACTTTCTCCATAAGACTGTAAACAGGAAAGCGCAGAAGCACATTATTCTCACCTGCCCATGTCTCTGCTCCCCAGAAATCCTCCTCTTTCCCTGCCACCATGGAATGACCTTCTGTCATCAAAAGGCCTAGCCCACAGATCTCCTTTGCCTTGCAAGGGAGACCTATCTACGTATTCCACGCTTCTAGAATCTTCAAATGACCCGGAATAAGACGGCGTCCTCTCATGAAAGTTACCAGCCCTCCCTGCTGAAGACCCAGGCCTTCCTGCCCCAGACCCAGGCCTACCAGCCCCAGACCCTGGCCTATCGATGGCCTTCTGCCCAAAGCGAACTTTGTCATCAAATTCTCGGATCAATGCCTCCAATTCCCTTTCCTTCTGTAGTACTATATCGAGTAGACTTGGCCGGTCACCACCAGACTCTTGCACAGTTTCACTGTTCACTTTATCCGTAGATTCTTTCTCGAGTTCCTTCTTTAGATGATCTATTTCTTCCTTCAATATCTTTTCCTCCTCTGTTTCAGGTCTGCAACAAAAGGCTTAAGAGGTCCATTAAACAGGACAACCACAGGTTACATATAACCACGACAAGAAAATTGAAAATAAATAGTTTGCCTACTGCTTATGAGGCAAACTACTTGAGTTTATTGATAAGGTTTCATCTGCCTACGGCATTTTGCAATGCTAAATTACTGCCAAGTGGAAAAGTTAATCCAGTGAATAATATATTTGACCAATTAAAATGAAATTCTAATAATTTCCACGTAGGTGCAATCAGGTTTGAATATTTATAAAAGCAAACAAAATTGGTATATTGTGATTAGATCAGACTCATTCAGCAAAGAAAAGTCACCAGGCTGTTTCAGCATAACATCCAGCAAAGAAAAAGACATGGTCTTCTGCAATGTCTCTGACTGCCTAGTTGTCTGCAATGAATATCTACTTCATCGGGGAGGGGAAGAAAAACAGTTTATGTGAACTCTTTTCTCCCCCACACCACAAACACACAACAATAGGACAAGAATGTCCCAAAGAGGAGGTACTAACCCAAACATAATCTACTTGTTTCAACTATACACTAGTCTACTCATTTCTATAGACACTTTTCAATCGAAACATAAACTCAATACACATAACCCAAAGGTGACAAACGGCACTAACCCATCTAGCTTCTTTGCATGCACTTGTAGTTGTTGGGAATAATTCCAGCAGTATGTATTCTCCTGATTATTAACTAGTAAGACAACTTATGGCAAATACGTAGGGACTAACATGAAGAAATGAAGAAGCCATGCAAGTAACAAATGAAGTCGAGCAATAAAAAAAAAGAGTTTGAAGCGCTACTTGAAGGAAAAACAAACTATTGCTTAACATGGCGAACATTCGAATTTCAATACAGGATCTCACGGGGGCATGCTTAGAACAGTCCTCATGACAAATCATGACATAGCATTTTGCTTTTAGTGTTAGCAAAGCACTAATGACTTAAAAGGTTCCCCATTCCACTTGAAGAAAGTAGACAGATAAATTTCTCCTAAAACTATACATGACTAATATTCTAAGCATTAGCAACTGGGCAATTCTTAATAGCAAAAAAACCATCAACCAACCATTACCATACATATTGAAACCATTACTTAGCTGAATGCACTACCTACAAAATTGACAAAATAGAAATCAAAACCAACCTGTCAATACCCTGATGCTCCAGCTCGAGATCAATCTTCCGCCAATCCTTACCCCGCTCCTCCAGCAAAACCTCCCTTGGCTTGGCATCACCAAAGGGGTTTACTTTCGGCCGCGGCTTCACCATATTATTACTTGCATGCAGCGCAGGCCCTTCAGACCGGCTTGACTGAGCACTCGAAGGCCTGCTTGAGTGGGCACTCGTCGGCCTACTCGTCTTCTTGGCTTCAATTTCCGACTCCAGCTTCTTCCAATCCAACCCTTTCTCAGCCAAAATCTCCTCCCTAGGTCGAGCTGCTCCGAAGGGGTTCGGCTTATTGGTCTTCACAACCTGCGATGGCTCATTCACGCCGGACTCGGCTTTTGGAGGATCCAAAACCAATTTGGGTCGCTCTCTCTCAACTCTGTCGACCTCGCGTCCGCCTCTCGCCCAGCGATCCGGTTCCGGACCCGAATGAAATTCAGACCCAAATGGGGATGACCTAGAAGGAGCAGGCTTCTTCCCAACAGCCCAGTTATCAACCTCGTCTGCCCTAGACCAAGCTGGGCCGCCCATACCACCACCCCCACCCCCAGCACTACCAAGCGAGCTATAACGGTTCTGCCTACCGGAATCTACAGAAGGAAGAGACTTTTTAGTCATTGCCCAATTGTCAACCTCGTCCGCCCTTGACGGTTGATCTAAATCAGAAACCCTAGAAGGCGGGCCCCTCCTGTCGTCGTCGAATCCACCGTAGGATCTTCTTCCAGCACCACCCCACGACCCGTCCCCGCCCTCTCTGTCCCCGCCCCGACCCGGATTCGTACCAGAGCGACCGTAGGAGGGAAACCCGCCACCGAGGCGACCGTACTGCATTTCTTCGGCAGAGCGCTCCTTGGGGCCGGTAGGGAGGCCCATCATCTCGTCGGGAGTGAGGCCGACACGATTAGAGGCGGGGGTGCCGGAGGCGTTGTAGAATTCAGAGAGGCTCATCTTCTTCTTCTTGGGCTTGGCGCTGACGGCTTCCTTTAGGCTGGGGAAGCTCTGGGACTCGGCCTTGGCGGCCGCCTCCTCGGCCTCTTCTCGCTCAGCCTCGGCGGCCCAGTTGCCGACAGTACCCCACGGGTTGGCCATCTTCGACGGTTTGCGAGATCTGTGAACGCAGTTCGAAATGAAAGGGAGAAAAATGACCAGGAAAATTTGAAAAAAAAATGGAACGAGACGAAGGCGAAAATAAAATAAAAAGTGGTTTTATTTAAAATAATAATAATTAATTAATAAAAAGAAACTAGAAAGTGAGATGCGAGCTGGGGCTCCGTTATTGCAGCCGGAGCTCCGAGAACATGCGAAGAAGAGGGAAGAGCAAGGAGAGTGGGCGCGTGAGCATTTGTGCGTGGGAAATACAACTCACCAGCTAATCAGCTACGTGGTCTTTCCTGAGGCGGTCTGATTGTGAAAGTGGGCCCGCAAGGTCGAACTGTGAACCGTTGATTTTGTGGGCCCCGAGTAAGTCGTGGGCCTCATGCAAGTTGGAGCGTTGGGGTGTTTGCGTGGCTTGTTGGGTTTTGTGGAGTGTTTGTGTCGCCCACCTTGAGAATCCCGCTGACTTAACTTCTTGGTAGTTGACGGTTCTGATGCTCTTTACACACTGCACCTTTTTTCTGAAAAAAAAAAATTAAAAAACCCATCTATTTTCAAAAATTCAATGAGAGTTTTTCTCTTTTTTTGTTTTATTATTATTTTTTTTTCAAACGATAGATTTATTTGATTAAATAATAGATTTATGAGTTTACTATAGGTTTTGGGCAATTTGTCATGAGAAAGCAGATTGTATAGTATGTTTCCTGAGAATTTTTCATTGTACATGCATGGAGAGTAAATATTTTGTAGTATTTTTTAATTAAATAGTGTTATTCACACATCTTTTTATATTTTTCACACCTTTTTTATTTTTTTGTCGGCGAATCAAACGAATTAAGAAATTTCAACGGCCAAAAATTAACAAGGGTGTGGAAGGTGAAAAAAGTGGTTTTTTTTTTTGTTGAAATTTTTTATTATTATTAAAGGGAACGGGAGGGATTCGATAATATTACAAGGATTTAGGGGATGAGGAGTTTCGAATCCGGAATGCATGGGTGAAATCCAATAAAATATTATACCACATGCAAAACAAACAAAAAAACAGAAGGAAAAAAAAAATTAGGGTAAATTACAAAAAACTATCTCAAATATTGGTGTCACGACACTTTCATACCTCATCTTTTGAAGTTGACAATGTCATACCTCATCTTACGAATTTGTGCCAATGTTATACCTTCCGTTAATTGGCCGTGAATTTTTCAGTTAAATGCTGACGTGGCTTGATTCGGGACCCATTTTTTATTAAAAAATAAAAAAATCATTTAATATTTTTTTAAATATTAAAATAATAAAAAAAGTTATTTAAAAAAAAAAAAAAAAAACCAAAACAGCCGTCCCCTCCCCCCCCCTTCTCTCTCTTCTCCCCATCTCCATCTTTCTTTCCCCTACAACTGCAACCCAGAAAAAAGAAGAGAGAAAAAAAAAAAAAAAAAAACCAATTTGTCTTCCCCCTCCGCACCTAACCTCCCCACCTTCGCACCCACTACCTGAAACCCAAAAAAAACCAGATCCCAGCGGAATCGGGAAACCTTCGGCATGCCGATTTCAAAGTTGAGAACCTGGGTGCAGAGAAAATTGGAGGAATGGGTGTGGAGGGAAGAGGGTGAGGGGGGGAGACAGACGAACTGGGTTTCCTTTTTTTTTTTTCTTTTTTTTTTTCCTCTCTTCTTCTTCTTCTGCAGGTGGGGTGGGGCGGACAAACTGGGTGTTCTCTTTGTCTTCTTCTTCTTCTTCTTCAGGTTGGGTGGGTAGGAGTGGGGGTGGGGGCGGGGCAGGGTGGACGAACTGGGTGTTTCCTTTTTTTTTTCTTTTTTTTTTTCTTTCTTCTTCTTCTTCTTCCTCTCTTCCTCCTTCTTCTTCCTTTTTCTTCTTATTTTTGGGTTGGGTTGCAGGAAGATGGGGAGAGAAGGGGGAGGAACGAACTGAACTGAGGGTTTTTTTTATTTTTTTTATTTTTTATTTTTTTAATATTTAAATAATTTTAAATAATTTTTTTTTAATAATAAATTATTAATTTTTAATAAAAAATGGGTCCCGAATCAAGCCACGTCAGCATTTAACTGAAAAATTCACGGCCAATTAACGGAAGGTATAACATTGGCACAAATTCGTAAGATGAGGTATGACATTGTCAACTTTAAAAGATGAGGTATGAAAGTGTCGTGACACCATAGTTGAGGTAGTTTTTTGTCATTTACCCAAAAAATTAACATACTCATTTCTTATTGGTAATACATCATTTAATTGTAAAATTAATTTACCTGACATTACTCGATTGAATTCAATTGCTTTACAAGTGGAAATGGAAAGCTATCTTGGTGTGCGGGTGAAAGGGGAATGAAAAAAAATGAAAACTAATTAAAATAGCTTGAAAACTTTGAGTTTTAACGATAAGAACAAAATAAAGGGTAAAGTGAATAGTACCAGGATTGACTTTTTAGTATAAAAATGTGATTTTTCGTTAAAGTGAACAGTATCGGAAACTTTTTGTTAAAGTTTCCATGAAAAAAATATTGGCAAGGACAAATATGTCATCGTATCTAAATTTTGGAATCAGTGGTGTGACAGCCCGTCCCGGAAAATATTGATTTTATAATTTATTAAGTGATTTTACGAAAATGTCCTTGAGGCACGCGCATTGTTCGAGGTTAATCGTTGTGTCGTGCCATCTAAGATTTGTTTTCTTGACATATCCTCGTAGTACTCGTCACTACGGACGCGTGGGCGCAAGTGGTTCGTGATTTGGAGTTATAACGAAAAAGATATTAAAGTTTGAAGTTTGGGCATTTTGGGAATTATAAGAATAAAATATGGAAATTCTTTTATGGAAATGGATGGCCCAGATTTAATGAGGAATAAATGGATGGCTGGGATTAATAGGAAAAATGATATGAGTTTATGTATGTGTGTGTGTGTGTGTTTGTGGCTGACTGGAAGAGGAAAGAAGAAGAGAGGATTGGGCAAAATCTGCCCAACCAGAGGAAGAAGAAGAGAGCTTCAGGAGAGAAGGGAGAGAGACTGACGAATGGGGAGAGGAGAGAGAAAGAAGCCCAGCCAATCGGAACAGGGGAAAGGAGGAAAGAAGGGAGAGTGCGGCGCGGGGGATCGGCCGAATCCCCTTAACCCGTTTTCGGACCCAGTCGGCACCCGTGTCCATGTTCGTCGATTTCCACTCGTTTTTCCGGCGAATTGATTCAACAAACCTCATGGGAAACACTCTAGGACCCTTCCTCTACCCATTCCACCTCAAATTTGGAGAGATTTGGTTGTAAAAATGGAAGAAACCGTGCAAAAAGGGGCGCACGGGTTGGGTTCATTTCCGCCACGATGTGAAGCAATTTCTTCCAATCACCACCACACATGGCATCCTCTTGAGGCCTAGAACAAAGCCCAAGCAGTGGTTGAGGCGTTGGAACAAGTTTGGAGGTCGAATTGGAGCACACCAAACCTAGGGTTCCGACGGGTTTTGTTGGAATTGGAGGCTTTTCCGACTGAATTGGCCTTGGCCACAGGTATGAAAGTTGTTCTACTCATTGAGATCTTCATTCCTGTAAATTTTGGTAATTTTTGGAGATAGTTGGATTTTCCGGCGAGCCGGGGCGGCCGACCGCCACCCACGGCTGCGCGTGCGGCGGCGCGTGGCCAGTGGGCCGCCAATGTCATTTTTAAACTATATTGGATGTCCTGAGTTCAGTTTTGATAGTGGCTTAACGTTGGTTGATCATTTGGACTTAAATTCGTTAAGATGCATGGTTAGGCCAAAATATGAATTGACGATCCGACCGTTGGATTGTCACTAAACTTTGATACGTAGTAGTACGTAATATTTGAAGAATGTAGGAACTTACAGATCGAGAATCCGATTTACGGATCTCCCGGAATTGGAGTTGTAAGTTCATAAAATATAATGTTAATCGTCACTTAGTTCGACAATTGATGGAGATCCAACCGTTGGATGGTCATGAAATTTTAGGATGTTGTTCTAGAGATTTATTGTGGACCTCTGGAAGTTACGGATTGGAAATCTGAGTTGCAGATCTTCCGGATCGAACTACTTAGTGACGTGTTTTATATAAGTGATATATTCTATCGATATGATTCTGAGGCATGATTTGATGGTTGTTCTAGGCGCCGATCGTCATGACGCCTTGATGTGTTGTGCTAGGGAGTTGCAGGGCAAACTCCAGGTGAGTGGGCAGTTTTGTTTTCCGTATACGCCTATATACTTATGGGTTTCCCAGAAATCGAAATGATGTGAAAATATATTTAAAAATGCCATGCATAGATTTATATGAACCATGTGATTTGAAATGCCATGCATAGAATTTATATGAGATATGTGAATTGATATATGATGCATATATGTGAATTGGTGCTCAGGACGCACAGGTGAGTATCAGGTGAGTTATATTTGGTTCATTGAATTGTTTGATGAGATTTATGTTGATAGCTCATAACCTGCACCCCTGGTGTTAGTGCTTATGTTATTCACCCGCATCACACGCTCACCTTGGATCCAAGTAGATGCTAGTCGTACAGACCACTAGAGGTGGTTCCGACATGCTAGTCGTACAGACCATTAGAGACGGTTCCGACTAGTAGGTGACCTTAGATTATGTGCACAGATGATTGATGAGAGAAGCACTAGAGCGTATTATTACACCATCCGAGTCGTACAGACTACTACAGGTAGTTCCGACTCATGTGCAGCGTAGTGCCGTACAGGTCGCAGTTGGCGACTCCAGCAGTGCCGTACAGGTCACAGTTGGTGACTCCGGCTAGATTGGATATTGAGCTTTAGAATCAGCCGTACAGGACCACTGCAGGGTCTCCGGTTGATTTATTATTCCACCTGATTTATGTTGATGCATCCATATTATGTTTTTGGCGCATAGCATGGCATATTTTCTGAAAAGTGATAAAGAATGGTGTTTTGAGAATTTTGAAGCTATATATATTTATATATGCTATTTTCTGGGAAAGTATACATGTTTTACAATGAGGGGTTAGAACTTTGATAAAGAAAAGTTTTGAAAAGACTTGTTTTACTGACCCACTCAATTTTGTTTTGCGCCCCTCCAGGTTCGAGTTAGAGCAGAGCTTTGGTGGCCACGAGGAATCCAACGGTGTTCTGACAGAATTCACAATGGTATTTTCAAGCTTCCGAATTGTGTAAATGGTTACGTCACTCTCACGTGACGGCCAGCACGCCCTCCTTCGGGACGGGGTGTGTCAAGTGGAATATCCCCTATGCTAGGACCAGGCAAAGGTTGTGTCTTGTGTGGTACTTCTTTTGTAACCAAAATTATTCAGATTGTTCGTTGAAGCATGATGCATCTCTCCTACATACAAGGAGATTGATAAATCATAAGTTCATCTCACTATCATACGTGCCTTATTTACACTTTTGATGTGTGGAAATTCAATGGAAAAGATAATCAAACAACGAAAATCTTTATACCAGATCAAATTTCGTTCACTCAGTGACAAAGTAGAGTGTCGCAAGGCTGCATATCCTTGGGCAAGAACGCTACACTTAGGTTGGGCTAATTTGCGATTTTGCACTGTAAAAAAAAAAAAAAAATTGTTGTGCTCTAAGAATAACCAACTTAATATGGACCGTTGGATACAATTTTTTTGTAATCCAACAACCTAGGTTATGCCATGTGGGCTAATGATTTTTTTTCTTTCCTTTTTTCAATATTTTTTAATTTTTGTATTCCTAAAAGGGACGGATTAATATGGATCGTTTGATTATATGGCAGTTAGAAATCTAATTGTCCACATCATGCCATGTGCACTAGCCATTGGATTACAAATCAAAACTTTCCTTACAGTTGGAAAATCAAGGATCTAGATTTTTTACCATTGGAAATCCAACGTTCGAAAATTGGCCATGTCACTCATGTATAATCCGGGCTTAGTGCACTGAAAGTTGGGCCCCACTGGGCTTGTTTGTTTGCCAGAACGCACCATCCACTCGCGTGTTGTGCACGTGCCTAACGTAAGAAGAAAAAAAAATAATAATAACATGACCGCCGTTATGCTGACATCATATGGCACTCGGAGAAGAGGTCGGGTCAGAATTGCTAGATGGGTCTGTTGGGCAGGCTTGGGCCCACTATTTGCCTGACTTGCTCTAAATGCCACCGCATGTAGATAGATGGGTGTCTGTGTATTGCATGAAAGGGGCTATTTGTTTTGAAGTCTTTTGGGCCCTCCTTGCCGCCTTGCTAAACAAGTTAAGAGTCTGGGATCCATCGCCGTCGCAAAAAGGACTCAACGAAAGAAGGGTTGAATAGAATCAGTTGTAGTTTCAATGCGACGTAGATTTGACAGTACAAATATTTTAATCGTTAAATTTAATTTTCACAATTATTTAGATTTTTTAAATATTTATTTTTTGTATCACGTAATATTACGTACCATTGGAAGAAAATTAGATAAATCATTCAATTTCAATATATGTTTTCCATTGTTGCTGAAATAGTACATCCCGTACACAAAAAATAGAAACACCTTTAGTTCTGGGAACAACAATCGTTATTCCTACTTTACTTATATTCCCCTAATTCTCAAAAAAACCCTACTTCCCCGCATCAACAACTCCACGTATGTACGACACAATAAACTTACTTTAACGTAACATATTTCACAAACACGCAATAATATGCTTCAATTTCTGCTGACTTGATTCACATGTTACCAGAAATATTGAAGGACTTGCATCTCAAAATTACATATGAAGTCTCGAGTTCGATTATCGTCTCACCAATTTGATTTACCCTTTTGCGCCATTATTGCTTGTATAAAAAAAGAAATAGAGTAATGGCTTAACCGCTGACCTCGTTTCTGATTAGTCCCCCGTATCCCCTTCTCTCGCTCCGTCACCAAAGCCTGAGTCTTCCTCTGCATCGCCAGCAGCACGTTGTGCCACGTGTTCACTCTCGAATTCACCTTCCCGTACACCCCCACATTCACGTCCTCCAAATCCCGCGTCTCCACTGCCAGAACCTCACCCGCCTCCGCGCCGTCGAGCATCCAAATCAGGCACGAGCAGAACCCCTTCGAGATCTCCGAGTCGCTGTCCGCCCTGAACCTAATCCTCCCCGCCTCGTCCATCTCCGCCTCCACCCACACCTGCGTCGAGCACCCCTGGACTAGGCCCTCTGGCTCCCGCGCCGACACATTGTCCGGCGGGAGCCTCGCCGCGTAGTGTAGTAGCCGCTTCACGCGGTCGATTGGCTCCGCCAGGGACTTGAATTCCAAAACGAGCCGTTTTATCTTGTCAGCCACCATCTCCGTGGCCTTCGACGGAGGCGCCTCCGCCGCCGTCAAGGCCAACGCGCTCGGGTTTCGATTTCCTCGATTGGGGATGCATTTTATGGATAAGGAGCATCTGTTGTTTTGTTTGTCGAGTTTCAACTTGGCCGGTATAAGGTTGTGGAATTGGCGGTTTGAGGATGATTCGGCGGCGGCGGAGCGGCAGGAGGAGAAATGAGGCAGTGTTGTTGTAATTGCCTTGGAGTTCATGTTTGGATGCAGAGAAAGCGACGGAAAGAGGAAAAGAAAAGTCGGGAAAATGTTAGAGAGAGAGAGAGAGAGAGAGAGAGAGAGAGAGAAGTGGGGGAGTCGGTTAAACTGGAAGGTATGGAGAGCAAGAAAATTGGAGATCCTTAAAGTGCGCACCATCTTCCCTCGTTGTCTGCCAAACATTACAAAATTGATGTCGTAACATATCTTGCATATGGTCCAAATATTCCTGTGGATAGAGTCTTCGGTTGTCTTAATTTGAAACTCATAATTTCTAAATTATTATAATTGTTTTGAACTTTCCTTACCTTTTAATAATAGTGGAATTAAATTGATTTTTTAGCAGAGTTATAGTCTTAATGGATTAAATAGTTCATTGTTAGTGACGTTGAGAATTAATAAGAACAATTCTTCACATAGTGCATAGACATAATTAATTTTCGTCATTATAGTCTACAGTAAACGCCATTTCCGAAGATTAAATTGATTTGTTTTTTTTCTTTCTTTTTCTATGGGTAAATAAAAAACAATTAATACTAATTAAGCGATACCTTAACCACGAGCTGGTGGTCCAGAGGCTTCCTTCAAACTAAAAACTGAAGGTCTCGGGTTCGAAACCCGCTGCTGGTGTGGAAACCAAATTTGTGGCCCAGGGGAGGCTGAAATACCTCTGTGAGTCTTTCCGCACCCCCCCCCCCCCGAAAAGAATGGATAACCGTGGCTTGCCACCAGTTGTTCCCCTTTTTTCAAAAGGAAAAAAAATTAAGCGATACCTCCTTTCATCGTTGATGATTGAATTGTCTAGATGCTAGCTTATTTCTTTAATAATATTCATATTACAAATCAACTAAATAAAAATTTGACTATTGTGCAATTATCAAATACACGAATTCAATGTTTTTGGATTGAGTTATGACTTGTTTGAAAGTGCTTTTAAACTAACTAAAAACGATGTTTGACAAAATATTTGTGAAACCAATTCTTAGTATAAATGCAAGTTAATATTGAAAAAACATCTGAAGTGCTTCATGCAAGAAATACAAAACTAATGCTTCTAGAAAGAAACATTTTACAACCCAAAAATATTTTATCATAAAGCGTTTTCATGAGAAAACACTTCTCAAACCAGCCTATACTTTACTGCAAGAGATTAAGACTAAGCAACCCAAAGAGGTAGGAAATGAAGTAATATATTACCGCCGTTAGTGGCAATAATAATTTAATAAATATAATATTCCAAATTTAAAGTTGGGGCTGCCGCTCGTGATGATATGATATGTATGTCTTAAGTGGAACTAAAATGTGACAGTTAATCAACTAATTTATTTTATAAATTATTTTTACAGAAGCATTTTTGTTCACCGTCATTTAGTATGGTGTATACTCACCATCATATTTATCACCGTTAGATGAATTTGAATTTTAAGATTTTTGCTTATCCACTACACTAATCTTGAAATTCAAACTCGTATAACGATGATAAATATGATGATGAGTATACACCACATAAATGATGATGAGCAAAAATGCACTCTCATTTTTACACAGTGTGTGACTTGTGTGCTTACGTAGCCGAATAGAATTATATATTGTTCATCAGCCATCTTTCTTCCTTTAATTATTTCATGCTTTAAGCTTTGTTCATCCACTAATTATGTTTAATAATGGCACTTATTTCTAAATTGTATCGAGACTTTTTAAATTTAAATCCATATCTTGATGAGTTTATTGGGCTTCACTTATCATGTGAAGGATATGAAATGCGAAAAAGTTGGTGTTACGCTTTGTCCTTGTTCAAATTATTATTTTTTTTATTTTTTTGTCATCGTTTCAGATTGGCATCCGACATGCCGTATTCATTCCTATAATTACCAAAAAATCCAAAAATGTACATTCTATGTAGTTGCTTGTTGGATATGTAATGTGCTTAGTGATGTAGCTTTTGGAGTAGAATGTGTGTTTCTTTCCTTTAAATTTGTATCGATCATGTGGCGGTATAGCAAAATCATTGAATTATGTTCGGCGACTAAAATTTAAAAGTTTGGCATTTATACTAATAAGGGAGAGAAAAATTAACGAAAGTTTAGACGTAGATTGTAATTATGAACGGAATTCACCACAAGTCTTTAAAAAGTTGGTGTTACACTTTGTCCTTGTTCAAATTATTTTCTTTTTATCATCGTTTCAAATTAACGTCCGACGTGCGGTATTCACTCTTATAAATTTATAATATCAAAAAATGTACATGATAAAGTTCTATGTAGTTGCTTGTTGGATATGTAATGTACTTGGTGATGTAGCTTTTGGAGTAGAATGTGTGTTTCTTTCCTTTAAATTTGTAACAATCATGTGGCGGTATTGCAATATCATTGAATTATGTTCGACAACTAAAATTTAAAAGTTTGGCATTTATACTAATAAGGGAGAGAGAAATTTACGAAAGTTTGGACATGTACTGTAATTATGAATAGGGTTCACCTCAAGTCTTTAATTGACAGCTTTTAACCACAAAGGTGAAATAAAAAATGTGATGTCACCACAAGAATCATGAAAAAAGTTAGTCTATTGTTATGTATTGAATTTAAATTCGCTTGGCACTTTTGTCTTTATATTTGTTTTCTTTGGAGTGGCAGGTAATTCAAATCTATGTTTATGTTTGTATTAAAGATGAAATCATATATTCACATTTTTTTTTTAACAAGCGATATTTCGGACTTAGTTTCATAATGGGTTAGCAATAATATAGTTTAAGTTTGCATTTGGTAAGAATCGAACTTAAGACTTATCACTTACAAGTGAAGATGAATAGCACTAGACTGTAATATTAAGTGGCAACATAGATAAATATAACACAATTTTTTTCAATACAATAAATATTTACACAATGAATTAATCATAATGTTTTGTAACGAATTCGTCATTCACGGAATCAAACTTAAAACCATTAGACTTTATTGCTAAGTAACAACATAAAACAAATTTCATGTTTGACATTACAATGTTTTAAAATGCAAGCATAGAATCACCAATTCCATCCAAATCTGAGGGTGCAAAATATAATTAACCGAATTATCTTTCCCTCTTGCTGCAGAAAAAAGAACATGAAGAATAAGCAGCAAAACTACACCCCAAAAATGCTTTGGATTATCCTGCACCTAAATACAGTGCAGGACAATCAGTGCAACCCCGTGCGGTATAACCGAAAATGAAATTGCGTCGCCTATTACCCCTAAGTCTTGTCCGGTCCATACTTCCGATCCCGTGCAAGAACCTCTGGCCAAGTTTGTCATTGGAAGTTCTTTGACTATGTCTGCTCTTTGTGCAGTTATAGTAGCCCAATCGCCGAACAAATTGAAAAACGCTATGTATATTTCTCCTGTAATTGCAGAAACGCAAACAGAATCAGAATTGACAATCGAGAAATATGCATTAGTTACATCGACAACTGAGAAATATGCAAAACCTTTTCTTCCAGTTGCAATCCAAGAGCGAGCAACATCAGTGACGGCTTTAGCTGAACAGGTGATCAACTTGTAAGTTAAAACTCAAAACCATGATCTAAACATAATTTCAGACTCCCTGACAGAATCAACGTACGAAAAGGCACTCGCGTTTTAATTTATTACCTTCCAAAGAATCAATTCTTGCACAGAGGCCAGAATAACTATTCACCAAGGTTCCATTGGGGTTCAACTCCCACATCTGTTAAGTTCAAATATGTCATTTCAAAAAGTCACTCATTCACGATTCAATTCATTCTGTACAACTTGTTCAGATTAGACACTCAGTGGTGTATACAAGATATCAATTCGGTATAGATTAAATCTATGTATCCAGACTGAAGATACCTGGTTCGCATCCCATCTACATGGTGAAAAGAAACCTCTCTTAATGTCCTTCGAAGTAAGCTTTTGTTTAGGAGAAGCATGCAAGCAGCGATCCGTTCCATCATTTGCTAATAAATTGACCTTCCCCTGATATTGCTGTTTGTCTGTTATGTCTTCATCTCTACATCAGCATTGAAACCAGATTTATCGAACTCGTAACAGCGCAAGTAAACATAATAAAATTGAGAAAAATAGATCAGCGAAAGATAAAGAAATATTACATTGCCAAGAGAGATTCTCTCTTGTTTAAGCAAAAAGGTGCCTGTTGTTTGCCCCTTGAGTTTGCCGTCCAGCAGATGTGTTCAGGATCTTGGTCAAGAGCTTGAGCGGACCAACCAATTGCTTTTGCATCTGCACAGGTAGTGAGACCAAGAGCATGTGTATTTGCAGTTTTCGCATTTGTCAGATGTCTTCTTGATTGCCAGGTGTGAACCTGATCATCATTCTCAACGGCCTTTGCACTCACATTACTGGTAATGTATGAAAACTGTAAATGCAACAAAATAAGATTTTACGCTGCAACCACGAACAATTTTTTTTCTCATGATTTTATGAATTGTGTATTCAACATACCTCCCTATTATTTGAGCTAAAAGAATTTATCTCCAGCACGGTAGGATTTGCAAGGAGTTCCATTGTGACATCATTAAGTTGTCTCATATCCCCTCCAAACATGAGAGGAGACCTGGCCATAGACCACAAAGTCATCTGTGAAAATAAATGCACAACGTCAAAAAGATTGCTAAGTGAATCAAAAAGGACTTCAAAGACTCACTCGTCCTCATGTACGCACCTGCGTTCTTTGCTCCCTTAAACTGAGATTAGTCCATCTGTGTGGACCGTCATTTGAACCTAATATTTCAAAATATGAAACAGAAATTATGAGAACCACTCATCAAATATAAAACTCAAAATGCATTTCAGATTTTCTAAATTTTGAGGAGATAAATAACCCTGCAATGCCTTGTAATGATATTCTAGAACTATCCGGTTGAAGTTGCTCAGCCGAATTGACATGGATACAATTGGTCCTAGATATTGAACTTGATCGTTTTCGCACTCAAATGCAGTGCGATGACAACCCATCAGTATGAAACCAAGCACATCAGGCAAGCATCAATAGAGCTCAGTCATCTATCTTAGAATCTTGAAAGGAAAATATTCATTGCCATATAAAGGAAATAAAAATGCCAAGTCCTCTGACCTGGATCACTAAGCCATCCCAACGGGAGCATATCTAAGTCCGGCCATGACTTCCCCAGCAAGCCTTTGGCTCCTATCATATCAGCAGCAGCAAAATCCCTGACACGGAATTTATTGTGTTCAGCACACACGAATAACAAAGAATATGCGAAAGTCATTCTGAACCAAACCTTGTACTGAAAAACAAGTCAATCACCTGGTTATATCAAAATGGGCTAGAACATCTCCCCATGAATCCCAATCATCCCCAGTTATACGGTACATGTTGACCATTCCACTTATAGCCTTGGCCATATCAGGTGTTACTCTGGTTCCCGGAGATAGAGAATACAATATAGGACGGTCAAGTTGCTTCAGAATCTGGAGACGTATGCATTATTTGTTAAGCACCCACTCTCCATCACAATATTGATGAAGATGCATGTTTTTGTGTGTGTGTGTATGTGAGAGAGAGAGAGAGAGAGAGAGAGAGAGAGAGAGAGAATTACGTCTGAAATGTAGGTTATTTCGGGTATATCTAAGTCTTCACCAAACACGCAGTCATTTTTCACTACAAGGGGGTGGGTAAAAGAAGCAACCAACGACAGAGTTAGCAAGAGATAAAGCATGGACTTGAATATCAGAGGAAGTATCCTGATGATTTACATCGTCATCCATAACTGACGCAATCTTAATATTGAACAAAATACGGGAACTTTTGTTAATTACCAAAATCAACACCCCATTCAGCATACTGTTTATAGAGTGACCTCAAGAAGGCCTTTCCAGCGCCCAACTCGGTATTCACACTCATGAAACCATTGTGCATCCATGCACAAGTCCTCTCCTTGATCCCTATATCTTTTGCAGTCCAATTTCTTCCAGCCTCTTTGTAAGCAGACCCCTGATAAAAGACGAGAATGAAAACTAAAGCACTGAGATCAAATGCCGTTACCAAGCCTTCAATTTCCCCCATCGCACCACTTATGTTTTCAAAGATAAAAATGAATTACATATGTGTGTGCTTTCTGAATCTTTGTTAATGATAAACTACTACATTATTCGATGCATCCTCCGAACTTATGTAAAATATAATCACTACAAAAACGAGAGGCTATGTACTTTTTCAGAATCTTTGTCGGTGTAATTAAGTAGTATTACCGTGTTGGTGTCCAAGATCAAGGTATTCGCATTTACTGCCTGTGTACTTATTCCTCTCATGACATGAATCCCGAATTTCAAACCGAGGCTATGTACTTTTGCTGCCACTTGAGTGAACCCTTTCCCACCTCTCGACGAAGGCCACCTATCTGGATCAGGTATCAGCCTCCCCCACTCATCGATCACATCAAACCCAAGAGAATCAACATAAGCACCTGGAACTTTTCTCCTATACCACAGGTAATCCACCACAGCATACTGCATTGAAGTGAAAATACAAAGACATATAAAAACACTCTCACACATACAAATGAATGCGAAAAAAGAAACAAAAAAACCGAATTCCAATCGTATTCCATCAAACACCTCATATCCATGAGGAAGGAGCTGCTTTGCCATAATTTCGGCATTTTGGGAGAACTCCTCCTCTGAAATAGTCCAGATAAACGAGTCGTACGAGTTCCAACCTCTCGGCGGGCTGCTAGCGCGATCTTGTGATGACACCCTGAAATCAGCATACATTTGCAACCACGATTTGCATCACAAAACCAGAAACATTGAGATCATCAAATAAAACAAATTAGCAACAGAAAAAAACCAAAGTAAAAACGGTATAAACAAAATAATAGTGACAGCATTTAATCCAACACACAACATTCCTCAGTTACACACAAATTTTCAGATAAGTAAATTTGAGCTCAGAAACCCAAAAGAAGAATGCCACAAATGCAAATACTAATAAATGAGTGGGCAAGTTGCAATTAACAATTCCGAAGTGGAATCTCGCAGAAACACTGAAACAAATTCTGGGTTGTCGACTAGATGATCATGCTTATCATCAACAGTAAACACAGAGCAAGTGAAGAACAGAAGATGATGAAATGGTAAAAATGGTAAAAAGTAAAAGTGGGTTTTTACCTCTGGGTGAACAGACCGAGTAAGAAGCAGAGACAGGTGAAGAGGAACAAGAAGACATTCATGGCTGAAGGCTGAAGCTTTGACTCAAGTACTGGGAATTCGATTCCGACCAGACCAGACCGGAATTCAGACGACGGAATCAAACAGCCGGCAATGGAGTTTTTTTATGACACCGACATGTTACGGCCTTAATCCTTCCTGGGGGAGGCAATCTATTTTATAACCACTTTTTGGTCTCCATGAAGAAATGACGAAATGCTATTTAAAAGAACATAAATTTTTTAGCGTGATATTCTACGTGTCATAATACATGAATATATACGGAAAAAAAATATATCAAAATTTTTAAGAAAAACTAATAAAAAAGATTTGAAAAGTTTGAGTTTTAACGATAAGGACAAAATAAAAGGTAAAGTGAATAGTATCAGGATTGACCTTTTAGTATAAAAATATGATTTTTCGTTAAAATAAACAGTGTTGAAAGCTTTTCGTTAAAATACCCAATTTTTTTTATGTATATAGGTATGTATGAAGTACCGTTTGAATAGCTGATACTTGCCATTACAAAAATTCATCTGGGAAGAAGAAGAAGAAGATTAAAATATTTTTTTCTCATGGAATTTTGTTTGTTGTGCCTCGCTTGGCGCCGACGTGGGAAATATGTCCTTTTACTGATATGAATGTTCGATTTTATCTGTTAACGTTGGTCAATGCCAAGTGCCAAGTGCCAAATTCCAAATATTTTGACGGGGCTCTTTAGTTCCAAATTCTTATTGATTACAAATTGAATGTTGGCCACTGTTTTTGTCTTTAATTCTGCCTTTTTGAGATGGCTTAGAACCAATAGTTCATTATCTAATAGATTTTTTCATTTTAATACTCTATCCGAAAGTTATCAGTATTTATCAAAGCTGTTCCTATCTAACGGAAATGAGTTAAATTGATTCTTCTCGTTCGACAGTTATAGATTCTCTAGTATTTTAGCACGATTATTACATACTTGTTTGAAAGTATTTTAAAAATAATTAATAATATTTTTGGTGAATTGATTTTGAGTTACAAAAGCACTTTAAGTGCTTCTAGAAAGAAACATCAGATATGTGCTTCTTGTAAGGAAGCACTTAAAGTGTCCAGGATCTATTTGGATTTTTACCAAAGATTGGTTTTCAAAAATATTTTCACCAAACACTCCAGGTACTGTTCACTTTTAACGAAAAACCACATTTTTACCTTTAACTGACACTATTCACTATACATTTAAAAATGATTTTTCATTAAATGAGAAGTTTTTTTGGACTTTTTGTTAGTTTTTCTTTATTTTAAAGGCACTTCCTAAAGAGTTGTATATCTCCAAGTTCAAACACTTCTCTTGCTTTTAGTGCAAAATATCACTTTTATTTGAGAAAAAAAAAAATACAAAAGTTCCCACTCAAGCCAAAAATGAAATTGATTGTTGAATGTTTTTTATTAATGTCACGATCATACTTATTCAGAGAAACAAGAATGTTCAAAGACGAAACTTGAGTATACATAAATTCACTTTTATTTAAAGCACATATATGGTTATCTTATTTAAAACATATATATGGTTTTGATCGTATTAAACAAGTTTAGGTGATCTTATTTCTGATTTTATCACATTTCATATTACCATTATTTTCAAAATCTTAGATTTGGATTTAAGCCATAAAACAAAATATTGGCCCCTCTTAACAACCCCATCTGACTAGGCACGAACATCTCCTTGCATAAATACACATCTGCGTGGACCTTCATTTGATCCTAATTTTTGGGTCATTTATTTCTTTTTGACAATTTTGTGATAACTACGATTTAATGCTCTTCATACTTTTCTCGATACAAAAAAAGTTTAGGAAATGGGAGGGCTACTCCATCCATCCGAGGACCAAGGCATAACACAAGCCTTTTTAAGAACTTCCAAATGAGGTCTTACTCTTACCCTCTTTGGTGAAGGTTTTAAGTTCGACTTTTTTTTCAATTAAAAAAGTATTAAAATAAACTAAACACCATGGACTAGGCTGCTAGGTGCTAAAATAATGGATCACAAAAATCAGCATGGAACGATTCAAGCAGCGTTCGCTACCTGAAAAACATCTTTCACATTTCTCTAATAATTTACAGAGTTCTGATAATGATACAGGCAAAACTATTTGACATTCTTGACACAACCCCAAATGAGTTTGATGCATGCCCTGGTTTTCCCTCAATTTTCTTCATCACATAGTGCAACATTCTTTCAAACCTTTCGGGGAGAAGTTCGCGATCGGGTATACGACGTTCTCCGGGCTCTTGGAGGAGATGCTCCTCAATAATCAAGTGTATTAAGTTTTCCAACCATATAGTTTGTTCAAGCTTTACACATGCAAGGAGTTAGAGGGTTCTCCCACAAGTCATAGTTAGGGAAGGTCGCTTCTGGTAATCCAGTTCGTGTTTCGTGGGTGACTACTACATCGTCTGCAAAGGTTGCCCATCCCATGTAAGGGTCCCCAAAAGATTTAGACATCAGCCCCTTGTCTGGTTTTATTGATTTTAGACAATGACCCATGTACCGGCGTGCCCCTATGATCAGCTTAGCAAAGTTGCCTCCGTGGGTCATCACGAATACATCAGACTTCAAGCACACCAGGAAGTCAAGCGCTGCCAAGCTAGTCACATGCTTCCTGAATTTATCCAACTCCTGCTTAGCCGCCAACTCCTCTTTAGTTACCTTTTATGAATAGTAAAATGAGCGTATCAATCAAGAGGGAGAAAAGAAGGATTTCAAGTGAAGAAGTTTCCACATATCCCCTAAGTTTCCTGTTTTAAAAAATTATATAGTTATCCAAAGTAACCCCAGCTAGAATTATCCCGAACCCCATTTTCTGAATTCAACTAGCCATCCAAGTAAGATATTCTTAATAATGGAAAGGGTATAATCTTTTAGATCTGATTTACTAACACTTCAAAACTAACGAGCTGTCTTCACCAGACAAGTTCAGTCAGTAGTGCTCTGGTAGAATAAATTAGAAGTTCATACCAGATTTGGGAACATGTTCCTCAGCGGCGCCATCCTGTTGTGGCCACCATAAACCTGTCCTGAAGCAACATAAATTTGAGTTTCCTTAGGATAGCCCATTGCTCGAAGAATGACAGCCACTTCCCCAGGCTCAAGGGGGCATCGCCCTTCCTTTCGCTTCTGCAGGGCTAGTTGCCATAGATGGGTACCATTCTGCATACAAAAATCACCATCAAAACAAAAAGAAACACAATAAGACTGATATTCTTTCAAAGTTCTGACTCCATAAAGTTGACCTAGGTATTTTATTTACCTTGTACCGTCTCGGCCATTCTTTATGTCTGTATTCTGCCATTAGAGCTTTCTCTTCCCTTGTGCCCACAAAATCACAGAAAGATAGGCCTACCATCCCTTTCTCAAACCTAAGATGAAGAGCCCTGCAAGTCTAGAATTGTTAGTGAAGTTAAGGTACAATTACCAGAAATTTGAATGGATTTAAGCACAATGTTACATACATATAAGGATTGGAACCTCCAGTGCGATTTCTCATCCTTGATGCCAATAAATCAGCCATCTCCTCTATCTCAGGAAGAAATTTAAGAGCATGATAATTCACCCTGCACCTTAGCCTGTTGATTTCTTGAGGGACATTGTCGTACCTGAAACCAGAGAGGTATAATATTATTAGCTTGTTATACATTGTTGATTTCCAACAGATATAAAAACTTATATTTTTTAAAGACAAAAGAAACTTTCAGTCCTTTTCTTTCTACAAGAGTGACTTGTGAGCTTTGGACAGCACCTGTATAAGAATTCCCAACTTACCCGAGTCGATCGACAAAAGGTTTTAGGGCCATTATCTTCTTCTCCTTGATTCGCGGCAGAACATTGTCTATGTAAAATTGAGCAGGTGCATATTTTGGAATGTTCTTTACTGTTCGTCTAAAGAAAAAAATTTACAAATCAGTGCGAGTTGCAGAGAAAAATCTATACAAATTGGAGGGAAGGAGGGAGCGAGAGAGAGCTTAACCTTATACTTGTAAATAGCTCAGCTTTGTCAGTAAACCACTCAGGAATATCACGAACAATTCGCACATCATCCTTCAGGTAATCAATGAAATGGTCAACATCAAAGATATCTTCAAATTTCCTGCAGACGTTGTAATACTCAAATCAAGAATTGCAAGCATAAGAGATCCCAAAACAAGATCTTATGAAGCAATTTCAAATAGGGATACTTTCAAAAGATCTTTAACAGCATGAAAGCAAAAAGATTAGTTTTTCAAAATCTGTAACAGAGACCATTAACATCAAAATGGTATTTTCCTGTTATTTAATTGTGTATACTGTTTTTATGACTTTACACTAATATGACAGTACGTATAAAAATAGAGGCAAAATCTCACGTTTGGTCTTTCCAAATCTGGTCCTGCTTCAGCACAGGCAAAATAAGGGTGGCATTCATTATTTTGGCTACAGCTACTGCATTGCATATCTGCATGGAAAACATACACATGACAGTTCACATACAACGATAAGGCAGAATCATCCAGCTATAACTTTCTAAAGGAGTAATGCAAATAAACTTACAGAACCATATCTCAAACTAATATGCAAATAAGCAATCAGACTAGCGCAACCATTATAATCCAATGGAAAATTGCTTTCTGTAAACCATGGAAAAGCAATGGAAAATACGGGGTTGAAAAAGTAGCTAAGTGAACAATTTTATATTTGAGCAGAGAAATTCAGCCAAGCTACAATGTCATATAAAAGATCAGTCAAGCTCTTATGACAAAGACAACAGCAGAGCAAATGTAATGAGCTTAAAGCCATTGAAAGAGAGACAAGCTAACAAACAAACAAATCAACCGCAGTGCCGCACCAGCAGACAAGCTGTTGCCTTAGTCAGACAGCCATCCCCAGCTGGACACCAAGCACGAAAACATATTGTAACAGATTAACCGTTACAGCAAACTAATTGTTACTAATCTGTAACAGTCTCAGCCTCCATTTAACATTGCAACCAATCTGTAGGAGCTCTTGAGAGAAGTCTCGGTGCAATTCTAGAACTTTCTTGAAAAAGTGAAATTTTTGTCTTACATCTTCTCTAAGTTACTGTTTCACTTCATTCTTACAATGTGCACAAATTAGGGGAAATAAAGATTTCTTGAACAGATAAACAATAAGACTGAGTAGAACATACCGCAATTCTTTGCTGATTTAGGCCACCCTCAGCATGAATAAATATGTACCCAGTTGTTTCGTTTTCAGGTGGAAGATCTGCACAATGCCGGAAAGATTCTAAATTTAGAAAGGTAGAACTAGACATAGTAATAAAGAAGATCACAGATCTAGTGTAACACGTCAACAACAAAAACAAGAGCTCAGCTCACCTGAAATCCCACCAAGGCGGCGCTCGGCACAGGGCTTCCAAGACGTGGTTGCTGAATACGGATTCTCCCAGAGCGAAGGCGATTCCTTGACCTAGAAAAGTAAATTCACATTAAAAAATCTCACAATTACATCACCGAAATTCTAACATTGACCAAG
Organism: Heteromeles arbutifolia; assembly: GCA_024362995.1. NCBI lineage: Eukaryota > Viridiplantae > Streptophyta > Magnoliopsida > Rosales > Rosaceae > Heteromeles > Heteromeles arbutifolia. Next base: position 31,438,344 of record JANCRC010000006.1, read on the forward strand.
CAAACAGCTTTCCCCAACTTACATGAGGACAGTGAAGAGTAATGCCATCTTTTTTACACAAGTAAGGAGTATTCTGCAACACAAAGCCAAACAAACCAATTGACAAACATCGAATTGCACAGCTCTAAGCAAGACTACCTTATCCCAATTGCCAAACACCAGAAATCCGAACAGAAAAAGCACCAAGAAGCCATACCACTCGTTTCACGATCGCCAGAATCGAGACCAGGCCGAAGACTGCGACAGCGATGACGACGAAGAGTGAGATCCTGGAGCTGTTGGAGTCGTCGGCAATTGAGGGGCAGATGGATTGGAAATGGGAGAGGAAGGGACGGTCGCGATCTTTGTAGGGAGGGCGACCGCGGCCGTCGTCGTCGTCTTGGGGCTGAGTGTCGAAGATCAGAGGGGAGGAGTCCTCGTCGCGCTTCATTGGAGAAGAAGTGGCTCGAGCCCCCACCGGGATGGAGTGCCTGAGCTCCGCCATGGCACGCTTCGGACTGTAAGTCATGTTTCTGGCTCTTGGTTTGTAAAATGTGGAGAGTGGGGTAAAGCCAAAGCCAAAGCCGATTTAGTTTTTTATTATAATTTGCACGTTGTGTAATTTTATACAAATTTTTAATTTTTTTTTAGACAACAAAATTATTAAAAAAAAGAAAGAAATACATTAATATTGAGCTCGTTATTTACAAAAATTAAATTTAGTTCTCTTGTTGAGACACTAAACAAAATCGCTTCAGTTTGAGATTTGCCCGCAATTACAGTTACTCTTGCTCTTAAGCTTCTAAATTCTTACTTTCGGAGATTAAGGTAGCATTTCAGATTGAAAATCGAATTGAACAAAATAATTGATTTGGTTCGATTTTGATTAAGTGGTTGTGCTCGAACGCATCATTAATTGAAGCTCGAGTCTAAAATTCAACTTTCACCCATGAATTTTATCAATGAACTCAAAAAATTTTGGAGTAGGATTCTCTTCCCTCTTTTTTCTCTCTCATTTTCCCCCTCCTATTTGAATAGTCACGGTTAAGCCATGTCAACATCTTATATTAATTTTTTATAGAAAGAGAAAAACAAAATAGAAAATGTGAGAGGAGGGGATGGAAGGGAATGGAAAGAGGAGGGGAGAGAAACCTAGTCCCAAAAATTTACCTGTAGAACTAGAATAATATACATTAATATATTTAATTGGGTAAACTTAATTCAAAGGTGAGGTCAATAAAAGCAACTTTTTTTAAGGAAAACTAATGAAAACACCCTAGAAAACTTTCATTTAACCATAAGGGCAAATAATTTCAAAAATGGCAAGGTTGCCCTTGAAAACCTTCTGATAGAAAAAGGCAAAAGTATCACAATCTCCAACATCCATTAGAAGTCACATGCTCTTCATCAAAACAAATAAAAATAAAATAAAATAAAAATGACAAAGTTACGGGCTCCAGGAGACAAGCCATGCAACAAGTTGACATGCATTTATCAAGACAAAGTAAAAGGAGACAAGTAAGTTCACATGCATTCATCAAAGCAAGGCAAAAGAAGACAAATAAGTCAAACCACGTTTCAGAAACAGTGTTGACAATTCCAGCAACAATAGAAGCAAAGTGACAAATGACAAGTACCAAGGATATGTCTACCCCATTCATTTGTAAAGATTTTTAATACCATAGTATTCTCATTCAATGTATATAAGAGGAGTTCCATTCATTGTAAACACACCACATCATACACACACCATACTTCAATCTTCATACACTCAAGCATCCGAAACTTTCCTAGCATCTTTTGTAAACACTTCTTTGTAAACACTTCTCTTTGTAAACATTCTATATATCAATAAAAGTTCAAGTGTACATATTCAAGCAATCTCCAAGTCTTAAGTAAGTTTTCTTTTCTTTCTTTAGTGTGTTTGTTTAATTAGATTTCTAGTCCAAAACAGGAAAACACTATTGTAGTTATATTATTAACGTACTAAACTGACGATCATACTTTGTTTGAGCACTTTGTTATGGTTGAATGATTGTCATATAAATAACTAGACATTAACCAGGGTACCTCTGAGTTCTTCGTACCTCTGAGTTCAGCTGTTAAGGCCTTATACTTGCATTGCGAGTGGTCATATGCTGAAACATTTCGAGTTCCATATGCAAGGTTTTATGTCTAGTTGTTATAATGGTCATCCGACTATTTAACCTAGCATTTGCTGTGCGAATTTGGATTCTTTTGGATATGTATGCTAATCTTCTCTTTATGCTAGTTATAGTTGGGTGTCTTGGACAATAAATACTTGGTGGTTGTCGTTGACAATGTCTATATGGACAATAATATATGTTATTCATACAAAATAAAAAAGAAAAGTTTAAACCTAAAATGAATGGGTATGATCCTACTGGTGAAACAAATGTTAGTGGTAAATTAAATTGTTGTTTTTCTACTTTAATAGACTGCATACATATCCAAAAAAATTAGCAGGACTTTGAAGAAGCAAAAGTTTTGTCTTGGTTATCTTGAACATCCTTCATTTATTTGTAAATATAATAACACAGAAGTGCAGCATAAAGTTTAAAAGTCATATGAATATTCTCATTTTGGATCTCACTCTCATCCTCTTCTATATTTTATAGTTGCTTGTAATTAGTAAACCTAATTGTTGTTTTACCTGTACTAGTTTCATATATTTGTACTCTATCTGGTTGTCTATTTTTTGCTACTTGTAAATTAGGTAATGTCCACTAAGTTCCTTTTAAAAAGTTCAAGTGTACAGATTCAAGCAATCTCCAAGTCTTAAGTAAGTTTTCTTTTCTTTGTTTAGTGTGTTTGTTTAATTAGACTTCTAGTTCAAAATAGGGAAACACTATTATAGTTATATTATTAACTTGCTAAACTGACGATCATACTTTGTTCGAGCACTCTGTTATACTTGAATGCTTGCCATACAAATAATTGGACATTAACCAGGGTACCTTTGAGTTCTTCGTACCTTATAATAGTAAAGTACGTTGAGGACTGAAGTCATTAACACAACTGATATCACACTCTTTTATTTTGTATGAATAACAAATATTATTGTCCTTGTAGACCTTGTCAACCACAACCACCAGGTATTTATTGTCCTAGACACCCAACTATAACTAGCATAAAGAGAAGATTAGCATACATATCCAAAAGAATTAGCAGGACTTTGAAGAAGCAAAAGTTTTATCTTGGTTATCTTGAACATCCTTCATTTATTTGTAAATATAATAACACAGAAGTGCAACATAAAGTTTTAGAAGCAAAAAGAGCAATAGATCAAGTTTTAGAGACCTTGAGAGAAGAAAGAAATTTTTTAAGAAACCAGTTAGCCGTAACTTTAGAGAAGGGTATACTGTAGTTTATGATAGATTACCTTAATTTAGAAATTAGTGAACCTCAAAAAAGAAAAATAACCTTAGACCAAAATACTTTAGTTTGTTATTTTCCATTAAGAAAGCATAATCATATTTTGCATAGTGAAGAAAATCCACAAGCCAATAGTATTGTAAATCTTATTATTAGTCAAGCAGAAAATATAAAATTAGAAAATAATAAGCATAATCATTTGTTAAACCAGTTGTTAGAGCATTTTCAGAAAAAATTCCATAAAAACAATTAGACAAAATTTAGATTATATTACATCCCAGTTAGAGGACAATAATAAAAATATTCAAAGGTTCCCTAGCAAAAGAGAGATAAAAGAGCTTATTGACCTCATAGATAGTAAACCTAAGCAAGTAGAACTTAGATCATTAGAAATAGTTGAGCAATTAAAATTAGAAGTTCAAAAAATTCAACTAGTGCAAAAAGAGTTGAGTGAACAAGTAGATAAGTTGCATAATAAAATAGATAGATTATTAGTTTAATGATCGATTCTATAACTAGCAGAAAATATATCAAAGCTTTGAAAGAAATTAGTAAGTTAGATAAAGAACCAATAGGTTTAACAGATTTTTCAACACAAGTATAGAAGAGTATAAATATATAAATTTAGGTTGGCCAGAAAAATGTCATAAGTGTAGCAAGTTAGTTGCAAATAAATATTATAATACATATTCAATATTATGTGAAAAGTGTTATAGTAATAGGTTATTAGAAATTAATTCAACAGAATCACAAGAAAGTATTACAAGTAAAAGCTGTGTACTCAATTGATTCTTCTGCTAATCGTACTTGCCAAAATCCTGATTTACAATCAAATTTACTAAAATATTTACTCCCTTGAATTTTATTTATAAGCTCATCCTAATTTGGTAACTTATAACTATCTTCATATGTATTATCATTTAATCTTTTGTAATTATAAACTATTATAGCCTAGTGAGTTTAATCTAAAAAGCTATTATCTACGGGTTTTGCTTCCATCATATTTACATGTTTACTACCAAATATTTGAATCATTGAATATGATGCTGACTTTGATGGAAATTAAAATTAAAGCTATCAAACTCTTGTTCTAAGGCTCTAATTAGTTTTTCATGACCTAATCTCATGCTTGGCTGTTTGATTTGGAAATTCCATAAATTATCTAAGAGAACATGTTGCCTATCAAAAGACCTCGCGCTAGATAGAGATGAGAATATACATATAAGGCTTACATGATCCACTCCCCCAGGCGATGTGGGATCTCACATCAGAATTGGATTTCTGATTCCTTCAACAATAGTGTCATTAAAGTTGAAAGTGGGTACTGGTGGTGATGCTGGTCTGCTTATGCTATTTTGGAATCCATTGAATGATGAAGGTCCATTGACACACCCCAACCGAGATCGAAACGTGCTGGCCGTCACGTGAACGTGATGTAACCATGTGCGCATTGCGGAAGCGATAAGGTATGGAGAAATTATATAAGGGAATACGAATGAATACACAATCAGAGCTTAACTAGCCTAAGTGCAGTCAAGCATAAAAGTACTAATTATAACAACACCCAAAGGTGGTCCTACATGAGTGATGGTCTGTCAGAACCTCCGATGTATCCTCGTAATCCACCAACAAACGCTACCTTATACCTGGAGGGGCGCAAAACAAAAAGCGTGAGTGGGCAAAAACAAAGGTTTTACAAAAATCATATCATTCTCAAAAGCTCTAACCCTTCGCTGTAAAACCTGTATAATTTCCTAGAAAATAGTATACATACGTATATATCTCAATATATCCAAATCCACATAAGTATGCCATGTAAATTCCATGTCCAATATCACAATATAACAACTATAAGCCAAGTGAAGTAATCTCATAAAAATAACATATCAACCGGAGCCCTGCAGTGGCCTGTACGGTTGATTTTTATAGCTCATCAATCCCTCTAGCTGGAGTCACCTAAAGTGACCTGTACGGCAATATACCTGCACACGAGTTGGAACCACCTGTAATGGTCTGTACGACAGGATTGGGTGTAAATAAATACGCTCTAGTGCTACGATCACATGAAGACTGTGCACTAATCGCGGATCACCTACGAGTCGGAATCACTTATAGTGGTCTGTACGACAGGACTATGCACCTAACTTGGATCCAAGGTGAGTGTATGGTGTGGGAGGTGAACATCACATGAAGGACTATGCCCTGGCCCTGGGCGGGAGCACTAACACCGGGGTGCAGGTTGATGAGCTCAATATACATCTCAACATCATCATCTATCTCATAACCATTCACAGCATAATATACTTACATGGGGCTTACCTGGGCCTCCGCAGCACCATGCAACAATATGCATAATCATGATGATGCATACACTAAAATATGATGCAAGTATGACATGACATTTAAATCACATTTCCTTTAAAGTACGTTTTATGGGAAAAACGTCAAGTGTGTGTGTGTGTGTGTGTGTGTATATATATACTGAAAACAAAAGCCCACTCACTGATATGTCGAAGGGTCGTAGCCCCCGAGCCTCGATTGATTATGCTCGTCCTAAGGATAGGTTTCACCTATATGCGAAACAACTATATAAACGTCACTTTAATGCACATAAACAAAACTAGCTAATAACTTCTCATATATTGCTCAATTTAAGTATATAAATATACCACAGTGACCTACTCAGCCTCAGGAACATCCCCATATTTTTAAAATAATTTTTCGACCACCCACGCGCCGGCAAGTGCACGGCCACACGCACGGCCACGCGCAGGAACTGTAACATCCCACATCGCCCAAAGGAGTGATCCTTAAATGTATATTCCCATCCCTACCTAGCACGAGGCCTTTTGGGAGCTCACTGGCTTCGGATTTCGTAGGAACTCCGAAGTTAAGCGAGAAGGGGGCCAGAGCACTCCTAGGATGGGTGACCCATTGGGAAGTTGCTCGTGAGTTCCCAGAAACAACACCGTGAGGGAATGGTAAGCCCAAAGCGGACAATATCGTGCTACGGTGGTGGAACGGGCCCGGGAGGTGGCTGCGCCTGGGCCGGGATGTGACAGAAACCCTGACGGAAATCCTTAACCGCCGTTAGGAATATTCAGTTAAACTAAAGGAATATTTCGTTATAATTACCTGACGGCCTAATCCTCCATTAGGAATATCCCTTCAAAGATGACGGAATATTCTTCTTCTTCTCAGGCAAGTCGTCGGATTCTGGCGCCGGTGACTTCTGCGTTGCCGGTTTCTGGAAAAACACGAAAACCTTCATATCTCGTCTGTTTTTCAACCAAACTTCACAAAACTTGAACCAAATTGAAGCTTATGACAAGTAGAACATATCCTTACCACTTTTAAGCTCCAAAAATCACGGGATCTCGCCGGAGAATTTCCATGAAAACCAGCCAACTATGAAACTTGTTATCCCGACGTCCAAAACACGTCAACGTTGCTCCCCAAGCTTCGTGGAGACGTCTAGAAGCTCCCTATGATCTTTAAATCTTCTAAAACCTTCACTACCATAAGTGCATGAACAGTACCTTTGACGGAGCCCACAGGTTCTTAGGGTTTTCGAAGGTTTCAATCCCAGAAAATGGTACGGATTGACTCCTGGACTCACAAGGATGATGATGATGGTAACTAAAGGCTCGATCCGTGAAGAAATGGTTTGGTTTGGTGTTGTCCGTACGGTTGTATGGATAATGGCAGAAATTGAGAGGGAGAGAGAGTGTCACGGGAGAGTGAGATAGAGAATATGTGTGGTCCAGATTTTGGATTACCAATCACCACAACCCATTTTCTAAGTTCTACTTGGGTCCAAAACACTAGGACCTATAATAATTTGCCCAAACCTTTAGCCCAAAACACAAACACAATCATACGCCTAAGGGCATTTTCGTCTTTTCACATCAACGATAATTATTTCTCGGGACGGGCTGTCACATCCATGGTGCATCATTATGCTATTGAAATGTGCTTTTCTGCCTTGTGGGCTTGTGCTATTTGAGGATGATGATCCACGATATTTCATTTCTGTTCAACGAATTAATCTTGATAAGATATCAGCTAATGTATTGTCACAACCTTTTATATGTTCAAAAATTTGTTTAAAATCATTTCCTGTAATTGAATTAATAAAATTAACCCATCTTCAAGCTGCCTGTTTATTAGCATGTATCTTATTATAATGAGAAACTATATATTGACAATTTGTTCTAATTGTAAATACTTCATTATATAAAAATAAAGAAAATGCCTCAAGTGAGTTAATTATTCTTAAAATTTCTAAATCTGTTGATGGTAATCTTGACTATACATCACTAAATTTTCCTGATGAATATCTACAAACTTGTTCGTCAGACTTTGGTGACTCCTTATGCTTTTTCTGGTATAGTATACATGCCCATCCTAATGATGAAGCATCTATTTCAACTATTTTGTAACTATCATCTAATGGTAATGTTAATGGCTTAAGTTGAGTAATTTCTTCCTTTATATTTTGAACTAATTTAATATCTTCACTATTAAAATATTTTTGTCCTGTTTTGCTAGTTTTATTATGTAATTATACTATTTTTCTTCCTAAATTAGGGATAAAATTTCTTGCATAATTTAATAATCCAAAAAAATGCTTGTAACTATTTTTTGTCTTCTAACTTATCTGGAAATTCTAAAACTTTTGTTTGGTTATCTTGATAAAATATTCATTAATCATATTTCCCAACTAAAATCATTCCCTGGAAAGGTTATAAAAGTAGCAGAATATTATCTAGAATAGTGGAAACAAATTTGAATAAGTTTTATTAGCGGTCATCCAGATTGGTATGAACATATGCATAAGGAAAAAGCTAGGCATATAACCATGATTAATGAAGAGTCCCTTAGAATATCTTATATCTCCCCACATAAGTGGACTCCTTCATACAAAAATATTCTAAGATTTCGAGGGATCCAAATGCTAGCCTTATATGAGTTTGAAGATTTTAGGTATAATATGTTACTAGTAGCAGAAGAAGAAGAAATGCATATTTACAGTAAGACAAAACTCAATCATCAGCCCTACTGGAAGCTTCAAATTTTCAAAGAAGAAACAGTAAATATGTATTACAAGGTGAAAGAAGATAAAGAAAGAGATGCAGAGCTAGTAGAAGGCGATGAACATTAATGGAACAATTTGACAGAAGAAGAGCTGCGTAGCAGCGACAACATGATGGAAGCATAAAGAGCTGGCAGCAAATTAGCATAAGTTAAATAGCATCATGCAAAATAATGTATTTTAATCAGACAGAAATGTCAACATCATTGTGGACCCCGCTACAATAATAACATAATGGCATAAGAGTAAATAAAGAAAAGAGCTTGACCCATTATAGACTTTTTATACACAAAATGTCCTTTTGATTAAGAATGAATAGTGAAACGCATATTTTATTAAAACTCACTTGGGAAAACTAATGGAAACACCCTAGAAAACTTTCATTTAACCATAAGGACAAATAATTTCAAAAATGGCAAGATTGCCCTTGAAAACCTTCTGATAGAAAAAGGCAAAAGTATCCCAATCTCCAACATCCATCAGAAGTCACATGCTCTTCATCAAAGCAAATAAAAAAAATGACAAAGTTATGGGCTCCAGGAGACAAGCCATGCAGCAAATTGACTGAGTGAACAAGTAGATAAGTTGCATAATAAAATAGATAAATTATTAGTTTAATGATCGATTCTAGAACTAGCAAAAAATATATCCAAGCCTTGAAAGAAATTAGTAAGTTAGATAAAGAACCAGTAGGTTTAACATATTTTTCAACACACAAGTAGCTAGTAGTAATATTTCCATTAGGCAAAATAATTTAATTATTCAATTAGTTTTAAGTTTGGCTGAAAAATTAGATCAAGTTGAAGAACAAATAGTAGAAATAAATCAAGTTTTACATAACGTATCTTCATCACTTCCACCATCTTTGCTAGAAAAATTAGAAAATTTAACTTTAAGTGCAAATAATCATATTAGAAGACCTAAGATAAATCCTTTTGATAACAGAAAATGGAACTTTTTAGGAGAAAAAGAAAAGAAGTAGTTAGAACTGAAGATATTTACCCAAATAAAGAGGAAGCACAAAAAATTATTAGAAGATGATTTGAGAAAACACAAAAAAAAAAAATATAATTTGTACCAATTAGGTTTATTTGAAAATAAAAGTAGAATTGTAAGTAACTTCAGTCAATATGAAGTTAGTTGTATTGATAAAGAAGTTACACTTAATTTACTTAGTAAGGAAGCAGTTATGCATTTGAGAAAATCACATTTCAGTCAGATTCACATAGGAACAATATTAATTGAAATAACATGATTAACCAGAACACAAGTAGGCACAAAAGTTTTAGTATACATATATGATGATAGATGAGATAATCACCAACAAGCAGCAATAACAACAGATGAAGTAGACTTAAGTTCAAACTTAGCAGTCATATGATGTATTCCAAATTACGTTATGACAAATAATGAATTTAGTAAATATATTAAAGTGAGCATAAGAACAAAAAATTATAATATGAAAGGAGAGTATAAAAATTTGTGTATTAGTTTAATGTATATTGGAAAAGTGTCTGATAAATATAACCATAAGTTTAATTTAGAATTTTAAAATTTAGTTCAAACATTTGGTAGTAAGCACGTAAATATGATAGAAGCAAAACCCGTAGATAATAGCTTTTTAAAAGGAACTTAGTTAACGTTACCTAATTTACAAGTAGCAAAAAATAGACAACCAGATAGAGTACAAATATATGAAACTAGTACAGGTAAAGCAACAATTAGGTTTAGTAATTACAAGCAACTAGAAAATATAGAAGATGATGAGAGTGAGATCGAAAATGAGAGTATTCATATGACTTTTGATAATTTAGATATTAATTTAGTTGAGCAAAATTTTGATCATATTGTAAATAAGTTTATAGAAGATATTGATCATTTAGATGAAGAACAATACTTAGAAAACTATAAGACATATGATTTAGGACTACATAGAATTTCAGATGAAGAGATGAAAAAATTAATTTTAGAAATAGGAGTAAAACATATTTTAGGATCAAAAGAATATAATAATTTATTAGAATTGAAAGTATAATGTAATCCAGCAGAAGAAAGTAGTACATAAGGAGTAGAGAATCTAGGGTACATAGGTAGAACTGATCAACAATTTTTGAAACCAACAAATGAACAATATAAAGAACAAGCTGGAGTAGATTACATAGAAGAAAGTATGATGAAACCACCTAGAAAAAATAGGATTCCATATTTGAGAGGGTTAGAACAAATTAATATAGCAGGTAATATATTAAACTTAGATAATGTAGATCCACAAGATTGGGAGAGAACAATTGAAAGATGGGAGAAAGGTTGTGTACATGCAGCATTAATGTTAGATTTTAGTAATTCACAAAATATGTTAGATTATTTTGAGCATACTTTAGATGGTTTAGTTTTTTATTATTTTTAGTCATGGAAAGTTCAAAATCCAGAACAGCATCAGGTAGCTAAAACACATTTTAATATTGATGGTTTTGTTACTTTGATTAAACAAGAATTTTACCATAGTTTTCTCATTCAGTGTATGTAACATCCCACATCGTCCAGGGGAGTGATCCTTAAATGTATATTCCCATCCCTACCTAGCACGAGGCCTTTTGGGAGCTCACTAGCTTCGGGTTCCGTATGAACTCCGAAGTTAAGCGAGAATGAGGCTAGAGCACTCCCAGGATGGGTTACCCACTGGGAAGTTGCTTGTGAGTTCTCAGAAACAAAATCGTGAGGGCGTAGTTGGGGCCCAAAGCGGACAATATCGTGCTACGGTGGTGGAGCGAGCCCGAGAAGTGATTCTCTCCGGGCCGGGATGTGACAAATGGTATCAGAGCCAATCCCTAGCCGGAAGTGTGCCGACGAAGACGTCAGGCCCCTAAGGGGGGTGGATTGTAACATCCCACATCACCCAGGGGAGTGATCCTTAAATGTATATTCCCATCCCTACCTAGCACGAGGCCTTTTGGGAGCTCACTGGCTTCGGGTTCCATAGTAACTCCGAAGTTAAGCAAGAAAATGGCCAAAGCATTCCCAGGATGGGTGACCCACTGGGAAGTTGCTCGTGAGTTCCCAGAAACAAAACCGTGAGGGCGTAGTCGGGGCCCAAAACAGACAATATCGTACTACGGTGGTGGAACGGGCCCGGGAAGTGGTCCGCCCCGGGCCGGGATGTGACAGTGTATATAAGAGGGGTTCTATTCATTGTAAACACACCACAACATACACACACCATACAAACAACAATTTAATTTACCATTAACATTTGTTTCACCAGTAAGATCATACCCATTCATTTTAGGTTTAAATTTTTTGAAAAGTTTGCAAGGTTTTTTATTTATGAATCCTAACATAACATTTTTCAAAAGAGGCATCACAATAACTGATCAAAGTAATACTGTTGAAGTATACAAAAGCATAAGTATATAAGAGTCTAGTGGCCAAGATAGTCATTATTTAGAAAACTCAAAAGAAAATGATGAACATAATAATATAGAAGAGTTTGATGAAGAAATATTTGAACATAAATATTCAATTTTAGAAGAAGGAAACCGTATAGAAATATTACAGTTAGATAGACCAAAGAATTTAGAAGAATTGTTACAATTAGCAGAACAAACTATAATTATAGGAGAAGACCCACAATTACATTGGAGTAAAAATAAGATACTTGCAAAATTAGATATAATTAACTCAGATTTAATCATTAAGACAGCTGATATGCCGTGTAGTTTATTAGATAAACAAGAGTTTGAGCAGCAAATAAAAATGTTGTTAAATTTAAGAATAATTAGACCATCTAAATCTAGACATAGATCATCAACATTTATTGTGAGAAAACATTCAGAGCTAAAAAGAGGTAAGGCTAGAATAGTTTATAATTACAAGAGATTAAATGATAATACATATGAAGATAGTTATAAGTTACCAAATAAGGATGAGCTTGTAAATAAAATTCAAGGGAGTAAATATTTTAGGAAATTTGATTGTAAATCAGGATTTTGGAAAATACGATTAGCAGAAGAATCAATCGAGTGGACAGCTTTTACTTGTCCAGAAAGACATTTTGAGTGGCTTGTGATGCCATTTGGACTTAAAAATGCTCCGTCGATCTTTCAAAGAAAGATGGACCAAATTTTCAAGAAATATGATAAATTTTGTAGTGTTTATGTAGATGATATTTTAGTACATAGTAAAAATAGAAATGAACATAGGAAGCATTTAGAAATAGTTTTACAAGAATTTATCAATAATGAAATTGTGATTAGCAAAAATAAAATAGCATTAGAAAAGCAAGATATAGAATTTTTAGGAATGTATATTAAGTCAGGTACAATATATTTGCAAGATCATATAGCTACAAAAGTTTTAGAATTTCCAGATAAGTTAGAAGACAAAAAACAGTTACAAACATTTTTAGGATTGTTAAATTATGCAAGAAGTTTTATCCCTGATTTAGGAAGAAAAATAGCAGTATTACATATTAAAACTAGCAAAACAGGATAAAAATATTTTAATAATGAAAATATTAAATTAGTTCAAAATATAAAGGAAGAAATTACTCAACTTAAGCCATTAACATTACCATTAGATGATAGTTACAAAATAGTTTAAACATATGGTTCATCATTAGGATGGACTTGTATACTATACCAGAAAAAGCATAAGGAATCACCAAAGTCTGACGAACAAGTTTGTAGATATTCATCAAGAAAATTTAGTGATGTACATTCAAGATTACTATCAACAGATTTAGAAATTTTAGGAATAATTAACTCACTTGAGGCATTTTCTTTATTCTTACATAATGAAGTATTTACAATTAGAATAGATTGTCAAAATATAGTTTCTCATTATAATAAGATACATGCTAATAAACAGGCAGCCTGAAGATGAGTTAATTTTATTGATTCAATTACAAGAAATGGTTTTAAACTAATTTTTGAACATATAAAAGGTAGTGACAATACATTAGCTGATATCTTATCAAGATTAATTCGTTGAACAAGAATGGAATATTGTGGACCATCATCCTCAAATAGCACAAGACCACAAGGCAGAATAGCACATTTCAATAACATAATGATGCACCATGGACCTCTATCATTCAATGGATTCTAAAATAGCATAAGCAGACCAACATCACCACCAGTACCTACTTTCAACTTTAATGACACTCTTGTTGAAGGAATCAGAAATCCAACTCTGAGGTATAAGTCAAGGGTACCAAAACTCACTGATATGCAACATGTTCTCTTAGATAATTTTTAGAATATCCTAATCAAACAGCCAAGCATGAGATTAGGTCATGAAAAACTAATTAGAGCCTTAGAACAAGAGTTTGATAGCTTTAATTTTAATTTCCATCAAAGCCAGCATCATATTCATTCTCTTGAGCACAACCTTCAAGTCATTTCTAGAGACCATGAGTCATTACTTAGTAAGTTTATCAAAATGAACCAAGAACTCTAATCTCTTAGAATGTAGCAAAAGGCAAGTGACACCTTGAAAAGAGAATTGAAAATAGGTTTGGAAACTGATCAACATAAGAATAAAGAAAAAGAGTTTATTGGACCAATAGAACAAGAGGCTAATGAGCCTATAGAAGATATTAAGATTGAGTTCTTAGAAGAAGACATTGAAATGTAGCAGCATCATAATAATGAGCAGCATCAGCATCTGAGTAACAAAGAAAAACAAGAAAGATATGAAAGTTTTCTTAGGAATATATCTTTAGACTTAATAATAGATGATATCCTATTAGAAGAAATTTCAAAAGCAAAATTAAGAATAATGTCACCAGACGTGCAAAATGAAATCCTGAGTAGAGAGCATCACAGTCCATGAAAGAGTTACAATTACAATTACAATTACAATGTGCTTTGTATCAGTCCATCTTTGATCCAAAACCAGGGATGGATATTATTACAAAGATGTATCCACCATGTCTTTGTGATAGTACATATAGTTGTATTTGTAAACCAGAGGTTAGCATAGCTGTTGCTAGGATTAACATGAGAGATTTTAGACCATGACATTTTAGTTATGAGCATCAGAAAAAACATAATGTAGTAGAAGTTACCCCAGCCTTACTATTAAAGTTTGGCTATCTTGATAAAATATTCATTAATCATATTTCCCAACTAGAATCATTCCCTGGAAAGCTTATAAAACTAGTAGAAGATTATCTAGAATAGTGGAAACAAATTTGCATAAGTTTTATTAGCGGTCATCCAGATTGGTATGAACATATGCATAAGGAAAAAGTTAGGCATACAGCCATGATTAATGAAGAGTCATTTAGAATATCCTTTATCTCCCCCACATAAGTGGACTTATTCATACAAAAATATTCTAAGATTTTGAGGGATCCAAATGCTAGCCTTAGATGAGTTTGAAGATTTTAGGTATGATATGTTACTAGTAGCAGAAGAAGAAGAAATGCATATTTACAGTTAGACAAAACTCAGTCATCAGCTCTACTGGAAGCCTCAAATTTTCAAAGGAGAAACATCAAATATGTATTATAAGGTGAAAGAAGATAGAGAAAGAGATGCATAGCTAGTAGAATGCGATGAACAGTACTGGAACAATTTGACAGAAGAAGAACTGCATAACATCGACAACATGATGGAAACATAAATAGCTGGCAGCAAATTAGCATAAGTTAAATAGCATCATGCAAAATAATGTATTTTAATCAGACAGAAATGTTAACATCATTGTGGATCCCGCTACAATAATAAAATAATGGCATAAGAGTAAATAAAGAAAAGAGCTTGACCTATTATAAACTTTTCATACACAAAATGTCCTTTTGATTAAGAATGAATAGTGGAAAACCCATTTTATTAAGACTCCCCTTTTTTAATCAATGTATGAGTTCTTTTCTTTTTTCACCAAGATTTTGTAATTAATTGTCTAAAGGCTTTTTAGCCAAATTGGTCCATGAGATTTGCATAATACATCATTTTGGTCCTTGAGATTAAAAATCAATAGAAATGGTCCCTGAGATTGTCCACCATCCATTATTTTGGTCATTCCGTTAAAAACTCCGTTAAGTGTTCTGGAGCTCTTGGCCGGAAGTTTATGCAAGTTTTAAAACTTCGTAACTCAATCGTTTCTTAACCAAATTCGACCCATAATATATCAAAATGAAGATAAGAAAGTGTAGAACAAGATTATACATATTTGGAAGCCCAATGGTTGTTGGAGATGGCTAGAAAATAGCCTGAAAGGTGACTGGTCCGTGGGAAAACTGGAAAACTCGCCGTAAACTAAGTAAACTTTAAATGTTCATAACTTCTTCAATACTCAACAAAATCGAGTGATTCAAAAACGAAAATCATACTTCTCAACGAGACGAAGAGAATGGTACCTTTCTTGATGCTAATTCATCGTGGTTTGGCCGAAAAATGGCTCGAAAATGGCTAACTCGAGACCATTCTCTTCATCTCGTCGAGAAGTATGATTTTCATTTTTGAATCATTCGATTTCGTTGAGTATTGAAGAAGTTATGAACGTTTAAAGTTTACCTAGTTTCTAGCGAGTTTTCCAGTTTTCCTGAGGACCAGTCACCTTTCAGGCTATTTTTCGGCCATCTCCGGCAACCATTGGGCTTTCAAATAGGTATAATCTTGTTCTACACTTTCGTGTCTTCATTTTTATATATTATGTGTCAAATTTGGTTAAGAAACGATTGAGTTACGAAACTTTAAAAATTACCCAAATTTTCGGCGAAGAGCTCTAGGATACTTAACAGAGTTTTTAACGGAAGGACCAAAATAATAGATGGTGGACAATCTCAAGGACCATTTCTATTGATTTTCTATCTTATAGACCAAAGTAATGTGTTATGCAAATCTCAGGAATCATTTTGGCTAAAAAGCCTTGTCTAAATCCAACAACAAAAAAAAGAAAAAAGATAGTAGATCTAAAACAAATTAAAAAAAGAATAAAAAGCTAATATTTTGCTCGACGACGTCGTACAGAAATGGGCATTTTCGGACAATTAAAACTATAGCAGTACACCGGTAACCAACCAAAGCCGCCACGCAGACACAGCACCGAGCTGCCCGGCGCTCTACTAGCACACCAGTGACCGCCACATGGCGGCCACTCGACCTCTTCCGCCATCCTTCCAAAACCCTAACTTCCCACCCGCGCCCAAATCTCCCGATCCCTCCTCCGCCGCTTTCCATATCAAAGCCTCCACCTTTAGGAGGAAGAAGCAGAACAGCAGCAACATCATCAGGTGCGAGATCAAGAGCTTCGGCCACAACCTGACCATCGAGCCGGACTCTCCGGTTCACGTCTTCCGCGACGCTTCCGAACCCCAATTGTCAATGGCTTCCGATTCGGCGGTGAAGAAGGCGAAGAAGGTCTGCCTCTTCTACTGCGCCGAGACCAAAGCCCTCGCCGAGAATGTCGCCGCCCAGTCCGACTCCATCGAGCTCCGCAGCATTAATTGGAGGTGAGAGCTCCGACTGCAAGCGTGGCAATTGGGCATTTGCCTCGAAATTTTTAATTTTTAATTTGTGGAATTTGGCTCTGTTGTGCTTCAATTTTTGTAAATTTGGATTCTTTTAGGAAATTTGATGATGGGTTCCCCAACATTTTCATACCCAATGCTCATGGAATTCGAGGGCAACATGTGGCGTTTCTCGCCTCGTTTAGCTCCCCGTCGGTGATTTTTGAGCAGCTCTCTGTGATTTATGCATTGCCCAAGTTGTTCATCTCCTCATTCACTCTGGTGCTTCCATTTTTTCCGACGGGGACTTCGGAGCGTATGGAGGATGAGGGAGATGTCGCCACCGCTTTCACGCTTGCCAGGGCCTTGTCAAACATTCCCATTTCGATGGGAGGGCCTACTAGTTTAGTTATCTATGATATCCATGCCTTGCAGGTTTTTCTATACCACATTTAGTAAACAAATTTGCCTTCTCTTAGCTCTTAGTCCATTGATGAGCAATGTGCAACGATTATCTGACCTTGTTGTTTTGATTGTTTGTCGCGTGTTTAGGAGCGGTTTTACTTTGGTGATAATATCTTACCGTGCTTTGAGAGCGGGATCCCTTTGCTCAAAAATAGGCTCCAGCAGCTCCCTGATTCCGACAATGTAAACTGTTTTCTCCTCCCCTGTCTGTTGAGTCCTAGGAATTTAGATGTTGATAAGGAGTAATTATTTATTAAAAAAATTATATCGGACATTGTTGCTGATTATGTTCACAATTTAGATATCCATTGCTTTTCCTGATGATGGTGCGTGGAAACGATTTCATAAGCAGCTACATCATTTCCCTACGGTATGATATGTTTTCCTCTCCCTAGTAACAAGGAGGATCTGTTACCTGTGCATGTTTTTGTGTTTAATACTAAGAGTCATCAAAATATCATCCAAGAGTCTTCACTAAAACAGCATAAATATGAAAATTGTATTATTTTCGTCTCGTTTGTTCTGACTGTTTTGACTTTAAGGATCTGACTATTGATGCCTGTGCAATACACCTCATAGATATCCATCTGAAAGCCTATAGTCTTGTGTAAAAGGCACAGCTAGACAGTGTTTTTTTTTCAACTAATGTTGTGCGATCTCCTTCACTGACACTTTCACGAGCCTTACATTTACTGCATGACGGCTTGCTTTAACTATGTTTCTCGCAGACTGCCTAACCTTTAAAGAGTTGAATGCAGATTGTCTGTGCTAAAGTTCGGGAAGGTGACCAACGAATTGTACGTATTAAGGAAGGAGACCCTAGAGGACGACATGTTGTGATCGTTGATGATTTGGTTCAGTCTGGTGGTACCTTGATCGAATGCCAGGTATCCAGATCCTGAGCGAACTTCTTACTTGCTGTTAACTCTATAATATTGGCCATAATACAATGAACAATGTAATTCAGATAAAATACGGCTATTCGGCATGGGAAAGTATTAAACTTGTCCGTAGGTTGGGACTTGAACTTAACTTGTTGGCCAGTAGATGGACATTTGACTTATGCTGCATTTCTTGCCACATAGATTCCTGCTTTAGGTTCATTTTCACAGAGGAAAAAGAGTCCTTCCATTTGTTCACAAGTTAATCTGAAATGCCATATTACGTTTTCATCTTGTTTTAGAAAGTTTTAGCCGCCCATGGAGCAGCAAAAATCAGCGCTTATGTAACACATGGGATCTTTCCTAATCGATCATGGGAACGCTTTCAAAGTGATTATGGAGGTATTACATGGTCTACTTACTACAATTTGGTGCTAACTTGTTTGAGACTCTCCGAGTACAATTTCTAATTCCTTTGTGCATACCTTCCTTCTTTTTGCAACCAGGGCACCCTGAGCATGGGCTGACCTACTTCTGGATTACGGACTCATGTCCAGTGACGGTGAAAGATGTGAAGAACAATCCGCCATTTGAAATTCTTAGCCTTGCTGGTTCCATAGCGACTACTCTTCAAATGTAAGAGTAACTTAGGTGCACTAGATAGAAAGTGTCCTCTTTGGTTTTTGTTATGTTTTTGCCCCACCCTTTCTTCCAATAATGGGGTTGAATGGATTATAGAGGAGTCATCAGGCATAGAGAGAGTCAAAGCACTTGAGAATGCGGATGCGGCGAATAATTTTTCACTTTGTTTAGCAGATATGATGGCCAACTTTAGAACTTGGATAACATTAAAACCCAAGTTCAGTCAGTCGGCCATAATGTAGCTCTAGGAATAGGGCAAGCGCGAATAACCGTTGATAATGTACAAAGTGGTTCTTGCATGTACTTTCTTTTAAGTTGTGGATTTTCGTAGTGTAATTCAGCGATCCGAATCAGTTTTCTTAACTTTTTCAACGATTATTCATGCCAATTTGGCGAAGTCAATAATTTTGTCTTTTTGATTTGATTGTCTACGTTTCAGAATGAGGGTGCTGAAAATCCTCAAATCGTGTTTGTTTATCGTATATTGTGCGATCAGAAATCACTTTAAATACTTTTATTTAAAATTAAACATGAACAGTATCTAATGAAAACTGACCGTACGATATACAATAAACGGACACGATCACGATTTGAAGATTTCCAGGGTCCTCAATTCCTCATTCTACATTTCATTTCAACTTTTATCTAGCGAATCGTGCCTTTTTTACACGGAAAGAGATCCTCTATGGATCCCTTACATCAAGGCCACCAGATGAAGTGATCTGGGCATTTGAAATTTGATTCAACGGCTAAAAACAAAGGCTCCCTTTAAAAATTATAATAACTTTATCCGTTGAATTAAATTTCAAAAATCCGGACATTTTAATCCAATAGCCTTGTTGAAAGAGATTTGAATCCTTTGTACACATTTCAAATGACACGTCAGTTTTGGATTTGGATTTGAAGACGTTTCAATTGAGAAATGCGTCATGGGATAGCTTTAGAACGATGCCCATAACTTGAGAAAGTTATGGACATCCTTATTAGTTATTTTACAAGCCTCTATGACCAAAAACAAAAAGCCTCTATGCATACAATATTATATATATGTCATATATTTACGGGCAAAACAAACAAAGGCTTTTGATATTTATATTTCTTAAAAAGGCTGGTTCGTTCTGAGGTTACAAGTAAAAAGTAATTCGTTTTACTCAAATTAATTAATAAAAAGTGGTTTATGTAGCAGGTACCCGATCAGTTCATTCTTCGCTTTACAAGTCAAATCAAACGAGAAAGATTTACATGGCACATGTGCACCGCCATGGTGACGTCCAGTATTAATGATACAGCGACATGTAAGTTTCACTTTGCTTGGCGTGGTATCATTAGCAAGGATGCCACAATAGGAGTATACCACGTGATGAACACACACAAATTTACAACTCAAATGACAAATCAAAATTTTGTAACAATTTCTGCGCCACACATACATTTTGAAGTAGCCTTCCTTCGACCTACAAGATATGTTTGCAACGTTCAGATTAAAGTTTCAAGTGGATGCATGATAAGTTGATAACCTTGTGATGAAAGCGAAAAATGAGCACAATTACCTCTAGTTAGAGCAAAACGAAAACACATCCCTCCTCTGCTCCTCCTTTATCACAACAGCTACCTATCTTCGGGCCTATATCACACTTCGTTTGAAACTTTTATGTAATTCAAGACCTTTTTTAGAGCCTTTCCACTGTCAATAGCCTCTCTGGCTCTATCCAGGGCAGAGGTTATGTCTTCTGCACCATCACATCCAAGTAAGTGATCAATCATTCCAGCATTCAACACTATTCGATCATACGCTGGTCCCTTGTGACCACGAAGCGCTGTTAAGCCCAACTCTATATTCTTCACAACCTGAAGTTGCAGAAAATGTAACTATTCGTCACAAAACGCTGGCTTGTAAAAACAATGAGTGCAAAAACCTGTGTTTGTATGTGTGTGCATGTGTGTGTGTGTGCAAGCATGTGGGTGCGCGCACGCATGTATGTGAGAGAGAGAGAGTGCATGCCACAAGATGGGAGGAATTACCGATCTATCAGTTCTTGGACTGTCGGTGGGTTCAAAACCATAGTCTACGGCATTAACCTCTAGACTGAAGCTCTGACGTGAAACACCTGCAAACCAAACCTTCGAGTCAGTTTCGATGGTAGGATACTTTATGCAAGAATCTCAACATTTGTGGCAGCTACATGCATAACGCAGAGCTTTAAAACTGCTATTACAAGTGGTTGAGAAAATGCAGAAAAGAACATAAGGACTTGATGAACAAACCATCAACTTCACAAGAGGATGCAAGGCTTGTTGAACGAAACCCTGAACAGTAGTTTACAGGAAGTCCTTTTGATGAATTTACTGACCGCAATCTGGTTGTCATTGAGAGAGCTCCTTCCTCACCCTTCAGTAATAGTAAAATTAGACGGTAGTAGTTTATTTGAATTACTCGGTTGATTAAAGAATAGTAAAGTTAGACTCCATAAATTCTTATAGATTTCAAAAAGGTTGATCAAAAATATTAATCACTGTAGTATTTGAAGCACCATCCTCTTCAACTGCATAATCAGCAAAGTACCAACCTTCACCACCAAGCCAGCATTGACAACTCTTCTTTTCATAAGCATTAAGAGCGGCTCCTCAAAACCTTCATGATAAAACCCAGCAACAATTGCTTCCTTCCCCCGGGCCTGTTGAGAAAGCAATAAATTTTTCATATTTCTGTATGGTGCAGCCCAAATTTGTATAACGAAGCTAGGGTACTTATCACTTCAATCAATAATTCGATTGGAGGTATTGCATGAGCAAATTACGTTATTTGTTGATGCCTACTAAATTTTCAGAATTTAAAGTAGACAAATCAATTGCATGGTAGGTAAAGAAGTATTCTACATGCATAATATTTTGTGTAGTTTCTAGATTTTACACAGATTTCTCAGCATCAAAATGCCAGTCGAGGTTTCCATAAGAATAGAAAGGATGAGCCTTACGAACAAGTTATTAAAAGAAAACAGTGATGTGGCTTACCTTCACGAATTGCTGAACCTTTTCGGTTGTCGCCAGTGGGGGACGTTTCTTAATATGCTCTCTCAACTTAACTAATGAATATCTGCAGAATTCAAACAAATGTTATCATCAGTTTCATCCCGATTAGAATAAATACTAAGCAGAGCATGCCAAAATGTTAGCTAGAGATTCACACAGAGAAGGGCGGGCTTCACGTTGACTTATATAGGCAAAACCAATGTCTTCATCCTGAAATAACAAGATAAAGAATTTAACCGCAACCCGAAAGACATAAAACCAAAGAGATGAGTAACCATAGCAAGAAATATATGGGAACCACATATACCTCAAGAAGTACTTTTGCTTGCAACGGGGTTAAGCTCGTATTTGCCCCCATAAACTTAAGCATCTGTTCTTCAGTAACTCCTCCCTAAAACAACAAAAACTTTATCAAACCGGCCCTATTAGTTTATGCTATCGGGTCAATTAGTTGAGCAGAGCTGAAAGCTCACCTTAGGCGGCATCCAATCCAAGCCGTGAAGCAAGCAACATTCGGAATAACAAGATCGAACCGCAGCAACGAACAATGTGCTTCTAAAGAAACGCGTGTTACCATCGTAAGGCTCACCATAGTGAGTAAGTGATTTAACATCAGCAATTGGAGTATCACCTAATTAATCAATCATTAAGCAAATAATTCATCCTCTGAAAAAAAAAATTAAGAAAAACTAATTGGGATAATTAATTAGACTAGAGCTTACCGAGTTCATCATCAAATGCAAGGCAGTAAGCTTTCAGCTCACGGTCCGTTTCTCTGTTCATCCGCTGACCAATCAACAATGCCGAAAGCAACGCTTCACTCACACTATCGGACGACGTCGCATCATCCACTGATTTCAACGGAAGAATGTCTCGCAGCACGCCTTGGACTTCTTCGAATCCTAGGTGGCCGCCGGCGAGGACCTCCCGGAGGGCGCCGACCAATCTCATCTCGCTCGCGCCGTTCCCGACGAATTGGGGTCCGATTGAGCTTCCCACGCCCATCAACGACCCCTCCGGATCGGCGATGAACACTACGTCCGCCGGAAGAGCCCGAACCAGAAGCGGCCAGAACTGGTTCATCGCCCGGATCTCGCCTTTGCTCCACTGCGTCGCCTCCGGAAAAGCGTTGGCGCGAATCGACATAGCCACGAAAAACGCGCCGAGCTGCGACTTCGACACCGGCTCCTCATCCTTCAGCTCGCCCTTGACCGATCTGTAAATCGTGTCGAGCACCTTGAAGGCCTGATCCTCGCTCAGAGGCTTGGTCTGTGTGGGGCCCGTGCAAACCCTAGTCTGAGCGTCCAGCACGGTCTGATTCGGCTTCGGAATACCGGACCTCCGATACGAAGATGAAATCGTCGGGTTTCGGGTATCGTATTCCGGGATGTTTGAATTTTTTACGGTGACGGACTCCAATACGGATTTGGTGGTTAAGGTTAGTTTTCTTCCAGTAAGGCGGCGGCCGTTATATGCGGGGAGGTTGAGGAGTGTATGGGTGAGAGGGTGAGTGAGGCTGCGATGCTTGGAGGTGGTGGAAGTAGTGGAGATGGAGGTGAAAAGAGAAGGTTCTTGATTGAGAAGAGCTTTCATGGTTTGCTTTTCTTCGGTGCTGTGTTTTCTTCTTCCTCCTTCTAATGGTGCTGGTGCTGGTGCTGCTTCGGGAAGAACGCAAAACTAAGATAGCGCGGTTTGGTAGTGATGTTTTCTATGCACGCCAATCCTTTTGTTTGTCATTATTATTTTAAAAATTCAACGTCCGCAGCCGCAAGTGGTTTTTAGAAATGCAAGAGAATTTTTTTCGGCCTTTTTTTATAAATTCTCTAACACTTTAATATTTAACGTTAATTTTTATGGTAATATTATAAAATTTTTATTTAACATTAATTTTCATAATAATATTATAAAATTTTATACAAAAATTATGAGGTGATGAAGAATTTATAGAGTCTTTAGCTGCTTTTTTTTTTTTTTTTTTTTTAATACATCGATGTAAAGGGGGAGTTCAGTTAAGCCATACAATAGACAACCTAATTTGGTATCTAATTCGTCATTCACAAGATTTAAACTTAAGACCTCTCACGATAAATGCCACCAGACCGCATCTACTTTTCTTTTTTATTTTTATATTTTTTAACATTATTAAATCATAGTATTAAGTGACAAAAAATTTATTTTTTAGTTTTTTAGTTTTTTTTATAAGTATATAACTTAACGATTAAATATTAAATTAGAAAACCGACAGAGCTCGTTGTAGACATTGAAATTTCGGTAAAATAAATGTTGGTCATTTGCATTAAAATTACAACTGTAGACATTAAAATTTCAATGAAATAAATGTTGACCATTGCATTAAAAATTACAACATCCACCCAATTCACCTACAACAATCCACCAAATTCACCTACAACCTCTACCCAATTCACCTACAACAATCCACCCAATTCACCTACAACAATCCACCAATTCACCTACAACATCCACCAAAACAAAAGGATGATGGTTATTCATTCTCAAAGCCTATAAATAGGCTTCTCCATCAAAGGATCAAGGAGGATTTTGACAATACATTCTCTACTCCCAAATTGGAAGAGAATTCACATCACACCAAAACCTTGAAGCTTTGAAACTCTAAAAGCTCTCAAGCAAATCCCGAAGGATCAATAAAACTCTCTTCGTTCTTCATTCATCGTTCTTTCAAGATCAAGCCCCGACAGCCCTTTGATCAACAATCATCCACCTTCGAGATCAAACCTCGACGGCCCTTGAAGAAACTTCGTTCAACCTTCCAAGATCAAGCCCCGACGGCCCTTTGATCAACACACATGTTCCTCCAAGATCAAGCCCCAACGGCATTTAGATCAACAACATCTGTTCTTCAAGAATCAAGCCCAAAAGCCCTTGAAGTTTGTTCATTGTTCGTCGTTCAAGAACAAGCCCAAAAGCCCTTGAAGATCATTCATCGTTCGTCGTCCATCCAACCTTCGAGATCAAGATCAAGCCCAACGGCCCTTGAAGAAACGTTCATCTACCTTCAAGATCAAGCCATCAAAGGCCCTTGAAGAAACTTCCCGTTCATCCAAGATCAAGCCTTAACGGCCCTTGGATCAACAACATCCACAAACCAACATCTTACGGAGATCGAA
This sequence comes from Heteromeles arbutifolia, assembly GCA_024362995.1. NCBI lineage: Eukaryota > Viridiplantae > Streptophyta > Magnoliopsida > Rosales > Rosaceae > Heteromeles > Heteromeles arbutifolia. The sequence continues at coordinate 31,463,433 of JANCRC010000006.1, forward strand.
ACAGAGGAACAAATTGTAAAAGAGATTATAACCCCAAAAATCAATACAAAATATTATTTTGTACACGTGTTTCTTGTCTAGTTCGTCTCAGGAATATTTCGTGTTCACATTCGTATGCCATAACTAACTCCTGATAACTAACTATTTACTCTCACTAGATCACTGTCACCACTCGCACAAGTCACTCCCTTGCCCTTCTGCATTCATTCCGTTTCGTTTCAATTCAGCTGCGTTGGGGCCAAAAGCATAAACCCAACAACCAACAGAGTCGAAACAAACAAACAAATGGCGGGCAGTGGCGGCACTGCTCTTGCTTTGTTACCAAGGAAACGCAGAGGGGAAGAACCCGGGGAAAACGGCTTCTGGCGCCGCCGCCAGAGAGCGGTGGGAGGTCCATTTCTCCCGCTTCTTCCGCTACCATCCGGCCCACTCCACGTGTCCTGATCTCGTCCCTCTGTCCACCAGGATCAGAAATCGATGCACAGCTGGCAACTGGGTCTCCTCCTCCTCCTTGGCTATGCTCCATCCAGCTAGCTCACGATCACTACTCCTCCTACTCCGACGACGACGTCCTCCTCACCGTCTGCTTCGCCGGCAAAGTTATAGTGAGCCCACGTTTTCTCTCAAGGGCAATCGGGACTCAATAAATTTGCCCATTTTCCATACGTACACTACGCATTTTCACGGCGGCCAAACGGCATTTAAGCTCAAACGCAGTCTGTGATATGATAAATAAAACGAGTTCAGCAAGTGCTAGATTGTTTACAGCTAGCTTCTGCCGGAGATTACTACGACGTCGTTCTTTGCTTCTTCCCAAAAGGAGTCTTGTAACCTTGCAGGCAACGTATTCGATAGACGTCAACTGTTTAATATTAATTAGTTAACTGTTAAATCCCCATTATTTTCCTTAACTCGTGTTTGGTTATTTCCTTTTCGATACGTAAAATACTTGAGCATTCAATTTTTATGATTTTCCCCGCTTGATTGTTTCTGTGGCTTAATCAACAAGTAATGCAGTGAGGATTACTGGGATTTTGGGTTGTTTTTCTAGCCTCTAGGCCAAACTTTCTTTGTTCCCAATTTGTTTGGTTTTTCGAAGATTCGTACTCTTTGAACGATTACGACTTAACATGTTGCAGGAGGAGCACTATGTTTCCAAGCTGCAGTATGTTTGGCCTCACGTTTCACGCCACCCGCGACTTCCTTCCAAGGGTACCAGAGCCGTGCTTGTCAGCTATCGAGACTGGGTGAGGTAAGCTGCGCAATGCTTCTTTTTTTTTTTTTTGCTACAAGAACTCACAATGCCCTTGTGTTAACTAAGATCTTGTTTGCAGGTCCAGAACTTTGCGTTGAATTTTTGTCAGTCGATGAGGCAGAGAGATTTATGATCTCTTTGACATTGAACCTCTTAATACTGACATGGAATCTGAAGTTTCAGCACAGTGTGAGTTCATTTATTCGGCTAGGCCACCCCTCGACCAGTAAATACAAAACCTGCAATCTCCTAAATTCTTCATTTCCCTTTGAGCTGCGATGGTGTTTTTCTGTGTTTCCATGGTTTGTACACACTTTGTCATGACTCCGGTTCAGACTTATACCACTCAAATACTGCCAAGCTTCGGCAATGCAGCTGAGCACTACTCATATGCTCATCCGATGATGCATATTCATAACTTTCAACAAAACTTTCCAGCCGTTCGTCCAGGTTTCACCACATTGCTGAATGACTATTGCGGCACCGTTGAACAAGGTAAATTATATTTATTTTTAGACAATTAAACAAGGTAGAATGTACGCCTTTGCAGATAACCGGAAATTTAACTACCATTAATCATGATTGAATGTACGCGCAGCTCAATCAACTGTATCAGAGTCTGTCAATCTCAACTCCCGTATCATGCCTCCAAGTTTCACCTCATGACTTGGGAACTCTCAACCTGTTTTTGAACAAGGTACATTCGTGACCTTAGCAGTAAACGGAAATTTTATTCAACGGAAAATTTGTCCTTGATTGAATGATTCAATGGCAGCACAATCGTTTGTTATGTAGCAGAGTTACAGGGGAGATGCTTCCTTCCAAGGTAGCTTCACTTTTACCTTTTCATCTTCTTTTTTTCTTCTCTGAGAATTATTTTAAGGCAAGTTATGATCTGCTACGCATGAAATGCTAATTTGTTTCTAATTATTTATTTCTTCCCTGTTATTTTCCAGATATGTTGGGTAACAGGGAGAGAGTTACCAGTGAAATGGGGGTTGATATGACTCTCTAGTTTTATTTCAAATTTTTTGTATATAAAGCTTTAACCATTTCATTTTATTTTATCTGTTTTTTCTTCTCCTTTAATCATATGGTTTAGGTTGAAAGTTGAAATTCAAGGTATTTAAAAAAAAAAAATCGGGAAGGTTATCATTAGTAATACAGTCTAATGATATATCAGTCGTTTGTGAGTAAGAAATTTTATGTTTGACTTCCGTATGTGGTAAGTTTTGGAATGAGTTGACTTTTGTGTAATTAGGGGAATTTTATTCCCCGTTTGAGTTCGTATAATTAGAGTAAATATTATTGCACATTCTTACCTTGTAAATCAAGTCAGTAATATATATTTGCCTCCTTGAGAAGAATAATATCAAGAATTGGAACCCTAAAATAAGCCTAAATTAACATGGTATTAGAGGCAGGGAGCATGCATGTATTGACACGTGATGGGTGGGTCCCATTGGCCCGGTGCGATGATGGTAGGTCCCTTGGCCCCGCCTGTAGAGTGAATCTCCTAAGTTGGGGACAATATCGCGGTGTTTTGGAAGTGGGCCTTTAGCCCGTCTCTTTGATAACATCGGTAACCCCGCGATATTGTCATGTTGTAATTATCAAATTAGGAATAACATCGGTCTTGTTAGGAGTGGACCTTTAGCTCTCTCACTGATAATTCGACAAGATACACATGTTATAACATGAATGAATCGGTAACCTCGCGATTGGCTTCGCGAAGGTTACACGGAAAAATCAATCAGCAAATAAGTCAGTTAACAAGAACAGTAATTGTTACAAAAATACAACAAGGTTCTTCGCGAAGGTTACACGGAAAAATCAATCAGCAAACATGTGCTCTTTGTCATTTAGATAAATTTCCGACAATTTTTCCGTATCTCTCCTTGATCTTCAGTGAGAACATTGATTCTCCCCATCTTAATCATGGCGTTTGCAAATGCCCGAGCAAAAGAATCAGACCTAGCCAGTTTCGTCACCTCCCCTCTGGTGCGAGGATCGATCGCCAGAACCTGATCCGACTCCATCAATCCTCTCCCCTGCATCAGGTTCGTATAGTAGTGATTGTCCAGGACGAGCGGTGTCGTGGGGTCTGAGTCAACAGCCCTCTTTTTAGCCTCCTCCGCGGGCAGTGTGTTGGGTGCAGGGCACTGTTGAGCCAGCTGAGCCGCAAACACTTCGTTTAGTGCAGGGTCTTTCGGCTTACCTGGTGCGAAATTGTACATCCTGTAATCGAAGAAGCTGCAGTGGACGGTGCCGATGGAGTGCGCGCCAGACAAGACGACCATTTCCTCGAGGCTCAAGCCTTTTCTGGAGAAGAAGTCTATGAGCTCGTTCAGAGGTGTTGTGGGAGAAGGAAGTATGACGTCGGAGGCACGGGAAGTGCGGCTGTCGCGGCGTCCGGCAGGGACTTCGTAACGAGGCAAACCGGACAGAGCCACGGCTTCCCGTGAGGCAAAAGCTAAAATGTCGGCACAGGAGACGGTTCCCGGGCACTCCTGTTCTACCCTAGCCTTGATCTGATCAATGACTTCTAAACCTCGGACCCCGAAGCTGGCGGGTGATAGCATCTCTACGGGCTCGCCAGAGGGTGTGACATCCAACAGAAGTGACGCATCGCAGCCCTGTACGTACATTCATGAATATATTTTAAGTAAAAATCACAGTTTGACAAGCGTGACCCTAAACGATGTTGCCACAAATGATATATTACATGTAAGGAATCAAGGCGTTATCCCAATAGGCACAGTAAACTGTATTTACCTTGACAAAGCAATCGTGGAAGAAGAGGCGAATGAGGGCAGCAGGAAGCTTTCGGTCCTTCTGTACAGCCTTGGCCACAACGTCAATCACAATTTTCTCCAAATTGGGACATTTCCGATTGTAAAATCCAACATGCAACCCGTTCCCCGGGTTGTTCACATCTGCCGAATAAGCGATGACGATCATGGAACACAAGGTGACGGCAAAAACCGCCGCGGTAATTAAACGAAGACCCATCTCCCTGGTAAATGATCGGTGACTGTTTGTGACTTGAAGTGGCACAACCTCAGCGATAATTGTTTGGTTTCTTTCTCTTTTTGTGCCACAGTCACGACGGAGACATGGTGCGGGGCTGTGTTTATATACAAGTGAGTGACTTAGATTTGCCTCTGTTTTGCCTCGTTATTCGTGGTTAAAATTGCAATACTATACAAAGATGGTTTTTTTTTTCACCATTTGTTCGGCTCTTTTTGGTCAATGGAGAGTATATCGTTTACAGCCAAAATTTAACTCCTAAATTTAAAAATGTTGTCATTTATAGTCAAAACCTCATATCAATTAAACGAAGTACCCTCAAATTGAAAATCAAAAGCCACAGAGATAGGCTCTTTCTGTCCGTTTATTTTTGTTCTTTTTTTTCTTTTTTTGTGGTTTGATTATTTTCATATCCCAATCCGAGAACGTGAGCAAATATTAAGAGGTATTCATTCTTATGAAAATTAAGTCGATCAAATTGTCAAATTAATTTCTTAATTGAGAAACCTACAAGGCTACAATCAAGACGACCATGATGAAAATTTCACATAACTACGACTTCTAAATAGTTTTCTATAATAGTTAATTTGTATTTTCAAAAAATTTCATAGAACTATAACTGATGCAATTTTTTTTTTAACAAATGATATTATAATATTTTGCAAGTTTTTATTTTGATGGAAACTGCCATCACATGTTCTCATGCATTCTTCTGCATATGAGTTCTTAAACATAAGGGTTACCCTAATTAGGTATTTAATTTAGGGATAAAATTTGAGCATAATATTTATAACTAGTGAAGCAATTTTAACACCATGGATCTGAAAAAGAAGAAAAGAAAAATGAAAAACAAAGGAGACAGAGGAAGTTCTTTGCGGAAAATCGGCATTCTCCCCAGAAAAAGGGGCGTTGGAAGAGGGCCATATATGTTTTTTGCCCCTTCATAAATTTGGGTGCTTTTTCTTTTTTCCTCTAAAAGATGGGATTATAGTGGTTCACCGTTCATTCCCATGATCTTATTAAAATAAAAAAGAGAAATACAAACAAGGAGAACATAAAGCCAAGCCTCGTTGAGGAAAAAATATAGCAAGTAATTAATACAGCCGGGAAATCAAAAATCAACCCCACGTACAAAGAAAACATATAGTAAAAATCATCTGAAATGATATTTGGTAGAAGCAGAAAGATCATGAAAGCAGAAGCTGCACATGAAGGAACGTTAGACCACTAGCAATATGCAACATGATTTGCAAAAAAGTTAGCTAAGGCATAAGCCACACAGTTGTCGTCGCGAAACATATGGGAAACAACGCGCATATGCCTAATACACCATAGGCAATTGCTCCAGCATATAGGCCGCACGGCCTATAGACTTGAATGACCCATCAGTATTTACCTTGATCCACCCCACCATAGGAGGTTTCCATACAACAGGGATGAAACTCTAGTCAGTGTTAGTCAGTGTTTTTGCATGCCTACAATAATGAGTAATGTTTCACTTATCATTTATTTGTACCATCTCTCTAATAGAGATGTGAGCCCACCACCACATATAGGTCACATCTTTATTAAAGAGATGGTATAAATTATAGTACAATTAGGTAATAAAAATAACGTCTTTATTAAGAATAACTTCAAAGTTTCTTTTTATTCGTCAGTTGAGTCATTCGAAATTACAATCTTGATCAATTCCTGTTTCATATATTAAAAATAAAATTTTTGGTCGTGACATGTACGACGTCGTTGTGCATGACTAAACTTGCAGGGAAAGTGCTCGAGTGGATTCGATACACTACATGGATAATATATACACAATTACTGTTTACACTATATGGATATACACAATTGGTCATAATGTTAGTTAAAGGTTCTACAATTTTTCCTTATCTCTCCCTCATCTCGAGTGAGAACGTTTGTTCGCCCCATCTTGATCATGGCCTTGGCAAACCTTCGACTCCAAGCTTCAGAATCCGAGGCCAATGTCTTTACCAACGCGCTGGTGCGAGGATCGGAAACCATTATCTGATCCGACTGGAGCAAGGTTTTCCCTTGCAACAGGTTCAGGTAGAAGTTGTTGTCCAGAACAAGTGGTGTTGTTGGATCGAAGTCCACGGCCCTCTTTTTCGCTTCGTCTGCAGGCAATGTATTTTGTTTCGGGCACTTTGTGGAGAGATCAGAAGCGTAGGTTGAGTCGAGGGCAGGGTCTTGAGGCTGAGATGTGTTGAAATTGTAGAGTCTGTAATCAAAGAAGCTACAATGGGCCACCCCAATGGAGTGTGCACCGCTCAACACAACCAGTTCGTCGAGGGTGATGCCTTTTCTGGTGAAGAAATCTATGATATCGTTGAAAGGTGTTGTAGGAGCAGGGAGGCCAACATCGGAAGCACGGGAAGTACGACTGTCGCGGCGTCCAGCGGGGACTTTGTGGCGGGGTAGACCGGCCAGAAAAACAGCTTCCCGAGCAGCAAAGGCTAGTATGTCGGCGCAAGAGACAGTTTGCGGGCACTCTTGTTCTAGCCTGGCCTTGATCTCATCAATGAGTTCAAAACCTCTAATGAAGTCATTTCCTTGTGCTTTTTTCTCTACAGGCTCCTTTGAGCGTGTGGCCTCCAACAGAATTGAGGCATCGCAGCCCTGTAAATTGTAATTGTTAAAAGCCTTAAGGGGGTGGACTCAACTAATCTAGACAATAAATACTACGCGATATTTGTACCATCTTAACTGACTGACTACGTTTTGTACGAGAATCGAACATGTAGGTCTCAATGTAGGTGGATCTCGCCCTTATTAGCGAGATGTCTGGCATGTCAGTTGAGATGATATAAATAGTACAATGCTGTGCGTACCTTGACAAAGCAATCATGGGAAAAGAGGCGAATGAGGGCACCGGCGAGCTTTGGATCTTGCCGGTTAGCCTCGGACACGATGTCAGCCACAATTTTCTCCACATTCGGGCAACTCCGACTGTAGAAACCCACATTTAAACCGTTCCCAAGGCCTTTTCCAGCTGCCTCTGTACAAGGAGCGATGATGACGATGCATAAGGTGAAGAAGATTGTCGCATTGATCATTAAACGACGCATAATGTCTATGTGTTAGTTAATTAATTAATACGATTGATAGCGATTAGTGACTAATGCTTTTCTCAATTGCAAATGTCCAACCAAACTACGTACCGGTGAATCATGGATGGTTGCCTGCCTTCCTTGGCGAGAGGGTGGTAGAGTGACAAGTAGGAATTTTGTCCACCGCTGCTTCTTCTGTTGCCCCCTTGCCGGTCACAAGATGGTAGCAAAGTCCAAAAGTAGCAAAGGTTTTCTTACCTTGGCGGGAAAATAGCAAATGTTTAGGGCTCAAATATTTTCCTGTAATTAGTTAACAAATGTTCACAAGTTGATTTTCTTTCTATTTTCTTCTTGTATACCTGTTTCACAAGTTTCTTTATTTAAGGTTTTTTAGTTAAAATGGTCTTTGAAATTGTCATAACTCTTTATTTTGGTTAATGAGATTTAAAATCGATAAAAGTGGCCCCTGAAATTATCTAATGTCAATCATTTTGGTTCTTATGTGAAAAATCTCCGTTAAATTGAAGAAACCACTAGTTCAAGAGAAGAGGTTGATTTGACAAAAATACCCTCAAACTAACGAAGATTTCTCATATAATGACCAAAATGATTGATGGTCGATAATCTCAATGACCACTTCTATCGATTTTAAATCTCAGGGTCCGAAATGAGGAGTTATGTCATATTCTAATTAATCTAATATCTAAACTATGAGAATGAAGATTTGAACATGAGTACATTACTCTAACCAACTTGACTACATCGTCTACAATTCGTCCTTTTATTCTTGTACCATGACTGTGACTGAGGTAAACGCATGCTCCAATGAAATAGATTAAAGATTTATAAACAAATTATAATTGACAAACTTGACAGTAACTTGGCGAATTAAAATTGCCAGCCTGCTTCCTCCCTCCCAAAGACGCATTGACTTCTTGCATCAAAGTCTCTAAATATGTTTTCTCTTAGCCGGCACATAACTCCGAAGAACTAATCCCTAACTCCATGATTACTTACCCTAACCATGCACAATTAAACGTTAATTAGCTCTTAGTATCGCTAGCTATTTTCCAGTCGAACGACACCAGATTAAGGTAGAAGTAGAAACGAAAAGGACACACCAGTGCTTAGCTAGCTCTTAGCAGAGTTCTCAAGGTATATAATTCTGATTAGTGACAAAATTAAAGCATAAGCATATATTTAATTGCTCAAGAACAATATCCGGTTTCAGAAATCCAGAACATGGACGGCCGCGTGCCCCGTTAATTAAAAACAAAGAAAGAAAATCCAAAATCTAAACTGCCAAGCATGCTTTACAAACGGCAAGAACAAAGCTGTCTACTATTTCATGACTGTGCATGAGCTAGTGACTCACAACTTTTATTAATAATATACTGCATAATACACTGAAGCAACAAGCTAGTTCTATCTGTCTATATCGATCGGTGGTTAATCTTGAACCGTCAGATCACATCTGTTATTAGTTTTATAAAGAGTGAAGATGTAAGTTAGGTCAGTTAATCAGAAAGTATGCTTGCTCGTTTGTATTTAAGATTAAAATAGTCTTGTAACAAAAAATCACACTAGTTATAAAAGGCTTATTAATTGAAATGGTGATTTTCGTCACTTTGAGACTTATTTTGTCACTTTGCCCCTTGAAACTATGATTTTCTTCCATTCCATCAAATATAAGTTAAATTAGAGAGTAGTATGGACATTTTGTTGTTACTCAAGTAAAGATAAGCCATGTGCTTGACGACGTGGCACTTACATGGGAATTTTGGTTGATCATCACGTATTTACCAAGCGGCTTGGTAAGTATGTGATGATAAAATATAAAAAAAACTTTAATTTAGTGGCGAGGAAAATTGGAAAAACAAATTAAGTGAAAGGGAAGAAAGAAATTTAGGCTTGTGAATTCAGTTCTTAAGTTCAGTCGACAGTCAATGTCCATACTACTTTTTAATTTAAGACCTATTTGACAAAATTGACGAAATTGAGTGAAATGAGACTAAATGTGACGAAAATAGCAGTGTCGAGAGACAAAAGTAAGACAAATAAGTTTAAAATGATACCAAATGACAATTTCAAGAGCCAAATCAACTGATAAGCCTTGGTTGGAACGGTGCACATATTCATTCGGTCTAGCAGGCGCAGCACCCAAAATCCAAAAAGGTTCCGCGATTATCTCAGCATGAGAGTCCAAATAGTTGGTACATGTTGCAGTTGTACATGAAATAACTAATATAACCAAACTCCCTCCAAAACCAGACAAAAATATGATGAAAGTCATAATTTTCGTCGATGCTTACAAAAATATGAACTCAGCTCTCTTTGCAATTACATCTCTTTGTGTTACTTGAGAAACAAACAAAAATAAACTATGCTTTGATTCAGTTGTTTTGATTCTTTGAAACTATGTTTTCACCCGTCTCTCTGAAATCTTGACAGTCCACCATCCCACAGCCATGGCATCCCCCCATCTCCTTCTTCCATGCATGCTCCTCTCCCTATTTCTTATTCTATTTCCTGCAGTTTTTGCCGCCGATGCATCCATCAGGTCTGCTCTCGTAAACCCTTTGAGTTGTTCTGCGAAAATCATGACATGTAACGCCTTGCTCTACCACATCAACATCGATCTGAAGGTAGAAGAAATTGCCACTATGTACACCGTGAATCCATCCGAAATCAGACCTATAAAGCACAACAAGAAGCAAGATTACCTGATAAGTGTGCCTTGTTCTTGCAAAAACATATACGGCACTGTTGGATACTTCCATGACACGACCTACAAGGTGAAACACTCTGACACGTTTTATGATGTGTCGACGAAGATTTACAGCGGGCAGCCTTTGTATGTCAGAGAAGAGATAGGGAATTTTACAATAGACTATGATTTTCCCATCCATCTCCCGTGCGGTTGCGTACAAAGCCAATCTCAGATTGTGGTGACATATACAGTTCAGGAGCATGATACACTGTCGGATATTGGCATGCTACTGTCTGCGAAGATTGAAAACATCGAAGAAATGAACAAAAATATGACTGAGAATCCTTCATACATAGCTGTGGGCTGGGTGTTGTTTGTCCCCATGGAAAAGAATGGGCTTAGACCATCAAAGACAGGTGAGAGCTCTCTTTAAGAACTTCTTGGGTTGATTTCATTTGTCTGAAATATCTAAAAATCTGTGTCCACAGTTTGAAACAAGTAAAGATTCAATGTTTTTGTGTGTTAAGATGTCGGAGAGACGGACTCTCCGTGCAGAGTTTTATACAAAAGGCTTTGATGCAATTAGCAATGGTGGAATCACTCATGATATGTTATTATTTAGTTTCTTTGGTTTTTGATGTCGAACTTTTTACATTTTTCAACAAAATAGAAGTTCTGAATCAAACCGAAATTTGGTAGAAATCAGATTACATATGTACAAGGGTATGATTTAATTGTTTTATTTTCTTTCAATATTCCACTACTGACTGACGTAATCTTACACACACAAGTTCATACAAGAATGTCAGAAAATTCACAGATTATTTTCTGTTGGAGTTGATCGGTCGTTGCCTTTGTTTGATCATCAGGATTCAGACACAAGTGGTCAATATTGGTTGCAATTTTGTTAGCTGTGACATTGCTTTCAATCATCACATTGATCTTTATCCTTTATCGGAGAAGAAAACCGAAACAAAATGTGGAAGTTCCAGATAAACCTCTATCGACAAGCTTGAAAAACTCGAAAAGCTTGGCTCCTCACCGATCTCTTTCATTGCATAATCAGTTGCTTCATAAAGAAAACATGGAAGGTCAGATAAAACTCCAGCAGCATCTCTATAATGTAATAATTTGTGCATGTTAGTATGCCTGAAAGAGAGAAATTTCTGCTAATGACAGTAAATCTACATTGTTTATTGCATAGATGGGGCAATTTTTGAATCAGACGGACCGGTCATATTCAGCCTTGAGGAGATTGAGGAGGCAACCGGTTACTTCGATGAAACTAAGAAAATCGGAGAGGGTGGATATGGTAGCGTGTTCCTTGGAGTAATAAGGGGGAAGGTACAAGTTTTCTCCGTTTCTACTCGAAAAAATCTATGAAACTAAGCTATAAATGTTCAACTTACAGGAGGTTGCCATAAAGAAGATGAAGTCTAATAGTACCAAAGAATTTTTTGCAGAGCTAAAGGTCTTGTGCAAGATCCATCACATTAACGTGGTGAGCAATCATTTCGGAATAAATTGACCTCTAACACGGTGCGAAAGGAAGTGCTTTTAGTCTAATCACTTGTTTAAAAATCTGTGTTAGGTGGAGCTCTTGGGGTATGCCAGTGGAGATGACCATCTCTACCTGGTCTATGAGTATGTCCAGAATGGATCGCTGAGCGAACATCTTCATGATCCGTTACTTAAAGGTACTCAAATCATTGCGCACACACGCCTCTCTAGTGTTTATGTGCGAAGCTAACCAAACGAATTAAATCAGGTCATCAGCCACTTTCTTGGACTGCAAGAACACAAATTGCACTGGATGCTGCAAAAGGTATTGAGTACATTCATGACCACACAAAAGCGCGATATGTGCACCGTGATATAAAGACTAGTAACATTCTACTTGACGAGGGGTTCAGAGCAAAGGTATACCTGAAACATGAATCGTTACATCATTACTGTTAAAAGATAGAATAAGTTCTTTCTTCTAATTAGTAGCTTAAAATCCATTTTCTGTAGGTAGCAGATTTTGGCTTGGCAAAGCTTGTTGGAAGAACCAATGAAGAAGATGTTATCGCAACACGGCTGGTTGGAACACCGGGCTATCTTCCCCCAGAGTAAGCTTCATTCGAGTTTACCTGCACATGGAAGCAAGTTTGCCCTAGTTTTTCATGTATCTGACTGTGTATGTGTTTCTGAAAGATCCGTGAAGGAGCTCCAGGTGACTCACAAAACCGATGTGTTTGCATTCGGAGTGGTACTAGCAGAGCTTATCACAGGGCAACGTGCGCTTTTCCGTGACAATCGAGAGCCTGGGAAGATGAAATCCTTGATTACAGTCGTAAGTTTCAACCCGACTTGAAGAAAGACTATGCATGTCACTGATCACTAGTAGTACAACACAAATTTGATTGATTTGCTAATAACTTTGTCAGATAAAAAAGGTGTTCCAAGATGATCATCCAGAAGCAGCTTTAGAGGCTGCCACAGATGGAAACCTCAGAAGCAACTATCCTATGGAGGACATGTTCAAGGTGATCTAATGTATACTGCGTGATTCGTTATAGTTAAGGAGCCGCTCCTCCCTAACTGCAAATCACTGATTGACACGACAAAACAAAAAGTTTCTGCACACGTGTCAAATTGTAATTTGTCTATAAGGAGGAAACGCTTTTTCCGAATTTTTTCGATGAAAAGTGAGTCAAAATATTACTTTGGTTGCAGATGGCAGAAATTGCAGAGTGGTGTATGAGTGAAGAAGCAGTGGAGAGGCCAGAGATGAGGGAGATTGTTGTGATGCTCTCGCAGATTGCGACATCTTCGATCGAGTGGGAAGCAACACTGGGTGGCAACAGCCAGGTTTTCAGTGGTGTATTTGAATTCAGTGGAAGATGATCCAAACCCTGTAAACCGCATTGGATTAAAGTTCATGATTTATCAAGTGAATTTCCAGATTGATTGTTGTATTTATTCCCCCTTTTTAGACTAACAGATGGGAGATCTATGTAACCATGTTGTGTTATATTCTAGCTCGTAACAATTTGTACTTGATCGATAGTTGGCATATTTCGACAAAAAAAAGAAAGATACTTGCCATATAAAGTAGAAAAGTTAAAAAAATAAAAATAAAAAATAAAAAAATAAAAAAACTTGTATTTGTCAAGAGCATTATTCCATGTCAGAAATAGACACTAGTAATTTAAAAGATTTTAAGCATCTTCGTCTATTTTCAATTGATTTTGAATCAGACGTTTATATCTCGACTATCCGCATGTGATGTCGAATGTGTGTTATGCCTTATGCGACATCACACATGAGACATAATCATATTTATATGTGAACCTCAAATTGGTAATTTAACAAATATAGCATCTCAAACTCTTCAAGAAGAAAACCAAAGATTCGAACCAAATGGAGTAAACCCTTTTATGTATGCTTGATGCCACTCACAACTCTCTGAATCTTGATTCTAATATTAGGTTTTCCGTCACACAAGATTTCTTTTGGTCGTTAAATCTTTGGTTAAGGATTCACTAACTAAGATTTAATTACGAAAAATATCAATACATTTGAAATACAATAAATTTGTATACTCTTATACCACATGTAAGATATAAAGTTAGTTTGAAAATGAGTGAGCGTTTTTGAGGAAAATGTTTTTAGATTTCAAAAGCACTTGAAGTGCTGCTTCTTATAGGAAGCACTTTAAGTGCTTTTTCAGGTTGCATTTTTACTAAATATTGATCCCAAAAATGTTTTCACTAAAAACGATTTTAGTCATTTAAAAAACACTTCTAAACGAGCCCATATTCTAAAATACATCAAGACATTATAAACATATGAAAAGGATGGTTGTTTGTATGTAATACATAAGAGTCACTAATACTATTTCTATCAATTTCCAAATTAATATTAGAAAGGGAAAATCCTGAATGGTAATTGTATATTACCTTGGAGTTTAACATGAAACGGCGTCGTAGAGAAGAGAGAGACGCGGGTCTCTAAGGTCCGGAAAAAGCAAAATATTCACCGCGAACACCTCCATTTCCAAAACTCAAGACTCCTTCTTCTTCAGACTCTGAGAGAGATTGAAGATGGCGGTTGATGTTCCAACAGTAATAGCAGACGGCGACCGGAACCCTAACGCCTAAATCCTAAAGCCTCAAGAGTCAGATTCAGATCTATTACTACGCCAATCGACTCCGCTGCTATATCCGAATCAGATCGCATCCAGTTGCTGCAACCGCCGATCAGATCTCATGGCAGGGGCAGTTTCGGCGCTGTTCCTCCTAGACATCAAAGGCCGCGTTCTCATCTGGCGCGACTACCGCGGCGACGTGTCCGCCGCTCAAGCCGAGCGCTTCTTCACTAAGCTCATCGAGAAAGAGGTCCAATAAAGCTTTTCTTACTCAAATTTACTCAATTTCCCCCGGATTATGCACTTTATGTTTCTTAGTTGTTTGAGGAACTGATTGGTTGCTGAGAAAACGAAGGAAAACGAAACCAAATTGTCGTTTATTGATGAATTATTCCCCTTTTTTTATCAGTTGATTCCGAAATTAGTGAGGCTAATTTGGATTTGATCTGTTATGTTAGAGTAGAAATTGATACTGGCATTTTGTTTTTCTTTTCGTGCTTGTTGCGATGTGGTTCAGGTTGATCCGGAGTCTCATGATCCAGTGGTTCATGATAATGGCGTGAGCTACTTGTTTATACAGCATAACAATGTTTACTTGATGACTGCGTCCCGGCAGAACTGCAATGCCGCTAGTCTTCTCTTCTTTCTACACCGCATAGTCGATGTAAGCTCTATTGGTAATTATGATAAGTTTCGCTCCTCATTCATCGTTGTCGTTTGTTTATGCACCTATGAATTGCATAATTAGTAAATTGATTATTGGACGGCAGGTGTTCAAGTATTACTTTGAAGAGTTAGAAGAGGAATCGCTCAGGGATAACTTTGTGGTTGTGGTAAGGAGATGTTTGTGCCATTCATTTTGCTTAATTTTGGTCGTGAAACATTGCGATTTGATGTGATTTTTTTGTCCTTTGTTTGAAGTATGAGTTGCTGGATGAAATGATGGACTTTGGTTACCCTCAGTACACTGAGGCCAAGATTCTCAGTGAATTTATCAAGACTGATGCTTACAGGATGGAAGTTACACAGAGACCTCCCATGGCCGTAACAAATGCGGTGTCTTGGCGAAGTGAAGGGATACGTTACAAGAAGAATGAGGTACGTGCATTAGGAAAAATGAAGACTTCTTATTCTTCTTTGATGCCGCTGGTTTTGATGCCACAACCAGTGGATGACTTGCCTTTCTTTTCTTTTTTTTCAAGGTTTTCCTGGATGTGGTGGAGAGTGTTAATATACTTGTTAACAGCAATGGACAAATCATTAGGTCGGATGTTGTTGGTGCATTGAAGATGAGAACTTATTTGAGGTGTTTTTCCGTCCTAACCCAGTTAAATTTATATCTGTGCTTTAGCATTCTAACTGTGCCTCTTTCACCGGATATACTTTCTAAATGCCAAGTGAAGTCCGTTTAAGATTTGCTAGCTTGTTTGGTTTATGCTAGAGTTATAATTCATTCATAAAAAGAAACTATGTTTGTGAAGACAATGGTATAAATCCTAGTTTCAATTTCTCTTTTCGAGTACTCTGTTTCGTGGAGGACACTAACTTGATTGAAGTCATAAACCAGTTCACAGAAAGATGAAATCTCTGAAGAACACAAGAGGGACATAATTTCTATTTACATCTTAAGAGTGATCTAGAGTGATCTCTTTTATATGCTGATATCATCTGGCAACTAGTACTTACTCATTTTGCTTGCAGTGGTATGCCTGAGTGTAAGCTGGGCTTAAATGATAGAGTGTTATTGGAGGCACAAGGCCGAGCAACAAAGGGAAAAGCCATTGATTTGGAAGACATCAAATTTCATCAGTATGCAGCTTTCTTTGATTTATTTGAGTGCTGCTTTTGCGTCTTACAAGTGTTTGAGATTTTACATAAACTAATCTTCCTGCAAGTCCTTACATTAAATCATAAAATTTGTTTTAGGTGTGTCCGTTTGGCTCGGTTTGAAAATGACCGGACAATATCCTTTGTACCACCTGATGGAGCTTTTGATCTCATGACATATAGGCTGAGTACACAGGTATCCTTCATGCTCTGCTGATGCTGTTTTATTTTCTTTGTCTGCGGACGCATTGAGTGGTGAGGGGAGGTTTATTTACTGCTTACGTCATTCCAATTAATTGTTGTCATTTTCCCCTTCAGGTTAAGCCTTTAATTTGGGTTGAATGTCAAATTGAAAGGCATTCAAAAAGTCGCATTGAGATTCTGGTAAAAGCTAGAAGTCAGTTCAAGGAGCGTAGGTATTGAAAAAGTTATTTGGTCAATTGCTTTGTGCTTTGGGCACCCAAATGTTTATTCCCTTAGTACTCATGAAAATTTAACCGCACAGCACTGCAACAAATGTTGAGATTGAGGTGCCTGTGGTATCTGATGCAACTAATCCAGATGTTCGGACATCATTAGGATCTGCAGCATATGCACCTGAAAGTGATGCGCTTATCTGGAAAATAAGATCTTTTCCTGGAGGCAAGGTGTGGACTCGTCTTGTTGCTAGTCTAAGAAGATTATCTTGTTGTATCTTGTGCCGTGCACTTTAGCCCCTTTTATTGATCTTGTTTCTAATCCAAATTGCCTAGGAATACATGTTGAGAGCAGAGTTTCGCCTTCCAAGTGTAACGGCTGAAGAATCAACTCCTGAGAGAAAAGCTCCTATACGTGTGAAGTTCGAGATACCATATTTTACTGTTTCTGGAATACAGGTATTCCTTTATGGATTGATTGCTTTGGTCTATTTCGGGGACATTCCGATCTCTTTCTACAATAAACTTAGTTAACGGTAATTTGAATGGCTGGTCTAATATTCAAATGATGGTGAAATGGTTTTAGGGCCTGATATGATGATATCCCAGAGCAACTATAGAATTTGTATTCCAGATGTCAACATGTTAAATAATCAGCCATCATAGAGCTAGGAATTTGTTTTGTGCGGTTTTCTTATAAGCAAATTGGGGTTTTGTAGGTTCGTTACCTCAAGATTATTGAAAAAAGCGGATACCAAGCTCTTCCATGGGTGAGATACATAACCATGGCCGGCGAGTATGAATTAAGACTAGTATAAAGTTGCCCCTGCATGGTGTTTTCTGGGGTGCAGCATTCACGTACGATCCTGAATGGTTCAAACCCAAAACTGGTGGATAGATTAGACCGGCTTTGATTGCCCGTTGCCTGCGATCAGTAGTGATCGCAGTTTGGTGAGAACGAATTATCTGGTCTTTGCTTTTGTGCATGTATAATGAAGGTTTATCCAACAATGTTGTATGTTTATCGTTACCGGAAGGTAGATTTATTCAGTACATTGAAATAAGATTTTGTTATTGTGGTTTTGGATTTTGTTGGCTGTCATTTTTCCTGTTCAATTTTGATTTGTCTGGGGACCTGTCCGAGTTAGTACACACTTTTTCTTTTCTTTTCTCGATTGAGATTCGTATTGAAACAGAGGCTCGTTTCTTAATAACCATGACCGTTGCCGTGTACTTGGATCGGTCTTTCTCTCTACGCGTTGGAAAAACCTCACTTCTATTTAATTTTGATTTCATTTGTGGATGTGGTTACTTCGGCTTTAAGTATCAAATTTTGAAGTCAAAACAATTTATTTTGATTGAACTGTGCCCAGTTTCATTTGTTTGCTATGGTACATGTCTTATTTCAAGATTGATCCACTCTAATAAACAAGACTCGTTTTCGCTGCATTTCAGATTATACCAAAGAAAACGAATTACAAACTGAAAATTATAATAATTTGGTTTATACTCTGCGATCGCTTGTGGTTAAGTACTAGATTAAACTACTTAATGACCATTAGCAACGGACTTAATAGTTGATAATCTCCCCAAGAACTGGTTAAACACGTCTTCCCTACTCAGCATGCTAATCCTGACATACTTCTGAGCAACCCCAAAGCGCCTCCCTGTTCTTCCTTGTACCTTAATCCGTCCTCTCAGAACCTTCTGTGTGTCTACATCCTCCTTGGCCTCCATCCATGCAAATGCTGCGTTGCACAAAAACATTCCCAATATTAGAAGACACAATTTAACTAGCCTCCTTAGTTGATGTGATTTCTGTTTTTTCAGGTGTTGGATTACGAATTTTAACATAGAACCCAACTCACATTTTGTTTTATTATGTGATAATAAACACGCGGGACGTATTATCATGGGACATCAGGAATTGGAATAATGCCACTTTCCAAATTTTCATTAAAGATCAAGAATCAGAATGATTTCAATACCCATTTTATGTTTTTAATTAGTTAGTTAGTTGCAAACAAGAGAGTAAAATTTTTGATTTTACCTGGATATGGTTCGGTGGACTCTCCAGAGAAGATACAGTACTTTTTGGGGTAGTTGGGTAGGCTGAAAACTACACTTTGCTCGACCACTTTTCTTAACCTCTCCCATCTGTTCGCCATGATTTGACGGCAATGGTCGAAGAAGAGCTCAGAGTTGTCAGTGGACTTGCAGTTTTCATAGCCGTCGCAGATCACTCCCATTATCTTTGCAGCTCGTTGCTGGGAATCCTTGGACACACCAAGTGAGCTCAGCTCTACAAACTTTGACATCTTTCTAGCAACCTCTTTGTCCTTCACAATGGCCCATCTGATAAAAAAAAACAGGACAAATGAGTAAATTGCGTAAGATTACATAAACTTTTTTTTAAGGTGTCAATAGCCATTCTCGTTATGATCATTATACGTGGACTCACCCAATGCGAGAACCGGCATGTCCGGTGCTTTTGGAGAATGTGAAGTACATGATGTCATGATCGGCTGGACTAGTAATTGGAGTGTACTGAGGCCAATAGTAGGCCAGGTCATGAATGACCTTCCCTTGATCACATCTGCTCTTCACGACGGCCTCTCGGAGAGTGCCGTCGGGGTTGTTTGGGGTGTTGACCACCTCAATGTAAGGTCCATGTCCATTTTTGTTAAAGGTATATGCATCACCTGCCCATTTGTACAGTGCAGAACGAATATAGTCTGTCTCATCCGGATATGACTGCAACCAATAAGTAAATATTGATCACAACTTAGTTAATAGTGATAACGAAATTAAGTTAAACTCAAAGTTATATTGAGTTTAATAGAAGGAAAACAAGTAATTAATTAGAGCGTAGAGAATCTAAGTAAGGTTGGCGGGAAGTAATCTGGTTAGTAATAAGCAAGACATGGCCATGTTACTATGTTTAATTTTCCAAGGGTTTCAAAACACAGGACTACGTGCATATGTTTGTTGCATGTTCCCAAAACATGATTATGTTTCAAAAAGACATATTTGCCTCTTTGTCGCATTTCCCATGCAAAACATCAGCATGTTCCGCGACAGTCTTCTCGTAATTTCACCCCTCACAACTCAAAACACCTTCTGCAGAGTGCAGATCGAATACTACTACATTCGCAGCATGCCAAAGGAAAAGTATGACATGTTTACCAAAAAAAAAAGAAGGAAAACTATGACTTAAATATATGTACTTAAGTTTTATTGATCTATTAAACAATGTGATATGTTATGTTTAAATTACTGAGTCTAAATTATCTAATATAAAACTGTTTGAAGTTATATATATATATATATATATACACACATATATATTATAAAGTAAAACAATTAATATAAACTGAGTAATCCAATTGATTGTCAACCGCTGAAGCAGCAATCTGTTGATCCTTTGGAGTTGACTTCACTAATTAACAAAGCCAAAATCAAGATCCACATATGATCAACAAAATACAGAAAATCAACGGCCGTAATTGCATCAGGGAAACGTTGCCAAATGTCAACGAGTAGAGAACCTCACCGAGTAGTAAGGGGCGGCGGACACAACGCTGACGGGCTCGGGCCCGCCGGGAGAAGTGAGAGCATACAGGGCAGCCTGATACAGCTGAGTCGAGCCTGTCCCCACGACGATATGCTGATCACCGTCTACGACGGCGTTTCCAACCGTACGATGAAGTCTTCTGACCGCCGCCTCCAATGCTGGCTCCAAAAACCAGCACACGCTGGTGAAGTCGCTGATATAGCTCATCAATTCGCTTCCGGAGATCACCATCGTACACTTGTCCCCCATCTTGCTCCAATAGGATTCGTACACTGCCGGGTCACCCCTGTCATCATTAAAACCGGAAACACCATTAATGTCGATTGCATGTTAACCTAATTAGTAAACTAACCAAAACGATCAGTTGTTGGAAAGATTCGTAGCCATTAAACGACACTAAATAACAAAATGTTACATCCTCTCTACTCCAAATAAAGAAGCTATAGAGAGCACTTACTGTTCGAGATTGAGGACATGGTCGGATGGCGGTATCGTGCCGCCGTTACCATTGGCCGGGGACACAGAGGAGGTTTTGCTATTGGAAGTAGGGTTCTCCGTGGTGCCGCACATTGTCTCTGTTGCTCTAACAAAACACAGCTATTAATTTGTCTTGAGTTTTTGATGTGGCTCTATTCTCTCTCTCTCTCTCTCTCTCTCTCTCTCTCTCTCAACTCTCAAAGTTGGGTCTCCTCGTCTGTGTTTATGTCCGTATTTATAGAACAAAATATGGAGAGGGTGTCTACCTTCAGGGACACCGAGGTGCATGAACCCTAATTCCTATTTCTTTTTTCTTTTTTCTTTCGTTTAATAAAATAAAAATAAAAAATAACAAAAACTGACCATACCAAGCATCCTCCGTCCCCTTTTAACTTGGAAAATCTAAGAACCTCCCAATAAATAGGAAAGAAATCTCAACAGCAATGACCGTAATTAAACAGTTCTGTTAGAGGGTAAGATGATTTTCTGAGCTAATTACTTTCCATTTTTTTTTTTAACAAACGATTTTTTTTTAACAATAACAAACAATATTATCTACCCTAAGGGATGTGATGGATTTAGTCTCACAATGGGCTAGTATAATGTGGTTCAAATTCGCTTTTGGCGAGAATCGAACTTAAGACCTCTCACTTACAAGCGAATAGGAATACTACTAAACCGTATTACTAAGTGTCAATTACTTTCTAATTTTGGAGGAATTTTTTTATGTGTCCATCTTATATTTTAAGTTTCCCATTATAATAACGTTCAGGTACCAACCACACCAAACGGTGAAAACTTATTAACTTGATTTTTTTTTTTTAACTCACGGTAATATTTAAATTTAAATTTTATACTTTGTGACATTGACGTTAATGATCACGATTATTCACTAATTATATGTACATGTGCAGATAGATGCCAGTATAAACATATGCATTTAAATTTTAAACAAGTCTAATTTTTACAGATCGTTTCCAGAAAAATTGGTAAATTATAGTAGATGATCCAGATATTAACAAGGCTGGTATAGAAATTTCAAAACTAAAACCTTGTAACATGTATAGAGGTCATGGCACTTGAACCCTAAACTTATTACATATGCTAAGACAAAAATCATGTGAAAACAAAAAATCTCAAATTATATATTGGCAGGAAGTACGATACCTAATCACCTCTACGATCCTAGAACTAAAGTGAAGTAGATCCAACAAATTAAATAGCTTCACCCTTCATACATAGATCCAAAAGAGACATAGTACGTCCAAATGGAAATTGAAATGAAGCAACTCTCCTATAGACAGCAATCAAATTAGCAAACTCCTATAAAGAGGAAAATCAAAACCAAACTCGAAGACAATTCTTTGGAAATGATTAAACATAAACAAAATAAAAAGGATACCGGCTGTACGCATAGTGTTGAACTGACTCAATCCTATCGCGACACAATCCGACATCTTTCATGACTTTCAGCTTTAACCCTGTATCGAACGTGAAAATTAAATGAAAATCTTGCGCTTATTGTGTGCGTGGACCAAAAGAACTATCATAGTGACACCATTTCACAGCGAGTTTTTTTTAAAAAAAATAAAAGGGATATTCATTGAAGTAGTCCTTAGCTATTTCGATTGTTTTAAATGACAAGGCAATTCTAGTGTTTTTGTTTGTCGTGAATTAATTCCTCTGAATAGGAAAATTGTTGGAGTCCTTTTAAAACTAAAGGCATAGTAAAGGCTTATATCGAGCCAGTTTCCCACTTGATACACAATCGCTCGATTAGAAGTCAATCGCTCGATTAGAAGTCAAACATGTTTACAGTTTTCAAAAAAAAAAAAAACATGTTTACTATAAGTATCTAGTAGTGGCAAAGCTCACACAATCAGTCATTTGGTCTATTTAGGAAGTGAAAAAAAAAAGTATCTTAGTGCATCTCTCTTGAGAGATGCAAAATGCCTTGAAGTGTGTATTTTACATTTTTTGTAAGTAAAAAAAACTCTCTAATTAGTCTATTTTGGCCGACAAATGTAAATAAAAACTTAAATTTACACTTTGTTTTACATCTTCTGATAGCGGGTCTCGCAAATCAAAGAGAGAAATATAAATAGAATCTCAAATTTGCTTCCCTTTTATAAAGTAGCACTCTCATTTACATCTATCGAAAATATAAACGAAATGTAAATATGATTTTTATATCTCAAATTTGCATATCTGCATTGAAAATGCTCTAACCCGTTTAGTTTACATAATAACACAGGGTGCATTTTTGCTCACCCACACTAACTTTGGGGTATGCTCACCATACACCTTATTAGGTGCCATGTGTACATCCTTCTAATCTTAGTTACTTGCTAATTAAATATATCATTTTCAATTTTTAAAACTAATTTTAAACATTAAAATTAAAAATAAAAACTCAAGCCCTTCAAGTTCCCCACCTAGCCAAACCCCAGAAACAACTACCCACCCACGCCACCCTTTCAATTAATTCTTCAAAGTTTACCCCCACCCAGCCAATCTTCTTCGTGCCATGGTGAATCACCTTGTCTCCGTTCTCCTTCTTACACTGTAACTCTAATTTTATTTTAGTTTATAAAGAAACCCAACAAATGTCATCGCCAAGAAAATAATCCCAAATCGGAAAATCAAATCTGTACGTGCACAAAAATATCCTCGCAAGAAAGAGAAAGGGCTAATTCTTTAGGTGAGGTTGCTATCGAATTCCATGGCTGCAAAGGCGCAGCCGTCATGGTGGTCTCCGGCTGTTGTTGCAGTGGAAGAAAAAGGAGGGAGGGCGGAGGACGAAGTCATGACAGATTCGCCATGCACCTGAAGAAGAAGATTGGCTGGGTGGGTGGGTGGAACTTGGAAGAATCAATTGAATGATTGGCGTGGGTGGGGAACGAAACACTGCTGGGCAGGGTTTGAGATTTTTTTTTATTTTTTATTTTTTAGTTTTTAAGTTCAATGTTTAAAATTAGTTTTAAAAATTGAAAATGATATATTTAATTAACAAGTAACTAGGGTTAGAAGAAGGGACACATGACAGCTAATAAGTTGTATGATGAGTACACACTAAAGTTAATGTAGGTGAGCAAAAATGCACCCAATAACACAAAACAAATTAATGCATGAGTTGTTTATTCGGTCGGCCGATCGACTTCGATTCTTGACTTCAAATTAATGACTTCTAGTCGGATTTTGACTTAAAGGATCACAACTGAAGCCACATAAATTATTAGTATTTTTAGATTCCTATCTCTCATTGCGTTTGCGTTGCATCAACAAAAACATGCATATTCCCATGTGCCACCATTGATGTTGATGATGCTCATGCATGTGCTGATTTACTTACTAAGAGCGAGCCTACGTTCAATCCTTACTAATTAACTGCATGATTTCGTTAATGCAATATTAATACATAATTGACAATTATATAAGGATTTTGAGGCTTTCCATCATCTTAGGGCATCGTTTGGAATTGGTTTTAAAATGATAGAAATTTTTTTTTGTGAAAATGTTTTTAGAATCAATCTTTAGTAAAAACGCAAGTGAATCCTGAAACAGCACTCGAACTAGTGTTTTCTAGAAAAAGCACCAATCATTTTGAATGCACTTCCAAACGATTACTTATTGTTGTTGTGGTAGAACACTTTTTAATAAATCCAATTATCTTGGGTATCACATTACAATATTGTAAAAGTATTGTAGCCTAATTCTCAGTAAGAGGTGGACGATCAAATGCATGGTAAAAAGTAACAATGGTGTAGGGATTTGTAATTTTAAAGATGATTTTTGCCTATTTATAAAAGATGTGGACTGAACT
Source organism: Heteromeles arbutifolia (assembly GCA_024362995.1). Classification (NCBI taxonomy): domain Eukaryota; kingdom Viridiplantae; phylum Streptophyta; class Magnoliopsida; order Rosales; family Rosaceae; genus Heteromeles; species Heteromeles arbutifolia. Next base: position 31,487,742 of record JANCRC010000006.1, read on the forward strand.
GTTACATGTCGTAAACCACAAAATGCAGTGTGTAATTAATCATAAAATCTATTTATATCTCCCTTGTCTCTTTGGATATTCTTGAGAAATAAAACGGATTTGGGCCTTTACAAAACGGAGCATAAAGAGTATGGGCCTAGAAGGTGTCGTGGGTCTAGTTCAGCCCAAGTTTAATTTGTCCAAGCAATCAATGCACATATGATCCAGATTTGTTGGAGTAAGGGAAAGAGGAAGGAGCGAACATTGCAATGGAGACCAAAACTGTAGTATTGCAGGTTGTGTTTCGAAGTGTCAATAACAACTCTTTTTGCTTTCTGTGTATTTTTCGAGATTTGAGGTATTGTTTCCGGTTAAAGAGAAGAGAGATGAGGTTTTATCTTATACTCAAAAGACGATAGTTGAGACAGGCTTGTAGTTGAAGTGATCACGAGCATTTACTTTGTATTCGAGCATCCCACAATATCGCTCGTATCAAAATTGACAATTTATGTGCATGCTCATGCCTGAAAAAGGGATTCATGTGCACGTTGAGAACTGAAAATGGAATTTTGGGTGTATAACTCAAATTATATACTCTCTTTCCAAAATACATCAACTCTGGAAAGACCAAAGAGGTCTGATGTACAAAGCTAAACCCTATAAATATCTCTCACCACACTACAACAAAGCTATACAAATTGTACCAGCAGTCGGAGGGTGAGTGAAAAAATTCGAAAAAAATCGAAGAAGGAAGAAGAAATAAACATATACATGACGTCAGGGAAGGGGAACAAAGGCTACTGCTGGTGCTAATCAATAGCTTTCTTTGTTTTTGATTTTAGATTCTAATTTTGTAGTATATTGCGTGAGAGTAATGGAATGCTGAACTAATGGTGTGTTTCGTTCGGTAAAATCTGAGGAGTTTTTCTAAACACATGCTTTCTGCAGCGTTCGAAAATGCTGTCGTATATCAGATCAAACTGAACTCCGGCTCTCTCCCGATTCACAATGAAGAATATGTGATCAGCTTCCACAATCTTGTAGTACCTGCATTGTGATCAAGTTCCACATTTATTGTTTTGTTCAATGAGAAACAATGAAGAATACGTAGTGATGGTCAATCGAGAAGTGTTTGTACTAACCAGATGCCAGGTTGCAATGGATGACAATCTGAATCATCTTTTACAAACCGACTGGGATGTTCAACGGGGAGAAGAGGGCGAGTCATGGAGATGGTATTCAAAGCTCCATCATTGTCATGCCAATCCTCATCCCTGCTCACGAATTATTCACACAAGGATTGAGTCATGACAATGCAATTGAGTTCGAGTATTCAATTACTTTTAACATGTGCTTAAGAACACACCTGTAGCCTTTGTATGGGGGAGGGACATCCGGAGGGTGGCGCCATTGGCTCATTTGCAATACTCTAATGAAAAGCAATGGATGAATTCCAAATATGCTTGACGGAACTGTGACACCCAACACCTTCCTCGTACGCTTAGTGGCGTAGCTAAAGTAGTATGTGTTGGGAAAGGAGTGGAGATGGCTGTTGAGTCTTGCGGAGCCTTGAAGTGTGAGGTCCGGAAGAATCCAATCGGTAGAAGCGAACGGGCCTGAGTTTCCCAAAAGGCAATCAACAAGACCCCTAATGCCCACTTTCTTCCATGTCATGTTATAGTGATCAAACCCAAAGTTGTAATAAGCCTTCAGCCAGGGAATGTCCAACCAATCGTAAATTATCACTCCTAGCCGGCATAACTGCAACAGACACATAGGTTTCAAGGTTTTTCCATCTTCTGGCCTGCGAAATACAGGAACCGCAGTTAGTATTTTAGCATTCAAAGATTATTATTAACAAATTTTCTGGTCGTTCTGTTTTTACCTTTTGTTTTGCACATGAAATTATGGGTTATTATAAATATAAAACAAAGGGAGACAAAAAATCTGAGGTCACAAAAGACGTTTCTTTCTATTACTTTGCTCTTTTAGGCAGCCAATCATAGTAATGCATAAGTATGTGCATACGTATTTGCATTCGTCACACAGAGTTTATAGAAAAAAGAATAAGATGATGAAATGGAAACTCACTGCATTCCATCCAAGTAGGTTCTTGTTGTTCCATTGAATGCTCCTGACAATGATGTTATGCTCAATACCCAATTCTCATTAGTGTTCTCAAACCCCTTGAACGCCTGAATACGAAATCAAAACGTTTCAGTCAACAAAATGAAACATTTCGGTCAAAAGTAAAAGGATGATTCTTCACTTGGCCAAAGAAAAAGAGGATTTGGAGTGTTGTTTAAGGCATGTTCACTAAGAAAGCATTGTGACGAAAAACTTGAGTAGGGGTGCCTGACCACGTCATCCAGAGGGTACCTCTCACAAAAGCATGAGACCTTCTGTATTTTGATCCCGCTTGACGGCTATTGGTCTCAGCGTGTGTGAGAGCCGCCCTCCCTACCGAAGTATCTCTCACTCGGAAGAAAAACTAGTCTAAAACCGATTCATATTCTTGACTTTAGCATTAATTTTATGATGCTAATTGGACTAACCTTATCAGCAAGCATTTGCTGCAGCACACGGACGACCTGTGCTCCGGCGGAATGGCCGACGAAGTGGATAGGGTGATCCTCATCCCATTCAGGGTAGTGCCCTGCATATCCCAATCACAAATTAGCAATCAGAGACTCGCTATGAGCCTATGAGGCCTATTTCCGTACAATTTCCAAATTACAAAACAAATGAACATGAGGAAAGCGCGAACCTTGTTCGTAAACTCGACCGAATTGTGAGTGCCCACAAGCCTTGCTGTGTTCTTCACCATAATCGACTCGCCCGCCCTTCAAATAGTAGAACAATTCACGAGCCCTGAAACCCCAAAAACCTCCATTAAACCTTGTTAGCAATAGGATGCAGAACAAAACAGCTATCCGAGGTCCTTAGTTTGATTCTCGCTAACCAATTATCGCTTGTATCGAAAAAAGGAAAATACTTTGAGGCTCCAAAGCACAAACCTATCATAAATGCTCGTTAGAGATCCCAAATCCGGCACCAGAACCCTCTCATCCTTCTTCTCCGCCCCGGCGAAATACGATAAACCTCCCAATCTCTGCAAAACACACGAAATCCGAAACACCCAGTTACAAAAAATGAACAAAATTCGATTTTAAACCGCAAAATGCTCCATTTTGCGGAAGGAACCGGAACCCATTTCTGAAAAAATCAAAACAAACATACCCCTTTGCCAAAACCAAATATCCCATGAACCAAAACAATAGGTGGCAGGCTGCCATTGGCCGACGGGTCTCTCTGCGCCACCACATCCTTCACCTCAATGCTCATGTTCGGCTTCGATTGCAAATTGCTCAGCGCCTGCGACAGATCGCCGGCCACGGCGGTGCTGAAGATGTAAAACCCGTACAGCAAGTGAACCATGCTGCTCACAAAAAGCTCCGAAAATTGCAGGGCCGCAATCCATAGTCTTATCATTTTCTCCAAACTTCTCAACATTTATTATTACAGAGCCTTCTCCTTCCTCAAGAAACTCAAAAAACACAAAACCCAGAAGGCTCCTTGGTGCAGAAAACGAAAAGGTTCGACCTTTTTTATATAAGCATGAAATTTGAAGGATTCATGAAGGTCCCCCTTCTATACAATTTCAATAGAAGGGGACAAATCCGAAAATCCAAAGTCTCTGAAACTCCGCGGTTCTTTGTTTTTGTATGAAACAAGAGGGAGAGGAATAAAAGGAAGTAAAAAAAAGAGGAAATAGAAAAAGGATTAGTCTTTGTATGCTTTTGAGAAATTGGAAAAAAATGGCAGTTGGAAATGCAACCACAATTCTCTCGTTTCCCAACTATATGCGTCTCACGCGAGTCACAACCCTCTCAGCCAATCAAAAGGGTCTACTGTTAGTTCCTTCTTTTGTCGTTTGAGTTGAAGGCAGAGAGAGAGAGAGGAGAGAGAGCAAAATAGAGGCCAGAAAAAAGCAAAAGCTGTAGAGAAAGAGAGGGAGAGAGGGTTGGTGGTATGTATTGCTGCAACGTGTTCCCTTGAGAATACCGCCCCAAGAAATTATAATAAATAAAAAACTAATAAAAATAGTTAGAAAATTTTCAATTTTAATTAAAAAGATAAAAATGCGGTTTCAAGAATGATTTTTTAAAGTAAAAATATTATTTTTTGTTAAAATAAACAGTATTGGAAGTGTTTCGTTAAAACTTCTTAATAATAACTTGCAGAGGTTGATCACGCTGAATGGGAGAAATTATAGAGTGGTACTGTATCACCACGTCAGTGGTGGTGCTTCCACTCAAAATTTGCCATGTATACTGTAACATCCCACATCGCCCAGGGGAGTGATCCTTAAATGTATATTCCCATCCCTACCTAGCACGAGGCCTTTTGGGAGCTCACTGGCTTCGGGTTCCATCGGAACTCCGAAGTTAAGCGAGTAGCGCGCGAGAGCACTCCCATGATGGGTGACCCACTGGGAAGTTCTCGTCTGAGTTCCCAGAAAGAAAACCGTGAGGGCGTGGTCGGGGCCCAAAGCGGACAATATCGTGCTACGGTGGTGGAGCGGGCCCGGGAAGTGATGCACCCCGGGCCGGGATGTGACATATACAACTTATTTACAGTTGGAATAAATATCTATTTTAGACTTACAAAATAAAATTTTCAAAAAAAAAAAAAAAGAAAATTATTCTGCAGCCATATTGTGAGTGAAAATTTGCCATGTATACTACCTAATAATTTCTCGCTGAGTGAGTGGAGTGGTCAGCAGCGTTGTTTTAGCTAATTAAATTGATTAAAAAATAAATAAGTAAACAGTAATCTAATTTAGATTCTTGGGGTTTGGGATAAGGATTTTGTATGTTAATTGTGGATGAGGGCAACAAACTTCGGGAAAGGATCATTGCCGGATCTTTTCCTAGGGATCTTAGAGATTCCGTGATCTCATCCGTTCATCGTATATCGTACAATCATAAATTATTTCAAAATTTAAAATTAAATATAAATAGTACCTAATAAAAACTGACCGCACGATCTATGCATTTGTGCCAAGTGTGTGCTGGAGCTCCGCTGGATTGAATTTGAAGGATTTGGAGATTAAGAAATGCTAAGGGGACACCGTTGAAGTGGAATTTTTTATAGAGTTTTTGTACCTTACAAGTTGACGTTAAATTTTTACATTAATATTATAAAATATTATGTCAAAAATATGAGATGTTAAAAAGTTCATTAAAAAATTATACTTTTAACCTTAAAAGTCTCTTTACCATTGCTCTTGGAGATTTGGAATCCCCTTTTTATTTGTGTCACTCGGAACCTTGAAAACTTTGAAAGGTAGCCCCCTAACCCACAACCGACCAAAAACAACGGTCCTTGAATTCAATATCTCGCGCTTTCAACGAAAGGTGGAGTTTGACAAAAGAAAAAAGGTAAGGCCAAGGTGAGAACAGCAACATATATGGATTGATTTTATTTACGACGCTGCAGTTTAATAAAATTATATTGCGAAGAAAAACTAACACAAATTAAGTATTATTAAATTATGGGATACTTTGAATGTGGTCCCTAATTATCAATATTCTTAGATTGAAATCTTGTCCGTTTTTAGTTTTTGATCAAAGTTCTTGACATTAATGTAATAATGTAAGTTACTATAGTTTTTAAATTAAAAATTAAAAATTGAAATTTGTATTTGTTTATATTAATAAGATTTTAAATAAAACCCATAATTTGTGGGATTAAAAATAATAAAATATAATGTATACTCTCTATTATATTGTGTGTGTGTGTGTGTGTGTATAGGTACATTCATCAAAGTTAACGAAAAAAAAATTTATTGCACCAAAACAGAACATGGGTACATTCTTCAAAACCATAGCAAAAAAAAAAAGATATTAGGCTTAATAACATTGGTAAATTTATTCGATTAAACTTGATATGTATACATTTTTAAAATCTACGAAAAGAATGTACCCATATAAATTTAAAAATGGATTAAAAAATTTTGAATGGATTTTATATTGAAAAATTGGGTCCATTTTATACTAAAAAGTGGTACATTTTATATATAACAAATTGGTACATTTAAGAATGGATACATTTAAGATTAAAAAAATTGAAAATTATATGAATGGGTACATTTAAGATTAAAAAATTGAGAATCTTTTTATAAAAAACTAATGAGTATAAACTTATTCTTATTTATTTATTTTTTTTAATTTGGAAATGTTTGAATTGAAAATTAATTTGAAGTTTAATAGAGGTATGAGTATTAAAACCGTAAATCGATTACTAATTTTTATTTTGAAAAATTATGTAATAAACATGTAAATTCATTATCACATTAATGCTATAGGGACTTCAATTAAAAATTGAAAACTAATAAAGTCTCAATCAATGAACAATAGTAACTAGGAACTGGATACTAATTTTTCCTTAAATTAGATATTGTCAAATCAGAATGTCACGTGGTGAAAAATCCGTTATATGTTAGTTATTTTCATATATGTGACACACCCTGACCCGAAAGTGGGGCGTGCTGGCCGTCACGTGAGGGTGACGTAGTTATGTGCACAGTGCAGAAGCAAGATTAATTAGAAAGATACGAACAAATTAAAATCATGCAACTAGCAACCCAAACCAAGATAGTGTGCTAGTGCGAGAATTAAGATGGTTTACACAACCAGAGCATAAATGGTCTACGTGCAGTTAAGCAGAAAGTACTAAATAGAGATAACACCCGAAGGTGGTCCTACATAAGTGAATTCTGTTAGAACGTCCGATGAGCTCCTCGTATGCCACCAACGAACACTACTTAATACATGGAGGGGTGAAAAACAAAGTTGAGTGGGTTAGAAACAAATCTTTTCAAAACCTTTATTTTCTCAAAAGTTATAACCTCTCACCGTAAAACCTGTATAAATTCCCAGAAATAAAGTATATACTCATATATATAATTCTCAAAATCCTGCTGGAAAATATGTATATATGAATGAATGTATGCCATGCCAAAGTATCATAACTGAATGCCAAATCATAACTCTGTGAATGTGATCGAATACTAGATATCATCTCAACCCTCGGCTGTATGTAGCTCATAACAATCTCATCATATCATATAACTCATAATTATCTCAAACATATCATATATATCATGCACACACATCAATACCACCTCTGGTGGTCTGTACAACATCTCTGTATATAGAATAATATGCTCTAGTGCTACAATCACGTGAAGACTGTGCGAATAATTCGCGGGTCACCTACGAGTCGAACCTACCTATGGTGGTCTATTCAACAGGACTGTGCACCTAACTTGGATCCAAGGCGAGCATGCGGTGCGGGAGGTGAACATCATGTGAAAGACTATGCCCCTAACTCTGGGCGGGATCACTCATATCAATGTGCATGTTTATGAGCTCTAATCACATCACATCACATCATTCATTCTCATCATAACTAGAATATAAACTTACCTGTCACTTACCTATGCGTTCGCAGCACCAACATTATTATATGCAACCACTAACGCATAATAAAATAAATAGATACTTTGCATGACATTTCAAATCGCATTTCACATCATATTTCACTTAAATTGATTTTCTGGGAAAAATCTCATTTATATAAGTATATACGGAAAACAAAAGCCCACTCACTGATAAGTAGCCGGGTCGTAACCCCCGTGCCTAGCCTGGCTACGCTCGTCCTCCGGATAGGTCTCGCCTATATGAGAAATAACTGTAATAACGTTAATTAACGCACATAACCAAAACCTTAGAAATAACTTCTCATACATTGCTCAAATTAGGTATATGAATATACCACCGTGATCTACACAACTTCACGAACATCCCCATATTTTTAGAAAAATTTTCCGACCACCCACGCGCGGCCATGTGATATGCACACTGACGGCGTCAGGAATATTCCTTTAAAACCCAACGGTAACAGTTAAAGATGACTGACAGCGTCAGCATATTCCGTCAAGACTGACGGAATATTCCCTGTCTTCTCTGGCGAGTCGCCGGTCGCCGGTGACTGTTCCTCGGTTTCTGGAAAAACTTCTAACTATGGTTTCTTCTTCATTTTTGCACCATTTTCTACGTACTTTATACCAAAATGAAGATCTCACAAAGATGAACACAGCCATACCTGACTCGACCCCCAACTCGCCGGGGATTCGCCGAAAAAAACCTCAATAATTCCGGCCAAAATGAAACTCTCCAATCTCGCAATTCCGACGTCCAAATTCTTCCAACGAAGCACTCCGAGCTTCGTAAGGACCTCCTTAAGCTTCCTATGAACTTAGAATTCCCTGAAAAACAACATTTCACGTGTGCATGAATAGTACCTCAAATCGAAGCTAGGATTTTCACGGGTTTTCGAAGGTATCCTTACCTGAAATGGGTTCCAATGTGTTATTCTGGACCTCAGGAACACAATGGGGTGCTTCACACCTTCGATCTGTAAGGTTTACAAGGGTTATGGGTGTGTCCGTACAAAAGCCGAGAGGGAAAGAGAGAGAGAGTCTGAGAGATATAGAGAGAGTACGGGAGTGAGAGAGAGAGAAAGAGTGTGTGTGAGTGTGTGTGTGTGTGTGGTCCAAATACAACCAACCAAACACCCCCAAACTTAAACACACACATACCTTAATTAACATCCAAGGGCATAAACGTCATTTCACATCCATCGTACGAAATTTCCGGGACGGGCTGTTACATATGAGACATGAAAAACTTGTTCTTTTATTTGGATCAATCATGAAAAATTTGTTGCATATATGTTAGTTATTTTCATATATGCAAGCACACATGTGCTAGCTACTAACAGTTCCGAACCTCTCATGGTATGGTCGGTTGTTCTCAATTTCTTACACGCTGACCACATTTGACTTCGCTTTGCTTGTCTTCAACAGAGAAAAATTAACCGATGATGATGCTATAATTTGTGTTCATTGTTAAATAGATATTGCATTTTATGACGTACAATTTAATGAGAAGAGTATCAAAGTCAGAATTTTATCATAATAAGGCATAATAAAATGATCCTACGAAGGAATAATGTGAGATATTTTATCAAACGCATAGTTTCTTTCTTTACAAAAGAACTCAAAGTGGGATCAAGGTGGTATAAGAATATTGAAAGAATGCAAAAGATATTTGGAATCAATGCATTGGCCCCTATTGGGGTTGTGAATAGTTTGTTAGGTCCCATATATTTTTCTTTGTGAGAAAGATTATGAGCTTGTTAGTTTGTCTTAGCTGTTTTTTGTACACTATTTTATTTTAATTTTTTCAAATATTTTGTAAAACTTTTATTCTGACTCAGTGATAACATAAAAACTAGTACTTAGGCAGTTAGGCATATAACAATACTAAAAATTGGAGGGAATTGCTTTCATTGGCGCCCTAACGTGATGCCCTAGTGATTAGGGTTAGTTTTGGTATGATGAACTTGGTGCAGAAAATTAGGGTTAGTAAACTAAACAGATTCGAGTGATAGGGGTTGATAGTTTTTTCTCTTTTTTTAAAAAAAGGACAAGTGCTATTTAATACTAATATTTAGTGGTATTCATTTTCATTTGTAAGTGAAAAGTTTTTAGGTTCGATTCTCGTTAAAGGCGAATTTGAATCACATTATTGTTAGCTCATTATGAGGCTAAGCTCATTCCCTATTGTTTTAAAAAAGGGACTAACTGGTTGCTTTGTCACGGTAATCAACTTTTTCAAGCTGGGAAGACTCACCGAGACATTTCAACATTCTTTTAACTAGCATCGTATAATCATCAGAGCCAAAAATCGATCTAAAAACATACGATATGAAATGAGGGCTTAAAATTTGTCATCTATTACTGAACCACTCCGTGATGGCTCATGCAAATGCATTGTCGGCTGTTCGGATAAATAAATAAAAAAGACAAACAAGTTGGCCCCCGGGCAACTAGAAGCTGCCAGAGGGAGTAATCCCAGCCCCAAATAATAAATAATAATCCCCACCATCATTCTAGAAACGGGGAGTTTGGCGAGCGGTGGTCCACATCCTGCGCTGTTGCTAGTTGTACAAAGGGGGACTCGTTGCATGGTTTGATGAGTGCCGTTGTAGTTTTGGATAATTGATAACTTATAGGCCACTGAAACAAAATATTAGGAAGATTATATTTTTATGTAACGTTAGGGTATCATTTGATGTGATAGATGATGTGTACATATCAGGTCAATAATAAATTTATTTGATTGGATGTTGATTTTATGCATCACTTACCACATACAATAGTATAATAATGTAATTAAAAAATGTGATCTCCCTAGTATTACTCATCATTGAAAATTGCTTATCATAACTTCGCCCTTTGATGTGGTACTTACCACAATTTTTATATTACATTTGTATCAAAGGTATCACACAAACGTGGTATGAAAAATATGGTAATGGAATATTTTCATACGTAAATGGTCCCATATTAACTATTTGTTAGGCAAGAACACATGAATTGGACTAAACATAGTTCCGGTTTCATGTTTGGCAGCTAAACTAAATTTTGTATTGGATTAAACGACTAATAATTTTGTATCGGATTAAACCACCAGAAACGAATGCGACAAGACGACGACGTTTGCCTTGATGATACGCTGCCCACGTGAAAGTCCAACGCCAAATCTGAAAGTCGGAAAGCGAGGGCCAAATATTTGGTCAGCAGAATCTTCTATATTCTGAAAACTTCTAGTGCATCATTTACCACATTAATCACATGACGTAATTGATGATTAAAAACTGCTAATCCCAATTTTCAAAACGTCGTCGTTCTAGAAGTGGAGATTCTAGATTGGTAAAGTAGGCTCAATCCCAAAACTGAACTCTCTCAAAATTACTGGGAGGGCACTCCTCTTTTTTCTTCTTCTACATTTATTCCATTGTTTCCGTCTCTTGATTTCATTTTATTTTTCCAATCCAAAGGTTGAAAACAATAAAAAAGAGTACCGTAAGAAAACAATAAAAAAGAGTACCGTAAGAGAACAAACGGAGTTTGCGAAAATCAGTTTCGTTTCAAGAGCATCGTCATTCGGGTGCGAAAATCAGTTTCCTTTCAAGAGCATCATCATTCGAGAGTGAAGATTCTGAAATTAATAATGCTACTTAGACGCACATGCTGAAATTCTGTAATGCAAGTGTGATTCCACATATAATAGGACATATCTCTATTAAAAAGTGTGTAAGCAAGTGTGTCGTTTTATCCGTCTAAAAAATTCAGTTTAGTCTTACTGGCCCAAAACTTCATAACCTTAAGTCAATTTTCATTGGGCTTTAAGCTAGCAGGCCCAAATTACATTTTCAGCCCAATAATTCACTCCCCCATCGATTTTCATTTGCAGCAAAAACCCCTCGATCACTCTCTTCTTCTCTCGCAAAACCCTAGTTTCAGGGATCTAATGGCGCTGCAACAGTTCGGGCGGACGAAGAGCGTGACGAAGCGGTCGAGCAAGTACTTGGAGGGGGCTCTGTACCTGAGGCTGTTCAAAGACGGCGGCTCCGAGGTGAGCGTTCGGCAGCAGCTCAATGAAGTCCTCAAGAGCCGCAAGCGAGTTTACAAATGGGAGGTCGGCGACACTCTCAAGAAGCTTCGCGAACGCAAGCTTTACTACCCTTCTCTCAAGGTTCGTAATCCTAAAATCCCAACATTTGTTATTGGTTAAGGATTTTGCTGCGTATTTTTTACACAAAAGTTGCTCAATTTATGATCTCCGAGAGCAGTATTTGTAGCTAATTGATTTGTTAATTTATGCCGAGCATAGAAGTAGGATTTGATGGATTATTATTTAATGTGTATGCTTTTGAAAACTTAGTAAAATGGTTGGAATTGTTTATTATAATTTTAATTATTTTGTTCGAGAAATGTTGCATTTTTTTTGTATTGAGAGGTTAGAATGTATGGTTGTTTGTCGAATCGCCAATGTGAACTTACGCTTATATGTATTTTACATGCATTATGGCTGTTCTTTGTATGTTTTTCTTAGGGGTGAATTGTTCTTGATAGATGCCAATTTGAATTGATTTGTTATATCCAGCTCGAGATTAGTATTCCGTGTGGATTTCATACAATATTTTTCTAGTCTCTTTTTAGAAAGATATTGGATAAGATAAAGCTTGATCCTTCAACATTTTTCTTTGTTGCCTTCTTATGTTTCTTGTTTTCCCTGTTCTAATTTGAACTGCAAGACTTGACGTAGATGCTAAGCTGTTTAACATTACAGCTCTCGGAAGCTATGGATAGAAGAGGAATGAACAAGACAGTCAGTGATCAGGCAATACATCTTGATCTTGTTGCTAAAGTCCGAGGTATTCCTGCCGCTGAAAGTTATTTCATTGATCTTCCTGAATCAGCAAAGACCCATCTTTGTTACGGGGCCCTGCTCAACTGTTACTGTAAGGAATTGATGACTGAAAAAGCCGAAGCCCTCATAGAAAAGATGAAGGCTCTTAACCTACCTTTAACCTCCATGCCTTATAACAGCCTTATGACCCTTTACACAAAAACTGGAAAGCCGGATAAGATCCCAGCCGTTGTACAAGAAATGAAGGCCTGTAATGTCATGCTCGATTCCTATTCATACAATGTCTGGATGCGGGCACTGGCTGCTGTTAATGATATTTCTGGGGCTGAAAGGGTTATTGATGAGATGAAGAGGGATGGTCGAGTTGCCAGTGATTGGACCACGTATAGCAACTTAGCTTCAATTTTTGTTGAAGCTGGCATGTTTGAGAAGGCAGAAAATGCGCTTAAAGAATTGGAGAAGAAAAATTTGCGCCGAGATCTTTCGGCTTTCCAATTCCTCATTACATTGTATGGTAAAACAGGGAACCTGCGTGAAATTTATCGGGTATGGCGTTCCTTGAGGCTGGCTTTCCCTAAAACTGCAAATATCAGCTATCTGAATATGATCCAGGTGTTGGTCAACTTGAATGATGTACCAGGTGCAGAGAAAACTTTCAGGGAGTGGGAATGCCAGTGCTCAACCTATGATATTCGGGTAGCAAATGTTTTGATTGGAGCTTATGCTGAACAGGGTATGCTAGAGAAGGCCAAGGAACTCAAGGAGCTGGCCCGCAGGAGAGGAGCCAAGCCTAATGCAAAAACCTGGGAGATCTTTCTGGATTATTATCTGAAGTCTGGAGAATATCAATTGGCGGTTGATTGTGTTGCCAATGCAATGTCCATTGGTAGGGGGGATGGTAGGAAGTGGAGTCCATCACATAAGATTGTCAAAACTTTGATGGAGAATTTCGAGCAAGAGAAGGATGTTGATGGTGCAGAAGGTTTTCTGGAGATTCTGAAGAAGTCCGTAGAATCCTTAGGGGTTGAGGTGTTTGAATCATTGATCAGAACTTACGCTGCTGCTGGAAGGACAAGTCCTGCCATGCGTGCTCGTTTGAAAATGGAGAAATTGGAGGTGAGTGAAGCCAGTGAAAAGTTGCTCGAGGCCGTATGTGTGGAATGAGATTTGGTTATCTTCCCATATATGTATTTTCTTCAGAGTTTCTATTTCGAGAAAATGAGTTTCCTTGGTCTTGCTTAGGGGTTTATGTTCTGATAATAAAACGTTCCTTTGTGCACCATAACTAGCAATCATCCGATTATTGTTGTAGTTTTGATACTGAATTCAATTCTCTACTTATTCTGCGTTGTACCATTTAACAGTATTCAGGTCTGAGAAGAACCAGGATCCCTTTGACCTCTCATCCAAGCCCACACCATCGAGATTATTAAGTCGAACCATGTTCCACCCAAGAAGCCCAACATCTAATAGGGACCCATCGACTACTACATCCGTGTGCATCTCTAATGAAAACATGTAATTTTTTGTATATTTATCTCACTCGAACTCATGTTTGTCACGCATTATGTGATAGACGTGCTAATAGGGCAGCCTTACCGAAGTTTCTTCTGTGAAACGAACACTGGTATAGCTGATTGCTGTGATACATTGTCGGTCTATTGCCCCCCACCAATGTGTCATGGTGAGTGACTGTTAGTCACCACTCGCAAGAGAGTATTGGATAGGATTGTCTCATGCATCTACTCACGTAATGGGTAAATGCCGCATTATACAATCGTGTTCGATGAAAAATTCTTCTATGCAGACGGGTGCACACTCACAAGGGAGTGAAACCCTTTGGCACCCCACTCGGCCCCCACCATTGAGTGAGACGAAGACTTGGCCTCCATTGAAACGTAATGGAAGACCAGGCATTCCATTTGAATCATCTTTTCCAAAGTCAATGCTCTTAACAGTCAACCACTGTGAGAGAGAGAGAGAGAGAGAGAGAGAGAGAGAGAGTTATATATATATATATATATATATATATATATATATATATATGGAATACTATTTCAATTCAAGCAACATCATGGCATGTGAATGTGATGTTCATGTGCTCATCTCATCAGTCATGTCGATAATCCACATTCCATGCATTCTCTGGTTTAAATTACAGGGCAACAGATTTGACTTTTCCCTTATTCCACTAACCACCGACTTGGCTTCTAAGTCAGATTCTCTTTTTATCTCTTTTCTATTCTTCACTTGTTGCTCTGCTACAAAATAAGAGAGGCTTCAAGGCATCCCTTTGTATCATTTCATTGCTGCGACAGTGGAGGATACATGAATTGTTCTTTTCAAAGCAAAATGGAACTCGCACGTCATTTTACTCAAGTGCTCCTGACCTTTTACTTTACTTCAGCCTCTTTCGGATATCTTTTTGGATGTCTTATCTCTTTGACAATCATGCTCAAATATATGATCAAAAGAACATTAGATAATATATCCAATATACACTAACCCTAATACTAGACGACTCGTTTCCATTGGCAGGAATCTGGTTTGTATGATAGTGTCGACACCTTTTTTAAATAGCATCAAGCTTAATTATGACTAATAACAAATAAAGTAAACTTTAAGAAAAAGACTGAATCCCAAATCATGCATGGAGGAGGCATCGTCGACATTATCATGTGGGAACACGAAACAAGGACTCAGAAATATGCTTAACATTGGTACTGTATGTCAATAATTAATATGTTATATAATTAGTTTTGGGGTTCTAGGTAATTAAATACATTATTGTATAGTTTAATGATTTTGTGTGCGTGTGTGTGAAACAGTGCCATTGTCTTCAAGGGCAAGAAACCCAACGTATAATCCTTGGGCACAGCTTCGGCTTCACAGTTGTAACCTTCGGCACGCATGGCATGGGACACCAACTTGTAATTATCTTTAATTAACAAAAAAAGTTTAGTGAATCTTATATATTATTATGCTTTAAGCACTGGACCACATGGTAATGATATATCGCTATAGATCTATAGGGTTTTTTAATGCAAAATAAACTGGATAGGGTGTTTAAGGCTACACTATTTTATTATTTTGTGTTTTTGAAACATTTTCCACTCAATAACGTTTACTTTTCTTCTGAACCAATTATGATTTTTTATTTATTTTTTCTAGAAAGGAGACCAGCTGTAGATTGACTAAGGCAGTCTACCTTTTCAAAGGTCGAAAAGACTTATAAAAACATTTCAGCCTCTTTCTAGCTTCTATCGTTGATTTACAAGTGCTAAGAATCGAACATAATATGTGCTGTTTGACTACGGACTTGAAATTTATCTTCTACCATTAGACCACCCATGGCGGTTGACCAATTATGAATGTTGGGAGAATGTAATTTGATTGGGAAGTGATTTATACGATTTTTGTTGTGCTCTAAAGACATTTAACTCTCTTTTGATTTGTTCAATCTGATGACTAAAAAATCTAAAAGAGGTGAAAATTAATTGCGCAAAAATCATACACAATTTTGCATATACAACATAGGTGAAAACAAAGCACAAAAGAATGAAAAATGACAAGCCATAGTATATTCACTTCTTTTTTTTGTTGCCCAAAATTTACACAGAAGTCCCTAAGGGTGGTATAATGAATAAATCACCAGTTAGCTGGGAGAAAAAGAAAGAGGGATTAACAAAAGGAAGACAAATACAAGAATACCCAAACTGAACTGCCGATGGATTAACCGAAAATCACCCAAGAAAAAAGAAAAAAGAAAATTGAAAAATTGAATATTATGTAAATATAAAACCCTAGCTCTATACCTTTCCCTTAGGGACACCTCACATTTCTTCCAGGACCTCCATAGTAAAAATAATTCCCCCAAACGTTGTTAATCCCCCCTTGAATGTCATAGCAATTTGGATGATCAGCCAAAACTTTGAGGTTGGATAATGGGATTAAGCTATTATCCCAATCCACAACCTGCATGTTTCGAAAATATGAAGCTTTTCCAAACCCTTCACCTGCAAAGTGCCCACTGCCCATCTGTGTGGCTGTGTGGGAGCCTGAAGGCCTCGAGTTCACAACTTCTCCACCAAATTGTACCATGCTTGCGTGGTTTTGAAGGTGAGTGAATAAGAATGATGGCCAGTATCCGACTAGGACTCCGTTCCCGAATTCCAGCCACCAATTTCCATGCTTTGGATCCTACAATATGCACAAGTCATTAGGGTTACTATAAGTTTTTACTTTCTTCTTCTTCACTACTGTGACTCATCCATGAAAACTAGTTGGTTCGTGAAGCTAATACACTTTTTAATTATTCGAGCGATATTGAGGAGGGGAAATTAAACAGAGAACTTAGGTACTTATACACTTCAGCTACAAAGGACTTGCATGCATGGTGATTACAAAAGCATATGGGAAGTGAGTAAAATGGATAAAGCAAAACCAAGTTTATTGTATCATGTCACCTTGAGGAGTAAAAATAAAGGAAAACCCTAGAAAAGAAAAGGCAAATGGTGGAAGAGCCAAGGAGCTCTTTCTCTAGTGAAAAAACAAAAGAAAAAAAAGAAAAAAAAAAAGGGAATCTAGCAAAGCAGAAAGCACGAGGAATTTGCAGCCCATTATTTTGGAATTTACCACTGCAGCAGAGCACGCCTGCGGATAATTTTTTATTTTTATTTCTGGTGTTAGGGTTCTCTCTATTTTTATCATTTCTGGATGAATTGTTTGTTGTTGCAGTTCAGGGGTTTGGCTAAGGTTATTTAACATGGCAATCCTCTACCAGATGGGACACTGCTAAATCTGTGGAGGGCCTATTACTGACCATCGGATTTGCAGACTTTTTGAACTTTTCCTGATTTGGGAAACTATACAAATCGCTCGGTCAAAATGTCATCCATCACCAAATAACTATCCTATATAGTATTTACCTTCCAGGTATACAGGGACATAGAACATTCTTGGCTATGGGTCCTGAAGCACCTAACTTTGCATGCACAAAAATGAACCGATAAGGTGGGAGTAAGATTCTCTCTCCTCCTAATCTCCTTCCCTTCCCTCCTATTTAAACGATTAAGATTGAACTATATCAATATCTTGTTTTGAATTTTTTGTAGAGAAGAACACAAAAACAAAAGTATGAGAGGAGGAGAGGGAAGGGTAGGGAAATAAAAGGGGAGAGAATCCTACATAACTTTTTTTATTGAGCGAGAAAGTGATATATTCATTGAAATCAAATAAGGTGACATAATTAAAAACCTGTATATCACTATACTATTCCCATGCCAGATTTACTAAGGTTTTTTTTTTTGGGGGGGGAGGTGCATGTTTAAATATCAATTAACTTGCTTAATTAGAGGTAAGGGAGATAAGCACATGTTTAAATTTTCAAATTATAACGGATTTGCTCCTCTCTATGCATCCGAGTTCGAACCCTATGCCCACAGTTTAAACTAGTTTAAAATAAAAACCCGGTATGAAAAGAAAAGGTTACCTTCCAAATTAACAAGCTAATATCAAATTGTCCACCATGGTAGGAAGAAGTTGGAGAAATTGCAGCTCCAATGGCAATTCTACTATTGGTCTGAACAAATCCAGAACACAGTAAATTGTAGCATCCAGTTGCTTGATATGCATCCGTCTGCAAAATAAATAATATAATAATAATTATTTTTATGGTCTGTAATTATTATTATTATTATTATATCTTACTTATTAACAGTATTATTATATCTTATACTTGTCGTCGAAGGCAAGGTGATTTTGTATACTTACAGTCCAATAAGTAAAGAATCTAGGGTAGTTGTCCCCATACAGCTCTGGACTGACCTGCACAAAATTAAATGAATTTAAACCCCCCATTAATGTTGTTGAATACACTGCAGAAGAACAAGATGAAGACGACGACTCAAGGAATAGAGGCAGTTGAGCTGTGTTTACTGCCTTAAATGTCAATTGAACTAAATGTGTTGAAATTCAAGTACTCTGCCACCATCATATTGCGCGTTACACTGTATCTTTCATGGGTCAAATCACTCTTAAACTTGTAATCCTACATAAATAAATAAAGTCGGAGAGACACTCAACACGTAATAAAGACCGTAAATATGGATATACAGTCAATTTATTATCTGCTTAGTGTCAGTCGGTTGTATTTTCTATTAAAAATTTGTAATCAGTTCTATCGGTGCATGTTTCGAGAATCCTAGCCCTACAAGTTCAATAATTAAACAGAGAAAGAGAGATATTTCAAGGTTAATTAGAGGGGAAGTTTAGTGATGAAAGATAAACATGCCTGCCAACCAGCTTCAATGGTGTTGAGGTCATCACCAAATGAACCAGAGATGACCCACATCTGAGACAAGCTGAATTCATATTGATTAACAACTTTGGGGGCCCAGACATTGATGCTAGCTTTGGCTCCATAGTATTGATCTCCACTCACATACCCAACTGCATGCTGCAAACCCAATTATCACAAAATATAAACCACAATCAGTGCATAATTATTTAATTTAATCTTCACTAATTTGATTTTTCATGTATTTGTGTTTTTTTTTTTGCCAAAATTTTCATGTATTTTGTTAGAAAAAACATTCTGCAGGGCATGAAATTGCAAGTTCCTTGGGAATTAGTGCAACTCCAAGCAACAAAAGCAGCCTTGAAAGTCTTTAATTACTACTAATGGAAACTGGAAACTCAACTAAGAAAAATTTGCAGGAAAAAACAGTAGATCACCTACATTGGTCTCAAATATATATAAAAAAAAAGAAAAAAAAAAAAAAGAGGATGACTTAATTGAAAAAATTAGTAAAAAAGCAGTTTTTGTACCTACACTATTTGATTCATTTATTTAATTAAGTCTAATAAATTACTAATTGACTGAAATTAATTAAATTAAAATGATAGTGACTCTTCGGAGACAAATTCTGAGAATTCCTCTGTTTCTTATTTGTTCAATTTACAAGCACTAACCTCATGGCCATTACTGGATGTATCTCTTCTGACATGCCTTCTTAGTTTTCTTCCAAATCTTCTAACAGAGCTGGCTCTCATCATATCTTCCTCTCTTGTTCTTCTAATTGGAACTGTTCCTTCTGGGCAGAGATTTCCTGACATGCTCCACAGCTGGTAATTTTCAGCGGCCATTCCTGGAGGGTTTTGGCCTTTCGGTCTCTCCGGCGGATCCTAAAAAATTCAAGTAAAAAAAGTTACGAACTTATCAAGACTTTTCCTTTGCTGGCTCGTCAGCTCATGACCGGTTTGATAACCATTTCGTTTTTTAAGTTTTTAGTTTTCATTTTTTATTTTTTGTGCAATGTTTGACAAAAGAAATGAAAACTAAAAACTTTAAACGAAATAGTTATCATACTGCCATTAATAGTTACGATTTTCTAAGAACCTTGAGAAAATTTGAATTCGCTCAAGGAAGAACCAAGTACCAATGGCTTCTGTCCTTTTAACTGGGGATGATCGAAAGCTGGTTGGTGATGAGAGAGAACACAATCTATAAGATCGCCGTCCGGACTCTGCAGAAGCAACAAACAAAACACAACAAATTAAATATAAAAAAAAAAGGAACAAAACAGAGGAAAAACAGAGGAAAACAGAGCAAAGTTAAAGACAAAATGCCTGAAATGTCTTGCGAGCAGGCTTATTGATCTTGCTGAGACGAGCTCTTATAATCTTCAACTTCTTCAATTCTTGCTCTGGCTTCAACGTCTGATTGGCGGCGGTTTCGCGGCGGATATCGGAAGATTGTGCTACCGGACACATTGAAGAAGCAACAAGAAGGAGGCAAATAACAATGGGAATGATTGGGGAAATCTTGGAGTAGCTACAAGCCATATTGCTTGAGAAGTTTTCTTGTTTTTTTGCTTTTGTTGAATCCTCTTCTTGTTGTTGTCGGTATTGTCTTCTTCTGTAGTCGTGAAATTTGCAGCATAAAATATTGGTGCTATTTTTTGTCCATGGAAGCTCAGCTCCCACCAAATCCAGTATCCAATACATGGTGACCATATTCTACGAAGAAAACCTACTCACTCCCTCACCATTTCCAAGGATTTTGAACCCTAAAAAAATATGAGAAAAACTTGCTTCTATTCTTCTTCTTCTTCTTCTCTCTCTCCTCTCTGTTTCTCTCTCTACACCTATAGAGAGGTTAAATTGAGCTTCTGGGCACAAGCTGATTAAAAAAAAGAAGCAAATGGGTTGTGTTTTCTTAAAGTTTTGGCCATGTGGATGTGGAGTTATAAATACTGGATAGTGATGAAATCATAATTTTTAAATTTGGAAAATAAAATAGAAAAAGAAGAGAGAGAGGTGTTATTATGTGTAGTGTGTGTTTCCAGTCTCCAATACAAAGACTGAAACTTTAGCTTTTGTGTTAATTTTACAGGGGAAAACGGGACTGATTTCTGCTGGTCTTTATTTGTTGGCCCAAGGGAGAGATGAGAATTACACTCGAGTCTGGGTATCAAAAGTTCTTTTTGCTTTGGCTGGTCCCCTTCTCCCCTACCTAGATGTTCTTTCTGTCAGCTGTGCTAGGTTTATATTATGGGTGGCACTATTCACACATATTTTTTACCTCTTACACACCGTTCTTAATCTGGCCATCAGATTGAAAACATTGAAGAAGATCAACGGACAAAATTAACCATGGTGCGTGAAAAGTAACAAGGGACGTGTGAATAGCACTACCCATCATATTATCTCCCACTTTTTAATTAGTGATAGAATGTCACAGTCACAATGTTACGCATTTCACTAACGCATCAGTTAAACTACAAGTAGATGACATAGTTGATACAAATAGATTAAAATATATTATATAACAAATAGATAGATAATATCATATGTCGGTACGATAATCATACTGAAATTTTTTAATAGTTTACATACTAAAAAACAACCCACTCTAATTTTTGTAGTGTATTATTTTTTGGTGTCATTTTATTTCTTAGGGATTGGATATTAGAATACTTTGTGTTGATTTAATATTTAATTATAGCATCCCTTAATCTAAATGGGATTTCATCTGAGAACAATGCACCTTTTGAAGCTGTCGTTTTATGCGAGGTATTAGCCAAATGGGTCATATTGTGTTGGGCATACTGAGTCGGCAGTTGGCATGCGGACCTGGTTATGTGCAGTCATTGCATGCTTCTGCACTCACCCATGCATTTCATTATCGTTAAACTGCGTTTAGTGGCTCAATCTTGATTTTGTGTTTGGTTAATTACCTCAACAGATCGGCTATTATTCCCACTGTTTATTACCTATTACTGGCTTAAAGGGTTTGTTAGTAGATTCTTACCATGTTAATTGTATAAAAATTTCATTTCTTTGTGAAGAACAATACAAATTTAATATAAAAGATACTCTACAACGAAATTCAGAGAAATACATTGTTCTAATCAACTGGATTAAACATAGAGCTCGTTTGTAACTGTTTTTAAAATGGCTATAAGCGCTGTTTCTAAAAATATTTTTGGAATCAATGTTTTGTAGAAATGTAAGTGAATCCTGGAAAAATATTTAAAGTGCTAATTTTAAAAATAAAAGCGGTTTTGGTTATTTTAAAAATACTTCCAAACAAATCCTAAGTGTTTAAGTTATACATGTAAAGAGATTGGTGTTCCTTTAAAAGAAGTTGCTATTATTGCCCCAAAAAGAAGGATCACATCCCATGTTCTTACTCTTCATTTGGTTTTATTTTTGTTTCAAATTTATTATCCAAATCTACAATTTCTAAAAGACAGGACATAAAAAATAAGATAGAGAAATGCTAAGGAGACTTTCTCAAAGAGGGACTCTTTATGGATTCTCTACCATCCCACGTTTTAATGTTAATTCCCGTACCAATATTATAAAACAATGTGCAGAAAACATGACTGACAGAGAGTAAAAAAAAAATCCCATTTTTAAGAGAGTCTTCATAGCATTTCTCAATAAGATAACCATAGTAGTGATCAACATTCAACGCAGGGAGACATGATTTATAAATGCCATCATTAGAGAAAAAATCAGCAAAGTGCCAATGAGATATTGTCATCAAAAGCCCCAATTCATTTCTTTTCTACATTAAAATTGAAATTAACTTGTCTCGACAGGAGATTCTGTTCAAGCTGTGGAATATTTAGTAATGGATAGAGGCCACGATGCATGGCTTGGTCAAATGCACAAATAACATCATTGTCAGTGATCGCAAATAAATTGGACTCTTATGTTAATTTCACTTAGTTCCTTTTAATTGATTTCTACTCAATTATTAAATAGATATTATTTATCTTGTTTTATCAAGCATATTACGTAAGTCTCAAATAAACTTTAATATGCAAACCAGTCGCATTAACAATTGTTTCAACTTTCAAGCATATTATGCGAGTCTCAAACAGGTTTTGCGGCTCCAAAGGAGAGGGAAAAACCTTAAAAGAAAAAAAAAAAGACCTAGCGGCCGACCCCTTGATTTTGAAATTGGAGTCGGTGGTGGCAATCTTTGCTCTATTTCCTCTCTTTCTTTCTCTATTTTCGGTTGTGGTCGTTCTCTCGCTCTGTTGAGGAGAGCCTTCATGGTTGTAAGCGCTTTCTTGCTTTGTTGATGAGATTTTTTTATGATTGTGGTTATGGTAATGACTATTTGCTCAATGTCACATCCTAGAGGCAATGTTTCGTTGTTCATATATGAGGTGGTGATTTTTGTAATTTGTGCACATAACAAAGGACTATGACAAGGATACTCTATCTTTTTTGAAGGTAACTCATACATTACTTCTTTGTCAACAATTGCAAAATCAATAGAATTGGTGGTGCGGCTTTTTCGACAGTAATGGTCATTCCTCTGAAAACCGATAGAGTGTGTCTCGTCACCTCCAATAAGGTTAGAGTGTGCCTCACCCTTAGCAATGTAAGAAAAACAACCTCCTCCTTGCCGATAGTGTCATGCATGATTTTCGTACACTGCTCAAGGGCATTTTTTTCATATTACTCGTTGTCACTGGGGCTCCTCCTTATCGACAGTGTCATGCATGATTTTCGTACACTGCTCAAGGGCATTTTTTCATATTACTCGTTGTCACTGGGGCATGTCAATTTTGTGTGCAGTACTACAGCTCTGGATGAGGACCTGATTACCATATAGAATCTGATATTGGTATTAGTGTATGAACAAGTGGGATTTGGATCCTCTCCTGAGCTTAGGAGGCTGAGCCTCCTGAGCAAAGCACACTGACTGTTGGATTTTGATCTAACGGCTACAATTATTATAACTTTTAGATGGTTCTCCTGTTTGTAGCCGTTGGATCAAAATCCAACTGCCCGTATGCTTTGCTCAGGAGGCTGAGCTCAGGAGAGGATCCAAATCCGAACAAGTGATACATGGATGCCGTTATAAAGGAGATGCGCGATGCAAGAATACAGTAGTATACCAAAAAAGTTTCCTAAACTATTGATATATATATAAAGGAAAACTAACGAAAAGTTCAAAAAAAACTTTAGTTTTAATAAAAAATAACAAATAAATGTGTAGTGAATAGTACCAGATAAAGGTAAAAATGTGGTTTTTCGTTAAAAGTGAATAGTATCGGGAGTGTTTCGTTAAAACTTCCATATATATATATGTGTGTGTGTGTGTGTGTGTAATCTTTGACTAAGTAATTAAAAACTACAGTATGACGATTGCAAGAGTACATTAGTATACCAAAAAGGTTTCCTAAACTCAGGGCCGGCCCTGAGGGTACCCGAGGTAGGCGGTTGCCTAGGACCCCCAAGTCTGGGGGGGGGGCAAATTTTTTTATACATCCTGTATATAAAACTATAAATAAAGAAAACGTAAAAAAAATCACAATTATTTCGTTGGTGCAGTGGAAACAGTTCCACTTCGTTTTCATTGGGGTGGGCAGTTTGAACCACTTTGTAGGCATTAGTTTTTGTTTTTTTCAAATCTATGAAATTAAAGATTAAATTTAAAGATAAATTGCTCTTTAAAAATTTTAAAATTACGAGAATTAAAATAATTCAACAAATATTAATTTTGAATGGATTTAAAATTTTCAACTTTAGAAAAAAAATAACAAAACTTCATGTTACTGGGTGGTTTATGTTTAAATTCTTATTTATTTTCAAAAATATTTTAAATAAAAATTGTATAAATAGAAAAAACTTGAGTTTCTTAAATAAAAAACATAAAAAGGCCAATTGTCACACGCCTACGCGTGTGACAAGAGGCTAGTGAAATTAATGGCCTCAATCTGTCCAAATGCATTTTTTTTTTCTTTTGCTTTTGAAAATAACCTTAAAAAATAACAAAAACCAGAATAATCATAACTTTGTAATCCTTTTTCTTTCAACTTCCCAATCTTTCTATTTCTATTGAATGTTTAAGCAACTATCACTTGGCCTTGAAGATTGTAATTTGAGGTAACCATAACTTTGAATTTAAATTTTCTTTTTCAATAATTTATTGTTAAACTAGGTTATTCTAAAATTTGATTCGCTAGTGTGTGTTGATTTTAGAAAGAACACAAGAGAACCACTTGGCATTGTTGAATTATTATATTCGTCAATTAAGTTTTATTGTTTTTTACTCTCTTGATCATCAAGTTTTATTGCTCTTCACTCTCAATCTAAGTAATGTTAGTATATCTTTGCGTCTAAAGTTATGTGACAAGTAATATTAAGTAATCTTAGTATATCTTTTTTTTTTTGATATTAATTTTTAATGATATTTGATGAAGAAATAGACTTTTTATGTAATTAGCGAATTCTTTTTACTACATACCAATATACAAAGTGTCACAGCCCGTCCCGGAATTAATTAATCGAGGATGTGAAATGACGGGATTGCCCTGGAATCTACTACGGTATGTGACATTTCATTTGGGTTTTATTGTTTTATCCTAAGTTTGTTTTGGAATTATTTTGTGTGGTTGGGGTGCTTGTTGACCACACACGCACACTTTCATTTCTTTTCACTCTCTCTCTCTCTCTCCCTCCCGCATACGCACGCACAGTTCCTCTCTTCCTTCTCATTCAAACTGTACGGACAACCCAGAGATTGTCAAACCTTCACGGATCGACGTGGTTGAGACCACCATCATACTCCTAGAGACCATACGAACCCATTGGTACCCATTTCAGGTAAGGTTTCATACGTTTTCACGTTGAAATCACGAGGCCCGTGATTGTCACTATTCACCAACTTTTAAATGGTTGCATTTTAGGACAATCCAAGCTTACCACGAGCTTAAGGAAGTCCCCACGAAGCTCGGAGTGCTTCGTTTGAAGGTTTGGGACGTCGGGATCATAAGGTTCGAAGGTGGCCGGTTTTGGTGAAATTTTCCCGACGCGATTTGGAAGGTTTTGAGGCTCCAAAGAGGTATAGCCTTCTTCCTCTCATGATTTGTGACATTTTGGTGAAAATTTCATGAAAAATGGTGCAAAAACGAGTGAGAAAAGGGCAGTTGCAGGGTTGCCCAGAATCCGGCGCCGGTGGCACTGTTCCGGCGTCGGGAGGTTGAAGACGATGCGTGTGGGGGCGCGTGAGGCCGTGGCCTCCCCGGCGCGTGAGGGCGCGTGGGCCATAGAAAAATTTATTTAAAAATCTTACGATGTTCGTGAGGTTGTGTAGATCGCGTTGGTATAT
Source organism: Heteromeles arbutifolia (assembly GCA_024362995.1). Lineage (NCBI taxonomy): Eukaryota > Viridiplantae > Streptophyta > Magnoliopsida > Rosales > Rosaceae > Heteromeles > Heteromeles arbutifolia. Next base: position 31,513,710 of record JANCRC010000006.1, read on the forward strand.
TTATATGCCAAAATTGAGCATTGTATGAGAAGTTATTTCGAATTGTTGGATATGTGCTTAAAATAACGTTTTTATAGTTGTTTCGCATATAGGTGAGATCTACCCCGAGGACGAGCGCAGTCAGAGGCGTCACGGGGGTTACGATCCTGCGACATACCAGTGAGTGGGCAGTTTTGTTTTCATTATATGCCTATACTTAATGACTTTTCCCAGAAATTGAATTAAAATGAAAATATGTTTTGAAATGCCATGCATAGATTTATATGAATTATGTGATTGAAGTGCCATACATAGAAATTGCATGAAATATGTGAATGGATATTATATGATGCATATATTTGATTTGGTGCTGCGGACGCACAGGTGAGTATCAGGTGAGTTACATTTGATGAATTGAATTGTTGGATGAGATTTATGTTGATAGCTCATAACCTGCACCCCTGGTGTTAGTGCTTATGTTATTCACCGCATCACACGCTCACCTTGGATCCAAGTAGATGCTAGTCGTACAGACCACTGGAGGTGGTTCCGACATGCTAGTCGTACAGACCATTAGAGACGGTTCCGACTAGTAGGTGACCTTAGATTATGTGCACAGATGATTGATGAGAGAAGCACTAGAGCGTATTATTACACCATCCGAGTCGTACAGACTACTATAGGTAGTTCCGACTCATGTGCAGCGTAGTGCCGTACAGGTCGCAGTTGGCGACTCCGGCAGGGCCGTACAGGTCACAGTTTGGTGACTCCGGCTGGATTGGATATTGAGCTCTAGAATCAGCCGTACAGGACCACTGCAGGGTCTCCGGTTGATTTATTATTTCACCTGATTATTGTTGATGCATCCACATTATGTTTATGGCTCATGGCATGACATATTTTTCTGGAAAATGATGATTAAGGGTGTTTGAGATTCCGAAGCTATATATACATTCATGCTATTTTTTCTGGGAAAGTATACAGGTTTTTCTAGCGAGGGGATAATTATATTTTTAAAGGAAGATTTTGAAAGCTTTGTTTTACTGACCCACTCACCTTGTTTTGCGCCCCTCCAGGTTGTAGTTAGGAGTGGTTGGTGGCTCTCGAGGATTCCCACGGCTGTTCTGACGGACTTCACTCATGTAGGATTCACCTTCGGGTGTTGTAACTTAGTAGTTGTCCTACTTGACTGCATTTGAACCTTATGCTCTGATTATGTGTATTTCATACTTTAACTATCTCTCTAGCATGTTGTTAGGAGTGTATTGCTAGTAGTCGGTTTTTAGTTATTCATACTCTTATATCGCTTCCGCATTGCGTAATGGTTACGTCACGTTTGTGACGGCTAGCACGCCCTGATCCTCGGGTCGGGGTGTGTCAATTTGGTATCAGAGCTTAGGTTGCAGTCCTGTATAATTGTGAGCCTTCTAATTATCTTTGGTGTCTTCTGTCAGAACTATGCCGCCTCGTAGGGATCCACGTTCTTCTTCTGAGCCCAGTTTCCCTAATGTAGCCCAGTTAGGGGAAGCTATAGCCCAGGCCTTTCAGACTTCATTCCGTCCTCCTCAGAGAACACCCCTGGAGACTGTTTATAATCTGAAGTTGGAGCATTTCGTTGGTAATGAAGGTCATGAGGGGGCAGAAAAGTGGTTAGATCGTATTGAGAAGACTTATCAGGTGATGCAAAGTCAGGGGAACTTTCCTGCTAGTAGATGGGTCGAGACTACTACATGGTTTTTAGGAAGAGAACCTGCAAGTTGGTGGGAGAATGAGACTAAGTTTATGTCACCTGAGGCAGCAGCTGATTGGGAAACATTTAAGGAAACATTTAGGAGAAGATTTATTCCTTCAGAGTATATTGATCGCAAGAAGCAGGAGTTCACTCAGCTGAAGCAAAAGAAAATGTCGGCAAGTGAGTACTATAGGAAGTTTACTGATTTATCTCGCTATGATCCAGAAGTGGCTGCTAATCCAGTGGAGATGCTTCGTCGTTTTAAGTTGGGAACGAAGAAGAGATGGAGGACAATTGCTAGTGCTATTCCTTGCACCACTTATCATGAGTTTTCTGAGATTTTGGTTCGGATTGAGGATTCCGAAAACTTGCCTAGTGAAAGTGAAGAAGAGAGAGATAAGAATGGGGATAATCAGAGGAAAGATGATAAGGGTAAAGGTGCTTTGACTTCGGGACCCCGTAAGACCCAGAATTTCAAGAAAAGTGGAGTGAGCTCGAGTTCTTCTAGCGGGGGATTTAGTGCCACAGGTCCGAGGAGAGGTGGAAGATTTACTAGTGGACCCAGGTTTCAGAGACAAAGAGATTTTGGTGGTGCTGGTGGTTCAGGCCCTCCATTCTGCCGTCGTTGTAATTCCAGACATTTTGGGGAGTGCAGGAGAGTTAGTGGTGCTTGCTATACATGTGGACAGACTGGACATAGAGCTGCACAGTGTCCCCAGAGTCAGCAGAGGCCTCAGCAATCTGTTATGCCTCCTCCAGCGCCGATTCAGCAAAACCCCAGGTCAGGCAGTTTTGGGCAGATGAGTCAGGGTGGTGCTGCTTACCACTATCAGGGTGATGCCGCTCCCTATGCTTCAGGACAGTATCAGTATTCCCAGGATCCTTATTTTCAGAGTGGGTATTCCCAGAATATTGGAGGTTATACTCCTTATTCTTCTATGCCGGCTAGTGGATCGCAGTGGTATCAGGGAGGTCAGTTCCAGCAGGGAGAGGTTGCTACTAGCAGTGCAGGATTATCTAGGCAGTCTAGCCAGACAAGTCAGGGACGTTCTCAGGGACGTGGTAATCAGAGTAGCAGAGGTCGTGGAGGACGACAGCAAAACCAGGGACGTGTTAACAACATCTCACTGCAGGATGCTCAGAACCGTCCAGATTTGATTATGGGTACGTTAAACATCCTTGGTCACTTTGCTAGAGTTTTAATTGATTGTGGTGCTACGCACTCTGTGATTTCTCATACTTTTGCTCAAATGACACAACCTCATCCTACACTTCTAGGGTTTGATTTAGAATTTGCTATGCCTAGAGGGGATAAATGTTATGTTGATAGTGTTTATCCAGGATGTCCAGTGATGATAGAGAATGTAGCTATGCCAGCTAATCTTATCCCGTTAGATATTGTGGATTTTGATGTGATTTTAGGGGCAGATTGGTTGCATTATAATCGTGCCCATATAGATTGTTACGGGAAATCTGTCACTTTTCATCGTCCTGGACTACCTGAGGTTACTTTTGTGGGCGAGAGAAGTGGGGTGAGGCATGGTGTTATTTCTGCCATGAGAGCAAAGAAGTTATTATCTAAAGGTTGTCAGGGATATTTAGCACATGTAGTGCTAAATGATGTGGCTCCTAGTAGCGTGGAGGAAGTTGGAGTGGTCAGACATTATCCTGATGTATTTCCCGATGATTTGCCTGGATTGCCACCAGACAGAGATGTGGAGTTTTCTATTGATTTGCTTCCAGGTACGAACCCTATATCTTTGACTCCATATAGGATGGCTCCAGCTGAATTGAGAGAGTTAAAAGTTCAATTGCAGGAATTAATTGATAAAGGTTTTATTCAACCTAGTAGTTCACCTTGGGGGGCCCCAGTATTGTTTGTGAGAAAGAAAGATGGAACACTGAGATTATGCATTGATTATAGGCAATTGAATCGGGTAACGATTAAAAACCGTTATCCATTGCCTCGTATTGATGATTTGTTTGATCAGCTTAAGGGTGCTCGTGTATTCTCTAAGATTGATTTGAGATCTGGCTATTATCAGTTGAAGATTAAAGAAGAGGATGTCCCTAAAACGGCTTTTAGGACCCGTTATGGACATTATGAATTTTTGGTGATGCCTTTTGGATTGACTAATGCACCAGCAGCTTTTATGAGGTTGATGAATGAAGTATTCCAGCAATATCTTGATAGATTTGTCATTGTTTTCATTGATGATATTTTGGTATACTCTAAATCGAAATCAGAGCATATTCGACATCTTCATTTGGTTTTGGAGAAATTGAGAGAGCATCGATTATATGCCAAGTTTAGTAAATGTCAGTTTTGGTTGAATCGAGTGGCATTTTTGGGGCATGTGATATCGGCACAAGGAATTCAAGTAGATCCTCAAAAGATTGCAGCGGTGGAAAATTGGGAGCAACCACGAACCGTCACTGAGGTACGGAGTTTCCTTGGTCTAGCAGGGTACTATCGACGATTCGTGCAAGATTTCTCTATGATTGCTTTGCCACTAACGAGGTTAACCAGGAAGGATGTTAAGTTCGAATGGGATGATAATTGTGAGCAAAGTTTCCAGCGGTTGAAGTATTATCTCACTCATGCGCCAGTATTGGTTCTTCCTGATGATGGTGGTAATTTTGAGATTTACAGTGATGCCTCATTGAATGGTTTGGGATGTGTTTTGATGCAGCATAATAGAGTGATTGCTTATGCTTCTCGGCAATTGAAAGTTCATGAAAGGAATTATCCTACTCACGATCTTGAGTTGGCAGCTATTGTCTTTGCTTTGAAGATTTGGAGGCATTATCTCTATGGTGAGAAATGTAAGATCTTTACAGATCATAAGAGTCTTCAGTATCTTTTTACTCAGCATGATCTTAATCTTCGTCAGCGAAGATGGTTGGAATTGCTAAGCGATTATGACTGCACGATTGAGTATCATCCGGGTCGTGCAAATGTAGTAGCTGATGCACTGAGTAGGAAACCTCAAGGACGACTTAATGCCTTGTATGCTTGTCGTGTTCCTCTTCTTGCAGATTTGAGGTCTACTGGAGTGGAACTGGAAATGGAAGATCGAATGGAAGCATTTCTTGCTAGTTTCCAAGTCAGGCCGGTGTTGGTTGATCGGGTACGTGAAGCTCAGATGAATAATGAGGAATCTCAGGAGATAATCGAGGCTATTGAGAAAGGTAAGAAAAAGGATTTCAGAATCAGGGAATCAGACGGTATGCTTATGCAAGAGAATCGGATGTATGTGCCTAATAATGAGGAATTAAAGAAAGGAATTTTGGATGAAGCTCATTGTTCAGCTTATGCTATGCACCCAGGAGGAACTAAGATGTATCATACCATTCGACCATTTTATTATTGGCCGGGTATGAAAAGGGAAATTGCTGAATATGTAAGTAGATGCATCGTCTGTCAACAAGTTAAAGCAGAAAGGAAGAAGCCATTTGGGTTGATGCAACCGCTTCCCGTTCCTCTATGGAAGTGGGAAAACATTACTATGGATTTTGTATATAAGCTTCCTCGTACGCAGAATGGTTTTGATGGTGTTTGGGTGATCGTAGATCGGCTTACCAAGTCAGCGCATTTTATTCCAGTGAGGGAGAAGTATCCTTTGAACAAGTTGGCTAAATTGTTTATTAGAATGATTGTGAAATATCATGGGGTACCGGTGAGTATTATTTCTGATCGAGACCCAAGATTCACTTCTAAATTTTGGGTGGCTTTTCAGGAAGCTCTTGGTACGAGATTGCTTTACAGCACTGCTTATCATCCTCAGACAGATGGTCAATCTGAAAGGACTATTCAGACGTTGGAAGATATGTTAAGGTCTTCAGTGTTACAGTTTGGTGATTCTTGGCATGATCGCTTGGATTTGATGGAATTTGCCTACAATAATAGTTTTCATTCGAGTATTGGTATGTCACCTTTTGAGGCACTTTATGGTAAAGCTTGTCGTACGCCTTTATGTTGGTCAGAGGTAGGTGAGCAAGCTTTGGTGGGCCCAGAGATAGTGGAGGAGACTACTCAGAATGTTCAAGTGATTAAGTCTAACTTGAAAGCGGCTCAAGATCGGCAAAAGAGTTTGGCGGATAGGCATGCCACTGATCGAGTATATAATGTGGGTGATTTGGTATTTTTGAAATTATCACCTTGGAGAGGTGTGGTTCGATTTGGGAAAAGAGGCAAGTTAAGTCCTAGGTACATAGGACCTTATGAGATTGTTGAAAAGGTTGGTGAGGTTGCCTACAGGTTGGAGTTGCCTCCGGAGTTATCCAAGGTGCATAATGTGTTTCATGTCTCGATGCTTCGACATTATGTTTCGGATCCTTCGCATGTGATTCCTCCTCAACCTTTGGAGATTAATCCGGATTTGACGTATGATGAAGAACCAGTGACTATTTTGGACTGGAAGGACAAGGTTCTAAGGAATAAGACAGTGAGCATGGTGAAAGTATTGTGGAGGAACCACTCGGTAGAAGAAGCTACTTGGGAGACTGAAGATCGATTGAGAGAGATGTATCCGAGGTTGTTTTATGGTTACTAGTATTGGTTTGGTTATGTGAATTTCGAGGACGAAATTCTATAAGGAGGGTAGATTGTCACAGCCCGTCCCGGAATTAATTAATCGAGGATGTGAAATGACGGGATTGCCCTTGAATCTACTACGGTATGTGACATTTCATTTGGGTTTTATTGTTTTATCCTAAGTTTGTTTTGGAATTATTTTGTGTGGTTGGGGTGCTTGTTGACCACACACGCACACTTTCATTTCTTTTCACTCTCTCTCTCTCTCTCTCCCTCCCGCATACGCACGCACAGTCCCTCTCTTCCTTCTCATTCAAACTGTACGGACAACCCAGAGATTGTCAAACCTTCACGGATCGACGTGGTTGAGACCACCATCATACTCCTAGAGACCATACGAACCCATTGGTACCCATTTCAGGTAAGGTTTCATACGTTTTCACGTTGAAATCACGAGGCCCGTGATTATCACTATTCACCAACTTTTAAATGGTTGCATTTTAGGACAATCCAAGCTTACCACGAGCTTAAGGAAGTCCCCACGAAGCTCGGAGTGCTTCGTTTGAAGGTTTGGGACGTCGGGATCATAAGGTTCGAAGGTGGCCGGTTTTGGTGAAATTTTCCCGACGCGATTTGGAAGGTTTTGAGGCTCCAAAGAGGTATAGCCTTCTTCCTCTCATGATTTGTGACATTTTGGTGAAAATTTCATGAAAAATGGTGCAAAAACGAGTGAGAAAAGGGCAGTTGCAGGGTTGCCCATAATCCGGCGCCGGTGGCACTGTTCCGGCGTCGGGAGGTTGAAGACGATGCGTGTGGGGGCGCGTGAGGCCGTGGCCTCCCCGGCGCGTGAGGGCGCGTGGGCCATAGAAAAATTTATTTAAAAATCTTACGATGTTCGTGAGGTTGTGTAGATCGCGTTGGTATATTTATATGCCAAAATTGAGCATTGTATGAGAAGTTATTTCGAATTGTTGGATATGTGCTTAAAATAACGTTTTTATAGTTGTTTCGCATATAGGTGAGATCTACCCCGAGGACGAGCGCAGTCAGAGGCGTCACGGGGGTTACGATCCTGCGACATACCAGTGAGTGGGCAGTTTTGTTTTCATTATATGCCTATACTTAATGACTTTTCCCAGAAATTGAATTAAAATGAAAATATGTTTTGAAATGCCATGCATAGATTTATATGAATTATGTGATTGAAGTGCCATACATAGAAATTGCATGAAATATGTGAATGGATATTATATGATGCATATATTTGATTTGGTGCTGCGGACGCACAGGTGAGTATCAGGTGAGTTACATTTGATGAATTGAATTGTTGGATGAGATTTATGTTGATAGCTCATAACCTGCACCCCTGGTGTTAGTGCTTATGTTATTCACCGCATCACACGCTCACCTTGGATCCAAGTAGATGCTAGTCGTACAGACCACTGGAGGTGGTTCCGACATGCTAGTCGTACAGACCATTAGAGACGGTTCCGACTAGTAGGTGACCTTAGATTATGTGCACAGATGATTGATGAGAGAAGCACTAGAGCGTATTATTACACCATCCGAGTCGTACAGACTACTATAGGTAGTTCCGACTCATGTGCAGCGTAGTGCCGTACAGGTCGCAGTTGGCGACTCCGGCAGGGCCGTACAGGTCACAGTTTGGTGACTCCGGCTGGATTGGATATTGAGCTCTAGAATCAGCCGTACAGGACCACTGCAGGGTCTCCGGTTGATTTATTATTTCACCTGATTATTGTTGATGCATCCACATTATGTTTATGGCTCATGGCATGACATATTTTTCTGGAAAATGATGATTAAGGGTGTTTGAGATTCCGAAGCTATATATACATTCATGCTATTTTTTCTGGGAAAGTATACAGGTTTTTCTAGCGAGGGGATAATTATATTTTTAAAGGAAGATTTTGAAAGCTTTGTTTTACTGACCCACTCACCTTGTTTTGCGCCCCTCCAGGTTGTAGTTAGGAGTGGTTGGTGGCTCTCGAGGATTCCCACGGCTGTTCTGACGGACTTCACTCATGTAGGATTCACCTTCGGGTGTTGTAACTTAGTAGTTGTCCTACTTGACTGCATTTGAACCTTATGCTCTGATTATGTGTATTTCATACTTTAACTATCTCTCTAGCATGTTGTTAGGAGTGTATTGCTAGTAGTCGGTTTTTAGTTATTCATACTCTTATATCGCTTCCGCATTGCGTAATGGTTACGTCACGTTTGTGACGGCCAGCACGCCCTGATCCTCGGGTCGGGGTGTGTCACAAAGAGTCGGAGGTCCAAGAACTTTAGGGCCCCACTTTGAAGACTTGCCTAGGGCCCACAAATTCTCAGCCCTGCCTAAACTATTGCTATATATACGTAATCTTTGACTAAGTAGAAAACTTCATTTTAATACTTGGTAAAGATGACTTTTAGATTAAAACCTTGAGTAAGATCAAAATCTAATTTTAGTCCATTGATACATTAATAACCTCATTTATTAATTATATTTTGATTTTTTTAATTATTTCTCTTTTTCTTCCTAATTTTTAATGTAGTAATTTTATTTCATTATAATTATAATTTTCATTTCATTTATCGTAATATATTTTGTTGTAAACATTTAGATAAATTAATTTTTGTTATACAATATATTTCGATGTATTTTGTCTTCTTCATTTAGGTACATTAAATTCATTATAATACATCTTGGTACATACATTTAGGTACACACATTTCCGTATATACATTGAATACAAACATTTAGGTACATTAATTCAATATAATACATTTCGGTGCATACATTTCGGTACACACATTTAGGTACATTAATTTAATATAATACATTTTTGTGCATATATTTCGGTACATACATTTCGATACTAACATTTAAATACATTAGTTCAATATAATACATTTTGATACGCACATTCCGGTACTAACATTTAGGTACATTAATTGAGTCTTTCAAGTTTGAAGAATGTTAAATAAAATTAATAAATTTAAAAACTCTTTTTTGGTCAAAAAATAAATTAAAATTTGTATATTAATAAATTTAAATATTTAATGGGAGATATTAAATAAAATGCACACTAATTATTTTGAATTAAGGACACATCAAGGGATTATAATCAATATGTAATCTAACATCAGGTGTAACAGCCCGTCCCGAAATAAAGTATCGATATTGTGAATTGATGTTTTTACCCCTGTACTAGTGGTGACGTGTGTATGTATTTCGGGATTGTTTTGGAAATTGGGCTTGGTGGGTGGCCCTAATATTGTACACGTACACACATACATGCATACACCATATTTTCTCCTTCTCTCTCTTCTTTTTTCTCTCCTCCTTCTCGAGCCTTCCTTCCGTTTCACCAGATATGTACGGACAACTCTGCAACCCTTGATCTTGACATGGATCGAGGTTCTAAATACTATTTTCGTGTTCCTTGCAACCTTGTGAAACCAACCATACCTTTGGTTTGGGTTGTAACCCTTGAAAATCCTTGGAACCCGATAGCACCTTCAGAGGTACTGTTCATGTACTTCTAACCTAGAGAGTTTTAGAACATTCTAAGATCACAGGGAACTTTAGAATGTTCTTGTGAAGCTCGGAGGACAAAATTGGAGGTTTTTGGACGTCGGGATCGCGAGTTCTGAGGTCGGCCGGATTTCGTGGTTTTGCTCAGACGAGATTCCGTTGTGTTTCGAACTGTAAAGAGGTATAGAACCCTTCTCCTTGTCCTAAGCTTCATTTTGGTGTTAATTTCATGAAATTTGGTGGAGAATTGAGTTAGAAATTAGGATTTAAATATTTTCCAGAATCCGGCGACACAGCGGTCGCCGGCATCGGATTCTGGTGACTGGAGGTAGGGGACAAGGGAATATTCCGTCAAAGTTGACGGAATATTAATTAATTTAAAAATATGAGGGTGTTCGTGGGATTGAGTAGAGCATGTTGGTATATTCAAACACCCCAATTGAGCAATGTATGAGAAGTTATTACCTAAATTGGGTTATGTGCGTAATTAACGGTTGTATAGTTGTTTCACATATAGGTGAGACTTATCCTGAGGACGAGCGCAGCCACGCGAGGCTCGGGGGCTACGATCCGTCTACTTATCAGTGAGTGGGCTTTTGTTTTTAGTATATATATATATATATATATATATATATATATATATATATATATATATATATATATATATATATACACACTTGACCGATTCCCAAAAATACGATTTAAATGATTTTATGAAATTGAATGCCATGTCGAATGCCATATATATATATATATATATTCATTGCTATGTTATGTGATTATGTGTTGAGGCACTGCGGGCGCCAGGTAAGTCAGGTAAGTATGTACTTTTGATATGACGATTGTGGTGACATCAATGAGATTAGATTATGGCTCATTTACCTGCACATCGGGGTTTGTGCTCCGCCAGAGTAGGGCTTAACTTTCACGTGATCGTTCACCTCCCGCACCGTACGCTCACCTTGGATCCAAGGCAGGTGCTAGCCTGTCGTACAGACCACTATAGGTGGTTCTGACTTGTAGGTGACCCGCGATTCGTCGCCAGCCTTCACGTGACCGTAGCACAGAGCGTTTATATATATATATATATATATATACCCAGCTTGTCGTACAGACCACTACAGGTGGTTCCGACATGGGTGCAGGTTATTGATTGAGAGTTGAATTGAGAATTGGTTGAGGAGCCATAGATTCAGCCATACAGGTCACTATAGGTGACTCCGGCTGACTTATATGCATTGCCGGCATGTTATGCATAGAGATATCACCTGATTGACTTTGATGATATTTGTTGCATGTTTGATCTTGAATATGGTTCATTCGGGCGTGGCAATATTTGAATGATGGTTTTCAGTATCAGTATGTACTTATATATTTTTTTGGGAAGTGTATATATGTTTTTACGGAGATGGGTTATAACTTTTATATCGAAGTGATTTTGGTAAAGCTTTGTTTTTGCCCATTCACTCTTTTGTTTTGCGCCCCTCCAGGTATTAGATAGAATTGGTGGCAAGCAAGGTTTCAAGGCAATTCTGACAGTGCACTATCCATGTAAATATTCTGATTATCCTGTTATATTTTTCTGGACTGCACCTAGGATGCTTGAACTTTGTAAATTATGTTTCTGACCTTCACACTCTTCTATGATCTTTTATCACTAGTTGTGTTATTCTAGTGCTTATTATATTTATATATATATATATATATATCGTTTCGCACTGCGCACATGGCTACGTCACGCTCACGTGACGGCCAGCACATCCCGATGTTCGAGTCGGGGTGTGTCAGTTTGGTATCAGAGCCTATGTTTGGCAGTCCTGTATATTTAGTGAATATTCTAACTATCTTAGTGTCTTCTGTCAGAATTATACCGCCTCGACGAGAGCCACGTCCAATTTTTGAGCCTAGTTTCCCTGATATAGCTCAATTAGGGGAAGCTATCGCTAATGCCATTCAGTCGACGTTTCGACCTCCTCAGAGGACCCCTCTGGAAACTGTTTATAATCTGAAGTTGAATACTTTTGTGGGTAAGGAAGGGCACGAGGGTGCTGAGAAATGGTTGAATCATGTTGATAAGACCTTTAGACTGATGTAGAGTCATGGGAGTTTACCTGCAGACAGGTGGGTTGAGACGGCCTCATGGTTTTTGGGTAAAGAACCAGCGTCTTGGTGGGAACAGTTGGCTGAGGAATTGCCTCGAGAGGAAGCTGCAGATTGGGAAATATTTAAGCAGTTGTTCCATAAGAGATTTATTACTCCTGCGTACATCGACAGTAAGAAACATGAGTTTACAAGTTTAAAGCAAAAGAAGATGTCTGCGAACGAGTATTACAGGAAGTTTACAGACTTGTCCAGATATCACCCTAAGGTGGCAATGAATCCAGTGGAGATGCTTCGTCGATTCAATTTGGGTACTCGTAAGAAATGGCGTACTTTAGCTACCAAGATTCCCTGTTCGACCTATCATGGGTTTTATGAGATTTTGCTACAGATTGAAGATTCTGAGAACTTGCATGGTGACAGCGATGACGAAGAAAAAGATGATTATAAGAAGAATGATAAAGGCAAAGGTCTAGTATCACAGGGGCCAAAAAATACGCAAAGTTTTAAGAAGAGTGGGACTAGCTTGAGTTCATCCAGTGGAGGATTTAGTTCCATAGGCCAGTGCAGAGGTGGTATTTGCTGGTGGGTCATGTTTTCAGAGGCAGCGGGATGTTGGTGGTTCTGGTGGTTCAAGATTACCTTTTTGTCGGAGGTGTAATAGCCGACATGCCGGTGAATGTAGGCAGGGTACTCGAGGATGTTTTACCTATGGACAGGTTGGTCATCGAGCAACTAATTGTCCACAGAGTCAGCAGAGGCCACATATGCCTTCCTTTCCAACACCAGTGTCGAGTCAGCAGGCTCCAGCGTCGAGTGGTTATGGTCAGCCAAGTCGAGGGAGCACTTATCATTATCAGGGTGATGTGGTGCCATATCCAGCAGCGCCGTATCCTTATCCCCAGGATCCATATTATTCGAGTGGCTATCAGGGTGGATATCCTCAGTATTCTGGAAGGTATGCTCTGTATCCATCCTATCCAGCATGTGGATCACAGTGGTATTCAGGGGTACAACCACAGCAAGGTGAAGTTACCTCGAGCAGTGTAGGTACTTCAAGACAGCCTAGTCATTTTGGGCAGAGTTGTGGTGCACCTGGGCGTAGTGGTCAGTTTAGCAGAGGACGATGAAGACGTCAGCAGAACCAGGGACGTATTCATAATCTTTCAGTGCAGGACGCTCAGAACAACCCTGATTTGATAATAGGTACGTTAAATGTTCTTGGATATTTTGCTAAAGTATTGATTGACTGTGGTGCTACCCATTCGATTATTTCTCATACATTTGCTCAATTGACGCAACCTAATTCCATACCTCTCGGATATGAGATAGAGTTTTCTATGCCTAGAGGTGAGACGTGCCAGGTAGGGTGGATGTATCCAGGATGCCCTGTGTTAGTGGAGGATGTAGTTATGCCCGCTAACTTTATTCCGTTAGATCTTGCTGAATTTGATGTCATTTTGGGCACTGATTGGTTACATTATAATCGAGCTAATATTGATTGTTATGAGAAGAAAGTTACGTTTCTACGGCCGGATTTACCGGTGGTTACATTTGTTGGTGAGCCTAGTGGCGTGAGGCATGGTATCATTTCAGTTGTGAGAGCCAAGAGATTATTACAGAAGGGTTGTCAAGGGTATCTGGCACATGTGGTACTGAATGATGATGTTTCTAGCAGAGTGGAGGATGTCAGAGTGGTTAGACATTTTCCAGATGTTTTTCCAGATAATTTACCTGGTTTGCCGCCAGATCGAGACGTTGAGTTCACAATTGATTTGTTGCCAGGTACTGACCCTATATCTTTGACTCCCTATCTGATGGCTCCTGCAGAATTAAAAGAATTGAAAATTCAGCTGGAAGAATTATTAGATAAAGGTTTTATTCAGCCTAGTACTTCACCCTGGGGAGCTCCAGTTTTATTTGTACTGAAAAAGGATGGTACTTTAAGGCTGTGTATAGATTATTGGCAACTGAATCGGGTAACGATTAAAAATCGTTATCCATTGCCGCATATCGATGATTTGTTTGATCAGCTACGAGGAACTTGTGTGTTTTCGAAGATTGACTTGAGGTCTGGGTATTATCAGCTGAAGATTAGGAATGATGATGTCCCTAAGACGGCGTTTCAAACCGGTTATGGTCATTATGAGTTTTTAGTAATGCCATTTGGGTTGACTAACGCACCTGCTGCTTTCATGGATATGATGAACAGAGTGTTCAAGCAGTATTTAGACCGATTTGTCATTGTTTTTATCGATGACATTTTGGTTTATTCTAAATCTAAAGCAGATCACGTGCGACATCTCAGTTTGGTGCTAAAAAGGTTGAGGGAATGTAGACTTTATGCTAAGTTCAGTAAATGCCAATTCTGGTTGAATCAGGTGCCATTTTTGGGACACGTCATTTCAGCTCAGGGTATTCAAGTGGATCCCTAGAAAGTGGCAGCAATAGAGAATTGGGAGCAACCACGAACCGTCTTTGAGGTACGTAGTTTCTTGGGTTTAGCAGGATACTACAGACGGTTTGTTCAGGATTTTTCACAGATTGCATTGCCACTTACTAAGTTAACAAGGAAAAATGTTAAATTTGAGTGGGATGATAGTTGTGAACAGAGTTTCCAGCAGCTGAAATATTGTCTTACTCATGCACCAGTGTTAGCATTTCCTGACGACAGTGGTAATTTCGAGATTTATAGTGATGCTTCATTAAATGGTTTGGGATGTGTGTTGATGCAGTATGGCAAGGTGATTGCATATGCTTCGAGACAATTAAAACAGCATGAAAGGAATTATCCTACTCATGATTTGGAGTTGGCGGCGATTGTTTTTGCATTAAAAATCTGGAGGCATTACCTCTACGGTGAGAAATGTAAGATTTTTACATACCATAAAAGTCTCCAGTATTTGTTTACCCAGAGGGACTTGAATCTTCGTCAATGGAGATGGATAGAGCTGCTGAGTGATTATGATTGCACAATTGAATATCATCCAGGTCGTGCAAATGTAGTAGCTGATGCACTTAGCCAAAATTCCCAAGGCAGGATTAATGTTATTCACGCAAGCCGTGTTCCTCTTTTGGTAGAGTTGAGATCGACTGGAGTGAAGCTAGTCATGGAGAAATCAGAGACTAATGATCGAGAAGACGCTTTACTTGCTCATTTCCAAGTTAGGCCAATCTTGATTGATCGAATACTCGAGGCACAGATGGAAGATGACGAGATTCAAGAATTAATTCAATTAAGAAATAATGGGAAAAAGAAAGACCTTTGGATTTGGGAAACCGATGACATGCTCATGCAAGAAGGTAGGATGTATGTGCCGAATAATGCAGAGTTAAATAAGGTTATTCTCGATGAGGCGCACATTTCAGCTTACGCTATGCATCCGGGAAGCACAAAGATGTATCATACCATTCGACCATTTTATTATTGGCTAGGTATGAAAAGAGAAATTGCTGAATATATGAGTAGATGTATTGTTTGTCAGCAAGTTAAAGCCGAGAGGAAGAAGCCATTTGGACGGATGCAACCCCTTCCTATTCCACAGTGGAAATGGGAAAATATTACCATGGATTTTGTGTATAAACTTCCTCATACAAGGAATGGTTATGATGGAGTTTGGGTAATTGTTGATCGACTTACTAAGTCAGCACATTTCCTTCCAGTTCGAGAGAAGTTTTCCTTAAATCGGTTAGCTGAACTTTTTATTTCAAAGATCGTTAAGTATCATGGTGTGCCAGTCATCATTGTTTCAGATCGAGACCCGAGGTTTACTTCCAAGTTCTGGACGGCATTCCAATAAGCTCTGGGTTCGAAATTATTGTATAGTACTGCATACCATCCTCAAACTGATGGACAGTCTGAGAGGACTATTCAGACATTAGAGGATATGTTAAGGTCTTCTTTTTGAAGTTTGGTGATGCATAGCATACGCGTTTGGACCTGATGGAATTTGCCTACAATAACAGTTATCACTAGAGTATTGGTATGTCACAATTCGAGGCATTATATGGTAAATCGTGCCGGACACCATTATGTTGGTCTGAGATAGGAGAAAGAATTTTAGAGGGCCCAGAAATAGTAGACGAGACTACAGAGAATATTCAGGTGATTAAATCTAACCTAAAAGCGGCCCAAGATCGTCAGAAGAGTTTAGCTGATCGACATGCTACTGATCGAACTTATAATGTGGGCGATTGGGTTTTCTTGAAGTTATCACCATGGAAAGGCGTTGTAAGGTTAGGGAGGAAAGGGAAATTGAGTCCCAGATATATCGGACCGTATCAGGTTTCAGAGCGGATTGGCGAAGTAGCTTATAGACTTGAGTTGCCTCAGGAGTTGTCTAGAGTATATAGTGTATTTCATGTATCGATGCTTCGCCATTATATTTCAGATCCATCGCATGTTTTGCCTCCGCAACAGTTAGAGATCAATCCTGATTTGTCTTACGATGAGGAGCCGGTCACTATTCTAGATTGGAAAGATAAGATTTTGAGGAACAAGACATTGTGTCTGGTGAAAGTTTTATGGAAGAATCACTCAGTAGAGGAAGCAACCTGGGAAACAGAAGAGCGGATGAAAAAGTTGTATCCGCGATTTTTTTATGAGTTTTAGTGGATTGTACTTGTTATGTAAATTTCGAGGACGAAATTTTATAAAGGTGGGTAGATTGTAACAGCCCGTCCCGAAATAAAGTATCGATATTGTGAATTGACGTTTTTACCCCTGTACTAGTGATGACGTGTGTATGTATTTCGGGATTGTTTTGGAAATTGGGCTTGGTGGGTGGCCCTAATATTGTACACGTACACACATACATGCATACACCATATTTTCTCCTTCTCTCTCTTCCTTTTTCTCTCCTCCTTCTTGAGCCTTCCTTCCTTTTCACCAAATATGTATGGACAACTCTGCAACCCTTGATCTTGACACGGATCGAGGTTCTAAATACTATTTTCGTGTTCCTTGCAACCTTGTGAAACCAACCATACCTTTGGTTTGGGTTGTAACCCTTGAAAACCCTTGGAACCCGATATCACCTTCAGAGGTACTGTTTATGTACTTCTAACCTAGAGAGTTTTAGAACATTCTAAGATCACAGGGAACTTTAGAATGTTCTTGTGAAGCTCGGAGGACAAAATTGGAGGTTTTTGGACGTCGGGATTGCGAGTTCTGAGGTTGGCCGGATTTCGTGGTTTTGCTCTGACGAGATTCCGTTGTGTTTTGAACTGTAAAGAGGTATACTCCTTGTCCTAAGCTTCATTTTGGTGTTAATTTCGTGAAATTTGGTGGATAATTGAGTTAGAAATTAGGATTTAAATATTTTCCAATCGGATTCCGGTGACTGGAGGTAGGGGACAAGGGAATATTCCGTCAAAGTTGACGGAATATTCTTAACGGAAGGTAACGGCGTCAGTTAACTTT
This sequence comes from Heteromeles arbutifolia, assembly GCA_024362995.1. Taxonomy (NCBI): domain Eukaryota; kingdom Viridiplantae; phylum Streptophyta; class Magnoliopsida; order Rosales; family Rosaceae; genus Heteromeles; species Heteromeles arbutifolia. Next base: position 31,531,024 of record JANCRC010000006.1, read on the forward strand.
AACGGAATATTCTAGGGATTTAACGGAATATTCCCTAACGGCATTAAGGTTCCGTCAGCATGCACAGCACGTAGCGGCACGTGAGGGCGCGTGGGACTCCAAAAAATTAATTTAAAAATATGAGGGTGTTCGTGGGATTGAGTAGAGCATGTTGATATATTCAAACACCCCAATTGAGCAATGTATGAGAAGTTATTACCTAAATTGGGTTATGTGCGTAATTAACGGTTGTATAGTTGTTTCACATATAGGTGAAACTTATCCTGAGGACGAGCGCAGCCATGCGAGGCTTGGGGGCTACGATCCGTCACTATAGGTGACTCCAGCTGACTTATATGCCTTGCCGACATGTTATGCATAAAGATATCACCTGATTGACTTTGATGATATTTGTTGCATGTTTGATCTTGAATATGGTTCATTCGGGCATGGCAATACTTGAATGATGGTTTTCAGTATCAGTACGTACTTATATATTTTTCTGGGAAGTGTATATATGTTTTTACGGAGAGGGGTTATAACTTTTATATCGAAGTGATTTTGGTCAAGCTTTGTTTTTGCCCACTCACGCTTTTGTTTTGCGCCCCTCCAGGTATGGCAAGCGAGGTTTCAAGGCAATTCTGACAGTGCACTATCCATGTAAATATTCTGATTATCCTGTTATATTTTTCTGGACTGCATCTAGGATGCTTGAACTTTGTAAATTATGTTTCTAACCTTCACACTCTTCTATGATCTTTTATCACTAGTTGTGTTATTCTAGTGCTTATTATATATATATATATATATATCGTTCCGCACTGCACACATGGCTACGTCACGCTCACGTGACTGCCAGCACATCCCGATGTTCGAGTCGGGGTGTGTCATCAGGTTTCTTTTAAATTTCAATCTTCTTAAAGGATTAAAGTTAAAAAAACCCCTAATTAAAAACTACAGTATGAATTACAACAATTAAGGGACCAAAATTAGTCCTAATTGTTGAAAGTATCAATCTCATATCAAAGAAATGAGGAACTTTGCATGTGTTTATAAATAATTGGTGGGTTACTCCCCAACTTTCTTCACTAATAAGTATAATATCTCAACGGTAATGCTAAAAAACCATCTATTTGGACCAAATTTTATAAACTACATGACGTGGTTGTGGATGATTGGATTATTATTTAAGTGTTAATTGCTTATTTCGTATTAGTGATACATCACATAGTTTACAAATTTGATCTAAAAAATTAATCTACCTATAGCATTACCCCTCAACGCATCATGCAGTACCATCAATTACCATGCAATCTGTATATTTAAGATTAATGTGTATGAGAGGAGACTGGTTTTGTACGTGCGGGCAGAGCACCAACGCTGAGCTACCTTTAACTAAAACGCCCTTCATTCTCTTTTTAGGGTTCGGGGCGATCATGCCGGCCACTTCCTCTTCATTCCCTTTATCTTATTTTAAATCGAATTATTTTTCTAATTCTTATGAGAAATCCCTACTTAATTACCTAGAAATACAAATTAAGCACATAGCTAGGAATTGGTCCACCAGGCCTTATCATTCTCATTACACACAAGTTGGCACAAACAATTAAGATATCTTTAATTAGTCAAACCAAACCCTCCTATCTCTACGAAATGTTCACGCGGAATTTAATATTAACAGCAATGCTCTCCTAAGGTCCTCTTTTTGAGGACATGTAAGGTCCTCTTTTTGAGGACCTGTAAGGTCCTCTTTTTGAGGACCTGTAAGGACCTCTTTTATATTAGTCATATGATTAATCTAACGGTAGAAAAATTATTGAGTTTATATAATCTTGTTACACTAAAATAAAATCAAAACACCCCAAAAAATAAAAATAGGGTTCACGCTCAAATTTTCGACGTTGAAGGAGAGCAACGCGACCCGATTTCACAGTGCCCTTGGAAAATTAAAATTATCTTCAAAGCTACGGAAATATATTTTCTTTGTGGTTGTATTGATTTCAATTTTGATTTTGTTTTAGTGTAACAGGATTATATAAACTCAATAATTTTTTTGCCGTTAGATTAATCCTATGACTAATATAAAAGAGGTCCTCAAAAAAAGGACCTTAGGAGAGCACTGTTGTTAATATTAATGCGACAACATTTAAACTACTGGTGCAATTTGGAGCTCAATAACCATTATTAGAAAGGACCCTTAAGGATTAACCCATGTTCTGGGCCTAATCTGGTTCATTAATTAATTTTAGGTCAGTCTATGTCAAAATTCTTTTAAGCTTAAAGCTGATCGAAAGGCTGCAAAAGTAATGTGTAGTTGCCTTTGAAGGGGAACAAAGGCAACATTTTGAAAGAAAAAAATCATACTAATAATTAGGAAACACATTATGCGACCTAAAGGTGTGTGTAATGTGTGTATATATTGTGAATGAGTGGCTGTCAACATATGCCTAAAGTTTATGGCAACATATGTTTACAACTACTGTTATTTGTATGTCGAGGGTGGATGGAGGATAATGTGAATATTGTTAAAGACTGTCAAGGCTTTTCAACTAAAGTATCTCATTGATCATGTGAAGCGCAAAATAGTCACACACAAGAAGAGAGAAAAGGAAAACTAATATGATAGAAGAAAATAGAAGAAATAGGAGGAGGATGAGGTTGTAATTTAGTTCGTCTTAGCTATTTATAAGGATCAAATACAAAACACAAACAAATATATATGCGGTTTTTTAAGTTATTGGGATCAAGAATAACCGATGACCCCATGTTGTTTCCGCCAATATATATATATATATATATATATGTGTGTGTGTGTGTGTAGTTATCGAGTGATATCAGCCATGCATGTTCGTAATATATTGTTCTTACCACTGGCGTAGAAGAATTCAGGTAAGAATAAAATTAGATGTGAGTAGTACAGAGTATAAGAAATTTCAGTAGAGTATAATATGTTCCGTGAGCATATTATACGTGCATGCATGGCATGACGATGATATTTGCATGGGAATAATTAAGAATTTGGACCGAAAATAATTTCAAGAAAAATAAGCTTAAATTATACACACATAATCCCAGTTCATTCTGCGAGGAGTGAAGAATTACTGTGTCTGATGAAGCCATGTGATGCTATCAAACAATAGAATTCAGCGTTTCCCTTTTCATCAGACTCAGAGAAGAAAAGCTGAACCGCTCTTATAAATATTAAACATAAATAAATCTAAATTGAGGAATGTTTCCAGTGTATGGGCACTCTTAATCTAACACTACGTGCTGTCATATTTCTAGAGGGCCATAGTGACCAGATTATATATATAACACATAATTGGTAGGGTTCACTTCGTAATTTAGATCAACGATTCAAACTGTATATATTTTAGCACATTATTCAAGGACCATCATTGTAACAAATTAGACAAATCTAAAACTATTAAAATATTAATTTGTAGTGAAGAAAATACCTAAAAGATGAGCGGTTTAAATCGTTAAAATACATTACAGAATGAGGCCCACAAAAACATATGTCAAAATAGAGGTCAAAAACATGTGTCCTGGATACTAATCATATATATTAGGGAACTTTAACGAAAAGCCCCCGGTACTGTTTACTTTTACGAAAAACCACATTTTTATACTAAAAAGTCAATCATGGTACTATTCACTTTACCCTTTATTTTGTCCTTATCGTTAAAACTCAAAGTTTTCAAATCATTTTCATTAGTTTTCCTTATATATTAACCATATAATTATTATTATTTTTAAAATGGATTTCAATATACCTAGATATAATGATGGTGTTTCTGTATTGGAACAAATGATACGGGCGGTATGAGGCTATGACGCATCTGGAAAAAGGAAAAGGAATGTTTTTGCTCATCAGAGAAGGGCCACTTATATAATTTGACATCTCAGAATGGGAGCCAAAGTTCACCTTTTTGACATTTCTCACAGCTGCTGTATTCTTGCATTGACTCTAGAAGAGCTGCATGACATGTGTAAGGTCACTTCAAACTTACCATGTTTTCCATTTTTTTCTTTTTCCAATTTAGTGTGTATTTGCATTAGTTACAATCTTGGTAATGCAGCATGTTGTTTATTAAAAAAAACTCATTACCAAAAGAAAAAATGTGGAAGGGTTTATATATCGTCTACAGTGAATATTGATTAATAGTATTCACTCGTACATTCGAGATTTTGTGTTCCATTCTACATTCTTCTAATCTCGTCAATGTTTAAAAACAACAAAATTTCAAATAAAAAGGTGATAGAATTGACCAAAGACTCATTGTCCTTCAAAACCATCGAAAATATTTGGAATAAAAAGGGCTTAGAGATAACATGACTACTATGAACAGCTTCTTGTTATGGATTACGAACCCCACAAGAAACCAAAGGTGAGTTTTTTGTCTCTCGATTCTCTTACAAACCTTTAACAAGATGAGCGGCTTAGAAATCTGAAATAGAATTGGGAGTTTCATTGCCACATTTTGCGGGAAGTAGTGGCCCTGCATGGGTGTGCTTGTAATCAAACCCTCCCCAAGGAATGCATCAAGTTTCAGGCTTGGTCATGACATGATGACCTAGCTAGTTGTAATTCCTTGACTTCAGTTTATATGGTCAATCTTCTGAATCGAAGGAGGGGGGTTGAATTCAAAGTCTAAAAGCTCCTTCGCATACCTTTGGACATAATTATCCGATCCCACTTGAAAAGGAGCATGTTCATCTAATTTTAGGGTTAGGTGAAATATATATGGGTCGACCACCTCAATGAATAACTTTATGAAATATAATGCTTTACTTGTTCATTAAGAATATGTGGAGCATTTTATTATAGTTCCATATCTTTCCAATTTTTGTTTTCGTCCATCCTTCATGGGAACCAACCAATTATGTACAGGCAAGCAGCTATATATCTTGCATCACAAGAAAAAATTGTTCACTGTATATATTATCTGATGCTTCAAACCAAACCTTACCACCCAAAATAAAGGATAGAGTCACGAAAAAGAATGGTGGGTCGTTCGTAGAATTAACGATGAAGAATTTAGAACCATCGGGCACCACTTATATCTATCAAAAGTGTACATACGTACAACATTATTAAAGATATGATTTCTCCGTACTTTTTTCTTCTTTGATATATTCAATTTAGAGTAATGCTAGGAAGACTAAATGTGTAGACTAAATTTTGTAAAATAAATGATATGAAAGTTGACGATTGAATTAAACTGTACACCTCAGGTTTTTGGCACCTCAGGTTTTTGGCACAATGTTTTATGTTATTGGCACAAAAATTGACATTAAACTGTGAAATGGCTCATAAAGAATCTCACTTTGAGAAAATCTCCTTAGCATTGTTCTATATGAAGGTTCAATTCAGCAGAATATACAGTAAAATATTAATGCTCTTGCCTCTGTGGATGTGTATAGTTCAATTACAAAAAGGCTCTTGAAAGTGGGAAAAAGACGATTTATAAAGCTTGACAAGCGTGGAACAGTTATGCTGAGCAATGATTTTGTCTAACAAGTAATGGTCAGCTTTCCAAGATAAATATTGATGGTACAAGTTTAATTAATCCTTCAAATTAAAGCTAATTAGCAAAAGAACATTTATAGCCATTGATGGACAAGAATGTTTCTCTACCAACTCCTTTTTTTTTGTTGTATGGCATGCTTTGGCCATCATATGACGAGGCCATACATCTCTCTAATACATCGTGATGATGTGCGTCATCATTATGTAGCTCAAACGGAGTACATAATCGTAACGCGAGTCTCTTTGGATTGCTTGCTACGAAGAGAACACGACGATTATGATGCTTGATTCGCCTGCACATGTGGTTTGATCATGATGTAGCTGTAAACATGGAGTTTCAAGCTATGAACAGAAGCATGCGGTACAGAGGAGCTAGAGCATTCCTTCACCCTTTGTCATCAACAAGGTTGGAACTTTGTTAACCTTAGTTATGGGTCAGTGAGCCCAACCCAACTTGAAAAACACTATCCAAGCTCAAGCTAACCCGGCTTGGATTGGGCTTGTTTACTTGTCACTGATGTATACTTTTCATGTTCATATCTCACTCTTTCGTTTTTTCTTATCTCTCTTCTCGCATGACGTTACCAATTAGAAAGTTTCCAAGGTTTGCCAAAGATGACCATTTTTGCAAAGAATTTGAAGATCTTGTGAACAGCCTAAATAAGCACTTAACTAGAAAGCCAGCGATTCTGGAAGCTAAGAGTTATTATGCCATTGCTCAATACAATGCTTCATGTCACCTTCCTGGGCGCTTAAATGAAGTGTGGATAGATCTCTCCGGAATCACTGCTGATTGCTGAGAGATCTGCATATTTATTGACAATAATATGGCTAAAATTGCACAAATAGCCCCAGGGATTTACTAAGAGTTTCACTTTCTTGTAGTTCTTTTGTCCAATCCGTCAAATTGGGTTCTTCAAACGAGAAGATGACTGAATGGATTAAAGTGAAAACAAATGAAACTACAAGAACTAAAGTGAAAATCGGAGTAAACCTCAAGGACCTGTAATTTCTCGCAGAAATCAGCAAGGGGTTTCTAATATGTAGAATAAAATGACATTTTTAATGTAAATACAAAATATGCCCCTATATTTATATATATTGGAGTCAATGGAGTATTTTACAAAACTAATGAAAGCATATTGCTTCTTGTAAACAGGCATGCCCCAGAAGATACAAAATTTTCTCATTATTTGATTCGTTTTTTATTCTCATTCTACAGTAAACAATGTCTATAACACATCGTATAAAGAATACAAAAGATACAAATCACATTTGGGGTCTTGTCTGGACAACATAGAGTTTACCGTCCCTGATCACACCTTCAATGTCTTGTGGAGATCCATACAGTTCCTCGATTGCGCTTCCTGCACGAGCAATGCTAGAGAGGATTGTCTTGCGGAAGTTTCCATCAACCATCAGCGGGTCAGATGAGTAGTCAACCACGACTTTCTCTTCCTCATCCATAGGTACACTGTCATTAGCATACAGCAAAATAAGATCAATGATAATAAAAATAGATGCATAAAAGATTTGTGTGGTTTTTTAAGTGCATATGTGATCTGTGCAAACATAAAACGCCTGACTACCAATGTGGCTGTAAGTAATGATCGCCTGGGAGGGATGTTAAGGAGTCTACCTGTCGTAAAGACCTGCACCAGCATAACCTTCGAGATCTTCACCATTGGAATCAGATCGAAAGATTATAGACCGTTTTATAAAGAGGCCAATGGTTTTGCTAGGGTATCCTAACACCTGAAAAATATCCAGTACTCATGAGTGAAAACAATGGAAGGTCCAAAGAAAATATACGTATTCGCTAATTTCATGTTTGTGACAGGACTTTTAGGGTGGAAGCCTATAACCAAGTCGTTATTCTGCAGTATACCAAGTTTTATGACCAGTACTACACAAATTACATAATCGATGGAAAATTATCAACAGGAATCATTGTCCTCGATGGACTCTTATGCTGCGTTTGGTGAGAGATGCACAAAAATGTATTACCTGAGGAGAGTCCAGATCATTCTTTTTGCTAATAAAACTTAGAGCACGTCCAGGATAAGCTCCAACTAGGGTTTCTCCAAGCCCCTTAACAACCTATCACAGAAAAACGAACCAAATCAATGTCTCTGATATTAGTTGAAAATATATCTCATGTAAACACTACTGAATACCTCAGCATATATCTCTGATGAGTCTCCTGAAGATGGGTTAGTTGTGTGAATAACGAATGCATAGTCAGCGTTTATGATTTCCTGAACAAGGACAGCCATGCAAAGATAGTCGTGATCTAATTTCACTTTTCTCGTGCTGAAGTACGCTCTCTCGTTCCACTTTGAAGCCCAGACCTGGGTTATAACAGATTAGAATGCCCCAATTTATCATAACTTAAAACTTAGCTCTGATATCAAGGTAGAAAAGATAACTAGAGAACCGAAGAGAGTCAATTCACAATGGTTGCTGGCCCATATATATTACTACTTATGATTGCCTCAACACTACCATCGGGGCTGGTTAAATTCTTAGCTCTATTGGATTTAAGAACACTGGATTGATTTAATCTAATTCTTTTTTTTTTTTTTCTGGGCATATGCAGCAATGTGATTTACCTTTTTTATAGCCGTCCATGCTTGTTCCCACCGTTGTTCACCTTCATCACCAGGCCAAGGCATCCCTGACCCCTTCATTGTAGTCTTCAGCTCTTGCACCTGAAAATAATTCGCCACATAAGCTAGTATCATTCACTTAAACTATATTATTCTGTCCGTAGGCCCCATAGAGTTTTTCCCTTAGAGGTAGCATTACTGGATAGAGTTTTTCCCTCATCGGTAGCATTACTGGTTTTTATGTTATATCAAGAGAAGAAAAGAAGCCAATGACGCAGTAGCAAAAATTTAATCCACACTTGAACTTTAGTTTATGCGAGCGTGAAGGCAAGGTCTACAAAACGTCAGAAATGACATATTAGTGTCCTCCTTTAACAGTTTACGTTGGAAAAAGGGTGATGGGATGCCGTAACAGAAAACTTCACAGATTGAAACACACCCCTAAGGAGTTCGGGTCATTGTAGACTATGAAATGGAAAATGCACTCTTTGAAACCTATTAGCTGTTATAATTTTGAAAATAAAATAAAATAAAATATTTGACGCCTGCTAGTAGAAAAAACTTACCAACTGGGGCGGTGCTGTCAGCTGTAAAACTGTTTCCCGAATCTTCTTGAGCGAATCAAAATCTCCGTCTTTCAACTTTTTCTTTAGGGTTTCCAACTTTTCAGCCACTGCCTATAAGCAGACAGAAAAGAGATAAAGTTAGTCAGGCTGCAGCAATATCTCGTATAATGGAACTTGATTGGATAAATTTGACCGTAATCAAGAGGCAGCAACCGAGCTACTATGAAAGTCCCAACAAAGATAGACCACATTAAGTTAATAAAACTTCAGGCTGTTCTGGTTGAGGGATAGTAGATCATCACAGTGGCATACATCATATATGTGTATGACAAGGTTACAGAAGGTTAAGGTGAGGAAAACCTTGTTTGAATTTTCTGAAAGAACCTTCTCAAATGATCCAAATGGTAGGGCAACCGATGTAGGAATTCCAACCCAAGACGGAAGTTTTCCTTTTACATAAGCAATATTACGTGATTTAGCTCCAACCTGCAATCCCCACAGAAGTTATTCAAAAAATCAAGAATTAGGAAAATTGCATAGTCTTAAGGAAATTTCTTTTGTTAATTTGTGAAAACATTTTGCCCAACCCCGTCAATTGTGAAATAAGAAAAAAAAAAGGAAAAAGAAAGTAACTCCTTAGCTGCTGAAAAACTTTTCAAGCTTACCATTTCGCTTGTGAACTCATCAGATGATATGGCATATCTACCAGTAAACTTTTTCTTGACCAATGTCAGAGATGGAGTGTCTGGTTTTGAATCAGTTGAACCTGCATCTAGCTCACCCTCATTGACCTCACTGAAATTATACATGAAAATAATTTAAACATTGTATTTCAGTATATTTTTTGTTTATCCAACTGATTTGAGAGACGAGTCTTTCATTAATGGAAAGTACAAAGCAGTGAAGTTTCTATCAGAGTGAACAGAAACCAGTTTGTCAGCACATAACAGGAGATAGCTTATTAGCATTTTTCCAAGACCAAACTACAAAAGAAAAGGTACCTATGAACTATATCAGCAGGCGTTGGCTTTAGACGTAATAACTTCCCTTCACTAGCTTGGAGGTCAGCCAGAATATTGGGGTCAAAGCATGTCGCAAAACAAACCTGCAAATAATAAGTTGGTCATTTCCCCAAACATTTCAATCATACAGAAAAGAAAATTATGATTGATAAGCTATTACCTTGCTATTTCTTGCTCGGACAGAGACATGAGATAGGACGTCTGGCATATCTGGTGTCAGAACAGCAACAGTGCCATCTGGAATTTCTTCCTCGCCTTTTACACTTTTTGCCACCAAAATTGTGGGCTTGCTGTAAACTTTATTCTGAACAGCGAGCAATTCATCCACATAGACCACATATCCAACTACTTCAACTGGGCTGATAACCTGCCAACTGTCGAGGAAAACCAAAGTATCATCAGAAAATTATCGCAGCATGTAAGTGATGGATGTTGAGAATGTAGACGTTAAATCTTTTTAGTGTATTCCTTTCTAAAAAGTAAAATCATTAAAAAAAATCTAAATATATGTGATTAAACATGATATGACTGACTAAACGATAGCAGCACAATCAACCTTCCCATATTAGCAGTCTTTCGAAGAACCGGATCAAGCCGATTCAGGAGTGAGGATAAAGATGCAGCTGATCCAGCACGAATTATTTCTTCAGTAAATATGTTCACCTGCAAGAAATAATTATGAGCACAGAAAGGGAAGATATGTGATGCATAATATGTAACAAAACATTTTGGTTTGAAGATAAATAATACATACAGCCCATTGGTCCACTCCAAGCTGTGCTCCAAGGTATTCTGCTGATGGCTGTAAAATTCTGAGATACGATTCTGCCTTGTTTGCAAGTGCAAGGCGGGTTCTGTCTAGGATTGATTTTGAATATAATGCCCAGTCATTACTTTTACTTTTTAACATGTTTTGAGCCTGATCCCATCCCTTCATAAAAAACGGAAGAAATGAAATATTAAGCCAGTATCTTGGAAATGTAAACCAAAAGGGAGAAGTCCCAATTTTTATCCAATTCTTCAAATTGCCTTGAATTCTTATGAAAGAAAAGAAGAAGAATAAGGAAAAAAAAAAATCAGATTTACCTTCAAACAGTAAATGAGATCTTCGTTATCGTCTGATGATAGGGCCAGGTTTTCTAGAACCAAAGAGATGAAGTACATAATTTTCTGCATAATACATAAATCAGTTGATCAAGAAAATAAACTTGAGAGTATAAGATTAAAACCAGTCATATTAGACTCAAAATCGTTGCAACATTGGTGAAGAAGAAAACAGAGAAAAGGTAAACTAGATTACTTCTCAGACATGTAGTTAACTGCTTAGAGAGTAAATATACCTCTGGTCCAGCATTATTCAGTTCTTCATATCCCCTCTCAATTGCGGTCCTAACAGTAGAATCAAGGGCAATGTCTAAAAATAAAAGATCCCTCAGACGATCATGAGGCCTAGAGAGCAATGGCCAAAGCGCCTGGCGCGCCTCAAGCAAACCCTGAATTAAAATTAAAAAGAACATTGAAAATTTATCAGAGTGAGAACGCAACAGAAAGGTGGAAAAATAATTGCCAGTATCAAAGTTCCACAAACCTCAATAAGGACTTCCACATTCTTGTCCTCAACATGTTCTAGTACAAATCGCAGGAGGTCCTGATTCAAATAAATGTCGTTGTGCAACTTCTTATTAGTTATCTTATTTAATTCACCCATCATAAGAATTTGAAATCAAGTTGGGAGCATTACTGGAACTTCAGATGGCAAGCCAGATATAGGATTTATTTGTACTCCAACCATGAATCCTTGACCCTGGAGAGAATTAAAAGGTGTGTCATTGCTAGCAAGTAACGATGCATTATGTTGAGATACTCTGACTAGTTATTGATATTACCTCATCTTTGTAGCCCATACAATTTTGAATGGCAGACTCAAGATCTGCACCTGAATGAACAGCCTGCATGTGAATATTTATTGGTCAAAATTGGCAGACCAGCAAGCTACAACATATTACACGGCAAGCAATAGGAGTCAAAAGATGTCCACAGAACCAGAAACTAAAATTTCTCAACATCTCTTCTCATCATCATAGAAGGGCGAAGTATGCATCATGAAATTCCTCCTATGATATGCATCTCTCACAACACAGCAACAGACTAGAATATCATTAATGTTATAGAATAGTTCACGGACATGGTCACAATCCACCATCTTTTTTCGAGGAAGAAGCGACTGAAAGAATAGGTGTACTACCATACAATGTACAAAACGACAAAATCTTCCTGATGGATTCAATAAGCCATGTGCAAAATTATGTGACGCAGATGTATAATGTATACCATTAAAACAAATTTGTCAAACATAAAACCTGAAAGGTTTAGGAAATCAAACCTTCAAAGTTCTCATGTAGTGCCCCAGATCACGCAGAAGACCATCTTTCTGATCTCTCCTGAAATTTGGTTCATTACGGATTGCACGATCGTAGCTCAGGAGACGTTCTTTTGTGATTCCATTCTCATTCAAAGTTTTCCAGTAAACACCAATATCAAAGTCATTTTTTATGTAATCTATTAATGCCTGCAGTGACAAGTGACAACTTTCAAGATAAGTTTTCAAATAGGCCCACTGAATAGGCCCTAACAAGCTCTGACACCTATACCTGACAAATAACAACATCATCTGGACTTGTGTTATTATGCAACTTTTGATGCCATTCCTCCATCATTCCACCTTTGCAATTATTCTTTCTCTGACATCATCCAAAAAATTACACAAATTAAAAAACTTGTCCAGAAATGAGGGAGTGAATATTAGACCACATGCAGGAAAGCGAACATAATATTTTCCACCTGGATAACAAGGATCTCATCTCGAATTCGCTGTCCCACATCCCCTTCTCCTCCACGGCCAACGGTAGACAAGATCATCCGTAGAAGTTCGCGATACTGTGGATAATTTGCATAAACATTCTGGAGCAAGTCCGTGAGCCTGTCCTGTGCTTTACTAATCTCACTGCACCACAAGGAAAATAAGAACACACAGGTTTAGCGTTTTGTGAGGAGTGAGGGGTGCAGAGTAACAGAAATTGTAGAAACTGGACCTGACCTGTCCCTGTAACTATCAATACATAAGAGCCATTTAAGACGATATCCCCACATCTCCATGTCCATGTGGCCCAAAAAATAAAGTATTAAAATCATACAGTAGAGATCAAAAGAAATGTACCGTGGTTTCACGTTGTAATTTTTATTCCAAATGAGCTGCCTCGTAGCCATAAACCTCATCCACACCAATATACCTGCAAGACCTAATTCACCAGCATCTTTTGCTTGATTGACCAAGTCTGCTGCAATGTTAAATCTGAGAAAAGGAAAATACGAGATTTGGTAAAGAAAATCAAATAAAATTCATTTTGAAGATGATTCAAAATATTCTAATACACAAAATGCGAAGGGCATGACTGAAAAATCTAAAGTTGTAATTAATTATCAAAAAAATATACTGGGACAAATATAGCAGAATGGCATAAGATGGAATAAGAAATGACCAAGTCAGTGAAACTATAATTTATCTAATTCCCAAGGGAATACTGACCGATGCATAAAGGATTTCTGTGCCTCACTCTCCTGGTCGGCTATTTTATCCAACAAAGCCTTTGCAGTACCTTTGCCATCACCAGTATCCTTGAATGTGAAAAGTTCAGAAATTAAACTTGTAAAGAAAATGGAACCTTGAGGAGAATCAAGAATAGGCAGTCACGAAAAACAGATTATGACCAAAACAAGGAGCAACCTTCTGAGCTTTCTTGCGTTCGACGCCAAAGTCAACATAGAAATCGGAGCCTTGATTCTTCATCCAGTTCCCAGAAGCATTAAGGACAAACGGCATTCCTTTAAAACTCTCTCCTTCAATTTCTATTTCTATAGATTGAACCTGTTAAGTTACTGTGAGGACCAAGACAATTGTCTAAAGATCTTGAATATATGAGCTAGTATAAAGTTCCCAGGCACACGGATCAATCCATGTTTTCTTGTGTTATACCTCATAAGTAGAGTCAGTGGAACTTGGTCTAAATTGTGTTTCAACAGCCCCATTTAGAGCAACTGAACCCTGGGGATGTGTATTTGCAGGTGGTTCCTGAAAATGCCAATGCAGCTTACTTTACTATTTCATGCTCTGTGACTAACAAGCAATGCATGGAAATTTGAAAATGTCCGAGAGAGAATTTAAAGAAAGCAAACATACGAATACCATTATTTCAGTTAAAAGAATTCAAAGTATTACCGACCACTCTCCAGCCTTGCTTGCAGATAAAGCCCAGTGAAGGGTAAGTGGCTCGTTGAAATCTGTTGCCAGATGAACCTTTGTCTTCCCAGCAGGCTTGGTTACAAGTACCTTATAAATATTTCAGGATTCTAAAATTAGTTTAGTCCCTAGAAAAGCAGACGAATCAAGAACCAAAGCACATAATTGTCTCACCAGAAGTTCCTTATCATTGATCTTGAAGATGTTTTTCCTCAGAACAGAACCTCCATCCTGTTCTTCCTTTTCCTTGGCGAAAAGCTCAACTGCTGTCAAGGGTTTTGGTTTGGCTGGATGTTCTTCATCTACAAATTTAGCTTCATCAACAGGTTTAGTAGCATGTTTGTTGATAATCCGCGTTAAGTCCCTCCTCTTGCGTTGAATTCTCTCGGTTCTAAAAACCTTTTTGCTTTCAGATTTTTTTGCAGCCTTTGCATCAGAACCAGATGGCTCTTCAATCTTACCACCATCATTTTTCTTAGTCAACCTTGCTTGGAGCTCTTGTATGGAAGTACCCCCAGCTACTTCCTCCAATAACTCAGTTCGGGCTGCTTCGTACTCCACCTATAAACACTAAATATCTATTAAAAGCAAACCAAAATAGCATAAAAAGTCTTTAAATCAAACCAACAAGTTTGTCTTGTCCAGCGTTCAACAAGAGAGCTTAAATGACTAGTGAAATTTCACTAGCCAGAATTTCTATAGAATCAAATCACAGTTTACATGCTTTCTCTTGGTCTGCCGTTTTTTTCTTCCTGTGGGAGTAAAAAGGACAAAGGAAATAACGAATGTAGTTTGAGATGCTGAAACAATGATAATACGAGATTTATAAAATTATAGAGCAAAATTCACATGCCTTTTCTTGCTCTGGTGTATACATCTGTTTACCCTTTCTTTCCCACCTCAAATATGCTTGAATTTGTACAAGCTCTTCAGGAACTGAAGCATTGGATATCAACTTCTCTTTTGCAGGTAACTTAACATGAAAGTTATCACCATTGTTCTTAAACCTACCAAAGAACATTAAGGAAGAACAAAACTCATCTGGCCTGTTTAGATAGATCTAAGTTACTAGGCCAAGAAAAAAAACAATCAATGAAATCTTACCATCTGTTCTGGCTTTCATCAACTAAAAGAAATTCGATTGCTTGTATTGTAGGATCATCAATCTCAATTTGAAGCAAGGAATTGGAGCCAGACTAGAGAAAACAATTGATCAACAAATAAAACTTCATTTAGCACAATATCTTAACCAAATGGGAGATATTTGTTGAGGAATATATGTTGTGCTTTAAAAACCTTACATTCACAAAAGGTGTTCTAAGAGCTTTGTTCTTATATACTTTGGTTCCATCTGGGTGACGAGATGGAAACACCCATTTTCTGTAAACAGCAAATGACAATAAGAAAGAAGACATCTCAGATTTTATCATCTTAGGGTAGAAATCTTGAGCATCAGACTCAACAAAAGCAGCAATTACAGGGAAACTTACTCTTTTCTATCTTTTATCCCACCCCAGTGAAGAGTCAAAGAGTCACCGCTATATGCTACACGGATATCTACTTGAGTGGCAGATCCCGGTGTAGAAGGATTCACATAAACCTGCCCATTTACGTATGGTTTCTGTTAGTATAGTTCCCCCGTGCATATCTTAGCTGAGCTGAACTGAACAAAACTTATCCAAATATATAACATTGGTCTAAGCACCTAACAATTACACTACATGTACCTGCATTTCAATATTCCCATCGAGATTGAATTTCCCGGCAAGCTGCTGCTACGACGAAGAATTTAGTTCCCATTAGTCCGTGTCCAGGCCAACCACCCAGACAGATTTGAAGCAGTCAATCGATTCTAAACTTAATTCCAAATCTTAGCAAATCTCCATCACAACACCTCCCTCACCCTAGCATTATCAAGCCATTTTCTATTAGGTTTTCCGATAAATTTACTTACATTGGAAGGCGGATCAGTGGTTAATACGGCACGAGGAATAGCTGTAACCGGGCGGCGTGACCCCATGGCTAGCTTCGGTTTCTGAACGTTCAAAGTGTTCCCACAGAATTTCTTGGATATGGGTGATTTTCGTGCCTGAGCTGTCACTTGGTGGACGCTCTTAGCTTGAAACAATGTGTTGGCAGGAATACCAGAAGAATTTATCTTGCTTTGAAACAAGCTCTGATTGAGCAAGTTATGGCCTACGGAATTGCTCATATTCGTTGACACGCTCCTCAATTCTGAAGAAACCGGCAAATCAAAACACAGTAAAAGCATCCATCAAAAGCAGAGATTAAAGTATTTCATACATATATCAACCAAATTAGGCAAAATCTTCTTACACACATACATAAAGATGTAATTTTTACTAATTCTGTGTTTGCTTGCCGAGAAAGCTGAGGAAAATGAAAGAAAAAGGAAATTACTTTGCTCGCCTCTTGTTCGATTACACCTATCACTCTCATCAAAGCTAACACCTTTTCACTTTCACTGTTTCGCAAAGCAAAAGGATTTCAAAATTTCAAGCGCTGCATATCTTTTCTTCCTCTTACAAAAATTTTCTCGAGAAACACACAGAAAATCGTAGAAAATTTGAGCTAAAAACAACATCGCTGATTCACTGCAACATTTCCACTCATTCACAGTTCCGAAACATCTAGAATCTAAGAACAGTAAATGAAAGCATAATCCGACGAATAAATGATCAAATTGTATGCAAAAATTGAACTTGAAATTGTTGGATCGTAGAAGCTTACCTCGGGAAATTGATTCCAAACTCCGAGTCTAGAGAGAGAGAGAGAATGAATATACGATCAGATTCTAGAGAGAGGGGGAAGAGTGAAGTACGAGGAGAGAGAAAGCGAAAGGGGGGGAGGGCTCCAAGACGAAGGCTTTGGTTTAAAAGCCCGTCCGCGAAATCTTGTGATTGGTGGGAGGGAGTGATTTCTGATTTGTAACCAGTTTGTGTGGAACCAGAGAGCGAGTCTACGTAAGTGACATGGCGCTCTATCTCCGGCCGTGGACGCGTGGCCAAAGTTTCGAAAATCCTCGGAGGAGATTGGGGAGATTGTCACGTGCGACTTCTTCTCCTTCCTGTCCTTGTTGAGTTGAATCGGAGAGATGACCACTCCATCATTTTGCCATTGATTTTACTTGGATTTTCAGTTTTAACTTCTTTTCCTTTTTGATTCTCGTATGGACCCAACGAAGAATCCAAAATTTTTCTTGCCTGTCTATATTTGACCATTAGATTTGATACAACCGTTTAAGTTTGGGTAACTGAGGATCGCTAGATCGAATTAATGATCAAAATGTGGTAGACATTGGAAATTTGCAAATTAGTGGATAGGAAAAATGATTTAATTTTTTCTTTTAAAAAAAACTTATGCAGTATTGCTCTCAAATAAGGAGAGGTCTACGTGAAGTGAGCGATAAAAACATTTGGGGTTTCGTATTTCAAGAGACGGCATACATATAATGGGGTCATTGTTCAAGCTCTCCTAATCAAATTTCACTCTTTGCGTGTAAGAAATAGAAACTAAAAATTTGTTCGGAATTGTTGTTGTTGGAAACACTTCTACTAAAAGTGTTTTTGTTGGAAATATAGTGACATTTTTAATAAAAAAAAGTTTAAGTATTCTTGGAAAAGTACTTAGAAGTCTTGAAGAAACATGTAACTAGTCCTAAATTATTTTTAACTTTTTATGTCAATATAATCAATAATGCTTTTGGTAATCAAAATACTCTTTAGACTATATATAATGAGTGTGTTCATTACTAATTACATCAAAGTTTTTTGTAATGGCACCCACATGAAAAGAACTTGTAAGGCACACATTCACCGTCATAGTGACATTTGATGCCAATAAATTAACGACATGTAAACAAAAACCAACATATACTCTTATGTTATTAGAACAAATTGTCGCAATAAATTCATTTAATATAAGTATTTCTCGTCCGCCGCACCTGTCACCGATTATAAGACCTCCTCGCATTGTCAATGTTGATTTGGTGCGACCCCACATTGTCAAGTTGCAAGTGTCCCGTTTCTGTAAATTCAATCGAGCAAATTCTAGATGCAGTCCACACTCCACTTTGCACTTATTGATAGATCCAAAGTACTTAGATATTATAATACAGGGAAGGCAATATTTTTTAATACAAAGAGGTCGGTCTTCTCAAACAAAAAAATAAAAAGGTCGCCCTTAAAAATCTGCCATTCCTTTTTCCGTTTTTGTTTTTATTAGTGTGGAATTTAAAATATTCACATCCAGAAAAATATAAGGCGATAAAATAAATTATCATTTTTCAGTACGATAATATAAAGAAAAATGAATAGTGTAACGATAACGCAAGGAACCGATGAATTAAGCAAGCTTTAACATCTCGACTAAAACAATGGAAAGTTGGCAAGCACACAAGGAAAAAGGGGTGCTTTTGGACTTTGCAGACATGTGATAATTCGCTGAAATTGAGATCGACATCACTTTTGCCTAACCACACAAGCAAGCCAATCACTTTTTGGCCGTAAGCTCCTTAGCTGGAAGCTTGTGGTGTGCATTCAGATCTATAGGAGTTAGAAGATGTCATGAAAAGCATGCATGAATTAGGTTAGTTGATTAGGGTAATGCATTTGTCTTTCGACGAAAGATTATCTACATATCCTTTTACTTTGTCAAAGGTGATGCCACATGTCCATTTGCAAAATAGAAATGATTTGACACGCCTCTTTTTTCTTTATGCACACTGATTTATTTATGTTTGATTCATTTATGCATGTTGATTTTCCTTTGGTTTGTTCAACCGAATTATATAAAAAAATAAAAATGGTGTGTAATGACGAAAAAAATGTCTTAAAATCACTTGCTCTTGCATAACATTAATCGATAATCTTGCTTTTGTTGAAGAATGTAAAATCTCACATTAGAGAATAAAATAAACTTCAATATATGAGTGAGTGTTTCTACCACTAGTAAGACTGGAAGTTGCGATAAAACCTCAAACCTACTACTGTTAGCCCATAGTTAATTGCAATAAATATCGGTGTTCATAAAAATCGGTAGATAGTCGCTAATAAATCTCTAAATTTTGACAAATTTCACTCCCAAATTCAAAACTCCATGTTTGGCATTGGTCCAACCATATATGGTTAAGTTCTCCCATATGCAGGCTAATCCATCCCACATGGTAATAATTACTTGGAATGGTAATAATCCACAGGCTAATCCGATCAAATCACAACTTTCTAATTCCATGTTATATGTGTTTCCACATTTGCTAAGAACATGGGGACTAGAAAGTTGTGATTTGATCGGAAACTTTCCCGTTCTTGGCTACAAGTCGAGAATTTTACAATTTGGTGAGTGCCCATTTGGCAAAGAATTGATGTTTCTGAGTTGCTCATTAGTACACCGTACACTGGTCTGATTTTTGACGTGGCTGGAATTATCATACAACGTGGGCTTCATTTATATGGCATTTGGGTTGAGAGAGATATGAGCCTTCCTTTTACTACGTCAGCCTAAGCCCAAGTTCCGTGAAAGATCTGCTAGATTCCCAACACTTGGAGCACTTTCTTGCTTAATGTGTTGTTCTCGACTTTAATTTGCTATTTATTTGTTCGGTGATAGTATATGATAAAGTGAGTTCAAATATTGTACATACTCGGCGCATTACGTTGGAAATTTTTTTGCACATGATCTGGGGTGTTACGTTGGACGCTGATATGAAAATTAATTTTGTTTTTATGTCAACGCACGCTTAATGCTAACAAAACATTAATCTTTGATTGTTTGGAATGAAGAATATCGAGGTAGATCCCATTGCCCGACAAAGAGAGAAAACACAAATAGTTTTTAAGGTTTCTTTGAAAATTGGAGAGTCCTCGGGGGGAAGCCTAGCAGCAGAAGTTTTTGCTTGCTTTGCCTCACAAATCAGTTGGTTGACGATTGTTTCCATGGCGGCATATGGGGTTTTCGCTCTTCCCACAACCGAGCGGCAGAGGCTGCGTGGTCAGCTCCGGCGCATAGGTTGCCCCCAGCTCCTTGAGCTTGGCTTCAGTGGAAGCTGACCGATGCAAGAAAGACCAGTGACAAAGAGGTGAACTTCTTGAAGCTCATGCCTGACCGTTATAACAGGTGACATGCCGATATATTATCAATTTATTAATTTCATCCATATTTATAGGACATACAACTCTAAACCTAATACGCATTTCACATAATCATTCTGGTTAACATACAATATTTTTTCAAGAATTAATTGAAGGGCCAAATTGTACGCATGATCTGCTTGGTTATTTTTGCATTGGTTCAACCACATATATATATAATTGTTGGAACTTGTGATTATGTGGGACTCCCAGTCCCACATCGCCCATTCCTCTAATTCAAGTCCTCTTTATAAGTGTGTTCTCACACTTTATGTTTGAAGGAAATTAAGCTAAAGCTATGGACCTTGGGCCTTGGACTTAGAGAGTTTGGGTGTTTATATTAAATGTTAAAGATGAGCCTTGGGTTCGGATTGACAAAAATCATGAGTTATGTTTTTTATTTAAATAAACTATGCAATTGTTATATATTATGACGTTTGATTGGTTTTAACAATAATTTCGACAAAAAAAAAACCCATGTAAATTATATATAGCTAGAGTATGCATCATGGTAATCAACCCCATTTTGATTTTGTTTTCCCTTCCATTTGCAACCAATCACCATCTTACATGTTTTCCGTACATACCAAAAAACATTGTATTTCCATGTTCTTGGCTATATGGAAAAACATGTACTATGGTGAGAACATGTAAGTGATTTTTTTTTTTTTTTAATTATCAAATTGTCGCGTAATTCATATTACTAATTTACATGATATTTAAGTGAGGGAAGCATTCTTTTAAGTTACTAGATCAATAAATGAACGTTGATGAATTGATAAATGAGTAATGTTATTATGTTAGATAAACTAATTTTTTAGATCAAACTTGGAAACTGCTCCGACATCCAAATTTAGGAGTCTGGTTTTCTGGTTGATAGGTGGGAGTGGGTTTAGGGTTTTCTTAAATCTGGATTTGGTGCGGGAGAAAGAGAGAAAGAGGTTGATGCCAGAGATCGGGTGATTTTTAGGCGGGGCGAGTAAGGGTTGCTGCTTGAGATTGGGGCGGTTGACGGGTTTTGGTGGCTGTTTAATTTTTGCTATATCTCATTAAGTTTATTTATTTTTAAAGAAAATTTGTAAGTTAACAATGTTATGTGTGGTGTTGAGTGTGTGAAAAGATGTTAAAAGAACGACGTTGTCACAGGCTGGGCTCTGCAGATTTGGACCGAGTTAACCAATGCTAACAAGGAATGATCAAATATTCAAAGACAAAAAAAAGGAGTAAACAGACAGTACGTGCATGATTATTTACCCTAAAGAAACAGGCACCACATCATCTTTATTTGTTTATGTAAAATTTCTTAGGCCATGCGCGTGCGTTGAGGCCCCCTAAACCCTGCGTTGGACGGTACGATCACCCACCTCCTCTTCCACTACCTCCACCAAAACCCCCTCACAAACACCTTAAAGTTTAAACATTACCATCCATCCACTCAAACGGGTCGGGGTTTTAAAATATGGACACTTTTGTTAGTAAAATAACGAGTGATCAGAATAGATGATTTAAAGTGGGCACAAAGTTAAATAATTGAGACAACATCAGGTTATATTTACTATACCGAAAGAGAATCAACCCAGGGTATTTCATATACAAAACCTTTTGAGTCTTTGAGTCTTTTAAGGTCTCGATTTTCTTGTTCTTGTGGGTTAAACTTGTTTTGATTTATTTCTTAGTACTGATCTTACTTGTATTCTAGGTTATTGTTTAGATTTGTTTCCTAATTATATTTATTGTACTTTGGTTCTCCTATAAATTCCGCCAATGTGGAGAATGTAAGAGTAAACTAGACTTAAAAGATTAATACACTAGCCAAGAACACAAGGATTCATCAACTAAATCACAACCCTTAAATTATTTATGTAATATAAGTGTAAGAACTGAAGCAAATATACCAACATGTACCTGCATACATGTTCATGGATGAAGAAGCCATGAAACCTGCACACAACCTTCTCCTCCCTGCAAAACTCAATGCTCTCCTACTTATAGGTAATTGGAACAATAAGAGCGTGTTCTTTGTCAGAGCAAGGGCTTGTGGTTTTATACTAGAAGACCTGGATTGCCCTATAACAATCCTACAAGGAATACAAGACTGCATTCCTTATATCAGTATGAGTCCTATAAACGAGCAAACACAAGAGTCCTCAATATACCAATATGATTGGATTAACTCTTGTCAACATGATTTAGACTTCTTTATAATATCAAGTATCCCAAGACTTGTAAGAATCATACTCATACTCTTACATTCTCCCACTTAAGTATGATTCATCACAACAGATAATCATCTCAAATTATTATAAAGATGATCACATAAGTCATTCATCAACACACTAGTACATAGACACAACCAGCCTACATAAACCAAAACAATATGAATTTATAATTGCCTCTGCAACACAAAATATAGATTTAACTTACAAATCACAATGTCCAGTTCATGTTCATTGCAATGTATCTAAGCTCAAAAGTAAACCAAGACTACTCCCACTCATATAGCCCAAAATTATATAAAAAATACCAAACATTCTTGACAATAGGCTGTCAACTTAAAATTATTCATAATTGTATGATCCAATCAACAGCTTTATCATATTCATTGAAGTGATCACCAAATCTTTTGGATAACAAAAGCTTAACCTCACATACAACTTACCTATGCATTTTAAAGTATTGAACTTAAGAATCTTTTTTGTTACATCGCAGAATTATCTCAAAAGTCACAACATACTTAATTTGCACTTTGTAATTATGTGAACCAATATAGCAAAACCAAACCAATTTGCTCCCACTCATCTAGGCCATACTTAACACAACCAAGTTAAGTACAAGTTAATAGCAACTATAAAGTAGCATTCTCTATGTGAACCAATATAGAAAATAAACTACTACGAGTTTACCATCACCAAACCTTTGTTGTAATTTTGTGAGATTAAGAGAAAATTCATAAGGATAATGCTTGTGCTCCCCGTGGTGAGACTTACTTGTCCCCCACTTACAATTAACAAACGTTTACCATCAAAACATCATATTCAGAACCGCTTATACTCTTTATCATCATCTAAATATCATATCTGCAAAAAATCCTTCAATTTGAAGATCGTTTAGTCATCCATACGTGTTAAACCAATTAACGGTTTTGATAACAAGTAGCATTGTCATGATGAACCGCCCATTTGTTTTATGCATATGACTGGCTAAAATTAAGATCTCCAAATTGAATAATTTTTTGCATATAAAGAGAATGAACAATTCTGATTATGATATTTGGATGGTAAATGTTCGTTAATCACGCGAGACACAAGCATATTATCCAACTCATAAATTTAATCTTAAAACCTGTATTTTTAGCAGATGAATGAAGGACCATGCTAATACGTATCACATTATTTGCTTTTATTCGTAATACAAAGATAACAAACTGAATTATTATATTACAAAGAACACATAAGCTAACACCATCACATTCAATCACTAAATATATTAGAAGCTATCAAGGAAGCCATGCACTAAAATATTCAATAAATTTTTCTAACACATAATATTTTTCTCGTGTGACTTTGCTATATTCTTGAGTAGTGGACTCCCATCTCTTCCCAAGCAGTAGTCTATGCTTGAAGGAACCAATGGAGCTTTTGTCTTCCCGTAAGAGTTTTGACACCAATCACGTCCAGGTGATGATCTCAGCTTCTCAGATATTGGCTTGAGCTGAATATCAATAAGGTCCACATCTGTGCATGGAGTGTCACTGCTACAATTTAGAAGAATAGGCTGCTGTGTATAATTCCCGGCAATCCGTTCGTATTTAACACCTGAGATTGCTACAGCTCCTCTATGGTTTTTCTTGCACATAATTTTTTTTAATTTTTTGTCACAATAGTTCTGGTCTATCACTATAGGTTTGCCCACATTGGAAACCTCGATATTCGAAAATGATACATTCTTCACAGATCCCCGTCCGCCCTGTAAAAATCAAGGATTTAATTAGCTGAATCGAATTCATCTGCGTATGCATGGTTTAATTGAAACTATTCTAGTAAGAACATATAATTAGGTTTAATATATATATATATATATGTATTTATATACCGGCCAAGTCTTGATCCTAACTCCTAATTGAGTGTTGTTGAATGAAATGTCGTTCACAATAATGTTTGAGACACATGCTGTACTTTGGCTTCCTCCAAGTCCTCCTAGACTGTAAGAACAAAAAGAAATAATAAACTGATGCATCACCAAGATAATAATAATTCTAAAAAAAACTCGTAATAATAAAAATTAAGAAAGGATCACAATTAATTTTTAAATTTGATATTAAATAATAAAATTGGTGATCGACAATGCAATATGACATACCTTATGCCATGGCCAGGGCCACATTTAATATGATGAATATGAACATTATCGCAGCCTGTTTGTATGGACACACAGTCATCTCCTGTTAAAATTAAAATTAAAAGTAGAAATTAACCACACGAATATAAAAGTATATACTATAAAGTGGAGTTCGATCAGGCCCGCAGAGTAGCCAGAGATTTTAAAAAGTCAGGTCGGCAAGTTGCGCTATTTTTTTCCTAATTCTGCATTCCCTCCTGGCTTCAGTGGCAGTTTACCGTTTAAAATAGTTTTTTAGCCACCATGAAAGGTTTTCAAAATTTTCTTCCTCGTACCGGCTACCTATACTTTCAAGTGTGCAATGCACCATCTAGGCACTAGGAACTGACTGGTTTTAAGGAAAAAAAAATTGTGTTGCTATTCACCCTTCAAAAATATGAATGCACTCTTTTATATATATGTACAAATTTTCCTCGTGTTTCATAAATTTGAAATGCCCATGGATTTTTTGGAGTATCACTAATAACTCTCGCGTAAACGACAAAAAGAAAGGAGGAAGTAATTTATGATCACGTATATATTATGGCCTGATTGTTAATTCTTACCACAGCCAATAGTAGAATGCTGAATTTCCACATTTTTGGTGTTTTGCAAGTGAATGCCGTCAGTGTTTGGGCTATTCTCTGGTGAAGTTATGGTAATGTTGTCAACTTTGATCGACGCAGAGTTGTCAAATTTTAGATGGCACTGAGGGCTGTTTAAGATTTTGATATCGCGAACTGTGACATCAAAGCCTGAATAAAATCTTAAAGCCTGCATGCAATGAAGAAATATTATGGAAAGAGCTTGCAGGAAATTATAATGCATGCATGTCATCAAGTTAATTAAATATTAAATAATGATTAAGAAAATAATTAGACAACAAGAGAAAAAATAATTACAGTGGGTTTCGATTTCGGGATGTGGTTGGACTTGCTCCACCAGTCAAAGCCCTGGCCATCAACACTACCAGTGCCCTGGATGGTGAAGTTATGGACGTATTTTAAGTTTATCCATTGTAATAAACCGGAATCTGGCCAGGAACCTACTTTTGAAGGAGCCAATAGAGTTCCATCTATCTGTTGGAATTCCAAATTAACAAATTAATTATGTTTGCATATTTAACATTTTTAACTTGGAGAAAATTAGAAAAGCATGTCCTTTTTACACTTTTCCATTTATTTAATTATTTCGTAATATAGAAGAATATGGTGACAAAGTGATAAAAGAAGAGAGAAAATTAATAAACCTGAAGAACAAGGTCAGGCATACACGCGCCTTCAAGTGTTACGGGGTGGACAAGGAACTTGAATCCTGATGGGATTTCGACAGTTGCCCCTTTAACCCTGCAGGCAGCTTTCCATGCTGCTAAGAGTGCCTGCATATTAGGTGGCATTAGCTCAAGATAATTAGAAAATATGTTATTCTCTCTGGCTCTCCAAAACAAACACACACAATGCAGTTATGCAAACACGTATACACTTTCCATTATTGTTTTACCTTTGAATCATCGGAGACTCCATCACCCTTGGCTCCGAATGACAGGACGGGGAAAGTTGCTCGAGAACCAGAGGGAGGAAGAGGGGCTGGAGCAGGGCCAGGCAAATGTGATTTATGACTGCCACCCTTCCCTTTATGATGTTCATTATTTGGTTTGCTCTTCTTGTTGTGATGAGTTCTTGCGTCAATTGAAACTACAGAAAATGTGACACAGACAATCAAAAATAAAAAAAGGAGAGTAGATGAATTTCTACTTCTCTTCATCTTTATTTTACGCTTTATGTCTTCTTAGATCAAAGAGAGATGTATTGTTATTTCTGAGTTTCCTTGAAGCATGAGTATTTATAGACAGTTTGTATAGGGGTCTTTTACGAAAATAGCCTTACGTGGATTCTTTTCTTACCCTTCATCTCTCTAGCTCGTTTTTAATTATACTATGCATCTATATGCATTAGGGTTTAGGGCTAAATTATCAGTCCTCCAATTAATTACTTAAGTTGTAGTCTAAAATTTTATTTCATGCAGTTTTCCTTAAGACGGCTACATACGCGAAAAAAGGAACAAACTGATTACAAATTCAGAGTATTATTTCATTCAAAGGAATAAAAGATGTTACATATTTGCCAAGATAGCTACATAACATGAAAATTTACATTTGACCAAACTCCTTTCCCACCAACTAAATTGCAAAGTGTATTTATAAAAACCAAATTTATATCAAACAAAGAGTAAATAATAGAAAAGTCATTATCAGAAATTACCATTTTCTTGACGAAAGTTTGCCACAAATCAATTTTCATTGGGTCAAGATACTTTATCCGACGAAAAAAACTTTAGTCGACCAAACATGGTCAACGTTTAGGTTTTTGTCAAAGGCTTTGCGCGACGAAAAAAAATTTGCAGTGCAAAGTAAAATTCGTTGGGCAATATTTTGGCGCCAAGGGGGAAAAATTGGTGTGTATTGTGTCACCATTTGCTCGACGAAAATTCACTTCATCGGCTCATAGTTCGTCGGGCAAAGTATATTATGATGTTGGGCAAAGGTCCACGATTCCTGACAAAAAACTCACCGACACTTTTTTTGCTCAACGGTGTTATTAGACTTCGTGCCTTCTTTTTCTCCTTCTCCTTTCTTTTCTTCTTCCTTCCAAGCGCTGCTCTCTGTTCTTCCCAATTCATTAAAAGACTATGTGCCTTCTCTTTCTCCTTCTCATTTCTTTTCTTCCTCCTCCCCGCACTGCTCTTTGCTTCTTACAAAAATCTCACTCACACTCATCGCCCATCACCCAATAAAGAGAGGAAACACAAATAGTTTTTAAGGTTTCTACGTGAACACGTGCCTAACGCCAACAAAACATTAATCTTTGATTGATTGAGCTGTCATTAGTCGATATTATATTCTATATTTTTACCCTAATCTAAGTTATAATTTATTTTTATTTTGTGAGAATTTGGATACTTTGCTTTAGATTTTGATTAAAACAGAACATGTAAATCTACTTTGTGCAATAGTTCATGGGTTTTCACAAAACTTTATGAGTCTTACATGTTTAGATTTGATCAGAATATCACAAACAGATTGCATGTTGGATATACGCTTTAGCTTGATGCCACAAGTAGAACATGCATTAGGAAAATCTAACCTTCAAAGTTTGTATGTGTTAGCTCATATGTAATTGATAGAACTACATAGAATTGTTAATGGTGATGGCTAGATTCTAGTGCCTTTTACTCTTGAATTCCTAAACGGTGTGTTTTGTGTACTTTCTTTGATTCAATTTCTTGCTAACTTATTTACTTTCTTGAAATCTTTATTTTATTTCACAATTTCAATCTTTTCTGAATTTTGTATCGATCATACTTAATTATAAATTGATTTTAAACATAATTGTACATTCGTACCAATTCATGTGGAAAACGACCTTGCTTGACCTATATTATAATTATTTTGTTCTCTTGAAAGTATTTTTTTGATATTTTTAACTCTATTTTGGCAGGCAGTAAAAATCATATCATACTGCATAGTCAGCTCCTGCGCACAGGTTGCCCCCCGCTTCATGAGCTTGGCCCGAGAGGAAGCTGGCCAATGCAAGAAAGACCAGTGACAAAGAGGTGAACTGCTTAAAGCTCATGGCACCCATTGTTTTTGTGTTTGCCATATTGATACTTGATTTAAACTTTTGAGTAATATTACTACCCAAATTTATAAAAGAGAAATTTTATTTGAACTCATATAACCGCTCTCTATACCCAGCTTACTCACTACATCTATATTATTTTTAATTACACTATCAATATCTTTTTTAACCTAAATTTATTACCTAAACTACCCTCATAAACCCAATTCAATATATAAATTTATCTTTACACCCATGCTATTAACTTATTGAATTTGGCCTTTTTTCGAGTTTCCAGGCTGTGGTGACAAGGAAGTCTAGCATTGTGCAAGAGCTTAAGGAAGCACCTTCGGTTCCTATAATCCAGGAACAGAAATCAGGTGATAAGAAGAATTCACCTCCTCGTCAATTAGGTATAGTTATTAAAGTGTAGCCACAAGCAAAGAAAGCTAAAACCGATCGGCCAGGGAGGTAGTGAAGAACCTACAAACACAATGAAAACCCCACATGTAGATACAGAAAAACTTTAAAGGTAAGGAAGACGGTTAATGTAGGTGATCGAAATTGCTCAGGCCAGTGAGGACTCACTCACCCGTGGTATTGATAAGTCCATTGTTGTTGCCCAGACATGTCTTGTTTCCTAGCTATCGTGATGACAGTGAAGATGACTAATAGTTTTGTTCAATGTCTTTACGGAGAAGTTAAAGTTGATTAACTTATAATTAAAAAAAAAAGTTGCATAAATCGATACATATCTTAGTTGGAGGATTCAAAACTTCAAAATCACTATCTATCCGTAAAAAAGAGCTCATTTTCTCTATGAGAGCATCTTAGCGTTTTAACCAGAATAGAACGCAGACCAAAGATTGTATCATGCTAAGAGTTTGATAAATGGGTTTTTGGTTTTGTTGATACAATTTTGTTTTATTGTTAAGTTCATCTTGTACTTTATGGTAATAATGCAATATGGTAAAAAGACACTTTCTATTTATAATTTAAGCTAAGTGTAGAAAAAGGTTATATGAGTTCAAATAAAATTTTCCTTTATAGAATTAGTAAAATCAATTTGCAGAAATTTTCAAATCTTAAATGATAAACCCTAAACCTAAAACGCATTTTAGTAATACACATTTATAACATCACATCTGACAGGCACATAATCTTGCTGGTTAACATACAATATTTTTTCAAGAATTAATTGCCGGGCCAAATTGTATGCATGATCTGCTTGGTTTAGTCAAACCTTATTTTTTGCATTGGTTCAACCACATATATATATAGCGAGAGCATGCAGTCCACATGGTAATAAATCGTCCCCCATTTCGATTTTGTTTTCCTTTCCATTTGCAATCGATCACCATCTTACATGTTTTCCGGTAATTACCAAAAAAATGTGAACAGAAAGTTTCCGATCAAATCATGACTTTCTATTTCCATTTTCTTGGCGATATGAAAAAACATGTATCATGATGAAAACATATAAGCCATTTTTTTAGAGTAAACTGTTGATCTCCCTCCTGAACTTTCACTTAACTTTCGATTTACCCCCTAAACTTTTAAATTGAAAAATTAAGGATTTAAACTAATTTTTTTGGCCGATTTCCTCCTGCTGTTAGTTTTTCATTCATTTCATCCAAATTCCTGTTAAATGAAAACATGTGCATAACATGTGAGGATAGTTTGGTCGCTTCGTTCTTTAAAATAATTGAAAACCCTAGCTTTCTAAAGTGTTGACCTGTGCGAATCTGTGTGATTCTATAGGTTTTGTGTCTGAAGGTCTAGCGAAGTGACTTTTTTGTTCTCAAAGGAGAGTTATATGGTGTGCATGTGATAAGAGTTAACGTTAATTTGGATGGAATCTATGGAAAACTAGTCGTATGGGGGAAATCGGCCAAAAAAATTAGTTTAAGTCCTTGATTTTCCAATTTAAAAGTTTAGGGGGTCAATCGAAAATTAGGTGAAAATTCAAGGGAGAAATCGGCAGTTTACTCTTTATTATGAAATTGTCGCGTAATTAATATTACTAATTACATGATATTTTAAGTGAATGGGGGTGGAGGAGGGGGGAGGGTGTCTGACACACCGCGACTCTAACATCGGGACGTGTTGGCCGTCACGTGAGCGTGACGTAGCTATGTGCGCAGTGCGGAAGAATAAATATAGATAATAAGCACTAGAAAAAAACGACTAGTGATACAAGATCATAAAAGAGTGTGAAAGTTAACAGCATAATTAACAAAGTTCGAGCATCCTAGGTGCAGTCCAGAAAGACATAAACAGGAAAGCCAGAATATTTACATGGATAGTGCACTGTCAGATATGCCTTGAAACCTCGCTTGCCACCAACGCTATCTAATACCTGGAAGGGCGCAAAACAAAAGTGTGAGTGGGCAAAAACAAAGCTTTACCAAAATCACTTCGATACAAAAGTTGTAACCCCTCTCTGTAAAACATGTATACTTCCCAGAAAATATAAATATACGTACTATCACTGGAAAACCATCATTCAAATATTGCCATGTTCGAATGAACCATATTCAATATCAAGCACGCAACAATTATCATCAAAAGCAATCAGGTGATATCTCAATGCATATCATGCCGACAATGTATATAGGTCAGCCGGAGTCACCTCTAGTGACCTGTACGGTTGAATCTATGGCTCCTCAACCAAATCCTCAATTCATCTCTTAATCAATAACCTGCACCCATGTCGGAACCACCTATAGTGGTCTGTACGACAAGCGGGGTATATATATAAAACGCTCTGTGCTACGATCACGTGAAGGCTGGCGACGAATCACGAGTCACCTACGAGTCGGAACCACCTAATGTGGTCTGTACGACAGGCTGACACCTGCCTTGGATCCAAGGTGAGCGTACGGTGCGAGAGGTGAACGATCACGTGAAAGTTAAGCCCTACTCTGGAGGAGCACAAACCCCGATGTGCAGGTAAATGAGCCATAATCTAATCTCATCGATATCACCACAATCATCATAACAGAAGTACATACTTACATGACTTACCTGGCGCCCGCAGTGCCTCAACATATAATCATATAAACATAGCAATAAATATATATGGCATTCGACATGGCATTCAATTTCATAAAATCATTTTAAAACGTATTTCTGGGAATCAATCAAGTATATATATATAAAACAAAACCCACTCACTGATAAGTAGACGGGTCGTAGCCCCCGAGCCTCGTGTGGCTGCGCTCGTCCTCAAGATACGTCTCACCTATATGCGAAACAACTATACAACCGTTAATTACGCACATAACCCAATTAGATAATAACTTCTCATACATTGCTCAATTGGGATGTTTAAATATACCAACATGCTCTACTCAATCCCACGAACACCCCCATATTTTAAAATTAGTTTTTGGAAGTCCCACGCGCCCTCACGCGCCGGCCAAGGCACGGCAACACGCGCCGCCCACCTGCGGCCACGTGCCGTGCACGCTGATGGAACCTTAACACCGTTAAGGAATATTCCGTTAAATCCCTAGAATATTCCGTTAAGATTAACTGACGCTGTTACCTTCCGTTAGGAATATTCCATCAACTTTGACGGAATATTATGTCACCTTCTTCCTCAGTTCGCCGGCGACCGGCTCCGGCGCCGCTGCATCGCTGGAAACTGGGTAAATCTTCCAATCCTATTTTCTAGCTCAATTCTCAACCAAATTTCACGAAATTTACACCAAAATGAACCTTAGGACAAAGAGAAGAGGTTTATACCTGTTAAAATCCCAAAACTCGACTGAAACTCGCCGGAGCAAAACCAAATCCGGCCAACCCCCGAACTTGTGATCCCGACGTCCAAAAGCCTCCAATTTTGTCCTCCAAGCTTCACAAGGTCATTGTAAGCCTCCCTATGATCTCAGAATAATCTAAAACGTCACGGTTTTCAAGTACATGAACAGTACCCTCTCGGTGCTTCACGGGTTCTGAGGTTTTCGAGGGTTTGAGCTTAAACTAAGGGTATGGTTGTGATCACCAGGTCACTAGGGTTAAGAATATGACACTTAGGGCTTTGATCCGTGACCAGATCAAGGAGTATGGCATCGTCCGTATAGTTGCAGGGAAAAAGGAGGAAGAGTCGAGAAGATGAAGGACAGAGACGGGTGAAATGGGAGGGTGCACACGTGTAGATGAGTGTGTGTGTATTTTTAGTTCTCATCCACCTAAAATCCAAAATATGGGTACCCTTATAAAATAAAAAAAAACATTAATCCAACTCACCCACTCTCACACCCCCGCAAGGGTAAAAACGTCATTTCACATAATAAGATACTTCATTTCGGAACGGACTGTTACAGTGTCGGTGTGGACACAACAATTCAGAGGGTGGATGCACATGTTGCGCAAGCCCTACATGACTTTTGAAGCTCATGAAGAAGTTTTCATCCATTCACCCCCCACCCCCCCTGGATTTTGTGGATAGGATGGACGAGTGACACTAACTCGATTCGTGATTATTTTCAGGACTTATAATTCTATACAGATGGACGTCTTCAAAAGTGAAGAAGTTAGACATTTACTTAGAGACATTGTGCACCAAAAATAAATTTGTCTTTCAGTTTTAATATAATTGTACGAACATTTCGGTTTTAATATAATTAAATTATTATTTTTATATTATAATATATCTTTTGAGATTAATATAATAATAATTAATTAATTTAAATTAATTATTATCTATATTATTTGAAAATAAAATTTAAACAGTTTGGCCGACGAATTAAGTCGTCAAGCATGTGTTTTAATTAAAATAAATAAATATTCTCTATATTGCTTGCCCGATAAATATATGTTTAATTTTTTTTCCGTAAAATACAATTTTGCCCTATGAAACTATTTGGTTGGACAAGTTTGGTTCGTCGAGCAAAGTTGGTCAACACATTTTGCTCGACAAAAATCTCTTCAGTATTTCATCCGACAAATTACATTTGTCCGACGGTTTTTTATTTTCGTCAAGCAAAACTTTGTGCAACGAATTTTGCCCAACAAGGTTCTGTCAGGCATAACTTTGGGCGACGAAACCTTATTTGCCGGACCAAATTATTTCGTCTGGAAAATTATTTTTTATTTTTTATTGAGTAATCATAATTCTTATTCTACCAAAAAACCCTAACATAAAGTACCAAAATTACCCTAAACACAAATTGCTAACTTTTCCATTATGAATAAGCTGAATGAGGAAAAGTCATGTATTTTGTTAGGAATATGGATAACATTCTTAATCCTTAATCTGGTATTTTAATTTAGTTCATAATTGGAAGGTGCTGGAATCTAAAGCCCAAAGTTAATGAATGATCGATCTGGATAATGGGGTTGTCTTCCATGTAAAAAGACAATAAGCTAGTAGTAGTAACACCAAAGTTTCAGATTATATTATACCGCCAAAGTCTCCAACCTTTCAAAAAATGTATATAAATACTTATCTAGTAGAACAGAACTGGAATGAGTAGATTAAAGAAAGAAAAATATGTCTTCACCTGACAAATTAAGATTTGTTAATCCTTAATAAACACTTTAATTAATTTCATAGAAAGTGCAAAACAGAGGACAAAGTAGGAGAAGGAGATGGTCCTACGTTTTTAGTTCAAGCAAAGAGAATGTTCACCAACCAAAACCAGCAGAAGGGGATGGCAAAAGGTCCTATGTTTTTAGTTCAAGCAAAAAGAATGATCACCAACCAAAACCAGCAGAAGGGGATGGCAAAAGAAGAATATTTGTGATTAAGAAAGTGGAGAGAGTCTCACTTTCTTTTCGTTTTGGCATGCATGATAAAACAAATATAAAAGGAGTAGCAGGTTTTATAGTTACAAGTTGGAAACCCCATTGGTCATGTACAATACTTTAATTGAAGTTTCTAGGGTTTGTAGCTTTTTTGGGTGAAAAGAGAAGAGAAAGAGAAGGTGGTTCACACGTTGATGAAAAGGCCGTGTGGTGCGAATCAGGAAATGCTATAATGCTGGGGTTTAAGCTCTCTGTCTTCTTCTCGCACGCCGTGGGCCACAGGTGGAACCGGTCGGCGCCATTATGCAGCTGCTTTATATATCATTATTGCCGCCCAGTTCTCTCATTTGTAACTCATTAGAAGTGATATTCTACACAAATTAATTTATACTGATGTAGAAAATGAGGGTTTAAAGTTCAGTGCATTTTTGCTCACCCATACTAATTATAGGGTATGCTCATCACTCATTTCAATGTTTATCACGTGTAATCCACACTAACTCTAGTTAAGCCTTTTTTTTTATTTTTTTTGCTTTAATTAATAGGAGAGAGAATCTACTTTTACTCATTTATTTCTATATATATAATTTCTTTTTAAATATTTTATTAAAACTTAAAACTTCCCTTTTTGAATACAAACAAACTCAACTAATTCCAATTTAAAAGACATAAACATAAACTTAAAACCCCAATGTTGAAAATATAAAATTGTACAAAAAGCTAGTCCAAAAAATACAATTGTTTGAGATGAAACTCATCAAAATAAAATTGTACAAAGCTAGTAGGATGAATATTCTCCACTTCAAAGGATGTCGTTCCAAAAAAATTTCTCTAAATTATATTACAACTTGATCTAAGATGTTGATGGATTTGAAAAATTCAATTCAAGAGTGGTTCCCAGAGGTATTGGTTGAATGCTTGATGTTGATGGATTTGAAAATTTTAGTTGAGGAATGGTTCCTAGAGGTATTGGTTGAATGTTTTCCTGCAAATTAATAAAAAGAAAAAAAAATTACTTATGAAACTAAAAAACAAAAATATAGTACACTATATATATAGTACATTCAGTGAAGATACAAACCCGAGGATTCATAAATGAGTAATTGGACATCATGGGACTTATAGCTTGAAATCCAAGTTGGTGATTTTGAATCCCTTGAACTGGCATATATATTGACACCCTAAAAAGCATATATATATTGATACCCTATAATAATCAGAAAAAGCATATATTTTGACACCCTATAATAATCCTAAGAAAATCATATATATTGACACCCTATAATAATCCTAAGAAAAGCATATATATTGACATCCTATAATCCATGATGGAACATAATTTAAAGTATTTATGATGAAGATGAAGATGTAGTGTCACATCCCAGACTGGCTCTGTCGTAACACGATATTATCTGCTTTGGGCCACGCCCTCACGGTTTTGTTTATGGGAACTCACATGATAACTTCCCAGTGGGTCACCCATCCTAGGAATGTTCTTGCCTGAACTCGCTTAACTTCAGAGTTCCAATGGAACCCGAAGCCAGTGAGTTCCCAAAAGGCCCCGTGCTATATGGAGGTGGGCATGTACATATAAGGCACATCACCCCCTCTCCGTTGGTTGATCTGAGATGTTACAATCCACCCCCCTTAGGGGCCCGACGTCCTTGTCGGCACACTTGCACCACACAGCAGAGTGGCTCTGATACCATTTTGTCACATCCTAGACCGGCTCCGCTGTAGCACAATATTGTCCGCTTTGGGCCAAGCCTTCACGGTTTTGTTTCTGGGAACTCACACAAGAACTTCCCAGTGGGTCACCCATCCTAGGAATGCTCTCGCCCGAACTCGCTTAATTTCGGAGTTCCGATGGAACCCGAAGCCAGTGAGCTTCCAAAAGGTCTCGTGCTCTATGGAGGTGGGCATGTACATATAAGGCACATCACCCCCTCTCCGTTGGTCAACGTGGGATGTTACATGTAGACTATGGGCAATATTATCCCGTCAGGTTACCCCACCACCGCCTCATCCTTAACACGAAATGGGTGTTCAATGCCCATCCTTACCTATAATAATCCTAAAAAGCAAATAAATGGGAATTGCATACCTTTTTGTAGTCGGAGAAAAATAGCAGATGGAAAACTCAGAACATGATTGCGCAGGGTTGAGTCTGTTTGTATTCAAAAAGGGGAGTTTTTTTTTTTTTTAATGCAAAAAAAGGGGAGTTTTTAAGTTTTAATAAAATTTTTAAAAAGAAAGGATATATATGGAAGTAAATGAGTAAAAGTAGATTCTCTCTCCTATTAATTAAAGCAAAAAAAAATAATAATAATAAGGCTTAACTAGAGTTAGTGTGGATAACACATGGCAAGCATTGAAATGGGTGGTGAGCATACCCTATAGTTAGTGTGGGTGAGCAAAAATGCACCCGTTTAAAGTCATGACAGTTGGTTGAAAAAAAAACCTGACCACCAATGCAATTCATCAGTTACAATTCGTAAGTCGTAAGTCATCATTGTCATAAATATAATCACTGTTCTAAAAATCCCCGCCTAGGCGCTAGGCGGTTGGCCACCGTCCCGATTAATGCTAAGGCCGCCTAGACATGCTGAGGCACCGCCTAGACCGCATAGACCCGCCTAAACACTCGCCTAGGTCGCAACTCACTTATACAGAAAATAGATAACTTTCATTTTGCATTTTGTTTTTTTCCAATAAATTGTAAGAAACTTGTTGCATACTTAAATGAACACACATTATATCTTTATTTCACATGTTTTCATTATGTTCCAATACTTCATAATATATATATATATATATATATATATATATATACATTCTATTTTGTAGTTTATGATGAAATTATATATATTTTAAGTATAAGCAGACACTTATTTACATGAAATATGATTGATTTACTTAAATCCGCCTAGTTCGCCTAGAACCTGCCTAGGTGCTAGGCCCCAACCCGCCGCCCGACTAGCGCCTAGCGATTTTTAGAACCTTGAATATAATGTTAATCAACTTTAAATCAAAGAATACACTGCTGCCTCATCATGCATGTAAGGTTACGGGAGGGAATTTAGTCGGCCATCGATGTGGTAGGTTGCCACTTATACCCAAAAAAAATTAGTATGCAAATGCTTTGAAATTGATAATTTACATTTATTATTGGTTGGAAAAGTTTTCAAACAAATAAGTTTTGAAAGGATGTAAAATGCTCATGACAAGAAAATGTAAATAAAATGTAAATTTTAAGACTTACTTTGCTTATTAAAGAGAATAAATAAATGAGATCTCAAATCTACACCTCTAAATTGAATTAGAATGATTCCCATTTATATCTGTCAAAAACAGAAATAAAACATACATGTGATCTTAAAATTTCAAACTTGCATCTCTTCATTAAAAATATTATAGGATTAAGCATTTCATATTTGTCTAGTTTCAGTTTTTTTATGCGAGAGTATTAGGTTTGCTTTCGATTGGCTTATTTATTTGGGTTTGGGATGCGAGACTACTGATGTAGATATGCTTCCTATCAAAAAGTTCGATGATTGTGGTTGGATTGTGTTACTTGCAGTTTTCTTCGCTTGCACAGTTATGAAGTTTGAAGCTGAAAATATTATGAATTATATATTGAACCGGTGTATCGACACGTTCCAACTTGACTCTTTTTCTTTATGGGATCCGTTTACTTTGTGTTGGTTTTTCTATGAAGAAATGCGATAACATGCTTCTGATAAAATTGGTTCTTCATATATTGCAACTGCAAGTCAATAAATTTAAAAAACAACAAAAAAAATGTTTTACAGCATTGGTTCGTGAAGAAGAGAAAGCCAATACAAGTAATTTTATTATCTTTTTACGAAATAAATCAGGCTTTGTAGTTTCTACATTGTACTGAAGATGCAAAATCATGAGTCCACTTGAAAGTAAGTTCAAATTTATGTATTACTTCAATGTATTCATAGGGAAATAGTGAATCTCATATTTCATTATTTCCTTTTGAGTATAAATTTATCTTTGTAGAGTGTTTAATGACTAAGAGCTCGTTTGGATGTGCTTTTAAAATGACTTAAAGCGCTTTTGGTGAAAATATTTTTGGAATCAATCCTTAGTAAAAATGCAAGTAAATTCTGGAAAAGCACTTAAAGTGCTTCCTGGAAGAAGCACATAACTGGTGTTTCTTGCAGAAAGCACTTTAAGTGCTTTTGGAACCAAAAAACATTTTCTCTAAAATCGCTTTCAGTCATTTTAAAAGTACGTTAAAACAAATCCTAAGATTGTTCGTTATATCTTGAATTTGTTACAATTAAAATCATGTTCATTGTTTTATTGAAAACAAAAAACACTTTCATTCACAAATTAATGTATCAACTAACGAACATATTTTTAGAGGCGCTCATCATTCATGACTAAAAAAAAAATCTCTCGCATACACGTGATCGCATGCGGATAGACTAATATAATATTAAATCATACATTTTAGCACTAAAAGACTAAAAATCATGTTAACTAAGTATAATACAATGCCAAAAACATATTGAAGTTTGTATTGAAACTTTAAAAATTTCATGCATTCATGCATGCCAAAGGACCTTCAATTGGAAGTTGGAACAAAAGGAAACACAAACATTTTTGTTGTGGGCTTGAGAAACCAAATACAAGCTTCACCATTATGGCTCTGGAAACAGGCTTCTTCAGATGGGGCCTCCTACGTTGTAACAAATTGATTGGGCCTCGGATACGATATGTACTTTTCACTACTTCGAGAAGCCGCATCTCCATCCACATGGCCCCACCCAATTGGTTGTGAACTTGTCAACGCTGAAAGCTCATCCGCATTTCGTAATTTATGGCTTGTTCCGTGCGCGGTTGGATCTCCCGTCTCCATTTTCTAACGGCGGCAACTCCACCAGCAGACATTGATAGTTGACTTTGACGTTGCATGCAACTTGTAACACGAGACCTTACAGTCATTACTCATTAGCGCTTAATTATGAATAATATTTTTTAATTTGCTCGATAATATTTTAACATATGTTTTATTATTTTAAAAAATAACGGATATGTTATTTAATTTTTCTTAAAGACTTTAAAGCAACTTTAAAAAAATGGTCAAAAAGTTTACATTAATAATAGTTGTAAAAGAACAACAGCGTTAGTATTTTTTAACTAAATGTCAATTCTAATGTGACATGACATGGAATGACAGTAAGGGGAGTTGTTGTCCAATTTAATTGCAGCTTCAAATCTATTCTTTAGTGATTGCTTTTCATCATTTAATTATTATTATTTTGTTTTAAAAATATTTATTACAATTATGAAAAGTAAATAATAGTTTAAATTTGACAGATTGGCTGGAGAATAATATTTGAAAAATGTTCAAATTGCCACATAAGCCTTCAAATTTAAATTTTATGTTTAAAATTTGAAATCCCCTTTAGAGGTGGTTTTAAAGAACCAAAAACGTGTGACATTTTCTAATTGTATCTCTCACTTATAATTTCTTTTATCACATAGTAAATAAATGCATGAGTAACCTGTAAATGAAACTTAATTCTTAATTTTTAATTCGATTATGGACCAATCCCACATCGGAAAAAAGAAAGACTTTGTATAAACTTAAGTAAATTAGCCGACTTTCCATATTACTAATTGATTTTAAAGACCCTCAACTTTCTTTAATATCATTTCAATTACTGACAAACGAGCATGAAGAGGTTTTGAACTTAGAACACATTAAGTTGAGTTCAAGGAGAAAGTATCATTTCAATTCTTAATTTTTCGAATTTCAACTAGTATTACGGCCTAATAATATTACGCTTTTTAACCAAAATGATCCTTGAGATTTGCCTAACTCCTCACTTTGGTCCCTAAGATTTGAAATCAATAGAAGTGGTCCCTGAGATTGTCCACCATCAATCATTTTGGTCCCTCGGTGAAAAATTATGCTAAATAAGGATCAAAATGACAAAATTACCCTCAATATAATAAACAATAGGATAAAATGATTTGACAAAAATTGAGGGTATTTTGTCATTTTATTCTTATTTTATGGAGATTTTTCATGAAATTACCAAAATGATTGATTGTGGACAAACTCAGGGACCAATTCTATCGATTTGAAATCTTAGGGACCAAAGTGAGGAGTTATGCAAATCTCATAGACCATTTTAGCTAAAAAGCCATAATATTATTCTTTACTTTAAATGAGAGGCTAATATATCCATGTATCCCATCGTCATTTTCACCCGACAAAGCGCCTATAACCAGTCTACCCAGACCCCGTGTCACCACTTGGTCACTCTATCACCATCATATCTACTATACTGTCACAATTGGTTAATGGAAAAATTTATTTGGACCTATATAACCTATTTTTACATCCAACTGACTTTCTACACCCATATTACTTTTAACTAATCTATCAATATCTCTTTAAACCCAAATTTACAACCTAAACTACCTTCACAAACCCAATTCAATGTGTAAATTTATCTGTACACCCATCTAGAAAATATAAATCCAAAATCGAGAACTATATAATACTTGAAATGAAGCATTAAGAACTGCACCAAAGCATGTTGCAAAGAAGGTCGATACCAAAGCAGCAAGGTACATCAAAGAGGTGAACAATTGCAGGTCTGG
Organism: Heteromeles arbutifolia; assembly: GCA_024362995.1. Classification (NCBI taxonomy): domain Eukaryota; kingdom Viridiplantae; phylum Streptophyta; class Magnoliopsida; order Rosales; family Rosaceae; genus Heteromeles; species Heteromeles arbutifolia. The sequence continues at coordinate 31,571,578 of JANCRC010000006.1, forward strand.
ATTGTTAAATCATAGAGTGATGCCAAGGAAATTAAAATTTCATAGTATAGTCTCCATCTCCATGTTCTTTATTTCTTTTTATGTTTTAAAATGCAAAAAAAATTATTGTAAGTATTGGCTGTCATGATCACATTCTGATAAGAAAAATGGAATATTGACTTAAGAGTTTAATTTAATTGGAGTTTTGGTTTTTAATTTAAAAATTGGTGAGTTATGGTTCCGAACTTGTTATAGTGTAGATCAATAATCTTGTTGGATAACTCAGTTAAAATTTTTGTCTCTTATTTTTTTCTCTTGTAACTCTTTATTTTAGCCAGAATGAACATAAGATAAAGATTGAGTGATGGTAGGGTTTGATTATTGGGTGTGAGTTTATTAATAAATTTTAGTTTCATTGTTAATTCTATCTTATACTTGATGGTAATTATGCAATAGAGTAAAAAAGACTATTCACATTTAAAGTTGAAGTGAGGTGTAGAGTGTAATTATATGAGTTCAAATAAAATTTCTCTGCTTAATCTGCTTGATCGTTTCAAGCTTTTCCATTTTCCAAATTTAGAAAAAGGCCACATTACCACAACATTTTCTTGAATCCCAAGTACCCTATAAACACAGATTACTGAATCCAACCATTCTCTCACAACTTTGTACCAAATCAAACTCTAACATGTCCAAATTTATCTTACTTTTGTTCTTTCCTCTGTTTTTGTTTCTAAAGAGTGCTCGTTCTGATCCAAGGGCCACTCAGGCAGCTATGATATGCACAAACGACACCGCTCCGATCCCAGAACGTCAAACCTTCATCGCCAACTTCTTAGCAGCCATGGACGCCGTCACCCCACAGATTGCCACCCGAAGATACGCCGCCGTCGTCACCGGAACAGGAAACGTCACCGTTTTCGCCTTCGGCGAGTGCATGAGAGACCTCTCCAAGCAAGACTGCGACCTCTGCTTCGCCCAGTGCAAGACCAAGGTTTTAGGGTGCCTCCCGTTTCAGAAAGCAACTCTCGGCGGCCGCCTTTTCTACGACGGTTGCTATCTCCGGTACGATGATTTCGATTTCTTCAACCAGAGCTTGAGTCCCCAGGATAGGACCGTTTGTGGGGACAGAGATTTTGGTCGGAATCGGACAGTTTTTAAGGATAATGCTCTAAGGTTGGTGAGGAATTTGAGCTCGACGTCGCCTAAGAATGATGGGTTTTCTGCTGGGTTTGCGGTGGGTGAAGGGAACGTTTCGGTTTACGGGCTGGCGCAGTGTTGGGAGTTTGTGAAGGGGCCTGGTTGCGAGGAGTGTTTGGCTGACGCGGTTTGGAGAATCGGAGCTTGCCCTCCGAAAGAAGAAGGGAGGGTTTTGAATGCTGGTTGTTACTTGAGGTATTCGACTCAGAAGTTCTATGATAACAATACAGTCATCGATGATGTAGGCCGAAATGGAGGTTAGTTGTTTTTTTCTTGTTCGAGCGATATTCTAATCTAATCTAAACTCCGATTATGCAGAGCGGACTGCTCTAGTATGATTAACGTGAACTTTTTACATTTTCTCGTTTACCACCTAAGAAACGTTCAATTTTTTGGTAGTTTGGATTCAAATTTCGGACCAACTGATTTGATTTTAGAGTTCGATGTGATAAATGGTGATGATTTGTTTCTTAAAGTAGGAAACTTGACATTGTATGGACTTGTAAATTTTGGTTTTGTGTTGTTAATGCTGGAATATTCCTGAGTGACAATTTTCATATGCAAATTGTTTGACAGGACGCCGCGGCTTGGCGATAACTTTGGCTGTCATATCTGATGCATTTGCTGTTGTGCTGACTATTTCTGCACTTGCTTTTTGTGCAAGGACGAAAATACTGACGAGGAGGAAAGGTACCAGAGTTTTGATTTGAAATTCTGCTTAGATTTTCTTCTATCTTTAAGCATTGGATTAATTTTTGATTTTCTTGTTTTAATTTGACAGCTGCTTCAGAGAAAAAGCAATTCGGAGCTCTGTTGGCCACTGTGAATAAGTCCCAACTCAATTTTTCATATGAAGTTCTTGAAAAGGCCACCAATTACTTTCATGATTCCAACAAGCTTGGACAAGGAGGATCTGGCTCAGTCTATAAGGTAATTTGTCCTTTCGTTCTGCGTAGGTATCAGATTTCGGTAAATGGAATTGACTAGGGAGTTTTTCCTTTATGTCAACACAGGGAGTTTTGCCGGATGGCAAGGTTGTTGCCATAAAGAGGCTGTTCTTCAACACAAGGCAATGGGTGGATCATTTCTTCAATGAAGTCAATTTGATCAGCGGAATCCATCATAAAAATCTTGTGAAGCTGTTGGGATGCAGCATTACAGGCCCCGAAAGCCTTCTTGTTTATGAGTACGTCCCAAATCAAAGCCTTCATGATTATTTTAGGGGTAATTTTCTCTACTCCGTTGGTTTTTCGCATCATCAGTCCATTTACGTATTCTTACAGTTCATCCCCCTATCAACTTTCAGTGAAAAATAATGTGGAACCACTGAGGTGGGATTTGAGGTATAAAATCATACTGGGAACAGCTGAGGGCTTGGCCTATCTTCACGAAGAATCGAAATTGAGGATCATTCATAGGGATATAAAACTGAGCAACATTCTGCTCGACGAGGAATTCATGGCGAAGATTGCTGATTTCGGACTCGCCAGAATGTTCCCTGAAGATAAAACTCACATAAGCACTGCCATTGCTGGCACACTGTAAGCTGCGCTCCGCCTGTTTTCATTTTCTTTTTTATTTTTTGCTTGAAAGACTTGTTTATCTTTTCTAACTTAGAAGAATACTAAATTTTCTTGCTTAGAGGTTATATGGCTCCAGAGTATGTCGTTCGTGGCAAGTTGACAGAGAAGGCGGATGTTTACAGTTTTGGAGTTCTTGTTATCGAAGTCATATGTGGAAAGAGGAACATTTCCGTCCTTTCAAGTTCGATTTCTATCCTACAGATGGTAAACAAAATTGTTTCTCTTGCATATCCGCTAAATGTTTATTTCGTGAACAAATTTTCACATCCGCTTTTCAGTAATCATAATTTAACCTATCTTATTTCATAAAGACCTGGGATCTTTATGGAACGTTTAGGTTATGTGATGCTGTCGATCCACTCCTAGAAGGTAAGTTTGAAAATGAAGAAGCATCTCGATTACTTCAAATCGGGTTACTTTGTGTGCAAGCTTCAGCAGAGCTGCGGCCGGCAATGTCATTAGTCGTGAAAATGCTTACTGAAAATCTTGAGATTCCTCAGCCAACACAGCCACCATTTCTCAATTCTGGAAGCACGGAATTCAACAGGAAAATTCCGTCGCGTAATTTCAATTCTCTGCCTGCGGAGTCTAACACGCAATCTTCGAAGAATAGCATGACTCAGAGCTGGATTGAGCCTAGATGAACATTTTGTATTTCAGCATCCACAATGTAAATTTTGCAAGTTCAGATGATCTATGAGCTAAAGCAATCCCCATAGGCCCTTTTGGATGTCAGTGATCCAGCTCTGCAGCTCCCAGTCTAATTACAGTCAAATTTTGTGTAACTTGTATTTTTTTACAACATGGGTAACTACAGCTGAATGCCCTTTGTAAAATTTATGTAGAGAAATATTTGAGAATAGTTTTGAACTTCCGATATATGTAATACAGGGGTGGATCCATGGGAGCATCTTTTTTTACATGATATTTTTGAACGCGTTTTTGTAAAGGCCCATCCCATGTGAAAAAAGATAAATGTTCGGATCGTTAAAATACTTTGCACGGTGATGATATGTCATATTTATTTATTTAAACAACCCTATTATCCGTTCGACCCTTTTCGAATAACAACAAAATCAAAGTTACGAAAGTGGTGCTCTATTTCTTTCTTTGAATAATCGATTAAATCAGCATTTTCAAATGGCGGTGAGAATTATACTTAAACAAACAACCATTCTAAAGTCAAAGTTAAAACAAAAAATAATCCAAGATTAACAGTTAATCAGGTAAGGATATTGCTAATGCCAGCAAAGTTAAATAAAAAAATAATCCAAGATTAACAGTTAATCAAGGAAGGATATTGCTAATGCCAGCTCTTATAGTTCACAAGGGGTGCACATGCAGATCAAAGTCAAACAGCCCCCAACAATTTAAAAGCACCGCGTTGAATCCATTGAATTTTATGGAAATATCATTCTGGAAGGCTCAAAAACTAAATATAATTAGTCTGGCAATTTTTCTCTGCAAAGTTAATTAAATATGTTTTCTGGGTTGATTTGGTACAATGTATATATATAAATACAATGAGTGATTATGCTGATTAAAGATAAACATTCAAAATAAAAAATGGTGGGTTTGAAACACCAAGTTGATGTAATATTTTTTATATAATTACAAAATAATAACAGCAACAGTATTAAAAATAGAAACAAATATATATTATTAACAACATTCTTCCCCAGTTGATTTTTTATTTTCATTAATTTCTGGGAATATAATTTGTGTGCATATGTTAATTAGTTGGCGTAATGATTAAGACTAAATGTTATTGGATTATTGTAGTTGGTGACTTGTTGTCATGTTGAATATGTCAGTGCCAAAGAGCTATTTATGAGTAGACAACAAGGGATCAAGATGCACCATTATCTTCCCAGAGGAACTTGTTGAGCTAACAACCTTTGTTGAATATTTGTTGTGACGAAAAAGATGAAATTTGCTATTAGCACACTTTGTCAAATTTGTCATAAATATCCGTCGTGCATGCTAATTAAATTTAATATATCGTCCAACAAAGTAAAAAAATATCATTGAACAAAAAACTAGTCTATAACGTGCGCAGTTAAATCTAAGAGATAATGTGAAAACCTAGATGCTATTTGTTAAAGATAAAAAAAAGTTTCAATTGTCAACTCACTTCTTTAACCATGAAGTCTAATGACTCTAATATAAGATATCACAAGATATTTGATTATTATTATTATTATTATTATTAGGTAAAACTAGAAAGGTGGTGCTATCCACACACTTATTTATACATTTCATACACCACCCTCAATTCTCAGCCGTCAGATCGAATGAATTAAAGAAGATTAATAGATAAAAATTAACAAGAATGTAAGAGGTAAAATAACTGGAAAATGGAGGCATTCGTTTCTCACACAACAGTCAAATGCACCAACTACTACCAAACATAGGTACGCCTCCTCCTACACTACATATATGATATATAGCTGTATCTATATATAATAGTTGTTTGTAATATATATATATAGAGAAAGAGAGCTGTCGGATTTTCGGTCCAACACCGCGTGGTTTCCACTTCTCCTCCCTCATTCTTTCGATTTAAAGTTCGAAGTTGAAGCAAAGAGAAAACTTTTCCAGTACAGCCCTAGCTCACTTTGACTTCTCAACGTATTCGAATTGGCTTCTCTCTTTATCTAGCTTCATTTCACAACAGCAGAAGCCAAAAGCCAAAAACCAGAAGCCAAAAGCCAAAAACCAGAAGCCATAAGCCAGAAAGCCTTGATTAAGCTTCTCATCTCACCTGCAGGAAACTCATAGTTTCAGACATCTAATGGAAAAACAAAAGGTACGCGTACATATATATTTATAGGTCTCATGTTTTACGAAAAAAACCAATTTCCACGCATCAAAACTTTGTCTACAACTTCTGTAATTCATCTTTTGTCTACGAATTCCTTGACAGTTTAGTACACACACACACACACACATATATATATATATATATATATATATATTCTGCGTGTAATCATATCCTTTATTTAGGATATAACTCCTAAACATTCTGCCATGATTCGGTGTATTCCTGCAGCTAATATGGACATGGGGAAAAGTCCTTTTATTTTTGCATTTACTAGCTATTCCAGTCTAGGTGCCTGTATTGATGACTTCCTCTGCTGAGTCTGCCATCGCTTTCTCAAGCAAGCTGATCTGAACGGATTGACGAAACGTCATTGATAATAGGTTAATATCATTGCCATTGAATAAAAAACGTATCAACATGTTATCAATATTTATCACTCAATTTTCTACAATATCAGTACAGTATTGATATTAAGCTGATGTTAAGCTAACTGCTTAACAAGTTAACATCTTGATTTGAGTCATCACCGGGGACCAGTATATAATAATATAACGTCAGCAGTTTAGACGTTTAACGTGAGCTGTTGGTGGCAAATGGCAATGGCGGGCTGGCTGGAGGTCATGGGACCTTGGTGGCGATTGGGTGGGATCTTATATGGTTGGATATTTATGTGGTTTAGTTAGTTCAGGGAATCACTCCTCCCTCCCTCCCTCCCTCAATAATTCAATGCCGACCTTTTACTATCACATTCAATCCAAACTGTGGGGTCCAAATTGGGGAGAGACAACTCAGTGTGGCTGGAGTACGAGATTAATTAGAAATTTGAAAGAAAAAAATTCAATCAACTGTACTATGATACTTGATATACCAAGTTGCGTTCCCATGTCACCGAAAAATTTCTTCAAACTGAGAATGCTTGTGGAGTCCTTGTGGGACCCTTCTTGTTATTCTGTACCGAGCTGTCCTCAACTCATGTCCCAGTCTGTTGCGTAGATTTAATGCAAAAGCCATGTGTATCGTCTCGACATGACATTGTATCACATGTGGTGATATTTTTATCATGTTGAGAAATTTACAACATATTTTATTATTGGCACGAAATATTACTATAGTGTTAATATTTGTGCCATAAAAGTCGTCCAATTTCCAACTATAAACTCGTCTACACTTTAGGATTCCATCTGAATCAATGATTTAATGCAATGTGTGTTGTTTCATATCAATATTATAATGTCATGTGCATTGTCTCGACATAACATTGTATTATCAGGTTGTCCCACTCCCAATGACATCACAATAGTGTAGGGAATCAGTTTCAGTAGGCTGATCAAAGAAACGTTTCTTGTTTAAGTTGACTGTGAAAGTGTGAACCCAAAGAAAACTTGGGGCTGCAATCCCTGAAACAAGTTTCGGATGAGAACCCAAAATCCAAGACCTGCCCTTTTGACTTTGAGATGGAAACCCAGCAAAATAAACCAACCAACTCGTCAAAGCCTCGAACTTTAAGGGACGGTGCCTAATTCTGAATGCAATTTATCCATGTTGTATTGCTACTTTTATGCCATCTGTTCTTCTGTAATCGCTACACTCCTAATTCCCATTTGCCCAATTGACAGCAATCCTTAAATCTTCCACAACATTCCTTCATATAAATTTGGAAGGAGGCAGCTGCAAATTAAATCAAAGTTCCAATTCATCCCAAAAAAAATGAAGAACTGCAACATTTCAGTTCTTTCCCAAAATTTACTTCTCCTGAAGATCCTGCTGTTACTAGGAATGGCTGCCGGAGATCCAAGAACGAAGACGGTCCAAATAATGTGCGGCAACCAACGTGAGCACAACACAACCGTTTTTGTTCCGAATTTTGTCAGCACGATGGAAAACATCAGCGAACAAATGCGAACTTCTGGCTTTGGCGTGGCAGTAACCGGTTCGGGCCCTGATACAAACTACGGCCTAGCTCAATGCTACGGAGATCTTTCTCTTCTAGACTGTGTGTTATGCTACGCTGAGGCGCGTACAGTGCTTCCCCAATGTTTTCCTTACAATGGGGGTCGGATTTACCTCGACGGTTGCTTCATGAGGTCCGAAAACTACAGCTTTTACGAGGAGTTTAGAGGATCGGAGGAAAGGGTTGTGTGTGGGAACACGACGAGGAAGAGTTCAGCGTTCGGAGAATCAGCAAGGGAGGTTGTGAGGCGTGCGGTTGAGTCTGCACCAAGCAACCGAGGCTATGCAAGGGGTGAGGTGAGTGTGAGTGGGGCAGCGAACCAATCGGCTTACGTGTTGGCGGATTGCTGGAGAACTTTGGATGAGAGCTCTTGCAGACAGTGTTTAGAGAATGCATCTGCGTCAATGTTGGGATGCTTGCCTTGGCCCGAGGGGCGAGCATTGTACACCGGGTGCTTCATGAGGTATTCGGACACAGATTTTCTCAACAAGGAAATGGGAAATGGGAGTTCCAGAGGTAAATGAAATTCTACCCCTTTTCTTTAACATAGGTTTCCTCTTATCGATTTGAGCGGGTGGAGGGTAGGCTGCTTTGGTAGCTCGAGATTGAGCCCGGTGTGTAGTTTCACTCACCTAATCTTCTGAACTTTGTTGCAGGTACCATAATTGTCATCGTAGTTTCAGTTATCAGCTCCTTGGTGGTTTTAGTAGTTGGAGCTGCCATTGGATTTTATATCTGGAAACACAGATATATACAAAAGAAAAGAAGAGGTAAAAAGCTTGTAGAAACTCTGCAATGCAACCAGATTGTACTTAGTTATTGCATTGCTTCATCAACGGTGCAAATTTAATAACGTCTACAATGCACGAAATGGAATTTCACTCGTAAGAGATTACCGACCACCAAAAGCTTTTCGGGGTTTTGCAGGAACAAATGATGCAGAAAAGTGGGCGAAAACCCTAAATGACAGTAGCTTAAACTTCAAGTACTCAACAATTGAAAAGGCCACAGGGTCTTTTGACATTGTCAACAAGCTTGGGCAAGGAGGTTTCGGAACTGTTTACAAAGTAGTTTATCTCCTCGTCTTTTGTTTGTCTTGTATGTCTGATGCCTCCCTATCTCAGAAACTAACAGGTTTTCTCCTAGCAGGGAGTTCTGGCTGATGGGAGAGAGATTGCAGTGAAGAGGCTTTTCTTCAACAACAGGCACAGAGCAGCAGATTTCTATAACGAAATCAACATTATAAGCAGCGTCGAACACAAAAACTTGGTCAGGTTGTTGGGTTGCAGTTGCGCAGGACCTGAAAGCCTTCTCGTCTATGAATACCTACCAAACAGAAGTCTAGACCGCTTCATCTTCGGTAATTTCATAGATTTACGTCGATTTATACAAATCCTAACCGGTGATATGCCATGCATGCTTCTGAACTTCTCTCAATGTCTTCGACAAATTTCAACAGATCAAGAAAGGGCAAAAACACTTAACTGGGAGAGGAGATATGAGATCATTGTTGGGACAGCAGAAGGTTTAGTCTACCTTCATGACAACTCGAAAACAAGGATTATTCACAGAGACATAAAGGCCAGCAACATCCTTTTGGATTCAAGGCTTCGTGCTAAAATTGCAGATTTTGGGTTGGCCAGGTCTTTCGAGGAAGATAAGAGTCACATCAGCACAGCCATTGCAGGAACATTGTAAGCTTATTTATAGTAATACTTCGGGTTGTTTTAGTGAAGATAAACGAAGTACACTCCGAAAATGTTAAGCTTACCGGTATTTGTAATTTAACTTCAGGGGATATATGGCTCCTGAATACCTAGCTCATGGCCAGTTGACAGAAAAGGCAGATGTCTACAGCTTCGGAGTGCTTATATTGGAGATCATCACTGGAAGGCAGAACAACAGGAGCACATCTGCAGAGTACTCAGACGGCATAGTTATAATTGTAAATTTCCCAATAAATTCTTCCTTTTTTCCATTCACAATACAATTTGATCTTTGAATTTGCAGTATAAAGTAGATCCTCATCCATAGTTCATTGTTCCTGTGCTTTTTGTCCGAACAGACCTGGAAGCACTTTCAAGCAGGGACTGTAGAGGAACTATACGACCCAAACTTAATGTTGCAAAATTTCCATGACAACTTTAAGGATGAGATATTCAGAGTGGTCCAGATAGGACTTCTATGCACCCAAGAGAGTCCCTCTTTACGACCAACAATGTCAAAGGCGCTGCAGATGCTAACAAAGAAGGAGCTGGACCTTCCTCCACCTGCAAATCCACCTTTTATAGATGAAAAGACCATGGAACTCAATGACAACGGCGACGACCAATGTTACCCTCTAAATGCAGATGGTGCTTCTTCAGTTGCGAGTGTTTCACATAGTTCTTTCTATCCTAGGTGATCACAACACAGTGAAAACGAAAGGTTTCACATATTTCCAAGGATTGCAAGCACTTAGTTTTCCTCTGAAGGAGCCGAGGAATCTCAGGCTGCACCTCAGCCCTGCTCGGCTCAGCCAGAGGACACATCTAATGACAAGGCCAATTTTGACTAACTGAGAGAAAGTACAAAATGGCATTCAAGGATTTGTAGAAATTGTGAGAATTGTTGAGCGAGACTTCAAGAGAGAGCAATATTTTTTTTTTCACAGTTTTCAGAGCCAGACAGTATGAGCAATATTTTCGTTGTCATTTGTAGAAGTAAAATTGATCGAGACATGCTCTTAAAGACTGATATTCAGAACTGTGAGAGAACAAATGAAAAGAAATGTTTGAGGCACAACATCTTTCTTATTTCCCAAAGGCACATATTTTGTGTTCAACAAGACACAATTTGAAAATAGCATACATGAATCAACCTATCGGGTGGCTACTAAGTTCCCCATGAGGCTTCCGCCAATCTCATAATATCTGGCATTGGAAAAACCTACATCTAAAGCCAGCTTCTCCAACTCGTCCCCTGTGTTCACAGAAAGATTTTAATCAACAAACTAGTACCCTGTTATCCGCTTAACCACTCCACTTGATCACTTATTAAGCCTATGCCTAAAGGCCTCCAAACAGAACAATTCCCAAGAGTTCATAAAATTTGAAGATACTGTGTACAAACACAGTAGTACAAAGATAGCTTAAACAGATTAAAACATCATGAGGTGAAGATGCCATAAAAATAAAGAGTTAAAAGCAAGGAAAATGCACCTGTCAGAAATTCCCTGATTGAACTTTTTAAATACTTGTAATCCTCCTCAAGTCCAAAACCAGATGCCAATGGGACAACAACATTGTCAATCATCAAGTCCTAGCAAAAGTTGAATCATGAAGCATTCAACACTTGTTTGCCAAAATAAAAATAGAACGGTCAAATTGGTCTACGCGTTAGAAGACAAAAACTTATTGTATCTGGTTACGAGTACCTGAACTGATGAAACAACTGGATTGGTGCTTTTATTGAAGTCAAGGATCGATACCCTTGAGCCTGTGATGCCAAGCAAAAATGAGAAAAACTGACCTACCTAGAACTACAACGTCATCAAGCGAAAAAGAGTGAGAGGGAATGGAACCTGCTTTCAAAACTCTAAAAATTTCCTCCATGGCCTTGTGTTTGTCTACTACATTTCTTAGCCCATAACCCATAGTGATGGCATCAAAGTGACCGTCAGAAAACGGCAATTCAGTTGCATCACCTTCAACCCACCTAACAAGATGCAACGCATAACATGATCGATTATTCACATTAATGTAATGCTGATTAGTAATTCAGTATCTGCTTAAAATGTTTCGCGTAAAACAAATGAGGTGAAAAAGATAAAAACATTTTCAAAACCCCGGGTTAAATTTCAAACATTTTTAGTTGATCGACCGCTAGATTTACCAGTGCTCACTCAATGTTCAAGTAGCAGGCTTTCGACTTCAACTTTTGCCGCGACGAAGCAACTGACAACTGCTCCTTCGAGAAATCAAGACCAATCACCTGCCAATGTAGCCAGATTTTACAATCCCAATCACAAACATCCGCTCATATTCAAATTAAATTACCAATCTTTCAGCAAATTACATCAAAGAACGAACCTTGCCACTGGACCCAACTTTCTCAGACAAGAGAAACGCCAAATCCCCACTTCCACAGCACAAATCCAACACACTCTCTCCCATTTTTGCTCTGCAACCCAAAATTCAAAAACTTGAAATTCAGAGACCCAAATATATATATTCCACCAAAAAATAATCATTTAATTTTAATTTTTACCCGCTCCACGAAACTGCCATTCTTTTCCATATTCGATGCTGACCCAAGCTCAACAAATCATTTAACTAAGAATTATTCCAAAAATAAAAACGGAAGATCAATATTTAGACAGATTCATCATTAACAATCAAAGAAAAAGTGACACTGCAACTCAAGAAAAAAAAATCGAACGTTATCGTAGACAGGGGCAATGCGGTTAAAGAGCGCCTGGCGTTCGGTGGAGGACCGGACCGGACCGCGTCTGAACCGGGAATTGGGTAGGCACGGACCGGCAGAGAATGGAAATTGAAGCTGAAGCGAAGCCATGTCAGTTTCTGAAACAGAGACACACCCGTTTTTCTGAGATCAGTGATCGGATAAGGGGGCCCGATTCCGGTAAATTACGGGTCGTCGGTTCCAATGTAAGCCCAATGTACGTAAGCCATCTCAGTCTAGCCCAATAGTGATGCATGGCCTCAGATTTTAAGCACAACCCATTATATAATTCAGTTTGGGTCAGGTTTTACATGGTGAGAAACTGCTTCGATCTTCGAATTTTTATAGCGCGTCTACTTGTTGGAATGGGGAAGTCACGAATCAGATAATGAAAAAAAAAAAGAAAAAAGAGAAAGAGGGAAAGGACAGGAGATATGACCAATCAGACTTTCTAATTGATTTGATTCTTGAAGTATTATGTTACATTACAGATTTCACAATATGTTTACTTATTGTTTGGAAGGTTGTGAATTGTTATGTGAAACCCGCAATTTTTTTAATTTCATGAGTTCGTAAACACTTAGAAAGTTAACAATCAAAATCACTTCAATACTCATTTTATATAAGCAAACATGTTTCGTGTGTTTTTTTTTTTATGATAAAAAATGAATATTCGATCTCATTACCTCTACCAATATTTGGAAGAGAAATGAATCTAACCAAAATGTAAATGGTTTTAATCACTTTTCTTAGTTGATTATAGCACTCATATTTTGGGGCATACTGATAAGGTTTTTTTTCTTTAATACAAGTAATATACTACATTAAATTTATCTAAATTACAAGTATGAAAATTCATACTCGAGTGCAGAAGAATGAGTACACTATTCTAGTGAACTTGATTCGGCTCAAATTTGCATTTATTAGGGGAAAATTCATTAGGAAAAGGAAGAAATCATATGTTGTCACACTAGTTAGGATAAAAGTTGGTGCCGAGTTTTGCGTTTTGAGGCTGGATCATTTGCAAGTGATAGCAAGGGCATGTAAGCCCTTCATTCGTTATCAACCGTGGTCAAATTCCATAAGAGTATAACATTATAGCAAATTACAATCACATTCCCCCTAATCATCTTAGAGATGGGGTAAATTGATTGACGAATGTCAGTAAAGTTTGCGTTTTCCAGATCATGCACATATAAGTTATAAGGACAGAAGTTTAATTAAGCATTTGAGAGACTGTACATGCATGCACCTCATTCATCTGTAAAGAATGGTCCAGTAAGATCATCCATCACCGCCAACTGCATGTTCTCCGATGGTCTCCAATGACGCTTACGCTGATTTATAAACCAGTTGTTAATTTGCCTCTGATCCAGCCCCGTAGATTCCGCTAGCGCAATCTTATCAGCCTCCTGAATGAAATTAGAGCAAAGAAAGAAAAGGAAACCACTGTGATTATCAAACACTGTCATTAGGCGAATATATGAAAACTATTGAGGTGTGACTGTATCGTCATGTGGAGTTATTAAACTACGTGTTATAACGCGAGAAGCGAGGTTTAAGTACCGTTGGATATGGCCATTTATAATGAACACTCCACCAATCAAGTAACGTTTGCCTTGCTTCTTTCGGCAGCTTTCCTTTCTTCTTCTTCTTGGAGAATTCGAGCTTCAAGGTTCCGAGATGACTGCCAAACCTACGCATAAGCCGATCCTTGAGATCTCGATCTTCACCTCTTTGTTGAGCTTCCTGCACATCTATTTCGCCTCCGCTGAAATCCTCATCCGATGACATGCCACCACCTTCATCTGATCACCAACATTGTCCAACAGCTTATATCAATTAAACCTTTATATCCATTTCAATATCAATAGGGTGCCATATAATACAGCTACACTAGTCAATATTATTTTCTTCTCGGAGAGTTGTACTAAACTCACATCTTGGGACAAAAAAAAACTAGTAGACTTTACGCCTGGACAATGTCAATGCATAATAACAATGTGCTAATTAAACATTCATGATATCTGTGTTCTCATGTCAAAATTCCTGTCTGTATGATTGGCAATTTTCCCGAAAGGGATCAAGTTTTCAAGTTTACACTGAAGCACATGCCTTCCGGTTATGAAATCTCAAGCTAACTATCTATAAGTGATTGTCGTACTTGCATTTGGTGACTAAAGATAGAGAGCAACTTATATATAGCACACGTATTTTATCACCGTGAAAACTAATGTCTATTGTATACAACGGTATGTGAAGAAAAATTACACGTAGTATGATCCACTAGCAGTGTACCATGACATAGACGTGTTTCTCCTTCATATTTCCGATAAAATCAAAAGTAAAAAGCCAACGGAAGAGCAAGGGTCCCACACCATGAACTAGTTTTCAAAGGCACTATAGGGTACCATTCTTTCTATCTCAGAGCTTGTGGGTTGCATTGCTAGCCGGCACACCGAAATACCGAAAACAGTCCCTTGTTTGTCAGCTCCAGTAAGACTTCGAGGAAAGGAGAGACAACAATGTCAGAGACTCAGAATGGACAAGACTGACGGGTCCTTCAATCAAATCGGAACTGACACACATACGACACAGCACATCAGCGCCGTGCATGTGTTAGTGAGTGGGCAAGTCGGTGACAATGGCGAACTTCACCAGAGGCAAGCCCTAAAAGATGCCCAGGTGTTAGGTTTCCTATTTCTACTAGTACTTCGTATGTAAATTACATCTTGTTAGACCCCTTAATTTTTAGATTTTTTTTATTCACAAGAAATGAAAGTTTAAAACTATCACAATAATTAAAAATAAAAAAATTTCGAACCCAAAACATGAGTAGAAATTCAGAATCTTATATACTAAGATATTAGATGACATGAAATCTTAATTTTTAGCCATCCAGCAAGCTTTCTGCTCTTGGAGCAAGATGTTTATGAAACGGGTGCACAATCGTCATGGCATTCTTGGCAATTTGTACAAGCCATTTATAAAATCTGCGTGATAGTAGTATTTTAAGACGCCATGGCCACCGTAATTCGATGAATACATCCCTCCTAAAACGTTACTGCCCTTGGGAAGATAAATGAACAGTTTGAAGGTGATAGGGTTTGATGAAGCGGAGAGAACAGGATTGCATTTAGGGGACCCCGCTGCAACGCAGAGGTACGTGTAGTGAGCAGACACGTATGAAGCAATAATGAAACGCAAAGACCCACTAAAGATTCAACCAAAAAAAAAATAATGACGCACTACAGAATAGATGTCCACGGAAATGACAAAGCACTTGAGCACAAGTGCCAGTACTGGCCGGAAACCCGAGACCGAGAGAGAGAGACATAAAAGCTCCTCTCAGCGTAAACTGTGGGAGTACATGGGAATATGTGAGGAGTAAACTTCGAACACCCGCTAGACCCGGGGGTACACTAAGTTATCTTCCTTCCTTGCGGAACTGGAAGAGGAGGATTGTCTGACCTTCCAGTTTCGGTGCCCTTCCATACTTTTCTGTTTGTGTGGTTATGGTTAAATCTCGTTAATATTTTATATTACTATTTTTTTGTTTTGTTATTATCTCTATAAAAAAACAATATAAAATGTTAACGTGGCTTAACCGTGATCATACAAAACAGGAGGGCGTTGAAGGACACCGGAACCGGGAGGGCAGACAATCCTCCTCCCTTCCTTCTTCCATATACAGTTGTAGCAGTAGCAGTAATCTTTATTATCCAGTTCCTCGCCATTTTACCAGATAAACATACAAAATATTGGAAATTAAACGTGTTCTGTTAGGTTTTAGAGAGACTAACCTATCATCCAAGTTATATTCAATTTTCCACTGGGTAAGCTTGTACTCTCGACCATCTAGTAATTCACTCTTGTATTATCGAGTAAAATTTGGCAGCATACAACAACAAAAACGAAGACAAAAGCATGTAAAAAAGAAAAGGATAGCAAATAAAACTCTAGATTGTGTCACTCTTTTCATGCTATGTTTGAGGAGACGGTGACACAATGAGAACATGCAATTGGAAGTTTGGAACACCATAGTTAGATTGTGTCATTCTCTCTTACATTAATGAGTGAAAAGAGTCGTTGGCACAACAAGAACATGCAACTCAGATATCGAAATTATGCTCTGTATCATATATATAGCAACAATGTCACATGTTACCGGCATATAGCTACCTCAGGAAATGTGCTATGAATGAATATAGCACGATGACAAGCCTTGCTCTAATGCCACAAGCATCAAACAAATAAATAAAGATTCGTATCATAGGCCTATTCCATAGTACAACAAATCAGCAATATTCTATGGCTACTAGACGTTATATGCATAGATCTATATATTTTACTTGGCAAATGAGCTCAACACTTCAAATCAATAAAAAGTTGAAAACAGCCCAAGTACTTGGAACATGATTTAATCATACAAAGTTCCACAGGATCGAAAACTTCTTTTAAGTGGAGCAATGCAGCTCTAAAGAACTTTCAACTGAACAAATGAATCACTGATCAATTGATCCTCGTAGCATATATTTGAAAATTTCAAAGTATATGGTATATTTGTTAAAAGATGTTCAAAGAGCACAGAAAAAACTTTACGAGAACATTTAGAAAGAACTAATTAATCAGATAGTCTTGAAAAAGAACTAAACAAGACTTTTACAAATGCAGGAGCCAACAAGATAAGCCATGAAAGCACGTGAATATATGCCAATATTATGTTTTTGTCCAACTGGACTTCTGCCATGGTCGCATGCTGAAAAATGTTCTCCTCTCCCTTTTCTTTCGGATAATTAGTTAAAGAATCTACTGATGCAGTAGTGAGAGCACGAGGCCACATCGCTGAAAAGGTATTATGTACTTCCATAAAAAAAAATAATAATAGTTGCCAACTATAACGTACAAGATTACGATGACACTTCACATCCACCACCCTTTTTCAATGTCTAAGACTACTAACATTCCGGGTGCACAAGCTCCACGCTCGTGCAAATGGAAGTAACCACGACTTTACTCTGATTGAGATGCTTAAATGTAAAAATCTTTGCTCAAATAAGTAATGGAGTAACAAAAGGAAGTCTTCGTTATTATCCACAAGATGAGCGATTTATGTACTCTTTTATACATTTTGTTCAATTCAATAACTGAACAAGAGAAAGGGTGTGCAAGATTTTAAAAAAGGTGCGAAAAAATCATTTCTTTAGACAAATGTAATTCAGACGAAAGTGTATGATATGCACTCACGTGATTAGTAAGATTCCTATATAAGCTAGCTAGTTAATTCACTTTTCTTCCTAATGATCATAGCCAAGGGAAGTACAGATAGATTTGATTCTGATATTAAAAAAAAATATAAGAAGTTTTGCTGCATACAATACAAGCCAATTACTACTCATGCAGTATTGGAACTTGAGAATCAATAAAGGAACCTGACTACACATCATTACTTGACATGCCTGCATATCCACTCCAAAATAAAGCAAACTGACTAATTAAGATATCAGTTGAGTGGTCTTACACTAAATCTGGTTGCCCAAGGTCATGCTTGCTCAACAATGACAACAAAACATGAGTGGTGCTATCTACACACACATTTTTACCTTTTACACACTTCTCTCAATTTTTGGTTGTTGAATCGAATGAATTGAAGAAGATTAATGAACACACAATTAACAAGGGTGTGTGAGCCCCCAAAACAAAAACTACAAGGACTCTTCTTCTGTTTTTAAAAATAAACTGAGCTATTCGGTGCACATTTACCACCAAATTTGTTTAATCACTTTAATTATATTCAGAAAATGCAACATCCATAAATAGATAAATATATACAAATCTATGTATTGATTGTAATATGGAAGCTCTTAATAAGATCATCCAACTTAATATTAACATGCATGCACTAGATCAAGTAAATATCAATCATGATCTCCAATTTCTAGCTTATGCTATGAAGTTGACAGTCCAGAATACACGAGTTTCAACTTGAAAACTGAACATGTCGCAGAATGAAAGGAAAAGTAAAAATAAGAAACATGATTAGGGATTGATATAGATTATGAGCATGTGAAAAAGGAATAAGTTAAGAAGGAAGATATATTACAAAAAAGAAACATTTGAATGGACACTGGACAACACAATCGGACAACTATTGGACTACAAATCTCCGAAACGTCAAAGTCAGAATCTTTGAAACAAAAAAGAAAAGATTTAGCTTTTCAAGCTGGTTTATATGGCGTCTTTCGGTGGAAAACTAACACAAGCAGCAACAAACAACCAGGGTGGATTTAGAAACACATACAGGCACAAAATGTGTGGAGAGAAAGAGAGAGAGAGAGAGAGAGAGAGAGAGAGAGAGAGAGAGAGAGAGGGAAGACAGGCGATGATAAGATATAACAATGAACCGTTTCCAGATTAGAATTCCGAAGAACAGCTAGCAAGCCTAGTATTGAAAATATATGTATAAGACGGAAGGGTCTCTTTCCCTTGTAGAGGTACTAGGGTTTTTGTGGCTAGCTAGGTGTTTGTTTGTATGATTATATATGATAAAAAACGTCCGTTATTCTGCTAGCATGTATATGTTTTCATAGTTCTCAGTAAGTGGGCCGCTCACATAATCATCATAAGAGAGAGAGGAGAGAGAGAGGAGAGAGAGAGAGAGACCATGATACCAGAGGGCTCGACTAGGAAACCAATGGCTGTTATACTTCGTGTACTAGTACTGGAAATAAGATTATGCTAACATAAGCCAAATCTAACGCTATCGTGCACCATTAGAGAGAGAGAGAGACTGACCGGAAAGGATTCTAACGGAGGAAGAGACACAAGCGGATGATGAAGAAGTGCAGAGATTGGTGAGTTGCGTTTCGATCTTGCTTAAAAAAGCGGTGGCTTCATCAAAAGGCCTGGATAGATCTGATTTGTACTTCACCAACATGTCGCAGTAGGTTTCCTATATACAACGGAGAGGGAAAGGAAAGAACAAACAAAAAATTCAAATTAAAAGACAATAAAATCTAGTAAAAAGAAAAAAGAGAAACAAAGAGAGGGGGGGGACCATGAACTCGTCGAGCTCGGGATCGGCTCCCAAACACGTGGAGGAAAACATCGAACTAGAATTACAAGAGTAGTCTCCCTGCTTCTTGTACAAGTCGTTTTCTCGTCGGATTTCGTCCAAGAAACCCGCGATTTCCGGCGGCGCCCCAACCTACAAATAAGATAAAAACATTCACAAGTCTTCATATTAACAAAATTTCATACTAATTAAATAATAATTAATTAGGTATTTGTTCACCTTCTGGCACTCGATGTATGCGTGAATGAGCCTAGGGTACGTCGGATGCGACGCGATTCTGGCTTTGATGGCGCCGACCACGTCCTCCTCGCGTTGCACGATTTTTGTCGAAGCGGCTTCTGACGCTGCCGAGTACAACACGGAGTCGTTTGATCCGAACATCGCCTCCCGTTGATGATGGTGGTGATTGTGCTCCCGAAAGGCTCCGGACGAGACCAGCAGGCTGCGGTAATCCAGCGGAAGGATCAGATTCTCCGGCATCATCAACGGCGCCCTGTCTTCGTACTCCGCCGTCGATTGAAACCCTGTGTCCCCGTAGTCGGCCATTGATTGCAATCTGTACATTTCCTCCATCAACGTATTACAACCCCACAAGCTTATCTTCTTCTTCTACTGCTGCTATATTATTATGTCCTCTCTTCCAGTTCTAGATAGACTGATCGATAAAAGAAAACAGAAAGAAAAGAAAGAGTAATGATATATAGAATAACTTGTTAGATTATAATTATAAATTGTATAATATATTATTAATAAAAAATAAATACATTAATTTATTTTTAAATAGTAATTATTTATAAAAAATCATGTCATATCATTTATGAAATTTTGTATAAATAGATTTCCTTAACATTTAAGAGAATAAAACGGTCTCTGCCACTGCTGCCTGATGATGATTCAATTATGACTTAACTATAATCTTCACTTGTATTAATTTTAATTTAATGTTAATTCCAATTTTTTAACCGAGATGGAAATTGCTGGAAGTGGAGTAACAGAGGGTACCTGCGAGTGTTCTTGGTGAGTGTGCTGGTTGCCCGACCAACTCGATGAGACGTGATATACGATTTAAACTAACGTGAAATCCCAACAAAAAAACAACAATGTGAAATCGAGAACAAAGTTTTATAATATTAGAAATATATGTTGCTCGAAAAACATTGCGGAGAGAAAAAATAAAATAAAATGCGACCCTCAGTAAATTGTTTTGTTTTTTCAGAATTTTTCTTTTAGCAGAATAAGTGTGACAAATAATGCATTCAACAGAAAAACTATCTTCACAAAGAAAAAAAAAAGAAAATTATTACATAAAAGTAGACGAATTCTAGTGGTGGGTCGTGAGATATAGGTGGCATTACATTTGGGACACACAAGAGCTTCTTAACGAACAATATATGAAGATCTTATGGATGAATTTGAACTTGGCATGTATATTTCATAAGCATATATTGTGCATATGTGTCGTTGACATTTGTGAACACATACGTTGGTTTTACTTATGAATTTATGATCGATAGTGTTAACTAAAAAAAATAAAACTTGAAAATGAAAATAAGATATCAAAATAATTATTATAATATTCTTAACTTTTAAATTTTAATTAAGTATGGACTATGTCTGAAATGACTTGAAATCGATATAAAGCTATCAAATTAAGTTTGATGATATTTGACACCAAGAAGAATACGAGACTTCCATGTAAGACTAGTGTCAAGCTAAGTATGATCGATGTGTAGACAATGCATTTAGTATTCTAGAGATTTAAAATAAAACACTTATTGTTAAGTTGTACTTATATGGATCGAGTCAAACAGAGCTATTTGTGTCAATGAATTGAGTTAGGGTATCGTTATTCTTACTACCACCTCGAGTACATTAACTTACAAAAGCGAAAAAGATAAATGTGGCATCACGCTCCATTAAAGAGATTTTTTAGTGTGAATGGAATACAAGACGAAACACCACATGTCATTATACAATTAAAATGACACTTGAAAAAAAAAAACACTTCTCCAATTATACAAAAACATATGGTGTTTTATTCCGTGTTCCAAGTTGATTGAAAACTCTCGCCCCATTTGATACATTGTTATGTGCTGGTAAGAGAGGGTATGGGACCTTTTAGTGGCACAAAACAAGTCACTACATCCATGGCTTCTAAACTAGTGTGGGACATAGCTAGGGTTGAAATATGCATGGAAACAACCTAGCTAATAAACCAGTGTACTGATCACCGATTCACAGTATAAAAGCTTTGACTAGCCAACAAACCAGAGGATTAATGACGCAGTGGATACGCAGCTGCACTTTTTCGTGGTAGATGCGTGCGAATATAAACGCAACAAACTGTATTTTTCAATCGACCAAAAAAAAAAAAACTGTATTTTTCAGCTGTTCTGCATTGTTAACCTAATTGGGGGAAGATTTTTCAATTTACTAGAAACATGGCTCAGTATCAAGTATTATTATACAAGTAGATGAGCAATTGAAATTTATTTTTCTAACATCTTGTATAAGGACATTTGGTGTACCAAGACTTTGTTCTAAGTACATTGAAAAATCCCTGGGTAATAACCAGTAAGTAAGCAAGCAAGCATGGGTGTGAGCATGTATGTATGTCTATTTTTTTATTTTCTGGTTACAGATTATTGCCGGATATTAGAATATATATATATATATATATATATATATATATTTTAGAGGATGATGTATAAAAGCTTAGTATAGTATTTTTGTATAAGTTACCTTGTTGGCAGGCGAGGGTTAGCAATTTTAGCGTCGAAGAGATTGAGGAAGGAAATTAGGATGGAGAAATTTGAGTGAAGTGAATTTGTCTTAAATGGGTTTGAGATATAGGAGAAAAACAAAAAATGGTTGTAGTTTTGCGTAGAAAAGAAGATCTGCGCAGCCCACCCTTACCATTGAATGGATTCACCAATACATAGTATTCAACAATCTATCATAGAAGCTAATTTGTGTATCCACCATTATATCATAGGAGCTAATTTGATGAGGAAAAACGGACAGACACATTCTAGCTTTTTAATTCATTATACACACAAAAAACCTAATTATGTAGTTACAAACTCATATAGTGAATTTATATATGGTCATGGGCGAAGCTATTAAGGGCGCAATGAGGGGCAGCCGCCCCTCCTCTTGCCGGAAAGAAACCTAGAAGTCTCGTTTGCTGTACAACAGCCCCTCTAGTTTGATCAGAAATGGAGTTTAGTTTTCTAACTTGCTATTTAGGTATCGGAGGGGTTGAGCGAGGGCTAGACTGGCGTATGTGAAGAATGTTGTTATGCCGGAATCTTAAAATGTTTTTGTTGCAAAGGCGGCATGCGACAGTGCAAGGTTGAAAATGATGTATGTTTTTCAAGGATATGGGTGTGGATGCAAATTTCTTCTTCCTTGTTCTTGGACAAAATTGCACATACAAAACAAATAACACCTTAGGTCAAGGCCAAGAGCCTCACGCGCCCACGATGAATGAGGGGGGGGCTTTGGCCGAAGAACCTCCGATGCCAAAGTTAAAATTTTGAGGGAAAAGTGTTTGGAGAATTTAGAGAGTTTAGCAAGAGAATTGGAATTGAGTTTTGGAGAGAATGAAGAGGTTTATATTGGGGAGTGGCCGGCCACCTTGGGAAGAGATGGACCGGCCACTTGGATGGTTTTGTGGGCTAGGTTCATGACTTGTGTTTAATTGACTAATTAATTGAATAATTAATCAATTAATTTAGCTAATTAATATAATAGAAAATGAATGATTTAGAGGTTACCTTGTGGAGAAGATATGATGAGGGATGAGTGAAATAGGATATAAATAAATACCTATTTGGGCACTTTTGACTTGATTGAATGATGATTGTCTACTGCTCGCGCGTAGGAATCACAATGTGCCTCGAGGGTAATTTCGTCCTTTTTACCCAAAAATCCACATGTCGTCTCTTGATTATTTTTGGCTTCACAATGGGTCCTCTCTGGATCCATTTATCCTAATCTACCAAATCCATGTATCCAGGCCGTTGAAATTTGATCTAACGGCTAAAGTTATTATAACTTTTAAAGTGAGCCCCTGTTTGTAGCCGTTGGATCAAATTTCAACGGCCCGGATACATGAATTTGGTGGATTAGGATACATGGATCCGGAGAGGACCCATGTCCATTTTTCAACATCGCGTATCCCTTGTTTCTCTTTAAGATGGTCCCCACTATCTTTTCTCTTCCTTACCTTTATATTCTTTTATTTTATTTACTTTTTTTTTAACCCAAGAGGATCCTCGCCATATCCTCTAATCATATCCATTCATCGTATATCGTGCAGTTAGAAATTATTGTAAATTTTTTTAATTTAAAATTGAATATAAATAGTACATGACAAAAACTGACCGAACGATGTACGATGAACGGATGTGATTAGAGGATCCTCGAATCCTCGCCAGGGATCCTGACAAAGTGGATCCAGCAAGGATCCTCTATCTTTTTTAACCAATCTTCACTTTTTCTTTTTTTTTAGTTCATTTTTAACTTCTTTTTTCCAAACAATATCATTTTTGTTCTTTTATCAAGCTTGGTAGGAAAATACTAATTTATTGTATAAGTTTGGCTATATTTTGAGACTGTTTTTGAAATGATTAAAAGTTTGAACATTAGATTGAAAATATTCAATGACATTAGATTTTCTTTTAGCTATTATAGTTTTATGGGGTTGTGAATATTTTCTGATGTGCTCCATAGTTGATAGATAGGTTTTATACTATTTAGTTAATACTAAAGTGTAATGTTGTGCATCGAGATTTTTTGTCGGACAATGTGAATGTTACACTCTAAACTTTTGAACCTTCAGAACACTTGAGCTAATCTTGCTAAATTTAATGTCAAACCAAACTACCTATTTTGAATGACAATAAACTTGAAATTTTCGCCCTTCATAACGAAAAGTCCAGGCTTTGCCACTGTATATGGTTGTGGTTTTGTAGCATTTGTAATGGCAAAAAGAGACTTATATGCTAGATATATCGTCCGTAAAAAATTTCCTTATCAAACTATTGATTAAAAAAATTACAAAGCCTACCTGGCGCAGGCTGAACAATTATTGAGTTAACTATGTCCTTTTTGTGAACGCCAGCATACCAACTTGGAGCCGAGGTTGGTTGGGCGAGTAGAGTAGATGTAGTGGTGGTGTCGAACACGCTGTTGACTTATTTACTTAGCCACTACAGCCGATGAATGAACACTCTCGAATTAGGGTTCTAGAACCTGAAGACAATGTTACTTAATTCACTGCGAAGCTCAGGATCTTCTACACCAAGTTCGGTAACTTCAACTATATTCATGAGAATATAAGTGCGCCTCGTCGATATCAGGCTGTAAGGGAAAATATACTCAAAGTAGATGAGTGTCTTTATGGTGAATGTCGTTCGACCGTCTGAATACCGAACTCTGAAATGTACTTGCGAGTAATCGGTCATAAAACACCTCGCTTCGTCGGAGAAGCTAATGAAATGACCTCTTTCAGCGAAAGAATCAAAGACTCTTTGTCGGCTGAGACTTGGATAGGTAACCAACCAAAAAGAAGTAGTTGTGGAGCCAAAAATAATCACAAGGCGACACATGGATTTTTTGGTGAAAATGACAAAATTACCCTCGAGGCACACCGGGATTCCTACGCGCGAGCAGTGGGCAATCATCCTTCAACCAAGTCAAAAGTGCCCAAAATAAGTAACAATTCAAAACCTATTTCATCCATCCTCATCAAATCCCCTCCACAAGGTAACTCCCAAATCATTCCGCTTTTATTATATTAATTAGCCAATCAATTAGGAAATTATTCTATTAATTAGCTAATTAATTGATTTATTATTCAATTATTCCTAATTAGCTACAAATCATGAACCTCACCCAAAATACCAACCAAGTGGCCGGCCACACCCCTATAAATACTACCTCATTATCTCCAAAACTCAATGTCAATTCTCTTGCTAAATTCTCTAAATTCTCCAAACACTTTTCCCTCAAAATTCTAACTTTGGCATCGGAGGTTCTTCGGCCAAAGCCTTCCCCATTCATCGTGGGCGCGTGAGGCTCTTGGCCTTGACCTAAGGTGTTATTTGTTTTGTAAGTGCAATTTTGTCCAAGAACAAGGAGGAAGAAATTTGCATCCACAGTAGTGTTTTTTTAACCAAACTAAAGATACTCCTAGACCGACTAGTTTTACGGCTCCAGTGATGTTCCACCAAATTGAATGTGTTGCTAGTTTGCCAACCTAGTGATGTTTAACCGAGCTAAATATGTGCTGAAAAAAAGGGTTAGGGTAATTAGTATTTTTCTCATAGTTGTGAAAAGGTTTTGCGTATAGCGTTTGAGTTGTTTGTGTGTTGAGTTGAAGGGGCCTTTCAGGTTGTAGAACCACTTATATTTATAGGGGTGGATTTCGTGATAACCAAGATTGCTGAGGTAGAATCCTAATAGGACTATGCCTTCTCGACACCCACCTACAAATCATTGACATCATCTCTTCAATCCCCTCTTTAACCGAAATTCAATCTCTGTCTGATCTCAACTTCTTTGACTTGAGCTAGGATTTTGAAACTAATCTCTTTATGCACTTAATTCATTTTTATCTGATCAGCCATATGTTTTGATTCATGGAATAATACAAATCTTATCAAAATCCGACCTAATCCTTAGCAATTTTAATTCAACCAGGACTTGCCTATCTCATCTCATCTAATCTAGGAGTTACCTAAGCCATCAGCATCTAGCTACCGGCGCGAGTAATTCTCTATTGGGTCGAGGTCGAGATTTGCAGCAACCTTTTTTGGCTGACTTCAATTTGGCTGAAAATGTGAACTTCATCCCCAGAACAGCACGCGGGTTCTGGGTGCTTGGTTCCTATTGGGATACGCAGGCACGTAATAAACTGTTTTCTGTCTTGTATTTTACATGTTTGATTTGATGGATTGATTGATCTCTTGGAAAAAAGTGGACAACAAAAAGTGTCCCCTCCCTTAGTAAATAGTTAAAATATCTTTCAGAGAATCCAATGGCTTGCTGTTCTTACCGTTGGATGGATCGTTTCTCTGGTTAAAGAAAGAAACTGGAAGGTTGATATCTAGTCGTAAAAGCAAAACCAACAGTTTATCATCAAGCAACCATCCTTTTACCTATCTTGTTGAGAACATAATATAGCAGCCACAGTATCACTATAAAAATGGAAATGATCAACAAAGTTGGGAGTACCTTGGAAGACCTAATAGCTTTGGAGGAGCTTAAGTTGATGCAGAATTAACCCACATGATCACCAAGGTTGGTCGTATATGTTCATTTTTTTTTTCAGGGTGGTCGTATATGTCCATGAATTGCTTTCTTTATATACAGATTATAGTCAATGAGGAGAGAGCCAACGTTTGGAAAATAGGTGCCAATAAATAAGCGAGAAAGTTGGAGAATCACAAACCTAAATGCATGGTGCGGCTTTCGGAAATTGCAATCTATCTTCAAGTCAAAACAGTACGTACGTGTCACTAATTCACAGATTCACAGAGAATTTTAACCCATGTTTTTTAAAGATTTCAATAAGTCGCCTCTATTACGTGTGTGCCAATTTTCAATTACTAATTGACTTTAGGTTCAACATAACATGACCAATAACCAAATCCCACGTTCAGAAAGGCAACATCTCACAAAGCTGAAATAGGGGGACAGTTATCAAGGTCAATGATGCTAAGTCCGACAAAATGTTGGTGCTTACCAGGTAAAAATTTAGTTTTATTATCATTATTCTCAAATTAATTTTGCAAATTCTGGACACCACCATACAACTGAGCTGGAGAAAGCATTGTAAATGCAATCTTTCTCTAAGCTTTTTAGCTTTTGAGAAACTTTAAATGCTTCTTTTGTCAAAAAATTTGTAAACACTAATGAATTGTGGCTTTTGCATTGTTTTTGGTTTGGGGCGGTCAAACAGAGGAATTATTGGTTGTTGGTGGTTGAGGGAATGATAAAATTTTTAGTGTACCTTACAAACGGAGTGGTACATTACGTGTAAGTGTAATTATACAAATAGTGAGATACTTATGTTAAAAAATTAAACTTCTAACGACTTATATAATAATACGTGATGTATTATCGTATTACGGGCACAATAAAAAATTCTCGAACTTTGACCTGCAGTTGACACCAATGACAAGGACCTTCATTCCTGATTAGCAATAGTTTTAAGTGTATTTTGGGCATTTCTGGGAGATCACGTGGTTTTAGTTAATTAGTTAATTAAACTTTGGTTCTTTGCCGTCCTTGATTACCTTTTCTTTTCGGATTATTATATCCGCAAAAAAGCTGCATAAATACAACTTCGCGTGTGAAAACTAGGAAAAGGATTCTTGCCGGATCCTTTTTTTTAGGGATCTAGGAATCATGTGATCATTATCGTATATCTTACGGTCAGTTTTCATTAGGTACTATAATTTTAAATTTTAAATTTCAAATGATTTCTGACCACATAATATATGATGAACGGATATGATCATAGGATCCCCGGATCCCCAGAAAAAGGATCGGGCGAGGATCCTTTTCCTGAAAATTATACCAGAAATGAAGATGAAAAAGGTACAGTACATAGTTTTTGGAGTACTGAATAGTTGTTTAACGTAATGTTATTGTTTGATTAATTAACCAATACAAAAAATAACTGGCATTCTTTATGCTCGTACTCTTGTTAATACACGTGAGTTCGTTGGATCATAAGATAAGTGGAAGTGGAGAGCATGATGCTAGAAAATAGCTGGAAAATGAAGTCAAGTGGAGTGGAGGGCATTTAGGGCTGGTTTGGTATTGCTGTGCTTTAAAAAAAAACTGCTTCTGCTGTACTGTGAGAATAAGCAGCTGTAAAATAAAGCAGCAGAGTGTTTGGTAAACTTTTTTGTAAAAGTGCTTTTGAAAGAAAAAAAAAACAGTATTATCGTGTTTGGTAAACTTTTATGTAAAACAGATGTGAAAAAAAACCAGTTTTTCAAAGCTTGGTTTTGCAACTTCTTGTTTTTGGCTTTTTTTCATCCAAAACTGTGAAAAAAAGCTGAAGCTGAATGTTTATCAAACATTAAAACTCTCTCAACTTTTTTTCGTAACAGTTTTTTTTTTAAATCACTTCAACCCCAAATTGGGGCTTAGACGTCACAGGAAATAAGGTTCCAAAGCCAGCATATAAAGGTATTCTTTCCATCTGGTCAAAAGAATGGAGGATTCTCTTAAATTATTTTGGGGTTAAAGTATTCTTTTTCTAAAGGCATTTGGGAGACAAAAATGGAAATGCGATCAACTTGGAACATGTCTGATGGTTGATCATGATATCTTAAGCCTATAGATACAGATGGGGAACATGAATTCCCATTATCTTTTCCAGGATAAATTTAAATAACTTCACTTAGTTTTCGTATACATTCTCCTTTGCGATCTGTGCTGCATGATTGTATATAATATCATGGCTGGATTAAACACCACTAATTAATTTCCTTGTCAAGTCAAACTTACAACTCGAAAACGACATTTAACACCCCAAACGGCTCTAAAAAATTGTAAGAAAAATTAAAATTCGGCTATATTTTGGGTATGGAAAAAAATCGTGGATATTATTCGGTTATGATCTTGAATATGGTTATAGGGGTTTTCAATCCGTATGCGTCTCCAAATCCAAACCAAATAATATATAATATTAAAGTAGTAAATAATATATATATATATATGTATATACATATATATAAATATATATTCATTATTCATCGAATCCATTATCTTGAGAATACAAAAATTGCATTGTGTGAATTGTATTGTGGGAAAGTTCAAAAGTTTTGTTATGAATCAAAATATATGAGAATTCAATGGTACTTATGGGAGGTATCAAATATCAGCCAACATTATCAATGTTTAGCTTTAATTTTTATGCTCCACAAAATTCATTCATTAAATTATTTTATACATCAATTATTTAATGACGAAATTAATATTTACTAAATTATCATGCGTCAATTGAACGTAAATATTTTTTGTATTGACAAAAATAGATATAATCGTTAACCGATGAAGAATTCGTTACCCGGTTGGTATGGTTATGGATAATATCCGATAGTTAATTTGCAGTTATGCATATGTTTAATTTTCGTGGTTATGGAGATTGATATAGCATTTTCACCCTCAAACCAAACGTACCGTTGCCATTCCTATAAATGGCTGATGGGCATATTCCATGTGTTAGTTGTTACTACATTTGTTTGCCATGGCTCATGAGATTTGGTTTGGAATGTAGTTTTGTTTGACTCAATGTGTGAGAAACAATGGGTGGTTGGATTAATATTGACCACAACACATGCGTTGGAAATGCACATTGCATGTGTAAATTCTAAAGTTGTGAGACAGATAAAATTAGTTAAATTGACTATTTCCATTTCGTATGTGATATTCTCCTGCGTATATAGCTTAGTTCTTCAACCTACAGAGCATGGTAATGAATCAAATTTCACAATGCTTCATATTGTTTGAGGTTTTGGAAGAAACTAATTATACGTATCAATACCAGTTTTCGATGGAAATAATATTGCACGCACGGTAGACGCGAAATCTTTCCATTTCCAATTTACGTGATCTCCCACTTGACAAGAAAGAACATTTTTATATATTAGCGCCAAATGATCGTTAAACTCAGAAAGATTTGTTTCAAACTCATAAAAACCTCAGAAAAAATAAATAAAAAAAACCATAAAAAAACTCCAAGAAACCCAAGAATGGATTTCTCAGCTGAAGAAGTTAATGTCGTTCGATCCTTCCATAATTCAAACAGTGTTTTATCCGATAGGTGTCACCCGCATGAAGGGGCAAGTCAAAATATATCATTAGGTCTAAAAGTTTTCAATTCAAGGCATATACTTAATCGAAATTTGGTAAACTATGAATTTATATTTTATTGTTCTAGATATATTTTGTTTGTTGTGTTGTTCAAGTCTAGAAAGGAGGAGGATTCTCTCTTCCTTTTTTCCCATACACTTTCATCCTTCCTTATTTGTGTGGTCACGGTTAAGTCACGTATTTTTGTCTTATTATTTCTATAAAAAAATCAATATAAAATGTTGACGTGGTTTAATCGTGACCACACAAACAGAAGGATAATGAAAGTGTATGGGAAAAAAGGAGAAGAAAATCCTCCTCTGTCTAGAAATGATATGATAATATATTTAAGAACTAATTATCAAAATAATATATATAGTAGTAATTCATTGAAAGAGTTATGAACTGAAGGGCCTCCTACAGGGCCCTACCCATTTTTTATTTCAACTAAATTTAACATATAACACACAACATAAAAAACTGTCCCCAGTCGTGCCACGTGAGTCAACTTAACATATTTTTTGACGTAAGACGGAATGTGAAAAAGTGATGCAAAAATTGAATTTCAACTTGAGGAAATTGACACAAATGTTTCCATTCCATTGTCAGGTCACTAATCAAACCTTAACTTTGGGAATGTTTACTTAAATGATATAGGGATATGAATGAATAAAAAGATTAGAAAAAAAGGGATGTGAAGGATTGGGCATGGCATAAACAACTCCTCGATGTTACTGGGATACTTTCATTTTTCAGGTACCCCATACCCAAAATTGATGGTATCCGACTACCTGCATAATTAATGCATTCCCGATGTGTTCGTAAACGCATAATTGAGAATCATACACATTCATTTTCATTCTCGTAAGTGCTCGTATGTGATGACCTTTGAATAAAGGGTAGTGCAATTTACACATCATTTTTACTTTCCACACACCTTTGTTAAATTTTGTACGTTACGTTGTTCTTCAATTTATTCGATCATACAGTCGAAAATTAAGAGAATGTGTAGGGTAAAAATGAGTGTGTGAATGCACCACCCTTGAAGAAGAAAAAGGA
The DNA here is from genome assembly GCA_024362995.1 of Heteromeles arbutifolia. NCBI lineage: Eukaryota > Viridiplantae > Streptophyta > Magnoliopsida > Rosales > Rosaceae > Heteromeles > Heteromeles arbutifolia. The sequence continues at coordinate 31,602,570 of JANCRC010000006.1, forward strand.
AAAGAACAGTGATGGCCACTAACAGTTCCGCTAGGCGTCAGCTGAGCTTGAGCCCTATCCAAGTTCTTCTTGAAGCTATGGTACAATACTTGAGTCCCCGACGCTGACGAAAGACAAGACGTGATCATGCCAAAGCTGGCATACAGCCGTATACTTTTTTTCAGTATCTTGTTTATGTTGGTTAAATCAACAGACAAAAGGTTATTTAGATGGTTTATTGAGCTAAGGTAAATAAGAGGGTCCGTCGTTTATGCATCAACCAAAGGGGTTATGAAACACTAGTTTCTCAAACGGTGCTTCTTGCGAGCATGGATCAATCCATGACATGAATTCGAGCATTGCAAGTAAAATGAATATATAATATTACTGTTGGACCGTATCATTTGAACATAAATTGTAAATACTACAACGGCTATTCTGCTTAAATTGCTCCCTAATACATGCATAATCTGAATCATGTAAAACTAACAGTGTACAACATCCGAGCCGAGACAATTATTTTCTATTATTTTGAAAAGAAACAATAAAACTTTGATAACTAGATCAATCAAGGCCACATGTTGACCGTAATGACCTGACTGAAACTTGAAACTGAACTCGCACGTCCTTGACGTCCAAATAAAAAATAGTATATTAGTATCTGGTTCCTAATTTGTATTGTTCATTGACTAAGACCTTATTAGTTTTTATATTTTGATCAAAATTCGTAGCATTAACATATTAATGAATTACATGTAAGTGTTTGAGCCCGAAATAAAATTATTGGGCCGAGCCTAGGTTGGTTCTTGGCCCATTCCAGAAGTATTATGGGTTGTCTAGCTGCCATAGGCTGCCCAATCAGGTTGGTCGAGTCCTATTGTGAGAATGATTGATTTGGATAAAGGCAAAGAGGTTGAATCTTGATACAACAAGGGGTCTTAAAGCTGAAGGCGCTGAGAATTAGGAAATGAATCTGGGTTATTATAGAGCCTAGTTCAGGAACCTATTGGAACTAGGATTAGCCGAATCATAATGAGATTGGGATAAGGAGTTCTAGTCTGAGTACATCTCTAGTTCGGCCAGGAGGAGGTTCAGTGCTATAAATACATGAGGATGTGCAACGTGAGAAGCCTTCTCAAATTCAACGCACAAACTACCATGCGCAAACTCTCGCTCTATGCGAAACCTCTTAATAACCTTGAGATTTTTATTTTCTTTTTCCGCCAACACATCTTCAGTTTGGATAAACAGCACTGTGAAGGCAACCAGTGACACATTCAGTTTGAATATACAGCACTATTGCCGTAGAATCAGCCGACCGCGGAGTATCTTCAGTTTGGATAAACAGCACTGCGTCGAGGCCGACTAGTTATCTATCTAAGTCTTGGTCGAGAAGGATTTTCGAGTCCTTATTGGCAGAGGTCATCTCATAGCTTTCTCGGCGAAGTGAGGTGTTACAGGTTATTGGGCTCGGCACATTGAACGCCGAGTTGTTTTATAATTGGATATTCACAAGTAAGTTATAGAGTTCGGCATTCTAACGGCCGAACCACGTTTACCATCAAGACGTACATCTCTTTTGAGTACTTGTGTCCGTATAGCTTGGTGCCAGTTCGGCGTGCTTATACTCTTACGAATATAATCACCGTGACCGAACCTGGTGCCGACGAGACGTGTTCATTCCTCGGCCACAGTCTCAAGATCGAGAATCAGCAGCGAGCCCAACGCGACATCAGCATATTCTACTTTTTGGCCGTCGAGTTAGCATACCCTGCACATAACCAAAGGACGTAGTTAGCTCATTAGTTACTCGGCATGCGTGCCACGTAGGCTTGGTAGTTTTTAGGGTCAACATTTTGGCACACCCAGTGGGACGCAATGTTAAAACTACGAAGTTCATGACCATTGAGACATGGTCAGTAAAAAAGAAAACAGTCATGGGAAAGTCAACGACCAATTTTCCAGTCCAGAACCCAAGACAAGATGACTTGTCATAGGCACATAATCTTCGTGCTGTCATGACCCCCAAGGTCGCGAGAGCAACACGCCAAGAAAATGAAGTTTCTCTCGGCGGTCAGCGTCACAATGCAGAAATCCCCAACAAAACCAAATGCGTTTTCATTGAAGGGATAATAGAAGATTGTGATGAGGATAGTGGTGAAGTTTCTGATCCACAAACTAAGTCAAAGAACAATCTCGGCAAGTTGAACAGTTTTTCAGCCGAGAAGTAAAAAGCATACTCAAGGTGATACGTAGTAATGGTGACACACATAATAGATTGCTCGAACTATTGGTTAGTAAAGCCTACGAAGGTGGACCCGTCGATCATACCTGACAATTTCCACCTAAGAATAATCCGTTACCAACAATACATGCCGTAACAGGATCTGCTCGGCCCAAAACGATGGACTTAGAAAAAATAGGATAATCAAGCAGTAGATCAGACGGATCCGACCAGAGAACAGAAACAACATCCGTCGATATGATCAAGGTCCAAAGAATGATCGATTCGGCCTTAAAGAAGGGGCCAAAGTTTCCAAAGTTCATTTATCCATATCCCGTCTTCGTGGAAAAATTTGAGAACACGTAGCTCGATTCACTGCTTAATGTGGGGATGTTAATAGCGATTTTCATAAGCTATGATTTTTCAACTTTTTGTTAACCGACTCAGCCTTCGCGTGGTATATCAATCTCCCACCTAACTCCATCCAGAGTTGGGAGGAATTGGTTGAGAAGTTTCACGAGCAATTCTATCGACCAGGGATGGATGTATCAGTGACGTCTTTAGCTAAGATGGCTCAAGCCTCTAACGAATCACCAATGGAATACCTTACGAGGTTTAAGTCGGCCATAAATTGGTGCCGAGTACCTCTCCCTGAGGTCTAGTTCTCTAGGATCGCTCTAAACGGCCTGGATGTAGAATACAAAATGAAGTTCCTGGGGGCCAACTTTCGTGACATGTACGAATTGGCCCAACACGTCGAGCAATATGATTATTTACTTCGAGAAGAGAATGTTTCGAAGTCTTCATCCCGGGGGACAATTTACAAAAACCCCATGGTCAGTTACGCGTCAGTTGAAGGTGAAGAATATGCCAATATAGACGCGGTCAAAATAGTAATCGACAAGCCGTATATATGTAAGGCGTTGGCCCATGCCAATCCCAAAGATGCCAAGACTCGCTCGACCTCTGATGAGCCCACTACCAAAACAAAAGTTTATACTTTCGGGATTACTAAAGCCGACACCATCTTCGATCAATTGCTGCTTGCCAAAATCATCAAACTTCGGTCGGGGCATAATATCCTTAAGGTCAAAGAATTAAAAGGGAAAACATATTGCAAATATCACAATTCAAACAAGCATACAATAAATAATTGTGTCGATTCCGCGATGCCATCCAAAGCTGGATCAACAATGGAAAGCTTAAGTTCCCTGAGAAACAAATGACTGTTGACACCGATTATTTCCCTACGGCAACAGTAAGCATGGTAGATGCTCAATTATCCAGGGACAAAGGGAAAGGAAAGGCCAAGTTCGTGCCAATGCAATTCATCCAAAAATAAACTTTCAGCCATGATTGAAAATCGATTTATTCTCGAACAAGCTACTCCAAGATTCGATAGGGCCAACTATTGTTGAATCAATGTCGGGCTCCAGCGAAGAAGAACTTGATGGGCCGATAGTTTTATATAGTCGGTGCAAGGCAAACGTCATCTTAATTGAACCAAAAGAAAAGCCAGTTCGAGTCGAGAAACTACAACAGATGCCCATATCCGCTACAACTCCTCAAAATGTGTTTGGTACAGGCCAATGCCATAAGGTGTTTGATAGGCATGGCCCCCAATTACAGGACAACAAGCTGTTCTTGGTCCGACAGTGCCTAGATTTCGACGCACCGTTTTACGACGAAGATTATTATGCGCGCAGCTCAGGTAGTTCATGTGCTTCAGCTAACCAACGTACCTTCAAACCACCTGAGCCACGTGATCAGCGTTGGTATACCTACAACTCCCCAACCGGTATGTATACCGCATTATCCAAATCACAGAAACGTCGGCGCCAGAGAATAGACTATATGGTTCATCGACGAGCAGCACAGGATGCCTCAACTACAAAATGGTAGTCGAATGAAACGACCGGTAAGAAGGATGATCGATAACCCCCAGCGATGATGACCGAGCTACTCAAAGGGAAGAAGGCGATCGATCATGATTTTGAAACCACGATCGAAGGATCAGAAAAATGGATCAAACTTATTCTCCGGCCTGGGGAAATAAAAGCTTGCCTTGAGCACTTTTGGGAAGAGGCTAAAAGCAAACTTCCTCCACTACCGCTCCAAGAACCATTCATCAAGATACGACGAAACCTCCATCCCCTATTTCTCGGTGAGGCTTTGAAATACATGCAGAAGTTTCACAAGAAGCATTCGGGTAATAACCTATACGGTTTACCAAAAGCATGCCAATACACTATTGATCTTGTTTTAACTTGCCCGGATGCTGAACAACTCATCCAAAAACTTCAGACCCTGGGATGAAGGCCAGGTACTAGTATATAAGTGAAGCTCAGGTTCTCTGCTTTACGGTAGATCCATATACTGACATTGATACTACCGAGCTTCTTTTCTCTCTCGAGAACCTCCAATATTTGCAGTATCACTTCGAAGTTTTTTCAGCCGTTTCCCTTTTCGACCTTACAGCCGATGAAATGGAACATGTAGCGCAGCTGAATGCTTACCTAGACACAAGAGACGCTCGCATCGCATACCAAAAAGAGATTCGCAAGGCGTCCCATAAGGAATGCCAGGTCATAACACTGATCGAATCGAAAGTTAAAGTGCCAAACGAGGAGGCTCTAGTCGGCATATCCCGGTGTCAGCCGAAGATAGTCATACGAAGGATATCCATGAATAAGATACCCTGCTCGAAATCCCAACTCGTCCAGAAAGAAAACACGATCCAATAGGTCCCTCGATCCTCAACAATATGGAGATCAGTATGGTCCACATCTTACCCGCCGAATTCCAGTCAACTGCGTCCCAACAAAATTACCTGGATGGCAACGTGGCTACCGAAGAAGCCACACAGGTCGAGTTTGTGGCCACCGACGAATCTGAGCTAGCTACAAGAGAGAATAAACTCCAAGCAGCTTTTGTCGAATTGTTTCCATGCTCTCATTCGGTTAATCTACGTCATTTGAAACCATTATATGTCACGGTTCATATTGAAGGATACCCAGTCTCCAAAATTTTTGTAGATTGTAGAGCTACGGTCAACATCATGCCCGTTTATATCATGAAGGCATTACACTGCTCAAATAACGAACTCATTCCATTAGGTATCACGATTAACAGTTTTATCGATGATAAATCTCAAACCAATGGCGTATTTTGGTTAGAAGTAACTATCGCTGGTTGCAATCATATGATCGCGTTTTTCATAGTCGACTTAAAGACCGAGTATAATGCATTGCTCGGTCGAGACTGGATCCATCAAACGGGCTGCATCCCGTCGTCATTGTACCAAGTTCTCGTCTACTGGGATGGTAAATCAATCGTGATTCATCTGGCCGACAATCAGCCATTCGAAGCTAATATGATTCAAGCTCGATACTACAACGATCATGTCGGTTATATCACCTTGCAAGATTTTAACGAGGACGGTCGGTCGACTAGGATTTCAGTTCAGAAAACCATCAAGGTTGGCAACGAGACTGTTCACCAGGATTCGAAGAGACTTGGGTTGGTTGACCTCATAATCGATCCCGATGCCTGATACTAAACAGGCCATACGTCGGGCCACAGTTTCATCCACCATGGAACGACTGTTGGCCCATTGGTAATACTATTTCCAAACAACCAAATTCAGGCGTAAACCTCATGGAGTTTCTTGTCGAATGAGATAATGGTCCAGTCTTATCACTTGACAAAATCTAAACTGCTCTAGTTGAGCTTGAAGATAGTCGGCCCCAAATGAAATACCCATTAGAGGAAATAAATGTTAAAACGACCAATAACCCTCGACCGTTATTTATCAGTACTTTGGTACCCCAAACCATGAAAATTGAACTTTGTAAATTACTAAACGAATTTAAAGATTGTTTTGCTTGGAGTTACCATGAGATGCCTGGTTTAGATCGAACCCTCGTCGAGCACGAGTTACGCATTAAAGCTGGTTGTAAACCTTTTTGCCAACCCTCTCGACGATTCTCGAACGAAGTACCACTCAGCATAGAAGGGGAACTGGTTTGAGTTTTAAAAGTTGGGTTTATTCGGACTGCTTGATACGTTGAATGGTTGGCGAATATCGTACCAGTGCTAAAGAAAAAGCGGCGCTCTACTCATTTGCATCGATTTCTGTAATTTAAATTTGGCAACTCCCAAAGATGAATATCCGATGCTAATTTCAGATTTGTTAATTGACGTTGCAGCTAATCATGAAATGTTGTCCTTCATGGATGGCCATGCTGGCTACAACCAGATCTTTATCGCTGAAGTTGATGTTCACAAAACTACCTTTTGTTGCCCAAGGGCACTCGGGACTTACGAATGGGTAGTCATGCCATTCGGTCTTAAAAATGATGGTACCATATACCAACGTGCTATGAATACCATCTTTCATAACTTGATTGGTACGATCATAGAGGTATATATCGACGACGTGGTTGTCAAATCGAAGCACCGCCGAACGTGTTTAGATGACATTTGACAAGTTTTCCTTCTTATGCGCCACCATAAACTTAAAATGAATCCAGCTAACTGCACATTCGGTGTATCAGTCAGTAAATTCTTAGGTTTCTTTGTACATCATCGTGGCATCGAGGTAGACAAAAACAAGGCACGAGCAATCATTGATGCTCTATCCTCGACGACCAAGAAGCAACTACAGTCTTTACTCGGCAAGATTAACTTTATCCGCCGCTTCATTTCTAATTCGGCGGGAAAGATGAAGGCATTCTCCACGCTTTTGAAACTCAAGGATTCTGACAAATTCGAATCCCACGAAGAGCACCAAGATGCTTTTACACAAATCAAGGTTTCCCTCACAACCCCATCCGTATTGGTGTCTCCTTAGTGTAGCAAGCCTCTCAAGTTGTATATTTCGGCAGTCGAGGAATCCATTGGTTGTCTTCTTGCGCAAGACAACGATGGCGGGTGTGAGCAAGCTATCTTCTATCTCAGCCAAAATCTTAGTTCATCAGAGATTAATTATTCACCCGTAAAGAAGCTCTGCTTGGCCTTGTTTTTCGTCTCGTCAAAACTCCAGTATTACATGCTCCCATCGGTTACTCAGGTCATCGCTCTGACAGATGTTATTCGTTACATGCTCACTCGGCTTCCCTGTTTAAGTTCAGTTTGCAATACGTGCCCCAAAAAGCCGTCAAAGGACAAGCACTAGACGATTTTTTGGCTTAACATCCCTCTCCATATGGTTTCAGGGGCAATGACGTCGAAATTGGCCTGGTGGAAACATGTGACAATTATTGGACGATGTACTTTGATGGCTCTAGTACCATGGACTCGGCTGGTGTTGGCATCCCCAGATCACTACCGCTGGTATTTTTCTCTCAAGCTAGATTTCGATTATATGAATAATCAGGCCGAATATGAAGCCCTTATCATCGGCCTTAATGTCTTTCACGACTTAAGAACAGCCCACGTCTTCGTCCTTGGTGATTCTGAACTTGTGATTAACCAACTCAATGGCAATTTTTGTTGCATGAGTTGTACTTTGGCGCCCTATCACATGGTTGCCAACTATTTGGTCGAGTCGTTTGAGGGAATTACATTTGAGCACATATCCCGTGTTCGAAACACTGATGCAGACGAACTGGCATAACTAGCTTTTGGAGCACAACTCCTGGGGGGCAAACTAGGCCAAGTAATACCAGTAGTACGACGACCATATCCGGCTTTGGCTAATCATCAAGTTCTCAAACACAATCGCGTAATCTGTACGTGAGTCATGTCCCTACCTTCATTGTTGGAATGAGAGGTTCATGTAGATGTTTACGCTGTTGAGACATTACCAAACGATTGGACAAAGTCAATTATGCAATACCTTGATAATCCCACGGGCAAACACGACCACAAGATAAGGGTACATACCACGAATTATGTAATATATCAAAATGAGTTGTACCGAAAGGGTGAAGACAACCTGTTATTATTATGCCTCGCCCAGAAGAAGTAACCCAACTATTGCAGAGGTACACAAAGGAATATGCAAAGCGCATCAATCCGGACAAAAAACGCGATGGTTGCTTCGTTGACATGGTTATTTTTGGCCGAGTATGTTAAAAGATTTCATTGAATATGCGGGTGTGAACAATGTCAGATCCATGGACCTGTGCAGAGAGTCCCGGTCGAATTGCTTCATTCGGTCACCAAACCATGACCGTTCAGAAGATGGGCCATGGACGTAATCGGCAAGCCGTCTTCCAGATCAGCAAAGCATGCATGGATACTCGTAGCAACCGATTATTTCACTAAACGGGTCGAGGCAAAGTCATACGCCGAGTTAACCTCGAAAGAGGTTTGTAGTTTCGTGGAGGAAAATATTGTGACAAGATTCGACGTACCAGAAACAATTATAACAGACAACGGCATAATTTTTACCGCCGACCTGTTTAAAGAATACATGGCAAGTTTAAAAATTCGGCTAGAATAGTCCACGCCTTATTACCCACACGAAAACAAACAGGCCGAAGCAAGTAATAAAGTCTTAATTGGTATCCTTAAAAAATGATTCAAGAGAAGCTTGGGATATGGCATTTGAAGTTAAACGAGGCATTATGGATATACCGAACTTCATTCTGATCAGCAACAGGGATGTCCCCATATGCATTGACTTACAGGCACGACGCGATGCTACCAGTCGAGCTAAGTATAAACTCGTTACGAGTAATCAAACAAAGCAGTTTGTTTAGTGCCGAGTATAATCGAGCCATGAAGCAAGAGTTAGAGGACTTGGAGCAAGTTCGGCTTGATGCCTATAATTTGTTGGGGGCACAGAAAAAGATCATCGAGCGAGCTTATAATCGAAGGGTCAGACAAAAGATGTTCGGAGAAGGTGAGCTAGTTTGGCAAACTGTGTTGCCGATAAGAGTTAAAAACCCTAGATTCGGGAAATGGTCGCCAGATTGGGAAGGACCATTCATCGTCCACAAAGTTCTCGGCAATGGGGCATACCACCTTAAGGATCGAACCGGTTTAGTTCATAAACTACCAATCAACGGGAAATTTTAAAAAAAAATATTATCCGGTCACTTGGGATATGCAAGAATAAAAGTTCATTTCATTAATTTTTGCAAAAAATGTGTACAAGCAGAACTAATCAATTTATAACTAAAGACAAAGTTCTAAGGGGACGAAGGAATGAAAGCTTGAGTGCAGCTTTCAACCCTAACCACCTCACTTTGCCCATTGTGGCTTCGACTTGACGTGTTATCCTGTCCATTTTCAGCTGCTCAATCCGCTTTGTGCCAGCCGCGTATTCAGCCAAACGAGGTTTGCTTGACTCAAAATCCTTTACGAGATCAGATGCAATGGCCGATCTCCGACTTTGGAGTTCGGTAATTTGATGGTCGAGGTTGGCCAGTTGTTCTTTCTTTACTTTTATTGCTTCGATCTCTGGATGAACAGCTTCTTGAGCAACCGTTACAGCCTTAAAGTCATCTCTGCCTGAAGAGCTCTCTCGAAGATACGAAAATATTCTCAGGTTCATTCCAGGATAGAAGACAAACGAGTTACGGTTTCGTTGCTCAGCAGGCCGTCAACTGCAAAGTCGTTAAAACATTCTCCGACAGAGTTGAGGCCTTTGCGATCAAAGATTTGAGAAGCCGAGAGAGATAAGAGCTCATGTAGCTTGGCAAAGGCATTTGACTCGACCGCTGATACAGAAAGTCCGATCGTAGTAATAGAAGGACCGACCGTCCCTGAAGAACTGGAAAGAATGGCGTCGAGCTCGATCTCCCATGAATGCTGCATTAAAAATATATGTTTAGAAAAATCGAGTTAGAGGAACGGCAAAAAAGGAAAGTTCGTTCTAAGACCTATCGAGATGAAACTTCGTCCATGTCTGTTGGTTTGTTGCTCGAACATAGAGAACTTAATGGTTGAGCCCAGTGATTAAGGGAGCCTCTCAATTCATGCGGTTGATGGACGCTATCCACATTTGATGGCCACTGAGGCGGCCAAGAAATATAAATAACACCATTCGGCGCATCAAATTGTCGATGAAATGAGCGATCGGGCACCTGGCATTTCATGTTTGTTCTTGTTTCAGAACTCAAAGGTTAGGAATTGAAAAGGGACATAGTGAAGATTCATACAAAGGTTGAAGTAACATCCTGAGGATGGATGTTAAGATTCTGGTCCTGGGGATGAACCGACGTCTCTGCTGTCGCCTCTAGCTCGACATGGAGTGCCGCATCATGTCCCGAACCTGCTTCGACTGCGGGAGCATCTACTCAATCCGCCGCCACAACCGTTGGTTAAAGATTGATAGTTGGCAGCTTAAGTGGTCGATGATGTTTTACCGGCAGGGGCCCATCGCTCTCGTCCTCCTAGACAAAAAGATTAGTCGTTAGGCAAGGAGTTCGAGACAGAACAACATTATTAAATTTTATACCTCTTCTTCCAAAACTATTGTTAGAGCTTTCTTTGGATTAGAGGGAATTTCTTCTCGACCGTAGGAGTCGCCTTCTCTAGGGTGGTAACCGCTGGGCCAATTTCGGTATGAGCAGCGGCCAGTGCTGAAGTTGCAAACTTCTCGACAGCCAGATTGGTAACCGGCTTAGTCATTGAGTCTTGTTGCACTGCGGCCGAGATCCTGACAGTAAGGGAATGGAGATGATCATTGAGGGTAGTTGATAGACACAAAATTATTACATTTATTACCCTGATATTTATATTTATTAGTGCTTGATTCTAATTATTTGGAGTAAATTACTTTAGTTTTGTAATTTATAAGGATTAGGATGCTTATTGATAAAAATGGAATTTAACATGGTTTTAATACATCATATACGTTTTTGTCTTCCTAATTACATTGGTTGCATCCATTTAATTAAATGTTATTTTATTCTTAGGTTGAAGACTAATAGGCGGTGGAGATATTTTGGGAAAAGAATGTCAACTTGATTGGAACTTTATGTTTTTAGGAAACTGGGACTAGACGCACGGCTAAAAATGAGGGAGAGCAGAAAGGACTCTCGGATTCTAACTTCTTCTAGCGTGGAACAGGGCAGAGAGAAAAAGGGGCAACAAAGATTTTTCTTCTTCAGCCAGCGTGAAACAGAGGGAGCAGTGGGAGAAACAGCAGCAATTCGGTTCTTTCCAGTTTTATTTTGTGCAAAATTTCCTTCTTAGAATTATTATGAATTCTTTGTTCATGGGGTTCTAAACTCTTAGCTAAGGCTAAGATGAAGCCCTAATTATGATTACTCTAGTTATTTGATTGTTTAATTCGTGGATTTCAGATTTCATATTAGTTTTCATTCACAAGTGGAATTGCAATTTTGATATTTGGTTCTTTGTGCTTGACCATAGCCTAGGATTTTGATATTGAAATTATTTTCATATGAATTTATTTCTGATCATGAATTAGATTCTATTGATGCTTTGTGAATGGGAATCATGAACTTATATTTTGATCCGACTGTAGACGAATATGGGTTTATGTGGCTTCCTAGAAAATTAGTTGTTTGTTTGACGTGACCAAGTTGATAAGTGGTTAATTTGTTTCTCACTTTGCTTAATTGGATTTCTACATGTTTGTGTATACCGGACCATAGATATAGAGACTGTAGGAATAGTTGAGTTTAAGCCTGACCACGGTAAAATTCACATCTCTTTGGGAAATTATTAGCATGTGTACGTGACCATGGACATATGTACGGAAGTTGTTTTCATCAATTTGATAATTCATGAGTTTACAATTGGATACTAGGGTATGACAATTAGTGGTGGAATCAAAGCCTTAGTGTTTTCTTACATTCGTTCTCAATCATATTTCTTTTTTAGCATTGTTAATTTTAATTATTCTCCAATACAAACCCAATCTTTATTTCAATTTGTTAAGTAATAGTTATAGGATTAAATTGTTAAATCAACTCCGGTGGATTCAATCTTGTATTTACATATTTCTACTACAACTGATTCGTGCACTTGCGAGTAAATTTGGTTTGAATTAATCTATTTATTAGGTTAGTTTAAATTCACATCAGTAGTTGCTCACGTGGTTTGGCTGGAGATAACATGGACCTCCCGTTCCCCTTTCTTTGCCAATTTCTTGACACGTTTTTTCTGCCGAGCGGCATCACATGTCGTCTCATTATCCGGGCGAGACCTTTTGCTCAGCGGGGTCGGCATAACAGCTGCAGTTTTCTTCAGGGGAGGGGCAAGTTTTTTCTTGGCCACGGCCATCGCCACCACATCGACCCGTTTTATGGTACAGCCACCTAGAAACACTAAGCTCAAGTCAAAATGAAGCTCGAAGAAAATAGATAAACAAGGAAAGTAAAAGGTATATACCTTGGGCCGTTTCTTTAGATTTTTGGGGCGAGAGTCTTTTTGGGGCGGTCGCCAAAAAACTTTTGTGAGGTTTCCTCGGCCGAAGTTCTGAAGAAATCCTTAGTGTAGGTATCCCACCAATTGTCGAAGATACTAGCACATTGGGATTCTGGAGTTTTCGACCAAAGATGAAATTTGGCACACCGCTCCTTGAATTCATTCTCGGCCACTTCACACTCCCTCTCTGAAAAGCTGGATAATCGTTTTCAACTCAAGAGAGAGAGAAGTAAAGAATGTCATAGAGCACCCTTGAAGGTAGCCTAGTTGACGAGCCAGGAAGTTGGGGTGATAGACTTCCCAGCTTTCTCGTCGAGCCTTGCAACCATAGAGGAGGTCGCGAGTGATGATAAATGACCCCCAGGAATTTTGGAGATCAGTTTCCTCGACCTTTTCCTATGCCGATGATGGAGGAGAGGTACGTTCAGCGACGGTAAATCTGAAATTCGTCGTCCGACAGGTCTTTTAGGCGAAGAAATATTTGAAGCTCTCTTCGGCAGAGTGGGAAAGAATGGGTCTTGAGGCCAGCTCAAGACCCATGGCTTTGGAAGAGTTGAAACTTACAAGGTCTGGCCGCAACGACGAGAAATAAACTTGCAACCAGAGCTGAAAAACCCAGAGCGGGCCATTTTGGTGGGGGTCGATTCTCCCCACTGTAGTCTTGGCCAAGCACCTGGTGAGGTTGGCAAGGACGGCCGGACTAAAGGCCAAGACATGACCGCTGGCTAAGGCTTCGGCAACAGGCATATTCTCGGCTAGGCATTTATTTGACTTTGCACAAAATATGTATTTATTGTACGAGTAGAATAAGAAGGCCCAATGTTCACCCTTCTTAAGATCTTCCCCTTCCGAGCCAGTGAAGTGAGTGATTAGGGTGTTGTAGTTGAATAAGTTCTTGTGTAGTTTTTGCACGTTTTCTTTCGGTGACTTTTGGTTTCCCTTTGTTAGGGCTTCGACGACACGATCCACGAAAATGGTCTTCAGGTCCAGGTCGAATTGATACTCTGAGAGAATTGTCGACTGGGAGGCCGGTAGGTGAGGTGCCAAGTATGGCTGTGATGTCCATCATTGTTGGGCCAAGAAGACCGAAGAGAATGACCATCGCATTGGTGGCTGAGCACCAGAAGCTTAGAGCAACCATCACGAGCTCTCAATCCAAGCTCATCTTAATGATCGAGAGTTTGATGGCATCGAAAATTCCGAGAGCCTTCCATTCGTCGCCAAAATGTGGCTTCATCCAAGTGACCCAAGCAACCCAGGCCACAGTGGTCGAGGGCCAAACGTCTTGGAGTTTGGCCGATTCTCATTTCAACCAATCATACCCTTGGAATAAGGGTTTTAGGCAATAATCCTTAAGCGTTTCGATGATCACTTCTAGAACATCATCTTTGAACAATGGGCCGAGGGTTTGGTGGAAAGCGTTTGGCTCATCCTCAAATCGGATGGTTTTGATAGTGTTTCGATCGGTGATGCTTTGACATTTATTGCATTCCTCGACCAACTTGGTGATGAAAGTGTTGGCGGCCATTGAAGATAATGAAGGTTTTCTGGGTTTCAAAGTAAGGTTAGTTTTCTGGGTTTGAGAGCAAGTGGCAATGAGATTTGAGAATTTTGAAAGCGTAAAAGTCTGAATGAAGGAAGTTGGGTATTTATAGGCATTTGGGGGAGAAGACCAATGGTTTTTATGTTTAAAGAATAAGGGGTAGTTTCAACCATATTGTTTTGTAATCATGACGGAAATTCAATGAATCCAGGTGAAGAGGTCGAAAAACTCGCAGATCAAGGTTGCACGATGACGTGTGACGGCGAATTTAAGGGAGATTGGACGTTTTAGTGTTCGCATGTCTCGAAAAGACCGAAAAATTTACGAGTTAAGGCTGCATGATGGCAGGTGACGGCGAGTTTAAAATTGAGGGGACGTTTCAGTGTCAAATGTCATCATTGAAGGATAAATACACCAAGAAAACGCCATGTGGAAGGGAGTTTGATAAGGGTGAGATCGTGCAGTCGTGCCTCATAAATGCGTCTGAGTGGTTGGGATATTCGAGGTTTCTCGGTGCTTTTTAGTAATATGCTAAGGGACAATTTCACTTCTTCAAGGTCAGAGCTCGGCCGAACTTTGCAAATCAAAGACCTCAGAAGTGAAGGGGCAATGTTTGAGCCCGAAATAAAATTATTGGGTCGAGCCTAGGTTGGTTCTTGGCCCATTTCAGAAGTATTATGGGCTGTCCAGCCGCCATAGGCCGCCCAATCAGGTTGGCTGAGTCCTATTGTGAGAATGATTGATTTGGATAAAGGCGAAGAGGTTAAATCCGGGTCCTAAAGCTGAAGGCGCTGAGAATCAGGAAATGAATATGGGTTATCATAGAGCCTAGTTCAAGAACCTATTGGAACTAGGATTGGCCAAATCATAATCAGATTCGGATAAGGAGTTCTAGTCTGAGTACATCTATAAATACATAGAGCCTAGTTCATGTACAGCTATAAATACATGAGGATGTGCAACGTGAGAAGCCTCCTCCAATTCAACACAAAAACTGCCGTGCGCAAACTCTCGTTCTACGCGAAACCTCTCAATAACCTTGAGATTTTTATTTTCTTTTTCTACCAACATATCTTCAGTTTGGATAAATAGCACTGTGAAGGCAACCGATGACTGATGCGATGTAAAACAGCACACAAATTAAACCCTCTTGTTGACAATTGTAGTATAGATGCAAGTAGAGATCGTTCTGGACCGGGGATTAGGAGAGATTGCTAATCTACTCTAAACTGACTTAAAAATACAAAAACAAACTTAAAAACACTTAACACGACTCACAAGACTCAAAACAAACTTAAAAGACTCAAAACAGCTTAAAACAACCAAATTGACTCAAACTAGACACTAGGGACTGATTTGGACGAAAATAAACTCAAATGACTAACTAGACACAAATCTAAACAGATTCTAACTAAACTAACTCAACTTAAAGATTGGGGGTTTGGTTTCTACGAAAATTGAATCTAAAACTAAGTAACTTGCAGATTCTAAACAAAGACATAAAACTAAGGTGATTCAATGGATGATGGGCTAGCTAGAGGGTTCTTCTCCACACATGACATACATGCAATACAAAATTGATTTCCAGTTACGATTTCTATAAACCATGAAACTCAACACTCCAGATTAATTAGGTACGCTTAAATTAACCTTCAAGTTCTCCTTAAGTTATTGAATTGGATGGGAATGCGCATACAACAATTCAAAACATTCTCTAAAAGCCCCCTACGTGAACAACACAATAAAGATACAATTAGAGATCATTAAACTTCATGAGAACTATAAGCATTGACGAGGCATTCGTAACTATGATGAGCATGATACTTCTGCCAAGAATTCACTTAACACGATTGTGACTAGCAACCTCCACTACACATGAATATAAGTTCATAACAAATAGGTGAAATTCCCTTATATTCTAGCATCACATTCATGCATGCAAACTAAGTGTCGACCCTCAATCAACATACAATAATAAGTTATCAATCAAACAGTTAAGCAAATTGAATTCACAATTTATGAAATCACAACTGATGGTAATCAATTCATATTGCAAGTATGTTCATGGCTTTGAATTTCCCCCTAGCCAAAACGAGTTTAGCCTCTCATGTTCACAGCAAAACAAAGAGAAATTAAATTAAACATTGAAAACAAAGATAGATTACACCTAAAAACGTTCCAGAAATCCAACTTGAATGGCAAGCACGTCCAAGGGGTCTCCTTCTTCTTCCTTGGTAAAGCTGCGGCACAAGGGTTATGGTGTGTAGAATGGGTGGTGATGGGTGGTAGAGGATGGATAGGTAGATAGGTGGATGGAAGGTGGATTTTCGGCAGAAAGTGTGTAGAGAATTTAAATGGTGCGGCAAGCTTTATTTAAAGGGCTAGGGTACTCAGAAAATAATAGGAAAGGTTTATAACTTAGCTAATTTGTCCTACAAGGAGTAAAAGTCAAAAATTAAAGAGAAAAGGAAAGGATAGGTGCGGCAAGATCTTTAGAGAAAGGGAAAGTGGTTTATGGCAGAAAATGGGAAAGGGAATGTGATTTTGGTTCAGAAATTAGGCAAGGAGAGGATCCCTTGTGCGGCAAGGTTGTGGAGAAAAGGGAATGTAGGTTTAGGCTTCTAGAACAACCAATTAAGTGTCCTAACATATTTTGGAATCCTTTTGTGGCTGGAACATAGGTGAGGAAGGATTAGGAAACTTCCAAGCCAAGAATAGAAACTTTCAAGAATGGAAACCTCCAAGAATAGAAACTTCCAATTTTAGAAACTTTGGCTTCCAATTTTGAACTCTTCATTCTTCAATTGTCTTGAATCCAATGATGTGAAATTAAATTGCACTCAAACTTAAATCTTATCAATGTAGTATATGTAAGTAGGGATCGTTCTAGCCAGGGATTAGAAGGGATGCTAATCTACGCAAATCTGACTCAAAAACACAAAACTAAACTTAAAAACACTTAACTAGACTCTAAAGACTCAAAACAACTTAAAACAGCATAAAACTAACAAGTAGACTCAAAACAGACTCTTGGGAGTTATTTGGACGAATTCTAACTTTAACTTGACTCAAATGCTAAAAGACACAAAATTAGACAGATTCTAACCTAAAGACACGACCAAGTGAAGGGGGATTGGTTTTGGACGAATTTAAAGTAAAAACAAACTGATTAAGACACTAAACAAAGGTTGGTACGAATTTGGGTGAATGGCTAGCTAGAGGGTCCTTCTCCACACATGACACATATGCAACACAAGTCGATTTCCAGTTATTCTTTCTATAAACCTTGAACCTCAATGCCCCGAGTTAACTATGACAGCACTGCTTTAACTCTCAAATTTTCTAAATTCATTGAATTGGATAGGATACGCATCGTCAACCCAAATTATTCTCCAATAGTTCTCTACATGAAAAGCATAATAGAAATGCAATCAAAGATCATTAAACTCCGTGAAAATCATAAGCATTGACAAGGCATTCATGACTATGAAAAACATGACACTCCTGCCAGGAATTTACTTAATGCGATCGTGACTAGCAACCTCCACTACTTGTAAACATAAGTTTGTAACTATTAGGTGAAACTCCCTTATATTTTAGCATCAAATTCATGCATGCAAACTAAGTATGCATCCTCAATCAACACACACAAATAAGTTTTAAATCAAACAATTAAGCAAATTGCATTCACGATTTATGAAATAATAACTGAATGTAATCAATTCATATCACATATATGTTCATGTCTTTGAATTCTCCCCTAGCTAAAAAGAGGTTTAGTTCCTCATGTTTGCAATTAAACAAAGATAACTTAAATCAAACATTGAAAACAAAGGATAGAATACACCTAGAAACGCTCCAACGATCCAACGTCTTGAATGGCAAGCACGACTCCAGATGGCTCATTCATTCTCCTTCCTTGCAAAGCTGCAACACAATGAGTGTGTGGTGGATGGATGTAGGTGAGTTATGGTAGAGGGTGGTGGTCTGAATGGTGCAGCAAAAGAGTGTATTTATAGGCCTAGGGATTACTTGGCCTAGGTTGTCAAGGAAAAGGATTTAGGACTCCAAACCAATAAGGAAAATACCATCCAGAAAGGTTGCGGCGCCAGATTTTTAGGGCTTCTAGAAATGAGTGTTGTGGCATGTTTCTAGAAGTAAAATGCCTTCTAAAAACAGGTTTTAGGTGTCCTAATATGAAAAGGAGTCCCCCTTGTAGCTAGAATTAAGGTAGGATAAGATTAGGATATGATAAGATAAGATAAGGTAAGATAAGGTTAGTTTGGATAAGATAAGGTTGGATAAGGTTTTGGATAATTATCCTTCTTTGTAGCTGATTCCTTATCTTCAATGTCTTGAATTAATTTCTCCAACTCTTTTGCACATTACTAGCCTCTCTTGAACTTCAAATTCGTCCATCCATCTTGCTCTACTTGTGTTATCCATTCCAAGCCCAAAACTGCTCTAAAATGCTCCAAATTGCACTTTCTTGCCACTTTTGTCATTTGAACCTGAAAACACACGAAAATAGCTTAAAACACTATAATAAGCAATAACTAACTAAGTAAATGCAAGGAAACAAGCTAACAAAGTCGCATAAATATGCTCCTATCATCCAATTCTTTACATCTTCATTCAATCATAAGCTCATTTGATCTTCAATTTCGTCCATCCACTTAGCTCCAAGCATGTGCAATCCATTTAGTGCCCAAAACTGATCCAAAATGCACTTTCTTGCCTACTTTGCACTGTAGACCTACAAACACACGAAAAATAGCTTAAAATACTAAAATAACTAAGAACTAACAACCTAAATGCAAGGAAACAAGCTAACTAAGTCGCATAAATATGCTCTTATCAATAACACATTCAGTTTGGATAAACAGCATTGTTGCCGTAGAATCAGCCGACCGCGGAGCACCTTCAGTTTGGATAAATAGCACTGCGTCTAGGCCGACTAGTTATCTATCTAAGTCTCAGTCGAGAATGATTTTCAAGTCCTTATTGGCAGATGTCATCTCATTAGCCTTCTCGGTGAAATGAGGTATTACAGGTTACTGGGCTCGGCACATTGAACGCCGAGTTGTTTTATGATTGGATATTCACAAGTAAGTTTTAAAGTTAGGCATTCTGACGGCCGAACCACGTTTACCATCAAGACGTACATCTCTTTTGAGTACTTATGTCTGTATAGTTTGGTGCAAGTTCGGCGTGCTTATACTCTTACGAATACAATCACCGTGATCGAACCCAGCGCCGACGATCCGTGAACTTCAAGACTAGCAGCCTTATCTTCAAGCTCTAGAACCCGAAGGCCGAGACGTGTTCCTTCCTCGGCCACAGTCGCAAGATCGAGAAGTCAGCAGCGCGCCCAATGCGACATCAGCATATTCTACTCCACGACCGAGCTCGGCTATCGAGTTGGCACGCCCTGCACATAACCGAAGGACGTAGTTAGCTCATTAGTTACTCAGCCTGCTCGCCACGTAGGCTTGGTAGTTTTTAGGGTCAACAGTAAGTTACATAACTTTTATAATAAAAATTAGTAATTGATTTAGGGTTTTAATACTTACACTCTTATTAAACTTCTAATTAATTTTCAATTCAAACATTGCCAAAATATAAAAAACAAAATTATAATAAGTTTGTACTCATTAAATTAATTTTTCAATTTTTTAATCTTATATGTACCCATTCTTAAATATATCAATTTGTTATATGAAAAATGTACCTTTTTTTAATATAAAATGTACCCATTTTTTTTATATAAAATTCATTCAATCTTTTCTCTAATCCATTTTGTAAACTTATATGGGTACAATCTATTTTGTTGACTTGAGAAAGTATCCATGTCAAGTTTAATAAAAGAAATTTAAAAATGTTATTAAGCCTAATATCAATTTTTTTTTTTTTTTTTTTTTTGTGTTTTTAAAGAATGTATCCATGTTTTGGTACAATAATTTTTTGGTTAGTTTTGATGAATGTACCCATGTATATATATACACACACAATATATTGCAGAGTTTCATCTTTAATATTTTTCATCCCATAAGTTATGGGTTTTATTTAAAATCTCATTGTATAAATAACTATGAATTTCATTTTTAATTTAGACATATAATAACCTACATAGAAATACATTATTACATTAATGTCAGGGACTTCAATCAAAAACTAAAAACCACAAAAGTTTCAGTCAAAGAACATTGGTAATTAAAGACCGCATCCAAAGTGTCTCAATAAAAAATTGCATCGTAGTTCCTGTTATGTTAATTCAGACGCTACGATCTCAAATTGTGCTTCTTGCTACATGCATCAACTATGACATAAATTCAAATATTGCTAGTAAAATGGATGAAACAACAAACTGTATTGTGTATATCTTTTGAACGTAGGATGTAAGTACTACACCTTCCCGACTTTGCGAAATTGCACCGTTATACATGCATCACATGAATTAAGCCGAGACGATTAAAGATTAACAGACGAATGTATACAGGTTTGTATACATGCATCACATGATGTAAGTACTTGGGAAACTCTCGCAGTACCCAAAATTAAGCCGAGACGATTAAAGATTAACAAACGAATGTATACAGGTTTGTTCAGTTTCCGCGTGACCCCCATCCGGATTTCAAAAGAGCGGCATGTAGCAGTTCATTCCAAGCATCTGGAACTCCAGACAAGCACCAATGGCTGCAATCCTGGGACCCCTCAGCTGTAATTCGTTCTTCTACTGTCTTGTATTTCATTCTGTAAATGGAAGGGTGCCCGTCTTTTCTATAATCGGTAAGCCTTCTTATGTTTAGATATACCACCGGAGTTTTCAGTTCTTCAATTACATGCTCTAGAGCTCTCATCTTTGAAGGGTAATTCCCTAATTAAGTTTCGTTAAAGATTGGCTCCGTTTCTTTGTGGCACTGTCCACCCGAATTCCATTGCCCTCCGCTGCAACCAAATCAAACAGTTTCATTCAAGTTTATACAACTATAAACATCCTAAAGGACCAAAACTGGATTCCCGAATTCCATTGCCCTCCGCTGCAACCAAATCAAACAGTTTCATTGAAGTCTATACAACTATAAACATCCTAAAAGGACCAAAACTGGATTCCTCCAACAACACATCAAAGTTTGAGATCAATAGACAGGTGAGTCAAAGTAACAGAAAACATCGTCCTATACCTGAAATGGGTAACTGAATATCCTCTAAAGAAAACCTGTGTCCGGTTGACATCAATGTTCTTGTCAACCCATCGGGCCCAAGTGGTGAGAGCCCTCTTGTATGCTTCGAGAACCTTGAGTCTTGGATGCACATAGTTTCCTTCTTGGTAATAGTCCTCTCTGTAAGACCACCAAATGCAAAAATCAAATAATCTAGTCAAGTGACTTAATAGTTTGATTGGTAGCACACTGCAATTACATTTTACTTCTGTCAAAAGATTTTCATGGGGAAAGCATCAAAAGAATTTAACAAAGGAAATAACAGCACGCACCCACGATAAGTCTTCTCATGTGTCCACCAATGTCCAGTGTTAAAAACTATGACATCCGCATCATCATACATTGAAGTTGTCTGGTCCATCAAATCCAATCTTAATGTCTCAAACGTACCATTTTGACCCGTGAATGATGATTCCCTAACAAGGAATGGAGAAGCAACAAAATCCACTGAACAATTATAATCCTGCAAGTGTGGGAATTAGAGATTTTCATTCCGAATACTGATTCTTCGCTTAAGAACATACGAAGATGTGTGACACTTGCCTCAAATCTGAATGCATAAAAGCCCTTCTTTTTAAATTCCCTCTTCCCAGAAATCTCATGAACTCTTTTCTTGTTTCGAATGCTGTGGCGAAGAATACAAACCAGAGATTCCCACATGTTCCTATTCAGTGAATCCCCCACAAAAACCTACCGTTTTCCCCTCAACCTCACCAGAAAATCAGTGGCATTCAGACTGAGGATCACATGAGTAATAAACAAAGCTATGAGAAGAAGAGTTACATGGCAGGACATCAACGACCGCTACATAAAAATGTTAGAGCACTTTTATTGTTGAAGAGTCGATATCCTGAACTACTCTAAACTACGGGTAAGGGGACTTAGGTGCAAGGGTGGCGTGCACACTGCCCCAACCAACGGACTTAACTCACACATTCAATATTAGACAACTTCTTTAAACGTAGTCTAGAATCCAATCATGTTCAACCAATATTAACATGCATGATTAGATCCTGCCCATCAACAATTTTTTTTATTACCAGGGACAACCTTTTCATTCAGAAATTAAATGAGCAATTGTGTAATTCATTAAATTAAAGTTTTTTTTTTTTTTTTAAACTCAAAAACACAAAATTCATCAAGAAATTGAAGATGGATTTTACCTTGGAATGTGACATTCATTTGGCTGCCATTTCCATTTTATAAAAGCATTGTCTGGCCTCCCATTGAGGTGACAATTAAAATCCCTATCAATGTATGGGCAAGAACCTCCAGGATAATATGGCTTTGAATCATCTCTAACCCACCTACCATAAAATATAGGGTTTTTATCACAAATGATCCCTGATATTGATCAAACACATCATTTTGGTCCCTGACATTGAAAATCAATAGAAATGGTCCCTGAGATTGATCAAACACATTACAAATGGTCCTTCCGTTAAAAACTCTTTGGACAATTTTCAAAGCTTCGTAACTCAATCGTTTCTTAACCAAATTCGACCCATAATATATCAAAATGAAGATAGGAAAGTGTAGAACAAGATTATACCATTTTTAAGCCCAATGGTTTCCAGAGATGGGCAGAAAATAGTCTCAAATGTGACTGGTCCGCGGAAAAACTGGAAAACTCGCCGGAAACTGGGTAAACTTTAAACGTTCATAACTTCTTCAATAATCAACGAAATCGAGTGATTTAAAAACGAAAATCATACTTCTCGACGAGAAGAAGAGAATGGTATCTTTCTTGAAGGCTAACTCGCCGTAGTTTGGCCGGAAAATGGCTCGAAATTGGATAACCATTTTCGAGTTAGCCAATTTCGAGCCGTTTTCCGGCCAAACTACTGCAAGTTAGCCATCAAGAAAGATACCATTCTCTTCGTATCATCGAGAAGTATGATTTTGGTTTTGAATCACTCAATTTCGTTGATTATTGAAGACGTTATGAACGTTTAAAATTTACCCAGTTTCCGACGAGTTTTCCAGTTTTTCCGCAGACCAGTCACATTTGAGGCTATTTTCTGCCCATCTCCGGAAACCGTTGGGCTTAAAAATGGTATAATCTTGTTCTACACTTTCCTATCTTCATTTTGATATATTATGGGTCGAATTTGATTAAGAAACGATTGAGTTACGAAGCTTTGAAAATTGCCCAAAGAGTTTTTAACGGAATGACCATTTGTGATGTGTTTAATCAATCTCAGGGACCATTTCTATTGATTTTCAATGTCAGGGACCAAAATAATGTGTTTGATCAATACGAGGGATCATTTGTAATAGAAACCTAAAATATATCACATTGCTGATACAAATCAGTCTGCATTTTCACCATCTGAGAATCATACTCGACCATTCTTGCAATCGAATTTTCTCGATGAGCCGCATTCCAAGCCCTTTTCTTCATCACAAATTTCCCAACATTACCATCCACATTACTAGAATTCCTTGAAAAACTACCATCAACTGCCTTCTCTGCAAGCACATCTTCTTTCCCAGAGAAGCTAAAATTCCCAATAACCCTCCCTTCCTTATCATGCAAGCTTCCATTTTCCAAAACTTCAGAGGAGTTTCCCAAATGGGCAATCCCCAAGCCATTTCCTCCCTCACTTGAATTCAAAAAGTTACCGTTTTCAGCAATTACTGACTCGTTTACGCTGTTTTTCTGCTTACCCATTTCCCCTTCAACCCCGAAGCTCTCATCTTTACCCTCGTCTGTAAAATTTCCCAAATGAGTCTCCCCCAAAAGAGTAAAATTCTGCTTCCCAGCAACCGTTGACTCATTTGCTTCATGTGTTTTGTCGACAAAATCCTGCATTTCTGAACTGCTTGAAAAGGAGAAAGGCCATGAAACAGAAGAAGAATTCAAATTGTGAAACACTTGAATCGAAGTCTCCACTGCAGGACTCTTCAAGAAGTTGGTAAAAAACGGCCAACCCAGTACAATTACTGAAACTCCAATTCCCAAAACAAACCCAGAAGTTACCTTTCTTCTGGGTGAAAAAAACTGCTCTGCAAATGCAGGCTTCTTCCAAACCATGGCTGAAAGACAATGCAGAGGATTTACAGCAAATACGAGTGAAATGTGAATTTCATTTGCATGATCAGGAGAGGAGATAACAATCAAGATGAAGCGTGGAATGGCAGCCCTTCATATATGAAATCATGGAAAAAAGAAATAAAAAATTAAATTAAAGAAAAAGTTATGGGAGCGGTGCGTGTGCCGCAGAGAAGCAGAGTGCTGGAACCAAAAAGGCTTCTTCTGCTCTTTGGCGTGGAGGGAGAGAGCGACGCTGAGACAAAGACAATTACAAAGATACCCGTCCACATCTAGTTTCATGTACATAAATACCCTTAATACTGTTTTAATTTACACCCTAACCCTGGGATGTATCGCATAAGTAGTGGACATATTAGTCATTTAGGAAAGGGTTTCGGCGTAAATAAACGCATCGTTAATGGTTCGAAGCGGAGGGGCAGCTTTGTCAGTGGATTTTTAAAATTTTGAGTTTTCTTGCAGTAACTGCCGAGACGACACAAATACGATTTAGTTTCGCGCCGACACATACGAGGACACGTGGCCTTGTTCTGAGGCCCATAACATAACGTGCGGACATTGATGGTTGCCTGCCGATCACTCTATCTATGCGTTGAGATTTTGACGCGTGGTGGTGCCCGATGGAAGCTGTGAGTCGGCGACTATGATGTCTTCCAGGTGGCAGGAGCACGCAACACGCGAAGTACAGAAACCAGCTTTGTCTGCACGGGTTGCAATCACTCCAAGTCTCCGGAAAGAGATCATTTCTGGATTCATTCCACCTAATTCTCTTTATCAAGCAATTCGGATCCTTAAAATTTGATCAAACGGTTAAAATTATTATAACTTTTAAAGTGAGCCCGTGTTTTTAGCCTTTGGATCAATTTCAAAGGCCCGGATTGTTTGATAAGGAGGATTAGGTGAAAGGGATCTAAAGATGATCCCTTTCCCAAGTTTCCAACGTTAATCGTGTTCGTTAAATAACGTATTTAATATTTGTTTTTTTAGTTAAGGAGAACGTCAAGAAGTAATGGAGGCAGTTTAATGAAATTCGCGTTTGGTGGGCTGGATAAAATTGAGTCCTAATTGTAGGAGGAAATTGTCGGAGACATACAAGACAGGACTTACTCATGTGAGTTTATAACCTATCATATTCAACTAACATTTTGACATAACGAACAATGAATTGGACTGATCACAACCTATTCCAACTAGCCTACCAAACAGGAGTTGCATCCTTTTCTACATTCCAATGGTTCAAAATTTTGTATTATCATGTAAAAAAATTAAAAACCGCAAACATTGCATCAAGGATATAAAGACACTAACACATAAAGGTGTTCGGACCCCAAAAGAAGCAACAATTGAAAAGTTGTTTTAACATCCCAGGCACTTGAGCCTGCCATATGAATCTCAGATCTTAAGAAAACTAGAACAAAAGCAACCACATACAAATTTCTCTGACAAAAAGCTCAATCAACTCAAATGATTTTCCAACAAAGAAAAAGAAAAAGAAAAAGCAGCTTTTACATGGAATTCTCTCATTTTTACAGATGAATACATGCATTCAACAGCTATCAACAATCACATATTTCTGATATTTCAAACTTAAATTAACTTTATGAAGAGGAAGGTATACATGGAAAAAGAAATGAAAAATAGTTGTCATCTAGGACCAGAAAGCTCCATAGCTTCTACCACAAGCGAAGATTCTTCTATAAAATCTGAATATCTTTGACGTGGGTGTTCACACGACCGGAACCTTGGTGTCTCGACCTTCTGCGACGCCTCCCATTTCTCGGCTAAGCCATCACCTTCCAACATCTTTAATACTTCCGACATTTTTGGTCGGTACAGAGGATTAAATTGAGTACATAACAAGGCAACCTGAACCATTTCTTCCAGCTCAACCCTGTCGATTTTGCCCTTCAGATCCTTATCCACCATGAGATTTAGCTTTCCCTCCTGATGGAGTTTCTTCACCTGCATTTTTGTTACACAGCCATCAGCAGAGAAAAAACCAACTCAGCGTTATTGCGATTGTGCAAGTAACATATTTATATTTCATGTAACAAATCGAGTTTCTTAACACTTCTAGCAACGCTCTAAGGATCACATGTATGTAACATCGGGACAGATACAGGAGGGAAAGCCAACAGCCATGTGTTAATGGGTGGTTTGAAAGTTCCACACCACGCTGTTGCCGTAATCCAATTTAGGTATTTTCAACTTCTTTAACTTACATTGAGATAATTTTATTTGATACATGCAATTAGTTACATGCTTACATCTGTGCATGCGTGAGAGAGGGAGAGAGAGCGTACCCAATCAAGCATTACACCCTTCTGGTTTGCAACTCGTCCAAAGTCCAAGGCCTTTTGACCTGTGATTAGCTCCAGAAGCAATATCCCAAACCCAAACACGTCAGTCTTATCTGATGACTGACCCGTTGACAAGTATTCCGGAGCGATGTGGCCAACAGTGCCGCGCACAGCGGTGGTCACATGAGATTCTCTGTGATCCAAAAGCTTTGCCAACCCAAAATCTCCAACAACTGCCTCGAAGTCTTCATCAAGCAAAATGTTGGCTGCTTTAACATCACGGTGAATAATTCTGGGGTCACACTGCTCATGCAAATAAACCAACCCCCTTGCTGTACCTAAGGCTATTCTCTTTCGCCTTGCCCAGTCTAGTGCTGGTCGACCATGTATATGATCTGAGGAAAAAATACAGAATGTAAAAAAAGGAAGTTAGTGTCGTATTGAACAGATAACAAGGAAGACAAATGGTTGCCATCAGTGAAATGCAGGAAGAGTAATAAAGGGATTTAATTTAGTTGAATCATAATCACCGTATTTGTATAATAAGGTAATTTGATTTATATCATTTGGCATGCAAAAGTGCATGGTACTGGGCGTTGGACTAGAGAAGAGATTATAGGAAGCTAGGTTCTGATTAGAGGGTGACAATAACAGCAAGCAGAAATAAAACAAAATGCTAACCTCTTAATCGAGAGGCTACACTTCCATTAGGCATAAAAGGGTAAACAAGAAGTCTTTCGTTCTCAGTTGAGCAGAACCCACAAAGCCTCAGAAGATTTCGATGGACAGCCAAACTAATCATCTCAACTTCTGTCTGAAATTGGATTTCACCACCAGCAGTGTTGTAGTCCTTTAGCCTTTTAACTGCAACCAGAGTCCCGTCATTCAAGCTTCCTTTGTATACAATCCCAAAACCGCCCCTACCTAGGATGTTCTTCGAGTTGAAATGGTCTGTTGCTGCCCATAGCTCCTTAAATGTATACCTCCTCAAATGCCCCAAGCAAACTTCTGGGTCATATTGGTCTGCTGCACAACCCACCAATAAAGAATACAGGGATTATCATAGGTCGGGAGAAAGAGTATCACTGGTTGCACGAAAACATATCCAGGAAACGGTTTAAGAACAATTTAAATCCTAAGGTTTCGCCAGAAAAGAAGGTTGAACGACTTAAATGGTTTCCAAAGATTTTACCTAATTAAACAAAGAGAGTGGTAAAGTCACTACACGTTGTTAGCTGTCCCCAACTTATTATTATCTCCTATTACCATCCTGTGCTAACAATATTTATAAGAATAAGTTGACTCGTGTGCTTTCTACATACAAAACCTTTTTTGTTGTGTTTTGGATAGAAGAAATTAAATACATGGAACGAGTCTTTGGATTTGGAATTTTTTTTAACTATTCATTTTTAATGAATAAAGTTAGCACATTTTACAAAAATATCAGACACTGAAATCTGAAAGATTACTGATTGAAACATTCAAACACTCAGACTTGCACCATTACTAATTAATTTCAACAGTGTCGCCCTTAAGGTAACTAATATCACGACGAATCGAAATCATACCTCCTAAGATACAAGCACCCCTATCAATCTGTTATACTATCTGAGATACTAGCATTGAGATCTAGAAAAGTAGGAAAATTATATATAAGAAACTTACCATTGACATCGAAGAATATCTGCTGGTTGTGTCTGTATCGCAGCCAAACAAGTAACCCAATAATTATTATGACAACAAAGACAGCACTGAAGCTTGCACCAAGGACAATAGTCATGTGGCGGCGTTTTGTTCCAGAGTCTGATTCTAAGAAAGCCAAATTCATGAATGCATACTGTCACCAGTGTCACAAGGAAGACTATAGGAAGGAACAGAAAAAACAACGTGCATATATACCTTTTAGAGCATCAGGTGGGAAGGATAGTGGCTCTGGAAAAACAGCAGAACAGTTCGCAGCCTTTACGCCACAAATTAAAGGGTTTCCAACAATTCTGAAGTGAAAAGAAAAACAAAATAGGGCTGAGAAAGGAACCAAAGTATACGAGGAACTAAGCATTAGTGGACCAAATGATATAGCTCACTTGAAAGTTCGTGCGGATATCTTTGGCAAGGAACCACTCAAATTGTTGAAAGAAAGGTCCCTACACAAATGTTCATTGAAATTATTAACAAACAAATCTCTACTTATAGGTTTTCCCATTTATACTGCATGGGAAAGTAGAACACACAAAAGAAGGGGGAAAAGACATACACAAGAGTGAGACCAACTGCGGACAGAGACTCGGGGAAGGGTCCTGTAAGGCTGTTGTTGTTTAACCGCCTGTCTTGCTCAAAAAACAAGAGAAAAGGTGTAGGCATTAGCTAAATTTGAGTGGTTATCGAATCTCAGAATGTTTAAAAGAAGAAATAACATGATTTTGAAACTTACAAATAATTCAGGTTCTTTAGGTTGCCCAAAGAATCTGGTATGTCACCATTGAAATTATTGTTGGATAGATCAAGTGTCTGAAGCTTCACCAAATTTCCAATTGAAGCGGGAATTGGACCCGAAATCGCATTGTTTTGAAGCAAACTGCAATAGTAAGACAGCCACATTTGTTCAAATCAAAAAACTTTTGTATCACAATATCAATTCATATCCAAATTTCACAAGAACAAATAAAAAACGACATAAAGGAGGTGCAAACTTACACAGATTGCAAGTTACTGAGGTTTCCAATCGCCGGAGATAAGATACCGGACAAGGTCTGGCTAGGCAATCCCCTAACAACAAAAGAAGAATCACTTACTGAGAAAAGAATTCATCAAATAGGCAAATAGTAAAAATACTCTGAATTTTTTTTTTTTTTCTAGCCATAATTATCCAGAAGAACTTACAGAGCAGATACATAGCCATCAGGAGTACAAGTAACCATCCTCCAGCTGCAGGGATCTACAGAGTTACTATCCCAGTTCTCCAAAACATTATGCGGGTCAATCAGATCGCTTTTAATGGCCGCCAATGCTTCAACTGTGAATATTTCAGAAAAAACAAAAAAACAAGATAAAAGCGTTATTTTCTGCAGGAATTTTCTTTTTCATTTTCTTGCTAAGAAAAATAATAGCAAAATCTAGGCTGCACCCAATTGAGACACTGCAATGGGAGCATTAACTGAACAAATTGAGGGAGAAAAAAAAAAAAGGTATATTCCTCCAAAAATAAAATTTAGTCAAATGTATAGAACTTCACTGTTCACCAAACATTCCTTCATCTGTCGTAAATTTTTCAAAAAAATTAAGATAAAAATCCAAACTTTATGTTGCAATTCTAATGAGCAGTTCATTCTCTTCTCTGAAAATTTGAAGATATAGAAAATAACAGTATCCCAAAGAGAAATTAAATTAACCTTCATAATTTACACCAGTAGGAGAAAGAGTTGCGGAAGATGCCTCAGCCAATGCCAAAACAAGTAAACCCAATTTGCACAACATGAAATTACTTCTTCCCATGTAGTCTTTTTCTATCTTCATTCAACTTTCTTTGTGCAACCAGAGCAAAGAAGCAGCTTTTATTCAAAAGCACCACAACCAGCAAAACCACTAGCCATTATCCAATTGCCTTATCCAGAATAAGTAGCAGTTTCACAATCAGAATCCTAGAAAGCAAACCGAAATGCTCATTCCGGCTCTCACTTCCAGGAAAAGTCGGTGACTTTGTGGATGAAACTTGAAGGAAACAAAAACCCAATTGCCAAAATCACTTTCCCAGAAAGCACTTTGCTTGGAAACAGAGAATTCGAATCAAACTAAGCAGAATGGGCACCGTATGAGCTGAGACAAGCAACAAAAGGGAGATAATTTTCTCGAGAAACAAACAGATACCAAGCCTGAATATAAGGGATCCTAGAGATCTGAAAACAGTGGGTTTGATTTTCTACAAGTCTTGGGCGATCCCCACAAATTCCTTGTGGGTTATGTTGTTGGTTTGTAGGCGAGCTCAGTCCGTCGTCTGTGATTCTTGCAGTACCACTACCACCACCATTATCTTGTTCTACAAGGAGCGAAGGAGTGAGAGTGAAATTCCATTCAAACAGTGAAAAGGTTACTGAAACTCACTCACTCACTCATTCACCCCAGAAAAAACCAAACACGCAAAGGCCAATGCAAAAGGCCAAAGTCGGACACAGATACAGATGCCAACAGAACCCAGCAACTAAAAAAATAAAAATTGCGTCTTTTTAAAAAGAAGGAAAAATTAAAAGGCACTGAAAAAGGGTTATTGATTATTGGGGGAGGGAAACTTGGTAGGGCTGAATGATTGGGGTTGCATTTACACTGAAGTAATTTATGAAGATACATCGGCTCTTACATTATTAAAAATATTAGAAACAAAAGATAAATTTGGGGTCATAAAAAGAGTAAATTGTAGCTGTGGTCTTTTAATTTTAACTTAATTGAAGCACTGATCCCTCAACTAAAAATTCATTACTATTGGTCCCTCAACTTTAATTCAACTAGAGAAATGGTCCCTTAAATTTAACTCAATTGTAGCAATGGTCATTCCAATATAACTCGTTTTGACAAAAATTTTGACATAGTTGACGAAAAGAATCATAATTATACACTTTGATGAGTTGAGGGATCCTAATTGTATAAATGGTCATTCCAACATAGCTTATTTTGACAAAATTTTGACAAAATTGATGAGAAGGACTATAGCTACACATTTTGATAAGTTGAGGGACCAATGGTAATAGATTTTTAGTTGAGGGACCATTGCTTCAATTTGATTAAAGTTGAATGGCCATTCGTATAATTTACTCATCATAAAAATAGGAAAGACATTTTTTCCGGATCTCTTCCATTAAAGTCACCAGATCAAGTTATTTGGACTCTTAAAATTTGATCAATGTCTAAAGTTATTATAAATTTTAAAAAATATTTATATTTATAACCGTTTGATTAAATTTCAAAAATTTGAATCACTTGATCCGGAAATGATCTCTTTCCGTAAAAATAATGAAAAAAGTAGGGAGGTGATTGGACTGAAGGGATGTGTTGAATTGATCAGAGAGAAGAGAACAATGGGATGTCTATGCAAAAGGTGAAAGATTGCAGGTAAGTTTTTGGCAGGTCACGTGCTTGGATTGTCTTGGCCTTTCTTGGCATTCGGCCCTGCCCCAATTTTTTTAAATTACAACGACATAAAAGTAATCGCATTATTCTGTTAAAGTGATTCTGCAGGGCATGGCCCCCATCTCCTGCTAAAATAAGCTATAGATATTTAAGTTATCGTGCACATGTCAACCGATATCAATATACGTTAAAGTAATTTTTCAAGTGAATTGGGAGAGTTTGTTGAATGCTGTAGATGTAATTATCGAGATATATCTAGCAGATATTACATCAAATACTTAGTATACATAAAAAGAACTCATACAAAATATTCAGATGATCCTCGAAAAATATTCACATGTTTATTTCTTAAACTCATATAATGCTAAAAACAACTTGATCCTAATGTACATTCGCTGCTACTTGTAAATGAAAAATATAGTTAATAATAAGAAAAAGAGTTGAACTGCGGTCCAACTCCAATATGAATAATAATATACTACAATGAGATTTCACCTTTTTATAAACTAGTAAAATTGGATAAAGAAAGTTGATGAGCACATGAATGGTTTGGTTTGAATCAGGATCTTCGCCGGATTCATTCCTTAAAGATTCTAAGAATTCGACAATTGTGTTCGTTCATTATATATCGTGCAATCAGAAATTATTTAAAATTTAAAATTTAAAATTTAAAATTCAAATATAAATAGTACCTAACAAAAAACTGACCGCACGATATACGATGAACAGACACGATTACAAAATCTCTAAGGAATGGATCCAGCGAGGATCCTGGTTCGTTTGGTTTGATAGAGCGTCGCGCAGATGCAGGTGATGTGGCGTGGGGTGTGTTTGAATAAGCCGGTTGCGGTGGTGGGTGATGCTCGCGAACCGCGAGGCAAAGGTTTGTAATTTGTATCCTCCTTTTATTCTTCATCGGGTCTCGTGAGAGAATCTCCACAAACAGCCTTGCCCCGCCCACGTGGACAGTTTAAGACTTCTGCTCATGTTATTGTACCAGTTCTTGAAAATTTTCTTAAAATTACCATTTTTTGTGTTGGACTTTTGTTGGACTTAAAATTCACCTTTGATTAAGCCATTTAGTGGATGGAAATATATAAGAAAACAAAGAGAGAACATAAGAAAACCAGGAAGATTCTTGCCGGATTCTTTTTGTGAGGATTATGAGAATCCTTCAATCACATCCGTTCATCATACATTGTGCGGTCAGAAATTATTGTAAATTTTTTTATTTAAAATTGAATATAAACAGTACCTGATAAAAACTGACCGCACGATGTACGATGAACATATGTGATTTGAGGATCCCCGGGATCCTCTCTCATAAGAAAAATGTTAGAACCAAAATTTTGCACCACTGTGAATGGTTGGATTGTGCAAATTTGGCCACCTATAAACAAGAGCAAACAATTGTAAATAACCTAACGTACCGGAATGGTACCGGTCAATGACTTTCCGACGGTCAAATTAGTATAAAGTATTAAAACTGAAATAGTGGGCTAGGGAGCAAAGTATGCGTTATGAAAACGTTAACATTGACTTGTTGGGAGAAAGTCCTTTTAGGATATAAAATTCATATTAAACCAGAAAAATCATAGAGGATATCTAGCATAAGATATTGTTTCTTTTTAGAATTGTGATTACTTGCGGCGCACACCAATCTCTAAATTGTAAGAATCTCCAATAACATGGGAAACCAATATGATCCCCAATTGGATCAGGTTTATGTGCTTTGTGGCAACAAGCATGGTCAATCTCATCGAGGCTTGCGGGCCTCGTCTACCATTCTGAAGCCCAACAAGATGTGGTGCAGTGTTGGTCCGTTTAGACGGCTTAGTCTGATCAAAGGTGTGAAGTCCATGATCGGACTTCTGAAGCATTGTATTCCGATCCACCTTACTCTAGCCCAGAAAAATTTATGTTCTCACAAAAATGATAGACATTGTGTGGACGAGATGGTTATGATTGTGTGCCTCTTTGAGCTCAAATGCATTTTGTTATATTTGGAACACGGCCACATGTAGCTAGTGCTCCATTCAAATAATAACATGTGAAATTATTTCTCTTAGCATGAAACTTTCTGTTTTCATACTTTTTTTCTTTTTTACAAATTAAGCGTTAGTGGATAAAACTGTTAGTTGTCAGAGAAAGAAGGGAATCGGTAGAAATCAGATTTTACACTAGTCTTAACAGAAGCAATTGAATTCCAAAAATGAAGAAGAAAACACAGTAAGAAAGCTATTGAAAATCTAGAGAGAGGAAGTAGAGAGAAGGTAGAAAGATTGTATTAATCGAATGTATTCTCCATACACACAATGAGCTGGAATCAGCCTTTTATACATCTTGTAGCCTAACTAACTTCCTTTCCTTGTAAGCTACATATAACCACCCTAACTAATTCTCAACTGCATTATTGATGACGTGGCAGATTATGTGGCGTTTCTTAATCAATATAGGTCAACATACCCCCTCAATCTCAACTAGGGTAACCTAGTTTGAGATTAAAGCAATGTCGAGTGAAGGTTGGACTGTGCAAACCCTTAGTAAAAATATTAGCTGTCTATTCATCAGTGGGAAGATATTCAACCAACAGATCACCTTGATGCACCCTTTCTCGGACAAAGTGGTAATCCATATCAAGATGTTTTATCCGGGAATGATAGACAGGATTTGCACTAAGTGCAATTGCGGACATATTATCACAATATATTGTAGGTTGAATAGGTAGAACCAATCCCAAGTCTTTTAAAATTAGCCGAATACATGTTACATCAGCTGCAGTATGAACCAGTGCCTTGTATTCTGCTTCTTTAAAGCTTCTAGAGACTGATGTTTGCTTCTTTGATTGCCAAGATATCGGATTTCCTCCAAGATAAACCACATACCTTGTCATTGACTTTCTCATATTCAAATCAGCAGCCCAATCAGCATCAGAAAATGCTGTTAAATCATGGCGAAGTTAGTTGAATATGTGATTCCACAATCTATAGAACCTTGAAGATACCTAATAATTTTTTTGACAGAGATTAGATGTATATCTGTTGGAGCAGTCATGAATTAACATACTGAATTCACAGCATAAGCTATGTATGGGCGTGTGAAAGTGAGATACTGCAGTGAGCCAACCAACCTTCGATACATTGTAGAGTCCTGCAATGGTTTACCTTCATTCATTAGCATCTGATTATGTGGCTTGCATGGAGTATTAGCTGGTTTGCATGACTCAATTCCAGCTTTGTGAATCAAATCTATAACATACTTTGATTGATTCACAAAGATGTCCCCATTCTCTTTGTACTAAATTTGGAGACCCAAGAAATATGTACGTCTGCCCATATCCTTCAAGCCAAACACACCTGCCAAATCTTTAATTACTTGTTGGACTTTAGTGGCATTTGATCCTGTTAACATAATGTCATCCACGTATAGTAACAGAACCACCACATCATTGTCTTCATTTTTCACAAAAAGACTAGTATCAGATGCAGAAGCAACAAATCCCAAAGTTGGTAAATAGCTTGTGAACTTTGAATTCCAAGCTCGATGAGCCTGTTTCAACCTATACAATGATTTGACCAACTTACAAACATAATTGGGTTTGGTTTGATCAGCAAACCCTTGAGGCTGTTTCATATACACATCTTATTGTAACTCACCATGCAGAAATGCATTTTTGATGTCTAACTGCCTCAACTCCCATTTGTGTATTGCTGCTAAGGACAAAATCAATCTCACAATAGTGTGTCTTACAACTGGACTAAAGGTTTCTGAGTAGTCCAGACCTTGTTCTTATGAGAATCCATGACCCACAAGTTGTGCTTTATATCTAGCTACACTCTCATCAGGGTTTTTCTTAATCTTGTAAACCCACTTGCTTCAAATCACCGTTCTGTTTTGTGGAGGAGAAACCAATTCCCATGTTCCCTGAGCTTTTAGTGCATTAAATTCTTCTTGCATGACATTTTGCCATTGAGGAATTGTAGAGGTTTTCCTGAATGTAGAAGGCTTATCCATATTCTTAATTGCAGCAATAAAAGAAAATCCACCAGTAAAGTCATACTCATCATCGATCGTTAATGTTTGTAACTCTGAAAATGAAGCAATGAATCCAGTGTATGATCTCCTTGGAATTGTACCTAACTTCAATCTTGTAACCATAGAATAAATTGGTTGTTCATTAGAGTCAAGCAGATGAGAAGAGACTGAAATATTACCTCTAATTGTGAAGGACTATGGACAGGCAACAGTGTCATTGTACTTTGATTTGAAGGTGATAGAGTAGAGGGAAAAGAACTATTATCATGATTATTGAGATCCTGTGAGTCTTGAGTAGATGAACTGAGATCCTGCAAATTGTCCATTGATCTGTCTTCAACCATTTCAGGATTTATATATGAATCTTCATAAATATGAGGAGCTGTGTGATCTGTCCTCGTACAAGAATAAGACAATTGCACAATAACCGGAGACATTTGTGTAACATGTGGCTTGTTTGAACTAACTGAAGACCCATGCATTTTACTCTTGAATGGATATGTATTCTAATCATGAATGACATGTTTGGACAACACTAGTTTATAACTAGATATATCATAACACACTACCCATTTGTATCCAGCAGCAAAACCTAGAAAAACACACTGTTTAGATCTAGGTTGCAGTTTGTTCTAATTGTATGGCCTCAAGAATGGATAGACTGCAGACCCAATTATTTTCAAAGTATTCAGCATTGGTTCTTGATGAAACAGTAACTAATATGGAGACTTCATTCCCAAAATCTTACATGGCATTCTGTTTATCAGAAATGTAGCATGATTGCAAGCATAATTCCAAAACTATCATGGAATCCCAGCTTCACTAAAAAGTGTAATTGCAGTCTCTACTAGGTGTCTATGCTTTCTCTCAGCAAGACCATTTTGTTGAGGGGTATATAGACATGATATGGAATGTACAATCCCCTTAGTTGCCAAGAATGATTGAAACTTATTGCTCATATACTCAGAACCACCATCTGTTTGTAAGCACTTAATTGTAGTATTAAACTGATTTCTAACAAATGCAAAAAAGTTGATGAAGACTTAGAAAGTATCTGATTTATTTATAAGCAGAAGGATCCATACAAATCTGGAAAATTCATCAATAAAGCTCACATAGTACCTAAATCTTTCTAGAGACTTAGTTGGCACAGGTCCCCATATATCAAAATGTACTTTTTCAAAAATAGAACCAACCCTGGTGTCTTTTACAGAAAAGGGTTGCCTACACATTTTCCCAAAAAAACAAGAAGAACAAACTAAAGGTGATGAATCCTCACTAGGTAGCTGTCCTACATTTCTGAGCATAACATCAAGTACTTCTTCAGATGGGTGTCCTAGTCTCACATGGGTCTCATATAGCTCTCCTCTACTCTGGCCTTGGTACAATATCAGTCATGTTGCCTTGTCATGTATAAAAAACACACTCTCATCACATGTGAACCAGCAACCATTATCTTTACAAAGTTTCTTAACAGATAAGAGGTTAACAGTAATTGTTGGAACATTCATTATATTTTTTAGAAACAGTAAATGGTGTGGAGTTGAAAGTGTGGCAGAACCAACGTGTTTAACAATCAAACATTCCCCAATGGTGATTTTCTCATCACCATTGTATTGCACAGGTTGATTCAAATTGCCAAGACTAGGTGTCATATGGTGTGAAGCACCAGTATCTAACACCCATGTATCAGCAGCATTGAAACCTTGAGCATTCTGACCAAATTCTGTTGCAAACATGTGAGATGGAGCTTGAGCAGAAAATGCAGTGAGAGAAGGAGGTGGAGGTGCACCTTGATAAGCATAATTGTTTATGTACCTACACTCAAGAGCATTGTGCCCTTTCTTCCCACAAATTTGACATATAGTAATCTAATATCCATTTGAATATGAACTATTATCACTTCTATTCAGACAATTTGGAGCAGTATGCCCCCTTCGAGAGCATATTTGACATTCAATCACAGCACCAGATCTGAAACTAGTATTGCCATTCCAAGAATTTCCACTCCAAGAGTTCCTTGAACCAGTATAATTATTGCTCCATCTCTGTTGATTACCTTGATAAGGCCTTGAGTTATTGAATGAACCATATCCCCCATAACTATTCCTGTTATAATTTTGTGAAGAACCATAACCATTTCTGTTATTGTAAAACCTGTTATTGCCTTGATACCCTTGCCCATCAGCAGCTCTAGAAACAATGCTTGAACTAGAACTCTCTCCTTGTGAGTAACCATTAGTTTGATTCCCACTTTTAGACTGATTCCCTTGAACATACATGGCAGCCATGCCATTTGTCAATGTGTTGATTCTTGCTTCTACAGTTAGTTCAGCACCAATCAATTGAGCCATGAAATCTTTCAACGGAATCGATGTTTCCCTTGCTAGAAT
Source organism: Heteromeles arbutifolia (assembly GCA_024362995.1). Lineage (NCBI taxonomy): Eukaryota > Viridiplantae > Streptophyta > Magnoliopsida > Rosales > Rosaceae > Heteromeles > Heteromeles arbutifolia. The sequence continues at coordinate 31,640,790 of JANCRC010000006.1, forward strand.
CACTATTTTGACAACATCAAACTCTGGTGGCAAACCAGACAATGCACCAATCACCAAATCATTATCTGTCACTATTTCCCCTGCAGCAATAAGCTGATCTCGAATTGCTTTCAATTTAAGCAAATATTTGTCTATAGAATCACCACCATTTTGAATCGTATGAAACTCAGTCTTGAGTTGATTTATTCTAGCCCGGGATACAGAAGCATATCTTTCATGTAAGCTTGTCCAGGCTTCATGAGAAGTCTTACAACCAATGACATACTCCATTGCATCATCTGAAAGTGTAGCAATTAACAAACTCAATAGCGCCATATCTTTCTGAACCCAAGATTTATAAGCCTCAGTAATCTCTTTAGTTACTCCAGTGTCAGTATCAATGACAAATTTTGGTGGACAAAGTGACTCACCAGTAAAGAAATCCAAGAAATCATATCCCCTCAAAACTGACCGAAACTAATATTCCCACTTCACAAAATTATCATCTTGCAACTTAACTGTTAGCATTCCAGCAGATTCTCAATTCTCACAGATTTATCAGACATATTGATAGCTAAGCACTTTCAAGAAAGAACAATATACTTCACAAATTCAAGAAACCAACAAATTCAACTCAATATTCTTCACAAATTCACCAACTTTGTGGGTTCAATCTTTTTCAATTACCAACTTCAATGAGAATCATATACACAACAATCTTGGCATCGGCGTTTTTTACAATTCACACACTTCACTATTGTTAAACATTCTTGGCATCGGCCTCAACAATTTTCAATTCATAAAACTTCACAATTCACAAACTTTACTATTGGCAAACATTCTTGGCATCGGTGTCAACAATTTTCAATTCAGAAAACTCATAACTTCAACAATTGACAACACACATAATTCTCATGAACAATTATTCACCCAAAATCAACAATTCTTGGCATCGGCCTTAATCAAATACATCAAAGAACCCAGATACAAACAACCAGAGAAAACATCCAAAATCGCCATAATTCTTCACTGATGCAAAAACACAAACACTTGGTGTGCAGAAGATAAAAGAAGAAAAGTAATCGACCTGATACTGAATCCAGCAAACCTCCAAGAACTTCAACGAACTCGTCAGTGGAAGAGAAAGCACCAAGGATCGTCCGGGCGATTGATACCATCTTAACAAAAGCAATTGAATTCCATAAATGAAGAAGAAAACACAGTAAGAAAGCTATTGAAAATCTAGAGAGAGGAAGTAGAGAGAAGGTAGAAAGATTGTATTAATCGAATGTATTCTCCATACACACAATGAGCTGGAATCAGCTTTTTATACATCTTGTAGCCTAACAAACTTCCTTTCCTTGTAAGCTACATATAACCACCCTAACTAATTCTCAACTGCATTATTGATGATGTGACAGATTACATGGCAGATTATGTGGCGTTTCCTAGTCAATATAGGTCAACAACTATGATGCATAGACATGATTGCTTTTCAAAAAAAAAAAAAAGCAAAAATTAATATTTGAAACTCATGTGCGATCAATGAAATGTTTTAGAAAATGACTTGGATCTATCAGTCAAAATTCATAGGCGATATTTATAAAAATGTGTATTAATTTCAACTTATATTGGTCCCATTTTTTTCTTTCAAAATGTGCAATAATTTCAACTTCAATCAAAGTATAAATAGAAAAGACACGTCCAAGAAATTTATAAATAGAAAGGAATGTGTGTTGCTACTGTTACTTGGTAGAGGTACTCCCAACTAATGTTGGTTTCACTATGGAAGTCTATGCTTTCGGGGCAGAAAGACTCGCAAAGATATTTAATTATTTTTTACAATTTTGTTACTTGATTAAATATCATCACAAATATGCAACAACAATAACATGTAATTTGAGGGACATAACTGCAATACAGGGTTTGATTCAATTAACTATATAAATAACTAATTAAGTTGTATAGTATTATATAGCATGAGGGACTGAGCAGTCTTTTAAGAAAGATATAATAAGCAGATGATGCCGTGAGGTGGTGTTATCTATGGAGTTTATAAAATAAAACCTAGAACAGAACCCAAGAGCATTTTTGTCGCATTGGGAAAACTGAATATTCCCCTAATCTAATCTTTATTATTATTAGTAAAAATATTATTAATGCGAACCACTAATCTAATTATCCTTGTTAATGCAAGAGGAAGGAGATGGATCCCATCCGGATCCAAGTCGTGGGGATCCTAGGGATCCTCACATTCTAGTCGTTTATCGTATATTGTGAGATCAGAAATTATTTTGAATTTATTTAATTAAAATTAAACACAAATAGTACCTAACAAAAATTGGCCGTACGATTTACGATGAACGATCATAATGTGAGGATTCCTAGGATCCTCACAAAGAAGATCCGGAGAGGATCTTGGGACTCCAACAACCAAGCTCTGGACTCCGGAGTCCACACATCGAGCAAATGCAAGGGTATTTTGGTCGCTTTCAGGAAGATGAAATATCCTCACTTTGCCCCCCCCCGGGCTCCAATACTAGCCCTAGGTTCTTGTTTGGATATGCTTTTAAAATTAGTGAAAGCGCTTTTGGTAAAAATATTTTTGGAACCAATCCTTAGTAAAAGTGCAAGTAAATTTTGGAAAAGCACTTAAAGTGCTTCCTAGAAGAAGCACATAACTAGTGTTTCTTGCAGAAATCACTTTAAATGTTTTTGGAACCAAAAAAAAATTTATCTAAAAACACTTTCAGTCATTTTAAAAGAACATCCAAACGAATCTTAAATCGCCCTCCATTTTTTGCAGCGGTGGAGAAGCTTTTATGGGTCGAAGGCAATTCAACTCAATTGCAAGGGCCAAAAAGGGACCGGTGGAGATGCTCTCACTCTTTTAATTTTCATGCCCGCACCTACATTGATCCCACCCTCTCTCTTTAACTCTAGTCTGATTTTCGTACAAGAGAACTTCACCTCCCTAGAAGCGCTAATGTATTATCCAATTTTTAGCTAAAGTTCTTTGATTTAAGACAAATAAAGTAACTACTAAAGTTTTAAGATGTGACTAGTTGTTGTTCGCTTGTATTTTGTCGATCTACATGTTGCTTATATCTATTAATCATTTTATCTTTTTTACTATATGGGTTTAGGACTCGTTTCATTTCATCTTTTTTACTATCTAGGTTTAGGACTTTATGTATTCACCTCAAGTAAAACAAAATTGTCACATAATTGAAATATAGGGTTGTTTTGAAGAAAATGAAACAAAAGAAGTCGGGTGCCTATCTTTATACTAACATAGGGATGTTTTGAAGAAATTGAAACAAAAGAAGTTGGTACCTTTTTTTATACTTCAAAAGCTTGGTATTTTTACCATTTCAACAACAATAATTACTTGGTCTAACGACATACAATCTTCGCTTTGATTAAGAAGTAATTAAGCTATTTCATCGACCAAAATACACACAAAAATTCAAAAGCGGAAGCACTTTAATGACTATTAGATTTACTTTTTAAATCATCATATTTTCTCTGTATTGTTTTGTTTTATCCAACAAAATTCTCAAGCTCATGTCTCCGTAGAGAAATAAAAATATGTAAACTATGTTAATGTATTCGTGTAATGTAAGTCACTTCCGTCAAACTCACATCAGAACTCTTGAGGATGGAGAATATAATAATACTATATGGATATGGTGAGTTTGTCCAACGGCAAATTCGACCAACACCTTACCAATGCATGATTAGGTGGTTCCTTTTGCAACTTTTTCTGCTTTCAAAAGAGAAACAAAAGCACAACTTTGAATTATGACGAAAGTGCCACTTTCACCATCACACTAGCCATATCAGTTCATCAGGTCATTTTCTGCATCATTTTTTATTAATTTGTAATTAGTCAAAGTTTTACTTTGCTGCAATTCCCAACCTAACACTCACTTACTCAACTCAATGATAATAAACATAAATAAAATAAATAATAATACGATCACATCCCAGATAAAAGAAATTAATTGTCTTTGAAGGACTTAACCTATCAAAAGTTTTCAAGAGGAGATTTTCATTTAAAAAAAAATAGAGATTAGTTGTGTGGTTAATACTTTATCAGACTTTAACGATTCGAATCATTTATTTTTAAAGTTGTACCTTATAGATCATCCTTACAAAATATTAACTAAATCAGAATATTCAATGTATCTAATTGAATTCAAAGAAATTGACGAATACTATGTTCTAAGAAATTATTAAAATTTTATCGTAACAATTAAATTAACAAATAATTTCTGATTGTATTAAATTTTTATAAAAATATTTTATTAATCCAGATTTATAAAACAGATCATTCGAATTATTGAAATTCGATGCGAACCTCACAACTCATTCTTATATTTTCAAAAAAAAAAAAGGAAGAAAATGATTCGTCCTGTGAATCACATGTTGGGCTACTGGGGCCCGCTTTGAAGTGATGTGCGGTGGTGGACCAATGGTCGAGACTAAACAAAACTGCCGCACATTCTACATTCTTTGTTTCTTTATTTATTTTTTGATATTTTTTCACAACTACTCTGTGGACGGTGTGACGCAGCACTGATCTAAAATTAACGACGATGGTTGCTCAATCCTACAACCATGACAAGAACTTTCATGACATTTGTACACCGTTACTATGATAGTTTTAAGTTAGATACATCTGTATGATTATCATAGTATGTTGTGTTATAAAAATTAATCTTTCTTATTAAATCGATGGAAAGAATTTTTTATATAATTACTGCCTGGACAATTATACATCCAATTCTTAGTCACTTTAGGAGCAATTGTTCATGGACATTATGGAGAAATCCTTTATGAGGAGATATATTTGTTATGTTTATATATGAAAAAGCTAATTAACGCAAAAAATTTCGACATATTTTATTATGAGAATCCTACTACTTATGATCGTAGGGTTTCTGCACCTGAGAGATCTTTTTGAACAAGAAAAACAATTCATTCTACTAAAAAGGAATAACCAAATGAATACTTGGCTGTATTTATACCTCTCTCGTCTGCCCAATAGCCCATGAATTTTTTAGATTGGGCTGGCAAGCAGGGGGTGGGGAACGTTCTGATATTGAACGCAGTACATTGGAATCCTGAAGCACCAATACGAATGCGAATGATATAATATTAATGTGAACAAAAGTATACACTTATCTTTATAATATTAACGGTAGCATATATTCATACTATACGAGTCGTTCTTGTTATAAGAATTATTACACATGACGTTATATTATTAGTGCATAATGTCGTGACAATATTTTACAAGGAAAACTAATGAAAATGACTTGAAAATTTTGAGTTTTAACGATAAGAACAAAATAAAAGGTAAAGTGAATAGTACCAGGTTTGACTTTTTAGTGTAAAAATGTGGTTTTTCGTTAAAATAAACAGTACCATAGGCTTTTGGTTAAAACTCCTTATTTTACATTCGTAAAAGTTATTCTACACAACCATTTACCTGGTTCATGAAGAATGAGATAGTACCCATCAATCACTACATGCTTGTGACCATGAGTGGGTATTGGGCAGGCTGGGCAGTTGTCACGAAATACTCTCTCTTTTTTACAAGAGGCCCAACTCCTGAAATGGCTTCAGGAATTGAATTTTACAAATAAACTGAGGCCCAAATTAGGAAGCTTTCGCTATTAGAAAGTGGTTATTTAGTCACACCGTCAAATTCTCTTGTAACTAAATGTATATTAGTCACATCTCGTTACTAAATGTTATTTAGTTTCAATGATGTGGTTGTAACTATAACTTAAGTAATGTTATTTAGTTTCAATAATGTGGTCGTGACTATATGTTGTAACTATTTAAGATGTAGTCACAGTAACTTGTTTCTTATAACTAATGTCTGTTACTGACATTTAATTAATCACGATAAGTAACATTTATTACTAATCAGTTATTTAGTTACGTATCAGTGTAACTAAATCTAAAAAGAATACTAATTTAATCACAAGTAGTAATTTAAAAAAGTAAAAATTCCGTATAAATGCCTCTTGATCAATTCATATTATTGTAAAAGAAAAAATTTGAAAAATAAAGTCCAGAACTCATCGAGGAGAAGAAGGTAATGGAGAAAAGAAAATTTGGGCCAATTGAGTATGATGCAGCTGTTCAGTTGGAGAAGGACAAAAAAACAATTGGGCTCTTGTTCGCTTGTCCACTATCACTTATTATGTTTTTATTTCCACTCCCCCAATTCTAATCTTCTACGTATATAAAGGGAGCATATCAAAATAGTGAAACATTCAAAATACTATAAATTGTCTCAGATAAATTTAAAATTACAATTAAATTAAAAGGAGTTAAAATAATCAACAAATATTAATTTTGAAGGAATTTGAAATTTTGAACTTGGAAAAAAAAAAAAACAAAACCCCCACGCTTATTTTCAATTTTTTTAAATAAAACATATATAAATTTAAAAAAAAACTTGAATTTCTTATTTTATTTTTTAAAAAATCATAAAAAAAAACTTTAATTTAACATACAAAAGACCAATTTTCACACTCGTAAGCGTGTCACAAGAAACTAGTAAATTATAAATATCCTTACGCCGTAAGATCACAATTGTTTATTTAGCAGCAGCAGAAATACAACAGTAGTTTATTGAGAACTAAATTGGAAGTTTTTATATGTACGATCCAGCTTAGCATGGTGGATTTCTATTGATTTCAACTTAGCTTGATGGATTTTTTTTATGGCCTTCTCTTGTAAAAACAACTTTCAGTTGATTTGATTAGCTTGATACTATTTCTCTGTCTTTCATTCATGATATTCCTATGTAAATTACTCATGAAAAACACGTGTGAGTGATAAATTTGCTTTTTAGTCATAATGGTTGTTCTGATTAATAGAGCTTTGTTATGGAGGGTAGTTGTTAATAAATTTTTGTCATGAAGATTGTTTGTGACTCAGTATTTATTGGATTTTTTTTTTAATAAGGGCAGTGTTAATAAAAATTCTAGTCATGAAGAGTGGTTGTAGCTAAAAGGATGTTGTGACCAAAAGTTAGGAATTAGTTTAAGTTTCTAGTAACAAGGTGTGTTGTGACCAATATGTTTTTAGCCAGCCAATATGGTTTTTTTGTGACTAAATCAATAGTCATGGGGTTTTTAGTCACAATCTAGTAACAGAGTATTTTCATGACTAATTGTTTTAGTCACAACATTTTGTACTTTTAGCCTGACCTTCGTTGTGACTAAAAGCCTATTTTTCTTTGTAGTATTTATGGGCTAAGATTATCCATAAAGGTCTTTGTTCAAACTAACATTTTTGTTTGTATGGAGTGGGCTTCATCAGATTGTTACATTGGTCCTAAAAATAGATGTAAAGAAAACGAAATTTCCATTTGCATTGGAAAGAAAAAGGATAAGAAAGCTCTTAAAAGTTATAGTCCTAGAGTGCTAATACCTATATATAAACGTTACACATGTATCGTCATTAATCAAACTATTCCACTTTAGTGATGTCATTAATAATATGAATATATATAAGAAGGCTTATGATAACACTTTTTTATCATACAGTGACTTCTTCGGGGCTTGGTAGAAAGATAAATTAGGAGTGATTTTTACACAATTTTTTTAAGATGCTTCTATTTATTTTAGGTCATAAAATTGAATAAATCAAACGGAAATGACGAACATGATTAATGGCTCGTTTGAAAAGTATTTTTTAATGACTAAAACCGTTTTTAAAGAAAATATTTTTGGAACCAATTTTTATTAAAAATGCAAGTTACTCCTAAAAAAAACATTTGAAGTACTTTTTGCAACCTATAAATATTTTCTCACAAAGCTTTCAGTCATTTAAAATCATTTTCCAAATGTGCCCTAAATAAACCAGTGTGAGAAGCTAATAAAAATGTCTATTTATCAATTTTTTTAACAAACAATATTATCTACACTATAGGGGTGTGAGAGTGGCTAAGCCTCATAATGTACTAGCAATAATGTGGCTTGCATTTGCCTTTGGTGAGAATCAAACTTAAGACCCTCACCTACAAGTAAAGAGGAATACCACTAAATTGTAGTACTAAGTGATATGTATTTATCATTTTATAAAAACTCAGTGAAGCAAGCAATGAGATTGGGACCTATGAGAGAGGAAAAAGACCCTGCATGAACGATGGGCCAAGGAAGAATATCTAGATTTATAAAATTAAAAAAATGGAAAATAATTAACCACATGAGAAAGGAATATTTTAGTACATCAGAAAGTTCTTAGGACTTGCTTACTAATCCGTAATCAATATGGAAGAAATAGAATTCAGGATGAATTGAATTGATGAGAAGTTGGAATTGGATTCCTGTTGTAGTTATTTACCAAAGTTTTCTCGTTTTTTTTTTTTTTAAAAAAAAAGAAAAGAAAATTGGTGGCAAGCCACGGTTATCCACCTTTTTCGGAGGTCGGAAAGACTCACAGAGGCATTTCAGCCTCCCCCTGGCAGTGTCGCTTCCACACCAGCAACAGGTTTACCAAAGTTTTCTGGATTAGAGTAAAAATAACATTGATTTTGTATAAGTTGTTTACTAATTTACCAGAATTAGAATATAATCCAATACGATTACTAAAATGCCCTTATCCATAATATATATAATAAAAAAAATTACTTTATTATTATTTATACACAAATTAATAAAAAAATATATTATTATTATTTTTAGTATAGTCTAATTAGCATTTTATTAAAAGAGAAAATAAATAAATAAAAATAAAAGAAACCCTAACCAATCTTATCCTTTTTCTCTTTCGTCAAAAAAAAAAAATCCCATCTTTCTGTTCATAGAAACCCACTCCTTATCGACACCACCGTAACTCTCTCTCTCAATCCATTACATTATGATTTCAAGATTATATGTTTCAAGTTCACGGCGTCTAATGGCAAGTGGATTTGGGTTGGGTTGATGGCCTGGGGTGGTTGCCGTGATGAGTGAAGGAGTGGCACTGGACAAGGGCGCTGGGTAGCAGAGGATGGATCTGCTCTGGTAATGTGATGGGTAGTGTTGGAATTTTAAAGATAAAGTGAGGGTATAATTGGTTGAAAATTTGCATTCCGAATTTCCCATAACATCTGAAATTGGATTACCACATATATTTAAAGAATCTAATTCCTGTTATATAAGAAATTGAATTTCAAAATTTGTATGGATCCCACTGTTTAATAAACACTAGAGTGCTCCGCTTTTTGTGGACCGATTTAATGACGCACTATCACCGCCTAGGTTTTTCTAACATTCGTGTGGTGGCGTTTAAACAATTTTTTGTTTTTTGCCTTTTGTTTTTATTTTGATAAGAAAAAGACACTCATACAGGACAAAACCGCGTGTAAAACCTTTTTTTTTCTTTTTTTTTTGTCTGAACATGTAAAATCAGGCTTAGTACAATTGAAATGTACGGTCTAGGTCACACACAAAGGAAGAGTGCAACCCATATAAGAGTATTTAAGCTACTGATCTCTACACTAGTAATCCATCTGCAAGAAAATTTGCCTCTTTAAAAATTTAATTCCAAGAAACGTTTTGAAAAAAGGCCATCAGACTTTTAACACCCGCGATAATACTTTTGATTCTCCAAAGAACTTAAGACCTCCCTTCAATCGCATCAATTATAACTTTTGAGTCTTCTTTTACGCAAATTATGGAAAGTATATAAAACAACTTCCATTGTTTTTTTATTAGTAGGGTAAGCACTAAGCCACCTTTTTTCTCACTTGAAAGTAACCTTTACAATTATTCGAAACACATGAAAATAAAATTTGAGAACCGTCCAAATCATTTGCTAGCTAGGTTATAAGTTATAACTAGCAATTCACAATTGTATATTTTTGGTGGACACTCAAAACTCACTATGTTACTTATAAGTGAAATGGATAACGTAAACGAGGCGCTAAAATCATTAGTTTTCATAATGCAAAGTATAATATGAATTTGCTGAATTGGAGATGGGAGAAGATAAGTATAGATGGGAATCGATCAATTTGCCTTTTATCTGCCATCTTATCCTTATCCAAAACAAGGATACATGAGTTTGAGGGAGTCATTTCTTAAGGAAAACAAAAGAAGAGAGGGACTAATTTCATGCCATCGATGATTTGAAATTGTAGATCTAAATATTCTCGATGTTGAGTTTTCTAAAAAATGAGGTTCTTTATAAACTCTCTGTTACCTCATAATTTAACGTTAATTCGTGTGCAAACATTATGAAACATTGTGCAAAAAGCATAAAGTGTCAGGAAATCCATAAAATATCGTACTTTGAGAGAATCCCTTGGCATTTCTCTTGAGATATCTTATACCTGCGATCATTTTACTCCGTGATAGATGCACTATGTTCTCAGTCATCTAATACTGCTGGGCAGATATTGGCTCTTGTCAATTCATGCCTACGTTGCCAACTGCTAAACGGGGCCATGGCTGATTGACCATTCATACATATGATAAGGGAATCGATCTATATCATCTCCATTCACAGTCAAGCTAGGCTCCCTCCTGGTTGATATTTCAAAATGTATATATCATGACTGGGCGAGAGTTATGGGATACGAGTACACATTTTCAGTGTCATTCAAGTCATGCTCCATTTCTAATTAATACAACGAGTGGCGTAGTCGAGGCTGAGTTCTTAGCAATTTTTAAACACTGAAGAAGACGCACCCAATTGATAAATATCAATATCTTATGTAGTTTTATAGTGGAATTTTAACTTTCTTCATGATATCCAAGTAGGTTGTCTCTCGTGTAAAGCCCAACGGCCACACGTGCTTCTTGTCAATCAATTCGTGTTGTCCATATGTTTGACTTGGAAATTCACCTCATGGTGAGAGGGCGTGTGAGGATGTGAAAGTAAAAGAGTCTCACATTGGTGAAATTAAGTCATTTGTAAGGACTTATAAAATGTTGGGCTATTTATATTACAATTGATTCTACGGTAGAATTTCAACTTTTTTCCTTAACAAATAATTGATTTTATGGTGAAATTTTAACTTCATTTTTTAACAAATAATGGTATAAATAGATAATAAAAAACAACGTTTTTAATTATAAAATGTGAAAACAATTTCTTAAATTATTTCGTAATTTTAAAAGACGATAGAAGATACGGCACTGCCTCGATTGATTGATTTGTCACAATTATTTGATAAGCTAAATTGAACGAAAGCTCAAAACTAACAACATAGTTGATTTGTTCAAAAAAAAAAACAACATAGTTTAAAAATAAGTACGAAATAGTAAACGATTAATTTTGTCGATCGGCCAATTTTTTCAAACCAATCTCAGCGCTCCAACTTGCAAGGCTTTATGCAAATCCGGCAAACCCACTTTCGAACACGTCACCACCAGCTTCTGCATTCGAGTCGTGTCGTCCACCGCCGCATTCCGTACGCTACCCCAGCTGCACCCACCCTCAGCAAGCTCGCAGAGGATCAGCTCCTCCGGCGACCAAGGGTTATGCAGGCACACCATATGTCCCATGCAGCTCATCCCAATCGACGCCACGCAATCGCTCTCGCCCTTCAGCTTCTCCACCATTGCCTCTGGCATCTCCCCGACCAACTCTTTACACTCAAACGACACGCCGTTCACTTCCCACACTTTCACGCCTTCCAAATTCTCTGCGCTTCCCACCGTGCCCACTAAGATCAAACGGTCGTCAGCGAATCCAATGACGGCGTTAAAAACCGTCTCATCGGGACGCAGATCATACGGTCCAGACCACGTGCTGGAATCCGGGTCGAACGAGCATGTCACACCGGAGCCTTTATCCATCACGTACATTTTTCTGTCGTCGACGGCAACAGAGAGCCAGGTGGAGGCTGCGGAGTCCTCAAGAACAGCGGGTATCGAGTCGCACCTGGTCCACGTCATTGACACGGTGTCGTACATTTCCACCGACAGTGGATCGTCCTCGAAATCACACGTGCCGCCCGCGACGACGATGCGGTGGCCAACCACCCCGGTAATCGGGTCCGTGCGCCATATCAGCGGGGCATCCACCGTGTGCCACGTGTAGTGCAGTGGATCAGTTGAAAAGGCGAATTTAGAGGGAGAAAGCGCGTATAAGAGGGAGTTCGAGGATCGGAGGGTGGAGATGGATCCGATCATCAGCTGAGAGTGGATGTCGATCCAAGCGTGCGAGTCGGGGTCGTAGGCACGTGCGGTGGTGTGGTAGGGAGACCTGGTGGCTTGAGCGAGGACAATGAACCAGGGCTTGATGCTTCGGTGGAAGCGGCGGAGAGAGGAAGAGACGGTGCGGTTCCAGGACTTGGACACATGGCAGGCAGGCACGAGGTGCAGGAGAGGCACGCGGGAGAGTATGGACTCTAAGATGTCTCCGTAAAGTTCGTGAGGTCCTTGCCGGACTTCGATGTGGAAAATTTCTGTCCGAGCTTGGTCTTCAAGCTCCTCAGTCGCCATTGCTAATTTTCTAGAGAGAGAAAGTGTTTGGGTGGGAAAGTCGTGTCGGGATGGCTTACATAGGAATGCTGACTATAAAGAATAAGAACATGGAAATGGAACATGTCGCAACTTATAGACTTTGATTAATTATTTGATTGTTTATTAGGCAATTATTAACCTTTAATTATTTTCTATTTGAATGAACTAATTAATTGATTATTGACTATTGCGTCCGTTGACTTCAAAATTTTACGATTTGATTTGTTGTTGATTTGAGTCGGTTAACCCATTGTTTCCAGTTATGCGTGCGCGCTCCTTTTCTTTTTGAGACAAAATTGTTTAAAATCTAACATTGATTAGAGGGGAGATCCTGCTTATAAGTAATTGGACTATTTTTTATATTGTCAATTAGTTTTATGGTGAAACATTAATTTTCTTCATTATATTGGAGCAGATTGTCCCACGTGTAAAACCAAACGACCACATGCTCTCTACGTCACCTCGTTGTGTTGTCTCTTGAAAATTCACCACACATGAGGGGACGTGTTGAGAATGAATCTCACATTGATGAGAGGAGATACCTTGCATGTGCTTCTAAGTAATTAAGTTAATTCTTATATTGCCAATTGGTTTTATGGTGAAACTTCCTCAACTTTCTTCAAACTCTCATAAGGAATTGACAACGACCAACTAGATGACGCTGTTTGACGACGAGCAACACTAACTCTGATAAGAAATTGACAACGACCAACTAGCGTCGTCGATACTCGGTAATATTTTACACAACACTTTCTTGTATCTGAGAGCAAATCCATCCCTAAAGACTTTGTACCAGCACCTAGCGCATTTATCCACTCAAGTGAACAGTAATAGACCCCAATAAACAGTAATAGACAAAAGCATCTCCACTCCTAACAAAAAATAGCCTAGTCCATTTTATTAAAATATTATTATTATTTATTATAAAATAAGAAATAATAATAATTTTATTTTTAATTTCTGACTATATATAAAAAAAAAATTATTATTTTCTCATATTCCAGACCTCCCTTCCCTTCCATTTCTGCACGCCATCCACCCCTGCACTTCCTGCATCTCCTGCATCTTCACATCTCAACAACTAGCTCCTCTACAGCATCTCCACACCTCCTGTCCTTCAACGTCGTCGATTCGTCCTCCTGCATCTCCACACCTCCGACGTCGTCGCTTCGTCCTCCCGTCGTTCTCCCTCCGTGGTTCCTTCCCTCCCGACATCCTCTCCCGCCTCAACCAGCTCCGCTCCTCAGCCTCCACAACAACTCCCTCTCTGACGTCATATGCCCTCCGACGCCACGCTGACGTCAGATAGGCCGGTCCCAAGGTCTGTCAATTTTAGGCGGGCCTGTGGACTGGCTTGGGCTGGGTGCCAGTCGATTTCACGGGCTGAGTGAATTGACAGGGTGCCAGCCTGGTTTTTTGACTGGGTGCTGGGCTATTCCACCTCCGGTGGAACTGCTCTGATGTACAATAACTTGTCTCTCCTTGGAACATTATTTACCGAAACAAATGATGTGTATAATCAGTGGACCCCAACACTATCTGATGTTGATGAAGAAACACAAGCTAATCCACGCTGTACACGTTGGGGATTGACCAAGAATAGTAATACCTAAGGGGATCGGAGATCGGAGAAGACGATCGGAGATCTTGAAACAGAGTGAAGAAATATATGGCTAGCTAGCTACTGGCATTCTGATCCAAGACATCTTTCACAATAGTATTAGACTGCACAGATTTGATCTTGCATAGTTAATTATGTAGTGCAATCGGTGTAAGGACTATCATACTACAAAGCGTTTCTAGCAGGGGGACGGTTTACAGATTTTCCAAGTCCAGGACGTCGCCAAAAATGATGTCTTAACTTCATTTAAAAAATTCACACGTAAGATTTCAACAAATTTATACTTAAAAGATATTTCAAAGAAGACTCGAAAATATAAATAGTAGCTAGCCATGCATGCACCTTGAACAGAATGTACACCCATGTCCAACTACCGTCTCCAGTACTAAAAAAGAATTAGTTTAACCATTAGACCTAGAGCTAGTTCGTTATAGGATCCTGAATCTAAAATGGGATCCCGAGTCTCAAACCGACCCTTTTTCTGGACGGAAATCCGAATACCGAGCTCGAACTAAAATTTCAATTTTCCCAAATTTCGAGATTCTTAAAATGTTTTCAGTATTTCGAAACAGATCGGAAAACATGACCATAAAAATGGAAACTAAACTCTACAATTCTTATTACCAGTACAGTAGCACCCATCTCTTAACATTTCACCTTATAGTCAAATTTTAAGTTAAAAAGTATGGTTCCCATAAGTTGAAATTAAAAGAAGAGAAAAATAGTAGAAAAGTGTAGACACTGCCCCCAACGTGGACCTGAAACTATATAAACTGGACTCAAACAAGTAACTAAGTCAAAAGACTCAAATATATAACAAGTAACTAAGTCAAAAGGTTCTTACTAGCACCAACAATCTACAATTCTAGTTAAAGCATTTCGGAACAAAAGTAAAACCAGCATCCATTTCTTCTACATCAACAAGTTCAAATCGTTCATACCAATATAGGACTACAAACAGAAGCTTAGCATTAAAATAAATAAATATATATAGTAATATATATTGTTCCGGTTCTGTTTGAAATTCCAAAATCATTGAATAGGCAATACTGAATTTCGTACCAAATGGTTCGGGATCAGTTCGGTATGACATCCCAAAAATTTTGGGAAATTCAATTTGGGATTGAGATTTTCAGGAATTTTTTCTAGCCCTAATTAGATCATCTCCAACCCTTGAGGATAAAGCTTAAAAATTTAAGTTAGAAAATTTTAAACCACAATCCAGAAACTGTTTTTCTCTCCAATGGTTTTTTTTGGTAACTTTTATGAAAATAATATTTAGGTAGATTATCCTAATTTTTTTTTACTATTAGATGTGATCTCGTTTGATCATAGCAATTGCATTATAAGTAAAAAATAAAAAAAGTTTAAAATATAACAGTTTAGTGGGTCAAGAATAATTTAAGCTAACTTAGTTTCTTCGATGAATCTAGCCCAAAGATATTGTTCTGCTTAAGACTTATTTTAGCCCAAATATTAGAGATGGTTTACGAGAGTTTAAAGCTTACATTAAAAGTTTTATCCCATGAATTGAAGATATCTCAGCACTACACAAAAGAAATGCCTTTCCCAGCAAACAAGAATTTTGTCGGCAAAAGTCATATAGGCCGGCGAGTGCCGCCTCAGAAATACCGCCTAACAAAAACTTGCGTAATTTCGCCCACAGCACATCTCTTTCCTGACGAGTGTTTTTCCCTTCTAAGAAGAACTTTTCATGGCGGAGAGAGCTTTCTCTGCGAAATTTACTTTAGCTGTCAGTAAAGATCTTTGTTGCCAAGAATATGCCGGCAAAACTAAATATGACTTTTTCCAGTGAAATTTGGCTTGTCCCGGTGAAAATATTTGTTGAAATTGGCGGAAAGGCAATATTTTTCCTTTTTCGGTACTGAAAGGGAAGGGAAACACTGTTTGAAAGTCCATGAGTATTTTACAACAGAAATATAAGCGTTGGCTAATAGTTATGGCACTCATTTTTTTTCTATATGCACCACAAACTGATAAGTAGTTTACAATTTTATTTGCACTCAAACTAAAGGTGACTTCGAAAAGTCATTATCCATAACACATATACAAAGTCATTTTGTTATTGTTTAATCTGCCACGTACATTTTGCTGTCGTCCACGACGACAGAGAGCCACGTGGAGGCCGCAGAGTCCTTGAGGATAGCGGGCATTGAGTTGCACATGCACCACCTTCGCTCCCTCGTGTCGTAAATTTCGACGGCCAAGGGTTCGTCCTCGTAATCGCAGGTGCCGCCTGCGACGACTATGCGGTGGCCGACCAGGGCGATAATCGGGTCGGTGAGCCAGACGAGAGGGGCGTCCATGTGGTGCCACGTGTGGTGGATGGGATCGGTTGAGAAGGCGAATTTGGAGGGAGAGAGCATGTAGAGGAGTTTGGAGTGAGAGGATCGGAGAGTGGAGATGGATTTGATCGACGGCTGAGAGTGGATGTCGATCCAAGCATGCGAGGCGGGGTCGTAGGCATGTGCGGTGGTGGCGGAGGGAGGAGGAGACGGTGCGGTTCAAAGACTTGGACACGTGGTAGGCAGGGACAAGATGGAGGAGAGGCACGTGGTAGAGTATGGCCTCTAAGATGTCTCCGTAGAGCGGAGCTTCTTGCTGGTCTTCGTTTCTGGCACTACAAAAATAGTGATTATTAGGGGCGGGTATAAGAATTTGTCCCTATTAATCTTTATTAAGGGCACAAATATAGATTTGTCTCTATTAATTGTACTAGAGGCAAAACGATAAACGCCCCTATTAATGTTACTACTTTTAGGGGCGAAAAAAGCCACATCTACAAAATTTAGTTATTAGGGGCGGATAAATGAACCTCTAATATATATATTTTTAACTTATTCAGTTTTTTTAATTTAACAGTTTAAATTAGGAGCATTTATCTTCTTATATTTAATTTTTTTTTCTTAATTATTAATCAAATAAATAAGAAAGTTATCATAACCCTAATTCTAGGATAACCAACACGCACATTCCCCATATTTCTCTCTTGATCTTCTTTCACGACACAAATTCCTCCTCTCCATTTTTCTTGTACGTTCCTTCATATTCTTCTCTTCATCTCAATTTTCTTAGTTGATTCATAGCTCTCCATTTTTCTTGTTTCTTCATATTCTTCCCATTTTTCTTGTTTCTTCATATTCTTCTTCTCATCTGTATTTTTCTTGTTCCTTCATATTTTTATCCGTCTTCTTCATTTTTTTTTCTTTTTGGATCTGATATTGTTTTCTCTTCAGCTCTATTTTTCTTAATTTTCTACCCTTCAATATTCCCTTTGATGAGTCTAAGGGCTGGTTTGGTATTGCTGTGCTTTGAAAAAAAGCTGCTTCTGCTGTGCTGTGAGAATAAGCAGCTGTGAAATAAAGCAGTAAAGTGTTTGGTAAACTTTTTTGTAAAAGTGCTTTTGAAAAAAAAAAAGCAGTATTATAGTGTTTGGTAAACTTTTATGTAAAACAGATGTGAAAAAAAGCTGGTTTTTCAAAGCTGGGTTTTGCAGCTTCTTGTTTTTGGCTTTTTTTCACCCAAAACTGTGAAAAAAAGCTGAAGCTGAACGTTTACCAAACACCAAAAACTGTCCCAGCTTTTTTTCACAGCAGCTTTTTTTAAAATCACCTCAACCCCAAACTGGGGCTAAGAGAGCGGAAGAGTGATTTAAAAAGGTTCGTAGTAGAGAAAAAAAAAAGAAGCTTTATTTAGGTTGATTGAAGTTTTTTTTCCCTCTCAAACTGTTGTTTTGCAGGTAAATTTGATGATGGGGTGCGAAAAATTTGAAGTGAAATTCGTTAGGTGTGTTCTTCATACATTTTTTTCCGTTTTATTTTCGTATAATATTAGTGTTATCAAAATGATGAATTACATCATAAACCTCGATTGGCTTAGTTTGGGTTTGATTTTTTTGTCTATTTTGCAGGTTTTGTTTTCTCGATGTTTTGTGAAGGGTTTGTACATGATTTGTTCATTTCTTTTCATGGTTGCGAGTTCTACATAAACTGATTGTTTTGTTTCTTAAAATAGTGTTACTCTAATTTGATTTTACCTTATGTGGTGTATCTACATGATGAATCATGGAAGACACATGCTTTTGACTTTGCATCATTTCGGTGTTTGAGATGCAGAAGATTGATTAGACAAATAAATTTTTTTAGACTACCATTTGTATCTACGGTTTAAACTTCTTCATGATACTTGTTCCATTCGTGTCACATTCTGGCCCGGGACGGATCACTTCCCAGGCCCGTTCCACCACCGTAGCACATATTGTCCGCTTTGGGCTTACCATTCCCTCACGGTTTTGTTTCTGGGAACTCACTTCCCAGTGGGTCACCCATCTTGGGAGTGCTTTGGCCCCCTTCTTGCTTAACTTCAGAGTTCCTACGGAACCCGAAGCCAGTGAGGTCCCAAAAGGCCTCGTGCTAGGTAGGGATGTGAATATACATTTAAAGATCACTCCCCTGGGCGATGTGGGATGTTACAATTCGTATATAATCAATTGAAGTATGAATTATTTTAATATTAATTTTTATGTTCACAATTTATTTTTTCGTCTAGGTTGGTGGTGGAAAATAAAAATAATCGTAAATATATTTGACCCTAAAATATGAGAATACAATCAAATAATTAATGGGAGATTGAAAATCGTTTTCAATTAATACAATTCCCAAAATGCAATAATAATAAATATAAATGTCTTTATATATATATATATATAAAATAAAGTAGGGGCCTTAATAATCTCCCCTAATACTTTAAACATCCGCACTTAATATTGTTTGCACGTCAAACTTGCCTACGTGGCAGCAAAACTATTAGGGGCGGATATAAGTGCTTATTTGTCCCTATTTATAAATAGCAACGCTCTTTTTAGGTGTAATTCCAATATTCGCTACTCCTAACTATTAGGTGCAGAAATCCTCAATTTTTACCCCTAGTTCTAATTAATAGGTGCAAATGTATTGGCCTCTACTTGTTCATAGTTTTGTAGTGTGGATATTTTGGTCGGAATTTGAACCTGCTCAGGCGCCATTGCTAATTATTTTAGAGAGAGAAAGAAAGGAAGAGAGAGAGTGGGAAAGGCGTGTGTGCGGCGGGATGTTCATATAGGGAATAGTCGGAGGACCCCTGACAAAAAATGGAATGTCGAGCGTGCAGTGGAAAGAATTTGAATTCTCTAGATATTTTGCCGATTTAAATATTTTTGCATTTCTGTTTATATATGCTTTTCAACCTTTATGTAATTGGAGAGATTTTTCAGTTTGACCGGTACACGAAGTGATACACCACATGTCACTATACAAATTGTGAGATATTTGTGCTAAAAAGTTAATAACTTAAAAAATAAAATTTTCCACCACTCCTATTAAAACACGTGGGGTACCACTTGTATTCCCGTCACAACTAAAAATTTCTCATGTAATTGGATTAAACTACTTGATTTTAAATTGTAAGCCGTAGTTGTAACATATAATTTACACGCATATATATACTCTGCATTTAAATAGTTTTATGTAATTACGTGTAGATACAGTGGATATCACGATATTTGTTGTAAATAGCAACGTTGTAATACTAATAACATGCGTGGATTGTTTGCAAACAAACATTTTAGTTATTTGAATGTGATACGTGACAGAGTTTATATTTTATAATGTATATATATGAATATATTAAAGATATGTTCTCTATGGTAACTAAGTTCATGAATATGATCAAAAAACAGTAAGAGCTGCAAGGTACATTTGTAAAAGTTTTATGATTACTTTAAACCAATTACTTTGGTTTACTAGAGACATCGACATATGTATATGGGTGGATTCTGATGGATATAGAAGATGACTCACTGATGACTTGGCAACTCAATTGATGCTGACATGGCAGATTTGCAGTTAAAGATTGATGACATGGCAGCTGTGGTTGTTACTGATATAGCTAATCTGTCAAGGTAGTTAGAACAGTTAGGAGAATCTGTTAGTCCTCTCAAAGCTATATAAGCTGAGATAACCATGTAAGGTGTGTGTTGAAATAAATCATACTCAGAAAATAACAAACTCTCATTTCTCTATCTCTTTCTAAGCTTTTGAGCCTTTCTTGCTTCCATTGATTTCTTCATCTGTGTTTTCTTCGATTCTGTTATGATGGTATCAAGAGCCTAGGACTTCTGGGGTGCTTCATCTCTTGCGTTGGAAGTTTTCAGTGGTTTTGAAGATCAAGGTTGCAGATTTTCTTCCAGGTTCATTGATTCTGGTTCTTTTTTTTTTAGTCTATCAGGTGTTTGATTAAATGCCTAAGTGAGAAAATTTCTGGGTTTCGTATATGTTCTTGATGAATTGAAGGCCGAAGCCGTTCTTTCTGTATCAAAGATCAAATATTGTTGTTTTCTGCACTTCAAAGGCCGAAGCCGAAGTTGCGAAGAATATTCAAAGTTTGTTGTAATTGTTCTTGTAGTGATATTCAGGAATTTGTGTGAAGGCTTGGGTTATTATACATTTTCTTGGTGATTAATGATGTGTGAATCGGTGAAGATTGAAGGATTATTGGGTATGCTTACGGTGAAACTCCAAGATGATAATTTTGTGAAGTGGAGTTACCAATTTCAATCAGTGTTAAGGGGATATGATCTGTTTGATTACTTTACAGGGGAATCACTTTGTCCTCCTAAGTTTGTAATCAACACAGAAACGGGTGTCACCAATGAAGTCACAACATCATATAAGAATTGGGTCAAGAAGGATTTGGCATTGCTCAGTTTATTGATTGCAACTCTGTCTGATGATGCCATGGAATATGTCATTGGGTGTAAGACTTCTCAAGAAGCATGGACATGCTTGCATGAGAGATTTGCTTCTGTGTCTGTAGTTCGAATCAATCAATTAAAAACTGAGTTCTATTCTTCACAAAAGGGTGGAGAATCTGTTGAGAAATTCATGTTGAAATTGAAGGCTATAAGGGATCAATTAACTTCTGCTGGTGAAAAGATATCTGACAATGACTATATGATTGTTGTGCTATCAGGATTACCTGCTGAGTTTGAAATGATCAAGACAGTGATTCTTGCTAGAGAAACAACTATGTCTTTGAAAGATTTTCGAGCACAACTGATTGGGGCTGAAATAAGTTTTGAAGCAAGAATGCATTCCTTGAGTACATCCATGTCTTCAATGGTGGTACAAGGAGAAGGATCTGGTTCTCAGCGTTTTCAAGAACAATATGAACATGGAGACAGCTCTAATACTCAGAAAAGTCAGCAAGATTATAATGGAGATCATTTTGGTTTTCAGGGAGGAAATGGATATGTTGGAAATGGAAATAGGACCTATCAACAAAGAGGAGATTTCTCTGGTAACAATAGGCGGTTCAATAATGGTAATTCAAGGCAGTATTCTGGTAATGGAAGTCTTGGCAACAGAAATGGGAATATGGATGGTAACAACAGTTCACATTTTTCAGGCAGTGGTAAACAATCTTATAATGGTAACTCTGGAAATTCATACTCTGGGAATAATAATAATTCCTTTTCTGGAAATGGAGGTACAAAAGGCAGCTATTGGAATGGTAACACAAATTACAAGTCTGGAAGCTCTCCTGAATGTCAAATCTGCTCCAGAAAGGGTCATACTGCACCTAACTGTTACTATCGTACTGATAATGGTAGTTCTTCTCCAGGGTTTATAGTGTGTCAAATATGTGGGAAAAAATGTCATATTGCACTGGAATGTTACCATAGGAATAATTTCACTTATCAAGGGCCTTCACCACCTCCTTCCTTGACTGCAATGTCTGCACAGGGTAATATTGAACAGCAACAAGCATCTACATCAAATAGTCATGGTTTTTCTGCAGCGGATACCTGGATCATGGACACATGAGCTACTCATCATATGACATCCAATGTTAATCATCTCAATCAAGCCACTGCATACAATGGGAATGAAAGGATCATAATTGGAAATTGGGAAGGTTTGATAGTCAAGCATATAGGATCCTCCATTATTCCTACATCATCACATCATTCCTTCAAACTACACAATGTTTTGCATGTGCCTATGATCACTGTTAATTTACTGTCAGTTAAGAAATTATGTAAAGACAATGCTTGTTGGTTTATCTGTGATGATGTGAACTTTTTTATACAGGACAAGGCCACAAGGGTGATCTTATACCAAGGAAAGAGTGATGATGGGGAATTGTTTCAGATACCAGTCAACACATTTTCCAATGGTTTTGTTGCAAAGTTGAGTAATTATGCTGCGTTTCTGGGAAAGAAAGTTTAGGCTTCAGTTTGGCATAGGAGGCTTGGACATCCGTCTGAGGAGGTATTAGCTGCTATGATTAAAGCTTCAGATATAATAGTTAGTAAATAGTCTAGTTCAAGTATGTCAATGTGTCAATCTTGCATCAGAGGCAAAATGAGTAGACAGCCATTTGTTGTAAATCATGATAAGGCTAGCAATATGTTTGATAAGATTCACTCGGATGTATGGGGTCCATCTCCAACAAAGTCTATAGAGGGATATAGATACTATGTGAACTTTGTAGATGAATATTCCAGATTCATGTGGATCTTTCCAATGGTGAATAAATCAAATGTTTTTGATATATTTGTCAAGTTTCATGCTTTTATATCAACTCAATTCAATGCATCTATTAAGTGTTTTCAATCTGATGGTGGATGAGAGTTTATGAGTCACATGTTTAAAGAGTTCTTGGCAAGAAAAGGGATTAAACACATGGTTTCATGTCCATATACCCCTCAGCAGAATGGCCTTGCTGAAAGGAAACACAGGCATGTTGTGGACACTGCCATCACACTCATGGCAGAAGCTAATTTAGCACCAAAGTTTTGGTACCATGCATGTGCTCATGCCACTTTGTTGATTAACAGAATGCCATACAAAGTGTTAGAAATGCAGTCACCTTATCAGTGTTTGTTTGGAAGAGTACCTGAAGTTAATCATTTCAAAATTTTGGAACAGCTGTATATCCATTTCTTAGACCTTTTAATGCCACCAAACTACAATTTAGGTCCACTCAGAGTGTATTTCTTGGTTATGCTGTTGGATATAAAGGAGTCATATGTTACAATGGGGAAAATGACAGGTTGATATTATCTAGGCATATGATTCACGATGAAATTGTGTATCCATTTAAAAAGACATCTGTTCCAGAAGCAAATAACATGTCAAATTCAGAGTGTTCACAACCCGTGATTATGGTTCAGTTCCCAATTCCCAGTGTTACTGATGTATCCATGTCACATTCTGGAAATTCTTAAGAGACTCAAGATGTGCTTGTATCAGATATTCAACATCTATCGAGCTCTTATGGTTCTGGTTCTTCGACAATGTAAGACTCTTCAGCACTCCAAATTCCTCATCATCATCACTCTATTCTAGACTCAACAATGTCACCCTTGCTGCCTGTCCACCACAATTCACAGTTAGAGGTAATTATTCCCTTTTCACCTCATGATAACAATATTGGTGCTGATTCATCATCTGTGATTAGTTCTACCTCACATTATCCCATGACAACAAGATTGAAAAGTGGGGTACTTGAGAAGAAAAATTATGCAGCTTTCCTAGCCAAAGTACCAGAATTACAGTCATTACAGTTAAGTGAAGCAGAATCATTCACTGGGGGTTTCTCTTTTGTTAGACAAAATACTGACATGGCAGAGCCATCAAGTTTTCGAAAAGCTTCTAGCATACCACAGTGGCAGCAAGCTATGCAAGAGGAGTATGAATCTTTACAAACACAAGGGACATGGAGTTTAGTTCCTATGCCTGATGACAGGGCAATTGTGGGGAGCAAATGGGTTTATAAAGTGAAGAAGAATCCTGATGGCAGTGTATCAAGGTTTAAGGCACGTTTAGTTGCATAAGGCTATTCACAAGAACATGGTGTAGACTATTCAGAAACATTCAGTCCTGTTGTAAGACATACAACAGTACAAATTATTTTGGCTATTGCCGCAGTGAATCGTTGGAATTTAAAGCAACTTGACATAAAAAATGCCTTTCTTCATGAAGACTTGCAAGAGGATGTGTATATGAAACAACCACAAGGGTTTGCTGATCCTAACTATCCTGATCATGTGTGTAAACTGAGAAAGTCTTTATATGGTTTAAAACAGGCACCAAGAGCCTGGAATTCCAAATTCACGAGTTATCTTCTTGCAATGGGGTTTCATGCATCTTTGTCAGATACAAGCTTGTTCATGAGGAAAGATGGTTCAGATATTGTCATATTGTTGTTATATGTGGATGACATAATTCTCACAGGCTCAAATAATTTGAAGATTAATCATGTTGTTACAAAGTTATCTGAAGTCTTTGATTTAAAGGATCTCTGGGAAAGCTTACATTTTTCCTTGGTCTACAAATACAGTATAAAGAGAATGGAGATATCTTTATGAATCAAGCCAAATATATCAAAGACCTTATACATAAGGCAGGTTTAGACTCTTGTAAGCCTGCAACAACACCTTGTAAGCCTCATACTTCCTTGCTTATGAATGAAGGAAATCCCTTGACAAATCCTGGCACTTATCGAAGTATAGTTGGATCACTACAATATCTGACATTCACACGACCAGATATTGCATTTGCAGTAAATTCAGTGTGTCAATTTATGACTACACCAACTGAGGTACATTTTGGAGTAGTAAAGCGGATATTACGATATCTTCAAGGGACAATGCAACATGGAATTTGTTATTCAGCAAATGCAGAGATGAATTTAAATGCATTTTCTGATGCAGATTGGGCTGCAGATCTTAATACACGAAGATCAGTGACAGGGTATGTTGTTTTTCTGGGAACCAACCCTATATCTTGGCAATCAAAGAAGCAAAGCTCCGTTTCAAGGAGCTCCACAGAAGCTGAGTATAAAGCTCTTGCATATGCTGCTGCAGATATTAGTTGGGTGAGACATATTTTGAAAGACCTGGATGTATTTCTTCCTTTTCCTCCTTTGATCCAGTGTGATAATATGTTTGCAATATCACTGAGTGCAAATCCAGTGTTTCATTCTAGGATAAAACATTTGGATACTGATTACCACTTTGTCCGAGAGAGAGTTCAACAAGGAGATTTGGAGGTTGTGTATGTTCCAACGGATGATCAAACAGCTGATATTTTGACAAAAGGTCTACATAGTCCTTAGTTTGCTAAGCATTGCTACAATCTGCAACTAGGGAATCCTAGCTGCGATTGAGGGAGGATGATGGATATAGCAGATGACTCACTGATGACTTGGCAACTCAATTGATGCTGACATGGCAGATTTGCAGTTAAAGATTGATGACATGGCAGCTGTGGTTGTTACTGATAGCTAATCTGTCAAGGTAGTTAGAACAGTTAGGAGAATCTGTTAGTCCTCTCAAAGCTATATAAGCTGAGATAACCATGTAAGGTGTGTGTTGAAATAAATCATGTAAGGTGTGTGTTGAAATAAATCATACTCAGAAAATAACAAACTCTCATTTCTCTATCTCTCTCTAAGCTTTTGAGCCTTTCTTGCTTCCATTGATTTCTTCATCTGTGTTTTCTTCGATTCTGTTATGAGATTCGTGATACCCTTTTTTTTTAAACAATTTTGACACACATTTTTGTGGTCACTCTGTAATTTATCTCGAGATCCGAACCGTCTATCTTTTAGGTATTTCCTCAAATATCTTGTCTACCCAAAATACCCTAAATCCAAAATTATAAGTTGGATTAAGGGTTTAGTGTTTCTTTGTAAAACAGTATTTGTCAACTTTCTCTACTAAAAATGAATGTCTTAACGGCTTTGGCTATGAACGATATTCTAAAAAATAGACGGTTCGGATCGTTAAAATACATTACGTATTGGGCCCCTCAAATATATGTGTCAAAGTTGTGTAAAAAAGTGGTATCACGGATCGATTTAAAATTTAATTATTACTTGATAATTTTTGTAATAGGATCATCTCCATAATCTTCATCTTTCAACTAAAAAGAAAAAAAAAAGTGTAATATTTTTTTTTAATTGAATAATTTTTGTCGTTCAAGTAAATGTAGAAAACCTTCATACATGTGATAGTAGCATAAAACATGTTACTAAAATTTCAATATCAAAAACAAACAAAAAAAACATTTTAATAATTTGTTTATTTTAACATTAAAGAATAAAAAACAGAGTAGCGTGAGGTGACCGGCGGAGTGGGGCGGGGGGTGTATGTGTAAACAGTGGACCTGACCACGATTGGATATTGGAGAAGAAATAAAAACAAACAAATAATTCCACGCCGTCCATGTTGGGGCTTCACCACCAACCAACCACAGTTTAATGATTTAGTCCAGAAATAGTCTAATCCCAGAGAGGTGAAGATGACCTAGAAACAAACAACCCAAACAGAAGTATTAGCCCGCCAACGGCCTTGGACAATTTTGTCCGGTCCTACTTCTAACTACACAAAGAAAGACTTCTTGTTTCAATATTCAAAAGGGAAGGAACTAGGGAGCCACTGTTTGAATGGTCTTAATCTATGTGTCAATGCATGCATTGATGCTTTGGATTCAAAATACCATATTAATTAAATATATAAAGAACAACTTATATTAAACGAGTTTGTCATTATTATGGTGTCTCAGTTCAATAATTCATTGTTATATGAAAATAAACATTATTGTGATGTCTCGGTTCAATAATTCATTGTTGTATGAAAATTAACTTATGAAGAACAACTTATATCAAATGAGTTTGCCGTTATTGTGGCGTCTCAGTTTAATAATGTATTGTCGTATGAAAATAAACTTTGACATAAAAAAGTATTATTGCACCGAACCACCACACGTAACAAAAAATTAACTAGTTCCATTTCAATGCTTCCCTGAACATAGGATCATTAATCATGGGATAGTGATATTCACACACACCTATTTTTACCTCCGCACACTCTTGTTAGTTTTTGGTCATTGATCTTCTTAAATATATTCAATCCGACAACCAAACATTGAGAAGGACATGTCAAAAGTAAAAATGGAACTTTAACGAAAAACTCCATGTACTGTTCACTTTAACGAAAAACCACATTTTTACACTAAAAAGTCAATCATGGTACTATTCACTTTACCATTTATTTTGTCCTTATCGTTAAAACTCAAAGTTTTCAAGCTATTTTCATTAGTTTTCCTAAGTAAAAAAGGTTGTGTGAATAGTAATCCTCTTAATCAAGTCTGACCACTTCGGAAAAAAATTGCCAATCAAGACCATGACGATTTAAATCAACTGTGTAATTCTACTTTCTTCTTTAGTTTAATTCACTAGGTAGAAAATCCATCTGTTTGCAACAATTAAAATATTGATGCGGGTGGAAGACATATAAATAAATAAAAATATTGTCACCTGATTCGCTAAACTTGTCCCACTACGCAAATTACTGGAAGCAATCGAGATAACGTTTTTCCAACAACTGAAGGATATGTTGAGTTTTTTCCAATGCCCTTTAAGACCTTGACTACTTCTAGCGTCTTTTCCATGTATAGCGCAAAACGCTTCCGTAATTCTACTGCACATTTCTTGCAACTCCATCTCATTACCTGTAATCGGGTCATAAGTGACTTGAACCTAGTGTCACATCCCTGCCCGGGGCGGACCACTTCCCGGGCCTGCTCCACCACCGTAGCACGATATTGTCCGCTTTGGGCTTACCATTCCCTCACGGTTTTGTTTCTGGGAACTCACAAGCAACTTCCCGGTGAATCACCCATCATGAGAGTGCTCTGGCCCCCTTCTCGCTTAACTTCGGAGTTCCTACGGAACCCGAAGCCAGTGAGCTCCCAAAAGGCCTCGTGCTAGGTAAGGATGTGAATATACATTTAAGGATCACTCCCCTGGGCGATGTGGGATGTCACAATCCACCCCCCTTAGGGGCCCGACGTCCTCGTCGGCACACACGCAGCCAGGGTTAGGCTCTGATACCAAACTGACACACCCCGACCCGAGAATCAGGGCGTGCTGGCTATCACTAACGTGACGTAACCATTACGCAATGCGGAAGCAATAGGATAAAGAGTTATGAATAATTAAAAGCCGAATACTAGCAGAACAATCCAAATGACATGCTAGAGAGAGAGTTAAAGTATGAAATACACATATTCAGAGCATAAGGTTCTAATGCAGTCAAGTAGGACAATTACTAAGTTACAACACCCGAAGGTGAGTCCTACATGAGTGAAGTCCGTCAGAACAGCCTTGGGGATCCTCGAGAGCCACCAAACACTCCTAACTACAACCTGGAGGGGCGCAAAACAAGGTGAGTGGGTCAGTAAAACAAAGCTTTCAAAATCTTTCCTTTATCAACATATATATCCCCTCACTGTAAAACCTGTATACTTTCCTAGAAAATAGCATATATAAATATCTATATAGCTTCAGAATCTCAAAACACCATTCTTTATCATTTTTCAGAGAAATATGCCATGCCATGCGCCAAAAACATAATATGGATGCATCAACATAAATCGGGTGAAATAATAAATCAACCGGAGACCCTGCAGTGGTCCTGTACAGCTGATTCTGAAGCTCAATATCCAATCCAGCCGGAGTCACCAACTATGACCTGTATGGCACTACACTGCACATAAGTCGGAACTACCTGAAGCAGTCTGTACAACAAGGATGGTGTAATAATACGCTCTAGTGCTTCTCTCATCAATCATCTGTGCACATAATCTAGGGTCACCTACTAGTCGGAACCACCTCTAATGGTCTATACGACTAGCATGTCGGAACCACCTCTAGTGGTCTGTACGACTAGCATCTACTTGGATCCAATGTGAGCGTGTGATGCGGGTGAATAACATAAGCACTAACACCAGGGGTGCAGGTTATGAGCTATCAACATAAATCTCATCAAACAATTCAATGAACCAAATATAACTCACCTGATACTCACCTGTGCGTCCGCAGCACCAATTCACATATATGCATCATATATCAATTCACATAACTCATATAATTTCTATGCATGGCATTTCAAATCACATGATTCATATAAATCTATGCATGGCATTTTTAAACACACTTTCATTTAATTTCGATTTCTAGGAAAATCAATAAGTATATAGGCATATAATGAAAACAACTGCCCACTCATTGGTATGTTGAAGGGTCGTAACCCCCGTGACGCCTCTGACTGCGCTCGTCCTCGGGATAGGTCTCACCTATATGCGAAACAACTATAAAAATGTTATTTTAAGCACATAACCAACAATTCGAAATAACTTCTCATACAATGCTCAATTTTGGCATATGAATATACCAACGCGATCTACACAACCTCACGAACATCGTGATATTTTTAAATTAATCTTCCTAGGGCCCACGTGCCCTCACGCGCCGGGGAGGCCACGGCCTCACGCGCCCCCCACGCGCATCATCTTCAACCTCCCGACACCGGAACAGTGCCACCGGCGCCGGATTCTGGGCAAACCTGCAACTGCCCTTTTCTCGCTCGTTTTTGCACCATTTTTCATGAAATTTTCACCAAAATGTCACAAATCATGAGAGGAAGAAGGCTATACCTCTTGGGAGCCTTAAAACCTTCCAAATCACGTCGGGAAAATTTCACCAAAATCGGCCACCTTCGAACCTTGTGATCCCGACGTCCCAAACCTTCAAACGAAGCACTCTGAGCTTCGTGGGAACCTCCTTAAGCTCGTGGTGAGCTTGGATTGTCCTAAAATGCAACCATTTAAAAGTTGGTGAATAGTGACAATCACGGTGCTCGTGATTTCGACGTGAAAACGAATGAACCCTTACCTAAAATGGGTACCAATGGGTTCGTATGGTCTCTAGGAGTATGATGGTGGTCTCAACCACGTCGATCCGTGAAGGTTTGATGGTCTTTGGGGTTGTCCGTACGGTTTCGAAGGAGAAGGAAGAGAGAGTGACCGAGAGCATGCGGGAGAGAGAGAGAGAGAGAGAAATGCAGTTTTGTATGTATGTGGTCCACATAAAACCCTATCCACACAATTACAAACATTACCTATAGTTTATTAAAATTTCCATAACTTAGGGAGGATAACATTACTCAATTAAACATGTCACATACCTTAGCAATCCTCTTAGGGACAATTCCGTCAATTCACATCCTCGGAATTAAAATTCCGGGACGGGCTGTGACACCCAACATTCACACAACGTAACATCTTCAATGAGCTTCTATGTAGCCATTTTTTTCACATAAAAAGTATATGAAAGCTTTGGTAGAAAGTGTTGAAAATATTGAAATGTGGTGTAAGGTGGAATATGAGGGTTAGGTATTTATAGAAATTTTTTATTTTATTTTAATTTTTCTGTATTTTTTAACAATTTTTTATTAATTTTAATTTAGTTAATTAATCTGGACCTTTGGATTTGAAAAAGATTCAAATCCAATAGCCTATATGTTGACACGTGGCCAATGGTCATAATTCTGACCGTTGTGCCTTTTTTAAAAAAAAAATTTGGGCGGAAAAACGTGGATAGTTGATTGCTGAATCGGACGACCCAAATCACGCCACGTCACTAGCCGTTGGATTTCAAATTCAAATTTTTTTTACCGTTGGAAAATTCCTTCATTCAAACCTGAACTCGAAAGAGCCTATTGGAGAACAATCCAACGATCCAGAAAATTAGCCGTTGGAAATCCAACGGCCTAGAATGAGCCACGTGGCCTCCCTGTAAGAGCCATTAGTGTGCCCGCGCATGCTGGGCCCGCCTGCGTTTTCTTATCGGGACGCGCGTCCACTTGCGCGTGCTTCCCACGCGCCTGGTGCAAAAAAAATTTTAAAATGGCATGTGACGTCACGCTGGCGTTAACATGACGTCACATAGGTCGGGCCTTGGCTTAGCACATTCTGGGCCGGCCTATGAGACGGCTTGGGCTGTCAGCCGGCCTATGGGTCTGGGCTGGATGGGATTGGTTGGGTGCCATGCCATTTTGGCTGCTAGGTGCCGGCCTAAATGTCCCCGATGGACTTGCTCTAAGATACCAATGTAATTAAACTTATTTATTAAATATTTAATTCTTCTTGAAAAAGTAATAAAAGTGCTTTTTGAAAAGGCACTTGCAAATGCTTCTCGATAAAACACGGTCACAACTTATGAGTGATTTTAAGTTATTTTGTAAAATGCAATTACAAGTTTTTTCTTCTTGTTGTCGTAAAACACTTTGAACTCTTTAAAAAGCAATTTCAATTAATTAAACAAGCCCTTAATTAGGTTTTTGGTTAATGTGTGACTTGTTTAGTCGGTACTTTGGTTGTGTCTTTGGATAACTTGGCCTTAGGTTAGTTGGTTTAGAATTTAAAGTATTAATACCTTCATAGATGGATAAGATCAAAGTGAGGCCACCCCAAGCATGTCACTCTTGTTCCGGTTGGTAGATTTCCGACCTCTTTGCTCTTGCTTTTGCGAGAACACGAGGAACATGTGTATAACACCAGAAACCAAATAACTAGAACCACAAAATCAATACAATTATCCAAAGAAGCAGCCTAGCTGTCCAAACAGCAACAGATCATCTGCATATGGCATGACAAGGAAAGAAATAAAAACACGAAGGTGGAGGACCAGGCCGAGCTTCTAGTTTTATGGTAACCCTGTGGAATTTGCATGGAATATGTAAGTACAAAATGTTTGCGTGGAAAATAAACTAAATGATATGAAAGTTGATGAATAAATAATTACTTAAATGTTGATTAATGTCTTCTTTTTTTATATTATTAATGACACATTATTTAGTTTACCTAGCAATATTCAATTAATTAGTGAAATAGTTCGTCTTTACATTATTGTGCATTGGTAGATGTATATTAACATCTACATTGTTGTTGAGAATATGAAACCCACATCAGAGAAATAAGAGATTTTGCATGGATTTGTAAATAAGTTGAGCTAATTCTATATGGTCAATTATTATATGATGGAACCCCAACTTCCTTCTTGGTATAAAAACAGGTTATCCCTCATGTGAAGTCTAACAGTCACACATGCTCCACGTCACTTAATTAGTATTGTCCAATAGGGCTTGTCCTAATTAGGATGTGCAGGTGGCGTCATTGCACAATGCTCCCAATTCTCCAATTTTCCTTTTTAGATATTCGGTATGGTCTTGCACTTGCAAACTGATGCGCGAGACATAGGTTTGAGCCAAAATTTCAACACAAGCCCTAGATCTTAATTGCCCATGCATGGTAAGATGTTTTGACGTTTCATTATCCTCCTGCAACATATCTTTCACACAAAATGAAAAGAGAGGAAAATAAAAGAAGAAGAAAAAAAAGGATTTTGGACAATATGAGTGGGTAAGTTATTGCTCCATATCTTTATCAAATCTCTAAGTAATCATGTTTTTTTGGTGGATGTAATTAACCATATTAGACTAAAACGATCCAACCTTACAAAGGGCACTTTTTGGTCGGTAGTCGAAAGACGTGTTTATCACATAAAATTATATTGTAAGTTAAAAATTGAATATGATGTTGGTTTGCCTGCCTGCATGCGTCTTGAAAGTTGCTAAAGGAGAAAGCACATTAGTGGCCTATTGAAGTAGAAAGCTCACCAACCGCGACAGGGCCACTTTAAATAGTGTCATACGGTCGCAGTCCGAATACATTTTTGTTTCAAATAATTTCTCTACCGCTTAAGAGGACACACCTACGGCCTGCATGCATAGATACTCACCACATGTCGACGTCGTTGTCTCATGATATCGGTCAACAACTTTCTACCTCGTAGATTATCTTTAAAAATATTAACCAAATAAAAAATATTTGAATCATCTCATTGAGTTTAAGAAATTGACAAACATTATGTGCTAAGGAACATTAAAATTTCAACGTGACAATTAAATGATCTAATAATTTGGGATTGAATTGAATTTTTGCAAGAATGATTTATTACGAATTAGACGGTTCAGATTGTTAAAGTTTAATGTGAAATGAGTTTTACAACTAATCCCTATGTTTTTTTAAACATAGAAATCATTTCTCTTAAAGAGCAATGCATATATATGTATAATCATAATACTAGCTTATATATATATATATATATATATATATTTTTTTTTTTTTTTTTTGGACAAATACTAGCTTATATATATACATATACATATACATATATGTATATATTTGTGCGCGCGCATGGTATTGTGCAGTCGGGCTGTTTTTTGTCAAATACAGTGTTGATCTCAACTCACAAGCCACACGCGAGGTCAATATGTGGAGAAAGACATGGCCGTTGGTGGGCATATGTATATATATGAGGGTATTACACATTGTTAGGGAGATACAATGAGTTCTCTCTCAAAATGCATATAAGAAGTTACAACAAAAGCAAAAGACAACATGCAATGCAAATATGTACAGCATAAACTACTTACATAAAAGTTTAATATAATGAGAATACTTGAAAGACTCGAACAATTGAAAAAAACAATTTCAACAAACATAAACAACCTGGTACAATTTGTTAAACCTAATTGGTTCATGCAAATGAAAACACCATAAAAGAAAAAACTAATTGTATAACTGGAACCTATAGGGAATTCTTTGGAGTTGGTTTCGGTGGTATGTGCAGGGACCTTTGCTTAGTATTTACTAGCATATGGGCACACGCAAAGTGTGTGAGAAAATTTTTTATTTTTGTTTTTGGAATAGAAGGAGAGAGGAAGAGAGTGATAGAGAATGTGGGAGTGGGAAGTTTTTTTTATTTTTTATTTTTTATTTTTTATAAATTAGAGATATGTTAGGATTACATATAGGTGAGGCTTTGAAAAAAACAGCAAAATTTGGTTATGTGAAATTACATTTTTGCCTCATATTTCTTATTCATGTTCTGTTTTAATTAGAGGGTTAAACTAGTAGTAGTAATTTCATAGGGTTTTGGTTGACAATGAGTGTTTTATTAATTAGTAGAGATACTAACTTGACTCTAATGAATCCTTCCATAATGTCATTAAGATTCCTTATTGTACAAGGATTTGATTTATCAAATCTCAGTCCAAATAGGATAGAATTAGGATCCCTTATTCTCCAAGAATTAACGGTATATTATCTATACTTGGAGTTCAAGCTATTGCACATTAACCAAACCCTAACCGTACTTACATTTCATAACAATTCTTATTAATTGTGATGCCTTATTAGCTGTTGGACTAGGGTCAAACATCCAACACAATTCTCATATACCTAAATTATGTAAAACACATTTTTTTTTAACAAAAAATATTATCTACACTAAGGGGAGGGAGTGTGTCTAATAATAATGTGGTTTAAATTCGTCTTTTGACAAGAATCGAACTTAAGAGACCTCACTTACCAAGTGAAGAGAAATACAACTAAACCGTAGTACTAAATAACAATTAAGTAAAACACGTTAAGTAATAAGGCTTCACAACACTGACTCGGGGCTGATGAGTTGGACTAAACCATTATAACTACTACTCATTTTTATGTTTTCAAAATCTCACTTGGGCTGCAGCCCGAGGCTGCTATCAAAGGATTCGTCCCTGCTCGTTACGTGTTCACGTGATTATATGTAAATTCTAAATTTTAAGATATTTAAAAATTTAGCTACAATTTTTATATATATTTAATACAATTATTGTCTGACAGTCATAAATCTTTGAACATGTCGTAGAATGTGGAGTGAGAGATGCAGACTTAGTAACACAGAGACAAAATGATGTTACGGGAATTTCTCAACATCTCATCTTTCTTCTACCTGTTTATTTTTATTAATATCACCCCATAAAAAGAGTATTAATTTGTTTTTTCTATGTTGACCGACGGCTTTCAAAGAGGACCAAAGGTGAGTGTCGATCAGATCGAACTCAAGCCTACAAGAGAAGGGCATGGCTAAGTTTTTTGCTGGGTTCTGCGGCCCATTTACTATGTTTTCGAATAGTATTTTAGATATACAGTTAAAACTTTGCTGCTGAGGTTTCTGGTGTTGAACAGCTTCTTACTGATTTTTTCAGATATTTACAATACTATTTTATCGAATAGTATGTTAGATATATCAAAACGTCCCTTAATTAAATTCAACGAAAGCTCTCGAAACAACATACTTTTTGGAAAACTAATAAAATTCCATAGATAAAACACGATTAAATTTCCGCCATGATTCATGCCGCCTTTTTCAAACCACTTTCAGCGCTCCAACTTGTACGGCTTTGTGCAAATCCCGCAATCCCACATTCGAACACGTCACCACCAGCTTCCGCATTCGAGTCCCGTCGTTCACAACTGCATTCCGTACGCTCCCCCACCTGCACCCGCCGTCGACAAGCTCGCAGAGAATCAGCTCCTCCGGCGACCAAGGGTTATGCAGGCGCACCATATCTCCCGTGCAGCCGTTAGCGAATCCAGTCATGGCGCCAAACACCGAACCGTCGGGACACAGATCGTACGGTCCACTCCACGTCCTGGAGTCGGGATCGAACGTGTAGGTCAAACCGGTGTTGTTATCGGTCACGTACAGTTTGCTGTCGTCCACGGCGACGGAGAGCCACGTGGAGGCCGCGGAGTCCTTGAGGATAGCGGGCATTGAGTTGCACGTGCACCACCTTCGCTCCCTCGTGTCGTAAATTTCGACGGCCAGGGGGTCGTCCTCGCAATCGCAGGTGCCGCCTGCGACGACTATGCGGTGGCCGACCAGCGCGACAATCGGGTCGGTGCGCCAGACGAGAGGGGCGTCCACGTGGTGCCACGTGTGGTGGATGGGATCGGTTGAGAAGGCGAATTTGGAGGGAGAGAGCATCTAGAGGAGTTTGGAGTGAGAGGATCGGAGGGTGGAGATGGATTTGATCGACGGCTGAGAGTGGATATAGGGAATAGTGGGACCCTAACAAAAAATGGGGTGCAGTGGAAAGATATAATTTACACGCATATATATACTCTACATTTAAATAGTTTTATGTAATTATGTACAGATACAGCGGATATCACGATATTTGTTGTAAATAGCAATGTTGTAATACTAATAACATACGTGCATGGTAGCTTAATATACAGGGCAACTATCACATATTATAAGAAGAGTACATTGTTTGCAAATAAACATTTTGGTTATTTGAATGTGATACATGACGAGTTTATATTTTATAATGTGTCTGTGTGTGTGTGTGTGTGTATATATATATATATATTAACGATATGTTCTCTATGGTAACATGGTTCATGAATTATGGTCAACAAACAGTACGAGCTGCAAGGTACATTGGTCAAAGTTTCATGATTACTTTAAAACAATGACTTTGGTTTACTAGAGACATCGACAAATTGTTTTAGCTCGGTACGCTCAAATGACCCATTCTTATAATTAGAATGTATATAACCCTATTCCGGTCTAATTCGGTATGGAATGAATTTATAATCATGGAATCAACTCGATCATTAGATTATAGATTATAAGTTCATAACCCTAGCACATTCCCATTTTGAGTGGACTAGATCTACGTATTTATCAACATCAAGCTCTAATATATATATATATATATATATATATATATATATATATATATATATATTCGTGACATTGTTTTTTTAAACAATTTTGACACACATTTTTGTGGCCACTCTGTAATTTATCTCGAGATCTGAACCGTTTATCTTTTAGGTTTTCCCTCAAATATCTTGTTTACCCAAAATACCCAAAATCCGAAATTATAAGTTGGATTAAGGGTTTATGATTTTTTTGTAGAACGATATTCGTCAACTTCCTCTACTAAAAATTAATGTCTTAATGGCTTTGGCTGTGAACGATATTCTAAAAGATAGACGGTTCGTTAAAATACATTACGTAATGGGCCCCACAAATATGTGTCAAAGTTGTGTAAAAAGATGGTATCACGGATCGATTTAAAATTTAATTATTACTTGATAATTTTTGTAATAGGATCATCTCCATAATCTTCATCTTTCAACTAAAAAGAAAAAAAAAAGTATAATATTTTTTTTAAATTGAATAATTTTTGTCGTTCAAGTAAATGTAGAAAACCTTCATACATGTGATAGTAGCATAAAACATGTTACTAAAATTTCAATATAAAAAAAAAAAACACATGTTAATAATTTGTTTATTTTAACGTTAAAGAATAAAAAACAGAGTAGCGTGAGGTGACCGGCGGAGTGGGGCGGGGGGTGTATGCGTAAACGGTGGACCTGACCACGATTGGATATTGGAGAAGAAATAAAAACAAACAAATAATTCCACGCCATCCACGTTGGGGCTGTTCGGTCCCTAAATTCGTCATGGGCCTCGCAGACATGCCGGGAATTTACTCGAACAGGAAACTGGCGGGTTGCGAGCGTGCCACTACTAGATGTCGTTAATAAACGGGTCTGAATGATTGAGGTTGCACTTGAGTTCGACTTACAACCAAGAGATTGTGTCATTGAGTGGGAGTGGCTCAAATCAAGGTTCTTTCTTTGCCTTAAAGATAAGAACTTTACTTATATGGAGAAATGTAACAACTAAACGACAAGGTTGCTGGAAATGTAAATGACAGAGAAAAGTAAATGACTGGTATTGTAGATTGCTTGTGAACTAAATGACTTGAAAATGAGTTGTACATAAACCACAAATGAGATCGATACTGCTAGTGAGCAATAGAGCTAATAAACAAGGAAAGTAAATGATGTTTGGCTAAAGCTAAATGTTTACAAGGAAGCTGAGTAGCTGATATGAGTAGAGTTGATTGATTGTTTGTTTGAGTGTCTCTAATCCTTGTGCATCTGCTCCTTTATATAGAGATCTGAAATAGCCCCTTGCTGAGAACACCAACCCAGCCCGAATGCATTCCATTTGGCAGCTTGCATTGTGAAATAATATTAAAATAAGCAAGTTTGTATCTCCACCATATGCTTTCACCATATGTCTCCATCACTTGCAATAAACTAACAATTAAAAGAAGCAAGTTGGCTTTTTTCACCAGATGTCATATTATCTTCCAATCCAAAAGCAAGCATTTGTTTGGATTAAACAAAGCTCTTGGCAAACCTCCACCACTCAAACAAAAGGGAAAATCAATATTATAATGTCAAACTACCCCACTTGCGGCCAAATATCTTTTCAAGTTAGCCTTCTTGCACAATAATCCTCCAAATACCATATTTAGTCCGAATAGCCCAAATGAGTAAAAATGAGTACATTTTAGGTGCAAACAGGGGCTTCACCACCAACCAATCGCAGTTTAATGATTTAATCCAGAAATAGTATAATCCCAGAGAGGTGAAGATGACCTAGAAACAAACAACCCAAACAGAAGTATTAGCCCGCCAACGACCTTGGACAATTTTGTCCAGTCCTACTCCTAACTACACAAAGGAAGACTTTTTGTTTCAATATTCAAAAGGGAAGGGACTAGGGAGCCACTGTTTGAATGGTCTTAATCTATGTGTCAATGCATGCATTGATGCTTTGGATTCGAAATACCATATTAATTAAATATATGAAGAACAACTTATATTAAACGAGTTTGTCATTATTGTGATGTCTCAGTTTAATAATTCATTGTTATATGAAAATAAACTTATGAAGAACAACTTATATCAGATGAGTTTGCCGTTATTGTGGCGTCTCAGTTCAATAATGTATTGTCATATGAAAATAAACTTACACATAAAAAAGTATTATTGCACCGAACCACCACACATAACAAACAATTAACTAGTTCCATTTCAATGCTTCCCTGAACATAGGATCATTAATCAAGGGATAGTGATATTCACACATACCTATTTTTACCTTCCGTACACTTTTGTTAGTTTTTTATCATTGATCTTCTTGAATATATTCAATCTGACGGCCAAACATTGAGAAGAATATATCAAAAGTAAAAAAAATTGTGTGGATAGCAATTCTCTTAATCAAATCTGCCCACTTTGGAAAAAAATTGCCAATCTAGATTCTAGACCATGACGACTTAAATCAACTGTGTAATTCAACTTTCTTCTTTATTTTAATTCACTAGGTAGAAAATCCCTCTGTTTGCAACAATTAAAAGATAACACCAAAAAAATATAAAGATGCATTTATGCATCAAAGTATTTATGAAGTTGATTAATTAATTGCAGTTGACTGGTTCAACAACACTATCTTAAGAAAGTTAGATGTTTATCCATAAAGCAACTTACCAAAGATTTCTTCATATGGGATCGGTGGTTGTGTGACTGTTAAAGTATTTATGACACGCCCCGATCCAGATATTCCTCGAATATCAGGATAGACACGTGCTGGTCGACACCCGAGGGGTAACGAAAGCCATTTATTGAGTGCAAATGTTGAGAATAAGGAATAAATAAGACTTATCTATTCCTTGTTTTCAGCAATTGCACTCAATAAATGACTTTCGTCACCCTCAGCCAACATCAGGATCGGACCGTGTCAATTTAATGTTCATAAGCTTTTGTGTTATCAAGTGTGTTTATTGTAAGATATTAATGTAATTAAACTTATTTATTAAATATTCAATTCTTTCTTGAAAAAGTAATAAAAGTGCTTTTTGAAAAAGGACTTGCAAATGCTTATCGACAAAACAGACAAAACACGTTCACAACTTATGAGTGATTTCAAGTTATTCCGTAAAATGCAATTAAAAGTTTTTTCTTCTTGTTGTCGTAAAACACTTTGAAAAGTTTTTTCTTCTTGTTGTCGTAAAACACTTTGAACTCTTTAAAAAGCAATTTCAATTAATTATACAAATTTGGTTGTGTCTTTGGATAACTTGGCCTTAGGTTAGTTGATTTAGAATTTAAAGTATTAATATCTTCATAGATGGATAAAATCAAAGTGAGGCCACCCCAAGCATGTCACTCTCGTTCTAGTTGGTAGATTTCCGACCTCTTTGCTCTTGCTTTTGCGAGAACACGATGAACACATTTGCATAACACCAGAAACCAAATAACTAGAACCACAAAATCAACACAATTATCCAAAGAAGCAGCCTAGCTGTCCAAACAGCAACCACAAAATCAACACAATTATCCAAAGAAGCAGCCTAGCTGTCCAAACAGCAACAGATCATCTGCCTATGGCATGACAAGGAAAGAAATAAAAACACAAAGGTGGAGGACTAGGCCGAGCTTCTAGTTTTATGGTAACCCTGTGGAATTTGCATGGAATATGTAAGTGCAAAATGTTTGCGTGGAAAATAAACTAAATAATATGGAAGTTGATGAATGAATAATTACTTAAGTGTTGATTAACGTCTTTTGTTTATTTTATTTTTTTATTAATGACGTTATTTAGTTTACAAATTTAGTCTACTTAGTATTACTCAATTAATAAAGTGAAAGAGTTTCGTCCTTACATTATTGTGCACTAGTAGATGTATATTAACATCTACGTTGTTGTTGAGAATATGAAACCCACATCAGAGAAATAAGAGATTTTGCATGGATTTGTAAATAAGTTGAGCTACTTCTATATGGTCAATTATCATATGGTGGAACCCCAACTTCCTTCTTGATATCAAAACAGGTTGTCCCTCATGTGAAGTTCAACAGTCACACATACTCCATGTTACTTAATTAGTGTTGTCCAATAGGGTCGGTCCTAATTAAGATGTGCAGGTGGCGTCATTGCACAATGCTCCCAGTTCTCCAATTTTCCTTTTTTGATATTCGGTATGGTCTTGCACTTGCAAACTGATGCGCGAGATATAGGTTTGAGCCAACAT
Source organism: Heteromeles arbutifolia (assembly GCA_024362995.1). NCBI lineage: Eukaryota > Viridiplantae > Streptophyta > Magnoliopsida > Rosales > Rosaceae > Heteromeles > Heteromeles arbutifolia. Next base: position 31,681,585 of record JANCRC010000006.1, read on the forward strand.
TTCAACACAAGCCCTAGATCTTAATTGCCCATGCATGGTAAGATGTTTTGACGTTTCATTATCCTCCTACACCATATCTTTCACACAAAATGTAAAGAGAAGAAAATAAAAGAACAAGAAAAAAAAAAGGATTTTGGACAATATGAGTGGGTAAGTTGTTGCTCCATATCTTTATCAAATCTCTAATTAATCATGTTTTTGTGTGTGGATGTAATTAACCATATTAGACAAACGATCCAACCTTACAAAGGGCACTTTTTGGTCGGCAGTGGAAAGACGTGTTTCTCACATAAATTATATTGTAAGTTAAAAATTGAATATGATATTGGTTTGCCTGCCTGCATGCGTCTTCAAAGTTGGTAAAGGAGAAGTTTTCAAAAAAAAAGTTAGTAAAGGAGGAATCAGATTAGTGGCCTATAGAAGTAGAAGGCTCACCAACCACACTTTAAATAGTGTCATACGGTCGCAGTCCGTATACATTATTGTTTCAAATAATTTCTCTACCACTTAAGAGGACGCCCCTACTGCCTGCATGCACAGACACTCACCACATGTCCACGTCGTTGTCTCATAATATCGGTCCACAACTTTGTAACTCATAGATCGTCGTTGAAAATATCAGCCAAATAAAAAATATTTGAATCATTTCATTGAGTTATTGAGTTCAAGAAATTGACAAACATTATGTGCTACAAAACATTGAAATTTCAACATGACAATTAAATGAGCAAATGATTTGAAATTGAATTGAATTTTTGTAAGGATGATCTATTACAAATTAGACGGTTCAGATTGTTGAAGTTCAATGTGAGGTGGGTTTCACAACTAATCCCTTTTTCTTTTTTTTTAAACATAGAAATCCTTTCTCTTAAAGGGCAATGCATATATATGTATAATCATAATACTAGCTTATATATATATATTGGATAAATACTAGCTTATATAATATATATATATATATGTATTATATATATATATATATATATGTATGTATATATTTGTGCGCGCGCGCATGGTATTGTGCAGTTGGGCAGTATTTTGTCAAAAAGAGTGTTGATCTCAACTCACAAGCCACACGCGAGGTCAATATGTGGAGAAAGACATGGCCGTCGGTGGGGCTTTGTATATATATGAGGGTATATACACATAGTTAGGGAGATACAATGAGTTCTCCCTCAAAATGCATATAAGAAGTTACAATAAAAGCAAAAGACAACATGCAATGCAAATATGTACAGCATAAACTACTTACATAAAAGTTTAATATAATGAGAATACTTGAAAGACTCGAACAATTGAAAAAAAAAAATTCAACAAACATAAACAACCTGGTATAATTTGTTAAACCTAATTGGTTCATGCAAATTAAAACACCATAAAAAAAAATTAAAAAAAACTAATTGTATAACTCGAACCTATGGGGAATTCTTTGGAGTTGGTTTTGGTGGTATGTGCAGGGACCTTTGCTTAGTATTTATACTAACTTAACTCTAATGAATCCTTCCATAATGTCATTAAGATTCCTTATTGTACAAGGATTTGATTTATCAAATCTCAGTCCAAATAGGATAGAATCAGGATCCCTTATTCTCCAAGAATAAACGGTATATTATCTATACATGGAGTTCAAGCTATTTCACATTAACCAAACCCTAACTCTACTTACATTTCATAACAATTTTTATTAACTGTGATGCCTTATTAGCTGTTGGATTAGGGTCTAACATCCAACACAAATCTCAATCATATACCTAAATTAAGTAAAACATATTTTTTTTTAACAAAAAATAATATCTGCACTAAGGGGAGGGAATGTGTCAAGCATTAGTGTGGTTTAAATTCGTCTTTTGGTAAGAATCGAACTTAAGAAACTTCCATTACCAAGTGAAGAAGAATATAACTAAACCATAGTACTAAATAACAATTAAGTAAAACACGTTAAGTAATAAAGGTTCACAACACTTACTCGGGGCTGATGAGTTGGACTAAACCATTATAACTACTACTCATTTTTATGTTTTCAAAATCTCACTTGGGCTGCAGCCCGAGGCTGCTCTCAAAGGATTCGTCCCTGCTCGTTACGTGCTCACGTGATTATATGTAAATTCTAAATTTTTAGATATTTAAGAATTTAGCCACAGTTCTTATATATATTTAATATAATTATTGTCTGACAATCATAAATCTTTCAACATGTCGCAGAATGTGGAGTGAGAGATGCAGCCTTAGCAACACAGAGACAAAATGATGTTACGGGAATTTCTCAACATCTCAACATCTCATCTTTCTTCTGCCTGTTTATTTTTATTAATATCACCCCATAAAAAGATTATAAATTTGTTTTTTCTATGTTGACCGACGGCTTTCAAAGATGACCAAAGGTGAGTGTGGATCAGAACGAACTCAAGCCTACAAGAGAAGGGCATGGCTAAGTTTTTTGCTGGGTTCTGCGGCCCATTTACTATTTTATCGAATAGTATTTTAGATATACAGTTCAAACTTTGCTGCTGAGGTTTCTGGTTTTGAACAGCTTCTTACTGATTTTTTGAGATATTTACAATAGCAAATTTGGTTGAGGGTAGTGTTTGAAAATTGAATTAAGTTGCGCCAAGTGTTTTGGTCTCTCGAATTTATTTGTTGAAGGGGATTCTCAGATTTTGATTCATTTGTCGGGTTGCTCGTCGTGTTGGTTCATTGATGCAGGATATTAAAAGTATTCTTACTCATCTTCATGTTACTGGCCTCGGCCATTTGTTTCGTGAAGCAAACTTTGTAGATGATGAACTTGCAACGTCTGCGTATCACAAAAGTGAACTCTAAAGTTCCAGTGAATCTGCCTTGCATTCGGTTGTAAGATTTAACGTCCATAGTTATAGTTATCCCACTGGGATCTCTTTGCAAGTTTGTTGTGTCTTTGAAAAACAAGGATTCCAATATGCGCAGAAATGAATGCCAACGTAAATTTTTTTTTATTTTTTGAATTATGGTAACAAGACCATCACACAGCATCATCATGCTACCATTTACCCATTTGCACGTAATAACTACATTAACTCGGTCGAGGATTTTGAAACAACGTAATTGGTACAAGGATTTAATGGAGACATGAAACTTGCCACAAAAGAAATCAAAATGAAAGGAAAGGAGACAGTAAGGGTGCGAGCGATCTGAAAGATAACTTATGCAGCAGCGGAGATGCACTGAATTGCCTGTTTGCAAATACCCGTCATTGTTGCTTCGGGTCCATAGACCTGCAAGGGAACACAGAAATTGAAGCATAAATGTCAGACGAGTTGTTCGGAATTAAAGTTTAGTGTGAGCTCTGCATGTCTGCCTAATCAATGGAAAAATATTTGGTACCTCAATAGGGAGGCCGATTTCCTCTGCAAGTGCCCGCATTTTTGCAAGCCCCCTCTGGTAGTTAGGGCCTCCTCTCCTGACGTACAGATGCATCTGTGCGGCTTTAAGCTTAGATTCCTGAGTAGTCAAATATGCCATTGTCAATTTTCGTACTTCGAAAAGATAAGAACAGAACAACATTACTCGCTGAAAAACAACTAGGATTTAGACTAGAAGATTAAGCTCACCTTCTCCTTCAAGGCACGAATAATGCCATTGAATGTTGCAGCTACATCGGTAAAGTTAGCAATACCTCCTCCAATCACAAGGGCTCTCTTGCGGCCGTCAGGGTCAGAAGTTGCACACTGTACAATGCGTAAGATTACTATTAAACAACAAAAATGAGGTGCATACGAATGTGTGGCTTGACGTCTGTCTTGTATGAAGAATAATGATGCAGGGCAAAACTGAAAGCAGCATTCTAACATGCACTGGACATAGTAATAGTGTAATACAATGCTAAGAGTGAAAATGTATCGTTTTTACATCAATCACAACTCTGGCGTACTGCAACACCTCCTCTTCATTGGGTGCTCCACTGTATTCGGCGTAGTTTCCAAGCTCATCAGCAAAGCCAAGATCTCCAACCTGACCAAAGAAAATCATTTTGGGTGAGCAATTAATGCCAATGAAAAAAATTGTCAAAAAGCTAAAGGGTTAAAATCCAGTTAAACTTCTAAATCTTATGTACACACACCGTGTCTGCGTAGATGACACTTGCACCTCCTCCAGCGACCATAGTCCAAATTCGTCCCTTTGGGTTCAGAACTGTGAATTTCAAAGATGCACTTGTCTGCAAATAAATGAAAAATAAACCTGATAAATCAACAATGGCAGGGCTACTAAAATGCACGTCACCAGATGATATGAGATGAACATTACCAATATGAAATTACAATTGACAGACATTAAGGACCAGGTTTCCAATTTAAAGAATGAAGTACATGCGGACCAGTTGACTGGGAAAAGAGGACCTTTATTTCTCAAAGGTCAGAAAGCTCTGAACTCTATAATACACTCCTAGCGACGTGCATTTAGATAAACCATAACAGCGGGAATCCCGGCTTTCGGGCTACATAGTGAAAATGTAAATTGGACAAACTAGGAATCAGCTGACTTCTTGGTAGTGCCAAGAAGATGCAATTTCCTTTCCTAGACAAAAACAAAGGATTTGGAAAGTCTAGACACAGGGTATTTACTGAGTATTAACAGAAAATATAAATACATTACTCATTTAAAAGTTGAAGGCTTCTGTGTGTACCTTTTCATCTAGCCCGTGAATAAATTTCTCTGTAGGACTCATAACTCTTCCAAAAGGCATTGGAAATTCAATACCGCCCCACCTGGAACATAATACTAATGTAAGGTGGTATTGAAAGTGGTACGCTAAAACACTAGTAAATAGCTTGGCATATACATAACAAGACAGAGAAGGTAAAAACAACTGAATGAATGAACTGTACTTTTTGAAGTTCTTGAAAGCAGCAGTGTCATCCAGCTCGCCTCTCATATCCAAAGGATATGGCTTTCCATCAACCAATGCAAAAGGATTCATCTCCAGAAAAGTGAAGTCCAAATCTGGAATAGAACGATAATTAGCAAAATTGTTCTTACTTCTTACCAATCTAGTACGAAATGGAACGGCCAAAACTTTTTAACACACCTTGAAATAGAGCAAATACGGCTTTGATAAAGTCCTCAAGTTCTGCTTTGATCTATATTCAAGAATAATACTTGTCAATGATTTCCAATTTAAACTAAAACGAACATGAACTCAAGAGAGATAGCATATGATTGACGCAAGCAAAATCGAGTACATTATTTGTTTTTTTCTGGTCAGAAGTAAACTATACAGAAATGATACTGAAATACCATATCAATAAAAGACTTACCTCAAAGGGAAGGGTTGCAACAAGTGGAGCAGAAACTTCTGATGTAAAAGCAACTCCAGTAGGGACAAATATGGTCTTAACCTGCATAAAGTAGATTTCTTTTATAAATATGGAGCGTTAAGGTAGACGAATAGAGCTCATAGAAGATGTACTTCTAGGAATTTTTATCTTTTTATTGAAAATAACAAAGAATAGCGTTTGAATAAGAATTTGGTAACACATTGACATCCAAAAATACCTTATCCCAGTTCTCCTCAATATCAATTCCTCCACACTCGGAGAAGCTTATGCTGTTTCCAAGTCGGTCTGAGACGATATTAAGATAAAACTCTTCATTGTGGGGAATGAAGGGTTCAACAATGAATGTTGTTATGGGTCCTTTGCAGCCACCCATCTCAACCTGTAATGCCAAAAGAACGAAACACGTAAGCCAAATTCTCGATTCTTATGAAGATCAAAATCATCAAATACAAAACACACAAAAGGAACTTATGTATTGACGAAACAATGTGAAGATCAAATACCTCTTTGCCCAGGCGCTCCTTCACAAAGTCGACAACTTGAGCAAAATCAAGATTCAAGGCAACCAAGCCACTCTTCCCACGCTTTCCGAACAACATGTCAGGCTTCACAACGAGTTTGGAAGACGAAAGCCACGATTCCTTCTCCAGCAGCTCATTGACATCGGTTGTTTCGGTAATCTATAAAAACACAATATAATTACAATTTCCAACATAACTTATATTCAGAAACATCAAATTCACTTCTTAATCGGAATCATACAAACAGATTGGTCTTAAACAACCCAATTAAGAAAACCAAAACCCAAACGGGACAAAACCTGACATAAAATCAAAACCCTTTGAATGATTAAGTTTATTGAGCTCAGATTAGATCTATAAACCAAACCACACACACCATAATTAGCATTTAAAAACAGTTTAACCACATGGTTGTTTCATTAATTTATTAATATCCAAATGATTTCGCTCGAAATGGGGCGCCAAATTCTGAAACTTGAATATCTAAATGCTTAACATGGAGCAAATACAAATCTAACAAAAAAAAAAACTCACCTGGGCCGATTTAAGGGGCAATTCGCGGCCGGCGAGCCTCTTGAAGTGCTCCTTCAACAATCTCTTGGAGTCGTACTCTCTGATCTTCTTGCGTGCCATTTCTCAACCTGCTTTTTTCCCCCACACAAATAAGAATCAAATCAATCAAAGATCTCAACTTTTTCTGAATTTGATCAAATGGGGATTTGGGTTTTCAGAAATGCAGGAAAATAAAAACTTACCGTTGAAAAATGCGTGTTGGTTCTGAATTCTGATGTGAGGGAGAGAGAGAGAGATGAAGTAGTTAGGTAGAGAGGTAGATGCAGAGCAAACTCACAACTGAAATCCACAAGCCAATGGAGGAGTGTATTTATAGCTGCCCAAAATTATAAACGCAAATATAATTTTCTGTTATTTGGGGGGTCCATTTTTAATTTTGATATTTTTAATGGTAGGTTGGTGTGGGGTTAGATTTAATTTTTAGCGGCAACTTAACAAACACATGCGGGCACCTACCGATTTGGACCGGGGAGTCTTTGTAATTTTATCCCCAGAATGATCCACTGCTTCGCGGGATACGGTTGGTTGCTTTTTTTGTGGTGTGCATCCCCGTTGATCTTTTGTACTTTTCGAGCATCGATGTCCAACACCCCCAACTGTAGTCCAAAAATGGGAATCTAAAATTTGCAGACTCTTCACAAGAAGAAAAAAAAAATGTGCAGACTCTAATCGTTTTTCTAATATTTGTATTATATTATGCTATTTAGAACCTAAAATTGACATACATATGTTTTTTTTAAGAAGGACAATTAGTGATAAGTTATGGTTATTCACTCTTTTCGGATCCCGATAGGCTATGGAGAATTTCATTCTGTCCGATACCATACTCAAACAAACTCAACAACTCGGAGCATAGAATCTGTGACATACATATGTAGTGTTATTCTCCAATGAAATGAGAAGCTTAAACAACTGTAACGTAGTTTTACGTCAATTTTCGTGTAAACATTATAAAAATATTGTGTAAAAAATATGAGGTGGCATAAAGCCCATAAAAAGTTCCACTTTTGATAGTCTCTTTAGCATTTCTCGAAAGAAAATACACATGCACAAAGGGGTAAACACACTTGTAGATGTGTGATTATTTTCAAACAAAGGGATGATTTTTCTTAATTTTTTCACTTAAATCAGATTATTATACATAATCACCATCCATTACTAACACATTTTAGGAGCACTTCTGAATTTTTAGAATGGATATTTAGTGATTGCGTATGAATGTGTCTAATATTTTAGTCGATAGGGTGTTGAAGTTCCACCTATGTGTCAGGGGTTTAAAACTCTCTTTCCTAAATTATTGTAAGAAATATTTTTGCTCACCACCCTCAAATGATAATGATGTTCACCACTCTATCTATTATCGTTAAATGAATTCAAATTTTACGACGCAGCCTAGTCAATTATATATAAAAGCATCATAATATATAATATTTATGGTGTTTTGAGATGGTGTTGCACTCAAGAAGGCCCTCAAAATTTATGTGAAAATGGGAAAATATGAAGGGGCTGCTCTTTTATTATAATATTTGTTTGATTTTTGTATGTATTTTTTTTTTTTTGGGGTCAGATTTTTGTATGTGTATATATGGCCTAATGTTCAATCTTTTGATGATTATTACGAACTCCAGTCAAAGGTTTGCCCTTAGTCAACTCTATACAGCAGCTCTTCCTAGTTGACTCAGTTTTGCCTAGTCACCATTAAGTGTTCATCCTCCCCGTTCGCAACAAGAAGCATTTTTCTTTTCCTATTTGCCGATTGGGATTTGTGAAGATGAACATATTAATATGATGATGTCTACTAACACATCGAAATTTTATAATTTGAACTGCTCATTTTAGCAGAAACACAAAACTTAAACTGTACATTTTACTTAGGAATTTCATCGTTAACCAATGAGTTTAAATTCAATAGTAAACTAGACATCTGGTGCAATTCATCAACCAATAACAAGAGGCAATTATTTTTGTTATATGTCAAGAATAATTGTGGTGTGATTTGTTTAAAACGAGAGACTTTCTTCATTTAAAAAAAAAAAAAGTCGTTATCTTGTTAGTGTGCACATTTGAATTATGGGATTCATTTTTTTATCATATTCATATGTGGACAGTGGACACTGCTGAATAATTGACTTGACTTAATTGTTCTTTAATTTGTCTTAATCAAGCTGCAACTGCATCACATACTATTCGACCCAGAATATGCAGTGGAATCAAGAAAACAAAGGGTTTGAGTCTTTGACATCTGATATCGATTATGTTTAGGGTTTTAGTAAGCAAGAGATTCCATCACTTCCCGTTGAATTCATCAACAAAGAAATCATAATAATATATATATATATATATATATTTTCAATGGATGCGTGAGAGGAGATGATTTAGTAATGATGTTTTAAAAAATAAACAATTCAGATCGTTAAATACATTACGGAATAGATCCTACAAAAACGTTTGTAAAAAAAATAGTACCAAAATTCCGTTCTCATATATATAGAAAGCGTTAGCCACGAGGCAGGAGTCACAATCAGTTGGTCACATTTGGCAGCTGTTATAAATAAATAGAATCAATAGGTATCTTGTTTGATTAATTAGCTCGGATGGCATGTGGTTAATTAGGATTCGCAGGATTTTTCTTGAAATTCTTGAAATGAGAAGTTCTCTGCCAACTATTTGGAATTTTAGACTAATTAAAAGTGTCTGCTTGGTGATTATCGAGCATTTTTTCTTGTGCTGAGTAATCTTGAGTTCGAACGCTCTCCCTTGTAACATTTATTTCAAAAAAAGTATCCGCATGCTCCTCTCAAGTTTTCAAGACTAAAACTTCATTTGTCGTTCACTAAGTGAAGTTTGCTTACTCTTGCACTAGCTATTGCGACACTCACGACGGTCTAAACTCAGCTCATATTATTGACTTGGAACGTTGAAGCTCAATGTGATTGGGTATAGAAACCAAATTAGAACAGAAGAGATCTTCCAATTGCACCTCCACTTATTGTATTTGGGCGGTTCTGGCCTTGGATGTTTTCGAACTATATTGCTTATTGGCCCATAGCCTTTGGACACAAGACGGTGGCTGAGAAGCCCAGTACTTAAGAAATCATCTGAAAAGCAGAAGAAAACCAAAAACCCTCTGAATACAATATAAATGTCCTAGGATGCGGTAAGTGGTGAATTATCTTGGTAATTAAAGTCTTTTTCTTCAATCCAATGCGTCCAAGTTCCAATCTTTTCCTTATCGATTTTCCATACTTTAAATATTGGTTTTATCAAAAAATCAGGTCCACCAGAGTCCCAGACCATAAGGTACGTATTTATTGATGTGTTAATTAGTGTGTATGGCATGGCTGCCCCTGCCTCTGTTGGGGGAATAGTGACATGCAGAAATGGTTCTTGTGCTGCTGCTAGGATAGTGGTGGCGGCGGCGGCGGCATTGCCAATATGCCATGCTAACCTGAGTGCTTCATCTAATTATTAAAGCAGAAACACTATTAGTGGTATGCTGACAGAGTATCGGATGAATTAGATTCTTACCACTATATAAATTATGCATTGCATATGCTACTTTGTTTTTGTAATGAAGCACTTATGCTCACAATCACTTTTTAGACACGTGCTTTTATTAGGTGGATGTTTTCCAAAAAATGCCTCTATAACCCAGATATGCGATTTTAAGTTTTTCTATCAAATATAGTAAGAAACGCATTGGAGTAGCAAAAGCGATTTTATTTACCGTAAAAAACAGTAAAACAAAAGCCTATAACTCATTTATAAAGCCAACTACATCTTCTACATACGAATTTTGATTTCAGAGAGAAAATCACACATATAATCAACACCTCATCACATAATTTTTTTTTAATTTCTTTCCTTTTTAAGTTACTTGCTTCATAAGCTAGGACAAGTACACTTGGAAGCTAGCAGTTTTCATTGACTCACAAACAGGGCAAACATTGACAAACCCATCACAGTCCTTACATAAACACAGATGCCTACACGGCATCAACAAGGTCGACACCTCCTTCGCTTTGCATGCTCTGCACGTTCTAGAACCCGTTTGCTCCTTCAACCCAAGGTTATTCTTCGACACGGTTTTCGCGGGTCCAGATGGGATAGTCAGGTAGTTATTTGGATCGATGTACGAGGCAGCATCGTCAACTTCGCTGTCTCCAAATCCTTCCTTCCCTTGATCGGCACCCTGTGAAATTGCTTGCTGTAAGTTGCTCTTCAGGACATTTACCACGGACTCATTGTACTTCGCTCTGTAGTGCCAGTTTTGGGCTTCCACAGCCACCTGTTTTATTCTATCCACCAATTCTCGATTCTTCCGGTTCATGTTCTCAATTTCCAAGTCTTTCTCGATCATCTTTTTGCTGACACCTTTCTCTATGGCAGCAAGGAAAGAAGACATATGTCTCCGCTTCATGTCCCTAACTCCCTTTGCCAAGTGTTCCTCCTGTTCGATGAGCATCCAACGTTAGATTTACATGAGCAACTAATTATAATATGATGTCCACACACAGAAAAAAGTTAACGCACAATGACCTGTTCGAAATTTTTAAGTTGTTGGACTAGATTGTTCAACTTCAAGCAAGATTCCATACTTCTGAGTATAAATCATTAATCTAGGTTATAGCGAGAATGGACGATATGTTATACCATAAATAGCAGCCATCTTTAAAACATAATATCTGTACTACAAAGTTAGATCGGAATTTCAAATTCTGTAAGAAAAGCGAAAAAAATGAAGTTGCAAATCTTTATTCACAAATCAAAATTTATACCGATTTTACTCCAAAAGACATCGCATATCAAACCATACGCTGGAAAATGAGAAATATGGATATTTGTGTTTGAAGATCATAAGTACCTGAATTTTGATGTATTGATCAAACTCTTCCTTCTGTCGATCGAGCTCAGTCCTAATATTGTCACCTAGGGATAGGATCATTGAAGGTGCTGCTGTCATACTTCCACTCGCCGAAGTAACTGATGAGTTGCGCTCATCGTCATCATACGATAGCCTTAACCCCGTTGATACAGCGTTTGGGTTTGGAATGCTAGCTGAACGATCAGCTTCATCCGGACAGACATTATAGTTCAAAGAAATCTGAAGCTTCTGCTGTCTTGAGATATCTTCCATTTCCCTGTTTCGTTTATTAGGCCGAAGCATGGGAGTAATACGCTCAGTTCCAAAATAATTTACAGGATCAACGTTACATCCAGCTTGTACTGCAACATAAATTGAAATTCCATTTTCTTAGAGACAAGTCAAACTACAAAAAATTCTAGAAAGGAAAAAATTGATGCTCAAGAAAGATTGAGTTGCAAGGTAAGAACTACATATGAACATGTAGAGATGATTAAAATGAATGAATCTAAATTAATTCCAATGTTCTTATCGGAACAAAGAATGTAGACACAACAACTTACCATTTCCAAACAGCTGTAGTTGACTTGAAGCATTTGTCGGATATGGGAAACGATTTTCATCCACGAAAACAGGAAGCATGGGGTTACCACTGTTGCCTCCCAACATCGTATAAGACAAACTAAACTACCTCTACTGTTTTCTTTCAGCAAAGGTTGGTAAATAAACGGCAAGAATCAACCTGGAAAAGGGGAAATTTAAATCTTGAGTTAGAACTAGTCGGCAGTGGCCAAGACAAGGTTCTTTTAAAGGATCTCTAGCAAAAGCCAGTGTACATCAAAATATAATATAATCAAACCAAATTTTATTTTTCCTCGATTCAAGAAATAATCATCTAAAAGGCCTATATAAGGCTTGTCCTTACTATAGATGGGTTTTTCTATAATTACGTATATTGAGAGACCAAGTTACACAGAGACACGTCACTTCATGTCTTATTTCACACCTTTAGAGCAAGTGCATTGTGAAAATGGTTTCTCCACACAAATTAGGATAATCTCTTCACAATAGTCACATATTAAATTGCTTTATCGTAAGTTGGTAAGTGGGTACATAATGGTATAAGAGGTGAAAACAATGTTCCAGAATATGCATGAAAAACACGAAGTAATGAAATAGTTAAACAAAGTTGAAAACCACATTTAAATTGACTTTAATTGAATATGCCGCTTCAACGGTTGGTCTACAAGTAAAACTTCAACAGGGCTTTTCTGTTCATGTCAGAATCCCTTATATTCCAAATGCGGGAATCTAGGAAACACTAGAGAGAGGATATCCGTTATTTATAATCTACAGCCTTTAAATGCAATATTGATTCTGAATTAACATAAACTGTATGATGCACGTAAAAAAAGCGCCACCCTTCGCATATTTAGCTAAAAAGTGATTCACAATTCAGCTCGCATCTAAAGTTATTAATACACCGTCTGTTGCCCCTGAATTGGCTCAAGATATACTGAGTTTGATGGTATTAAACTAGGTATCAAGTTCAATCTACTACCAAAATGGAAAGGAACTAGGGTTATTCTCTTTGTTTGCTACATAAAAACTTGAGAGAATGCATATCAATGCACGTTATATAATATATGCAGAAGCATTCACAACATAAACCTCTACACCAGTTGCATCCCAAAACTTTGATGATCACAAGAAAATGCTTCAATGCATCACAATGCAGCAAGTCTCAATATTTGAAATCAGCTGTAAATCTAAACACTGTAGCTTCAAATTATGATCGATATATTTCAGGAAAGAATGAAGTCAAAGCTTGTCATCTCCTATCAGTGGAGTTGGAAACAAGGAAAACATCCACCAATAGAAGTAATCGCACTTCCTAAAAACCGATAACATCCACCAACAACAAATGCAATCATAGATAGACAACATACACACATGACATGCAGTAAAATCAGAGCGTATCGATGATTCTAAGAACGAAAGACACAAAACGAAGCTCGTAGATAAATCAGCAGGTGAATAAATTGGATGTCCTACAAAAGAGATGGGATTGATATGCCAAGCGGTGCTATCATATTCAACAGATAAAATAAATGGAAAACTCCCATCTAAGTTAAGAGGTTAGGAAAATCCTGAAAAATATGGAAAGTCAATAAGATACCCATCTCAACAAGGAAAAAAAATGCAATCTTTTAGATCGTTTACAAAAAGAATTCAATGCCAATCTAATCTCCTACTGAAAAGATTATTTCTTTCCTACAAAAATTAGCTAAAATCCACAAAAAATCAATAACCCAACAAAAAAAAAAAAAAAGTGCAGCAGCATCACAGATAGAACAAGTTACCTCAATATCCAAATCCTCTTTTGATTAAATCTCAAGCGAAATCGGTGCTTGCCCAGAATCTCAGATCCTGCAATCACATGCCAACTCCAATCAGACTCAGAAAACAACCAAAAAAGATTTATTAAAAAAATACCATCACAAAAGTTCCAAACTTTAACAGGAAACAAGAAAAAGAAGATGACTACCTCAAGAAATGCACTGCTTTTTCGATAACCGATCGTTTGGGGAATGATGTTTAAGCTGCCCAGAAGGAGTGAAATGCAAAACCCAGAAAGGAAAAGGACCAAGAAGTGAAATTTGGAAGAGAAAAAGGGAGAGGAAGATCTGGAAAATCGAAACCGAATAGATTAAAGAGTGGAGCTATAGTGGTTTGGAAGAAGACGGAGGATCAAGAATATTATGGAGAAATGGGAGGAGGATGGATGAGAGTGGGAGAGAGTGCCCAAAACCCAAAAACTATTATTTCAATCCAAATCACACACATTACACACATACATATTCGGTGCTTGTGGTTACGCAAACGGATTGCCGTTCTCTCTCTCCCTTTATTTTTGCAATTTTCGTTTACTTTCAAATTTCCATAAATAAATAAATATTATTTTTATACATGATAATTTAAAAAATAAAACACATTATCGGCTCGTTTAGATGTGCTTTTAAAATGACTAAAAGTGTTTTTAGAGAAAATATTTTTGGATTCCAAAAGCACTTGAAGTGTTTTCGGTAAGAAGCACCAGTTATGTGCTTATTCCAGGAAGCACTTTAAGTGTTTTTCCAGAATTTACTTGAATTTTTATTAAGAATTGGTTCCAACAATATTTTCACTAAAAACACTTTTAATCAGTTTAAAAGCACATTCAAACGAACTATACGTTGATAACATAATATTATTTTTTGTGTGGTAAGTTATATTATATATTTACCCATATCATATTTATTTCAATTCATGACTTATATTTTGCTACTTAAAAACTCATAAAATAGATATTAGCGAGAATAATTGATTATATTTCAATTTATTTTCTCATATTCATGAATTATCTCATTTCGGAGTAAATAAACCTACCATATAGCATAGAGAAAAATAATCTCTTTAATATATGGATAAGAATTAAAAATAAAATAGTTTTTCTATTATTTATTTTTATTTTGATTATTTATCTTGAAAAAGTTCATCTCACTCCAAATGCAACCGTTTGAAAAAAAATAGATGGTTCACTTGTGCAGTTCACCGCACTAACTCACTTTACCGCCCTTGTTATTTTTCTCTTTTCCCACCACAAATTATTACCTTATTTATTGACAGTTCCTTATTTACTTACCTTAATTACCATTTTCTACTGTTGGAGCTTCACCTTGTTACCACCCTTATGTTTTCCTTTTATTTTCCCACCGCAAATTATTACCTTATTTACTGACAGTTCCTAATTTACTTACCTTAATTACCAACTTTTACTGTATGGCTGTTGAGTCCAAGCCATAATTTTAATTAAAAAAACCCTAAAAATATTAATAAGAAATAACGATGGGTTCGATGGTAACGGACCAAAAAGGTAGTTTTCAAGACGAAGGTGCAATGCATGGTTGGTAACAAAGACAAGGCAATTTGGTAAAACAACATAGCATTTCAATTTGGGCGTCTAACAAAATTATTAAATGGGTTGAATTATTATGATGGGTCCAGTGATTAGAGACGAATTTCATGTTTGTATTTCACACGACACGTCCTGAGTTTGATTTTCAGCGTAAATGAATCTCACGATGGTGGCTAGAGAGACGTTGAAATGCCCCTGTGAGTCATTCAGACCTCCGAAAATATGAACTGCGATGATGAAGTCATCTTTGATCTTCTTTTTAAGAAAAAAAAAATAAATATTAGGATGGGGCACGAATTATGTCGTGTGGCGTGTGGGTGGGTAGAATTAGTACGCGAGCGGGGGGAGGGGGCCATGGATCAGAAATTAGTTGAAAAATATTAAAAGCGGGGGAAATAGGGGGAAGGGGGGTGTGGGTGGGTTGAGGAAGTACAACTACAGCTTTTAGTTTTGGCTACCTCATGGCTGACTGAACGGGATGGGTCCCACCAAAGAACGGACCCCACGCACCCGCTTTGTTGTTGGCGGGGTAATTTTGGCGGGTGAGCGGACAGACGAGGAGCCATCATCAGGATCAACCCCATCATTCACGGAATTTGAGTGTAGAGACGCAACGGACCAACCACTCCAAAATATTTTCATGAATTAAATAATTTGTTAATTTCAAGCAGCGTTTAGAATTTTTTTGATACGATCAATATTTTTATGAAAATATTAAAAAAATTAGAGAAAGATATAGAATGGGGTGAAGTCTCCAAACTTTATTTATATCAGAAAAAAATCTTAAGTTTACGCTAAAATTTTATCGTCGATATTTCTGACACGTCTGTTAAATATCGGAAAAACTTTTATATTTAATCTAAACCGATATTTGACAATCCATAAAGTTTCATTTTAAACTTCTTTCACTTTCATTAAAAGTAACCGATATCGATATTTAATATATCCGTCTATATTTTGACAAATTTGTATATCGATATTTTGCATCGATATTGAGATTTTAAACACTGATTAAAGAGCCGCCCAAGTACTCATTTTTTGTACAAAGCAAAAAAAATTTATATAAAAGAATTCGAACTTGAGAGTATTTATTTGATGACGCAGGCTTTTGCAAGGTTGAATACTAAGAATGAGGATCCTCTCCGGATCCTCTTTGTGAGGATCCTAGTGATTCTCAAATCGTGTCTGTTCATCGTATATCTTGTGGTCATAAATCATTTTAAATACTTTTATTTAAAATTAAACATGAACAGTATTTGACAAAAACTGATTGTAAGATGTACGATAAACAAACACGATTTGAGAATTCTCAGGATCCTCATAAAAATGACCTGGAAAGGATCCTCATTCGAATACTAATGGTTTGGTTGCCAAGTCATGACACCTTTAAAGACTAGTCTAATGCAATTTGTTAACTATATGGATACCAATTGTATATTGGCCATTTACCCAAATGTGAACCAAATTGTATAATCAAACACCACAATAAAACCAAATCAGATGTCCCATTACAATTATGATACAAAATCAATCCATATGGTTGAATTTCTGTGCTTTGAACATTCATTTTTTTAAGAATAAATCAAATCTTTAAATTACGATTATTTAGAATGAAGCCACAAATATTTTGGAAGTTACGAAATACAAAAAATAGTTGTTTTCAATGCTTTAAAATGAACAAAAAGAACTCTTGATAATACGTTGGACACTTATGAATTATAGAAATTAATAATATTATATCTAAAAATGATGGTATTTTCTTTAATAAAAGAAATTGAGATTTTTTACTAAGATTATCTGAAATTAAATTTCAGAACTAATCATTTCATCAACTAGTGGTTGAAATTAGATGATTTCAGCCGATAACCTATATTGTTCTTATGTCGATTTGCGTTCTTTCTTGGGAAACTGACATGGTAGTGGTCCACGGCTGCTATAGAAAAGGTTGCGGATGTTATGAGAAACTTGATTGCATAATTAGGATAATGAAAACCCAAAATACATGCCTAATTGTATTAACAACAAGGTTAACGTGTGTCCCATTTAATTAGAAACACTGTATTGAAGATAAACTGAACATAATATTAGGATAATACTTGCAATCCACTCTATGCGGGAATGCACATATTTCCTATGCGAATATTTGTATTATTATCATTCACATTGGAAATTATTTCGTTATCCAAATGCATCAATTAAATGGATTATTTGTCATGAATATGTTAATTCATGCCAACACTATTTATTTGTTTTATACATTTGGATGACTAAATGATTTCCGGTTCGAATGATTTTCTCTAAAGATGATATTCAAATCAAGATTAAGAACTTAAACAGTTCTAATTTTAAAATTTTTACGTAAAAATTTGTTATGCACAAGTTGAAATATATGCATTCCTCCATAGGGTGGGATGCAAGTATTATCTGTAATATTATTGATCATGACTTTTTTTAGGATTGTATTGATTGGGGTTAGGCTTCTATGTTCCCCCGTTGTCCTCAAAAATTAATTTTGTTTCATTTTCATTCAATACCTAACTTAGTGACAATATTCTCCTCCCTAATCTACAAAGTATGGATATATTAGTAATCAAAGGTGGGCGCAAACCCAAGGCACATAGAAAAGAAAATGGTTTGCTTTGTTGTTGCTTGGATCAAAAGTAAAAATAATTTGGGAGCAAGCAATCGGCAGCAGGCATGCCATCTCTGAAATTTTCTCCTTTCTTTCTTTCCTTCTTGTTTGAAAATTTGGATAGCGTGAAGAAGCCTAGTTAGCAGTACAAAGAAGCCGTCCGCACATACAGTAGTACAAATCAAGTCATAGTGCGTGTCGCCAAATATTCAAAATTACACAGCCGTGTGAGTGTGGATGGATGGAGCTGCCTGCTTCACAAGTTCACATGCATGCCTTTCAACAAACACACGTCATTCTATGAAAGGAGCCTCTGGCCTGCGTTTCCCACCCATTTTGCATTTTTTTGTCTTTTTTTTCGCTCTTTGCTTTTAATTTCTTCCAAAACAGAACAATAATGGAGGGGTCAGTGCGTTTCACTCATCATCTGGCCTGATCTGATCTGATCTGATCACTCCCCCCACATCTCACTCACTCACGCGATATTTAACATGTAGACTTTGCACACAATAATATCGGTTTTTTTATAATAATTAATTTCCTGAGTGATATCTACGATGGGATTTGTATCAAAAGGTAGATTTGTGGAGACGATAAGAATTATGTGTTTTTAACGTGATTGTTTTTTTTCCCCTCCTTTTGCTGTGGATCTGAAAGTGATTAGGGGTCCTTGGGATTTAATTGTGTTTTAATAGTGATTATATGAGTTTATTTCTTGTAGGTAAGGAAAGCAGGGAAAGTAATACATGCATATAGATATCCCATCAGTGTGTATAAATTTATGAACAAATTAAAAAAGGTTTCTACTTTCTAGATGTAGGTAGAAGAAATCGACCTGATGGAATGCTATCTACTTTCTTCTTTTTGGGGCCGCAATTTCATGGTTGGAACTATAAATCTTTTAGCTAGGTTGCTTTTCGAGGGTCATTAAGGGAACTTTATTCTCCTTCTACCGGATTGAAATTCTTATTAGACAGTCTCCCTTAAGAAGGTGTAACAAACGGAGCCTTAAAGGAAATGGGTTAGTAATTATGGAGTTAATTAGGTTATTTTCAATATTGTCAATTGTCTTATGGTAAAATCTCAATATCTCAACTTTCTTCAAAGTTTACGGAGAAATCAACTGAATTCTTGCCCCAAATCGTCTAAAGGTTTTCATTATTTTCGTTAAAAATTTACTACAAGTGTAGTTGATGAATTTGCACCGACTCTGTGTTGGTTATTATTTTGGAGAAGTCTGATGTTAATTGAGGAAGCTAGTGGTGTTACAAGTGACCAGTTTGGGTTTATTTGATTTTTGCGTTGTCAAGCGCCTGAGTGTGGTACTTGTTTCTTGGCATTGTATCTGGATCACTCTTAGTACCGTATTTTTTTGCAAACAACAGATTCTGAGCTATCAGCCATTTTTCGATGAACCGAAATAATAAGCAAATAACACTTGATAGATCTGAACACAATGCATTACTGATCCATTTTATTTCGGAGGATTGATATTCAAGTTTTAAAACTTGAATATCAATCCTCCAAAATAAAAATGATCAGTAATGCATTGTGTTCGAATCCTTTTTTTCTTTTGGAATAGTTGGCTGATTGAAGTTGGACCAGAAGGAACCTCTCCCTGTTTTAGGGTGGAATAAGTTCCATTCGTCTGCAACTCACAAGGTCATCTGGTGGTTGTGCTATTTTTTTCAATAAACGTGGTTATATACAAAAGCAACAGTTGTCAAAGGAACGAATAATAATTTATTCGATGATGGTGGTAATGGTATGGTGAGTAAGATAATCAATTAAATAATGCTAATTAATCAGGTGGATTAGTCACTCAATTAGGCCATGAAGATGGTGGAACATATGCGATGAATTATTGACATGGTCAAATGACGTTTCTGCTTTGCCGATTCATATGTGAGTAAGTTGGAGGCAATTTGGATTTATGCCAATGGTTTGACTTGTTCATGGTGAACTGAGTGTACATGTTTTTTTTGTAGTGTGGGGAGAATGAGGTTGGGACCAAAGTATTGCGGCATATAAGCTTTGCATCTATCTAGAATAATATTGGCCCAAACACATGAAGACGTGAAGAATAAATGCACCCACAAAGAAGAAAGAACCATACTTTAACGTAAGGGGAGAACTTATGCCATTCCAGGTGTCAAGACTCAAAACTCCCAACAACATGCAATAAAGATTGGATTGTCGCAAAAGATTTGCAGTTAAAGTGGTTAAAAGTCTAAATCCTTGTTAAAATCCTTAGTTGTAACTCCTTTAACCGGACTTCGAGAAAGTTGTAATGCCCTTATTAAGAAATGAAAGCGAAGAAAATTGTATATTCATTTAAAAAATAATGAACACTCAATGTCGCGGGGGACATAAGCTGCTAAAAAAAGGATATGTAGAAGGAACATTATTTATGCAATATCATAATGGCTAACCAATTGCATTCGGTTATGAAAAACAATTTTTATACTTACATTCGAAGCTCTAAGTTCAATTTTCTCCTCCAATATCGTTTGTGTGACACACGAGATAAGACTATTATACAACAAGTATATTTATCCATGAATCATGGCATGCACGGTATTGCATCAAGAGTCGTAGCTAGCATACACGAACGCAATACTAACTTATGGCAATTTGCAAGTGGAGGATCACTACTAGAAAAATAACCATAGAGCACTGATCTTATTGGTGCCTATTGGAAACAATGGACACTAAAATGGCAAACATCAATTGCCACCATGCAGCGACCGAATTAGGGTCCGTGTTCTATGTAGATGACTCTTTTGTAACAAACATCACCATCTATACATCGGTGTGCAAATGAACAGTAGAGATATGATATTTTCATCTCTTTGTTTATTTGTTTATTAAAAATATTAAATATTTTGTTTGAGAAGCAACTGAATTAGCATCGGTGGCCAAATTGCAATTTATGTTTTTAAAAAAGAGCCCGCTGATGGCCCATTTACCAATCCCATTATTAATACCACACGATTTAGATGAAATTTTTTCATTTTACAATCCCAGGAAGTTCCACAATCTTTGCATCCATCTAACAACTTGAACATAGTCATTTCAATTACATAATCAACATATTTTTCCAGATTCACCTGCATAACGATAACACCAGGAGAGTTAACCTTAAGTTTACAAAATCAGAAAACAAGAAATAAGAACTGGAAAATTTATAATTCAACCAAAAATAGAAAATACAAACAGTATTTCAACACTTGTGTTTGTTACTCACAAATTTTGACAATATTTACATATCCCATTTCACAATTGACAGAGGGAAGCAATTTTATACCTTCTTAGCCTTGATCTGTGGCTGGCTGTTTAAAATCTCAACCGCCATCTCTGGTTGTCTCCCTTGTTACCATGGCTATCGATCGAGGTTCCCTTGCAAACACAGACATGCAGAGTTGATTGAATAAAAACCCCTAATTTGTCGATCAAGTGAATTTCACTCCTCTGCTTCACTAAATAAAACCCCCTAATTTGTCTTTTCAAAGCTGCAATAACATGACTCAAAACAACATGCAATAAAAATTGAAAAAACCAACCCAAAATTAATGCTAGCAAAGAAAACAAAACCAAAACTGAAATTAAAATGTCCAGAACCAGATCACCAACCAATTAATAAGCCCATAACCAAATAACTATAATAACACAAACCAAAAGCAAATCAACAAAACAAAATCCAAACATATCCAAAATTAGCAAGAGAAACACAAACCCAAAAGCAAATCAGCCTTTCACACTAAGCAAATACGGCAGCATCCATGCACGCCCATGGCCCTTTCATCTCAGGAGGCCATGACTGACACACCCCGACCCGAAAGTGGGATGTGCTAGCCGTCACGTGAGCGTGACGTAACCATGTGCACAGTGCGGAAGCAATAGAGAATAGAATTTACGAATTAATTGAAACCAAAACACTAGCAATACTAGTGTAAAAGAAATGTGAATTCCACTAATACAGAGCATAAAAGTCTACGTGCAGTCAAGCAGAAGTACTAAATAGAAATAACACTCGAAGGTAGTCCTACATAAGTGAATTCTGTCAGAACGTCCGATGAGCTCATCGTATGCCACCAACGAACACTACTTAATACCTGGAGAGGCGAAAAACAAAGTTGAGTGGGTCAGAAACAAATCTTTTCAAAACCTTTCTTTTCTCAAAAGTTATAACCTTTCGCCGTAAAGCTTGTATAATTTCCCATAAATAAAGTATATGCTTATATATATAATTCTCAAAATCCTGCTGGAAAATATGTATGTATGAAAGAATGTATGCCATGCCAAAGTATCATAACTGAATGTCAAATCATAACTATGTGAATGTGATTAAATACTAGATATCATCTCAGCCCTCGGCTGTATATAGCTCATAACAATCTCATCATATCATATCGCTTATAATCATCTCAATCATATATATATATATATATATATATATATATATATATATATATATATATATATATATATATATATATATATATATATATATATATCCTGCACACACATCACTACCACCTCTAGTGATTTGCACAACATCACTGAATATAAATTAATATGCTCTAGTGCTACAATCACGTGAAGACTGAGCGATAAATCGCGGGTCACCTACGAGTCGAACCCACCTATAGTGGCCTATTCGACAGGACACCTAACTTGGATCTAAGGCGAGCATACGGTGCGGGAGGTGAACATCACGTGAAGGATTGAGCCCCTCTCTGGGTGGGAGCACTAATATCACTGTGTAGGTTTATGAGCTATAATCATATCACATCACATCACATCATTCGTTCACATCAAACTAGTATATAAATTTACCTGCCACTTACCTGTGCGTCCTCAACACCAACATTAATATAAGCAATCAATAACGCATAATAAATAAATAGATACTTTGCATGGCATTTCATATCACATTTCACTTAAACTGATTTTCTTGAAAAAAATCTCATTTATATAGGTATATATGGAAAACAAATGCCCACTCACTGATAAGTAGATGGGTCGTAACCCCCGTGCCTAGCCTGGCTACACTCGTCCTCCGGATAGGTCTCGCCTATATGAGAAGTAACTGAAATAACGTTAATTAACGCATATAAACGAAACCTTAGAAATAACTTCTCATACATTGCTCAAATTGGGTATATGAATACACCACTGTGATCTACACAATCTCAGGATCATCCCCATATTTTTAGAAAAATTTTCCGACCACCCACGTGCCGCCACGCGCCGACTAAGGCATGGCCAGACGCGCCGGCCACGGGCGGCCACGTGATATGCACACTGACGGCGTCAGTTAACGCCGTCAGAAATATTCCTTGGAATATTCCGTTAAAACCCAACGGTAACTGTTAAAGATGACTGACGGCGTCAGCATATTTCGTCAAGACTGACAGAATATTCCTCGTCTTCTCCGGCGAGTCGCCGGTCGCCGGCGACTGTTCGCCGGTCGCCGGCGACTGTTCGCCGGTCGCCGGCGACTGTTCGCCGGTTTCTAGAAAAACTTCCAATTATGGTTTCTTCTTCATTTTTGCACCATTTTCTACGTACTTTATACCAAAATGAAGATCTCACAAAGATGAACACATCCATACCTGACTCGACCCCCAACTCGCCGGGGATTCAATGGAAAAGGCCTCGATAATTCCGGCCAAAATGAAAACTCCCCAATCTCGCTATTCCGACGTCCAAAATCTTCAAACAAACTACTCCGAGCTTCCTTAGAACCTCATAAAGCTTCCTATGAACTTAGAATTCCCTGAAAAACAACATTTCACGTGTGCATGAACAGTGCACAATTCGGAGGTTATGGTTTCGTGACGAATCGAAGGTTCCAGGTTCTAAAACTTGTACTA
The DNA here is from genome assembly GCA_024362995.1 of Heteromeles arbutifolia. NCBI lineage: Eukaryota > Viridiplantae > Streptophyta > Magnoliopsida > Rosales > Rosaceae > Heteromeles > Heteromeles arbutifolia. The sequence goes on from JANCRC010000006.1 coordinate 31,705,324, forward strand.
ATGGCTTCCTAAGATCACAAGGAACATGAAAATGCTTACCTTAGCCTCAATCTGCAAAGTTTCAAGGGTTATGGATGTTGTCTGTACAACACCGAGAGGGAAAGAGAGAGAGAGAGTCTAAGAGATAGAGAGAGAGAGAGTGCGGGAATGAGAGAAAGAAATAGTGAATGTGTGAGTGTGTGTGTGTGGTACCACTAACCAAACTCCCAATGTAGATACACACACATACCTTAATTAATGCCTAGGGGCATTTTCGTCATTTCACATCCGTCGTACGAAATCTCTAGGACGGGCTGTTACAATGACCCGACGATGGAATAACCAAAAATACCAAATAAAGCGCAAATTCCAAAACAAACCCAAATCAAAATGAACCCTAGAAATTGAAATTCCGAATTGAAAATTCAAATTGGGGGAGCTCTGAGATTTTACCTAAATAGCAACTTAGGAGTTGCCGCTGCACCATTAATTCACAACTAAGCAGTAGCCATATCCATTCCTCAACAATCTTTCAATTTTAATTAAAACACAAAAAATATTAGAAAATGGTTAAAGATAAGTTATATAACTGCAGGCATATACATTCCTCAGCAATCTTTCAATTTTAATTAAAACGCAAAAAAAAATAAAAATATTAATGATCAGTTACTCACCTGACCCAGAAAGCGTTTGCAAACTCCCACAACAAAGCCCTAAAATTGGAAGATAAATGTTTCTTGCAACCAAAAATGAAATGAAACAAAAGATGCACACGCAAATTAGCAAAAAATAAAGAAAGCATTTAGCAAGAATCGAATTTTACAACAATCAATTAAAAAAATTTATCACCAACCAAACACAAAATAACGTCTCACACTAACCAAAGCACCTAAACCGTTGCGATTCCTCCACAGAAAACAGCGGGAAGAAACAAGCTAACCACCCTTTTAAAGGATCGGATCACGATGAAAACACCAAGACACACACAGAGATGCATAGAAACAGAAAGAGAGATAGAAAAAAAAAAAAAAAAGAGCTAAATGAAAGATGATTCTAGCATCTTCTCCACAAAACCCGACAGCCACGCACGTGCAACACACATGACCAAGGGAAAAATTAGCACCAATTGTAACAGCCCGTCCCGGAAAATCTTATATCGTTACCGTGAAAAGACAATGATACCCTTAGACGTTTTTGGTTGGGGTGTGTTAAGTTGGAAATGGACACATTCATTATTTCCCTAAGCTTTTGGAACTAAGATATTTTCTTAGTTGTGAATGGGTGGTGAGTTTTGGACCACACACACATATCCACATCACTTCTCTCTCTCACTCCCTATCTCACAGATATTCTCTCTCTCTTCCATTTTGTACGGAAAACACCCAAAACCTCCCCAAATCTCACAGATCGTAAGATTTAAGGACACCATTGTGTTCCTCGTGGTGTGGTGAGTTCAAATGTACCATTTTCAGGTACGAATACTCTCGTTTTCACATAGAAACCTTAACCTCCGTACATGCACTGTTCATGCAATTTTTCATGCTTGATTTTTAGGGGATTTCAAGCTCATAGGGAGCTTAAGAAGGTCCTTACGCAGCTCGGAGTCCTTCGTTGGAAGAAATTGGACGTCGGAATCGCGAGAACGGAGAGTTTCAGTTTTGGCCAGAATTTCGAGGGTTTTTCCGGCAAATCCTCGGCGAGTTGGGGGTCGAGGCAGGTATGGTTTTGTTCATCTTGATGAGATCTTCATAACGGAACTTGTTTCATAGAAAATGGTGAAAAAATGAAGAAGTTATAACGTTTGGAAGATTTACCCAGAAACCGGCGAAGTTGCCAACGACCGGCGACTCGTCGGAGAAGAAGGTGGCATATTTCTTCAACTTTGACAGAATATGCTAACGGCGTTAATGACGTCGTTGGGTACCATTAGGTTTTTAACGGAATATGCCGTGGAATATTCCAACGGCGTTAAGGGGATTCTGTCAGGATTCCCTGCGCGTGGGGGCGGGTTTAACCGTGCACCCGCCAGCGCGTGAAGGTCTGGAAAATTTTTCTAAAAATTCCTAGGTGTCCGTGACGCTGTGTAGGTCACGTTGGTATATTCAAATACCAAAATTGAGCAATGTATGAGAAGTTATTTTACGAGTTCCGTTTATATGCGTTAATTAACGTTATTTCAGTTATTTCTCATATAGGCGAGGCCTATCTGGAGGACGAGCGTAGCCAGGCTAGGTACGGGGGTTACGACCCGTCTACATATCATTGAGTGGGCTTTTGATTTTCCGTATATACCTATATACTTGATGACTTTCCCAGAAATCTATATTTTAAATGAAAATGCGTTCTAAATGCCATGCATATGAATTTATAATTACTGTATGAACTAGTATACATTGCATATGTGTAAAGTGGTGCCGTGGACGCTCAGGTAAGTATCAGGTAAGTATGATTGGTTGATGAGATGTATGATAGCGATATGATGTATTGAGAGCTCATAAACCTGTACATCGGTGTTAGTGCTCTCACCCAGAGTTAGGGCACAGTCCTTCACGTGATGTTCACCTCCCGCACCGTATGCTCCTCTTGGATCTAAGTTAGGTGCACAGTCTTGTCGTATAGACCACTATAAGTGGGTTCGACTCGTAGGTGACCCGCGATTACTTCACACAGTCTTCATGTGATCGTAGCACTAGAGCATAATTATTATACACTTAGTGATGTTGTGCAGACCACGAGAGGTGGTGCTGATTATGTGCAAGTTATAAATTTGATATGATTGAGTTGATTATGAGCTATAGATCCAGCCGATGGCTGATTTGATATTGAACGTTCATACCTGTTCTTACTTGTTCATGGATTTATACATATGCATTCGTTGAGATACGTTGGCATATGGTTGGCCATTTATTTGTTTATAGCTATTGCTGAGCATGATTTTGAGATATATATATATCTATATGCTATTTTTCTGGGAAAACTATACAGGTTTTACGACGAGGGGATATAACTTTTGAGAAATGAAATGGTTTTGAAAAACTTTGTTTTTGCCCACTCACGCTTTGTTTTACGCCCCTCTAGGTTTTAGGTGAAGGTTTCTTTGGTGGCATACGAGGATTTCCCTGAGGTTTTGACAGACCATCATTCATGTATGATCACCTTCGGGTGTTGTATAATTAGTACTTGTCCAATCGAACTGTACTTAGACTGCTTATGCTCTGGTTGTGTAATTCACACTTATTCTCACCTTAGCGCGCTATCTTCATTGGGTTGCTAGCGACTAGGTTATTAATTTGTTCGTATTTTCCTTATTAATCTTGCTTCCGCACTGTGCACATGGTTACGTCACGCTCACGTGATGACCACCATGCTTTGATTTAGGTCGGGGTGTGTCACCAATGCACAAACTTCAACACTGAAAATTGCAAGTTGCAACCGAAAAGAAAGGTAAAAAAAAAAAAAAAAAAAAATTTAGTTGAAAATCATAATGAATGAAAGGCTAATGAGATGGAAGGTGAGTGGGTTGTGGTGTGGTCATGTCAATGAATTTTTTTTTCTTCCTTTTATTATTAAAATAAAATAAATCATTATAAGAAAGTATTTTTATAATAAAAATTAGCACCAATGCACAAACTTCAACACTAAAAATTGCAAGTTGCCATCGAAAGGAGAGGTCAAAAAAAAAAAAAAATTCAGTTGAAAATCATAATTTGGTTAACCACACTGGCTTTTGGTGTTTGAGTTTCAATAGCTACGGATAACATATTTTGGTGTATATAAAGTTAGAAAGCCACTGACTTTCTTTAGTGTGTAAAAAAGAGTGTCCTATAGCTAGAATTCTTGTAGTGGATGTAGGACCCGAAAATAGGTAGCAAATTGATTAATTGTTGGGACTGGTTCAAGTCATCAATCATCAAGTGAAGTGTCTAGAGGCTTAGCCACGTACGGATTTGTCATCGGCACAAACGCAAATGTGTGTCTCTTATCTTTTGAAGTCTTTGGAGATGAGGTGACTCTATCATCTGGATTTCTAGTGCTCTTTCGGCCCTTCGCTTGGATATCTGTGGATAACAACACTTCCCTTTTGGTATTTTAGGTCGTCTTTTGTTCTATATAACCCCTCTAAATATCTTTTCTTCCTTGAATTTTTTTGGCTTTTATATGTCTGTTTTCTTTCTACCTCTCTCTCTTCTATTCTATTCTTCTTTTAGCCTTTCATGCCTTTTTTTTTGTCCAAACCCTAGACTCATCGAGACTCGGGAGAAATGTATCACAGTCATCACTTTGGTCCATGTCTGCATTGCTACTCTCAAAGCTACATTAGGATGGTAATCTCCATCTCTCTCTCTCTCTCTCTCTCTCTCTCTCATCGTACTTATGCATGCCAATAATTTTCTTAAGGGAATGCTAGGGAGATTAAATTTGTAAACAAAATTTGCAAACTAAATGATGTGTCATCAATAGGAATGAGCACGTTTATTAACGCTTAAATAATTATTCAATCACCAACTTCTATGTCATTTAATTTACAAAATTTTGTCTACAACTTTAGTCTCTCTAGCATTACCTTTTTCTTAATTTGCATGGAAATTATGGTACTGATACTGATACATATAAAAAACAGGTTCAACATCTTATTGAGAGATGCTTGCTACTTCACCTGAGTCGTAACCAATGCGTAAAGGTGCTAGCAAAGCATGCAAGCATTAGGCCACTCGTCACGTTTACAGGTCTGTCTCTCGAGATTTTCTATATTTACAAGTGTATTAATACGTATACAGACGCGTGTGTTCGATCATAAGGGGTGGGTGCGGATCCGTTTGATTCAGTTTGACACAAAAAATAGAGTCGAATAAACTAGTATTGAACGGTTTGATTTGGTTCCTTTTTTATCAATGCCACTGTTGGAATTGAACCGAACCAAAACAAACCATTGTTAATCGGTTTCATTCGGTTTGGTTTGGTCGGTTTTAATAACTTATATAACAGAAAGGGGTATTATTGTAATTAGGATATATGGCTATATAAAGGATTGTGTAGCTAGTATTTCATTAAGTTCATTTGTATACATTTTCCCAATTCATTCAATACAATCTCTTTGGTTTCTCTCTAACAATTCTTTCCCTTCCTCTGTACAAATCTTTCATCTTCAACAATGTAGTTAATATGGTATCAGAGCCACCAAGGCTCACGCCATGGATCTTGGTGGTTGATTTCTCTGCTATCTTTCTTTATTACTTTCTTTCATTTCCGCTTATTCATAGTTCTTTTTTTTTTTTTTTGGTCTCTGAATTTTTCTTTATTACCTTCTCTGGCTGTTCGATGGTTCTTTTCTTTTGGGTTTTCTTGGATTTGTTGTCTGGGTTTCACTGAAAATTTTGATTGGGGGTTTCGAGAGCTGCTTGATCTCCGACTCCGAGAGCTGAACCTGTTAGGCTTGGCCAGTAGGACCTCCGTGAGCCATTCGATTGGGTTCTCAGATCCTCCCTCGAACGGCTCTGATCCTGTTTTGCTCCGCTGTTCGTCGCTTCGTTGGTAGCTCGATTTGGGTGCTGAGGATTTGTTATGCGATTGATGAAGGAGGTGATGGAGATTTCCAGTCGAAAAAAGATTGCTGGGATATATTTCTGATTTTTTGCTGGAGTTTCAGATATGTTGATGTGTAGAAAGACGAATTCTTTTCGTCATTGGAGTCCGACGAAGACAAGGACTGGTGGCTGTAGATCTTGTCCATCAGCGATGTGGATGTTGGTTCGGAATCTGCCATGAATTCTTAGATTGATGAGAGACTTCTGGTTTTCACTTTTACGTTCTTGGGTCAAGATTGAAGTTCGTATCAGGTTCTTGATTTCTGGGTTTTACAGTGCACATTATCTGTTTGATTAAATGTTTCAGTTAATTTCCTTAGTGCCCCAATCTGGGTTGTGAACAATATATTCCGATAAGGTTTTTCTGGATCTGGTATTCCTGATTTGGGGTCACTTTCTTGATTCTCTGTTGTGGTATTCCAATATTATCCCTTTTTGCATCACCTGCAATGTGTGTGTTCATTCGGACACCATCCGCACCTCTTTACCTCACTAATTGAACTATGAGCTGATGGCAGATTTCTGTCTGCCTTGTGATATGGGATCTTCTCAGGTGATATCTGCTCTACATTCTTGGATCTGCAGATTTTGGGTATGGTTGCAGTTCTTGGATTGGTTTACTGGTTTTGTTTGATGCTTATTTCTTGAAGCTGTGGTCTTTGATGTACTTTCGAGGTTTAATTGAAGTGAAGCTGTGGTCTTGATGTGTTGATCTCTGCAAGTATTAGTTTTCTTGTCGATTTAACGAAGAAAGTGTCATTCTTTCTATGAATCTTGGAGTTTCATTCTCCTAAGTTGCAGTATGATTTGGAGTTTCATTCTCCTAAGTTGCAGTATGATTTGGAGTTTCATTCTTCTAAGCTGCAGTATGATTTGTGTTCATGGAGTGTCAGTCTCCTTATTTGGTATCTTTAGTAGAAGTGTGAGATTTGTGTTATGCTTTGGAGTGTCATTCTCCTTGGTTGATTTAGTTGATTTGGAGTGTCATTCTCCTTGGTAGATTTAGTTTCTTGGGCAGTGTCAACTATGGATTCTCAGTTCACCTTCGAAAACTTGTTGGATATGTTCAGACCAAGACCATATTTAATTGTATTGCTAAGCTCATTCACAATCAGGAAAGCCTTCCAATCTTGCAGATTCACGTATATTTTACCTCTTGGGAGCGAGACTTCAGATGATTTTGGTGATGTTACAGGCATTGGGAGCAGGCACGGTACTGGGCAGACAGTAGGGATGTCTTGATTCAGAATTTGTTGAAGGGTTTTCTGCAGTGTTCTTGCAGCATTGCAGATATCTTAGTCTTGCAGTTCCAGATCAGTTTCAGAGCTCTAGCTAGTTCAAACTTCACTTGGCTACACCAAGTTCAGTTTGAGGGGGGAGTAATAAATGATATAACAGAAAGGGGTATTATTGTAATTAGGATATATGGCTATATAAAGGATTGTGTAGCTAGTATTTCATTAAGTTCATTTGTATACATTTTCCCAATTCATTCAATACAATCTCTTTGGTTTCTCTCTAACAATTCTTTCCCTTCCTCTGTACAAATCTTTCATCTTCAACAATGTAGTTAATAGGTTTAAGTCTATTCAACACATAAATAAAACATGTTGAACATTTCAAGAGTTTTTATCTTTTAAACATTCATACATATCATGCATTAATTCCAATTCGATTGAAAGATTAAGTTTTTCGGAACATAAAAAATTCATTAAGTCAAATAGAACTAGTTTTCAATTAAATAAAAACTCATGCTAGCAAACGATTTATTAATTAAAACCTCACAGAAGTATAAAGTTCATATAAATCTCTTAATTATTAATAGACAACTTGTAATATGTTGAGACTTATAAATATGTATATGAATAAGACCTCTAAATAACATATAATACGTTGACGTGTAAAATAAATCAATTAATAATTAAAAAATACATGATTGGCTCGGTTTCAAAAATATCAAAACCAAACTAAAAATAAATCGATTCAATTTGTTTGACTTTTTTCTTGATCAAACCCAAACCGACCAATATGATTGGGATAAGTTGGTTTGACGCCCACCCCTATGAATCATTATTAGTCTAGTTAGTTGGTTTACTAGTGTGTGAATGCTGAATACACATATATATGATTGCAGTGTGGAGAGAGCTACAAAAAGAGAATAGGCACTTCTTCCAAGCATACTTCCACTCTATTTCTCCGAGGCCTTTAATAGGTAAGAACCCAGCTCATCTATGTACTTTTCTTATTTTTTTTAGAATTATTTGCATTCAATACACTCATAAATTACTCCACAAAATTAGATATATGTATATCTAACCCCAACCACACCAATATATATATCACTGATTCACTGTAACTGTGATAGTCAATCGGGAAGATGTGATCCTATATATATATATATGTATGTATGTATGTATGTATGTATGTATAGATTCTCATACAGCAATAGGGCCTAAGAAAAATTAATTAGATTGTTAAAATTATTGCAAACTTAATTATTTGAGGTTGCTGCATTTTCTATTTTCAGGCAGTTATAATCAAAGGGGGGCAAGATTTGAAAGAAGGAAACAGTACTGGAAGTCTGGAAGTGAATGTGTGGTTATTTTGAAACATACGAGTGAATCAAAAAACAAATTAATTACAACTCAAAAATTAGCTAGCCATCATTTTGAATATCCTAGATTGTAATTATAGCTGGAAATAAGGTTCGATGATTCGGAAAATGGATAAAATCCCAGTCAAGTACCAATTTTTGTGTGCTACGTACTCATGACTCTGTGTGCCACAAATATAGGTTTTATCTATTTTCCCACAAGGGCTGGGCCATTTTTGAATAGTGTAAGTTACAACTTTGCTTTCAAAAATATTCATATTACTGTGATTCATCCACGTTTACTACCGTCTTTTGAATCTGAAGACCACCTAAGCATAGATTTTATTGAGATAGGTAATTCGAGAAGACTCCCTTGGCTGAACCATGCATGAAAGCTCCATCTATTTCATGAACATGATCAAACATCCCCCTCTATATATATATATATATATATCATATATCATATATCGAGCATCATGCATAATAATTATTGAAAAACAATGGAAAAACAATTAGATAGATGATGCATGACAAACTACTCAAACACGTCCCTAGTTTTGAAATGTGTCATTAATTAATGTCTCTTGTAGTAAGAGTCCCAGCTAGCATATAACCAAGTTTAGCGCACATGTAGCTGTCCATATATATAACCATAGAAATTTGATTTACTTGGAAACTGAATTGAACTAGAAAACCTTTAATTTGTTTAACTGAACCAAATTAAATATATAATTCGATCACAATCAGCAAGCTCATTTGAAAGCTAGATCGACCGAGTACTACATCTATCTACAGTCAGTGAAGACTTTTTTGTTCAATCTGAAACGAAAAGCACATTTCCTAGAGAATCTACTCTTAAAATGGCAAGTGACTTGAACCCTAAATCGTGGGCCTGAAAAGCAAACAGCTTTCTTGTTATAGAAGTTTAGATCAAGTCTTCATTCACTCGAAGGGTGTCCTTGCCCATATGGAATGCCTTGGGGCCTTTGTCTCGCGGAAAACTTTGCCATCTTCGACTGCCTGCAAATTTTTCACAACAGAAAGTTATGCATAAATGAGTGGCATAAATTTAATTATTACAAACGCATAAGGAGCTAGCCTCCGCTTTCAAATAATAAATTTGGCATTCAGTAGTTTGAACTACGAAGATAGTGACAAGTTTTGGGATCGATATTACTATTAGCCCTCCTGCTGCCCCTTGGTTAATTGCTATATATTCTGATCATTTGCTACATTAATTAGATAAATATGAACTGATATGATTACATGATATTTTAGTTAGGGTTTGCTAACCTCTAAACAAAAGTCAATTAGGGTTTACATGCTTGTGATCAATATTTCAATCACGCATGCTGCATAACTAACCTATAAACAATAGTCGACAATTTAGGGATTACTTAATTTGATTACCCTTTTGGATTTTATTTTTTGTGATAAGTACATTTGAAATTAATCTGATCAAAGTTGGGAACTTAGGGTGTTTAGTTTACCTCAGGCACATCAGATTCCCATGCCACATTTTCCTCTCTCTGGCTGGTGCAACTCTCTGCATCTGGACCATCTTCTTTGTACTGAATTGGAGGGAACTGAGCCCACTACACATAGTCAAACATGCAAAATCACGAAGGTTAATAGTACTATAATTAAATTTCATTACTGATCTTGGCTAAAAAAACTTACATTTTTTGCTGCTGTACTGAAAGCTTCCTTATGAGTCATGCTTGGATTCTCATCCTTAAGCCTCCTGATTTCTGCCCTGTTTAACAAAAGAAAGTCACATAAAATGTCTAAAGCTCCTCATTGAATCACATTCACATGCATATAATCTTACTTGATAAATCGGTTGTAAGCCGATGGAGCTCGTTGTCTCTTCTCTGGGGCTACATAAACAATAGAAATTAGATAAGGTTAATGTAAGCCTATATATATAATTGCCAAATTATGGATGGCTTATAAACATACGTTTGTTAACAATGGGATTCATGAAGGTTGTATCCTCCTCTTCATTATCAGAATTGGAAACCACCATTGGTGGGCTGTGCATGTCCAAGGGGTTTTGTTTCTCCACCATTTCCTCTAAGCAAAGTTCTTCTTTTTGCTACAAAGAGATAAAAATTTCTCAGAGACACCATATTGTTTACTAAAGTGAGACACTAGGTTTTTTAAGCACCAAAGATAGGGAAAACCCGAAGAAATATTCAAGATTTGATGAGATTGATATATTAAAAAAACTGCTCATACATATGTAGGGTATATGTACCTCATCTTGGGCAAGTGACGCTAAGAGATGAGGGAGAACAAAGGAGGCCTTCATCATGTTAACAGATAGGAGGCAACTGCAATGACCACAACGGACCGTAACGGCCAACATTGACAAGCTGCTGCACGGGACGCTCACCTGCATTTTTACATAGAAACCAATCGGTCAAACTTGGCCAGATATTAGAACAAAAAAAAAAAGAGTAAGAAACAGATCAGAACCCAGGAACTTAATCAGTCATGCTAACTAAATCACTATTTTTCTCAATCTACTAGTAAAAGAGTTGGGGCAAATATTGAGTAACCAGTAGTATGGTAGTGCAGAAGCCACATTGAACATAGCAAATCTGGTCCGGAAGATCGAAGAGCTGATTCAGTGTTGACATGTTTGTGTGTTTTCGAGAGAGAGAGAGAGAGAGAGAGAAGAACACAAGTAAGTGTTTGGTTAACGGGAGGGTTTATATATAGAATGGAAGCTGGATGAATCATTATGAATTAATAAATCACTAACTTTCCTTGATTATTATTACTTCATGGTCAACTACTTTTATGTGATTTTATCCTCGTTGTTTTAAGGAAAAGGACGTGTGCTAGGTTTCACTGCTATATCAACGTGAAGTTGGGATGATGAGTAAATAAATGTTGAAGCATTTCAGAATGTTTGATGTCTAAGGTTCTCTCACTCCATAGCCAAATTACAGTCACACCCCTAAATCCTAAAATGGTGAAACTGGCAATACCTTTGTAGCCACATCTATTTCTGATGTAAAACTTCAATCCAACGGCAGGTGAGTAAAGTGACTAGATAGGGTTAGAGAAGCTCCTTTTGTTTCATGCGTTGTTTTCTCCATAAATTGACCCTCGTTTCTCCCACATGGAAACTGAAAGTGAAAGTGCAGCAAATTTACCGTAAGTAATAAGGTGGATGTTTCTAGAAGCATGCATGGAGAAGGAAAAGTGGCATCTCAGGATTTGTCCTTTCCTGAAAGAAGAGCAAAAACCAATCGACATAAGAAGGTCTCTCCTTTGCTTTTTGTGCTGCCCAGTTTTGGTTCATCAATGACCTAGATCTACTGCATCAGTAACCGTTTTAACTCATTGACATTGATCCACTGTGTGGTGATTAACTCTCCCCCATGTGGTTGTAAGTGAGAGTTCAAGATCAAAGGTCCCCACATCCCCACAGATTGAAAAATTCAAAACTCAAAGGTGGAGAGTTTGAAAATATATATTCACTCTCTGGTTCTATATATATTGATGTTTGGTTGTCCCAAGAGTGAAGTATAATCATCTATTTGTTTTTCATTGTTGGTCAGACCCTAATCATCTATAGTTTAATTTGTTAAGTGAGAAATGGGTTTCTAGCTATCATTATTGTACATTGGGCAGGAAGAGATCAGTTTCAAATTAGTGTCTTTTTTCGTTTTGTGCCAAAACTCTTTGAGCTTTTAGAAACTCTTTGAGCTTTTAGCATTTGCATTGCATGCATGGAAAGGTTGTACTGTTTGAGCAAAGACTCAAATTTTATTTTATTTCCATAGGTTTGTATTGCAGAGAAGTGTTAGGATTAGTCACGCACATGTGTTTTAATTTTAACTATATATAAACCATACATAATTGGGATCGAATAAACTTTTATTTGCCATATATCGTGAATCATTTTATTTTACTTTTTACAGTTACCGATGGGTACTTTCCTTCGAAACACAACATATTGGGCAGCAAGACTTGTACAAAGCTGCAGTGAAACTTTCGCTCCCAAGAGCGTCTACCCTAAAGAAAGGAAGATGAATTGGAAATTTGGAACCCTATCTGTGAAGTGGATCATTCCATTTTTTTTTTTCGGTCAATTGAAGTGGATCATTAAGTAGTCAAAAGTCAAAAGAAAGCTTTGTTGTCACTTAAACCTTTGTCTTCTTCTACAAGGACCTAATATTTTTTTTACAGTAAAAGCCATGCAAGTGCCTGTTTGATCAAGTACTGGCAAATAGTTACCACAAGTATATAGCCACAACAGACTGTTCCAAACACACCCAGAAAAGTGACTAGCTTCGGAACTCTGCGAGTAATTACGTTGAAGTAATTTTTTACCCAAGTTAGCAGAAATCTTGACTGCTGAGGGAGGAGTGAGGAGTGAGGAGTAATGATTCTCATGGAAAGATGTCAATGGTCATGATGCTTTGGTGATTCGGGACCGGCTTGAACATACATGCTCATCAATATCTTATTTTTTGTGTTGGTTTGCTATAGCTGCCTAACAAAATATGCAATCTTCGGATGTCACCTCAACTTATACCCACAATTTCATTTTGTCAAATTAACAAAAAGTTTGCGAGAGACGTCACACAATTTTTACACATCCCTTTTTACTTCCCACACATTCCTCTCAATTTTCAATAATTGGATTGGATGAATTAAAGAAGATCAAATGATATAAATTAACAAAATGTGTGAAGTAGAGAAAAAAATGTGTGGATAGTACCACTTGTTTTTTGGATGTCATCCGAAAAATTGCGTGTGCATTGTACTTTAAAAGCCAAAAATATTGAACCAAAAGTTAAACTCCTTCCAATACGCTGTATCATGTCACGACTTAACCTTAGTGCGTGGCGGTTTGATCAACAACTCAAACCAAACCATATAAATCTTGCACTCATGGAGGATAAGCCCCCAAATGCAATGTTTGAAGGACTAAAATCCCAAATGATGTGCAGAAGGTGAAAAAATCAGCCACCGTCCACGAGTTAACAGCTTAAACAATTTACTTCAAGTTCAAACGCAAGACTCAATATAACATACATTTAAGAAAACTCTACACTACACCAACTCAGCATCTTAAAAGAAGGCCATACCATTCTAGTTCAACATAACAAGAATTTAGATACGCAATCTTATAAAACATGGTGTCGCAATGTAAAAGACGTGAAACTACACCTTACTCTACAAGACTACACCACATGTCAATGCCATAAATTTGGTTCAATGCCGATATAGAAGGATGTAATGCAGCAGCATTGCACACTGAAATAGCTTGTATAAATTTGGTTCATTGCTGACATAGAAAGTCGAAATGCAGCACTGATGATGCGCACAAATACCTAGTATATAATGCTTAGCGTCCCATGAGGAACCTCTTGGGGCACAACCATGTTAACATCAATGCAAACACGCCAATCTTATCATAGACGATCAGCAGCAATTTCACAAGAACAAAAACAATGGCTAATACTACGATACTAATCAAGCACAAATACCTAGTATATAATGCTTAATGTCCCATGAGGGACCTCTTGGGGCACAACCATGCTAGCATCAATGTGAAAACACTAATCTTATCATAGACGACCAGCAGCAATTTCACAAAAACAAAAACAATGGCTGATACTACGACACAAATCATATGCATATGACACACTGATAACAAACATTTTTTTAATACAACAATATTCTACTTCAGAGAAAATTCGGGCTAGGCTACACAATGAGCCAACAATAACTAGATAACGAACACAACTATCAAATCGTGTACATGCGTCAAACAACTCAAACCACTAGACCCTAAAGCTAGTTGGTAAACCAGCTTAACCAGACTCGACGAGCAAAAAACCGAAACCATTTTGTAAAACCCATTTGATCAGCTTGATCGCCAATATAATCAAATGAGTAACCGAAAACCAAATATCCAGCTTGATAACCAAATCAATCGAACAAAGCTAATCAAAACCAAATTAACCGTCTTAATAACCATGTTAAGCAAATGAAGCTCATAGTTTAAATTAACCTAACTTTCTACTCCTACCGTGTGAAAATGTATCTGACCAAACTTCCCAAAACAAAAACCAACATCAAATCATCAGCCAAAAACAACAAAATTAGGATAATTCGATCTGCCATATGCAATTGAAACAACGATAAGAACTAAAGCTCATAGGTTCTTCAAGCACGGAAATTGAAATCCAAAACGATCATAAAGCATCAAAATTTAAATCCATAACGATATAATTCAAAATATTAAATTCTAAATTACTCTAATCACCGCCAGCCTTCTGGTAAACATAGGTCAATCCGCACTTGCCGCAGTAGTGCCTGTCGAAGTGGTTTGCCATGAAAGTCCCGGCGCCGCACTCAGCATTGGGGCACTCCTTCCTCAGCCTCTGGACCTTGCCGGAATCATCCACCTTGTAGAACTGGAGCACGGCCAGCTTCACCTTCTTGTGCTTGTGCTTGATCTTCTTGGGTTTGGTGTAGGTCTTCTTCTTCCTCTTCTTTGCGCCACCGCGAAGGCGGAGCACCAGGTGGAGGGTGGACTCCTTCTGGATGTTGTAGTCGGCGAGGGTGCGGCCGTCCTCGAGCTGCTTGCCGGCGAAGATGAGGCGCTGCTGGTCCGGCGGGATGCCTTCCTTGTCTTGGATCTTGGCCTTGACATTGTCGATGGTGTCGGAGGACTCGACCTCTAGGGTGATGGTCTTACCCGTTAGGGTTTTCACGAAGATCTGCATTGCTGGGGGGCCTCAGAATCGCAGGGGAGGAGCAGGGAGGCGCAAGGCTGCAGCAGAGTGAAAAGGGAACTGGGAAGGAAAAAAGTGGAGGGGCTTAGCTTATATAGTATCCGGAGGCTAGGGTTTTGGGGTAACGCTTGTGCTAATTATTTGCTGCGGTGCAGGAGCACGAGAGTTGATGTGGTCTCATATAAAGATACGGCGCCAAAAGAGATGTCGTTCGGAAATGGGAATTCCCCGCTCAGAGTATCATGATGTTTTTTACCATTTAACTATCTTAATAAAATCTATGATAGGTTCGGAGAACGTCTTGAGATTGAGGTTCAGGCAATTACCAATAATATATCGAGTAAATATGTTTCTCCTCAAGTTAATATTTTTTTTGCCTAGGGGAATTAAGCTTGCTTATTTTTTTAGTACAAGTAACCCGTCAAGAGAAGTAGAGTAAACTCCGACCAAGAAGGTTTTCACCCTCAGGGAGAGAAGCATGATGGAACAATCTAGTTTGTCCTTCCTTTGCTTGAACTAGACCAAAGGCCTCAAGAACGACTGACGCGAGCTTTCCTCTTGCGCGGCAAGATGAATTGCATTGTGTAAGTGCCAGGTCATTTCGTCTCCCATTCTCTTAGTTTGCTAACCTTTTCAATCTCCACTTTGTTTACAGGAATTGGTTCCTTGCGTGCTACTTTCTTTTGATGATGAACAGATATCAATGAGGAGGGGTTCAAATTGGATATCAATGTACCAATCAGCACCGTCGCCTTCAGAACCAGATGGTTTTGATATTCTATCATCAAGCTCCAAAATGATGTCTCTCTCGAAACGCTCGATCGACTCCAACAAATCACTGCTGCTGGATTAACTTAACCTTGATCCTGATGCTCTCTGCTGAAGAAGGTCGAGGAATTCGACAGTGTTTCGCAGGCGACAGAGCACTCCTATCCTGCACTGATCGTGTCAAGCGAAGACGGTTCTAGCAGCTCAGTCCAAGTGTACGAAGAAGATCCACAACAGGAGCCTTGTAGCGAATATGACGACCATAGTGACAATGATTACGATAATGAGAGTGATGATGATGAATTTTATGAGAGGGATTCAATCCCCTTGGGGTCATTAGCTGTTGATGTAATAGCAGAGAAACTGGATCATAATTAATTTCAATAAAATCTATCAAAGGAAGCCTGTGATTTATAGTTTCCACATTGTTACGTTTCAGTCCCTTTTTAATATTTTATCTTGATTGTCAAATAGCTAAAATCAACAAGAAATTGTAAAAAAGATTTTGCCATTTTAAATATTTTCCCTTGATTGTCAAATAGCAAAAATCAACAAGAAATTGTAAATCAGACTGTTCTACCACGTAATATTACCAATCTATTCAAATTATAAGTTTAAGTCATATGTAGTCCCTTCTTAATGTAGAAAATATTATAGGTATATAATATCTTTTCTTTTCTTTTTTTAACAAAAAATATTATCTATCGATAAAGAGAGAGGATAGGCTAAACCTCACAATAGGTCTCTCTCACTTCTAAGACCAACTCCAACCCTTGGAGTAAGTTCTAAATTTTCCCTTCTATTTCTCCTATTTCATTCCAACCCTTGTTCTAAAATTGGATTAAGTTCTAGAACTCAAAACAAACCCAAATACCAGCCAAAAATTAGCCCAAAGTGAGAGGTGGAGCCCAGTTGTGCACGTGGACGTGCTAGAAAAAGGCAGGTGGAAAGCCTACCAACGCGCGCCACTTTCCACACGCATTTTCAGCCTTCAGCGCCCGACATGGGGGGGCCCACTGTCAGGGCAGCTGTAGGCCACCATCACGAGCACAATGACTCTATTTTTTATCGTACGGTTGGTTTCTTTGGACCGTTGGTTGATCCAATGGTCCAGATTCAAAATTTTTTTATAAAAGATTTAATTATAAAATACATTGAATTCAACAGCTGAGATCGAATATAATCAAATCTAATGGTAAAAAAAAAAAAATTTACCAGTCCAAATTTAAATCCAACGGCTAAAATAATTTAAAAAATAATTTAACACAAAATTCACCCAAAATTAGTGATTTTTCAATATTTATCGAAACCTAAATATTTTTAGGTTAAAATGTTCATAAAATTAAAATACTATGTACAGAATCTTAAAAAAAAAAAATTACTTAAAAGAAAAAATTAGCCTAAATTTATACTTCAATAATCTCGGGCTAAAAAATTTAGGCCATAAGGGTTGGAGAAGAAAAGTTGTTTCTGGTTAAAACCTAAATTTTCAGGGCTAAAAATGTTAGGTTTTACCCCAATGATTGGAGATAGTCTAAGTGAAGAGGAATACCACTAGACTGTAGTACTAAGTGTTATATAATTTTTTTTAATATTATAATACACCAATTTAGCATTCTGATTTGGCACGAGAACCACGTGGATTATTTTGAGTGGTGTAGTTGTTGAGGAGAATTGGAACGTAGCACCACCTAATCCCACACGAATTTGAATATAAATAAAAAAAACAATAGCCGAACCTGTTGACTTCGTGTTCTGACCCGAAGAGGAAAAGTTCCGTCTTCTTTTCGATCTTCTGATTCTTCTCCAATCCAATCCAATCCAGTTCTCCACAAAGTAAGGAATTTAACCATGAAAAAGCTCTGCTTATTATTTTGTTTTCTCCTGCATTTTTACTTGGAATAATTCTTCAGCTTTTAAATTATGCTCCTTTCGTACTGCAGTTTTACGTGTTCCTTCATTTGTAGTTCAAACTTCTGTCGATTCGTTATATGATTTGTACGATGTTTTTGTTTGTTTGTTAACATTCGACATGTAAACTGTTACCAAGTTTTTGTCACAAAAATTTGTAGGGTTGTTTCGGTTTCTTCCATGCTCTCTGATTTGAGCAATCATGTTTTTGCAATTTCTGTGACAAATTAGATAACGTAATTAGTGGGGCAAGTACGAGTGAAACTCACGAGCTATGAGTTTCTTCACAGGATCATCGAACCATACTTGGGAACCCGTCATGACTGCGGATACGACTGATCCGAGTTATTGGTTGAATTGGAGGTTTCTCATTTGTGCAATATGGATCTTATCTACTATGGTTGTAGCCTCAATTCTTATATGGAAATACGAAGGTTTCAAAAAATCAGGAACGGGGAGGAGAGCAGAAGATCAGCGAGAAACGGTAGGGGCTTTGTACGAGGGTGAAGTCTGGAAGACGTGCCTTAAAGGAATTCAGCCCGCGTGGTTACTTGCTTATAGAATAATCGCTTTCGTTGTGATGTTGGGGTTGATAGTTGCCAATGTTGCTCTTGACGGAGGCGGCATCTTTTACTATTATACTCAGTAAGCTATCTTATCTGTTTGCGTTTTTCATCTTCGAGCGGATGCGCACAAATTTGAATCATGTTAATTGTATATGTGGAACGCTCTATATGCTGATGTAGTCTGTTGCCCTATTGTGCTTAACAGGTGGACGTTTGCTTTGGTCACATTCTATTTCGGGGTATGTTTTTCAGTGTGGTATACTGTAAATATAAAATGTAGTTCGTGTTTGTACCTTCGACCGCTCAGTTTAATCTTCCTACTCAAAGATGCTCCTTGTGGTTGATGAACTATGACAGTCATCATGCTTCGGTTTCCTCGAATCACATTATCCCTAGTTTTCATATGTTCTGAACATCATTTTTTGTAGTTTGGATCTTCAGTCTCGCTTCGCGGAATTTATAAGCATTGCAACAGAATTGGTGAGGATGAAGAGCGAGGATCTTATGTTACTCCAACGCTAGGGGAGAGTGGCAATACGTCCAGTGGATCTAAAAGTCTTACTGATGAAGAATATCCTGGCCGCGAAGGTGCGGGTGCATGCGAATACATCTTTCAAATTATTTATCAGGTAGGTTTTCTCCAATTAGCAGCTGCAGTTCTGGTTAAATCAGGACTTGGATTCTTAAAGTTAGGTAATGTCTGAGTTTCTGTTATCTCAACCTGGTTATTTCCTTCTCTTTGTTCATGTGTATAGATGTGTGGAGGTGCCGTAGTTCTCACTGATTGCGTATTTTGGCTCATTCTGTCCAAATCTTACACACTGGATTTTGTAAGTACGAGGTTGCTATTTTCATTGACTAAGGTTTCTTCTATACATTGTGACTAGATTTGAGTTGCTGTGTTCTAATTTCCAATGCTCAACGGCTTTTATTTGACGCGTCTGCTCTTTGTTCAACCGCAGATGCTGGTCAGTATGCACTCAGTCAATGCCGTTTTCCTCCTTGGCGAGGCAGTTTTGAATAACATGGTATGTTCGGTTCCTTGTCCATTCAACGGCATCTGCTATTCTGTTTTCATGATTATAGCTTAAAATCTTCTCTCTTTTTCCTCCTTTCAGCGGTTTCCATTGTTCCGAATCGCATATTTTATGCTGTGGACGGGGGTGTTCGTGATTTTCCAGTGGATATTCCATGCTTTCAAATCCATGTGGTAAAACTGCATTTCGAATTACTTTTGTTCGAAATTGAAGAAATTTAACCATTGCTGATGAACATGATAACTTCGTTACAGGTGGCCTTATTCATTTCTCGACCTGTCATCCTCGTACGCTCCCTTATGGTATGTTTTTTGACCTCGACAAACAAATAGTGCAGAAACTGGACTGCACGTATATTGCCACTCGTCTGAAACGGATTCAGCTCTATCACAACTCAACTTATCGTTGTCGTCGTCGTCAACCTTGCAGGTATATTGGGGTTGGATTGATGCATGTGCCATGCTACGGCGTCTTTGCTTTTATAATTAGAATGAAGAACTTGCTGTTGTCAAGAGCGTTTCCGGAGTCTTGTCAGAGCGAGAGATGAGGAAGCGGATGAGGACCGCGTTCATTAATCGGAGGCAACGCAGTGCGACCACGGCACCGCATTGCAAAACCATTTTCATATAGCAGATTAATGATTTTTTGGCCTGGATAGAGGAGAAACTCTGGTGGTTCAGGCTTCGAATTGTAATAAGCTGCACTAGGCGATTGTTCTTCTCAAGCAGCTATGGCATTTAGACTTGCACATAACAATGATATGATTGATTTTTCAATGTCCTTACATACATGTTTCATCAAACAAATTCAGCTGCAAATCATAATGCAGCAGACAAACTAGAGGGCTGCGCAGACAGCGGTGAATTGCTTAAGTTCGATTGTCCATGGCATCAACTTTCACTTGATATCCTAATAACCTTGCCACAATGTAGTTTAATGGCCTCAAAACTCTCACCAAGGAGAGCAACTTGTATGAAACGAGTTCACCATCACGTGGCATTCCAGTCCACTAATTACATATGGCATGATATTATTGGACCATGGCGCCACGGTAGCGTTGAACCTGTTACATATCAGTCCTCCTTATCAAGAGGTTAAAATCTACTAGCAGAGGACCAAGCACCAGCATCAACCCTGCACCTATATCGAATGATGCGAGGATTTTGCTCCGGTAATATGCAGAATGGAGTTGCACGTTTAAATGTCGATAAATGAAACAGATACTGTAATCTCAGTTTATTACGCAGATTGAATTTGTATATCAACTTCAACCATCTGATTAACAAATTACAAACTTGTTTCCAGAACAATAAAACTCAAACCCTTCTTCATTTCAGGGTCACCGTCATTTAATTTCAATACAAAACATTCAAATTTCAACTAGTGTAATTGCAATCAGAGAACAGTCTATCATTGCAGCTAACAAGAAAAATTCCCAATCTTTTCAGCTCAAATCAATGGCCAAATCTTCAGTACCTGTGTTCCAACTTCTCGTGCTCCTGGTAATACTGCACATACCTGCAAATCCCACGAAATCAAAACCCAAATCATCTACTAATCCACCCAAATGTTCACAACCCCCAAAATCCAATCAGCCCTAAATCCAACATCTTGACCATAAATTTCAACAATTCACCACAAATACGTACGACCCACTTCAAAATCCAGTAACAATTGAACTCCAATACCATCAATTACTAATTTAGGAACATAATCGAAAAACCCTAACCCTAATTTTTAGATCGAAGACTTACGAGTAGGTGGCGACGAGAGGAGTGAGGAGGAGGGTGGCGCTGAACCAGTTCTCGGAGACCTTGTGGTGGATCTTGCCGGTGAAGTCCTTCCAGAGGCCGGGCATCACCTTCTGCTGAAACGGCGACAACGCGTACACCACTGCTCTCATCTTCACCGGAATCTTCCCCATTTTCTTCTTCTCAATCGCTTCACTTCAATGACTTGTCGTCTGTTTGCTCTGAGCTTCTACCATATAAAAGTCTAACGAAATCAAACGACGAAGTGCTCAATGTCGTTTTGTTTCCGTGTCTTGCCATCGGACGGGTCGGATCTGGTAGACATTCATTTACCCAACTCAACTCAAAGGATGCCACGTCACCAGGTAGTAAGCAAGAGTTTACCGTTAGATGAAGCACACTCGCACTTAAAAATTAATCATCACTTAGTACTACAATTTCATGATATTCTTCTTCACTTGTAAATGAGAGGTTTTATATTCGATTCTCGCCAAACGCGAATTTGAACTCAATGTTGCTAGCCCATTATGAGGCTAAGCCCACCTCTCTACTTTAGTAAGTAATATCGCTGGTTCAAAAAAGAAAAAAATGATTAATTGTAAACAACGTGGCGCCTGCGATCAGTCATCCAGTAAATAACGTACCACATCCAAATTTGATTGATTGGTTAATTAGTTTGCTTATCTGCTTTTTAATGCGTTTCAAACACTTCAATAAGTCATTCAATCCAAGCCAATTCTAAAACCAAACAAGACCTGCATGAAAATCAAGAAACCGACGAATTGTGTCTTCACAGGTGACAAACCTATATTCTTACTTAATGACTTGGATCAGTAATGATAAAACACATCATATCTTGTTTCTAAATACAACCGAAAGAAATACCTTGGCTCTTGTACCTTTCTTTTCCCTTTGAAGTTGTCAAAGGGTTTAAGTGCATGCAAAAGAAGCAAATGTTATGACAACGACAGTTGGTCAAGTACTCTCTGATGCCGACTTTTACCAAATATTGTTGGTAAGTACTTAAAACGTGAGTTGGTAAGAGAAGTATTATTGTTAAAAAGTTCTTAATGACGTGATAATCGTTAAGTATTTAAGAGATATACTATTATATGTCCGCCACGCGACATATTTGGAGGAGTCTATTTGAGTGCTGGCATCAAGTGGGTCAGTGAGCACGCATAAATTGACCGGCACTGCCTTCTCTACGTTCAATGTATCGCTCGGCGACATGAGTGCCTTGATTGCGTGAGGATTGCTCAGTCGACTTCTTGCGAAACTTTGGGCATGCAGAGTTGTCGATTCCGTTGACAATTGCCATGACTGAACACATAAATGGACCCAAGGACAGTTTGGTGTAAAATGAAAGGATATGACGCATTCCACCGCCTGATAGAGGGGATGAGGCATACTTTCCTGGCATTTTCGTAAAAGACTTCACGACCAAATGGTTATATAATTAGCCTCCGGCACCAGCAAGCAAAGTAAGAGGCCGAAGAAAGAATAAGAGACCAAAACCAGCTTTGCTTTCTTCAGCTTGAGGACGGCATTTTCCTTCTTCAAATTCTCCACGGACTGGAGAGTTCCGTCCTGAATTTCTAAGGTCTGCTTTCAACCCAACTCTGCAAATGCATTTCTTTAATCCATTTAGCTTTTAAATTGTGAATTCTTGTGTGTTTTTGTAATGAAATTTTATTCGGTCAACTGAGAGTTCCAAGGCTTAATTCCCATTTTTGGCTGTAAAAGCATGCATTATCGTTATATTCAAGTGAAAATGTCGTGTTTGATGCTTAAATCACTAGTAAACTAGCTTGATTATCTCAGAATCTTTGCTGGGTTCTCTTCTTTGACCCAAAAGACTGCAAGTTTTTTCGAAATGAAAAGTTGGGTTTTTGAAAAATTTGAATTTGGTGTTTTGACAGCGGAGTTTATCGAGGATTGGGAATTGTATTCAGGTGCAGAGTGAGGAAATGGGATCAGAAGGACCAAAGAGAGTGGTGGTTCATGTGAGTGGGTTCAAGAAGTTCCAGGGGGTTGCTGAGAATCCCACAGAGATTATAGTTAGCAATCTGAGGGGGTTTGTTGAGAAGAGAGGGTTGTCTGCTGGTCTTAAACTTGGCAACAGTGATGTTCTTGAAGCAGCAGGAGACGGCGCGCGCCCCGCTCTTTACAAGGCCATGGAATCCGGGATTTCAGCAGCCAATTCTAACGGCAACGAACAAGTTGTATGGGTGAGTGTCTCCTTTAGGATTGCAAATTTAGTTTTGATTTCCGGGTTTGAATTGCTAGAAATGAAAGAAGCATCCACATTGTTTTGGATAGTAAATAGTGTTGTTCTAACTTGCGCTATAATTTCATGCATCTATTGACTTAGAAGGTCCCCTTGTGCTTCATCGTTCATCTTGTTACCCTTGATTAGTACTGTGAGGACTTACACGACATTTTGATCACTGATTGTTTAGTTGGTCTTGTGAAACACACATCGCACTACGTTTGTTTCAGTTCATCGTTGTACCATCATGATCTAACCCCAATCCTCTGCTGTGACTTACATGTTATTAGCCGAAGATTAAGGCTAACATTGATATCTTGATTCCTAACTTGCAATAAACTATTTGTGTCTCACTAGAGGCTTCTTGTCAGGTTTTGTTGCTTTGCAGACAAGCGTTTTCATGAATTTGTGTGAACAGATTCCAATAGGCATTTTTATGCAGAAACATAAGTTAGCGGCAGTCTTCTGTATGTTGTTGTAATAGTTTTACTTTCATTACTTCTTCAGCTTCACCTGGGGGTGATTAGTGGGGCTGTAAAATTTTCTGTTGAGCGGAAAGCAGTAAATGAAGCCACTTTCCGCTGTCCAGATGAGTTAGGATGGCAACCTCAGGTGAGTCTGATTCTTCCTATTTTAATGGTGTTTCTTTATTTTACTTTACCAGGGTTCCTATTATCTTGAATTTGTTGAACTTAGTTTTCTTTTATTTCTCTTCTTCCAGCAACGACTAATAGTCCCTGAGGATGGAGGAATTACACGAGCAAGAGAGGTATATGTATGATCTATTTGCAATACTATATTTATATATTTGTAAAACACAATTTATCATTTTATAGAAGTATGATATGCTGTCAGTGTCGGGTACCAAATACTCAGGGTCGGAGTTCAATGTATAGTTTCACTTTGTGCTGAATTAACATTCGGCAGAATTGCTGCGTTTTCTTATATAAGCAACCGAGGGAAAGGCTTCAAGCCTTCAATGTTGCAGGGTTTGACATTGATTTACGCGGAATGTAATGATAATGTCACACATTGGTGTGCTTAGTTTCCCAATCAATAAATTGTTAGATGAGTTGTGGACAAAGTCTCATGATCGATTCTTATTAATTCTAACTGAAACTGAAAGGGGAAGTGCTGCTTAGGATGTTTTGTTGCATATAAACAAAGTAATGGTCCGTCTTCTTTTAAGTTTTGATTGAACCACTTATGCTGGACTTGGCATAATGTGTCGTCATCCAAGAAACTATTTATCATGCTCATGTAGTCCTCTCTTCCCCCTTCTCTCTCACGTGTCCATGTGCGCTAACTTTTCCACAATTTGGTTCTTGAAGACATGTTGCTCGATCGAGGCAATCCTTAAGATCTTGAAGAATAAAGGATATGATGCGGCAATATCAGATGATGCTGGACGGTTCGTGTGCAATTATGTCTACTATCATTCCCTCCGTTTTGCAGAAGAAAAGGGTCACAAATCTTTATTCGTCCACGTTCCTCTCTTTTCCAGAATCGATGAAGAAACTCAGATGCGCTTTGTGGCCTCCCTCTTGGAGGCGATTGCAGCTACATGTTAATGATGTGAAAGCTGCTTGTGTTTTTTGCTATTTGATGCAAAATGTAAATCAATGGTGTCAATATCGTTATACTTGTAGAGCAATTTGTATGGACTTGATTCCTATTATCCGGGAGGCGTCGTCGTATAAGAATGTTCATCTCTGTCTTGAGAAGGTTCGAAGATTTGCTCGCACTTTTTTCTACTTCTTCCTTTTTCCAAATATTTCATGGGTGTTCATTTGCATATTTCAAGTTGGATTGAAATGAGAAATATTAATTTCAACTTTTCAAGTGCTTGTGGCTGGAAGAAAAGTGTCTTGTAGGAATCAAATTAATAAAGTGCAATTTGCAAGCAAAGCAATGTATTAAAAATGTGTTCTTTGGGCTTCATTACCAAGTTTTTAGGTCCGAGAATGTCTGTATGCAGACCAATGTTATAAAAAACATGGCCAGAGACGCGCCCAAGACCATCTCCAACCGAAGGAGGGCCCGATGATTTGTTTTAGCTCTCTAAGAAATTAATATTTTAATAAACAGTGCAGGGCTATATTTCTTATCATCTCCAACCGAGGGTCAAAGGATCATAGGGCTCGTATTAGCCCTGTCATAAAAAACTGTTTCCAACCGAAGGTCATAGAGCCAAACATAATTTATTATTTAAATTTAAAAACTGCAGCAACTTAAATTTAAAAACTACAATAACTTGATCAGATATTGTTATATCATTGCCTATGTTATCCAAAACTAATATTTTTCTTGTTTAATCAATTGTTAATGCATGGCCCACTCAGTCCTCATAAATTAATATTAATCACTTCACATTGTTCACAACCAATTACTTATTACTGTAATGGAGAATATTGGAGACCAACTCTATGGAGGATCAAAGTGCACGTGCATGCGCAGTTGATGTGGTGATGTAAAAAAATGGCACTGGTAATCTCTACTCTTATTATTTGTCTCACATCGACTGTGTGAGAGATTTTGGCAAGTAAACATACTTATAAGAGGAACATCCCAACATTGAACTAATCATCTTTATGAGCATAAAATTAAATACTTTTAAAAAAAAAATTGGCCAAAAAAAAAAAACAAATATGGCATCAGCATATGGCCTGGCCCGGGGCTGGCTGGTTGGGTTAGACCAGCCGGTTGGTCCTTTTTTGTCCAGTGGGGCCCGCAAGCTATTTGGCTTGGCCCTCGGTTGGAGACCGTTTTTGGGCTATTTTTGGCCCTCTGGCCCTCTGAACCCTTCGGTTGGAGATGGTCTAAGCGACTTTTGAGATAGAGCAGGGGTGAAAACGTTGCTATCCAATAAGAGTAGGCAAAAACTCGCCTATACATGGTCGAGGCGCGCCTAGATAGCTAAGCCACGCCTTAGGACATTATGAGGCAGCTGAAATCCTTGCTTAAAATTTTCTACGAACCTCTGGAAGTCGAAGGTGCTCTGAGGCTCTTGTAATGACCCAAAATTTACTTCGGAAGCTAATTACTAAGATAGGCCCGAATTCCTTTTCTTAGCCAATTTTCACTAAAAGATTCATCTCGGTTATTTTATTATGGTTGCATCTAACCTTCTCGTTAGACTGCTTACGTATCCTACGAAGGGATCAAGCCATTCATAGTTCACAATTCCAATTTCTAAATCCATTTCCAACAATACTCAATTAACCGTAATATCTAACATTCGTGTTAATTGTTGAAATACCTTAACTGGATACCAAATACGTAATTGGAGTATTGAAATACACATAAAATGGTAGCGTCGGCTCACTGGTCACGCGCTACCGCGCGTGGCGGTTTCCAGTGAACGGAAACCCCAAATTTTGACGAATTCTAAAAATTACCAAATTTTACAGGGTTGTAGAACACAACAAGGGGAAGCACTTTTATACATGGGCCGAAGCCTAGTTCGGCCGGGAAGTGGCAAATTTCGACGAATTCTAAAAATTACCAAATTTTACAAGGTTGTAGAACACAACAAGGGGAAGCACTTTTATACCTGGGCCGAAGCCTAGTTCAGCCCGAAGTGGCCGGAAAACCCCTCGAACCACCCAAACCCTCGATTTGGGTAGTTGTTGATTCGCCACCAAAACGAACTCCGCACCCTCATCCAAGGCTTGGGCCTTGCTCCTGGGGTTGAGAGGAGTCCTTTGGTGGTGTTCATCGACTGCAATCGTTGTTGGATTCACCAGAAAAAGGATAAAGCCGTCAGGACACCTGTGGGTTTTATGGCTTCGATTTGTGAATTTGGGTTAAAAACCTAGAAATCTAACACCACAGGGACGTTGGGCTCAACGAGAACTTTCGATAGACACCGGAACCACCTCGAACGGAGGTCGGATGGAGAAGATAGAACCGGGTCAAGGAACGGGGTCGGGTCAGGATGTTTGGATCAAAGGGATCCGTTGCTCCCTCCTTTCCCCTCCTTGCTCCCCTCCCTCAGAGCAACTCCACCCATGGAGCCTTCCCCCTGGCAATCCACTATTCAATCCACCCTATTGAACAGTAACTGCCTTTAATGAATAGTAACTACCATTAATGAACAGTAAATTGCCATTTGCATCTCCACCCTTGGAGCCCTCCCCCTGGCAATCGGCAATAAAATATTAGTTTTTTTTGTTTGTTTAAATAATACAAAATAAAATTATTTGTAATTTCGGATAAGAATTTTTAAATCGTTCTCGTTGCGCCACGTGTCATTTTATCCAAAAAACAATTATTTTGTGATGGATTTCGATAAGATTTTTATCCAATGCCATCGTGCCACGTGTCGTTATCTTTTTCAGAATCTTTGAGGATAGATTTCGATCAGATTTTAAATCCTTCTCGTTGCACCACGTGTCATTATCCGAAAAATAATTATTAGAGATCGATTTCGATAAGATTTTTATCCAATGCCATCGTGCTACGTGTCGTTATCTTTTCAGAATCTTTGAGGATAGATTTCGATCAGATTTTTAACGAATGACGGCATGCCACGTGGCCCTATCTACAAGTCAATCCTTTCTGAATCGTCGATATAATCCACCATCAATCCTCACAAATCTCACACCAACTTTCTCAAGATCTCTATCATTACTCATAGTTTCTGCTTCCTTCATCACCAAAATCTTTATCATTATTCATAGTTTCTGCTTCCTTTTTACAATGTCTTCTTCTTCATCAACGATGATGTGGGAAATCAATCAGCACGAGGAAGACTTGTTTAACCAATCTGAAGGAATGTTAAATCTTCAGATAGACGAAAATGAGATGGAAGAGGAGGATGAGCGTACAAGGAGAGATGACGAAGCAAGAATGGCCAGAGCCTCACATTCTCGTCGAGTGGTACAAACTGTGGAAAAAAAATTGGATTGAAACTTTGAGAGAAAGATAGGAATTTGATTGAAAGTAGTTGAGAAAATATGAAATTGTGGTGTAAGGTAGATGGAGAATAAGTGGTATTTATAGAAAAGTAAAATCAATTTTTTACAAAATTTTTCAGATTTTTTTTCGGATTTTTTACAATTTTTTTTTTAAATTTTTATTCAACTAATTAATCTCTGCCGTTGGATTTAAAAAAATTTGAATTCTAACACTCCAGATTGTGCCATGTGTCACAACTGTAACTTTTCTTAGTTTTAAAACTATTTTTTCTTTTTTTTTTAAATTTATAAAGCAGATTAATATCAACCGTTGATCTCAGATCGAACGGTTGATATTAAATCAGCTTTTTTTTATTACCGTTTTAAATCGGACGGCTCATATTAAAGAGCCGTTGGAATCGAACAAACCGTGGGAAGTCACGTGGCTTCCCAACGGTCATTGCGCGCAGGTCAATCCATTCTGAAACGTGTCGGCTGACGCACCCCCACGCGCGCGTGAGGAGCACGCGCCTGACACAAAAAAAAATTAAATAAGGCTTGGGCCTCGGGCTCCAGGCCTGTCGATTCCCCACCACCCCGGGCCTCGGGCTCCCACCCTCACTCGGGCTCTCCAAGGCTGGAGCATTGTCCACCGGGCCTCGGGCCCTTTCCTCTCCCTTGTCCCCCGAGCAATGTCCATGGGTGGACTTGCTCTCATTGGCTCATCCTTCCACCTAATAATCTGATTGGTCACTAAAGAAAAAGTTCATCGGTCTCTTTCTTTCTCCTGATTTTCTAATTGGTCCCATAACCTATTAACTGATTAGGCCGAAACCAAGCCCTTGATTGGTTCTCATTCCCACCTAGTGGGAGTTTAATTAATTTAAAAACTATAGTTTAGTAAAACGACTTCAAATGTCCGTAACTATACCGTTATAATTCGGACTCGCAAACGGCTTTCGTCTATGCGCTCGTGGAATCGTCCTCTATCCAGATATGTCAAGAAATATGATAAAATATATGAGGATAAAATACGTCCTCGCTTAATTACATTAACCAAATAGGGGCATTTCGTCATCTTTCACTTAACGAAAAATTATACAATCTAAATAATAATAAAATCCGGAAGCGGTATTTCACATTCTCCCCATTCAAATTCCATAACCATAAATCTATTTATTCTCGATTTACTCCGCCTATTCATATATTTTAATTTTTCAGAGTATTACATTCGATTCCCATTAAAATAAATCTCGTCCTCGAGATTTCTACCCTCGAGTTACGAAAAGGATTTAGAACCATTCCCACCATTCCTTTTATAGTAAATGAAATCATAACCTCAGTTTACAATTTTATTCAAGCTCCAAAAATAAATAATTCAACGAAGCAATCACCTATACTCAGATTTCCTACCACCCTCATTGGTAGAATAAATATCAGAAACTCTAGCCATACACATTGGCAAAAATAATATCAAACATCAGGCCGTAATCCACATTGGCTAAATAAATACCAGAATATCAAGCCACATCTACCATTGGCTAAATAATACTAGCATAAGAACCACAATCATTGGTAAAACCACTTAACATTATTGGAAATACACAGTCGTTACCACGTTTCTTCCTCAAAATTTCTAGCCACAGTCACTCCAGATTCATCATTGGCAAAACAAACATCATAAATTCCAACCGTAACCATTGTCGGCCAAATAAATATTAGAATTTCAAGCCAAACCATTAGAATTGGCAAATCAAATATCAAAAATTCCAGCCAAAATCATTGGAATTTCCAATCACAATCACTAGTAAATTCACTTACCATCATTAGGTATACACAGCCGTCACCACGATTCCCTCTCAGAACTCGTGTGCCAACATAATCCAACCTGATGACTGGTCCCGCGGCGGATTACCCTTACTTCAATCTGACCACAACAACACGCCATAGGGTAACGAGAGTGTCCATTTAATCCTACACCACATATCCAAGTACCCTCCCCACGAGATATGGTACAAGTCCGTCCATGTAGGCCTCCAAAGGTTTAGGGGATCGAAACCCAAGGCAGCACACGGTGCCCCTCACTCCTAGTGCCTTTCAATCTAGAAGTGTCCATTTCCAACAGCTATACCACATAGACTATCTCGCAGGAGTAGTCAGTCCGTATAACACCCTCTGAAGGTTTAAGGGATCGAAACCCAGGGGAACCTCATAGTCCCTTTCACTCTTAGGTCATCAAAATCATCCATGGTAACTGCATTCACAATTCAGAGGAACCTGCACTCACAACCACCCACGTGAGTGATTCACAATACATATATGTATCTCACATATTCATAGAAATTATGAAATATTGCAGCCACAATGCAAATCATAATTCCCACTAATAGAACTCCATAATCGCCATGGAAGTTGCACCACAACCACATAAATGAGTGATCCATCATATATATATATATATATATATATATATATCACATGAATGCCACTTAATTCACAAAAATTATGAAATAATGCAACCACAATGCATATCATAATTCACATCAATAAGAGCCTATTAATATAACAAGTTAGGAAGTAGGATCATTCGCTCTGATACCACTTTGTAAAGATCCAAAATTTACTTTGGAAGCTAATTACTAAGATATGCCCGAAATCCTTTTCTTAGCCAATTTTCAATAAAAGATTAATCTCAATTATTTTATTATGGCTGCATCTAACCTTCTCGTTAAACTGGCTACGTACCCTACGAAGAGATCAAGCCATTCGTAGTTCACAATTCCAATTTCTAAATCCATTTCCAACAATACTCAATTAACCGTAATATCTAACATTCGTGTTAATAATCGAAATACCTTAATTGGATACCAAATACGTAATTGGAGTATTGAAATACACATAAAATGGTAGCGTCGGCTCACTGATCACGCGCTGCCGCGCGTCCCCAAATTTCGACGAATTCTAAAAATTACCAAATTTTACAGGATTGTAGAACACAACAAGGGGAAGAACTTTTATACCTGGGGCGAAGCCTAGTTCAGCCGGGAAGTGGCTGGAAAACCCCTCGAACCACCCGAACCCTTGATTTGGGTAGTTGTTGATTCGCCACCAAAACAAACATCGTCGCCTCATCCAAGGCTTGGGCCTTGCTCCTGGGGTTGAGAGGAGTCCTTTGGTGGTGGTCATCGACTGCAATCGTTGTTGGATTCACCAGAAAAAAGGATAAAGTTGTCGGGACACCTGTGGGTTTTATGGCTTCGATTTGTGAATTTGGGTTAGAAACCTAGAAATGTAATACCACATGGACGTTGGGCTCGACAAGAGCTTTCCATAGACACCGGAACCACCTCGAACGGAGAAGATAGAACCGGGTCAAGGAGAAGACAACCGCGTAGAAAAAAAAAAAGAAATTTTTTTTTTAAAAGACTTAGCCCGAAATGGCATCGATTTCCCTTTTCGATATAATAGTTTAGAATATTGATGGTTTAGAATATCGTCAATTTCACTCTTAGCGGTCGTTTAAAACATTCGCAGAAAATACGACAGAACGACAGAGAGGGTAATGAATTTGGTCAATGATTAATACGAACCCGAGAATATTGGATGTCTCAAATGTTGTCAGTTTCACTTCGGAGAGGCGCATGGCCAATGCGGATTACTAGGTTACTGTCTTCCGTACGTTTCAGTACAAACTTTAACGTAGCCACAGCTTCATCAACCTCGTCATCTCTGCGTTTGAACTCGTACTTTGAACCCAGTGCTCGTGACCTTGTATACTCCAACAACCTAAAAATCGATGGTTTGATTAAATCCGGGGACTTGAACACTGCCCTCAAACTGTTCGATGAAATGCCTGTATACGATGTTGTTACATATAACATGCTTATTTCTGGGCACGGCCGATATGGGTTTCCGGAACAGGCTTTTCACTTTTACGCTGAAATGGTTTCACAAGGAATTAGAGAAAGTGCGTCGACGTTTTCGTCGGTTTTGGGTGTTTGTAACGACGCAGGGTTTTGTAGAGAAGGAATGCAAGTTCATTGCAGGGTTGTCTCACTTGGGTTCGGCTTGAATTTGTATGTGGGGAGCTCCCTTGTGGATCTTTATTTGCATATGGGACTAGATAATGTAGCTTTGAAGCTGTTTGATGAATTGCCGGACCGAAACTTAGCTGTTTGGAATTTGTTGTTACGTGGGTTTTGTGAACTTGGTCGGTTGGATGAGCTATTTGGTGTGTTTTCCAGGATGGAATTGGATGGTGAGGATCCAAATGGGCTTACTTATTGTTATTTGATCCGCGGATGTAGTAATGGGAGGCTCTTGGATGAAGGAAAGCAGCTGCATTGCCGCGTTGTTAAGGACGGATGGGTGGAATCGAATGTATTTGTTGCGAATGCTCTGGTGGATTTGTACTCTGCTTGTGGGAGCTTGATTGATGCAACAGAAGCATTTGAAGCTATTCAAATGGAGGATGTGATTTCATGGAATTCAATTATCTGGGTCTGCGCAGAAAATGGTTTGCTGCTTGATGCTCTTAAGTCTTTTGTTGAGATGCAGTTTTGGGAGAAGAGGCCATCAATTCGTTCCTTTGTAGGGTTTTTGAATTTAGCTAGTAGGACTGAGAATATTGAACTTGGAAAGCAGATGCACTCTTATGTTGTGAAGTCGGGTTTTGGTCACGGTGGGAGTGTTCATGTTCAATCTGCTCTAATAGATATGTACGGGAAATGCGTTGACATCGAAAGTTCGGTGTCCATTTATGAAAGTGTTGGTGAGAAAACGTTGGTGTCTTGTAATTCTTTGATGACCTCTTTGTTGCATTGCGGTTTTATTGAGGATGTGGTGGAAATGTTTGGTTTGATGGTTGATGAGGGAATTGGTCTTGATGAAGTTACTCTATCCACGACCCTGAAAGCCTTATCGATATCTGCTTTAGCAAGTTTGGGCAGCTGCAAATTGGTACACTGTTGTGCAATAAAATCAGGTTTTGAATCTGATATTGCGGTTTCATGTTCACTAATCGATGCCTATGCAAGATGTGGCCATGTCAAGCTTTCTCGACAAGTTTTCGAAATATTACCTTCACTGAATGTTATTTGTTTTACGTCGATAATCCATGGATATGCACGAAATGGAATGGGAAGTGAAGGTCTTGATTTGCTTCAAGAAATGATCTCAAAGGGTCTGAAACCTGATAAAGTGACAATCTTGGGTGTGTTAAGTGGGTGCAACCATTCAGGACTGGTCAAAGAAGCAAGATTTGTGTTTGATTCAATGAAAAAACTATATGATATTTCTCCGGACAGAAAGCATTTTTCGTGTATGGTTGATCTCTTAGGCCGGGCTGGTATGCTAGAGGAAGCTGAAGACTTGCTGCAGCAGGCACCAGTTAATGGGGACTGTGTGATGTGGAGCTCATTGTTGCGTAGTTGTAGGGTACACAAGAACGAAACAGTCGGAAGACGAACAATAAAAACTTTGTTGTTGGAGCTTGATGTCGAAGATCCTGAGATTTGGTTGCAAGCTTCAAACTTTTATTCTGAAATTGGAGAGTTTGACGCTGCAATGCAAATCAGGGAAATTGCAATAGCAAGGAAAGTGAAATGGGAAATGGGTCACAGTATGATCGAGGTAAACAGTCACCATCACTGCTAGCATGTTGAAAATTTGAAATGATGAAACCATTCTTCATTGACCCCACTGTGGCACTGTATGGAGAAAATCTTGGCCAGGGGTTCCCTAGATCAGCTCTCACGAAAACACGAGATCCCTTGTATTTTAATCCCGCTCGACTCCACTTGACTCAACAGGATCCCACATAGTGTGAGAGTTGTCCTAATCAAGCTGTCTTACCGGAATTCTCTCCAGTCTCCACTGCATGATGCTTTCAGCTAAATTTTCACCTGGCCGGCCCCTGCTCATGAGGTTTACATCTTCTCAATAAAAATATGCTTCTATGTTTGGTCTAACTAACTCGTTGACCTTTTCTTTTGCTTTCCTTACAAAAAACATTTTAGATTTTGTTGTACGGCAGACTGCAGCTGTACATCCAATCATTTTATTTCAACCCTTGAAAATTCAAATTGTCCTTGAAAATTAATTCGATTTATCCAGAAAGTATTGCACTTTGCTGATTTACCTTTACTTTCCTTTTATCCTGAAACAAATGCCAGAGTGAAACACTATTTCTGGTTCATTTTGTTCACTGATTTAAGAGTAAAGCAAACAACAAAGATTTTCCCTTGCTTTAAGTGTGGGCTTGTAGAAAATGTAACATCTTCATCTACTTTCAAGCCAAGCCATGTTAAACCAGAGAGCCCTTTGGATTTCTTAAACTAATCTGTACGTATAAATGGTAACCCATTGTTCGTTGAAATTATACGAATCGACTAATCTTGCAAAACAACAGAAAAGACAAGCATGGATAATCTCTTTGCAGTTTTTGTTTTTGGTATGCTGATAGCGGTTTTTGGAGTTGCAGGAGACGTCGTGTGTGACAACATGAGCATGCTTCATGAGCTTGAAAGCTTTAACATAGAAGAAGACAATGAGCTGAATGTTTTCGACATCCCGACATGGAAAAGTGAACGTGGTAGCAAGACTCTTGTTAACGTGGATAGCTTCGGCGCAGCTGGAGATGGAGTTTCTGATGATACTCAGGTGACTTTTTTTTTTGTCATTCAAATGCACTTCATTTGTTGAACAATTAAACTCACTTTTAAATACTAGATTTTGCCAAAATATTGAGACTCAACTTTTGATACCAATAAACTGAAAGAATATTAATTATACAACATACTGTGATCAGCAGTTAATTTATTGCAAAAAAGACACGACGATTCACAGCTCTAGCACGTCTGAACTTTTCCAATTTTAACCACGAAAAAAAAATCGTTTACCCAAACTATTTGCCCTTTTTGTTGACATTTAATTCTTTTACAATACCATTATTCTTAGGCTTTCCAGAAAGCCTGGGGTATTGCTTGCAATACAACAAAAGCAGTTTTCTTGGTACCCCAAGGACGCCAGTATCTAGTTAATGCTACAAAATTTCAAGGGCCATGCGCGGATAACTTGATCATCCAGGTAAAACCTTTCTTGATTTTTTGGAAAGATAGCTCTTTATAATCCATCTCCATTCTAACCATCAATGATAACTCTTTATATTCCGTCTCTTTATACCTCTAAAATGTTATGAAATGTTCGTGTTTGTAAATGGTGCGACTAATGCACAGATTGAAGGAACTATAGTAGCACCAGATGAGCCTGATAACTGGGATCCGAATTTTCCACGAACATGGCTTGATTTCACTAAACTGAATGGAGTCCTTTTCCAAGGGCATGGCGTTATTGACGGCTCAGGCAGTAAATGGTGGGCCGCATCCTGCAAAACGAACAAGACAAATGTAAATCTTAGCGTTTTATCATTTCTGCTGTATCCAGATACTTAAATTCAGACCATTTGGTATTGGATATTGATTTACCTCTCTGTCTCTTTCTTTTTCTACAGCCTTGCAGGGGGGCACCAACTGTACGTACCTTTCCCTCTGATCCAAAAATGAATTTATTCAAATGATATGGACCAGGATCACCGGATAGAATTTAAGTTGAGTTTTTATTGCAGGCATTTACTATTGATAAAAGCTCAGCTATAAAGGTAAAAGGCATCACCATCAAGAACGCGCAACAGATGAATTTTGTCATCTCTCAGTGTGACGCGGTGCGAGTTAATGCAGTACAAGTCTCGGCTCCAGGAGACAGTCCCAACACTGATGGAATCCATATCACAGCGTCTACTAATGTGATTCTCCAAGACTGCAAAATTGGAACAGGTTCTCAAACTTTCTTCAATATCATGCCTCATATCACTTTTCATAATCCAAAAGAAAGAACTGGGATGTAAACAAGACTAAATTGGTTATATGAACAAAGAATATCATAAATTAACCTTTGATTGGATATGAAGGAAACAATTTATTACACTTGAAAGGTGCACAATCACATGACACATTTTGTTTCCTGTTGATTCAGGTGATGATTGCGTCTCAATTGTCAATGGTACATCTGGAATTAAGATGAAAAGAATCTTTTGCGGACCAGGACATGGAATCAGGTATCATCTACTTTTGCTGTAGACTAATCCTATAGTTTGTGTCTCATGTAGTCATGTCTCCCAAAAGAGATACGTAGCAGGCTACTGAAATTGTTGTTCTCATTATCTTTGTTGGCATGAAATTCTGAAACTTAGCATCGGAAGTCTTGGGAAGGATAACTCCACTGCCATGGTCACAAAAGTGGTCTTGGATACGGCATACCTCAGGGAGACGACCAATGGCCTCAGGATTAAGACTTGGCAGGTTTTTAATCTATTAATTGGATTTCTTTGTTTTATTTTTCGGGTAGCAGATGGATTTCCCCTATGTTAATCGCTGTTTGCATTTGGGTATAGGGCGGTTCTGGTTATGTTCGTGGAGTCCGTTTCCAGAATGTGAAGATGGAAAATGTTTCAAACCCAATAATCATAGATCAGTTTTACTGTGATTCCCCCAAAACTTGTCAAAATCTGGTAATGCTCCAAATCTCTTCTTTCCTTCACAGCTGATTTCTCATCCATTTGACTCTGATTGTAGTTTAAACTCCCCAACGCTTCACTTAAATCAATCATAACCAGAACTCCGTCAAATTTCTGTTAATTGTGAATGTGTTGCTTTTCTTTGTCATGACATTCCAGACATCAGCGGTGCGAATAACCCAAGTCATGTACAAGAACATTTATGGAACCACAAAGAGTGCGAAGGCCATGAAATTTGCCTGCAGTGACACAGTTCCATGCAGGAACATAGTCCTGACTGACGTCAACTTAGAGAAGGAGGATGGCCAAGTGGAAACATACTGCAACTCTGCGCAAGGCTTTGGGTATGGCATTGTGCATCCTTCAGCAGAATGTCTGAATTCCCATGACAAAGACTCCATGATCAACGGTCAGACATCTGAAGCTGAGCTTGCAGATCTGACTACAGCGGATATTGTGCACACTGAGCTATGATTTGGTTCCCTATATGCACATAACTAAATAACTGTTTGATAGTATACTGAACAGGGTAATGAGCCTGTAGAGTGCTCTCTAGTTCTCTAGTAATGTAAAGGATTATTGGAGGGAGGTTTAAGGGGCAGTTGCGCAGAATATTATTATATAGTATTATAGTTATGAAATTGATCACTCTTTTGTTAAAGACACTGACGCATTGAAAAAAGGGCACTTCCACTCTTTATTTTTTGACTTTGATTTCATTTATTGACATGATTGATCATTTGAGGTGTAGAATTGTACTTCAGATGAGACTCCGTCCAAAGTTTGACTCTAAATACCTAAATCTAAGCGATTAAGGATTAACCAATCCGAGACTAGAAACTAAAGAAGTTCAAATTTGCACTTTGCCCCTGGGCCTATACCAAATTTCAGGGATAATCAAATCCCCATTCCTCAGCCTTGCCCATTATTATCACTATATTCAGAAATGGTATGAACTATGAAATGTGTTTCGTTTTTGGAATAGCGACAACTAGAAAGTTAATTTGCAGACAAGGACGATTGAGGACCACTCGGATATTCGAATCCGGTCCAACAGAAGTTCTGATTTGTTAATTGACAAGATGACATTCAGAACCCAACAACCACAACCAAAAGCTTATTCTGCAGCAATGAAACAACATGAAAAGTAGAAGCTGTGTGCAATAAAGAATCACTGACTGGTTGATGAAAGTATTGGGATCCTTCTGCCGACATATTTGATGAAATTTTATACAAGTACCCTATATAGTGATTGATTGAAGAAAAGCAAGCAATTCTAAACTGTGTTTTTTTTTTGTTCTCTATTTTTTATTTTTGTAATCTACACTTATTTCATTTGTTTTCACGTCCCGCATCTCATATAATGATATGTGTAAGCAGTTAAGTTGAATTTATTCAATATAAATGAACTATACATTGTAAAAAAGAGTCTAGTTACGCACACGTTAACAAAGCGCAAGTCAAAAGACTAGTCATTAGTAGTTATTAGTACTAAAGAAGAGGCAATGGCCCATGGAAGATTTTGCATCTTGAGGTTGGATGAGATTGGACGTATTGTATGATGATGAGAACACAAAACGCCCGAAATTCCAAATGTGGATAAAAAGCGGCCACCGAGAATATGACTAATTTGTAATATCAACTACTACTATAGCCAGTGGTTGAGTTGTGTCATATATATATATATATATATATATATATATATATATATATATATGAGTTTGGTTGGTCCTCCTCACTTCGGATGGTTGAGTCCATTCTAATAATGCTAGGCAGCTAGCAGAGCACACTAGCTAGGGTTGCAACAAAACTTATAAGGATGTATAGGCTGTATGTATCAATTAGGGTTAGGGTTTTCAAAAATATAATATTAGATTGAACACATAGACAACTCTCTGCAATTTGGGTAGTCACGAGAAATGGCCACCTAGTACAAAACAACAAATATGGATGTGCATTTATTTATTAGATTCAGAATTTTCATACACACAGATGTGCATACATCACTGGAATTTGCAAGAGGGATCAAGAAACAACAGACGCACGATTTTTTTGTTATATTTTTATAATTTCTACTCGCATTGTTGCCATTTATTAATGCAGTAACACGATACTGGAATTTTTGACAGCAGCAAAACTATACCATGCATGCTCATTGACCGCACGGAAGAGTCGAGAAACTTGGTTTTAACTTAATTTTAGGGAATAAACTATATTTATTGTTTATTTTTTACCATCCGGTATTTTTTTAATTATCGTTTAGTTTTCTTTTTTGCTTCAACATCGATCGGCTTTAGTGCAGCTTTCATATTTTAACAGCCATGAACATTCTTAGATCGGTCGTACTGATGGTACTTACAACATGCCTGAATTCTGATGCATTTCCAGATTACACAACAGGAATGCACATGTGCAAACACAGTAGTCCACTGTTCACTATCATTATCATAATCCAATTTGCAAGCAATGAAGTGAATTCCGAACATCCATTTTAATTTCTCATATTGCGGCACCCATGTTTATTTATGATTTTTGAATTACGTCAATCATAAAGAGAATCAATAAACATAAATAAATAAGAATGTGCAAAATGAGAAAAAGAGCGCGTGAAAATTATTTCCCTTCTATATTTTATCTTATTAAATCTTATTCAAATGTTTACGTGGTTTAAATCCGTAGTCTAAGTTTAACAAGGAAACATATATATGTATATATTATGTATAAACGATCACATGAGTACAATATATACGTGCCCTGGATTAAGGGTCATGTGGCTTGGCATGAATGCATTAGATGCTAAGTCAGAGAGAGAGAAGAAGCAACAGAGAAAAGTCTCTGGGATCTTGTCCCCAAAGAAACAATGGCCGTATGGGGGGAACTTCATCAGCGGCTCTCTACATCGATCCGTGATTGTGGCTACAATAAGGTTTTTTTTTCTTCTTGTAGGCCATAATAAACCAAGGGTTTCAAAGGTACACAAACAAAGAGGTACGTCGGGACAAAGGCACTTTTGTCTTCTGTAAATATTTTAAGAATCTATTGAGATCATGGACATAATCCAAACTGGAAATATATGTGTGTGTGTGTGTGTATATATATATTCACATGCTTAACAATGCCCACCATCCATACCTATAACATCATAAGCATTCAGCAGGGCCTACCGGCCTAGCGGTAGCAGCAACAACAAAGAGAAAACCCCGATGGGGAAAGTTTATTTATGATGCATTGTGCTTTCTTATGAATTAAAGTAATTAATTAATTAATCATTATCGTAATTCATATAATATATATACAGGTAGAGCTAGCCAGCTAGCTAGCTCCAAATCTTAGAAAGATCCGTGACCCTTTGCTTACAAGATAACCTCAATCTGGTGATTTGCTATTTGTAGGACCTATTCGATTACTGTTGCACTTTATGCAACTAGCATGTAATTTCGATGGTCATGTACCGATGTTGAAGTTTGTACACAGACACATTTTGTCCCTTATTTAACAGTCACATTTATCTATATTTTATATCATGATCATAATTAACTGTGTTAACACACTGATTAATGCTTGTAAATTGTACATCAGTACTATTGGCCTCCGAAACCCACCAGCTCCAAAATATAAAATCAAACATGAAGCTTCCGAGTTCAAACGGGCAGCAAAACATAATTTATGTGATGCGAAAAAGTGCTTTTTGATCATCTCATATTATTTGTCT
The DNA here is from genome assembly GCA_024362995.1 of Heteromeles arbutifolia. Lineage (NCBI taxonomy): Eukaryota > Viridiplantae > Streptophyta > Magnoliopsida > Rosales > Rosaceae > Heteromeles > Heteromeles arbutifolia. The sequence goes on from JANCRC010000006.1 coordinate 31,745,735, forward strand.
TAGAGTAATGCTAGGTAGACTAAATTTATAAACAAAATGACGTGTCGTCAATAAGAAATAAGCATGTTAATCAATACTTAAGTAATAATTTAATTATCAACTTCCTTGTCATTTAGTTTACAAAACTTAGTCTTCCTAACATTAACTTTTGTCTTCAAGCCACGAAGGTGAAAAAAAATTACTGCATTGGAGGCTGAAAATTAATCTTTAATGAAATTAATATAATATAATAAAATTAGGTGTTGCATGAAAACTTTCATGTGGCGTTAATGCATGAAATTTTTGATGCGTTGGTGAGTGATCTAAACATTTTCTCAAAATTAATAATTAATGGAAGAGAAGGAAAGGAAACCCTAATCATCTCTTGCTGGGCATGGAGATGGAGATCACGAGAGGACTCAAAGTTCACGAGAACATGAAATTTAATGTAAGCACAAAGGGACGGCTAATCAAGAAGGTCTTCGAGGTCGTACAGTCCGATCTCATCCCCCTTTACTTCCAAGTGTCTATATCTTATTCACTCATAGTTGTCACAGAAATTTAAAAAAAAAAAATATTGCCATGCATGCAAAACGAGCCAAAATTTGCGATTAAAAAGTTACGATTCGTTGCATATATTTGCATTATTTATACATACCATATATATATATATATATATATATATGTATGTATGGATTGATATGCATAGACCTGCACCTTCACTGTAGCCAACAAATTAAGAGCAATATAGTTTTGTGTGCGAGAATCAATTGATATTTGTCGAGAACAAAAGGAAAACTATTAACTATGCATGACAGTACAACAATTTTAACGGTTTTCTGTACTACAAGATGATCATAAATTATAGAAAATATTGTTTCCATAATTTTGAATTCACATCTCTTCTCCCGCAACATCGCTTGTATAAAATACTAGAGTACGAAAGCGAACAAATCACATAATTCGTCATCCTTATTCTTATTATCTTATTATTATTTTTTGGGTCATTTTGATTCCGGTCTCTAATCAACTTAATTGTTAGACTGAAACTTTATTTATTTAAATATTTTGATCGAGGTCCTTAACATTATTTAAGAGATTTAACTCATGCATTTATGCATTTAATGTCTCACAAATTATGAAATTTAAACAAATTCAAATAATATTTTTAAAATATAATAAATACTTGAAAATAAATATTAGAATAATATTGTTCTTCACAAAATTATAGCAAAGAAAATAATGTACCCACATAATTATTAACATATTTTAAAAAATAACTACTCATATATTTTAAAACATAAAATAAATACATATAATTAGCATGGGTACATTTAGTAAAATTAAAAATGGGTACAAATAAATTAAAAAATATGGGTACAAATACAAATAAACTTAAAAAATATGGGCACAAAAAGAAATTAATATATGGGTACAAATAAAAGTGAAAAGAAAATTGGTACAAATTAAAAAAGGGTTGCAAATTAAAAAAGGGTACAAAATAAAAATAAAAATATATGATAAAAAATTTAGCCATAAATGTAAATATACCAAATGTTATTATCAAATGTAACATTGCTAACACTAAATGAATATTTTTTGAAATAAAAAATATTTTATTATTGAAATAATTAATGATGTTTATTAATACCTAACGACCTTGATCAAAAATTGAAAATGAATAAGATTTTAATCAATGGAGTAGTAAAAAGAAGAGGCTTTTAAATCTAGGTCCAAAAACATAGAGTGTTTTTAGGAGTGAGTCCAATTATCTACTTATATGTTTTTATTTCTTTTATACTCATTTTATATTTTCTAAAACTATTTAAAATCAATTAAAATCTTCTGATATTATACATTTTCCAACTCTAAAAAATCTAATCAATATCTTATAACAAAAAAACTAATATACTAACATAAATCTATCTTCAAACCATTCTACCCTAACTCAAGTAACCAATATATGAATGTATATTATACCTATAATTGAGATATGAAACCTAACTAAAAGGTAGAAAAATAATAATATACCTACAAACAAGACATATTAATCTATGACAGGATGTTTATAAAAAAGAATCTGTCATATAGGTAGATAAAATACAATTAACCTGTGATATAGGTTGATTATATAAATTAAAAATAAAATCTATAAATGAGATTTAAAGTAGGAGGAAGAACAAAGAAATAACAAAAAATAAATAAAAAGAAATAATCAAAGAGATAATTATGAAGAAATTTGATTTTTATAATATTTTTATCATTGAATAGACAATTATTGATAATTAAATAATTAAATTTAAGAAATTGGACTTATTTTAATAAATTGAACTATTGACTCAAAGAATTAGACTTATATCAAGTTTCCTCTAAAAAGAATGATGATAACCTAATTTCTCCTTATTATTATTATTTTTTATTGTTTTGGGTACCAATAAATTCTAGCAAGCAAGCATAATGCATGAGAGAGGAAGAGACCAATTTTGGAAGGAAATCTTAAGGTGGAAAGGGACGGGCAAGGAAGAAGAGGTCGAGGAGTTGTGGGTGATGGAATTGAGGTGTGCATGTTATTGCTAATAGCTTCTCGGCTTTGGCATTTCTGTCAATTCATCAGCCACAGAAATGAGTAATAAAGGATGGGGACGTTCATAGCCTCATGTTTTTCCTCAATTGCTATAGCTAGCTCTATCTGATAAAAAGTTTGAGACACATGCACCTAAATAATTCAACCGAAAGTAAAAGAAACAGAAATATATATGTATATATATCGTCATAATGTTTTGTTCCCATAAAATATTCCAACTGCATTCCCATCGTTTTCTTGGAGTTAATTATATGAGAGCCATGAAATAGTTCACAACGATGTAAGTTGTAACGCTAGGCTTTAGCATAACCAAGTTAGCTAAAATAACGTGCTTTTTCTTATTTAAGTTTGAATTTATCTCTCCGAAATTTATATAAATTAATTTGAATATCGCTTGAATACAAGAAAAAACATTTGGCCATATATATATGGACTATAGTAGGCTAAAACAGAAATAACGAACACGAGCATGGTAAGGAAAATAACGTTACATGCCCAACAAAATATACCAACCCATGAATTAAATTTAATAATTATACAGAAAAAAGTTCAAAAATAAAAATCAAATCCAACAGATCGAAGAAGAGAAAAGAGAAGGTTTAGCGAGAGATTCTCTCATACAACTAAGTTTAAACAATAAATATGTTCAAGAGATTTTCAGCAGACAATAATCTGATCAATTATCGAAACTGATATGCTGTTTCTGCACTGTTATACGGCACCACTAAAAACAGACTAAACCCCAATTAGTTCTTAATTATCGTCTCTCAAAGTCATTGTCATCGCACCGCAAGTATTGAACATGTGACTTGAAAGAAAACATTTTGTTTCCCACTGTTCTGTTGACAAATCATTACAAAATAATGGTAGTACAAACTGCAGGCTTGGTACTCTTCTCTTCCTTCAGAATTCCGTATAAACCGAAAAGGCAAAACTATGGGCGCTGCGGGTTTTACATTACTTCATAAAATCAAGGATTCTTTCACAAATAAGTCTCTTGAAATTTTATTTCTAATTAATACGCAAGGCACTGTTACAAAAAAAAAAAAAAAAAAAACATCTATGAACTGACTGTTATTCCTATTAACTGTTACAACACAGTAAGTAAGTGATCAGTATTCATATTGTTTGATTCTCGAAGTAAATTAATATTATCAGTTTTTAAAAGACTACGAAAGCATCATGATTTAAATTATAACTTTCTCGTATTAGATAAACTTGATTATATAAAAATATGAAAAAAATGTATGTAGAAGGGTAGAACATGCAATATATGTAGAACAACCAATCCCAATCCAGCAAGCACCCAATTGGGCCAATCCCAATCCAACACTTTTTTAACTCAAGTCATGCCATGTCATGTCAAACAAGCAATATATGTAGAAGTGTACACTAAATTAAATTTCATAAAAAGAAAAAAAGAATTTAAGATAAATTTGTAGCAGCAAATCCGTTAATTGGTGGTCATAGATGCAAGTTAAGAGGACAAAGCAGAGAAAAAAGAGTAGCCCGTGAAGGTTGCATGTGATCATAAAGTGCTGTTATAGTCAGTGCCGGGGACTTGACACCTAGTCCCACTCACGTGTGTCCTTGGCCTTTTACATCCCCCACTCACTCTGCTAGGTTAAATATTTTACTAACCCTTAACTCTATAGGGCTACATGTTATCAAGTTGGTTAAATCAGTATGTCTATCACTTTGTAATCAAGTTCAAATCTCTAACGGGCAAGTTAAACAGTTTAGAATAGAATATCGTCTTGTAAAGAAAAGAAAAAAAAAGGTGGTATAGCTACAAAAGAGCATTATACATACCAATATAGTTTAGAGCCCTTGAAACAACGTCATCAAAAGAAAAAACAGATAATCACAAAATGGACACGGTTGATATGTCACATATATATGATATTATATTAATAAATAGATTCACAGATGTACATTGAGATCAAGGTTGTCCCAAGATGACTCGGAGGTTGGGAAACAAGTATGTGAAGGTCATTCGCGGATGCTCCGCATGTTTGGTACAAATCCTTTTAGTGCTTGCCAAGTGTTTGATGCATTCCTGCTAGACATATCTCGACAGCACTCGGCAAGTTACGTCGACAACACTTGACAAATGCTCTCGATAACACTCATCAGATTGCTTCGACAAATGTCGATATTTATTAACATGTACACAACATGGGTCAATTGACGAAAGCAGGCCAACCAAGTATTTGATGCAATGCCTTCATGAATAAACTGAAATTTGTTTGCACACTTCGCACTACGTTGGACTTTTAACAATAGGACTCCCCAAAGTTCAAATCTTGAATCCACCACTGAATACGCATGTTATAACTTGAGTAAATTTGTAACACTATATGACAGTGAGGTTAAAACATCACTTGCCAAAATTAACCATATTAACGTCCAAATAAAGAGTGGTTGGTATTCTTAGCTTGTCATGGTTTCGTCATTATGACTAATTAATTAAGATTTGAACAAGGATTATTTAAATGGATAATGTGTTCACATAAGCATTAAGAAATTGAAGAGTTGCAACAAACAGCTGCAATATTTGGCATGTGAGCCAAAACAAATTACAACTATAAATTTATACCAACCATAATTCACAAAAAAGAAAACATGATCATTAATATAAGAGAAAAAGGAAATAAAAATGAGAATTATATTCATAAATTTATAAATTCCTAAGAGCTTATGTATGTGTCTCTGTCTATATAAACACAGCCACCACATCTTTTTGTCTATCTAAACTAAAGCAGTCCTCTCACACAACACACTCTCTCTGTTTCTTAGCTCTTCCCTTCTCTCTCCTCCCTCCTCCGTCCTCTCTCTCTCTCATCCACAATCCCACTTGTGCAAAAATGAGTGAGTTCAGTTTCAGAAGCATCGCATGCATGCTTGTACTTGCATTTCTGGTTTGGTCGTCAAATTTCGACGCTTGCATGGGGAGAAGAGGGCGGCATTGGAGGCAGAACAGAGCATCCTCTGCTTCTCTTTCAAAGAAAAAAGGAAAAAGTAGCCATGGCGGCGGCGGGGGCAGCCACCACCACAGTGGTAGTGGATCAAAACCTAAAAGGGCACCATCTCCACCTCAAAACAAGGCACCATTGCCACCTCAAGTTCCCAAGCCAATAGATGACACTCCACCAAGTTCTCCACAGAAAAGTTCATCCACTTTTAATGTGCTAGATTTTGGTGCTAAGGGTGACGGCGGTACCGACGACACCAAGGTTCGTTGTTCCTTTAAGCTCTTCATGATTTTACTCTGTTAGCCAATTAAGAACTAATCAATCATGATCAAGGGTTAATTAAAATACATTCATAGAAAAAACATCTGAGCTTTGATTAGAAATGTTGCTAGGTTTGTACACTGCATGACTCCTTACCGTTATGGAGTTAATTTTCACTGACTGCAAATCACAAATTGACACATATATTAAAGTGACTATTAGCAGAACAACGAGGAACGATAAAAAAATATGTAAGGAGTCAAAGTATTTTTTGTTGCATTTACGAATGTAGCTCATAATATAACCATGAAAATGACAAGGAATTCCAAGATGCTCCTAGCTGTAATGTAGATGACAGGTAGTCAATTAATCATTGAGAGAAACAAAATAGTTATTTTGGCAAACGTTTTGCCTTTTTGAATCGTTTGCACGTGACCCTTTAGGGTTAATAACTTTACGTGACATGCGTTGGGTTAGATGGTAATTTTACCCAAATTATGAAGGAATGTTGATAAACTCACCCCATTATCTTATTTTTCCATCCATATTTTAATATAAATTTTAATGTCAATTTTACCCTCTTGTGAAATGACATGAAAGGACCAAAACAAAAATGTCATTTTATGCCTACTACACATAGCCGGATTGCCCATTTCCTTCTGTCCGTTCACCATCTCTCTGAAAGAAAAAAATTCTTCTCTCCTTCAATTCAATTATTGTGCCTTTTTGGGACGTAATCCCATATCTTGTAAACAAGTATTTCTACTTTCATTTTTTCTTTCTCTAAAACCCTAATTTCAGGGATCAAATCAAATACGAACCAACTGATCGTATATCACCCATCACTGCTTCATAAGATCCATGACTTTAAACACTCTGCCCTCCCAACCCCTCCTTTGGTTCTAATCCCGACCCAAATCTCACCTCCCTTCTCTCATATTTCCCTTCTTTCTAAAACTTTAAATACATAACCCACTCATTGAATTCCATTGCAATATGCAATCCTTGAAATTCATAGGAAAAATAATATATCCAGACTATGCAGGGAACAAGAAGATGGGTGGTGAGGCAGTTTTGCTGCCATGGTGGTATTCTGATGGTTGGGACCTAGGTTGGGTGTTGGGAGTTGGTGCGGCACAGCAGCGGAGTTGGGCTGTCGAGTGCTGATATCACATTGGGGTATTTTAGGAACGACGGTGGGTGAGAAAAGTGTGTTTTCTTCTAATAACATTTTTGGTGGGTGAAAAATTAAAATGGGGTGGAGAAAAAAGAAAATGGGATGGGCTTAATACCGCTCTTATGAAAAAGCATTGTGGTCAGTTTAATTAATTTTAATTTTTCCATTAAGTATACTTTTTGTAAGTTCTACCTATTTATAATTACAATTTAATACAATGATTAAACTCACCAGCAGAATATTCCTAAGACAACAGAACAAACCAAACTGATGGGGCCCATTGGGCCCACTGAACAAATTTTTTTCTCGTTACGGCAGTTGGGTTTTTACGGTTCCAACAATAATTGTATACGGTTCTGCACAACAAACTAACGCCAACCGTATTTTTTCTACGGTTAAAGATTACTTAGTGTAATTAGTATAGTATCTGACAGAGGGGTTTTGATACGGTGTGACGCAGGCATTCCAAGCTGCATGGGCCGCTGCTTGTAAAGTTGAGGCATCAAATATCATTGTTCCAGCCGGTTACCAGTTCCTCGTGGGTCCCATCTCATTCTCCGGCCCTTACTGCCAGAAAAACATCCTTTTCCAGGTAAAAATACATATACACACAGTAACAGAGGTAAAAAGTAAAAAGTAACAAAATAAGAAGAAGAAATCAAAGTGTCGGGAAGTGATCTCAATCCAAAGGTTAATGAGAATTACTTGAATTGTGTGGACGACTGTCCTTAGCATTCACTTAATTATGATTTCCGTCTTTCGTCTAATGTACCAATAACGAGATGAATTATGAATTTCTCAGCTGGATGGTACGATTGTAGCGCCGACGGACTCGGAATCATGGAGCAAAGGTCTGTTCCAATGGCTTGAATTTACAAAGCTAAATGGAATCACAGTACAGGGAAAGGGAGTGATTGATGGAAGAGGCTCATCTTGGTGGCAAGACACTCCCTATGGAGACCCTATAGACGACGATTTCAAACTCATTGTGCCACTAAACAGCTCAGTCCAACAACGCCCGCCAATGCCGGTAATTAAACTAAACTGTATTGAATTTGAACATGAAATTTCATGATCGTCGAGCTTAGTTAAACTAATCATCATCCTGTGAATGAAATCTGTGGCAGATAAGAAGCGAGCTGAGCGGGAAAATGCCAAGCATCAAACCGACGGTAAGGACCACTTGTGTGCCAAAATCTTGAAGCTTATGTGATCTTGAGTCTTGACCTGCAGTTTCAGTAACATGATTTTTGTACTTTTGTTGATTGTACAGGCATTGCGGTTTTATGGGAGTTTTAATGTGACGGTCACAGGCATAACGATTCAGAATAGCCCCCAATGCCATCTCAAGTTCGACAACTGCCAGGGAGTTCTGGTCCATGATATGAGCATCTCGTCCCCTGGGGACAGTCCCAACACAGATGGAATTCACCTCCAAAACTCCCAAAGAGTGCTCATCCACACCACCACTCTTGCTTGCGGTAACTATACACCTTACTCTCCAATATCTACTGTTAGCGCGGCGCACTGTGTTGGACTCAAAGATTCCGATTTAGTTATTATAAGTCTTTGGGGAATTCCATGAGCAATCTTATCCTGCCTGCAGCCTTGTGTATTGGCATCTTCCATCGACAATCCTCGACCACTAAAAGTTTGACATATCTGCTACACTCCAAGAATCATAGCAACCTCCCATGTGATGCATTGCACACCCTATATCATCAGTGGTCTATCCAATTTAGGATTAGGTCTCAACCCCAACTGACAACTCTTGGTTTGTAGTATCCCCAACCCTCTATCCATATTTTGTCATCATCGGACGCTAGAACCACTGCTGAATTCCCCTGCCATTCTGTCCAGTTCAACTTAAAAACGGCCCACATACAACAAACAAAAGAAGGAAAAAATATCAAGCATGTCAATTCACATCACAATGATTCCTAAGAACTAACTAAAGACTCAAATTTAAGCAGAAAATTGCAAACCAACAGACAAGGCATGAAATGGGCACAGACTTAAAACTAAGTCGATTAGTATAACTGTCATGGATTAATATTAAACTAAATGTTTCAATTCTAATGATTTGTGCAGGAGATGACTGTATTTCCATACAAACTGGATGCACGGATGTATACGTACACAACGTGAACTGTGGACCGGGGCATGGAATCAGCATTGGAAGTTTAGGAAGGGACAACACGAGAGCATGTGTTTCAAACATTACCGTTCGAGACATCATTATGCACAACACCATGAATGGTGTCAGAGTCAAAACATGGCAGGTATGAATTCACCTAAAAGTTTGAACTCATCCTTCCTACTGATTATTAGACTTTAACATACAACACTCTTCTGCATCAAATAATCAAATGTCGACTGCAAAACAATCTCAGTGACGCTAGAAATGAGTATTAAGAATTGTCTTCTTCATGGGATCTAACGCCTCGTCAAATTAGTTTCTAATGCTTGACAACTTACCCTTTTCTTTTACTCATATAACTGAATCCTAAATGTGCAGGGTGGATCAGGCTCTGTTCAGGGAGTGCTGTTCTCAAACATTCAAGTTTCTGAAGTTCAACTCCCTATTGTGATTGACCAATTCTACTGTGACAAAAACACATGCAAAAACCAAACATCAGCTGTGGCTCTATCGGGGATCACGTATGAGAGAATAAGAGGAACATACACCGTAAAACCAGTACACTTTGCCTGCAGTGACAGCCTACCCTGCGTAGACGTAACACTGAATGGCATAGACCTGAAGCCATTGCAAGAAAAGTATCACATGTACGACCCCTTCTGTTGGCAGACGTTCGGGGAGTTGAGAACCCCGACAGTCCCACCCATTGGTTGTTTACAGCTGGGCAAGCCATCAAGCAACAAAGTTAACTCAGATCGTGATGTGTGTTGAGATTTTTAGTACTAAGTATACATATGTATATCTGATGACGATGGTGTATTCACTTTGTGTGGTCGGCATGATTTCCTGACCCCTTTCGCACCATCAACTTGCTTGGTAATTGGAATAGTGTGTGCATAATTTGGCAGGCCTAGTTTTACAGGAATTCTTCATCATCGTTATTAAAGGCTTACATTTATATCCTGAAGTTTTACAAGGTATCATCATTGTATTTTCATCCAAAAAAACATAAATTCCATTAATTGTCTACACTCTGGTGACTCTACAGCTTAAAAAGCAAGCAGATTTAACATTATGTATGGAAAAAGTACAACCAAGACAGTCTGCCCTACAACCTATAAGAGAAACTTACATGAAACAGGTGCACCGTCAGTTTGGGATCCCAATCCTATCACCTGTTGCAAGGTGGTTTAACTTTTCTGCATGACAACGTAGGCTTGGGACGCCAAAGTGACAGTGTACATGTTTCATGTAAGTTCTTCGGGATCGAGATACATCCCCTTGTCTACAACTCTATCACTAGTGTCTCTCAGTTCATGTAACAGTGATGTAGACACAAGGAGATACCGCGGTGACGCTGACACATCAGAATTTCCCCCAAATAACAGAGTAACACACATACCATTCAACAGAAAATAACAGAAGGAGATTAATTCTAGCAATTGAATTTCATACAGATTAGGGATTAAAATTGAAATCCAGATCAGTCTTTAAGACACATACTACAGATAGCACAATAAGCAGATTAATTAGTACAAAATAAGAAGATTAATTAACATTTATAACAACAGATTAAAGCATGAAATCCCATCAGTGCATACTTACAATTTGATAAACCACATGAAATACAAAGAAATTTATCACAAGAAGTTTGAAAACGCACCGTTTTCGTGCTTTCCTGGATTCTGATTTGATTTCTGTAATCTGAAATTCTGGATGCGCACACCATGCTTGCGAATTGCAATGGCAGTTTTACCTCTAGGGCTTGGCGCCAAAAACGACGCCGCAGGAGGAACTTTGACGAAACGCACCGTCTCGCTGTTCGCGCCTTATCTTATCCCATCCAAATATCTCATCTCTATCCTCCCAAGTCCAAAGTCCAATGCTTTGGCCATTTTTCCGGTTTTCCTTCAATGGCAGAGAGCTCAGGGAAGGACCTCATGACCACCGCGAGTAGGAGGTTGGCCTCCATCGCCAACCACCTCGGTCCGGCCCATCTATCTCCCAGCTCCGCCGCAATTTCTCTATCCAACGCCTCCATGAACGACAGCTACCACCGCACCCACGGCGAGGTCTCGACTCACCAAGTTGTTTGGAAAAATGCTCGCGACGAGTCTGGCGAGGAATTCACCGACATTATTTACGAGAAATCGGTCGGCGAAGCCATTGCAAAGGTCAGGCTCCTCAGGTTGGTTTTGATGAATGATTCCTAATTACTGAGTCCAATTTGGAGATGATGAGATTTGATGTGTCTAAATCTCGCGCTTTCAGTAGATTACGATTAATAGGCCGGAGAGAAGAAACGCGTTTCGGCCGCAGACGGTTAAGGAGCTCATTCGCGCGTTTAACGATGCCAGGGATGACGGCTCCATAGGCGTCGTCATACTTACCGGGAAGGTACAGGAAATGAAACTTACTAATCTGTAGCAAATTTAAAAGCTTTCTACCGGCTACAATTGCGGAAAGCAATCATGCCTATGCATCCTGATGCGGGTTTGATCCCAACGATTTCCCAACACCCCCCGGCCGGCCGGCCGGGGAACAACTAGCTAGTAATATGCTGCAAAGATGTCAACTTTACTCTGTTTTGTTGGCAATTTGATGTTTTTAGGGAACCAAGGCATTCTGCAGTGGCGGTGATCAGGCTTTGAGAGGGAAAGATGGATATTCTGATTATGAAGATTTTGGTCGTCTTAATGTTTTGGATTTGCAGGTGTGTGCATATATATATATATATATATTAATATTTATATTTTTGTATGATTCTGTAACATTTTATATGTTAATACTGGGCAGTGAACTAATAATTGTTCTTGCTGGTATATAAATCATCTCAAATTGCTATGTTCAGGTCCAGATTCGACGTCTTCCAAAGCCAGTAATAGCCATGGTATGCTCTTGTTAACTACTTTGCATTAGGCCTTTGTTGTTGGACAGTTGGAGAGCAGTGAAACTTAAACTTTGCTGGTTCTCGAAAACTTTGCCTCCACCCCAAATTAGTGAATGCATTATCTGTTGTCAATGTTAAATGGTTTATCAGGTGGCTGGTTATGCAGTTGGGGGAGGACATGTATTACACATGGTCTGTGATCTAACCATTGCAGCAGACAATGCTATTTTTGGTCAGACTGGTCCTAAGGTACTCGTATCATATACCTTTATTATGGTTAGTCACAAAGTTTTAATTTTGGTTTGGGTGCTAAACTAATGAAACTTACAAACTTGCTTTTTGTTTCTTCTTCAATCTAAAGAATGGGTGAGAGCAGCATGCTAACATACAGAAACCTCACAACTTGTACATTTGACAGGTTGGAAGCTTTGACGCTGGTTATGGGAGTTCAATCATGTCCCGTTTAGTAAGAATCGATTCAAGTTGATTTATGTTATGCAAATACTTGTTTCAAATTACTCTCACTTGGTATGTGGTGGACTACCTTAAATGAATGGCTTTGGTTAATCAGGTCGGGCCTAAAAAAGCACGAGAAATGTGGTTTATGGCAAGGTTTTACACAGCCGCTGAAGCTGAGAAAATGGGACTTGTTAACACTGTTGTACTAGTAAGTTTACTCCCAATGCGACACAGATCTCATCGTATGGTGTATGTCTTATCTTATGTAGTATAAATTGAATACAAATGACTTTCTCCTCGAAAATTAGCCTTATTTCACTCAAAGTTTGCAGAAGATAGCATCTTCACTGTTTTATACTGTTATCCAGCTGGAGAGTTTAGAGCAAGAAACGGTTAAATGGTGTCGAGAAATGCTAAGAAACAGCCCAACTGCACTTCGGGTGCTGAAATCTGCTCTTAATGCAGTTGATGACGGTCATACTGGACTACAGGTACCTTCAGTTATCATGCGTATTTCTAGAGATTCCGCACTCTTATTCATATATCTGTGCTAACTACTTTGCCTATGTTTCCAACGCAGCAACTTGCTGGAGATGCCACACTCTTATTCTATGGCACTGAGGAAGGGAATGAAGGGAAGACGGCTTATGTGCAACACAGACGTTCGGATTTCTCAAAGTTTCCCCGGAGACCTTAACGCTGAGCATTTTCCCAGCAGACTTGGACCCTTTGCCACTTGTTCGTTTGTTTTTCCTCCCTTTCCCCCCTTTTCGGATAAATGCTTTGGTTTTGAAGCTCTGACGTTGGTGGAGAGGAGTTCAAATAATGCCCTGCTGCCATTGTTCTGAGTTAATAGTTTGACTGGTTTTTTTCAGACTCCAGAAATGTAATTTGCTCAAAACTCTTGCTTATAGTGAGGTTTCTACTCTTCCCATTGCATCTTTGGAAGTTCTGTTTATGTTTTTTTGGCGATATTTCAAACTACTCTTGCTATTGCATCTTTGGGTGATTCAAACTCGAGTGTTAGCTAACCTAACCCACGTATACATTTATTAGTAAAGAAAGGAAATTTCTAACTTTCTAATTTCTATTGTGTGGTTATTGACGAAAATGAAAATAAAAGGGGAGAAATGGAGAACATAACTCAAACTATCAAAGACACAAGGGACAAAATGCACATAGAAAAGTATGTATGATATTTTTTTCCACTCAAGTTTTTTTTATTTTTCATTATTTTGTTATTTTCCCTTGTATATTCTTCAACTAATAAAATACAAGATATCAAATTTATTTATTTATTTATTTTCTTAGATGAAAATAATGAACCTTATCGGATAAATACAAATAATAAAAGAAAAAAAAGTTTGTTCTTGCAAAAAAAGAAAGCCCAGTAAAGTAACGACCCAAAACTCCTGCCGCTTCAAGCTGACGTGGCAACCTTCTTCCTCCTGCTCAAGCAAAACTCCCCCGAGTTCGCATTGCTCCCACCCACGCCACCTCGATTCAGAAACTCTGCTTCAGAATCACGTCCTCGACAGAACTCCAATTCGACTTCCCCCCTCCCCCAATTCGCTACCAGAAAACCCTAAATTATGAGAAAACACAGCTCCTAAAACTCTAAAACTCTAGAAGCCATGAGCGGGAACGAGTTCCGCTTCTTCTTGTCCTGCGACATCAGCCTCCCAGTAACCTTCCGGATCGAACTGCTAGAAGGGGCCTTGCCTCCCTCCAAGTCCCCTAGCTCCGGTACATTTTCTCACTCAATTTTCTGTTTGGTTCCCGAGAAAATATTTTTACTCAATCAACGTTCTTCAATTCAGTTTTTTTTTATTTTTTTTTATTTTTTATTTTTTATGCACTGCAGATGTTGATCCCGCTTTCGCAACAGAAGAGAGAAATTCAGAGCTGTATGTGGAGTGTGCATTGTACGTTGATGGTGCTCCATTTGGGCTTCCCACCAGGACAAGGTTTTTTCCCCTTCACTGGTTTTTTCTGACTTCAATTGCATCAATGCTGTTGTTATAGATTTTGAAATTTTGTATCTTCTGCTAGGTTGGAATCTTCAGGACCATTATATTGTTGGAACGAACTCGTTACTCTGAGTACCAAATACCGAGACTTAACCGGTGACTCACAACTTGCTCTAACAGTATGTTTGCTGGTTCACTTCACATCTTAAACAATTGGGTTTTCTGTAATCCCTTGTATATTAACTAATAGTTCACGATTCCCATTTGGTATCGATAATCTTTTTACTCGTTGGAAATTTAGGTTTGGGATGTTTCGTGTGGGAAGGATGAAGGGTTGGTTGGTGGTGCTACAATTCTTCTTTTTAATAGCAAAAAGCAACTCAAAACAGGGAAGCAAAAGCTGAGGCTTTGGAAGGGGAAAGTAGCAGACGGGTCGTTTCCTACTTCTACTCCTGGAAAGGTTTCTGATTGTTTCTTTTTAAGCAGTTACAGATATGGGCCTTAGAGGTGTTCCTTGAGTTTTCTTAATCGGTTTAGCTTTGTTTATGTATCCCTCGTTTAATTTTTTTATAGGTCCCCAGGCATGAGCGCGGGGAGTTGGAACGCTTGGAGAAGCTTGTGAATAGGTATGAGAGGGGGCAGATCCAATGTGTTGATTGGCTGGACCGCCTGGCTTTTAAAGCTATGGAGAGAATAAAGGAACGGGAAAGCTCTAAAAATGGAAGTTTGCATTTATACCTGGTTGTCGATTTCTGTAGTTTCGAACATCGTGTTGCTTTCCAGGTAACCCCAGTCTGCAACTAATCTGAAGTTATCAAAATTACCTATTGGCTGATATTTAACTATAACTATTTGGTTAGATTTTGAAATTTAATTAGTTGGTGCTGTTTTTCTATTGACAAATGCATGCTTATATGGAATGTTAGCTTATGTTGCTATTTAAACTCTTCATTTACTCTGGAACTCAATACTTATTGTTATCACGTCTTGAAATAAGTAACTAGCTTTTAGTTGTTATTTTCCTTGGATGATGAGTTTCCCTAGCACTAACCTTTATTTATTGGAATCTAGGAATCAGGGGCAAATTTCTTGTTACCGTCCCCAATAACTTCAACAAATGAAATTGTCACGGTCTGGGACCCAGAAGTGGGAAAGATAAATCCATCAGAGCAAAAGCAACTAAAACTCGCAAGAAGTTTAACCCGTGGTATCATTGACAGGGATCTCAAACCAAGCTCCAATGAAAGAAAGTAAGTTCAAAATTTACTCTAAAGGTTCATATGTTGGTTAACAGTGTTTTCATAAATTTTTATTGTCACAATTACGTTCATACAAACTCATGTGTTGCTGATTAATTGGCTGGAACTGTGTTCTACTTTAATGGTACCAATTATATATATGCAGATGGTTCTCACTTGGGATCAGTTATTGTGTAATGGTTGAATTAATTATCATCGGATTTTGTTGGTGTCGTATTATAGATGGACCAGTCTTCTCAATTTGGCATATTCTTTAGTTTCAACATCACTGCTATATGTTCTTCTGATTGATTTTTTTTTTGTTAAGTAAGCTGGAGATATATAATTGTTTGCCTTTTCCTGTAGGTCGATACAGAGGATTTTGAAATACCCACCAACAAGGACTTTGACCGGCGATGAAAGGCAGCTCCTCTGGAAATTTCGTTTCTCATTGATGTCAGAAAAGAGGGCCCTCACAAAGTTCCTCAGATGTGTTGAATGGAGTGATATTCAGGTCTGCATTTCTTTCTTCTTCCTTCTCATCATTTTCCCCTTTAGCCATTAGTTCATGTGCCATATTACTACTGCTCTGCAGTTTTATTTAACTCCTGTAATAAAATTGTTTTTAATACTTCTTATTTCCAGCTTATTCTATTTCTTATATATAAAGGGAGCTTGTGTAGCTGATCTTAGGACTTCGGTCCAACTCCGATTCATCACTAGTAAGCTGCAGGCCAGCTATTACCTTCATATGTGACTATCCATGTCCCAATTAGGATTATTGCACTTTTGACAATATGCATAGTGTTGTACCAAAATATCAATAGTTTATTTCTTTTTTACGTGAGAAATTACTTTTATGCAGATCTGTTGCTGAGATCAATAGTTGACAAGTAAAGTAACAGATTTTGTATTTGGAATGCTGTCTCTCATTCATGTACTTGGCTTGCTCTTTCTCGTTTATGTTGTCTTTATCATTAAGGAATAAGAAATAGATTAGATTTTCAAGAATTCCATATTCATTTTGTTGCAGGAAGCAAAACAAGCATTAGAACTGATGGCCAAATGGGACATGATTGATGTCTGTGACGCATTAGAGCTGCTATCTCCTGTTTTTGAAAGTGAAGAGGTGGGCATGTCTGTAACACTTGAGCTGCTATCACCTGTTCTTTATCGTCTTACAACTGTTACCTGGAGGACTTTTTTTTTACCTCGTACTCCTGTTAAAATCAAGTTTCATATCCTAATCAGCATGACTTGAAGTTAATCATATCAATTGTTTCTGCCGTTGTGCTCCTTCAAAGCCCATGGTAGCTGATGACTGATTAGGCTGAATATAGGATCATGAAGAAAAGAGGGAATTGCATCTTGCATATGCAGTATAAGTACAACCTAAAAAGTCCCTTGTTTCTTTGTCATCCTGAGCAATGTCCAACGGGATATGATGTCTTAAATAAGAATAACTCTGTTGATCTGGGAGATGAAAAGTGTGTTATGCAGTGATACATATTTCTCTCCATCATTGATTTATTTAATATCTTCAGTCTTCTACACATTTAATTTGAAACTGACCAATGCCCAACTTTAATACCTCCTGCCAGGTTCGTGCATATGCTGTCAGTGTTCTTGAAAGAGCTGATGATGAAGAGCTCCAGTGTTACTTACTTCAACTGGTTCAGGCTCTTCGATTTGAGCGTTCTGATAAATCTCGTCTTTCTCATTTCCTTGTGCAACGTGGTATGTGGTCAGATACTATCTTCATGTATGTACGCTGTCATGCACATGCACATACCCTCATGCTAGTTCTAATGTTTTTCTTTGGGATGTGTGCATGGATGTGCAAGGCTACACTTCAGTTCTTCACAGTATCAGAAGTATAGGTTTTTATGGCATCCTTATTATACTTTTGATCTGACAGCGTTAAGAAACATTGAGTTGGCTAGCTTTCTACGCTGGTATGTTGCTGTAGAACTCCATGATCCAGCATATGCCAAACGGTTTTACTGTACCTACGAAATCCTGGAAGAGAATATGATGAAGGTGAGAGTTCAACTAACGTTATGGGGTTGTTTGTTTTGTGTGTTTTGCTTGGGTATGAATCTGGATCCCCAGAACAGCATAACCATTTATGTAGATTCTCCAACCATGAAATGTAGCTTTTGGGATTACCCATCTATTTGTTAATATGATAATGCCTTTCTTAGTTTCTCATTGGCTGAAGCCAGAATGGAAATAAACCGTATCCAAGTTTTTATATAGTTGCCAGCTGGTGTGCAAGGAGATGAAGTTGGACTTAAACTGTGGCAAAGTTTGGTGCGCCAGACAGAATTAACTGCACAGTTGTGTTCAATAACGAGAGATGTAAGAAATGTACGTGGCAATACCCAGAAGAAGATTGAAAAGCTTAGACAACTGCTTTCTGGTCTCCTTAGTGAACTTACGTATTTTGAAGAGGTAATACTTTGGTTGAAGTTCCTTGTCTACGGATCTTATTATTTATTAAAATATGAATGCCTTATAGCCTTACCAATTGTATCTTTCATGGTTGGTCTGTGATGTCTCTAGCCAATAAGATCACCACTGGCTCCAGGAGTCCTCATCACTGGGATTGTGCCATCTGAGTCATCAATATTCAAAAGTGCACTGCATCCTTTGCGTTTGACTTTCCGAACAGCAAGTGGGGGAAGTTGCAAAGTTATCTTTAAGAAGGGGGATGATATTCGGCAGGACCAATTAGTAAGTTTCTTCTTCATGCAACCACCCTTGTGGCTGTTCGCATGCAGACATGAGAACTCTAATTAAGTGGATCTATGCTTCCTGTAGGTTGTTCAAATGGTATATCTCATGGATCGATTGCTGAAATTGGAAAATCTTGATCTGCACTTAACTCCTTATCGAGTTCTTGCGACTGGGCAAGATGAAGGAATGCTAAAATTCATACCATCCCACTCATTAGCACAGGTATTAATTGATGACCTTATTTTGTTGTATCTTGATTACTAATGATTGTAAGCTGTGTGTAATTATGAAGCATTTTACCTTTGGTTTTAGACTCTTAAATTTTTTACAATTGGTAAAATGTTCTCTTTTCCAGATTCTCTCAGAGCACAGAAGCATTACAAGCTACCTGCAGAAATTTCATCCAGATGAGCATGGACCATTTGGTGTTACTGCTACCTGTCTGGAAACATTTATAAAGAGCTGTGCTGGCTACTCTGTTATCACATATATACTGGGCATTGGAGACAGGTGACAATTAAGATGCATATATCTGCACCACTGCTGTTCTGCTTATGCGGTATTGAAATGCATAATTTTAAAGCATTAATTTGTCCTCTGTAGGCATCTTGACAACCTTCTCCTTGTGGATGATGGACGTCTTTTTCATGTTGATTTTGGCTTCATTCTGGGTCGTGATCCAAAGCCATTTCCGCCGCCAATGAAGCTTTGCAAAGAAATGGTTGAGGCTATGGGTGGAGCTGAAAGGTACTTAATGATTAGTTTTGTCTCTGTGATGCTTTTAATTTCACCACGTTTGCTAGATGGGGTTGCGTTAGATTTATGGCATGATATCCATATCATGCTGGGTGCAAGGTTAGCATACAGGAATGCACAGGGTTTGATTAATTATATTCCTTCTGCAGCCAGTACTATACAAGGTTCAAATCCTACTGTTGCGAAGCATACAACATTATTAGGAAATCCAGTAACCTAATCTTGAACCTGTTTCACCTAATGGCGGGTTCCAACATTCCTGACATAGCTTCAGATCCTGAAAAAGGCATCCTCAAGGTGACTTCTTTTGTGATTGTAATCTAATGTTTGTTCAGTCTAAAACGATTTGGTCTTTTTGTTTGACGGTGAGTCTTTTGACATGTATAGCTCCAGGAGAAGTTCCGGTTGGACTTGGACGATGAAGCCTGCATACATTTCTTCCAGGATTTAATCAATGAGAGTGTCAGCGCATTGTTTCCTCAAATGGTCGAGACCATTCATCGGTGGGCTCAATACTGGCGCTGATCCCTGAAACAGGTTGGGTGTCATCTACATCTTTGAAAGATACAGGTAATTTCTATCTCCGTCCGTTTTGTTTGCAGTCTTTGCACTTTCTGCATAAAAGTTAAGCTTATCTAAACCTTTACTATGTACAGAAAAATTCTGTAACGATGCTGGAGTTGGTTCATGTTTTCGGTTGATTTTACTCTCTTTATGGCACCCCGTTTTCATGTATACGTCTGTATTTCTTTTTGTTTGGTGAAAAAATAAAAAACTTTATTACAAGTAAAAGAGAGAATATTAACTTGAAAATTTGAGACTTTTTAAGTTTTCATTAGATAACATACATATAGAATTTGTATTCAGATCTTGAATTATTGCAATTCAATTTTTTCAGGTTTAGATCTAGGCGAAAGGGAGCGTAGTGGCATTTTAGGATTCATACAGCCAAACCCACTCAGTGAGATAAGGCGTTGTCAAATCTGAGCTAAATAAGATGAAAGGGGCATATGCATGATATGCTTGAAGTAGATTGGTCCAGGGAGCATGGGATGAAAGTTATATTATTGGGCATAGATTTATGTATATAAAGTTACAAGTGTAATTGAATAACCGTACATAAATTTATATCTTTTCTATGCCCATGGCATATAAAAGCAAATAACTTGTTAGGGACTTGCAGATCAAAAATATAAATCATATTCTTCTCTATACAATCAATCATTTAATGTCTCATAATTAATTATTTTAGTATTTTGTTTATTTACAAACACACATGCCAAACTCGACGCAAAGTGAAAGATGTTAACGATTTATCAGAAATAATATTTTAGTATGCACCAGTGTATATTATAATAGAACATATCTAGCCCTTAAATTCGTAGCCGAACATTTTAATACTTCATTCATTCATAACATATCAGAAGAACGAGCATAATAGAATTTTCGCTACTTGCATCAACTATTCAAAATTGAAAATTAATTGAATCACCAGCGACGCTTTTTATTTCTATCCTTAATTAATAAAAAAAATTAATAAATATCCATGGAATAAATTTTTTATTTTTTTTGGATCAAATCTATGGAATAATTAAATCCCTTTTGGTGGTGGTGACTGCGTACGTGACAACACTAACATTGTTTACAATGTGGACGAGACGACGTCGCATATACTCACCCGCAGGATCAGCATTTACGCTGTGCGCCAGGGGCATTTTCGTATTTCACACAAACTACGGAAAAATTAGTCCGGGGGTTTATAAACCCCCCAGTTGTCGATCCTCACCCCCATATTCACGCGTTGGTTCAAAGCTTCCTTCTCCTTCTCTCTCCCTCGATCTTCAAGATCCCTCTGCGAAAGCTCATCGAAGGTAAATTCCGACTCTCAGATCTTGAATTTTCTCTGAATTTCATCGCATTTGCACTTCTCCGTTTGATTTCGGTACTTTTGCGCTCGATGTGGTTTCTAATTTCGCGGTAATTTTGTTGATTACGGTCAGATTTAGCGTTCATTTGTGTTTAATGTGGTCAAATGCTTGAATACCGTGAGATTTGTGTTGATTTTTTACTCTAATTCGAAAATTACGTGTTCTAATCATTCGGATCTCTAGAATTTTGCTCGAATTTCCACTGCAAATTTAGGCTGTAACTCCAGATCTGCTCGATCTGTTCCTGCATGCTGCATAATTACTAGTTTGAATCCTTCAATTTTGTAATTTTAGTTTATTGGATGTGAAAATATGAATTGCTAATGATTTACGTTTGGCCTTCCCGGAGTTTGATCTGTTGATGCAAGTGAGTTGGTGTTTTGATATGTAGGGATCCGTAGCCAGAAATGGGGCTTACGTTCACGAAGCTTTTCAGCCGGCTTTTTGCCAAGAAGGAGATGCGAATTCTGATGGTTGGTCTTGATGCCGCTGGTAAGACCACAATCCTCTACAAGCTCAAGCTTGGTGAGATCGTCACAACCATTCCCACCATTGGTGAGTTCCTTCTTCCCCTCCCAAGGCAGTCGTGTGCTCATTGTTGTTATGCCAGCTTTGTAGAATATGTCGAGACTTTAACATTGGATGATATTCGTCACTGGTCGTTGACATTCTAATCTACTTTTGTTAGAATTGTTGATCTTAATGATTGATATGGTTTCATTGTGATCTGGTGGAGATGAAATTTTTCAGTCCAAGATGCTAGATAGTTTGGATGGCAACATGTGGCTATATCTAAAATGGTTGTTTTATGGTTGGGAGACATAGCTTGTGATCTGAAAGCAGGAGAAATTTTTCAGTGTGCCCTGAACACAGGGTGGTACATCACATGTCATTATACAAGTGGAAGGAAGTTTTATTTTTCAAGTGTCCCTCCACTTGTATAATGACATGTGGTGTACCAACCCGTGTTCCGGGCACATTGAAATCTCTATGTCTTTATTTTAACCAATTTGTGAGTTTGTAACTAAAGATAAATTGTCACAACTTGAGAGCAACGGTATTTATGCTAGACTTAAAAGTGTAAAGGCTTTTTCTTCTGCTTTGTTTTCTTTTATTTCAATCATTTTCTATCCTGTTCCTTTATGAAGTTCATTAGGTTTTGTATTTTTTTTGTTAGATTTTTGAAAAATATACAATTGTAGGGTTTAATGTGGAGACCGTGGAGTACAAGAACATCAGCTTCACCGTCTGGGATGTCGGGGGTCAGGACAAGGTTTGTTTAGTTCATGTTTCCGAGAGATGTAAAGTTATTTAAAGAAATTTTGGTGATTTCCAAAAGTTTTCTTGACTTGTGGATGACAAGTTTAGAATATCTTGAAAATTGTGGATGACAAGTTGGCAACCTATTTCTTTCCTTTCAGATCCGACCATTGTGGAGGCACTACTTCCAGAACACGCAGGGTCTTATCTTTGTTGTGGACAGCAATGACAGAGACCGTGTTGTTGAGGCAAGGGACGAATTGCATAGGATGTTGAATGAGGTTTGTTGTCATTTTGCTCAAGCGTTTCCATCCATCCTTCTTTGAGTATTCCAGGATGTATTCTGTGCTGATATGTTTTAAAATCTCATCCCTTCATCTTCTGGAATTTCCTAGATTTTAGTGTGTGAGATTTAGGACTGAAACCTGTAGTTTATAGGAAGATAATGTAAGGTTTTCTATTGATTAGAGATGATAAAGATGCAGTGGCCTAAGTGGCAGCTTCCTGAACTGTGTTAGTGTTGATGCGTGTTGTGGATATCGACAAAACTAGTTATCCTATTTTCTTACTCTGTTGATATCGTTGGTTGATTTGCTTTGCTTTATTGGCTTTGAATGGTGTGGCTGATTGATAAACATTCTTTTCACTGAGTCATGTGCTTAGTAAGGACGGTCATGTTAATTTTGAAGAGTGGTTCTTTGGACCTGTTATCTGGAACTTTTCAATACTTCCAGGTTTACCTAATTGATGTTGGGGACACTAGGACAAGTTATTTTATGTTCAATTATTTTGTGTGATTGGAATATTCTGTTTTCAGGATGAACTGCGTGATGCTGTGTTGCTCGTATTTGCTAACAAACAAGATCTTCCCAATGCAATGAATGCTGCTGAAATTACTGATAAGCTTGGCCTCCACTCTCTGAGACAGCGTCACTGGTAATCTTTATGGGATTCCTTGTCCCTCCTGTGATTCATCTTTTTAGTTTTTATTTTTTTTTAATTAGGTCTAACATCCATTGTATGGTTTTCCAGGTACATCCAGAGCACCTGTGCAACATCCGGGGAGGGTCTATATGAGGGGCTGGATTGGCTCTCCAACAACATTGCTAACAAGGTAAACTAGTCTTCCACCCCCCCCCCCCCCCCCCCATTTCACTGGTTTTATATTCCTTAAGAGCGAAGTACGTGTAATTACCTAACCTTTAATTTATAACCATCATGGCAAGGCTCTCGTGCTGTATGACTTGGTTGACGATCTCTTTTTGGAAATTCTTATATTGTTATTGTTATGTGGCATTTGAATGCTCGTTGCGGTTTCTCATACTCCTTGAATTGCAGGCGTGATTGTATCGAGGAGTCATTTTGTGGACCGGAAATTCTGGATGCAGGGGTGAATATTATCTAGTTGTTTTTTATGTTATTGAGACGATTGAATTGTTGTTAAATCTGCTTCTTGTATTTGTTGTGGGAATGCTGTTTTCATCTAGGACCTTTTTAAATGGGGTTGTATTTCTTTTGGTTGGATTTTGGATACAATTCTGTTCTGAGTTGTAATTCGATTATTGGATAGACGACTCCTGGTTCTGGTTCATTATCTGCTCTGCTGCTCTAACTGAGCTTATGTGGCGATTGTAGTTTCCAAAGGCTGTGAGGAAGTAGACTTTGGAATTTTAATTTAAAAATGATTTCTTTGAACGTATAAACTGCAATTGCTATTCTAATAAAAAAAAAGTAAGGTTTTAGCTTCGATTATCGTGAAAGGCAAATTTGAATTATAATATATGGCTCGCTTATTGTGATGTTTATTCTTTTAGTATAGGTAATATCGTTTATTTAAAGAAAAAAAAAAGAAAAAAAAACTGGTCTCCTTTATGAACAATTGAGTGCAATATCTGACCCAAAAAACAAATAAATGAAGCAAACCGAACCATATTGGCTCAGCTATCGTCTCCTCTCCTGGGATTTGATGTAATCCAGGTACTTTGATGGCTTTGCTTTTTTCAAATTTTGTCCAACGAAATAACTTTCATTAATTAAGCCTTCCATATTGGATGGAAAAATTGAGTGTAATACTATTAATATAAGAATTAAACCTTTAGCCGAAAAATCTGAGTGCTATGAGACCCATTTTTATTTTTGAGATATTGAATTCCATGTACAGATAGAATAAATAACAAGTGAGAGATTATAAAATAGAGAAAAATAAAACAATAGGTGAGTTCCACAATTAATATATAAAACTCATTTGTATCAAACTCATACCGTCTAATAAAACCTTATGAACTACTGGATGTAGGGCTGGTTCAGGTCGGGATCCCAAACCGAAACCCCTTACCCGAATCCCAAACCAAAACATTTTGGGATGGGATTTTATATCCCGAAACCGAACCAAAACTATTCATTTCCTGAAATTCGGGATTTCCAAAAGTGTTTCGGGATTTTCGGGTCACTTAGGGATTGGGCCTTGAAGCCCAAAATGTTGGGCTTTTTAAACTTTTTACAATTTTAAGTTCTTTAGCAAGTAAGCCCATCTATTTTTCAGGAAAAAAAAGAGTTAACAATTGCAGGTTTGCAGCCCACTGCCCCCACAGCCCACCTGTTTCAGTTTCACAATCACATAAATAAATTCAATTCAATCAAAGTTCACCACAATTTCATCTCATAATTTTAATTTTCATACCAAGCAAGCAACAACTAACAAGTTAAGCTTAAGCTCACAATTGTCTACCAAACTAGTTAATTAAAAGTGCATGCAACCAAAATGAAATAAGTTAAAGTTTTACAAACCAAGCTTCCGAATGAATTTAGATTAAGTTACAAACCAAAAGCAAAACATAGTTTATAAGCAAAAAAGTGCATGCAACCAAAATGAAGCTTAAGTAAGTTCATTCCCTTTAGCCCCTTCGGTCCCTTCCCGTTGTTGATGAATGACCTGTTGCCGTTGATGGTGGACCCCTTCCTCTTGTTGATAATTGAACCCTCCTTTGTGTTGGTGTAGATGCTCTTGAAATGGGTGGTCGCAGAGGTAGTGATGGGCGGCGTTGAACTTGAGGTGGTGGAGGAGGTGGCATTTCACAACCACAGTTCAACATATATATAATATTCATATATCTCATATACTAATCAAACACATATATATCACAACCATAAACTGATCCATAAACTGACAGAGTGCACAGTCCATAAACTGATCCACAAACACATATATATCAAACACATATTTATCTCTGATCCATAAACTTATCCATAAACATATATATCACATATATATCAAACACAGATTGCACATTCCATTTTTCAGGAGTGCACCATTTCTTACCCACCCTAAGTTATTGATTGTTTCCCTCACCATTTCTATTTAACATAATTTAGCTTGGAGAAAAAAGTTTTAGATTCCGTCTCTCCCAACGACTGGCATTCATTCTTATGCTCCACTCAAAGGATTCCTTTAAACTCAATACTTAGTCTATCATTTGCCTTTTATTATGTAACACAATCAGACATATACAACAAATGCAGTAGGAAACTAATATGCTGCACGGTTGGCTAAATAGCTACGGCGTTGAGAAATAACTTGTTTGTCATAAGAATAAAACTATTTTAGTTATGGTTTGGAATGAAATAACTCAATAAGCATGCAGAGCATAGTCAAATTTATGAAAAGGATATCCGATGGTTTCACAACTGTTTAGGCGAAACTGATTTTCCATATGTTGAGATAAATTTGGGTTTAAGGGTACTTAAAAACAGCGAGTACATAAAACACTACATGATGCAGCTTTTATGGCAAAGCCCTGCACTTACCCATCCTAATTCGAAACCCACAGTCCCTTAGATATCCTGCATGCAGGTCCTGCACTTACCCACCCTAATTCGAAACCCACAGTCCTCAAACCCTCACACATTCGACAAAATCCTAGTGAAAATCAAGTTAATCAACATGAAATTTGACCCTAAACACTAAAGAACAAAACCCCAGTGAAAATCACAAACCCTTACCTAGATTTTGGGACTCGATTGGTGTCGGATTCGCGTCTTCCTACGTTTGCGTCTCTGTGTGTGTGGTCGGCTAGATGAGCGTTGTTGAAGTGGACGAAGGACGGAAGGAGCGACGTGAGTCGATGGAGGAGTGGAGCGGCGTGAGTCGATGGAGGAGCGGAGCGGCGGGAGCACGAGCAGCTTCGGGAGATTGAGTGAGATGAGACTCTGAGAGTGTGAGACTGAGAGTGAGCGACTGAGAGACTACAAATGACCTAACTCCATAGACGGTTGGATTAGATCTTAACCAATCCAACGGTTCAAGTAATTTCTAATTATAATTTATAAATTAAAAATAAATAAATAAATAAATAAATAAATATATGTATATATATAATATTCGGTTCGGTTCAGGATTACCGAATGCTTTCAAAGCTGTGGACGAATCTCAAACCGAAAATTTCGGGACGGGTTCGATTTCAGGTACCGAATTTTTCAAGAAATTCGGTTCGGGCAAATTTCGGTCAAATTTCGAGACGGGTTCGGGACGGTTTGGGATTTTCCGGAAAAAATTCCACCCCTAACTGGAAGAACGAAAAATAGAATGAGATAGCCATTCGCGCAAAATACGCTCTCAATGTCAAAGTGCGATGGGGAAAAGAGGCACCAAGGTGACCAAATTTCTTGGTTGCTTTCCCTCATTCTTCTCTCTCTTCTCCAAATTTCTTTTGTTTATTTATTAAAAATGTGTGTCCTTCGTCTCTTTCAGAATAGGTACGATTTACCTAAAGCACTTTTACATCCGAAGCAGCAATAGGATAATGAGGCTCGTCTCGTTTTTACATCCACCATGCGAAACATTTCTTTAATGTTGATAATTTGGTGAATCTACACAACACTGTATTGTAATAACGTTGTCATCTTTAAGATATTTTATGTTTAATTCTCGTCAAAATCGAATTTGAACCACATTATTATGGGTACCCTATTGCGAGGCTTAGCTCATCCCTTAGTGCAAATACTATCGTTTGTTTAGAGAAAAAAAAAACACACTCATAAGCAACGTCTCGAACTTGATGTTATAGAACGACATTTTAACTTGAAGGTGATCATGCAAATATGTCCATGCCAGCAGCTCGGTCTTGGAACCATTTTGCTCAATTGGAGATTATATTTTTACATTTTCATATGTTAATCTTTTGATAGGAATTTCGGGTTAGATCAATAAATAATTTTGTATTTCATCTTAGAGGTCGACAGTCACTTTAATTTCACACATAGGTCAGTAATAATTTTATTTCTTTTCAAATAAAATAAAATTTACTCCTGATTTATTTCTCCCTAAAGTGAAAATTGTTGATTGACTTAAACCTAATTAAAATGAAAAAAAATATAACATCCCGTTTCGGACAGCAGGCTGGATGAATATTATGGGCATCTGCAGTAGTCATGCATGCATGCAGATGCATACAAATTAAGACAAGGTTTGTGTCCTGCAGCTCTTGCCATGCATGCCAGTAATGGCCACTCTTGCCATTTGAACCGAGGACCACTTTTAAATGACTAAACTACAGAAACTGAAAAGCTTGCTTTCAGCATTAAGCTCCCAACTTTAGGCTCTTCCTGCTGATGATGGTGTAGAATTATCAAAGAGACAGGCCGAATACCCACTTCTAATAACACCGATATTGTTCCAAACTTGGTAATTACTGTGGATGCAAATTTCTTCCTCCTTGATCTTGGACAAAATTGCACCTACAAAACAATTAACACCTTAGGTCAAGGACAATAGCCTCACTTGCCCAAGATGAATGGGGGGGCTTTGGCCGAAGAACCTCTGATGCCAAAGTTAAAATTTAAAGAGAAAGTGTTTGAGAATTTTAGAGAATTTTAGCTAGAGAATTGGAAGTGAGTTTTGGAGAGAATGAGAGGGCTTTTATAGGGGTGTGGCCGGCCTCCTTAGGTGAGAGAGGACCGGCCACTTGGCTCTCTTTATGGGCTAGGTTCTTGATTTGTGTTTAATTGGGCATAATTGAATAATTAACTAATTAATTAGCCAATTAATAGAATAATTGTCTTAGTTAATATAATAAAAAGGGAAAGATTTGGGAGTTACCTTGTGGAAATGATTTGATGAGGATAGATGAAATAGGTTTTGAATTGTTACCTATTTTGGGCACTTTTGACTTGGTTGAGGGATGATTGCCCGCTGTTTGCGCTTAGGAATCCCGATATGCCTCAACGGTATTTTTGTCATTTTTTATCCAAAGATCCACGTGTCACCTTGTGGTTATTTTTGGCTCCACAAATGCCCCCACACCTGTTGGGCTGCTCGTAGAAAATGGCAGCAGGTGTAGAGATCTTCTTGCTTTAGGAAACTTAGAATTGCTTCCTATTTTGATGTAGATTCCATCTTTAATAAGAAATTAGATCCGGGAAATAAATTTCTCTCAAAGCCTATTTAAGTCCACCTTAAGTGGGTTATTAAATCAACTTTGGAGAGCGATTTATTCTACCCTACAAGAGAAAGAGCTTAAAGGATATTTGTTCCCCCTCATCTAGCAATATTCTACATCTTGCCCGTGCAAAGGACCGTCTTTCGTTGCTTTTTTCGTCTTCTCAACGCCGCACCGAGGTAAGAAAAATTTAATTTTCCTAGTCTTCTTCTCAAATAGTGCTGTCACGGGGCAGCTGTCGGGGTGGTGCGGCACTTTGGCTGGCAGGGGCTAGGGGTCGGTTCGGCATGGGCCGATGAGGTGTTATAGCAAGGGCCACTGCTTGGGCTGTTCGGCTTGGCTAGAGCTAAGGGCAGCTTGCGAGGTTGGGGTCGTGGATTAAGGCGCTAGGGTGCAGTGCTAGGCGAGCCGCATGACTCATGTCATTTGGGCTCTTGGACCTGACGAGGGCCAGGCCGACGATTGAGAGAGATGAGGAGGTCGCGGGCCTCATGAGCTACTAGAATGCTGGGCATGCATGCCTCTTGCCTGCTAGAATGCTGGGTTGAGTTCCCCTGCTAAGT
The DNA here is from genome assembly GCA_024362995.1 of Heteromeles arbutifolia. Taxonomy (NCBI): domain Eukaryota; kingdom Viridiplantae; phylum Streptophyta; class Magnoliopsida; order Rosales; family Rosaceae; genus Heteromeles; species Heteromeles arbutifolia. The sequence goes on from JANCRC010000006.1 coordinate 31,775,088, forward strand.
ACCGTGAATTGAGTTGGCTGCTTAGTCCTCTTCGCTAGGAGAAAGGTGGGCTGTTCCCGAAAAAGGAGGTAAAGAAGATTAAGGCGGATGCATTGGCTTGTCTGATCGCTGTCGTGGAGCTTACTAGGAATGAAGGTGGAAAGAAGAGATCTTCCCCGTTTGCTTAAGAGATGTCGGTTGAGAAAAACTGAAGACTTCCTTCGCTACTCGTGAGGGTACGCCTGCTGCCGAGAGGATTGTGATTGACATGACTTCTTCCAAGAGGAAGAAAAATGAGGTTGCTAGATCTGAGCTTGTGGCACCTACCACGTTGAGAGTGGCTAGTACGATTGCTGATAGGATTGCTCAGCATAGAGGTCTTGTCATGCCCCCAGTGCTGAAGTTTGTGCCAAGACGTCCATTGAGAGCTAAGTATGGTTCTTCTTTGGAGAGGCTTGCTATTATGAAGAACGATAAGGTGGACTCTGCTGCTAAAGTGGTGCTAAGGCCTACTTCTTCTGCTGCTGGGACTGATTTATCTGCTGGGAAAGAGGAGACTGCTCGCGTGGGGAGATGTGAGAAATCTACTAAGCCTGCTTCTGGGGAAACCAGATCTGCTTGAAGACATAGACGCTTGTGCCAAGTTTGTCGATGGCGTTAGAAAGGTTGTTTGCCCAAGTTCCTTTGCGAAGCATACGACCCAATATAGAATGACTGCTCTACTTGCTATGATGTAGATATAGCAATGCTACCATTGTGGTGGTGAAGACTATGGCAGCTGAAGCTTATTCCTCGGCCGATGAGATCAACAGGTTAGATTCTGAGCTCGTTGCTTTGAAGATGTCTAATATTTCTGCCCCCACCTCTCTGCAACTTTAGACCGCTCACCAAGAGTTCATTGACTTGAAGCGATCCAAGTTAAGTATGAAAATGCAGAGAATGAAGAGTTGATTATGCAGTTTCTGAGCTTCGTTCTGCTGCTTATGCAAATGATGAAGAGTTGATTGTTGCTTATAACCAAGTGATCCACTTTAAGAAGGTTGTTGATAGGCTTGAACCCCAAGTGCTAAAACTCCAAGGTGCGCTGAAGGTGTGGCGACCGAGCAGTCGTGGGATGTCCAAGCTGCTGTAGTATTCTAGGTAGCCTTTAGGATTTTCTTTGTTTTTCCTTGTAGCTCTTGTTTTGCTTGAACTCCTTCGGCCTTTGCTAGTTGTTTATAAACATGCTTCATTCATTTTTCGTCATCTTTGCTTCTTTTGGTCATGCCCTAACCTTTAGACTTTATAGACCAGTGGCAGACGTGCTACTTTTCTATAAGCAGACAGGCCCACATAGCCTATGCAGCCGTATGTGTTGGTGTAGAACTTTGCAAAGTTGTTAGCCATAGGGTTGGCAGTTGGATGCCTTACTTACAGAAGTAGACAAGTCCGCGTAACCACTAGGCTGTTAACCTTGACTTTCTCCAATTTCGTAGGTTGCATAGCAAGTATCACAACACTTTAGGACTTGGTGTAGGTTGTTTCGCGCTTGGCAGAGGTGAAGCTTATCGACTAAGTAGCACGTCGGCAGTGGATAAAGCTTCGTATATGCACACTAGCTTGTTTAAACTTTCACAAGAATGTGCGGTTGTATAAATCTAGCATGGCTTTACTGCTCAAAGGGCAAGCCGTAGACAGTCTTCCGGAAATCGTAGGCTACCTTAGTGTACTCGGTAGCAGCTTTAGGGTTCCAAAGCAGCTGTCCATATGATGCACTGCGTAATGTGCCCCCTCCGTCTCTAGGGCCCGGTTCCCCACGGATTAGGCCAAGAGACCCAAAATCCTTCAGTTAGCTAAGCCTTGAAAAAGACCATTGTGGCTACTTCTAGGAATCCCGACGTAAGCCATCATGCATCTAGCTATACTAGGGCAGCCCGGCTCATCCACGTCTGGATATTCGGAGTGTAGAGTTTATCCTCTCGTCTTGGAGAGCTGACCCATGTGGGTGTTGGGAAATTGGTTTACACTCTCGCACTGGATATCAATTAGTTTACCCTTTTGCACTGAGAACATGGTTAGTCCCTCGGGGGGGTAATTCCTGCAATGAGTCCTTAAGAATTGCGCGATCTTATTTTGAAGTGCAGGAGTGATCAGTTGTTGTAAGTATGCAACCAAGCCAAGTCATGATTACTTCTGAATTCCTCATTGACAAACGAGTGAAACGAACGAGAACTTAGCTGTAAGGTAGGAACTGCATAACAATTAGATAGTCCTCGACTTGTGAGGTGGTGCCCGTCGAGCTACTTGAGTTTTCGGGCCTTGATGTAGCGGGAGGTTGCACATGGTACTTCCTTACATTGTAGGTGTTCCACTGCTTTTTGATCTTTTTGTCGTTTCATGGTGGCGAGGGTGTAATTACTCTTGCCTCCTACTCTGCTGATCTTGTACAGAACTTTCCATATGAGATCCATCTTTTTGGAGCCTTCTCTGCGGGCAGTGATGAAGGCTTTCCTTAGGACTAGATCTCTGGGCTGGAATTGCTGGATCTTGGCCCTTTTGTTGCAGCTGGAGATGAGCTACTGCTAGTAGGCTGCGATACGGGTGATGGTCTGCTCACGCTTCTTCTCTGCCAGATCTAAGCTTGTGGCCATCTCCTTACTGTTCTACTCAATGCTTGGTAGTAGAACGATGATACTTGGCTTGATGACATTAGGATGAATGATTGGTTCTGAGCTAAATGCCAAAGAGAAATGAGTCTCACCGGTTGCTCATCTTTTGGTGGTGCAATATGCCCATAGACATCTGGGGAGTTCATCTGGCCATTTTCCCTTCTTGTTGGTGAAGGATTTCTTGAGGCAGTCGAGGATCATTTTGTTGAATGCTTCAGCATACCCATTGCCTTGAGGATGTCTCGACGTGGACATGTGCTGCTTAATGCCATATTTTTGGACGAACTTCGCCAAATCTCTGCCCACGAATTGCAGGCCATTATGGGTGATGATGGACTAAGGGATGCCAAATCGGCAAATGATGTTCATCCACATGAAGTGCTCTATGTCCGTCTGAATAGCGGTTGTCATGGGCTCTGCTTCTATCTATTTGGTGAAGTAGTCGGTTACCACGATCATCATGCCTCTGCCCCTAGTAGCAGGCGACATATGTCCTACCAGGTCAATTGCCCACTGCATGAACAACAAAGGACTCGTCTGCGGGTGTAGCTCGCTGGCAGGCAGTGCTGGTACCGGCTTGTAGCGTTGGCAACGGCCGTACTTTTGTACTAACTTCTTAGCATCTTGGTACATGGTAGGCCAATAATAGCCTGTGTCAAGAGCCTTCTGTGCTAAGGATCGGCCCCCGGAGTGATTTCCTCAAACGCCTTATTAGATTGAGCTTAGAGCCTTCAAGTTATCGGGATGCGCTATGCAGCGGAGATGTGGTCTGGTGTAAGACTTTTGGATGAGAATGCCATTCTACATGTAGTAGCGTGCTGCTCTTATTTGGAGCTTTCTAGACTCCAATCTTTCCATGGAGAGTGTGCCATTGACCAGGTAGTCTATAGTGGAATTTTGCCAATTTGAAGTTGTACTAACCTGTGACACTTCGGCTGCTGGCTTTGCCTATATGCTTGGCTTGTCTAGATACTCCACTGGAATAAAGTGTTTGAGTTGGTGATCGAGGGCGGAGCCTAGGCCGGCTAGTGCATCCGTGTGAGCGTTGTCTGCCCACGAAACTTGAGCGAGGGTGTAAGTCTGAAACGCCTCAAGTAGGCTGGCTAGTGATTAGCTGGGAGTGAACTTTTTCACCGCCAAGTCTTTTTGCCATTTGGATGCCTGCTAGTAGTGCCTCGTACTCTGCTTCGTTGTTGGATGCTTTGAAACCTAGAATGATTGCCTGCTCAGGCATCGAACGGCCTGGGGTGACAAGGACTACGTCTGCTCCCAAACCTTTATAGTTGGATGCGCCGTCGACATGAAAATGCCAGAAATCTCCATTGGGTGGAGCAAATGCGGCTAGAGCGTGCTCGGCTACCTCCGGGGCATCATTGAGTTGCTCTGTTGCATCGCCTAGGCTCAACGTGAAGGCGCAATAGAAAGCTGTGGAGCCATCGTTGGGTCGCCCTGTTGTGTTGTGAAGGCGTGGTAAGGAGCCTTAGAGTTAGGGCTATGTTAAACATAGCAGAAAATGCTCAAGTACAGGTATTGGGCCATTCTAGAGTTGAATTATGGAGTAAGGGTCGACTGGGGCCATATGACACGTAGCAGGCGGTGGTGTTCAACTGCCGGTACATGTTGCTCCTATGTAGAATCTTTTGGGGCGACGAGGACAAAACTTGCTTTCGAGTGTGCCCTTCTAAAGTTCGTCTACCCTTGGTGAGCCTTTTGGGCCAAGTTGTTGTGTTCGTCAGAAAACTTTACATTCGCCAGTGTCTATGCCTTTATCGTTGCGCGTCTAGATTGGGTGGAATAATGCGTTATGAGGATAACTGCGTGCGTCTGAAGGTAAAACTTGAGCTTCCGGGTTGCAACAACTATAGCCAAAGTTAGCTTTTGAATTTCTGGTAGCATCGATGAGAGCTTTTGAACTGTGGAATACAAGTAGTAGGGCCCCTAGCTCTTCTCGTATGATGGTAGAGCTTATTACTGCTTCGAATACTATCAAACATGTGAATAGGTCATCCGCTGCTTCCGATTTGGATAGTAGGGAGGTGATGTCTGGTACTCATTTCGGTCCTTGAATCTGGATTAGCGAGCCTTGTCCTAAAGTGCATGTTTTTCTGCTAGAGTGAAAGAGTCTGCCAAAGTTAAATCTTCTTTCATGATCAGTTTTTCAACAGCGGGTGATCTGCTGGAAGTCCTTTTTAGAAGGCTGCTCTAGCTATCGAGTCATTGCATCTGACTATATTTACCTTCTCTGCTTTGAACCTCTTCATATAGTCGCAAAACGACTTCTTTGGGTTCTTCTTGACGTTGAACAAGTGGTCGGACTTCTTCTTGATCGAGCGATAGGATGAATATTCTTTGGTGAAAAGCAAAGATAGTTCATCAAAACTTCGGATGGATTATGGCGGCAGAGTGTAGAACCAATCTTACGCCTCGCCTTGTAGAGTGGTGGCGAATATCTTGCACATGAGATCGTCGTTTTTTCGATAGAGGATCATTGCGCTTCGATAGTGCTTCAAGTGTCTCTCCGGGTCTTCATCTCCTTTGAAGGATGTGAAATATGGCATGTTAAACTTGCGTAAAGGCTCTGCCTGCTTGATCTTGTCTGTGAAGGATGACATACTTATATTGGTCATGTCTCGTCTTAGTGCCTTGTCGGTGACCTCATTGCGTTGAAAAATCGAGTAATCGCTCGGTCAAAAGTCTCTCTACTTCTTCCTGAATTTACCTTTGTTGGGGTAGCGGAGCTTTCGGCTGCCCTCAATCTTGACCCATTGGTCTAGGCTGCTCTTCTACGTGCTCGGTTCATCTATACCACGACTGCAGTGCATGTGGTACGTTCCAAGCAGGCGAGCAAGTTCTTCGCAAGCTGCTGGTTGAACTTGAGCCGGATTGAGTGACTGATTCTCTTTGTCCGTCGTGCTGCTGACTCCGATGTGAGGTGGATGATCCTCCTTGTGGGCCTAGTCGCGAATGAACACTTCGTTTGAAATGTTGCTCATGTTGATTATCGGAGTGTGACCCCAACCGTGAGTATATGCTCGTCCATGGGCTTGACCGAGAGTGCATGCTCATCTGCGCGCTAAGACGGAAGTATACGCTATCTTGGGGGCCCAATCAGAAGTGTACACTGCCCAAACACTCAGTTCGTGGCTGCTTGTCGGGACGCTACTGGAGAGATTCTTCGTCTGCCCTTGTCCTACTTCGGGACACCTCATCTGGGGCACGTTGCATCTTGGTGCGCTGCAAGAGCTGATTCACCAATGTCTTCTACTGTGTAAGGGTGCTCGTCAATTATATGACTTATCGAGACAAGTGTTGTTCTTCATCTGGATTGGAAGAGCTTGGAAGGAATGCATTTCCTTGAGCAGTGGAAGTGTGGTAGACTCTGTGCGCGAGATTTGAGTTGGAAAATGTCAAATCCGCAAAAAAATATGGTGAAAATGCTCCCAGTTCGATCGTCGGTCTGGAAATTTGGAGTCGGGACGGTTGAACTAATCTTAGACCGATTTGGACTACTTAGAAGGCCACGAGAGCAGGATGGGCCGCGGGAGCAGGCTGGGCCATGGAAGTGGGCTACTCGGTGAGAACAGGCTAGGCCACGAGAGTGGGCTGCTCGACGAAAGTAGGCTAGGCCACAAGAGTAGGCTGCTCAGCAGGAGCAAGCTAGGCCGCAAGAGTGGGCTATTAGTGGGAGTAGGCTAGGCCACTAGAGTAGGCTACTCGGCGTGTGGCGCACGTGGGTACGAGGCTAGGGCTCGGCTTGGCAATGCGTTGGGCTCGCGTTGGATTTAGGCAGCACGGGCCTATTTGCCTTGGGCTTAAAGTGACATGGCTTGGGCCATGGCCTTGGTGCCGTGACCCTTGGATGGCACGACTATGGCTTGGGCCCATGCAAGTTTGGATGGCAAGGTTTGGGCCGTAGTAGTGGTGCCATGGACCTCGCCGCAGGTGGTTGCCATGGTGAAGCCTCGTAGTGGTGGTGCCGCTCCACTTATTGTCACATTTAGCCTCGTGGATTGCCGCAGTCCCATCTCTTGAATATTGGAATTTTCACTTGTTGAATTTTCTAAATTTTTAGCCATTGTACTTCTCTTTTACGTTTTATCAAAGAATTTTTGCAAATAAAAAATTCTAATAATAAGAACGTACGAAAAATCTACAAATGGACAAGAAAATAGAAAACCTTGGATGCGAGAGTCTTCTACGAGTGTGGGACTCAACTCTCAATGAAAGCACCAATTTGTGGATGCAAATTTCTTCCTCCTTGATCTTGGACGAAATTGCACCTACAAAACAATTAACACCTTAGGTCAAGGACAACAGCCTCACATGTCCATGATGAATGGGGGGGCTTTGGCTGAAGAACCTCTGATGCCAAAGTTAGAATTTAGAGAGAAAGTGTTTGAGAATTTTAGAGAATTTTAGCAAGAGAATTGGAAGTGAGTTTTGGAGAGAATGAGAGGGCTTTTATAGCGGTGTGGCCAGCTTCCTTCGGTGAGAAAGGACCAGCTACTTGGCTCTTTTTGTGGGCTAGGTTCTTGATTTGTATTTAATTGGGCATAATTGAATAATTAACTAATTAATTAGCCAATTAATAGAATAATTGCCTAATTGATTAGCTAGTTAATATAATAAAAAGAGAAAGATTTGAGAGTTACCTTGTGGAGAGGATTTGATGAGGAATGATGAAATAGGTTTTGAATTGTTAGCAATTTTGGGCACTTTTGATTTGGTTGAGGGATGATTGCCCGCTGCTTGCGCGTAGGAATCCCGATATGCCTCAAGGGTATTTTTGTCCTTTTTTATCCAAAGATCCACATGTCACCTTGTGATTATTTTTGGCTCCACAATTACCACATACACAATCTGTCAAGTGCAAAAGGCCTCGGTATTAATTGGAGTGGGGTTAGGATATTTAAACTCTTCTTTTCTCATTGATACGGTCGATGTGGGACATTTCAACGCGCCCTCTCACGTGAGACCTAATTAGTGGGTCACACGTGAGAGATCCACACATCGACAACCACATGGAGTCAAGGGGACTCACCCTACCCGCGGGGCCAAGGGACCCACCATCATCGCGCGGGGCTAAAGGGACCCACCCATCAAGTAACAGTACAGTACATGCCCATTCCCTGGCTCTGATACCATGTAGAATTATCAGATAGACGGGCCAAATGCTCACTTCCAACAACACCGATATTGTCCCCAACTTTGTAATTACCACTTGCACAATCCTTCAGGTGTGGGGTTTTATCACAAAAGGCCTCGGTATTAGTTAGAGTGAGGTTAGGATATTTAAACTCTTATTTTATCATTGATACGGTCGATGTGAGACATTTCAACAGATGGAAGACCGGTCACCAACATTAACTTATTAGGGTTTCTTCCTTGTTTTATTTCTCTAAGGCTAGGGGCCTAGGACTAAATCCTTCTTGGATCCGTACCTTATTAAAGTTGGCAGTGGAAGATTCCCACTTCCAACAAACTTTGGTAACTCAATTTAAGTTGCCTACAGAAGCGTCAACTGTGTTGTTTCTATGTCTGTCAAACTACTCTTGGATCCAGTACACTTCTCCCTAAATCCTTGATAAGATTATACAATTGCTTGATAGGTGAAAGCCTAAAGAACAAATTTTCAATTTTCAAAGTTGGCCTCAGTGTCTAATTTGGACTCATAAACCCTAAACCCTAAATCCACTGATTTTCTTTGATGTGGTTGTTGTTTTAATAAAGTTTTGGTGGAAAAAATTTTTGATATTTTTAACTTTTGCGCATTTTGTTTGAGAGCTAGGGTTTTGTAGGAATAATTTTAAAAAAAAAACAGAATGTCGCAACAAGCAGTGCCGGTCCTGGGAGTAGCCTGAGTAGGCGGGCGCTTAGGGACCCCACTTCGAGGGGGGCCCCAAATTTTTTTTTTTTTATATATATAGAAAAGTGTTATTGATACTTTAAAAATCTCGTCTTACATTTTTTTACAAGTATATTTTTCTTTCCAAATATAGAAAGTTTGGAACGTACTCCACTAGAATTTTGGAATGCCAATAACAATTATATATATATATATATATATATTATAATTTTGTAGTTTGAGTAAAATATCTAAATATGAAATTATAAATAAATAAAAAAATTGGAACTTGATGTGCAGCTTTTGGCCTCGGGAAGGGCCGGAAGGCCCAAAATATTTCTTAAGTATGTGTATATATATAATATATATAAATATATTTTTAGAGTTTGAATTTAATAAAATATTTAAGTATAAAATCATATAATAGTCTTGAAATTTGTATACAAAGTGTCTTGGGTGGGGTGCAGAGCTTCAGCAACAATTCAACCCTTTTCTTTGGGATTTAACGCATCAACTAGTAAGACAATCTGTAACTCTGCTCCTGCGGTTCTGCGAATGCAGCGAATAAGTTCTTTCCCACTTGCAGAGGATAGGTAACCTCACTAATCAATGCTTCTCTTCTCTTATGCCTTTTTTTCTATAATTTAATTTGTAAGTGTTTGTAAATATATTTAGGATTTTTTATTTTTCTAGGGTTTAAGATTTGTTTATTTTAATGCTTATTGTTTATGCGAAATCAAAGTATTCACTTGTCAAGTGTCTATATTGCAGTTATAAAATTCGAACTTGTGGATGCACTTAACAAAGTGGTTAAATCCCTTCAAGAAGATAATTGGATTATGGATGCACTTAACAAGGTTGGTTACTTTTGCTTCCTAACTAGTTTTGGTTCAAGATAATTCAAAGTTTCGATATTGAATTTTACCGTAATTTTTATGTGCCTCGTTGTGTTGGGTAGTGGGTGAAATTTGAATTTTAGTTTGTTTCTCTGTTGCCTCTGCAGAAAGAAGTTTCTCAAAATTAAAGTTGATCAAATCGTATCTTCGATCAACTATGTCACAAGAAAGATTGAATGGGTTATCTATTTTGTCAATTGAAAAAGAATTGGTTGAAAAGTTAGATTATGTAAACTTAATTAGTACATTTGCGTTTAAAAACGCGAGACGTGTAATATTTAAGTAATGTTTGCATATCTTTCTTCTTTGGATATGAATTCTAATGATTTTTGATGTAGAAATGAACTTTTTTATGTATTTAGCGAAACCTGTTCTTGTACATATAAATGTACAACGAGTCGGGTGTCAAAGAACTTTAGGGCCCCCATTCGAAGGCTCGCCTAGGGCCCCAATTTCTCAGGGCCGGCCTTGGCAACAAGGGAAGGGATCGTTGTGTCCCACGATTAAGGAGCCCTTTACAAACTAACATTGAGCAAGATCTACGAAGCAAGAAGCATGTTCCCTTTTCTTTTTCTTTTGCTTTTTCTTTAAGGCAGGATAGCGCCCAATCGCCCTGTACTATACTGCGCAATTCCTGGAGATGATTGATATATATATAAATATATATATATATATATATATATATATATATATATATATATATATATATATATGATTCAACAGGCACTTTGTGCATGTTTATCCACCATAGATAAGATGACATTATAACTGCAAGTAAATTAATCAAAGGAAGACTGGAAGAGATGGTTCTGTATCAGCAGATAGCAAGCGTTGCTTTCTTGGAACGTTTTTCATGTTATAAATTACAAACTTTTTATTAAGTAGCTTACCCTATATTGTCGCCGACCAACCACACAACATCATATCAACCATTAATATACATTTAATCGAAACGTCAACAATATGTGAAATTTTTAATGACGTCGGTGACATCTCAACGAAGGAAAACAATTTTGTATCTGCCTCCTCCAGAATTCGTTGTTAGATTTGTTTTTGGTATTTAAAATGCTACATACATACTTTTCAAGATATCATAGTATGCATGTGAGAAAGCAAGCCATGGGAAATAAAATTTTACAATTTACAGGGTGCTGAAGTCTGCTTGCAGTAAAATCTCAAAAGAAAAAAGGAAACATAAAAGCTAACCCTAATTCTTCTCAGTCACGATTAATAACAAATCACAACAGTAGCATTACTCGTCACTCAAACTGTATTTATATTACTTTGCTTGAGGACTAACTCTGAGGAACAACCGTCACTTAGTACTACGGTCTAATAGTATTACTCTTCACTTGTAAGTGATAAATTTTAGGTTCGATTCTGGCAAAAAATGAATTTAAACCACATTATTGCTAGCCCAACGTGAGAAACTCTAAGGAACAACCAAGTGCATGCATGTAATTAATCCAAGTTTCTACTAGTGTATGAAATATTAAACAAATATATACCATTCTTAAACACAACAATTAGGGTTTAGTTTTAATTAGTACGGACAAAAAATATAACTTAATTTGGCTACAGGGATTCATGCACATGCATGGTATCAACCATACTAATTTCTCCATCATTTTTTGGGTACTTTCCTTCCTTTCTTGTTTTTGGTATAGAGGAATACACCAAATTAAGGTCAATTAATCAGTAATCTTCCCAATCATTAAGCTAGCTAGTCAATCTTTGCGATTACTGTTAAACTTTCTCATCAAAATAAAAACCCCACATCTGATTTTTCCTTGATAAAGGCATCATTAATTTCTAAGTTACTAAAAGCATGCATGATGTATGTGTTTCACCAAAAGAAAGCTGGTGTGTTAATCATGTCTTAAGTTGTTTCACCTTGAAAAAAAAAAAAAGAATTTGGTTAATAATAATATATAAGCTCTTAGGCAAGCTTTGTGTTTGGGAAAGAATAATACATTAAATTTATCTGTACTATGAAAAAAGATATGCTAAACTCATCTCTCTAGTACTAATCATGTTTTAGAAGTTAATGGATGTTACTGAGCAGCTGAGCGTAAGCCTCGAAACAAACCTCTCCAAATTATAAAAGAAAAGTCGTAGTATTGTTTGGTCTCATCTGCAATTAGTATTAGAGATCTGTGATAGAATTAGATGAGACCAACATACAATAGAGATTTTTCAGTGTGACCGGCACATAAGGTGGTACATCATGTGTCATTATACAAATAGTGAGATATGTGTGTTAAAAAGTTAACAAGTTAAAAAATAAAATTTCTCATCAATTACATAAAAACCGTAGTGTACCACTCGTGTCCCGTCACAATCAAAAATTTCTCAACATAAAGAATGCTTATTTAAAAATAATATTTTACATAACGTGGTCAAAGGCCCCACTTCAGCCGACTACTCCACCCTTTGATGCTTACTTTCTTGAATATATATTTTCCACAAAGAAAAATTACTCCCACCACTTGAAGCCTAATGCATTTTCCCCATTGCAAGTAATTATATAGTATTATATATATTTTTCTATTGACCATGACCTTATTACCTCCCATTAATCTCAGCCGTCCATCTTGATACTTGATGATAAGGCTACCCTAGATGAATGGTGGGTTTGAACAGAAAACACTGTTCATTCATTCTTTCTTGTTTTTTAATTTCCCTTCAACACCATCATAAACCCCAACAAAAACATTATTTATAAAAACAAACTTGGACCATACTTTGCATTTGGGTTTCATTTGGGGTTCATCTTACATGCATTTAGTCCTCATTTGTTTATATAAGGCATCCAAAGGGCAGATTGCAACTCAGGACCAAAGGTTAGTAGGGGGTGGCTTCCTCAGTGTAGCTAATTTACTTTCCCCACATTCCTCATTTCTCAACACACCCAGAAGTTCCAGGCAATGGCACCCCCAGAAGTTGCAGCTGATGTGTTCCAGGCCACAAGGAAAGTCTCAACGCTCACTACTACTACTACAGGCTGCTCCAAGAGGGCATTTGTGACGTTTTTAGCTGGAAATGGTGATTATTTCAAAGGGGTTGTGGGTTTGGCTAAGGGCTTGCGCAAAGTTAAGAGTGAGTACCCTCTTGTGGTTGCAATATTGCCGGACGTGCCGGAGGAGCACCGTGAGATTTTACGTTCTCAGGGTTGTATTGTTCATGAGATCGAACCTATTTATCCTCCTGAGAACCAGATTAAGTTTGCAATGGCCTACTATGTCATCAACTACTCCAAGCTCCGTATTTGGAATGTAAGTATGTAAAACCATACCACATATTGATATTTACCATGATAACGTATCAAATATCTAATATGTTATGTTGTCAGACTGTCGATTAAATTAGTCTACCAATGATTTAAATATAACATATCAGACTGTGTGGTGAACATTACGTCGTGCGTGCATTTCTCTTAGGTTACAGTAAATATGTATATATATTTGAGTATATGGAACTTATGCATATATGCAGTTTGCGGAGTACAGCAAAATGATATATTTGGATGCGGATATCCAAGTGTTTGAGAACATTGATCATCTGTTTGATACGCCTGATGGCTACTTCTATGCTGTGATGGACTGCTTCTGTGAGAAAACATGGAGTCACTCACCACAATACAAAATCGGGTATTGCCAGCAGTGCCCTGACAAGGTTTCATGGCCTGCTGACATGGGCTCTCCTCCTCCGCTCTACTTCAACGCCGGCATGTTCGTGTTCGAGCCTAGCCGCTTGACGTACGACGGCCTTCTTCAGACTCTCAAAGTCGTCCCACCCACCCCTTTCGCAGAACAAGTAAGTACATATTACAAATTAATCATAATTATTTTGCGAGAAAAAAATTAAGTGAGGCTATTTCTGCCATGTGACAACAATTTCATCGCAAATTGGGATCAAATGAAAAATAAAATTGCTGTTACCAATCTTTTTGTTTATGAATTTTACAGGATTTCTTGAACATGTTCTTCCAAAAGACGTACAAACCAATCCCAAATATATACAACTTAGTTCTAGCCAATCTATGGCGCCACCCAGAGAACGTGCAGCTTGATCAAGTAAACGTAGTTCACTACTGTGCTGCTGTAAGTACTATTTAACAGATTGATTAAGAATATTTATTTTAATTAATCACTCTTTAATGAATTGTTTCTTTTTAATTATAGGGATCAAAACCATGGAGGTATACCGGCAAGGAAGCTAACATGGACAGAGAGGACATCAAGGTGTTAGTGGCTAAATGGTGGGAAATTTACAACGACGAGTCCCTGGATTTCAAGGCTGAAACCCCAGCAGGTGCGGAGGAAGAAACTTTCTCGAAGCCGTCGTCGATCATGGCTTCCATGCCGGAGCCTACCATTCCCTACATTCCTGCCCCATCTGCTGCTTGATATATAATATAATCTTGAGTAACTAATTATTATTCATAAGTTAATGGTGTGATTAGTGATCCGTCATTATTTTTTTTGGTCACATACTTGTATTATATACTCCTTTTTAATTAGATTGCTTCTGATTGGCCTTATTTTCTTGGTGGTGAGGGTTCATATGAGTGAGTTAATGTATTTGGTATGACTTAATTATCTAGTGTACTTGAGAGCTCTATAATACTTACTAAAAATATACGAGTTTGTTTGTAAGTGATTTTAAAATGACTGAAAGAACTTTTAGAATTTAAAATACTTTTTCAAGATTCACTTACATTTTGATTAAAGAATGGTTCCAAAAACATTTTCATAAAAGGCCTTTCTAACCATTTTAAAAACAGTTTCAAATGAGTCCGTTCTTATTTCGGTGTATTTAACGTACAAAAATATTTTCGGCTTACGCCAAAATTTGAATTCGACCTCTTTTTCTTTGAAAAATGTTGGGTTAAAGACTGCTGCATAACTCCCATAATGAAGTCGACTCTCTACATGTGGGTCCCATGCAGCAGTCCCTACACCCAAATGCCATTTGAGATAAAGCTCGTTATCAACCCAAATTCTAGTAGTTCTGAACCGAAATATGACTCGGTTCAAAACTCGGACAACTCGATTCGCTTACAATACCACATCGGAACAGCCCAACTTCATCCAATTGGCACTGCCTTCAATCCAACTAAACGGGTACCTTTCCAAACGTATGGTAACAATTGTCTAGCTATGCACGTGGCAGACTTACAATGGGGCTGGACCTTGGTACCAAGACCCCACCAGATAATCGATATACATTGACTTTTTGCTCATTTCGGGTGGGACCAGTGATTTGATGTTCGGGATCAACATCGTCTTAGTGTCAAAACAGCGTAAAAGGTTTTTAAAAAAGAAAGACTTACATGCACTGATTACGATACAATGTTGATATATCAAACAAACACAAACGATAGGTTATTGACTTGGAATACCACCGCAAATCACCACCTCATGTGCGTTTTAACGTATATCCATAGAGCCAAATGCACCCTCTCCTTCATATTCCCCGTCTTGAGACCCTAATTCCTGCATGTGAACATCCTCGAAAAGAAAAGTTGGCATTTCTTTGCTTCTCTGGGGCTCTCTGTCATGCATTTCTACTACTGCAATGATCTTTTCCCTTATACAATCTTCAACGACTTTACCTCCAACTCCTTGAGATTGCAATCCAAGAAAAGAACAGCATTCTTCTCGGAAGTCCGCGTCATTGGAAGACAAGATTAGGCTAGAAATTGTTTTCGCGAGATCGGGAGCGTAGCTACGGACCTGGGAACCAAGGCAATCGGTTAACCAAGCTGCTAAAATGCAGACGTCACTTTGTTAAGCGAAGTATACGGATTTACCGTTGAGATGGAAAGTCTAAGTTTCAGAAGCATCATCTGTCATTCTCAAGTGGAATATGCGTCTATTTTATGGAGTTTGACATGGTAACAACCAATCGCTGAAGGTATGATCACGTATAACAACGACGTAAACACTAATTATTTCGGAAAATTGAATTTTCAGCAGATATTTTGATGCAGAAACTTGGTTTTTATAAAATTGTTTTCGTGTAAGACAATTCAAGCAATAAAGAAGAAAAGTAAAACACAATATAGGATAATTGCCTGTAAGAGGATCATTTTCGAGCCATTGATCTCTTACAAGACCCACTATGCTAGAAAATACAAAGTTGACACAGTTGTGAGACTGAGAAATGTACCTTGACGGCATGGGCACTTAGAAGAACTCCAGCGTAATTGTCCTTCAAATCGTTCAATGCAAGCTTAATTGCTTTCTTAATGAGATTCTGATCAGGTCGCGTCTTTCGCCTTGCTGATGGTATTGTAATCTTGGCAGTGTGTCAAGGAATAGGCATATACATATAACATATGGCATGTTTAATAGGAAACAGAAATAAAAGAATGCAAGGAGGAAGTTAACCAATATCAAGGAAGTTAAGCAATGAACGATTTTGGATATTGCTCGTGGTAGTGGTGGAGGACAATATCAATTTGAACAGATGGGGGCAAGTTCTCCCATTCCACTAATGCAAAGCCTCCCTGATCCACAACGCTCCCAAAGCTCAGTCCGTAACTTTTCCAGTCAATGCTAGTTAATGCCTTCAAAGAGGATTGAGGGATTGGGCAAGGTGTGAAATCTTTGAAATACAAGACCTGAAAATGAATACACGCATTCATAAAAACCAAGCCATACATTTCTTCACATCAAAACAAAAATGAACAAAATACTGCATTTTGTCACTTCTGTTATTATTTTTGAACCACAATCGAAATTCCATGAGAAGATTAGAAGGGCAAATAACTACATAAATTAATTGCTGCCAATCACAAGGACTGCTACATATTTTACGGTTCCAATACAGTAAAGGGATATGAAAAACAGAAGAACGAAAGTGATCAAACAAACCTCAGTTTTCGAGCTACATGTCCTCGGACAAGTACTGGCTACCTCTGACATTTCACTAATTACAATCACTGCTTCCATCACTGATCCAGGATACCTTCGGCTTTCTGTGCAGCATGCTGCTCCACTACCAATCTTGAGATGCTCCCTTAAAAGATTGAAAGTAACAGCTAAGACTCACAAAACAAACTTTCAATGTGGCATGCAATCTCCAAGCAGTAATACACTACAGCAGCCTGATGTATTTTACTAACTTTTCAATCAACGGCAATTCAGGCCTAATAGAGAGGAAACTGGCATGAATTTCATTGTAACTTACTTACCCACTTGAGAAGCATGACTCGCATTTTTTCCCTAATGTATTCCCATGCTTAAAAACATAATCTTCAACCCCTGACTTTAAACGTTCAAGATTTGAGGCTGCAAAAGGTAAAGGGTTCCTCCCCTCATTCGCTACAAAAACATTTACGTATCTAGATCCAGGAGCATCCCCTTGTTCAACTACCAGTTCAAATGAAACATTCTGGGGAAAAAAACAATTGAAGCTGATCGATTAGTCGCTGCTGAAGTCATAATTGTAGTTAGGAACACTACTATACACACATTGGATCAAGTAACTCTTCTCTTTTATAATTAATCAATTCGATATAATACAATAGGATTGCGAACTTGAAAATCTTCTGCCACATAAAGTTGAAAGTAGATCATACCGGGATCTTCAACATGAGGATCTTCCGAAAGAAGCAATTAAACGCTGCCAGCAAACCATCAATGCTTTCGAAAATTGACAGACATACTTCAGTCCCACTGCACACCGAGAAACAATCACGAAGCAGTTATGAGCATAACTTCAAAGATAAGTACATAAAATAAAATATTCAGCAGCACAAAAGTTGAAGTGATTTGCATACCTGAACTGGAGTCCATTCTTAGGATTTGAAGGCAGCCTCGTCAACCGTCTCCCCAACGCACTTTCTTTCAGATTGAACTGGTAATGATGTATCTTATCATCACTAATACCTGCAATTCTTTCAAATTCATTCAATATCAGCAATCACAAAACCAAACTTCAAAACTCAGTCGTTTTGAATTTTAATCAAAACAAAGCACAGTTACTGCAGAGAAATCGGAACCCACCGGTGGTTGTGACGAAAAGCAATCCATCTGCATCACAATGCGGCCATGTAAACCAAATTGATACATAGAAACCGCCAACGAGTAGGCATGTTGGTAAATTCACTCATATACTTACCCCAAATCTGCACGCCAAAAGCCTCCCTACGAAGCTTCAGACCTCCAAACTCCTCTGCGCAGCTCCCCACGCCGGTATCCGAGACTGATCAGACGGAAACCAAGCCCATATTCGTCATTTTACTAACCACACACGCCGTTTGCCGCTCGAGACCACGCCGTTTCGTTTCCAAAAATCCCAAGCAAAAATCGAGCTCATAGAGAGTGAGAGAGTTAGAGGGCGGCGAGATACCTGAAATTTGAACGGAGCGGGGATCATACGGCGGAGAGCGCTTGAGAAGGACGGATAGCCTGCAGAGGTCCTCCGACGTGCGGCATCTTTGAAATGCCGACGAAATTAACTGCAAAACCGAAGTGCGGAAGTTAACGGCGACAGAAAGCAAATCGATCCGAGCGTTTCGTAGGTTTTTAGGTGAAGATTTAAACTCACTTGCAGGCAGAGTTCTTGGGCTGAAGCGATGGTCATCTTTCTGTGTTTGGATTTTGGGAGAGAAGACTGAAACTCCCGCCGTTTCCGTGCGTGAATGAAGCGAAACATTATTCCTCACTGTTTTATGAACTTTTTTGAATTGTGGGCTTTTATTTGGGCCCCTTTTTATCTGAATGGGTGGGATTGGAATTGGGACCAATTGAATCAGAATGGATGGGCTCAAGCCCAAGTTGGTCAAGGGTCGTGGTTGACTACCCAAAAAACGTCTCGGATTTAGTAATATCTAGTGAGTTATCCAATTAAAAGCGCTTAAAAATTTTTAAAATATCAATAACAACCATTTAAAAAATAAATAAATCTAATGTGTTATCTGATTAGGAAGTTATGCATTTTTTGGGGTTGTGTTCTCCCTTTGGTCCCCTCATAAAGCTTTTAATGGTGGACTCTTGGTCGTCTAATAAAACTTGTATGACGTACATGCATTGCCACGGTAGCGTTCTGTGTTAATAACACAAAAATATGTAGGAAAATTTTAAATACATATTTTTGTATTATTAGTATAGAATGTTACGTAACGGTGTACCAGTGATATATTGTCCATTGTCAAACATATTTGCATGCATGTTATATCATACCCATCACGTAAATCATGTGGTGAATGTGAGATGAAATCGATGGAAATAAAACGAAGATGAAAATCGATTAGAACGTGGAAAATAAAGTCTAGCACTCCTTCCACACAAATCACCACCACTCAAATTGTATTTTTCCTTACATTAGTGGAATATTTTTTCGACCAAAATGCAAGTCAATGCTTAAGAGAATAAATGAAAAGTAGCACTCTTTTTTCCTTCTTGTTATAATGAGTGGATCTTTTCCTAATTATCTTTGTGAAGATCCAGATGATTCTTTAATTGTATCTGTTTATTATAAATCGTTCGGTTTATTTTCGTTATGTATTATTTATGTTTAATTTTAAATAAAAATTTTAAAAAATAATTTCTGACTGTTGTACTATGAATGAACATATGATTAAAAGATTTTTGGAATCATAACAAAGGGAATCTGAAAATGATCCTCATTCGTTGCTATATAACTTTTTCCGTCAGTCTCCGAAAGACTGATGGACGGACTCTTTGGACTTACCTATTAAAGAAACGGTCGGTCAAATCGTGTTCACTGTCACGACACCGGTTGCAGTCAACAACAAGCGCCAGTGTCAGCTTGACATGTATAATCTGCATTCCCCACTCCCTAGATTGCAATTTAATTTGCAAGAGGAGCTCAATAATAATCTATTTAATCTGTTGATGCCACGCACGTTTAATATATAGTAATGAGCACCAGAGAGGGATTCAATATAATATTATAATGTAACGGGAATCAAAAACTTCGTTACTGCTGTAAGATTATGTAAGATTATGTCGACTCTCGTATCGTAAAATTTGAAAAATAACATAAAGTTAGATAAGACCAAAATATAGAAAGAGTAAGCTCATATTTCGCGAGAGAAAATATGTCTTAAAAATGTTGCGGTTGACCGGCTTAGCTACCTAAAATTCCCTATCTTGTTTAGTAAAAAGCCAAAATAAAAGCACATGATGTTTGTGATAATTTTTTGTAGAGCGTGCGAAGACAAACAAATCGCTGGAGGGCAGCGAGGAATAATTTGGTAGGAGGAAAGCAGTTGACACGCTTTTAGTAGCGATGAATAATAATAATGAGAGTTTGGCAGTTGGACTAGTCGCTACTTATTTATCAATAATTCATAACTTGTTGAAAATATTGGCATTGTTATGAATTCCCACGCACACATTATCAATGCCATTGCAAATTGAAATAGCCTTTGGAAACAAAAGGATTGTTTTTCAAAACATGCGATGTAAATTTCAAACTGTAAGAATCTGTTTGTATTGAGCCGCTCTATGAATAGAGCACTCCGACTGCAGTTAAAGGATATAGAGAGAATACAAAGAAGAAATGAAAGATTAATAACTTCAGTATCTATTCCTCCCTCTTTTATTTGTCATCCTCTTGTGCTATAGTTTAGTGTGATATTTTACACCAGCTTCACTTCTGTCACCAGTAAAGGTTATCTCTCTAACTTTTACATATTTATAACACGTTATCAGCACGACTTTCTAAAATCTAATCATTCTCTCATTTCTCTTCGCTGATTGAAAAAAAAATGTTTCCTCTAAGGTTTTTACTATTCATCTTCTTCCTCTGCCTCAACTGCACGATATACCCTCGCGACGAACTGTTAACTCCATGCCTGCTTCTAGTTCTCAACCTAACAGTTACATATATCTTTGATTTCTTCTTTGGTGTAGATCTTGATTACTAACCCAGTATTTATTTATGTTAATTTTACTACAATCCAAGATGGTGCGGTACAATCTCCCATCTTGAACTGCAAATTTAATCTTACTGCGATCCAAGATGGTGAGGTATCATAGCCTATCTTGGACTGCAGATCTAATTTTACTGCAAATTTTAGGTGGAGCGGTATAATCGCTCACCCTACCCTGCATATTTAAATTTGCATGCTGTTTAATTTCATTGCAATTTTAGGTGGTGAGGTATAATCGCTCACCCTGCTCTGCGTATTTAAATTTTCTTGCTACTTGAGTGGTGCGGAATAATCGCTCATTCTATGTTACATTATTTCAATGAGAATGGTGCGGTACAATCGCCATCCTCATTCACCTTGAAAATCTCGAGTGCTTATCATTTTAGCCTGAAAATCAAAATGAAAAATTTGTAAGAACCAGAAGTTCTAACACTATATTCCTCCAAGAATACATATTATTGCAAGTTCTTACACATCTCATTTTCTTTCAGAAAAGAAAATGACGAACTTGGCGAAGCTTGATTTTGCTGCCCTGGACATTACTGGGAAGAATTACTTTACTTGGGCACTGGATACCAAGATCCATCTAGAAGCAGGGAATCTTGGAGATACCATCAGGGAAGAGAACAGCTTATCCTCTCAAGATCGGGCGAATGCCATGATCTTTATTCGTCGTCATCTTGATGATGGACTAAAGAGCAAGTGCTTAACGGTTGAAAATCCGTTAGCTCTCTGTAAGGCCTTGAGAAACAGATACAATCACCAGACAACGGTGATTCTTCCAAAAGCTCACTATGAGTGGACTCACCTAAGGATCCAGGATTTCAAGTCAATGGCAGAGTACAATTCTGCGTTGTTCAGAATTACCTCTTAGATGAAGCTCTGTGGGGATACTATTACTAAGGAAGATATGCTGGAAAAGACTTTTAGCACATTTCATGCCTCTAACGTGCTCCTGCAGCAGCAGTATAGAGCGCGAGACTTCACTAAATACAACCAGCTAATATCTGTGCTCTTGGTAGCTGAACAAAACAATGAGCTCCTAATGAAAAATCATCAATCCCGACCTACTGGATCTGCACCATTCCCAGAGGTGAATGCTGCTTCCCTTGAATTGAACGCCACATCCTCTAGTGGCGATAATCATAAACGAGGACGTGGCCACAAACGAGGTCGGTGGAACATGAAAGGCAAGAACCATGATGGTCAGTTTCACAACCAGGTTCCAAGGCATAATTCAGGCCCGAGCTTCAAAAATGTGAATTGCCATAAAGGCAAAACTCATATGAACAATGCTCCCATGAACTCTGAAGGAGCCTATCATATGTGTGGTGGTAATGGGCATTGGGCGCATACTTGTCGTACCCCAAAACATCTGGTGGATCTGTATCAAGCCTCCCTCAATGAGAAGGGTATCGAGACCAATTTTCTCAACCAGGCTAAAACAATGGATATACTGATCCAGTGTGTAACTTATTAGGGCAGTTGAACACAACCCACCTAGATGTTTTAGACTTTGTTGTGGAAAGGGGAAATGAAGTATACCGGTCCGACTAAATCGTTTATGTTTGATGTACTTTTATTATGCTGAACTTGTAGTTTAAAACTAGCATTTCAGATTCAATAAAAGTGGCATATAAATTTCCTTTTATAACTTGCTTTTAACTCTTATTGCTTTACTCAGATAGCATGGATAAAAACTATGGACATTCTCAAAACATGAGAAATGGCGAAGATATTTGTCTTGCAGACTGCGTAACTACGCATACAATACTTCAAGATCGAAAGTATTTCTCAAGATTGATGCTTACAAAAGTAAGGGTAACAACAATATCAGGACCTTTAGATGTAATTGAAGGCTCAAGGAAAGCCTAGATTATGTTACCAAATGGAACAATGTTGTCCATACAGAATGCGTTGTACGTTACTCGATTTACTTGAAATTTGTTGAGTTTCAAAGACATACGTTTAAATGGATACCACATTGAAACGAAAAGTGCAGAAAATGTGGAGTATCTATGCATTACCTTCAATGATACCCAGAAGCGTATATTGGAGAAGTTGCATGGTTTGTCGAGTGGATTGTATTATACATATATAAAGACAGTTGAATCACATACTGTCATGAACCAGAAGTTCATTGATTCAAAAGTTTACATGTTTTGGCATGACCGTATGAGTCATCCAAGATCTACCATGATGAGTAGGATTATTACCAACTATAATGAACATCCATTATTGAGCAGACACATTGCTATCTCAAATGATAACCCTTGCAAGACTTGTTCTCAAGGGAAGTTGGTAACTAGACCATCACAACTAAAGGTTGATGCTAAATCCCCATCATTTCTGCAAAGAATTCAAGGGGATATTTGTGGGCTTATTCAACCATCATGTGGACCATTTCGATATTTTATGGTTTTGGTTGATGCATCTACCCGATGGCCACATATTTATCTCTTGTTTACTCGGAATGTAGCTTTTGCGAGACTTCTTGCTCAGATAATTAAATTATGGGCACAATTCCTATATTACCTCATTAAGTCAATCTGACTTGATAACGCTGGTGAATTTACGTCTCAAACTTTTGATTATTACTGCATGACACTCGCACTCTGCTCATGAAAACAAAATTGTCAGCCTCTGCATGGGGACATGTCATCTTACATGCTGCATCATTAGTTCGATTGAGACCTATAGCCAACCACCAATACTCCTCAGTATAACTCGTGTTTGGACATCAGCCAAACATTTCACATTTACGAGTTTTTGGTTGTGCTGTTTATGTGTCTATTGTGCCGCCGCAACGCACTAAAATGGGATCGCAGCGTAGTCTGGGAATTTATATCGGTTTTAATCCACCATCTATCATTAGATATTTGGAACCCTTGTCAAGTGATATGTTTACAGCTCGTTTTGTTGATTGTCACTTTAATGAGACAGTATTCCCGTCGTTAGGGGGAGAAAATACCGTTCTAGAAGAACGGAAAGAGCTGACATGGGTTGTTCCCACCTTGTCTCATTTTGATCCTCGAAGCATTCAATGTGAAAATGAAGTAAAAATGATTGTTCATCTTCAAAGTATTGCCAATCAAATGCCAGATGCATTTAATGATGATATGAAAGTGACAAAATCACATATACCAGCTGTAAATGCACCTGTAAATGCAACCGCAACACTTTATTTTCAATATAATATTATAATGTAACGGGAATCAAAAACTTCGTTACTGCTGTAAGATTATGTAAGATTATGTCGACTCTCGTATCGTAAAATTTGAAAAATAACATAAAGTTAGATAAGACCAAAATATAGAAAGAGTAAGCTCATATTTCGCGAGAGAAAATATGTCTTAAAAATGTTGCGGTTGACCGGCTTAGCTACCTAAAATTCCCTATCTTGTTTAGTAAAAAGCCAAAATAAAAGCACATGATGTTTGTGATAATTTTTTGTAGAGCGTGCGAAGACAAACAAATCGCTGGAGGGCAGCGAGGAATAATTTGGTAGGAGGAAAGCAGTTGACACGCTTTTAGTAGCGATGAATAATAATAATGAGAGTTTGGCAGTTGGACTAGTCGCTACTTATTTATCAATAATTCATAACTTGTTGAAAATATTGGCATTGTTATGAATTCCCACGCACACATTATCAATGCCATTGCAAATTGAAATAGCCTTTGGAAACAAAAGGATTGTTTTTCAAAACATGCGATGTAAATTTCAAACTGTAAGAATCTGTTTGTATTGAGCCGCTCTATGAATAGAGCACTCCGACTGCAGTTAAAGGATATAGAGAGAATACAAAGAAGAAATGAAAGATTAATAACTTCAGTATCTATTCCTCCCTCTTTTATTTGTCATCCTCTTGTGCTATAGTTTAGTGTGATATTTTACACCAGCTTCACTTCTGTCACCAGTAAAGGTTATCTCTCTAACTTTTACATATTTATAACACGTTATCAGCACGACTTTCTAAAATCTAATCATTCTCTCATTTCTCTTCGCTGATTGAAAAAAAAATGTTTCCTCTAAGGTTTTTACTATTCATCTTCTTCCTCTGCCTCAACTGCACGATATACCCTCGCGACGAACTGTTAACTCCATGCCTGCTTCTAGTTCTCAACCTAACAGTTACATATATCTTTGATTTCTTCTTTGGTGTAGATCTTGATTACTAACCCAGTATTTATTTATGTTAATTTTACTACAATCCAAGATGGTGCGGTACAATCTCCCATCTTGAACTGCAAATTTAATCTTACTGCGATCCAAGATGGTGAGGTATCATAGCCTATCTTGGACTGCAGATCTAATTTTACTGCAAATTTTAGGTGGAGCGGTATAATCGCTCACCCTACCCTGCATATTTAAATTTGCATGCTGTTTAATTTCATTGCAATTTTAGGTGGTGAGGTATAATCGCTCACCCTGCTCTGCGTATTTAAATTTTCTTGCTACTTGAGTGGTGCGGAATAATCGCTCATTCTATGTTACATTATTTCAATGAGAATGGTGCGGTACAATCGCCATCCTCATTCACCTTGAAAATCTCGAGTGCTTATCATTTTAGCCTGAAAATCAAAATGAAAAATTTGTAAGAACCAGAAGTTCTAACACTATATTCCTCCAAGAATACATATTATTGCAAGTTCTTACACATCTCATTTTCTTTCAGAAAAGAAAATGACGAACTTGGCGAAGCTTGATTTTGCTGCCCTGGACATTACTGGGAAGAATTACTTTACTTGGGCACTGGATACCAAGATCCATCTAGAAGCAGGGAATCTTGGAGATACCATCAGGGAAGAGAACAGCTTATCCTCTCAAGATCGGGCGAATGCCATGATCTTTATTCGTCGTCATCTTGATGATGGACTAAAGAGCAAGTGCTTAACGGTTGAAAATCCGTTAGCTCTCTGTAAGGCCTTGAGAAACAGATACAATCACCAGACAACGGTGATTCTTCCAAAAGCTCACTATGAGTGGACTCACCTAAGGATCCAGGATTTCAAGTCAATGGCAGAGTACAATTCTGCGTTGTTCAGAATTACCTCTTAGATGAAGCTCTGTGGGGATACTATTACTAAGGAAGATATGCTGGAAAAGACTTTTAGCACATTTCATGCCTCTAACGTGCTCCTGCAGCAGCAGTATAGAGCGCGAGACTTCACTAAATACAACCAGCTAATATCTGTGCTCTTGGTAGCTGAACAAAACAATGAGCTCCTAATGAAAAATCATCAATCCCGACCTACTGGATCTGCACCATTCCCAGAGGTGAATGCTGCTTCCCTTGAATTGAACGCCACATCCTCTAGTGGCGATAATCATAAACGAGGACGTGGCCACAAACGAGGTCGGTGGAACATGAAAGGCAAGAACCATGATGGTCAGTTTCACAACCAGGTTCCAAGGCATAATTCAGGCCCGAGCTTCAAAAATGTGAATTGCCATAAAGGCAAAACTCATATGAACAATGCTCCCATGAACTCTGAAGGAGCCTATCATATGTGTGGTGGTAATGGGCATTGGGCGCATACTTGTCGTACCCCAAAACATCTGGTGGATCTGTATCAAGCCTCCCTCAATGAGAAGGGTATCGAGACCAATTTTCTCAACCAGGCTAAAACAATGGATATACTGATCCAGTGTGTAACTTATTAGGGCAGTTGAACACAACCCACCTAGATGTTTTAGACTTTGTTGTGGAAAGGGGAAATGAAGTATACCGGTCTGACTAAATCGTTTATGTTTGATGTACTTTTATTATGCTGAACTTGTAGTTTAAAACTAGCATTTCAGATTCAATAAAAGTGGCATATAAATTTCCTTTTATAACTTGCTTTTAACTCTTATTGCTTTACTCAGATAGCATGGATAAAAACTATGGACATTCTCAAAACATGAGAAATGGCGAAGATATTTGTCTTGCAGACTGCGTAACTACGCATACAATACTTCAAGATCGAAAGTATTTCTCAAGATTGATGCTTACAAAAGTAAGGGTAACAACAATATCAGGACCTTTAGATGTAATTGAAGGCTCAAGGAAAGCCTAGATTATGTTACCAAATGGAACAATGTTGTCCATACAGAATGCGTTGTACGTTACTCGATTTACTTGAAATTTGTTGAGTTTCAAAGACATACGTTTAAATGGATACCACATTGAAACGAAAAGTGCAGAAAATGTGGAGTATCTATGCATTACCTTCAATGATACCCAGAAGCGTATATTGGAGAAGTTGCATGGTTTGTCGAGTGGATTGTATTATACATATATAAAGACAGTTGAATCACATACTGTCATGAACCAGAAGTTCATTGATTCAAAAGTTTACATGTTTTGGCATGACCGTATGAGTCATCCAAGATCTACCATGATGAGTAGGATTATTACCAACTATAATGAACATCCATTATTGAGCAGACACATTGCTATCTCAAATGATAACCCTTGCAAGACTTGTTCTCAAGGGAAGTTGGTAACTAGACCATCACAACTAAAGGTTGATGCTAAATCCCCATCATTTCTGCAAAGAATTCAAGGGGATATTTGTGGGCTTATTCAACCATCATGTGGACCATTTCGATATTTTATGGTTTTGGTTGATGCATCTACCCGATGGCCACATATTTATCTCTTGTTTACTCGGAATGTAGCTTTTGCGAGACTTCTTGCTCAGATAATTAAATTATGGGCACAATTCCTATATTACCTCATTAAGTCAATCTGACTTGATAACGCTGGTGAATTTACGTCTCAAACTTTTGATTATTACTGCATGACACTCGCACTCTGCTCATGAAAACAAAATTGTCAGCCTCTGCATGGGGACATGTCATCTTACATGCTGCATCATTAGTTCGATTGAGACCTATAGCCAACCACCAATACTCCTCAGTATAACTCGTGTTTGGACATCAGCCAAACATTTCACATTTACGAGTTTTTGGTTGTGCTGTTTATGTGTCTATTGTGCCGCCGCAACGCACTAAAATGGGATCGCAGCGTAGTCTGGGAATTTATATCGGTTTTAATCCACCATCTATCATTAGATATTTGGAACCCTTGTCAAGTGATATGTTTACAGCTCGTTTTGTTGATTGTCACTTTAATGAGACAGTATTCCCGTCGTTAGGGGGAGAAAATACCGTTCTAGAAGAACGGAAAGAGCTGACATGGGTTGTTCCCACCTTGTCTCATTTTGATCCTCGAAGCATTCAATGTGAAAATGAAGTAAAAATGATTGTTCATCTTCAAAGTATTGCCAATCAAATGCCAGATGCATTTAATGATGATATGAAAGTGACAAAATCACATATACCAGCTGTAAATGCACCTGCAAGAATTGAGGTCCCTGTTGGACAAAATAAAGTGGCAGCGAATGATTCATCTGGTGCACGTCTGAAGCGTGGTAGACCATCAGGTTCAAAAGATTCAGCCTCTCGAAAGAGAAAGACAAGGGCACAACTAAATCCAAATGAAATCATTCAAGAAGAGAAAATGAATGACAAATCCACAATTCATGATTCTGTACTTTCAAAAAAAGAAATTGTCCCTAATGAGACACATGTCCCTGAAAAAACAGAGGTACATGAAAGCAAAGAAATCTCCATAAATTATGCTTGTTCTAATGAATTGTGGGATCGAAATGAAATAATTATCGATGACATGATCGCATTCGTAGTAGCCACTGAAATCATATTAAGTGATGATATTGAGCCCCGCTCTGTTGATGAATGCAAACAGAGGCATGATTGGCCTAAGTGGAAAAATGCAATCCAGGCAGAATTAAATTCCTTGGAAAGGCGAAATGTTTTTAGACCAGTAGTCCAAACCCCGCCTCGTGTAAACCATGTGGGTTACAAATGAGTATTCATAAGGAAATGCAATGAGAAAAACGAGATTGCAAGATATAAAGCACGACTCGTTGCACAAGGTTTTCACAAAGACCTGGAATTGATTATGAGGAGACATACTCTCTTGTAATGGACGCAATTACGTTCTGTTACTTAATAAATTTAGTGGTTTCAGAAAAACTTGACATACAACTTATGGATGTCATCACTGCGTATCTATATGGAGAATTAGATGCTGACATATACATGAAAATCCCATAAGGACTTAAGTTGCCTGAAACAACTAACAAACCACGAGGTCTGCTCTAAATCAAATTAAGGCGATCATTGTATAGACTGAAACAATCTGGACGAATGTGATATAATTGTCTCAGTGAGTATTTGATCAAAGAATGATATATCAACAATGTCATTTGCTCTTGTGTGTTCATTAAGAAATCCAACTCTGGATTTGCTATAGTGGCAGTATATGTCGATGATATCAACCTAGTTGGAACTCCTGAAGAGCTCAATAAAACTGCTGAATATCTGAAAAACGAATTTGAAATGAAAGACCTTGGGAAAACAAAATATTGTCTCAGCCTGCAGATCGAGCATTGTGCTAATGAAATTTTAGTCCACCAATCAACTTATATTGAAAAAATCCTACAGCGATTTGGCATGGACAAGGCTTATCCATTCAGCACGCCAATGGTCGTTCGTTCTTTGGACATTAAGAAAGATCTATTCCGTCCAAAAGAAGATGATGAAATGGTCTTTGGTCCAGAAGTACCATATCTTAGTACAATAGGTGCTTTGTTGTATTTAGCATAATGTACTATACCAGATATAGTTTTTTCAGTTAATCTGTTAGCAAGGTATAGCTCTGCTCCAACAGTTCGTCATTGGAAGGGTATCAAAGATGTATTGCGATATCTTCGTAGGACAACAGACATGAGTCTCTTCTACTCAAAGAACTCCACAAATGACCAGGTCCTTGTTGGATATGCAGATGCTGGTTTTCTCTCTGATCCTCATAAAGCCCGTTCACAAACTGGATATGTGTTCAAGAATGGAGATACAGCAATCTCATGGCGCTCAACAAAGCAAACATTAGTTGCTACATCTTCAAATCATTCAGAAATACTTGCTTTACATGAAGCAAGTCGTGAATGTTCTTGGTTAAGATCAATGATCCATCATATATGGAATTCATGTGGTCTAACTTCGAAGACAGACAATCCAACTGTCATTAATGAAGATAATGCAGCCTGTGTTGCCCAAATGAAGGAAGGGTTCATCAAGGGTGATAAAACTAAACACATATCTCCAAAGTTTTTCAGTGCACATGAGTTTCAGAAGGCTAAAGTTATTGAAGTCAGACAAAGTTGTTCTAATGAAAATCTGGCAGATTTGTTCACCAAATCTCTACCAAAATGCACGTTTCAGAAGTTAGTGCAAAGTATCGGATTACGTCAACTTACCAAACAACTAAATTTGAAGAATGCGGAATCAGGGGGAGATATATATTTGGGGGAGCATCCATGATACATGCCTGTTGTACTATTTTTCCTTCGATTAGGATTTTTTCCACTGGGTTTTTCCTATAAAGGTTTTAACGAGGCAACATAAGCATATTTAACACTATATCAACAATCCAGGAAAAGTTGTACTTTTTTTCCTTCGCTATGGTTTTTTCCCACTGGGTTTTTCCTAGGAAGGTTTTAACGAGGCAACTGATGTTGATATGTGGGCATCCAAGGGGGAGTGTTGAAAACATTGGCATTGTTATGAATGCCCACACACACATTGTCAATGCCATTGCAAATTGAAATAGACTTTGGAAACAAAAGGATTGTTTTTCAAAACATGCGATGTAAATTTCAAACTGTAAGAACCTGTTTGTATTGAGCCGCTCTATAAATAGAGCACTCCGACTGCAGTTAAAGGATATAGAGAGAATACAAAGAAGCAAGGAAATATTAATAACTTCAGTATCTATTCCTCCCTCTTTTATTTGTCATCCTCTTGTGCTATAGTTTAGTGTGATATTTTACACCTGCTTCACTCCTGTCACCAGTAAAGGTTATCTCTCTAACTTTTACATATTTATAACATAACTACTATTTAACATTGCGTTTTAGGTGCAATAATCACATTTTTAGTACAAGTTGACAACGCTTGGGTGGAGTAATAAAGGGACCAGGATGGTCCTAAGTCTATCCTAACATTTTTTTTATTTTTTTGCGAAAAAATTTAGTGTTATGCTTATGATTTTTAAAGTTTTCCGTAAGCTCAATGCCCCACTTCAATGTTTTTACTTTAATTTCTTTTATTGGGTGTGGAGTTCAGGTAATTTGTTGCTTGTGCGCTTTGAGAACTGTGTTATAGGATTTAGTGGAAAGAGAGGGAAGAAAAAAGTCAAAGAGTCTTGAGGTTTAGGTTTAAGGATGAGGATGACACCATACCAAACCCAAGCAAAGTTGGTTGTTTGCTCACCACACAACAAAGTAATTTTTGTAAGATCAGAAGCGTTTCGGATTGAGACATTTGGGCCCTCATAGGCTAAAATTATGGCTTCGTTAATGCGCTTGGAAATGCATAAACATATATTTAACACATTTAGATACTCTCGAGAATACACATGAACTTTAAACATACAATAGTATGGTTATTTCTATCAAAAAGCGTGTTCACAAGTCGGGAAAATTTTCATAGTGGTCGGTGTATAAGCTGATACTTTAGATGTCATAATATAAGTGGAGAGACGTAAAAAAAAATATTATTTCCTCTATTTGTGTATAACAACATATGGAGAGGATCGCTTGAACTTGAATAACCGGTTCTTGAAAAAGTGATATTTTTGAAATTAAAAGTTAATATTTTTTTTTATATTTGATAAATAATCAAAATATAAACTACTTCCTGTAAAATTACAAAACTACCCTCGGCGATTGACCCAACCGCGCCTCTGCAAGTAGAGAGGCCAACGCCCACCTTCTCCCGTTTGAAAGTCAAAGGTTGAGATTGAACAGAGTGATCTCCCGAGAAATCTACCGCACCGAATATTGAAATTCTGTGTGGGAAGGAAGGAAGGAAGAAGGGCGCCCCCCCAACAAAGTATATATATAATGGGTTAGGTGCAGTGCAGACTGCAGAGGGGCAACAGTGCAATTTGATTGAAAAAAAAAGCCCAAATCAAAAGAGGAAGCCGACCCGAAATGGAAATTGGGAACGTTGGAATGACAGAGATTTCAAAACCCAACAATTCGGAAGCTCAAATTTCCCACCTTGCTCTCGATATTGGAGGCAATTCACTCTCCTCGATCAGTACCTGGCTCTTTATTTAATTTTTGGAGTGCAATTGCTTAAATTCTCATGATTTATCGATTGTTTTTGTGTTTGTTTTGTCTGTTGGCAGGTTCTCTGATAAAGTTGGTGTATTTCTCAACGAACAGTGAGGATTCGTCTTCTTCGAATGATAGCTTAGCAGCTTCTAATGGCGATAGAGGGCGTCCTGTTCTTGAAGGGAAGCTCCATTTTACAAAGTTTGAAACTCAGAAAATCAATGACTGTATAGACTTCATTCGATCCAAGCAACTTCGCCTTACTGGTATGCTTAATGCTTAACAAGTATTTGATTGCTTTCCATCTCCTGATTCATTTGTATCATTTTTCGTTTCAATCAACTTGGGAAATGGGAAGATTCATTTTTTCACTAATTGAGACTATTTAACCTTGTTTTGTTAAATTAAGTGTTGATGTTGAAATCTTGGATTGAAAGTTCAAACTACCATTTTTATTGGTAAATGAACTACTTCAGCTTAAGTAATTAGTACCCATATTTTCGATTGTGAAAATTTTGTAGTTTCGGAAGATTTGAACTTCTGAAAATGAAATACGAAAGAAGATCATATATGCTCTGAATATAGCTGCTTGTTCAGTAGTTGTAGTTATCATTTTCTGGTTTTGGGTCATTGCTTATGGTTGTAGATGATTTCAGGCTCCGAACAACATGGAGCTTCTGGGAGCGCGAAGTGCGTTATTAAGGTAAAAACCAACTGTTTGGTTTGGCCATTGTATGACTGTTTTCTGGCATGTATGCAAGCTAATTTATTGACTTGTGACAATGGTGAGCAGGCCACAGGTGGTGGGGCATTCAAGTACGCAGATCTCTTTAAAGAAAAGCTTGGGATTTCTCTTGACAAGGCAGATGAAATGGACTGTCTTGTGGCCGGAGCAAATTTTCTGCTCAAGGTGGGATCCTAATACCACTTACATAGATTGGTATGTTCAATTTGGTGCGTTTCTTAAGTCCTGTCATGTGAGCCATAGAATGTGTGGGTTGGGAATTGGGATGAGCACTAGCAAGCTCAAAACGAGAGGAAATTCTCTCTGTTTTCTTTCAGAAGGAAGATCAAAGTGAATGAGTCTTGAAATGTGGAACTTGCAAAATTCAGCTTCTGTTTATACAGATATTTCTTATTGTTTAGCACTACAGAAATATAGGGATGAACAAAACCACAGACAACTTCATTGGAAGTTTTCTTTGCTTGTCTGCAAAATTCAGCTTCTAGTTATAGAGATATTTCTGCACAAGATAACCTCAAGTATTGTTGCTCAGTACTCTATGCGAGTAACTTTATTGCAAATTTTCTGTCTTGTTTGCTTTCTTGCCTGAAAATAGCTTTGCCATTTTGATTGTTATTTAAGTAGGCAGTTCACCCCGAAGCATTCACATACATGGGTGGTCAGAAAGAATTTGTGAAGATTGACCATGATGATCTATATCCCTATCTGCTTGTCAATATTGGTTCTGGTGTCAGTATGATCAAGGTATTCTCATCAAAGCCAATGCTTTATTTACTGTAGGAGTTTAATATGTTTAACCTTTTTAAGGCTTGACATTGTCCTATGCATTGCGCTTGGATAGGTAGATGGACCTGGTAAGTTTGAGCGAGTAAGTGGAACCAATGTTGGTGGTGGCACCTTTTGGGGTTTGGGGAAGCTTTTAACAAAGTGCAAGAAGTACGTTGTCTTTTGCTTATGTACAGAGCTATTGATATTCTTGCTATATGACCTTCACTTAATAGCCAAAGCTGCAATTGCGTCTCAGTTTTGACGAGTTGCTGGAGTTAAGTCATCGGGGAAATAATAGAGTGATAGACATGCTTGTCGGGGACATCTATGGTGGAATGGACTATACAAAGGTATGCATATTCATGATAGACAGGTCCTTCTTTTGACTTAGGATGTTGAATACGTTCTGGTTGTATTTCTGTATGCCAAATTAAAAGGGTTCCTAAATTTAAACAACGATGAGGGTATCCTAGTTTCCATTAGCTTTCATCTCACGGTACTTAATTGTGATGTAATTTCTCTGATGATTACAGATTGGTCTTGTATCAACAGCCATTGCTTCTAGCTTTGGCAAAGCAATTTCTGATAATAAGGAGCTGGAAGATTACAAACCTGAAGATATTTCTCGGTCCCTCTTGAGAATGATTTCAAATAATATTGGACAGGTAAACCATAGGGAAAGAAACATCTGTCACTTGCAATGAATCAAATTTCTTAAACTATTTGATTCTGTCATAACCTTTTCCAGAAGATTGAAACTATTTTTGTTAACATGCCGATCATATTGTTTCAATTTTTATCTTCTCTCCAGATCTCATACTTGAATGCACTGAGATTTGGGCTCAAGCGAATATTTTTTGCTGGATTTTTCATTCGGGGCCATGCTTACACCATGGACACGATTGCTGTTGCCGTTCATTTCTGGTAAGCCTGAATTTAATGTCCTTTTTCATGCGTCAGAATTGATTCATACTGAGAATTGAAGTATAAATTATGTCAAAAGAATCTTCAAAATGTAAATTTGACGGTTGTGTCACATTCTGTGCCTGATTTAGCTTTTTACTCATCCATCTTTCCTCGTGGTTTTGGGGTTAAAATTTCGTTCATTTGATCCTTATTTGCAGGTCTAAAGGTGAAGCAAAAGCAATGTTCTTAAAACACGAAGGATTTCTTGGAGCATTGGGTTCATTCATGAGCTATGAAAAGCATGGTTTTGAGGACTTGAAGGTCCATCAGTCGGTGCAACAATCCCCAGTGGGTGCATCCCTCGGAGGTGATAAGAGTCATGATCCACCAAATGGGGACTTGAACGAAAACCAAAGTATAGACTGCAGCGTCTACCTGTCATAATAATTTGCGCTGGCTTCTCCCCCGGGGCTTGGATGTTAGAATCTAAAGGCAATTCTTGGTTGCCTGTCTGCATTCTGTGGAGTTCAAAGGCTTGAAACTTCCGTAGCGTATGTAACATTGTCGATAAAATACTAGGACATGTATTCAAAACTAAAAAGAGAAAATTTCAGATGGGGAAGGAGGAAAACTTTATAGTAGCACATAATGTAACTTCACTTGTTCGATTTTGAATTGTGATCATCCGTCTAGGTTTTGTATCTTGTCAAAAAACTGTAACCGCGCATCGTTGTGCAACAAAATGATTTCTCGACTGTTATTACAGTTTTGCTTTTTGTATTTAGCTTTCAAACTTCTATTGGCTTCTATTAAGGGCCTATTTCCACATTGTTTTTGAAATGGCTAAGCCCCAGTTTGGGGTTGAGGTGATTTTAAAAAAAGCTGCTATGAAAAAAAGCTGGGAGAGAGTTTGGTGTTTAGTAAACATTCAGCTTCAGCTTTTTTTCACAGTTTTGGATAAAAAAAGCCAAAAACAAGAAGCTGCAAAACCCAGCTTTGAAAAACCGGCTTTTTTCACATCTGTTTTACATAAAAGTTTACCAAACACTATAATACTGTTTTTTTTCTTTCAAAAGCACTTTTACAAAAAAGTTTACCAAACACTCTGCTGCTTTATTTCACAGCTGCTTATTCTCATAGCACAACAGAAGCAGCTTTTTTTCAAAGCACAGCAATACCAAACCAGCCCTAAAACCGCTTCCAAATATCCAAAATGCTAAAAGCGCTTTTTGGGGCACAATGACCACAAAAACATAATGTTTAGAGCAAATTATAGCATCTTCTTTCAATGTCATTACAACATTAACTTAACTTACAAGGCAGACACAGCAAACAGTTTGTGACGGGCAATCAGAATGTACAACATACATGGGGATTGAATCATCCTCGATCTCATCCTCCACCCTCGTCGAAAGGGAGAGGAATTGATACACAGCGCAAAGGCCACTACACTCGGCGGATTATTGACGGTATTACATATCAATTTCCATCATAACGAATAGGGAGCAGTGCTGGCATTAATTACTAACTCAACAGAATTCGATCATTTGACAGGCGGTAGCCTCCGATGGCATTGCTTTGCGTTCCTCCTGTGCAAGGCCCATCTTTCTTTGATGTCAGATACATTATCAACGTGACTGAGTACTTCCCCGTCCCGAGACATTTCAATCTCTTTATTAGACTCTTCAGGATTTAATTCTCCTCGTAATCTGGTAGCTTCCGCAAGCATGTCGGTTATCAGCATCTCAGTAGTCTTGCTGGTGATTCCCCGTAGGTACCAAGAAATAGGTGGGGGTGGAACTATAGATGGCTGGATCAGTTGCTCCAAGCTCAACTTTGAACCGATCCTTCCTTTGCCTCCTGTGCAAGAATTATAATCTGCCCATGTCTTGGGTTTGAACGGAAAGCAGGTCTTTTCATCAACAAAAAGAGGTTCCATTCTCCAGCAGCCTTCAAATTTCTCCATAAACCCTGTTTTGACTTGCTTGAACTTCATCTGGAAAATGGCATATTTAGAAATTAGAAATCTAATTTTACCATGACATCGCAGAACATATTTCTAAACTAATTTTTTATTATATGATTTGCCGATAAAATAAAGCATACTGGAGATTCTAAATATGTGATGGGTTAACAAAGAACAAGTGGAAAAGAAACAAAAAAAAAACAAACAAGTTCTTATGTTACGGTGCAACAAGAAGAAGATCGAGTCTTACCGAGTGATCTTTTCTGTTTTGATCTACTAAAACATGAACCGCAAATGTCCCTGACCACCAAAGAAACTTCCATATAGCAGCTTGCTCCAGTTCAACGACCTGCCTATGACCTTCATCAACCAAAACATTTCTGGATATCACTTCCTGAGACAGATTAACTTTTCGAATTAAGAAATACAAAAAGTAAACGCACTACACATCAAAAAGTTAAAAAGGATTGGTTCCCAGGCCTCTTCAGTTTCCAAAGAGAGCTGTTGCCAGTTGAATCTGAAAGGAAAGTCGATAGAATAATATCACTTGCCTTAATATTTTTGAAAACCCTCTTATTATCAGGGTCAGTTACAATATTATATACCGCATCCGGGGGCAACCCAACATCAACGCTTACACTGAGGTTGCAAAGAGAACCTTTTGGTACGCTGACCTGCAGAGAGTAAGCATATTATGTGACTTAAGGTCAGTAGTTATCGAGAGAAGCCACAAACTCTTGAGATATTCCTTCCAAAGAGAATGTGCTTCCGGCCTAGAATTTCTCACTTAACTAACATATGCTGCGCGAAGGTCTCCATGTTCAAGGTATGGAAACATGATGCATTTATGCACGAATACTTAGTACATAGGGGACCAAGACTATACATGTAAGAACTAGACTAAAAGGGCGACCCCCAGCCAACAGGCTTCCTGCTTTGTAAGGGTGGGGAAACGTCTATTGTACGCAACCTTACCCTTGCTTTCATTACTTTTCAGTCACAAAGGAGCAACCTTTCCGTTGGCGCAACGCCAAGGCTCCCCCTCACATGCAAGAACTTGACTGATGTGAAATTATCCTTTCCAAAGAACTTCACAAATATGGTTTAAGAAATGGAATCCATCTTCTTTCTATTGGCATCTATTACCAATATGGCATACTACAAGTTTAGAACAGGAGAAAAACGGAATTCTCACCTTCATATCTGGTGGTTGATCAACCCAAGAAGGATTTTCTCTCCATGCTTGCAACTGCTTCTCCAAGTCAACCTCCAAAGACGCAGCCTTTTTCGGTAGACAGCTCACCGTTTTCACTCCGTCATCCTTTACCAGTCTCTTTAGCTGCGACTGTCACGAGGAGGGTGTCAAATCCATAACGCCGCAAGCAAATCACAAGCTTTTAGTGAAATGACTGACCTTTACACAATTTTGTAGCTTCTGAGGAACCTGCAACAACGCTTTGGAAAACGCCAGATGAAAGGCCTTGAGCTTGAGCTGCCCATTTCTCTCGTTCTTGCCAACGTTTACGTTTGTCGTGGTCACCTCTGTCTCACCCATCGAAACAACAACCGTTTACAGCAAATTCAAGACCTTTACTTTCCACATCAAGAAAAAACAAAACCCATCTCAAATTTCAGAGATATCACTCAAACATTAACGGAATAATTAGAGAATTCCCCATCTCAAATTTCAGAAAACCCCATAGTTGTGGAAATTAACAGAACCAACCCAGCAAACAAAGCTCAAAGATTAAGCAGGAAGTAGAATAAATGGGTTAACTTACAGTGGTTA
Source organism: Heteromeles arbutifolia (assembly GCA_024362995.1). Taxonomy (NCBI): domain Eukaryota; kingdom Viridiplantae; phylum Streptophyta; class Magnoliopsida; order Rosales; family Rosaceae; genus Heteromeles; species Heteromeles arbutifolia. The sequence goes on from JANCRC010000006.1 coordinate 31,812,732, forward strand.
AAGAGAAGATGTAACCGGAATAATATTCATTGCAGTGTCGAATTCATGAAGCTGATCCAAGAATCGGGTTTTTTATGGTTCAAATACCTTTTTACCTTCACCGCTTTTGTTAATTTTGTGGTTTGAACCTTTTCCATTTATTTCGATCCGCACGAATAAAAATTTAAAAAATGTGTAAGAGATAAAAAGTGTGCAAATGACACTAGTGTTGAATTTCTAAACAGACTAATGATACGAAGGTTAAATTTGTAGACTAAATTCTATTTACATTAAGGAGAGAAGGGGGTTTAGCTTCATAATTGCTAGAAATAATGTGGTTCAAATTCTTCTTTGGCAAGAATCAAACATAAGACTTCTTACTTACAGGTGAAGAAGAATACTATTAGATCTTAATACTAAGTGACAGTTGGTTGGTTTATTACTTAAACGTTGATAAACATGCTCATTTCTATTGGGGTTAATTTGTAAATATTGTCTCCAAATTTTTTCAAAATGCTCATTTTTAATGGAAACACATAATTTAATAATTTAATTTGTAAATTTTGTTTCCATTTTTTTTTTCTTTTTTAATGTGGCATATTTTAATATTATTATTTGGATTGTCAGTTTCATGTCGGTAAACAAGTGATCCGCCAGCCTTTGTATGAAATTAAAAAAATTAAAAAACATATGAGTTCAAAATTAGACGAAAACTTAAGGGTGCATAATGTAATTTATCTTTTTTTAAAGATGATATCTTAAAAAATATATACAACAGAAAACACATTCATAATAAAATGGATTTCACATGAATAAAAGTTTCTCACAACAATTTTATTTATGAGACAATCTTCAGGCAAATAAAAAGTTCTCATTGGATAACAATTTTACATCCCTTAATTAAGCTCTTAAAGCATCTTCCATCATGCAATTAGCATAAGACACACAAAAAGTTCTCATTGGAATTCAAATGCCTTCTCAAACTTTACGGCACACATCGCCGTCACAAATATAATCCTCGGTTGCCTTGGAAGGGTCATCCTTTGCCGTGGGAGGGTCATCCTTTGTTCCTCCATTGTTGCCCAAAGCACATCTTGGGTGGAGATCGAAGTCGCAGTCTTTGCAGTAAAAGGACCAACCACTTCCCGGCTCCCTACACCAGCAAACATAGTCGTGGTGGAGCACACGCGTGAGCTCGTGTTCAGCATGGAGTATACTCTTCACTTTCTCAGGCCACCCCTTTGCTTCTTCCTCCAGCTTTTCCTCCAATTGCTTCAAATGCTCTTCGGTGAATGGATAAGCATCGGCTCCATGCGCCTGTATGAGCTGCCGGGCTTGTGTGCTGAGTGTCTGGCCGCTGGGGCTAATGGCTACCAATGCAGGAATTGCTTGGATTTTGAATTTGCGCTGCAGGAGGGCCTTCCTTGGATCGCCTAATGGGATGGCTAACCAAGGCATGGTCTCAAAGAATTCTTTGAAGGAATGATGATCGCGATCGCTTGAGAGGAAGATTATTTCGATTGCATTGTCCTTTGCCTTGATCTGATTGTATGCTTTTATAAGCTTAGGCATGAATGCACGACATGGACGGCACCAATGAGCTGAGAAATAGAGCAGAATGTGCTTCCCAGCAAGCTCAGACACGGGTACCTAATCAAACACAGAACAGAAACTTTAGGCATGCAACTAAAAACCCTCCGACTAATGACGATAAACAAACATTTGAAATTTAATTGATTTCATAGAACATTAGGAAAGGAACCAGCAAGAAATTTGTACCCTGGAACCGTTCTTTTCAACCACAAAGTCTCTGCCCCCAGCAACCAAAAGTGACTGTACAGTCTGTTCTTCGAGTTTCAACTCAGCAAGCACAGCAATCTTCTCTGCTGTAAACGGATAGGCTTCAGCGCCATACTCTTCAATGAGTTCAGCCGCATTGGAGTGTAAGGTCTTCCCATCTTGCCCAATTATAACTAGTCTAGGTAAGCTCTCAAGCGCAAAGTAGCGAGCAAGTTTTTCACAGTTCTTGTCCTTAAACGGCAATGCCAACCATGACACTTGAAATCCTGCTTTGAAGTGTTCCTCTTCAAGGTCTAGAGATATCAATACAATCTCAAAGTTCTCTCCTTTCTCCTTCAGTTTCTCATGGAACTTCACAAGTGCCTGATTAAATTCTTTGCATGGCTTGTGAGTATAAAGCGAGAAATACAACCCAACAATCTTTCCTTCAAGCTCGGACACAGAAACCTGTCAATACATTTTTTCGGTATTCATGATCATGAACTATCTCAATCATATAAAATCAATAGCAATCCAACATTATAGAAGTGCTAGCAATGTAGCATCCAAGGGAAAAAGTTGTACCTTATTCCCATCCTTCAAAATCAAATAATCCCGGGAGTTAGAGACCAAAAGAGAACTCAAGGACTGATTCTCCTTCGCCGCGGCTTCCTGCTCAATCAAGAAATTCATCTTCTCCGCAGTAAACGGATAACCATCCACGCCGTGGTCCATCACAATTTTAGCTCCATCATCAGTAGAAACCTTCCCATTGGCATCAATAATGACAAGATGGGGAATCCCCCTGACTTTGAAGAACTCCTTGAGGCGTTTCCGGGTCTCCAAATCCGAAAAGGGAATCGAAAGCCAAGGCATTTTAGAGAAGTATCCATTGAACGATTCCTCATCTCTATCAGAAGAGATGAACACAACTTCAAAGTCGCCTTTGGCAGCCAACTCCTGGTGAACCTCCACCAAGTTTGGGGTGAACCGGCGGCAGGGGCCGCACCACGAGGCGGAGAAATACAACCCCACAATCTTTCCGGTAAAACTACTGATCTCAACCTACGTATTCATCAAAAAATCACCATTTTACCCAGAAATAAAAAATCAGCCATCTCAATCTTTCCTATCATAAATGCCAAAGCCAACATTTTGAAATAGAACTAGGCAATTCCCGAGCATTTAATCAACTGGGTTTCAATTATAATTACATTTAGATTAACATTTTAATACTTCACGAACGAAATAAAAATAGTTTCCTGCGATCTTAATGAACATAAAGTCGGAAACTTTGATGAGAAAATATAATGGTTATACTTTTACCTGGTCGCCGTTGTTGCGGAGGAGGAAGTTTCTGTCGGCGGAGGCGAGGAGAGAAAGGAGGTCGTGAGTGACGCCGTGTTCGTCGCCGTTAGCCATGCTTCCTGAGTCTCTCTATCTCTGCGTGCTGCAATTGGAAAGTTTGGTGGTGAGAGTTTGCGACTTTTTTGAGGATGGTCGAGGGCACAAGTTACCACTGAGAATATAATAATAAAGACACGCAATAAACGAGCTGGCAGGCTAAGTTTGAGCTTCAGTTGGACGCTTTTTTTTGTTATTATCCCTAAATGTAAATCCCATGAGGTAATAGTTTTTTATTTAAAATTAGTTGTTATTGTTGAATTTTTTACACACTCATAAACAATTGAAAATACATGATCATAGCTCTAAGACGGTATGAAAAATGAATGGATAAAATAGAAGATTTATATTTGTGAAAATCAAATTTAATGACTATAATACTTGTCACAGGGTAATGTTAGAGAGATTTAAATTTGTAAACTAAATGACATAAAGTCGATAATTGGATTATTACTTAAGTGTTGATTAACCTACTTATTTTTTATTGGTGACACGTCATTTAATTTACAAATTTAGTCTACCTAGCATTACTCCTTGTAAAATGCTTGTATGTGTAAATCATTTAAATGCAAGTTTTTTTTTTTTGTTGGAATATATACATTGTGGGACTCGCTACAATATTTGGATGTATTTAAATAATACAATGAACATCCGATCATCATAGAATATGTATTTAATACAATCACCATTTGACCGTAGAAGAATCGAAATGATATAAAATACATGTAAGTATTGCAGCCAATTCGTATGTAATGTAGCATCAACAAAAGGATAATGCATGCGTACTCACTAGTGAATACTTACCTTTTAATTTTGTCCAATAATATTTAGCACATATTTTATTGTTTCAAAAAATAATGAATATGTTATTAATTATTTTTGTTTTAAAAAATAAAGAACGCCGTGACATTTTCATTGAATTAAATTAGAAAGCGATTACACAGCGTATTCACGAGTGACTACCTAAGCATTATCCACAAAGAACTCAGGCTCGTTTAGAAAGTGGTTTTAAATGATCGAAAATGTTTTTAGAGAAAATGTTATTGGATTCCTTTTAAATGATTGAAAGTGCTTCTAGAAAAAATGTTATTGAGTTCCATTAGCATTAATTATGTATTTTTTTCAGAAAGTACTTCCAGTACTTTTCCATGATTAACTTATATTTTTACTAATAAAAATATTTTTGATCATTTATAAGTATTTTCCAAACAAGCTTGGGTCATGAAAAGAGAACGGAGACGAGTTTGGGTCAAAACCTCCTTATCCGTAGTGTTCCCTGTAGTAAGTAGCATTTTTGGTGTTGATGGAGGTGGGTGGGGGCCTCATTTATGGAATTTATGGACCAAAAAAAGAAAAGGTGAGAGAGATGTGGTAGGGTCCTGCTATATCTTAAATTTACTTTTACTTATCACACATTTTAAAAATATTTTATCATTGAATACTTAATTTTTTACGTCGTATTCGAAAGTTTAACATAATTTATTATCGATAAATCAAATAAATTAAAGAAAATTAATGATAAATAGTTAAAATTAACTAGAAGTGTAAACTGTAAAAAATAAATGTATAAATAACACTTTTCATATTTTTCTGCTAACTAAAGCACAAAAAATAAAAAATAAAAGAAAAAAAAACTAGAAACGAAATAATTAGCGTCAAATTCTTAGTTTATCAACCCATCTTACAAAAATAGTTATAATATTGCACCATCTGAAGCGACATCAACATAACAGGTCACTACTTTAAACTGAAAACACATTTCTTAGCTTGTCATGAAACGCTAAATGCAGTTTCAAGCCTTATATGACACACACATTACACATACATACTTATTAAGCTGTTGTACAAACTCATCCTTGTTTGGATTCCTCTCCTTCCTGTTTGCCATCATTTTCGGTCTTTTTCTCTCCCTCGAACGCGCACTTCGGGTGGAGATCGAAATCACACTCCTTACAGTAGAATGACCACACCGCTCCCAGTTTTCTGCACCCATTGCACACAAAAACTGCGCGCTTCGAGAGCACAAGCTCGTGCTTCTCATGGAGTGCACTCTTCAACTTCTCAGGCCACCCCTTTGCCATCTCCTCAGATTCCGCTTCAAGCTCCTTCAGTTGCTCTTCGGTGAAAGGATAAGCTTTGGCCCCATGAGCCGTTATGTGATTCCTTGCTTCTCTTGTGACGGTTTGGCCAGTAGGACCGATTGCTACGAGCATGGGGATGCCCTGGACCTTGAATTTGCGACTCAAGAACGCTTTCCTTGAGTCACCAAAGGGAAGAGCACGCCATGGCATTGTAGCGAAAAACTCATCAAAAGAGGCTTGGTCTCTGTCACTTGAGATGAAAATGACTTCAAATGCATCGTCCTTGGCCTTAATCTCGTGGTAGGCTTCAACGAGTGTTGGCAGAAAGGCGCGGCATGGAGGGCACCAGTGAGCTGAGAAATAAAGGAGGATGTTCTTCCCCACTAGATCTGCCACAGGGATCTGAATGCAGAAATAATAGTTGTTATTCACTTACTACCACAAAAAACACACAGATGCACACGCACGTACAAGTTATTTACACAAGAATATCACAGTAGAAACCACAAAAGCGGGGAACCTATGTCTTACCTCAGTTCCATCTTTTCCAATGACAAAATTTCGATCCCCGGAAATCAAAATTGACTCCAGGGTTTGAGCTTTCTCCTCTGCCTTTTCTATCTCAACGAGCTCTGCAAACTTCTCCGCAGTGAACGGATAACCATTGGCGCCGTAGTCCCTTACAATCTTAGTTCCATCATCAACAGAAACCTTCCCATTGGCATCAATAATGACAAGATTGGGAATCCCCCTGACTTTGAAGAACTCCTTGAGGCGTTTCCGGGTCTCCAAATCCGAAAAGGGAATCGAAAGCCATGGCATTTTAGAGAAGTATCCAGTGAACGATTCCTCATCTCTATCAGAAGAGATGAACACAACTTCAAAGTCGCCTTTGGCCGCCAATTCCTGGTGAACCTCCACCAAGTCTGGGGTGAATCGGCGGCACGGGCCGCACCACGTGGCGGAGAAATACAACCCCACAATCTTTCCGGTCAAACTACTGATCTCAACCTACATATTCATAAAAAAATCACCATTTTACCCAGAAATAAAAAACCAGCCATCTCAATCAGTCTTTCTTATCATAAATGCCAAAGTCAACATCTTGAGATGGAACTAGGCAGTTCCCGAGCATTTAATCACCTGGGTTTCTATTATAATTACACATAGATTAACATTTTAATACTTTACGAACAAAATACAAATAGTTTCCTGCGATCTTAGTGAACATACCGTCGGAAACTTTGATGAGAAAATATAATGGTTTTAGTGTTACCTGGTCGCCGTTGTTGCGGAGGAGGAAGTTTCTGTCGGCGGAGGAGAGGAGAGAAAGGAGGTCGTGAGTGACGCCGTGTTCGTCGCCGTTAGCCATGCTTACTGAGTCTCTCTATCTCTGGGTGCTGCAATTGGAAAGTTTGGTAAATTCAAGTTTGGTGGTGAGAGTTTGCGACCTTTTAGAGGATCGTCGAGGGCACAAGTAACCACTGAGAATATACGAGCTGGCCGGCTAAGTTGAATGCTTTCTTTTGTTATTATCCCTAAATGTAATTCCGACGACAAATATACGAGGTGGCCGGCTAAGTTCGAGTTTCAGTTGGATGCTTCTTTTTGTTATCATCCCTAAATGTAAATCCCACGAGATTATAGTTTTTTATTTAAAAATAGTAGCTCTTGTTGAATTTATGAAAGCAGAAGATTGTAGCACTGAGCGGTAAGAAAAATGAAGGGATGAAAATAGAAGATTTAATAATTGTGAAAATTAAATATAACAACTATAACAGTTGTATTTATAAATCATGTAAATGCAAGTTTTTTATTTTTGAAATACATATGTTGTGGGAATGGCTGCAATACTTGGATGTATTTAATATAATCAACATCTAACGATCATATATCATTCATGCGAGTATATGTACTTAATACAACCATTGTTTGACCGTCGAAGACTCGAAAGGATGATTATATTAATACATGTAAGTATTGTAGCCAATTCGTATTAGGAGTGGTGGTTAGGTTCCATTCGATTTGGTTTTTTGCCGAAACCAAAAACCAAAATGAATTTACTATTCAGTTCAGTTTTCCTTCGGTTTTTTTTTGGGTTCGGTTTTAGTTCAATTTGGGTTCGGTTTGGTTCAGTTTTTGTTTTTTTTTTTTAATTGAAAAATATTATTATTTTCTAAATTATTTTGTTTAATGAGTTGCAATTAGGGGTTTCTAATGATGGTGGGGAAAGAACAGGGAGATTAAGCCCTTTTTGTTGAAAGTTGGGGTAGCCTTTGTTGTATCTCTCTTTTCTCGTCTCAAAACCAGAAACACCAAGCCTTCCTTGCCTGCCTCCACCACGCTTTATGTGCCCTACGGTTTGTCTTCAAACCTTAGCAGAGTTTTCAATAGCACTTGAGAGAAAAAGAAAAAAAAGGGAAGAAAGAAAGAGGAGAAATTAGGCTTTCAACATATTTGGGCTTAAAATTAGGCGAACAGTTTACTTGAAATTGCACAAGCAAAATAAACATCCAACATAAATAAATAAAATTAATATATATTTAATTTGGTTCGGTTATGTTTCTGAATCATTGAAATCGAAACCGAAACTGAACCAAAAGATTTTGGTTCGATTTTTTTGGCTTCGATTCGGCGTTTGGTTCGGTTCATTTTTTTTTTAATTTGGTTTATTTTTTCGGTTTCGATTCGGTGTTCGGTTTGGTTTTTTTTACTTTTCGGTTTTTAAAACCCACCCCTAATTCGTACGTAGTGTAGCATCAACAAAAGAATAATACTTGGATACATACTAGTACTCATCTTTTGATTTTGTCCAACAATATTTAACACATTTTATTATTTTAAAAAATAATGAACATGTTGCTAGTGATGTGACAGCCCGTCCCGAAAAATGTTTCTCGATGGTGTGAAAGGACGAAATTGCCCATGGACGTTGGGTTTTATTGTAGAGTGGTGTGGTTTAAACTTAAGGTTGTGGACTAATTATATTAAGTTCTAATTGTTTGGAACCGATTAAGACTTACATTTTCCGATTTTCTGCCATTGTCCGTACAACCGTACGGACCATCTTCGATCGCCATCATCCAGCCACAAATCGAGTTCGTGGAGACCATATTCAAGCTCCTTGCAACCTTAGGAACCTAGTCGTACCCTTGGTTGGTCGCGAAAGCTTTGAAAACCCGAGAACCCGAAATCCCATATTTGAGGTACTGTTCATGTGATCGTGAAGTTTTCAGGGAGTTGTAAGGTCATAAGAAGCTTTAAAACGTCTTCACGAAGCTCGAGGAAGAAAAACGAAGTGTTTTGGACGTCGGGAAGTTGAGTTTGGCGAGTTTCAATTTTGGCCGGATTATCGAGGTTTCTCCGGCAAAATCCCGTGGATTTCAAGGCTTGAAAGTGGTAAGGTTTTGTTCTACTCGTTGTGAGCTTCATTTTGGTACAAATTTCGTGGATTTTGGTTGAGAAATGGCTGAGGTATGAAGGTTTGAAGTTTTCTGCAGTTTCCGGCTATCGCAGCGGCGACGGCGACCGGCGAGGCTCGTCGTCAGGTTAGTTTTAACGAAATTTGTTAGTTTTGACGGAATATATCTAACGCCGTTAGCTGTTACCGTCAGTGTGCCAAGCAAGTGGCTGTGCCTTGGCGCGTGGGGCGCATGAGGGGTCAGAAAATTATTTTAAAAATATGGGGATGATCCTGAGGTTGAGTAGGTCACTGTGGTATATTCATATACCCAATTTAAGCAAGAAGTTATTAGCTAGTTTTGTTTATGTGCTATTAAATAACGTTTATATAGTTATTTCTCATATAAGCGAGACCTATCCGGAGGATGAGCGTAGCCAAGCTAGGCTCGGGGGCTACGACCCTTCGACATACCTGTGAGTGGGCTTTTGTTTTCCGTATACCTATATAATGAGTATTTTTCCCAGAAATACGTTTTAAGCAATTTTATGAAATGAATTGTCATGCCAAATATGTTTATGCTATATGTATGCATTGTGATATATATTTATATACACTCAGGTAAGTTCAGGTAAGCTATGTGTTACCTTATGTTGATTATTGAGATGCATTGTTAGCTCATAAACCTGCACCCCGGTGTTAGTGCTCCCGCCAGAGTTAGGGCCTAGCCTTCACGTGATCGTTCACCTCCTGCACCACACGCTCATCTTGGATCCAAGTTAGGTGCACAGCCTGTCGTATAGACCACTTTCAGTGGGTTCGACTTGTAGGTGACCCGCGATCATTCGCACAGCCTTCACGTGATCGTAGCACTTGAGCGTAATTATTTATTATACACCCAGCCTGTCGTATAGACCACTATAAGTGGGTTCAACTTGCGTGCAGGCATGATCTATGAGCTAGAGTTCAGTTGATGAGATAATTGCAGTTATCATCGCTTTTAGATTACTTACCTGGATAATTGATTATGTGGCATGGCATATTCATGATTTGAATGCGTATTTTGATGATGAATTCTGTTGAGATTTAGTATATGTATATACTATTTTCTGGGAAAATTATACAGGTTTTATGGCGAGGAGTTAGAAGTTTGATAATGAAATAGTTTTGGAAAAGCTTTGTTTTTGCCCACTCACGCTTTTTGTTTTGCGCCCCTCCGAGTATTAGGTAGCATTTGTGGGTGGCTCACGAGGTTTCCGGCGGAAGTTCTGACAGACCATCACTCATGTAGGACTACCTTCGGGTGTTATTTAATTAGTAATTCCTATGATTGACTGCACTTAGGCTATTATTGCTTTGATTATGTATTCACACTTATTCTCACACTAGTATTTACCTTAACTAGTGATTCGGTTTCTATTCATTCGTAAATTCTATATTATATTGCTTCCGCACTGTGCACATGATTACGTCATTCTCACGTGATGGCCAGCATGCCTCGATTTTGGTCGGGGTGTGTCAAGTGGTCATTTACCACAATGGTGAAAATGTGTTTAGCCATTGCATCAATGTGGGATTAAACCCCTTCGATGGCTAATCTAATATCTAATATAATAAAATCTATCGTTTAACAAAATAATAATAATAATAATGAACATGTTATTAATTTTTTTTAGGTTTTTTAAAATAAAGAACGCATGATATTTTCTAATTGAATTAAATTAGAAAGTGAACTCGGTTGGAAAATATTTTTAAATGAGTGAAAACGTTTTTAGAGAATATGTTATTTGAATTCCAAAACATCAGTTACGTGCTTCTTACAGAAAGCATTGTCAATGTTTTTTCATGATTAACTTACGTTTGGATATCCTATTTGTTAGCGGATTAGTGGCATGAAAAAAAGGGTAAAGAGAAGGGAGATGAGTTTGGGTCAAACCTCCTTATCCGTAGTGTCTTCTGGTAGCATTTTTGGTTTTGATGGAGGTGGGAGGAGCTCATTTGTGGAATTTATGACCGAAAAACAAAAGATGGGAGAGAAATGGCAGACAACGCTATTCATGAATAAAAACTAACAAGATATATAAAAAGTACCAATATACGCTTAAGTAGCACTTTGCATATCGATATTTAATTTATTAAAAAGTACTAAAAGCAAAATAATTATCTTCGAGTTCTTAATTTGTCAAGATATATAAAAAGTACCAATATACGCTTAAGTAGTATGCTAAGCACTTTGCATATCGATATTTAATTCATTAAAAAGTACTAAAAGCAAAATAATTATCGTCGAGTTCTTAATTTGTCACTCTCATCTTATAATAATAATTATAATATTACACCATCTGAAACGACATTAACATAACAAGTCACTACTTGCTAGATGCAGTTTCAAGTCTTATTATCACACACACATTACAGAGTCATGATACATACTTCTTAAGCTTTTGTACAAACATCACCATCACAAACCCATCCTTCTTTGGATTCCTCTTCTTCCTGCTTGGCACCATTTTCGGTCTTTTTATCACCCTCCAACGCGCACTTGGGGTGGAGATCGAAATCACACTCCTTACAGTAGAATGACCACACCTCTCCCGGGTTTTCGCACCCATCACACACAAAAGCTCTACGCTTCGAGAGCACAAGCTCGTGCTTCTCATGGAGTGCACTCTTCAACTTCTCAGGCCACCCCTTTGCCATCTCCTCTAATTCCGCTTCAATCTCCTTCACTCGCTCTTCGGTGAAAGGATAAGCATTTGCCCCATGACGCATGATGAGATTTCTTGCTTCTTTTGTCACGGTTTGGCCAGTTGGACCGATTGCTATGAGCATGGGGATGCCCTGGACCTTGAATTTGCGACTCAAGAACGCTTTTCTTGAGTCACCAAAGGGAAGAGCAAGCCATGGCATTGTGGCGAAATATTCATCATATGCGTTTTGGTCTCTGTCACTGGAGATGAAAATGACTTCAAATGCATCGTCCTTGGCCTTAATCTCATGGTAGGCTTCAACAAGTTTTGGCGTAAAGGCACGGCATGGGGGGCACCAGTGAGCTGAGAAGTAAAGGAGAATGTTCTTCCCCACTAGATCTGTCACAGGGATCTGAATACAGAAATAATAGTTGTTATTCACTTATTGCCACAGAAAAAACACAGATGCACACGCACATCCAAGTTACATGCCCTGAAAGAAGCCATCTTTGGGCATTTGTCCTGACATTACACAAAAGAATCACAGTATAAACCATAAAACGGGAACCTATATCTTACCTGAGTTCCATCTTTTCCAATGACAAAATTTCGATCCCCGGAAATCAAAATTGACTCCAGGGTTTGAGCTTTCTCCTTTGCCTTTTCTATCTCAACGAGCTCTGCAAACTTCTCTGGTGTGAAGGGGTAAGCCAGACTCCCATGCTCGTCAATGGCATCAACAATGTTCTCACTAAGTGTTTTACCATCTGCCCCAATAATAACCACTGTGGGCAAGGTTGAGAGCTCAAAGTACCGAGCCAACTTCTTTACACTTTTGTCCCCGTTGGGTAAAGAAAACCAAGGCATTTTCTCAAAATATTGCTTGAATGATTCTTCATCATCATCAAGTGGCACCAACACAATCTCGAAGTTCTCTCCATTTGCTTTTAGCTTCTCATGAGCCTCCACAAGTTTTGGAGTAAATTCTACGCACGCACCGTACGAAAACAATGAGAAATAGAGACCCACAATCTTCCCTTCTAGTTCAGAAACGGGCACCTTGATTTATGCACACATCAATAACAAAATTCAGATTGTGCAGCCGTGTTACAATTCATGCAGAATTCACAAAATACGATACTAGCAAGTCAGTTTCATAAACAAGTAGCAGCACTGAAACTTACCTTCTGTCCATCATTTGAAATTACAAAGTCGCGCGAGCGGGTGACCAGGATAGTTTTCAACGACTGTTCCCTTCTGTCAGCTTCTTCTTGATCTTTCAGCTCTTTCAACTTTTCCAGCGTAAAAGGGTACGCATCAGCTCCGTACTCCTGAATAATCCCAACCCCACGGTCACTCAAAACTTTACCATCTTCGCCAAGGATAACAAGATGGGGTATCCCTCTAACTTTGAACAACTCATCCACGCGATTGCGTGCCTCTGAATCAGAGAACGGGATTGAAAGCCATGGCATCTTCGCGAAGTACCCTTTGAATGACTCATCGTCTTCATCAGCGGATATAAATACAATCTCAAAATCACCTTTTGGAGAGAGTTCATTGTAGGCCTCAACTAAAGCTGGGGTGAATCGTTTGCACGGACCGCACCATGTTGCAGAAAAATACAGCCCAAGCTTTTTCCCCTTCAAGCTCTCAACCTTAATCTGCAAATCCAAAACTAGACATATGATTCCTCTCTTATATCCTCCCATCACCAATATAACGATCGAAACTAACCCCTCTACACCTCTAAATTTTGTTTTCCAGATAGTTCAGTGAGCCTTTGAAATTAGTCTCTCTAAACCAACCATTATTCAAGTTAATACATGGTACCGAAAAAATCAAAATTCAAGGACAGTAGTTACATCATAATCCAAACCGTTTATTTTCATAATCATCATTTAAATATCATCCCTGTTCGAAATTAATCAAATTAAAGACTATTTAGTAAAACAATATGTATCAAATAGTTGGACGGGTTGAGGAACTCAAGGCCTGTTTGCTATCTTTCCCGAAAACAACTAAAAAGAATTCATCTTAAATCAGTTTTTCTTAAAATTCAAGAATTTGTTTTGATATGGAAAACCGAAACCATAACTTCAGTTCGCACAAACAAATGCTGAGTTCAGTAAACCCCAGAAATAAAAATTCAACCCAACAAAGTCCAAGGGGTGTATTCAATTGAGAATTTGAGAGACTTTTATGGATTTTTATGGAGTTTAATTGATTTGTAGATATTCCATATAAAATTTTGATTCAATTTCCTCGAAATCTCTTGGAAAGAGATTTGTAGATGCTTAAAATACAATACAAAATCTCTTCATTTCCTTCTAATTCCTCAACTTTCTCCGATTCTTTAAAATCAATTTCTACTCGAATACACCTGGACTTCTAAGGATTTTAATAAACTATCTGAAAATTCTAATCGAACACCCCTTGAATTTCAGAGAAATTAAAATCTCTTAAAATCTCAATTGAATACACCCCTAAGACCTTGCAAAGTACCAAATCAACGAACCCCAGACTGAATCTACTTCAAAGCACCGCTAAGAAATTCACAGGATAAACAAAAAGAGGTGAAATTTTACCTGATCACCATTGTTACGGACAAGAAAGTCCCTCTCGGAAGACGAAAGAAGCGAGACAAAGTCGTGGGGTTCGGCGCCGACCAGCTCGGCAGCTTCAACTTCGCCGTCCGACATTTTTTATCTTTCGGATGTTCCTAGACTAGACGAGACGAGGTCGGGATTTCGAACTTAGAATTCACCGGAGGCTGTGTGAATTGTGAGAGTGAGTAGTGTGAGGGGAAACTCATGGTGGGGTGTATTTATATTGCAAAGTTTTTTGTCTTTAGCGGTAGGGAGAGGGACTCTAGAATTCTCTCTTGCATAGGTTCCGCGTACGAGCTGCGTTGGATTGGATGCATCAGCATCGTGTCAGCGTAACCCCACTCAATTCTCGACAAATTTTTAATTGTAACGAGATACAAGTGGTACATTACGTGTTTTAATAGAAGTGGTGAAAAATTTTATTTTTTAAGTTTTAACTTTTTAGCACACATATCACACCATTTGTATAAGGACACATAATATATCGTTCTGTATACCAATCACATTGAAAAATATTTCTCAAATCTCAATACAAATTTAATAAATCTCAATACAAATTTAATATTTACTTTTATCGCCGTTTAGTACTACGGCGAATGATATTCTTATTTACTTTGCCTTTATTCTTTTTTTTTTTTAATAAAGAAAGAAAAATGCTTGACTGGCCAACAATTAGCAGCCAAAGTGGTTTTTTAGTTCGACACCTGTCCCATTCTTATTTTTTAGGTATTATTTAGTTTGATGAGCAGTCATGTTGTCTTTTTAACTGAAACTGCTGCTAATTGTTCAGCAATCAAGCATTGTTCTTGAAAAAAACGAGAAGATAATTATACGAAACTCACTTAAACTATTGAGTGAGAAATTTAAACGTGAAAACAATATAAATTAAAAAGATGAAGTACAATGATTTAATGAACTTGGTTAAACTCAAAATTATTTTTTGGTACAAACGAAATTGTAAACTAATCCAAAAGGTAAAAGAGATTAAACCTATAATGTTGTGAGTTTGGGAAGAAAAGTCAGACAATCCACCACTAATCAAAATTTGTAATTTTATGTTGGGTAAATTACACTTTCATACCTCAAGTTTGAACTCTATTTCAATTCCTTACAACATTTTTAAAACATTTCACTTTCATACCTTAAGTACTATTTTATTCAAAATAATACCTCTGTTACATTTTCCATCCATTGATCCGTTAAATACTAACGTGGCTGCCAAATGTCTGCCACGTGGCAAATAAATTTTTTTTAAAAAAAAAACTGAATTTTTACAAAAAAAAAAAAGAAAGGGTAAATTACACTTTCATACCTCAGGTTTGGGCTTTATTTCAATTCCTTACAACATCTTTAAAACATTTCACTTTCTTACCTTAAGTACTATTTTATTTCAAAATAATACCTCTGTTACATTTTTCATCCATTGATCCGTTAAATGCTGACGTGGCTGCCACATATATGCCACGTGGTTGCCAAATGTCTGTCACATGGCAAATAAAATAATTTTTTAATTTTTTTAAAAAACCTGAATTTTCTCAACAAAAAAAAAAATTTGAAACCCACATTTGCAAGAAGAAGAAGAGGGAGGAAGAAAGAAAAAAAAAATGTCCCTCCCCCACCCCACATCTGCAACAAGAAGAAGAAGAAGAGGAGGGAGGAAGAAAGAAAGAAAAAAACCCCAAAATCCCACCCGAGCCACCCCTACCAAAAATCCCCCATCACCCACCCCCAAAAATCCCACCCGAGATTAGGTGGATCTACCACAAAACCAGTCCAAAAATCATCTTAAACTCAAACTATTTTCAAAACTTACCCACACTGAAAATCACCAGATCGCTGAGGGAGGAGGGTCGCCGGGGGGGGGGGGGGGGGGGGGGGGGAGACGGAGAAGGGTCGCCGGGCAAGGGGGAAAGGCTTTTCTTCTTCTTCCTGCATATGTGGGTCGCTTCTTTCTTCTTTCTTCTTCTTCTTCTTCTTCTCCTTATTCTTCTTCTTCTTCTTCTTCTTCTCCTTATTCTTCTTCTTCTTCTTCTTCTCCTTCTTCTTCTTCTTCTCATTCTTCTTCTCCTTCTTCTTCTTCTTCTCCTTCTTCTTCTTCTTCTTCTTCTTCTTCTTCTTCTTCTTAAAACTTACCCACACTGAAAATCACCAGATCGCTGAGGGATGAGGGTCGCCGGGGGGGGGGGGGGGGGGGTGTGCGGGGGGAGACGGGAGAAGGGTCGCCGGGCAAGGGGGAAGGGTTTTTCTTCTTCTTCCTGCATATGTGGGTCGCTTCTTTCTTCTTCTTCTTCTTCTTCTTAAAACTTACCCACACTGAAAATCACCAGATCGCTGAGGGAGGAAGGTCGCAGGGGGGAGAGACGGGAGAAGGGTCGCCGGGCAAGGGGGAATGGCTTTTCTTCTTCTTCCTGCATATGTGGGTCGCTTCTTTCTTCTTCTTCTTATTCTTCTTCTTCTTCTTCTTCTTCTTCTTCTTCTTCTTCTTCTTCTTCTTCTTCTCCTCCTTCTTCTTCTTCTTCTCCTTCTTCTTCTTCTTCTTCTTCTCCTTCTTCTTCTTCTTCTCCTTCTCCTTCTTCTTCTTCTTCTTTTCTCCTTCTTCTTTTCTCCTTCTTCTTCTTCTCTCCTTCTTCTTCTTCTCATTCTCTTTCTTCTTCTTCTTCTTCTTCTTCTTCTTCTTCTTCTCCTCCTCCTCCTCCTCCTCCTCCTCCTTATGTGGGTCGCTGGGGGGAGGGACAATTTTTTTTTGTGGCAGCCACGTTAGCATTTAATGGATCAATGGATGAAAAATGTAATGGATGTATTATTTTGAAATAAAATAATACTTAAGGTATGAAAGTGAAATGTTTTAAAGATGTTGTAAGGAATTGAAATAAAGCCCAAACCTGAGGTATGAAAGTGTAATTTACCTTTTTTTTTTGTTTGTAAAAATTCAGGTTTTTTTTTAAAATATTTAAAAAATATTTTTTTTTTACCACGTGGCAGACATTTGGCAGCCACGTGGCATATATGTGGCAGCCACGTCAACATTTAACGAATCAATGGATGGAAAATGTAACGGAGGTATTATTTTGAAATAAAATAGTACTTAAGGTATGAAAGTGAAATGTTTTAAAGATGTTGTAAGGAATTGAAATAAAGCCCAAACCTGAGGTATAAAAGTGTAATTTACCCTTTTATGTTTTCTATTGGATTTATGCAAAGTAGAGAGAAAGACATGTTCAAATTTCTTTACACGTCTCTTTTTCTCTCTCTGTGGCTTAAATTTAGGAATCAGGATCCTCGCCGGATCCATTCCCTAGGGATCCCACAATCCTATCCGTTCATCGTATATCGTGCGGTCAAAAATTATTTAAAATTTAAAATTCAAATATAAATAGTACCTAACGAAAACTGACCGCACGATATAAAATGAACGAACAGGATTGCGGAATCCCTAGGATTCCTAGGGAAAGATCTGGCGAGAATCCTGATTCTAAATTTAGGCCACAAAAGTTAAGTTATTATATACAAAAAAATTGTCTTCTCTCCTCGATGAGAGTTCTTTCACTCTGGCCTGAGAGTGTTTTCTCACTGTTTGTGAGTCTTTTGATTTTGGGCTTTTCCGGTGGCACCGACCCTGGCTTCGACCGGGGTTGGTTACCGTGCTTTTTCTTTTCTCCTCCTTCTCCTCTCCCTGCCTCTATTGCTATTGCTCCCCAATTTTCTCTCTGGCCTTCCCCGGTTCTTTACTCCTGCAGGTAACCCTCTTCTCTGTTCACCCTTGATCCGCTCGCCAGCCAAGTTTATTTGGGAGATTGTGTGTATAGCTTTGGTGTCTTCACCGGCTCGGGTGGTTCCACCACCACTACTTTCTCCGCTTTGTTTGGCGGTTCCGAGTTGTTCCTTGGTTCCGACAGTGTTGTTCATGGGCTTTCACGAACTTCCTTCCGTTAATCGGCTCCGCTCACTTGGTTGCCGATTATTCCTACAAAAACTATGTGGCTGTGCTCTGGTGGGTTGGAGGTGGCATATATAGAGGCGCTACTGGATGGCGGCTGGGCATTGGCTGAAGGACTTGTTTCCGAGGAGGACGATGGTTGTGGAAGCTTCTAGCGGAAGCTGTTGGTTTCTGGGCCTTGCTGGGCCTTTTTTCTGTTTTGGTTTTGTTTAAGGCCTGTTTTTTATTGTATCTTTGTTTTGTGTTGGCCTTTTGTTGTAGTTGTGTTTGGTTGGAATATAGTTCTCCTTTGACCCAAAAAAAAAAAAAAAAAAAAGTTAAGTTATTATTTTGTGTTATAAAAGTGGATGTCGCATCCATAACCAATAGATGTTGAATTTTGTGCTGCCAGCCTTGTGTAGCATGTGCTATTTTCACAATCATTAACCTTAGCAGAGAAGTATACGCGTTTTTCTATATAAAAGCCTGTTAGCTCCCAAATATATCCTATAGAAAAACCACAATCTATTATTTCTATTGCCCTTGTGATTTCAATTTGATAATGAGAGAGATTACTGTTAATACCTCAATGATGTAGACATACTTACCGAACTTCGTAAATATTGTGTCTTATTTACTTTATATTCCGCTACACACATATCGTCTATTTCACAACACATTGTTTATTTAAAGCACAATTGCAATCTTCGTACTTAAATTTCCAAGTGTGAACATTGGAAAAAACCAGAGTGTACCTGGACCACAACATCATCAACATTGACTGGATGGAATCATTGACCTTTTCAGGTCGTCAAGCGTAAATTTAAGGCACATTTGCAATCTTCGTACTTAAGTTTCCAAGTGTGAACATTGGAAAAAAAACAGAGTGTACCCGGACCACAACATCATCAACATTCACTTGATGGAATCATTGACCTTTTCAGGTCGTCAAGCGTAAAATTAAAATGAATTTTAACGAAAAGTTTTAGGTATTGTTCACTTTAATGAAAAATTATATTTTTACATTAAAAATCAATCATGGTACTATTCACTTTACCATTTATTTTGTCATTTTCGTTAAAACTTAAAGTTTTCAAATTATTTTAATTAGTTTTCTTAAAATTAAAACCCGTGCTCTTTATAGGCTTTGGCCCGTTTTGATTGTTGACAACAGCCCAATCTGGCATACTTCAACGACGGACAACACAAACCCACAAAGCCCGCCTCTCTCCATGTCGAATTTGTACCTCGTGATGGACTAACTAGTATTTGGTTTGTTGGTAGTTGTCTGCGTTTAGTTGGATAAGGTATCAGATTCGACTTTCGTAAATGAAATATGTATTTTGTGGTGAGTTTGATATCTAGTTGTGACTAGCCGTTACAGCGATGTAATTTTATTGTAGTACTGTAGGTGCATTACATTGCATAATTTTAGTTGAAATTAAGGTCATAAGCCTTGAGACCATCAGGCCCAAAAATCCCGAAATGCCTCTCAAATTCTTCCCCATACTTCTCATTCTCATCAAACAAATCAAACAAGAAAACCTCCACTCCAACCCCCGGCCTCCTCGGCGTCCCAACCCCTTCCACCGCCCGTCTCACCACCTCCGCATTGTACGCCCTCGAATTCTCCACACTAGCGGCCTCCCCTCCGCCGGTCGGCCACCCCGTCTCCGAAACCACCACGGGAACTCCAACAACTCCCTCCCTCTCCATCGCGCTCACAAAAGCATCCACACTCGCGTCGAAAAGATTACTATACACCAACTCGCCGTCGTTAACCACCTCACCGGTGGCTCGAAACAACGCGTATTCAAGAGAGACGTAGTTCTTGTTGCGTAGGTAGCTAAAGTAGGGGTAGCAGTTGACCGTGAAGGGAGAGTTCGTGTCGCTGAGGAAGCGGAGGAGGGGGAGGAGAGAGGGTTGGACGGAGGGGTCGAAGGAGGCTGAGGAGGGAGGGTATGAGGCGGACAGAACGGAGGCGGCTTGTGGGGAAGAGAGCTTGATGGAATTGTCAAGGCCTAGGGTTTGGAGGGCTTGATGAAGATTGAGAATGGCGGTAAGGACGTGGGGAGTGTAGTAAGGGTCTTTAAGGAAAATCTCGTTGCCAACGGCGATGCAACGGATTTGGTTTGCGGGGATGTGAGCGAGGATGTTTGATTGGAGCCAGTCAAGGGTGGTGGCGACGGAGGAGGAGGCGAGGGTGGGGAGGAGTTCGTTGGGGGCGCCGATGGTGAGGTGGATTGTTGGGGTGGCGGAGAAGGAGCTGAGGGTGGCGGGGTCGGTGTTGAAAAGGCGGACGGATGAGATTCCGTTGTCTTGGAGGATTTCGGGGACGGTGGAGGGTGGCGGGAGATTGTTGGCTACTCGGCCGTAGCAGATTCCGATTGGTTCTGCTGCTGCTGAACCTACGAATGTGATTACAAAAATCAGTTTATTGAAACTTAATTTAGTTATTTAGTGCATGCCTTGCCATGCATAAATTCATGCAACTATATATATTTGTATCAAAATTAGATTGACGTTTATAACTCAGTTTATTAAGAGTATTTTCTCCTTACACTCGATATCCCAATTCGTTTCTTACCTCCCTAATAGTATCAACGAAATTAATAGACCAAAGAGAATGAAAAGGAATTTTACCTAATGAGTGTGAGAGAAGATAGAGAAGGATGAGGAGATGATTATGATCAAATTTCTTTGGCATTTTAGTTAATTTGAAGAATTGAGCCCAATCAAGCTGATATGCTGAATTAGTACTTAATTGCTTGATGAAATTTATTTTAATTAAATTGGGATGACTGTGAAAAGAGCCAGCTATAAGTACAAGCTATGATTTGTTTCGGTTAATTATGTTGTTTTGATTTTGGTTCAAAGTAGTTTGTGCTTTCGTTTTGGGCTTTCTAGTTTAAGACCATGTTTTGGTCATGATTTTGTTGGTTTCACCTACTAAATTACAGTTTCTCATCTTCTTATTGAAGGATTAAAAAAAAAAATTTATACGACAACTGACTTACATCATTGATGAGACACTCTCATAAAGAATGAGATTATGTGCATTAGCGACTGCACTTACTTAAGCTAAATTAAAACTACATACAAAAAAACTCAAAAATAACATAATCAATCACGTAATTGAGCTATTTCTATGTGTGGTCCCACTTTAACCTTGAGTGTTTGGATAAACACACTTTTTGACCAGCCAGTGCCCATTGAAATTAAGAAAAACTAATGAAAAAGATATGAAAATTTTGAATTTTAATGATAAGGGCAAAATAAAGAGTAAAATGAATAGTACCAGGTTTGACTTTTTAGTGTAAAAATGTGATTTTTCGTTAAAACTCCCATAAAATTAGGATTGACTAGAGTCACACATTTGAGCTGATATTTTGACATTCAAACCATACCAGGGCTTATTATAGTTGTTAGAACTTAGGAAGTGTTAGGGGTAGACATTCCTTTTCCACCAACACTACCCGCATGGATTTTGGATAGGTAAAATATGGCCAACAAACAAAATGCATGTCTCCATGTTCATGTCAATGCTCACGAACAAAAATGTTACTTTTATCACATATTCGTGTCATCATTTATACCATATGAAGATGAGATCTACATTTTTTGGTAAGTCCTACCACTATTAGAGCAATAATACAAATATATAGTAAGTATAACGTTAACTCATCCCACAAAACATTGAGGATGGCTGAGCCCTCTACATGGTAGGTTTAAGGAAAGGGTCGAGGTAGGGATTAGACCGTTAATGACATATATTTTCAAATTTCGGACGGGCGGATCACACTTCAGCTAACTCTATTTCCCCCTATGTTACTATAGTACTACATTATATATTAACTGATGAACGTCGTGACAAAATAAAAATAAGAAATTATTATTAAGACTTCAAAAATCTAATTGTGTACTTTTCAAACGAATATAATAATTCTCAATTAATGAGACATATAATGTGTATACACTCTTAGGTTTTCTCTAATCATAATAAAAAGAAAACCTAAATCCAAGCTGAACCCACGTAGCAGAATCGTTCCTTTATAAAAAAAAGGGAATAAAGATGGCAATGAGTGAGCACTGAGTAAAATGCTTCATGATATTTTAAATTATAAAGGCTGGCACTAAAGGCACCAATTTTTAAAATACCATTTCATTTATTTTTTGTATAGTCTCACTTTGATACTTATTTATTCACAACAAATAACAAATTTTCAAACAAGTTGATGTCTTTACAATTATTGTGTTCTAATTTGCACCCTACAGAATTTTTGGATGAACATTTTTTTCTTTTTGAGAAATGCTAAGGAGATTATTTCAAAGTGAAATTCTTTATAGACTCTCTGCCACCTTACTGTTGAACGTTAACTCTCGTATCAATATTGTAAAATGTTTGCAAAAAAATTAGGTGACAGATAATCCTTGAAGTCATTTTTCAGAGTCTCTTTAGCATTTATCTTCTTTTTTTTGTCAAATATTTTTAGATGAACATATTAAAACAATCATATATAAGTGCAATAACAGTTTGGAAAGATGTACCCAGATCAAGGGCTGAGATGGATATGTGCTGAATTGATTCCAATCATATGCTCAATTATGCGATCCCCTAGCAAACAAATGCTACTTTTATTTCTCAAGGGGGCCTTCTGAGAAACACTAATGCACTGTCCAAACTCCAAAGGTTCCAAAATCTTGCTTTCTCTCCATACAAAGCAATCTCTTGCAGCTCCTTCCACAGTAAAGAGAACAACCGGGAATATCTCTACTTGTCTCTTTATTAAAGAAAGTTAATTTCCTACTTTTTAAACACAAATACCAAACAATTGAACTCCGGTGTTAAAGTAATGGTATTTAATCACATAAAACTCATCACATTATTGACTATAATGCATGGACACGAAAATAGGATATGGCACGACACGAAAATACATCAAATTAACAAGAAGAATTATTGTATAACCACAAGAGAATATGATACAACACTATACGGAAATACGAGATGATACCATCGTGTCCATGTATAGTAGGCTGACACGCTCTCATATTATGTTGATTTTAATATTAATATTCGCATGGCCCAATCTCACAGGCAACCATATTAATGTTCTTGCTTGATCCATGGGGAACCCAATTCTCTCCCTTTGTCTGCACTCAAAGAACAAAGACCTGCAGAGACTTCAACACTAATGAATCCCTAAATCCCATATCCTATGTATTATCCAATCCAATCCTATTCTATCCATACCATCATCATGTCCTCCTTGCAGCCCCAGCAGCAGCAGCAGCCTCAGCAGCAGCAGCAGCCTGTTGGCCCTGTTCTTGTTTACCCTAACAATGTCGATAAACAGCCTTCATCTTCCCACCATTCAAACGGCTCATTTGGGACTGTTTTCATCGTGCTGGCCGTTATAATTGTCATCTCCGCCATCGCTTGCTTTCTCGGAAGGCTCTGCAACCGCCGCCTCAACAGCTCGAGACCCCATAGGCAACCGCAGCATAACTTTCGTCCCAAGAAAGAAGCTGGCCCTGCTGATGGCGGTGGTGGAGGTCATCACATGGAGTTTGGCAGGGCTCCAAGCTTTCGAGCAGGGCCGAAAGTAGCAGACGTCGAATTCGAATTTGATAGGAAAAACCCGAATGGGAATAGCAGCAGCAGAGGAGAGGGCAGAGGATACATGAATCATCATCACAACAAACCACATCATAACGGAAATGGTGAAATGGATCATCACATGAAGGGTGAAATGAACCAGCATCCTGGTGGCGACGGCGAGCATCACGTTGGAATGGGAGATCCCAGAGCCAGTGGTTGAAATGATGATCAGATTAGTAACTTCTTGTAGATGGATTGGCTTTCCTTTCCAAATTAATCTTCCTGTTTTCTATGTTCTTCTCTGTTATTCTATTTCCTTTTTATTTTCTTTTATTTCCTTTTTATGTTAAAAGGTTTGTGGCATATTATGGACTAGTGTATAAATTTATGGCATGGCATGATCTTCAATTACAGAAGGCCAAAACCTTGATCAATGATCTCCACTCTTTGCATAGAAGAAAAAGAAAATAACTTCTCTCATGAAAATGAAAGTGAAAAACCTTGATCGTTACATGCATTAGTAATATCACGTGACTGTTGTACTAAACAATGCAATGGGCTCATTCTAAAGTGAGGGAGTTGTTTAAAACAGGGACCAGAAGGTAAGTGTATCAAACCAATTATTCAATGTCATGTGAGAAATTTAAAATACGCGGTGTCTTGTTACTAATTTATAATGCCACAGTTACATCCCCAAAATTGTAGGTAAGTCTTTCTCCATTTTCGGATTTCCGCCCAAACAGAATGGAACCAACCACCGGCCATGCCCCGATCAATTATATTGATGACAAATTCACCAACCAGCAACAACAGTTCATAAGAAGATTTTTTTTTACGGAATAATTAAAATGATTTACAGTAGACAAATTCAGGGACAATTCCTATTAATTTTCATTGTCATTGATCAAAATGAAAAGTTATATTAATCTCAACAATGATCATTTTGTCTTAAAAACCTTGAATAGATTCACTGCAAAAATACCCAATCTGTCATGGAACTTGGGCTTAGGCTGAAGTGATGTGTATGTATAAGACAACAAGTAGGCTGTCATCATGTATCTGGGCCTTAAGCCCAGGCCCAGTAAGAGGCCCAATTATACGATTGGCTTCCTCTGTGCACAACTGCCTCAAACCGAAGTACTGTCGAGGAATTATCAGAGAATTGTAACCGTCCGGCTAATGACAGACAACGTATACTGAGATGATATGTACCTTCTAGCTAATATTCTTTTTCTTAAATTTTGTTTTTATCCTCCACCACCAATTACATTTGGTTTTCTTTCAATATTTCCACCTCAAAATATTGCATTACCACACTTCTTACACGAATTTTAGTGACTTTGACGTTTTCGTTTTTTCGTTATGCACTCTATCTTCGTTTTTGTCTGTTTATTTTCTTTTACTTTATTCAATCTAGGGCTTAAAAAGAAAGCTGAGCGCACGGGAGAAAGGAAAGTGCAAAAATTGTAATGCTACGTGTACCGAACCCAATTAACCATACATACACGAGAAGGTAAATGTATCAAACCAGAAGGTAAATGTATCAAACCAATTATTCAATGTCATGTGAGAAATTCAAAATACGCGGTGTCTTGTTACTAATTTATAATGCCACAGTTACATCCCGAAAATTGTAGGTAAGTCTTTCTCCATTTTCGGATTTCCGCCCAAACAAAATGGAACCAACCACCGGCCATGCCCCGATCAATTATATTGATGACAAATTCACCAACCAGCAACAACAGTTCATAAGAAGATTTTTTTTTACGGAATAATTAAAATGATTTACAGTAGATAAATTCAGGGACAATTCCTATTAATTTTCATTGTCATGGACCAAAATGAAAAGTTATATTAATCTCAACAATGATCATTTTGTCTTAAAAACATTGAATAGATTCACTGCAAAAAAACCCAATCTTTCATGGAACTTGGGCTTAGGCTGAAGTTATGCGTATGTATAAGACAACAAGTAGGCCGTCATCATGTATCTGGGCCTTAAGCCCAGGCCCAGTAAGAGGCCCAATTATATGATTGGCTTCCTCTGTACACAACTGCCTCAAACCGAAGTACTGTCGAGGAATTATCAGAGAATTGTAACCGTACGGCTAATGACAGACAACGTATACTGAGATGATATGTACCTTGTAGCTAATATTCTTTTCCCTAAATTTTGTTTTTATCCTCCACCACCAATTACATTTGGTTTTCTTTCAATATTTCCACCTCAAAATATTGCATTACCACACTTCTTACACGAATTTTAGTGACTTTGACGTTTTCGTTTTTTCGTTATGCACTCTATCTTCGTTTTTGTCTGTTTATTTTCTTTTACTTTATTCAATCTAGGGCTTAAAAAGAAAGCTGAGCGCACGGGAGAAAGGAAAGTGCAAAAATTGTAATGCTACGTGTACCGAACCCAATTAACCATACATACACGAGAGATGAGCCCACATATTTTTCACGCAAGAAATTATTGTTTTGTAAAAATTATGACTTTAGACCCGACGTTTATACCCAAGTTCCATTTTGCATTTATGTATTATTTTTAGACAATGCAATGTCCCAAAATACGTTTGAGGGAATTCGAACTTAAGTGAAGGGGACAAACACAACCAATTAATCTAATTGACATAAACTCATTCATTTCGACTGTCACGACTCAAGATTAGATTTTTTTTGTTTATTAAAAGGGTTATTCCAAGCTAATAAAACTCCATGTTTTGCGAACGACAAATAAAAACGTCTATTGTACGTAATCTTACCTTACTTTACAAAAATGTTGTTTGTTAACCATTTCGATTCTTCTTACCCAAGAAAGAAACACTTTAGTATTTTTTTACCTGTTGCAGTTAAGGGTAGCTTTCGTTTCCATTGGGATGGTTTGAACCATTCGGTGGTCGTTTTTGGTACACTGGCTTTAGTCAGTCAAAACTGTCCCTTCCTCTCTCTCTCTGCAGGTAGTACAGATTCTCATTGTCACAGATTTGCCCCTCTGATCAAAACGATTCACTCCCAGGGTCCCCATTCCAAAAGCAGAGAGAAGTTTGTTAGCCTTGTCGTGTACCATGTGCCCCAAAATTCATTGGCGTGGACTCACCACTCCAACCCATTAGTCACAGTAAACCGTCGCAAAAACAAGGAGAAAGAAAATCAATGAGATTGATAGGTTTGGAGGGAGCAATGGAGAGGCTTCGACCCCTCGTAGAAGCCAAGCAATGGGACTACTGTGTCGTCTGGAAACTCGGCGACGACCCCTCCAGGTAATATTACCAGAAACCCACGTCCAATCTTTTATTTTTATTTTTTTCGTAAAAGGTTTGAATTTGTACTTTTTATGTGCTTATTGAAAATTTGCAGATTTATTGAGCTGATGGGTTGCTGCTGCGGCGGCGGGTACGACGGCGGTACTGTCAAAGTGGAAGAAGGAGAGAGCGATGAGAGTCGGGTTTGCAGAGATGCGTTTCTGAAGCACTCGATCAGGACTAAGGCTTGTGAGGCGCTTGCTCAGCTTCCTTGTTCCATGCCACTGTATTCTGGGTAAGCTTTCAGCTCTCTTTGTTTTGGGTTGCGTTTTATGTGTTTGTGTTTTTGCTTATGAGAGATTGAACGCAGGATTCATACAGAGGTGGTGATATCGATGCAACCCAGGTGGCTCTGTGGGCATCCCAATGCCTCGGCTTCAAATCCTTCTCAATCTCACGTGGGTACCCCACAAGTCTCTCGCTTTTTACTTTTCTCATTACTTTTTCTCGGCAACCAAACAGTACGTAGGCTTTGTGTTTTAAAATATGGGTTTTCGAGGTTGGTCACAATCATTCAAATAGTTGCATTGTTTTCAGTGAAAACAGAGAAAACCCCCAGCTCCAGGCTTCTGAAAGTGCCTCTATAAAATGTTTACTTAAAAATGACCTTTTCATTTTCTGTTTCGTTTCCAAATTTTCCCGGAAACCAAACAGCTCATTAGATGTTTTCCTACACTGAGTGGGAGTTGGACATTCTTCTTAACATGGAATAATCTTACTTTTGACAGGATTCAACTGGAACCCGAGTATTGATACCGATGCTTAGTGGCCTTATTGAGCTCTTCTCCACAAAGAATGTACGATTTTAATTCCTGTCTTTTCTAATTGTATTCAGACTGCGGTATACATTTCCTCCAACTTGAATAACGTACATTTCGCTTTTCAGATTCCGGAAAATCGAAAGATGGTAGAGTTGTTTATGGCTTCATTTAATGTTTCTGTAAAACAAGAAGTCATATCTGCACATGATTATGCCAGTGTGAGCCTCAATGCTAGTGAACCACAAAGGGTGCTACCTTCTTTGAGTTTTGCAAGCTTCATTCCTAGGCCACACGTTTTCCCCTCGGTTTCCCCATCACCCTCCTGCCCTGAGGGATCATCCAGCGGTTCAAACCCTTCAAGTCATCAACATCCATTGCTGTCTTCGCACTCTAAAAAGCCCAAGTGCGGCGACAACTTGTTCCAGCAACCAGCAGGCATTGCTTCAGGCAGTGGCAGTGTGGAAGAAGAACATAATGCAAAGGTTAACAGGAAACAAAGCGGGCACTACCGATCCAAGAATCTCATAGCTGAGAGAAATAGGAGGACAAAGATCAAAGACGGGCTCTTTGCTCTGCGTTCTCTAGTCCCGAAAATAACCAAGGTTGAGACCCTCTTATCAATGAAATACTTTTTCTTTGCTTTTTATTTATCTTTTGGTCTTATCATCCGTCCGTTGAATTATTGTAGATGAATACAGCTGCTATTATAGGAGATGCTATTGAATATATAGAAGAGTTGCAGAAGGAGGAGAAAGGACTTCAAGACGAGCTCAGGGAACTTGACGAAGAGGAGGACCTTAACAAGACCAAAGCGGATATGAAAGTTTTGGCCTCGGATGAGAGAAAAGAAGGCAGACTTTGCTTGACTTCTGCAGAGCACAACAAGAGTTCCTCCAGTTTTGTCCGAAAAAGTCCAACCGTTGTACGCATAGCTTTTAATTTATCATCACACCTACTTGAGCTTTCACATCCAACTTACACACTAGATATGTTTCAGTTCATTTATGTCCTGCCTTTTCTTAGGTGCAAGTGGAAGTGAACCAGGTTGGAAAAAGAGATTGCTTGATTAAGCTGTTCTCTGAGCAGAACCGAGGCGGGTTTGCAAGGTTGATGGAGAATATGGATTCCTTAGGACTTCAAGTTGTTGATGCCAATGTCACCACATTTGACGGAAATGTCCTAAATATTCTCAAGGTTGAGGTAAGATTCCGATAAAGAAAATTCATCTTGTATTTGAACCTTTCATAAGAAATCATGTCTTATCGAGTGAGTAAGAACAATTAATTTTGCTCATTTTTCTTACATACACATTGCATTGTTGTGTTCATCCACAGGCAAACAAAGACATTCAGGCAAAGAAATTGAGAGAGAGTTTAATCCAGCTAACAAGGGGGACAAATCAGACTGTTCATAAAGGGATAATCTGATCGATTATCGTTTATTTCGGAAAATCAAAGGTTTCATCCAAGAACATCTAAACAGCTCCTTTAGCCATGTCAAAGTATGGAAGATTATTCTTCTTTCATTTATCGTCGGAAGTATGGAAGTTTTGGAGGCTAACATAACAGGTTTTTCCATTTCATCTCTTCATATATGAGCAAACTCATTCTTCAAGGACCTTTAAAAATAGATTACTGGGTCTAATGAAGTACAAGTACAGTAAAATATTCTGCTAATGATTGCATCGTCGATTAATCAATGCTAAATTCATATGATTGATACACTCCGAGATCCCAAAAGTGTGTAAATACAAAAATTAGGCACATTTAATTGAAATTTTATTGCTCTACCTCTAGTATCAATACAGATTCTTCATATTAATGACTAAAAGAAGTACCTTGAGGAAACTTTACAAGCTCTTCCCTGCTGGTAATGCGTCGAGGGAACGACCTTCATCAAGGAAAAATGGAGAAGAAAAAAAAACAAGCCGCAGCTTAATTTACACTAATATGTCAGATTTGGTCAATAAATTTAACGAATGTGGTCTACTGTCTCCCTGTTTCTTCTCTCTCTCTCAAACTCTCTGTGTGGAGTACCATGAGTTAACAATGTCAAGATGATGAGTGTGTGGACATTCAGAAATCAATTCACAATGATTTCGCCCCTCTTTCTATTTAGAACCGTCTGCCTTGATTTCCACTGATTATCTGCTCACCACCACGCGTGGTAAAAGCTCGAGTATCTGATTCATCACTTGAAGGATCCTGGCGAGTCCATAAACTTTGGGGTCCTGATACCTCTCTGGAAGTGAACTCTGCACTGGATATCTCTGAGCTGCCTCCGCTTCCTAATGCCATCCTTCTGAATCTATTAATGTCTTCATTGTACTGGCCAGAGTCATATGCAGTACTCTGCCCAACCTTCACTCCGTTCGTTAGATCAGATAATTCGCCTTCACAGTCCAATGCTCTTACCACCTGAAAAATAAATCATCCAGTAAGTCTCTAGTGGTGACAATAAGTCCAATACGCAAATAGTTATACCCCAATAAATTGTCATCATTGTTCTGTTTATTAGTATTCACCTGCGCCATTCGTGGTCGTTTTAGAGCAGAATGACGCACGCAAGCAGCAGCAGCCTCGATCATTCTGAACATTTCACCCTCCACATAATGTTTCTCAAGCCGAGGATCTACTAATTCACTCAAATCTCCAGTTTCAAGGGCTTGAATAAGAAGTGGACGAGCCTGTGAAATTTTAGACAGAAATTTATTGAATGTGAAAACAAAGTGGATTGCTAAATCAGTGACGAGCTGCATTTTGACATGTTTGCAAAGCGAAAGGTGTTCATACCCATTCAACCAAACTCTCATCCCCTAAAGGTCGAGTTGGATCAACAGGTTTCCGCCCAGTTACAAGCTCTAGAAGTACAACTCCGAACGAATATACATCTGATCTGTCTGTCAATTTGCCACTATTTGCATACTCAGGTGCCATGTACCTGAAACCAAATCGAACATAAGTTCCAAGGCTGTAATTTAAGTGTCACAGATAAGCAATGCGGTCATCAGGCAATAGTTCCCGAGTTTACAAGGTCTGTTTTACCCGAATGTTCCCATGACCCGAGTGGATACGTGAGTATTCATGTCGTTTGTAAGTTTGGCAAGCCCAAAGTCTGCAACCTGTGCTTGAAGAAATTCAAGAGTTAGAAACTAGAGGCTCACTGTCAAAAAAACAAAATCAGTACAACATGAAATAAACAGGTGTAGACATGCCTGTGCTTCAAAGGCATCATCCAGCAGAATGTTTGCCGATTTAATGTCTCTGTGAATGATTTTTGGATGGCCTTCAAACATATCGTACAAGGAAAATGGACAAAGTGAGATAATTTGGACAGAAAGCGCTGACAATAGCCACTGAGGGAGTGGGAAAAAGACCTACAAGCGGCTAATGAGGTGCGTAAAAGATGCATACCCGTGGTTAATAGCGTCATTAGCCACTGATACGTCTTTTACCCACTCCATTATGTACCGCTAATGTCAGTGACTATTATCGGATCTAATAACACAAAGTCACAAAGATGTATATAGGTACGTACAGTCTTCGTGTAAATACGCCAAGCCTTTTGCAGACCCCAAAGCAATCTTGAGTCTCTTGGTCCATTCCAACACCGGCATTCCGGCACCTGAAAGTAGATAACTAATCAACATTTTGAAGTACCATAACAAGTAGTTGAATATATGAGAAATAAAACTAAGAACATCAAAAGATGAGGCTAATTAGATAAAATCACCTACCATGCAAATGGTGCTCAAGAGTTTTATTGGGAACAAATTCATAGATAAGCAATCTTTGCTGTTCAGAGATGCAGTATCCCACCAGAGAGAGCAAGTAACGATGATGCACGCGACTAATAATCTCAACTTCAGCCCTAAATTCCTTCTCTCCCTGCCCGCTACCAGCCTTGAGCTGCTTGACTGCCACAACTCTTCCGTCCGGCATCCAACCCTTGTACACGCATCCGAAACCACCCTCACCGAGAACGTTTTGACGTGAAAATCCATTCGTTATCTCCATCAACTCTTCGTAGGTGAAATGAACCTTGTTAGCAGCAATGAGACCGGAATCTCCAGAACTCTGCGGGGAAGGTCCGGGCGGTCCACTCGAATAGAAGCTTTCTGTTGGACCAGAAGCTGCAGAACTCTGTTGCTGCGCATGATAATATGCACCTGCATCACATACAAAGCATAATTATTGAGCACATTCTACGTACACTTTATATTATCCTTATGTTAGACCACCACTAGAAGAAAAACTGAGTATACCTAGTGCGGTATTAGCCAGTACAAAATAATATTATCTTTATAATGTCATTACAGAATAGGGTGTATAAATGCCTTATATTCACCTCATCTGTGAAACTAATAGCAGTGACTATTATTCGTTTTTCTCTTGATGGATCCCAAAAAACTAAGTCGTTAGGAAATGAGTCAACCATGTATACAATTAACGGACAATCTTTACCTGGAGTTGTTAAGTTCGTGCCAGGGGGACCGGGGGTGGGAGGCATGTAATTTGGGGGGTATGGTTGGGCCTGCTTCTTTCTCTTCCTTACAAACACAACAATGAGGGCTACCAAGGCAATGAGGAAAACTCCAGCTAACGTCAAGCCAATGACAGTGCCTGTATGCCTACTACTACTACCCCCTGAGTAATCTGAAGCTGCAGACCGACTTCTGGTTGAGGGAGGGGAGAGGGTGGGGGTGGAATTAGCTGGGCGAGGGAGAGGCTGAGTAGTAGTTCCTGAACCTGGAACCGCTGGAGGGCTAGGCACTGTAGGAGGAGATGGGGTGGTGGGGTTGGTTGAAGGTGTAGCTGGCGGTGGAGAGGCTGGAGGCGACTGAGAGTCACTAGGTGAGGATTGAGAGGAGCCTCCGCCTTGTGATGAATCAGTTGGTGGTGATTTAGATGACGAACTGCCGCCAGAGGATGATGGTTGAGGAGCATTCTCATCGGAAGAACCGCTAGGTGGCGGTGGAGAAGCTGGAGGAGAAGGCGATGATGATCCAGATGGCGATCCTTTGTCTTTTGAGGGTGAAGGTGGTGGTGAGCGAGGAAGAGGAGGTGACTTTGGTGGCGATGATGAATGTGGTGGTGAAGGGGATGGAGAAGACGGAGGTGGTGACGATGGTGGAGGTGATGATGGTGGCGGAGATGGTGGTGGTGGTGAAGGTTTGGGGGATGGTGAAGACTTTGGGGCAGGTGAGTCTGATTTTGGAGGCGGAGACTCTGATTTCGGAGGCTGCGCTTGTGATGGCGGAGGTGGGGAAGGCGTAGACGGTGTTGATTTGCTGTCCTCGGTACTATCGTGGGGCTGTGCGGTGATCTTGCTGTCGCTTAACGTTGCCGCGATTGGTGAGTCATGATGAGGTGGTGAATGTGGGTCAGGAGGGTGAGATTCATGCTCATTTGATTCCGACATAATTCTCCTTCCTTTAATTCGTAACCTCTCTCCTTTTTTCTTTCTATCAAAGTTTGCTCCTTCCCAATTTCCCCTGTAATAATTAGTTTAGCAGAAGATTAATTAACTAAACCTTTCATTCAATCCAATATTTACCAGAGAAAAAAAGGGCCTAAACAAATAATAATAATAATAATAATAATTAACCCAATAATCCTATGTAATGCGGCAAGGGTTTCAAACAATGCACACAAAAAACGAAAAAAAAGCAACAAGAACCTGTACATGCAATAATGCAACTTTTACGTTGGATAGGTTTGCATGGATGCAGCAGCACCTACGTACAAACTTCACGTACGTACAATTGGCCTGAACTCCGTCTCCGTCTGCATGCAAGCAACCATGCACGTACGTACGATTAAACAAAAACCTATCTCTCTGATTCAAACAAATTAATTGTGTTTGCGTTCGAGAGAGAGAGCGTAATTACAGAGATTATACAGAGATGGATGCAGATCGAGAGGGTGGTTCTGAGAGAACTGAAAAGCATTCAACACCACCCACACCACCACCTAATGGCACCAAAAACAACCAAATTAAAAATAAAGAAAAATGATTTGAAAAGGGTAAAAAAAACAATCCCGAAAATTTCTCTCTTGGTTTTTCTTATTAAGGTGTTTTTTGTATGTGTGCATTTTGTGGTTTTTTTGGGTTGGTTAAACCCCAACTGTCGCTCTCTCTTATTTCTGAGGTGCTGCTCCTCGTATGTCGGGTTACCGTGCAACCTAAACGGGATGGTGGGTAATGCTTTTGTGTCACCAAGTCGTGCCAGTCGGGTAGAGCAAGATCGGAATCGGCGTCGTGGTGCATGTGTTTGTTGCCACACCCACCGTTATCCGCATCTAGATGGGGGCCAATATGATGAGCTGGCAGTTTCTTTTTAGGAATAAATCGTTGGCTATATTTTTAGTTGCACATGTGAAACTCAATTTCAATCTTTAACTCAAAGTCGTCACTTTATTCTCTAAAGCTCAAAATACGCTCCAATTCCCCCCCCCCCCCACCCCCTACCTCATTTTGCCTCCTAAAACTCAAAAGTCGTCGTTTGACTCTATAAAACTAAAAATTCGCTCTACATCGCCTTAATTCTGTTGATTCTGTTAGGTAAGTTTCGTTTTGATGCACCAGGCTAATCAATTTTTTTTTCTTTCATCTCTGCAACTCAAGCACAGCAACCCAAAAATTTCAATTTTTAATTTCTTCTTGTAAACTTAATATTTTCTAAATATTAAATGTTAACGCACAGTGGAGATTTATAATCAAATCCATTGACACATGTGGCATAGTTTTATTGGGTGGTGGATCCCACATATGTTCTAGGAGGTCATTTTTGAGTTTTAGTAAGAAAGAGAGAAGATTCCACTAGTTAAAGTGAAATGGATTTTGAGTTTTAGATAGTAAAATTATGATTTTTGAGTTACAGGGGTAAAATGAGATTAAATTAGAGTTCCAAGAACCATAGCTAAAAATAAGCATAAATAATGCTCATCGACTTTTTTTCGGAAAGATCGTGTTTTTTTCTTCTTTTCGCTAAAAGAGGAAAGATAATGTCTCCCTACTAATAGATTTTTTTTATTATCATTAAAGGGAGGAGGGATGAAAAGATAAGATGGTTCAAAACTATTACAATAATTTAAAGAAGAGAAAAGTTTCAAACCTGGGTGCATGAGTGAAAAATCAACCTTCTATGCACTAAGATATTAGATCGCATACATAATACTAGGTAACCCAATTAAATTTGTACTTTAATTCTAGTTAAAACTTGACTAATAATTGCAATAAAATAATTTATGATGTAAAATATATCACATCATTTGTTCTACGAATTTGGTATGCGCAGCACCACCCATTTGCTACAAAAATTGTACTTGTGAATGGTAATATCCATGAATTCTGGGATCCCGAATGGGTATCTTTTTACGTGTCTCAAAAACATTAGTTATTAAATCAAGAGTATATTTTTTTTGGGTTTTTATCACAAATGGTTCTTGAAATTGATCCACCCGATCAAGATGGTCCATGAAATTGAAAACCAATCAATGTAGTCCCTGAAATTGGATGTCGCAAATCAATATAGTCCTTCCGTCATAATTCCGTTGAAAATTCTGTTATGTGCTGATGTGGTAAGTAACGTGGCACACTTTATATTAAAAAACTAATAAAATATTATTAAAAACTAAAAAAAATCATATAATATTTTTTAAATGATAAAATAATAATTAATTATTAATAAAAAAAATAAAAAAAACTCATGTTCGTCATCCCTCCTGCCCCCTTCTCCCCCACCCCCCGCAACCCAAAAGAAGAAGAAGAAGAAGAAAGGAAAAAAAAAACCCCATTTTCATCTTCCCCCCACCCCCTGCAACCTACAAAGAAAGAAAGAAGAAGAAGAAGAAGAAAAAAAAAAAAAAAAAAGTTCGTTGCAACCCAGAAAGGAGAAGAAGAAAAAAATATATTAAATGATTTTTTTTTAGTTTTTAATAATATTTTATTAGTTTTTTAATATAAAATGTGCCACGTCACTTGCCACATCAGCACATAACAGAATTTTTAACGGAATTATGACGGAAGGACTACATTGATTTGTGACACCCAATTTCAGGGACTACATTGATTGATTTTCAATTTCATGGACTATCTTGATTGGGTGCGTCAATTTCAGGAACCATTTGTGATAAAAACTCATCAATGATCATTATTAACAGGACTGCAAAAGCAACAACTTTAAAAAGACAAAATAAACTTGACAAAAATAGCACAGATAAACTAAAAAACTCACATCACTAAAATGTAACATGACTGTTCTTACGAATCGAAGTTACATTGCCAAAATAAAACCCAGCGCCATTGCCAAGGGGAACTTGTAGAACGATGGGCAAATTTGGGAAAGATTGTCTTTAGCAATCCAAATGTGCATCACATCATAACACAAACACTAATTTGAAGATTAAAATTATCTTGGAACCTACATTCAACATTACCCATTAATAAGTGATTTTCTTCATAATTTAATACTTTACGTGTTTCTTACTATGATTAACAGCATGGCCTTAAGAACACTACACTTCTTAAGTGATTTTTAAACCAACAAGAGTTTTAAATTCAATTTAGTCAGGGAGTTATTTTCCCTCAAATAGCACAAAATACCATATACAATTTTGAAACCTTTGTTGCTTGGGACTAAAGAAAAGATGAAGACATGTCACGTGACCAAAACAATACATTTTTTTTTAATAGAAAAACTAATGAAAATGGTTTGAAAACTTTGAGTTTTAATGATAAAAACAAAATAAAGGGTAAAGTCAATAGTACCATGATTGATTTTTTAGTGTAAAAATGTGGTTTTTCGTTAAAGTGAATAGTACCAAGAGCTTTTCGTTAAAGTTCTCTTTTTTTTGGTACCCCACGTGCGACAAAATCGAACAATTCTCTACAGCC
The DNA here is from genome assembly GCA_024362995.1 of Heteromeles arbutifolia. Taxonomy (NCBI): domain Eukaryota; kingdom Viridiplantae; phylum Streptophyta; class Magnoliopsida; order Rosales; family Rosaceae; genus Heteromeles; species Heteromeles arbutifolia. The sequence goes on from JANCRC010000006.1 coordinate 31,849,156, forward strand.
CACCTGTGCCAATTGGACCCACTCAAGGTTCAATCCAAATCTCTACTAATTAATGAAACTATCTTTGTCAACCAAAAGAGGATGAAAAAACAAATTAGTCTTCTATCACACAAAAAAATGATGGGCAATAAGGTAATTTCACAGATCCAAATTTTACAGTTTTTTTATTGAAGCCTCACCTACAGTGATGTTAAAATACCTCCAATATTTATAAAAATAAAAAATAAAAAAAATAAAAAAACCAAAACAAAAACCTTCCACTCCCCCACGTTCTCTCTTTCTCCCTCTCTCCTTCTCATTTTCTAAAAAAATGTGTTCATACACACAAAGTGTGTAGGCAAATGCTAGTTTTATTTATAAACTCTTATTTATATTAAATTTTATTAAATATTTTCTTATGCAAATTGGAAACGAAATCCAAATCCGAGTAGGACAACTTGCTTCGAAAGTAAACGGATGAAACAACCCACGTCCCGCCTGACCGGCATTAAATTCTCGAAATTACCAAACCACCCTCCCACCGATCCCCCAGATACCTAAAATATCCGTATCAACGGTCCACACAACTGTCACTTCTCGGGCGGCTTACCTAATTTGCACAGGGGCAAATTAGACAATCCATACAGTTCAAAATCCTATTTTCTAGAGGCCACGAAAAGTTCCCACCGCCTGGAGACTAGTTATGCACAGCGGCACGGCTACTCCGCCGTAAATTAAAACTCTAAACCGCCACAAATCTCCGAAGTGCCTTCGATAAATATGTCGACAATTTAACCTTTCCTGATCCATTTGGTCCCGGATTCTCAGATCTTGAACCGTTTCTTGCTTCTGTTTTCTTTTTCTTTTTTTAAATTTTGTATACAGAGTTATTTGTAGTTATTTTTCTTTCAATTTCTCGCTGATCCGATCGCTTAATTCGTAAATTTAGCAGCGATGTCGACCGATCAGTTTGAATTCGAAGACCAAATCTCGATGACTATTGATAATGACGAAGAAATTCTGGATTCTGGGTCTGATGGGGGCGAGTCGAACGACGCAGTTTCGGGTCGGTTTGGGGTTTTCACCCGGAGCGGGATGGTCCGGGTGGACGACGAGAGTTTCGAGCACGAGATCATCAGCAAGAGCTTTGTTTTGGGCATGGGTTTGGCCGGGAGGGACACGAATATTGTGGCGGTGCACAAGAACTTGAGCTCCGATCCGACGAGGAGGGCGAGGTTCGAGTCGTTTAAGATTTTCACTCAGGCGGTGGCTCGGAAATGCGGCGGGAACGCCAACGTTAAGTACGGTTGGTATGGCGGATCGAAGGAGGAGCTTTGTGATGTTTTGGTCCATGGGTTCAATCGGTGCAGGGAGCCTGCTCCAAATGAAGTGTCGTACGGTGTCGGTGTTCATATGATTCCTGCCAAATTTACATGTGATGGGTGAGTTTTTTATTTGTACCCATTTCTTGTTTGTGTTTGATATTTGAGAAATTTGATATCTTTGAAATCGAAACGTTTCATTTTTATCGAAGAATTGATGGGTTGTATTGAGCGTTTGGGTAGGGCATTGTCGTCGGTTGTTGATGAAAGTGGGCTGAAGCACATCTTGCTGTGCCGTGTGATATTGGGGAAGGCGGAAATGGTGGCGCTGGGGTCGAAGCAATCACAACCAAGCTCCAAGGAGGTGGACACTGGAGTGGACAATTTGGTCAACCCAACAAGATATGTTGTTTGGAGTGCTATCATGAACTCTCACATATACCCTTGCTATTTGGTCAGCTTCAAGGCTCCTAGTACTCTTCCCAATGGTTAGTAGCGCAATTCGAAATTCGAATTGGTGATTTGGTTTCTGTTCTTTCTTTCGGTTGTTTGATGGAGATTTCGGTTTTCGAAATGAGATTTGACTCTGGTTTTGTATGTTCAGTTGTTTCAGGTGTTCCAACAATGCAGCGGAGTGCTTTGAGACCACCCCCCACGTCGCCATGGATGAGCTTCCCTGCTCTGATGTCCATTCTCTCAAAGTTCTTGCCTCCGACGAAAATGCAGTTGCTCGTTGTTTGTCACAACGAATTTAGAGTAGGTTTTTTATGGAATTTTCTGTTTAGCATGTTTAATTTTCATGAATGGCGACGCCTAATTTCGAACTTTCCGGTTATTCATTGTGCTTATATGTGTGTTCGATTGATTTTGCAGGCGAACAAGATAACGCGTCCGCAGCTGATACAGAGGGTGAGGCAGATTGCCGGTGACAGGCTGTTGATTGGAGTGATCAAATCTGTCAAGAGGCAGACTGACGCCAGGGCAAATGCATGACGTTGTTGGTGTAGTTGTTTGTTGAACAACCCTTAGGGCTTTACTTTTGGATGCACAGATTTAGAGATGATTTAGACAGGTTTTTTGTTTTTCCAAATGTCGAATATTAGCAAAATTCAAGCCGGTTTCCTTCTTCATTGCATCAAACTCCGCCCTGTAACGAAAAATCGAAATCGAAATATACAGATTTGTTCTCAAAATTGGTGGTTTCTGGTTGTTTCTTCATATGTAGCAGTGACCGACTTTGAATTGGCTGCAAGTTGTGTCCGACTTTGAATTATAGTGGCCGTTTTTTGTGTTTTGACTTTTGTCGCCCTTGGCCGGCTGATCAATTGCTTGATCAGCAAGCATAAAAAAAATAAAATGAGAAATTGGTTGCCTTTCATAGGAAGAAAGGGAAGGGGGATGAGGGTAGAAGGCAAAAACCAATTACGAACTGAAGTTAAAAATGAGGATAAAATACTTGGTACAAAACCGAACATGATGACGTTCTATAATTCATACAACTGACGCCACTTAGTGAGATAAGGACGGTGGTTGTACTCTTTTGTGCAAGGCCAGATTGTACAAAATTTGAAAAAGTTAAAAAGTTGATGTGTAATTGTATAACTTATCTCATGTCCATGGTAGAGGGCCAGATTTATTGACTGTTCAAACAAGCTGAACTGGTTAAGTAGGACCAAAGCTAGTTTACAAATGAGTTTTTATAATTACAATAACGTATGCCCTGGCCGATATACAACGCGAAGTTTTGTTTTCCTAACAAGAACAAATGTAAATCCTCTTGAATATGGAAAGAAGGCTCGACAACTCCTACTTCTTATCAGCCAAGGCACTTAATCGCCTCTCCAGCTGTGTAAAAGAAACAAAACTACGATCAATATAAACAATGATTAGGGTTTTATACATCTTCGCACGCTGTTATTATCGAAAACGCAGTTTTTTTTTCCAAAACTAACAACCTAAATACATCCTATCTCCAATTCAGATCTGCTATTCAGGCATCCGTATTGGAAAAGCATATTAACAGAAGGTGCGCGTAAATGACCAGGGGAAGTCCGGTACTGGGTACAAACCTTGGCATTCTTTGTTTTCTGTATCCGCAACTCTTCGACAAGTTTGTCAATTCTGATAAGATTATCAAACAAGATTAGATTATTGAATGGAGCATGCTTCTTGAAAATAATAGAAGAAATCTTGCGCACCTTTGTTGAATACTAATCACATGGGATTCTAAGACTCTCTCTCTTGCAGAAGCCGTACACATCTGCAACAGTACGACAAGATAATCAATATAAGTACGTCTGGACTCTGGAGTATACAAACTGCAGACTAGACTTCGTTTGATTTGTGTATCCAACTGAAGTTTCAAAACCACCGTACCCGGTTTTTAACCAGTTAGCTATAATGCACAGGTTCAGAAGCCACATAAAGATCTAATACCTGCAAGTTCTTGTTACCGGTTACTGCCTCTGTGATCTCCGTATGATTTCCTGTCATTGAGAAAATTAAAGAAAATACATTAACGTATAAAATACAAGAAAGTCAATTTTAAAAACAAATAAAAAATCTCAAAATACTACTGGTAAATAACAAAAGAATCACCACTCACCAGTGATTTGATCTACAATTTCAATCAATCTCATTGTTTCTTCCTGTTAGAATTACAATAATAGTAAGAATACCAAAACATAATTTCTCAAGTACGTGAAAGAAAAGGTTTCAATGTGCACCTTTTGTATGGCGTTTTTCTGCAAAATATAATGGAGCGCAGGAATAATGGAAGCAGATGTACCAATTACAGACGAGATTATAAAGCCGTTTCGAGTGTCCTGAAGGGAAACATCAATAAGAATTACGGCATAAGTGCCAGTGCTTCATAAATATCCCAAAAACAAACAATTATTCAATCAATTTAAAATTTAGAGGAAGAGAAGATGATTTATTTAAGGTTTACACTGAGAAACGCTTATAGAAAGCAAGTTAAAAGTTTTCATATGCATCGTGAAACATCAGTTTTTCCTAATCATCTGCATGTGGATTGTTAAAAGATAACTCATGTTCCATGATAACTTATTACACTAAATGTTATAGACCAGCATACCTTAGGACTGGAATATGGGACCGTGCTATTGCATCGCCCTTGCAACCCTTGGTCATCTGATGCGGTCTCTGTTACCCCCAGATAAAATTGATAAGAATTTTTCTTATGTTATGACAAAGAAACATTCAATTTCAATAAGGATGTGAACCGATGATATAGATAGAGAAATATAAATACCATACGAAGAACAACTACCATCTCTTTTCTGATGATGTTCCAAGTGATCACTGCTCAAGATCAACAAGTAGATTTGAGGAATCCCTCGGTTAACAAAATCCAGATACTGAACTAGTTTTCTCCAATATCATGGTAAACCAACACAAAGGGTAATCAAACTGCAAATCATTAAACTCGTCAACATGATGAATGCACGAACAAACGTCCATATGGGGGGGGGGGGGGGGGGGGGGAAGGAAGTTTAGCATGTGATGTTTCCAACCTACGTGTACAAGTATTTGATACAAGTTACATTGACTTGAGATGTATCTGAAACAAGTTACATTCACTTGATGTGCATGAAGAAGTAATCAAGCAAAGGCTTCATAAACACAACCAAGCAGTGGAAGTATCGCTAAGTGGAAAAATTATGGTTGCTTTGAAACAAGAAAAATATTAAAAGTAATCAGAGTTCTGAACTTACCTGCCCTCATCACCACTGACAGAAGGGGAATGATCGGTTTTTGAGGAAGGTACTATTCTTTCCAAATCAACGCCAAAATAGCTACTCTTTTTTCCTTGCACTGATGGTGATAAATCAGCAATTTCTTCAATTTCCCCGGGGCCAGAATCTTTCCATATCGATCTACTACAATTGAAACTATCCACATGTGCATTAATGGGATCTCTGCATACAAATTAGCACAGTATTAATAATTCCTAAGACATTATAGATTGTGCAGAATTAAACAATTTACGTTTGCCTTTCCCCCACACACCTTTCTGTTAGACCAGCTGATTTACCAAATCCACCATTCTGTTTGCAGCTCCAGTCTTGGTTTTCAGCAATGGTGATGCCATCATCATCTTGAATCTAAACACAGAAAATAGTATTCATCTGAGTATGAATCACCTTAAGTTATGCAATAAAAAACTCTTAGCCTCTTGCAGACCGTTCCGCAAAGCAAAAAGAAAGACATACATATTAGAAATGACCTACTCACAATAGCAGCCTGTCTTTTCAAATCATCTAGATCAAAATTCCATGCACTGATCCCTCGGATATACTCTTGCTGCAATAAAGAATTTTTTAGATCATATGTAAAATTTGAAATTAAAAGAAACAAAATATACATATATATAACATTGTGAACTTAGTCATTACCTGTGATAAATGGTCTTTGTCACCATAAAAAGACTCACTTTGTGCAAAGAACTCAGCCTCTTTTTCCTGATAAAAAGAAGGCACATCAAAACATGCAATATAGAAAGACTACAGAATAGTAGAACTTTATGAAAGCCATACAAGTCTGAAATGGAATGCCAACCTTCAACATCCTAAAACGATCTCCAAGGGGAGAAAGACCATTAAGAATTGACTCTGCTATAAGCTCCTTTGAATGCACATGTTTGAAGAAACGGTGATTCAAGAGCTTTTCCGCAGTAGGACGCTTCTTTGGATCCTTAACTAAGCAGGCAGCTACTATCTCTTTAAATGACTACAGGTGAAAATTGATTTCAGAGCAGGTTGTAAAAATAGCGACCACATAAAGATTATTACTGGAGTCACACCTTTGAAAATTTCTTGTCCCTCTCATAGTCAAGGCCAGGAGGAGCATTCTGTAAGGTCATTAACAAAACCTACAAAGGCAATAATAATAGGCATACCACATACCAAAAGTTAATAAAAACAATGATTTCCTCAAGAAAAGAAAGGCACTATTTTGAGCTATGATTCGTGAATAAATAATATAACCATGACCATGTCAATTACCATAAATAAAAATAACACAAACAGGTGTTTAATAAATGTCCATGCACACAAACACGATCTCAGTAAGAATTTTGTAATGTTTGATTTTAATTTTACGAAAAATTCAGTAGCTCCATGTCCCATGCAATCTAACTACGAAGAGTAATGAGATTTACCTTCATTGGTGGGTACTTGGAAAATGGAGCATGACCATGAGCAAGTTCCAGTGCTGTTATCCCAAAAGACCAGATGTCTGCTCTGTTTGGATATGAATAACAGACCCCACAGGGATTTGAATGACAAGTTAAAGTTAGAGAAAGCTTAAAGAAAATAAATTTGAGATTATCAAAATACACACATCAATAAGTATTCTTGCATGACCAACTGTAAACAAATCATCCACTCACTTAAAGTCATATCCATGCAATTGCTGCATAACTTCCGGAGCCATCCTGTGAAAAAAGGGGGTCACACTGTTAAATATGAAATGCAAGGAGTTCCAAGACCAACTCGAACCTTAATGTTTTTGAAATAATTCCCAATAGTCAATAGACAATATGTAGACAGAGAAGGTCCAGGCCATCACCAGCAAGGAGTTCCAACAAAAGTTTTTCTTGCATGTTGTCTATGGCCAGTGTCGAACAAGCTCGCTGAAACTCCAAAGTCTGCTAACTTAACTGCACCTTTTTTATCAACCAGTATATTACCAGCCTGTAAATAATAGGGTTAAAAAGCTTTAATAAGACACATTTGGTCAAGTCGGCTTTGTAGAGAAAATACAAATACATACATGGACGGATAATAAATGCAATCCAACATATGGATGATCAAATTTAGTAATCTGCAATATACCAATACAACTACTCATGGCTAGCCCTAAATGTACATATAGCAACACTTGTATTTAACATTTTGCCCCGATATGCAAATAGTAGTAAGCTAAATCCAAAAGGTATAGTAGTAAGCTAAATCCAAACGGAGAGTCCAAAAAACACCATAACACAAATACAGGGCTGAGTGATATTAACATACCTTAACATCTCTATGAATGTGTCCATGGCAATGCAGATAAGCAAGGGCTTTGAGAACCGCATACAACAATGTAGCGATAACGGGCTGCTCAAAACCATCAGGGTGGGCAGATTTCATGATGTGAAGACACGAACCAGAGGTCATGTAAGGCGTGACGATCCAGAGGCTACTGCCGGCAGTGAAAGAGCAGTGAGCCTTGAGCAGATTCGGATGGTCAAGCAAGATCATGGTCTGCACTTCTCTCCGAATAGCGTCCTGTGGATGCAGGGTGAAAATTGCAATTTACAACAAAACTGGGGGAAGTGTGCAATATAAAAACCATAAATTGCAAAGGGAAGTTGAAGAAGGAGTGGGGAATGAAAAATACCAAGTCGTTCCTGCATTTCTCAAGGTCGAGGACTTTGATAGCGACGGTTTGATTAAGTGGGATGCAGAGAGCTCTGTAGACGGTGGCGCTCACGCCCTGACCGACTTCTTCGTACAGTTTGTAGTCTTTTGGGTTCACCGGAAAGTCCCTTTTGGGTAAAAATTCCATGGCTTTTTTCACTGTAGTAGTACGTCATCAACAATCAAAACCCCTCCTGCTTTTGATCCCTACAAAATTAAAAATCACACAGATAAAAAATATAAGATAAAGCTAATTAATTTGCAAATTAAACCCAACAAAAAAGCAAATTCAGTGATTAAAATGGAGGGAAAAATGCAGAAATTGAAGATTACAGCAGGAAGCCCTGGAAGGCTGCAACAAGGTGACAGAGGAGGAAGAAGAAGAAGGTGGAGAAATGGGGGGAGATTAAAATATGCAGAGATGAATCCAATGACTTGTTTCGGCGAATCCGCCAATAAACTCGAAACTCCGTGAGGGTTTGTCCCCTTGTGCTTCCTCCTCAAAGCCCTCACTCGCTCTGTCCGTGACTCACCTGCTTTGGTGCAATCAAAAGATATTTCTGAACGATATTTTGAATTTCAATCAGTCAGAGTCAGAGAGATCACCAGTGGAGGGTTTTTGTTTTTCAGATTGTAGATTACGACATATATTATCACTAATTCAGTATTTAACTGCTTGCAAGTTCAAAGATTTTAAGTGTTATTTTCGTGAGTCGTGAGTTCCGTAATACATTATTATGACAAGTTTACTGCACAATTTACGTTTAAAATTACATATATATATATATATATAATGATATATATTTTTTTAAAGATAAGAGGAGTTCGGCTAAGAAGAGAAATTAACGTTTCAATCAAAAGAAAATGAGTTGAATAGAATATCTTAACTATCAGAGTAATTCACTATTTACCAATTTTTACTTCATTATTATAATTTTATCGTGCGACTTGTTCAAATATCTTTATAAATTTATTATTGTATCCTTTTTATCATATAAATATATTATTTTTAAAGGAAAAAAATTGTTTGCAGAACAATATATAAATAAATCACTTGAGAGAAAAACAATAAATAAATTGTCAACAAAAATGGAGAAATGCTGTGTTTGGTGATTGTATTGGGGTCCAGGTATTAATTAGATTAGACAAGCGCGCGCGTAATTGTTTTCTTCAGGCCCTTCCTTCCCGCCTCCTGCGATTTCTTGATTATTGGGCCCAAATTCTGTAAGTCATATTGGGCCTTTCTTTCATTTACCCAGCCCAATTTCATAGCCTGTTTTGGTCAAACCGTCTAAGTGCTTCTTATGTAGAGATTAACGTTTGAGTAAATATTAATCTGATTAGATGGCGTGTGTCATAAGTCATTGAGTAATGATATTTAGAGCATAAAATTGATTACTCTACTCGAGTGTTTATCATTAATGATCAAAATTTGACCCTCAATTTCATAAATGTCAGTGTTTATAAAAACTTTCAAATATGACAAAAGATTCGTACCAATTTACCCGAGTACCCTTAAAATGTTTAGAGAAATTCATAAGTTCTCATAATGCATAAGATGTTCTCGTTTACAGTGATGTCTCATTTGTTCTATCTACTATCCAGGTGACACGTTCGGGAAATTCCCAGAATCCTTTACGATTAACTTCGACAAATTTGCCTAATTTGTGAAAGGGATATGAATTTGCTTAGCAAATGAAAAGTTATTAATGGGTGCTGGCTCAAAATTGCGTTTGATGCCCTGAGATGAAGTTGGCTTTCACTAATGAGCTTCACCAATTTCATTTTCACAGAGAAATTATGAAGTAGAATAGGTAGAGGTTCTGGTTTATAAAAGGAGAATCAATGATCTTGATTAGGAGTATATTATCGATATATAACATTTCAATTGAAGAAAAATAGGAATTTTTACGGAGAGAAAAGTAGAAGATAATTTAAAAATTGTGGACAAAGCATCACTTAATAAAATTGTATCCATGGTAGTTTCATAGATCATTGGGGAATGACCGTTTTGAATGTGGACGTTTGCTCGCCAAATGGTCTATGGATCCCAGGTTTTCCCCTCCCTCTCTAGACAACAACTGGAAGTCTGGACGGGTTTTGGTTTTTGGGTGTAATTAGGTTATATAATAACGGTGTTTGTGACTATTCAAGTTAACTTTTTGCTATTTTTGAATTTTGTTTTAAAAACAAACATTTTTGAAACTAAGAGTCAAAATTTGGCTACTAATGATAAATACCCTACTCTTAATCACTACGTGTCAGCTCATAGGCTAGGGATGAATACATACCAGATTTCACATGACACGTCCTGAGTTCGATTCCTAGCGCTGATGAATCATACAATAGTGACTAGAGAAAGAATGAAATGTCTTTGTGAGTCTTCCTAGCCCTTTAAATGATGGATTGTTGTGGCGAAGCCACCAGCTGGTCATTTTTAAAAATAAAAATAAAAGATCACCTCCTTTGTACATATGACTCTCACATATAATGATGGATTTACATGTGGTCAACAATGTGATTAGTTTTGTATGACCAATTGTAAAAGAATGGACTCCAACTCTGGGTGTGGAATATGTTCTAGTCTAGCAATTTTTTTGACATATATATTACTATATATACGGTTGGACTACCGGTGTGGACAATAGTTAAGAGATTCGACTATAAAAACCCTTTCAAGTTTGAAAATTAAAAAGAGGAATATCACTAGACTAATATACAATTCATAAACTCCTAATGGACGTATGAAACCAAGCTTAGTAACTTAATAATTTAATTTCTTGTAACACATTTTTCTATATGGAAGTTGGGAATATAGCCAAACTTATTTCTAATTTTCCTGGACAATTTGCAATTACTTAATTCATTTGCTTTTGTTGAAACAAGATGAACAATTTTATTTCTTCCTTTTTTGTGGGCGTATATTGCTACGAAAACGTGTGAGGAATGTCAATTTCCATGGATATCTGAATCTTCTTTTTTCATCCTCCCAAAAAAATGTTGACCGTAGGATTCTGCTTTGCTGCGCCAAAACTTAGACCAAAGGCGGCAATAACGTGGGCTAAGTTTGTGTGTTTGGAATGACGATCCTCTCCGGATCCTTTGCGAGGATTCAGAGATTCTTTAATTATGTCCAATCATCGTACATCGTGCGGTTAGAAATCATTTTAAATTTTATATTTAAAAATTGAACACAATTTACGACGAACAAACACGATTAAAGGATTCCCTGAATCCTCACGGAGGGGATCCTCATTCTGTGTTTTGTTTGTGTGAGCTGTATATGCTTGGTACGACCTACGAAATAGTAAACGGGCATCAACTATTCCAGAAAGTCGAATTTGTGGAGGGAGTTTTATACTTTTATTGCCTGGGTCGCAAGTCTCCTACACATGAAGGATTAAGGAATGACCCAGTCGGTTCAAACTTATATATTTTATCTGTTAATGCACCATTAATTAAGTGCTTAGTGAGTTGTTCCTTGTTCCAATATTGTTTAGTGTTGACAACTTGACAGACGCATACTAGCTAGGTACAACAAGTCTTCAGTATCCTGTTTAGAATTCTTCAACTCGTAAGAATGCGATGATATATTATATATGTGTTTAATAAAATTAATGTTCCATCATAAAATCAATAGACAACATGAGGAGTAGTTCAATTATTTATAAACACATGCAAATCACAATAACGTTATTGATGCATTGAGCAGTTATAAAAATGATGTATGTATTGTTTGTCAAAACAAGATTAACAAGCTAAAAGGAGAACAAGAGGGGTTTTGACTTGACCTGCGAATTCGTCTCGTGACCAGAAAGAAAGTCAGAAAGCTCAAAAACCTTAATCCATAAGGGATGAGGAGTAGATAATTATAAGCAAGTATCTAGAAGGATAAGATTTTCAAACATACATATATTACACAAAATAAATATTTAAGGCAATATCACGTGCTAAAGATTGTAAGTCATCACCCTATTAATTTCTTTTATGATAAATTAGGACTGAAATTCCAGAAGAAACTGATAATTCATGCATATAATCCAAATATATCGATGGGAAAAATGTTATTCTGTCGGACTCATGTAATTAGGAACCACTAGTTTTTCTTATGATTTAATAATTAATTAATTTTTTAAATTCATGGGATAAAAGGGAAGCCGTGGAGACGGCGGACTCGCCAAATTGAATTATTATGTATATATGAAATAATAAAAATGTAAATGCAACTGTCATTGCATCATTGTCACTGCGAAAACATAAACTAAAGTGTTTTGACATTACTAATTAATAATTTCCTCCACTAACATCTTAACAACAAATATACACTCCCATAACAACAAATATATTATCTTCCTGAGATTTACTTGCTTTGTATGGTTGGTAACACTCTATTCCCAAGTAGGATTTATATGGTGACGGCGTACTTTCATAAGTATGTTGGGAGTTTTGACTAGAATGAGTTAGGGCTAGAATTTCTGTTTAATATCTTAGCAGAAGATGTAAATGTTTCCATTCGTATTTAATTGATCAATATAATTCTATCTTTCAACAAAATTAAAAAAAAAAAAAAAAAAAAACCCAAGTAGGATTTATATGATGACGGCGTACGTTCATAAGTATGTTGGAAGTTTTGACTAGAATGAGTTAGGGCCATAATTTTTGTTTAATATCTTAGCAGAAGATGTAAATGTTTCCATTCGTATTTAATTGATCAATATAATTCTATCTTTCAACAAAATAAAAAATAAAAAAAACTGGGATTGTAGTCTTTTGTGACACTGCTCTCTTTCAAAAAAATAAAAAACAAATTGTTGGAACAAAAAACGTGAAGTAAATGAGTTTGTAGGAAATTACTTTTAGCATTGTAAAATAGTCATCATACATTATAATATATAATAGTGCTCCCTTTTCATAAAGGAAAAAAAGGAAAACAAATATGGGCTACCGTTAAACCCGATAATGATGTAATTAGTACTTAGGGATAACAATTCTAACAGTTAAACTTGATAACCGTGGATAACCGTCCGAATGGATTGGATTTAGGTATGAAAATTCAGGTATATTTTGGGTATGGGAAAAAATCGTGAATATTATTCGGTTATGGTTTTGGATATGATTATAAGGTTCCCAATCCATATCCATACCCGAATCCGAACTGAATAATATTTAATATAATCATATGTGTGCGTGTATATATATGTATATTCATTATTCACCGAATCCATTACCTTGAGAATACAAAAATTGCATTGTGTGAGTTGCATTTTGTGGCAAATTTCAAAAGTTTTGATATGAATCAAAATCTATGAGAATTTAATAGTATTTGTGCGAGATATCAAAGATCAACCAACATTATCAATGTTTAGCATTAATTTTTATGTTCCATAAGATCCATTAATTAAATCATTTTATACATCAAATATTTAATTATGAAATTAATATTTACTAAATTATCATGCGTTAATTGGGCGAGTATATTTTTTGTATTAACGAAGATGGATATAACCGTTAACCGATGAAAAATCTGTTATCCGGTGGGTATGGTTATGGATAATACCGATAGTTAATTTGCGGTTATGGATATGATTAATTTTCGTGATTATGAGGATGGATATAGCATTTCCGTTCCTAAATTGATCCGTTGCCATCCCAGTACTCAATATGTTGGAGGAAATTCAATCATCGGTGAAGTCGCGTAAGCATTTTGTTGCTATCTATCACGAAAGATTTTTGTCTAAAAATTGTCGTAACTTCGCCGTTCACAAGGCTATGTTTGTATAAGAAACATTAGTACACTACAAGGATACAAACAATGAACTACTCAAATACTAACTCGATCGAGATAATTGATAATTGGAAAGGGATCCTCTCCTGATCCCATTCCTTCTAATTTACAAAGTTCGAAGATCCGGGTCATTGAAATTTGATCCAACAGCTACAAACAGGGATCCACTTTAAAAGTTATAATAACTTTAGCCATTGAATCACCTGTTTGTAGCCGTTTGATCAAATTTCAATGGCCTAGATCCCCGAACTTGGTTAATTAGGAGGAAGGGATCCCCGGATCCGTTACCTTGATAATTAAGTAGCGTAATGAAAGTGCTTGAAATTAAGGGTTGGTTTGTGATTGTGGTGCTTTATAAAAAATAGCTTATTAAAAAATTTTGAACTTTAAATGTGTTTGGTAAAACAAAAAAAAAAATTTTTTTAAAAAAAAAAATTGCTGTTAATGAAAGTAGAAAACAGAAGCAAAGTCCACCATGCTTCTAAAAAATGTTTTTTTTTTTTAAGCATAGTAATCAATGCTCATTTAATGAAAATTTCAAATTGCAAGTATACCCTCACATGTTTCATAAAATTACAATTTTTTTCTTACATTATTGTCTTTGATAATTATTATATCACATTAATAGTATATCTTTTTTAGTCATTTAACATATTCAAAGCAATTTATATAAAAGTTTACCAAACACTTTTTTTTTAATTTTATTAAAAGCACTTTTACAAAAAAAGATTTACCAAACATTAAACAATTTTATTTTACAACTGTTTATTTTCATAGCACAGCAAAAATATTTTTTTTAAAAGGCACAACAATACCAATCTAGCTCTAATACAGTTGTTAATTTAGGTATTGATGTTGAAGATGGATGGAAAATAACAACAGGTAAGCTTTAGGCACCCTTTATTCTATTTTCTATGGGATTATCAGGTTCTTCTCCCCCTTTTACTTTTCGCTTTTTTCAACCAGCTCACAATTTGGACTTTTCCACTTTTCTTTCCCCACCAAAACTTTCTGCCCAAGTTCCAGCTACCTCAACGAATCCTACCAAATATATTTTTCCTTGGGTCCTTTTTCAAATACTAAAAAATCCAACCAAAAAACACGAATAATTTTATTTATTTATTTATTGTTGTTGTTCGATAAGGAGATAAAGGTCAAATCCCTGAATTGCCATGCAACTACAAGCAAGTCACAGCCCCAATCACATGAGCATTTAATACTTCGCCCATGACATGTCCCTTTCCTCCTGCTCCCCCACCCACATCTTTTTAATATCTAATCTACTAAAGCGATACTTAGTATTACGGTTTAATGATATTTTTTTTTATTTGTAAGTGAGAAGTTTTAGGTTCGATTCTTATCAAAAACGAATTTGAACCACATTATTACTAACTATTTGTGAGGCTTAATCCACATCTCATCCTTAGTGTAGATAATATTTATTTAAAAAAAAAAATCCACTACAGCGCACCCCACGATACACCTCTTTGACTTTGTAATCTCCCTCCCCACGCAAGTCAACTCCATCCCAAGCACATGACTAAGTAGTGAATTGTTACGATGCTTAAAGTTTTATTTTATAACTTATTACACTACCTCTTGCGTTCACGTTTTTATTCTCTTTTTAATATCCATCAAAATTGTTAGTATTACGATCTAATGATATTTCTGTAAGTAAGAAATTTTAAGTTGGTATTCTTGTGGGTGAGAGGTTTTAAGTTATATTTTCGTCAAAGGCGATCCAAATTAATATGGCTAGCTCACTCCTACATCCATTAGTGTAGATAATATCGTACCTATTAAAATATCGACCGAAATTTAGTTGAAAAATATTAATAAGACTCTTTATGAACTCGATGCCACTTATATTTATAGTATAATATTTCATAATATTAACACAATAATTAACGTAAAATTATAATTCATAATCGACATGAATCAAAATTCCAGTCGTCGAAATTAGTTTCTATGATCCAACTGCTTGCGCATAACAACAAATGATTTACTGACACGTAGCGACAATCAAACACACAGCCCTTCCCCCTGGGTTCCACGAAATTCGCAAGTGGCTGCTCCAGACATCATCCGCGTGGTAATAAACACGTGTACCGCGTGAATCCGAAGCTCCCATGTCCCAAGCCCGAACGACCGTCAAAACGTCCCCACCCGCCAATATTGCCCCACGGCTTATATATAAGCCACCCCAACTCGGTTTCATTTTCCACTACCAATCGCAAACCGTATCTTCTAATTAATTTCATCATCTGCCTCTCTCTCTCTCTCAAGTCTCAACTTCAAAAACCCTAAATTCTCGATCAAACAAAATTGAAAATGCAAGCGGTTTCCGTGTTTTCCGTGTCGCCGAGCTTCAATTCCAAGGATTCCGTGAACGATTTCGAAGCCGAATTCGCGCAGCTCTCAGCGAATTTCAGCTCCCAGCTCCAAATCGCCGGTTCCGGCGGCGATTTTAAATTCGAGGACGCTGAGAAGCCAGAAATGGAAGATAAAGAAGCTCAAAGCGTGGACGACGGCGGCGAATGCGAGAGCGAAAACGAAGACGATTTCTCTTTCGCCCCCACGAACGCCGACGGTTCGCCGATTTCCGCGGACGATATATTCCAAAACGGCCAGATCCGGCCGGTATTTCCGATTTTCAACCCAGATCTTCTCTTCGCCGAAGCCGACGACGGCGATGCTTCCAGAGCCAGAGCGGCCTCGTCTGCAACTTCGTCCTCGTCTCGAAGGCCGCCGTTGAAGAAGCTGTTCTTCGAAGAGCGGGACACGCAGTCGTCGTCGGCGTCCGAGTTGGACGAGCTCGAAGGAGTCTCGGAAGGAACGTACTGCGAGTGGTCAAGGAAGCCGGTGGAGGCGGCGCCGGAGCTCCGTAACAAGAGCAATTCCACGGGATCCTCGAAGCTGTGGAGAGTCAGAGACTTGAAGCTCCGGAGCAACAGCGACGGCAAAGACGCTTTCGTGTTCCTGAACCCTAAGTCGGCGGCGGATGAGAAGAGCAGCGGTAAGATTGAAAAGACGGCGGAGAAGGTAAGGGGGAAGGCTAAGAAAGTCGAAACGGTGTCGTCTGCGCACGAGAAACATTACGTGAAGAACAGAGAGAAGAGGGAGGGGGATCAACGGCGGTCGTACTTGCCGTATCGGCCGGTGGTTGGGTTCTTCACCAATGTGAACGTATTGAGCAGAAACGTTCATCCTTTTTGAGGGACATACCGGTCATTAAATTTTTGTTTAGTTTTTTTTTGGGTTTTTCAATTGTTTAATTAATTTATGTAAATTATTTTTGATAGCAAAGTTATGTAAATTATTGGGAACGGAAAAAACGAAATCTTTTGTTTTAGGGTGGTTGATGATATTATTAGGAACCCACAATCATTTATAATTTTATATTGTATTGAGCTGAGAATATTCTTTTTTTCCAAATGTACAAGAAGAAATGATGAAATCATTAAATGAAAGAAAAATTCTCATCAACATAAAAACCTTCTTTCGATCTGCACCACAACTTTCAATTTAATTTTGAACTTTCTTTTCAAAACGTGTTGATTTGAAATTTAATTTTGAGGCCCTTTTTAAAAACGTGTCAATTTGTCTCACATCGAAACAAAGTATTAAGTTCGAAAGACTTTCATAGAAATTTCCCAAATGAAAATCATTGCTAAATGATGATGATCCTCGATGTCGAAGCTTTGATGTAAGCCCCTAACATGAAGAGCAATTTACATATAACGTGTTCGCTACCATTATGACGTTTTGATCCAACGATGCATCGTCATATGAAAGAAAAATTTACAAAGTCAATATATTATTAGACTTTTGTCACTTGGTACTACGGTTAGTAATATTCCTATTCACTTGACATTTGCAACTGTAGAGCGCGGTTGTCTTCTTCGCCTTAATGTAGATAAGATCGTGTTTTATATATATATATATATATATATATATATATATATATATATATATATATATATAGAGGAATCAATTAACAAGAGGAATCTCCATTTTTTTTTAAAAAATGGGGACGCCTTCTTGACGGTTGTATTTGACTTTAATGAAATTGTGTGGCCTGTGATTTAATCTCAACCACACAATTTCATTCAAGCCAATCCAACGATCAAGAGGGTGTCCCTATTTTTTTAGAAAAATGGAGATCCCTTTTGTTAAAGGATGTGTGTGTGTGTGTGTGTGTGTGTACAAGTAGCTGGTATTTGGGTATTGGCAGTTGTGATTAAAATCGTTTCTTGTGGAGGATGGCTAGAAGAAATTATGGTTTTGTCTTCTTTAAGCCAGTTTTCTTTGGTTATGACCTCTAATTTCTTTTCAGATTCGTAATGTTTTTCAACAAAATCGAAGAAAAACACTTCAAATTTGTATTTTTTCATGAAATTAGTCCATTTTTTTTGTAAATTTCCGATTTATGTTCTTGTGTGTAATTGTTTCTGAAAATATTTCTTCTTGGAATATTTTATGTTGCTTCAATGTCAATATTGAGCTTCTTCCATTGAATCTTGAAAGGTTTGTTTAAGACGAGAAGTTGATGATGGACCTGACCTGCTTCGAAGTCAGATTCAGTCGAAGAAGTTTGTTCTCCTTGGTCTGGGGTATGAGGTTGGTATCTTGGATGCGTGACCTGAATGTTTGTTTCGACGGATTTTAATTTTATATTAATCAAATCATTAATTAGTTCTTGTTGTGTGACTTGTGAGCTAGTATCTATTGATTTTAATTTCCTATTGGCTAAGGAATTGATTAATTCTTGATCTTGACCCATCCTATCGGTTGGTATGGATCCAGAAAAAGAATTCCTACTAGAAGCAAATGATTTATGTGATTGGGTAGATTCACAAGATCTTCTGGCTGGACGGTCGAAGTTGATTTTAACTGTTCCGTCAAAATATTGTTCAATGTTGTTTAAGTTGACTATACTATTTTGGATGGCGACATGTTTGCTTTCGTTAATCAAGCACCAGTCTGATGGTAGACTAATATCTGACCACTTAATGATTTTGGGTATTTTGATATTTGCATTTTCTTGGTTGGTTTGAATGAGGAGTGTGTGGTCTCGAGGACTCTTGGTTAAGGCTTGAAAATTCATGTTTGTGCCAGTGACTTTGTAGTAAACTCTGTAAATTAGTGCCAAGGGCTGTGTTCCTTCAAGGACTTGATATCCTGAAGTTTTGATGTTTAATGTGAAAGCTTTCAACATATGTGGATCTGAAAGACTTATTGTGAGATCTGTGAAACAATCAAAATGGATAGGTCTGTTGTAAAGGCTGGATTCAATCATTCCAAGTATGCTATCACTAAAGTTAGTGAATCTTGCATCTCGAAGACATAGCAAGATAGAGGTATTAAGGCCTCTTCGTGTTAATGGTTTAACTGCTATTTGGACTAAGCCGATGTGGATATAGTTATGACCATCTTTTCGATGAGATTTGATTTATTCAGATGTGAATAATTGACAGGTTTCATGTTCTTTGCTAAGAGCATAGGCTTTTTCGACTGTTTTAACATGATGTTCACTTCTAAATGAGGCTACTGACCATTTCTTTTTGTAAATATTTTCGCTTGAAATTTTAGGGATATTTCAATCTCCAAAGTCGACACTGTCATCAGTTTGAAAATCTAATTTTTGTTCTTCATTAACAATATCTGGAATTGTTCCTAAACTGGATCTAGAGCTAATGCTGGCCATTGAATTAGATCTAAACAATATACTTATAAGGTTCAAAATACAGAAAACCTATAAGTTTTACCTTCCTCGCGTATTTGCTAAACTCCTTCCCCTCTCATGCCAATCGTATGGACTTATTGTTTGGAACACGCCTTACTGTTTGGTTGGGGAGTAAACAAACTTATTGAGAAGGTTAATAGATATAATAAACTATAAATGAAAGGTTGAAAAATGAACCAGACTTGTAGACTGTAAAGAGTATAACTCAATTACCACTCACTTGGCTCTGATACCAAATGAGGGCGGAAACTAAGTGAGTGGAGAGATTTGGTATCAGAGCCAAGTGAGTGGTAATTGAGTTATACTCTTTACAGTCTACAAGTCTGATTCATTTTTCAGCCTTTCATTTATAGTTTATTCTATCTGTTAACCTTCTCGGTAAGTTTGTTTACTCCACAACCTAATAGTAAGGCGTGTTCTAAACAATAAGTCCATAGGATTGGTAACTTTCTCAGTAAGCTAAGAAAAATAACGATGAGGACAGTTGAACCAACGACAATGATGATTAAGATCAATTGAAGAACTAAATGTAAGATTAGCTGAATTATATGGAAGATGCCATGATACCAATTATGATAAACAAATAAGAAGAATTCAATGAATGATTGATCGGTATTTACCTTGAACTTGAGATACTCGATGAACTGACTATGAGTAAGAATTTTATGCCATTCAAAATCAGTAATGATGAAAATATTCTTCATAATGAAAATAATGAATTCAAATTAATGATGCATATGTATTTGAAGATAAGTTTTATTGAAAACTTGTTCAAAACTTACAATTGATGTTACTGGTTATTGCCAATTGGAATGAAAGCAAGGACATTGGTGCACGCATGCATCATTCCTATACAAACTAAAAGTGTTTACAATTTTATTGGAAGCTGAAGATTGCTTCTGTGATTGAAATTTTGCAGGAGTTTTAGCTCTGGGAAAATCCTTTTCCGTAAGCAGAAACGAACTTGGAAGATATAGCCTAGAGGCCTGAGATTGCCATGATTGAAGATTGAAGCGGGAATCCCGCTCTGCATGTGCGCTGGGCTGTAAAGGAGCTAAAGGCTGAGAATGCTGTCGGGACACTATAGAATCACGTTGTTTTAGAAATGATGGATGAATAGTAAAAAGTGATTTTACTATTCATGAATAGTAACTTGTCTGAATGATTGCTGCTACTGCTGATGCTGCTTTCGGTGATAGGATCACATGGCTGCTATTGTAGGATTTACACGAGTAAAATTTTGAAATTATTACAAATTATTACATGATTGAATACTTTCAAATTTCAAATGGCTCTTGGGAATCCTGGTAATCTGCCCACTTGGTTTTCTGACTTAATGAATGAGCAGCTGGTTGCTGGGAGGATGCATCCGAAGCGTCTGAGTCTGAGTCTTCGTCATGGAGCAAAGCTGCTTCTACCATTAGCTGTTGGGCCAGATCTTTGAGCTGGGATGATTTTTCTTTCTTTTTTGAACTTGTTGATTTTGATGACTTAAATGTTCCTTTAAGGGATGGAGATAGACTAATATCTGATAGAAATTGTTCTGGGATAATTGGCAATGCCATTTTTGGTTGAGCTGGAATAACCAGTGCTAAAGTAATGGGAAATTCTAATAGGACCATATTGATGACCTTCTGATGATTGAACTTGTCCCACCACTTGACGAATCGTGATTGATAGACCTTTCCAGTTTCAACTTCATAATTCCACTGCATAATTCATGGGACTTTGTATTTTGCCATGAATAAAGGTAGTACTGTAATCCAGTAGTTGAATCGGCTACGGTCAAACTTCTTCTGGAAATCAGCTGAAATGACTTGCATTAGATATTCAGGAAGAAGGCTGGCTGTTGGGCCATAAACTGACCACCATTTTGGAAACCATGCTGGGAAATTTAATCTGAAACTTTTGTCAAAGTTGATAAACCATGAATGACTAAAGTCTCCTGTTTGATGAAGGAAAATGTTAGTCCATGCTTGGATGTAATCAAAATAATTGTAATGATTGTTGGGAATGAGAATATGCTATGTATGAAGGGGTTTGGTTTGGTAAATGGGGAATCCCCCTTCTTGTTCAGTTACAAACTTTCCGATGTAAAGAGAGTGATACATAATTTTGTTTTCATGGGTTTTGCTGAAGATTGGTTTTATTGAAATGGATTCTGTCTCACTGAGAATGACTTGATAATATTTGAGTGTTTTGAATGATTCGGTAGGTTGATAATGGAAATTGGAGGGAAAAACTGTTTTGGCTAGTTTTTCTAGGGTTTGTTATTGCTGGATATTGAAGGGGATACTGAAAAGGTATTCTATGGGATTTTTCTTAATGTATGGCGATGTTTTGGTATAATTGATTGATTGGGATGATGATGATTGGAAATGTGTGGTTGAATAAGGATCATATTGGCTGACTAATGCTGTTTGGTAATTTGGGTGAGGTGTTTGATAATTTGGTTTGAGGTTTCATATTGTGAAACCTAAGGGAGTGAAATGGTTGGTAATGGCTAAGGCCGATGAAGAATCTGGGCTTGATTCTTGTTTTACTGGTGGTGGTGGTAGAGTGGCAGAAAGCCTTCTCTGATTATTCGACATTCTTTCCCTGCAAAAATTCTTTGGTTAGGCAATCAGGGATGCATTTTTGGCTGCCTTTAATGTATTCGATTTCAGAATAAAAAAAGCTTAATATGGCTTGCCATCGTGCAAAAATTTGTTTAGATGCAATGTTTTGAACATCCTTTTGTAAAACATGTTTTGCAGATTTGCAATCAACTCGAACTAAAAATTTTTGATTTAATAAATCATCTTGAAATTTGCTAATGCATAATACAATAGATAATATCTCTTTCTTAATAGTACTACAATTACTTTGTGCTGGATTCCATACTCCTGAATGGAAACGAACAATTTGTTCAGGAGATCCGAAGGAAATTGACTGTTTGAGTATGCCTCTATAACCAATGTTTGAAGCATCAGTTTCAACAATTTTAAAAGAGTTAGGAGTTGGAATGCCAAGACATGGCAAAGTCTTAATATGTGTTTTAATCTGTTTAATGATAGATGTATAAGTGGAAGACCACGCTGGAGGATTGTCTTTCAAACGATCAAACAAAGGTTTACATTGTTGACGGAGATGAGGATAAAAGTCTGAAACATAATTTAATGATCCAAGGAATCTCTGCAATTGAGTTTTGTCAGTAATCTGATCTGGAAATTTATCTGCAAATTGAATAACTCGATCTATGGGCTGAATAGTTGACTGGTGGATATTGTATCCTAAAAACTTGATGTTGGTTTGAAACAACTTAATTTTGGTTGTTGAGACAATTAATCCATTGGACTTAATTATTTTAGCAAACATACGCAAATGTTTCCAATGTTCGTCGATTGATTTTGAAAAAATAAGAACATCATCAATATAAACGATTGAAAAATGGCTGAATTGATTAAAAATCTCATTCATGATATTTTGAAAATCACTGTGAGCATTCTTAAGGCCGAAAGGCATTACATTCCATTCATAATGACCAAAAGGTGTTACAAAGGCAGTTTTGTATTTATCATCTTCATGGATTTGGATTTGCCAAAAACCAGATTTCATATCAAATTTTGAAAAAAATAACTGCTTGAGAAAGTCTCTTTATTAAATCTTTTTTGTTAGGGATTGGATGCCGAATCCATTCCAAAACTTCATTCAAAGGTTTGTAGTTAATAACTAATCTGGGAGTCCCTCTTTCTAATTATGGATTTTTCTGGACATAAAAAGCTGGGCAAGACCATGGTGATTTACTTTTCCTAATGATTCCTTTATTAAGGAATTCTTGGATTTCTGTTTTGCAGAATTTCATGACTTCTTGACTCATTTGGATTGGTCTAGATTTTGTAGGTATTTTTGTTTCATTAAACTCCTTATTGTAAGGTAGTTTAACAATGTGTTGTTTTCTTTGCCAAAAGGCGTTGGGAATATATGAACAGATTTCATTAACAAGTTTTTTTTTGAAAATTATTAATGGCTTCTAACAAATTTTTATTTGTTAGCTGTTCTTCAATTCTTTTATGATTAATTTCTTCCTTTAAGAAATTAATTTGCTATGATTTTTTGGTGATTAGACTGATGGTCTTTGAAATGCTATTTTTCTGCAAATGTCTTAATTTTTGGAGGTCTGTTTCAGTGCAGAACTCAAATGTGATTTTTTGACCTAATACCTTGGTGGTAATCCTGTTATGATGAACCTTAAAAGGATATAAAAGAGCTATAAAGGGAAGACCTAAGATGACTGGGTCTGAAATATTTTTTATTAAAACAAATGGGGTTTTAAAGCAAACATTGTTTTGACAGACATGGGCTTTAAGAATTTCATATTTTAATTGCATTGGTGATTGGTTTGCAGCACTAAGTATTTCTATTGACTTATAAAAATACTTATTAGGAATTAGTCATTCTTGAATACAATTGAAGTCTGCACCTGAGTCAATCAAAGCAATTGTTTCTAAATGAAAATCTTCAATTATTATTGTTATTTTAGAATACCATTTCTGGATTCTTATCATGTCTAATAATCCAAATATTAAGTTATGTGTGGATTTTTCGTCGTGCTGAGAGTCTGAATTGTGATTTGAAGAAGATGAACTATTGTGTTCTTCATCATTATTGTTAACAAGTGTCTGCGTATGTACTCTACTGAGCTGTGTGCGAATTTCTAGGTTATCTGATTTTAGAAACCTAATTTCATCTTTGATTTTATTGACTTCTCTTTGAGGATCTTTGATTGTAATTTCTTTCTTAGACTTATTAAACCTTTCCAAGGTTGTGCTAAGAGAGATTTTTGGAGTTGTTTGGGGATGGCTAGTGCTAGTTTCTTCTGAAGAAACTAATTTCTTTAGCTTCTTGAGGTAGAATAATTTTAATTCAGGGTCATCGACCTTGCTAATTAATTCAATAAGAAGGTCTTCTTGTTCTTCTTGTTTGTTAAGGACTGAGATTTTCTTACAACAGGCATCAGTACACCTTAATGTAATCTCAGGTGATGAAAGACATAGCTGAAGAACTTGAAGAACTTGATTGGGGTTCATTTTCAGATTGACAATTGTTTGTGTCTTGAAGTTCAAGGATTTAGATTAGCTGAATTTTCTCTTCCTCAGAGATTTTTAGTTGATTAATTGTTTTCTTGACTCGACATTTATTTGCGTAATGACTGAATTTGCCACATTTGTAGCAATTTCCTTTTTGTTCTTGGGGTTTTGAGTGGATTTTTCTAGAGGGTTTCCTCTTCCACTTGTTGGATTTTGGTTTTTCGTAAAATTTGTTGGGTTTAAAGTTTTTGTTTTTGTATTTGTTGTATCTAGGGTAATGTCTACCTGAGTACTTATTAGGGTACTTGTTGGAAGTATGCCCACAAAGCCACTCATTTGATGTAATAGCTTTTGGAATACTTATTGTATTAGACTATTATATGTTTAATGAAGGGCAAAGCTTATTGTTAATCACTATTTATTGTATCATGTGTTTAAGCAATAAGGGAATCCAAGGAATATATTTAATCTAAGAGAGAAGTGATCTAAGTAAGTTAGATTAACGAGACCTTTCTCTTATGTACATTCCTAAAACGTTCCTAGCCATAGGATTGCCAATTGGGCATTGACAATCCACTAAGGTTAGTATGTGTTATGTTAACTCAAGCGTGAGTATGACTAGTCTCAAGTCATTTAGTGTTGGACACTAAGACAAACACATAGGTGCTCAAAAGGTAATCGAGTACACTGAACAACGATCAAAAGAGAGTTCGAACATACATGTCATGTAAGAACTCGTAAGTTGCAATATGCAAAGTAGTCATTTGACCTGAGGCATCATTGATGTCTAATGGTTAGGTCCTTGATCTTTGATTATGTCAAAGGCATTCCATTGAGAGTGTCAACGACATTGTTGGGGTCAAGCTATCTAGTCATGTAGGCATGTGAATGCACAACAAGGGATCTCTAACCTTCCATGGTGGAAGGTGAATACTCTGAGATATGATTCGAGAGTCTTTGGCCAAAGCATACGAATATGATTTAGGAAGCATGTTCCAAATCATATTCAATTGATTCATATAGAAAAGTATCACATTGGATAGTAGACATGATACAAACTATCACTCAAACAATGTGATCAAGAGTATTGTATTAGAGAAGGACCGTATTGCATTGTAATTGTAACTGGATAGGTTCTCCAACCACTTCTATTTAGCTTGGGTAGCCATGACATACTGCTAGGTGTCACTCATGGTTTGTGGAAGCCCTGAGGATTAGCAAACACTAATCTTCATCATAGGGAGAATTGAAATGTAGTTTCAATTCACAATCGATCGTTAAGAGTAACAATCGCCCACTGCCTCGCTAATTGGAACCTAATGGATCGTACACCGAGTAAGGGTGAAAGTGAAGAAATATAAATGAGATGGATAAGCAATTAAATAGTTTAATTGAGAATGGTCAAGATTAATTAATTAGTTAATTAATCTTACGAAAGGTTCGTATTGGGCTTTTAAGTTGGTTTTGGGTTTCGGGGCCCAAAAGGGTTTTTGGTCCACAAGGCCCATTGAGTTTAGGTTGTGTGACAACTAAAACTAAATGGAAATTAACCCAAAAACAAAGTCAAAACCGGCCTAGGGTGAGGGTTATCAAACTTGGGTTAATTGCAAGTTTGCCACTCACATGTGAGGTGGTATAAAAGCATCTTTATAGCTTTTACCTCATTAGGGTTTTCTTGAGACAAAGAAGAGAAATATTTTCTCTCTTTTTCTCCATAGAGGCCGGCCACTTAGGGGAGGGATAGCTAGCAATCTTTCTTCCTCTAAGTCATCCATTTCATCTTCACACCTCATCCTTGGTGTGGAGACTTAGAGACACCAAACCTTTGGTGTTTTTGGAGATGCTTTCCTCACATCCTCAAGGAGCAAAGGAGTAACAAAAGGAAGTAAATCACAAGGAAGATCCAAGGAGCTAGGAGGTGACTTGAAGGCCCTCCACTTGGGTGAATCCCTTATGTAAACAAGGATGAGCTTCAAGGGTAATGAATCTCAAAATCCTTTCTTCTCTTTAATGTTGTTAAAGAGTCTTATGATTCACCATTCACTAGGCTTTGAAAGTCATGGGTTTTAGAATTGTTTTTGAATGCATGCCTACTTTAAAGTGTTATTAGTTTGCATATGTGTTCAAATATTCTCACATGTTCTTAGCTAGGACAAAATTTTTCCTTCAAGTGGTATCAAGAGCCTAGGTCTAGTTTATGGTGAATCCTTTTGGGTTTTGTGTTTTTCATGGTTTGTGATTTAAATGTTGTAAATGTTACAAGCTTTGTTCTTGCTTTTGAATATAAATTTTGCTTGAAAGTTTAACATCTCAAATGTTGTAGATGTAGTTCATTTAAGCATGAATATTGGAACAAAAATTTGGTGCCATGTATGTGGGGAAATTCGGCCAAATCCAAGGGTGGATTTTTGGGTTCATGTTTGTCTTGTTAAAAGTGTTTTAAAGTGACTTTTGGAACCTCTATGTACCCTAGGATGTTAACCCTCTTTTGAGTAGTGAAAATTTGAGTTTTATTAAGTGAAAACATTCATGGAGTTCTTATGAGTTTTCATGTATGTTCTTCAATGTTCTTGATGTTCTTACCAAGAACAAAAAGGTTTGGTGTTTTGATTCAATATGTTTGTTGTTTTTCATAAAGTTTTGGTTTATTATTGATTGGTGATGAATGATTGGTGATGGATGATTTGTGTCATTATTGTTTGTCAAACCTATATCTTACAACCCATACCAATCAACTTTTTTCAACCATGCCAATCATCTATTCAACCCATCCCTTTCACCTTTTCAACACACTTTAAAATTTTGAATTTTCACCAAAACCAACCCCCCCCTTTTTCACTACCAAAACCGGCCACCCCTTAATGGGGGTACTTTTGGGGCTTTTTATGCAATTACATAAAGTTTTGATACTTTTGTGTATTTGCACTTTGGCCCAAAAGTTTACGTTTTTACGTAAAGGTCCAAAATCACTAAAGGACAAATTATTTTGCTCCTTTAATGAAGTTTATGTAATGGTTGAAATTTTTGGGTTCTAGTTGTAATTACATGAAGTTGTGGACTCTTGTGTTTTTACAAAGTGACCCCAAAAGTTTATGTTTTAACATTGTGGCCCAATAGTTGTGGTCATTGTTTTTCGGCCCAAAATATGATGAGAACAAAATGGTTTTGTCTCTTTAATGAGAATTGGATTTTCATTTCATTTAGTTCCATTTGAATCAATTCTATGAATCCGAAAACCAATTGTTTAAGTTGCTTTCTTAGTTAATGTGATTGATTAAGAAAATGGTGATTATGAACCAAAGGCCTCGATAATTGAGCTATGTGATTGGCCGCTTTACATTATGAATGTTTGGGTTAAGTAGTTTAGATTTGAATGGAATTTGATTAGTTCAAATTTATTGTAAAAGGGCATAAGTCCTTCCAATGTGTTGTAAAAGGGCATAAGCCCTTCTCTTTAGTTCATGTATTCCTTTTTGTTTATATGTATGCAAATTGGAATAGTTGGGTCCAACGCCCAATAGGAAATAACGGTTTAATTAGATTAAACGCGTAACTAAAATCAACAACTACCTACCTTAGACCCAAGGTCCAACACAAGGCTCGTGTTGGATGAAATCAAACGGTTCATAATCATCCTAAGTCCTTTTAATAAGATTAAAATGAAATTGATGTAGCCTAACACTACTCCCTCGACAAAACGAATATTAAGTTGATAAGCGAGAAATGCTTTGAACATCTCTTCGTAGGCCTTCCACCATGGTGGGCTCCAATCGTTTGTGACTCATGCACCGTATTCGTCCAGTTCTGGGGTATACAAAGTATATGCTTACATTCAGGAGAAGCCTATAAACATATGATGAAGTGAAGGTAGGCAACGAGTATGGTCAATATGATATTCTTCTGAGGCCATTCTTGAACCCCTACTTTAACTAGCATGGTGGGAATGACTTAACTAAGTGCAATGGTGCCAATATGATATTCTTCTGAGGCATCATTCTCTAGAGGCCAAACGAGATGGGTAATTACAAAAGTTGTAAATGGCTAAAGCGTTATCCTCTCATCATTATTGTTGCTAGCCAATATGATATTCTTCTGAGGTGGGCTTGGTAATGGTGAGTCTCCCATACCCTACTAAGAGTTCAACATAACTCTCGGATTCCATTGAGGGGTGTGGAATTTGCCAAAAATAGTGGGTGGTACTATTTGATTTAAAACCCAATCAAGTAGTTTGAAAATCAACAATCTAATACGATTTCTGTTATGTTATGTAGTTAACGACATGCCTAAAATTACACCTACCATTATACTTGACAAAAAGGGCCTTAGGGGCCAACGTTTCCTTGCTTGGTATCGCCATATTGAGAATGTCTCAAAGGTGAAAGACATAGTGTATGTGCTCAAGCAATCCCCTCCTCATGTACCTCCTACGAAACTAGCTTCAAAGGAGGAGTGTCAAAATTATGCTAGACACTATGAGGATGACTTACAAGCCAAATGCTTAATCCTCACTTCACTTAGTGAGGAGCTTATGAAGCTACATAAGCACATGGACACTTCATGTGCCATGGTTGAAAGTTTGCATAAGATGCATGACATTGAGACAAGTAACGTACGATTCTCAAATGTTTGTAGTCTATTAAATGCCAAAATGGCAAAGGGGACATCGGTCCAAAAACATGGACAAAAGAGGGAAAGGATCTTTCAAGATCTTGAAAGTTTAGGAACTTCTATCGATGGGAAAATGGCCCAAGACTTTTTCCTTGCATCTCTCTCGGATGATTTCACTAAGTTTATAGTAAACTATAAAGTGAATAGATTCAATCATACTTTTACCGAGATGATTGACATGTGCTGTAAGTTTGAACAAAGTTTCAAAAAGGACAGTGGGAGTGAGAATGCAATCATAAAGAAAAGGTTGCATAAGAAGAAGGCAAGAAAATCCAAGGGAACATGCTTTCATTGTGGAAAGGATGAATGTTGGAAGAAGAAATACAGGGTGCGCATTGCGAGCCTTATGACAAGAACTTTTGAAAGGATTATTTCTGTCATAGAGAGTGCTTTTACAGTAGGCTCCAATTCCTGGATATTTGATTCAGGCGCTAGTCAACATATCTGCAATTCGTTGCAGGGACTAACAGGGAGCAGGACACTGCGCAATGGGGAGATGATTGTGCGAGTTGGGAACGGCACTAAG
This sequence comes from Heteromeles arbutifolia, assembly GCA_024362995.1. Taxonomy (NCBI): domain Eukaryota; kingdom Viridiplantae; phylum Streptophyta; class Magnoliopsida; order Rosales; family Rosaceae; genus Heteromeles; species Heteromeles arbutifolia. The sequence goes on from JANCRC010000006.1 coordinate 31,878,676, forward strand.
ATATCTGCAAAAGCAATATGCACCTATATGCTTAAACTACCCTCTGGGGAAGTCTTGGAACTTAAAAATTGTTTATATTTTCCTTCATGTATAAAGAATTTGATTTCTATCTCTATGCTTTTACGAGATGGGCACTCAGTATTGTTTGACAAAATGAGTTGCACTTTATACTTGAACGGTCGTATTATCTCACATGGTAATATGATAGAGGGACTTTTTCACCTAGAGACAAGTAGTGGGATGCACTGTATTGAAAGCGGTAATACCTCAAAACCCAAAAAGGCTAGAGAAGAAGTTAACCGAGTTAAGCTTTGGCATCTTAAACTTGGACATGTAAACCAAGATAAGATTCGCAAGATGTCGAAAGACGGATATTTCAGCTTAGTAGGTAATAACCAAATGGGCGATTGTGAATTACTGGGAAAGATGTCTAAATCTCCATTCACTGGGAAAGGAGAGCGAGCCAAAGAACTACTAGGGTTAATCCACACAGATGTATGTGGACCTATGTCCACTGTAGCACGAGGAGGGTTCTCCTACTATATCACATTCACCGATGATCACTCTCGGTTTGGCTATGTGTATCTTATGAAGTACAAGTTAGAATCCTTTGAAAAGTTCAAAGAGTTCAAGAATGAAGTGGAGAACCAAACTGGGAAATGGATAAAGACCCTAAGATCGGATCGAGGGGGTGAATATCTAAGTAATGAATTCCTAGACTACCTCAAGGAGTGTGGAATAGTATCACAGTGGACTCCACCAGGAACTCCTCAACATAACGGAGTTTCTGAACGGAGAAATCGAACCTTGATGAATATGGTTCGTTCTATGATGAGTTCCGCTGACCTACCAGTTTCGTTCTGGGGATATGCACTACAAACAGGAGCTTATTTACTAAATAGAGTGCCTTCCAAGTCAGTTCCACAAACGCCATATGAGATATGGCATGGCAAAAGAACAAATCTTAACCATATTAAGATTTGGGGTTGTCCAGCTTACGTAAAAAGGCTTGAAGCAGACAAGCTTGAAGCAAAGTCTGTTAAGTGCTATTTTGTGGGGTATTCCAAACAGACTTTGGGATACGAATTCTATCACCCTGACGACCAGAAAGTCTTTGTCGCCAAAACTGCTATGTTCCTTGAGGACGAACTCGTTCTCAATGGAAGTAGCGAGAAAACGATAGAATTAAAGGAAATTCCTGATGAGCCACAAACAAGCAATCAACAGATAGACAACCATGTTCCTGAACCCCTAGCTCCACGTAGATCTGAACGGGTCAGTAAGCCACCTAAGAGGTATGGCTTAGATAATGACTTTGGGGAATTGCACCTTCTAGGTGACAATGACACAAAGGAGGACCCTAGAGACTACACTGAAGCAATGTCCGACATTGATTCAAAGAGATGGCAAGAGGCCATGAAATCCGAGATGGATTCCATGTATCAAAATCAGGTCTGGACTCTTGTAGACCCTCCAGAAGGTATAGTACATGTTGGAAACAAATGGGTATTCAAGAGGAAGATAGGCGTTGATGGAAACGTGGAGACTTATAAGGCTAGACTAGTAGCCAAAGGTTACAGGCAAAGAGAAGGGATTGACTATGAAGAAACTTTCTCTCCTGTAGCCATGATTAAGTCCATTCGGATTTTGCTTACTATAGCTGCGTACCATGATTATGAGATATGGCAAATGGACGTGAAGACGGCCTTTCTGAACGGCTACCTAGAGGAAGAGCTCTATATGACTCAACCCGAAGGTTTCGTGTCCAAGTTTGAAAAGACTAAGGTATGCAAGCTTCAAAGGTCCATTTATGGACTTAAACAAGCCTCTAGGAGCTGGAATATTCGTTTTGACACAGAAATCAAATCGTTTGGTTTTACTCAAAACGAAGACGACAATTGTGTTTATCAAAAGGTCGTTGGGGATGCAGTTGTATTCCTAGTGTTATATGTAGATGACATATTACTATTCGGGAATGACACTGCATTACTTTCTTCTGTAAAAGTGTGGTTGTCCAAAACCTTCCACATGAAAGATTTGGGAGATGCATCTTATGTGCTTGGGATAAAGCTCTATCGTGATAGATCTAGAAAATTAATTGGATTATCCCAATCTATGTACATAGATAAGGTGCTAAGTAGGTTCCAGATGGAACAATCTAAGAAAGGTTTTCTTCCTGTCAGACATGGAATTCACCTTTCTAAGTCCATGGAACCTAAAACTCCTGAAGAAATACGGCAGATGAGTGCTATTCCTTATGCTTCCGCCATAGGAAGTCTCATGTATGCCATGATATGCACAAGGCCTGATATCGCATATGCTGTGAGCAGTACTAGTCGATATCAATATAACCCAGGATCAGAACACTGGGCAGCTGTCAAGACGGTCCTTAAGTACTTAAGAAGAACTAAGGACATGTTCCTCGTTTACGGAGGAGGGACAGAGTTGCGAGTATAAGCCTATACAGATGCAGATTTCCAATCTGACGTCGACGATAGAAGTTCCAACTCCGGATATGTGTTCACTCTGAATGGTAGGGCTGTCAGCTGGAAAAGCAAGAAACAATCTGTAATTGCTGATTCCACGACAGAGGCTGAATATGTCGCTGCAGCTGAAGCCGGCAAAGAAGCGTTCTGGATGAAGAAGTTCATTACTGAACTTGGAGTGGTTCCAACCATTACATCACCAGTAACTTTGTACTGTGATAATAGTGGGGCGATAACTCAAGCCAAGGAACCCAGGGCTCATCAAAAGAACAAGCATTTTGACAGACGCTTTAATATCATTAGAAGATATGCTGCCGAGGGGAAAGTCAACATCCTCAAGGTTGCCTTAGCCGATAACGTAGCAGATCCACTGACGAAGCCAATGTCTCAAATCCAACTTGACCGCCATATGGAAAAGATGGGTATTAGATACATGGGAAGGTGGCTTTGAGTGTAAGTGGGAGATTGTTGGAAGTATGCCCACAAAGCCACTCATTTGATGTAATAGCTTTTGGAATACTTATTGTATTAGACTATTATATGTTTAATGAAGGGCAAAGCTTATTGTTAATCATTATTTATTGTATTATGTGTTTAAGCAATAAGGGAATCCAAGGAATATATTTAATCTAAGAGAGAAGTGATCTAAGTAAGTTAGATTAACGAGACCTTTCTCTTATGAACATTCCTAAAACGTTCCTAGCCATAGGATTGCCAATTGGGCATTGACAATCCACTAAGGTTAGTATGTGTTATGTTAACTCAAGCGTGAGTATGACTAGTCTCAAGTCATTTAGTGTTGGACACTAAGACAAACACATAGGTGCTCAAAAGGTAATCGAGTACACTGAACAACGATCAAAAGAGAGTTCGAACATACATGTCATGTAAGAACTCGTTGCAAAGTAGTCATTTGACCTGAGGCATCATTGATGTCTAATGGTTAGGTCATTGATATTTGATTATGTCAAAGGCATTCCATTGAGAGTGTCAACGACATTGTTGGGGTCAAGCTATCTAGTCATGTAGGCATGTGAATGCACAACAAGGGATCTCTAACCTTCCATGGTGGAAGGTGAATACTTTGAGATATGATTCGAGAGTCTTTGGCCAAAGCATACGAATATGATTTAGGAAGCATGTTCCAAATCATATTCAATTGATTCATATAGAAAAGTATCACATTGGATAGTAGACATGATACAAACTATCACTCAAACAATGTGATCAAGAGTATTGTATTAGAGAAGGACCGTATTGCATTGTAATTGTAACTGGATAGGTTCTCCAACCACTTCTATTTAGCTTGGGTAGCCATGACATACTGCTAGGTGTCACTCATGGTTTGTGGAAGCCCTGAGGATTAGCAAACACTAATCTTCATCATAGGGAGAATTGAAATGTAGTTTCAATTCACAATCGATCGTTAAGAGTAACAATCGCCCACTGCCTCGCTAATTGGAACCTAATGGATCGTACACCGAGTAAGGGTGAAAGTGAAGAAATATAAATGAGATGGATAAGCAATTAAATAGTTTAATTGAGAATGGTCAAGATTAATTAATCAGTTAATTAATCTTAGGAAAGGTTCGTGTTGGGCTTTTAAGTTGGTTTTGGGTTTCGGGGCCCAAAAGGGTTTTTGGTCCACAAGGCCCATTGAGTTTAGGTTGTGTGACAACTAAAACTAAATGGAAATTAACCCAAAAACAAAGTCAAAACCGGCCTAGGGTGAGGGTTATCAAACTTGGGTTAATTGCAAGTTTGCCACTCACATGTGAGGTGGTATAAAAGCATCTTTATAGCTTTTACCTCATTAGGGTTTTCTTAAGACAAAGAAGAGAAATATTTTCTCTCTTTTTCTCCATAGAGGCCGGCCACTTAGGGGAGGGATAGCTAGCAATCTTTCTTCCTCTAAGTCATCCATTTCATCTTCACACCTCATCCTTGGTGTGGAGACTTAGAGACACCAAACCTTTGGTGTTTTTGGAGATCATTTCCTCACATCCTCAAGGAGCAAAGGAGTAACAAAAGGAAGTAAATCACAAGGAAGATCCAAGGAGCTAGGAGGTGACTTGAAGGCCCTCCACTTGGGTGAATCCCTTGTGTAAACAAGGATGAGCTTCAAGGGTAATGAATCTCAAAATCCTTTCTTCTCTTTAATGTTGTTAAAGAGTCTTATGATTCACCATTCACTAGGCTTTGAAAGTCATGGGTTTTAGAATTGTTTTTGAATGCATGCCTACTTTAAAGTGTTATTAGTTTGCATATGTGTTCAAATATTCTCACATGTTCTTAGCTAGGACAAAATTTTTCCTTCAGTACTTATGATAGATTGGAGATTTTTTCTTTTTGTTGGAAAGGGCAATATGAGGTAATCCGTATTGTTCACAGAACGTTCCTAATTCATATTTGGCTATGGATTTATCCTTGTTAACTTGTTTTGAAATTTTCATATCGATACACATTCTTAAGCCTTCCTTCTGGATAATATTAACTATATTTCCATAAGTAAGGGTATGATATGGTATGATACCTTCTTCGTTAACTAAGAAATTTCTAATTTTATGAGCAAAAAGATTTGGTAATCCATTGATAAATTTTTCTTTCCAAAATTGGTGATTACTATCTTCTCTAAGCATAACTCTAGACATGAATACATCTTTGTACCATCTAAAATCGCTTAAAGTAGGACATCTCAGATTGCTGAGTTGATCATGAATTCTGGAAGTGATATTACTGGGAGTTCCTATGAAATGTTGTATGATTGTGAAAAGTAACGTGTTTACTGCGCCTGGGAGACCTTGTCCAATGTGTTCATCAAAGATGGGTATTCCTTCTTCGTCTTTTTTGACGGCGTTTCGGATTTCATATCTGGACTGTTCAGTGAGATGTTTTTCCCACTAGGAATGAAGCATTCCTGTAAATCCAATGACCAAAAGGTCGACAACTTGTGTTTGGCTGAGAGTATGATTGGTAATATAACTATTAGCAACCATAGAGATATGTTGTAATTTATTGAGAAATTCTTGTTCTGACAAACCATCTATATTCCATTAATAGAGTTTATTAGAAGAGACTATGAATTGATTTTGGATATTTCGTTCTTCAAACTGAATGTCTGGAGGTGTTGGTCTGGGATACCAATTCTTGGTAAGAGTTGTGGGATTGAGTTATACTCACGGTCAGTTCATTAAGTATCTCAAGTTCAAGGTAAATACCGATCAATCATTCATTCAATTTTTTATTTGTTTATCATAGTTGGTATCATGGCATTTTGATTCTAATGCATATCATCCACATCAAGTCCCATATAATTCAGCTAGTCTTACATTTAGTTCTTCAATTGATCTTAATCATCATTGCCATTGGTTCAGCTGTCCTCATCGTTATTTTTCTTAGCTTCCGCCCCCATTTGGTATCAGAGCTAAGTGAGTGGAAATTGAGTTATACTCTTTACAGTCTACAAGTCCAATTCATTTTTCAGCCCTTCATTTACAGTTTATTCTATCTGTTAACCTTTTCAGTAAGTTTGTTTACTCCACAACCAAACAGTAAGACGTGTTCGAAACAATAAGTCCATAGGATTGGCATGAGCGGATCGCATGAGCGGGGAATGAGTTTAGCAAATACGCGAGGAAGGTAAAACTTATAGGTTTTCTGTATTTTGACTGTCTGTATTTTGAACCTTAAGAGTAGATTGTTTAGATCTAATTCATTGGCCAGCACTAGCTCTAGATCTAGTTTATGAACAATTCCAGATATTGTTAATGAAGAACAAAAATTAGATTTTCAAACTGATGACAGTGTCGACTTTGGAGATTGGAATATCCCCAAAATTTCAAGCAAAAATATTTACAAAAAGAAATGGTCAGTAGCCTCATTTAGAAGTGAACATCACGTTCAAACAGTCGAAAAAGCCTATGATCTTAGCAAAGAACATGAAACCTGTCAATTATTCACATCTGAACAAATCAAATCTCACCGAAAAGATGGTCATAACTATATCCACATCGGCTTAGTCCAAATAGCAGTTAAACCATTAACACGAATAGGCTTTAAAACTCTATGTTGCTATGTCTTCGAGATGCAAGATTTACTAACTTTAGTGATAGCATACTTGGAATGATTGAATCCAGCCTTTACAACGGACCTATCCATTTTGATTGTTTCCCAGATCTCACAATAAGTCTTTCAGATCCACATATGTTGAAAGCTCTCACATTAAACATCAAAACTTCAGGATATCAAGTCGTTGAAGGAACACAGCCATTGACACTAATTTACAGAGTTTACTAGAAAGTCACTGGCACAAACATGAATTTTCAAGCCTTAACCATGAGTCCTTGAGACCACACACTCCTCATTCAAACCAACCAAGAAAATGCAAATATCAAAATACCCAGAACCATTAAGTGGTTAGACATTAGTCTACCATCATACTGGTGTTTGATTAACGAAAGCAAACCTGTCGCCATCCAAAACAGTCTAATCAACTTAGATAAAATTGAACAATATTTTGACGGAACAGTTAAAATCAACTTCGACCATCCAGCCAAAAGATGTTGTGAATCTACCCAATCACAGAAATCATTTGCTTCTGGTAGGAATTCTTTTTCTAGATCCATACTAACCGATATGATGGGTCAAGATCAAGAATTAATCAATTCCTTAGCCAATAGGAAATTAAAATTAGTATATACTAGCTCACAAGTCACCGAACAAGAACTAATTAATGATTTGATTAATATAAAATTAAAATTCGTAGAAACAACCTCTCAGGTCACGCATCCAAGATACCAACCTCATACCGCAGACCAAGGAGAACAAACTTCTTCGACTGGATCTGACTTCGAAGCAGGTCAGGTCCATCATCAACTTCTCGCCTTAAACAAACCTTTCAAGATTCAATGGAAGAAACTCAATGCTGAAATTGAAGCAATAGAAAATATTCCAAGAAGAAATATTTTCAGAAACAATTACACACAAGAACAGAAATCGGAAATATACAAAGAATGGATTAATTTCATGAAAAAAAATACAAATTTGAAGTGTTTTTCTTCTATTTTGTTGAAAAACATTACGAATCTGAAAAGAAATTAGAGGTTATAACCAAAGGAAACTGGCTTAAAGAAGACAAAACCATAATTTCTTATAGCCATCATCCACAAGAAATGATTTTAATCACAACTGCCAATACCCAAATACCAGCTACTCCTTTTAAGCTTCCCAAAGAAGATGCAGGAGTTAAACCCATCATCGAACAAAACAATTTCACTAACCAAAGTCTTCACACCATTGGAAAACAATTAGACAAAATTGAAACTAAAATTGACTTACTCTCCCATCTAAAAACCTCAGTCAGAGAAAAATCCCTCATCAACTTCCCAGAATCTTCTTCAAGCAAAATCGCCTTGAAAACAACTTCCACAAGCCAAAAAATAGATCAAATGATGAAAGAACTAAAGATAGAAAAAACTGTCCAAGTTCTTAAACCTCCAGATACTTCCCAATCAGAAATCTCTCCAACATCTTCTGAGTTAGAGAATGATTCAGATTCCATTCGAAAAGTTGAACAAGCTTTTCAAAATCCTGAACTCAAAAGAATCACACACAAATGAATCAATCCCACAACTCTTACCAAGAATTGGTATCCCAGACCAACACCTCCAGACATTCAATTTGAAGAACGAAATATCCAAAATCAATTCTCAGTCTCTTCTGATAAACTCTATGAATGGAATATAGATGGTTTGTCAGAACAAAAACTTCTCAATAAATTACAACATATCTCTATGGTTGCTAATAGTTATATTACAAATCATACTCTCAACCAAACACAAGTTGTCGACATTTTGGTCACTGGATTTACAGGAATGCTTCATTTCTGGTGGGAAAAATATCTCACTGAACAGTCCAGAAATGAAATCTGAAACGCCGTAAAAAAAGATGAAGAAGGAATACCCATCTTTGATGAACACATTGGACAAGGTGTCCTAGACGCAGTAAACACATTACTTTTCACAATCATAGAACATTTCATAGGAACTTCTAGTAATATCACATCCAGAATTCATGATTAACTCAGCAATCTGAGATGTCCTACTTTAAGCGATTTTAGATGGTACGAAGATGTATTCATGTCTAAAGTCATGCTTAGAGAAGACAGTAATCAACCATTTTGGAAAGAAAAATTTATCAATGGATTACCAAATCTTTTTGCTCATAAAATTAGAAATGTCTTAGTTAACAAAGAAGGTATCATACCATATCATACCCTTACTTATGGAAATATAGTTAATATTATCCAGAAGGAAGACTTGAGAATGTGTATAGATATGAAAATTTCAAAACAAATTAACAAAGATAAATCCATAGCCAAATATTAATTAGGTACGTTCTGTGAACAATACGGATTACCTCTTATTGCCCCTTCCAACAAAAAGAAAAAATCTTCAATCTATCATAAGTACCCCAATAAGTACTCAGGTAGACATTACCCCAGATACAACAAATACAAAAACAAAAACTTTGAACCCAACAAATTTTACGAAAAACCAAAATCCAACAAGTGGAAAAGGAAACCCTCTGGAAAAATCCACTCAAAACCCCAAGAACAAAAAGGAAATTGCTACAAATGTGGCAAATTCGGTCATTACGCAAATAAATGTCGAGTCAAGAAAACAATTAATCAACTGAAAATCTCTGAGGAAGAGAAAATTCAGCTAATCCAAATCCTTGAACTTCAAGACAGACAATAGTTAATTTGAAAATGAACCCTAATCAACTTCTTCAAGTTCTTTAACTAGCCTTTCATCACCTGAGATTACATCAGGGTGTATTGATGCCTGTTGTAAGAAAACCTCAGTCCTTAACAAACAAGAAGAACAAAAAGACCTTCTTATTGAATTAATTAGCAAGGTCGATGACCCTGAATTAAAATCATTCTACCTCAAGAAGCTAAATAAATTAGTTTCTTCAGAAGAAACTAGCACTAGCTATCCCCAAACAACTCCAAGAATCTCTCTTAGCACAACCTTGGAAATGTTTAATAAGTCTAAGAAAGAAATTACAATCAAAGATCTTCAAAGAGAAGTCAATAAAATCAAAGATGAAATTAGGTTTCTAAAATCAGATAACCTAGAAATTTGCACACAGCTCAGTAGAGTACATACGCAGACACTTGTTAACGATAATGATGAAGAACACAATAGTTCTTTTTCTTCAAATCACAATTCAGACTCTCAGCACGACGAAAATTCCACACATAACTTAATATTAGGATTATTAGACAAGATAAGAATCCAGAAATGGTATTCTAAAATAACAATAATAATTGAAGATTTTCATTTAGAAACAATTGCTTTGATCGACTCAGGTGCAGACTTGAATTGTATTCAAGAAGGACTAATTCCTACTAAGTATTTTCATAAGTCAACAGAAATACTTAGTGCTGCAAACCAATCACCACATTAAAACAATGTTTGCTTTAAAACCCCATTTGTTTTAATAAAAAATATTCCAGACCCTGTCATCTTAGGTCTTCCCTTTATAGCTCTTCTATATCCTTTTAAGGTTCATCATAATAGGATTACCACCAAGGTATTAGGTCAAAAAATCACATTTGAGTTCTGCACTAAAACAGACCTAAAAAAATTAAGACATTTGCAGAAAAATAGCATTTCAAAGACCATCAGTCTAATCACCAAAAAATCACAGCAAATTACTTTCTTAAAGGAAGAAATTAATCACAAAAGAATTGAAGAACAACTAACAAATAAAAATTTGTTAGAAGCCATTAATAATTTTCAAAAGAAACTTGTTAATGAAATCTGTTCAGATATTTCCAACGCTTTTTGGCATAGAAAACAACACATTGTTAAACTACCTTACAATAAGGAGTTTAATGAAACAAAAATACCTACAAAAGCCAGACCAATCCAAATGAGTCAAGAAGTCAGGGAATTCAGCAAAATAGAAATCCAGGAACTCCTTAATAAAGGAATCATTAGGAAAAGTAAATCACCATGGTCTTGCCCAACTTTTTATGTCCAGAAAAAGGCAGAAGTAGAAAGAGGGACTCCCAGATTTGTTATTAACTACAAACCTTTGAATGAAGTTTTGGAATGGATTGGGTATCCAATCCCTAACAAAAAGATTTAATAAAGAGACTTTCTCAAGCAGTTATTTTTTCAAAATTTGATATGAAATCTGGTTTTTGGCGAATCCAAATCCATGAAGATGATAAATACAAAAATGCCTTTGTAACACCTTTTGGTCATTATGAATGGAATGTAATGCCTTTCGGCCTTAAGAATGCTCCCTGTGAATTTCAAAATATCATGAATGAGATTTTTAATCAATTCAACCATTTTTCAATCGTTTATATTGATGATGTTCTTATTTTTTCAAAGTCAATCGACGAACATTGGAAACATTTGTGTATGTTTGCTAAAATAATTAAGTCCAATGGATTAGTTGTCTCAACAACCAAAATTAAGTTGTTTCAAACCAACATCAGGTTTTTAGGATGCAATATCCACTAGTCAACCATTCAGCCCATAGATCGAGTTATTTAATTTGCAGATAAACTTCCAGATCAGATTACTGACAAAACTCAATTGCAGAGATTCCTTGGATCATTAAATTATGTTTCAGAATTCTATCCTCATCTCCGTCAACAATGTAAACCTTTGTTTGATCGTCTGAAAGACAATCCTCCAGCGTGGTCTTCCACTTATACATCTATTATTAAACAGATTAAAACACATGTTAAGACTTTGCCATGTTTTGGCATTCCAACTCCCAGCTCTTTTAAAATTGTTGAAATTGATGCTTCAGACATTGGTTATGGAGGCATCCTCAAACAGTCAATTTCCTCTGGATCTCTTGAACAAATTGTTTGTTTCCATTCAGGAGTATGGAATCCAGCACAAAGTAATTATAGTACTATTAAGAAAGAGATATTATCTATTGTATTATGCATTAGCAAATTTCAAGATGATTTATTAAATCAAAAATTTTTAGTTCGAGTTGATTGCAAATCTACAAAACATGTTTTACAAAAGGATGTTCAAAACATTGCATCTAAACAAATTTTTGCACGATGGCAAGCCATATTGAGCATTTTTGATTTTGAAATCGAATACATTAAAGGCAGCCAAAATTGCATCCTTGATTTCCTAACCAGAGAATTTTTGCAGGGGAAGAATGTCGAATAATCAGATAAGGCTTTCTGTCACTCTACCATCACTACCAGTAAAACAAGAATCAAGCCCAGATTCTTCATCGGCCTTAGCCATTACCAACCATTTCACTCCCTTAGGTTCCACAATAGGAAACCTCAGACCAAATTATCAAACACCTCGCCCAAATTATCAAACAGCGTTAGTAAGCCAATATGATCCTTATTCAACCACACCTTACCAATCATCATCATCGTAATCAATCAGTTATACCAAAACATCGCCATACATAAAGAAAAATCCCATAAAATACCTTTTCAGTATCCCCTTCAATATCCAGCAAGAACAAACCCCAGAAAAACTAGCCAAAATAGTTTTTTCCCCCTAATTTCCATTATCAACCTATCGAATCATTCAAAACACTCAAATATTATCATGCCATCCTCAATGAGACAGAATCCATTTCAATAAAACCAATCTTCAGCAAAACCCATGAAAACAAAATTATGTATCACTCTCTTTACATCGGAAAGTTTGTAACTGAACAAGAATGGGGATTCCCCCTTTACCAAACCAAACCCCTTCATACACAGCATATTCTCATTCCCAATAATCATTACAATTATTTTGATTACATCCAAGCATAGACTAACATTTTCCTCATCAAACAGAAGACTTTAGTGATTCATGGTATATCAACTTTGACAAAAGTTTCAGATTAAATTTCCCAGCATGGTTTCCAAAATGGTGGTCAATTGATGGCTTAACAACTAGCATTCTTCTAGAAGATCTAATGCAAGTCCTTTCAGCTAGTTTCCAAAAAAAGTTTGACCGTAGCCTATTCAACTACAGGATTACAGTACTACCTTTATTCATGGCAAAATACAAAGTCTCATGGATTATGTAGTGGAATTATGAAGTTGAAATTGGAGTGGTCTACCGATCAAGGTTGGTCAAATGGTGGGATAAGTTCAATCATCAGAAGGTCATCAATCTAGTCCTCTTAGAATTTCCCATTACTCCAGCACCGGTTATTCCAGCATAACCAAAAATGGCATTGCCAATCATTCCAGAACAATCCTTATCAGACATTAGTCCGTCATCATCCCTTAAAGGAACAACTAAGTCATCCAAATCTACAAGTTCAAAAAAGAAAGAAAAATCATCCCAGCTCAAAGATCTGGCCCAACAGCTAATGGCAGAAGCAGCTTTGCTCCATGACGAAGACTCAGACGCTGACGCTTCGGACGCATCCTCCCAGCAACCAGCTGCTCATTCATCAAGTCAGAAAGCCAGGAATCCCAAGATCCATTTGAAATTTGAAAGTATTCAATCATGTAATAATTTGTAATCATTTCAAAATTTTACCCGTGTAAATCCTACAGTAGCAGCCATGCGATCCTATCACCGAAAACAGCATCAGCAGTAGTAGCAATCATTCAGATAAGTTACTATTCATGAATAGTAAAATCACTTTGTACTATTCATCCATCATTTCAAAAGCAGCGTGATTCCACAGTGTCTCGACTTTGGCTCATTTCCAATAAAAAATTGTAAACACTTTTAGTTTTGTATAGGAAGGATGCATGCGTGCACCAATGTCCTTGATTTCATTCCAAATGGGCGCGAAAGCTAAGAAAAATAACGATGAGGATAGCTGAATCAACGACAATGATGATTAAGATCAATTGAAGAACTAAATGTAAGACTAGCTGAATTATGTGGGAGTTGATGTGGATGATATGCATTAGAATCAAAGATGCCATGATACCAATTATGACAAACAAATAAGATGAATTAGATGAATGATTGATCGGTATTTACCTTGAATTTGAGATACTCAATGAACTGACTGTGAGTAAGAATTTTATGCTATTCAAAATCAGTAGTGATGAAAATATTCTTCATAATGAAAATAATGAATTCAAATTAGTGATGCAAATGTATTTGAAGATAAGTTTTATTGAAAACTTATTCAAAAAAGACAATTGATGTTACTGGCTATTGCCAATAGGAATGAAAGCAAGGACATTGGTGCACGCAGGCATCATTCCTATACAAAACTAAAAGTGTTTACAATTTTTTATTCGAAGCTGAAGATTGCTTCTGTGATTGAAATTTTGCAGAAGTTTTAGCTCTGGGAAAATCCTTTTTTTGTAAGCAGAAATGAACTTGAAAGATATAGCCGAGAGGCCTTAGAATGTCATGATTGAAGATTGAAGTGGGAATCGTGCTCTACAAGTGCGCTGGGCTGTAAAGGAGCCAAAGGCTGAGAATGCTGTAGGGACACTGTGGAATCACGCTGCTTTAGAAATGATGGATGAATAGTAAAAAGTGATTTTACTATTTATAAATAGTAACTTGTCTGAATGATTGCTGCTACTGCTGATGCTGCTTTCGGTGATAGGATCACATGGCTGCTACTGCAAGATTTACACGGGTAAAATTTTGAAATGATTACATGATTGAATACTTTCAAATTTCAAATGGATCTTGGGAATCCTAGTAATCTGCCCACTTGGCTTTCTGACTTGATGAATGAGTAGCTGGTTGCTGGGAGGATGCGTCCGAAGCGTTAGAGTCTGAGTCTTCTTCATGGAGCAAAGCTGCTTCTGCCATTAGCTGTTGGGCTAGATCTTTGAGCGGGGATGATTTTTCTTTCTTTTTTGAACTTGTTGATTTTGATGACTTAGATGTTCCTTTAAAGGATGAAGATGGACTAATATATGATAGAGATTTTTCTGGGATAATTGGCAATGCCATTTGTGGTTGAGCTAGAATAACCGATGCTGTAGTAATGGGAAATTCTGTGAGGACCATATTGATGACCTTCTGATGATTGAACTTGTCCCACCACTTGACGAATCGTGATCGATAGACCTCTCCAGTTTCAACTTCATAATTCCACTGCATAATCCATGGGACTTTGTATTTTGCCATGAATAAAGGTAGTACTGTAATCCTGTAGTTGAATCGGCTACAGTCAAACTTTTTTCTGGAAACCAACTGAAAGGACTTGCATTAGATCTTCTGGAAGAAGGTTGGCTGTTGGGTCATGAATTGACCACCATTTTGGAAACCATGCTGGGAAATTGAATCTGAAACTTTTGTTAAATTTGATAAACCATGAATGACTAAAGTCTTCTGTTTGATGAAGGAAAATGTTAGTCCATGCTTGGATGTAATCAAAATAATTGTAATGATTGTTGGGAATGATACTATGTTGTGTATGAAGGGGTTTGGTTTGGTAAAGGGGGAATCCCCATTCTTGTTCAGTTACAAACTTTCTGATGTAAAGAGAGTGACATTGAATTTTGTTTTCATGGGTTTTGCTGAAGATTGGTTTTATTGAAATGGATTTTGTCTCACTGAGAATGGCTTGATAATATTTGAGTGTTTTGAATGATTCGGTAGGTTTATAACAGAAATTGGGGGGAAAAATTGTTTTGGCTAGTTTTTCTGGGGTTTGTTCTTGCTGGATATTGAAGGGGATACTGAAAAGGTATTCTATGGGATTTTTCTTAATGTATGGAGATGTTTTGGTATAACTGATTGATTGGGATGATGATGATTGGTAAGGTGTGGTTGAATAAGGATCATATTGGCTTACTAAAGTTGTTTGGTAATTTGGGCGAGGTGTTTGATAATTTGGTCTGAGGTTTCCTATTGTGGAACCTAAAGGAGTGAAACGGTTGGTAATGGCTAAGGCCGATGAAGAATCTGGGCTTGATTCTTGTTTTACTGGTGATGGTGGTAGAGTGACAGGATGCCTTCTTTGATTATTCGACATTCTTCTCATGCAAAAATTCTCTGGTTAAGAAATCAAGGATGCAATTTTGGCTGCCTTTAATGTATTTGATTTCAAAATAAAAAATGCTTAATATGGCTTGCCATTGCGCAAAAATTTGGTCAGATGCAATGTTTTGAACATCATTTCGTAAAACATGTTTTGCAGATTTGCAATCAACTCGAACTAAAAATTTTTGATTTAATAAATCATCTTGAAATTTGCTAATGCATAATACAATAGATAATATCTCTTTCTTAATAGTACTATAATTACTTTGTGCTGGATTCCATACTCTTGAATGGAAATGAACAATTTGTTCAGGAGATCCGGAGGAAATTGACTGTTTGAGGATGCCTCCATAACCAATGTCTGAAGCATCAGTTTCAACAATTTTAAAAGAGCTGGGAGTTGGAATGCCAAGACATGGCAAAGTCTTAACATGTGTTTTAATCTATTTAATAATATATGTATGAGTGGAAGACCACGCTGAAGGATTGTCTTTCAGACGATTAAACAAAGGTTTACATTGTTGACGGAGATGAGGATAGAATTCTGAAACATAATTTAATGATCCAAGGAATCTATGCAATTGAGTTTTATCAGTAATTTGATCTGGAAGTTTGATTGGTTGACTGGTGGATATTGTATCCTAAAAACTTGATGTTGGTTTGAAACAACTTAATTTTGGTTGCTGAGACAACTAATCCGTTGGACTTAATTATTTTAGCAAACATACGCAAAAGTTTCCAATGTTCGTCGATTGACTTTGAAAAAAATAAGAACATCATCAATATAAACGATTGAAAAATGGCTGAATTGATTAAAAATCTCATTCATGATATTTTGAAATTCACTGGGAGTATTCTTAAGGCCGAAAGGCATTACATTCCATTCATAATGACCAAAAAGTGTTACAAAGGCAGTTTTGTTTTTATCATCTTCATGGATTTGGATTTGCCAAAAACCAGATTTCATATTAGATTGACTATTGTCTGTGTCTTGAAGTTCAAGGATTTGGATTAGCTGAATTTTCTCCTCCTCAGAGATTTTCAGTTGATTAATTGTTTTCTTGACTCGACATTTATTTGCGTAATGACTGAATTTGCCACATTTGTAGCAATTTCCTTTTTGTTCTTAGGGTTCTGAGTGGATTTTTCCAGAGGGTTTCCTCTTCCACTTGTTGGATTTTGGTTTTTCGTAAAATTTGTTGGGTTCAAAGTTTTTTTTTTTGTATTTGTTGTATCTGGGGTAATGTTTACCTGAGTACTTATTGGGGTACTTATGATAGACTGGAGATTTTTTTCTTTTTGTTGGAAGGGGCAATAGGAGGTAATCCGTATTGTTCACAGAACGTTCCTAATTCATATTTGGCTATGGATTTATCTTTGTTAACTTGTTTTGAAATTTTCATATCTATACACATTCTCAAGCCTTCCTTCTGGATAATATTAACTATATTTCCTTAAGTAAGGGTATGATATGGTATGATACCTTCTTCGTTAACTAAGACATTTCTAATTTTATGAGCAAAGAGATTTGGTAATCCATTGATAAATTTTTCTTTCCAAAATGGTTGATTACTGTCTTCTCTAAGCATGACTCTAGACATGAATACATCTTTGTACCATCTAAAATCGCTTAAAGTAGGACATCTCAGATTGCTGAGTTGATCATGAATTCTGGAAGTGATATTACTGGGAGTTCCTATGAAATGTTCTATGATTGTGAAAAGTAATGTGTTTACTGCGTCTGGGACACCTTGTCCAATGTGTTCATCAAAGATGGGTATTCCTTCTTCTTCTTTCTTGACAGCGTGTCAGATTTCTTTTCTGGGCTGTTCAGTGAGATATTCTTCCCACCAGAAATGAAGCATTCCTGTAAATCCAGTGACCAAAATGTCAATAACTTGTGTTTGGTTGAGAGTATGATTGGTAATATAACTATTAGCAACCATAGAGATATGTTGTAATTTATTGAGAAGTTCTTGTTCTGACAAACCATCTATATTCCATTCATAGTGTTTATCAGAAGAGACTGAGAATTGATTTTGGATATTTCGTTCTTCAAACTGAATGTCTGGAGGTGTTGGTCTGGGATACCAATTCTTGGTAAGAGTTGTGGGATTGATTCGTTTGTGTGTGATTCATTTGAGTTCAGGATTTTGAAAAGCTTGTTCAACTTTTCGAATGGAATCTGAATCATTCTCTGACTCAGAAGATGTTGGAAAGATTTCTGATTGGGAAATATCTGGATGCTTAAGAACTTGGACAATTTTTTCTATCTTTAGTTCTTTCATCATTTGATCTATTTTTTGGCTTGTGGAAGTTGTTTTCAAGGCGATTGTGCTTGAAGAAGATTCTAGGAAGTTGATGAGGGGTTTTTCTCTGACTGAGGTTTTTGGATGGGAGAGTAATTTAATTTTAGTTTCAATTTTGTCTAATTGTTTTCCTATGGTGTGAAGACTTTGGTTAGTGAAATTTTTTTGTTCGATGATGGGTTTAACTCCTACATCTTCTTTGGGAAGCTTAAAAGGAGTAGCTGGTATTTGGGTATTGGCAGTTGTGATTAAAATCGTTTCTTGTGGATGATGACTAGAAGAAATTATGGTTTTGTCTTCTTTAAGCCAGTTTTCTTTGGTTATGACCTCTAATTTCTTTTCAGATTCGTAATGTTTTTCAACAAATTAGAAGAAAAACACTTCAAATTTGTATTTTTTTCATGAAATTAGTCCATTCTTTGTAAATTTCCGATTTCTGTTCTTGTGTGTAATTGTTTCTGAAAATATTTCTTCTTGGAGTATTTTCTGTTACTTCAATGTCAGCATTGAGCTTCTTCCATTGAATCTTGAAAGGTTTGTTTAAGACGAGAAGTTGATGATGGACCTGACCTGCTTCGAAGTCAGATTCAGCCGGAGAAGTTTGTTCTCCTTGGTCTGGGGTATAAGGTTGGTATCTTGGATGCGTGACCTGAGAGGTTGTTTCTACGGATTTTAATTTTATATTAATCAAATCATTAATTAGTTCTTGTTGTGTGACTTGTGAGCTATTATCTACTAATTTTAATTTCCTATTGGCTAAGGAATTGATTAATTCTTGATCTTGACCCATCCTATCGGTTGTTATGGATCCAGAAAAAGAATTCCTACCAAAAGCAAATGATTTCTGTGATTGGGTAGATTCACAAGATCTTCTGGCTGGACGGTCGAAGTTGATTTTAACTGTTCCGTCAAAATATTGTTCAATGTTGTCTAAGTTGACTAGACTGTTTTGGATGGCGACAGGTTTGCTTTCGTTAATCAAACACCAGTCTGATGGTAGACTAATATCTGACCACTTAATGGTTCTGGGTATTTTGATATTTGCATTTTCTTGGTTGGTTTGAATGAGGAGTGTGGTCTCGAGGACTCTTGGTTAAGGCTTGAAAATTCATGTTTGTGCCAGTGACCTTGTAGTAAACTCTGTAAATTAGTGCCAAGGGCTGTGTTCCTTCAAGGACTTGATATCTTGAAGTTTTGATGTTTAATGTGAGAGCTTTCAACATATGTGGATTTGAAAGACTTATTGTGAGATCTGGGAAACAATCAAAATGGATAGGTCCGTTGTAGAGGCTGGATTCAATCATTCCAAGTATGCTATCACTAAAGTTAGTGAATCTTGCATCTCGAAGACATAGCAAGATAGAGGTATTAAGGCCTCTTCGTGTTAATGGTTTAATTGCTATTTGGACTAAGCCGATGTGGATATAGTTATGACCATCTTTTCAATGAGATTTGATTTGTTCAGATGTGAATAATTGACAGGTTTCATGTTCTTTTGCTAAGAGCATAGGCTTTTTCGACTGTTTTAACATGATGTTCACTTCTAAATGAGGCTACTGACCATTTCTTTTTGTTAATATTTTTGCTTGAAATTTTGGGGATATTCCAATCTCCAAAGTCGACACTGTCATCAGTTTGAAAATCTAATTTTTGTTCTTCATTAACAATATCATGAATTGTTCCTAAACTGGATCTAGAGCTAGTGTTGGCCATTGAATTAGATCTAAACAATCTACTCATAAGGTTCAAAATACAAACAGTCAAAATATAGAAAACCTATAAGTTTTACCTTCCTAGCGTGTTTGCTAAACTCCTTCCCCGCTCATGCGATCCGCTTATGCCAATCTTATGGACTTATTGTTTGGAACACGCCTTACTGTTTGGTTGAGGAGTAAACAAACTCACTGAGAAGGTTAACAGATAGAATAAACTGTAAATGAAAGGCTGAAAAAATGAATCAGACTTGTAGACTGTAAAGAGTATAACTCACCAAATGGGGGCATAAGCTAAGAAAAATAACGATGAGGACAGTTGAACCAACAAAAATGATGATTAAGATTAATTGAAGAACTAAATGTAAGACTAGCCGAATTATATGGGACTTGATGTGGATGATATGCATTAGAATCAAAGATGCGATGATACCAATTATGATAAACGAATAAGAAGAATTGAATGAATGATTGATCGGTATTTACCTTGAATTTGAGATACTCAATGAACTAACTGTGAGTAAGGGTTTTATGCCATTCAAAATCGGTGGTGATAAAAATATTCTTTATAATGAAAATAATGAATTCAAATTAATGATGCAGATATTTGAAAATAAGTTTTATTGAAAACTTACTCAAAACTTACAATTGATGTTTCTGGCTATTGCCAATTGGAATGAAAAGCAAGGACATTGGTACACGCAGACATCCTTCCTATTCAAAACTAAAAGTGTTTACAATTTTGATTGGATATTGAGAGCTGAGTATTCACTTCTGTTCTGTTGCTATTGAAAAAGCGCAGAAGTTTCAGCCTTGGGAAAATCCTCCCCTTGTAAGCAGAAATGAACTTGGAAGATATAGCCGAGAGGCCTTGGGTTGTCATGATTGAAGATTGAGGCGGGAATCCCGCTCTGCATGTGCGCTCGGCTGTAAAGGAGCCAAAGGCTGAGAATGTTGTCGGGACTCTGTGGAATCACGCTACTTTCGAAATGATGGATGAATAGTAAAAAGTGATATTACTATTCATGAATAGTAACTTGTCTAAATGATTGCTGCTACTGTTGATGCTGCTTTCGATGATAGGATCACATGGCTGCTACTGTAGGATTTACACGGGTAAAATTTTGAAATGATTACAAATTATTATATGATTGAATACTTTCAAATTTCAAATGGATATATATATATATATATATATATATATATATATATATATATATATATAGGCACACACACATAAGGAAATGGTACTAGTTGTCCAGTACTTGCCCCTACAAGACCGGAGAGAAACCATAATTGTGTATGGACGGCTCCATAATAATGCGGCGTGGACCACCACTGACTCTGGCAGCCAGCACCATTTTTGTACTTGAACCCGGCGTAAAAACTCCCACAGCCAACCCGGCAGGGTTAGTTGAAGCTTCAAGATGCTATTTATTGAGCATCAAAGCTCATATGAGAGATCCTCGAGTCTCACCAGTTGCATACACACTTGTGTCTATCTCTTTTATCCCATTACAAGCAACGGCCTGATGAAATACCGCATTTAAAAGCTTCCCTTTCTTTGATTAGGAACATATACGAAATTTGTTATTGTGTGACGAAAGAAATTGATACATAATTAGTATACAATGGGTAAAAAGTTAAAACAATAAGTTCAGAATAAAAGAGACACATCTGACCCACCACCAGTTGATCTTCAAGTATTGCTGCATCTTCTCTTCCTTCGTATCCTTAATTTCAAAACGTTATTTACAGTTTTACACTGGTTAATTATGCAGATACATTTTTACCGTTCGTTACTTTTATTACATATTACTGTCACGGTAGGGTTTATCTACATTATTACGTCATAAAAACCTTATCTAAAGCTCTGTTCCAAGGGTTCACTGTGCCAAATTCTTGCAAATTCAAAACAGGCATTATGTCAACGCAAGTCGAAGATTTCAAACCTCAGATTTGAATTCGTGTATACATTAGAGCAGTGCTCGAAAACGGGACTCCCGTCTGTTGTTTCTCCGTGAGGATGAAATCCTTGCTCCTGGCACGCTTTCAGGACACTCAACCCGCCAGGATCAGATAGCCGAAATATTCCATAGCTCCTGGAGAAATCCCAACACAAAATTGTTAACATAGCTGTGTAAAAAGATACTAGGAAAATATGTTATTTGTTCATACTTCAATTGCTACCCCTTATGTAGCGTTCTTAGAAGTATACTCGAGCTCTCTCTTAGTTATCTGTATTTTTGGGCACTATGACTTACATTTCGAGACATTTTCGGTACAAAATATGAACCATGAGATATTCATGCAGATGCAGTTGGATATTCAACTGGAATACTTAATTAGTTCTGCAATGGAGTTCTTATTTCGCTACCAAAGCGCTTTGGCGTACTGGTCAAATTTTCAAGGGGAAACTGGTGAACAGAGAATACGCTTCCAAATTACTGCATTCTCTCCTTCATTTCCTTTTATGCTTGTTTGTGACAACTGACCGAAATTTTTATGTCAGTGTCAGAACGTCAGTGTGGCATGGCCGTGCATAACAAAGACTAATGACCACAACCAAGGGTGCTACCATTCTTATTGAAGAATGAAGATGCTACAAGAACAGAGGCAAGGACAAAGACTGAGGGAATGGACGAAAGCATCTAAAGCTTGTGGGCCGAAATATAGATGGAAGGAGATTGAACATTTAAGACTTGACTCTAACGCTACGACAATGAAATTGCCAAATTTTGTTTAAAGCAGAACGACTGAACCTTGTAATTAGTGTTGCAGCATACCTTGAGGTATCAGTTGGAGCCATGACAATGGCAAAAGCCTCAGGTATCATAACCTGCAGACAAAAGTTGGAAAGAGAAAAGTTAAAAGCCGTCGCATATGACAGCATATCGAGGAACCAGATTAACATGTTACCCATCGTCCCTAATTGAAGCAGACAAAAC
Organism: Heteromeles arbutifolia; assembly: GCA_024362995.1. Taxonomy (NCBI): domain Eukaryota; kingdom Viridiplantae; phylum Streptophyta; class Magnoliopsida; order Rosales; family Rosaceae; genus Heteromeles; species Heteromeles arbutifolia. The sequence continues at coordinate 31,901,111 of JANCRC010000006.1, forward strand.
CACACCCAAGAAGGCAATTTAGTATTTTAGAACAAGCCAACATGGGAACTGGTATGAAGTTCATAATGTTACTGTATCTAATTTTAAGTTCTTCTAACCTATGTATGCTTAACGTTGAAATCCAAATATTTTTATCTTAAACAATTGCAAGAAAATAAAATTCTAAGACTATATAAATTTTGCAACTAAAGAATGGAAGCGGTTCCCCTACCTGATACGAATAATGAGTGTGCAAATCCACTGATGACATGAAACAACTTTGAGAAGGATGTGTCTGAAAACAAATGGTTAACAAAGTGAACAAGAAACTGTCAATTGTAGAGCGACAAAAGGGGAAGCAAGCAGCAGAAGAAAAGAAAATTATGACCTACATGGATCCATCCAACCGGAAAAAGTGAGTGTTCGTTTTGTATGGCAAAAGCTTCCTCATCGTTTGTTGCCTGACACTGTCATATTTTGTAGTCATAAGAAAACAGAAATGAGATCACACCATGTAGTTAGACGCGGCATGGGCAACAGGAATAGTCTTAAGTCCAAACAAGATGAGTGAAGGGCTGTAAGGACTTACAGAGCTGGAAGTTGATTCCTGTTTGGGTATGATCAGAGTTGTCACATAGAATGTTTCATTTTTCTATGCATACACAGAAAAAAATATATACATTACTTTTCAAGGAAAGATATCATATAACATTGTGAATGTGTACATATGGACTAAAGGACTAGAGTAATCACACCTGTACTGATTTTGAAATTGCAAATGGGTGAGAAACTGAGAGAGATTTGGGTTACTTTAAACAAGATTTGGAGATAGAAGAAACAGTCTGAAGATCCAAAGATAGTTTCAAATGCAACAAACAAACGCTTTTAGAACCAATGCAGAGTGTGAATCTTACAAGAAAAGCGCCAAGAATCCCGCAGGTTTCTAGATCCTTCTCTGTGTTTTCTTTAGCAAGATCAAGGAAATCTTCCATTAACCGAGCTGACTGCAAAAATAAGTACAACAATTAATTATCAAATATAAATGTTCAATGCAGAAAAAATACGTCCAAAGTTTGCATGAAACAAATAAAACTACAAAACAAAAGGCCAGCATTTGAGGTAAGTTTTTACAATATGTACATCTCGCAGGACCCCAGATGATGCTGATTTATTAGAAGACTGTGACTGACCATGTTCTGTATTTGCGTCTGTAATTTGTGATATATTAGAACTTTGAGGCTTTTCTATGCAAGAGATTACAGGTGAAGGAGAGCATTGAGTAACAGAATGAACTGTGATATTCTGATAGTCACTAGTTGTCTTCAAAAAGTTTGGACCAGGAAATTTACACGCGAAGCAACTACTGCCAAATTCCACTGAACACAAAGATGACAACCTAGGATTTTCCCCATCGATGCCCCTGGCTCTGTATAAAAAAAGGGAGATGATATGATAATCCTAAATTAACAAAATCACCGTAAAGATGTTAACTTTTGCCAAATTGTGAACGGTTCGCTGAAGTGGATATACTTCTTGATAGGAATTACTATACCTTATATGGCTTCTTTCTGCCATGGCTTTTTAACCTGAGTGAGAAACTGCAGTCACTATTATTCAAACCAATTTGAAGATACAAAAAATTAAGGAAGATGATTTCCCTAAAAAAAACACCAACTCATTATTTGAAAATAAAAAAGTTTAGATCGAAACATAATTTGAAAACTGTTCTTCCTGATGCAAACACCATTCCGGACACCTCATGTCTATGATGCATATATCACCCAGTTCAAAGTACATACAGTATCAAAAGAGAAGAATCCCATTTCTGTTTGTCTTATGATTAAGAACTTCTTTGTTGTTTGCCTTGAGTAATTACTAATTAACTCGACTGCCGAGTTATAAATTTATAATCATCCTCATTCGTCAGTCTGTGAATCCAAATTACCACATTTATAAACGCCCCTTTCCTTCATTACAAGAAAACAAAGAGAAAATTCTAAGTCACCATTCAGATTGATGGTTCCAAACAAAAATATTACAACTTGGTATAAACAACCTTCACCATCGGACATGGTAAGTATCCTAATCACTCAGTAACTTTTACCAACTGGAATGCAGTTTAGAACAATACCATCATACCACTCTAACTCGAAATTTCTAACAATACCAGAGGCACCATTTGGTTTTACAATTTAAAAGGGTATTGAAATTTCTAACAATACCGGAGAAAACAAGACAGCTAGAGGTGGCAAATCAACTCATTGAGTTGTTAATGGATACCACTAAGACTCGTTAGTTTGATTTCACCTTACACCATCGTCACGGCTACTAGTCTCACCTCTATCTTACTGTGACATCAAATTAAACGGGTCTTAACACGTACCCATTAACAAATCAATGAGTTAATTTGTCACCTCTAAATACAACCCCAAAACAGTAAAGCAACCAAGACATGCAATCGGAAACCCTTGGGAAAAGGGGTCTAAATCACCATTAAATCCAGAAATTATGGATTGCCCACTAATTATAAAGTAAAAAATAAACAAAAAGGAATCAGCTTTTTAAGCGATTCTTCATACCTGTCAAGCAAAGAGATGAACTTTTGCAAACTTTCAGCTTCGCACCCCTTTACCATTCAAAAGTTAAATGGTCTTCATATTTCAAGCTTTTTGCTGAATTGGGTCCTCTTTGTAAATAGATGAACACTCCACACGATCACCCACCATTCTCCCAAAGTGGAGCTTATGACACCACACCCCCGCAAGCTCATGCCACATGTTTTCCCGCACGACTCCAAAAGTTTCCCTCTTTTTTGCTGAACGACTTGCCGTTTGGATTCGGTGGAACGTTTGTGTACGGTCATGTGTTTTAACATGCTCAATGTTACAATTTGGGTGGACAATTTTAAGGTATACTCAGGGACGAAGCCAGAAATTTAACTAAGAGGGGGCATCTTAAAAAATTTGAGCTCCTTTTTTGAACAAATAAAGCTAGTTCTTTTACAAATGCTAAAAAAATTAATTACAAAATGCCTAATTTTATTACTCTATTGTCTAATTTTGTCTTTAATTGTTAACAATCTAATGCTCATTTGTACTAATTAACCAAATACATGCAACTCAACATGGTTTAAACATTAGTGCATGAGAAAAATATACAAGACGGAGGGGCATTTAAAAACTAAAAGAGGATTTTCACTATTTTAATATGATTAATTGAATAATCTGCAAAGCAAAAAAAATGGAAATGATTAATTGAATAATTTGTAATGAAAAAAAAGAGATGAGAGGGGGCATGTGCCCCCACTGGGCCTTACCTCCCTCCGTCCATGGGTATACTAATACGAATTCACAAGCTCCACTCACATAAATGTCAAGAATGAACATATTATATTTGTAATGCGTTCGATACATAATTACTAGCGCGCTCATTACGCAACTTAATCTAGTTTCTCTTTTCGAATAGATTATCTCCCTCTCCTTAACAAGTCCACTTGCATGTGAACAATGTATTGCTTGAAGTTACCGTGTGAACAATGTATTGCTTGAAGTTATTGCTCGGCTCCAAGTCCAGCAGGGAAGGTTCAGTGATTGCCTTAGCAAATATTGGACTGTTGGAGCTAGTTTTTAGTGTTTTGGGGCAACTCTTCCTTTGCTTTGTATATAAAAGTAGTACATTAATATAAAACAACTATATACCTATGTGGTATAATTTAGGGTAAATGACAAAAAACTACCTCAACTATTGGTGTCACGACACTTTCATATCTCATTTTTTAAAATTGACAATGTCATACCTCATCTTACGAATTTGTGCCAATGTCATACATCCGTCAGTTTTTCTGTTAATTTTTCTGTTAAGTGCTGACGTGGCTACATACAGGGCCCACTCACTAATCCAACTGGATTAAAAAATCATTAAATATAATTTTTAATAATTAAAAATTAAAAAAATTAATTTTTTTATAATATTAAATCTATCTCTCTCTCTTTCCCTCCCACCTCTCACGCCTCTCTCTTCTCTGCATCCCCAGAACCCCTTCCCCTAACCTTCCTCCACCACCCTCCCCAAAAACCCAGATACCTGTGTCCCCCCTCCCCCAAAACCCAGCTCCTCTTCTCCCATTGACCAATCAGGAATCAAGGGGGGAAAAAAGAAGAAGAGAAAAAAAAAAGGAAGTTTTCCTTCCTTCCCGTCGGCACTTGCACCCGCACACCCAACCCAACCAACTCTGGCGATTTTCGCCATTTTTTCCATCGAATCACCACCATCCAACACCCACAACCTCTTCCACAACCTCCCTTCTACGATCTCCACCCAAATTTGGGGATTTTTAAGCCCAAAAATCGTGTAAAATCGTGCGGGTGGCCGGAGGTGTTCCACAGCGGTTCCTAATCTCTGCAACCTTTAACCCAAAATCACAGCAAGCTTTGAACTTGCTTCGCGTGGGGGGAGATGCAGAAGCTTTTTGTTTCTTTTTCTTCTTCTTTTTTGAAATCGGCGAATTCAAATTATAGGGTTAGGGTTTGGGTGGAATTGGGATATTCACAGGGATTAATCTGGTGAGGGTGATGGGTGTGCAGGAGGAGGGGGTGTTAGTCAATGGAGGAAGATGGGGGTTGGAACACAGTGAATGAAGGAAGTGAGGGTAGACGCAGGGTGGTTGGAACATGGTGAATGGAGGAAGAGAGGGTGGACGCGGGGGGGGGGGGGGGGGGGGGGGGGTGGGGGTGGGGTTGGTGGGGGGGGGACACAGGGCCAAATTAGGGAGGGGGGAAGAGAAGGTGGAGCGAGAGGGGGCTGTTGGGGGGGGGGAACACGGGTTTAATTGGGGGGGGGGGGGTGGGAGAAGGGAGCTGGGTTTCACGGGTACCTGGGTCTGGGTTATCGGTGATGATGGTGAAGGAAGGTTGGGGGGGACAGGTGGGAGGGGAAGGGTCTCGGGGATGCAGAGGAGATAGAGGAGAGAGAGGGGTGAAGGGGGGGTGGGAGAAGGGAGCTGGGTTTCACGGGTACCTAGGTCTGGGTTATCGGTGAGGATGGTGAAGGAAGGTTGGGGGGGGACATGTGGGAGGGGAAGGGTCTCGGGGATGCAGATGAAAGAGATGAGAGAGAGGGGTGAGAGAAGGGAGCTGGGTTTCACGGGTACCTGGGTCTGGGTTATCGGTGATGATGGTGAAGGAAGGTTGGGGGGGACAGGTGGGAGGGGAAGGGTCTCGGGGATGCAGAGGAGATAGAGGAGAGAGAGGGGTGAAGGGGGGGTGGGAGAAGGGAGCTGGGTTTCACGGGTACCTAGGTCTGGGTTATCGGTGAGGATGGTGAAGGAAGGTTGGGGGGGGACATGTGGGAGGGGAAGGGTCTCGGGGATGCAGATGAAAGAGATGAGAGAGAGGGGTGAGAGAAGGGAGCTGGGTTTCACGGGTACCTGGGTCTGGGTTATCGGTGATGATGGTGAAGGAAGGTTGGGGGGGACAGGTGGGAGGGGAAGGGTCTCGGGGATGCAGAGGAGATAGAGGAGAGAGAGGGGTGAAGGGGGGGTGGGAGAAGGGAGCTGGGTTTCACGGGTACCTAGGTCTGGGTTATCGGTGAGGATGGTGAAGGAAGGTTGGGGGGGGACATGTGGGAGGGGAAGGGTCTCGGGGATGCAGATGAAAGAGATGAGAGAGAGGGGTGAGAGAAGGGAGCTGGGTTTCACGGGTACCTGGGTCTGGGTTATCGGTGAGGATGGTGAAGGAAGGTTGGGGGGGACAGGTGGGAGGGGAAGGGTCTCGGGGATGCAGAGGAGAGAGATGAGAGAGAGGGGTGGAGGTGGGAGAAGGGAGCTGGGTTTCACGGGTACCTGGGTCTGGGTTTTCGGTGAGGATGATGAAGGAAGGTTGAGGGGGACAGGTGGGAGGGGGTGGGTGGGGAAGGGTCTCGGGGATGCAAAGGAGAGAAAGGGGTGGGAGGGGGGTGGGAGAAGGGAGCTGGGTTTCACGGGTACCTGGGTCTGGGTTTTCGGTGAAGATGGCGAAGGAAGGTTGGGGGGGACAGGTGGGAGGGGATGGGTGGGGAAGGGTCTCGGGGATGCAGAAGAGAGAGATGAGAGAGAGGGGTAGGATGGGTGGGAGAAGAGAGTTGGGTTTCACGGGTACCTGGGTCTGGGTTTTCGGTGATGATGGTGAAGGAAGGTTGGGGGGGACAGGTGGGAGAGGATGGGTGAGGAAGGGTCTCGGGGATGCAGAGGAGAGAGAGGGGTGGGGGGGAGAGAGATAGAGATTTGATATCATAAAAAAAATTAATTTTTTTAATTTTTAATTATTAAAAATATATTTAATAATTTTTTAATCCAGTTGGATTAGTGAGTGGGACCCGAATGTAGCCACATCAGCACTTAACAGAAAAATTAACAGAAAAACTGACGGAGGTATGACATTGGCATAAATTCGTAAGATCAGGTATGACATTGTCAACTTTAAAAAATGAGGTATGAAAGTGTCGTGACTCCAATAGTTGAGGTAGTTTTTTGTAATTTACCTTATAATTTAAGTAAAACAACAACCCTATGTGAAGGTGTTCAAGATAAACGCAAATTGCGCCCACAAATTGGGGTTATTTTGGGTGAATGCGGAAGCAAAATATAAGAGTATGAATAATTAGAAACTGAATACTAGCAGTACACTCCTAACAACATGCTAGAGAGATAGTTAAAGTATGAAATACACATAATCAGAGCATAAGGTTCAAATGCAGTCAAGTAGGACAACTACTAAGTTACAACACCCGAAGGTGAATCCTACATGAGTGAAATCCGTCAGAACAGCCGTGGGAATCCTCGAGAGCCACCAAACACTCCTAACTACAACCTGGAGGGGCGCAAAACAAGGTGAGTGGGTCAGTAAAACAAAGCTTTCAAAATCTATCCTTTTAAAACGTATATATCCCCTCGCTGTAAAAACCTATATACTTCCCAGAAAAATAGAATATATAAATATATATAGCTTCGGAATCTCAAACACTCTCATTCATCATTTTCAGAGAAATATGTCATGCCATAAGCCAAAAACATAATATGGATGCATCAACAATAATCAGGTGAAATAATAAATCAACCGGAGACCCAGCAGTGGTCCTGTACGGCTGATTCTAAAGCTCATTATCCAATCCAGCCGGAGTCGCCAACTGCGACCTGTACGGCACTACGCTGCACATGAGTCGGAACTACCTATAGTAGTCTGTACGACTCGGATGGTGTAATAATACGCTCTAGTGCTTCTCTCATCAATCATCTGTGCACATAATCTAAGGTCACCTACTAGTCGGAACCGTCTCTAATGGTCTGCACGACTAGCATGTCGGAACCACCTCCAGTGGTCTGTACGACTAGCATCTACTTGGATCCAAGGCGAGCGTGTGATGCGGTGAATAACATAAGCACTAACACCAGGGGTGCAGGTTATGAGCTATCAACATAAATCTCATCCAACAATTCAATTCATCAAATATAACTCACCTGATACTCACCTGTGCGTCCGCAGCACCAAATCAAATATATGCATCATATAATATCCATTCACATATTTCATGCAATTTCTATGCATGGCACTTCAATCACATGATTCATATAAATCTATGCATGGCATTTCAAAACATATTTTCATTTTAATTCAATTTCTGGGAAAAGTCATTAAGTATAGGCATATAATGAAAACAAAACTGCCCACTCACTGGTATGTCGCAGGATCGTAACCCCCGTGACGCCTCTGACTGCGCTCGTCCTCGGGGTAGATCTCACCTATATGCGAAACAACTATAAAAACGTTATTTTAAGCACATATCCAACAATTCGAAATAACTTCTCATAAAATGCTCAATTTTGGCATATGAATATACCAACGCGATCTACACAACCTCACGAACATCGCGATATTTTTAAATAAATTTTTCTATGGCCCACGCGCCCTCACGCGCCGGGGAGGCCACGGCCTCACGCGCCCCCCACGCGCATCATCTTCAACCTCCCGACGCCGGAACAGTGCCACCGGCGCCGGATTCTGGGCAACCCTGCAACTGCCCTTTTCTCACTCGTTTTTGCACCATTTTTCATGAAATTTTCACCAAAATGTCACAAATCATGAGAGGAAGAAGGCTATACCTCTTTGGAGCCTCAAAACCTTCCAAATCGCGTCGGGAAAATTTCACCAAAACCGGCCACCTTCGAACCTTGTGATCCCGACGTCCCAAACCTTCAAACGAAGCACTCCGAGCTTCGTGGGGACTTCCTTAAGCTCGTGATAAGCTTGGATTGTCCTAAAATGCAACCATTTAAAAGTTGGTGAATAGTGACAATCACGGACCTCGTGATTCCAGCGTGAAAACGTATGAAACCTTACCTGAAATGGGTACCAATGGGTTCGTATGGTCTCTAGGAGTATGATGGTGGTCTCAACCACGTCGATCCGTGAAGGTTTGACAATCCCTGGGTTGTCCGTACCGTTCGAATGAAAAGGGAGAGAGGGACTGTGCGTGCGGGAGGGAGAGAGAGAGAGAGTGAGTGTGAAAAAAATGAAAGTGTGCGTGTGTGGTCAACAAGCACCCCAACCACACAAAATAATTCCAACTTAATTTTCAACAATTTTCCCAAAATAAACTTAGGATAGGACAATAAAACCCAAATGAAATGTCACATACCGTAGTAGATTCAAGGGCAATCCCGTCATTTCACATCCTCGATTAATTAATTCCGGGACGGGCTGTGACATTTTATTACTAGACTTCTTGATGTTTAAATTGTTTGTTTAACACACAAGATTATTTATTTAGAGATTTTAATTTAATTTGTAAGATAAATTAGGAATATTTGTGTTCTATTAGTTTATTTTATTTACTTAAATTGTTATGAAGAAATTGAGATAAATATTATTTGTAAATATTTATGTTAAATTGACAATATTTATTATACCATAAATTGGTAATATTTTGGTAATATAGGTATATGTTATGTTAATTAATTAAATATTTCACTCTAATTGCTATGAGGATATACAAAACTTAAATTTAATAAATAATCAAGAGTGTAGATAAACATATTTTTGTTAACCTTTTATTGTATTTTTAATTTGTTTTACTGTGAAAGGTGTTGGAAATTAAATTGCAATTGTGATAGTTCGAGGTTGAAAGATCGGGATTGAAATTTCTATGTGGGAAAGAATTAAGGTATATATTTACTTAAATTGTTATGAAGAAATTGAGATAAATAATATTTGTAAATATTTATGTTAAATTGACAATATTTAATATACCATAAATTGGTAATATTTAGTAATATAGGTCTATATTATGTTAATTAATTTAATATTTCACTCTAATTGCTATGAGGATATACAAAACTTAAATTTAATAAATAATCAAGAGTGTAGATAAACATATTATTGTTAACCTTTTATTGTTTTTTTTTATTTGTTTTACTATGATAGGTGTTGGAAATTAAATTGCAATTGTGATAGTTCGAGGTTGAAAGATAAGGATTGAAATTTCTAATAGTTATGCCTACATGATAGGGATTGAAAGATTGTAGGCATCTTAGTTTCAACGTAATATTTGCTCTTGTACAGTGGTAAAACATGGAAAAGAATTGGTTGACACTACCGCGAAATTTGGGAGCGTATACAGATGGAATTAATTTATTTTTGGATCAAGCAGTTGCGAATGGTGCTGGCCCCGATAAGTTTAGATGTCCTTGCAAAAGATGTTGTAATCGATATACTTTTGTTAGAAAAACTATTGTCGAACATCTTGTGTTGTATGATATGGATAAAGATTACAAAGATACTTCATGGCGACATCATGGGGAACCTTTAATTGGAGAGCAAAGTATGGGGATTGGAGAAGAAGATGTTGGGCCGTCTACTAAAACAGGAGATCGGTTAACTAGTATTCATGATGTTCTTAATGATGTATTTGTCCAACCATTAACGGAAGAAGGTGTTGGGCCGTCTACTGAACCCCTTTCTAGGGAAGGGCGTCCGGAAGAGGTTGAGACTTTTTTTAAGTTGCTTGAAAAGGCAGATCAAGATTTGTGGCCAGGTTGTAAGGAATTTAAAAAATTGGAGGCGGTTGTAAGATTGTATCAGATCAAGTGTTTAGCAAGAATGCTGGACGGGATCTTTACCACGTTACTCGAGTTAATTAAAAAAATGCTGCCTGATGGAGATTGTTTGCCTGAATCTTGTTATAAGGCAAAAAAACTTATAAATGACTTGGGTCTGACGTATGTAAAGATTGATGCGTGTCCTAATAATTGCATGATCTATTGGAAAGACACTGCAGAGTTGACTGTATGCTCAGTTTGTGGTGAATCAAGATATAAAAATGTCAATGAAGATGATGGCTCTAGAAAAAAAATCCCAGCTAAGGTTATGTGGTATTTTCCTTTAAAACCACGATTGCAGCGGTTGTATATGTCGAAGCATACGACTGAACATATGAGATGGCACGCAACTGAATGTCCTAAGGATGGGTTTATGAGACATCCTTCAGATTCTCCAGCATGGAAGCATTTGGATAATTTATATCCGGAGTTTGGATCAGAAATTCGAAATGTCCGATTAGGGTTGGCTAGTGATGGATTTAATCCTTTTGGAAAAATGAGGCAAGACTATAGCACATGGCCTGTGGTGCTTTCAGTTTACAATTTACCGCCCTGGATGTGTATGAAGCAACCGAATTTCTTGTTGTCTCTGTTAATACCAAGACCGCGCAGTCCCGGTAAAGAGAGTGATGTGTACATGCGTCCATTGATTGATGAGTTGAATGAGTTGTGGGAGGTGGGCACTCCTACTTATGATGCGTATTCCAACCAAACTTTTACGATGAAGGCTGTCGTCTTATGGACTATAAGTGATTTTCCGGCTTATGGAATGTTATCAGGATGGAGTACACATGGATATAAAGCCTGTCCACATTGCATGCATGATAAAGAATCTATTTACTTGCCGGCGAGTCGTAAGATTTCCTATTTGGGGCATCGACGCTTTCTTCCTGTTGATCATAGGTTTCGAAGGCAAACCACATCTTTTAATGGTCGGCGAGAGCATCGTAGTGCACCAAGGCAGTGGACTGGTTTACAATGTCTTGAAGAACTTTCTACTTTGAGATTTACTTTTGGAAAGCCAAAGAAAGATGCTTCGGCTGGGCAACGCAGAAAACGAACTGAGAGCAATACAAGTAGTAAGAGTCAGTGGAAGAAGAAATCTATTTTTTATGAACTACCTTATTGGAGGCATCTGTTGATTAGACACAATCTTGATGTTATGCATATTGAAAAAAATATATGTGACAATGTAGTAGGAACATTGTTAGATATAGATAAAAAGTCCAAGGATGGATTCGCTGCACGTGCAGATCTTGAAATCTTGAACATAAGACATAGACAACATCCGCGTAGGGAAGGAAATAGAACATTTCGACCTCCAGCATTGTTCACGTTGAAAAGAGAAGAAAAAACTGCATTTTGTGAAGTGTTGTCTACTATTCGGGTTCCCGATGGATATTCATCAAATTTGTCGCGATGTGTGCATGTGAATGAACGAAAAATACATGGATTGAAAAGCCATGATTGCCATGTTTTAATGCAGCAGTTACTCCTGCTTGCAGTACGTGCGGTTTTGCCTAAATCCGTTACTATGATATTATTAGAGTTAAGTGCCATTTTCAGACAATTGTGTAGCAAGAAGGAGTCCGAGGAAGGTTTCAAGCAATTGAATTGAAGAATTGCCTTGACATTATGTCAATTGGAGAAGATATTCCCGCCTGCATTTTTTGATGTAATGATGCACCTCCCAGTTCACTTGGCAGATGAAGCAGCTATTGCAGGGCCTGTTCCATATAGATGGATGTATCCAATTGAACGGTAATTAACAAATCTTTATAAAATTTGTTAATTTATAATGATAATTTTTATTAACAATTATAATAATTTGTGTTTTGTATTATAATTATAGGTTTTTACAAACACTGAAGCGCTATGTTCGTAATAAGGGTCATCCTGAAGGTTCTATTGCTGAAGCGTATTTGGTTGATGAGTGTTTGTCCTTTTGTTCCATGTATCTTAGAGATGTTGAGTCTCGTCGCACTCGTAGAGGTCGAAATGAAGATGGTATTGGACGTGGAGTATCTGGTGGGTTATCAATTTTTGACTCTAAAGGATGTTATATGGGTTCAGGAGAAAATGTGGAGCTCGAGTTAAATGTTCTTGATCAGTGCCACAGATACATTCTAAATAATTGTGATGAGGTCAACCCATTTAGAAGGTAAGAACATTTAGTCATACGTCTTAATGTTTTATCAATTTTCTTTACTTTGAAAAATTAGTTAAGCATATTTGGACCTGATTGGCTAGGCAACATGAGGAATTCTTAAAAAATCAACATCGTCGAGCAAGGCTAACTGTGCGACAAATCAAGGAGCTAAGCAAAAAGGAATTTCCAGAATGGTTCAAGCAACATGTGAGTTCATATAACAGTTACATTATTACTTTTTTTTTTTACATTTTAATTATGACGTGTTTATATTTGCCGTGTCAATTTTTATCCTTTTACTTATTACAGATTAATTCAAGATGTCATGCTAATGACATCTTGATATCTGAAGACTTGCGTTGGCTAGCCAATTATCCTAGTAGGGTTGTGACGAAATATAAAAGTCACATTATTCATGGGTTTAGATTTCGTACAAAATCTGTGGACGATAAGCATAAGAATCAAAATTGTGGTGTCTTTGTACCTGCAAATGTCCCTGGTGCAATTGGGCAAGTGAATTGTTATGGTAGAGTCATAGACATGTTTGAGGTTAGATATTGCCGCCCTACCGAAGCAGGAGACAGGGGCCGAGCTGTGATGTTGTTTAAATGCGAATGGGTTAATAGTGAAAGTCCAAGAGGTATGAAGACCGATCAACATGGATTTACTTTAGTAAACTTCAATCGATTGGGATTTAAAGAGGATCCTTTCATATTAGCTTCACAAGCATTACAAGCATTTTATGTGGAGGACACAATTGAAAAAGATTGGCATGTTGTTGTTCGAACGCAGCCGAGAGATTTGTTTGACGTATTAGAGGATAATGATGCTCTTGATGATTATGCCATACCTGATTTGGATGATCATGTACTTGACAATGAAAATCTGCATACAAGGGTTGGAGTGGAAGAGACTCCTTTTCACGAAGCATTACCATGGCCTACCCAGTTTCCTGGTTTTGTTAATGCCGACGATGACCTAACAGAAGATGAAATGGAGTAGTTCTATTATTTACTTTATGTTTTTTAAGTATTAATTAGACTATATTTCAATTTCTGTGGAGGCTTTTATTTAAAATATTTTAGTTTGTGTGGTAACTATGAAAATGGTATAATGGTAAAAAAAAAAAAAAAAAAAAAACACATGGTTTATTTTATATTTTTTTGGTGTGGTGACTTTTATTTAAAATATTTCATTTTGTGTGGTAAAATTTAAAATGTTAGAATGGTAAAAAACAAAACAAGTTTTTTTTTTTTTTTTTCCATTAACGTCCCTGTCGGATTTAATCGACACAAACTGACTAAAATTTTGAGCGGGAACTTTCCCGCTCGTTCGCTTCGAAAAAATTAATGAACCTGACACACATATTAATTAGACGGCGCTTTTCAGACAGGGCTGGCGGTTTTAATAGACTTACTGTCGGTTAAGACCGACACTAAATTAATGAACCTGACACACATATTAATTAGGCGACGCTTTTCAGACAGGGCTGGCGGTTTTAATATACTTCCTGTCGGTTAAGACCGACACAAATCTGCCAGCTCTATCTACCATTCTCAGATATTAATGATGTATACGTTCTGACATAATAATGATCTTCCTGACCGATATCAGTTTTCTGACGGTTTTAGGTGATTTCTGTCGGATATTACCGACGCTAAATTTAATATTTTAATTTACTGATGGTTTTAGATGGTCTCTGTCGGTTATAACTGACAATATTTATTTCGGTCAACCATCCTACCTACGGCTGCCGTTCCTCTTCACCTTCTCATTTCCACTTTCATTTTTCACCTTCTCATTTTCACTTAGTCGTTCCTCTTCACCTTCTCATTTTCACTCATCTTCTGCACCTTCCCTTTTTTACCATTTTCACTTTCACTATCATTTTCATTTTTCACCATGGAGGAACAAAATGAACGTAGGACCCGTGGGGCAGCTATTCCAAAGTGGAAAAGGAAACAAGTTTGTCTATTTGACTCGACATGGAAATGTGTAAGTGAAAATTCCTCTGAATTTTCGAAATTGGTAGCCACGGAGGTTAGGGATCCAAGACATATTCCACTTGTGAAGGATTGGCGCGGGGTTCCTGCAAATGATAAGGAGCTTATGTGGGAAAGAATCAAGGTAAAAAGTTTCGTTTTGTACTTTTACTTTTCAAGAGTTAAGGTTTATATTTTCGTTTTGGACCTTGTATTTTTCAACGTATATAGTCTAAATACCAACATTTTTTTTTATGAATATAGGGTAATATCTTGTTTCTTGATGAAGATCAAGATAGGATGCCAATTATTCGCAACATGACTCTGCATGTTGCGGATCATGCATACAAGGAATATCGTAATTGGTTAAAAGCAGAGTATTACACCAAAAGGCAAGAGCATGAGCGCTCAGAACCTCCCCGTGGTGTGGATGGTGGTCAGTGGGCTGATCTGTTAGCATATTGGGATAATCCCAAAACAAAGGTAAAAGATTAATGGTTTGATATTTGGTATTGAAATATGTTCTGATAAGGGTTTTTTTTTGTTAATTTTCAGGAGGTGGCAGAGAAAAACAAGTTTAATCGTGTGTCAAAAAAGATGAACCATACTACTGGTTCAAAAACGTTTGCTCGGGTTCGTGAGGAGCTTGTAAGTGTTGCTAAATTGTAATATTTGAAGTGTTTTATTTTTGTGTTTTTATTTATAAACAGGGGGTAATATGTATTTGTTGTATTTTAACATGTTTAAAGAAGAAAAAGCACGGGAAGGAAGCAGATCCTATCTTTTTTTTTCGAGCTACCCATACCCGGAAGGACGACACTTGGATTGATGAATCATCACAACAAAGAGGGGTATTTCATTTATAACTCTCTTCAGATTATGACTATCTAATTTTTATTTATCTTTGGATTGTTGAATCTGTGTTGTGAAACTTGAAGAAATATTATATTTCAAGAATCTGTAATTTTTTCTCTTAATATTTCTTGTTATTTTGTTTATGTATTATATGGCAAGATTTCTATGGAAAGGCAAGTTCAGTCATTGGTTGACTCCGGAGAAGAAGACACCTCTGAGGTTAGAACGCAGGTATATGTTGAGCAGATGGGGACTGAGACTAGAAATAGAGTTCGTGGTTATGGTCATGGGGTGATACCGGATATGGTGTCATATGCAAGTTCTTCAGGTTCCAGAGCGTCCAGGAAATCATCTAGGGGTGCATTGGCCAAGTTGGTAGCTGAGAACAACGAGCTGAGGAGGAGGGAGGAAGAAGCCTCTAGGCAGTTGGCGGCGGTAACGGTTGAGTTTCAGCAATCAAAGAACTCGCAGAACCAGGTGAACCAGCAGCAGCAGGCAATGAACCAGCAGCTCATGATGCAGCAATAGCAATTATTTATGTTGCTAATGCCACAACATCTGCAGCGGCCACCACTTAGCCCTCAGGCATCACAGCATTCGGCTCCCAGTCAGCCACCTACGTCTGCCTATCCCATGCAACATATGTCTTTTCAGCCGCCGTATCCAATGCCAGTATATCGACCTCAGATGGTTTCTCCCGGTGATCACTCACATATTTCTCCTGGTGTTTTTAATGCTGGAGTATCCCCTGGTTTGCTTTCTGGGATGTTGTCGGGCAGCTTTGATGGCGATGTGCTGAGGTATCTGGGAGGACATGGAGGAGTGGCAGAAGGCGCCGGAGGACATGGAGGAGTGCTAGAAGGCGCAGCTGGGCAGGGAGGGTCGGTGGAAGGCACGGGTTCGGTTGAATAGCTTGTTGGTTTTCACGACGGTTATATCGGACGTCTTATTTATATTTTTTTGTTAAGTTATGTATTATGGCTGCTGCAGATGACAGTAGTGTAGGTTAGTTTGTATTTAACGTTAACTTTATGTGTTATGACGGATTCAAATGACATTATTCTAGTAAGTTAATTTGTATTTTATGTTTGTTATAAGCTTTATTCACTTATTGATATATTGATATTTTTATAAAGTTTCTAAAATAAAAAAGTAAAAAAGAAGTTTCGTGTTTTTTTTTAATTCCTAAAAGAAATTAATTTTTTATAAAAAAGAAGTTTCTGTAAAATAAAAAAGAATTTTTTTTTTGTTAATTACTTATGTTTTCTGTCGGTTAGGACCGACGGAAAGTAGATGAATTAATTTTTTATAATCTTACTCTGTCGGTTAGGAACGACAGAAAGGCTACTCTATCCGACAGTATTTTGTAATTTCTGTTGGTCAGGACCGACGGAAATTGGATAATATCCGAGAGTATTTCAGGTTTATTGTCACACATAACCGACATAATTTCTGTCGGTTTTAGGTCCTTAACCGACAGAAAACTCAATTCCTGACGCCAGCAATTCTGTCGATTTATATATCCGTCACTGCATCAACTTTCTGTCGGATTTGACTCAATTTCCGACAGAAATTTATGTTTCTTGTCGGTTATTATACCGACACTAATAGTCTATTTCGTAGTAGTGTTGTAACATCTTTTTAATGGAGATGAGACATAGATGCGTTGGCAGGCCCTACCTCTTAGAAACATGGTACAAGTGATGGTACAATTAGATGATAAGTGTAGTACTACTCATAATTCAATATTGGTCCGATTATTGGTATTTGCTTTCAAGTTTTCAATAGCATTTCATATCACTCTAAAGAAAAAATAGGACTGGTGTCATGGTGACCAAAGAAAGCTACAACTACAAGCTCAACAATAGTTGCAACTCAAAGACAATGACTTGATTCCCCTATTTTTCAACCCAACAAGCACGTCAGGCGTGAGTGGTTAAGTCGGGAAAATTGCCCCTCGCGGCCGTCAGTCATGAGCTTTTATGTCAAAAAAATTTATAGATCCAAGCAATTTGTCTTAAATTTGAACAATTACTAAAACTAAATAGATTAAATCGCGATTTAAATCTACATGCAGACAAAAGCAAATGCATATTGTAAACCACCCGGAGTTCGAAAAACATACAAGTGCCCACCCCTGGTCTAAATTGAAAGACCCCAATAGATGTATGATGGATCCAAGTCCAACCCAAACCAAGTACCAAGACAGATCTAATTAAAGGCATAAATATAATATTATGTTTAAATGAAAACGAGACACTGGCGACATCATCGTGTTGGTTAAAGTTCAAGATCAACACATCTCTCAGCAATCTGCAAGAAGATCGAAGCTTCCCTTCTCACTTAATTGTGTCTTCTGGTCTAATAGCTACTACTAATTATATATTAATTCACGAAACTCCATAACTTTCATACACTAATCTAGCATTGCAATTTGCATGCATGATGCATATATATATACTATACTAAAACTGCTTAATTAGGTTCTTTGTTTCATCATTTTACTGCTCTCACTAACCTATTTCGGTAGTCTATGAACAACGAAGCAAATGAAAGGGTTAAAACCACAAATAGACTAAAAACACATCAAGATGTGTTGATATTAAATCGATAACACATCAAGACATGTCACGATAACAAGTGGCAAATGGCCTTCTACTTTTTCGAAAGGGTGCATCAGAAATGCGACCGCTCTGGAGAGGTGGCCAAATATGACTCCAAATCAAAACCCGAAATGTCTTTCTTTAGGAAGACGATGAAAACAACAAGAAGAAGAAGATAATATTTGATAAAAATTCAGTGTCGGTTGCGCACGACACAATTTAAATTGGCATTTCGACAGTTCAAGGGGATGCCTCCAGCTAATAATAGAAATAAATAATTGCTTTTAATCACTCAGTCGCCTTATGTTTTTATTTTATTTTCTAATCATCATTGCTTGTCGTCACGTTCCCTTTACCCACCCCGTGGCGTCCACCTACAACGCTTCTCCTAACCCATTTTGGTGCCCTTTCATTATTTTCTCTCTTCTCATTTGACCATAAAATACATCAATAAAAAAAAGAAAAAAAATTTGACCAGAAATACATTATTCTTCCTAAAAGAATTTACAAATAGTGTTTTAATTTGACATTCTTCGTTTTTGTTTCGAGCACTTGAGAGATTATTCGATAATTATTTCGTTTTTAAATTTTGTAAATTAGAAACTAAAATTTTATTTATTAACTATTTTCAGTTTTCAAAAATTGAAAATAAATCAAAATGTAAAAACTCAATACCAAATTTTGAAAATTCAAGAAAGTAGTACTACAGGATAGTGATATTCCTCTTCACTTGTAACTCAGAGGTCTTAGGTTTTGAACCACATTATTATGGTTAGCCTAGTGTGCCCACTCCCCAACCCCTATAGTGTAAATACTGTTCTAAAAATCGTCCTAGGCGCTAGGCGGAGGAGCCCCGCCCCGATCTTGGGCAAGGCGTTTGAAAAAATAGGCTGGAAGCTAGGTGGGCCTAGGCGGGCTAGGTGGGCCTAGGTGGGCCTAGGTGGCTCCTAGGCAGAGAGCTAGGCGCCACCTAGGCAGTTTTTTTTTATTATATTTTTTTATTAATTGTGTGCGTTTTTCTTTTTTGGTTTTATGGTGGTATACTTATGGAAATGGTGTACCTAATTTTCAAATGATGGATTTACTACAAGTTCATCCAATAGTGAAACGAATTGGAGCACTTTTGGGGGGATACGTAGAAAAAAAAAAAAAACTAGATACAACAAGGTTAAATAATTTAGTTTATGTCTAATCCAATACAAGGATCACGATTCATGAACAAGAAGAATTTAGTCTATCATCCAAATCCTCCTCATTATAATTATATGCTTACTGTTTTTTAAATATTGAACTTTTTGGATGTATATAATTTGTGTATTCGTCTACTTCTATTTTTGCATTTTATCATTCTTTTATTATCCATACAAGTATAATTTTTTTTAGGTGTAAATAGACACTTATTTACAAGATATATAATAAATTTACATAAATTCGCCTAGGCCCCGTCTAGGCGCTAAGCCCCTGCCCGCCGCCCGACTAGCGCTTAGCAATTTTTAGAACCTTTAGTGTAAATAACATCGTTTGTTAAAAAAAAAAAAAAAAGTTTTTAGTTTTTAAAAAAAAAAAGTGAAAACAAAATGGTTACCAAATGGTCTCTAATTTGTTTACTTTCGGTTGAATCATCTAATTTACTTTCAAAGTTCTTATTTGTCTACCATCTTAAAATTTTCAAACTGTTGTGACGGTGTGTGCAGTGGAATAAATAAACAAGACACAGAATTTACAAGGTTCCACTACAGTCAGTGTGACTGAAGTACATCCTCGGGGCAGCAGTGGTGCTTTCATTATAATTTAGAATAATAAGAGTACAAAAATAACTCTCTCTATTATCTCATCTCTTCTTCCTTTTTTTCTCTCTCTTCCTCTTTCGTGAACTTCTTGTGACTTCTATATGTTCTTTTATCCTTAACATTCCTTTTTATAGGCACAGATGATAGTGCTTGCTATCTTGTTGCCAGCTAAGCTATAGTGCTCTGAAGTGGTTGATATAGTCATCCATTACATCATTTAGTGGTCAGCCACCAATGTTTACAACACTCCCCCTTGGATAACCACAAATCTTCAGTTGACTCGTTAAAATCTTGATCTGTTTTTGGATGCTCCCCCTAATGAGTATCTCCCCCTTGATTTCAAATCATTTAGGTTGAACGTTGGTCATTATGCTTTAGTCTCTTAGCGAGAAGAGTTGCCAAAAGAGGTGCTTTACTTGTAGTTAACTTTCCACAGACTTGTTCTTGAACTAGGCTGGAGGGCCTTCTGCTAGACTTCCTCCAAAGGTATGAATTTACTCATTTTATCTGGAGCTAAATTTGATTCAAGGGTGGTAGACACTTGATCTTGAATCAGACTTGTGATTTCTTCAAGGGCCGTCGAGGCTTGATCTTAAATGAAATTGGACCATGAGGAGATTCACGTGACAAATGATCTTCGACTTTGTCAAGGATGAATCATCACGTGTTTTGTTGTGCTTGTCTCCACATGCTTCAATGTATCATTTTCACTTGCCTTATTTGTTCCCTTTGCATTTTCCATAGTTTTCCCCATGCATGTGTGACATCTTCTTTTGCAGTATTTGTCCTCTGATGCAGGAGTGGAATGCAACCCTTGCATTTGAATGGTCCTTCTGAACATCACTTCTCAGCGACTCATCATGCTTGAC
The DNA here is from genome assembly GCA_024362995.1 of Heteromeles arbutifolia. NCBI lineage: Eukaryota > Viridiplantae > Streptophyta > Magnoliopsida > Rosales > Rosaceae > Heteromeles > Heteromeles arbutifolia. The sequence continues at coordinate 31,921,467 of JANCRC010000006.1, forward strand.
AGCTTCAGTGTAAAGAACCAACATCATATCAACAGTTGAAGATGAGCACTTGAGAGCAATGTAAGGTAAGTAACTAGGGAAAGGTTCCGGGCAATCAGTTCCAGATCGGAAGCTTGATTCCATGTGGCGACTGATTGCTCTCTTTCTCCTTGTCTTGCAAATAAGAACAAGGATGAAGGAAATGACAGGGAGATTGCATGATATGAGATACTCTTGCTCTCGTCCCTGATGATATGAGATACTTTTGCTCTGGTGTGACTTGTTTTGAAGAGGTATTCTCAGAGAGGAAGAAAATTGAGTATTTCGAGATGTTTTGTTGAAGATGCATTCTCGAAGATAAGGAAGAGTTAGGTATTCTTGCAGGTTTGCCTTGTTATGGAGGATATAGGTCGACATATATAGGGATTTAAGCAAGTAGTGATGATGTTCCTTTACTATTGTCGGCAACTATTGGGCAATTGAAACAGTAAGATTCACGCGTTTTAAGATTTACGCTCTTTAACTTTTGTCAGGGATCTTTGACAAAATCGTACGTGTAATCAGGAAAAGTTGAGATTGCGTGTGAGAAATGTTGACGAACTTTGATCTAGGAAGTCTGGCTTTTGAAATTCGGAGAGCGATGCGATGCCTCTTCGATCTCTGAACAAGTGGCTGTGTTGCCTCTTCTTTTTATAGAGGCATCAATTGTGCTCAAAATGTATGCTCGGAAAACTTTTGCATGTAGAATTCTTTCTTGCACTTTTGAGATTTTATCTGACCTCATTTTTCTGAAAATGGCTTGCCCATCTAACCTTTGTTTAGATTTGAGTCTCTGGAGGGATATCGACGAGCCGTGTCAGGATAATATATGGCACCCGTCCTTCTCATCTTCTAATGACCCTCTTACAGTTGGAGACTCTGTGATGAGGGATAATACAACTGCTATAGTAGTAGCTAGGAACCTTCTCACGCCCAGAGATAAAAGAATACTTGCAAAGAGGACTGATGAATCGGCTGTTCAAGACCCTTTGGCTTTAAGTGTTCAATGTGCGGGCTCTGTATCCAATATGGGCCAACGCCTACTTGCTCGAACTCGCCAAGTTGAATCATTGATGACTGAGGTGGCAAGTCTTAAACAAGAGATTAGAGGGCTCAAGCAAGAGAATATAGTGTTACACATGCTTACAAATAATTACTCAACGAGCATGAAAAGAAAGCTCGACCAGCTGCTGGAATCCAAAAGTCGGACTTAAAGTGACAATCAGAGGTTCGAGGCTTTATTCCAATGGCACATATTGCCTTCGTCATTCGGAGTTTCACTAAGTATTGATGCTTTAAATAATCAACCTCCAGTGCTTCCCTTTTCTGGGGTACTTCTGAGTACTGAGGCGTCACATGAGCAACCTTTGTGAAGGCTCCATCCTGTTTGTTTGTTTTAACTCATGTGTATGTACATGCCTGTAATTTCTCGGAGATATCAATAAATAAGCTTTATCCATACATCATTTGAGTATTCAACTCATAATCTTCAATCCATATAGTTCTCTAATATCATAAAATCATGGATAAGATTCGTGGTGGCATATTGTTCGATCTGCAGTTCGAGATAATATTTCCTTCAACACTTTATAATTTTTCTAAACTCTTCAGGAGTTCCAATCTAATATCATCAACTCTTGCAAGAGATTTTAGTATGTTGCAACAATATCATAATGATAGTACTCACTAAGGCAATTTATACTAGTAATTGATATTGAGTACACTATTTATGCTTTACCCTTTTGGGGCTTACTTCAAGCAATTTGAATCCTTCAGGGATTTTCTACACTTCATGACACATTTTCCTTTGAATTTATACAGAGCAATTTGCTCCCATGTATACTTGAGGGAATTACTTATGGAGATATGATGTGGGCGACTCATAACCCTTTGTATATAATTCTCCATTCATATGAACTCATTTACAAGAGTATAATTTCAGGTTTCAATTAGTAACCTTGTGTCATATCATGTGAGTGTATTCCACTGTATTACAAAAGCTCAATACAAATTTTTACATATATGCAGTTTATGGGTCATGTTAAAAGTTTAATGACACAAGGGTTTAGCGTCATCTTTATAGGTGTCATTAAAGATATTTTTTATGATGTTGAAAGAGTGTCATGTATTACTTTTAAGGACGCCTAACAAGCGTCATTGAATTAAGAACTTGTGTTATCTATTACTATTTAAGACGCGAAATAAGTGTCATAAACAGAGGGATGAGTATCATGGTATATTAATTATGACATACACACAGTCTCATGTATAGCTTTTAGAGACACCTAACAAGTGTCATTGAATTAAAAAAGCGTGTCATCTATTTCAATTTGAGACGCGGAATATGTGTCATAAACAGAGGAATGACCGTCATGATATACTAAACATGACATATGTATAGCGTCATGTCTATAGCACTACAATGTCATTGAATATTAGCAATGACACACAAAGCTTGTCATAAACCATTCAATGCATGTCCTGAAATATGTTTGATGGCATATGTAATGTATTTTTAATTTGAAAACAAGACTTACATAATTCATCCAAGAAGTAAGATATTTACCTCAAATAAAATAATATTGCTTCATAAATTTGTAATTCACCCACCACCAAAGTATTACAAAAGACAATATAATGTGTAGAGCTTTTCTACTAAAATAAAACTATAAGTTCACTTAATTTAAAATTTCACAAACTAGCTAATCTAGTGTTTCATCTATTGGGATGAATTCATCAACATACTCAGCCCACTTTATTTTTAATGCATCAATTTCTTGTTGAGTGTATGTAGCTTTTATCCTTCAAACTGCTCCTGCAAAAAAATAAATAAGTTGAATGAGAGGATCCTTACCATTAGACAAAAGAAAAACAAAAAGGAAAACTCTTTGTTGATCACTGTGGATCTTCCCGTCTCCCTTGTCCTCGTTCTTCTTGATTTGTGCACAACTAAATAGAAACCGTAACTTAGTAGTTCAATTTGCAGTTTAAATTAGTGGTTAAATAAAAATAGAATAAACACATATTTATCCAAGACTTGAAAGCAAAGCCTAAACCTAATGCAATTTTTATGAGGTATGAGTGGAGGGCAAGTCTGTAGCATACTAGCTGAGATCGAACTTGTGGTGCTACAACTTATCATCCCAATAATTGAACTAAAAAAAATAAACATAAAATTTATAAGATTATAGACTGAATGAGCAGGATACAAAAATTTTCCTATGACCAAAATGAAGATGAGCGACAGAAAAAAGCAACACGCATGGAGAGAGAGGGAGGGAGAGTGTACCTTTGGAGTGATGTTTGTCATCATCACTGAACAAAATTTTGATTCTGAAAAACCTGTCATGATTCATATAAAAAAAATCCAAGAACAATTTTCAAAAGCATATAAAAATCCTCTAGAGAAACCTACTCTCTTAAATACCAATCCATAAGATTGCCTCTGTTTGCTTTACGAATCCTGCAAATATCAGTCTATTAAATATGAATCATGAAGACAAACCTACTCTCTTAAGCATAAACCAGATGCGTCACCACCGCCTGTCCGGAACCCAATTCTGGGAGCGAACACTCGAGAATGAAGACATCAGACCGGAATTGAAACAACTACAAACTAAACTGACTAAACAACTTAAAACCACACAACTAAGATAAGAGTTTGTATCATAAAAGCATAAGTTTGCGTGAAAATTTGAGTACTGGCAATGGTTCACTTCTTCTTGGCAGCAGACTTGGTGACTTTGGCACCGCTGGGATCCTTCTTCTCAACACTTTTGATAACACCAATAGCAACAATCTGGCGCATGCCACGAACAGCAAAGCGACCTAATGGAGGGTACTCAGAAAAAGGTCTCCACAACCATGGGTTTGGTAAGAAGCATCTTCACCATAACTACATCTTCGTTCTTCAAGAACTTTGTCTCCTTCTCAATCTCCTTACCAGACCCTTTGTCAATCTTGGTAAGGATCTCACCGAACTTCCCAACCTTGCGCAGTTGATAAACAACGTGCTTCTCAAACGTAGTGGTGTTAAAAAGAAATAATCTATAACTGCTTGAGAGATTTAAGGGATAAATCTTCTACTTTTCCTTTTAAAATCTTCTGCATATTTTATTGAACAAAAAAAAAAAAAAAAAAATTCTTCCGCACATTTTTTTTAGTTGCGTCATAATATTACTTTAATAACATTTTTAATAACAGAATGTCATTAAAAATTTTACCAAGTGTCATGAAAGCCCTATTTTGTAGTAGTGATGTAACCTCCTTGGTTTAACATCTTTTGGCTATTTGTATTGTATTCAAGTATATAGGTCCATTTTTTCACGTTCTTACAAAATTGTAATGGAATTACCTTTCTCCATTTTGGCCAATAAATTTTGTTGATGAAAAGAACGGGACTCAATATCAACATAGCTCATTGATGAATTTAGTAGCTACTTGTAAAAACCAAAATTACCATTGGTTATCATCAATCCGTGATCCCATATTCTCATGTACATGCGCATGCATAAAAGCTTTTCATTTCTTTGGATATCCATTGCCTCTTCAAAGGCATTACACTATCTCTTCCATGATAATCGTAATTTAGAGAATGCGGATCATAACCTCTTCTTGAGCGTTATAGAGCTTGGATTTTAATATCCACTTCCGGGAGTTGAGTCATTGGAACCTATACGTCTATCATGCTTCATGCATGAGACATCAACATGCCCATGTCCGCGGATTGTCCTTTCTGGGGTGTATATCCATGCGGCGACTGTTATGCTTCTGGCATGCAACATTTATGCTTCGGGAATGCAATAATTCAATAGTGTCATATTCTTTTTCTTTCAAATGACTAAACCTTTTGAGTCTGAAGGTCTGCCACGCTTCAGGTGTGCAACAGATAACTCGTTTACTGCCTCATTATTTTGTCCAACAGGGACATTAATTCTTGTAGGCACATTTGCAGCAAGTATATGTACTTTTGTTGTATCATTCAATTATTCTTACTTCATTTTCTCATTGATTGCTTCGTGAATCAAAATAAGACAAATTCTCTTCGTTATTCTAGAATGGTCTTTTCTTATCATTCTTTTGGAACGATGTTATTTTCTCCCCCTAACAACGAGAAAATTGTCTTATCAAAATGATAGTCCGCAAACCACGCGGTAAACATATCCCCAGTCAAGGGTTCCAAATATTGAATGATAGATGATGAATCAAATTCAACATAAATTCTCAGTTTGCGTTGAGACCTCATTTTAGTACATTTTGGCAGTGCGATAGGCACATAGATAACACAACCAAAAACTTGTAAATGTGTAATGTTTAGCTGGTGCCCAAACACGATTTGTACTGAGAAGTATTGATGGTTGGTAACATGTCTCAACTGAATTAATAATGCATCATGTAAAATTTACATGTCCCCATGTAGAAAACTGACAATTTCGTTTTTACGAGCAGAGGCGTGTAGTCAATTTCATACGCTTAATGCTTCTGCTAAGCTATTTTGAGTATGAACATAAGGAACTTCTGGTCCTTATTTAATAGTATGTGGACTGATACTCTTATGACTTTTATTACAATTAAGTTGAGGCATTACAGCACTTCAAACTTACGGTACTCATCAAGGAACTTTATGTCCTGATCTTGAGGATCAAGAGACTTCATGCCCGATCTTTTTGTATGATGGAACTTCGGGTCCAATCATTTTTATATGATGAGGATCAAGAAACTACAGGTTCTGATCTGATCAAGGAACTTCAGGTCCTATATATACTCATCGTAACAAAAGATAAGTACAATAAATAAATTAAAGCAATAGGCGGTAATTCCAGCCATAGTGAATAAATTGCATTAAGTAAATAAAGCTTGTGACAAGGGCTTTAATTCAGCACCATTCACATAGATCAAAACTTAAAGCAGTAGGCGGTAAAACCGTCCATGGTAAATAAATTGCTTTAAAGTAAATAGAACTTGTGAAAGTAGAACTTGTGAAAGGGTTTTAATCCAACATCATTCACATAATAATAATAATAAGTATCAGAACCCTTTATTATTTTTTTATTTTTTTTATTTGTTTTCTTTCTTGGTTTCCAGATGGTGCTTGATGCACCATTATTTTTCCTTTTATTTTATTATTTTGTCTTATGCTTTTTCAAAAGGTGCTGATGCACCATTCCATCGCTTTTGCCCATTTTTCTCTTTGCTTGTTTTGCTGCACCTTTGTTTGTCTGTAAGATCTCTCCATCTCTCTTGTCCACAAGAGAAAGACGAGATTGTAGGTCTAGCAGGGATTAAGATCAACACATCAACAGTTAGAGTGATAAAAGAAAAAGTGATAAAAGAAAGGTTGATGGATTTTTGGGACAAGATGATCTTCCATGTTTGCCGTGTCTAGCTTGCCCTCTCTACTATGTGATTTTTCGGGTGCTCCTTCTCAGGGCTAAACTGCTTTTAGTACCACAAGTTCAACTTGTGTTTATCCGAATTTATGACGTTATGCTTTCCACTGACATGAGAGATTCTCGTACTGATAACGTGTTGTAAAATTGACGGTGTGTGCAGTGGAATAAATAAACAAGATACAAAATTTATGAGGTTCCTCTACAGTCAGTGTGAAAAGAGTACATTCTCAAGGCAGCAGTGGTTCTTTCATTATAATTTAGAATAATAAGAGTACAAAAATAACTTTCTCTATTATCTCCTCTCTTCTTCCTCTTTTCTCTCTATTCTTCTTCCGTGAACTTCTTGTGACTTCTGTATGTATTCTCTCATCCTTAACATTCCTTTTTATAGGCACATATGATAATGCTTGCTGTCTTGTTGCCAGCTAAGCTACAGTGCTCTGAAGTGGTTGATATAGTCATCCGTTACATCTTTTAGTGGTCAGCCACCAATGTTTACAACAGTAACATTGTAATTAGTATCTAATTAAAAATACTATAATGAGTGCAAACAATGCGTAATCTATGTTGCAAATGGCGCTTTACTGCATTGATGAAAAATCATAATATTTATGCATTCTAGTATAAGTTCAATCCTCATCTATTCCACCTAACATTCAACCATTTAACCGACAAAAAAAAAACTCAATCTATGACCAATTTATGGTAATCGGCGTGTTATAAGATTAAGAAAATACAATGAATGTTTACCTTTTGGAAAAAAGGAAAAAAGAAAATCAAATGAATGCGAGAGAAATGATGAATGACGAAAGAAAGATAATAGAAGTAATGTGAAAGAAATACACATGCCACACAAAGTTACAACATTTTAAATTTTAGCCCTATTGTAATTTTGATTCATGCACTTATATATGACTAGTAGTCAATGAATTTGTCATAATATAATCATTTTGGGTAACACTATTAGAATTTTTATTTTAAATAAAAGGTTTTAACTATGGGATTAGAGACAGAAATTCTAAAGGAGTTACTAAAAAAAAATCATGGCTCTACATTATGATGAGTTCATAGCTCACTACTCACGGATTTTTAGTTCATGATCAAAACTATAATTGAATCAAAAATATTTTTCTCCAAAAAGAAAACTACAAAAACCAAAACCAAGACAAGCGATAATTTATACAAATTCATCTAAAATACAAAAAGAAAAATTCAAGCCTAATGCAGACGTATAGATAATTTTCACTGTCATATATTATTCTTGATTTTTTCTTCCTCCCTTCCATCATCTCCCTTCGTCATTCTCAATATTTTGTTTTCTAACAAACAAAAACCGGCCACTTAGTACTACGGTTTAGTGATATTTCTCTTTACTTGTAAGTGAGAGGTTTTAGGTTCGATTTTTGCCAAAGGCGAATTTGAACCACATTATTGCTAGTCCATTGTGAGGTTAAGCCTACCCCTTCCATTCGTGTAGATAATATTGTATGTTAAAAAAAAAAAAAAAAAAAAATCTAAAACTAAAAACTTAAAAGAACGAGGCATTGATTTTCCCTTTTTGTGTGGGGTGTGCTACCCATAAATCTCCTTTTACTTTTCACATATTTTTTTTATTTTTTGACCGTCGAATTGAATGAATTGAAGAAAAATCAAAGACAGAAACTAACAAAGAGTATGTGAAAGTAAAAATGAATGTGTGGATATCCATTTGTATTCTTATAATCCTTTTGACCATGATACCTATGGTACACCCAACCACACGGCATCATTACTTACCTACGACGTAATTTAATTATCGTCGGTTTTTTACCAAACCAGCAATTTGTGTTGTGTGTTTATTAAAGTTTCCTGGTAATCCTTTTGGATCCTACTTGTCCAAAAAAAAAAAAAAAAAAAAAAAAAAACCAACAACGCGTTCCCCCTCCTTTCATGTCCATTTCCTAATGTCCTACGTAACCCAATTAGTCCACAAAAATATAATATTATTATTTGCGTTTCCATGTAAGTCAAAATTTAAATGCCAATCCATCATAGTATACGTGAGTAGTGCCCAACTTCTGGTGACTCACAGACCCTCCTCCCTCCCCCCACCCTCCTCCTCCTCCTCTAATCCTCGTTAGCTCAGAATTCAAATCTCTCGAATTTCCCAAACGCCGGATTCGCAGGTCCGTACACACACCTTCTCCTCCTTAATTTCTTCGATTCCTCGCATGTCGAATCACAATCATGCAAATTCTGAGATGTCAATTCATCGATTCATTGAAGAAATGAACCCTTTTTTTTTTAATTTCAGAATCGTAGGGTTTTTAATTCAATAATTTTCTCTTCAGAGTTGTGAAATTGCCTTTGTTTTCTGATTGGTTGATTTTTTATTTGGGGAATTTGCAGAAGGTAGACATGGCGAAGGACTCGTACGAGGATGCCATTGCCGGACTTTCCAAGCTCCTAAGGTACTTATTCCTTGTCCGGACAAACACCACGAAACGACCATTTCCGCGATCTGTAATGTCATTTACTGTAATTATCCTGAACGTAGCTGTCCTTCTCTGTCATTATACCCTTTCAGTTTCCGTCCGTCTCGGACGCGTTTCCGTTTCGGTCAATCAGGCACTTGTTGTTGCCGCTATGTGGGCCCCATTCGGAGTGGCGTTGGATCATCCCCTCTGTCACCCGTGGGTCCCGTTTTTGACCTTGGTGTTATCTGACGGATTGTAAGAGTGACACTCTTGTTTTTCCGTTACTTTCTGACAGTGAAAAGGCTGACCTCGAGGGTGTCGCCGCCGCCAAGATCAAGCAGATAACGGCTGAGCTGGCGTCGGCCGACTCGACCGACGCGGTCGAGAGGATCAAATCCGGGTTCATCCATTTCAAGAAGGAGAAATACGAGTAAGCTCCAAAGTTAATATGCTCTTCGAATATTCTGTTCGCTTAATTCCCCACTTTCCTGATCCAACTCTAATTTCCCAAACTACCCTTGTGCTGTATTACCTGGACGAAGGACTTGAACTTTGTTATTCTTTTCCAGGAAAGATGTTGATTTGTACGCCAAACTGGCTACAAGCCAAAGTCCCAAGGTCAGCGATGAACTGACGATTAAGCTATAATTTGTTAAATTAAATCAATTATATAATCAATCAATTTATTTATAATATGCATTTATACATTATTATATATAAATCTGTTACATTATTGAGCTAATTAATTAAGTTGTATTATGAAAATGCAGTTTATGGTATTTGCATGCTCAGACTCTCGAGTTTGCCCCTCGCACATCCTCAATTTCCAACCAGGGGAGGCCTTTGTGGTCCGAAACATCGCTAACATGGTCCCTCCATATGACCTGGTTTGCCTACCAAAACCCTCTTTTATTACTAATCTATCAACACTTGCATTTTTCTGATAACTTATCAAGCTGCAATTCATTTATCAATAGAAACGACTTTTTACGCATAAGAAACTAAGCATACTCGAGATGAACAATTAAGCGTAACTAACAACGCTTACCCTCACGACAATTGCTCATGATTTGTGATTGAATCAAACCAAGTGATGAAATATGCTTCAAAACTGTACAAAATGCAACATGGTCCATCAACTATAAGTTATATTTTGCTTAGTTTGTTGGTGGTTTACATGGTCCAGCAACTACAAGTTATATTTTGCTTAGTTTGTTGGTGGTTTATATGTGTATTGTATTTGACCTAATGGGGTTGGTGGTGCAGACAAAGTACTCGGGAATGGGGGCGGCCATTGAATATGCGGTATTGCATCTGAAGGTGAATATAAAACGACCACTCCTTTCCATATTCAACTTTGCTTTTACTCTGACTGGAGTCCGGAACCACTACTTTCATATTCAACTATGTTTTTTTTATTATTCTGTGATTCAATAAATAATGGTGACCTAGTCATTGGGTTTGTTCCTGTCCTTGCACACCTTATCATGTTACCCCTCCAAAATAAAAGGGGCAGAAAAAAAAGTTGCAGATTTAGAAGCAGCATGAATATTAATTATTAATTATGATTGAGTACTACACCAACATTTTTGGAAGGGATGTGATATCCACACACCCCATTTTACTTCTCACACACCTTTTTAATTTTCGGCCGTCGGATCGGATGAACTGAAGAAGATCAACGGACATAAATTATCAAGGGGTGTGTGAGAAGTAAAATGAGGTGTGTGGATAGCACACCCCTTTTGGAAATGTAGTTAAAAACTAAAATAAAAGAGAGAATGCATTTTGTAAGTGGTGAATTGCCTCCGTCGATAGAATATTCTCTTTATTTCGTTGTATTCTATATTTGAATCATCTTTTCTTCTCCTAATCTAGCTTAAAGTAGAATTCTCGCCTGTACTAAACAAAGAGAAAATGCATTTCTTCAGGTGGAGAATATTTTGGTGATTGGACACAGCTGCTGTGGAGGTATAAAGGGGCTCATGTCTATACCAGATGATGGGTCTACTGCTAGGTAAGCCTTCACTTATCATAGCAAGAAGAAGTAGGTTTAAAGCCTTCAACACTTTGCATCTTTCTGATTTTAATTTGACTCAAAAAGTTGAATAACTCCTGTAAGTACAATAATTTAAGTACACATACTCGAATGAAGAATAATCAAGGATATTTGCAGATAGACATTTCTAATTTTTTTAATATGTTTTGGCTTTTAGAACTTCCAAAATTGTTGGCTTCTCCTTCCATGTGGTGTTATTGCTATTTACTATATAATATATTTGATTTGTGTCATGTCCTACTCGATCGCAAACGATCGAATATGAAGGACTTTATTCTTTAGTGACTGGTACCGTTGTTTTTGGAGGCATCCACTAAGTTGTATAAAGCTACAAGTAGAAGGATAATTAAAGTGCTTATGACAGCTTCAGATTATTTGCTTTTTTCAATTTATCTTTGAAATTCTTCGTAACTTTCGGTTTCAGTTACTCTACTTTTAAATAACATTCTGAAATCTAGCAGTAGCGTACTTCCGTACACAAGGCAAACAGCTTCTACAGTTTTGCTACTGTTTTTAAATACCATTTTGAAACCCCAGTACTTTCTCATCCAGTTAATTTGCAGTTAGAATAATTTTGTTTTATGCATTGACAGTCCTCCATTTGTATACTGAATTTTCCTCCATTTGTATACTGAATTTTCAGTGACTTCATAGAGAGCTGGGTGAAAATCTGTTCACCGGCAAAGACCAAGATTAAAGCTGCATACAGTGGTTTAAGTTTCACAGAGCAGTGCACCAACTTGGAGAAGGTAACTTTGCATTGCCTAAATTAAAGCAAAAAACTAGAAATCATAGCTCCTCTTAAAGAGTACGTCCAATGACCGATTGTATACAATCATGCACTTGCCTCTCTCATCACACTAGTCGCATGATCAGAAAAATAAACATGACATTGTATACAAGCGGTGACTCATTGTTAATTTGCATTTTTGTTTGAAACGCAACACATTAGCATACCGATTGGATTAATTAGATTAATTAAGATTATTCCAAGTTCAAACATCGTAATTAGATTGATTAAGATTCTTCCAAGTTCAACCATCTTGTGTTTTGAATGCAGGAGTCTGTGAACATCTCACTGGGAAACTTACTGACATATCCATTTGTGAGAGAAGCAGTGGTGAACAAGACTCTGTGTCTGAAAGGCGGATATTACGATTTCGTCAAGGGAAGCTTCCAGCTCTGGGATCTTGATTTCAAAATTACACCTAATTTGACTGTGTGAGCATCAAACATTGTCCAGAAACCTTCCTTTCGTTTCTTGAAAAATTTCAACTCAGTCCATCTTCTTTGGAACAACATTTGGCAAAATAATTGTGTTTATGGCTTGTGTGATATTGAACTATCAAATAAGTATAGTTTTGGTTAATCATTTTCTTTTATTGCAATATGTAAAAAGTTTAATTTTCACTAGCAATGTTTCTTATCTTCAAACTAGGGCTGGGTTCGGTTTTTTGCCAAAACCGAAACCGAACCGAAATTTCGGTTCGGTTCAAATTTTTTTCGGTTTTTTTTGGTTCGATTTTTTTGGGTTTTGGTTTTTTTCGGTTCGGTTTCGGTCAGGTTCGGTTTTTTACCATGATTTTTATTTATTTATTTTTGTAAATCTAGATATACTGATCAAACCACTATCTTCATCTACAAATCACAACAACAATTATATTCATTTAGGGTTTGCAGGATTTGTGGGCTGCTGTTGATGCAGCAAAATACGAAGAGGGAAAAGCTAATTTTTTTGGTCTTAACATGAATTTTTTATCCAACACAATAAAAATAAAATAAAAAAACTTGGATTGAATCAGATGGAAAGAAACAAACACAGATACATAATCTGCATCCCCACGCGCATGATCTGCAACCCATACTTTCTTTGCTCTCTGTCTGTCTATTGAATCTAAAACCAATACATAATCTGCAGCACACACCTCTATGCATGTTCACCCTTTTTTTTTCACCATAACTGAAATGAAAACTCTATCACATCTTCACGAATAGCACAAAATCTAAATATTGAATCTCATACACTAACAGCAAATCAATAACCCAAAATCCCTAAATCTAGAAAACCCTAAGTTACTCTTCCTAAATCCCTAAAATTGAATACCTTTTTATTGAGAGAGAAGAGGGGATGCCGCAGGGTCAGCATGCTCGCAGTCATGGGGATGGGTGCTGGAGCCAGAGGGAGGACTGAGAGAGAAGGGGGGATACCGCAGGGTCAGCATGCTCGCAGCCATGGGGATGGGTACTGGAGCCAGAGGGAGGACTGAGAGAGAAGAGGGGATGCCGCAGGGTCAGCATGCTCGCAGCCATGGGGATGGGTGCTGGAGCCAGAGGGAGGACTGAGAGAGAAGAGGGAGAAATTGGAGGCATGGACATGTAGGGACTCACAAATATGAAGCTTAGAATAGAAAGGAAGATGCAGGTTATAGAGAAGAATGGAGAAATTGGAGGCATAGACATGGAGCGTCTCACAAATATGAAGCTTGGAATAGAAAGGAAGATGCAGGTTTTGGAGAAGAATGGAGAAATGGAGGAAGTCTGGAGGCAGGGAACGAGATAGAGAGAAGAGGGGAATGAAAATAGAAAAAGTGTGGCTGCACTAGGGAAAGGTGTGGCTGTGCTAGGGTTTTGTTGATTTGGTCATAAAAATTAAAAAAAATCTCCAAAATCAGAGAGGCATGAGGAGGGTTCAAACCCATGCGCTCCACCAGCTTGGAGAGTTTCATTGAAACCAACTTCACAACAGGTTCTGTTTTGTTATAATTGTATGACTAAACTATTTATAAACATTGAAAAAAATAATTAAATATATATATATATCGGTTCGGTTCAGTTCGGTTCGGTTTTCAAACCTCAAAAACCGAAATCGAACTGGCCAGATTTGGTTCGGTTCGGTTTGAGAGTTTCGGTTCGGTTTTTTTCAGCCTCGGTCCGGTTTGGTTTTCGGTTTTTTGAACCCACCCCTACTTCAAACGCTGATGAAATTTACTGTTTTGCCATATACTATTTATCTTAAGACTTTTCCTAAACTAAGAATTTGTTTGCTATCCACCAAAGGACCAAAAGCAAGGACCAAACACACAAGGAACTAACCATTATGATTTTATAAGTAGTTAACGAGAAATTATTACCATCTATTTGTAGCATCTTTCTAATAGAGATGAGATTTACATGTATTGATGGATCATACCTCTATTGACAAGATGGTGCAAATAGATAATAAGTGTGACATTAATCCGTGAATTATTTTGGTAGAACTCAGCTCATGTGGCCTTACTTCGTGCATTAATTCGTTTTCTATACAACATAAGCATGTGAGACACCAAACCAAATAAATGAAAAGAAAAACTATCATAATTACCAACCAAATTAACAAAATAGCAACCAATTATCGACGGTGATCTCTATTACATAACACAATGTTTTAAATTTAAGGAAAACTAATGAAAATGGCTTGAAAACTTTTCGTTAAACAAAAATGTGTAAGTGAATAGTATCATGATTGCTTTTTTAGAGTAAAAATGTGGTTTTTCGTTATAATAAACAGTACGAGGAGTGCTTCGTTAAAGTTTTCTTAAATTTATCGGATCATCCTTGCATGCTGTCGAGGGACCCGTCGCTGTCAATGTCCCGGTCCAATTACCCGGAGAAAATCGGAACTCCACGAGGTTGCAATACACCCGAAAGTTGTTAGGATTTGTTCAATACGATGGCAGCCTAAAATAACCCAACATGCTGAGTTCGAATCTCACCGATCCATTAGATCTCCCTTCCGAGATTTCATTGGCCACGCCATTACCCATATAGGCCGACACTGTTTGGATTTTGAAGCTGTTAGCGATCTCGGTTTTCTTGTTTAAAACCTAGGGAGGAGTCACTGGCTTCGTTGCCAGCATGACTTTGTCGTCCTCCGTTATGTAGAAGACGGTGGCTTGCAGGCTGTCGAATGACATGGAGAGCTTGTGGTTGGGGTTTACTGCCACGATCGTCAGGTCCCAGGTGGCGGTTAACTCGGAGCCACTGACGTTGAGTTGGGGCACGGTGGCTGATTTGAGCCGGAATTCAGGGCCTTGAGGATTGATTTTGGCATCCTTGATGACACCCACAATCAGCACCGAGACGACAGGAATGGTCACGAACGCGATCAGGCAAATGATCAGGCAGACGCTCGGCTGGCGAGAAATATTGCCTTCGGCAGAAGCACCCATAATTAATAATCTTCGAGGGGTTAGTGAGGATAGAGAGATTTTTCAGCGTGATCGTCACACGAGGTGGCATGTTCTTATATAAATGGTGGAATATGTGTGTTAAAAGGTTAATAATTTAAAAATTAAAATTTTTCGCCATCTACATAAAAACATGTGGTGTACCATTCGTGTTCCCGTCATAACTAAAAATGATGTGATCGGTACACGGGATGGTTCACCACATGTCATTATACAAATGATAAGATTTGTGCGCTAAAAAGTTAATAACTTAAAACATAAAATTTCCCTCCCGTGTTCCATTCACAACTAAAAATTTATCGTGAGAATGAGAGGAAGTCTTGGGTTTTAGCTAGGGTTTTGATAACTGTACTTATTAGAGAAGCTAGATTGCTTAATTAATAGGTAGGATTTTACTTGCATCTAACTTTTCGACACTTGCTTTGCGGAACGGCGTTATGCTAACAACCTCTTCTCGATAAGATCAAATCAAGTTCGTAATACATAACCGAATTACTTTGTCTTTCTGTTTGAATTGAACTCCACAACTTAATGAAAAATTGTTATAGCTGAAAAGAATTCCAATGTTGGAACGTGGTCAGTGATTAAATTAAGACCATGAAGCACATATTACTTTCTCTTTTCTTTTCTTTTTTCTTTTTTTCTTTTTAAAGAAACTATTTTTATTGAGGAGGTAGAGAGAGCTCAAAACTATTACAATAATTTATGGAGAATTTCGAATCCCGGAAACATGATGAAAACCTAATACCCTCTATGCTAGGATATTGGACCACATGCGAAGCATATATTACTTCATATAAACCTAAACCTAAACTAACCTATCTATATATCTCTAAACACCTACCACTAAGAAATTATTTTGTATCCAACACATTTTCAACACTTATGGCTCGTTTATTAATACTTTTATTAATCTGTAATCACAATGAGAGAAATTGAATTGAAGAGTTGGAATGGGGTGGAATCAGAATCAGATTCCTGTTGAAACTATGTACTAAAATTTTGTGGAATAAAAGTAGAAATAGTACTTAACCATATAAGAATTTGTTCCACCAAAAGACCAAAAGCAAGGATCAAACACACAAGAAATCAAAATTTGGAATGTTTAGAACATGGTTAACTAACTATCAACGCAAAATTCCTATCAAGTTTTATTGAAGTAAGCGGAATATCGTTCCCAATTCACACGATATTTGTATAGTAAAATTTTCCACTTCCCTCTTTAGAAACGACGTAAAATAGCGTTCCCATGTCAAATTTTAAGTATATTTCGACGCATCCAACCATAATGTAATTGAATTGACATTTACACATTAGTTGTCACTCCATTTACATGACTAGCATTACGAATTTATAACTACGTGCATTATTTTGGTGGACTCAGCTCTTGTGGCTTTACTTTGTGCATCGATTCGTTTTTCTATACAACACAATCATCTAAGACACCAAACTAAATAAATGCAAAAAAAAAATAAAAAAATAAGATTTTAATCTTAAATAAGATGAAGCTTAGATTAATGTCTGGTATATGATTAAAATTGAGTTTAGTTTCTTGTTTTATTTAAGGGCTAGCATTTATATTCCATATATTTTGTATTGTATTTTTGATAATTTTATGAGTTTTCTGTTACAAAGCCTACACTAATTCATTACAATACATTTTCGTACAAATAATTAGGTACACTAACTCATCATATGTTTGGGTAGGAATATTTAGGTACACTAATTCACTATAATAGTTCAATATATACATTTCGATACAAATGTTTAGGTACACTAATTCATTGTAATATGTTTTGGTACAAACATTTAGGTACAATACAAAAACATCAATTTAATCTATTTTGGTACAATAATTTTTGTACGCTAATGTATTTACGCATTTTACATTTGTGTCACTAATTTCTTTTAATGTTTCTCATTTAGGTTTATTTATAATTGAAAGAACTAAATTTTAATAAAATTAAAATTTTAATGTGAAAATTTTAATAAAGATGCACATTAAATAACGAAAAGTAAAAAATATATTTTAATGAAACTACACTTTAAAATATTAAAACTAACATATAATCTAACACCAAATATTTATAAATTTAATTTTTTTTCCCAATGAATAATATTAAAATATTCCGAACAAAAATATCATAATTCCCAACCAAATTAACAAAATAGCAACCAATTATCCACGGTGATATATATTAAATAGTACAGAACTTATAATTTATTGGATGACCGCAGCATGCTGTCGACGGAGCCGTCGCTGTCAACGTCCCAGTCCAATTACCTGTAGAATATCGGAACTCGACTGGGGTGCAATACACCCGAGAGTCGTTAGGTTTTTTCCAACACGATGGCAGCTTATAAGGCCATCTCCAACTGAAGGGTCCAGAGGGCCAGAGGGCCGAAAATAGTCCTAAAATCGTCTCCAACCGAGAGCTAGGCCAGAGGGCTCGGGAATCTGGGAGGGCCCCACGGAATTTCAAAGGGCCAAAGGGCTGGCTGCTTTCGGCCAGCCAGCCAGCCCCGGGCTGGCTCCTTTTTTTTTATTGTTTTCCTATTGCTGTCGGTTATAACCGACAGCATTAAAGTAGAATTTTTTAATACTGTCGGTTATAACCGACAGTAATAGGTATTCACTTGCAAATTTTTTTATTTATTTACTATTAGTGTCGGTTATAAACCGACACTAATAGTTTGAATTTTTTTTGAATATAACGGCTAGCTGAGTCAGCTAGCTGTTGGGTTTTTTTTTTTTTTTTTTCTTTTGAATATTTCCTTCTTCAATATTTCCTTCAATATATTTTCCAATATTTCCTTCATCTATAATATTTGTTTCAATAATTTCATATAACTTCTATTTTTTCCTATAACTTTTATTTTAGAAAAATTTGTTTCATATTTTTTTAAAATTCCATTTTTTCCTATAACTTCTATTTCACAAAATTTGTTTTATTTTATTTTAAATTCTTTTTTTTTCGTATAACTTCTATTCACAAAATTTGTTTCATTTTATTTTAAATTCTATTTTTTTCCTATAACTTCTATTTCACAAAATTTGTTTCATTTTTTTTTAAATTCTATTTTTTTTCCTATAACTTCCTAAGCCATTATACAACATTAAATTAAATTAAGTAACATGAAACAACATTAAACAATATGAAACAACATTAAATAACGAGCCCTCTGGCCCTCTGACCCTTTGGCCCTCGGTTGGAGACCCTTTTTTGTGATAGGGCTATAACGAGCCCTCTGGCCCTCTGGCCCTCGGTTGGAAAAGGAGGCAAATATGGCCCTGTACTATTCATTAAAATATTAATATCTTGGAGAATCTTGGAGGGCCAGAGGGCTCAAACGAGCCCTCTGGCCAGCCCTCGGTTGGAGATGGCCTAATATCCCATCATGCTGAGCACGAATCTCACCGATCCATGAGCTCTGCCTTTCGAGATTTCATTGGCCACGCCATTACCTACATAGTATAGTATTGGAGAGTTGACATTTATAATTAGCTTAGTTACCTGTTTGGGTCATTGTAATCAGGATGTAATTATGATAGATATTATTTGGTGTTTCTTTCCTTGTAAATCAATCTTGTACAATATATATTTCCCTCCTTGGTGAGAATAATAACATCAGAAAATTAAAACCCCAAAATAAGCCCTAATTGACATGGTATCAGAGCCAGAGAGCGGACTCGTACCGTACTGTCACGTGTGGGTGGGTCCCATTGGCCCTGCGGGATGATGGTGGGTTCCTTGGCCGCGTGTGTAGGGTGAGTCCCCATGGCTCCATGTGGTTGTCGATGTGTGGATCTCCCACGTGTGACCCACTAATTGAGTCACATGTGAGGGGACGTGTTGAAATGTCCCACATCGACCGTATCAATGAGAAAAGAAGAGTTTAAATATCCTAACCCCACTCCAACTAATACCGAGGCCTTTTGTGATAAAACCCTACACTTGACGGATTGTGCAGGTGGTAATTACCAAGTTGGGGACAATATCGGTGTTGTTGGAAGTGGGCCATATGACCCGTCTCTCTGATAATTCTACAACCCAACCCTTCCATGGAGAACCTACCACCACTCTACGGTATAAACTATTTCATCCTAACCGATCATATCCCTATACTAAACACTACTACCCTAACTGACCCTACCATGAATCCTCCTCCTGTTTCGAGTTCTTCCGACATGCCTTCGGAGTCCTCAAGCAATTGTGGTTATGCTTTTAATACGAATAATTGTGATACTCAGTCCAGTTAGATCATTGACTCTAGTGCCATATACCATATGACCTATGACCCCACTGATTTAGCTTGTGATACTGTTCCACATCGACAAAATATTACTAATGCAAATGGTGTCACCCCACCGGTAACTGGCACTGGCACTGTACGCCTCACGCCTACCCTTTCTTTGCCGCATACACTACTTGTACCTTCACTAAAGCATAAATTGATGTCTCCTGGCCAAGCTACTGAGCAATTGAACTGTTGTGTACTATTGTATCCGAAGTTTTGTCTTATTCAGGATATTCTCATTAAGGAGATAATTGGTCATGGTACTAAGATAGGGGATCTCTATTTTGTGGACGATGTCAGTACATGACGGGTCAATCTCCCCCAAGGAGCCGTTGATCATAAACGGCATCAAATATGGTTATGGCATCACCGTTTGGGTCATCCGTCTTTCAGTTATTTATAGCATATGTTTTCAGATTTATTTGTTGGCTGTTCGGTTTCAGACTTTAAATGTGACACTTGCGTACTTGCCAAGAGTCATCGTGTTTTTTATTCGCTGAATTCTAATAAAAGTGCTATTCCTTTTTGTCTTGTTCACTCAGATGTTTGAGGACCATCTCCGATTACTACTTCATCTGGTATTAGGTGGTTTATAACGTTCATAGATGATTGCACACGGATGACATGGTTATACATTCTTAAGCATAAAAGTGATGTGTTTCTGGCGTTTAAGACATTCCACACCATGTTTCAGACACAGTTTTCTACTAAAATCCAAATTTTGCGTTCTGATAATGATGGTGAATATGTTAATAATGATTTTACACATTATTTAACGAATCACGGAATCCTCCATAAGACTACTTGTCCTCAGACTTCTCAACAGAATGGGGTGGCTGAGCGCAAAAATTGTCATCTATTAGACGATCGCTATTGATTGGGGCGGATGTTCCCCGCTCCTCTTGGGATGTTGCTATTTAGACTGCCACTTACCTTATCAACCGCATGCCATCCAAAGTATTGAATTTTCTTACACCTTTGCAAGTTCTTGTTACATTCGTGCCTCTACCATCCGTTTTGGTGCTCCCACCGCGAGTTTTTAGATGTGTTGCCTTTGTTCATCTACATAAAAATCAACGGACAAAACTTGACCCATGTGCTCTCCGTTGCATTTTCATAGGGTATGGACTACATCAGAAAGGGTACCGTTGCTACCACCCTCATTCACGTCGAATGTATACTACCATGGATGTTACTTTTTCCGAGTCTGAGATGTATTACTCTTCGGCTTCTTCCAACCTTTCTCTTCACCTTTCTTTTCAGGGCGAGATATTGCATGACGAGCAGGTTTGGACCATGGTTGCTACCACTGATCTTTCGCTGCCACTATTAGCCGAGCCAGTAGCTGAGCCCGCAGTGGCTGCGCTGCCAGCCTAGCCAACAGAAGCAGCATCACTGCCCACAAAACCAGCGGTATGCACGGCAGTGGCATGCTCACCCACGACAACAGTGCTGCCACTTGCCGATCTTAAGACTTCTACTAATACTACTCCCCCTCGTCTCAAAATATAGTACCACCAGATGACCATACTCGAGAGAATATCCTAAGGTAAGATCTACTATCCTTATTGATGTATCCAATGTTCCGAATGATTAGTTACCTTTCAAGCATAACCGGGGAAAGCCACCCAATCAATATTCATCGGAAACAACGAAAAACTCTAAATATTCCATTGCCAACTATGTGTCATCACATAAATTATCAGAACCCGGCAAAGCTTTTGTACAACAAATATCCAATGATAGCACACCAAGTTCATTGAAGGAGGAACTATCTGATGATCGATAGACCAAGGCAATAGAGGAAGAAATGGATGCACTTCAGAAAAATCAAACATAAGATTTAGTTCGCTACCCCGAGGAAAGAAGAGAGTGGGATGTCGATGGGTGTACACCATCAAGTACAAAGCTGATGGGTCGATTGAACGATACAAAGCACAAATGGTGGCCAAGGGATACACTCAGATGTATGGTGTTGATTATACAGAAACATTTGTTTTGGTAGCACAGATTAATACGGTAAGAGTGTTACTTTCGTTGGCGACTAACTTGGATTGGCCATTACAACAATTTGATGTGAAAAATGCTTTTTTACATGGTAATCTTAAAGAAGAAGTGTATATGGATATTCCACCTGGTTATGCGTCGGTTTCACAACCCGAAATGGTGTGTAAGTTGAATAAGGCATTGTATGGATTGAAACAATCACCTCGGGCATGGTTTGGTAGGTTCCGGACGGCTATGAGGAAGTATGGGTTCAGGCAAAGCAATTCCGATCATACACTTTTCTTGAAAAGTCAAATGGGTAAATGGACGGCACTTATTATTTATGTGGATGATATGATTGGTACGGGTGATGATAAAGAGGAAATCTTAAGGCTAAAAGATTACTTAGCAACTGAGTTTGAGATGAAAGATCTTGGTGGACTATTGAAATATTTATTGGGTATAGAAGTAGCTCAATCTAAACAGGGTATATTTCTATCTCAAAGAAAATATGTTCTTGACTTGTTAGCCGAAACCAGAATGCTTGATTGTAAACCGGTTGACACCCCTATAGTCCAAAATCACCATCTTGCAGTGCACCTTGATCAAGTTCCCACTAACCGAGATCGTTATCAAAGGTTAGTTGGGAGATTAATTTATTTATCTCGTACCAGGCCTAATATTGCATATGCAGTAAGTGTTGTTAGTCAATTTATGCATTCCCTAAGTGGGTGCGGTTGAACGCATTCTACGATACCTAAAGTCCTTCCCGGGTAGAGGCATCATGTTTTCCAAGAATGGTCATTACCGGATAGAAGGTTATACCGATGCAGATTGAGCAGGGAATATTACTGATCGACGGTCAACATCTGGTTACTTTACATTTGTGGGGGGAAATTTAGTGACTTGGCGGGGTAAGAAATAGAAAGTGGTTGCTTTATCAAGTACAGAGGCAGAATACAGGGGTATGGCAAAAAGGAGTATGTGAATTATTATGGCTTCGGAGGTTACTCACAGAACTCGGGTGTCCTTCAATGTCGGCTTCGAATTTGTTTTGTGATAATAAAGGAGCGATTGATATCTCACACAACCCAATCCAGCATGAACACACGAAACATGTGGAAGTTGACAGACACTTCATTAAGGAGAAGTTGGATGGGAATATTATTCAATTCCTGTTCGTAAAGTCAGAGGATCAATTAGCGGACATCTTAACTAAAGTTGTTGCCAGTCAAGCGTTCTACAACTCTCTCGTCTAGTTGGACATGAACGACATTTATGCACCAACTTGAGGGGAGTGTTGGAGAGTTGACCTTTGTAATTAGCTTAATTACCTGTTTGGGTCCTTATAATCAGGATGTAATTAGGATAGATATTATTTGGTGTTTCTTTCCTTGTAAATCAATCTTGTACAAAATATATTTCCCTCCTTGGTGAGAAGAAAATTAAAACCCCAAAATAAGCCCTAATTAACACATAGGCCGATACCGTTTTGATTTTGAAGCTGATAGTGATCTCGGTCTTCTTGCTTAAAACCGAGGGAGGAGGCACTGGCTTTGTTGCGAGCAAGACTTTGTCGTTCTCGGTTGTGTAGAAGACGGTGGCTTGCAGGCTGTCGAAGGACATGGAGAGCTTGTGGTTGGGGTTTACCGCGACGATATTCAGGTCCCAGGTGGCGGTTAACTCGGAGTCAGTGACGTTGAATTGGGATAAGGTGGCTTATTCGAGCCGGAATTCAGGACCTTGAGGATTGGTTTTGGCGTGGTTGACGATAAGCACAATAAACATCAAGACGGCAGGACTGATCACGCAGGCGAGCAGGCAGGTGTTTGCCTGGCCAGGAGTTTTTGTCTTCGGCAAAAGCACCCATAATTGATAATATTTGAGAGGTTTGCGAGAGTAAGAGAAGTCTTGTGTTTAGGGTTTTGAAAACATTTATTAGAGAAGCAAGATTGCTTAATATATAGGTAGGGTTTTACGTATCAATTTGTTAACACTTGCTTTGCGGAACGGCTTAATTTTAACCGAAGTGTCTTTCAATTTGAATAGAACTCAAATTCGTAATTTGAAACAGAAATCAAGTTCATAGTTCGTAATTCGTAATTCGAATAAGAGTCTTTCTACTGAGAAATTGTTATAGCTGAAAATAACTTCACTATTAGCACGTGGTTAATTCTAACAGAAGAGTCTTTCTAATTGAATTGAACTGAAGTTCGTAATTCGAAACAGAAATCAAGTTCGTAATTCTAAACCCTAATTCGTAATTCGAATAAGAGTCCTTCTACTGAGAAATTGTTATAGCTGAAAATAACTTCAATGTTAGCACTTGGTTAGTGATTAAATTAAGACCATGAATGGAGCGCATATATTTTTTTTTAAAAGAAAATATTTTTATTACGAGAGGAGGAGGATTTGAAACTATTACACTATATAATTTAGGGGGTTTCGAACCCAGGACTCATGGTGAAACCTAACACCATTTCCACTAAGATATTGGACTACACGCGAAGCACATATTACATTATTTAAACCTAAACCTAAACTAACATATCTATCTCTCCTCACCTACAACTAAGAAAGTATTCTATATCCAATACAGTTCAAACACTTAAGGGTCTTTTATTAATCGTATTAAGAATTGAATTGATGAGGAGTTAGAATGAGGTAGAATCAGAATTAAATTCCTATTGAAACTGTGTACTAAAATTTTCAAGAATCAAAGTAGGAATAGTAATCATATAAATTGTTTATTATTTCACATAAATCAGAATGAAAATCAATGTCATTACTAAGATACCCATGTTTTAGTAATCTATTTTATATGCTAATTTTTTATTTAATTATTTTTTGGTAAAACTTTATTTTACCTTAATTTTGTTAGGAAAATTTTAATTTTTTTAATTTATGATTTTTTTTTTTTTTTTTTTTGGTTGAGAGAACAAAATTTGGTGTTGGGTTAATGTAAACAGCAATCTTGGAATTTTAGAAATAAGTGAGGGTATAAGGGAGAGGAAAAATCCGTTTCGATCCCCCAATAATCCGGAATTCAATTAATACTAAATTGTAGGGAATCCAATTTCTCCAAATTTTGGAATTTTTGCAGTTGGATTTCAAAATTTAAGTGGGTCCTTTCAAAGTTTTGATTCCCCAATATTTGATAAACATCCTAGTATTCCGTTATCAAAATTCGTGTAAACATGCCATTTAAGATTAAGTAGTGTTGTTTTATATCCATCAGCTGCAGTCGAGCTCGGTTGGGGCAACCATACTTCCATAAAAACCAAGACTAGAAATACAGCTTTAACTTCAAGACTAGGAGTCTAGGCATGCTTACATGGACAGGAACAAACGAAATCATGAATGGGAAGGAAAAGGAGAAACATTGGGTATCAGTAATTGCCCTCTCTGGTTGATCCAATTCATGATTCTTAAGGTGAAGGTAAACATTTATTTGTAATAAGACCATTTGGTATTACAGTTTAGTGATATTTCTCTTCACTTGTAAGTAGAGGTTTTAGGTTTGGTTCTCGCCGAAGGTGAATTTGAACCACATTATCGCTAGCGCATTGTGAGGCTTAACCCACTTCTCCATCTCTGAGTGTAGATTATATTGTTTATTATAATACAAACAGGTGGGTAGACAAAATGGAAGTCACGATATTAGAATTAGGGCTGGGCACGGGCCGGGCCAGGCCCAAATTTGAAGGAACCTGGCCCTACCCGTTTTAAAATGTAACGGGGCGGGCTGGGCCGGGTAGAAGGATTTTGAATTTGAGAATCAGACCTAACCCGGCCTGTTTGAAACGGGCCGGTTTGGGACGGGTCCACGGGTCCAAATTTTTTTTTTTTTTTTCTTCTGGTTTTGGGAATACTGAGATTGAAGTAGAAGAATGAGCTTTCCGGTGCCGAT
Organism: Heteromeles arbutifolia; assembly: GCA_024362995.1. Lineage (NCBI taxonomy): Eukaryota > Viridiplantae > Streptophyta > Magnoliopsida > Rosales > Rosaceae > Heteromeles > Heteromeles arbutifolia. The sequence goes on from JANCRC010000006.1 coordinate 31,946,813, forward strand.
CGGGATTGTTATCGGTGTTTCCAAATCGCACCGCAGTCCTCCCTCATCTCCACAAGGACACCCTTATCCCTTACCCAAACACCCGCCTTTATCTTCACCATGATGCAACAATAATCAGGATGAGTGGACCCTCAACAGGTTCCGTCGGATCCGCAGCAGCAGTACCAGCAGCAATCGCTGCAGCAGTGGATGATGATGTTGTAGAGGTCGGTCTCAGAGTCTGGTCGTCGTGGATGACTGACTACCGTTGAGTAATCGGGTTTGGGTGGGATTTTTGGGGTCCGGCGAGTGGTGGGGATCGGATCCATTTCTGATTGGGAGTGAGAGATAGGGAGATAGAGAGAGAAATTATGTGTTAGCTTGAGTCTGAGACTAAGAGACAGACTCTATACTTGTAGAGATAAAAGGGGCAAGGCCGTGAGTGAGTTGCAGAAGCGATGTCGTCGAGGATTCGAAGTTGCTGGGCAGTCGTTTGCAATTACAAACGGGCCAGTCCGGGTACCCGTTTTTCTATACTTTTGGAACCGGCCAGCCCCTAAATTTTCAAAGCCCCGCCCCGCCCCGTTTCTCTTTTTCAAAATTAGGAACTGGCCCGTACCCGCCCCGAACCTTGATTACCCGCCCCGATCCGCGGTTCCTGTACTCGTTTGCCCACCCCTAATTAGAATAGTTCAAATTCTCAAATTCTCATGTTTTAGTAAATAAACATGACATTGAGATTATACAAGGATTAATGCAAACTTCTTGTCACAAACAAATCTATACAACCGCCTTATATGACTTCAAAGAGAACCGAGTATTACCACATATAGGAATTCAAGAAAACAATATGCGGGATCCCTTTGTGTGTGTGATGGCACAACCACGTAATTCGACATTGGGGAAGGTGAATGTGCGGTTTTGTTTTTTCACTTTGTTTGTACCATACTTGATCAATCCCGAAATTACTGAACACCAGCTAACGTTATACCGTCAAGGACCCACAAGAGTTCCTCTCCAACCAGGAGACCATTCACAACGCGACATGTGTCAACGTCAGAGGCCAATCACAGCGCGACACGTGTTAATATCAGAATAAAGCTAGAGACTATTTTCTTCTATAAAAGGAGATCATTATCCTACATTGAATCTTAATGTCATTTGTACTAAACTTCTCATTAGAACTCACTTATAAGAAGCTTGAACCTATGTATTAATGTAAACCCTTCACTATTAATGAGAACTCTTCTACTCCGTGGACGTAGCCAATCTGGGTGAACCACGTACATCTTATGTTTGCTTCCCTGTCTCTATCTCTTTACATATTTATCCTCACTAGTGACTGGAGTAACCGAACGAAGGTCACAAACTTGAAACTTTACGTTGTCCCAAAATCCTCACTGATTTTGTGCATCAACATTTGGTGCCATCTGTGGGAAACACACTTATTCCTACTCTCTTCAGCTCTGTCAGGCTAATTTTCCATCATTTGTACACTCTCACTCGATCAAGCATCTCTCTCCAACATGGGGAGCAAAGGAAACCACAACACACAAAACGACATTCTCCTTGTGCATATTGTGAGGCAGTGAAGGAAAGAATGAAAGAAGTTTGCTCTTCAAGCTAAAGTTGAAGAGCTGGAGGCTTAGAACAACAAGATAGCAATGAAGAATGAGATTCTTCAAGAGCAGTATGAGAAGCTCTTCGAGATGCTCCACGTGGCTAGGCATACTCAATCACACAAGCTCATTGACCCTGTAGACGTTAACCATCACCTGGGTGCCCCCCAACACGAAGGGTCACTAGTCTTCAACATGGATATTCCTGATGAGGAGCGAGCTACTCATCAATGTGTGGATCAACATAAGACTTCTCTCAACCCAACTGCTTCAACCCGAAGCAGGAAAAGTGGAGGAAGACACCTCTTTGCAGAGGGATTGGAAGGATCGAAAACTGTTTATCATGACTGTCGAGACTTCCTGAGGCAACGTCGAGAGAACCCCATCCAAATAAGCTCAAAAATCAATGACCCAAGGGTTTCTGAAAGACTCGGTCCTCTACCACGGCCTAGGCCAGCTACCAACCCAGGGAATGTGCAACAAGTCCTGGAGGGACATGAGGGTATGGGGGACTCGGAAGTCTTCCGACAGACGCCCCTGAGAATCCAGTAGGTGAGTCCATGGAAAAACCACATGCTCTTGATCAAACTTCGCTACTTCCAAGAGGTGATGGAAACTTACAGAAGAAGGTTCAAGTAGTACATGACTCTACCCAGGACCCTCTTGTTCTATAGCTCATTGAGGAAGTAAACAAGTTGAAGGCCGAACGTTAGGCCGAGATACCTGACTAGAATCAATCCAGGCCCGGCCCTCTTACAAGGAGGATCCTAGACACATATCTATAAGCAAAGACAAAACAGAAGCTCGACTTACAACTATATACTGGAAGGGATGATACGATTGAACACCTTAACCTTTTTGAGTCCACTATGGCATACCAGATGCGTACTAATGAAGAACGATGTCATTTCTTCACTTCCACCATCTCTGGCGGAGCTCTAAACTAGTATTGCCACCTTCCACATGAGACGGTAGATTCATTTAAGGAGTTGAGGAAACTGTTTGTCTCTCAACACATTTTCCAGACCAATTGCTTGCACTCTACAGATGACTTGTACACTATTCGCTAGAAGCCAGACGAGTCACTATCTAAGTATACCGGCTGCTTCAGCCATGAGTATTATCGCTGCACTGAGGCAGATGACAAGACTGCCCTCAAGGCCTTCACGGCAAGCCTACGTGACTGTTTCTTTAAGTACATGATCAATGCCAACACTTGGAAGACTTACTCTGAAATGATGGCACATGCTTACAACCATGCATCAACCGAAGCAAGGACATATCAAGGAAAACCCTCTACAGCTATTCCTTATTAACAAGTGGGAAGAATGAGCCAGATCCAACCAAGTGAGAAGACATCAACCTTCTAAACGACTGTGGCATCTTCTCTTGCCTTACCTAACGTTTCGCAAGGACAACAAACATATCAATCTCAGGGCAAGAGGAAAGATTTCCATCCTTAATAGTCTCATTTTGATAAGAAGAGTAAGGGACACTATTGCGACAACCAGGGGTATCGCTACGATAATGCCCGCCCTCAGGCAGTCAATGTAGTAGGCTAAGCGCAGGTCAAGACAGGCTATACCCCAAGGTATGAGACATACACACCTTTGAATGCCACATGCGCGGCCATTTACCCCAATATAACTCACTTGATACCAAAGCCAAAGCCGAGGCAGCCAGATTATAAGTCCACGAAGAACACGGGCATGTTTTGCTGTTACCACGAGTATAACGACCATGACAACGAGAAGTGTATCACTCTCCATGACCATATTGAAGCTTTGGCAAGCGAAGGAAAAATTGATTAATTCCTTCTTCACCCTCCAAGGGATAACCGTAACCAACGCCAAGTGAACGTCATATATTTTATAAGCGGTGGCATACCCCTCTCGGAATCTTCCAACAGGGCCATGAAAAATAATGAACGAACTTTGAGGCTAGGCTACCAAGTGTTTCACATGGAAAAAATTAGGGGAGGTAAGTATCGAAAGCCTAACTGGGATCCGATATGTTTCTACCCCTAGGAGGAAAGAGGTATCATCTACCCTCACAACGACCCACTAATCGTGGAGGCTCACATAGCCAATTTTGATGTGCCACAGATCCTTGTAAACACATGTGCTTTGGTCAATATCATGTTCACTGGTGCTTTCAAGGCACTTAATGTAGCTGAACACTTGCTCAATCCTTCAATATTACTCCCCTGATAAGCTTTTCTGTTAATATCGTGCAAACTTTGGGGAACATACACTTACCACTCACTATTGGTACAAGCTCTTACACAGCTACTGTTACCACTAATTTCCTTGCAGTTAACTGCCCGACAGCGTACCATGTCATCTTTGGGCGCACGGGCATCAATGATCTTAAGGCCTTGGTATCCACGCATATGTTGTCGATGAAATTTCCAACACATTCTGGCAATGGTTACATCAGAATAGATCAACTTAGTGCACGATCATGCTACAACACTTCCATCAAGCAACAACATTTGCATGTGCCCAAGGAAACCTTCTCTATACATGGCCAAGTCATAAAGACCAGTCCGGATGAAGCCAACTCGGCCTCTTGTGATTTTTTATTTGTTTCATCCGGACTGGTCTTAACCATATAAGAATTTGTTCCACCAAAAGACCAAAAGCAAGTATCAAACACACAAGAAATCGAAATTTGGAATATTTAGAACATGGTAACTAACGATTGATGCAAAATTCCTATCAAGTTTTATTCAAGTAAGGGGAACATCGTTCCCAATTCACACGATATTTATATAGTAAAATTTTCCACTTCCCTCTTTAGAAACGACGCAAAATAGCATTCTCGTGTCAATTTTAAGTGTATTTTGACGCATCCAACCATAATGTAATTGAATTGACATTTACACATTAGTTATCACACCGTTTGCATGACTAGCATTATGAATTTATAACTACGTGCATTATTTTGGTGGATTCAGCTCATGTGGCTTTACTTTGTGCATTAATTCGTTTTTCTATACGACACAAGCATCTAAGACATCAAACTAAATAAATGCAAAAAAAAATAAGATTTTAATCTTAAATAAGATGACGCTTAAATTAATGTTTGGTATAAGATTAAAATTGAGTTTAGTTTCTTGTTTTATTTAAGGGCTAGCATTTATATTCCATATAATTTTTATTGTATTTTTTGATAATTTCTTGAGTTTTCTTTTTCCAAATCTACAATGATTCATTCAATACATTTTCGTACAAATAATTAGGTACACTAACTCATTATATGTTTCGGTAGGAATATTTAGGTACACAAATTCATTATAATAGTTTAATATAGACATTTCGATATGAATGTTTAGGTACACTAATTCATTATAGGGTTAATCTCAGTTTATTACCATAAATCTCAGTATACTACCATAAAGTTTCTTGGTTTTCAACATTCGTTACATGAAGTTTTTTTCATCCCAGAGTGGCATATAAAGTTATAATTTTGGAACACTTTCATACATCTGTTAAGGTTGCTGTTAAATTTACCGTTAACTGATGACGTGGCATCCATGACTGGGCGCCACGTGGATATTAAAAAAAAAAATAAATAAAAAAATTTGGTCTTCTCCCTCACCCCTTCCGACCCCCCTCCCTTCTCTCATCTGCACCCACCCATCCCCCTCCCTCTTCGACTCCACCCAAGCCCCGACTTCCAGCCTCAGCCGCCACCAAATCTACTCTCTCTCCTATCTCCCTCACCCAGTCTCGCCCTCCAAGGACTCCACATAAAAAAAACCCCAATCCCAGATATCCTTCGAACCCTACAACAGCCCCGCCGTGAAGTTGCCGATCGCCCTCGTGAAATCGCCGTTCCCATCGGACAACAGCAGCACCTCGTAGCCGATCACGAAGCTCGCATCGAGGTAGGAGAGGGTCGCTTGCCGTCTTGACCAGCTTGTGCTTGTGTTCTTTGATTCAGATTTTGAAGATGCATCTACCGACCTCTTACACCAATCGAGGTTCGAAGCCTTGATGTTTCCGAGATCAATTCGATCGACATCATTACAACATCTGCAGATCTGATTTCTCTTTGCGGCTGAAGGGCGCAAACTCATGTATATTGGTTAATCGAAAGCTATAACTGTAATATGATGATTGGGAAGGTGAAAGTTGGGGTATGTTTGGGTGGATTTGGGTTTGCACAGATGTAAAAGATGTCGTGGCGAAAGGCTCGGTGGAAGAGCTGAGTCCTTGACCGATCTTTGTCATCCGGCCCTTGCCATGGCAGGTAAAAAAAATCTGAATAAAAACGACGATGGTGGCGGAGATGGATTTGAAGGCGGCGGTGGAGAAGCGGAGGAGGGGTTTTGAGTGAGGGGAGTGTATGAGATTTTGGAGGAGAAGGATTTGGGTGAGAAGAGAGATGTTTTGGGTGTGGCAGCCGTTGTGATGATGGAGAAAACGAGGGATTTGGGGGTTCTGAGGAGCCTTGAGATTGTGAGGAGGCTGCCATTTTGGTGGTTTGAGTTTCAGAGTGAGATGGTGAGACTGTGTGAGGGAGATAGGAGAGATGGTAGATTTGGTGGCGGCTGAGGCTGGAAGTCGGGGCTCGGGTGGAGTCGAAGAGGGAGGGGGAAGGGTGGGTGCAGAGGAGAGAATGGAGGGGTGGTCGGAAGGGGTGAGGGGGAAGACGAATATATATTTTTTTTAATATCCACGTGGCGTTCAATCATTGTCAACGTGGATGCCACATCATTAATTAACGGTAAATTTAACAGCAATCTTAACAGATGTACGAAAGTGTTCCAAAATTATAACTTTATGTACCACTTTGGGATGAAAAAAACTTCATGTATCAAATATTGAAAACCAATATATTTTAGGATAATAAACTGAAATTAATCTTTCATTATAGTATGTTTTGGTACAAACAATTAGGTACAATACAAAAACATCAATTTAATTTATTTTGTTACAATAATTTTTGTACATTAATGTATTTACGCATTTTACTTATGTGTCACTAATTTCTTTTAATGTTTTCTTATTCAAATTTATTTATAATCGAAAAAGCTAAAATGTGCATATTAATAAAATTAAAATTTTAATGTGAAAATTTTAATAAAAATACATATTAAATAACAAAAGTAAAAAATATATTTTAATAAAACTAAACATTAAAAGATTAAAACTAATATATAATCTAACACCAAATATTTATAAATTTAAATTTGTTTCCAATGAATAATATTAAAATATTCCGAACAAAAATATCATAATTACCAACCAAATTAACAAAATAGCAACAAATTATCCACGGTGATCTCTATTAAATAATACAAAACTTATAATTTTTTGGATCACCCCGGCATGCTGTCGACGGACCCGTCGCTGTCAATGTCCCAGTCCAATTACCTGTAGAAAATCGGAACTCGACTGGGTCGCAATACACCAGAAAGTCGTCAGGATTTGTCCAAAATGATGGCAGCCTAAAATATCCCATCATACTGAGCACGAATCTTACCGATCCTTGAGCTCTGCCTTCCGAGATTTCATTGGCCACGCCATTACCTAGATAAGCCGACACCGTTTTGATTTTGAAGCTGATAGTGATATCGTTCTTGCTTAAAACCAAGGTATTAAATATCGGTAATATCGGAAATATCGGTAGTCCGAAAACACGGAAATATCGATGGAAATATCGGGATAATATCGATATCGATAAAAATTATATGGAAACCATGGAAATTGTAAGAAAAACTTGGAAATTTTTATTGAAACTTTGCAGGATGTTTATTTAGTCAATTATCTATTAGTTTATCACAAAAAATTGGAAGGAAATGCATTGCATGATGGATTTAACTGATTTAAGTTGATTATATAGCGAGCTGGCAAACATTGTGAGTGTAGAAAATATGTAGTAATTAATGAAAGAAGTTTAAACACACCATAATCATTTATATATAATGAATTAGTACAATATTTTACACTTTATACATTGCATGGTAAGATACATGAGTAATTTAGTACCACATAGAGTTCCTATGAGGTTCAATATTTTACACTTTTATTTAAAAAATAATAATTTTGGTTCTTATTTGGTGAGCCGAAGGGGCCCACCCCTTGATTTTGTCCCCCTTTCCCGTACTCCCTCTCTCTCTCGGTTCCCTCCCTCTCTTCTTTCTTTTTGTTTTTCTTTGTAACTCTCTGTGCTCTCTCCTTCCCTCTTCCCCGAAAAACACACACACACCCTTTGACAGTCACCACCTCATCCACCCTCACCAAAACCTCCCCGTGTGATCCAGGAAACTTGGAGCAATGATGGAGCACACCCAAAACCTCCCCGTTCTCGTGGTGCCGTGGCGTTGCCACTGTGCATCTCCTTCTCCGACGAGATTTATCGTCCCTCGACCTTGGTGAGCTTCGGAACTCTCTCTAATCTTTCTCATAGATCGATCAAACTCTAGTTAGGACTCATTTTAGGTGCTTTGGTGAAGGTTGTAGTGAGAAACAACTCGGAGGTTTATTTTCTCAGATTTTCTGGCGAATAACCACGGCGATATTATCGATATTATCGATAATATCCCGATATTATCGATATTATCGATAATATCCCCGATATATTGACGAAATTAAAGTGTATATGTGTGAAAATATCGGGTATCCAAAAAAACGATAATATCGGCGATATTTCGCCGATATTATCGATTTTTTAGACCTTGCTTAAAACCGAGGGAGGAGGCACTGGCTTTGTTGCGAGCAAGACTTTGTCGTTCTCCGTTATGTAGAAGACGTTGGCTTGCAGGCTGTCGAAGGACATGGAGAGCTTGTGGTTGGGGTTTACCACGACGATATTCAGGTCCCAGGTGGCGGCTAACTCGGAGCCAGTGACGTTGAATTGGGACAAGGTGGCTGAGTCGAGCTGGAATTCAGGACCTTGAGGATTGTTTTTGGCCTGGTTGACGGTCTGCACAATAAACATCAAGATGACAGGAATGGTCATGCAGATGCAGGCAATCGTGCAGGTACTCAGCTAGTTGTTTGCTAAGGTGATCAGCCAGTTGTTTGCCTGGCCAGGAATTTTGTCTTCGGCATAAGCACCCATAATAATCTTTCAGAGGTTTGTGAGAGTGAGAGAAGTCTTGTGTTTAGGGTTTTGAAAGCACTTAATTATTAAAGAAGCTAGATTGCTTAATATATAGGCGGGTTTTTACGTACAACAACTTTTTAACACTTGTTTTGCGGAACGGCTTAATTCTAACAGAAGAATCTTGCTATTTTTTTTTTTTTTTTTTTTCAAAGCGTAAATTTTATTAAATTTTAACAGAAACGTTTACATCTTTAATGACAATGTTGAACAAAAATTATAGATCAAAAGCATCCCAACGGAAAGCACCTCCATGTGAGGTTACATGCGAGGCAACATCGTGAGCAGCGGCATTTCCATGCCGTCTGACAAACACAAACCACACCCTTCCTAATTGTGATACCAAAAATCTAATGTCATAAATAAAACATTCCAAAGAAGCATCGATCACATACTCCTCGATAATCATTTTGATGACCATCTGAGAATCCGATTCCACCTTCACCTCCATGCATCCTAGCTCAATACAGACTTGTAAAGCCACACGAATTGTAGCAGCCTCCGCCATTGCCTTACTATTGAAAAACAGCCCACCTTCCCCACCAACCGCCTGCAACAAACCAACAAAGTCCCTCAACACCTATCCATATCCACCCTTACAAGTATTCCCACACCAAGCCTCATCACAATTTATTTTCAACACCCCAAAAGCTGGTCTCTGCCACCTAGCCAGTTGCCCTGCAAAGTAAATATCACCCCCATCCACGGCAGCCTTCTTCTGAAGCTGGGAAGCACGAAATTCTAAGAGTTGCTGCCTAATAACAAGATTCACCATCTCCATGGGGTTAACCAAAACACCTTTAAAGACCATGTCATTTCGGGATTTCCAGATTCTCCACAAAAGATAAACACATTCCTGCAACAACTCCACTTGCCTCTCATTGTCACGGAACCGATCACACAGTTGCTGCCAATATTGTCAGAAATCCCGACCCTCCAAAGCCACAATGTCCAACTATAAAGAACAACAATACCACATCACCCGACTGAACTCACATTGAAAAAATAAATGGTGCTCCGTCTCCTCCGCCATACCACACATCATGCACATACTATTCACCCCCATACGCCGCCTTATGAGATTTACTCTCACTGCTAAGGAAGCATTACAACAGCGCCAAATAAAGAACTTCAACTTGTTCAGGACCACTAACCTCCAGATATCTGGCCAACAAGACTCAACCCCATCCCACCGACTACTCCCTCCCGTTCCTTGCCTTCCAAATTCCCCATTTTCCTGTATTTCTATAGCAACCCCATATCCCGTTCGTACTGTATAGTCTCCATTCTTAGCATAATGCCAAATAACTCTGTCCTGACATGTAACACCTCAACCCCCAATTATCTGTATAATTTCGTAAGTTCCCTAAAGTTTTTATTGAAATTTCATTTTGATCCTCTATTTTGACTAAATCTGGACCTTTCATCTAGATTCCTAAACTCTCTCAAACTGCCACGTGGCAGCACCCCAGCTCTCTCCACGTTTTTCTGTTTTGACCCCTACCCCGTAACCTTTCTTCTTCTTCTTCTTCATTCTCTTCTCTGCGTTCTCTCTCTCTTCCTCTCTGTCACCGTAAACACACACACACACGGCAGCACCACTGTTCAGGAATCATCATCATCATCTCGTATCTCTCTCTCTCTCTCCCTCGACGTGTAAGGCTCGGCAGAGCCCAGAGAAAACCCAGGCGAACCCGAGACACCCAAATCCAGTTTTCCGACGTTGTGAGTCTCAATCTTCTTTCTCTCCATTTAGTTGTTGCTGGGATGTGTTTTATTAAGTGTTATACTCGTGTTTTCCAAGGTTTTGGAACGAGATCGGCTCGAGAATAGGCACACCCAGCTCCGGCGAGGGCGTGGGTGTCGAGGAACTTTCCGATCATATCCGGCCTTTTCACGACTAATCGAAGGTAGCAATCTCTTCTACTCGTCTCATTCTTCATTTTGGTACCTAGATCGGAGCCTATGATGTACATTTGCAGTCGGCCGGAGCTGTAGAAGCTCCGGCGTTCATCTCCGTTCAGCCAAGGCCTTTTAGGCCGTTTCCCTGAACCTACGGGCCTTAAGCCCATTTTGCTTAAGCCTAAAACCCCAGCCCGTTACATTTTTAATTTTAGTTTTAATTATTTTAAAAACCCAAAGGCCCTCAGGCTGTGTTAATTTAAGGCCTCCAGCCCGTTCCTTCTCCAACCTAAAACACTTATGTGGGCCAGGCATTAAGCCTGGGCTCGTGTGTTCAAGACCCAGAGAAACAAGGCTTTGAGGCCAATTAGAATTTGGGCTTTCAGCCCATTTTCCTAACCCAAACCCTAAAGCCCAGACCCGTGACCCGTTTGACCTAGTCCGACCCGGACCCGTGACCCATTGACTGACCTGACCGTTGACTCGGTCAACGGTCAACGTTGACTTTGACCTTGACCGATCAACGGTCAGCGTTGACTTTGACCGTTGACTTTTTGAATTTCGTCCGAGAACTCTCCTAGGCTAATTTCGACGTTTTGGACTCGTTTTTGAAGTCTGTTTTCCCAAATTAAGTTATTTGATGAGAGTTTGATTAAATGTACCCCTTTATGTACTTAGGGGCAATTGTTGTGGCATTTTCGTCTTCGTTAGTCTGCGCAGCTTTCGACAGTGAAGTACTGTGAGTGGACCCCTTCTAAAATGCATGTTTTGTAGTAGAATTGCACACATGAAAGACATGATTTTATGATTATGTTCTATCAAATGCTTTATGAGATATCGTGCATCTTGAGGCTATTTTGAATTACTACTATTTTTCCTATAACCCGTATTCTTATAGAATATCTGATGGATGATGATATGATATTTAGAATACGTTTCGAACACTTCTTTATAGTATAGATGATGGATGACTTTATACTATGAAGATGTCTTTCAAATGTGCGTATGTTCAATGGTTCTGTACTTACCTAGTGGTCATTTCCGCTACGAGACGTAGGGATAGATTCCGGTCCGTCACGAGCGACGGTTTGGTGTTGGCATAGGGCCTGGAGTGTGTTTTCCTTTGGCTATTAAGCACAGGGACGGGGAGACTAGCTAGGGCCTGGGGGTTATTTTCCTCTGACTGTCTGCTGAGAGACGGGAAGACTGGCTAGGGCCTGGGGGTTATATTGGACATTCACTAGTGATTATTATATATACAAGTTATGATTTGAGACATTGCACGGCATGCTAGGTTTCGGAAAACCTATGTTTATCATGATATATATGTGTTTTCATAAAACCTGGGGATTAGTACGTTGATAACTGTTTTACTATATATATATCAAATTGGTCCATTCATGTTTGTTTTGCGCCTTCTTCAGGACCTCAGAACGAGGATTACGATCTGAGCTACGAGGCTTTCCCCTACCAGTTATTCCGTGCTATATCTTTTCTGCTTGGCACCTATTGTAATAGCACTTTCCTATCTTAATTTCTGTTTGTTCTCTGTATTAGACGTATGCTTTGGACATATTGTGCACTATCCTAACGTTTAATATTTAGCTGTTGAGCTTAGTTTGGTGTTATTTGTTCCTATATGCCTGTTTAGTATATTCCTCCGCTTTTGCTTAAATTAAATGGCTTTCGTCACCCTTCGGGTGTCGGCCAGCACGTGACCATCCTTATGTCCCAAGGACATCGGGGTCGGGGCGTGTCAGATTGGTATCAGAGCATGGTTAGTTCAGAGCATACTTAGGATTCTATTCTACTAGTTGGTAATCATCATTCTTATCGTATTCTTAATCTTCAGTTGTTCTAACTCTTGCTTGCCTCTTATCAGAATTATGGATCCTGCTGGTGGGGATATACCTCGTCGAGCTCGTTCTGGTCTAAGGGAGGAGTTAGTCAATTAACCAACCTTTTACGGAATGCCCTTACTGGTGGCAATAGATCGAATCATACCTATATTGAGATTGCTCGTAGTCATGGTATTTTGGATCTTCGAGTGGTTGGAGCCTGTCCGGTGGTTGAGGATTGGTTGGAACAGGTGGAGGACACTTTGGAGAGTATGAAATGCCCACCAGGTGAATGGGCAGGGACTGCTGCTTATTTTCTTCATGGGAATGCTAAAATTTGGTGGAAGTCAGCGAAGAAATCTCGTTCACCTGGTACTTCGATGACTTGGGCTACATTCCGGAGACTTTTCAGCGCACATTGTCTGAGCCCCAGTTATCAGTTAAGGATGAGACAGGAATTCCTGAATTTTCGTCAGGGCGATCTGAGTATCACTGAAGTGGATAATACTTTTCGGCGCTTGTCGAGACACCATGCAGGCACTTATGATAACCCGAATGAAATGATGGTTCAGTTATTGATTTGTTTGAATCCAGATTATCGTGAACCAATGTCAGCCATAAGGCACAGAAGTTATGAGGAGATGATTGAGACTTGCTTGAGAATCGAGCAGTCTAGGTGGGAGACTAGTAATCAGGAGTAGACACGATTTCAGAAACCACCCAAAAATCAAGATCGACCTCGATACCAGAACCAGAGGGGTCGTGGCTTTCGATCTCGGAGCGTGAGGGAACCCGGTAGTTCCTCTAACTTTGTTGGCCCTAGACACTCTTATTTTTTCAAATGGCAGGGCTAGGGTTCAGGTTCTTCTAGTGAGGGTTCAGGTAATGAATCTATGAGGCGATCTTTCAGTCACTTCAGACCAGTAATCACATGTCACATGTGTGGAGGTGCAGGGCATATTGCTAGGTATTGCTCTTCGAATCAACCATACGAGAGTTATGGTTCTGTTCCGAACTATGGTGGAGGAGGTAACCCGAGTTCTAGTTATGGCGGCAATTATACTTAGAATTATGGTGGGAGTGGAAGCCAGAATGCTCAGTTTTCCACACAGAGACAGCCGCATTAGTCTAGTGCAGCTTCAGGCAGCCGCACTCAGGGAAATCGAGCATGTCGTAATAACCAGGGTTCTAAAGCTCGAGGTGGCCGTAACGGCAGTGCAGGACGTCAGTTCCATGGACGTATCAACACCATGACTCAGAAAGAGGCTGATCAGGATCCCCAAGTTATTACTGGTATGTTACTTATCTGTGGTAATTGGGCGAAAGTCCTAATTAATCCGGGTGCTACTTTTTCATTTGTGTCTTCATCATTTGCACCGAACTTAATTTCGCCACCTACACCGCTTGGCTATAATACAATTATACAAATGGCACATGGAGATCTGTTTTGTGCTCAGTGGGAGTATAAGAATTGCCCGGTGATAGTGGAAGGGGAGATGATGAAGTCTAATCTAGTTCATTTCAATTTGGTGGAGTTCGATGTTATTTTGGGGATGGATTGGTTATCTAGACATCGTGCTTATGTCGTATGTTGGGAGAAATCTGTGACGTTCAAACGGCCTGGACGACCGTCGATCACATTTCAGGGTGAGCTACGAATCCTTCATAATAGTATTATTTCTGCTATCCAGGCAACTAAATTGTTGAATAGAGGATGTGTAGGATTCCTAGCCTACGTGGTGACGAGGGATAAACCTTCGTTGAGTCCTAAGGATGTGCCGGTGGTGAAGAAATTCACTGATGTCTTTCCGGAGGATTTACCGAGGTTACCGCCTGCAAAGGAAATCGAATTTACCATTGATTTACTTCCAGGTACAAACCCTATCTCTTTACCACCTTATCGAATGACACCAGCAGAATTGAGGGAATTGAAGATTCAGCTTCAGGAGCTAGTGGATAAAGGTTACATCCAACCCAGCATGTCTCTCTGGGGCGCTCTTGTTTTGTTTGTTAAAAAGAAGGATAGATCGATGAGACTTTGCATCGACTACTGACAGCTGAACCGGGTGACCGTGAAAAATCGTTATCCTTTACCTCGGATCGATGACCTATTTGACCAGCTAAAGGGTGCTCAGGTATTTTCTAAGATCGATCTTCGCTCAGGTTATCATCAGTTGCTAATTCGGGAGGAAGATGTGCCGAAGACTGCTTTCCGCACTAGGTATAGACACTTTGAACTTCGTGTCATGCCTTTCGGATTAACGAATGCACTTGCAGCATTCATGGATTTAATGAATAGAGTCTTCAGACCGTACTTAGACCGGTTTGTGATTGTGTTCATTGATGATATCCTGATCTATTCTAAGAGCGTTGCTGAGCACAGAAAATATTTGAGGTGGGTGTTAGAAAGGTTGAGCAATCAACAGCTATATGCTAAGTTCAGTAAATGTCAATTCTGGCTAAACCAGATCAGCTTTCTCGAACATGTAGTATCTGCTGAGGGAATTAGTGTGGATCCTCAAAAGGTGTCATCAATAATTACATGGGAACAACCGAGGAATGTTACAAAGGTGAGGAGTTTCCTAGGTCTGGCTGGCTATTACCGATGATTTATTCAAGGTTTCTCAGCAATTGCCTTGCCTTTGAATAAGTTGACTCGGAAGGAGGTTGAGTTTAAGTGGGATGAAGACTGTGAGCGGAGTTTCCAAGAGCTGAAATAACGTCTTACTCAAGCTCCCGTTCTTGCTCTTCTGGACAAAAGCGGTGAGTTTGAGATTTACACAGATGCATCTTTGTCAGGTTTGGGTTGTGTACTGATGCAGCATGAAAGAGTTATTGCTTATGCTTCCAGGCAACTCAAGACTCATGAGAGAAACTATCATACCCATGATTTGGAGCTTGGTGCAGTGGTGTTCGCTCTAAAGATTTGGAGACATTACTTGTACGGTGAGAAGTGCCGCATTTTCACTGATCATAAAAGCCTCAAATATATCTTTACTCAGAGTGATTTGAATTTAAGGCAGAGGAGATGGATGGAACTTATCAGTGATTATAACTGCACGTTCGAATATCATCCCGGACATGCCTAAACCAAATGCACAATTACAGTACTAATACTAATTATGAAATTTGATGGATTAAAAGCAGGATTAACAACAAATGCATGGTAATAATCGAGAATTAAAGAAGAATGGCAGAGAGAGAACTCAAAGTTCAAACCTTTATCCAAACCATTTTCTGCTTTAGTTTCAGAAGAACCCAGAAACAAAAACATAAGAAATCGATTCCAAAACAACAACAAAACCCATATTTGAGAGAGAGAGAGAGAGAGAGAGAGAGAGAGAGAATTACCAGGAGCAATCTTTGAGGGAAGAAGATGAGGGAGATAACTGGAGATAGAAGGGAAGGAGCACACGGGTCTCTCAGAGCAACGGCGTAAGAGAGTGGAGATGGACTGAGTCACTGAGGTCTGAGGGTTTTACTATTGAAATTACACAAAAGTCCTCAATAAACGGGTGATTAACGGGTTTCGCGGGTTCACTCAAAATGACCCGTTATTTATCGGGTGATTAACAGGTTGACCCTTTAACCACCCGACCCGTTTATTACTCACCCGAAAACTAATTGTAACGGGTCGGGTTGAAAATGCCAGGTCTACTTAGTACTACAGTTTAGTGGTATTCTTCTTCACTTGTAAGTGAGAATTCTTAGGTTTGGTTCTCGCCGAAGGCGAATTTGAACCATATTATCGCTAGCGCATTGTGAGGCTTAGCCCACTCCCTCATCTCTTAGTGTTGATTGTATCATTTATTCAAAAACAAACAGGTGGAAAACAAAATGGAAGTCACGATAGTAGGATAGTTCAAATTCTCATGTTTTAGTAAATGTTGGAAAGAAAATTATGTATACATTCAATGCTCATACCATGTAAATAAAGATGAGATTGAGATTATACAAGGATTAATGCAAACTTCTTGTCACAAACAAATCTATACAACCGCCCTATATGACTTCAAAGAGAACCGAGTGTTACCACGGATAGGAATTCAAGAAAACAATATGCGGGATCCCTTTGTGTACGTGATGGCACGACCACGTAATTCGGCTTTGGGGAAGGCGTAAGGCGCGATTTTTTTTCCCAATTTTATATATAATGAATAATGATGATATATATTCAAGTGAAACTTAAATATTAGAGTTTTTGAATTTTTTTTGTTTGTTTGCTTGTTTAAGATTGATCTGCTTATGATTATTAAGTATATGTTATGTCTATAACTCTTTTCACTTATTATTTAATAATATTTGTAAACTCATAATCAGTGTGAGTATAGTTTATTTTATTTAAGTTATTATTTTCTAGCATCAATACATTGTCCTAGTTTTTATGAATACTACACTAAAAAGGAGATCAATAACTTCTACAATCAAAAGAGGTGGCATTTTTGTGGCCCCAATTATTGTTTGACACACATTGATTTATGACAACAAAATTAAGAAAAGTTAAGTTCATAAACATGTGTCAGTCAATGAATGATGCTATAGAGAAGCCACACACCATTTCAAGTGCGAAAGATTTAATCTCACTAAAAAGAGACCCTTTGATAAATTTTGCACAAGACCCCAAAGTCTCAGAGAGCACACTGGATAATTTGACCAACAACGTATAACCGACATTTTGCGTTTTCGTTGGAAATTATGGTGATTTGGTGGCAAGAGCCCAAAACAACCCCAACGCAACACAAGTAGCTTCAGTAAATGCATGGAGATAAAATCTTGAGAGTAAATTACATTTAGCATTTATTTATACCATTTTTTAATAAAGATAAGACTCATCAACACATATAGACCCAATTTTTATTAAAAAAATTGTATAAATATATGTTAAAAATAACATTTTTGAAATTTTAATGCAGCCAGAAACTATTTAAAAAGAAAACGTCGGTGCCTATGGCACGTGAACAACCCAAAACGAGTCCAAGCAGGACCTTTAAGCTCGAGTCAATGGCTCACTGTTCCAAAAAACAAAAATCCTTAATCCAAACCAAGTAACATATTGTAATGGACGGTACTGGGATGACCTTAACGTTGATTCTAAGGACAGTTTTCAAGACTGTTTTCTTTATCATCACAAGTGCAACTCGTGCATTTTTTGGCACACTTCATTAGATTAGGTTCTATCCTGGGATGAGTCGTATAAAAGAGGTTTTGAGTTCAATTGTTTCCTCCATGTATTGCTTATATATAAAAATATATAAAGACATTATTTTACCAACACTTTTTAATTTCTTAAACACTTATTTTTATTCTTGTCATCATATTAAATAAATGAAACGAAAATACCAAAATTAAACAAAGGTACATGAGAAGCAAAAAGCTAGAAAGAGTGGGTTTGTCATTTTCTTTTTGGTCAATATTAGGTTGGTTTCCGTGGGGCAAATGGGAAAATGGGAAAATGAGGTGGGAAAGCCTCCAACATGGGTGAAAAGGACCATATGAGTGCTTGATTTTCACTAAAACACCATCCCTCATCGTCATCGAGTGTGTTTATCATTTCTCCTTAAATATATAAAGTTCATGCGTATGAAATTTCTAAATTTGGATGAAATAGTCCAATTTATGTCTTGCTTACAGTGCTAAAATTACATCTTATTTTTCGTGGCACAAAATTCAGATAAGTGAAGATTATTGATCATAACAAATCATTTGTCAACTCAAACTTGTGATCAACCAGAACAAGTTCGAATTCTGATTAATTATAATTACAATAGTCAAGAGGGTATCCTTGCAGAATATCAACCATGCCCCAGCTAATCAAATAATCATAATTAGAACAAGAAAGCGACTCGGTACAATGCTTGGCCATCCATTCTATCTCTTCTTCTTCATTAGAATCCAAATTTGCGGTTTGATTATTACTTTTAATACCGGAAGTTGAGTCCGAGTCCCACGCTTTGAGCAGTTTGTGTTGGTGTACTAGTTTGTCTCCTGCCAGTTCTTGAGTAGCAGAAGAGTGAGCTTTAGACGTAGAAACAACAAGTTTTCTAGGTGTATGCTGCTTTTTTATGTCGCCAAGCTTTTTGCTCAAATGAGCGTTCCAGTAGTTCTTGACTTGGTTATCAGTTCTTCCTGGTAAACGCCCCGCAATCAAAGACCACCTTTACACAAATTAAGTAGTTAAACCAGTGATTCCTTATCAACATCGATCGACGAAAGAAAAAAATAAATATAATTATGGAAGATTTCAGTTTTATCTTGTTCACCACATTACGAAGAAAGTTAAGGTTTTACCATAAAATCAATTGGCGATATGGAGAAAGTTACTTATAGGCACATGCAATGCCACTCATTTTCCCGATGTGGGATTGACACTCTCAACACACCTCCTCACGTGCAGCAAATTTTCAAGTCTAGCTAGCACGTGGATAACACATATCGGGTGACGTGGAGCACGTGTGGCCGTTGGGCTTCACACGTGAGACAACCTGTTTTAATACCCTAAAGAAAATTGAGGTTTCCACCATAAAACCAATTTGCAATAATATGGCAGTGTGATCTCAAGTACCACTAGCAGTACTAAGACACTGGACTCACGCTACCTTCTATCATGGGATCTACACAAGTAACACAACACCTCGTGCTGTATTTTATCCATCACGGAGTTAACTTATATATAGGTTTTACGAATACTCCAAAACACAAAGGGAGAAAAATGGAGAAATGAAGCTAAATAAAGTAGGGAGAGAGACGAAATATATATCTCTGAAACCTGTTTCCAAGGAGATTATGAAGTCTGATAATGAGGTCTTCTTCCTGCTCAGAAAAATCGCCGCGTTTCACATCTGGGCTGAGATAGTTGAGCCACCTCCATCTGCAGCTCTTTCCATTCCTCTTCAGGCCTACACAGATACAATATCATCATTATTACTCACAATTAAGCTCTCAACTTCTACATATGTTCTTTCTTTCTTCATGAACATTATACATATACAATATAATATTGTATACAAATTTAAGTTACCACTACACTTTCGTAGCATATGTATATATACAGAGGGTCTTACCGGTAAACTTAGGAATGCGGTTCCAGCGGGCACTTCCATGTACCCTTATGTAGTCTAGCAGAATCTCATCTTCCTCCTTTGTCCATAACCCTTTCTTGTTCACATATTCTGCTTCCATTTTTTCCGTTGCAAACTCGCAATACACAAATTAAGAGATAAACGAAAGGGCTCAGAGGGCTTGGATTTTTGAGGAAAGTTATAGCTTGCGTATTATATGTATATTCAGGTATATATATACATACATATTATTATGTAGTACTGATCTTGTTAATTTCGTGGTTTGCAGTAGTAATGCAGACGGCAGTGGAAATCTTTTGTATTCTAGTAATAAATAAGCCCATACAAGGTATATTCTCTCATCAATGTGAGATTCATTCTCAACACGTCCCCTCACATGTGGCAAATTTTCAAGTCTATCACGTGGACAACACAACGGAGTGAGGTGGAGCACACGTGGCCGTTGGGGTTTCGTACGCATGACAACATGCTCTGATACCGTAAAGAAAAATATGGTTCCACCATAAAATATAGAGAGTATCCCAACTTACTTATAAACCTATGCAAGGTCCCTTATTTAAATATTAGCTAGCTAGCTTGGCCGTGAGTGGTCGACCCCCCCATGATCTTGTGTCCAAGGATCAAGAAGAGGATAAATTTTTGCTATAAGGATCACATTTAGAAAGCATATATCATAAACCACGTAAACTAGTCCAAGCAGAGGTGGATGCACATTGGGACCTAGGTGGTCCCAATGCCACTCGGAGTTCAGAAATTATACATATGAATGTCTTCTGAAGACTCTCTGAATATTTGTACGGATCCCTTTGTACCTACTAAGTGTTTGATGTAATACCTGCTAGGCATGTCTCGATAGGTTGCGTGGACAATACTCAAAACATTCTCTCGATATTACTGATCAAGTGTTCGACGAAATGCCTAATAAACAGAATTTTTTTTTCTTTGCACACTTCGCGCTCTATTTCTATCTAAAAAATTGAACCTTTAACACTACGATCACCCATGATTCGAATCCTGGATCTACCACTAAGTACAAGGTGTGACTTGCTTGAAAATGTGGTACGAATAGCTCTACCATTGAAGTTTATTTTACTGAGGCGAGAACAAATACCAATTAATTTTGGATTGATATTTACACGCGTACGTAGTATGATTATTGTAGTCTGTCGATAATTGGCATCCGGTATCAAAGAATTTTTTCTCCCTTTTGTTGCTTTCATATGTTTAGTTGGTTTTTATTATTTGTTAACCTCATTTCTACAATCCACGCTAGCACAACCTTGAAAGTTGAAAGAGAGGGAGGAATTGCCAATCCAAATATGCTAGAGTCCTCCTCATAGCTTAATTATTGGTGACATTTCGAACTAATAATATAACACTTTAGAGTAGATTTTGCATTCGTGTCATGTTTTCTGTATTCGTGTCATTTTCGTGTTATACCTGATATCCTAACAGGTCGTGTCGTGTGACACCCGTTAAAATAAATGGGTAAAATGACCCAACTCGAAATCAATCCGATAATATTAACAGGTAATATGACCCGACCCGTTACCCGTTAAGGAAAATATATTTTAAACCAATAAATAATCAAATGAAAAACATAATACTAAATAAGTATATACATACCATATTGTCATATCCAAAACATAAAAACGCATTTTTCTTTTAAGTATATATTTACATACCCAAAATAAGAGCATAATAAAAAAAAACATTAGAACATTACAAAATATCAAATGTTCAAAATATTTGCAAAATTAAGGACATTGGAACCTTGCACATTTTCTTCCAATCAAACCCTTCAATTTTCCTCAATCATCATAGGAAACAGTATTGGAACTTTGGCTTGATATATTGTCTTCAAGAGTTATATTGATGATGTTTTTAGTGAGGCTTTCCACATTAGCACTCTCTTCCGCTTGATTTTTCTCATTAAATTTTGTTTTTTTTTACATTTTCTTTTTTTGAAAACATGATCTATTAGAGGATGCATGAAGATGAACGGTGTGGATCATTGATATTATGTTCAGAGTTTTATGGTTAGTGAAAATATTGCTTGATGTTTATAAAGTTTCTACAAACTATATGACATCGACTCATATTTCAGTTAACCTTAAATATCGAAACATGATATCAAAGATCTGAACCATTCATCTTCTTACATCCGCTAGATGATCATGTTTTCAAAAAAGAAAATTTTAAAAATGAAATTCAGTAAGAAGAATAAAGTGTAAATGACAATCGACGGTTAAATATAAATTTAAGGTTCATGGATTATAATGTTGGATTTTGAAGCTGACCCCTTCATGAAAATTGTAAAGCTTGTCACTATGAGTGATTGTATATATTTTTTTTACATTTTTTACACTTCTACAATAATTATTATTAATTTTATTAATTTTGCCCTCACATAAAAAACATTATTCATGAGGGTTTGGAGGATTTTAAAAATCTAAACGATAATGTAAGTGTAACCATTATCTACTTGTCGAGGAATAATGATGAATCACAAGTGTTTATATATTCTTTCACATTTTTCATACTTGTATGTATGACTTCTTAGTTCTTGCCTATACAAATGATATACTAGTTTATTTTAATTTTGGACAACAACATGTTAAGTAAAATTTATCCTAGTAATGATAATAAAGAACTCTCATAATAAAAATAAATAATGACTAAAAGTTTTTTTCTAAAACTTATATAGAATAATAATACAAAAGTATATATTTAATATAGAATATATTGTATATATTAATATGGCTATTGTATTTTATAATAAATCTTTTAGCAATTAAACTTTAAAATTATCAAAATAATGTTTTTCTTAACATGTCGAAACGGGTTACCCACGTGTTACCCGCGTGTATACCCGTTAAGAACCCGATAATGACCCAATTAGTTATCGTGTTGACGCGAAACCCATTATTTCGTGTCGTGTCGTGTCAGAAACTGACAGGTCTACTTTAGAGCTTCTACAAAGGAAATGTCAAAACTGCCACATAAATATATAACAGTAAAAAATGGCAGCGAACTCTCTCCAATCGAGCCTTCAATTTTTTATGTGGCGCTGAATCATTTGAAGGAAAAGCCTTTTGCTATCAAAGTTGATAGCATATGTCAAATTTATTAAATAATTTTTTAATAAATTAATATAATATATAATAAATTTTGTTATGTTTTTTAATTATTTGATTGGTTGCCTTAATCATTAGAATACACAAAAAGATAAAAAAAAAATAGTAAATAACATTATTATTTAACATATAAAATATTATACAAAACACATAAACCATCAAATATTATTTTGATATTTAAAATTTAGCATATCTTTCGGAGACATTCTTAAGTTTCAAATTTTTTACATAAATTGTGTGACTAATTTACCGTCACTTTTTTTTTTTTTTTTGGTCGAAGAGATACGTCACTCTAGTTGATAATGGTGACCTCATTTCATATCATTCTTGTCAGATTATAAACTGGGATTGATATATATTGGATATCGATCCTTGTGAAGTCATGATCAATTAACGCACAGTAAATGTTGTTCAAACAATTAGCTGGAGTAGCATCAGTAGATTAATCATAAAGCCATATACTGTGCATGTTTCTGGTAGAACATTTATGTTCTGCTGCCCAGAGATTGATTGATGAAACACCGCTGTAAAACTTCCACTGTTATATCGCAAAGGATTAAAAGAAAAATATATATAAATTGAGAACCAAAAAAAGCAAACTGTCCAGCTGATGTGGAATAATCAATCACCGTTTGAGAGGCTTCAGAGTAGCTATTTAGAGCAACTCCACCCTCAGCCCTCCCTCTGACAATTCATTATTCAATCCACCCTATTGAACAGTAACTACCTTTAATAAATAGTAACTACCATTAATGAACAGTAATTACCTTTTGCATCTCCACCCTTGAAACTCTTTCCCCTAACAATAGTTAATAAAATATTAGTTTTTTTTGTTTGCTTAAATAATAAAAAACAAAAAAAAAACATGGAAATGGGGCTGCAGCCCTCGGGCTGAAACAAAAAAAATAAAAAAATGCCTGGCCCTCGGGCTGCAGGCCTGTCAATTCCCCACCCCCCTTGTGCTCGGGCCCCCACCCTCACTCGGGCTCTCCAAGGCTGGAGGGTTGTCCACCGGGCCTAGGGCCCTTTCCTCTCCCCTGTCCCCCGAGCACTGTCCAAGGCTGGACTTGCTCTTATGGAGGAGGGTTTTCTCCCCTTTTAGTCTTTCTTTTCTTTTCTCTTATCTTATTTGAACGATTACGTACAGTTAAATCATATTAATGGTTTGTATTAATTTTTTAATAGTAAAACAAGATAAAAAACAATCTATAAGAACAGGAGAAGGAAGGGAATAAAAATAGAATAAAAGAAAATCTTACTCCGCCATTTATTTATAGCAGCAGCTAACCGAAAGCATGCATACTTCAGTATCCATCTTACAAATCTACCCAGTTACAGTGGACCAATATGTATATAATATGTGGACATCATCGATCTGTTTTGGTTTCTGAATTGCAATGAATTCTCGTGGTACATGCCTTAAAGGCTAAAACACAAATCATTGTACTCGTCCTGGCCATAACTGTTACCCACATTTTTCACAATGAATTCTCGCGGTTAAAACAGTTCACCATTTTAGTACCAAAATAAAATATAAAAAATTCACCATGTATTCCAGGTCTTATATATGATGAGCTCTTGCGTTCCAATATCACTAGTATCAGGAACACACGCACACACACAGAAAAGTTGTTTACTTACCATTTTTGTTCTTATTTTTTACTAAAAATTAAAATATTGTTTGATGACTATTTGGTTTTTCATTTATAGCGTTGAACTTTTGATTCTTCGTGCTTTAGATATAGAGAAAGTGTGGTTGAAAGGAGAGATGAAGAAGAGTGGAGGAACAATGTTAATAGAGATACAGAAGAAATGGATAAGGTGGTACATCAAAAACTATTCCATGTTGTTTTTACTTTCAACGTATAACACCTGTCCTAGTTAAGCAAACCTGTTGAGGGCCCAAAAGTTAAATGATTTGGGTTTCTCCAACTGCCCATCCTAGTGACACGGCCAGACAATCAATGTAAAGTTGCACACCTTAGGATGTATTGCCACAAATGGAGGATTGATCGTTGGAAATTCAAACCAAAATATGCAAGCCAGGGCATTTGTAAGAAATCCATTATTCCAGTTGAAATATTCAGCTATCAGAGTGTTCTTTTTGGTATATAGTTTGTGAATTAAACATCAGCACTTGAGAATTTAAAATCAGAAGAGTACTGTAGGGAGTGAGAATTATAAAGCTGTGATATATATGCGGCTGTATCAAACGGACCCTAACATTCCAAAAGTTGTGCACATTTTGGATTATTATTTGATCTAAACCTTGTCAGTAATATGGTTTTGTAGTAACGGGGCTGCGTCAAGGCCAGATGGCGATTCTGGGCTATCGGGAACGTCGGAGTATTCTTCACCTGCAGCCTCCTCTTCTTTTGGTTTTCCCCACATTACAGTATAAAACCCAACAGCTATAATTGCTTCTCCAACTATGTGTACAATTAGAATTATTGAAGTTGGTGAATGGCAAATTTTTGATACAAAAATTTAGCAAATTAGACCTTATATCCTCTGACGTGGCAAAATCTGAGACGTCAAAAAGCCAGCCAAAATTGTGGTCTTCGTTACACAAGGCTCGTACAAAAGTGTGAAAATTTTGCCTGTGGGTCGGTGTTCACTACTACCCTTTGCAGAAGGCACCAATTTAAGAAATTATACGTACAGTTGGTAACAACGTTTTAGATGTATGACTACCTTCCCAGTGGCACTATTATAGTTTGTTTTAAGGTAAGTGAACGCCTCAACAATCCTGAAACAAGGGAAGGGCGCCCTTCGGGGTCAGTCACTTCATCGTGGTACTTCATTGTATTTGTTAAGATAGTTCAATATGGTGGCTTATCTATACTTATGCATAACTTAAGAGAGATATGTACCTAAAGTTGGACTGAATCATGGTACCAGTCCATAACAATCAAGGTCGAATCATAAGCTTATTAATAAAACAAATTCAATGAAGCAACAACTGGTACCATTAAAACCAAAACTCCCGGTGGATGGCCAATAACCGAAGGAAAGGAAAGAATCGGTTACATTTTTCATTTCAGCATGCAAAGAACACCTTTGGGAAGGATCAATTTTTCTCCTCTGTAGGAGAGAAGTTAGTTTACGAGCCACCGCATACGATCACTCCTTAATTAATTTGTGAAACTTGCTTCGCCACGCTGGACGTCCCCACTGAGTTTTTGGCCCAACTGCCAAACTTGTGGATCCAATTAAAGACTCCCTCCTAGAGTTAGGCACCGAGTAAGGCTGACACTTGAAAGTACGAAAGCAACTGATAGGGATGGGTTGTTGGAAGGATATTGCTATTTAGACACATTTTTTAAACGCCCAGGAGCGAAGTGGCTTAGAGAAGAGGGTTCGAAGGTTTTGTTATGAGTTTTGTTGCTTTTGGTTTTCATTTTCTAGGCTTGAAGAAAAAAACATACAAAAAAAATTCTAATTTAAATCGTTTAATAGAAGAGGGCAAAAAGGAGGTCCGCAAATAATAGATGATTAGGTTGATTTAGATGATATTAAAATCTATTTTAAAACCCCTATCTACAAACTCATCATTTTATTAAACTACAAAGATAAAACAATAAAATTGCTAGAATCATAAGACGACAAAGTGGTCCAACTCAACTTCTTCACGATGAACAATCCATCTTCCTCATGTCTCACAGCAACTGTAGGTTTAAGGCTGCTGGAAAATTTCTTACCCTGTAGTTAGGATAGGCCCAGGACCACTTTGGCCCTTAGTGGCTCTGCCCCTAACCACCCTTGTTGGAATATTAGAAGAAGAAAAATAGGAACTTTGAAATTTAGATGTATGATCCAATAAAGTGAGAAAGCACATGGTTGAAGATACTTTCAACCACTCACTTCTTTTACATATGGCTCCTTTACTTGGAAGGAGATTAACTCTCTCTTCCCAACTAAAGCTAGCAGCCGTGGCCTCTTGTACACCAACCATTCGTCTTGGTGTTGTATATTAATATTAATACAACTTTGACGTTAATATTTCAACGTGGATATCGTTGGAGGCATTTATAGAGAGGGTTTAGGCCTTTTAAGTCCTTTGGATTTTAGGACCTCTATCCGTCCCCATCCGTAGCCTCGCCTGGCCTTATATAAGTCGATGAAGATCAGTTGTAAACTATACTGTGATGCAAAAGGAGTCGTTTGGCTATAGAAACGTTTCTGTTTGGTCTAAGGTAATCTCTCATCCCTTCATATATGTTTAATTATGCGTGCTTCACATAGCGAATGCTATATCTCTTTCTCTTTTCAAACCTTTTTTTTTTTTTCTTCTTATCAAAGACGATAGAGCATTCGAAAACATAGGGGAATCAAGAATGTCAGCTATATCATCGGTGTCGCTCCTTCTTGTCCTCTATCTCCAATCAGAGGTTCATTCGTTGGCCACCCCTTCTGATCATGGTAAATTACTTCATCTATAATTCAAAAAGATAAAACAAAAAGGAAAAATGAAAAAGGTGCGTAGGAAAAAAGCAACCTACAAATAGACGTGGTATATATATATACCCTTTATGCAAAGGTATTTTCATTTTTTCCAATAAATGGAGACTATGTGTGGAGTTCACTTCACATCGAACTTCAACGATCCAAACCGTGTAGTTTGTATAAGTCTCAAATCATGAATCATCCTTGCAAAAATTCAATTCAATCCAAAATCATTTGCCTATTTAATTATCAAGATAAAATTTCATTGTTTCTTATATAACAAAGTATTCGTTAATTTTTTTAAACCCAATCAGATGTCTTAAATATTTTCGATTTGGCTAATATTTTGCAAGGATGATATATGAGGTGCAACTTAAAAAATAGACTGTACGGATCGTTAAAATTTGATGTCGCGTGGACCCCACAACTAATCCTCATTTTTATGAAAAATGGGGATTCCTTCCCTTACAGGCTTCCTCCATTTATACATACATATATATATATATATATATATATATAAATATACATTGGCAGCAACTTTATCAGCAAACTACTCTGTGCTCGTTCTAGAAAGGGGAAGTCTTGCTACATCATTTCCGAACGTCTTGACCCAAGACGGATTTGCATATAATCTCCAACAAGAAGATGACGGAACAACGCCGGTGCAAAGGATCATGTCTGAAGAAGGTATTCCTACTGTAAGAGGCAGGCTCCTCGGTGGCACGAGCATGATCAACGCCGGAGTATACGCCAGAGCTAATACGTCATTTTATAATCAATCAGGAATTGAATGGGACATGGAATTGGTTAATAACACGTACGAGTGGGTTGAGGACACTATTGTATACAAGCCAAATTCATTCCCATGGCAATCTGTTATACGAGAAGCATTTCTGGAGGCTGGTGGATATGATCCGGACAACGGATTCAGTCTAGATCACATAAAAGGAACTAGAGTCACCGGTTCAACTTTTGACAATAATGGAACGAGACATGGAGCTGATGAACTGCTTAATAAAGGAAACCCTAACAACTTGCTAGTTGCAGTTCATGCTACAGTAGACAAGATCATCTTCTCTTCCAGTGAATCAGGCATGTTGCATCTTTGATAATTGAAAAGTTTATTTTAACCCAAAATCAAGAACAATACTTAGACGCTGACTGTTCAGTACCACAAGTATATTGACTCTGACGTGGCCCACTAACAAACATACACGTATATGTTTGTAAAATATCTGCTATTCTTGCAATCAAACAGCTGTCATCTCTCTGACTTCAACCATGGAGAAACACAAACCCATTTTTACAGACCATTTTAATGACCTTCCTCCCAGAAGGCAAGTTTCGAACCTTCCTCTTTGTTGCCCTTATGCACCTCCTCCTCTTACCAACCCCAGGGACCTTAGATCTCTTTACTACTGATAAATTTTTCATTCACAATCAATAACCTATAATTCCAGATCCGTGGAGATGGGTCTTCTTTCCATGTTTGTGGTTTGGGAATGGGATTAACAGAGGTCCGGAGGAGACTCGAAGAAGGGATTACGGTCAGGACGACGAAGGAGGGGGTGGGAGTGGGATCAACGGGAAGGAGATGCGGTTGGGATGGCCAGATGAGAGGTTGAGGGAGGAGGTGTGGGGATGAGATTGACGGACAGCGGTTGGGGTGCCGGGTCTGGGAAAGAAGGAAGAAGATGGGTGTTTGGATGTGGGTTGAAGATAAAGTTCGGATGTTTGGTTAACAAGATAACAAGTGTTTGGGAAGAGTTTTAAATGACAGGTGTTTTAGTATTACTGGGCCATGTCAGTATTTTGGGTACTAGGTCCTCGCTTGATCTTTCCCTGGGGATCCTAGGGATCCCGCAATCATGTCTGTTTATTTTATATCGTGCGGTCAGTTTTCGTTAGGTACTATTTATATTTGAATTTTAAATTTTAAATTTTAAATAATTTTTTACTGCACAATATACAATAAACGGATAAGATTGTGGGATCCCTAGGAAATAGATCTGGCGAGGATCCTAATTCTTAAACGGTCTGTACCCAAGTACTGTCCCAAAATTAAACCATTTGACTAACATTCCACGTAAGAAAACATTCCTTTTTAAAGATGATGAGTCGAGCGGGCTTGGTCAAAATGTAAGTGAATTTTTCATTCCTATTTTACCCTCCACAGCTAGTAGGCACGCATTTTGCACATCATTTATTGTACACATTTAATTTTCTTTTTTATATGAGATTTAAAGAAAAGCCCTTAAGATTAAAAAATAAAAATAAAAAACACTTAATAGAAATTTATTAATAATAAGGAAAAAAAGCAGTGGCATTTTCATTATTAAGTTGAAGTTTAGTAGCAGTATTGTAAATAAATTGAAGTTAAAAAAATAAGGCAATGACATTTTCGTAAATAAGTTGAACTTTGGTGACACCGACTGTTTATATACGATTAGGTCAAACTATTTAGACATAATTTGGTGAAACTAAAGGTGCATATTTAGAAGGGAAGTTGTTATTGACACTCAAAAAATATCATTTTGTGCTTCAAACTTTCTATAATTAGAAAGAAAAATATAATTTATGAGGAGTTTTTTGGGCCTAAAATAATATTATTAGGCTGAGTTCAGGATTGTTCTCGGCCCAGGGTCTTTCATGCATTGTGGGTCGGTCAATCTGCCATAGGACGCTCAATCAAGCCAGCCGAGTCCTAGTGCAAGAAGGATTTGTTTGGATAAGAATGAAGAGGCCGAGTGGATTTCAGAGTTAAAGGCACTTAGAGTTCGGGAATGAATCTGGCTTAATATGGAGCTTGATTCAAAAACCCATTGAGATTAGGATTGGCCGAATCATTATCAGATTGGGATAAGGAGTTTTAGTTTGAGTACATCTTTGATTCGGCTAGGAGTAGGTTTGCTGCTATAAATACAAGACTTAGTGCATCATTCAAACCCCTCCAACTCAGCACACAAATTGACTTGCGCAAACCTTCGCTCTACGCGAAACCTCTCAACAACCTTGAGAACTATATTCTTACCCCATTTCTCGCCAACACACATTCAGTTTGGATAAACAGCACTGTAAAGGCAACCGGCGACATCTTCAGTTTGGATAAACATCACTGGAGCCGTAGAATCAGCCAATCAAGGAGCACCTTCAGTTTGGATAAACAACACTGCTTTTCGACCGACTAATTACCTATCCAAGTCTCGGTCGAGAAGGATTTTCGAATCCTTATTGGCAGAGGTCATCTCATCAGTCTTCTCGGCGAAGTGAGGTGTTCCTAGGTTACTACATTTGGGACATTGAAAACCGAATTTGATATTGAACTTCGCAAAATTAGCAGCCTTGTCTTCAGGCTCTAGAACCTGAAGGCCGAGACGTGTTCCTTCCTCGGCTGCAGTCGCGAGATCAAGAAGTCAGCAGTGCGCCCAACGCCACGTAACACATTTTACTCCCCGGCCGAGCTCGGCCGACGAGTTGAGACGCCCCGCACACAACCGAAGGACGTAGTTAGCTCATTAGTTACTCGGCCTACCCGCCATGTAGGTTTGGTGGTTTTTAGGGTCAACATGAGTGTAAGATGAAATTTTTAGACTGCTAATAACAATTCCCTTTGAAAAAATCAAACTTGATATCTGAAATAGAGATGTGCTAAGTAGAGGTTAATGGACCTTCGATAGAGACAGTGCCTTTAACCTTGGTTTTCTTCTTGAGGTTGGTGCCGGGTGTAAAAGATGATGATGGACAACATTTTGGAAATAATTTTTTCTAATCAATTGATAAAAATTTTAATTTTGAAAATGAATTACTCTGGCTAGGGGAACCTACCACTTTGTATAGTGGCAATGCTTGTAATTCGATTAAAAAATGTTATCAAACCATTTTTCTAGGTGGATTATACATACTAGTGTAAATAGGAGGTTTTTCCTAGAATATATATGGTTGATTGGGCCTAAAATAAAAAGAATGGGAGGTTTTTCCTCTAATATTTCCTATTTCCATTCATTTTTTCGATTTACTATTTCCATTCATTTTTTCGATATTAAGTATGCACTATTCTCTAATGCAGATTTGTCAGCTACAGGGGTCATATATAGTGATTCTAACGGGACATCTCATCGGGTATTTGCAAACGCAGAAGTTATATTGAGTGCAGGAACACTTGGGACTCCTCAACTTCTACTACTAAGTGGCGTTGGCCCAGAATCTTATCTATCATCTTTGAATATCACAGTTGTTCGTGATCATCCTTTCGTTGGGCAGTTTGTTTATGACAATCCTCGTAATTTCATTAACATTTTGCCTCCAAATCCAATAGAAGCCTCAATTGTTACGGTTCTAGGCATTACAGATTATTTCTACCAATGTTCTCTCTCGAGCTTGCCACTTACTACTCCAGCCTACAGCCTTTTTCCCACTCCGGTGGTCGTAAATTCAACTTTCGCCCACATTCCCAGCAAAATTCCAGGACCTTTGTCTCATGGTTCTCTCACGTTGAATTCATCCTCTGATGTGAGAGTCGGTCCAAATGTCAGATTCAACTACTTCTCAGATCCGACGGACCTTGCTCATTGTGTTAGCGCCATGAAACAGATGGGTGATTTATTAATGACGGACGCATTAAAACCATATAAGGCCCGAGATTTGCCGGGCATAGAAGGTTTCAACTTTTTGGGACAACCATTGCCAAAGAACCAAACAGATGATGCATCCTTCGAAACATTTTGTCGAGATACAGTAGCCTCGTATTGGCATTACCACGGTGGATGCCTTGTCGGGAAGGTGGTTGACAGCAGTTTCCGCGTTAACGGGATCTCCGGATTACGCGTTGCTGATGCCACCCTATTTCCTGCTGCACCAGCAAGCCACCCTCAGGGATTCTATTTGATGTTAGGAAGGTATGCGATACACTTTTACCTGCAGTTGTCAATAATTTTTTTGGTTCGCTTGCTTAATAACAAACTCTATGCCACTGCTGCTCTATTAGTTCTTTCAATTTTTCTGCATTTGGGCAGGTACGTGGGACTTCAAATTCTGAAAGAAAGGTTGACTTGGGGAAACTCAGCATCATCCTCTGCCCTTTAAACTTAATTAAGTAATAATAAACCCATGAGCTGTGGTTCAACTGGGATAGGGGTTTGGCTCTTTCCATCTCCCCATGCTATGCCATGCACCTTTTTATTGGATGCCAATTTAGATCAGGCAAATAATTATCTTTTTTCTTTAAGTGGAAAATAAAGGGAACGACCCGTGGTCTCAGCTGTCAGGGACTCACCTGTGTTTGTCATTATTGCTAATAAAAGTTAGGGTAAATTACAAAAAACTACCCCAACTATTGGTGTCACGACATTTTCATACCTCATCTTTTAAAATTAACAATGTCATACATCATCCTACGAATTTGGTCCAATGTTATACCTTCCGTTAGCTTGGCGTGAATTTCACAGTTAAATACTGACGTGGCTTGATCCGGAGCCCACTTTCTATTAAAAAATTAACAAAATATTATTATAAAATAAAATAAAATCATTTAATATTGTTTAAATATTAAAATAATAAAAAAAAGTTTAAAAAAAAAAAAAAAATTCTTTTACCCGTGACCTTCTCCGCAACCCAGGAAAAAGAAGGAAGAAAAAAAAAACAAAACAAAACCAATTTGTCTTCTCCAATTCTCAGTTTGTCTTCCCCACCCCCCACCCCCCACCCTCTCTTCTCCCCGCACCCACCCCCCACACCCAACGTCGGCACCCACCTTCGCACCCACCCTCCACACCCAACCTCGCACCCACCCTCTTCCCTCCACACCCATTCCCCCCATTTTCTGCTCGCCCAGGTTCTCCACCCTTGGAATCGGCTTGGAGAAGGTTCCCGATTCCACCTCAACGGGATCTGGGTTTTTTTTTAGGTTTTTTTTTTTTTTTTTTTTTTGGGTTGCAGGTAGTGGGTGCGAGGGTGGGTGCGGAGGGTTTAGGGAAGAAAGGAAGGGGGTCAGGGAAAATCGTGAACCTTTTTTTTTTCTTTTTTTTTTCCTTCTGTTTTCTGGGTTGCATGGGGAAGAAGAAGATGGGGGAGAAGGGAGAGAAGCGGGAGAGAAGGGCACGAACTGAAGGTTTGTGTTTGTGTTTTTTTTTTTTTTTACTTATCTTTATTATTTTAATATTTTAAAAATATTAAATGATTTTTTTTAGTTTTTAATAATTTTTTATTAATTTTTTAATAAAAAGTGGGTCCCGGATCAAGCCACGTCAGCATTTAACTGAGAAATTCACGGCAAGCTAACGGAAGGTATAACATTGGACCAAATTCGTAAGATGAGGTACGACATTGTCAATTTTAAAAAATGAGGTATGAAAGTGTCGTGACACCAATAGTTGAGGTAATTTTTTGTCATTTACCCTAAAAGTTAAGTAATTATATACTGTGTGTCCTTTTTATTATATAAAGATATTAAAAAAATTTAATTTAAACTCATATAATGACAAAAATTAAAACGCCCTCAATAATACGGTGCGTTTTAATTTGTTTTGTTCGTTTAGAATGTAATCAATATCCCAATTGAAAAATGCACCAACGGTTTGATATCGAGATCAATACTGAAAAATTCGTTAATATATGCATAAAAATCGATATTAATCTTGGTAACATCGGTGCGTAATGAGTGAGAAGTTATATTAAGTTGAGAGACAATTGGGACCCCTTAACTTCTACTTGTGTGTCTTGATGGTGTTAGGTCCAATCGTAAAGCTTAGGCCTTGTGAGCTTATCTTTTTTGTTGGTTAGGTGTGGAATCCTTGATGGTTAACTTTTTTCAAACATTTTTATATAATAATTCTAGTATCCAGTATTAAATATCTTTGTAAAAATGGATTAGATATTGTTGATGATAACGAATGATGATTTACATACACAAATACAAAAATATTAGGAAAACAGTAGTAATCTAAGACTATAATGTTGTTGTTCTCAATTTCTTAGTGGTGTTAGCCCAAAGTCTTACTTATCAATTATGAAAATCTCAGTTGTTCCTGACTATCCTTACACTAGGGAGTTTATAAAGAGATTAAATCTTCTGCACCCAAAATGGATATGGCCTCTCTGTGGCCTCAATAAGTGTCTGACACGTATTCAATATCTTAACTTTTCTTGATTTTGCTGTCATGAATTTAATAGGTGTCAAATATTTATTGGGGCCATAGAGAGGCCACACCCATTTTGGGTGCAGAAGATTTGATCTCGTTTATAAATGGCAATCCTCGTAACTTTCGTTAACATTGTGCCTCCACGTCCACTATAACATTTAGGGTGCGTTTGTTGTACCGGATTATCTCGGACTGGACTAGTTTTAGGTACTAAGCTGGACTGACTTAGACTAGACTAAGCTGGACTAAATTAGTGAAGCGTTTGGTGCAGTGTCGGACTAAGAGGCAGGACAATGAAAAAAATATTATTCTCAATTTGGTATTTGCTCGAAGAAGGACTAAATTAATGTTTATTTTAATTTCTTTTTTATTAAAACTGTTATGAAGATTAATATTATTGATTCCATATTTTTATGAAAGATAATCTTGTTGATTCCAAGTCTTTTAATATCAAACTAAAAAATAAAGAGTCATTAATATCTATCCTGAAAATATCCAGATCATTCTCCATCTTGGAAATATCGAAAACAAAAATAAAAGGGCATAGCCCTCTTCTATGCGAAATAGTGCTCTGCAATTAAATTGACGACGGCTTCCAAAGGGTCTGCGGCGCTATTTTCATGTTGCTCAACCACATTGTGCTATTGCAGGGCTTCTATTTCTCCGTCGAAGAGGGCAGAGGAAGGTCTCCGTACAACCCACCTAGCATTTTGATGACTACCCACTTTCTATCTCTGCAATTACAGAGCTTTGAAAACCCTAGAGGAAACTGAAGCTTATGGATTGATGTGAATTTGGGCGGGTTTGATGGGGATTCGGTGGAAAATAAGAAGAGGATTTTTGGGGGAAATCGATGAAATCAAGGTTTTGGGGTTCGAATTTGTGGCGAGATTTACATACTAACTAGGATTCTGAAGAGAATGAAGGAAACGAACCTCAGTCCAAGAAGCGAAGAAGGAGGCGCTTAGTGAGGTCCTTAGCAATCCCATGGTTCAGCAGGGGACTAATTTGACAACCTAACGAAGCCTCGAGTCCAAGCGAGTGAAGGCTAGTCTCATTTAACTTAGGAGGAGGATTCTCTCCTCCTCTTTTCTCATACACCTCCATCCTCCCCTTTTTGTGCAGTCATGGTTAAGCCACGTCAATATTTTATATTGATTTTTTATAGAGATAATAAGACAAAAAGACGTGGCTTAATTGTGACCACACAAACATAGAGAGAATGGAAGTGTATGAGAAAAAAAGGAGGAGAGAATCCTTCTCCTTTAACTTAGTCCCCAAACATAACAAACATGGGATAATAGTCCTATCTAGTCCACCCCCACTTAAGAAGGTGAAACAAACACACCCTTAATATATTGTAATTGAACTAGGAATTACAAATGATTTGTACCAATGTTCTATCTCGAGCCTGCCAATTTCTACTCCAGCCTATAGCCCTTTTACTTGTCCGATGTAGTAAATTCGACCTTCGCTCACATTCCTACTCCAGCCTATAGCCAATTTCTAGCATTGCTAATTGTGTTAGCGTCATGGAAAAGAAATTGGTGATTTATTAAGGACTGACGCATTAAACCATACAAAGCCGGTCAACATTTGCCGGGTATAGAAGGTTTCAACTTTGTGGGAGTGCCATTGCCAAAGAACCAAGCAGAAAATGTATCATTCGAAACATTTTGTCGAGATTTAGTAGCTTCATATTGGCATTACCATGGCGCATGGCTTGTTGGGAAGGTGGTTGATCGTGATTTACGCGATATGGGGATCAAAGCACTGCACGTAGTTGATTCCTCCACATTCCATTCTACACTAGCAAGCCACCCTAAGAGATTCTACTTGATGTTTGGTAGGTACGTGGGACAAAAAATTCTGCAAGAAAGATCAGATCAAGGAGAAGCAGGCATATGGACCTCGTAATCCCGAATTCAGCATCATCCTTTGCTTTTTAAGCGTAAATAATTCACCGGCTGAGTTCTAGTTCAAGTCGAATTTGGGACTTCGCTGGCTCTTTCTATTACTCCTGCTATGTGTACCTCTTTATTTCATACACAATAAACTTCCCTTGTATTGTCAAGGGTATCTAAAGTCTCTTCACTTTCGACAGATTTTGTTAGATTTTTTAATCGCTTCAAGCGAGGAGGGTAGGCAGTAGGCTGCTTTGAAGTTAGATTTTCTGCATTGATAAAGAACATCTACTTATTTGCCAATATGATACACAATACATATTACAGAGAGAGAGAGAGAGAGAGAGAGAGAGAGAGAGAGAGTACATTCATATACACAGCAAAAAATGGCTCAACTTTTTTCTCTTTTCCTTCTCATTCAATTGGATGTATGACTACCTTTCCAGTGGCCCGATTTGTTTCAAGGTAAGAGAAAGCCTCCACAAGCTTGGAGAAAGGAAAGGGCACTTTGGGGTCTATCACTGGCTTCACCTTCCCACTCTCAAGCATCAAACTGAATCCAAAACACATATATATCCTTCCTATAACTTGATCCTATTACAATCCTTACAGAAAACAACTTATGTTTTCCAAGCCATATCAGTTCAAATATTTTTAACAGAATCCTTCAAAAACAAGGATTTGTTCACGGCTTCTCATAAGGCTTTCTTATTCTAATTGGACTTAACCATTCACCGTCAAAAACACCCAATCTCATGTTCATATTCTTACATTTTCTCCCACTTGAACATGAGATCAGTTTCAGACATGAACTTCTCCAATTTATAAGAAGTGACCACAGAGCCTCACCTGAGAATCCATCATTATGACCATCTGTTTGGATCCAAAATTACACTATCGGCCCGAGTAATCGAGACCATTGAATGAGCGTAATTTTATACCGTTAAATGACAAAGTGGTTGAGATGATATTCAATTATTATTGAGAAATAATATTGTGATTTTAATCATGATATTATCTCTTAGTAATATATATATTAGATTATTTAAACCTAATATTTGTCTAAATCCCAATTACATGGAATATGGGGATATGCCCCATGCGCAGGCAGCGTCAGATAATAGCATGCAAAGATATTGGGGATATGTTTTGCATTTGTGGTATTGCTTTGGCCACGTGAGTAATGCATCATTAGGACTCCTATGCGAAGTGGTATTTGACAGGAAGATAAAGCAAGGCTACTGGTGGAGTTTTGATGATGAGATCAGAAGTCTATGTGGGCTAGGCTTCTGATGTGATGTGATACGCCTAGATAGGCTTTTATTTTTGTTTGAAAAATCACAAAATGTGAAGGATATGCCTTGGCCCTCAAACACGGATCAATTTCAATTCTGCGAAATAGAGTTGCAGTTGGACTACAAAATTATCTGGCCGTGCCAAGCAAGTACATCCCTATAAATACAGAGGCAGTAGCAACGAAGAAGGGGACCCTTCAACTCAACACACAAATCTGCCCTGCGCAAACCCTCGCTCTACGCGAAACCTCTCAACAACCTTAAGATTTTTATTTTCCTTTTCGCCAACACATCTTCAGTTTGGATAAACAGCACTGTGAAAGCAACCAGTGAGCATCTTCAGTTTGGATAAACAGCACTGTAGCCGTAGAACCATTGGACCGCAGAGCACCTTCAGTTTGGATAAACAGCACTGCGTCGAGGTCGACTGGTTACCTATCCAAGTCTCAGTCGAGAAGGATTTCCGAATCCTTATTGGCAGAGGTCATCTCATTAGCCTTCTCGGCAAAGTGACGTGTTACTAGGTTACTACATTCGGCACATTGACAGCCGAATTTGATATTGAACTTCGCAGAACTAGCAGCCTTGTCTTCAGGCTCTAAAACTCGAAGGCCAAGGCGTGTTCCTTCTTAGGCCGCAGTCGCAAGATCAAGAAGTCAGCAGCGCGACCAACGCAACATCAACAAATTTTACTCACCGGCCGAGCTCGGCCGTCGAGTTGGCACACCCCGCACACAACCGAAGGACGTAGTTAGCTCATAGATTACTCGGCCTGCATGCCACGTAGGCTTGGTAGTTTTTAGGGTCAACATTTTGGCACGCCCGGTGGGACCAAGTGCTAAAACTACGAAGTTCACATGATATATCAAGATGAGATTCGGCGCCTATTCAAGGAAATTGTCGAGCAACAAAAACTGCTTGGACGGATCATTGAAGCAAATGAAGAAAGGCGAAAATCTTTCTCTCAAATGATAAAGGTGAAGGTTCATCATAGCTTACAAGATCAGTGGTTAAATGAAGATAGAGATCGATATTATGAGTGGCTCGATAAGAAAACACATTTTGGGTTCAAATAAATTCCATTTGAAGAATGGTTGGCTCAAAAGACTAGGGGGCAATTTTTCGCTCCGGCTACAATTAAAATTCGGCCTCAACAAATTGTCGAGACGGCTGAAGAATAACCTAGGCCACCTGTTGTCTCGGTCAAAATTGAAAGTGTGGTAGGCCTATAAGAAAAAATTCAAGTTTCTGAGCCACAAATCGACTCAGAAAATGATTCGTCAGAGGAGTGCTCCAATGACGAACAAGGCCAAGACATAGGCCTAGCCGAAAAAACCACGCCAATCGATATGATTATTGGTGATAAAGTCGATATGGAGAAATCCCGTTAAGTTAACATGTTTGAATTAAAAGCCGAAATTATGCCTGGGGGGCATAATAATTGTTCAACACATTCGACGGCTGAAAATGAAAAAAATTTCGCCAAGTCAGAAATATTTGGGAAAAATTCTTTATTCGGCCTAGTGCAGAATCAAATTGAGAATTTTGATATAAAAAGATCTCGGTTGGGAATAAAGTATCGTTGGCCTCCTCCTTATTATGGTTCAGCCATTCTTCTTTTCTTTTGTTAAAATAAAAAACGAAAAGAATAAATTATTTTCTCGACTATTCGGCTTTATGGGCCGATACTTTAGAAAATAAGAGGGGCAAAAAGATGGTGTGCTCGACAAAATTTTGTCTGAACTATGCCGTGCTCAATTTAAACGGTTGTTCCTTAGCCGAGCCGAGACAATTTTGGTCGAATGAATGGAATTTTAATGCAACATTGGTTGGTAACAGGCCTAGCTACAAGACATCTCGGTTCCCAATTTTGTTTGACCGCGGCAGTCAAAAATGAAAGCTGCGGTAGTTCTCTCTCCTTCGGCCCGCTCTCCTTCATTTAAAAAAAAAAAAAGTGGCTGAATATGATAGGTTTGGCCGAATAAAAAAAAAAAGTGGCCGAATATGATAGGTTTGGCCGAATAAAGAGTGGCCGAATATGATAGGTTTGGCCGGAAAAAAAAAAGGGAATATATTAGTTCGGCCATGAAGTATATTGGTGCAGTGTGCAATTTGTTTGAAATATATATATGCCAACTGCGTGGCCGGCAGATCCCGATTTTTTATCAACCTCGACCTCTGTTCTTCTCTACCTATATCACACATGCCGAGCTCAACAGATTGGTGCTCAGCACAGGTTCGTTTTATAAATGTGTGTGCTCGGCACAGGACCCAATCATCTAGTATGGCTGCTTTTCTTCCTCGGCAAGCGGTGTACTCGACAAGGTTGTATTCAAAACAACTTTCTACCGAGTGAATTTTTATGCGGCGGTGGATGCTTATTTTTCTTCGACCATATAATTCTTCGACTGCATTAATTTCCTTAACCGTTCGGCTTACGGGCCAAAGTTCAAGGAAACTAGGGGGCAATGTTTGGACCCAAGATTACACCATCGGCCCGAGTAATCAAGGTCGTTGAATGAGCGGATATTAGACCGTTGGATGACAAGTGGTTGAAATGACTTTTAGTTATTATAGAGAAATAGTATTATGATTTTAATCATGATATTATCTCTTAATATTAACTAGGATATTTAAACCTAATATTTGATATATCCAGTCGGTTGATTTGAGAAAAGATGATATGATCCGTCTTTAGCTCGAATAAGCTCATCGTATCAAACCCCAGGTGCATGCAATCTCATACGTGTCCTATTTCTGATCTGGAAGTGGGTGGTACAATTCAAATTGACTTGGAATTTATGGATGGGGTTGTTACATGTGACTTTTCTTGGAGTATGTGGATTATTTCATCAATTAGAATCAGAGTTTCAAAGGGAGTCATCATGCATGCACGTGGTCTCAGGGATTCAATTGGTGAAAGTAATTTAATAGAATTATGATGGGATAAGTCTGCCACGGATAGGCTTTTGGATGGGTGATGGGATAGGTTTCATCTTGCTTGAACCTATGCCACAGATAGATGCCACGGATCAGCCTTAATTCTACGAATTTGAGTTTCAATTGGTTTCTACAAAGTCGTCAAGGTCACAGGGGATCATGCATATCTGAAAGATAATATTCCTATTATTCTGCGACTTATGACGACAATCTTAAGGCTTCTGGTGAGTTATAAATACAGTGTCACGGACAACATTAGGACCCTGCAACTCAACAATTACCAAGCCTACATAGTGCGCAGGCCGAGTAATCTATGAGCTAACTACGTCCTTCGGTTGTGTGCGGGGCGTGCCAACTCGACGGCTGAGCTCGGCCGATGAGTAAAATTTGTTGATGTTGCGTTGGTCGCGCTGCTGACTTCTTGATCTTGCGACTGCGGTCGAGGAAGGAACACACATCGGCATTCGGGTTCTAGAGCCTGAAGACAAGGCTGCTAGTTCTGCAAAGTTCAATATCAAATTCGGCTGTCAATGTGCCGAATGTAGTAACCTAGTAACACCTCATTTTGCCGAGAAGGCTAATGAGATGACCTCTGCCAATAAGGATTCGGAAATCCTTCTCGACAGAGACTTGGATAGGTAACCAGTCGGCCTCGACGCAGTGCTGTTTATCCAAACTGAAGGTGCTCCGTGGTCGAATGGTTCTACGGCTACAGTGCTGTTTATCCAAACTGAAGATGTTCACTGGTTGCCTTCACAGTGCTGTTTATCCAAACTGAAGATGTGTTGGCGAAAAGGAAAATAAAAATCTCAAGGTTGTTGAGAGATTTCGCGTAGAGCGAGGGTTTGCGCATGGCAGATTTATGTGTTGAGTTGAAGGGTCCCCTTCTTCGTTGCTACTGCCTTTGTATTTATAAGGATGTACTTGCTTGGCACGGCCAGATAATTTTGTAGTCCAACTGCAACTCTATTTCGCAGAATTGAAATTGATCCGTGTTTGAGGGCCAAGGCATATCCTTCAGATTTGTGATTTTTCAAACAAAAATAAAAGCCTATCTAGGCTTATCACATCACATCAGAAGCCTAGCCCACCTAGACTTCTGATCTCATCATCAAAACTCCACCAGTAGCCTTACTTTATCTTCCTATCAAATACCACTTCGCATAGGAGTCCTAATGATGCATTACTCACGTGGCCAAAGCAATACCACAAATGCAAAACATATCCCCAAATATCTTTGCATGCTATATCTGACGCTGCCTGCGCATGGGGCATATCCCCATATTCCATTGAATTGGGATTTAGACAAATATTAGGTTTAAATAATCTAATATATTACTAAGAGATAATATCATGATTAAAATCACAATATTATTTCTCAATAATAATTGAATATCATCTCAACCACTTTGTCATTTAACGGTATAAAATTACGCTCATTCAACGGTCTCGATTACTCGGGCCGATAGTGTAATTTTGGATCCAAACATTGCCCCCCAGTTTCCTTAAGCTTCAGCCCGTAAGCCAAATGGTTAAGGAAATTAAGCCTAGGGTCAAATAATTGTCAAGAGTATCGCGACCGAACACTAGTAAGTTGAGAAACCATATGCTTAGGAGTTTCCCTTCGTCGACAAACCCACACTGACAATTTTGGGAAAACATCTCACTCTCTGTTACCCCAAATTTGGTCACCGAGTACCAACAGAACTCGGCGAAAACAAACTGCCAGTAAGCACTCCAGAAATTTCCATAGCTTACTAGCTCGCGGTGTATACCAACGATAATGGCACAAGAGTCACTTGCCGACAATAAAATCAACCTTTTCAATTTGATCCTTGCTCTGCGCGCTAGCAATATGAAATCAACTTATCAGTGAAGAGCATCGTCGAAAAGCCAAACCTTTCTAAACCTTTTCAGTACACAACTTCGACTCGGCAGACTGACCGCCGAGCTCAGTGTGAAAATACCATAAATATCCCAACAAATAGAAACCTTGCCAAAATTGTTCGATGAAACTTGACCGTCGAGCTCGGTAGGCATCCTCAATGGTATCATAGCAAACACCATGCCATGGACATTAAACACCACCACGCCGAGCTCGGCAGACTGCCCAACACTTTTCTTGTCTCAATCTGGTGACTAAATGCCCCCAACTATGTGCAATGGTTGAATGATTTTAGTATGGTTACCTGTGCCAAGCGTCAGCTCATGCTTATTGAGCTCGGCGAACAGTTGATATATGTATATATCATTTGAATGGCCTTCACCGAGCTTGTCCTTCAGTTCACATGCGCTGACTTCAACCATTCCTAACAAAATCTTTGCATTCCATGATATATCCTTTTTGCATGCTACCCCTTTTTTGGTCGAGATTCCAATTTGCATGCCCTACACACACACACACACATATATATATATAGGCCGAATGACCCCATGGTCGAGTACTAGCATTCGGCAATAATACCTTGCCGAGCTCGGCATGTGCGTGTGTATATATATATTAATAACTAATAAACTGCCATCTCTCTTTCTGTCTCGTGTAATGTGATGTTGTTGATGGGCCATCTGACACATTTAAAATGGATGCTGACTTGCACATGGGGCCGAGGGAAATGAGGCCGAACTGCCATCCCCAAGCAACCTGCTTGTTCCCAAGAGACAACATATGGACAGCCGTCGCCATGTCAATCAACCATCCACCCCTCAGCAATTTTAAATTCAGTAGTGGCATCCTAATGTGATACTACTATCAAACGAATGACACCAAGCATGAGGTTAAACCACCTTTACTTTAAATATGAGTATGGCACAACCACTTGAAGCTTTAAACAATTTTGTGTTCGTCCAAATCTCCTCGGCCATGCTATGTGGCTGTTTCATTCGGCCAACTCCAAAACCATCCTTGCCGAGTGAGGATTAGGCTACACAAAAGCCTAACACCTAGCATGAGTGGCCTTCTGCGAATGTCCGTCTTTTCTCGGCTGAAATAGTTTTTTAAGCCGCATATAAAATGTTGCCCCCTTATTTTCTTATGCATCGGCTTGCATAGCCGTATGTTTAAGAAAATAATTTATTTATTATACATATATATTTTTTAGCAAACGAAAAGAAAAGTGGCCGAACTATAGTTAGGAGGAGGCCAACGATGCTTTATGCCAAGTCGAGATCTTGTAATAATAAAATTCTTAATCTGATTTCGCTTCAGGCCGAAC
The DNA here is from genome assembly GCA_024362995.1 of Heteromeles arbutifolia. Lineage (NCBI taxonomy): Eukaryota > Viridiplantae > Streptophyta > Magnoliopsida > Rosales > Rosaceae > Heteromeles > Heteromeles arbutifolia. The sequence goes on from JANCRC010000006.1 coordinate 31,990,416, forward strand.
AAAGAATAATCTCCAAATACGTGTGACTTGGTGAAATTTTTTTCATTTTTGGCCGCCGAATGTGTTGAACAATTATTATGCCCCCCAGGCATAATTTCGGCTTTTAACTCGAACAACTGAGCCAAACGGGATTTCTCCATATCGGCTTTATCGCCAATAATCATATCGATTGGCGTGGTTTGTTCAGCTGAAATCGTGAATCGGTCTTGTTCGTCATTAGAACACCCCTCTGACGAAACAGTTTCCAAGTCGACTTTGGCTCAGAAACTTGAACCTTTTCTTCTAGGCCTACCACACTTTCAGTCTCGAACGAACAAACAAGTGGCCTAGGTTCTTCTTCAGCCGTCTCAACAATCTTCTTAAGCCGAATTTTAATTGTGGCCGGGGCGAAAAATTGCCCCCCGACCTTTTCAACCAACCATTTTTTAAATGGAATCAATTGGTAGTCGAAAACGTAAGGAAAATGTTCTCTTGATAGCCAGGCATTAAACTGAGCCATGTCTTCGTTTATCCATTGCTCTTGTAGGGTAACATGAGCTTCTATTCTCAACATGGAGGCGAATGATTTTTGCCTGGCTCTTACGCCACGAAGAACTTTTTCCACTTCCAAAGATGCTTTACTTTCCTCATACAATCGGCTACGTGGAGCCGAATCGGAATCTTGATATATCATATGAACTTCGTAGTTTTAGCAGTAGGTCCCACTGGGCGTGCCAAAATGTTGACCCTCTAACTCAACACACAAATCTGCCCTGCGCAAACCCTCGCTCTACGCGAAACCTCTCAACAACCTTGAGATTTTTATTTTCCTTTTCGCCAACACATCTTCAGTTTGGATAAACAGCACTATGAAGGCAACCGGTGAACATCTTCAATTTGGATAAACATCACTGTAGCCGTAGAACCATTCGACCATGGAGCACCTTCAGTTTGGATAAACAGCACTGCGTCGAGGCCGACTAGTTACCTATCTAAGTCTCAGTCGAGAATGATTTCCGAATCCTTATTGGCAGAGGTCATCTCATTAGCCTTCTCGGCAAAGTGAGGTGTTACTAGGTTACTATATTCGGCATATTGACAGCAGAATTTGATATTGAACTTCGCAGAACTAGCAGCATTGTCTTCAGGCTCTAGAACCCGAAGGCCGAGGCGTGTTCCTTCCTCGGCCATAGTCACAAGATCAAGAAGTCAGCAGCGCGACCAACGCAACATCAACAAATTTTACTCACCGACCGAGCTCGACTGTCGAGTTGGCACGCCCCGCACACAACAGAATGACGTAGTTAGCTCATAGATTACTCGGCCTGCGTGCCACGTAGGCTTGGTAGTTTTTAGGGTCAACACCATCATTCTATTACACTCCAAAACATGGAAACAGAGCATCATAAACCACAACCAAAATGCAGTATTGATTCTAAGTTCACACACATCCAGACTGCAAATATGACTCATAACTTAAACTGATATTAAACAATCAATCACATAATATGCTCCCACTTTTCAAAAAGACCAAAACATAAATCGATCTTATAGGAAAGCAACATAACATTGACTTAAAAAGATTTACTAATCATAAGCTTAAAACAGCCAAACCGTTTCCAAAGCATCAAACAAAATTTCCTCTACAATAAATCCACCATCCAAAACTACAAAACTTTTCTGAATATATGGAAAAATACAGCCTTGCTTATAAGCTCTAATCATAAATATCAGCATGCTAATTATGTTCATTTAATTAAGACCTTCATGTTTTGTTATTGAAATTTTGACAAAATCAAACAAACCCAGATTTTAAATCATGCACTAAGACGGATATGCATACATATATTTCAAAAGGTAATCTAAAATTTTCAAACATAACTCCTGCAGAGATTTCAATTTGTAATAGCGCAGCGGGATCAGTCATTCAAATTGAACAAACAAAAGTTTAGTGTTTAGGGGAATCAGTCATTCTCAGCGAGTCTTCTCTGGCTCGGGTGGTTACACGGTTGTCTGACAGGCTATACATCTCCCCCTTTTTTTTTTTCGTTTTTTTTTAACTTACGAACCATTTGATTTCAAAAACTGAATTTATAAACATGTAAACAAGGCTCTGATACCACATGTTAGAATAACCATTTACCAAAAACATGTAATTATGAATCACAGTGATCAAAACACAAACCCAATTCATAAGCCTGTAGCATAGAGAAAAAACTTACCTGCAGACGAACTTGAAGAAGCAGCCATTCCAGGTTCTGCAGCAAACAAGCAGTGCACCTTCTCCTCTCTCCAGTAATCAGTTTGCTCTAACTAATAATAGGTCTTAGTTCGATGATTGAGCGTGTCAACTGTGAGAGCAGAGGCCACTATATATACACAACATAATCCTTGCCAAATCCCATAAGGATTCCCCTATTAGAATCCTTATAGGAAACTAATCCCTTAAATAGTAGTCCAGTGTAATATGGATTACAAAATCCATTCCCAATAAGACTTCCCATTCAATCTCAAGACCAATAACTAAGTTCATAGATTCGTACTTATGCTCGTATTCTTACACCAATAACCTCTCTTCAACAGCAGTGTACTCTGCAAGAGAGCCAGATTGTTTAGGCCCTTCCAAAGCTTTCTCGTGTATGTCTCCATACACTTCGTCCCCCTCTTTAAAGTCCTTCACTTTACTGCCAACCTTCACCACCATGCCTGCGATATCATAGCCTGGAACAGTCTGCGGGGAAACAAAGTGAATTAGCCCTCGAGTTTATAGCGCCATTAAGCCGACACGAGCAGTATCATATAGAAAATTAAGGGAAAAGTAGTAACTTTTCGTCTTTATCCACTTCAATTTGACAAGTAAAAATAAACCATTATTCCAGTCACTCTTCCTCAGTAATCAATCTTCCAATCTCAATAATCACAACAAACATTCTAAGAGCAACACAAATTCCAGATATCAAAACACACAACAACCACAATTCACAGCTTTATGGGATCGTCTGGTTCTTAGGATTGGATTGCCTAACTCATTAAATTCGAGGTATATTGCAGGTAGAGGTGAATGATTTTTCATTTTGTGAGAATTGAAAACGATAAGTTTCCTAAGTGTGTATTCCATCAACTTCCTTCAAGTCGGACAAAGTTTATTCATTTCTTCCTTCGACATACCTTGAATACGGTGACTTATCGAAATCCAATCACTCCTAAACACCAAACCAACCCTACATATGTTAAAAAAGTTTTCTTGTTCGTCAAACTTAACAATCCAAATTCAAATTAGGATTCTTTCGCCCATATTTTTCTCAGCATTCAAAACAGACCCAAATGAAAGAAAACCCACACCGAGAAACAGAAATTACCGGGAGCGGAGTCAGTGTTTTTGAATTTTCCCTACCTCCTCTTGAAGTCAACCGGGTTGAGAGCCGCAGCGACAACCTTAACCAGAACCTGGTCCTCCAGCAACTCAGGAACCGCAACTTTGCTGTCGAATTTCAAAACATCAACACCCCCCGTATTCCCCATATACCCACGCCTTCATCTCCGACGGCACAACCGCGACCTTTGACGCCTCTGCCGAAGCAGGGGCTGATTGGGAACTGGCAGACACTCTCAGAACAGGAAAACCAGCAGAAAGCTTGTATCTTTGGGTAGTCGAGCTTTTGGGTACCGCGATTCTGTTGTTATTTTCCCGGAATGTGAAGGAAAATTGATTTGGGGACGTGAGCTGAGAAGCAGTGGAACTGAGAGCAGCGGTGGTGGTTAACATTGTCGTTTCCGACCTCAACCTTAAACTGCTTATCTCTTTCTCTGCTCTCCTTCATATGGCCATGTTTTTAACTTGTTTTTATGTCCGTGCTGGGTAGAACAGAGTACGGATAAGGTGTGGTCAGGAGCAGGATTTTCATATACAGTCCACCAATAACGTCGGAAGGGACTTGGCTGCTGAACATCCGGCGCTAGACACGTATCTAAATTGTGAATTTTTTAATTACAACTTGAACACATATTCAGTCTCAAGAAATCAGCAGGGGTGCTGTTGATTCTTTCAGCAGCCAATTTCTAACCATAACGTCGAGCCAAAAGTACGGAAGACGCGACTCGGAAACGCGACTTAAGGGAAAAAAGTAAACTACGTGGACGGCCAAGATATCTCGTGATGGGATTAGAGATCGACGGTCAGGAACTCAGTGCTGGTAAAGCATAACCCTTTTTTACTTGGGAGTTTGTAGAGTGCCGGCTGAGAGTTGTAGCGACCGCGGATTTCTATTTAGTCAGATCTTCGCTCTTTTCTCTCTCTCTCTCTCTCTCTCTCTCTCTCTCTCTCTCATTCGTAGGTTGTCTTTCTGCTTTCTCGGAGGTAATTTACCCGATCCTTGTTGTTTCTCTTACGTGAGACTCAGATGGATCGTTTGTTTTTTCGATTTTTTTGTATTTTTGTTTGAAAAGTTATGATTTTGTTAAGACTGTAGTGTGTTTCTGACCATTGTGGAGCAATTACCGTTCCGATCCGTTGTTTATCGTAGATATTCTCTCTGATCTGCTTTGTAAATCGAGAAATCTCGGAAATTTATGATTAATCTTTTCTTTTTGTATTTTTTGATTGGTTGTTGAAAATCGAGAAGAAAATAGGATTTGATGAAGCTTCATCTTTTCGTAACAGTAGATAATGAAAATAAATTAGGGATTTTTATTCAGATTGTTTGAAGGAAAGCCCTTGTTGAAACCAGATAAGAAATTAATTGAATTGGAGTCACATGAATCTTGTTTGAGTCATATAATTTTCGAATTTAGATTACGTTTCTTGAATGTGTTAGTTTTAGTGATTGAGCATTTCGTGGGTGTGGATTTTGGGTAGGTTGTGCTGCAATGGCTGAAGCAAAACCAGGCTTGAGGAAACCAGTATTCACCAAGGTTGCCCAGCTCCGCCCAAGTACTTCTGGGCACACTCTGACAGTAAAGGTTGTCAGTACTAAGATGGTGTTACAGAAGGGTCGTGCTGATGGCCCTCAAGGACGCCAAACGCGAATTGCTGAATGCTTGGTTGGTGATGAAACTGGTTTGATTATCTTCACTGCTAGAAACGATCAAGGTGTGTATTTCAAGTTTACTTATTATTCTCGCCGGTGAACACAAAATCTATGCGCAGCGGTTGCTGGATCAAAATCCAGTGTCTCCTAATCAAAACCAGTAGTGTGTTTTTTTTTTTTTTTTTTTTTTTTTTTCTGAAAATATCAGAAGTTGGATTTGAATCTAATGGTTGGTAGGCATGGATTTTTGTGGTCATGGGTGAGTTAGTGATCATGACTTATATGTATGTGTGCTGTGTGTGTTTGTGTAAAACATGTCTTGTGTTGAACTGGTGTGTGTTGAAATGTGATTACTCCGATTTCCCCTCATGTCGAGGGTTTACAGCCTATGTTAGGGTCTTGATAGTTATGCAGCTCAACAATGTTGTTTTATTTTTTTCTGGGTTCCAATTTCTGAACCTTGAGTCTAGTTCTTTATAGTTTAGCAGGTCTTAGACTTTCGGTTCCTGGTAACTAGGTTGGCCAGTGATTGCTCGCATCACTCTGATATCAGTTTTCAGTTGATGTTCGATAATGTGATTAGGAAGTTAGTGGTGTTAATTAAATACACGGGCGGATCAATGCCGGAGTCCCTAAATTAGTCAAAAAAGATGATATCTTTTGACAATAGTGCTTTTGATCCTGGGTAACAATATTTTAGATACAGGATTGAGATACAAGCGGTTGCAAGCTGGATTAACCATAAATTGGGTTCCAAACCACGTACATATTTTTTAGTGAAATTGTTCTGGAGCAATATGTCTTCTTAGTCTTAAACATGGGGTAGACGGATATGCTTGTGATACCATTCTACGAGCATATATTTTACTTACATTTCATAGTGTAGTTTTTGCTTTTGCTCTTAGCTTGTTTAGTCTTCATATTCTGAGGTTTTGGGTATTGAATTGCAATTTTCTTAAGATGCTAGAGTTCTGTACAATGAGAATTACTTTGATCGTCTTATACGTGTGTATTAGCTGCTGGCCGTAATTTCTGAGTGTGCTAATTAAGACATAACGCTTACTACTTCTGCATATTTCAATGTTCCTCCATGCATATCTTGTGTCCTACTGGGAGCAATGGTTTGGATCCATGGAATTCTAAATGCATCCCCTATTAAGTAGGGTATGCTTCTTTTTGAGTCTATCCAAGACATTTGGTCTTGCAACAAAGCGAATCTAATTCACTTTGTGATTGGAAAGTGCCAGTTTTATCTTTGGTTTTTTGGTTCTAGGTCTAGTAGTAATTCAAGAGTAAAAACTCCATTAAAAGATTTAACACAGCTCACTTCAAGAAAGCTCCTGTAATGGAATCAAGGAGGGAAATCCAGACCTAAGATAAAGGAACAAATAAGCATGAATGTGGCTGCCGGGGCGTTGAAAGAAATGGCATCCAGTAAACTGAGAAAAAAATCTTTAAAATTAGGAATAGTAACGTATATTTCTCAAAAGCGTGATCCGTGGTGAACAGTTTTGAACCCTTTATAAATTTTTGCACAGCGTACGTCTGAGAAATGATGTCTTAATATTGGGTGTATATTGTATCACCACTCATTTTGATTTTGCCTCTGCATTATATACAGTACACATTACCTGTTATTAACTGATATGTCATGATGATGTTGTGTAGTGGACTTGATGCAAGAAGGTTCTACCATAACCCTGAGGAATGCCAAGATTGACATGTGGAAAGGATCAATGAGACTTGCTGTGGACAAGTGGGGCCGTGTCGAAGTTGCTGAACCTGCCAGTTTTACGGTTAAGGAAGACAACAACCTCTCCCTTATTGAATATGAACTTGTCAATGTTGTTGAAGAGTAACTTGTCTGGTGGAGTTCGGTTCTCTACCCTGTCTTAACCGAAAAATAAACACAACCGGAAGAAAAAAGTTATGTGCTTATATGGGGCATCTGATCTCCAAAATGTCCCCGAAAGTTCACTTTTAGGAAGAAGAAATCTTGAAACTAGTACCACCCGAGTCGTTTCTTAAGTTTGCAGCTAATCGTGATGGAGCTTTGGTTGGATTGCCAATTAGATGGTGAAGGCTGTAAGTTTATGATCATGAGGAAACTGGCTTTCTCTGTTTTACAATCTATTTACTTTTGGAAAGTACATATGGGATAAATATTATGCAATGTCTAATACTTTTTGTAACTTCGCGTGGTTTCGCTGCGTTATTTCTGCATTATTTCGTATGTTTAAATTCGTGTATGCTATGTCGAAAATTATTTTGGTATTTGTGAAAGTCCTTGAAAACATTGGTTTTAGTTGGAAGTTATAAAACATGATGGATCTCCCTGGTGGGTTTCCGACAAGGAACGAAACATAGCAGAAAACATGCTCCTAAGATGGCGGGGGTTTTCGTTGTGACTTGTAATTGCTTTAAGAGTTGGAATGAAGTGACGGCGATGTTGATGTAATGTAACCCATGCTGAAATTGAACTTGCACTTGCAGGTTGTCAACTTCTGATGTTAATTGAAGTCGCATTTTAATTTTTTTTTTTGCTACGTTGGAGGGAATTGATACCTGGGCCCGTCTTATGACACGTTTTAATTATTCTGATTCTCGACTTATCCTATTTTATGCCATGTTTACTAACCCAAGAAATCAAAAACTCACGTGACTCATGCACTACAATTCCGTAATGTAGTATATGAAACATCGAATTAGATTATTACGGGTAGTTGATCCCTTATTCTGACTTCTCTTATTCAGAACTTCTTCAATTTTAACCAAGTAAAAATGCTAATTTTATATATTGCATTATTCCCTATCTCGTCATGCTTATTGAATCACGTTTTTGGTAAGCTCAGAGTTTTTTTATTTTTATTTGATGAGGCAGTTGAGGCCAGCCGTGAGTCACAGCACATCACATGATTGGCATTAAACTAAACTAATGTTATACCAACATTTAGGCAATCAGAAGCAGGTGGATCAAGCATTAAACATATCATTAACTAAACATAAACTTAGTTAAAGGTTCTTAATCCATCCATTGGATGACAAAATTATCAAATAGCTCCAAACAGAAGAAACCATGACAAAAGCTTATCCACCTCTGATATTCTGCAGGCAGTTGGAGTTGTACCTGCCCTACAAATGCAACTAGAAGTCATTGGTCTTTAGTTGTTAGAGAGAAAACAGGATTTCGAGGATTACAAATAAGTGGGAATGAGTTGCCCGACACTTTAGGGGGATGTCCTACTCGGACTCCTACTCACAAATGGTTGTCTTTGCCTTAGTGGAACTTCGGCTACATTCCACATTCCAATTCCATCTAGTAATTGAGAGGACCACTCACATCACATAACACATAAATTAGGGTTATCATATGAAGATATGAGTGTGTGCATGGCATTACGATTGACAGACATCACACATGCAAATACATACACACACACACACACACACACACACACATATATATATATATATATATATATATATATATATATATATATATACGTGTGTGAATTTTGGAAGATTTGGGGTGAGTTTTGATCAATAACTGTTTGATATTTGATGATCTTAAGAGATTTGTCCGTTGTTGTCTAGTTTGTTTGATGTCCTCACTCTTATCTTCTTGTTACGTGCAAGAGGAGGATATTGTCACTTATAATATACAGTTCTGATTCATAACCTAACAATATCATATATTAGATATATATCTTGTTGGAAAATATTAGTATTTTAGGTATTATATTGTTTGGGTTTTCTTATAAGTTTAGTTTGGGCCTAGCCTGCTTGTTAGTATTAGGATTAAGTTTGTTCGCTATAAATTATGTTTCATAACTCTATGTAGAATAAGTTAGTCACGATGTAGTCTCTTGGGATTTTGTAGCCGCTTTGGTATTCTCGTTTGTAATAATATTCTTATTATTTCATAGTCTTGTTTGTTCCGCACTCTGATATTCAACTTACATGAATAATAAGCATATTTTTAGGATGTGCTAAGTTCTTGTTTAATTAAAGGATTGAACATGTACTTGCAACCTCAGCGATTTGAATAAAGTGATCATTTTGTACACATTGGTCGCGTCCACGTCTAGTGCTTAGGATTGAATTAGATAACTCTATCTTATTAGATATATTCAACGTATGTTAAAAGAAGAAATGTAAGGTGAATTAATTATAAATCCAACTTATCTATTTTGATCCTACCATTTTGTTGGATTTGCAGTTGGTGATAGTGTCCGTTAGTTTCTGAATGATTGAGCTTACTAGCTGCTTTGGGTTCGATCTTATATTAATCATTTCGATGTTGCACTTGCACTTCTGAGTGCTTTTGGGTTGAATATAAAGTCATTGCCTTACTGGGTGTCTGCTAATTGATTATTGTGTGGCACAGAGAGAGAGAGAGAATGAGAGAGTCCGTAGACTGGTGGTGCACCCATGTTTAATATATCATTTTTCTCTTCTCTTTAGACCAAAATTGTAGGTGGCCATTTTAAAATCTCTCAACGGATCATTTGGCACATTGAATCCACACAGATTTCTTCAATCCATCGTTCTTACTGAAGAAAAATAAAAAAGGCACACTCACGATGTCGTCTGGTCTTTAGTAAACCCTAAAGTAGTAAAGTCCATGAAATATCTTTAGCAAACCGAAGATCTTGCTTTTTCATAACCACAATATATCCAGATCCCATTTTGCATTTTTCATTTTAATGGTTCATATATCCTCAAAAATCAAACACTTGTTGGAACGCACAAAAAATAAAAGCTACCATGTCTGTATATATTGCATTAAAGTATCAAAGTTAGGTTTTATGGGTTTTTTTGGCACTTTGATGTGAGTTTTCTCCTACCCTCGTTCTCGTTGTGCTTGTATGCATGCCATTTAAAAGAGTTGTCAATTTGCTTTCTTTATGAGCAGAAAAAGTTGGCTCCGTTTCTAAGATCACTGCATTTGGGGAATCAGATCATGGAGAGAGAGAGAGAGAGGGTCCATGCATGCAAAATCAATAAATTTCAAGCCCTCAATTTGATCCATACAACTGTTGCTAGCTAGTTATTTAAATTTGTAAACTATCTTCTGCGATGGGTAGTTTGGCATGAGCATGCATATTGTTTTGATTGAGAAAATTTTAGTAACGCAACATGATCACATTGATCACGTTCATATAAAAATATATATTTTCTGTATATGCGAACCACATTTCACTTTAATAACAATTTGATTATGTATGTAATAAATTTTTTACGTCACGACATTCGCCACCTAGTGTGTAACATAATGTATAAGGTGACGTCTCGAATGTTCCTCACCTCTTCTATATTTTGTGGCTACCATTTGTCACGTTCTCCTAGCCCAAATGGTCACTAGCATTAGACCAGTACATAACGTTCTACTTTTTATGAGAGTGCCTAACCAACCAAGTTATCATACTCCCCTACTGTAATTTCATGATGCCATTATGTTGTCATCAGAATTCTGAAATTTGTTTTTATCAGTCTATTACATAGTGGCTGAACTAAAGCTTGGCTTTGGATAGGCGACCCTCGCTTATTAAAATGGGCATGAGCTTTTTTTCAGTCAAACCTCGATAGAGCATAATGTTTAATCGAAAGAACAAAGAAAAAAATAATAAAGAAAACTAAAGTGATTGCTTCCAAAAAAAAGAAAACTAAAGTGATTTGTCTTTTACAGTAGCTTTAGTTTTTTTTTCAGAAAAAGAGAAGAGCAACTTAATTACAGAGACACTCTCCTTAAAAACAATATCATTATATGTGGGTGCAGCGCAGAAGCAGTTGGGTAGAATATCTTACTTAAGATGACTGCAACTTTGACTTCAAATTCCCGATAACCATGAGTTGTTTTCTCTGCTGAAAATGTCTGTCCATGTGAGAGCACATGATGATCGATCGGGTCAAGAGTTTGAATTCGAGATCCAAATTTCTAACCATGATGCTGCTCTCCTTATCCCTACTTAACAATGGATTAATATGAAAGTTTATTATTAATTTTTTCGCAATGAAAGACAAAAATAATCGTGAAGAATAAATTAATCTTCTCTGGAACTATATAAAATTGTCAGCCACAGTGGGAAATTAGAAATATCTTTCTAATTTGATCTGCAGCTTTATTTTATAAGATTATCACTTGACTGCAGGAGCACAGGTCAACCACTTCAATTAAAAAATGATCGCTTTCACTTGAATGTCTGTCTGATCCATGAGTATGGCATGTGGATCATGATTGACGGTAGGTTCTGAAGAACTCGGGTTTTTTTTTCTTTCCTTCTTTTGTTTTTGCTTAAAAATGTATGCATACACACACACACACACACACATACATATATATATGCGAACGGTTCTTCTGGGATTTAACAGAACATGAGTCTGCTTCAAGCCCTAGTGTACATTAAAAAAGTCGTATTCAGTATACGATTCTCCTGAAATATGGGGCAATGTGAACGCAAAAATATTAAGGGTTATTCCTCTTTATCTCATTTTCAATTTTTCATACCGATGCAAGAATATTATATTGGGTTCATATTTTCATCAAGTGTTAAGAAAGATAAATAAATGAGATCATGTATATCTAAAGCTTTACCCATACAGCAATTCGAGATATTGATTTATGACGTGGGACATATCATACACCATTTTTTTTCAAAGGAAAAAAGATGCAGAAACAAAGGATCGATGTCTGTGTAATCGTAATGCGGGAAGCAATGAATATTAAATCCACGTTTCTGACATCAAACACCGACAGAGACTTTGATCAAATACGTAAATAATAGAAATACAAATTTCCGCTAGGATCTGGCCATAAATAATTAGAAACCAAATGCGGTTATGTATGAAATGTCATCTGGTGCAGAAGAAGTATATACAGTAAAAGTCACACCAGAAAACCAAAGTTGTAACATGGATTAAAGTTGGCCCTGTTCTATTTCCCGATGGACTGAAATCAGATATTCGAAACCCTATTGTGTAGTGTAGGCACCAAAAAGTTGACTAGCACATGCATTTACCGGCTATTGATTAACTTATACCTCTAGTCTACACAAGAGAGTTAGAATCAGTCGTCTCATGGATGCATGAGCGGATTATGTTCGTTCTTGTTTCACTAATTCACTAAGTATGGATGACCAGAATCGATCCACATATGTATGCAATAGATTCTATCATTTATCATGATCTACAATCTATAAATTAACTTTAAGGGAAAGATAAATAAGTCGTATATTCTAAGTACGTTACATCACATAGCTGATTAATGTATATTCTTGTTTTATAAAAATTTAAGTATGAATGAATTACAATAGTCCATGCTCGTACATGATTGATTCTAGCATTAGAATGTTATATTGCAGAAGCTTTCGGAGTTTAGAGAAGTTGTTCGTTTGGTGTAGTTTTGTCTATCATGCGTAAAACTAGGTTGACAAAACTAGGTCATAAAATTATAATAGAAAATCTTAATGGAAGTTGTGCCAACTACATGTTACCACTTAAGGGTGTCAAAACTACAAGAGTTTTCTCTATGGATTACGCGTATTTGGTCGCAGTCATGACGAAATTTGCTCAAAAGTTAAAAACCGACGGACAAATTACAGACAGGGGTTTAAAAATACCCAGGAGGATCCTCTCCGGATTCTCTTTGTGAGGATCCTAGGGATCCTCAAATCGTGTTCGTTCATCGTATATCTGCGGCCAATTTTCGTCAGGTACTATTCATATTTAATTTTAAATAAAAGTATTTAAAATGATTTCTGATGGAACGATGTACGATGAACGGACATAATTTGAGGATCTCCATAGGATCCTCACATAGAGGATCCAGAGAAGATCCTCATTCTAAAAATACTGACAAATTTTTTTGGTCGAAACGTAAAAATTTCTTTAACCAAAAGAAAAAGGTAAAGTAAAAAAAATCCTAAAAACAAGAATAATGCTTCAAGCATGCATACGCTAGAAAATGTAAAAACAAATTCAAAGGAGATTAAACTACGAGGGAATACAAAAAAATAAATGATAATTAATAAGAAATTCATGTCAAATGTGTGTTATTCTAGTTACAACCACGAGACTTAACTTGTTTTCTATCATTATCTTTCATTCGAGATATTTAAACTCGTAATCTCATCTAATAAAATAAAAGAGAATCAAAACAATAAGGTTTTAATAGATGGTGGATGTCGAATACCAAGCATAGAGTATGCAAGCATTGCATGATCACGATGATATTTCTATTAGTAACTGTAATTCGTAAAATTCAAAAAATAGAGTATGAATGGATTGCATTTGCATCCATCATGCAACCTATACCATCTTAAAAGCCAAACATACCATGATCGTAGAATCGAATAGTACCACAAATGTCAATCATGCAAACGATACATACACATCCATCAATCATTCAAAAAATTTACCTTTCTTCCTACTACTTGATGAAGTTTTTGTAGGATATATTCTGAAAAATACAACAAGAAGATATTAGGCATGATTCTTGCAGAAGAAAAATGAGTCTTCTGTAAAACCATTTTGTGAATGGCAATGAATTATGCCGAGAATAATTGAGGGAATAGTTGACTTGGCAATCAAGTTAATAAAATCTCTAAGACTCTCGGTGCCTTAAGGAAATAAACATATTGGAGTCCTAATTACATGCAATCAATTAAGGGCCTTTATTAAGTAAATACAAGGAATAAGAGTCATGATGGGACTATAATTGATGAGATATGATTTGGGTTGATATCCTTTCCGATAATAGGGAGGAATTGATTGAAACCCTAGCTATATAACCTAGGAGCAGTCCCTGCTTCCTTACCGACTGAAACTCACGAAAACTATAAGCCTATTTCGATAGTAGAGTTCATTGAGAGGTACTGGAAGTAGAAGACTACTTCTACTTTGTTCGCAAGGATCAATGGCTTCACCTTCATAACCATGTCTTCTGAATTCTACAGATAAGTTCAATATAATTAGTCAATCTCTATTTCATATTGATTTGATTTATTCGTGATCCTAATGTCTTGTTGTTGTGATTTCAGAATATGTCTTACATGTGGTATCAGAGCCACACAACAAGCTTAGGGTTCGATTCACATGTAATTTGATTAAGTGTAGATGATTGACACAAGTGAAGCATAATTTGTGTTCATCGTTTGGTTGGCTATTTTGATTAATCAATCCTGTGAGACTTCATAAAGATGCTTCCGCAATTTTGTATCACTGTTTTCTGCAATTTTTCCTTGCAATTTTTTTTTATTCACGTTTACCTGGGCATCAAGATAAACTAAAATTGGTATACAACTCTAACAAGGTTTGTTGTATGCAACTTTATGGACTCCTATTTGATAATTATGAATTCATAATTCATAAATATATATATATATATATATATATATATATGCAAGGTCACTATTGGTTTCGGTGAACGATGACCTAATCTTATCTTGGGTAATATTTTGATTTATTATATAATTTTCTGATTATTAATTTAGTTGATAAATATTACCGGTTCCTATTTGATTAAAAAAAAAAGAAAAAAAAAAGAAAAAGAGAAAGGGTTAAAACATGCGAACAGTAAAGGATTTCTCCCCCGTGTCAGGATTGCTGTTCATCAATGCCCAGCTTACACCAGCCTCCTTCAATGTAATACTCGAATTGAAGCTTGAAATTTCAGGGTTTTCCCGCGAAGGTATGAAATTGCTTTTCATACATTAATCCTTCTTGCTTTGCAATTTGGTTGAATTGAAATTAAGCTTTTGGTTTCAACTGAATTGATTTTGTGATATCATAATTGAGAAGTTGAAAACTATCTTGTTGTTTCTGGGCAATTAGGTCTCTTTACTGTTGCTTGATTGAATGAATGGGTTAAGTCTCATGTCTAGTTTCGAAGGTTTTACTTTTAAATTGATAGTTCTTGTTGTTATGGCATGGTAAAGAATGAATATTATTTAAGTATTTTATGTAAGAGATGTAATTTTGATAAGAAAATCATTCATGTCAACAATCTGGGCGTAGTAGACATACTATTTTTTTTTTTTTTTTTTGTAGACTTTCATAAACTCCAAATTTTATGAAATTTGGTCATGTCGTAATATCAAATGGATTGTAGAAACTGGTACTTTTCACGTTTTTTGGACAAGAAATGGATTTGTGGTAAATTTTTAAGTGTGATACCATGTTGCTGAAATTCTAGGCTTCTGCAGAATAGTCTGTTTGTGATATTATTTTGATATATCTATGTAACTCATAAATTCATGAAATTTTAGTATGATATACATTGAGATGTTTATTTTAAATGTGGAAATTTTCATGAGCATTGGTCTGAAAATGAATTATTGGTGAATTTTTAATCTCGGAATGTACTGCAGAAATTAGGCAGCTTCTGCAGCACATTCAATTTCGATTTTATTTTTAGCCCACTTTTAAGATTGCAAAAATTATGAAGCTTTGGGTGACAGTAAATTTATATGTCTACTTCATTTCTGAAAATTTTCATGCATATTGGAGAAAATTTGAATTTTTGGTGAATTATTTAGTCTCCGGTATGTACTGCAGAATTTTTACCGTTTCTGCAGCATATCCCATTTCTAATTTTCTTTTAGTACACTTGTAAAGTCTCAAAAATTATGAAATTTTGGGAATTAACAGATTTGTATGTTTACTTTATGTCTGAAAATTTTAATGCATATTGGATGAATAATGAATATTTGGTGAATTTGTAATCTCAGGTCTGTACTGAACATTTTCTGCAGTCTCTGCAGCACCTCTCTTTTCGAATTCATTTTTGGCTAGCTTATAAAATTTTAGAAATCATGAAATTTTTCGAAATAGTAGCCATATATGTCTAGTGCATACCTAAAATTTTTCATGACAATCTAAAGAGAATTGAGTTTTTAGTGAATTTGCAAACTAAAGTAGTACTGCTGAATTTTGGTACTTCAAAACTAGTTTTGTTATGTGATATTGTTTCACTGATTTGTGCACATCTATTGATACCGATTATTATACAAGTTTATGGTTCCAATATGGCCTTAATTAATGCAAATTCTTAATACTAATGACTCTTATTAGACAACACTGATTAAATTTTGATTTAAAGATGTATTGGTTTGTTTTGCTTAAACCAATGTTTTGTTTGGTCATCAATTCTAATTATGATGATAATTTTCTTTTGAGTTTTGAGAGAAAATTGGAAAGTGGCATCAGTTTACTAATTGATCATTTTGGTCCCTATCGAGTAACTGAATAACCATGTTTCCTCTTTCGAGAACTCTATTGTTCAATGTCAATAACGACATACTTTTGTGTCTGATTGAATCTTTTGAGAATCATTGAATATCCAACAAAACGGTTATTTAATACTGTTCTAAAGGATTATTTTGAAAAATCAGAATTCTAATTTATATGGTAAATACTTTTGTCCCAATGGGAATTTCAGGAAATCACTCACCAATTATAAATTAGTATTATAGCAAATTATACAGTACTTCTAATATATTTTCATCTGGACAAAGTTGTTGAAGCTATATGTATTTTGTGTATTTTATGTTTTGGCTAGCTATGCAGGTATTTTCTTTGCATGATTAGTTTGTGCCCAAATGTGTAACAATCATGCAATTTGGAGTTTGTTCGATCCTCCACAACTCGACTACTTCCATGATGAATCTTACAGAATCAAGAATGAGTAGGTAAATTTGCCAATCTTTTGCCTTAATTTTCTGTGAGTTCTAAATTGGATTAAAATTATTGTTGAAAATTGATGTTGTTGAGATATCTATGTGTTACTTTAATTCTACTTTGTTTTAGAATTAAAACATAAATTTTGAGTTTGGATTTATTAGGTTTCATTTTAATTTATGACCTAATCTTTAACACATATGTGAGTCTTCTCTCATACACTAAAATAAATTTTGTAGCAATTGGTTTATCTAATCACTT
The DNA here is from genome assembly GCA_024362995.1 of Heteromeles arbutifolia. Lineage (NCBI taxonomy): Eukaryota > Viridiplantae > Streptophyta > Magnoliopsida > Rosales > Rosaceae > Heteromeles > Heteromeles arbutifolia. The sequence goes on from JANCRC010000006.1 coordinate 32,007,359, forward strand.
GTCACTTTTAGATCGATTAATAATGTTGAGATATTGTTCCTTATATAAGCCTAATTTTGATACATATAGATTGGTTTATTATGTCCAAACCAACTATTTTGTGACTCAACAAATTTGTTTAAGAAATTTTAATGTTTTGGGCATATTAAAAGTTATTTATCTAATGAAATGAACCTTTAATTTACTTAAGAAATTTTCGTGTTTTGAGTATATTAAAGATTGTAAATTGGTTTTATTTAAATTATGATTAAATCTGAAATTTTGGTAAAGCTTGGGAATGGAGTTTTGCATACCTTGCAACGTGTCCTATCTGATTACAATTTTGATAGATTTTTCTAACTCCAAACTTTGTAAAAATTTGCAATGTTATATTATATAATGGATTGTGTACACTATATTTATTGATTCAACTAGCCTATATTTTGTTATATGAAAACCACTTTCTCTAGTGTTTAATCTTGCAATTTTGAGTGTTTGTCCAAGTGGGAGAAATCATGTATTATGGGCTTCACACTCATCATTTTTGCATGCTTTTAATGGTCATAGTTTTGGTAGATAAAACGTACATTATCATACTTGTTTATATTTTATTTGTTATATATGCAACTAATCTTGTAGGAAATTCAAGAAGGGTTAATGAGTATATTCTGCTCAAAAGTGTTTTGCTTATTAATTCTTGTATGTTGTTCAAGAAATTGGACTTGTGATTTATATGTTATTGATAAATAATTAATCTGCTCAAAAGTGTTTTCTTATTCAGTACAACTATAAATCAGTGAATAGTGAAGCATGGAATTGACAAGATTGTATATACTTCATATGCTCAAAAGTGTTGAAGCTATATATGTTTGCCCTTGTATTTTATGTTTTAGCTATGCAAACCTAATATAATTAGTTTCTGTCCAAAGATGATTCTAGAATTATATGCTTTTGATGCATTAGAAAACATTTAGTTAAAGTTTTCTATTTCTGTCAAATGTTAGATGAACAAAACTGACCAAATGATTTTGTATAGTTTTTCAGTCACAAGATTCACTTCCCTACAGATATCTAAAATAAAGATGTTGAGCTCACAAATTTTGTGTTTGAGATCCCATGACTAATGTTTTGCTAATGGGAGTATTTGAAAGGTATCTGTTTCATTTTGTAGACATTTACAAAGTTTTTTTACTCTCTTAATCAGTGGGAGTAATAATAATTTATATAATTTTGTCTCTTTTAATCAGTGGGAGTAAGAGATTACCTTTTGTGTTAAAAATTTGAAGTGTTAGTGACTGATATTTTAAGAGTTTTTGTTTAAGTTTTGTTCATAAGTTTTAATAAGAGATCCTGATTTTGTAAATAGTATGTCGTATTTTACTTGTTCTCTTATCATATTATAAATTGACAGAAAAGTTGGCTATTGTTACCAATGTTGTTGAGTTCTTTTGTGAGCTTCTTTTGTACTGAAATATATTTCCATATTTTCAGTTCGACTATTGTGAGCTAATGTTTTGACTATTAGCTCTTGATATCATGACTTTGTTAGTAACATAGTGCTTTGAGTTAAGTGTGCATGTAATCATGGAGTGCAAGGAACTGTCTAATGTGTGCCTTGTTTTCCTTGGTTCTGCATTTAGTCTCAAAGTGACAAGTTACTTGAAATGTATGATTGCATACTTTAGTGGACTCAAGTGATCACCATATATATTTATCTCGTTGAGGTATTCTCATTGACATTCAAGTGGGAGAATGTAAAACCATTTTGTGAATGGCAATGAATTATGCCGAGAATAATTGAGGGAATAGTTGACTTGGCAATCAAGTTAATAAAATCTCTAGGACTCTTGGTGCCTTAAGGAAATAAACATATTGGAGTCCTAATTATATGCAATCAATTAAGGGCCTTTATTAAGTAAATACAAGGAATAAGAGTCATGATGGGACTATAATTGATGAGATATGATTTGGGTTGATATCCTTTCCGATAATAGGGAGGAATTGATTGAAACCCTAGCTATATAACCTAGGAGCAGTCCCTGCTTCCTTACCGACTAAAACTCACGAAAACTATAAGCCTATTTCGATAGTAGAGTTCATTAAGAGGTACTGGAAGTAGAAGACTACTTCTACTTTGTTCGCAAGGATCAATGGCTTCACCTTCATAACCATGTCTTCTGAATTCTACAGATAAGTTCAATATAATTAGTCGATCTCTATTTCATATTGATTTGATTTATTCGTGATTCTAATGTCTTGTTGTTGTGATTTCAGAATATATCTTACATCTTCTACTCTCAGCAACCAAAAGTGTTCTCATCCAAATGAATATGGTTTTGGTATTGTGTATGAGAATAATCATTGTGAGAGCAGGGACAAGCCTTTATATGACTAGGATTTCTTTCCATCCATCCTATTATAGGACGAAGAGGTTTACCAAATCATAATCTAATTAATCAATGTCCCACTATGACACATATTATTTAAGCCATATTAAATAGTGAATTTTAACGAAAAACTTCTGATACTGTTCACTTTAACGAAAAATCATATTTTTACACTAAAAATCAATCCTGGTACTATTCACTTTATCTTTTATTTTGTCCTTATCGTTAAAACTCAAAGTTTTCAAGCATTTTTCATTAATTTTCCTTTAATATGGGTTCCACAAAATTAATTGTATGATATTAAGACTCCATAGTTCTTGCTCTATTAGAATTTTAAATTCACTTGAGTATCGAGTAATTTGGATCAAGAGACGTGATCAATAATCCATTGACATTGACGATGAGTTTTACAGATTCTTCCTTGCCTTTGTCTTCCCTGCTTTTATATGGAAGTTGACCAAAGCACTGTAGCGGCCTAGCTCCATTCTGCACATCTTTTATAGAGGCTAGCAATATTCTCTACTCTTCTTTATATTTATATGTTTTTTCTCTTCAGTATTATATATGTACCTAGGTAACACCAAAACTGATTGACATAGGAAAATGAAAGCACATGATTTTCCACGTCGAAATTATAACGTGATATAATTGTTGAATTATAAAGTCCCAAATTACTGATGTAGTTTTGTCACGCATGTTCGATCTCTACCAATTAAAAATATTAATGGGGCCACTCTCATTTGTCAAAAACCCTAGTACCAGGTCCAGTTCAGAGAAAAGTCTTCATTGTTCACACAAAAATCACTTACCAGGTCCAGTTGGAAAGCCAGTGTCCGTTCACATGTGTATACAGTGTATTGTTTTGAGCATGAAATACGAATAATTCAATAACTTATGAAGCATGCTGAAAATGAAAGATAATTAACTATCAAGTGACACAATCACGTACATTCTTGATAACGCATGTCGAATATTGTTGAGCCTTTGTAAGACGGTGTGGATTTGAATTTCGTCGGTGGCTAATTTAACATCTAATCTAACAAAATCTATTGTTGTTACTTAGTACTGCAGTCTAGTGATATTCATCTACACTTGTAAGTGAGAGGTCTTAGGTTCAATTCTCGCAAAAGAAGAATTTGAAACATATTATTGCTAATCTATTGTGAGACTTAGCCCAATCTCATCCCTTAGTGTAGATAATTTGTTCAAAAAATAAAAATAAAAATAAAAATCTATTGTCAAAAACAAAATTACAAATTAATGATTGAGACATTGATTCACAAGCGATTATGATACTTATGGGTTGGTCTTCATCGTGGAATTACACTTCCATATTTGTCTTTTCTCGTCAAAAACAATAAATATAGCATGCGTCGTATCTACATTGTTGAATTATCTCTCGTTATTAAATTTTGACGTTAAATATATAAGTTTATTAAGTTAAAATAAAAACGAAATAATTTTTAAATAACTCCTGTTCAATTTCCATAAGACTCGTGGTAGGTTAAACGTCGTTATAGCTGAACTAATCAACAAATTAGTGCAAAACATCCCCGATCACATTCGATCCAAACATGTTTTCAAGTGCTAATAACAAGTTGGACAATACTCTTTTTGTAATTCCGATAACACCCCTATGACTCTTGCTGAAACTACCAAACGTGCCATCCTCACGAGCTTTGGCACTGTCCATGATGTAATGCGGCTCATGTTAAATCAATTCTAATAATGCATGCATTCCCGGTGCAAAAAGATGGATCACGAAAAGATTCCGGATTACAGAACAAAAACTTAAGCGGCTAAACGCGTCAAAAATTTGTTTTCACAGCGACCCCGCAGCACCAATCTTGTCCTGCCACGTGTGGTCTACACGGTTCTAAAGCGCTGCCACCTGCCACACCATCAGTGCACTCACTCTTTGCGCCTTTTTCTAGTAAAAAGTCAGAGCTCAGTCTGCAGCTCTGGACTCGTGGACTAATGACGTGGTCTTTCCTGGTGTCGGTTTGTCCAATTAATTAGATGGATTTACATGGTATGAGAGTATACTGCTTAAAAAAGTTTCGAGAGAGAGATTGGTTATTCTCATTACGTTTGTGGATGTAAATTTCTGTTTTTTTTTTCTTGGATAAAATTACACTTATAAAATAATTAACACATTAGGTCAAGGTCAAGAGCCTCGTGCTCATGATGAATGGGGGGCTTTGGCAGAAGAACCTCCTATGCCAAAATTAGAATTTTGAGAGAAAAATGTTTGGAGAATTTAGAGAATTTTGTAAAAGAATTCGAATTGAGTTTTAGAGAGAATGAGGGTGTTTATATAGGGATGTGGCTGGTCACCTTGGGAGGAGATGGACCAGCCACTTGGATAGTTTTGTGGGTGAAGTTCATGATTTGTGTTTAATTAGAAAATTAATTGAATAATTAATCAATTAATTAGCTAATTAATATAATAAAAAAGGAATGATTTAGGGGTTACCTTGTGGAGAATATATGATGAGAGATGGATGAAATAGGTTATAAAAATACCTATTTTGGGCACTTTTGACTTGATTGATGGATGATTTCCCACTGCTTGTGTGTAGAAGCTTCGGTGTGTCTCGAGAGTAATTTTGTCTTTTTTACCCTAGAATCCACGTGTCGCCTCCATATTTTTCTTGATTATTTTTTACTCCACAAATGCCCCCACACCTGCTGGGTTGCTCGCAAGAAAGGGCAGCATGTGTAGAGATCTCCAGCTTTAAAGCAGCTTCTAACTTAGGCTTGGAATTAGATTCTTCTAGGAAAGGGAAATAAATCGCCTCTAAAGCCTATTTAAGCCTACCTTCAGTAGGGGATTAAATCAACTTTGGAGGGCAATTATTTGTCCCTACAAGAAAAAGAGAAAACTAGAGGATATTTGTTCCCCCTCCCCTAGCACTCTTCTTTGCTTGCCCGTGCAAAGAACCGTCTTCCGTTGATTTCTTTGTCTTCTCCGCGCCGCACCAATGTAAGAAAAATTTATTTCTCCTTGTCTTCTTCTTGGGTGGTGCTGCCACGGGGCAGCTGTTGGGATGGTGAGGCACGTTGGCCGGCAAGGGCCAGGAGTCGGCTTGGCATGGGCCAAGAAGGTGGTGTGGCAGGGGTCATTGCTTGTGCTGCTCGACTTGACTGAAGCCAAAGCTTGGCTTGGCGTGGGCTGAGGAAGTGGCGTGGCATGGGCCACGGTTTGGGCTGCCACGTCTGAGCTGCTTGAAAAAAAATAAGGAAACTGCTTGAGTTTGATTTCTCAACTGTTGTAAATGGAGTTGCCAAGATCAGAGCTGCTGAAGATGAAGTGTCGGATGAGCGAACTGTTGAGTGCAAAGTGGATTCTGTTCCTTGACCATTCGTTGCTTAGTTGGTCTTCAAGCATTCGATGTTTTGAGCTACGTGGCCTTCTCACACTGGAGAGCTTACCTAGATAGGTTTTGGGGAATTAGTTTACCCTCTCGCACTGGAGAGCAATTAGTTTACCCTCTCGCACTGGAGAGAAATTGGTTTTCCCTCTTGCACTGGAGAGCAATTGGTTCACCCTCTCGCACTAAAGAGCAATTAGTTTACCCTCTCGCACTGGAGAGCTTACCCATATAGGTGTCGGGGAATTGGTTTACCCTCTCGCACTGGAAAGCAATTAGTTTAACCTCTCGCACTGGAGAGCAGACCCATATGGGTGTCGGGGAATTGGTTTACCATCTTGCACTGAAAAGCAATTAGTTTATCCTCTCGCATTGGAGAACAGACCTTTTTAGGTGTCGGGGAATTGGTTTACCCTCTCGCACTGGAGAGCAATTAGTTTATCTTCTCACACTGGAGAGCAGACCCAAATGAGTGTCGAGGGATTGGTTTACCCTCTCGCACTGGATAGCAATTAGTTTATCCTTTCGCACTAGATAGTAGACCTATATGGGTGTTAGGGGATTGGTTTACCTTTTCGCACTGGAGAACAATTAGTTTATCCTTTCGCACTGGAGAGCAATTAGTTTATCCTTTCGCATTGAAGAGCTTACCCATATGGGTGTCGGGGGATTGGTTTACCCTTTCGCACTAGAGAGCATGTAAGTCATTTTCGTGAGTGCAACTGAGGAAAGCTGGACTGCTGGACAACTGAAATAATCCTCAGCCTGTGAGGTATTGTTTGGCGAACTGCTTGTGGAACCTACGTAAGGGTGTAAGCGCAGTGAGCTGCTCCCAGAATTATTACGTCATCATTAGGTGTTTCGTCGTGTGCCATTTTGAGGCTTGGTTGACGAGAGCCACAGGGCAAGATCGGCACGGCTGGGAGCCATGGTGCAAGATTGGCACAATTATGAGCCATGATGATAGATCAATGGCTGCCGGGAGCCGTGGAGCAGGTAGGCGCGGCTGTGAAAGTAGAGTTGAGGCTGGCTTGGGCCAAGTTGTGCGCATCAGGAGGAATTGGACCACTAGGTTCGTGATGTTTGGCTACTGGTGATGTGCTGCTTCAGTATTGAATCGTCTGGAGTGTTAAGAACAAGGTATGCCCCCGGTTCTTGGTAGTTGGGCTGGTGTGTCCTTCTGGTACTCGTCTGCCCCCGGTGCTTCATTAGGCTGAGTTGCTACCTTTGTCGAAACAGAAGTAATCTTTATATTCGACAACCTATGTGGGATAATCCCGTCTGCTCGATCTTGTCATTGAAAGGTGACCCGCTTATATTAGTCATGTCTTATCAGAGCGCCTCGTCAGTAGTTTCGTTGCGCTAGAAATCGCGCAATCACTTGGTTATGAGCCTTTTTACTTCTTCATAAATTTGCCTTTGTTGGGGTAGCGGAGCTTTCGGCTGCCCCCGGTCGTGACCTGCTGGTCTAGGCTACTCTTCCATATGTTCGGCTCGTCTATGTCGCGGATGTGGTGCATATGGTATGATCCTAGCAGGCAAGCGGGTAACTCGTAGACTGCTGGTTAAACTTGAGCCGAATTGAGTAACTACTTCTTTCCGTCCGCTGTGCTACCTATTCCGATGTGAGGTGGATGATACTTCTTGCAGGCCTTACCACGAATGAACATTTCTCCTGGAAGGTTGCTCATGTTGATTATTGAAGTGTGGCCCCAACCGTGAATATATATTCATCCGTGGGCCTAACTGAGAGTGCACGCTCCTCCGCACGCTAAGACGAGAGTATACGCTATCTCGATAGCCCAATCAGGATTGTACTCCGTCAGAACGCTTGGTTCGTGACTGATCAAGTGGCTGCTTATTGGGACGCTGCAAGAGAGGTTCATCGTCTGCCCTTGTCCTACTTTAGGACACCTCGTCGGGGGCACGTTGGATATGGGTGCGCTGCAAGAGCTGATTTACCAAGGTCGTTTGATGTGCGAGAGCGCTTGTCAACTCTATGACTTGTCGAGGCAAGTGTTGTTATCCATTCGGGTTAGAAGAGCTTGAACGAAATGCGTCTCCTTTAGTAGTGGAAGTGTAGTAGACTATGTGTGCGAGATTTGAATTGGGAAATGTCAAATCCGAAGAGAAATTGGGTGAAAATGCCCCTGGTTAAATCGTCGGCCTAGAAATTTGGAGCCGAGACGGTTGAACTGTTGGATCGGCTTGGGCTGCTTGGGACATCACGGGAGTAGGCTGGGCCACAAGAGTGGGCTGTGACGCACATACATGTTGGGCCTGGGCTCGACTTGGGAGCACGCTGGGCCGCTTTTCCTGCCGCAGCTGCTTGGGCTTGCGCTGTTGAGGTAGTGGCTCGGGTCGGCTCACGCTAGGCCTGGGTCGGCTGCCTTGCAGCGTAGGCTGTAGATTGGGTCGTGTGCCAAGTGGATGAGGCTTGGGCTGCTTATAGCGCCTAGGTTTGCTGCTACAAAGTGGCGTGGGCCTAGGCTTGCGGCTGCCTCGCTGCTCGCTGCTTGCTGCTCACCGTGGGCTTGCTGTCATTGAGGTGGCCCACTCCCTACTGCCACGGTGGTCCCATGGCTGCCATGGTGGTGGTGCTCTGTGGTGGCAAAGTTGATCCTCTTGCCATCGCTTTGAGCTTCGTGAATCGTCGTGGTGGGGCTATGTCTTGTCCTCCATCATTTGATTCGGATCTTTGAACGTAGAAAGTTCTTTTCGTCATGGTTTCCGTATTTCCTGTCATTGTATTTTTTTCCTCACCTTTATTCAAAGAATTAAAAAATTCTAGGAATAAGAAAGTATGAAAAATTTACGAACGAACGAGAAACGAGAAACTTTGAATGCGAGAGTCTTCTTCGAGCGTGTGAATCAAACTCTCAATGAAAGCACCAATTTGTGGATGCAAATCTCTGCCTTCTCCATCTTGGACAAAATTGCACCTACGAAACAATTAACACCTTAAGTCAAGGCCAAGAGCCTCACGTGCCCATGATGAATGTGGGGGCTTTGGCCGAAAAACCTCCGATGCCAAACTTAGAATTTTGAGAGAAAAGTGTTTGGAGAATTTAGATAATTTTGCAAAAGAGTTTGAATTGAGTTTTGGAGAGAATGAGGGTGTTTATATAGGGAAGTGGCCGGCCACCTTGGGAGGAGGTGGACTGGCCACCTTGGGAGGAGATGGACCGGCCACTTAGATGGTTTAGTGGGTGAAGTTCATGATTTGTGTTTAATTAGCAAATTAATTGAATAATTAATCAATTAATTAACTAATTAATATAATAAAAAATGAATGATTTAGAGGTTACCTTATGGAGAAGATATGATGAGAGATTGATGAAATAGGTTATAAAAATACCTATTTTGGGCACTTTTGACTTGATTGAGGGATGATTTCCCATTGCTTGCGCGTAGAAGCTTTGGTGTGCCTCGAGGGTAATTTTGTCTTTTTATTACCCTAGAATCCACGTGTTGCCTCCATATTTTTCTTGATTATTTTTTACTCCACAACGTTGTTAGAGTAAATGTAGAAATATGAAAATATTCATCATACGTACAATCTCAAGTCGGAATAACTTATGTTTAGCACTTAATTGTCAATTGCTACTAGTATGAATTTACATGGAATGTACAGACCATACAACAACGAGGACACTGATAGTGGAATTCGAACCTTAATAGGACGACACAAGCAAAAACCCCTTCTTTTTTTTTGAATTATTATATTATTACAAACAATATTGTTATACTGAATTATAAACCATAAGAGGAGAAAAAGATTAAATTACAAATTATATTTTTAGTTTTTTGAAGTGGGGTCAAATTCTGTACTGTCGAATCTTGTATTTTACAATTTTAGACAAAAGCTTTTGTGATTTATTTTGAATATACATTTTAATATTGTTGACGCGTACATTTTATGCAAAGACAAAATTCTAGAATGTTTATTGACTGCCCCTTGATCAAATCAAATTAAAGTGGATTGTTATTGATTACAGCTAGATTTTCTCTTTATGGGAAATTTAAGTTGCCCTAGTAAATTGTAATCTTTTTCTTTCGTAAATTTCACGGACAATTTAAGAGGAGAATATAAAGTTTTGAAGACTTCAACTCCAAGTCATGCCATAAGATTTTCTATTAAATATATGACATTCTTCCACAGCATTACACGACAAAATTTTTATTGTACAGAAAACACGATTTGATATACTTAATAATTCGGACCGTGTTGTACACTAAAAAATCTCTTGTAGAGTTAATTAATTTGCTCCTTAGGATTTTTAGATACTGGATTTTACATTTTTATATATGGAAAATCACTTGTTTTTTTCTGTCACAATATTTAATAATGTTAGCACGAAAATTAACGTTAAATTGTGAGATGATAAAATCTGCAGATAGTCTCAATTAGAGAGAGTTCCCTTGACAAACCTTTTAATAAAATCAACGCGTAAATTAATGATTTTGATTCACTTATATATTATTCACCAACTTGTAAGATGTGGGGATATTAATGTTCACTTCTTTTTATTGTTCTAACTAAGCACGCATAGTGTCACAACAAGGCCACACCGTTCTAATTAAGCATCAAACTGTCAAAAAATACTTTGAAACCCGAAACCTCCATCAATTAAGTGGAGACGTATACTATTTTACCAAATGCTAGATGTTAAGCTTTTATCACAACTCTTAATGTCAAGAAATATAACATACTTTAAATTCAAATCTAACGAATAACAAGTTGAAAATTAAAGTACATGACGGACAAATAAAATATAAAACTTATTAACTAAAACGAAACAGAAGACTACAAATTGCCAAGACGGCTACATAAGCCATAAAGACTACTGTTTATAATAAACTAACCCTAAACCCTAATAAGTAAGGAAACAAAAACCTAATTCTAATGCGTTAAGCCCAAATCTAAACACTAAATTAAATAAATAACTATTTTCCAACATAACAGCCACGTTGGATATTCATTTATGTTAAAGAAAAATGGATTCTTTTTCATATCTCATGGATTTGAAGCCATAAACAATATATATTCTTCCTTAATTCATTCATCATGCAAAACTCGTTGTGCCATATTTCGTGTGGTGTGTTAATTTCTATTAAGTTGTTTAACCCTAAAATTTTGCAGGTAGGCCATGGTAGTAACCAAGCACAAAGCAAAAGCCCAAACCCTCACACACTCTCTATCTCACTCACTCATCCCCTCCCCTTTCTTCCACACCAATATAAATACCTGCTTAAAACCAAACAAATCCACCAACATAACATTCTCAACCCTCCCTCTCTCTCTCTCTCTGTCTCTCTCTCACTTAGATCCCCCCAAAACAAAATAAAACAAAAAACAAAATACAGAAAAATGCAGCAGCACACACAACTCAGCCTTGTGACTCCTCTCTCTCTGTTCTTTATCTTCTTCTCATCTCTCAATGTAAGCCATCTATATTTCTCTACCCAGATAATTTTAATCCTTTTATTTATTTATTATGAATTAAATTCGTACTATTTGATTAATGTTCGTACTGTCATTGTTTCTGGGTGCTTTAATTTTACTTGTTCTGACCGATTTGCCATTGTTATGACACAATGCAGGTTGCTCTCGCCGCCAACGGTGGCAGCTCCGGCGCGGCCGAAAACCCATTTTCGCCAAAGGCGTATCTGGTTCGTTACTGGAGTAAGGAGGTCCGAAACGACGCGGAGAAGCCATCGTTTTTGCTCTCCAAGGCTTCCCCATTGAACGCGGTGGACTCGGCGGCTTTCGTGAAGTTAGCGGCTCAGAACGGCCTCTCGACTCGGCTGCCTGAGTTCTGCTCCGCAGCCAATCTCCTCTGCTTCCCCGATTTGGCACCGAGCCTCGAAAAGCACGACAAGAACGCGAATTTCGCGGTCTACACAGACAAAAACTTCACCAATTACGGCACGGATCGGCTCGCGGGAGTCGACTCGTTCAAAAACTACTCGATCGGCGAGAACCTCCCAGTCGACTCTTTCCGGCGGTACAGCCGCGACTCAGTCAACCACAAGGACCAGTTCACCAGCTACGCCAACGACGGGAACGTGGTGGACCAGAGCTTCAACAGCTACGCCGGTGAATCCACCGGTGGCGCCGGCGACTTCAAGAAGTACGCCGACTCGGTGAACGTTCCCCACCTCGGATTCAACTCGTACTCGGACGATTCAAACGGGCGGTCCCACGGGTTCACGGGCTACAGTGAGAACGCCAACGCTGGCGACCAATCGTTCTCTAGCTACTCCAAAAACGCCAATGGGGCCCCGAACGAGTTCACGGGCTACGGTACTAACGCCAATGTCGTCGGGTCCGGGTTCACGGGTTACGGCCAATCCGGTAACGGAGCAAACGACAAGTTCAATAATTACGGAAACGACCAGAACAATCCGACTAACAATTTCCGGAGCTACGGCGACGGAGGCAATGCCGGAGTCGAGACATTCACCAGCTACAGAGACAGAGCCAATGTCGGCGACGATTCGTTTCAATCGTACGCCAAGAACTCCAACGGCCAGAAGATGGATTTCACGAATTACGGCAAGTCGTTCAATGTTGGGTCCGATAAGTTCACCGGGTACGGGCAGGGCGCGAAGGGGCAGGAAATCGGGTTCAAGATCTACGGCGCGAACACGACTTTCAAAGACTACGCCAAGAAGGAGAGCGTAAGTTTCAAAAGCTACACCAAGGCCGGCGCCGGCTCTGAAAAAGTGGCTGCGACAATGGCGGCGGCTAGTGGCAATTTGGTAAAAAAATGGGTGGAGCCGGGCAAATTCTTCCGGGAGTCGATGCTCAAGAAGGGAGTCGTGATGCCAATGCCCGATATTCAAGATAAAATGCCCAAAAGGTCGTTTCTGCCCCGGACTATTATCTCCAAACTACCATTTGCCACTTCCAAAATCGCGGCCCTCAAGCAAATCTTCCACGCGGTGGATAACTCCACGATGGAGAAGATCATCGTCGACGCCCTCCAGGAGTGCGAGCGCGTCCCCAGCGCCGGCGAGACCAAGCGCTGCGTCGGGTCCGCCGAGGACATGATCGACTTCGCCACCACCGTCCTCGGCCGAAACGTTGTTGTTCGGAGCACCGAGAACGTCAACGGGGCGAAGCACGACGTGATGATCGGATCGGTGAAGGGAATCAACGGCGGGAAAGTCACGCAGTCCGTGTCGTGCCACCAGAGCCTGTTCCCGTACCTACTGTACTACTGCCACTCTGTTCCTAAAGTTCGGGTTTACGAAGCGGATCTTTTGGACCCGGTTTCGAAGGCCAAGATCAACCACGGTGTTGCCATCTGTCACTTGGACACGTCTGCTTGGAGTCCGACTCATGGGTCGTTTATGGCTTTGGGCTCGGGTCCGGGTCGGATCGAGGTCTGCCACTGGATCTTCCAAAATGATATGACTTGGACTATTGCTGACTGACAGTGATGATGACGTGGAGGGTTAGCCCGTTTGGTTAATTTGGGCTCGAACCTGTGGCTAAGAAAGGTTAGCCCCATGGCTCGAACTCGAGTTAGTTTTTCATTTTTAATTAACTATATTAAGTATGTAATGATTTTTTTTCTTTTTTCTTTTTTTTTTGACATTTGGAATATGTCTTAATTATGATATATGATCCTTGGTAAATTGTATGTGTTGCTTCCCCAATAATTGGAAGCCCAAGTCAATGGAGCAATGAATTTCAGCTATATATACTATCAAATATCAATAATTGTTTATTTATTAATTTATTACATTATTGTGTATAACTTTGTATTAATTGTTTTAATTTGGTTTGTTGGTGCTTTGTGACTTTGTCCATTTTCATTTGAATATTAATAAATTCCGCTCGAAAAAACCAAAACATAATAGCATCCAAACCAATATAAAACGTTGTGAGAATTGCAAATGAATTTTTTTTAAGCTTTTCAGCTAAATGGTCTTTGAAACTGTCATAACTCCTTACTTTGGTCGTTGAGATTTAAAATCGATACAACTAGTCTTTCAGTTTGTCCATAGTCAATCATTTTAGTCACCTCGTTAAAAAATTTCATTAAATAAGGAAAAAATGGCCAAAATATCCTTACTTTTTGTCAAATTATTTTAGCCCATTGTTTATTAAATTGAGGATACGTTTCTCATTTGGTCTTTGTTTAACTGATATTTTTCACGGAATGATCAAAATGATTGATGCCAGACAAAGTCAATGACTACTTTTATTGATTTCAAATCTCAAATGACAAAAGTGATGAATTATGCTAATTTTAAAGTCCATTTTGGCTACAATGCCTTTTTTTTTAATAAGAATATTGAGGAAGAGGCATTCGAACTCGAAATTTTGCTACAAGGATGAATGCTCATAAGTTAACAAACTAAGAGCATGAGAGGAAATATGGACAATTTTTTTTGGTAAACGGAAATATAGACAATTTTAACTCCTCATGTGAATGTAAATCAGCTAAAAGAGATGATTTGATATGAAAATAAAGTGGCAATGTAGTAGCATACAAAATCACATAGCTAGGGTGATGCTATCTACGACTCTTTTTACGCACACATTTGTTATTAATTTATGTTCTTAAATCTCTTCAAATTCCTCAGTCTGACGATCAAAAGTTAAGACAGTACGTGGATAGCATAACCCAATCTCATATGTCTTGGGGTACCGCGTACGTATATACAACACAAGGCCGAGGCCGATTTGGCCATGTGTGTGGGTAAAAGATGAGGTGGTCCAAGGTGCCACGCAGTTTCTTTTCCTTTATGTCGCAAATTATGGGAATGAGAAGGGCTATGACCCATGCGGCAGTGTTCTTTCTTATTTTGTTTATTCGAAAGAGTCCAGATTTGCTGGTCATTCAAAATTTAACCCCCAACATTTTTAACTGGATGTATGGCAAAAACTTTGGCTTTATCAACCAACACAAGGTTCTGTTTTGTACGATTGTATGTGAAAAATCTGTAATATTTTGGGATATTGCCACTTGGAGTGTTTATATTCACTTCAATATTCGTAAAAAAAATAAAGTAACTGGAAAAACAAGAACTGAAAACAAGATACACGACGGCAAGGTAACTTCAGCCTGTCAATTGAAAGTCGGGAGTAATTTTTTTAATTATTATTAAGAGGAGGAGAGAGGATTCAAAACTGTTATAATAATTTAGAGAAGACAATATGCACTAAAATATTGGACCACATGCAAAAGTGGGAAAGATAATTCATGAAAGCAAGGTTATAATGTGCTCTAACTTTTTCCCAACAGGATCCTCTCCGAATCATTTTGGTGGGGATTCTAAAGATTCGTGAATCGTGTCCGTTCATCGTATATCGTGCGGTCAATTTTTGTTAAGTACTGCTTGTGTTTAATTTTAAATAAAAACATTTAAAATGATTTATGACCGAACGATATACGATGAACGAACACAATTCACAGATTTCTAAAATCCTCACAAAGATGATCCGACGAAGATCCGGATTCAACTTTTTCACACAGTTAAGAATGACTCAATCTGTAAAATAGTAAAGACATCCACAGTAAAATTGTCTTCTCGGTGAATATGGTGAAACTAAATAAAGTAACAAAGAAAACATGTATATAAAGATGTTAACACAAGGGCTTTTTTGGCCCTATAAAATAAAATAATAGTGAAATTTTAGTATAATTAAAATTTTAGTTTTGAGTGCTAGTGTTTTACACGTTACATGAGAAAAATAAGAAGATTAAAATGAAAATATTGCTAACATTTCTCGTATAACAATACGAAACTCCACATATATATATTACATATATTGTGAGGCATTTTTCAAATATATAACCGACAATAATATTTGAAATGGTGAGGCAAGGAGCCTTGCTTGAGAATCAAATAAAGTAAACAAAGAAGGTTAAAAGAGTTTTGAAATGTGAAATATGATGGTACTAACTTGGGAAGGTTGCATACAACACACAACCAGTGGCATGGTGTGTGAGCAGAGAGATTTTTAAGTGCGTTGAAAATATAGTTTGGTACACTATGGTGTGTGAGCGGAGAGATTTTTAAGTGCGTTGAAAATATAGTTTGGTACACTATGGTGTGTGAGCGGAGAGATTTTTAAGTGTGTTGAAAATATAGTTTGGTACACTATGGTGTGTGAGTGGAGGGATTTTTAAGTGTGCTGGGAACATAGCCCAGTACACCAAATGTTATAATACAAGTGGTTGAATATTTAAAACAATTTTTTTAACTAGTTGTATTATAACACTTGATGTATCAAGTTGTGTTCCCCACACATTAAAAAGTTATCGTGTAAATGCGTGATTTGTATGTATCTACTTTTTTATTTTTTAATATTTCTTTCTAAATTTTTGTACAAATAATTTCATATTTGTTTTATATACATTGTATGATTAATTAATTTGACATTTTGAAACCAATATAATCATGATATTATATTGCATATAGTAATACATTAATAGGAATAGCATGCAAGTTTGTTTCTAACTTTATCAGCCTAAATATTGACATTAGAATGTTCATTTTAAATTTTGAATATAGGTTTAACGGTGGATGCGCAACAACCACTACTTTTCATGGAAAGCGAAAGTATGGCGGATGTAAGGCTTGTTTGGAATTGTTTTAAAATTGTTGAAAGCATTTTTTATGAAACTATTTTTAGAACCAATATTTAGTAAAAATGTAAGTGAATCCTGGAGATGAACTTTAAATGTTTTCTGCAAGAAGTCTATGATTGGTGATTCTTGCAAAAAACATTTTACGTATTTTTGAAACCCATAAATAATTGTACTAAAAACACTTTCAGTCATTTTAAAAACACTTTCAAACAAGTTCATATACTTTATCAAGGTTCAAAATCAATTAGAATTTAGAGGTGGATGATATAAGATAAAAATATCGCATCCAATTTCAGTTTGGGCCTGAAGTTTGAAGCATGCATGGCTATTCATTTTCAAGCATGTCAAATCATTCATATGGCTGGAATTGGATATCATCGTGGTCAAGGAACCTAATTAACAGAAGTTAAAGTTACAAAATTTTTATTACTACACAAACGATATTGCGGGAGAAAGAACGAGCGCAAAACGTATGAGCGAATGTTATTAAGCAAATGAGTTACAAAGACTTTTGCTCACTACCCCTTTAAACTGCTGTAACTTGTCGTTATTCCTACTCTTTTTTTTGTTGAAAAATGGTGCTAAAAGTGTGGAGCCAAAAATAATCAAGAGAAATATGGCGGCGACAAGTGGATTTTTGGGTAAAAAGACAAAATTACCCTCAAGGCACACCGGAACTCCCACGTGCAAGCAGCGGACAATCACGACTCAATCAAGGTCAAAAGTAATCAAAATAGGTATTTATTCAAAACATATTTTATCCATCCTCATCAAATCCTTCCCACAAGGTAACCCTCAATTATTTATTCAAATTAGGATTAATTACCTAAATCAATTAATTAATTTTCTAATTAATTTTCTAATTGATTACAAGATATTATTTTGACATAATATCTTGCAATTAGATCCAAAAACCACCATAAGTGGCCGGACCCCTTCTCTCCAAAAAGGGCTGGCCACACCCCTATATAAACACCCTCATTTCTCCAAAAACCTATGTCAATTCTTCTCCTAAGATTCTCTAAACACTTTCTCTCTCAAATTCTAACTTTGGCATCGGAGGTTCTTCGGCCAAACCCCCCCCCCCCCAAAATTCATCTTGGGCGCGTGAGGTTCTTGGCATTGACCTTAGGTGTTAATTGTTTTGCAGGTGCATTTTCGTCCAAAAAGAAAAATGCTGAAATTTGCATCCACAAATTGGTGCTTTCATTGAGAGTTTGATTCACACGCTCGAAGAAGACTCTCGCATTCAAAGTTTCTCATTTCTTGTTCATTTGTAGATTTTTCATACGTTCTTATTCTTAGATTTTTTTTTATAAAATTCTTTCAATAAACGTAAAAGAAAAGTGCAATGATTAGAAATTCGGAAATCATGACGAACGGAACTTCCTACATTCAAAGATTTGGATCGAATGATGGAGGACAAGACGTAGGCCCACCATGACGATCCACAAGGCTCAATACAATGGCAAAATGAGCAACTTTGCCATCAAGGAGCACCACCACTATGGCAGCCACGAGGATTACTGTGGCAGTGGAGAGTGGGCCAGCTACATGGCAGTAAGCCCACGGTGAGCAAGGGGCAGTGAGGCAGCCACTAGCCTAGGTCTACGCCACTTTTCAGCAGCACAGGCCCAAGCCTCTTCTACTTGGCGCACGACCCAATTTGCAGCCCATGCTGCAAGACACCCATGCTGCACGACCCAAAAGGCGCAAGCTTTAAAGGCAGCCCAACTTGCTGCCACTTCAACAGTCGAGCCCATAAGCAAGCCCAGACCCAGACGCCAACAGCCGAAGACTGGCACGCCCATGCCCATGCCATGGAGCAGCGCTAGACCCACTCTGTTTTGCAAAGCCTGGCCCAGGCCCTCGACACACAGCAGTCGGCCCAAGTCGCGCCGAGGAGGAAGCAGGCTTAGCGCCCATGCGCACTGCACATGGGGCAGCCCACGTCATCGATCCGACCGGCTCTCGCGGCTCAATTCGAGATCCAACCCACTCATGTGATGTCCTAAGCAGCCCAAACCGGTCCAAGATCGGTTCAACCGTTCCGGCTCTAAATTTCTAGGTTGACGAAAGAACCGAGGGTATTTTTGTCGTATTTCACGACGGATTTGACATTTCCCAACTCAAATCTCACGCTCAGAGTCTACCACACTTCCACTACTAAAGGAGACACATTCCGTCCAAACTCTTCCAACCTAAATGGCGAACAACACTTGTCTCGACAAGTCATAAAGTTGATGAGCGCCCTTGCATAGCAAACAATCTTGGTGAATCAGCTCTTACAGCGCACCAAGATGCAACGTGCCCCAGACGAGGTGTCCCGAAGTAGGACAAGGGCAGACGAATAACCTCTCCAGCAGCTTCCAGGCAAGCAACCATTCAACCAGTCACGAACCGAGCGTTCTGGCAGTGTACGCTCCCGACTGGGCCCCCGAGATAGCATATATTCTCATCTTAGAGCGCGAATAAACGTTCAGTCTCGGTTAGGCCCACGGACGAGCATACATTCACGGTTGGGGCCACACTCCGATAATCAACACGAGCAACATTCCAGGTGAAGTGTTCATTCGCAGTTAGGCCCGCAAAGAGCATCATCCTCCTCACATCGGAGTAGGCAACACAACAGATGGAGAGAAGCAGTCACACAATTTGGCTCAAGTTAAACTGGCAGCCTGCAAGAAATTCGCTCGCCTGCTAGGAACGTAGCACATGCACCGCATCTATGACATAGACAAGTTGAACACATGGAAGAGTAGCCTAGACTAGCGGGTCACAACTGGGGGTAGCCGAGAACTCCGCTACCTCAACAAAGACACATTTAGGAAGAAGTAGGAAGACTCATAACCGAGCGATTGTGCGATTTCCAGCGCAATGAAGCTACTAATGAAGCGATCCAACAAGACAAGACCAACATAAGTAGGTCACCTTTTATTGACAAGATCGAGCAGACAGGACTATCCCACATAGATTGTTGGATACAAAGATTACTTATATTCCGACAACAGTAGCAGCTCAGCCTAATGGCACACCAGAGGCAGACGAATGCCAGAATGACACATCATCCCAACTACCAAGAACCGGGGGTAGGCCTTGTACTGAAGCAGCATATCACCAGTAGTCGAGCATCATGGACCTCGTGGTCCAATTCCTCTTGCTGCGCATAACCTGGCCCAAGCTAGCCCCAGCTCTGTTCTCACAGCCATGCCTACTTGCTTAATGGTTCCCGGCAGTCCACAATCTGTCACCATGGCTCCTAACTGTGCCGATCTTGTACCACGACTCCCAGCTTTGCCGATCTGGCCTTGTGGCTCCTAATTGCACTGACCAAGCCCATGGCACTCCAAACTTCAAAGCATTCAACGACGGAGTAGAAGACAAGGCTTTATTAGCAGCCCCTGCTAGAAAAAAAATTAACGGTGAAGAAGTTTGCAATCCATTCAAATTCTCAGCTGATCATCAACCAAGCCGCAGAAAGGCACACGACAAAACATCTAACGATGGTGCAATACTTGAAGAAAGTCTAGGAATAGCTCATCTCGCTTCCCACGAACACATTTACACGGGTTCCACAAGTAGTTCGAAGTCTCAAGCAGATCACCGAACAAGACCTCACATGCTGAGGATTATTTCAGTTGTTTAGCAGTCCAATTTTCCTTAGATGCGCTCACAACAACAACTTTCATGCTCTCCAGTGCGAGAGGGTAAACTAATTCCCTGACACCCATCTGGGTAAGCTCTCTAATGCAAAAGGATAAACTAATTGCTCTCTAGTGCAAGAGGTTAAACTAATTGCTCTCCAGTGCGAGAGAATAAACCAATTCCCCGACACCCATATGGGTAAGCTCTCCAGTGCGAGAGGGTAAACTAATTGTTGTCCAGTGCGAGATGGAAAACTAAATCCCCGACACCTATCTGGGTAAGCTTTCCAATGCCAGAAGGCCACATAGCTCAAAAGATCGAATGCTTAAAGACCAACTAAGCAGCAAATGGTCATGAGGCATCATCCACTTTGCACTCAACAGTTCGCTCATCCGACACTTCATTTTCAGCAGTTCCGATCTTGGTAGCTCTATCATTGACTGCTCCATCTACGGCAACTGAGAAATTAAACTCAAGCAGTTTCCTCATTTTTGGCAAGTAGCCCAGATGTGGCAGCCTAAACCGTTGCCTATGCCATGCCACTTCCTCGGCCCATGCCGAGCCAATCCTTGGCTTCAGTCAAGCCTAGCAGCACAAGCAATGGTCCCTGCCACACTTTCTCCTTGGCCCATGCCAAGCCGACTCCTGGCCCCTGCCAGCCGACGTGCCGCACCACCTCGACAGCTGCCCCGTGGCAGCATTACCCAAGAAGAAGACAAGGAGAATTAAGTTTTTCTTACATCGATGCGACGCGGAGAAGACAAAGAAATCAACGGAAGACGGTTCTTTGCACAGGCAAGCAAAGAAGAGTGCTAGGGAAGAGAGAATAAATATCCTCTAGTTTTCTCTCTTTCTTGTAAGGATAAATAATTGCCCTCCGAAGTTGTTTAATCGCCTACTTAAGGTAGGCTTAAATAGGTTTTGAATGCGATTTATTTCCCTTTCCTAGAAGAATCTAATTCCAAGTCCAAGTGAGAATCTGCATCAAAGTTAGAGATCTCTACATTTGCTGCACTTTCCTGTGAGCAGCCCAACAGGTGTGAGGGCATTTGTGGAGCCAAAAATAATCAAGAGAAATATGGTGGCGACACGTGGATTTTTGGGTAAAAAGACAAAATTACCCTTGAGGCACACCGGAACTCCCACGCGCAAGCAGCGGATAATCACGACTTAATGAAGGTCAAAAGTAATCAAAATAGGTATTTATTCAAAACCTATTTCATCCATCCTCATCAAAGCCCCCCCCCCCCCCCCCCCAACACACAAGGTAACCCTCAATTATTCATTCAAATTAGGATTAATTACCTAAATTAATTGATTAATTTCCTAATTGATTGCAAGATATTATGTTGACATAATATCTAGCAATTAGAGCCAAAAACCATCGTAAGTGGCCGGACCCCTTCTCTCCAAAGAGGGCTGGCCACACCCCTATATAAACACCCTCATTTCTGCAAAAACCTAAGTCCATTATTCTCCTAAAATTCTCTAAACACTTTCTCTCTCAAATTCTAACTTTGGCATCGAAGGTTCTTCGGCCAAAGCCCCTCCCATTCATCGTGGGTGCGTGAGGTTCTTGGTCTTGATCTTAGGTGTTAACTGTTTTGCAGGTGCATTTTCGTCCAAGAAGAATAAGACGGAAATTTGCATTCACAAAAAGCAAAAGCTCAAACAAAACTAACTGGGTCATACCAAGTAGATACTCATGAACAACTAATTGAACAAAGAAGAAGGATTATCAAAGTAAAATTTGCATTTGACAAAAAAAAAAAAATCAAAGTAAATTTTGCCTAAATTTAAATCAAGAATATAGTTTGCTAAAGAGCATTATTAGGGTAAAGTTATAATGGCAAACTACTACAAATAATTTTTAACGAGTACCTTCCTCATGGACTTGCTATTTAGCAAAGGACTTGCTTCTTTAATTCGAGTACTTTCCTCGAGGACAGACGTTTAATTTGTTTACCTAATAGTGGAGGCTCGATTATTTTTGTTACTATTATTTCAAGTTTCAACCTATACCACACACATTGCTCTCACATGTGCATGACGCAGGCTTTATGACTCCACGTATATATGCATGCACAGTTAACCGCAGTAGAAATTAAAATTCAAGAACCTTCTTGGGTTCGATCAATTAGGGTTTATACAGATTATAGGAGCTTCAAAGGAGGAGGTTGGGGTTTTCTCAACTACCTAGCTGCTGGTGCTAGTATATTGGTGGACCAACAAACATATCCCGGCCTATCTGCTTTTCAGTTTCCATGCATAAACAAAAAGAGGGTTCCTGGAGCAGCTAGAAATTATTCGGTGGGTAGGCTAAGCTAAAATTATTACTACGAAATCAAATTTTTAATCCTATGTTGCCTATATAAAGTTATATAATAGTAAAAACTTGAATGTAGTAATTTGAAGCAAGAGTTTTATGCTATGTTTTCTAGATTTCTAGCCTTCAAAGCTTTCAAGTGAATAAAATAAGGAATAATTTGTGGTATGAAAGTTTTAATTTATTACTATAAATATAATATTGGTTAAAGTGATGAGTTTATTTAATATCTCTTAGCTCTTATTATTCTTAAAAACAGCCTTACTAATAAAAAAATTCATTTTTTAAGTGAAATATGACAATTAAAAATCATAAACTAACCCAAAAATTAATATTTTTAAACTTGAAGAACCATACTCTCCATATGCTATAGCCTAGGGGAGCTTTGTACTTGGCTCCGCCTTTTCCTGGGTTCGATCGATTAGGGTTTATACATATAGGAGGCCTCGTTTGGCAGCTCGGACTGTACTGACTATTTGAGTCGGATAGGATAAATAGCCACCGGACAGTACTAACTAAATTAGTCGGGCGTTTGGTGCAGTATCGGACTAACGACCGTATTATTTATACTGCGTTTGGTACTATACCGAATAAGAAGAATTCAAAGTATTATTACTTTTTTAAGATAAAAATAGATGATTAATGAAAACAAGGGGAATTTTTTTATTTTTTTATTTTTTTTTACACTTAATAAAATTCACAACCACCTAATGGATCAAAGTAAAAAAAAATCAAAATCTTCTTTTATTTAGGGGTGTGATATCCACACACTCCTTTTTACTTCTCACACACCCTTCTAATTTTTGGTCGTCGGATCGAATGAAATGAAGAAGATCTAACGGATAAAAATTAAAAAGGGTGTGTGAGAAGTAAAAAGGGGTGTGTGGATAGCACACCCCTTTATTTAAATCAAGTTACTTAAAATACAATTAAAAAAAAAAAAAAAACTCTTCAGTCTTCCCCAAATCTCTTCGCCTCACTGTCCCCTAACAACCTCAGTCTCTATCTCCTTACAATTCTTGGCCTAGAGAGGCATTGAAATGCACCGTCAAGCAGATCTTCTCCCTCTGTACATTTGAAACTAATCCAAAAAATACCCCGAAACTAAGGAATCACAATCAGAAAACAAAAAAAGGGAAACATGCAAAATCGTAAAACCCAGATGAAATCCTTCCGAATTTTCGAATCTTGTCATTGATTCCAAGTCAAGGTTCTAAAACCCAAATGAAATCTTTCTGAATTTGTGCGGTGGTGGTGCGATTGGTCTCTCTGTGGGTGTTTGAATTAAACAACAAAAATGGCAACTGGGAGAACAGAGTTGGGGAGATCAGCGTCGGCCGAGGAGGACGGAGTCGATGAGAGGAGACCGGGAGAACAGAGCTGGCCAGGGGAGATGGCAAGAACATAGCCAGCCAAAGGAGACGGGGAGAATGTAGTCGGCGAGGGAAGCGAGAGAGATAGCCCAGTTCATGCGAGAGAGAAAGGACCCGACTAAATTATACACTCCTTTTGGATGGGTTTATTAAGAGGGCGTACACCGTATAAAATAAGAGCATCGGATTAAATTAGTCCGGTCCAATTTAATACGAGAGCGCGCCAAACACCCGGCTCCGTATTAATAATCCTATCCGGTGCTATATACGACGTACCAAACGAGGCCTTAAAGGAGGAGGTTGGGATTTTCTCAACTACCTAGCTGCTGGTGCTAGGGAGGATGCTCTGCATTTCCTGAAATTAATTTGGTAGCTATATGATATATATGAAGCAGCAGCCCCTTAGGTTTAGGGAGGAAGCTCTGCATTTCCTTTCCCAACATGTCATAAAACCAATGCCCAGTTTTTTGGCCACGACATCAGACCAACCACTCTGCCTGTCATAAATTTCCAACATACATATGGTGAAAAACATTATTATCTTCGGATATATTTTATGGTGCTCCAGAGTATTTTTTGAGATATTTAATCCTTAGATCTTGATTATTTGTTATATATATATTAAAAAAATCCCTATTATCTTCTCTTTTCCCCTCTTTTTCATTTCTGATATACAGTCTTGTAAGATCTATTTCATATCGTATTTCAATGAGCGGAACTATCTAATTTTTAGTTGCAGGTCTTTCCTCAAAAATCATACAAGAAATATATTTTTTTGTTGGGTAAACGTAAAATGCTGCATGCAAGATGGAGATGGGTAAAGATCATGTTGCTGCTATGGTTCTGCAACAGTGCGCTTTGAAGTGCGAAGAGAAGTTGTTGGAGGGTGAAAGCAACTTTATGGTTTTTGATTTTGAGTGTTCGGTCAATCTCAGCAATTTCTCAGGACTCTCGGTTAGGATTAAATGCAACTAGCTATAACTGCATGTTGCAGACTAGCTCGACCCAACTCTCTGGTGTCCAATTGTTATGACTGGCTTTAGACTGTGATGTCTTTATACTGTTGTAACAAACAGTAAAACAAAAATGAATTCAAAATTTATATATCAATTTCCATATCATTTAAATATTGGTTTAGTCAGGAATAAAAAGCAAATGCTTTAAACCCTAGTTCAAGAATATTAGAATGCGAATCAGTTTATTTTAAGCTTTTGTACTAAGCTTGTTATCCCTCTAGGTCATATATATTCCGACTATTCTTTTTTTAAGAAGAAATTCTTAAGTCCGGACGTCTAGACACATCCTAAATTGTGAGCATTTTTGTTTTGTTTTTTGCGGCGAAACAACAGTGGTTTTATTAGCATTTTAAGAAAAAGTACAAACTTCAAACAGGGCATCTTGGATAAAATCCAAAGTATCCTCAAACAAAAATGACTCTAAGACAAAAAAAATAAGGCCAACTTGGCCAATCTAACACATCCAGCACTCCAAAGCCAAAATAACTTCAATCCCATCAACTAGAAATTCAATCACTTTATAATCCGCCTTGTGGGAGACTCTCCACACAAAATCGCCAACAAAACCAATAAGGGTACACTCTTCGTACAAGCAACGCCGACTCCAAAGAGGGACTACAAAAAAAACAAATAGTGACCGCTATGATAGAGACTTTGAACACAAAACTACCAACCAAGTTACTGGTTGCATAAGGATGAAATGCACCAACGTCACCATGAGACATGAACAATAAACACAAGCCCAAAGGAGAAATCTAACATGAACAAAAGCCGCACTATAATCTACAAAACCCATTTCAGAAAAATTCAGCCCCATTTCTTGCCAAACCCACACTACCCAGAAAAAAAACAAAAAAAACAAAAAAACAAAAACCAACCTAAAAAAGAGGATTTTGAGAGAATGATTGGATTGAAAAGGGACAAAAAATAAGTGATCGATAACTCAAATCTAAACAAGTTTAGACACAAACTTAATCACCACAAAGAGACTATTATTGGCCACAATAAATAAAAAAATGAAAAAAGGGAGCGGAGCAGAGCGGAGGAGGAGTAGAAGTGTTTCTCCTTCCTCCTCCCCTTACCGCAACTTTTGCTCTAAATTTTCTATGGAGGCTTAAAAAATGAGAAATTTTACCAAATAGTAAAATAGATGGATTGGCAAAATATCTTTAAGCTCTTATGCTAAAATAGTAAAATTTATCCTTTACTTCGAATACTCTCAAAACTTAATATTTGTTCTTCTTTTAAATACACCAATATCCTACTCTTTAAAAAGAAAATTTTATGTAGCGGATCTTTCACCCTCAAAGTCAAAAGACAATAGTAAAATGGTATGTCTCCCATCTCAAAGTATGATAGTTGGATTGTTAATCAAAAGGTCAAAAGGCCTCTTAGTATTAGGTCTAGTAGTATTCATTTTCACTAGTAAGTGAAAGGTTTTAGCTCCTCACCCCTAGTGTAAATAATATAGTCTTTTAAAAAAAAAGTAAAAAGGTACATGGTCAACAAATTATGATTGTATGTATACTTAACACTACTAATATAAAATGTTTAATTAGGATTAGCTTCTCTTTTGCAAAAGCAAATGAAAACGTGGTGTGTCCTTATCCAAGAGGCATTACAATTTGCAGTTATACACAATGTTTAAAAGCTGAAAGAAAATAGAAAACTGAAAATTATTCCAATATTTAGTTGTTCTTATTTTTAAAATTCCATGCCTTTGTCCCATTAATCATGATATCTTCTTTGTTCCCCCGTCTTTACTATAGAAAACTCAGACATCATCATACCAATAACTTTAATTTATGTTTTCTATTAAAGGAATTTTCTTTTTGCTTTGGAACATCTATGTTCTTATCTTCATCATTCATTCATTTCTTAGAACTCGTCTACTTATCGGTAATAAAAACAAAAAAAAAGGAATGATTTCTCTTGCATTTACTTGCATGCAATCCGCAATAAAATCATCTAAAAATTCATAATGGAATAACTCAATTTAAGGAAGTTAATTAACTAGGGGAGTTGTTAATCAAATTCCCTTTCCTCACTTTTTCTCATTCCAAAGTTATCTATTCTTTGTTTCCCTATTTTCGATTAGAGTATCCCAAATGAGATGTTAAAATGTCCAAATAAGCACTATAGTAAAAAAAGGCAGTAGCAATGTTTTCCAACTGAAAAGCCAAATCTGATGTGGCATGACATGGATTGGCAGCCTCACCCTTGTTGCCAAAATTGACAACAACCTCAAAAAACTTTTAATTGATTATTAAACGCATTTTATTAAAAAAAAATTTATTAAAAAAATTTAATGTAATAAAATAATAATCGACACCCTACCTTACTATGACCCAAAAAAGAAGGGCCAGGGATCTGCTGTCCCCAAACTTGTGTCTCTATCCGTGTCTCTTTATATTTTTTTGACAAGTGTCCTTTAGTTTAACTCCAAATTCACATTGTCAAAGTTTCAAGATTAAATAAATTAAAACTAAAAGTAAAAGAAAATAAAACCAATAGTCACTCAAACTCCCCACCAACACCAATCCGACCGCCACACCCTCCCCAACACATAGTAATCTGTTATCGGAACACCCTTCATCGCCGGCGAAACCTCCATTTATCTCTCTCCTCGCCATTGTTTTCTCTCTTCAGATGGTCATGATAGAAAGAGTCTGTCTCCCAGTTTGAGTTCCATTCTTTTTCTCCCTCCACTTCCTCCAAAAATGGAGACCCAACCCACTTCCTGCAAATTGGAGCACCACTGCCATCGCCATTTTCATTACTGCTGCAAATCTGGAGCCCCAACCCTTATGGCCGCTCCCCCCCTCCTTTGCCGACATCTCCCCTCGCCCAAACTACATCCCAATCCGAGCTCCCCCCATCAACCTCCCTCCAAACCCTAACTCCCAACATGCCATCATCGTTGCCCCTGTCCCCCGACCCCTATCTGCCCCCAAATCTCCCGTCCCTTACGCTTCCAATCCCTTTTGGTTTTATTTTCTTTAATTTTTAATTTTAATTTATTTATTCTAATGAAATTTTGACAATGTTAACTTGGAGTTAAACTAAAGGACACTTGTCAAAAAATTGTAAAAGAGACACGAATGGAGACACAAGTTTGGGGACAGCAGATCCCTGGCCAAAAAGAAGGGCCCAACTGAGCGTGTGATCGGATTTTGAAGTTCCAATTTTGAGCCAATTATTTAAGTTGGCGAGCTCAATAACAAGCCCATGGGCTCACCCATTCAGCCTTTAAATTGTTGGGCCAATAGGCATTTGGTCCAGAGATGTTGTCAGACTCAGCCCACAAACAATCCTTTGTCTGCGAAATCGATTCCTTCCTTCTGAGTCCAGGATCAAACGCTTCGAGCTTTGGAAAAGAGACGAGGGAAACAGACATGGCGGCTAACTGCGCGAGGCGAACCCTACAATTCTCTTCAGCTTCTGCAAAAACCCTTCTCTCCCGTCCACCGTCTTCACCTTTCGCCTCCAAAGCTTCCAAGCTAACCGAACTCACTTCCCTCAAGCCCGCTTCTGCTCCTCGACTCGCTGCCCAGAAGCTCAAGTTCTCAAGGTTCGATTTTTATTTTTGGAACTTTGATTTTTTACGTATGTTAGCAATTGATTGAAAAAATGCAATGGAAAACTGAATTTTGGGTCTTTTGGGGATCCGGGTTTTTTAATTTTTTTAGTTTTGGTTGTATGATTAGTGTTTTTTGTTCTTCATTTTACTGAAATTTTGAGCATTATTAGGAAAACAGATGAGTTTGTTACTAAATTTAGTGTGATTTGAACAAAACATCGTTTGTTTTCAATTCATGAACTTCTAGTTGTTGTGGGTATTAAAACATGTGTGTTGGGAGGCTTTAAAGAGTTTGTGTTTTTCAATTTTAGGCTTCCGGTGGAGTTGGGCGGTGCGCAGTCGTTGATCCCGTTGCACAGTGCTACCGCTTCTGCCTTGTTGACGTCGCTCCTGTCTTTGCACAACACCAGCTGGGGGTGCCTATCAGAAGGTATTGTTCGGAATTTACGTTTGTTTTCATACAGTGGATTATGTACGTGTGATATGTTTTTTGGATGTCGTTACATATTATCATTTATCAATTCCGAGAATCCAGCATGCCTCTCTTCGATAATCCTGTTGGTAAGAGTTGTACTCTCTGAAAATGAATAAGCATTTTATGTTGGAACATCGTGATTGGGAGTTTTGATTCATTGTCAAGCTAAAATGCTGTTACCAACTTACCATGCCATGAACGGAACTGTATTTTTACTGCAGAAGAGGGTGTGAGTTATGAAATTTGTCTTATTACCTGTCTTTCAAGTGAGTTGAGATGGACCTGCGTGTTATTGATGTTTGATGCTGCACCTAGTTTTAAGGGGTTGCATTCTGCTTGCAAATTATACGTCTCATCATGCTTTTAATATTGGTCGGGTGGACTTGTACTTTAGCAAGATCTCTTATCGCTGAGCGCAATATCTGCCTATCAATTTGCTGCAAAACTACTAAATATGACCTCATTGTTTACTCTGTTGTTTATTTTTCCACAGGAACGTTAACCAGAGCATCAATATAGTAACTTAAGTTATAGCATTTCTTATATTCGATACAGATGGCTAAGTTGCATAGTGGGTCAGAATTTTTAGATCTCTGTAAATCTTCCCTAGGAGAGGGAAAATAATGCTCTAGAGCATTGAGCTCAGCAGCATGTATTATGTTAAAAATTGCTGGAGCAAAATAAGGAGCTAAGAATGCATTGTTCTTAGTATTCTTCATACATATTCTTGTGACACGGGGACGGAAGGGAGACAAATATCTCGACTCTGGAATTTGTTCTATTATGTATAGGCAGAATGACATGCCAATTGTTTAATATACATCGTTTTGCTGCTCTTGTGGTTTTTGAATGTCGTCCATGAAAACTCCTTGGAACTTTACTTTCCTAGACATCCTTACATTAGATGCTTGGAATCTACTTCCTCATCTGGATGATGGGGGTTGGTTTTACCTGTACTTATCGACGAATCTTTATGTGATTGATTGAGCACACAACCAGAAAGTGTGAAAAAACAAGAAAATACAAGGGTGAGTAAAAAAAAGGTTTACTTCGATGCTGTTGTTAATTGATAATACGTACCAAGTTAATTAAGGGTTCTGTTCATATGGCAACTCATCTTTTAATTTGGTAACTCTGGTCACTTTCCCGTATTTCCCGTTAATAATGGTTTCTTTGCTGATGGGTGTTTGCTTTCAGAGAGTGTTGTCTGTAACCATGTCAAATAATACTCTCACTGAGGCTTGCTTATCAGATCTGACAGATCATGATTCTATGTCCTCTAGGTTCCCTTCATTTTCTCACCTTGTATATTTTCATCAATCGCAGGTTTCGCTACTCCACTATAGCATGGCCCGAGCTGTTTCTAGGTACACACGGGAGATCATGATACCGGAGTTTGTTTCTTTACAGGTTTCTGTTTGCAATTGAACTTTAATGTAACCTTGAAAAGTAGATTATCGTTTCATTCTTTCTCAATGTTTTTCAGACTCTAGTTACGATGACCTGACATTCTGCACGTCCTCGTTCGAAATTTTGAAGACGAGAGATCGGGATATCTTGTTACAACTCTGCGACTAGCTTACTGTTGTTTTTGAAACAATTGGTAAATCGGCTGTTATGCTTATTGGTTTTATTGGCAATAAAGTTTGCAATACATTATTGTATCATGACAAACAAAATCTCTGAACTTTCCTACATGGTCGATTTCCTTAGAGCTCGTTTGATAGCCATTTCGTTGTTAGATTTCAGTTTTCATATTTTGTAGCGGGAAAGTATTGCAAACTTTGTAGTATTAACTTTACAATGTGGTAGAAACACGTACCGGTGCACAAAGTGTTGTAATACAAGTGGTTGGATATTTGAAAAACAATTTCAACCATTGGTATTATAATATTGGATTGTGTTCTCCACACGTTGAAAAATTCTCCCCATCTAGGTAGTCTAGGTGTAACTTAAATTTTTCATATACATAAAATTTTCTCGTACTGCTGAGGTTCTTTAAAAAACTTCTTGTAGAAAATCAATTGTGAGAAACTTTTTACTGAAGTATGAGATCTCTTATGTATTTGAGTCTCGTCCGAGGACATTCAGTGTAAGAGTTGCACTAGTCAGACAATCTTACTAAATATCTTCTCTTCTCAAACATTTTTAGTCACATTTTATACCCATTTAGTAATAACTCTCTTGTCCTTACCATTTTTTAAATATATTATATAAAAATTCAAATCAAATCCAAACAAAAATCAAATTAATAAATAAACAACTTTCCCCGACCCCTTTTTGGGATCTAGGTAAATTTAAATTTAATGAAAGGAGAAAGTCGTGATATTTTTCATTTTTGGCGGTGTCAAATATAATTTTATCATTTATTGATCGACTCTTTTTTCACCAATAATTCAAAAACATTACGTGACGCACCAGCAAAATCTGACCGTTGCCTCAACGTTCGAAAATTTCTGAATTTTAAAAAAGTAACCTTTTGGCACACATAGCTCCCGTTGCTAACGGTCCACTTAAACCTCACCTACTTCTTACCCTCAAACCCTTGAGAACTAAGAACTATCTTCAACTCCACAAAATCGAAAATCGCCACCTGGGTTTTCAATTTCCGACCACGATCGTCATCTTCCCCATTCTCCAACCTCGAAAAGGCGAAAAATGGCAGCTTTGGCACCGGGAATTCTACTGAAGCTCATGGACGGAATGAACACAGGGGTCAAGCCCACTGGCGAGCACCGGAGCGCGCTTCTGCAGGTCACTGACATCGTGCCGGTGGACCTTGACGAGAAGAGTCTCTGGCCCACACAGGGCTTCTACATAAAAGTCTCCGATTCTTCCCACTCAATCTACGTCAGCCTCCCCGCCGAACACAACGACTTTGTTCTCAGTAACAAAATGCAGCTGGGTCAGTTTATATATGTCGACAGATTGGAGCCCGGGTCGCCAGTGCCGGTGGTGAAGGGAGCCAAACCGCTCCCTGGCCGGCATCCTCTGATGGGTACACCGGAACCTCTAATGGGGTTGAGGGAGAAGGGAGAGAGGATTGAGCAAATGTCGAATTCAAAGCCTAATAGAAGGGGCTCTTGGGGAACAGGGCGTAATGGAGCTGATGGGGTTTCGTCTCCCATGGTGTTAAAGCCGGTTCCTTTGGATTTCGACCAGTGCACTCCGGTTAAAGAGAGTGGTGGAAGAAACGGGTCGATGTCTCCGATGATTAGGGGGAGAGTGGGAAGAGATGGAGGGTTGAATTCAGGCGTTCGGTCTTCGTTCGGTGGTGGACTTTTGGCTAAGATGACGGATTCGAAGGGAGGCGAAAGCCCTGCATTGCGAAAAAGCTGTGTCATGCCGTCCATGTCGAAATTTCCTAGGAGTAGAAGTGTGTCTGATCGAGAGCCAAGGATCCCAATTAGTCCCTTCAACTCAGCTGTAGGTACATTGCTCCTCTTTAGTAGTATTGTCTGAGCTGCACCAATTGATTTTTCTACTAATTAGAATTTTTGTTTGTTGAAGAATGTTTGATTTTGTTTGTTGAAGACTGTTGGATTTTTGTTTGTTCAAGTATGTTGGATTTGGTGTGCTGAGAATGTGAATTCTTGTTTTATTGTAGGAAAAAAAGACGAGCTCAACTCCACCACCGCGAAATGCAAGAGTGGGAACTTCACTCAGTGTGGCTGGAGATGCTGCACAGAAATCCTCCAACTCTAAGGACATGAACACGAACTCTCAGCAGCAGCCTCAGCCTGGTAACTTGTGCAACGAAAACAGCATTAGCCTCTGCCTCCCCATGAATTTACCAGGAAGGCTCAGCTTGCTCAGCAAAGTAAGCACTTTCATCTCCAAGTGTTCCTTCTAGTTTATGACCGAAACCAAATTTTTTCGGGTTTTGAGATGAGATTATGTTTATGCAGGAAGCTGTGCAGCATAGAGAGACTGCTCAGAAGATTGCCCTTAATGCACTCAGAGAGGCTTCAGCAACCGATAACCTAGTTCGATCTCTCAAGTAAAGCGAATACCCTCCTTTTTCTTATGGTAGTGCAAAATTTAACTTTGAGATATTTGTTTGCTAAGATACCAATGCTTGCTTTTGCAGGGTGTTGTCAAACTTAAGCAGAACAGCTAAAGCGGATGCCCCATCAGCCTGCTTTGATAAATTCCTCGAATTCCATCACCAAATCGTCCAATCAGTTAACGATATGGTATCGATTCAAGCAGCTACTTCAGCTTCTGAAATGACGCAGACTACTCCAAAAGTTAAGCAGCAGAAAGATAAAGATCAAGATGATGAAGACTCTTCCGTCTTGCACGAAATTGTTCAAAACTCCGTGAACTCAAAATTGAACCTATCGAAAAGAAGGTGCGCTTTGTACAAATCAGTTGCAGCCGTTCCTGAAAGAAGCGAGCAGAAAACGACAACGTTTGAGAAGCTCCTGAGAAGCTCTACTCATCAAAAGCCGAAAGCACCATCCACTCCGCTTGGAAAGCTGAGCCTCGAAACCATTGGTGAGAACGACGAAAACAAGAAACCGGCTTGTGCTAGTTTAAGCAGCTTAAGCAACACAATCAGGTTGAGTAAGCAGATTGAAACAGAAGCTGGGAACTGGTTTATGGAGTTTATAGAGAAGGCATTGGAGACGGGGATGAAGAAATCAAAAGGCACGACGACGGATAAAGATATCCGAAAAGTGCCTCAATCTCTCATTCTTAGATTGATTAATTGGGTGGAAGTAGAACAGTGTGACAGCAGCAAGCGGCCTGTGCATCCGAAAGCAGCGCAGTTGGCTCGAAGGTTGAGGATCAAAGTGAAGAATCCTTGAAGTGTTGGCCTTGGTTGCGTTTGTGTTTGTATTAGTAGTACCATTATTTGTTGAATTGAATCTCTTATTTCCATATGTTGACTGGCATGTACTCAAGTGGTTAGTAGAGGGTGTAGTGTATTTTACTTGTGGAAGAATACACGTGAATAAAGTTGTGGGGGGATTCCTATTCCCTCGTCAATTTGGCATCAACGTTAAGGTCATCCCAGTAAGAATACACGTGAACGACATGTGCATCTCCGCATTTGGACAATGCATATGTATCCCGCTTCTTAAGAATAACGCACTTTTATCTAAACCGTTCAATTATTTAATATTCATTTGAAGATCAACATAGAAAAAAAAAATCGTTTGAATCACAAATCATTTATGCATTCTGTTGGGAGGAGTTAGATTTATTGAGCAGCAAGTGTATATTTAGTAGAATATTTAAGCCGAAAAATAGAAAAATAAATGAACAATATAGAGATGTTAAAATGTATATTTAGTGTATATTTTTTAATTTTTTCTTTTTTAAATTCGAGATGTTAAAATCACCTGTAAGTGAGGCTTAAACAAAATTTAGTAAAATTTAGTTTTGTTAAATAGTTTTTCACTCTTTTTTGGTTGACAAAGAGAGTAGTTTGGATTTAACCACTTAGTACTACGGTCTAGTGAGGGATCTTAGCTTCGATTCTCGGTAAATTTGAACCACATTATTGCTAACTCATTGTGAGGCTAAAGTCACCATCTCCATCTAGCGTAGATAATATCGATTCTTCAAAAAAGAAGAAGTTAAATATCTTTAAATTTAGGTTTTGAACTGTTGATTACAAATGTTTAAATATGAATTATAATAGATTTTACACAGAAAAATATATTTTAAAGAATATAAATATGATAATTTGTTCCTTCTTCTTCTTCTTCAAAAAAAAAAAAAAGAAGATAATTTGTTGTAATAGTAAAAGAAAAATGTATAAAAATAATTCAAATCCTTGCAAGAGCCAGAAAGTCAAGCGTGACTGGTATTTGGAAGCGGTTTTACGGTTTATCGAAAACCCTGGAAAATCCCGAATTATTCCAAAACCTGAACCCTGCCAAGGATCCTCCTGTGCCCGCCCTAGCCTCTGCCCTTTGCCTTCTCCAAGGCGCCGCCGGTGAGTAACCTTCTCGATCCCAATCTTATATTTTATTTCCCATCCAATCCCTCATCCGATTTCGTTTCAGGTTCCTCTATGTTTCGAATTCCAAGTATAAAGTCTCAAATTTTCTACACAGGGACCAAATTTAGGGGGTCGTCTTTGTTTCTATGAATGGATCTTCTCCGAGCATACTCTGATCAAAACGACGACGAATCGAACGAGCCTGAGGAGCAGAACCAAAACCCTAAATCCGCACCGTCGTCCCCAGACGCGTCGCCGCCTCGCCTCCTCCCCGCCAAGTCCGCCGCGCCCAATGTCGACGACACTATGCTGGCCCTGACGGTAGCCGGGGCCAACCGGTCTTCCACCCGCCCCATCGACCCGACCCAACACATCGTCGGCTTCAACCCCACCTACGAGCAGCTATGGGCACCAATCTACGGCCCGTCTCACCCTTACGCCAAGGACGGCATAGCCCAGGGGATGCGCAACCACAAGCTCGGCTTCGTCGAGGACGCCTCCATTGAGCCCTTCGTGTTCGACGAGCAGTACAACACTTTTCACAAGTATGGGTATGCTGCTGACCCTTCGGCATCTGCTGGGTACAATTATGTAGGTGATTTCGAGGCCTTGCACAAGAATGACGCCGTTTCTGTGTATAACATTCCCCAGCACGAGCAGAAGAAGCGGAAGATTGAAAAGAGAAAGGAATTGGAGGAGAATGAGGGTGGGGATGAGGATATGGACCCGGAGGAGGTCCAGAACCCGGCTAGTGACGTGTGGTTGATGAAAAATAAGAAGAGTCCGTGGGCGGGAAAGAAGGAGGGTCTGCCGACGGAGCTGACTGAGGAGCAGAAGAAGTATGCCGAGGAGTATGCGAAGAAGAAAGGCGAGGAGAAAGGCGCTGGCGATAAGGGCGAGGCTGTGGCTGAGAAGACTACGTTTCATGGAAAAGAAGAGAGGGATTATCAGGGTAGGTCATGGATTGCGCCGCCGAGAGATGCTAAGGCATCTAATGATCACTGTTATATTCCGAAGAGGTTGGTGCACACTTGGAGCGGGCACACAAAGGGTGTGTCTGCTATTAGGTTCTTCCCTAAGTACGGGCATTTGATTCTGTCTGCCGGGATGGATACCAAGGTCAAGATTTGGGATGTTTTCAATACCGGTAAGTGTATGAGAACTTACATGGGTCACTCGAAGGCAGTTCGGGATATTTGTTTTTCTAATGATGGGAGTAGGTTCTTAACTGCTAGTTATGATAAGAATATCAAGTACTGGGATACAGAAACCGGGCAGGTGATATCTACATTCTCGACTGGGAAGGTTCCTTATGTGGTTAAGTTGAACCCGGATGAGGATAAGCAAAATGTGTTGTTGGCTGGTATGAGTGATAAGAAAATTGTTCAGTGGGATATGAATGAGGGAAAGATCAATCAAGAGTATGATCAGCATTTGGGTGCTGTGAATACGATTACATTTGTGGATAATAACCGTAGGTTTGTTACTTCCAGTGATGACAAGTCACTTCGCGTATGGGAGTTTGGGATCCCTGTGGTTATTAAGTATATTAGTGAGCCTCACATGCATTCCATGCCATCAATTTCGCTGCACCCCAATTCCAATTGGCTTGCGGCACAGAGTATGGACAATCAGATTCTGATTTATAGCACTAGGGAGAAGTTTCAGCTCAATAAGAAGAAGAGGTTTGCCGGGCATGTTGTTGCCGGGTATGCTTGCCAAGTCAATTTCTCGCCAGATGGACGGTTTGTTATGTCAGGTGATGGTGAAGGTCGATGCTGGTTTTGGGATTGGAAGACATGCAAAGTCTTCAGAACTCTCAAATGTCATGAAGGGGTATGCATTGGGGCAGCATGGCATCCCTTGGAGCAAAGTAAAGTTGCAACATGTGGCTGGGATGGCTTAATCAAGTATTGGTAAGTAAAGTTTCATTTCTGTAACACTTTTAATTCGCTTTATATTCATTCGTATGTGCAATATTTGGTTTTCTGATTTACCTGTCTAAGCAGTTTCAACATTTGATGCCAAAGGTTATGTGCCTATCGTATCTGCTAAAAACTAAAAAGTTAAAAACTCATGCCAATTTTAGATGCGCGACAACTGATATAGCCAAGTATGGTTTATTGATGTAGTACTATGCTCTGAACATAAAGGTGTATTTAGTAAAAATTTAGGATACCAAACTTGACCTTTTTTCACATCCAACCTCCATGTTTGGGACTAGAAATGTAGGATACTAGACTTCAGATATTTTGTGTTTCTTCCTCTCCAGAAGAAACTTTCTTTCCTCCATCCATCTCATGGATATAGGTTGAGCAGGGTTTGAAACTATTTTCTTATAGGGCAGGAATGGGAAGCAATAATTTGCCTCTCTTAGGATAGTTTTATGTAAGGAGTTTTTATTTATTTATTTTCATTTCCACTATGAGTTTGCGGGGATGGGAGGAATTTCGGCCCACCAGTCTTGAACTGTTAGAGGGAAAGCGTACACTCTCCCTTCTTCCTCACCCATCCATCTTTGACCTAACCTTATGTAGGAGGAAAGAAGTCCATAACTTTTCTTTTCAAGGAACTTGTACAATAAATATATCTTTCCATTTGTTAATGGTACCAGTTGTCTTTTACCTGTCAACGCTTAAGTCTCCATACATAGTCAATAATTTTTTTAACAGCCTTGTCCGATTAGAACCAGCATGATAATGATTGGAAGACAAGTTTCGCATCTTTTCTCTCTTTCCTTCCTGGTCGTGCTTCAATGTCTTGGGGTCAAATTCATTAGTTCTCTGTCTGCGCCTGTGCTGTGTCTTTGATTTAATGTCTTCACTTTATCTTATCAAACCTAAATGGATAAATGCTACTGCGGTGGAAGAAGTATCTTTTTATCGTGCGATATATTACTTAAAACAAGTTAATAATGGTAGGTTTCATCTTCCGATGGATCCTTTGGTTTCACGTATTGAGCTATATATTATATGGGGGATAGTTTTAACGAAAACCAAGTGCGTCAATTGTTTTCATATTTCATTGAGAAATGTTGCAGTTGCTTTACATGCATGTGCACACTTGCATTCTCCTTTTAGTATATGCGTGTCTGATTAATC
This sequence comes from Heteromeles arbutifolia, assembly GCA_024362995.1. Lineage (NCBI taxonomy): Eukaryota > Viridiplantae > Streptophyta > Magnoliopsida > Rosales > Rosaceae > Heteromeles > Heteromeles arbutifolia. The sequence goes on from JANCRC010000006.1 coordinate 32,045,184, forward strand.
ATTTTGTCTGGTTTGCAGGGACTAGCCGCATTTCAGTTCAGTTTGGATAAGCGGGGCTATAACTTTGATTTACCCGTTTCTGTTCCACACGGGTGTAGCGCCATCATCATTGGATGTACCCATCTTGGTGATTGCCGGGCATAAGGATACTTATAAGATTGCAGGATGAACCCTCCTTCTATCTTTGTCTTACTACAATCAACTGCAATCACCGGTATCATCTGGTTACGCTGGATATGTACTTGTAATACAATTTTTTCCTTTTGACGTTCTGTTCTTGTAGTTTTGAAGACTCTGAGAAGTTTTACAGGAGTAATGTCTTTTGCAAATGTCTCATTAATACTTGTAGTTTTTTAAGACTTCGAGAAGTTCACGGCTAATTAATCTTGTATCCAAAAACTGCACCTTCACCACATGGCACAATTCATGTTGGACATGAAAGCTTTTGTGGTAGTGAAGGACACTCCTTCTAAACACGATTTTGTATCTCTTTTTATCACTCGACATTGGGGGAGTGCATATTCAAACATATGACCTCGGGTGCATATGATGTGAACGGTGTTAACCGTTTGAGCAACATGACCTTGAACAATGTGCGCGGTTTTATTGAAACGTTTAATGGGTTTGGAGTGATTGAAATATTCGACTTTGCTCAACATTTTTATCAAATATTCTTCAATGTGGGACATTGTAGAATAATAGCGAGATGTGAACGATCAGTTGCTAACTAGTTATTCACATCTTGCAACTATTTCCGTGGGCAAACGGGCTCCTCGATCTGAGGAGCGTTTTTGCGGATCAGCACGGGACAAGGCGGATCCAAATTGTAAACTCAAAACGGGTAAATCTTTGTGAATCTTGTGATATAAACAACTCTTCCTTGGCACTGCAGAAGTCCCGAGAATTGAACACAAGTGAAATATTCAATTGTTTTGGAGCACAAATTTGCCTACACAAATTAGTCCTCAAAACGGTGTCATTTTAAGTCTAATTTAAAGGTTTTGCATCCCGGGAACCTACTGGTTTACCGCTATCGTCCCGCGAGAGATGGGCTGTATGTGGTTGAGACGAATCCTGCTCAGACCAACCTCTCTCCCGCCGCAGAAGCCTCCCATGGCCGCCTTGTTAACCCCTGCCACACTCCAAAACCCCATCTCCTCTCCCTTTCTGAAACCCTCGCCGCCATCTCTCACTCCTCTTGCCTCCTCCCACCGCCGCCTTCTCTCAACAGCCGCGTCCTGTTCTCCTCCACCTCTTCTCGTCACCGTTGACGAAACTTCCTTCGATTCCGGTGAGCACAACTTTGTTTCTTCGAGCAGGTTCTTTAATTTCGAATTTTCTGTTCTGGGTTCATCTTCTTCTTAGCTCTGATTTCGTCTGCCCTCTGGTCAGCAGGAGGTGAAAGGAGTGGGACTACGAACCGGAGCTCGAAAGTGCTTCTCAAGGGCATGCGATACGATGAACTTGAAGTAATTCTTTCTCATCTCACTGTTTATTGCCTATGTCACTTATGAATATTGCTCCCAAGTTTGAATCCCGCTCTCCGTAGATTAGATTAGTTTAGAATATCGTCTTGTCGAAAATGTGTTGCTTATGATTTGTAATGCATTGACAGAAATGGGTTCAGTCACATGGGTACAGGCCTGGCCAGGCTCTAATGCTATGGAAACGTATATACGGGAATGGTATTTGGGCGCATCACATTGATCAATTAGAAGGTTTTTCCTCCTACTTTTCCTTATCCTGTTAACCCAATTCCACTTGTTTGTGCTTTATTCAGTTTCCTCGTGAATCTTGATGTAATTTGATTTCCGGTCAATGAATTTTGCTCGCCATCTTTAATGTGTAGGCTTGAACAAAGATTTTAAGAGGATGTTGAGTGAGAGTGCTGAGTTCAAGGCATTGGCTTTGAAACAAGTTATTACCGCGGCTGATGGAACCAGAAAGGTACATGGATTCATTTCCTTATGTCCCCTGTATTGCTTAAATATCATCATACGTGGTCTTACTCTACTCGGTTAAAACTTAAAACTGCTTTTGGGAATATCATATATGGCTTTAGAAAGTTACTAGCACTTCTTAGAGAACCTTCTCATTGATTATGAAACTCACAGGAGGTTTCAGATTCTGTTCACTTTGGAAGATGGATTGGTGATAGAAACTGTCGTCATACCTAGTGTCGCTAGTGAGAGTCGTAGCAGGAATACTGTTTGCGTTTCGAGTCAAGTGGGCTGTGCCATGAATTGTCAGTTCTGCTACACTGGCAGGTAAGCTTCATTCTTCTCCTCTAAGCTGTGAATTCTATGTTTTTTCAATTTCCGTAGCCCAGATAATCTGAATGTTGGTTCTAAATCCTTCCATTTGCAGGATGGGTCTAAGGAGGAACCTGACTGCAGCTGAGATTGTAGAGCAGGCTGTATTTGCACGGTCCTTGTTCACAAGTGAAGTTGGCGACATTACTAATGTTGTATTTATGGTAGGTTAGCAGTTCACGGTACATTTTCACATGGATATACGTTTTTTTTTCATTAACCCAAATAAGAAAATCCTAGTTCGTTTCTCTGTCATCTAGACCCAAGTAATTTACTGAACTGGCATTATTCATTAGGTATAACAGATACTTTCACCCTCTCTGATAATACGTATAAATATAAATTTCTAGGGAATGGGAGAACCACTTCAGAACATTGACAATGTTCTTAAAGCTGCAGACATAATGCTACATGATCAAGGCCTATATTTCAGTCCTCGAAAGGTCACAGTTTCAACAAGTGGGCTGGTTCCCCAGATGAGGCGTTTCCTTAAGGAATCTAATTGTTCTTTAGCTGTTAGTTTGAATGCAACGACAGATGAGGTATTTACATTCATTTTATTTGAATTGGGAAACCACATGTATATGTGGATAGAAGAACACACCTGTACACATTCGCACGGGGGTATAACCTTTGCACAAACCTCGCATCTGCAGGTCAGAAACTGGATCATGCCAATTAACCGGAAGTATAAATTAGACTTGCTTCTTCAGACCCTTAGGGAGGAACTTCGCTTCAAGAATAACTACAAAGTTCTTTTTGAATATGTGATGCTTGCAGGAATAAATGACAGGTAAATTAGCTTTTCGACTTCCTGCTGTTTGACTCGAATATGTCATATAAGAAGTTTCTTTCCGTTGCAGTATGTCAATCAAGCTCTAATTACTTGATTATGATTTTTCAGAACCAATACATGTACGCTCCCACAATCAGGGATCCCTCTTTTCTGTTTTTTGTTTTGGTGGTTGACTATGTTCTTTTTTGCATAATGCAGCACAGAGGATGCGAAGAGGCTTGCTGATCTCGTTCAGGGAATTCCATGCAAGATCAATCTCCTCTTATTTAACCCTCATAGCGGATCCCAATTCAGACCAACCAGCGAGGAGAAGATGGTTGAGTTTCGGAATCTCTTGGCTGAGTTAGGGTGCCATGTCTTCTTGCGGTCGAGTAGAGGTGACGATCAGATGGCTGCCTGTGGTCAGCTTGGCAATCCCGATGCAATCCAAGCTCCCTTGCTTCGTGTACCCGAGCAATTCAAAATGGCAATGGAAGTCTCTCTGTGATTCGATTATCTGGACGTTATATTCCTAAATCCTATAGATGAAGCATGCTAAACACGCAGTAGTTCGACTACTCTGTCTGGGACCTATCTCTTGTGGTGCAACGCGATGTAACGTCGTTACCTGGCCTTTTTGTTATTCTCGTTTCGTGTCACCTTGTCCGGCAGATTCAAACTGGCTTTTACTTGTATGCACATCCGCCTGATTGCCCGAGAAGCGGGGTTACCAAATTAAGATATTCGACGTCTTATCCGAACAGAAAATGTAACCTGTTTAATGTGCGAAACCCTTCTTGAGGAAATATTCTGAGTTTCTCCTATGAAAGTATGCCTCCATGGAATTCTCGTCATTATTTTTTCGCATGCTAAATACATGGAATATTGTGTGTTGATGGTAGATATTGGCCTCACCTCATTCCATACCTTCTCCATTGCCCTGCACCCTTAAACCAAGGGGTATGTCATGCCCTACATCCCCTAATCAGGGAAGCTTGTCTATATTTTGCCTACAAATGGAGGTCCAATCAAGAATCCATCATCTTTCCACGATATTATCCAAGTACAAAAGATGTGTGTAGATAGCACCGTCATTATAATAATGTGTTCATGTGAATATAATTGTGGCTTTACCCTCTGAATGACGTTGATCCATAAAACACTATGCAATATATAAGGCTTAAGTTTGGTTAAATGAACCTCTTAAAGGTGCTAGATAGGTCGTTGTAACATAATTATGAATGCAATTTTTATTTGATAAAAAGTATAATATATAACATGCATTAAGATTAAATTTAAAAATTAGGTCATAATACGGCAGCAGAATTGTGACTCCACTTTTTTTTACATAACTTTTGACACACATTTTTGTGGAGTCCACTCCATATTATATTTTAACGATTTGGATCGTCTATCTTTTAGGTCTACCTCCAAAGATATGTCTATAAAAAATCATTCAAATCTAAAACCATATGACTATTGGATAAGGGTTTAACATTATTTGTCTGTATTCGTCAATTTATTTTTACAAATAAATGTCTTAATTGTCTTGGATTGTCTAATTTTTAGCAAGAATGATCTATGAATAATGTTCTAAAAGTTAGACGGTTTAGATCGAAAACATATTTTGAAGTGAGTCTCACAAAAACGTGTGTAAAAAATATGTAAAAAAAAAAGGTTGAGCCACGTATTCGCCGTTTAATACAACCTATTAGGGTAAACCACTAAATCTAAGTTTAAATTCAAATATGCCACGTGGCTAAGAAAGTAGTACGTTAATCACGTTTAAAAAGTAACCTCCTTCCACAAAGTACGGATTAGACGCTTCATTCCTTTTCGTTTACTTTTTTGAATAAAGTAACGTTTCCAGTTACTAAACAGCTGGCCACCACACAGTGGATTACATTTTAAACAAAAAATCAATAACAAATTCATAAGTGGGCCGTCCCGTCCACGCGCCTAAGAAGGTCCGTAGGGGCACGAAACTGTTTTTTGGCGGCATCTGTTTTTTCACACCACCACTCCAAGAATTTTGCAGCCGTAAAATCTCCTCCAGTCCGTTCCCTCTTCCATTTTCGCATTTCCACTGTGACCATCTCTCTCTCTCTCTCGCCTCTTCTCTTTCTCTCTCTACTTTCTCTTCAAATCCTAGCTTGCAGTCCGGATTCGAAATCGTTAGGTTTTAATTTCCGAGCTCCGGTGCTCTTCTTTCCTCTGTCAGCGTTCGAAGTACAGTATTGGTGAACGAGCAATGGGAGCGAGTGCGAAGGAAGACTCGATGCAGTTCACCGATTGCATCTATCAGGACCGGAGCTTGTCGAAGCATGTTCGCGATAACGTCCATGGAATCATCTATCTCGAGCCGGTATGTGCCTCGATTCCGCCGCTTAGTTTCGTTTTTGCGATTTCGCGTTGTCTGTGATGATGTTGTTTTTCGTGCATCGTCTCTGTTTCGTGCCATTGCTCTCGGAAATGAGAATCGTAGATTTGAATTGAATGCGAGAGCAGTTTGTTTTCGAATTTTGTGTTTTAAAGTCGCTGTTGAATTGACTAATGCGATATCGAAATCTTGCTGTAAGAACTGTTTGTTTTAGTTTTAGTTTACTTTTCTGCTTTGATTTGGCTCGTAGTTTAGAGGAATGCATATTGTTTTAATTTCATGTTCATATGTTTTGAGACTGTTAATTGCGATTTTAAGTTTAAAGCGCTCGTATGCATCAGCTTTTCTGAAATCGCTGTCGTTGATTTCTGCTGTATTTAGATCATATTTCAGAGTATTAGGAAATCGTTTGGTGAATTTAGATTGCATATCATCTCGAGCTTGTGAGTTGAAATTTTTGTTTTGGTAGATCGAATTTGAAGTGAGTTATAGCCTTATAGGTAATATATTTGGACCTAAAGTTCTGATTTAATTGATTGAAGTTAGTTATCGGTAATTTTCTTGTCAAGTAATTGATTTGTTCTGTTTTCTGGTTCGGTTTAAGTTTTAGACAAGGCAAATTTTAGAACTATTTGAGGAAAGTTTTAGGTCTAGATGCTTTGGGGTAGAAGTATAACTGAGACTGAAGATTTTGTATTTTGAGATTGATGATTTGTCAGGGGATTTGAGTAATTTGGCTTGAAAATTCAAATAAGTGAGCTGCACAGCCATTCAAATAATAAAGTTCAAAGTAGAAGAAGCATAAATTTTCACATTAATAGTTAATAAGTGAAATCTAACTTCTGATAAATAAGGGAAGTCGATAAATCATAGCAAATATGGAACAAATTGTATGTTGCTGAATTTGAGTTAATGCAGGATAGTAAAATTGGAATATTTTGATAAGAAGTTAGACTTGGATTTGAGGTCAACAGCGAATGATTTGTTAAGGCTCATCATTTGAAATTCGAACTCTCAAGTTTACTGTGATTTTTCATTATAATTTATTGGGTAATGTATCTAAATATGGATATCTTTCAGATTGGCTTCTGTACTTTTGCGCACAGTTAACAGAAGTACATTGCCTTCAACTTAGAATAAAAAAAATTAACGATTCATGGAAATTATGTGAAATATCGTATCAAATGAATCTTTCCGTTGTATGTTGCAGCTTTTCTTGAAGTTCATTGACACTGCACAGTTTCAGAGGCAAGTTTGATAAATTAAATTCTATGCAAGGGTCATTTTCTCATGGAGTAAATTTTAGAAGTTCTTTTCCTGATAATTCTGTCACTTATTGCAGGCTCCGTGATCTTAAACAACTTGGTGAGTTGAACTTACTAAATGGATTAGCAATAACAAATGACAGATTTACAAATAACGAGGATATTAAATCTCTAGATATTGATTGTTGTAGATGTGCTGACAAAACCTCATAATCTCTTTCCCCAACTTCTTGAAATAAGTGTACCAATTTCATTTTGTTTGTGACCAACGGGTGTGCGATTGTGTGTATAAGTACATATATTAAATGTGTTTATATCTGTATATCCTCATTGTTTGAGATCACCTTTCTACATTTGTCTGTACCTGTTCTACCTATGTATTTCTATTGTTATGCAATACTTCAGGTTTGATTTTAATCTTACTTCTGATCCAGGTCTGACACACATGGTTTACCCTGGGGCTGTACATTCTCGGTTTGAGCATTCACTCGGGGTGTACTGGCTGGCTGGTGAAGCTATCAATAAACTTAAACTCTACCACGTAGGAATTTGTCATCACAGCCTAATCATTCTCATTCTGCAAATTATGAATAAGAACTCATTCCTCTTTCATCTGCCGTCCTTGTAGGAGGACCTCAAAATTGATTCTTTTGACAGGACAACGGTAAAACTTGCTGGTAATGAATCTGCACCTGCTGTAATAAATGCTTTCCTTCTTGTAACCTGGTCCCACATATCTATTTTTTGTCAAATCTCTTTCTAGGACTACTGCATGATATCGGCCATGGGCCGTTCAGCCACATGTTTGAGCGCGAGTTTCTCCCTCGGGTTATTAACGGTTGCACATGGTGATTCTTACAATCTTCAAGTGAATTTAGCTCCATTTTTCTTGTATAGTAGAAGAAGATTGCATTTTACAAACTTAAACCTTTCTGAAACTAATATTACTGCTTTTCTGTTTCATTTGTGACTTGCATATGCAACATGTCCATGTTCTTTAGGTAAGAGATACAGCACACGGATCTTAACTTTCTGTGAAATCAGTTTGTGCAATTTTATAGGGATACTTCATGTTTGTTTGGTGGTTGTAAATGGTATATGTTTTTAGTCAGGAGACTAGTCCACTTTTAGGGTTATAACTTTGATTGCTTTCTAGGTCTCATGAGGAGATGTCTGTGAACATGGTCGACTACATTGTCGAAGAGAACAATATTGATATTGATTCTGCAGAGCTTAAAAGGGTGAAGGTTAGTTTGTTTTGCCATTACCATTATTTAGTGAATAGCACTTGTTTAATGATTGCATTGTGACATCCTTCCATGTATTCCTCATTGATGTCTTCATTTCTTTGCAACCTTTAACTGCTGAGATCACTTCAACTTCTGTACGATTCTTTGTTGGCTCAATATGTGTAAATGTGAATGCTGATGGATGCTTTATCGATGGTAATAATGGATTATTATTTAATGTATTGGGAATGTAATGTATCTTTACAGGAACTGATCCTTGCTAGCTCCAACCATGGGGAACAGAATGTAAGTTATCAATAAGTTTAAGGTTCAAATTTTGAGATTTCTTCAAGTATCTATCTCAGAACACCTTACAGACTACTTTTTCACTTTAATGCTCGCACTCTACATTGGATTCCTTTAGTATTTTATCCTTAGCCCTTTGCAATATGCTAAAAATGCAGAGCATGACAAATAAGCGTTTCTTGTATGATATTGTTGCAAATGGGCGAACTGGAATAGATGTTGACAAGTAGGTCACTTGATTTCCTTTTATAGAAGGTCTGGCATTTCATTTGGAAATTGCTACTTGTTATCTGACAATGCTAAGTGATGCATATGTCATTTCTGTACAGGTTTGATTACATGGTGCGTGACTCCCGAGCATGTGGTATGGGCTGTAGTTTTCAATTCGAAAGGTATTTATAAGTTAACAATTCATAGAGCACTTAAATTCATTGAAGATCCATGATGTCCAGTACACTCAAATTTTTGAAATTTCCATTTGTGTAGAAGTTTGAACTTGGTGGTTGTGCAGACTTGATGTTTAGAAACTATTACTTTTCCCGTACTGCGGATTTTTGCTGGAACATATTTTTGTTCTTTCAAATTGCAGGCTGATGGAAACTATGAGAGTTATAGATGATGAGATATGTTATCGCGCCAGTGATTGTGAGTATATATTGAATATTTTTTTCGTTACTGTGCAACGCAATCGTTGTGGTTCTTTAAATTTTATTTGATATCTTGGGCAGATCTGACAGTCCACAAGCTCTTTGCCACTCGTGCTGATCTGCATCGAACTGTGTACACACATGCTAAAGTGAAGGTCAGAGATAGAACCAAAAAAATTTCGCTGAAGCATCAAAATTATAATGGTACTATAGATAGATTAACTTTTTTGATCTGCCTCTGGACATCTATGTTTTCACAGGCTGTTGAACTCATGGCCGTCGATGCTATGTGCCATGCAAATAGTGCTTTTAAAATTGCAGACTCAATTCAAAGCGCAGCTGAGTTTTGGAAGGTGCAAGTGCTTTATCATTTAACAGAGTTTTTGACTAAGGCTTTTATCATTGTAGCACTAACGTTATCTGTGTTAATCTACAGTTGGATGACACAATTTTGAAGAAGATTGAAACTTCTGATGACCCTGAACTCAAGGAAGCTAAGGATTTGATCCATCGCATTCGAAGAAGGGATCTTTACCAGGTACCCTTATATGTCCACCCCACAAGAAATAGGTCCTGATGTATTACATTATTTGCGTGTCTCAGATCTTAGCGTTTCCTAGTGTAATTCATTAGGCAATCCAGTTTGTTACAATTTTTATTTGCTTTTGCAGTTCTGCAACGAGTATTCTGTTCCAAAGGAAAACCTAGAGCATTTCAAAGACATCACGCCTAAAGACATAGTTTGTTCCCAGGTTCCAAATATATTATTAGTTTCTTACATCTTCCTCTTTCTGTTATGCTTATCAAGTAGATACATTATACCTTGTGCCTAATTTTCCGTCCAGAAATCTGGTAGTGTTACACTCAAGGAAGAGGATGTTGCAGTCTGCACTGTTAAAATTGATTTGACTCATGGAAGGAAGAACCCTCTTGAAAGGTACCTTGTACTCCTAAATCATATCATGATTATTGTCAAGCCACTGCTTGTCTTCGTATAACATTATTAAATTTGCTTTTGGTAATTTATTTGATAAATAATTTGCTCTTCTTTATGCATGCACCTGCTCCTCCAGAATCAATTTTTTCAAGGTACTTTCGACCTTTATATGGCTTGATGCCCCGTATTTTACTCATCTTTCAAGCCGCTGATTTAATGAATGAATAAATCTCGTAAACTGCATGATCGCTGCAATATGTGGCAACCGCAGTGCATATATACTGTAGAAGCAGCTATCGAAAAGATTTTAGTGAATCGTCAAATTTAACCTGATCATAGTTTTAGCATTTGGACATACTGCTGATATTGAAATCTGTGATGTGTTAAACTGTGAGGTAGTTGTGTACTTTTTGGCAATCATATTCTTCAGTTACTAATTTTCCATGGTAGAACGAACGGATCTGGATATGAAATTGTCCTTGAAACAAGTTAACAGCTTGAGAATCTCTGTTATTTTTCTGAAATTCTTGAAGTAGACGGTACTTTCTTCCGTAGGTGGTTGAATTTTACGGTGTATTGACGGGCTTGATTTTTATCAGGATTATGAGAGTGCTCTACATGGTGAAAAGTTTCCGATCCAAGATGATCGCATAAGTCACTTGCTTCCAACATTCTATCAAGACAAGATAGTCAGGGTGTACGCGAAGAAGCCCGGACTGGTTCGTTTCTTAATACATGCTGCGATTGTTAACTTAATCGCGTATTCTGTATTAATTTCTTATGACTAACGAGCGAGGATGTAATCAATCAGGTTGCAGCAGTTTCCGAGGCCTTTGAGAATTATCAGATGAGGACATACGGACGGACAGAACAGGTACATTCAACTCCTAAGAAGAAACAACGCAAAGCCTGATTTCGGAACATAACCACCGTGACCAATGTGTATAAATCCTCACCGTATATCTGATTTGTAAGGATACGTACTACGTACCGGTATACGTCTCGGCGCTACCCCACATTTTGGATTTAGGAAATCTGCAACTTTGTAAAATCCACTATAAATCTGCATTTTAACAGCTCTGTAAAAATACACAAGCTGAAAAAAGCCACATGCTGAAAATGTATAAATACAATATAATCTTTGCATCTCTCGATCCCCTTTAATTCATTTTATATTTTACATGGTAATTTGCCATATTAGTAGAGATAATTGTTTACGGAAAAATAAAGTGAAATATAAAAGTTTTTGGGCTTGGATAAGGTTCTTTCAGCCCAGAAAGGACACTAAAACTCCTGATGGGCCGAAAGGGCTTCCCATCAACCACAAGCAATCCGAGTCCTTTACTTTGGTATATATAAAATCCGAGTTTTCTTCGATGCACGTTAAAAGTGCACATTATATATTATAAATTTTAACAAGAGCCGTTAGATTATTTGACCTTACAGAATCCAATGGCTCTTAGTTAGATGTGTAACCTAAATGTGAACGTTTAATGTGCATGTTAAAAGGAATACCAAATTAGAACGGAAAAGAAACATCACCGACGAACAACTCTATATATACACAACCAGACCAGAAAATCGAACTTTTCACAATTCACTAGGCTACTTGCTCTCTCAAACTATTTGAAACAAACATGGAGGGCAAACGAGCAGGCTTTGGAAGTGGAAAGAAGGCTGCTGGCAATATCGACATACGAAGTTTGGACCAACAGTTGGCGAGGCATCTCGACCGACTATGCTCGATGGAGAAGAAGAAGGAGAAGACGAAAGAGTTGCTTGACGGCCAAGAAAGCCAAGTCATCAGAGACAACAACACCAGAGTTGTTGCGGCCGTCAAGCCGGCAAAAGAGGAGGAGGAGTGGCAAATCGTGCCGGATAAACTCGTAGTGAAGCAAGTTTTCGCCCATGGAACGTTTGGTTCCGTCCATAGAGGCCTCTACGACGGCCAACAAGTCGCAGGTATATATATGTCGTAATTACTGATTACATCTGCTTAATTACTACATGTTTATATGTGCATGGCTTAATTAATCTTTTTCTTTCTTAATTATACAGTCAAATTTTTGGAGTGGGGAGAAGAAGGCCAAAACACAAAAGCTCAAACAGCTTCTTTGGAAAACGATTTTAGACGGGAGGTTTCTGTTTGGCATAAACTTGATCACCCCAACATTACCAAGGTACAAAAACCATTCAGTTTTTTTTTTTTTTTTTTTTTTTTCCTTTTCTATAATTAAATGTAAATTTTATTTTTATTTTTTATATGTTATTAACAAAATTCTTGAATTTTATTTTTCCAGTTCATTGGAGCCGCAACAAATACATCAAAACTAAAATGCCAGAGTAAGGTAGAGGTAAGCCCTAACTCGGCCTGCGTTATCGCCGAGTATCTTTCCGGCGGTACTCTAAAATCGTACCTCATAAAGCACCGGGAAAGGAAACTGCCTCTGAAGACTGTCAAACAAATGGCACTTGATCTTGCTAGAGGGTATCACAACTTTCCCTACATATATATTTGTCTATGTAATTTGGCCTAATCTTCGTGAGTGTAATTTTATTAATTTTCTGCTATATATGAGAAATTAATTATATATATGTTAATTTGCATGCAGGTTGAGTTACTTGCACAGCAAGAATATTGTTCATCGAGATGTGAAATCGGAAAACCTGCTTCTTGACAAGGATGGTAGGGTAAAGATAGCGGATTTTGGCGTTGCTCGTTTCCAGGCTTCGAATTCAAGCGAGATGACAGGCTACACCGGCACACCTGGATACATGGCGCCTGAGGTAAGTTAATATTACCTTTATGAAAATTAAAAGTAGATATAAATGTTTCTGGGAATATTACTATATTCTGAATGTCCAGCATTATTGTTCGAATAAATTGCTTGTCCCCTTTAAACTCTCTCCCTGTGGCCGAGTCACTGTTAGCACTTTTTCTCATCCATTTCTAGACTTTGAATTATTGATTTGGTTTTGCAGTAATCTAACTAATACCAAATGTGTTAATTGCAGGTCATAGAAAATAAACCATATGACGAAAAATGCGACGTTTACAGCTTCGGAATTTGCTTATGCGAGATGTATCGCTGCGATATGCCATATCCTAACGTCGGATTCTCAGAATTGATTTCAGCAGTTGTGAATGAAGTACGTGTGTACATATCATGTACAGAAGAATTTCAGTAGCTCTATTTCTGTCTTTGTAATAATCAAGTAACGTCAAACTTACAATGCTTTGTTTTATTTAACTGCAGAATTTAAGACCAGAGATACCGAAGGGTTGCCCTAGCTCTTTAGCTAAAGTGATGATCAGGTGCTGGGATTCAAAACCGAACAGAAGGCCAGAAATGGCAGAGGTTGTCTCGATGCTAGAGGCAATTGACTTTTCAGAAAATAAAGGTTTGGGTTGCTTCTCCATCTTCAGCTGCAAACAGTAAGGCAAATCAATGGGAAAATAAAACGGAGCTCCTACAGACCAAGAACTACGAGATCGCTCTTCATTCTGGGGCAACGGAGGGATCGTACCATTCGAAAGGAAGAAGGTGAAATTCTTTTTCCATTCCAAATGAATTGTCAAATGCACACATTATGTAGTAAAATATATACATCGATGCAACACCTGATTCAATGCTGAGTTAGCTGCTACATCTGTGCACCGGATTCAAGTCAGTATCCCATCCGCCGATTCATTCTCCATAAGCACCAACCGCGCGCTGGAACATATTCTTTTGAGAAATTAATCAGATATATGCATCTTGGAATTCTTGTCTAATAGAGTTTCATGTAAATAGATATTTTAGAGAATATAAATGCAAATTCATGTCAAGAAAATCTACATATACTTGATACAATGAGTTCCTTGTCATGAACATAATTACAAGTTAAATTGTAGATTATCTTTTTCGTAAGTTCATTGAGAACTTCGACTCTTAATATGTAACTTTATGGATTGATAGTTACACGTATTTGTGAAACTTGAAATTGCTTTATCTATCTTTCCAAATCTCTAGTTTTTTTCTTCTTCATTTTTCTCCAATTTCAAAGTTCAAAAAAAAAATACTAAAATCAAACCGAATGACCTCTGTTTTGTACTCTTTAAATTTTGAGAAAACTGAATTAAACCAAACCAAATAGTAACTTTGGTTTTTGATTTAGCTAAAAACCAAACCATATTAAAACGAACTCGCCAAATTGTTTTTTGGTAAAGGTGCACCTTAACCTTTTGGACATTGTTTAATTTGCCTACTGCCAAATTTTGCAGCTGCATCTTCATTGTGGACAGGTCACCAAGTTCTTTTGTTTTTTTTTTTTTTTTTAGTTTAGTTTTTATGACTGGTCTGTGTTGCTTCGGCAAATGGTTTCCGTTGCTTCTGTGATTTTGTAGCCTTGTTGTCTTGCGATGGTTTTGGTAAGGGTTTCGGTGCTTGGTATGTCACGCCTTGTCTATAGGACATATCAATCTCGGGATTTCTCGTTCTAGTGGTTTGATTTGTGTGATGGGCTTATAGATATTTAAAATTATTTGTAATTTGTGCTTATTACCTCCAGATCAAGAAATTGATCACTGGAGCATATGTACTCATCTAGCATCCTTGTAAGTGGTTGGTTATGATAATAAAATTCTATCGTTTTTGTCAACAAAAAAAAAATGCACATTTTGTTAGGTTGATTGTCTAATCAACCATATAGTGCTCCTGTATGCCTTTTACATGTACGAGTTGTTCCATAAAAATATACCCACATTTTATAGGTGTGTCTTTGTAACATCCCATATCGCATAGGGGAGTGATCCTTAAATGTATATTCTCATCCCTTCCTAGCATGAGGCCTTTTGGGAGCTCACTGGCTTCGAGTTCCGTAGGAACTCCGAAGTAAAGCAAGAAGGGGGCCAGAGCACTCCCAGGATGGATAACCCACTGGGAAGTTGCTCGTGAATTTCCAGAAACAAAACCGTGAGAGCATGGTTGGAGCCCAAAGAGGACAATAGGATGGGTAACCTACTGGGAAGTTGCTCGTGAATTTCCAGAAACAAAACCGTGAGAGCGTGGTCGGAGCCCAAAGAGGATAATATCGTGCTATACTTTTCTATGATACGTTGACAGATTTTTTTGTGTGTTGAGAACACGGTTTGTCCAAGCATCATAATACAAATAGTTGATTATTTCAAAAAAAAATTAATCATTTGTATTATGGCACTTGAGTATACTGGACTGTACTTTAAGCGCATTGAAAAATGTCTAAAAAAACATTAAAAAAAAAACGAATGTCACATTTAAGGAATCAGGATCCTCGCCGTATCCATTCCCTAAGGATCTCACAATCTTGTCCGTTCATCGTATATCGTGCGGTCAAAAATGATTTAAAATTTAAAATTTAAAATTCAAATATAAATTGTACTTAATGAAAACTGACCGATATAAAATGAACCGACAGGATTGCAGTATCTGTAGGGAAAGATCCGTCGAGGATCCTGATTCGATTTGATCTTTTGAGTTATCGCTGACCAATTAGGAGCCGACACGTATGCCGATAGTGGAACAAATTTTACTTCAATACAAACTCATCCACTTCGTACATAAACTCTCCCTCAGTTCTCTTAATCTGTCATTCTCCGTCTCCTTCTTTCTCTCTCCTAGGGCACAAAAACAGTGAAAATTCACTCACAGATTTCAATTCTTTCCAGCCATGGCGGACGCTCCTTCTTCTCCCGCCACAAACCCAGAATCCAATCCCCAACCTAACCAACCCGATACCGTTCCGGCCGCTTCCACACCACCACCACTATCGTCGTTATCTTCCACACCTATCCCCGTAAACCCTAATTCGAATCCTCCTCTAGTATCACCGCCACCTCCACCGCCACATCCTTCGATATCCTACGCGCCACAACAGGTTTCCGGCACCTTACCGCCGACCGCGCCTTCTTTCCGGCCGGTTTCGCAGTTCACTCCAATACCGAACCGTGGCGTGCCCAATCCGAATTATCACCTCCCTGGTGTCAAGCCGCCCGGTGTGAGCTCCGGGGCTCCGATGGCTACTGGTGTGCCCCAGCCGTCCTCGGCCCCACAGCATATGATGCCTTATCAGATGCAGCCTATGAGACCGTACGCACCGATGCCTAATGGATACGCAGCCATGCCCACTGGTGCTCCTCAAGGCGCTTTACCTGGTGGGTTTTTGCTTCTCTGTATAATCCCTTCGTTATTTCGTATGGTTTTTTCTTATTTTTTTGCCACTCAATTTCAATGCAAAGTGTCTGGATTTGTCGTTGGTTCTCGTTTTGCAATTGCTTGGTGTTGTTTTGCTATGAGTTGTTCAAGAAATACTAGGGGCTTTGGTTTTTGTCTCGAAAAAGTGAAAATGGTAGATTACTTGGGGTAGCAAAGACTAAAGGGAAGCGTTTGTTAAGGCAGAGTTCGGAGGTCCTAAGGAATTCGGAACATAGAGTCCTAAGGAACATAAAAATTCGGATTTAAACCCATATGGTATATTGTAAACCCATATGGTATATTGTATTAGCTCCGTTAAATACATGGATAAAATTGTATTTTCACAAAACCTTCTTCCTCATGCTTTCTCTGGAATGTGTATTTTCACAAAACCATGTCTGAGATCAACCTCATCACTGATCTTGATGCCACAAAACCATGTCTGAGATCAACCTCATCACTGATCTCGATGCCATCAGAGCCCTGAATACGACAAATGCAGCCATTTCTTTTTCTGAGTCTTACCCACTTCAACTTTCCCGCTCTCTTAACCATATATGAAATATAATCTCTCTCTCCCTCCCTCTCTCCCTCTCACGTTCTTTCTATCTCTAGTTGACATCCCTGTGTTCATCTTTTCAGGATGCATTAAATTTGCATCATAGTTTGTTTATCTCAATTTTTTCCAGAAAGAAAAAAAGATGAATACCAGAGTACACACTAATCTTCAGACCATGAAAGCTGCTGCTGCTATGAACCATGATATTAATAAAGTAAGTTGGTTTTCTTTTTCCATTTTTGGGTTGTAATTCTTCTTCTTTCTTTAAAGCTAAGAGGTCGTATCATTGACAAATTTTGAGGCCAGTGTGTTTTGTTTCTCGAGAAAAAAGTAAAAAGAAAATTCTGGGTTCTCTTCTTGTTGGGTTGTTACCATTCAATGGGAATACCTGATTGTTCACTACTAAGATCAAATAGACAAATTAGGTACTCGCAGGTTTTGTCTGGCGAGTTTGATATGCCCAGTAACGATAGCAAGATGTGTTGCGATTGCAATACAAACACCACCAGTATTGTTCCTAGGTATCCCTGCCAAAGTTGTAGCAGATGGATTTGTGGAAAGTGTATTCAGGGCTCTGAGTGGGATGGCATCGAGATCAGTGATGAGGTTGATGTCAGACATGGTTTTGTGAAAATACACATTCCAGAGAAAGCATGAGGAAGAAGGTTTTGTGAAAATACAATTCTATCCATGTATTTAACGGAACTAATACTTTTGGATTAAATTTGCTAACGAACTATACCACATAGGTTTAAATTCGAATTTCTATGTTCCGAATTCCTTAGGACCGCATGAACCATTTGTCCGATTTAGCCTAAAAAAAAATCTAGTGTGGTAGATTAAGGGTATCCATGACAAGATGTTTTCTCCTACAGTGTCTTGATTGAATTCGGTGAGAAAGGTTGGATGGCCTGCTTCATATTGCTTTGAGAACTCCTCTACAACTCCTTTTTCGGTATGCACGTATTTTAAAGAAGCTCAAGTTGGTCATGGAGTTCAAATGATATTCCCAAAATTCGGAAAAATTACTGTTCAGTTTGTCATTCTAAAGTTAAATTACTTTGTCATGTTTATTTTACTGTCGGTTTAGAAGTTGTCATGAACAGTATCCCTCTACACTCTACGTCAGATTACGACTCGCATGTTCATGAAAGCGACACAGAACAAGTGCCGGAAGCGAACCCTGAACAAGTGTCGGGGTCGACCCGTTATTCACTTAGGCCTCAAGGTAACAAGGCTTCAAAGAGAAAAGGGAGTTCTTCCAAGAATGATTATGCAAAATATATGGAAGAACTTGTTCGCCAAGGTGAATTGACTTTGGCGCTGGAAATGGCTAAATTTGAGGCTGATAAGGCTAGATATGAGGTAAAAGTTGCAGTTGCTGAGAGATTATTTCAAGCTAATGAGAGAGAAAGAGAGCTACTTAGGCAAGAAAGGGAAGTGCATAAAAAAGAACGAAGGGCTCAACAAGATCGTGACATTATGAACACGCCTGTAGATGAGATTTCTCCAAATTCTAAATATTTTTGGAATTCGGAGAAAGCGGACGTGATGCGAAGGAGGCGTGCAAGAGACGAGAGAGCAAGTAGAGATGGTCCTAGCACCACAAATTGGCTAGGTGATGATTTTCCATTCACGAGGGACTAGGGAATTTGTTGTATAATTGGAACCCATAATTTTCCAATCACTTTGGGTTGTAATTTCGTATTTATTTAAATTTGTACTTTATGTAATTTTGTATTTATTGAATTGAGTACTTTATGTAATTTCGTATTTATTTAATTTAGTACTGTATTTAAACTAAGAGTATCTTTATTTAATTTGGTGCTTTATTTAAACTAAGAGAATCTTTATTCAAAGAACATAAACACATCAAATAAAAAAAAAACCACACTAAATGAACTTAAAAAACACACCAAATAAAATTACATAAACACATCAAACAAACTTAAAAAACACACCAAACAAACTAAGAGCATTCTTGTTCCACCACAAGTTTGTTTTTAAGTTTCTTGAGCTTGTTTTAATCCCACAAGTGCTCCGTTAAATACATGGATAAAATTGTATTTTCACAAAACCTTCTTCCTCATGCTTTCTCTGGAATGTGTATTTTCACAAAACCATGTCTGAGATCAACCTCATCACTGATCTCGATGCCATCAGAGCCCTGAATACGACAAATGCAGCCATTTCTTTTTCTGAGTCTTACCCACTTCAACTTTCCCGCTCTCTTAACCATATATGAAATATAATCTCTCTCTCCCTCCCTCTCTCCCTCTCACGTTCTTTCTATCTCTAGTTGACATCCCTGTGTTCATCTTTTCAGGATGCATTAAATTTGCATCATAGTTTGTTTATCTCAATTTTTTCCAGAAAGAAAAAAAGATGAATACCAGAGTACGCACTAATCTTCAGACCATGAAAGCTGCTGCTGCTATGAACCATAATATTAATAAAGTAAGTTGGTTTTCTTTTTCCATTTTTGGGTTGTAATTCTTCTTCTTTCTTTAAAGCTGAGAGGTCGTATCATTGACAAATTTCGAGGCCAGTGTGTTTGTTTCTGGAGAAAAAAGTAAAAAGAAAATTCTGGGTTCTCTTCTTGTTGGGTTGTTACCATTCAATGGGAATACCTGATTGTTCACTACTAAGATCAAATAGACAAATTAGGTACTCGCAGGTTTTGTCTGGCGAGTTTGATATGCCCAGTAACGATAGCAAGATGTGTTGCGATTGCAATACAAACACCACCAGTATTGTTCCTAGGTATCCCTGCCAAAGTTGTAGCAGATGGATTTGTGGAAAGTGTATTCAGGGCTCTGAGGGATGGCGTCGAGATCAGTGATGAGGTTGATGTCAGACATGGTTTTGTGAAAATACACATTCCAGAGAAAGCATGAGGAAGAAGGTTTTGTGAAAATACAATTCTATCCATGTATTTAATGGAACTAATACTTTTGGATTAAATTTGCTAACGAACTATACCACATAGGTTTAAATTCGAATTTCTATGTTCCGAATTCCTTCGGACCACAGGGACCATTTATCCGATTTAGCCTAAAAAAAAATCTAGTGTGGTAGATTAAGGGTATCCATGACAAGATGTTTTCTCCTACAGTGTCTTGATTGAATTCGGTGAGAAAGGTTGGATGGCCTGCTTCATATTGCTTTGAGAACTCCCCATCTACAACTCCTTTTTCGGTATGCACATATTTTAAAGTTTTATGCAAGCTCAAGTTGGTCATGGAGTTCAAATGATATTCCCAAAATTCGGAAAAATTACTGTTCAGTTTGTCATTCTAAAGTTATATTACTTTGTCATGTTTATTTTACTGTCGGTTTAGAAGTTGTCATGAACAGTATCCCTCTACACTCTACGTCAGATTACGACTCGCATGTTCATGAAAGCGACACAGAACAAGTGCCGGAAGCGACCCCTGAACAAGTGTCGGGGTCGACCCGTTATGCACTTAGGCCTCAAGGTAAGAAGGCTTCAAAGAGAAAAGGGAGTTCTTCCAAGAATGATTATACAAAATATATGGAAGAACTTGGTCGCCAAGGTGAATTGACTTTGGCGCTGGAAATGGTTAAATTTGAGGCTGATAAGGCTAGATATGAGGCAAAAGCTGCAGCTGCTGAGAGATTATTTCAAGCTAATGAGAGAGAAAGAGAGCTACTTAGGCAAGAAAAGGAAGTGCATAAAAAAGAAAGAAGGGCTCAACAAGATCGTGACATTATGAACACGCCTGTAGATGAGATGTCTCCGAATTCTAAATATTTTTGGAATTCGGAGAAAGTGGACGTGATGCGAAGGAGGCGTGCAAGAGACGAGAGAGCAAGTAGAGATGGTCTTAGCACCACAAATTGGTTAGGTGATGATTTTCCATTCACGAGGGACTAAGGAATTTGTTGTATAATTGGAACCCATAATTTTCCAATCACTTTGGGTTGTAATTTCGTATTTATTTAATTTGGTACTTTATGTAATTTTGTATTTATTGAATTGAGTACTTTATGTAATTTCGTATTTATTTAATTTAGTACTGTATTTAAACTAAGAGTATCTTTATTTAATTTGGTACTTTATTTAAACTAAGAGAATCTTTATTCAAAGAACATAAACACACCAAATAAAATTACATAAACACATCAAATAAAAAAAAAACCACACTAAATGAACTTAAAAAACACATCAAATAAAATTACATAAACACATCAAACAAACTTAAAAAACACACCAAACAAACTAAGAGCATTCTTGTTCCACCACAAGTTTGTTTTTAAGTTTCTTGAGCTTGTTTCAATCCCACAAGTGCTCGATCAAGTCACTTTGTCGGGCTTTGTGATAGTATGAGGATTGGAGTGAAGCATATCATTAAATGAGTCTTTCATTGTAACGTCCATCCTTTTCTAATGGCTCGTGTTGCACGGGTTCTTCGATGGGGTCATGAGCACAATATATTTGTGTTTTGGAATTGTTCATCGTGTCTGGCTCAAATTCATCAATGACATCATAATCATACTCGTCTTCCACAATCATGTTGTGAAGAATGATACACGTCATCATAATGGATCGAAGCGACTCTAAATCAAACAATTTGGCAGCACCCCTAACAATCGCCCAACAAGCTTGGAGGATACCAAAACACCGCTCCACATTCTTCCTACACCCTTCTTGACAGCTTGCGAAGCGTTTTTCCTTTTCACTTCGCGGACATGGCACTGTTTTGACAAACGATGTCCACCTTGGGTAAATGACGTTTGTTAGGTAGTATGCTCCGTCGTACTTATGTCCATTGACCCAATACGTGACTTTCAGTGCTTTTCCTTGTAGCACCTCGTCGAACACTGAAGATTGGGCAAGGACATTGAGGTCATTTTGAGCTCCTAGAACATCGAAAAAAGCATGCCAAATCCATGTATCAAATTGACACGCCCCAACCTAGATATCCAAATGACACCTGAATGGCACGTGTTGGCCAACACTCAAAGGTGACGAAAGCCATGAGTGTGAATCAGTGAGAACAAGAAGGAACAAGCAACACAAAAATTATGCAAGAAACAACATTCACAACGAATACGCAACTTTAAGAAGTAATAATAACAATATATTTGATTTAAGCATGAATGAAACAAGGTATTCAACGATCATGAATATGTCCAGAGCATACTACTAAATGAAAGTGCCAGAGCAAAGTAAAACAACAAGTAACAATGATCGTAAAAGGAATCCATACTCAAGTGGAGAGATGCAAGGTCACTGGTAGGGAAATGCCTCGAAGCTCGGGTTGTATTCTTCGTCGCTATGTCCTAAGGGGGCGCAAAAACATAAAAGGTGAGTGAACCATAATTTATAATAATACTAATAATAGGAAAACCATTTTATTTCTGGACATACTAACCCCATGTTTTGAAAACATATATATAGTAGTACATAGTAATTTTCCGAAAACTCTACATGCCATGAAAACGTTCATAAAACATATATGTGTAAAACCATGCTCAATAATGATGATATCGCCGCCCGAAGGTAAATCCGTAAATCTCATCAATATTGTACTCACTAAGAGTATCATAGTCGCCCGAAAGCAGTACCTGTCCATCACCCGAAGGTGAAGTTTTACGACACTAGGTTACGTCAATGAAGAAGCCATGGTCCATCACCTGAAGGTGAAGCTGTACGACTCCGGGTTTCGCCGGAGAAGATGATACATACCATCACACACTGACACTAGCCCCGGGCTAGTGAAGCTGGGGGTATATCATCAATATCATCAACTCCTCATTCGCTCGAAGGCAGTACATGTTCATTACTCGAAGGTGAAGCTGTACGACACTGGGTTACGCCAATGAAGAAACCATGGCCCATCACCCAAAGGTAAAGTTGTACGACTCCGGGTTACGCCGAAGAAGAAGTATACACATAAATATCATCAACTGTGTCCTATGGCCATAGACGTCTACATACATGTGTTGTGTGGATATGTTGTATGATAACCCACTAGATACGTACCGAAAACATATCTCAAAATCTCATATCCAAATCCGGAGCTCATAAGCTCAAAGCCTCATTTCATAAATCCAAGATAATTCACATTCGTAAATCCATGGAATTTCATAAGCGAAAACCCAATATTTCATAACCTTTAGTACAATGCAAATTCGATAAATCATAAATATATCGTAAAAGCAATCTAAATAAATCAACATTTCTCTGTAAATCATAAATATAGAAATCTGTAAAAACGTATTATAAATCATGCTTCATTCATGTAATATGCAATGCATGCAAGCCTAACATTTTGTAAAAACATGCAAGTTTAGAAGGGGTCCACTCACAGTATTCCATCGCCTGTAAGTCGCTTGAACTAGCGAGAATGGTGTCACTTCTAACTGACGCACCTAACGCACTTAGGGACCATTTAGTAAAACTATACCTAGATAAAATTTGGGAAAATGGATGGCGAATTTGGATTCAACACGTCAAAAAATCTAAGGAGAGACCTCTGGTTTCCCCTCATGCGTCGTCACACTAGCCGCCACGAAGCGGCTACCCGGAAGGCCACACACCATCGTATGCGGCGGTCGGCCGCCCCGACTCGCCGGAAAATTCAACAACTCCAAAAATTCTCAAATTTTACAGAAATGCAGATCTCAATAAGAGAAACAAGTTTCATACCTAGGCCAAAGTCCAATTCGACCGAAAAACATCTCAAATCACCCTCGATCCATCGGAAACCCTTGAAATGAGTGTTCTCGATTCGATGCCTAAACGAGCTACGACACCTCATCCAATGCTTGGGCTTTGCTCCTGGGGTTGAGGGAAGTCTATTGGTGATGGTGGTTGTAGTGATGTTTACAGGTGGTGGCTGGCCGTGAAAAGCTGGGAAAACGCCGTGAAATGCGTCAAAAAAATCGCAGGAACACCGGGTCAGAGACTGGGTTACGATTGGAAACAGGTCGGAGGGTCCGGTTGGTTGCTCCTCACCTTTCTCATTTCTCTCATTTCTCTTCTCTCTCTTTCGTCCATCTCTCTCATTTCCCTCAATTCTCTTCTCATCCTTCTATCCTGGCCACACACATGGCACTATATATTTGCTCCAGCAAAATCTAGAGCCTTCTAGATGATGGTCAAATAATCATTTTACCCTCAGCTTCGTAGTTCTGTAAAATCTTCATTTTAGCTTCAAATTCAATTTCGCTTGTGCCCACGCGTTCATAGCGAACGAGTACTATAAGAAAACGCTAAGGAAACGAATCTTACGTGACACGACAAAGTGGTCAACAAAAGGCAACGTATTTGCCTCGAAGGGCATTTTCGTAATTTCATATTTTAAAATTATAAAAACCGTAATATTTGGGGACGGGTCGTTACACAAATGATGCCACTGCCTCAAAAATGATATTTTTTTGCTCATTTTCTATCCCTATAAGCTTTTTGCCATGCACTTGGACAATTTTTCCAGATCCAGTGCATACAGTTAATGCTTTCAATCATGTCAGGAAAACCTCGCATCTCACATTTCTTTAAAAGCCTTTGCAAGTCCACTGTCATATGTCTCCGGAGGTACTATTTGGTGTAAATAGATTTGATTGCAGAGCAAAACCTCATCAGGGACTCAAGAATGGTTGATTGCCCCATCCTCGCTATCTCATCCACTTGGTTTGCAGATGCTCCATATGCAAACATCTGCAAGGCAGCAATAATTTTTTGATCAGGAAAGAGACTCATGACACCAAAAGCATCATTCTTTTGCACAAAGTAAAAATCATGGTTGCAAACAACAATCATGATTTTGTTGAACAATTGTCGTTGCATTCTAAAACGATGTCTAAAGTATGTATCAGGGAATGCACTGTTACGAACAAAATAATCGTCCAAGAGATCCTTACCTCGTTGTTGCCTGCTTTTATCAATGTTTGTAGATCGCCTGGGCCTGAAGATCTCAGCCACAACTTGGATGACTTGATGGGAATGTAACGCTCTTTAGCTTTTTGCATCTTCATCTCTCATTCTACGCTCCTCATCATCTTCCTTTTCCATCTCATTTTCTCCCTCCTGGAGATTGAACATTTCTTCCCCTTGCTTAAACAATTATTTCTCTTGCTCATCGATTTCCCACAACATCCTTGAAGAAGACATTGTAAGAAGGAAAGAGAAACTATGAATAAGGATATAAATTTTGAGAGATTTTGATTTTGGTGTGTGATTTCTTAGGATGGGTGGTGGGTTATAAGGAGAAAAAAGAAAGGATTAGGTTGAAGATAATGACATGTGGCACGCCGTGATTCGTTAAAAATCTTATCGAAATTTATCCTCGAAGATTCTAAACGGATTGTGACTCGTGGCGCGACGGGATTAGTTAAAATTTTTATCGGAAATCTATCCTCAACGATTATAAAAAGGTAACGACACGTGGCGCGACATAATTGGATAAGAATCTTATCGAAATCTATCACCAAAAATTGTACTTTCGGATAATGACACGTGGCTTAAAGAGACTGGTTAAAAATCCTATCCTAAATTAGAAATAAAAATATTTTTTATTATTTTATAAAATAAAAAATACTAATATTTTATTGCATATTGCCATGGTTATGTAGTTTAGGAATGAAAATGCAAGAAACAATTATTGTTCGTTAAAGACAGTTCCTAATCAGTGAAGGGGATTCAATTGTCAATTGTCATGAGAAGCCCTTACACACTAGAAGCGCTCTAAAAAGTAACCTCATTCCACAAAGTATGGATTAGATGCTTCATTCATTTCTTTTACTTTTTTGAATAAAGTAATGTTTCCAGTTACTAAACAGTTGGCCACCACTGAATAGGATTCTCTCAAGATCTTCTTTGTGAAGATTTGGAGGATTAATTAATCGTGTCTAGTCATCATAAATCGTGCGGTTATAAATTATTTTTAATTTTTAATTTAAAATCAAATCTAAATAGTATTTAACGAAAACTGACCGCACGATTTATAATGAATGGACATGATTGATTGATCCTCCAGATTCCTATAAAGAGAATCCAAAGAGGATCCTTGTCCGGTCACCGCACAGTAGATTACACTTTAAACAAAAAAATCAATATCAAATTCATAATTGGGCCGTTCCTTCCACGCGCCGAAGAAGGCCTGTAGGGGCACGAAACTTTTTTTGGCGGCATGTCTTTCTTCACATGCACCCACTACTTTCTTGTTCTCTTTTTTTTTTTTTTTTTCTTTTACCATGTCTTGATATTTCCTTCATTTGATTTCTGACTCGATCCTGAAGTAATAGAGATGGGAGGGTGTGCGACGAAGCCAAAGGTGTCAAAGGGAGAGGCGACAAACGAGGCGCCTGTGCCGGCTCCAGAGCCTGCAGCCAAGGAAGATCAGCCGGTGGCGGTTGATGATCAGGCAAAGGAGAAGGAGGCGATGTTAGTTGCTGATGGTAATGAAGCTGAGAAGAAGATAGAAATAGCTCATGAGCCTGACTCTGAGGAGGCTCAGCGTGGTGGCGATGATAAAGGCAAGGAGATCGTTGATGATGATGAACAAGGAAGGAAACGCCACCCTCCGAGTCTTTTGTTCAAGGTACATACCTAGTAATTAAATTATTAAATGTAATTATCACAATCTTATATCTTTTTATTTTTTTTATGCCAACAGATCACCATGATATTGTTTTAAGAGTTCGGATCTTGGTCGGATCCTTTTGTGAGGATTCCGAGAATACGTGAATCGTACATCGTGCAATTAGAAATCATTTTAGATATTTTTATTTAAAAATAAATATAATCAGTACTTAACAAAAACTGACCACATAATATATGATGAACGAACATAATTCTCGAAATCTCAAAACCCTCATAAAACAATTTGGAAAGAATCCTGTTGATTATTTTAATACAAATTTTTTACTGTTTGTATAATAATACGTGATATACACTCACATTGAAAAATCTTTCCTTCCGGATCGTTCCCTCTTCCATTTTTTGCATTTCCACTGTAACCATGTCTCTCTCTCTCTCTCTCTCTCTCTCTCTCTCCTCCTCTCTTTCTCTCTCTACTTTCTCTTCAAACGCTGGCTTTCAATCCAGATACGAAATCGTTAGGTTTTAATTTCCGAGCTCCGGTGCTCTTCTTTCCTCTGTCAGCGTTCGAAGTACAGTAGCGGTGAACGAGCAATAGGAGCGAGTGCGAAGGAAGACTCGGTGCAGTTCGATTGCATCTATCAGGACCGGAGACTGTCGAAGCTTGTTCGCGATAACGTCCATGGAATCATCTATCTCGAGCCGGTATGTGCCTCGATTCCGCCTCTTAGTTTCGTTTTTGCGATTTCGCATTATCTGTGATGATGTTGTTTTTCGTGCATCGTCTCTGTTTCGTTCCATCGCTCTCGGAAATGTAGAATCGTGAGAGCAATTTGTTTTCGAATTTTGTGTTTTAAAGTCGGGGTTGAATCGAATAATGCGACATCGAAATCTTGCTTTGCAAACTGTTTGTTTTAGTTTTAGTTTAGTTTTCTGCTTTGATTTGGCTAGTAGTTTTGAGGAATGCATATTGTTTAATTAATTTCATATTCATATGTTTTGAGACTGTTTAATTGCGACTTTAAGTTTAAGGCGATCGTATGCATCGGTTTTCTGAAATCGCTGTCGTTGATTTCTGCTGCATTTAGATCATATTTCAGAGTATTAGGAAATCGTTTGGTGAATTTAGATTGCATATCATCTAGAGTTTGTGAGTTGAAATTTTTGTTTTGGTTGATCGAATTTGAAGTGAGTTATAGCCTTATAGGTAATATATTTGGACCTAAAGTTCTGATTTAATTGATTGAAGTTAGTTATCGGTAATTTTCTTGTCAAGTAATTGTTTTGTTCTGTTTTCTGGTTCGGTTTAAGTTTTAGACAAGGCAAATTTTAGAACTATTTGAGGAAATTTTTAGGTCTAGATGCTTTGGGGGTAGAAGTATAACTGAGACTGAAGATTTTGTATTGTGAGATTGATGATTTGTCAGGGGATTTGAGTAATTTGGCTTGAAAATTCAAATAAGTGAGCTGCACAGCCATTCAAATAATAAAGTTCAAAGTAGAAGAAGCATAATTTTCACATTAATAGTTAATAAGTGAAATCTAACTTCTGATAAATAAGGGAAGTCGATAAATCATAGCGGATATGGAACAAATTGTCTTTTGCTGAATTTGAGTTTATGCAGGATAGTAAAATTGGAATATTTTGATAAGAAGTTAGACTTGGTTTTGAGGTCGACAGCGAATGATTTGTTAAGGCTCATCATTTGAAATTCGAACTCTCAAGTTTACTGTGATTTTTCATTATAATTTATTGGGTAATGTATCTAAATATGGATTTCTTTCAGATTGGCTTCTGTACTTTTGCGCACGGTTAACAGAAGTACATTGCCTTCAACTTAGAATAAAAAAATTAACAATTCATGGAAATTATGTTAAATATGGTATGAAATGAATCTTTCTGTTGTTTGTTGCAGCTTTTCTTGAAGTTCATTGACACTGCACAGTTTCAGAGGCAAGTTTGATAAATTCTATGCAAGGGTCATTTTCTCATTGAGTAAATTTTAGAAGTTCTTTTCCTGATAATTCTGTCACTTATTGCAGGCTCCGTGATCTTAAACAACTTGGTGAGTTGAACTTACTAAATGGATTAGCAATAAATCATGCTAGATTTACAAATAACGAGATATTAAATTTCTAGATATTGATTGTTGTAGATGTGCTGACATAACCTCATAATCTATTTCCCCAACTTCTTGAAATAAGTGTACCAATTTCATTTTGTTTGTGACCAACAGGTCTGCGATTGTGTGTCTGTGTGTATAAGTACATATATTAAATGTTTTTATATCTGTATATCCTCATTGTTTGAGATCACCTTTCTACATTCGTCTGTACCTGTTCTACCTATGTATTTCTATTGTTATGCAATACTTCAGATTTGATTTTAATCTTACTTCTGATCCAGGTCTGACACACATGGTTTACCCTGGGGCTGTACATTCTCGGTTTGAGCATTCACTCGGGGAGTATTGGCTGGCTGGTGAAGCTATTAATAAACTTAAACTCTACCACGTAGGAATTTGTCATCATAGCCTAATCATTCTCATTCTGCATCTTATGAATAAGAACTCATTCTTCTTTCGTCTGCCATCCTTGTAGGAGGACCTCAAAATTGATTCTTTTGACAGGAAAACGGTAAAACTTGCTGGTAATGAATCTGTACCTGCTGTAATAAATGCTTTCTTCTTGTAACCTGGTCCCACATTTTTTTTTGGTCAAATCTCTTTCTAGGACTACTGCATGATATCGGCCATGGGCCGTTCAGCCACATGTTTGAGCGCGAGTTTCTTCCTCGGGTTACTAACTGTCACACATGGTGATTCTTACAATCTTCAAGTGAATTTAGCTCCATTTTTCTTGTATAGTAGAAGAAGATTGCATTTTACAAACTTAAACCTTTCTGAAACTAATATCACTGCTTTTCTGTTTCATTTATGACTTGCATATGCAACATGTCCATGTTCTTTAGGTAAGAGATACAGCATACGGATCTTAACTTTCTGTGAAATCAGTTTGTGCAATTTTAAGGGGATACTTCATGTTTGTTTGGTGGTTGTAAATGGTATGTGTTTTTAGTCAGGAGACCTAGTCTACTTTTAGGGTTATAACTTTGATTGCTTTCTAGGTCTCATGAGGAGATGTCTGTGAACATGATCGACTACATTGTCGAAGAGAACAATATTGATATTGATTCTGCAGAGCTTAAAAGGGTGAAGGTTATTTTGTTTTGCCATTACCATTATTCAGTGAATAGCACTTGTTTAATTATTGCATTGTGACATCCTTCCATGTATTCCTCCTTGATGTCTTCATTTCTTTGCAACCTTCAACTTCTGTACGATTCTTTGTTGGCTTAATATGTGTAAATGTGAATGCTGATGGATGCTTTGTCAATAGTAATAATCGATTAGGATTTAATGTATTGGGAATGTAATGTATCTTTACAGGAACTGATCCGTGCTAGCTCCAACCATGGGGAACAGAATGTAAGTTATCATAAAGTTTAAGGTTCAAATTTTGAGATTTCTTCAAGTATCTCCGAACACCTTACAGACTACTTTTTCACTTTAATGCTCGCACTCTACATTGGATTCCTTTAGTATTTTATCCTTAGCCCTTTGCAATATGCTAAAAATGCAGAGCGTGACAAAGAAGCGTTTCTTGTATGATATTGTTGCAAGTGGGCGAACTGGAATAGATGTTGACTAGTATGTCGCTTGATTTCCTTTTATAGAAGGTCTGGCATTTCATTTGGAAATTGCTACTTGTTATCTGACAATGCTAAGTGATTCATATGTCATTTCTCTACAGGTTTGATTACTTTGTGCGTGACTCCCGAGCATGTGGTATGGGCTGTAGTTTTCAATTCGAATGGTATTTATAAGTTAACAATTCACAGAGCACTTAAATTCATTGAAGATCCATGATGTCCAGTACACTCAAATTTTTGAAATTTCCATTTGTGTAGAAGTTTGAACTTGGTGGGTGTGTTATTTGTACAGACTTGATGTTTACAAACTATTACTTTTCCCATACTGCGGATTTTTGCTGGAACATATTTTTGTTCTTTCAAATTGCAGGCTGATGGAAATTATGAGAATTATAGATGATGAGATATGTTATCGCGCTAGTGATTGTGAGTATATAGTGAATATTTTTTTGTCACTCTCGCAACACAATCGTTATGGTTCTTTAAATTTTATTTGATATCTTGGGCAGATTGGACAGTCCACAAGCTCTTTGCCACTCGTGCTGATCTGCATCGAACCGTGTACACACATGCTAAAGTGAAGGTCAGAGACGGAACCAAAAAAATTTCGCTGAAGCATCAAAATTATAATGGTACTATAGATATATTAACCTTTCTGATCTGCCTCTGGACATCTATGTTTTCACAGGCTGTTGAACTCATGGCCATCGATGCTATGTGCCATGCAAATAGTGCTCTTAAAATTTCAGAATCAAGTAGAAGCGCAGCTGAGTTTTGGAAGGTGCAAGTGCTTTATCATTTAACAGAGTTTTTGACTAAGGCTTTTATCATTGTAGCACTAACGTTATCTGTGTTAATAATCTACAGTTGGATGACACAATTTTGAAGAGGATTGAAATTTCTGATGAACCTGAACTCAAGGAAGCTATGGATTTGATCCATCGCATTCAAAGAAGGGATCTTTACCAGGTACCCTTATATGTCCACCCCACAAGAAATAGGTCCTGTTGTATTACATTATTCGCGTGTCTCAGATCTTAGCGTTTCCTAGTGTAATTCATTAGGCAATCCAGTTTGTTACAATTTTTATTTGCTTTGGCAGTTCTGCAACGAGTATTCTGTTCCAAAGGAAAACCTAGAGCATTTCAAAGACATCACGCCTAAAGACAGTTTGTTCCCAGGTTCCAAATATATTATTAGTTTCTTACGTCTTCCTCTTTCTGTTATGCTTATCAAGTAGATACATGATACCTTGTGCCTAATTTTGCGTCCAGAAATCTGGTAGTGTTACACTCAAGGAAGAGGATGTTGCAGTATGGACTGTTAAAATTGATTTGACTTTATACTCCTAATCATATCATGATTATTATCAAGCCACTGCTTGTCTTCGTATAACATTTATTAAATTTGCTTTTGGTAATTTATTTCACAAATAATTTGCTCTTCTTTATGCTTGCACCTGCTCCTCCAGAATCAATTTTTTCAAGGTACTTTCGGCCTATATATGGCTTGATGCCCCGTATTTTACTCATCTTTCAAGCCGCTGATTTAATGAATGAATAGATCTCGTAAACTGCATGATTGCTGCAATATGTGGCAACCGCAGTGCATACTGTAGAAGCAGCTATCGAAAAGATTTTAGTGAATAGTCAAATTTAACCTGATCATGGTTTTAGCATTTGGATATACTGCTGATATTGAAATCTGTGATGCTTTAAACTGTGAGGTAGTTGTGTACTTTTTGGCAATCATATTCTTCACTTACTAATTTTCCATGGTAGAACGAACGGATCTGGATACGAAATTGTCCTTCAAACAAGCTGACAGCTTGACAATCTCTGTTATTTTTCTGAAATTCTTGAAGTAGACAATACTTTCTTCCGTAGGTGGTTGAATTTTACGGTGTATTGACGGGCTTGATTTTTATCAGGATGATGAGAGTCCTCTACATGGTGAAAAGTTTCCGATCCAAGATGATCGCGTAAGTCACCTGCTTCCAACATTCTATCAAGACAAGATAGTCAGGGTGTATGCAAAGAAGCCCGGACTGGTTCGTTTCTTAATACATGCTGTGATTGTTAACTTAATCGCGTATTCTGTATTAATTTCTTATGACTAAAGAGCGATGATGTAATCAATCAGGTTGCAGCAGTTTCCGAGGCCTTTGAGAATTATCAGATGATGACATACGGACGGACAAAACAGGTACATTCAACTCCTATGAAGAAAAAACGCAAAGCCTGATTTCGGAACATAACCACCGTGACCAATGTGTATAAATCCTCATCGTATATCTGATTTGTAAGGATACGTATTACGTAGACCAGTATTCGTCTCGGCGCTACCACATATTTTGGATTTAGGAAATCTGCAACTTTGTAAAATCCACTATAAATCTACGTTTTAACAGCTCTGTAATAATCCACATGCTGAAAAAAGCCATGAGAAAATGTATAATCTTTGCATCTTTCTCTCTCAGAGAATTATTTACGGAAAAATAAAATGAAATATAAAAGTTTTTGGGCTTGGATAAAGTTCTTTCGTTCCAGAAAGGACACTAAAACTCCTGATGGGCCGGAAGGGTTTCCTATCAACCACAAGCAGCTCGAGTCTTTTACTTTTTTTTTTTCTTTCGGAGAACTGGAATTTGAGTTTTCTTTGAAGCAATTTGAAAGTGCATATTTATATTACAAATTTTAGTAAGAGGCGTTAGATTATTTGACCTTACAGAATCTAGATTATTTAACCTTACAGAATCCAATGGCTCTTATTTAGATATGTAACCTAAATGTAGATTATTTGACCTTACAGAATCCAATGGCTCTTATTTAGATATATGTAATCTAAATGTGAATGTTTAATGTGCATGGTAAAAGGAATACCAAATTAGAAAGGAAAAGAAACACCACCGACGAACAACTCTATATATACACAACCAGACCAGAAAATCCAACTTTTCACAATTCACTAGGCTACTAGCTCTCTCAAACTACTTGAAACAAACATGGAGGGCCCTCGAGCAGGCTTCGGAAGTGGAAAGAAGGCTGCGGGCAATATCGACATACAAAGTTTGGACCAACAGTTGGCGAGGCATCTCGACCGACTATGCTCAATGGAGAAGAAGAAGAAGGAGAAGATGAAAGAGTTGCTTGACGGCCAAGAAAGCCAAGTCAACAGAGACAACAACACCATAGTTGTTGCGGCCGTCAAGCCGGCAAAAGAGGAGGAGGAGTGGCAAATCGTGCCGGATAAACTCGTAGTGAAGCAAGTTTTCGCCCATGGAACGTTTGGTTCCGTCCAAAGAGGCCTCTACGACGGCCAACAAGTCGCAGGTATATATATGTCATAATCACTGATTACATCTGCTTAATTACTACATGTTTACATGTGCATGGCTTAATTAATCTTTTTCTTTCTTAATTGTACAGTCAAATTTTTGGAGTGGGGAGAAGAAGGCCAAAACACAAAAGCTCAAATAGCTTCTTTGGAAAACGATTTTAGACGGAAGGTTTCTGTTTGGCATAAACTTGATCACCCCAACATTACCAAGGTACAAAAACCATTCAGTTTTTTTCTTTTCTTTTCCTTTTCTACAATTACATGGCGCCTGAGGTAAGTTAATATTACCTGTATGAAAATTAAAAGTAGATATAAATGTTTCTGGGAATATTACTATATTCTGAATGTCCAGCATTTATGTCCAGCATTATTGTTTCTCGTTAGTGTCAGCATTTTTTCTCATCCATTTCTAGACTTTGAATTGTTGATTTGGTTTTGCAGTAATCTAACTAATACCAAAGGTGTTAATTGCAGGTCATAGAAAATAAACCATATGACGAAAAATGTGACGTTTACAGCTTCAGAATTTGCTTATGGGAGATGTATCGCTGCGATATGCCATGTCCTAACGTCGGATTCTCAGAATTTAAGACCAGTGATACCGAAGGGTTGCCCTAGCTCCTTAGCTAAAGTGATGATCAGGTGCTGGGATTCAAAACCGAACAGAAGGCCAGAAATGGCAGAGGTTGTCTCGATGCTAGAGGCAATTGACTTTTCAGAAAATAAAGGTTTGGGTTGCTTCTCCATCTTCAGCTGCAAACAGTAAGGCAAATCAAAGGGAAAATAAAACGGAGCTCCTACAGACCAAGAACTACGAGATCGCTCTTCATTCTGGGGCAACGGAGGGATCGTACCATTCGAAGGGAAGAAGGTGAAATTCTTTTTCCTTTCCAAACGAATTGTCAAATACACACATTATGTAGTAAAATTTGTATCACTTATACGTGAAAGGCTAAAAGTGTTTGAACTGACGTTGCTTATGTTGGTGGAGCAATTAGTGAAGCATAAGTTGGCAAACTCACCAAAAATGGTCAGTAATGTAAACGACTATGATGCACGCCTTGTCCTGGGCAAACTGGTATCCTCTCAGCTCTCGAAGAAACGGCATTTTAACCAGTTTTCCAGGCTATACAATGCTGAAGTCAAAAGATCATTTACACCCTGTCTGAGCTATATGTACATCGATGGAACACCTGATTCAATGCTGAGTTAGCTGCTACATCTGTGCACCGGATTCATGTCAGTATCCCATCCGCCGATTCATTCTCCATAAGCACCAACGGCGCGCTGGAACATTTTCTTTTGATGAGAAATTAACCAGATATATGCATCTTGGAATTCTTGTCTAATAGAGTTTCATGTAAATAGATATTTTAGAGAATATAAATGCAAATTCATGTCAAGAAAATCTACATATACTTGATACAACGAGTTCCTTGTCATGAACATAATTACAAGTTAAATTGTAGATTATTCTTTTCGTAAGTTCATTGAGAACTTCGACTCTTAATATGTAACTTTATGGATTGATAGTTACACTTATTTGTGAAACTTGAAATTGCTTTATCTATCTTTCCAAATCTCTAGTTTTTTTCTTCTTCATTTTTCTCCAATTTCAAAGTTAAAAAAAAAAAAAATACTAAAATCAAACCGAATGACCTCTGTTTATACTCTTTAAATTTTGAGAAAACCGAATTAAACCAAACCAAGTAGTAACTTTGGTTTTTGGTTTAGCTAAAAACGAAACCATATTAAAACGAACTTGCCCCTATTATTTACGGTCGTCTCAATGTTTAAGAAATTAACATTTGAATCTTTACCAAAAAGGGCTAGGGACAGTTTTTTTTTTTTTTTGAGAAAGACTAGGGACATTTTTAACCCATCAAGTTTGAGATCAACTTCATAAAAAGTTTATGAGATGTTACTTTGTTCACAGTCCACCTTAACCTTTTTTTTTCTTTTTTTTTTGGTAAAGGTGCACCTTAACCTTTTTGACATTGTATAATGGAGTAGGATTCTCTCCCTTTTTTTTTCCCTTCCCTTCCCTCCTCTCCTATTTGAACGGTCACAATTAAGTCACGTCAACATCTTATATTAATTTTTTATAGAAAGAGAAAGACAAAATAAAGAATGTGAGAGGAGGGGATGGAAAGAAGAGGAGAGAGAATCCTAGTCCTTGTTTAATTTGCCTGCTGCCAAATTTTGCAGCTGCATCTCCATTGTGGACACGTCACATTGTTCTTTTGTTTATTTATTTATTTATTTATAGTTTAATTTTTATGACTGGTCTGTGTTGCTTCGGCAACTGGTTTGCATTGCTTCTGCGATTTTGTAGCCTCGTTGTCTGGCGATGGTTTTGGTAAGGGTTTCGGTGCTTGGTATGTCACGCCTTGTCTATGGGACATCAATCTCGGAATTTCTCGTTCTAGTGGTCTGATTTGTGTGATGGCCGTATAGGGGTTTAAAATTATTTGTAATTTGTGCTTAGGGTTTTTATCACAAATGGTCATTGAAATTGACCAAACTCATCATTTTGGTCCTCACTTTCAAAATCAATCAATGTCGTCCCTGACATTCACTACCACACATCAATTTGGTCATTCCGTTTAGATTCTGTCAATTATTTTGTTAGTTTGTGACACACCCCGTCCCGAAGGAGGGCGTGCTGGCCGTCACGTGAGAGTGACGTAACCATTTGCACAGTTCGGAAGCTTTAAAATACCATTGTGAATTCTGTCAGAATACCGTTGGATTCCTCGTGGCCACCAAAGCTCTGCTCTAACTCGAACCTGGAGGGGCGCAAAACAAGGTGAGTGGGTCAGTAAAATAAGTCTTTCAAAATCTTTCCTTTATCAACATATATATATCCCCTCACTGTAAAATCTGTATACTTCTCAGAAAATAGAATATGTAAATATATATATATCTTCGGAAATCTCCAACACCATTCTTCATCATTTTTCAGAGAAATATGCCATGCCATGCGTCAAAAACATAGTATGGATGTATTAATATAAATCAGGTGAAATAATAAATCAACCGGAGACCCTGCAATGGTCCTGTACGGCTGATTCTAGAGCTCAATATCCTATCCAGCCGGAGTCACCAACTGTGACCTGTACGGCCCTGCCGGAGTCGCTAACTGCGACCTGTACGGCACTACGCTGCACATGAGTCGGAACTACCTATTGTAGTCTGTACGACTCGGATGGTGTAATAATACGCTCTAGTGCTTCTCTCATCAATCATCTGTGCACATAATCTAAGGTCAC
This sequence comes from Heteromeles arbutifolia, assembly GCA_024362995.1. Classification (NCBI taxonomy): domain Eukaryota; kingdom Viridiplantae; phylum Streptophyta; class Magnoliopsida; order Rosales; family Rosaceae; genus Heteromeles; species Heteromeles arbutifolia. Next base: position 32,081,697 of record JANCRC010000006.1, read on the forward strand.
CTACTAGTCGGAACCGTCTCTAATGGTCTGTACGACTAGCATGTCGGAACCACCTCCAGTGGTCTGTACGACTAGCATCTACTTGGATCCAAGGTGAGCGTGTGATGCGGGTGAATAACATAAGCACTAACACCAGGGGTGCAGGTTATGAGCTATCAACATAAATCTCATCAAACAATTCAATACATCAAATGCAACTCACCTGATACTCACCTGTGCGTCCGCAGCACCAATTCAGATATATGCATCATATAATATCCATTCACATATCACATGTAATTTCTATGTATGACACTTCAATCATATGATTCATATAAATCTATGCATGGCATTTCAAAACATATTTTCATTTTAATTCAATTTCTGAGAAAGTCCTTAAGTATAGGCATATAATGAAAACAAAACTGCCCACTCACAGTTATATCGAAGGGTCATAACCCCTTAGCCTTTCTCGACTGTGCTCGTCTTCCGCATAAGCCTCGCCTATATGAGAAGTAACCGAAATAACGTTAATTACGCACATAACCAACTTTCGCTAATAACTTCTCATATATTGCTCAAATTGGGTATATGAATATACCACCGTGACCTACACAATCTCATGAACATCCCCATATTTTTAGAAAAATTTTCCGACCACCCACGCGCCGCCACGCGCCGGCGAAGGCACGGCCAGACGCGTCGGCCACGCGCGGGCACGTGCCAGGCACACTGACGGCGTCAATTAACGCCGTCAGGAATATTCCAGGAATATTCCGTTAACTCCTAACAGTTTCCGTTAGTTTTGACTGACGGCGTCAGGAATATTCCGTCCAACTGACGGAATATTCCGTCGTCTTCTCCGGCGACTCGCCGGCCGCCGGTGGGTTCGCCGGATTCTGGGTATTTTTTCCAACTATGGTTTCTCACTCATTTTTCATCCATTTTTCATGAAATTTTCACCAAAATGTCACAAATCATGAGAGGAAGAAGGCTATACCTCTTTGGAGCCTCAAAACCTTCCAAATCGCGTCGGGAAAATTTCACCAAAACCGGCCACCTTCGAACCTTGTGATCCCGACGTCCCAAACCTTCAAACGAAGCACTCCGAGCTTCGTGGGGACTTCCTTAAGCTCGTGGTAAGCTTGGATTGTCCTAAAATGCAACCATTTAAAAGTTGGTGAATAGTGACAATCACGGGCCTCGTGATTTCAGCGTGAAAACGTATGAACCCTTACCTGAAATGGGTACCAATGAGTTCGTATGGTCTCCAGGAATATGATGGTGGTCTCAACCACGTCGATCCGTGAAGGTTTGACATTCTCTGGGGTTGTCCGTACAGTTTAAATGAGAAGGAAGAGATGGACTGTGCGTGCGTATGCGGGAGGGAGAGAGAGAGAGAGAGAGAGTAAAAAAAATGAAAGTGTGCGTGTGTGGTCAACAAGCACACCCCAACCACACAAAATAATTCCAACTTAATTTTTAACAATTTTTCCAAAACAAACTTAGGATAGGACAATGAAACCCAAATAAAATGTCACATACCGCAGTAGATTCAAGGGCAATCCCGTCATTTCACATCCTCGATTAATAAATTCCGGGACGGGCTGTGACAGTTTGTATGTGGGACCCACAAATCCAATAAAATGGTGACACATGGATTACATAAAAAAAGTTTTTATCACAAATGGTCTCTAACATTGACCAAACTCCTCATTCTGATCCCTGAGTTTCAAAAATCGATAAATTTGGACCCTGACTTTCACTATCGCACATCAATTGAGTCATTCCATTAAAATTTTGTCAATATTTTTTGTTAGTGTGCTGATGTAGTCCCACTAATCCAATCATATGGCGCCAAGTGGATCAACTATAAGAAACTATTTTTTTTAGAGTAAACCAACTAACAAGTATTATGCGTTGGCATTTCTCTCGCATCCCACAATCCCAATTGAAAAAAAAAAATTCAATCTAAATTCGATAAAATCGAATCCAAAGTCAATTCAAATTTGATAGGATTATAACCAATTAGAGAGAATGATGAGCGAGTTCAGGGAGGCCAAGAGCTTTGGTGGTGTCATTATGCCTTCTTTTTCTTTTTGAGCATACCAAGATGAAGACGATGATGTCTTTTTTTTTCCTTTTAGTTTTGGTTTTTAATTTCTTATTTTACTTCTAGTTTTAAATCTTAAAAAAATAATTTTTTATAGTTAATCCTTGTGGCGCCATATGATTGGATTAATGGGACCATATTATCACACTAACAAAATATATTGACAAAATTTTTCAAAATGTCTAAATTGATGTGCAGTAGTGAAAGTCAGTGACCAAATTTATTGATTTTTGAAACTCAGGGACCAAAATGAAGAGTTTGATCAATGTCAAAGACCATTTGTGATAAAAACTCTTATTTTGTGTAATCCACGTGTCACCATTTTATTAGATTTGTGGGTCCCACATACAAATAATAGAATAATTGACGGAATTTAAACGGAATGACCAAATTGATGTACGATAGTGAATGTCAAGAACGATATTAATTGATTTTGAAAGTGAAGGGACCAAAATGATGAGTTTGTTCAATCTCAAAGACCATTGATGATAGAAACCCTTGTGCTTATTACTTCCATATAAAGAAATTGATCACTGAAGTATATGTACCCATCCGACATCCTTGTAAGTGGTTGGTTATAGTAATGAAATTTTATCGTTTCTGTCAAAAAAAATAAAAGCACATTGTGTTAGGTTGATTGTCTAATCAACCATTTAGTGCTCGTGTGCCGTTTACATGTACTAGTTGTTCCATAAAAATATAAGGAAAACTAATGAAAAATGTTTAAAAACTTTGAGTTTTAACGATAAAGACAAAATAAAGTGCAAAGTGAATAGTATCAAACTTGACTTTTTAGTGTAAAAATGTGGTTTTTTGTTAAAGTGAACAGTACCGCGGGCTTTTCGTTAAAACTCCCAAAAATATACCCACATTTTATAGGTGTGTCTTGCACTTACAGCGTCATTAGTTAATAGTTGTCCGACTATGAACCTAAAATGTGTACCTTAATAGAATGTCAAAACATCACAAGTAACATGAGAAAATTGAAAATTCCTTGTTCATTTTTTTTAAAATTGATACTTTACTATGATACGTAGATAGATTTTTCAGCATGTTAGAAACACAGCTTGTTACATCAAGTATCACAATACAAATAGTTGAAAATAATTTTTAATCATTTACATTATGACACTTGAGTATACTGAAGTGTATTTTCAGCGGATTGAAAAATGTCTAAAAAAACATTCAAAAAGAGGAATGTCACACTTAGAGCAGTTCCACCGGAGGTGGAATAGCCCAGCACCCAGTCAAAAAACCAGGTTGGCACCCTGTCAATTCACTCCAGCCCGTGAGATCGACTGGCACCCAGCCCAAGCTAGTCCACAAGCCGGCCTAAAATTGACAAACCTTGGGACCGGCCCGTATGACACGCTGACGTCAGGGATGGAATCGGCGGCTTGGATCTACGAATGCGATGCAGCCGTGAAGTGTGAGTCCATCGCGGAGAGGGAGAGAGAGATAGAGCGTTCGAACCCAGAGAGGTATTCGAATCGCTGAGAGAGATCTAGCAGCACCGAAACCCTTGGACCAGCAAAAGCAAACAAAGGGAGAGAAATCTGAGGAGAGCTCAAGCTCTCGGCTTCAATGGTAGGACCTCGCACCATGCATCGATGCCGCATGCAAGGCCATGGTTGGGTTCCTTGAGCTCCAGGGATTACAAAAATAATATTTTGTGTTTGATATGTTGAAGGTTTTGAAGAGGAAGGAGAAGGAGAGCTCACATGAGTGAGCTGGAAAATGGATAGAGAGAGAGGGAAAGAGAGAGGGAGAGAGAAAGAAAGGATCGGAGAGGGAAAGGAAGAAAGAAGAAGAAATAAAAAATAAATTAAATGATAAAATATTAATTGATATGAATAAAATAATATAAATTAGATGGGTTGGGTACCAGCTTATTTTTAGGGGTGGAGATGCTTTGATCTATTACTGTTCATTGGGGTCGATTACTGTTTGAGTATATAAATGCGCTGGGTGCTAGCACAAAGTTCTTAGGGGGAGACTTGCTCTTAAGGCCTACTGGTCTTTTGAGTTATCGCTGACCAATTAGGGGCCGACACGTATGCATATAAAGAAACAAATTTTACTTCTTCCCAAACACAAACTCATCCACTTCGTACATAAACTCTCCCTCAGTTCTCTCAATCTGTCACTCTCCGTCTCCGTCTTTCTCTCTCCTAGGGCACAAAAACAGTGAAAATTCACTCACAGATTTCAATTCTTTCCAGCCATGGCGGACGCTCCTTCTTCTCCCGCCACAAACCCAGAATCGAATCCCCAATCCGATAACCCCAATCCCCAACCTAACCAACCTGATCCCGTTCCCGCCGCTTCCACACCACCACCGCCACCATCACCATCATCGTCGTTATCTTCCACATCTATCCCCGTAAACCCTAATTCGAATCCGCCTCTAGTATCTCTGCCACCTCCACCGCCACATCCTTCGATATCCTACGCGCCACAACAGGTTTCCGGCGCCTTACCGCCGACCGCGCCTTCGTTCCGGCCGGTTTCTCAGTTCACTCCAATACCGAACCCCGGCGTGCCCAATCCGAATTATCACCTCCCTGGTGTCCAGCCGCCCGGTGTGAGCTCCGGGCCTCCGATGGCTCCTGGTGTGCCCCCGCTGTCCTCGGCCCCGCAACATATGATGCCTTATCAGATGCAGCCTATGAGACCGTACGCACCGATGCCTAATGGATACGCAGCCATGCCCACTGGTGCTCCTCAAGGCGCTTTACCTGGTGGGTTTTTGCTTCTCTGTATAATCCCTTCGTTACGTCGTATGGTCTTTTTTTTGCTACTCAATTTCAATGCCAAGTGTCTGTATTTATCGTTGGTTCTCGTTTTGCAATTGCTTGGTGTTGTTTTGCTATGAGTTGTTCAAGAAATACTAGGGGGTTTGGTTTTTGTCTCGAAAAAGTGAAAAAAGTAGATTACTTGTTGAATTTATGGATAGCAATTAAATTAAGACTAAAGGTATAATACAGTGGGAAGCGTTTGTTAAGGCAGAGTTCGGAGTTTGATAAAAAAAATCTAGTGTGGTAGATTAAGGGTATCCATGACAAGATGTTTTCTCCTACAGTTTCTTGATTGAATTCGGTGAGAAAGGTTGGATGGCCTGCTTCATATTGCTTTGAGAACTCCCCATCTACAACTCCTTTTTTGGTATGCACATATTTTAAAGTTTTATGCAAGCTCAAGTTGGTCATGGAGTTCAAGTGATATTCCCAAAATTCGGAAAAATTACTGTTGAGTTTGTCATTCTAAAGTTATTTTACTTTGTCATGTTTATTTTAGTAGGATGCTTTCTGGTAGTTTTAAGGATACTTTCCCTTTCATGGGTTTATGAATCAGAAGCAGACCATGTTTGCAACTGAGTGCTCATTGCCCTTGTGTTCTAAGGTATCGCAATCCTTCCGACTGAAGTCTCTCTATCCATAGATATATATTTATGTCTATCATCCATCCATCTATCAATCAATCTATTTATATATACATTTAAACATCTCATCATGTGTTTATTTGTGTGTTTTTTTATACTTTATGCATGTTTGTTATGTTTTTGTTTTTTAATTAATATTGTTCTCGTGCTGCATGGCACGCTGCTAACTTTTTTGAGATGAATTTAAACTGTCAACATATTAAATATGTATAATTCTCATCAATGCATGAGATGTTGGAGGTTTTATTTTACTTGAAAAGGCTACTTTGGTCCAACTGGGGTGCGCAAGGTAAGCACAATTTACTCATTCATGGTTTATGAACACGATGTTGTTTCTTAATGTTTCCTTCAGGTTATCTGTTCAGCTGGTGGTAGTTGCTATGCCTGTGCTGCCATCTCTAATATGCTTTTAATGTGTGGTAACAAAAAATCATTAATTACAGTCATATTGTTTTTCGTACATTTGTTTTGATTGGGGGAGGGTCACCTATTTGTCATTGGATGCAGTTAATAAACGTTCTCTGACGAATTTGCAAGATATTTATTTTTGTTTTTGTAGGACTTCCTCGTTATCCTCCATATCCAATGATTCGGACCCCGTTTCCTCCACGCCCACTGGGAGCAACTGGTTTGCTTCAGCGTGCCCCTGTTCCTGGGATTCCTGGAGTTCGCCCGATTACCCCTCCTGTTAGGCCAATTCTTCCTATTGTCACCCCAGCGGAGAAACCACAAACCACTGTTTATGTTGGGAAGATAGCACCAACTGTGGACAATGAATTTATGAAATATCTCCTCCAGGTGTGCTGTCAAATTACTGCGATCTTTGTTGTTCTATATCAACTTTCCCACTCTTGTTTTCTGTTACCCAAATTTATAAATAATTTCATATAAGTTTTTGGTGAATGATTTTGACTTCTGATGGTTTTATCCTTTGTGAAGTTGTGTGGACCTGTCAAGAGTTGGAAACGTGCTCAAGATCCCACAGATGGGACTCCTAGAGGCTTTGGGTTCTGCGAATTTGAATCTGCTGAAGGGGTTCTTCGGGCATTACGTCTTCTCACCAAATTGAGCATAGATGGGCAGGACCTCGTGGTATGTGTTGATTCTTATTTTAGATCATTTGTCAGTTTCATTATGTGATTTTTTATTGTCATTGTCATTATGGTGCAATGGAAATTTCCCTTCCTTAGTAATCATGCTATACATACTTCTCTGCACGTTTAACTTTGTTAATATTTTTCTCTATTTATACCTGCTGTTGTAAACTTAAACAGTTAAATGTTAATCAAGCAACAAGAGACTATCTGGAGAGGGTTGTCCAGAAGAAGACTGAAAACTCAAAGAAGCTCAAAGAAGCTGAAGCAGCTGAGAAAGGTGATGGAAGTGCACCAGACGTTGAGAAGAAGGTACCTTCAAATCCTTCTGTACAAGACCCAAAGGAGGAAGATAGTAATTCAAGTAACAAAGAAAATGACACTGCCAATTTTGGAATTGTGACCGACGAAGACAAGGAAGCTGACCAGGAGGCTATGGAGAAGCTTACAAGTTTGATAGAGGAGAGAATAAAAAACAAACCTCTCCCTCCACCACCTACACCAGCTGCTGGTGATGGTACTAGGAATTCAAACTCAACGCTGCCAGCTAAATCAAGGGATGGAGACTCTGATGTTGATACAATGAGAAATGGTAAGTCTCATGTTTGTACTCAATAAGTGATGAAGTTGTTTAAAGTCAATTACTAGTGGCAGTTTTGCTGTCATACTTATAGTTGATACTTTATAACTTTTCAGATGCTTGTGAAGAAAAAATTGATGAAGAGATAACTAGTGACAACAAAACAAGTGAGCAGGAGAGGCCTGAAACAAGCTCACCTGATAGGAGCAGAAAGCAAGATAGGAGCAGAGACAGGGGGCGAGATATGAAACGCGAAAAGGAGCGTGAGATTGAAAGATACGAAAGAGAAACAGAGCGAGAACGGGTGCGGAAGGAGAAGGAGCAAAGGAGAAAAATCGAGGATGCTGAGCATCAGTATGAAAAATGTCTGAAAGATTGGGAGTATAGGGAAAGGGAGAAAGAGAAACAGAGGCAGTATGAGAAGGAGAGGGAGAAAGAGAGGGAACGCAAACGGAAGAAAGAGGTAATTTATGAAGAAGATGATGAGGATGAAGATTCCAGGAAAAAATGGAGGAGAAGTGCATTGGAGGAGAAGAGAAAGAGGAGACTACGGGAGAAGGAAGAGGACTTAGCTGACAGGCAGAAAGAAGAAGAAGAAATTGCCGAGGCCAGAAAGAGGGCTGAAGAGGAAAAGCAGCTGGAGCAAGAGAGAGATGCATTAAGGGTTTCATCTGGCCATGTACCAAATGGAAGTGACACAGCTGCTTTGGCTGAAGAATTCGGTGTGGAACTGAAAGATAAGGCAATTGAACAGGACATTGAGGGTTATTCTGGTCATGAGAATCGTATAGGTAAAATTACTCGTGAAGTTATTTATTGCTTTTATCGTTCTTTTCTTTTACCCTTCCCTTTTGTTTTCATTTTTATTCATATCGTTTGACTTTGACGTGACAGGTGATGGGTCTTTACAGAATGGTAACAGTGGTGATAAGTCAACCATGACATCAGTTTCTGCATCAGAATCGCAGCTGAGTGGCAGTGCCCCAGCAAAGAAGTTGGGTTTTGGCTTAATGGGTTCTGGAAAACGTACTGCTGTTCCTTCTGTTTTTAATGAGGAGGATGATGATGCACACAAGGACAAAAAAATGAGGCCCCTGGTTCCAATTGATTATTCAACTGAAGAACTACAGGCTGTCCAACAAACTGTTTTTGGGACAGCTCCATCAAATTTGGCTGCAGCTGCAGAATTCGCAAAGCGAATATCAAATGCTAGTTCTAAAGAAGAGAAGCCAGATGCGGAGAAGGAAAGAAGTAGACGTTCTGATGATAGGTCAAGCCACCGGGATAGGGACCGGCATGGTGATGACTCTAATCGCACTAGAAATGAGCACAAGGAGAAGACTATTGACCGTGATACAGACCGAGAACATGGGATGAATAGACCAAGGGCAACGGATAACAAGAAGCTTTTGGATGCAAAACAACTGATCGATATGATTCCGAAGACAAAAGAGGAATTATTCTCATACGAAATAAATTGGGCTATTTATGAACAGGTAAGCACGCCTTAACCCATGATACTAAATTCTTTTGTTTAAAGTTGCACAATTTGCTTGGTGATCATTCATTCACGTAGTCTACTAACTGCTCGTAACTATGTTTGATGTGTCTGCTTTCACAGCATGCACTACATGAACGCATGAGACCATGGATTTCGAAGAAGATTACGGAGTTTCTGGGAGAGGAAGAGACTACGCTGGTAGATTACATTGTATCTAGTACTCAGGAACATGTCGGAGCAGAACGCATGCTCCAGCTGCTTCAATCCATTTTAGACGAAGAAGCTGAAATGTTTGTGCTCAAGATGTGGAGGATGCTCATCTTTGAAATTAAGAAGGTCGAGACAGGTCTGGCTTCAAGAACAAGAACTTGATAGTTTTTAATGTCAGTTGTACTTTTGCTTGCTGTAGACTCAAGTCTTGTTAGTATAATATGTCCTTTGGCCTCCGCCCTCGTTAACTAGGATGGGTCGCATAGATGGCTAAAACCAAATTCTTTCGGTTTTTATTGCTTCCTGTTACATTTTGTTCCATAAGCAAATAATGCCCTTTTTGGCCTTCGTCGATCTTCTTGGTCGTTTGTAGCTTTGGAATCTGTTAGATGTCCTCTCGGTGATTCTTTCCAAAATTTTACTTGTATTTATGTCCGGCGTTTTCAGTCAGGCCATAGTATTTTGAAATGCATGACAGGGAAATCCTTTCTACCATTACACTTGTGTTACTCGTTTAATTATTTGTATTTTCAATTTAAACTCTCGTTTTCTCGTTCTGTACTTCTCCCTTTGTTTGTGTTCCTTGATCTTCTTTTGGTTTAATGACAAAAGAAACGTGCGAAAATCACATCTTTAGCAGTAGAATTTGGAAGCCCGTAAGCCAGAATTTGAGCTAGTATCGTTTCCCATTCTTATTCAGATTTACGATTCATAATCCGTGTTTAAGAAACAAACAGAAATACTATTAACAGTAGAATTACCAAGCTAAACAGGATTAGGATACAATTGGGGCATCAGATGACCCAGAACCAAGATACAACTGAGCCAGCAGCCAAACCCAGAACCAAGAACAACACGATCACGATCCCTGCCGTCTCGGCATGTTGGAATTGGACAACTTTGGGAGCCAAAATCATCAACACACTAGTCAAGTAGCCGTTAGTGAGCCCCAAAAGGCAAGTTAGTATCGTCACTGGAATCTCTGTTCGGAAGAATTTGGGGCCGTGCAAGCACCCATAGAAGAGAGGAAAGAAGAGCAATCGCACAACTGTACTGCCGATTGCAACCTTGGAATTTTTGAGGAGACATACAGAAGTCAGAGACTTGCCAACGAGATCAAACACATTGTAGCCGGTGATAAGGATGATTGGGTACCAATCCTTGAGAATCTGAGAGTGCACGTCTTCAGTAATGTATCCTGGAAATATCGACAAAGTCACAACATAGATGAGGAAGATGCTAATTCCGTACCACTTAACTCTGTCAACTACGTGCCACAGAGTTGATCTCAACACAGCCAGAGTCGGAGGGCCTCTCTCTTCTGTTGCATCGTTTACAGCCTGAACCTTTAAATCTGCATAATACTTCATAACTGGAATCCTTGGTGCCACATTGTAGAAGACAATGCATATGACAATAATGACTATCCCGACAGCGAAGTAAAGGTTCGCACTTTTCCTCAGGCCTTCGGTATTTTGTGGATATACAGCCTTGGTTACGATCCTCAGAGCAGAAACAATGACTCCTGTAAAATCATTCAAATTTTGGGGAGACCTGATAGGAAACTCTGATGAACTCATGACCAGTAACCTAGAGCAGAAAAACTAATATGCTTCAAAGTGTGTTTCGTTTCATACTTCCATAGAGACCTAAAAGTGCTTGTGACAATCGAAAGTGTTTCTAACTACATTTGGCAGAAAAACATAGTAGTGTTCTATGGAGAAGGTGGTTCTTCAGACTTGCAAGTGCTTTTCCAGGTTGCAGTTAAAATTTTAATAACAATTTCAACGTGTTTCCTATTAAAGCACTTCTAGCAGAAGCACTTATGACCAGAAGACTTTCCCAAACGGCCATTCAGGTTACAAAGAGACGGCAGAAAATCAAACGAAATCAACTGAGATTAACTAAAATCAGAATTTAATTCAGACAATGAAACAATACCCAGAAACCAAAATCAAACAAAGAGCAAAACCCAAAAACTGAAATTCCAAATTCGACCGGAAAATTCAAGGGGCAGGAGTTTTACCTGAACCAGCAGTCCCGGCCACAACGGCTTGCATATAAGTTCCGGGCAACTCACTAGCCGCCCCAATGAGCGAGCCTTGAACCAAAGCATCCGCCACGCTGGAAAGCGCAACCGCCACAACCGTCACGTAAAACCCGTCGTACAACCCGACCCGACCCTTGATGTAAAAGACATCCATGAGGGGAACGACGAGCAGCGAAACGACGAAGAGGCCCAGGCCCACATTGATCCGGACATAGGCTTCGGACTTGTGGGAGTAGAAGACAATCAGGAGGAGGCAGAAGAGGCCCACCACCATGTAAACGACGGAGAATATACGGTCGACGCTGGCATCTGGGTAGAGGTAGGCGAAGTAATCGACGGCTGTGATGAAAGCGTTCCATGGGAGGAGGTAGCCGAGACCCAGTGTGAAGTAGATTATGTAGGCGAAGTGGAAGGAGTCCTTTGGGATTTTATTGGGTTCGTCGGCGGCGGCGGCGGTTACGGTAGGAAGGAGGAGGCTGGTCTCGGAATTTTCGTCGGTGGTTTTGGCATTGAAACCCATCGGGAATCGGTGGATGTTTCTCAATGGGTTTCCGGGTTCGGGTCGGGAGAATGGATCAGCTGAGAAAGTTCAAAGCTTTTAGCTTTGATTTTGGATGTGAGCAAAGATACTCGAAGACGGAGGTTTGGTAGGACTGTAAGAGGTGAAGATGGAATGAAACGTTGTCGTTTTGGTCTCCAATTATTGAAAAGGAATGTCATCATGTGCTTTTTCCTTTGTAGGAGTTTGAAGGGATGGGCTTTTTTTCCTTAAGGCAACTAGGTTTTGGGTTGCAATCAGTAATCAGACTTCTTTTTTAATAAAGTGTTGTGGGTGAAGAATTTGGACCATCTTCTAGCGAGGGAAGTGGTAAAAATTTTACGTGCATGACGTCTTTGTTTATTGAGAAACGGATGCAGTGTCAACTAGATCAAATATGCATGATCAACTTGTTCAAATAATATTTTGTCTAATAGTATTTCTCTTTTCAATTCTCGATGTCGAGAGAATTTCAATTTTCATTTTTTGGGTTGATAGACGAATTTTACATTAGAGGCAAGAAATTATTGTTAAGCCATACATTGAGTCGGCATAATAAATTAACATCAAACTCCCTATTTTCGATTATCAAGCTCAAAACTTTCACTTAAAGTTTGCAAGAATGGGCAACTTGGGAGGGGCATTCCCATTTGGCACATTTTAATAAGCTATACAAATTTGCGTAAGTGGTGTTTGTGTGGCATCAAAGTTATCACATTTGTAATCTTCATCAAGTCAAACAGTTCTTAACAGATTTAGAAGATACTGTGTTTTGGAATTGCGACTTTTACAGAGTAATTTCATACTACTAAAAATTAAATGATATTCTTTGGGTGATAAATATATGCTTGTCAAAACCATAGAGACATGATCATACACCAGCTCAAAGTCTCAATTTTCAAAATTGACCATCTACTACTAAAGTTAAGAATCTTAGGGAAACTCTCACATTAGGCGAGATCAACGTGAGGTCGAGTGAGATCAAAATACATAAGGTCTGATAATTTTTTTTAAAGCTGCCCTACAAATGACGTGGTTGGTATCCTTACCTAGAGTTTTCTCGATTTTTAGGTTAAGTTTCTTGTATTCATTTTACCAGCCTCAATCCTTGTTTAGATTAGCCTGCATAAAGACATGCCACAACAGAGCTCTCTCACCTGCATCAGCTTTCTCACTTCTGCGTTACCTCACAGCCATTCGCCTGGTTTGCATTCTTCCAACTTCAAATCTCTATCTCTCTCTCTCCCCCTCCATGGCCAAACTTGTGTTGAATTTCCATTGTCTTAATCGAATGAAGAACCACAAACTGCCCCTTATGATAGTACTCTTCCTATTCCTTAGCGTCTTAACCTTTTCCTTCTAAAAAACCCCAGATATTGAGTGTGTACTTGATGTCCAAGACTCTTCAGCATGGCACGGCACGAGTTGTGAAGCTGGAAATTGGGGTGGATTTATCAGCAATTGTTGCGAGCAGCTTTCGATGATTACTTATACACCTTGGGGGACAGGGCAGCTATTCTTAAACTCGACAGAGCAGACAAACTGCTTAATTTCAATGAAGGGTATAAAAGATGATGTTTTGAGTTGTGGCATTGACAAAATAACAAGTGGAGCTGGCGGATGCTCTGACTACACGAAAGTAGATGTTTTCGATAATCTCAGGAACACATTGGAAATCTTATATGAAGGTTGTAATCTTTTGGGACGGGTGAAAAGTTCAAGCAGGATCAGGCTCATAGTGCATGTCTGAGAAGGTGGGAAGAGATTGTAGCATCGACGGAAAATGAGGAGGAGTCATCAAAACTAGAAGCTGATATGTGTAGCTTTTCAGTTTTGGTAACTTTAACAAGCAGGAGGATTGATGATAAGAATTGGGTTTCAGCACTTCATGAAAGCCTTGGGGACCAGAGACTTTCAGAAGGTATAGGCAGTCAAGAAAGGCAATTCATTCGATTTATTATCTTCATATTTTACTTCTGCTCATATACGCTTTGCAAGAAGTGCCTGAAGCCGGTGCTTTTCCAGAAATCGCTTCTAGGACCTAGAAGCAGTTGCACACAAACCCTTAAACTCCAGCTAAGTGATCTCATTTCCTTCCATTGCAGATGAACAGCAAAGCTCGGGAAGTAGTGGTATAAACTTGAGCACAGGTACCATAAATACATAATGTCAACACAGTTTGAGTCCTAAATTCTAGGAAGTTGCAGTCAGTTGTCATTTAATTTGCGTTCATGGTGAAGTTCTGTCTCTTGGTAGTTTTGAATCTTTTGATTAATTCATGAGAATGTCAGGTCTGTGGATTCTATGTGGTGGTCCAGTAGGAATTGCAGCAATATTACTCATTGCAACATGGACCTTATGCAGAAAAAGGACTCATGAGAGTTTTCAGCACGAAAAGATGGTATTTATTTCTACAACAAGTTTCATATCTTACTACAAATCCAACAGATGATTTACTGGACAGCATCAGATGATTTACTGCTACCCCTTTTTTTTACTGGACAGCATCAGATGATTTACTGTCTGAAGAATCCGGCAGCCTTAAGATATCAAGCAAGGAAATCTATTCAGCAACCGACAATCTAAGTGCAGACAACTTCATTGACCAAGGAGGAGCTGGTAAGGTATACAAAGGCATACTATCAAATGGTAAGCATGTTGCAGTGAAGCACATAATCAACGATGGCTCTGTCGAGACATTCATCTGTGAAGTAACGAGCCTTCCCGATGTTAGACATCCAAACCTTGTAGCTTTGCTTGGCTCTTGTGAGGGTGTAGAAGAATATTTCCTGGTTTATGAACTGTACCAAAATGGGGACCTTTCAGAGTGTCTATTTGGTTGGGTCATATTTCCATTCGTAAAATTTTCTCTTGCATTTTGATAATTCAGAAAGCCAATTCAATCAAAGCTGATTTGCAGGTAAAGATAAAGGTCTGCCATGGATAACTAGACTAGAACTTGCCATTGACAGTGCTGGAGGTCTGTGGCTTCTGCAAACTTATCCGAGAGGCTGCATTGTTCACCGTGATATCAAGGTAGCTCTAAACTTTCTGCATTTCTTCTGTTTGCACCGCCTCTGTTGCTTCATTTGCCACTCTTTTCATCAAACTTCTTTTCTTGCCACATTCCCAACTGGCAGCCAACAAACATTCTCATTGACAAAAACTTTCAAGCGAAACTGTCGGACTTCGAGTTACCTAAAGTTATGGACTTGGGACAGTCCTACGTGAGCTCAGAAGTGAGAGGGACATTTGGTTATGCTGATCCTGAGTACCGAAAGAACCACCATGTAAATGCTTCAGGAGACGTCTACAGTTTTGGAATAGTTCTTCCGCAACTTATCGCGGGCTGCAGGGTTATCAATCTAAGCTTAAACAAACCAATGCCTCTTGAGTATGGTAATGAAGTCAAATTTTATCTCCACATCTCTGAAAAAACGACTTCCATTTGCTGATTCGATTTCTTATGTTCCATGTCTTAGTAGGCAAGGGCCCTCAAGAAAGGCGGTGATGCAACAGAACTTGCAGATCCCAAACTTAACGGGGAGTACTCGGTAGAAGCTTTAGACCTTGCGTTCAACCTAGCTTTGTCATGCACAGGACTAAAGCTGCAAAGGCCAAGCATGGACCAAGTGGTATCAAAACTCGAAAAGGCACTCGATACCTCAACCCAAAAACAGTCAGCTTTTTTTACCCTACCAAGGCTTGAAATCGAAGAAACTCGGGCACATAGTTTTGTACATTGAAACAAAAGTGAATGATTTATTACTGATTTTGTATGGAACAAGAGTTTTGCAATACAGAGCAATACAACAATGATTTTGGTACAAAGCTTCATTGGAGAAGCTGATCGTATATACTGATATACAGTCATTAGCTCTTAAAAAACCGAGCCAATAACGAAACCAAACCAGACGAAAACTCAAACTAAAACAACACCATATCTACACAGGACCCTGAATTTACAGGAGGGCCTCAAAAGAATTAAGCAATGCAAGTATCCCCACAAATATTCGGGGTTTACCTAACGTGAACGAATCGCTCTTGTGGAACCGGAGCCATTGAGCCGGATGACCTTCTTTCATGGAACTCATGCAGGACCCTGATGAGAGCACTGGCCTTTTTGCTTGCTCGAGACGTGCCTTCGCTGAGTTGTGAATACAAAGGTCCCATAAGCGAAGGGCTCTTCGCTAGAAGAGCAACCACATCTCTGCTGCCATTTACGCAAAGAGCAAGCAACAAAGACACGCAGAACTCCTTCCCTGCCCTAGGAATGGAGGAATTCAGGAAACCTACGATCGTATCCAAAGCTTTGCAACACGAAATTGCAACGGATCCATCAGGTTTCTCTGCGAGAGTTGAAAGAATTGCCAGAGCATCTGTGACGAGAGCTTCACTATCAAATGATGTTAAGATATTAACAAGCAGAGGAACTACCCCTGCTACTATCACCCTCCTATGATTTGCCGGGTGAGTAATGAGCCCGAAAATCGCAACCAATGCGTTTTTCTTGGCCCTATCAGTTCCATCCTTGATCAACTCCATCAATGCCGGTATGGCATCTGCATTTTCTCCAATCAATCTTTTGTAATCCTCGACCGAAGAGAGGTAAAACAATGCGCCAGCAGCATGCTGACGAGCCTCTAATCTGAGACCTTTCTTCACCACACCTACAATCAAATCCAGACCACGATTTTCGACAATCACAGCCTTGCTTTTCGAATACTTCGAAAGATTCAACAAGGAGGCGATGGCATTTTCTTGAATCCCTGAATCTGCTGAACATAACAGTTTCAACAAATGTGGAACCACACCGGCTTCAACCAAACAAGACCTGTTAAAAATGCTTGATTTCGAAAGAAGCCGGATTTCATAAGCCGCCTTGTTCTGCTCTTCTACGGTCCCAACCTCAAGCCATCCATTAAGAAACTCGGCCACCATTTTCATGGCTCCCTCAGCTGCCAAACTCCCAGCAACTGCAAGCCTAGTCCTCTCACTGTCGCGATTTCGGTGACCCGAATCAGCAAATGCAACACCATTTTCGAAACAATGCTGCTGGATCAATCGCTTTAGCGCCAAATTCGGCACCACCTCCGTGTTCTTGAGCTTCTCCCCCGTCTTGGGACAAATGGGATTGCCAGCTCTGAACCATTTCTCAATCGAAGACCGATCGTAGCTCTGCCCTGTTGCTATCGTGACCGGATCAACCATGATTTCCAGCGATATCGGGCACCGGAAATCTTCCGAATTGAGGCAATCCACCGCCACGCCGGCGCCGCTGCATTTGGTCTCGGATCTTCGACCCGGTTCACCGTCCACAACATCAAACAACACACATCGACAGTAGCAAAGCAAACCCTTCAGGCTGCTCAACAATCCCACCTCTCTCTTCTCCTGGCTCAAATTCTCGAACCCAATTTCCGAATCCAAGAACTTGACTTGCTTCTCACACCTGCTCCATTTCCTAATCCCGAGGAACTCGAGAATCCATTTCAAATCCCCCTTGCCCGGAGCAACTCCTTTCTCTAACCCGGCCAAAACGGACCTCACCGCCTCCACGACACGAATATCATCCGGGTCGACTTCATACCCCGTCTTTCGCGCTTGCCTGGCCACCAATTCCACGTGCTCCTTGACCTCAACGGAGGCGTCGACCGACGCGAGAGGCAGAACATCGAGAGCCGTGCCCATGGCCCGACTCAAGACCCTAAACTGACTCGCCACGCGACCCGACTTCATCAGCATCCATACCCTGGCGTCGTCCCGGGCCAAGTCTTCCAGCAAGAACTGAACTTTCTGGAAGGCCAAGTGGAGCTCCGACAAGCTCAGAACTGCGGAGGTTGGAAGACCCGACGATTCATCTCGAACCGCTTCGAGAAAACCCCGGACGACACCGATTTGTCGGATGATTTCTCGGGCGTTTCGGGCGTTGCTGGCGAAGACTGTCGACTTGAAAGAGCAAATGTTGCAGGTGAGAGTGATGAGTGACGCCAGGAGTGTCTGCGGAGATATGGCTTCGCATGGATGAACCGCCGGGTACGTCAGAATCCGGCGACCTGACCCGTTTGATCTCTCAATCATTGAAAAGAATGGATAAAAAGGTCTGATCCTTAGATTGGGTGTTTTGTTTGTTGGGTTCACGTTCGTGCGTTTATATAACGAAGATAGCAGGAGACACGTGTTGGAAGTTTATTCGATGCCGACGAAATCGAAAGATCCGAGGGCGCCAGGGTTTTGACTTGGAGGTTCAGCGTTCGACACGTGTCCTGTGAGACACGTGGGTGGGGGAAATGGCGGCTTCGCAGAGTGTTTCTGAGAAGGCTAATGGGAGCTGGACGCGTGTAGCGTCGATTATGGGAAGGGAAGGTCGCCGACACTGGAGAGAGTCAGACACACTGTTCGGGGGAATTTAATAACGTGGAATTATTTGGACGCGGTTTCGAATTAACGTGGACTTTTTTTTTTTTTTTTTCTTTTCGTAGAAGAAGAAAATGGTTTTTTTTTTTATTTTAGTATATCGATATTTTTATATTAAGGGAAGACGGAGTTCGGCTAAATCACACATTAGACAGTCTAATTTAGTATCAAATTTGTCATTTACCAGATTCGAATCTAAGACCTCTCATTTTCAAGTGAAGAAGAATACCACTAAACTGTAGTACTGTGACAAATAAACAGGAGGTAGGTTGGATTATAAAGGACCAGGAGATGTTGTTGGCTACTGCAAGTTTCGAAGAAAATAAATTATTATTATGGAGCAATAATATAATTTGGAATTGATTAATTATTTTGGCGCTACATTTATTTTTTTATGAAAAATGATAGTGTTTATAAGTTAAATTGTTAATTGTTAAAAAAAGGAAGATCGAATCCGCATTAAGGTATATAAATTGTTTTCTATCACTACAGTAAAACGTCATGTATAATGTGTCATTTGATAGGGACACAAAATTTAGTAACTTAAATGATATCAAATTGATGATTGAATTGTTACTTAAATGTTAATTAACGTGCTCACTCCGTAATTTTTATTTTGTTTTTCAATTGGTTTATGCGAAGTCAAAGGTTGTTAATTTGCTATGACTTGTGAACAGAGGAAGGAAGAAGAGACTTGCTTTTTGTATAATTTTCTAGCCATTCTGGAGAATTCAAAGTATATTATTTATTAGTGTTTTTTTATGACGTAGGAGAATAATTACAGCGTTGTTGAAGTCATTGACTAGTGTAAAACACCAATTAGTTATGAGTGGCATAATAATTTCGATTTTCTCAAACTTTAGATGAGTGAAATTTTTTAATCATATAATTTAGCTTGTTGGAGTTAATTCATTCTTTAGCGTAATGTCAAAGGGATATAATTTAGCTTCACATCACCTGACAGAATTGTAATTTTGATGGATACTGTTTCTTGGCGGATATGTAAATTAAGTAGCATGTGTGGATGTTAAAGTTATAAAATAAAGACATGCATTGTCAAACTTAACTTGATCCCCGGCATAGTTTTAATATTTGATAATATTAAGGGTAATGTTTCTCGTCGGACATGTAAAGTGACGTGTGCATGTCAAAGTTGCAAAACATATATACTTCTCTATGAGATTTCCAGTAGTAGCCTACTAGGTAGATGGATTCCATGCCCAAACAAACTCCCAACTTTCTTTTTCTTCGGATATGACAAGATAAGATCTCTATATTTTTTTAGTATATTTTCTTGTTGTTTTGCTTTGTCTACCTTTGGACTTTGGTGATGGAGAAGTAAAACCAACTATTTTTTTCTTGTAGCCTGAAGTCAACAAAGCTGAACTGCTCTGTATTTTATGGTTTGGTTTGGTTGGATTTGGTGTTGGAGAATAGAGATTGAGATCCTATCTATGTGAGATCCCACATCGTTTAGGGGAGTGGATCATGTGAGCCTTGTATGTCCTTTTGGGAGCTCACTGGCTTCGGGTTCTGTAGGAACTCCGAAGTTAAGCGAGAAGGGGGCCAGAGCACTCCCAGGATGGGTAACCCATTGGGAAGTTGCTCGTAAGTTCCCAGAAACAAAACCGTGAGGGCGTGGTCGGGGCCCAAAGCGGACAATATTGTGCTACGGTGGAGGCGTGCCCGGGAAGTGGTCGAACCCGGGCCGGGATGTGACAATTTGGTATCAGAGCGTAACCCTGGCCGCGTATGTGCCAACGAGGACGTCGGGCCCCTAAGTGGGTGTATTGTGAGATCCCACATCGTCCAGGGGAGTGGATCCTGTGAACCTTATATGTATATTCTCATCTCTACCTAGCGCAAGGCCTTTTGAGAGCTCACTGGCTTCGGGTTCCACCGGAACTCCGAAGTTAAGCGAGTAGCGCGCGAGAGCACTCCCATGATGGGTGACCCACTGGGAAGTTCTCATGTGAGTTCCCAGAAACAAAACCGTAAGGGCGTGGTTGAGGCCCAAAGCGGACAATATCGTGCGGAGTGGGGCCCGGGATGTGGTGGGGGCCCGGGCCGGGATGTGACACTCTAGATCTCACATTCTCAAGCCTATAGATTGAGCAATTTGGACCGTACATTCTCAAGCCTATAGATTGAGCAATTTAGACCATTTAAGAAAGAGATATATGTGCGTTGGAGTGAGAGATTATATGTGAGGTGAGGCATTGAGATGGGCTAACGGGAATCACATGATTTAAATTGAACGGGATAGATTGCTTGGTCAGCGAGCTCTGAAGTATGAGATTCGGAGAGAATCTCAATCGGGAGAATATATAGTTAAGTTAGAACGATATCCGCAATATATGTAGTGGATCATGCCGGAAAAATGTATCATTTAATTTAAGGAAAACTAATGAAAATGGTTTGAAAGTTTTAAGTTTTAATGATAAGGACAAAATAAATGGTAAAGTGAATAGTACCAGGATTGACTTTTTAGTGTAAAAATTTGATTTTTCGTTAAAGTGAATAGTACCGGGAGCTTTTCGTTAAAGTTCCCTTTAATTTAGTCTGGTGTGAAGCAAATTAAAACAAAGAATAGAAGTTTTAACTTGTGGTGTGCAACTAGGAAATCAGACTCTTTGGCATCTTCTTCTTCTAGCAGCAGGCAGCAGGAAGGCAGCAGCCCCCAGCCTTGAACAGTATTTGGCACATATTCTGAGATCCTGTCCTTGCCCGTCATCTTATGCAACAGCCTGGCTTAGATTTTGATTCATTTGAAGGATTTTCTGCTCTCTCAACATCCTACAATTTTATCTTCTCACGGATCACATCGATCCAATTATTCAGAATTTGACAGACAAAAAATTGATTAATTCAGAATTTTAAGAGATGAATAGTGACTCCTTATAAAAGTTTGAAGGGCAACTTGCAAGTCCTTTTTATTGCATTATGGTATTATCTGTCACATCTCAAAGCACCTCTTTGAGCCAGCTATAGACTTCTGGCAAATCTGGCCATTTTGTGAACAACCCTCAGACAATTTTAGGTCACCCTACACTTTTTTATTTTTGACCATTAAATTAAATAAATCAAACTGAATCAATGATCAAATTTAAACAGGGGTGTGTTGAAATGAGAAATTTTAGTAGGCCAAGAGTTAGCTCATCACATTAGTGCCGTTTGGGGTTTTGATTATTTGGGACAACTTTTCAAAAGTTTTTACTAAGCTATTTGATAAAATTGTGTGGTGTGGAAAAGTTAATTTAAAGCAAAATTTCAAAAAGCAATTATAATAAGTACTATATTGATTAGTCCCACGATGAACCAAGCATACAAAGAACGTATCAGCATCTACGTTAATGATACATTCTTAATAATATCGCTGCACGTCGGTGGTTTCTGCTAATATCTAGTTTCCATTAGCCAAGAACCTTGGTGAAGGCCAGCACATTTTAGATTGGCCTACTACATTTGCCTTCCAGAACACCTGTACCACATCAAGAAATTAAAATGGTGCATTGATCATAGGACGTTGCTGCCAAAAAACCCATCAAAACATTTAAGTGAATGTCCAAATCATGCAATGCCCTGACTTTAGGGCAGCCCCACAAAAGCTGTGACAAATTGCCAAACCTCTCAAAATCTCACCCCACATGAGCTCCCTGATTCTGTCTAAAAGGTGCTAAATTTAAAACACCTAATAAAATTGATTCTATCATCATACTAAGAAAGATATAGCCATCCAGCTAATACACAACTAAGCAAAGATTATGAACCTCCCAATAAATACCATAAACTTGGAAGCATTTTTGTTCATTTACTACATCTAATAAACAATGGCATTTTTCCAAGGAAAAATACACTTCTGGTGTATTTTGATCTTGTGTTGTATGTCTATGTTGGTTTCCTCCAACGGGCGCTACACGAGTCCAAGCGTTCCTCGTTTAACTGATGTTTTTCCTCGTGTCTCGATTGATAGAGGGTTTTCCAAAGTTTTTGGAGGCTCAAATATTCAGGTCATCAATGGATCCATGGCCACTCTTGCTCTTGACAAAAACTCAGGTGAAGTCCTTCAAAATGATTGATACTTATAAATTTTTAACTCTGATAAATGCTTCAAAAACTTTATTAATTGTCTCGGGTTCTCTTTTGTTTTTGATTCAACACGCAGGATCTGGATTGGCATCGGTAAACAAATTTCACTATGGATTCTTCAGTGCTGCAATCAAGCTGCCTGCTGGTCTCACTTCTGGGGTTGTAGTGGCTTTTTATGTAAGCTCATTGGTCATATATCATGAATACACACTATAACTCAAACGCTAACCAGTTAGTAAATAAATAAGACGTTAAAATTTTGAATATTTGCATATATGTTGTCACGACCATGCTTGACATCTACTTTTGCTTAATTTAGTGAGATAACAAATTGAATGCATGGAATTTTTGCAGCTGTCTAATGCAGATGTGTTCCCTCACAATCATGATGAGATAGACATAGAACTCTTGGGCCACGACAAAAGAAATGATTGGGTCATCCAAACAAATATATATGCAAATGGAAGCGTAAACACAGGAAGAGAGGAGAAATTCTATCTCTGGTTTGACCCAACACTACAGCACCATCAGTACAGCATCATCTGGAACAACCATCATACAGTGTACAAAACCCAGAATCCCTTGCGACTTACGAGACAGAACTTACCTACACTTGGGGTGTCACGGTGGTAGTATCCCAAAGTCAATCACGCATTATCATGTCTTTTAGCTTAACCGCATGACAGTCTGGTTTTCTAAGGATACATACCATCACCACATCTCAAGGTGCATGAAAGTTCTTCTCTACCGGACGTTTGAAATTGCCCAATATTCTAAATTCCCATGAAAACATTTGCAGGTTTCTAGTGGACAACGTCCCAGTGAGGGAGTTTCAGCACAGCAGTTCATTTTTCCCATCAAAACCCATGTCAGTTTACGCAACAATATGGGATGCATCAGAATGGGCAACTCATGGAGGAAAATATCCAGTGAACTATAAGTATGCACCATTTAGGGTTTCGTTTGCGGAGATGGAGATGAGTGGCTGCATATCCAATCCCACCGGAACAGTGACGTCGTGTGCTCGGAGCAATCCCTCAAGCGTGGACCCCGTCGAGGGGCCGGAGTTTGTTAAGTTGTCTAGCCAACAAAGTGGCGCAATGGATTGGGCAAGAAGTAAACTCATGTTTTACTCTTACTGTAAAGATACAAAAAGGTTTAAAGTTATGCCACCAGAGTGCAAATAATTATTTTTTAAACATTATTAATTTATCATGCTGATTATACTGTGAGTAATATTATTCATACCATGTTTTTATACTATATTTCTATACCACTTCAGGTGGCAACGGATGTGGACAGCCACAATTTGAAAAATTTGCAAAACCAAGGAAAGGAAGAAAAAAGACTCCTCGTATACCACAATCATCATTTAATTAAATAGTTTTTCTTAATTATTAGTTTATTAAATAATGAACTAAATTTAAAAATCTAATTAATTCAAATGATGTAGCTGTCCACATCAAATGCCACCTAAGATGATATGAAAATGTGGTACAAAAACATGATATGAATAACATTACTCTTATACTGTAAACAATTGCAATATTATACAATTCCATATTCAAATTGTTCACCTCTCTATGAGTTTTGCTAGCATCACGCGCAACTGACTGACGTTAGAATTGCTCAATTTTTGGTTTTAGTGTGTGGCACCAGCACAACTCTATTTTCGATTCTTCAATGGCTCTATGTATAGTCGCTATCTTTCCTTTATCTCTGTTTCTGTGTGATCCACTCCCTATTCCTTAGAATGTGTTTACTGTCGATGTTATGAACAAAAAAATACAAATTGACAACTACAATTGAGTCGTTTTCAGGACCAATCAGCCAACACAGATGTTTTGGCAAAACCTTGGCCTATTTTAATATTGTGAATGGACCCATTTGGTCGATGTTACTTGTTTTCTCTTACAATGTGATGTTCTAAAGTTGGGAAAGGAGACTCGAACTTGTGTGCAAGAGAGCGAGCACACAACCCACGTCTGCAGATTCGACGGGGGATTCATCTTTGTGATATAGCAGTGGGTCGTGGGGGGCAAAGATACAAGGTGGGCTTCAATCACTTCATGTCATGTTCAGATCCAGAAAAGTGGAAATATATTCCTTGCCATCTACTTAGTAAACAAGCCACGAGCCAAATCTGGCATTATAGGGACAATACCTAACTAATAAACAGTGAATTGGTCGCCAGTATCTCTGTAACTTGTTAACTTTGTGGAACAATGAAACGGTAAAAAGTTTGGGGTTAAATTGGCATCCGGTTGGATCAGTGAATCATAATTATTAGAACCTAACTAACCTACTATTAATGACAGATAGTGTAAGACACAAAATTCATGTACCTTGAGTTGTAAAATGTGATTGGAAAAGGAGAAAGTGATGCCTCAACAAACCATAGAAAGTTGATTGTCATATTAGACCAACCACTAACCTACTGATTAACTTAACCAACAGTTAATTCAACAGAAACATTTATATAGTTCATCACAAAGAAGCAAAGATTTTTTCATCACCACCCTAATGCCATCATGAGATCACAGCCACATATTCTGATGCAGTACTCTCAATTTATTTTTGCAGTGATAAAAAAAGCTTGTGAAGTTCATAGCCATGCAGGATTCGTCAGGGGGTGACAACAGCCTTGACTTGCAATTAATTGGAAAGACCGTAAATGCCCTTTTCTCTTCCGATTCCACTCATCTTGTACCCTCCGAAAGGAATAGAGCATCAACGACATCGAAGCAGTTTATAAATACACTGCCAACGCACTGCGCGAGTCAATATGTTTCAGTGTCTGTGTTTTGTGTAAAGACCCCTGCAGCAAGTCCATAACGAGAGTTATGTTCCATAGTGAGAGTTATTTTCCCTTTCGTATCACCTCATTAAGATCCCTGCAATCAGCCGTAATGTTAGTTCTAACTTCTATGGGAAGCACAGGACGCTGTAATCACAACAGGCATAGAGAAGAGAATTTAATTGCTCACTTGTACTTCAAGATGGTATGCACCGAACCAAATATCTACTCACGAGCTATTGGCATGTCATCCATCAATCAAAATCATGTTCCGGCTTCTTGGTAAGTATTATGGTTTTTATGTTGATTAGTACCTGAACATCTGATAATACAGTGGGCTTAATCTAGGTACCCTTTGTGCCAACCCTCTCTCCTCCGGTTCCATTTTAGCTCCACCTTTAACACCATAATCTATGTACTTTGGGATCTTCTCGAATTGGTCTGAATCGGTATGATTAGAATACAAAACCGGAAATGTATGTGAGGCTGTGGAACAACTTTGGACAGCAACGTGTTTAATGGTCTGAGACTAATAGAGCTGTCACTTGTTTACCTGAGGACCTTGCTCAACGCCCCCGTTGAACGGGTCTCCAACAAGTGGCGGCGAAGCCAGGATTTGTCAAGGGGAGGGGTGAAATTCAAAAGAGTGCAAGGTTTAATCGAAGCGGTTGCTTTCACATTGGAGAGTGCAAAGTTTTGAGTCAATATTTATAGCAGAAAATAGTCTCTCCACCAAAACGGTTGTAAGCAATAATATCAAAGCCAATGTAAGAAGCTTAAATTGGCTAGGTTTAGATCTTAAAAAATGTTAGGCGCTAGTCAAACAGCGGACTGGGACTTAGCAGCTAGGTGCTTAGGCGAGATCTAGGCAAGAGCCTAGATGGATTTAAATTATCGTAAAATAAGCATTAAACAATATTTACATTGTTTGGAGGAGGATTTATGCACTGTTTCTTATAGTACTATTCCATTGCCACTAAGTCTGCCAAAAATGCTTCAAGTTTTAACACAACCTACAAACCCAGAGACTAAATCAGAAGCTGCTATAGCACATACTAGATTTACATTGTTCTCCAACATTTTAATGGTGCTCCTAGTCACCTCCAACTCATCAAATGGTATCCAAGAAAATAAAACTTCGAAAATCGCAACAGCATAATAAAAGGACCAAACTTTCTAAATTCCAAGGATCAATTGGAGAATGCCGATGGATTCATTGCAAATACTAGAACACGTTTAAATCTACAGACCCACATAAATAATCACATAAATCACACCAAAATCACCACCTAATCATCAAAATCAATGAACAATCCCAGAAATTACTCCATGGCCATTAGCACAAATTGAATTTAAATAATAGCAATTAAATCCCAACGAAAAATTAAACAAAAAGCCAACATACCAGTAGGAATGGGCCAAACCGAACGGCGCGGGTTTGATGCTGGGAAATCTTATTTGTTAGGTGTTATGATCCCACATCGGCTACACAAGAAATTGTCTAGTGGTTCTTAAGTGCAAGGGGTCCTCCCACCTATTAGGCTAGTCTTTTAGGTTGGGCTCTTCCCTTGGGCTTAAGTCCTAACATTGGTATCAGAACCTAGGTGCCCGACGTTGCGGGTCTTGGTGACGTGATGTGTCGCA
The DNA here is from genome assembly GCA_024362995.1 of Heteromeles arbutifolia. Classification (NCBI taxonomy): domain Eukaryota; kingdom Viridiplantae; phylum Streptophyta; class Magnoliopsida; order Rosales; family Rosaceae; genus Heteromeles; species Heteromeles arbutifolia. Next base: position 32,108,151 of record JANCRC010000006.1, read on the forward strand.
TCGTGATTATCGCCTTGGGAGTATAGGCTCCAAGGGGCTCAAAGGGACTTGGTGACGAGGGACTGGACGACGTGATTACTGCCGTGGGCGTCGAGTCCTCTGAAGGGTGGTGTAATGTTATGATCCTACATCGGCTACACAAGAAATTGTGTAGTGATTCTTAAGTGCAAGGGATCCTCCCATCTATCAGGCTAGTCTTTTGGACTGGGCTCTTCTGTTGGGCTTGAGTCCTAACATTAGGTTGGGAATTAGGGACAGGGAGGAAGCCGAGAGGTAATGGGGGACAAGTGGTCCTCCCATCATATTTTAATTTTTTTTTTTTTCAAATTAAGCCCAATTGCCCAAACACACCGTTTCACTTACTTTTCTAGGACTGAAACAACGTTGTTTCATCCTGGAATTTTCTTTTTTTTTTTTTAAATAAGAAGTTTTCCCTTCCCTGCGCAGCTATGGAGAACTGCTGCAGTTGCAGCAATTGTGAGCTTCAATCCCGCGAAACCAGAGGGGCGATGGGGTAGCAAACCATGATTTCTGGGCATGTTTTCCGGTGAGAGGAGGGGCGGACCCCTCCCTGTGCCTTAACAGCTTAGCCACTGTGCGTGCAGCGTTTGTGCAGCTGTAGCAAAAAACATGGCTTCATTTCCGGCGAGATAAGGGGCGGGTACTCGTTCCTGGGCTTCATTTCCAGCGAGAAGAGTGGCGGGCACCACTCCTCGCCCTCACGTGGCTTCGCCACAACAACGCGTCTTTCAGCATGAGCCTTTGCTTTCTCTATGAACTCGTCATATACTTTTTCATGTACAAAAGTACGAGAACCAGCGCAGCAGCATTGACCCTACAAACAGAGGTGTCATGTAATCAGCAAATGTATTGCTTTGCCTCTTAGAATCAAAATTTTTCTTCGAAGCATCAGCATCCTCACATACAATAATCTGGGATCTCCGGCCAAGCTCCAGTTACTATCTTAAGATTGCTTTTGGCAGCCAATTCAAGTATTTTTTTTACCAGTGTAAGTTGATCCAGTAAACGCAACCTGTGGAGGGATCAACGATACTATTTAGCAGAAAAAATGCATTCATATGAAAAATTGGTGCAAACTGGAACACTAGCAGCCCTATCACTATTACTCGAATTCGCTGCAGCCTCTAGCAACATTTGTTCCTCATGAGTTCAGAGAAGTTATGCTTGAGCCTAAATAAGGGATATGTAAAGAATAGATTCAATCATCTTACAATTTGAAATTTACCAAATAAGACCACATTGAAGAAAGTACACAGGAAAATTAGCGAATACGAAAGGCGAAACAAAATTTTGATTCATGGAGTACCTCTTGCAACAGAGTTGCTGCATATAGAGCAGACAACGGTTTCTGCTCTGCGGTCTTCAGAACAATGGTGTTGCCGCATGCTAAAGCATAAGGTGTAGTTGTGTCGTAAAAAACGTCCATACCAGCATAGTAACGAAAAAAAAAGGAGCAAGCATTTTTGCTTCAATTTTAGCAGCCTGTTCAAATGGCTTCCCATTATCCCAAGTCTCAAGGGCTGCAATTTCATCACTGTGCATTCCATTCAAATCGGCAAAGCGGAAAAGGACGCGTGTGCTGGTCCAGGCTGCTCTTCTACATGCTTGACTCGTGTTTGTCTCAGTTGCGGTGTATGAGATAGATTTCTAGTAGGCGAGTGATTTCTTTGCAGGCTGCTGGTTGAACTCAAGCCAGATTGAGTGACTGCTTCTCTCCGTTCGTCATGTTGCCTGCTCCGATAGGATGTGGATAATGCTCATTGCGGACCTAACCGTGAACGAACGATTTGCCTAGAAGGCTGCTCATGTTGATTATCAGAGCATGGCCCCAATCGTGAATGTATACTTGCACGTGGGCCTAATTGAGAGTGCACGCTTCTCTGCGCGCTAAAACGGGAGTATACGCTATCTCGGGGGCCCAATCGGGAATGTACACTTCCTGAATGCTCGGTTTGTGGTTGGTTGACTGGCTGCTTGCCAGGACGCTGCTAGAGAGGTTCCTCGTTTACCCTTGTCCTACTTCGAGACACCTCATTTGGGGCACGTTGGATCTCGGTGCGTTGCAATAGTTGATTCACCAAGGTCGTCTGTTGTGCAAGGGCGCTCGTCAACTCCATGACTTGTCGAGACAAATGTTGTTCACCGTTCGGATTGGAAGAGCTTGGAAGGAAAATGCCTCCTTGAGCAGTGAAAGGGTGGTGGACTCCAGGCGCAAGATTTGAGTTGGGAAATGTCAAATCCGCGGAGAAATGTGGTGAAAATGCCCCCGGCTCGATGATTGGTCTGGATGGTTGAGATAGTCTCGGGCCGACTTGGGCTGCTTGAGAAACCACGGGAGCAGGCTGCGCTATGGGAGCAAATTGGGCCACGAGAATGGGCTGCTCAATGCGTGATGCATGCAAGTGTGAGGCTTGGGCTCGGCTTGTCATCGCATTGGGCTTGGAATGACATGGCTTGGGTCATGGCTTTGGCGCCGTGACCCTTGGATTGCACGGCTCGGGATTGTTTTGGTGGCACGGCATGGGCCGTAGTAGTGGTGCCATGGACCTCGCCGTGGGCAGCTACCGTGGTAACCACCGCGATGGTTCCCGTGGCGGAAACTTGTGGTGGTGGTGCCGTTCCACTCGTTGTCACATTAAGCCTCGTGGATCGTCATGGTCCCATCTCTTGAATATGGGAATTTTCACTTGTTGAATTTTTAAAATTTCTAGCCATTATATTTTTCTTATATGTTTTATCAAAGAACCTTTGCAAATAAAAAATTCTAATAATAAGAACGTATGAAAAATATTCAAATGGACTAGAAAATAGAGAAAAAACCTTTTTTATGCGAGAGTCTTCTATGAGTATGGATCTCGACTCTCAATGAAAGCACCAATTTGTGGATGCAAATTTCTTCCTCCTTAATCTTGGACAAAATTGCACCTACAAAACAATTAACACCTTAGGTCAAGGCTAAGAGCCTCACGCGCCCACGATGAATAGGGGGGGCTTCGGCCGAAGAATCTCCGATACCAAAGTTAGAATTTAGAGAAAAAGTGTTTAGAGAATTTTGGGATTTTTGCAAGAGTGTTCGAATGAGTTTTTGGTGAAAATATGAGCCTATTTATAGGGCTAGGCTTGGCCATTTTTTCCAAGGAATGGCCAGCCCTTGAAGGAGTTTTTGTGGTTGAGATTTTGGTTTAATTAGCCAATTTATTGGCTAATTAAACCTTAAAGAATAAATTGGTGGTTACATATTTATTTAGAATAAATTGATAATTAGGTTATGAAAAGGTTATAAAGAATAACTAAATAATTAGCTAAAAAGGGGAGAAAAGGGTAAGGAAAGGTAGGAAATAGGATGGATCCCTTTTTAGATGGGGATGGCTGGCCAGTGATGTGGTTTTGAGTGGTTTATTTGATATAATGGGTGATTAAATTGGTGATTAATGAATTGATTAGGAATTAATCCATTAATTAGCCAATTAATCTCTATTTATATGAAATAATTTGTAGGTTATGAAGTAATTACCTAAGATGAGGATGGATGAGATAACTATGAATTTGTTACCTTCCTTTGGGCACTTTTGACTTGATTTAGGGATGATTGCCTACTGCTCGCGCGTAAGAATCCCAGTACACCTCAATGGTATTTTTGTCTTCTTCATCCAAAAATCTACGTGTCGTATTGTGATTGTTTTTTGCTCCACAACTGACATCAGTACCTTATCTTTGGAACTTTAACGTTTTCAAGCCCTTTTTCATTAGTTTTTTTTTTTTTTGTCATTATCGTTAAAACTCAAAGTTTTCAAGCCCTTTTCATTAGTTTTTTTTTTTTTTTTTTGGAACTTTAACGAAAAGCTCTCGGTACTGTTACGAAAAATCACATTTTTACACTAAAAAATCAATCCTGATACTATTCATTTTACCCTTTATTTTGTTCTTATCGTTAAAACTCAAAGTTTTTAAGCATTTTTCATTAGTTTTTTTTTTTTTTAGGACAAAGCACATGTCACTGCCTACTAAGACAAAATAAAACATTGACCAAAATAAAATAGTGAAATTTCTCTATATCAGTCCCCTGGGTATAAAACTTCTCAGTTCATAATACTTCATGAAAAATAAAGAGAAAATTAGATTTTTTTTACAATTTTCATATCTTTTCGACTAAACTTTGTGCATTTTCAGGATCTAATTTAACTGCTGTGACCAATAGCCAACTTAATATTTTTACTTACATATATCACTATTGTTTTTTTTAAAATTAAATTGCTAATTATTAATTTCTGAATTTATCCTTTTAATTGTTTGATGCGCTTTTTTTTAGGAAACATTAACAAAAAACTTCCGGTACTGTTCACTCTAACGAAAAATCATATTTTTACACTAAAAAATCAATCATGGTACTATTCACTTTACTAATTATTTTGTCCTTATCGTTAAAACTTAAAATTTTCAAGTTATTTTCATTAGTTTTTTTTTTTGGTGGGGATATTAGTTATTAACTCTATTAATCTATTATCTTTTTTTCCAAAAATGTTTTTACGATCAATATAAATTTTTTGTGCTAAAAATATTAAATATTTTTGTTTTCAAACAGTTCGTTTTTTCTTCCAAATGTTGGATTTGCTTTTATAAAAACCGTTGATTGGTACGTTTAATTTGAAATATATCACTATGGTTGTCCGTCTTATTTTCTCTTAATATATTAAAATAAATTTTATATTGGTACGTTGGTTTTAAAAATACTTATAACCGTTTTGAGAACAAAAATATTTTAATTGTAGGTAATCATTGCTAAATTGTAGGAATTATCTAAAATTAAATTGTATCTAACTACGTTTTCTTTTACAGTTATCTCTAAGGGGTGAGAGAGGAATCAAAAGGAAAAAATTTAAAACTTAGGATTCCACCAGAATAAGAAAAATTAACCAAAAGAAGAAAAAATTGTTAACAATTGATTATCCCATTTTGTTCATACCAGGTACCACCTCCCAAAGCAATTAGAAATCTAATTCAACCAAAAATTAAAATCCCTTGGATTTGTACATCAAACAAGAGAAAGAAACTCCTTGGTAGCAGATGTGATCCTCGATGGCAGATCCGTCGTGATGGACTGAGAGAAAGAATAGGAGGGGAGGCGGTCGCCACCGGGAGAAAGAAGGAGAGAGAGGGAGGGGAGGGCTGGGTTATTTCACAGAGAGAAGGAAAAGAGATGGAGATCTGATCATCTGAGAGAGTTTGTTTAAAATATTCACCGTTAAGATTGATCTAGCGGCTCAAAATTGCAGCGCATTAGGCCTAGGGCACCTGAGATTTTGCGGAAATGATTTCAATTCTCAGAGGAATTGGCTATCGGACCCAAAGTTGATATATATATATATATATATATATATATATATATAGGGTTTTTATCATAAACGGTCCCTGAAATTGACCTCATCAATCATGATGGTCCCTGAAATTGAAAATCGATCAATATAGTCTCTGAATTTTAACCCCGCGAATCAATGTCGTCCTTTCGTTAGTGTTCTGTCCAAATTAACTTTAAAAATGGTTAGACAACCAATTTTTCATGGTAAATGACAATAATACCCTACTAACCCCAGAAGAAGAAGGAAAAAAAAAATACCCAGTTCGTCCTTTCCAGATTAATGGAACTGGTCTAGGTTTTGTTTTTTTGTTTTTTGTTTTCCCTCTTCTTCTTCTGGGGTTCGTTTTTTTTTTTTCGTCCTTCTTCTTCTTCTGGGTTGTAGGGGGTTGGGTTTTGGGGGGGTAGGGCGGGGTGGGGGTGGGGGAACAAACTGGGTTCCCTTTTTTTTTTTTCCTTCTTCTTCCTCCTCCTCCTCTTTCTTCTTCTTCTGGGTTACAGGGGGTTGGGTTTTGGGGGGGGGGGGGACGAACTGGGTTCCGTTTTTTTTTCCTCCTTCTTCTTCTGGGTTGGGGGCGAGGGGGGAGAAAGGATGGGGCTTTTACTTTTGTTTTTTTATATAAATATTTATTTTTAATTTCCACGTGGATGACACGTGGCGTCCAGTCATTGTCCATATGGGCGCCACGTCATAGTTAACGGAAGACTTAACAGTTTGACTAACGGATGTATGAGATTGTCCCAAAATTTACACTTTAGGTATGACTCTGGGACGAAAAAAATTTGATGTACTAAATGTTGAAAACCACGAAACATAAGGGTAGTAAACAGAGATTAATCCTAAAACAAATTGAAATTTCCCACTTTTTTTGTTTTTATTTTAGTTTTAGTACCAAATCCATGAAAAAAAAGGAGAGAAAAGTGAAGATGGAGAAAGGAAAAGAGAGGTAGTAAGTAAAATTATAAGTAACAGGGTTATTTTGGTCATTTTACCATGAAAAATTGGTTGTTTAACCTTTTTTAAAGTTAATTTGGACGGAACACTAACAGAAGGACGACATTGATTCGCGCGGTTAAAATTCAGGGACTGCATTGATCGATTTTCAATTTCAGGGACCATCATGATTGATGGGGTAAATTTCAGGAACTATTTGTGATAAAAATCCATATATATATCCCAATCCTGCGTGCATGGCTGCATGCATATTGCATACATATGACAGACCGGATAACAATGAAAGCAATCGCCCGCATGTTATCAATACCGAACAATGTGTTCACATCACGCGCATCATTGCCATCTGAGGCTGATCGATCTCTCGATCCAGAAGCTATCATTATCTTCGTAATATAGGCACACTACTAATTCGGGGTTGTTTAGAACTGTTTTTAAAATGATTGAAAACACTTTTTGAGTAAATATTTTTGGATTGCAAAAGCAAGTTATTCCTGAAAGAAGCGTCAGTTATCTGCTTCTTGCGTGAAGCAATAAAGTATTTTTCCAAGGATCATTTGCTTTTTACTAAGAATTGGTTGCTTTTTACTAAGAATTGGTTACCAAAAACGCTTACAATCATTGTAAAAGCAATTTCAAATAAACCCTAAGTTTTTAACACGCGTGATTTACACATGAAAAAATTAATTGACTTTCTCAAAAAATAAATAAATAAAGTTTTATTTTTAGTTATGACACATTATTTTTTACAAAATCTTACTTTAGTCTATGGACTTTGTCTTGTCCAAGTATCGCACCTGCACTCATTTTTCGTGTCTCGCTTCATCGTGTCTCGTTATCCTTGTCATATAAGCTGTTAAGAGAAATGTTAAGGAGATTCTCCATGTACTCATCTTTCAACTCATGTTTTACCACAATATTTATAGTGGAAAATTAACGTTCAATTGTGAGATGACAGAAGATCCATGAAAGAGTCCCATTTTTGACAAAGTCTCCTTAACATTTCTCAACTGCTAATTTGATGATGTGGCCGAAAGATATGTAGGGTTTGCTTTTCTACCTTGTTTACTGAAACTGCACCACTCAGCTTTCTACTCAAAACACAATGGCCAAACAATTTCTCCAACTTAATTATTCTCATTTAGTCCGCAAATTTCACACTTAAGTAGTTTCCAAAATCAAATAGAGACTGGTTATTGTATATATTAACACTCTAGATCATTGTATTTTTCTTCAAGTGAAAAAAAAAATAGAAAAAAAAGATGCATGATAGTTATTTTTAGCGTCCATATAACAATTCATTTATGTTATCACATGTGGATATGCTGGTTTTTTTATCTTTGATTGATGGCACATCAACTTTGTCGCCCACTCGTATTATAATATACGCATAACAAACATCGTGTGATTGTGTGATCAGCACACATAAAAATTTCCTCCAAATAAGGCAACTATAGTTTTTTCTTGTTTTACATTTATGACTTTTGTTCAAAGTCCAACATTAATAACAATTATAATTTTTCATGTTTTAACATTTTGATTCTTCATGCTACTTAGCCCCAGTTTCGGGTTGATGTGATTTTAAAAAAAGCTGCTATGAAAAAAAGCTATGAGAGTTTTTGGTGTTTGGTAAACATTCAGCTTCAACTTTTTTTTCACAGTTTTGGATGAAAAAAGCCAAAAACAAGAAGCTGCAAAACCCAGCTTTGAAAAACCGGCTTTTTTCATATCTGTTTTACATAAAAGTTTACCAAACACTATAATATTGCTTTTTTTTTCAAAAGCACTTTTACAAAAAATTTTACCAAACACTCTGCTGCTTTATTTCACAGCTGTTTATTCTCACAGCATAGCAGAAGCAGTTTTTTTTCAAATCACAACAATACCAAACCAGCCCTTAATATTATGGTCTAATGATATTACTCTCTTTTTATAAGTGAAATTATAAATTCAATTATGTATGTACCCTTATTGCAAGTAATATATCGTTGTATTAAAAATCACATAAATTAACAAAAACTCCACTATCCTAATCCGACGACTTTGCTGCCCCCACACCTAATGTGCCCTGTCGCTCAATAACTAAAAACACACCCAAATCACAGCAACCAGCCATACAAAGGCACCGCCCACATCAATTATTCGAATAATTTCTTCACTTTATACTGCAGAAAACAAAAAGTAAAAAAAAAAAAAATCAAAACAAAAAGAATAAACAAATCAGTGGCAAGATTGGTAAAATACCCACAAAGGAAGGACGTTTATTGCACAAAGATCAAGCGCGTCAGAGATATCATATTCATATTGTGGGGAATATTTGTTTTTTTCCAACAAAAACAAAAAGCCGAATTCAGCAAATCCTAATTGAGGGAATTGATCCTTTCCTGAGCAAGGCTTGAGATCCTCTTGATCTGATAAAACGGATCGTTAGATTTTTGATCTAATGGTTACAAAGAGAGGATTCTTTTAAAATTATAATAATTGTAACTGTTGAATCAAAATTTAATAATCCGTGTTAATGAATTATGAAGAACGTTTGCTCAGGAGATGATCCAATTCTCTAATTGAGAACCTTGTCATTTTATATTGTACCTCCAGAAAAACAAAATAATAAATAATAAATATATATAATCAGAGTCATGGTGAAAGTCCGAAAGTAGCAAATAAAAGCAAAAGCAAAGCACACAGCCAAACGCGTCACTACTAAGCACAACAATTCGATTCTTTTTGTGAAAACTTTTCTTCACGGGCTCGTTTGTAGTTGATTTGAAAATGATCGAAAATATGTTGAGATAAAATAATGTAGATTTTAAAAGCACTTAAAATGTTTACGGTAGAAATACCGGTTTTATATGCTTCTTACAACAAGCATTAAAGTATTTTTTTTTTTTAGTATTTACTTGAGTTTTATTAAGAATTGATTTAAAAAATATTTCTTTCAAAAACGTTTTCAGCGATTTCAAAAGTATATCAAACGAGCCTTACATAATATCTCTTTTAGAGCCGCTTTCAATCATTTATATAAATTTTTACATTTATAATACGAGTAAATCGGTAATACTACATACTAGTGGCAATCACATTTTTTTTTAAATGGGACAACTGGTGACAAGCCGCGGTTATTTACCCTTCCGGGGCCGGGAAAACTCACAGAAATATTTTAGTCTTCCCCTAGCCACAAGTCTGGCTTTCACACCAACAGTGGGTTTTGAACCCGAGACCTTCAATTTTTAGTTTTAAAAAAACATCGTAATCCATCATTTACCACTGAGCCACCAACTCGTGATTTCTAGTGGCAATCACAATGAAAGTCACACTCTTTTTGTGTTGCACCAGATTAATTTACCAAACAATATTTTGATTAAATTTAATAACCTGAATTAACATAATTAATTATTAAAGAATAAATTAATATTCGTGGCATTATATAAAGCAACCAAAGCCGAGACTGTGTGGTCTCTGTCTCAGAGTGTCCTTAAACCGCTTGGAAACTCGCTCGCTGGCGGCTCGCTCATTCATATCGCCTCCTTAGGTTTCGTTGGTTCATTCCTTTGGTGCGTTTGGCTATGGCGGACGAGATTGTGGTGGGGTCCGCTGATTTTCCGGTGAAGAGGCCCAGGGAGGAAGAAGAGAACGGCGCGGAAGCTGCTGCTTCAGCCGTGTCCATGGAGACTGACGGTGGCAAGGAGCAGGATTCTGTCTCCGCTGTTATTCCCGGCTGGTTTTCTGAGATTAGCCCAATGTGGCCAGGTTGGTTTTCTCTTCCATTCCCATTTATTTTGTCGCTATAACTTGTGTATGGAAGCTCAGAAATTGTGGGAAAGTTTCCAAATAGTGTATTTATAGCTATAAATTTTATGAAACCATTGGTGGGTTTTCTGAATCGTTGTTTGTATGCCTGTTAGGGATTAATGCTTGCTAATGAAATCTTGGAAATGGGGTTTTGCACAGAATAACAGTTTAGGCTGAAACTAATAGATTGTGCCATTTTATATGGACCACATATTGGTTGGTCAGAGTAATATCGATTATTCAGTTTTTTGTTAGATATTCAAACACATTTATTAGTTCATATGCTCGGTTCGTGTTGATAATTATAGCGTTTCTTTCTCCAAAGTCACGTTAGGTTTTCACGTCGATTTTCGGCATTGTTTTAGTCTACGCCTGGACCTTATGTTCCATGAAAATCTGTGTTCAATTGCCTTTTTCGTGAAGTTCTAGATTCGGGGTCTATGGTATTCCAAACCCAGGAATTATAGCCTATAGGATATAGAGCATATGATAAATTTCACTCCTCTGCTTTCTTATATGTCGTCAAGTGTTGGAATGCAAGGTATACTGCTTGATGTTGCAATGCGTAGTGGTTATGGGTCACTTGCAAGGATGGTCACATGCTGCAATTTGCACTCTTTCTAACTATAGTGAATAATTTCTCATCAATTGTTTGTTCAAGTTATAGTGCGTATTGCTTGATGTTTAAAACATAAGATTAACAATCGGATGCTTAGCAAATGAAAACAAGGTTTAATCGGTGTTTTGTTGATTGTTTATTGTATCTTCCCATTGTTTGGTAGACTGATTATAGAACTAGACGGCATATTGTATGGAAATTGATTTATACATGATATTATGCAGGAGAGGCACACTCCTTGAAGATAGAGAAGATTTTGTTTCAAGGAAAGTCCGACTATCAGAATGTGATGGTCTTCCAGGTAATTGACGTTTCTCAGAAGATGTTAGTGTTACTTTTTCTATTCACGTCTATTTCTAATTGTCTCAATTGATTCCACGATTTCTGTTTACAGTCGGCGACATATGGAAAGGTTCTTGTATTAGATGGGGTGATTCAGTTAACTGAAAGGGATGAATGTGCCTATCAAGAAATGATCACTCATCTCCCACTCTGCTCAATTCCAAACCCAAAGAAGGTTAATATTGTATTCTGTTGAACTACCATTTACTAAAACTGTGCTTTGACTATTGTTTTTTAAACAATAAACTGTGAGTTGTTTGAGCATTACCCTGTTTCTGTTTACAATCGGTTCTGTCTATTAATCATCTTTCCAAATTGGTTTTCTTTAGGTTTTGGTTATTGGTGGGGGAGATGGTGGGGTACTGCGGGAAGTGGCTCGCTATGCTTCAGTTGAGAAGATTGATATATGTGAGATCGATAAGATGGTGGTTGATGTAAGTAATAATGATGATATCTTTGGGCTCATTCTGTTTGTTAGTTTTAATATATCAATTATTCAAAGTAGCTAGTGGAATATTTTGTGTACACATAAATTCGTTACTCGAATGAATTTGCTTTGACTGGAACATGCATGTTACCATGTGGTTCTCGTTTTGACATAGCGCCTGTCAATATGCACAATAGGACTAGAGACTTCTGAATTTTATCGGATGAAATTATAACAGATTTATTATTCTTCTGCATTCCAGGTGTCTAAACAGTTTTTCCCTGATGTAGCTATTGGATACGAGGACCCACGGGTCACACTTCATGTTGGTGATGGTAAGATCAGCTTGTTCTTTGTCTGTCTAATTTTTCTTGCCTTTCATTTCGTTTCTTGCAAATGACTTGCTCATAAACTTTCTCTTAATACCGTAGGAGTTGCGTTTTTGAAGGCCGTTCCTGCAGGAACTTATGATGCAGTAATAGTGGACTCTTCTGACCCAATAGGTATTAATAAGAAACTACATGCATCTCACTCCCAATAGAAAGATGAGAGTTGTGAGTTTACTGGTTTTAATGTTTGTTTTCAATCAGGTCCTGCGAAAGAACTTTTTGAGAAGCCCTTTTTCCAGACAGTAGCTAATGCTCTTCGTCCGGGAGGAGTTGTGTGTACACAGGCAGAAAGTATATGGCTTCACATGGACATCATTGAGGATATTGTGGAAAACTGTCATGAGGTATTCAAAGGCTCTGTCAACTACGCATGGACTACAGTCCCTACATATCCAAGGTATCTCTCTCTCTCTCTCTCTCTCTCTCTCTCTCTCTCTCTCATGTACACACAAACAGGTGTACAAGGATGTGCCTGCATGACCACATTTGTGTTTGTAACTTGTTTAATTGCGGTTTTTTTTTTTCATTTTGCAATATACTAGGTGGTATGTTATCACAGCTAATGGTTTCAAACGTGTGCAACATGTGACTTAGAGACCACCACATTTTTTCCACAGTTAGCTTAATCTGTTGTTTGTTTTTTCTGAAAGCAATAATTCTATCACTTACACGGCCATCAGTTATAAATTTTCTTCCATTATCACAACTTGTGTTGTGCTGTATGTAGTAGAATATTAATTATCTATGATGGTTTGCTGGTCCGTCATTAAATCCGATTGGAAATGCTCTTATCTTTCTTCTGTTTTTGCTTTTCATTTCTGTTTCAGTGGGGTGATTGGTTTTATGCTTTGTTCTACCGAGGGACCTGCTGTGGATTTTAAGCACCCTGTGAATTCAATTGATGCATCGAAACGACCCTTAAGGTTTTACAACTCTGAGGTGTGATTTTGCTTTTTCTTGTTTTCGTTGAGCTCCGTCAACATGATCCCTATGTCTCTCAGATTTAACTTCTTTTTCTCTCTCATTTTCAGATTCATACAGCTGCTTTCTGTCTACCGTCTTTTGCGAAGAAGGTGATTGACGCAAAAGCAGAGTGAGGAACACTTTCAGTAGCATCCAACAAGCAGATTTGTTGTTGCCGAGCACCTGCTTATGCGTAGTTGAAATAGTTTAATCCAGAGCAATGGACCATGGAATAATTTGATATTTGAATTACTGTTCCCAATTGGGATTATTGGAGCTGTAGTAGTGATATCAACAGTGTTTTCGAAGATCGTCTTTCCTAATGACTAGTTACAGAGATGGTTATATATATATGAAATCTTGTTTTTGCCTCCATTTAATCTTAAATTAGATCATATTTTCCTGCAAATGCGTGATTTTTCAACAGGTCCGGACATCAGGTCCTTCGTCTGGCGGAACACGAACATCATACGCCGTTTTGGCATTCCTCAAACCATTGTCTCCGAAAACTTCATCATCGCCTTTCCTCCCCGAGCTCTGCCTTTTGCAGCTGTTGAAGTAAACCACAAAAACAACCCACTTCATCACGTTCATGACGCAGAAAACTGCAACATGAGCAACAACTCCGTTCCTTCTTCCACAGCATGCGAAAAACCAGCACGACCCTCTTAAACCGAGTCTGAAAACAGAGAAAACAAGTGAAATAACGAGTCCTTGACGCTGTCGCCGCTCGCTGCCTCCGATTAGAGAAGCTGAGAGCATCAATGCATTAGCTCCATGTTTATCCTCCAGTACTGAAATCACAATTGCCATGTTCCATATAGAGCTTCATTCTAAATATTTTGCTAGCAATGCCATACAAGCTGCCCTATAAAACACTCCAAAATACATATTATGTTTTCCCCTAAGTTCCTCAGTATTACATAGTACCACGAGTGAATAGTATCATGATTGACTTTTTAGAGTAAAAATGAAAAAATTTTGAAAATTTTGAATTTTAATCAAAATGACAAAAGGTGTTGTAAGGGAATGATACAATGAGTGACTTTTTAGAGTAAAAATGTTTTTTTCGTTAAAAGTAAACAGTACCAGAAGTATTTCGTTAAAACTCTCTTAAAAAAGTCCTTCCCTCCCTTTTGGGACCATTTTTTTCTTTTAAATTGAGTCTTCTTTTTGAAATTGAAGTTTCAGTCCCTCACTCTACACGTGAGGATAGATTTACAAAGTAAAACATAAGCACTTGCCGCTCGTAATATGTTTGGATGAGAGAAATAAACTTGAAATTTTGACAGAAGTCAGAATTTATAATTTGACATGTTCATAAACATAGAAATTTAGAATTTTCGCTTGAAAAAAATAATTTGAAATTTGGAACCTCCAATTTTCAAGTTTATTCTATGTAAATAGTCGTTATTTCTAAACTGCTCTGAGTAAGAGTTTAAAAATTAAAAAATTAAAAAATTATGTATTCAATTTCATTGTTCTTTTTTTTTTTTTTAAAATGAACTGCAAAACATTAGGCAACATGATCTTAAATGCACTAGATGATCGTTACAGAAATATAAACTGCCTCACTTAAGTTGTCACTTCTTATTACATCCTCTCATTCAAATGTACGATAACAGAAGATCATAAGGCATTCTCTTATGATTTTTAGTGTTTCCCAATTTTATTTATTTTTATTAAAAGTATCTATTTATTTGTTTCTCAAAAAAAGAAAAAAAATCATAATTCAAAGTCTAGACAAGTTGATAAGAAAAGACCAAGACGAATGTGATGCGAGTGCACCGAAATTCAAAATTAAATGCACTTTGGTGACACAGCAACTAATTGTATCCTTGACTGTTGTGTTCGCTTTCTATATCTGCAACCAATGTCCTCTAATGTCGTTTTCACATTCTATATTTTCCTTGTGGAGAAAGTTATGAGAGTTTTAAATATAAAGATAATAAATAAAAGATTATATTTAAGATTTACCGTGTGACAAAGATTGTAGTGCGATTCAACAAGGTTCATTGACAAACAAAATCATGCACAAGTTTTTCTTGGAATTTAGACCCATGCGTATCACAACACATTATTCCCAAGTAGAAGATTAATACTTAGATATTAGTCCAAAGTATTATACAAAAATTGTTGATAAGAAAATGACCAAGATGAATGTGACAAGGGTGCCCCTCTAAATTCAATGTGGTTTGTTGACACACTAAACCTGGCTACCATTCATTTTCCCTTCATGTATCTTTGATCCAAAGTAAATGGTCCCAAATCAGAATGAGATTTTTAAAATATGTTTGGTACTCTACTTGAATTCAGTTTTTAAAATTCAAAAAACATCTTTCAAGTTTTAGGCCTTAAAAACTTGTTGGTTATGAATATTTTCAAAAACTGAACTCAAGTCTAACTTAAAAAAATAGCTTCTTTTTTAAAAAAAAACACCAAAAGCGAATTTTTAGAATTTTTAAACTTAAAGCTCACTCTTTTTTTTCTCTCTCTCTCCCTCCCTCTCACTCTGGATATCTATCTCTCTTTTTTCTTCTTCTCCTTCTCTTTTTTTTCTTCTTGCTCTCTCCACTTTGTCTCTCCCTCCTTTGATCTCCTATCTTCATTCTCTTTCCTCCTCTCTATCTCCTATTTCTCTCATCTGATCCTCTTTTTTTTTCTTTCTTTCTTTCCTGTCTCCTCTTTCTTCCTCTCTTCCGACCCCTTATCTTTGGATATTTTTTACAGTTTAAGTTTTGAGATTTGAAATAATTTTAAGTTTCATACAAAACAAGTTTTTGAAGTTGTTTCAATAGATGTTCTTAAAAAGTGCTTTCAGAAATGATGAAATTTTTGGAATAGAATATTAAAGAGGTCCTTAGCTATCTCTGGTTGTATATGTTTTGATTTTGTCACCCTTATCACTTTACTTAATCACGTAACAAGAGAGATGAAATTAACTATCCTCATATGTATATTCTGACACGCTCCAACCCCGATATCCCAAAATATCAGGGCAGCCACGTGCTAGCCGACACCCGACAGTGACGAAGCCATTAAAAACATGCATACCGATAAAATATGTAATTAGAAAGAGATACACTAGTGCAGAATTGTGCTTAGAGCATAGAACTGGTAAAAAATAAAGTGAAAGAATTATGATAGATAGGTACGAACCGTCTTTTGCGAAGAAGGTGATTGACGCAAAAGCAAAGTGAGGAACACTTTCAGTAGCATCCAACAGGCAGATTTGTTGTTGCCGAGCACCTGCTTAAGCGTAGTTGAAATAGTTTAATCCAGAGCAATGGACCATGGAATAATTTGATATTTGAATTGCTGTTCCCAATTGGGATTATTGGAGCTGTAGTAGTGATATCAACAGTGTTTTCGAAGATCGTCTTTCCTAATGACTAGTTACAGAGATGGTTATATATATGAAATCTTGTTTTTGCCTCCATTTAATCTCAAATTAGATCATATTTTCCGGCAAATGCGTGACTTTTCAACAGGTCCGGACATCAAGTCCGTCGTCTGGCGGAACACGAACCTCATACGCCGTTTTGGCATTCCTCAAACCACTGTCTCCGAAAGCTTCGTCGCCTCCTTTCCTCCCCAAGCTCTGCCTTTTGCAATTGTTGAAGTAAACCACGAAGACAACCCACTTCGTCACATTCACGATGCAGAAAGCTCCCGCATGAGCAACAACTCCGTTCCTCCTTCCACAGCATGCGAAAAACCAGCACGACCCCCTTAAACTGAGCCCGAAAACAGAGAAGACGAGTGAAATAACAAGTCCTTGACGCCGTCGCTCGCTACTTTTGATTAGAGAAGCTGAGAGCATCAATGCATTAGCTCCATGTTTATCCTCCAGTACTGAAATCACAATTGCCATGTTCCATATAAAGCTCCATTCTAAATATTTTGCTAGCAACGCCATACAAGCTGCCCTATAAAACACTCCAAAATACATATTATATTTACCCCCTAAGTTCCTCAGTATTACATAGTAGATTGATGCTAACCATGTTGATCCAAGTAGAGTACAAGTTGAGAAGAAAAGAACCCAGAAGGACGAGACGACGGTGCCTCTCAAACCGGCTCTGATTGTCGATTTTCGCTCTGGACGATGGATCTTTGATGCCGAATCAACGGTCACATAAACGGAGCAAAGCTCTAGGAGATGAAAAGGCACAAGGTAGAGAATTCCCAGTTGGATCAAGTTGTTGGAAAATATAACGATCGTTCTTGTGGCTGTATGGAGAAGCGTTTGCCAATCGTACCCGAAGGAATCGGGGTGTTGATGGCGTACGAATTCCGAGATTCGGACCAGGGTTTTCTGGAGCAGTAGTTCATAGTAGAGTAAGAAGCAGAAGAGAGGGAGAGAGGAGAGAA
Organism: Heteromeles arbutifolia; assembly: GCA_024362995.1. NCBI lineage: Eukaryota > Viridiplantae > Streptophyta > Magnoliopsida > Rosales > Rosaceae > Heteromeles > Heteromeles arbutifolia. The sequence continues at coordinate 32,125,386 of JANCRC010000006.1, forward strand.
AGGCGAGTAGAATAAAGTGGATATTCTTGTAGGTCAAGTTTAGAGGTTGTTTCAGTATGTCAAAGAACCCTAACTTTTGCTTCACCATGATATGGTTGCTTTCCATATCAACAACCTTCACTAGCTACAAATTAAGCAGGGGATGCTTCGTTACTTATATGAAGAGGAAGTGATTTCTGTCCAAGGGCATTTGTTTTCAATTCAAATGCGGGAAATAAACAAGTGTGCATGATTAAAAATGGGATTTGCGGAAAGCACTTCTCATGTAAAAAGATTTATTGAGCAAGTCAATCACAATGGATTGAGAAGACTTGGTTTGGTTTCAACACGGTTGGCATCAAGTCATCGGCTTGGTTGGTATTTGACAATGGTACTATACCTGTTGGGGAATGAGGTTTCAGCTTCCACCCATTGACATTTGACTAAACATTGTCATAAAAACGAAGGAAAAATTATTGAAAGACCGTCGGTTTAGATCATATTTTATAAACTATATAAAACCGCAGTTGATAATTGAATTCCATAAGTGAAAGCAAATACAAAGGTTTACTTAGGAAGCTCTTGAAATTTAGAAGCAGCATGACGATCGATTGGTATATAGGAAATGAGGAGCAAAGGAATGAGGGTGATGTCATAAGACTTTTAATGAGGCAACAGGATCTTAAATGCACTAGATGATCATTACAGAAATATAAACTACCTCACTTAAGTTGTCACTTCTTATTACATCCTCTCATTCAAATGTACGATAACAAAAGATCATAAGGCATTCTCTTATGATTTTTAGTGTCTCCCAATGTTATTTATTTTTCTTAACAGTATCTATTTTTCTGTTTCTTAAAAAAAAAAAAAAAATCATAATTCAAAGTCTAGACAAGTTGATAAGAAAAGACCAAGACGAATGTGATGCGAGTGCACCGAAATTCAAAATTAAATGCACTTTGGTGACACAGCAACTAATTGTATCGTTTACTGTTGTTTTCGCTTTCTATATCTGCAACCAATGTCCTCTAATGTCATTTTCACATTCTATATTTTCCTTGTGGAGAAAGTTATGAGAGTTTTAAATATAAAGATAATAAATAAAAGATTATATTTAAGATTTACCGTGTGACAAAGATTGTAGTGCGATTCAAAAAGGTTCAATCACAAACAAAACCATGCACAAGTTTTTCTTGGAATTTAGACCCATGCGTATCACAACACATTATTCCCAAGTAGAAGATTAATACTTAGATATTAGTCCAAAGTATTATACAAAAATTGTTGATAAGAAAATGACCAAGATGAATGTGACAAGGGTGCCCCTCTAAATTCAATGTGGTTTGTTGACACACTAAACCTGGCTACCATTCATTTTCCCTTCATGTATCTTTGATCCAAAGTAAATGGTCCCAAATCAGAATGAGATTTTTAAAATATGTTTGGTACTCTATTTGAATTCAGTTTTTTAAATTCAAAAACATCTTTCAAGTTTTAGGCCTTAAAAACTTGTTGGTTATGAATATTTTCAAAAACTGAACTCAAGTCTAACTTAAGAAAATAGCTTCTTTTTTTAAAAAAAACATCAAAAGTTAATTTTTAGAGTTTTTAAACTTAAAGCTCACTTTTTTTTTTCTCTCTCTCCTTCCTTCTCACGCTGGATATCTATCTCTCTTTTTTCTTCTTCTCCTTCTCTTTTTTTTCTTCTTGCTCTCTCCACTTTGTCTCTCCCTCCTTTGATCTCCTATCTTCATTCTCTTTCCTCCTCTCTATCTCCTATTTCTCTCATCTGATCCTCTTTTTTTTTCTTTCTTTCTTTCATGTCTCCTCTTTCTTCCTCTCTTCCGACCCCTTATCTTTGGATCTTTTTTACAATTTAAGTTTTGAGATTTGAAATAATTTTAAATTTCATACAAAACAAGTTTTTGAAGTTTTTTCAATAGATGTTCTTAAAAAGTGCTTTCAGAAATGATGAAATTTTTGGAATAGAATACCAAAGAGGTCCTTAGCTATCTCCGGTTGTATATTTTTTGTTTTTGTCACCCTTATCACGTTACTTAATCACGTAACAAGAGAGATGAAATTAACTATCCTCATATGTATATTCTGACACGCCCCAACCCCGATATCCCAAAATATCAGGGCAGCCACGTGCTAGCCGACACCCGACGGTGACGAAGCCATTAAAAACATGCATACCGATAAAATATGTAATTAAAAAGAGATACACTAGTGCAGAATTGTGCTTAGAGCATAGAACTGGTAAAAAATAAAGTGAAAGAATTATGATAGATAGGTACGAACCGTCTTTTGCGAAGAAGGTGATTGACGCAAAAGCAAAGTGAGGAACACTTTCAGTAGCATCCAACAAGCAGATTTGTTGTTGCCGAGCACCTGCTTAAGCGTAGTTGAAATAGTTTAATCCAGAGCAATGGACCATGGAATAATTTGATATTTGAATTGCTGTTCCCAATTGGGATTATTGGAGCTGTAGTAGTGATATCAACAGTGTTTTCGAAGATCGTCTTTCCTAATGACTAGTTACAGAGATGGTTATATATATGAAATCTTGTTTTTGCCTCCATTTACTCTTAAATTAGATCATATTTTCCTGCAAATGCGTGACTTTTCAACAGGTCCGGACATCAAGTCCGTCGTCTGAGGCGGAACACGAACCTCATACGCCGTTTTGGCATTCCTCAAACCACTGTCTCCGAAAGCTTCGTCGCCTCCTTTCCTCCCCAAGCTCTGCCTTTTGCAATTGTTGAAGTAAACCACGAAGACAACCCACTTCGTCACATTCACGATGCAGAAAGCTCCCGCATGAGCAACAACTCCGTTCCTCCTTCCACAGCATGCGAAAAACCAGCACGACCCCCTTAAACCGAGTCCGAAAACAGAGAAGACGAGTGAAATAACAAGTCCTTGACGCCGTCGCTCGCTACTTTTGATTAGAGAAGCTGAGAGCATCAATGCATTAGCTCCATGTTTATCCTCCAGTACTGAAATCACAATTGCCATGTTCCATATAAAGCTCCATTCTAAATATTTTGCTAGCAACGCCATACAAGCTGCCCTATAAAACACTCCAAAATACATATTATATTTACCCCCTAAGTTCCTCAGTATTACATAGTAGATTGATGCTAACCATGTTGATCCAAGTAGAGTACAAGTTGAGAAGAAAAGAACCCAGAAGGACGTGACGACGGTGCCTCTCAAACCGGCTCTGATTGCCGATTTTCGCTCTGGACGATGGATCTTTGATGCCGAATCAACGGTCACATAAACGGAGCAAAGCTCTAGGAGATGAAAAGGCACAAGGTAGAGAATTCCCAGTTGGATCAAGTTGTTGGAAAATATAACGATCGTTCTTGTGGCTGTATGGAGCAGCGTTTGCCAATCGTACCCGAAGGAATCGGGGTGTTGATGGCGTACGAATTCCGAGATTCGGACCAGGGTTTTCTGGAGCACTAGTTCATAGTAGAGTAAGAAGCAGAAGAGAGGGAGAGAGGAGAGAAAGGCGAGTAGAATAAAGTGGATATTCTTGTAGGTTAAGTTTAGAGGTTGTTTCAGTATGTCAAAGAACCCTAACTTTTGCTTCACCATGATATGGTTGCTTTCCATATCAACAACCTTCACTAGCTACAAATTAAGCAGGGGATGCTTCGTTACTTATATGAAGAGGAAGTGATTTCTGTCCAAGCGCATTTGTTTTCAATTCAAATGCGGGAAATAAACAAGTGTGCATGATTAAAAATGGGATTTGCGGAAAGCACTTCTCATGTAAAAAGATTTATTGAGCAAGTCAATCACAATGGATTGAGAAGACTAGGTTTGGTTTCAACACGGTTGGCATCAAGTCATCGGCTTGGTTGGTATTTGACAATGATACTATACCTGTTGGGGAATGAGGTTTCAGCTTCCACCCATTGACATTTGACTTAATATTATCATAAAAACGAAGGAAAATTTATTGGAAGACCGTCTGTTTAGACTATATTTTATAAACTATATAAAGTGACGGTTGATAATTGAATTCCATAAGTGAAAGCAAATACAAAGGTTTACTTAGGAAGCTCTTGAAATTTAACGTGGACCTTACAAAGCTCTTTTGAAGCAGCATGACGATTGGTATATAGGAAATGAGGAGCAAAGGAATGAGGGTGGTGTCATAAGACTTTTACTGATGCATCATCTCTTGAGAGGGAGGGCCAGCCAAGAACGTTGGCAGCAGAGAATGATTGATATCCTCAGTGAAGAAGGCTCCAGTGTGATTCAGAAAATAGAGGGATTAAATGAAGGGAAATCTTGAAATCCTACGAGGGGAGGTGGGATTCTTTATAGCCTTTTTTATGCATATCAATACTCTGAAATCCTACAAAATCTCTTATTCAATGAAGTCCTTCAAAATATATGACTTTTTGAATATCTATAGATTTGTATGAACTCTTTAAAAGTCTTTTAGAATCCTAGTCGACTACACTTGGATTTCGATGCATTGACTGCACCATGATTTGAATGTCTTTTAAAGTCCTCCTTTATAATCCTAGTTGACTGCACCATGATTCTAAAATCTCTTAAAATCCTTCTAAATCGTAATTTGACTACGCCCAATAAGGGTTTCAATATGCTTCTTAAAAACACTTTTAGTGAACTTATGAGTAGAGTTTTATTCGACAAAAAAAACTCCCAAACGAGCCCTCAATCGTTAAAAGTTCTCTTAGGGTAGTAATTGTTAGGTTTAACTAACCAAAATGGTTCCACTTAGTACTGAGATTTAGTGGTATTCCTCTTCACTTGTAAGTGAGAGGTCTTAGGTTTGATTCTCGCCAAAGGTAAATTTGAACTACATTATTATTGCTCACCTATTGTGATACTCAGCCCACACCTAGTTTAAATAATATCGTTTGTTCAAAAAAAAAAAACTAACCAGAATGGTGCATCACATTTTTTTTAATATATTGATATATTTACATTAAAACCTCTAACTTACAAATGAAGAAAAATACTATTGAATCGTAATAATGAGTGGTTGGTAAATCACATTTTTAACCTGGTTTTATTATTTGGTCATTTGTTGCCCGACTTCTGCATATTCGAGCCCAAAAGAAAATAGGTCTAATGATAAAGCCCAAAGTAAAAAATTTGGTAGCCCAATTGTTTCCAAAGCATTATGGACTAAGGAGGCCCAATGTGCTAGTGTGGAATCTGAAACTCGTGATGAAAATACAGATCTTGAAGCTCCACTTCCAAATGAACTAAAAAGTTGCAGCAAAAATGTTAATACAATATATCGGAGAATAAATTAGTTGTGATCTCGCCATTTACGATATTCAAACTTAAAACCTCTTATTTATAAGTAAAGAGAAATATCACTAAGCTGTATCTTTTCAGCTCTTTAAATCCACACATTTTGCAGTTGCCTTACCAAATCACGAGGATAACCCACGTGATCACGAGAACCACACAACCCTTTAAAAAAGTCCTTCCCTCCCTTTTGGGACCATTTTTTTCTTTTAAATTGAGTCTTCTTCTTTTTAATATTGAAGTTTCAGTCCCTCACTCTACACTTGAGGAGAGATTTACAAAGTGAAAACATAAGCACTTGCGGCTCATAATATGTTTGGATGAGAGAAATAAATTTGAAATTTTGACAAAAGTCAAAATTTATAACTTGACATGTTCATAAACATAGAAATTTAGAATTTTTGCTTGAAAAAAAAAACTTGAAATTTGGAGCTTCTAATTTCCAAGTTTATTCTATGTAAATTGTGACAGCCTATCCCGGAAAATATTGATTTTATAATTTATTAAGTGATTTTACGAAATTGCCCTTCAAGGCACATGTTTCGACTTAGGTTATTTACGGTGTCGTGTCACCTAATAATTTCTTCCTTAGTATATTCTCGTAGTACTCGTCGCTACGGACGCGTGGGCGCAAGCGGTTCGTGATTTGGAGCTATATCGAAGAAGTTATTAACGTTTAAAGTTGGGGGTATTCTAGTAAATTAATTAATTTCTAGAAAGCCCCAAATTTTTGAAGCTAAATTTGGTGTGCCACGTGGACGGCCCAGATTTAATATAGAAATAAATGGATGGATGGGATGAGAAGGAAGGAGATCACGTGTGTGTGTGTGTGCGCGTGGTTGGTGGAAGAAAAAGAGGAAGAGATTGGGCAAACTGCCCAACCAGAGAAGAGCAGGAGCTCCGGGAAAGAAAGGGAGAGAGACTGGCGAATGGGGAGAAGAGAGAGAGGAGACCGGCCAATCGGAACAGAGAAGGAGGAAAGGAGAGAGGGCGAGAAGCGGAGGAGAGAAGTCTTCACCCGCGACCCGTTTCGACCCGCGGCACCCACACCCAAATTTCGACGTTTTTCACTCATTTTTTCGATGAATTGAGCCAAACAACCACTCCCAATCATCTTATATGCCTTCCCTCTATCATTTCCATATCAAATTTGAGGAGATTAGGTGTGAGTTTGGATGAAAATACCCACGGGTGCCGCGAGCTTCATGTTCAAAATTCTCCTATGTTTGAAGCAATTTCTTCCAATTGCCACCACCCATGGCATCCTCTTGAGGCCTAGAACAAAGCCCAAGCATTGGTTAGGACGGCGGAGTTGATTTGAGGACGAATCAAGAACACCCAAAACCTAGGGTTTCCGACGGTTTTGATGAAATTGGAGCCTTTCTTGACCGAATTGGCCTTGGTCACAGGTATGAAAGTTGTTATACTCTTTGAGATCTTCAATTCTGCAAATTTTGGTAATTTTTAGAGAAAGTTGGATTTTCCGGCGAGCCGGGGTGGCCGACCGCCACCCACGGCGGCGCGTGGCCAGTGAGCCACCAATGCTATTTTTAGGCCATAATTCATGTTCTGAATTCAGTTTTGGTGAATGAATGACGTAGATTGGTCAATGGAACCTAAATTCGTTACGATTCGGGGTTAGGTAAAAATATGAATCGACGATCCGACCGTTGGATCGTCACCAAACTTTGATACATGGTAGTACTTAATATTTGAAGAATGTGGAAACCTACGGATTGGGAATCCGATGTATGGATCTTCCCGAATTGGATTTGTAAGTTATAAAATAAAAGGTTAATCGCCACTCGGTTTTGGAAATTGGCGGAGATCCAACCGTTGGATCATAACGAAATTTTAGTATGTTGTCCTAGAAGCATAATGTGAATCATGAGAAGTTACGGATTGGAAATCTGAGTTGCAGATCTTCCGGATCGAACTACATAGTGACGTGTTTTATATAAGTTATATATTATATCGATATGATTTCTGAGGCATGATTTGATGATTGTTCTAGGCGCCGATCGTCATGACGCCTTGATGGGTTGTGCTAGGGAGTTGTAGGGCGAACTCCAGGTGAGTGGGCTTTTGGTTTTCAGTATATATATATAATTGATTGATTTCCCAGAAATGCATTTTAAATTACTTTTACGAAATGAATGCCATGTCGAATGCCATAGTTATATTTTTATATATATTTGTGTGAATATACATTGATGCACCGCGGACGCCAGGTAAGTCAGGTAAGTATGTGTGTGATGTGATGATTGAGGTGATATCGATGAGATTGTTATATGGCTCATTACCTGCACATCGGGGTTGTGCATGCCTGAGGGCTTAGCTTTCACGTGATCGTTCACCTCCCGCACCGTACGCTCACCTTGGATCCAAGGCAGGTGCCAGCTTGTCGTACAGACCACATTAGGTGGTTTCGACTCGTAGGTGACTTGCGATTCGTCGCCAGCCTTCACGTGATCGTAGCACAGAGCGTATTTACCCAGCTTGACGTACAGACCACATTAGGTGGTTCCGTCATGGGTGCAGGTTACTGATTATTGATTATTGATGATTGATTGAGAGATGGATTGAGGATTGATTGAGGAGCCATAGATTCAGCCGTACAGGTCACTAGAGGTGACTCCGGCTGATTGATATATATATATATATATATATATATATATATTGCCGGCATGATTTGAGTTGAGATATCACCTGATTATTTGATGGTATTTGGTATATGTTGATTATTGGTTATGGTTCATTCGGACATGGCATTGCTTATTTGATGAGATTGGTTGATTAATGGTTTTTCTGTATTAGTACGTATATATATTTTCTGGGAAGTATACTTGTTTTACAGAGAGGGGTTACAACTTTTATATCGAAGTGATTTTGTAAAACTTTGTTTTTGCCCACTCACGCTTTTTGTTTTGCGCCCCTCCAGGATTCTAGTAGCATAGTTACTTTATCGACAAGGACTCGTGGCATATCTCAGTTCAGGTGGCTACTTCTGAGGGTATGATCTTTACCCACATTACTGTACTTTACTTATGCTCTGATAACGCGTGTGAAATGGGTCCATACCCACTGACAGCGCACTCTGATAGTTAGGTACTTTTAGGTTTAAATTTATTCACATTCTTCCATATCATCACTTTATGGCTTCGTCACCTTCCAGGTGATGGCCAGCACAGCTCGATTCGGAGTCCTAGTGGACATTCCGGGTCGGGGTGTGTCATAAATAGTCGTTATTTCCAAACTTCTCTGAGTAAGAGTTTAAAAATAAAAAAATAAAAAATTATGTATTCAATTTCATTGTTCTTTTTTTAAAATAAATTGCAAAACATTAGGCAACATGGTCGTAAATGCACTAGATGATCATTATAGAGATATAAACAATTGGTTTACGAATGATTCACTTAAGTTGTCACTTCTTATTACATACTCTCATCCAAATGTATGATAACAGAAGATCATAAGGCATTCTCTTATTATTTTTAGTGTCTCCCAATTTTATTTATTTTTATTAAAAGTATCTATTTGTCTGTTTCTCAAAAAAAAAAAAATCATAATCCAAAGTCTAGACAAGTTGATAAGAAAAGATGAAGATGAATGTGATGCGAGTGCACCGAAATTCAAAATTAAATAAACTCCGGTGACACAGCAACTACTGTTGTTTTCGCTTTTTATATCGGAGTAGGATTCTTTCCCCTCTTTTTTTCCCTCCCCTTCTCTCCCCTTCTATATGAACGGTCACGGTTAAGCCACGTCAACATCTTATATTAATTTTATATAGAAAAAGAAAGACAAAATAGAGAATGTGAGAGAAGGGGAGGGAATGGAATGGAAAGAGGAGGGGAGAGAATCCTAATCCTTTTATACCTGCAACCAATAATATCCTCTAATGTCGTTTTCACTTTCTATATTTTCCTTACACAGAAAGTTATGAGAGTTTTAAATATAAAGATAATAAATAAGATTATATTTAAGATTTGCCGTGTGGCAAAGATTGGCATTCAAAAAGCTTCATTGACAAATAAAATCCTGCACAAGTTTTTGTTGGAATTTAGACCCATGGGTATCACACCACATTATTCCCAAGTAGAAGATTGATACTTAGATATTAGTCCAAGTATTATACAAAAATTGTTGATAAGAAAATGACCAAGATGAATGTGACAAGGGTGCCCCTCTAAATTCAATGTGGTTTGTTGACACACGCAACCTGGCTACCATCCATTTTCCCTTCATGTATCTTTGATCCAAAGTAAATGGTCCCAAAACAGAATGAGATTTTTAAAGCATGTTTTGGTACTCTATTCGAATTCAGTTTTTTAAATTCAAAAACATCTTTCAAGTTTTAGGTCTTAAAAATTTGTTGATTAAGAATATTTTCAAAAACTGAACTCAAGTCTAATTAAAGAAAATAGCCTCTCTTTTTTTAAACACCAAAAGCGAGTTTTTAGAGTTTTTAAACTTAAAACTCACTCCTTTTTTTCTCTATCTCCTTCCCTCTCAGTCTGGATATCTATATCTCTCTGTTTTCTTCTACTCCTCTTTTTTTTGTCTTCTTTCTCTCTCCGCTTTGTCTCTCCCTCCTCTGATCTCCTCTATTCATTCTCTTTCCTCTCTCTATCTCCTCTTTCTCTCCTCCGATCCTCTTTTTCTTTCTTTCCTGTCTCCTCTTTCTCCTCTCCTCCAACCCCTTATCTTTGGATCTTTTTTACATTTTAAGTTTTAAGATTTGAAATAATTTTAAATTTCATACCAAGCAAGTTTTTGAAGTTGTTTCAATAGATGTTCTTAAAAAGTGCTTTCAGAAATGATGAAATTTTTGGAATAGGATACCAAACAGGTCCTTAGCTATCTCCGGTTGTATATTTTTTGTTTTTGTCACCCTTATCACGTTACTTAATCACGTAACAAGAGAGATGAAATTAACTATCCTCATATGTATATTCCATGTGTCTACCGCTCTCGTCAAGGTATTTAGTCACATAACTCTTATCACGTTATTTAGTCACGTAATGAGAGATGAAATTAACTACTCTCATATGTATATTGTATGTGTCTACTGCTCTTGTCAAGGTACTTAGTCACATAGTCATCACAAAAGAGATGAAATTAGTTGTTCTCATTTGTTTATTGCGCTCATCGCGTTACTTAGTCACTTCTTAATTAGAAATGAACTCAATTATCTCCGACTGTACGTCGCATGTGTTATTACTCTCATCACGTAACTTCATCACGTAACAAAAATGATAAACACAAAATAATATACAACCGAATACAGTGCAAATTGTCATCGTCAGGTCAAGTAATCACATAAAAAGAAGAGAGAGAAACGAAAATAATACACCATAAATTGGAATGTAGATTCTCTCCAAAGCATGGCAAAGGATATGAAATTATTACCTGGATATGTATGGTTATGAAGTCTTGGAACCATCCATTTGGGAAGTGGCACAGATATAGCAGAAATGTGGTCCCTCTACTGTACTTGTGGCCAGAAATGCTTTGGTCCTCACACACCATGGAAATATCCCAAGCTCCCAACGCCCTTTATTTATTCCGACCAACAGATCTACCATTTCTCAACAAAATCTCTGTTGGGTTTTGTTGTGAAGATCAAAGATACCAGATATGGATGCCTTCTCTTCCTCCTTTCTATCTACAGTTCCCACTCAAAAGATATCAATCTCTTCTGCCATAACATCCCCCAGGCTCAGCAGCATTTCCGCTGTCAGAATTGAAGAAAGACCCACCTCCCAACCACCGGCTTCAAGGCCGCCGCCTCCGAAAAGCACTCCACAGCCTCCGCTAGAGGCGAAGACAGATCGTGCACTTCAAAACAATGCTTCAACTTTCACTGCGACAAAACAACAAAGTTCTGCGCTACCCTCAGTGATCTTCAACGCTCTGGACGACTTCATCAACAACTTCATAGACCCTCCAGTGAAACCCTCAGTGGACCCCAGGCACGTGCTCTCCTACAACTTTGCTCCGGTTGAGGAACTTCCGCCCACGGAGTGCGAGATCATACAGGGCTCCCTGCCGCCGTGCCTCGACGGAGCCTACATTCGCAATGGCCCGAACCCGCAGTACCTTCCGCGTGGGCCCTACCACCTGTTCGACGGGGACGGAATGCTTCACTCCGTTAGGATCTCTGGAGGCCGGGCGGTGCTCTGCAGCAGATATGTCAAGACCTACAAGTACACCGTTGAGCGCGACGCCGGCCACCCTATTCTTCCCAACGTCTTCTCCGGCTTCAACGGCCTCACCGCTTCCGCTACACGTGGCGCTCTCTCCGCTGCCCGCGTCTTTACAGGCAGGGTCCGCAATACCTTATAACAAAATTTTTAATTTATATTTCTTTCTTTCACCAACAACACCAATATTTTTCGGATGATCGTAGGTAGATTAAATTTTATAATCAAGATGACACGAAAGTTAATGATTAAATTATTACTTAGGTTTTGATTGGCGTGCTTATTTTATATTAGTAACACATCATTTGATTTATAAATTTAGTACTACCATTACTTATTAAGAAGTAAACACGTTAATCAACACTTAAGTAATAATTCAATCAAGAAGTTAGTACACCAAGAGAAAAGAAAAACGGGAAAATCACTTGCCATACTTTAATTACTCTCCATTACTAAGTTACTTATTAACACAAACTAAATTATGAACCCAACTCCTACTATGATTCAAGTGTATAGATTGAAGCTGTTACTGTCACACAAGTTTTTGGTCAATTCTTATTAACTTCGAACATTTTACACGTAATTTCTCTTGATACAAATATTAAAACGTTACTTTGTCTACAGGCCAATACAATCCTGCAAATGGCATTGGTCTTGCAAACACAAGTTTGGCCTTCTTCGGCGACCGACTTTACGCTCTCGGCGAGTCCGATCTCCCTTACTCCCTCCGCCTGACGTCCAACGGAGACATCGAGACTCTGGGACGCCATGATTTCGACGGCAAGCTCTCCATGAGTATGACAGCTCATCCGAAGGTAGACCCAGAAACGGGGGAGGCATTCGCCTTCCGCTATGGCCCTATACCGCCGTTTCTAACCTACTTCCGCTTCGACTCGAATGGCGTGAAGCAGCCGGACGTGCCGATATTCTCCATGGTCACTCCATCGTTCCTCCATGACTTTGCAATCACCAAAAAATATGCCATATTTGCTGACATACAAATTGGGATGAACCCTATTGACATGATCACTAAAGGAGCCTCCCCTGTTGGTATGGACCCTTCCAAAGTGCCGAGGATCGGAGTGATTCCGCGGTACGCGAAGGACGAGTCAGAGATGAGGTGGTTTGAGGTGCCGGGTTTCAACAATGTACATGCCATCAATGCATGGGATGAGGAGGATGCTATTGTGATGGTGGCACCAAACGTTTTGTCAGCAGAACACACAATGGAGAGATTGGAGCTTGTTCATTCTTTGGTTGAGAAGGTTCGGATTGATCTCAAGACGGGGATTGTAACGAGGCAGCCGATTTCAACTAGAAATCTGGATTTCGCCGTGATCAATCCGGCTTACTTGGGGAAGAAGAATCAGTATGTGTATGCAGCTGTGGGTGATCCCATGCCTAAGATATCAGGAGTTGTGAAATTGGATGTGTCTAATTCGGAGCACAAGGAGTCTATTGTGGCCAGCAGGATGTTTGGCCCGGGGTGCTACGGGGGCGAGCCGTTTTTCGTGGCCAGGGAGCCCGAGAATCCCAATGCGGACGAGGACGACGGGTATGTGGTGTCGTATGTTCACGATGAGAAGGCCGGGGAATCGAAGTTCTTGGTGATGGATGCCAAGTCTCCTCAGCTTGACATTGTGGCTGCTGTGAGGATGCCCCGGCGGGTGCCTTATGGCTTCCATGGACTCTTTGTGAAGGAAAGTGATCTCAACAAGTTGTAGTTTCATTTGTTCCCATATTGCAACATAGAAAAATGCTACACAAACAATTATAAATATGGAATATATTGTATATATTTATATTTTGCAATAAAGCTTCCAATAAAAGAATATAGTCTACTATTCACAATTAATTGGTGATGTTTATGATCCCGCATCAGAGAAGTACAACAACAATAATAACATCGATTTTGAAATAAAATTGTATATTTAGATGGGTCTATTTTCGAAATAAACTATGTTAGGCTCAATGGTTAAGTTGAAGATAATATTTAAATTTCTAGATCATAGAAATATATTATGCGGGTGATCCCACTTCACCACACCAATTCCTTAGAGCAGAAGAAGCTAATTGATCTAAGCAACAAGACCAATACACGAACGTATATTAAAGAGGGTTGGAACCCAGTCGAAGGTGGAAGGCTAGGCCCTCACACCCATGTTATATTACTTGAAAAATAAACATACAACGGGGGGTTTTACTCTACATCACCAACATTTTGCTGTACATCAATACGATCATCACCAACATCTTGTAATTCTTCACCAACATCACTTTTTATCAAATTTTCAACCGACTCATGGCTTCAATAATTTTTTTCGGATAATTACCTACACGCCAGATACCAAAAACTTCCAGTTCAACATATATTCGCGTACCAAATACAAACGGTTTAGTGCTAATCACATCGTTTACCAAATACAAACAGTTTTAGTGCTAATAACACTGATACCTTTTGGATAAAACCCTATACCTGAGGGTGACTATGTTGCACAACAGTAGTACAAGGGCAACCTAATTATATGAAACTTTTTCAATCAAAGTGATACATAAAACGATACAAATTGAGCCAGAAGACCTAGTTTATCTGCATAATGCGAAAACTGATGGATTGCTGTTCCTAACTAGCTTTGGAGTTTCTGATCATGAAATTCATCCACAGTTTTCACTTGTCTTTCCCTTCATCGCCAACTTCTTCTCGACAGCCCGGTTCTTGCAATCGCAGAAATATATCGTGCAGGCCACCCACTTCACCACATTCCCAAAGCAGAACAAGCTAATCTGAGCAGCGAGACCTACATAATTAGTCCTTCTTTCGTAGCAGCCAATGTATATGCAAGGCAACCTTAAAATTGCTTCCCAAGCAAAGAAAACAAGCATCAAAAGAATCCCTCTCCACTCACTACCGCTGCTAAAATATACGCTAGCGCAAACGCCTTGATTCCATGTGTCCCCTCCAACACTGAAATCACAAGACTCACATTCCACACAACACTCCATGCTAAGTAAATCGTAAGCAGTGCTGTAAACGCCGGCCAGCACCAAACAGCAAAGTACAGTCCGTACATTACTGGCTGGAAGACAACATAGTAGGTTGCGGCTAACCATATCAATCCGAGAAGCATACAGGTAGACAAGACGAGAACATAGACAGATGTAACAAAACTGCCCTTCAATCTTGTTTTGTCAAAGGGTATATGTAGCATTTCCTTGAGAGTCATCGTTGGTCTCTCTTCTTCATAGATCTTCGATGCCAAATCAACGATCAAAAGCACGGTGCTGAGCTCTAGGAGATGAAGAGGCACAAGATAGAGAAGACCGAGATGAATGAACCCAGCAGAATAGTCTTTCATTTTTCTGGCTGTGTCAAGAGGTACGAGCCAATAGAAGTCGAGATCATCGGGGTTTTGTTTTAGAATTTCTGAGATTTCGACCACGAATTTTTGGAGAACAGATTCATAGTAAATCAGGAAACAGAAGAGAGGGAGGGAGGTGAGGATTGCGAAGACAAAAAAATTGGTTTTTTTGGCAGAGATTGCAAGAGCTTTTCGGAGAATTCCGAAGGCTTCTAGCTTCGGATTCTTCACCGTAAGGTTGCTTTCCATCTCCATACCTTCACTTCCAAGCTCAATCCACACAGTTTTAAATACAACTGTGAGTTTCTAAATGAACATGAAGTCTTTCTGTATGCAATTAGCAATGGGGACAAGTCCAAGTCAAGACTCAAGTCCACACAAACCACCATCCACGGAAGGAGTCTTTCTTGATGGTTTCAGCCTATTAAATATTTGAAGGAGAGCCAAGGGTGGACTTGACTGACTTTAAAGTTTCGTTTGCGACTGCTTTTGTAAAAAGCAGTTTTGTTCATAAGCGCTTTTCGAGAAATGCTTTTGATAGAAACAGGTTGAAATTTTTATTAAAATTCAAGCCCTTGGAAGTACTTCTACAGAAGGCTCCTCTGCTAGCCAAAAGCACTTTTATTTCAAGTTTTTCTACCAAACTTCTAAACGCTTTTGATTACCAGAGTACGCTTTTAGCTCTTCTTGAAACACCCGAATTTGTTTCATGATTAATAAAAATAATAATATCATGGCCCCAGAGCTGTTAATTTTCACATGTAGAGGAAGCCATTGGTTGATGACCTACTTTGTGGAAGAGCCACATTTCACCAGTTCTCACCCCTTTGCACTTCTGTGGAGACCTTATGATGCAATTCATAATTCAGTCAGTGTAACAGTTTTGCAGTTACTAGTGCTGTAGTGATTGCTGGGTGCTTTGAAAATCTGATTAGACAATACATTCGCCTTAGCAACGAGGCTGCGAATGGCCAAATTCTTGCTATTTTTTACTCAACACATTACTATCTGGCTTAGTTTGGCATCTCCTATCAGAAAGGAGCATTTTGTACTACTTGCTGGAGAGTTTAAAAATACATCATTTGATGGAAGAATGCATCCAGTTGAAATACTATTTATGAAAGATTGCAACATCTTCACAATTCCAAGAAACACATATTAACTAGTACCAACAAAAAGAAGTTACGAGTTTAGCTACAAGACTTTGGATAATCAGGATATTCATCCAATGCTTTCACCTCTCTTCTTGGCCTGCATCTTCAATTTCTTCTCCAACGCCCGGTTCTTGCAATCGTAGAAATATACGATGCAGACAATCCACTTCAGCACATTCGCAAAGCAGTACAAGCAAACCTGTGCAAGAATACCACCAAAATAATGCCTGCTTTCGTAGCAGCCGAAATAGATGCAAGGCAACCTCAAACTTACTTCCCAGGCAAAGAAAATGAGCATCAAAATAAACCCCCTCCACTCGCTTCCGCTGCTCAAATATATCGCCTGCCCAAACACCTTGATTCCGCTCCCTCCCTCCAGTATCGAAATCACAATGCTCATGTTCCACACTGCACTCCACGCCAAATACATTGCCAGAAGCCCTACAAATGCTGGCCAACACAGTACAGCATATAACAAAGCATCGAAATACTGGAAGTTTCGAAAGACAGCATAGTAGGTTATTCCCAGCCATGTCAGCCCTAGCAGAGTACAACTTGACAACACAAAAACATAAAAATATGTAACAAAAGTTCCCTTCAGTCTTGTTTTGTCAAAGGGTTTTTTCACCATATCTTTGAGAGTCATCACTGGACTCTCTTCTGTGTGTATCTTGGATCCCAAGTAAACAATCGGAATCGCGGTTACGAGGTAGAGGATATGGAGAGGCACCAGATAGAGAAATTCCAGATAAAATAACTCATTGGAAAAATCTTGGTTCAGTTTTCTTGATATGTCAATTGGTATTGACCAACTCAAGCCGAAGTCAGTCAAGTAACCGTGGATGTCAGCTTTTCGCAGCGGGTTTAGGATTTTCGAGGCTTCAACCATGATTTTTTGGAGATGGGGTTCATAGTAAATCAAGAAACAGAAGAGAGGAAGGGAGGCGAGGATTGCGAAAATAAAGAATTTGATGTTTCTGGCAGGGATTATAAGAGCTTGCCTGAGAATGTCCGATGCTCCCAGCTTCTGATTCTTCATAACCAGATTGCTTTCCATCTCCATGGCTTCGCTTCCAGCTCAATTCCCTCACAATTTAAAGTTTCTGATTGAGCTGTACCCAAAAAAAGAGAGTTTCCGAGTGAGGAGGAAGCCTTTCTAGATGACGCGGATGATGACTAGTAAAAGCGTGGACTTGACTCGGACGACTTTTCATTATCCTTTTTTCTTTAGACAAACGAGGGGTGCATGGCATGCCGTGAAACGGTGCTCTAACTTGCTTAACTATGCCTATATCTACAAATGATGGGTCACATTTTATGATGCACAACGAATGGATGAGTGGATTGAAGACGAAATGGAGAGGGAAGGAAGACTAAGGGACGCAATGGAAATTTTCCAATTTGACGTCTAAGTTCCGATTTGAGCTTATGATACCTTCTCATAACTTGTTCTTCAATAACTTACGCTTGTAAATCATTATTAGCTTGTTCTGGTTATTTTACTAAGAAAGATATACGAGTACATTCTTTTGATATGAGTGATATTAAAAAATGAGATAATCAAATTCGAGACTTCATATACAACAATGAATGCAATTAGTGAATGAGTTACAAGTCCGTCAAGATTCTTTTGAAATTAAGTAAATTAGGGGATTATAAAATCTAATTTTTCTTATCCCCTGCCCCCAAGTTGCTAATTTTTCGGTTCTTAGCCATTGTTTGGTCAACCTTGATTTTGTTTCTGTATTTTTTTAACAAAGTAACCTTGATTTTGTGTCTTAAGCTTAATTATGATAACCAAGTCGTGACACTAACCAGGATCCTAATCTGCTATCCCCGTTTTTCCTATACCCCCATGTCCTTGGCCTAGTTTGATGACACATGTCTATACTTAACAGAACGACAATGTCACTTTGTCAAATGGCATTCCAGGTTCAAACTGCAGATACAAGAGTTCTACATTGAAGCTTATGCCAAATTCATATGAACATTTCCAAGTAAATTCATACATCATCAACGAAAACAAAAACAAAAATCTTCGGGAAATCGAGCCAAAAGACTTAATCAACACAACGTAGAAATAATCAAAAGCAAGAAAAAAAATTCAACATAACGGATAAATTTATGGAGTGAACTTGTTGCAGCTTATATAAGTGCTTATTGCTCATCAGTTGTCATCTCTCTTCCTACTTCTTCAACCACAAATTCGACGCATTCATTGTTCTTCTCGAACGCCAGATTCTTGCAATCGAAGAAATACACCATGCAGACAACCCACTTCAACACATTCCTCAAGCAGGACAAGCAAATATGTGCAATGATTCGATTCTCCTTTTCATAGCAGCCGAAATACAAACATGGCAGCCTCAAACCTACTCCACAAGAAAAGAAAACAAGCATCAAACAAAGCCCCCGCCAATTACCTCCGCTGTAAAAAATTGCCAGGGTTAATGCCCCAGTTCCATGAACCCCATTTAATATCGAAACCACAAGACTCACATTCCACATCGCGCTTAGCACCAAATGAAGAGCTAGAAGCGCTACAAATGCCGGCAAACACAATGTGGCAAACAACAGGTCCCATGCGAAGTTTCTCAAGACACAAAGAAGTTGTTAGGAAAGGGTTTATTTACCATCTCCATGAGAGTCATCATCGGTGTTTCCTCGGTGTATATCTTCAATGCCAAGTCAATGATCGCAATCAGGCTTCCCAGCTCTAGGAGATGGTGAGGCACCAGATAGAGAGGACAGTTGAATCAACTCATCAGCAAGCTTTTTGTTCAGTCTATTCGCTATACCAACACTTATCGGGCATCTTGGAAATATATTGTACTTGTAGCTGTAAACTGGGTGTTGTTTTGCAATTTCAGCAACCAGGAATTTTTGGGTACAGATTTCATAGTAGACCATGAAACAGAACAAAGGGAGGGAGGTTATAATTGTGAGATGAAGAAGTTGATGTTTCTGGCAGAGATGGCAAGAGATTTTCGGAGAATATCGAAGGCTTCCAGCTTCTGATTCTTCTTCACTAGAAGGCTGGTTTCCATCTCTATGCTTTCGATTCGAAGGTCGATCCAAACACAATGGTGAGACTTTGTCAGTGAATTCACATGAAATGGGGATACATTGTTAGACTTTTACTCTCTGTTTAAGCATTATTAAGATATGAAAAGTTAATACATATAAAATCATGATCCCGGACAGCATGGAGATTTTGGGTGATTAATGTTAATAAAAAATGTACGGGATCCCTTCAGACTAATACAAGTTATGCGACTTTGGGTAAGAGTAAATATTAGGATCGATGGTTGATTTCCTAGAAAGTTCTCGTGTTCTTTCTCAACAAAACGCAAAAAGGTTAATCTTGAAATTTTCAACAAAGAAATGAAACACTTTGTACTTTTGCGAAGGCCTATAATACATGCATACGAAAATGCACAAGAAATATTTTGAAATAGCTCGGAGAAATGGATCCACGCCCCGCTGCTAGTCAGACCAATATTGTTTCTCAACTTGCATCACACCATCTACATAGCACGACAGATCGAGGTTTTCACACAAAAGGACTCGGTGTAATAAAGAAAGAAACCATTTTTTGTATATTGTAATTTATTTGTTCAATTCAGCAATGTGAGATTTTCAACACTAGAAGTGGAGATATTATTGCTTGATCTTAAGAATTCAGTAGGACAATCTTTTTGCAGTCGTAGTAATAAACTGTGAGAAGCACCCAAGTAACCACCTTCCCCAAGCACCACAAGCTTGTTTCAAGGAAATAATATGCAATTATAGTTCGACGATACGGATAAGTCCATCTGCCAAGGAAGCTTGGTAAATCTAACCTTCCAACGGAAAACAGAAGCATAAAAAACAACCACCCTCTTAGCATCTTTCCTTTGCTTAACTCTGATGAGGCTGTAATGGCTTCAAACAATCCTCTCTTCTCCTCTAAGACGGAAACAACAACGCTTAAGTTCCACCGCACGCTGTACTCTAACCATTTCACAATGGCCACATCCAATGAATGGCCAAGCCGAAAAGCCGGGAGTGCCTAGTTGGGCAACCCGATTGAACTAGCCGGAAATGCCTAGGTGGGCAACACGATGGAACTAACGGCCTTGCGTAATGCCAATACTCAATAGCACTTAAAGAAAAAGAGCACAAGAGGGAGATATTGAACAATGTAAACATACACCCGTGCCACCTTTTTTTTGTTACTGAATTTCGAAGAAGATTTCGCAGACCGGTCACTGACCTCACATTGCTAGTATAGATTGATGAGGCAGCATGGATGGTTGTGAGAACAAGGAGGAAGTTAACAAGGTTAAAAAGGTAGATTTCCATAATTGTAATGGTTAAATTTAGAGTCGTTGCATGGTCAGAAAGACTTCTTAGCAGATCTATTGCCTCATAGATCAAAGTAGGCTGGTAGTCAACAGGCAATTTTTGTAACAATGCCAGGCTGAATAGTGGAAAGGAAGTGATCAATGTTAAGATTATGAAATTGGGATTTCGAAATGGGATTTTCATGGCGGATTCGATGATACCAAAGGTGCCGAGAAAGCATCGCTTCATCTCAGAAAATCTTGGGTTCTCCATTCCCTCAGCTGCACCAGTACAAAGTTTGAGGCTTGTGGATCTTGTATTGCTTCCTCTTCAATATATATGAGTATTAAATCAACTAAAAACAGTAAGTTTCCGGTTTTATTTCGATAATAACGGTAGAAGTCTAGCTGGTGCATCTCATCTTATTTTTCGGGATGATAATCCAAAGCACATCATATAGTAAATTAAACTTAAGCGTTCTTGAGTTTTGAAATGTCCGAAGAGTAGAGGACAAAGAAATGACACCATTTTTTTAGCACCTTTAACTTTTCTAAACACTTGCAATTCTAATTCTATTTTAAGGTTAGGCTAGGGCAAAGTGTGCTCGCCCCTGCACTCAAGTTTGAAGCCCCTTCCTTATAAGGTTAGAATATAGTTGATTTACGATAACACGTATATACAAAGACGCACAAATTCGCGAGATGAGAAATGCTACTGGAAGTAATACATAGTTTTCACATAAATGAATGCAGAAAAAGGAGCATCTATAAAGTCTTGATTGCAGTTTCTAGTTCTTGCATGTAGTGCTCATTCCTCAACAGCTTCCACCTCTCTTCCTACTTCATCGCCAACAGATTCGACATGCTTATCATATTGCTCGCGAGTTTTCACTTCTCTTCCTACACCAACACATTCGACATATTCATTGTTCTCATTGAACGCTTGATTCTTGCAATCGTAGAAATATACCATGCAGACAACCCACACTTCAACACATTCCCCAAGCAGAACAAGCTAATCTGTGCAATGATCCCATTCTCCTTTTCATGCATGCCAAAGCACAAACATGGCAACCTTAAACTTAATCCCCAAGCAAAGAAAACAAGCATCAAACGAAGCCCCTGCCACTTGTTACCTCTGCTGTAAGAACTAGCCAGAGCTAATGCTTTAGTTCCATGAACCCCATCCAATATCGAAACCACAAGACTCACGTTCCACACCACGCTCAGCGCCAGATACAGTGCTGAAGCGCCACAAATGCCAGAAAACACAGCACAGCAGACAATACATCGCACACAAAGTTCCTCAAAATAGCAGTGTAGGTTCTTGGTATACATATTAGTCCAAGTAAAGTAGAAGTTGACAAGAAGAGAACATAGAGATATGTAATGAAGTGCCCTTGAGCGTTATGTTAGAAAAGGGTTTATTTACCATGTCCTTGAGAGTCATCGTTGGTGTCTCTTCCGTGTATATCTTCGATGCCAAGTCAAAGATCGCAATAATGCTTCCAAGCACTAGCCTCTAGGAGATGGAGAGGCGCCAGATAAAGAAGACATAGCTGAATCAACTGATGAACAAGCTCTTTGTTCAGTCTACTGGTTATATCAGTATTTGCTGGGCCTGCTGGAAAAATGCTGTAGCGGTAAACTAGGGGTTGCTTTTCAATTTCCAAGATTTTGACCAGGAATTTTTGGAAACAAATTTCATAGTAGACCATGAAACAGAACAAAGGGAGGGAGGTTAGAATCGTGAAGATGAAGAAGTTTATGTTTCTGGCAGAGATTTCTATTTCTTCGCCATAAGGCTGGTT
The DNA here is from genome assembly GCA_024362995.1 of Heteromeles arbutifolia. NCBI lineage: Eukaryota > Viridiplantae > Streptophyta > Magnoliopsida > Rosales > Rosaceae > Heteromeles > Heteromeles arbutifolia. The sequence goes on from JANCRC010000006.1 coordinate 32,147,533, forward strand.
TCTGTCTCCATATGCTTTCGATTCATAGCTCGATCCAAATACAATGGAGAGACTTTGTCAAGGAATTCACATGAAGTCTTTCTTGATGGCGTTTAATTGAAACATTAAGATATAAAATTAGTAATAATTACAAGGAATGGTTCCTAAGAGCATGGAGGTTAACCTTGATATCCTCAAACAAACTTGGACACAATAGCCAACAAGGATCTACAAAGCATACATTCAAGAAGAAGAAATTTTTTTGAACAGAAACTACTATATGTGTGGTTTTACGCATCACAATCTTCTGGATGAGAGATTCTTATTGCTTTTTTAAGAATTTATAACGACCTTATTGTTGTGACGATTCTTGCAATCGCAGTAGTAAACTGTGAGAGACCCCCAAGTTATAACCTTCCCCAAGCACAAGAAACTTGTGTCAAGGAGATCATATGAAGGTATACATGGTAGTACTGATATGTCCATCTGGCAAGGAGGCTTGACAAATTGAAGCTCCAAGGAGAAAACAGAAGCATCAAAAGTAACCCTTTTAGCCTGTTTCCTTTGCTTAACTCTGATGAGGCTGAAATGGCTTCAAACAATCCTCACTTCTCCTCTAAAATGGAAACAACAATGCTTAAGTTACAGCGCGATGTACTCCAACCATTTCACAATAGCCAAGGTGTAAACTATCCAATATATAGCCAGGGAAAGCTGGGAGAGTCCAGTTGGGCGGCCTGATGGAACTAACGGCCTTGTGTAACCCTCCACAGCACTTAGAGAAAGATAGCACAAGAGTGAAATAGACATCAATGTAAGCATACGCTCGTGCCACATTTTTTTTTTTTGTACTGAATTTCGAAGAAGATTTCGCAGACCAAACATCGACCTCTCATTACTAGTATAAATCGTTGAGGCAGCATGGATGGTTCTGAGCACAATAAGGAAGTTAACAAGGGTAGAAGGGAAGACTTTCAGAATTTAAAAGGATAAATTTAGAGCCATGACAATTGATGGCATAGACAGAGTGTGTATGGTGCCGGAAATATGTATGTACAAAAAAAGATGTGGTAAGACTAGCATTTCTCTTACGAAATTATACAATTTAAGGCCAGCTACTTTGAGAAATACATAATTTACATCAATCTTCTTCTATCGACAACTTCATATCCTCTATTTTCTTCCAGCTAGGGCAACCTTTGTCGATCTCTGCTGCAATTCTCGCAATTATGGTACTCCTTCCTCTTCAAGTTATAGGGTAGACCGTACAGGTTTTAGTAATATTCTAGTTGACAATGGTACACGTTCGCTAATTAATCGATTTAAGCAGTTATCATCTTCCCTACACAGTGATTTTACTCTGCGAGATCTTAGTGTTAAATCCTAGGAATTTATGGCAACCCTTTGTGACGGTTCTTACAATCGTAGTAATAAACCGTGAGAACCACCCAATTCATAACCTTCCCCAAGCACAGGAAGCTTGTGTCAAGAACATCATATGCAATTACACTTGGAAAAGTGCATTTTGCAATGAGGGTCGGAAAACGGAAGCTCCAAACAGAATACAAAAGCATCAAAACGAACCCTCTTCTTGTATTTCCTTCGCTCAACTCTGCTGCGTCTGAAAAGGCTTCGAAACCTCTGTTATCCTTCTCTAAAATGGAAACCACAACGCTCAGATTCCACCAAGCGCCGTACTCTACCCATTTATCAAAGGCCACAACAGGAACTACCATGTTTATAGCCTGCAATAACCTGTTTGAGCAGCTTGACGAAAGTAATGGCTTCGCATGATGATGCCAATAGTAAACAGAACTTAAACAAATACGTGACAAGAGGGACATGGTCAAGAACGTAAACATGGGCTCGCGCCACCTTGTTTTGGTTACTGAGTTTCAAAGAAGATCTCGGAGACTCACTTTCCACCTATCACTACTAATGTAGACTGTTGAAGCAGCATATATGGTTGTGAGTGCAGTGAAGAAATTAACAAGTTCAAAAAGGTACACTCTCAGAAGTTGAATCATGTGACCTTTGGGGTGGTGAGTAGGAACTCTTAGCTGAATTGCTGCCTTCTTCATGATCAAAGGAGGCTGGCCAGAAGGCAATCTTGGTACTAAAGTCATACAAAATAGTGGAAAGGAGGTAATCAGTACGAATGTTATGAAACTGGGATTTCGAAATGGGATTTTCGGGGCTGATCCGATTACGCCAATGGTGTCACGAAACCACAGCTTCATCTCGGAAAATCTTGGGATCTCCATTCCCTCCGTTTCAATACCATGAACTGCTTCCTCTTCAGTATATATGGAAGTATTGAGTAGTGCTGTGGTACAAAACGAACGATAAAAAATCGAGTTTTATTCTCGATTGCAACGGGAGAAGTCTAGCATTTGCTTCTCATTTGCTTAATTCGGGATGAAGATCCAAAGCAGATCATGTAAATAAAGTTGCTAATGCACTCTTAATTTACCGAAATGTCCAAGGAAGTAGAGGACAATGGGAGAACAGAGACAAACATAAGAAGTAAGAAGGCAAAGAAACTAACTCAGACAAACAAACACAAAATCCAAGAGAACCAAATACCCTTTGGGACGAGAAATATTTTTAGCATGACAGTAACACTACTACTTGGCGTTACTTATTCACGTGTTTCAGTAGTTGCGACAGAATTTACGATTGCCCCCTTCCTAAGGCAAATTTGGATCGATTGCTTTGCATCCATCCGAAGTTTGAACAACGAGATCAAGAAATAGTTGTTGCTGCAACGGGATATTCCATGAAAATAATAAAATATAATTCGTAATTATTTGCAACATCCACTAATATCTCAATGTTTTCTTTCACTAATTCCCATCTAAACAGTTTATGATTCCAAAATTCAAACTTTGAGGATATTTTACCCACTCAATCTCAATCCGGATCATCAAGCTACAAGAGTCATCCAACATAAAATAAAAAAGGAAATTAAAAATAGAGTTAAAAATAAAAATAAAATAAAATTGGAAAACAATGGGTTGATGCAGGACACGGATTTATCATGTCAACTTTGACAAAGTAGGCAAGCAGCTTCACCTGATCAGACATATTATGGTAAAATACTTGGTATCCTATATAGCCTAGCCGTGTGTGGTCGGTCGAAGCACAACCAGACGATTTCGGTGACGAGTCTAAGATGGTGATGAATGATGGGTGTGAAGGACTCCACAATTCACTGCAACTCAGTAGATTAACCAACCACACTAACTGCACTCTAAAATTACTACCATGGATGCTCAACTTTCAATCACCGACCGGTAAAGACTCGAAAGAGAAGGGAGGGAACACCAATAGGGCAACAGCTTCACCTTCTTCAATCAGCAATCAGCAAGTGGAGAACTAACAAGATAAGGCCTTACTATGATAGAAGCACTGCAGATGATGACGATGACACTCTAACATGGTCAGATGCAGCCAAATTTCTCAATGAAAAAGATGGAGACTAACGTGCAGGTAGATGTGCTGCAGAGGTGCTGAGACGGAGAAGGCAATAAACAACTTCCATCTTCTTGAACCGGCTAATAAAAAAGTGTGTTCATGAAGCTTTGTTGTAGAAGAATGCAATAAAAAGTGTCGTGTGCAACCAAAGTACCAAAGGTTATGGATATTCCACTTCCACCGAACAATAGGCAGGGGCAACGACAAGAAGACGACTTTGGTGGATGCAGAGCAGAGATGGGAACCGTGAGCGCTAAGATGCAGTAAGTGGCGAAACGAAGCCGTTTTAGCCGAAAATACACCTCAAATCAAAACAAACAAACTTTAGGAACATCTATTGCAAACAATGAAAATCCAACCACAAAGAAAGAGTTCACACAAAACCATATATAAACATATATAATATGGCAACTTCAAAGTAGGAAGGCAACCTCTAATTTTTAGTACGCTGAAGCAAGAAAGTCGACGCAAACTGGTGTCCAAGTCACCCAGTCCAAGTTCCTAATAAAACCCATTGTGTCACAACATCAACATAACTATCATGATTCTTGTCGATCCTACTATAACTACAATATAGCAGCGATATAATCCTTTCAAGTCATCCAGCAGTTGCTCCAATTCCAGCTTAGTCCCTGCAGAGACAAATAAGCAGATGCACTCAGCTGCTCGATAATATCAACAAGAAAAGAAGTCACACAAAGCCCTAACACTTCCAAGTTTCAATCCAAATACACTCTACTTGTTCGAGCTTATATCTTTCAACATTTTGTAAAAACATTGTACAGCCATGACTTACCCATTGACATAAGGTGAAGCACGGCGAGCATGGCGATATGGAGGAGACCTGCTGTAGCTGCGTCCACGTCGAGGAGGTGTGACACTACGGCGTCGTGGAGGTGATCTTCTCCTACGCGGACTATAACTCCTGCCAAAAAAAGAAATCATTTGTGTAACAATTTCAATCCTTCGTATCAAAACAAAACATTTTCAATTCCCAGGTCGACAAACAGTAGGAATCTTTTGTTCCAGATCAAAAAGCTTGGCAAGCACAAGGCAGTCAATGTATCGAATTCCCAGGTCGACAAACACTCAGGAATAATGTATCGAATTTTCCATAACTCTATTCTAAGTCAGCTGAGACACGCATACCAAGAATGATGCAGTGAGTCAGGGTACAAGCAATCCTCATAAACATTGAAACCAACAAAAGCATAAAGTGGAAAGGCAACGGGTCATCAGAATACAGAAGCACAATTTTAACACAGTTGAGTTTAAAAAGAAAGATGATCACACCTGCGCGCATAGCCATCATAACTAGGACTTCTCCGGCGTCGAGGGGATGGACTTCGGCGCCTTCCACCACTCCCTCCTCGTGAACCAACACGCAAGCGACATTCTCGAGCAAAATGGCCAGGTTCACCACACTCGTAACACTTTAAGTCATCTCCTCCACCACGCCCACGTCCACCACCACGGCCTCCACTACCCTTAGAATTGTGGGAAAGCTCCACACGCCACCCATTTTTACCTGCAGACAAAAAAATGGGAGATAGGAACCCTTGCACTTGTACCAGAATAAATGAAGATATTACGATGATGCAAATGATAATGTGGATCATAAATAAGACACACAAACTAATAACTTAAAGTTGCAAAAGTTAAAATAAAAACAAATTAACACACACAAATACAGTTAGAGAGGGATAATTGGGCAAACCATCCAAAGCTTGAACCGCGTCCAGAGCATCCCTGCGATCGTCGAATTCAATAAATGCATATCCCGGCGGTCTTCGTGCAACCCATACACTGTCATCAATGTCATAAAAATAAACCTTAGCAACACAAATCTTTTCGAACCTTAGAAATTGATCGCGAGTCGTTAAGACAACGAAAAACAAGAGTAAAGCCGCAGAAAATACTTGCGAAGAACACCGAACAGCCGAAATTCATCTTCTAGATCCCTCTCGTTCACTCGAGGATCCACATTCCCAACATAAACCCGAGTCATCGTCGCAATACCACCTTCAACCTAACAAAATTTACATATATATTACACAAAATTAATCCAATAAAAACGAATTCTCATATAGATTCCAGAAAGAATCGAACTTTCCAGGAAAAAAAAAATCGAACATATGGAAAGTTTAATGATATAGGTGAAACGAAAAGCGGGAGAAATATCGTTGAAAATTACCTTGAAAAAAACCCTAGAATTTGTGAAAGTTGATCGATCGGAGCGACAGGGAAACGAATTGGGTGCTCTGCGCGTGGAATCGCAGAGCTCGAATAAACCCTAGAAACCAGAGCCTATTTCCCCGCGTGTTCTTCGTCAGCTTGCACATTCCTCTTTTAACCTTTATGGTGAATTTCCTCTTTTAACCTTGTCTGCGAGTTTCGAGTAATACAAGCCCAACGGGCCCATTATTGGGCTTATGTGTAGAGTTATCTGATCTGGAAGCCCAGTCTTCTACTTTTGATCGCACGATATACAATGAATGAATGTGATTAAAAAATTTCCGAAATTAAGAGAGATTCTCATCCAAAGAATCCGATCAAAAGAAGCAAGATAGTACCTATAAAATATGAAAAATGCGAGTGAACCTATGATTATGGCCCAATAGAGATTATCCAGAATCCATCCACTCATTTGCTGACAAGCCGAACCAATATAATAGAATGATTTGTTGTCATCATGTCACCAATGTACGTTTCGGTACTTGAACCCGCTGTCGCTGTACTCACTCCTCACTCATCCGCCAGGCTCAAACCTCGGCAGGCACGACTCAAAACCCACAACAAATCATTCAATTTCCTGACCCAATTACTGAAGCTAGAGTAAAAAGATTGGATTTTTGCATGTGGGTTCTGAAGGACTTGTGCAAAAATGGCAGAAGAAGATGGGATTGTGGAGAGGAGTGAGAGATTGGCGCGAGGAAGTGGGAGTGGGGTCGGGAGTGACTCGAGGTGGGTGGATGGGAGCGAGGTGAACTCGGAGTCGCCGGCCTGGTCGTTGCTTTCTGAGAATGGAGGAGGCGAAGGTGGAGAAGGGTATGGAGGATCTCTCAGGAGGAGGCTTGTGAAGAAGCCCAATAGAGTTGATTCTCTTGATTTGGAAGCCATGGAGATTGCTGGTGCTGGTGGCCAGGTAATACCACAATTACTTTCGTTTTTCTTCCATTTTTTTGTGAAATTAGAGAAATTTATGTGCTTTTAGTGTTTTTCTTTATGTGTTATTTACTTTTATATTCATCAAAGGGTGTAAGAAAGATTGGTAATTTGGTATATTTGGAATGAAGTATGTTACTTTGCAGACGTGGGTGTAGCCGCATCGACTAGAGCGGAGGTGCTTCCCTATGCACCCGAGTTTGAATCCTCGTCCTTGCAATTTAGATTAGTTTGGAGTAGAGTATCGTTTGTATCAAAAACATAATCTTTATAATATGGCATTTATGTTACAACGTGTGAACCCTTTTTTTAAGAAGTTGTATGTCAGCAGAACCATGATTTGCTACTCCATATTTGCTGACAAAATTACCTTGTCTCAATTCTGTAATGTAAAGTGTTAGAAACTGCTACTATAATATTATCCATGTATTACTAACTTAAATTAATAAATCAGGATCATTCTGTTTGGAGCACTCTTCTGTTAGGATTCCAGACTCTTGGTGTGGTCTACGGTAACGTGGGAACGAGCCCTTTATATGTCTTTGCTGATGTGTTCGGCAGGGTGCCCATCGAATCAGATGTTGATGTCTTGGGAGCTTTGTCACTAGTGATGTACACAATTGCGCTTATACCTTTAGCAAAATATGTTTTCGTAGTTCTCAAAGCCAATGATAATGGAGAAGGTAGGCACTTTTTCGTTTCACAATTATTTTGTCCTTAGTTGCTTGGTAGTAATATGGTCACGTGAGTACTTGTTAACCTGTACACTATTCATGTTTCCAATTGTAGGAGGAACATTTGCATTGTATTCACTGATATGCAGGTATGCAAATGTTAATATGCTGCCAAATCGTCAGCCAGCTGATGAACACATCTCAAATTATAGGCTCAAATTGCCCACTCCAGAGTTGAAAAGGGCTTTGCAGATAAAAGAAACTTTAGAAAAGAGATCACTCTTGAAAACTATCCTCTTGTTGTTCGTTTTGATGGGAACGTCGATGGTTATAGGAGATGGTATTCTAACCCCAGCAATATCAGGTACATTACTTGACTGGGGCTTGAGGTGGAAATTCATGATATACTTAGCCAACGAAAATATGTCTAAGCTGTAGGTACTGACATGAAATTACATTCCTGTTAACAGCCATGGATTTTTCTGGCATCATTTTCAAGTACCTCTTCCTTAGACAGGAAACCATAATGAGGAAGTAGGACTTTTCGTTAAACCTGGCTGAAACTGCGATATTGTGCACAATCATTTTCATACATTACATATGAGTGTTTTCCGTTGTATCTGTGTAGGAAAGTATACTGATGTACTTTCTTCTTTTTGGTTGTCATAGTGATGTCTGCCGTGAGTGGCCTGCAAGGTGAAGTGCCAGGTTTTGGTACAAGTGAGTGTTTTTCTTTGTCTGATTGAGAATCTGTGGTTCATTTGTTTACCGAACTATTTTTTTTACCTGGGATGGAATCGAAAGGGTAGAACAAAAATAATAACTTATGAGTTGTGGACAATATGACCCATTATCTGATTGATCTTTATTGCAGATGCTGTGGTTATTCTTTCGATTGTAATTCTCCTACTATTGTTCAGCATACAGCAGTTTGGGACTGGTAAAGTGGGTGTCATGTTTTCTCCAATACTTGCTTTGTGGTTTTTCAGCCTGGCATCAATTGGAATCTACAATTTAGTGAAGTATGACATTACCGTCCTAAGGGCATTCAATCCTGCTTATATTTATTTTTTCTTCAAGAAGAACGATAAGGAAGCGTGGTACGCTCTTGGTGGTTGTGTTCTGTGCATAACAGGTATATCTCACCTTTAAAGCCTGTTAGGTTTTCTAATGAGAGCCATTTGTTTTTCCTTTTTTCAACTTCTCCTCTGGATTATAGTAAAGAAAACTTCCCAAATGTGGTTATGCTATTTCAGGAGCCGAAGCTATGTTTGCTGATCTAGGACATTTCTCTGTGCGAGCCATTCAGGTTGGCCAATGCATACCTTCATCTCTCCCTTGAAGAATAGCTTCATACATTTTATTTTATCGAAAGCATCATATAATCTATACATCTTGTGCAGGTGGCCTTCAGTTTTGTGGTGTTCCCCTGCCTTCTCTTAGCTTACATGGGCCAAGCTGCCTATCTGATGAAACACACAGATTCCTCGGCTAGAATATTCTATGATTCTGTGCCAGGTGACACTTTCCAACATCTTGGCTACCATTCTTCTCAACTCTACTCTTATTGTTCCATTTAGGGGCATCTCTCTTTATTTGGTTCCTCAGTTTGAAACTTACAGTTCCTCAATCTTGTGAACAAACAGATAGTCTTTTCTGGCCAGTCTTCGTGGTAGCTACCCTTGCTGCGATGATTGCCAGCCAAGCGATGATATCTGCTACATTTTCATGTGTTAAGCAATCAATGGCTCTCGGATGCTTCCCAAGGCTAAAGATAGTTCACACCTCAAAGAGGCGAATGGGCCAAATTTACATCCCTATTATCAATTGGTTTTTAATGATCATGTGCATAGTTGTAGTTTCCATCTTTCAAAGCACCACAGAGATTGCCAATGCATATGGTGAACTATCCTTTTCCTCTCCTTCCTATAATATTTTCGATATGCAAAGATATTCTTATATTTGAAATGAAGATGGTTTAACATTCATATTCTGATTTTATCACATGAAATTCTATATGCCGCTAGGCAGGAATCTTGTGCTTATATTCTTCACAACAATATATATGAGTTTTATTAGTCCGACAGGAGTTGAGCTAACAATATATCAACAATAAATGTGTAATGATAATTTTGCTAATACAATTATATTTATTCACGCAGGAATAGCTGAAGTCGGTGTCATGATGGTGAGCACAACCTTGGTGACACTTGTAATGCTTCTCATTTGGCAGACCAACTTGTTTCTGGCTTTGTGTTTCCCGCTTGTATTTGGATCAATAGAGTTTATCTACTTGTGTGCGGTTTTATCAAAAATCAAAGAGGGTGGCTGGCTGCCTCTTGCCTTCGCCTCTTGCTTCCTCTGTGTGATGTACACTTGGAACTATGGGAGTGTGTTGAAGTACCGAAGCGAGGTCAGGGAGAAGTTATCCATGGATTCCGTGACCGATCTTGGCTCCACACTAAAGACTGTGAGAGTCCCGGGAATTGGATTGCTGTATAGTGAGCTTGTCCAAGGCATCCCATCCATTTTTGTGCAATTCCTTCTTAGCCTTCCAGCTATCCACTCCACTATAGTTTTCGTCTGCATTAAGTATGTCCCTGTCCCAGTGGTTCCTCAGGAACAAAGGTTTCTGTTTCGAAGAGTTTGCCCGAAAGACTACCATATGTTCCGCTGTGTAGCCCGATACGGTTACAAAGATATCCGGAAGGAAGATCACCATTCATTTGAACAACTTCTTGTTGAAAGCCTGGAGAAGTTTCTGAGGATGGAAGCTCAAGAGATTGCCTTGGAGAGCAATTTAAATGACTCAGACTTTGACAACAATTCTTCCAGCTCAAGGGATTCGGGAGTCCCAGGAGGCGATGAGATTGAGGAACTCAGGATTCCATTGATGCGCAATGGAAGATCACAAGGGGTAGGAGGAAGTTCAACCTCAGAAGAAACTGCTGCCGCTGCAACATTGCCGTCCAGTGTGATGTCATCGGATGAAGACCCGAGTCTGGAGTATGAGCTCTCAGCACTTCGAGAAGCAATGGACTCAGGATTTACGTATTTGCTATCGCACGGAGATGTGAGGGCAAAGAAGAAATCGTTTTTCTTCAAGAAGCTAGTCATAAACTACTTCTATGCATTCTTGAGGAGGAACTGCAGAGCAAGTCCTGCAAATATGAGTGTGCCTCACATGAACATCATGCGAGTGGGAATGACTTACATGGTCTGATTTATTTATTTTTACTTGCAGAATTTATCTCATTTTATTCAGATTAATCTGCTGCATATTGCAACCTCTATGCGAGACACTGTAACAGAATTATTACATCATAAACATGCAACTACGATGCTCAGGTGACGTTATCTCAAACCGACTCACCACACCATATGTGGTTTCACGTGATTTGTTTGCGATATCGCCACCTTAATGTGCCAGTTAAAAGTGATTTTTTTTTTCTTCCGTCCGTCTCTTTGTGTTTCCTTGTCTTGGTTTTAGTTCCTTTTTCAACACCAACCAAAGTAGTTCTTGCCGTACAAGAAGACCCCTGTTGGATCAATTTTTCTTGTCGGCCTTTAGGCAAAAGTGGCGACTTCTTTTTTTGACTTCATTTTCTTGGTGGAAAAGTATCGACCTTCGGTATAAAAAAATAAATAATATATTTATGGATAAATATATTGGAACCATATTTCTCACACGAATAATATTTGACTACTCAAAGATGAGTAGGAATTTCTATTCAAAACTTAGTGTTTTAATTACAGAGTTTTGTGTTTATGATTAGAACCGTTCACATTATGAATCACATTGTAAAGATCATCTTTGCAAAAAATAAATTAAAACTAAGGTCGTTTAGTTAATTTATTGTAACAAATACATAGACGGTTCGTAATGTTTTTACCAATACCGTTCATTTGTTTTTAAACAGTTTGATGACTAAACGACCTTAGTTTTAATCGATTTTTTGTAGAGACGATCTTTATAGGGTGATTTATAATATAAACAGTTTTGATTATAAACACGAAGTTCTATTAATTGACAACGAACAATTTTGAAGAATTTTGAGTAGGAGTTTCTCCTCATCTTTGAGTAGCCAAGTATTGTTTTTCTCATACAGTAGGGATTTAATAAGAAGGCCGACATCAAAAATGGATTTTAATAAGGCCAACTCAATGCAAGGGCTTGCTTGAGGTTTCTTATCGTAAACATTCATCTATATTCGTAAGAACTTTTGTTAAAAACGCTTTAGAAAAGCTACTTCTCAAAGAAGCACTCGGCATAAGACTACTTGTTTGGGATTGCTTCAAGGTTTTTTAAAGTGTTTCATAAAGTAGCATCCATGTGCTTCTCTCGTAAATGCTTCTAAGACCTATAAATACTTTTAGATTTTTCTGTCAAACGCAGTTAAAAGTGTTTTTTAATATTAGAAAACACTTTTAGTTCTTCTAAAAGCAATCTCATTTCTAACTGTAAAAAGTATCTTTATAATCACAATCATATCAATTTGCCTTATCAAATGTTGTTTTTAATGCTTTCAGTTATTTTAAAGGCATCTTAAACGAACCGTCTTTAGTGAAGTTTACCGGTGCTTTAAAAAGAATGGAAGTGGAGAGCATGTCGTGGATAGACAATAGACGAAGATGAGTAGGGTTTGCACTTTACATCATCAATTAGATTGGGGACCAGTATTGGACTCGTTCCCAGTCAATTAGATTGGAGAGCATGTCCTAAAACGTGACGAAAGCACACTTTGAGAGACTTTAGATACTTAAAATTGTTTTCTTGTTGGTTTAATTTTCATCAGAAATTCCTGAAAACTATTTTTCTGAACTGAAATCCTTGAAAACTGTAAAGAATTATTGGCTGCACAAACTAATGTGGCGCTGGTTACATATCAAACTCGTGAGTTTAATAAAATTTTCAAATAAGATACAAGCAAAGCATTGCAAATAAGATAGTTACGCTTATGCATATCAAACTTAGGGATAATATAATTAAATGATATTAAATAATGACTAATCCTTTTAGTTTATTTGAGAACCAACAGGCTACTGGATCCATCGCTATCCATGGACCACAAACATCTACAAACCCCAGGGTTTATTAGAGCTCGAACTAGTTAATTAAACTACTATTAATTTATTAATTAGTGAGATTCGGTGCTTCCTAACCTAACATGGTTGAGATTAGACAGAATTAGGTTACTTAATTTATTATACGCATGCTATGGTGAAGGTTAAATCAAGCTACCTAATCACCCAGGCTGAATTGTACTAATTTGATTAATTTGATTCATGCTTATTTGCTGCATATAGAGCTTGAATTCTGGTTTTGACACCGACTCTTATTTTTTGTTAATCTCTCTCTCCCACTTAATACCTTGGGTTCCTCCCATGCAAATTAAAAATCCTAACTTCAAAATTCCTTGATAAATAATAGTACTGTTATTGATTGTCACCTAATAAAGTAATTTGGATAACCACTTAGGTATGATAATAAATAAAATATTGTAACTTGCATATAAAAATGAGTTTTTAGTAGCTAAATGTTAAAGAATTTGTAGCTCAAGAAGTTACGCGTATTTATCATTGGTTGAATTAAGATTTTCAAATAATAGGATTATAATATCGATAGAAAAAACTTCATTTGTCTATTTCATCAAGCACTAGTATCCACTTGTCCATTTCTGCCAACATATGTCGACAAATACTATTATTTGTAGAGGCTTGTATAGAGTGGAGTAAAGATTGTCAAGGCTTGTCAACTAAGAGAGCACATAGTATGCACAACAAAGTCGCACACAAGAAGAGAGAAGGAAATCAAAGATGATAAATAGAAGAAGTAGACAGAGGATGTTATAATTTAGTTTGTCTTAACTGTTTATAAGATCAAATACAATACAAAAACAAATAAAAAATGACATACGTATGTGCAAATGTGCAAATTATTTTGTCTATGGCATACGTATGTGCAAATTGCAACACCATTCATTCAAAGAAAAATTAATGAAAAATGCTTGAAAATTTTAAGTTTTAATCAAAATGACAAAAAAGTGTTGTAAGCGAATAGTACTATGAGTGACTTTTTGGAGTAAAAATGTCATTTTCGTTAAAAATAAACAATACCATAAATGTTTTGTTAAAACTCCATTTATTCAAGTTGGTCATTTTGGCAACAATTCTGAATCCTAGTCAACAAGGAAAAATCACAAATGATGTCGTGCTTGAACAATATTATTGTACGAAATTCAGTACATGAAATGATTTTTCACGTTCAAGTTGGGATGTGCTATCTACACATCCATTTTTATTTCTCACATACCTCTTATTAATTTTTGTCCGTTGATCTTCTTCAATTCATCCAATTCGATGGCCGAAATTTTAAAATGTGTATGAAATAAAAAGGAATGTGTGAATATCACGCCCCGTTCAAGTTTCAAATAGAACTTTCCACCATTGTGGCTCGCCTCATCATATTTTGTAGAATTGCACCAACAACAGTCGAAAAATATTCGAAGAAGATCCATACGACATGATGTCGTATTTACTCAACTGAAAACAAACAACCTGTCAACGCTTCCAAATGTTCATACTTCCCTCCCTCACACAAATGAAAAAAAAAAAACGTGAGCCATGCATGCATTCTCAAATTCCAACCATGCATGAGAGCAGTTCCACCGCTGCTCTTTGGCTGGCACCCAGGCCAAAAAATGGACTGGCTTCTTTCAATTTGCTCCACCCTAGCCCTTTAGGCTGGCATCCAGCCCAAGCCAGGCCACAAGCCGGCCCAGAATCGACAGGCCCAATAGCTAGGTCATCTGATGTCAGACTTGCGTCAGCCTGACGTCAAAGCCTACTAAGTCGTTGATGCTTCCGCTGCTACTGTTGATCTTCAACATTGAGGACGATCGACCCTCTCTGCTTCTCTATTGATCTCGCCGGCCGATTTTCAATTGGGCTGTGGTATTTGGGTTTTCTCCGAACGGCGAAAAACTTGAGACGAGCTTAGTGGGATGGGTGAAGCGAGGAAGATGAAGCAAATGGGAGGGGCAAAGCGAGGAAGATGTGGAGATGCAGAGACATCGAGATTTCGTCCCACTATGACTGAGGTTGCTGAGTATAGCTGTGAAATGAGATGCAGGAAGATGTGGGTATGGATTGGATTGTGGGAATCGAGTGAGTCAGAGAAGGATTGAGATGAGGTTGAAGATTGTGGGGGAGAGAGGGATTAATTTTTATTATTTTATAATAAAAATTAATAAAATTTTAATAAAATTGACTAGGCTATTTAGTTTTAGGGGTGTAGGTGCATTTGGTCTATTACTGGTCATTGGGATCTATCACTGTTCACTGAGTGGATTAAATAGGCTGGGTGCTGGCGCATTTTTTTAGGGGTGGACTTGCTCTGAGGGGCAAGTGTTTGTTGAGGTGGTAGAAGCACAACACGTGTCTAATTCATGCATCCAACTGCCCCTTCAAAAAGGAAAGGAATTCTCTCCGAATCCCTTCCACCAAATCCACCAATCCGAGCCCTTGAAATTTGATCCAACGGCTAAAGTTATTATAACTTTTAAAGAAAGCCCTGTTTTTAGCCGTTGAATCAAATTTTAAGAGTCCGGATTGGTGGATTTGATGGATTTGGTGGAAAGGATCCAGGGATGATCATTTTCCCTTCGAAAATACTACCCTCATCATCTATTTGTACAAATGTTGGTACAACTTGATGGTAAATGTAGCATTACTCCTGAAAATTTCTCTCTTTTCTTTACAGAGTGGTGCTATTCACACACTCTTTTTTAGTTCCTATACACTCATGTTACTTTCTGTCTTTTGATCTTCTTCAACTCATTTAATCTTATAACCAAAATTGAAAACAATGTATAAAAAATAAAAAATAAAGATGTGTAAATAACATCAGCCTTCTAAAAAAACAAAAAATTAGGCAAACCAAGCTGCAGTGTTGCATGCTCTGAAAATGATTGTGATTTTGCACTCTTCTTTTAGATTTTGCATTTCTTTCTTTTTCAACCATTGAATTTAACACTTTAAATAAAAATTAAAGGGACAAAAGTCTGCAAAAAGAAGAGTGTGGAAATTACCAACTTCACTGCAAGAAAGCAACTCATCTACCAACCATCCTTCAAAAAAGCCAAAATGGGGGTGATAGAGCAAAATAAGAACCCTATTTGTTCACTTATTTTAGAAAAAAAAAAAAAAAAAGTCCTATCTTTTTAAGAAAACGCTATTGACGATTCACCGGTGATGTACGCCTATAAACGTATGTATCTGCACGAAGAACGGTAATTGATTAGCAAACCTCTTGCTAGTTGTACATTTGGAGATATAGAGATCAGATTAATAGTGATGATAATGATGTAAAGTAAAATCAAACTAAATAGGTTTTAAAGGGTGCTCATTAATAACTCCACATGTTGATTTGTCACCTCTAAATATATCAAAGGAACCCTCTGGATTATTGTAGTTTATAGTTAATTACACTATTAATCCCTCGTTGTAGATGTAGTCCTACTTCGATAAGGTGTATCATTATTTCCTATCCTGGGCTAATTTGTTTTCTAGACGCTTCCATTGTGTGTGCCTGATTAAAAGCTTGCCGACTGACACAACACACATTGATTCTTGTCAACAACCATAGAATTGTCTACAAAAAAGAGTACAGACAAAGGAAACCACTCCATAAGCTAACTAATGTTTAATTAATTAAGTTACTTGCATGGATAACTCCACACTCTAATCCCCCCCCCCCAAAATCCTACTTAATTTGAAGTTTTCTCTTGTTTGCATGGTGCTCTCTCTTATTCTCGGATTGAAAGTTCCGACAAGATTTTAACGCGGCATTTGCTTGTGCACCCTATTTTTATGTATACGATTTTGTTTCCATCATAAACGAATATCGAATCACCTTCAACAAGAGTTGACCCTAAGTTGCCTTATGGATATATAAGTTCATTGCTTACAAATTAATATGATGAAAAACTAAGATTATCATGAATAGGTAAAATTAATGTAATATAGAACGCAGTGATGTTGACATTGGCTCTAAAGCAACATGTTTCTAGTGAGTAATTATTATTTTGTTCTAATACTTGGCAAGAAATCAGTAAACAACAATTGTTCATTTCACGTTACCAAACTATCTAAATTTCTTTCCATGTTAAAGGCTTAGAGTTACTCTTAAAAACCACTTGGGTAAATAAGCCAATAAAGTTCCAACAAAGTTGTTGCAGTGATTGCAACCCCTTTTAATTTGGTAGTTATCAAAAAATTAGTCAATCGAGCTAGTAGCATAATTGTTTCTCTCAATCATCAATTTCAACTTTAATTTTTGTGGAAGGAGGGAAAGACAATTAAAGCACCTTCCCAAATGGAGGCAGAATTATTCCGTGTAAGATTCCGAGTGGTAGGAAATTAGGACTGTTCCTTATTACACACTTTGCCTTTGCTTATTAGTGATAGCCTATCAAACACTACACGTACGTCTTGAGTTTTAGTCAAAATCCAACTTCAAATTTGACGGCTTTTAAAATAACCACACACCAAGGGCTCAAAAGCTGCCTGCTTTTTCCATTATTTATCAATTTATTATGAAGTAGCGTTCTTTCTCTTTCTGACAGATTTTTTCAATATGTCTAGAACGCAGAGAAATACATTATATGTCATTATACAAGTAAAAAAAAAAATTTCAAGTGTTCTTCCATTGTATAATGACATATAACGTATGTGTCGTGTGCCGGATACTCTGAAAGATCTCTCATCTTCTCTCCTCCAAATCCTATCTCTTCCTCTTCATTTCTCTTCCCCTTCCTTTCTCTCTTACTTTTCTTTTTGTCTCTCTTTATAAGAAAGTAAAGACAAAATATTAGGTGACTTAATTGTTATTGTTCAAATAACAATAATTAAAAAAAAATTAGAAGGAAGAGACCCTATCCCATTTATTATTGAGCTTCAACTTTCTGAACCCACCACAAAAATTGCGTACGAGATTTGAAGTCGTGAGAGAACTAGAGAGATGATAAAATCCCAAAATTATGAGCCAATTAAAAAAACTTTTCAACTAAAAATATCAAGATAGTCAAAATTCATATTCGGTGGCTGCCAGAAGTAGACAAATTATATTCCGTAAAGTAAGTAACTAATGTACTTGGCACTCACACAAAGATCACAACACATTAACAATTAACAAATGCTGAAACATTTGGTTCTTCCCACAAATGGAAAATAATAATATGTTCTTCCTTTTCTTCTTTTTTTGTCGTAAAGCTTCCAAAAGATTTGGTTCGTTTAGTTCCATTTTTACAAAAGTGAATTTCTTATCCATTCCCATCCGTTATTATAAGTAAGGAAATTCAATTTTGATTGCAAAGAAGCGAACGTATTATCTTGATTATTTACCTTAACCAATATCCATCATTGCTAAGTCTAATTTATGAAACAGGGATATTCTCACACAAACTTTCTCGTTTCATTTTCACAGCTCTTTTTTATCATGCAATTTGTTAGGTGATTAGAACCGTGTAAAAACTTTGTCACGCTTTAAAGATTAACTATGCAAAAAATATATATATATTATAAATTTTAACTGTTCAAATAATGTTCTCATAATTTCAGTCTTTAAGTGAAAAACATGATTCATCTATATAAAGAATAATCGTTAAATAATTAAATATTTTCAAATTTAATTTAATTTTTGCATAAATAATCTTTAAAATTTGATCCAAAAAATCGTCATGCAACAATGCAACAAAATAAAAAAGAGAACTGGAAAAGTAAAATAAGAAAATATCCATATGTGATAGTTGCTATGATTGCCCTTTATAGAAGAAGATCAGATTGGAACACTTAATTGCAAGATCTGATTTTTATGGCGTAAATCATTACTTTGCGAAATTAATTTTAATGCGTTATTGAGCTGACGATGACGGAGAAGTGTCAGTTATATATCTTTCAACAGCGCCATTTCTGAGTCAAACCACCTGAAATCTAGAAAAAAAAAGCATTGTATTTGGAAAAAACCCCATCACAACTCCTAACTTTTCTGCTGGAAATCGGAAGAAACTGCCACTTCGACACTCTCTCCGTCTCAACAGCCACCATGTGGTCTTTAAATTACTTCCCCACTTTATCCAAACCACCGCCACGACGCCCCCAAAACGAAACGCAGAAATCCACCAACTTCAGCAACAAATAATACAAAAACAAGTCAGTCTCCCTCTCCCTCTCTCCCTCTCTCCCTCTCCTCTCAGATATAAGCTTAAAGCCAAATACTCTAATTTTTTAACAGAAGTGACTGGTGAGTAGAAGGAAGGCACCATCGTCTTTGTTCTCCATCTTCTGGTTGTTCACCTGCTGTCTACATTTCCCTCTTTACTTTTTATTATCTTTCAACTCTTATTAAATCTAAGGAGACAATCTTTCTCTCTCGCTCTCGTTAATTACAAAACAATTTTCGTGTTCCTCTAACGCTCCTTTTTTTTACTCAGTGTTTTCCAAACCCCTTTCTGGGGAGGCGTTTTCTGCAGAAACTGCTTGTTTCTGCTGAGTTTTTCTTCTGTTTCTGTGGGTTTCTATTTCCGAGATTCGGAATCAAATTAAACAATCCATTTCATCCTTTATTAATTTAATGAACACCAAAAGAATGTGAGTTTTCTCTGAATATAAACTCGGGGAGGCTGTTTTTGCTAAATGGGTTTCGTTTTCTCTCTCCAATCTGAAGCAAAACTGGTTCTACTCGATCACTGAGTCGACCAGCCATGGATCTGGAAACTGGGGTTTATCAAAACCATATAAAGGTACAGTCTTTTTCTGTATTTTCACATTGAGTAAAACGGTAACACCCAATTGAATTTTGCGATCAAATTGTTGTCTTTCTTTACATTGAAGGAAACCCAATTGAGTTTTGTGGCCAAATTGCTTTATTTTTGGTGTTGCAGAAAGCATCATGGAGGACAATTCTGACTCTGGCTTACCAGAGCCTCGGCGTCGTCTATGGCGATTTAAGCACTTCGCCTCTGTACGTTTACAAAAGCACATTTGCTGAAGATATCGAGCACTCAGAGACCAACGAAGAAATCTTCGGCGTCTTGTCCTTCGTCTTCTGGACTCTCACTCTCGTCCCCCTTCTCAAATACGTGTTTATTGTGCTCAGAGCCGACGACAATGGCGAAGGAGGAACATTCGCCTTGTACTCGCTGCTGTGTCGACACGCCCGAGTCAGCTCGCTGCCCAACTGCCAGTCAGCCGACGAGGAGCTCTCCGATTACAAGAAGAAACGCGCCGGCACGGCGCTGCAGTCGAGCTTCAGGGCGAGGTTGAAGTCGACGTTGGAGAGGCACAGGGTGCTGCAAAGATTTTTGCTTGTTCTTGCTTTGATTGGAACTTGCATGGTGATTGGTGACGGTGTTCTCACACCAGCTCTTTCTGGTAATTTTGGATTTTAATTTGGAAAATTGGCCAAAATGATCGTTTTTTCAAATCTAAATTGCTAAAATGATCAGCTTTACAGTGTGTCATCGGTATCTGATCGCTATATCATTAATCGTGGATATTTAATTTTGATCAATTCTACAGTTAGAATTTGATTTCTGACCATTTTAGCCAATTTCCCTTTTAATTTTGTGCTTTTGTGTTTTTTTTTTCATGGAAAGTTAGAATTTTTTTTGTGTTTTTAGAGACTAACTGGAATTTTGCTTTAAATTGGTGCAGTATTTTCTGCGGTTTCAGGGCTGGAGTTTTCCATGTCCGAAAAGCATGATAAATGTAAGATGCTTAACTTCTTTTGCCATTCAGTTTTCGAGCTTTAGCAGTTGTTAAGAGCTTGGATATAAATAGAGATCTGTTATTAGTATACTTTTTCCTTTGAATTTAATTGGTCCAGTTTGTTCCAACTCGGATTTCCTAAGAGTTAAATTGAATAACCGAGTTTTGCACCTTAATACACCAACTATTT
Organism: Heteromeles arbutifolia; assembly: GCA_024362995.1. Lineage (NCBI taxonomy): Eukaryota > Viridiplantae > Streptophyta > Magnoliopsida > Rosales > Rosaceae > Heteromeles > Heteromeles arbutifolia. Next base: position 32,167,786 of record JANCRC010000006.1, read on the forward strand.
TCCTCTTTCCGGAACTCTGCAGTGTATCTCATCTTTACCAATCATAATTTCCTTGTATTTCAAGCTAATCGTGATCATATCCGTACTTTAGTTGTATGGAATTTTCTAGTTGTCATCCCTTGATTGCCTATAATGCTATTCTCCTTAAGTCATTGCAGATGCTTCTCAAGTCTGAAGTGGCACCTTTAGACTTGGATGTTGTGTTATTGGCACTTCCAGTACAGTAAATTTTCAAAGATCCAAGTAGTACTCGTATAGATTAACAAATCATCATCGTTCTTGCCTCCTTGGTCAACTAAAATATCTGCGAAATTTTTGGATTACAGGTGTTGGAATATTATTTTTCATAAGAAATGTATTGTCCTATTGTTGGTCTTTAACTTGATAAGGTTTTTTTCTTAAATTGTCCGCCCTCCATAAATCTCGTCGTGTAATTGAGTGGACAATTTGCTTTTACTCTATCAATGCTTTGCCTTTATACTTCCTCCTGAAATTGTGATAATCTTTTTGCAGATGTAGAAGTTCCAATTGCATGCCTCATTTTGATAGGCCTGTTTGCACTTCAACATTATGGAACTCACAGGGTCGGGTTCTTGTTTGCTCCTATAGTTCTGACATGGCTTCTATGCATCAGTGCAATCGGTGTTTATAATATCCTTTACTTCAATCCGAGTGTGTACAAAGCTCTTTCTCCATACTATATGTACAAATTTTTAAGGAAAACTCAGAAAGGGGGCTGGATGTCCCTCGGCGGAATTTTGTTGTGTATAACAGGTAAGTATGCATGTATAGGATTGACTTACGTCGCAAGCAAAATGGTTTGCTTGTTTCTCTAATACACAAAACTTTTTCAGGTTCAGAAGCCATGTTTGCTGATCTTGGACACTTTTCACAATTGTCAATTCAGGTATATATTTTAGAAATCACAAACTGCAATTCAGTTTGATTATATTATTTTTGCATGGCTTGTTATAGTATCCGGAAAGCATTCATATGGCAGTATTGATGATGATTGTATAAATTTGATTCGGCACTTCAGAAGTAAAACTTTAGCACACATTCTGCACTTATTCAGTCGGGTACGATTCTCAAAACAATCGCTTTGCCTGATAAATATTCACGTTTTTGCAGATTGCTTTCACCTCTTTGGTTTATCCAGCTTTGGTTCTAGCATATATGGGACAGGCTGCCTATATATCTTCACACCACAATGTTGGGAAAAATTCTCAGATTGGATTTTATCCATCTGTACCAGGTAGATTGCTTGATTTGTTTAGCAAGAAGTTTCTAGGTTTCAAAGATATGCAACTTCTTGGCTAATCTAGCAACCCCGCCCTCCTCAGAAAAATTGAGATGGCCCGTCCTGGTAATAGCTGTACTCGCTGCCGTAGTAGGAAGCCAGGCCATCATCACTGGAACTTTCTCAATCATCAAGCAATGTTCTGCTCTGGATTGCTTCCCAAGAGTCAAAATAGTCCATACATCATCCAAAATTCATGGTCAAATTTATATCCCGGAAATCAATTGGATCTTGATGGTGTTGTGTTTGGCTGTTACTATTGGTTTCAGAGACACAAAGCGCATGGGTAATGCTTCAGGTATGACATTGTTCACAAATTTGTAAACCCATTAATGTTCGATATTTAATTTTAGAAAATTAGTAAACCCTAATGCTTCTGCATGCATCGGCTGGATTTTAACATTTAGTTCTCCCTTATGTGTTGACGCTTTCGTGTGAAAGTTAATTAACTAAAGATTTATTTCGAACAGGTTTTGCAGTTATCTCGGTGATGCTGGTCACCACATGCTTAATGTCCCTAGTTATCGTCCTATGCTGGCAGCAGAGTGTCTTTGTTGCAATTGGCTTTGTGGCCTTTTTCGGCACAATTGAAGCTCTTTACTTCTCGGCTTCTCTTGTCAAGTTTCCTGAAGGAGCCTGGGTTCCCGTTGCTCTTGCTTTCTGTTTTTTCTTGGTCATGTATGTTTGGCATTACGGCACGATCAAAAAGTACGATTTTGAAGTCCAAAACAAGGTCTCCGTTAACTGGCTGCTTAGCCTTGGTCCCAGCCTTGGCTTTGTACGTGTCCGTGGGATTGGCCTCATACACACCGATCTTGTATCTGGAATTCCGGCAATCTTCTCCCACTTTGTCACCAACCTTCCGGCCTTCCACCAGGTCCTAGTTTTCCTCTGTATCAAATCCGTCCCAGTCCCCCATGTTAGACCTGAGGAACGGTTTCTAGTGGGCCAAATTGGCCCTAAAGAGTACCGGCTCTACAGGTGCATTGTGAGATATGGATATCGCGACATCCACAAAGATGACATGGAATTTGAGAACGATCTTATGTGTAGCATAGCAGAGTTCATACGATCAGGAAGCACCGAATCCAATCTTTCAATTGAAGATGCAGGGAAGGAAGATGATAAAATGACGGTAGTTGGCACACGTTCCACTCATGCAGATGGAATTCAGATGAGCGAGGACAGTCCAAACGTAGAAATGAGCCCGTCAGTTGCCCAACGAAGGAAGAAGGTAAGATTCATTGTCCCGGAGAGTCCAAAGATCAACACGGGCGTAAGGGAGGAACTGCGGGAGCTAATGGAAGCTAGGGAAGCTGGAATAGCTTACATACTTGGAAACACATACATGAATGCAAAGAAAGGATCTAGTTTGATGAGAAGGTTTGCGATCGACTATGGATATGAATTCTTGAGAAGGAATAGCAGGACATCCAGCTACGCGTTCAGTGTACCGCACGCGTCTACGCTGGAGGTAGGGATGATCTACCATGTATGATTCGGATCATACGATGAATTTATAGTGTAAATTCGACATCTTGTAACGTTGTGCAGTAGCTACAGCTGACAGTAGATGCAAAAGATATCCAGAAATTGAGTCATTTTCTTGGTGCAGGGTCTTGTTCGTCATCCTCCATTTTGGTTTTGTGATGTGAGAGGATGAACTGGTTATTTTTTTTGGTCTCACATAAAATAGATACCCAATTTTCTTACACTATAATCTCTCTTGTTTGTCTTTGTTCGAGCGACATTCTAATATAATTTGAACCGGTAAAATGGGGTTCGAACTTGAGTGCAGAAGGATGAGCATACTATAGTCAATTTTGCTACAACCCCAAATATGTGGGACGCTGAATTTAGGTGGTTACGTTTCAATTCTAAAGATCTGTTGTACACAACTTTGTCTAAATCACTTATCACATGACCAGTCACGTGATCGGAAATAAACACATACTTGTATACAATTGTTGACACTCAAGAATCTCTTCCATCTTGTCCATAAACTATAAAGATCGCCGAAGGAAAATATTTAGAGGAATGCCTTGTTATGAATACGTTGGGCCAATTTATAAGCAGGCCTGTTCGTATTGCACTTTTAATGGGTAGAGTCTTGATGCACTTGGAAACTCTTTTCGCTTGGGCCTAGTGGAAGGTGGAAACCCACAACATTTGAAGCTGTAGGTGGGCCTGTGCTCCAGTAGAGGTTGTTCTTTGGAGAGTTAAACAAAAGTTGTCGAAAAATACAAGAATCTCATATCGAAAAATCAATAAAATTAAATATATCTTATTTTAAGAGGTTCAACACTTAATTATAGTGAGGTATTTTGTGATAAATTGTTTAGAAATATCTTTATGTGTACTTAATAAGATGAAAAGTTGAAGGACAGTATCAATGTTATTCATCTCTCTTGAATCTCGACATAGGTGTGGGTAGTGGAATGGGGAATCGCTCGGTTATTCATTTTTATTTTATTTTTGTGGAAAATAAAAATATGAGACCAATCTAACAAAATTAAACTAGTGAACCAGTCAAACTGGAGTGAACTGATCAATCTAAATTGGTTATGACTCCAAATATAGTTAATCCAAAATATAAGCACATGCGAGCTTTCTTATTTTTCAGGTGCATGATTCATACTCTTAACACGTGCCTCTTTGTGTGGCGAGTTTTAAAGCTAATCACGCGGACAACACATATTGAGTGACGTAGGACGTGTGGTCATTAGATATTACACGTGAAACAACCTGCTCTAATATTACAAATGAACTAAATGAAGTTAAGAGCAAGTTCTAGTGGAAAAGGGCAAGGACTAGAGGCTTTAGTTGACCTCTCAGTGCCATTATTCATCAAAGTTACCAATTTCTAATGGTGTGCGCGGTTAAGGGCTAAACTGTGTTAGTAGGCTAGTTTTCATCAGTTATCAATTTCTTCCTAGGAAAACTAACGAAAAGTTCTCAAAAAATTTAGTTTTAATGAAAAATGACAAATGAAGGTTTAGTGAATAATACCAGAAATAGTTAAAAATATAATTTTTCATTAAAGGTAACAACTGGAGCTGGGGCTAAACAGCCTAAACTGGCCCATTGGAGAGCCATGTCCTATTTATGTCCTATTAGAAATCGAATTTTGTCATTTAAGGCTAAATAACACTTTTGCTTACACTGATTTGCAAACATTAGGTATGCTATAAGATTACGCCAAAAATCAATTAAAAATAAGAAAAACTAATGAAAATGGCTTGAAAACTTTGAGTTTTAACGATAAGAACAAAATAAAGGGTAAAGTGAATAGTATCATGATTGACTTTTTAGTGTAAAAATGTGGTTTTTCGTTAAAGTGAACAGTACCACGGGCTTTTCATTAAAACTCCCTTAAAAATAGGGAACTTTAACGAAAAACCACATTTTTACACTAAAAAGTCAATCCTGGTACTATTCACTTTACTCTTTATTTTGTCCTTACCGTTAAAACTCAAAGTTTTCAAGTCATTTTCATTAGTTTTCCTTTAAAAATAAGTAAGGTCTCTTTTTTCTCTGACGTTGATTTCATACTCTCGAAATACTATACTAGTAGCTAGTTGGTATCGATACTTATGAATATAGCAAAAAATTTATTTACATATACTTTTCCAACGGAATGTGCCCCAACTTTTTAACTTGTTTGTTCATGATGTCATTCAACATTGTGGATCCCCTTAACTTCCATCACAGGCTTTGAGAAGGTTTTTACCGAGGCCTGCATCACCAGTGTTTTATTTCGTAAGTTTGCTGTTTTTTCTGGAAGTTTTTGTATTTTGTTTTTAGTTGGGCTGGTTTTTGTATGCTTTGTTTTATGTCTCGTAATGTTTTATCAACAACGTGTCTTTAAATAAAATGCAGCTTTAGTTCTTAATATTCACGTTTAAATTTGGGATAGATGAATTGCTTGTGGCTAGACGAGCAGCAGAGCTTCTAATAGAGTTACAAAATGCTAATTCAAATTTGGTTTTGGAGGGAGACACGAGTGTTGTGATTGCAGCAGTGAGTCGTTCAGAGAATGATTGTTCATTCTTGGGACCTATAATTAACAACATCAAAAAAGCTATACAAAGCATGGATGGAACATCGTTGAACTTCGTGCGTCGGGAAGCAAACAATGTAGCTCATAGGCTAGCTCGTGTTGGCTTGGGTGTTTCAAGTGAAAATAGGTGGGTTGAATTTCTTCCATATTTGATTTTAGATGCTTTGTTAAAAGATAATCAGATGTAATCTTTATGTTATGATGATAATAGCTATTAGTGCGGGACACTCTTTTTCCTTTAGACTGGCTAAAATCTATGACAAGGTTTTTATCGAGGCCTGTATAAGCACTCTATTATCTATTTGTAGGTGTTTTTCGTATTAATAAATATTGTACTTTCTTCAAAAATTGGGATAGATTTTTCTAACCTTTTTACTATTTATGTTGTCCAATAATGTATTTATTCAATAAACTTCCATCATGGGGTTAATCGCTCAGTCGGGAGAAGTCTTATTACTACCACGCTTCAAATACGCATAAAATACTTTCACACATTAAATAATAAAAAATAGAAAAATATTGTGGATAAACCGGACTTGGATCCTCTCCTGAGCTTGCCCCAACGGAGCCTATAGATCAATTGATCCTAGCCCTTCAATTTCACCATGCGGCCAAGAACATCTCTCGCACCTCTATCTCACTCCCCCTCCCCCTCATTCTCTCTCTCTCTCAACGAATCCAAGGTAGTGCACCCAACTTTGCCCCAGCTCGTCGGCTTCCTCACCCTCCTCGTCTCCGGTGCCATTCTCCTCCTCCCTACCGGCCTCACTGTCACCGCCAGAATGAGAAATCAAAGAAAGGAGGGATGGAGGGATGGTGTTGCTGGGGTGCAGGAACAGTCCTCCGAATGGAGACCAGATCGGGATTGGACGGGTAGGAATTGATGAGATGGGTGAGGAGGTTGAAGTTGAAGTGGTTAGGTGGGAGCATTTCCGGGGACGTGAAAACGAGGAGGGTGCATTGCCTTGGATGAGGAGAAAGAGAGAGAGGGAGAGAGAGAGAGAGAGAAGGAGGGGGAGGGGGAGTGAGAGAGAGGTGCGGGAGATGTTCTTGACCGCATGATGAAATTGAAGGGTTGGGATCAATTGATCCCTAGGCTCCGTTAGAGCTAGCTCAGAAGAGGATCCAAGTCCAGATAAACCAATCACACAACTCATAGCTCACTCTTAAAGAATAAAGAGAGAGGGTCCGGTGATCATTCAATCACATCCGTTCATCGTATATCGTGCAGTCAGTTTTTGTTAGATATTGTTTATATTCAATTTTAGATAAATAAAAAATTACAATGATTTCTGAACGCACGATATACGATAAGCTGATGTAATTAGAAGATCTCCGGGATCTCCACAAAGAAGATCAGGCGATGATCCTCTCTCACTCTCAACAACCCCAATTTATTATTTTCATTAAATAAAAATGTTGCACTATCTGACACCATAAAAAATAGATAATATAATTTTTTTTAAATATCTAAAACCTCACATATAGATGATTTTAACATATATCTAATATTAAAAAATAAATAACAAAATCTTCTTCCCACCCCACCCTCTCTCTCTCCCTCCCTCCTTAAAAACAAAACTAAAAATGTTCATAGTAGGCAGATGCCAGTATAAAAAAGTATTCAAGAAATCGGAAAATTCGACTATTGGTTTAGTGTGATGCTATCCACAAACTCATTTACAAACATCTATCAATTTTTAATTGTCTAATTGAATGAATTAGATAACATAAATTAACAAAAAATGTGTTGATAACTCTACTTTTGTTTAATGTTTTTGGAGTTCGATAGCGTGAAAAACACATCTAAAACATTATAGCAGATGTGGTGCTCTGGACTCTACAAAAGCTCAAACTCATGCTCATCATTTTATTTATCATTGTTAAATAAATTTATTTTTAAAATCTAATTAATGAACAGACACAAATACAATGGTCTAACATTATCTTAAAAAAACTGCTCCCCCTTTTAAAATCTCACTGCGTTTAGATAAACCCGAGCCCACAGAGAGCTCCACTTGTTTGACTTAGATCTCACGTGACGGACGCGTGTCTCGAGCGTGCTCCCTGTCGGTTTCGGGGGTTGGGCGACGTGGACGACTGACACGGGACGGTGGTGGTGGGGTGATGGCGGTGGGTCCCGTCCGCGTTAGGTCGTCGTGGTGGCCCCTCGCTGGGGACAGTTTTGAGTGCTCCACGTGTCGATGGGATCCGTACTGGGACGAGGAAAATGGTAAGTGGGGGAAAAGTTGGAGAACATCACTGTCTGCTTGATTTTATCTACTTTGAGGCTAGGCCATTAAAAAACAACACCTCGTCTTGAGTATAATTACGTGCATGCTATTGTTCTTTTTTTGGGGGGCGCCGCGGTGGGGGGGGGGGGTGGTCTTCAGTATAATTACGTGCATGCTATTGTTCTTTTTTTGGGGGGCGGGTTGGGGTGGGGGGAATTGACCTGAAATAGTTAAAATTGTGTGAAGCAAGTCCGAGACTATAGTTAGGACATTATCTTTTCCAAAATTACCTTGAAAGGGAAGTATTTGGTAACCTTTTAAGAACTCCTAGAATATGATGATGTGATCCAATTAAGATTGGATGTCGTTATCGGGAAATGACCCTCTTCGGACCCCATTCCACCGGATCCTCCGGATCCATCTTCTTTAAGGGCCGAGTTGGTGTCGTGGCTTCCTTGGAGTCGGCGTCGTGCTTCCCCTAAATTGGCGTCGGCATGGAGTCGGCTTCGTAGCCTCCCCAAAGCTAGTTGTCGACAATGCAGTAATAGTTGTCAACGATTCGCCGTTCTAAAGTTTCTCATAAACAAACAAAAAGAGTGAAGAAGAAGACTCATACTTGAAGAAGAAAGGATTATTGAAGAAGAAGAATTGAAGGAGATGAGGAAGCAGAAGAAAAATTGCAAAGAAAAATGAAGAAGAAGGAGGATCCGGTGGGATTGGGTCCGGAGAGGATCCTCTCCCGTCATTATCTATGTTTTTATACTATTCATTACGTTCACGTGTTTTTCAGGTAAAATTTTCCGTATTTTGAAGGCGACTACAGTATAAACTATCTTAACTTCTGAGAAAAGAGACTTGAATTTGAGTACAAAGAGACAAAAATGTTACTAAAATCAAAGTAATGTAACACCATCAAAATCATTTTAAACAAGTTTCTACAATTGTGCTCATATTATTCAACGGTACCATATGTTTGCTTACACAAAAATATATGCGTATGAAACTCCTTTTCTATGTTCTAAAAGGAACATTAAAATATAATTATTGGTGTTTATAGCACATAAAACTAACTTACATTAGAGAGATAATAATTCATATATTGGCAGTGCGTGATTTATATCTTACACACGATAATACATGATTGACTTATTATATGGTCATTTACCGGTATCTTTTTTTCCTAAATTTTTTTACTGTTATACAGGAAGATGAAAGAGTTCGAGACTATTAGATCATTTAGAAGAGAGTGAGTTTCAAGCCCGGAACGTATAGATAATAACTCAACACCCTACCCACTAAGATATTGAACCGGGAACTTTAACGAAAAGCTCCCGGTACTGTTCACTTTAACGAAAAACCACATTTTTACACTAAAAAGTCAATCTTGATAATATTCACTTTACCATTTATTTTGTCCTTATCATTAAAACTCAAAGTTTTCAAACCATTTTCATTAGGTTCCTTATTGAACCACATGCAATACCAAAAATAATTCACCGTCTGTTGGAATCGAACCAGTCATTTAAGGTATCTCATTGCATGCAAATTCTCCACTATCATGATGCTTACTTAAAATGAAAAAAATCATTAATAAAAACAAGGCCCAATCGGATAAATAGTTCTTGTGATAAGATAATCAGAAGATAACTTATGTGATAAAAAAATAAGATTTAAACCCTTGTGGTGTAGTTCGTTAGTAAATTTAGTCCAAAGGTTATTTTTCTGCTAAATATCCGTTAAATGCAAGCATAAAAATGTACTTTAACATGTGTACACCTTCTTCTTCCTCTTCTCTCTGCTCTGTTTGTAATTTGCATTTTCAGTCTTCCATTTCGGGATGCTGTACTTTGCATTATCGACACCTTCTTCCCCAAAACAAAATATCCTGCAAACCCACAACTATCAACACCAAACCCACTTTAGAATTTCAATCAAAACCCATAATTCAAACAAAAATCAACTAAAGTTTTCACCTTTTTGTAAGTGGGTCTGAAGAGCCTCTCAATAAAAGCAACCACAAACAAGTCAAAGAGCCATGGAGCCACGCCGAGGGTGGCCTAGAAATACGACAGGGCGCCCAGAATCAGAACAGCACCGGGGGCTGTGAGCGTCAAGTCATCGGATTTGGGGACTAGTGCTTCTATATATGATGTCGCTGCACTCCATCACCGTGCATAGCAACCCCAATCCCACACCCAGAAATTTGTCGTGGACGGCGTGGATCAACTCGCTGCCGCCGGACGTGAACACTAGCAGCGTTTTGGAGTTTGAAATTGTGATTCTTGATGAACTAGGTAGCTGGGATTCGAATAAGGGTTTGATTTTGAGTTTTCTGCTGAGAAATGGAAAGGTGGGTTTTGATTAGTGAGGACGGAGCTTGGCCACTCCGATGAATGGATCCATGTGCTGGTCCAATTAAAGAAATCCATGTGCTTGCTGATGTGCAAGATGCAAAATACAGCATCTCGAAATGGAAGAAAGTGAAATTACAGAGAGGAAAGAGGAAGGTGTACGGATCAAATTACATTTTTACCCTGTATTTAATGGATATTTAACGATAAATTAATTTTGGACTAAATTTGTTAACATAGTAACACCACGACGGTTTAAATTCTAATTTTTTTTTATCACAAGGCTTATGTTCGGATTACTTTACCACCACAATGATCGTTTATTCGATTAGGCTTAAAAATAAAAGAGTTTTAACGAAACACTTTTGGTACTGTTCACTTTTAGCAAAAAAACATTTTTACTCTAAAAAATCACTCATAGTACTATTCACTTACAACACATTTTTATTTTTTGATTAAAACTCAAAAATTTTAAGTCTTTTTCTTAAATTTTTATTAAAAATAATACCTAATCCCGTTAAAAGTGAAAGGGGTAATGGTAATTTGGTAAAAGCGTTGGTCATGTGTCCCATTTTAACCTTATCCTCAAGCGAAATGCCAGCTATGAAAGTGGTGTAGTGTACACCAGGTCACGCACTCAAAAAGCATAAAGTTAATCAAAATTAAAAAAAACAATACGACGTTTCAGAGTTTATGGGGAACCGCAACGCGAAGCCGCGAACCAACCCAGCTGTCATTTATTAACGCACAGCTCATTTCGGTCCATTTTTTAACGTATATTTTCTATAAAAATATTTATAAAAATAAATATTCTTTTCGTGTCTCTCTTGAATTCAATATTTATAATGAAGAATAAATGAACGTGTTTTTAATGTTTTAATCTTTTGCCAGCCGAAGTTAAAAAATAGTGAGTAACCATATTTTGATCATTAAATGAGTAAAATAAGGAGACTTTGAGTTTATAATCTTAATTAGTATAATATGTTGCAATTTTAATTTTTTTTCTTTTCAATTTTGCATGATTTGATCATTGAGACCTCATTTTTCGATCTGTTTTTCGGGTTTATATTTGCAGAAAATTTAGTTAATTGTTAATAATTTGACATCTCAATTGCAGATAATCTTATTTTATCTTGAACATGTGATAATCTTATTTTATCTTGAACATGTCAATTTTTTAATTAGGAGAAATTTTTCGACGTGATCTAAAATACAAGCAGATACACTATATGTCGTTCTACAAATAGAATAACATTTCAAAAAAAAAATTCTCGACTTAAATAATGACTTATGACGTACCACGACATATTTCGGCATTCGAGAAGATCTCTCGTTGATTTGAAATCATATTTATTTCTTGTTGTTAGGGGGAAGTACATGAACATCTCAAGGTTAACTCAACATTGCAAAAAGCCTTTTCATGTGTAGATTATCACAACCCAGTCACTACCGGTGTCCACATAAAAATAAAAAATAAAAATAAAAAGTCGTGGGTTATCGTGTTAATTTAATTACTAATTCAATGTCTTAATGAAAGCCGATACAATTGGATGAAGCAGAGTTCAATTTAATAAACAAGTTATCACATTTTCAAAAGAGATGTCAAATTCTAAATGAAAAGTCATTTTGATATGTCAATCGTATGTGGATTGACATATGAGTTTTCACATGTCAAATTTGACATATGAGAAAATGTGATGTCAAATAATTTTTAATTATTTTATTATTTGGATCTCATTAATGCACCAATTATAGATCTTAAAAATTTATTTTAATTGATTTCTTTTTAAAATGGGTCAACATATATCATTTATAACAAAAAAACTTATCGGTTGAAAAAAAAAAATCAGATATTACCACATCAGCTATCAAATTAACATTTGACATGTGCACGATTAAATATAAACAAGTAGTATAAAAAATTAGTACGTGATTAGGGAAAATATTAAATTACAGTATTGGAGGATAATATTAATTAATAAAATTTGTGGAAATGCTTTTCACTCTAAAAATGCTTAGCCAAAAGGTTAGGTTAATCATGCTAACTCGATAGCGGCGTACGTTGTTAAGCATGGCGGGAGATTTGACTGGGATGAGTTAGGACCGGAGTTTCTTTTTAATATTCTAGTAGAAGATGCACATGTAACGATTCGTATTTAAGTCAATAAAATTTTATCTTTCGACAAAAAAAAAAATCATGCTAACCCTTTTGGTTTTGGTGACGGAATTGCCTCACCTACGCGGCTACACTCACCAAATATTGTATCTCTGGTTAAATTTAGGTTGCCTTGAATTTGAAAAAGGGAAACCAACAAGTGACAAGATTTAATCTTTATAGTTTTGATATATTTCGGTATATTAGGCTTATTATTGGACTTTTGCTAATGAATTCACTATTTTGATAAAATTAAAAACTTTTGATCAATTCATTTCCTTGATTTGTTCCACATTTTTTTTTTCAACTTTTCTTTTGTTTTTACTAAAGTCGTTGCTTTAGTTGTTGTCTATTCTTCGTCGCATAACGGCTTGAACAAATAAGACATTTTTTTTATATGTATATAATCGAACCTAAGATCTCACGTACAGAGGTAATGCTCTTAAACACTCGAGTTACAAATACTTTGTAGCAAAATATGACTTATTAAATTGAGTTTCGAGTTAAGTTGAATAATAGTTTATGAGGTGTAGTTAGTCATAAAATATTTAATAGTTGGTCGTAAAATATTTATAAGAGTTATCCAACATTTATTTATTAACAATTAAACATGCGCGCAAAATTTGACAAAATGTGCAAAATGATCTTCTGCACCTAAGACTTTCGGTGACTTATCTCATTTGTTGATACATGACCATTCAGTTAAACTCCACTTAATAGTGTTAGGTATTCAACTTATCTTCTCAATAAACAGATTAAAAACTAATGATAAGTTAAGTTAAAAGGATACATGTCACTCAAATAAATAGGTCACAAATAAACAAAGAGCGTTTTGGCCGCATAAGATTTGAACTCTGATAACATCTAAACTACATATTAATAAAACATTTATTGTCAACCAAAATCTTATAAAATTATCAGTTTAACTCTTTAATTAAAACTAAACATGAATAAGAAATATGGGCAAAAATGTAATTTTACACAACTAAATTTTTTTTTTTTTAAAGCCTCACCTACATGCAATTATAACATATCTCTAATTAAAAACTAAAAAAAATAAAAAATAAAGCCTCTCCCCGCTCCCACATTCTCTGTCACCTTCTTCTTCTCTGTGTGTGCCCATATGCTAGTATGTAAAATATAAGAAAACTTAATTGGATTATTAGTCTCTATAGAGATACGGTAGTTGGAAGATAACCCTATGGTAAAAAAAATTAGGATTTAAGCCCCTGTTGTGAAGTTTGTTATGATTTAGGCCCAAAATTAAAAATTTCGTAAACTCTTCGTTAATTGAAGGCTCACATGTGAGACTAAAAGGATAAAGTTAGCCTCACATGTAGCCCCATATGCTAACTAACCTAATATGTGTGGTTCTTGTGCTAATAATTAATGGAGAGTTGACGGAAATTTCAAATTTTTTGCATAAATCCTAACAGACTTCAGTGACTTAAATCCTAATTTTTTTACCACATAGGTTATCTTCCGATTACCCTATCACCACGTGACTAATAATCCAATTATGCCAATATAAAAAATTAATTATTGTGAATGATATTAGGATTACCTTGTAATTATATAGTTTCGTTATTTAGTTCAACGGGATAGGGTTGAGTTGAGTGGCTCCACTCTCATATTCAACGACAGGGATCCCATAACGAAAGCAAAACAAAGGTACGGAGGATGTTGAGGTTTTAAATGTTTGGTGATTTATTGAAATGAAATAAAAAATTGAAAAAGTGTTATCCTTATCCACAACATCAAAACATGTGACCTTATTATACAAAAGAAATCGTTTCAGAAAAAATTGAGTTTTAACGTAACACTCATGGTACTGTTCACTTTTAACGAAAAATCATATTTTAACATTTTTCTTTCACTACACATTTATTTATCATTTTTCATTAAAACAAAATTTTTTTTGAATTTTTAATTAGTTTTCCTCAGAATAAATATAAAGACCGATGAGCACCGCATTAGGAAAAAAATTTGTGTATAGATAAAGATATCCATAAAACGCTTCTTATAAAGTGAATTTTTTTTGTCTATCCAACCGACTTCATGTATTTTCTATTTAATATCAGAGTTGCTTTATTTACGAGAAATCCTACTGAATATTTGGCAGCATATTAGGAAAATAAATTAAAAGGCTCGTTTGATAATTATTTTGTTTCTTGTTTTTACTTTTTTTTATATTTAATCTAAAATATTGTTTTGTAACTATTTTATTTTAATTAAAAAAAATCTGAAAATCAGAAAGTAAAAACTAAATGCCAAACTTAAAAAATAAAAATAAAAAGTTTATTTTCCTTTTCTAAAACAATTAATAAAAATTAAAAACTGAAAATAATTATTAAAAAACTTGAAATTTTTAAGAATAAACACAAAATAATTATTAAACGGCTCCAAAACTGAAAAAAAGAAAGATTTAATTTTCAATTTTTAAAACAAACAAAGTAATTATTAAAAGCTCCAAAGAAAATCAAAACTGAAAAAACTGTAACAGTACGTTCCAAGGGCATTATAGTAATTTTGAGAGTTGGAATTCTGAACGCTATCCAATATAAAACTGAACCCAAAGCCAACAGTTAAAATAATCTAACCGCGGTAAAAAAAAAAGAAAAAGAAAAAAAAAAGCTCACTGGACCCTTGTCCTCTCTCTTTCTCTCTCTAAAACTTTCTTACTTCGGTTATATTTTAACATTCCGATCGTTCCCTCTTTCTTTATTGCTAGTTTGTGACACCCAACGCGGCCTCCCTCTCCCTCTCTCTCTCTCTCTCTCTCTCTCTCTCTCTCAACTCCCAACTCCCAACGCTTATTAACCATTTCGCCGTTTTCCGATATCCAACTGACTCCGATCGCCGGACCTCACCGGAGAGGTAAGCTTTCGTCTTCCCTCTCTGATCCGCTGCTCTCTCGTTGAGAGTCGGCTCCTTGAATTTTCCTTGCGGTCTGTTTGGTTCCCGAGAATTTGTGTGAGAAAACCATGACAATTACGAGTCTTGATCTCAGTTTCCTGAATTCACGCTCTTCACTCGTCTTCGCACCACTACTCGCGGCCTTTGTCCCGTTGCTCGCGAGCTTTTTATTTTCCCGAACTGTTTTATTTTCTGGGGAGCCAAACAGACGGTACAAAGGTTTAAACCGAAATGATTTTTCTTCGGGCCGTTTAGTTTATTGAAATTTTGTATTTTTTTGAATGATTTTTACAGGTTTTGGAAGGAAGTTGTTGATTGAAGCTTCGTACGGGACTCTTAATTTCACATGTAAATTTAATTTGATTCAGGTATTGCTCACGCCTTTTTTTTTAATAATTTTTTTTTTTTATCACTGCGATCTCCGTTTACTTGTAATTGTAGCGTATAGCTTTCAGAACGTACTGTTTGTGATATCTTTGGTTTATAAATTATTATTTTTTCGTTTCGAAATAAAAAAAGATTAGAATTTGAAACATTGCTGCTTTTTTTTTGGTCTGAAAACTAATTTTAGGAATTTAGAATAAGGGTAATTTAGTGCGCCGGAGACAATGTCGCCGAATTCGACTGGCCGGGATTTTGTCTGTTGAATTTGTAGTGATTTGTGAACTATGATTGATCATTGATCTTCTTTTGGGTTACAAAAGTTGCTAATATTAGTAAAATTTTGGATGCGCATTGTTTACTTTTGTAATATGGAATATTTTGACTTGGTTGGATGTTGCTGCCATCCGGAAAAGGAAGAAAGAAAGAAAGAAATTAGTTCTTGTATGCTAGTGTGTGTTGTTTAACGTTGGTCAAATTTCGGCATCGGATTCAAATAGTACGTGGAGAATGAATTCGGGATAGGACAGTTGTCAATGTCCAATGGTACAACAGCATTGTAGAAATGTATAATTATACTTTTCGTATGCACGTATAATTATACTTTTCGTATGCACGTATAATATAACTGTCGTTGGTTGATTAGAAGAAAATTATCTTTCCAGCGTAATATCTTTTTTACTCTACCCGGATGCTAATGTGCCAGATGTTGCAA
Source organism: Heteromeles arbutifolia (assembly GCA_024362995.1). Taxonomy (NCBI): domain Eukaryota; kingdom Viridiplantae; phylum Streptophyta; class Magnoliopsida; order Rosales; family Rosaceae; genus Heteromeles; species Heteromeles arbutifolia. The sequence continues at coordinate 32,183,898 of JANCRC010000006.1, forward strand.
TTTTCTTTCGCTTATTTATCGACTAAAGACGTTTGTGCAATGGATACATGGTTACTAGTTACGTTCTACCTTTTGTGTCCGTACTCTTTTATTTTAAGATATAGAATCGAAAATGGCGTATGCAAACATGGGATTCAATTTTCATTGGATGAGAAAGGTATTCTAGCATGGAAGTAAGTTGACCATGCTTGTTAAATTAATCCGCTTTCATATTCAGTATGTTTTCTAGTGAATAAATTTTTTGTCTTGCTTCTGTTGAACATAAAATGTGAGAATTAGTGAGCCAAAGCATGCTCAGTGGATCATCATTACTTTGATTCTGTTGACCAGCAATGAAAACTGGAATGGGTATTTTTATTGCTTTATTTGTCGTAGGCTTGGAAATGGATTTATTCGGTGGCAGCTATTCAATGATATGATCACTCTTTCATTTTTTTTTTTGTGTGTGTAGGTTTGTAGACTACTCTGACAGTTGAAAATCTCATCTTGTACTGTGTTAATCTGTATGATTCAAGTAAGAAGGAATTGTAGCAGTCATGGCGTCAAGATCTTGCACAAACCTTTTTGATTTGGCATCTGGAGGCCTTTTGGATATTCCTTGTACTCCAAGGGTTCTTCCAAGGGTGATGACTGTTCCTGGTATTATATCTGATGTGGATAGTAATAGCAATGGTGACGATTCAGATGCTAGTTCATCTGCCTGTCGCGAGAGGAAAATTGTTGTGGCAAATATGTTACCATTACATGCTAAAAGGGATCCTAAGACGAAGAAATGGTGTTTCAGTTTGGATGAGGATTCAATTTTGTTACATTTAAAGGATGGGTTTTCATCTGAAAATGAGGTTGTTTATGTGGGGTCTCTTAAGGCTGAAATTGATACCAGTGAACAAGAAGAAGTCGCACAGAAACTGCTGGAGGAGTTCAATTGTGTACCAACGTTTTTGCCCAGTGATCTCCAGAAGAAGTTTTATTTGGGGTTCTGCAAGCAGCAATTGTGGCCTCTTTTTCATTACATGCTGCCCATGTGTCCAGACCACGGCGATCGATTTGACCGCTCACTGTGGCAGGCCTATGTATCTGCAAACAAAATATTTGCAGACAAGGTGATGGAAGTTATTAATCCCGAGGACGATTGTATCTGGGTTCATGACTATCACTTGATGGTTCTCCCAACATTTTTGAGGAAGCGGTACTATCGAGTAAAGCTAGGATTCTTCCTTCACAGCCCATTTCCATCATCCGAAATTTATCGAACTTTGCCGGTCCGTGATGAAATTTTGAGGGGTTTGCTAAACTGCGATCTCATTGGGTTTCATACATTTGATTATGCACGTCACTTCCTCTCATGCTGCAGTAGAATGCTGGGGCTGGACTATGAATCAAAGCGAGGACATATTGGGCTTGACTATTTTGGCCGCACAGTGTACATTAAAATTCTGCCTGTAGGTGTTCATATGGGTCGGCTTGAATCTATGTTGAATCTTCCCGATACAACTTCCAAAATTAAAGAGATTCAAGAGCAGTATAAGGGGAAAAAATTGATTCTTGGTATTGATGACATGGATATATTTAAAGGAATCAGCTTAAAATTTATAGCTTTGGAACAACTCTTGCAGCAGAATCCAGAATTGCAGGGCAACATAGTCCTTGTTCAAATTATAAATCCCGCAAGGGGATCGGGGAAAGATGTACAGGAAGCAAAGAGTGAGACATACTTAACTGCCAGAAGGATAAATGAGGTTTATGGTTCACCTAATTATGAACCAGTGGTTCTGATTGATCAACATGTTCCTCAATACGAGAAGACAGCGTATTATGCTGTAGCAGAATGTTGTATAGTGAATGCTGTGAGGGATGGAATGAACTTAGTTCCTTACAAATATATTGTTTGCCGGCAGGGAACTCCACCCATGAATAAAGCTTTAGGCATGACCGCAGATTCTCCTCAGACAAGCATGCTTGTTGTGTCTGAATTTATTGGCTGCTCACCTTCTTTAAGTGGAGCAATCAGGGTGAACCCTTGGGACACTGATGCCGTGGCTGATGCCTTGAACTTGGCAATCACCATGTCTAAATCAGAGCAGCAGTTACGTCATGAAAAACACTATCGTTATGTTAGTTCTCATGATGTGGCTTATTGGGCACGAAGCTTTGCACAGGACTTGGATAGAGCATGCCGAGATCATTATAGTAAACGGTGTTGGGGCATTGGATTGGGCTTGAGGTTCAGAGTTGTTTCCCTTTCTCCAAACTTTAGAAAGTTGTCTATAGACCATATTGTGTCAGCATACAAAAGAACAAATAGAAGGGCCATATTTCTGGACTACGATGGTACCGTTATTCCTGAAGCTTCCATTATTAAGTCTCCAAGCCCAGAAGTCCTTGCTCTTATGAATTCCCTGTGCAAGGATCCGAAGAACACAGTTTTCATTGTTAGTGGGAGGGGAAGGACTTCTCTGAGCGATTGGTTTGCCTCGTGTGAGACGCTTGGAATTGCTGCTGAACATGGGTACTTTCTAAGGTATGTTTGTAATATGCTATGTTCTGAATATTCAGCTAGCCCTTTAATAGGTTTTCAAACTGAACTATGTAATTTTGCTCTGTTCTTTGGTGTAGGTGGAATAGAAGTTCCGAGTGGGAGACCAGTCCTGTTGGTGCCGATCTTGATTGGAAAGAAATTGTGGAGCCTGTGATGAGATTGTATACAGAGGCAACGGATGGCTCCAACATAGAAAGTAAAGAAAGCGCTTTGGTATGGCATCACCAAGATGCAGACCCCGACTTTGGATCCTGTCAAGCCAAGGAATTGTTGGATCATCTGGAAAATGTTCTTTCGAACGAACCAGCAGTTGTTAAGAGGGGCCAGCATATAGTTGAAGTTAAGCCACAGGTAAAACTGTTTTCACTCGGTCTCTCGCCTCACATGCACATGTACACTTATGCAAACACAATCCCGGTGCAGTTTGTTTCACTAATGCCTTGTTACATGCAGGGAGTAAGCAAAGGATTGGTTGCTGAAAAAATTCTTTCGAGAATGGTCAATGATGGGAAGGGCCCCGATTTTGTGATGTGCATTGGGGATGACAGATCTGACGAGGACATGTTCGAGAGCATATTAAGCACGGTCTCTAGTCCATCTTTGCCTTCTCCACCCGAGATATTTGCCTGCACCGTCGGAACAAAGCCAAGCAAGGCCAAGTACTATCTCGATGATGCCAGTGATGTTGTGAAGTTACTTCAAGGCCTTGCAACTGCATCGACCCCAAAGCCGAAACATCTCCCCCATATCCAGGTCTCTTTCGAAAGTGTCTATTGATTTGAACAGTCACTGTATACTTGAAGTCCAGGAGGAAGTTTGGGATTCTCTTTAACCTCGGAAGTGGTTCGATACGAATATGAAGACGGTAACTTTTGAGTATATGTCGGGATCACGGACTATACCAATCTTGTTTTGTACATGGTGACATACTATGGTATTTATCGGTGCCCTGTAAAAAAGAGTAACCAGATGTTTACTGTTTTTAATCATTCGTGGGCACCATTTAACTTGTATAGATACAATGTTTTGGTCGCAATAGGTAATGTCTGGTTCGATCCATCCTGATGATATAATACAATCCTCGATGCTAATTGTTAAATTCAGTTTCAGTTATATCAAAATGTCTCCCTTTTCGAATGGTGTACATACATTGTAAAACCTGTTGAATATACGCAGTGGCAGAGCCAGGAATTTAAGATAATGAGGTCAAAAGTTGAGCTTCCATTACTAGACAAGGTAGACCGAAAACGCAGTTCTGACGATCTAGAGGCTGCCACGCGGTAGATTCACAGTGGTGGGAAGATTTAGCAGGGGGAGAAAAGGCGCTGATGGAGTGATGGCTAACAAATGGAGCAGCAGCTCCTGTTGGACCCTAAACTGCTTCTGGTTCCAAGGATCGACGACAGCAAATGGAGCTCCAATGGATGAGTTGTTGCATCGAAGAAGAAAGAAGAAAATAAGGGTTTAGTCCCAACGGTTAGTTTTCAATTTAAATGCTTTTTATGTGTGTGTGAGAGTGAAAAGTGTACACTCCAGATTAGATCACTTAAAACTCTAATGAAGGGCTATGATCAAATCTGGAGGAGAATGAGTGTAATATTTGTTTAAGTTCTCTTGTCCCCCACACTCTTAAAAAATGTTTTGGGAGTTGGCAATGCACCAAACCCTACAAACGTTCCTTATTAAATGAAGTGATGGCAGATGCAATTTGCACAGCCTTGTAGTCGTCCAACATCTCTGCATTCTTTGTTCCATTTTTCTGTCAAGTTCTAAATCCCAAGAAACTAATCAAACAAAATAAACAAACTTTATCAGCTCATTCTTCCTGTTTGGCCACAAGATTATTGGGATCAAGAAATCTCATTGCCCCCACCTTGGCTCCGCCAGTGAATATACGCTCAAGAATTTGTGAATTTGTTGACCCGATTGAATGTACGAGAGATTTAGCGGCTTAATTGGAGTCACCGAAGTGCCATTCGTGTATATTATAGAATACGCATTGGACGCGGTCGAAAGTGAAATATAAGGATAATATTTGTGACACGAAATTGGAATGTTAGGTTCTCAAATAGCGACAAACTCTAAAGACAGGAAGAGGACAACCCAGCCTGTATCATGAAGGTATCTGCCTTCCAAATCACCAGTCCAATCTTCAAAATTAATGGTGGGGAAAGTTAGGTGGTCAAAGAAACATTTTTAGGCGGTGCTATATTCACACGTATTTTTATCTTTCAATCACTTCCTGTTTATTTCTGTCATTTGACATTCTTTAATTTATTTGATCCAACAGAAAAAAATTGAGAGAGATATATGTGAAAAATAAAATAGATGGTGTGGATGGTACCACCCAACGTTTAAGAACGATCCAACCCAACCTTCACTTTTTACTTTTTAGGAGTCGAACACAAAGTCTGGTCAACAGTCCATCACAATTTTTTTTTTTCTCGTAGAAACATCGAACTTCGAATACATAAGTAAATGTTATTAACCACTTAAACTACAAATCTTTAAATTTTTTCTTTATAGTTGTAGAACTGTTGGATACAAGCACAAGGCTGGGTAGGTGAACATTTCCATTTGCCAATCTAATATTGTTGGGCCCGAAATGGGCCTATGTTTCCTTAGAAGAGTTGGTGACATCAGCCCGTCAATAATATTAATTGCAGTCACACATCTTTTTGTAGTAATAATGTTTAAATTATAATTACAACACTTAACAAACATTAATAATAACAAGTAAATTACAAACAACGATAATAACATGTCGGATCTGATTAATAAAAAATTATTGTGTAAGAAAGGGACGTGGAGAGGATTTAGGTGGAGAATAAATGTTGCATGATTAGTTGTATTTAGAAAAAGAAAAAAAAACTATTTATGTTATAGTCTTAATTTAGTTAAGAATATTATTGTGTAAATTTTATTGGGATTCTGTAACATTTAGATAATTTCTTGTTTCAAATATATTACTTAAAAGATAAGATTCTTCATTCTGAACTATTATAAATAAAGGTACAACGGATGAGAGAATTCACCTTCTCTTTTCTCTCTTGCCGCCGCACCATCACCCTCTCCCTCCCTCTATAATTCTTCAGCTAAATAGGCCTACCATACGAGAAAGTAATGACACGTGATATGTTTAAGATACTTTTCAACACTTTCGTTTCAGGTGAGTTATCACGATAAAATCTCTCCAGTTGGACAACGTAAAGTGTCATTACTTAGGGTCGAATAAATTAAGGGGTGTGATATCCACACACCTCATTTTACTTCTCACACATCTTTTTAATTTTCGACCATCGAATCAGATGAATTAAACAAGATCAACCGATATAAATTATAAAAGGTCCAACCGTATAAAATAGAATGTGTGAATCATAAATTAAAGTATCTCAATAGAACATGATTCTTTCACTCTCACCGTTCACTCTTTAGTCTCCACTCCCCGCTCCCCACTGAGGCATTGAGCGATTCGGATTCAGTGACCCTCACTGTATCTCTGCTTTTTCAATTCTTTCCTTCGTTCTTTCTCTCCCCCTTTGCCTTTTTCCTCTCTCCTTTTTCATCCTTGTCTCTTTCATCTTTTCACACACAGTCGCTTTTGCACTCGCGAGGAGCACACTGGGTTTTGCTCCAAACCCAGAAACCATCTGAGGAAAAAGCATCCCTCGCCTCTTACCGCCCACATTTTGCAAAAACCCAGATAGGATTTAGGGTTTCTCACAATGCTGGCAGCTTGAATGTTTCAGCTTTTTGGTGTTGTGGGCTCCACTGGAAGAAAAGAAGTGATGGGTCGGAGTTTCTTGGCGGCGACTCTCGTCGTTTTGGTTCTGTTTGGCGGCGTATGGTCCGCTGCCCCTACTGCCCGAGCTAGTAAGCGACTCCTGAATTTATGTATAATTGTTTATATATTGTGCCCTCCGAACTTTTTATATTTAGAAAGTACTGGAGTGGACAATTAGATTTTATAGTATATATATGTGACTCTGAGCTCAGCTTCTGTACGATCTGCTTTTGGTTATGGAATTTTGGCTTTTTTAAATAAAAAAATGGCTTCTTTTTTTTGTTTGTTTGTATGTTTTCAGAGATTGTTGGTGGGTTTTTCTTAAATGCTGCGTCTGCTTTCACGAAACGGGTGTGGTCACTCAAAGCAACTACCAAAACAGGTCTAGATCTCTGAAGCTACCCACACTTTATTGTTGTTTTTTTTAGTTTTTGGGGGTGTATTGTGTTGTAATCTGGAATGTTGGGGATTTATGAAATTTTTCTATGTGCAGCGGTTTCGGGCCGTCCGGTGATGAAGTTTGAGAGTGGGTTTAATGTGCAGACGGTGTTTGATGGAAGCAAGCTTGGTATTGAGCCTTACACTGTGGAGGTTTTGCCAAGTGGGGAGCTTCTGATTTTGGATTCTGCTAATAGCAACCTCTATAGGATCTCTTCCTCTCTGTCTCTGTGTAAGTTGGTTTTGTCTTGTGCAATGCCTTGAAAAATTGCTTTGTTGTTTTAATTGAACTTGCAATCTATGAAGTATTTTCGCACAATCTGCTGTCAGGCCGAGTTACTGAGGGACTCACATTTTACGAATTTTGTATACTTGAGTGGATCTTTGAAACCAGTGGTCTTGATTGACAAGTATTGGCGTGTTGTTCGAATGCAATTTTCTTTTATTATGTTTGCTGTTTACTTTGATTCATGGTTTTGCTTCCCGGGTGCAATATTACTAAAATGTGTTCTGGATCCAAACAGTACAGAACGTCCTGCCTTTATATTGATATCGTATTCCGTAAACTGGAGATTGCCTTGATCTTTATTGGAAGCATGCTATATTGTGTTGATGTCTTCATTCTACTCCATGCTACAAACATTATTAAATTTAAACATTTGAAAGCAAGCTTCTCCTCATGCTAATCGGCTCCTGTATTCCTGTTTTGATACATTGAACTGTTTAGAGCTTGCATATCGCTAATATGTTTACTCTATTTCATCGGAACAATGCAGACAGCAGACCAAAGCTGGTTGCAGGATCCTCTGATGGATACCCGGGACATGTGGATGGGAGGACCAGAGAGGCAAGAATGAACCACCCAAAGGGGCTTACAGTTGATGACAGTGGAAACATTTATGTTGCAGACACAATGAATATGGCAATCAGGAAGATAAGCGATGCTGGTAATTTCTATATTAGATTTGTTTAAGAATTGGTTTATTTATTTATGTTCAGCATATCATTATAAAGCAGATTTGCTTCCTCTTTCTTCATTGTTTCGTTCTGACAGATACTAGTGTAGTATATCCCAGTTATATTTGTATGTATAAATATACACGTATATGCTTGTTCTCTCAAGAATCGTTACAGTAGTTTGTTATTTTAGTACCCACCACCATCAACATTATAAGATTTGTTTTCCAATAAAGTTAGGAGGAAGATGTTTAATTTTGATGCCATTGAAATTTCCGCTGTTAGGGGTTACAACAATAGCAGGAGGGAAATCGGGCCGTGGGGGAAGCCATGTGGATGGGCCAAGTGAAGATGCAAAGTTTTCTGACGACTTTGATGTGGTTTACATTGGAAGCAGCTGCTCCTTGCTCGTCATAGACAGAGGAAATCGAGCAATCAGGGAGATCCAACTACATTTCGATGACTGTGCTTATCAATATGGAAGTGGTTTCCCCCTTGGTAACTTATTTTACCCTAATCTTTTCTCTTGAACGTTGCAAATAATAAATATGTAGAAATACATGGCTACTGATTTCCGTCATTGCAGGGATTGGAATGCTTGTTGGGGCTGGCTTCTTTGGTTATATGTTAGCATTGCTACAATGTAGAGTTGGTACCATTGTCTCTTCCCAAAATGTGAGTACTCAGTTTTTCCATCTATTTACTTTAGTGATATTTACTTCTGGGGTAGATGTTGGCTCTGTGTGGTTTGCACCCGTCATTCTCGTAGGACAAGTGGATCCCGGAAATGTATGCGGACTAGGGATTTAAAATTGTGAAGTAGTATTGATACTTGAGAGAAAACTCTTTGTGCACTACCTTCCTGACATTGCAACTTCAATACGACAATAGTCTGATATACCTTTATAAAGTTCCACGCATGGTTTCGGCCATTTAACATCAAAGATCAAGATTTGTAGTATCTTATATGATAGCATGAAACATTCTCTCATACCTTTATTATTGCATTTTTGAAGGATCACGAACCAATGAAGACAAGCATTCCTCCAAGTTCATACCAGAAGCCTCTGAAATCAGTCAGGCCACCTTTGATTCCTGAAGATGAGCAGGAGAAGCAAGAAGAAGGCTTCTTAGGATCTCTTGGGAAGCTTTTGGTCAATGCCGGGGCCTCTGGTATGGAAATTCTGGGGGCAATATTTCCAGGTTTCAGGAAAAAGCATCTGAACTATCAATACCAAAGTCAGCAGCAGGAGCAGCAACAGAAGCTCCCAAATTCCTGGCCTGTGCAAGATAGCTATGTGATACCAGATGAGGATGAGCCACCTTCCATTGAAACCCGAACTCCCACCCCTCGCAAAACCTACCCATTCATGGCCAAGGATGCAGAAACAATCCCTCAGTTGCGGCAAAGTCGAGTTTTCTATAATGGGTGGGATAATCTTCAGCAGCAACAGCAGCAGCAGCAGCAGCAGCAGCAGCACTATCATCGGTACCAATCATCAACCCCAAATACTTTCTACGAGCAGAGTAGTGAAAATACCACTGAGATTGTGTTTGGTGCAGTTCAGCAGGATGGGAAGGGTGAAGATGTGGTCATAAAGCCTATTGATTATGGAGCTCCCATGTTTAATCACCGCAGTTTCAGCTCCGGAATCAATCCAAACAGCTATAGTTATACCCATGGTTATTATTAATCATATACATAAGAGAGATGCATAGTTTTGACCTTGTTATATCCTCCATATAAATCCTTCAAATTTTAGGTTATAGGCACTAGCAACGATTCCTTGTAAGTTTTATGTGGAAGGTTTTCAGTCCTTTTGCAATGTGAGGTATCCCACTCTGGTCTAAATATTGAAGGCTTTTTGTTCAAGAGTATTGGCCCTCTATTATAATTTATTTCCTTATTCAAGGCATGTTTGTGTTCTTTTTTTTTTAATATTTGGTGCAAAAGCGCAGCTCGGTGCTTTAGCAAACTTGATTGTACTCGTAAATGTGGTATTCTTTTATCCTCTACTAAGCGCTTGTTTGAGGAGGAATTTTTCATTGTGACCGGAACACGGAGGGTATACCACGTGTTTTTTTATAGGCGGTGGAAAATTTTACTTTTTAAGTTATTAACTTTTTAACACACATATCTCACCATTTGTATAATGACACGTGGTGTACCGGTCACATTGAAAAATTTCTCTTGTTTAAGGTGGTTTTTATAAGGGTCATAAATGTGAAAAACAACAAAATTGTTTACGACTACGTTTGCCCAAAAAACTTATAAGTGCCTTTAAATCATAAAAATGATTTGTAGAGGAAGCGTGTCCAAGTGTTTTTCGTAGAAACACTTGGATTTTAGAGTCTATTGTAGCAATAATCTCTTAACTTTAACTTAATTGGAACAATGGTTCATCAACTAAAAATTCATTACTATTGGTCCCTCAATTCATCAAAACGTGCAACTATGGTTCCTCAGCTAAAAATCCATTACCATTGGTCCCTCAACTTTAATCCAACTGGAGAAATGGTTTTCAACTTTAACCCAATTGGAGCAATAATCCATCAACTTTAACCCAATTGTAGCAATGGTCATTCCAACATAACTTATTTTGACAAAATTCTATCAACTTTAACCCAATTGTAGCAATAGTCATTCCAACATAACTTATTTTGACAAAATTCTGATGAAGTTGACGAAAAGAACCATAACTGTCACATCCCCACTCCACTGTAGCATAATATTGTCTGCTTCGCAGCCTCACAGATTTGTTCTTGGGCTTCCACGAAGCCCAATGCTAGGAAAAGAGGGGCATGTACATATAAGGCCAGGGATCAACCCTCATCCCGCCGACGCCGACGTGGGATACTACAATCCACTCCCCTTAAGGAGACCGACGTCCTCGTCGAAATCCACTCCCCTTAAGGAGACCGACGTCCTCGTCGACACATCTGAACAGACGGTGAGATTGGCTCTGATACCAAATTGTCACATCCCAGCTTCGCCGTAGCACGATATTGTCTGCTTCGCAGCCTCACAGATTTGTTCTTGGGCTTCCACGAAGCCCAAAACGTAACATGATAGGAAGAGATAGGCATGTACATATAAGGTCAGGGACCAACCCTCACCTTGCCAATGTGGGATACTACAATAACTACACATTTTGATGAATTGAGGAACCAATAGTAATGAATTTTTAGTTGATGGACCATTGCTCCAATTTGATTAAAGTTGAAAGATCATGACTACAATTTACTCTAAATTTTAACAAAAAATTTAACGTGTTTCTAATAAAAATAGAAACACACTAACCATATGAACAATTTTTATATAGCTTTCAGATGACAAAGAAAACACCGAAAATATCCTATACTCCAGAGCATCTTAGAATTTATGGAAATGAGTTTCTCAAAATAGAAGTAAAGGACAGAAATGGTTGCACAAAATGCAAGCACATAATCACTAACATGCCAGAAGCCAGATTTATAACTGACAAAAACAGACTCAAAATATACACAAGCCTCTAAACAGGAGGTATATTAAATATACATGAAACATAATCACTTCATCTCCTTTTAACTAAACCCGAATTACCGCCCAAAGCCCCATCCACCATACTTGTTTCTTTAGCTCTCTCCACAAATCCCACAATATTACTGTCTATCATACCCTCAATTCTTCCACGGGAGCAAGATAACACACCACTCCTTCCATCATTACCGTCCCCTTCCTTCATGCTACGCAGCTCCAGGCTTCCATCGAAACCCACCAGTTCCTTAAGCTGATCCACATACTTGGAGTTGGAGGACGACTTTGTTATCACAAAACAACTACTACTACTGTTATCAACATCGGAATCAAGCAAAGACACACACTCCTTAGGCGAAACCGAGGATGATTCTACGTAGTTTATCCTAAGCACAAGAGAAAGATGAGAGATGCCCAACAGATACAGCCGCCTCAACAGCGACAAAACAGGGGCTGAGCTAGCAGTTGCGCTTCTGAAGGCGAAGCAAAGTGTCTGTGCTACTTGCTTCCCCAGATTGATTCGGCCGCGCTTCCATGTCGCGCTGGAGCCGAGCCGCTTGTCCTGTCTAACAAGTTCCAGTTAACAACATTAGACACATTGCGATAAAAGTTACGATCTTGACATTCAAATCATCACAAACAAGCAATCAAACACTTACATTGCGGAAAATATAATGCCGAATCACAAACCCAATAACAATTCCGAAAACACACGACAATCCGATACCCAAAATCCAGAACGAAACTGCACCAAGATCTGCAAATTGCATAACACGATGATTGAATTGTAAAATAAAATTTCACAACCAAATCCCCAAATGAACTACTGCAACAGCAGAAAAAACTCACTGGACGGAGAAGTCCCGGAGCAATCCTCCGGCTTGAGACTAATCAACCGGACCAACTGATTCCCGCGATCAGAAACGAGCAGCGTGCACTGATCAGCAGCAAAAGCCAGCTCAATATCCGGCGAAAACGTTGCGTTTTGAGCAGGGCCGTCCTCGCGCCCAGGCTTCAGCGAGTACCCTCCGGCAATCGTGCTCACACCTACACACGCAATGTAGCAAAAAACAAAGAATTGATTGACTATTTACGATTATGCCACGCTAGTTAAACCCTAGAAGAAAGAGAGATTCTCAGGTCACCTGAAGCGCTTATCTTTCGAATGACGCTATTACCCTTATCGGCGACGAAGACGATGCCTTTCGGACTCACGGCGAAGCTCCGGGGCTTCTTGAACCGGGCCGAACCCGACTCCCCATCCGAATATCCGTCGCCGTTGCCGGATAACCGTTTAATCACACTCTCTGAAACTTTACGACTCGTCGTTAAACGTAAACACATGGAAATTGGAAGCCGATAGTTTTACTTTTACTGTTTCGAACTTACCTTGGGATCCGGGCGTGGGAAATGGTACGGTGTAGACGGCACTACCGGAAGAGTCGAGGACGAGAAGATCGGACGATCCAGGGCGAGCAAGCACCGAGTGCGGGTTGACGCCGAGTTTGTGGCCGTCGATCACCGTCGTGACGGTGTACCCGTCTTCAAGCACCACGTCGGCGGAGACTGAAACGGAAACACATGGAAATTGAGGGAGTGAAACGCAAATAAAAATATGTTCGTTTAATTTCGGGGCTTTTAGTTGAGAAATTCCTGTTTTACCTTGAGGCGAGGCGAGGCTGAGGAGGAAGACGAAGAGAGCAACGGCGGAGGACTGGCAGTGTAACGCCATTGATCGTGACAGAAGTGGAAGCGGAAACTTTACCCAACTAGGTGGAGGAAATAGAATGGGACTCATAGAGGGCAACTGCTCATCCAGACCGTCGGATGATTAGGCCCGGATTCGCGCCACGTCACCCCAAGTTCCATGGTTATCGCGCCAATCAAATCCACTGAAAAAAGGGAGAACTATAATATATGCATATATATTATTTTTTAATGGAAGGGTTAAATTATATTTTGCACCACCATGTAACAATTTCATTCATGTTTTCAAAATTTTAAGGGTAAATTATACTTTCATACCTCATATTTGGGCTCTATTTCAATTCCTTACAACATCTTTAAAACATTTCACTTTCATACCTTAAGTACTATTTTATTTCAAAATAATACCTCCGTTACATTTTCCATCCATTCATCCGTTAAATGCTGACGTAGCTGCCACATATATGTCACGTGGCTGCCAAATGTCTGCCACATGGCAAAAAAAATTATTTTATTTTTAAAAAACATGAATTTTTACAAAAAAAAAGGGTAAATTACACTTTCATACCTCAAGTTTTTGGTCTATTTCAATTCATTACAACATCTTTAAAACATTTCACCGTCATACCTTAAGTACTATTTTATTTCAAAATAATATCTCCGTTACATTTTTCATCCATTGATCCATTAAATGCTGACGTGGCTGCCACATATATACCACGTGGCAAATAAAATAATTTTTTAATTTTTTAAAAAAAACCTGAATTTTCTTAAAAATAAAAAATAAAAAGTTTGAAACCTACATCTACAAGAGGAAGAAGAGGGAGGAAGAAAAAAAAAAATTGTCCCTCCCTCCAATGACCCACATATGCAAGAAGAAGAAGAAGAAGAAAAACCCTTCCCCCCCGCCCTTGCGACCCTCCTCCCATCCCCCCCCAACCCCGACCCAGCTCCCCAGCCCCCTGCGACCCTCCTCCCTCCGCAATCTGGTGATTTTCAGTGTGGGTGAGTTTTGAAAATAGTTTGAGTTTGAGATGATTTTTGGACTGATTTTGTGGTAGATCCACCTAATCTCGGGTGAGATTTTTGGGGTGGGTGATAGGGGGATTTTTGGGAGGGGTGGCTCGGGTGGCATTTTGGGGTTTTTTTCTTTCTTTCTTCCTCCCTCCTCCTCCTCTTCTTCTTCTTCTTCTTCTTTTTGTTGCATATATGGGTCGCTGGGGGGTGGGGAGGGACAATTTTTGTTTTTTTTTTCTTTCTTCCTCCCTCTTCTTCTTATTGCAGATGTGGGTTTCAAATTTTTTATTTATTATTATTTTTTTTTTGAGAAAATTCAGGTTTTTTTTTAAAAAATAAAAGATTATTTTATTTGCCACGTGGCAAACATTTGGCAGCCACGTGGCATATATGTGGCAGCCACGTCAGCATTTAATGGATCAATTGATGAAAAATGTAACAGAGGTATTATTTTGAAATAAAATAGTACTTAAGGGATGAAAGTGAAATGTTTTAAAGATGTTGTAAGGAATTGAAATAGACTCAAAACCTGAGGTATGAAAGTGTAATTTACCCTTTTTAATTTTTTTAATTTTGTAAAAATTCAGGTTTTTTCTAAAAAAATTTAAATTTTTTTGCCACGTGGTAGACGTTTGGCAGCCACGTGGCATATATGTGGCAGCCACGTCAGCATTTAATGGATCAATCAATGGATGGAAAATGTAACGGAGGTATTATTTTGAAATAAAATAGTACTTAAGGTATGAAAGTGAAATGTTTTAAAGATGTTGTAAGGAATTGAAATAGAGTCCAAACCTGAGGTATGAAAGTGTAATTTACCCAAATTTTAAATCTATCCTTTTAAATTTACAAATTGTTACAATATTGGCTTCTTTTTCTATTAAGATTCATATTATAGGTAATCAATGTGAGGAACAAATGGTTGATTGTTGACTACATGATGCACTCTCCTCTCATTCTTCCTCGGGCCATGTGAAGCTTAAATTGTTTTAGCAACCGAGAAATGTTCATCTACTGAATGCCACTTCCTAAATCTAGAAATGATGAAAAATGGTCAATATTACATTAGTTTGATAGTACGTAAGCAAAATATAGATTTACAATATAGATTTACCTGAACACTGAAATTGATATTTTGACAGACATAAAAAAAATATAAGGTTGACATTTGGCTAAATATGAAGGCAGCGATGTGCTTTTAAAATAATTAAAAATGTTTTTGATGAAAATATTTTTAAAAATAATTCTTAGTAAAAGTGCGAGTAAATTATGGAAAATAATTTAATGTGCTTCCTAGAAGAAGCACATAACTAGTGCTTATTGTTGAAAGCACTTAAATGCTTTTGGAATTCAAAAATATTTTCTCTAAAAGTACTTTCAGTTATTTTAAAAGCACATCCAAACGAATCCGTCGACTCTAAACTAGTGCCTATTAAGTTTACAAAAGGGTTTTTTTATTAGCACTCCACATATTGTTGAATACACCTCACATAAAAGTTTATTGTTACCTAACTTATATACCTAATATAAAATGACTATTTAGGCTTAATAAAATTTTTAAAAAAGAAAATTATTTTCTAAATACACCCCAAGTTAATTTAGACATGTATTATAAGATTGTTTCTCTTCAAGCTCTCAAAGTCATTCACTATCTTCATTGTAGAACGAAACCCTAACAACCAAAAACACAAAACGTTGATGGAAAAAGATTATTTTTCATCCTCGTTCTGCTGATCTTCAATTTGCTTGATTTTATGATAAGAGAAATTTTGGAATTGGAGAAAGGAAAAGGAAAATGTGCATGTGAATTCATATTATTTGGACAGAGAAGGAACAATACAATCGTATATGCAATCAAATTATCAAATAATAGATCGGCGGAAGGCATGAGCTATTTAACCCCACCGAATGACAATGTTATAAATTGAATAGACAATAGGGGAAATTTTTTGTTTCATACTTGATTCCAGTTCCTTTGATTGTTCATCGCCTTCTGTTCGTTGCGAAGAAGATGAGTTTATAAAACTTACAAAGAGTTTGATGTGGGGTTTAAGTAGAGAGTGTGGGATGTAGATATAGTATTGTGGGATGTGAGGGTAGTACTAAAAAACGTGGGGTTGTATTAAGATAAATTTTGGTTTAATAAGTATATGTAAAGTGCATTAAGTACGTGAGATATATTCAACGAAACGTGGGATGTGAATAAAACAACCCAAAAAACCAGAGAATAAACCAAAGGCGAGGGTGACCCATCCAACTCACAACAGCGGGTAACCACCACTCGCAGAGAATTGATGCGCGCAGTTTATAATATAAGTTATTTTTCTTTTTCTTTTTTGGTGCGCATTTTTATTAATTTTTTTATTTTCTGTTTTACAAAGAAAAAAAAAGAGAGCATTTTCATGGTAAGTGGAAGGAAGAGACCCTGAAACAAGAGAGAAAAACTCATCACAAAATACTCTCTCTCTCTCAGATCCGAATCTCTCTTCCTCTCTCTCTACACTTCTTCCCCAGATTTCTCAGATAACGTATTCGGATCCCGTATTCCGAATTCGGACTGTCCAATTTGCCGTCCGAATCAGTTGGTTGATCGCCTGCTGCTGCTAGGTTTGCCTCCCATTTGCGGATCCGATAGAGCTTTCCCGGAGCTTCAACCACGGACCCAATCATGAATCCCTTCTCGTCCGGAACACGCCTGAGGTAACAATCCACCAAACCCTTACTTATTTCCCAATTGTCAGATCACTTCTTGAATTTCAAATACGAATGTATTCATTCTTTAATTCTGTGAAATTCGGTTCGTTTTCGATGCTATTTTTCGAGATTCGGGAGGATTTGGCATCGCCGCTGGGTAATTCTGTAGTTAGGAGTCCATTGGAGCTGAAATTACTGGCTTACGATTCGGTTCTGTGATCTATCAATTTTAGTAGGTTTGGTCCAACTAGCTGGAGCTGCTTCTATTGCGAAATGCGTGTTGGGGAGGGGTGGTTAGTTTAAATTACCTAAGTAAATGTTGGAATGTGTGGACTTGTGCACTACGTAGCGAATTGTATTTTCTTTGGGTGTGTAATCTTTTGCGGCATCATAGGCTGGTGTTTGCCTCTTTGGAAGGAGAATACCTGATCTTTGGTTCTTAGGCATTTCTCAGAAGGTGTAGAAGCGCCGGGTTTGTTCTTGTGAAGATTCTTATTAGAAGGAGCAAAAGTGTTGACAAGGTGATTGGCCGAGTTTGTTTAGTGTAAACTCTATGTTAGGGAAGCATAGTTCTACTCTTCAGTTCAATTGGGATATAGTATATTAAAGGGTGTTCGGCCTTGTTAAAGGGGGTAGGTTCTTCTTGTGGAGTGGTCTATTCTTGCTTTCTGCCTTGTTAGTGCATAGATATGACTCATGAGTAAAACGATACATGGGACGTCAAGGTTTTTGTATTTTGAGAAAATCTTGTAAATTTCAGAGCTCATCAAGTGCTAGACTTTTTACCATTTTTTCATTTATACCACTTAGAAGCGTGAACCCTATTTTTATGTTGGAAGTAATACATTATTAGCAATGTGGTACCTGTTAACATGGTCAGAGACTCATGAATCATGGTGTAGCTTGATAGAAGGATTCCCTGGTACTCTGATGGTTCAATTTAGTGTCACCAGAGTGGGTTTGCAATTTTGAAGGCATGTCAAGTGCTTGAAGGGTGATTAGCTGCCACTAGGGAACTAATTACTGTTCTGAATTAGGTTTGCGATCCTAAAGCAATGTCAATGGTATTAACTACGCAAGTTGGCACATATTAGCTGTTGAAATTTCGACGTGATATTTGATAGATTCCAGAAAAAAATTGAACGCTAAGTGAAATTGCGATGTCAGAGTTCTAACATATCTCAGATTCCACCTTATCTCTCTTTACTAAAAACTAGCTATTATGATATTACTTTCATTCAGAATAGTTCAGTAGAAAGCTTGAAAGAAATGGAAACTAATAGTCAGCTGAAGTTAATGGCCTTTAGGTCCATGAAGGCACAATGTTGAAGTATTGAAGTTACAATGTGTCAAAACTTCTCATTCCTCTTAGAAACTGGGATTGGCTGGAAAATGAAGTGATTTCAAATATTCAAGTCTTGTAGAAGGAATTGCTTTCTGGATCTCACAACCTATATAGTTTCCAAATCATACTTAGAATTTCTTTTTCTACTTTTGAATCTATTTTCATGAAGTTTGTTAAAGGAACTTCATATTGTTTATGAATTATGTACCCAAAACAGTAAATACTAAATAGTTATCACCTTGTTAGGATATTTTCCTTAATGCAAGATGATTGACATGCATAAATGTTAACCTAATCACACTTGTAATATGTAATGTGGCACTTACTGTCCAAATGCAGGGACATGATTCGGGCTATACGTGCTTGTAAAACTGCGGCAGAGGAACGTGCTGTTGTAAGAAAAGAATGTGCTGCTATCCGTGCAGCCATAAACGAAAATGATCATGACTACAGGCATCGTAACCTTGCTAAGCTCATGTTTATCCAAATGTTGGGTTATCCCACACATTTTGGTCAAATGGAGTGCCTGAAGTTGATTGCATCTGCTGGTTTTCCTGAGAAGAGAATAGGGTATCTTGGCCTCATGCTGCTTCTTGATGAAAGACAAGAAGTTCTGATGTTGGTTACAAACTCATTGAAACAGTATCCAACTCTTAGATGACTATTTCATTAGAAAAAGCATTTCTCACTCTGACCTGCTTTTTCCCCCGCTTTAATATCAATGAATAAGTTGTCAAAGATACAGTACTCTCACAAGCACACAAGATAGTGTAAATTTGTATTTCCTAGTAGCAACCTTAACTTATATGCAGAGATCTCAATCACACAAACCAATATATTGTGGGACTTGCTCTTTGTGCTCTGGGAAATATTTGTTCAGCCGAAATGGCTCGTGATCTTGCACCAGAAGTGGAAAGGTTGCTGCAATTTCGAGATCCAAATATCCGGAAAAAGGTACTAATATACTTTCATGGATTCTAGCCAAGATTTTGTTGTTTTTGAAACTTGTGTATGGCATCATATGTTAATCTCACAAGATTGGAAATATGGAAGGGGGAAGGAAGGGCCATAGCCATTCTAACCCTTGAAATTTGTTTTACCATTCTGGAAAGTGTTGATAATGACATTCTTTGAGTTCCCTTTTTCTTAAACTTTCTTTTATAAAAATTGATTAGTTCATGGGCAGTAAACCGGAAACCATGTCATGGTTGCCTTATCAAATTATTTCATTACTAGATGCAAGAACTATATCATATGATTTAATCTTCAAGTTTCATTCCTTGAACGATGCCAAGATTCTGCACCGTTTATTATGCACATGGCTGAATTTCTTACATGTTGTTTTGTTCAGGAAGGAAACTAAATGTCCTGTTAATGGATATCTGCTACATATTTAGTTAATGTCTTATATTAGTTCTTATGGTCCGCAAACACTTAAGCTATCTGGTCATTGAGTTTCTGTGCAAACCAGCTTTTTTGTTGTGATGGTCTGCTTTAGGAATTTGCTTTTACAAATTTTTAGTCCATCTCTTATGCACCTAAAATGCAACTGTCTGAAGCTGTACTAAGTAAATATATGCGAGTTAGAATTTCTTATGCAGCAGAAGGTTGATCCCAAATTAGCCAATTCTAAATTTGTTGTACATATCATCTTTTTTCTGGTGGCTTCCCGTTCTTTTTGAAGGACAAAAACGAGTCAAAGTGTTGAAATTTGACATTTGGATCCTGTTGGGGAAAATTTACACTTGTTTTTTTCCATCAAATTGTGTGATAATTTTGCTTTTATCTTTTGTTTATTTCTTCTGGATTCCTTATGTTTCTTGTATCAATTTTTTATTATATAGTTTGAGCTGACTACACTCCCATCAAATGTAGGCAGCATTGTGCTCTATAAGGATTATAAAGAAAGTCCCTGAGCTGGCAGAAAATTTCATGAATCCTGCTGCTACCTTACTTAAAGAAAAGCATCATGGCGTTTTAATAACAGGGGTTCAACTTTGTACAGATCTTTGTAAAGTCAGTGAAGAAGCCCTTGAATATTTCAGAAAGGTGACTTGACTATGGCCTATAATTGATCTTCTGTACAACTTAAAAAGGATGCAAAATTCCTTGCGGAATTGGAGTTCTTATGCAATATGATTGTTGTAATTGGGATTAATTTTGCAATGTTAATTAATAGTCTGTTTTTTATGCCTTCTTGTAAATTGTACAGTCTTCATATGGGAGACTATGCATACAATTGTTGATTCCTTGAGCAAGATAATTTAGCTTTACCATTCACCAGTTCTTATTGCGCCACAGTACTGATTCTACTTTCATGATTTTTGTAGCAGATCGAAATTTTGAGTGGTTAACTCTGGTTAATCTAGAACATATGAACTTTAGCACTTAGCAGTTATGTGTTATGGATGCTCCTATAGAGAGTTGTGTATTATTTTAATTTGAATGTGTTGTTTTAAGGAACTTTTGAAAAATTAACTGAAAATGTGAATTGTGTTGTTTTCTAATAACTTGTCCTAATTGTGAATGCAGAAATGCACCGAGGGATTGGTCAGAACACTAAAGGATGTAGTGAATAGTCCATATGCCCCTGAGTATGACATTGCTGGGATCACAGATCCTTTCCTACACATTAGAATACTAAAGCTTTTACGTGTGTTGGGCCAAGGAGATGCAGATGCTAGTGAATGCATGAATGACATACTTGCCCAGGTAAGTTGCGACCAAGTTTATTTCATGCTATCTTTGCTATTAGCCATTGCAAACTATTAATCTTTATTTATTACTGCTGTGAAAATATTTCAACTTCAACAGTACCTACAAAAGAAAAATTTCAACCTCACTTGTGTACATGATAACAAAGGATGAAAGGAAAGAAAAAGAAAAAAGGTCACAACTTGCATGTCATAATCTACTTTTTCAATATTGAGTTCAGGCTGTGAGAACTGTGGAAAAACAATCACATATTTAGTCCATGTTTCTGCAACCATTAATCTTTTGTTATTAATGGTGTAAAATTATTTCAACTTCAACGTTACCTACGAAAGAAAAACTCCAATGAGAATATTCCCAAAACTATTAGCTTCATTACCTTTGTGTTTCGTAATTTGAATTACTTTTTGAATTTCTTTCAAAAGTTGATTGTTATTTTTTCCTAGGTGGCGACAAAAACCGAGTCAAACAAAAATGCAGGAAATGCAATCCTATATGAATGTGTTGAAACTATCATGAGCATTGAAGATAGTGGTGGCTTACGTGTGCTTGCCATCAATATCTTGGGAAGATTCTTATCAAATCGGGACAACAATATCAGGTCCTTTTATGATACTTTAACTCGTGCAAATTTTATTCCAAACAGTTAGCCATTCAGAGTCAATATCTTGTGTTGAATTTTCTGAACTTTGGCAGTTGTTTAGACATTACATCTTAGTGCAGTGTGGTTCTCAACTTGGTTTGTCCACTTAACTCTGAATTGCTTACTGTTTGGAATAAAATTTGACAAACCGTTATTTAAGCTTTGTGATCATTTGACTTTATTATGTTCTTGCTCAGCTGTTTTCCTGTTTTGTTATTTCGTTGTAATTGTTTGGTCTTTTATTCCTTTCAGATATGTTGCATTAAATATGCTGATGAAGGCTATTACAGTTGATGCTCAAGCTGTGCAGAGGCATCGGGCAACTATCTTGGAATGTGTAAAGGTGTACTTTTTGCTTATGTTTTGCGAGAATTATGAAGGCCTCTTTTTCCATTAAATGTTGACTCAAATGCCTTGTTATTCAACTCTTCTTTAGGATTACATGTGCTAATGTACAACTTGAAAATCTTGTGACTTGAATGTTCTTTCAGGATTCAGATGCCTCAATTCGGAAAAGGGCCCTTGAGCTTGTTTATGTGCTTGTGAATGAGAGCAATGTGAAGCCTCTAACAAAAGAGCTAATGGACTATTTGGAAGTAAGTGATCAAGAATTCAAGGGAGATCTTACTGCAAAAATTTGCTCCATTGTTACAAAGTAAGATATGCACTTTATTCATATAAAAGAAAAACTTATGCAGTTTAAGTTTGGAATGGGTTTTTTCTTTTTAAATTTAGCGAAAGAGTTCATCGACTATTGGGGGGAAGGGTGGGGTTGTGATGCTGCCCCATATTGTAAGATTATTTTACAACGACAAGGTTCAGCATTTCATTGGATTTTTGTTTTAGCAATTATTGTTTAATGTACATTCACCTCTCACGATTTAGGTTTTCCCCCGAGAAGATTTGGTACATTGACCAGATGCTAAAGGTTCTCTCTGAGGTATAAATCCAAATGAAGTTTTGTCAGTGTTAATTAAGTTGTATTTGTGATGGTCTTTGATCTTGCACATGTTTTTGGCATGTTATACCTAATGTTTACTTGTTGAATTTCTCCATGTACTTGATGGTTATTTCTACTTTTATTTCTTTAAAATCCTAAACTGGGAATTTGTTTCAAAGAAGTACTGATCTTTATGTTGTGCTTAGTAGGCTGGAAATTTTGTAAAAGATGAAGTATGGCATGCACTTATTGTTGTGATTAGCAATGCTTCTGATCTCCATGGATATACGGTTAGGGCATTATACCGAGCATTCCAATTATCAGCTGAACAGGTGATCATTGTCTTACTTTGATAGGATTAATTCTCAATTGTAAAAGGGTGGTGCTATCCACACACCCCTTTTTACCTTCCACACACACCTCTCAACTTTTGGCTGTCAGATCAAATGAATTGAAGAGGATCAAAGGATAGAAATTAACATGGGTGTGTGGGAGGTAAAAAGAGGTGTGGATAATAACACCACCCTTTTAAAATCCCTATTATCTCGAGTATCCAGATGCATGTCATTGGTGTTTTTAAGTATAATATTTTATACAGGAAAGTCTTGTTCGAGTAGCAATTTGGTGCATTGGAGAATATGGTGACATGTTGGTTAACAATGTTGGCATGCTCGATATAGAGGACCCAATGACAGTGAGTGCGCCCTTTCCATGCGTTTCATTCATCTCACTTTTCTGCATTCATCTTTTATTTGTATAAAGTTCATGCAGCATCTGCATTTAGCAATTGTTATTTATTTTAACATGAAAAGCATAAAGTATCTGTGCATGCCCTCATATGCTCAATATATGAGCTTTTAGTAGCCAGGCCGTCTTTTATTTATTGAAAACTTTTCTGAGGTCATCTTTCTTGCATTAGCATAAAATTAATAAAAGACTGCACTGTTGTAAGAAGTTGAAACAGTGATTCAAGATCTGTGATTATATGAATGCCTTTTCTACAAAGTGTTTGTTTATCTTTTCAAGACTAGAAGATTAAACTATCTACATTAGCCATTTTATGATTTGAAATGATGGCATAGTTAAACACTTCATATTTGATTGAAGATCTCAAATTTTTAGCTGGTAGCAAAAGTTGGTGGTGGGGAATTGTGTCTGGTTAGTTTGCATCCTTTTATGTTTTCTTCCACAGTTTCCTGACAAATTAATTTATTTGTTAACAGGTAACAGAGTCTGACGCTGTGGATGTTATAGAGGTTGCAATTAAGCACCATACCTCGGATCTGACTACCAAAGCAATGGGTTTGATTGCTCTGTTGAAGCTATCTTCACGTTTCCCATCTTGTTCAGAGTATGTTTTTTTTCTCGTAAAAAAATTCTGTTCAATTGTTTATGAATTTTCCCAAATAATGTGACCTGGCGTTAAATGTATTAATCTTAGTTTTCTCTTATGACACAAAGCATGATTGTTATCTGAATGACTTATGTAGGAGGATCAAGGATATAGTTGTTCAATACAAAGGAAGCCTTGTCCTCGAATTGCAGCAAAGATCCCTTGAATTGAACTCTATTATTGCAAAGCATCAGAACATTAGGTATCCTGGTTTAAGAAGTTAAAACTATCTTTTGAACGGAGTAATCCATGTTAAAACTATTTTCTCACTATGCTCCAGTAGCATTTTCATTAAACATAAAAGCTGACAATGAGTTTGTGCAGATCTACACTGGTTGAACGGATGCCAGTTTTGGATGAGGCAACTTTCATCGGAAAGAAGGCTGGTTCAATGCAATCTACAATTTCTTCTCCTTCTGGTGCTTTAATCAATCTACCAAATGGAGTTGCCAAACCTTCTGCAGCTCCTCTTGTGGATCTACTTGATCTAGGTTCAGATGATGTGCCAGCACCTAGCTCCTCTGGTGGTGATTTGCTTCATGATCTTCTTGGTGTTGATTTGGCACCAGCTTCTAAACAATCTGGTTAGTTTGGGAAAGATTATGTCACTTTATTATGTAACTTTATGGCCAGAAGTACTTAACTGAACCACTATCCTGATTCATCGTCATTACACGTGGTGCATCTTAGATTATGTTTAGCCAATTTGTTAGCAAGCGGTAAAAACATAAAAGGATTTAACACAGTTGAAGCATAAGTAAAGACTCTATTTAAATCTGACATAATATCCCCTAACTAGTTACTTTATTTTTGGGCATCGTAGTGCATTGAAATGAAATACTTAATTCTATAAAACTTCTCTCTGGTCCGTTCTTGTCTCTGAAATTTTGGTTTAGTTCTACGAATGGTGTAAGAGAAAATTATGAACTTATGAAGGGTAATGCTTCCCTGCAACCCATAATTAACTGTAATATTCTTCGTCTTAAATTGAATCTGTTTCTTGTTGTGGTGATATCAGGATTTTATATTGGGTCTCAAATTGTTTTGGTGTTGCATTATACATATACCTTTAGACAAAAGCGAAAGAAGAAATAAGTATTTGCATTATGTCTCTATTCTCAAGTCTCAATCTGTGTAAATTTATTCTCTTAGGTGTAAATCGTTCTCCAAATAATGGCACCGATGTTCTACTGGATCTCTTGTCTATTGGTTCGCCTACGCAAAGCAGCTCATCTCTACCAGATATGTTATCTTCCAGTGAAGGAAACAAAACACCTGTTTCGCCATTAGGACTGACATTTCCATCTTCAAATTCAACACAAGCCACTTCTTCTGCGGGAGCTGCCCCTGTGATTGATTTGTTGGACGGCTTTGCTGCCAGCACCCCAAAACATGGTTAAGTTTGATCAACCTTGAGAAGTTATTTTGCAGATATCATTGGGTTTATTTCGTCATATCATTTTCTTTTTCTGTTTTCAAATAAACAGAAAACAATGGCACGGCTTATCCATCTGTAGTGGCATTTGAGAGCAGCAACTTGAAGATGGTTTTCAACTTCTCAAAGCAGCCTGGAAATCCTCAAACAACAGTGATTGAGGCTACATTCACGAATTTGTCCACTAATGTCTATACAGATTTTATTTTTCAGGCAGCTGTTCCAAAGGTGATTTTGGTTACTTATATCTACACTGTTTATTGTTCTTTCTTTTTAAGTTGTCTGTTTTCCAGTGGGGTTCTCCACTCTCAGGTAGTTTAGGTGCAAAGTTGAATGTCTCTTCTAGAATTCACAGAACTCAACAACTTGAACCTTTCCTTAGTATCCAATTAATGAAAAAAGAGAAAAATTGCGTGAGCTAGTAGATTCAGTCATGAGTGAAGCCCGAGTGGTCCTGTATAGATTCCCACATCGTACTCACAAAATTATATAGTGCTTTGTTATTGTATTCCTCTAATGGTATGGTGACCACTGAAAATTTGCCCACGATTTTTAGTTGAAAACTTGGATGCTCTCGTGGATTCAGTTTCTTTGTTGTTAATTTCAACTTGCTGTTCTGATTTTTCTATGTGCTTCCAATTTGCAGTTTCTTCAATTGCACTTAGAACCAGCAAGTGGCAATACTCTGCCCGCAAGTGATAATGGATCCATCACACAAACTTTGAGAGTTACCAACAGCCAACATGGAAAGGTATGAATCTCTGCTGTATAAATGCTTAGTTTATGTTCTGAACTTGACTGCTGCATGTCATGAAAAAGCGATAGCATATCATTTCATTTTAATTATTCCCGTCCTTCGAGAGTTACCAATGGCTAACAAAATTTCCTTGTTAAGTAATTATTGTTTTTACTTTGTTCCATCCATCCCCCTTCCGTTCCTCGTATTGCATTATGAGATGCATATACCAGATAGAGCCAGTCACCGTAGGAGCTGGAGCATGGATAGAGCTAATGTTTTATTTCTTTTAAGCTTGATCCACATCTTCGGCTTTGTCGTTTCCTTTTCCCCTTCAACTTTTGGTGGATATTGTGGATAGTTAAGAAAATTCACATCCTTTTCAGAAATCGCTTGTCATGCGCATACGGATAGCTTACAAGATGAACAACAAAGATGTCTTGGAGGAAGGACAAATCAATAAATTTCCTCCCGGTTTATGAGGTTGAATAGTTTGCATAGATGGTAAAGACAGAGATTCAAACGGACCGTGATGTCAGTGCAGTGTTTTTCTAATTTTCATTTGCTCAATTTGGGGTGGCATGTTATGTGGCTATCGGGAACGATTTTTCTTCGGAGCGGGGTTTTATCGAGTGGCTCGGTACCTTCCCCGTTCCCATCCCTTGTAGGAGGTTTTATGTACATTATTACAAATGATTCCTGTACGAAATTGTGGGAACTAAATTTTGCTTTCGATGCACGAGAGGAGGATATGATGTCGAGATCTTGAGGTGCTGTTCTTACATTTTTTTTTTAGCTTGGATTTGCTCTCGATTAACGTTATTGGTTGAGATCAGTCGTTTTTTAACAACAAAAATCAGTTTATATATATTCGATTTAAATGTAACGATTTTCATTAAATGAAAGCTGTTTTTGGTTGTTGTTTCTTTTCTGTTGTACTCTATTTGTTAATTTAATCCTTTTATTTCATTTATATTTAAATTGTCATGGGAAATAATTTGTTTTGTTTTGTTTTCGTATTTTTCTCCTCACCCTATTTCTCTCTAACCTGTGGGTCCAATTGTTGGCCCAAAGAAAATGCCCAATTGTTGGGTTGTTGTATTTCCAAGTAGGTAGTGAAGTCATGGTTTCATGAGAAGGTGACATTGAAGAATCGCTCTGAAAGTGTTTTTAAAATGATTAGAAGCATTTTTAGTGAAGATGTTTTTTAAACAATGTTTAGTAAAAATTCAAGTGAATCATGAAAAAAATACTTCAAGCGCTTTCTGAATCCCAAAATCAATTTCATCAAAACCACTTTTAGTCATTTTGTAAGCACTTCCAAACGAGGCCTAAAGCTTTTAGTCATTTTGTAAGAAATATATCGCGCGATCAGTTTTCGTCAGGTACTGTTTAAATTCAATTTTAAATAAAAAAATTTACAATGATTTCTGGCGCATGATGTACGATGAACGAATGTAATTTGAAAATTCTTGAGATTTAATGTTCCTAACATTTTCCTAACGACGTTCAACTGTTGATTTCTGTTGACTTTGTTTTGATTTGTATCTTGTCGAGTTGCACCGACCATCATTCAAATTCTTTTTCTTAGTGCATCATTTGGTGGTGGCATCGGGGGCTACAAAATAATCATCTCTAACCAATCCAACTTCACGTCTCGTGGTCCCTCTTACATCAAGTGATCCAATATCGTGCATTCAACCTATTATATATTCAAGATTATTCTAATTTATCATACATCTAAACTTAAATGTGAAAAAACAGACGCTGCATAACACAAGTTAAACTTGAAACAAAACTCAACTCATCTAATTCGTAGGTACGTTTTAAAATTTTAAATGTTACAACACTTCCCTAGAGCAGTCACATTATTACTTTTATAGAAACGCACGTAAAATTATTAGAATCAATCGCATCTCTAATCATTCTTATTTACAAAACATAAAAAACAAGAACGACCAAAATTAACTAACGAGCAACTGTGAACTCATCCTAAGGCTGCTCTTTATATTATGAGTTTATGACCCCACACTCCACTTGCTCTTGTTAACGTTTCAATTCTAGCAGCAGGCACACCCTCATCAGTCATCAAAACCACGAGTCCCTCTCTCATGAGAGATTTTTCAATGTGCTAAAAACACGGTTTGGTATACTAAATATGATAATATAAGTGATTAGATACTTAAGAAACAAAAATTCTAATCACTTATATTATAACACTTGATTTACTAGATCCGTATTTTTGACATATTAAATCCCTCTTGTGTCCATGTGCTAGGAAAGGGATTCAATAGCAGGATCAAAAGAAGATAAAAGAAATTTTCATCCAAAAAGAGGAAGAAATTCAAGAGGCTCCCAAAGCAGCCAAAAAGCAAACACTTTGACATGACTCCCCTCTATTTCCGACGCACATGTATGCATGTAAAAAGGTTTCTGTTTCTCTTATGTTTTTCTCTTTTTATTTTTCTGTGCATAAGGACATCGCATGGTTTGATGAGATCTCATACTTTCGAAGAAAGGACTGTTTCAAATGCAATGGAACTTGGAAGGTAGGGTTTTACATTTTTACTATGCATTATCAACCTTACTAGAAAGACTTGGCTATCATCGGAATATATCCCTTCCACTCGTTATGCACATAACGAGAGGATATATTCCTGGTTCTCATGTGACGAGTGCTATAAAAAGACGGTATTTTATTCTCATTCTGATGTAAGAATCCCCAATGGCTCTCCAAGCATAAAGTTTAAGGTAAAGTAAAAGCATTTCTCAAAGTCATACGAATGAATCGAATTTTACTGAAAAGATAAAGTGCTTCTGCAGCATCACGGCAGGAAAGACATGGAAATTTCTGGGAGAAAAGCAAAAGCCAAAACCTTTTTTTTGAAAAAGCAAAAACAAAAAAATGTAAAAAAAATTGATATCATTGATATATTGAGAAGAAAAATAACATATATCAGAGTGTAAAATTTCATCATGTACCCTGAGATCTATCACTTCATGGCAAACCCACAGTAAGAGAGGAATTACCCACATGGGTTTCTGCAGAACTTGGAAATTTACCCTTCTTAGGCCACATCCAAATCTTGGACACAGAAAAGCTTTCACCTTTACATGCACTGTTAATTTTCTTCCCCTCAGCATCTCCACCACCACCACCAACACTGTAATTACTAGAATTCCCATTTTGTTCCACTCTCCCTCTCACAAGCCTCACACTATCACCTGCCCTTTTTGGCCTCAAAGCCACCTGCAGCTCCAAATCTGCCACCACATATTGGCATGATCCCATTGAGTAACATCTCCTTGCATCCAAATTGCTTCTGCTGGTTTCTCCCTCTACTCTCTCTCCTCCGCCGCCGCCGCCACCACCAACTCCCTCCTCATTTGTGCTTCTAAATTTCCCAAGTCTCACAGAAAACACCTTCTCACCAGCAATCTCATTATCTGCAGACTTTTGACCGGCAAGAACCCCACTTCCTCCATTCCCCAAAGAACCACCTTCTTCCATCAGACCATCAAAATCGAAAACTGGGTTTTCGATAGCAACCCCTGGAGTGTAGAGGGTCCCTCTACAAAGAGGGCAAGTCGAATTAGATAACAACCATGTGTCAATGCAATCAATGTGAAAAGCATGACTACAAATTGGTAGCAATCTCAGCTGATCCTTCTCACAAAACTCACACAGACAAACTGGACAATCAAATGGTTCTTTCAGACCCTTAATCTCTTTGTAAAGGAACACAGGGAGAGCATCAATGAAAGCTTGATCCAAGCCGGAATCGTGGAGATGGAAGAGCTGCTGCAATTGTCTCTGGAAAACTTCAGAGCCAGACATTTCTGGGTATCTATTGGATCCAGATATGGATGAAGATCTATGCTTTGTGAGAAATCTAACAAGCAGGTGGAGGATTCCGGATACAAAAAATATAGCAGCTAGAACAATTATGATAAATACAACTGATGGGGTAATTTTACCCCCAGAGGATGATGACGGTGAAGAGGAAAGCAAACTTCTTTGCCTGAATTGAGCTTGATTCCAAGACATTTTAGGGTAGTGGCACACTAAATTCACCATCAAATTGTAGGATTTTCTCAGAAACCAAACACCCTACAACTTTCAAGTTCCAACCTTTTTTTTTTCTTGGTTAAAACCAAGAAAATCAGATTCCTTGCTTTCGTTCAGATCAAACCCAACTCATACTTTTCAGTAAACAACAGAACAAGCAACAGGCACATTATTTTTTGTAAGCCCAACAAACCCAATGCAGATTTAGTCAACAATGTGCAGAAAAATGTAAACTTTGACCCAATTCAGAAGCCTACCAACTGCCACTGGTTCTAGAAACACCACCACCTCCGTGTTTTCTTAACTTTCAGTTCAGAAATGCAACTAAATACTGGAGTTGAAGTTGAAGAATGTAAAAAAAGAAGTCAGGAGCTGTCCAGTTTGCAGTGAACCTACCTGAAAACTGGAAAATCTGCCATTAATGGAGCCCATTTGACATGGGCTTCTTGTCTTGGACTTGGACAGTGTTGCAGGTGATGAGAAATAAAAAAACCCTCAATAATTATGATTTGGGCGGTACTCATTGAGATTTGAGGCGGGGTTTTAATTTATCTTGGAAAGTAGTTTGGTTAGCTGCAACAAAAAGAGGAAGTCCGAGGGTAAATTTGTCATTTGCGAATTCCAGGACAGAGACCTCAGACGTGTGCATCATGGAAGGACCAAGTTTTGGTAGATTTGCCATGGCAATTTTTAGATTTTTGCCAGTTTTCTGGTACATTATTTGGATTTTGTTGCAATTTTACTGTGCAAGTTTGGCAACTCTCGGTTGGCTTTTACGAAAGAGAAAGACAAGACTCCTGGATTGAGGAGAATCTTTCCTTAAACACATCATTGCTTATTTATAAAACTCCATGGTAATGGTTGAAATTGTTTATATTATATATCAATATATAAAGATGATGTTTAAACTTTAATCATTCAAGAAGATTAAAATTTAATAAAAATCTGGTGTTAGATTGGATATTAATTTTAGTATCTTAATGTGTACTTAATTCAAATTTATATTATATTTTTGTTTTAATATTTAATAAATATCTTATTTAATGTCATTACATTAAATTTTAAATTTATTATTATACACATTTTAATTCATTAATTTTATTTAACTTCCTCTAATTAGTGTACCTAAATGTCCATATCATAATATATTTTACTAATTTAGTGTACCGAAATGTCTGTACCTAAATATATTGTAGTAAATTAGTGGCACATAAGAAACATATGCAAAAATATAAGTGTACCGAAAATTTCATACCTAACTATACGATACTAAACTAGTGTACCGAAATGTCGATACCTAAATATATTATACTAAACTAGTGTACCTAAATGTCCGTACCTAAACATATTATACTAATTCAGTGTACCGAAATGTTCGTACCTAAATATATTGTAATGAATTAGTGGCACATAAGAAAATATGCAAAAACATAAGTGTACCAAAAAATCTCTTTGAAATTATTTTCTTATATAAGATACTCATCATAATGAGAATTAAAATTTAGGGTGAACTGCCGATTTAGTCCCTGAATTATCACCTCAGTGAAAATTAGATCTCTGAATTATTTTTTCAGAAAAATAGGTCCCTAAACTCATTACAAACAGCCAATTTCATCCTTGCCGTTAGATTTCAAGCTTTTCCATCCAATTTTCTGTTAACTTAGGTCATGTGACTTGCACATGACACGATTTGAAGGATAAAATCGTCATTTCATTGCTCATGAAGCCCAACCAAGAGAAACATCCATCTCCTCACTTTTCCCGCTCAAATTTTCCCAAATTTTGAAATTTATAAAGTCTAATTTGCAATTTTTTAAGCTGGGAATCTTATACAAACATTAAGGGCTTTCGATTTGGCCATCCCAAAGCAAATTTCATGAAAATAATTTCAACTCCCAACAACAAATTTCATTAAAATAATTCCATACCATATTTTCTTTATTTTCGATCCAAAAATAAAATCTGAGGCACCAATTCCACATCATGCCAATAACATAACAAAACAAGGTCAGGCAAGCAAAGCAAGTCATGAACTGCCTTTCTTAAGTCCTAGGCGTTGACTTTGTCATTATCTGTCTTTTACAAAACAAGTCATTAATTGTCTTTTACAAAACACAACATCTGAACATTCATGGTCTCCAAGTCCTTTCTCTTTTCGCTGCTGATGTGTACCTTGTTGGTTCTCCAGTTATAACTGATTGGCCTTGTAGCACTTCTTCACTTCCTCTTGGATGCATCACAGATTGGTGCTGGGATCCCACTTCACTTGTAGTCCTTGTAGTCTGGGCAACATGGCCTCATCTTTTAACTAAACTTTCTCTACGACCCTATATGCAAATATCAAACATATATTCTTACTGCCATGCACATTGAATATTAATATCACTGATTCAATTTCATGAAAAGAGAAAAAAAGAAGAAGAAGAAGAAGAAGAAGAAGAAGAAACAGATGTGCTTACAACTTGTAACTTGGCCTTCCTCAATGGTCTAGTTTGGGATGCATCATTAGAGGTTGTATTTGTCTCTGATGGTTGCCTTGGATTAGCACTTGTGGGCTGTACCAAATGAAAAAAAGATATTCACAAACACCTCATGTAATTAATTTCTCTCATTTCAAAATCAAATTGATTGCAAGTATACTACAAAAAAAATCATACCCTTCCCCTTGTCCTTTTAGCTCTACCTTTTCCCTGCATGTAAGAATTTATTGTTTCCATTAGTTGAATATATCAATGGAAGAAATACATGGGTTACAATATTAAATACTTACTTGTCCATTGTTGCTGCCTTCTCCTTGTTTTAGAGGACATTTGGAAAAATTATGTGCATCTGAGCCACAAACTGAGCAGTGCATGATTATATCATACCTCTTCAATTTACTAGCACCTTTTAGTATCTCATCTTGCTCTTTATTCCTACTTTTTTTGGTCTTCCAGTTTGCTTGCGGTAATAAGGAGGCTTAATGGGTCTATTACCAGTTTTTTCCCACGAATCTTGGCCAGGCATTGGGGAGATAAAATTCCCATAAGCTGTCATATGCCTCTCTTTTGTATGTTGGGTTTACATGGTTGATTAGACTCCTCCGTTGTCTAGTAATTGCAGCCACGACTTGACAACAGGGAATACCACATAGGTCCCATTTTCTGCATGAACATGAGTGTCTATTTAAATCCACTGCATATTGCGCGCCATACATGCGTGTCACCTGAAACTTGCCTCCCCCAGCATTTTGAGCAATGCATGATCCACTCTCTTGAGCAATCTTTTCCAAAATCTTAACAATTTTAGGTCCAACCTTTCGATGCCATTTCTCTTCTCTTTTTCTTGCCATTCTCAACATCAAGTAACTATGAATTCTCTGTAGCATTATCAATATAGGCTTGTCCCTTGCTTCTAGAATTTTAGAATTGAAGCACTCACACAAATTATTTAGCAAAATATCACACTTAGAACCAATAGGGAAGTGTGACCTGCTCCAAATTTTAGCTGGCCTTTTTACCAACCAGTCATATGCACTTTCGGATAGCACCAAGATCTTATCCATCTCTGCTTGCCATGTAGGAATAGTAGTGGCCCTAGCTGCAGTCCTAGCCTTTGTTTTAGTGCCAAACTACCATGACCATCTGACCTGAAGTTGCTATGAAGGTGCCTAATACAATGTCTATGCTCTGCATCAGGCATTAAGTTCTCAATAGTTAGTCCCAAGCCCTTCTGCTTGTCTGTAATATATATCCATCCATTTCCATTCAGTATGCCAACATCTTTGAAAAAAATATCAAGAAACCAAGTCCAGGTCTCTTTATTCTCAATTTCAACTATACCAAATGCTATTGGGAATATGCCATTATTAGCATCAATCCCAATAGCACTAAGAAGTTGACCTGGATGGTTTCCATTGATGTGGAAGCCATCAAACCCAACCATAGTCCTACACCCTTCTATGAATCCCTTCCTGCAAGCATCATAACATATATACATCCTCTAAAAAAACAGGATCATCACCCCTCAATTTTATCTTCACTAGCACTATACTCCCTGAATTATGAACCTTGACCTCATGACAATAATCCCATAATTTACCATACTGCTCCTCAATGCTTCCTTGTATTTTTGCAGCAGCAAATGACTTAGCTTTGTAAACTTGATCCTTAGTCACATCAATGTTGTAGTGCTATCTCACCATTTCCATGAAATTTGGAACAGACCTGTTAGGATTTCTCCTAAGATCCTCATCAAACCTTTCAGCCAACCAACTTGAAGTTGCAAACTTTGCCTTTTCCTCTCTGCCACAAGTATGACCTTCGATGAATGTCTTAATCCTAAAAGTCGGCCCTCTTTTAACTTTGCTTGCATACAACTTCCAAGGACAAGGTCCTTCTTCAGATTCACCATCACAGACCATCTTAACTCTAACAGTGTCATTTTTCTCGAGTCTAACCATCCTTGCACAACTATTTGCATAGTACTTTAAAGCTTCTCTACACTCTCCAACAGTAGGAAATTCTAAGCCCAAACAAAGTTTTGGATCTCTTAAGTCATGATCTCTATTATATTGTTTAAATCTTGGGGCCTTTAAACTTTTCGACAATTTCAACTTATTTTCTTGCTCAGATTCAGACCCATGCAGACTATCAAACTCCTCGGTATCATACTCATCTGTTTCCTCCTCACCTGGTTCTTTATACTGCTCTTCGGTATCTTCTGGTACAACAAATCTATGAAACTTATTGTCATCTTCATCCTCACTTTGCTCATAATCACTGTCCCTGAAATCTTCATCATCTTCATCAACAACATCATCAACTTCTAACTCAGCATCCAGCAAGGCGCCACCATTAACTACATATTCTTCTCTATCATCCTCGTCATCACACTCATCATCTGCAACATACTCTCCTTCAAGGTCTACATAACCAGGTTCTTGAGCAACATGTGAACCCTCAATCAGAATAACATCTTCTACATTGATCTCAGTTATAGCATTTTGCAATGATGCTTGAATCTCTATATTCTGCACTTCTTGTGACTTATCTGTGAGGTAAATCACTACTATGCTTCTTTTGGTTACACATTTTGCACATTGAAAGTAATCTGCATCACAAGTAATAGGAACCCATCCTTTCCCTTTCTTCTTATAAAAGAGCTTTGTGGTCTCTTTATTGTACCCAAGATACTCTGCTAGCTCCCATAAGTCCCACACGGTTATACAATCTCTACTAATATTGTCCTTCCAATGCACTTTTTCCCCCAAGTAAAAGCCATCCACTAAATAACCCCCATGGTGAATTTCAAAGGAGAATAAGTCTTGCAGTTGCATGGTCAGTAAAAGGAGAGTCAAATACCACAACTTAGTGAGCCATTATTGGTTGTGGATATGCATACCTAAACTAATATCACAAGGTTTATTTCTCTAAAACAATAAAGGAATGGTTATGCCAAATGAATATGCAGAAATGGTATATGCCAAATGAATATGCAGAATGTGTATGAATTCGTTTCAATCACTAAGTCAGCAAAACCCCAAATCCCAAAATTCAACCACAAACCAAAAAATTCAATTTTTTTTTTTGTCGGATAAAAACCAGCGCATTCAAGTATGAAAACAATAGGACCACACAAACACCAATTTAATTCATCAGGACCACCCAATTCGACATAAAAAAAAAATAAAATAAAAAAAACCTAATTTAAAATCCCTAAAACCTAGTACAACGAGGGGATCTCTACAAACACAGAAAGAGACAACATAACTTGATTTTTTACTGAACCAAATTAAGTACTCAATAAAAATTCATCTGATGAACCAAATTAAGTACACTTACTGTAACGTTGAAAATTCGTCAAGATTTGTCTCTGTTTGACAATTTTTTGAGCAAAAGTTTCAAAATCGCCTTAAAGTGCAACGCACCTAGATCATCAACCAATACAAGCAAGAGAAGCCAAGGAGCGAAGTAGCGCTGTCTCTCATTTCTCTTGAAAGAGTCCTGGTGATATATGAAAAAGGGTAAAGTGATGATTTTACCCTTTTACATGTCAAGTGCAAGTCGCATGCTAAGTTAACAGAAAATTAGATGGAAAAACTTGAAATCGAACGGCAAGGATGAAATTGGCTGTTTGTAATGAGTTTAGGGACCTATTTTTCTGAAAAAATAATTCAGGGACCTAATTTTCACTTGGGTGATAATTCAAGGACTAAATCGGCAGTTCACCCTAAAATTTAAATATTTTCATAAAATTTAATTTATGAACACCATAAAATTATAAATAAAAAAGAGAGACATTGAATATGTAACATTCCACATCGCCCATGGGAGTGATCCTTAAATGTATATTCCCATCCCTACCTAGCACGAGGTCTTTTGGGAGCTCACTGGCTTCGGATTTCGTAGGAACTCCGAAGTTAAGCGAGAAGGGGGTTAGAGCACTCCCATGATGGGTGACCCACTGGGAAGTTGTTCGTGAGTTCCCAAAAACAAAACCGTGAGAGCGTGGTCGGGGCCCAAAGCGGACAATATCGTGCTACGGTGGTGGAGCGGGCCCGAGAAGTGATCCACCCCGGGCCGGGATGTGACAGAATTCATATGTTGGCATTTAATAGAGTCTAGGAACTAAAATCAAATTTTAATCTTATATAAGATATTTTTCTAAACTTCATCTTATTTAGGGATTAAAATCTAATTTTCTTTTACTTATAGAAATAAGTAAAATCATGCATCTAACAAATCAGTGCTTATTGTACAAAACAATTACAATAAATGAACCGAAAGAATCATCAAACCAGAGGCTATAGCGATGGACATGGTGGCTGATTAATATGTCTCCAAAACTGAAGGGATAAGAACGAGCAGAGAAGCCAGTTGTTGCAGACACTTGTTAAAATGGGTGTGGTAAGTCAAAGGTTCTCTTATATTCCAACAGGCTCCATCTTCTTCAATTCACGTCTATATTGTTAGGCACATTGGGACCAAGGTGTTCCAGGAACACCCAAAGACCTATAAATAAGCATGTGAAGGTCCTTTGGGAATCTTCCAAATGTTTAATAGGGTCTTTTTGTGCCCATTAAGTGCCAATTAGTGGAAGCAAGGGCAAAAGTATGTAAGTTACCCTTGCTATTCACTCTAAACAATACTTATCTTTGTGCAACTCCACCCATTTGAAGAGGGCAAGGGCAAGTAAATTTTTTTTTTTTTTATGCTTTGAAAATAAAACAATTGTAGCAAGTGGTCCTCCACCACTTGCCCTTGATTTTGTGGACTACTGGAGGAGTTTTTTTAGCTTGAGGGCAACATTGTTGCCTTTATCCTTGCTTTTCACCAATTAGCGGAGATGCTCTACATGTTTGATGTAATTTCTGCTAGGTAAATGTGACAGTCCGTCCCGAAAAATTATGATTTTTATATAATTTTATTACGTAGAATTTCGAAAAGGCCCTTTGAAGCATATGCCTTGATTTGTGTTGATCGCTTGTCATGACACGTAAGACTTGCTTCTTGGCATATTCTCGTAGTACTCGTCGCTTCGGACGCGTAGGCACGAGCAGAAATGAAATTGGAGTTATGGTTAAAGTTTTACGGAGCTACGAAACTGAAAATATTTTGAAGAAGTTACTATTTAATTATATTATTTTATTCCTATCATTAGTTTTTATATGCCACATGGTTGTGGTTGGGAAAGAGAATGAAGGGACTCGGGCAGAATGAGAAAGAGAAGAGAAAGAAGAAAGGACATGGGCTGCCCAACCAGGGAGAAATAAGGACCAATCGGAGCAAAGGGTGAGGTGAGGGACGAATCAGAAATAGAAGAAGGTAGGGAAAGGAGAAAGAAGGAGATGAAGGGGAACCAAACCGGTTTCCCCTTGACCAGCAAACCCGGTCACGACCCGTAAGTATCTTCGGCGAAATTCATCAATTTTTCCGACAGATTGAGCCAAACCACCACTCCCAATCCCTATATCGACCTTCCCTCTATCCATTCCACATCAAATTTGGAAAGATTTGGCTTTCAAAATGGGTGAAACCGCAAGGAGGGGTACGGCGGCTTTGGCTTCGAATCATCCAATCCCGAAGCAATTTTTTCCAATTAATACCACCCATAGGATCCTCTTGAGGTCTGGAACAAAGCCCAAACAAGTTTGGAGGCGGCAGAGTTGTTTTGGAGACGGATCAAACACACCCAAATTCAAGGGTTTCGTACGGATTTGGAGGATTTGAGGCTTTTCTCGACCGAATTGTCCTTGGTCACATGTATGAAAGTTGTTCCTTTCGTTGAGATTTTCAATTCTGAAAATTTTGAGAATTTTTGGAGAAATTTGAATTTTCCGGCGAGCTGGGGCGGCCGACCGCCACCCACCGCGGCGCGAGGCCAGTGGGCTGTCAATGTTATTTTTAGGCTATGTTTGATATCCTAAATTCAGTTTTGATATTAGTTTGACGTAAGTGGATCATTGAGCCAGATTCTTTACGATTCGTCGTTAGGTGAAAATATGAATTGGCGATCCAACCGTTGGATCATCACCAAACTTTGATAAATTGTAGTACTTAATATTTGAAGAATGTAGGAACTTACGGATAAGGAATCCGACATATGGATCTTCCCGAATTGGATTTGTAAGTTCATAAAATAAAAGGTTAATCGCCACTCGGTTTTGAAAATTAACGGAGATCCAACCGTTGGATCATAACGAAACTTTAGTATGTTGTTTTATAAGCATAATGTGAATCATGAGAAGTTACATATGGGAAATCTGAGATGCGGATCTTTCGGATTGAATTATGTAGGGTTGTGGACCCTATCGTCGATCTTTGATCGACGATTGACTTATGGTCAATGAGTTTTGAATCACTCTTGAATGCTCTTGAGGATGTTTTTTATGTGAGTTATGTGTTCTATCGACAAGTATTCTGAGATGTGATTTAATAATTGTTCTAGGCACCGATCGTTCGGGACGCCTCGGTACTCGTTCTAAGGAGTTATAGCGTGGACTCCAGGTGAGTAGGCAGTTGTTTTCATTATATACCTATATACTTACTGATTTTCCCAGAAATCAAATTTGAATGAAAGTATGTTTTAAAATGCCATGCATAGAATTAATATGAAATGTATGAATTGGTATATGATGCATATGTGTGAAATGGTGCGATGGACGCACAGGTAAGTATCAGGTGAGTTATATTGTGTTGATGATGTGAATTGTGTTGAGAGCTCATAACCTACACCCTGGTGTTAGTGCTTATGTTGATATTCACCTCCCGCACTGCACGCTCCCTTGGATCCAAGTAGGTGTAAGTCCTGTCGTACAAACCACTTCTGTGGTTCCGACTTGTAGGTGACCTGCGATTATTCGCACAACTGTTTGATGAGAATTGCACTAGAGCGTATCATTACACCAAGTCCTGTCGTACAGACCATTTTAATGGTTCCGACTCGTGTGCAGGCATAAGTGTTGAGCTATATGATTAGCCGTACAAGACCACTGCAGGGTCTCCAGTTGATTTATTATTTCACCTGATATATTTACGTATCTTCATTATGTTATTGATGCATATAGCATGGCATACTTTCATAATACTGATTTTGAACCATGATTTGAGAATATGATGATATACATATGTTTATATACTATTTTCTGGGAAATTATACATGTTTTCCAGTGAGGGGTTAGAGCTTTTGATATCGAAATGATTTTGTAAAACTTTGTTTCTGACCCACTCAGCTTTTTGTTTTGCGCCCCTCCAGGTTCTTGTAGCATAGTTTCTTTATCAACAAAGACTCGTGGCATATCTCAGTTCAGGTGGCTACTTCTGCGGGTATGATCCTTACCCACACTACTGTACTTTACTTATGCTCTGACAACGCGTGTGAAATGGGTCCATACCCACTGACAGCGCACTCTGATAGTTAGGCACCTTTAGGTTTAAATCTATTCGCATTCTTCCATATCATCATTTTTTTGGCTTCGTCACCTTCCAGGTGTCGGCCAGCACAGCTTGATTTGGAGTCCTGGTGGACATTCCGGGTCGGGATGTGTCAGTATATCCTGGTAGGTTGCGTCGATAACACTCGATAAATGCTCTGGATAACACTTATTAGATTGTTTCAGCAAATGTTGATATATGTTGCCATATGCGCAACATGTTTCATCTGAAGACAACAAGCGTATCAAGTGTTCGACAAAGAAAGAGAAAGATGGAGAGGCCTTGGTTATTTTCAGTTTGAAAATTTTATTTATTAAAATAATTTATGTTGAGTTTATTTTATTTCCCATGTCACTACCACGTCATTTAGTAGTATGAGCACAATTATTTTAACTTTTAATTAGGACTTTAGATATAATTATATCCAAGAGTTAGTTAGGAGTGTAAAAAATGTTTGTCAAAACATTTTTCCCTTGATCCTAATCCATACATTTGAGTGCTTAATGATATCTCATATGTAAATGTAGAGAGATATAGAGAGACTCAAATAGTTCCATGCACCTTCATAGATGAAATGACAGTCTTTAAGTATGACTCACACCACCAGTGGCGAAGCTATGTGAGGGCGAGGAGTGGCGGTCGCCCCTCCCCTCGCCGGAAAACACGCCTAGGAGCGCTAGTTCAGCCCCTCCACTATCGTCGGGAATGATAATTCCCGCTCCAGTAGTAGTTGCAAACAGGGGCGGATCTATTAAGGGACCTGGGTGCTCCCAGGACCAACCGGAAGTTCAGATCAATGGCTGTGAGACCTTCTTGGACCACCCAAGTCTGGGTATGTGATGGAGGAAAAGAGCAGCGGCGGCTGTTGTGTTATGGCTGTCTGCAGACCTGGAAGAGAAGAAGAAGGAGACTAACCATTTAAGCAAAATGGTGCGCTTTTGGTATAGGTTTGAAAGCACTCTCCTAAGCTACGTGGGAGGCTGAAAGCCTCAACATTTGTTATTAAAAAAAATTCAAAAAAATCACGTGTTGTGTTTTATATGGTTCACTTCCTAATTAACTATTCAATTTATCAAATTCTAATTTTGTTTCTTTTCTACACCACCTAATAATCCCCTCATTTCCAAAATTTAAGTAAGTGTTATCTTTATTTTGAATAAATAAAATGTTACATTCATAGTAGATTTTCGTTTTTGATAATTTATTATAATTTATTTATATTATTTGCACCTTGTTTGGTTAGTTTTTTTATAATGTTTTAGCTTTACCAATTGATATGATATTTTATTTTGATACATTGATACGGTGGAAAGTATTTCCCGCCATAAATATCATTAAGAGTTCACTCTGCAATAAAATGGGGATTCAATAGTTAAAGGATAATTTTGTTGTTCACATTGAGAAATATGTATTTTCTTGTATTGACAATGAAATTGTCACATCCCGGCCCGGGGCGGACCACTTCCCAGGCCCGCTCCACCACCGTAGCATGATATTGTCTGCTTTGAGCTTACCATTCCCTCACGGTTTTGTTTCTGGGAACTCACGAGCAACTTCCCAGTGGGTCACTCATCCTGGGAGTGCTCTGCCCCCTTCTCGCTTAACTGCAGATTTCCTACGGAACATGAAGCCAGTGAGCTCCCAAAAGGCCTCGTGTTAGGTAGGGATGAGAATATACATTTAAGGATCGCCCAGGGGGCCAGAGCACTCCCAGGATGGGTGACCCACTGGGAAGTTGCTCGTGAGTTCCCAGAAACAAAACCGTGAGGGAATGGTAAGCCCAAAGCGGACAATATCGTGCTACGGTGGTGGAGCGGGCCCGGGAAGTGGTCTGCCCCGGACAATTGGTATCAGAGCCAATCCTTGGCCGGAATTGTGCCGACGAGGACGTCGGGCCCCTAAGGGGGGTGGATTGTAACATCCTACATCGCCCAGGGTAGTGATCCTTAAATGTATATTCCCATCCCTACCTAGCATGAGGCCTTTTAGGAAATCACTGGCTTCGGGTTCCGTAGGAACTCCGAAGTTAAGCGAGAAGGGGGCCAGAGCACTCCCATGATGGGTGACCCACTGGAAAGTTGCTTGTGAGTTCCCAGAAACAAAACCGTGAGGGAATGGTAAGCCCAAAGTGGACAATATCGTGCTACGATGGTGGAGCGGGCCCGGGAAGTGATCTGCCCCAGGCGGGGATGTGACAGAAATTATCATGACACGTTTCAAAGTATAATCTCTTCGTAGAGAAATTTAGTCCTTGTAGCTTGTA
The DNA here is from genome assembly GCA_024362995.1 of Heteromeles arbutifolia. Lineage (NCBI taxonomy): Eukaryota > Viridiplantae > Streptophyta > Magnoliopsida > Rosales > Rosaceae > Heteromeles > Heteromeles arbutifolia. The sequence continues at coordinate 32,226,001 of JANCRC010000006.1, forward strand.
ATGTTGTTTGTACAAAGATTATGAATGAAAAACTATAATTCATTGTTTAATTATTCAATGTTGCTTTCGTTTAATTTTTCTAGCGCTTTATATTAGGACCACCTGATGTTAAAATCCTAAATCCGCCACTGGTTGCAAAGCGGCTAACTTGGGAAGAAGATGAAGGATTACGAGTTTGATATTCCTTGTACAAAACGGCGTCGTTTGGCAAAAAAAAATCGATTTCATTATGCTAATCGTTTGTTTACTTTTTTTCTCTTTAAAACACTGTACTAACCCAAACCCACCACTTCTCTTCCGGTCTTTACCTTTCTGCCCCACTTGTTTGATTACCCATTTCCCCCCTTTTTTTTCTCTTTTGACCCCACTTTACCCATTTCTCCCCTCTTTTTTTTATTCTTGCATGTATTTTTATTTTCTCTTTAAACCCCCCATCATATTTATCTTAAACTCTCACATTATCTATAAATATTGTATTACTTTTTAAAAATAATGTAAATATTGTTTAATGCTTATTTTACGATAATTTAAATCCATCTAGGCCCCTGCCTAAATCTTGCCTAGGCGCATAGTTGATTGGCTCTACTTTGCTGCCTAACTAGCGCCTAGCATTTTTTCAAATCTAATCCTAGCCAGTTTAAGCTTTTTATATTGGTTTTGATATAACCACTTATAACCGCTTTGGTGGAGAGACTGTTTTCTGCTATGAATATTGACTAAAAACTTTGCACTTTCCAATGTAAAAGCAACTATTTCGATTGAACCTTGCACTCTTTTGCATTTCGCCCCTTCCCTCGTCAAATCATGGCTTCGCCACTGCATACCACTACATGATATTAACAATTCACATGTATTATTTTACTTACAATGATTCACCCGTATTATTACACGTTCATGCATTGGTAAAATCACATGCTGATTTGGCCACTGCACCGAAAAATTTCTCGATGTGGATCCCAGCCAATTATTAGAATCATGTAAAGCTCAAGCGTGGCATGGTCTTTGGTTCCTAACTGAAATATGAAGTCGTTGCTACTGTGTATCTGAAAAATGAATGAATCAGTTCAGGACACATATGGCTGGAAATTAATGATGAAGCTTGTGAGGATGGTAGGCCATGGAATACCACGTTCTTTGGTCTGGCATTTGTATACGTTCTTTGGTCTGGCATTTGTATCTTTTTTGCCAAACACTTGCTAGCCAGTAAAAACCATGAAACTGAGTACTTTTAAGTGATGAACTGTAACTAGTTTTTTTTTTTTTTTTTTTTTTCTCTTTAAGTTACTTGCATAATTTATGTAGAACATGTGTTCTTACATGTATATATTAGATACACACCAAACTGGGTCGAAGTAAATTGCTCCTTACAGACAATCTTGGCCACTTTAGGAATGTTGCATTTTCAAACCTAACAGACTTTAAATTAATCTGCTTCATTTAAAAGTAGACGCGGATTACGCTAGCTGAGTACTGCAGTGTGTTCGACCCTTTGTATTCAAGCTCGAATTTTCCATTCCAATAAATTTCTTTAATTTAGAACATTGAGCTTTAATAGAAAATAATGGGAATTGGGCACAGTTACTTTTCACATGCCACTTATTGAAATGATTTGAGTTCAGTATATATCGTGGATATTTGATCATTGTGTCGTCAATTATTGACAGCTACCTTGTTGGTATCCAATAGTTACGTCACTGATATTTAATTTTAATCAATTTAACAATTGAGATTTAATTTCCGATCATTTCAACTAATGTTCCCAAAAGTAACTGACTTTATGGAAACCAAGTTAGGAATTAATGTAGGAATTGTGGTGGCAGGTATTACAACCAAAATAGAGACATTAACTTCCCAACTGCTTTAGAAGTTTCTTTCATAGGATTCATAAATATATAATGTTGGGTACACTTACTCTTCTAAGTGACTTGTTGACTAGGGAACAAAAATTAGCCTCAAAATCTATCTTTTTGTGTTTTAGCCTCAAACATGTTGTCCAGGTTAGCCAATCTCAGTAAGTAGATAAAATAAAATCCTATATATTGCACTAAATTTTCACTTAGCCAAGCAGTTAAAACTCAAAGGCCCATCGAATTCCACTAAAAAATTGCTCAAACTCTTCATAGTAGCAACGACAGAATGCTACCAAAAGGATAAAAACAAACATTCCAAAATCTATAAAATGTGCAGTATAATTAAGGTTCACATTTCACGCATTAACGTGGGGTTTCAATCTACTGAAGAATTCAACTCGGATTCAGTCAGCCTTATTCGCCGCAGATGCAGATTACCTGTGCTAATACTTATTAAACTGCAGCAGATTATCTGTGGCTTCCTCTTTCGAGGGATCAGATGTACGATACCTATGGCGTTGAGATGATAAAGGCCAGCATTGTACTGTGAACTGTAGAAATCTATGGCTTTTGTCGATTTTTCTAGAGATTACACAGTAATTAAGCTGAGATGAGATAATTATAGTCCCTCCCTTGATTAGGAACTTATATATGTCCTAAATGTTGATTGAAATGGCTTAAATTTACAACCAGTTGCATTGCGTGCAGGGAAATATATGTTAAATTTGAAGAGGTGGATCAGTTCATGGTGATTAGGATAAAGTCTCAGGCTCTGAAAAAGGAAAACCCTAGAAATATTACAAGCTGCAGCCAGCAGTGGAAGAGAAGAAACAAAATTCGATGATTATATAGAAAAATATCCTACTTAAAAAAACCAATAAATTATATGGAACCAAATGGCAATCGATCAAGGCCATACATATATATATATATAGCAGGCCGGGTGGAAATTAATATAATTAAGAGAAAGAACATACATTTAATTACCATCATACATAATTTAATAAACTGATTAAGATCGAAATGCATGGCATCACAATTCACAAGTAGACTCATCTCATAGCTTGTAAATCTTGGAAAGTGCTTGCAAAACATTAACCTGCAACCTCAGCTGGAGTATATAATCTGTGGTTTGAAGAAAAAGCCTGTCTGCCTTCAACCCTCTCCCTCCCGGAATCAACATTTGCAGCTTCCTCACCTTCACCTGCACCGTCGACCTGCCTCCTCCACCGCGGCCCCTCGCCACCTGCCTCCGCCTCTGCCTCCTCCTCATCTTCATCGTCTTCATCTTAGATGAAAAAGAAGAAGAAGAAGAAGAATAGCCTCTCAGGCCATGAAAATTATTCAAAGAATAATTATTCATATTGTATGGTGTTTTCCAAGGTTTGCTAGCTAGTACAAATAGTTTAACACACAGGCAAAGGCAGTGCAAAAATTGCCAAAAAAACCAGAGAAAGAATGATTTGTTGAAAGTTTTGTTCTAAAATTGAGAGAAATGATGAATGATGGGAGGGCTAGGCTAGTGCAGTGCTCTATAAATGAAGGCAAAACTACTAAACAGGACGACGGGGCCATGTGAGCCGAGCCATTCATGTTTGTGTTTGTAATTTGGCTTTTTGGACTTGTATGGGCTGGGGACACCCTTGAATTTTCTCTCACGAGCACAATTTTGATGTCGTTTTTCCATATGGGGCATCCTCTATGGACCCCTTTAGCCTTCACCTTCAAAAAGACCCATGCACGTGTTTGCCAGCTCTCTAGGTTTTGAGTATGATTGTTACACCATTACGTGTACAAGGACTTTTATAGTGGTTTATATTCTACTTTTAATTGCATCAAGAATGTTTGTTATAAAACCTCACACATATATACACTGAGGTTTTTTGTAATGATGCCTCAAACCTAGTGTAATATTGCAAATGTAGTTAAGTTAAGAACACTACAAATGTGATTAGTAGGGAGTCGTTGATTTGTCTTTTAAAATTTTGACATCATGTAGTATTAGTTATCTATTCAGGACTCAAGTGGATTGATTTATTAAGAGAATCGTGAATCTTGAGACTCCAAAAAATTATTTTGCGTGTTTCTTTCTTTTTTTGTACTCATCAAGGAAGAATGTATGATGTTTTTAATACCCTAGATTAAAATTTTTGTTAGGTTAATATATAACATATGAGTAATTCTAGGTAGACCAAAAGTTTAAATTAAATTTTGTAAATTATGTGATGTATCACCAATAAGAAATAAATACGTTAATCAACAATTAAGTAATAATTTAACCACCAACAACTACGTCATATAATTTAAAATTTTGATATCCTTAACATTATCTGTAACATATAAGATTTAGGTTAGCGTGAGTCACATAATTGCATGTAATTAGTGATGCGAGGGATTTCTCTCCCAGCACACCCCAGTAGGGTATTAAACTTGTATTACCACATCTGTCCTCGTAATCCCTGAATCCTGGCAGTTGCCGTGCTCACACGTGTGCAGATGTGATTCTCCACGTCACCCTTTCCTCAAACTCATATATCGCGGCTCATAATCCATCACACACACACTAGGGCACCACTGTAGGAGTTTATCCAACCTACGCACGAGTGATCAAATATTAGGAGGATATAGGCGCATAACTTGGGAGATTTACAACCGTTGGATTAATTTGGTGATATATTATATTCTTGTAAAATATTTGCTTTAAGGAAAGTAAATTAATTAACTAATTTGCGCCATATTGTGTTGTGTTGGCTGGCGAAAATTGAATTAAAATGTAACCAATTTGGATGGATAATTGTATAAAGTGGGTTTTGTAACGTGGTTGGACCCAATAGGGCATGTTACCTCCTCATTGTGTTCATATATCCATCTTCTTCTTTTCCAAATAGATTATGGTAGATGAGGGAACATGTGTTATGTGATCAACCATATTTTTCTTATTCAGGTAAATGATGACTATAATCAGCTGTAAGTATGAATGGAAGGAAGGTAGTATGGGCACCATTTTTGCCAACTTGTCCAATGTTCTTGAGGATGAATAATTTTAGCAAACAATAATTAATGTTTAAGACATATCACATTTTAGTATCGCATGGTCTGAAAAGTCGTGGTTTGTACATTATCTTATCAAATCTTAATGTATGTATACATATGTTATTTATATACATATATCACTTACCTCATTGCATGATATTAAAATGTGATACAAAAATGCAGTATGTTCAATTATGAAGAAAAAAATTTGTTGTATTTATGTATGTTAAAATTTCTCTGCCGGCTTGTAGGATACACAACATGACCTAAACCCTAACCCTGTAATATGTGATGAAAGACTACCGTTGTATATCACATTTTAATACCTCATTGTACATAAATGTCGGTTCATGAATTTCTCTCATTACATAGTAGCTAGTTCCATTTATCGTTTATCGCATCATATGATGTGACGCATTATTCTGAAGTTGTTTTCTCAATAAGGATGATTGTAGTAAAACTTTTTCTATAAAACAAAGGGTAGTGCTATTTACACACCTTTACTAATTTTTGTCTATTGATCTTCTTTAATTCATTCGATTCAAAGCCCATAACTTGAGAGAGGTGCGTGAGGGGTAAAAATGGGCATGTAAATAGCACAACCCTAAAACAGAATGCATGATTAATCTTAACTTTTTAAAGTAGGACGATGTAGATGTGAAACGTCCATCCTTACACCCGAAGGCAAATGGTCTCATACGCTATGGGAGCCTGACGCCCCGTGTACAAGAATCTACCAAGGGCAACCCTAGCAAAAAGGTTCGGATTTCGTTGAACCCCTCTAGCTAGCCTATGGATTGCGTAAAAACAAATATCGGTGAAAAGATGAAATAGCACACCAGCTATTTCAGCATGCATGACCTAGCGGTCCCCTACAGGCCGATCGGAAAAATTTCCAGGGTTTAAGAGCGACATCGAACCTACGCATGTGAGGTATGAAGACGACATATATACACACACACACACACACACACACACACACACACACACCCACAGACTACATGAGCACACCCACACACACACATGTAAATACACCCGTATTCTACACATACATTAATGCATGCAGATGCAGTTAATTATTAAAAATTAAGGCTCATGGTATCATATTTGTGATCATATATATGCACGTACATGTAGATTTTTGATACACACACACACACACACATATATATATATATACATACATACATATACACACACACACGTGGCTCGTGGGTTGAGTTAATGCAAACAAGTCGGCCGGGGGATGAAGAAAATGATGGGATATTGAAGAAATCATATGCATTGTCGCAGAGAGAAGCCAACTATTAATATTTGACGTGCATGCTTGCTGGCAATAATCGGGATTTATATCAAATACAGCGTTCGAAAATAGATGTTATCGATTGCATTGACATTACTTGACATTTAATCTCGACCAACTAAGTAATGGATGTTGAGAGTTGTCCCATATCGGTGAGGGACAATATTTGCTATGTGCTTATATGATCTTAAACTACTCACTATATTACTAATTGGTTTTATAATGGAACCTCAATTTCATTAGTAGGCACGTCATGTCAACTACGTGGTGGTTGCTTACGATCGATAGCCATTTGATGTTGGCTATTCATATTAATTGGGTCAGTTTGAAGGGCGGTAGATCAAATATACTGCAGGCGACATCTATGCATGATGCATGCATGCATGAATAAAGTGAAATTGAGCCAGAATTTGTGCTTTTTATGCATTGAGATTTGAACACAATATTTTGGATGCAAAAGTATCATGTAAACTACCAGCTCTTTGTAATACAAGAGTTATGTATTTATATAATCATCTATTACACAAGCGATATTATTAATTTGACGCAATAGGTTAAAACAATATGTCGTATTTACTAGAGCAATACATCACTTATTGCAATATAGTTAAAAAAATGAATATAATCGACTTTATTTGTATATAATGCACGACCAAAAGCTTTGACATGATTTTTTGGAGGTCAACTTGGTGGCCACTTGCATTCTGCACTCGATATATATGCATGTGGCATGTCAACTCATTGATCTGTTGTCACTATTGATTCCATATGTATGGCCACAAAAAGATGTTGTCAACAGTAAATTAACCTAAAAATATGATCATTGACATCATAATATTTGGTTTAGAATTTTCGCAATGAGTATGTTGCAAACATTCCATCGAGTCAATATTAATTGATCAGGTGAAAACCAAATGAGTATAATATATAGAAATACTTTGACTCTTTATAAATAGAGACGTTTGTTGTGTAGCTAAATTATTTATGAACTTTATTTTTATGATTTTTTTACTACATGAGGTATTTCAATCATAGGGTCGCTTAGTGGTTGGAGATGAATTTCAGATCCATATTCTACATGGCACGTCTTGAGTTTGGTTCATGGTGCTGATGAATTGCACGATGGTGGTCAGGGGAAAGTTGAAATGCCTTTCTGAGTCTTACTAGCCCCTGAAAAGGATGGACTGTCGTGGCGAAGCCCATCAACTTGTCCCATTTTAAGAAATACAAATACATGAGGTGTTTCATCAAATATTGGTGACAGATTGATCTCCTCCAATGCAGTTGTGGTAATAAATTATTTCAAATATATACCAAATTGTGTTTTAGAATTTTAATCATGTGGTTCTCATTAGTCTATTATATTAGCCCACCTCACACAAATCAAAAGTCCGAATCTCTCGTTCTCTCTTTTCAACGGCTGGATTTTTGAGTCTTTGAGCTTTGAACATAGTGATTCGGAGACGATCTCAACTCGCTTTGGTATAACATAAAGACTAGTGCGTGACTCCTACTTTAATGAACTACATACTGTAGACACACCACGTTCGATTGAAACAACGTTATGGAAATAGAGAGATCGAGGTACACGTGATGCTGATCCTCATGAATAAAAACCAAAAACACAAAGTCACATGAACAGGCGCGATCGGGTAGGGGACCTCGTCTAATATCAATTACAAATCCACATGAGACTGAGTCAAGTAGGGTACGTAGTAGTAGTAGTGGACCGATCAAGCTAGGCTTAGACTTCGAGTGGTGGTCGAGGTCTTCAAAAGAGTCTCTTTGTCCACCTATCCATGTAGGTCTAGCTATAGCTAAGCTAAGCTTAGTTTGTCCCTCTAAGTTGGTTGATGGGATTGGACCAAAAGAAAAGTTGCATGAAAGGTACCCAAAACTCACAAGTGTGTATTGAACTTGATTAGAAGGGAGGATAGCAAATTTTTAACACATTGTATTACATTTGATTGGAAAAGATACCGTTAGTCGATTTCTCTATTTCATATTACGCGTGACTAATTAAGAGGCTGGATTCGAGTTTGACTTCGTGTGCTATAGGTTCAGGGAGCTGAATTATAGGCTCTAGGGTTCTCGAGTTGAATTCTAGATCGAGTCTCATGTCTGTGGTTCCAAGGTTGGAGTAGTGAGATTAAGTCTACTACCATTTATCTTACATAAAATGTATGTCATCAAACTTGTGCAAGATTATATTTTATCCAATCCATATTTGCTTTTGAGTATAAAATATGTAAGATTGTATTAATCAATAGACACAACTTGACACTTGCCGTTCCTTTTGTATTGACAACATGGCATAATTTATTGTACAAACTTCATAATCAATATTGTTTATTGTCTTTATCATTATATAAAAATTATATTTAAAAAAAAAAGAGAAATGATTTCTACTTCATTGATTAAAACCTTAATCATTTTCAATTTTTAATTAAGGTCCTTGAGTTTTAATACACATCATTAATTATTTCAATAATAAAATATTTACATGACAAGATAATTAAATTTTATTTCTTTTCAATTAAATTGTATATCTAAATATATTCATTGAGTGTTAGAAACGTTACATTTGGTATATTTATATTTATAGCTAAACTTTATATCATATATTTCTATTTGTACCCATTTTCAATTTGCAACCCTTTTTTAAATTGTACCAATGTTTTTTTTTTTTCAGTTTTAATTTGTACTCATATATTAATTTAAACTTTCATTTGTACTCATAATTTTTTTTAACATTTTATTTGTATCCGTAATTTATTTATAATGTAACCATTTTTCTTTAAAATTGTACCAATTTGTTATATGCAAAATATATCAATTTTTTGTTTGTTTTGTAAGTACCATTCTTTTTATGTAAAATGTACCCATTTTTTAATGTAAAATCTATTTATTTTTTTAATTTAAAAATGTACCTATTGTTTTTATTTATTTATAAAATGTACCCATTATTTTTCCTATAAAATGTACCAATATAAAACGTGCCCATTTTTTTTGTATGTGAAATGTACCCACATTTTTATATGAATGTACCAATTTTTTGTATGTAAAATGTACCCAAATTTTATTATATAAATGTACTCATATTTTATGAAAATAAAAAAGGACTCTTTTTATAATCTAGAATGCACCCATAAGCAATTTATTTTGTTGAAACCCATAAGCAAATTTCAATAATTAAATTGGTAGTGTAAATGAAAGCAAAATAACGGTTTGAGTCTTTATTGGTATTATTGCATCTCTTTTATTATTATGTCATTTATTTGGCAGGAGAGGAACTTCAATCAAAAACCTAAAATACATAAAATTTGAGTCTATAACAGTCAGAAATCAGGAACAGCAACTAAACTATTCCTAAAAAAAATTCATTCGATCATGATATTTATACGTGGTTACTAAACAATGAATGATTGAAGCCATAGGCCTGAGAAGTGTTTGTCCTTAAACTTATCCAACCCTACTAGGGTACTGCTTATCCTGTCCAGCAAGAATGTGGATCCTCTTTGTGAGGATCCTGGAGATCCTCCAATTACATCCGTTAATCATAGATCGCGCGGTCAGAAATCATTGTAAATTTTTTTATTTAAAATTAAATATAAACAGTACCTAATGAAAACTGACCGCACGATGTACGATGCATGTATATAATCGGAGGATTCCCGAAATCCTTACAAAAGGGATCCGGTGAGGATCCTCGTTCATCCAGCAAAGGTGAAGCTATAAGTAGCTAGCTATCTAGTAGTAGTATAGTGGGTGCCGTAGCAATTTGGTACTTAGCTGGAGTAGCCTTTGTGGTGGGAACGGAACGCACATGGTTGCACATGTGTCCATACTGATGTACTCCGTTGTGCGAAACCCCGTAGACCCACGCCTTGACAAATTGGTCTTTTGATTTGGTGCAGCCAAATCCCAATACATGACTTTATTTCTTACTATTATTGTTCCAACAGGTAATTTGTGGGATTCCCCACTTCAAATTTTAGCATGCATTTGTTTGCCCAAATTCCGCAAGTCCTTTTAGGTTTTGGCCTTATGATTGCACAAGTCCAATTTTCCCAATTCTTTCACGTGGGAAGTCATCATCACCATGAATTGTGAATGGATCTTTCTCATGGTGTTAATCAATGGCGAAGTCAAGAATTATTGAGGAAGAGGCGAAATTTAAAAGACCTTCGCCACTACTAACATATGCTTGTCTTGCAGAAAAAGGTTGTAATTTGCAAATTTCTATTGTCATTCCTACAGTATCTACTTATTTGAGTCGTGCGTCAACTCTTATACTACAAAACTTTGTAGCAGATTATTCATCCTCAGCAACTTCAACACAAATATGTTAAGACCAAAAGCACTCAAATCGCTACAACAAATTTGTTAAGTGTTTGCCTCACAAACAATTAGTTTTCTTCTGTGATGCATCTTTTTGAGCACATCGTGCACCAATGCTGCTTTTATCTTTTTTTGTACTAGCACCTGCTTTTTCAAGATACCTGATAATATGTAGTTATCCCACCCAGTGTTTCGCCAACGAATTACACCCTAACCATAAATGAAGTTATCTCGTGCAAAAAGCATCGTTCATTAAAGGCCGGTATAGCTGCGAAATGATTTCAACAATCTACACTAGTGCTGCTTGGGGAACTCCGGTGTAGGCATGAACCTCCTGATGCCGGAGTTGGAGAAGAAATGATACTCACTCATTTTAATTACTGCAATATAGACAAACACTTGTCATATTTGTTATAAACCAGAGATATAACAATTCAGTAGCAGGATGTATCCTTGATGTCGTAGTTCAAAGATTGCAAATTGTGAAAGGAAATTAAATGCTATGTAATGTGAGGTTAAAAACGACCTATTAAATTATTTTTTTGAACAAATGATATTATCTACACTAAGGGAGAAATTGTGAACTTAACCTCACAATGGGCTAGTAATAATGAGGTTCAAATTCGCATTCAGCGAAAATCAAACCTAAGACCTCTCATTTACAAATAAAGATAAATACAACTAAATCGTAGTATTAAGTGACTAATATTATATTATACTAGAATGATAATTTTTCTAACAAATACTAAAAAAAGGACCTATTAAATTATTATTTTAATACCATATTGCGCTTTAATCAATCCGTAACGTGACACGAATATCAATAAAAAAACAAGGCCCAAATTCGAAAATGGGCCAGCATTGCTTGATGTCCACGCTGCATTGCTTGATATCCACGCCTCATTGCCCTATCCGTTCCAAATCCTCCTTTTGGGAGAAACATATATTCCAATTCCAAAAGGGCCAATCCCGTGAGGCCCAATCTACTACATATGAGGATTCTCTCCTCATTTTTTTCCCATACACCTCCATCCTTATTCTCCTTTATGTGGTCACGGTTAAGCCACATCAACATTTTATATTAATTTTTTTTATAAAAATAATAAGACAAAAAGACGTGACTTAACCGTGACCACACAAACAGAAGAAGAATGAAAGTGTATAGGAAAAAAGAGGAGAGAATCCTCTCCGGTTTCCAAGACCTGGCCACCAACGGCAGCTCTCACTTTCTTTTCCCGCCGTAACTCCTAAAATCCTAATATCACTTCTTTTTTTGTTTAAAAAAAGGGGATCAGCGTCTGTCATGGTTTAGGAATTGACTCATCAATGTTATCGTCATATGTTGTTTAAGATTATATTAGGAAAGTTACAATGTACAATTCTCGTTTTACAAGAATTAGAAAAGAATACAATTAAATTTGGAATTCTAAATGCATAATTAAAATAAGTATTTTGTACAATTAAATTAGGAATCATAAAAAGGAAAATTAATAAAAAGAGGTTGAAAACTTTAAATTTTAACGATAAAGACAAAATAAAAGATAAAGTGAATAGTAGTAGAATTGACTTTTTAATACTGTAAGTTTTTCGTTAAAGTTGTTATCATAAAAGCAAAATTGAAATAGGCAAGAAATTTTAGGGTCTGTTTGGTACTCTACTTGAATCCAACTTTTTAAATTCAAAAACAATTTTCAAGTTTTAGGCCTTAAAAACTTGTTTGCTAGAACTATTTTAAAAAACTGAACTCAAGACTAATTAAAAAATATAGTCTATTCTTAAACTCACTCATTTTCTCTTCCTCCTCTCCCCCTCTCACTTCAAATCTATCTCCATCTCTCTCCCTCTTTTCTTCTCTCTCTCCTCTTTTTTTTTTTTTTTTTACCTTTTCGTCTCTCCTCCAATCCGCTCTTTTCATTCTCTCGTTTCTGTGTCTCACTCATCTTCCTCTCTACCTCGTCCGATCATCTCTCTTCTTTCTCTTTCATTCAATCATCTCTTATTTTCTTTTCTTCTCTCTCTTCTCTTTCTCCCTCTCTTGGGACCCCTCTTTAAAGATCTCTTTGTCTAGTTTAAGTCATAAGATTTAAAAAATTTAAATCGCAAACCAATCAAGTTTTTGAGTCTTAAAAAAAATTGTTTTCAAGAAATATTTTAAAAAATGATAAAAAATTTCAAATAGGATACCAAACACTCGCTTAATTTACTGTCTCAAATAGGAATACGAAACCTAAAAGCAAAACCGGAATAGGAGAGAAATAGGTAGGGTGCGGCAATGGTTGAAAAGACAGACAACCGAGGGAGATTAGTTCTAGAGTTTGCGCTCTATTGTTAAGCCGTGATTTTTCTGTGCCTCTGTAACTCCTACTTCCCCTTCTCCTCACTCTCTACTCCTCCTCCTCCTCCTCCTCCTCAGCTTCCTACAACCAGCGCCGCCATGGTGCCTCACCCGAAAGACGACGCGTATCTCGAGGCCGTAATCCCGAAGCGCATCAAGCTCTTCGAGGCCATCCAGGCCCAGCAGCTCGCCCACCGCCAGTCCCTCCCCTCCGATCCCATCAAGTAAGCCCTAAGCCCTAAACCCTAACTCTAAACTCCGCCTTTCGGTGTTTTTCGCTACGGAATGTAGACATGTGTTTGGATCTTTATTTCTTGTTTGGGGGGTTTTTGTAGGATTACATTGCCGGGCGGACAGGAGAAGGAAGGGAAGAGGTGGGTGACTTCGCCATTCGACATTGCCAAGGATATTTCCAAGAGCTTGGCTTCCAGCGCTGTGATTGCGAAGGTCAATGGGGACCTTTGGGACATGGCCAGGCCGCTGGAGTTTGACTGTGAGCTCAAGCTCTTCAAATTTGAAGATGACGAAGGACGTGATACTTTCTGGCATTCCAGCGCTCACATTCTTGGACAGGTAGCCGGAGTTGGCGAATTTGTAGTTTGTTGGATTACATTTTGAGGGTTTTGTTGTGTATTTGACTTTCGATATGTTGCAGGCACTTGAGGTTGAGTATGGATGCAAGCTCTGCATTGGTCCGTGCACTACAAGAGGAGAGGTCAATCATTTACCTTTGAGTTTGAGTTTTTCAGTTATTAGTTTGTTTATGCTATGTTATCATGTGTTTTCGTTTAATTTTGCTACTTCTCTTCCATCATTGTCTGATATTGTATGAGTTTTGCTCAATTGGTTATCGTTTGGGGTTATGCTAGTTTCTTCAAATACTGCGTAATTTTTTGGTGAAAAGTAATTGTCTTGGAGATGATTTCATTAGCATTTTATTTTCAATTTTAATCTGCAGTGTATCTGACCATGATATAATAACTGGTTTCTGTTGTTGTCTGTAAATGTGTCTGTTCTTATGTACTCTCTCAGGTTGACAGAGTTGTTGGGATGGAGTTCTTTGTTCTTTTCATGTGTAATTTATCACTTGGATATTGTAATTTTGTAATCCTAGTCTTTGAAATGAATTTGTAAACAGTTCATTCCAGAAAGTCTGGATTACTCATTTGGGTCCCTTATGAAATTCAATGACAGGGATTCTATTACGATGCTTTCTACGGTGATTTGGGCCTGAATGATGAACACTTCAAGGACATTGCATCAGCGGCAGACAAGGCTGTTAAGGTACTGTTTATTCTCTTGTAGAATAGTTAAAATGTATTCCTTTTGCATGGAGGAATTTCTTTATCCTTCACCGTTTGCAAAACTTATAAGTTGCTTCAACATTTTTGTCTTTCTTGTTGAGATTCCTAGACTGATTGTAGATTGATGCTTCAATATTTTACTCTTGCTTGTTGAAACTCCTTTGACTGGTTTGTTGCATCTTTTTCCCCAGGCTAAACAGCCTTTTGAGCGTATCGAAGTAACACGTGAACAGGCTCTAGAGATATTTTCTGATAATCAATTCAAGGTAAGTAAAGATGTTCATTTTTTTCCTCATCAATAAATGATTGTTATCTACTCATTATATGTGCATTCTGTACTCTCAAAATCAATCTCAGATGTGTTTATTTTTCACTAAATCAGGTTGAAATCATAAATGATCTTCCGGCAGACAAAACCATCACAGTATATAGATGTGGCCCCCTGGTTGACTTGTGCCGTGGACCCCATATACCAAATACATCCTTTGTCAAAGCATTTGCATGTTTGAAGGTATGTGTTCCCCTGGCATTTTAGAGCTGTAGATTATATATCATCTTGTATGCATGTATTGTCTGTGTATTTAACTTATGAATATGTAATTTCAGGCTTCTTCAGCCTACTGGAGGGGAAATAAAGATCGTGAAAGTTTACAGAGAGTTTATGGAATATCATATCCTGATAAGAAAAGTTTGCAGGTGATATTTTATTTTTTACCTTTTATGGGGTTTTGTTTTTTCTTAGCAGTATCTGAAATCTTTTCTCGGTCATGTTTTATAATTGTATTTGGTGGCTCTAGTACCTTATATTGAAGTACAAACCATAATCAAAAGATGTGCCAGGTTTTATGATATTTATAAAAATTGAGAAGTAGTCAGGCTATGAATTGTGATGGAACAAGACTGCAACCTATGCCAATATCTTCTATTGGACGTTGGTCTTGGATTATTTCACTTATCACCATCAACCTTTTTTCTGCAGATATACATCCAGAAGCTGGAAGAAGCAAAAAAGTATGACCACAGACTGTTGGGTACAAAGCAGGAGCTCTTTTTTTGTCACCCACTTAGGTATGGATGGAGCTAATACTTCTTCATTGTATAATAGATCAAGATTCCCCATGATTTCCATTTGATTAGTTCTTCTTGTCAAATTCAGTCCAGGAAGTTGGTTCTTCCTCCCTAATGGGACTCGGATTTATAACAAACTAATGGAGTTCATAAAGAATCAATACAGAGAACGAGGCTATAAAGAGGTGACATTTAATGTTCTGTTTTTACATCATTCTATTAATCTTGAATAATTTTCACCTAGTTTGCTTTTCTTTGGTAGGTTATATCACCAAACATGTACAATATGCAACTTTGGGAAACATCTGGTCATGCTGCAAATTACAAAGAGAATATGTTTGTTTTTGAGGTGAGTTTTGACATGATACTTTAGGGTTCAGCTATATCATCTTTATGTTTAAACTTAAAAGCAACCAAACTTACGAAGACATTTATTTTTTTCGGGGTATGCATGAATAGTGAATATCAAATGTTGGCTATGTATATATTAATCTGTTGATAGCTAATCCTGTGCCACCTAAGCGTGTCTGATTCTTTTTGGGAACTTTGTCTGCCTGATATCCTGAAGGGGTCTCTTACAGATGATTGAGATTTCCATTTAGTTATTCCGTGTGAAAGAACAGGACTATGTTTAACTATGCGAATGAGACCATTACAAAGTTGTTATGCTCGGAAATGAAGAATATGTTTAATCTGCTGGATTTTGCATTTTCTTGCAGATTGAGAAACAAGAATTTGGATTGAAGCCAATGAATTGCCCAGGGCATTGTTTGATGTTTCAGCATAGGGTTCGTTCTTATAGAGGTATGCCCTTAAACATATTTTTCTTGACCTTTTACTCTTTTATATTGCTCAATAAGAAAGTCATTCTGTATATGGAGGTCATTTTATGGATGTTCGCCTGGTCTTTTATCTCTTGGATTGGCCTTGTGGGCTTCTTGGACCAGTCTTTCAGTATGAGTTGTGTGTTGCATTTTTCTGGGTTTTTTTTAGTGTAACATGACTATTAAAGTACTATAAATTGTTACTTTATTTGACATTTTTGCACCATACTCATTTTCATTTGTCTTTTTTTTTTAAAACCTTGACCACAGAACTTCCACTTAGACTCGCTGATTTTGGTGTTTTGCATCGCAATGAGGCCAGTGGTGCACTGACTGGATTAACACGTGTACGGAGATTCCAGCAGGTATGCTTCCACAGCCTCGGTTTATCTTTGATTTAGGTGTCTCATGTTCGTCATCAACCTGCTTTGTAAACAACTAAACACATATGATTATCCTGGCTTCTGGTTTGTTAGTTCATAGGAGCTCATATTTCTAATATGCTTGTCAGAGCCCTTAATGATGCACTTTATTATCAATTTATATTTTTTGTCATTCTTTTCTTCTATTAATTTTCTGGTTACACGTATACCCTTCTGACAAGTTTTAGTCCAAAATTTGCCACAGGATGATGCCCATATCTTTTGCAGGGAGTCCCAAGTGAGTTGAGCTTAATTGAAATGTACATAACTGTTTAAATTGTTTGGTTTTGTTTTGTTCTTAAGCCTTTTGTATTTTGTGCTTCTATTGTCAGGTAAAAGATGAAGTGAAGGGTGTCTTGGATTTCATCCAGTATGCCTATAATATTTTTGGCTTTTCTTTTGAACTGAAGCTATCAACAGTAAGATCTTGCTACCTATGGTTAAAGCTTCAAACCTCTTGACTTCATTACTCAAGGATGCAAATTTCATATTTGTTGTGTTGCACAACATTTTATGGGTATTTCCGTTGCAGATGCCAGAAAAACACATGGGAGATTTGGCAACATGGGAGAAAGCTGAGGCTGCCCTTGCAGACGCATTAAATGAGTTTGGCAAGCCCTGGCAGGTACTTTTTACTTTCTATGCAGTATGATAGTAAAATTTATACAACTTTCATTGTAGTGGCGCCAGGGTAGTCATTTATTTTTTAGCTCAGTCCAAAATAGGTGAACTCATTGTAGCTGAGCAGCATTTTTTAAGTAAAGAACGTTGAGCTGAATGGATAGATTTGAGCCATAAAACGTTGAGCTGAATGGATAGATTTGAGCCATAAACCATTATCTACTCCACTGTTTTACCATTGACATAGATTGAACCGACAAATTTATGGAATTGTTCGGTTGCCAATCTGGTCCATTGTCTGTGTTTTGTTTTCTTAAGCTGTACATCAGGCCCCCTGAATTTCTTGTTTGTGTCTGGATGCTTACATTGTTAGCTGTGCTACACAGATAAATGAAGGGGATGGTGCTTTTTATGGACCAAAGATAGATATCAGTGTCTCTGATGCATTGAACAGAAAATATCAGTGTGCAACACTACAGGTATCTGATGATCAGTTCCTTTATGTTTTATGCCTCTTTCATTTTGTTTTTGGTTGCTGTGTAACTATCTGACTGTCATTGAAAATATTGCGGTTGCAGCTTGATTTTCAGCTTCCACAGAAGTTCGAGCTGTATTACTCGGCAGAGGGGGAAGAAGGCAAGTTGGAGAGACCTGTTATGATACACAGAGCTGTTTTAGGTTCTGTTGAGCGTATGTTCGCTATACTGTTGGAGAACTACAAAGGGAAATGGCCCTTCTGGCTTAGTCCACGTCAAGCAATTGTTTGCCCCGTCTCGGACAAATCCCAACCTTACGCTCAGGAGGTAGTATGATAGTGCTTTTCTGGTTTTTATTGGTTCACCACTATGAGGTTGTATGAACTTTTTGTCGTTCCCCTTTTTGGATATGAGATCCATATAAATGCAGTTAATGGCATACACTTTCCGGCTTTGATAGTAAGGTTAAATTATTCTGTATTGTTAAGTCATGTATAAGATATTGTTGTTGCAATTTTGTAGGTTCGGGACCGTATCCATGAAGCTGGTTATTATGTGGATGTTGACACAAGTGATAGAACCATCCAAAAGAAGGTAAGAATTCACTGTTGTCCTCTGCATTACATTTTTGGTTTCATTTTGTTTGTTATTTTATGAATTATTAGATGTCCATTGGTTTAGTGGTTCCATAATGGGAGCTGGCTCTCTCCCATCTCATAAACCCGGACAACTCTGGTGAAAACAGAATTGGATTCGAGGCTCTTTTATATTCTGTTTAACCATAATACCTTTTTGTCCAACAGATTGTTCATTGTTGCCTGATTGTGTTTGTCCTGCAGGTGCGAGAAGCTCAGATAGCGCAGTACAACTACATTTTAGTTGTTGGCGAGGAGGAAGTCAAGACTGGGCAGGTTCTGTTCTTTTCTTGTTCTCTAATTTATTTATGTTATATTTCGCGCTATTTCAACTTCTTATACAAGTTATTTGGTTGAGAAGTTAAATCTTTGATCCGTATTGTTCCAGGTGAGCTTACGAGTTAGAGACCATGGAGACGTCACGGTAATGACAATGGAAAATCTACTCCAGCACTTCAAGGCTCAAGTTGAAGCTTTCCATTAGAGATGGAATGGCAAGGGTGAAGCTGTGTCTACTGATGAATACAATCTTACATGTTTATGGATTCGATAAAAATTATATCTTGCACAAGCTTGATGTCAAAGATTGAAATTTAATTAAATTTTGGTGTTAGATTGTCCTTTGATGTGTACTTTAATGTGTACAATTTTCATTGAATGTCTCTCATTAAATATTTGAACTTATTAATACACATTTTAAGTAATTAAATCTTTAGTTACATTTGGATTTGGTGAATTGAACGGGGTTCTGGCTCATTTTGGCTTATTTAAATAATTAATTCTTTGTTTTATATATATTTTTTTATTTACATGGTATGCACAAACCGTCATATCAGCAAAAATATAGGACCCGCAGTTGTCATACTATCATTTAACAATCAAATAAACAGTTTAATTATGAAGTTGCAAGTACATTCAAATAAATTGTCACGCCATCACTTAACGGTCAAATTAACAGTTTTAATTATGAAGAAGCAAGTGCATCTAAATTTGAGAGTGTAAAATGTAATTTACTCAATATTATACTACCAGAAATGATAATTTTTCTGATGAATAGTAAAAAAAGACCTTTTAAGTTATTACGTAATACCACTTTACGTGTTAATCAATCCGTAACTTGACACGAATATGACACAACCTAAAAACGACTCATTGCCACGCAAAGTCCAAAATGGGCCAGCATACAGAGCCCAACTTAAGTGGCGCAACATTTTAAGCCCTCATATAGAATCGGGATCGGACAGGACTGGATTGGATTCAGTTCAACACAACCAATCCACTTTCCCAAACAGCGGAAAAAAGGAAAAGGAAAAAGTGGTAAAAGGTCAAAACACACGGTATTGCATAGCTTGATGTCCGTGCCGCTGCCCTTTCCATTTCCAAATCCTCCGTTTGGGAGAAACATATCTTCCAATTCCAAAAGGGCCAATCCCGTGACGCCCAATCGACTACATATACGGAAAAGCTCTGTGCAAGGTTCTAATTTTCATTTCAGGTGGCACGTGGACGGTGGGATAGGTAGTTGCTGACTGTCTCGACAGCACGTGTTCCTTGCATACCTATAAGAGTAGTGTGATGGATCCTTTTCCTCGGAATCATAGAGATCCCATGATCGTGACCATTTATCGTACATCGTGCGGTCAGTTTTTATTAGGTACTTTTTATATTTAATTTTAAAATTTGAAATGATTTTTGACCGCACGATGTACGATGAACGATCACGATCGCAGAATGATCATTTTCTGTGTGAAATGAAGCGAAGGGACAATCTCTACAATGCTTCGTTGCCATTTGTCTAATCGGTCACTGGAGGCCCTCAACCCAACGCGGACATGGGCAACTTACATGTAACGGACTCATTACCGTATTGAAGTTTTGATTCAATAATATATTGTCATGTGAAGAAAAACATGCACATGACAATTGATTATTGGATAAGGGATATTAAGTGACGATCAATCTGTTCCACATCAGTCCTCCTATTATATAAGCCCTTTACTAGTTTTTATTTTATTTTGTTATTTTGTTATTTTGTTATTTTTTACACACAGTATGATAATCAACTTCAAAGTCATCTAACCTATGGAGGGAGTTCGAACTATATGGGACCTCGAGTGCAATGGTGAATGTGTAAGTGTTCTCCATTAAGGATCTAAACCAATTAAATACAACTAACTACAATTAATACCATAATCATATATAGAATTATTCTATGAAAACAATCAGTAAAACTTACTTGAAGAATTCATCATTACAAGTTAGAGTCAGTTTTCTCCTCTTTGTAATCTTGTGTTCAATTCTCAATAGGACGAACTTTTCAGTATAAACGATAGCTAGTGAGAGGAGAGACCAAAACATACACATCTACAATAGTTGACAGTTTCCTCCTATTAAGGAAACTGTCATCCGCGATGTGAGTGATTTAAAACCACTCTTCAAGAGTTCTATTACCACTAAATTATAAACAATATTATTATTTAGGGGGGTGTATTCAATTGAGATTTTGAGGGATTTTAATTCTTTTAATGAATTTAGGGGTATTCAATCAGGATTTTAAGTGATTCTATGAAATTCGAGGTGTATTCGATTAAAATTTTAAGATAATTTATTAAAATCCTTAGAAATCCGGGTGTATTCAATTAACATTCCAGGTGTATTCAATTAGAAATTGATTTTAAAGCATTTGAGAAAGTTGAGGAATTAGAGGGAATTGGAGAGATTTTGTAGTTTATTTTAAGCATCCACAAATCTCATCTCTCCCCATGAGATTTTGAGGGAATTGAATCAAAATTTTATATCGAATCTCTACAAATCAATTAAACTCCATAAAAAATCCATAGATTTATAAATCCATTAAAGTCTCTCAAATTCTCAATTGAGCTATAAGTCACTTGCATAAGCTCTTTACTAATTAATCAGTCACTTGATGTACATTTTTAACGAGACAATATTTCAATAAACCCTAATTGACCCCCGGGGGGGGGGGGGGAGGGGGGATCAAACTCAAATGCAAAATGGCGGGTGTACTGTCATGACCAATAAGCAATATTTTCTTTGATGCACGAACTGATTAAATGATAAACCTATAATTTATATTTGTTGCCGATAATATAAACGCATATGTTTCGGTAAGGAGAGTGATCTTTTGCATTTCCTTCTTGACTGTCGAAAAAAAAAACTGATAAAAAAAAAATCAAAGAACATAATTAATTAAGAAGTGAAATATCACTCCCCTTTTATAACTCAAACAATTTCCAAAAAAATAATCACCTTTAAAGTCTGAGTATTATCTTTCCTTCCTTGTAACTTTTAAGTTAGGATGGAGGGTGACTTGAGGAATTTAGTGAGAGATATGCTAAAGAGACTTTATTACAAGTGGGACTTTTTATGTATTCATTGTCACCTCATGTTTTTTGCACAATATTTTATAATGGTGGCAAGAAAATTGACGTTAAACTATGAGATGACAAAGAAGATATGAAGAGACTCACTTTAAAAGAGTGCTCTTAACATTTCTCATTTGGTAATACTATGACTGCTTTTGTTGTTTTATTTATTGAAATAAGTCAAAACAGTTATCTCAGCTATACTGTCCAATTTTGTTTTCATCATAAATATGCATCCTCTTGCCGTTTGCAGTTGTCCTATTTTCTGCAAGCCTTTGACGCGTCCACAAACGAAGTAATTGAAAAAGTGCATTATTAAGGTACTAATATAGGATTATATATAAGAGAGCTCGCTAATGATACAATGTTAGAAATAATCAATCTTCATTCTATATATGATTAAGCCGACGACCAAATGAAATTAATTAAAAACTTCTGGTTATCGCTTAGTTAATAATTAGTGGTGATGAAAATGCTGTTGTTGTTGATGGGCATAAGCAGACATAGAAGTGCTGGTTTCACCGACGTTGTTTTGATCATCGGACGGCCTATATTCTTCGTTACGATCATGATCATCATTGTCACTAGTCTCCTCCTTGGCCACTTTCTGATCTGTCATTGCCGTAAAATCCACAGGTCCATGACCATGAGATAATAAAAACTGGGATTGATCATGCGGCTGAGGATGATGATCGTGATTCGTCGGCACGACCGACGGAAGCTTAGAGAGGAGGGCTTCAAGGCTGCTCATGGAGGGGGTTATGTTTTTCAATGGAGCCACTTGATTAGGGTTGAGATATTGGTGATGATCATACATGAAGTCATGAGTTGGAGGTGGTGCAAGAGGGTTTGTCCCATCTTGGAGATGCCATGCATGATGATGGTAATCTGGGGTGAGACCATATGTATAGCCATGATGATGATGAGGATCAGGCTTGAAGGGGAAGGGTGGAGATGATGGGTGTGGGAGAAGCACTCCAGGGATGCTTTCGATGTAGCCGAACTTCTTTCTTAGTAGAACTACATAGCTCAAGTCTTCAATCACCTGCAAGATTTACAAACATTCATTAGTATCTTGCAGCCATCAAAGATGTATAGTTAAAGTTTGTCCGACGTCGTTTCGAATCAAAAGACAAATATTCATAAGAATATTTTGCCGTCATCTCTGATGTACAATTACTTTAGTTTTTGAGAGAGGGAATATCGTTCCCTATCAAAAACAAACATTCAATAGTTCTTGAGAGAGAGCGAGAGAGAGTCTAGTCTCACCTTGTGAACAGCTCCTAACTGAATAACTCCTTCTCTAACTGCTATCAGGGCTATGGTCTGCAAGATATGTTTAACGAAAGAAAATCATGAAATTAGAACCAAATTTTCTGATTTTTTTGTTGGAATTTTTCTGGTCTGGGGTTTGATAATGCTTAATTAAGTACCTTTATGCCAGACTGGAACTGGGCTTCCCATGTTCTAGGGTGCTGAGGCAAAAAAAGTAAAATTTTAGACAATATATTATTGAAATAAAACGAGGGTCGAGGGTGTACATACATAATAATTGTGCCTGTAATTAGTTTATGCAGCATGAAATAACAAACTTAAGTGTATATAGAAGCATTGATAGATCAGGAGTAATTACACCAATAAGGTTAGTGTATATACCGTGTTTGCTGAGTTGTGCCATGTTGATAAGAAGTTGATTTCTTGATCATTTGGTTCTTTGTGTATCCACTTATGACTATGATCTACCGCCACTTTCCCTATCAACCTACATAACAACAATCAATAACTACATACCTATATAACAAAAATCAATAACTACATATAAATGTTCTTCCAGATTAATTAGTGGTTTTAGAGCTCAGTGATCAAGTACACTCAGAGAAAAACAAAGTTATAAGTAGTCCAACTGGTAATTAATTAACTAATTAATCAAACTTGATATATATGTTTCATCATAACTAGGTTAATTACCCTTCTCCGTAGTTGTAGATCTCATGGGACATCTTGAAGAAAAGCTCAGGTTGCAGGCCATTGTATTGTTGAAATTGATCACATGAGTTGCCATACATTGATGAAGGTCCTGCAGGGCACTGATCAGAACTGGAGTTGATCTCATGAGCTGCTGACGAGGCACCAAAGTTGCAGAATCCATCTTCCCAAACCAATATCCTGCATGTACACACACACACACACACACACACACACACATATATAGTTATCCACACACAAGTATTATATATATAATTGGATGCATACACAACCTAGCTATGAATCTATTTTATACTATGAAAACTGGATTAAACTAACTAAAACATTGATTAAATTAATATATATACCAGTTCCTTCTGTTTCCTCTTGACCTATCATAAGCTCCATGACCTTCCCATCTGTTATAAAACCAAAATTATTAATGAAAATATTAATTTCAATAGACTAACTTTGTGGGAACTGTACTAGAAGAAAAAGATGTACTAATTAAAAAAACCTTTTTTTCTGTAATTATTTTGGAAACTTTTTTCAATTTTTTGCTCTGCTTACTTGGGTGGTGGGTAGTTTCTAGGAAGGATCCTCCAGAAGACTGCATAAATCCACTGAGAGTTTTCATGAATGCACAAGCTTCTCAGGGTGTGTTGAAGCAGGTGAGTCACAGCTAAGGGGTTCAGATGTTCTTCCATATTTCTCTCAAATGTTTTCCTTAATTACCTTCTTCTCTTCTTCCTTTTTCTCTCCTCTTCCAATCTTTACCTATCCTCAAGAGAAGCAAAACCCCCACATCCTATCACCCTTTTTATAATATAATCTCTCTCTCTCTCTCTCTCTCTCTCTCTCTCTCTCTCTCTCTCTCTCTCTCTCAGTAGTGTGGAAGAAATTTTTCTTCATTACTTTTACCAAAACGTTTCCCTGAGGCCCCACCTTGTCTGTCTTCCCGGTTCCCAACAGTCTTGATTTCAATCCCTTGATTCAAATACTCTCCCATCTCATGAGTAGTATTGCTTATTACTTCGTTCCAATTATGATGAATTATCAGAGAAACGACCAAACCTTATTATTGTCATCAGACTACATCATGAGTGGTAGTATTTAGTAGTTCCTACAACCCCCTATGCATTATCATTCATCTGACTTCTGACACACTTATTGACTACGTATTACCACTCGATCATTTGCAGTCCCACGATGAATGAAGCTTTCTCAGAGCACTTTCAGTGTTGCTAGGCTCCCCTGGATTAGAGGCAACCAATCCCCTAAAATGAACAGTAATTATCTCTAGTAAACTGAATAGCCAAGACAATTTGTAATAAAATATTAATATTTTTATTTTATAAGATAATAAAAAATAATTTTATTTTCATTATAAAACAATTTATTGTATTTCTAATTAATTTTCTATAATTTATTGTATTTTTAATTAATTTATATTAGTATTTTATAATTTTTATTAGTAGCTGACTTCAGCATGACGTCAGCCTTGTCATATCCCTCAAGCGATGGGGCCGTGGATTTATGCCTGGTGGAGAGCCCGAGCTCGCTGGAGCCCAAGCTATTTGAATGTGCTAGAGCAATTGCTGGGGCATTGGGTCATTTAACAGCCAATCCCCAAGGAAATTGGGGCACGCTGGAAGTGCTCTTAATTATCCTCGTCCTTTGAAGAACAAAACCCTAATCATCCCTACTATTAAAGTTACCTTAAAGTTTTTTCAGATGTAGTTGTCATTTTCAACTTCTTCACTGAAAAAAAGGGTTCTATTTTCGAAATGTGAAGCTGAAGGAAGTTTGTGTTTTATCGTAGAATAAATTGGCAATATAACTAGTATGTAAATCAGCTTCTTATAAGCATATGCAATGATTCTCAGTTCTTGGATATGAGATTTACACTCTCAACAATGCCCTCAAGTGTGCAGTCATTTCAATCAAACACGTGAACACCACATATATGTATCAGGCGATATGAAAGCACATAGGTCGTTGAGCTCAATAGTGAGCTAACCTTTTTTTACTATTAAAAAAGTTGAGATTCTACAATTAATCAACAGTTGGGGAGTGATCCAAATCTTGATACGCACATGCAAAGTCTTTTAATTTTCCGATGTGAGACTCGCACACTCACTAGAAGCAAGTTTTGCCACAAACATAAATTTGTGACTTGGTTTCGTATGGTGTTGAGACATGCATGCTAGCTTGTAGCTAGTTTGCTATTCATATATCTTGCTGCTAGAGCCCGGTATAGATATTGCACAGTCATAACAGTGTGGGTGCAAGAGCTATTAGGGTTCGAGAAACGTTAGTCCATAATACACGTAGAGTTGCAGCTTGTAACAGTACCTTATGCTACTTCATAATGGCACTTTTCCAATTAAGTAGAGGGCCGGCCATTACTAAGCTTTACAGACAAGGTGGAAAAGTTGCAACCAGTTTAAGAAGAGTATTGGCCTGTTGTTGAGACAAACCATGTTACATAAAAATGTTGATGGTAACAATTTTCGCATTTTCAGTAATGTTGATGGTAACAATTTTCGCATTTTCAGTAATGTTGATGGTAACAATTTTCGTATTTTCAGTTTGATTACCGCTTTCAACATTTCAAGTTGAGAATTTTATAGTTTTTAAACTCTAGTAAACAATGTTAATTAAATTATAAAATCAAAATCGCTACATAACACTGAAATATTGCATGACTTATATTCACCGTGCTCACTGCATAATTGCAACAGTAGAGTGTACTTTCCTTTGTACCTCGATCAGAACAGCCCCAGTTAGTTAGAGAATTAGATTAAAAGAACAAGTGCAATGCAACGTTCAAGTGTTTGAGGCTTTGAGCTCTCTCTCTCTCTCTCTCTCTCTCTCTATCTGTCTCACTGTGTATTGTGTGAAGAACATGATGACCAAAAGGAGCTATCAGTGGTTTTATTTCCCCACCCTGACCCCAAGGAAAATTGACAGAAACATTACACTGTCCCTTTGACCGTCCTTTTCTTTTTACTAGAAACCGTCGTCTCATTAACACCGTGCAGTAAATGTCGTGTAATTTACTTACTTACAGCATATAACCAAACATTTGTCACCTTCATTGCTCAGCCAAACATGTGACAGTGACACACATTGCCATCTATATAATTTTCTCTGTGGATTCTTGTCACCAAGCCAACCCCCCATCTATGTAATGTCCTCCATGAGAGAGAGAGAGGTGTTATAATTCATAAATGAGTTCTGTGTTTTTGGGATCTTATAATGCATGAATTTACGAGTAAATTAATAATTTTGAAGACAAAGTCTGATGGTAGTGATGCAAGCAAAAGAAGTTTTTTTTGGGGTAACAATTGAATTAGCTTTGGATTTTATAGGTGGTAGTTATCGTTTATCGTCTACACAATATGTTGTTGTTTTGTTCAATTTTTGAATAGCTCTCTTCCAAAAATTGATATTGGGGGGAGAAGAGGTGATATGGAAGCAAAGGATGGCACAATAAGATAGAGTGAGTGAGAGTCCTCATGGTCAAAGATAAATTGCCCCATCCCTTTCTCCCATTTTAAGAAGTGGGAATCCCTGCTCTTCCCATCCTTTCCACACCTCCCATTTGATATATATTTAATATTTTTGTTACATACAAATATTTCTTCTTTAGATAGGATATATGTTTATTAAAAGATAGATTGCCGATATAAGATATATATATATATATATATATATATATATATATATATTGATAAAACATTGATAACATAAGTAGAAAGCATATGATAACAACGTATCAAAGAAAATATCCACATTATCAATACAAAATCCGTTGTTTGTACACAAATATTGTTGTAAACATTCCTAGTTTAGGTGTGATTGTATAAATCCTAGATTAGATTTCATTCTAGTTATCATTTCCTGTTGTATCTTGTATTCCTTGGGGAAGAAGGAATATCTCCTCTCCTCTTTTACTATAAATAAAGGCACAGTGTAGGAGGGATAACAACACACACATATTCCCCTGCAATTCTACAAACACAGCTCTCTCTACACTCTTTGCCGCCGACCCCCTTTAACCTTGTCAGATAAAATAGACCACAACACGTTATCAGCAAGCTCCTACCGCTGTGCTTAGGAATCTGACGTTGAAGAATTTTTCTGCATCAAACCAGTTCATCTATATCATCACGCAATAAGGTTCTTTCAAAACAACGGTTTTTAACTCGATATTTTGTAGCCCTGATAGCATGAACATTCACCATGATGCATGACCCAACTTTACGTTTTACGAATTTTAGATTCTACATAAATTGTGTATGCCTCATAATCATAATTGTTGAATTATGTGAATTTAATATTTGCTATGAATTGCATCAAATATATTTGTACATGCATTGAAAATATTGTATATGACTTGCATCAAATTGAATTCAATTAACATATTATTATTTTTTGAATTTGCATATAATTGAGTTATATTTGAATTGAAAAAAATTGGAATCGGGAAATCTAGGGTTCTTCGAACCTGTGCACTTGCACCATGCAAAACAGCAAGCCACCAGGACAGCAGCCTGCGATGGCCTAGCCCATTCCCTCGCCAGGCCTACAGCCTGCATCGAGTCCCTAAGTCGGAGCCGTAGGCTCTAGGTTGAAACCCAACAAGCCTCGACGCCAACTACGGCGTTCCCCATCATCGCAAGATGGCCTGCAGCCCATCCTCACACCTCGGGTCACCATGTTTGACTGCCTAAAGCTCGTCCTCAACATCAATTGACTGAGATTCGATTGAATCTCATCGGTTTTTTATGACAAACCCGATTCAAAATTTTAGGGTTTTCACAACGAATGTCCAGATTTTTTTTTTCAAATCTCTGTTCTTATTTTGAGGTTTTTGGCAACCCACGGACTCACACTGAGCATCCTTGTCCCAACGTCGACCGCCTGATGCTGCGCCGCAAACCAAAACCTAGTTTTCTTTCCCAGTGAACACACCCACCCAGCTACAGCTGGGATGTTTTTGGACTCTACCCGAGCCCTCTTGGGCTCTGATTCTCGGCCTGCATTGCACAGCGCCCAATGGGCTTGATGTTGCGTTTGACCTGCTTAGCCCGTATAAAAAAAATATTTTACAAACCTTTGGGCTTGTCTGCAGCAACCCAACCCTCTGCCTTGTTCTCCCCGTAGGCCTGCAGCCTACACCCAAGACCACTAGCCCAATTTTTGGGCCTAGATAGTACGAACCATTTTTTTAAACCACCTCGTGGACTTATTTTTTCTTTTGGGCCCCAAATGTTATTCGCCTAATTTTTTTTAGGCCCAATGGGTTTTATATTTTTTCACCCACACTTTAATTTGGCCCGAAATCCAAATAAATAAATTCAATTATATTTGTACACCTAAAAGTTATATTTTTGCATTTTCTTGTTGCATTTTTGCTTGCATATATATTTGTGTTTGCCTGCATGAATCTATGAACCTGAAGTTCATAATTATTTTGAAACCTGAAGTTTCTTATAAATATGCCTTGTTTGAAAACCTGAAGTTTTCACTTAAAAACATCACCCATGAAAACCTGAAGTTTTTCATGCAAAAATTAAACCAATACATGTCTATTAGAACCTGTATGTTCTACTCCTATGTGAATGGATTGATTTTTCTCCATTACACTAACCATATCTTGTCCATCTATTTTGTGATAGGAACATGTCGAATTTGAACAAACTCGACTTTATCGCTTTAGAGGTCTCTTGAAAGAACTACCTCAAGTGGGTTCAAGATGTGAAGCTTCACCTCACTGCAAAGAACTTGTGTCCTGCCATTGAAGAAGAAACATATGAACCTATTGGCGAAGCTGACAAAGCCACTGCTATGGTATTCATTCGAAGACATATCCATGACGTTTTGCAAACTGAGTATCTTGCTGAGGAGGATTCACGTGCATTATGGGTTGCTTTGGCTGATCGTTTTGATCACCAAAATGACATATTCTTGCTTGAAGCAAGACACGACTGGCAGCACTTACGCTTCCCAGACTTTAAGTCTGTGAATGAATATAATTCTGAAGTTTGTCGAATCCGATCACTTCTCAAGTTTTGCAATGAAACTTTGACCGAAGAGGATCTCTTGGAAAAGACCTATTCGACCTTATATGCTTCTAATATTATCCTGCAACAACAATATAGAGCTCAGAAGTTCACTAAGTTCTCAGATTTGATCTCTGTTTTACTTTTCGCTGAAAAACAGAACCAGCTGTTGATGAAGAATCATCAAGCTAGACCTACTGGGGCAACTGCTGTGCCTGAAGCATACTATAACACTAACCAACGCCCAAAACGCCAAAAGCGGCGTGGTAGGGGAGGAAACAAAGCCTCGAAGCGCTCAAACCTCGCTCATAAGGCCCCAAACTTCAAGAATAAAGGCAAAGCACCTGAAACCATGGATGCAGATATATGTTATCGTTGTGGTTCAAAGGACCATTGGTCCTGTGTTTGCCGCGCTCCCAAAAAGGTTGTAGATGAATATCATTCTCGTCGTAAGAAGTTTGAATCAAACTTCATGCAAGTGGATGATTCAGAGACTACCAAGATGGAGGTTTTTGACTTTCAAGAGGATACCACCCCTATGGAAGATTAGGATCTTAGACATAGACTTATTTTTTAGTTGAAATAAGACAATTGGGGCCGAATTCCACTAAGTGGCCGAACCCCTCCTTTGTTTTTGGTTGATTTTGAACAATTTTCCTTTATGTTTGGATTATTGATTGGTGATTTGTTTTTTGGATATTAAGTTTTAATTAATTACCATCCTTGAATAAATGAAATTACTTTGAATTGATATTTGTTTTAAGAACTTTTATGCATGTGACCGATTCAAATTAATTTTTCATTCTAGGTATGACTAGTGGGAAAGTTAGTTGTCTGGCAGATAGTGCAACCACGCACACCGTTTTGCGTGAACGTATCTATTTCACTAACTTCATACCTAAGAATGCACTTCTGACAACCCTCTCAGGCCCATCCAACCTGATCGAAGGATATGGTAAGGCACGTATAATGTTGTCAAATGGTACAATCTTGACCATTGATGAGGCACTTTATTCTCCATGTTCCGGAAGAACGTTACTAAGTTTCAAGGATATTAGAGATAATAATTACCACGCTGAAACCTACGTAGAAAACGAAGTTGAATTTCTGTGCATAACTTCCTACGAATATAGCCAGAAGCGTATTCTAGAGAAGATGGAGCGTACCCCGAGTGGTCTGTATACTACGACCATACGCCCTATAGAATACCACTATGTGGCCGGCCCTACTACTGGGACCACACACGAAATTACACTTTGGCATGACCGTTTGGGACATCCTGGACGAATAGCGATGCGCCGTATCCTCAAATCATCACACGGGCATCCACTAACCCGAAGTTTAGGTTTAATCCACGGAATCACATGTCAAACATGTTCTATGGGAAAGCTTATTACTAAGCCTTCTTGAATCCTCCCATTTTTCTACAACAGATTCAGGGGGACATTTGTGGACCGATTCACCCTCCCTGCGAACCATTTAGATATTTTATGGTTTTGGTTGACGCTTCCACAAGTTGGTCACATGTGTGCTTGTTGTCCACAAGGAACGCTGCATTCTCCAAACTGTTGGCTCAGGTTATCAAGCTCAGAGCTCACCACCCTGATTATCCGATCAAATCTATTCGATTGGATAATGCTGGAGAATTCACATCTAAAACTTTTGATGACTACTACATGTCGGTTGGGGTTGAAGTTAAACATTCAGTACCCCATGTTCACACCCAGAACGGCTTGGCAGAGGCTTTCATTAAGCGCTTACAAATGATTGCTTGATCGTTGGTCATACGTACCAAGCTCCCAATCGCTGCTTGGGGCCATGCAATATTGCACGCAGCAAAGTTGGTCCACCTGAGGCCTGTTGCGACACAACCATTTAGTGCCCTTCAGTTGGTTACTGGATACGAACCCGACATATCGCATCTGTGCATTTTTGGTTGTGCGATATATGTGTTGATCTCACTGCCCTTACGTACAAAAATGGGGCCTCAAGGAAGGATGAGAATCTATGTCGGATATGATTCTCCTTCGATTATTCGTTACTTAGAACCTTTGACAGGTGATCTGTTTACCACTCATTTTACGGATTGTCACTTCTATGAGACAATCTTCCCGTCGTTAGGGGGAGATAAGAACGTCAACGTTCCTGATGAACGACGCGAATTATCGTGGACGACTCCCACTTTGTCTCATTTAGATTGCCGCATTGCTCAGTCTGAAATTGAAGTGCAGCGCATATTAGATTTCCAGAGCATAGCTCAGAGCATGCCAGATGCTTTCACCGATCTAGCGCGCGTGACAAGTTCATATATTCCAGCTGTAAATATGCCTGCAAAGATGGATGTACCAAATGTACAACGGACTACGCTCCTGGAAGCCCGGGACGCCAATCTTGGTGATCTACATACATTAGCGGCTAGCCAATCATCTGCCCCTACACAAAATCGTGGCAGACCCCTTGGTTCAAAGGATTCACACCCCCGGAAGAGGAAATTTATGGCACAAGGTCCTGAAGAACCTACCGTGAATCCGACTATCGCTCACTCATTCTATCCAACTCATGAGGAAATTCTAGATTACGGAAGTGTCCTTGAAGAGACGAATCCTCCTCATGAGAATCGTGAGATTTCAGTCTATTATGCTAGCTTAAATGATGTGTGGTGTAGAAATGAGATGATTGTCGATGATGCATTAGCATTTGCAGTAGCTACTGAGATCATGTTGAGCGATGACATTGAACATCGTTCCATTGATGAATGTCGACGTAGAACTGATTGGTCAAACTAGAAACAAGCAATCTAAGTCAAACAAGATTCGCTTGCGAAACGTAAGGTGTTTGGACCTGTAGCTCCTACTCCTCCACATGTGAAGCTCGTTGGCTACAAGTGGGTTTTCGTTCAGAAACGTAATGAGAAGAACGAGATTGTGCGTTACAAAGCTCGTCTTGTTGCAAAAGGCTTCTTACAACACCCCGGGATTGACTATGACGAAACTTATTCACCCGTTATGGATGTGATTACTTTTCGCTACCTTATCAGTTTGGTAGTTTCTGAAAAACTAAGTATGCAACTGATGGACGTAGTAATCGCGTATCTTTATAGGGATCTTGATACGGAATTTTACATGAAAGTTCCCGAAGGACTTACGTTAACTGGTTCAAATATTTCCAAACCCCGGAACATGCTCTCAATTTGGCTGAGGCGTTCACTCTACGGTTTGAAACAATCTGGAAGAATGTGGTATAACCGTCTGAGTGAGTATTTGACTAGTCAGGGATATGTGAACAACGAAATATGCCTCTGTGTGTTCATAAAGAAGTCACATTCCGGATTTACGATTGTTGCAGTATATGTCAATGACATGAACCTCATCGGAACTCTTGAAAAGCTCGCGAGAACTGCTGCGCACTTGAAGTCGGAATTTGAGATGAAAGATCTATGTAAAACTCGAAATTGTCTCGATTTCGAGATAGAGCATTGTTTGGATAAAATCCTAGTACATCAATCGAACTACACCCAGAAGGTGTTGCGCCGATTTAATGAGGATAAAGCGAAGCCTTCGAGTACTTCTATGGTCGTTCGTTCGCTTGATGCAAAACGAGATCCCTTCCGTCCGAATGAGGATGATGAAGAGATTTTGGAGCTTGAAGTTCCTTATCTAAGTGTAATAGGCGCTTTATTGTACTTAGCTCAATGCACTAGACCCGACATCTCCTTTGATGTTAATCTTTTGGCAAGATACAGTAATGCACCCACACGCAGACACTGGACTGGCGTGAAAGACATTTTCCGTTACCTTAAGGGTACTACAGATTTAGGCTTGTTCTATCCCTGCAAATCCTCGAATGATGCTGCATCTTATGCTCATCAAGTTAATTCTCGCCTTGTTGGTTATGCCGACGTATGATACTTGTCTGATCCGCACAAGGCGCGTTCTCAAACGGGTTATGTCTTTACCGTTTGAGGCATCGCAATCTCTTGGAGGTCAACTTAACAGAACTTAGTTGCCACTTCGTCTAACCATGCTGAAATTTTTGCTTTACATGAAGCAACTCGGGAATGCTTTTGGTTGAGATCAGTAGTGGGCCATATTCAAAGCTCTTGCGATCTTTATCTTACTGTTGATGTCCCGACGACGATTTTTGAAGACAACACAACATGCATCGAATAGCTCAATAAGGGTTTCATCAAAGGAGACAACATCAAGCACATTGCGCCGAAGTTCTTCTTTTCACATCAACAACAAAAGCATCATAAGATTGAAGTCACGCAAATCCGTTCACAAGACAATCTGGCCGACCTCTTCACCAAATCACTGCCGAAGATGAAGTTTCAGAAGCTTGTTCATGGAATTGCTACCTAACTAGGTTTTAACGAGGCACCTACCTTGGGTTGGTCATATCCCTGATGACGTCCTGTAGACATTTCTTTTGACTTTTGCATTTCTCATGCATTTTTCCTTAAACTATGGATTTTGTCCCTACTCGGGTTTTTGCCATAGCCTTAGGGTTTTTTAGTGAGACTTACTTACTTATGCAAGTTCCTACCTTATTGAGAATAAGCGTTGTTCCTTGGAATCAGTGCCAACGAGTCGACTTCCTCAACTTCTGCATGACGCTGAATCTACCTTGAGTATTTACACACTCAAGGGGGAGTGTTGTAAACATTCCTAGTTTAGTTATGATTGTGTAAATCCTATATTAGATTTGATTCTAATTATCCTTTCCTATTGTATCTTATATTCCTTGGGGAAGAAGGAATATCTCCTCTCCTCTTTTACTATAAATAAAGGCACAATGTGAGGGATAACAATACACACATATTCCCGTACAATTCTACAAACACATCTCTCTCTGCACTCTTGGCCGCCGACCCCCTTTAACCTTGTTAGATAAAATAGACCACAACAAATATATATTTATATATAAATGTGTAGCATTTGTTAATTTGTAAAGTATCCACAGTATCTCAGGAATGCATACTCTAAAGCATGCATATGATCTTCTCCCACAACACAACTTTAGTATATAATTAAATTGATTATTTTATGTGAATGTTTGATATTGTATTTTATGTTAGAGATGATGGGTTATTGCATTGGATAGATTGACTATTTTGTCTTAAAATAGCAGAAACATTAACTAAGGCTTAGTTATTTGGTTTTGCTGAAATGATTATGTAGGTTATTTAGGTTCCATGTGAATTGTTGGAGAGATTTTTTTAGTATGTTTGAAATATGAGGCTTTATGTGATATGTTATGATACAAGTGAAGAGAAGTTTTTATATATTTCAAGTGTCTCTTTTCTTATATAATGATTAATGATCATGATCCGAATACACTGAAAAATCTTTCAAATTATTGATGTCCAAAAATCTAATGTGTTTCTTGGAGTGAAGAATTGTCTTATCATTTAACCAAATGATTTGTTGTCACATTGATTATAAAATGGAATCCACATTCCCAAATACATGTGTCACAATACGGTGGTTTTTCTTTCAAGAGAAAATTATGATAGTGTTGATAAAATAAAAATAGAAATGCTAAAGAGATTCTCTTAAAGTGAGATCCTTTACAAATTATCTGTGATCTCATAATTTAAAATTAATCTTATGCCCTTTTTATGAAATAGTATGCTAAAAATATAAGATGTCAAATAATTTATAGAGTTACCGACGTGAGAGAAATTAGGTGAATCAATCTACGCTAGGACATAACTTGCAACTTGCTCAGAGCAATTAGAAGGAGCCACGCTCCCAACAGTAACTGTGTCTATAAAATACGAACTTAAGAAAACTCGAACAATTATTTCTATAGTTATAATTTTACTTCATTTTACTGAAAGTTTGGAATTCCTAACCAAAGTCTCTTCATGTCAAAAAACATTCCGAACTGAACTAAACAGTTAGTTTTATTTCTTTATTTATTCTGTTTTTATTTTTTGAAGGCTTGGTTGATCTCTAGATTGCAAGGTTTCTTTGTGTTTTGTGCACAACCAATCAACATAAACGAAACTATTTCTTTCATTAAGTTAATGCATTCGTAGTACTGTAGGGTGATTAAAATGTGGGAAAGAAGATGCCATAAAATGCAACAGGAAAGAAAGTGTCCAGAACAAGATTTTTTAGTATGCTTAGAATACTGTCCTGTATATTAAATATCATAATACAAGTGATTGAATATTTAAAAAAAAAATTCCAACTTATATTATATATGATACTTAATGCACCGGATATGATTTCTGCACACTGAAAAGTTTTTCGTCCAAAACTAGATTTTTCATAGTGTGACAGGAGTTGGTCAAATGAATCGAACTAGCAATTTTTTCCCTCAAACATAGAAAAACTGCAAGGCATCACGTGAAGGCACAACTAGTCACAATTTTTGAGCAGGAAAGCTTTTGTGTACACATCCAATAACGAAAAGTAAAAGGGAGAAGATTAAAGAAGGATATCCCTTTTCTGTAAATTGAGTCTATCCTATGTCTTTCAAAGACAAAATACTCTTGGCTCCCACGCGCCCCCCCCCACCACACACCCAACTTTTGTACATCATGAATGTGGCAAAAAGCCGTCCACAATATGGTACCCAAAAGTGCCTGTAACTCAAACCTGCAAATCAAAAAATGGAAGATGCCCCTTCGTCCAATCACAAGGACATGAGATACTTGAGGGAAATTTTGAAAAGTAGTTAATAGTTAGACATGATAAAAGGAGGGTTCATTTGGAATTTGAATTTATAATGGTTGAGAGCGTTTTTTGTGAAATATTTTTGGAACCAATATTTAATAAAAATGCAAGTGAATCTTGAACCGTCCTTAAAGTGCTCACATAGCTAGTGATTCTTGCAGCAAGAAACACTTTAAGTTCTTTTAAAACCCAGATACATTTTCTCTAAAAACGCTTTCAGTTTTTTTAAAAACACTCCTAACGAGCCCTTAGACTTTAAAACTACTATTCGAGGGAAGTTGTAGCATTGCTTGAGCGGCCTTGAGATAGCACTCGTGGATAAATTTGTAGTCACTTTGATTAAACTTTGTCGCCCACTCAAACCAAAAACCAGGCTACTAAACTCGCATATATTAGCCCACTATCCCCAAATCCCTAGTGAAAAAAATTAGGTTGCCCATCTCACTAAAGATTTCTGAGGCTGCCCTTGGTTGAGAGGGATTGCTTGAGCGGCCTTGAGAAGGCTAAGGTTTTAGTGTGCTAGTAAAACGGTTAGTTTCCAGATTTTCTAATGTTAATTAGACATGCATTCTTTTTAGGGTTTTTATCACAAAT
Source organism: Heteromeles arbutifolia (assembly GCA_024362995.1). Taxonomy (NCBI): domain Eukaryota; kingdom Viridiplantae; phylum Streptophyta; class Magnoliopsida; order Rosales; family Rosaceae; genus Heteromeles; species Heteromeles arbutifolia. The sequence goes on from JANCRC010000006.1 coordinate 32,262,915, forward strand.
GGTCCCTGACATTGATCAAACACATCATTTTGGTCCCTAACATTGAAAATCAATAGAAATTGTCTCTGAGATTGATCAAACACATTACAAAAGGTCATTCCGTTAAAAACTCTTTGGGCAATTTTCAAAGCTTCGTAACTCAATCGTTTCTTAACCAAATTTGACCCATAATATATCAAAATGAAGATAGGAAAGTGTAGAACAAGATTATACCTATTTTGAAGCCCAATGGTTTCTAGAGATAGCTGGAAAATAGCCTCAAATGTGATTGGTCCGTGGAAAAATTGAAAAACTCACCGGAAACTGGGTAAACTTTAAACATTCATAACTTCTTCAATAATCAAGGAAATCGATTGATTCAAAAATGAAAATCATACTTCTCAACGAGACGAAGAGAATGGCATCTTTTTTTATGGCTAAATCGCCGTAGTTTGGCCGGAAAACGGCTCGAAATTGGCTAACTCGAAAATGGTTATCCAATTTAGAGCCGTTTTCCAGCCAAACTACGCGATTTAGCCATCAAGAAAGATACCATTCTCTTCGTCTCGTCGAGAAGTATGATTTTCATTCTTGAATCATTTGATTTCGTTGATTATTGAAAAAGTTATGAACGTTTAAAGTTTACCCAGTTTCCGGCTAGTTTTCCAGTTTTTCCGCGGACCGGTCACATTTGAGGCTATTTTCCGGTCATCTCCGGCAACCATTGGGCTTCCAAATGGTATAATCTTGTTCTACACTTTCCTATCTTCATTTTGATATATTATGGGTCGAATTTGGTTAAGAAATGATTGAGTTACAAAACTTTGAAAATTGTCCAAAAAGTTTTTAACGGAATGACCATTTGTGATGTGTTTGATCAATCTCAGGGACCATTTCTATTGATTTTCAATGTCAGAGACCAAAATGATGTGTTTGATCAATGTCAATGACCATTTGTGAAAAAAAACCCTTCTTTTTATGTTTCATTGCGCCTTGCAAACTGAAGGAAAAAATATACAAGGGAAGAAAACGAAAAATTAAAACATGGAAGTATATATAGGATTAGGATTACACACATTTTTGTGAGGCACACTTCATAATGTATTTCAACAATCCAACTGTTTATCTTTTATGTTTTACCTCATAGATCATGTCTACCCAAAATCTTCCAAATTAGAAAACATGTGATTGTTGGATTAAATTTAGTTTTTCTTTTGTAAAACCATATTCATTTATTTTCTTGACTAAAAATAAATGTCCTAATGATTTTGGATTTGTCTAATTTTTTGCATGGATGATCTATAAATGATTAATTGAAATATAGAGTTCATATCCTTAAAAAAAGTTACTGAATGAGGACTACAAATTGTGTGGTAGAAACGTGTGTACCTGAATTTTAACTCATATATATACATATTTATTTTTTAAAAGTATTATTATTAAGGGGAGGAAGGAGGTTTTGAAAGTATTACAATAGTTTAAGGGAGTGAAGAGTTTCGAGCCATAATGTATGAATAAAAATCCAACACTATATTCACTAAGGGGTGTGTGGATACTTCTCACATCTAATTTTCAGTCATCGGAACAGATAGATTGAATAAGATCAAATGATATAAATTAACAAAATATATGTTAAAAGTAAAAAGAGATATGTGAATAGCATAACTCATCCACTAAAGTATTGGACTACATGAACAGCTGGGAGTTGCTGTAAGTCATATATACTGTATATGATCATTGTTGGTGCTGTGAAAGTCAGAGAAAGATACCCATTGTTTGCTTTTGTACTTGAAAGAATGGAAAATGATTTATCATCTTCATATCATCCATCGGCATCATGAATAAAGTGGACTCGGGACAACCAAGACACAACTAGTATATTTCTATTGGTCCACTTATAAGCTGTAATAAAATGTGTGATATTATTTGTGAGGAAAATTAATAAAAATAGTTTAAAAATTTTGAGTTTTAACGATAAAGATAAAATAAAGGGTAAAGTGAATAGCACCAACGTTGACTTTTTAGTGTAAAAATATATTTTTTCGTTAAAATGAACAGTATATGAAATTTTTCGTTAAAATTCCCTTATTTTGGACATCTTAAAAGGCCTAGTTGATTAGTTTTATTATTTAATAGTTAAGAGGCGGTTTGATAATTATTTTATTTTTATCTTTCATTTATCGGCGCTAATTATTTAAACCTAGGAATGAACCTGAGTTTGGAAACCAAAACAGAGCTTAAGTTGAAGATGACGTGAATATATATGCTTTAATTGATGGAAACATGCATATGAAGAATGTTTTGAATTAGATTGACAATAAGATTATGCTAATTAATCACAGATTAAAGTTAAGTGAGATACATGATTGCACTCAATTGAGTTACCCAGTAGAGCTTCAGTTGGAGATTACATAAATAGAAGTATGCTTTAATTGATGGAAACATGCATGCAGAATGTTCTGGATTAGGTTGACTGCTAATCCTTGATTAAGGATAAGTGAGATAGTTATGGATGGCCATGATTGCACTCAATTGAGTGGGGTTGAAGGATGATGTGAGCTTCTTTGGCTAACAGAAGACTGAAAGGGACTAACAATCATAGAGAGATGGAATAGCTCAGGGCATCTAAATCTCTGCAGTTGAGGACAACGTGACTGAGAATTGTGGCGTTACATGGAGAGAGAGAGAGAGGGGGATGGGGACTCGATGATCAAATCACACAGAAAGTGCCCCTCGTCATTCAGTTCACCAAGGACCCTAGTTCCCTCTCTTTCTTCATCTTCTAGACTGCTATCGTGATTTATGTTCTTAGTATTATTATTGACTTATTGAATCTCTCTGACTCTTTACAGCTGGCATGACACACATGATAGCATTGCCATAGTGAAGTGAGATGCTCCTTGTTCTCTACTTTCACAAAGCAAAACATAAATAATATAGTTTCTGGTGCGCGTTATGCAGTTCTAGAGGACAAAGATTTGGGTAGTGCAGTCTAATCAGTTAGATTTTCCTACATGCATGTCCACAAAGCAACGGGCTTCATTATACATGTGAGCATCGATCATTTTCACGTAGGTACAACGTTTAAAACACATGATCTCATTTTTTGTGAGAATATTTAGATTAATACTATGATTTGCATTTCGAACAGGCATGAATACAACATATGAATACAACATCTCTAGGATAACTTCCGTCATGAAAGTTATTTGGCGTTTTATACGATATCCACGATTCTTCTCAATTTGTAATTCAATACACAAATACATTTCGACCTTCACTAAATGATAGTTTAGTCCAATTAAGTTTCTAAAAATTTGATCTAACTGCAAGTTAATTGAAATATTTTGAATGTTTTTGTATGGAAATCCAGTGATATGCCACTATCAAAGTCTCTTAGTAAGGGTCCCTCGTCTCTCTCTCTCTCTCTCTCTCTGAAGCATTTTTTTTTTCTTTATTTGCATCAGTCAGTGAAGGAAAGAGAAGGAACGTATTTTGTACTAGCAGCCAATGGCTTGCACTGACTTGTCCTTCTCCGTCCCTCTGCTTTCGGGTGGTACATCAACCCTCTTCTTCTAATTCTACTCAATACTGATGTAGCACGTAGCGAACATGAAAGATCCTCTTGTGGATTCTTACTATTGAGAATGATCAAGAATTATTGCACAGGGTTTATCTTCAATCTATTGCATTATTAGGGTTAGAAAATTGTTGAAGATTTAAAATTTTGTAATTGGGTTTAAAACATGAATGATATAATAAATGCATTTTTGTCATGTACTTTTTGTTTAGTTTGGCTATTGAACATACGTTCCGTTATTATTAAACGGACTATCAATATGTTATCAATAATAAGTTGATATCATTGTAAATAACAAAATGTATTAACTTCTTGTTGATACATTGTCCACAATATCATAGTATGTTGAGTTTTATTAAAAACCGGGAGTCTTATTTTTATTATTTATTTGTTAAAAATTGATTTTGCGGTGAAGGTGGATTGAATAAAAGAGAGTATGTCTTTACCAAGTTTGGCCATATTTGAGCACTACCCAAATGTGCTCTTCCCATTTAATTATCCTGTCTATTTTCTTTTCCAATTCTCAGCAGACAAGAACCACATCAAAGAATTACTGAATGTTTGGCAATCTTGTATTAAACTGATATAAATTCCAGCTAGGTGGAAAGTAATAATAAGCTTGAGAAGTCCTAAGGAGAGTGCCCGGCCTACCTTGCTTATGGAAACAGTACTACAATAACAACTTTATTTAGTTTGTGGGATTTTATGGATTAGAGTCAAATTGAAGCATTAGTTCATGTAGCTTTTCTTCCCCAAAGTTACGCTCCCTCCAATTATTTCAAGTAAGCATTGACATCACCCTCCCATCATTGCCAAATGGCTACATCACCCACCTAAGAGTGGAAATCCAATATATATGGAGATGCACGCACATACATACACACATGCATATACGCAACATGAATAACAGTTAGAAGGGGTTTTTTTTTTCATAGTGTGGAGTAGTTTAGTGTCGTAACCAGTAATTTACAATGACGGAGTGATAAAAAGAACCCCAGCTATAGCCCTCAAGAAAATCAAACGCACTTAGAGAATATATATGAGCCAAAAGCCCAATTTTTAAGATTTGCTTTGTAAAATTAACACTGGTAATCTATCAATCAATAGAAAAGAACCCTAGAAATAATTGAATATCAGAGTGCGCGATGGACAAGACTAACAAAATAAGAATATTATTAAACAAACAAGAATGCCGAAATGGCTACAAAACTCCAAGAGTCTACATTGTGAATGACTTAATTTCTCTGAATAACAAAATCTCTATTTATAATAAACTAACCCTAGTCCCTAATAAGTAAGGAAACAAAAACCTAATTCTAATGGGCTAAGCCCAAATCTAAACACTAAATAAATAACTATTTTCCAACACCCTCCGTCAAACTCATGGCGGTACACGTCATGAGTTTGCCAACAAGCAGATGCGGATGCAAGCTCCGTTAGGCAGACACGACAAGGCAATCTTTGTTAGGCGGACACGACAAGGCAAGCTCCGTTAGGCGGACAAGACAAGACAGGCTCCGTTAGGCGGACAAGACAAGACAGGCTCCGTTAGGCAGACAAGACAAGACAGGCGTAAGATGGTGGTGGATTCGTCTGATCACAATGCCGGTGATCAGATCGTTGCGGGTGGTGGAACAGGAACAAACGTAGCGGTGGGCGACAGCAGGGGCAGCGACTGGTGGCTTGGTGCGACTCCATCTCCAAACTTCAACTTATTCTTTTTTCTTTTTTTTTAAACGACAAACAAAGGTTAACCCAAACCAAAAAAAACAAAAAAGTTTCACGGAACGAAACTGGACAAAACAAACAACGAGATAGACAAATTGATACGAACAAAACAGAAACAGATTAAATCCCGAATGATCAAACCTGCTCTGATATCAAGTTGAATATCAGAGTGTGCGACGGACAAGACTAACAAAATAAGAATATTATTAAACAAACAAGAATGCCGAAACAGCTACAAAACTCCAAGAGGCTACATTGTGAATGACTTAATTTCTCTGAATAACAAAGTTCTCTATTTATAATAAACTAACCATAGTCCCTAATAAGTAAGGAAACGAAAACCTAATTCTAATGGGCTAAGCCCAAATCTAAACACTAAATAAATAACTATTTTCCAACAAAAACCTCAGTACATCTAAGATGAGATAAGTATCGATAATTGTGGTTTATTGATACAACCAAGTACAATGCTCGAATAAAATTTACATTCATAATCTATCAATCTTGAGGGATTGCTGGGGTCATGTGCATCTAATGATCTCATTTTACCTTAAGTCATTGGGGTTCGTCTAGTGGTGAGGGTGCGTAGAGGGATGAGTAAGAGTAGTTAGGTACAGAGTTCGAGACCCTCCAACGTAACAAAAAAATGACCTCATGTTATCTCCGTCACTATAATTGTAGAATATGAGTAGCACAATATAGATGGTCGACTTGCCATTTACACCGTGCAAACTCGCAAGATTTATCTCACGTGGTATAATAAAGTATATTAAGGCTAATAAAGTATATTAAGGCCTCATTTGATAAGTAGGATTGGATTGAAATGGATAAATCAAATTGAAGGTAGAAGTAAATGATTCTTCATTTAGAGATGATTAGAAGAAGATTATGCATGAATAAAACATATTCCTTCGATCTTCTAGAAAAGATTAAAATGGATAAATTTCCTTTATGGGCAATCCATCTTCTATCCTTTAGTTGGTGTCAATTTTTCTATTTCTCCCCTCAACAAGCCTTGAGATTAGGGAGTTTTCAATTCCAATCCAAACCCTAAGTACCAAATAAGTCCCAGTGTGCTAATTTTGGAGCATGGCCAATTTTCATTAGATCACTTCAGAGACTACCAGGACTAAATTGTAGAAGTGTCCGATGATGCCCAAAATTGGTCAATATTTATCCTATCCTATGATAAACCACATGTCTAGCTATAGGTTTTAGGTTTAGCACGTATATGCTGGCATGCTGCTTGATACCTATGGCCTATGGGCTTGGAATTACAAAATTTATTCCCTCGGACTTTATAGATGACTTTCTTAGTATCAGAAATAGCATAGGTATGGGCTTAGGAAATAAGAAGCTAAAAGAAGTTCGTGGACTTGACTCATATGCCAATCTGAGTTGAACGGGCTAGTTTTAAAAGACCTCAAATGGTAAATAATAGGATTGAATTCTGGCAAAGTATTTGCAATATTGGATATTTGGTTTACAGAAATGATTATTTTTCAGTAACGACGACATATTTGATTATATAACGACATATTGATTTTATATACATGAACTATGATGACATAACGACAATACAATGATGATATAATGAAGATTGATTATTTCTGCAACAAATGTCAAGATACGTTTATTGTGGCTAATTGCTCTTGAATTATTGAACTACTTAAAAATTTACAATTTTTTATAATTCATTTCTATTCTTAAGGAGAATCGTTAACCACAAAAATAAAAAGGAGAATCAGTAACAGTGATGATAGTGATGGTGGAGTTTTAGGATGTTTGGTTGAACAAGCAACAATGAAAAAAAGGGATGAATGACTTTGTCTTCGTTGTCTACGTCAACGCGCTCGCCCTCTTCTTCGTCTTGCTTCCATCTTCCTTTATCTTCTAGAGGTTTAATAATTTTATTAAACACCTAATACGTACCCTGATTTTTCTTTTGTTGCAGGGCAAGAACTTTATTAATTTTCTGCAGGACAAGAACTTTTCCACCTCTCGCATGTGTTGGCGTCTAAATTGGTTTTCAGGTTTCGCCCGATTCTATCTGTCAACAAGTGCGACGACTAGTCCGTTTTAAAGCTCCAAGAGACATTTATAATCTCTTAAAGCTGACGGCCACTACTTCCTTAATAGGACGAAGCAGTTGCAAATATATATTAGGTTTCTGGTCCCTTTTCTCAGACGTGTGCATGGAATTCACTTGGAGTGCTTGCCCTACTGAGAGTCTGAAATCCATTTTTTGAGTTCAAGAGAAGAGAATACGAAACCAACAGTGGATCGACATCGAGATGTCAAGTAAGAAACTCTATTACTGTTGTTTGTAAACTAGGGTTAGAGTTTTGAAGGTCTGCAGTTTGTATTCGTTTGTAGTCTAGGATTTAATATTGCATCGATCTGAATTCTGAATATATATATAAAGCGACTTAACGAAACACTCTCGGTACTATTCACTTTTAACGAAAAACCATATTTTTACTTTTTCCTAGTATTATTCACTATGTTTTTATTTGTTATTTTTCATTAAAACTAAAGTTTTTTTAAACTTTTCGTTTGTTTTTTAATATATTAAAAGCTTTCACAGAGCCAGTGGGGCCATCTACAAAGGCAAAAATGTTTAATTTGTTTTTTGGGAAACTAGGCAAAAATGTTTAATTGTTTTTCCTTTAAAAGACATATGGGGTTATATTTTTCCTTGAAATATTTTTGGACCTACATTTTAATGTGATTGTTATACAGCCAAAAACATTAATAATAAAAGAAAACTAATGAAAATAGTTTGAAAACTTTGAGTTTTAATCAAAATAACAAAAAAGTGTTGTAATTGAATAGTACCAGGAGTGATTTTTTAGAGTAAAAATGTCTTTTTTTGTTAAAAGTGAATAATATCGGGAGTGTTTCGTTAAAACTCCTACATGTTACAGTAACCGTATTTAGTCATTTATAATGATAATACCCTAGGTGTATGAGTATCAAGCATGTACCACTCGTATTATATTAAGAACAGCACAATTAGCTAGTGTCCTCGACGAACCAAAACGTAGTAAAGGAGATGTGCGGACCATCTTTTTAATCATATTTTGTAGAACACGTGATGTATCGGTTGATGGTTGGTATTCTTTTTTAATAATTTAAAGAAGAAATTCAACCATCAGTTGTTATCATATCATATGATTTACAAAATAGGATTTATGTAAATAGTCTCCCAAACATCACCTTTACAAATATGTCACTCAATATTATGGTATAGTAGTATTTTTTTTCACTTGTAAATAATAAGTTTTAGATTTGAATCTCAAAAGTTCAAAGCCAATTTATTTTCTATCTTCTAGTGTAAATAAATCATTGTAAAAAAATTACAATATATATATATATATATATGTATGTATGTATTTTAAATTTCCCCGACGGCGGTGGGTGAGAAGAAATCAAATTTTACTGCAGCTTGGTTGGAGCAGTTGTAATTTTAAGACTGGTTTTTATGCTTGGATGGGGGACAGTGGAGGATTGGACAGGACTTAATTGGAATCATCCACACAATGCGTCCCCCTTCCCCTGCTGCTGCAAAATAAGAAATGAAGTCAGATGATTGTCCCCATTTCTTGTTGGAAAATAGAAATATAATTTTAATTGGTTTTATTCTCATCATTTGTTGAGTCAGTACGAAATAATTTAAGGTTTTTACTTGGGTCTAATATGTTTCATGAGTACACAACGTAGTGAGAACAAAGCAGCTTTCAGCATTCAAAACTGAAATTATCACACAATATTCACTGACTTCCCCCTTTCTTGCTGGAAAGTAGAAATATAATTTTAATTGGTTTTTATTCTTCTCATTTGTTGAGTCAGTACGAAATAATTAAAGGATTTTACTTGGGTCTAATACGTTTCATGAGTACACAATGTAGTGAGAACAAAGCAGCTTTTAGCATTCAAAACTGAAATTATCACATATTATTCACCAATTAGGTGTAAAACTTGCGAGACCGTAACGTGATAGTATGGTGGTGAACTTGTTTGACGACTAACATAAAACTTCTTTAAAATTCTCTAATTAATTAAATATTGCGTGTAAAAATTAGTGTTCTAAAAATGGGTCTAGACGTTTGACGGTGGCTGGCTGTGGGAATTAACTCTTAATCGGGAACAAAATCGGGACAGAGATTAGGAGGCCCTTGGGCAGCCTAGACGGGAGACTGAGTGGCCTAGACAGTCCAGGGATTTCAGTTTTGTTCTGTTCTGCATTCTTGCCTTTCTGGGTTTCTGATTCTCGGTATGGCGAAGAGAAAAAGACAAAGACGATGAGAAATGACTCTCTCTCTTCCTTTTACACGGGACCACTCTACATACTTTTCTTATAAAAAATTTTCCTTAGTTTCTCTCCAATAAGTTTAGACAGCTAGCATCAAGTTGCTTGCTTTTTTGCGAAAAGTCATAGGCTGTGGGTCCCCAGCATATTGCTTTTTTGTGAAAAGTCATAGGCTGTCGGTCTCAGGCTGAAAATGTCATTACCGTATTGATGTAGAGTCCCATTTTTATGCGTTATAGTGTGTCACTTTGCTTTCTACATCCACATATTTAACATCTAACATCTAATCCAAAAGTATCTAACATCATTACACTAACATTTTTTAGAACTTGATAAAAATATCTAACATCTAATCCAAAAGTACAACGTTTGATAAAGAAAGAGATTTGACTGTTGCCAAAATGCCAATCATGCATTTCCTCCACTCGAACAATTATATGCAGGGCAAAATTGGGCCAAAGTGATTTACAAAATTACTGTAGCAGATTGTGACAAAGTAATTTGCAAGGGATGCGGGATCTGCATGTGTACCTGTCTTTTGTGACTCTGCAGTTTCAAGAGAGAGAGAGAGAGAGATAAGATGAGCATGGAGGGTTTTCTGCCATTTATTGGAATGGTGATCGCGATGATGGTTCAAACTGGGAGTATGGTGGTAAACAAAGCGGCCATGTCCAAAGGGACCAACGCCTACATAATCGTCGTCTATGCCAACGCCGTCTCCGCCCTCATCCTTCTCCCTTCCGCTCTCATCTTCCACAGGTTAATTCTACAGAATTTCTTTCTTTCTTTTTTCGTATATATTATTTGATCAATCACACACATTTTACTACTCTGTCTTTTTGAAATCTTGAAAAATATTCGACGATAAAGTGTCACATTTTTTCTTTCTTTTCTTCTTACTGAGATTTTCTGGCCACTGGCAGATCGGAGCGCCCTCCCCTTACATTCTCCATCCTCTGCAAAATCTTCTTGCTAGCACTGTTTTGGTTGGTAACATATACACTAATTAATTTAACACGCAACTCCACTCCACAGACCAATTTCTTAGAAATTAAATTACTCATCATATATTTGCAGTTGTACATCGCAAATATTTGGAAATATTGGCATAGAATACAGCTCTCCCACACTTAGCACGGCCATGCTTAACCTCATCCCAGCTTTTACTTTCATACTTGCCATCATTTTCAGGTTCTGCTTTTTTTTCTTTTCTTTTTACTTTCTTGATACTGAGAATAATAGTATTGGTTTGAATTTGGGGACCAAATAATTGAGTTCTTTCACCGTAACTGATCGAGGGCAAGTACTGTATAACTGACTAAAGATCAATAAAAAAAAAGACTGACAAAAAATATTAAACTCTCTTTTTATAGTTGGTTATAAAATCCAATTAGAATGTGAGACAGTAAAAAAATATGAAAAGAATATGTATGTGTATTATTCGATAATTTTTTTTTAAATTATTCTGAAATTTCAATTACAGTCTTTTTCAATAATATGTGAATTTTACTCGTACAATTGAAAAATGTGTGAAAAGGGTAAGAACACATGTATCATATATGAAATTTTTCAATATATGGGAATTTTACTCATACTATTAAAACAAAGTGCTGGAACTTGATAACGTTTGTTGTGTTATATAAGAAGTAATCAACATGCATTGCTTCAAATATTGGGTGATTCGTTTTTTTGTTTCAAAAATATTGGGTGGTTTAACTTTAGGATGGAGAGTGTTTACTGGAGAAGCTCAAGCAGCCAAGCAAAAGTTTTGGGAACCATAGTATCAATCACAGGAGCATGTGTTGTAACATTTTACAAAGGCCTACCAATCATACGGCTATCATCATCACTTGCTAGTTCACTCAACCAACTGATCCTTTCCTCATCGAAATCAAACTGGATCCTCGGAGGGCTTTTTCTTGCAGCTGACGCCTTGTCAACTTCTTTATGGTACATTCTGCAGGTAATTAGGTGTATTACTCGGTTACCCTTTTATACAGCTGAAAGCAAATAACAACCTATTAAATTACAATTTTTTTCTTTCTTTCTTTCTTTCTATAATTCCAAATGTTGCAGGCAACAGTCGTTAAGAAGTACCCTGCAATTGTGTTCATTGTCTTTTTCCAATGCTTATTCGCGACCATTCAGTCTGCAGCATTTACTGTAATTGCAGTTAGAAGTGCAAGTGCCTGGGAACTAAGGCTGGATGTGGGGATCATTGCTATTCTATACACAGTAAACAAAATAGAGTTCATTTTTTTTTCATAGCTCAAAGTTAAAGATTTTTTACAGCTCATGGTTATAAGTTAAATTTTGTATGATCATTTACAGGGAATTGTTTCGACGGTTCTCCGATACAGTTTAGTCACCTGGTGTGTGGAGAAGGCTGGAGCTTTTTATTGTTCTATGTTTAAGCCTCTTGGAATCATTTTTGGTCTGATCATGGGTGTCATATTTTTGGGAGATTCAGTCTATCTTGGAAGGTATAAAATATACATATAATTCGTTTCAACCTCTTACTTATTCTCGCTTGATTTTTCTTTGGTTGAATCATTGACAGTCGGTGAAAGCTGCTGGGTGGAAAGTCTTTGGCTTGTTAGAAACTTAGAAAATCGGGTTGATGATTGAGAGAAAATTCTTGTCAGCAAATTAATTAATGATAATTGATTATATAACATCTTTGCAGCTTAGTTGGTGCAGCGATAATTGTTACTGGATTTTATGCCATGATGTGGGGAAAGGCCAAAGAAGAGAAGCTGATCGATATCGAATCACTAGACCAAAACAAGCTCCCTTTGCTACAAAACGGCTTACAAGAGAAGCGGTAGTGCACAAGTCTTCTATGTAAATTAAAGACAATATTAATTGCAGATTATTTGTTTGAAATAAAATATATAAAAAAAGTAGGATTTTCTCTCCTTTTTTTTTCTCTCCTATTTCCACTACTCTTATTTGAACGATCACAGTCAAGTCACGTCAACATTTTATATTAATTTTTTTTATAAAAAGAGAAAGACAAAATATAAAATGTGATAATAGATGATGGAAGAAGATGAAAAGAGGAAGGAAGAGAATCTTATGTCATAAAAAAATTGCAGATTATTTGTTGTTTTTTAATTAGTTATAAATTTCTGAACTATCAGTCTCCTTATTATAGTTGATGGGTAGGAGGACAAGTTAGTTGAAATGCAAATGGGAATCTGTCAATGTTTAAAAAGAGAAGAATGCGTTGACGTGAAAGGGTAAAATGGTAATTTTATTATGATTGGCATTTATAAGTTTCTTTATAACGGATTTACTATTTTACTATGAAACTCAAAATTATCATTTTACCCTTCCACGTAAGCACATTCCATCTCATTTTTAGAAAATCAATAGAATCTCAGGAATCTAGAAGAATGCAAAATTACACGATTTTGTTCCGAAAACAAAATGGGATTGAAGTTGAGTTTTATTGGCATATAAAATAATAATTATATTTTAGTCTAAAGTTTAAACAAAAATCAAACGACGTCCTACCCACTTGACTACACCATGACCATGCAAATGGGTGCCCCTGGTGAAGTCATCAATTAAATTTAGGATTAATCTCTCTTTACTACTCTGAAGTTTTGTGGTTTTCAACATTTGGTTTAGGGTTTAATTTTGGGACAGTTTCATACATCCGTTAGTCAAACTGTTAATTCTCTCGTTAAGTGATGACATGGCGCCCATGTGGATAATGACTAGGCGCCACGTGTCATTAAAAAAAATTAAAATACTTAATTGAGTAAATTATAGCTATGGTCCCTTAACTTTAACTCAATTGGAGCAATGGTCCCTTAACTAAAAATCCATTACCATTGGTCCCTCAACTTATCAAAACGTGCAGCTATGGTCCCTCAACTAAAAATCCATTACCATCGGTCCCTCAACTTTAATTCAACTGGAGAAATAGTCCATTAACTTTAACCTAATTGTAGCAATGGTCCTTCCAATATAACTCGTTTTGACAAAAAATTTGACATAGTTGACGAAAAGAACCATAATTATACACTTTGATGAGTTGAGGGATCCTAATTGTATAAATAGTCATTCCAACATAGCTTATTTTGATAAAATTTTGACAAAATTGATGAGAAGGACTATAGCTACACATTTTGATAAGTTGAGAGACCAATGGTAATGGATTTTTAGTTGAGGGACCATTGCTCCAATTTGATTAAAGTTGAGGGACCATTCATACAATTTACTCTACTTAATTAAATAAAATAAAATAAAATAAAAAAACCAAATCCCCACCCATGCCCGCTCACCCGTCTTCCACCTCCCTTCCTTCTTCCCTCTGCAACACCCTCTTCGGCTCCCCACCTTCTCCACAACCACCACCTCCTCCACCATTCCTCTCCTAACCCCACCCCCTCTTCCTCCTCCTTATCCTGCACCCCAACCCAAACCCAGACCGAAACCCCACATCGAACTTCACTGAATTCCCCACCCGACACCCCTTCATCCCCTCCACCTCCTCCACGACTCCACCCTTCCATCCCCTCCACCCCTCCACCCCGGAACCTAAATCCAGACGCATCCACTGGGACAAATTGGACTCTAAAGGCATCGGCCTCGCCATCGTCGACGCCCTCAACGAATCCGACCCAAAACCGAAACCCTCAACGTCGCCGCAGAGCTTAAAAATCTGCAGCTTTTTGTTGGTCTTCTTCCTCCATTGGTGAGAGAGGAAGGTTGAAGTGCGAAGGAGAGTGGGGATCTTGCGGGAGTGTGGGAGTGATTTGGTGAGGGTGAGGCCGCGAGGGTGGGTACTACGAGCTGCGTGTCAGGTCTGACTCGAAATGGACTCGGACCCACCAGAGATCTTTCTGGGTTCAATTACAAACCCAGTTAGCATTGAGTGAAATTACCTAGAAGGTTCTGGGATCTTGGGCCTCTCTAATTATTGACTACCGCGAAGGATGTAAAGAAGGAGAAGATGGATTCGAAAGTGCGTTCTAGATCGGCGAGGTGATTGGGGAAGGAAAGGGAGGAGCGGAGTGAGAGAGGGTTGGGCTCTAAGACCCAGGTGGAGAACGCAGAGACGAATCCGGTCCGATGCCGACGTCGTGCATGTTCCCAGTTCCAGTTGGTTTTCGTTAGAGGAGGTAGGAAGGGAAATGGAGAAATGGGGTTTCGATGCAGGATAAGGAGGAAAAGGGTGGGGGTTTCGGTCTGGATTTGGGTTGGGGTGCAGGATAAGGAGGAGGGTGGGGGTTAGGATAGATGTGCAGAGGTTGGGTAGGTGTAGAGAAGAGAAGGGAGGGGGGTCGGGGTGGGGAAGACGATAGGGTTCTGGTTTTTTTTTTTTTTTTACTTTTATTTAATTAATTAATTTAATATTTTTAATAACACGTGTCCAATAATTGTCTACATGGATGCCACATCATCACTTAACTGGAAAATTAACAGTTTGACTAACCGATGTATGAAACTGTCTAATTAAGACTTTAGGTATGACTTGGAGACGGAAAAAACTTCATGTACCAAATGTTGAAAACCACGAAACTTTGGTAGTAAAAAGACATTAAGCCTTAAATTTATTCAAAGCTTGTCTTACATTAGGACTCCATGTCTGCATCTTGCTGTGAAAAATTCTGGTTCTGAGATCGAAGAACCAAAAAAAGAGTTATGGGGAAGATTGCAGCACTACCAATTGTTGGGATGGTGTTGGCTGAGTGTGCACAAGCTGGGCTAATTATAATAAGCAAAATAGCCATGTCTAATGGCATGAGCAACCTCATCTTTCTCTGCTACTCCAATGCCCTCGCCGCCCTCATCCTCCTCCCAATTTCTCTATCCTTCCACAAGTAATTAAATCTCACTTTTTCTCAACTACCAGAATCCAAAGGTTTGATTTGTCACTGTGGTTTGTTACTTTGATCATAAAGTTAATTTCTTTCTTTGCTCTTATCTTATGTGTTCTTGGTAGATATGAGCGCCCTCCTCTCAGTTTCTTGATCATCGGTTGGTTCTTCTAGCTTGGTCTAATTGGGTAAGTTAAGAATTACATCTGTTGATAAAAAATCCAATGTGAGAATGAATAAAACTTGCATAAATTTGTTGGTGGGTGATTACTGATTAGTGGGTTTGATTGATAACTAAGAGTTTTGCAGATTCATGGCGCAGTTTCTTGGGTATGCTGGGATTAATTATAGCTCTCCTACTCTCAGTACAGCTATGCTCAACCTCATTCCTGCTTTTACCTTTGTACTTGCAGTTATCTTCAGGTTATACCCTCCTCTTTTTACTCAAACTGAAAATTGTGATCAACCTCCATGTTTTTTTTTTTCCTTTTGACAAACCGATGTTTTAAGCTACTGTTAATTGATAATTTATGGGGAGAGGGATTCGAACTCAGGTGCAAGTGGGCGGTAAACTGCTCAAGAACCAGTGTTAATATATCGATTATCTTGTTTTTTCATTCCAAGGAGAATTTAGCTGATGAGCTCTCTCTCATTCCAGATAAGATTTGTACAAAGCAATTCTGAGACTCTGGTAGAATGGTAATCTTACACTGTCACCGATTTCTAAATTCGTTCAAATGCGTGGTTTCAGAATGGAAAGAATTGACATGAGAAGCCTAGCTAAAACCTTGGGAACAATAGTTTCAATTTCTGGGGCTTTCATTGTGACTCTTTACAAGGGACCCCCAAATCTGAAGACATCCTCAACTGTTACGACTGATATGTTGTCTCATAAACAACTTTTATCCAGTCAAACAGGGTCCTTGGAGGAGTGTGTGTTGCGGCTAATTGCGTGTTGGCCTCATCTTGGCTTATTGTACAGGTGAAATCTGTAAACTTTTTACTTAAAACCTCTTGAAAGTGTGGAATTTGGTTAGAAACTAAGAGTACTTCCTATTTCATTTCTGTGTTTCAGGCATCAGTTCTAAAGAAATACCGCGCAGAGCTGATCATGGTTTTTTATTATTGCTTCTTTGTGGCTATTCAATCTGTAGTAGTCTCTTCAATTGTAGAAAGAAACCTGAGTTCATGGGAATTAACACCTAAAATCAGGTGGATCGCTGTTCTATACTCGGTAATTGGATAACTAAAACCAGCCCTGATATACCTATTGGATGTAATATTTCTAACACATGAACCTAAGTTGCTAAGTTATACTATTGCAGGGAGTGTTTGGCTCAGCATTCCAGGTTGGTGTATCTACTTGGTGTCTTAGAAGGACAGGGCCTGTGTTTGTAGCTATGTTCAAGCCTTTGGGGATTGTCGTTGCAGTTTTCATTGGTGTTACCTTCTTAGGTGATACTTTCTACCTTGGGAGGTAGGGTTTAATCTTTATTCCCTGTAACTTCCATATCAAAATGTCGTCGATTGAGAGGCACTAATTTTGGTCGTGTTGAAAATTGCAGAAAGGACACCATTTAGCTTCTCAGTTTACATTTACTGAATGCTGCAGTTTGATAGGAGCAGTTGTTATTGTCATTGGATTTTATTCTGTGATGTGGCGAAAAGCCAATGAAGAGAAGAGGGGTGATGATGCAGGGGAAGGAAGCCTGGCATCGAGCAAACAACGGGTCCCTCTATTGCAAAGCCATATTGACGAAATATAGGAGTTTTTTTTTTTTTGCAGTTGCCAAAAAAAGGGTAAGTCTGTGTTGTTTTTGTCTTAGTTCTTTTAGAATGCTACCCTTTCCATGATTCTCGAAAATTGGGATAGGTTACTGTAGGAATTGTTTTGCTCAGGCCGTGCCTAGTGAGCGTAAGTCACCCTAAGAAATGCAGGCACAATGAAGATCCATTTGTCATCGGAATCCTGCATACATTCATTCAAACGCAGTATGTTGGTGTAAATTGAGCGTAGTTGCAAATTCGCTACAAAGGTCAATCACCATGTGAAGCATGTCATGCCCATTGGCACTGCTACTGACAAAATATTATGACTCCCCTGTCTCATTTTAAACATTGTCCAGGAGAGGGTAGAAATCTAAAAAAGACAATGCTAGTTCTATGAACCTTACGTTATCTGGCTTCTCATTTCATGAGGTGGCAGCCTCATTGCCTTGTCGTTAATTAACCTTTTGAACTACTAAAGCGTTTCTAAATTATTTGTAGATGTGGTTCATATATTTTGACAAATTTCTTCTGACTTTTCCAATGAGTTGCATATGCATATATATATATATATATATATATATATATATATATATGTTTGATGTTTCCCTGCATACTATTTTTTAAGCTAGTTTTCTTGTTAGTTTTGGTAGTTTTCTTCATAACACGCGCAGCCCTGACGGGAGAAGTTTTCGAAAAGAGTATTAAATAGGAAATAACAGTTGATTTTCCATGGATAACGTAGGGTCACCATGTATGTGGGGAGCATGATCAAAGATACCAACAGCAGGAGTTGAACATCGAGTTTACAGGGTCAAAGCTGCCTTAAGAGCAACAACGTAGCATATTTGTGGAAAGCAACTCCTTATTTGGAAGTGAAAAAGCAGATGTATATCCTTCTTCAGCAGTAGTAGAAAATAAGGTAAGAATGTTGTAGTTAGGGTTGGCGGGAGGAAATGTGATGGCAAAGGCCAAAGTTATTGAAAAACATATTCGATTGTTTGACACTGTTTAATCAAATACAACAAGAAAATTGTACAATCTTATACCATATTCCAATATCCTGCTAGGTAAGTTCAAATTAAAATACAGGGTTATCTGGGCAGATAAACGTATTCAAGGAATTGGGAATTCGGTTGTGGAATTTTGCTAATCTGTTGAAATGGGGTGGTGGAATTCAGCTCAAGAATCTGCCATTTTCCTTAAAGAACAATAATGCAGGAGAAAGTAGTTACGGAAGAGTTAGTGCTATTTTCTCAGTAACTCCGGGGGACTTAGCTGAGCACAGGTTAAAGTTTGACATAAAATCACATCGAAATATTATCAGAAAACGAAAGCACCACCGTTGATCCTTGTTATAAACTTATAGCCGAGTAATTAGGTGGACTTATTGGCTTTAAATTAACAATATTTCTTGGCAAGGTTGTTTGAAATGTTGTAATGAAATCTCCAGGAGGAGTGGAGGCCAGAACAACTATTTTCCAGCATAGAAATATAAAGGGAAAAAAAAATCGTAAGGCAGTCTATAATGGTGGCATAACACATCATCATAACAAATTATTAAATTTGAATTGCTCATAAAGGAGCACTAAGAAACTGATAGACTGAGGGGCAAATGAGTGGCTAACATGCGTTTGAGTTGAAGAAGTTTTTTAGTGTTCACGTAATATTATTAATTTATTTATAGTTGAAGAAGTTTTTTAGTGTTTAAGTAATATTACTAATTTACTTATACTTTTACACGTATTTTATTTATTAATATTAAACTCAATGTTTATGAAATATCAATCATGTCATTCAGTCATATATATTATAACATGTAGATTAGTGATATCACGTGTTAGTATCTCTCTCACGTACTCTTATTAGTAATATCATATGCCAGTATAACCGTCATACTAAAAAAATACATGTGTTAGAATATGAGTAAATTGATAACTTTACATGTTAATCTGACAGATGCACTTCAGAAATTTCTCCAAATAATTTTGTCCAAAAAGGAAATCAATATTTATAAGAAACCTTGGTCCAAAATAGGCCAGCCTCCCTTGTATTAATAATAATAGTAATGAGTATATATCCGAGTAGCTACTTCTTTTCAAGTAGCTTCACCTTTTCATGAAGGGTTGCCCTCCCTCTACCTGTCTTCACATACATACACAGACAGAGAGAGAGAGCCAATTTTCTTCTTCTTATAAACTTGCTAGCTTTTTTAGCTGATGCAAAACTAAGAGAGAGAGAGGGAGTAATTAGAAGCAGTGATATGTGGATGATGAGTAACCTTAAACTGCAGGAAACGGTGCTGTTTGCAGTGATGGTGGCAATGGAAGGTTGTACTATAATATTAACCATTTGGGCAAAATCTGTCATGACAAATAATGGCATGAGCCCTTTTGTTTTTGTCGTCTACACTCACTCCCTTTCCTCTCCCTTCCTTCTCCTCTCTTCTTTCCTCTTTCGCTGCTGCAGGTATATATATCTCTCTCTCTCTCTGTATCTCTCTCAAACGCATAAGTCCAAGTAATATTTTGACGGTACTAGTTCGTTACAATGATATATTGGCAGTCTGCTCTTTTTACTCTTTCTCCCTCTCATACATATATATACTTTCAAGTAATATTGACCGTACTAGCTACTTCGTTACAATAATATTATTAGAGAACTGTTATTAGCACTCTAAAAATCTCATCTACACTCCTCACAAGTTTTCTTACTAATCATGGAAAGTTTGGAGTGCAAAATGAGATTTTAGGAATGCTAATAACAATTTTTTATTATTATCGATGACATATTGACAATCTGTTCTTGAAACTTGTGAGACTGATATTTGATTTTTTTCCGATGGTATATAATTCAATAACATTAATTATTGCAGCAGCAGAAGAGATTCAACACAGCAATCAGTCTTCACCTGGGCTCTCTTCGTTCGATGCTTCCTCTTGGGTTTTACAGGGTATGCACTTCATATTCTTCCATCTCATCTCCAACGCATGAATCCATGGATTCTCCAGTTGAGCTCGGCAAGCCTTAGAATATTCAGCTATGTACTGTATGGGACCTATTCTTCTGTCCTCCGTCGATAGGAAAAAAAAATATTCCTACCTATACAAATTTTTACTAGGACACATATATAACCAATCCAAACATGTTGCAATACAGGTATAGTGGTTATATATTATACCATGAATCTCTACCAAAATGTATTTTGCAACGTGGATGCAGACTTATGTCAAGTTAGTCGATCAGGCCAATGTGCTCTCCATTTACATTCAAATTTAAATTTTTCTTCCTATTTTTTAGAATATATATCATTTGGTAAAAATAAATTATTTATACCGTATGACTGTATTTAAGTGGCATGGAATAATTTTTCAAATAAATATTCATCCATTCTCAACCATGTTAATAAAATAATTGTATAAACAAAGTCTACACGTTATGTGCAATATTTAATTACTTCTTATGGAACCTTCCGACCATTTTAGAAGAATAAAAATTCTTCATTTCGCTCGTTTGTGTTTTGTTTTTGTAGGATAACAGTATCTCAAAATCTTGGATTCCTTGGTTTAAGTTACAGCTCTCCTATTCTTGTGTGTGCCATGGGCCTAATGATCCCATCTTTTTCCGTCCTGCTCTCTATCTTACTCAGGTTCGTAATTAATTCCTACAACAACAAAAAATTTATCTCACCAAGTATAAATCAAAAAAAAAAAAAAAAAAAACCTAGCTAGTATAAATGTTGCAATATTGACACTACGAAAATGTTCTCTTACACTCCTCCGTGTCTATTTTTTTGTTTGTTTTTATTTTATAAAAGAAGAAGTGTATGATAAAATTATTGTAATAACAATAACAGTTTAATGAAATTAACCCAATTATCTTTAATTACAGGAGGGCGAAACTAGATTGGAGAAGCTCAAGTTTCCAGGCCAAAGTAAGTGGCACATTAATATCAATCATTGGGGCAACAGTGGTTGAACTCTACAAGGGTGAATATATAAGAAAATCTTCAGTTTCCTCTTCATATTGGTATGTTAATCAACTTCAACTCCGAGTAGAGAAACTAGGCTTAATCTTCTCCTCGGAGAAAGAGCATTGGGTTGTGGGTGGCCTTTTACTGGCAGCATCTACTTTATCCGTTTCCGTATGGAACATCATTCAGGTAATTTATTGAAGAAGTTGTCATTGAGAGTTTAAAAACTCATACGTGAAAAAAATAAAGCGAGGAGTGCACGATGTGTTTCATATTAGTTTCCTTTTTTACTGTTTAATTCTTGCTTTTACTCTGTTGTGATTAGATGGGAACGGTGAAACTATATCCACAAGTGGAAGTAACGGAAGTGGTAGCTTTTTATAGCTTGCTTGGGACAATCCAATCTGCAATGCTATCTTTGTTCCTAGAGAGAAACCCAAGTGCTTGGAAATTGAAACTCAACGGGGAGCTCCTTCTCATTGTTTTAACAGTAAGTAATTATCACAGAACATATGTAGTTAAATTGTAATTAATCATCTCGAGTAATTTCATTGTGCGTGCTCTTTGTTGTAGGCAATTTTCGGGGGTATAGTTCGAAGTCGTGTTCAACATTGGTGTATGAACATTAAGGGCCCATATTATGTGCCCTTGTTCAAGCCGTTGGGGATTGTTTTTGCTACCATTTTTGGTGTCAGTTTATCTGCAAATAGTCTTTGTTATGGAAGGTAACTAAGTAGTCTTTGTTGCTTATGAATTTCCTTTTTATTTGGTATTCTATGGATTAATAGAGGTGTAATCTTGCAGTGTGATGGGAGCAGTCATAACTGGAATGGGGTACTTTATTATAATATGGGGACAAATCAGAGAAGATGAAAAACATGATCAAGATCACTGTGTTGATGAGAATCTCGAATCCAATTCTGAGAGGAAGGTCCCTCTCTTGCAAGAAGAAAATGTATAGAATAGTTTTAATTCTTAAACGGGAAATTACCTATCATCGGGTGTCTCTCTCCCACATGTGATAGGATATATATATACCTATTCCTATGTACCTTTCTTCTCAGGTTACTTGAGGAGAGAGAAAAAGGTATACACCTCGTGACATGGTAGTTCTCCTTGAAAAGACCAGAAAGCTTGAGACAAAAGAAGGCTCCTAGACATTAGGATTGCCTGTATGCTATGGCCAGTCGTGGATGCGCAGCAAATTCCTCACATTTGATGCATTAAGATCTGCACGTATTGCGTGGAAACTGAGTGTAGAAAATTTCTTCTAGTTGTACATGAAGTGCAGGAATTCAAGATCAATTGTATATGTTTTACGGTGTCAATGAATTTGTCACATACGATTTTAATTTCTGATTGAGAGTACGTAGCAGTTTGGTTTATAGGGGGAAGCACATGTCTTTGCAGGTGGATACACAACCATGTGAAATGCAAATGAACAAATTGATATGTGAAAAATCCCTCCATTTATTCAAATAGACTTCAACTGTCAATTACAACATGACTGACATCATTTGGGGTCATCACAAAAGACTCTGGCCAAGGACAAGGTCCCTGATGGATTGCAACTCAGTTACAACATCACTCATATCTTTTCGCTCTCTCGGGGATTCAGCAGAACACGAGATTCCGATTTTAAATATTGAACTCAAACACACTTGGATTTTTTCAGCACTCATGATGCTGCCTTGGTTGGGAGTAATAGGGTCCAGCAGTGAATCTGCAATTTCTGGAACTCGATGAGGCAAACCCATCTTGACAAGATTGTGAAGGTTCAAGCCTTCACTAAACATAGGGTCGGTGGGTCTCTTCCCTGTAAACATCTCTAACAAGAGAATACCAAAGCTGTAGACATCCCCAAATGTTGCAATCTTGCTTCCCATTCCATACTCTACAATTCAAACATCACAAAAGACCAATATGAGCTCATTAGTAAATTAACTTTATTTTTCCAGCCAAGTAAATGAATGATCAAAAGGAAAAAAGAGAAGCACATGAAGATGTTTACCTGGAGCAGCATAACCAACCGTTCCTCGTACTCCAATGGAACTTGTTTGATTTTCCATAACATTATTGGTTAGGTTTGAGAGAAATCTTGCCAGTCCAAAATCAGAAACATGTGCAGTCAAGTCGTTTCCCAAAAGAACATTGCTAGGCTTGAGATCACAATGAACAATTGGTGCCTCGCAATGATTATGAAGATAATCCATTGCACAAGCAACATCAATGGCAATGTCTAGCCTCTGAAGAAAACTTAAATTTTTGGGTGTTCCGGCAGTTGGATGCAACCACTCCTCTAAGCTCCCATTGTCCATGAGCTCATAAACTAAAGCCTTGAAATCATTACCAGAAAAGTCCACGCTCGAACAAGCTGTTACAACCTTGACAAGATTCCAGTGTCTGATATTTCTCATCGCCTCACATTCGGCTATGAAACTCTTAGAGGCTCCATGGCGTAACATGTTAAACACCTTGACAGCAACAAGTTGAGTTCCATTATCATCATCAAGAACTCCTTTATACACAGACCCAAAGCTGCCCATGCCAATCAGATTAGTTGAGGAGAACCCATCAGTAGCCTTCAAGAGAGTGTTATATGACACTTGTAAAGCGGAGTTCCCCAAAGTGCTTGGACCTGCTCCCTTCCTTTTATTTCTTGCTGAACAAACAAACAATAATGACAACACTATAACCATTCCTAGGAAGGAAAACCCAGCTACTAAGGAGATTATTAGCTTCAAACTAGGAGACAATCTTCCCTTATTCTTGAACTCTTTAGTCTTGCACTTGGGAAGTTGGAGATCGGCAATATTGCTGCAGAGCCTGGTGTTTCCAACAATTGAAGTTGCATTTACGTTTTTGAAAACACCTTCAATTGGTACCGTTCCCCAAAGTTGATTGAAAGACAAGTTGAGATTCTTCAAGAAAGCAAAGCCCTCCAAAAACTGTGGAATTTCACCAGAAAAATTGTTGCGTGAAAGGTCTAAATCCTCAATCCCTCTCATTGAACTCAAAGATGAAGGAATGGTCCCATTGAAGATGTTGCCTTGAAGGTGTAGGACTTCTAAATTCACACAACCTCCAATAGTATTGGGAAGTTCTCCTGACAACATGTTGTCCGAAAAGTCCAATTTGCCTAAACTGCTCAGTTTCCCAATCTCCAGTGGAAGAGAACCGGTTAACTGGTTTCTAGACAAGTTGAACGAAATCGATAAGGAGGTGAGGTCGAAAACTTGTTGGGGTATTGTGCCGTTGAGGTTATTTTGGGAAAGATCTATTTGCAATAGGCTCTGGCATTTCCCTAGGCTTGAAGGGATGCCACCATGAAGATTATTTCCTTGCAATTCAAGTGCGTCTAGCATCGTTAAATTTCCTAGAGTGGACGGAATTCTCCCTGATAATTTGTTGGTAAAAAGACTCAACTTCTGAAGCCTTCTAAGCTTGCCAATATCAGTGGGGATATTACCTGTCAAGTGGTTATTCCCCATACCTAGTAATTCCAAGTTGACTAGACTGGTTATTCCGGCTGGGATATTTCCATAGAGTTGGTTCCCTTCAACCCAAAGGATTTCAAGCTTGGTTGAGAGATTGGATATGGATGTGGGCAGCACCCCTCCAAAATTGTTGGTGTGTATAACCAACCACCTTAACTTCGTGGCATTGCTCAAGTCCGAAACAAAACTCAAGTCACCATCTTTACCAGTTCCAAGATGGTTCGTAAAAATTGTGAGCGTTTCAAGGTTACGAAGCTTTTGTAGATTTGGCACTTGTCCAGTTAGTTTGTTATCTGCAACTTCAAATTGCACTAGATTTGTGGCATTGGATATTGACCTTGGAATGGATCCGGAAATTTGATTACTAGCAATGTTAAATATTTGGAGATTTGGAAAATTTGTAGCTAGTTCTCTGGGGATAGTCCCTTGAATTAGTTTGTTTAGGGAGATGGAGAAAGTAACTAGATTAGAGAGATTATAAATGGAGGGAGGAACGATACCAGATAACTTATTTGAACCTAATGAGAAAAATGTTAATTTTTTCAATTGGCCTAGGGAACTAGGGATGCTACCTGACAAGCTATTGTCATAGAAACCAAGAGAATCAAGAGATGAAATGTTCCCTAAGGAATCAGGGATCGATCCTGACAAATTGTTACGTTGAAGAACAAGTGTTTGAAGTTTAGGAAAGGAGCCAAACTCTAGAGGAATTTTACCAACTAAACGATTGTGACCGAGACCTATACCTATGAGGTTGTGACAATTGGATATATTGACAGGAATAACACCACTGAGTGAGTTTTGGTTCAGAATTAGTACCTGCAATCTACGCAAACGCCCGATTTCTGGTGGAATTTGGCCCGACAAACGGTTGTCCCTCAAACGTAGTACCCTGAGGAAGCTTAGGTTTCCGACGTATGGGGATATGGACCCCGCCAAGCTTTGGTTCCCTAGGTTTAACACCGTGACCCTCTGCTGATGTCGTTGGCTGCATGTGACACCTTGCCATAGGCAGAAGTGATATGATTCGTTCCACGAACTCAATAACTGGTTGGGGTCCTCCTTTATTTGATCTTTAATGGCTAGCAATGCCATCTTATCTGTTTCGTTCCCATCTATGGCTATGGAGGAGCTGAAGCAGCAGGTGAGAATTAATACAATAAAAAGTGAGTGTATTAAAAGCAGTCTCACAGATAAAACCCCCATTTGTTGAATTGGGTACGTTTATATATGCATGCAGAGACTGGGAAATGGTAGGTATGTTTGAATTTCAGCTAGGGTTTGATGGACTCATTTATAAGGCATGAAGAAGGCGGGCGGATAAAATCGTTGACGATGACTCCGGGTGATGTTGCTTTCCAAGTTCCTGCCCGGAGATAGGTTATATCAGAGAGTTCCCACCTTGCAACTTGGTTCAAAAATGTAGACGTTCGAAAAAGCCAAGGGAAATAATGGGGAGAGAGAACAAAACATGCAAATCCAATCTCTTTTCTTTGTCAACTTGCAAATCCAAACTGGCAGCCACCTACTCGTCTCTCTTTTTCTGACTTGGATTTATATCCTTTAATCTATATTCTTTCTTTACCAGGTTAGTGGGTTAATTTCTCATATTCCCTATTAGTTTGTCTCATGTAATTTGCATGCAACTCCACTCCTCCAAGTTAAGATACATGAGAAGTGGCTTGTTGTTTGGGACTTAATTTTTTTCCATGAGTATCCACTTTTGTCTGTCGAAACCTGTCATCAATTTAGGTGTGGAGAGATCAATAAATATTCGTTGGGAGAGATTGTTTCGTATATAATTACTTTTTCGGAGAAACTCAATGGTACAAGTGAGACTATATTTAATTTGAACCAGAAGATACATTTGAGCGGAGGGGGATGGCGTTCAGCCACCAGTGATTTTTATATAGTATGAGCAAATTTTGATGGTCAACATAAAGCGGTAGACGCTATGGGATATATCCACACACGCAATATTGATAAAACTAAATTTAGACTCGATGTACCATATGACCCTAGTGGCTGAATTCAAAGAAAAAAACAATTGGAATGGGTTTTTTTATTAATTATAACGTGGGGACAAATCAGCTAAGAAGATGCAAATACAGGATCGAGATCAAACAATGTGCTGATGAGAGCCTGCAATCTAATTCTGAGGGGAAGGTCCCTCTCTTGCAAGTTGCAGGAAGAAATGAATGTACGTATAGATTGGTCTCAAACTGGATAATTATTAATTGGGTTTTTATCACAAATGGTCCTTGAAATTGACCCACCCCATCAAGATGATCTTTGAAATTGACCCACCCCATCAAGATGATCCTTGAAATTGAAAATCAATCAATGTAATACCTGAAATTAGGTGTCGAAAATCAATGTAGTCTTTCCGTCATAACTCTGTTAAAAATTTTGTTATATTAAAAAACTAAAAAAATATTATAAAAAACTAAAAAAAAAATCATTTAATATTTTTTAAATGTTAAAATAATAATTATTTATTTTAAAAATAAAAAAATTAAAAACCTTCTGTTTGTGCCATTTCTCCCCCCCACCCTACCCTCTTCTCTCTCTCTTCTCCCCCAGCTCCCTTCTTGCAACCCAGAAAAAAGGAGGAAGAAGAAGAAGAAGAAAAAAAAATCCGAATCTGCAACCGAGAAGAAGAAGAAGAATATAAAAAAACCGAATCTGAATCTGCAACCCAGAAACCCAGAAGAAGAAGAAGGAGGAAGAAGAAGAAGAAGAAGAAGAAAAAAAAACCGAATCTGCAACCCAGGAGAAGAAAAAGAACAAAAAAATCCCGAATCTGCAACTTAAAAGAAGGAGGAGGAAGAAGAAGAAGAACAAAAAAAAAAAAGAAAAAAAAAACCAAATCAATTTTTTAACTTTTCTTTTAATATTTAAAAAATATTAAATAATTTTTTTTTAGTTTTTAATAATTTTTTAATAGAAGGTGGACCTCGAATCAAACCACGTCAGCATTTAACTGAAAAGTAAACGAACAAGTAACAGAAGTTATAACATTGACCAAATTCTAAAGATGAGGTATGACATTGTCAATTTTAAATGATGAGGTATGAAAGTGTCGTGACCAATAGTTGAGGTAGTTTTTTGTACTTTACCCAAAAAAAAAAAACAAACCACCCAGAAAGAAGAAGAGAAGAAGAAGAAGAAAAAAAATATATTAAATGATTTTTTTTTAGTTTTTAATAATATTTTATTAGTTTTTTAATATAAAATGTGCCACGTCACTTGTCATATAACATCCCACATCGTCCAAGGGAGTGATCCTTAAATGTATATTCTCATCCCTACCTAGCACAAGACCTTTTGGGAGCTCACTGGCTTCGGGTTCCGTAGGAAATTCGAAGTTAAGCGAGAAAGGGGCCAGAGCACTCACAGGATGGGTGACCCACTGGAAAGTTGCTCGTGAGTTCCCAGAATCAAAACCGTGAGGGAATGGTAAGCCCAAAGCGGACAATATCGTGCTACATGGTGAAGCGGGCCCGGGAAGTGGTCGGCCTCGGGCCGGGATGTGACAATTTGGTATCAGAGCCAATCCCTGGCCGGAATTGTACCGACGAAGACGTCAGGTTCCTAAGGGGGGTGGATTGTAACATCCCACATCGCCTAGGAAAGTGATCCTTAATTCAACAGTCATATTTGAAAGCATCCAACGGTAGTTTAATTAAATTAACTAATAAATTTAAAATATAAAGTTAAAACTAATAAATTATCGAGGGGTCTATGTTTAGCCCCTTCGGTTAGAGGTGGTATATGAATATGGCCTAAGACTGTTCATTTAAAAATAGTTTTTTGCATCCACTTAATACTATGGTCAGTGGTATTCCTCTTCATTTGTAAGTGAGAGATCTTATATTTGATTCTCATCAAAGGTGAATTTGAACCACATTATTACTAGTTCATTTTGAGCCTAAGTCCACTCCATCTCCTTTAGTGTCGAGCTGTTGCATATTCAGCTCCTATTGCAGCTGCTATTGTTGTTTTCTTGATATCCAATTGGTCAATGAAGCTTTTTTTACAGTATGCCTCTAGGAATTTCTGGTACTTTAAATTTCATGATTGTATTCTAAGTTGAGCACAACATCCTTATGCACCCATTTCACATGTTAGGCGTAACTGGTGTATTGGGCGGCTTCTTATTCAGTGTTATGAATGGGTCTTTGGTAACTTCTAGTTTGATCAGGAAACCACAGAAAATGAATCTGCTAATGAAGGTTACATATTCGGTCAAGAGAAAAAAACCTACAATATCCTAGCCGTTCATGGTTATTTTGGCCGATTGAACTTTCAATATGCTAGTTTCAACAATTCTCGTTCTTTACACTTCTTCCTAGCTGCTTGGCCTATAGTAGGTATCTGGTTCACCGCTTTAAGTATCAGCACTATAGCTTTCAACTTAAACGGTTTTAATTTCAATCAATTTGTAGTTGATAGTCAAGGTCGTGTAATTAATACTTGGTCTGATATTATTAACCGCACTAACCTTGGTATGGAAGTTATGCATGAACATAATGCTCATAATTTTCCTCTAGACCTAGCTGATGTTGAAGTTCCATCTATAAATAGATAAGACTTTGGTTTTAGTATATATGAGTTCTTGAAAGTCAAGGAATAATAAAAATTTCTTGTTATATCAAGAGGTTTGTTATTGCTCTTTTACTATTTAGTTTTAGTATTTTTTTAGTTATTACTTAACTATTTGTTTTATTCTTTTTTTTTTTACTAAAATAAAAAAAGTTTTCAATTTATGTTGTATTTTATCTTACAAGTAATGAATGATAAATTGAGAAAAATTTGTAATTTGAAATACTACAAGGGTATCGTTTGTTCAAAAAATAAAAAACAATTTTGACAGGGATATAATTTTGAAAGGATATATGTTTAGCTTTTTTAGTTGTAGATGGCCTAATTAGTTGGTGGAAGGCATCTCCAACTGTACATTTTAAGGAGAATTAATGAAAAATGTTTGAAAACTTTGAGTTTTAACGATAAGGACAAAATAAAGAGTAAAGTGAATAGTATCAGGATTGACTTTTCAGTGTAAAAATATAATTTTTTTTTAAAGTGAACAGTACTGTAACTTTTCGTTAAAATTCCCTACATTTTATGTAGGGCGACTGGTGGGCTCCACAGTGCATGTCGAACTGTCCAGCTACATGATGCCGGAACACGATCCTCTCCGGATCACTTTTGTGCAGATCCTCCGGATGCATCAATCTGGTTCGTTCAAAAATCGAATGGCTAGAAGACTATCAGACTAAGAAGGGGCTGTGATGGCAGCAACGGCCTTGGATCCTCCGCCTCGTGACTGCGGGATGGTTGAGAAGGGGGCGGATGTCGGAGAAGACGACGACGTCATCAGGATCGTAGTAGTGATTGACCAAGTAGAACCGCATAGGAGAATTGAGAAAAAAACGCAGCAGAATCGACGAGAAGAAAGATGAAGAAGCTGCAACAGAATTGCAGAGAAGAAAATAGAGGTAGCAGTAGCTATAGAACCACAAAGAAAGGAGGAGAAGAGAAGTGTTAGGGGAGGATCTAGAGGATCCGGACAAAAAGAATCCGGAGAGAATCCTTTCCCCATGATGCCAGGCCTTGGAGAGCCTGCTCGTAAGGCCTATGTCATTTTGACTTCAGGCGACCAACAAATGGGTCCTCCAATTGAAATGATAACTGGCAAGTGGGTTTCAAGGGGTTCGTGACTAGGATGAGCAAAATATCTTGCGGTTAACAGAAAGTACTGGTATTAGTGTAGAAAAATGTTTGTTCTTAGAAGCTTTACTTTGTAATCATATGGATTATAATTAAAGACTTGCTTGGATTTAGTAGAAAAATATTGTTCGTAAACTATTATTTCAATTATTGGAATTGTATGAGGATTTAAATTATTAAAATAGGGAAATGCATGCTAAAATGTACCTATAACGGTGTTTAATTGTCAGAAAACTAAATTTTTTTTTTGTAATTTTCAAGTTGTTAAAAAAAAAACATGTAGACGGATGAAAAATGGGTAAAAAAAGGATAAACGAGTTCAAAAACGGGTAAACGGGTAAATGATTATGGTTAAATGGGTAAATGGTTATGGTTAACTGGGTACACGGTTATAGGTACGGTTAACCGTTTATAAACTATTATAGGTATGGGTATAACAGTTTATACAATTACCCAACGGGTTATGCGGGTATAAACATAAATGGTTATGGGTAAATAACTATGATTACCCGTCCACCATAACTGTTGCCCATCCCTAGTCAGGATAGGCTTGTGGACAGGCTTGTGCAAGGTATATAAAGCACTATGTTTAGGTGCTAATGGTTGAGAAGAGATCCTTTCGGATCTCTTCCACCAAGGTCACTGGATCAAGTGATTCGGACATTTCAAATTTCATTCAACGGCCCACCTGTTTTGACCCCTTAAAAGCTGTAATAATTTGTTGCCGTTAGATGAAATTTGAAATGCCCGGATCACTTGATCCGATAACCTTGGTGAAAGAGATCCGGAGAAGATCTATTCTCCTGATGATCAAGGTTGGATATGTAGTCAACGCACCAAAGTTGACAATGCTCTCCAATGTTCTTTGCTCCATCACGTTGAACATGGTCAGAAATTCATGCCCAAAGTTTAATTTGTCAACAATTTATGCTCAGTACATGGTCAAAATTACTTCTTTTCAGTAGAAAGTTTAGAAGAAGACGATGATTACGGGTTGTGTTTTACTGGTAGTAGAAGCTATGGTGAGAGTGTTAATTTGGTTTGTGGTTCTGCTGGATAAGGTCAACAAAGTATAAAAAATAAAAATATATATTTGTGAATAGTATTTGTCTGCTTGTCCTTGCTTTTACTCTTTTCAAACTGGTAAAGTCGCACAAAGACAAATACTGGTGGAGATGCGCTTACCCTTGCCTTGTCTTTGCCTTCCACTAAACGGTAAAGATGCTCATATTGGTTTGTGTGAGAAGGAACATGCCTATGTGCTTTCATGTTAGGAACAAAAAAAATAAGATGCGGATACAAATGCAATCATATCAAATGTAGATATGAAATGTATATACATGAAATGTACATTATATATATAACAAATAGACGGTGTAAGTACTAATAACATATTCATATGAAATTGACGGTGTAAGTACTAATAACATATTCATGATAAATTCTCCATGTATTTAGTATATTTCGATGACTTAACGATCTCTGGTTCAAACAATTTTTTTAAAATGATCTTCAAATGAAGATTAAGAATACAAACAATTCAAATTATATAATTTATACAATAAAAATACACTATTTACAAATTGTAAGATATGTTCATTCCCCTATAAGGGCAACGCAAATAGTATCCATACAAGATTATGTAGATAAATTATATAAGTAGCTTGTTATTAGTAACTTGACACGCTGCAATATCGGTAGCTTTGTATTAGTAGATGTTAGGACGACGGCAAACGATATGAGCCCAAAGTCCCACACAACAACCCAACGTAGAAGTACCCATAAAAACAACACGACCACAGAGCAACATGGGCCCATTTGACGATCGATCCAAATCTCCTCGTCCTCCCATTAGGATAACAACATGCCTCCTTTAGGCCATTTCTAAAAATAGAGTTTTAACGAAAAGTCTGTGGTACTGTTTACTTTAACGAAAAATCATATTTTTACATTAAAAAGTTAATCATGATACTATTCACTTTACCTTTTATTTTGTTTTTATCGTTAAAATTTAAAGTTTTCAAATCTTTTTCATTAGTTTTTTTTTCTTCTGAAAAAGGTGTCAAATACATATTTAGAACTAAAGACATCATCTTGTTCTCTAAAAAAGATGTCATATATGACGTGACAGCTGAATCATTTGACATTTTGCTTTCTAGTTAATTTTTTTAGAGCAAACAAATATAGAGTCATATGCCTTTAATTTTTTAATGCATAAGTCCCATTGTCACCAATTGAAAGCAAACTAAAATCAATTGTAATTATTTTTTAATATTTAATGTAACTATGAGGCCAATATATTAATAAACTAAATATTTGATACATCCATTCAAAATAAAGAAGATTTAACATCTATATACAATTGGTCACATCAACAATCAATTCAAACTTTGACTTTTTTTTTCGAGATATTCTTACTCAACAGCTTCATTATTTATTGCCAAAGAACATAAATGCTATTGTTTTTGAAGATAGAAAAACTTACATGTAAGAAAAGAGATAGACACAAAAAATAATATCTCGTTGTACTTTAATTTCCTCTTGTCACAATGATATACCACTTTTATTTCTATTTCAGTTTCTCACGTAATTAATGAAGATCACATTGCTTTATTTCTGTTATTTATTAAAAAAAATTAAACACAGAATTTCGGATGAATAATTGCACCTATCGACCAATAAACTAGAAATCCTTTACAACAACTTTATCAACTTTGACGTTTACTTTTGTTTTATTATTTTTCGCCAATAAATGTGATCCAAGCCTCCAAGGTGGTTGGTCGGCTCTCATTAGGGAATTGATTGGTGGTCCAATGACGCAACTTCATCTGTCTTTTGTAAACTTACCTCCAACAAAAATGTTATTTTTATTATCTATTTGTACGACTTAAGACATATTTTTCTTTTTCTTCTTATAAGTACATGCGAAAAACCTAAAATCGTTAAGTCACAAAACAATTATGCACATCATGATCATCGTGTGAAAATCCTAAAATCATCGGGTCACAAAACAATAATGGACATCATGATCATCATAACGGCAAGCAAACTGTAGGGGAACACGAACACTGAAAACATTACTGGCATATAAAAGTAAAAGATCAAAACCTTAAATATTATAGGGTGCACAAGCTGCTTACAAATTAGGGTCAGATAAAACCTGCTTTGTGCATTAGCATCCATACAACTTCGACTCATCTTATTTATTCGGCCATTAAATATTAAGGGAAAACTCCAATGATCTCCAAAGCCATCTTAATTAAGCTTGTAATTAATTAATTAGCCAGAACATAGGCATCGAGCTCCTGGAAGTTCTTGACAGCAAAATCCTTGATGATGCTTGGTTCGGGAACCTGTTCGTGTGCTTTCTCAAACACCGACGACCATTTCACCAAGCTCCCGTCTCCATTGGGAGTCACGGTTAGGACGCACTTGAAGCTCTTGTAGTACTTGAGCAGATCTCCGTCGATCACCTTATAAGCAACCGCCTTTCCGACTTCATCCACTGCATCGATCGTCTCCTTTGATACTTTCACAAGTGCAGAATCTACGTGCAAGGAAATGCGTTATTTATAAGAAAACGTTCTTTCGTCAAACTGTAAATTTGTCTCAGAATCTCAGACGTGAATTTGTAAATTTAAGTATAACATAATTCTAGTAAGAACATTCTGCATGAAAGTACCGTCAGCATATGTAATAAGGCGTACGGATCCGACAGCTTTGCCATCGCCTTCGAGGACATCGATGCTTTTGTAGTCCTGAGGGAATGCCTTGGGGAAGACAGTGGTGGAGTCCCTAAGGGCTTCCCAAAACTTTTGTGCAGGAGACTTCACCTCAACTTCAACCTCAAGCTTTCCAGCCATTGTTATGTAAAATGTGGTAGCTTGAGCTAGAACAAGAGTGTACTATATAGAATCAGAGGAAATTGACTAATTGCTTACAGAATTGGTTGAGATTTCTGAGAATTAGGCATGCATATATATACTCGTTTGAGTGCTCTGGAGGTCTTAAATTCAGTAGGAATTAGCTCAACTGCCACTTTATTAACCTCCATAACAAATACAACCAAAATTAATACCATTCACACGCATCATGCATGACATAGGAGAAAGGCGCCCAATTAGTATAGAGTAATGCTGGAGAGACTAACTTTGTAGACAAAATTTGCAAATTAAATGATGTGTAACTAATATAAATGAGCACGTTTATCAACAATTAAGTAATTGTGGACCATGCGGAGGCCACCTGCGAGGGGTCTTCGTGATCGCAATGAAACTCATATGTTGGAACTGTCAGGGTATTGGGGGAGACCTGATAGTTGACGATCTTGTGGAGCAGAATCGACTCCACTCTCCCGAGATAGTGGCTTTATTAGAAACTAAGAATAATAGTAGGAGGTACCGTTACTTAAAGCTTAGGCTCGGCATGTCTTGTATGCATGCTATTGAGCCTAGGGGAATTTCTGGTGGTATGTGTGTTTTTTGGAGGGATGCTAAGGATGTGGTATTGGTAAAATATGGTGAGTTTTTTATTGAAGTTCTAATTGCGGATGGGGTGAGACAACTTAGTTGGCGTTTGGTGGTTGTGTATGCGAGCACGGACAAGCGCAAACGGGCACAACAATTTGAGGTGTTAATGACACATTTAGCATGTTTTTTGGAGCCACGCTTGATAATGGGGGATTTTAATGACTTACTACTGGAATCAGATAAGGATGGGGGGAATGGAAGAACCGCTTCAAGCATGAGAGCTTTTCGTACTTTTGTGGCTCAGGCGAGGTTACTAGACCTGGGTTTTGATGGATACCCGTATACATGGCGGAATAGACACGAGGAAGGTTTCATTGAGGAAAGATTGGATCGTGCGCTGGCCACTCATGATTGGATTTAGTGTTATCGACATGCCGTTGTGAAACACGTGGTGTTGGAGGGATCAGATCAACCATGTTAGTGTTATCTACAGAGATGAACCAACCTAGGCATAGGAAACGCTTCATGTATGACCCACGATGGAATTTGGATCCAAAATGTGATGAGGTTGTGCGTGCATGCTGGAGGGATACTCACGGTGGAACCCATGCACTTAACATACTGCATAATCTTCGAAGGGTCAGACACGGTTTAGTGATGTGGAGGGGTGGAATGAACAAAAGGAGATCTGTCGTTTGAAGGAAGGTCTTCGTGAAGAGTATCAGCAACCGATGTTTAATGGTCTTCGAATTCGAGTTTGGAAGAGGAACTTTCAAGGGCAATTAAAAGGGAAGAAGTTTATCGGCGTACGAAGTCTCGAGTGCAATGGTTACGAGAAGGTGATAAAAACACTCGTTTCTTCCATGCTCAAACTTTGAAACAAAGAAGGAGAAATGCCATTCGGGGACTAGAAGAAGAGAATAGGACATGGTGTATGGATATGAATTGAATCCATGGTATCGCCATTGAGTGTGTGCCGACTAGGGTGGGTGAGATGGATAATAATTTACTGGTTGCCCCAGTGACCGATGTGGAGATTGAAACGGCTATTTATCAAATGCACCCAACAAAATCACCGGGTCCGGACGGTTTCACTACGAGATTTTATCATCACCATTGGGAAACGGTTGGGGAAGTTGTTATTGGCATGGTAAAATCTTTTTTCAGTTCGGGAAGAATGTTAAAAAATTTGAATCATACTAATGTTGTGCTTATTCCAAAAGTGGATCACCCCACGAAGATGTCCCATTTCCGGCTGATTTCACTATGTAATGTGGTGTACAAAATAATTTCTAAAGTGCTAACGAATAGACTAAAAAGAGTTCTCCCTAAAGTTATTAGTCCAAATCAATCAGCGTTTGTGGCGGGACGGCAAATCTCTGATAATATTTTAGTAGTGCATGAACTTCTACATTTTATGCAACATGTGAATTATGAGGGTTTTGATTTTATGGCAATGAAATTGGATATGGCAAAAGCTTACGATCGGGTTGAATGGTCATTTTTGAATGCTATGTTGCATAAGTTGGGTTTCGATGATAAGTTTTGCCATTGGTGATGGAGTGTGTACAAACTGTGTCTTACAGTGTGGTTGTGAATGGGGAAACAACGAGTTATATCACTCCTAGAAGGGGAATTCGGCAAGGCGATCCATTATCACCTTTTCTATTCCTTATATGTGCAGAATGATTTTCATCTTTAATCCATAATGAAGAGAGGATGGGACGCATTCAAGGTATGTTAGTAAATAATTCTGTCGAGCCTCTATCACATGTGTTTTTTGCTGATGACTTAGTTTTATTTTGCCGAGCTACGGAGATTGAGGCTTATAATGTTAAACTTTTTCTCCAACGGGTATGTTGAGGGGTCTGGACAATTCATTAATTTAGATAAGAGTTCGGTACACTTTAGTGTGGGGTGTTCGAAGGGGCTGAAAGCTTTTGTACCGCAGATCTTGGGAATTAGGCACCATGAAGGGTTTGGGAAGTATTTGGGTATTCAAGCTGATTTTGGAGCTTCGAAGATGAAGGTGTTTGAAGAAGTACGGAATAAACTGGATGAAAGAATCAATGGTTAGGCAAAACAATTTTTGTCGGTAGCCAATAAGGAGGTGCTTATTAAGAGTGTTGTGGCGGCTTTACCTATTCACACCATGTCATGTTTTCAATTGCCTATTCAGTTGGCAAAGGAAATTGAACAAATTATAGCAAGATTTTGGTGGAGGGATCAGAAGACGAAAAAGGGTGTTCATTGGCTTGCTTGGAAGAAAGTGGTGCATATGAAGACGTCTGGAAGTCTTGGCTTCAAGGAAATTATTGATTTTAATTTAGCAATGTTGGCTAAGGTGGGATGGCGCTTGATATGTAACTCGGAGTCGTTATTGGCTACAGTTCTTAATGCTAAGTATTACCCTAATTCGGCGTTCCTTGAAGCACCAGTGGGACGAGGAGCTTCATGGGGGTGGAAGGGCATTTTACAAGGGAGGAAAGTATTGAAGTCTGGTATACGATGGAGGGTGGGTGATGGGAGAAGTATTCAGGTAATTGAGGATCCTTGGTTGCCCACACCAAGAACATT
This sequence comes from Heteromeles arbutifolia, assembly GCA_024362995.1. Classification (NCBI taxonomy): domain Eukaryota; kingdom Viridiplantae; phylum Streptophyta; class Magnoliopsida; order Rosales; family Rosaceae; genus Heteromeles; species Heteromeles arbutifolia. The sequence continues at coordinate 32,300,364 of JANCRC010000006.1, forward strand.
TAGACCTATGTCAAGACATCCGAAGATGCCTAAGATGGTTGCCGATATTGTGTCCATTGAATGAACGTGGAAACGTGAGATCATTCAAAGGTGTTTTAATGTCGACAAAGCACAGATCATTTTGAGTATGTCGTTGAGCTTGTTTGGGTGCTCTGATCGTGTCATTTGGCATTATACTCGAAATGGAGCCTACTCGATGAAATCAAGATATTTGGTTGCCTGCCCAGGAGATGAATCGGAATGAAGAACTTGGGCGGAAAGGGGTTGGGCAATCTAGTAAGAATGATAATATGGACTCGGTATGGAGGGCTCTTTAGAGTTTGAAGGTTTCTCCCAAGCTCCGCCATTTTATATGGAGAGGATGTTTGTTGTCCGTACTAACTTGCAACGGAGAGGGGTTCGTTTGAGTACTTGTTGTCCCTTTTTTTATTGTGAGGAGGAAACACAGGTACATATCTTTTTCAAATGTTCCTTTGCTCGTGTCTTTTGGTTTGGTTCTCTGATCCAATTAGATGTGACCACGGTGGTGGGAGATGATTTTATACAGTGTTGGAATTGGTTGTGTGTGAAATACGGCAAGATGGAGGATGCTATTACGCTTCTGCGTTGGGTGGTGTGTGGTTTATGGAGAATATGGAAGTGTCGTAATAGTGTGGTGTTTGAGAAGACTGTGGTAGAACCCAATGTTGCATTGCAGCTACTTCGACAGCAATGGGTGGAGATTGTGGGAAGTGATGAGGATCTACTGCCATGCAATAGTTCTGGCCTTCTTGGGGAAGGGACGATTGCAAATGGATGGATAAAGCCACCGTTTGGGATAATTAAAATAAATTGTGATGGAGCCTGGTGTAATCGTACTGGTGTGGGAGGATATGGGTGGGTAGCGAGAGACTTTGCGGGTATCTTCAAAGGTACGGGCGGTGTGGGGAAGGTTCTATGCAATTCCAGCATCATGGCGGAAGCGGAAGCTCTTAGGATGGCTGTAATGGGTTCAGTGGAAAGGGGATTTAGTTCTGTTCTTTTGGAAACTGATTCCAAGGTCCTTATGGATATGATTCAGGGGAAGTTGCAACCTGAGGCAACCATGTAAGCTATTTTGTGGGATATTAATTCTCTTAAGCAACAGTTATGTTCTATTGAGTTTATTTACACTCCTCGTGCCTGTAATGAGACTGCGCATCTTGTGGCATCTTATGTCACGCGTGTGGGGGTGTGCATTCTTGGGATGAGTTTGAGCTTGAGTGGTTGTTTAACACTCTATATCTACTCTTTGACAAAAAAAAAATCATCAACTTCTATGTCATTTAGTTTACAAAATTTTGTTTACATATGTAGTCTCTCTAACATTAAACCATTACTTTAATTGGTGTTTTTGTTCTAGAATTATAGCCAAATTAAATAATTAATAATTTTTAAAATTAAACTTAAAACTAATAAATTATTAAGAAACCATTTTTAGCTCATGCGGTTGTAGATGATGTATGAATATGGCCTACATTACCACTAAGATATAATTCCTTATAAGATTATAATTTTAGACAGAGCTATCTTTAGCTATTTCAGTTGAAAATAACTTCAAAAGATAAAAAGTTGTAAAACCTAGCTACAAGATTGATCTTTGGCAATTTTTTATACTATATGAGAAGATGTTAAAGGAATATTTGATCAATAAAACAAAATAATTTAATTGATATGTTGTCAATGTTTATTCGATGTATCATTAATATTCGATCGATATACGGTTAATATTTATTATTTAATAAATATATTTGATATATTTGATATATTTTGATCCGTTCAACAGTTAAAATTTGTAACTCAATCATTTCCTACAAATTTTCAAAATTATTTACTCATTGTACAGATGATATTAATAGACAAGGGTGACTCACCTAAGTTAGAGGCGAGTTTGCTTGACGGTGCACAACCATTATGAAATGGAGACTGTTTTCAAATGAATGATAGAGAATGTTGTGCGTGCTTTAATTGAGAGTCGGTGAACTGATTAGTGTTATGCGTGAGGACACATGAAAGTTAACATTAATTGGTTTGTGTTTATCGTTTTTAAATAGGATAATTTGATCTTTCTAGCATTTTAAAACTAAATTTGTAAACCAAATAATATGATTGTTGATTATTTGATTATTACTTGATCGTTGATTAACGTGTTTATTTTCTATTGGTGACACATCATTTAATTTACAAATTTGGTTTAAAATTTTAATCTTTCTAGTATTATTATTTTCAAAATATTAAATATTAATGTTAAGCATAGACTACATTTGATGTGTCAGATATACATCACGCATTATTTACCCATTGACCCTGCTTTCCACACAACTAAAAAAAAAAAAAAAAGTATAATACTTGAGTAACCAAAAATAGGACTACTAAACTTTTTGGGTCCCATTTGGGTGTTGATTGTGACAAAAATTGTATTAATTCTGTGCATCTCATAATCTCATTACATTGTCCATTTCAAATTTTCAAACAATAGAAAATAGTAACTAATCAAACAATAAAAAAAATGATGAGACAAACATATGAATGCAGCCTCTCAACTGCAAACCCTTTTGTTTGTTTTATTTTTTCGTTGAGAAAATTGTAAAAATGTAACAAACAAGGTGTTGCAGTAGCTTCAATTTCCTTGTCAAACACCTTCCTCATCATCCAATATTAAGCAAGCAAAAAGTAATACCAACTTTTCCTCTCTCTCTTTTTTTCTTTTTCTTCAAGTACTTGTTCGTTAGATGTGTAGACACAAGAGAAATGATATAATTAAGAATGAGATATCCGAGATAAAATAGAAGTGGCTGCAATTGAAGATAAGATGAATGAAAATCGGTTAAGGTGGTATAACATGTGAACTGAAGACATATAGATGTTCCAGTTAGAAGATGCGATTATGAGGCAGAGGTTCAAGGCAAAACGGGTAGATGAAGACTTATAAAGACTTGGAAAGAGATACTAAGAACAGACACAGAGTACTTGGAGGTGGAGCTAACAGAAGATTTAGCACAAAACTGAGCGCAGTGGCCGCATTGTAGGATCCATACACCTGACCTCACTTAGTGGGATACAATTTGTTGTTATTGTACTTGTTTGTGCAGTGAGAGCTACCGTTTAGGGTTATTGGCGGATGATTTGTTGAGTACTCTCCTCTCCTAATCCAACTTCAGTTGCTATATACGTACACTCTCGACCCAATTCGCATAATATTTTTTTTTTCTTTTCTTCTGTATGTTTCAAACTATGACAATTTCGACTTCGTTTTCTACCCTCCCATGCATTTCAATCCTCAATGCTGAGAACAAAACTGGATCAAGCTTAAGAACCATTATGCCTTTTGGTCTGGTTTCGGCCTGGAACAAGTGCCGGCGATCGAAGTCCCATTACCTTACAGACCCTTGTACGTTCTCTCTTCTTATTGTTCTTCTCTTTCCCTGCAGCTTTGTTTGCAAAGTGTTTGCTGCCAACTTTTCGTTATGATTTACGAGCGATCACCTTTCAGGGATTTATAAACCGGTGGAGTACTGGCAGCTCGAGGATCAAACCCCCCAACCCACCAAAAGACACCACCATGGCTCATCAATTTTCACACTCAAAGAAATGGAAGAGGCATCATGTTCCTTCAGTGAGGAAAATTTGCTCGGAAAAGGAGGTTTTGGGCGTGTATACCGGGGAACTTTACAGTCGGGAGAGGTATGTTTCTTGTAGTATTTAGTTTTTGGAATTTTGAAGAACTCAGATTTCCAGGCACATACTAACATGCACTCTGTTTCGGAACGTAAAGGTTGTAGCCATAAAAAAAATGGAGCTGCCACCTTTTAAAGCAGCCGAGGGAGAACGAGAGTTTAGGGTAGAAGTAGATATCTTGAGCAGACTTGAACACCCAAATTTGGTTTCTTTGATCGGCTATTGTGCTGACGGGAAGCAACGATTTCTGGTATATGAATTTATGCAGAAAGGGAACCTACAAGATCACTTAAACGGTTGGATTTTCAACTAGGAATGCATATATATGCTTAATTAACATGTGAATAATTAATCAGTTTGCTAATCTTGGGAACAATCTCTAATCGTATGACAGCGATTGGGGAAGCGAAAATGGATTGGCCTCGACGGCTCAAGATGGCACTTGGAGCAGCAAGGGGACTAGCATATCTGCATTCTAGTTCTGATGTAGGGATTCCTATTGTTCACAGAGATTTCAAATCCACCAATATTCTTTTAAGCGACAACTTTGAAGCAAAGGTAAGAACAAGTCTACTTGATTTGAAATTTTGCGTCAGGTTGCTTTTGAACTTTGAACAAAACATATGCAGCTGAAATTCAATCACGATTTCATGTAGATATCGGATTTTGGACTTGCCACGATGATGCCGGAGGGCCAGGAAATCCAAGCGACTGCTAGGGTGCTGGGAACATTCGGCTATTTTGATCCCGAGTATACATCGGTATGCATCTTTGAACACTCCATATGGCTGCATTTAAATTTTTGCTTCTCAAACAATATAATCTATTAAATTTCATGCATTCTGCAACTTCTCTGTCTTCAGTACTGTAAAAATAGGCGAACAGAAACAATATAGTTTGACACAACGACGGATTTTCTCCCGAAATTTCTTAAGCTCCACGTTTATATGCTTGTGATGCATGCTGCTTCCTGTAATTTTCACTTTTATACATTTAACTTACAAATGAATGCTCGTAAGATATTTTTGATCATATTATTCATAGAAAAAACAATGCTACACTTATATAACAAGAGGTGTATTTGGAAACAGACCGGAAAACTCACTTTACAAAGTGATGTTTATGCATTTGGAGTGGTTCTTCTTGAACTTCTGACTGGGCGTCAAGCCGTTGACATTACCTTGGGACCAAATGATCAAAACCTTGTGCTACAGGTAGGAAATCTTTTCTCACTCCTAATCCTACTTATTATGCTGGTTAAGTACATTAGGTCGTTAAACATGACCAAAGTTCATATGTTACAGGTAAGACACATATTGAATGATCGGAAGAAACTACGCAAGGTGATAGATTCTGAGATGGGTCGAAGTTCATACACCATGGACTCTATAGCTATGTTTGCAAACCTGGCATCACGGTGTGTGCGTCCTGAGAGCAGTGAGAGACCTTCCATGGCAGAATGCGTAAAAGAGCTCCAGCTGATAATCTATACAAATGCGAAAAGCTTGGGAGTGGCCGTGGCTCCCAATAAACACACGTTCTAATTGCAGGGTGAAGATTATGTACAACAAAATTGAAATCCTTTACTTCTAATAAAAGAATTGTTGAATCTTCAAAGCTTGGTGACCTATGATCTTAAAAACAAGACGCACGAAGAGAAATTGATAAGGATTGAGAAATAGAGAATGCAATTGAGTACATATATTAGACAGGAACTTCATCACGAAAATGATCAAACTGAAGTTGGTTTTCTTGTACAAGACCAAGGGAGTCTACAACGTAAATTAATAATGAATGAAATCAAAGATAAGAGGGGATCATTTTCTTGTATCACTATGTTTTGGAAACTTTACAACCTTTGCGATTGTAAATTATATACTGTTAAACTCAGTATATGTAATTTGTACTTTATATATGTTTTCCGTATGAGTTTACAGTCACAAGGCAGAGAGAAGCATATTACAATTTCATGTATCTCTATTGTTTCTTAATCTATTTACTCAAATTCTTCAAGAAAAAAAAGCACATCACTGAAGCAACAGACGCCAAAGCTAGAAAAGAAAATGGAGGGAGGGAGGGATTATTTGGAGCAAATTCTAGAACTTTTATTGCACTCGAAGCTCCCGAAATATATTCCTTGTATTATTAAACTTCAGGATTACGTGTATACAATATCTAACTCACATGTACCAAAACTAGAGTGGATATGGTCATTGAACTATATGTTTGCATTAAGGTTAGGAGTCTAGGACTACATATGACATACAAGAAATGGACATGCCTGATGAGATTACCTGCAGCAGGCCAGGACTCTACCATACACATCACAAAATGCAAGCATTCGGCTCATAGGATCAAGCATTCTACAAAGATGTCAACCGAGCTGGATAATCTTCACAACCTCAATGCCTCTAATCATCTATCCTGGACAAAATTGGATTTAAGGAACAAGGCAACAGTATGAGATTTATCCGCATGATGATTTATCGGTACAATCTACAAAAAAAGATTGTGGCAGTAACTGCATGTGTACCTCAGAGACACATATTATGATGTTCACATATATACATTCATGGTGTTGATTCCTCTTCAGAACATGACGTATCTGATTCCGAAAAGCTGTTTAAGACTGGAATTTTCTTGCACATTAAGTGCTTGCGCTTCTGCAACAGCAACATAACCAAAATGTTATCCGTCTTTACAATGTCGTATCCTGCTTTTTTATACATGTTGAATGGAGCTGTGTCAATCATCCTGCAATGCAAGTACACCTCTCTTGAGGAACTCATCTGCGAGATTAGTTCCTCGCTTGCCTTCAAAAGATGCCAGCCAATGCCCCTCCTGAAATTCACAAAACCATATCTTAAATGATAAATCCAGCCCCATTCGCAACACCGTAAAGGAAAGGCTTCTTTTTTTTTTTAACTAGTGTTGTGTGATGAGTAGTCCTGTGATCAGTCAGTTCAAAAAACAATACAATTACAAAAACTCAATGGATTCAATCTGCGAATTACGACAAAAATGCAATGCAATACAATTGTGACAAGCACATAAGGACCCCAAATTTTCCAATTGTAAGTTATAACAAGCCTAAGAAACAAACAAATGATAAAGTAAAAGCTTCAATTGGGGAAGCAAAACGAACCTCCGAAGCGACTTTTTCACGGCCATGTTACTTATATAAGGCGAATTCTTGGGAGGAGTTGGTGTGGGAGGAGAAGCATTGGCCCCCTTTTTGTTAAAGCAAACTTCCACAGTCCCCGCCAAAAGCTCAACTTCATCTTCTACTTCTTCCAGTTGTTCTTCTTCTGCTTTTCCCTCTTCTTTTTTTCTTCTGTAAAACCCGATGAGCGTGGCAGTGTTGGGAAGCAGCTCCATTCTCTCAAACAAGTACTGCTTGATCAAGTATCCCAGCACAGACACATACCCAGAAGGCAAAAGCATCGACCCCGCAAACGACTCGGCGAGCAACCCAACGGTGATGTCCAACTCTTCCGGCCTCATCACCCGAACCCACATCGACCCAGATTCCAATTCCTGGTAATACCTGAAACCCTCGAGGAGTTTGAGCTGCTCGAGCTCTTCATTGCTCAGAAACTTACCTGTTCGAAGTGGGTATTCAAGGAATGACGAAGCTGTTGAAGTAGTAGCAGCGGAATCAGTATTGGTGGTGGTGGCGGAATCAGTAGCGGTGGTGGTAGTGGGAGAATGAGATGGGGAGCAGGAAGACTTGAAGGAGAAACGGTCTGAATTGGGGAAAATAGAAAGTGGGTATTTGGGGGGAAGACTAAGAGATGAGGAGGTTGACGGAGGGAAGGGAAGGGTTTGGCGGGGACTGAAGTGGTAGAGATGGCAGTGGTGGTGGTGGTGCTGTGGATCTAAAGAGAACGAGAGTGAAACAGTTGCGGCCATAGAACTCACAGTGGAGGATGGAAGAGAAACAGTTAGCATGTAGAATCCAACTTTTTAAACTCAAAAACTGAAGATTCAAAAATATATATATTTTTTTAAAAGCATAAAAGAGTGAGTTTTTAAAGTTAAACTTACTTATTTCTTTTCGCTCCCTGTATTTTTGCTCAACATTATTTAGTGTGGTATATGCTCATTATCCTATTTATCATTATTAGATGAGTTTGAATTTTGAGATTTGTGCTTATTCGCTACACGAATCTCGAAATTCAAACTCATCTAACGATGATTAATAGCGTGGTAAGCATACACCACACTAAATGATGGTGAGCAAAAATGCTCCCTTCTTCTCTCTCTCCTTTTTTTATTTTACTTTTTTTATCTCTCATCTAATCCGTTCTCTTCATTCTCACGGTTCTTTCTCTTATTCCTCTTCCTCTCTATCTCGTGTGATCCTCTCTCTTTTTTCTCTTTCCTTCCATCATCCCTTACTTTCTTTCCTCATCTCTCCTCTTAAAACTTTTAAATCGCAAACCAATCAAGTTTTTGAGTCTTACAGAAAATTGTTTTCAAAAAATGTTTTAAAAAATGCTAAAAAATTTCAAATAGGATACCAAACAGGCCATGTTCATTAGAGTTCAAATCACACTTGAATTGACATACATCTCTAAGAGAGAGGACCCTCGCCGGATACTCTTTGTGAAGATTCTGATGATCCTTCAATCACATTCATTCGTGCGACTAATTTTTGTCAAAGTACAAAATTCATTCTTAAAAACAAAATTATATAATTTAGAACCTCAAAAGAAAAAACAAAATTTTCATACCCTGAGTACGATCTTCCAACTACCTATCCCTCCACTCCTCGGCGGCCATTTTCCTAGTTTCTTAAAACCCCGGGCGGTCCCCTCTCCCTTACGGCAAGAGAGGCCTATTGGGTCATTGATTTCAGATCTAAAATTCATTAACTTTAAAATCGTGAGAGAAACAAATCGAATCTGTGATTCTTCTCTCTCTGACTGTTCATCACCGTCGATTTATCTTGGACTTTGAGATAGAGGGATACAACAGACAGAGGCAAGATTCAAAAAGTTTAAAAACATACTTTTTGTGTTTTTAACAAACGGAGGAGGATTGTCTGCCCTCCCAGTTTCCGTGCCCTTCCATGCCCTCCTGTTTTGTGTGATGACGATTAAGCCATGTTAATATTTTATATTATTTTTGGGAGGAGGATTGTCTGCCCTCCCAGTTCCCGTGCCCTTCCATGCCCTCCTGTTTTGTGTGGTCACGATTAAGCCACATTAACATTTTATATTATTTTTTTTATAGAGATAATAAGACAAAAATAAATAGTAATATAAAATATTAACATGATTTAACCGTAACCACACAAATAAGAGGGCATGGGAGGGCATCGAAAATGGGAGGCCAGACAATCCTCCTCCTTAACAAATAGGCTTTTGTGTTTGAGTTCTTTTTGAATTGTATTTTCAGGAATTGCCTACCAAACAAGAATCTTGAATTTTGAGTTAAAAAGGTGGAACCCAAATAGAATACCAATCGAGCCGAAGAGTACTCCGAATTATGACATCCTTACTTTGAAAATTTTAAGGTATTTCCATTTTGTTCAGTTTAGAAATGTCCATGAAAGTTGGGAAGCAAGACACATTTAAAAGATACAAACTTGCAACCACACAAATTCCCAAAATATTGGAACAGAATTTGAAGGCTGAAAATTGTAGTCAACGTGGCAAGATTTACATTATATTTGGAGTTCTCAGAGAAAGTACAGGGAGCTTCCAATTATCTATCAAAATTCTCTTACCACTTTTTCCAATTCGAACTCATTTGTACGCCTTCCCACGTTGTAGATCATAATCTCTGGAACCCTTCATTTTGTTTTTCTTTTGACAAAAACTAATCTAACTTATTGGGAGAGAGATTCGAAAACACACCACCCTAACCAACCGGCGTAACTCACGTTTTAGTCTGTGCCCCTCTCAAAACTTCTCCACCAAATCTTCAATCAATTCATTCTTCCATTACAACAGAACAACAGTCGATGCAGTTTGTCTTCCTCTTTATTTGGCCTTCTCCCAGATTCGTAACCACCACACAAACTGGGAACAAGAATGAAACAAATAAACAAAACCCATCAATCTGATTCAGCAATAACTCATTTTGCTCTCCTTAATTCTCGAAAGCAACTTACCAACAACGGGAATGCCATTGAGTCACTATTCCAAACCAATCACGCAATGTCAAAGCTAAGTTTCCAACGTGGAAGTGCAGCTTGGAATACCGCCACAGTAGCATCACCGTTACATGGAAGTTCTTCTCCTCAATTCACTTCCTTTGATTCCATTTCTTCATAACCTCCAGCAGAATCTCATTCCATGTGTCAATAGGCCCTGGCAAGCACCAATGCACACAATCATTCTGCACCCTCTCAGGAACCCTATCAGCAAATGGAAACTTATTCATGTAAGGCCCTGGATGCCCATCTGGCCTCATCAATGACAATTTAGTCACATCCAATGCCTCCAGCCTAAACCCTTCGAATTTCTTCCCATTTGCCCTAGCCGCTTCCACTTCTTCCACCTCAAGCTGCCTCATCTCGGCATCCATCCCTTCAAGCTGCTTCTCCCCCTCCTTGTAGGGTTTGGTCTTTGAACAAGCCCCAATCTTGTCCCATTCCCCTTCAAAATGCGCAGGCGAAAACGTCGTCAGAACCACATCAAACCCATTCCCATTCCCTCTCCTCTCAATTATGGTATTGAGAGTAGTCCTCACAGCTTTCCTCAACACATCATAGAATCCAATCTCAGTGTGGTTTAATCCAGGGCAAAAATGGCACCCCAGAACATGATCCCCCTCAAAATACACTGCTGGGTGCAAAAACCAATGCCCAACTGACAATACAATCATATCAAATCCCCCCAAATCTGCAGCCCACCTCTCATCAACTTGATCCAAATACAATTTATTATAATTTGGACCATTTGGTGATTTCTCAACCCCTTTCACAAGAAATGGTGACCAATAAACAGACACATTGGCATTGTGGGACGGGAAATTCCATCTCCTAAACTTCCTCTCCTCCCCATCTGTGTAAACAAGATTGGGAGGAGAGGCAGTGGCAAGCATGCAAAGGAGGGACTCCAACTGGTTCCTGGCCATGGAGTCCCCCACAAAAGCTATGTGCTTGTTGCTAATGAGTTGGAGAAAAGTGCTGGGTTCAAACCTGGGGAGCTGGCACTTGCTGGGTTTCCACCTCCAGTAGAGATAACCCAAATCAGTTCTTCCATGAGTGATGCAGTTCTGACCTTCCTTGATTGTCCCACAGGTTGTGCCATTGTACAAAGGACCCAGCTTTTCATGGACCCATTTGCCCCTGGTGTAGTCACATGTAGATGTAGTTTCTTTAGCCTTTTCTGCACACAACAAAAAATATAAGGCAAAATCTTTGTTATCTATGATAACGATTCAAGCCTTAAGTACCTAGAAAACAAACCCAACTGGAAAAATTAAAGAAAAAGATAACTGCACAGAAAAATGCTTTTAGCAAGTACCTTGAGAGGAGGAAATGCGGGGTAATGGAGGAGGAGAGGAGGTTGAGATGGTAATTTCTCTGGAATGAGGGAGGTGATATGTGGAGGTGAGAGGGAGAGAGGGAGTGTATAAGTACAAGCGGATTACAGCAATAGGGAGGAGGACATAGATTGCATAAGGCAAGAGCCTTTTGGCCAGAGATAATGGGTGACGAGATTGGTCTTTGAAAGGGCTCGCCATTTCAAAGTCCCTGTATTTTTTGCTTTTTTTCTGGTAAAATGCTTAATCTATCAGCTGAGAGGAAGATAGAAAAGTGCTTTCTGAGCTGGATTAAGCTTCTAGAGAGAGAGAGAGAGAGAGAGAGAGAAGCTTGTTGTGGATGAATGATTCAGTCAAATAGAAATCCCATTATCTCTCTGGTTGGCCATCTAATTACAAATCTACACCAGTTTTTGGGTTTGTGATTGTTGTCTTCCAACCTCTTTGCAACATGTGGATTCTGCTTCCGCTTTGCCCTTTCTTTTTCGTTTTTTTGTGGGACGTTTGTTTTTTAATACATCTTTTTTGGGTTGGTTTTTTGTTTTCTTAAAAGAATACTAGCAGAGAGCACACATTTTGTGTGTGTGAATAACCGTTCATCTCCTCATACGTTCTCTTCAAGCGCAACCGCTTCAGTTCATTCAAACTATCTAAAAAACATCATGATTTTATTTACATGTATGAAAAAATGATGGTGAGACAATTTGTCTTAATAAGTGCGTATTTTTACCTTATGTAAATACGCACACTTTGTGTGTGAACAATTTCATTTTATTTTTTGTTTTTGATTAAAGAGTGTGATTAGTTTTTAAATTTTTTAAAAAGAGTATGGGACAATGATGATGGGACAGTTTCTCTTAATAAGAGCATATTTTTCTTAATATTACATAATTACTGTTTTGTCCTCCTTACGTAGATATTGTGTATAAAAAATGAGGGTAAAATAGGAAAAAAGGGATATGATTGTCATTTTGAGAAAAAGTTGAGGGTAAAATAGGGAAAATGGGGATATGAATGTCATTTTCTCAAAAGATACAAAATTATTGTTTTGCCCTCATCATGTTAACATTGTGTTCTAATTGCGAGGGCAAAATTGGAAAAAATGCGGCAAAAAGTTGACAATGAGGCTTTTCTTAATAGTATAGATAATTATGAGAACTTTAACGAAAAGTTTTCGGTACTGTTCATTTTAACGAAAAATCACATTTTTGCATTAAAAATTCAATCCTGATACTATTCACTTTACCCTTTATTTTTGTCATTATCGTTAAAACTCAAAATTTTCAAACCATTTTCATTAGTTTTCCTTATAATTATTTGGTCCCTTTCTTTTTGTCTAGGATGTGTACGTACACTGTCGGTAAGGTTCCTATAATCTGTAATTTGGGAGGGTCCAACCTCAAACTGCCCTTCTTTTAGAGGGACATATTCCTTTGTAACCATAGGTTTGGTGAGGATAAAATCGTCTTTGAGCTTAAGTATGTTTTTCTCCAATCATTGCAATTATCGATGGCTTTGAGCCCTTAATGGAATTACCTTTACAACAGGAAACCAGCGTTACAACTTACAAGACTCACATTTGTCACCTGCTCCATGTATGCTTCCAAGCCAAAAGTCCAACAAAATGTTATTCATATTGGACGATGACAACTTTTATTTTTTTGTTACATTCATTATGTAACACTATTTTTGTTTGTTGCCACATCCTTCTTAAGAAGATTCTGTTCTGTTCGTAGCTGAAACGAAATACTCGACAACATATTGATGGTCATCTAATAACTGGCAGTCTGGCAAGATGTGGAGATATACCAAAACCATATCAACATGTTGCACAACATCTATATCAACACCATAGTGACATCTCATACAGACAACAAATTAAGTATTTACTTTCAACTGCAGTGAGGCAGAATCTTGCTTTTGAGGAGGAAGAGTTGTGGGTGAAATTGCTCTATGCAACAAAATGCTCATAAGACAAACAAGACTCCTTATTTTGAAACCCTTTTGGTACATGTAAATGGAAAGGGATTCTTTTCCGGATCCCTTCCTCTTAATCCATCAAATTCGAGGATCCAGACCATTGAAATTTGATCCGACGGCTAAAGTTATTATAACTTTTAAAGTGGGTCTCTGTTTGTAGCCATTTGATCAAATTTTAATGGTTCGAATCCCCGAATTTGATGGATTAGGAGGAAGGGATCCGGAGATGATCCTTTTCCCATGTAAATGACTTAATGTTGATACTGTACAAGGCAGTCTCACGCAAGTTGTATTTTCATCCGTTAGATCATAGGACAAGGATTTTCTGCCCTCCTTGTTCCCATCCCCTCCCGTGCCCTCCTGTTTGTGTGGTCACGGTTAAGCCACGTCAACATTTTATATTACTATTCATTTTTGTCTGATTATCTCTATAAAAAAATAATATAAAATGTTAACGTGGTTTAACCGTAACCACACAAAACAGGAGGACACGGGAGGGGATGGGAACAAGGAGGGCAGACAATCCTTGTCCTAGATCATAACCCTAAAAGATATAATGAAGTGATACGTGTTGATGTAGATGTCTAGGCTTCTAGCTACAAGATGGTGTCCACTCCACAATAGCAATAATACAAGACCCCCTTGATACCTATATAATACAAATACAAATGCAAATTGCATCTTATAAAGTCAAATAATAATCATGTGAAACATTGCACCACATATTGTATCATTATTTAGGGAAATTAGGTTACTCTCACCTAAAGCATATATACAAAGAGTGGTATTATCCGCACACTCATTTTTTCTTTTCAAACACTATGTGCTGATTTATATCCTTTGATATTCTTCAACTATTTTGATCTGACGGTCGAAAATTAAGAAAAAATGCAAGATGTAAAAAGTGAAGCGTGAATAGCACCACCGTATACAAAGTAGAAAGCTTTACCCCTACCCACCATCACCATCATTACGACATGTATGCATATATTTTTCACATGATTAAGCCACTGGAGTCGGTGGAGTAGTTTAACATATGTTAACCACAAAAATAAGAAAGGCACACGTATAAAATATTCTAAAATGTATCAGAATTAAGTCGATGAAGATTTGGTTCAATGATAGTCTACATACTATTAAAATAGTAAGCTCTAAGTTCAAATTATGATCAAGAAATTTCGAAAACATTTTATACGTGAGTGAGATGCAATCCTCGTATAATGTAATAAGTATTAATGAAGAACATGTTTTAGCATCGAAATCATGCGATGACACATAGAAAATGCTTTTAGTAAACTCATCACAGCTACCCAATTTGACTTCCTCTCACTCACTTGGGAGTTGGATCGGGAGGGAAGTTTCTTCTTCCCTTCAACTCACGATTTTTCTGCATCTTGATCTGAAGCACTTGCTGGATCAATCTACCTGAGCATGTGCGATATGATTGGCCAGCTAGTTAACTACCGTGATACTATTTGGTATTGGCATATATCCTTTTTTACCTCACGCACATTTTTTATTTTTATTTAAATTTAATATTTTTTAATTTATTCGATCTAACCGACAACAACAAGCATACAGCAAGCGATGCACGTTGTGGCAATACCTAACCCAAAGGGAAAAGGGCCCAAACCAAACCATGGTACGGATAAATAAATGAAAAACGTTATAGCGGCAGAAATCATAACCATGGAAGCTGCAAATATGTACAGCAATAATTCGAGTTGATTTTTTAAGACCATCTCCAATGGTTGGGCTAAAAGCCAAATATTTTAGCCCGAAAAATTTAGCTTTTAGCCCAGAAATAGTTTTTTTGCTCCAACAGTTCAAACCTAAAATTTTAGTCCGGGATTATTAAAGAATAAACTTAGGCTATTTTTTTTCTTAAATTAAATTTTTAAAAAAAAAAAATATGTAAACCATCGTAAATTAATTTTATGAACATTTTAATCAAAAAAAATTTAAATTCCGATAAATATTTTCACTCGATTCGGTGGAGCCCACATCGATTTCTGGGCTAAATTCTGGGGGGAATCTGGCCTTGGTTTAGCATTTAGCATTTAGTCCTAATTTTTCTCTTGGATTGGAGTGAGTTTGGGGGGAAATTTTGGGGGATAATTTGGTTTTTAGCCCACCATTGGAGATGGTCTAAGGTACATACAAAAAATTAAATGAAAAACTACCCACTAGCTGGTCCATGAGCAATGGACTGAAATATTATTTATATCAAAACATTGAACACCATGCCCGGTTGGATCGTGGAGTGATGGCCAGCTCAGGTGACCCACGGTTATGGCAAGATGTCAAAGCGATGGGGATGTGGGTCAAGTACTTATATATGAGAAATGCAAACCAACCGTTAAGAGTGTAAATTCGACATTTGAAAGATAATGAACTTAACATGTGTTTATAAAGAATTAAGGAGTCTGTATATTTACTAATTGCATTTAAAGTTGAACTTCAACTTTTTCATATAAACCGCTACCATGACGTCTCTCTCCAAAAGAGATATAGCCCCTTCTCTTGTTTTGGATTTGATTCAAAGAACCATCGAAGCAAATATCGTTTCTAACTGGTTTCTTGATAAACTAAGTATGACTTGAAGTACTAGATATAACAATCCAATTCCAAGACATATTTTGGGTTAGGTCGTTCTAATCAACATGGCATGTCCGACCATTTAATATCAATATAGATGGTTATCAACATCCCATTTATGTTCTTGATAGTATCGATAATTTGATTACATAATTGTTAATATACTTGTCCTAGTTAAAGTCGAAATAGAATGTAATCGACCCAAAATCTTTGTCCATTCATCACCCAAATGGGAAATAAAAAAACCATTGTTTCCCACAAGTATAGTTTAACCAATAAGAAACACGAGCGAGTCGATGTGAGTTAGGTTAATGGTTAGGGCAAAGTTTCATCCTCTCCCACATTTCTTTCTCGTAACCACAGTAGCTTAGAATGTCGTCATGCCAAAATATAATGTTGATCCTAAAAAAACAGAAAGAAAACAAAATAAAGGCTTGCATGATTACAAATATTTGGGCCGATTGCAACTAAGCCCACCTTAGCTAAGGAGCCCACTAAAATATTAGGAGAGCGAAAATTACTAGGGCTCTTGTATCACAAGAACTCCAATTTGGGGAAAAATAAGGCATGGCCATGGATGGCAGCAACACGGAGGAGTTGGCCATCGGGTGCTTCGTCGCCATCAAGACCACGCTCGGTGACAAGTTCCAAGGCCAAGTCATCACCTTCGATCGCCCCTCCAACATCGTCGTCATTCATATCCTTTCACCGACCGCAATTTTATCAATTCAATCAATTTCATTTCAATTTTTCCTAAAACCCTAGAAAAAATGCGATCTTTCTTGCAATCTTTCTTTAACTTTTGGGATCACAAGAGGGTTCGAATGGCGGAGCACGGCGGAACATACGGCTGGTGAAGGCGAACTATATAAAGGAGCTGTCATGCTTGGGTCAGGCGGAAGACCCGCTCGATGTCAAAAAGTGTTATCTTGATCTCGATAGTCTCCGGGCCAGGGAGGAACTGGCGATTAGGTAATTGATTTGATGCCCCAATTGGGAATTTTGTTGAGTGATGATTGATAAAGTCTTGGGTTTTTTTTGTGTTTGATTGCAGGCAAGCAGAGGCGGAGTCGGAGCGGATTGGCGTCGGGGTCACCGCCCAGGCGCAGAACATTTTCGATGCCTTGTCTAAGACGTGAGTTGTTTTTACTTAGTTCTTGCTGATTTTATTTGCGGCTAAAACTGTGAGGATAACGGTTTCTGCACCATGGTATCATAAAAAACAACCCATTTTACTCTAAAGTGTAAATGTTGTTGCATGAAACTGATCATATCGGATTTTCTAGTAAGAATTGGACTTTTGAGTAGCTGAAAGATAAGGAAATTAGGAGGTTTTGGGTCAGCACGGATAGGCCGTCTTTTTTGTGGCATATTCATTGTTTGGAGAACTTTTGAATGATTATGATTCTTGCGTGAGCTGGGATGCAAAATGTAATTTTTAGACTTTAGTTACGATTTAGATCAGTCCTTGGTTTGGTAGGAAGTTTATAATTTACAAGTTTGGAAAATTTACATTTTGTGGACTGAGTGCCATTGATGATGGCGATGATCAGGCTTCCAGTGCGCTGGGACAAGACTGTCATAGTTGTGATGAATGAGGTCCGAGTAAGCAGTCCATATACTCCTGAGTCTGTCAGTGGAGGAACTCCTGCTGCCAATGAGCGGGTGAAGAAAGTGGTAAGATACTTGAAGAATGCCACTATATTTTAGATTGATTTTTCATAAGGGAAACATAGACACGAGCACACTATGGTCCTCCGCTAAAATATTTGATTTTTGTTTTAGCTTGAACTGGAGAGGAGGAGGTTACAAACTCGTGGCGGTGGTCAATGATGGTTTTAGCGTTTGCACCTGATTGCCTGATAGGAAAAGAATTTCCCCCCCCCCCCCCCCCCGAGCGATAAGTGATGATGGGTATGTTTATATACTCGGCCTTCATCAGGGAACTTGTTATTTGTTCACTGGAGACGGTTGAACGCATGAATCAAAGAATCAATCTAAATTGTTGCATGTCTAGATCTGTTGCTATTCTTTGGTTATTCAACAATATGCTCATCTATTTTGTTTGCTAGTGCTGTTCATTTGAGTTTGAGACAGTTTGTTGTGCTCACATTGAGTTCTATACCAACGTTATTACACTTATACCTATTGAATATTTGGGAACGTGTTATATAATTGTGCATATCGCACTATTGTTATATTATGAACAAGTGATCTGATGGGACTTAGAAAACTAGAATGAGTTTGAATTTGTTTAGGTTTTAAGTTCTGTTGAAATAAAGATAATTGTGTGCTGCAGTGTATACCAGAATACCTTTTAACCTTATGGCTTTTCTACACATAGCTTCCAGATTAGCACAATGCGGTATACATTTAACTAGAAAAATTGGAAGAAAACAAATCCAAAACAAACGCGACTTTGAAAGGAAAGAAAAAAAGAAGTCGATATAGTCTATTCCCGAAGTCACCTTGTACATAATGTTTAATAGGAGAAAGAGATGTCAATTTATCTTTGTTTTAGATTGATGGAAAATTTGCATTTTGGTTTAGTGGATCTGTTTGTTAGTTATATTCTTCCCAGGTGTTAGTCAAACAGCATCTTTGTTAGTTACATTCTATACCTAGGAGATTTTAAACGTTAGATCTTGGTCGTTGTGTATTTGACCAAGGATTTAACAGTTGAAAACCCGAGAGTATAGAATACACTGAAATATACTGGAAAATCATGTGGAGATTGGTTGAGGTGGCGAAGAGGTGGTGAGGAGTGTACCAAAGTTGAAGATGTAAAAGGTTCATAGCTGGATGTCAAACTGGCTGTGGGATTTGTTTGTGAAGTTTAGTCTAAACTCTCAAGTAAAGTAGTGTTGCTACTTTTGAGGGTGGATCTTATACATATCTCGATTCGAAGAAGAATCCAAGCAGACCAATACTGCATCAATATATCTGGGAGTATGATTCTCTCCCCTCCAATTCCCCTCCTCTTCCCTCCTCCTGCTCTCACACTTTTCACTCTCTCTCTCTCTCTCTCTCTCTCTCTCTCTATATATATATATATAAATATAAAGAAGTCAGCACATGATGTTGACGTGGTTTAATCATGACCGTTCAAATAAAAGGGGAGAGAAGGGAAGATAAAAAAAGAGGGGAGGGAATCTTACTCCATATATTTGGGAATTGTCTCTTTGAATTTGTATAAGTATATATATGTAAAAGAAACCCCTAAACACAACATCGTGGAAAGAACAAATTAACCAAGTAAAATACTCCTTTCGTATTTTGGGCTTTGGAATTGTGGCCACTCCATTTATGTTATGGGTTTTTATATGGCCTGAATAACTAATATGGTGATGGGATACTCATAGTGGCATTTTCCAACCCAAGGGAGGGAAATAACACGTGTAATTTGTCGACACGGACGAATATCTTCTATTTATATAATTTCATTTTGGGCATAAATTTATCTTTGTAGACTATTTAATGACTAAAGTTGTTCATTGTAGCTTGAATTTGTTACAATTAAAATCAAGTTCATTCACCAAGATAAATTCAGTATATACCTATACAAGCTTTGCATTACAAAGAAATATTCAACGAGATAACCCCAAGCAAATATGGGGATAAATTCCATAACTTTTATTATCATTCACCTTCTTTCATTTAGGAAGACATGTTAGCTAAAGAAACAAAGAGATTGATAATCAAGAAGTTTAACATGTAGTAGAGTTTATTATCAAGTATCAACTAACTCAACATATTTTTAGGAGCGCGTAGCGCTCATGATTAAAAAAAAGCCTCTCGCATGTGCGTGAGCGCATGCGGAGAGGCTAGTAACATATAAAGAGAGCCAAGTATTTTTTGAAAAGAAAATGCATGCCCATTGCTATTCCACATGTGACGCACCAACGCGTGGATGATCGTGAACTTGAAGGGGCAGGGGTTAGTAGGGAAGTTCGAATTTAGTCGGGAAAAATGACTCGTCATAAAACTCTTTTAACCATTGTTTGCCTCGTCTCTATAAACATTATTCGCCACAAGATAAAAATAAAAATGGTTTAGGATTTTCATGTACCTCTTTTCACTTTCTACACACTTTTGTAAACATTTGACAAATGTGTAACGGAGGAAACAGGAGTGAAACTCATTTCTCAAAAATAAAAAGGCTAAATATAAGCTGATTTTACTCTAGGCTCATTTAATTGGCTAATAAGTAAATAACCCCCCAATGGTAGATTTGAATCATTGATGATCCGTCCAAACGTAGTTACAATTAAGTAGAACCAAAACATTGTTGTATGATCAATGTTTGAAAGGGCGCAGTCGAAGTTAAGGCGTTTCATGGATAGTCTCGCCTAGGCAATAGTTTCGAGGCGTGAGAGAGAGAGAGACGAGTTTCGAGTTTTATAAAAAACCTGCCCAAAACGACGTGTTTTGGATTTGAGAAGTTTTTAAAAATAAAAAAACACCAAAGTGGCGCCTCAACAATGCCTCAGCGCGCTTTATAAACGCCTAGAAGAGTCTATAGTTCACTCTTGTTGAACAAAGTCGTTTTCTTGATAGCCCTACCTAAGCTTGTGAATACTAGATTTTTACAACATTGCTTGTGATTTTGAAGATACGAGGTTTGAGTATAAATTCATCTGTGTGAAGTTGGCAGTTGACACTAGAAATAATAATGGATACTTTGGATGGAATTGATGGGTTTACATCTACATACTAAGATTGATTTACTACCTAAATTCCAAATCTGCATAGACGGTGGCCATCCAGTCTGAAAGGTCAAAGCACAAGTGACCGTTTTCATTTCGTGTTGCCGAAAGACAACTTTAAAGTTTCCTTTATTTGTCTGCCCTCCCCATCCCCTCCTAGATTATGTGGTCATGGTTAAGCCACGTTAACATTTTATATTGATTTTTTTATAGAGATAATAAGACAAAAAATAATAAGAATATAAAATGTTTACGTGGTTTAACCGTGACCGCCCAAATAGGAGGGGATGGGAAGGGCAGCCAAATAGGAGGGCAGACAATCTGCCTCCTAACAAAAGATTGGAAATTATGACAATTATGCTTACGCCCAGCAGGCTACAGCTTTTAAGAACAAAGAAGGTTTCATTTGTTGAACTATCTCCTAACCAACTGAAAAAATCTAAGTGTAATTGAGTGTATACGAGAAAAGAAATAGGCACAAAATGATAAGCATAGTTGTATTTAAAATTCTTTTTCTTAATAAGAAGAGTATAAATTCTTAGGTGCGTTCATCTGAACAATGTTATTGTCTTCCCGTGTACACAAACCACAAAAATCTCATGTATTTTGGACCACACCTCCATCTTTCGGTCTCACTTAGTTGTGTTCGGTGCCCTAAACGGCGGATTGGACTTAAGAATCTCTCCTAAGGAGATGATTATGAAATTATGATGTGAATTTAACTTCATAGCAATCATTCTTCTTCGATTCTACTAGTTTTGGTGGAGTCAGGACACTCAATTCCATGAGAATCAGTTCCCATCCCTCCCATTTTATATGGCTGACGAGTAAGCTTTTCTAGTTTGTTACAGCTATTTCTCTTCTCTTTTTCTTCTTTTATAAAGTTGATTACTTAATCTATTTATATAATGTTTTGGGGTTACGGAAAAGAAGGTAAAGATGGGGCCTTTTGTGGGGACAAAGAACTTCTCCGGATTCATTATCGGGATTTAAAGATCAGGTAATTTGGACTACTCAAATTGAATCCGACGATTTTTATTAATTTATTTCACTAACCTATCTATACAAACTAAGAATTCTGATGTCTCTTTCACACAAACCAATATCTAAATTTTTTTATCGTTAAGTTCCGGATCCTTTTGTGGTGGCTTGGGATTACAAAAATTTCTGATATATTTTAATTTTTTACTTCATTTCATTACTTGGAAGGACAGTCAGAATCATCACTGAATTGACACCAACCAGACTCGAACTTGGTAAAAGACAATTTCAATCTTTTATCCACTGAAAATAGTGGAGGCTTCACATCAACCAATAATTTAACTTAATTTACTTTGATTTACATACGTGGAACTGTTTGATTGTTTGGAATTTTGGATATATTCCCATGCAAATTCCAGGAACAGAAGTTTAGGACTAACTACAACATCTATATCTATCTGGGTCACTAATTGGACCATTTTCTTTGGCATCTTGTTCTTCAATCTTGGTCATTCTTCAACCGAAACTACCGCATCCCCTGACCCACATGGTCCCAAAGTTGATACATCAACAACAGCTTCACATTTCTTGAGGACTACGGGGAAAGAATCTATCTTACAGCTAGTTGTATAATGTGTTTAATTTGTTTTGTTACGTAATTTATTCATTTGTCATCAAGTGATGAGAAATAAATAAATAAAAATATAGAATCAGAAGAGTTAAAATTTACCCCTTTAAATCTTTAAACTTTCTCAAATGTGAAGTCTTTAAGTGTTCATCACATATGAACCTAAGTTTAGTTGGAACTTGGATCCAATGTGAACTTAATTTGGAGTCTCACTCACAAAACTAGTTTTATTTACAAATTTGTATTTTTAACATTGGGGAAGGTCATCAAACTAATATTCAGACAGTCTCATAACAATTACGCATCTTCATGTGTTTTAATTTTCTAGCATCTCGTAATTAATTTAGAATAATATCAATTAGCGTTTGAATTGCATGTAGTTCTTTTCGACGCTAGGAACCCAGATTTTGAAAAGTAAAATTTGATTTGGAGTTTATATGAGAGAAAAATGGTGGCACTGTCGCTCTACGGAAAGCTCAGAACTTGACTGTCCAAGTGTCATATATGCAAAAGCCCTGAACCGAAAGTACACTCAGACAAATCGAAGGAGACTTCGATACTGTCTATACAGTTTGACAAATACTTGAAGAAAAACAAAAGGACTGAAAGTTATTGATCACTCATCACTCTCAGAAACTCCTGCAAAAACTAAGGTATGAAAAAAAAAAAATTGACCTCTCTTCTCTTCTCTGCAAATTTCAATATTGTAATCTGCACACTCTGCAGAATAGAAACTTCTTTTACCCACTAAATTAAAAAAAAAAAAATATTATACAAAAGAAGGAGTTTTCTTTTTCTTCCCAAAGAGCTTTAATGGCAGTAAAGATTAGTAAAGATGACGGTGGAGAAGCTGCTTTTACACAAAGCTTCATCCTTACGTGATTCAGGAAAAAGAAAGACGATCCACATTACAAAAATCAAAGATAAATATTTGAAGAGATTCCTTTTGGGTCAGAGAAGTATTTTTATTTTTATTTTTTGAGTTTAATTTTTTATTTTTTTAGCTTTTGAAAGGGGAAGGCTCTCAATTTCTCTCCTCCTTTTGCTTTCCAGTTTTCTCCACATCTTCACACTCACTTTAATGTTTTCTTGAAGCCCAAGTGGGACTTTTTTGGGTCGTAAACCCCTCTCTCTCCATCTCACATTTTCATCACAAAGTTTTTAAGACCAGAGTTTTGGAGTTTTTCTCACTGCAAGAACTTGTCTTCTGTATTTTCCATTTAGCTTCTTCAAAAAGTAAGAATCTTTTGCTTCTTCCACTTGTAGTAATAACCCTTGTTCCTATTTTTGTAAATTTTCAAATTTGGCAAGTGTTTATTTTAGTGGGATTCAAGTTGGTTTTTGGTGCTTTGAGAATTTGGGTTTTTTATTTTTATTGTTTCTAGAATTTTGGTTATGCTGAGTGACAACCTGATAACTTTTTGGATTTCTTGTAGAGAGGAGAAGGAAACAGGAGAGGAAAATGGCAGGAGGTGGACATGCACCGCCGCCGAAACAGGAAGAGCTACAGCCTCATCCGGCCAAAGATCAGCTGCCAAACGTTTCCTACTGCATTACCAGTCCTCCTCCTTGGCGTGAGTGCATAATTCTCTTTCATCGTTGTTGACATTTTCTCTGTTAAAAGGATTTACTCTGCAAGTTGGAGTCGTTTCGTTTGTTTAATACATTGTTATATACGGCGCCAGTGGTGATGTTAGCTTTCGTGTCGATTATCCCGCGTTCAGTTTTATGAATCCCAGTTAGAATTTTGTTTTTGTATGTATGTTTATGTTCTGTTTGTTGGGTGGGAGTGGGACACATTTGGAAAAACAAAAAATTGTGCACCTAATAGGTACTTATTTATTCATCTATTTATTTATACTGTAACTAGCGTTTGTTTCCAAACGTGATTGTTGTTGTGCGTAATTGCGGAATTATTTCTCTATGCAGCTGAAGCCATCCTACTTGGTTTCCAACATTACTTGGTGATGCTTGGCACAACGGTTCTCATTCCCACGTTTCTCGTTCCTCAGATGGGAGGAGGAAATGTAAGGCTTTTACATTGATAGATGCAATTAACCATTCTTGATCATTCTTCTTTCTGAGATGCCGATCTGTTCGTGGATCATGTGACTCTTGGGTATCTGACTAATTTTTCCAATTTCCATATAGGGGGAGAAAGCGAAAATGATTCAGACTATACTGTTTGTTGCTGGATTAAACACATTGCTTCAAACATTCTTTGGGACTCGTTTACCTGCAGTGATTGGAGCATCTTATACCTACGTGCCAACAACCATTTCGATTATCTTGGCTGGTCGGTATAGTGACATTGTGAACCCCCAGGAGGTTGTTTCATTGGAATCTCACCTGTGCTTTTCTATTAATATTGTGTTTTACATCAATGTAACAGCGTCTGACATTTTCTATGATGGGTATGCAGAAATTTGAGAAGATAATGCGTGGAACCCAGGGTGCACTTATTGTTGCCTCAACTCTGCAGATTGTTGTTGGCTTCAGTGGCCTTTGGCGCAATATGGCAAGGTTTGTTAAACTTCTGCTGTATGATTAGACTTAACCAATTGTTTTCAGTTGCATTGTTGTAATAAGTGCATTAGTGAGCCCGACATTGATTGTATCTTTCAAGTTTTGCTTGTTCACTGAAATTGCCAAATTTACTGTCAAACTACAATCAAATGAAACATTCATGAATATATGGATTGAGATTATGGTTTTAAACTGATAGCACATATTGAGCTGGTACTTTCATTTGTGCTTTATAATGTGACAAGCCTCTTAAACATGTGTTGTCGATTAATTATTGTTTCTTTCTACTTGTCCAGGTTCCTAAGCCCGCTTGCCGCTGTTCCTTTGGTTGCTTTGTCAGGCTTTGGGCTATACGAGTTTGGTTTTCCTGTGGTATGCGTCTACATGTTCCTTTGTCGTGACGAGATTACCTATTAAAATGTTCCTTTCTTTCCACCCTTCTTTCATTTGACTAAGTTATTCACTCTGGCTTCGGATGTCTAGTTTGCAAAATGCGTGGAGATTGGACTACCGCAACTCATCATGTTACTGATATTTTCTCAGGTATTCTTTTGTCATTTGATATTCTTTTCCTTCGTCCATTGTAGGACTTTCACAACAGTATTTAACATAGCAATAGCTACTGGGGATCACCTCAGTAGAAACATTTGTACGGAAGTGTACTGATCTAATGAATTTCTCCAGTACATACCTCACTTAATGCGCAGTGAAACACACGTCTTTGGTCGCTTTGCTGTTTTATTTTCTGTGACCATTGTGTGGATTTACGCTCACCTGCTTACTGTGGGTGGGGCCTATAAGAACACAGCACCCACAACTCAATTAACCTGTCGAACTGATCGTGCTGGTATTATAGGTGCTGCTCCATGGTAATTCTCTTGTGGTGCTTCCTTCTATAACTTATGATGCTTTACAGTACGTCATTGTTCATTTTCGATGCTGATTGTTTAATGCTTTTTCAGGATAAGAGTTCCATATCCCTTTCAATGGGGTGCTCCCACATTCGATGCTGGAGAAGCTTTTGCAATGATGGCTGTTTCATTTGTTGCCCTTGTAGAGGTCTGCCTACCTCTATTCTTGTTATCGTGGATACGTTAATATTTGGACGATCAAATTGATGTATCATTCCTTATGATTTGTTTGTCGTAACGTAAGTTTTATGGTTGAACAGTCCACCGGTGCCTTTATTGCTGTGGCTAGGTATGCAAGTGCAACTCCACTGCCGCCTTCTATTTTAAGCCGCGGTGTTGGTTGGCAGGTAATCACATATGATTGCTTGTTTCATGCTTAAAACTTCAAGAACATATTTATTCCTAATAACGTTCTTTGATTTTAGGGAGTGGGAATTCTTTTCTGTGGTATATTCGGCACCGGGAACGGAGCTTCAGTATCTGTGTAAGATTCTTTTGCACCCGTACGTATCTAGAAATAAAACCTTTAGCAATAATTACCTGACTATCGAGTATCTTCCCGATTGGCCTGAAAACTGTTGTTGAATTTGTCTCCAGTGAAAATGCTGGTTTGTTAGCATTGACACGGGTTGGTAGCCGAAGGGTGGTTCAAATATCAGCCTGTTTCATGATCTTCTTTTCCATACTTGGTAAGTGAATTACGGTACAATTCCTGTGTTATCTTTCTCCTTATATGTGCGCTCAACAAACATCGGTTTTCAGGAAAATTTGGAGCTGTCTTTGCCTCAATTCCGGCACCCATCATTGCAGCATTGTATTGCTTTTTCTTCGCTTATGTCGGTATGTGTTGCCAACTGATGAATCCGCTTTTGATACTAGACCTTGGCGGGAAGGTCGGTTAATGTATTTATCCATAATTGTCCATGAGCAGGTTCAGCAGGTCTTACCTTGCTTCAATTTTGCAACCTCAACAGTTTTCGGACAAAGTTTATCTTAGGCTTCTCGATTTACATGGGCTTGTCGATTCCACAATACTTCAACGAATACACCCTTGTTAAAGGCTACGGCCCGGTGCACACTGGAGCAAGATGGGTACGAAACACAACCATTCCTGTCCATGTCATGTTTCTTGTCTCGGTCCCATGCCTCGTGCAAGAGATTAGTGACTCATTTTTCCCTATGTTATTTTGCAGTTCAATGATATGATCAACGTTCCTTTCTCGTCCGAACCATTTGTTGCCGGTTTCTTGGCAATGTTCTTGGACATCACGCTACACCGCAAGGACAACGCGACAAGGAAAGACCGTGGCATGCATTGGTGGGATAGGTTCCGATCTTTCAAGACGGATACAAGAAGCGAGGAATTCTACTCCCTACCTTTCAACCTTAACAAGTTTTTCCCCTCGGTGTGATGATATTCAAACTATGTCAAATGTTCCGGCATGATCCCATTGTCTGTACCACACTAGACCATGAATCTTGTTTTCCCTTCTTTTCGTCTACCAACTTTAAGGAAGGACCCAATAGTAGTATAAATGAAATCTTTGTTCCAGCATTGTAGCAGTCTCATACAAACTCTTGTAAGAATTACATAAAAATTAAGCTAACAATATTACCAACGCAGTGTTAGGATTACCAACATGAACAAACAGATCAGTAACAACCAAATCATAGCATCACATTAGTCGCAAGGATGACTTACCTGATGGAGTCGCCATTGAATGAATAACAGAAGTAGTCTTCTACTTCCAGCACACAACAACGATCTCTTCTATTGAATAGGGTTTTTTTTTTAGAATCTAATTGTGTGGAAGTAGGGACTTCTTCAGCTGATATATATATATGTATATATCCTCACATTATCATATTAGAGTTTCACTCAAACCAGCCTATTATCAGTAAGAGTGATAATATCTATCTCTTCAATAAGATTAAGTCTCATCATGACTCGCATTCCTTGTATTTACTTAATAAAGGCCCTTAATCGATTGCATGTAATTAGGACTCCAATATGTTTATTTCCTTAAGGCATCGAGAGTCCTAGAGATTTCATTAACTTGTATGCCAAGTCAACTATTCTCTCAATAATTCTCGGCATAATTCATTGTCATTCACAAGCTGGTTTTACATTCTCCCACTTGAATGTCAATGAGAATACCTCAACGAGATAAATATATATGGTGATCACTTGAGTTCACTAAAGTATGCAATCATACCTTTCAAGTAACTTGTCACTTTGAGACAAAGTGCAGAACCAAAGAAAACACGGGCCAAGGCACACATTGGACAGTTCCTTGCACTCCATGATTACATGCACACTTAACTCAAAGCACTATGTTACTAACAAGGTCATGATATCAAGAGCTAATAGTCAAAACATTAGCTCACAATAGTCGAAAAGTAGTTCACAAAAGAACTCAACAACGTTGGTAACAAAATCCAAATTTCCTGTCAATTTAGAATATAATAAAAGAACAAGTAAAATATGACATACTATTTACAAAATCATGACCTCTTATTAAAACTTATGAACAAAATTTAAACAAAATTTACTCTTAAAGTATCAGCCACTAACACTTCAAATTTTTAACACAAAAGGTAATATCTTACTCCCACTGATTAACAGAGACAAAATTATACATAGATAAATTATTATCACTCCCACTGATTAAGAGAGTAAAACAAAACTTTGTAAATGTCTACAAAATGAAACAGATACCTTTCAAATAATCCCATTAGCAAAACATTAGTCATGGGATCTAAAACATAAAATTTGTGAGCTCAACATCTTTATTCTAGATATCTGTAGGGAAGTGACTCTTGTGACTAAAAAAATATACAAAATCATTTGGTCAGTTTTGTTCATCTAACATTTGACAGAAATAGAAAACTTTAACTAAATGTTTTCTTATCGCATCAAAAGCATATAATTCCAGAATCATCTTTGGACAGAAACCAATTATATTAGGTCTGCATAGCTAAAACATAAAATACAAGGGTAAACATATATAGCTTCAACACATTTGAGTAGATGAAGTATATACAATCTTGTCAATTCCATGCTTCACTATACATTGATTTATAGTTGTACTGAATAAGAAAACACTTTTGAGCAGATTAATTATTCATCGATAACATATAAATCACAAGTCTAATTTCTTGAACAACAAGAATTAATAAGCAAAACACTTTTGAGCAGAATATACTCATTAACCCTTCTTGAATTTCCTACAAGATTAGTTGCATATATAACAAATAAAATATAAACAAGTATGATAATGTACGTTTTATCTACCAAAACTATGACCATTAAAAGCATGCAAAATTGATGAGTATGAAGCCCATAATACATTATTTCTCCCACTTGGGCAAACACTCAAAACTGCAAGGTTAAACACTAGAGAAAGTGGTTTTCATATAACAAAATATAGGCTAGTTGAATCAATAAAGATAGTGTAAGCTCTACCAAAATTTCAGATTTAATCATAATTTAAAAAAAACCAATTTACAATCTTTAATATGCTCAAAACACGAAAATTTCTTAAATAAATTAAAGGTTCATTTCATTAGATAATAATCTTTAATATGCCCAAAACATTAAAAAAATTTAAACATATTTGTTGAGTCACAAAATAGTTGGTTTGGACATAATAAACCTGTCCATTGTATCAAAATTAGGCTTATATAAGGAACAATATCTCAACATTATTAATCGATCTACAAGTGACAAGTGATTAGATAAACAATGGCTACAAAATTTATTTTAGTGTATGAGAGAAGACTCACATATGTGTTAAAGATTAGGTCATAAATTAAAATGAAACCTAATAAGAGAATCCAAACTCAAAATTTATGTTTTAATTCTAAAACAAAAACAAAGTAGAATTAAAGTAGACACATAGATATCTCAACAACATCAAATTTTCAACAATAATTTTAATCCAATTTAGAACTCACAGAAAATTAAGGCAAAAGATTGGCAAATTTACCTACTCATTCTCGATTCTGCAAGATTCATCATGGAAGTAGTCGAGTTGTGGAGGATCAAACAAACTCCAAATTGCATGATTGTTACACCTTTGGGTAGAAACTAATCATGCAAAGAAAATACCTGCATAGATAGTTAAAACATAAAATACACAAAATACATATAGCTTCGACAGCTTTGGCCAGATGAAAATATGTTAGAAGTACCTTATGATTTGCTATAATACTAATTTATAATTGGTGAGTGATTTCCTGAAATTCCCATTGGGACAAAAGTATTCACCATATAAATTGGAATTCTGATTTTTCAAAATAATCCTTTAGAACAGTATTAAATAACCGTTTTGTTGGATATTCAATGATTCTCAAAAAATTCAATCAGACACAAAAGTATGTTGTTATTGACATTGAACAATAGAGTTCTTAAAAGAGGAAACATGGTTATTCAGTTATTCGATAGGGACCAAAATGATCAATTAGTAAACTGATGCCACTTTCCAATTTTCTCTCAAAAGACAATTATCATCATAATCAGAATTGATGACCAAACAAAACATTGATTTAAGCAAAACAAACCAATACATCTTTAAATAAAAATTTAATCAGTGTTGTCTATAAAATTCATTAGTATTGAGAATTTTCATAAAATAAGGACATATTGGAACCCTAAAATTGTATAATAATTGGTACCAATAGATGTGCACAAATCAGTGAAACAATATCACATAACAAAACTAGTTTTGAAGTACCAAAATTCAGCAGTACTACTTTAGTTTGCAAATTCACTAAAAACTCAATTCTCTTTAGATTGTCATGAAACTTTTTAGATATGCACTAGACATATATGGCTACTATTTCAAAAAATTTCATGATTTTTTAAATTTTTAAGCGAGCCAAAAATGAATTCGAAAAGAGAGGTGCTTTAGAAACTGCAGAAAATGTTCAGTACAGACTTGCGATTACAAATTCACCAAATATTCATTGTTCATCCGATATGCATGAAAATTTTCAGAAATAAAGTAAACATACAAATCTGTTAATTCCCAAAATTTCATAATTTTTTCAATCTTAAAAGTGGGCTACAAATAAAATTGAAATGGAATGTGCTGCAGAAGCTGCTAAAATTCTGCAGTATAGTCCCGAGGTTAAAA
The DNA here is from genome assembly GCA_024362995.1 of Heteromeles arbutifolia. Lineage (NCBI taxonomy): Eukaryota > Viridiplantae > Streptophyta > Magnoliopsida > Rosales > Rosaceae > Heteromeles > Heteromeles arbutifolia. Next base: position 32,331,028 of record JANCRC010000006.1, read on the forward strand.
AATTCACCAATAAGACATTTTCAAACCAATGTGCGTGAAAATTTCCAGACCTGAAATAAACATCTCAATGTATATCATACTAAAATTTCATGAATGTATGAGTTACATATATATATATATCAAAATACTGTCACAAGTAGACTATGGTGCAGAATTCTAGCAACATAGTGTAACACTTAAAATTTACCATAAATCCATTTCTTGTCCAAAAATGGGAAAAAATACCAGCGTCTATAATTCATTCGATATTACAACAAAAATTTCATAATATTTGGAGTTATGGAAGTTTATCAAGATTAGAAACAAAAATAGAACAGCATAGTCTTGTTTTTAAAACAACCTTTAGCATGTCCATTGTGATATATCAAAATCACTTTTTAAGATAGGAAAACAATTCAAAAGTTAAACCAAAATGGCCACGGCATTCAAGTGTGTATTCGAGGAATCTCTCAAAATCAATGGGGTGTCAAGTAATCTAATTTTATGCTTGAAGACGAAGATTAGTAAACACAAAGGACAAATGTAGTAGACATGAACTGAAATCTAATTACATATATCAAATGAAGGAAAAATTAGATTTATTAATTCATTACTCAAAATTATGCAGCGGATTAGAACAAACGACAATTAAAAGTGATTGAAGAAAATCCTCACAACCCCAATTCTGGGCATATTGTGACATCCCACATCGTCTAGGGGAGTGATCCTTAAATGTATATTCTCATCCCTACCTAGCACGAGGCCTTTTGGGAGCTCACTGGCTTCGGGTTCTGTAGGAACTCCGAAGTTAAGCGAGAAGGGGGCCAGAGAACTCCCAAGATGGGTGACCCACTGGGAAGTTGCTCGTGAATTCCCATAAACAAAACCGTGAGGGCGTGGTCGGGGCCCAAAGCGGACAATATCGTGCTACGGTGGTGAAGCGGGCCCGAGAACTGATCCACCATGGGCCGGGATGTGACAATTGGTATCAGAGCCTATCCTTGGCCGGAAGTGTGCCGACGAGGACGTCGGGCCCCTAAGGGGGGTGGATTGTGACATCCCACATCGCCCAGGGGAGTGATCCTTAAATGTATATTCTCATCCCTACCTAGCAAGAGGCCTTTTGGGAGCTCACTGGCTTCGGGTGGATTGTGACATCCCACATCGCCCAGGGGAGTGATCCTTAAATGTATATTCTCATCCCTACCTAGCAAGAGGCCTTTTGGGAGCTCACTGGCTTCGGGTTCCATAGGAACTCCGAAGTTAAGCGAGAAGGGGGCCAGAGCAATCTCAAGATGGGTGACCCACTGGGAAGTTGCTTGTGAGTTCCCATAAACAAAACTGTGAGGGCGTGGTCGGAGCCCAAAGCGGACAATATCATGCTAAGGTGGTGGAGCGGGCCTGGGAACTGATCCACCCCGGGCCGGAATGTGACAATATGGTCTTGAAAACTTGACATGTGAACAAGATATTATATGTACATATAGCTCAAGCTCCTTAGGATCGCAAAATTTGGGAATTGAAAAGGGTTCTCAAACCTTTCTAATTTCTGCAGAATGAGTTCAAACATTCATCCAAGATATGAATTTGTGTGCCTGCATACAACATGTTATATAGTGCCATGGTATCCAAATCTAAATTTTAAAGTATGAAATCATATACAATGGCTCACCCAGGAAACTAGTATCCATGAGGTTAATTTCCATCAACTCAAAATAATATCACAAGATTGTAATAGAGAACTTACCAAATTTAAATTTAAAATTCTAAAACATAAGCAGATCAGCATGAACTCTTAACTTAATTGATTTAGTTGGAGCCAAAAGCTTAATTTCAATTCAACCAAATTAGGTAGAGATTAAATTGCGAAGAACAATTTCATACCTTTCCAGAGAGAATTTGTAACGAAAAACGCCGAATAGAGCCAAAAGCTGCCAGAAAAATATTTGCGTCTCAAGCTTATGTTAATCAGTTGAACCTCTAACCAAGAACCATTGAGCAAACACTCACATGGTTCATCCAAAATAAAATCAATCATCAATTTATCTGTCAAGTCGTATAGTGATAGATAAATGACATTGATTCCTAAAGTTTTACTTCATTTGTTGAAGTCTGATACTCCTTCTATTTGATGCCATTCTGCAAGCATTTCTTCCGAGGAAGATTTGTACAAGCATGTATATGTATGTATACATTAATTAATTAGGGATGGAAGCAATTAGCCAATATGCAAAGTACCAGTTTTGATGCGTGCGAAATATGCAGCAAGTTTACAACAAACTCATTTAGGATTGCGGAAGCATTTAACCAGGATCATCCAAATGTTTTCATTACTCTGAATGGATGTACTTCTCTGCATAAATGTAACAAACACAACTCGAAGAATACCATGTAATTATTCATCATGCAATTGATTTTAAAAGAAATTGCAGATGGATTGGTTAGAGTATAGCGGAAGTATTAATTTAACCAGAATCAAATATATACCTCAGTTCCTTTAGTAAAAATAAAGAACCCTAGCCACATTGGGTGGCTCTGATACCACATGTAAGAATTACATAAAAATTAAGCTAACAATATTACCAACGCAGTGTTAGGATTACCAACATGAACAAACAGATCAGTAACAACCAAATCATAGCATCACATTAGTCGCAAGGATGACTTACCTGATGGAGTCGCCATTGAATGAATAATAGAAGTAGTCTTCTACTTCCAGCACACAACAACGATCTCTACTATTGAATAGGGTTTTTTTTTTAGAATCTAATTGTGTGGAAGCAGGGACTTCTTCAGCTGATATATATATATATGTATATATCCTCACATTATCATATTAGAGTTTCACTCAAACCAGCCTATTATTAGTAAGAGTTATAATCTCTATCTCTTCAATAAGATTAAGTCCCATCATGACTCGCATTCCTTGTATTTACTTAATAAAGGCCCTTAATCGATTGCATGTAGCTAGGACTCCAATATGTTTATTTCCTTAAGGCACCGAGAGTCCTAGAGATTTCATTAACTTGTATGCCAAGTCAACTATTCTCTCAATAATTCTCGGCATAATTCATTGCCATTCACAAACTGGTTTTACAACTCTGACTTAAATTGTATGACTGGAACGAGTTAAATGAAATTGCATCTGGCCTTTATGGTTTGAAGAGATTTTGGATAAAAGGAATGTAGCAGCAGATTATGTCAGTTAATTAAGATAGTGTGTTCGGCTAAGTACTTAAATATTTTAACCAGCTTTCAAATGCTTAATTGAACAAAAGAAAAACTGAAAATTCAAGAGCCTAACCATATGGATATGGCAATGGCACATGGGTTCTACCACAATCAACAAGGACCTCACAGTAACTTAAATTAGAAGCAACTTCTGAAGTTTTAAAAAGGGACAACGAGTCCTGGATTTTGGTTCCATTCCACCATTATTTCTGGACAAATTAGGCAGAAAAATGAGGGACAGGGACACCACACGCCCAATGGGACCTCCAGCATTTGCTGCATTGGCCATGCCAGCAACCTCTCTTCGCTAACCTCTTTGGATACTTCACATGTCTTTAACAGCTCTGTCATGAGCCCTGGTGAGTGGGGGAGATACTTGGCCATCTCTCTCTTCTTGTACCTCTTGTTACGCAACCACATATTTCCAATTATATGTTAGAATCTCTCACGAACCACACATATTTCCAATTATTTGTTAGAATTTCCCATGAACCATACATCTCATCACATTACGACCTTCCGATTATATGTTAGCATAAGCCTAAATAATCTTTATCACATTCTTGAAGTGTAAGAACTAAGAACTCCCAGCTGTACCTTGGGCTTTCAGCTTACACTCCTGTACACTATGTAGAATAAGCTTAGCAGGGTAGACAAACCCATTTTGTAAAAACAAACGAAATGAATTTAGGCCCTTAAAATGAGGAAAATTGCACGGAGAGGGCCTGATCATGTCACTGGTCATGTCACTCTCACAAAAAAAAAAAAAAAAAATGAGTTATTTAAAGTGAATATCATACGTCTCACGTGGGAATACGATTACCAATACATGAGGTTTCACTTCTTATAAAAGTGTTTAACTAGCCACATGATCATCAGACTATGTACTGAAATTTTCCTCAATAATAATGCTTTATTTACTTCAAAAAGGCATGTATACAAAGAAACAAGAAAGATCACCAAGAATTTTCAGGTATAACAGATGAGGAGGTTGTTCCTAATAAGGCAAGGATTCAGCCTATTATGTTCTTGATGTGTCTCAAAAAACCAAGGCAGACCCAAATGTTGATGTGATTTAACCAAAAGAATCACAAGGGTGACAAGCTGACCACCACAAAAATGGTTGTGTCAATTTCTAATTTATCAACACCATGGATGGTATCTTTCTGCCTAATCAAATAATTCAATTCAATCCCACTTCTTGTTTCTGACATGCAGATTTATACCCAAGGAGCCATTGCTCTCATAAATCATAAAAGTTTGAAAGAGAAAAAAAGAAGTGTACACATCAAAAGATGTATGGAGCAAGACTGTTTCTGATTAGTCACGAGAACATAAATATGTTTATATCCAAATTATCCAATTGTTCTTGAGAGTGTGACATAAAGAAGGGGAAATAAAGATAAGTGTTCAAACATTGATATCTCTTTCAGTAAGTAGGGATTGAATGTTGCTGACCAATCATGTGTGTTGATATAAAAATTATTCTGTAAATTAGAGTATATACTATTGCAGGAGTATTTACAATTTAAAAAATTTCTCGAGCCGATCAACCATTGTTGACCAATTATGATCTTTAGAATTAAAGTTGTCAAAATGTTAATCCTGATCTGATTCTAACATATCAAAATAAAAGCTTCGAACTCGTTTGGATGTGCTTTTAAAATAACTTAAAGCACTTTTGATGAAAATGTTTTTGGAACCAATCCTTAGTAAAAATGCAAGTAAATTCTGGAAAAGCACTTAAAGTGCTTCCTAAAAGAAACACATAACTGGTGCTTCTTGCATAAAGCATTTAAGTGCTTTTAGAATCAAAAAATATTTTCTCTAAAAGCGCTTTCAGTCATTTTAAAAGTATATTCAAACGAACCCTTAATCTCTTAAGGAAAGATAGGGTGCCTTTTTTACTTAAAGTATTACTGAAGAGAGCCTAATGCTTAATTAACAATATTGATACATCTTTAATAGTGGTTTAATATTACCTTTAGAAAAGGAAAAAAAAATCCCATCCTCTAAAGATTGATAATCTTTTCCAAATCAAAGTTATATCCACTGAGAAATTAAATAAATGAAAATTGATCCACTAGGTGGAGTGCAATGGAGATGCTGCACTTAAGAACCACCCTAGATGCTACACCACTGGATTAAATCATATCATATGCTTTTAATAATGTGTTCTTGGAGAGTCCTAGGAGAACATATGACAAACAAGCACTCAAGTTTGGATTACGAGGACAACATGCAATTTGTAGAATAAAAAAAAGCATCTTATTCTAAGGTTTTCTGTGTAAAATTTGGTTACCATCTTCTAACGCCAAAGCTGATTAGTTAATGACACTCTGATGCTTAAGTTAGTAAAATGTGATTAGGTAAATTGACATGGGTTTGGGCAAGTAAAATGAGATTAATTTATAAGGGGAATAGTGATCCCTTTTATAAAGATGAAAATGAGAGAGGTCATTATTTATGGTGATTTTTTTTTTCAATGCGTCGAAAACAAGACCAAACACATTAAGAAATTCAATTCACTCTTCCTAAACTCGCTTGTATCAAAAAAATTAAAATCGCCTAGAAAAGTCAGTAGGTTGAAGCGCGGCACAAATAACATGCAAGTATGACTAGCCCTCAAGTTTTGACCTTTAAATTGGAGGGCGCCTAGGACTTAAATAGCATTCACATGCTTCCCTACGTGATCCTAACACTGTCCCGTACAGTGCTTCTGCAACACAAAACGCAAGGTTATTATATTTTCGTTGATCGTGACACGATTTTTTTTTCAGAATTTTTGACGTACATTTTTTATAAAGCTCACTATATAATGTATTTTAATAATTCAAAGTGTCTATTTTTTAAAATATAATTCATAGATCATCTTTACAAAAAATTGGACAAATCCAAAACCATTAAAACATTCATTTGTAATAAAAAAAATAGACGAATACGGTTCTACAAAAAACCCATAAACTCTTAATCCAACGGTCATATAGTTTCAAATTTTTTTATTTTTGGTAGACATGATTTTTGAGGGAAAACTTAAAAGATTGACGGTTCAGATTGTTGAAATACATTACGAAATGAGCCATACAAAAATATTTATAAAAAATTTATGCAAAAAAAGTGGTGTCAAAAATTCGTCCCCATATTTATATCTAACAAACATCTCCTAATTAAAATACAGTTAAGTATAGTTCCTCAGTAAGATTTGTGATCCTGATGCATGAACAAAAACTAAAGTAAGTGACACCAGTTACAGTATCCTTCCTCTTCTTTCCTTAATTTTGTTTTTTTTGTTCCCCTAATGTCGTCGGAATCTTCGACACTCCGATTCGATCCATCGTTTAGAGAAAATAAACTTAAAAAAATTTGTTAGAATGGATAGTTTGTGTTTAGTATTACGGAGGGGGGGAAGAATGTGGAGAAAGACACCCCTTGAAGCCCATCTGTCCGTAACAAGAAGAAAAGAACAAGAAGAAAACAAACCCTACACTAATTAAACAAGACCCTTTCAAAGTCCACTGGTTGGTGGCAAAGGTTTAAACTTTAATCAGATATCAAGAATGTTTTTTTATACAATATATATATATATATATATTTATTTATTTATTTATTTATTTACACTAAGTGGTGAGGGATTGAGTTAAATTTAAACCGTATAATAGGTCAATCTTAATCAATTGGTATCGAACTCGTCATCAAATGAGTTAAGTCTCAAACTCTTCACTTACAAATACAGAAGAATAATACTAAAATGCATGTTAAGTTCCTGATTTCAAGAATGTTTAGAGGCCAAGAAGGAGACTCTTCACTTACAAATACAAAAGAATAATACTAAAATGAATGTTAAGTTCCTGATATCATGAATGTTTAGAGGCCAAGGAGGAACAGACATTCAAGACCTAATCTTTCCTCGCCGCCCCCACAAGCTGCAATATATCTATGAACATCAGTTATTATTATTATTGAAATTTTTTAAAGCCATCCGATTCTTCTATTTTAACCAAACTTTTTATTTTGGTCTCTAAATTTGAAAATCAATCAATATCGTCTTTAGGACTTAACGCTGCAAATCAATATAGTTCTCTGTTGTAACTTGGTCAAACATTCTATTAGTATGCCGATTTGGTTTATCTTATTATTTTATTTTAATTGATTTAATCCTTGACGTTGCAAATCAAGGACGATGATATCCTTTTATTTGTTACTCTTAGTTTATCTTATTATTTTGTTTTTAATTTTTTTGTCAAATATTATTTTATTTTTAATTGATTTTAAAATTTGAAAAGAATTTAGTTTTTTGTATTTTCCACATGGCACCATATTGTTGTAGTAGTAGATCCCACATGTGTGCCACGTAGGCACACAAACAAAGTTTTAACGGAATTCTAACATAATAAATACATTAATTTGTACCATCAAATTTCAGAGACGACATTAATTGATTTTCAAGTTAAAGACCAAAATAAGAAATTTAACAAATTTCAAGAACTAATATGAAAAGGGAAAAATTAGAATCCCCTGCATTTTTGTAGTACTTTTTAAATCAAACATTGGTTCTATTTTAAAATTTGATTAAGGCACCTTAAACAATAGCCACCTTAGTATTTTTATATTTATTTAAATACATGTCATTATTGTATTTTTTAGAATTAAAATGCTAATTATTGAATTCCAAATATATCCTTGTCGGCTGATATTTATTTGTACGTGACCTTTTTTGTAGGAAGTAGTTTATGATTTGTTGAATTTGGGAATGTGGATTTCTTCTACCACGTTTGAATTTGTGATCTCCCATTTTTGAATTTTGAATGGGTTTATGCAATTCAATTAGTGGTTATTTTCACAATTTTATCTTGTTGTCGTATGAGATAATTAGACGTATATATGATATTATTCTGCTACTTCATTCTTGGTTTCAGGCTACTTGAAACTGGTTCGTTGAGCAGGTTTTAGCAAAATTCTCTACTGCTTTAGGTTTATCAAGAGGCTGGTACATTGATCCATCTTCTTATTCTTTTAGTAATTTATGTGAATACAAAATTGCTCTAAATTATTACTTTAGAGAGAAAAGCTATGATATTTTGCCTTCTAATTTGTCGTTTTAATTTGTGGAGAGAGTTTTTCATTCGGAAATTTTTCTGGGGATATACTTTTTGAAGTTTGAAATTCAAAGATAAAAATGATATGTACCTCATTAGTTTTCCAAATTGCAAATAAAGATGATACCCTTTTAGTTTTCAGGTTTGCAGGCACTCTTTCTATTTGGAATAGCGTTAAAATCCCTCATGAAGTTGCCAATTCCTTTTTTGCAGCTACGAATATGGAAAGAGAAAAATTGGAGGAAGTCAGAGAGCAAAACTTGCCTAGTTGTTTGTGATAAACCAAAGAAGTTTGAATCAATTATGCTTGTTATTGTACAATCTTGTTGTGATACTGATGCTGCTTTTAGTACGGATAAGGAGTCCTAGTCTTACATTGAATTGTAATTTGTGTATGTCTTGTATAATTAGTTCATATCCCACAAGGACCAGGATTGTTGTTGTTGTCTCTATAAACATTAACGTGCAGTACTCACTCTATTCATTAAGTATACAAAATTCTGTTCTTTAAGATATCTTTCAGTTTGTTCTTTGACTTTTTTTTTTTTGTAAATAAATATAAACGTACCAAATACATATTAGAAGATATATGTAATGTACCAATTATATATTTTTAAAATAAATATAAACGTACCAGACGATATATGTAATGTACCAATTATATTTTTTTAATACATATAAACGTACCAAATACATACCAGACGATATATGTAATGTACCAATTATATATTTTAAAAATAAATATAAACGTACCAGACGATATATGTAATGTACCAATTATATATTTTTAAAATAAATATAAATGTACCAAATACGTACCAGACAATATATATAATGTACCAATTATATTTTTTTAATAAATATAAACGTACCAAAAATATATATAATGTACCAAACGCAAAGCTTATTAACTAGGTAATTTGATTTCACAAATCAACCATTGCAACGTGGTGAAGATATTAGGTTGTTGCTTAGACGGAAGTGCCCTTACTAGTTTATGAGTCCATCACAAACGGGACTCTTGCAAGCCATATCCACATTACTAAATGCAATCAGTAGACTTCTTCACGTTGATTTTCATGGAAAAGAAATGCGAACCAACCAAATACTTATAAAAAAATATTAAAGTACCAAATATGTACCAAAAAGAAATATACGATTAATCAAAAGCTGTAACAGCCCGTTCCAGAGATTTCGTGCGATGGATGTGAAATGACAAAAATGCCCTTGGGCGTTAAGTAAGGTACGTGTGTGAATCTAAGTTTGGGAGTGCTTGGTTGGTGGTATTTGGACCACACACACACACACACATTCACACTCATTCTCTCTCACTCCCGTACACTCTCTCTATCTCTCAGACTCTCTCTCTCTCTTCCTCCCTCTCGATTTTTGTACGGACGCACCCATAACCCTTGTAAACCTTGCAGATCGAAGGTGTGAAGCACCCCATTGTGTTCCTGAGGTCCAGACGAACACATTGGAACCCATTTCAAGTAAGGATACCTTCGAAAACCCCAGTTCTTATAAGCTCCGATTTGAGGTACTATTCATGCTCACGTAAAATGTTGTGTTTTGGAAATTCTAAGCTCATAGGAAGCTTAAGGAGGTCCTTACGAAGCTCGCTTGGAGTGCTTCGTTGGAGGAATTTGGACGTCGAAATCGAGAGATCGGGGAGTTTCATTTTGGCCAGAATTATTGAGGCTTTTTCCAGCGAATCCCTAGCGAGTTGGGGGTCGAGTCAGGTATGGTTGTGTTCATCTTAGTGAGATCTTCATTTTGGTATAAAGTACGTAGAAAATGGTGCAAAAATGAAGGAGAACCCATAGTTGGAAATTTTTCCAGAAACCGACGACTGGCAACTCGCCGGAGAAAACAGGGAATATTCCGTCAGTCTTGACGGAATATACTGATGTCGTCAGTCATCTTTAATTATTATTGTTGGGTTTTAACAGAATATTCCTGACGGCGTTAACTGACGTCGTCAGTGTGCTTATCACGTTGGGGTGCGTGGGTGGTCGAAAATTTTTTCTAAAAATATAGGGATATTCGTGAGGTTGTGTAGAGCACGGTGGTATATTCATATACCTATTTTGAGCAGTGTATGAAAAGTTATTTCTAAGGTTTCGATTATGTGCGTTAATTAACGTTATTTCAGTTACTTCTCATATAGGCGAGACCTATCCGGAGGATAAGCGTAGCCAGGCTAGGCATGGGGGTTACGACCCGTCTACTTATCAGTGAGTGGGCTTTTGTTTTCCGTATATACCTATATAAATGAGATTTTTCCCAAAAAATCAATTTAAGTGAAATGTGATATGAAATGCCATGCAGAGTATCTATTTATTTTATTATGCGTTATTGATTGTATATATTAATGATGATGCTGTGGACGCACAGGTAAGTGGTAGGTAAGCTTAAATACTAGTTTTGATGTGAACGAAGGTTATGATGTGATGTGATGTGATATGATTAGAGCTCATAAACATGTACATTGATATTAGTGCTCCCGCCCAGAGATAGGGGCTTAGTCTTTCACGTGATGTTCACCTCCCACACCGCATGCTCACCTTGGATCCAAGTTAGGTGCTCTGTCCTGTCGAATAGACCACGATAGATGTGTTCGACTCGTAGGTGACCCGCGATTTATCGTTCAGTCTTCACGTGATTGTAGCACTAGAGCATATTAGTTTATATTCAGTTATGTTGTGCAGACCACTAGAGGTGGTATTGATGTATGTGCAGGGTATATTTGATATAATTGAGATGATTATGAGCTATATGATATGATGAGATTGTTATGAGCTGTATACAGCCGAAGGATGAGTTGATTATCTAGTATGCAATCACATTCATAGAGTTATGATTTGGCATTCAGTTATGATACTTTGGCATGGCATACATACATTCATACATACATATTTTCCAGCAGGATTTTGAGAATTATATATATGAGTATATACTTTATTTCTGGGAAATTATACAGGTTTTATGGCGAGGGGTTATAACTTTTAAGAAAAGAAAGGTTTTGAAAAGATTTGTTTCTGACCCACTCAACTTTGTTTTTCGCCCTTCCAGGTATTAGGTAGTGTTCGTTGGTGGCATACGAGGAGCTCATCGGACGTTCTGACAGAATTCACTTATGTAGGACCACTTTCGGGTGTTATTTCCGTTCAGTACTTCTGCTTGACTGTACGTAGACTTTTATGCTCTGTATTCATGGAATTCACACTTCTTTTACACTAGTATTGCTAGTGTTTCAGTTTTAATTGATCCGTAAATTCTATTCTTTATTGCTTCCGCACTGTGCACATGGTTACGTCACTTTCACGTGACGGCTAGCACGCCCTACTTTTGGGTCGGGGTATGTCAGATTGGTATCAGAGCATAGGTTTGGTAGTCCTGCATATCTTATGAATATTCTAATTATCTTGGTGTTTCTGTCAGAACTATGCCGCCTCGTAGAGAGCCACGTCGTTCAACTGAACCTAGTTTCCCTGACATAGCTCAGTTAGGGGAAGTTATAGTGAATGCTATTCAGTCAGTTATTCGGCCGCCTTGGCGGACCCGCCTAGAGTCGGTTCATAATTTGAAGATAACCACTTTTGTGGGGAATGAAGGTCCCGAGTGTTCAGAGAAATGGTTGATGCATATTAAGAAGACTTTTAGGCTGATGCAGAGTTAGGGGAGTCTATCTCCGGACAGATGGGTCGAGACGACTTCATGGTTTTTGGGTAAGGAACTAGCTTCATAGTGGGGACAGTTGGCTGATGAGTTACCCCAGGAGGAATCCAGAGATTGGGAGGTATTTAAATAGTTATTCTATAAGAGATTCATTCCTGTTGCATACATTGATCGTAAAAAACAGGAGTTCACTAGTTTGAGGCAGAAGAAGTTGTCTGCTAACGAGTACTACAGGAAATTTACTGATCTATCTCGTTATCATCCGAAAGTTGCTGCTAATCCGGTTGAGATGCTACGTTGCTTTAAATTGGGCACTAAGAAGAAATGGCGTACCATTACGACTACGATTCCCTGTACTACTTATCATAAGTTTTATGAAGCTTTACTTCAGATTGAGGATTCTGAGAATTTGCCCAGTGACAGCGAAGAAGAAGAGAAAAATGGGAATCAGAATAAGGATAAGGGTAAAGGTCATTTCTCGCAAGGGCCTCGCCAGACTCAGAGCTTTAAGCGCAGTGGGACTAGTTCTAGTTCTTCTAGTGGAGGTTTCAGTTCCACAGGTTAGAGAGAAGGTGGTAGGTTTTTCAGAGATTTCAGATCCCAGAGGCAGGGGAATTTTGGTAGAGGAAATGCACCCTGGTGCCGTAGGTGCAGTAACCGACATTTAGGGGAATGTCGAAGAGGTAACAGTGGATGTTACAATTGTGGTCAGGAGGGACATCTAGCTAAGTTTTGTCCTCAAGGCTAGCAGAAGCCTCAGCAGCCTCATTTACCACCGCCAACTCCAGCTCAGTAGTTTTCAGGACATGGTGGCTATACCCAGACAGGTCGTGGTGGTGCATACCACTATCAGGGGGATTCCGTTCCTTATTCTTCAAGACAGTACCAGTACCCCCAAGATCCCTATCAGCATGGCAGTTATGGTCAGTATTCAGGAGGATATATGCCTCCATAGCAGTACTCTGGATGATATATGCCTCAACAGCAGTATTCAGCTGGTGGATCCCAATAGCATTCTGGATGACAGTCTCAGCAGGTTGATGCTACTATTAGTGGAGTTGGGTCTTCGAGACAGCACAGTTAGTCAGGATAAGGGTGTAATCCTCAGGGGCGAGGAGTTCATGCTAGCAGAGGTAGAGGAAGGCAGCAGAACTAGGGAAGTATCAACAACCTTTCGCTGCAGGATGCTCAAAACAATCCGGATTTGATCATGGGTACGTTAAATATTCTTGGTCATTATGCTAAAGTGTTGATTGATTGTGGTGCTACTCATTCGGTAATTTCTTATATGTTTGCTCAATTGACACAACCTCAATTTTCACCTCTTGGGTATGAGTTGGAGTTTGCTATGCCTGAATGAGAGAAGTGTTATGTAGATTATATTTACCCAGGTTGTCCCGTAGTAGCGGAGAATGTGGTTATGCATGCTAACCTCACTCCGCTAGACATTGTGGATTTTGACGTTATCTTAGGCACATATTGGTTGCATTACAATCATGCCAAGATTGATTGTTACGGGAAGTCAGTAACCTTCCATCATCTTGGATTACCTGAGGTTATATTCTTTGGTGAGCCTAGTGGATTGAGGCATGGGATTATTTCAGCCGTGAGAGCTAAAAAGTTACTAAAGAAAGGTTGTCAAGGGTACTTGGCTCACATGGTCCGGTTAGCGTGGAGAATGTTAAGGTGGTTAGACATTTTTCTGATGTTTTCCCTGATGATTTACCTGGATTACCGCCAGACAGAGATGTGGAGTTCGCTATTGATTTACTTCCAGGTACTGATCCTATTTCTTTAACTCTTTATCGTATGGCTACTGCGGAGTTAAGAGAATTGAAGATTTAGTTACCGGAATTGGTTGATAAAGGTTTCATTCAACCTAGTACTTCACCTTAGGGAGCCCCAATTTTGTTTGTAAGGAAGAATGACAGTACTTTGAGGCTTTGCATTGATTACAGGCAATTGAATCGGATGACGATTAAAAACCGTTATCCTTTGCCTCGTATTGACGATCTTTTTTATCAACTCAGAGGTGCCTGCGTATGTTCTGATATTGATCTAAGGTCTGGTTATTATCAGTTGAAGATTAGGAGCGACAATGTTCCTAAAACTGCTTTCAGGACTCGTTATGGTCATTATGAGTTTCTCGTGATGCCATTTGGATTGACGAATGCACCAGCAGCTTTTATGGGTTTGATGGATAAGGTGTTTCAGCAGTATTTGGAAAGATTTGTCATTGTCTTCATTGATGACATTTTGGTGTATTCTAAGTCAAAAGCAGATCATGTTCGACATCTTACTTTGGTGTTGAAGAAGCTGAGGGAACATCAGTTATATGCTAAGTTCAGTAAGTGCCAATTCTGGTTAGATCAAGTTGCTTTCTTGGGGCATGTTGTTTCAACTCAGGGTATTCAGGTAGACCCTCAGAAGATAGCAGCTGTGGAGAATTGGGAGCAGCCGCGAACTGTCACCGAGGTACGGAGTTTTCTTGGTTTAGCGGGTTATTATCGGCGATTTATTAAGGATTTCTCAGTTATGGCTTTACCATTAACAAGGTTGACCAGGAAGGAAGTTAAATTCGAGTAGGATGATAATTGTGAGCAGAGTTTCCAGCAGTTGAAGTATTATCTCACTTATACTCCTGTTTTGACTCTTCCTGATGATAGTGGTAACTTTGAGGTTTACAGCGATGCTTCTTTGCATGGCTTGGGTTGCGTGTTGATGCAGCATAGTAGGGTAATTGCTTATGCTTCGCATCAGTTAAAGCCTCATGAAATGAATTACCCTACATATGATTTGGAGATGGCAGCCATTATTTTCGCTTTGAAGATTTGGAGATACTATCTCTATGGTGAGAAGTGTAGGATTTTCTCAGATCACAAGAGTCTCCAGTACCTGTTCACACAGAAGGATTTGAACCTTCGTCAGCGGAGATGGATTGAGTTGCTAAGTGACTACGATTGCACAATTGAGTATCACCTTGGACGTGCTAATGTGGTGGCTGATGCTTTGAGTAGGAAATCCCAAGGTCGGGTTAATGCTTTGTATGCTTCTCGTGTTCCTTTTCTTGTAGATTTGAGGTTTACTGGAGTGAAATTGGAATTGGAAGAGCAAGAAGAAAAAGCTGTGGCAGAGCAAGAAAGAGCCTTACTTGCTAGTTTCCAAGTTAGGCTTATTCTAATTGATCGTATACTCGAGACTTGGATGAATAACGAAGAGATTCAAGAGTTAATTCATTTGAGGAATCAAGGGAAAAAGAAAGATCTCAGAGTTAGAGAGACGGATGACATGATTATGCAAAAGAATAGGATGTATGTGCCAAATAATAATGAATTAAAGAAGGCAATTCTTGATGAGGCACATATTTCAGCTTATGCGATGCATCCAGGAAGAACTAAAATGTATCATACCATTAGGCCATTTTATTATTGGCCAGGTATGAAAAGGGAAATTGCAGAGTATGTAAGTAAGTGTATCGTGTGCCAGTAGGTTAAAGCCGAAAGAAAGAAGCCATTTGGTTTGTCACAACCACTTCCCGTTCCACAGTGGAAATGGGAAAATATTACTATGGATTTTGTGTACAAGCTTCCTCTACACAAAACGGCTATGATGGAATTTGGGTGGTTGTTGATCGACTTACTAAGTCATCGCACTTCATTCCTGTGAGGGAAAAGTATTGTTCCTGTGAGTATCATTTCATGGAACAATACTTTTCAGATCGAGATCCAAGATTTACTTCTAAGTTTTGGATAGCATTCCAGGAAGCTTTGGGTTCAAGATTACTGTACAGCACGGCATATCATCCTCAGACAGACGGACAATCTGAGAGGACGATTCAGACCTTAGAGGATATGCTATGATCTTCGGTGTTGCAGTTTGGCGACGCTTGGCATAAGCGGTTGGATTTGATGGAATTCGCCTACAACAACAATTTTCACTCGAGTATTGGTATAGCGCCATTCGAGGCATTATATGGCAAGCTTTGTCGTACACCTTTATGTTGGTCAGAGGTTGGCGAACGGGTTTTAGTGGGCCCTGAGTTAGTGGAGGAGACTACTCAGAACATTCAGGTTATTAAGTCTAATATGAAAGTGGCCCAAGATCGCCAAAAGAGTTTAGTAGATAGACATGCCACTGATCGAGTGTACAAGGTTGGTGATTGGGTATTCCTGAAGTTATCGCTGTGGCGATGTGTAGTACGATTCGGGAAGAAAGGCAAGCTAAGTCCTAGGTTCATCAGACCTTATCAGATCACTGAGCGAGTTGGTGAAGTTGCTTACAGACTTGAGTTGCCGTCAGAGCAAGGTACATAATGTGTTTCATATGTCGATGCTTCGACACTATGTCTCAGATCCGTCGCATGTGATACCTCATCAACCCTTATAGATCAGTTCAGATTTGACTTATGATGAGAAGCCAGTGACTATACTGGATTGGAAGGAAAAGGTTCTGAGGAATAAGACAGTGCATTTGGTTAAAGTTTTGTGGATGAACCATTCAGTGGAAAAAGCAACATGGGAGACAGAGGATCGGATGAAGGAGATGTACCCTAGGTTGTTTTATGAGTACTAGTGGATGGTTTTGGTTATGTAAATTTCGGGGACGAAATTTTATAAGGTGGGTAGATTGTAACAGCCCGTCCCGGAGATTTCGTGCGATGGATGTGAAAGATGAAAATGCCCTTAGGCATTAAGTAAGGTACGTGTGTGAATCTAAGTTTGGGAGTGTTTGGTTGGTAGTATTTGGACCACGCACACACACATTCACACTCATTCTCTCTCACTCCCGTACACTCTCTCTCTATCTCTCTCTCCCTCTTGGTTTTTGTACGGACGCACCCATAACCCTTGTAAACCTTGCAGATAGAAGGTGTGAAGCACCCCATTGTGTTCTTGAGGTCCAGACGAACATATTAAAACCCATTTTAGGTAAGGATACCTTCGAAAACCCAGTTCTCATAAGCTCCGATTTGAGGTACTATTCATGCTCACGTAAAATGTTGTGTTTTTGGAAATTCTAAGCTCATAGGAAGCTTAAAGAGGTCTTTACGAAGCTCGGAGTGCTTCGTTGGAGGAATTTGGACGTCGGAATCGAGAGATCGGGGAGTTTCATTTTGGCCGGAGTTATCGAGGCTTTTTTCGGCGAATCCCCGGCGAGTTGGGGGTCGAGTCAGGTATGGTTGTGTTCATCTTTATGAGATCTTCATTTTGGTATAAAGTACGTAGAAAATGGTGAAAAAATGAAAGAGAAACCATAGTTGGAAATTTTTCCAGAAACCGGCGAACAGTCGCCGGCGACCGGCAACTCACCGGAGAAGACAGGGAATATTCCATCAGTCTTGATGGAATATTCCGTCAGTCTTGATGGAATATTCCGTCAGTCTTGATGGAATATGCTGACGCCGTCAGTCATCTTTAATTGTTACCGTTGGGTTTTAATAGAATATTCCGAGGAATATTCCTGACAGCGTTAACTGACGCCGTTAGTGTGCTTATCACGTGGCCGCGCATGGGGGCGTGTCTGGCCGTGCCTTGGCCGACGCGTGGGTGGTTGAAATTTTTTTCTAAAAATATGGGGATCTTTGTGAGGTTGTGTAGAGCACAGTGATATATTCATATACCCATTTTGAGCAGTGTATGAGAAGTTATTTCTAAGGTTTCGATTATGTGCGTTAATTAAAGTTATTTCAGTTACTTCTCATATAGGCGAGACCTATCCGGAGGACGAGTATAGCCAGGCTAGGCACGGGGGTTATGACCCGTTTACTTATCAGTGAGTGGGCTTTCGTTTTCCGTATATACCTATATAAATGAGATTTTTCCCAGAAAATCAATTTAAGTGAAATGTGATATGAAATGCCATGCAGAGTATCTATTTATTTTATTATGAGTTATTGATTGTATATATTAATGATGGTGCTGCGGACGCACATGTAAGTTGCATGTAAGCTTAAATACTAGTTTTGATGTGAACGAAGGTTATGATGTGTTGTGATGTGATGTGATATGATGTGATGTGATATGATTAGAGCTCATAAACCTGCACACTGATATTAGTGCTCCCGCCCAGAGATAGGGGCTCAGTCTTTCACGTGATGTTCACTTCCTGCACCGCATGCTCGCCTTGGATCCAAGTTACGTGCTCAGTCCTGTCGAATAGACCATGATAGGTGGGTTCGATTCGTAGGTGACTCGTAATTTATTGCTCAGTCTTCACGTGATTGTAGTACTAGAGCATATTAGTTTATATTCAGTGATGTTGTGCAGACCACTAGAGGTGGTATTGATGTGTGTGCAGGGTATATTTGATATAATTGAGATGATTATGAGCTATATGATATGATGAGATTGTTATGAGCTATATACAGCCAAGGGCTGAGTTGATTATCTAGTATGCAATCACATTCACAGAGTTATGATTTGGCATTCAGTTATGATACTTTGACATGGCATACATACATTCATACATACATATTTTCCAGCAGGATTTTGAGAATTATATATTTGAGTATATACTTTATTTATGGGAAATTATACGGGTTTTACGGCGAGGGGTTATAACCTTTGAGAAAAGAAAGGTTTTGAAAAGATTTGTTTCTGACCCACTCAACTTTGTTTTTCGCCCCTCCAGGTATTAGGTAGTGTTCGTTGGTGGCATACGAAGAGCTCATCGAACGTTCTGACAGAATTCACTTATGTAGGACCACCTTCGGGTGTTATTTCCATTCAGTACTTCTGCTTGACTGCACGTAGACTTTTATGCTCTGTATTCGTGGAATTCACACTTCTTTTACACTAGTATTGCTAGTGTTTCGATTTTAATTGATCTGTAAGTTCTATTCTTTATTGCTTCTGCATTGTGCACATGGTTACGTCACTCTCACGTGACGGCCAGCACGCCCTACTTTTGTGTTGGGGTGTGTCAAAAGCACTAAACAAAGAACAAATAGAAAAGCATCCAAATAAATGGACAATTTCTTCTACTAATAAACATGATTGAATTCAAATGCACATATCTGAAATAAACATTGAAAAAACGCTAAATCAATAGCAAATATAGAAGGAAAATTATATTGAATTACGATAGAAATTTCAATATGGTACGATAGAAATTTCGTGTGAAAGCATTGGTGTAAGGAAGGAGAAGAAGAGCATACATCACGTTTCATGTGGTAATTTGAAAGACTTCTTATTGAAATTGAATACTACATTATCTACAAGATTTTAGGAGTTTTGATATAATATATAGGAATTAAAACGTACATTAAATATAATGGCAAGTTGGGTAATTTTTCATTATAAAAAAGGCTACTTCTAATACACGTGGTACCTAAATTGGAGGAAAATGTTTGAACAAGAAATAGTCCATTTTTTCATTAAATATGTGAGCCAAAAAAAATTCTCCCAAACACCTCACATGGCTTACACACACAGACATGACATTAACCAAGGGATGTTTACATATGAACAATATGTGATTATATATAAGGTTTTTAATTAATCTCATATGTTTATAGCTTAATTAAACCAGATTTACATTGATAGTCAAAGACTGTCGATATATTTGACACTAGGTGGAGGAAAGAGTTCGGCTCAATCATACAATGAACAACCTAATTTGGTATTGAATTCGCCATCCACAAGATTCGAACCTAAGAACTCTCAGTTACAAGTGAAGAAGAATAACACTAGACCGTAGTAGTGAATGATAACCATCTTCTTTCTTAAGTGGTCAGGATTTTTGCTCTTTATCCAAGGATAAATATTTTTAAAACATTGACCAGAAAATTGTACATTTTTCATTCTTCATTTGCTCAAATTTTATGTTCTGCTTGTGTAACATGATTTAGGGTTCCAAATCGACTATGTGACAACAATTGTAAATTCGATATGTCTTCTGTCAGGATTTGCTCCCCAACTTTTAAACATGATTTGATTATGGCAGTCGAATTCAGTGATCTTCTTTATTTGTGGGGTAAGATGTGATGTTTTCATCTCAATTAGTCTTTTTTATTTATTTTTTAACAAATAATATTATCTACACTACTAAGAAAGAAAAGTAAATTTAACATAATAATGAGCTAACAATAATGTGGTTCAAATTCGTCTTTAGTGAAAATCGAACCTAAGACCTCTCATTTATAAATAAAGAAGAATACCACTAAACCTTAGTACTAAATGACCATCTCAATTAGCCCTTAAATATAACGAATTATAATGTTATTCGTGGATTGAAACGATTGTTTTTGTTGTATATGCATGTCCACGACCTAAGTTTTTGTTCTTTGGAATATTGAAACCCTAAACCATTACTCAACTACTTTTCACCATGGACGACAAAATTTTTTTATTTTTCTCAGAAAGAAACTGCTAGAGAGATATTTTTTTTTTTTTAAATCACGATGTAGCAATAAAGTAAAATTTAAAAAGGAAAATCAACCGTTAGTAAGCATATCATATGGTTTACAAAATGTGATTTAAAAAATAATGTCTCTAACATTGCCTTCTTAGAGCTCGTTTGGATGTGCTTTTAAAATGATTGAAAGCGCTTTTGGTGAAAATGTTTTTGGAACCAATCCTTAGTAAAAATGCAAGTAAATTCTGGAAAAGCACTTAAAGTGCTTCTTGGAATAAGCATATAACTGGTGCTTCTTGCAGAAATCACTTTAAGTGCTTTTGGAACCAAAAGATATTTTCTCTAAAAACGCTTTCAGTCATTT
Organism: Heteromeles arbutifolia; assembly: GCA_024362995.1. Taxonomy (NCBI): domain Eukaryota; kingdom Viridiplantae; phylum Streptophyta; class Magnoliopsida; order Rosales; family Rosaceae; genus Heteromeles; species Heteromeles arbutifolia. The sequence goes on from JANCRC010000006.1 coordinate 32,351,734, forward strand.
TAAAAGCACATCCAAACGAGTTCTTAGAATATTGGTGGTTTGGAGTGAAAACTATTTCGGCAAGTTAAGTGACAAATATTACAAAGTCAAAACAGAAAATGTGTTGCATATTCTGAATTATAAATGAAAAGTTATGATTCAAGTTATGGTTTATCTAGTAGGGTAGTCCGAATAGTCGATATATGATGTAAACATTGAAAGTTGTACTTATATGGTGTCAATTGTTACATAATACAGTGAGACTCATTTCTTTGTGAAATTGTCTTATCATTCTACTAAATGAGGTCATTTTAACTAATTTTTTATCTTTAAGTATTAGTCACCATGCAACGTGACATAAAAGTAATCACCCTAAATTTTTTTTTCATAATTCTACTTGTGAAAATATAAATTTAGAAATAGAAAGAAAAAAAAAAATAGAGATGGGCAAGTTGATGGTTTGATAAATAGATCAAGGTTACGATTAGAAACATTCAAATCTCTAATTAAATATTTTGAGGTATCACTTTGATCCAGTCCTACTCAAAATTGCATTGGACACTGAAGCTTGTACGAAAGTTGTGCATATATAGATAGTGCTTAATAATATTTCCACACAAACACACATTAGTGGGTTGCTTTATACGCGTAGCAGTCCCCATGTTCAATGAGTACTATTCATACATAATTCAAAAATTTATTACAGAAAATAAATCATGCATGGTTATCAGTGGACGCAACGTGTATAAAGACTTCCAATCGCACTGCATTTTTCACATTCCGGAATCCGTCTTTTCTCCCATTTTCTCGGCAACCAAACACAAAGTTAGAACCTCGCCAAAATAGTGTGTGATGGGGTGTCGTTGTCGATTGTCCATACTCAAAGCAAAAGAATCTTAGCACACGCACGCACTGCCTCTGCCGCTTTGGTCATCTAATTTTTTTTCTTACACAAATGAGTAGCTTCGGTTTTTCCCAAGTCTCTAAACCTTGACTCCGTCGATACCGCCGAGCCTGTCCTTCCAAACCACTACCATCTAGTATCTCTCCACGTGGCACTAGACCCGCTTCGTAATCACCAAGCCGGTGCTCTCTTACTCGTTGCTTAATTAATGTTAATTAGGTTTAATATAAATCACGTAGCGTGAGTTTGTTGGGGAACTGATAGAGAGACGGCCGGACGGCCTACTAAGAAAAATTTTTAAACCCTTTTTAGGCTTAACCTATTTTTGCTTATATCTTTGGGGTTTGTGGGGTGTGAGCATATGGGAGGAGAGCTGTATAGAAAGTGACTTCCTTCTTCTTCTTCCTCTTCCTCCTTATCTCTCTATCTTTATTGTCGTCCCCGTCCTCGTCTTCTTTCTTTGGATTCTAGAGAGAGATGGGGAACTGTCAAGCCATTGATGCAGCAGCTCTGGTGATACAGCATCCGAGTGGGAAGATAGAGAGGATGTATTGGCCTATAAGTGCGAGTGAGGTGATGAGGTTGAACCCCGGTCACTACGTTTCCCTCATCATTCCATTGCCGGTTTCCGAACAAGATCACAAACAAGTAGCAGAGAATCACGAGGAGGAGCACGGCAAAGCGGTGCGTTTCACTCGCGTTAAGCTTCTCCGGCCAAACGAAACTCTCGCTCTCGGCCACGCCTACCGGCTGGTCACCACTCAAGGTATGAGATTTTTGTGTTTGTGTTTTGGAGTTTGAGGTGGTTGTTTGGTTTGAAAGGTTCTGTGTTTGCTGTTTGGGCTTTTTTTGGTGGATTTTGTAGAGGTTATGAAGGTTTTGAAGGCAAAAAAGTATGCGAAAACGAAGAAACAGCAGCTCGAAGTGCTCGAGAAGTTGCGAACGGAGCAAGGGAAGGAGAATTCAGGTTGTTCGAGCTGCGAAGAGGCAGCAGAAGCAGCAAAATCTGATGAGAAGGAAAATATCAACCATGTATGTAGATTTGAACAACCCTTATAATCTTTTCGTTTTGAAAAACTTTGTTATCGGTTGGAAATATCAAATACTAATGCTTTAGCCATGTGGATAATTTCAGGCTTCAAAACGCGAAAGGCACCGACCAAGGACATCATCAGCGAATGCTGCTGCTGCGGCTGCTGCTGCGCTGAGGTCGAAGTCTTGGCGCCCCTCGTTGCAGAGCATCTCCGAGGGCGTAACTGATCAGCGGTTTCCAAACATCGAAGGCGAACACAATGAAAGTAGACAATAGAGTGAGTGCAAAATGGATTGAAAACCCGAAATTCATGGAATCGGGTACCAAGTTTTCTAATCCAATGTCAATCGCATCACCCACAAAATTCATCCCATGTTGAAAGCAATAATCCATCTGTATAGCAACACACAAAAAACAAGCACTGAATCTGACATTGTATTAGAAGTGTGAGTTTGCTGGTAGACAATGGGTCTTTTCCCCATTTTTTTGGGTGTTTGATATACAAAATGGTCTGGAGAAATACAAAACTAAATTAAATTTACACTATTGTTGATTACAAACGAAACATCATTTTTGCGATTTCGAGTTCCAGATTCCCAGTCTCGATCAAGGTAGATTTGAGCCCAAAGCGGAGATGTTCTTGCAGCCAAAGGTGCTCCTGGTAGTTCCTTCTCTTTCAGAGCAACCAATATATCAGTGAAAGGCTCTGCCAACAATGTCCCAGGTCCTCCATACTCCTTTTGCAAGAAGTCACTGATTACCTGGGTTGAAACAACAAATTAAATTGGTTAATTCTGAGTCATTCAAATAGTAATGCAATCTAACTTTGTAGAAGTGGACGTAGCCACATTGGCTATAGCGGATGTGCTCTACCCTGTATATCCGAGTTCGAATCTACCTCCCAGCAATTTAGACTTTAGCTTCATGCACCACATATTGATATTGTAGGTAGCAATAAGTCAAAACATTTGCCAGAAAGAATGGAAGCTGTCTGGAAAATAATACAGGGGAGTCGAGTCAGATATTTGTCCAAAGGCTCAATTATTGTACTGTTTACGGGTCAAGCAAACTCGTGGCCTCACAGGCTCACTCACACACCAAAGAAATTAGAAAAGAAAGGAAACAAATGTTTTGCTGATTCACATAAAGGGTTGGCTTGCACCAAAAAAGTTGCTACTCAGAGGCCCCAAGTATCAATCTTTATCATACAACTGGGGAAAGAACTTAATTTGAAAAGGAAATCCCTCATATCCCTTTCCCTTTCCCCCTCCAGCCGGCCATGGCTTGCATTTGAAATTAAAAGGTGGAGAGAGTTTCCAGATCAACTTTTTCGGTGCCAATAGAATCATCATTCCATAAGAAATCAGAGTTGAAAACTAGGGCTCATCTGGTAACCAATTCATCTTATATCGTGTCATACATTGTTGCCATACACTGTCCGAATGAAATATGTTGCTCACCGCTTTAAGTGGTGGTGAGCAGCACCACCACATTAATTGCCATTAAATCACACTAACGACTATCAATGCGTTGGTGATGTGGTGACCAAAAATGCACTCCACTTCGAATCAAGGGTCGGTTTCAGATTACAGTTTTTCCGAACTTCAACAAATCACAATTGTAAAGTGCAGTAATTATCCAAATAGAAACCAAAGGATCTGCTGAATTTTTCCAGTCATGGAAAAATTAGGTGACTACGCCTATAAGTGAGTCAGAAATCAAATCCAACACTCAGATCACAGATTAGAGATGCCATGAATGCTAAGAACACATGTCACATCGGTAATCGACTCTTAAGTCACCACCAGAAAAGTCGAGAACAATAAATGTCAGCCCATTAATTTTGCCCCAGAGAGTTTTGGGTGCACCACAAGTTCACAACCAAGTCTATTTCTAGTACTAGATGATCCAGTTACCGCTCATACACACAGTTAAATGTTCAGCGTTCATCAATCAATTTTTACAAGCAAAATTGGGTCCAAAATTTCGAACTCAGGCATTTGCGGGGTGAATACTTTTATCCACTTGAGTTACAAGCGTGAGTGAAAACAATGGCATTTTATTAGTTTCCCTCAAATTCATAACCATAGGCTAAATCATATTTTTCCAATAAGCTAACAAGGCAGCACATGGTTTTGCTACGTTAGGAGACAACAATAGTCAATTTTGTATTTGATTCGGTAATTTTTCTTGTGTAATAGTTCCTACTTCCTAGGGGTAATAGAAGCCGCAGAGTATCCTCTTTGTACTATTCCTTTAATCTTTTCAATTAACTTCCCTCACATTACACTCCCAAAGGTATCATTTTTATCAACTAATTGTTCCTCAGAGAAAAGGGGAAAAGGAAAATGAAAAACCCATTGGAAATATGAATCTAAATTTGGTTACAGGAAGATTAACATACCTCTGCACAGATGCCCATCACCACCGTGGAGGTCAGGCCCAAAAGTCTCTTTCTCCTTCAACAGCCTCCTGGAATGCTCAGCCCTGAACTTCTGGGTCTCCTGCAACATACAATTCAAGCTAATTACACAATCAAACATGCATTTCATATTCCAGAAAGAAGAAAAAAAAGTCATGAATTTTCAAACATACTTGCAGATTCTGCGAATTGGGTAATTGGGTCAGGATAAAGTATACTTGTGGGCCGTCGCCGCCGTGGCTCTTGGCGGCTAGTCGGCGGCGTTTCGGAATATGGGTTTTGATGGGGTTCTGGGGGAGGAGTGTGTGCTGGGCTCCAAACGAGAGGGCAAACAGCCACCCTGGGTGCGTGGAGCGCCATTGGTAAGGAGTACACGACGACATACAGAATGCCCGTCTATGATTCTAACGACGTCAATATTATTTGAATTGGGCCGATTGGATTTGTCGTAGAATTGTAATGGGCCATTATTTTAGTATCGCTGGCTAACGCTTGGGTTTCAGATCTTATGGGCCTCTATGGCTTTCTGAACTACTGTGAAAAATTTATATGACTGTCTGATTAAGGTAGTTTTGACATAACTTGTGATTGACGTATAAGATATTGCATTCTTTTTTAAGAGTTACTCTGCATATAACGTAGTTTCCGTGCGAACACAAGTTGTTCTATGTGATCGTAACACAGAAGGAAAACTTTTAGGGAGACAAAATAAACGAAAATGTGTTATTGTGTGTGTAAAATAAGTTGTAAAATGACAAAATTTTTAGATGCAAATGGAAACTCCTAAAGGTTAGAACAAAATGAGAGTTTCTTTTTTTAACCTTATGATAAAGTTTTGGATACTACATGTTATTGTACTTTGTTTATCACGTAGGAGCCGTGCGAGATTATAAATTACTAGTTTACTACCACATTGGGAGGAGCCAATCAAATTTTGTTTTTCCTTAAAATGGAGACAAACTGATAGCTTCGTCACGACATCCACTTTTTGAAGAACTAGGTGGAAAAGGCAACTACAAAACAAGGGAATGTTAGGGAGACTAAATTTGTTGACAAAATTTTGAAAAGTAAAAGACAAGGAAGTTGATGATTGGTTTATTACTTAAGCGTTGATAAACGTACTCATTTTTATTGGTGACACATCATTTAATTTGCAAAATTAGTCTCCCTAGCATTACCCACAAAACAAATAGAATGAAGAGCTTTGGAATAATTTCTAAAGTTTGGTGAAAAGTGTGTCTACTAATTAAACACGTTCTTTTTTTCTTTTTTTTCATTAACTAATTTAACACGTTAATCCTCAAACAATGTGAACTTTCTTTGCAACTTTGCATTAATAAATCAAACATTTTGGAGGAATCTTTGTGCTAAACAAAATCATCCACCCCAGTTAAACCGATTGTTAGCCTATTGATAAGTTCACATCAAATTCCAAACTCTCCATTATGTTCTCTCTTTTTCTTTACCTTTTCTATTTTTCAGAGAATCGATATTCTACGATAAGAGAGAGTCGAATACAAAATTTCGAGTGAATAATTGAGTTCTTCTTCGATTGAGATACAAAGTCTCCTGTCTTGGTTTCATTTTGAAGATTTTATTTTTGTTTTGTTTCTCTTTCCTTTGTAGGTAGTTGAACTGGAATGCACTAGAAATAATTGTTTATATGCATCCACCCTTACTCTTTTTTCTTTTTGTAACATATCCCAGATGCAAAGACAGAGGGAAGAAGTGCTATGCCACTTAAGAACTAGAGCATGTTCATGAGACAAAGAAACTAATCAATACCATTATTCAATTTCTCTTAATAGTAATACCAAATTAGTAAAGGAAATAATTGTATTCTCGTTTTAATTAGGCGTATACTTCATTTTTTAGACTAATTATATGGGTTTGCACCCAAGATATAGGGGTCTATGCCTTCAACCCTCCAAATTTTCAACAACCAGGCCAACCTTTCACAGTCGGTCTTCTATACCTAAACATAATTAGGAAATTCTCTAATCCTTTCTTTGTCCTGATCATTTTTTAATGCAATCTGAGTAGGAACTTTCGGCTACAGATGTCTTTTTAGGTTAAGTCATACGACATATTAGTAAACTCAAGTCATATTTATCTATTATTCATACTTGGTTAAGTATTCTTTTTGCAATCTACTTGTCTAGTGATTTGTTTAACATCACATATATAATAACTTTCTTTTCTCATCCAGTATAACACGTTAGATTTCAAGCTATTAACATGTGTTTGGGTTAATATTTGAATTTCTGCCCGAACAACATGCATCGTTGATTAGGGTTTTAATATAATAACGACTCAACCCCCATGCTCCTTTATACTATAGCAAAAGACATTTTGTTGCACTTTCTTTGCTTTTGATGAAATTATGACAAGAAAAGAAACATGTGTTATGTTATGTGCACATATATAATTAATTAACAAGGATATATATGCATGATATGATCTAAACAAAGAGAGCTTTTGGTGGCTGTTGAATGTTATATTGATGATTAAACAGACGACCCTTTTGTCTCCACTCTTGGGAATGGAGGTCCAGCTCCAGGCACCATCAAAAAAGCAAAAGAAAGAAGAAAATATCAGAAACGTACACGCTCCCTCGAGAATAGCCAACCTGCCCTCGTGCATTTCCATCTCCTACCCCTTTCAACTTCTTTTTGTGGCATCCAAAGACTCTTCAGTTTTGATTTGATCAAGTTGTAAAAATAAAGGCAAACATATGCACAAGGCCTCCCCATACACATACTATCTCTTTTTATATAAGGGGATGATATACACGATTCCACTTTTACCTCTCCCACACATTTTGTTAATTTATGTTTTTTATCTTCTTCAATTTATTTGATCTGACGAGCGAAAATTGAGAGGAGTGTCTGAAATGTAAAAAAGAGTGTATGGATAACACTACCCTTTATATACATTTACGTGTCATTTGGCACAACATGAATTTTACAGGTGGTGTTGATGGGGCATATGATCAAATTTTCTTAAAAAATTGACTAAAATTATCAAAATCGAATTAATTGCATAACTAATTAAAATTAAATACCAATAACGTATCGATTACTAAACGATAAAAAATTGACAATATAACTATCAAATATTGACAACATATTGAAAAACTAATCATTTTAGCAATTTTAACCAATTTCCGAGTTTTTTTGTTTTGAACATCTTTTCTTTTAGATTTATTTTATTTTATTTTTACATGGGGATGGGGACAATGAGTATTTCAAGGACTTGAGAGTGGTGGTGTCTTGCATTCAGCGTAAAGTTTAAACCCTGATATTGAAATATATATTCAGCATCATTCTAGCTTTTGAACCATTCAGGTCTAAGGGACCTATGGTCTTTTGCAGAAACCCCACGAACATGTTTTTTACAACGAAAAATGACCTTTAAAGGATGAATATTAGGGTCCTCAATCTTTGTCATTGGCCTCGAAGAGTTGAAAAATTCCGCAAGAAAAGGAGTAGGTAAAGAGCAAAATTCTGTTCCTTACACCCCCAAACCTCTTACTTTAGCACTATGAGAGAGAAATTTTGGCTTTAGGGTTTATACTTTGGACTCCTCACTTTAAAACCCCATTTTGTTTATAGAAAAAGAAGTATGTGGATGCCAACGATGGTTGGTTGAGTTCGTAAGGATCTTTTTTTTCACTAGACCAAGGTTTAGTTTCAAGTCATGTTGTCGGCAATCTATCTTAGTGGGCGATGTATAAAAATATGTAAGTCCTCAATGAAGCTTATGATACGCCATCACTACTAGAATTTGGCTCATAGGCCACCATTTTTTACACACCCTTTGCAATTGGTGGCCATAGATGTAAAGCTGCTACTCTTACTATTTATTGGTGGCTTTACCATGGGATGCCGCTGATGTTGGTGGCCTTTAACATTTAGCCACCAATGATTGGTGGCTGTTAAATATCTTTATTTCTTAAAATTTCTTCCCTTCTACTTTTTAATTTCATTATGTATTTTGTTATTTATTTTGTTGGGAAAGTACTGGTTAATTTTTTTGTTTTTAAAGCTGGGATATATATTTGCTTATCAGACCTATGAATGCAATTCTAATACAAAAGGGAGACCTGGATCGTAATCGCATATCTCTTTGCAATAATTGCATCAGTGATGAAGTCGGGTGGTTCCGCGAACCAGTCGCAGTCGCAAGATGCGGACAGGGAGTAGCGGACAAGATTGTTAGTGGCCTCGTTTTGTTGGCGACTGGCGTGGGCAACGGAACTCGGCTCCCACGCTGCTAGGTATCTACTTCGCATACCTTGCCCTTTCAATTTCTCAACAGATTAAGCTCCTCGGTTCATTATTTTGCAATCAGCTGGGTTTCTTACTATCAATTTGGGGCTTGCAACACATTGAATTGATTTTGGGGAGTAAAAACAGGTAATTTTGTGTTTCTCATATTCAATATTCATCATTTTTAGACCAAACTTTTCAATTTGTTTATTAAGTCTTCGATTCTGTTAGAGTTTTTTGTTAGTTCAGTTTGAAGTGCTTCTTCTATCTGTTCAAGTTGGATCAAACTGGAAACCATACAGGGTTTAAGCTTATTATTGTTATTGTAGATATAAGCTAGGAGTTATTGGTTGGTGTATAAATATAAGAATCCCTGTACTGTTTCCACGACATCACGAGTTAGGCAAATCGCAACAACATTTTTTTAAACAAACCACTATCCTTACAGCCAGTAGAAACTGAAAGAAAATGGGTATAAGTAGAACTATCTATGTAAAGTTCCACTCTTGGTTAAGCTTATGCTATAAGGATACCACATTTTGTGCTTATGTTTTGTAAACAGCGTAAACACAAAAATGGACTTTGGTACAGAAAGTCTGGCTTACATTAACATGGCTATGAACGGACTTGCATATGATATTTTGTTGATATTTTAGAGTTTTGGTATGATTTTTAGCTGATACATACGACCACTGCATGAATGCTAATAGTTAAGCTACATACCATGCTTCGTTATGTGGTCTACAACTTCAAAACATTGTAATTATTAGTGGACGAGGAAGCGACATGGCCTTTGTAGGACAACTCCCTGCTGTTTACGTACATGCATTCATGTTGTCTCGTAAATTAGGATCAGCCTCTGCAATTTCCCCTAATGAGAGCTTTTGCACCGCTCTCAAACAGCTACAAATAATAATCAAAGAGCGGTAGAGTAGTCATTCATATCCCTCTCTAACTTCAAGGAGGCGTTTATTGGCACGAACACATTCTCTTCATCATTGAATGTTGGGGTCTTCGTTTTGCTGCGCTCAATTGAGACAGTAGTCTAAGCAGTTTGGTTTTGGGGCGTACTTTGGAACCCAGTTTTTGTCATGAAGTTTTTGCTTATATTTTTTGCTTGGTTTTATTCTCATTGAGCAGTTTTCAGTCCATTCTAGGGTACATAATCTGATCTCCTCATAGGGCCATCACCTGAAAAGGTATCACATGATTTGATTTCATTTCAATGTTTCGTTCATTGTTTGGGGTTGTTATTGTCAATGTAGATGTATTGTTCTCCATTTGAGGTTCTGAATTATTTTGATAGAAAGTTTCGAGCTTTATGACCTATGATTAAATAAATTTATTTAACTACTTTCATATGATGTAATTTCTGTTATTGCAGTTTGTTAGTAGCACGGTCGGTTGTTAGGAACACCATTTGTGAGAGTTTGTGCATCACCAAACATGAAACAAATAGAGTGTTCGCACCAACTGGATGGGAATAAGTAAACCATTCAGAACCTAAAACTCATTTGCTTGGTAATCTCCTTAACTTTTTGAATTACTACTGTTATTATTATTATAAATAGTTCCCACAAAATGAGCTTCATACTAAGAAAATGAGAAGCTTCTGAAACCACAACAGGTTATAAAAGTGATAATGGTGTTCGGGAGTTAAAAATTGCATATACCTTTCTATTTTGATTCAAATGGATCTTCAACCATTTCAAGAAAATGTGCTATACATGCATAGGTTCTCATTTCCCTACACTTTTATAAAATCTTCTAAATCTTTTCCTATATTGTTGCTTATGTCTAATATGAATATAGGTTACAACTCCTTATGCCACTGTTGGATTTGCCATTCAATTCCTTTTCTGACGGTTGTATTTTCCATATGGTTTGGGTGCACAATTACAGGGACAGAGAGAGAGGGTTGGGGCAGTCACTATCTCTTTCTATATCCTTCCTTCCCCAATTTGCTTCTCTGGTTGTTGGCATTCGTCTTCCTCCTCAAGGTAAGGACTTTGGAATCAATTTTTGAATATTTAATTTGGGTTTTATTGTTTTAGTTCGAACATTCATGGAACAACTAGGCAATGGTTTTAGATCCAATTGTTTTGTTTTCGAATTTTCCTAGCTGTGTAGTTCTCCATTTGTTTTTCTTCTAAATCTGAAAAATGGATTTAAACCTTTTTTTTTTAAATTTATGTAGACATAACCCAGAATGTTTTTTTGCTTTTGGTGAATTTGGGTTTGGTTGTTGTACATTTTTCTCTCTGTATCTACGCAATGTTGTGTTACCATGCCTGGGTTTAAAGTTCCGAATCCAATTTAACGCTTCATCAACTCCACTTAAAGGTTCCTGCATTTCTTTCTGTCCCCAAATTCTTCGGCACATAATTTTATAAGCTTCAGGGAAATTATGCGATGTAGTGCTTAAGCTTATATATCTGTTTATTTATTTTAACTTTTGTTTCAGTTGTTTTTCGAATGAATACAATTCAAATGCTTGGCTGATTATTTGGTAAAAGTGCTTTTCTGTGAATAATCATTTCTTAACTGTGCTTTTCTATGAATAATCATTTCTTAAATATGCTTTTGCGTTTGAAGATTGACATTCATGTTGCAAGCATTAAGTTGTGCTAGATTATTTTGTAGTCCTACTGCGAATGTGTTGATGAAGAGCTGCAATATGTATACACCTGCTTTAAACAAATGGGTGGATATATCTTTCTTCAAGTCGTGCCTTTTTATCAAATGGTGCAAATCAAGATATGTGAGGTTTTCAACAATGAACTTTTAACCATTCTAGAATGGAACACTTAAACCTCTATACATTGAGACGAATTTGGAATGAAACACGATTCACGTTCCTACAAATACTATACAAATGTTGTATACAAAACATACTTATTACCTCTACATTTTAAACTAATGACTGCCTGACCGACATTACTCAGTATATGAACTTTTTCCTTCCTTCTTCTGGTGACTTTGATGACCTTTTTACTATCCCCTGCACCCTAAAATCTTGTGCAACACTCATATATACAATGTCACTCATAAAAGCGATTGGAGTTTGTTTTCCTCTTACAAAAATTGAATTCTAAAATAATATACTCTCCCTTGTAGTTGCGTATGTAAATTTTGTCCTCTTTATTCACATACTATATTTACTTAATATGTTTATGTTACATATTTTACTTAACGTCTTCATCTTTAGGCACCTTGTTGTTCCAATTCTGGAAACTATTGATTATACTCAGTCATGATGGACAAAAGTTGGGCCTCTTTGAATCCGTTTACAGAGGATTACAGAATAGGCCTTGCAAAATTTATCTCAAACTCATTGGAAGTTGCTTCTCATGATGGGAACATCAAATGTCCGTGTGCTAAATGCTTGAATAGGTTTTGGTTGAGTAACAAAGAAGTCGAAGCGCATCTAATTGTTGAAGGTAAGGACCGTTCATACTTGCAAGGCTCGTGGGTATGGCATGAAGAGACATTTGGTGACCCTCTTCCAAGTAGCGGAGCTGCACAACAACTTGCTGCTGTTAATACTCCTCATTCTGAACTAGGCCCCTTGCTTGAAGATATTTTCTCTGGTCTCAGTGTGATGGGTGGCATGCCTATTAATAATCACAGCGAGCAGGAAGCCAATACCTGCATATGCACATAAGTTTGAAGCCATGGTGCAAGACGCAAATACAGAATTATATCCGGGTTGTGGTATGAAGAAAATGGATTTCCTAATACGTGTATTTCAAAACAAGTGCTTATATGGGTGCAGCGAAAGTGCAGTACAAGCTAATCTTCAGCTTCTCAAACATATACTCCCAAATGGTCATTCTTTACCGAAGAAGGTGATGAGTACAAAGGGATTGCTGGAAAATTTCATGTTGCCTCACCAAAAGGTCCATGCATGTGAAAATGATTGCATGTTGTATTGGAAACATAACAGTGGTTTAGATGTTTGTCATACATGTGGTGTGTCCAGATATACAACCGAGGTAGATGACACAGCGCCAAGCAGTAAAAAGAGAATACCTCGGAAGGTGCTAACATATTTTCCTATTACACCCCGCTTGCAACGGCTTTACATGTCTCGACACACCAGTGAAGATATGTGTTGGCATGGTCTTTCTCGCCCCGATGATGGCTTCTTAAGACATCCAGCTGATTCCTTTGCATGGAAGCAATTAGATTTGAAATTTCCAACATTTGGTGGGGAAATGCGCAATGTACGTCTTGGGTTGGCAAATGATGGATTCAACCCCTTCGAAAAATGCAGCACCGACTATAGCACATGGCCAGTATTGTTGACCATATACAATTTACCACCTTGGTTGTGCACATAAGTTTGAAGCCATGGTGCAAGACGCAAATACAGAATTATATCCGGGTTGTGGTATGAAGAAAATGGATTTCCTAATATGTGTATTTCAAAACAAGTGCTTATATGGGTGCAGCGAAAGTGCAGTACAAGCTAATCTTCAGCTTCTCAAACATATACTCCCAAATGGTCATTCTTTACCGAAGAAGGTGATGAGTACAAAGGGATTGCTGGAAAATTTCATGTTGCCTCACCAAAAGATCCATGCATGTGAAAATGACTGCATGTTGTATTAGAAACATAACAGTGGTTTAGATGTTTGTCATACATGTGGTGTGTCCAGATATACAACCGAGGTAGATGACACAACGCTAAGCAGTAAAAAGGGAATACCTCGGAAGGTGCTAACATATTTTCCTATTACACCCCGCTTGCAACGGCTTTACATGTCTCGACATACCAGTGAAGATATGTGTTGGCATGGTCTTTCTCGCCCCGAGGATGGCTTCTTAAGACATCCAGCTGATTCCTTTGCATGGAAGCAATTAGATTTGAAATTTCCAACATTTGGTGGGGAAATGCGCAATGTACGTCTTGGGTTGGCAAGTGACGGATTCAACCCCTTCGGAAAATGCAGCACCGACTATAGCACATGGCCAGTATTGTTGACCATATACAATTTACCACCTTGGTTGTGTATGAAATCACCATTCATATTGATGGCTTTGTTAATATCGGGCAAAGAATCTCCGGGAAATGATATTGATGTATACCTTGAACCATTAATAGACGAGTTGAAGGTATTGTGGACCTCCGGGGTTCCCACTTATGATACGTTTAGGCAAGAGACCTTCACCTTACGAGCAGCTGTTTTGTGGACTATTAGCGACTTCCCCGCCTATGGGAACTTGTCCGGTTGGAGCACACATGGGAAATTAGCATGTCCTCATTGCAACTACAAGACTTCGTCGACAGAGGAAAGCTTTTAATCTTTCTGACGAAAGAGAGCAAGCACCTTCCCCCATGACCGGACGTGAATGCCTTCGGCAGTTGTCCATTTTACGGTTCAAATATGGTAAGACGCCACGAAAACAGGTTGGAGAAAAAAGACCACCAGCTACACCAACGGTTAGGCCATGGAAGAAACATAATATTTTCTTCAAATTGCCGTATTGGGAACATCTTGTCCTTCGACACTGCCTTGATGTCATGCACATTGAAAAAAATGTCACTGAAAGTTTGGTTGCAACGCTGCTGGGTGTTGTTGGGAAAAGCAAGGATAACATGAATGCAAGGTTGGACCTGGAATTGATGGGCATGAAACCGGAGTTGCAGATAAAATTTGTCAATGGGAAGCCAAAGATGCCTCCCGGTGCATATACTATGAAACCATTAGACAAGGAATTGTTTTGCAAGGTTTTAGCCTCAATAAAAGTGCCTGACAATTACTCGTCCAATATTTCACGTCTTGTGCACGTAAGGGAAAAGATCGTAAGGGGACTTAAAAGTCATGATTGGCACGTTTTAATGCAGCAGTTCCTTCCAATTGCCATACGCAAAAGCCTCCTAACTAGGACTGCACATATATTATTAGAACTAAGTGCATTCTTCAGACATTTATGTACTAAAAAAGGGTCAGTGGAAGGCTTTCGCCAACTTACGCCCAAAATAGTGATGATCCTATGCCAATTGGAAAGGATATTACCCCCTGCGTTCTTTGTCGTCAGTCTTCACCTCATAATACATCTTGCCGATGAAGCTGCACTTGCAGGTCCGGTGCACTACAGATGGATGTACCCAATTGAGAGGTATTCCTTAACTTTTAGTATGTTTCTATGGTATTACATTTGTGCATCATACTATTTAGAATAGCAAATTTGATGTTGTACTATTTAAATTAGGTTCCTGCTGACGTTGAAGAAGTATGTTCGCAATAAAAATCGACCAGATGGAAGCATGACCCAAGGATATCTGGCTGAGGAGTGCTTGTCGTTTTGTGCGATGTACTTGGAAGGTGTGGAGACACGTTTGAACCGTCCAAGCCGAAATGCAGATAGAATACGTCCTGACCATGAGGGCGACTTTGACATTTTTTGTGCCACCGGGCATTCACTTGGTATGCGGGAAGATTATCATCTTGACAACCACGATTGGGAGATTGCACGATCGTATGTTTTAGCCAATTGTCATAAGTCAATGGCATATAGGAGGTGATTAAACTTAAATGTTATAGACTGCAATTCAATGGCACCAACTTCTGAAACTCTACTTTTGGTGGTACAGAGTGACATTGACTTTATTTTCACATACAGAAGTTACGTGGAGAATGCTCAAACAACTCGAGGGAGGCGTGTAACCATGCTACAAGCAGAGAAAGAAGCTATTAAATCCTTCCCAGATTGGTTCAAAAAACATGTTAGTACGGAATAAGTTGATTCTGCGTATACTGGTTTCCTATTTATCTTCCTATTCTTAACTATGCATATGAACCTGGGTGTAAATTGTGTAGATTAATCAATTGCAACAATCAGGTGATCCAAGGGAACCTGACGACTTGGTGGCGCTTGCTAATGGACCTAGTAAGTGGTGTCGGAGATATAAGATTTTTGTATGTAATGGGTTCAGGTTCAAAGTAAGAGGCACACAATCCAATGGGAAATACCAAAACTATGGTGTTTTCCTACAATCTGATGTTCCAAGTTATGCTGGCCCACGTGACCGGAACCCTGTTACCGGTTTGGTAGACTACTATGGGGTTCTGACTGATGTATTTGAAATCAAGTACCATATGGAACGCACAGTTGTTTTATTCAAGAGCAACTGGTTTAATGGCACTTCTAGGAATATAGGTGAGGGAGTAAAAATAGACATATATGGCTTTCGATTGGTTAACTTCAATAAGATTTCGTCTACGAGTGACCCCTTCATTCTCGCATCACAAGCACTACAAGTGTTCTATGTACAAGACCCAATAGATATAGAATGGCATGTTGCAATCAAAACGAGACCACGTGATTTCTTTGATATGTCCTCAACACATGATGATGATCCGTGCGATGGACAGGATGTGGAACATGCAACTGGTGATAATGATGAGGTTCGAGTTAGAATCGATGTAGACGCCCAAGACTTCGAAGAATGCCTGTAAAAGCATCTCACTTTTGATGAAGGTAATAGTTATAAGAAGTATTGATTCAATGAAAGTGTTGTAGGATATGGAAATATTTGTACATTTTCACATTCATTCGTGAACCAAACATTGCCCTGACTATTAGTTTTTTGATTCGGTATTATATGCAATATGTTAAACTGGTGTCTTTATGTGGCAGCTACATGTAGTGTTTGGAAGAAACACTCAGCACGTTAGACTATGCACACTGTGCCAAAAATATAAAGAAGAAACCAGAGGTCATAAGTTTGCTCCATCCATGTTCTCACAAATTATATAGTTGAACTGTCTTTCATTCTGACCCTTGTTATGGTTTGTTGTTGCTTATTGGTTCAGGTCAATCAAAAAATGATGAAGTCTGCTTTGATCAACGATTTGTATTCTGAGATTGATCGGCTCAAGCAAGGTTGTTAACTGATTCCAGCGTTGATGTGCTCTCTCTCTCTCTCTCCAGAGATTTTTTTTTGTTTGACAGGTTATTTAATGATTTTTTATTGTTACTTTGCTACAGGCGAAAATGTATGACATGTTTCTTATGTTCATTCAGAGGTATATGCTGCCACAGAGAAGAATGGAATATATATACCACGACATCGTTATCTTAGTGAAGAAGCAGAGAATAAGGTCTCATTCTTGTCATTTAACTGAATTATGGACTGCTTTTCATACGTTCACAATTGACTGGTTTCTAACTTCATTAACTCTTTATTTACCGTAGGCAATGTCTGAAAAGATAGAGCGGATGAAACTTGATTCTGATTCAAAAGACAAGGTATCTCCATCAAGATTTCATTCCTTTCTTTTTGAATAATATTGACTACAGGGTGGGAACTAATATAAACGTTACATTGGCCTGAGAGTAGAAATTGCTGGAGCTTTAGGAACTTTACAGTTCTCAGCAACTTTTGGCTGTATAATTGAATGATGAACTTGAAAAAACTGAGGTAATACATTCGTAATATCGACTTACAGAGTCTCATTTTGTTCTTTCTGCTCTCGTTTTGAGATAATTAAACACTTTATACTTAAGAAAAAGCTTGAGCAACTGGACATGCACTGTATGGTCTTGAGGACAAGCATTGACAAGTAAATGCGACCATCAAAGAGAAGGAATTTCTGATAGTGAATCTCCTCAAATCGGGTGAGCAAAGTTGTCTGCTAAAACAAATTGTCGTGTCACCATCTGCATTTTCAGACCATAGATAGATTCTCTCCATTTCATCTTACTTTAAAGTTATACAGTCGACATTCGGGATTATTCTACACTAGTTCATGTTCAATTTTTTGCATATATTAAATTTCATGCTGGAAGGTACATTTAAATGACTCTTTCTTACTATTATTCCATTGTTAACTTTTAGAGAAATCACTCGTTGGGCGTGCATTTGAGCTAAGAGCAGAGCTACAGAATGCTGCATCAGATGTGTCCAGTTTATTTGCCAAAATTGGTTTGTATTATTATTTTTTATGTTCTTCTTTGATCTCTCTCAAAACTTTAGGTTATTTATTTTCTGACCATGGATGGTTTTGTAGAGCACAAGGACAAAATTGAAGATGGAAACCGGATACTAGTCCAGAAATTTCAATCCTAATTAACTCAGCAGCTTGAAGTCTTGCATAAGACTCTGGCAGTTACATTGACACAACAGGAGCATCAATTAAAATATATGGAAGAGGACATGCAGTCCTTTGTATCAACCAAGGCGGAGGTAAGGTCTAGACAAGAAGATGATTGTATTTGCATGCATTCCTGAGATTGAATTGGCAGTCTATATACAACTTCATTATTTGGCTTAATTTTGAAGGATACTGAAGAACTACGACGAAGATGAGGAAAGCTTAAAAACATGTATGGTTCTGGTATTAAAGATCTAGATGGTATAGCTGAGGATCTTGAAGGAAATTCGCAATCAACGTTTTCTCATCTAAACTCTGAAGTTTCTAACCATTCTTCTGCTCTGGAAGATGTAAGCATTAGTTCACTATATATTATGTCTTTAGATTTCTTTGTTTTTCTGTCATGATATTTAATTATCGCAACTGTACCTAAATACATATAAATCAAACTGGTACACATTATTATAATTACAAAACACACAGAGTAGTCATACATGATATTGATTCCATAAACCATCCATACAGAAACATAAATGACATAGCAGTGTATATAGTTACCAACTTCCTAGGTTCAAAATATAAACATCCATATCCTCTGCAGTGGTACAAACTGAGCAGGAATGTTTACATAGAGCAAAAGACTAGAGATTTGTTTTTTAAAGGTTGATATCTTGCACTGCACTGGACATACGTGAATACTAATACCATAATATAACATCCATTCCCAGATAGGTTCTACTCTTCTTACCATAAACGTCATCGGATGGTGATTTTGCATTGTAGATATCTTTGGGGATGGCTTCCTGTTTTGTTTGACCTGTAGCACGATTCATCCAATCACAATGTTCTTGACCACCCACATATTCGCACGCAGCACACTCTTTAACAGCCTTGTACCTTTTTTGAGGATGACGAGTCCTTGCAGTACTGGTACAATCAGAATCAGAATCGAAGTGTACAGCATTGCAAATCTCAATAGGATCAAAGCGGTATGAATCACCCAGGAAAAAAGATGATATGATTTTCACTGTGTCACCACTGAAGGAAGATTGCTTTCCACTGGTCATTAATTTCTCAGTATCACCACTGATGCAAGGTTGTTTTCCACTGCTACCATGCTTCACGTAGCCGATTTCGTTGGACCAGGGTGGAACCACGTTCACACCGAAACCTGGAAGATCAGATGGAAAGTGCTCATCTTTCAAGATCACATTTTTCGCTGCCTCATCATAACGAGGACAATAAATATTGATCAAGGGATTGGGTGATTGAGGAGGGTAAACGAGCATGTTAGAGCCATGCGACAAGTCTTTCCATTCACCCCAAGCAGCAGTTGTCTTTGCAGGGGATTCGAACTGCTGGTTGGCACCTGACTCTAGTGTGAGGTTTTGCTCGTACTCGAATTCGACGTGAAAGTTAGCCTGTAGGTAACGCCAAAAATCAGGATCTTCATGATTGGCAGTGAGCACAGGGACAAGGTTTTCTTGGGTGGGAACTGGGGTTGCAGTGTTATTGGTTGCGGCAGGCATCATGGGACCAAGCACTTCATGATCTACCGCAGGAAGAAAGGGTTCAGTTGTGTTACAAAATAACTGTCTGCGAGCGTTTGGGAATAAAGGGGACATTGGTGATTAGGTGTAAATTTGAGATGAAGTTGAAACTCCTGTAAGTCCAACAACCTCTTCAAGGTTGATATTTATAATTGAGATTAGAATGGAGGGCAGGGCACTAGTAAGGTCACACCCACTGAGTTTAAAAAAAATTTAATTAGGGTGTCAACAATTAAGTCCCTGGATTCTCCTTACAAAAGCAGTAAAATTTGACCGCACATGGCATATGCCAATCTCATCAACCATGAATTCCAAATCTGCCACCTCACAGGCTGATAAATTATTTAATGGGTTCCTATATTTTTTTTATTCGGTAATAGCAACAGCTGGCCATTTTGTGTGGCTAAGGGCTTAACTCCATAAGTGTATATCCATTAAATAATGGTTTTACTATTGTTATTAGGCGGGAGGAGTTCCCGCTCGACTTAAATGTCTCTGCAAATATTTGAAGTTTGTAATTCAAACAGGGAACGTGTATGGCTTCATAGATATCACTTTATTCACTTGTTTAATTGCATCAAGCTATCAACTCAAACAAGAAAATATCTTGAGGGCACAGAGGTTACATTGAAGCCATTTTAGGAGGTATGTAGTACTGTTCTCTTCTTACCAGAAAATTAATTGAGGTGTGCTTTGGTTTACTGCTGTTAATTTAACACGCTTGTGTTGTGTTTACATGAAAGGTAATTACAAAGGTACTGTGGGTCAGCATTAATAACTCACTTGCATCAATGTCGATTGACGCAGGCATCGAAACTCAACCACCAGCATTCAACCTGATGGAACACGACCACATACATCATTTCCCGGTTCCAAATAACGTCGAAGGTGGCGTGGATGAACGTCAACGTATGACCCGTAGAGCACAGGCACCTAGGGGCATAAATAGGCCACATTGGGCACCCAATGGTACGAAGGAGGTGATGAAATTTAATGAGAAAGGGCAGCCGGTAGAGCCTCCTCATACTGTTACGAGATTTTCTAGGTTATTAGGAATGTTATCTCAAGAAGCATCATATTTTCCAATTAACGTAGTTGATTGGAGGCATTTCTACAGGGCTTCAAACATGGATCGTGCTTGGCGGAGGATTAAGGTAAATCAACATAAGGATATCACAGTAATGGTTGGTTGGTTTTCCTTTATATATAGATAGTTATGTCACTGTCATTTAGATTTAACCCTGGAATAAATAAAACCCACAAAATGCCATCAGATGGCCTTTTGTTTGCTTACTCAACAAGCACGTTGAAGCCATAAGTATGTCATCAATACACAAGTTTAACTGCTGTAAAGCAAGCATAAGTTGTCATCAATACACAAGTTTAACTGCTGTTAGCCATAAGTATGCCATCAATACACAGTATGCCTTCATTCCAAACCTACTTTGACCTTAACTGCTGTTATCCATACACAAGTTAATACTCGTAATTGGTTATGTCAATTATTCTGCAGGTGGTCACTTAGAAAGTAGAACTAGAACAAATTATGCTTGAATGTGATATATTTGAAATAAGACGCACCAATTACGTCGTAATAGGCACCATATACGATTACAATAGGGTCCACAACACATAATGCACCACTAAAAGGTAGCATCCATGTAGATTGGTGATGTTCAATGAGCCTTCTTTTAACTGTGTCATGTAATGTTACTTTGTACTATTATAAAAATATTTGAAACCTACTGGAGGGGTATTACAAAGTAAATGTTTTGTTTCATATTTCATATATTAAGTAATGGTGCATAATTAACAACATCATATATATGTACATGGGCATGGGACTCTTGATTGGACAGATGAAATCACATTAGAATTGGAGCAAAAAATTCGGCGGGTTTGTGAGATGAAGTTGAATGATAGATGGAAGGATTACAAGGCAAACCTCAAGAAGGCATATTATACTCCATGCCTGCACTCACCATTAGCGGAGAGGTTCCATTGTCAAGATGGCCGGGTCAACCAAGGGCAATGGAAATTGTTAGTACAGCTATGGGACACCGTAGATGCTCAGGTACCACACACAGTGATCAAATGTTCTTGCTTGTTTATACACCATATATGCTTGATTTAGTTGTGAAATTATGTGGATGATAAATGTATGGATTGTATGTATTGGAAATTAGGATGAATTTGTTTTCACATAGCCCCACTAATGCATGATACAATTGACATATGTAGAAGCGTGCTACGTCATCTAGAAATAACAGGAAGGCGCTACAAATAAATCACACGACTGGAACCAAGTCTTTTGCACAAATCAGACACGAACATGTAAAGCCGTGAGTTTTGTGTTATGGTAACTGAAGTACAGTTTAGTGCACATGGAATGAAGATGGTGGATGAAAACAATGTTATGAAATTACTGGTCAATTGGTTGTTTGACATTTTATGTTAACAGGAACAAGTGAATGGAAGCAAACCGGACTGCATTACATTCTTTACGCTAACACATACTCGAAAGAATGGGGAACCAGTGGATGCTCAGTCAGCTGCAATAATTGTAAGTATGCCATCAATTACCAGCTGCTACTATTTCGATATTCGATGTAGGTGATATATATAAAAGGTTTGTAAGTATGCCATCAATAATTGTAAGTATGCCATGGTGTCCTATGGAGGCGATATATATAAAAGGTTTGTGGAATGTGAACAATCAGGTGGTTTATAATATTTGATACGCAAACTTAGTGAGACAAACAACATAAGGCAGTGGCCGCTTGCGTTAGTGAATACAGTGAAGTAATGAAAGAGATTCCCGTGTATATGAGTTTATTGGTATAATGCTTCTTTGAACAACAAAACAATCACTAATAGTACTAGTATTGTTGAGAAACATGGTTGGAATATATTTTATTTAGAAGGCTATGAAATCGATATAGAGTGCATATTTATATGTAATTAATCTTGGCAACTACTTGCAGGATGATTTCAATACAAAGTTGAAACTGTACGCAGATAGGAATGAGATCATAACTAAACAGGTTTGCCATATTGTGTACGCTGATGTATTGGGGCCTGAGAGAAACAACCGTGTAAGAGGATTTGGGACAGGGGTTGTGTGGTCTGACGTGCCGGGTATTATAACTGAGAAAAGAGGGATTTGTAGAGAGGTTGAAGCAATTAGAGCAGCATATGAGGAGCAAAGAAAAGCTGCTAATATTGAAATTGAGAGACTTAAGATGGAGGCAAGTGAGAGAGAGGAAAGGCAAGGGATTGAGCAGGCAAATGTGGTTGCACAATTGAGGAAAGAGCATACTGATTCAATGGTGGCACATAACAAACGGATGGACTTGGAAGTGGAGAACATAAAGCGTGAACTGAGGGCTGAAATTATGTCTGCGTTGATGAGGGCTACAGATGGAGGCATTGTGGAACCAAATCGAGTTGATGTGACTCAAGCTTGTGTGACTAGAATTGAACAAGGGACTAGTTTGGAGATCCAGGCAAGTGGAGAAGTTGAAGATGACGACATTGTTGTGCTGCAGAATAATGGCACAGATGATGAGATGGTCTATCGTCCATGCATGGTGAATGTCACTGGGTTCAGTAAGTGATAAGCTAACTGTGATCATTCCTGTGAATTTTGCTTGATGTATATAGTACAAATGCCATAGGGAAGGCATAAATCCAATTGGGTGGATTTTGTTAGTTCAGTTGCTGTTGGTGGATGTGCATATGTACTGTTGGTTTTATAAAATGTAATCTCATTACCCTTGGGTAGTTGGACGTGTTGGACAACAAACATGAATGTAATATGCTTCCTTTAAAAGGGACAAACCTTGTTATTGATTCCGTATGGGATAAAAAGTGTGGTTGGTTGTCAATGTGAATCCTTTTGCAAATTTAAAATCAATGTGAAGTTTATATTAAGAAGATGAGTTTTAATATAGTATAGAGCTATGATTTAACAGCCATGTAATACAATTCGAACATAAAGGCCATTTGGAATGCTATAGATTCACACCATTGTTGGTGCCTATACTTTAAAAGCCACTAATCCTAATAGAGACACATAGGATTGGTGGGTGTATGAGTATGAAAGCCACCAATGTTAGTCTCAAATCTAGCCACTAATAAGAGAGACAATGACATATTTTGAATTTTACAAATAATTAAAAAATATAAAAATGTTGTACTATTCACATACCCACCAATGCAATATTGGTAGCCATTGTTACAATAGAGTCCTCTACATAGGCCACACTCCTAGTTTAGTCGGTGCTTGGTGGCCATAGAGGTTTGCCACCAATGTGAGTGGCAACACATGCCAATAGCCACCAATGAAAAGGGTGGCTTATAGCCAAATTTCTAGTAGTGCATAACCCTGGAATGAAGCCTATCCTCCCCCTAAACTTTTTCTCACAAAAACAAAAAAATATGTGGACAAGTTTTCATCACTGAAAAATAAAAGGGTTGGGCCCATGCAATTCCATTCTCTCATATACGGAAAAGGATCCTCGCTAAATCCTCCTTGTGGGGATCCGGGGGATCAAGCAATCACGGCCGTTTATCGTATATCATGCGGTCAGGTTTCATTAGATACTATTTATATTCAATTTTAATTTTTGAATTTAAAATGATTTCTGATCGCACGATATACGATGAATGACCGTGATTGCTTGATCTCCTAGATCCCCACAAAGAGGATCCGGCGAGGATCCCTTTCCCTCATATACAATCTAAGATAAACAAATTAAATAGCCATATATTGATATAATCACTTACAGCCTATGAGATAGAACGCTTATTTTCATTCTAAAATGAGTAATCGAGCTCAGCTAATGTTAACCCTTTAATCTTGATATGTACTTGGGAAAAAGTAAAAATCACTGGACATTGGTTATTGTAATTATTTGAGTTACACACATGTGATCCTCTTATTGATATATGGTCTACATACAATCTCAAGTTTCTCAACAATTCAACAGTCGATGCATGATTGTCAATTACCACATCCAATATTTCAAAATATGCTTGTTATATAATAAGTGAATGATGGCAACATGTTAATCATCAACAACCCAAACTCCCCACACTTTACTGCTTTGCCTTGATCATGATGGGAATTGGGAGGGAAAAATAATGGAGGAGAAGAAATTGCCTACAACATCCAAATTTACATAGGCACCACCACCACCCTATTCCTATTCAAAACAAACAAAACGTTCCACCTTTTTATATCCAATGAGAAGGCGCCATGTCACCATCGTTCCCCAATTTGCGCGTTCGATACACCGCCATCAAATTATACTAAAAGGACCCTGAAAAACCCTACTGCTCATGTGACTTAGGGCTAACTAGCAAGGAACGCCCCACGCGATGCTGCGGAATTAAAAACCGTAAGAAAATTTTGTATATAGTATCATTTTACATACAAAGGATAATACTTGTGTATTACATACTATTTGCATACAAAAGATTTGATAGATAGCCTTATTAAAAATCGTACAAAATCTACAAACAATCAGATTGAGAGGCATAGCCGCATAAGACCCCTCTCGACTTTGAACTCCCCTACATATTTTACAAAAATTAAAGACTAAATTAAATATAAAAAAATCCAACAAAATTTAATCACAAATTTCATCTGGATAATTATCAAAAATCGAAAAAAAAAAGAGGGTCAAGGGAAAGAATTAGGAGAAGAGTTAAATACTAATAAATCAAAAGAAATTTGTGATTAATGACTATGAGTATGAGTCAATCTGGAAATTTGTGATTAATGACTAAGAGTTAAATACTAATAAAAAAATCTAACAAAATTTAATCACAAATTTCATCTTGATGTGTATTACATACTAATCACAAATTTCATCTGGGTAATCCCCTACTTTGTAAATCTGTAAGGCCTAATGACTATGAGTCATCTGAAGATTTGATATAACATCTCAGAAATTGAATAAATAATTCAAATAAAATGAAATCAAATTAAAAGAACCTATAACTTCAGAAAAAGCTATTTCCTAAACCCTGAAAATTTAAACGAAGAATTCTACAAAAAAGTAAACCAATCTGATAAAGTTCTGAGTAAATTCATTTCATAAAGATGAATTCATAAGCTCAACACAGTTAATTATCCAAAAAGTAACAGAAGTTATCCACAAACTTAGTTTTTTTTTTTTATGGTGTAAGGATATATTTCCAAGAGTTCTTTGTCATTTGTTTATATGCATTTGCACCTGCATCTGCATTTGCTGCAGATTATATTTGCACCTGCACATAGTTTTACCTCTTTGGGTTTGATGGAGTGTGCAACCAGTCGGACTTGCTAGAGAGTTTTTGGTTCGAACTGAAGTCGAGCATGAACGAAGAGATGGGTGAGGAAACTGAATTTTCTCGCTATGATGTCGAAGAGAATGAACGAGAGCTAAGAACTCAGCAGACTGAAGGGCAGCCTTGTAATAACACAAACTAAGCAAGAGCAAAGTCGGAACTACATTGTGCTTATGAACAGTGTTTCAGTTGCTTTTCAGTTTTAGTATATATTGAATTTCGGATTGATGTACCTTTAAAAAAATTATTTTGCTGTGCTGTGAAAATAAATATCTACGGAAAAAATAAATGGGTGTTTGATAATTATAATGCTAAAATTGCTTTTAGCAAAAAGAAAAAAATGGATAACATTGTCAATACGAAAGTTTCATTAAAAGTTAAAGTAACGTGTCTTCTTGAAAAGACGTTTTTTTTTAATTAGAATAATGGTTAAAATTGCTTCTGTTTTATTATGTTTTTCAGACCCATGGTTTTGAAAGAAAAAAAAATTTTCTTTTACTAAACACAATTTTAGTTCCAACTTTTTTAAGAGGCTGCTTCCAAAAAAATTTGAGCAACCTTAAACCAACATTAGGAACTATAAAAGCATATTGTATGAGCATGGCATTTGTATCTACTATGGTGTAAACAGCACCATCGATCTATGGCTGCTGTGGAAAAGTCAAAAATATATATGATCTTCGATAAAGATTCACGGTTTGTTTGATAGCAATGTAATTGCGCTCCACGGTTTGTCCTATTTCCCGTCACACTTATGTTTTAATTAAAGTTAAGCTTTTTTGTCACATATCACCCATAGGGCTACGAGGTGGGCTAATTGTGAATAAATTAGGTTTTTCAGTTGTTGATCACCGAACCAGAGGACCTGCATTTTGTCTAATGGGTGACCTTTTTAGTGGGGGATGATAGAAGAATATGGTGGATCCCAATTGGCATTTGGTGACAGATCCGTGTGGTCCAAATTAATCTTCATGGCTCCCACTAAAAAAACCAAAGCTAGCTGGACTAATGAGGCAATTCCATGTTGCATGAATTGATTAATTAGCAAGTTCCACTCATAATTAAATTAGATTAATTCAATTCGTTTAATTAAACTACCAAGTGGATTCCGATCCACATTGTTGAAACATAGTTAATTAAATCCTTTTGTAAAGCAGCAAGTAATTAAGTAGCTAAGTCTTCATCAATGTGAATAAATTATCTAAACCCATGTTTTTCTTAACTCTGAGGTTGTTCAAATTCAACACTTGGTCCCTAAATTCAAACACCAGACTTTCTCCAAAGAAAATAAAAAAGTACACTCTAGAAACCCTAATTTAATTAATAACATGGTAGCATGCATGGGTGCTTTTTCTCAATGTCCTTGATGGATGATGGCATTATTTACACCCTAAAAGGGCAACCATCCAAGAGGAATTAGAGAAAAGTGCACTTTCTTTCCAGCATTGTCACTACGTTGGTTGTTTTACTTCACGGTGGTCCATTTAACCAGCCATTGAATAATTTAGATGTGTGTCCGTGTGAGTAAAACTAAAAGAAATAAAAGTGATGTAAGAAGATTTGAGAGATGATGGATACTCGATCGGTTTGCATATTGCCACCTGGAAAATTAATTGAGAAGTTGATAAGATTGCATGGCCTATGCATGCAGTTGCTCGAAATGCATGGTTACCTTTTACAAGGCATGTGTGCATAAACGTTCATAAGATGTGATGTTACTACATGCAAAAATAATATACCCCATGTCGGGGATCTGTGACTAAATGACATGGTCTCTTAACTGGCCTTTTTATATCTGTAGTGAGAAGCTGTAAGTACTTAATTAAAAGCACCTTTTAAGGCCTTGGCTTTTCCCCACCATATTTCACACTCAGCTTTTGCGTATTAACGAAACTGAAACCCTACTCATTTAGCTGATGATCAATAAAATACAATAGCGAAGGTGAAATATCACTATTTATCAGGCTGAGTTGTCTGATATTGGGAGAGGTGTTAGAACAGCCACGGGTTGGTCACGAGATAACTTGCTTGCTACCATGGTACCAGAGATATATCCGCTCGGGTGTACAGCTGGGGATATCTACGGTTATGTGTAGAACATCTATCACATAACTTACTCGCAGACTCGCAGTGACACAGTAGAACTTCTCGTCCGTTTATGTGAACAAAATTCATCACGTGACTTGCTTACGGTGACACATCAGATTTTCTAATCGTTAGCCACGAGAGGCATTTATATATGTGAGGATATGAAGTCACATTCTCACAATATGAACAGTCACGGTCGATGAATGAACTGTCGATCGATCTTTATTGATAGAGGGACCAAACGTGGCCTTCACTTTGCAGAGGAGCTAAAATCACTTACAAACTTCCACACAGTAAATAACACAAAGCACCAAACTACAAATTGTGTATTGCCAATCATGTGCCATGAGCAGAGAGATAGCTATACAGAGAGAGATGAAAGAAATCTTGATGATATTTTATTGATGATGAACCAAATACAACACGCATGAAAAGGCCCCAAAGACCTTAACTTGTATTTTTTAGGACAACATTAAGGAGGTTTCTCCTCCTCGTGAGTTTTTTTTTCTCTAATTACAAAAAATCAAATAAATGAAGACAAAAAAAGGTGTACGCACGAGTGACCATGCACCACCATTGAAAACACCAGAGTTCATCAGTATGGTTACAGGCCCACCTCAAGGCCAATAAAAGAGGCTATTTGCCGCCAAAAATGCACACATACACAGGTGTGCGCCACGCACTCTGCCACCAAAGCAGTGCGAGATAGCACACACACCCCACTCAAAAGTCTAAAACGGTGGAGCCACCGATCGTTTTCAGTCTTCACCTCCACTCGTTCATTCGGCTTTCCCGTCAAAAATCGCACATAGTAGAGAAGTCGAAGCAATAATTGAGTCGCTAGATGAAGAGAAAAACTTGAGCAATGCCACTCGAATCACATCATATGGTCATTCCCAAACCGATGATAGCACTTACAAAAATATAAATTTTTTGTATCTCTGTCACATCTGACTTCATGCTGATCTCATTCCATTTAGTACTGCTCAAACTTCAAAGCTCGATTCCTAATTTTGCCAAGCCTTTATTTTCTTTCCTCGCTTTCATGTCCCACCAGCTTCAATGAGCCCTTTGAATTCAATCCCCTACTTCATTCACGCTTCCATGACTCCACTATTTTATAAAACAATCTCTGTACTTAAAAACAAATCCCCCTCCCTTGGGAATCTGCAATGCCATTATATAACGAATAATGGCAATGCCCACCAACAAAAACAACAAATAAAATAATAAAATCTCACCAAACTCTCATACATATAGACATTATATATACTATAATCTACAGAAAACCCCAATATCAGTCAATTTTTAATCCCAATTCTAGACAACTTTTGAACCACCATTTTTTATTTATAATTTTCCCATCTCCCCTTACTAGAAGTTTCCTTTATCATCGTCTACCCACAAGCAGTTATTTATTTTCCTCCTTTTATACGATATCGGTGATGATGACGACGATGACGAGGATGATAATGAGAACGACGGGGACAATGAGTCGGAACTCGACCTCATTCTGCCCCGAACCCTAACTCGGAGTTGCAGTGGTAACACATTGGGTGACGACTTTTTATTCCGACTATTTTCAACCACTAGATCTTGCATTAATCTATAGCATCCGATTATTTTCTCCTGCAAATTATTAGAAAATGGAAATATTTCGGAATTTGCATGATGAAAATAAACATGTAGACTAGAATAATTTAAAATATCGGGTCATAAAAATTAGGAATGTGTGCTTACTTTGCTTAGTCCATCACACCATGACTCGGCATGTTCAGGGTTTTCAAGTGACAGATTAGGGATTTCATCGGCTGCAGAAAGTATTGCTGCCACAGCAATGCATGATGGCCAATATTCAAGAAAGCTAGATTCTGTTGATCGATCGACATAATTTTTCATTAATCAACAACAAAAAGTCAAGAATAACAGCTAATTAATCAAAAAAAATTATCACAATGTATACATGTACGTACGTATGTATCACGTATGGATATACAAGTCTCTGCATGCATATGTATTACGTACACGTACCCTGGATATTCGATAAGATGATATCCGTGGCGCGTGAAATGAGAAAGCCAATGAAAGTTGCCGTTGGATCGAGCTTGCATGCAAAGAAAGCGATGAAGCTGAAGGGTGTTATAGATCGTAGCCTCCAATCCAAAACGCTCAGCACCAGAAGCTCCATCCTGCGGATTGTTCTGGGTTCGAATATAAACTTGGCACCTTCTACCTGTGATACGTGTACATCTTAAATATAAATGACATTCTAGCTGTTTTCTAATATTATTGTCATATATAATTAATCAAATCAATCAAATAGGTTTAGATTAAGAAAAAAAATAAAATTAGGGTTTGATTAGGTATAATGTGTTACCTGAAGATCCAACAGCGAAGGAACCAGAGGTTCCTCCATCTTAGCAGCTAAGGACAAGCAAGCAACACTTAAAAGTTGCATCGGCCACCCATTTGCTTGCTGATCAAACAATAAACAAACAAAACGCGTACTATTATAAAAAGTATTATGGTCATCATGTGGATTTAATTAAGGGAGACTTTGGACGTGGTCCCTAGCTATGAATATTATTTGACTAAAACCTTATTGGTTTTTAATTTTTGATCAAAGTCCCTGAAATTAATGTGATAATTTATTTCTATGTACGTTACTATATTTTTTTTTAAATTAAAAATTGAAATTTATAGTTGTTTATATTAATGAGATTTTAAATAAAAAACCATAATTCGTGGGATTAAAAATATTAAAATATAAACATACTATTGTGTGTGTGTGTGTGTGTGTGTATAAACATGGGTATATTCATAAAAAAATTAACCAACAAATTATTGTATCAAAACATGGGTACATTCTTCAAAATCACAAAAAAAAAAAAAAAAAAGATATCAGGCTTAATAAAATTAGTAAATTTCTTCGATTAAACTTAACATGGATACATTCTCAAATCAAAGAAAAAAGAATGTACCCATATAAGTTTAAAAATGGATTAGAAAAAAATTGAATAGATTTTATATAAAAAAAATGGTACATTTTATATATAACAAATTGGTTTATTTAAGAATGAGTACATTTTAAGATTAAAAATTTGAAAAAAAATTACATGAATGGTACATATAATTAGCATGGGTACATTTAGCAAAATTAAAAATGTGTACAAATAAATAAATAAAATATGGGTACAAATACAAATAAAACTTTATAAAATATGGGCACAAAAAAAAATATATATATGGGCACAAATTAAAACTGAAAAGAAAATTGGTACAGATTAAAAAATGGTTGGAAATAAAAAATGGATACAAACTAAAAATAAAAATATATGATAAAAAATTTAACCATAAATATAAATATACTAATTGTAACATTTTTAACATTAAGTGAATATATTTAGAAATAAAAAATATTTTATTATTGAAATAATTAATGATGTTATTAATATTAAGGACCTTGATCAAAAAATGAAAAATGAATAAGATTTTAATCAAGTGAGTAGTAAAATGAAGGATAAGAACCTAGTTTCTCCTTTAATTAATTAAGATTCCTGTGTAACTTGTTTGCACTTGATAAACAATGCTAAGTATTAACACGTGCAGTGCACGTGTCAGAGTAAAATTATTGTTATATACAAAGGCATGTAATAATTAGAATCTTCGACACTGTAGTAATTATAAAGTGAGATTAACCTAATAAAAAATGTTTATAATGGAACAACACGAACGACAAATCACCTACTGTTCAGATTGACCGTCGACTTTTTAGTTTCGTACTATTTTGTTGTACGTTTGAAAAGTCAAATGTTAATTACTATACGTATTTTTTTTGTCGAAAGTAATTACTATACGTATTTAGAATGACAAAAGGTAATTATTTTAAGCATTTTGATGTGGGTTTGATCAATACCGGAGTCTTTATTCTAACAACGTACAAAAAGTCAAGAATATAGTCAATAAAGTAATTAAGTCTTTCACCAATAATTGAGATATAATCTTCAACATTATTCAGCTTAATCGTTAACGAAGATTAAATTTACCGGCAACCGGCGGGAGTATAAGAACCGATCCAAGTAGTTAACGGAAAGATACGCCGTCAGTGGTTGAAATCCATAGTAACTCTGGACCTGTATACAAAACGTAATATTTGATTAATTGATTAAATAAGGATTGTTGCAAGGGAAGTAGTCTAATGTGCGCCGCCGGTAAACATCCGAAACTGAAGCGCAGTGTACATAGCTCCGGCGGCTGATAAAGAGCACGCGCACGGCACATGCTAGCAATGCGAGAGACGCTCTCGCGCGCGCGGGAAATAATTTTCACACTCTCCATTTGACTTGAATCGAATTTGATTAATTTTGTTCAAAGTAAATGTCAGAAATGGAAAACGGAGATGTGCGACGATCAATTTGTTCACAATGGCGTTACAGTAATTATACCAAAGTTAATGGCCGATTAAAAAGATCGCTTGACGATTTACCTTGAGAATCCATGCAACAGAATCAGCTCTGGCGGTGACGTCGAGCGACTGAGAGTGTAAGCGAGACAAGTAATCGATACCGGGGACGAAGTGGCGCTCGCCTTCGATGAAACCGGCTATGGACTCTTCCTCGCTGTACCCCGGAGATTCCACTTCCGACGAGCATTCCGGCGACTCTCCGGACAGAATTCCGGAGTCCTCTGCGCACAGTAGGTCGGAGAAGCAGTCCGAGCTCCATACTGTCGACATGATGATGATGATGATGATCGCGGTCGTCTCCGATCGCCTCAGTCATTGACTACCCATCACTTATCGACTGTCGAAATTTGTTCGGAAAAGTCGCCGGAATGCTTGTCTATGTAGAGAGAGAGAGAGGGGGGGGGGAGAGAGAGAGAGAGAGAGAGAGAGAGAGAGGAAGATTAGTTGAAGTGAGACTTTGATTTGGAGATTCCATCAGTTTCGTTGGATATATATGTACGAGAATTTTTTATTTTTTTTATATTTTATTTTTTTTCGTTTTCGTTGGAGGTAAAAATTCGAGACTAGAAAAAGAGATATGATTTTCCCGGGAAAATATATTCCGTTTTATTGGAGAAAAATATTACGTAAAGAGTGCCATGGCAACTGGAGTTTCATCACGAGAAATTTTTTATTGTGACGGAACACAGGTGATACACCACGTGTTATTATGTAAGTGGTGAAATTTTTCATATTTTAAGTTATTAACTTTTTAACATATATATCTCAATATTTGTATAATAACACGTCTCATGTGCCCGTCACACTGAAAAATCTATCTTGCATCACGTCGCCCGCGGGAAACCCATGCTATAATTCACAATTGAAATGTGAGGATGCCTCGTGGCCTGTTGGATTTGTTGATAAAATCTTAAATACTTTTTATTTCTTGGTAAAAATAATCTAATTTAAATTGTTTTGTCCCTTCGAACCCCTCCCTTTGAAGTTTCATGTTTCAATGAAGCAGTAATGACATGACATAGAATTATTTTGATGGATCTCGTGCTAAGGTGCAGTAATTAGGAAAGGGATCATTTCCGAATATCTCTTTCTACCAAATTCAACTAGTTCGGGATCCGGATCGTTAGAATTTGATTCAACGGTTACAATTATTATAATTTTTAAAGGGATCCTTTGTTTGTAGTCGTTGAATTAAATTTCAAACGGTCTGGATCTCAAACTAGGTGGATTTGGTCCCTTTCCCAGTAATTATTAACAATTTTACAGTCACGGCACCAAATTATATGAACTATCTTATCTACTATTGGCGTAACTTTTGATTTGGGATGAAAGCCTTGATTATATATCAATATATTGGGTGCTGATTTTATCCTTAATCTAAAAAGTAATTTTTTTTTTTTTTTTTTGTCGAAAATCTAAAAAGTAATTAAAGGGCATAATTTGGATAGAAGAAAAAGAAACAAACTGCCGAACGGATCTGATGGCATTGTGGCACTAAGAAAAAGTAAATAAGGAAGGATGCACACCAATTAGACTTGGTATACAAGAAATTAATTAAAGGATCTCAAGGTTTAAACTATTTGAGAGAAATATTAAAGAGGCTTTTTTCAAAATATGACTCTCTATGGACTCTTCGACACCTCGTGTTTTTTACACAATGTTAATAGATCAAGGATAGTGTTGGCTCCCGTGTATTCCTCTTGTTACCAGTTTAAGGGTAGTGTTGGCTCCCGTGTATTTAAGTTTGAATCTCATCATATCCAATAAATTATAGTAGTTTAAATTATTATCATGCATGTTAAAAATAAAAGGGGCAATTCATTGAAACAAACAACTTGTTGATTTCCATACTAAGGGGATTCTTTAAAAAATAGACTCTTCATGAACTCTCTATTACCTTATGTTTTTTGCACAATGTTTTATGATGTTAGTATGAGAATTGATGTTAAACTGTGAGGTGACAGAGAGTCCATAAAGAGTCTCACTTTTGAGAGAGTTCCCTTATCATTTCTCTTGCACAACAAATACAATTTTTTCCTTCTTGAGAAATGCTAAGGGAGTCCTCTAGCTAAAAAGGAACTCTCCATGAACTTTCTGTCACCTTATGTTTTTTGCACAATGTTTTATAATATAGGCATGAGAATTAACGTTAAAATAGAAGGTGACAGAAAATATATGGAGAGCCTCACTTTGAGAGAGTCCCTTAGACCATCTCCAAAGGAGATGTCAAATTCTAAATGGAATGTCATGTAATCAAATTTGAAGGTAAGAGCAAGCTTCAACCAATAAGTGAATCCTATGTGGATTGACATATGAGTTTTCATATGTCAAATTTGACATATGAGAAAAAGGGTCCTACAAATATCATTTATATAGATATTGAAAATTTATTTTAATTGATTTCTTTTTAAAATGGATCATACAAATATCATTTATAACAAAAAACATATCGGTTGGAAAAAGAGAAAATCTGACATTGTCACGTCAACCATAAACCATAAAATTAACATTTAACATTTATCTTTTAACATCTTCTTTGGAGATGCTCTTAGCAATTCTCTTTTTTTGTGATCAACATCCGCAACCCGCCCGGGGGGCCCCGGGGGGGTGGGGTTGAATTGGGACTTGTTTGGCATGCAAGATGTAAAATATGAAAAGACTGGATTTCTTTGTTTTGATAGTTAAAAAAAATGAAGGAAAAAAAAGTAAAAGGTAAATTCTCTCTTCCTCTGTAACATGATGATTTTAATTAGGGTTCTTTAGAGAAAGACCCTGGAAACTCCTATTTTTCAAACAAAAATCCAACTAATATTAAACAATCAAATAAAATTCAAATTTCAAATAGACTACCATGTAGATAAATATATAACCAATTTTAAATTATTACAACATATTTACAACTTATCCCACAAAACCCTAATTATGTTAATAAATATTATTACTCACCCTAATTATGATTACCAATTAACCCCATATGGAAATTTTACCTTTTTTGTTTCATAAATATTATTGACACACACGCGCGCGCGCTCACACATACATACACACACACACACACACATATATATATATATATATATGTAACAACCTGTCCCAGAGATTTTGTACGACGGACGTGAAATGACGAAAAATGCCCCTAGGCATTAATTAAGGTATGGGTGTGTATCTACATTGGATGTTTCTTGGAGATATTTGGACCACACACACACAGTCACTCTTCCTCTCTCTCACTTCCGCACTCTCTCTCTATCTCTCAGACCTTCTTTCTCTCTCCTTCTCGACTTTTGTACGGACAAGCACTAAAACCCTTTCAAACTTCACAGATCGAGGTCAAAGAAGGTACCATCGTGTTCCTTGCAAACCTAGGAACACATCTATACCATTTTCAGGTAAGAACTCTATCGTTTTCATCACGAAACCATAACCCCAGTTTCGGTGCACTGTTCATGCACACGTAAATATGGACTTTTCAGGAAATTTCAAGGTCATAGTGAGCTCTAGGAGGTCCTCACGAAGCTCGGAGAAGAAAAATGAGGCGATTTGGATGTCGGGAAGTGGAGATCGACGAGTTTTAAGTTTGGCGGGATTATCGAGGTTTCTCCGGCGAGTTTCCGTGGATTTTGGGACTTCAAAGTGGTAAGGTCTTTTTCTACTCTTCAAGAGCTTTCATTTGGTTCAAGTTTCATGAAAAATGGTTGGAAAATAAGTGAGATATCAAGATTTGAAAATTTTCCAATTTCCGGCTAGTTGCAGAAGGCGGCGACCAACGTGGTCCATCGGAGAAAGAAGTAGAATATTCCGTTGGAGTTAACGGAATATTCCTAAAGGCGTCAGGTAACGCCGTTAACTTCTGTTAGTATATAATGGAATATTCCGTGGAATATTCCTAACGGCGGTTAGGGTTTCCGTCAGGGTCCCCTGCGCGTGGCTGCGCGTGTGGCCGTGCACTTGCCGACACGTGGGTGGTCGGAAAAATTATTTAAAATTATGGGGATGATTATGAGATTGTGTAGATCACTGTGGTATATTTATATACCCAAATTGAGCAAAGTATGAGAAGTTATTAGCTAGAATTGTGTATGTGCTTAAAGTAACGTTGTTATAGTTATTTCTCATATAGGCGAAACTTATCCGGAGGACGAGCATAGCCAGGCTAGACGTGGGGGTTACGACCTAACTACATACCAGTGAGTGGGCAGTTATTTCAGTATATATATGTATATGCTTGACGTTTTTCCCAGAAAACGTATTTAATGGAATGTGATTTAAATGCCATGTTATGCTTGCATTTTTTTTGCATATGCATTGTCATAATTATGCATATTGTTGCATGGTGCTGCGGAGGCCCAGGTAAGCCCAGATGAGTATATTATGTTGGTAATGAATGTGAAATAATTAGTGATATTGTGATGCATATTGAGCTCATTAATCTGCACCCCGGTGTTAGTGCTCCCGCCCAGAGTTAGGGGCATAGCTTCACATGATCGTTCACCTCCCGCACCACACGCTCACCTTGGATCCAAGATAGGTGCATAGCCTGTCGTATAGACCACTTTTAGTGGGTTCGACTTGTAGGTGACCCGCGATTAGCGCACAGCCTTCATGTGATTGTAGCACTTGAGCGTATTCATTATACACCTAGCTTGTCGGTCAGACCACGTGAGGTGGTACCAACTTGTGTGCAGATATGTATAAATATGTTGAGATATGAGATTGAGATATGATTGAATTAAGCTCTAGTTCTGCCGTATAGATCACGTCAGGTGACTTCGGCTAGCAGATTATTTATATTGAATTGCATCACCTGGCTCATTATTATTTATTATAGTGTGATATTGGGCATAGCATATACATGGCATACATTCAAATGAATCTTGATTTACTGAGCATGATTTGACTTATATTTACGTATTCTATTTTCTGGGAAAGTTCTACTTGTTTTACGGCGAGGGGTTAGTATATTCAAAGGAAAATAAAGTTTTATATAAGCGTTGTTTTACTGACCCACTTAGCTTTGTTTTGCCCCCCTCCAGGTATTAGGTAGCTTTTGTTGGTGGCTCACAAGGATTCGGGTGGAAATTCTGACAGTACATCATCCTTGTAGGATTATTGGTTACTGTTTGATTTAGTAATTTCTATGCTTGACTGCACTTAGACTTAATTATGCTCGGAATGTGTATTAACACTTATTTCCTTTCTAGCCATTCTGGATGTTTGGTTTTATTCATTCGAAATTTCCTTATCTTAACGCTTCCGCTTCGTGCATATGGCTTACGTCACGCTCACGTGACGGCCAGCATGCCTCGATCTAGGTCGGGGTGTGTCAATATATATATATATATATATATATATATATATATATTAATTTACCCATATTCATAAACAATTATAGGCACATTTTTCGTATGAAAAAAAGGATCTTATTTTGCATCAAATAATATTGTTTGATAAAAAAAAAAAAAAAAAAAACAAGAATCAAATAATATTCTTTTATTTTGTAGGTAAATTATTTTACATAGATTATTACATACATTGGCCCTTTTGATTTGTTATTATATATGCGTGTCAAAAATAATATATCTATATTTATATGTAAAGTATTAGTTTTTTTTTATAAGAATTAAACAATAGGTAAATTATATTGTAGGTACATTATGTTTCTAAAAAAAAAAAAGAAACTTAAAATTCATAAACAAAAATTACAATTTTTAACTCAAAAAATTTAGGTTTTAACCTAGAAACAGTTTTTCTCCTCCAACCATTATGGGTTAAATTTTTAACCCAAGATTATTAAAGAATGAATTTAGGATAATTTTTTTCTTAAAGCAACTTTTTTTAGAACAAAAAATTATGTAAACTATCCTAATTTAATTTTATGAACATTTTAACCTAAAAATATTTAGATTCCGATAAATGTTGAAAATTGCTAAACCGACACCATGAAACTCGTGGAACACTATAAAAGAATATGAAACACCTAAAAGAATTTTTTAATTACTTTCAAATTTGGACTGTTAGATCTTTTATTTTACTATTGGATTTGATCATATTAGATCTTAGCCGTTGGATTCAATGAATTTATAAAATATAAAAAAATTACACATATATGGTGGGTCAGCCCCACTAACCCAGGGAAATCCTTGCCTAAATTTTTCTCATAAATGAGTTTTTAGCTCATATTTGCTTCAAGGGTTAGAGCCAGTTGGGGTAAAGTTTAGAACTTAAAATTTGAGTTTTACTTCAAGGGTTGGAGTAGGTCTTTGAGGATGAAATTATTAATTATCTTTTCATGTTGATGATGACAAACCCGTCGCATTCACAAATTCACAATTTCAAATTCGTGTGAATGTGCATAATTCTAATGGCTTAATTTATAAAATGACTAGATCAACAGAGGCTGCTGCTTTGAGAAGATAATGTCAAATAGTATTATTATGCATAGTAGTGCATAAGCTGGACTATATATAGAATGTACGTTTCTTTAATAAAGAATTAACTCTTATACCTTGCTTATAAAGAGACGATATTTCGCAACAATAACAAAACTTATCAACATATTATTAATTTGTATTTTCGATAAGTCTACTACAAGATTGATATATATATGTTCTTTTATAAAATGAACTAATGCACAGACCGTTCGTATTTGCATCCAGTTCTGTGGTCATTTACTAGTCATGGAAAAGGTGGGATCAGAACTGACGGTCAAAATATGTAATATCCAGAAACCCTATCTGCCAGTTACAAACCAACAAGAAGAAGACTAACGTTAGCCTGCGGGTTATGGGTAGACCTTTGAGTGTGAAATGTTGAAAAATAAAACATCTGACATTTGATGTACAGGTTATGAAGTATACGTCCATTTTAATCTTGGCGCGCGTTCGGTATAGTAGGAATGCATGCCAGGGTTAGTCGTCCACACACACTCATACAAGTCGTTCATATTTGCATGGGATGGTCTTGACTTAAGATTCAACACGTTCACGTGTTCTTGTTACAGCAGGCAAACCCTAGTTAATGCTATTTGCATCAGGTGGTTGGACTGCCCTGTGTTTTTCTCAACTACACTGTAAGTTTGCTCCATACCACACACACACACACATACATATATCTGTGTGTGTGTATACGACTGTACTGTTTCCACATCAAGGTTTGGGAGGGAGACAACGGCACTTAAAGTTAGCTTTTGATGGTACATGTCGTGTGGAGGGGATTGAGTAAATGAGCTACAGAGCTGTACACATATATAGGTGTTTCAATTATGAGAGATTGTGATGAATCTCTATCATTCTTTATTGATAACGAAAATTCAAAGGACTTAACGACGTTTGAATGAACTGTAATCCAAACATCAGCCGTTAATTCCGGCCCTTTCAGTTCATTGATCATTTTACGAGTTATAAGGCCGGTTCCCCACTCCCCACCACCACCACTATATCTCACCATAGTCACGAACACCAATCATTACCACCGTCCTCATGAGCTATCACCATCGTTTAACACTTTCAAGTTAATTTCCTCATACTTTTAATAATTTAATACCTCATCCAAATTCAGTAATAAAATTATTTTTCTTGACATATATATATATATATGTGTGTGTGTGTGTATGAAAAATTGAGTAAGTAGCTAAGAATTGATGTTTTACTATAAAATCAATTGGTAATATAAGAAGTAGTTCAACCTCTTATAACCTTCTTTCACCGATGCGGGGCTCTTTTACCTTTACATCCTCACACGCCCCCTTATGTGTGACGGATTTTCAAGTCAAACACGTGAACAACACAAATTGGGTGATGTAGAGCACGTGTGGCCGTTGAGCTTCACACGTGGGCCAACTTGCTTTGATGTTATGAAGAAAGTTGAGGTTCCACCTCCACCGTAAAACTAATTGATAATATAGGAAGTAACTCAACTTACTTATAAACTCTTACAAAGTTTGTCATTTCATCGATGTGGGGTTATTTTACCTTCACATCCTCACAAGTAGCCGTTGATATAATAATAATTGTGTCTGGAATGTTAGGTGGCCATTTGAAGTTTTTAAGACTTTGTGAACTCACTGCTATGCATGTATTCCCCCAATGCAGCAGGGTCCAACCCTCCTGAAATTCAGCTCAGTTCATCTCTCTTACCCAAAATAATTGAACCCTTGTTTTCTTCCTATTAATACTATACATAACTTAAAAGTTATACAAATTTATTGTATGATCCAAAATAGTAGAAGACTTCACTCTGAAAGTAAAACTACGGCTTCCTACACTCGTCACGGAATGAATGCTATTAGACATGAGATATCTTGTGACTTAACGAGAGAGTAATGTCATCAGTTGCATGCAAGGTTCTCCGTGTTTTGGGTGAGAAAAAAAAATCTGATAATATTTGTTCACCTTATTTCCTTTATAGAGAGATTTTTCAGTATGATCAAAACACAAGGTTCTACGCCACATGTCATCATACAATTGAAGTGAGACTTAAAAATTAAAAAAAAATAAAAACTTTCTTCTAATTGTATAAAGATATGTAGCTTACCACCCGGTGGTCGATTACACTAAAAAATCTCTCTTCCTCTCTATAATTTGGACAAGGTTACAGCCTCATAGGTACCACCGCTAGACTGCTAGCTCTGTGTGTGTGTCCAAATCTGCTGCCCCCATGACATGTTCTAAAATTGTTAGTTAAATACAAAGTGGGTTCAGCACTGTTTTTTTGCTTTTGATTTTTTCTCCTTGTTATTCACTTCGGCCTTGTATTATCTGCCAGTCTCAGA
The DNA here is from genome assembly GCA_024362995.1 of Heteromeles arbutifolia. Classification (NCBI taxonomy): domain Eukaryota; kingdom Viridiplantae; phylum Streptophyta; class Magnoliopsida; order Rosales; family Rosaceae; genus Heteromeles; species Heteromeles arbutifolia. The sequence continues at coordinate 32,392,656 of JANCRC010000006.1, forward strand.
CAAAGATAATTGGAGGAAGGCCTTTATTTTCCCTTCTTTCTTTTTTATTGTTAGGAGTGCAGACTAAGCTAGATTTTGGATGAATAAACTTCATTGATGCTGAAATTAATTAATTAGATAAAGTTAAATAAAAATCAAATGAGTATTAGTGATTTTGCTTTCTGGTATCAGTTCCTTGGACATTTGAAGTTTAGTTCCACTAGTTGAACCATATGGGTTTTGTTTTTTTTTTTTCACACGATGATATTCTATTCTAAACTTATAAAGTGAAAACTCAAACTCGAATACAAAAAAAAGCGCACATTGTCTTAGCCAAATGACTTAACACACGTGCGCTGAACCATATAGAATGACTAAAAAACTTAACATCATTTGATTAACAATCTATCTTCTTTGTGAAGTGGCTAGAACTAGGTGGCTAGAACTAGGTAGTAGATCAATTATGTTGCCTTGATTTTTTTGAACTTATATTTGAGTTGGTGGGGACAAAGCCCCATATGCCAAAATAATGGATTCAGAAGTTGCATCTTTGTCATGCAACTGACAAAACCGGCTTGTCCTTGGTTACAACTCTTCTCATGTTTGATATATAGTAGAAAATTAAATAATAAAAATAGCTAGTAGTGTTACTATAATACTTAGTTGTTAACTTGCTTGGTGGATATTGGATAAGGAAGGCCAAAACCAGCTTCATTTGAAATGATTAGTGTTCAGTCTATCGTTGATATGTGATTGTTATTTCATCAACATTTTATCGTTACGTCATCTATATATTCAACCACTATGTTGTTTATATTTGATTTTAATTAGTCCAACAACAGAGATTTGATTTCTGATCGTTTTAACCGATTTCTCAGATAAACAGTAAAAGAGAATAGGAAAGAAAAAGGGAATTATGGTACTCTCAGCTATGATTCATAACTATTTAATTAGTATATGATTTGTCAATCATATTCATATGTTCAACTAAAACGTCAATCAGTTGATACTTCTAGATTAGAGAGCGATGGAAAGCTCTCACTTACCTAATACCTAATGCCAACAAGAAAACATGTTTGGAAATGGGAGCTGGAACCATGACCATGACCCTCAGCCCCCGGGGAGCGTCTTGTTCTATTTTTCTATTGCCAAGTCCATGCTTGATACTGACTTCTGTGTTTTGTTCAACTAAAATAATGAGTCGACTCAACGTTGCTAACTTGCCAAACAAGGAAGACTTAACATCTTAGAAATTAACAAGCCTTGACAAAGGCACTTGGTGGTCTACGTTGTCACCATTCAACAATGGCTACTGCATGAACTGGGTTTTGAGGCTTCGTTTGTGATGTAGAACAGATGGCACAGTGGATTGAAGAGCACCTCAACAAATTTAAAGAGCGAAGTTCAAGCTTTGTAGGTTTGAACTCCAAGCTTCGATATGATTTTTTTACGGCCGAATCCTATCATTTACTAGGTCAAAACTGCAATTTAAAATTGAGGGTGTTTTTGGAATTTTAATTTTGATTTTGCTTTCAATTAGGATTCTTAGCCAATCTATGTTCTGATGTAGTACTTTAAAGTAACTTTTGTCATCTTCATATTATTCATTCAACAAACTTTGAGGATTTCTCATATTTCAGTATAAATATCACCATGCGTCAGTTTAGTAGACTGATTATTTTGTACAAGCGATAATTTAAACTAAATTAGAAACCTAACTATTTGAAGGAGGATCTTTTGTATTTTTGACCAATGAAATATGTGAATCTAATCCTGAACAAAAAAAAAGGATGTGAATCTAATAAACATATAGAACAAGAAACACTTCAAATTCAAAATTCAAAATTAATCTAAATTATACTTAAACAGTCAATGGGCCTTCAATTTCAATTGGTTGGGTATGAAAGAGCAACCAAACTCAGTCAATAATTCATTTGCTCTAAACCCAGCCCAACTGAACAAAACCACAAAAGAGGATAACTAAAAAAATTTCAGTTTATTCAAATTCATGGCTTCGCCCGGGTTCGAACCGGAGACCTTCAGTGTGTTAGACTGACGTGATAACCAACTACACCACGAAACCATGTTGGCATTATTTCCCAATTTATTTTACTAATGCACACTTATTGTGGTTAATATCAAGCGGTTGATGAATTAATCCAGTTGCTCAGTTACTCGGTTAGCAGAGAGAGAAAGAGGAACAGGAAAAGGCGACCGAGCGGCAAAGATGATAAGCACCGGCAGGTTTCCACCTCCTTGCACTTCCAAATCCCTTCTCGCCGCCGCCATCTCGTTCCCGCCACACAAATCCCAATTGGGCTTCGCCTTCTTTCCCCTCCCATCTACTTCTTCTTCCTCGCTCCCCACAGCCATTTTCAAAACCAGCTTCTTCCTCCCTCCCATTCGGCAAACCCACCGCGCGCATCTTGGGTTTCTCGCCGTCCACGCCAGGAGAAGTAGCGGGTCGGGAGTCTCCTCCCAGAAAAGGCAACGGAGAGGCGGCGTTGTAACGGACGACGACTCTGATGACGAGGAGGAGTTGGAATTGGACGGCTCTGATGACGTGTTCGATGGTGAGGAGGAAGACGATGACGAAGACGCGTTTGTGCCGTTTGGGAAGATGAAGAAGTGGCTGGAGAGGAAGCCGCGGGGGTTCGGAGAAGGCAAAGAGTACGACATTTCGATTGAAGAGAAGCTGCTCGAAGAAATTGAGAAGAGTAAGAAAGCACAGGCCGAGAGTAATCTCGCCAAGCTCTCCGAAAAGTCGAATTCGAAGGGAGACCAAAGCAAGAACAGCAGCAAAAGTCTGGCCTTTTTCTCCATTGAGTCCAATTTTGCACTCAAATTTTAATCGTTTTACTTCAATTTTTACTGCATTTGTATTTGCAGGTGTTGGTGCGGTTCCGGATGGAGTTAGAGTGCGGGTGATCAATCTTCCGAAGAAGAAGAACATACACAGGGATTTGAGCTCGGCTTTCAAGGTGGTTCCGGGTTTGATTAGTATAAACCCCGCGGTTTCCGGAAACAAGAAGACTAAGGACCCCATTTGCAAGGGTTTTGCTTTTGTTCATTTCAAGTCCGAGATCGATGCAACTAGGTATGTGTAGGGTTTAGGGTTTATCGAATGGAATTCTAATCTGAGAATGCGACTTTGAATTGCACCCAAGTTTGAATATCGTCTTGTTAAAAAATGAAACATGAAGAAAGGTAGTGATTGACTAGAAGGGTGCGGAAGTTTTCGGTCTATGTGGATAGGTGTGGTTGTAAAATGCAGGACAGGGCCCCGTTTTAAGTATGAATATTGAGAGTTGAAAGTACTATCAAGCATATGCATGTCGGCATTTACCTTTGAATCTTGATTGTATGCATTGTGGTCTAAGTTTTATTACAATGCCGGTATTCTATTATACGAGTTGATTGGTTTTTCTATCATGGCAGGTTTGTAGAGATGTTTTCTTCACAGAATGTTACATTTGGTAAAATTCAAAAGCAGATAAAATGTGAGCTGGTAGATACGCTACAGCCGAATTTGGATCAGACACAATCAACAAATAACCGTAGTGCTCTCCCACTAATTGTTTCTGGATTGGAAGGAGATGATAAAGCTGATTTTGACTCGGATGATTCTTCCATGGACGCATTGGAGGAGACTACCCTTGATGAATATGAGGGCTCTGATGTTGAGATTGTTGGACCAGAACTGGAAGACGTCATGGAACACTCATCGGATAACCATACTGCTCGTGAACTAACTGTTTCTGAATTGGAAGATGAGAAAGCTGATTCTGACTTGGATGATTCTTCCCAGGAGACATGGGAGGAGACCATAGTTGACGAATACAACGGCTCTGATTTGGAACTCGATGAATCAGAACTGGAAGATGCCATAGAGAATTTGGAATCTATCTGTGGCTCAGACCTAGATGGTGGAGATAGAGATAGCATGAAATCAAGGACGGAATCCGAGTCTTTATCAGCAGATTCATCCTCCTCGAAGCAGCTACTTGTCAAAGCAAAAGAAGAGAAGCTTCCCGGACAAAAGCCAGCTGTGAAAGGGAAAGTCGAAAGCTCGCCTAAGAATAAGAAGAAGAAGAAGCTTAATGTGAAACAAAAAGCGGTGAAGGTTCCAAAGTTGACGGTCGGCGGATCCGCCAAGAGGTAATCAGCTTCAGCTGCATATTTACTGAAATTTTTTATTCTGTTCTTTCTTTAGGACAAAATTACATCAAGTTCGTTGCTTGTGTTGTAGGTTGAAGGTGAAGGAGAAGGCTGTGCTTGGTGACGTGTTCGCAAAATATGGGTCCAAAGAAGCTGTTTTGGCTTCAAAGGGAGATAGCTAACCAGGCCATTGTATGAGAACATGGAGTGGTAGTGTGGGACTGTAAACCGCAAAGTGCAAATGTATGAATGAAATTTGCTCTTCTTCCCCCTCTTTCCTTCTATATTATATAGAATATTCTAATCTAGTCTAAACTACGAGTAGGGGATTCCGTCGTCGGGTAGAGTGGCGCCACTCTTCGTACACCCCTAACCAGTTTGGCAACACCCAGATGGAAAATACTGCAATTTTTCTTCAATAGTAAGTGACTACTAAGATTGACTCTAAAAAATCGAACTGTGAAGATTGTGAAGATTGTTTGAAAAGTCGGACTATGTAGGATGGACTACCTAAGACAACGCCCAAGTTATTAAGGCAAAGTGTATACTACATAGATCGTTCAGGCTAATTCAAGGACAATCAACAATTCATTTTTCTTAAAGAACAGACGTCTATTATCGACGCATTGTCAATTGATTCAAGTGAGATTTTAGTGTAGGGTTACGCTATGTTTTGGGAGATGGGCGAGCTATTCAAGACGAATAATTTATATGACATGAAACGTCACGACCACATTATATTAGTGCTATGTAAGCTGCCCTCCTAGTCAGTTTTTTTTTTTTGTTTTTTTTTTTTTTCCCCATAAAACTGGACCGTTGCCGTCAACCCACTATTTGCGACTTGTGTCCGTATCAAGGTTCTAAAAGACGTTAGGCGGCGGCGGGCTGGGGCCTAGCGCCTAGACGGTTAGGTGGGGTCTAAGCGAATTTAAGTAAATCCATTATATTTTGTGTAAATAAGTATCTGTTTATACTTAAAATATATATAATTTCATCATAACTACAAAATAGAATGATATATATATAATGAAGTATTGGAACATAATGAAAACATGGGGAATAAGCCTATAATGTGTTTTCATTTAAGTATTCAACAAGTCTCTTACAATTTATTGAAGAAAAAAATTAAATGCAAATTGAAAGTTATCCATTTTCTGTCTAAGTAAGTCGCAACCTAGGCAAGGGCCTAGGCGGTCTAGGTGGGCACCTTAGCTGGTCTAGGCGCCATTTCTTAATTTTCAAACGCCTAGACATTAATCGGGATGGTGGCCAGCTGTCTAGCGCTTAGGCGGGGATTTTTAGAAGAGTGGTCCGTAGCGAGGCGGCCCAATCAAAAACCCATATCCTTCTCTATCTGCTCTGCCTCCGGCCCTGTGGCCTCTCTGTTTTCAGAAACCTGTACAATCCATCGTCCTCTGGAAACTGTGATGAACTGCTTGTCGCAAGTTTCGTCCTACACAACCGCCATTTCCAGAACCAAGTCTTGCTTCGTCGCGGCGGCGAGTTCTTCTCTGTGCACACCTCTTCCCTGGAGAACAAAATTCAACCGTCCGATTGGGATTAAGTCTATCAACTTAGAATCAACGAAACTCCATGTCCAGCTCTACTCCTCTCGAAGCAAAAGCAGCAGCAGCAAGAAGACGACGTCGCTTCATTCGCGGAGAAAGTCAGGACCCGAACCCGTTACTGAACCGGAAAAAGACGCCTTTTATGTAGTTCGCAAAGGGGATGTCGTCGGTGTTTATAAGAGCTTCAGCGATTGCCAGGCCCAGCTTGGTTCTTCGGTAATTTCATAATTTTGTTTATTTATTTTTCTGAGTTGAATGAATTAAAATGTGGTTTAATTTGAATATTATTACCTATTTATTTTTTAAGTTTTGAATTCTGGTAGATATTTGATCCTCCCGTTAGTGTGTACAAAGGGTACTCTTTGACTGAGGAAACTGAAGATTATCTCGTTTCGTTTGGACTTAAGAACGCAATTTACACCATCAGAGCTGAGGATTTGAAGGATGATCTTTTCGGCAAGCTTCTGCATTGCCCTTTTCAAGTAAGAGTTCCACTTGTTACTTCCGTTTTGAAGGATGATTTTTTTACTCCTTCCCATTTCGAAATGAACTTGCAATTTATGGCATAGTAGTTGTTTGTGCGAGTTTTGAGTTGCTTTACTTGGTCTCGAGGGACATAACAATGTAATTTTGCCCAAGAGATGCTATTGTTTTTATGGATTGGCTTTGTAGTGGTGTAGGATTATGTTGTTGTCTTTCTCGTTTTAGGATCCAACATCTTCAAAAGATAAAACATCTGCGCTGGATGCATCCGAAAAGACACCCCGTGAAGTGCCTGGGTCAGAAAATGTGGTAAGTTCAGAATCATAGCTATCTCTGAACTGGAATACCCTTGTTCAAGAAAATGAAGAACAATAGATGTCTTGGACATGTCATTACTACCTTATTTCTGAAAGTTCGAGTATCTACGGGAAAATTTGGTGTTTTTTTCAGTGTTACTATTTCGTTATGTACAAGAATGATACGTGATTTTGTGTGTTTCTAGCTGTTGTGTAATTTTTTTCCTTATTTATCCCTATTCAAATGTTAGGCTTGTTTTGTATTATTAATTGTTTTGGTTTTCATTGATTTGGCTGCTTTAGTCTCTACTACACATTTCGATGCTTTGCAGGAAGTAATTGGTTCAACTTCCATATTAGAAGACCAATTCAGAAAGCATGTCGAAATAGAACATTTCACTGAATCGCCACCCTTGGACACTGTAAGTTGAATATTTGGGGATGTTTGATGGGTGGAAAAATATTTCTATATTTTTTATTATTTAGATATTACATATATGAACTATTATGCCTCTTTTTGGGTTTTCCTCAATTGATTTTATGGTCATGTCATATTTTTAGGAGTCCTGTATTCTTGAGTTTGATGGTGCCTCAAAAGGAAATCCTGGACTAGCGGGTGCTGGAGCTGTGTTGCGAGCTGATGATGGAAGTTTGGTAAGTATTTTTCCTAAGGGGTTTGTCTATATTTAAACACATGAAAAATCTTCTCTCTGACCATTCTTTTTATGTAGATTTGTAAAATTCATGAAGGTCTTGGTGTTAGAACCAATAATGTTGCTGAGTACCGAGCTCTGATTCTAGGGCTAAAATATGCTCTTAAGAAAGGTTTTACTAAGATTCGTATCAAGGGTGACTCCAAACTCGTCTGTATGCAGGTTTGTTAATGACCTTGTTATCATATATTTGGTTGTCTTGAATTGTTATCCTTTGGCGTACTTTTGCTGGTTTAAAACGGTTTTTAGCAAATTCAGTCACTAACCTGCATATACTGGTTGATGTTCTTAAATGGCAATGCCATCATCTTTAGGTTGCTCTTGTCTTGATTGATTTTGAAAATTTGATTTGACGCATATTCTGTTTCGGTCTTTAAGCTTGAAAAGAAGCTGTGTAGTGTTGTACTTTCTTAAAGGACCTTTCCTTCCTTATATGTAGTTGTCAGTTCCTTTTGTTCCGCAAATGTGTAACTGTGGGTGTTATGGGAGCAGGTTCAGGGGTTATGGAAGGTCCGAAACCAAAACATGTCTGATTTGTGTGAACAGGTCAAGGAACTGAAGGATAAATTTATCTCGTTCCAGATCAGTCATGTTCTCAGGGTGGGTGAAGTTGGTTCTGTTTATATTTTGTGTTATACGATAATTTTGTGGGTTACGGGTTGTACTTCTTGTTAATTGCTCATCTGTCCCAGACCCACTAATTTACCACCTTATTGGGGATGGTTATGAAGTTTTGACATTTTCTTGACTTCCAAAGGAACTAAATTCGGAGGCAGATGCTCAAGCAAACTTGGCAGTCCGTCTTAGCGGTGAGGCTTTCAAATCTCAATTTTGCATTTATAAGGTTTCAATCTGCGTACGGTCATCTGACCAACCAATTTAATTTATGATTATCTGTTTGCTATGCAGACGGTCAAGTCCAAGAGGAGGAGTTTGGGAAGTAGTTTAAAGCATGGTCTACTGCTGGGTATTTTCGCGTTGATATCAAACGGAAAGTTAATATGATCATTACGAATTTTGTTACTCGTTGTCCTCAAGTTGAGTGTTGATGCAGTTGACTGACTTTTTCGAAGATTAGACCCTGATAAGTTCAGGATATTTGGGCTTCCAGTGGTGTGTATGACGACCAGTGTGGCTTAGGTGGTGCTTTGCTACTATGTGGTTCATGGGGCATTCATTAGCAGCACAGGGATGATTTCAGCTGAGAAACCTACCCCCATTGCCCATCTGCTAACGTTTCTACCTTCAAGGTAGAGCCGGGGAGCGGCACCCGCGGCCATATAACTCAGGATGCAAAAGGGAGATTCAGTTTTGCAAACTCGCACCCCGCAAAGATGGGATTTGGAAGCCTCAGCATACAGAAAAGGTCAAGCCTTATGTAAAGTTCGATTCGCCTAACCAATTATCATCCTTTCATTAAACAAAAGCAGATACAATATGCTTTTCCTACCATTTATACGACGAAATATTTGCTTGTAATCAATTCATTTGTTGTAGTTGGACAAAGCTTTCAACCTCAGGTCCCTTCTAAAGCTATCCGACGTTATAAAATTCGGTGTTATAAGCAGGTACAATGTGATTTATCTACCATATTTATATGAACAATACTTGCATGTAATCTTCTAATGTCCATCTCGATGCCTAAATAAATGTTTAATGTTTGTAGATTCCAATTTGAGTACAAAGAGGTGAGCATGCTGTCTGGCCAACCAGCTTAATTTATGGTTATTCCACTCAAATAACATTAAAGTGATTAAAACGATCGTCAAGTTAGACAAATAACATTTATGTATACAAACGAAATTTTACGTTAAACTAATTCAAACCGCAAAGAAAGAGGATTCATATTTGAAAACACTTAGGAAAACATATCCGATTTAAGTTAATGTAGCTACGTCCTAGTATGAGAAAACAAACAAATTGAGTTGAATTTTGAAGCCCATAACTTTTCAAACCGCAAAGAAAGAGGATTCATATTTGAAAACATTCAGAAAAGCATATATGTTTTAGTCAATGTAGCTACGTTATAGTATGCGAAAGCGAACAAATTAAGTTAAATTTTGAAGCCCATAACTTGGGGACCAAGGAAGGCGTGGCCCTAAAAATGATGCGATCCCTTTTTCTTTCTTCAGTTTAGTGATGGGAACATAAACTCTTGAACGACAGTCGGTGCCGCCGCTAAAACCCCTCAAAAACCAGAGCCAAAGATGACGGCGGCAATGCTGATCAGATTGCTGCCGAAACTTACAAAAACAAGAGCTTCACTTTCTTCTCCATCTCCTTCGTTTAAATGTCTATTTTCTTCCAAAACACCGTTTCCGCAGGACGTCGTTTCGAGCACTGCTGCCGACCTCGCTGACATGGGCGAAGAAGAAGATGACGACGTGCCCATCTACTCTAACCCGACTGCTTCCGCGGCGGCGAAGATCATGCTACCCACTATCCTGCAGCCAGGCGTCGTGGTGTACGACGGGGTCTGCCAACTCTGCCATGGAGGTATTTCAGAAATCCCATTTCCCCTTTGAATTTCTAGGGTTTTCAATTTGATCCGAATTGGGAAATTGGGTCTTGGTCTGAAATGTTGTTGCAAACAGGAGTGAAGTGGGTGATCAAAGCAGACAAGTACAGGAAGATCAAATTCTGCTGCGTCCAATCGGAGGCTGCCGAGCCTTACCTGAGATTGTGTGGTCTTGATCGAGAGGACGTTCTTCGTCGATTTTTGTTCGTCGAAGGCCCGGGGCTCTACCACCAAGGCTCTACTGGTTAGAATCTCTCAGCATTAGCTTTAGATGATGGCAACCTTGTCGTACTCCATCTTTTGAAATTTCATTTGACATGATTCTGCAGCTGCACTGAGAGTATTGTCCTACTTGCCTCTCCCTTACTCTGCCTTGAGTGCTTTCATGGTGATCCCGACTCCTCTGAGAGAGATGATCTATGATTACGTTGCCAAGCGGCGCTACGACATCGGCGGCAAGTCCGAAGATTGCTTGGTTTTGCAAGAGAAAGAGTTGCTGGAGCGTTTCATTGATAGGGAAGAGCTTATGGATCGAGCTCCCCCAGATTTGTAATCAGTTCTTATGAATGTGTTACTTGGTTTCACTCAAGTGCTTTTGGAAGTGTCAAACTGAGTAGCATTGTCTTAAAATGATATATTACTCATAATTTCGCGTCGACTATACTCTGAACGCTAATGTGGCTGCCAAACTAATAACGCATTGTCATTGTGGTGTCCCGATCTATCCACAAACCAATGTCGACACGATAATATGATTTCAATCAAGGGTTTCGTAATTGTTAAACCGAGTAAGCGCTTGAATTAAAAGGAAGAATTCACTCTTAATCTAATGTTCATTAGCAAAGCCCTTCAACAGTAGCATATGGTTCAATAGTCACAGCAGAGCAGCCAGTTCAGGGTTTAGGACCAACTCCGATCTCATAATTTCCAACTTTGGTACACTCAAATAAAATCCGACATCCACTCGGAGCAAAATCCAAATGTTCCAAACAATTTCGGAACAAACTTAGGGCTGGTTTGGTATTGCTGTGCTTTTAAAAAAAGCTGCTTCTGCTGTGCTGTGAGAATAAGCAGCTGTGAAATAAAACGGCAGTGTTTGGTAAACTTTTTTGTAAAAGTGCTTTTGAAAGAAAAAAAGCAGTAGTATAGTGTTTGGTAAACTTTTATGTAAAACAGATGTGAAAAAAAGCTGGTTTTTCAAAGCTGGGTTTTGCAGCTTCTTGTTTTTGGCTTTTTTTCACCCAAAACTATGAAAAAAAAGCTGAAGCTGAATGTTTACCAAACACCAAAAACTGTCCCAGCTTTTTTTCATAGCAGCTTTTTTTAAAATCACCTCAACCCCAAATTGGGGCTTAGGCTCTTTTGAAAGTGTTTTTAAAATAAATGAAAACACTTTTAGAGAAAATGGTCTTAAGTTCCAAAAGCACTTGAAGTACTTTCTATATGCTTCTTCCAAGAAACACTTCAAGTGCTTTTTCTAAAAAAATTTGCGCTTTTACTAAAAATTGGTTCCAAATATATTTTTATCAAAAACGCTTTCAATTATGTTAAACACTTCCAAACGAATCTTTAAAATTCCATCTTATAATACCATTACTCCAGACATAAATGGAAAACTGGATAGGATCATTCCACATTACACTAGTCGCAATTTAGAAACAAACACTAGACTGTAATTTGTAGGGGACTTCAAAGTTAAAGTACCCTTTAAAAAATAGGCGTATGCCGATAATAGCACTGCGCACACGGTATTCTTTAGTAAAAGGCGAAAGAATAGTTCGCTTTGTGCTCACCGCACGGCTCTACGACTGTAACGGTGAGCTGGAGAAGCATTATGTAATACGTCTTGGATGGTTGGTGTGCTTCTCCTAATCGATGTGGGACTCCATTGCAAATTGTTTTATTCATTGTTTTATCTTTTCAGACACTTTACCATGAGTTCGTCCAAGAGAGGAACTATTGGCGGTTGACAAAGACAAACATGATTGTATACAAACGGTGAAACGAAAAATTAGTCATGACTAAGGTCTTTGCACGCCATTAAGTGAGAGTGGCTCAAGAATCAACCTGAAATCCGAGGCTAGATTCGGGTTCCAGCTGGCCTTATGCTACCGCACCCTCCGTTGCTTGAGTAACTGAGTTTATCCAAGATAGGCCGAAGTTTTCCAACGAGAACAAATCAGCGAGTGAATTCATTTGCGGAGAAAGATGATTTCGATTAAACTGGATTAAGCCTTTGGATTTACGAAAAACATTCAAAACAAATATGCGAATTTCAACACCGAATAATAGAAGATGACGGGACCATAAGGCAGAAGGAACAGCTTTTCATTGATAGACCTCTGGAACAGATTCACAGCATAATGTTACAACAAAAGCAACTAAAACGCTTCCAAATTTCCCTTGCCGTCAGTTTTACAAGCACAACAGATACCAAAACTGCTTGACCAACTCTATAACCTATCCTTAAACTAGCAAACTACAACGAAACAACCTTGCATAACACGAGCTTGAGCTTCCTGTTAACTTTCATCACCGCCAGTCCATTCGTTCCAGTCCTTGTCGACATGATTTTGCGCCCATTTGATTGCTGCACGAGCTGCCTGGGGCCCTCCAGGTAATCCCCGTTCATTTAGAGTATCAGCCATGTCAATGAACGGAACCACCAAGAGTGTCCCAGGACCACCATACTCGGTATGCAAGAAAGTACTGAATATCTGTCGACAAGAATCATCACAGGGAAAATAGTTTAGTGCCTATATACTCCAACAAATCAACAGGAATCTTACCCCTAGAGATGATATAAAGTATCGAAAATCCACACGCAGTAGAAGCGGCTTTGAAACATTTCTACAAGCCACCTAAGAAATGAATCACAAAGCAGTTCTGTTATCTGTTATCCAGAAACCGTAACATGCAAATCCTGCATTTTTGTTTTGAATGAACTATTCTTAAATCCTGCATTTTTGTTTTGGTCCATCGTCTCGGATTTTAATAAGTTCATCAAACGGCGGCCAGAACATTAGTCATCGAAATAGCCAAGTTCAGGCCGAGCCACCCGAAAGACAACAATGTGATGTACATATTTTGGTAGCTATAACATGATGTAACATATTTTGGTTGCCATAACGTATACATTCAGCAATTTAAAGAGTCTAAAAAGATAGATTGATGCAAGTTTAAATCGGAAAGCCGTTGAAGTACCTCAGTGCAGATGCCTACGATTTCTTCGACAGAGTCTTCATACATTTCTTTCTTGGAGAGCTTGTTCAGCAGATGGGTCCTGAACTTTTCTGTCTCCTGCACCCAAAAAAAAACCCAGAAATCGAATAAAAATCAAATCTTTATGAGAAAAAGGACTAATAATTCTTAAAATTAAAAAAAAAAAAAGAAGAAAAACTTACGGCATCAGCGAAATCAGGAATTGGGTCGGGAAATTTGTATTCGCCCGCTGCTCTGCATATCTGGTGCTTTTCTGAGGACAAAAACGGCGAAGCAGAAGAAAAATGTATACTACTGGTTTTTGAAACCCTAACACTCGAAATCGAAGACGAAGAAGAAGAGAGGAAGGAAGGGGAAGAGTGAAGCTTAGGAGGAGGCCGTGATAGAAGCGGAGCTGCAGTTGCCCAGCTCATCTCTTTCCTTCTTCTCTTATCTAAAACCTCCTCTAAAACCTCATGCCGTATATACTCGTGGAATTGTGGGATTTGGATTTCTCACAAGGGCCTCTAACTGTTTCGAATTTGCAATTGAGCCCCCAGTCCCAAGGGGTTAATTTGGAATAAAGAACATGTGACTATTGAATTCTTTCAGAAGTGTAAATTGTAGCATGGTCCCTCAACTTTAATCAAATTGGAGCAATGGTTTTTCGACTAAAAATCCATTACCATTGGTCCTTCAACTTATCAAAACGTGTAGCTATGGTCATTTTCGTCAACTTCGTCAGAATTTTGTCGAAATGAGTTATGTTGGAAGAACCATTGCTACAATTGGATTAAATTTGAGAAACCATTTCTCCAATTGGGTTAAAGTTGAAGGACCATTTCTCCGGTTGAATTAAAGATGAGTGACCATTGGTAATGTATTTTTAATTGAAGAGTTATAGCTTTGATGAGTCAAGGGACCAATGAATTTTTAGTTGAATGACTATTGTTACAATTTACTCATTTCAAGAAATAACATTTGCATCACGTTCTTATGTTTATCTCATGTACCATCTTCGTCTGTCAAGGAAGTTAATGTTTGATAAAAAGACAAAGGTAAGCCATTCCGTTACGTGGCGGCTCATAGAACCTAGTTGGATTTTTTCAATAACATGCGAGTACAAATGGTTTTTTTGGGAGACATTTACAAGGGATCCTACGTCAACAGGAATAAACAAGTCATACAAAACATTTACACATTTCACAGATTTCTCTCTTGCGGTTGGAGCCAAGAAAACCCGAGGAAATCAAACACCTCCTTTTCTGTATCAAACTTCAAGCTTGCGCTGGCCCTCGCTCCCTGAAACAGAAATGATACAAGCAGACACTAAGCGAACCGTGAAAGAGATACAAAGTGTGGTCGAAAGATCCCAAAAACAACAGGCCTTTACCCGTTTACCGCCAGAAGAGCCCTGCGTGGCTGGGAACAGCCCTGTATCATCAAGCCGGAATCCTTTAGATTCAGCTAGTAATCTCAACCTGCATTCATAGATAGGATTTACAAACTTTTCGGCTTAGCATATGTGTGAATGACAATTACCCTAATATGGCACATCAGAAAACAAGGATTCAAATGATAATTGTATACAAATACTGCCCAACGGGTATGAGAGAAATGATACGGAGAATGTTCTCGAAAACATGGCGTCAATGAGTCCTGGACATTCTGTTTATAGAACTACGAGACTAACAAATCAAAAATGTTTCTTCTTCCCTCTAATTTGAGCATGCTTCAAATATGAGAAACCATGCGTAACATAGTGTAGAAGTCAATGAAGTAAACAAACCTCCGATTCAATACGTCATTCCCTGTCCAAGCTATTAGTCCAAACGCATATATTTCCCGTGGGTAGACCTATAAAAGCAAAGCATGTAGTATAAAAACAATCACCCATAGCAGGCCGTTACGCCCCAAGAGGAGGGATATACTACAATAGTGTAAGTGTACGAATATGTGATTTGAGCGCCTATATTACCTTAAGGCGATGAAAATTTGGAGAAAAAATAACTGCTGCTAAATGTTTCTAGTAATAAACATGAAATAAATATCACCAACAAAAACCTTAAGATCTATGCGATGCCGCAGCTCTCGTCCAGGATATGTGCAAAGCCCGAAATATGTGTCGACACCAGAATCAGTACCCTGCTCACGTTATTGAATAAAGAAGTTAATGCAAGCAATTATAAACCACGGAAAGTGCATTATAATAACATGGAATAATAAATCAAGAAACAGTTTAGGGTTATGCAGACATTACATTGGCTATGCTTTCTGAAGTCAGATGATTCTATATTAAAACAACCAAGACACGTATAAATACTTTTTGCAGCATTTGACTTGACACAAACCAAATGCTTCTTACAGTTACCACCACTCAACTATTAGGTGGAAACCTGAATTCAGTTTACAACCCCATGTCTGTAATACTGACATATGTACATTGCAAAAGTCGTGAAAAGAAACGCATAAACAGAGAAAAGAATCATGTTACCTCCTCACTATGGGTACTGAAAACCAAATCCTCCCTTAAGAACTTCATATCCTTTAAATGCTTTACATACTTTGGTAAAAAGCCTTTATGACTGAAAACACAGACCAAAGTACGTCAAACTTTCCAAAATTAAAACCAGGAACTTGACTAGTATAGTAAGAAAACGACTACATTATGATCTTAAGAAACATGCATATCAGTATTTCTTAGTGCAAAGAAAATAAAGGGATGAGAAATTATGGCTTTCATACCTCATTCCATCAGGATGTGTAATTACAACGTCCAGATCCCCACAAGAAGCTTTCCCACGTCTGTACGAGCCTCCACATACAATGACCACCTACGTGTAGTACAAAAATAAGGCCACAAACTAGAATGGAAGCCAATGCTGTAATTGTGTGCAAGACTAATGCTTTTAAGGAATGGGTCAATGGATGTTATATTGATCCACATAACAGTCGTACCTAAATAAGGGATTATAAAAGCATAGATTCATTTGGCTCAATTAATTCCACAATATGGCAGCTGTTTAACACCAGAGTGAATATGCAAACTGAAGTTAAGTTCATTCTCTCGATTACACCAGTTCTTTGTTGCCTCACGTAGCAGTTAAATCAAACGTAATTATGCTTACCCCTGGCAAAACTTCCTCTCCGGCTTTCTGTAGAAGGCGCTCCATCTCTTCAGCCTATTGAATATAAAAAGCACCAATTTTTGTGGGTAAAAAGAACTCAAGTCAGCATAGAAATCAGGAAACATCATTATAATTAGACCTCGTGACGTGGGATCCTCTGTTTGATATCATCATAATATTTTAACCCCAACTTCTGTGATTTAGTTAATGAATCTTCATTCTTCAAATCATCTAATGTGCGGTATCCTTTCACGTATAATCTCAGTGCAGTAGCTGGACCAACACCCCAAATTTCCTCAAATAAGGCGATTGTTCGTACCTGCAATCCATTAACCGAAAGGAGAAACCAGAACCGTCAACACAATAACGAAATGAAGTTGTGGACTCAGAATTCGCTCAAATATTGCGTTCCCCAATCAACCTCTGTTGATATAGATAAGATATAACATCTCCTTATCATATATACGTGCATGTATATTACACACTTACACACCCATAAACATAAATCATAAGTGAAGTAGTGTATTTACAATTTATATGACATAAGAGTTCAGATTTCAAATTAGCAGCATAATACTGAAATCATTAATTTACTGAGGATCTTTCCAACACCTTTTCATCTGTTTCAAAGTGCTCCAACTTGGATAACTTCCCAGTAGTCACGATCTCCTGAATCTGCAAGATCAACAGCTTCTGTTATCAAGTGGACAAACTAAAAAAACTCACCACTCCACACAGAGAAGTAATCTGCCTATTCTCAGAATAGGAAGCTTGAAGTTGAAGACTTACTCTGTCACTTAGACTCAAAACTGATCACAATTTAAGCAACTGAAAACAATTTCTCACCCTAACAATCCGTTTGTGATGGAAACATTAACCATACTTCAGAAGGCTCACGGCTTCACAAAAGACACCTAGTGACATGTACTTTGCACAAACATATTCAAAGATTGAAATTAAGCTAATATATCCTCCTCATACAAACCTATATCATGCACATTGACTTACATGATCTTGCATTGACTTTCCAATGTTGGGTAGGTCTTTAACTTGGTCCATACTTTGAATCTTGAAAGGTAGCTTCTCTATAACCGCTATAGCCTTGTAATAGCTAAATGATCTTCGGTCATCACCCAAGGCTTTAATTTCAACACATGAAACAACCACACAACATCAGAATCCTGAAAAACCAAAATGCAAAGCAAACAAATAGATGTTACATAAGCCCCACCTCTATATATATTGATAAGTTTCCCGAAAATCTCGGTTATGTTCCTATTTAAATCAGGTGGGCTGTAGGGCACGGTTGACTCCAATGCTGCAACCTGATCCTTATTTGGGGCTTCGTGGGTTTTGGGTATTGAGGTCTGAACCAACTCATCACCAGGAGAAGATGATCTTCTCTTTTTCGGTTTTGGTTTTTCGTCATCGCTCGAAACATAATCACTGGAAGACTTTTCTGCTTCCAATTTTAGAGGGTACAAATCCTCAGACACCAATTTTCCTGAGCTCAAGCTGTCCTCAAGCCACTGATAAACCAAAACACTCTGCAAACCACCCAAAGTTTGGAACTTTGAAGATTAATTATACTGCATTACACTTTTCAAAAGTACCCAATTGACAATTAATTACAAAGACTCGAAGAAAATCAAACGGTGAAAAATTACTCACTCCTTTGAAATTAGCCAATTTCTCACTGCCCACTCGTTCTAAGAGGGCTTTTGGGCTCACAGCAAGTATGTGAGTGACCTTTTTGGTTAAGTGTTCCTCAATGGAGGCACCCATTTGGACCAATTTTTGCTTCCAAATCTGAAATCTTACGTACCAATTTCTCAAAATATAAAGTAAGAAAAAAAAAACATGGGTTATGGAGAGGAGAAGCTGTGAGTTTCAGACCTGTAAACGGCGACTCTGAACGCCGTTTTCGACTAAGAAGACAACCATTCCGGCGAACATTCCCTGAGGATCGGACGGCGGACTTTGATTTCTGGTTGCCTTTGGCGCCATTACTTTGACTTGGTCACGTTTATTCTGGCTGTTTCCAGGGCTTCTACAACAAAAGCCGTCGGGAATTTTACAGTTTTTACTTTATACTTCTATGGGATTGGATGCGGTCGTTATCTAAGAGCTTTACGTGCAACCGCTATCCATAGCATATAATCCTGATCGTTGGAGGACACGTGTCACGGATAAGACACTTGGCAATCAAAAACCACTTCTTCGTTTTTGATGGGTGGCAATCAGGTGAATTAAGCCAGGATGGTGTTTTTCGTGTTCGTGTCATTTTTTTTATCATATTTGTTATCTTAATAGATTATATCGTGTCAAACTTGTTATTTTAACAAGTTCTTGATATGTGACCCAATAGACTTGATTCGTTAATGGGTCTGTAGTTTCGTGTCGGATTTACGAATCATTCAAGAAATGGTATACATAATGTATAGACCTGGCAACGATATTTTATTGTGTTCTTTAATGAATGATTTGATAACGATCAAAGACGTTAACAGTTTACTCAATAACAACCTCACTGTTAACAGTTTACTCGATAAAGACCCCACTCTTTAACAAATTAACCCGAAACTCGTTATTTTCGTATCGTTTCGTATCAGATTAAAAAATTGGGTAAGAAATTGCCAGTTTAGTAATAATGTATTAGTGAAACTCAAAAAGACTCAAGGGCAAAAATAAGGAACACACATGTCCCTTCATTTGAGTACAAACACTAATATCTCTCCCACTTTCTTCCTTCCAATTTAAACAGCTACAGTTAAGTCACGTCAACATCTTGTATTGAATTTTTTTATATAGAGAGAAAAACAAAACGAAAATTGTGAGAGGGATGAGAAGGAGACAAAAGTACTCATTTGATTACCGAATGATCCAATGGACCAAAACGCGTCGGTCACAAAACACGTCCACTATCGTTGTCACCGTATCCACCTCCTAAACCTCTCCCTTCATTTCCAAACCTCACACCAGCGGAAGGGTTTATCCACATTCCTTAAACCCTAAATCCAAAACCCCCAAATGATACTCCGTCGCTCCGCCACAACAATGCTTCCTCTCTACAAACTCTCCGCCCAAGCTCCTCTCTCAATTCCGGAACTCCTTCTCTCTTCTTTCCAATTCTTCGTCTTCGTTTCGTATCAGCTTGCTCTTGCTGAGCCACCCCCGCCGGTTCGGAACCGCCACCACCGCCGCGTACCAGAAGGAGGGAGGAGATACATTTTTCACTGAAGAAAGCATTTCGTGGACGTCCCTCGGCGTGTCCGATAAGGTTTCTCAAGCTGTCTACAACGCCGGCCTCGGCCAACCGTCTCTGGTTCAGGTGCAAAGTTCAGTCCTTTTTCATATATTCTTTCATTTCTCAATATTATCCATCCGAGCAATGAAAAATCGAACTGGGTTTTCAGATTATTGATCCCAATTTGTGAAATCGCTTCAAAGTTTGAATTTTTTTTATTGATGCATTTGCGTTTTTGGGATTTTAGGCTGCTAGCATACCGTCTATACTTTCAGGGAAGGATATTGTTGTTGCAGCTGAAACTGGTAGTGGTAAAACGCACAGCTTCCTTGCCCCCCTAATTGATAAGCTGTGTAATGAGCACCACGAGTTTGCGAATGTTGCTTCTTCTGATCAAGGAATGTCCCAACCCCGTAAGGTTTCTCTTGTTCTTTGTCCAAATGTGACACTTGCGGACCAAGTGGTTCGGATGGCCAACGGTCTTTGTGGTGAAAATGGTGAACCACTTCTGAGTGTTGTATCTCTCTGTGGGAGACAGGTATTGATGTTCTTGTTATTCTGTCTTGGATATAGAATTCTGCACTTGTATGGTGTTACTTGTATTTCTCGAAGGATGTGGTTCTCTCTCTTTTGGGTGTGCCTTATGGTGTTACTTGTATTTCTCGAAGGATGTGGTTCTCTCTCTTTTGGGTGTGCCTTTGAATGTTTGTGGTACAGTTCTCTCACAAATAAGAAACTTTGATGCAGGGATGGCCAGTTAATGAACCTGATATTATTGTTTCAACACCAGCCGCTCTTCTGAATAATATTGACCCAAAAAATTTCCGTCGTATGGATTTTATAAGGAGTGTAAAATATGTGGTATGTCTGTTTTCTCCATTCAAAATCATATATCTACAATTGCATGCATATAAAAAAAGGAATCCCATGATTTATGGTCAATTTGGCATTGATAGGTATTTGATGAAGCGGATATGCTCCTCTCTGGGGGCTACCAGAATAAGGTTATCCGTCTCATACACATGCTCTGGTTTGATGAAAAGCTTTTGTCACGGTTAAGTGAAGAGAATCTATCAGAACCCAATTCATCGCATTTTGAAGATGAAGACGACGTTCAGACTGAAGACATATTTGAAGAAGAGGGAGATTCTGAGGGAGATTCCGGGGAAGATGGTAGTGTACATGAGGAGGTTGAGGCTGGGTGTGTAAAAAGTTCAGACTGGAGGAGAGTGAGAAAAGTTTATAAGCGCGGTAAACAGTACATTTTTGTTGCCGCTACTCTTCCAGCAAATGGAAAGAGAACTGCTGGGGCAGTGTTGAAGAAGATGTTTCCAGAGGCCGATTGGGTTAGCGGAAACTACCTCCATTGCCACAACCCCAGGTGCAACACCTTTTTTAGCTACCAGTTACTGTTTATAATCTCCTTTGCCTCCTCCCTAGTTAACATATGTGTTCTGCTGATTTTACAGCATTTTTTGGGTTTTGTTTGGAGTCAAGGTTGTTAGTGGTAGGTGTTTTAACATTGATGTGTTGTGAGTGTTTTTAATTTGTTGCTTCTGATATATTTCAGGTTAAAGCAAAGTTGGATTAAAGTTACTTTTGATACTCAGGTGGATGAACTTATAAAGGCTGTGAAACATGGAATTGAGACGAGATCAGCTTCTGGTCAGTGGTGTTTGCAAATACTGTTGAGGCTGTGGAATCGGTAGCAAAGATATTGAAGAGAGCTGGAATTGAATGTTACCAATACCATAAAGATTGCTCCTTGGAAGACCGTGCAAGGACATTGGTTGATTTTCAAGAGAAAGGTGGCATTTTTGTATGCACTGATTCTGCCGCACGTGGCGTTGACATTCCAAATGTATCACACGTTATCCAGGTGTTTCTGAGTTTTTTATACTGTTTCAAGTATTCATCGGGTATTTATTAGCATGAACAGAGCTAACTCTTGGCATCAATTACTCATTTCAGGCAGATTTTGCTACTTCTGCCGTGGAATTTATGCACAGGGTTGGTCGCACAGCCAGAGCTGGTCTGTATGGACTTGTGACTAGCATGTATACAGAATCTAACTGTGACCTGGTTGCTGCAGTTCGTCTGGCAGGGGAACTTGATCTGCCTGTGGTAATTATAAAACTCACAATTTGAAACAAGATATTCTTAATTGTGATTCAACAGTTTTTCTTCCTCCTAGTCCTCGGTTTTAGATAATGAATTGCATATTGTTATGTTTCTACTGCTCTGATTGACGATGGAGTCTTTTTGGTACATCTTGGTAATGACTAGTTTGCTATCTTATTGTTTGTAGGAGACGGCATTTAGCAGGAAAAGAAGCTTCCGAAATAAGCTCAAGAAAAAAGGTAAATTTCTGATCTCTTTTTCCCTGAAAGCTCATACCTTCAACTGTCTAAAATTCAAAAAACTCGAGATAAAAATCAAGTGTATATGCTGAAAAACTGTAGTGTACTAGAAGTTCATTAGAATTTTGGTTCACTTTCATCTATGATTTGGTTATGATTGGAAACAGATTGGTTATTACATATGGGGCTTGATTCTATCATTCTTGTTTTTACAGCTGCTTTGCGAAGAATCAAGGATTCATCAGCTAATGAGGAGAGCGTTCTCGCTTAAGACCGGCAAGGTTAGTAGAATAGAACTTGCATCTGAAATAACTTCATTATGATTTGAGTACATATTTGTTATGATATAAGGGATGGGACTGATTATCATTTTTATACTTGTAGTATGTCTGCCGAAAAATCACACTCGTAGATGTTGATGAGGATGTTATAGCATAAGAAAGCTAGGTTGCGACGAAACTGATGTAAAAAGAAGCACGCGCAATTCATATTCATAGATTTTAAACTTTTTACAACGATGATATTGACGAGTGAATCTCGTGATCCATAAGAAAATAAGCTCGGAAGAGGCATAAACTAGTTTAATCTGTGACGTTCATAAACTCCTTTGCTTCTTCATTCTTATTAGCAAAGCCTCAGATGCTCTACAAAATCACCAATGCTCTTGTTAGAGCTCCCCCCTTCACTAAATTCTTTCTTAGCCATCTCCCTCCATTTACTCGAATTCTTCTTTATGTCTTTGCTTCTCTCTCCCTCCATTACTTCCTTCAAGCACCCAACAAACTCTTCTTTCCTCACGACCCCCTCCTCGTCTTCCTTAGCTCTCACTCCAACCTCCCATATCTCCTCCACAAACTTAGCATTAGTCAGCTGATCTGCCCACTGCGGTACAGCCACCATCGGCACCCCAAGGCTGAGCCCTTCAAGTATCGAATTCCAACCGCAATGAGTCACGAAGCACCCAACTGCTTCATGTGCCAGCGCTTCCAGCTGGTTGCACCATGTCGCAAACAAACCCTGTTCCTTTGCCGAGTCGACAATTCCATCGCACAGCTTACTGCGTTCTGATTCTCTCATCACCCACAGGAAATGCAGTCCACTTTCTTTCAATCCCAGTGCCAACTCCTCCATCTGCTTCGCGCTCAAAGACACCATGCTTCCGAAGGAGACATACACGACCGATTTGGGTAGCTTTTCTTCTAACCATTTGGCGCATTCTTCGCCGAGAGGCTTCCATAGGCTTGCTCCATATCCTCGATCCCCCTTAATCTTCCCATCCAAATACGCTGAAGGCACCATGGGGCCAATCAACTTCACAGGCCAGAGCTCTGATATTCCTCGCGCAGCCTTTCATTTTTTAACATAAAATCAATACTTGCACGCAATGTTGATAGTATGACGAGAAAACATGCGTATGTTTTCCGTTAACGATAAAACGATAAAATTTGGCAGGATGATAATATAACATAATGGTTTGACAAGAAACATAAGTTAATTTATCTAGTATTTGTGTACCTCGCCTTCGAGTGCTTCGAAGGTGTTTGCAAAGATCCAATCAGCCTTGTCCAAGTTAGGATATTGATTCAGCTTCATCTTCAAGTAAGCCGGGTTACTATCCGGCTTCTTAAGAAAGCTAGGCAGCTCAGGTAAGTTGAGCGGAGGCAGGCCAGGAACCAACAAGGGCATGTCCTCGAGCTTACAGGGCAGTGAAATTAAACCGCGATGAATGTGCGAAAAAATGACGCACACAGTCGCCGAGTTGGTAAAGAATGAGGCTCCGTAGACGCCATGTTTCTTGGCCACGTCAAAAGCCCACGGCAAAAACGAATCGTACACAATACAGTTCACAGGGAAATCGGAGCCTTCGTATTTTTTGAGGAGCTGCAATAGGGTTCTTGAGCCGTTGGTTTTGAATGACTGAAGGAAAGTGCCCTCGTCTGCGGCTTGAGCAAAGCCGGCCTCGTCGAACCCATCAGAGATGGGCTCGACGCCAACGTTTTGGACACGAATGGAGTTGAGAGTGTAAGTGGTGGTTGCCAACGTGGCCTTGACGCCTTTGGAGGCAAGGCGTTTTGCAAACTGGAGGAGAGGGTTGATGTGGCCTTGGCTTGGATATGGAAGCACCACGACATCATGAACCCTCCTCTCCATTTCTCCTCAGCTTTTTCTTGCATCCAACACTTTCGTCACTATTTGTCCGCAAGAAAATGATGGGAAGATAAGCATTCAGATTATGTCAGGTTGAGAACGGAAGTTATTGTGTGGTCAGTATTAATTGGTACCTGGTTCGACTGTAAAAGCTCAAGTAAGTTTGATTCCGTGGTCGGCATAAATACGTAAGTCTGGACTCTGTATGCCTTGTTTAAATATCAATATCCCCCTGAATTTATAGGGGGATGGTGATGGGTAGACCTGTTAAACAGATCAGCTTTGTTGTGTTCGTTTTGTTTTTACATCATGCATGTTTCGTGATCCAATAATGACACGGTTCGTTAATACATCGTGTCGTTTCGTGTTAGGTTAACAAGTCATGCATGAAATTGTCATGCTTATTGTATAAATATGGTGATATCTTATCATGTTGGCAACCCGATTTGTTAATGAATTCTTAACATGTTGACTCGAATCTGTTATTTTTGTGTTGTTTTGTGCCGAGTTAACGGGTTGTGTAAAAAATTGTCAAGCCTATTGATAAGAGTTTTGAGAAAGGGCGGGGAATGGGGCATGAGGTGGACTTAGCCTCATAATGGGCTAATAATAATGTGGTTCAAACTCGTCTTTGGCGAGAATAGAACATAAGACCTCACATTTACAATTATTAGAGTTATGTTGTAATCACATGTGGGTGATGCTTTAAAAAACCGCAAAATTTGTTTTACATTAAATTACATTAGTGCCTATATTTTTATATTTATGTTAGATGGTTACAATGTTAATTTTATAAGATTTTTATTGACAATCATAGTTTTTTTATTTTTTATTGAGAATGAGAGTTATGTTAATAAATAGTTTAGAATCTTGGATTATAATTAATTTATTCTATTTTTCTACACGACGCATTTTCATTGATGTCCGTCGTAAAATAGCATACTCGTGTTGCATACAGAAGCAAACGAGGTGGGAAACATATAATAAATAAGGGGACCGGCTTTAATTTTCTCTTTTTCTTTCCGCCTTTGTTATGTAACGGCGATAGAAACATGGAAATTTAAAATGTGAACAACACTTAGTTTTTGTGCGGATGAGATTTTGTTGAGATAAGGAAGGGAAAGTATACCATTCAAATGGCGGAAAGGTGAAAGCAACGGGATCCAATTCGGACAATAATGCGAATCTGGAATCTGAGTTCAGATCTGTACAATGCTGCCATTGAACATCCTCGGTTGACAACGAAAACGTAAGTGGCAACATGCTAACGCCAGCCTGACGTCAAATAGACCTCGGCTGCACACACGGACAGAAATGGCCCGATGGCTTGGTTCGGAAGCTCACAAACTGCCCGACCTTTTGGAGTGAGCTGGAAATGAATTTTTGGGTTTTGGATTTTAAATTATTTTTCACTATTAAATTAAAAAAAATCAATGAAAATCAAACAAAGTAAAGTTAGTAAACAAGAATATAGAAGTGCAACTGACCCTTTACAACAGTGAAAATGTGTTGAACTCTTTCATGATGATGTGGGTCAAATTTCGTCGGTGACTAATCTAACAAAATTTATCTTTTGATAAAATAAAAAACAAAATATAGAGACAGAGAAAATAGATGTAGAACATCGACAGAACATTTAAAATCCAAACTATAACGAAACAAAAACATCATACAGCATATAAGTTCTCCCAAAATTTATTTATTTCCTTTTGGCCATTTTCCCTTCCCATGATTTCCGATTGCTTAAGGAGGTAATTAAGGGCACTTGAGGTGGTTGTGGTGAGTAGTCATATCAGTAGCAGGTCCCGCAGGCTTCTCTGTTG
Source organism: Heteromeles arbutifolia (assembly GCA_024362995.1). NCBI lineage: Eukaryota > Viridiplantae > Streptophyta > Magnoliopsida > Rosales > Rosaceae > Heteromeles > Heteromeles arbutifolia. The sequence goes on from JANCRC010000006.1 coordinate 32,418,278, forward strand.
CCAGCGGTGCCGGGAGTAACACATTTGCACCTCTTGCAGCCAACAGGATCATTTTCTGATTCTTTTGTTGAGGATCATAGGGATTCGTAAATCGTATATGTTCATCGTATATACTGTAATCAGTTTTTGTCAAGTATTGTTTATGTTTATTTTTAAATAAAAATATTAATATTTAAAATAATTTATGACCGCTCGATGTTCAATGAACGAACACGATTCACCGATCTCTAGAATCCTCTCACAAAGAGTATCCGGACTCCTCATGCAGCAGGTACCACATGCCCTTGTGCATACTAACGGTTGATCAGTACGAATGTACTAAATCAATTGAGTAAGTCATGCACAAATAGGAGTGCACATCCACGTTTGTAACAGTTTTTTATTTTATTTTTCAAAATGAGGACAACTAATGTCAAGTCACGGTTATCCATCATTTTCGAGGGCAGAGAAGACTCGCAGATGCATTTCAGCCTCCCCATGGCCACAAGTTTGGCTTCCACACTAGCAACGGGTTTCGAACCCGCTATCTCAAGTTTTTAGTTTAAAGAAAGTCTAGCAATTCGTCTTTTACCACTGGACCACCAGCTCGTGGTTCACGTTCGTAACAGTTGATCTTTATGTTCAAATATGCCTTCCCACACAATTTAAAGTAAAATAAAGTGATTTTCATACAATTTTTATTCTGAGTACACTCAGTACCGTATCTTTTACCTTTGGATTACTTAATCAGAAAAAGATTTTAAAAATAAAAGTAATGCTAAGTAGACTAACATTTTAGACTATAAAAGTATGTGATGTGTCATAATAAATAAATAAATACACTAATCAACACTTAAGTAATAATCAATCATTAACTCACACACCCCGACCCAAATATCGGGACATGTTGGCCGTCACACGAGCGTGATGTAGCCATGTGCGCAGAGCGGAAATATATAAAGATGATAAGTATTAAAATAACATAACCAGCGATAAAAGATCATTGTAAAGTGTGAAGGAAAAAAACATAATTTACAAGGTTCGAGCATCCTAGGTGCAGTCCAGAATGACTTAACAGAATAACCAAAATATTTACATGGATAATGCACTGTCAGATTTGCCTTGAAACCTCACTTGCCACCAATGCTATCTAATACCTGGAGGGGCGCAAAACAAAAGCGTAAGTGGGCAAAAACAAAGCTTTTCCAAAATCACTTTTATATAAAAGTTATAACACCTCTCTGTAAAATATATATACTTCCCAGAAAAATATATATGTACTCATACTGAAAAACAACATTCAAATACTGCCATGTCCGAATAAACCATATCCACTATCAAAGCATGCAATAAATATCATCAAAGTCAATCAGGTGATATCTCAATGCATAACATGCCGGCAATGCATATAAGTCAGCCGGAGTCACCTATCGTGACCTGTACGGCTGAATCTATGGTTCCTCAAATAAATCCTCAATCCAAACTCTCAATCAATAACCTGCACCCAGGTCGGAACCACCTGTAGTGGTCTGTACGACAAGCTAGGTATATAAAAACGTTATGTGCTACGGTCACGTGAAGGCTGGGGACGAATCGCGAGTCACCTACAAGTCGGAATCACCTATAGTAGTCTGTACGACAGGCTGGCATCTGCCTTGGATCCAAGGTGAGCGTACGGTGCGGGAGGTGAACGATCATGTGAAAGCTAAGCCCTACTCTGGCAGAGCACAAACCCCGATGTGCAGGTAAATGAGTCATATGTTAATCTCATCAATATCACCATAATCATCATAACAAAAATACATACTCACCTGACTTACCTGGCGTCCGTAGTGCCGCAACATATAATCGCATAAACATAGCAATAAATATATATGGCATTCGACATGGAATTCAATTTCATAAAATCATTCAAACGTATTTCTAGGAATCAGCTAAGTGTCTATATATAAATATATATATATATATATATATATACTGAAAACAAAAGTCCACTCACTGATAAGTAGACGGATCGTAGCCCCCAAGCCTCGCGTGGTTGCACTCGTCCTCAGGATAAATCTCATCTATATGCGAAACAACTATACAATCGTTAATTACGCAGATAACCAAACTTAGGTAATAACTTCTCATACATTGCTCAATTGGGATGTTTGAATATACCAACATGATCTACTCAATCCCACGAACACCCCTATATTTTTAGAATAATTTTCTGAAGCCCCACGCGCCCTCATGCGCCGGCCAAGGCACGGCAACACGCGCCGCCCAAGCGCGGTCACGTGCCTTCGAGTGTTTCGAAGGTGTTTGCAAAGATCCAATCAACCTTGTCCAAGTTAGGATACTGATTCAGCTTCATCTTCAAGTAAGCCGGGTTACTATCCAACTTCTTAAGAAAGCTAGGCAGGTCAGGTAAGTTGAGCGGAGGCAGGCCAGGAACCAACAAGGGCATGTCCTCAAGCTTACAGGGCAGTGAAATTAAACCGCGATGAATGTGTGAAAAAATGACGCACACAGTCGCCGAGTTGGTAAAGAATGAGGCTTCATGCACGCCGTGTTTCTTGGCCACATCAAGGGCCCACGACAAAAACGAATCGTACACAATACAGCTGACAGGGAAATCAGAGCTTTCATATTTTTGGAGGAGTTGTGATAGGGTTCTTGATCCGTTGGTTTTGAATGATCGAAGGAAATTGTCCTTGTCTGCGACTTGAGCAAAGCCAGCCTCGTCGAACCCATCAGAGATGGGCTCGACGCCGACGTTTGGGACACAAATGGAGTTGAGAGTGTAAGTGGTGGTTGCCAACATGGCCTTGACGCCTTTGGAGGCAAGGCGTTTTGCAAACAAGATGAGAGGGTTGATGTGGCCTTGGCTTGGATATGGAAGCACCACAACATGAACCCTCTTCTCTATTTCTTCTCTGCTTTCATTTAATTCTTGCATCCAACAACATCGTCACTACTTATAGGCAAGAAAATGGTGGGAAGATAAGGGCTTGTTTAGTATCCTATTTGAAAACTTTTATCATTTGTCAAAACATTTCTTAAGAACATTTTCTTTAAAATTCAAAAACTTGATTGGTTTGTAATTTAAAATTTTTAAATCTTACGACTTAGCCTTGATTTGGTACTGAGGTGATTCTAAAAAAAGCTGGTATAAAAAAAAGCTGGCAGCTTTTTTGTGTTTGGTAAACATTCAGCTTCAGCTTTTTTTCACAGTTTTGGGTGAAAAAAAGCCAAAAACAGGAAGCTGCAAAACCCAGCTTTGAAAAACCGGCTTTTTTTCACATCTATTTTATATAAAAGTTTACTACACACTATAATACTTTTTTTTTTTCAAAATCACTTTTACAAAAAAGTTTACCAAACACTCTGCTGCTTTATTTCACAGCTGCTTATTCTCACAGCACAGTAGAAGCAGTTTTTTTTCAAAGCACAACAATACCAAACCAACCCTTAAATTAGACAAAAAAGATCTAAAAATAGGGGATAGTAGGGGGGAGAGAGAGAGAGAGAGAGAGAGAGAGAGAGAGAGAGAGAGAGAGAAAGAGAGAGAGAGAGAGAAAGAGGAGAAAGGAGGAAAAAAAGTAAGAGATGATTGAAGGAAAGAGAAAGAAGAGAGAGGATAAGACGAGATAGAGAGAAAGATGAGTGAGAGAAATAATCGAGAGAATGAAGAGAGCGGATTGGAGAAAAGACGAAAAAGGTAAAAAAAAAAAAAAGGAGAGAGAGAAGAAAATAGAGAGATAGATTTGGAGTGAGAGGGAATGAGGGAGATAAAAGAAAATAGTGACTTTAAGTTTAAAAACTCACTTTTTTATGTTTTTAGAGAATATACTATAAACTTTTAGTTAGTCTTGAGTTAAGTTTTTAAAAATAGTCCTATCAAACAAGTTTTTAAGGCCTAAAACTTGAAAATTATTTTTGAGTTTAAAAGGTTGGATTCAAGTAGAGTACCAAACAGGCCCTAAGCATTCAGATGATGTCAGGTTGAGTATGAAAGTTATGTGGTCAGTATTAATTAGTACCCAATTCGCCTGTAAAAGCTCAAATACATTTTATTGGTGCGCATCCAACGAGAATCAATTTTCTTTATGCCTTGTTTAAATCAATACCCCCTGAATTTCAAAGGGAATGGAGCTTGGAAGACCAGGCAAAAGGGTAATGTTTGTCCTGTTCGTTAAAATTTTCGTATATACTATTTATTTTAACAGATCGTATCGTGTTAAACTCGTTATCTTAACATATTTGAATAATGGACCATGTCATTAAGGGGTCATGTCGTTTTGTGTCGGCTTAACGGGTTATACAATAAATTGTCATGTTTAATTTAAAGATCTGACAAATAATATCTTATTGTGCTGCTAATGAATGACCCGGTAATGATCCGATTTGTTTACTAGTAACCCGATAACGACTCGTATCGACTCAAAAACTATTATTTTCGTATTCAGTTAACCGGTTGTATAAAAAATTGTGGCCTTTTGGGGAAGGGTAGGGCATTAGGGCATGAGGGATTTTTATAAATTTTTTGTTCTTTTAATGATGATTATAAATTGATTTATTTTCTTTTTCTACATAACACTTTTTTATTAAACAATGGCAGAGTTAGAAATGTACAATGATGGAGTCAAATAATAGTTTAAAAATCAATCATACTTTCATTTAAAAATCGCTCTCAAATATATCAAATGGAGATTATGTTTAACTTTCAAAACCAAATCCCGCATACACCGATAGCTCTCACTCATACAAAGAACAAACAGAGAAGACGAAAATACATAACAAATTTCTCTCCCAAAAACTATAGAACGTAGCACTAATATGAGTGATTGTCCAAAGGAGGGCACAAATAAAACAGCCCAAGAGAGCATTAGAGAGTTAGGAACCAAAAGTATTAGAGGGATGGAACCAAAAAACAGCAAATGACGCACTAAATTTAGCCATAATTCATCTGCTGCTGCTGGTATAGGGATCAATATTTTTTTTATAAGAGTAAACTTAGAAACTTATTGAGGTCAAGGGATCCTAATGCACCCCCTTGGCTCCGCTACTGTCATTGAATGTTCATTTTATAAATGTTTATCATGTGATTAAACAAATACAATATTGGTTGTAAAATTGTGTACTTGTGTTACACATATTACATCGTGTTGACGCAAAAAACAATCCAGATGAAATCTAAATCCATGAACGAAATTGTTACTAAAGATAAAATGTGAATCCCTCTGTGTGAGGGTTAATCTCACCGTTTTGTGTGAGTGGTTCCCAAATCGCGTCCATTTCCTGTGCCGCCGATCCTAGCTCCAGCTGGGATCAGTGGGTTTTCTTATGTTTCTTTCTCCCTCTCTTTCTCTTATTCCTTCCGTTGTTTTCTTCCCTGGTTTTATTGGCAGATTCGCCTTCTTCTTTCCCTTCTGCTGTCTCTCGTCACTTTTCAACCAAGTTCCAAGCTTCTGTCCCACTTTACCGCGATTTGTTGCGGCGTTTCGAGTCGGTGTGTGTCACGCCCCGTCCCGAAATATTTACTTTATTTCGGGAATAATAATATTGGTGATAGGCCCAAACTAAACTCTTGTCTAGTTTGCTACTAATTCTTTCAATTCACTCCTAATTCGCCAAACATTCATGTTTTTAATTACCAAACAAACAATTAAATTACCAATTTAGTTCCCCAAATTATTCTATCAAACAACCTCTAAGCAAAAGATTACTTCTCGAATAGTTAAGGCTGCATCTAACACTGTTAGACTGCCTACGTACCCTTGCGCGGGATCAAGCCTTTCGTAGTTCACCACTCATTATTTTCATAAATTCCAAACATATTCTAATAACCCCCATATTCACCATCAAGCCTCACAACCCAGATCATATCAAATGGTTACCAATAAAGATTCAGAATATTGAAATTTACATGAAAAATGACAACGTCTGCTCTCTGGCCGTGCGCCGCCGCACCGGCCACCGCCAGTGGCGGTCGGCCGCCACGAATCACCGGAAAATACCAACTGTTTCCAAAGATTCTCAAAAATTTCAGAAATGAAGATCTCAAAGAGTAGAACAAACTTTATACCTGAGGCCAAGTCCAATTTGGCCTGGAAAGGCTCCAATTTGCCTCGAACCCTCCGGAAACCCTATAAATGGGTGACTTTGATCCTTCACCTCAGGTGCTCCGCCACCCCTCTAGTTGTTTGGGCTTTGTTTCTGACATCTAGGGAAGGGTTTTGATGGAGGTAATTGTATGAAATTGTTTCACAAACGGTTGAATTCAACCATAGTCCCCCGCGGCACCCATGGTGGGTTTTCCACCAAAATACAACTAAATCTTCGCTAATTTTTGGTAAAAATGGTAGAGGGGATGATGAGGAATTATTTTTAGGTGGGGAGGGGCTTCAACTCACCGGGAATTTGCTTGAAGGTCACCGGATTCCATGCCCGCCGCCGGTTGGGTCGCACGGGTCCTCAGACCCGGTTCCCCCCTCCTCCTCTTCTTCTCTCCTTTCCCTCCTTCCCTTCCAATCACAGCCACACACGTGGCATCCATAGAACAACCCCCACAAATCTGGAGCCTTCCAGATTTATGGTCAAATGACCAATTTACCTCTAACTTCAATCGTTAATAACTTCTTCGTTATAACTCTATTTCACGAACGGTTTGCACCTACGCGTTCGTGTGACCGAGCTCTACTCAAAAATATAAATTGTGTCCTTGCACGATCTACATATTTTTAATAATTAATTTCCAAACTTTAAACCTCGTAATTGGTTTAATTTAAAACTAAACTCGCACAAATTATTATAAATTCTCGAAAAATCATATCAAATATCCATTATACAACTAAGTAGATTATCATAATTTCCGGAAACAAACTTTAAAAATTCTCGATTAAATTCCTCATAATCATAAATCGATTTATTTTCGATTTTTCCCACATATTCATAATTATAAATATATAATTCATATATTTAAATTTTCAGAATATTACAGTGTGCTTTGATCTGGTGCATGCACTGGGTCGGGTGTTCCTTGCTCCCCCACCTTCTCTTTGTTGTCTGCCCTTGTTGGCAGTGTTGCTTGTGGACTGCCATGAGCTTCTTTCACTTGGTTGCAGTTTCTCTGGTGTCTGTAGCTGGGCTTGGAGGGAAGCTTGGACTTGGATGCTGATCTCGGTGAGGCGCGGCTTTGTTTGGGGAGCGGATTGGGCTCGATCTATGTGCACGGCTGCTATTTTGGTTGTTGCAGCGGTGGTTATGGCAGAAGATGTTGCGGCTCCGTTTGTTTTTTGTGTTTTCTTTGTTTTGGTCTCAACTTTGGTTGGGCCTCTGTTGCTTGTTTGTGTTTTTTGTTCTTGGGCCTTTGTGTTGTAAATTTTGAGCCTCTGTGTTGTAATGTTTTGTTGTTGGTAATGCATGGTTCCTTTGCTCCCAAAAAAAAAAAAAAAAAGAAAGATAAAATGTGAACAAAACTTTTTTTTTTGTGCGGAGGAGGTTCGGGTCAGAAATGGAGTGTACACCATTTGGAATCTAAATCCATGAACGAAATTGTTACTAAAGAAAAAATGTGAACAAAACTTTTTTTTTGTGCGGAGGAGGTTCGGGTAAAAAAAGGAGTGTACACCATTTAAAGCAAAGGGGCCCGATACCCGTGAACAATAATAAGGTGAAAACCACATGTTCTAGAATCTGCGTTCAAATGAGTTATGTGCGTCTATAGAGTATTTTTTACAGAGTTGCTAGACTAATAAAGAAAAATGTTTTTTGGAGTCTAGTTTTTTCTACACTCCAACTTTTTATTTTTGACACCTGATTTTCTTTCAATTTATTGAATTTAATTATTAAAAAATGAACGCAAAAGTAAAAAGGTGGAGTACAAAAATGTAACCACAGTAAGTGGTCCAATGATAAGGGTGCGGATTGCGGTTCTTTAATAAATAAATAAATGTGGAAGGTCTCGGGTTCGATGTTCCGAGCTGTGAGTTTGCTTGACTATGATTACAAGCAGGGTAAAATTCCTCGTAGCCTCTCCGAGCCTAGAAGAGAATAATCATGACTTACCACTAGTTGTTTCCTTTTAAAAAAGAAAATTACAAAAATATTCTTTTGGAATATCAAAAAGTTAGAAGGTGGATTATAGCCCTTCCCACCGGATGGGTTTTTCAAAGGGAACTTTAACGAAAAGCTCCCGGTACTGTTCATTTTAACGAAAAACCACATTTTTACACTAAAAAATCAATGTTGGTACTATTCACTTTACCCTTTATTTTATCCTTATCGTTAATACTCAAAGTTTTCAAGCCATTTTCATTAGTTTTCATTTTTTCAAATGGATAGGCCCGGGCTTAAAAACTCCAATATTTAGGTTAGTAATTGTCCAGGCAATTGGACAGCAATTATTACTTTAGTAAACATAATTGTTCGAGTACATTTTCATTCTATAAAATAAATTGTCCGAATTTAACATTTAAAAATAACGATGCCATCTCGTCCTCAACGACACTGCCGTCTTTGGGAAATTTGGAAAACTAACGAAATTTTGGACCCTAAATATAATTCTAGCCACATTTTTAAATTTATGATAATTATAACCAAAAGTTGATATGAAAGTACTAATACACCCTTCAAATAAAGTTTTCTCAAAAAAACCAAAAAAAAAAAATGTCATCCATGGAAATTAAACAAAGCAACATTCAATTAAGATCAGGAGATTCGAAGTAGAATTGAATAAGTTCAAAGCCACCCGTGCTCCTTGAAGTTCCTTAAACAACCCAAAACCCCAATTCAATCATAAAAGAAAACAAAATCCAAAGTTCAACCTTTGGAGAAAATGAGAGAAAAAGATAAGGGACCATCGCATTTTGGGCTTTTCACCAACGATTTGGTTTTGGAGCTAATCTTAGAAGTGGAGGTGTCAATTGAGGGGCTGAGATGTTGAGGAAGGGCAGCAGACATTGAAGTGAGTGAAGGCCTCATTGTAAGCTTGGTGGTGCAAGTGCTCGCACTCAAGGATTACATCGTCATAGTTGAAAATCAAAAATTGGAGAGCAGAGGAGGAAGTTGACCGAGACTGAGAGTGAGAGTCGTCTTCATGTGGAAGAGGTCGAAAAAATTTTGGGGGTTTGGAACTAAACGAAGGTTGTGTGTGAGAGTATAAAAGAGGAAGAGGAGAAGGAATAGAGAGGGATCGTGCTGCACGCCATGGCTGGTTGTGCTTGGGTTGGGTTTATGTGGTTTTGGATTATCGTCTAGAAAGGAAAGAGATGGTGGTAAAAGACAGCCGAGTCTTTTGTTTTTTGGTTTTTTTTTTAGAAAAATTTATTTTAAGGGTGTATTAGTATTTTCATATCAACTTTTGGTTATAATTATTAAAAATTTAAAATGGTGGTTAGAATTCTATTTGGGATCCGAAGTTTGGTTATTTTTCCAAATTTCCCCCCGTCTCCACCCTCGTCGTCAAATACCCCATCTCCCTCATCATAAACACCCTCAACCTCCACGTCCTCCATGACTACTACGAGCCCCAAAACTTCATAAAACCTCCGACGGCTCCGTCCTCACCACCACTCTCTACTAGACCATTGGCCACGCCTCGGTTAAACTCGGCTTTGTCAACATCTATGCAATGCTCGATTGAATCCACCATTGGCGACGAAAATGAGGCTGGCCACACGGCTGATGTCATCCTGAAGTTAACTTGTCGTGAAATAAACCTCGGGTGCGCACACAGCCGGATTTCCCTTCATCCTTCTTACTGCGGTGCACAGTCTTCACTTTTCCTCCTTATTCTATTAACTTTTATGTGGCTTTAACTTATATTTTTGAAAATTTCTTGATTACTCTTTATTTCATATGGGGTTTTGCAATATTTTTAGTTCTCTCTATTAAATTTAGGTCGGTCAATTTTTATCCAAATTACTCTAATTTCTCATGTTCTGAGTGTAAATTACCTATGTGTATGTGAGAGGCCTTCCTTCACATAAAATCCTGATTCCATCACTGCTTGGTTCGAAAATGTTAGTTCCACATTTAGAGATGGTTTTTTGGGTTTTGGGGGAATGAATTGTGCAATTGCTTAGCAATTGGGTAGGGCTGGAGTTGCCCTTGCACATTATTAATTATTTTATACTATTAAATTAAAAAAATTCAATGAAAATCAAACAGAATAATTAAGAACGTAGAATAGGAGAAAATAGGTGTAAAAACTATTTCCCATTTTATAATTCCTACTAAGCACTCCATCCATGTATTAGACCATGGGGTAATGATTAGGCTGATGAATTTATTGATTTGTTATTTGTTAGTCCAATAAATTATAGGTGAGAGAGTTGCGTCTCACATGCATCCTTGTTAACCTTGCTAACGAAGATTTGCAACTCGAGTTGTTAAGAGCGTTTAAATCATGTTTCATTGCTGTCTTCAAGTGGTTCTAAGTTTGGTAGCTGGGGGCATTACCGAATTGAATGAAGATTTATAATGTGGAGTTCCCAGTTTGCACAACGTCAGAGTACACAAAAAAATAGAACTCTGCGTTGTGATTTAGAATCCAGAACAAATGACATGGGAATCAGCACAACTACGTACAAATTACACAATGAACATCGACAGAAAATTTAAAATCCAGATATATATATTATATAACGAAATACTACATATACAAAAACATCATACAGCATATGATTTCTGCTGAAATTTATTTATTTCCTTTTGGGCATTTCTCGCTTCCCGTGATTTCCGATTACTTTAAGGAGGTAATTCATAATTTGTGATAATTAAGGGCACTTGAGGTGGTTGTGGTGAGTAGTCATATCAGTGTAGCAGGTCCCGCAGGCTTCTCTGTTGCCAGCGGTGCCGGGAGGAACACATTTGCACCTCATGCAGCAGGTACCACATGCCCTGGTGCACACGTTTGGCCTCGAGTGCTTACTGCACCTCTGATTGCACAACCCTTCACAGTCTGCAAATGAAAACAAGCACACACATGCGAACCCTATTAATTAACACTAATTAACGGTTGCAGTATGTACTAAATCAATTGAGTAAGTCATGCACAAAAAGGGGTGTATATCCACGTTGGTTAGAGCAAATATGCTCTTCATGTTTGAATATGCCTTCCCGCATAGTTTAGAATAGTTCAAAGTAAAATAAAGTGATTTGCATGCACTTTAATTTTCTCCTCCGTAGACTTAAGTACTGTTCTCGTTTGGATTATTCAATCCGAAAAAGAATTTAGAGATGTAAAACAAACATAATCGTCATGTGCAGAAGTCATTTCTAAAGTAAAATATCGATTCTAAAATAAAAAATCAAGTCATTAGTTTTAATTTAATTAACTACATGTATCAATATAGAAGGATCGAAATTTTGAAAGCAAATGAAAAGGCCATGCATGCATACTCAGGAATGGTAAAAGCCTTCTGTTTGCTCCTTTCACCACCACCTGCAATAAACAGAAAGTAAAATTGGTAAGAAATAGTTGCAGAAATTCAGAAAAAAGAACCCAAAGAGAAAGAAAAAAAAAACGAGCAGCAGTCGTGACTAGTGGGTGGTGAGTAATTAGTTAACCTGCGTTTCATGGTCTTCAATGGTAGAATGTTCGGATGAAACCACCGCCATGCAGAAGAACAAAACCGCCACAACAAGAAGCAAGCGTGACTCCATTTTCCGTAGCAATATGTATCTACTTATAACAGTTTACTCTATCAGCAGTCAAAACTAGTGTTTTCTGAAAGCTAAAGTCTCGAACTACAAAGACACAGAGCTGCGGCAGCTGCCCCTTTGTTTATATAGTCGTTTTTTGACGTAGTAAAGTTACCTTATTGACCATGTCTCTTGTACCGTATTTGCATGCGCCCATGTCTTGTTCTGCACGTCTTGAACTAAGTACGATGCTACATCGGTGTCTGAACCATGACGGACGGACCACGTACTCTGGCAGTACACAACATTAGGCGACAAAAATATTCGTCGAAATTTCTAATTTGCCAGTGGAAAAAAACAAAACTCCATTTTAATTCCACTTCAGTTCTTTGGCATACGTGGCACCCAGCTAGCTTCTTGCTTGATGAATCATTCGCATGTAGAGGTTTGGTGCGTTTCATCGTTTGGAAGTGAAAAGTTTGGAGTTTAAATTTTGTAAACGCCAAATTAGTTATTTACTCATCTCTTAATATCATATGATTTTTCAAAAAACTTTTGGGTTAGCCGTATATACACATGCAAACCAGTATCAGTATGTAATATGTATGGCATGCGCACGGACGTTACTACTTGGGATATTAACTCGGGAAAAAAATAAATAATTTTCGCACACATTTTTTTGTTATGCTTAAACGTGTTATTTTGTTTCTTAATCATAGATCGTTTATTGAATCTAAATGCAAGAAATATAAAGAACTGTATGCGAAACTGATGTATTTCGATAAACACATGGGTAAAAGGAAATTGATGAAACGCCCATTCCATTTCCATGAGCACCAACCATGACGCATGGGATGGGATAAGAAAGGGCATGGTTTGGTCATGGCGAGGGAGGGAATATCTGTGCATGCATGCACATGAATGAATGAGTCGGTTGGAAAGTATACTGAAGAAGCCAAGCTATTGACAGATAATACTGGTACCGTAATCTCGTCTCGTATTCAGCAAAGGACAGCTCAGTTCCAGTTGGATGGATTGATATCAAGAGAATGAGACGTCACTTTCTTTGTCCTCGTTATAGGCATGGGAGAAAAATCGATACACGTTCGAATAAAATTGTGAAGATATCTCAAGTTAATATGCAGAGTAAATTGTAACTATGGTCTTTTAATTTTAATTCAATTGGAGCAATGGTCCATCAACTAAAAATCCATTACCATTGGTCCCTCAACTTATCAAAATGTGCAGCTATGGTCCCTCAACTAAAAATTCATTACCATTGGTCCCTCAACTTTAATTCAACTGGAGAAATGGTCCTTTAACTTTAACCCAATTGTAGCAATGGTCCTTCCAATATAACTCGTTTTGACAAAAATTTTGACGTAGTTGACGAAAAGAACTATAATTATATACTTTGATGAGTTGAGGGATCCTAATTGTATAAATGGTCATTCCAACATTGCTCATTTTGACAAAATTTTGACAAAATTGATGAGAAGGACTATAGCTACACATTTTGATAAGTTGAGGGACCAATAGTAATGGATTTTTAGTTGAGGGACCATTGCTCCAATTTGATTAAAGTTGAGGGACCATTCGTACAATTTACTCTAATATGCACTACTATATATTTAACTTTTTCATATGATAGTGGGGGATTAAATTTGTAATAATGTAAGAGTGACATCTTGCAACATGGTAGCTCTTGGCACACTGCAGTATTAATCTCATGTTGAGCTGGAGGAAGCCCCCAGCTTCTTCATACTAAACGAACCGCACAAAAATTCCTGCACTGTTATGTTCAGGACATATTTTCAAGGTGTTAATTCACATTTTCATTCTCTTTTTTGGAGGAAAACTTATAGAATAATTTATTAGCAGGTAAAATTTTTTCGTTTAGTAATTCAATGTTATATGTTAAAAAATTTATAAGTGTTATTGTTTTATTAAAACGAAATGACACAATAACAATAAATCATTACCTTCAAGTCATTTTCCTTTAAAAAATAATGTGGGTCGTGGGTTGGCACGGGAACTGAACCAGTGCGTCGTCCAAGTCTTATATTTCCACGGGGAAGGAGAGGCAGCAAAGTAAGCTCAAGCAAATGGAAGGTGGTGACACATGGCAACGGTTTGATTTGAGAACGGAAATGTTATATTCATTTTCATAACCATTAAAATTAACCATATTTATACCCGTAAATTAATCATCGGGTGTTATCCATAATCATACCCACCGGATAACGGATTCCTCATCGGTTAACGGTTATATCTATCTTTGTCAATACAAAAAATATATTCGCCCAATTGATGCATGATAATTTAATAAATATTATTTTCGTCATTAAATATTAGATGTATAAAATGGTTTAATAAATAGATCTTGTGGAGCATAAAATTAAAGCTAAACATTGATAATGTTGTCCGATCTTTGATATCTCTCATAAGCACCATTGAATTTCATAGATTTTGATTCATATCAAAAATTTTGAACTTTCGCACAAAATACAACTCACACAATGCAATTTTTGTATTCTCAAGTATTCAGTTCGGATTTGGGTACGGATACAGATTGGGAACCCCTGTAACCATATCCAAAACTATAACCAAATAATATTCACGGTTTTTCCTCGTACCCAAAATATACCTGAAATTTCATACCCAAATTCAATCCATTCGAACGGTTATTTTAACGGTTAGAATTGTCATCCTTATCTTTGCCCATGACTCCATGGTAGTATTATAAAAATCAGGTCCAATCCAACGATAGAACCAGGATCCTCGCCGGATCTTTTCATAGGGATTCTAGGGGTCTCGTAATCTTGTCCGTTTATTTTATATCGTGCAGTCAGTTTTCGTTAGGTACTATTTATATTTGAATTTTAAATAATTTTTGACCTCACGATATACGATGAATGGACCGAATTATGTGATTCCTAGGATCCCTCAGAAATGGATCCGGAGAGGATCCTGGTTCCCAAAGATAGCCACGAAACCTGTTCACCGCTTACACGTAATAAGATAATACTGATAGTGGGGGCTAACTTTCATGGCTTCGGTACACCGTCGATGAAGTTATGACGAATAACATTGAAAACAAAGAAAATTAAAAGAAATTTATGCACTTGTCAAATCAAGATCTACAAACTTCAACGAATGAGTTGATGCGGTGGGAATTCTAATATTTTCCTATGAGTACTGTTCGTTCTACTTAAGAAAGAGTAGATACTTTTATTCAAAATTCTTAATATTTGAATATTAAAATTTTGTACTTATGAACAAAATCATTCAAAATTTAGTTAATCTATTGTAACAAATATATAGTCGGTTTATCTGTTTTTCTTCATTTGTTTTTGTACATTTTGATGAATAGACAACCTTAATTTTAATTAATTTTTTACATAAACGATGTTTATAGAGTGATTTACAAACACAATTTCTTGAATCGATAACGAACAACTTTAAGAAATGACTCCTACTCATCCTTTGAATAACCATCTTTGACACTAAGATCATTACAAAGCTTTTCTGAATATTTAACAGCACATTTGACAGATGCAAGCTTTTAGAATCATTTTAACTCTTCAGGGATGAACAACACCCTCCACCTCCACCCACCAAAATTCAAAGAAATAAAAAATGAAAACCCTTAAGAACAAACTATGCCTATATCTCTGAAGAGCTAACTAAGATCTCTCAACGTCAAAATTTCCAATTGTTCCCGGTAAGCTGAAGTTGATAAGAACTGAAAAACTTCAACCAAGAGCTTGGACTTTGGAGTTCTTGCCAACGCTTCCTGGGGAAAGAATGAACCAAGAGAACGGTGTTGTTTCGAGCTTAAGGAAAGCCCTCTAGAAAAAAATGTTGATTTCCTTTTCACTCATCTCATATACATGGTCTCTTGCATCTGTCAAAGCACTCTGCAGCATGATCCAAAACATCATTACATAGCGAAAACAAAATGGCAACAAATGGTGAAACTCGAAGACCCTAGACGCCAAGAGGGATACCTGTCCAAATTTGGTGAGGAAGTTGCTGGCTACGTTCAGAGATGTGACTGTCACATCTTCATTAGCCTTGAGTGCTTGAGCAATTGCAAATGCCCCGTCGTCCTGAATACAAAACCGCCGTCAAATGTTGTGCAAAAGAACACTAACATGTGAATAGGTAAACAGAACAACACATACCCTAATTTCGTTGAACCCTAGATCTAACGAAGTTAAAGCTTCATTAACAACTTTTAAGCTACGAGCCAGGCACGATGCACCCTGCATTTGTTATATAAATTAACATAAGATTTGAGTGATCATAAAGTTCCGAATGGAAGACATTTATTATCTACAGTAACGCACTTCATTTCGAAGTCCATTTGCCCGCAAGTCCAGAACACGTATTGTGGTATTATATTTTAACATATCTGCGATGAACTCTGCACCCTTTGCACCAATCTGCCCAAAATTCATAATCCATTGTTAAACGATCCTCTTAAAAGGATACGGAAAGCTCAGGGAAAGCTCAGCTGTTAGACTATAAATAGAAAAGCAAATGTGCAACACTATAGATTACCTGGCACCAGCCAAGCTTAAGGGTTTCTATGTTTCCATGAAATTTGAGAACTTCTGATAAAGCCTTCACCCCATCAGGTCCCATGGGATTGTAACCGAGTTCCAACTGAGAAAGGAGAGAAGTGTCTGACATTACATTCATGAATTAAATGAATAGAGAACAGAAAAGGTAAACGACAAATATTAAGGACTTACGAACGTAATGACAGAATTATCTTTCAATGCTTCAGCTATTGCAGTGACTCCCTTGGCATGGATGTTATTTCCCCCCTGTAAGAACGATCCCCATGTTTACTAAACTAGCACGTTAAGGGCATCTTCTTTCTTTTTTAAATAAAAAAACATATATACACAAAAAAAAAATGCTGCTAAAATGCTCTTCTCACCATGTCTATGGTTGTTATCGTCCAGTTTTGCTTCAAAGCATCTGCAATTTTTTCAGCTCCCTAAGTATGAACAGGATTTACACATCAGCAAGCAACTTGACTTGGTTTTTTTAAGTTATAAAACTCTAAACATGCCATTGAATTACTGATTAGTTACTTGGTATGTCTTTAGCACAAACAATGTACCGTTCCAGAATGGAAAAGACTTGAACTAAGTTTTAATTCTTTTCTTTTTTTTGGGTCGGTCAAATACTCTGTACTATCTTAAGATTGTCAAATGCCAGAAATCCAAACAGTGATGGCTGTAGCAGTAGATAGTTCAATGCAAGCTGATAACCTTGAAATGGAAAAACATGCTTAATGACTTCAATCATCATAGTCGATACTTTTTTGGGGTACACGATGATAGACAAAATTCCCAAACATTCTAGATTGGCTTTTGAGTCATTTTAACAATTGAAAAGGAAACCAGACAAATTGTGAGTTCAAAAAATTGTGTAGCAGAAGTGATCAACAACTTGAAAATACCATACCTCGTCGCCTATATCGTTCATGTAACTGTTCAACCATAATAAGTTTTTGGTCTTTTTGATATATCCACCAACATGAAAAGCACCTTTAGCAGTAAAAGAGTTGTTGCCAATGTCCAGAAGTGTAAGTTTACCTAAGAAAATATGCATATCAAATTAATTGCAGGAAACCGAAAAAATCTGACCAAAAATCGGCAATTAATATAGTGAAATACAAACCTTTATGTAATGATAAACCTGACATCAAAGCTTTCACTCCTTCATCTCCAATAGAATTTCCATGCAAATGAAGTTCCTGCCATATATCAAAGCTATTAATATAGCCCTTGGTAAAACTCAATCAATTCTGTTGCAAGCTCATATACTTTATGCAGCAACATTGTGGCAGCTAAAAAGAAGAATAATGAGCAGCATTTCTTGGAAACAATAAACAGGGTTCCATCAATCTTTAAAATTGCGTAGTAAGAGTAGATTTTTGTCAACTATTATCACTGAATATCTTCCTCAGTATGACTTCTCGTGTTTTCCAATTAACAGAGAGTCAGAGACGTAAGATACCTTGAAAATTTATACAAAATTCAGAGTCATCATCAACATAGAGTAGTAGTTTAATTTTATCGCACTGCAAAATGGAAAGGAGTGGTAGTCAAGAGACAGGTACCCTTAAAGACTTGTTCCCTTCAAGGCCTTTAGCTAAAGCATTGACCCCCAGGGCGCCACCATAATTGCCACTTCAAGCAAATAATACATTGTCAGAAGAATTTCTTTAAAAGAAGCCAAAGCAGAACAAACGGTACATATAATGATATAAACCTTAAAGTTCGTAGTATATGAGAAAAAAAGAGGGGGCTTGACTAACTTCAGATGTAGATTTCGTATTGTGTTATTCTCAGCAAGAGCTCCAGCAAGACTTGTAAATCCCTATCTCCATTTTGTAAATAATAAATAGAATCAGTTAGTGAACTATGACTGAACTCATTGAAGACTATTATCTTAGGATATCTGGAGGCTATTCCTTACAGAGTAGTCGATCATATTGTTGTTAAGTTCGAGAACACGTAAGTTTGAATTTTTCTTCAACATTTCGGCAATAGCCTTTGCGCCCTGCACGGTGAAGTGAGCAGCATTGTAAGTGTATCATTCACGAACACGCCTTTCCTCTTCCATCTTTTGGAAGCACATGAATGTACTTATTAGGTCACCATCTTGGATAGAAAAAGTAATCTAACCTCATCCCCTATGTCAGTACTGTTTAGCTGGAGCTTTTCAATACCATTATTATTCACCAATACATCACATAGGCACTGTGAACAATAGTACACCACACAAATAATCAGCTCTCTAATTTAAGAATGCACAAGAATATACACTTGTAAGTTGTGACTGAGGTGAAGCGAAAATTGTTAGCTGGAGGAATTTGTACTGACCTTAGCTCCCTCATCTCCAATAGGGTTTCCGGAAAGATTAAGAGTTTTTAACATGATGTTAGATTGAAGAACACCATCAAAGGCTTTCATTCCAGTTCCAGTTATTCCATTTGCAGCAAAACTTACTTCTTCAGCAGTCTGAAACACAATAAAGCACGCAATTATGGTCCACAGTAACAGTTTCTTAATAAATTAAAAAGATAACAAAATTATATATAACAAAAACAGAGAGCTTTAGTATTTGACTAATGAACTCAAACCTGATTGTAACCCAAACTCTCTGAAAGAAAAAACAATCCTTCATCTCCAAAGTTACGTCCTATCAAAACAAAGTGTTGCCAGAATACGCATGAGTTATTACATTTAGTTTGTAACTATATTAGAACTTTCAAATATTGATTTCTAGAAATTAGCGCGATTGCAGTTGGTATCCGGATAAAAACGAGTATGAATAAGAAAAAACGAAAATAATGTACAATGTGATTCTTTTAGCTAGCTAGTGTTTTTCCAAAATGCCAGCAAAGATAGAGAAACTGCATTCATGAGTACTAAGCAACTACCTGACAGGTCAACACTTCTGAATGACCTAAGTTCCTTGGCAAAGTCATTGAGCTTCAGCTTTGACTCTCTTTCAATCTTTGCCCCCAGACCCGATAACAGATTCGTACCGGCGGCAAAAGACCATTTCATCCCTTGTGCGGGCGTATTGCTCTCTACCGATGAAGTCCTCTGACGCTTTGGAACAAGGATTTTCTCCACCAATTTC
This sequence comes from Heteromeles arbutifolia, assembly GCA_024362995.1. Taxonomy (NCBI): domain Eukaryota; kingdom Viridiplantae; phylum Streptophyta; class Magnoliopsida; order Rosales; family Rosaceae; genus Heteromeles; species Heteromeles arbutifolia. The sequence continues at coordinate 32,437,565 of JANCRC010000006.1, forward strand.
CACAAAACTGTCAGCTGAAGACATAAATTAGTGCACTAATTTGTGCGACAAGGCAAATATAATGACTAAACAACAATGCGGGACCAAAAAAGACTTTAATTATCACAAGCACATAAAGGTATCTATTCATTAAGACAAGAACTTCAAGCGAAGCTATTTTCCAGTTGAAATTTGCTAATAATTAAAAGTAAATGCTGGCGGATCCAGGAAATAATATTCGGGGGGTCGGTAAGAATAGTGCGCACAGCGCGCAAATTTTTTTTAGCAGAAATAGCATGCATATCGTCATTTCATCGAGTCTTGATAGGCCTTAAGTCATTTGGAAAAGCATATTGCACACCTGTTAATGTCTCATTTGCGTGGGTAACTAACATGTTAAGGCTGCTCCCATATGAATGCTTAACAAATAAATACACTTATCTTGAACACACTAATAATGTTTGATATCATTGCATCCCATTAATATGTTTGTCCAAGAATGATGATGCTTTGTTATTCTTTGAGATAACCATTTCATTTACTTTGCATTTTTGGATAGTTTTTTACTTGGTTTTTTTTTTTTTTGCCAACAATTGTAATCACAACCAACAAACAAGCCAGAGGTAAATAATATTAGGACTAGACTGTAAAGGGCAACAACTCTCTAATGCATTTTATCATGCAATTGAAGGGCATATATGAAGGGCAACTCTAACCTTTAAAGGGGCAGCACCCAAGTCATCCATGACATTCACTGAAGTTCGGAGGGTCAGCACCTAAGATGTCCATGGACGTTCACTGAAGTTCGGGGGGTCAGCTGACCCCCCTTGCCCCTTAGTGCATCCGCCAGTGAATGCATCAACTTTCTAATTTCTATCCGACATTTCAAATTTTCAACCAAGTTTAAAGTTTTCAAAATTCTATCCAACATTTAACCAAATTAAAATTTTCCAATTTCTGCCCCACATTTTAACCAAGTTAAAGTTTTCAAATTTCTACCCAACATTCAACCAAATTAAAGTTTTCCAATTTCGACCCCACATTTTAACCAAGTTAAAGTTTTCTATCCAACATTCAACCAAATTAAAGTTTTCCAATTTCTACACATTTTAACCATGTTAAAGTTTTCTAATTTCTATCCAACATTCAACCAAATTAAAGTTTTCCAATTTCTACCACATTTTAACCATGTTAAAGTTTTCTAATTTCTATCCAACATTCAACCAAGTTAAATTTTTGCCTAAAAGACGGTAAAACAAAAAGGAATTGAAAGCAAAAGCAGTACCAAAAGTGACGGCCAAGAAGGAGGCGGCGGGAACAACGAAGGAAGCAAGCTGCTTGACAGGAGCAACAGACAATGAGCCTCCGCTCTGCGATTCTCTGTACACTCTTCGAACACCGGATGGCCTAGATGCCGCTTTTACCGCCAAGCATCTCCTCCTTCGCGGTAGGATAGCAGGTAAAACCACGCCCTGCCCACGATAGCCCAGAAAAGCACTCCCAGACCTTTGGGGCCGCAGTAGAATCTGAGAACCGAATAGGAGTTTTAGTATTCAAGTAAGAGAGAGAGAGAGAGAGAGAGAGAGAGAGAGAGAGAGAGAGAGTACCTTGGGGTGAGAGCAGAGAGAGATGGCGGAAGTGGAGCCCATATGGTGAGAGCGAGCTGGAAGTTAGAAGGGCATAGAGATAAGGTTGTTGGAATGAACGGATACGGCTATGGAGGTTTTGTTGTTGTTGCAGAGAGCGAAGCAGCGGCGGGGACTCTGGAGATTGTTATCGAACAAACGAGCGAGCAGACGACGATCACTCTATCAACTACCAACTCACTTCCCAAAACGTTTGCTTCGGCTCTTGAATTTTGTTGGACTTTTTGCCTTTCGGGCCCAAAACGAATAGTCTAGAATTTGGCCTTTTGTATACTCCAGAATTTTTTTGTGCCGGACGTCTTTATTAATTATTGGAGATGTCGATCATTTATTTATGATGTGTACATTTTATTGGCTACTTAAAACTTGATAATATGCTTTGACCATCCAAAAATAACTAGATTGTACACTGTATAAGATAATACGGTTTCGGTTATTTTTTATTCGGCATTCGATTACTAGCATGACTGAAACAAACCAATCGATCCATTCAATGATCTAATGGCATATTTGAGATTGTTTTAAAATGTCTAAAAGCGTTTAGTTATAAGTTCTTTTGATGGTGTTCAGTAAAAAAAAAATTGAAGTTCTTTTGGTCACTTCCAAATGATTTTTCATAAGCACTTGGGTTTTACTAAAAATTTCAGCGTTTTCTTGAAAAACAAAACGCTTATGAGCAGAAACATTTTCTATATAAATTATTTCAAACCAGCTCTAAACAAAAGAAATAATTAACTAATTATTTCTAACTCATGGTGTTACCGTCAAGCTGAAAAATAACTCAGACTAACGCTAAGGTTTGTTTATTTTAGCGTTTTCTTAAAAAGCAAAACGCTTATGAGCATAAACATTTTCTATATAAATTATTTCAAACTAACTCTAAACAAAAGAAATAATTAACTAATTATTTCTAACTCATGGTGTTACCGTCAAGCTGAAAAATAACTCAGACTAACGCTAAGCTTTGTTTATTTTAGCGTTTTCTTAAAAAACAAAACGCTTATGAGCAGAAACATTTTCTATATAAATTATTTCAAACTAACTCTAAACAAAAGAAATAATTAACTAATTATTTCTAACTCATGGTGTTACCGTCAAGCTGAAAAATAACTCAGACTAACGCTAAGCTTTGTTTATTTTACTGTTTGACATACATAGTTTTACTCTTCTATTTTCTTAACTTACAAACCAAGAACGACAGGCAGAATAAAATTGAAAAACCATGAGCCTAGATAGTACAGAAGGTGACAGTTTTGGCCTTGTACATTTCTCCCTAACGATTAACGAATTCATAGAAACGGCCGACCAATCTCAGCCGTTCATCTTCGATATATGTACTCTCAGTCTCCCGTAGTAAGCCAAAACCAAAAAGGTCAATATCTTTCTGCTAGGCAAGTCATCGTTCTATCAAAAATAGCTCCTGAAATGTGCTAACTTGCTGAAGTTCTCCCCATTTTATGGCTCGTTTGGAAATATTTTTAAAATGGCTGAAACGCTTTTGAAGAAAATGTTTTGGAACCAATCTTTAGTAAAAATGCAAATAAATTCTGAAAAAACACTTAAAGTGTTTTTTACAAAAAGCACATAACTGGTGCTTCTCAGGAAGCACTTTAAGTGATTTTGGAATCCAAAATTATTTTCTCTAAATACATTTTCAGTCATTTTAAAAGCACTTCCAAACCAACATTTCGTCATCCATGAAATTAATGGGTATGACGTTTTAACAAAAGGGCTCACCAATAGTGTGTGTTGGATGTGATTAAACCTAACAACGTGTTGTGTTTACTATATTCATGTAATGCAGTGTTAGTTGCAGTTTGAAATTTTCCCAATAATGGGAATGGGGTTTTAACAAAAGGGCTTGGCAATAGTGTGTGCAGTATCACATCTTATTACCATCACAGGGACGCGATTAGACCTAACAACGTGTCATGTTTTATTATATTCATGTAATGCGGTGTTAAATACATTTTGAAATTTTGCCAATCCCAATACCGACTCAACTTATCCTATGCAAACATATAAATTGAAAACATGTACAAATCAATCGAATTGTATTGTGTTGAACCGAATAACTGCAAATTTAATTGTCATACTTGGTTATCGAGTAAATCTAAGTGAACTCTGTGATCAATACATTGATTCTTTAAATCATAAATTACAACATCTTATCATAAATCACAACATCTTATACATCATTTCAGGACAGAAGATACTCTGGATGAATCGATCTTTTTGATAACTTTTTAAGGATCACACCAAATGAACATATAATAAGAAGATGGACTTTCATAAATTATGAAGGTGCAACTTCCCAGTTGAATCTGATAGAAAAGAATGGGCAAAAGCTGCATGTATGGCAGCCCCAACGGGAAGCACATCCTCATCGAGGATGTAGTGAGGACTATGCGGTGCATGTATGGCTCCTATCTTCTCATTTCTTGCGCCTAAAAACAGCATGAATCCAGGCACCTTGTCTAAGTAAAAAGCAAAATCCTCACTCCCCATGAAGGTATGAGCTAATTTTATGTTTTCTTCTCCTACTATTTCGCTCGAGATTCGCCTTACTTGTTCATAAATTCTCTCGTCGTTTACAGTAGGAAGGATGGTAGGATGTTCCTTCCCAAAGAATTCGACCTCAGCGGAGCACCGGTGCACGGCTGCCTGCCCCTTTACAACCTGTCAGCAAGAAGAATTGCAGTTGTATGTTTACGCTTAGCTAGACGTGGTTACAATTTACTAACCAAACAATAAGTTGCATTGTAACCAGTTCGATATGTGCCTACTTCCACGTACTTGGTGTATTACCTCTTCGATTCTTTTCATGAGTCCATTGAAGTTCTTCTTGCTAAAAGTTCTAAAAGTACCAGAAATTGTAGCTGACTGCGGGATGACATTGAAAGAAGTCCCCGCTTTAATCACAGCAACAGAAACCACCTGCATTAATGTTCAACATTGCATTGTTCAAGAACAATCCTGCATTTTCTTCGAAATAATCACAGACGAAATTGCACAAAAAAAAATATATATACACACACACACACACACATACCTGGGAATCTAGAGGGTCTGTTTCTCTCGAGACGATGTTCTGCAAACTGATTACAGACGTTGATGCTGCCAAAATCGGATCAATGGATTGCTGAGGAATTGCTGCATGACCCCCTTTCCCGTGAATTTTCGCTTTGAAGCTCCCACAACCGGCTAGAAATTCTCCAGGCCTCAATGCAACAACGCCAGTCGGATATATAGGCGCTAAGTGCATCCCAAAAACTGCCTCCACATTATCAAGCACCCCTTCTTCAATCATGTCCTTTGCGCCTGCACCACATTCCTCAGCCGGTTGAAATATAAGTACAACGGTTCCCTGCAAGGGTCTGATAGATTCAAAATATGACAAAATTTCAAAGTGGACCAAACGAGTGGTTAGCGACACATTAATATTTAGCGTTCGAGCATGCCTATATATATCAACAAATTAATGAGTTTTTCATTAACTGAATATTTCACATCACCTGTAACGTGTCTTGCAGTTGTTTTAGTACTTTTGCAGCGCCAAGAAGCATGGCGACGTGGCCGTCGTGGCCGCAAGCATGCATTTTTCCCTCCACCTTGCTCTTGTTCTCCCAGTCCACCATTTCCTATACTCATATTCAGGAAAGTGCTGTCAACATGAAAGTGCGTTTTCAAAAGCATGTTTTTTCAACATTCCACTTTTAATCACTTGTCAAAAACACTTTGATTAAAATTATAAAGCCAGTGAAAGGAATAAAGTAGCAACAGAATATATATCAGCCCGATAAAAACTGACAAAACCCAACAATTTAAATTGCCTTTGAGAAAAGAAGGTTAAACAAAATAAATTAAATTAAATATAGTGAGACAATTAATCAACCTGAATAGGCAAAGCATCCATATCAGCTCTTAGAGCAACAAATGGAGGAGAGCCAGAGCCAATCGTGGCTACAACACCAGTTTTAGCCACTGGCCATTTATAAGCAACACCGAGTTTGTCGAGCTCGCGGCGAATGAGTGCACTTGTTTCGATTTCTTCATATGAAAGTTCTGGGTTTTCATGCATTTCCCTCCTCACGTTTTTCATCCAACTCACTGTGCTGGGTTCGTTGGCCAGCCTAACTATTTGGTGTTTCACTGAATAAGTCTGATATGTGGTGGATAAGTTGAGATGATCGGTAGGGTTAATTTGGAGTTTCAAAGAAAAGCACAAGGGCATGGCAAGGGAGATATTTAGGAACAAAAGTTGCAGAAGAAGAAAGTCCATGTTGCACAAATTGCAGATGGAATAATGAGCAAGTAGCTTGGCTAGGTATATTCAATTGTGCGTGTGCGTGTGTGTGTGCGCGCGCGATTGTAAATAGATACACACACAAATTAAAAATAAAAATGCTACAATGATTTGAAAGACTTTTCAGCTTTGAAATTAATAAAAATGACACCAGCACAGAAAAAGAAGGAGAAAAAGAAATACTCTTTCGTTGGGGAAAATCAAAAGTTCTACAGCTTCTGAAAATAAAAGGTTTTAGTGTAAATTTTAGACTTCTTTCACAACCTCTATCGCCTGGGGTGGGTAGTCGCAAGAACAACAGCTAGCTAGTGTGGAAAATAGGTCACCTGTTGAAATTTGGATTCGTGGACTTCTCAAATATAAGATAATTTTTCAGGTGCATTTGAAGTATTACCGTTTCACTCAAATTAAGATATGGATATATATATTTAGAAACTGAATATATAGATCATCGACCGTCAATCATATTATAGCATGTGGAATGGCATGTGCAGTGGCTAAGCCAACATTTGATCGTTGGTTGTCCATGAATTCAACAACTTCAAAAACCTTTGTATATTTATGTGTGTATCATACTTGATCCTATAAACAGGGCAAAATCAGTTACAACCTCCTCCTACTTCTTCTATTTTTTTTTATCATCCTGCGCACCAAATGCTCAATGAAATACCTCAGTTGACAAGCTTTGGCAGTATTCAACATTTTTTTACAGTCCATGTAGCCACCATGGACAAACCTCTACATATCATTCTAGTTGTTGACATATGTTGACAAAAATTGACATATTCCTATCAGATGTTCAACGAAATAATTAAATGAAATTTTTATGATTAACATCATGATCCTATTATTTGAAAATCCTAATTCCATCGCTGGACGTGTGAAAGATCGATACCATGTGACAAATGTTTACTAAAAAGTAATTAAGAAACGTGAATTATATGGATTGGAAAAATCGCACTGAACCCCTATTTACGTGGAAGAATATATGTAATTAGCCATGTTCTGTTGTTTTCAAACATAAAAAAAACGTGCGTTATTTTCCAATGCATGCATCATCACATGAGTTAATTGTCAAGTCTTAAGTTGGACCTTTTATCAATTTGCATGAGAAGAATATGATTCATGTACGCATTTTGGAAGACAAAATATCTGCTGCCCAGGTCTATTCATCTTCATCTTTCTACTCTCTTGGACCAATTAATTTATGCTCAGGGCAAAAGGAAAACCCACGGGTTGCAGGTATACAACGACGAAACTATTCATGCACTCTTTTATTCGGGATCTTTAAGAGAGTCGATTCTCATTTTTTGAAAAAAAAAATATGAATTAGTGGTGAGATCTATTCTTCATTAAATTTTAACGAACTGGATCATCTATTTTGTATGTTGCACATTTAATTGTTACAATGAAATTTTAATGTTTCTTAACATTTAGTGTTCATCAATTTCTTTGAACTTAATTAGATATCTCAAATATTTTCGATCTAGCTTATATTTTATCAAGATGATATATGAGGTATAACTTAAAAAATTGTCGATTTGAATCGTTGAAGTTCGATGTGTTGTAATATCCACAGCTATTCCCAATTAAAAAAATTAGAAATTTCTTCCTTTGTCCTTTTATTATATTTTTTATCGTTTATGTAAGTCTAAAACTCTTTCAACACATCACTCTAATCGAAGTGAAAACGTTACTTTAATTCCTTGGAGAATTAAATCGACCATTCATCATTCCATCACAATTGTATGTAGTTTCAACAATTTTTTAATTCTATCACAAAATACATGTTCTATGATTATATATCTGTTAAGATCTTGACAGGATCATTCTGCCATTCCAACTTATTAGTAAGAACTTTAATCAACATATATATTTGAGTTCTATAAACTATATTATATATCACATCTGATGATGTGTGGTGTCGCTTTTTTCAGTAAAGGTGAGATCCATCCAACGGCTGATTCAGGATTTTAATACTGGGTGATCTCAATATAAATGGGAAAATGATCCTCGCCGGATCCTCTTCCTAGGGATCCTAGGAATCTCGTGATCGTGACCGTTTATTGTATATCGTCCGGTCAGCTTTCGTTAGGTACTATTTATATTTAATTTTAAATTTTAAATTTTGAAATAATTTTTGACCGTACGATATACGATGAACAGTCACGATCACGGGATTCCTAGGATCCCCAGGAAAAGAATCCGGATAAATGCTCCAAAAAATATTAGACGAAATATAACTTTGAAAAATTAAACGATAAATTACAATTTTTCATTCATAATATGTGTACAAACAACATTACATGCTATAAAGACTAAATTTGTCTATAACGAGGTTTTATACTCTAATGATTTTCGCTTGTAATATTGTTTCATACTCCTAATTTCTACACATATAAATTAAGCAAAACAAAAAACCATATCAATTGATGAAGTCAAAAATTTTAGACTAAAATGAAAAATTTATTAAATGGTGGTGGAGAAAAAACAGTTGACTGGTTGTCTGTGGACCTGGTCGTGGAGGAAGGGGGTGGAATTGGGGAATGGGATAGCCAATTAGGGTTGTTAGTATTGGAATTGGAAAAGTCAGATCTCTTTGAAAGTTTGAATCTTTTTTTTTTTTTTTTAATAAAAAATGGTAAAAACTATATATCAAAGAACGAGATTTAGTATAGGTTCAAAGGAGGGTGTCTTCTCAAACCATTTAACAGAACACACCGTTTTACTTAAATGACTTGGCTCAAAATGATGTTGTTTTGGCCAAGTCATTTGAAATAGAATTAGTCTTCTTCTTCCTCCTGGTTTCCAGAATGCAGAATACCAGAACGTTGTGCAGCGATGCTCCTCCTCCTCCACTACATGCCTAGACTTGGGTGGTCATCGGAGGCCCTCACAGCCACTTATTCGGACTTCCAGGTGGTCCCGGCCGGGTGCCTTAATAGATCCGCCCCTGGATCCACCTAACTTTATTTGTCAGAGATCCAAATATATATAATTGGGACTCTTACATTTAGTAGAGAGAGAATGAACTACATCTAAAAGCATTCATCTTTGCATTGGAAGAGCTTGAGATTTGAATCTCCAACCGAAGGGTCCAGAGGGCTAGAGGGTCGAAAATAGCCCGAAAACTGTCTCAAACTGAGGGCGGCCAGGTCAAAGGGCTTGTGGGCCCCACTAGACAAAAAAGGGCCAAAGGACCAACCGGCCAGTCCAAATGAACCAGCCAGCCGGGCCACAATTTCAAACTCAACGGTAACTAGCTGATGTCAAGGTGACGTCAGCTAGCCGTTATTTTTGAAATTTTTTTTTTTTTTACAGTTTTTTTAAAAAAAATTTTATTTTATTTTTTTCCTATAACTTTCTAAGCCATTAAACAACATAAAAATTATACAACATAAAAAAAATATTAAAAAATTCTCATATTTTTCCTATAAATTTAAGTTGTTGTAGTTTTTAAATTTAATTTGTAGTTTTTAAATTTAAGTTGTAGTTTTTAAATATAAGTTGTAGTTTTTAATTTAAGTTGTTGTAGTTTTCAAATTTAAATAATAAATTATGTTTGGCCCTATGACCCTTTAGCCCTCGGTTGGAGACCCTTTTTTGTGACATGGCTAAAACGAGCCCTATGGTCCTTTGGCCCTCGATTGGAGATGGTAAGAAATATGGTCCAGCACTGTTCATTAAAATATTAATTTCTTGGAGGGCCAGAAGGCTAAAACGAGTCTTCTGGCCCTCCTTCGGTTGGAGATGGTCTTATATTGAATGTTCGAGTTGATACTCTTAATCACTTATGCAATATGTCATTCAATCACTTCTACTCAATTTTTCTTCAACTTTTAATCAGATTGAGGCGTGTACGACATTTTGCTATCCGCACTTTGACGAAGTGATTCTGTATATGTCAAATTGTGACTGATAGTTAATGGTGGAATGCTTCTTGCTTATAAGGAACCAAGCAGTGTTCGAGAAGGTGGACATTCCCTCATTGCATCTACAACTTCTGCAATGTCTGCTAATTCTCCAGGCACAAACAATCATGTGGAAGATTTCTAGTAAGAAAATAGACGTCGATGGTCAATCCAACGTCTTGTTTTGACATAGTGGGTTCTTTTAAGGTGTAAAACCATCACTTAAAACTTTGGTTTCTAGTCTAGGATTTTTAAATCGCCTCAAAACTTGTAAGTTTTTTCAAGATGTCGTATTTCTTAAAAACATGACATTCTCAAGTACAAAGAATTTATGTTGTATACTATACGATATATCTCAACATTAATATTATCATTCAGTTAACATGGTACAAATTATTATATTCAAAACGTGAATTTCACTTTTGTTTTATCAAAAAATTGAAGAGTAAACGAAGTACAAATAACAAGTCTGCTTTGTCAAGCAGGAGAGATTTTTCAGTGTGATCGGTACACGAGGTGGTACACCACGTGTCACTGTACAAATGGTATGATATGTATGCTAAAAAGTTAATAACTTGAAAAATAAAATTCCTCACTACTTCTATTAAAACACGTGGTCTACCACTTATGTTCCCGTCACAATGAAAATTTTCTGATCAAGCAGATTATTGCGCCTAGACCTATAATGGTGCACCAAAAATGGGGACTTATTGCGAAAATAGAGGGAGTAGAAAATCATGTCCCCTAGCATTTTGGACTTGCACCAGTCCAACCCAAGAGTCGGCCGCATGCATGCACAGACAGCCCTCCCTTCCCCTCCCCTGTAATTCCTCTCTTCCGCAAAAAACAATCCGCAACTTTCTCTCTTCTATCTTCTTCTCCCCACCCTCCATTCCCCACCCTGCACAATCACAAGAAGGAAACACAACACACTTTCCCCCATTGATTCCTGCACCTCTCCATCTCCAACATTCCTCTCACTAATTAACCATGGCATTCTATTCCCATTCCCTTTTGATCACCCTTCTAACCCTAGTATTACATTTACTCTTTCCCGCCGCAACAGCATCCCGTGCCCGGCTCACCGAAAACTACTACGATAAAACATGCCCAAAATTCAACGAAATCGTCCACCGCATCGTCACCGAAAAGCAAATAGCCACCCCCACTACCGCCGCTGCCGTCCTTCGCCTCTTCTTCCACGACTGCGTCCTCGAAGGCTGCGATGCCTCCCTCCTCATCGCTTCCAACTCCTTCAACAAGGCGGAGAGAGACGCCGACATCAACGTCGCCATCCCCGGGGATGGCTTCGACGTCGTCACCCGCATCAAGACCGCCCTCGAGCTCCAGTGCCCCGGGGTCGTCTCCTGCGCCGACATCCTCTCCGCCGCCGCACGCAACCTTGTCAACATGGTCGGTGGACCCCACTACACCCTCCGTTTCGGCCGCAAAGACGGTCTAGTCTCCCGGGCCGATCGTGTGGAGGGCCACTACGCCAGGACCAACATGACCATCTCCGAGATCATCAACCTCTTCTCCTCCATTAATCTCTCCGTCCAGGACCTCGTCGCCCTAAGCGGGGCCCACACTATCGGTTTCTCCCACTGCAACGAGTTCGCCAAACGCCTCTTCAATTTCAGCACGACAGCGGAGACCGACCCCGCCATCAATCGCAACTACGCGGAGGGTCTGAGGAAGCTCTGCGCCAATTACACTACCAACCCCGGGATGTCAGCGTTCAACGACGTCATGACCCCGGGGAAGTTCGACAACTTGTATTTCCAAAACTTGCAAAGGGGTCTAGGGTTACTGGCGACGGACAACGCCCTAGTGACGGATCCGCGGACGAAGCCGTTTGTGGATCTCTACGCCGCCGACCAGGCTAAGTTTTTCGAGGATTTCGGTCAGGCCATACAGAGGGTCAGCTTGATGAAAGTGAAGACAGGGAAGCATGGGGAGGTCCGACGCCGATGCGACGCCTTCAACAACCTTCAACAACCTCAAGACTCGAACAACAAGAACATAAATTCTTCAGCTTAATTCGAGCTCACCTGTTGTCAGCTTGTAATCGATGTAACTTGTATTTTTTTCCTTCCTAAGGTTTAGAAATACGAAAATGTTGTATCTCCCAGATACGTAGCTGCGAATTTTGTAAGCAATTATGTGCAGCTTTTGAAATTACGAACTTACAAATTCATAAACAAAAAAGGAACTGCTTCTAATATAATGTCTGTTTAGTACGGCGAAATCACCGGTTACAAAAGAAACTTGGCAAAGAACAGTTGGGAGCTTGTGCAGGATGAGTTCATCGAACAAATTGTGCCAATTTACATGTGTGATTTGATGACAATGCCGATGCAAAAAGAACAGGCTGATTGATTTAATGGAGCCAAATCATATCCACTTATGCGGTTGTTTAACGTAATTCTGGTCAACTTGTACTTTGCTTCAATGGATGCCAAAACCACTGGAACCAAAAACTGGAAAGAGAGTGCCTGATTGACTTCCTGTAGCATAAGGAGATTCTCTTGAAGTAAAATCAAGATATCGTTGACATTGAACGCTGCAAAGCTAATAGAAGAAGCTATGACACTCACCCTGGTCAGCAAGGTTTTCTTTTGTCAACCTTTAAGCGAAGGTTGAACCATTTTTTCTTCTTAGATCTATCTCTAAACGAAGGTTTCTTATCTCTCACGTGACCATCTTCTTTGACCTCCGTAGGCTGACCCTTATTTCTACTCCTACTTGAACTACGCTTCATTGGAGGAGCAATAGTATACGAGCCATGAATTTTATTCCTCTGCTTGAGAAGCTCGTCAATCTGAGGAGAAACCCAACATGGTGGGGAAAAAGAAAAGGAAATGAAAACAGCAGAAACTGTGTAGTTCAAAATTATCAATATGCTTAAGCATTCAAATGAAGTTTGTTTAAAAAGGTACGAAGACCGTTACCTCTTGCATTTCTTGTGTGTATCTGGAGGTCATCTCCGTGAATTGTGCCAGAACCTGTAAACAGGCCAAGTGAATAGTAAGGTAAAGGTATTTACAATTACAAGGGGTATATGCAGTGCTTATGTCATGTACAGACCTCTTTGTACTCGGTTTCAAATTTCGATAACTCCACTCTTTTTGAAAGTATTTGAGCTTCCACCTCCCTTAAACTTTCCTTTTCTTCTGCAAAAGGTCCACAAGAAAGAACTTCTATCGTGTAGGTTGCACTTTTGAAAAAATTGTCACCTAGAATCAAATTTGCCACGAAACCGAGGTGGTAGTGAGGTTTAGCAGAGTACGGTACAACTAATAAACATAGTAAACTGGACATAGACAAAAGTTACAAACCATAAACAGCAAACACATGGGTGCCTGCTTTCAGTTCGGTTAATTCACATGGCTGAAACCCATCCAGCTTTTTAAAGAATGCAGCATCAGGATCCTTTGCACTAGCCATCTAGAGCCAAAAGATTTATAGAAACCATAATAAGAACAATTAGGATAAAAAACCTGAAACAAAAACTAGAAACATGGAATTCAAAGGTAGAATTAATTATTACGATTTCCAACAGCTCACCGAGTTCGAAGTTGGGTCCAACCGATATACAGGGAAACCAAGAAAATACATCCCAGCAGATGTAACCTTTCCTGTTTTTGCACTGTCCTCCTGCACCATAAGTAAATACAAATGAGTAACTAAGACAAACATGGTAAAACAGGCATATGCAGTGGCCAGAACAATTTATTTATAAGAAGCATCGCCAAAAGATCCCAATCATTATATTGCAGCTGATATGAAACCGTAATTCTTACGCATATATCAGTTAGTAATTGAAAATACTAGCACTGTAGCCCCATTTTCATTCTTCCTTCCATGCCTCCAACCCCAAAGAAAGATCAAATAGGAAAGAAGATGATATTAACATGTGACCCTTGATTTTACATGACTTTGACTGACAGCAAGACCATGTTCTTATAAGATAAAAATCGTCCCACTCTTCAATTTATCCTATATGCCACCCAGCTCTATATTTATAGTTCACAGTCATATGAAGGGGCTTATTGTGGTGCCGGGCTACACTAATGATCCATAACCCAACAAAATTAAAGATGAAAAATCTTGGCACCTGTAGGCAAAGGCTCAATCCACCAGTCTCTTCCTGATCAAAATACAATAGCTGCAAAAAGACAATTTCGTCCACAAAACTTGACAAGTTAGAAGAGCAGAAGATAATCGAATAGTTACTTTCCAGGTAACACGTTTATGAAGAGATCTAAGATTTAACCTTGAACTTGCTTTTGTCAGACGATTGCACTTGGCACACAACTCCAGCTTTTGCTTCCGCTTCCGTTATTGTAACAGAATAGAAGTGAGCACATTGCTTTTCAACCTGTTAAAAGACAGGAAAATGAGTGAATAAATAGAACACTATAATTAAAATAATAAACCAGGCCAAAAAAGGATAACTTACCTTTTTCGTTATAGACTGCCCCAATGGAAGTGGAAGGATAGTGACCATCCCATTTAGCGCCTCCTCCAAGACAGTAGCTGATACGGTGGTCTTTATCGGCACTCCAAGTTTACTGATGTGTAAAACAGTGTTACATCATCCGGAATTTTTCGTAAGTTCAGAGAAGGGAAGAAAATTCTGAAGAACAGAAAGAGCAAAATAAACCAACCAAACCTGAAAAGGGCAGCAAACATGGTATTTACAGCACCCAAACTTGAAAGATCTAGCTCCAAGTCGTGGCTTTCTGTTTCAACAGCCTAGACAACCAACAAAGGAATCATGTTCAGCAAAAAATATTCATGTTAACCAAAATGATAAAATGCATCGACATAATCCAAATTAAATGCATGCATCAACAGAGGGAGCGACTGCAGTCTCGACAGCCCTAAAGTGTGGGACAAATAATTTGCCTCTGATTAAAACAAAGATGACTGAATCATCAATAGTTCACAATAATAAGCACCCCAAAAATATCTCACCTGAAAGCCGGCTGTGTCATACTGACGTCGTTTGTCTGGATCAGACAATATATTATAAGAAAACGTAACCTCCTTGAACATATCAGCTGCTTTAGGGTCATTAGCATTTTTGTCAGGATGGTACCTGAATGATACATTGTAGCATTAGCAACAATTTTTCTCTCTTTTACTCTGTAAGATTTGAACCCATTCAAGCCACCAAACGACCAGATGGAGTCATGGACCAAGGCGCAGCACATTTTCAAAATCCTTTATATTATACAAGATTATCAAGGAAAAACATATAAGGAAGTGCAATCTGATGCCTTAAACTAAACCATTAGATAAAACTGAACATTCAATTTAAAACCTAGGAAACTTCAATCTTTTTACTGTAAATCCAACACCTAAACATCTGCAATTCCATAGTCAGAACCATCTAATATAGAGATAATAATATGTTAGCACGAATCTGTCCCACAAGCCTACAAGAAGATTTCACAACAAAAATCCGAGACTCACATGACTACGCAAAAGAAGTGTTGCAACGCAGCTGCCCACGATGCAGAATAGCATAGCTTATAAGATAGTGATTAGCAAATCTATGCAACTATCAGGAAACCTTTAATTACAACCTAATCCTTCACACACACTCTCTCTCTCTCTCTCTCTCTTCTGCAGATGCTCCACACAAGCGATAGTCAACAAACCGGGAACCACTACTTCCTGCTAATACTAATTCTACAAAATTCTTAACCCTTATTCCTAAACTCATGCCTTCGTCTTTGTTTGCATCTAAGTTGCGTTTGACTTTGGATTATGCAAATTACCAGCATTTATACAATCTAGAATCTGTGCAGCCAATTTCACAACTGATATTCTCAATTACATCAGTTACAGCTCAAATTCAAGGAATTAAATACAAATTAGCTTCAAAAATTACAGAAGCCATAAGCTCGAACTCATCGAAGAAGAAATTAGCAAAGTCCAACAGTGCCTCGGAACTCGAAAGCTGATAAAAAAAAATAAAAGAATAGGGATAAAATGAAAGATGAGCATACTTGAGAGCCAGTTTCCGGTAAGCACTTTTGATTTCCTGGTCGGTGGAGTTCCTACTGACGCCGAGGACCTCATAAGCGTCTCGCCGGAGCTGCTTCTCAGCTTCCTGCTTCTCCGATTTCGATCCGCTGCCCGGCATATTCAAAATTGAGCGCCGATTTCTTCACAAAACCCTAGAAATTGCCTCTCGATTACCTCCGAAACGCCGATTTCACGATTCCGGAGTGAAAATTTCCATCATTTCAAAGAGGTGGAGGAGCCGAATCAGCTGTCGCACAGCACTGGAGGAGCATCAGAAAACCAGGAGGCAGAGAGACTCCATGCACATCCAAGCTGGAGCCTCGGAGGAGAGAGAGTGAGTGAGAGAGAGAGAGAGAGAGAGAGACAAGAGAGATGGAGGGGGAAATTAGGGGCCATATGGTTATTATTGTTATAAAATATGTTAACTCCTGAGAAAATTTGAAAAGGAGGGGATTCCTGACAGTGTACGCCGGGGTGCGTAATACGCATGGTTTACAAGACGCGATCGACGCGTGGGGTGGTGGTATTCAAAATGTTTTTTTATCCTTTCTTTCTAACGTAATCTATTAGGATGCGTTTGTTGCACCAGACTATCTCGGACTGGACTAGCTTCAGAGACTAAGCAGGACTGGCTTAGACTAGACTAACCTGGACTAACTTAGTGAAGCGTTTGTGGCAGTGTCAAAAACAGGATAATTAATCAATTCTAGTATTATATTATTTAATCTCTTTTTATTAATATTTTATTATTAATTATCTCTTTTTTTTTTGTCTGAAAACTTTCCTCTTCGAAAATCAATTCCACAATTTGAGATCAGATCAAAACAACTCCAATTCCACAATTGCAGAGTGTCCCGTCGTCGCAATAGTGTCTCAAAACCAACTCCAATTCTGTAAATCAAAGTCTCTCAGGCTGCTGCCTCTATCTTCTTCGTCGGTCCCAGCGTCCTAACATCTCAGGCGGCGACCCCAAGCCGCTTCGCTGTCGTGGACGCCGGCGTTCTTGGCTTTCCAGATTCCTCCATCGCAATCATGTTCCTCACCCACTACTGGGTTCACAAAGATCTTGTGATTTGGGTTTCAACGAAACCATCTGCGGTGATATGTGCCTATGACAGTCAGAGGCAACATAGGTTATGGGTCTTGTCGGATGAGGAATAGGTGGAAGATTGGCAGAGAATGAAGACAAAAGAGGGGGCTATGGGACTTAGACGAGGAGAAGACGACAAAGAAGGAGACGATCTTAGCAGTCCGGCCGAAATTGGGGATCTTCGTTAAGAACACCTAGCGAGGTATATAATCCGAGCGAGTCCGACCCAAGCTCATTAAACCTATTCCTTGTCCATACCAAACGAGGGACTACACTAGCAATTAGTCTAGTCCAGTCCAGTCCCCCCTAATCCGGTCAAACAAACACACCCTTAGAGTAAATTGTAGCAATGATCCCTCAATTTTAATCAAATTTGAGCAATGGTTCCTCAACTAAAAATTCATTACCAATGGTCCATCAACTCATCAAAATGTGTAACTATGTTCTTTTCGTTAACTTCGTCATAATCTTATCAAAATGAGTTATGTTGAAATGACCATTGCTACAATTGGGGTCCCTCAACTCATCAAAACGTGTAGCTATGGTTATTTTCGTCAAATTCGTCAGAATTTTGTCAAGATGAGTTATGTTGGAATGACTATTGCTACAATTAGGTTAAAGTTGATGGATCATTGCTCCAATTGGATTAAAGTTGAGGGATCAGTTCTCTAGTTGGATTAAAGTTGAGGGACTAATGGTAATGAATTTTTAGATGAGGGACCATTGCTCCAATTGAGTTAAAGTTAAGGGACTATTGCTACAATTTACTCAATCTACTAAATAAATCACAATTAAGTTCGAATCTACGTTAATTAAATTTGAGATTTACTCCAATTAAGTGGGAAAAGGAGTTTCATGCAACAAAATTTTATTTTGGTGATGTTTTAAGTAAATAATACATTGTCGTGTAAAAAAGTTAAAACACGTATTAGTATTTGATTGACTTGAACATCGCAATAATAAAATTCATTTTTTAGAGAAATTTGTTTGTCTTATTAAAGGAAGACAATCATCTGTAAACAAAAGGCTAATTAGTATTCATATAAATCATTAATGTACAATCTCATCATTTATTCGTGTAATAGTAATTTTTTATTTAAATACAAACAATAATAGGAGACGAAGATTTTAGCTTAGAACCTCGCGGACAAGCATGAAGGCCGATGCCATATGTTGAAAGATGATGAAATATGAGTTCTTTGGGTCTGGTGAAGTCTTCTGCTGGTTTGGCTGTTGCTCAAAGATTGGGCGTTTGGCGATCTGAAATGGTGATATTCAGAGATATGTTGGTTTGTGTCTTTCGTGATTTGATTGAAGTGAAGATTTGGGGTTTTTTGGTTAGAATCTTGATGTGTTGATTTGGGGTTTGTTTTTCCTTAGAGTATCATTCTCTAGGATATTATTTCTAAATCTTTCCTTGGAGTGTCATTCTCTGGGATTTGAGAATATGTTGGGAGTTAAAGTTTGTGAGTTTAAAGAAGAAAGTGTCATTCTTTCTGTGAATCTTGGAGTGTCATTCTCCTAAATAGAAGTATGAGGTCTGTGATGCGATCTGGAGTGTCAGTCTCCTTATTTGGGTGTTTTCTGTGAATCTTGGAGAGAATCGTATTTTTTATTGGAGTCTCAGTCTCCTTATTTGGGTGTTTTTCTGTGAATCTTGGAGAGAATTGTATTTGTTCTTGGAGTGTCAGTCTCCTTGTTTGGTATCTTTACTGCGATTTGTGATTGCTTGAGTATATTTCAATAGCGTCTTCCTTATTCAAGATTGAGAATTTGTTGGGTATGTTGACTATAAAACTCAAAGATGACAATTTCGCCATATGGGCGTTTCAGTTTCAATCGGTTCTTAAAGGGTACAAACTATTTGGTCATTTTGATGGAACAATTGGGTGTCCATCAAGGTATGCAGTGAGTTCAGAAACTGCTATTACCAAGAAGATTACTACAGAATTTCTGGAATGGGAGTTTACTGATTTGGCTCCTATCAATTTGTTGCTTGCCACATTAACTGATGAGGCGATGGAATATGTCCTGGGTGTAGGACTACTTCTGAAGCATGGTCAAATCTTGCTTCTGAAGCATGGTGGAATATGTCTTGTGGTCGTTATACTGAGGATCAGGTTGCAGATGTATTCACAAAAGGGTTGCACAGTCCAATATTTGTAAAGCACTGCAGACATCTTGCTCTTGCTGTTTCAGATCAGTTTCAGGTGCCTGGATGATTCAAAGTGGTTGAGTTTGTTAATATAGTTAGAAGGGTATCATTGTAATTGTGATATATGGCTATATAAGATATTGTATAGCTATCATTTCTTTAAGTTCAGTTGTATGCATTTTCTCTAATCAATCAATACAATCTCTCTTGTTTCTCTTCATCATCTTTCTCTTCCTCTGTACCAATTTTTCATCTTTTACAATGTAGTTAACACTATTCAGCAGTGCATACTTTACATAGTAAACTCACACTCACAAAAATTTACGCCATTTTAAGAGTGAGAAACTGCGCACCGGGGTGCATGGGAGACACACCTCCTATTTGTTTGAAAAAATGGCTCAAAGGGAGGTGGGTTGCATCATTGCCTCATTGGCCATAATCAAAGCTAAAAAGCCTAGTAAGGCTATTCAAATCGCAATCAGTGCGGTGGGATTGAATTAGAAACTTGACCACAAACTTTTACTGATTATTAATTATTATAAATCAAAAGTTATCGTTTACAGTTAATAAAATATTTATTTATTTATTCTTCTTCCTTCTGGGGAAATTATCATTACTATGATTTAGGAACCCTTCATATAAAAGCATATGAAATAATGGGTGTGACATATCATCATATGGTCCGCTTGCTTCATCATGGAAAATAATCATAGATAAATTTATCATCACCCTTTTTGTCGAATAAAATGTTTCATTTATTTATTTTATTATTTATTTTTGGAATTATACATTCTTGGATTGTTGAGACTTAATTTTGTTGTTTAGGGCAAAGTATGGGAGTGGGGGCAACAATAAAAGGTTGTTTGGGTGCCAAGAAAAGGTTTGATGAAGGTGGCTTCAGGCAAGAGTGGAAGTACATTGAGACCAAGGTGGTTCTAGGACTATCTAGTGTTCAAGGAAATACCTTCATGAATAAATTGAAATTTGTTTGTGCGTTTTCCGCGATGTTTCTATCTAAAAAACTATAATCTTGAACGTTGGAACCCCCAACATTCAAATCATGAATCCACCACTTGCTGCAGACTTGTGTTATATATGGCTCATGCAGTGCATGGTAAGAAAATCATTCATTTCTATTACACCTCAATTCCATATAGAAACAATGTTGAGTTATGTTATGGAAGTTTGCTGTCATGACACTGAGTAAAAGGTGAAGTAATAAGAACCAACACCAGCCAGCTTCATGATGGATGTGTATATCTAACAATACATACAGTTTGTTGGACTTCATATATAAAGATAAATGTTCTTAATTATTTAAGCTATAAATTGCGGCATTTCTTATTTTATACACAAGTTAACCTTTTTTTTTATTATTTATTTGATTGGGTAATTTAGTTACAATTATGTATCAGGTTTGCTTTGTCGAGGTTGGTGAATCACCAAGCGTAACTTACTGTGCAACAAAGAAAAAGACAAGCAGAAGAATATGAGTTGAAAGAAACATACATTGTGTTCTCAAATTTGGTTTGGTTTTGTATAATATTCCTTTGTTCAAAATTTTTAATGAGATTTGGCAATTGGCAATTTGGCATGAAGGTTTCTTTCTTGTAAGAAATTAGACAGTCAAGAGGGCGACCCTTTGCCTATTCGTGCGAGACAGATAAAATGAGAGATGTAATGTAACACCTTCTCATCCTTAGCTACATCACATCCATTCTTTCGACGGCTCGGAAAAATGTGTCCTATGAAACAAAGCGTTTACCCATACATTTTAGGTCATCTTTTTGATTCTTTGTTTCCTTATTCAGAAGATAAAAAAATAAAATAAATTGATAAGGACAGACTTTTTAAGTTTCTCATACATGTTTGATACTAACCTTTGTCCGCTTGATTTATTCAATTTCGTGACAAAAAATCAAGAGGGATATGTGAGAACCTGAAAATAATGTGAAAATTATATTTCCGAAATAAAAACTCACGAGACTACTTAGAGTTTAACCTAATTGTAGTTAGTTTAAGTTGGCCAGGCCCATAGTGTAAAAAAAAGTTGTCCGGCCCAAATCAATTATAATGCCAATTTATAGATTTGAGGCTCATTGGGATTTCATTCCAAGTTGAGTCTTGACTTTTCATCCTTCTCCCATCCTTCAAGTAATTTTCAACTTGGTTTAAGTAATTAGGTTGTTTGCTATAAATGTCACACATAGTACTATAGTTGTAAGGGTTTTTGTGGCAAATGGTTATTGAAATTGATCCATTTCATTATTTTGGTCCTTTAATTTGAAAATCAGTTAATGTTGTCTATGAAGGTAACTATCACAGATCAATTTAGTCCTAACTATTTAATTATGTCAAGTTTTCTGTTAGTTTGCTATCGTGCAACACATGGAGCCTACAAAACCAATAATTTAGGTCCATGTGGACAATGCCCCAGGAAAAATCAATTACTTGGAATTTAAATAACAGTTAGAAACCAAAGTAAATAATTTAAAAAGTAAATAAACATAAATCAAGAACTCAATTTAAAAAGTAAATAAACATAAATCAAGAACTCAGTCGATGTTCAATCGTTCAATCGTACATGCTTAAAATATAAAATTGCATTTCATAATATACATAGTAAGAAGAAAAGTAAAAGGAAAAGGATTCTCACCTCACGTGGATGTTTTTATATGCAATGTGCATGGACGTCTACTAACCGTAGTTTCTAATTGTACGTAACTGAAAATTATATACATAATTGCAATACTTAAGATTAATAAGGCAAATAAGTCAATTTATAGATAATTAATTTGTTGCTTTAAATAATAGTGTAAGCATATCTGCAATTAAAAATCA
The DNA here is from genome assembly GCA_024362995.1 of Heteromeles arbutifolia. NCBI lineage: Eukaryota > Viridiplantae > Streptophyta > Magnoliopsida > Rosales > Rosaceae > Heteromeles > Heteromeles arbutifolia. Next base: position 32,459,532 of record JANCRC010000006.1, read on the forward strand.
ATTAGGTGAGGAGGCTTATTAGACCGATCGACTACCACTACCAGTTTTAAATTTTATTAATTAATAGAATAAGAAATTAAGAATGCATGGGATTTGGTTTTTATTAGTTTACGACTTATATGATATGATGAAATGGACAGATTCATCGTAATCTTGGATCCAACTCCATCTATATATATGAGAACCTTTTTACGTCCCAGAAACACAGCTTGTTACATCGGTACATTAAATGTCATGATACAATTTGTTAGAAATTTATTTTTCAAATTTTCAATTAATTAATTATAACACTTAGTATGTCGAACCGTGTGTAGAAAATCTCTTATATGTATATATGTTAACAATGACAAAATGTGATAGCCAGTCTGATAGAAAATCCATCGAATCAAAGCCTTTTATTTGCCACTAGAAAAGACCTCAACATTGTTGGAGTGAGAAGAATAATTCAAACAAGTTGTTTATATTAATAAAAAGATTATTCAAACAAACACTTATGTTAAGAAATAGTTAATACACAAGTGCTTTTAATTACTTAGACGACTGATAAGTGTTCTTTGTTATTTTAACATCCCATGATATGATACTCTTCTAGAGTATTGATGCTTTTACTGGAATGGATCAAAACCAATGGATTTGGGAAGAAAATTACAATTGTCATACGTTGGCCTGGCTCGTCTAGAAATTTTTGGGTATACGTAAGAACATGTCTTTTTCCAAAAAAAAAAGAAAAGAAAAAAAAGAACATGTCTAATCGTAAAAGCAAGGATCATGGGCTAAAGATAAAATCTCTAGTCTAAACTGACATCATTGATGAAATTTTATCTTTTAAAATTTTTATTGTTCTAATGGTGAAAGAGACTAGGGGTTAAAAAGTGGTAAGTGCTCATTTTTATTGGCTACTGGTATATATTGTCCTAAACTGCCATCTTATGTAGTCACGAACAAGAACTAGAGCTAATATGGCCTCATAAAGGAGAGATTTTCCAGTGTGACCGGTACACGGGATAGTACACCACGTGTCACTAAACAAATGGTGGGATATGTGTGCTAAAAAGTTAATAACTTAGAAAATCAAATTTTTCACCATTTCTATTAAAACACGTGGTGTACCATTTGTGTTCCTGTCACAACTAAAAATTTCTCCTCATAAGGAGCCTTGGGTCTCAACTAGCCTATGTTGATTGGGTGCGTTAGAAAGCATTTTTTTGCAACTTGGGGCTAAATCTTCTCCTAGCCTGGGGTAAGGGCCATGCCTTAGATGTGCTCTAACAGGCAAATAGACTACCATACGGTGTTATTAACTCACATGTTGTAATATTGCGGGTAATGTTAAGGAGACCATATTTTCTAAATCAAATTTGCAAACCAAATGATGGTGTTATTAACTCACATGTTGTAATATTGCGGGTAATGTTAAGGAGACCATATTTTCTAAATCAAATTTGCAAACCAAATAATGTGAATGTAGATGATTGGATTATTAACTAAGTATTGATTAACGTGTTTGTGTTTTTATTGGTGACACATCATTTAGTTTACAAATTTAGTTTAAAAATTTAATCTTTCTAGCTTATCCTAATATCGCAGACCACAAAATTAATATTTTAGGAATCATTTGTCAAATACACGTTTTGTAACATGATAGAATTGCAAAACACCAGAGTCACACCGAAAATTTTGTTGTTAAGCTATTATGTAATTTTCACTTCGAGATTTTATTTCATTGTCATGATTATTTGTTTGTTTTGCGGTTATTATTAATGGAGAGGGTAACTTCTAAGTTTTATAATTGAAAAAGAAAAATAATTTTTTTTTAAAGAACTAACAACTAGTTCATCGCACTTTTTTTTTTTTTTTTTGAACAAAGTTCATCGCACTTGAAATGAAGGAAAAAGAATTCTTGTAATTATGGTTGACTCCTCAAGTCATATACGTATAATATTGCTGAGTTGGAAACCAAAGTCATCAATCGTCGATGTTGCACTTGATTTTTACGAAAATTAGATCTGTTTAAAGGATGCTAATCTACAAAAAGTAATAAAATAAAATAAAAGATAAATCAACACACACAACGAGTAGATTATGGAATTTTCTCCATACCGACATGTCAAACTTAAAAAGGTAAGAAAATTCCCTTAACATTAGAACTTTAGAACAGAAAGTTTAATATCCAGTCGTCCACACAAAAAATGCTAATACAATGCAAAACAATTGTCAGCAAATTAAGGACCTGAAAATCCTGCATGGCTTCATTTGCAGCTACTAAATATATTTACGTTTAAACTTATAAAAAACTATATATAATAATGCAATTCATACATTTTTGTTTCACTTTGGAAGATGAAAAATAAAAATCTCAAACTACTGGAGAACAAATGGCAGCTTTTGTACTGAAGAAGAGGAGCCATGCTAAGCCTCACTCCTAGAAGATCTCCGAATTTTGGGCGGCACACCGAGCCCTAACTGAAGATCCAACGGTTTACAGCTCTGATGAGTTGAAGCAGATAAAGGAGAAGGCTTGAAGACGATAGGCCTGCTTTCTCCCGACCTGTCCGTTTGCGTTAACGTAAACTTATTAGGGTTTATAACATGATCTTCTTCTCCCGTTTGGGAAGAAGGAAACTGCTGCTGAGGTGGCACTGAATACCAATTGGAAACCTGAGAGTGGGACCCGCTCGAGGACCCATAACTTTGATCGAACGAGTTGAAGCTGATCTGGGATTCTTCGTGGGGGGTGAATGGATGGTCAGGATTGAGATACGATGAGGGGTCGTAGAACCACGATGGAGCCACCGTAGAACCATGGTGGTGGAAAGTTTGGAAGGGCTGGAGGTAATAGTTGATGCTGGCTTTTCTGGCTTGAAGCTGGAGCCTTTTTTTCTTCATTCTCTCCTTTTTGTGTGCATTTTGATGCCCACCCAGTGCTTGCGAATTTGCAAACTCCTTGAAGCAATATTGGCACTCGAATTTCTTGTCATCTGGTTCACTAGTCGAGCTCTTCTCATTCTCTCTGTATCGTTCCAATTTTATCGGATGCGAGACACAGTTTGATGAATTTACACTTTCATCCCCACCACCTTCTGCTGCTGACCGTCCTCCTTTCAGGGAGGTTTCTTCATTCCTACGTGGATTCAGCTCAAACCCGAAAAGCCTGAGCTTCTTCTCGGCATAAGCTCCTACGGTATTGGTTTCCGATTGCATTTCTAATTTTGCAATGTGGGGGAGGAAAAACTATAGGAAGATATTTTGAATGGTTGATTTGTAGGGAGTAGTTGTTTGGCTTGTGCTCCTTTTATAGTAAACTCTATGGGTTTCCAACGATTTATTGCATCTCAATTTATATTGGTTTTTTCTAATGTTCCTGATGGGATTAAGAAATGTACACCAAGTGCCAATAAAAAAGACAGAGAAAAGGAAAAGTCAGATCGGAGAAGCCGTCTCATGCATATATCAGTTTTTTAAACCCTTTCATATTAAGTTAGATGTAGAACAGTAGAAGTAGATACACACTTGGAAAAGTTCCAGACGGTACGTTTTCATTGTTAAGCAAGAAAGAAGTCTATTTACTTACTTATTTGAGCGATATTTTAATTTATGGACGTTTTCATTGTTAATTATGAATAATTATTTTATTCATCTATTTATACGAGCGCTATTTTAATTGAATTATTATATTATGAGGAGAGCGATTCAAGAATTTGGATGCATAAGAAGAATAAACTGTATTAACCAAATTAATTAGGTCTAGATTTTCATTCATCAAACTAGGAAATGTGATATAATTTCACACTTTAGAATATATAAAAATACCATTATATACCACCACTTGAGGCATTTTAAAAACATTTATTCGATGATTAAAGTTACTATGAACATAATTAACTGCATCCAATTAACAAAAGTCAAAGAAAGATGGGAATTTTCAAAAGAAACAGGGGATTAATTTTGCAACAACCAGCAAAATCTTTTTCACTGTACTTAAATGAATATCTTAGATTATGTTATAACGACTCAATGAGTCATGAGTGGTTTCGTGTATTGTCATCTACCCAAGAACCCTAATCATAATATTTAAAAAAAAAAAAAAAAAAGCGCATTAGAATATATAGTTTATTTTACAGGTGTTGGTGCCCAGTCCCATCCACTCCGGGACACCAATTATGTAATTAGAAATTTTTTAACGAAACTCTCAAAGTGGGATGCTTTATGCTGTCATGAACTTTCTGACACATCACAATTTAATGGTAATTTTGGTGCTCCTACTCTAAAATATTGTGCTAAAAACATGAGGTGATAGAAAATTCATGAAGAGTCCTACTTTTGAGAGAATCTCCTTAGCATTTTTCATGTAATTAATATACAATTTTGAGATTTGTAGCTTTGTAGATTTGTGATTAATCAGCACTAAAATGAAACTTCTTGGTAATTAGAATGATTAATTATACTAAACCAACAAAACACAATTAAAATATGTGTATTAATTTTGACCATGTTTCTAAAAAATATGTACTTAATAGGAACATAGCAAGGCAGATTAGTTGCTAAACAAAGGAATATTTAAGAAGTGGGCAATGAGGTCGGCATATATACTAGTTAGGGTCTTGGATGAGATCTGGGCATATCTTCTTAGAGCAGGCAAAACCCTAATTTTTTATATTATTACCCAAAAAACATATGTTTTCAGGTGAATCAAGTCATCATCATCTAAACATTATTTTTAAAGAAAACTAATGAAAATAGTTTGAAAACTTAGAGTTTTAACAATAAGAATAAAATAAAGGGTAAAGTGAATAGTACTAGGTTTAACTTTTTAGTGTAAAAATGTGGTTTTTCATTAAAGTAAACAGTACCGTGGACTTTTCGTTAAAACTCCTTTATTTTTATGAAATAAGAGGCATTTGGGATGGACAGGTGTTCTGATTGGACCCCGCATTTTGTAGCTTTGGGTTACAGATTTTATAAACTTCTTAGATTGTGTTGTTATTCCGTTGTCTTTTCTTAAGATCTTGTTCATGGTGGACTTCTTCCACCAATAGAGATTTCTCTCATGCTCATCTAATTCCCACTCCTTCTCTTTCTTTCTTCTCTCTCTCTCTCTCTCTCTCTCTAAATTTCTAATCCTTTTTCCTGCTTTTGGGAGAAGAATTCCAATTCCAACCAGGCATGCTGTCATCAAGCCATTTTCAACAGCATGTGGAATAAAAATGAGGCCATTTAGAAATGGTGGGTTGGTTTTGATTGATTGATTTCATATTTTTCCTTTTGGTTTATCCATAATTGGTTTCACATTTCATAACTTGATCCCCTAAGACACCCTCCAAAAAGAAACCCTACTTCCTTCCACCAATCTTGCTTTGCTTCCACTTCTGGACTAATCTCCATACTAATATTCTCTCTTATTTTATTAATGTACAAAGAAAACCAAAATTGACTGAGGGCAAGTAGTTCATCATGAGTAATAATATATGGATTACCTGTTTAATTAAAGATCAGAACTACCAAAGTTTGATGAGAGAGTGACAGTTTTATACATGTAGTCTTTGTATATGATATCACAAAGTTATGACTTATGAAACATCTGATCAGATGCATGCATTATACATATGCTAGCTAGTTAATTATATGTAGCTAATCAGATCAGATGTTTACCGTTTTAGGATAACAACTTCTATCGACTTGGGATATCATGTTGACAACAATACAATATTTAAAGTTGTTACTATATGAAAAAGTTTAAATAAATGGTAGTGTATAATTGGTTTATAATGCTACCAAATTGGTGTTCCGATTGCATGAAACTTCTTTTTATCTTCTTGACTCTTTTAATACGGGATATTTTGCCTTGTCAACGTGTGCATACATACGATGACACGCAAAATTTTCTATTGTTGGTACAACTGAATTTGAATCCAAAAAACCTATATACACACTGTGATACGCAAGTTTTCTATTGTTGGTACAACTTAATTTGAATCCAAAAAGCCTCCGGAATACAAACGAAGTTGCGTGGCTACCTGCTGCTTAAACAAATTAACCAATGCATTAGAGATTTAGTGCCTTTTGGTTAGAAATTTGTCACCCATAATTTTTATAAATTATTTATTCAACTATTACTTGGACATTGTTAATGGGAAGCAACAAGGCTGAGTTCAAACTGATGCCTCCCCAGTCATTTCAAGGAAAGAGGGTGGGGGAAAACTTATCTTCATATAAGTGGAGCCACTGCACATGCCTTTATCAATTTAAACTATTCATTTGTATTCGAGTTAAATTTGAATTAGGGTTTACTTGAAGAAAATCCAGTACTGAGAGTGACAGAAGAAACTTCATATGTATGATTTTTTTACATTTCTTTATTGAATTTGTTTTTTAAAATATGCTTTTAGAGCGGTATAACGTTGACTTCTTGCCATTTTTCAGCTGCAGAGTGCAGATTATCCAAATCCAAATATTGATCTGAAAGAATATGTTTATGCACATAGCTTGGTAGAGCTGAAGTCTACATGTATATACACGCATGTATATATATATATATATATATATATATAGCCTTCGTGCATGCGCTTCTGCGTGTAGAAGGCATTTTTTGAATCACGGTGTGCTACACGCGACTTACATGTTTTAAATGTATTTATATGCGTAAATTGACAAAAGCAAAGTCAAATATTTAAAATGAATCATTTTAGATCATGCTAGAAGTAACCTCTCATAAACCAATTAAAGCAGCTGAATTCACATAATAAAATCGGTCTATATAGAATTTACATTAAGAATAGAGAAAATAATATTTAATAAACAATAATTGAATCACATTATTGCTAGTCATTGTGCGGCCAAGCTCACCTCCTCCCCTTTAGTGTAGATAATATCGTTTGTTTTAAAAAAAACAATCATTTGACAATTAATTTAATCACATTATTATTCGCGTGCGAAAGACCTTTTTTATAACCGGTATTACACGCTTCTTATGATGTTTTGAACGTGTTTAAAAATAGAAAAAATAATATTTAATAAACAACTGATCGGATCATATTATTGCTAGCTCATTGTGAGGTTAAGCCCACCTCATCCTCTTAGTGTAGATAATATCGCTTGTTATAAAATAAAAAAACAATTATTTGACAACTTATTTAATCACATTATTATCTGCGTGTGAAAGACCTTTTTTATAACCGGCATGGGATGCCTTTGAATTTTTTTGTCTTGGGAGCATTTTTGTCCAAATATTTGTGTTGAAGCTTGGTGACTGACACACCCCGACCGAGATCAAGGCGTGCTGGCCGTCACGTGAGCGTGACGTAACCATAAGCACAGTGCAGAAGCAAGATTAATAAGGGAAATACGAACAAATTAAAACCGAGCAGCTAGCAATCCTAGTTAAGATAGCATGCTAGAGCGAGAATAAGTGTGAAATACACAACCAGAGCTTAACTAGCCTAAGTGCAGTCAAGTATACAAGGTACTAATTAAACAACACCCGTAAGTGGTCCTACATAAAGGATGTCTGTCAGAACCTCCGTTGTATATTCGTAAGCCACCAACAAACGCTACCTAATACCTGGAGGGGCACAAAACAAATACGTGAGTGGTCAAAAACAAAGGTTTTCTAAAATCATACGATATCAAAAGCGCTATCCCATCGCTAGAAAACCTATATAATTCCCAGAAAATAGGATACATATATATGTATATAAATATAATTCAAAACCATGCTCAATGTATCCAAAACCATATAAATATATGTATGCCATGCTTGTGCTATGCCCAATGCCTCATAATATCACAAATGTAAGTCAGGTGATGCAATTCGATATAACTCATATACTAGCCGAAGTCACCTGACGTGATCTATACGGCGAAATCTAGAGCTCATTTCAATCATATCTCAATCTCATATCTCATTACATAATTCATCATGTATATACGTCACATATCTCTTCATATCTCATCCTGTATATACATATATGCACACGAGTCAGAACCACCTCACGTGGTCTGACCGACAAGACTGAGTATAAATAATAGTACGCTCTAGTACTACGATCACGTGAAGACTGTGCGAATAATCGCGGGTCACCTACGAGTCGAACCCACCGAAACTGGTCTATACGACATGATTGTGCACCTAACTTGGATCCAAGATGAGCGTGTGGTGCGGGAGGTGAACATCACATGAAGGACTATGCCCCTAACTCTGGGCGGGAGCACTAATACCGGGGTGCAGATTAATGAGCTCAATATGCATCACATCATCACCATTCATCTCATAACTATTACCAGCATGATATACCCACCTGTAGCTTACTTGGGCCACTGCAGCACCATGCAACAATATGCATAATTATGATAATGCATATACTAATATATAATACGAGCATGACATGGCATTTCAAATCACATTTCCTTTAAAACACGTTTTCTGGGAAAAACGTCAAGTATATATATATACTGAAAACAAAAGCCCACTCACTGGTACGTAGCTGGGTCATAACCCCCGTGCCTAGCCTGGTTACGCTCGTCCTCCAAATAAGTCTCACCTATATGAGAAACCACTATATAGGCGTTAATTTAAAGCACATAAACAAAACTAGGTAATAACTTCTCATACAATGCTCAAATTGGGTATTTGAATATACCACCGTGATCTACACAACCTCACGAACATCTCTATATTTTTAGAAAAATTTTCCGACCACCCACGGGCCGGCCAAGGCACAGCCCTACGCGCCTCCACGCACGGTCACATGACAGGCACACTGACGGTGTCAGTTAACGCCTTCAGGAATATTCTGTTAAAACCCAACGGTAACCGTTAAAAATGACTGACGGCGTTGGAATATTTCGTCAAACTTGACGGAATATTCCGTCGTCTCTTACCTCTGAACTCCGACGACCATTACCGTCGCCGGAAACTGGGGATTTCGTATTTTCGTCCTAACTTCTTCGTTTTTAACCCAAATTGCACGAAATTTACACCAATGGAAAGCTGGAGATGAGTAAAACAACGTTATACCTGCTTTAGGACCCAAAACTCACGGGATCTCGTCGTGAAATTTTGAGGAAAACCGGCCAAGCTTGAACTCACGATCCCAACGTCTAAAACCCTCAAACGAACTACTCTGAGCTTTGTAAGGACCTTCTTAAGCTCCCTGTGAACTTGAAATTTCCAAAAACACAAGATTTAATGTTTGCATGAACAATACCCCAAATCGGGGTTAAGGTTTTCACGTGATTTCGAAGGTTTCCTTACCTGAAAATGGTACCAATCGATTCGTCTGAGCTTCACGAACACAAAGGTATGCTTAAATTCCTCGATCTGTCACATTTGCAAGGGTTTTGGGTCTCGTCCGTACAAGAGAGAAGAGAGAGAAGTGATTTCGAGAGAGAGAACACGGGAAAGAAGAGAGATAGAAGGAGTTGGAGTGTGTGTGTGGTCCAAATTGAGTCACCAATCAAAACCAATAATTCTCTAACTTCTAATTGGGTCCAACTAATTAGGATCTACAATTAATTGGCCCCTAACAAAGTTTAAACCACACAACCAAATTTAACGTCCAAGGGCAATTTTGACAATTCACATTTTCGAGAACGATAATTCGGGACGGGTTGTCACAGTGACACCAACGTGATTTACACGTTTTAAATGTAAGAAGTAGCCTTTCATCAAAAGCAGCTGAATTCACATAATAAAATCAGTCTCTATAGAATTTACATTAAGAATAGAGAAAATAATATTTAATAAACAATTGATTGAATCACATTATTGCTAGCCATTATGAGGCCAAGCTCACCCCCTCCCCCTTAGTGTAGATAATATTGTTTGTTTAAAAAAAAATCATTTGACAATTAATTCAATCACATTATTATCCGCGTGCGAAATACCTTTTTTATAACCAATATTACAAGCTTCTTACGATGTTTTGAACGTGTTTAAAAATAGAGAAAATAATATTTAATAAACAACTGATCGAATCACATTATTACTAGCACATTGTAAGGCTAAGCCCACCCCTCCCCTTAGTGCAGATAATACAGTTTGTTACATAAAAAAAATACAATCATTTGACAACTTATGTAATCACATTATTATCCGCGTGTAAAAGACATTTTTTATATCACGTGGGCACTATCAACTTTGTTATTTGTTTATTATTTTCTCTCATCCCTTTCATTTTTTTATTCTTTACACATGAGACAAAAATTTTGGTGTCACCCAATTTGACAAAAAAAAATTGGACCAAACTGCCGCCCAGCCAAAAAAATGCAAAGCCTACCCAAAATCATATTTCAAATTATGCAAGGGTAAATTGGTAAGAAAATCTGATCTCCACTATGCTACACTGTTCATCAGCCTTCTGGCTTTCTTATATAGATAGATAAGATATGCAATCACTGTTTTACTATTAGACGTTCAACTTCCAGGTGCTTGGTATGTATATATATGATTAGGATAGAAAACCGTTTCTAAGTTCTAACAACGTATGCCATTTAAAGTTTAAAGTGCACAGGATCATAGAAGCGCTTTCTAGGAAAGTCGTCTTAAAGTTTTTTTTGAAGAAGCACTTGAATTTTAATAAAAATTTCAACATAGTTAGTATGGTACTCTATAATAAAACCAACTTTATGAGCGCAAGTATTTACAATATAAGTAGTTCCCTTTTTTTGTCAGTATAACATAAGTAGTCCCTAACAAACTCTTACAAGGTGGTGTATTATCATATGTATTATGTAACGGAGTCAAGGAAAATGTAATCCCAAAATAAAAGTAAATTTTTTTTTTTTTTTTTTTTTTTGAGTACATCCATATTTTTAGGGGGAGTTTGGTTAAGCCACACAATGGGCAACCTAATTTGGTATCAAATTCGTCATCCACGAGATTCGAATCTAAGACCTCTCATTTTCAAGTGAAGAGTAATATCATCAGACTGTAGTACTTAAACATGTTGTTTTACTGTATTTCGCAATTTTAATAGGCTTTTTATTCAAAATGATTCCTGAGATTTACATCATCCATAACTTTGGTCCCTGAGATTTAAAATCAATAGAATTAGTCCCTGAGATTGTCCACCATCCATGATTTTGGTCCTTCCGTTGAAGCTTTTGGCCGGAAGTTTAGGCAATTTTCAAAGCTTTGTAACTCAATCATTTTTTAATCAAATTCGACCCATTATATATCAAAATGAAGATAGGAAAGTGTAGAATAAGATTATATCTATTTGGAAACCCAATGGTTACCCGAGATGGTCAGAAAATAGTCTCAAAGTTGACTGGTCTGAGGGAAAACTGGGTAAACTTTAAACGTTCATAACTTCTTTAATACTCAACGAAATCAAGTGATTCAATAACAAAAATCATACTTCTCAACGATAAGAAGAAAATGGTAACTTTTTCAGTGCCTAAATCGCCGTGGTTTGGCAGAAAAATGGCTCGAAAGTTGCTGACTCGTTTTTCAACAGCCACTTTCGAGCTGTTTTCTGACCAAACTACGGCGATTTAGCTGTTGAAAAATGTACCATTCTCTTCTTCTCACCGAGAAGTATGATTTTTTTTTTTGAATCACTTGAGTTCGATGAGTATTGAAGAAGTTATGAACATTTAAAGTTTACCCAGTTTTCGGAGAGTTTCCAGCAAGTTTTCCAGTTTTTCCTCGGACCAGTCAACTTTGAGGCTATTTTCTGACCATCTCCGGCAATCATTGGGCTTTCAAATAGATATAATCTTATTCTACACTTTCCTATCTTCATTTTGAAATATTATGTGTCGAATTTGGTTAAGAAATGATTGAGTTACGAAGCTCTAAAAATTGCCTAAACTTCCGGCCAAAAGCTTCAGCAGAAGGACCAAAATCATGGATGGTGAACAATCTCATGGACTACTTCTATTGATTTTAAATCTCAGGAACCAAACTTATGTATGATGTAAATCTTAAGAATCATTTTGAATAAAAAACCATTTTAATATCCGCCTATGAACCAAGTGACCAAGTGGTCTTACTCTCACACACAAGGTGGCCCATGTATGTGGTCCCATCCACCCACGACTATTCCCACCCGATTCACAGCATCTCCAAAGGCCTAGGACGACTATTCCCACCCGATTCACAGCATCTCCAAAGGCCTAGGCAATGCCTAGGCAATTCCATTTTGCTGCACCACGTACACAAAACTACCATACGAGGAACTAGGCAAAATAGCCTAATGGAGTTTCAATTATGAGATCAAATCTTCTGCATCCAAAATGGGTGTAGCTTTTCTGTGGTCCCAATAAGTGTCTGACACGTACTCAATATCTTAACTTTTCTTGATTTTGTTGTCATGAATTTAATAGATGTCAAATATTTATTGGGACCACATAAATGCCACATCCATTTTGGGTGCAGAAGATTTGATCTCTTCAATTATTGCCTTGTTGAAAGGGCTCAGACAAATCGGGACCCACCATTATTTTAATCAAAACCAAATGCTTCATGCTCCGAAGTACTTGAAATTGAATTATATAATTTTTTTTTTTATAAAACGATAAATTTTGTTAAATTAAATTAGTCACTAATAAAATTCAATTTCACATCGTCATACAAGGGCTAACACATTTCCACCACTGTAGTACCATTATTTTAATCAAAGCCAAATACTTCACGGTCCTTAGAACTTGAAATTGAATTATATAATTTTTATTTATTTTTGTTAAACGATGAATTTTGTTAGATTAAATATTAAATTAAACACCACAGGATTTAAACACACGTTGTCATGCAAGAACTTAACACTTTTCCACCACTGTAGTAAATGATCACTTGCAAATTATATAATTATTGAAATAAGCAAACTATAAACAAATACTAAAATAATTAAAAGCCTTACTTATTTGTCTTACCATTTGGAGGGACAAGTTTTTGAACAAGGGATAAATCATTCTACATCTCAAAAAATTTCCGGTACCATCAATTACTATAAACCAACAACGATCTCTAATTTAAAAAATGTGACAACTGGTTGAAGGGCAAATATGACACCCCGACTGGAGCAAGTACACGCTGATCATTTCATATAAAAAGAGCTTTCTAATATGCGCTTTCAATCACCGAATAGTAACCGATGGCCGCAAGATATCTTGGTTTTCAATGTATATTTGTCGCCGGAGGCCGCTTGGAACGAGGCAGGAGAGCAAGAAGAAGCTTCTTCCTAGGTCCCTGCAACAAAATCAATCTTCATGAGAACCAACAATACAATGCATTTCGAGCAGGTTAACTCTATATTCTAAAATGAGGAACTCTAATACATTCACAACCACATCCAAAGGTCACAAGGCAACACGCACACTGCTGACGAGGTGCCAGGTTGATCCTCATAAAAGTGGGGACTTGAACAAGTACCACAAAAGACACTTCCCCAGATGGTAGAATGCATGCAACACAATGCTACTATGCACACTAATAAAGTAGGAATAAGCAACAAAACCGTAAACCGTAAGACACCTAAGTTGGACATCATTAGTAAAGCAAACTAACAAGAAAAAACAAAAGGGGGAAAAGGCAAGTACCATAGGTATTCCCAGCTCTTTGAGATCATTTTCTCCCATCTGCTTCAATGCGGTCATATCAATCTGCGTAAGATCAGATAAAGGTTAAAACACTTTCAAATATTATTTGAGAAGCACGTGCTGTTTCACTAATATGGTTTAGAAACAATGCTTATAACACCACCACACCTCAAATGAGTGGCGCTATGCATAAAAAATGTGATGCCCAAGAAACAAAGAATAAGATAGAAAGGAATTCATCAAGGTTGTTCTGTATGCAATACAGTCTATAAACTTCGGAACCAAAAAAATGCATTAGATAAATTATAAAACTACAGGCCAAATGCTCATGAATTTCAGGTTTAATGTAGCCCAAGGAATAATCACGCACACTGACATAGAAAAACAAAGATACGAAGCAACATACTTCCTCAGCCTTAAAAATAATGGCATATTTTCCCAATCCCAGCGAATGTAGCAAGCCATCTACAGTCTGCTGTTCATCACCCTGCAAACACCAAACACACAGAAAGTTTGTAAACCCATAACTGAGGTGGTTATTAATCCAAAGTTGAAACACTAGGTAGTTATAATTACAATGCATAAAAACATTCAAATACAACCATAGAAAAGTACTTAATCTCCTTTTACTTCCAAGAACCAAGGCTAAACAAAAAGCAGCCACAGACATAGGTGAGGCACAAGCATGGTGAAATTTCTCACGTCGTTAAAAATTTTAACCTTACAACCACTGGTGAATATTTTAGAAGTATGCCCCCAAAAACTCCTTTCCATATATAATTTTGGTGGTTTTGTAGAACCTACCACAAACTAGTAAAACTGGCATCTGCTATGACTTTATGATCTGAATGGACCTCTACATCTAAAACCACATGCAATGATTACTCATCCTCCAAATGTGGGCAACATAAGGGCAAGAACTAACAAATTCCATTTCGCCCCCTACGTAGTTTTGTCAGTATTTCATACCGTAAACTAATAAATAACTTTTGTGTAGTGATGGACCAATTTTTAGAAAACAGCACCAACTTTTTGTAGGTTTTTGTATCTCAAACTTACCTCTCCAAAAACAATTATCTAATTTCAGCAAGAAATTGAGTTAATGGCCTCTGTTTTACCACTTAATCTATCTAATCTTGAGGAACGGCCTTTCCTAATTCCAGAACTTTGAAGGCAGCATACTGTTTTCTTTATCATGCAGACAGGGCATGTTTTTTGCATCATGAAAGATAGATATGGTTCTAATTGTGTGATGGGGGTGGGGGTGAGGGAGCAGTAGGCATGAAAATGATGGTAAGATCAGCATTTGTGGAAACACAAACTGGACCTAAATCATAAACAAGTTTAACGAGTTTATTCTTAGACCTTCCATTCAGTTACTATTACATAGAGCTACAAATGCAAAGCATGTTTGGATATACAAGCAAAGCAGATAGCCAAAGGCAAGTAACATGTACCACATATGAACTTTTCTGTACAATGCTGCTCAGTGGAGGAATTTGACTCAAGTGGGGTGGGGGTGGGGGTGGGGCCACAGGTTTCGCAGACACATGAGGCAATGGAGAACTGGACATGAAAGGAGCAGTACTTGCAGGCCTTGTAGCACCGAGAACATCTTTCCTCATATATGGATCCGATCTGACATCATCAAATGCCCTGCTTAGTGGCTTTCTCTGCAATTCTTTGGGATTCCTCGGAGGGGCACCCCTAGAAGTGACTACAACTCTATCTGGGGATCTTCGTCTTAAATGGTCCAGAGTCCAAGGGGAATAAGAATTTCTTAACGAGTCCACATGAGGCAAATCATCTTCCCTTGAAGAAGGAATTCGACCCATAAAGCTAGTCTCTTTTATTTCAGGAAGGTGCTGATGTGAGTCGTGGACAGTGACGGGGCGCTGAATTGCCTTTGAAAGCTTCTCACGAAGGTCCCCATGCCTCTGACCGTCATCACTCTGAGCTCGTCTAAATGCATTTTTTTGCATGAGTTTAAATCGAAGATCACCTTTACCAATGTGTGCATCTTGGAGATTTAAAGGTAGAGATTAGAAAATGGAAATTAATTCAGAAATGCAGTAATGCAGCAATATTTCAATTTCTCCAGAGTAAGCTCATTACCATCGTAACCATTGAAATTCAAACTTGACATACCATTGTCTCCTCGCTGGCTGCAAAAAAGGTAAAATAAAACAATAAATGATTTTAGACATGACTGTGACTTCTTTAAGGAATTTCTGGCACATAGGATGTAAGAACCAATTACATATCAAATCCATTTGGTTCTGTTTTTAACACTCATACACATTTTTTTGCGACATACCAATATCTCAATATAACTCGATAGGCAAGTTATTCAATTTCATATCAATAGTGCAATCTACTAGGAACAGAAGCACTAAAGTCAGACATGATTTTATTCAGCAAAACAGCAGCTTTTCCACAGCGGATAAAATATGATTTTCGAAGCAGCGAAGGGCATACCGTTTGTTGCTGTGGAAGCTTCCATGCGACAAAGAACCGTCTACATTACTTCCTAACCTATCTCTAACAGACCGCTTGGTCCCAGCCACAGGTATAGAATCAGCTAATGAAGACCCCGAAACAGACCTCTTCACTACCTGTCAAATGGTGATACAAGTCAACGAACTTTCAAGGACACCAAAACCAGGAAAAAGCAAAATCCAACATTCTTAGCAGTTGTTGAAATATAATCGAGTAAATACAACTAAATGCAAAAAATTCAATTCCCCCACTTCAAGTTTATTTTCACTAACTAAAAAAGTATGCTTATTTAGTTCTACGGAGAATCCAAAAGAAAAATATATATACATACATATTCATGCATATATATGCATATATAAATATATGTATACTTCTCAAACTTGTACAGGAAAAAATGAGAAATTGGATACCTGGCCACCGCGCCCAAGCGTGATGGTGACTCGACCCCTCGAATTCCCTGACATAGTTTCGAATCAGAAACCCTAGGTAATCAATCAGCTAATCAAGCTTTTACTGCAAGGCATCACCGCCGCAGAAACCCTAATCCGACAGCCGATGCCAGCCAAAGAGAAGCTCGAGGAGATTGATTGATACGCGCCTGCTTGTCTGTGACTTCTGGGGAGCACTTAGGGTTAGAGAGAGAGAGAGAGAGAGATTGGTGATTTCGGGGTCGAAACTTCGAAACGAAGGAAAACGATGACGCAGCGTCGCGGAGGAATATCAAAGGGCCGGAGTTGCGAAGACCAGAAAGAGAGAGATTGGTGTTTTTTGATCGGCCAATACGAGCCGTCTGATTACCGGACGCACTCAAAGTCTCAAGCTTTCCTTACAAATCAGAACGACCTTTTTCAGTGTTCTGACTTTTGACCCCTTTTTCAAATGAAAGGCCAAAAATTAAAAACTCAAAAAGAATATATACTAGGAGTGCAATTTGAGTTGGGTCAATCTGAATCCGTCCATATCTAACCAGACTTTAAACCCGAACAAGCGAGTTTTTTTTAGTTATAACCCGTCCGAACCCAACTCAATTTCAACCCATTCATTGATTGGGTTGAGTTGGGTTGATCATTTGCCCGTCTATCCCCAACCCAACCTACCTGCCTAACCAAATTCAATCTAACCAGATTGTAACTCATATCAATTAATGCTCATACTACACCCAAGTGAGCCAAGTCCAAAAACCAACGCCCTTTCTAATATTTTTTTAATAAATTACCCTTTATAATTACTTTAGCTTTTAGGAAATAAGAGGCTTTGATTAATCATCACATATTTGTAATCTCTAAATCCTAAAGCTTTATAGTAGATTGATTTATGAAATTAAAGTTAGCTAGCTTTGAAGCTACTTGGCTTAATTTTTTAAGGAATTCTTGAAAACTAAGTTGTTTCAAGATTAAACTTGAAAAGGTTGGACAATCCGAACCCAACCCAAGTATACCCTAACCCAATTAAACTGAGCCCAAATGAACCCGAATGAAACCTAACCCGAACCTGACCTCGAATTGTCAAAGTTGGGTTAGGATTGTGGTAACCTTCCAACCCGTCCGAGTTGTACCCCTAATATATACAAATAAGCACGAAATGTAAGGAAATGAGTCAAAGAACCATGTTTTCTTTGGTAAATAATAAATAATTATCTTTTTTTGTTAATTTTTTTAACAAACGATAATATTTACATTAAGAATGCGTTAAAGGCCAAGAGTCTCATGGGGCATTATGAATAAAAAGCCTATCATACACATACAAGGCCCAACTCGAAGTCAAAAGACGGCCCAATTATTAGGAGGAACTTCAATGTTGGGGTACCTCTTGGCGTGGAGAACATAACGAGATTTTTTTGTCGTAGTACATCTGGCCGTTGAATTGCCTTCTGAAAATTTATTTTTATAGGACGCATTTTGGCATTTTAATTGGTATTCAATGAAGTAATCTTGCTCTTAATCTTATTTAAATCACTTGATTGCAAATTTACCAGTGCTTAATTAATTTCTTATTAATTATGAAAAAATGCGCATCAAATGATCATTTGGTAATGTGAGAAATGCTAAGGAGACTCTTTCAAAATGAGACTTTTATGGACGAGATCAAATCTTCTGCACCAAAAATGAGTATATGGCCCCAATTATTGTTTGACACATATTAAGTTTATGACAATAAGTTAAGAAAAGTTAAGTTCATAAATACATGTCCGTCAATGTATAGGGCCACAAAAAGGCCACATCCATTTTGGATGTAAAAGATTTGATCTCTTTATAGACTCAATTTAACGTCAATTTATGAGCCAACATTATAAAGCATTGTGAAAAAAATATGAGGTGACAAAGAGTTCATGGAGAGCCTTATTTTTTAGGGAGTCTCCTTAGCATTTCTCTTGGTAATCTATAAAACAATACTCATTTAATTGGTTTTTTTTTATGAACCATACTCATTTATTTGGTTAGTTCGAGAATAACTCACAAGATCTTAAGAAGTGAGAATAAGTTCGAATCAAGAAAAGTTGAGAGTTGGATTGGTACAGTGACGAGCTCTCCGTGTGACCTCCGGTCACACAACATGTGAGAATCAAAAAGAAAGTCGGAGTCGAATAAGAATTAACCTAACCTTTCTACACTACAATATACAACACTATAAGACTCTTTAACTCGATGGATGACCGTATGTAATGAAATGATTCAAATTAACTAGCAAAACTATTTAGCTCACACTAATCTCTGACCATATCATGACGCAGTTATATGATCATAATCGGAGAGCAACAACTTGATTATTATATAGGCTAATCATGACATGCATAGGGTTACATGCATGTGCATGGAGCAGCTTCATCATCATCATCATCATCATGCTGTACTATATAGCTAGAGAAAATGTAAGCTGGAAATAGAAGGCACATAACTGTCGGTCCTTCGAAAATGTAATGAACACAAGAACGATTAAGAATCCTAATTAATGATTAAGACTTCCTTAATTATACACATATAAAATGTGCTAGGACCTGTATTGAGATTTAGAGGTTTAAAAATGTGGATATAACGTGAGTCACTCATGAAGTACTACTTCTCCTTTTCTCTGTAAATAGAGATGGAAGATGAATCAAACTTAGTGAGATGAATCAAAATTTAATAAGGGGTCGACTACTTAAGATTAAGCCACTCAAATCATTCACGGTTTCGAGTCCAAGCGTTAGGCCAATTAAGCGACGTGAAGCTGAATTTTATCCTCATCAGAAAATGTTTAACTACTAACTACATGTATAGGTCAGACACAAAATTTAAATAAGATATGTTGAGGCCTCAAAATGAAGAATAATTAACAAACCCTAATGATAATTAATATATTGCAGATCGGTCTTATATGATCACTCGATGGATGTGGAGGCATACGATCGATACAGCTCTCTCGAAAATTGAATCCATTAGCATCCAACAGGTATAGAAATAAGTAGGCCTGGAAAAATTAATTCAGCTACTCATTTAAGCACTCATACATGCATATGGAATTTCAGAGCACCATCCTTCAAGTAGAAAATGCACCATTAATTTAGAGTCTTGACAAATAACAACCATAGGCTCATAGAATCACAATATTCATTTGTAGGAAGAGATCGAGAGAGAAGGCATACAATCTTTTACATCACAAGCACACAACACATACATGGTAAAATATTAGTTATTCAATCGATCAAACTTTTATGCTCAAAACATATATATATTTACTAGCCATGTGTCTGACTGAAACCCTTACAAATTCAATTAAGATACCAGCAAATTAAAAGCAATTCATCGCCCGTATAGAGACGAAAGCTTTCAACCTTGCATAGAGATTTGCTTGATCTAGCAAACAATCGGACCACAACGCTTCAATTCCCCAAGAGACCTCAAGAGAAGAAAGAAACTAACATCAAAATCTGCTGCTAGTCTATATCGATCCAAGAAGAAGATAAGGAAAGAGTACCCTAGTTAGCTAGGGTTTCTTCTTCTTGAGTGAACCCATATTTCTTCTCAAGCTAGTAGTCGTCTGACCTCTCTCTGGCTTTCTTCTTTCGCTTTCTTTGAGTGGAGGTGGAGGTGGAGGGCGGTCTTGGTGGGTGGTTTGAGGAACACTGGTGATGATGATGAGAGTGAGGAGGGGTTAATGATGAGAGGAAGAGGGGAGAAGAAGACATGATGATTATTGCTGCAGATTGCTGTACGTGGTTATTGTGTTTATTTGCGTTGAAGGGAGTGAAGAGATTTAAAGAGAAAATTTGGATGACTAATATTACTTGTTCCACATGGATAGATAATTATCACAATGCTATACCACCACACTGTCGACTTTCTCTCCGAAACCCCAGAAAGCTTTTGACCTAATAAGCCTTTGTTGTACTTCTACCAGCTAAAAGCCTAAAAGAGAGGCGGTGTTTTTTACTGTACAGAGAGGGGGGGAGAGAGAGAGAGAGAGAGAGTAGGGCACCGAAGAAATATGTTATAGCTTGTGTTTTTAACTTTACAATCTTTTACCTCTTTTCTGTTAAAACTATTACTTTTTTAGAAAGAAACATATCTCATTTTTCTTGTTGGTAAATATTTTCCCCTTTCAAGAGTAAATAGTTGGAGACATGTACTTGTCAAGGAAAATACTTATACAATACACCTCATCTCACAACTTGTCTAAATTTCAAAAGGTTTACAACCTTAGACATTTAAGGTTCGTTTAGTTTTAGTTTTTAATTTTGTGTTAGTCGTAGAGGGTAAAACATATTAGATGTAGAAGAGTATATGAAGGATGACAAGAGAGATGTAAAGCAAATGTATAAGTCGTAAAGATTGATACACAAAATAAAAACTAAAAACAAAAAGCGATGTTAGGTTTTTTTATTATCACTTTCAAGAATTTTTTTTCCATTCATTCTTCTTTATTTTGCTCCTCTTGCCACCATTCTTTATTTGTCATTTCTCTCATATACTTCTTTCATATTTCAAGCAAAGCGCACAAAAATTAAAAATTAAAAAAGAAAAACGAAATGGTTTGTTACTTTATATATATAGCCTTTTAATAGATGCCTGTTACAAATTATTGCATTCCAATGTCAATTCGATGCAGTATATCTACGTTGTATAAGTTCTGTTAGAAAACAAAGTTTCATCTGTAATGAAGGCAGAATTACGGAAATGAAAGGGACTAGTTAAAAGGCAGATAAAATGATTGAATCACTGGGTCTTATCTAATATATTAACTGTCGTCTTTGCCCCAATCATGAGATGTTGATTGCGGTGAAAGTAATTACAAAACAGCTTAATTATCCTCCTTACAATTGCTTAATTATTTGTTGTATCCCCGATGTTCCTAACCATAATCATTTAGTTTTGTAACTATTTTATTGACCAGAAAATAATAATTACAAACTGAATGATTATGGTTAGGAACATAGGAAGCTGAAGATGATTAAGAAATTGTAAGGAGGATAAAATAGATCGATATAGTAGCTCAAGTTGATGAATATTTATGATTGTGATGCCTAACGAAATTGTTGTGAATGTATTAATAAAATTCACTTTTTATTTTCGAGTGAAAATGTTATTATAACGAACTAATTATGTAGAAAATGTTATTTTTACACGTAAATTATATGATATTAGACGGAGTAATTTAATTTATGTTTGACCCTAAGTAAAGTCACTACTTTTTAATGGACTTAACTTTTTTCCACTTTCTTTCGGCAGCCTTCAGCTCTTGAATGAGGCCAGTGCTTCTGTCATATCGTCGATAAAAAGCGACCAGACACTTAAGTGCGTAAGTACTTTTTCTTTCTGCTTGCTAGCCACGAACTTCTACAAAGTTAAAGGGGGAAACTTAATTAAGAAAAACATTTGGTTCAAGGGTTAATTAGCTTCTACTATGCGATTAACCACATTTGATTAAAATCCACAGATTTATGAACTTCCGCAAAAATGATAATAACAAGAATGTACAAGATTTTTGGCTAATCGGATTCTTCATATAGATTATAGCACATAACTTGTTGCTGAATTAAAATCCTTCATAGCTAGAAGAAGAAGGTGCTCATCATATTGGGCTCCACAACAAATTTGAATTTGTCACGGCTATGATTATGATTCCATTTCCTGGGGCAACCCAAAAAGTCACACTCTTTGGAATCAAACTTAATTCTTTTCATAAATTTGGGGGAGCCATGGAGTAGTATACTCACTGCATACGGACCCAGCAGCCACCATGTTGGGCTCCGCAACAAATTTACCCCAACCCTATAGCCAATTCTTTATTGGGTAAATTACACTTTTATACCTCAGATTTGGGCTCTATTTCAATTCCGTACAATATCTTTAAAACATTTCACTCTCATACGTTAAGTACTATTTTATTTCAAAATAATACCTCCGTTACATTTTTCATCCATTGATCCGTTAAATGCTGACGTGGCTGCCACATATATGCCACGCGGCTGCCAAATGTCTGCCACGTGGCAAAAAAAAATAATTTTTAATTTTTTTTTTTAAAAACCTGAATTTTTACAAAAAAAAAAAAAGAAGAAAAAAAAAAGGTAAATTACACTTTCATACCTCGGGTTTGGGATCTATTTCAATTCCTTACAACATCTTTAAAACATTTCACTGTGATACCTTAAGTACTATTTTATTTCAAAATAATACATCTGTTACATTTTTCATCCATTGATCCATTAAATGCTGACGTGGCTGCCACATATATGCCACGTGGCAAAAAATAATAATTTTTAAATTTTTTTTTAAAAAACCTGAATTTTTACAAAAAAAAGAAAAGAAAAAAAAAGGGTAAATTACACTTTCATACCTCAGGTTTGGGGTCTATTTCAATTCCTTACAACATCTTTAAAACATTTCACTGTCATACCTTAAGTACTATTTTATTTCAAAATAATACCTCTGTTACATTTTTCATCCATTGATCCATTAAATGCTGACGTGGCTGCCACATATATGCCACGTGGCTGCCAAATGTTTGCCAAGTGGCAAATAAAATAATTTTTTAATTTTTTTTAAAAACCCTGAATTTTCTCAACCAAAATAATAATAATAATAATAATTTGAAACCCACATCTGCAAGAGGAAGAAGAGGGAGGAAGAAAAAAAAAAGTGTCCCTCCCCCCAGTAACCCACATATGCAAGAAGAAGAAGAAAAGCCCTTCCCCCCCCCCCCCCCCGCCCGGCGACCCTTCTCCCGTCCCCCCCCCCCCCCCCCGGGACCCTTTTCCCTCCATGATCTGGTGATTTTCGGTGTGGGTGAGTTTTGAAAATAGTTTGAGTTTGAGATGATTTTTGGACTGGTTTTGTGGTAGATTCACCTAATCTCGGGTGGGATTTTTGGGGGTGGGTGATGGTGGATTTTTGGGAGGGGTGGCTCGGGTGGGTTTTTGGGGTTTTTTTTCTTTCTTTCTTCCTCCCTCCTCTTCTTCTTCTTCTTCTTCTTCTTCTTCTTCTTCTTCTTCTTCTTCTTGTTGCAGATGTGGGTCGCTGGGGGATAGGGGAGGGACAATTATTTTTTTTTCCTTTCTTCCTCCCTCTTCTTTTTCTTGCAGATGTGGGTTTCAATTTTTTTTTTTTTTCGTTTAGAAAATTCAGGTTTTTTAAAAAAAATAAAATAAATATTTTATTTGCCACATGACATACATTTGGCAGCCACGTGGCATATATATGGCAACCACGTCAGCATTTAACGGATCAATGGATGGAAAATGTAACGGAGGTATTATTTTGAAATAAAATAGTACTTAAGGTATGAAAGTGAAATGTTTTAAAGATGTTGTAAGAAATTGAAATAGACCCCAAACCTGAGGTATGAAAGTGTAATTTACCCTTTTTTTTTTGTTTGTAAAAATTCAGGTTTTTAAAAAAAAAAAAAAAATTTTATTTGCCACGTGGCATATATGTGGTAGCCACGTCAGCATTTAATGGATCAATGGATGGAAAATGTAACGGAGGTATTATTTTGAAATAAAATAGTACTTAAGGTATGAAAGTGAAATGTTTTAAAGATGTTGTAAGGAATTGAAATAGAGCCCAAACCTGAGATATGAAAGTGTAATTTACCCTTCCTTCTTTATTCTGTCAACTTCAAAACCAGTTAAAATTTGAGTGTAAAGTGAGAAACACATTACTCTCGCCGAATTAATTAGCTAAACCCATGTTTGCACATTGACTTCTTGATGAGAACAACTACAAGATTGAGCTCATTTTCCTGGCGAACTAGAGAGATTAGACACATACAATAGTTTTCTACAAGGGAGGAAAAACAAAAGTTATAGAATGGACTATCTCTTAAAATGTATAGAGGTTTATGACCGTTCATACTATGAGTCGTTCTATACTAGTCTAACTCTTCTCACAACTATTATCTCTTATGTAAGATCACGTCAGCACGAATGAATTCATCTTTCTTGTCTTTTTACTTTGAGTTGAAAACTAGAGTACTACGAACAAACAAAAGATTAACTATAAACATTATTTTATTAAACAAAAACTATAAAATGACTTATTATTCATATTAATAAGTTACATTTATAAAGAACAAAATCTAGAATACCGTAATTCGAATGGATAAGACCCAAATCCTAACTAACAAAAAAACTCAAATAATTAAACAACCACAAAACACTAATATTTTTCAACGCTTTGTTTTGCTTCTCAGGTAATTTTTCTTGGTAGATTTGGAGGTGGGGACTAACTAATCTGATTCCTCATCTCAATTTTTAGGACAAAAGAGAGGAATTTGCGGAACAATGAGAATGTTGGGTTAAAGTTGGAAAATAATTGTTGTGTGGTAGAGATGATAACGTAGGAAGTGGGACTAGGAAGCAGCTAGGAACCAAAAACCACCAGGAGTAACATGTCAAACCACTTGTCGACTTCCCACCTTACTTCTTTCTTCCTTTTTTGTCGGCTTTCTCGAAACGTCTTCTCAAACAAGTCCGAAAACATAGCCCAAAAGTTTGGGCTCACAGGACGCGGCATGTAGCAATGAACTCACCCAAAACACTTCCTCAAGGGAAATATTCTTACCCTCGTTTTCTCCTTCGCACTTTACATAGATATAAAAAAGAAGTTCACTTGAATTTTCTATTTATAAACCTTAAAAGTTAACTTGTGTGCAATGTGCATGCATTATGCGCACTCTTAGCTCAGCAACCAATTATTCAGACCAAAAACAAACAAAAAAAGCTCAGTAATAATTGAGCCTAGTGAACATAAACTATATGGCACCAAACTGCACTTACTTAAATTTAATATACAGAGGATTTTTTATTTTTTATTTTTAATACATCAATATTTTTACATTAAGGGGGAGATGAGTTCAGCTAAGCCACATAATTGGCAACCTAATTTGGTATCAAATTCGCCATTCACGAGATTCGAATCTAAGACCTCTCACTTCCAAGTGAAAATGAATATTACCAGATCATAGTACTAAGTGGCAATATACAGAGGATTAATATGTAGTAAGTTAGGAATTAGGTTAATGTCAAGGTTTAGGGAACTTTGTTATGCACATATGACACGGACAAAGCATCACTTGTGCAATTGATATTACTTATCTTTTTTACTATTATTTTATTTTTCAATTAGTTTGATTGGGATATCATGTTAGGTGAAGTGTAGTTTCTCCATCCACTCTCCAACAATTATTCAAATATTATTTTCAAACAATTAATCAAACTGTTGACTTCTTCATTTGAAAAAGTATGGTGTTATCTCCACATTTCTTTTACCTCCCGCACTTCATTTTCGGTTGTCGAATTGAATAAAATAAATAAAATTAAATGATAGAAATTAACAAAATGTGTATATGAAAAGCAAAAATAAGTATATAAATAACATCATTCTTGCCAAATATTCACACACTTACGTTAGTTAGGTTGAACCGAAGGTTAGGTTGATACTTGAAAGTGGTGATTTTACTTTTATCAAATATTGAGTATTTAAAAACTCTTAATTAGCTTTCTTCACGTAATTAAAATTTAAAAGCTTCGAATAGAAGAAATTATATATGGGCTTGGGCGCAGTAGTATGCCAGCTTTTCAACGTACATGAGCATGACAGCTGATGGGATGTTTCAAGAAAATGAGGAAATGGGTCTTTGGCATGTTTCTTAAAGTTATGGGTAAAATAAAGTAATCAACATCATAAGAGGAATATTATCAATTTGATTAAATGGGATTATCACCTTGTCTCCCAAAGTTCCATCTCCAGAATCTTCACATGTAACAAAGAAAAGGAATACTTAACAACTTATTAAAAATTAGGTTCAAAGAATTTCAACCTAATTTCAAGTACTTCACTTGTTTAGAAAAGTGATCAATAATGTGATTAGCAGTGGCGAAGCTATAGCCCCTCCACTCGCCGGAAATTAAGTCTAGGAGAGACCGTCCGTCCCTCTGGTGTAGTCGGAAAGCCTGCAAGGTGAAGGCATGTCTGCTGCTGCGCGTAAGGGCGAAGCCAGCACCTCATTGCGCCAGAAATCAACACTGAAATTGAGGAATTGCCATTCTAGTTCTGAGCTTGCCGACGGAGAATCTGAACTTTTGCAGCATGCACGGCGCTGCTGTCCAAGTTTCTTTTTTACACCCAAGTCAAACAGTGCCGTTTTCGACCTACGTTAAATATTTAATAATTGAAACGATCCATTTTACTTAAAAAGAAATAACATGGGAAGTCCCTCTAGTTCTGGCTTGTTTATATATGCAATACATGTAATGTCGTATATATGAATATAAATTCTAGTTGCAACTACAGTCACCTTGGGTAGATTAATGTTTACACGGAACTCTTTCTCTTATTTATATGTGGATACTAGATCATTGTGATTGTTCATTTTGATCTTGTTCAAAGGAGTAATAAAATGAAGAACGTATGCATTTAGAGCTTAAGACCCTGATATGTGCTAACTTATAAACTACAATTGCACCGTATTGACAAAATTTCGTTATTTTAACAAATTCATAAACCCTTTTAAAATTCATTTCCGACTAGGATTTAACCAAAACCAAAGGGTGATTAGCATCATAAATGGGTTTTTTCAGACGACTACTATGAGAAAAAAGTATTTTTAATAGTAGGATTTTCGACGACTAGTGACAAATTTTTTCGACAGCAAAAATACCTATTCCGAAATCATTTGACCCTCGCTAATAAGGTTTTGTTTTGAATGAGCATATTATGTGACGTTTTCATGACACGAAACCTCGTCAACAACAATTGTAACTTGTTTGACACAAATCTTATTGGCAACAATTTTACCTTTTTAAATTTCGCCCCTCGCCTCAATATTTCTTGACTTCGCCACTGGTGATTAGTAACTATGAGTCTATGACTTAAACAACAATATTCAGGATATGTTAATGGCATACACAAACTTTATAATAGTTATATTTTCTCATTTTGTACAGTTTTAGAAAGCCATGTACATGACATGTTTTTTCACTCGAATATGTTATATGAAAATACTTAAGTAATTATCTAATCACCAACAACCACGTTATATGATTTATAAAATATAATTTAAATAGATGGTATTCCTAACATTACCAATATTGTATGTAAATTCCAACCAAATTATGAAAAGGGAACCCGAATTTGCCAGACCTTAATATCACAATCCAAGCTGCCACTATAAACAAAATAAGAATCACCAGAATGATCAGAATTACTATTATCAAGAGCTGCAGTCAAACACTTCACCGGCCGCTTGTGACCTTCCAACAAAGCCAGACAGCAATAACTCCTATTTAGATCACCGCCAACTAGCCCTGACGATAATCTCCTCCACACCCTAACACTATAATCAGCAGATCCACTGCACACCAAATCCGCCGCCACTGCCAAACACAACACCGCCTTTGTGTGTCCCCTCAACGCACCCACCACCACCATGTCCCCACGGCCGCCGTCCGCACCACCATCTCTTTCCCAAACCAAAACCGACCGGTCGCAGGCACCAGAGTACAGCACGGATCCGTCGGTGCTAAAAGCCAAGGCATTCACAGCCGACTTGTGCTTCTCTAGGGTTCCAACAAGCTTTACTGATGTTGACTTGTCTTTCCTCCACGTCCACACCTTTATCTTCTTATCCGCCGAGCCGGTGTACACAAAAGCTCCGTCACTTGACAAAATTACGGCGTTGATGGCGTCGTCGTGGGCGTTGCTAACCGAGTCCAAGCATTTAAAGTCGGAAGTACGCCATATTTTGAGCGTCCGGTCCCATGAAACGGAGTAGAGTAACGACCCGTCGTTGGATATTGCTAGAGCGGAGACGGTGTCGATGTGATGCTCCCAGGTGCCGTTCTTGTGGAGCCGGATTTGCACGTAGTTCTTGGAACATAAGAATCTTGTGACACGGTCTTTTAGAGTTGGGAGTGTGGCTATACAATTTAGTTTTTCATACGTGTCGGTCGTGTTGGTTTTCCAGACTCGGATTTTATGGTCTTGGTGAGCACTGAATAAGAGCTTGTTGCGGTCGTCCCCACTCCCAACAACCACCAGAAACTTGACGGTGCTGGAAGTGGCGACGGTGGCTACCACCTTGTTGTATTGTGGATTTGAAGGGCGTGATAGGGTACGACTCCATGCTGTAATCTGACCGTCGGATGAGCCACTGTATAGGAAGTTTCCAGATAGGGCTAGGGTACAGATGTAGGACTGGGATTGGAGGGTGGCTATGCAGCAGTGATGAACACTTGGGGATCGTAGTACTACTAATTGGTTGGATTTTGATGGGGTGAGAGAAGGAACAGAAGGGAGACTTGGCTGGGAGGACAGAGAGGAGAAGGTTGAAGACTCAGAGAGAAGACTGGAGGTGGAGTTGGAGGTTGAAGATTCTTCATTACTTTCTGTGCTTGTGTGACAGGGCAAGGGACATGGAACAAGTCCCATATTATTTGAAAGGAATAGCGAAAATGCAGCTAGAAGCCTAGAACTAAGTGAGTTGTTGGAATTGTATGAAGTTTACTTTTTATAGAGGGGAAGACTACAAAAGATGACAAGCTTATAACAAGTGGTTTTACATGAGAGATTTTTCAATGTGATCGGTATACGGGATAGTACATCACGTGTCATTATACAAATGGTGGAATATGTATGCTAAAAAGTTAATAACTTAAAAAATAAAATTTTCTATCAATTATATTAAAATACATGGTGTACCACTTGTATTCCCGTCATAATTAAAAAAATTTCTAAGACGTAAAAAAGAAGACAAGCTTATAACAAGTGGACTCGGTCGGCCCTTTTTTACAGGCCTATTGCTGCAATTTTACTATATTTTCAGTATGCTTATTTGACGATCGAGGATGTGCAAGTACCTTCTTTTGTGACACTAGGCTTCCCATATATGTACACATATTTTTAAGAGAAAGCCAGATTCTTCCACCTTCTTTTGTGTGGAATGCAAGTTGAATATTTGGACTTAAATCATTGGTTCCCCCGACCTTTTTTTCCCCAATGGATTGCAAGCTTTTAGGTTGGCAAAGAGCTGTCCGATCATGTCAATTGGCTGGGCCTAATAATTAGTTAAGATTTTTTAGCTGATCCTTACGATCCTCTCAAATTATGTTTTTTTTCCAAATAAACAAGAAAAGATGACTACAAAAGTTCACACGCTTTCACATGCACAGCTGATCTATTCACTTACCTAGCTCGTTGTTTACTCATTTAAAACTAAAAAGGTTGAATAATCTGAGTTCAGATATGCGGTAGCAAACATGCCTCTGCCCAACCTCTACCTACATTCTCCTTGTGAAATGCTTCTTCTGAGTTACCATGAGTTTAACTCTGTCAAGTGTTCTATTTTTGTAACAGAGTGAAATACTACACTTATAACATTTTTAATACCACATTTGTATTACTCTCTAATAGAGGTAGAGCTCACTGACGCATGTAAATTCTGTCTCTATTAGAGATGCGGTACATATATGGTATGAAAAATGTGATAATAAAAAAAGCCCTAATTCCTCATCATCTCCCTCTCCTTCACAAGATATTGTTAAGAAACCCACCTTGTCTTTTCGAACAAGTTCAAGCATCCCTTTAGGGTTTAGTTTTGATCTTGGTCTAATCACAAGGCAATGGAACAAATTCAAACACCCCTTGAGCTTTAACCCAGATGAGCATTTGGAAACCGGTGCTTAAAAGTTTCAATTCCTAGATCCTCTTTAAAAGAAATAGAGGAAGAGGACGTCAATTTTGTCGTCAAAAAAATAGAGGAAGGGGACTACAACCGAGAGGAAGAAGCCAGATAGCAGCAAAGATAAAGGCCCAGTGTTGCGTTGTCTTGCCCGCATTGTCGAGGCCCAAAACAGAATCATTATCATTTCAGTGTTTTTTGTACGGATTCCACTGGTCTTTTCTTCCCTTGCCAAAACTGGAATAGGATTCTCTTTCATTTTCTCTTCTTATATTTGAATGGTTAAAATTAAGTCACGTTAGTATTTTATATTAATTTTTTTGGAGAGAGGAAGACAAAATTATAAGCGTAAGAGGAGAAAAGGAGAATAAGAGAGAAGAATCATACTTCGCCAAAGTCCTGCCAAACCTAAACACAAAAGAAATCCACAAGGCAAAATAATAGAGTCAAAGAAATCAAAGCTTATGGTCACATCTCAGACGTAACATTCTTATAATTAACGATCGATTTATTTTAATTCATCTGAATGCCTAAACACTCCTCGTACAAAGATAAATAAATGATTTCAGTTCTGAAATTTATACGGCAAAATCATGTACTATTATTAAAACATAATAACTTTCTAGAATTTTCAAGCAGCCAGTCGTGTGGTGGCCTGTTTGTTAGTTTTCATTTCATAATTTGCCTTTGTTCTGTAATTTGTCTTTGTCCGTAGTTCTGCGGGCATAGGTAAGTGGTTGTTGGTCCAACTAATCCAATTTGTTGGAGATATTTTCAGCTGGTGGTTCAGGCTGGTTTTACAGTGTGTGGAAATGACTATGGAAGCCATGGTCGCATGCTTTGCCGCACAGTTGATGCTCATAGAACAACAATGGATATACGCTACATGTTTGGTGGGCGGAAGATTCCCCTGATTTGCTTAGGGATTCCTTGTAATTTGCTTTTGTATTGACATTTGAGGATAGTTCCTTGTTTCGTGTGGGATGCTCATTTTCCTTCGACTGGGTTGAAAGTTCCGGCAAGGTTTTATTGAGGCCCAATAGGCACGCTATCCTCAGTTTGTTATCAATTTGTACTTGTACCCCGTTATTCGAATTGAATATCTAATATCGTATTTCTCTAAAAAAATAAGAGAAGTATTACCCAATCAACAAGGCAAAATATAATCAATAAAATTATTGATAAAGATTTTATCAGAAAAAGTCGGACAATAAATTAAAAACGTATATATATATATATATATAATAAAATATATAAAAAAACTGTATATTCAAAAATTTTTGTTTTTGGGTAAACAACTGTATATTCAATTGTAAATATATACGGCTGACAATATCTGTTCGTCCTAACTGTATTCAACTGTATCTGAGTACAGTGCCAAATCCACAATAAGAAACCAAAAAATGTAATAAAATAATGGGTAAATCTAATCCTAGTCAATAAACCAGAATTAAATTTCAAAAAAAAAAAAAAAAAAACTAACACAATAGTAACAGAAATCCAACTGCTAACACGACATGGAGGGCCCACAACCGGGGAGTAGAACCGAGGTGGTCCCCAGCAGCAGACGTGTCCCTCGCCTGAGTGGACGGCGCGGATGTAGTCGTACCGTCGTAATTGGGATTGGCGCCGTGTAGCGTCTGGATCCCCAAAACGTCGTCACTGGCAAGCTCCACCTGCTTCGTACGCGACGAGATCGTCGGGTACATAATCGCATCCTCCACCGACGAGTGCCCCAACCCCAGCAGATGCCCTATCTCGTGCACCGCCACAGACTCAAGGTCCACGGCTGACGCCACGGAGGACTTGCTGACGTCACCGGTGATCACCCAGTTCTCGTCGCCGTCCAGGTGGAGCCTACCGCTCGGCGGGGAGAACGCGTGTGCAAGAGTCCCCAAAACCCCGTCGAATGGCTCGCCGTCGCCGTGGTCTCCGACGAAGAATCCGATCTTGATGTCCGCCGAGTAGAAGGAGGTAGTTTCTTTGAAAGTTAACGGTGTCGCCGCCGACCACCGCTGGAAGGCGCCGACGAACACTGTTTTTACCGCGTCGGAGAGCTCGTTCTCCGGCAAGAAAGCATAGGTCAGGTCGCGGCGGTTCTGCGGCCAGACGGGGGTGCTGGGGAAGAAAGAGTAGTGAGAGACGCTGTGGAACTTGGTGGAGTTATACGACGCCGGTTTTCCGGAGTTCATAGTGGTGGTGCCGTTGACTATGTCGGCGTTGCCGCATCGGGGTTTGACGAGGTGTTCGAGGGTGGGCCCGTCGAGCTCGCCGGTGACATTGAGGTTGAAGTTCCTTTGGTAGGTTTTGAGGGCGGCTTCAAGGTCTTCGTCGAAGTCGTCGGTGAGGTTGGTTGTAGGTAAATTTGGAATGTAACCGAAGCGGTTGAAGTATTTTTTGAGCTTGCCGAGGCCGTCGACTTTTTCACCGGCGTGGCAGTTGCCGAAGTGTTTGAAGGCGTCCCAAGCGCCAGGAATTGTGGCGTTTGGGACGAGGTAGGACGGTATGGAGGAGATGTTGGGGAAGAAGCGAGCTGAGGCCTGTGAAAGTGATGAGAGGCAGAGAGCAATGGCAAAAAGGTGGAGTGGAAACTGAAACCTCTTCATGATTAACTTTAGGATTTTGTTTTTGTTGTAGCTTTTTTTGGTGGTTGTGGGGTTTTTGGAGAATGAGTTTTAAGAGGGAAGTTTGGAGTTTGAGAATGTAAGAGTAGAGATGGAGATATTAACAAGAAACGTTGAAGCCGGCGAAGACTTGGTGTAGGCCGCGGATTGAATGTTTGTCCAGCAGCAGCTTCGTGGATATGCATTTGGAAGTCTTTGTCAACGAAATTATTGAATTGCATTTGCGTGTTGAATTCCTTTTATAATTTTTATTTTTTTTCTAGGTGTGGTGTGGGTTTGAAATGGAACTTGGAATGCTTGTGTGATAGAAGCTTCTTTCTAGTTATTTCTTCCAGTTTTACTAGAGATACTTGTGTTGGATCACTCGGGCTACGTTATTTATGGGGATTTTTGGCATGCTATGGTGTGTTTTATATTTGAATGTTCAGTGGTTATATCATTTGTTAAGAATGCAATAAATAAGATTTAACGATAAAAAAACTTACATTGGAACTTGATAGAATATACATTTTTTGTAGGAAAGCTATAACAAGTACACGCAGCTTTCAATATTTTGGTCTTATATAATCCTACATTGATTTTAACTAATATGAACGCGGACCTGCATAAATTAATTTTTATCTGTTTCTACTTATTTGTAACGATCAAAAATAAATGTTGGATCCATTATGTGTGAAAACAGAAATTGTTTAATGATTATTCATACAAAACGTAAAATATATAGGAAGAAAAAGAAAAATAAATGGGAGATGGATATATGTTTTGACTTGAAAGTAAGGGATGATGACATGCGAAGTGAAAGTAAGGGATGAGGAATGGTCAAAGTTGGGGTTGAACTGCTTTGCCTTCTTTTGCACTCTCTAGTCTCGCGTATCAGATAGATTTTTCAGTGTAACCAAAATATGGGGTAGTATATTACGTATTACTATACAAATGGTGGAATATGTATATTAAAAAGTTAATAACTTAAATATTAATTTTTTTCACCATTTATATAAAAATACATAACGTACCACTAGTGTTCCGGTCACAATGAAAAATTTATGTGTATCGATCGATCGATTGGAGGAGTTGGTGGAATGTTATTGAGCTCATAAACGTCGACGTGGAACAAAATAACTGGTTAAGAAATGTATATCTGGATTCTGGTTGGCCCCATCCCCCAAAGATTCATCTTTCTAAACCAATCATGTTCTCGTTTGGTTGCACAATAAATTCTTTTTAATGTACCCAGAACACGAGACGGTACACTATATGCAATATATAATTGGATGAAGTATTTCTTTTTCAAATTGTTCCTCCATGTATATAATAGCATGTAACATACCGTCTTGTGTTCCGGCTGATTGATAAATCTATCCACATGAAGCCAATCAGTTATGGGGTCTTTATGTAGGTTAACTTGTAAAGCTAATATTGGTACGTGTTTGTATATTTTTGTAAAGTAATGCTAGAATGACTACATATTTGTACCATATTGATATACTACATGAAGTAGCAAGTAATTCATATACAACCGCTATTTCACTTATATAAACTCATAAATTGATGTGGTATGTACCAATCACTTATCACATCAGATAATATACTAATATGATATAAAAATAGAGTATTCCTAGCATTTTTCAAATTTTTATACAGGTATTTGTATATGCTTGGCTGTGTAAATTGATTGTTCATACAAATCAGTAGGGTCGGAGTCAATGCACGAGAGGCGTTGGATGTTAATCATGTTTCTTTTCATAAATTTCACACCTACAAATTACAGTTTAACATAGAGATATCATTTAGCCTATGATTCAACTATAACGGATTGAAATTCGACACGATCAAATTGTTGTGGCAAGGCTTGAGCTTAGGTTTAGTACCTTGGACCGAACTAGTTTGAGCTCATCGTATTGACATATATGTGTCCAATTGTTATTTGTATATAAAACATTGTACATGTAATAAGGCTAACATTGTCCATTTTATGCTATTTGTTTACAATGATGTCCATCCATTGACTGGAAGCAGCACATAAGGTCATCCCCACCAAGTAAATTGATTAGCATTAATGCAAGTAATGCTTAGTGTCTTCGTCTTCAACCCAATTGTGTCTCAATTTTAAACTCTTTCTCCTTTTCTTAAAAATTAATTAACGAAAATCAACAGAATGAACGTTTTTGGTCAATTTTAGAATAAAATGAAGTTCTAAATGTGGGGATTGAAGAACATTGTACTATGTTATATTATATATGTAAGCATTAGACAAACATATACCTTGGCTCGGACACTACTTCGGACTCCCGGAGGTGGATGGCACGAGACAAGCGATAGGATGCTTCTATTTATTGGGTATTAGGATCTTTTCGGTTTCTTCAACTTTTAACCCTAATGCTTTTGCTGTTTTCTTCTCCTTGTTTGCTGCCGGTGGCCTTCTCCGGTCTCACGTTTGCGGTGACGAGTTTGTGAGTCTGTGGGTCGCGTTTGACCCTTTCTTTGGTCGCTTTAGGATGATGCTTGTTGGTGGCTTTGCATGGGATGCCATTAGGGTTTCTTTGTTTTCAATTTTGAGCTCCAAATTCTGTTTTGATTTGGTTCAGAGGTCCGTTTCTATGTTTGAGTTTAATGTTGTAATTAGGTCTCTCTTTGTATAAATTTGCTGGGTTGGTAATAAATTTACCTTTGAAAAAAAAAAAGCAAACAATATGAACACAAACAAGCCAAGGAATTACAAGAAAGGTCAAAAGTCTTAATTTGCATTTTATATATATATATATATTCTCTCATAATTCATTTGCTTCAGATGAACATCATCCATTACGTTATATTTAGTCATATAGAAAATGGAACCTTCGACATCCGTAGTCCGGATGGAGCGTTCCTTAATCAAAATATTTCCTTTTTGGTAGTTCCCAGAAGGTTCAACGAGCTCTGTTATTTATATTTAATTAATTGTTTTCTTGTAACTAGAAGGAAACCTATTTTGTATTCAAGCCCGTCACAGCCACATAAAAAACGTGTTTGCCTTAAAAAGAAGAGTAAGGACTTTTTTTTTGTTATACTCCTTATATCTCGAACTTAATCACATTTTTGAAAGTTTATAATTTTGATGTATTGTCATTTGAGGATAGGCTCTTTCCGTCGTGCGGAACACTCTTTTACCTTCGACCGAATTGAGAGCCCAAACAAGATTTTATTAAGGCCCATTATGCATACTATCTTCGGTTTGTACGTGTTCAATTTGATTTGCAATGAATATCATACTTCTTTAAAAAAAAAAAACCAAAAAATTAAGTTTTTACAAAAAAATGGGGTTAAGTTCGAGTTTTCGAAGACATACCAAAAAAAAGTCTTTAAGAAATGCATGGAAGGGCCGCGCTTTCAATTCTGGCTGCCACATGACGCATATAGTATGTGGTTATATATATGACCCAATCCCTCACAAACCAAAACCATTCATTATTTACTTACAGAATTAGAAACAATTGTTCATCGGTCTATGGCAAGTATTCCCACTCACGAAGACTCATGGGCCGATCAGTGGGACTACAACCCTGATCCTCTTCCGGCTTCCGTGACCAAGAAGAGCTCTGGCGGTGGCAGCGCAAAGGCGAAATATGGTAAAAAGGTGGAAGAAGGGTTTGGGAAGACCAAGGCAGTTGCAGCAAATGGCATGGCCAAAGTGAAGGTAGGGGCTCGTTTTGGACTCCACTGGATCAAGGACAAGTACCACAAGACTACCGGAAAACAGTAGGGGCTAGGGCTACCTAGCTGCACAGCTTGATCATTCTCTGATTTTGTGACCATTTCTTTGTTGTTTTTGTTGTATATTTTGAGCACAGATTTGATTGTTCATACTCTGGTTAATAAATGATTTTTTTTTTATTTGTATTGGAAGAGGAGTAAGGATTCATGGTTTTTATATAACTTTTACTCGGTTTAAGCTTCAAATATTTTCGTTTAATTTGTTTCATTCTGGATCCTAAACAATTGTACTTGATCCATTCCATAGTAACTAATTCTCTCAACTTTAGATCAAATCACAGTTCGTCTATCTTCTCAACCATTCGTCGTCTCTCTAAGCGTGATTATTCAATTAGTTGGAAAATCTCATGTGCAACTCCACTGATCAAACCCATATGTCATTTGGCTACTTAAAGTTGAGGACAATATCGATACTGGATTGGATTAAGTAGTGAGCCTACCTTGCTCCGATGTACATGTGCAATATTCTATGCATATTGCTGCAGCTAGTACGTACCTGCATGCTGATGCAATAACAAATATATCATTAACCAGATATGAAAACCAATTTACATCGGCTGTTTTGTTTATTTAACAAGTAATTAAACATAATTCAACATTTCATTGGTCCTCTGTTTACTTCGTTATCACGTCAATTAATGAAAGTCCTGCATGCTTAATTAATTTATTGTGGCGGATGATATTCTACTAATCAATCTAAATCCCTATCAAAAAAAAAATGATCTAAAAATAAATTACCTTATCTGAATCTGAGGACGGTCCTTCCAAGTAAATTCCTGGTTCGTCTGCTTGTATTTAGGTATGCATTTGTTGACTTGTAGCTTCGAAAAAGGAACTATATTTCAACTCCCTCCCCCTCCCCCAAAAAACGGAAGCTTCCACCAGGCCAGAGGTGGCAACTACGACGGTCCCATTACCAGAGCTTTTAATTTTTTACAAGAAGGTTCGACGATATCAGTTATTTACTTGTGTGGAAAGAAAGTTCTTCTGTTCCTTTGAGCTGTGCCTCTTCTGGTTTCTCCTTTAACAAGATTTTGTAACCGTGATTTCAGGCAGACATATGCATATATAAGAACCAGCCCTCTCGCAGCCAAAATGATTACTTGGCATACAAGCAAATTGATTCCCATATTTTGATTTCCTGAATCCCAAGAAAACTCTTATTCTGCATCTCATTTGAGTGCGGATAGAAGAGTTTGTCCATGGAATCGACTAGGCCGAATCGGACGAGGGCAGATCAAGGGGCCGGCCGCAACCAAGACACAGCTCCTGTTTCCGACACCAAGGCGAGCTCCGGTGAAGGCGCCAAGGTTAGCCATACTAAAAAAGTGGAAGAAGGGTTTGAAAGAATAAAAACTGCGGCATCAATTGGTATGAATAGGGTTAAAATAGCGGGTCATTTGGGCATCAATTGGATCAAGGGCAAGTACAAGTCAAGCCGAAAGCAGTCGAAGCAAGCAAGCATTGAAGAAACAAATCCTCCACAATTCTTCGATATTGTCCTTTTTATCTCCTTTTTCCGGTCTGGTGTATATTTCGTACCGATTTGAGCGATTACAGTTGGTGGATTTCTTTGTTTCCAAATCATGCTTTGATTCATTTTGCTGTTAAAACTTGTTCCTAACTGAATTTCCAATAGTTGAGGAAGGAACCCTCTTGGGTTTCTCGGAGAGATTCGTGGGCGTAAACAGAAGCGTGTGACGAGAGTGCATGGTAGAATTTCTCCGACCGCACATCTTCACTCAAAATAAATAGATAAAATCTTGCATCCTGCAAGAGAGAGTATCTGCGAAAACACAAACTATACAATTCCAACCATTTTATGTAACAAAGTTTGTAAACATGTCTCCTTGCTTACGTGGGAGGTACAAATCTAGTGGAATTGAGATTTAGCAACGAGTGGGTCTGTCGTAAGTAGGAGGTAGGGAGGGGCAGTGCTCGTTCATGTTAGCGTACGGCTCTAATGTGTTATATAGAGGCAGTTCCATCCGGTATTCACCAAGGATCTGGCAGAATGGGAGCTTTTCATCCTTACCGTTGCACCAACTTGGCAAGCGGGTTTGGTTATCCTCAAAAACCTTAAGCATGTATGCATCACGAATCTGCAAGCAAGTATAAAAAAAGCCATGTCATATGTAGTAATATTGGCATACATGTCATATGTAGTAATATTGGCATAGTGCACTTATCAAAGTGAATGAAAATGAATTTAAGTGCAAAACGACTTACAGTGAACTCAGTAACTTGAATGGAGTTGGAAATAGGACCGAAAATCCCGGCTTCTTTATACATTGCAAGAATAAAAGCAACACATGTCGTAGATTTTCCATCGCTATATACCCATTCATCTTGTTCAGGAATCGTAAGCAAGTGATCAAATGCCATTTCGCGACTTTCAACCTCAGCTAGAATCTCATACAGGTCCAAACCCTACGAGGGAAAACACAGGTGAAGGTTGAGAAACAATTCAATATGAAGCAAATAGATAAAATACTTGAATAAACTTGGAAGATAATTAGAATTCCAAAAGCAGACCTTTATCCTCCATTTCTCCAAAACAAACAGAAGTAAACGGTATTGCATCCAATGTAAAATAACTTAATTTAATAGCAACCTCAAGTGAAGCACAGTTACCTCAGTACCAAGCCGCTTGTTGAGAGCCTCATTCCACATATTTGCAGCATATGCAGGCTGCATTCTGGTCCACATAGACATGACAGAAACCACCTGGAAACAGGAATTCCAATTAGGATAGAAAACTTAATAAAACCAAACATGCTACATCCAAAAAACCATAAATACCTGCGTAGTACAAGTATGTGGATAATGATCAATATACGCATTATGAAGCTTGTGTGTGCTTGTGCAATAACAACATAAAATAAACTGACAACCAACACAATGAGACCGTGCTTCATTTACAAACAACTTCTATAATGCTTATTGGTACTACACCCCATAATTTTTTAAAGAAATAAATGCCATACTAAGTGAGTATCAAGAGGAGGAGGAAAGTTGTCAGCCATGGTGTCAATCCAGCTAAATATCATGTTGTGATAACCATATGGCTTCCCTGACATGCTCCGAACATACTCCCATGCTGCAGTAGAGTTGAATTTTGCACGCACCTCTGGATGCAAGGGAAGCAAGGCTATTTGCGGATTAGAACTATCCTTGAGTGCTAACTCCCACCACTCATCCCATGGAATCACTGCTATAATTTCTTCACCCTGCAATATTAAATTATTAATAAATGTAAAATCACCAAAAAGAAAAGAACTCAGCACAATAACTCTACGAAAAGAAAAGAACTAAGCAAAGTTTAAAATAATTAAGAATCTGTGCAAGATTATCATATATTTAATTTTGTCCCTAAACAAACGCTCATCATATGTTCATTACTACGATCCTGATTCAACTATTATTCCACTGTAGGCAAGAACCAAAACATTTAGCTTAATTTCTATTCCTAATAAATCCCAAACACATGAAATGAGTTGCTTCTTTAAGCATGTACTCAATTGAAAATAAGGTATAAAGGCAACAAAGAAACCTACACCATAAAATCCGGACCCAACAAGCAAAAAGAAAACATGAAATGTACATAGTGATGTTTATTTACTAAAACTATATACCATTACGGTGGACTTGTGCCATACTATCCCTTAACATTTTAACCACTATGACCTACAAAGGTTCTCGACGTGATACCTTTTCATTCTCGTGTCCTGATTCACCAACCCATAGGTTGCCCATCTCATCCTTCAAGCACACTGCTGTATGGCCAGCAAATGCTCCTGTTACCCATTTTTCCAATGTCTCAAAACCGCCCCATCTACCACGGATCTTTGAAACTGCTAGAAAATCACCAGTATGAACATCTGCAGGATTTATAGTCGTCTGCCACGGGCGAGAACGTTTTTCAAATGTTGCACCCATGTGCTTCTTCAAAAAATCCAAGTTTGCACTTTGACCCCAAGCAGTGTTGGAAAACAGAGGCAAAACATCTACTAGAGACAGCATCGTCCCCAGCATCCCTGATGGCATGAGAAACACAGAGACCCCGTGCTGCTTTACCTGCTCAACAGTCATTGGTGTGTCAACTCGAATCAAATAAGTTTCCCTAGCTTATTCAAACAGATTACAGATATGAATGCACATACATATTCCAGTTCTGCGGCGTCTTCCCACGAGTCAAATTTGAACGTATGTTCTCGAGCAGAGAAGTAGTAATCCCATGTTATCCGATATGGTGTTGCAAAAACATAAAGATCCATACAGGCCCAGCTGTGTGCCTCAGAAGTCTGCAGATTAACAAATTTGATAAAACCAAACCATTAACCATAAAATCTACAGTAATTTAGAGCTCACAAGTCCAAACCGAGATTTCAATTAACTGATTCAGCTAACAACTCAATTCAAGAAAAAACCAATCAAAAGCATTCAATTATTCAAGTACCCACATAAAACCTAACAAATTTCAAATCAAATTTTAAAGGAACAAAAGCAAAAGATCGAACCTTTAGATAAAGAACGCCGCCTCCCAAATCGGGTTTGCCCCGATCGCCTTCGGTGAACTCGAGCCGGGCCTGGTTACCCGAAAAGCAAGCTCCTTCCCATTGAATCGAGCTGTTGTCCGGAGTCACCGACCCAATAAAAGAAGGCAACAAATCCACAGCACTATGGAAATTGTTGAGCACCGGCCACGATATCTGCCTCGGCAGAACCGGAAGCACGTCCTTGATCCTAAGGGGCACCTTCAGAGCGTCCCCAAATCCTGACCCCAACCCTAGAAAGCATAACATAAGTAACAGCAGCCGTGGTGTGCGGGAGAAGAGAGACATTGATTGGATTGATGGTTGGATAGATGGGATTTTCCGGGCGGGAAAATCTTAACCGTAACCCTAGAATTTGGGGACGTGAAGAGAAGACGTTGGTCAGAGGTGGTGATTATCCATGTTCCATGTTGTTGGAAATTTTTGGAATTTTGGACTTTTCAGCGACCGACTTGTGATTTTGTTTAGGTCGTTCGGACCGCCGGCTACGTTCTGTTATGTCCGTTGGATGATTGGTAGAAACGACACCGTATGCTTCACATTGCACTCTCCGTCTCCCTCAAAACTTCTTGTTAATATGCTGATGTCCTTCCCTAGTGAGGTCCGTAAGGTAACTAAAGCAGTGGTCTAAAACTCAATCGTGAGAATCAAGACTAATGTAATCTTAAAAAGACGCGTTGTTTGAAAACTCCATGGAAAATAATAAAAGAAACACGCGCACCTTTTTAATCTAAAAAAACTAAAAGAGAAATACATTAAGTCCCGAGAATGTACAACATCAACCAAGCTTTTACCTGTATTAGTTAGAGTTAGAATTACGTGATGTCAATTGCGTTAGTTGATGTTATACATTCTTGGGGTGGGGAGATTGAGTTAGAATTACGTGAGGTCAATTGCGTTAGTTAATTTTGACAAGAATGTACAACATCAACCAAGCTCTAACTGCATAAAATAGATATTTACATCATTAACTGAACTTATACAATTTTGTCAAATCTCTTGACTGAGATATCATACAATTTGAAGAGAAAATCATCACGAAATGGGTTTCGTCTACCTTGATAACTTGCCCTCCTTTTCGTCAAGAGACGCGGCAGACTCATTTGAAGAAGCCGGCCATCTTCAAAACCATGTATGATTTTAGACCGACCAATTTGACATCCCGTAGAGGAAGCAATTCGAGTAGCAAGGAAGAACAAGAACACTGTCTTCCACCACCATCGGCTGCCTAAATGGATTTAACTGAATCTACATGGCAGAGGCATGGATTTTGGTATGATCAGATTACGCAGCTCTGGTTTAATGCAATACGATAATCAGAGTTGAGTAAGGTTAACACACAGGGATACTGAGAGGACGGCCAGTTACGCTGCTTATGCAGCAAGCTCCAAGATGACAAGCTTCTTTGCAGTAATCGGAAAAAACCGCTGGGATGTTCATATCCCTTATCAGCTCCTGATACACACAGCCACGCAACCAACAAAATTGAGAGAAAAGGATTCAAATAAAAGGAACCAAAAG
Organism: Heteromeles arbutifolia; assembly: GCA_024362995.1. NCBI lineage: Eukaryota > Viridiplantae > Streptophyta > Magnoliopsida > Rosales > Rosaceae > Heteromeles > Heteromeles arbutifolia. Next base: position 32,502,175 of record JANCRC010000006.1, read on the forward strand.
AAGAGACGATTAGGTATCAAAAACTGACAATAGTCGGTAACCAGCTTGAATAGGCAGCAATTCCTGCATTTGGAGCGATGACCAAGTGAGGTGATGAATCCTACACACATTTGAGAAGTCATGAGAAACCACAAAAAGGAAAACCAATAAGGCTAAAGAGAAAACATATGATCCTTAGCATGAATTTATGTCCATAGAAAGAGATAAAGTATATAACCTTAGTTATATCCCTGCAACGGTCATGATAAAAGCCGCTTCTAAGTTGCAATGTTACTGCTGAAGGTTCACTAGTATGTACATCCCCGCTGACAGTCTTACTTGAGGATTTACAAATGCAATCTTTATCAATGCAATGTGCATAATCGGACAACGTGATCATCTCGCCATCTCTATCCATCTCAAAGAGGCCAGGGAGAATCAAACACGAATGAGAGATAATTTCATGACAAAAGTGCAAACACAAGCAAGCAACCCTTGTTTTATCTTCATGAGTGAAGTTCAATGAAAAACGAATGTAAATGAATACCAAGCAAAACATCATTTCAAACTATAGAACCGACCTATGCTGTGGAATCGAAGGCCCAACAAGCTCTATATGCACGTTCATGTTAGGGAAAAGTGCATGCAACTCTGAGAAGACAGAAAGCTGAAGAAGCTCTTTCTCAGGGCCTGACCAAGTTTAGTTCATGAACGAAATTCCAATATAACAACGATAGTAAACCAGAGATATCAAACCCGACAACTTACAGGATGACTGTTAAAAATTTGCAATGGTAGCAGAATTAGAAATTCGAAGAAAACACATACCAAGATAGTGTATGTACAATTTGTTGCTGATTCCAGAAGTCCAGCTTCCCAAACCAGCTACTTGAGTGGCATAGTAAATTGTAAGAGGCTGAAATGAAAAACCAGATGTTAATAATTTCCAGCATTTAAATTGGACTTATGGATTCGGATGGGAGCAAAACTTAAATTAGGCTCCCATGTACTCAAGGCAATTAGGTATCTTTTCTTAATATGCACTCCCAACTGTTTACAAATGGTTCGGGTTTGATTTTTTTACACACAAATTCTAACTCTCAGCTAAGACACCTATCATACCCAATGGAGAAGCAATGCAGCAGGTGAATGCAGCAGGATGGACCTCCACTCATAGTACTCCTTCCAACTGGTTAAACACTCTGATATCATAACTGCAGGTTCTGCATGTTGATATTATGAATAGAGGGTTTGCAAGTGTATGTCATAAATCTACAAACATCAACTTCTCTTGAATTATCTTAGTAAGACGAACAAGACAGATACCAGTACAAGGGCAAAAGGTATTCGAGAGATCCCAAGAACTATTCAACCTGCCAATGGAAAAATATGAAGGACCGGAATTAGAATCAACGTGGAAAATGATATAATACACAGAAATTCAGATGTACCAGGCAGAATAAACCTTAAACAATCAAATGAAATAACTGAATCCCCACAACAACATTCATACAACCACATTCCCATTTGATGGACCCCTCTTTTTTCCAAGACTGAACACCTCGTCTCCTGCTTTTCACAAACCTAACAAGATCACACCCGAAAGAGATATTATCAGTGACGACCCTTGGATAGTAAAACAGCTAATAGAAACGACATTACTCAATCTTTTCCATCGTACAAAGAAATCGTGGACTACCTGAACTGTAGCTTCTTGAGTAAAAGTGAAAGGAAACTCATTCAAGGTGTCCATATGCTTCATATGTCGTTCTAACCTTCCGCACTCTTCTTTGTGCTCAGGCCAATGCGCAATCTAGGCGAAAAAGTTATATAGTAGGACGGGCAATCGCTTAAATTCAAAGAAAATCAAGACAACTATATAAACTTTTGGTTAATGAAAGTTACAAATAAAGCATCACCAAGTGAACAACATTGACCCCAATAAAATACAATACGCGAATAGGCCAATCAGCTAGAGCAGTGTGCCTGACTCTTCGCACGCAAGTTCAAAACCCCCACTCCATAGATCATAATAGTTTAGAATATCGTCTCGTAAAAAAAAACACTAATGCAAATAGAGAAGTAAGGAATGAGCAGTCCTTTTAGCTCAACTGCAATACAATTTTGTTGCGAGCTGCATTACCAAGATCTGTTAGAGTATATAGAATATGGAGGGTGTGGATCATGACACATGTTATTAGCCAAATAGATAAGGCAGTTAGGAGTGTGGCTGTTGAAATAATTAGTTAGGATTGTTGGTAAGGGAGTGAGTCGGTTAAGGCAGTTAGCTCAGTACTCATCTATATAGCAACTGTACCCTTGTAACCATTCAATCAATCAAGAAAATACAAGTGCAATTCATTCTCTCTCTCTCTCTCTCTCTCTCTCTCTCTCAAAACCTTCTCTGTTTCCTTCTTCTTCTTCCTCTGTGATCTCTCTGTTCTCTTTCTGCATATTGCTTAACAAGATCAACACCTAAACCCAACTCAACAAACAAATTAAACCAATTTATCCCTTCCACACAGACCATTTCAGCACAAATTAAGAATAACCCAAGTGCTATTTTCTTAAATTAACCGTGATTATGCTGTGTGATTTGCATAAAGCAGAGAAAATCGAAGAGTGAGAGAGAGAAGTACCTGGTGAGATACGGCGCAGTAAGCGACGGCTCCACAGCGAGCACATCGTCTGGTGGGTGGGCCCGTGCACCGAGTACCCAGTCCCTTCCCGGCACACTCCATCGTTTCGCAGAAAACTCTGCTCTTCCTCTCTCTCTCTCTCTCTCTCTCTCTCTCTCGTTTGAACTTGGATACGTTTATACGGTACGAACTCAGGACTACGGACCTCGGACTGAACAATTATGGGCCTTTCGAACTCGACCCAATGGTAACTAAGCCCATTTAGTAATAAAGTTTGAAACCCTAGATATGTTTGTCGTGAAAATATTTTTGTCCTAACCGTTTTTAATAAAAATATTTTTTTTAGTAGTACGGCACCATATATGATAAATTTTAAAGGGTTTTTATCACAAATGATCCCTAACATTGATCAAACACATCATTTTGGTCCCTGACATTGAAAATCAATAGAAATGGTTCATGAGATTGATCAAACACATCACAAAATCAATAGAAATGGTTCATGAGATTGATCAAACACATCACAAATGGTCATTCCGTTAAAAACTATTTGGGCAATTTTCAAAGCTTCGTAAGAGAATGGCATCTTTCTTGATGGCTAAATCGCCGTGGTTTGGCCGGAAAACAGCTCGAAATTGGCTAACTCGAAAATGGTTATCCAATTTCGAGCTGTTTTCCGGCCAAACCACGGGGAATTAGCAGTCAATAAAGGTACCATTCTCTTTTTCTCGTCGAGAAGTATGATTTTCATATTTGAATCACTCAATTTAGTTGAGTATTGAAGAAGTTATGAACGTTTAAAGTTTACCCAGTTTCTAGCGAGTTTTCCAGTTTTTCCGTGGACCAGTCACATTTGAGGCTATTTTCCGGCCATCAGGCAACCATTGGGCTTCCAAATGGTATAATCTTGTTCTACACTTTCCTATCTTCATTTTGATATATTATGGGTCGAATTTGGTAAAGAAACGATTGAGTTACGAAGCTTTGAAAATTGTCCAAGGAGTTTTTAACGGAATGACCATTTGTGATGTGTTTGATCAATCTCATGGATCATTTTTATTGATTTTCAATGTCAGAGATCAAAATGATGTGTTTGATCAATGTCAGGGACCATTTGTGATAAAAACCCAATTTTAAATGATTTTTCAACTCAGAAGCACTTTTAGCTTTCAGCTCAAACATTGTCATATACACTTTTTAATATCTAAAAGTGTTTTTAGCAATTCTAAACCGGTCAATTAGCGGTCGTTTTCGTTCCCTTTTGTGAGGAAGATAGTCGATAAGCAAAATACACATCCCACTTTTTTCTCTGCTTCCATTTCCATATGAAGGAATGAAAAATGGGGTTCGATTTTAGTGGCTGTTGTAAGATTCTGTGCTTTTGTTTTAAGCTTTGTGTCATTTTCCTAATAATAAAACGGCCCAACTGCTGATTTGAGTGACTAATTAGTTTAGTAGTTTAAGCATGCACAAACAGAACACAAACTTTTCCTACCAAAAAAAATAAACATTTTGTATTAAAATCAACCCAAAATATATCCCTTCATGAACATTATAGTAACAAATCTTAGATCTCACTAGTGCCATCATGTTTGGTACAAATATTCTTGTGTGCGTCCAATGTAATGCCCTGAGTTCGTTTGTATCAAGTGGTGGATAGAGTTGAGTGTTTTTGGTAGACAATAAATATTCTATTTTAATCTGATCTAACTTACCGAGAGAAAGTTTGAACTCTGTTGGAACCCCAATGTTGTCCCACATCGGCCAGAGGGCCCAAGTGAAAGTGCTTTAAATAGAATTACCCATCTCTAACTAACACCAAGGCATTTTGTGATAAAACCCCACACCTGAGGATTGTGCAGGTGGTTAAGTGGGGACAATATCGATGTTGTTGGAGTGGGCCATCGGCCCGTCGACCTGAAAATTTCTACATGGTATCAGAGCCAGGAGGCGGGCCCGTACTGTCATGTGTTTGGGTGGGTCCCTAATGGCCCCGCGTGATGGGTGAGTCCCCAATGGCTCCACGTGGTTGCCGATGTGGATTTTCACATGTGACCCATAAATGGGGTCTCACGTGCGGGGGAGTGTTGGAACCCCAATGTTGTCCCACATCGACCAGAGGGCCCAAGTGAAAGTGCTTTAAATAGAATTACCCATCTCTAACTAACACCGATGCCTTTTGTGATAAAACCCCACACCTGAAGATTGTGTGGGTGGTTAAGCAGGGACAATATCGGTGTTGTTGGAGTGGGCCCTCGGCCCGTCGACCTGAAAATTTCTACAAACTCAAAGTTATAAAAAAGTATATCCACTTCAATGGTGGATCCATTCATGAAACTGGATGGTCTCGGGAACATTCGGAAGCCTGAAGAAGCTCATGTGAGGACCACACAACGGTCTGGGCAGGTGGTGGAAGAGAGAAAAGCATCATGGATGTGCATATGATGTACAACAGAAGCTTTGAACCAAGAAGAAATATCTAATTTTAGATGAAGAGAAACACAGAGAAGACTACCACGGTTCTGTTGTTATTGGACCTTAGTTCCAATGAAGAAGAAAAAGAAAATGACTCTCTCTCCACTTCCCACACGACAAACTCCTTATTTTTCTTTTTCTTCTTTTTAATTGTGGTCCAATCAGGTTGTGTCACCTAACATTTTAATTAATAAAGAGGTGATGTATTATTTAACCAATAATTTTTTATACCATATGTTTGACACCATTATTTCTTGTGAAATTCACTATAAATTCTTAAGACATTTGAAAAACAATTCGTAAAGTACTACGAACTCTTAATCACTTGAGCTTTCATCTCTTACCATCAAATTAACTAAAATACTAAAGCAAAAACTCTGACATTTTTCTACGTTGTACTTTAAATAATAAACCTAATTAAAATAATAAACCCAATATCTCAATACAAGCATAGTGTTTTTTAAGTGTAGTAGGCACTTATTTATATGACATATAATAAATTTATTTAAATTCGCCTAGTTCGCTTAGGTCCCGTCTAGGTGCAGATGCGCTACACCTCAGTCCGTCACCCAACTAGCACATAGCGTACCTTAATTAGGACCACCCAATATTAAAATCCTGAATCCGTTACTAACCCACTCTAACAAGAGTTTACGCGAACGTTTGCTTGGTGCGCATTGTTTATTTAAATAAAATTGCTAGCCTACCACATGACGTTTTCACCCTTAATTGTTCAGCAGCACCTTCCCTAAACGCCATTGGAGTGATGAGATTCCATTTTCCTAATCTTATTAATCAATAATATTTATATTCCCACAATGTCCCATTCATCAGTTGAGTCAATTGTCCCTCTCAAATCTTCCTTTTGTGGTTGAAAAAAAAAAGAAAATTTGTTCTCATTGCCTGTTTAGTAAAGAGAGATCCATTGATCCAATAAATAAATTGCTAGTACAACAGCAAAGAAAAAGATGCCACAATCGCACTCGTATTACAAAAAGTGAGATGCCATATCTTTAAAGAAAAAGAAGGATCATTCACACCGTGATTCTCTTTTTTACCTTCAAAAGTCAAGTATGAAAGTAGTTTTTTTTTTTTTTTGAGTGAAACAATAGCGTTTGTAAATTAAATCTTAAATTAGCTACTGACGAGGTTCGAACCCACGCCGTCATGCAAGGGTACAACACATTTACATTCAATATTATAAATAACATTTGTAAATAAAAACGTTTCTCATTAGGGTAAATAATAGATATTTTACGAATGAAGCGTCACGTGTATGTCTTCTTCTTTTTTTAATGTCATTTGAAAGTAATTTTTAATCTTTTAAAAATCAATGTCAAGCAAACCAAAAATTCTAAAACGGCCTCGTTGCATGAACCGATAACTAAAAAAATCAACAATCATGGATCCTAGTACGTGGTATGTTTCGGTTCATAATAAAAGAAACTTGAAACTGAATCCTAGTTTATGGTGTGTTTCGGTTCATAATAAAAGAAAATCGAAAAAAACAATTATAAGTATGAGAGATGTGTTTCAATTGTGATTAGTTTTCAACCTTAATTGCATGACCGAATATGCTCCATACATCTATTTATGGTGAACTACATAATTAAATAGTGATCAATTGCTACTTAGAATATCTCCTATGAAGATGTCAAAAGAAAAAATGTCAAATGTAAATTGGAAGGCCTATGTGGCAATGTTAAAAAAAAATATTCTCCAACTCAAATAATTTTTTATTCAATTAATATTGTGGGAGCATTTTTTCTCACCACCATATTAATCACCGTTAAATGAGTTTAAATTTCAAGATTCGTGTAGTGGATAAGCACAAATCTCAAAATTCAAACTCATCGAACGGTGATAAATAGGATGGTGAGCATACATCATACTAAATGGTGGTGAGCAAAAATACACTCTTAATATTGTAGGATCTGCTTCAAAACAAATCAATAAAAATTAACTTTCATGATTTATAATTAGTACATTACTAAGACCAGCATAAAAATATAAAGACATCAGTTATAATTTGACATAGCATTGGCACCACACAATATCTCTGTCAATCAGCATAAGAGTAACATATTGATTAGAGCTTAACATTTGATATCTCTTGAAGAAATACTCGGTTATCGATTATTCTAGCCCGAATCGAGCCAACCCGACCCGATGGATGGAATTTGGAACAATGGCGAGTTGCAACCCCACATGATCAACGATCTTTTGATAATCATGTAAAGGTGTCGGGGCAATATAATTTTGTGGGACCTAATTGGTGCCCTAAACATTAAAATTGAGATTAAGTTTGACTAAAATGAAATGCAGTATTATTTTAATTGACTCTTAATTGTAAAAGAGGGGTCGTTTAATGGAAATGGTTTTCATGATTACAAAGTCAACCAATTCTTAAAAATACCTATTTCCAAATTCAAGGCGAAGATTTCAAGCCATAATTTAAGACAACTTAGCAATGATGGGGGTCTAAATGCATGTATCTCCTTAGCTAGTAGTAGTTGGAATATGCATCCTATACAATTTTAAATGAATAGTTAGAAGAAGAAGATCATTCGTTTTAAGCCCAAGTTTTTGTAGAGCATGGATGCGTGTAACATGTCGATTTGGGATTCTATAGGCGAATTATACCTTTAACTTTCTTATCACGGATAATGTTAAGGAGATTAACTTTTAAAACCAAATCTTGTAAACGTATTTGTTGGTAATTAAATTGTTACTTGAGTGTTGATTAACGTGCTTAATGCCTACCGATGACACATTATGTGATTTGCAAATTTAGTCAAAAAAGTTGATCTACTTATCATTACTTTTCTTATAATAAGTTTATGAAAACATTACACACAAGTAATTCATCAATAGAGAATACGATTACAACATGATTACGATAGCAGTGTCAACTGGGTGCATTTTCTCTAGCGACCAAATCTTTGATCTAGATAGATTAAAGGATAACAAGCAATAATAAATCTTCTAAATAGTCACCATAAGAAACAAACAATAACACTTGCACAAGAACCAGCAGTGCAGATCTACCACAATAGATGAATGGTGACATTATCCAAAACCGATTAAAACACAAAGTTAAATTGCTAAAAAGCGAGGCCACATAAACTGCTAGGCGGCTAAAACAAACACAAATCACACTAATTTGAAAAGGAAACCACCGTTTGGGATCATCTCCATAGTGAAAAAAAAGACACGATAGTCTTGACATATGCAACTTTGCCGTATAGATCCGCAACAATCATGGCCAAGCAAGGAGAATCCTCACTAATCTAACCATGGAAGGCTACTAAGCTACGACGTGGGTCTACAAGATGGAGGGTTGCTCACAAAATGTGGGTAAAGAGATAGGGATAGGGAGGCGTGGGTGGTGAATGAAGGAAGAAGAAAAAGTGTAAAAGGAGAGGAAGGAAGGTTGTCGCTAACTCCAAGCCGTAACAAGGATCCAATGATGAGAGAGAAAAATTTAAGATTTTGTCAGAAAAAAAGAAGAAGGGAGAGAGTTTGCATGGATGGCAGAGCCACAAGATGACGCGCACGTGAACAACTGTGACTAGCACATCACAAATTAATTAAAGTATTAGCAACTTAGTGGATGTTTGGGTAAACTAATGAAGTGTGCCAAATATTGGGCTGAAATTGTGTCACACGTTGGACCATAATCGGATGACACCGTGGGAGCTGGGATTTTGATGACAACCATCAATTCGTTTTCCCAACAATCCGCACTGACTAGCTGTAAATATATACATATATTTTATATTTATATGTATGTGTGGGTATGGCTACGAGAGAGATGGGAAATCAATCTCGGAAAGACAATACGAGCGACGACCATATTTGATGATATCCCAAAAGATTTGATATGCGGTGTGTGAAATTACATTTTTAATTTTGGAAGCAAAAGTCCAAGCATTAAAAAGGATAATGTTGGGTCCCTCCTCCACATTATTTTGGGACTCTCCAAATCTCCTCGATTCTATTTCTCGTCTCGTTGCCTTAAACACCATTGTTGGGAAATTTCGCAAAATATTACTTCTTTTAAGAGGATTGTTGAGGGAACCTTCTCAAATTAGGATTTTTATAAACCTTATTCATCTTACAGTTTGACGTTAATTTTAGTAACATTATAACATATTGTGTTAAAAATCCGAGATGACATAAAGTTTGCAGAGAATCTCATTTTTGAAAAGTCTCATTAGCATTTCTCTTCTTTTAAACTATGGTTCCATGGTCAAAGGGATTACACACAATAAAAAGCAACTTTTTTATTTTCTATTTTCTTGAGTTTTTTTAAATAAATTTGATTTTATCTACATTAAGATTGAGAGAGTAGGTCAAACTTCATAATAGATCATCCATAATAATTTAGTTTTTATTAGCATAGCCTAACGTTTGGTACACTTCATTAGTTTACCCCAAGGGAATTGGATTCTCGCCAGATCCCATCCCTGGGGATCCTAGGGATCAATGTACGTGGATCGTTGATAAAAAATAGTGCGGCCACAATTTTTTCCTTTTTTATATTTTTTACACAAAACGAGGTTGTTTTAATTTTAAAAATATAAAAAACATTTAATTAGAACCGCACGATTTTTTATCAACAATCCACATGCGTTAATCCCTAGGATCCCCAAGGAGGGGAACCGGCGAGGATCCAAATCCTACCCCAAGCATCAACTAAGTGGCCTCATATATGAACTGTGAACTTGTATATGATAATTAAAAATCGTTTGATAAACATTTGTTTTTATTTAAAATAAAAAATTATTTTTGGAGTTTTTCGACTAATAACCAAATGAATTTTCAATTTTATAAAACCTACAAACTGAAATAATTATGAAACAAACCTTCAATAATCATATTTCTATAATAGTTATGACAATGTTACCAAGTGATGCCAGTTAATGTGGCAGCAAGTGGTGAATTGTCATTATTGTATAAATTCTTCAGCTTCAATCAACTGCATTCTAGATTGGAAACAAAGCGAGGACTTCAACTAAAAATCAAATACTCTTACCAAATTAAATTATGAACCCCTTGTTAATCACTCACTTGAATTAATTCTAAGTTCTTGGACACCTTAACCACAAAAATTAGTTAATGACAACGTTTAACCAATAGAAAGTAGTCAAAATACCAATAGTAATATTATTTGTTAAGAAAAAAATGGAAAGGGGGAACGGAGCAAGAGGTAGCACGTGGAAAGAGGAGGTGTGGGCCCTGTGGGGGCAATCCAAGATTCGGGAGGAGATACTGCTTGCCAAGTCTTTTTATTACGAGATGTGATATCCACATACTTCATTTTACTTCTCACACATTTTTTTAATTTTTGGCTGTTGAATCGGTTGAATTGAAGAAAGTCAAACGATAAAAATTATCAAGAAATGTGTAAAAAATAAAATGAGATGTGTGGATAACACACTCCGTTATTACAACCCAACAAAACATTTTTTTTGGGTAAAAAACCCACCAAAACACGGGGAAGCTCACCGGTCACTGTGTAATCTGTACCAAACTCAACAGTCAATGCCACCGGCAAAACCCGGTCCCCTAATTTTTCCCGCGTCTTCGTGCCGCCGGTTCGGTACTCGCGTACCCGCCCAAGGTTTTGACGGTGTGGTCCTCCGCTGACCGCCGGTCAACACAGCCGTCCTGTCACTCCGCACAAACCCCGACGTTGACCATAATCTCGCTTTTACATTAACCATCATTTTCTCGTCTGGATCACTATATCACTTTTTTAATTTTGTATGAAAGTTAAATCTCAACTGGTGAACAACAAAACAATTAAAGATTAAGAATACATTAGTGTGTTTTAAATTAGAGTAATGTTAGGAAGATTAAATTTTGTAAATTAAATAATATGAAAGTTGATGATTGAATTATTACTTAAACGTTAATAAACGTGCTTATTTTTTATTACTGATACATCATTTAGCTTGTAAATTTAGTCTATAAAATTAGTCTCTCTAACATTACTCTTTAAAATAATTAGAGGAGTCATTTTCAACATTCAAGTTTGAATTCTCATTTATATATAAGTCGGAAGGCAAAAAAGAAAAATAATCCTAAAAATACTCCTCAATCAGAATCTTAAGGTAAAACATTTAATTTAAAAAAAACTCAAGCTAACAAAATATAAAAACATATTTTAAACAAAAAATAAAGGAACATAATTACAAGTACAAAATAACAAAAATGTTATTGTACCCTCTATTTGTATCATTTCTTTAATAGAACTGAAATTCACATACGTTGGCAGACACTACTTATATTAGATACATGATATAGTTTAAATGAATTTTAGTGTAACTATCATATTTTTTGTTTAAAAATAAACATTCAACGACCTAACAAAGCCAATAACGTTGACAAACGGTAAAACTGATTATTTCAACAATTGAAATTCGAAAATAGTATTTGGACCCTTGATTAAATTTTTTTTTTTTTTGAAGACTTGATTAATTTTTGAAGGTCTGGTTGGGAAGATCGCATCATAGTGGATTTGAGGATCTCAGGGTTTTATGGATTAAAATTAAACAAATATTATAAAGTAGATTTTGAGATTTGTTAGGGAGAGAGATTTGATTTGGCGAAAGAGACCAATACTATATTAAGAGAGAGAAACCCACACACTCTGTGACGCAGACAGACGGACAACTTTCACCTCGCCATTCTCTCCACCATTTGTCCACTGCATAAAACTTGGGCCACAGAAAGCAGAGCAACCTTTGTTTTTTCTTCTCCGATTTCAATCCGGAAGATGGCGAGGAACGGTGTCGCTTCGTGGCGGAGGAAGTCGGAGAAGCTCGATCTCTCGCCGCCGTTGATTTCGGAAGAAGCTCACGTCCTCGCCGTCGACGACAGCCTCGTCGACCGCAAGGTCATCGAGCGATTGCTCAAAATTTCCTCCTGCAAAGGTAGAATCCGAAAACACGGTCACATTTTCTGGAAACGTCGTCGTTTTTTGTTTTCTATGTTTTTGAATTGGATTTGTTTTGGGTAAAGTGACGACTGTTGACAGCGGAAGAGGAGCTCTGCAGCTCCTCGGCCTGGACGAGGAGAAGAGCTCCACCGTCGGATTCGACGTAAGTTCGATCAACGACTCTTAGTTTTCATCTCTTAAATTTCAATTATTTTCGAATAAATTTTTTTATTCTCTGTAATTATGTACAGGGCTTGAAGGTGGACCTGATCATCACGGATTACTGTATGCCTGGGATGACCGGCTACGAATTGCTCAAGAAAATCAAAGAATCTTCCGCATTCAAAGCAACTCCCGTCGTGATTATGTCATCCGAGAACGTTTTGGCGCGCATAGACCGGTAATTATTCCGCACCAAAATTAATGTATAATTATCCAATTTTCTTCGCGGTTAATTTGTTTTTGCAATTAATTTGGATTTTTAATCTAAAGTTTGGGTTTTGATTTTTAATTTAAATTTTTGGGTTTTTTTTTTTTGGTGTTCGGCAGGTGTTTGGAAGAAGGTGCGGAGGACTTCATAGTTAAACCGGTGAAGTTAGCAGACGTCGAGAGGCTGAAGGATTACATGACGACGGCGAGGGTTGTCGGAGTGGAAGAGAGCGGTGGAGGAATGAACAAGAGAAAGCTACGCGAGCCGTGTGATCCGACGATGCCTTCATCACCGCCGACCATTTTTCCCTCGTCGCCGTCGTCGTCCTCATCGTCTCCGTCTAAATCCCCGTCGCCTCCTTTGTCATCGTCGTTCTCGGCTCCGTCGTCACCCACGTCGCTTGAGTCTCCGATCCGACGGTTGAAAATGACCAACTCTGATTAGATCAATCGGACCCGGTGGTGCCGCAATCGCGCTTTTTTTTTTCGGGGCTAAACTGCAATTACCCGTTTTAACGGTTTTTGATGAATTACTTTCCTTTTTTTTGTTTTTTCTTTGCCTTTGATTTATTTTGTTTGTTTATATGTAACTATGAGTTACAATATTAATACTACTAATTAACTGATTACATTTCTGATGTTCAACTATATTTCGAAGGAGTGAATATGTGTGGTTTATGGTAGTTTACTAAAAACAATGAATTATCGGTTTAGATCGGTTCGGTTTCTGAATTTTCTAAAAAAAAAAAAAAACGTTAGAATAAAAAATAAAAGTTTTAATGAAAAATTTTTGATACTGTTCATATTTATCGAAAATAATATTTTTATTCTAAAAAGTCATATTTGATACTATTCATTTACAATATTTTTTTGTTATTATTTTTTCTTTAAAAAATAGTGTCCGTCAATGAAACCTAAATTCAAATAAAAATAATACTATTATCACGTATTTGTATTATTATAAACATATTTTTATGAAATTCATATATATTGGTGGAGCCTATTTTTATTAGAAACATGGTATAAAGATGCGATAAATTATCAAATTCAAATATCTCTCTATGTGTATTGGAATAACTTTGAATATTGCTTTGTTAAAATAAAGAAATTGTAAGCAAGCATTAGAGAATGTAAATTGGGAAGGACACTACTTCACTGGCGGGAAGTTTAGAAGCAATTCCGGCTGATATCCAACCACATTTGAACACGAGTTCAATTAGTGTTTACAATTTCAATTATTTGGACACATGTTCGAATGTAATTGGTTATCAACAGGAGTTGCTGCTGAACTTTCAGCAACCAAGCAATGTCCAATTGGGAAATGTTAGCTTTGCTTCCAATTGGCTAATTTGGTCTTCGCCTTTATGCGTTGTTATTGTGAGTCTCGTCTGCTAACGATGACTTTGTTGTAGCCTCGCACTTTTGCGATGACTTTTGTGGCCTTGCTACTCGGCGGTGATCGTTGTGTCTACCGGTATCTCTATGTTGTTGCTATGGTTTATTGTGACAGATTTGTACTGGTAGTTTTGTGCGCTTGGCGACTGTGTGATTGAGCTTGTGGGTGTCTACTAGGGGTTTAATATTATTTATCTGCTCTGTGCAAATTCATTCCAGATCAATTTATTGATCACTGGAATTATGTACCCAATAACATTCTGTAATTGTTTGATGTTGATTAATGAAAGGCTATGCTATCATTTCTGCAAAAAAAAAAGTTGAGACAAATAAAGTTAAGAAAATAGAGAGGAAGAGAAGAAGAAAAGGGAGGTGTATGCACAGGGTGGGGATTGGAAGGTTGAAATGAATAGAGATATGGTTTTGATTTGGTTGAGTTGGAGAGATAAGCTTGCAAGATCTTGTCTGGTAGAAAGAATATTGGAATGGGATTGTGAATTGACGTGCTTGAAATGCCTCCCTTTTGGGAGGGACTTTCTCTAGGACCCTCCCCATGGGTGGGGGACCCTTTCCTGCCCCTTGAGCTCAACTCCAGCGTTTTTTGTCTCTCTGTCTCTTTGGAAGTGGCATGCTTATCATATTCTCTGCTCCCAAACCTCCATAGTAGTTACTTGAGTTGACACCCACTCATGCTCCACATGCTGACTACATTTTTCACTTTCAAATTTTGAGTCCTAAAATTTTGACAGTGTATCGATTTACATCTGTTGTATATTTAAACGTCTAATTATTTTTTGAATTAATGTGTTTTATAGGCTACGTTAGTCTAAATGTGGCTTAAATGTCAACTCAGTTACAAATTTCATACTCACCATGTCATTAATTTAATAAAGATTCAAATAATTCATAAGATAAAATAATTCATTAGAAGGGAATATGAGAAAAACAAATTTAGTTACTTGAAACGAGAGAAATCATAAATTAGAGAGAGACTAAAAAGTAAAAATTCGAATCATTATGGTACTCATGTAGTAAACACTTGCGGAAGTATATTTCGGTACTCATTCTACGCAAGTAAACACGTATATAAACAGTGATGAACAGATGGATGTGAACTTGTATCCCATATTTATTAACAATAGTACATAAAATTTAAAAATTAGAATTGAATGGAAGGGATTATGTGACATATATAGGTGTGGCTAATCTTTGAGAAAATATAATATGGACCCCACATGGGAAGGTGAGAGAGAGAGGGAGAGCAGATATTGCAGAGCTGTAGTTTTGTTTTTGAATATTTTTTATTGTGAACCAAGAAAAAGAGAGGAAATGGGTCCAGTGGTTGTCACTCGTTGGCCTTTTGGTGTCACCAAAGGCATCTCTATCAAGGTGCCACCAAAGCAACAAAAAATTAAATTTAATCAGGAAAAATTGCCCTTGATTTACCCTTAAATATATATTTTTAAGACTTTGGTAAATGATATTAGTATGTGATTCGATATCCTAGTTGATAGGATGTTGAGTTTCTACATGATGTCTTAGGTTTGAATTTTCCTCTCCTAATAGCAGTAATTTTTTAGAAAAAAACGGGGTGGTGCTATCCACAGTCCCATTTTTACCTTTGACACACCTTTCTTAATTTTCGGCTCTCGGATCGAATGAATTGAAGAAAAATTAATAGACAAAATTAATAAAGGTGTATGAGAAGCAAATAAGGATTTGTGTACATCACTTCCCAAAAAATGACATCATTTTTTTTTATTTTTTTTTTAATTTTTAACTTTTGCCTATTGGTTATGCGTCAATGACTTTAAACCGTTGATTTAAGTGAGATTTGATGTGAAAACTCATGCTAACGTCGACTGTACCCATCTATGCATATAGACATTGGGCTTTCTCCCAAACCGAATTTCGGAACCATGATTTAAATGAAGAGCTTGAGCACACTAGAAGAACATTTTATTTTTCTAATATTGGGGAATAAAAGAGAATGATATTATTGTCATGGTAGTTAGGGCCTTCTTCTTCAGCTCATTACATCTCTGGTTCAAATCCTCGTCTCCTTATTGTAGAATATTGCTTGTAATCAAAAGAGAATGAGCCGAAGGTCGGTCCGGTCCATGTCGGTTTTTCGGTTTGGCAGTTTAAAATGCCCATCCGCTACCTTCAATCAACTCTCAGTCACAAGAAAGCGCTTTGCTTGAAGCAAAGCAAACCCATGTCAACTTGTCATTAGCAAATTGGGCCGTTTTTAAATCTATGGAAAATGGCCTATAAACCGCAATTAAACATAAAAAGCCAACCGGCCCAGCCCAAAAAAATATATACAAGTCCATAGAGACAAACAGCAAAACATAAAGCCCATGTATGGAGGCCCTAATCCGACACACAAATTGTGAGAGAGAATACTAGGAAATGGTTAAACTAGAAGAAGTGTTTTTTTTTCTCTTAAGCACTTTTAGCATTATAGTTTATTAAACATTTTGAAACTATTTCTTTTTTACTAAAAGCACTTTTAGCACTATAGTTTACCCCACACTTACATCTTTTTTTTTTTTTTTTTTTTTTCACAATTGTTTATTCTCACAACACAATAGAAGCAGTTTTGAAAGAAAAAAAAACACACAGCAATTTCCAAACTCGACCTATTTTATTAGAGGAAAGCTTTATATTTGTCCGGAAGCTATGGTCATACAATGGAAGGAATAAAAAGACTCTTTTACCTTTTTAATAATGGCCGACTGATAGACATAACATGAAATGACTAAAATTTCAAGCATGACAACGTCGAGAAAAACTACTCGGCATAAAAAGCAAATCAAGTTATAATTTTTGAGTTCATTGCTATAAGTAGCCATTTTGAACATGCTTCATTTGCTTTACTCATCTTCTTCGGAATTAGAATATTCGTCTCGATTTGTTTGTTCTTGTATTAATCCACATTTAGATGCGCAAGTAAAAGTTGGAATATTCCACAAACTTGAAGACAAAAATGGGTGAGAAATTCCTACTCATCTTTTCTTCCTAAGTAGACTTGAATTTCATATCATAAAATAAGACAAATCAACCCCTCAACATTCACCACTTCTTTATCTAATTTTCTCCAACATCTAGTCTCATGTGCCAATGACGTCATTCTCCCGAAAAAAATATAATATATTTAAAAGTTTTTTCAAACATCTCATTGACTTTACCAATGAGAGATTTTTTAGCGTGTCCGGAACACCGTCACATGTCACTATACAAATGATGAGATACTTATGTTTAAAAATTAACTTAAAACATAAAATTTCCCTCTACTTATATAATATCACATGATAGACTATTCGTGTTCCAAGCACAATAAAAATTTTCTCTCACTCAGTTTCAAAAATTGAAATTCATAGTATCACCTCTGACCCAAGCAAAAGTACTAATTACCTTAGATAAATTCAAATCTCATTTGAATACAACGTCTTAAAACATTTTTACGATTATTCTTGCAAATATAAGCTAAAATCAAAATATTATTTTCATAAATTTCATCCAGATACGACGTTTTAAGCTAGATTTTTTTTTTTTAGCTTCAAGAATGTATCTCACTTTGATCATCAATAATACAACCACCATTTCTTGATGATACAACCACCATTTCCCCTATAGAAAAATCCAATTTTATTTCAAATTCTTGATTTAACCATGTCGGTGCAGAATTTATCAATAACCGGGCACTGTTTATAAGGGTATGGGACGAGACTTTATCTAGATCTATGAATCTCTCCAGAGTCGAAGCGAGACCCCATCAAAATCTGTCACTTGTTTTTTTGTTTTTGCCGGGGGGTGGTGAGGGGTTGTTGGGGAGAAATAGGAAATCAAATTGTGGGTTATTTTCCAACGACTATACACACTCACTTACGACAACGACCTCCGAAACAAAACAAAATAAAATAAAATCATCCAATGTCGTCGGTGAAATGAATTTGGTGAGCAACTATTTCTCTAATTTCTTCATCGTCTAATCAAACCTACACTTCGATTTCTTAATTTCAAATACGAAACCGAACTCGTTGACCAAATTATTTCGTCGTCTTTTGGTTTAACATAGTTTTCTTCTTCAACGCGTCAAAACTCAAATGCCTTTCGAACTGAACCAATCATTCAAGGAAGGAAGAAAGGGATCGGGAAAGTTCCTTTCTCACTGACTTTGTTCGTTGATTTACCATTATGCACACGATTAACTAATCGTTAATTACTAGGTCGGCGAGGTTAAGTAATCTCCATTATATTTCATTACAATATCATATAAAATGTTAGGAATGAGACTTGGAGTTTCACCAAACATGTTGGTTTTGTGCTCGATATACAGTGGCAGATTTAGGATTTGATCCTGGGAGAGTCTCATTGTTAAGGGTTTAAGTTTTTTAGATAGAAATAGAATGAGAAACGTGCAAAAAAAAATATCTAGTTTATTGACCGAGATATTTTGTCAAACACTTGGTAGACTTGTTGTCGTCAGCCAAACCATGTTGTGCACGTGTTAGAAAATATCGACATATGCCGAAGCAATTTGATGAGTGATATCGAGATATTCTGTATAGTGTTGTCGACACAACATGTTGAGATATCCCTAGTAAGTATTACATCAAACACTTGGTAAATACATAGGGGACTCGTAACAAACATTCAGAGTGTCTACGAAAGACCTTTACATGTATATTTATCAGACTCCGGGTATCCTAGGACCAGTTTTGTCTATCCATGTCTACATATATACTCGTCAGAAATAAATCGACCGTGCAAAAATCATTTTCTATCTTCTAAATGTTTTGGATGTATCTATTATTAATGCTACTTTCTTTGCAAACCAAGTTCGAAACTTTCTTCTCATAGTTTAAATTATATTAAAACATAGCTTGAATTCAAATGATAATTTTTTTTATAAAAAAAAAAAAAAAATGTTCTACACTAATTTATATTATAGGAAGGGAAAGTGTTTGAACATAAAACGCAGTGAATAGTGGGATGTGAACTTAATCCAATTTAAAAGCCTCTTTTGAGTTTCAATTAAAAAAAAAAAAACTAAAAAAGGTTTTTGAGTGGTTGAATTATATATAAAAAAGCCCGGGAAGAAATTTTGGAAAAACAAACTACTACTATCTTTGAAGCTTTTTCAGCTTTTCGTCAACCAACACCCACCAAAAGCACCACGACAAATCCATCCATTACACTTTTAGATTTTTCTCCTTTCGATGTCAACAAATTTACAGAAACTTCCAACCGATTCAGTTTCCAAAAACCCATCTCTCCAATCTTCCCAAAAAGCTTCATGGCTGCCAGGATTCGGCCATGGCTTCTCTCTTGTTTTTTCACTCATGGTTTTTTAATTATTATTATTCCTTTTTGTCATGGCCAATCCCCTCAAAATATTGAAACTTTCTATCCGTTTACAGCTCCGCCGGCCGAAATCCCATCTCCATTGCCTCCCAAAGACTCTCCGGCGCAACCGGAATCACAGCCGCTGCCGGTTCCTTTGCCGCCAAGAAAGTCTTCGTCAAAGAGTGAGATTGCCAAGGCTGTGGCAGCCACTGCAGCCTCCACTCTGGTGATTTCTGGGTTGGTTTTCTTTTTTGTGCAGAGGTACCTTGTTGCCCGGCGCAAGAGAATTAAAGGCGGTGATTATGGTGATGGCGGTGGTGGTGGTAGTGGAGGTTCGCAAGGAGGCCGGCCTCAACCGCGGCCTCCTGTGGCGGATCGGAGTGAGTTTGGCAGATATGATGGGAATCTCAAGGGGTTCGTTGTTGATGAGAACGGTCTGGATGTGCTTTACTGGAAGAAACTCCAAGCAAAGAAGTCGAAAAAGAGTTTTCGAAAGGAGGTGTTTCGAAAAGATGGTGAAGAAGACGAAGGGAGTAGCAGAAGAAGAAGGCATGAGCGTACACAGGAAGTTCCTTTCCTCAGAGGAAAGTCTTCAGCTTCCTACATCAATGATGTGCCAGAAGTAGTGAATGATCGAAATCGAAATGGATCAACGGCTCTTAAAGCTGTTGAAAAATCGGAGGAACAAGAAGTAGAGCTAACTGTTAGATCATCGAGTCCTCCGCCTCCCCCTTCTCCACCACCAACACCGCCGCCACCTCCTCCTCTGCCTCCTCTGCCAATTCGAAACAATAAAGGCTCCTCAGCGCCTCCTCCTCCTCCACCACCGAAAGTTTCAGCTAAGAATGGTCCTGCACCACCGCCTCCTCCACCCAAAGCGCGGAGTTTGAACGCGCTGTCAAAACCGTCTCCGGGGCAGAAAGGTAAATCAGGGGAGTCTTCAGCAGGAGCAGGAAATGTTAAAGTGAAGCTGAAGCCACTGCATTGGGACAAAGTGAGCACACATAATACTCAGCATTCCATGGTGTGGGACAAAATTGACGGTTCATTTAGGTAACGAAAGTGATTTCCGCACACCACTCTTTATTTCGGGTTTAACCGTGTATTGTTTTCCATTGTATTGGTTTTGAAGTTTCTGAAAACTTAACAAGTTTGCTACACTCAGATTTGATGGTGACCTAATGGAAGCGCTTTTCGGCACTGTTGCCACCAACCGGCTGTCCCCCGGAATAGACAGCAGCCAAGCGAGTCCGAGGGGCACCAACGTCGGTCCATCACCGCAGATTTGTATCCTGGATAACCGGAGATCCCAGAACATTGCAATTGTTATAAAATCGCTGATGATTTGTCGACAGGAAATCCTTGATGTGCTCATGGAAGGCAGGGGGCTAAACGCAGAGACTCTTGAAAAACTTGTAACAATTGCTCCAACGGAAGAAGAACAGTCCCAAATCCTCGAGTACAGCGGAGATCCTACAAGGCTTGCTGATGCTGAGTGTTTCCTCTATCACATTCTCAAAGCTGTTCCCTCGGCGTTTACTCGATTCAATGCCATGCTTTTCAGATACAACTACGACGCAGAGATTGCGAGCCTCAAGGAGTCTATACGAACAATTGAACTCGGGTGCAAGGAGCTTCGAACTCGAGGGCTGTTCATGAAGTTGCTAGAGGCGATTCTCAAGGCTGGAAACCGCATGAATGCAGGAACTTCGAGAGGAAATGCACAAGCATTCAACCTCAGTTCTCTTCGAAAACTATCCGACGTTAGAAGCAGTGACGGGAAAACAACTCTGCTGCATTTCGTTGTGGAAGAAGTGGTGCGATCTGAGGGGAAACGGTGTGTCATCAACACGAATCATAGCTTGACTCGCAGCAACAGCCAGAGCCATAACAGAAACTCAAGTGTTGATAATATAAAACCGAAAGAGGAAAGAGAGAAGGAATACATGACGCTAGGATTGCCCGTGGTTGGAGGCATCAGTGCCGAGTTCTATAGTGTGAAGAAGGCGGCTAGAATAGATCATGACAGCTTTGCAAAGATGTGCTCGGCTCTCACAGCCCGCGTGGCGGAAACCAGAGAACTGCTCCAATGTGAGAACAACGGCGGTGGAAGATTTGTCAGGGACATGAATGGTTTTCTTGAAGCAGCAGAGGGGGAGCTGAAGGTGGTGGGAGAAGAGCAGAAAAGGGTGATGGAGTTGGTGAAGAAAACAACAGAATACTATCAAGCAGGGGCTTCTAAGGATAAAGGGGCTCACCCGTTTCAACTATTTGTCATTGTTAAAGATTTTCTAGGCATGGTTGATCGAGCGTGCGTTGAAATTTCTCGAAATGTACAGCGGAGGAAGACGGTTACAGCGAGTTTAGGGTCATCGTCAGCAGACTCGCCGCCCAGGAACCCCGTAAGGTTCCCAGTATTGCCCAAGAATTTCATGTCAGGAAACTCTACGAGCACTAACAGCGAATCAGATAATGATTTTTGAATTGGCTTTCTACAATGTATATAGATTACAAACTCGATTACAATCTGAAAATAGCTGAGTGTTTTTTCAAAGTTTCAAGGGTTTATTCCAAACCATGGCTTCGTCTTCATCTTTCCTACTAACGACTACGTGTTCCATTCACAAATATTTGTTCTTTCAGTTGTTCTTTCGTCTGCAATTACAGTGTAACCATTTATGATGTCCAGATTTATGCAACCAACTTTGGATTACCATGTAATTATAACAGTTCCAACAGTTATACCTTCGAATACAACAATGTGTACGTAGCATTTCTAACTCCGAATACTATTTGGGACGAGCAGGGAATGAAAAGCATAACCCCGACCTGTTTCTTATCATCTGCAGATTATTACCATGCAGTAGATCTGTTCTAGCCATCAAAATATACAGGTTGTGACTCACCATGTTCACTTTGTCATCATCTAAGCGATAATATTAAGCATGGATCTTCCATAAGAAGCAATTCGTTCAAGTATATTCTCCTTCCTTGTCAATCCCCTGAAGTAGACATGGTTCTTGGAGGATGACGAGTGACCTTGCAGCCGCCTGAGATTTTTTCACCGATGGGTTTCATTGTTGGAACTCTCCTACATAAGTTGTCAGAGTTGGCATTAGAATACGGAAAGAAAAATATATTAAAAAACACTAATCACACCGATAATTTCAGAAATGCAGTGCAGTAGCACATCGTACAGATTGAAATGCTAGTGTTAAGGCATACACATGCATCTTTCCTTCTTGCATATGTGTTTTGAATGTGTTTAACTCGTCATATTCTTCGCATATGCATAATTAGCTTTTATACTTGTTCTGAAGTACACAGCACACGGGAGGCTACAAACTTCACGATATTGAAAAAAGTTATCCCCAAAACATGCCCTATACTCGACCGTCAAGCATATTCAGTGACATAATAAGGAGGAACTTCACAAAGAAAGATTTGAAATGGAGTCAACAGATCTTATGCCATAAGATATAAACAGAATTAGACTACCTTTTCTGAAGTACTTTTTGACAGTTTTGGCCCCCGATAAACGCCTGGTGTGGGAGTAGCCTTAAAATTAAGACTCTGTCTGAGCTTTTTTATCTCTGCCTCCTTTTGATCCTATGTCAAGCATACAGTTCCGAGAAATAATTCAAATTTTGCATGCTATATAACATAGTTATATTTTCTATGAATTGTATAGCTACAGTCATAGGCTATTAGCACATGAACATTCATACAAAACTTGAATTAGACAGGTAGAATATTATTCTCCTTAAAAGAATAATTGTTTGTAAGATGATACCTTTGACTTTGGTTGGGAGTTTGCTCTCTCTGTCACTTTTGCATCGGATTTTGCTGCCAATTTCTGTGAAAACTGAAATGTATTGCTTAATGTACGGCTAATAAATTAAAACAAAAAGAGTTCGGGGGTTTGTTAATGGATACCTCTCTTTTATCTGCGCTTTCTTCACTTCTCAAGCTAACAGATGATGGAGCGGCCTTAGCAGTTCTTTTTTCTAGATACCTATGACGAAAAGAAAATTAATGCAGTATAAATTAACAAAGACACCAAATGAAGTTTGAATCGACAACATAAAACATGATAGTATATTATCATGCAGAGACTGATATTATGCAAGAATCTCATGCAACAGGATACACAATCAGCAGTCAAGTTTAAGGCTTTACCCTCCATTCTCTTTTATCAGGGGTACAGAGGAGGAAACCCTTGATTCTTTCCCCATCGTAGAGAGCTGCTTTTTTCATAAAAAAATTTCCAGAAATAAAATTTGACATTAGACGCTCTGATGCCAACCCTCATAGTAAATAAAACTGAGGTAGCCGGCCATCTCTTCAAACGAGAATATGTACTAAATTGACAAACCTGCTTTGGTGTTGGAGGTTTCTCTTCAATGGAGGGTTTCGGTTGGTTGTAATTGTTTTGAAACGCCTTAAATGCTCGTTTGACGATATCCTTATCTCCCATATTCTCCATAATGAAAGACTTTCTGGTTGTGGTGGTCACAGAAGCTGACATTGTGGGACTGGATTCCAAATTGAGTGACATGTGCAAAGACTTGGGAGGAGCTTTCTTGGTTTCCTCAGTTGAAGGATTTTTACTCCTAGGGAAAGATGAAGCATTGCCCTTCTTTACCGAGGACCACGATGAAGGTGTTGCAGTAGAAGTTGATAGAAACTTAGCCACTCTAGGGGTGGAAGTTGATATAGACTTAGCCACTCTAGGTGTGGAAGTTGATATAGACTTCGATACTCTAGGGGTGGAAGTTGAAAACGGCTTCGATGCTCTAGGGGTCGGAGTTGATGTAGACTTCGATGCTTTAGGGGTGGGAGTTGATGTAGACTTCGATGCTTTAGGGGTGGGAGTTGATATAGACTTTGACGCCCTAGGGGCGGATTTCTCTGGTGTTTTTGCTATTGGTGGAACTGCCTTCTTCTTAACACTTGCCACATTTCTCTCCTTGCTCATTGGAGTAACCTATTCAACAGAAAAATGCAAAAGATATACGAAATCAGACGTCAAGCAAACAATTTCTGAGACTGACATACTGACCTTGGTATCTGCAAACAAGTTTTCCTAAATAGATTCAACAGTTAAGTACATCACCTTCAGAGGTACCTTCCGAAGATCCAACCTGGGTTTTTCCTCTTTCACCTCTTTGACTTCTGGAGCACTTCCTGCATCATTGTCCAAAGTCTTAGGAATCTCCTGTACTCCTTGAGATTCAGCAGCGGCATTTCCTACTTCTTTCACCAAAACAAGTTCCTCCTCCGGATTGTCCAATTCGGGATTATCCGTTCTGCCATCTGTTTCTTCTTTTTCTCCCACAGCCAATGAGTTTTGACACACTATGGCAAAAACATCATCCTCCTTGAGATCATCCACATGAGTTTCACTAATCTCGCTGTCGAAATTCGCTTCTTGATCATTTCCTTGGGCATTACTTTGACTGTTAGCCAAATCAATTTCGAAATGTGCCTCGGAATCCATCTGATGTCCGCTCTTCTGATCAGATTCCGACCTAAAGGTATCACCACCTTGCATTTGCTTCTCTTGCTCCATCATCTCCTCGGCTTTTCGAGAAGCAATCCTCTTGTAATGGGCTTCAAAGTAAGCCCTTTTCTGGGCCACTGAGCCAGGAGTGGCACACTTCTCAACTTCCTCCAAGTACTTATTCGGCGAAAATGTCGACCACTTCTCCCAGGACAGTGAAGAATCATTCTCAAATCTTCCGAAAGAAACCGACACTTCCAGTTGAGGGTTTGAAGAATTTGAAGCTAATGTCTCCCCCTCCACCACCTGTTCATTTAACACAAGACCCAAAATCCAAAACATGTTCTGAAACAACAATACAGTAGCAAAAACATGCAAATCTAGCAATTATACAGTGAATCAATCAAAACCCACAAAGCACAATCCCCAAACGACAACAATTGCAGACAAAATCGAACACATGGGTTATGTTTTTCGACAAATCCAAGGTAAAAAGTGTGTACCTTTTCAGCATCCTTGGCAAAATCGACTATTGATTCACCCATGAGTTCTAAAAGAATTGGAAGTGTTTGGATGCTACCAGAGGGCTACAGAGCAAGAGCTTTGGCTACCAGCAAGCATGGGGGCATATCACCAATCAACCGGATCACACACACACTAAAAAAATACCAAGAGTGAGAAAAAAAACCCAGAATATGGACAAAAAGAAAGGGTTTAAAATTGTAAGAAAAAAAGAATATAAAAAAAAATTAAAAGAAAATTAAAAGAAAAGGAAAAACATATCCATGTGGTCTTTTTTCTTTCTAAATTAGCATATCTTGGCTTCACCTTTTTCTTACTGTTTGTGGCACTTCTGGGAAATCCTAAAATGATAAAGGTAATCAATCAATCATCAAAACAAGACAACTTCAATTATATGATGAGAAATTAAAAAGGTTTGAACTTGCAGTTGCAGATGATGACCCACCAAACACCAAATATTATTTCCCGAAGAAGATTTGGCTTTTACTTGCAATTACCCTCTGGATTCAGAAAAAAAGTTGAACAGTTTGGGGACTTTCGTTTACTCAAGTGCATGATGGATTAATGTGTAAATGGGAGGATTAATTAGTGGGAAAATAGAGATTAGTTGGGTAAGTATGAAGCTTCAACAAATCAGAGTGGGCGTATACGTAATTGCGTATTGAATAAACAAAGATATGAGTCTTGACTCTTGAGTCTTGACTACCCATCTTAACTAACCAAGCTTTTAATATTATTTTTTGGTGGGAACAAAGTTTATTTATTTAGGTTTATCATAAGCCGAAATATAATTTATAGAAGTCGAATTTGAGACGTTATAAGTGGTGAAGAATACTATTAAATTGTATGATGTAAATGATTTATTTTAAAACAATATAAAAATGTCAGAAACGAAATTCAAAGTCAGTTGCAATGCAACCATGCACACATCTAAGTATTAATATTATTGATACATTTGCATTTCTCGTAGGGTACTTCAAAGAGACACCCAAGAGGTTCAAAGCAGTGATCAAACTGAACCACTTGGAGGGGAGAGAGAGAGAGAGAACTAGAGTGGAAAGACATGATAGTTAAAGTTACATGTGACAGGTCCAAGCTTCTAAAGTTTCTAAGCACCCAACACCTTGAATTTAATTTGTCCATCTACTTAGGCTGTATGTGGTCCCCCATCAAATTTAGTTGCTTCCATCAAACAATACAAAGTACATTGCACCAAACTTAAGAGAAACGTTGCCATTTTAGTTGGATCCAAGTGGTCATACAAGAAAATGTATTGGCTAAGGATTAAAATAGGTGAAAAGTTCAGTTTTCTTGGAATCGAGAAAGTTACAAATCAAAACGATATTTTGTTGTTCAAATATGAAATAATTTATCCTATTTAAGTTTTAATTGTTCTGTTGTCTAATCGTTTAAGTTTTAGATCACTGATTTTCAAGTGTGACCCCGATTATTGTTGATTAATTAGTGAACGCATGAGAAATCGTATCTCGATAAGTAAAAATGCCACCTAAGTAGCAAGATAAACAGTGTCGTTTTACAGACAAGTAGTGAACATATAGGCCCAAGCCCAAAGAGTCTATGGATAGCAAAATCGTAACAATCTGCATCATTAACCTTTGTGGGCCTTTTACTTGCCTTGTATTTTCCTCCTCCAATTGGCAATACCCCCTAAGCTACTCAATCACCTCACCCAATTAACCATCAATTTTTACTAAACATCACAATCCAACATTTCCTATATATAAATATCCAAAATTTGTAGGTTTTAGCAAAAGCAAAAACATGAACACAATCAATTCTCTCTTTCTCCAATTATTCCTCAACCTAGCTCTATTCGGCAGGGCCAAATCCGACCCGGATCCGCTCCAGGACTACTGCGTAGCGGATCCGGAAACCCCTCAGACATTTTCCCTCAATGGTGCACCATGCATTGACCCAAACCTAGCAACCTCTTCCCACTTCACCACATCAGTCCTATCCCAACCAGGCGACACTAAAGCCGACGGGTTCAACGTGACCCTCACCAACCGGTTCAATCTGCCCGGGCTCAACACATTGGGCCTGACCATGGCCCGAGTTGACATAGATGCCGACGGCATTGTGCCACCTCACTTGCATCCAAGGGCCTCGGAGGTCACAATCTGCCTCAAGGGCTTCCTTCTTGTGGGCTTTGTGGACACATCAAACCGGGTCTTTACCCAGCAATTGAGGCCCGGTGAGTCTTTTGTGTTCCCCAAGGGTTTGATACATTTTCTGTACAACTACGACTCGGTGGAACCAGCCGTGGCATTGGCCGGGCTCGGTAGCCAGAACCCTGGTGCACAGATTGCGTCTATGGCCTCGTTCACATCCGAGCCTTCAAACCCCGTCGAGAATTTGAAGAAAGGGTTTCAGATTAGTGACCTAAACGTTGCCTGGATTCGAAGGAACCTCGGAGGTTGATTTTGCAGGATAGTTGCAAGATGTGAGGGGCTGCTCAACCGGATATTGTACCAGTTGACTGACTAGTCACATCCTGTAACTATTCCGTCTCGGAAAAAAATCCCGATTGATCATACCAAGCGCAAATATTTATTTGTTTATGACAAAGAATATAGTATTTTGGAAAGGGTATGCATGTTGTTTGTGCCAATATGGCTGCGAGGAAAGTGGAACGTTAGCTTAGGTTTTCGCATGCATGCACTTGCCAACTGTCGTATACGATGTATTATGTAACTGTTTAAAGAACCCAAAAACTTTGTTTTAGAATTTTAGTCATGTATATACAAGGACTTAATAAGTCTTAGTGTATCGAAAATGTTTTTTTTTTTTTTTTTTTTTTACCAACAGATTTCGGGTTTAAGCCGTGGAAACATTCTTTTTATGATAGACGTTCATACTCCGACTCTCACAAAGGAGGAAACCGACGTCCTTTTATATACAAGGACTTGATATGTTTCACTGTTTGAATAATAAAGCCAATTTCAATCGATTATTTAGTCTAGCTGCACTTGATCTTTTTTAACAGAAAAAAAATAATCTTAAAATCAAATTTCGTGTTCGGACGGAAAAAATTGGGGAAAATGTGAAGCGTGTGTGTAGGAATCGAAAGAATAAAGTGATTGGATCCCAGCTCAGCTCATATTACTGTGCTCGCTGCTGCTGCTGCAGTAACAAGTAGCACGAAAACAAGAAAGGGAACATTGTAAGAAAACTTTGTCAGGAATTTTTCCAGCTATCATCACTAGGTCTAGGTCTGCGTTCAAGGTTTTGTCACCGTTGGGTAACTTACAAATAATGACTTAGGTTAAAAAACGTGTGGTAATAACTTTTGATTCCGCACGGAAAAAAAAAAAAAAAAAAGGCAAATTTCAATCTACTATCTTCAAAGTTTTATGATTTTCAAACATTTGATACATGAAGTTTTTTTGTTCCAAAATCATACTTAAAGTATTAATTTTGGGACAGTGTCATACATCCGTTAGTCTGACGATTAAATCAGTCATTAACTGATAATGTAGCGCTCACGTGGACACTAACTGGACGCTACGCGTCAATATAAGACCCACGTAAATATTAAAAATTAAAAAAAAAAAAAATGGGCATTCACCTTCACCCATCCCGACCCCCTCCCTCCTTCTCCCTCCCTTCTCTCCTCTGCACTCACCCTCCCCGCACACTTTTTCCAAGGAGGTGATGTCAGTGGCAGATTCAGCAACTGGGATGAGCTCAAAACTGATGAGAAAGAATAACAGAAGCAGATAGAGGGAGAAATTGGAAACAGGGTTTGAGAGAAAACCCATTCGCTGTTTTCAATTTTTGGATCAAATCATGTCAGTTCTTGGAGTT
Source organism: Heteromeles arbutifolia (assembly GCA_024362995.1). Classification (NCBI taxonomy): domain Eukaryota; kingdom Viridiplantae; phylum Streptophyta; class Magnoliopsida; order Rosales; family Rosaceae; genus Heteromeles; species Heteromeles arbutifolia. Next base: position 32,531,246 of record JANCRC010000006.1, read on the forward strand.
CCTGAGATGGGTTTTTGAAAACTTTGAGAAAAACCCAGTTGGGTAGAGTAAAGATTGAAGCTTTTTTGCTTGAAACTGTGATTTTTCTGCAGAAAAAAAAAAGTGGGTTTTTATTTTTGTGGGGTTTGGTATTTGGGTTTCTGGGTTTTGCTTATCCGACGCAGACGACTCATATCCCCAAACCCTATCCCGCATGCCCATGCCGAATTCCGACCCAAAACCCGTTCTTCTCCCTCCTGCAGCAGCCAAATCATCCTTGCAAGAACAACCCAATTCAATTGGAGCCCCGGATTGCTGTTACTCTCCAAACCCAGATGACAAATCCGACAATCTCTTTCTACTCTATCCAAATGCACCTTAATTTCCGGCACTCCAATCTCAATTTCGACAACCTCGACCGAACTGTCTGAAACAGACGAGGCTCTCCGAGAATCTGACACCACGCCAATCTGAGGATCAGAGACGAACGCAAAATTGTATTCGTCGTAGGAGCCGCCATTGGTGGAGAAGAACTGAGAGTAACACGATCCGTCGTCTGAGTCGGAGAAGCAGACCCTGCTTCCACCGTCGGCGCTTCCGGAGAAGGAGCGGCGGTGGAGCCCTTGCTCTAAGTCGACTTAGGACACGTTCTGAGGTGGGTGGGTGTGCGGGGAAGGTGAGTGCAGAGGAGAGAAGGGAGGGAGAAGGAGGGGAATGGGTGGGTGTGCGGGGAGGATGGGTGCAGGGAAGAGAAGGGAGGGAGAAGGAGGGACGGGGGTCGGGAGGGGTGAAGGTGAACGCCCAGATTTTTTTTATTTTCATGTGGGCCCATAATGACATGTGGCGCCCAGTCATTATCTACTTGGACGCCACGTCATCAGTTAACGGCTGATTTAACAGCCAGACTAACGGATATAAGAGATTGTTCCAAAATTAACACTTTAGGTATGATTCTGGGACGAAAAAAACTTTATGTACCAAATGTTAAAAACCATGAAATTTGAGGGTAATAAACCAAGATTTACCCAAAAAAAAAATCAAAACTCATCATGACGCATCACAAAATTAAAAATTACAAAATCTGAAAATCCAAAAGTTTTTTTTTAGAGAAATTTCAAAGGTTGAATTTGATTAAAGATTGAATTGATGAGATTACATAAACAGCCAAACAGCTTTTAAAGATACTATTTCAGTCCCAGAAAAACTCAAAGGTCTTGAAAAATTAAAACGACATAATCCGGACGTAAATCGAAAGTCCAATATTTTATTCTAGAATTTCAAATGCTGTTTTGGAAGCTTAAACGGTTGTGACGTCGTTCCCTTTCCGAAACGTATTATGGACTCAAATTTGAGCTCAGACGTCAAATCTGCAAAGTGCGTCCCTTTGTCTTCTGTCGATCCATTTCCTCTTCAATCTATTCGATCATTTGCTCTACATCACATCATTTCATCACTTGGTACCCATTTACTAGTTTATCGAAAATCTACATGGTATAATTGTAAAACATTAAACACATGAATTTTTCACGGTTGAGTCGGCAAACTAGTTGTTATCCATAACTTATCAAACAATGTCATGTGTTTTAACTTTTTCCTATAGTAGCGCATAATTAGTTTAAGATAAGACATGTCGTCGGTGTCCCAATTGTAAGTTATGCCCCACTTCATCACTATAACACTAACACATGTGAATTAGAAGTCTCGATTTTCTTAAGCCAAAAGAGATTTGGATGCGGACAAGCAAATGAGCTTAATGAGGTAATGCAAAAGTCCAAATTAAAGAATAGAACCTTCAACCAACCAAACTTGATGTGAGGAAATAAAGAAAGGGAAGGAAGGGGATGGGAGGGGGACTTGGAAGCTTATCGGCATCATGACATGATACGTGGTGAAGAATTCTGCAAGCCACCCATTTAATATCTTTTCTTGACGCACATCTTCCACCAGAAACCCAATGAGTTTTTGCACTAGAGTTTAAGCCCCTCCTCCTACTCTTAGCCACCCAATTAAATAACTTGATAATTTGAAAAATTACAGTACCAGACTAAGTAAGAAAATGAATTATAATTGGATGGAAATTGAAAAATGTGAGTAGAGTGTGGAGCAAACTTATCTACACTTACACCATCATCATTGGATTTTTAAGTCAATCACGCACTGTTAGGACTTGATTTGGAAAGCCAGTTCGGTTCGTAAGTCAATCACGCACTACTAAAGGTTCGGCAACAATGGGGTTTTTATGCCTATCACGCACTGACATGGATTGTTTGAAAATATCAACACCGTTGCTTGAAACTACCGACACCGTTGTTTGAAACTACCGACACCGTGACATCCCAATCAACGCGCCCAAGAGAGGCCCGTGAACCCATTGAGCTTTAACACCATTGATTTCGGCTTATCAGAGTTCACATCTCACTGTCAAGAGCGTCCTTTATATTCTTTGGTCGCTTAGAAAATTTACAATTATGAAGAGACAATGCAACAGAAAATTATACAGCAAATATACAGTCAATAATTCAGAAAATTAAAATTTGGAACTTGGAAGTGAAAGAAGCGAGAACAAGAAGCGTATGTGATTTTTGAGATGACAAAATTCTTCTCCTCTTGGGACCCACAGAGATTACATTCAAAGACAATCATTCAATCTCCAAAAATGGAAAATTGAGTTGTTTCATAGCATATGTGAAATCCGCCGAGAAAATTCCAGAAACAAGATAAAAAAAATTGTAAAAAGAAATAAGACTGATGAAATACCCATGAATCACAAATTCACCTAAAATTTCAATCAATCTGTACAAAATAGCTATCAAAAGAATGTCTGAATGAACAAAGTATGAAAGAATTATCATAAACCCCATCATCTCACGACAAATAGCTGGAAAACCCGATCAATGTAGATGCAGAAATCGACGATAAAGATTGAAACTTCGCCGGGTTGCGGTGGTGGATCGGCTTGTAGAGATCGTACGGCACCCAGAGGTGGTCCAGCGGGCACGGGTTCTTGGTTTCGAGTCTGACCCACGGCTTGCCTTTGCCGCTCCAATGGAGGAGACTGACCGGACCAGGGTGCAGAGACCGGCAGCTGCCTCTGACATTGTCGCCGCCGAGGCCGTGTTGGTTCCACCGGTGGTCTATGGCCTCCACGCTGCCGGCGAAGACGAGCAGGAACGGCGGCAAAGAACCCAGCTCGTAAATCCTTCTCTTCCTCTGTAATTCCATCCAGTTCTCTATCCTCTTTCGGTAATTTCCCTCCCTCCACCTCACCAGGTCCATCACCATCACACCGGTGTTGAAATAGCAGGGGTTTCTTGAGGAAAAAACCCGGGACAGAACCGGGTCGGACCAGAACCCGTCGGTGAAGTACTTGGTAAAGTTGGCGTGGCAATACTCCGGTGCTCCGATGACCCGCGACCCGGTGAGCGAAAAGTTCCAGAGCTTGTGAATGTCGTCGACCACAACCACATCGGAGTCCAAGTAAATGACCCGGTCAACGCACTGGCCCAAAATATCGCCCAGGTAATTTCTCGCGTAGTTGAGCGGGTTCTCGAGCGCCAGCCGAATCGACGACGAGATGAGATTAATAACGGTGTCCTCCCGGAATATGTAAACCTTGAAATTGAGGGAGGGGAAGGTGGATCGGACGAGTTTGGTCAGGACCCGAGGACTCGCCGGGTCGAACTCCGCGGCGATGAAGTGGAAAAAGACGTTTTCCGGGCAAGAAGCGTGCTTGATGACGGAGTGCACTGCAGCCACTGACCCCCGGAGGTACTCGGAGTCGAGCGTCATGGCGATGTGGACCAGGGACGGGTCGCAGGAGGACACCATTTCCCGGTTCAACGAAACGGCGCATCCGGCGCCGTTTCGGTAGTCGGGGGCTTCGGAGAATCGGGCCCAGGCGGCGGAGCCGGGTTCGAAGGCATCCCCGCCGTCGATCGGCCTCGTCGGGAATGAGCGAATCCCGATGCAGAACGGGGGGAAGAGGAGGGAGATACTGAAGACGAACAAAACGGCGGCGTATAGCCGGAATGGGAGCATTGCTCGCTGCTTTTCGTGGTGGGGTTTTAGTTATCTACTTTCTTGGTGGGTTCCTTGCTGGGTTTATGAGAAACTGGAGGGAGTGAAGGAGTAGCCGAAATGGTGGGTTTTGGGGGGGGGGGGGAGGGGGGGGGGGTGGTGGGGGTGGTGTCTGTCTGGTTGTCTGTGGGGAGGAGAGAGATGGTTATTATAGAGAGAAGGTTGTGGGAGAATTGCGAATTAGCATATAATATTTTCGCTAATTAAGAAAGGATTAACCAATTAATTAGACACGTCAATGCAATCAAATCTTAATAATTCCTAATTTGTGAAATTACATAAACAAATTAAAAAAATTCGAAAGGAAAGTGAGAAATGCCAAACAGAGACATATAGAGTACAAAAGGTGTTTTACTGTTTTACTATTTACCGTCCTCGTTCCTCTCTGTAACCGCTGGTAAATAGTTTGCTGGGTTTCTTCTATTTTTCTTTTTCTAGGTAAAACATTGAATTCTATTTTTACTAAAACACATTTGAAAATTGAAAAAATGGGTTTAGGTTTAATTAGCAGAGTACGTGAGATGTCGTGTAGAATTGAAATTTCTGTTGTAGGCCTATTTCACTGGGGAATTATAAAGAGGAGCGTCAAGGATACAAGAGAGAAATTGGTGAATTATGAGGTGTGTTTTCTCAGTTTTATTGTGTCTTTATTTATAGTAGTATGAGAGGTTAATTCCTTACTCAATAAGATTACAATTCAAATACGACAATGGTAAGGATTTCCTAATATTTACACAATTACATTCCTAAACTATTAGGACTGCAACAGTCTCCCTTGAATGTGTAAACACTCAAGTAAATCGTACATCAGGTCTTTAGCAATGTGTAAACACTCAAGTAAATGACGCATCAGATCTTCAACGAATGCGAGTCTCAAATCAGCGAAAGAACCCATGAAAGGTAAAACTCACAAAACCTCGCTATGATAAAAGCTAAGGTGGGATAATAGTTGAAGATAGTCTTAGCCCCAGTTTGGGGTTGAGGTAATTTTAAAAAAAGCTGCTATGAAAAAAAGTTGGGAGAGTTTTTTGTGTTTGGTAAACATTCAGCTTCAGTTTTTTTTCACAGTTTTGGATGAAAAAAAACCAAAAACAAGAAGCTGCAAAACCCAGCTTTGAAAAACCGACTTTTTTTCACATATGTTTTACATAAAAATTTACCAAACACTATAATACTGTTTTTTTTTCAAAAGCACTTTTACAAAAAAGTTTACCAAATACTCTGCTGCTTTATTTCACAACTAATTCTCACAGTACAACAGAAGCAGTTTTTTTTCAAAACACAACAATACCAAACCAACTCTTAGTACAGATAAAATAATATGCAATTCATAGAAATTTTGGTGATCAAATACGGATAAAATAAAGAAAAATAAAATAAAATAGGAAAAATATGTGCATGAACGCAAACTTCCTCAAATAATTATTTTCCTTTCTTTTTTTAATCAGGATTAGTGAAAATTAATTTGCGTTTAATTGGGAAAAAAAATAAGAAGAAGAAGGAAGGGTTGGGATTTGGATTGAGAATTGATGGTATATGGGCGACTGAGATTGATTCATCAATGCATTACTGACAACTCCAATGTGAAAATTAATACTCATTTAATCTACTTCTTCAGAATCAGAAGCCTTTTCATTCGTTACCAAACATGCCTTAAGCCTCCTGTTAAAAATCAATTATAATTTTTAATGCTAAATCGTTCAATTTTTTAATTTAAATTTACAAATTATATAATATGTCATCAATAAAAATAAGTACAAAGAAAGCTTACATCTTTGTTACGAATTAAATAAGGTGTAAAACAGCTCACACATGAGAAAGACTATTCGTTATTTTAGAGAACTAATGCACAGAGAGTTTATATTTTTGTGAGAGCTACCATACACAGTGAAATATTTTAGTGTGATTTGCATGTCGTCACGTGATGTTATCAATCTAAGTAATATTAACGAATAAACGACATAATTTATAAAATTATAACGAATATGCGATAAATACACTAAAAACTTATTTCGCTAAAGACGACGTTGTCCGATATCTCTACCCAATTTATTTTTTCCTTTTCTGTCGTGTGTACAACTGTACATCAAATTTAACGGATTATATTTGAAAATTAGAATTAGCAAATAACAATGCAATTTCCTTGTAAACGAACAAGATAGAAACCAAGTGTCAAGTGCCAGGTCAGAGAAAGCAGCAAGGAGGAGGGATGGACGGACAGCTCAGCAACATGGGTTAGGGTGAGGCATTCACCTCCCCTTATTTTTATTTTTATTTTTTAATTTAGTTGTAATTTAATTTTTGTTTTTTTGAAAATTTGGATAAGTTATATTCTTTGTTGGGTCCACTGCCCAAATGCCAGCTGTTTCCTCATGTTGTTGTTCTCGTTGGTGGCTACGTTCAGCCAAAGAGATTTTTCTGTATGACCGTCATACAAGGTGATACATTATATGTTTCTATATAAATTGTGAGTTATGTGTATTAAAAGGTTAATAACTTAAAAATTAAAAAATTTCATCACTTGGTGAGTTATGTGTATTAAAAAGTTAATAACTTAAAAATAAAAATTTTCCACCACTGGTATGAAAACATATGATATATTATCCGTGTTCCCATCATAATTAAAAATTTCTCGTCCAGCCGCAAATTCGCCTTGGTATCTCTCTGGCTGCATCTTTCCCCACGTGCTGCCCCTACCAAGTGGAGTTTCTATTTTCCATTTTCTTCGGATCAAATTTCTCCTTTTTGCATTAATCGTCCGGAATATGCTATATTTATGTCAACTTTGCTGAATTAGTCAAATGAGAAATGTTCAATTCTCAAACGGTAATGAATCTGAATATATGTTATATTTATGTCATATTATTCATTTAGGGCTTGTTTGATAAGTACTTTTAAATGGCTGCAAGTGCTTTTTAGAAAATATTTTTAGATTTTATAAACACTTGAAGTGTTTAATGCTAAAAGCACTAGTTATGTACTTCTTACTTAATGCCGGAGCCAGAATTTTATGTGAGGAGTGGCCTCACAACATGAAAAGTTGTAGTAAATTGCACATTTGGAAAACCAATCAAATTCAGTACAGAGAACTAAAAACATTGTACAAACTCAAACACTTGAATATGAGGTAAGAGTTAAGCATGAAAGATTTGAAAATATAACAAAAGGACTAAAGAAATGACAAAGAAAAGTTGATAGCAAAAGGAGGGAAAAGGAAGTCTGCACTGAAATAAGAGAGATGGAGTGAAAAACGGGGCATGTAAAAGGAAAAGAGAATTTAGATTAAGAAGGGGCACACTTCAATTTAATGGTATTCCACTGATAAGCAGTAGCAACAACAATATGTTATTGTAGCAAGAAAAAAGGCAGGATGGGCCCAAGACTATTCAGGTCCCTTAGTAGCTCCGCCTATGTTCTTACCGGAAATACTAGTTATGTGATTCTTACTGGAAGCATTTCAAGTGTTTTCCATAATTAACTTGTATTTTTACTAAGGTTTGATTTCAAAAATATTTTTTTATCATCAAAAAGCGCTTTCAATTGTTTAAAAGCATTTGCCAAACGAGTCCTTAGACACTTGTATATGAAAGTATGAAACCACAACAGAGTAGCCCAGTGGTTGGAGATAAATTTTAGGCCCGTATTCTATATTGCACGTCATGTGTTCGATTCCTAGCGCTGGTGAATCACACGGTGGTGGCCAGAGAGAGACTGAAATGCCTATGTAAATCTTCCCGACCAAAAACAAGTAGACTATTGTAGCGAAGTCGCCAGCTGGTCCCCTATATATAAAAGTATTGAGAGTTTCATTATCAATAATTTGTAATATTCCATCATACCAACTAACAATTGGTTTTCTTTGACGATAATTCGTAATATTCCGTCATGCCAATTAGCAATTGGTTTAAGTCTTAATCTAACTCTACTTGATAGAAACTTAACACCTTATACCGAATGTCAGATTATAATTTTCAGTTAAACATTTTAATAAATTTAAATAAATTGTTTTTGTCAAAATAAATTTAAATAATTGGTTAAATTAATAATTTAACAATATAACATGTTAGAGCATACATGTTGAATATTTTATTTTTATAATAGTTTGATAGATTGGTGTGATAGGAACACGTCACTAATATTCTTTTATGGCTATTTTAATTTCCTTTTTATAGAATAAAATTATACCACAAGAAAATGCTCACGGCACGACTAAAGTAAGAGTGTGCATCATACGCTATGATCTAACAACGTTACAACGCTGCAACATGATGTGAGAAATTTCACTTTCAATTCTCCTTTGAAATATTAACCATTTCTTTCAATACTTTTGTGGTGGAGTGACATGATTTGTGAACAGCCTAAACGACTTCTTATTAAAAGTTTATACAAGTCGTCGATACGAGAGAGTTTGCAATGTGTCGGTTAAGTGTTATAATACAAGTTGCGGGATACTTAAAAAAAAAAAAATCCAACCATCGGTATTATGACATTTCTAAACCTTAACCTGTATGTGAACCCTAAACCCTAATTCCTAAACTAGTTGAGTCCCCACAAACACCCTCATCACTTGTATTATCACACTTGGCTGTATTCTTGGCAGACTGAAAAATTTCCCCACCTATATATGACAAATGCATTTTGCAAAAAGGCCACTTAATCATCTTTTATGTCTATATATATATAATCAGTCGATCAGAATAATGTGTTTATTCTCTTACACTCAAATTCAAATCCCGTTACTTCAAATCAAATCAGTTTATCGTTGACAACAAATTTAAGTACAAGATTTGCAAAAAAAAAACATATAATTTTGTTTTGAAACAAATGCGATTTAGTTGGAGAATACAAATAGTAATTATTAGTTGAGTGTCAGCCAAGAATTAGACAATTCTTTGCTTGTGTGTGTTGTTCTACTCTTGCAAGTGGATCTTCAGTGAACTTTCCGTCTCCAACAATTATTGTATCAAATTCTTTACGTCCAAAATGTTGCAATTATTCCATTATTTTTCAAAAAGCATTGCTTGCGTTGCACAAGAAGAAGCCAAGAGAACCACACCAAAAGGATGGTAAGCCTAAAAAGTTAATTACAACGGTACATAACGACTAAGCAAGTTGACTTGGCATTTGATTTGGAAACCAAACCGACGCACCATTGCCTTCTTATACAAGTTAGAAAAATGAGTTGATTAAGTATTTTGTAATACGTATGAGGCGGGCGTTCGTCCTATTTCTTAAAAGCGAGCAACACTGTGTTTGTTTGGTAGAATGCATAAAAGCGAGCAACACTCTGTTTGTCGTGTTAATCGTGTAGCACTTCAACTGCCTCATGAAACACTTCGATTATTACTATGAATTGGTTTCAAAAGTAGTTTTATCAAAAGTGTTTTTAATCATTTTAAAAGTATTTCTAATCGTACCCATTGTGTACTCACAACATGTACGTTGAACCAAACAAATGATGTTGTGCATAAAAAACAAAAGTTCAACATATTTATTTTTCAATGATGTCCGATTTAACATCCAAGAATATCAAATGTGAATTTAATTTAATGGGTGAACAACTTAGAATCAATGAACAATGATATGCTAATTGTTAATGCCTCTGACGGAAGCACTTCACCAATAAAACATGTTAACTCTATAATTTGCGAGTAAATACAAATGCAAGGCTTAATTAAGCTGGTATCAAGTCCTATTCATTATTATTTTTTTAAACGAAAACAAAAATCACAAGGAAAGTCATGTACATTCATTGTACCTGGCAAACTGTTCGTGTTTATTGTGTTAATGTCGTTTTCGCGTTATACATGTTACCTTAACAGGTCGTGTCGTGTCAAATTCGTTATCATAACGAGTTCTTAACATGCGATCCGATAACAACCCTATTAATTAACGAGTCATGCCAAAAGTTAGCATGCTTAATAGAAACGATATCTTATCTGGTTCATAACGAGTAATTCGATAACGATCCCACTTGGTAACGAATTATTAACGGATAATATGATAACAATTCAACTTATTAACAAATTAACCTAAAATATATATTTTTTTGGTACCGTTTCATGTCGAGTTACGGTTACAAGAATTTTTTTTACCTTACGGAAAGTGAAGCATAATATATAAACTAAAAATGATATAAAAAATGTGGAATTGGTCCGTGAACTTTTCAACTAGAAAGCTGTCCATAAAACACTAAAATAAAGAGAGTGGCCTACCCAATCCCAATCATCTTCTTCTGATAGAAGACAAGTCATAATAATTTATCAGACGTGACAGGTATTGTAAAGTGAACTTTATAATTTATGTTTTAATTTTTAATCCAAAAGTCAGGTGAAAAAGATTAATTAACATTTTAAATAATATTGGAATTGGGTTGATTGGGAGTCCGGGTTATTTCTATTCCCAAAATTGTCAGGAACTAGAATTGACGGGACCCACCACCAAATGTAATTTTATTTATTTACTTATAATATTTTTATTGGGTCAAGATGAACATTATACATCTTTCCATTTGAGAGTTTTCCGGCCTAGAGTACGATCCTCTTATCTCTTTTTTTCACTTTTTTTTCATCATTTTCTATTTGAATGGTCACGGTTAAGCCACGTCAACATCTTATATTAATTTTTTATCAAAAATGAAAGAGAAAATAGATAATGTAAGAAGAAAGCATGGAAATGGATGGAAAGAGGAGATGAGAGAATCCTAGTTCTTCCAGTCTACATAAAGTGTAACATACAGATTTCAAGGCATATTGCATCTCTCATTGAAGTTGCTCTACTGTCATAACTTATAAGGATTAAGGAGTGGTTGGTAGACCTGTAAACAGGTCGGGTTTATTGGGTTTGGATCGGGTCCAACCCGATCCGTTAATTTAATGGATCATTCAAACTCAACTCGTTAAGTTAACGGGTCATCCGAACCAAACCTGTTAAGCTAACGGATCACCCGTTTCACCTGTTAACAATTTTTTTTTTTTTACTAGGTTAACAAACAAACAATAAAAAAAAATCAATTAAGCTCAAACAAAAACAAAACTTTTATTCAGGAACAAAATCAACATACAACAAATAATTTGGATAAGCTTGGACGAATGCAAATTCAACCACAACCCACAGTCAGCACAATGTAACTGCCGCCCGCGCTGGACAAAACAACATTTGGCAATTCCTCTTCTCCCTCTGCAAATTTCACCCCTGCTGGTGGAGTGGGTGTTCGGGATTTCGAAGAATTGCAGACGCTGCTGGTGGAGTTGAGAATTGCAGGCGCAGCAAAGGTGAGCGCGAGGGATTGAATCTGAGAGATGTCTCTTTTTGCGTCCGGCTGATTGCAGCCGTTAGATCCGCACAGGGCCACGCATTTGGGCTTAGGACTACTGAATTTACAGAAAAGTCCTCACTAACAGGTGTTAGCGGGTGGTTAACGGGTTTCGTGGATTCATCCAAAATGACCAGTTATTTAACGGGTTGACTCGTTAACCACTCGACCCGTTTATCACTCACCCGAATGCTAATTTTAACGGGTCGGGTTGAAAATGCCAGGTCTAGTCGTTGGTGGGAGATGCTCTTATAGATGGAGGGTGTTGTTATCCTCGTACTCATTTTTACTATTCACACAATCCTTGTTATTTTTTATATTTTGATCATATTCAATTCATTCAATTCAATAGTTAAAAATTAAAAGAAGTGTATGAAAACACCACTCTAAATATATGATCGATTCATTATATTGAACTTAGTATCATTAGATTCATTACCTATCGTCTTCGCATTTGTGCTACTCGGACCTAAAAATTCCTCAAATCAACCGATCACATGCAAAGTAAAATCAATGTTAAAAAATTCACTTTTGGGTGTCAAATAACAACAAATAATTAAAAAAAATAGGAAAACTAATGAAAATTGTTTGAAAACTTTGAGTTTTAACGATAAGGACAAAATAAAGGGTAAAGTGAATACTATCAGTATTGATTTTTTAGTGTAAAAATATGATTTTTCGTTAAAATAAACAGTACCGAAAACTTTTCGTTAAAGTTCGATAAAAAATAAGCTCAAAGAGCATATACATTTCTTTTAATAGGAGCTATACTATACATGAAGTGACTTAAATTTGGGACAAGAATTAGCTTCCCGGTTTTGGAATGGGATTCTCTTTTTTCTGGCACTCTTTGGAGATAAAACAAAAAATTAGTGTCAAATTTAGCAGCTGGAACTCCAATATTATATACAAAAGAACACGGTTCCTCGAGAGATCCTCTTTGTGTGGATCTTAGGAATCGTATAATTAAAAATTATTTTAAATATTTTTATTTAAAATTAAATACAAATAATACTTAACAAAAATTGATCACACGATATAAGATGCACGGATCCCCAAGTTCCTCACTAATACAAAACTCATCAAAATGTCTGCTTCGGTTTCTGCGTTCATGATTAATCAGACGGTCAGGATTGGTCTGCAAAATCAGGAGGTCAGAGAAGTCAGGGTACAATAACATGAATAATTGACTGCACGTGTGGGAGGTTGGAGGATCAATGAGCAGGTAAACTTTGCAACAAAACATGATTTTAATCGTGTTTAATTTGGGATTTGGTTTTAATTAATTTTTAATTGTGATTAATAATTGGGATGGTGGGAAGTTTGGTGGGGAAAGTGCGGTGCATTGGATACCCTGAGACTTTGACGGTGGCTTCACACCACTGAGTTGCAAATTGAATGATGCAACCACCACAGTTGCTGACTCATCACTCGTACGGTTTGTTCACATTCACCTTACATGTAGGCCATGTTTAAAGGAGCCGGATCTCCTCCGGATTAATTGAGCTCACTCATCAAATGATATGTACCTTTAAAATTTGATCCAATGACTACAATTATTATAACTTTTAAAGGACCCCTGTTTGTAACCGTTGAATCAAATTTCAATGGTCCGGATCATTTGATAAGTGGGCTTAGTTCCTTTGGGTCCGGAGGGGATCCGGTTCCGTGTTTAAAATACCCACAAAATTAACTGATATGAAAAGAAAAAGAGAAGGGGTGAAATGCAAATGTCACTCAATATCGGAGAGATATATAAAATCAATGAATATTAATGATATTACTAATTCATTATAAATTTTTTGCATAAACTCATTGTTGATTTGAACTTTTGATTTTTTTTTTTGGTTGAGAAACTGAATGAGTTGGCACATTCATCCTATTGCAAATTTTTATAATTTTCGTCGAAAACAACAGATATCGATATATTTGTAAATTTGCAAATCGATATTTTTGCACACTGCATGTAAGGAACAATTTTATACAATTTGAAATTCGCATGAATACCAAAAACTGCTATCAACACACAATTTATGTTATCCAACTAATATTTATTAATATTACCAGTATTACAATCTACTGTTATAGGGTTATGCTTCTGTATTTTTATGGTGTCTTACATTTGAGTCGCATAAATAGTTAGTGTGATATTAAATTATTAATGACTTGACTCCTACCTCCATATCATTGTGGGGTGTGATATCCATCAACCTCATTTTACTTCTCACACACTTTTTTAATTTTCGGCCGTCGGATTGGATGAATTAAAGAAGATCAACGGACATAAATTATCAAGGGGGTGTGTGAGAAGTAAAATGAAGTATGTGGATAGCACACTCTTATCGTTGTATCAAAGAACACTAATATTTTATAAATAAAACCATAAAATTTCCTTTTTTTTTTTTTTGAGAAATAATTTGTAGAGATTATCAAGTACGACTGTCGGTATGCCCAAGGGCCAAGACGCCAACAAGGATACCCCTCCATACACATCGACCTCATACGAACTCATTTTGGTGGACCCAAATGCGTCGGGCCAATGTTGTGTTTGTCTTGAACAAGAGAGAAACATCGGTAGAACTAGTCTATTAAAGAAGCTCTTGATGACCACGAGGTTGAAAATACTATCGTGGTTTGGGCTAAACCAAAATATACGGCGACATGGCTTGCGTATAACGTGATTATGGTGTCTCTACATGAGTTTTTCTCCAAATGGAGACGAACAGAAGACGATAACGATCCCATTGCAATCTCTGATTCACAAGGGACCTTTTCTATTAAAGTAATGCCACGTGGGTGTTCACCAATTTGCCTAATCGTAAAGATTAGGGATCCAGATTAATTAGGACACTTGGTCGCCCGTGAAACAAGTGTGTTTCATGTCTCCCTTCTCAGAAATCACAGTTTTCTCATGTATATCCATTGCTTTGTTTCGTTACGTACGTAAGGCCTTCATACTTTTCCAATTTGGCAACAAGAAGTGGCAACCTCTGGAAAGTTCTCTAATCTAACGCTGCTGCTTCTTCTTCCACAGACACATACATATTACATAGAGAGAGAGAGAGAGAGAGAGAGAGAGAGAGAGAGCAGTGTTTCGTATAATTTGGTGATGGCTTTATTCTGCCTGGACCATTACCGATGGACACTAGAGAAGAGGTGCCGGAACCAAGTTTATGGAGGCCAAACTAGCTACATGCGAGTTTTTTTAGTATGTTTCGGGATAATCTATACTCCGAAATTAACTGTTAATTATTTGATTACAGATACAATAACCACGAAAAATTCCGGCTCATAAAATAATCGAGAGCACCATAAAATATTTGGCCACATACATAAAAAAACTCACTGTAGGATACGAAAAATCGTGAGGTGATTACATGTACAAATCTTTGTGGCGTTATTGCTATGCATAGCTGGAGTGCAGAACGTATTTACACATCGCACTACAATGGACATGAATATTTGCAGTCCCAAACATATTGATTGGAATTCTCTGAGTATAACACTTCGATACTCATTAGCGAGTAATTCATTCACACTATCTGAAAAAAGAGCTACGTGTTTTTTAAACCATCGAGAAATTAAATAACGTGTCTTAATTATTTTTTAATAAAACATGTTAAAATACCATTGGACAAAATAGTAATTACCCACAAGCGAGTACCCATGTATTCTCAATGCAAAGTTGCAAACCTTCACAAATTCCTAGTCCATTACTTTAACACGTACATTAATAACATCATACAACTCTAAGTCCGTCAACACGCTTAAATGTTTCATAAGTCGAGATTTTAACCTTCGAAAACTAGTAATAAAGAGAGATTAGTTTAAAACAAACATACAAAAAACCTCTCCCAACAATCGAAAGGCATGTGATAGATACCCGTTAATAAGCTTGAAATACAACTGGGAAAACAAAGACCAATGCTAAGCAGTGGGAAAAGCAGATTTCCCATGACCATGAGCTGCAAAGGAGTAATATGTTCGTATCGATCCCGAAAGTGTATAACCTCTCGACCTTCGAGACCTACGTCTCATGAATGCAAATCAGTAATCCTATACAAAAACGAAGGCGAGTATCAAAATGCATAACCAGGAAGAGATGGCCATCTTGACTCGAACCATTATTGTGTTTTTTTTCTTTTCTGGGGAGTTGGAAGGTGCGGTCCAATTATGTGAACTGAGGGACCTTCAGGGTCGAAGGACGACATCATTGGTCATCGGCAACTTTCCGCTTTAGATTCAGGGGAGTACAGTTCTGACTTCTTTCCTATCTGCTCCGAATGACTGCAATTAAACAGAAAAACTTTCATCATTAAAGGGGGACGGTAACCAATTCAGATAAGTAGAGATTCGATGTGAGATTTTAGCTGCAACTGGGGCAAGTAACATTCATTTACAACATAGTCAAAGACGTCGTAAGTGAAACATGGTGTCACGCAACCTAATCAAGTGGATACCAATCAGCTACTAAAAATGACCATATGTATCTCTGTTATGTCTCTTTTTTCCTTTTAATGCTTCAGACATTTTTATCAGTCTTACAAATCATAACCTCAACTTCTTGAAAATTTATCCGGGAGAGAGAGAGAGAGAGAGAGAGAGAGAGAGAGCTTATACCAGAACCCGGGACCCAACTCAACCAATAACTATTTATCTTTAACACATCGACCGTCAAATTAGCATAATGATTTCTGTACGTAAAAAATTTATCTTTACAAGGAAAAAGGTTGCGAAAGTTCTTTATGATTATGGTTCCAAGTTTGTACATTTACAGAATGTAAGCTATACAGCTCCAATGATCATGATCTCACTTTCACGTAAACAGATGATGAACAATAACTCAACGTTTTGCACTGATTCTATGATATAGATGGTCGAAATTCTTCTATACCCAAGGAAAACTAAAACCAAACATTTTAGAAAACTATAACTAAGCTCAAATTCAGTGAAACATAATCACACAAGTATTGGTTAACAACTCAGCATCCGATACCCATACAAAGCGGTAGAGTCTCAACCGACAGTAACAAGCTTTTGTTTACTACCCATAAAGATACAATAATAACAACAAAGAAAATGAATATTGTGTGCTTATCTGTGTGTGAAATACAAGGGATTAAATGTTACCTCAGCTCCACAGCCTTTCGCATAGATATTTGTGAAGAGTTCAGAGGGCTCTAGCATTGGGCTTTCCTGGAAAAGGGAACAACAGACATCAAAAACAGTGTGAGAGAACAATATCTAGTAAAAATAAAAAATGACCGCACGCGTTTAAAAAAAATAACAAAATAAACTAATAAAATTAAATGACAACAGAAAGTTTCGTACTTTGGCTTGAGCAATGGCTTTATCAACTTCTTTTCTTACTTCCTTCTCAATCTCCTAAAAGAAGAGTAAAGAAAGGGATAAATACATACATACATACATATATATATAGTTTTCTCATAGTCCTTTATGGCATTCAAGCAGGGATCAATCCCCCAACAGCAAGATGTTAGACATGAATGGGACCAATAAACTAAAATGTGCCCTCAATAGAAATGACGGTAAATTTTATATACAAGTGAGTCTAGTTGAATCATACCTTTAGCTCCTTCTCAGTAGCTAGATCATGAGCAAATATCAGCTTTCTTATTCTATCAATTGGATCACGCTCCTAGAAATCACATCACGATGTAAAAATATAAAAGACACTTTTAAGAAATTGTGGCATATAATCTCCAAAATAGAAAAAGGGGAAAAGGTTTAGGTACGCATATCAAACCTGTCTTATGCCAGAAATCTCATCACGTGTGCGGTAGGTGCTTCCAGGATCAGACATGGAGTGACCATGGTACCTGTAAGTGTCCATTTCAAGAATCTGACCACCAGCATCAGGAAGATTTGTCAGGCAAAAAATATCATGTAGAGAAACAACAAATTCAACAATTATAACACTTGAAATAGTTCCATGAGTTCCATGAATGTATGAATAACAAGTATGCAAGTAAAAGCCTGAAACGCTATCGTACGACTTCGTATATCACACAGAACCAGACCATTTCAAAAGGACCAATTAATTCCTAAGGTTCAAAATTCAATCTAAACAAAACCCTGGGTCTGCATGAAGGTTACAATTCATCAGTGAACCACACAAACTTCAATTTACAAAAAGGAAGAATCTAATACGTGTACCAAACATTTTGTTTCATGCCCTTTTTCATTCCCAGATCATTGTATCATTCTTTACTCCACAAATGGTGTACAAATGCTGGAAAGGTAACTCTACAAGTAGAACTGAATTGCTGTATACCCAAGTTTATTCTAGAATCCTAAAGGGACATTTCCCATAACCAAGAGAATAGTCATACATTTACTGTCACAACTGACCCTGACTAGAAGGTTCGACATGATTAATTCATAGACTACATGCTTGATGAATCATTGTAGCTTCAATCTAATATACGATTAACATACTCTGGCTGCTGTAGCACAAATTGCATGCATTTGCAATCACAAAGGAATTAGTGGTTTTCCCACAAAAAAATTCATTTGCCATACCTACTACCAATCGAGTTCTGCTTTTATATGTGGGATTACGAACTAAAACAATATAAAAAAATATTTTGATTGTCCTAACAGTATAGCAATTCATGTCACCATAGTTTACACAAGAACTTCAAAACACATGTCAAAACAACAAACAAATAACTCACAATGGGTCCATTTTTCAGAGCATGCTCCTTTGCAAATTTGCATGCCTGCTTTACGGCAAACACATCCATACCGTCCACCTGAAGATTGGCCACAAACCATGAGCAAAATGAGCAGAAATTAATACCAGAAACAATAATCTGATTATCATCTACAATCATCCAACCATGTAATTCGCACGATAGACTCAATTCGGTAGAACTTTACAACTACATGCTTTACCAACCACCAAACCATCATTTCTTTAAGCAGGTAAAAATTCAAAGAAAATGATGTAGCAATAAGTTCATAACTCATAAAATTCAACACTTGAGTAAAACAAAAATCTATCCGACCTTCAAGCCGGGAGCATAATCACCACGCTTGTAATATGCGGGACTCTTGGCCGCTCTCCACTCGGCGGTACCCATTCCATCTGTATCAAAGCTCACACCGAAAGCATTCAGTATATGTAAATTGACAGTTTCTACTGAATTAATCCTTGGTTTATGAAGAACCATTTCTACAATTACTTACAGTGATTATTCTCGCAGACCAAAATCGCAGGCAGATCCCAAAGCGCAGAAATGTTAAGCGCCTCGAACAACTGCCCCTGATTGGCCGCACCGTCACCATAGAGAGCAAACGTCACCGTTTCGTCCTTGGAGTACTTCTGCCCAAAAGCCAATCCGCATCCCAGTGGAATCTGAGCGCCCACAATACCGTGGCCGCCATAGAACCCGGCGTCCTTCTTGTAGAAATGCATCGACCCACCTTTCCCTTTGGAGCAGCCATCCTTGCGCGCCATGAGCTCCGAGAAAACTTGCAGGAGGGTCCCACCGCGGCCGAGGAAGGTGCAGTGGTCACGGTACGCGGTGATGATGCAGTCCTTTTTGGTAATTGCGGCCTCCATGCCGATGGCGACGGCCTCCTGGCCGTCGTACAGGTGGCAAAACCCACGGATCAGCTTGGCCTTGTAGAGCGAATCGGCGGCGATCTCCATCCGGCGCATCAACGCCATGTCGCGGAAGAACTTCATAAGCTCCTTGGGAGTGGTCTCGAGCGTGCGCGACGGCGGCTCGCAATTGTGGGAAGTGAAGGGAAGAGACGTCTCGATCGTAAGGGTAGTGGAGTCATCGGCGGCGGATGAGATCGGACGGCGGAGAGATGGGGTGAGGGATAAGGCGGAGGTGAGGGGCCTCAGGAGATTGGAGCCAGAGGAGGAAGCTAGGCGGGATAGAGCCATCTCTGATCGTTGAATCGTTCCGGCCGTGTGGGACGATGGGAGCTTAGAGACTGGTGAAAAAAAATGAAAAGGGTTTGTCGACAGTGGGGGAGTTCGGTTGCGAAGTACGACAGGGAATCCAAAATATCTTATTACTGAAAAATGAAAGCTGTCGTTTTTTTGGTGGGCGGAGTTATTTCTTTGACTTTATAATTTGAGACTTTTCTTTAATTTATTTTTATTGTTCCATCTATACTTGTACGAATTATGCGTTACTCTTTATAGATTATCTGCCACTTCATAGATTAACGTTAATTTACCTCATAATTTAATGACAATTTATGTGCCAATATTATAAAATAATATGCCAAAAAATAAGTGTCAAAGAGTCTATGAGTTTTCTCCTTAGCATTTCTCTATGGAGTTTGGTGGAAGTAATCAAAGATGTGCTGCTTGTGGTTTGGTGGGTGCATCTTATAAGGTATAAAATAGTAAAAAAAAATATGCTCCATTGAGTCTTTAGTTCGAAGGGTATAAAATAGTATAGCTTAGACATTTTTTTATACATTAATATTAGGAGTGGAGGTTGGACTAAAAGAAATAATTTTCACACTTTTTTTAAAGTTTTTTTTACGTATACACGTCTCCATTTTTGGTCATCAAATTGATAAATCAAAAGACAACAGTCATGATTAAACAAGGTTACATGAGAGGCTAAAATGAGTATTGTATTTATCATATTCTTTAAACTAATTCAAACAATAAGTCAACAATAATTTGGTATTCAATTTATCTTTTTTGGGAATAAAAAACATTATATGCTTATTTTGGCAAAAAAAAAAACAAGTTTGGCATTGGGGTGATTAAAAAAAAAAAAGCAGGGATGAAAAAAAGCTGGAGTAAAATTTGTGTTTGGTAACTCTACTTATTTTCAAAGCCACTGTCATTTTAAGCTGAAAAGTGGCAAAAAGTTGAAGCTGCAAAATACTGCTTCTCAAAACCAGCTTTTTTTTTCAAGAGGCGGGTGAACAGTAGAATTTAATGAAACTTTCACAATCTCAAAAATACCCTCCTCCGTTTCTCCTTCTTGCTGGGTTGAAGATTGAATCTTCATAGTTGATATTCTTATTTCGCCGGATATGTAAAGGAGGGAGGGGCGATGAGATCCAAGATGTGGGTTTGTTTTGGTGTTTGGGGACTGAGAAATCTGAGATAGGGGGAAATTGGCAGAAGGGAAATGACTGATTTTGTACTGATTCTTGCCTTCTGTGGTGTGGTATGGGCATATGGGTTTTCCTCACTCGCACATCGTCCATCAGCGATAACTGGCTTCAAGTTACATGGTTCGAGATGATTTTGTGCCAGGATGGGTTTGAAGCCGGAGTTGTTGAAGAATGGGTTGTTGTTGGCGAACACTGGATCTAAAACCCATTCGATGCTACATCTGACATTAAAACGACATGCCGGCATTTGGAATTGAAGCTGCGTGGTGTTGGTGGATCCACTGCTATGGTGGCTGTGTGGTTAGAAAGAGAGATGAGAAGCAGACGGAGAAAAGAGATGGGCAAGAATAAAAAAGGAAATTTGGGAATGGGGAAGATGAGTATCAAACTCGGTGCAAGGAGGGGGAAAATAGAATTGGGGGAGGGAAAGAAGGACAGGGGATAAAGGAAATGGGGTTTGGGCCCCACGGCCACACAAAATCCTCACATAAAAATAGTAATATTAAATAAAATATCATAATAATAATATAGTATTGTACCCTTTTTGGTCATTTCACACCGTCACAGCTGTTTTACATAAAAGTTTACCAAACACTATCATACTGCTTTTTTTTCCAAAAGCACTTTTACAAAAAAGTTTACCAAACACTCTGCTGCTTTATTTCACAGCTGCTTATTCTCACAGCACATCAGAATCAGCTTTTTTTTCAAAGCACATCAATACCAAACCAGCCCTTAATCATAACAAAAAAAACTACACGTGCATCGACAGATTCCGAATCTAAATATGGATTTCAACAAAATGATAACTTCTCAAAGCCCATGGAGGTTGATTTGGGCCTAAATTCGTTGGCCCATCTTGAAATCTCAACGGTACGTTTCCCCTACTTTGAACTTCCCGGTCATACTAACCAACAGACGGTCTAAATCAACGGTACTTAAACAAAAAATCGCATACGGAACCGAAGCGACGTCGTGTGGTGGTTGTCCGACTCCAAAAAATATCCCACAATTAAAACGATAAGCCAAATCACTCTCTCAACCGAGAGGGTGGTTTGCCCAAAAATCTCTCTCCCGCCATGGACACTCTCTCCATCCTTACACCCTCCCGCATCTTCACGCGCCTCCTTCCTCTCAGCCGCGCTTCCCATCCCCTCCTCCGCCAACCCACCAAAACCCTAGGGTTTTGCTCCCCAAAACCACCTCCCGCACACTTTCCGACCTCACTGCGATTCCGATTCACTTTCCAGTGCCGGAGCTCCGCCTTCCCCGCCAAATCTCAGCTCTACGATGCCGATGAAGAAGAGGAGGAAGACGAGTACGAAGAGGAGGAGGAGGACGACGAGGACGTTGCCGCGGATGAGTACGACGACGTTACTGGGGATATGTCGGACGGACTGGAGCAGAGCGACGACGAAATTGAGAGTTCGGTGGCTGACGCAGAGCCGTCGACTCGGCCGGAGGAGTTCAAGTGGCAGAGAGTGGAGAAGCTCTGCGGCGAAGTCAAAGTGTTCAGCGAGGAAATGATAGATGACCACGAGCTCGCTTCTATCTACGATTTCCGAATCGATAAGTTTCAGGTGAATTTCAATTTCGAATCACACATTTGAAGATTTCATGTTTCATATGAATTTTGTAATGAATTTTTTTGAATAATTTTGGATAGAGATTAGCGATACAAGCGTTCTTGAGAGGTTCGTCGGTGGTGGTATCGGCGCCGACGAGCAGTGGAAAGACTTTGATAGCGGAAGCTGCCGCCGTAGCTACGGTGGCTAGGCGGAGGAGGTTGTTCTACACGACTCCACTTAAGGCCTTGTCCAATCAGAAGTTTCGCGAATTTCGGTATGAGAGATTGAGAGTAATATGATTGCTTTGTGACTTTGTGGTTTCACAATGTAGATGATGCACTTGTGATATGTTGAATCGAATTAGCTTATGCGTTCTTGTAATTTCAGTGAGACTTTCGGTGATGACAATGTCGGCCTTCTCACCGGAGATTCTGCGGTAAATAAAGATGCTCAGGTTTTAGTTATGACCACTGAGATCTTGCGCAACATGTTGTATCAGAGGTACATTTTGTATCTTGCACAATACCTTTTTACGCATTCATGATTTCAACTTTGTATTTCAACATCCGAGTGGATTCTTGGGATTAAGGATGGGATTTCATTTAAGCTTATTGATGCAGTGTGGGAATGGCTTCTTCTGGGGACGGACTTTCTCACGTAGATGTCATTGTCTTGGATGAAGTTCATTATCTGAGTGACATGTATCGGGGTACAGTGTGGGAAGAAATCGTAAGTGCAGTTTGTTGTCAAGATACTCCTGTTACTGCCAGTAATGCTGCTGTAGTGTTTAGTCATAGAATCTTATCATATATTTCAGGTTATATATTGCCCGAAAAAAGTTCAACTCATATGTTTGTCAGCAACAGTCGCAAACCCAGATGAATTGGCTGGTTGGATTGGTCAGGTATTTTGGTCCTTGGTTCACATAGACTGAAAATATCTTACATTGTCTTCCCCCTACTTTGTTTTTACAATTTCTTTTACATTTTGATTTGGAGACTTATATGGGGTTCAATTTTATACTCCTTTCATCCTACTTGTAGATTCATGGTAAAACTGAATTGGTAACTTCATCAAAGCGTCCAGTACCATTGACTTGGCATTTCTCGACAAAGACTTCTTTGTTGCATCTTCTTGACAAGACGGGAAAACACATGAATAGGTACTTTGGTACATTCTTTTCATTTACAATGTAAATTTGAGGTTCGTTATTTTTTATTTATCAGCATTCAGCTTGAGAAGGGATGCCTTTCCATTTTAATTTATTTTTTCATGAGTAGATTGGACTAACTGCTTTAAGGTGTTGTTTTTCGCTTGGGTTTTCTTATGAGATCCCCTTTCGCTTCTTTAAGCTATTTAGAGTTATTCCGTTGATGCAATTTTTTGAAGGTTTAACTTGCATTGCCAGTTAGGAATATGCTTATATACCAATATTATGTTTTGGTTATCACTTATGCTCAATAACTGGATTCAATCTTATTCTTGTGTTGTTCGCTCTGAATTTCTTCCCTGCATCTCTTTCCTTTGAGCATATGATGGACAACTAATAATATAAACATTTTCTTTAAATGGAACAGGAGGTTGTCAGTCGATTATCTTCAACTCAATGCTTCAGGAACAAAATCTTACAAAGACGATGGGTCTAGAAGGAGGGGCTCAAGAAGACGTGGAAGTGAGATGAGTTATGATGACAGTAATGGTAACATGTCTAGACGACCACTGTCAAAGAATGACATCAACTTAATACACCGTTCGCAAGTATGATTCATGCATTAATCTTGTGAGACCCAGAACAAGTTTCCTTTTCTTTTCCTAGGGGCACAGTGATTTGATCCTGTTCACTATTTTCTATTTTCCTTTTAGGTACCTCAAATTACCGATACATTATGGCAACTTAAGACTCGGGATATGCTTCCAGCAATATGGTTTATTTTTAGTAGGAAAGGATGTGATGCTGCTGTTCAGTATGTTCAAGATATCACACTCTTGGATGACTGTGAGAAGAGTGAGGTTGAATTAGCCTTGAAGAGGTTCCGCATCAAGTATCCTGATGCTATCAGGGAGACTGCGGTGAAAGGTTTACTGCATGGGGTTGCTGCACATCATGCTGGCTGTCTACCTTTATGGAAATCATTCATAGAAGAGCTGTTTCAGCGGGGGCTTGTTAAGGTCGTCTTTGCAACAGAAACACTTGCTGCAGGAATCAATATGCCTGCTAGGACAGCCATTATTGCATCCCTCAGCAAAAGAGGTGACACTGGACGTGTCCAATTAAGTCCAAACGAACTGTTTCAAATGGCTGGGCGTGCTGGACGTAGAGGCATTGATGAAAAGGGTCATGTAGTGCTTGTTCAAAGTCCTTATGAAGGCGCTGAAGCAGGTTGCAAGATTGTTTTTGCTGGACTTGAACCTTTGGTCTCGCAGTTTACAGCTTCATATGGAATGGTGCTGAATCTTCTTGCTGGTGCAAAAGTTATTCATAGATCAAATGAACCAAATGACACCGAAGCCTCCCTATCAGGGCGAACTTTGGAAGAAGCTAGAAAGTTAGTCGAGCAAAGTTTCGGAAACTATGTTGGCAGCAATGTTATGATTGCTGCAAAAGAGGAGCTTACTAGAATTCAGAAAGAGATTGAGACACTGTCTTCAGAGATTAGCGATGAAGCCATTGATAGGAGGAGTAGGAAGATATTATCTGGACCAGCATATAAGGAGATTGCAGATCTACAAGAGGAATTAAGAGCAGAGAAACGACTGAGGACCGAACTTCGAAGAAGAATGGAATCTCAAAAAATGTCTTCACTACGACCCTTGTTAGAGGAGTTCGAAAACGGACAATTACCCTTTTTGTGCCTGCAGTATAAGGATTCTGAAGGAGTTCAACAGTCTATCCCGGCTGTTTATTTGGGGAAAGTTGACGCGGTCAACAGTTCAAAGCTCAAGCACTTGGTTTCTGTTGATGATTCATTTGCACTAAATGCAGTAGCCTCGGAGTTTGAACCAAATGTGGTTTTTGAACCATCATATTATGTGGCTCTTGGTTCAGATAATTCCTGGTATTTGTTTACAGAAAAGTGGATTAAAACAGTTTATAAGACGGGTTTCCCAAATGTTGCTTTAGCGCTAGGAGATGCTTTGCCTCGGGAAATTATGAGCACGCTTCTGGATAAGACGGAGCTCAAGTGGGAGAAGCTTGCCGAGTCTGAACTTGGCGGTTTTTGGAACATGGAAGGATCTCTTGAGACATGGTCTTGGAGTTTGAATGTTCCAGTCTTGAATAGTCTTTTCGAACATGACGAGCTTTTGCATAAGTCAGAAGCATACAATGAAGCAGTAGAACGTTACAAGGATCAAAGAAACAAGGTTTCACGTCTGAAGAAGAAGATCTCGCGTACGCAAGGCTTCAGAGAATACAAGAAAATTGTTGACATGGCCAAGTTTACGGAGGAAAAGATTAAACGATTAAAGAGTAGAGCAAGGCGTTTGACTAATCGAATAGAGCAAATTGAACCCTCCGGTTGGAAGGAGTTCTTGCAGATCAGCAATGTCATACACGAGACTCGAGCATTGGATATCAATACCCATGTCATATTTCCACTTGGTGTAACAGCAGCTGCCATTCGGGGAGAAAACGAACTCTGGCTTGCCATGGTTCTTCGAAACAAAATCTTAATAGGTTTGAAGCCCGCGGAACTTGCTGCCGTCTGCGCAAGTTTAGTATCCGAAGGGATCAAAGTTCGTCCTTGGAAGAACAACAGCTACATATTCGAACCTTCTAGTAAAGTAGTCGACGTGGTGAGCTTCTTGGATGATCAGAGAAGCTCTTTTCTTGAGCTTCAAGAAAAACATGGGGTAAATAAACCTTGCTATTTGGACACACAGTTTTCAGGTATGGTTGAAGCCTGGGTTTCTGGGTTGACTTGGAGGGAAATCATGATGGACTGCGCAATGGACGAGGGCGATTTAGCCCGCCTCCTACGGCGAACTATCGATCTGCTGGCGCAAATTCCCAAGTTGCCGGATCTTGATCCGGTACTGCAGAGTAATGCAAAGACGGCGTCAAATATTATGGACCGTCCTCCAATTAGTGAGCTGGCTGGATGAATAACATTATGTTTATAACAGAATGAATCTTGTAAACCAAACTGATGACATTGTATTAGACCTTCCCATTCTTTTTCATCTGAAAAAATAAAATACAAAACAAAAACATTAAGGGCTCGTTAGATTGGATTGAAACGGATTACTCCTTTTCTTCAAGGCACATTGAGGTGAGGAAAAAAAAATTATGACCAACCAGAAGATAGAAAGACGGAAACTGAAAACTTATCCGTTTCAAGTATCTCTATTAGAAGGGATGAATTTTCTCCACATTGAGCGATTGCAATTTATTTCTCCTCCCTCGTAGTGCAATATATCGTTGCCTAAAAAACAAATCCTCTTCTAATCCCCTCTAAATTAGGGAATTATTCATTGCAAAAGGCCAAGCCGCTCAGGAGTTTGTATTAGTTCCAAATTAGAGAATTACCCTAAGTGGATGGAAGTCAAAATGTTTTTAACCAACGTCAGGATTAATAATATAACTGGTTCCATCACGACCGTTGATTGTCTACAGTCGCAAATTCCTGGATCACTATTTCACAATGCATTTTGTCGACATTTTTCCCCGGACAATCTCAGCCCCACCCTAGTGAATGTAGTCGGGTGGATAGATTGGCTGTCGCGTGATCGAGTGTTGAGGTAGGACCTTCAACGAGGTTTAAATCAAACACCGACAGAGACCTTAAACTAAAGACGAAATGATTATCAAACTTTCCCAAACAAACTTTTAAACATATTGAAAGTGTTTATCAACGCCTCGCTTGGACAAACACACAAAAATGGAGGGTTTTTATCACAAATGGTCCCTGAGATTGACCAAACTCATTATTTTGGTCCCTCACTTTCGAAATCAATCAATGTTGTCACTGAACAGTCACTACCACACATCAATTTGGTACTTCCGTTTAGATTCCGTCAATTATTCTGTTAGTTTGTATGTGGGATCCACAAATCCAATAAAATGGTGACATGTGAATTATACAAAAGAAGGATTTTTATTGCAAATGGTACCTGACATTGATCAAACTCCTCATCATGGTCCCTGAGTTTCAAAAATCAATCATTTTGGTCATTGACTTTCACTATCGCATATAAATAGTCATTCCATTAAAATTTCGTCAATATTTTATGTTAGTGTGCTGATGTGATCCCACTAGTCCAATCATATGGCACCAAGTGGATTAACTAGAAGAAACTATTTTTTTTTTAGAGTGAACCAACTGGCGAGTATTCTGCACTGACATTTCTCTTGCATCCCACAATCCCGATTGGAAAATAAGATTCAATCTAAATTCGATAAAATCGAATCCAAATTCAATTCAAATTTGATAGGATTATAACCAACTAGAGAGAATGAGAAACGAGTTCACGGAGGACAAAAGTTTTAGTGGTGTCATGGTACCTTCCTTTTCTTTTTGAGCATACCTAGATGAAGACGATAGCATCTTTTTTTTTCTTTTAGTTTTTGTTTTTAATTTCTTATAGTACTTTTAGTTTAAAATCTTAAAAAAAAAATTTATAGTTA
The DNA here is from genome assembly GCA_024362995.1 of Heteromeles arbutifolia. NCBI lineage: Eukaryota > Viridiplantae > Streptophyta > Magnoliopsida > Rosales > Rosaceae > Heteromeles > Heteromeles arbutifolia. The sequence continues at coordinate 32,558,934 of JANCRC010000006.1, forward strand.
ATCCATGAGGTGCCATATGATTGGACCAGCGGGACCATATTATCACACTAACAAAAAAATATTGACGAAATTTTAACGGAATGACTAAATTAATGTGCGGTTGTGAAAGTCAGGGACCTAATTTATTGATTTTTAAAACTCAGGGACCAGAATAAGGAGTTTGATCAATGTCAGAAACCATTTGTGATAAAAACCCTTTTGTGTAATCCACATGTCACCATTTTATTGGACTTGTGGGTTCCACATGTAAACTAACAGAAATAGATGACGGAATCTAAACGGAATGACCAAATTGATGTGCGGTGGTGAATGTCAAGGACAACATTGATTGATTTTGAAAGTGAGAGACCAAAATGATGAGTTTGGTCAATCTCAGAGACCATTGGGGATAAAAACCCCAAAAATGGAAGATTTACGATTGAATTTCAGCAAATATCGGGCAGGTTGGTTGGCCGGCCTTCTAAAATAAGACAAATCGGCCAGGCAATTTTAATGACCGGCGACACCCTAACAGGCGACACCCTAACAGTCAAGGAAAATTAATTAGATCTTCCGATACGCCATTACAAAAGATTTAACAAAAAATATTGATCAATAAAATGAATCCAAAGTTTACAACACAAATTACCTCTATTTACACGAATGCGGCTCGAAGTGCCAACTCAAAAGTATACAACTTTCGATCCACATCCCCCCTTCCTCCCTCATCAATTCTTTATTAGGTTGGAGAGACAGGTCCATGAGAATACAAAGGTAATTCCACAAAAAGTTTTTCGCTCGCAGCGACTCAAAGTTTTCGGGTTTCCAGCGCCACTGCATGTAATGCTTGCAGAATGATACTGGAGAAACAAATGTAAACAGTGTCACAAATAGTTAATCAGGGTTCTCTCCTTAAACGATACAAGTATCAAATATCGCAATTAAAAAACCGAGCACATACCATATTTACTTGATGGTCAAAACATGACATATCATGAGCCAGAAAGCAACCGCTGAAATCGCTCTACTCTACTAGAACCGTTAGAAGACCTAGCCAGGTTATGGCATGAACTGTTCTGGTGCAAACTTTTCCTTTTCTTCTTTGTCCGAAACAGAAGGTCTTCTGTATCTAAAACGTATGAGACCTACACACACAAAATTTTAATTGATTGACAGACGCAGACAGCCAGAAATGCAGACCTAATCATAAAATGGAAATGCAGAGAGTGGCTAGATTTAATTCAAAACTTACCGGGATAACGTATTAAAAATGTAACTAGCTAATTATAGACAGAGGAGTGAATTAAGTACCTTGGATGAATGGTAAGCGATCTTACACTCCAGACCATTAGTGACTTTTAGTCCTTCCATGGCCTCACAGAAAGCGGACAAATCATCGCTGCCATACTTACGTTTGTTCCTGCAAAAATAAGCAAAGAATTTATAGTCACAACAACTCAACTTAAAAAACTCCGTACTCCTAAATATAGCAAACATACCTCATCAAGAAGATCCCGGACTTCTCCTTTTTGTCAGGAAGAACTGAAAGGAATTCATCATGCAGATACGCAGAAAAATTAGGGTCCATAGAAACAGCAGTCATTTCAGGCTTATCATGCCCAAAATCCATTAGCTGAATAGACACCCGGGTTGGAGAGGATGCCTGCAACAACAAAGAAAGTAGTGATAATTAATTTAAGGAGTTGAAATTCTACAATTGTAGACAGTATTAACTTAGAATGTCACATAAAAGACCTACACATTCGATGCGGTAAATGTTCTCATCATGAAGAAGAACGCGAGCATTTTCGTGATAAACCACATCTACAAATCTTCCTGGTTTTCTTGATTTTTCAAATGCATAAAGCTGGACGAGTTTGTTGTCCATCTCTTCACTGGCAACTGTTTGGAGCTAGAAAATGAAGCAAAACTTCTGGGGTAAAAAAAGGAAGATGGGAAAGAAACTTGAATAAAAAAGAAAACGTATATGGCATCTACCTGCTTAACGAGTTTGTAGATCAGCTTGTCTAATGTGAATAGAAGATATGACTGTGTCCCAATGATGGCTCGACAATCATCTTCAAATTTTGTATTGTCAGAAGAACCGTCAAGTAAATTGTAGAGTGCATTCATGAATCTGTACCATAAAATATGGAGTTAGGATATATATACTCACTTAGTTGTGAACAAACAAGGAGACCAAAGCAAAACTACCTAGCATAAGAGTCTGTAGGGCTCGTCTCATTTGAAGAAGCCCGCCACTTCCTCTCAGCAGATGATGAGTTAATCTTTGCAGATTGTATTCTCTCATATAATGTCTGTCAAATAAGTGAAACAGTTGGGATACACGTATATCAACATCTACTAAACTCAAAGAGAGAGACACACAAAAATGATATTTTGACCAGAGTACTTGCATATAATCCATTAGACTAGATATGGACGGTTGAGATACATACAACCCACTTTTATCCATATATGATCTAGTGGCTGAACTACAAGTACTTAAGTCCTTATTCACCAGTACACAAGTACACTTTTGTATACTTGTCTTAAAATGAACCTTACTTGGTGAAGCCTGAATAGCACATAGAAAGAATCATGTCCATAAAATATCCGAGAGTCCTTCTCCTTGTCATGTAAAGCTGGAGGAACATACTTTGCAAGAGGCTTCACAGTCGAGAGAAAACGTTCTGAAAGAGGCAAAGATATTCCATCTCCTTCAACATCATGGGCATCAGCCATCCCTTCAGCTTCACCTTCACTCTCGGCCTTAGTTTCGTGCTCATCATTGTCCCCATCTTCCTCATGCTCTTCACGAGAACATTCCTCTCCGTCACCAGATTCACTTCCAGAAACATCACCATTCTCAGAGGCATTCTCACTATCCTCAGATGACCTCGGAGCACTTTCCTCACCTTCATCATCAGCATCAGCTTCATTTTCTCCACCTGTCTCTCCACCGCATATTTCTTCTTCCCCATGTCTGGCTTGATATTGCCTGCTGACAGTACCATCCTTTGTTTTTTTAACAGCCTCTGAACCAGCTTCTCTATAATTTGCAAAATTATCCTCCTCGAAATCTCCGTTTGGAGATATCTCGCCTTCTTCTCTATCAATCTTGAAGTGTCTAGCAGACTCTTCAAGATATCTTAGACCTACGGTGCCTTCCGCTACTGCTCCATTTGAGGAAATACCTGGTCTTGTAGAATCACCACCCTATGACATCAATAGGAACACAATTATCTTCAGCACACATTTACCGTGACAAGATTATTAGAGATAATATCCAGGACCCACCACAAAAGACCACTAGCAAACAGTTTGTCAGCTGTAGCTAGTCTAAAGGCCATGATTTGATGAGTAGTGAATACAATCAAGGAATTGACTTAACAAAAGCTGATATGTACCAACAACCCATAATGCCCATATCAACCAGGGTTCTCAAAACATCAAAGTATTACCACAGCGTCAACCATACCTCTGATGAAGGTAACTCCAGCCCAACATCAACAGTGCCATTACCAGGTCTGGACGGAGTAGGACTATGCCCTAGTAACCAACAAAAAAAAGGATTTCAGAAATCTAGTTGCAATTTCAGAAAGAATAAAGAAATAGTAAGAAATAAATAAATAAATAACAAAGCAATATGTCCAAGTAATACGGATAAAAAACTTTCAGTAGTTTATAACATTCTACAAACCTGATGAGTGTTCTAAATTAGTTCTTCCATTACTTTGCTCCAACCCAGTGGCAAGTGATACATTAGAATTCACTAATCGTTCATTGAAATTGTCTTGTTTGCTAACTCCAGACGTTTCCTCAGCTGGAGATGTATTACTCTGCACTTTACCTTGTCGAGAGGTATTGTACAATGTATCCCCTTCACCTGCAGCACGATCAATGTTGAGACAACTTTCTTCTTTGACCCCATTAGCCCCATTTACTGTCCAAGTCCTGCAAGAGCTTGATTGTTCAGGTTGAATGCTTTCATCTCCATTTCTTGATGAATTCAACTGTTTGGAATTCGTCAGAGTAGCATCACCATCAGGACTACCATCACTCTCTCCAGGACTCACAGAACCACTCTTTATGGCAAGATTTTTTGCTTTCACACCATCTTCAGTATCCTCTGCACCTTGAGGCCGCGTAGGAACACCAAGTATTGGTTCAAGAAAAGTTGTCCATATCTTCATAACTTTATCCAATTGCTCGGTTGTGCAAACTTCTCCACAAGAATATTTGACGAGTTGATACAGATCTTCATGGATTTCTGGGTCAGGGTACTCAAATTCCAAATTTGGAATAATAGGTCGTCTATTTCCAGCAGCAATAGCAAGAAGAACATCATCTTCCTTCCGCTTCTTCTCACTAATCTCTTTAATCTCTGCCAACAAGGCTGCAAAAGTTTGTTCTCATCAATGAGAGGAAAGTGGAAAGCAATAAATTCCATAAGTGGAAAGAGCAATTGCAAAAGAATGGAAGAATACACAATCTCAATATTCTAAACTAAAATGGAAGAGAAAGCCGGCTTTATTTAATGTAAATTTATAGCATGACCTGCCCAATAACATGATTAACAGTGTAGATCTCAATCTCATAGATGGCTTCGCACTCAATTAACATACACAGTTATTACTATTATCATGGCCTATAAACCGCCATTATTAATTTTGTAAAACTAAAAACTCTCGGTCAAAGAAAAAAGGAAATAGAAGATGGGATTTCAATTTTTAAATTACCTTTTGTGCTTAAGCTCTTGGTGTCTTGTTGCTTAAAGTAGAAGCTACGATGATCAAGTGACTTGTGATAATTCTTGGCATATATATCAGCCCAAACTTTATTAAAATCCGAACGACACCTTGCCCACTCTTCTTGCTTTTGCTTCAAACGGGTCAATATGACAGGCAAAGCTAGTGGAGCATTTTTCCTCAACACGTCCATCACATCAAGCCCATGGTCACCATATAATCGCTCAATGCACCTTAGGTTCAGAGCTAGAAAAGAAGAGAAAAGGGAAAAGTCCCGTCAAAAATATATCCTCAAGAAAATGAAAATCAACAACTGAGCTTATATCACATAACCAGGTATCTTCAATTCAGTCATCAAAAGAATATAACCTGTAAAGTGATCTTCAATACGAATTGGACTGTCCATCTTAATCGTATTGTTGTTGATCTTTTCTAATAGATCTTCCACGCGCTTGGTTGTTACGTTCACTGACTCCAACAACATATCCAGTTCAAACCTAAGAAATATAAGAAGATGAATTACCAAGTGCCAAAATCAATAAAGCCAATGGCTATTTACAAGCAATTAGTAGTGTAATGAAGGGCAAAATGTAGAAATAAACAGCACGACACAAATCTTTCCCTCTCGAAAGACAGATGCCAAAAAAACCCCTAGGTTTCCTTATTTGTAAATGAGCATACCAAAGTGCCAAAATGGCATCATGAACCTTGATGACAATAAATACAATTTTGAGGGTGGTGAGAAGGGAACAACCCCCTTGAGTTAATGTTGCTATAAAAGAAATAAATAATGGGAAAACCATTGTAGATACTGAAAAATCTTCAACCAACCTGTCATCCTCACACCGAAACAGGCTTTCTTCATACTGGTTTTTGCGCATGTGTTTAAAAGAGTAATCCTCACTTCCAGAAGTAACGGAGACCCAGTGGTCATTTAATACTTCAAAACCAAGCTCTGTTCTTTGGCTAGCAGAAGGTATTGGATACTGCATGACATGAAAATAAAAATAGAAATATCAATAAAAGCATCAATACCTCCTTAAAAGGGAAAAATTGATAATTGTCTAAGAAAGCACCACATACATTCTTTGGCAGGAGACGATAGCTCGGAGTGCAGCGCTCACAATTGGAAAGGTCAAGCTCATTAATGGGTTTTGCCAAATATTTATCCTTGCTGGTATATAAACTCTTCTGGCCTCCAACTTCTTTGATTCCAAAGGCACCATTTTTATCAAGTCTATCTCTTTCTCGAGTTTCATGCTCTCTATCTTTAACCCCATCATCCCTTTCACGATCTCTATCCCTATCCCTATCTTCTAACTTCACTGATCTGGATAAATGTCCTTCATTCCACAAGGATTCTGTGATGAATTAAGAATCAATAGTTGGTTTGCAAGTCTATTGACAAAGGACAAAATATAAAAATAAAAATTAACCCTACAAATTAACCCTCAGATCAAATTAAAAAATAGAAAGAAAAAAAATGGTTTGTTGAAGCCTGTGCCAGTGCCCGAACTCTTATAATAAACTAAGAGGAGGATGTAGCTTATATGGAACAAAAAAAGGGAACAAATCATGTTACGTACTTTTACTCATGACACCAGCAAGGAACCCATCTGCAGGACAGGACTCAATTAGATAGTGTTAATCACACATATATAGTGTAGGTAAAAGAATAGATTAGATCAATACCTTTCTTCTCACAACATGCCAAAAAATCATCGAACCCATCCATAAGTTCAGGATATCTTCCAATTAAATCAGCCACCTACACAAGCAAAAATCTATACATATTAGAGATTGTGTTCTGTAAATTTCCTTTTAACATAAATTAAAACAGTTTATACAGTTTTACAAGTACACGACTTACCAAAGACTGCAATTCAGAGCGTGTAATAATTTCCTTGCTATAAATATGAAGGCACTTCAAAAATTCCTGGTAATCTTCAGGATTTCGTAACTTCTCCTTCACCTTCACGCAGAAAGCAAACTCCTGGCCGTACATACCTGTGATGATATAAAATAAGTAAAAGAAGCTACCGGAGGAAGTAGACCAAACAGGCAAATAAAGTGCTCGTCTAAAAATAAAAAGTGCTCGTCTAAAAATAAAAAGTGCATAAACAACTGACCCTTATCATGCACACACAAACGCACATAGGAACAACCGAACATATCAAACTTTGTTGATAGATAGATTGCTATAACGTATTAAGTTATTAATTACCAGATGAAAACCCACTTTCATTAATGATTATGTAAATCAGTTCAAAAATATCATATAATTCTCACTTTTTGCATAATTTTTATCATCATAAGAGAATGAAATGAGATTTGCAGCAAAGTTTTCATGGCCTTCCCCACCTGGCTGCAATTGTTCAGTGTCTTCAGTCCTACAAGCAGATTTCCGTTTGTGGGGAAAATGCTGCATATTGAGGTCTCTACTGCCATCATGGTCAAAATCCCTATCATCCCGTTCTCTTCTTTCTCTGTCTTCTCTCCTCTCCTTCTCCTTCTCGCCACGCCTCCTTTGCTCTTTGTCTGCTTTCATCAGAGCTTTATCATGGTCAGGATCAGGACGGTCAACACTGAGATCATGGTCAGCATAAGAACCCATGGTCCTTTCTTTCTGGCAACAATGCACGTGTACCAGATGTTAGCATCAACAACAATGAGATATCAATATGAAAAATAATAAGTAATACAAAGGTGTGAGAGAGTGAGAATGGAAAAAAAAAACCTTGTCCGCATGCATCTGCCGCATAGTAGGCATTGCAGAGCTCCTATCCCGAAGCATTGAGTTTCTGTGAGGTGGAAGAATGGAAGCTGTTCCTGTAGTATCAGGTAAAAAGTGGGTAAACTCCACAAGCAAATCTGAGTGGTCTTGGAAAAGTGCAGCAACCTGCAGAAGTTCAAAGTGAATTCTTTAGAACATGAACTCAATGAACAACATCAAATTAAGCAATAAGGTACGAAAAAGATGTATCAACACACCTCCTGGTAAACCTCTTGGATGGACTTGTTTTCCTTTCTGTACATATTCAGAATGTCTAAAAAAGATTTATAAACATGGTCGTCGCCTTGAAATCGTGTCTGCAGGTAAAGAATTCATTAGGTTACTAAACTTTAAAGCAACCAGTAACGCCAGATTAAGATACAAAGTAATGTTCCGACCTTAATCTTGTTCACGAAATTGATGGCTTCCTCAAATTCAACAGGCTTCTTTTGAGGAGGTTGTTGGTCATCATCAAGTGGGAGGGTTATTTCATATCCCTTTGGCAAGAAGGTATTGAAACCTAATATTAGCTCTCGATGCCCTTTAAATAAATCTTTCACCCTCTCTATCACACCCGCAGTGTCAATTCTACAATCAACACAACACACAAAAACTCAAGTAAACACAAGCTCGCATAAGCAAATCACCAAGCCATCATCCAGCAAGTAAAGTAAATGTATGGATTTCAGTATAGCATATAACATGATCGAACCTTGTGGCCTTGAAGTCTTTCATGACTTCAAGAAATTCTTCGTATTTTCCCCTGTTTTTGTCTTGAAATATATCCTTCACCGCCTTTAGATATGCTAAGGCATCATTTGTTGTTAGCTTTTGGGAAGCTGCTGCTGCTGCTGCCATCATCTGGGGTTGCCCAGAACTTCATTGCAAAAAAAGAGACATACAAATTAGTTAACGTACAAAATTCCCGAACTCTTCCAGTAGATCAATCGCCAGAAAACAACTTTTTCAAGTAAAATTAAACATCATCCTAAATTTTGTTTTTTGTTAAAGGAAAGATAAGAAAATCCGTATTTCAAATTTAAGTTTCTCCCGAGTCCACACCTGAGGAAGATTGAAACTTTCAGAGATAATTGGTCTGAAAATCGAACAAAAAACTGATCTTTCCTCGGTAAGTCAAGCCAAACCGGTTAATTTCGTAGACCTCTAACTGATAAATAAACATTTAATTTTAAAATTAAAAGCACACTCAGTAAATCAACAAGCACGGACTCACCAAATTCGACCAATAATCAACTTAATCTCATAATTAACAAGCATGTACTAGGATAATCAAACACGAAAATTTAAAAAACAAAACTAAAACAAATAATGAGAAGAGAATACAAGAGATGAAGAACGTACGGCTCTCCTCGAGCGGAAACCATGGGCCGCTTGAGTTGCGAGCTCATAAAAACATCGTCTCTGGACCTCTTCATCTCCGTCGCCACCGCCGCCGCCAACTCTTCCCCTCCTCAGCCACAAATCATGCTTCAAACTGCGATTCAACACCAACTCCCTCATTCAAACACAAGCAACAAGCACAAAGCAGATCTAAAACCAAAAACCAAAAACCGAAAATTCCAAAGCAAAACTCGACGAAATGCTACCCACACAACCAGAATTCCAATCCCGAAGCTCCGAGCAGATCACCTCTCCGACGCCAAAATCCTAACCACAAAACAAAACCACACAGTTATTAACATTTACTTGAAGGCAAAGCAATGCTCAGACCAAATCTCTCAAATTTTCCCGAGAAAATCAGGAAACGAAGATTACGAAGAGATCGTCGAGTCGTCGAACAGCCGAGGTCTTCGTCCAAAACAAGCTTTTCTTCCAACTCCGAACAAAAAACGCAGAGGAAACGTTTCGCTGCGGAGATTGTTGTGATTCTCTGAAGCCGCAGCGAGGGAAGACAAAACCAAATTATAATTCTTTTCACCTTACGTTTTTATTTTCTTTTTTATCTTTCTCGACAACCAAACAGCAAAACAGAGAGAAAAAAGAGAGAGGGAGAGAGGAGGAGTTTAAGAAAATGTGGCTTATATAATATAGGGATATAAACGCCAGTCCCTTCCTACAGAGAGACAATGAAAAAATTGAAAATTGGGGTTAATTTTCCGGTCACGTTAGGGATAGTTTACCGGCTGTGGGCGGTTAACTCTCTCCCACGTAATGAAAAATTAGGCATTTTGTCTCGATTAGGATGTGATTAACTACTCAAAGGCCCGGATTAACCACAAAGGAGTGGTCGCAATTTGGGTGATTAACTGGAGGTGTTGGGGGTAAATGTGTCCAAAGAATTTTGAATCGTGCTTTTTGGCAATTTAGGGTTAGGGCTAAGGACGTAGATTTTTTTTTTTTTTTTTTTTTTTTAAATTTTTGGGTTTTTGATAGTTTTGATTTATGGGTGCTGCTGGTTTGGTAAGAGTCTGGGAGTGGTTGTAGCAAATGGAAGTGGGTTTTTTCTAGATCATGATTTTCGAATTTGGGTTTTTTGTTTTCGCTTAGCTTCGAAATTGTCAGTTTTTATTGTACGTTGTGGGAATATCTCAACGACTAGTTCCTCAGCGCGCGCTTACGCGCCTATCAATTGGTTTATCGTCTTTTGTTGTTGTTTTTTTTATTTTGTTTGCGTTTTAAGAGTGACAATCGATTAGAATTCTGGTATAAAAGAAATGTGAACTTGTTTTTGCCATTTCACCATCTTTAAATCTAATGGATTCTCCTTCTCATAGTATTTTAGCTAAGTGAGGACATTACCATTAGGGTTTTTTACCATATATATTCGTTAGAGTGAATGTATTTCTCCCTACTAATCTTTCACAGTTTAAATTGGTTTAAAGTAAATTATCATTGGTGTTAAGATATATGGCTGAGATGGGCTGGGCTGAGTTCTTAGAAAACTGGCTAAAGTTGTAATTTAGAGTGCTTTGGTTTTAAGCAGAAAGTATGGCATCCAAACAGGGTCCTAGGATCCAAGTTTAACTCAACGATGTAGTTGACTGTTGACATGTGAAGTAAGATTTGCTGTCTTGATCCAATTTTTAGTATGAAACAAAAAAATCTGACATTGAAAAGAAGGCCCAACTGGGCAATTGGATAAAGCCCAACAAGAAAGTCATGGATTGACCAAGAAGCCCAATGGACTCTGATTCCTCTGCAAGGCTCTCACCATCTTTTGGACCTTGCGTGATAAGGAAATGCGCGAGCCCTTTCCTTATAAAGCGGGTAATGCTATTCACACTCTTTTTTACTTTTTACATAATTTGTTAAATTTCGTCTAGTATTCTTCTTCAATTCATTCGATTCAACAACTGAAAATTAAGATAAGTGTATAAAAGATAAAAATGGGTATTTGGATACAATTTCGGTTGAAGAAATCGAACCGGAACGAAAATATTGGTACAATTTCGCTTTCAGATTCCAGAAACTAAACCAAACCGAACGGAATAAGTATAAATTAATATAATTTTTATTTCTTTAAGTTCGCTTTGATTTTTTATTTATTTAACTGAAATCAAACCGGTCCAAACTGAAATAAACCAAATCAATTTCGATTTGATTTTCGGTTTACGGTTTTCGCAAAAATTGTTGTTTTGAATACCGAATCCGGATACAAGTTCACATTTTGTCTGTCCGAGTCCAGTAGTATTTGGGCTATACGGCTGCATGAACATTAAGATAGTAAAGAAGCCTAGCCCATCTTTATAACCTCATGGCATATGGAACAGAGTATACATTTACATGAACATCAAATTCGTATTTAATAAGAATTAAACTTAAAGATATTTTGCTTATAAATAATAAAAAATACTATTAAACTGTAGTAATAAGGAACTTAAAATTTTGAATAATTGAATAAAGAATGTTTGCTGGATAAAACATGCAGCCAAAAACAGTGGATGCTTGTCTTTGTGTTGCAGCCACCACGTGGAATTATTGAATTTCCATGATACACAGATTCCGAACATGAAGCGTGATATGTAACTAGTAGAGTTGGGACACGCAGAAGACGAACTCATCAGGTCCCACAATATGGAAAGAGATTCTTTCTGGATCTCTTTTCACCTAATCTACTTAGTCTATAATTTGAGCCGTTGAAATTTGATCTAACGGTTACAGTTATTATCACTTTTAAATGAGCTCCATGTTTGTAATCGTTTAATCAAATTTCAATTGTCCATATCTCAGACTAAGTGGATTAAGTAGAAATGGATCCGGAGAAAATCCATTTACCCACAATATTGGCCAGTGGGGCATTGTCCTACAACTCTAGGACAGATCCATTACATGGAGTAGGATTATCTCTCCTCCTATTACCATCCCCTTCCATCATCTTCTCTCACACTCTTTTTTTTATCTTATTCTCTATATAAAAAATTCAAAACAAGATATAAACGTAGCGTAATCGTAATCGTAATCGTAATCGTTTAAATATGAGGGGTTGAAAGGGAAAAGAAATTAGAAACGGAGATAATCATACTCTTCATTACATAGCCCTAATCACACGTATTGTTAGATTCTTAATCATATTGGGCACTGCCCTACAACTCTAGGACAGATCCGTTACATAGCCCTAATCATACATATTGTAGATTCTTAATCATATTGGGCATTGCCCTACAACTCTAGGACAGATCCATTACATAGCCCTAATCATACGTATTGTTAGATTCTCAATGATTAGGGAAGACCTACAGCTTTCGCCTACGTCAAGTCATTAATTTATGTTTGATACAATTATTTGATGAAGTGTGTATAATGCTGTTGCTGGCTAGCGTGTGAAATCAACGGCCAATGTTTTTTATATTTGATTTGGCTGAGTTCTTTCTTTTGTTTTGCATATGTTAAAAGATTGAATAAAGTATAAATTAAGTTATTCGTCTTCGATTTAAGAAAAATGAGCAACAGACACAGAACAAGTGTAGTTATTTTGACCGAAAAACAAAAAACGAAAAAGTGTAGTTATTAATTAGCTCATGTAAAAAATGTGTCAAAAAGTCAAAATTGTTATAAATAGGTAAAAGTTAAAGAAATAACATTTACTAGTGGCAGGAACGAAGCATGTGTAAAATATCACACTGTAATTATAAGACAAAGGAATGACAAATAAAAGAGGGAGGGATAGATAATGATGTTATTGATATTTCCTTATTCTCTATATATATGAAAGCATACGGAGCGCTCTATCAACTCCAAACAAACGTATTAACTATACATTGAAATTTACAGCACACATCTTTTGAAATTACGATCCTCCTTCATCTCCTAAGTCAATATCACTTTGTGTGGGCATTGAAAAATCTACCAATGTTTTCAATATCACTATAGGCATTCATTAACCCACCAGTATTTTCAACAAAAATGTGTGCCAAAAAGTAAAAATGAGTCATGTTTTTGTCAAAAGTTTTAACTGTTGTCACGTTTTTAACAATAACTACCTTTCCTCACGAGGACACTATCGTACCTAGTTCCTTGAACCACCACTAGTATCCATCTTCGGACAACCATATGGCGCCCAGAGAAACCATTCCCTTGTATATACTAGCAGATGCTCTGTGTGAACAGTTTTATATCATTTTTTTATTATAAAGTGTGATTAGTTTTTTTTTTTTTTTTAAAAAAAAATCAGTTATGAAAATTGGGATAATGATGAGCAGTTTTCTTTATCAATTTTCAAATAGGGCACGCTATGCTAACATGGCTGTGATGACACATCCCAACCCAAACATCAGGATGTAATGGCCGTCACGTGAGCGTGACGTAGCTATATGCGCAGTGCGGAAACATATATAAAAATGATAAGTACTAAAATAATATAACTAGTGATAAAAGATCATTGTAAAGTGTGAAGTCCCAGAAACAAAACCGTGAGGGCGTAGTCGGGGCCCAAAACGGACAATATCATGCTACGGTGGTGGAGCGGGCCTGTGAAGTGGTCCGTTCCGGGCCGGGATGTGACATGTGAGGTTGTTGTAAAAAACTGTAAAATTTATGTTCATGTAATTACTAAATTGCCCATATTTTTTTATATTTGTTCAATTTCAATGAGGGGGTTAAAATTATAATTTCCTTGAGTTTTGGTTGACTACCGAGGTTCTATTAATAGGTAATTTAGATATATATGGTCCATAAATACTGTTGGATCGACTTGGCCCGTCATTCTAGTTTGTATCAAAACAGACGTTGCATGTGAGATTGTCATCTGTGAGAAGGAAAACACAAAACACATGGAATGGAAGGGGCAAATATATAAATGCAGGGATGGATGGATATTAATCATCGAAAGAAAGAAAGAATTCGATGGTTTTGGTCTACATTTTGGCCTGGCCTCCCCATGTGAAGGGCCGCCGAGCTATCCCGAGTTACTATCCAAGGACAAAGCTTAGCTCTCAGATGGGGTCTGCCTCTCAGTCAAACAACATGCAGCATGCTGCATGGCCCACACCACACCAATGACACCATGCATGCACAGTCGTCCAATATCCAATATATCCACTTACATTTTAGTTCGACCGATGATCTCTATCTTCTCTCTCAGCTACTTCTTATGATCTTATCTATCTACTTTCTTTGTCTGTATATCTATGTTTGCATATCCACGCTCATCGAGTATATTTTGTAACACTTTTGTTGAGAATATCTATTTAGAAGTTCTATTAATTAAGAATACAAGATAGAAAGTAAAATTATTATTTTGAATTATTTGACCATTAGGGCTTTCTTTATCCTATTAGGTCATGAATTCTGTTAATGAGAATATATATCTATTGAACCTAAAAACTACCAAGCCTATGTGGCGCGCATGCTGAGTAACTAATAAGCTAACTACGTCCTTCAGTTGTGTGCGGGGCGTGCCAACTCGTCGGCCGAGGAGTAAAATTTGTTGATGTTACGTTGAGCGCGCAGCTGACTTCTGCGTCTTGCGATTGCGGCCGAGGAAGGAACTCGACTCGGCTCTTGGATTCTAAAGCCTGAAGACAAAGGCTACTAAATATGCGAAGTTCACAGATCGTTGTCGTCAAATTCGGTCACAGTAATGGTATTCGTCAGAGTAAACTCATGCCGAATTGACACTAAAGTGTAAGGGCACAAATACTCAAAGCGGATGTATGTCTTGATGGTGAATGTGGTTCGGCCGTCAGAATGTCGAACTCTAAAGCTAACTTGTGAGTATCCAATCATAAAACAACTCGGCGTCCAATGTGCCGAGCCCTAGTAAACTGTAACACCTCACTTCGCCGAGAAGGCTGATGAGATGACCTCTGCCAATAAGGATTCGAAAATCCTTCTCGGCCAAGACTTGGATAGGTAACCAGTCGGCCCATTCGCAATGCTGTTTATCCAAACTGAATGTGCTCCGCGGTCGGCTGATTCTGCGACGATAGTGCTGTTTATCCAAACTGAAGATACCACCGGTTGCCTTCACAGTGCTGTTTATCCAAACTGAAGATGTGTTGGCGGAAAGGAAAATAAAAATCTCAAGGTTGTTGAGAGGTTTCGCGTAGAGCGAGGGTTTGCACATGACAGATTTGTGTGTTGAATTGGAGGGGTCATTCCGTTGTTTGTAGCCTTGTATTTATAGCAACAGATCCTCCTTTAATCAAATTAAAACCTCACTCGGATTAGGACTCCTCATCCTGATCCAACCCTATCTCGATCAGTCCTACTTTCGTCAGGACTCTGAACCTGGCTTTTTGTCAAGCCACATCCGTCTCCATGTCCCAACATCCTTGTTTCGCCGAGACTCCTTGTTTTATCAGGATTTGACCTCTTTGCCTTTATCCAAATCACTCCTCCTCCTAATAGGACTCGGCCAACCTGACTTGGCGGCCTATGGCGACTGGACGGCCCATAATATTTCTGGAAGAATACTGAGCCGAGAACAAACTTAGACTCGGCCCAATAATATAAATTTGGGTCCAAACAGTGCCCCCCAGTTTCTTTGAGCTTCGCCCCATAAGCCAAATGGTTAAGGAAATTAACGCAGTCGAAGAAATATATCGTCGAGGAATCCACTCCACAGCCTGACACGTCTTGAAAGAGACATTGACAAGTTGGCCGAGAAAAACCAAATGGGATCGAAGTCTTGAAGACCCCCGCCTACTACTTCTTATGATACTCAGGATATCACGACCCAATAACACCATGGTTCTCTTGGCCCTATGGTTCGACGACAGGAGCCTCGGCAGCAATATATGACAACCCATAGTACACGAACGCCTACTGCTTCTTATGATACTCAGGATATCACGACCCAATAACACCATGGTTCTCTTGGCCCTATGGTTCGATGACAGAAGCCTCGGCAGCAATATATGACAACCCACAATACACGAACACTTTCATGATATATATATATAGACGGTAGGCCGAATGACCCCATGGACGATAGCACTAGCACTCGACAATAATGCCTCGCCGAGCTCGGCATGTGTGTTATATATTAATAAAAGTGACTAAACCTTCTCAAGAGGGGCCTGTCTTGAATATCAACAAATGCAGGCCGAGGTTTAGAAATATTCTATTCGGCCACCACCGTATCACCTTCTTGATTCAATTGATGCCTCAAAAACCATGATCACCGAGAAGCAAACCATGATTCCTCCTTCTTCTCTCTTCTGCACCAAGTATCAAATTCCACCAAGCAGCTCATTTATATATGACTGTCGAAAAGTACCACATGTGCCCCCTTTATTTTCTTATGCATCAGTCAGAAGGGCCGAATGGTTAAGAAAATAATTTTTTTTTTTTTTTACGAGGTCAGGACATTGCCCCCTTATTTTCTTAAGTATCGGCTTAATCAGCCAGATGATAACGAAAATAATTTATTCTTCTTTTTTTGTTTTTTTAAAAAAAGAAGATAAAGGAGACCAAATCATAATCAATAGGAGGCCAACGATGCTTTATTCCAAGCCGATATCTGTTTATATCAAAATTTTCAATTTGATTTTTCCTAAGGCCGAATAAAAAATCATTGTCAAATGCTTTTGACTTGACGAAATATTTTTTATCATCGGCCGCCGAACGTGTGGAACAATTATCATGCCCCCCAGGCATAATAATTTCACCAATTTCAGCTTGTAATTCAAACAACCTAGCCGAATGAGATTTCTCCGTATCGGCTTTATCACCAATAAACATATCGATTTGCGTGGTTTTTTCGGCTAGGTCTATGTCTCGGCCTTGTTCGTCATTGGAGCACTCCTCTGACGAATCATTTTCTGAGTCGATTTGTGGCTCAGAAACTTGAATTTTGTCTTCTAGGCCTACCACACTTTCAATCTCAACTGAGACAATAGGTGACCTAGGTTTTTCTTCGGCCGTCTCGACAATGTTCTGAGACCGAATTTTGATTGTGGCCGGAGCGAAAATTTACCCCCCGGCCTCTTGCCTTTCAGAAATTCTTCTCAATCTCTCTAAGCGTTGTTTTTGCTCCTTCAATAGGCGATGAAACTCATCCCATGAAGCTTGATCGAGATATATCATGTGAACTTCGTAGTGTTAGCACTGAGTCTCATTGGACGTGCCAAAATGTTGAACCTAAAAACTACCAAGCCTACGTGGCGGGCAGGCCGAGTAACTAATAAGTTAACTTTGTCATTCGGTTGTGTGCGGGCCGTGCCAACTCGTCGGCCGAGCTCGGCCGAGGAGTAAAATTTGTTGATGTTGCGTTGAGCGCGCGTCTGACTTCTGCGTCTTGCGATTGCGGCCGAGGAAGGAACTCGACTCAGCTCTTGGATTCTAAAGCCTGAAGACAAGGCTACTAAATATGTGAAGTTCACAGATCGTTGTCATCAGATTCGGTCACAGTAATGGTATTCGTCAGAGTAAACTCACGCCGAATTGACACTAAAGTGTAAGGGCACAAATACTCAAAGCGGATGTATGTCTTGATGGTGAATGTGGTTCGGCAGTCAGAATGCTGAACTCTAAAGCCAACTTGTGAGTATCCAATCATAAAATAACTTGGCGTCCAATGTGCCGAGCCATAGTAAACTGTAACACCTCACTTCACTGAGAAGGTTGATAAGATGACCTCTGCCAATAAGGATTCGAAAATCCTTCTCGGCCAAGACTTTGATAGGTAACCAGTCGGCCCCTTCGCAGTGCTGTTTATCCAAACTGAAGGTGTTCCGCGGTCGGCTGATTCTGCGGCGATAATGCTGTTTATCCAAACTGAAGATACCATCGGTTACCTTCATAGTGTTGTTTATCCAAACTGAAGATGTGTTGGCGGAAAGGAAAATAAAAATCTCAAGGTTGTTGAGAGGTTTCGCGTAGAACGAGGGTTTGTGCATGGCAGATTTGTGTGTTGAATTGGAAGGGTCCTTCCGTTTTTTGTAGCCTTGTATTTATAGCAACAGATCCTCTTTTGATCAAATTAAAACCTCACTCGGATTAGGACTCCTCATCCTGATCCAACCCTATCTCGACCAGTCATACTTTCGTCAGAACTCTGAACCTGACCTTTTGTCAAGCCACATTTGTCTCCATGTCCCAACATCCTTGTTTCGTCGAGACTCCTTGTTTTATCAGGATTCGACCTCTTTGCCTTTATCTAAATCACTCATCCTCCCAATACGACTCGGCCAACCTGACTTGGCGGCCTATGACGACTGGACGGCCCATAATATTTCTGGAAGAATACTGAACCGAGAACAAACTTAGACTCAGCCCAATAATATGAATTTGGGTCCAAACAATATCGTATTAGGTCATGAATTCTGAAAGTATTAAAGATACGTGCCTATTAGGGCTTTTTTATGGGTAATAAATCTAATATTCTCATCTATAAATATAAGGCTGAGATGCCCACTCTCTTACAATAGTACATAAGGTGTGTAGGGAGAGAAGAAGATCTTCGCTTCTTCGTTGCTGCTCGTGATTTCAATGACTTCTCAAAGTTAGTACATTTAGTATGCATATTATAGATTGACGACTTAGATAATTGTCGTACGTGGAAAGCTTAGTTAGGAATCTCATCCAAAGTTCTCTCTTAATAATTACAACTATATTAGGGCTGGTTTGGTATTGCTGTGCTTTGAAAAAAAACTGCTTCTGCTGTGCTGTGAGAATAAGTAGCTGTAAAATAAAGCAGCAGAGTGTTTGGTAAACTTTTTTGTAAAAGTGCTTTTGAAAAAAAAAAAAGTAGTATTATAGTGTTTGGTGAACTTTTATGTAAAACAGATGTGAAAAAAAGCCGGTTTTTCAAAGCTGGGTTTTGCAGCTTCTTGTTTTTGGCTTTTTTTCACCCAAAACTGTAAAAAAAAGCTGAAGCTGAATGTTTACCAAACATCAAAAACTGTCACAGCTTTTTTTCATAGCAGCTTTTTTTAAAATCACCTCAACCCCAAACTGGGGCTTACACATACGTAGCTCCAATTAAATTGTGCATCATCGAGTTTGTAGCTACGAAGACATTGAAGAATGTACGTAGTTGACAACTAATATAAATAGACTTATCTTATACGGTGTACAATCTTTTCTTTGTACTGAGATATATAAGATCTTCAGGTAATTTTTAGTTACAAGTCTGAGAAATGCATGTTTCTTAAACCATTCCAACATTCTACGCAAGCAAATGGGGGATGATTAATTAAAGTAATTGCAGTCCAAAAGTTGACATCGTTGCAGTATATATTTACTGTGTGCAGACTTATTTTATCCAAAAGCAAAAACTAAAACCGATGATATTCCAAACACCACGCTCAGCTGTCGCCTTTTTAGCATACATTAATTTAACAATTAATCTTAAATAATATCGTTGAAAATTCCTCTCCAGTTTCCACTTATTTTGTAAGATATAATCCATATGCTGCAACATTTTTTATGATCCTTAAAAGTTAAAACTAAATATTTGCAACTGAGTAATGTTAGAGAGACTGAATTTGTAAATTAAATTAGCAAATCAAATGATATGTCAGTGTCACTAATAGAAAATGAGCACGTTTATCAATGATTAAGTAATAATCTAATCACTAACTTACAGGTTATTTAGTTTACAAAATTTAGTCTACAAATTTAGTTTTCGTAACATTACTCTTTGCAACTAGTTCGTTTTTCTGAATTTCAAAAAGAAAGAAGGATATATTAATTTCACTTGGTGTGATCTCAATAGAACTACACAAGTGCGAAAGCAACAGATCAGTGCCGGATAGTGCCAAACTGATCTGCCGGATAGTGCCAAACCTGTTGCAAAAAATGAAAGATGTCACGTGAATTCTAACTTATTTAGTGTCCCAACATACATATACATTCCCTTCAAATTTGGGCTAAATATGGTGTACCCAGTTTTGAATTTTTTTAGTTTTTGTCACGATAGATTTTTCAGTATTTTGAGTATACGGTATTCTAACTTATCCACATGTCCCAACATACATATACATTCCTTTTACCTGTGGTGAATTTTCAAACCAACACGTGGATAATATAAATTGGGTGACGTGAAGTACGTGTAGCCGTTGAGCTTCACACACAACGTGCTTTGATAATATGAAGAAAGTTGAGTTCCACTGTAAAATCAATCAATAATATGGAGAGTAGCCTAATTACTTATAAACACATATGCACTATTCTAAAAATCCCCGCCTAGCGCCGCCTAGGCCCTAGGCTGCTGGCCACCGTCTCGATTAATGCCTAGGCCTGCTGAGGCACCGCCTAGACTGCCGAGGCACCGCCTAGCCCGCCAAGACCCGCCTAAACACCTGTCTAGGTCGCAACTCACTTAGAAAGAAAATAGATAACTTTCATTGTGCATTTTTTTTTTCCAATAAATTGTAAAATACTTGTTGCATACTTAAATGAACACACAGTATATCCTTATTTCACATGTTTTCATTATGTTCCAATACTTCATAATATATATGCATTCTATTTTGTAGTTTATAATGAAATTATATATATTTCAAGTACAAGTAGACACTTATTTACACGAAATATGATAGATTTACTTAAATCCGCCTAGTCCGCCAGCGTAGCCGCCTAGGCGCTAGGCCCCAACCCGCCGCCCGACTAGCGCCTAGCGACTTTTAGAACCTTGCACATATGTAAGGTTTCTCATTTCCCGAACAGAGAATTCATCTTAACATTATGTAGTGTTATTATTTAACTTCAATTACGATATGTATACTTATTTTTTAATGATATACTCTAAAAATGAAAATATTAACCATATCACTCGTTTATCTGACAACACATAAAATAATACAACACGTAAACATGTATGTATTTCGAAAACACATAAAAATCAACTTAGATCATGCTTTTCATAATTAATCTCATTCATTTAAAACTTAAATGACGGGGGGATTTACACCAACTTGGGGCCCTTTCTGTCTCACTCAAAAAGTGTGTAAACACACACACACACACACACTGATGCTGTAATAGTATTGTGGCATGGCACCCCATCGATTAGATTTGGTGGGTATTAGATAGATAAAGGGTCGACTTTCGACGACCCCACAGGCCCAGCTAAATCAAGTTAATCAACCCTATTAACATCGTGATTAGCATAACATGATACACGAGTCTTAACGGTCCCGGTAACTGAAAAAATGATAAAAGATGAATCAAACGGGGGGTGGTGGGTCCTATTATCGACTAGCACATCAAAGTAAATCTGAAGTAAAAGAATCATCTTCTACATCTCGACTCGAATCCAACCTAATTCTTCTGCTTTAGCTAGAAAAGACATTGTTACTAGATTTGGTTCATTGAATATCAAAGCTTCGAGTCACGCGATTATCTTGTTTTAGAAAAACAATTTACATAGTATAGATATACTATTATTGTTTTTATATCAATAATACAACGTCATGTGTAATTTTTTTTTACACATTTTGTTTTATGGATAATATTTGTGTCCTCTTATGGGTGAACTTACTTGTTCCCCACTTATAATTAACAAACGTTTACTGCCCAAATATTGTAATCATAATCGGTCATTCTCTTTATTATTATCTAAAAATCATATCTGCAAATTGGAGGTCGTTTAGTTATTCATATGTGTTAAACCAATCAACGATTTTGGTAATAAGTAGTATCCTCAATTTATTTTATATATATAAATGGTTAAAATATCTCAAAATTAATTTTTTTTACATGTATTTAGATTATTATAAAACTAATGAACAATTTCAATTATGATGTTCGAATAATAAATTTTTTTAACCGTAAGTAGAAGACAAATAAATTCCTCCACGAAGAGACACAAGTATTATCATTGTTATATTACCGGGGGCAGAAGCGAAAGTGGACGTACACGTGATTTTGGAGTATGGAGTCCTCCTCTGGTTCTGCGATCACGTGCCCTTATAGCCTTTTAGAAACTAGGGTTTTCTCTTTCACCTCTCCAATCATTATTTCACCCGCAGAGCTGCACTGTAGGAAGATGCTCGATCTCCTCGATGACGTAATTGCATGTGGAATATACGGGTGGAGATCGTGTTTGTTATGGAGTAGAATTCTTTTTTTTTTTTATATATCTCATCTTCATTATTCTCTTATTTAAACGGTGATAATTAATTTACGTAAACATCTTATATTAAATCTTTATATATAAAAAAAGACAAAATAAAGAATATGAAAAGAAGATAGGAGGGGATAAAAAAAAGATAGAAGATAATCCTAATCCTTTTATTATTCCCGACCTTCATGCATAGCACATTGCCTAACATGCATGTTTATCATACAAGTTTTGGATAAGATATATATATTAATAATTAAGATGCTAATTAAACAATGATTGGACTGGTCAAACCTTAATTAAGTTGTAAACCTTCCCATCATTAGAAGCTGATTGGCTCTTGGCAACGTGGCCTGCTAATCCTGTTCAGTAACCTAATTTGTTTTGTGTATGGTTTCTCATGTGCCATCTGAATTTCTATGCCTTCATGCATGTGCATTGGCCAAAACTACAAATTTCATTCAATAATCCAACTGAAAAAATATATAATTTTTCAAATTAAGATTCAATTATTATCCAAGAAGCATCTCCTGAACAACTCAAAGGAAGCATTCTATACTGTTTAAACTGTATTTTAATTAACTATAAAATAAGTTGAATATAAAGGTACACAAAGAATTAACTGACCATAAAAATTTTATTAAACAAAAAAAATAATACAGAATTGTCAAAAAGACTACATGAATCGAAGATTCTACGTCTTGATTGAGTTATTATGATCTATAGGGTTAAAAAATATCATATATATAGAGAACTTTATATAGAGAACTAACTTCACCATAATAGGCAGGGAAACGAAACCCTAATTCTAACTGGCTAGGCCTAAAATATTAAACTAACAAGAAAATCCAAATAATTAAATAAATAACTAATATTATCCAACAAAAAATACTTTAACTCATTCTCACTAACAACAAAAATATGACTATGTTTGAGAAGCTTAAGAATGTTTTCTTACAATTAAAAGCATTTGCGAAAGCGTTTGACAAAAGAAGTTAATTTATTTTAAACTGTTAGATTTTTATTTAAAAACTATAACAGTAAAAATTTAATGGTTAAAAAGTTGTCCGAAACATCATATAATTTAGAAAAATAATTTTCACACACTATTTTTAAATTCTTACACTCTTTTATTTAATCGTGACATTTAATTTTATTTGATTTATTCAATTTAATGATCATAAATAATAAAAATGGAAATAATTTTTGTCCTAACGAAAAAAATCAGGGCAAAACTTGGTAGTTTTCTTTTCCCCGCGAAAAAAGAAGTTACTGAGATGTTGCTTATACACTGTAGTACTAAGTCCACTCAGCGATCCTCGTCCCTCTCAAACATTTAAAAACCCCAGAGACCCAGTTCAACTGGTACACCCCCATATAACTCTGCCGCCAAATCACTGTCCCACCACCGCCTCAACCGCCTCCCCCTTCATCTCCCCCAATCCCAATGCCCACAAACTGACCTCCTCCCTCGATTACTCAACCCCCTCCCAGTTCACTGCGGCATTCCTTCAAACACCTCGCCAGCAATCACCGATGGCGTCTCTCTCCCGGCGAGCCTCCTTCGGCAGCTCGCCCCAACCAACCGCCGGATCTTCCACTCCGGATCTGAAGCACCGCGTCATCACCTGCCTCAACAAGCTCGCCGACCGCGACACTCTCGCCATGGCCTCCGCCGAGCTCGACTCCATTGCCCGAACCCTCGCCCCCGGCTTCTTCGCTACCTTCCTCATCTGCATTCACAAAACCGACTCTTCCACCAAGCCGCCCGTCCGCAAGCAATGCGTTTCTCTCCTCACCCTGCTGTCGAACTCCCACGGCGACGCCCTCGCTCCGTTTTTGTCCAAAATGATCTCCACCGTCGTCCGCCGTCTCCGCGACCCCGACTCCGTCGTCCGATCCGCTTGCGTGGAGGCAGTTTCCGCCATGTCGTCCAAGATCACGACGCCGGCGTTTTCGTCGTCATTCTTAAAGCCATTGATGGACACTCTGGCGACGGAGCAAGACTTGAATTCTCAGATCGGCTCGGCGCTGTGTCTGGCCGCCGCGATCGATTCTGCGCCTGACCCGGACCCGGTTCAGCTGAAGCGGAGCCTGCAGCGGCTCTCGAAGCTGGCGAAGAGCGAGAGCTTCAAGGCCAAGGCGGCGCTACTGGTGCTTGTTGGGAGCATTATCGGGGCTGGTGGCGCGTCGAGCCAAGGCGCGTTGGACTGGCTTGTGCCGTGCGTGATTGAGTTTTTGAGCAGCGAGGACTGGACAACGAGGAAGGCCGCGGCCGAGGCGCTTGGGAAGGTGGCTACGGTGGAGACAGATTTGGCGCCGATTTATAAAGCTTCGTGCTTGAATGCCTTGGAAAGTCGGAGATTTGATAAGGTATATTGCCTTCCCTACCTCCCAAATCGGTTGTTTGGGGCTCTGTTTGGTTGCTGAGAAAGGGTAGGAGAAGAGGAAAAGTACTGTAATTTCAATCATATCAGTTAATTTTCTTTTCTTTTTCTTGATAATATTTTGTTGGAATTTTACTAATTCGTTCTTTAACAGGTGAAGTTAGTCCGGGAAACTATGAACGAGACATTGGAGCTGTGGAAGGTTCTTCTTGCCAGCGATTCCGAAGAGATTCCTGCTCCAATTCAATCCAGATCTTCAACTGGTAAAGGCCTTTTCTTTGTTTCGGAAACACAAATTGTAGCAATAAATGCCTGCAAGTTGTTTACTTGTTCAATTATTTGATCAAACAGTTTTAGAGATTTATGACGTGAATCCGAATTCAAAAGCTATTTTTTGAGCTATGAAATTGTTGTTACTATGGTGTTAATTTGTCCAGTTTGAGTAAGCTCTGTTGTGGTCTTTATTCTGCAATTTATAATCTTTAAAGTTAAACAACTTTGGGACCCGTCTAATGTCATTTAATCTTCTGTTTTCTGTTGGATTTTTCTCTTTTCGATGGGACCAGATAAATGGATTGGTCGATGCTCTCCTCCCTCATCGAAAGGTTCCGATGATGCTGGTTGTTGTAGGATTCCTCAACCAAAGAAAACAGTCCCCACAAACAGGTCCCCTCCATCAGATGCTTCTTTGGTGACCACAGCTAAAAAGGGAAGTCCTTTAAGTAGAAACGATAGAAAACCGGACACTGCTGTGTTCTCGAAGCAGGACCACAAGAAACCCACTGATTGGAAAATTGAAATTGCTACGCCAAACTCTCTCTCTTCAAAGGTGACCCATAAGGATGATATTGTTAGGAGTGACCCTAGAGATCCGGAATCAGGAAAGAATGACCACATTGGAAATGGCGTGCTAGAAACTAACAGCTTACTCTTTCGTAAGAATCCTGGTGAAAAAGTATACAGATTTGGTGGTTTAAAATCCGGGTCACTCGTTGTTCCATTTAATGATCATGAGAACTATGACTCAGATGTTGAAGTCAGCAATGATGCAGAAGAAGTTTATGAGAAACTAAAGGATGCTGAGGATCTCAGTTTGATCCGCGAACAACTTATTCAGATTGAAAACCAGCAGTCCAGTTTATTAAACCTACTCCAGGTATGTACCTGTACTTGTTCACCTTTTCTCTCATAATTGGAAATGTTAATTTCACCATGACGAGAGGTGTTACTTTATTATCGTCTTCTTTTTAACTTTATCTTTCGGGTGGTAGTATTTTTGTTAGTCCAAGTTACTCTGCCTTACTTTTCATGAGGCTCTTACTGCCGCATTGTTGCCTGGTCTCTTCAAACTTAAAATTTGATAATGGGGAATGAGATAATGCAGGCATTGTTATTTAGTCTTGCCATTTTAAGTTTTTAGATGAAGTGTAGTTTCCCGATTTATCTCCTCGTCTCTGCTTACTGACTTTGTTAGTCAATTTTTGTATTTTCAAAGTTTCATTCTTAAAATTCGTATCCTGTTCCGAACTTAAAGGCTTCAGGCCAATATTAAATGATTCATAGTGATGCACAATGTTAAAGAAGCTTCTGGTCTGCTACTTAATCCCCTTTTCTACGTGTCTACAGAGATTTATTGGGAGTTCTCAGAGTGGGTTGAATGCTCTTGAGTCACGTGTGCACGGCCTTGAGATGGCTCTAGATGAAATATCATACGATTTGGCAATATCAAGTGGAAGGATCCCAAACTCAGAATCTGCAGAAATTACCTGCTGCAAGCTGCCGGGTGCAGAATTCTTGAATTCCAAGTTCTGGCGTAGAACAGATGGGAGGTGTTCTACTTCAAGGCTCACTTCTGGAACCATTCCCTCACTTAATGCTATGCCTAACATAGCTAATAAAAATACAAGTGCTGAATCGTGTACTTTTGACCGCGAAGGGTTTCAGCACCAAAGTAGAGGTGCATCTACCGGTCACTCGGTGGCAAAAATGCAAGATGCTGAGAGGGTTCAGGCTTGCAATGCTAGTTGGTATGATGGGGTTTCGCCAGCTACTTGTACATCATCAAGGAACCTGAACAAAAGGTAAGGATAACTAATTTTAGCACTTTATCTTTTACTTCTAGTTGTTTCATCATGTTTTCTTGTCTTCCTGTTTACAGATTGGTAGTTCACTTTTTCGTGCATTTATTTATAATTAGCTGGAATTTTGCTCAAAATAATTCTTACGCTGAACTTCATAGTGGATCTTTTGCAACACTTTCACGAGTATATCTTTCTACTGAAAATGTACTTTTCCCTCAAATTTGTGAAAACGTTCTTTAATCATCTCCAGTGGGCCATTGGCTATAGAAATCTATGTAGCAGATTATCTGTTTAGCTTTCAGTTTTACTGCTTTGGTAACTTTAAACTGGTTACCTCTGAAATTAGAACAAAATTCTTCCAAGACATTGCAAAGTTCAATTGTGTGTTACCTCTGCAAGGGAGCCAGATTCAAATCCTATACCCTTCCCATGTCCTGCCATCATATACAGCTTATCTGTAAAAGAAAATGGGTTCTCAATAATGCAACTTCCCACATCAGAGGAAGTCTAGCATACGTGCTTAAGCGATATTGTGCCTCCCCACCCATTCCCAACTGGTGTTTGGTTGGATGTTCACAATCTATCAACTACAACAATGACCTAAGTAGTTTGATTCGTTGAAAGTTCGTTTTTTATTTCAAAACGTCGGAAGTTATGATTGCTTAAATTTTTCCTTTCTGTTTTTGACCATAATCATTCTTCTCCCTCTAGCTTAATTTTGTAATGTGCACTTTATCCTCAAACAAGCAATTTCTAAATCAACTCTTTCTTCTTGTTTCTCAGACCATCTGCTTAAGATAGAGCGGAAATGGAAATTGTTGGATGGATCGATTTTGGCCGAGATACAGGCACCGTACTGTGGGTCACCGAAAGACCCGAACGCATTCAATTGAATGCCGATGCCGATCAAGTAAGATACGTAGGTGCCCATACTTTATTAGATTTCTAAATCAATGTAGCATTTGATGCACAGGGAGCATAGGGCTCTCCTTCTACATGTTAGTATGTTACCCTCCCTGCAAAAGGCAGCTTTCAGATTTAAATGCAATGCCCAGAGTAGCCTTTTGTAGCATGTGTTCTATTTATTACTTGCCTGCACCATTGCCGGTATGGGAAGGACTACAGATCCAAGTTTGCTCATCTTTTCTTGGATTGCTGGTACTTGCTGTAAATGATCAGTAAGTTTTTTTGTCGCTATAAATATACAAGCGATCTAAAAATCTCCGCCTAGGTGATAGGCGGCCTGACTACAAATGCCTTTCCCAAACCTATTTAGAACAAGAGAAGGTGGGCTGCAAAATTGAAGCATGCCATCTCACTCAAAAACAGTAAGGTCACATGGTGTGTGCAAAATCATGCCGTAGTACAGCTAGATTTAGCTTCAAGCAGTCCGAGTTCCATCCACATTAATACTTTAAATCTAATTTCCCACACATTTCACCACTACAGCAATAACCAAACCTTATCCCACTGAGGGTGGAGTCGGTTTTATGAATCATAGAATATCACTGTGCTCGTTTTTGCTCCAAGTCTTCCATTTCACCACCAAGCAAGAAAAAATTAATCTGCATGAAAATTAAAAAGCACATGCATGATTTAAACAAATAAGCCCCCTAAGAGATTAAACAATCCTCTCGCGTTTAGGAATGGCCCAAACAAGCACTAGAGCAACAAACGAAACTGAACGGGAGCATGTAGCGGGAGAAAAAAAAGGTGTGTGGTTATCATTTCGTAGGTGTTATATAATATTGAAGGTGCTTTGAATGTTTCGTTCTCTGTAAGCTGGTTATGTAAGAGCAAGTTCTATCCATGGATTCCTTTGATGCTCACAATTGTTTATGCCATGTCCAATAGAACTCCATCCATGTTTTTTTTTCCAACTGATCGGCATAGTCCTGAAGTCATCTCTCACAAAAATACAAGATCATGTTGTGTTGTAGTTCCGCTTGATTCCACGCTAACCTACTTGTCGTGAGAGTTACCCTAATCAGACAGTACTATCGAAAGTTCTCCCTAAACTCGGGGTATAACGAAAAAATGATATGTTTTGTTATATGCTGCAGTCACCAAATGCTTGAGTGCATTTAGAAACTTCTTTTATCTCTACGTCGGTCTGAAAATGACCTAATCCTTTGGGGGACCAAAAAATTTGGGCTGTGCAGAAGGGAGGATAGAAAATTGGGCCTGTACGACCATTTTTGGTACTGCACAAACAATTCAATTGTCCGACTTATAAGAAAAGTAATGTTATACTTGTCACATTTTTCATAATATATTTGTACTACGTTTTTAATAAAGGTATGGCACCGATATATGTGAATTTCATCTCTATTATAAAATAGTGTACTACAATATAAAAAATGTGGTAAGTATCATTTTGTATAAAAAAATTATAAATATTCTAATATTTACATAACATGCACGCAGTCATAGGAGTGAACCCAGTTTTAAATATATACATTTCCAATAATTAAAACTTGAACTGGATTTTTATAGAGGACCAACTCCTAATTTCATACACTTTTTGCATTTTATTTTATTAATGATTGAGCAAGACTTGTTCTTGGTGTAACTAAATAATTAATAATATGCCCCCAAAACGCCTAATGTGTTCATTTCAGTCTTAATAATACGAAAACGACTCAAAATTTTCCGTACTACTATTCTTTTCCTGCATTAAATTAAAATATAAAGAGTAGCTAAATGCTAATCATAATTTGACAGAAAAGTTTGATAAATTCCCTTGAATTATCCTAAATTCCTTCGAGTCATCCTTTTCACGAATGGTTTTATTCGTTGGCGTGTCTATTTATTATGTTGAATTAGACCACAAACCCATCAAAATCAACACTTAAACTCGATTGACCATAAATTTATTGCATAAATTCAATATGAAAGTCTTCGTACTAGAATCTTTTATGTGCGTTGATAACGACATCGGAAAATAGTTTTGCTGACCACTCTCAGGTGATAGTGATGCTCACTATATTTTTTATGATCACTCTCAAGTGATGATGATGCTCACCACCCAATTTATCACTGTTAGATAAGTTTAAACTTCTCATTTTGGTATCTGACAATGAAGATCAATATACGCGGTCCCTAAAGTTTGTTCACTGTAAATCATTTTGCTCATTCTGTAAAAAATTTGTCAATACCTCATTAAATTGTCATGTGAACGACCACATGACCACCTTTTTAAAGGTATTTTTGTCAAACCAACTTTTCCACTTAACGAGAATATTGACAAATTTTCTTGGAATGACCACTATGATTTACAATAGATAAACTCATGGACC
The DNA here is from genome assembly GCA_024362995.1 of Heteromeles arbutifolia. Classification (NCBI taxonomy): domain Eukaryota; kingdom Viridiplantae; phylum Streptophyta; class Magnoliopsida; order Rosales; family Rosaceae; genus Heteromeles; species Heteromeles arbutifolia. The sequence goes on from JANCRC010000006.1 coordinate 32,588,674, forward strand.
ATTTCTATCGATTTTCATTGACAAAGACCAAAATAAACGCAATGACCTATTTAGGAAGAAAAAAAGAGGCTTTTACTTTGTAGAGAATATATGTTTCCTAGGGTGCAAGAAATGAATCAAATGAAAGTGAGAATTGTGGTTCGAATTATCTGGGAAGCACATGGAATCATGCAGTTGCTTGATTCCTGCTTTAAGTTTTATTTTAAGTCCTAAGTGGCTAAGTGCTAACCTTTTGCCAGCTAAGCCTCCCTCCCTATTGAGTCTTGACCAAACCAAAAATTAAAAAAGAAAAAAGAAAAAAAAAGGATACATGCTCTTTGGAACGAAGGTCGACCAGCTCCTTAGGCAACGCATAGACCACCTAAAGTCAATGTGTATCAAACATTTTGCTGCTACAATTGTTTGTAAGTATCACGAGATAAGAAACAGATTTGAGGTTCATGTTATTAGCCCTCTTGACATGCGCTTACGCTACGGTTAGTAGATTTTTATCAAAATAATTAAAGAGGGCTAGAAAATTGAGCTATGCTTATATGAGTATGTCCCATATAGGCAGAATGAAGGGAGAGGAAATAACTAGTTAATGATTGAATTTTTTTTGGTTTGTTGCGTATGATTCTCTTTGTATTATTTCAGATTTGTGTTTAGATTCGTTACAAATGTGATATTGAAATTGTTCGATAGAAAAAATGGATTTATATTCAGCGTTATGCTTGTTCATTATGTCTATGTCGATTATAATTTGATAAAATCGATGATGGATGCATGAATTTTATTTATTTATTTTTTTCTTCAGATTTCGCACTCTGTTTCTATTTTATAAATTAGAACATTTAATTCCAAAATTTAAATCATGAATCGACCAATGAAGAGAAAACTACTAAGCCTTAAATAAAACTTGCTTTGTTAAGAGCAGTTCCACCGTGGGAAAGGCCCCCCCTAGGCAATACACTATGATATCCACCCAGTGAACAATAACTGCCCTTAATAAACAGTAACCACCTTTTGCATCTCCTCCGTTGCACTTCAATAGCCCTGGCAATAGGCAATAAAATATTAGTATTTTATTTATTTATAAAATAAAACAAATTAATTTTATTTGTAATTTCGGATAAGATTTTTAATCGTTCTCGTTGCGCCACGTGTCATTATCCGAAAAATTATAAAATAATACAAAATAATTTTATTTGTAATTTCGGATATGATTTTTAACCAATCTCGTTGTACCACTTTCTATTAAAAAAATAATATTTTTTTTTTTTCTTTTCACATGGTGCAGCACACCATTCCAAAACCTTTGTTTTTTCACATGGTGCCGATGCACCATTCCAAAACCCTTTTTTTATTATTTTTTTTTCTTCTTTTCACATGGTGCCAAGGCACCATTCCAAAAGCTGTGTGCTTTTTTTTCTTTCTTTTTTAAGCTCAGCAGCGCTCTTTCCCTCCCATTTTTTAAGCTCAACGCACCATTCCAATAGCCAATCCGTGCAAAAATTAACAGTTTTTCCTTAGTTAAAAAAAAAAAAAATATATATATATATATATATATATATATATCTCTCTCTCTCCCCCAAAAACAAATCCCAAATCGTGCGATCTGGGCGCGCGAGTGGAAGGAGGGGGATCGCTAGTGCGTGGAGGCGAAGGCGATGTGGGGTGCGGCGGCAACTGCGGTGGAGGAGGGACTGGATCTCTTCTATTTATATGTGGCTGTATCATCAGTCTCGGCGATGAACTCCGACGAGAGCCATTGAGTTCGAAGCCAGAGTTTTACATTTTTTTAATTTTTTATTAATATTTTATATTTTTATTAATTTTATATTATGGCTGACGTCGCCCTGACGTCAGCCCATGTCATATGGCCTTCGGGCTCTCGAGCTGGCAATCCCTGTCGGGCCTGGCCTGTCCCTCGGGCTGGTATACGCTGGACCTTATCCCTCGGTCTATTTGGCTATGTTCCATCCCCAGTCCACCGGGTAATACACCACGGTGGAACTGCTCTAAAAGCCAAATAACAATCATAGAATAATCATAAATCCATCGGGGATGAGCCAATAGATCCTTGAGCAAAGGAATAAATGGGTCAGTGACATGTTGTCAATTTTTCCAAAATAAAGTTTACGGTTGTCACTTGTCACCATAGAAGAAAAAAAAAAAGAAAAAACAAAGATTGTGACGAATGCCACATTATCTTGCCATATTATTTTATTTTATTTTTGCACACTTGTGCTATTGACATAATCAAACGATAAAATATGGAGCTGGAAGTTGTACCAAAAGCCTTTACCTGGTTGGAGTAAATTTTAAGTCATACAATATTTACAATATATATATTAAAACTACTTAGTAAAAATTTAAGTGAATTTTGAAAAAATATTTTAAGTACTCCATACAAGAATTACATATTTGGTACTTATTCCAAATAGCACTTAAAAAAATATTTACAATATATATATTAAAACTGCTTAGTAAAAATTTAAGTGAATTTTGAAAAAATATTTTAAGTGCTTCATGCAAGAATTACATATTTTGTACTTATTCCAAATAGCACTTAAAAAGTGCTTTTAAAACCTAAAATCAATTTCACCAAAATTGGTTTCAGTTATTTTAAAAGCAATTCCAAACGAACCTTTATTTGGACATGTGATTCTAAATTTAGTGATCTAAATCACTAGATACTATGATTTATTTAGGTGGTTATAATCCCTCTTAAAGTGAGACTCTTTATGAATTCTTCACCACCTCATATATTTAGTACAATAATTTATAATGTTGGTACGAAAATTATATCATAAATATGAGGTGGCGAAGAATGAAATAAGTATATGGTTAGTTTCAATTGAGTAAAACATTTTTTTATTGGGTAACGATTTTCATACTTCAGTTTGTTCATGGGCAAAATCAAATAGAAAAAATTCAAGTGGTTGAAACAAAAGGTAAAAAGTATCGCTAACATTTCTCTTCGTATTAATATAAAATCAACATTTTCTTTTTTCGATTAGCTGTTTTCGTCCACGAAATTTAAACTCAAAATCTTCTATAACAAAAAGGAAACTGAGTGCCACCAAAGGAGTCGCCTAACTTATACGTATATCCGACATAGTCAATCATCATCTCACTGTTCATGTGGAGATGGAGAGCAGTAAACAAGTAACAACAAAAAGATGAATGAAATGTGTAGTTTCTGAGCAACTTTCATGCATTCCTCTCTTCTACCTCACGCCATATAATTACAAATTACAATACAATATTCGTATTTACCCCACCCACCCCCCCCCCCCCCCCAAAACAAAAAGCGTCGACCTCAAGTCTTCTTCCTGCCAAAAATTCCTTAACTAATCAACGTCGACAGCTTTAACCAATCACACCTCTGAATCCCCCACCTCCTCCACCACCACCAGCCTCTCTCTCTCTCTCTCTCTCTCTCTCTCTCTCTCTCTCTCTCTCTCTCTCTCTCAAACTCCTGAAAGTCTGCAAAACCCACTAATTATTCTCCAACTTTTTTGGCTTTTTTCTCAGTTTTCACTTTTGGCAACTATGGAGTTGCCAGAGCAGCGCCGCAGGCGGAAGCGCATGGTGCGGTCCTACTTACAGGCGAAGCAGTATTTGTCTCTGAGGCTACCCATCTTTCTCTGCTTCTCGTTCTTTATCTTCTTTCTGTTCGTATCCTCCGACCGCTTCCGCCCGGCGTCGTTTCGGCCAGTCCTCAACGCCTCCTCCACCACCCTCTCCCTCCTCTCCTCCACCGCCAGCAACTCGATACTCGAGTCCTTCGCTGCCCACGGCAATGAATCGCGGCCGTCGTTTCGAGTCCAAGATCGAATCTTGTTTCCCGATCACGTGCTTCTCATTGCGCCCAATCGATTCCGCCAAGACGACGAGTTGGAGTGCGTTTACTACGAGCAGTTCAACGGTTCGGGTGACGAGATTCTTGAAGATAAAGAAAAGAATAAGCACCTGGATTTGGCGGTTCGACCGGTTTTATCCACCGATGACTACGATGAGTTCCGGTCCATCGTCCGGTGTCCGCTGCCACCGCTCAGTTTCTCCACAGCCATTGATTTGCGACGACGCGGCAGTTACGACTCGACGGCTGGGGCTAACGGCACGGCTTCTCCATGGGACAAGGTGGTTTACGAGGCGGTTATGGACGGAGACACGGCGGTTGTGTTCGTTAAGGGGCTGAAACTCCGACCTCACAAGATAACGGATCCGACCTGGCTCAGATGTTGTTTCGAGTTGAGGATTTTGGAGAGAGGCGAAGACCACAGCGTCTCTGTGCTCTCCACCGAAGCCATCACCGCCGCTCAAGAAGTCGTCCGGTGCCTCCTCCCCCGGACTATCCGTAACAACCCCCACGGAATCCGAGTCACAATCGGGTACAACACCAGCCACCCCAGAGCTCCAGTCCACGTCACTCTGCCTTCCGTGGCCACAATTCACAGTTCCAAATCCAATCCAGTCCAATCCAATCCGAAGAAGCACGAGCTTTGTGTTTGCACAATGCTGTGGAACCAAGCACCGGCGATTAGGGAGTGGATTATGTACCACTCATGGCTCGGCGTCGAGCGGTGGTTCATCTACGACAACAACAGCGACGACGGAATCGAAGACGTCGTTCGGGAGCTCGATTCGCAGAACTACAATGTCAGCAGGCAGAGCTGGCCGTGGATCAAAACCCAAGAAGCAGGCTTTTCCCACTGCGCCTTGAGAGCAAAAGACGAGTGCAATTGGGTCGGATTCTTTGACGTGGACGAGTTCTTCTACTTCCCGCGGGCCTTCCGCCGCCGCGGAGGAGATTTCAGTGTTCCAGGGGAGAACTGTTTGCGAAAACTGGTTTCGAATTTTTCAAATTCAGCCACCGTTGCTGAAATTAGAACCGATTGCCACAGCTTCGGGCCGTCAGGGCTGAGCTCGCACCCGTCGCAGGGAGTCACGGTGGGGTACACTTGCCGGCTGCAGAGTCCCGAGCGGCACAAGTCGATCGTGCGGACGGAGCTGCTCGACGTAACTCTGCTCAATGTGGTGCACCATTTCAGGCTGAGAGAGGGATACAGGCACGTCAATGTGCCGGAGGGAATCGCGGTGATCAACCACTATAAGTACCAGGTGTGGGAGACTTTCAGGGCCAAGTTTTTCAGGAGGGTGGCGACCTACGTGGTTGACTGGCAGGAGGATCAGAATAAGGGGTCGAAAGATAGGGCGCCGGGGCTGGGGACGGAGGCGGTTGAGCCGTCCGATTGGCGGCTGAGGTTCTGTGAGGTTTGGGACACCGGGCTGAAGGACTTTGTTCTGGGGTACTTTGTTGATCCTGTAACTAGGTTGCTGCCATGGGAGAAGAAGTCTCTCACTTCTGCAGAGTAAATCACACACAGCAGCCATTTTTTCATTTTTTTTTTCTTTACACATGTTCTACACAGAATCGAATTAATTACAAGAGTCTTACAGTGTAAATTTTGTGACAATATCAAATGAATTTTTTCTTGGCTTGTATACAAATTCAGTTTTCTCAATCAAATAAAATGGAGTACGGATATTTTCCTCTCTTCTTTTTGTCATTTTATTATGTGTTTTCATGTGATTTAAATTATTTAAAGGAAAAGAAATTGCACGTAACATTAAATTCGTAGAGTGATTTAAATTATACAAACTTCATATGTATAAAAAAAAGACAGGTGCTTGCAGTGCAAGTAAACCCGTCATTCCCTTCTCAGAAAGGGTAAAATCACAACTCAACTCGGGTGACTGAACATTCGTAAAAGAGAACTCGAACAAAAGTACATGCATTAATAATGAAACTGTGGTTATTGAGTAGAGAATTAGAAACGAATCCGAAGAATATCTGAATCCGCCAATGCTTCAGCTTCTTACGCTTTCGTATAGAATTTCCCAGCAAGCAGCTCCGAAGAATCTGTTCTAAATGCACTGTCAATGATAACTGACTGATAATACAAGAAAGAGACTCTGCATACATTATATATTTCAGGACAGCAACATTGTAGATCTGGTATCGCAACAGAATTGGAATGCACGGGAATATGATCTCGATAACCGTTATCCTTCATCCTCTGCTATGATAAAGCTGTTGCTTGAGGAACCTAAGAATGAAAATGTAAGCAGTATACAAATATATGAACTACAGCAATGTAGAAAACCAACACAACACTAGGATTCACAACAACTAATGTATAACAACATGCAATCTGATATAACAACTTACCTGGAGGTATCGCCATTGAAGAATCAACACAAGTAGTCTTCTGCTTCCAACACTCAATAATGCTCCTAAGTGAATAGGGTTTTAGATGTCGAAAGAGGTTCATATTTAGACAACCATACATAAAGCTAGAGATTCACTCAGTCAGCATATTATCAGAAAGAGTGATTATCTCTATCTATTTAACAAGTTTAAATAGGTCAGCTGCAATATAAAGAGAGATACATCGCGCTGTTGGGCGTGACTAGTTTGTGCTGAAAATCGATAGATTTACCTCTCACAAACCTCTTTCTTTTGTGAGAAAACCTGTGATACACAACAACTAACCAGCCATACTCAGATTAGCAAAGTACCGATTTTTTTAATCCGCCAATCGCTACAAATAACCTACATTTCCCCCCTCTCTTGCTTAACATCAAGGCTTTCGTTTCAGCTCTATAAAAACAGAATTCCACACTACGACTTGAAAACACATGAACTGCGGACGATGACGAAAAGGGTAAACATTCTCTAGTAACAGATATTTGACCAACATTGCTATATAACATGTCTTACCACAATAACTCAGATAGTAGAGTCTTAGGGAGATTCGAACACATCTGCTCGCATCCGACACCTTCCGGATTCACCTGAAATTAAACCCTAAAAATATTAGCCCTAATTCATTTCAAAATATGGGATCAATCAGCTTAACTTCTCACCTTAGATATAGATTTTAGCTAATATGTTGGTCACGGCCAATCCCAAAGTATATAAATCAGCTTAGACTGTGCACTACAAATTAAACATAATTAATTAACCACTAATTAAGCTCACTAATCAAAATGCCTAAATAATAACTGAGAAATGAAGCTTCAAAATCCTGAGAATTGCATTGAAGTGGCAGTGGTTGTAATTAAGCAGAGAGCAATACTCTTTGCGTGCTTACCTGCTGGCGTCGGCGACGAGAGCGATGTCCGAAACCGTGCGGTTAAAGAGGACGGCCAGGAGGGAGGCGGCCCCCGCGTATATCGGCAAGCTCCGAGCGGCGTCGTCGTTGTTGGAGACCCAATTTCTCTTGGGCTTTGGGCCTCTGTAACGCATGTCTGAACTCGGAAGCCCTAATGGTGCGCGGGAAAGCAGGGACGAGACGACGTCAGAGGGCATTTTGGAGTCCATGGAATTGAGAAATTTTTTTATTGTGACATAACGAGTGGACACCACATGTTTTTATGTAAGTGGTGGAAAATTTTATTTTTTAAGTTATTAACTTTTTAACACACATATTCCACGATATAGTGATATGTGGTATACCACCTCGTGTGCCGGTCACACTGAAAAATCTCTTCGTGGAATTAGAGAAATTTTTAATTGTGACGGGAACACAAGTGATACACCACGTGTTTTAATATAATTGATAGAAAATTTTACTTTTTAACCTATTAATTTTTTAGTACATATATCACACCATTTATATAATAACATATAATGCATCACTCTGTATACCGGTTACACTGAAAAATCTGTCGTGGAATTGGACTGCGGAGGAGCAAGGTTCCCTCTTCCATCGAAATCCGTTGGATAGGTGACGTGGCTTGATATTTGGCATTTTTGCCTTTAATTGGAAACGGCCTGTCGTTTAGTTGAGTTCAGTTCCATGCTCCCTCAGTCCCTTGTGGTTTGCACATCGAGGAGATTTGTGACTTTTGCTGACTAGGACTTGTAATATAACAATTAACAACTTTCACTTAACAACTTTTTTGGACTTGGACTTTAACTAAACCACACTAACTTTTTTGGGCTTGGACTGGGCCCATAGTTGACCCCATTACTTTGTCAAAGGATTGAACTGGAAATGAAAACCCTCTAAATTCAAGTCATACTTCGCCCCAGTTTGGGGTTGAGGTGATTTTAAAAAAAACTGCTATGAAAAAAAGCTGTGAGAGTTTTTGGTGTTTGGTAAACATTCAGCTTCAGCTTTTTTTCACAGTTTTGGGTGAAAAAAAGCCAAAAACAAGAAGCTGCAAAACCTAGCTTTGAAAAACCAGCTTTTTTCACATCTGTTTTACATAAAAGTTTAGCAAACACTATAATACTGCTTTTTTTTTTCAAAAGCACTTTTACAAAAAAGTTTACCAAACACTCTGCTGCTTTATTTCACAGCTGCTTATTCCCACAGCACAGCAGAAGCAGCTTTTTTTCAAAGCACAGTAATACCAAACCAGCCCTTCTTCTTGTTTGGGTTGAAGAATACTATTTTGGAGAAGATTAGAATGAATAAGTTTTCTTTTTGAGTAATCATTCTCCTGCCTCTCGGTCACATATTTTCATGTCTTTCTTTCAACATGTCTTCATTCTCTTATCCATTCCAAAATCCAAACCTGTATATCACTTACCAAACGAGGCCATTAGTTGTAGCCATTTTACAGGACTAAGCGAGATATTATCTCTTGGGAAAAAGTAACAATATATTTCATACTTCATAATTATTTTTAGTTTTCCTTTTTCATGTTTGTGATATAAGAAAGTTGGAGATAATACAATATGAAGAAGTAGACCTGGCCTCTCGGTCACATATTTTCATGTCTTTCTTTCAACATGTCTTCATTCTCTTATCCATTCCAAAATCCAAACCTGTATATCACTTACCAAACGAGGCCATTAGTTGTAGCCATTTTACAGGACTAAGCGAGATATTATCTCTTGGGAAAAAGTAACAATATATTTCATACTTCATAATTATTTTTAGTTTTCCTTTTTCATGTTTGTGATATAAGAAAGTTGGAGATAATACAATATGAAGAAGTAGACCTGGCAAACGGGTCGTGTTTGTCGTGTTCGTGTAACACATGTTATCTTAACGGGTTATATCGTATCACACCTGTTATCTTAACAGGTCGGGTCACTTTACCCAAGTGACCCGACCCGTTATGACCCGTTAAGAAAAATATTTTTTTTTTTTCAATTTGCACATACGACACATTGCCACATAAATAATATTTCAAAACATTAAAACACATTTGTCGTTTAAGTACTACATCTACACTCGAAAATAAGAGCCTAATAAAAAAGCATTCATACACTACTAGTCTATTACAAGGATATGCAAAATGAAAAAGTTTTTGTTTTCAAGGTTGTGAAGCCTTTCATTAAGTATAACATAAGATTTTGTGGTATCCACTAGCGTAAATATTTTAAATTGAAGATCGAGTTCATTCATTGTATTCATATAGGGTAAATGAGTGCAGCTGTAAAAAATCATCAAAATCAAAGTTAAAATAACCGTTAAATCGTGATTTTTCGTTGATAACCGTCGAAAAGTTTTGTCCCATTACTTGATTTCTTAATATTTGTTTTTTGCGATTTTTGTTGTATGCGATCTGGAAACATATACAAACAAGTTTGACGGTTTGATTGTTGAAATTAGTTTCATAGAATGCGTATCCCATCAAAACAATAGATTCACTAACACTTAGAGTTTATTTATATTTTCATTAAGTATAACATAAGATTTTGTAGTATCCACTTGTGTAAATATTTTAAATTGAAGATCGAATTCATTCATTGTATTCATATAGGGTCAAGGAGGGTAGCTGTAAAAAATCATCAAAATCGGAGTTAAAATAACCGTTAAATAGTGGTTTTTCATTTATAACGGTCGAAAAGTTTTGTCCCGTTACTTGATCTCTGAATGTTTGTTTTTTGCGATTTTTGGTGTATGCGATCTCGAAGCATATACGAACAAGTTTGACGGTTGGATCGTTGAAATTAGTTTCGTAGAATGCGTATCCCATCAAAACGATAGATTCACTAACACTTAGAGAGTTTATTTATACTTTCATTAAGTATAACATAAAGATTTTGTGGTTTCCACTTGTGCAAATATTTTAAATTGACGATCGAATTCATTCATTGTATTCATATAGGGTCAATGAGTGTAGCTGTAAAAAATCATCAAAATCGGAGTTAAAACAATCGTTAAATCGTGATTTTTCGTTTATAACCGTCGAAAAGTTTTGTCCCGTTACTTGATCTCTGAATGTTTGTTTTTTGCGATTTTCGGCGTATGCAATCTCGAAGCATATACAAACAAGTTTGACGGTTGAATCGTTGAAATTAGTTTCGTAATTATTCGTATCCCATCAAGTTCAGTGGCATATATATATTTATTAAGTAGATTTAAATTTATTTATTTTGTATGTATAACACTTGAAAAATTAAATGGTATGTATATTTAAGCCGATCCAATGGTCACCAATTTTTAAAATTTAATTTAATATATATATATAATTATTATAGTTTTTAGGGGTATAAAATTGTTAAATTAATATATATATATAATTATTATAGTATTTTTTTAGGGTTATAAAATTATAAAATTAATATTTTGCTTATCGTGTATCGTGTTACCAACGTGTATACCCGAACTAACCCGTTATCTTAACAGGTGCTTATCGGGTTACCCGATAACTACCAAATTTGTTATCGTGTCGACTCGAACACCTGTTAATTTCGTGTTATATCATGACGGATTGGGTTATCGGGTCGTGTCAGGAATTGACAGTGTCACAGCCCGTCCCGGAATTAATTAATCGAGGATGTGAAATGACGGGATTGCCCTTGAATCTACTACGGTATGTGACATTTCATTTGGGTTTTATTGTTTTATCCTAAGTTTGTTTTGGAATTATTTTGTGTGGTTGGGGTGCTTGTTGACCACACACGTACACTTTCATTTTTTTCACTCTCTCTCTCTCTCTCCCTCCCGCACGCAGTCTCTCTCTCTTTTCATTCGAACGGTACGGACAATCCAGGGATTGTCAAACCTTCACGGATCGACGTGGTTGAGACCACCATCATACTCCTAGAGACCATACGAACCCATTGGTACCCATTTCAGGTAAGGTTTCATACGTTTTCACGTTGAAATCACGAGGCCCGTGATTGTCACTATTCACCAACTTTTAAATGGTTGCATTTTAGGACAATCCAAGCTTACCACGAGCTTAAGGAAGTCCCCACGAAGCTCGGAGTGCTTCGTTTGAAGGTTTGGGACGTCGGGATCATAAGGTTCGAAGGTGGCCGGTTTTGGTGAAATTTTCCCGACGCGATTTGGAAGGTTTTGAGGCTCCAAAGAGGTATAGCCTTCTTCCTCTCATGATTTGTGACATTTTGGTGAAAATTTCATGAAAAATGGTGCAAAAACGAGTGAGAAAAAGGCAGTTGCAGGTTAGCCCAGAATCCGGCGCCGGTGGCACTGTTCCGGCGTCGGGAGGTTGAAGATGATGCGCGTGGGGGGCGCGTGAGGCCGTGGCCTCCCCGGCGCGTGAGGGCGCATGGGCCATAGAAAAATTTATTTAAAAATATCGCGATGTTCGTGAGGTTGTGTAGATCGCGTTGGTATATTCATATGCCAAAATTGAGCATTTTATGAGAAGTTATTTCGAATTGTTGGTTATGTGTTTAAAATAACGTTTTTATAGTTGTTTCGCATATAGGTGAGATCTACCCCGAGGACGAGCGCAGTCAGAGGCGTCACGGGGGTTACGATCCTGCGACATACCAGTGAGTGGGCAGTTTTGTTTTCATTATATGCCTATACTTAATGACTTTTCCCAGAAATTGAATTAAAATGAATTATGTGATTGAAGTGCCATACATAGAAATTGCATGAATATGTGAATGGATATTATATGATGCATATATTTGATTTGGTGCTGCGGACGCACAGGTGAGTATCAGGTGAGTTACATTTGATGAATTGAATTGTTGGATGAGATTTATGTTGATAGCTCATAACCTGCACCCCTGGTGTTAGTGCTTATGTTATTCACCGCATCACACGCTCACCTTGGATCCAAGTAGATGCTAGTCGTACAGACCACTGGAGGTGGTTCCGACATGCTAGTCGTACAGACCATTAGAGACGGTTCCGACTAGTAGGTGACCTTAGATTATGTGCACAGATGATTGATGAGAGAAGCACTAGAGCGTATTATTACACTATCCGAGTCGTACAGACTACTATAGGTAGTTCCGACTCATGTGCAGCGTAGTGCCGTACAGGTCGCAGTTGGCGACTCCGGCAGGGCCGTACAGGTCGCAGTTGGCGACTCCGGCAGGGCCGTACAGGTCACAGTTGGTGACTCCGGCTGGATTGGATAATGAGCTTTAGAATCAGCCGTACAGGACCACTGCTGGGTCTCCGGTTGATTTATTATTTCACCTGATTATTGTTGATGCATCCATATTATGCTTTTGGCTTATGGCATGACATATTTCTCTGAAAATGATGAATGAGGGTGTTTGAGATCCCGAAGCTATATATAATTATATATATTCTATTTTTCTGGGAAAGTATATAGGTTTTTACAGAGAGGGGATATATACGTTACTAAAGGAAAGATTTTGAAAGCTTTGTTTTACTGACCCACTCACCTTGTTTTGCGCCCCTCCAGGTTGTAGTTAGGAGTGTTTGGTGGCTCTCGAGGATTCCCACGGCTGTTCTGACGGACTTCACTCATGTAGGATTCACCTTCGGGTGTTGTAACTTAGTAGTTGTCCTACTTGACTGCATTTGAACCTTATGCTCTGATTATGTGTATTTCAGTTTCTAATTATTCATACTCTTATATTATTGCTTCCGCATTGCGTAATGGTTACGACACGTTTGTGACGGCCAGCACGCCCTGATTCTCGGGTCGGGGTGTGTCAGTTTGGTATCAGAGCTTAGGTTGCAGTCCTGTATAATTGTGAGCTTTCTAATTATCTTTGGTGTCTTCTGTCAGAACTATGCCGCCTCGTAGGGATCCACGTTCTTCTTCTGAGCCCAGTTTCCCTAATGTAGCCCAGTTAGGGGAAGCTATAGCCCAGGCCTTTCAGACTTCATTCCGTCCTCCTCAGAGAACACCCCTGGAGACTGTTTATAATTTGAAGTTGGAGCATTTCGTTGGTAATGAAGGTCATGAGGGGGCAGAAAAGTGGTTAGATCGTATTGAGAAGACTTATCAGGTGATGCAAAGTCAGGGGAACTTTCCTGCTAGTAGATGGGTCGAGACTATTACATGGTTTTTAGGAAGAGAACCTGCAAGTTGGTGGGAGAATGAGACTAAGTTTATGTCACCTGAGGCAGCAGTTGATTGGGAAACATTTAAGGAAACATTTAGGAGAAGATTTATTCCTCCAGAGTATATTGATCGCAAGAAGCAGGAGTTCACTCAGTTGAAGCAAAAGAAAATGTCGGCAAATGAGTACTATAGGAAATTTACTGATTTATCTCGCTACGATCCAGAAGTGGCTGCTAATCCAGTGGAGATGCTTCGTCGCTTTAAGTTGGGAACGAAGAAGAGATGGAGGACAATTGCTAGTGCTATTCCTTGCACCACTTATCATGAGTTTTCTGAGATTTTGGTTCGGATTGAGGATTCCGAAAACTTGCCTAGTGAAAGTGAAGAAGAGAGAGATAAGAATGGGGATAATCAGAGGAAAGATGATAAGGGTAAAGGTGCTTTGACTTCGGGACCCCGTAAGACCCAGAATTTCAAGAAAAGTGGAGTGAGTTCGAGTTCTTCTAGCGGGGGATTTAGTGCCACAGGTCCGAGGAGAGGTGGAAGATTTACTAGTGGACCCAGGTTTCAGAGACAGAGAGATTTTGGTGGTGCTGGTGGTTCAGGCCCTCCATTCTGCCGTCGTTGTAATTCCAGACATTTTGGGGAGTGCAGGAGAGTTAGTGGTGCTTGCTATACATGTGGACAGACTGGACATAGAGCTGCACAGTGTCCCCAGAGTCAGCAGAGGCCTCAGCAATCTGTTATGCCTCCTCCAGCGCCGATTCAGCAAAACCCCAGGGCAGGCAGTTTTGGGCAGATGAGTCAGGGTGGTGCTGCTTACCACTATCAGGGTGATGTCGCTCCCTATGCTTCAGGGCAGTATCAGTATTCCCAGGATCCTTATTTTCAGAGTGGGTATTCCCAGAATATTGGAGGTTATACTCCTTATCCTTCTATGCCGGCTAGTGGATCGCAGTGGTATCAGGGAGGTCAGTTCCAGCAGGGAGAGGTTGCTGCTAGCAGTGCAGGATTATCTAGGCAGTCTAGCCAGACAGGTCAGGGACGTTCTCAGGGACGTGGTAATCAGAGTAGCAGAGGTCGTGGAGGACGACAGCAAAACCAGGGACGTGTTAACAACATCTCACTGCAGGATGCTCAGAACCATCCAGATTTGATTATGGGTACGTTAAACATCCTTGGTCACTTTGCTAGAGTTTTGATTGATTGTGGTGCTACTCACTCTGTGATTTCTCATACTTTTGCTCAAATGACACAACCTCATCCTACACCTCTAGGGTTTGATTTAGAGTTTGCTATGCCTAGAGGGGATAAATGTTATGTTGATAGTGTTTATCCAGGATGTCCAGTGATGATAGAGAATGTAGCTATGCTAGCTAATCTTATCCCGTTAGATATTGTGGATTTTGATGTGATTTTAGGGGCAGATTGGTTGCATTATAATCGTGCCCATATAGATTGTTACGGGAAATCTGTTACTTTTCATCGTCCTGGACTACCTGAGGTTACTTTTGTGGGCGAGAGAAGTGGGGTGAGGCATGGTGTTATTTCTGCCATGAGAGCAAAGAAGTTATTATCTAAAGGTTGTCAGGGATATTTAGCACATGTGGTGCTAAATGATGTGGCTTCTAGTAGCGTGGAGGAAGTTGGAGTGGTCAGACATTATCCTGATGTATTTCCCGATGATTTGCCTGGATTGCCACCAGACAGAGATGTGGAGTTTTCTATTGATTTGCTTCCAGGTACGAATCCTATATCTTTGACTCCATATAGGATGGCTCCGGCTGAATTGAGAGAGTTAAAAGCTCAATTGCAGGAATTAATTGATAAAGGTTTTATTCAACCTAGTAGTTCACCTTGGGGAGCCCCAGTATTGTTTGTGAGAAAGAAAGATGGAACGCTGAGATTATGCATTGATTATAGGCAATTGAATCGGGTAACGATTAAAAACCGTTATCCATTGCCTCGTATTGATGATTTGTTTGATCAGCTTAAGGGTGCTCGTGTATTCTCTAAGATTGATTTGAGATCTGACTATTATCAGTTGAAGATTAAAGAGGAGGATGTCCCTAAAACGGCTTTTAGGACCCGTTATGGACATTATGAATTTTTGGTGATGCCTTTTGGATTGACTAATGCACCAGCAGCTTTTATGAGGTTGATGAATGAAGTATTCCAGCAATATCTTGATAGATTTGTCATTGTTTTCATTGATGATATTCTGGTATATTCTAAATCGAAATCAGAGCATATTCGACATCTTCATTTGGTTTTGGAGAAATTGAGAGAGCATCGATTATATGCTAAGTTTAGTAAATGTCAGTTTTGGTTGAATCGAGTGGCATTTTTGGGGCATGTGATATCGGCACAAGGAATTCAAGTAGATCCTCAAAAGATTGCAGCAGTGGAGAATTGGGAGCAACCACGAACCGTCACTGAGGTACGGAGTTTCCTTGGTCTAGCAGGGTACTATCGACGATTCGTGCAAGATTTCTCTATGATTGCTTTGCCACTAACGAGGTTAACCAGGAAGGATGTTAAGTTCGAATGGGATGATAATTGTGAGCAAAGTTTCCAGCGGTTGAAGTATTGTCTCACTCATGCGCCAGTATTGGTACTTCCTGATGATGGTGGTAATTTTGAGATTTACAGTGATGCCTCATTGAATGGTTTGGGATGTGTTTTGATGCAGCATAATAGAGTGATTGCTTATGCTTCTCGGCAATTGAAAGTTCATGAAAGGAATTATCCTACTCACGATCTTGAGTTGGCAGCTATTGTCTTTGCTTTGAAGATTTGGAGGCATTATCTTTATGGTGAGAAATGTAAGATCTTTACAGATCATAAGAGTCTTCAGTATCTTTTTACTCAGCATGATCTTAATCTTCGTCAGCGAAGATGGTTGGAATTGCTAAGCGATTATGACTGCACGATTGAGTATCATCCGGGTCGTGCAAATGTAGTAGCTGATGCACTGAGTAGGAAACCTCAAGGACGACTTAATGCCTTGTATGCTTGTCGTGTTCCTCTTCTTGCAGATTTGAGGTCTACTGGAGTGGAACTGGAAATGGAAGATCGAATGGAAGCATTTCTTGCTAGTTTCCAAGTCAGGCCGGTATTGGTTGATCGGGTACGTGAAGCTCAGATGAATAATGAGGAATCTCAGGGGATAATCGAGGCTATTGAGAAAGGTAAGAAAAAGGATTTCAGAATCAGGGAATCAGATGGTATGCTGATGCAAGAGAATCGGATGTATGTGCCTAATGATGAGGAATTAAAGAAAGGAATTTTGGATGAAGCTCAATGTTCGGCTTATGCTATGCACCCAGGAGGAACTAAGATGTATCATACCATTCGACCATTTTATTATTGGCCGGGTATGAAAAGGGAAATTGCTGAATATGTAAGTAGATGCATCGTCTGTCAACAAGTTAAAGCAGAAAGGAAGAAGCCATTTGGGTTGATGCAACCGCTTCCCGTTCCTCTATGGAAGTGGGAAAACATTACTATGGATTTTGTGTATAAACTTCCTCGTACGCAGAATGGTTTTGATGGTGTTTGGGTGATCGTAGATCGGCTTACCAAGTCAGCACATTTTATTCCAGTGAGGGAGAAGTATCCTTTGAACAAGTTGGCTAAATTGTTTATTAGAATGATTGTGAAGTATCATGGGGTACCGGTGAGTATTATTTCTGATCGAGACCCAAGATTCACTTCTAAGTTTTGGGTGGCTTTTCAAGAAGCTCTTGGTACGAGATTGCTTTACAGCACTGCTTATCATCCTCAGACAGATGGTCAATCTGAGAGGACTATTCAGACGTTGGAAGATATGTTAAGGTCTTCAGTGTTGCAGTTTGGTGATTCTTGGCATGATCGCTTGGATTTGATGGAATTTGCCTACAATAATAGTTTTCATTCAAGTATTGGTATGTCACCTTTTGAGGCACTTTATGGTAAAGCTTGTCGAACGCCTTTATGTTGGTCAGAGGTAGGTGAGCGAGCTTTGGTGGGCCCAGAGATAGTGGAGGAGACTACTCAGAATGTTCAAGTGATTAAGTCTAACTTGAAAGCGGCCCAAGATCGGCAAAAGAGTATGGCGGATAGGCATGCCACTGATCGAGTATATAATGTGGGTGATTTGGTATTTTTGAAATTATCACCTTGGAGAGGTGTGGTTCGATTTGGGAAAAGAGGCAAGTTAAGTCCTAGGTACGTAGGACCTTATGAGATTGTTGAAAAGGTTGGTGAGGTTGCCTACAGGTTGGAGTTGCCTCCGGAGTTATCCAAGGTGCATAATGTGTTTCATGTCTCGATGCTTCGACATTATGTTTCGGATCATTCGCATGTGATTCCTCCTCAACCTTTGGAGATTAATCCGGATTTGACGTATGATGAAGAACCAGTGACTATTTTGGACTGGAAGGACAAGGTTCTAAGGAATAAGACAGTGAGCATGGTGAAAGTATTGTGGAGGAACCACTCGGTAGAAGAAGCTACTTGGGAGACTGAAGATCGATTGAGAGAGATGTATCCGAGGTTGTTTTATGGTTACTAGTATTGGTTTGGTTATGTGAATTTCGAGGACGAAATTCTATAAGGAGGGTAGATTGTCACAGCCCGTCCCGGAATTAATTAATCGAGGATGTGAAATGACGGGATTGCCCTTGAATCTACTACGGTATGTGACATTTCATTTGGGTTTTATTGTCTTATCCTAAGTTTGTTTTGGAATTATTTTGTGTGGTTGGGGTGCTTGTTGACCACACACGTACACTTTCATTTTTTTCACTCTCTCTCTCTCTCTCTCCCTCCCGCACGCAGTCTCTCTCTCTTTTCATTCGAACGGTACGGACAATCCAGGGATTGTCAAACCTTCACGGATCGACGTGGTTGAGACCACCATCATACTCCTAGAGACCATACGAACCCATTGGTACCCATTTCAGGTAAGGTTTCATACGTTTTCACGTTGAAATCACGAGGCCCGTGATTGTCACTATTCACCAACTTTTAAATGGTTGCATTTTAGGACAATCCAAGCTTACCACGAGCTTAAGGAAGTCCCCACGAAGCTCGGAGTGCTTCGTTTGAAGGTTTGGGACGTCGGGATCATAAGGTTCGAAGGTGGCCGGTTTTGGTGAAATTTTCCCGACGCGATTTGGAAGGTTTTGAGGCTCCAAAGAGGTATAGCCTTCTTCCTCTCATGATTTGTGACATTTTGGTGAAAATTTCATGAAAAATGGTGCAAAAACGAGTGAGAAAAAGGCAGTTGCAGGTTAGCCCAGAATCCGGCGCCGGTGGCACTGTTCCGGCGTCGGGAGGTTGAAGATGATGCGCGTGGGGGGCGCGTGAGGCCGTGGCCTCCCCGGCGCGTGAGGGCGCATGGGCCATAGAAAAATTTATTTAAAAATATCGCGATGTTCGTGAGGTTGTGTAGATCGCGTTGGTATATTCATATGCCAAAATTGAGCATTTTATGAGAAGTTATTTCGAATTGTTGGTTATGTGTTTAAAATAACGTTTTTATAGTTGTTTCGCATATAGGTGAGATCTACCCCGAGGACGAGCGCAGTCAGAGGCGTCACGGGGGTTACGATCCTGCGACATACCAGTGAGTGGGCAGTTTTGTTTTCATTATATGCCTATACTTAATGACTTTTCCCAGAAATTGAATTAAAATGAATTATGTGATTGAAGTGCCATACATAGAAATTGCATGAATATGTGAATGGATATTATATGATGCATATATTTGATTTGGTGCTGCGGACGCACAGGTGAGTATCAGGTGAGTTACATTTGATGAATTGAATTGTTGGATGAGATTTATGTTGATAGCTCATAACCTGCACCCCTGGTGTTAGTGCTTATGTTATTCACCGCATCACACGCTCACCTTGGATCCAAGTAGATGCTAGTCGTACAGACCACTGGAGGTGGTTCCGACATGCTAGTCGTACAGACCATTAGAGACGGTTCCGACTAGTAGGTGACCTTAGATTATGTGCACAGATGATTGATGAGAGAAGCACTAGAGCGTATTATTACACTATCCGAGTCGTACAGACTACTATAGGTAGTTCCGACTCATGTGCAGCGTAGTGCCGTACAGGTCGCAGTTGGCGACTCCGGCAGGGCCGTACAGGTCGCAGTTGGCGACTCCGGCAGGGCCGTACAGGTCACAGTTGGTGACTCCGGCTGGATTGGATAATGAGCTTTAGAATCAGCCGTACAGGACCACTGCTGGGTCTCCGGTTGATTTATTATTTCACCTGATTATTGTTGATGCATCCATATTATGCTTTTGGCTTATGGCATGACATATTTCTCTGAAAATGATGAATGAGGGTGTTTGAGATCCCGAAGCTATATATAATTATATATATTCTATTTTTCTGGGAAAGTATATAGGTTTTTACAGAGAGGGGATATATACGTTACTAAAGGAAAGATTTTGAAAGCTTTGTTTTACTGACCCACTCACCTTGTTTTGCGCCCCTCCAGGTTGTAGTTAGGAGTGTTTGGTGGCTCTCGAGGATTCCCACGGCTGTTCTGACGGACTTCACTCATGTAGGATTCACCTTCGGGTGTTGTAACTTAGTAGTTGTCCTACTTGACTGCATTTGAACCTTATGCTCTGATTATGTGTATTTCAGTTTCTAATTATTCATACTCTTATATTATTGCTTCCGCATTGCGTAATGGTTACGTCACGTTTGTGACGGCCAGCACGCCCTGATTCTCGGGTCGGGGTGTGTCAGACAGGCCTAAGCAGTAGGAAGGAAAGGAAGGAAAAACAAATGAATAATTACAAAACGCTGAAATAAAACCAACTTTTGAATAGTGTTTTATCTCCTTCTAGGTTTTTAGAGATCGTTTTGTAATGCATTTCTTC
This sequence comes from Heteromeles arbutifolia, assembly GCA_024362995.1. Taxonomy (NCBI): domain Eukaryota; kingdom Viridiplantae; phylum Streptophyta; class Magnoliopsida; order Rosales; family Rosaceae; genus Heteromeles; species Heteromeles arbutifolia. The sequence continues at coordinate 32,608,832 of JANCRC010000006.1, forward strand.
TACATCTCTACTTACTACACTCGCCTTCAGCCGCCTTTCATACACTTTCTTTATATTTCAAACATAAAAATTTAAAATTTAAAAATTAAAACTGAAATATTTATCAAAAACTGCTCTAAATATCATCACTCTTCAAATAAATGCATGATTCCTTATTTGTTATCGTGCAGCATTGGGTGGAGTGTAGCATGCATACTGATGGAGGTACATCCCCGTATTAATATATCCTCGTACAGATGTTACAATCAGAACCATAAACTCCCCCCCTCTAAGAAACAGGATCCTCGCCAGATCTTTCCATAGGGATCTTAGGAATCCCGTAATCTTGTTCGTTTATTTTATATTGGGCGATCAATTTTCGTTAGATACTATTTATATTTGAATTTTAAATCTTAAATTTTAAATAATTTTTGACCACACGATATACGATGAACGGATAGAATTATGAGATCCCTAGGATCCCTAGGAAATGAATCCGGAGAGGATCCTGGTTCCCCCTCTAATATGATCAACACGTTTATGGTCAAATTTTAATATCAAATTGGTCGGCCCCGGTTTCCAAAAAATAAAAAATAAAATAGGTCGGCCCTCTTGAATTTGGGGAGATAACTACAAGACAAAAAGGTTGTTCATGTTGATATATTACTCATTTGGATAAATTACACTTTCATAACTCAGATTTGGGCTCTATTTCAATTCCTTACAAAATCTTTAAAAAATTTCACTTTCATAACTTATGTACTATTTTATTTCAAAATAATACATCCGTTACATTTTATATCCATTGATCCGTTAAATGCTGACATGGCTGCCCACGTGTAAAAAATAATAATTTTTTAATTTTTTTTTTTAAAACCTGCATTTTTACAAAAAAAAAAAAAAATTTTGAAACCCAGCGGCCACATATGCAAGAAGAAGAAGAAGAGGAAGAGGAAGAGGGAGGGAGGGAGGAAGAAAGAAAGAAAAATTGAAACCCCAACACCAGATTACGGAGGGAAGAGGGTCGTGCGAGGGGTGGGGTGGGGAGCTGGGTCTCCGGCGGGGGGGGGGACGGGAAGAGGGTCGCGGGCGCCGGGGTGGGGATGGTTCTGGGCTTGGGGTTAGGGTCGCGCGGGGGGTAGGGAGCTGGGTCTCCCGCGGTTGGGGGGGGGGGACGGGATAAGGGTCGCAGGTCGCGCGGGGGGTGGGGTGACTGGAGGAGGGTCGCTGGCGGCGGGGGTGGGCGTCTTCTTCTTCTTCCTCCCTCTTCCTCTTCTTCTTCTTCTTCTTCTTCTTGCAGGGTCGCTGGGTTTCAATTTTTTATTTTTTTATTTTTTTTTTTAAATTCAGGTTTTAAAAAAAATTATTTTTTTGCCACGTGGCATATATGTGGTAGCCACGTCAGCATTTAACGGATCAATGGATGGAAAATGTAACGGAGGTATTATTTTGAAATAAAATAGTACTTAAGGTATGAAAGTAAATTTTTTTAAATATATTGTAAGGAATTGAAATAGAGCCCAAACCTAATGTATGAAAGTGTAATTTACCCTACTCATTTTATACGTTACGATATTTTCATAAATCCGACAAAATAGCGGAAGAAAAAGAGTATAAAACTACGAATATTATTTCACTAATTAAAATGAAAGAAATACTATATGTTATGGACGATTACATAATTCATAGAACGACCTTGTCACTAATTTATTAAAACTAAACAATTACAAGCCTTCTATATAAAGAGAAAACTAAAGTGTTAGGGGCAAAAAAGTTTAATCCTTGGCTATACTAAATAACTAATACTTTCCAACAGTTGCAGGCTGTGCTCGACATCAAGTATCAAACCATGCCCGTCCGTACACTAGTATTCCTCTTGTTTTTTCTGCTAATTAAGCTATAGCTGCACAACTGTTTCTTAAAATGAACGACAACGACAACGAATCCAATGATAATGCATGTAATTAATTAACAGTTAATTAATGCATGTAATCTAATGATAATGCAATATTTTGATATCGAAGGATGTTTTGAGAAGATATTGTCAATGTAAATTAGATATGTGATAAGAAAATTAAGTGATATAAATTCTCACACGTGTAAGGATGATCAACCAAAAATCATCACACGATCATAAACAACTTATCTTAAGATATCTTTTAATTTAGTCTTCAATTACTAATAAGAAATCCTCACACATACAAAACTGAATGACCGAAATTTTCACACGTTCATAGGCGATCAAGAAGAGAATATGGTCTAGTTTAACCTTCACTTTCAATTAAATTACCTGGGAAAACAAGTTAAAAAGAAATAAAAAAAGATGTGTTGACCGATGATCCAAATCCAACGTTAGGTTGGAGACATCGATCACTGCGGTTGATCCAGGGTGGCTCTAGAAAAACATTTTATCCGATGCTATTGTTAACCAATCTCAAGACATGTTGTCCTATCGAAAGATGATACCAAACACCAATCAATTGATTGAATGACAAATTCAAGTCAGAAAACTTATCCCAACGGTTGATAATGACCATTGCTTGCCTTACATGCTACACCAGTACAATTATGTGCCTCGCTTGTTTAGTTATTTCATCAGTATCCAATTTTAGTCGCACACTTGGTACTAAATTCAATGGTATTCTTCTACATTCGATCTGACGGCTGAAATTAGGAAGTGCACGTGAAAAATTAAAAATAGATGTGTGAATAGCACTACTCTTGTTGAGTTGAGGTCTGCAACAGAGCAATTATTATTAGCTAGATGATTTTGATTTAGGAGAGTTCAAATCTTCTACATCTATTTTGTGTGTGGCCTCTTTATGACCTCTATTATTGATGGACATGTGTTAAGTTTATGACAACAGAGTAATAAGAGTTAATTTTATAGACATGTGTTAATCAATAACAGAAGACACAAAGTTGTCACACACAAAACAAGTGTAAAAAATTTGAACTTGATTTAGGTGGCTAAATCCGTGAGTCATGGAGATATTGTAGCTGTTTGTTTCCTTATACCATCTTCAAAGAAGATGTCAAATTTTGAACATAAAATTTAAATTTTGACAACTTATGTGGCACTTTAACATCTTTTAAAGTTTTGTTCTTGAACCAATATGTCAAATTAATTTATTAATTTATTATTTTATAAAATAAATTATTAAACTAATTAAAATTTAATAAAGGACATTTAAAGTTTAATTAGTAATCTGTTCACATTCCTTGATTGAAAAGAAGAAAAAAAGTAGGATAATTGCATGGGTCAACTCAACATTAATTATAATAAATGATTAAATTAATTAAAAATTAATAAAATACATTTAATAATTAATTAAAAAAACATTTGAAGTCTCTGTCAAATTTGACAGCAACCTCTTTGGCTGCCAATCCATGTCATCGTCACATAAGATTTAGCATTTCGGTTGGAGAATATTAAAGTGATATTTTTTTACTGTTATAGCTGATGTGTATATTTTGACATCTCATTTGAAGATGCTCCTAAGGCTTTTCATACGTTTCTAAATGTTGGAATATCCAATATTACCTATCATGTGATATGCGTCAGAACATGGTCTATCATCGTGTGAACATAATTATTTTATGTCTACGAACTGGAGTCAACAGATTGGACGGTAGGAGATTTCCTCAAATAATATGTTCATAATTCTTTATCTTCTTTCTTTTGCTTTTCCAATTAATTTGGTTTCAATATTTTAAAAGCTTTCTTCTAATTAAAATTGTTTAAAATGTTTGTGCAATACGGCAGAAAAGCTTGATTATATATTATACAGCGTGTTTATCTGTTTATATTATAAATTACTTAAAAATAAATTTTAACGCAACTATTTTATACAGGTATAATATGCATGATTTTAATGTTTTTAGTGACGACTTAGGGTTCAATTGATCAACCCAGTTTGGTTGTTAGTATGGAGAAACCGAATAACTAAAGACAAATTAAGCTCAAAACAAAAGTCGCAATATGTAATTAACAGTTGAAGGAACTGGGTGTCGAAGAATAAGAAGGTTACACTTGTAGCCGCCGGCCCGCCGGTATACGCCTTAACAACTCACACATCGATTCACTGCATGTGACTACAGACAAATTGCAGAAGAAAACAAGATGCAGACAGAACAGAGAACACACATAATAAGAAAAGTAAACGTAGATAAAATGATGAAACGAATCAAATGCTTTGAAAGCAGCGTAACAAATTAGAAACACGTGCTTCCAAAGAGACAGAGCACCTATAAAATGACATGGCCCATGGCCTCTTCTGCTTTAAACAAAGCCCATTCACCTCACACTCACAATCTCCCATGATTTCGAGAAATTTCGTGTTTGTCATACTGACAAGTGATATTATTAATCCGCATAACTGAAATAATTGATATGTAATTAGGTTAAGTTAGGATATTAATGAACATATTGATGTATGGAAGTTTAATAATGTCATCTGAAAGTGTTACAGTATAGGCAAACTGAAAAATTTGAGAAAATTGTAGAAATGATTTCTCAACTTTAACCTAATTACACCAAAGGTTCCTTATTTAAAAATTCATGACCATTGCTCCCTTAACTCATCAAAACGTGTAGCTGTGGTCATTTTCATCAACTCTGTCAAAATGAGTCATGTTAGAAGGATCATTTCTACGATTGGATTAACGTTGAGGAACCATTACTTCGATTGAGTTAAAGTTGAGATACCGTTTCTCCAATTGGGTTAAAGTTGAGGGACTATTGCTACCATCTTTTTCCATTTGGTTTTTCATATTTGCCTCCTTAATTCAGCCTCACGTGCGTAGCATGTGACTCATTTTGACGAAAGTTATAACGTAGTTGACGAAAGTTCTAACGTAGTTGACGAAAAAGACCATAGTTGCATGTTTTAATGAGTTGAAAGACCAATGGTCATAAATTTTTAGTTGATAGACCAATGGCCAGAAATTTTTAGTTGAGGGATTTTTATTGTAATTGAGTTAAAGTCGATGGACTACTACTACAATTTCCTTGAAAAACTTTTCCATGTTGCGCATGTTACTACTTACGTGGCCTCACATGGTTGGGTATGAGAGCTTACGGTGGACAAATCTTTTGTATAGTTTACGGTTCTCACTCACCAGTCACCAATAGAAAAGCAGGAAAAAAGGAAAATAAAAAGAGGGAGAAAGTGATGGTAAAAAAAATAAAAAAGGAAAGCAAAAAGGCATCCGTCCACCACCAAGGGGGTGGAGAGCCACATACAAAGGTTGAGGTTAAAGATAGAAGTTTTGTAGTGAAAGGTGATGGATGGGGTCCAGGCCTTACTTATCATCCACAACCACATCCCATCCCACCACCACTATCCACCACCATGGCTGATATCCAATGGACGATCTGAATAACGTGAACGCATTGAGACAACGATGTTTTTCTCAAAGAGCCATCGAATATGCCCAGTCGACGGTGCAGAAATCACTTTGGTCCTCCACCATCGCTTTTTTCCATATATTATATGTTTTTTTTTAAATGTTGAATTATTTTATGCAAATATTTGTCTACAGTGGTCTTAATTAACAATAATACTTGTTGTAGCTAGGATAATATATAAAAACTATAGCTCACAGATTAATTAACATGTCAACTAAAAAATATATATGAAGAACACATAGGATTTCATATTTAAACTTAGAGAATGAGATGATATTTTAAGTGGATACAACTTATGAAATTTTTTGTATAACTGATATAATTTTTCTTATAAAAATATATAATTTATTTCTGTTCTAAAAAAGAAACATAAATCCTATACAGTGCAACATATTATATGACAACAAACTATATATCAACATACTAATAATTAAAATGATTTGTTTTGTGATTTTTCAATTTAATTTTTAAAATTAAAATAAGTTTCAAGTTCGAACTACTGTCCTTGTTAAAAAAATTAACAATATAAAAAGTGGAGAATTAACATATGTAAATTAATTAGCTAATAATCATTAGTGTCCAATCCCAAAAGGCAATATGCACGAAACAAAATAAATAATAATTTGGCAAAAACCCTACCACCAACCCATCCAAACAAGTAAAGACAACCGCTACATAACTAACGGTGTAGATACATTTAAATTTTAATCCAACGGATGGTACAGAAGATAAATCTCATCCAGGTTATACTATACTATCCTACTGTGGAATTTACTATGACACACAGGCTTGGTTGTATCGACAAGTATCCCCAAACTGAACGGCCCTGATTCAAGAATTTTAACAAGTTCGTTGAACCCTAAACATGAACCGTCCGATTTTAATTCCACGGTCCATGTTCGTACACAGAAACCCTAAAAAAAACGCAAAACGCAGGGTTACTAATTAGATCTGCAACTATATATGAACCACAGCAGCCCTTATTTTTCTCTTTCATTAGACAAACCAATTTCCTGTCTTTTCCCAAGACTATAACCTTTTTCTTCCTTTCTTTCCTTGCATGCCTGGTTGAAATACCACCACCACCTGCAACAACAACAACAACAACAACGTGTGAGTCGCGGAAGAAGATCATGTCTCGCACATGCTCTCAGTGTGGGAACAACGGCCACAACTCCCGCACTTGCACGGATGCCAGCGGCGGAGTCGGTGGTGGCGCGATCGCCTCTGCCGAAAATGGCATCATGCTTTTTGGCGTTAGAGTCACGGAGGCAAACGCGTTCAGAAAGAGCGCCAGCATGAACAACTTGTCCCAGTATGAGCAGCCTCTGCAGGCCGACTCAAACGCCGACGCCGGTTACGCTTCTGACGATGTCGTCCACGCCTCTGGACACCGCCGCGAGCGCAAGCGAGGTATGTAGTACGTACTCGTGGACCTATTTTTTATTTATTTCTTTATTAGAACGATAAATCAAACTCAGAAATCTCATGTGCAAGCGTCTTGCTGATCTAAGCTGGAGTTTAATTATCTTAATTTGTTCATTTATTTGGATTAATTATTTTTTACTTGACTAATTGTTGGATTGGTTGGTTTTCGATATGGGAAGGTGTTGCGTGGACGGAGGAGGAGCACAAGCTGTTCTTGGTGGGCTTACAGAAGGTAGGGAAAGGAGATTGGAGGGGGATTTCTAGGAACTTCGTGAAGACTCGTACGCCGACTCAGGTGGCGAGTCATGCTCAGAAGTACTTTCTCCGGCGCAACCACCATAACAGACGACGCCGCAGATCTAGTCTTTTCGACATCACCACCGATAACCCTGTATGTCCTATCAATATTTTAATCATAGTTAATTATATATTAGTTTCCTTAGTTTCCTTAGTTTCCTTATATATTTTAATCATAGTTAATCATAGTTAATCATAGTTAATTATATATTAGTTTCCTTAGTTTTTTTCTTTAATCCGAATCGATAACGATATTTCATTAAAAGTTAAATAAAGTTACAGGAAGGGTGCCAGGGTGCATTTTTTCGGTGACCAAGTCTTGATCTGGAGAGAGGAAAACACAGCAAACAAACATAATAAATCCCTACATAGTCCCCACAAGTAACACAAAACACAAGCACCAGCTGTGCAAATCTGTCATAATTAATTGCCTTAATTTTAGTTCATGCCTATTGGTTATTTCCATGAGTTTGATTTATCTTTTGGTGCATTTTTACTCGCCGTCCTGAAGCGGTCGTAATCCTCACCATTCTACTTATCATCATTGAATGAATACCATTCTACTCATCATAATTGAATGAATTTAAATTTTGAAATTTGTATCTATTCATTACACAAATCATTAAATTTAAGGTTCAGATTTATTGTTTGACATTATAGTTAAAATCAACTTGACACTGTAGCAACTTTTCCACATTTACATGTGTCAGTGTTAATCATGAGTTATGACCAAACCATTTTACACGGCATTTTCTTGCGCCAAGTCCGATTACTTTCTTTTTAGTAGATTAGTATAATCTATACTGTCGTCTTGTAGAAAAAGCCATGGATTATATTAATTGTGTACTTTAAATATGTGCAGTTGAATTCTTTGATGGAAGAAGATCTAGGCGAATCCTCACCAACAGTTGTACCAGTATTGCCATTCCCAATCCCACCAAAGCCAGAGTCTAATTTGGGTTGCAATATTCTTGGAGGGTTTCCAGTTTCGACTTTTCCGGTTGCTCTTTCTCCGGCAGCCCTGCCGGGTGAAAGCTCAACTACAGAAAGTAAGCTGACATCACTAGGATTAAACATGAAGTCATTAGATGACATGCAGCAGAGCCCGACAAAAGTCGCACAAACAACTACTAAGCTCATCCGTCCGATCCCACTTCATCCTCCGGTCGTCCCTCCTTCTTCTAAAATGGCCGGTCTTAACTTGAACAAGAAGTACTCATCGTCGCCCACCAGGGATCCACTGCCATTGTCTCTGAAGCTCTCTACGACTCCGTCCGAGGAGCAATCGCCCACGTCGCATTCGTCTGCGTTTCAGGCCATGTCTAGTGGCTCTGATAGTGTCATTAGCGTTGCTTAATTAAATGAATTATTGAACAATTTGATGTCGATGTATGTCGTCCGTGTGTGTTATAATAGGGCCGGAAATGTAGCACTAGCTAGCTAAAGCAGTATGGTGGGAAATGGAAATTAATTATTTGGTGGGCCCGAGATTAGATCGACCAGTGTGATTAATTAGGGGCAAAAGGGTGATTAGGGTTTATGTAGTTGATTAGGTGATTAATTTGCTTATTTTGTACAGGATGGTTGGGTTTAATTTATATAGGTTTAGGACAAGTTATGTGATATGTCGGTTTCAGTCTTCTCGCAATGGTGGCGATTCTTGTGGTTGATTTTTGTTTGGTACCTTTTGGGTTGGAATGATAATAGAGCACCATGTGCGCACTGTTATTTGGTCCTCTGGCTGGACCCTTTGCAACTTAAAAATTTAGCATCAAATTGACCGATACAGTAAAATATAGAAACCATTTCGATTTAAGCCAAAAAATAAATAAATGTGTTTTTTCGAATCGTAATCTCCACCAAATAGCAAAGTGAACAGTACACGTATGGTATCATATAGAATTTGTTTGGTTTATTTTTTTTCTTCCTTTTATTTAAAACATACGTCTTGAAATCTTTTTCATGTCCAATCATATAGAATTGAATCAATGAACTACTGCGCATAACGAATACTAAACTCAGGGTTCGAATGAGGGACGATTTCCTTGTACTTTCTTATGTGATCATAGATCATTGGTATATTAAGTATAATCTCTCAAATCAATCAATTGAATTAAAAAAAGGGGTGAAGTGCCGATTTAGTCTCTGAATTATCAACTCAGTGAAAATTAAGTCCCTGAATTATTTTTTCGGTAAAATAAGTCTCTAAATTCATTAGAAATTGCTAATTTCATCCCTACTATTATATTCAAAGCTATTTTATCCATTTTTTCTTCAACTTAATTCACTTGACACACTTTAGAGTGTAATATTTTCATTTTCTCGTCTATAAGTGCTTAACATTTCATATAGGTTGCAAATTTAATGTCTAATTTACCCTCAAAAGTTAACTTACACTATTTCTTTATGAAAAACTACCAATTTCTCCTCCAAAGTTAACTCCATACACTATTTCTTTATGAAAAACTACCAATCTACCCTCCAATGTGTATCACATGCAAGTAACGTGACTTAAATTGACGGAAAATTGAATATAATAGCTTCGAATATAACATTAGGGATGTAATTGGCAGATTTTTATAATTCAGGGACTAATTTTTCTGAAAAAATAGTTTAGGGACCTAATTTTCACTAAGGTGATAATTCAGAGACAAAATTGACAGTTTACCCTAAAAAAAGAGTGAGGGAGTACAACTCAAAAAACAAACTACAAAACAGCAATGGTCACAAAAGGAGCCCAAGAGACTCTAGCATCATTTATGAGAGCTGGTCGAATCCAAACATGACACTCATCAAATATTAAAACTTTAAAATCCATATTAAAACTTCAATACCAACTAATCGCTATAATATTCTTTTCTCTAAAAAGCATTATTTTTCAAGAAAAGCAGTGTTGTATATATAGTGTACACTAGCACAAGATTGTGATTCTTATTGCTGATCGATATGGCAAAACACACACCGATGATATTGAAAGAAAGTTGGTTGCCACCCTATTTTAAAAGACAAAATGAGTAAGGAGTTGTTCTCCACCAATCATTTATCATTTTTTCGTCCAAATAAACAATTCCTTCACTGTTTTTTTTTTTTCTGTTTTTTTTTTTTATAGCAAATGATACTATATTAAGGGGAAGGGATAGGCTTAGTCTCACAATGGCTAGCAACAATATGGTTCAAATTTATCTTTGGTAAGAATCAAACCTAAGATCTCTCACTTACAAGTGAAGCGGAATACCACTAGACCGTAGTGCTAAGTGGCAACAATTCCTTCACTTTGCTACGCAATATGCATTTCATCGTGTGCATATTTTATAGGGAACTTTAACGAAAAGCTTCCGATACTGTTCACTTTAACGAAAAACCACATTTTTACACTAAAAAGTCAATCATGGTACTATTCACCTTACCATTTATTTTGTCCTTATCGTTAAAACTAAAAAATTTCAAGCTCTTTTCATTAGTTTTCTTTATTTTATATGTACGTTGGGTTGATTTTTTATTTTTTCAAAGGGACCAAGTAGCTTTCTCATGACACTTCACCTTTTAGAGGGTTGGAAAGACCCACAAAGACATTTCAGTCTCTATATGGCTAACATGGTGTGATCACACAATGCCAATAATCAAACCCAAGCCATGTCTTGTGAAATACAAGCCTGAAATTTGTACGTTGGGTTGATAAGAAAGTTATCTTAAGAACTAATTTTTGCCACTCTAAGAAGTAACTGAATATATGTAAATATTACTGGTGTGATTTAAAATATATTCGTTATAAATAGGCTTATTTTTATCTACGTCCCTTAGAATTTTATTTTGATCTCACTATGCCCTCTGTCACTCAAAAGTATCACTTTACTCCCTGAAACTTAAAATTCGTTCCACTTTGATTTGTGGACTCTTTCTTCTCCGTGAAACTTATAAGTCGCATCTTAAAACATACGTGGAACCTAATACCCAATAAGACCATGCCAGATGTGCAATAAATTCGATTATAAATCTCCATTATGAGTTAACATTCAACAATCGGAGAATATTAAGTTTAAAAGAAATTGAAGAGATGAAAAAAATAAAAAATAAAATGATTAGCCTGGAGCACCCAAATCAAACTCACATAAGAAATTAACATCTAAGGCAACATGGAGTGAATTTTGAGTTTTACAGAGAAACTTTCAAGTTTCAGGGGGCAAAATGAAATCAAAATCGAGTTCCAGGGAGCAAAGTGAAACGAACTTTGAGTTTCAAGGAATAAAGTGGTGAGTTTTGAGTTATAAGGAGTAAAATGAAATTAAAATCCAGTTACAGGGAACATAGTTAAAAATAAACCTTATAAATATTGCGTGCTACTTGTTAGCTACCTGCAGGATCTCTACAATTTTTACCCATTTTACAGTGTTGCATATTTTTCTGAAACCCACCTTTGAAGTTTTATGAGATGCATCAAAGCCCTTAAATAATTTCACAAATTAAAACAACTTATTGGAATCACATATATATACACACACGCATATATATATATATATATATGTATATATATATTATATATAAACATGGACAAGCTAGATGGAAATATATAACAAATTAATGCAGGAGAACATTACTCTTCCAAGTACTTCACAACTTTAATTATTCCAGGAATTATACCAACAAGCACACATATGCTTAAGAGTAGTTGTGCTGCTTGGATATTTTAGGAGCTGGGGCAGGCCGTGCATGTGAAGGACGTTTGGATGGTACTATTCCAGCCGTAGTAGTACTAGGAGTAGGGTTCACTGCTGGTTGATCGTTTTGGTTCTGAATCTTGTCACGCGTCCTTTTAATATACGCTTCAGCTCTCCCATCAACATCGCTGCCTGCTTCGCTCTTACTATTCTTACTCGCGTCCGATGGCTGAGTAGTTGTAGTAGCAGCAATAGTAGTACTAGTATTCTGATCTGTGCTTGGTAACTGCATCACGAAGGAGAACGGCTTTGATTCATTTTCTGGTTCCTGCAACCTTTTCGGCGGGATTCTGGGACTTTGAGGATCAGGGACGTCTACCGCTTCTGCGGGATTTGGCGGAGGCCTGGTCATGGTTGTTGCAAGATGGATATTGCCAAGAGAAAGAGATGAAAGTTTAATGATGTTTGCCACCAAAATCATTGACTTTTCACACAGAGATTTGTTCTTGCGACTAGTGGTACTACTACCCTTGTGTTTCATGGCTTCCCGAATTTGAGCAAACAAGCAACCAGTGAATTTAGGGTTTCTAGATTGGCTGTGATCAAATTATGAATATATCTCATTGCATTTATAATAAGCTGTACGAAATCGGGAAAAAAAAGGGAAAAATAAAAGAAACAAAAAAGGAAGGAAATTAAGTCAAGTTATTCTGTTCTGTGGGGTTCCTGCAGCTGAAACTAACTGGATGATGAGCAGATTAGTAAGGACTTCACTACTGTGCAAATACTTCAATTTTATTATTTTCTGGCTGGAAAGAAATTCTCGTGTGTTTTGAGCTGTAAGGATCTAAAATTCCCTTTTTCTTTAAATTTTCTGTATAATTGTTGTCGTGTAATGAGAAGGAGTGGATGGTCAACATTATTTTCCATTTTGAATATACTTTGGCAAAAGATAGCAAAGAGAACTTGATTCTAACATTATGAGTCTCTTCGAGTTGTCTTAGTCTGTTTTGAGAACATAAAAATTCATCAAGAACTATCAATAAATTTATATAAGACAGAACGTGGTTATCTGAGAAAACTCTAGTTAAGAGTAAGATGCGTCTCTTACCTAAGTTAACTTCAACTGTTTCTGATACAATTTGTTCTGGCCAATGAGTTGTTTAATTATAATTAGGAGTAGATGAATTAATATGCGTTTGGTCTTTGCTCTTGCCAGGAACGTCAAGTAATCCAATAAAGAAGCTTTAGGGTGAAGATTCGTCTCCACAGTTTCCCCAGAAAAAAGGATTGGTCTCCAAATGATTTTATCCACATTTTCAAAGTAATTGCTTTCCCTAAATTGGTTCCCCTCTCGCCACCACCACCAATACACATCTTTTTGTTCCCTCGAAAAAGAGAGTTTCTCACACGAACCAGCTGCTTCTTCTAGTGTTCACTTCACAATGTTCGAATCTTTAGACTCTCCTTGGTGTGTTCACATAAGAATCACATTCCATTCCCGAATCCGTAACACTATTTTTGGTTGGACCCACTTTATAAAGTATTTCAACAATTTAAATCGTCTATCTTTTATGTCTTCTTTCAAATATCATGTCTACAAAAAATCACCCAAATCTGAAACCATATTACCACTTGATTAAGGGTTTAGGATTTCTTAGTAGAACCCTATTTGTCTATTTTCTTCACTACAAATGAATTTCTTAATGGTTTTGGATTTGTTTAATTTTATGCAATGATGATCTATAAATGATGTTCTAAAATAAAGACAATTCAAATAGTTAAAATAAATAACGGAGTGCTCCCGAAAAAACGTGTGTCAAATGTTGCATATCTGCCTCATATATACATATATATGCCTTCATTGGACGATCTCACTTCTCAGAGGTCTCTGACGTATGCCCTCCATTCTCTTTCATGGTCATCAATTATGGCATCATTTTCTTGGAACTTCTTTTATGCTCTATCCTTTTTCCTTTCTCCTTTTCTCCTGAAGCCGCTAGGAGAGTCGGTGTCCCTCCTAATTTTCTGGAGAATTCTCAACGTTGGATGGAGAAATTTTTTAATGTGACGTTTACACTAACACATATGCTATTAGTTTACGTGTTATTGATGGATCTAAGGTATTAACTATCCATTATGTTTGTGTTATGCGGAGCTTGGGCCTTGTGGTAAGTTTTTGTAATTTTTGTTTGCATTGGGCTTTAAGTTTAAGTTGTGGATTTGGGCTCTATCTTGTGGTGGCTCATTCAAATCCGATCCTATCTTAATTCAATGAATGTTCTGGTAACAAAATGTAAACATTTATTTCTGTAGGAAAATAATTTGGGTAGGGTAGTCTGACCACGCGGTAAAAAACATGACTCTTGTGTGGTAGTTACCCTAAACAAGCAGTGCTACCCAAAATTTCTCGCTTCTTGCATTAAAAAAAATCCAAATTACATATGAAAATAATTGAATTCGAATATTTGAACTATTGACGTTAGGCTACAATTGAAAAAGAAGAACAAGAGTTTTAGGCTAGATCAAGAGTTCGGTTCTCTTAGCATTATAAAAACATTTACTTAGCCTTGTCTTTTAAGTTGTTGCATGGATGTAAGAGAGTGAGGCTTTTTTCCAGTGCACATTTAAGTTACAAATCTGAAGAAACGCTGTTAGGTCATTTAACTTGATAAGATCTAACGATTCTTGTTTAGATGTTTAATTAATGGGCCCTTGATCCGCGAGGACCGTGCCCACCCCAGATGTGCACCAGAGAAAATTTAGGTTGTTGATACCCCCAATAAACCATCATTTCGAACAAGGCCCTAAAAGCCCAAAATTAATCACCATATAAGACTCCTAGATCCACCAAATGCGGAGGCCTTACAGTAATCATATGGCCACTGAAAGCCCACCCTAAACTAGAATCACAAAAATTAAAATATGAAAAAAAAAAGAAAAAAAAGAAAAAAAAAGGGCTTTTTTTATTAGACCTCACAATATGTTGAATACACTCCTCATTACAATTTAAAATTAAATGACTTACATATCTAATATGTAATGACAATTTCGACCTTATAAGGTTTTAAAAAAAATTAAAATCCAAAATACTTTTCACATGTATATCCCAAGTTTATTTATCTTCTTCAACTCACAAAACCACTCTCATCCTCCATTGTAGAATTAATGAAACTACAAACACGTTAATTGAAAAAATTATTCTTGATGAATGAAACGTGAAATCAACGTTTCGAAAACTTTACATGAGGTAAGGCTTCATATTTTCTTTGTTTTGGTGATTTCAGTCGCCAAAATATTGGCAGTGATATCATAGTATTGATTTTTTTGCAATCATTCAGTTTAATTGCAGTGAGACTAATGAGACGCTCCAGTGATGATATGGGCAATACTTCTATTGATGTCCAAGTCAAATCTAATACACTTGTATCCCTGGGAAGCTAAGAAAACTCGTCAGGAGATGAGCAGTAGTCTAGACTAAAATAACCGGAGACCTTCAACTTACAACTGCTGTTTGGAAGTTTCTTAAGGTCCTTTGCAATCTCCAATATCCAAAGAAGAAATTTTTTGGTAAGACCAAACTGATGGAGGCAACTCCTTTATACCACTACCACGTAAACTTAAGAATTCAATATTGCCTGGCATATTTGGAAGATACTTGAGACTCATGCCCTCCAAGTTTAAGAAAAGTAAGCTTGTGAAGATATTGAAAATATGAAGAAACTTCAACCAAACTTTTACAGTAAAAAAGATTTATATGCCCAAGTTTTTCACTCCGAGAAAGATTTGGAACTTCAGTTAGGTTTTTGGAGGAACGCATATTGAACACTTTTAAATTCATAAGATTCTGTAAAAAAATTGGAAAGAAACAGCAAGAATCAATACCTTAGCATGATTGCATATTATAAAAACAAGTAAAAAAAATTGCTGATAGAAAATATAAGGTATATAGTGAGAGTGTGGGGTGTGAAGGTATTATAGAAAGTAAATGAGGTGAATTAAGATAAGTTTTAATTAAAAAAATAAGTATGAAGTGTATTAAGTATGTATGATGTATTTAATAATATGTGGAGTTTCAATATAATAAGCAAAATAAAAAAGGAGTGTGAAAAGTTTCATATCACCTTAAAAGATTAAGACAAAGATTCCAAACAAATGATAATCGATAGGTTAGTTGGAGCTAATCCAAACTACGCTAAGTGGAGCTCTCAAGACTTCTTGTGTTTGTCTTTACTCCAAGCTAAACCTCATTAGTTGGCAGGTCATCACAGACGTGTCAAATCAGGTTTTGTAACATAAATGAATATCGGCTTGTTTGGATCTACTTTTAAAATGATTGAAAACGTTTTTTTTTTTTAAACCAATTTTTAGTAAAAATGCAAGCGAATTCTGAAAAAACACTTGAAATGATTTTGAAACTCAAAACTATTTTTTCTAAAAACGTTTTCGATCATTTTAAAGCACTTACAAATAAGTCATATAATTGAAATATCACGAGAAATACTTAAATGAAACAATAGTCCTAATATTATAGTTTCTTTAACTAATTATGTAAGTTATATGAGAAATTAACACATGTTGACTTGTGATTAGTTTTGGAACACAAACATTTTGACGCTGTATTTAATGTATTACATTAGTAATTAGATATACACGTAATAATATGATTCATTAATAACAATACATGACGGCACAACAATGCCTACACTAAAAAAATAACAATTTAGATGGTATTTGTACATTGTTATATTAATAACAACATGTGACGACACAACAATGTCTACAATAGAAGAATAACAATTTAGATGATGCTGGTACATTGTTACGTAATATTCTATGTCATGTGAACAAAGATTATTATATTAGACGACACCTTTACGATGTGTCCATGTCAAAAGAGTGCTATAAAACGACACCATAACCCCATAAAATGCCCAGATATCAGGTGGCAGTCAAAAACTCCAAAAAAGGCTGGTCCTTCTCAAGAGTAAAGACTGAAGACCCGCAGTCAAATGGATTCCCATTCCCATCTACCCCAACCTCCACCGTCGCCATCACCGCCGCCGCCACATCCACAGCTCTAAATCCCACCTCCCTCAATTCACCCAGAAAATACCCAACACCAATCGCAATTTCCAACAACCATGAAGGTCATTTTGGTCATAGTCTCACTCTTGCTCTTCAACTCCCTCCTCCCCTGCTACTCCATAGAAGACGACGTCGCATGCCTCGAGGGCGTCAAGTCCTCGCTCACCGACCCAGAATGGCGGCTGAGCCAATGGGACCTTGCCAACAGGTCGGTGGCCTCCATCTGCAAGCTGGTCGGCGTTACCTGCTGGAACGAGAAGGAGAATCGCCTCATCAGCCTCCAGCTCCCGTCAATGGAGCTCGCCGGCAAGCTTCCGGAGTCTCTCGAGTTCTGCCACAGCCTCCAGAGCTTGGATCTCTCCGGTAACGCTCTCTCCGGTTCGATTCCTCCCCAAATCTGCAACTGGCTTCCTTACCTCGTAACCCTAGATCTTTCTGGCAATTCTCTCTCCGGTTCAATCCCGCCGGAGATCGCCAACTGTAAGTTCCTCAACACTCTAATTTTGAACGACAATCGCCTCTCCGGTTCTTTGCCCTACGAGCTCGGCCGGCTCGATAGGCTGAAGAAATTGTCCGTCGCTAATAACGATTTAACCGGCACGATTCCGCTGGACCTGTCGAATTTTGAGAAGGATGATTTTGATGGGAACGACGGGCTTTGTGGGAAGCCTCTGGGGTCGAAATGCGGTGGATTGAGCAGCAAAAGCCTTGGCATTATCATCGCCGCCGGTGCTATTAGTGCTGCCGGGTCTCTGATCTTGGGATTGGGCATTTGGTGGTGGTTTTTCGTCAGGGCGGGTCGGAAAAAGAGAAGCTTTGGGGACGGTGTTGGCGGTGGTGATAAGAGTGAGGGTGGCTGGGTTGGGTTATTGAGGTCTCACAAGGCTATTCAGGTGTCTCTGTTTCAAAAACCCATTGTGAAAGTCCGGTTGGCAGATTTGTTGGCCGCCACCAACAGTTTCGACCCCCAAAACATTGTCATTTCTACGAGGACCGGTGTTTCGTACAAGGCTGTGCTACCTGATGGGTCGGCAATGGCGATTAAGCGGCTCAATGCGTGTAAGCTTGGTGAGAAACAATTTAGGTCGGAGATGAATAGGTTGGGGCAGCTTAGGCATCCGAATTTGGTGCCTTTGTTGGGATTTTGTGTTGTGGAGGAAGAGAAGCTTTTGGTGTATAAGCACATGTACAATGGCACATTACACTCTCAGTTGCATGGAAGTGGTAATGTGAATAGCCAGTATGGTTTTTTGGATTGGCCGACTCGGCTAAGGGTTGGTGTAGGTGCTGCTAGAGGGCTTGCCTGGCTTCACCATGCGTGTCACCCGCCTTATATGCATCAGAACATTAGTTCGAATGTGATTCTTCTCGACTATGATTTTGAAGCTCGCATAACGGATTTTGGGCTGGCAAGGCTGGTGGCTTCTCGTGACTCCAATGACAGTTCGTTTGTAAATGGGGATTTGGGAGAGTTTGGTTATGTGGCTCCTGAGTACTCGAGCACGATGGTGGCATCGTTGAAAGGAGATGTGTATGGTTTCGGGGTGGTTCTTTTGGAATTGGTGACTGGACAGAAGCCACTTGAAATCAGTAATGTAGTGGAAGGATTCAAGGGGAACTTGGTGGATTGGGTGAATAATTTATCAAACACTGGTCGAAGTATGGATGCCATTGACAATGTCTTATCCGGGAAAGGTCACGATGATGAAATTTTGCAGTTTATGAAGGTTGCTTGTACTTGTGTTGTTTCTAGGCCAAAGGATAGGCCTTCCATGTACCAGGTTTATGAGTCATTGAAGAGTTTTGCCGAGAAACATGGTTTCTCCGAACAGTATGATGAATTTCCGTTAGTCTATGGCAAACCTGTTCCCGAATCCTGATTTTAAAGAAATACTCGCGCTGGGGAGCGTTCCAAAAGCGCAAGATAATGCAACATTTCAGTATGTCTTCATTGTACGCTTACGAAAGGCATCTTCTGTAATTGGTATGGTTTCCGCTAGGGCATGATTTCGCTGTTGGAATGCTCATCTCGTTGAATCATTCTGTATTATAAACAAGCATTATGCATTGTAACGTTTATGTAATCCACAAATTCTCTGTTTTCGTTTCTTGAAAATGCTCCTTCAGAATCTTCGTTGTAAGTTTCCCTTGCCAGAAAATGCTTGAAATTAACTATTAAAATTGTTCACCATGTATGTCTTGTGTGTTTGTATTCACAGATGTTCAACTTTTCTTTCGGTGAATCTTCTGGTTAACCAAAATACTGCCCATTATGGTACCTCTAGGGTTTCCAAGTAACTTGTTGTCTAAGTAGGTTCTCAAATCCAGCAAAGAACTCACCTTCTGGAAAGAAATTTCTCTCCATGGCACGGGAACATTGCCGCTGTGCTGCCCACTTACAAGGATACAATGTC
Organism: Heteromeles arbutifolia; assembly: GCA_024362995.1. Lineage (NCBI taxonomy): Eukaryota > Viridiplantae > Streptophyta > Magnoliopsida > Rosales > Rosaceae > Heteromeles > Heteromeles arbutifolia. Next base: position 32,628,103 of record JANCRC010000006.1, read on the forward strand.
ATGCGTAACTTTCTCTTTACACAGCATTATGTGAGTGACACAGGATGCTACGGTGATAATCTTCTTGTGTCGTATAAAGTCTTAAACCTTCTCATCTGCATTTTCTTCGAGTTATTCAAGGAAGCGTTATTTGCAGGCCGACACTTCAAAAAAATCATCTTCCGAGAAATTACATGATGATTATTTTGGAGCGCTACTAACACCTTCGGTTCATAATCCCAACCACTAACGACTTTTCTGTGCATACCATAAAGAAGAAAGTGAAAACTCAAAAAGGAGTTTAAGGTCATGTCAAAAACATGGTCTTCTCGTGACAGCATTAAAAGTTTAGCACTGAAATCTGAAAAGACATAAGAATCTTCTTCTACTTCATCATCATCATCACCAACTGCTACTACCGGATCATATAAATGTAATTATTTATGACCTATCTTTTATTAAAATTGAATGCCTGTGTTGTGACATTATGGGCCTTTATTCATTTGCTACTTTGTATTTTGTACACCTCGTAAATTTTGACCCACATGGTCATGGTTCCAACCCCACTCTGTCAATTCCACCCACTTTGTCATTGCACTCAATCAATGAGGTGTGCTTTCAACATTACCAAGTACTCAATGTTGTGAGTATTTTAGTCATTATAGTTGATTTCTATATATGTTGGATCTTTTTATTTTCAAATTTAGTTGATCATTTCTCGTACCACTTAGGCCTCGTTTTGTATTGCTTTTTTTTTCATTTCTTTTTTTTTTTTTTTTTTTTCTGAAAACAACTTTACTTTAAAGTTAAGCAATTAAAAAGTAAGTATCATACAGGTTGTTTTTACTGGATATTTTCAATTCTTGTAATACTCATTAGTTTTTAAAAGCTTACATTGTTTAACCTTCTACTCACTTTATATCTTGGAGAACAAAGTGACCGTAACCACCTACTATTACAAACACTAACTTTACACCACTACTTCCATTACCACCACCATCGTAACCACCACTACTGTCGCCATCTTTGCCGCCACCGCCGCCATCACCACAATAACTACAGTCGCCACCCTCAGCATCATAACTACACTGGTCACCATTGCCACCACAACTGCCTCCCCTACCACCATTGTTACCTCTACAGTCCACTATTGGCACACCACCATACCCCACCTTTGGTGTTGGAACCACCATCACCACTACTGCCCTTGCCATTGCTGTCATCGCCATCACTCCCACTACCATGTCCATTTTTTTTATTATGTACAATTATATCACTTTTTATATTAAAATTTACCAAATTCTTTTACACTGCTTCTTATACTCACAATACTTTTAAAAATATAGTATATCAAACGTTCAACTACGTTATTTTACATCTGATTATTCTTAAAACACAACAAAAATAATTTTTTGAAAAAATGAAGCAATCCCAAACTAACCCTTTGTATTATGATCATTGAAGAAAATTTGCAATACATGATAAAAGAATATTACTTGGCTCACTCCTTGAAAATAGGAATTTATATATTCGTGTCCATCATAATTTAAGGAGAAATGCTATGGGGAGTCTCTCAAACATGGTACTCTTAAACTCTCCCACCTCATGCCTTAAGGATGTGTACGAAAAAATGCATACTTCTAATGACACATGTCAAGGTACTTAACTTCCTAACCTAAGTAAAATTAAAAAAATAAAATAAAAAACCAGAAAACCGGGAAAAGGATCCTTGGGATCCGAGAGATTCCATGATCATGACAATTTATCGTACATCGTGCGGTTAGAAATTATTTTAAACTTAAAATTTAAAATTAAATATAAATAGTACCTAACAAAAACTAACAGTACGATATACGGTGAACGGTCATGATTACCTCTCCATTCATCCCCAACCACGTCATCAACCCCGACCACGTCAGCCAACCACGTATGTGTAAACAAAACCGTAATTTGTGGGAAAAGTCACTCAAGATTCAACTGCGAATGGATGGGCTGAAGTTATGAACTTATGAGCATTACTATTAGGGCCCAAATGGAAATGACATGTCATCATCTCATCAAACCACGGCCCAGTTGCAAAAGCCCATATACCAGTCTCCGAAATACTGTGAAATACGGGGGCCAATTTTATAATAGCAAAGAACTTCAGGGGAATCCAGGGAAATAAAAAAAATTATGAAGCTCCCGATTTAGCAGAAAAGAATAGAAGAGAAAGAAAGAGGCGAAGAGAGAGATAGCAATTATGCCTTCAGATTCATCACTCTTTCTCCTACTGCTCTTCTCCATAGCCTTCAATCTGCTCTCAGTAGCCCACGCCACGTAAGCCCTAACCCTGAAATCTATACATATATGTCTATATATATGCATGCTTGCGAATAAGTGCGGCAGTTGAATTTTCAACAATTTTTTTTGTTGGGTTTGGTATTTCAGGATCGGAAGCGAAGAAAGCGGAGGAGGGATTGGGCGGAGGGCACTGCTGAGTCTGAAAGAAACCCCTCACGGAAGCAACGCCACCTACGAATGCTCTCCGGCTGGCCCTTGCGTTCCTTGCGTTTACCCCGAAAAGGTTTTTAATCTTGTGCTTTTTGATCGTTTTATATTTCGTTTTTATGATCTCATTTCGGCCAATTGATTGTTTCTCAATCGTATTCTGATGTACTTTGTGATCCTGGTGTGGAGTAGAATATCTTGAGCATTCAACTATTGTTTGAGGTTATTTGGATTTGATTTGAGTTTCTAGATTTTGTTGTGGGATGTTTGGTGTTCGGAAGCTTTCCTCGAATTAAGAACAAATTTGAAAAGAATTGATTGGTCTAGTTTAGCTTATGCTGCAAGTTAGGATTTTGTTGTGGGATGATTCCCAAGTTTCGGCAAATTAAGATAAAAAAAAAAATGGACAGAATGGATTGGTATAAGTAGCTCTACGCTTGAGTGACAATGCTGCAAGTTTGGATTTTTGTCGCGGGACATTCCCTGCTTGCCAATTTTTCGTGAAATTGAGAAAAGTATTGGACAGAATGGTTTGGTTTGATTTAGATCTACACTTGAGTAACAGTAGTACAAGTCAGGATTGATATTTGAACAGACTGGCTTGAAAACTGAATGAATTTGAAGCACTTCCATTGTGGTTTGTGTTGTGTTCGAATGAGCCCTGATAAGCAATGTTTTTAACTCGTTCTGCTATGAATTATGGTATTTTAGGATTTCATTAGATAGAACCAAATGGGGTTATATGAGATAGTGAACTGCCCTCACATATGTGGACCACATTAGCGCAATTCATTTGCTCCAATTGCTTTTCAAAGATTGTTAGAAGCAGCTGTAGCTATAATGCAATGATTTGAAATAATGGTGGTCCGAAAATTGACCGTGTATATCAAATGATTGTATGAATCATTGCTGCATGTCGTGTTCTTTTGAAGATTGAATTTTATATTGGCTTTATGTGTTCTATCATGTTTCTGATTCCTTTGCCTTGTACGGTTGTAATGATTTGTTATTTCTGTAGAAAGACGAGAAATATCGCTGCAGTGAGACTGGGTATCGCATCCCTTTGAAATGCGTTGAAATGAAACTTGGCTCAAAGGAAGCAAAAGTGAAAGGTGCTCAAAAGAGTCGATCTGCTCTGGAGATCTCCCACAACGATGAAGAATCGCATAAAGCAGAAGACCTTGGTACTTATGTAAAGCATAGAAGTTTACTTGATGATTCATCCACACAAGAGCCACGGGCTTACATTACATATAGAAGCTGTATACCAGCAGTTAATGAAGAGAAGTTGTCGGTGCTTGGTTTCGAGGTATGCATATATCTTTTGATAATACGTTTTGGTACCTTCCTTTTTGCTTGTTTATATCCGATATGAAAAACGAGCTCGATGGTTGTCATACTATGCTTGATCAAAGAAGTTAATTGAAGGGTATTGAGAACGGAAACTAACAACTGTGGCTTGTATCCTTGAAATGCTAGTTCGGCTATATTTTTTTGTCCATGTTAATGTATGGTGTTATGAACTGCTGGAACAGGTGATCGTGCTGTTCTTGTTGCTCATCAGCGGTTCATTAGTCTACTTCAGAAGAAAGCAGACTGCTTCAACTGCAGGATTTGTACGAATTCAGAACAACTCCAGGTTTTAAATGGAGATTCGATGCCACATTGGAAGCTCACTCGAACTGTACCATCTGCTGCCTTCAATTTCATCTGCATACTATTTCTCGCGTTAAAAGGATCCTTTTAGTATTCTTTCCATCTGTTCTGCAATATTTCTCACATAGCTTATTATTCTCTTCCGTTAGGAATGTATTGCGAAAGCTCACTTTATGCTCGTCGATCTTGTTACACTTGTGCGAAAGAATTGTAAAGAAATTCCGACATTACCATGCAGTTCAATGTAAGTTATTTTTCGGTTCAATGCGAGCAAATGCAGCAACCAAATGGCTCGTAGCAATTTCTTGCCTTAAAACGTGCATTCATTAGGTAAAACGTGAATGTGCGTAACACAGTAAGATTTCGAGCTCGTTTGAATGTGTTTTTAAAATGACTGAAAATGTTTTTAGAGAAAGTATATTTTAGTTCCAAAAGCACTTAAAAGTGCTTTCTGCAAGAAGCATCAGTTATGTACTTCTTCTAGGAAGCACTTTTAAGTGTTTTTCTAGAATTTACTTGCATTTTTATTAAGAGTTAGTTTCAAAAACATTTTCACCAAAAAAGCTTTCAATCATTTTAAAAGCATATCCAAACGGGCTCTTGTCCGTTTGAGGTTGCAAAATTCCAGAACAGGATATACCGTGTTATTGACGTTTCCTCTCCGAAAAATATACAAGACAACAGCCACAGGCCATTGGTGACTATTGTCAGTTCTCCTCACGAGTTTCTTCAGAAAATCAACAAAGCAGCAGCGGCGTGGACCAAAAACTCCAAACAAAAGAATCATGTTGACAATAACCCTCAACTTAAACAAACACAACTCCTTAACGACGCATCTAAACATGGCAGAAAACATGGATTACAAACAGCCTATAAGAAATTGAAATTACAAAAAATAGTCCGGCGTCTTGCGTGTGTTGTCAGGTTCAATTTGACGAGGGGCGGGATCAAACTGCAAAAAATTCTGTTCCATGTTCTCCCCAATTTCCAAAATTGCAGCCATGTTCCCGCACCGATAACAATAGTTTGGAGCGCTAAAAACAGTCACCACATTCTTCTCCTGAAAGACAAAGTTACGATGGAAGTTAAAAATACAGCTAAAAATGAAGCAAAATGAGGGAAAGAGAACAAGCTTCTATTTCCAATCGGGTTCACGCACCTGGCACCAATTGTATCCTTCCATGACAAGCTGATGGGCTCTTGAAATCAGACTGAGTCCATTGGTATGGTTAAACTGAGCAGCTATATCCTGCCCGAATGTATAACCAGCACCACGTGGAGATATTCCCCACCCACAGCGGTCATCTGGGTCAGACCACAAGAGATCGCACATTGGTCCTTCATGTGGAACCTGCTCATGCAGAAACATGTTATGATGTAAAAATAACCACAACAAGCTTATACGACGCAAAACCATGCGCCCATATTTGCAACTGAATTGAAGCACATAACGCGTACATACCTCCTGTATACGGTCCAAAGCTCGGATATTGTCCAATGTGTCCAAAGATGGTGAAAGACCCCCATGCAAACAGAAGACCTACAAGATATAACAGAAGCTGTCAAAAACTACTGCGACCAACATGTCTTAAAAAAGTTCATCAAACTGCCAGCAAAACAATTAACTTAACCTGACTCTCAATGAGGGCTGTAAGGGGAAGATAATCAAATAAATCGGTAAAGAACTTCCAGACATTGGCATTCCCATACTTTCTCAAGCATTCGTCATAAAAACCATACCTGGAAAACGGACAAAAGTGAGACACAAATGAATAAAACTAGGACCCAAAAAGAAAAAAATAATAAGATCTCTGTCAATCAACAAATCTTTCCAAAGTTAATGGAATTAAGCCGTTTCAACTCTCAGCTTTATTCTTCCATGCAGCCACATCAACAAGTACGTTGTAAATAGCGCTAGTTCAAGTATTAATGGAACCCCGTCCACCTCAGCCATGTAAAGTACAATGGATGGATTAGACATGCCAATATTTCAGAAAATGTTACCATAAGGCAGGAGTCTTTTAAAGATAGGAACATGATGTGGGAGCCTTGAAGGGCTATCCCTTATATATTCTGCTGTCATTTGGATACCCTAGGCAACATGGAAGTATATTCTACGCACCGTGGAATTACAAAAATACGATTTTCTTTCTGGAGTGTACAGTCCCACAAAAGCATATTATATCTAAGTACAAAAGCAAGCATCTACATTGCTTAAAAAATAAAATCTAAGTCAAGAGATTAAGCCAAGGAAAACGAAGAGAGAAAAAGCCTTCAAGCTAACATGGCATTTCTAAGCATTATCTACATTACTCTTTTACAAAAACTTTAGAGTCAATCAACAAAAAGAGACACAGTGAGACAGGACAGCTGCTATCATCCATTTGAAAATTTAGACACATCCCCACACACTCGGATTGCTATAACAAAACTTTGTCAGACTATTCGCAACAGACATGAAATAGAATAAACATTCTTACACTTGAGTAATTTGCCGACTCTCGTGATTTCCTCTGAGGATTGTAATTCTATCTCTATAACGGACTTTGAGGGCGACCAGAAGCGTGACAGTCTCCACGGAATAGTACCCACGATCTGCATTTGTGCGACCACGATGTTAAGAAAACACTGGCACATACGCACAAGTAAAATTCCAAACTGATGCATTCCACTTTCTAAACAATGTCAACCCATCAATTAAGCTAAACAACACAGCGCATATAGCTAAGCACAATAATTTTTTTCCCATTTAGACAGATAAGAACATAATACAAGCAATAGAAACCCAGCCATCCAATTCCCCGATAACAATTATAGTAAGACTGATCGAGGCCACAACAAAATATCACATAAACTTTAATCTTTTCTTCATTAATCCAAGAAAACAACCGGATCATAGCATGTGATTTCAAATATACAAACTGGATTATTCGCAAGTCAAACAGAAATCAAATCCGGAGCCTCATTTATTTCCATAAATAAAATAAAAAATCCCAAAAACGGTAAACGAATCAAAACCCAAAAGAAAATAAGGGAAAAAAACGCAAAAAAAAAAAAAAAAGCAGAAAAGGAAAGAAAAAGAAACAAAGAAACTGACCTACATAATCACCCATAAAACAGTAATTAGTATCGGGAGCGTTCCCTCCTATCCGAAACAGCTCAATGAGGTCGTAAAACTGGCCGTGTATATCTCCGCACACCGTCACGGGGCACTTCACCGGCTGCACGTTCCACTCCTCCACCAGGATCGCCCTCGCCTGCTCGCACAGCGTCTTCACCTCCGCCTCCGGCAACGTCTTGCACTCCATCAGATGCTCGATCTGACGGTCCAGATCCGAATGAGACGGCATCGCTTCGCTTCACCACCACCAACACCGCCGCCCTCAGATCCAATCGCCAATTCCGATTCCTACAGATCCAAAACAAAAAAGCCGATGCGCGCGAACTCAGCGCCGGCGGAGCGATCTCGAGGCGGGGAGCGAAACGAGTCGTTTTGGAGGAGATCGGTCGAGTTTCGACCCCTCTTCTATCATTCCTCTCACCGTGTTTGTTTTATTTGTTTAAACAGAAAAAATTAAAAAGGTCAAAAAATTGGGAAATTAAATCGAAATTTATATTTTATTTATGTGAAGAAGGGAAGGGGGAGAGTCTCTCTCGCTCGCTGCGAAATGAAATGCAAATGCATGTGAAATTGCAGATTTTGGAATTTTTAGATTTTTGTTTTTATTTTTCGTCAATATTGTGAGGAAGAAAACATTTTCTCTCTCCGGTGGCTCCGCCGAGTCAACATCACTAATGACCGACACGTGTCGACTCCAGCTGCTCTTTTGGACTGTTCAACCTGCTAAGCGCTTCTTGTTGTCCCCACCATCCGATTTTTTTTTTCTTTTTCTCTCTTTTAAAATATTTTTCAAGAAAAAAATTGCACAATAGTACATGGACTTTTTGGTTTCGTGCAATTACCAGTTAAATTAAAAGTTTTTCCAATATATCACCAAACTTCATATTGTATTACAATTTGGCACTCAAACTTCAAGACGGTCCCTTTTCAATAGCATTCTCGTCACTTACGATTTGCTAATTCGACACCCAAACTTTTTGTTTGATCGGGCGTCGGGTGTCCTCCCTCCTAGGGGACATTTGACACCTGAACTTCACGAGTACCGTTTTTCAATTGCATTTTTGTCATTTACTTAGGGTACGGTACTTGAAATTTGACATTAAGATACACTAATTTTATTGTTGTTGAAAGTTATGTTTTGTGTCATTTCTGTCTAAGTATACAAGTTGTAACCATTTGTGCAAATTCCCTTTTATACATGCATAATTGAGAACAAACACTTGAAGGAGGGCCTGCAGACAAAACCCTAACAGCAAAGGGAATAATTTTGAGTTTATTTGGTCCAAACTATAACAGCAAAGGGCATTTGTTTTGAGTTTATTTGGTCTAAGAAATCACACCGAAGATTCATTCAATTTTGAGCCTTCGGAATGTAGACTTTTATATAGTTTGAAAATTCATGTGGTATATTTGGACTAGGGTCGTCTATGAGATTTGAAGGATTTCATTTGAGTTCCACTCAATTTTCGAGCTAAATTCGACTTCCTTTTTTGTTTTTGGTGTGAGGGGAGGAGCGCTCTTGCAATTGCACCGGTTGCTCCCCTGCAGAGCCATCCACGACTTGGATTTAGCTTTTTTTTTTTTACTTTCTAATCAACGATTATCAATTTTATTTCATACATCCCTTAAAAAGTAGAAACTACGTGTTTAGGATTCAAAATCACCCAAAAGAAGATGGATAGTGTCTTAAAGTTGTGTTTCATGTCGATTAGTTATTGTTATAGTGATATTTTTCTTTTTAACAACGGAAGAGATTTTAACTCGAAAACTTCACACGCATGAATGAAAACAGAGTCGCCAAATTGCGTCCGCCAGCGCATGAGGCCTTAGAGGTAAGTTCAACCAGTCTTGTTCTAAAAAAAATTATATATATAAAGTTCAACTAGTCTTTGAAGTTTGAACATGGACTAAGCTACGATGATTCTCCCACCGGTTTTATTATATATAACTTCAGCACCACTAGATATTTATAATTAAATGAATCATTGTCAATGTTTCAGCACATAGAATGTAGACTTCTGAAATATTTTTATATAGCTATAATATGAAATTATAACATGATCTCTAAAAACTAGTGCATCATTGTCACATATATCTGTATAGAAATATTTATTTCATCTTAAATTTTTATTTGTAATAATATTATATATTTTTTATTACTCGGCAGTGTTGAAGCAAATGACTAAACTAAGTCTTGTTGTCCCACATAAAGGAGTACAATCTATCCTTTTGTTCTTTCGGATCGAACTTAAAGAAAATGTAGTTTTCCCGATTGTAGTGCGCCACCTGAAGTTTGTCCATACTCCCTAGCAGATTTATACAAAATCCAACGGTTGCCTTATCAAGCGCTAACGATTCGATGCACTCGTAAAAGGTGGTGTTGGGAAGGGTGAGTGTTAATATGTGATGGTAAATTTTTTAATCTCTCCAAAAAAAAAAAATTACAACTACATAAAACTTATTTCTTTATAGAGTATTATTGAAAATGTATGTTGTAATTTGATAATTCATTCTCGTTAAGACTTATCTCTGTCTCACTCTCACATGGTGGGATGAGCAAAACCTTCAAAGTTTTTTTTTTTTTTGAGTAATACTAGGTAGATTAAATTTGTAAACCATATGATATGTCCCAAACAAGAAATAAGTACGTTAATCAACACTTAATAATAATTTAATCATCAACAACCATATTATTTGGCTTACAAAATTTAATCTAAAAGGTTGATCACCGCATTATCTTTGGCCATATCTCCCTTAGGTCTTTGTTTTTCCGCTTCTCAATCCAATAAAAAATATAAAACCCCACAAAAGAGAAAGGAGAGGATAAAAGGGCTTCACTTTGAAGCTAATGAAGACCGTATAGTTCTTCCTTTTCTTTTAACCTCTTTTATTTTGTTTCTTTATTTATTTTTTCGGTTATGATATTCAAAAGAACACTGTTTTTTTTTTTTTTTTTGTCAAAAAAAGAATACTGTTCGACTCTTTCGTCTTCATTTTAGGAAATTATAGTCTGATATACGTACAGAAATAAGAAATAAAAACACAAACAAAAACCTTTGCGCAAAACCTTGATTTCTAAGTTTTGTCCTACGCAAAACTAAGTTTGAATGGACCAAAGACCAAAACAGTAAGCATTTCGCTAAAGAATCAAGGAAAAAGATGACTAACACACATCCAAGTGGCAACTTTATTTTCCAGATGCAAAATTCCACCTTTATTAATTGGTAGGATATGTTCACTCTAGTTTTGAAACTCATGCCATAAGCATATTTATTTAATTTTTAAACTACTCATATATGGGAAAATAATAAACATACACCTTCTTAACTTTTCAGTTTTTACACATTCATGTTTAATTCTGATCGTTGATTCATTTTGATTTATTCAATTTAATGATTAGAAACAAAGAGATGTGCGTGAAAAATTAAAAAAAGAGCGTGAAAATCACTTATATATATATATTTGAGAATCTTGAAAAGTACAGGCCAAACCATCCCATGCATGCATGGCGACTGCTACACCTTTTGAGTACTTTAAGTTATGTTCCACACATAAATATATTCTCATCGGCTTTTTTACATGCAAAGACACATTTCCTCTATCGACTAAAAATTTGCTATATCCATCACTCACTAAAAAAATTGTGGAGAAAACAGTAATCTTTGGTCGATGAACGTATTTTTGTGTGAGTGGCAATCTTCATTTCCTTTCGTATACTCTCCCCGAACACCTCCCAGAGCTATTTCTGTCATGAAAAAGATTTGCATATGCATACACAGCTGGGATTTTTTCACAATATTTTTCCAAGAATATTTAAACACAGACATACATACATAAGCCTAAAGGGCATATGCATCTCCATCGATTCGTATGCATCTCGATCCATCGCGTGCATCGTCTTCATCTGCACTACTCCTGCTGAAGTACTTTAATGAGTGGCTAAGCTTGACCGGGGGGCCGTCCCGAGCTCCCGGCTCTCCTGTGAGAAGAAATCAAGTAAAGTAAGTAATTAGTTAAGCGTAGATGCCTAATTGAAAGGTGACTATCCGTTGATATGAAGCATCATACCTAATAAAGGAGGCAAAAGAAGAAGGGGAAAGAAAAGACACAAATGTAAAGGTTGAAGGTACCATAAATGTATAGAACAAGGTTAAAGGTTAATTAGTTTTAAACAAACATCATTAAGGAATGGAATAAAGTGAAGAAGCATGCTTTATTTTTCTTTTGTTGGAATCAGTGAATGGGGATTAAAAACTGTACCTAATCGTGCTTTAACTGTTGCAACAAATCAATATAACAGTTAAAGCATCAGGAGCGCATATTAGTTTTCTTTTAATTTTGGGTGCGTATCCGCATGCATGTGCGTTCTTCATATATGCAGTTGCATTAGATACTCAAATATTATAACCTAAAAGTAAAACAGAAAGGAAACAAAGAGAACGAATTATCTGTTAGCGTCTCTACTGTTATATATTTTGCTAGAAAGATCAAGAAGAAGATATAATATCATGTTTTTGGAACCTAAAGGGAAGGGAAAAGCCATGCATCACCAGATACATAATCATAATTGCAGAGGAACGTTTGCTTGATGAACATACACGCACACGCACACGCACACACACACACACACACACACACACACACACACAAATATCCTAAAGTATTTAAGAGATACATAATCATAATTGCATCAATGCATATGAATCACACCATATAAAAGAAAGAGCAGAGGGTGCGTGCGTTTCTTGTCATGATCATTTTATTACATGAGCGGTATGTGACTTGTAAATGTGAGAAGCGTATATATATGTATACTCACTCACTAGTTTTGGCAAATTAATTATGTTATTTTCCATTTACAACTCCTAATCTAAAACTTATAAACTCAATTACCACCACGAAGAAAGTGATCAAGAGTGAAGCCATATAAATCCCCACCTGTTGTGAATAGGATCTGGTCCTTTGGGAACTCTTCTTTTGCTCACCATATGGTTGAGATCCAAGTCTGGATGAACAAGCTTCTCTCTTCCAACCGCATCAGCATGCTTTGAGGCTGCTGTACTTGTACCCCCTTGAGTCTCTAGTGTTCCGACCAACAAGAAACAGATAAACCCTACTACCGCAAGCGTTTGCAAGAACAACTTAAGGCAAGAAACACCACCACCCATAATTTGTTTTCTTTCCCTTTATTCCAAAATATACTAGCTATACTAGCTATAAGAAAGATCGTTATAGCTAGCCAGCTAGGACATGGATGAAGGGAAATAATTAGAAGAAGAAGAAGAAGAAGAAGATAATATTCATCCTTGGTTGATGACTGGTGAATTAATAGAAACAAGATAAATAAGAGAAGAGAGGGAGGCAGGAGGGTTAAGAGCTTAAAAGCTAAGAAGTTTCTTAATTAGCTAGAAAGGCAGTTTTTCACTTCATATGGTGTTAGGGGTGGTTGGTTTTCTTTATAGGATTTTGAGGGTTTATGATGCACTTTCTCGAACCTTGAGAGAGAGAAAGAAAGAAGGGTTAGCTTAGCTGGTTTGGAACGTGACATGGAGAGAGAGAGAGAGAGAGAGAGAGAGAGAGAGAGAGAGAGAGAGAGAGAGAGCAACTTTGCTTTATACTGAGAAGGCTTCGATACGACACTCTTCTTTTGCTTTGCTTTGATTTGTGTATTTTCATGCAGATAGCACATCTCTCTACGATGCCAAAAGACCATCCCTTACGTACAACAGGAGCAAATACTAAAAGGGGTTTGGGGGTTGCCCGCTGTACGTGAAATGCATCAAATCTCCATGTCTCTTGGTCCATAAATAATAAGGCATATATAGGAAGAATAAAACTACATTTAGTGATTGGTTTGTATCTAAATGATGGGGCCACGTCCCCCCGTACATGGAGTGAGCTGATTGGAATTGGATTTAGCAATTTTTTTTAGTGGTTATACAAATTAGGGAAGGAGAATCAAACTCAAAATCTCAGGTATATGAGTCAATGCTCTTAACCAATTAAGACATATATTGGTTCTTTTTAACAAACCTCAACATTAAAGGGTGACACAACAAAACCGACCAATCACTCTTGTTTCATTGAGACAATGAGATCTATAATCTAGGGTATGAAATTAACAATCAATCCACACGTGTTAACATGGACTGAATTAATTATACCAAGTGACGATGTTCAAATACTAAAAAAATTGATTTCTATATTAAATTTAATTACGACGCTACTAAAAATCTAGCACTCACAAAACATAGATACAGTTGATGATTTAATCTATTAATTATTTATGAACTTTATAATTCCGGCTTGCAGCCATGGTCCACAAAATTATGCCTTGATAATTAGAACCACCCTTTACATGGGACTGTTAATTTAATACGTTCCTGCACTGCACCCTTTCTCTTGGAATTTCAGCACAGGATCCTTGAATATATATTGAAGGTGGTTCTTTGCAACAGGTTTTGGTGTTGATTAGAAGGAATATTTCGCATGCATGCCATATTAAAACTCCACAAGGCCAAAGCAGCAAGCATTTCGCACATTTTGTCTTATCCATTCTCATATGAATATATCAGGGCGTAGCAGTGCAGTAGCAGCAATAAAAATTCTTGTTGCAAGAATCAAATGCTTCTCTCACTCCTGTATTAGCTTCTTGTTGAAGGTAAATAAAGCTACACATATAAAAACCACCTAAACCAGTAAAAATACATGCTAGCTAGCAAGCTAGTGCAGTACAAAGATATGGGATCGATGCTGGCACTATTTAAAATCAGATGTGGGGCGCTTTGGCTTTGCTAGTGCGGTACAAAGACAGGTTATCACCTTGTAATCTTACCAACCAATTCATTAGCGTTTAAACGCTCATGTATATGTTCACGTGACAGTGGTTATATTTAATACTACAGTGACATGACATGTAAATGTAGTGTACATAATTGTGTAACTCAAACCCTAATTTCGAAAAAAAATATGGTTTCGGATGGAATCCATTATTTAGTTTCTAGATATTGACTTCTCCGTGGTACAAAACTGTCCATTTGGAATGGCTGCGATGCATATAATAATATAGCTGATATTCTCTGTAGTATTGGATTAGTCTCTACCAGCTGATATTCTGATATTCCTATATTATCCCCATCTCATCATGAACTCAAATGATGAGGCTATGGTTTAGATTGACCCCTTTTTTTTTTAAATTTATTTATAAAGTAATATGATAAGAATTGAGTTCGATGACAGTTCAGTTTATAATACGTGAATTAATAAATATTATGTGACAACAATTGCATTTTGTATTTTCTTGACGTCGAAAAGTAAACGATTTTGAATTAAAAATCAGTCAACTTGGTGGTAATTGAATTTTTTATTTATTTTTGGTCAAATCACAAGGTTTATGGCTTTGATAATCTGGACCAGCTGTCCAGCTAAGGTAGATACCTTAAATAATAATATGTATGAGATTCTATCACAAATTTTGTATACGTATGTAGTTTCATCCACTATAGGCACTTATAGAAGGCATCCCTATTATATATAAACAAAAGTTAAGTTTTCGGTCTTCAAAAAGTGAAAACAAAAATAAAAAGTTGAAACCGAAATAGTTATTGGCATTTTTTAGAGTTCAATTACGGTTCTATTGAATTCAACGTTGGCTGCATGCTTAACACATGCAAGTCAGACGGAAAATGATGTTTCCAGAAACGGCCCCTTGATTATTGAGTTTAAGAACAGTTTATAGTTATGTAAAAAAAGATAAAATAACGTCTAATTAGTTTTTAACACGTAAATTAATATAGTGTGGTGATAATTGCACTATGTATTTTCCCAATGTCAAAAAGTAAACAAATTGGAATTAATATACTCTAGGAGCTTATAATCCGTGGCGACCTTTACGGCGAAAGTAGGAAATTTGGAAACAAAATCAGTGAGCTTGGTGCCCTTTTTTTTTTGTCAATGGTGGTCATGGAAAATCATTTTTTTGTCAAATCACAAGTTTATGCCTTTGGTCATCTGAGCCAGCTGTCAGCTAAGGTAGTCATCTTAAATAATAATAATATGTATGAGATTCTGTCACAAAATTTGTACTAGTATATAGTTTCATCCACTATAGGCACTTAATAGAAGGCATCCCTATTAGCCTATATACAAACAAGATTTCGGTGTTTTTTTGTTGTTGTCAGTTTTCAAAAGAGTGAAGATAAAAACAAAGAATTGAAAATGAAATGGTTATCAAACGAGTCTTTAATTATTTATTTGTTCTTTTTGTATTTTAGGATTCGTACACGATAAGTTAATTAGTGAAATGTATCACACTTATTCGATATGATTTTAGTTTTCAGTTTTCAAAAGAGTGAAAACAAAAACTAATAACTGAAAACGAAATAATTATTAAACGACCTCTTAACTGTTCATTTGTTCTTTTTGTATATCTGGATTTGTACACGACAACTTAATTAGTGAAATGTTTCCCACTTATTCGATATGTTTAAGGCTCGAATAAAATCAACATGCATGTAACATCGCAAACAAAAGCCCCTCCAAAGATATTATTCTGTTCTTCATATGCTTAACCATGCTAATTAAGCACGACTATATTAGATATTATAAATCATTTCGTCCAGACTTCCACCATACATCTCTCTCCTGCGAGATTCTTTTGCGACTGTTTAGATGTCGACAACTCTTAGGAAAAATGGAATCTTATCATCAATTATATAATTGGAAGTTGATATATATATATATATATATATATATATATG
This sequence comes from Heteromeles arbutifolia, assembly GCA_024362995.1. NCBI lineage: Eukaryota > Viridiplantae > Streptophyta > Magnoliopsida > Rosales > Rosaceae > Heteromeles > Heteromeles arbutifolia. The sequence goes on from JANCRC010000006.1 coordinate 32,644,108, forward strand.
CTTTTTCTCTTCTTTCTAATTGGTTTATGTTACTACGTAGGAATGAAAGACTAGGGTACAATATTTATAATCACGATAGTCATAGGCATTTTAAATTATCATATCATATGTTTAGTGGCTGGTTAATTGTGATTAGAGTTTCGCAAAAGCAAAATACAAAAATATTGTGATTAGACCTTTCTTGATGATGTTATATAAACCAACGAGTATGGTACGATACTTCACACACAATGAAATTGTGTGTGTGCAAAAAAATTGTCCATAATTCTGACTTTATATACAAACTTTATTGTTGTAAACTGGTTATTTCTCGTTCTTTTGTTAAAAAAAACCATCTCCATAGAAATTTAAAACAAATCAGGAATCGTTAAGACATCTAACTATAATCAAGAAAATAAACGAACATGATAATATAGACAACACTAAAACGACAACCATTTAATTGAGTAAGTAAACGATTCGAAATTTGAATAATTCTTTCTCACAAATAATTTTCAAAGAAGACCTAAAATGAAACGGTTTGGACCATTTAGGTATGGTTTGGGGTTGAGGTGATTTTAAAAAAAGCTGGTATAAAAAAAAACTGGGAGAGTTTTTAGTGTTTGGTAAACACCCCAAACCAACTTTATTTCAAAGTTTCAGATGAAAAAAAGCTAAAAAGGCAGCTTCAGAAATCAGCTTCTTGTGAAAACACGGAGCTACAGTGATTTTATTAATGAAACTTCCAAATTCCCAAACCTACCCTCACTTTCTGGTTCGAGCTCCCTTTCTCCAGCTCTCTCTCTCCGTTCAAGCTCGACCTCTCCCTCTCCATTCAAGCTCGATCTCTCCCTCTCACCTGGTTCGAGCACTCTTCATCAATAAAAAGGTAAATTTCCTTTTTTCAACCTTTATTTCTGGGTAATTGGAATATTGAATTGAATAATTGGAAGGTAGAATTGGAAGATTTGGATTTCTGGGTAATATGGATGATATGCAATTCTGGGTAATATAGGTTTCGGAGTGATGCGGCTGGTGACGATGGACTTCTTCAATGACATGGAAGACCACGGCTCCACCTCCATGGCCATGGAAGCGCAAACCAGATCTCAGCTGCGGCAACCAGCCCGACTACCCCAACAAAACCTAGAGCTTGAAGTTCCCCATAATAGTTTGTTGGTTGCCGAAACTAAAATTCAAACCCCATAAAATTTCAACAACAACTCCGCCACTGGCGAAGAGAAAACCTGTAAGTTTGAAGCCAATGCTGACCTCGAAGACGAAGATGAGGAGGAAGATTACGAAGAAGAAGAAGAAGAAGAAGACGATGAAAAGTCTAATAGGAAGGCGGATGTGGATCGCAAAGGGAAGGGGATTTGAGAGATGACAAGGTCAAAGGGAATAAAAAATTATGATACGATAATAACATAAAGAGAAAATTTGAAATAAGTCTAATTTTATAGCCCACCTTTTGAAATAGGTCCAATTTTTAGTGACTTTTGACCTTTGAAATAGGTCAAATTTTTAGTGATTTTGGACTCATATCAAAATACCCCTAAAATAAAAGATAAAGAGTAATAGTTGTATAGTAAATAGATATTTTAAATGCTGAATTATATGTTGAATGTTGGATTATGATTTCTTGTTAAACGTTGAATTATATGTTTAAGATAAAGTTTATAAATATTTTTCTTTTAAAAATAAAGTATATTTAGTAATTCACCTTTATTTGTTAAAAAAATTAAATTAATAGCATATATAGTATTATACATTTTTTGGTCATTTCAAACGGTCACAGCTGGTTTACATAAAAGTTTACCAAACACTATCACACTGTTTTTTTTTTCCAAAAGCATTTTTACAAAAAAGTTTACCAAACACTATGTTGCTCTATTTCACAGCTACTTATTCTCACAATACAACAGAATCAGTTTTTTTTCAAAGCACAGCAATACCAAACCAGTCCTAAATATAATGCGGTGTAAACAAATCTTATTCGACCCGAACCGTAAACAAATCCTATCCGACCCGAACTCTTCAACCGCGCCTACGCGCAACCAAAGAGCGCCAAATTAACGGAAAAAACCGCAAACGCACGAGAGCCACGAAGCATGTTCAGTCACAGCAGAGCAAGCGCGAGTGGGCTCATAAACGGGGCAAAGGACCCTCTTCCCTTTTCGCCTAGCTAACGAACGCCTCGCATCCCATTCTCACCGCCCCTACGCCACCATGAACCGGGACGACGACGACCCAATCGAAGCTATATTCCGGCAGAAGCGGTTGCTCCGGTCCAGAATCCGCAAAGAGCTCAAGAATATGGACCCGGTTCGGAGGTCCGAAGAAGGTAGTTCTGTTCAAGTTCGAGCTTCCTCAAATTGCCCTCTAAGTGTTTGTGTTTTTGTCTGACTGAAACTGTTGAACCCTCAGATGCTGCAATTCAGAGCATTGTTTTAAATGCTCCCTGGTTCCAATCTAGTAAGAGCATATGCGCTTACATAAGCTCTCCTGCTTTAAGAGAAGTCGATACGTCAAGAATTGTTTCAGAAATTCTATCCAAACCTGCCAATGGTGCGTGTATGATATAGCATTTCTGTGTGTTCATAATTCGTGTGCTTTTTGTTGTTGTGCTTAAACTTTTGGAGATCCTTACTGTTGGTTTCAACTCAAGAGGGTGATGTGCAGAAGAGGAAAAAGCTTTTTGTTCCGCGCGTGGAGGATAGGAATAGCAACATGAGGATGCTTAGGATTTCCAGTGTTGATGATCTGATCGTGAACTCGATGGACATTTTGGAGTCAGCTCTTTTGGATTCTGATGGGAAACAACACGAAGATGGTACCCTTTTTCTAAACTATAATTTGCATGAGTAAATGTTCGCGATCTGTTTATGCATTCATTTGTGCTAAAATTTGTTTTCAATATTTTCCTATTAGAAGTAGTTTCTTTTCGGTTGTTGGTAATGGCGGTTAATTATTTGAAGGACCTGAAGGACCTATTTGTTGCAGTTTTGGAGGCAAGCGATCCAGTTGACTTGTTCATCCTACCCGGTGTGTATTTTTTCTTAACCTTGCTTGTAATTACTTACCTACCTCAGAAAACTCCGATTGTGGGAGACATAAAAGTATAATTTCATGTTATCTCACTTCAGTTTTTATTCTAGGGCTTGCATTTGACAGATGTGGAAGGCGTTTAGGCCGTAGTGGAGGGTAGGTTGATGCATCTTTGCTTCAGATTTTCACATTATCTTCATTTCTAACCACGATAGAGTTTGTGTGATTTGTTCATTTATGATGCATGATCACTGGACTCTAATAAGGCTGTTAAGTGTTTTATAATTTGAATTGTCGAACATGGAAGCTACCTGAAATCTAGACCCATAGGAATGCATCTCATTCATTAATTTCTTTTCTAAGATACTGGTAACATGCCTGAAATCAACAAAAACAGTAACGTGATGGCCTGACAGTTACACTATAAGTACTTTTTTCGTAATTAACATGTCAATGATATCTATTGTCGCCAAAAACTAGGAGGACAACTAATAACTTTGCGGGAGTGGAAGTCAATGGATTCGGTCGTAGTTAGACATAATAAATAGAGACTTATAGCGGTTCACCTATAATTTGACTACATTCACTATGGTTGTATTTGTATTGAGTATCTGAGGAGCTATGACATTTATATGGAGGGAGAGAGGCTTGAGAGCTCTCTTTGGGAGCTTGGACACTTCTCTGCCTTTCTTGTGACTGCCATCCCTCCTAGTGACGGATTGAAGATTTGAACTTTGGAGGTCCTAGTGTTAAATACAGGTTTTTTAGATAAGAACAGAGCGCGAAGCGTACAAAAAACAAATCAGTTTATTCTCCTGTTGGGCTTATTGTGCATATGTCTACAGATATCCGACATATACCAAAGTAATTTGATGAGTGATATAAAAAGAACTTGTAAAATGGTATCCACGCAACATATCGAGTTATGCCTAGCATGTATTACATTAAACATATAATAAGCACAAATTAGACCTATACCAAACATTCAGAATGTTCTCAAAATATCTTTATATTATTGTAAAATTAGCGGTATGTGTGCAGTACAATAAATGAAACAAGACACAAAATTTACGAGGTTCCTCTACCGTCAGTGTGACTGGAGTATGTGCTCGGAGCAGCAGTGGTGCTTTCATTTATAATATGAAATAATAGAAGTACAAAGATAACTCTCTCTATTATCTCATCTTCTTCCTCTCTTTTCTCTCTTCCTTCTGTTTCTCCTCTCGGTCGAGAGTTGTGTGTCAGCTCTCCTTCTTCTCATTCATTTTTATAAGCAAAAGATTAATATAGCAATACTATTCACTTTACAAATTTTCTTCAAATGAATATTGAAAATATTGTGCATGAATAGTAACTCATCCGTTTTTCTTCATATGAATAGTAATTCATCTGATTTTTCTTTAGATAAATAGTAATGAACTATTCATGTGGGCCATCCACATATTATATTACAACATATATGTATATTTTCCTTACTCAGATAGTCCGAGACCACTTGGCCCCTATTTCTACCCGCCCTGACCCCTCCATGTGCATGAATAGTAGCTCATCCTTTTTTCTTCATATGAATAGTAATGCATCTGATTTTTCTTTGAATAAATAATAACAAATTATTCATGTGGATCATTCACATATTATATTTCAACATATAAGTATATTTTCCTTAGTCTAGGACCACTGGGCCCCAATTTCCATCCGTCCCTGAACCCTCCATTTAAAGGCCCATGTTGACAAGTTTGCATAATTTAGGGCTTGTGGGGTTGCTTGGCCATGCATCGTTTATGATTTTTTGCTTCTTTTCCCAAACCTTCCCCCCAAAAGGTTTCTAGATCCTAAGCAAGGAAAAAAATTTCTGCGTGTTCAGAATATAGAGTAATATGCAAATAGTGAGATATTTATATTAAAAATTTACAATTTAAATTAAATCTTTTTTCATTTATATAATAAAACGTGATGGTTCACCGTTCGGGCAGAATGCTAAAATTTCAGTGCGCACGTTCACCTCTAAGTCATTATCTCTACATTTTTTTTTTTTGGGAGGGAATAAGTGCTCATATCTCAACTAAACGAACGGACACAATGTCGAACACGTAGTTGCGCAAACGAAGCAAATGGCGGGAGAAGACGACGAGGGCGACGCCATTTCGTCAACCCCGGGTGGCTTCCGGCTACGCTGGGACGTGTTCCTGAGTTTCAGAGGGGAAGACACCCGCGCAACAATCACGAAGAGCCTGTACGAGGCCCTCAAAAGCCGCGGCGTCCGAGTCTTCTTAGACGACGACGGTTTGGACCGCGGCCTGTGTTCGACCATGTGGATCCCTCCGACGTCCGGCGACAGAGGGGCCATTTTTCCGAACATTTTTCAGCTCACGAACTGCAGTATGGAAACGCCGTCGTCTCGAGGTGGAGGAGCGCCATGGCCAAAGTCGGTGGCAAAGCCGGTTACGTTTGCAACTCCTCCAGGTAGTAATTAAATCAGTAATAGTACTAAAATTGATTCATAACTAATTTCTGTTAAAATCCCACTCAATCAGTTAAAGATCTGTTAAAACCCTAGCTAGCTATCAGCAGCATGCAGAAATTGAGATGATTAGGAATTTGATTATTTAATGTTTAAGGTTTTTTGGAGTCTTTTGGAAGTATGAATTAAATGAGTTAATCTTACGGCCTAGTTGACTATTTGTTTATTCATATTCATATACAATACGGTTTGAGTTTTGGCTGCAGCATGCATTTGGATTTGGGGATTTGTCAAATCTCAGTTTTATATACTATCTTCTTCTTCCCAATTAACTATCCTTTTCATTCAGGTTACAATTTAAAGTTTCACACTGCAATTAGGGCCGAAAAACTAAGTCAAAATGTCTAAGATTAAGATTATGGCGCAAAACTGAGCGCAGTGGCGTTCTGGGAGTCATACAGCGGCCCCAGTCCGTGGGATAAGGCTTTGTTGTTGTTGTATGATTGAAGCAAAATGTTAATCAAATTAAGTTGGTCATAGTTTTTTTCAATTGATCACATGATTCCTCTCTTGGTTAGTTTGCTTCATGTCTTTGAAATCTTAATCCAAAAGATTAGAAGTGTAAAAGCTAAAGTTATCTTTTGTGCTCATCACCCCAAGAGCCAAACTAATGTAGTTGTGGTCATGTAATTTGACAGCAAGGAAGCAGAGGTGGTTCAGAAGTTGGTCAAAGATGTTCTTGCTTCCTACACAGTGGGACTTGATTCTCGAGTTGAAGATGCGATGAGCTTGTTAGATGTTCGATCCAATGGCGTTCGAGTGCTCGGAATTCATGGCTAGGGTGGTGTTGGCAGGACGACTCTTGCCAAGGCCCTTTTTAACAGACTTGTTGCTTACTTTGAGTATCGCGGCTTCATCTCAAATGTTAGAGACACTTCTGCAGGACACGAGGGGTTAGTATCACTTCAAAACAGACTTATCGGTAGTCTTTCTACTCTGAAGATGCCGGTAAATGAACATAACGCTGGTATTTCTGCAATAAAAGCGACTGTGTACGAGAAGCGAGTTGTTATTGTTTTGGATGATGTTGATAATGTAGAGCAACTAAGTGCTTTAGTTGGCAACAGAGACTGGTTTTATGAAGGAAGCAGAATCATTGTTACCACGAGAGATAGAAGTGTCTTGCCTGATCATCTTGTGAACAAGTTGTATGAGGTCAAGGAGTTGGATTCGTCTCAGGCGCTTGAACTGTTTAGTTACCATGCACTGCGAAAAGAAAAGCCCCCTGATGATTTCCTGGCCCTGTCTGAGCAAATTGTGTCTCTCACAGGTGGGTTACCGTTGGCTCTTGAAGTATTCGGCTCTTACCTATTATATCGGAGGAGAATAGAGGAATGGAGAGACGTTCTGCAGAAGAAACTGAGACATATTCGTCCCGGCAATCTTCAGGATGTGTTAAAGATAAGTTATGATGCTCTAGACGAGCAAGAGAAGTGTATCTTCCTAGACTTTGCATGTTTATTTGTGAAAATGAATATGAAGAGAGAAGATGCAATTGACATACTGAAGGGTTGTGGTTTTGATGGTGAGATTGCAATTGCTGACCTCACCGCAAAATCTCTCATGAAGGTTTATGAAGACGGTATGCTGTGGATGCACGATCAAGTTAGAGACATGGGAAGACAAAACATGAAGGCGTTGTAGATCCTGGCATGCGAAGTCGACTTTGGGATCGTGATGAAATCTTGAATGTCTTCAAGGATGATAAGGTACAGAATCCACTATGGTACTTTTATTGTTCACATATTCATGTGACGCAATTTCTAGATTAGATGATAATTGGCTTGATATTTCTTCACTCAGTTTCTTATCTATCTTTCGATACCTGGACAACAGGGAACAAGATTTATACAAGGGATAGTCTTAGACTTCGAATCATCGATAAGGATGGTGCGGGATCCAAGTGGTGACAGAGTTTCGTGGGACAACTTTCGAAAAAGCCCCAGTTTTAGCTCTGCAGTAACATACCTAAAGGAAAGGCACAAAGCATATCTTCAAAATCAAGCAGAGAAAAAGAGAGAGGTTGTAATTTGCTCCAAACCCCTTGGCGCAATGGTCAATCTTAGACTTCTCCAAATTAATTTTGTGAATTTGGAAGGGAAGTTCAAGTTTCTTCCAGCTGAGTTGAAGTGGTTACAATGGAAAGGTTATTTCACAGCTACTTATTCTCACAATACAACAGAATCAGTTTTTTTTCAAAGCACAGCAATACCAAACCAGTCCTAAATATAATGCGGTGTAAACAAATCTTATTTGACCCGAACCGTAAACAAATCCTATCCGACCCGAACTCTTCAACCGCGCCTACGCGCAACCAAAGAGCGCCAAATTAACGGAAAAAACCGCAAACGCACGAGAGCCACGAAGCATGTTCAGTCACAGCAGAGCAAGCGCGAGTGGGCTCATAAACTGGGCAAAGGACCCTCTTCCCTTTTCGCCTAGCTAACGAACGCCTCGCATCCCATTCTCACCGCCCCTACGCCACCATGAACCGGGACGACGACGACCCAATCGAAGCTATATTCCGGCAGAAGCGGTTGCTCCGGTCCAGAATCCGCAAAGAGCTCAAGAATATGGACCCGGTTCGGAGGTCCGAAGAAGGTAGTTCTGTTCAAGTTCGAGCTTCCTCAAATTGCCCTCTAAGTGTTTGTGTTTTTGTCTGACTGAAACTGTTGAACCCTCAGATGCTGCAATTCAGAGCATTGTTTTAAATGCTCCCTGGTTCCAATCTAGTAAGAGCATATGCGCTTACATAAGCTCTCCTGCTTTAAGAGAAGTCGATACGTCAAGAATTGTTTCAGAAATTCTATCCAAACCTGCCAATGGTGCGTGTATGATATAGCATTTCTGTGTGTTCATAATTCGTGTGCTTTTTGTTGTTGTGCTTAAACTTTTGGAGATCCTTACTGTTGGTTTCAACTCAAGAGGGTGATGTGCAGAAGAGGAAAAAGCTTTTTGTTCCGCGCGTGGAGGATAGGAATAGCAACATGAGGATGCTTAGGATTTCCAGTGTTGATGATCTGATTGTGAACTCGATGGACATTTTGGAGTCAGCTCTTTTGGATTCTGATGGGAAACAACACGAAGATGGTACCCTTTTTCTAAACTATAATTTGCAGGAGTAAATGTTCGCGATCTGTTTATACATTCATTTGTGCTAAAATTTGTTTTCAATATTTTCCTATTAGAAGTAGTTTCTTTTCGGTTGTTGGTAATGGCGGTTAATTATTTGAAGGACCTGAAGGACCTATTTGTTGCAGTTTTGGAGGCAAGCGATCCAGTTGACTTGTTCATCCTACCCGGTGTGTATTTTTTCTTAACCTTGCTTGTAATTACTTACCTACCTCAGAAAACTCCGATTGTGGGAGACATAAAAGTATAATTTCATGTTATCTCACTTCAGTTTTTATTCTAGGGCTTGCATTTGACAGATGTGGAAGGCGTTTAGGCCGTAGTGGAGGGTAGGTTGATGCATCTTTGCTTCAGATTTTCACATTATCTTCATTTCTAACCACGATAGAGTTTGTGTGATTTGTTCATTTATGATGCATGATCACTGGACTCTAATAAGGCTGTTAAGTGTTTTATAATTTGAATTGTCGAACATGGAAGCTACCTGAAATCTAGACCCCTAGGAATGCATCTCATTCATTAATTTCTTTTCTAAGATACTGGTAACATGCCTGAAATCAACAAAAACAGTAACGTGATGGCCTGACAGTTACACTATAAGTACTTTTTTCGTAATTAACATGTCAATGATATCTATTGTCGCCAAAAACTAGGAGGACAACTAATAACTTTGCGGGAGTGGAAGTCAATGGATTCGGTCGTAGTTAGACATAATAAATAGAGACTTATAGCGGTTCACCTATAATTTGACTACATTCACTATGGTTGTATTTGTATTGAGTATCTGAAGAGCTATGACATTTATATGGAGGGAGAGAGGCTTGAGAGCTCTCTTTGGGAGCTTGGACACTTCTCTGCCTTTCTTGTGACTGCCATCCCTCCTAGTGACGGATTGAAGATTTGAACTTTGGAGGTCCTAGTGTTAAATACAGGTTTTTTAGATAAGAACAGAGCGCGAAGCGTACAAAAAACAAATCAGTTTATTCTCCTGTTGGGCTTATTGTGCATATGTCTACAGATATCCGACATATACCAAAGTAATTTGATGAGTGATATAAAAAGAACTTGTAAAATGGTATCCACGCAACATATCGAGTTATGCCTAGCATGTATTACATTAAACATATAATAAGCACAAATTAGACCTATACCAAACATTCAGAATGTTCTCAAAATATCTTTATATTATTGTAAAATTAGCGGTATGTGTGCAGTAGAATAAATGAAACAAGATACAAAATTTATGAGGTTCCTCTACCGTCAGTGTGACTGGAGTATGTGCTATGACATTTATATGGAGGGAGAGAGGCTTGAGAGCTCTCTTTGGGAGCTTGGACACTTCTCTGCCTTTCTTGTGACTGCCATCCCTCCTAGTGACGGATTGAAGATTTGAACTTTGGAGGTCCTAGTGTTAAATACAGGTTTTTTAGATAAGAACAGAGCGCGAAGCGTACAAAAAACAAATCAGTTTATTCTCCTGTCGGGCTTATTGTGCATATGTCTACAGATATCCGACATATACCAAAGTAATTTGATGAGTGATATAAAAAGAACTTGTCAAGTGTTATCCACGCAACATATCGAGTTATGCCTAGCATGCATTACATTAAACATATAATAAGCACAAATTAGACCTATACCAAACATTCAGAATGTTCTCAAAATATCTTTATATTATTGTAAAATCAGCGGTATGTGTGCAGTAGAATAAATGAAACAAGATACAAAATTTATGAGGTTCCTCTACCGTCAGTGTGACTGGAGTATGTGCTCGGGGCAGCAGTGGTGCTTTCATTTATAATATGAAATAATAGAAGTACAAAGATAACTCTCTCTATTATCTCCTTTTCTTCCTCTCTTTTCTCTCTTCCTTCTGTTTCTCTTCTCGGTCGAGAGTTGTGTGTCAGCTCTCCTTCTTCTCATTCATTTTTATAAGCAAAAGATTAATGTAGCAATACTATTCACTTTACAAATTTTCTTCAAATGACTATTGAAAATACTGTGCATGAATAGTAACTCATTCGTTTTTCTTCATATAAATAGTAATTCATCTGATTTTTCTTTAAATAAATAGTAATGAACTATTCATGTGGGCCATCCACATATTATATTACAACATATATGTATATTTTCCTTACTCAGATAGTCTGGGACCACTTGGCCCCTATTTCTACCCACCCCTCCATGTGCATGAATAGTAGCTCATCTTTTTTTCTTTATATGAATAGTAATTCATCTGATTTTCCTTTAAATAAATAATAACAAATTATTCATGTGGGTCATCCACATATTATATTTCAACATGTAAGTATATTTTCCTTGCTCATATAGTCTAGGACCACCAGGCCCCAATTTCCATCCGTCCCTGAACCCTCCATTTAAAGGCCCATGTTGACAAGTTTGCATAATTTAGGGCTTGTGGGGTTGCTTGGCCATGCATCGTTTATGATTTTTTGCTTCTTTTCCCAAACCTTCCCCCCAAAAGGTTTCTAGATCCTAAGCAAGGAAAAGAATTTCTGCGTGTTCAGAATATAGAGTAATATGCAAATAGTGAGATATTTATACTAAAAATTTACAATTTAAATTAAATCTTTTTTCATTTATATAATAAAACGTGATGGTTCACCGTTCGGGCAGAATGCTAAAATTTCAGTGCGCACGTTCACCTCTAAGTCATTATCTCTACATTTTTTTTTTTTGGGAGGGAATAAGTGCTCATATCTCAACTAAACGAACGGACACAATGTCGAACACGTAGTTGCGCAAACGAAGCAAATGGCGGGAGAAGACGACGAGGGCGACGCCATTTCGTCAACCCCGGGTGGCTTCCGGCTACGCTGGGACGTGTTCCTGAGTTTCAGAGGGGAAGACACCCGCGCAACAATCACGAAGAGCCTGTACGAGGCCCTCAAAAGCCGCGGCGTCCGAGTCTTCTTAGACGACGACGGTTTGGACCGCGGCCTGTGTTCGACCATGTGGATCCCTCCGACGTCCGGCGACAGAGGGGCCATTTTTCCGAACATTTTTCAGCTCACGAACTGCAGTATGGAAACGCCGTCGTCTCGAGGTGGAGGAGCGCCATGGCCAAAGTCGGTGGCAAAGCCGGTTACGTTTGCAACTCCTCCAGGTAGTAATTAAATCAGTAATAGTACTAAAATTGATTCATAACTAATTTCTGTTAAAATCCCACTCAATCAGTTAAAGATCTGTTAAAACCCTAGCTAGCTATCAGCAGCATGCAGAAATTGAGATGATTAGGAATTTGATTATTTAATGTTTAAGGTTTTTTGGAGTCTTTTGGAAGTATGAATTAAATGAGTTAATCTTACGGCCTAGTTGACTATTTGTTTATTCATATTCATATACAATACGGTTTGAGTTTTGGCTGCAGCATGCATTTGGATTTGGGGATTTGTCAAATCTCAGTTTTATATACTATCTTCTTCTTCCCAATTAACTATCCTTTTCATTCAGGTTACAATTTAAAGTTTCACACTGCAATTAGGGCCGAAAAACTAAGTCAAAATGTCTAAGATTAAGATTATGGCGCAAAACTGAGCGCAGTGGCGTTCTGGGAGTCATACAGTGGCCCCATTCCGTGGGATAAGGCTTTGTTGTTGTTGTATGATTGAAGCAAAATGTTAATCAAATTAAGTTGGTCATAGTTTTTTTCAATTGATCACATGATTCCTCTCTTGGTTAGTTTGCTTCATGTCTTTGAAATCTTAATCCAAAAGATTAGAGGTGTAAAAGCTGGTCATGTAATTTGGTCATGTAATTCAATTAAGTTGGTCATGTAATTTGACAGCAAGGAAGCAGAGGTGGTTCAGAAGTTGGTCAAAGATGTTCTTGCTTCCTACACAGTGGGACTTGATTCTCGAGTTGAAGATGCGATGAGCTTGTTAGATGTTCGATCCAATGGCGTTCGAGTGCTCGGAATTCATGGCAAGGGTGGTGTTGGCAAGACGACTCTTGCCAAGGCCCTTTTTAACAGACTTGTTGCTTACTTTGAGTATCGCGGCTTCATCTCAAATGTTAGAGAAACTTCTACAGGACACGAGGGGTTAGTATCGCTTCAAAACAGACTTATCGGTAGTCTTTCTACTCTGAAGATGCCGGTAAATGAACATAACGCTGGTATTTCTGCAATAAAAGCGACTGTGTACGAGAAGCGAGTTGTTATTGTTTTGGATGATGTTGATAATGTAGAGCAACTAAGTGCTTTAGTTGGCAACAGAGACTGGTTTTATGAAGGAAGCAGAATCATTGTTACCACAAGAGATAGAAGTGTCTTGCCTGATCATCTTGTGAACAAGTTGTATGAGGTCAGGGAGTTGGATTCGTCTCAGGCGCTTGAACTGTTTAGTTACCATGCACTGCGAAAAGAAAAGCCCCCTGATGATTTCCTGGCCCTGTCCGAGCAAATTGTGTCTCTCACAGGTGGGCTACCGTTGGCTCTTGAAGTATTCGGCTCTTACCTATTATATCGGAGGAGAATAGAGGAATGGAGAGACGTTCTGCAGAAACTGAAACATATTCGTCCCTGCAATCTTCAGGATGTGTTAAAGATAAGTTATGATGCTCTAGACGAGCAAGAGAAGTGTATCTTCCTAGACGTTGCATGTTTATTTGTGAAAATGAATATGAAGAGAGAAGATGCAATTGACATACTGAAGGGTTGTGGTTTTGATGGTGAGATAGCAATTGCTGACCTCACCGCAAAATCTCTCATGAAGGTTTATGAAGACGGTATGCTGTGGATGCACGATCAAGTTAGAGACATGGGAAGACAAATCGTTATACATGAAGGCGTTGTAGATCCTGGCATGCGAAGTAGACTTTGGGATAGTGATGAAATCTTGAATGTCTTCAAGGATGATAAGGTACAGAATCCACTATGGTACTTTTATTGTTCACATATTCAGGTGACGCAATTTCTAGATTAGATGATAATTGGCTTGATATTTCTTCACTCAGTTTCTTATCTATTTTTCGATACCTGGACAACAGGGAACAAGATTTATACAAGGGATAGTCTTAGACTTCGAATCCTCGATAAGGATGGTGCGGGATCCAAGTGGTGACAGAGTTTCGTGGGACAACTTTCGAAAAAGCCCCAGTTTTAGCTCTGCAGTAACATACCTAAAGGAAAGGCACAAAGCATATCTTCAAAATCAAGCAGAGAAAAAGAGAGAGGTTGTAATTTGCTCCAAACCCCTTGGCGCAATGGTCAATCTTAGACTTCTCCAAATTAATTTTGTAAATTTGGAAGGGAAGTTCAAGTTTCTTCCAGCTGAGTTGAAGTGGTTACAATGGAAAGGTTGTCCTTTGAAATTTCTTCCTTCGGATTTTTCCCCTCGGCGGCTTGCTGTCCTTGATCTTTCAAAGAGCAAACTTGTAAGTTTGTGGCGTGGGCGTAACAAGGTATGCTTCACTATTTGATCAATCATCTGCTTTATCCTTTCTATCCTACTCTTTGGTATCTGCTTTACACTTTTATGATTTTCTAAGCTAGTTTTCTCTGTAATACAAAGGGCGATTTTGATTGTATTCCAGGTGCCAGAGCAATTGATGTTCTTGAATCTACACCAATGCTCTTATCTAACTGCTATACCTGATTTATCTGGTAACCGCGCCTTGGAAAAGATTGTTCTTGAGCTATGTGTTAATCTCAATAAACTTCATGACTCGGTTGGGAATTTGAATACATTAGTCCACTTGAACCTGAGAGGTTGTTCGAACCTTATTGAACTTCCCAGTGATGTATCTGGCCTGAGAAAACTTGAGAACCTAATCCTTACCGGTTGCTCAAAATTGAAAAAACTGCCCAGCAACATGGACAGCATGGTATCATTGAAAGAACTTCTCCTTGACGAGACAGTGATAGAAAGTCTTCCTGAATCTATCTTCAAGCTTACGAAACTTGAAAAGCTCAGCTTGAACCGATGCAAATTTTTGAAAGGGCTACCTGAGTTGATAGGAAAGTTGTGTTCTCTCAAAGAAGTATCCCTTAATGATTCAGCTTTAGAAAAACTACCCGATTCATTTGGATCTTTGGCAAACCTTGAGAGACTAAGTTTGCTCTGGTGTGAATCACTGACCACCATTCCAGATTCCATTGGAAACCTGAATTCGTTAGTCGAATTTCTTACTTATGGTAGTCCTATCAAAGAACTGCCTGCGTCCATTGGTTCATTGTCAAACTTGAGGGAGTTTTCCGTGGGGCACAGCGAGTTTATGAGAGAATTGCCTGATTCAGTTGGAGGTTTAAATTCTCTAGTTGTGCTACAAATAGATGAGACATTAATCACAAATCTCCCACATGAAATCGGTGCCTTGAGAACACTTGAGAAGCTTGAGATGAGGAAATGTGGATTTCTTAGATCATTACCGCAGTCAATCGGAAGCATGAGGGGACTAACTGCTATAGTCATAACCGATGCTACTATCACAGAGTTGCCAGAATCAGTAGGGATGGTTGAAAATCTTACCGTGTTGTGCTTGAACGGATGTAAACAGTTACGCAAGCTTCCAGCTTCAATAGGACAACTCATGTCCTTGCACAGATTGCAGATGGCCGATACTGCGGTAACAGAACTACCTGAGAGCTTTGGAATGCTTTCTAGTTTGATGGTTTTAAAAATGAGAAAGAAGCATCAAAACAGGGAACACACAGAAGAGATCAATTTTATACTCCCGTCTTCTTTCTCAAATCTGTCCTTGCTATATGATCTGGATGCTCATGCTTGTAATATATCTGGCAAAATTGTTGATGATTTCGAGAGGTTGTCATCACTCGAAACCTTGAACTTAAGCCGCAATAGTTTTTGCAGCCTTCCAGCCAGTCTCAGGGGACTGTCCGTTCTTAAGAAGCTTTTGTTGTCTCATTGTAAAAAGCTCAAGTCTCTGCCTCCGCTTCCCTCGAGTTTGGATGAAGTGAATATTGCAAACTGCAGCTCATTAGAAAGTATCTCTGATATTTCAAACCTGCAAAACTTGGTGGAGCTGAACCTTACAAGTTGTGATAAAGTTGTCGATATTCCAGGCCTTGAATGCTTGAATTCCTTGGTGAAGTTGTATGCAAGTGGTTGCAATGCTTGCTCATCAGTTGTTAAGAAAAGACTTGCTAAGGTCCTCTCTCTCTCTCTCTCTCTCTCTCTCTCTCTCTCACACACACACACACGCATGCACGCGTATAGAAATTATAACTCAGTCATAGGTTTGGAAATTTTTGTTGCAGAGCTACTTGAGGAAAATACGCAATCTTAGCATGCCAGGAAGCAAGATACCAGACTGGTTTTCTCAAGGTGTGGTTACATTCTCCGAGAGAAAAAACTGCGTTCTCAAAAGCGTGATCATAGGCGCTGTAGTCTCTCTCAACCAGCAAATAACAGATGAAATAAGAGAAGAACTCCCTGCAATAGTGGACATTCAAGCAAAGATCCTCGTAGTGGATTTTCCTAACTTCACTTCACCATTGAACTAACAGGGGGTACCAAACACAAATGAAGACCAATTTCACTTGTGCCGATACCCGACTGGGCATCCCTTGGTTTCTCAGTTAAAAGAAGGTTATAAGATACATGTGACGAGGAGAGATCCGCCATTGATGAAAGGCGTCGAGCTGAAGAAGTGGGGGATTTGTTTTGTCTACGAAGATGATGATGATTACGAGGGAGATGAAGAGTCATTAAATGAAAGCCAGCAATCCTTGTCAGAAAAACTGGCCAAGTTTCTCGGCTCGTTTGAAGGTGACTGCACCTGCACTCCTGAATCTAGTTCTAGTGCACATGAAGAAATAGTTCAAGAAACCAAAACAAGTGAACGATGATTATCATTATATGATCGAGGGTACTTCATTTCTTGCTTCGTAGTGCTCCCTCTCGTCTTTCTGTCGTTGAGTTGGTTATGGCTGTGGCTATCAACTTAAACAGTCTGGTATCCTTCTGCGCTCGAGGTTCCGTATTTGATTCTCCCCTCCATTGTCGCTTTTTTCAAAAACAGTCTGGTATATCCTTCTGCTCTGTGAAACTTTAAAACTTCTATTTAGATGTATGGGATCCATTAAGAAGACGCTTTGATATTAATGTGCTTTTTTAAAAAAATTACTTTTGTTGTTGTGTGAGAATAAGTAATTATAAAATAAAGTTGTTGATTGTTTGGTAATTTTTTTTTTATTTGCAAGTGTTTTTAACCAAAAAAAAATGTCTTATATAAATTAGTGTGAATATGGTAGATGACTAAAAAAGATATGATATTAATGTGATATAATAATTGTCAAAGAGAATAACGTAGGGGCAAATATTGTAATTTTGTAAAATACGTGGGGGTATACTTGCCATTTACAAGTCTGTGCGACGGCTCCCTGAATCAGCTCCAGAGCTTTAGCATCCTTCATAAGTCTCTCTACGACAGTCATCTTCCCAACACTACTTGATTCTTCTTTTTCTTTCTTCTTCACATCAGATTCATCATCCTTCTTTGAATCTGAGCTCTCAAACCCATTTTCAACAAGATCCCACAACCCGTGAGACTTGAAAATGGTTTTCATCCTTGTACTCCAAAACTCATAATTATCGCCATTGAAGATCTGTGCTCTCAACTCGCTACTACCAGACCCTGCCATGTTAGACTCAGGTCACAGACAACTCAAGCTCAATTTCGAGTTTCTTGGTAGTTCCTTCACATATCCAAACGCCCAGTGTCAATTGATCGAACCTGGCTCTGAGGCCATATTAACATTCATAAGACTGTTATCTTATATATGAAATCAATCGATGAGAGTTGAAGATTATGAATTCGGAAATTCAAAGGAAGTTGCAGAGAGAAGAAGAAAATGGAAAACGTGCTTCTGCATTCATTCCTTCACACGCACACACTGTGCACTTGAATACCGTTAGAAAGAAGAGAGAGAATGGAATATTCTCTCATTACATCATGTAAATCTAACAATCCATTTCATCTATCCTATGAGATAGTAACACCTAGCATAAACCATCACTTACCCTAAGATTACATCTTAACTACACACTTGGACTATGATCCAAGGGCTTATGGTAAAACTGAATTATACACTTAACCTCTCTACAATTCCAGCAATTAAACCTCTCTACAATTCCAGCAATTACACTTACACACCAACATTATATATATGATATAATTATTTTATATAAGATATGAGAAAATTTCCTACTTAATGAAATTGTGATTTCATTGTTTCTTAAAGGGGTACAATTCGAACAATACTTGGCTACTCAAAGATGAGTATGAACTCCTACTCAAAATTCTTCAAAATTGTTCGTTGTTAATTTATAGAACTTCGTGTTTATAATCATAACCGTTCATATTATAAATCACCCTATACAGATCGTCTCTACAAAAAAATCAATTAAAACTAACGTCATTTAGTCATCAAACTGTTTAAAAACAAATGAATAGTATTGGTAAAAGTATTACGAACCGTCTATGTATTTGCTACAATAGATGGACTAAACGACCTTAGTTTTAATTTATTTTTTGCAGAGATGATCTTTACAGTGTGTTTCATAATGTGAACGGTTCTGAACATAAACACAAAGCTCTGTGATTAAAACACTAAGAATTTTGAGTAAAAGTTTATCCTCATCTTTAAGTAGCTAAATATTATTCGTACGATTCGGGCAATGCAGAGCATGAGAAGGGATTTAACTTTGATGATCCTAAGCATATGCGAGGAGGCTGGAGGAATGAGCCTAATCTTGATCTTTGTAAGGCAGATTTTTTTATTTGTTAGAAGTATATTGAAATATTTTCATCATCGTTACTGAGTTGTGGAGCTACATGCAGCATGCTAAATGATGGAAGTTCTTTTTCTCCTCTTGTTTTAGGGGATTATGATAGCTGTTTGCACTCTGTTAAAGTTTTTTCTGTTTTTCATTTTTTTTTAGTATAACGATATATTTTATATTTAAAAAGAGGGATGGGTATTTTCAAATCTAGCCGTTGCATTTTGAGTACAATGATATTGGTTAATTTAATTAAACTACCGTTGAATTTGAATCAATTATTCCAAATAAAGAGCTAGGCCCCTAAAAATGGGCTAAGGTCATCTCCGAAGAAAGGGGCTATGTTTAGCCCCGTTCAGATTATAGTCGTGCAAGAAATTATTTTTTAATGAACAATGTCAGACCATATTTATATCCAATATCTAACCAGAAGGGGCTATTTTTTAGCCCCTCAATAATTTATTATCTTAAGTTTGTTCTTCAATTTTATTGGTTAATGGAATTAAACTACCATATTAAAATAAGGTTTCCGAACATATTTTGAGTGCCACTTGTCGCTAAATAAATAAACCAAGAGACATGTTTTGAGTGCCACTTAAAGATGTGGCCATTTGAAAATTATTAAAAAAATTAAAAGAAAGTTTATTGGAAGAGGTAAGAGAGAAGTGTGCATAAAAAGAGTGTTTGAGGTGAATAGACTGTGAAGAATTGAAATAAAATGAGGTAAGATAGTATGGAAGGGTGAAAATGATGTGAGAAATAATGTAGAAATGTTTTAGGTATTTATAGGACAAAAATTAGAATTTTTAATTTTGTCTTAAAAAAAAATTCAACTAGGCCCAACTGAAGAGGCTGGCTGGCTAAAGATGGCCATATAGTTGGATTTTTTGGCCCAGACCTCTATTGGAGATGAGTTTTGTGAAAAAATAGTTATCCTTTAGCCTATGATCTTATGGTTGGCTCGGTTGGAGATAGCCTAAATGAAGAACTACATTTGGGCAGCTTCTTTGGCCAAATAATGACTGATATGTTTTATATAATTATAACCCAATCATCGATTAGAGATGAATTTTTAAGCCAATCTAACAATTATTTAGCTCCATTGGAGGTGGCCTAAGTCATCAACTCTCCATCCAATCTATTATCCACCAGTGACTTAGCTCATGGTCAGCAAGTCTTCCTTCATTGGTGAGGGGTAACGTGTACAAGGTTGAAGAGTCCTCATTTCCATGTGCAAAGTACATATAGCATCAATAATGTCCATCTACGGACCAGTGAGGCAGGCAGGATGTAGCACCGATAATGTCCATCTAGGGATCAGTGAGGCAGGCCACTTAACACGAGGAATATTTTAATGTGTTTAAAATACGAAATAGTATATTATGGGTTATATTAAAAAATATTTTTATGTGTTCGAAATAAGTTGTAAGATATTTATGTTAAAAAATTAACAATTTAAATAATAAATTTTTTTACAATTTATATAATAACAGATGATGTGACAGATATAATCAAAATTTTATGCTAAAGCAAATTTAAAATATTCCTATAATTTAGAATATCGCATGTAAAAGAAAAGCAAACAGATCCATTTAACGGTGATTTACGTAAGCACAGAGTAACCGTGCTCACATAGCTAAACGACGGACATAATGTCGAACGCGTAGACGCGCAAACGAAGCAAATGGCGGGAGAAGACGACGACGGGGACGCCGTTTCGTCAACCCCGGGTGGCTTCCGGCTACGCTGGGACGTGTTCCTGAGTTTCAGAGGAGAGGACACCCGCGCAACAATCACGAAGAGCTTGTACGAGGCCCTCAA
Source organism: Heteromeles arbutifolia (assembly GCA_024362995.1). Lineage (NCBI taxonomy): Eukaryota > Viridiplantae > Streptophyta > Magnoliopsida > Rosales > Rosaceae > Heteromeles > Heteromeles arbutifolia. The sequence goes on from JANCRC010000006.1 coordinate 32,664,373, forward strand.
AAGCCGCAGCGTCCGAGTCTTCTTAGACGACGACGGTTTGGACCGCGGGGACGACATCGCCCCGAGCCTGCTGGAAGCGATTGACGACTCGGCGGCCGCAATCGTCGTCTTGTCGCGGAGATACGCCGATTCGAGGTGGTGCTTGGAGGAGCTGGCTAAGATATGCGAGAGCAGCAGGAGGTGTCTGATTCTGCCTGTGTTCTACCATGTGGATCCCTCCGACGTCCGGCGACAGAGGGGTCCGTTTTCCGAACATTTTTCAGCTCACGAACTGCAGTATGGAAACGCCGTCGTCTCGAGGTGGAGGAGTGCCATGGCCAAAGTCGGTGGCAAAGCCGGTTACGTTTGCAACTCCTCCAGGTAGTAATGAAATCAGTAATAGTACTAAAATTGATTCATAACTAATTTCTGTTAAAATCCCACTCAATCAGTTAAAGATCTGTTAAAACCCTAGCTAGCTATCAGCAGCATGCAGAAATTGAGATGATTAGGAATTTGATTATTTAATGTTTAAGGTTTTTTGGACTCTTTTGGAAGTATGAATTAAATGAGTTAATCTTAGGAATTTGATTATTTAATGTTTAAGGTTTTTTGGAGTCTTTTGGAAGTATGAATTAAATGAGTTAATCTTACGGCCTAGTTAACTATTTGTTTATTCATATTCATATATATTAGGGTTTGAGTTTTGGCTGCAGCATGCATTTGGATTTGGGGATTTGTCAAATCTCAGTTTTATATAATATCTTCTTCTTCCCAATTAACTATCCTTTTCATTCAGGTTACAATTTAAAGTTTCACACTGCAATTAGGGCCGAAAAACTAAATCAAAATATCTAAGATTAAGATTATGGCGCAAAACCAAACGCAGTGGCGTTTTGGGAGTCATACAGCGGCCCTATTATGTGGGATAAGGTTTTGTTGTTGTTGTATGATTGAAGCAAAATGTTAATCAAATTAAGTTGGTCATAGTTTTTTTCAATTGATCACATGATTCCTCTCTTGGTTAGTTTGCTTCATGTCTTTGAAATCTTAATCCAAAAGATTAGAGGTGTAAAAGCTAAAGTTATCTTTTGTGCTCATCACCCCAAGAGGCAAACTAATGTAGTTGTGGTCATGTAATTTGACAGCAAGGAAGCAGAGGTGGTTCAGGGGTTGGTAAAAAAGGTTTTGAATGAAATAAGGAAAACCCCGGTAGGTCTTGCTTCCTACACAGTGGGACTTGATTCTCGAGTTGAAGATGTGATGAGGTTGTTGGATGTTCGATCCAATGGCGTTCGAGTGCTCGGAATTCATGGCATGGGTGGTGTTGGCAAGACGACTCTTGCCAAGGCCCTTTTTAACAGACTTGTTGCTTACTTTGAGCATCGCGGCTTCATCTCAAATGTTAGAGAAACTTCCGCAGGACACGAGGGGTTAGTATTGCTTCAAAACAGAATTATCGGTAGTCTTTCTACCCTAAAGATGCCGGTAAATGAACTTAACGCTGGTATTTCTGCAATAAAAGCAAGTGTGTACGAGAAGCGAGTTCTTATTGTTTTGGATGATGTTGATAATGTAGAGCAACTAAGTGCTATAGTTGGCAACAGAGACTGGTTTTATGAAGGAAGCAGAATCATTGTTACCACAAGAGATAGAAGTGTCTTGCCTGATCATCTTGTGAACAAGTTGTATGAGGTCAGGGAGTTGGATTCGTCTCAGGCGCTTGAACTGTTTAGTTACCATGCACTGCGAAAAGAAAAGCCCCCTGATGATTTCCTGGCCCTGTCCAAGCAAATTGTGTCTCTCACAGGTGGGCTACCGTTGGCTCTTGAAGTATTCGGCTCTTACCTATTATATCGGAGGAGAATAGAGGAATGGAGAGACGGTCTGCAGAAACTGAAACATATTCGTCCCTGCAATCTTCAGGATGTGTTAAAGATAAGTTATGATGCTCTAGACGAGCAAGAGAAGTGTATCTTCCTAGACTTTGCATGTTTATTTGTGAAAATGAATATGAAGAGAGAAGATGCAATTGACATACTGAAGGGTTGTGGTTTTGATGGTGAGATAGCAATTGCTGACCTCACCGCAAAATCTCTCATGAAGGTTTATGAAGACGGTATGCTGTGGATGCACGATCAAGTTAGAGACATGGGAAGACAAATCGTTATACATGAAAGCGTTGTAGATCCTGGCATGCGTAGTAGACTTTGGGATCGTAATGAAATCTTGAACGTCTTCAAGGATGATAAGGTACAGAATCCACTATGGTACTTTTATTGTTCACATATTTGTGTGACACAATTTCTAGATTAGATGATAATTGGCTTGATATTTCTTCACTCAGTTTCTTATATATTTTTCGATACCTTGACAACAGGGAACAAGATGTATACAAGGGATAGTCTTAGACTTTGAATCATCAATAAGGAGGGTGTGGGATCCAAGTGGTGACAGAGTTTCGTGGGACAACTTTCGAAAAAGCCCCAGTTTTAGCTCTGCAGTAACATACCTAAAGGAAAGGCACAAAGCATATCTTCAAAATCAAGCAGAGAAAAAGAGAAAGGTTGTAATTTGCTCCAAACCCCTTGGAGCAATGGTCAATCTTAGACTTCTCCAAATTAATTTTGTGAATTTGGAAGGGAAGTTGAAGTTTCTTCCAGCTGAGTTGAAGTGGTTACAATGGAAAGGTTGTCCTTTGAAATTTCTTCCTTCGGATTTTTCTCCTCGGCAACTTGCTGTCCTTGATCTTTCAAAGAGCAAACTTGTAAGTTTGTGGCGCGGGCGTAACAAGGTATGCTTCACTATTTGATCAATCATCTGCTTTATCGTTTTCTATCCTACTCTTTGGTATCTGCTTTACACTTTTATAATTTTCTAAGCTAGTTTTCTCTGTAATACAAAAAAGTGATTTTGATTGTATTCCAGGTGCCAGAGCAATTGATGTTCTTGATTCTACACGAATGCTCTTATCTAACTGCTATACCTGATTTATCTGGTAACCGGGCCTTGGAAAAGATTGTTCTTGAGCTATGTGTTAATCTCAATAAACTTCATGACTCGGTTGGGAATTTGAATACATTAGTCCACTTGAACCTGAGAGGTTGTTCGAACCTTATTGAACTTCCCAGTGATGTATCTGGCCTGAGAAAACTTGAGAACCTAATCCTCACCGGTTGCTCAAAATTGAAAAAATTGCCCAGCAACATGGATAGCATGGTATCATTGAAAGAACTTCTCCTTGACGAGACATTGATAGAAAGCCTTCCTGAATCTATCTTCAAGCTTACGAAACTCGAAAGGCTCAGCTTGAACCGATGCAAATTTTTGAAAGGGCTACCTGAGTTGATAGGAAAGTTGTGTTCTCTCAAAGAAATATCCCTTAATGATTCAGCTTTAGAAAAACTACCCGATTCATTTGGATCTTTGGCAAACCTTGAGAGACTAAGTTTGCTCTGGTGTAATTCGCTGACCACCATTCCAGATTCCATTGGAAACCTGAATTGGTTAAAGAAATTTCTTACTTACGGTAGTCCTATCACAGAACTGCCTGCGTCCATTGGTTCATTGTCAAACTTGAGGGAGTTATCCGTGGGGCGCGGCGAGTTTATGAGGGAATTGCCTGATTCAGTTGGAGGTTTAAATTCTCTAGCTGTGCTACAAATAGATGAGACATTAATCACAAATCTCCCACAGGAAATCGGTGCCTTGAAAACACTTGAGAAGCTTGAGATGAGGAAATGTGGATTTCTTAGATCATTACCGCAGTCAATCGGAAGCATGGGGGGACTAACTGCTATAGTCATAACCGATGCTACTATCACAGAGTTGCCAGAATCAGTAGGGATGTTGGAAAATCTTACCGTGTTGCGCTTGAACGGATGTAAACAGTTATGCAATCTTCCAGCTTCGATAGGACAACTCAAGTCCTTGCGCCGATTGCAGATGGTGGATACTGCGGTGACAGAACTACCTGAGAGCTTTGGAATGCTTTCTAGTTTGATGGTTTTAAAAATGAGAAAGAAGCTTCAAAAGAGGGAACACACAGAAGAGATCAATTTTATACTCCCAACTTCTTTCTCAAATTTATCCTTGCTATATGATCTGGATGCTCATGCTTGTAATATATCTGGCAAAGTTGCTGATGATTTTGAGAAGTTGTCATCACTCGAAACCTTGAACTTAAGCCACAATAGTTTTTGCAGCCTTCCAGCCAGTCTGACGGGACTGTCCGTTCTTAAGAAGCTTTTGTTGCGTCATTGTAAAAAGCTCAAGTCTCTGCCTCCACTTCCCTCGAGTTTGGATGAAGTGAATGTTGCAAACTGCACCTCATTAGAAAGTATCTCTGATATTTCAAACCTGCAAAACTTGGTGGAGCTGAACCTTACAAGTTGTGCTAAAGTTGTCGATATTCCGGGCCTTGAATGTTTGAATTCCTTGGTGAGGTTGTATGCGAGTGGTTGCAATTCTTGCTCATCAGTTGTTAAGAAAAGACTTGCTAAGGTCCTCTCTCTCTCTCTCTCTCTCTCACACACGCATGTGCGTATAGAAAGTATCACTCAGTCATAGTTTTGGAAATTTTTGTTGCAGAGCTACTTGAGGAAAATACGCAATGTTAGCATGCCAGGAAGCAAGATTCCAGACTGGTTTTCTCAAGGTGTGGTTACATTCTCCGAAAGAAAAAACTGCGTTCTCAAAAGCGTGGTCATAGGCGTTGTAGTCTCTCTCAACCAGCAAATAACAGATGAAATAAGAGAAGAACTCCCTGCAATAGTGGACATTCAAGCAAAGATCCTCGTAGTGGATCTTCCTACCTTCACTTCGGTATTGAACTTAATGGGAGTACCAAACACAAGTGAAGACCAATTTCACTTGTGCCGATACCCGACTGGGCATCGCTTGGTTTCTCAGTTAAAAGAAGGTTATAAGATACATGTAACGAGGAGAGATCCGCCATTGATGACAGGCGTCGAGCTGAAGAAGTGGGGGATTTGTTTTGTCTACGAAGGTGATGATGAGTATGAAGGAGATGAGGAGTCGTTAAATGAAAGCCAGCAATCCTTGTCAGAAAAACTGGCCAAGTTTTTCGACTCGTTTGAAGAAGGTGACTGAACCTGCACTCTTGAAAAAGAGAACCGCACCCCTGAATCTAGTTCTGGTGTTGAAGAAGGAGAACCGAGGAAGTGAACAAAGATCATCATAATATGATCGAGGGTACTTTAATTCTTGCTTCGTAGTGCTCTCTCGTCTTTCTGTCATTGTGTTGGTTGTGGTTGTGGCTATGCACTTAAACAGTCTGGTATCCTTCTGCTGTGTGAAACTTAAAACTTTTATTTAGATGTATGGGATCCATTAAGGGCCAGTTTGATATTGCAATGTTTTTATTTAAAAACAAAAGTTGTTTCTGTTGTGACGTGAGAATAAATAGTTGTAAAATAAAGTTTTTGAGTGTTTGGTAAACTATTTTTTTGTAATAGTGCTTTTAACAAAAAAACAAAAGTGTCTTCGGTCTGTAAATGTGTTAGATGACTAAAAAAGATATGATATTTAATGTAATATAATAATTGTCAAAGAGAATAATGTAATGGCAAATATTGTAATTTTGTAACATATGTGGGGGTATACTTGTCATTTGAAAATTTCATTAAACGGGCACGATCACTATGCTTTCAAAATTAAAAAATAAAACTTCTTTTAGAAGCACGGTAGAATACATTTTTTTCGTTTTACCAAACACATTTGATGTTCCATATGTGTTAATAAACTGCTTTCTTTAGAAAAGCACCACAATCCCAAACCAGGCTTAAGAGGACGCTTTGATTGATAAATCCCTTTGATTTGCTCTTTTTCCTGACTGAAATTTCACATTTTAAGTCGAACGACGGCGTTGTTGAGCCAATGTGATGCTTCTGTGTTGATAGCGTTTAGGGTTCATAAGCGAAAACCCTAGAACTTGATGCAGCGGATGTTGAAGATTATGAGGCGAAAAATGATTCGAGAAAACTAATATACAACCTCGATTGAGAAAACAGTGATCGAGAACGAAAAATGCTTGAAATTTAGTTTCCCATACACCGGAAAAGAAATGTTCTTCCTCTAAGTTGAATTACATCGGGTAAATGTACAACCGTGACAAGCCTGGACATACCACTACAGTTCCTCAACGCATAAAAAACAGACACTGGATATATCAAAGGAGCTAGAACTACGGATGATATGGCACAACTAATTACAAATCCTCCTACCCCTCAACGTCGAAATGATCATTTATACAAAAATCTTCTTAATCCGGTTTATTTCTTTTTCGGTGTCCTTTTCATGCTGGCTCTCCGAGCGACATCCCATGCTTTTTGAGGGGCATGGACAAGAAATTGACATGCTGGCTCTCCGAGCGACATCCCATGCTTTTTGAGGGGCATGGACTCCCAGCTGGGAAGCGAAAAATGATTCGTATCCAGGCGAGTCAAAAGCAAACCCAGTGTGTTTTGATCCCTCCCTGGGGAGTTGAGCTACGGCAAAGCTCCTTGCCTCAGCTGGTGTGAGCTGGTTTCCGATTTCCAGTAAATCTTCCCTGCTTCTACCTTCGGGCTCATGCCTGTGAACTTCCTGAATTATTTGATAATCGAATGGGAAGAACCATCTCTGGATCCTGTATCCAAAAAACATCGATTAATTCATCAAATAACAAAGGGAAAACCACCCCTCCCCCTATTGAGAAGCTGCAGATTGCAACAGAGATCTCATTTTCTTACCCTTGGTAAATGAAGTCGCCAAAAAGTGCAAAAACTGGGACTAGCAGAAGTGTCAGGTAGAAATGGATAGTACTCATCAGGACGTATATGACGTAATAAAGATTTTTCTGCAGTACAAATAAATCAGTTAATATCTCAAATATTTTGATAAAAATCTCAAAGAACAAACCAAATACGAAGATAAAAAGACCCACCTTCTGGTCTACGATACAATATACGAAGATAAATATAAACCACGCTGCAATGCTTCCTCCAACGCTAATATAATGCCACCTTGTGATTGAATTGCACATCATAATCAAACGAAAGTTGACTGTCACTACAACACAAGTAAAGGCCATTGTGCTGACATCCCAAAGTCCAAACATCTTTCCGGATGAATTTTGACCACGATCACTCGAGGAAGTGACAAAATAATAGAAGATTAAAGATTGGTAAACAGAGAAGAAGCCCCATACGGCCACAACCCTCCATTTGAAAAACGCATTTCTTATTCCCTCCTTGTATAGTTCAGGGTACTTCTTGGAGAGGGCTGCACTGACATCCTGATGATAAACAACAGAAGTTGACAAAAAAAAAGTTTATACGCCTCGTCCACGAAAAAACAACGGCCCAGACAATAATTTCTTCCAGGCGCAATTTAAGAAAATTGGTATTATTAAGTCTATGGACGGATACAATACCTTGTCAAAAAGCCCGACGATGATTACAGGCAAGGTTGTGAATATGACATTGTACAATGACTGAAACCAATCATCGTAGAATCTTTGACCAGAAAATCCAGTTTGGAAGGTGAACCAAAATTGAGTCAACGTGAATGTAAGTTGTGGAGCTACATGATGGAATTTCTTTTTCTCCTTTTGTTTTAGGGGATTATGATAGCTATTTGCACTCTGTTGAAGTTTTTTCTGTTTGCCATTTTTTTTTAGTACAACGATATATTTTATATTTAAAGAGAGGGATAGGTATTTTCAAATCTAGCCGTTGTATTTTTTTTATTCTCTAGCCGTTGCATTTTGAGTACAACGATATTGGTTAATTTAATTAAACTACCGTTGAGTTTGAATCAATTATTTCAAGTAAAGAGCTAGGCCCCTAAAAATGGGCTAAGGTCATCTCCAAAGAAAGGGGCTATGTTTAGCCCCGTTCAGATTATAGTCGTGCAAGAAATTAATTTTTAATGAACAATGTCAGACCATATTTATATCCAATCTCTAATCAGAAGGGGCTATTTTTTAGCCCCTCAATAATTTATTATTGTAAGTTTGTTTTTCAATTTTATTGGTTAATTGAATTAAACTACCATATTAAAATAAGGTTTCCGAACATATTTTGAGTGCCACTTGTCGCTAAATAAATAAACCCCGAGACATGTTTTGAGTGCCACTTAAAGATGTGGCCATTTGAAAATTATTAAAAAAATTAAAAGAAAGTTTATTGGAAGAGGTAAGAGAGAAGTGTGCATAAAAAGAGTGTTTGAGGTGGATAGAATGTGAAGAATTAAAATAAAATGAGGTAAGATAGTATGGAAGGGTGAAAATGATGTGAGAAATAGTGTAGAAATGTTTTAGGTATTATAGGACGAAAATTAGAATTTTTAATTTTGTCTTAATAAAAAAATTCAACTAGGCTCAACTGAAAAGGCTGGCTGGCTGGCTAAAGATGGCCATATGGTTGGATTTTTTGGCCCAGACCTCTATTGAAGATGAGTTTTGCGAAAAAATAGTTATCCTTTAGCCTATGATCTTATGGTTGGCTTAGTTGGAGATAGCCTAAATGAAGAACTACATTTGGGCAGCTTCTTTGGCCAAATAATGATCTGGTATGTTCTATATAATTATAACCCAATCATCGATTAGAGATGAATTTTTGAACCAATCTAACAATTATTTAGCTCCATTGGAGGTGGCCTAAGTCATCAACTCTCCATCCAATCTATTATCCACCAGTGATTTAGCTCATGGTCAGCAAGTCTTCCTTCATTGGTAAGGGGTAACGTGGACAAGGTTGAAGAGTCCTCATTTCCATGTGCAAAGTACATATAGCATCAATAATGTCCATCTACGGACCAGTGAGGTAGGCAGGATGTAGCATCAATAATGTCCATTTAGGGATCAGTGAGGCAGGCCCCTTCACACGAGGAATATTTTAATGTGTTCGAAATACGAAATAGTATATCATGGGTTATACTAAAGAATATTTTTATGTGTTCGAAATACGAAATAGTTTATCATAAGTTATTATATAAGTAGTAAGATATTTATGTTAAAAAATTAACAATTTAAAGAATAAAATTTTCTACAATTTATATAATAACAGATGATGTGACAGATACAATGAAAAATTTATGCTTCAACGCAAGTTTGAAATATTCCTGCAATTTAGAATATCGCATGTAAAAAAAAAGCAAACAGATCCATTTAACGATGATTTACGTAAGTGCAGAGTAACTGTGCTCACATAGCTAAACGAACGAACATAATGTCGAACGCTTAGACGCGCAAACGAAGAAAATGGCGGGAGAAGACGACGACGTTTCGTTAAACCCGGGTGGCTTCCGGCTACGCTGGGACGTGTTCCTGAGTTTCAGAGGAGAGGACACCTGCGCAACAATCACGAAGCGCTTGTACGACGGTTTGGACCGTGGGGACGACATCGCCCTGAGCCTGCTGGAAGCGATCGACGACTCGGCGACCGCAATCATTGTCTTGTCGTGGAGATACGCCGATTCGAGGTGGTGCTTGGAGGAGCTGGCCAAGATATGCGAGAGCAGCATGAGGTGTCTGATTCTGCTTGTGTTTTACCATGTAGATCCCTTCGACGTCCGACGACAGAGGGGCCCGTTTTCCGAACATTTTTCAGCTCACGAACTATAGTATGGAACCGCCGTCGTCTCGAGGTGGAGGAGCGCCATGACCAAAGTTGGTGGCAAAGCCAGTTAGGCCATCTCTAAGGCCATCTCCAACCGAAGGGTCCAGAGGGCCAGAGGGCCGAAAATAGCCCGAAAATCGTCTCCAACCGAGGGCTAGGCCAGAGGGCTTTGGAATCTGGGAGGGCCTCACGGAATCGGAGAGGGCTAGAGGGTTGGAGGGCTGGCTGCATGCAGCCAGCCTGGGGCTGGCCTTTTTTTTTTTTTTAATGTTTTGTTATTTCTGTCGGTTATAACCGACAGAAATAATATTAGTGTCGGTTATAACCGACACTAATAGCAATTTGAAAACTAGCCGTTAGACTATAAATTGCTATTAGTGTCGGTTATAACCGACACTAATAGGGATTTATATATAACGGCTTGTTTCCAAATTTTTTATGAATTTAAACCTTTTTTTTTTCTTTTTTTTTCCTATAATTTCTATTTTACAAAATTTGCTTCAAATTTTTTTTGAGTTCTTTTTTTTTTCTATAACTTCTATTTTAAAAAATTTGTTTCATATATTTTTTTAAAATTCCATTTTGTTCCTATAACTTCTATTTCACAAAATTTGTTTCATTTTTTTTTCAATTCTATTTTTTTCTATAACTTCCTAAGCCATTATACAACATTAAATTAAATTAAGTAACATGAAGCAACATTAAACAATATGAAACAACATTAACCAACATAAAAATTATACAACATTAACTTAAAATTGTAGTTTTTAAATAATAAATTATACAACATTAACTTCAATTTTTTTTTTTTTTTTATGAATTTAAACCTTTTTTTTTCTATAACTTCCTATAACTTTTTTTCTATAACTTCTTATTTTTTTTCTATAACTTTCTATAACCTACAAAATTTGTTTCAAATTTTTTTAAATTCTATTTTTTTCCTATAACTTATATTTTGCAAAATTTGGTTCAAATTTTTTTCGTATAACTTCTATTTTACAACTTAGCCATTGGATTTGAATTTAAGTTATAGTTTTTAAATAATAAATTATGTTTGGCCCTATGACCCTTTGGCCCTCGGTTGGAGACCGTTTTTTGTGATAGGGCTATAACGAGCCATCTGGCCCTCTAGCCCTCGGTTGGAGACGGAGGCAAATATGGCGATGTACTGTTCATTAAAATATTAATATCTTGGAGAATCTTGGAGGGCCAGAGGGCTAAAACGAGCCCTCTGGCCAGCCATCGGTTGGAGATGGCCTAACCGAGGGCTGGCCAGAGGGCTTGTTTTAGCCCTCTGGCCCTCCAAGATTCTCCAAGATATTAATATTTTAATGAACAGTACAAGGCCATATTTGCCTCCATCTCCAACCGAGGGCCAAAGGGTCAGAGGGCTCGTTTTAGCCCTGTCACAAAAAACCGTCTCCAACCGAGGGCCAAAGGGCTATAGGGCCAAACATAATTTATTATTTAAAAACTACAACCTAAATTCAAATCCAACGGCTAAGTTGTAAAATAGAAGTTATACGAAAAAAAATTTGAACCAAATTTTGTAAAATATAAGTTATAGGAAAAAAAATAGAATTTAAAAAAATTTGAAACAAATTTTGTAGGTTATAGAAAGTTATAGAAAAAAATAAGAAGTTATAGAAAAAAAGTTACAGGAAGTTATAGAAAAAAAAAAGGTTTAAATTCATAAAAAAAAAAAATTTTGAAGTTAATGTTGTATAATTTATTATTTAAAAACTACAATTTTAAGTTAATGTTGTATAATTTTTATGTTGGTTAATGTTATTTAATGTTGTTTCATATTGTTTAATGTTGTTTCATGTTACTTAATTTAATTTAATGTTGTATAATGGCTTAGGAAGTTATAGAAAAAAATAGAATTGAAAAAAAAATGAAACAAATTTTGTGAAATAGAAGTTATAGGAAAAAAATGGAATTTAAAAAAACATATGAAACAAATTTTTTAAATTAGAAGTTATAGAAAAAAAAAAGAATTTTAAAAAAATTTGAAGCAAATTTTGTAAAATAGAAATTATAGGAAGTTATAGGAAAAAAAAAAGGTTTAAATTCATAAAAAATTTGGAAACTAGTCGTTATATATAAATCACTATTAGTGTCGGTTATAACCGACATAAATAGTAATTTGAAAACTAGCCGTTAGACTATAAATTGCTATTAGTGTCGGTTATAACCGACACTAATATTATTTCTGTCGGTTATAACCGACAGAAATAACAAAACATTAAAAAAAAAATGGCTAGCCCCGGGCTGGCTGGCTGGCTGCATGCAGCCAGCCCTCTAGCCCTCTAGCCCTCACCGATTCCGTAGGGCCCTCCCAGATTCCAGAGCCCTCTGGCCTAGCACTCGGTTGGAGATGGTTTTCGGGCTATTTTCGGCCCTCTGGACCCTTCGGTTAGAGATGGCTTTACATTTGCAACTCCTCCAGGTAGTAATTAAATCAGTAATAGTACTAAAATTGATTCATAACTAATTTCTGTTAAAATCCCACTCAATCAGATATCCGACATATACCAAAATAATCTGATGAGTGATATAGAAAGAACTTGTCGAGTGTTATCCACACAACATATCGAGTTATACCTAACATGCATTACATTAAACATTTAATAAGCACAAAATCGACCTCTACCAAACATTCAGAATGTTCTCAAAATATCTTTATATTGTTGTAAAATCGGCGGTATGTGTGCAGTGGAATAAACAAAACAAGACAAAATTTACGAGGTTCCTCTACAGTCAGTGTGACTGGAGTAAGTTATCGGGGCAGCAGTGGTGCTTTCATTTATAATATGAAATAATAGGAGTATAAAGATAACTCTATCTATTATCTCATCTTTTTCCTCTCTTTTCTCTCTTCCTTTTGTTTCTCTTCTCGGCTGAGAGTTGTGTGTCAGCTCTCCTTATTCTCATTTATTTTTATAAGCAAAAGATTACTGTAGCAATAATATTCACTTTACAAAATAGTAACTCATCCGTTTTTCTTCATATGAATAGTAATCCATCTGATTTTTCTTTAAATTCATGTGGGCCATCCACATATTATATTACAACATATATGTATATTTTCCTTACTCAGATAGTCTGGGACCACTTGACCCCTATTTCCATCTGCTCCTGACTCCTCCATGTGCATGAATAGTAACTCATCCATTTTTCTTCACATCCATTTTTCTTCATATAAATTGTAATTCATATGATTTTTCTTTAAATGAATAGTAACAAACTATTCATATGGGGTATTATATAATGTTGTATATTTTCCTTACTCAGGTAGTCTGGGACCACTTTGCCCCTATTTCCATCCGCCCTGACCCCTCCATTTAAAGGACCAAGTTGACAAGTTTGCATAATTTAGGGCTTACAAGTTTGCATAATTTAGGGCTTGTCCCCCCCCCGCCCCCCCGCCCCCCAAAAAAAAGGTTTACATTATGTTTGGATGAAGAAATTTAAGATTACTAAGGAATTTTAAAATGACGGAAACTGAATTGATGGGATTTTATTTTCTAGAATTTGTGAATTTTGTTGTTTGGTTAGCCTAAAAGAACAATGAAATTGAACACGGAATTTGTTATTTTAAGTTCTCAATCATAGAAATTGGGAAATGACACCTACTTACATGGAATTTAAACTTGAGAATTGAAGGTCCCAAATTCCAAGTTTTTTTTCACGCAGAAATTCTAAATTTCTATGTTTATGAATCCAAACAAGAGAATTGGTGCATGTCAATTTACAAATTCTGACTTTTATCCAAATTCCAAGTTTATTTCTCTCATCCAAATATAGTATTATAGATCCTAAGCAATGAAAGATTTTTAGCGTGTTCAGAATATAGAGTAATATATAAATAATGAGATATTTATATTAAAAAATTACAACTTAAATTAAATTTTTCCTCATTTATATAATAAAACATGATGTCCCACCCTTCCGTCGGAATGATAAAAAAATTGAAATAAGGACGTTCACCTCTAAGGCATCATCTCTACATTTTTTTTTGGAGGGAATCTGTGCTCACATGCTAAACGAACGGACATAATGTCGTACGCGTAGACGCGCAAACGAAGCAAATGGCGGGAGAAGACGACGACGGTGACGCCGTTTTGTCAACCCCGGGTGGCTTCCGGCTACGCTGGGACGTGTTCCTGAGTTTCAGAGGAGAAGACACCCGCGCAACAATCACGAAGAGCTTGTACGAGGCCCTCAAAAGCCGCGGCGTCCGAGTCTTCTTAGACGACGACGGTTTGGACCGCGGGGACGACATCGCCCCGAGCCTGCTGGAAGCGATCGACGACTCGGCGGCCGCAATCGTCGTCTTGTCGCGGAGATACGCCGATTCGAGGTGGTGCTTGGAGGAGCTGGCTAAGATATGCGAGAGCAGCAGGAGGTGTCTGATTCTGCCTGTGTTCTACCATGTGGATCCCTCCGACGTCCGACGACAGAGGGGCCCGTTTTCCGAACATTTTTCAGCTCACGAACTGCAGTATGGAAACGCCGTCGCCTCGAGGTGGAGGAGCGCCATGGCCAAAGTCGGTGGCAAAGCCGGTTACGTTTGCAACTCCTCCAGGTAGTAATTAAATCAGTAATAGTACTAAAATTGATTCATAACTAATTTCTTTTAAAATCCCACTCAATCAGTTAAAGATCTGTTAAAACCCTAGCTAGCTATCAGCAGCATGCAGAAATTGAGATGATTAGGAATTTGATTATTTAATGTTTAAGGTTTTTTGGAGTCTTTTGGAAGTATGAATTAAATGAGTTAATCTTACGGCCTAGTTGACTATTTGTTTATTCATATTCATATATAATACGGTTTGAGTTTTGGCTGCAGCATGCATTTGGATTTGGGGATTTGTCAAATCTCAGTTTTATATACTATCTTCTTCTTCCCAATTAACTATCCTTTTCATTCAGGTTACAATTTAAAGTTTCACACTGCAATTAGGGCCGAAAAACTAAGTCAAAATGTCTAAGATTAAGATTATGGCGCAAAACTGAGCGCAGTGGCGTTCTGGGAGTCATACAGCGGCCCTATTCCGTGGGATAAGGCTTTGTTGTTGTTGTATGATTGAAGCAAAATGTTAGTCAAATTAAGTTGGTCATAGTTTTTTTCAATTGATCACATGATTCCTCTCTTGGTTAGTTTGCTTCATGTCTTTGAAATCTTAATCCAAAAGATTAGAGGTGTAAAAGCTAAAGTTATCTTTTGTGCTCATCACCCCAAGAGGCAAACTAATGTAGTTGTGGTCATGTAATTTGACAGCAAGGAAGCAGAGGTGGTTCAGGGGTTGGTAAAAAAGGTTTTGAATGAAATAAGGAAAACCCCGGTAGGTCTTGCTTCCTACACAGTGGGACTTGATTCTCGAGTTGAAGATGTGATGAGGTTGTTGGATGTTCGATCCAATGGCGTTCGAGTGCTCGGAATTCATGGCATGGGTGGTGTTGGCAAGACGACTCTTGCCAAGGCCCTTTTTAACAGACTTGTTGCTTACTTTGAGCATCGCGGCTTCATCTCAAATGTTAGAGAAACTTCCGCAGGACACGAGGGGTTAGTATTGCTTCAAAACAGAATTATCGGTAGTCTTTCTACTCCAAAGATGCCGGTAAATGAACTTAACGCTGGTATTTCTGCAATAAAAGCGACTGTGTACGAGAAGCGAGTTCTTATTGTTTTGGATGATGTTGATAATGTAGAGCAACTAAGTGCTTTAGTTGGCAACAGAGACTGGTTTTATGAAGGAAGCAGAATCATTGTTACCACAAGAGATAGAAGTGTCTTGCCTGATCATCTTGTGAACAAGTTGTATGAGGTCAGGGAGTTGGATTCGTCTCAGGCGCTTGAACTGTTTAGTTACCATGCACTGCGAAAAGAAAAGCCCCCTGATGATTTCCTGGCCCTGTCCGAGCAAATTGTGTCTCTCACAGGTGGGCTACCGTTGGCTCTTGAAGTATTCGGCTCTTACCTATTATATCGGAGGAGAATAGAGGAATGGAGAGACGGTCTGCAGAAACTGAAATATATTCGTCCCTGCAATCTTCAGGATGTGTTAAAGATAAGTTATGATGCTCTAGACGAGCAAGAGAAGTGTATCTTCCTAGACTTTGCATGTTTATTTGTGAAAATGAATATGAAGAGAGAAGATGCAATTGACATACTGAAGGGTTGTGGTTTTGATGGTGAGATAGCAATTGCTGACCTCACCGCAAAATCTCTCATGAAGGTTTATGAAGACGGTATGCTGTGGATACACGATCAAGTTAGAGACATGGGAAGACAAATCGTTATACATGAAAGCGTTGTAGATCCTGGCATGCGTAGTAGACTTTGGGATCGTAATGAAATCTTGAATGTCTTCAAGGATGATAAGGTACAGAATCCACTATGGTACTTTTATTGTTCACATATTCGTGTGACACAATTTCTAGATTAGATGATAATTGGCTTGATATTTCTTCACTCAGTTTCTTATATATTTTTCGATACCTTGACAACAGGGAACAAGATGTATACAAGGGATAGTCTTAGACTTCGAATCATCAATAAGGAGGGTGTGGGATCCAAGTGGTGACAGAGTTTCGTGGGACAACTTTCGAAAAAGCCCCAGTTTTAGCTCTGCAGTAACATACCTAAAGGAAAGGCACAAAGCATATCTTCAAAATCAAGCAGAGAAAAAGAGAAAGGTTGTAATTTGCTCCAAACCCCTTGGAGCAATGGTCAATCTTAGACTTCTCCAAATTAATTTTGTGAATTTGGAAGGGAAGTTGAAGTTTCTTCCAGCTGAGTTGAAGTGGTTACAATGGAAAGGTTGTCCTTTGAAATTTCTTCCTTCGGATTTTTCTCCTCGGCAACTTGCTGTCCTTGATCTTTCAAAGAGCAAACTTGTAAGTTTGTGGCGCGGGCGTAACAAGGTATGCTTCACTATTTGATCAATCATCTGCTTTATCGTTTTCTATCCTACTCTTTGGTATCTGCTTTACACTTTTATAATTTTCTAAGCTAGTTTTCTCTGTAATACAAAAAAGTGATTTTGATTGTATTCCAGGTGCCAGAGCAATTGATGTTCTTGATTCTACACGAATGCTCTTATCTAACTGCTATACCTGATTTATCTGGTAACCGGGCCTTGGAAAAGATTGTTCTTGAGCTATGTGTTAATCTCAATAAACTTCATGACTCGGTTGGGAATTTGAATACATTAGTCCACTTGAACCTGAGAGGTTGTTCGAACCTTATTGAACTTCCCAGTGATGTATCTGGCCTGAGAAAACTTGAGAACCTAATCCTCACCGGTTGCTCAAAATTGAAAAAATTGCCCAGCAACATGGATAGCATGGTATCATTGAAAGAACTTCTCCTTGACGAGACATTGATAGAAAGCCTTCCTGAATCTATCTTCAAGCTTACGAAACTCGAAAGGCTCAGCTTGAACCGATGCAAATTTTTGAAAGGGCTACCTGAGTTGATAGGAAAGTTGTGTTCTCTCAAAGAAATATCCCTTAATGATTCAGCTTTAGAAAAACTACCCGATTCATTTGGATCTTTGGCAAACCTTGAGAGACTAAGTTTGCTCTGGTGTAATTCGCTGACCACCATTCCAGATTCCATTGGAAACCTGAATTCGTTAGTGGAATTTCTTACTTATGGTAGTCCTATCAAAGAACTGCCTGCGTCCATTGGTTCATTGTCAAACTTGAGGGAGTTATCCGTGGGGCACCGCGAGTTTATGAGAGAATTGCCTGATTCAGTTGGAGGTTTAAATTCTCTAGTTGTGCTACAAATAAATGAGACATTAATCACAAATCTCCCACATGAAATTGGTGCCTTGAAAACACTTGAGAAGCTTGAGATGAGGAAATGTGGATTTCTTAGATCATTACCGCAGTCATTCGGAAGCATGAGAGGACTAACTGCTATAGTCATAACTGATGCTACCATCACAGAGTTGCCAGAATCAGTAGGGATGTTGGAAAATCTTACCGTGTTGCGCATGAACGGATGTAAACAGTTACTCGAGCTTCCAGCTTCAATAGGACAACTCAAGTCCTTGCACAGATTGCATATGGTGGACACTGCGGTGACAGAACTACCTGAGAGCTTTGGAATGCTTTCTAGTTTGATGGTTTTAAATATGGGAAAGACGCTTCAAAAGAGGGAACACACAGAAGAGATCAATTTTATACTCCCAACCTCTTTCTCAAATTTATCCTTGCTATATGATCTGGATGCTCGTGCTTGTAATATATCTGGCAAAATTGTTGATGATTTCGAGAGGTTGTCATCACTCGAAACCTTGAACTTAAGCCGCAATAGTTTTTGCAGCCTTCCAGCCAGTCTCAGGGGACTGTCCGTTCTTAAGAAGCTTTTGTTGTCTCATTGTAAAAAGCTCAAGTCTCTGCCTCCGCTTCCCTCGAGTTTGGATGAAGTGAATATTGCAAACTGCAGCTCATTAGAAAGTATCTCTGATATTTCAAACCTGCAAAACTTGGTGGAGCTGAACCTTACAAGTTGTGATAAAGTTGTCGATATTCCAGGCCTTGAATGCTTGAATTCCTTGGTGAGGTTGTATGCGAGTGGTTGCAATGCTTGCTCATCAGTTGTTAAGAAAAGACTTGCTAAGGTCCTCTCTCTCTCTCTCTCACACACACACACATATGCATGCACGCGTATAGAAATTGTAACTCAGTCATAGGTTTGGAAATTTTTGTTGCAGAGCTACTTGAGGAAAATACACAATCTTAGCATGCCAGGAAGCAAGATACCAGACTGGTTTTCTCAAGGTGTGGTTACATTCTCCCAGAGAAAAAACTGCGTTCTCAAAAGCGTGATCATAGGCGTTGTAGTCTCTCTGAACCAGCAAATACCAGATGAAACAAGAGAAGAACACCCTGCAATAGGGGACATTCAAGCAAAGATCCTCGTAGTGGATTTTCCTACCTTCACTTCAGCATTGAACTTACAGGGAGTACCAAACACAAATGAAGACCAATTTCACTTGTGCCGATACCCGACTGGGCATCCCTTGGTTTCTCAGTTAAAAGAAGGTTATAAGATACATGTAACGAGGAGAGATCCGCCATGGATGACAGGCGTCGAGCTGAAGAAGTGGGGGATTCGTTTTGTCTACGAAGGTGATGATGAGTATGAAGGAGAGGAGGAGTCATTAAATGAAAGCCAGCAATCCTTGTCAGAAAAACTGGCCAAGTTTTTCGACTCGTTTGAAGAAGGTGACTGAACCTGCACTCTTGAAAAAGGGAACTGCCCTCCTGAATCTAGTTCTGGTGTTGAAGAAGGAGAACGGAGGAAGTGAACCAAGATTATCATAATATGATCGAGGGTACTTTATTTCTTGCTTCGTAGTGCTCTCTCGTCTTTCTGTCATCTAGTTGGTTGTGGTTGTGGTTGTGGCTGTGGCTGTCAACTTAAAACAGTCTGGTATCCTTCTGCACTCGAGGTCCTGTATTCGATTCCTTCCTCCTTTATCGCTTTTTTCAAAAAGTCTGGTATCCTTTTCTGTGTGAAACTTAAAACTTTTATTTAGATGTATGGGATCCATTAAGGGCTAGTTTGGTATTGTCATGTTTTAAAAAAAAAAACGAAAACCGTTTCTGTTGTGCTATGAGAATAAATAGTTGTAAAATAAAGTTTTTGAGTGTTTGGTAAACTTTTTTTTTGTAATAATGCTTTTAACAAAAACAAAAAAAAAAAACGAAAGTGTCTTTGAGTCTGTGATGACTAAAAAAGATATGATATTTAATATGATATAATAATTGTCAAAGAGAATAATGTAAACGATATGTAGAACATATTTTTTTCGTTTTGCCAAACACATTTGATATTCCAGATTTGTTAATAAACTGCTTTCTTTAGAAAAGCACCACAATCACAAACGAAGACACTTTGATTGATAAATCCCCTTGATCTGCTCATTTTCCTGATTAAAATTTCATATTTTAAGTCAAACGACGGCGTTGTCGAACCAATGTGATGCATCGTGTTGATAGTGTTTAGGGTTCGTAAGCAAAAACCCTAAAACTTGATGCAGCGGATGTTGCAGATTATGAGGCGAACAATGATTCGAGAAAACTAATATACAACCTCGATTGAGAAAACAGTGATCGAGAACGAAAAATGGTTGAAATTTAGTTTGTCTTACACCGGAAAAGAAATGTTCTCTAAGTTGAATTACGTCATGTAATGTACAACCGTGACAAGCCTGGACATACCACTACAGTTCCTCAACACGTAAAACAGATACTGGATATATCAAAAGAGCTAGAACTACGGATGATATGGCACAACTAATTACAATCATTTATACAAAAATCTTCTTAATCCAGTTTATTTCTTTTTCGGGGTCCTTTTCATGCTGGCTCTCCGAGCGACATCCCATGCTTTTTGAGGGGCATGGACTCCCAGCTGGGAAGCGAAAAATGATTCGTATCCAGGCGAGTCAAAACCAAACCCAGTGTGTTTTGATCCCTCCCTGGGGAGTTGAGCTACGGCAAAGCTCCTTGCCTCAGCTGGTGTGAGCTGGTTTCCGATTTCCAGTAAATCTTCCCTGCTTCTACCTTCGGGCTCATGCCTGTGAACTTCCTGAATTATTTGATAATCGAATGGGAAGAATCATCTCTGGATCCTGTATCCAAAAAACATCGATTAATTCATCAAATAACAAAGGGAAAACCACCCCTCCCCCTATTGAGAAGCTGCAGATTGCAACTCCTCCAGGTAGTAATTAAATCAGTAATAGTACTAAAATTGATTCATAACTAATTTCTGTTAAAATCCCACTCAATCAGTTAAAGATCTGTTAAAACCCTAGCTAGTTATCAGCAGCAAGCAGAAATTGAGATGATTAGGAATTTGATTATTTAATGTTTAAGGTTTTTTGGAGTCTTTTGGAAGTATGAATTAAATGAGTTAATCTTACGGCCTAGTTGACTATTTGTTTATTCATATTCATATATAATACGGTTTGAGTTTTGGCTGCAGCATGCATTTGGATTTGGGGATTTGTCAAATCTCAGTTTTATATAATATCTTCTTCTTCCCAAGTAACTATCCTTTTCATTCAGGTTACAATTTAAAGTTTCACACTGCAATTAGGGCCGAAAAACTAAATCAAAATATCTAAGATTAAGATTATGGCGCAAAACCAAACGCAGTGGCGTTCTGGGAGTCATACAGCGGCCCTATTATGTGGGATAAGGTTTTGTTGTTGTTGTATGATTGAAGCAAAATGTTAATCAAATTAAGTTGGTCATAGTTTTTTTCAATTGATCACATGATTCCTCTCTTGGTTAGTTTGCTTCATGTCTTTGAAATCTTAATCCAAAAGATTAGAGGTGTAAAAGCTAAAGTTATCTTTTGTGCTCATCACCCCAAGAGGCAAACTAATGTAGTTGTGGTCATGTAATTTGACAGCAAGGAAGCAGAGGTGGTTCAGGGGTTGGTAAAAAAGGTTTTGAATGAAATAAGGAAAACCCCGGTAGGTCTTGCTTCCTACACAGTGGGACTTGATTCTCGAGTTGAAGATGTGATGAGGTTGTTGGATGTTCGATCCAATGGCGTTCGAGTGCTCGGAATTCATGGCATGGGTGGTGTTGGCAAGACGACTCTTGCCAAGGCCCTTTTTAACAGACTTGTTGCTTACTTTGAGCATCGCGGCTTCATCTCAAATGTTAGAGAAACTTCCGCAGGACACGAGGGGTTAGTATTGCTTCAAAACAGAATTATCGGTAGTCTTTCTACTCCAAAGATGCCGGTAAATGAACTTAACGCTGGTATTTCTGCAATAAAAGCGACTGTGTACGAGAAGCGAGTTGTTATTGTTTTGGATGATGTTGATAATGTAGAGCAACTAAGTGCTTTAGTTGGCAACAGAGACTGGTTTTATGAAGGAAGCAGAATCATTGTTACCACAAGAGATAGAAGTGTCTTGCCTGATCATCTTGTGAACAAGTTGTATGAGGTCAGGGAGTTGGATTCGTCTCAGGCGCTTGAACTGTTTAGTTACCATGCACTGCGAAAAGAAAAGCCCCCTGATGATTTCCTGGCCCTGTCCGAGCAAATTGTGTCTCTCACAGGTGGGCTACCGTTGGCTCTTGAAGTATTCGGCTCTTACCTATTATATCGGAGGAGAATAGAGGAATGGAGAGACGGTCTGCAGAAACTGAAATATATTCGTCCCTGCAATCTTCAGGATGTGTTAAAGATAAGTTATGATGCTCTAGACGAGCAAGAGAAGTGTATCTTCCTAGACTTTGCATGTTTATTTGTGAAAATGAATATGAAGAGAGACGATGCAATTGACATACTGAAGGGTTGTGGTTTTGATGGTGAGATAGCAATTGCTGACCTCACCGCAAAATCTCTCATGAAGGTTTATGAAGACGGTATGCTGTGGATGCACGATCAAGTTAGAGACATGGGAAGACAAATCGTTATACATGAAAGCGTTGTAGATCCTGGCAGGCGTAGTAGACTTTGGGATCGTAATGAAATCTTGAATGTCTTCAAGGATGATAAGGTACAGAATCCACTATGGTACTTTTATTGTTCACATATTCGTGTGACACAATTTCTAGATTTGAGAGATGACAAGGTCAAAGGGAATAAAAAATTATGATACGATAATAACATAAAGGGAAATTTTGAAATAGGTCTAATTTTATAGCCCACCTTTTGAAATAGGTCCAATTTTTAGTGACTTTTGACTTTTGAAATAGGTCAAATTTTTAGTGATTTTGGACTCATATCAAAATACCCCTAAAGTAAAAGATAAAGAGTAATAGTTGTATAGTAAATAGATATTTTAAATGCTGAATTATACGTTGAATGTTGGATTATGATTTCTTGTTAAACGTTGAATTATATGTTTAAGATAAAGTTTATAAATATTTTTCTTTTAAAAATAAAGTATATTTAGTAATTCACCTTTATTTGTTAAAAAAATTAAATTAATAGCATATCTAGTATTATACCTTTTTTTGTCATTTCAAACGGTCACAGCTGGTTTACATAAAAGTTTACCAAACACTATCACACTGCTTTTTTTTTCCAAAAGCATTTTTACAAAAAAGTTTACCAAACACTATGTTGCTTTATTTCACAGCTACTTATTCTTACAATACAACAGAATCAGTTTTTTTTCAAAGCACAGCAATACCAAACCAGTCCTAAATATAATGCGGTGTAAACAAATCTTATTCGACCCGAACCGTAAACAAATCCTATCCGACCCGAACTCTTCAACCGCGCCTACGCGCAACCAAAGAGCGCCAAATTAACGGAAAAAACCGCAAAAGCACGAGAGCCACGAAGCATGTTCAGTCACAGCAGAGCAAGCGCGAGTGGGCTCATAAACGGGGCTAAGGACCCTCTTCCCTTTTCGCCTAGCTAACGAACGCCTCGCATCCCATTCTCACCGCCCCTACGCCACCATGAACCGGGACGACGACGACCCAATCGAAGCTATATTCCGGCAGAAGCGGTTGCTCCGGTCCAGAATCCGCAAAGAGCTCAAGAATATGGACCCGGTTCGGAGGTCCGAAGAAGGTAGTTCTGTTCAAGTTCGAGCTTCCTCAAATTGCCCTCTAAGTGTTTGTGTTTTTGTCTGACTGAAACTGTTGAACCCTCAGATGCTGCAATTCAGAGCATTGTTTTAAATGCTCCCTGGTTCCAATCTAGTAAGAGCATATGCGCTTACATAAGCTCTCCTGCTTTAAGAGAAGTCGATACGTCAAGAATTGTTTCAGAAATTCTATCCAAACCTGCCAATGGTGCGTGTATGATATAGCATTTCTGTGTGTTCATAATTCGTGTGCTTTTTGTTGTTGTGCTTAAACTTTTGGAGATCCTTACTGTTGGTTTCAACTCAAGAGGGTGATGTGCAGAAGAGGAAAAAGCTTTTTGTTCCACGCGTGGAGGATAGGAATAGCAACATGAGGATGCTTAGGATTTCCAGTGTTGATCTGATCGTGAATTCGATGGACATTTTGGAGCCAGCTCTTTTGGATTCTGATGGGAAACAACACGAAGATGGTACCCTTTTTGTAAACTATAATTTGCATGAGTAAATGTTCGCGATCTGTTTATACATTCATTTGTGCTAAAATTTGTTTTCAATATTTTCCTATTAGAAGTAGTTTCTTTTCGGTTGTTGGTAATGGCGGTTAATTATTTGAAGGACCTGAAGGACCTATTTGTTGCAGTTTTGGAGGCAAGCGATCCAGTTGACTTGTTCATCCTACCCGGTGTGTATTTTTTCTTAACCTTGCTTGTAATTACTTACCTACCTCAGAAAACTCCGATTGTGGGAGACATAAAAGTATAATTTCATGTTATCTCACTTCAGTTTTTATTCTAGGGCTTGCATTTGACAGATGTGGAAGGCGTTTAGGCCGTAGTGGAGGGTAGGTTGATGCATCTTTGCTTGAGATTTTCACATTATCTTCATTTCTAACCACGATAGAGTTTGTGTGATTTGTTCATTTATGATGCATGATCACTGGACTCTAATAAGGCTGTTAAGTGTTTTATAATTTGAATTGTCGAACATGGAAGCTACCTGAAATCTAGACCCATAGGAATGCATCTCATTCATTAATTTCTTTTCTAAGATACTGGTAACATGCCTGAAATCAACAAAAACAGTAACGTGATGGCCTGACAGTTACACTATAAGTACTTTTTTCGTAATTAACATGTCAATGATATCTATTGTCGCCAAAAACTAGGAGGACAACTAATAACTTTGCGGGAGTGGAAGTCAATGGATTCGGTCGTAGTTAGACATAATAAATAGAGACTTATAGCGGTTCACCTATAATTTGACTACATTCACTATGGTTGTATTTGTATTGAGTATCTGAGGAGCTATGACATTTATATGGAGGGAGAGAGGCTTGAGAGCTCTCTTTGGGAGCTTGGACACTTCTCTGCCTTTCTTGTGACTGCCATCCCTCCTAGTGACGGATTGAAGATTTGAACTTTGGAGGTCCTAGTGTTAAATACAGGTTTTTTAGATAAGAACAGAGCGCGAAGCGTACAAAAAACAAATCAGTTTATTCTCCTGTTGGGCTTATTGTGCATATGTCTACAGATATCTGACATATACCAAAGTAATTTGATGAGTGATATAAAAAGAACTTGTAAAATGGTATCCACGCAACATATCGAGTTATGCCTAGCATGTATTACATTAAACATATAATAAGCACAAATTAGACCTATACCAAACATTTAGAATGTTCTCAAAATATCTTTATATTATTGTAAAATTAGCGGTATGTGTGCAGTACAATAAATGAAACAAGACACAAAATTTACGAGGTTCCTCTACCGTCAGTGTGACTGGAGTATGTGCTCGGAGCAGCAGTGGTGCTTTCATTTATAATATGAAATAATAGAAGTACAAAGATAACTCTCTCTATTATCTCATCTTCTTCCTCTCTTTTCTCTCTTCCTTCTGTTTCTCCTCTCGGTCGAGAGTTGTGTGTCAGCTCTCCTTCTTCTCATTCATTTTTATAAGCAAAAGATTAATATAGCAATACTATTCACTTTACAAATTTTCTTCAAATGAATATTGAAAATACTATGCATGAATAGTAACTCATCCGTTTTTCTTCATATGAATAGTAATTCATCTGATTTTTCTTTAGATAAATAGTAATAAACTATTCATGTGGGCCATCCACATATTATATTACAACATATATGTATATTTTCCTTACTATAGTCCGAGACCACTTGGCCCCTATTTCTACCCGCCCTGACCCCTCCATGTGCATGAATAGTAGCTCATCCTTTTTTCTTCATATGAATAGTAATGCATCTGATTTTTCTTTGAATAAATAATAACAAATTATTCATGTGGATCATTCACATATTATATTTCAACATATAAGTATATTTTCCTTAGTCTAGGACCACTGGGCCCCAATTTCCATCCGTCCCTGAACCCTCCATTTAAAGGCCCATGTTGACAAGTTTGCATAATTTAGGGCTTGTGGGGTTGCTTGGCCATGCATCGTTTATGATTTTTTGCTTCTTTTCCCAAACCTTCCCCCCAAAAGGTTTCTAGATCCTAAGCAAGGAAAAAAATTTCTGCGTGTTCAGAATATAGAGTAATATGCAAATAGTGAGATATTTATACTAAAAATTTACAATTTAAATTAAATCTTTTTTCATTTATATAATAAAACGTGATGGTTCACCGTTCGGGCAGAATGCTAAAATTTCAGTGCGCACGTTCACCTCTAAGTCATTATCTCTACATTTTTTTTTTTTGGGAGGGAATAAGTGCTCATATCTCAACTAAACGAACGGACACAATGTCGAGCACGTAGTTGCGCAAACGAAGCAAATGGCGGGAGAAGACGACGAGGGCGACGCCATTTCGTCAACCCCGGGTGGCTTCCGGCTACGCTGGGACGTGTTCCTGAGTTTCAGAGGGGAAGACACCCGCGCAACAATCACGAAGAGCCTGTACGAGGCCCTCAAAAGCCGCGGCGTCCGAGTCTTCTTAGACGACGACGGTTTGGACCGCGGGGACGACGTCGCCCCAAGCCTGCTGGAAGCGATCGACGACTCGGCGGCCGCAATCGTCGTCTTGTCGCGGAGATACGCCGATTCGAGGTGGTGCTTGGAGGAGCTGGCTAAGATATGCGAGAGCAGCAGGAGGTGTCTGATTCTGCCTGTGTTCTACCATGTGGATCCCTCCGACGTCCGGCGACAGAGGGGCCCGTTTTCCGAACATTTTTCAGCTCACGAACTGCAGTATGGAAACGCCGTCGTCTCGAGGTGGAGGAGCGCCATGGCCAAAGTCGGTGGCAAAGCCGGTTACGTTTGCAACTCCTCCAGGTAGTAATTAAATCAGTAATAGTACTAAAATTGATTCATAACTAATTTCTGTTAAAATCCCACTCAATCAGTTAAAGATCTGTTAAAACCCTAGCTAGCTATCAGCAGCATGCAGAAATTGAGATGATTAGGAATTTGATTATTTAATGTTTAAGGTTTTTTGGAGTCTTTTGGAAGTATGAATTAAATGAGTTAATCTTACGGCCTAGTTGACTATTTGTTTATTCATATTCATATACAATACGGTTTGAGTTTTGGCTGCAGCATGCATTTGGATTTGGGGATTTGTCAAATCTCAGTTTTATATACTATCTTCTTCTTCCCAATTAACTATCCTTTTCATTCAGGTTACAATTTAAAGTTTCACACTGCAATTAGGGCCGAAAAACTAAGTCAAAATGTCTAAGATTAAGATTATGGCGCAAAACTGAGCGCAGTGGTGTTCTAGGAGTCATACAGCGGCCCCAGTCCGTGGGATAAGGCTTTGTTGTTGTTGTATGATTGAAGCAAAATGTTAATCAAATTAAGTTGGTCATAGTTTTTTTCAATTGATCACATGATTCCTCTCTTGGTTAGTTTGCTTCATGTCTTTGAAATCTTAATCCAAAAGATTAGAAGTGTAAAAGCTAAAGTTATCTTTTGTGCTCATCACCCCAAGAGCCAAACTAATGTAGTTGTGGTCATGTAATTTGACAGCAAGGAAGCAGTGGTGGTTCAGAAGTTGGTCAAAGATGTTCTTGCTTCCTACACAGTGGGACTTGATTCTCGAGTTGAAGATGTGATGAGCTTGTTAGATGTTCGATCCAATGGCGTTCGAGTGCTCGGAATTCATGGCTAGGGTGGTGTTGGCAGGACGACTCTTGCCAAGGCCCTTTTTAACAGACTTGTTGCTTACTTTGAGTATCGCGGCTTCATCTCAAATGTTAGAGACACTTCTGCAGGACACGAGGGGTTCGTATCACTTCAAAACAGACTTATCGGTAGTCTTTCTACTCTGAAGATGCCGGTAAATGAACATAACGCTGGTATTTCTGCAATAAAAGCGACTGTGTACCAGAAGCGAGTTGTTATTGTTTTGGATGATGTTGATAATGTAGAGCAACTAAGTGCTTTAGTTGGCAACAGAGACTGGTTTTATGAAGGAAGCAGAATCATTGTTACCACGAGAGATAGAAGTGTCTTGCCTGATCATCTTGTGAACAAGTTGTATGAGGTCAAGGAGTTGGATTCGTCTCAGGCGCTTGAACTGTTTAGTTACCATGCACTGCGAAAAGAAAAGCCCCCTGATGATTTCCTGGCCCTGTCTGAGCAAATTGTGTCTCTCACAGGTGGGTTACCGTTGGCTCTTGAAGTATTCGGCTCTTACCTATTATATCGGAGGAGAATAGAGGAATGGAGAGACGTTCTGCAGAAGAAACTGAGACATATTCGTCCCGGCAATCTTCAGGATGTGTTAAAGATAAGTTATGATGCTCTAGACGAGCAAGAGAAGTGTATCTTCCTAGACTTTGCATGTTTATTTGTGAAAATGAATATGAAGAGAGAAGATGCAATTGACATACTGAAGGGTTGTGGTTTTGATGGTGAGATTGCAATTGCTGACCTCACCGCAAAATCTCTCATGAAGGTTTATGAAGACGGTATGCTGTGGATGCACGATCAAGTTAGAGACATGGGAAGACAAAACATGAAGGCGTTGTAGATCCTGGCATGCGAAGTCGACTTTGGGATCGTGATGAAATCTTGAATGTCTTCAAGGATGATAAGGTACAGAATCCACTATGGTACTTTTATTGTTCACATATTCATGTGACGCAATTTCTAGATTAGATGATAATTGGCTTGATATTTCTTCACTCAGTTTCTTATCTATCTTTCGATACCTGGACAACAGGGAACAAGATTTATACAAGGGATAGTCTTAGACTTCGAATCATCGATAAGGATGGTGCGGGATCCAAGTGGTGACAGAGTTTCGTGGGACAACTTTCGAAAAAGCCCCAGTTTTAGCTCTGCAGTAACATACCTAAAGGAAAGGCACAAAGCATATCTTCAAAATCAAGCAGAGAAAAAGAGAGAGGTTGTAATTTGCTCCAAACCCCTTGGCGGAATGGTCAATCTTAGACTTCTCCAAATTAATTTTGTGAATTTGGAAGGGAAGTTCAAGTTTCTTCCAGCTGAGTTGAAGTGGTTACAATGGAAAGGTTGTCCTTTGAAATTTCTTCCTTCGGATTTTTCCCCTCGGCGGCTTGCTGTCCTTGATCTTTCAAAGAGCAAACTTGTAAGTTTGTGGCGCGGGCGTAACAAGGTATGCTTCACTATTTGATCAATCATCTGCTTTATCCTTTCTATCCTACTCTTTGGTATCTGCTTTACACTTTTATGATTTTCTAAGCTAGTTTTCTCTGTAATACAAAGGGCGATTTTGATTGTATTCCAGGTGCCAGAGCAATTGATGTTCTTGATTCTACACGAATGCTCTTATCTAACTGCTATACCTGATTTATCTGGTAACCGCGCCTTGGAAAAGATTGTTCTTGAGCTATGTGTTAATCTCAATAAACTTCATGACTCGGTTGGGAATTTGAATACATTAGTCCACTTGAACCTGAGAGGTTGTTCGAACCTTATTGAACTTCCCAGTGATGTATCTGGCCTGAGAAAACTTGAGAACCTAATCCTTACCGGTTGCTCAAAATTGAAAAAACTGCCCAGCAACATGGACAGCATGGTATCATTGAAAGAACTTCTCCTTGACGAGACAGTGATAGAAAGTCTTCCTGAATCTATCTTCAAGCTTACGAAACTCGAAAAGCTCAGCTTGAACCGATGCAAATTTTTGAAAGGGCTACCTGAGTTGATAGGAAAGTTGTGTTCTCTCAAAGAAGTATCCCTTAATGATTCAGCTTTAGAAAAACTACCCGATTCATTTGGATCTTTGGCAAACCTTGAGAGACTAAGTTTGCTCTGGTGTGAATCACTGACCACCATTCCAGATTCCATTGGAAACCTGAATTCGTTAGTCGAATTTCTTACTTATGGTAGTCCTATCAAAGAACTGCCTGCGTCCATTGGTTCATTGTCAAACTTGAGGGAGATTTCCGCGGGGCGCAGCGAGTTTATGAGAGAATTGCCTGATTCAGTTGGAGGTTTAAATTCTCTAGTTGTGCTACAAATAGATGAGACATTAATCACAAATCTCCCACATGAAATCGGTGCCTTGAGAACACTTGAGAAGCTTGAGATGAGGAAATGTGGATTTCTTAGATCATTACCGCAGTCAATCGGAAGCATGAGGGGACTAACTGCTATAGTCATAACCGATGCTACTATCACAGAGTTGCCAGAATCAGTAGGGATGTTGGAAAATCTTACCGTGTTGTGCTTGAACGGATGTAAACAGTTACGCAAGCTTCCAGCTTCAATAGGACAACTCATGTCCTTGCACAGATTGCAGATGGCCGATACTGCGGTAACAGAACTACCTGAGAGCTTTGGAATGCTTTCTAGTTTGATGGTTTTAAAAATGAGAAAGAAGCATCAAAACAGGGAACACACAGAAGAGATCAATTTTATACTCCCATCTTCTTTCTCAAATCTGTCCTTGCTATATGATCTGGATGCTCATGCTTGTAATATATCTGGCAAAATTGTTGATGATTTCGAGAGGTTGTCATCACTCGAAACCTTGAACTTAAGCCGCAATAGTTTTTGTAGCCTTCCAGCCCGTCTCAGGGGACTGTCCGTTCTTAAGAAGCTTTTGTTGTCTCATTGTAAAAAGCTCAAGTCTCTGCCTCCGCTTCCCTCGAGTTTGGATGAAGTGAATATTGCAAACTGCAGCTCATTAGAAAGTATCTCTGATATTTCAAACCTGCAAAACTTGGTGGAGCTGAACCTTACAAGTTGTGATAAAGTTGTCGATATTCCAGGCCTTGAATGCTTGAATTCCTTGGTGAGGTTGTATGCGAGTGGTTGCAATGCTTGCTCATCAGTTGTTAAGAAAAGACTTGCTAAGGTCCTCTCTCTCTCTCTCTCTCTCTCTCTCTCTCTCTCACACACACACACACACACACACACACACGCACACACGCATGCGCGCGTATAGAAATTATAACTCAGTCATAGGTTTGGAAATTTTTGTTGCAGAGCTACTTGAGGAAAATACGCAATCTTAGCATGCCAGGAAGCAAGATACCAGACTGGTTTTCTCAAGGTGTGGTTACATTCTCCGAGAGAAAAAACTGCGTTCTCAAAAGCGTGATCATAGGCGTTGTAGTCTCTCTCAACCAGCAAATAACGGATGAAATAAGAGAAGAACTCCCTGCAATAGTGGACATTCAAGCAAAGATATTTTCCTACCTTCACTTCACCATTGAACTTACAGGGAGTACCAAACACAAATGAAGACCAATTTCACTTGTGCCGATACCCGACTGGGCATCCCTTGGTTTCTCAGTTAAAAGAAGGTTATAAGATACATGTGACGAGGAGAGATCCGCCATTGATGAAAGGCGTCGAGCTGAAGAAGTGGGGGATTTGTTTTGTCTAAGAAGATGATGATGATTACGAGGGAGATGAAGAGTCATTAAATGAAAGCCAGCAATCCTTGTCAGAAAAACTGGCCAAGTTTCTCGGCTCGTTTGAAGAAGGTAACTGCACCTGCACTCCTGAATCTAGTTCTAGTGCACATGAAGAAATAGTTCAAGAAACCAAAACAAGTGAACGACGATTATCATTATATGATCGAGGGTACTTCATTTCTTGCTTCGTAGTGCTCCCTCTCGTCTTTCTGTCGTTGAGTTGGTTATGGCTGTGGCTATCAACTTAAACAGTCTGGTATCCTTCTGCGCTCGAGGTTCCGTATTTGATTCTCCCCTCCATTGTCGCTTTTTTCAAAAACAGTCTGGTATATCCTTCTGCTCTGTGAAACTTTAAAACTTCTATTTAGATGTATGGGATCCATTAAGAAGACGCTTTGATATTAGCGTGCTTTTTTAAAAAAATTACTTCCGTTGTGGTGTGAGCATAAGTAATTGTAAAATAAAGTTGTTGATTGTTTGGTAATTTTATTTTTATTTGCAAGTGTTTTTAACCAAAAAAAAAAATGTCTTATATAAATTAGTGTGAATATGGTAGATGACTAAAAAAGATATGGTATTAATGTGATATAATAATTGTCAAAAAGAATAACGTAGGGGCAAATATTGTAATTTTGTAAAATATGTGGGGGTATACTTGCCATTTACAAGTCTCTGTGCGACGGCTCCCTGAATCAGCTCCAGAGCTTTAGCATCCTTCATAAGTCTCTCTACGAGAGTCATCTTCCCAACACTACTTGATTCTTCTTTTTCTTTCTTCTGCACATCAGATTCATCATCCTTCTTTGAATTTGAGCTCTCAAACCCCTTTTCAACAAGATCCCACAACCCATGAGACTTGAAAATGGTTTTCATCCTTGTACTCCAAAACTCATAATTATCGTCATTGAAGATCGGTGCTCTCAACTCGCTACTACGAGACCCTGCCATGTTAGACTCAGGTCACAGACAACTCAAGCTCAATTTCGAGTTTCTTGGTAGTTCCTTCACATATCCAAACGTCCAGTGTCAATTGATCGAACCTGGCTCTGAGGCCATGTTAACATTCATAAGATTGTTATCTTATATATGAAATCAATCAATGAGAATTGGAGATTATGAATTCTGAAATTCAAAGGAAGTTGCAGAGAGAAGAAGAAAATGGAAAACGTGCTTCTGCATTCATTCCTTCACACGCACACACTGTGCACTTGAATACTGTTAGAAAGAAGAGAGAGAATGGAATGTTCTCTCATTACATCATGTAAATCTAACAATCCAATTCATATATCCTATGAGATAGTAACACCTGACATAAACCATTACTTACCCTAAGATTACATCTTAGCTATACACTTGGACTGTGATCCAAGGGCTTATGGTAAAACTGAATTTTACACTTAACCTCTCTACAATTCCAGCAATTACACTTACACACCAACATTATATATATGATATAATTATTTTATATATGATATGAGAAAATTTCCTTCTTAATGAAATTGTGATTTCATTGTTTCTTAAAGGGGTACAATTCAAACAATACTTGGCGACAAAAAGATGAGTAGAAACTCATATTCAAAATTCCTCAAAATTGTTCATTGTCAATTTATAGAACTTCGTGTTTATAATCACAACCGTTCATATTATAAATCACCTTATAAATATCGTCTCTACAAAAAATCAATTAAAACTAAGATCATTTAGTCATCAAACTATTTAAAAACAAATGAATGGTATTGGTAAAAGTATTACGAACCGTCTATGTATTTGTTACAATAGATGGACTAAACGACTTTAGTTTTAATTTATTTTTTGCAAAGATGATCATTACAGTGTGTTTCATAATGTGAATGGTTCTGATCATAAACACAAAACTCTGTGATTAAAACATTAAGAGTTTTGAGTAAAAGTTTATACTCATCTTTGAGTAACTAAATATTATTCGTACAATTCGGGCAATGCAGCGCATGAGAAGGGATTTAACTTTGATGATCCTAAGCTTATGCGAGGAGGTTGGAGGAATGAGCCTAATCTTGATCTTTGTAAGGTAGATTTTTTTATTTGTTAGAAGTATATTGAAATATTTTTGTCGTCGTTACTGAGTTGTGGAGCTACATGCAGCATGCTAAATGATGGAAGTTCTTTTTCTCCTTTTGTTTTAGGGGATTATGATAGCTTTTTTTTTTTGGCCGATGGGGAATTATGATAGCTGTTTGCACTCTGTTGAAGTTTTTTCTGTTTGCCATTTTTTTTTAGTACAATGATATATTTTTATATTTAAAGAGAGGGAGGGGTATTTTCAAATCTAGCCGTTGTATTTTTTTTATTCTCTAGCTGTTGCATTTTGAGTACAACGATATTGGTTAATTTAATTAAATTACTGTTGAATTTGAATAAATTATTCCAAATAAAGAGCTAGGCCCCTAAAAATGGGCTAAGATCATCTCCAAACAAAGCGGCTATGTTTAGCCCCATTCATATTATAGTCTTGCAAGAAATTATTTTTTAATGAATAGTGTCAGACCATATTTATATCCAATCTCTAACCAGAAGGGGCTATTTTTTAGCCCCTCAATAATTTATTATTTTAAGTTTGTTCTTCAATTTTATTGGTTAATTGAATTAAACTACCATATTAAAATAAGATTTCCCAACATATTTTGAGTGGCACTTGTCGCTAAATAAATAAACCCCGGGACATATTTTGAGTGCCACTTGGAGATGTGGCCATTTGAAAATTATTAAAAAAAATTAAAAGAAAGTTTATTGGAAGAGGTAAGAGAGGAGTGTGCATAAAAAGAGTGTTTGAGGTGAATAAAATGTAAAGAATTGAAATAAAATGAGGTAAAATAGTATAAAAGGGTGAAAAGAATTTGAAAAAATAGTGTAGAAATGTTTTAGGTATTTATAGGACGAAAATTAGAATTTTTAATTTTCATTTTAATTTTGTCTTAAAAAAAAATTCAGCTAGGCCTAACTGAATAGGCTGGCTGGCTAAAGATGGCCAGCCCCTGGTCATATGGTTGGATTTTTTGGCCCAGGCCTTTATTGGAGATGAGTTTTGTGTAAAAAATAGTTATTCTTCGGCCTATAGCCCTATGGCTGGCACAGTTGGAGATGGCCCAAGAGAAGAACTACATTTAGGTAGCTTTTTTGGCTAAATAATGGCTTGGTAAGCTCGATATAATTATAACCCAACCATCAATTAGGGATGAATTTTTGAACAAATCAAACAATTTTTTAGCTCCATTGGAGGTTGCCTAAGTTACCAACTCTCCATCCAGTCTATTATCCACCAGTGATTTAGCTTATGGTCAACAAGTCTTCCTTCATTGTGCAAAGTATATATAGCATCGTTTCCAAAAAAAAAAAAAACAAAAAAACAAAAAAGTACATATAACATCAATAATGTTCATATAGGGACCAGTGAGGCAGGCTCCATCACACGAGGAATATTTTTATGTGTTCCAACTACGAAATAGTATAACATGGGTTATTATAATTTATACAAGTAGTAATATATTTATGTTAAAAAATTAACAATTTAGATCATCTTAAATTTTGAACCTATAATTTAAATTTGACAGCTTATGTAATATTTTGACATATTTTCTTGTTTTACACTCTACCAGATATGTCAAATTAAATTATTATTTTATTAAATTATTATTTTTTCTTAATTTCTATCATATACTTTAAATTTTACATATAAATAATTTCTGTCTTATACTTTAAATTTTACATTATTTTATTACATATAAATTTTACATATTTTCTACAATTTATATAATAACAGATGATGTGACAGATCCAATGAAAAATTTATGCTTCAACGTTGAAATATTCCTGTAATTTCTAATATCGCATGTTAAAGAAAAGCAAACAGATCCATTTAACGGTGATTTACGTAAGCGCAGAGTAACTGTGCTCACATCTTAGCTAAACGAACGGACATAATGTTGAACGCGTAGACGCGCAAACGAAGCAAATGGCGGGAGAAGACGACGACGGCGACGCCGTTTCGTCAACTCCAGGTGGCTTCCGGCTACGCTGGGACGTGTTCCTGAGTTTCAGAGGAGAAGACACCCGCGCAACAATCACGAAGAGCTTGTACGAGGCCCTCAAAAGCCGCGGCGTCCGAGTCTTCTTAGACGACGACGGTTTGGACCGCGGGGACGACATCGCCCCGAGCCTGCTGGAAGCGATCGACGACTCGGCGGCCGCAATCGTCATCTTGTCGCGGAGATACGCCGATTCAAGGTGGTGCTTGGAGGAGCTGGCTAAGATATGCGAGAGCAGCAGGAGGTGTCTGATTCTGCCTGTGTTCTACCATGTGGATCCCTCCGACGTCCGGCGACAGAGGGGCCCGTTTTCCGAACATTTTTCAGCTCACGAACTGCAGTATGGAAACACCGTCGTCTCGAGGTGGAAGAGCGCCATGGCCAAAGTCGGTGGCAAAGCCGGTTACGTTTGCAACTCCTCCAGGTAGTAATTAAATCAGTAATAGTACTAAAATTGATTCATAACTAATTTCTGTTAAAATCCCACTCAATCAGTTAAAGATCTGTTAAAACCCTAGCTAGCTATCAGCAGCATGCAAAAATTGAGATGATTAGGAATTTGATTATTTAATGTTTAAGGTTTTTTGGAGTCTTTTGGAAGTATGAATTAAATGAGTTAATCTTACGGCTAGTTAACTATTTGTTTATTCATATTCATATATAATATGGTTTGAGTTTTGGCTGCAGCATGCATTTGGATTTGGGGATTTGTCAAATCTCAGTTTTATATAATATCTTCTTCTTCTTCTTCCCAATTAACTATCCTTTTCATTCAGGTTACAATTTAAAGTTTCACACTGCAATTAGGGCCGAAAAACTAGGTCAAAATATCTAAGATTAAGATTATGGCGCAAAACCAAGCGCAGTGGCGTCCTGTGAGTCATACAGCGACCCCATTCCGTAGGATAAAGCTTTGTTGTTGTTGTATGATTGAAGCAAAATGTTAATCAAATTAAGTTGGTCATAGTTTTTTTCAATTGATCACATGATTCCTCTCTTGGTTAGTTTGCTTCATGTCTTTGAAATCTTAGTCCAAAAGATTACAGGTGTAAAAGCTAAAGTTATCTTTTGTGCTCATCACCCCAAGAGGCAAACTAATGTAGTTGTGATCATGTAATTTGACAGCAAGGAAGCAGAGGTGGTTCAGGGGTTGGTCAAAAAGGTTTTGAATGAAATAAGGAAAACCCCGGTAGGTCTTGCTTCCTACACAGTGGGACTTGATTCTCGAGTTGAGGATGCGATGAGGTTGTTAGATGTTCGATCCAATGGCGTTCGAGTGCTCGGAATTCATGGCATGGGTGGTGTTGGCAAGACGACTCTTGCCAAGGCCCTTTTTAACAGACTTGTTGCTTACTTTGAGCATCGCGGCTTCATCTCAAATGTTAGAGAAACTTCTGCAGGACAAGAGGGGTTAGTATCGCTTCAAAACAGACTTATCGGTAGTCTTTCTACTCCGAAGATGCCGGTAAATGAACTTAACGCTGGTATTTCTGCAATAAAAGCGACTGTATACGAGAAGCGAGTTGTTATTGTTTTGGATGATGTTGATAATGTAGAGCAACTAAGTGCTTTAGTTGGCAACAGAGACTGGTTTTATGAAGGAAGCAGAATCATTGTTACCACAAGAGATAGAAGTGTCTTGCCTGATCATCTTGTGAACAAGTTGTATGAGGTCAGGGAGTTGGATTCGTCTCAGGCGCTTGAACTGTTTAGTTACCATGCACTGCGAAAAGAAAAGCCCCCTGATGATTTCCTGGCCCTGTCCGAGCAAATTGTGTCTCTCACAGGTGGGCTACCGTTGGCTCTTGAAGTATTCGGCTCTTACCTATTATATCGGAGGAGAATAGAGGAATGGAGAGACGGTCTGCAGAAACTGAAACATATTCGTCCCTGCAATCTTCAGGATGTGTTAAAGATAAGTTATGATGCTCTAGACGAGCAAGAGAAGTGTATTTTCCTAGACTTTGCATGTTTATTTGTGAAAATGAATATGAAGAGAGAAGATGCAATTGACATACTGAAGGGTTGTGGTTTTGATGGTGAGATAGCAATTGCTGACCTCACCGCAAAATCTCTCATGAAGGTTTATGAAGACGGTATGCTGTGGATGCACGATCAAGTTAGAGACATGGGAAGACAAATTGTTATACATGAAAGCGTTGTAGATCCTGGCATGCGTAGTAGACTTTGGGATCGTGATGAAATCTTGAATGTCTTCAAGGATGATAAGGTACAGAATCCACTATGGTACTTTTATGGTTCACATACTCATGTGACACAATTTCTAGATTAGATGATGACACAATTTCACTCAGTTTCTTATATATTTTTTGATACCTTGACAACAGGGAACAAGATGTATACAAGGGATAGTCTTAGACTTCGAATCATCAATAAGGAGGGTGTGGGATCCAAGTGGTGACAGAGTTTCGTGGGACAACTTTCGAAAAAGCCCCAGTTTTAGCTCTGCAGTAACATTCCTAATGGAAAGGCACAAAGCATATCTTGAAAATCAAGCAGAGAAAAAGAGAAAGGTTGTAATTTGCTCCAAACCCCTTGGAGCAATGGTCAATCTTAGACTTCTCCAAATTAATTTTGTGAATTTGGAAGGGAAGTTGAAGTTTCTTCCAGCTGAGTTGAAGTGGTTACAATGGAAAGGTTGTCCTTTGAAATTTCTTCCTTCGGATTTTTCTCCTCGGCAACTTGCTGTCCTTGATCTTTCAAAGAGCAAACTTGTAAGTTTGTGGCGCGGGTGTAACAAGGTATGCTTCACTATTTGATCAATCATCTGCTTTATCCTTTTCTATCCTACTCTTTGGTATCTGCTTTACACTTCTATAATTTTCTAAGCTAGTTTTCTCTGTAATACAAAAAGTGATTTTGATTGTATTCCAGGTGCCAGAGCGATTGATGTTCTTGATTCTACACGAATGCTCTTATCTAACTGCTATTCCTGATTTATCTGGTAATTGCGCCTTGGAAAAGATTGTTCTTGAGCTATGTGTTAATCTCAATAAACTTCATGACTCGGTTGGGAATTTGAATACATTAGTCCACTTGAACCTGAGAGGTTGTTCGAACCTTATTGAACTTCCCAGTGATGTATCTGGCCTGAGAAAACTTGAGAACCTAATCCTCACCGGTTGCTCAAAATTGAAAAAACTGCCCAGCAACATGGACAGCATGGTATCATTGAAAGAACTTCTCCTTGACGGGACAATGATAGAAAGCCTTCCTGAATCTATCTTCAAGCTTACGAAACTCGAAAAGCTCAGCTTGAACCGATGCAAATTTTTGAAAGGGCTACCGGAGTTGATAGGAAAGTTGTGTTCTCTCAGAGAAATATCCCTTAATGATTCAGCTTTAGAAAAACTACCCGATTCATTTGGATCTTTGGCAAACCTTGAGAGACTAAGTTTGCTCTGGTGTGAATCACTGACCACCATTCCAGATTCCATTGGAAACCTGAATTGGTTAAAGGAATTTCTTACTTATGGTAGTCCTATCACAGAACTGCCTGCGTCCATTGGTTCATTGTCAAACCTGAGGGAGTTATCCGTGGGGCGCGGCGAGTTTATGAGGGAATTGCCTGATTCAGTTGGAGGTTTAAATTCTCTAGCTGTGCTACAAATAGATGAGACATTAATCACAAATCTCCCACATGAAATCGGTGCCTTGAAAACACTTGAGAAGCTTGAGATGAGGAAATGTGGATTTCTTCGATCATTACCGCAGTCAATCGGAAGCATGGGGGGACTAACTGCTATAGTCATAACCGATGCTACTATCACAGAGTTGCCAGAATCAGTAGGGATGTTGGAAAATCTTACCGTGTTGCGCTTGAACGGATGTAAACAGTTATGCAATCTTCCAGCTTCGATAGGACAACTCAAGTCCTTGCGCCGATTGCAGATGGTGGATACTGCGGTGACAGAACTACCTGAGAGCTTTGGAATGCTTTCTAGTTTGATGGTTTTAAAAATGAGAAAGAAGCTTCAAAAGAGGGAACACACAGAAGAGATCAATTTTATACTCCCAACTTCTTTCTCAAATTTATCCTTGCTATATGATCTGGATGCTCATGCTTGTAATATATCTGGCAAAGTTGCTGATGATTTTGAGAAGTTGTCATCACTCGAAACCTTGAACTTAAGCCACAATAGTTTTTGCAGCCTTCCAGCCAGTCTGACGGGACTGTCCGTTCTTAAGAAGCTTTTGTTGCCTCATTGTAAAAAGCTCAAGTCTCTGCCTCCACTTCCCTCGGGTTTGGATGAAGTGAATGTTGCAAACTGCACCTCATTAGAAAGTATCTCTGATATTTCAAACCTGCAAAACTTGGTGGAGCTGAACCTTACAAGTTGTGCTAAAGTTGTCGATATTCCTGGCCTTGAATGTTTGAATTCCTTGGTGAGGTTGTATGCGAGTGGTTGCAATGCTTGCTCATCAGTTGTTAAGAAAAGACTTGCTAAGGTCCTCTCTCTCTCTCTCTCTCTCTCTCTCTCTCTCTCTCTCTCTCTCTCTCTCTCTCACACACACACACGCATGCACGCGTATAGAAATTATAACTCAGTCGGAGGTTTGGAAATTTTTGTTGCAGAGCTACTTGAGGAAAATACGCAATGTTAGCATGCCAGGAAGCAAGATACCAGACTGGTTTTCTCAAGGTGTGGTTACATTCTCCGAGAGAAAAAACTGCGTTCTCAAAGGCGTGATCATAGGCGTTGTAGTCTCTCTCAACCAGCAAATACCAGATGAAATAAGAGAAGAACTCCCTGCAATAGTGGACATTCAAGCAAAGATCCTCGTAGTGGATTTTCCGACCTTCACTTCAGCATTGAACTTACAGGGAGTACCAAACACAAATGAAGACCAATTTCACTTGTGCCGATACCCGACTGGGTATCCCTTGGTTTCTCAGTTAAAAGAAGGTTATAAGATACATGTGACAAGGAGAGATCCGCCATTGATGAAAGGCGTCGAGCTGAAGAAGTGGGGGATTCGTTTTGTCTACGAAGATGATGATGATTACGAGGGAGATGAAGAGTCATTAAATGAAAGCCAGCAATCCTTGTCAGAAAAACTGGCCAAGTTTTTCGGCTCGTTTGAAGAAGGTGACTGCACCTGCACTCCTGAATCTAGTTCTAGCGCACATGAAGAAATAGTTCAAGAAACCAAAACAAGTGAACGACGATTATCATTAAATGATCGAGGGTACTTCATTTCTTGCTTCGTGGTGCTCTCTCTCGTCTTTCTGTCATTGAGTTGGTTATGGCGGTGGCTATCAACTTAAACAGACTGGTATCCTTCTGCGCTCGAGGTTCTGTATTTGATTCTTCCCTCCATTCGCTTTTATCAAAAACAGTCTGGTATCCTTCTGTTCTGTAAAACTTCAAAACTTTTATTTAGATGTGTGGGATCCATTAAGAGGACTCTTTGATATTGATGTGCTTCTAAAAATTATTACTTCTGTTGTTGTGTTAGAATAAGCCGCTGTAAAATAAAGTTGTTGATTATTTGGTTTTTTTTTTTTTTTTTTTTTTTTTGGTAAAAGTGTTTTTAACAAAAAAAAAATGTCTTATATAAATTAGTGTGAATATGTTAGATGATTAAAAAAGATATGGTATTTAATGTGATATTATAATTGTCAATGAGAATAACGTAGGGGCAAAGATGGTAATTTTGTAAAAGATGTGGGGGTATGCTTGCCATTTACTAGTCTCTCTGTGACGGCTCCTTGAATCAGACCCAGTGCTTTAGCATCCTTCATAAGTCTCTCTGCGAGAGTCATCTTCCCAGCATTGCTTGATTTTTCTTTTATTTTTATTTTTCACATTAGATTCATCACTCTCAAACCCCTTTTCAACAAAATCCCACAACCCGTGAGACTTGAAAATGGTTTTCATCCTTATACTTTGAAACTCATAGTTATCACCATTGAAGATCGGTGCTCTTAACTCGCTACTACAAGACCCTGCCATGTTAGACTCAGATCACAGACAACTCAAGCTCAATTTCGAGTTTCTTGATAATTCCTTCATAGATCCAAACGCCCAATATCAATTGATCGAACTTGGCTCTGAGGCCATGTTAACATTCATAAGACTGTTATCTTATACATGAAATCAATCAATGAGAATTGGAGATTATGAATTCTAGACTTCAAAGGAAGTTGTAGAGAGAAGAAGAAAATGGAAAACGTGCTTCTGCATTCATTCCTTCACACGCACACATTGTGCACTTGAATACCGTTAGAAAGAAGAGAGAGAATGGAATATTCTCCCATTACATAATGTAAATTTAACTATCTATTTCATCTATCTTATGAGATAGTAACACCTGGCATAAACCATCACTTATCATAATATTACATCTTAGTTGCATGCTTGGACTGTGATCCAAGCGCTTACAGTAAAACTGAATTTTACACTTAATCTCTCTACAATTCCAGCCATTACACTTACACATCAACATTATATATATATGATATAATTATTTTATATATGATATGAGAAAATTTCCCTCTTGATGAAATTGTGATTTCACTGTTCCTTAAAGGGGTACAATTCAGGCAAGGCAGCACATGAGAAGGGATTTAACTTTGATGATCCTAAGCTTATGTGAGGAGGTTGGAGGAATGACCCTAATCCTGATTTTTGTAAGGTAGAGTTTTTTTATTTGTTAGAAGTATATTGAAATATTTTCGTGATCGTTACTGAGGTGTGGTACATGCAGCATGCTAAATGATGGAAATTCTTTTTCTCCTTTTGTTTTAGGGGATTATGATAGCTGTTTGCACTCTGTTGAAGTTTTTCTCTTTGCTATTTTTTTTAGTACAATGATATATTTTACAACTAAAGAGAGGGAGGGGTATTTTCAAATCTAGCCGTTGTATTTTTATTTTTTTTATTCTCTAGCCATTGTATTTTGAGTACAACGATATTAGTTAATTTAATTAAACTACCGTTGAATTTGAATTAATTATTCCAAATAAAGAGCTAGGCTCCTAAAAATGGGCTAACACCATCTCCAACCGAAGGGGCTATGTTTAGCCTCATTCAGATTATTCTGCAATAAATTATTTTTTAATGAACAATATTAGACCATATTTATATCTCATCTCTAACTAGAGGGGGCTATTTTTTAACCCCTCAATAATTTATTATTTTAAGTTTGTTTTTCAATTTTATTGGTTAATTAAATTAAACTACCATATTAAAATAAGGTTTCCGAACATATTTTGAGTGCCATTTGTCGCTAAATGAATAAACCCCAGGACATATTTTGAAGGGTAAATTACATTTTCATACTTCAGGTTTGGTGCATATTTCAATTCCTTACAACATCTTTAAAAAATTTCACTTTCATACCTTAAGTATTATTTTATTTCAAAATAATACATCCGTTACATTTTCCATCCGTTGATCTGTTAAATGCTGACGTGGCTGCCAAATGTCTACCACGTGGCAAATAAAATAATTTT
Organism: Heteromeles arbutifolia; assembly: GCA_024362995.1. Lineage (NCBI taxonomy): Eukaryota > Viridiplantae > Streptophyta > Magnoliopsida > Rosales > Rosaceae > Heteromeles > Heteromeles arbutifolia. The sequence continues at coordinate 32,706,984 of JANCRC010000006.1, forward strand.
TTTTTTTTTTAAAAAACCTGAATTTGAAAAAAAAAAAAAAATTGAAACCGAGGAAGAAGAAACCTGCCACGTGACCCCCCTTCTTCTTCTTCCTCGGATTTGGGTTGGGTTTGGGGTTTTTTGTTTTTTTATTTTTTCCTTCCTTCCTGAACCCGTCCGGCCGTCCCCCCGCCGCGATCCACCTCCCCTCCCCCCGCGACGACCCACCTCCCTCCCCCCGCCGCGACCCATCTCCCTTCCCCCCCCGGCGACCCACATCCCGTCCCCCCCCCCCCCCGGCGCAATCGATTCCGTCCCTCTTCCTCATCCTCCTCCTCTTCTTCTTCTTCATCTTCGAACTGGGTTTGGGGTTTTTTGTTTTTTTTCCCCTCATTCCTCCCTCTTCTTCCTCCTCTTCTTCTTCTTTTTCTTCATCTTCGAACTGGGTTTGGGGTGGGATTGGGGTTTTTTTTTTTTCTCTTTCTTTCTTCCTCTGTGTTTGGGGTTTTTTGTTTTTTTCCCTTCCTTCCTCCCTCTGCTGCTGCTGCTTCTTCTTCTTCTTCATTGTGTCACTGGAGGATGGGGGGAAGGGATAATGGATTTCAATTTTTTTTTTTTTTTTTTTTTTTTGAAATTCAGGTTTTTTAAAAAATAAAAAATAAAAAATTATTTTATTTGCCACGTGTCAGACATTTGGCAGCCACATCAGCATTTAACGGATCAATGGATGGAAAATGTAACGGATGTATTATTTTGAAATAAAATAATACTTAAGGTATGAAAGTGAAATTTTTTAAAGATGTTGTAAGGAATTGAAATATGCCACAAACCTGAGGTATGAAAATGTAATTTACCCTATTTTGAATGCTACTTGAAGATGTGGCCATTTGAAAATTATTTAAAAAATTAAAAGAAAGTTTATTGGAAGAGGTAAGAGAGGAGTGTGCATAAAAAAAGTGTTTGAGGTGAATAGAAAGTGATGAATTAAAATAAAATGAGGTAAGATAGTATCGAATGGTGAAAAGGATGTGAGAAATACTGTAGAAATGTTTTAGGTATTTAGGTGGCGTTTGTTTGCCCTCACTAACTCTCACTGGACTAGACTGGATTAACTATTAGTCCAGTCCCGTGTGTTGTTACTGCGCGGGACAAACGTTAATGAGATTAGCCGGGACTCGCCCAAACTAATAGGGTCACTAGAGGTTATTAGCGAGTCCCCCATAAAACTATGGGACTAGCTAAGACCTTGGATTCGTCTCTGCTCTGTCCTCTCTCCTACTCCGCCCCCTATTTTCTCTATGTCTTCTCTCCGACGAGAAAACACCATCAAACCATCAACACTCTCTCCCTCTCTCCTCGTCTTGCTTAACTGCAACCACCAGACCACCACTAGACGACCATCACCAGAAGCTTGATGTTTATCTCGTCGTTCGTGCGCGACCCAGATGCAAGTCGGGATCGAAAGCGTACCAAATGCCCAAGTACCAATTGGGGTTTTCATCGCTGGTGGGGAAGAAGCTGAGAAATTTGTGAAATTTACTAGAAAGTTGTGAAATTTCGTATTTGAATTTTGTGATATGTGAGAAACTTGTAAATTTTGGGCTTTATGTTTTGTGGATTCATGAGAAGTGGGATATGGGGTTTGACGGGGAAAGAGGTGGAGGGAGAAGGAAGATAGAGGTTTCACGAGAGAAGGAGATAGTTCTAGAATAGGAAAAGACGGAAAGAAAAAAAAAACAGAATTACTTTTTATTATCCTGCTTGTAGTCTGATACTACACCAAACACATCACTAAGTTAGTCCAGTTTAGTCTATTCTAAGTCAGTCCAACTTAGTCCCTGAAGTTAGTCCAGTGCAACAAACGCACCCTTATAAGACAAAAATTAGAATTTTTAATTTTTTTTTTTTAAATTTCGTCTTTAAAAAAAATCCAGTTAGCCCAACTGAAGAGGCTGGCTGGCTAAAGATGGCCAGCCCCTGGCCATATGGTTGGATATTTTGGTCCAACCCTCTATTGAAGATGAGTTTTGTGTAAAAAATAGTTATCCTTCGGCCTATGACCCTATGGATGGTTCAGTTAGAGATAGCTTAAGAGAAGAACTGCATTTGGTAGCTTCTTTGGCCAAATAATGATCTGGTAGGCTCTATATAATTATAACCCAATAATCGATTAGAGATAAGTTTTTGAACAAATCGAACAATTTTTTTAGCTCCATTGGAAGTGGCCTAAGTCACCAACTCTCCATCGAATCTATTATCCACCAGTGATTTGGCTCATGGTCAACAAGTCTTCCTTCATTGGTAAAGGGTAACGTGGACAAGGTTGAAGAGTCTTCCTCAGGGAGGTAGGCAGGATGTAGCATCAATAATGTCCATCTAGGGACCAGTGAGGCAGGCTCCTTCACACCAGGAATATTTTTATGTGTTCGAAACACGAAATAGTATAACATGGGTTATTATATAAGTAGTAAGATATGGAATTGTATTTCCTCTGAGGTAAAGTTTTGGAATCCTCCTTATCCAATAACACAGACCGTTGAATTTTGATCTAACGGCTACAAACAGGGAGCCCTTCTAAAGTTATAATAATTATAGCCGTTGGATCAAAATCCAACGTCCGTGTTAATGGATCTGTAGGATCCCGAGCCTTTGCCTCGGAGGGGATCCAATTCCATAAGATATTTATATTAAAAAATTAACAATTTAAAGAATAAAAATTTCTATAATTTATTTAATAACAGATGATGTGACAAATACAATGAAAAATTTATGCTTCAACGCAAGTTTGAAATATTCCTGTAATTTAGGATGTTGCATGTAAAAGAAGGAATTGGATTGTCTACCCTCCCACTTTCCATCCCCTTCTCATCTCCTCTTATTTGTGCGGTCACGATTAAGCCACGTCAATATTTTATATTGATTTTTTTATAGAGATAATAAGACAAAAAGGTAATATGAATATAAAATATTGATGTGGCTTAACCGTGACCACAGAAATAGGAGAGGATGGAAATGGATGGGAAGTGGGAGGGCAGACAATCCAAGTCAGTAAAAGAAAGGGAGCAAACAGATCCATTTAACGGCGATTTAGAGCAATTCTAGCGGGTGGAATTGCTGTAGGGACTGTGGGTGGAACAGGGCCGGATCGCCGAGGGAGCAAGGCCAGAGTTGGCTGGCTAGGGAGCCCGAGGTCGCGCGAGGGCCAGGCCTGTGAATTCATGTTGGCCCGAGAGCCTGGGATGGATCTGACGTCAGCTGACATCAGATGCCTTTTTTTATTTTTTTTCTATCAGGCGCGTGACGTTCAAGAGCGCGTGGGCGCGCGTCAGGGGACAGAAAATCAGAAACGGGGCCCGCAGCACAATAAAAATTCGACCTTAAAAATAAAATAAAAAAGAAAAAAAGTTAAAAAATTAGAAATGTTACCATTGTGCCACGTGACACAATCTGGAGTGTTTGAATTCAAATTTGTTTAAATCCAACTGTATAGATTAATTAGGTGAATTAAAAATTAAATAAAATGTAAAAAATTATTAAAAATCCGAAAAAAAATTTGAAAAATAAAAAAATCTTATCGTGGCGCAACGAGAACGATTAAAAAATCCAACTGTATAGATTAATCGTGGCGCAACGAGAACAATTAAAAACCTTATCGAAAATCCATCACCAATAATTGTTTTTTTCGGATAATGACACGTGGCACAACGAGAACGATTAAAAATCTTATCCGAAATTACAAATAAAATTATTTTGTAAATAAAAAAATATTAATATTTTATTGCCAATTGCTAGGATTAATCAGTGATACAAAATGTGATTACTGTTCATTAGGGCAGTTACTGTTGACATAATAGTGAATAGCCCTAGGGAGAGGATTCCACGCTGGAACTGCTCTTACGTAAGCGCAGAGTAACTGTGCTCACATCTTAGCTAAACGAACGGACATAATGTCGAACGCGTAGACGCGCAAACGAAGCAAATGGCGGGAGAAGACGACGACGGCGACGCCGTTTCGTCAACCCCGGGTGGCTTCCGGCTACGCTGGGACGTGTTCCTGAGTTTCAGAGGAGAGGACACCCGCGCAACAATCACGAAGAGCTTGTACGAGGCCCTCAAAAGCCGGGGCGTCCGAGTCTTCTTAGACGACGACGGTTTGGACCGCGGGGACGACATCGCCCCGAGCCTGCTGGAAGCGATCGACGACTCGGCCGCCACAATCGTCGTCTTGTCGCGGAGATACGCCGATTCGAGGTGGTGCTTGGAGGAGCTGGCTAAGATATGCGAGAGCAGCAGGAGGTGTCTGATTCTGCCTGTGTTCTACCATGTGGATCCCTCCGAAGTCCGACGACAGAGGGACCCCTTTTCCGAACATTTTTCAGCTCACGAACTGCAGTATGGAAACGCCGTCGCCTCGAGGTGGAGGAGCGCCATGGCCAAAGTCGGTGGCAAAGCCGGTTACGTTTGCAACTCCTCCAGGTAGTAATTAAATCAGTAATAGTACTAAAATTGATTCATAACTAATTTCTGTTAAAATCCCACTCAATCAGTTAAAGATCTGTTAAAACACTGGCTAGCTATCAGCAGCATGCAAAAATTGAGATGATTAGGAATTTGATTATTTAATGTTTAAGGTTTTTTGGAGTCATTTGGAAGTATGAATTAAATGAGTTAATCTTACGGCTTAGTTGACTATTTGTTTATTCATATTCATATATAATACGGTTTGAGTTTTGGCTGCAGCATGCATTTGGATTTGGGGATTTGTCAAATCTCAGTTTTATATAATATCTTCTTTCCCAATTAACTATCCTTCTCATTCATGTTACAATTTAAAGTTTCACACTGCAATTAGGGCTGAAAAACTAAGTCAAAATATCTAACATTAAGATTATGGCGCAAAACAGAGTGCAGTGGCGTTCTGGGAATCATACAGCGGCCCCATTCCGTAGGATAAAGCTTTGTTGTTGTTGTATGATTGAAGCAAAATATTAATCAAATTAAGTTGGTCATAGTTTTTTTCAATTGATCACATGATTCCTCTCTTGGTTAGTTTGCTTCAAGTCTTTGAAATCTTAATCCAAAAGATTAGAGGTGTAAAAGCTAAAGTTATCTTTTGTGCTCATCACCCCAAGAGGCAAACTAATGTAGTTGTGGTCATGTAATTTGACAGCAAGGAAGCAGAGGTGGTTCAGGGGTTGGTCAAAAAGGTTTTGAATGAAATAAGAAAAACCCCGGTAGGTCTTGCTTCGTACACAGTGGGACTTGATTCTCGAGTTGACGATGCGATGAGGTTGTTAGATGTTCGATCCAATGGCGTTCGAGTGCTTGGAATTCATGGCATGGGTGGTGTTGGCAAGACGACTCTTGCCAAGGCCCTTTTTAACAGACTTGTTGCTTACTTTGAGCATCGCGGCTTCATCTCAAATGTTAGAGAAACTTCTGCAGGACACGAGGGGTTAGTATCGCTTCAAAACAGACTTATCGGTAGTCTTTCTACTCCGAAGACGCCGGTAAATGAACTTAACGCTGGTATTTCTGCAATAAAAGCGACTGTGTACGAGAAGCGAGTTGTTATTGTTTTGGATGATGTTGATAATGTAGAGCAACTAAGTGCTTTAGTTGGCAACAGAGACTGGTTTTATGAAGGAAGCAGAATCATTGTTACCACAAGAGATAGAAGTGTCTTGCCTGATCATCTTGTGAACAAGTTGTATGAGGTCAGGGAGTTGGATTCGTCTCAGGCGCTTGAACTGTTTAGTTACCATGCACTGCGAAAAGAAAAGCCCCCTGATGATTTCCTGGCCCTGTCCGAGCAAATTGTGTCTCTCACAGGTGGGCTACCGTTGGCTCTTGAAGTATTCGGCTCTTACCTATTATATCGGAGGAGAATAGAGGAATGGAGAGACGGTCTGCAGAAACTGAAACATATTCGTCCTGGCAATCTTCAGGATGTGTTAAAGATAAGCTATGATGCTCTAGACGAGCAAGAGAAGTGTATCTTCCTAGACTTTGCATGTTTATTTGTGAAAATGAATGTGAAGAGAGAAGATGCAATTGACATACTGAAGGGTTGTGGTTTTGATGGTGAGATAGCAATTGCTGACCTCACCGCAAAATCTCTCATGAAGGTTTATGAAGACGGTAAGCTGTGGATGCACGATCAAGTTAGAGACATGGGAAGACAAATCGTTAGACATGAAAGCGTTGTAGATCCTGGCATGCGTAGTTGACTATGGGATCGTGATGAAATCTTGAATGTCTTCAAGGATGATAAGGTACAGAATCCACTATGGTACTTTTATTGTTCACATATTCATGTGACCCAATTTCTAGATGAGATGATAATTGGCTTGATATTTCTTCACTCAGTTTCTTGTATATTTTTCGATTCCTTGACAACAGGGAACAAGATGTATACAAGGGATAGTCTTAGACTTCGAATCATCGATAAGTATGGTGCGGGATCCAAGTGGTGTCAGAGTTTCGTTGGACAACTTTCGGAAAAGCCCCAGTTTTAGCTCTGCAGTAACATACATGAAGGAAAGGCACAAAGCATATTTTCAAAATCAAGCAGAGAAAAGGAGAAAGGTTGTAATTTGCTCCAAACCCCTTGGAGCAATGATCAATCTTAGACTTCTCCAAATTAATTTTGTGAATTTGGAGGGGAAGTTCAAGTTTCTTCCAGCTGAGTTGAAGTGGTTACAATGGAAAGGTTGTCCTTTGAAATTTCTTCCTTCGGATTTTTCCCCTCGGCGACTTGCTGTCCTTGATCTTTCAAAGAGCAAACTTGTAAGTTTGTGGCGCGGGCGTAACAAGGTATGCTTCACTATTTGATCAATCATCTGCTTTATCCTTTTCTATCCTACTCTTTGGATGCTTTACACTTTTATGATTTTCTAAGCTAGTTTTCTCTGTAATACAAAGGGCGATTTTGATTGTATTCCAGGTGCCAGAGCAATTGATGTTCTTGATTCTACACGAATGCTCTTATCTAACTGCTATACCTGATTTATCTGGTAACCGCGCCTTGGAAAAGATTGTTCTTGAGCTATGTGTTAATCTCAATAAGCTTCATGACTCGGTTGGGAATTTGAATACATTAGTCCACTTGAACCTGAGAGGTTGTTCGAACCTTATTGAACTTCCCAGTGATGTATCTGGCCTGAAAAAACTTGAGAACCTAATCCTCACCGGTTGCTCAAAATTGAAAAAACTGCCCAGCAACATGGACAGCATGGTATCATTGAAAGAACTTCTCCTTGATGAGACTGTGATAGAAAGTCTTCCTGAATCTATCTTCAAGCTTACGAAACTCGAAAGGCTCAGCTTGAACCGATGCAAATTTTTGAAAGGGCTACCTGAGTTGATAGGAAAGTTGTGTTCTCTCAAAGAAATATCCCTTAATGATTCAGGTTTATAAAAACTACCCGATTCATTTGGATCCTTGGCAAACCTTGAGAGACTAAGTTTGCTCTGGTGTGAATCACTGACCACCATTCCAGATTCCATTGGAAACCTGAATTCGTTAGTAGAATTTCTTACTTATGGTAGTCCTATCAAAGAACTGCCTCCGTCCATTGGTTCATTGTCAAACTTGAGGGAGTTATCCGTGGGGCGAGGCAAGTTTATGAGAGAATTGCCTGATTCAGTTGGAGGTTTAAATTCTCTAGTTGTGCTACAAATAAATGAGACATTAATCACAAATCTCCCACATGAAATCGGTGCCTTGAAAACACTTGGGAAGCTTGAGATGAGGAAATGTGGATTTCTTCGATCATTACCGCAGTCAATCGGAAGCATGAGAGGACTAACTTCTATAGTCATAACTGATGCTACTATCACAGAGTTGGCAGAATCAGTAGGGATGTTGGAAAATCTTACCGTGTTGCGCTTGAACGGATGTAAACAGTTACGCGAGCTTGCAGCTTCAATAGGACAACTCAAGTCCTTGCACAGATTGCATATGGGGGATACTGCGATGACAGAACTACCTGAGAGCTTTGGAATGCTTTCTAGTTTGATGGTTTTAAAAATGGGAAAGACGCTTCAAAAGAGGGAACACACAGAAGAGATCAATTTTATACTCCCAACTTCTTTCTCAAATTTATCCTTGCTATATGATCTGGATGCTCGTGCTTGTAATATATCTTGCAAAGTTGATGATTTTGAGAAGTTGTCATCACTCGAAACCTTGAACTTAAGCCGCAATAGTTTTTGCAGCCTTCCAGCCAGTCGCAGGGTACTGTCCGTTCTTAAGAAGCTTTTGTTGCCTCATTGTAAAAAGCTCAAGTCTCTGCCTCCGCTTCCCTCGAGTTTGGATGAAGTGAATATTGCAAACTGCACCTCATTTGAAAGTATCTCTGATATTTCAAACCTGCAAAACTTGGTGGAGCTGAACCTTACAAGTTGTGATAAAGTTGCCGATCTTCCAGGCCTTGAATGCTTGAATTCCTTGGTGAGGTTGTATGCGAGTGGTTGCAATGCTTGCTCATCAGTTGTTAAGAAAAGACTTGCTAAGGTCCTCTCTCTCTCTCTCTCACACACACACACATGCATGCACGCGTATAGAAATTGTAACTCAGTCATAGGTTTGGAAATTTTTGTTGCAGAGCTACTTGAGGAAAATACACAATCTTAGCTTGCCAGGAAGCAAGATACCAGACTGGTTTTCTCAAGGTGTGGTTACATTCTCCCAGAGAAAAAACTGCGTTCTCAAAAGCGTGATCATAGGCGTTGTAGTCTCTCTGAACCAGCAAATACCAGATGAAACAAGAGAAGAACACCCTGCAATAGGGGACATTCAAGCAAAGATCCTCGTAGTGGATTTTCCTACCTTCACTTCAGCATTGAACTTACAGGGAGTACCAAACACAAATGAAGACCAATTTCACCTGTGCCGATACCCGACTGGGCATCCCTTGGTTTCTCAGTTAAAAGAAGGTTATAAGATGCATGTAACGAGGAGAGATCCGCCATGGATGACAGGCGTCGAGCTGAAGAAGTGGGGGATTCGTTTTGTCTACGAAGGTGATGATGAGTATGAAGGAGAGGAGGAGTCATTAAATGAAAGCCAGCAATCCTTGTCAGAAAAACTGGCCAAGTTTTTCGACTCGTTTAAAGAAGGTGACTGAACCTGCACTCTTGAAAAAGAGAACTGCACTCCTAAATCTAGTTCTGGTGTTGAAGAAGGAGAACCGAGGAAGTGAACAAAGATTATCATAATATGATCGAGGGTACTTTATTTCTTGCTTCGTAGTTCTCTCTCGTCCTTCTGTCATTTGGTTGTGGTTGTGGCCATCAACTTAAACAGTCTGGTATCCTTCTGCACTCAAGGTCCTGTATTCGATTCCTTCCTCCTTTATCGCTTTTATCAAAAACAGTCCGGTACCCTTCTGCTGTGTGAACCTTCTTTTATTTAGATGTATGGGATCCATTAAGGGCTAGTTTGGTATTGCGATGTTTTTTTAAAAAGAAACAAAAACTGCTTTTGTTGTGCTGTGAGAAACAAGTGGAAAATTAAGTTTTTAAGTGTTTGATTAACCTTTTTTTTTTGTAGTAGTGCTTTTAACAAAAAAACAAAAGTGTCTTGAGTCTGAATGTGTTGGATGTGTTGGATGATTAAAAAATATATAATATTTAATGTGATATAATAATTGTCAAAGAGAATAATGTAAGGGTAAATATTGTAATTTTGTAAAATATGTGGGGGTATACTTGTTATTTGAAAATTTCATTAAACGGGCACAATCACTATGCTTTGGAAAAAAAAAAAAACATTTTTTTTAGAAGCATGGTAGAACACATTTTTTTTCGTTTTACCAAACGCATTTGATGTTCCCGATTTGTTAATAAACTGCTTTCTTTAGAAAAGCATCACAATCCCAAACCAGCCCAAAGAAGACACTTTGATTGATAAATACCTTTGATCTGCTCTTTTTCCTGATTGAAATTTCACATTTTAAGTCAAACGACGTCGTTGTTGAGCCAATGTGATGCATCGTGTTGCTAACGTTTAGGGTTCATAAGCGAAAACCCAAGAACTTGATGCAGCGGATGTTGAAGATTACGAAGCGAAAAATGATACGAGAAAACTATAGGACAAAGATACAACCTCGATTGAGAAAACAGTGATCGAGAACGAAAAATGCTTGAAATTTAGTTTCCCTTGCCCCGGAAAAGAAATGTTCTTCTCTAAGTTGAATTACATCATGTAAATGTACAACCGTGACAAGCCTGGACATACCACTACAGTTCCTCAACACATAAAACAAAGATACTGGATATATCAAAGGAGCTAGAACTACGGATGATATGGCACAACTAATTACAAATCTTCCTACCCCTCAACGTCGAAACGATCATTTATACAAAAATCTTCTTAATCCCGTTTATTTCTTTTTCGGTGTCCTTTTCATGCTGGCTCTCCGAGCGACATCCCATGCTTTTTGAGGGGCATGGACTCCCAGCTGGGAAGCGAAAAATGATTCGTAACCAGGCGAGTCAAAAGCAAATCCAGTGTGTTTTGATCCCTCCCTGGGGAGTTGAGCTACGGCAAAGCTCCTCGCCTCAGCTGGCGTGAGCTGGTTTCCGATTTCCAGTAAATCTTCCCTGCTTCTACCTTCGGGCTCATGCCTGTGAACTTCCTGAATTATTTGATAATCGAATGGGAAGAACCATCTCTGGATCCTGTATCCAAAAAACATCGATTAATTCATCAAATAACAAAGGGAAAACCACCCCTCCCCCTATTGAGAAGCTGCAGATTGCAACAGAGATCTCATTTTCTTACCCTTGGTAAATGAAGTCGCCAAAAAGTGCAAAAACTGGGACTAGCAGAAGTGTCAGGTAGAAATAGATAGTACTCATCAGGACGTATATGACGTAATAAAGATTTTTCTGCAGTACAAATAAATCAGTTAATATCTCAAATATTTTGATAAAAATCTCAACGAACAAACCAAATACGAAGATAAAAAGACCCACCTTCTGGTCTAGGATACAATATACGAAGATAAATAGAAACCACGCTGCAATGCTTCCTCCAACGCTAATATAATGCCACCTTGTGATTGAATTGCACATCATAATCAAACGAAAGTTGACTGTCACTACAACACAAGTAAAGGCCATTGTGCTGACATCCCAAAGTCCAAACATCTTTCCGGATGAATTTTGACCACGATCACTCGAGGAAGTGACAAAATAATAGAAGATTAAAGATTGGTAAACAGAGAAGAAGCCCCATACGGCCACAACCCTCCATTTGAAAAACGCATTTCTTATTCCCTCCTTGTATAGTTCAGGGTACTTCTTGGAGAGGGCTGCACTGACATCCTGATGATAAACAACAGAAGTTGACAAAAAAAAAGTTTATACGCCTCGTCCACGAAAAAACAACCGCCCAGACAATAATTTCTCCCAGGCGCAATTTAAGAAAATTGGTATTATTAAGTCTATGGACGGATACAATACCTTGTCAAAAAGCCCGACGATGATTACAGGCAAGGCTGTGAATATGACATTATACAATGACTGAAACCAATCATCGTAGAATCTTTGACCAGAAAATCCAGTTTGGAAGGTGAACCAAAATTGAGTCAACGTGAATGTAAGATTCTTGTAAAAGAAGTATGTAATAACCTGAAAAATGCAATAAGATTTGTCAGCTCGTGACCACCCAACAAACGTTAAAGTTTTGAAAGTTACAAGAAATCCATACCTTGCATAATCTAATATATGACCACCGTCCATGCACAAGCAGTAAATCAGTAAGAAAACGGAACTGGGCAATAGCAAAATCACTAGCCATCACTGCTTGCATTCCTTCTTGCCCACTTATTCCAACGCCAACATGGGCAGCTTGGATCATGCTTACATCATTGGCACCATCACCAATGCTCAGTGTTATCTTCTTTGCACCTTTTTTTACCATACTTGTCACCTGAAGACAGTGGCAATGTTTTTAGTAAACTACATAAATATTATATATATTAGAGACAAAATTTTAAGAACTAAAACTCGTTTCCTTATGCTTCTCTAGTGCAGATATTTTAGCGACATTACATCCTTAATTAAACCATGTTAAACAGAAAATTTTACATAAGAGACACTTATGTTTAGTCACACATGATTCATAAAATGGAAATTCATAAAGGTACTATATAATTCAATTCCATTTTCATCATAGGCTTACTACTCAAACACATAATCTTAAGAGTTAAAATTCCATTGGAAAACTCACCTGTGCTTTCTGTAAAGGGGAAACTCGACAGCAAACAACTGAGTTACAATTCAAGCTCAAGTTCAGCAGCGTCACTCGTAGAATGGGGTCTAAGGCATACATCAAGCACTTCCCATCTATTACAAGTGCTAGTTTTGGGCGAGACACACTGTGAAGATAGTTCTGCGCTTCCTCAAGGCACCTCTTTAGTTGTTTTTTTACTTCTTCTTTAATGACACGTGCAATTTCCACTTGGTCTCCCTAATGCCAGAATCAGAACGTATTATGTAAGTGGCAAATATCGTGGTTGATAGTGATTTCTAATGTATGTAAAGGCTATACGTGCAAGCTAATAACTTTTTGCTTACCCTGTCCTCAACTTCCCTAATCAAATCAGTTTCTGAACTGATAATGAACTGTTTCATGTCATTGTTGATCAAATTGCATGCTGCAGCAAATTTAAGGAAAAAAAAAGATATAATGACATCAGAGAGAGAGAGAGAGACCGAAGAGTGATGGTGAGTGAACAAAGGTGAAGGGAATAAAGAAGCCCCAGCTCTCATAAGATACCAACTCACCATAAGCTATATTTATTGCAGTTTCCATCTTGTCCCCCGTTAGCACCCAAATCTTAATACCAGCTCTTGATAGAGTTTCTATGCAATTTGGAACTCCTTCTTGAAGCTTGTCTTCAATGGCAGTGCATCCAATCAAAATGAGATCTTTCTCAATGAGTTCTGCCACCTTCATTGATTTCAAAATTATTTTCAATGATTTAATATCAACATCTATGAATAATGTGAGAAGAAGAGGGGAGGGGGGGGGGGGGAGTGGGGGTTGTTAAAACAAAAACGAAATGGATTGCATAGAAGAATAAAACAGAAAACAACTCGAAGAAATAAAGCTAATGAAGTTATAACAGTACATGCCAAATCTCAAAAGTGACACCGCTATACTACCAAAACCAGATTCAACAGAACATACCTCATCCAACTTCTTTTCACGATCCCTTAGAGAGGATTTAGCCTGAATAAATTTCTCATTCCAGCTTTCATATGTATCAGGACTTAAATCTCTATAGGCCAGGCAAAGAGTACGTAATCCAGCAGATCCAAATAATTCCAAGTGTTCCCTAGATACTTTTTTCAAATCATCTTGTCCATCAGCCAATCTCTCGTAGATTACATTATCAGCACCCTGTCAATAACAGGTTCCTGACATAATGTTAATTTATTTGCCAACTGCTCAGCAGTTTTCATCAAATATAAAAGAATAAATAATGTTAATTTATTACCTTGCAGTACAAAACAAGCCTGCCATCCGTGTAACGGCATACAACAGACTGACGCTTCCTCGTACTAGTTAATCAATAGAAATTGCAATAAATGTTAAGTCAATCAACCATGAAATTATATAAGTACGTGGCCCAAAAAAAAAAGGTGAACAAATGTGTTCAAGGACATAACCCACCTATTAAATTCAAGTACATTGAGAATCTCGTAAGACACATCTTGGACTTTACCGACTTTCTCAGCGTGAGATTCACGCACATATATTGTTGTCGGTGTACGTCTGAGAAAAAGGAAGATATCAACTTTAAATTAAGCTAGACTAACTGATAACAGCTCTCTCAAAGCACTTCTAGCAGAACCAGAAAAAGAATGGAGAGCAACATTTTATTAGCACAAATAAATAGACACCATTCAGACATTTGAAATATAGATCAGATGGAAACAAATTCATGGATCAAATAAAAAAAGGTTGGTGTTATAGGATGTGAAACTGAACCTCCCTTCACACATCTGTCACTATGTGGCTTAATAGTTGAAATATAGACAAGTATGACAATAGCAATCCCAGTAAATAGGACAGAACTGAGAAGTGTATACCTGTAAAAGAAGAAGCCGAAGTTCTTTGCAGCAATTACCAAAGCAGACTCATCAGGGGATGCAGCTTGATATGTGATTTTTTCCGGGGACTCATGACCCTCAGGAAGCACTGTGTGACATATAGCAAGGCATCTGAAGAATTCCTACCAATAGAACAAAATATATCAGTATTAAGTATTATAATATGCCTTCCTGGTACGTTAGAGAATCAGAGAAACTAATTCAGCCGTCGCAAGAATAATCCTGTATGGAATTCCATCTAAGAAAATAAACTCCCATAAACCCTACAGACCCGTAAAACAAGATGCAAAGAGAAAAACTACAACATAGTGCAAACAGCTATCATAATCCCCTAAAACAAAAGGAGAAAAAGAACTTCCAACATTTAGCAGGCTGCATGTAGGTAGCTCCACACCTCAGTAACGATGACAAAAATATTTCAATATACTTCTAACAAATAAAAAAATCTACCTTACAAAGATCAGGATTAGGCTCATTCGTCCAACCTCCTCGCATAAGCTTAGGATCATCAAAGTTAAATCCCTTCTCATGGGCTGCATTGCCTGAATTGTACCCCTTTAAGGAACAGTGAAATCATAACTTCATTAAGAGGGAAATTTTCTATCTCATATATCAAATAATTATATCACATATATATATATGTATGTGTATACACAGAGAGGGGGAGAGAGGGAGAGAGAGAGAGAGGGAGAGAGAGAGAGAGAGAGAGAGAGAGAGAGAGAGAAATACCTCATCAAGTTTTATACCATTCCGCTCTGCTATTCCCCTTTCAATTTCAGTGATACCAGTTCCATAGACCTCCCCTCCAATTGAACACTTAAAGAACTCCATCAAGTTTCTTGTTAGAGTTCCAGTTTTATCAGAAAAGATGTATTCCACCTGACCAAAGGATAGACTGTCACCATTAATAAAAGCATTATAAAAGCAAATTGATAAAGATTTCAATAAAAACATTCCTCAGTTATACTAAAACAGTGTAAATCTTTTCTAATTGCGCAAAGAAAGTAATAAACAGCATAGCTAGTAAATTCGAGTATTATACACTACACGTTTTAAAAATAAAAAAACTTCTGTTTTCCATACACGTATTAATGATTCGTTAAATTGCACGTTTTTTAAAACTCCAGCGTACAATACACGTACTTTTCATGTTTAAAACACATTATTTTCGCACATTATTCGATAATATACATATAAAATTCAAGCATTCTACCCGTATTTTAACATATTATTGAATAAATAAAGGGAGACCCAAGCCAACAAGGCTCCCCGATAAAAATATATAAAAAATTTAAATAAATATTAGTTAAAAAGTATCGGCTGAATTTTTTAAAGTATTATTTTAACAAAGTTGCCCAATAATACAGTACGTATTTTTCACTTTACTAACTATGATAAATAGTAATAACAATACAAATTAAACAAAAATAGTAACAAATAATTGTTTTCCCCAGAATAAATTAGAGAGAGAAAAAAACCTTGTGCTATTAGAATGCCAGTTTGGGATTAACTTACCTGTCCAAGTTCCTCATTCAAATTCGAAGTCCTAGCCAAAGCAGGGGTATTGCTTTCGACATGGTACATACGCAAGTCATTATTGATATATTGGGTAGACTGGATAAATTTGATCATCTGCAATCCATAAAATATTTTAGTAGAATTTCCAACCCATCAAAAATAGCATTATACATTTAAGTAGCAGGCAGATGCATCATCGAGCGAAGAAACTTGCCTCAATGGAAACATAAAGAGAAATAGGGATTATTGTTGAGTACAAAGTAATGAGGGTAAACATCGTCAGAATGATAACCTATAAGACCGATAAACAATATAAGCAAAAAGATATAGTACAACATGAATTACTCAAAAGAAATCCACTCTACATCAATTATTCTACTGAAGCTAGAATGTTACCAGAAAACGGTTATTAGGGTCAAATGAGCTGTATGATGAGTCGGCATTCTTTTTTCCCCGGAGACCTAAGTAGTAGTACTTGCGGTTGATGAATACACCACTATAGAATTTCATAAACCAAAAACATCATCATGATGTGTAAAAAAAAATCATGTAAAGAATTTGAGTGGCAATATAAATTTCAAAGGAAAATACACAATCAAATTACAGGATAGCATATTCTCATACCTGCCAATAGCTCCAATCAAGCACAACATAAAAAGAAAAGCAAAAAGTGCGAGTATCAGTTTGTCAAGTTTCCTCTCCAGTGTACTTCTTTTCGAAGGAACATTCATGGCATTCATCATAACCTGCAATTTAACCAAAAGTAGCTTCCTATAACACACATGAAAATTAAGGACTTGATACCCTTCAGAATCAAAGAGAAACAACTAAGAGGAATGGGACATGTAAAAGAAGCATGTGTAAGACAATCGCACAAAAGCACTTTTTTCTGAAGGGGAATACAAGTCACAAACATCTACTGAAGTAAGAACATTGACAGACAGAAGGAAACTGATCCAAGAATTCACGTTTACTACACTCTACACATGTAAACATAAAGGGTGGGAGTTAAAAGTAGAGGCATTTAATTTACTCCACTTCTTGATAACATACCTTGGTTTCATGACCTGTAAATATAACAGTCGCAACAATGTACTCAGTATTCCTGAGACTGCAACCCTGTAAAAACATAGCAAAGTCGCAATTCCAATGAGTTTTCCGGGTCAATTTCACAGGTATATAGGAGAGCCGAAATCAAATCAAACAAACGATACAAGACCATTAGGGATCAATAATACAAAAATTAACATGGCTCACAACTCTATAATTAGTAGTTGACGAAAAAATATTCATGCACACCAACTAGTTCCACAGAAAATTGATATGCAAAATTGTAAAATGTAGACCATTTTTATACAGCAAAAATGAGTGCAAATCCATGAGAAGCTATTAAAATCACGTTCTAAAATAAATTCCAATACTGAAACAAAAATAATATCATACTCGCAGCAAAAGTTGGTTTGGAGATAGAGGTAACGTCTGCTTGTCAATAATGAGATTTCCAGTGAAGGTGTACAATGAATTGTTAGGTTGTTCACACTGCACTTCTCCTGCAATTAGGAATTAAACGTTCATCAGTAAGGCATTCATCAGAATCATCACAACTGCATCAAATGACTCGTCAATTTAGCAATCAAATTTCACACCCATCGCATTTAACAAGATTACTTAAATCATTGTTTGAAGAACACTCAAGTATATGAATGTACAATTATAAAGACTTGCTGAATGGCAGGTTAGAGGAAATACTAAACCTTTGAATTCAGATGCTTTCTCAGGAGTCGAGTAATCCCAAGTTTTTTCTAATGCTTTTCGGATCTTCAAATTAGTTTCCCCGTCCAAATTTGCAGTCTGTTACAAAAAAAAAAAAACAAAATATTTCACTAATTATTTATTTTGAAAAAGGGTGAGTCCATCCATGTTAAACATGGCATGACTGAATATTCAAAAATTAAAAGAGATGAAAGAATCAAAGACCTCAATGTAGCAGACACCATCGGGGTTTGTACCAGCAAGAAAAAGCAGATCTGCAGGGAAATATCCGTTCTGCTTGATCTGAAACCAATACAAAAACATCAGGTTCTAGGTAGTGCCAAATAACATTCCTCTTTGAATGGAAACAACATGCAAATATATAAACAGAACAATTCAAAAATTTAAAAGAAAAACAGCAAACATCCAAAGACAATATGCATCAAATATCTTCTGATTGCTAGAAAGAAAGAAAAAATCATCATAACCATATAAAGCGTTACTCAATTCCATGTTTCTAAAACTTTGGACAGCAAGGAAAGAGCCAGAGTGGGAGAGATGAAAAGTTACAACTAATGGGAATTTCCAACCTTCTCAGCCATCACAAGACCAAGTTTATTTAAAAACATCATCACATTGAAGAGTTATAATTAAAGAGCACTTCCAACCAATTCAACTATCACATGGTCATGTTTGCACTTTGCACACATCATCAACAGGACAAAACCTCTCTGATAGCAACAATCTCTATTCTGCTATAGTGCCAATTCAACTATCGCATGGTCACGTATGCACACATAATCAACATGCCAACAAGACCATGCATCAGCTGAACTGCAGCACTGAGTAGTTTCTGTCCCCCACCACCCTTGTTCCCACAACGAAAAATCAATTCCCACATAATTGGGTTGTCAATAGTGCCAATCATCGTGAAGACTTGTTTATCCATAGAAAAATATCAAATTATAAAATGACAGAGCAAAACCTCCCAATACAGAGTCTTTAATAAAGGATGCTCGGATACGATAATTCACAAGCCTACAAAGTTCTAATGTGCAATAAACAATTATGGGAATAGAAGGGTAAATGAATAATATGATAAACTGGAGAAAAATAATCAGCAGAAAATGAATAGATGCACCATAAGGTGAAAATGAGATGGTGCTCAAATGCTTACATAATAAATGCAACAACTATCATCATCCACAGAAGTTACAACTGATATCCATGTTACAGGATAACACAATAACCTTATAGAAGTGCATATATCATATTATGGCACATCAAATGCATTTCCAAAAGGAAGCTTAAGTAAGAAGTACACTCACCCTGACAATATCTCCAACCTGCAACTTTTTCCAGGGAATACTTTCCCATTTTTGATCTTGCAAGACATCAACAGAAGCATTATTTATGGTCATATCATTCTGGAAGCGCTTCTGTTTAACATAAATTCAAAATAAAAAGATACATAGTTAAACATTCGTCCTCAGTTTCATACTTAACTGTATAAAAATGATAGATAAAACTTCAAACCACAGCTATCACAGAAAGAGAGAGAGAGTTGATATTGGAAATACAGAAAAACAAAAAAGGTAAAAATCAAGGCTGCAGGATATAATAAGCAGACTGGTACTCACCCAATCCTCAAATGCTTCCTTAACAAGAGAAACAAAAAGCACCAAACTCAGAGGGACCACATTGGTTACAGGATGCACAGGACTGCAATATTACACATACTTGAAAACGTTATGCTTAGAATTTAACAACTATTATAAATTATTACAGTGAATCAGTTATAGTCAGTACCCTTCAGATTCAGTGATGCCAAAGCAAATTTGTAAGCAATATTTCCAAAGTGCACGTAAGTGTGCTAATAACAAAAAAAAGAACCCAAACTGAAGAAAATAGGGTGCAAACATCTCTCTTTTATGTTCAGAAACTAAAAACAAACTTCCACTTAATAATGTGGATAACTGAATGCAAAAAATAAACAAATAAACTGGCATCTCTTATACTCAAGTGCATTTTCCCCTTCATAAAGGTTCTACCCAACACATATACAGGTTTTCATGTTAAGACCTTGTAATATAACATTACAAGATAAGTACCAAACCAAATAAAGTTAACATACCTGATTGGCGTTGTTGATAGAATTGAGATCGTAAGAAAGTACAGGTTAGCTACCCGCCTGAACTGTCAGTGTAAACAAACAATTTCTCAGGACCATAACAAAATAAAATCATAGGTGTTGGCAACTCTAGTCAATTTGTTTTAGGCATATGTAACCCATCGCATAATGATATTCCTACACTTCACTACAAACAAAACAGATAAGCTTCGAACTGCATCAGCAAGCAGGTTGATTTAAAACTAAAGTCAAATTCATTGAAATTGCCCTTAATGTTAAGATTTCCAACTTTATCCACCAAGGGAATGCATCTCCTATAAACTTTTCTTATCCATCCAGTCTAGTTGTCAATACTCCAAAACAACCATAATAAGATTTAGTACACAAGCTCTGGTTCCAACTTCTTATTTGGTTGGGTCAGAAATTGGCGCACCGAATCATATTATAACTTTACATTCTACTATAATCATATTCATCCATGTAGTTCAAAGGCCCGTGAATTACCTGTTCAAAGAGTCCTTTTGGCAAAAAAGTAAAGAAGTTGTACTTCGTAGTTGATATAGAATTCCCCTGGAACAATTGAACGCATAATAGTTAAAACCGTATACAAACAAAACGATGTAAGATTTAAAGTAGCAGATAATAGAACGTAGATTATATATCCTATAGGTTTATAGTCAAACAACCTGTTGATGGTACATGGTGGAGCTAAAACAAAATCCTGAAAATATCCACTGTGCTAGAAAAATATTCTAGATCCTGTTAGGCCAAATCCTAATCTACTGTTCCGCAATCCAGATAAAAAGTGGGCAGCTAACAGCCTAACACTCTAAAAGAACACTAGTGAAGCCTCAATCAACGACAGTGAGCGGAAAACTACCCACATTGATACTTCTATACAGGCGGATAATCTTTCTTGCCTATTTCTATTCCTTCTTGTTGATAGCAAAATTCAAAAGAAAAATAAATAATTTAGAAAAACACGAACACTCGAAGCAGCTTAAATTTACTTCGACAACAGCATTGTGCTTTGCAAGAACATTGACCATTCCTTAGAACCATGAGGAAGCTTCATTTAGCATAAACAGAATTTTTAACATTGAATTTTTTTTCCGTTACAGAAACCCTAATCTCTTCAATATCACACTATCCACCAAAAATCAACAATAATTAACCGCAACTAATTCAACAGAAATAAAAAAATAACGAAAGCAGTGAAGTTCCAATTTTCCTGGACGTTAACTGAGGAAAATCAACAATCCAACATTTCAATTTCGATTATATTCTCTCCCTAATTTTCTCAGAAACCAAACAGAAAATACAGTAAACGGAGAACACGAGGACAATAGGTAGAAAAATCGAGTCACCTACCGGGAATCTGACGGGAATATTAGCCTCGCGATCGTTGCAGAAAATAGTGCGGTGACCCGGCGCCTGTGGCTGGACTCTCCCGAGCCGAACCGTCCGAGTCGTCGACGTCCGCTCGGGCTGCGAACTTGAATTGCGACCACCCAGCCTCGCTCCTCTCGAGGACCGATTCCATCCACTCATCTTCGGCCCGATCCGGACTCAAAACGACGAGTCGTCTCCAACGAATAATCTCCGATTGGACCCTCAATCGTCTACCCCCTATTTCTCGCCGGTAAACGGTGGTTCAAAACGCTTCGTCGAACGGTGCCGGAGGAAGTGCGTCCGTATTCAACGCCCCCTCAAACCTGCTTTCATTTTTCTTCCTTTTTTTGTCGTTTGAATTTTCTTTTTCTCGTAGACCGTGAATGGGGTAATTTCTCAGCGCGAGTACTCTGTGCGCGTATGGCGAGATCTGGCGGCTTTCTAGATGTGGTGACTGGTGAGGAACCGAGGAGGAGGACTGTGACTTGACGCGCGAGTGGGAGCGTGCTGTTTGGAGGGTTAATATCTTAAGCGCAAAGCAGGACCTGGTTCTCCAAAATTTCTATGCGGCGTCGTTTGGTTCGCCGTTGGTGGATGAAACGGTTAGTTCAGACTCGGAAGAAGACGCGGGTCGTGGCGGTCTTGGGGCGGTAGACGGAATTTTCTAACCACCCCTTTACGTTAGATTTTATGGGGGCACATTTAGGGTTTAATTTAATACCATTTTTTATAAGATGATTTAATAGCATTTTTAAACCTTTTTATTTTTGTTTTTACAAGCCTCTTGCCACACTGTACGGATAAAAACTTGTGTGGGATTCGACTTGCTATTAAATTTTTCTGAGTGGCACTACAATCCAGTCAAAACTCATCATCTAATAAGTTTAAAATATAATACTATTTTATCATTTTTTTATTTTAAATTTTTCATAATCACCTCTTGTGGCAAATTTTTTTATTATTTTTTTTATAAATATATATTTTAAAAAATAATAATGCTAGAGAAATCAAATTTTTACGGGGGCACATTTAAGATTTAATTTAATACCATTTTTTATAAGATGATTTAATAGCATTTTTAAACCTTTTTATTTTTGTATTTACAAGCCTCTTGCCATACTGTACGGATAAAAACTTGTGTGGGACTCGGCTTACTATTGGATTTTGTTAAGTGGCACTACAATCTAGTCAAAACTCACCATCTAATAAGTTTAAAATAGAATACTATTTTATCATTTTTTTTATTTTAAATTTTTCTTAATCACCTCTTGTGGCAATTTTATTTATTTATTTATTATAAATATATATATATTTTTAAAATGAATAATGCTAGAGATATCAAATTTTTAAACGAACTTGCAAACCAAATGAGGTGTCACAAATAAGAAACAAGCATGTTAATTGACACTTAATTAATAATCTAATCATCCATATACACATCGTTTGGTTTAAAAAATCTGATCTTACTAACATTACTCCTTGAAAAATAATGAACTTATATGCAACCCACGGTCCCACTACCAAATTTGGGTCTATTACATTTAGTAAAATTTCCATCATATTCAAGTGATTTAACTAAAAATGTCTAGTAAATTATTATTACCTTGCCTTTGACTATTTTGGTCGACAATTTGTTGCAAAAACCTTATCTTAAATCTCATAAAACCTCAATTAAATAAGAGCTTTAATTTTTAAAGTCGAAGTTACAAGTTTTGAATTCTAATTGCCCTATTACTTGTATGAAAAACGCTTATGAACAATAGTCATTCGGATACAAATAAAATTGAATTTCTCATTTATTTGTTACGAGGCCAACTTCTTTGTGCAACTTTTGTTTGTTGGGCTTTGGGCCTAACAATTGCCCCCCTTTTCTTTGTCACTAGGCCCAACTTGTAAATCGATGTAAGAAAACAGATCTGCTCTCCCACATCAAATGCCTTTTCCCTCTACTCACAACTCGGTGGGTATTTACATCAAATTAAAGGATGGTAGCTGAAGTTCTAAGCTGATAAACATTATATCCCAGCGAGAAAAATAAGCTTCCAGAAAGCAGAGGCTTAACTAATTTTATTTAATTAATGTTGTTTCAGCTTAATAACAAATCATCAATGTTATATCAACGTTTACACAAGACGTGACGAGAGCATCGAAAATATAGAACAAGCTGCATTCTTTTACAAGAACATTACTAATTGTCCCGGGGGGGTTTTGTTTCGGTATTTATACGGAGAAGTATATGTAGCCCGCTATAGAGGCGTGATGATATACGAAGTTAAAAGTTCGATTTTTCAACACACAAACAGATGGAGATGTTTAGTTACATTACTAACTTGAGCAGCAGCATCGTAGACGGAAATAATCACAGCTCCATGCCTGATGTAGGATGTGAGAATGTCTTCGTTGATTTAATAACGCGGTATACTTTTTTAGACAGCTACTGAAGGAGGAAGCGTTCCCTTTGCTTTTATTCCCAATCTGAAGACGAGTTTTCTAGGCTATGTTGTTCTACCGAAACCACCACCAACCTGCATATGCAACCACTCGGGTGAATTGCCGCGGCTATATTCCCTTGGAGGCTGTGTACCGAAAGCCATTGCAGCATTATCGAATGTTTGTTGACCGAACTGAAATGATAAAATTGATCTGTTATGAGAATGGCAGTCCATAAAATAGAGGAATGAATCAACTCCCACTAACACATCCGTATTTTTCAGCTTTTGTTTCTTAACCCAACATAAGATTCACATTCACCAATAACTTGGACTCTTTAACTCATGAATTCCAATTGTGATCGATATGGTAGGCTTCATCTAGGAGAAATGCGTGCGTGAATGTGAACAGAGTTCTGATGAAAGAGAACGAAACTGTGGTCCAAAATGTTGACAGACATTTTCAGAACACAGAAATCTGGTTTTCCGTCATTAAAATGGACAACGATGGATAACAACACAGACGGGCAACTTCACATCTAGTAAAGAAGTACTCGAGGAACTTTGGTCGTCATATTGCTTCGGTTTTACTTTACCGACTTTCAAATAAGACAACTGACATGTACATGTTTAGACTGATGAATTTGATGTGTGCAATAATACATGGCATATGGAAAAAAGTTGGAAAAAGAAAACAAGAAGGTACTAGGATGAAGCACTCGGAGAGAAAAAAGCAAGGTGAAAGCGATTTTAAACTCTTAAAAACTGCACATAACCTATGGACTTACATCTTTAGAAGGAAACGCCTCAATTCCAGGGTTCATTCTTGTATTAACTGCTTCAAGCTTCATCGACAGGAACTGCAACATCCCAAACATGGATGGTGCACGAGCGTAAGTTACATGTTGAAAAAATCATAGTAAAAATGAAGAACAAGTGCAATTATAAACATATTCATACCTCAACCTGCCGCTGTAGCGATTGGATGTAATTAATTATCTCATCAAGCACAAGTGCTTTTCCAATAACCTGAATCGGATAACTTACCATATCAGCAGTTTTCTACATGTTAATCCAAGGCAGAAACCAACTCAGTAAAAATAAAAACCGAAAAAAATTCCATTAGCGCTATTTCGAACACATTGAGATGCAATTGGTTCTTGACTAGTAGATGAATTTATTAAGAGGATGGCCATACCCTACCTTGTTACAACCAGGGACCAGATCTTGGAGGATTTTCATCCTCTCGCTTATCTTCTCTCTTCTAGCCTGTCCACCACATATTTCCAAATTTTCAATCAGTATCTATCATTTAATAGCTCAAGAAGATTGTTCGAAAATTCAACCAAGATCGACGATGATGTTATGTGAACAAAAGAGAATGTTATGGATCATAAGTGCTTGATTCGTGTCCCGTTTCTCAAATTTTAGCCCTTACTATAAAGTAGCCGACATTAACAACCTAGAGTTCAATTTCAGGTCTCGTAAATTAGAGTAGTTCATAATATCGCTCGAAAATATTGGACTTGGACAAATGAAGTAAATTACTCTTTCTGCAAGACTGTGGCTATCAGTAGCTTGACCCCTTCTAGCTCGGACATGTATGTAGTCCTGCTTAGGCGGATCAGGCGGCTGAGCGTTTTGCTCCGCCGGCTTGCCTGAACTGGTTTCCGCTTCGGCTTTCAACTCGCGAGTACTCTCATCTCTGCAGCCAGCTGATGTTTTAAGCCGTTTCCCATCACAATCACTCTGCCAAGACAAAATTTGGAACAAAGATATGCAGATTTAGAAATTGTTCAATTAAAGAAGAGGACTAATTCCAATTACGCATGTGTAGATATAGAAATTTCAAATAAAACCATTAGAAATTTCAAAGAAAATCACTAAACACAAAGTAAACAGAAATAGTGTGCTATACTTAGCAAAAACCTAATCAGAGTTTTTAAGTAAATAAACAATTGAATTATATATTGAATGAAGAAACAATAGAAATACCGCGCCAATATTGCCACTGCTTTTTGGAGACTCGTTGTCGGCCTCGCGCCTTTTCCTCGCCGCACCGCCATGCCTTCCGCCGCCTCGGTGATCCAAGCTCATCGGATTCGGATCACTACCGGCCAAGACGTCCCGAATCGCACCCGAGACGTCCCCAAACTGCGCGAAACTCTGCGAGAAGTTCGGCCTGCGCTGCCCCAAAGCTCCTCCGGAGTCACCGGCGCTCGCGCCGCTTCCGTTCATCGGGAACTGCCAGATCTCAGAGAGATTAAACGACGTCGCATTGGCGTTGGAGAAGGAGCACTCGTTTACGAGCGTCGGCGGATCCATTTTCACACTCCGATCCGGTTCAAGTTCGGGTTTGGATTCGGATTAACGTTCGCATTCGCCGGATTCAAATGGTAAGTTCAAATAAATCTCAAAGTCGACGGATGTAGAGAGAGAAAGAGAAAGTGTTTGGTGCTGTGCGTGATCTCCTTGGACAGTGGAGGTTGGTGCGCACTGTGCCTACTGCGTCCTGGAGAGTTTTACTCTTTCCTTTGTCTTCCGCTGCGCCTTCTCCTCACAATTTCACAACACGCAAAGCACTTGTTTTTTCATCGACAGCGACCTCGGGAGCTGCGAAGCGAAATCACTTACAGTGAGAGCTTTTCTCGGAGCCTCCAGCGTTTCTCTGTCCCTTTCTTTTCATGCCCTCCATCTCCATCCCCCTCCCTTCTCTCTCACTCCTTTATGTAAACCTTCTCCTCGCTTCTCCACCGTCCGATCAAAGTACGATCCCAGTCAATCACATTGACGGTGGGGAGGCACTTTGGAGCATTAGTCATACAATCACGGGAAATAAACAACTTTTATGATACGAATACATTGTTTGAAACGGGATATTACTACAGTGGCGTACCCAAAGTTGTCCCACCGTGTGTGGTGTTATTCACGTATTAAAATATAAATGGATTACAAGATTATATGTCACTAGCCTATGGTTACTTATTAACACGACCATATCAGGGGTGAGGCATTTCAATAAAAAACTACAAGTGCCGATGTAAACGTTCCCGACTACTTGAGTAACAACACTTTTACAACCCATGTATGGTATTACTAGAGAAGATATGTGTTATAACATGAATCAATCGTTAGTACCCATTGATGAAGTAAAAATTGTATTGAAAAAACTTTTTACTACAGAGAATATACATTTTTTTTAAGACCAATTTACATGTCCTTACGATCAAATAATGCAATGACATGTGAAAAAAACTTATACAAAATATTGTATTATTAGACCGAAAAACCGTGACAGTCAAATTCAATCCCTACCAAGATCACTATTTATTGGGTTATGAAAGATGGGGTGAAGCTGAAGTTTTCGCTGGCTAGCGCCGAGTACCAAGTTCAATGTACTCTCTTGTTTGAGGTCTCGGATGACGATATGTTGATTACTAAGTGCATGGATTAGGCTTGTTTAATGCTTGATTAACGTAGCTTATGATCTTCTAAAAGGTCGGTTAGTGGGTTTTCTGTAGTTTAATCATTGTTCTGATTATGATGTGTGTTAAAGGTCTAATTAATATTAAAGATTCGACTAATCTATAGTTTTCGATTTGGGTTAGGGGAGAATTGATTGGACAAGGTGGAGGCCCCCCTTAACTGGCCTATCATGATCGTTGTTTCCCAAAGAAGAAACGTTGCAATTCCCTTTTTTGAAATTATATGTTTATTTTTTCAACTAATCTCGAACTCAACCTTTAACCAAATATTTACATTAGGAATATCCAAATATCATTAGTGGATGTATGATTTTAGGGTTTTTTAATGATAGAGTTTGTAAAATTTGAACATAAGAATTTCCTCTAAATATCATAGAGATTGTGTGTCATTAAATCAAACGTTTATTTATGAATTTATATCGCATATTTTAACTAAATGTTGTCCCGTATTTTCCAATTATATACTATAAAACACTCATTATTAATGAGCTTATGAAAAAGCTAAAGGTATGACGATTAAAAACTTTTACAATCACATTTGACAAAAAGAATTAAAAGTGTTTTGATTAAAATTTATAGTAAAATGACTTATGAGCAAATAAAAAAAATCTTAAATTATCTTCTTTCTTTTTTTTACAAACAGTAGCATTAGTGAGTTTAATAGTTGGTTGTCAGGCGAAAGAATTTTGTAGAGATCAAACTTACACTAAGATGCATAAACATCATTACTTTTCGTCACTACAATAAAGAATCATCTAGTCTGCAACCTTAAATTATCAGTTAAGTTGAAAGAAAGTAGGGAGCCGTCCATTCCAATTTATCTCAATCCGTTTGGAATTCTATTCCAAACCAACTTTGACAGAGAATCATTACCCCTCTAGAGGAAAAGAATCAGTGACAGCAATTTTAGCACTCATCAAAAAAAGCTTCCAATTTGGTATACTCCACGTGCAAATATATATACATAGATATATATAGAGGTGTGCATGAAATATTGGGCAGATGCTTTTTCAGTAAAATAAGATTCCGATTACATGCAAATTTCTACTTAGTAAGTGTGCTTGTCTGTTGCTCGAGGATAGGATATAACCTAGGACCACTTCTCAGCAGTATTTTCCTTTCCGTGACTCAAATGTATTTCTCACGTGTTAGAAAGAAAAAAAATCAACAATATCCATTGTATGTATGCATGAGAGCATGACTAAGGTAAATCATACATGCCCATGTTGATCTTGATCGTTGATGTATGCAGAACTCGTAAAGTATTGACGGTTAGGATTACCATTCGAATGCATGGACGACAATCAGTATTAGTTTCTTGCATTCAGTGACGGATGTGTGTTGGGACAAGGTGGTTCTAGGATTACCTGGAGTACGAGAAATACATTTGAAAGTTTTTTGAAGACCCTTCAAATGATTGGTACGTGTCTTTTTTTGTGTCCACCAAGTATTTGAAGAAATGCTTCTCGCATATTGCTTCGACAACACTTGACAAGTTCTCTCAATAGCACTTATCATATTGCTTCAGCACAGATCAATATATTTTAACATGTGCGCGGCTTGGTTAAGCTGACGATAACAAGCGCACCAAGTGTTCAACGAAATGCTAGTGAATAAATTGAATTTTTTTGAACGTTTCGCGCTCTGTGTCTATCTAAAAAACTTGAAACTGTAACATTGAGACCTCCCAAAATTTGAATCCTGAATCTGCCTCTGCTTGCATGCATGCATAGAGTATTTTTTTTTTATCCCTAAATAAATTTGAGAATTTGAAATAAAATTAGAGGCTTCGAAATGGCTCTTGTACTCATGAGTACCCCTAAGGAGTAATCATAAGGTCGGTCTCGCATGTGCACATGTTGATACTGGCGGTTTTTGCATTTGTAGCTCACATTGCATCGACAACCAAAATCAACGCATAACTAATGAAGCGTAACATAAATAAACGCATGAATTTGGAATCAATTATTGGATATCGTACTCGTACTTATCTTTAACAACTCTTTGATATAGCAAATTGAAGTGGTAAGGTTGTGTCATTGGCCTGACCTAGTTTGGTATACATACAATTCGCATTTGTCAAAACTCATAAGAAAGTAATTGATGGATATGACGAACGCTTCGAGTATAAGTCGTGCCAAACCCTTTGCCTCTTTCTACTATCAATTGTGGTTAGGCACGCACAGTTGCCGGAAAGGATATGCTGCCCTTGCTCCAAATAACTACCACACCTTGGATCGAGAAATTCAACTCGTGCAGTTAATCTATTTTATCACGTGCGTTGATTGTGACACTGGTCCTTTTTTGTCGTCTGTGTTCAATCCGATGCGATGGATATGGCTACCAGCTACCAGCCACCAGCACAGCGAAGGGAAATAAGCTTGTTAGCCTTGCCTTTTCAAAGATTAACAACACTATGTCCTCTTCATCCATGGTCATTAATATTGATATTTTGACACGTTAGGTTAATATTTATAACTTTGTGTTTGAATTCGTAACAAATGTAATATTGAGATTAATTGATCGTAAATGTTTTACTCTCATCATATTCCATTTTTTGTTACTCTTTATATCGATATCTCTTGATAGACAATTTGAGTTGTATTGCATAACAACGTAAACTTTTTTACTTTTAGAATTCAGTAGTATATCGCTTCTTCTTTAAAACCAAAGTTTAGTGTTACATGGAGGAATTAGTTCAATCAGGCATGCAACGAAATCACCTTGCCATTTTGTGCCAGATGCTTGTACTATGAAATTTCTGTCGAGCATTTTCTCTTTTGGGTGGATGTAGCAGTTTTATACAGTAAGTAGACAGATGGGTGGCACCATATGTGCGATACTATTCTCAAAAAGTGAGCAAAATGAGTCATATTGGGGTAACAACGCGTTTGGTCGACACTTTATTTGAATTATTTAACGAATTAATACTCAATTTCTGCTTTGTCAGCAAAATTCTTAATTTAAATTTTATAAACAATAATTATAAAAAAAATAAAATTAAAAAAAAAATAAAACTGAAGCTATTGATAAGATCCGCAACCATTATCAATTTCTACGTAACTAGTTAATCATTTAAAGTTACCATTTAACGACTCGTATATGATGGCTTAGATCAACAAAAAATTGGACCACTAACAAAAAAATGGGTTAATGTTACTTAAATGGGACCTAACTGGCCGTGGATGATAAAGTGTTTGATAACTGTAGATGTCAGAACAATTTTATGGAATTAATATGCACCTAGAGATTGTCAATTTTCAATTCAATTTACTCAATTATGGTTAATGATGGCTA
This sequence comes from Heteromeles arbutifolia, assembly GCA_024362995.1. Classification (NCBI taxonomy): domain Eukaryota; kingdom Viridiplantae; phylum Streptophyta; class Magnoliopsida; order Rosales; family Rosaceae; genus Heteromeles; species Heteromeles arbutifolia. The sequence continues at coordinate 32,737,097 of JANCRC010000006.1, forward strand.
TTTCAATGCTGAGAAAAAAGTAGTTGTAAGGGGATATTATCACCAGCGGGTTTTCTTAATTGGTGAGTGATCATGAATTATGGAAAAAGCAAAAATTGATGAGATTTGACAAGTTGCATGCATAAAGTGTGTGTTTTTAACGTCTTACAATTTTAGGATATGTTTGGAATTTGATTTTATAAAAGGAGGTAGATTGTCTGCCCTCCTAATTGTGGTGCCCTTCTATGTTCTCCTATTTGTGCGGTCACGGTTAATCCCCGTCAATATTTTATATTATTATTTTTTTTTCTCTTATTATTTCTATTAAAAAATTAATATAAAATGTTGACGTGGCTTAACCGTGACCACACAAAATAGGAGGGCATGGAAGTGCATCACAAGTTCACAACTAGGAGGGCAGACAATATGCCTCCTTTATAAGACGCATTTTTACAACGAAGGTTTTTATGTTTGGGATTGTTTTCGTAAGATGATCATTTTTGGTGTATGGTTTTTTCGTAGATGATAATCATAACATAGTGTTGTTAGATGAAATGCATGAGGGAGTAAATGTGAAGTTTAATCTTTGGTGAAAAGTGTTAGAACTTGAGCCTATTTGGTATTATATTTGAATCCAACCTTTTAAACTTAAAAACAATTTTCAAGTTTTAAGCCTTAAAAACTTGTTTGGTAAGACTATTTTAAAAAACTGAACTCAAGACTAACTCAAAAATATAGTTTATTCTCTAAAAACACAAAAAATGAGTTTTTACAGTTTTTAAACTCAAACTCACTCCTTTCTTTTCTCTCCCTCCTTCCCTCTCACTCCAAAGCTATCTCTCTCTTTTCTTCTTTCTCTATCCCCCTTCTTCTTCTTTTTTTACCTTTTTCGTCTCTCCTCCAATCCGCTCTCTTCATTCTCTCGGTTCTTTCTCTCACTCATCTTCCTCTATATCTCTTCTGATCCTCTTACTTATTTCTCTTTCCTCCAATCATCTCTTACTTTATTTCCTCGTCTTTCCTCTTTCTCTCTCGACCCATTCTTTTTTGATATCCTTGTCCAGTTTAAGTTGTAAGATTTAAAATTTTTAAATCGCATACCAAACAAGTTTTTGAGTCTTAAAGAAAATCATTTTCAAGAAAAATTCTTAAAAAATGTTTTGAGAAATTATAAAAAATTTCAAATAGAATACTAAACAAGCTCTAAAGGTTTTCGTCTAAGTAGGTTAAAGACAGAGTATATAAAATGAAAATTCAGTGAGAATATAAGTCCAAATGAGACAAGGATGAGGATAAGAGATCAAAAAGTGCTAAAGAATTGTGGCACATATAGAGTATAAGTTCAGTGCAATTTTAACACGTCCTTGCATCATATCGATAATCGATTCTTTTGGGGTTATCGGAAAATTTTCTTTTGACGTTAAGAAAAAGGAGGAAGAAAGAAAACAGCTCGCGCTTAGCTGCACCACATTAATAATTTGGACTTTTAGCTAGCTGGGGCATGTATGAGTATATATCACAGTTGCAGTGTACGTCTGGAATGAAAGTACAGAAACTGGGGCTGGGTCCTGATTTCCGATCTGGATTTTCTGCCCTCCTCTTTCCATCAACTTCCATCCCTTTTTATTTTTATGGTCATGGTTAAGCCACGTCAACATTTTATATTCTCATTATTTTTTGTCTTATTATTTTTATAAAAAAATAATATAAAATGTTAACGTGGCTTAATCGTGATCACATAAATATGAGAGAATGAGAATGATATGGGACGGGGAGGACGGACAATCCAGGTCCCTGATTTCGACCATATTTTTCAGCCCAACGAAATGACATGAGGCCCAGGAGACACCTGGCTAATCATAATAATAATAATAATTCGAAGATTAGATATGGGTATTGGGATCCAAAACATCCCATCCATGGTAATGCTTTTTATCTACCAATTAGAAAGGAAAAAAACATACACATCTTCTTTATTGTTGTTTTTTTTTATCAAACGATATATTTTGTTTGGATGTTAAATTAGTTACCAATGAAGTTCGAACTCACACCGTCATATAAAGACTCAATAACTTTCTACTACTGTGATAAATGATCACTTGTATTTTCTAGATTCTTTTGAATTATTATTTTTGTGTTTGAAATGAAAGCTGTAAATCCTGATTATTTGGAAGATAAAAGCAAATGGTGCCAGACAGCCCAAGTGGATAGTGGACAAGCAGATGGGGAACATATGTGATAAGTTTTTGAATTCTTTCTCAACATGCTTTCATCATCTTTGCGACCCTGTTTGGAGCTAAATCCAGGCACAGTTGATTGGCCGGAATGATCAAGCGTTGACAGTGTAAACTCTTCCGCCGGATCCATCAAGTGATATCACTGGCGCATCCACGCACGATTCCAACTTTAGAAGTCACAATTAAAAAAATCTAGTATTTAGATAGAAACAATATGCTGAGTGTTGTCGAGAATTTGTGCCGCTTGATTTGCCAAGATATATCGAGCATGCATTATTTCAAACATTTGGTGAGTTTTCTATATGCTGAGTGTTGTCGAGAGTTTGTGCCGCTTGGTTTGCCAAGGTATATCGAGCATGCATTATTTCAAACATTTGGTGAGTTTCATTGGCGTGCTTTTTGGCCTCCCGTGGGTCCCAATACAACACCTTGGTTCATATGTGGATCCAACCTTGTTGGTGATGATTGATGCATTGTGGACCTAAGATGTAATTTTGATAATAAATATGCATGTTATCACTTGATTATTGAATAATACCATTATGTGACAGTGTGATTGTCATACTGAAAAATTTATCATCTGAACTTGTTCTATTACGTATAATTGATGGCCTAGAATGGATCCACCATGCATACTTGGCATACCTTTTGTTCCAAACAAGAGAGATATGATCGTTGTGATATACGTCATCAAATTAATTTCAGTAACTAAAGGTTTCCCACGCTTCCATAATAATAGAGACTATTTGATGTTGAGGTAAAAATAATTATAATAATAAAAAACTGGTTTATTTATAGTTTCAAATTAATACGTATAGGGTGTGTTTGTTTGAGCTCCTTAGGTTTCATTGGACTAGACTGGCTTACTAGTCTGTGTTTGGTTTGATATGGGACTGTCTTTAATGGGATTAAGTCGGACTCGTTCAGACTAAAGTTTTCGCTACCTCGTCTTAGCTAGGACCCCCGAAAAGGATGGGATTGCTAATCCCGGCTCTCTAATATCTGCATCGTTTGCAATCTGCAACCATGCGTCGCCAAATCCAGTCACCAAATCCTGCGGTCTCGTCGATCTCCATCATCCTCGCAAGCCCATCACCAAATCTTGCCGTCTCGCCGATCTCCTTCGTCCCGCAAACCCAACCTTCTATTTGCTTGAAATTGATCTCTCCTTCTTATGAAACCCAACGAACCCACAACCCAAATTTCCCCTCTTTGCTTCAAGAAGGAATACCTAGCTGGATTTGCTTTGGATTTAATCCAACGCCAATAACTGAAATTGTAATCTCAAAGAATTGAAATTTAAATATCAAAACAAATTCAGAGTTTCATATTTTGAAGAAGAGAAGAATAGAGCAAAGTAATTTGAGTGAAAATGACAAAAAAGAGAGAGTGGGGAGGGTGACAGTGGGACGAAGAAAAAATAGAGTAAAAAAGGTAAAGGGCAGGAAGACCATAGGCGGAGAAAAAGAGAGGTTAAGAGAGAGGAAGAAGATTATAAAAGAATAAATAAATATATTAATATTAAAATATTAATAAATATTGGTTAAATAATATAATATTAAAATTTGTTAATTATCTTGTCTGACACTGCACCAAACGCTTCACTAAGTTAATCTAGCTTAATCTAATATAAGTCAGTCCAGCTTAGTCCTTAAAGCTAGTCAAGTCCGAGATAGTCTGATACAACAAACGCACCCATAAAGATCTTGTTAACCAATTTTTCTTATTATTTTCACTTTATTTTTTTGTGATATTAATTTGGGCCTAAATTTATTCAAAATTTTATCAATCGAAACATTCCGATTTATACACATGATTCGATTTCTATACATCATTTAATTTCTTGGAATAAAAAAAAGTAGTGTTATTCATACACTTATTTTTACCTCTAACATACCTTTCTCAATTTTCGTCTATCAAATCGAATAAATTGAAGAAGATCAATGGAAAAAAATTACCAAGAGTATGTAAAAAGTAAAAACAAGTGTGTAAATAGTATTTTCTTAAAAAAAAATCGTTATCACTTCCACACTCGATTAGAAATTAATATTACTTAACAACATTATTTAATTGTGGCACGCTCGCACAATCAATTATTTGACCTGTTACTCTAGTGAGGTAAACTCTAAAGTAAGGGCCATTACTTATAATTGGCTAGTCTTAAGGGAAAACAGTCTTCTCTGCACTCAAATTCAAATTTAATTATCCTGCTTTGATCGAATTTATTGTCTTGTTAAAATAAAGGGAGACTTTGGATGCGATCCCTAGCTATGAATATTCTTTCACTGAAACCTTGTTGGTTTTCAATTTTTGATCGAAATCCCTGAAATTAATGTGATAATTTATTTCTATGTATGTTACTATATTTCTTAAATTAAAAATTGAAATTTATAGTTGTTTATATTAATGAGATTTTAAATAAAAAAAACCATAAGTTGTGGGATTAAAAATATTAAAATATAAATATACTATTGTGTGTGTATATATAAACATGGGTACATTCATCAAACCTAACCAAAAAATTATTGTACCAAACCATGGGTACATTCTTCAAAATCACAAAAAATATATATATTAGGCTTAATAACATTAGTAAATTTATTCGATTAAACTTGACATGGATACATTCTTAAATCAAAGAAAAAAGTGACACACCCTGTCTCGAAGGAGGGCGTGCTGGCCGTCACATGAGAGTGACGTAACCATTTACACAGTTCGGAAGCTTAAAAATACAATTGTGAATTCTGTCAAAACACCATTGGATTCCTCGTGGCCACCAAAGCTCTGCTATCTCGAACCTGGAGGGGCGCAAAACAAAATTGAGTGGGTCAGTAAAACAAAGTTTTTCTCGAAAATCATCTCAATATCAAAGCTCTAACCCCTCGCTGTAAAACCTGTATACTTTCCCAGAAAATAGCATATATAAATATATATAGCTTCAAAAATCTCAAAACACCATTCTTTATCACTTTTAAGAAAATATGCCATGTTATACGCTTCAAAATAGAATATGGATGCATCAATATATAACAGGTGAAAAGTGAATTAACCAGAGACCCTGCAATGGTCATGTACGGTTGATTCTAGGGCTCAATATCCAATCCAGCCGGAGTCACCAACTATGACCTGTACGGCACTACACTGCACATAAGTCGGAACTACCTGTAGTAGTCTGTACGACTAGGATGGTATAATAATACGCTCTAGTGCTTCTCTCATCAATCATCTATGCACATAATCTAAGGTCACCTACTAGTCGGAACCACCTCTAGTGGTCTGTACGACTACCATGTCGGAACCACATCTGGTGGTCTGTACGACTAGCATCTACTTGGATCCAAGGTGAGCGTGTGATGCGGGTGAATAACATAAGCACTAACACCGGGGGTGCAGGTTATGAGCTCTCAACACAAACCACATCAAAATAAATAACTCACCTGATACTTACCTGTGCGTCCACAGCACCAATTCACATATATGCATCATATATCAATTCATATATTTCATATAAAATTCTATGCATGTTATTTCAAATCACATGATTCATATAAATCTATGCATGGCATTTTTAAACATACTTTCAAATCACATTTCACTTAAATAGATTTTCTGGAAAAAAAACTCATTTATATAGGTATACATGGAAAACAAAACTACCCACTCACAGTTATATCAAAGGGTCATAACCCTTTAGCCTTCCTTGACTATGTTCGTCTTCCGCATAAGCCTCGCCTATATGAGAAGTAACCGAAATAACGTTAATTAAGCACATAACCAACTTTCCCTAATAACTTCTCATATATTGCTCAAATTGGGTATATGAATATACCACTGAGACCTACTCAACCTCACGAACATCCCCATATTTTTAGAATATTTTTCCGACCACCCACGCTCCTCCACGCGCCGGCGAGTGCACGGCAAGACGCGCGGCCACGCGCAGGGAACCTTAACGGTAACAGTAACGGCAGTTAGGGAATATTCCGTTACAAATCAGCATATACCGTTTAATATACCTGACGCCGTTAGCATATTCCGTCACACTTGACAGAATATTCTCCTCCTTCTTCCTTGGTTCGCCGGAGACCGTCGCCGGTGCCGCCGCAACTCGCCGATTTCTGAGAATTTTCCAAGCTTCGTATCTCAGTCAATTCTTATCCATTTTTCATGAAATTTTCACCAAAATGAGGCTTACAACATAAGAAACAAAACCTTACCAAGATTTGGACCTAAAACCTTTGAGAATTTGCCAGAGATCCTTCGATAATTCCGGCCAAACTGTGATGCTTCAATCTCGGCCTCTAGGCATCCAAATCACCCCATTCTTCTTCTCCGAGTTTCGTGGAGAGGTCCTTAAGCTCCCTATGAGCTCCAAATACCTTGAAACCTTCAATTCCACGAGCACATGAACAGTACCCAATATATCGGGTTCTCTGGTTCTTCACAATCCCGACGTCCAAACTTCATAAAAATGGTACTCTGAGCATCATGAGGGTGATCTAAAGCTTCCTATAAGCTTAGAATCAATTGAAACCCTCATGATCACAAGGGCATGAACAGTGCCTTCTTCGGGGTGCCTGGGTTCTCGATTTTTCAAAGGTTTCCCGTCCAACAATTGGTATGGTTGAGTTCGCTATGACGAGATGAAGGAGATGGTACTAATCACGAGCTCGATCTGTGCATAAATGTGTTGGTTTGAGGTTCGTCCGTACGAAATGGAGGAGAGAGAGTGACTGAGAGTTTGAGTGAGAGTGAGGCAGGGGAGAGAGAGAAGAGTAGGATTTTGTGTGTGTGGGAGTGGACCACGTGGTCACCAACCAACCAAAGAACACTTGAGTCCTAAGTGTTCCAAAAACTTAGGAAGATAAATATTAACCAAATGTATATGTCACACACACCTTAGTAACCTTTAGGGACAATTCCGTCTTTTCACGTCCTTGATAAAATGATTTCGGGACGGGCTGTGACAGAAAGAATGTACCCATATAAGTTTAAAAATGGATTAGAAAAAAATGAATAGATTTTATATAAAAAAAAGGGTACATTTTACATATAACAAATTGGTATATTTAAGAATGAGTTCATTTTAAGATTAAAAATTTGAAAAAATTACATGAATGGGTACATATAAGATTAAAAAATTGAAAACATTTTTTAAAAAAGCTAATGGGTACAAATTTATTCTAATTTATTTATTTATTTTGGAAATGTTTTGAATTGAAAATTAGTTAGGAGTTTAACAAAGTGTGAGTATTAAAATTCTAAATCAATTATTAATTTTTATTTTAAAATTTTTTGTAACTGATATGTAAATTTATTATTACATTAATGCTAGAGACTTGGATTAAAATCTGAAAACTAATAAGTTTTCAATCAATGAATTTTAATAAATAGGGACTGGATACTAATTTTTTCTAAAATAAAAGTTCGTCACAAGCATGTACAACTTCATGTAATTGTTTAGGCACGAAAATACATTTTGCTCGTTTACTCGACCAATAGTGTTAAGTCCACCGAAGCTCCAACATGTTAATTAACCCTAGATAGTAGATTTCCTAATACAATTGTTAATTCCTTTCGCCTCTCATTAATAATTAGGGTTCTCTTTACTTTTCCACTAGGAATTAGGTTTTCCTTTTCGCAGAAGAACCCGGAGAAGGTATATGTAATAATTAATAACCTAATCAAACCCTAAGTTATGAAGGAATCCTACTACTTACAGGAAACTACTTTAGATTCCAATTCCGAGTATCATTAGGGTTTGTTTCCCAGTGGGAGCCAATGGAAACTATATATAGAGGAGGAGTTGATTAACTTTTCTGAGAAACAAGAGAAGCCAATGGAGTCGTCACTTGGAAAGTTGATTTCTAAATCTCTAAAGAGACCTGGCGATTTATTTTTCCCCACCCATGGCAGCGAACTGGCCCCTCCTGACCTGCAGACTAAAAAAATTCGCATGACTTACAAGGCAAGCATGGAGTACGGTGGACTTAAACCGACGGCTGATCGACAAAACCCCGCTGCCGACCGCGATGATTCGTCCAATGCTCTTCCCCTTGATCCAAATCCTACTACCGCTAGGAGTCATTCAAGCACCCAAGGAACTCAAAACGCTGATTTGTTTTTGAGTCCATCTGCACCCAACAAGGCCAAGGCGCCGATTAATATTGCTGATGACACTTCGGTTTTTTCTGCTCCTGGTTCGTCCCGTTCCCGAGATCAGAGGTGTTCAACAACAACGCTGGATTTAGCCCGAAATTGGCCACGTCCCGTTTGGCATAGCCCATGGAAGGTTTACAGGGTCATCAGTGGCCACCTAGGATGGGTTCGCTCTGTTGCTTTTGATCCAAGCAACAGATGGTTCTGTACAGGATCTGCAGACCGGACAATCAAAATATGGGACGTAGCAAGCGGGACGCTACAACTTTCGCTTACAGGACACGTTGGGCAAATACGAAGCCTTGCCGTCAGCACCAGACAACCCTATTTGTTCTCGGCTGGCGATGACAAACAAGTCAAATGTTGGGACCTTGAACAGAACAAGGTTATCCGTTCGTATCACGGTCATCTTAGTGGCGTCTACAGCATGGCTCTCCATCCGACTCTTGACGTTTTAGTCACCGGGGGACGGGATAGCGTATGCCGTGTTTGGGATGTTCGTCTCAAGAATGTGCAAGTTCATGCATTGACTGGACACGAAGATGCAGTTTGCTCCCTTCTCACCCGCCCAACTGATCCACAAGTTATTAGCGGGTCTCACGATACAACTGTCAAGCTGTGGGACCTTAGAAAGGGAAAAACCTTTTCAACTTTAACGCATCATAAGAAATCGGTGCGGGCACTGACACATCATCCTAAGCTAGATATGGGTAATTGCTTCACGTCGGCTTCAACAAACACCATAAAAAAGTTCAACCTTCCGAGGGGTGAGTTTTTGCACAACATGCTCTCCCAACAGAAGTCCATTATCAATGCAATGGCCGTCAATGAAGATGGCGTTATGGCTACAGGAGGTGACAATGGTAGCTTGTGGTTTTGGGATTGGAAGAGCGGCCACAACTTCCAGCAATCCCAAACAATCGCACAACCGGGCTCACTGGAGAGTGAAGCTGGGATTTATGCTCTTTGCTACGATGTCACTGGCACAAGGCTGGTTACTTGTGAAGCTGACAAGACAATCAAGATGTGGAAACAAGACGAAAAGGCCACCCCGGAAACTCATCCTCTAAATTTTAGGCCTCCTAATCTTAGAGACGTTGGGCGGTTCTAGCTCACGGTGTGCTTACTTTGTTACTACGATATTGAAGTTTACAACTTTTTTATAATGTTTATTTTAATTCTGCTTCATAATGTATGTGTTACTATCATGGCTTGAATTTTATATGCGTAATTCAAATGCTTAATTGTAGTTCAAAACTTGGTTTATTCTAGTTAAAAAAGTAGCTCAAGATTGAGGTTTGAGGAAGCCGAAGGAAAGGAAGCGAACACTTTAGATAGAACATGTAAAATTTACTTGCCTCTGACAGGTAGAGTCGAACTTATTGTTCCATCTCTTGTAACTTGTTCCATCAGCTGCCTTGCACTTTTGCGATAGAGGTGAAGCTGCGCGCATTTTTGAAATATCGAATTAAGTAGAGTACGTAGTAAGATGATCATCCCTTGGAAATGAGTTTGATTGCATTAAGCATGTATTTAAAGTTAAACTGAGACAATGTCTTCGTCCCAGTGAATGTTAAAATGCAATGCCTGATCATGGGGAATGTCAAGTAGAGTTTAGAACTCAACAGAAAAAAGATGGTTAACAATTCGAAAATTCAACATTTGTTAAGTTACTAGAGCTTTGTAATCGTGAAAGAATATGTTTAGATTTTTACTAACCCCTGCACACATCATCTATCAAGCTTTGACTCTTAAATCCTAAATTCGGTTGGCTAAAAGGGGTGGTTTTGAGGATTTATAGCTCCATAGATGACGTTCAATTTATTTCTCAACACCATCATTTGACACTAGTGACCTTATCGATCACCTAACAATGGTGATCTAACATATATCTAGTTTTTGAAACGTTAGCATCCATTTGGTATGAACCCTAAATGTTGGGTAGTTAACTGTATTTAATACTTTCTTTGATGGTTTACATTCTTGTTGGTTCAAAACTAGGCGATACAATTTCTTGCATGACCCATTAACCTGACACGATACGAAAATAATAGTTTCCTGTTTGATCTATTCACAAGTTGAAATGTTATCGAGTCATCTGTTAAGGTAATAGGTACGACAACTCCATAGATTTTTAGTTTCAAGACTTATTTTCCTAGAAAGCAAGGGTCTAATTTCGATATTTTAATCTCAAGACCTTTTTAGGATAAACTTTTATTCCATGGTTTTGGTATTTTAGGAAATATATATTTAGGATTTTATAATTTGCTATTTTATTCTCCTTTTGAAGCTATAGTTTGTTATGATTATATAAACAACTTTTAGGGTTGTATTTTGACAATCATTCACACTATTATCAATTACTTTTTTCTTAAAAAAGGGGGACAATCAAGCCTGGAGAGGCGGGAATTTCACCCTATATGTGGCCACAGTCAACCAGACTTACCAGCTCGAAGCATCGAACTCGGGACCTCCTACATTTTTTTGTTTATTGATGAGCCACAATCCGCATCCTTACCACTAGACCACCTTAAGTTGTTTATAAACAACTTATCCGTAGCATGATCAATTCATAAACGAGAGTAAGTTTATAAAATCCAATTTATACGTAAGCTAATCGTGCGTATAGCCCAGAATCAAGTCCAATTTATACGTAGCATGATCAATTCAGTAAACGAGGCGAGTAAAAGTAACATCCTCATTCACTAACAAACCCAATTTAGTAAAAAACAATTAACAGCCAAGGTTAATAAAAAATTACAGTCGAGTTTTTGAAAAACACAGCATGGGCGGGAACGCCGGGAAGGGTATAAATCAGTGGTATCACCTCAAGTTTCTTGCTTCCAAAGATACAACAAGTTCAGCATTGTCATCTTTCTCTCTCTAAACCCCAACGCTGCACTCTCTCTCTCCCTCTCTAAACCCATTTCTCAAGTTCTTTTTCTTCTTGTTCAAACTTAGAAAGGATGAAGAAATACCTACTGTATTTTGATAACCGCACCTCCTTCGGCCCGCCTATGCTTTCAGTCCAACTGGGATTCTCCGAAAAATTAAGCGACTTGAAGAAGAAGATACAAGAATCGCACGGGATTCCTTTTGATCAACAGAAAATTATACAACATCGTCTCCAGGGGGAAACCGTGTATCTTGAAGACGATTCCGTCCCATTAATCGATTTGGCGTCGATACCGAACTGCTTCCTCTGCGTCACCGGGTAAACGTTTTCTTTCAGTTCTTGATTTTCCGTTCTTTGTTTGTCGGGGAAGAAATATGACATTATCGTAAATAGGAGCAACTTTTAGTCCCCTCTCTCTAAGTCGATTTTGTTTTTGATTGGCAGTGCAACTCCCATAGCCGCCGCCGGAGGAGGAGAAGAAGAGAAAGATGAGACCTTCGAAAAGGATTGGCCGCGCGAAATCAAAAGTAGCATGCAGATTATGGACAAGTTCGTCATTAACTGGTTCGCCGCCCTTTTTCTTGTTTATTTGACGTCGGCTTTATTTTCCTTCCGAATTTCGGATTATGGCTTCAATTTCTTGAACTTTTCACGGTTATTTAAGTAGTTAAATTGTTAATAAAAAGCCAAACTCTGGGCAACGCCGGCAACCCACCGCCGGCGGCTCCACTAATGTATAGTTCTGGGACTCCGGAATCCGCCCGTGAGGCTGTTTCCGGCGAAGAAACCACCCTGAGGGAAACCCCTCTGGGACCGACCCAGATAGGCTCAGGGTTTATAAACCCAGTGACGTTGCTGTCGGAAAGCGAGAGTCTTTGAAGGCTTCGCAGCCGCAGAAGGCCGCGTCCTATGTGATCGGACAGCCTTGGCGACTCTTCCGGTTGCCGGGTCGCATTTGACGCAGGCCCAGCTGCAGGGACTGTCGTCGTCTTCGCTCCATGAGGCGAGCTTGGCTTCCCGACCCAAAAGCCCCGCCTTGAAGACGATCAGCCCCAAACAAATGGCCGTCGTTGAAGATGGGGAAGAGGGAGCCAAGGCTAAGAGAAGCCATATTATATTAAACTTTTCAGTGTATTCATTTTTCATTGATTTTCTCTGTGGTCAATTTGTTCATTCAGTTGTTTCCAGTGAGCAGTTAATTGATTTGTTTGTTTGTATTCTGAATTTGACAGTGCCATTCCTCGGGGACTAAAAACCGAAGAGCTCAGCGTGAATGTGGTTGTCTGTCGGCCAATACTAAGCCTGCAAGCAATACAAGACAATCAGATTGGGCTGAAGGCTCCTCGAGGAGTAAACTTGCCTGCCGTTCTGGTGCGGGTCAACACGTTCCACACTTTGACCCATCTGAGGATCGAGTTGGATAGATTGAGAGACAGCCTGAAGGCCTTCCCGATTCCGAAATTCTACTCCCTATTTCATGTTAATACTGACGATAGGTTGAGTCCCTACACGCTCATCACTGAGCATTCTACCTTCTCTGAACTTGAGATAAAGGACGAGGACGTTGTTCTTGTTTGTGAGCTTCCTTTTGCAGTTCAGAGGAGTGATTGGGTGGTGACAGTACGCCATCATGAGGACAACGCAAGTGGAGGTACTGCGGAAGTCTCTGTGGAGATAGAACCTTGGAAGACTCTGGAGAGTTTGAAGAAGATACTGGTAAACCATCCGTCAGGGTTCCAGACCCCAGAGCTGCAGAACTACATGCTCCTCCATCGCGGAAAGTTAATGAGGGAAAAAGAGTCTTTTCTCTGGCACGGCGTGTCGTTCGCTGACCACATTTATGTGGTTCCAGTTGCCATGGGGCCAGACCAAGGAGACAAAGAAGATTGATCCAGAGCAAGTGAAAGATGTGTGAAGTACAGTGACACCATGGAGTTGTAATACATTTTTTCAGTTCTGTTTTTTTCTTTTTTTTTTCTGGTAAGTAGTAGTAGAAAGCAAATGAACTACAAATTCTGGTGTCAGTAGTTGAAGTATGCTCAATGTTCATACTGCAGTAGGAAGGAAGGCAAGAGAGTGAGTGTAAAAACAGTCTTTCTTTTGCGTTCTGTTGCTGATACAGTCTTTAGGTTTATGTTGTTGTATGAATCTCTGATTCCGGATGTTATCCAGCTTTGCTTTTATGCTTTTATGTTGTTGTATGAATTTGTTGAATCAAACATTCTTCTGGCTGTTATTCCAGCTCAGATTAGCCTTTCTTATTTTTTGTTTTTGATTGGTCCTGTTTCGCGGCGGGTTTGATTTCCTTGAGTAAAGTTTAAATCTAATATTGCAGTGAAAATATAGGATATCAAGCTGGAAAACCCATCGCGTACTCTTTGGTTATTGCTCATGACATGAGGTAGCTTGGTGCCAAAACAAATTTGAACTTGCTGAATATGAACTCTAGTGTGTACTTGTGTGCGTCTGCGTGAATAGTATAAAGATCGTGGTTTTTCCCGTTTAAGATACGAAATTCAAGTGTGCTTATTAGGCAATCTGAATTCACAGTATTCAGTTCCAGTTGTCCGGTAATAGTCAATGTGTTGGAATGTATATTTCGATTCTGGCCAACAACTCGGTTCAGTTCGTGGACTTGGTCTGCAATTTGATTACCAAGACTTTTCTTCTTCAGCGGAAGAGGAATGGTGCTGTTGCCAAGAGGAGGAAACGAGGTGGGTTTTGTATCGTTTGTGTTTATTTAGTTGTCCTCTAGGTGTTTCACGTTTTGCTCCGGTGGAACTTAATTGTTAGCAAATTGAGGTTGGTTTTAACAACTCTCTATCTCTCTGTGTGTTGCTTTCAAATTTGCATACTGTTTCCCATGATCCTCACTTGAGTCTTGAGATATCCTAACATCAGTGTTCCAATTTCTTGCAGTCTCTCCCTTCCAAGTACCGAGGCAGTGTTCCATTGCTTCTGATGAACACAACAACGACACATGAAGATACCGCTAAGGTTTTATACTCATAGCAGCTTGTGTAATATAGGTTGTGGATGCAAATTTCCGCCTTCTTCTTCTTAGACAAAAATGCACCTGCAAAACAATTAACACTTTAGGTCAAGGCCAAAAGCCTCACGCGCCTACGATGAATTTGGGAGGCTTTGGCCGAAGAACCTCCGATGCCAAAGTTAGAATTTGAGGGAATAGTGTTTAGAGAAATTTGAAGAATTTTATAAGAGAATTGGACTTACGTTTTTTGAGAAATGACGTGGTATTTATAGGGGTGTGGCCGGCCCTTTTGGGAGAGATGGGAACCGGCCACATTTGGTGGTTTTTGGATGTCATTGCAAGATATTATTTGACATAATATCTTGCAATAAATTAGGAAATTAATTAGAAAATGAATTTAGGTAATTAATCCTATTTTGAATAAATATTTTGGAGGTTACCTTGTGGGAATAATTTGATAAGGATGGATGAAATAGGTTTTGAATAAATACATATTTTGATCACTTTTGACCTTGATTGAGTTGTGATTGTCCGCTGCTCGCGCGTAGGAGTTATGGTGTGCCTTGAGGGTAATTTTGTCTTTTCAACCCAAGAATCCACGTGTCGCTTCCAAAGTTTTCTAGATTATTTTTGGCTTCACATAGGTCATGGAGAAATATTCCAATTCAAACTCTGATAATCATCCTTTAAACAGTTTGTCATATCTAACTCGTATCTTATTGAATACGTGGTTGTTTATCTTTTCCTTCCCCTTTTTGGGTTATTGGAAGCTTGGATTAGGACTGACTTGTGATTGCATATATTCTAATTTATACAGACCCAAAAACCACAGCTCAAGTGTATACCATCCAATACTTCTATCAGGCCTGTACAATCACAAATTAATTTCTTTTGACAGTAAACATATTGCTGACCAATTACACTACTTCTGTTCCTTCTGGTCATGGAGCATTGTTCCCTTTCCTTGTGAGAAGCATGAATTTGAACCAATGTATAAAAGAGTACCTGCCGAGAGGTGGTATCCGAAAGGTAAACTTGACTAAACTTCTCGAGCTTTCCTTTTCAGGGCAACGAGTATATCCTTGTGGTTAACTTAACGTGGCTATTGATGGATATTTTGTTCTTAATATGTTAAACAATTGGTAATGAACATTTCTATTCTCTCTCAGTTTTAGGCAGTCTTATCATACATTTGCATTCAAATGTGAGGTGTTATAAGTAAATTGGTGGTGTTTGAATGAAATTTCAACTCAAATGTGGGGTATTGTTGGAAATTTTGAGTAGAAATTTCATAGTCCCACATTGGTCACTACCAAAAGGTTCCCTCACTTTATAAGGCTTTGTCCCTTATAGAAGGTGATTGGAGTGATGGACCATGTAGAATAAAATTAGGTTCAACCTTGAGGTTGGGCTTTGGGGTGTACTAATTAATTGATAATTAATATATAATCAAAAAATGGGCCTTGGGCAAAGCACCCATCTGAGAAGATGGCTCCCAACAGACACATCTCATTCTCATACTTGTTGCTTTCAAGGACATTGCGATACGCAAGCCTCGATCTTCAGTTTTATCTGTTTAAATATTAATTTGTTGTGTTCATATTATGTTAAGTTATCTGTTCGCATTTATTATTTATTAGCATATATAAATTTGTCATTGATTGTTGATATTTATCCAACACTCGTAACTTGTTCCCATCTGCCTCACTTTTGAGATAGAGGTGAAGCTGCATGCATTTGAAATATCGAAGGGAGTAGAGTAGTACATGTATACATTTACTCTCTTAGAATAAGTAAGATGATCATCCACGGAAAGCAGCACTCGGAAATGAATTTGATTGCATTAAGCATGTATTTAAAGTTAAACTGAGACAATATCTTCGTCCCAGTGAATGTATCATTTGCTAATACCACAGCATAAATGCAGCGATTGATGCTGTCTCATGACGGTCTAGACTCTGGAGAAGCATAAAGGTTTCATGTTAGTGGTTTCGTATATTGTGGTCACAGCAAGCTTAAGCAGTAACATTTTCATGCCATTTATCTCCTATTGAAGACACTGAATGCTTCCTTGTGTGAACTGTCTTTAAATTATTTTCCAGGATAAAGGGTACTTTCCTCAATGCTGGAACAACAGGAACACCAAGCAGGATGCAATATGATTTTGATGAAGGAAGATAATAGGTAGTGTTAGACATCATCCGTGCGTAACAGTTTTCAGATTTGCATTTACTAACTGGTTTAAATATGAACTTGTAATATGAGCAGTAGAAAGTCCATTTTTTCTCTGCTTAGATCTGAATAGTCGAGTGTGTTATAATAGGAAATCGGAAATCGGAAATCATGGTATTCTGTTTCAGCTGTCCTATACAAGTTGATGTGTATAGTACTGGAATTTCTACTGAATCTCCCAGTGGCATGCATGCATCTCGGTTGTCATGCTTTCTTTAGAAACAGGAATTTTTTTTGCAGAAATATGTCTCTCTTGGAGATCATAAACAAATACAAGAATGCACAACGGACAGTTATTTTTCATTAGTTAGATCCTGCTTTTAGTAACCTTCCAGGACTCGGGGGGGGGGGGGGTAATCCTTTCTGTTATGTGTCAATCTTGTAGGCTTTTTTATTTAGGGTCTAGGGTTGCAGTCAGGAACAGTACTGCAAAATCTCAAGAAAAGGCTTACAGGACTGGCGATGGAGGAAATACAGGTTTGTCTTACTCATTTGCTCATGCTGATTTAACATCCTTGGTACTCAGTGATAAAAGCTGAGTTCACTGATTATTTAGACATAGAGATATGAAAAGCAAAATCCGAAGTCCAAACACATGAAACTATTTATAACCGAGTAGATTGTAGCAATAGTCCCTTAACTTTAACTCAATTGGAGAAATGATCCCTCAACTTAAAATTCATTATTATTGGTTCCTCAACTCATCAAAATGTGTAGCTTTGGTCCCCCAACTAAAAACTTATTACCATTTGTCCCCCAACTTTAACCCAATTGGAGCAATGGTTCATCAACTTTAACCAAATTGTAGCAATGGTCCTTCCAACATAACTCATTCTGACAAAATTATGACGAAGTTGACGAAAATGACCATAGCTACACGTTTTGATGAGTTGAGGGACCCCAATTGTAGCAATGATCCTTTCAACATAACTTATTTCGACAAAATTATGACAAAGTTGATGAAAATGACCATAACTACACATTTTGATGAGTTGAGGGACCAATGGTAATGGACTTTTAGTTGAGGGACCATTGCTCCAATTTGATTAAAGTTGAATGATTATTGCTACAATTTACTCTTTATAACTTAATAAGCTAGCGGTGATCACAGTATAAGGGTCACTAGCATGGAAACCTTTATGCTTATAGGACAACCCACTCGTGTTCTGTGATATCGTAAAATGAAACACTTGCTCATCCAAACAGAAAATGGTGCACTCACTGCAAGTGAAGATAAGGTATTGTCTCACTTCACATACCATGTTTGATGCAAGCAATTTTGTTTCCGAGGGGCTGCTTTACTTAGATGGTCACCTCACTTGTTCTACGAGAGAGAGTTGTGAGTCGATATATACATGCACTCTACTGATATGGACATTTCAAATACATGCAGCTTAACCTTATCTCAAAATTGCAAGTCAGCTGGGAACAACTTACTAACTTGGACTCATGCGTGTCAGAGGCAAGTGAATTTTACAGTTTGTAAATTGAAAAACTCACCGATTGGTCATTCTGCGTTGAATAATGTGAGTGTTTGTTTCATCACTTAAAATGCATTGGCAGTTTAACTGTTGTTCTCCACAGTCGGCTTCCTCAAAACTTCAATCAGAGCTACTGTTGTTAGTGTCTCACCAAATGATATAAAGGTACGAAGTTAGGCTGAAATCTGTTTTATGCGATGATTTATATAGTAATCTAATTCTAATTCTTCTATTGCATTAGCAATCAGCTCAAACAATTTGATTAATTTTCTTGCTTGCCCAATATAATGGTCAGGATAATTGCACAACATCAATGCATATAGATTTAGAGTGCTCAACTCCCATCCTATAATTTTAACCATTTGAGTGATTACAATCAAGGTATTAAATATCGGTAATATCGGAAATATCAGTAGTTCGAAAACACGGAAATATCGGGATAATATCGATATCGATAAAAATTATATGGAAAACACGGAAATTGTAAGAAAAACTTGAAAATTTTTATTGAAACTTTGCAGGATGTTTATTTAGTCAATTATCTATTAGTTTATCACAAAAAATTGGAAGGAAATGCATTGCATGATGGATTTAACTGATTTAAGTTGATTATATAGCGAGCTGGCAAACATTGTGAGTGTAGAAAATATGTAGTAATTAATGAAAGAAGTTTAAACACACCATAATCATTTATATATAATGAATTAGTACAATATTTTACACTTTATACATTGCATGGTAAGATACATGAGTGATTTAGTACCACATAGAGTTCCTATGAGGTTCAATATTTTACACTTTTATTTAAAAAATAATAATTTTGGTTCTTATTTGGTGAGCTGAAGGGGCCCACCCCCTGATTTTGTCCCCCTTTCCCGTACTCCCTCTCTCTCTCTCCCGGTTCCCTCCCTCTCTTCTTTCTTTTTGTTTTTCTTTGTAACTCTCTGTGCTCTCTCCTTCCCTCTTCCCCGAAAAACACACACACACCCTTTGACAGTCACCACCTCATCCACCCCCACCAAAACCTCCCCGTGTGATCCAGGAAACTTGGAGCAATGATGGAGCACACCCAAAACCTCCCCGTTCTCGTGGTGCCGTGGCGTTGCCACTGTGCATCTCCTTCTCCGACGAGATTTATCGTCCCTCCACCTTGGTGAGCTTCGGAACTCTCTCTAATCTTTCTCATAGATCGATCAAACTCTAGTTAGGACTCATTTTAGGTGCTTTGGTGAAGGTTGTAGTGAGAAACAACTCGGAGGTTTATTTTCTCAGATTTTCCGGCGAAGAACCATGGCGATATTATCGATATTATCGATAATATCCCGATATTATCGATAATATCCCCGATATATTGACGAAATTAAAGTGTATATGTGTGAAAATATCGGGTATCCAAAAAAAGGATAATATCGGCGATATTTCGCCGATATTATCGATTTTTTAGACCTTGATTACAATGGATTTCTTGAACATAATCTTAAGGTTATCTTAAAGTGTGCAAGCATATCAGTAGGATGATGCAAGAGACAAAACCATAATCTTAATATTTCAAGGATTACCAAGATATGGGCACCGCAATTGGAGCGTGTTGTATACACTTCTGCTCATACTGAACGTCCACTACACAGGTTCTTCACCATTTCATAACTGTCTAGGAGAAAATTTTCGATAGACTGCATTTCAACTGCGTGTGTTTCATGGTGAAATTTTTTTTATTTTTTATTTTTTATATTAGTATTATTATTATTATTTTTAAACTCAGTTTCTAGTCTATGAGGTAAGAGAGATTACAAAATTCAAGCATACGGGGTTATATATTATGGACTTCCAGTTGTCTGGTTTTCCTTGGACACAACGATGTTAAGTTTGAATTTCATGACCATTGTTGCCAAATGTCAACGAGGTTAGTACCAAATTCATTAGGGAAACTCAACCTTACCAAATTTTGTAAGAAAATCAAACATGTAGTCAAGGATTTTAGTCAAGAAAAGACGGCTCATTAAGTTGAGACGTCAAGTATAATTTACATGCCAATATTTCATCCTCAAATAGAATTTACATGCAATCGAAATATCAAAGTAATGATATTCCAGACTAATCATGCAATATTATGTAGACAGATTAAAACACATGATAATACATGATAAATTTGTGATATTAGCATGTTAAAATATGGGTTGCAGTTAAGTTTCTCTCGTCTTAACTCTGAAAGTACTAGTGAAAATATTATCTTGAATGATCCGGAATACCGAATACTTATGTAGTTTTAATAGGACATGAAGTGCGAAGATTGTTGGATCGGTGTTTGTAATAGGACATACAGAAAGTAAAACCTAGATGCGTCCGTGCAGATTTACCTGGAAGGCACGAGAGTCAACTACTTAACTACTTCCCAGATGACATTTAATGGTCCCTCCCCCCTCACCCGAGGAATGCCCATCACAAGCAAGTAGTTAGCATTGGTCAACTTTGGTTTTGCCATATGAATATGGTACGTCACTCCCTTTGAACTTTCACTTGTTTTCTTTTCTCTTTGGTTGCAGAGATATTTCTCTTTTCTTTTTCTTTGGTCGTAGAGATTTCGATACATTAAGTACCCGTGCATAAATCATGTGTCAAAATCGTAACAGATTGATATCGATTCTTATTTGAACAGTCCGTTATGAAGACATTAGAAAAAAATTGATTTTGTTTTTAGGTTGTACCAGCATTTTAAAAGAATCACTTACTATATGTTTCTTCATAAAACAATTTTAATAAAAAAAACACTTTTAACAAAAGTGCTTACGAGCATGAATGCATTCTACAGAAGCATAATGCATAGGTTTTTGCTTTTCTTAACAAAGAAGATAAAAATATTAGAAGATGGAGGTTCAAATTTGAGCTAACATTTTACAAGTTACCTTAAATATGAGTTTGAAATGTTATAACACAAGTTATCAATTATAAATCATATAATATAAAAAGTATCGTACATCTATATTATAATTCGTCAATTAACGTACAATATTTTTATTGAGCTTTAATTGTATGTCTGAATATTATATTTTAATTTTGGTGCTTCCATAAATTTCAAATCCTAAAAGGACTAAAAAAGAAGTTAATCCCAAGAGTAAAGTAGCTGGAAACAAACAAAGGTTTGAGGCTTTATGCCAGCTTCGTGCCGATGGCAGAGCCACCTAAATCCTTGGAGTAACGAGCACTCCAATATTACTTCCAAACAAACATGGACTTTGATTCCCGATTAGGAGAATAAAGTAAACACCAATTAAAGCTCTTTTACTCCTTAATTGCATTAATTGGTTGCTTCACCCTCTAAGAATATTGCTAAACAAGTCATATAGTTTGTTTGGTAGAACAATCATTAAATAAACAAATGAGGAATCATGAATTAACACAATGGCACACTCTACTAAATCATAGACCATAGATCAAGTTACTCAAAGATTCAAAAAATGAGATATTTTTTAGTGTCTTCGGAACACAGAGTGATACACCACATGTTACTATACAAGTACAGAGACACTTGAAAATTAAAAATTCTCCACTTATATAATAACATAGAGCAAGTTACTCGAAGATTAAAAAAAAGTGAGATTTTTCAATATGTCCGGAATACAGAGTGATACACCACATATCATTATTAAGTCGAGAAACACTTAAAAATTACAAATTATCTCCACTTATATAATGACATGTTGTGTATCACCTTTTATTTCAACCACACTAAAATAAATTTTCATTTGAAGGACGTGCAATGCAATCCCAATCACAATTTCAATCGGATGAGGATTGTCTGCTCTCCCAATTTCGGTGCCCTCCTGTTTGTATCGTCACGGTTAAACCACGTTAATATTTTATATTACTATTCATTTTTGTCTTATTATCTTTATAAAAAGAATAATATAAAATGTTAACGTGACTTAATCGTGACCACACAAAATAGAACCATAGAAGGGCACCAAAAATGGAAGGACAGACAATCCTCCTCCATTTCAATCTCAATCCCTACCACCAAAAGGCGAAAGGTGGTGTGGACGTTTGGGTGTCGCTATCGGGGACATGCACGAACGTTTCCTCATGGAATTTAGTGTTCGTGTCGACGTTTGTATTCATCAATTCATTATTTGCTACTTATTATTGGTTTACTGGTTTCACACCTGCAACGTGGGGCCTTGCCAAGTCACCCACGCAACAACATATGTGGCAGCACACGAGTCTTACTTCCAACATTTAGTATTTGTATTTGGTTTTGTATAAATTTTATTTTCCAAAAATATAATGTAGTTTTCAAGATTAGTTTAAAGTGTTAGTATAGTTTTTATTTTCTTTTTTTGTATAAAATGAGAAATTACAAAAAAAAAAAAAAAAAGCATAATACAAATATTTCTAACCATAAACATCAACGACAAAATTCGCCTATCTAAAAATATGAAGGTATAACATATTTTTATTGCTGTCCTTGTTATTATATTTATGATACGTCCTTCGGTTGTGTGCAGGGCGTGCCAACTCGACGGCCGAGCTCGGCCAGTGAGTAAAATACGTTGTGTGGCGTTTGGGTGCGCTGCTGACTTCTTAATCTTGCGATTGCGGCCAAGGAAGGAACAATTCTCGGCCTTCGGGTTCTAGAGCCTGAAGACAAGGCTGCTAGTTCTGCGAAGTTCAATATCAAATTCGGCTGTCAATGTGTCGAATGTAGTAACCTGATAATACCTCACTTCGCCGAGAAGGCTAATGAGATGACCTCGACCAACAAGGATTCGGAAATCCTTCTCGACCGAGACTTGGATAGATAACCAATCGGCCTCGACGCAGTGCTATTTATCCAAACTAAAGGTGCTCCGCGGTCGAATGATTCTACGGCTACAGTGCTATTTATCCAAACTGAAGATGTTCACCGGTTGCCTTCACAGTGCTATTTATCCAAATTGAAGTTGTGTTGGCGAAAAGGAAAATAAAAATCTCAAGGTTGTTGAGAGATTTCACGTAGAGCGAGGGTTTACGCAGGGCAGATTTGTGTATTGAGTTGTTCGAGAGCTCATGTTGCACGACCTCTTGTATTTATAGTGACTGTAAACCCATTGGACGATGTGCCTTTCCAGTCTTCCGCGTTGTGTGCTCAGATGCCTCCATGCGATTCTGTAAAGAATTGCAATTTAATTATAATTCTTCCCTCAACCCATCATCTGGTTGCATCCTTATCCTGTGCATGCACAAAACCAAATAATATTTTATGATGAGGCCATGTGCTTGCTTGATGAGATGTATTCTATCTCAAATGGAACTCTAGGTTGATAACAAAGAACCACGTGGGCTTCGCTCTGCCTCAAATGTTGCATGCATGCCAATCTTCATTAATTCGAATGGAAAATCACAAACCAATTGTGAATCAATCCAATCACCACGTGCTGCATGCTTCTCAAATCAGATAGGATTAGTTCAATCCCTTATTGAAGCAAAAAGGCATGACTTTGTAGACTTTCACAACTCTCGCGCCATGTTAATCCCATTCAATCCGTTTCGATCTCCTCAGACTCAAAAGATCTCTCTTAAGATAATTACCATGATTAAAATTAATAGTAATATCAAGAAAAATCAGTTTAGTCTTAAAGTCATCTAATGATTTCAACGCAATGGGCCGATAATGCAAAATCGGGTCCAAACAGATACATAAGTTTATTTGACTAAAGATTTATGGTTTGCGATGTGATAAGCATATCTATCAATCAAAATTTGTGTTTTGGTACAATAAAATTACAAAATTTACAATAATCTTTCTTCCCCGTATTGAAATTACCTTTATACCTTGCGTACATACAAAATACAAAGAACAAAATCGTACAAGTGAGCATAATATTATACAATTACAAACATAAAGCAATGAAAGCACGGATTTTATTTTAATTTATATTTTACTTGTGGAGTGTCAAGAGCAAATCTTTTTCCTTTTTTTAAGAAAAAAAATCAAATCAATTTTGATAGGTGAGGAATTAGTGGACAAAACAAAAGGAAAGGGTCAAGATATAGAGATGGGAAGGGGAAACCCATCTTAACTGTCCAGTATCCACCATCACCAAAAAGTAGTTCTTCTTTCTGTTTCTTTCTCTTTTTATTTATTTTGCTCTCTCTCTCTTTTCCTTTGTAGTTAAGAAATAATAATAATAATAATAATAATATTATTATTATTATTATTAATTAAAATAAAATGATTTTCTGATTTTTTTTGCCCTAATCATTTCAGTAGAAATGATAAATATAGGCTAGCCGACCTTATTGTAATTGTCAAAGAACTGTAGCACAGCTTTATCATCTATGTGACGACGACGACGTTTTTTGGACTCACTATTATAATGGAAAGAAAAAGAAATCAGATGGAACAACGAATACTGCTTTGGTCTTTACCCTCAAAAGTCATTTCCCTTTAGAGTTAGATATTTATGTTTGGGTAATGCGGGATACTAACTTTATAGATGATATTTTAGAAATTATGAAAGTTGATAATTCGTTTATTACTTAAGCGTTGATAAACATGCTTATTCATAATGGCGACACATCGTTTAGCTTGCAAATTTTATTTTTAAATTTAATCTTCCTAGCATTATCCTTTATATTTACGTACAAATTACAAGATAGACATTTTATATGAAATGCATTATTGAGTGACGCGATCGGAGGCCACATAAAGTTAGGGGAGCAAAATAAATAGTCTTATACTTTTATGTGAGATGCATTATCGAATGACAGGGCAAGAAAGAGACCTAATTAAATTTTTGTAACAAACTTAATACAACGATATAAGAAAGATGGACTATACACTATATAATGCTTCAGTCATAATTAAATATTAAACTCGTTATTTATTAAGGAAGAATAACACAAAATTAGACAATTGCACAGCGGCATGAATTTGAATAAAAAAAAAAATACTTTCCCAACTACACCGTGAAATTTGACGGAACAACGTTAAGCCAAACGCCAGCGTCAAAACCGACACAGAGAGAGTGAAAACCCACACGTTCATTTGGTTGCGTACTCCCGTCCCCGACCCCACCACCCACTGGCCGCTATAAACTTAATAGAGACGCCTTTACGCTGCCACAACAACTGCCGTCTCTCGCTCCCTCCCTCCCTTCTTTTTCCTTCCTTTTATTTGACTCTGCCTGCCATTAAAGCTTCCGCCTCAAGCTTTTGCTTCCAACAAACAAAAACCCACAAAAAACCAACGACCAACAAACAAAGGCTAGCTCCTTCCAGCTCTCTTTCTTTCTCTCTCTCTCTCTCTCTCTTGTTTCTCTCTCTCTATAATTATGCCATGGTGAATTGGCGACGGTTGTTTTGTTGATATCTGAGCGCGAGAGAGAGGGAGGGAGGGGGGGTTATGGGGGCGTGCGTGTCAAAGCCGGAGGGGTGCGTCGGAGGGAGATTGAGCTCGTCGAAGAGGAAGAGAACCCGGAAGAGGAGGAGAGACGGGCGGGCTAAACAGACTCCGGGTCGGGCCGGTCGGTTGTCGGAAGGATCGCCGGACAAGTTTGATCGGTCCGCCCCGCCTGATCGCTCCACCTTCAACAACCCCACTTTCCAAGGTCCATTTTTTCATCTCTCCCTCTCTCCCTCCCTAGAATCCTCTGTTTTATAAGTTGTATAATGGTGAAATTTTGGAGCTTTCTGTTCGGAATTGAGTTATTTTTCTGGAATTTATAATTCTCGGTTTTTCTTTTTTTTGTTCATGGGAAAATTTGAGCTTTCTTGTGAGTAGTTATCTTGATAATCAAAAGAACGTGATTAATTAAGATAATAATTTAAGAACATCAAAATTAAGATTGAGCAATTGACCAGAGAACAAGCTGTAATTTTCTATGAGAAGCACCAAATGTTTAATTTATGCTGTGATTTTGTTTCTGGAAAGGTTCAGTCTTTAAGTAAATCCGTCTCGGAGCTAGTTCATACTTGATATGAAGCAAGAAGATATTGCTACTGAAAGATTATGTTGTCTTGGTCTTTTAATGCAAATGGCATTCTGGAACAGAATTTTATCCGACAGATTATTCAGGATTTCGGTGGCATTTTCTTTTTCTTCAAACATTCTAATTCGTATATTGCGTTTTACTGTAATTTTTTCTATGGCAAAGGTTCCTGATTGTTGTTAAAAATGTCATCGCATCCGCAGAAAGTAGTGAAGACGCATGGTTTGATCCGGTTGCAATATTTGAGTCCGATTGCGATGAAGATTTCCATAGTGTTCAGGATGGTAAAGTTTCACAGATGTCTAATTTCAGTCGTAGTGTATTCCTTTTCATGTCTTTTTTCTGATTAATTAGATGCTTTTAGGTTTGAATTACTGAAACTTTTGATATTTGCAGAGGTGTTATCTGTGAATGGATTTGAACGCGTATCCGTATCAAGCAATTTGTCATTGAGAGATGCCAGTTGCGGAGAGTATAATATTATTGACCTGCATGCCTCATCGACTGATCAGATGCATCAGAGAGGGGCTTCTGCAAACAACTCTGTCAGTGTGGTTTCTCAAAAGAGCAATAATCATATCATGAGTGCTAATGACGTTGATGGACATTCGACAGCTGAAGCAAACCAACCTGTGTTCCTCGATGAAATCTCCTCTTCTGTGGATGAATCTTCTACCAAGGAGGAAGGAATATTGGACAATTGTGGGATTCTTCCAAGCAATTGTCTGCCCTGTCTTGCTTCGACTGTTCCGTCGGTTGAAAAGAGAAGGTCGCTGAGTTCTAGCCCGCCAAGTGCAAGGAAAAAGGCTGCCATAAAACTTCCCTTCAAATGGAAAGAAGGACATCCTAACGCAAGTTTATGTAAGAACCAGAACTATGTTTTGATGTGCCAATATGTTACATGCAAATGGTAGACACACATATTATCCTTTTCTTGTTTATCGTATAATCACGAGTATGCATTTTCTTTAGTCTTTAGACGCAGTATTGGCATTCGTCAAGCAGGTATGTTCAGTTTAGCATAAAGATGTCATAATATTTCGTTGTCAGTCTTAGTGTTCGTACATTGTAAGCAACTTGACTCTTTAGTCTAGCGTAAAGATATCAATATGTAATTCCTTTAACTAATCCTTTTTTTGGGGCATATTTCCAGTGTCCTCAAAGATGCTTCTGCAAAGACCAATAGCAGGTTCTCAAGTTCCTTTCTGCCCTATGGAAAAGAAAATGTTCGATTCTTGGTCACATATTGAGCCAAATTCTTTCAAAGTTCGGGGACCGAATTATTTTAAGTAAGATTCCCAGAGGAAAGTATTCAATTACTTAAAAAGTAGTAGTAGTTGAAAATAGTGATTGTAAGTGGCGTCCTTTCAATTTGATATTCTTTGTTGCAGGGACAGAAAGAAGGAACATGCTCCCAGCTATGCTGCATATTATCCATTTGGTCTTGACGTATTTTTATCTCAGCGAAAGATAGATCATATAGCTCGGTTTGTCGAACTGCCTGTTGTTAATTCTTCTGGAGATCTTCCCGCTATTCTTGTTGTAAATGTACAGGTAAGTTTGATCTCCCTCTCCTTCTCTCCCCGCCTCTCTCCTTTTCTAATTCTCCTTCTCCTGTAATGCACAGTTGTCCATCTTTTCTAATACTCTGTTATTCTTATGCGGAGTACGCCCTTAGTAGTAGACTTCCCAAACTTTCCAGCTCGGATTCAGAAAATAAGTTGAATCGAAATACTTTCTAAATACCCAATAAGCTGTAACAGTTGAGGAGTTATACCCTTCTACCTGTGACAATAATTTTCCAGGCTAGGTTCTAACTTTAAGGCTCTCCCACTCTACCCACCGTCCACCGCTTAAACAAAGGTCGGGGCCAGACAAATGCATCTTGCTTGTTTTAAATTTGCAGCTCAAATTGAGTTCAAGATGGGTAGTTAGTTTAGATACCTTCTCGTTAGTTAATGAGATTCAAATGGCTTTGCTTTCTAGATATGTGTAAATATATTCAGATTTTGTAATACTGTCCTTTTCGTTAATTCTACAGGTACCGTTGTATCCTGCTGCAATTTTTCAGGGAGAGACAGATGGAGAAGGGATGAATTTTGTTTTGTACTTTAAGCTTAATGATATGTACTCTAAAGAACTTCCACCTAATTTTCAAGAAAATATCAGAGTAAGATGGAGCCTTTTTGAAGATTCTGTTGTAATCCCATTTCGTACTGAACTTTATTCGTAAATATCATATCTTCATCAGTTATGATGCTGGGGGGAATCGTAGCATACCTTAATAATTTACTAATCCATGTCCATGCCTTTTTTCAAACCAGAGGTTAATTGGCGATGAAGTAGAAAAGGTCAAAGGTTTTCCTGTGGACACAATTGTTCCCTTTCGAGAAAGGTTGAAAATATTGGGGCGTGTTGCTAATGTGGAAGATCTTCACTTGAGTGCACCAGAGCGGAAACTTATGCAGGCTTACAATGAAAAGCCCGTTCTTTCACGTCCTCAACATGAATTTTACATGGTGAGTGTGTTTGGATTACTTTAATTTCTTACTTCAGTCTTCAAATTCGCATTCGATTTATATGGCTTCTGAAGTGCTTCTTTTCTTGCTAACCGTAATGGATTTCAGGGAGAAAACTACCTCGAGATTGATTTGGATATGCACAGATTTAGTTATATCTCTAGGAAAGGGTTTGAAGCGTTCCTAGATCGACTAAAGCACTGCATATTGGATGTCGGGCTCACGATTCAGGTGATTTTCCCAGTAGCAAGTTTTAAACTTCCATAATTAATCCCTTGTTCTTTCTTTTGCTGGCCTTTTGAAGTTATTCATCTATACCTTATATTTGCATTTCGAAACAGGGAAACAAACCCGAAGAGTTGCCGGAGCAGATCTTATGTTGTATACGACTGAACGGAATTGATTACATGAACTACCACCAACTAGGGTTGACCCAAGATCCCCTTTAACCCCCCTGTAAGTGATGGGATAATGTAAATCTTATAATTATTCATTAATACGGCTCAAATTCAAGAAGAAATTCTGTCATCTTTTGTGTCGTTTTATACTCTAAAAAATCTCCATTGAACTGAGGCAACAAGCATCCTTGAGTTTTCTAATTACTTAAGATCAGATGCTTAATATTTAACGTACCGTAAGCCCGAGCATGTACGAAAGAAATATAAATTTATATAAATCAGAGATTTAGAACTCTGTTTCAAAAGTTATTTGGCTACATAGATAGGAGGCCTTCAACTAGGCTTTGCAGGGAGCCAGAGGCTTTCCGCATAAGCCATTGTTTCCGGAGTAAGAGCTTTTTGGAAAGTCACTGAGCGGTTTACCCTTTGGGATTTTCCCCTCCAGAAGATTGTCTGATAAGTTCAACGTCTTTAGCTCTCTCAACTTCAAAAACCCGTATGGAATTTTCCCGGAAAAGCGGTTTTGCTGCAACTCTAGCGTCTCTAGCATGCTTAGATTTCCCAAGGCCTCTGGCAAGTTGGAAGCTAACTTGTTTGCGTGGAGATCAAGCAAAATCAACCTTTGCAAGTTTGCGATCGAGTCGGGGATCTTTGAAACAAGTGAATTATCGGACAGGTTTAATGAGTAGAGCGCCTGAGCAAACTTTCCATCTCCAATCCATGTCGGAATGCTTCCGGTGAGATTGTTGGCTGATAAGTCTAGTTCTTGTATGAGAGTCGGAATCGTGCGTAAGAGCTCTGGAATTTGGCCCTGAATTCCGCAACTTGCCAAGGAAATTCGAGAAAGAGGCAACTCTGCAAACCATTTTGGAACGGAGGAGAATCTCAAACGGTTGAATGACAGATCGAGCGAGTTAAGATTTTTGAGGGAAGACATCTCAGAAGGCAGTGATCCTTGAATCATATTATGAGAGATGTTGAAGTATGCAAGATGTGAGAGTTGACCAATGGATTTTGGAATTTCTCCTTCAAGCTTGTTATTTGATAAGAAAGCAACTTCGAGCGAAACCAGATCTCCGAAGTTGCGTGGTATTTTTCCGATGAGTCGATTATTCTGCAGCCTTAAGAGCCTGAGAGAAGTCATTTTCGCAGAGCTTGACGGGAACGGAATTGGCCCTTCAAGAAAATTACTGTCCAACCAAATAACTTGAATGGCTGAAAGATTAGCCATTGAAGGTGGAAGCTTGCCGGACAAAAGATTGTTTGAAAGATCAAGGTCTTGCAAGACTTGCAACTGACCAATTCTCTGTGGGATGTGACCAGTTAGAGAATTGCTATTAAGATCCAAATGCACCAAATTTGTCAAACTTGCAAGTGAATCTGGCATACAACCCGAAAGGCGATTCGAGTACAATTGTAGCGAACTCAGATTCTTAAGGCTCCCAATGCTTGATGGGATTGACCCAGAAAACTTGTTCCCAGGCAGATAAAGTTGTTCTAGATTTGAAAGCTTACCAATGGAATCTGGTATTGGTCCAGTGAGGCTGTTTTGGTAGAGGTAGAGCTTTCGGAGCTTCGGAAGGCGAAAGCCTATGAGTTTTGGGATCTTCCCGGAAAGGCCAGAGTAACCACCAAGATGCAGAACTTCAAGGAATGATATGAGAGTTATTTTGGAAGAGAGAGAACCTTCCATCCAGGCGTCGAAGGGAGCATCATCTTTTGTCATGAAGCCTGGTAGGTTGATCTCTGTCACTCTGCCGGTCCTATTGTCGCAGGTAATGCCATCCCACGCGCAGCAATCGCTGCCAACCCATGTGGCTAGGCGGTCGGAAGTGTCAACGTGGATTCCGGCCTTGAAACTGGTTAGGCCTTTGAGGTCATCGGGGTTGCATGCTCGGTTGGGACTTGTGTTTCCCTCTCCAAGTGTTGGGAGGGTGATGAGTAGTACAACCCCCCACAGAAACTTGGTCATCTTTGCTTAATTAATTGCGATTTGGAGAATATTTGTTCTGAGTTTAACTTGTATTTTAGGGCTTAATATATATATAGGCATTGCCGGATATAACTTGTCTTGTACTTGAAGAGTAAATCTTTTCCAACTATTTGTTTGACCACTTTGATTTGAAATCCAATCGTTGAACTGCTTTAATTATGCATTTACTTTGATTTGTCACGTATTCTCGTATCATCGTTAGTAGTAAAGTTAGAAGTTCTACCAATAGGGAATCAACTTTAAATATCTATAAACTTAAAGTGAAAAAGAGAAAAATCACAAAAGCTTATATAATAACAAAATCATAGTTTGAAAACTCATTGAAGACGGTTTTAAATGTATTATGTATATTAACTTCTAAATTTCTAAAATTGCAAAGTATTTTGTAAACTTGTTTTACGCATGAAGAGTAAATCTTTTGTATTATTTGTGCAATGAATAAAATTAAAAGTAGATTTTGTATATTGCTTTTGATAGTAGAATCTTGTATATCCAGTATGATAAATGAAAATTTTATATGTATTTTATAAACTATTTAATGTAGGACGAGAACAATGAAGCACGATGAATTCCTTGTCTGATAATTATATTGTAACGTTATCTGTTTTATTTCTAACATAGGTAGCTCTTTTTCCTTTCTCAGGAATTTTTTCATGTGGTTTATCCAGAGCAAAGTTTTTTCAGGACCGCATTCTCAATCCACTGTCTCAAACTCCTTTCTCTCTCTCGCAGTGAAACTCTCCCCCACCATTCTCAATCCACTACTTCTTCCTGATGTGTTCCTTGTCTGATAATTATATTATAACGTTATCTGTTTTATTTCTAACATAGGTAGCTCTTTTTCCTTTCTCGGGAATTTTTTCATGTGGTTTACCCAGAAGGAAGTTTTTTCAGGACCGCATTCTTATCCACGCTCTCTAATTAGTTCCTTTAATGACCAAAGAAAGTGTTTGCACGTGATGGTATTTACCAAGAACACAACCCTCCATGTGATGGCCTTGTTTATTGTTTAAACAAGTCAAAGGAAATTAATGAATCAGAGTATTTTGCTTTTACTTAATCAGAAAAAATTGTAGAATTCTCCTTTTTCTAGTAAACTAAAGAGTGGTTTTCCATTCATATTCGTATATATACCCATCTACATATGTTTTATTTCCTAATTTAAGTTTTAAATTGCTAAACTTACCAATCTACATGTGCTTTATTATCTTCTTCATATTAAATAACATGAATGAGAAGCACATGCGGGTTTAGCCAATTATTTATGATAGTATTTGGGCTTAAAATATTATTTTGGTTTGAGCTTAGAGTTATTCTCGGCCCAGTACTCTTCTTCTAGAATTATCATGGGTCGTCCAGTCAGGATCAGCCGAATCCTATTACAAGGCGGATTGGTTTAGATAAGAGTGGAGTAGTCGAAACCTAGTGCAACAAGGAGTCTTAAAAGGCTAAGGATGCTGGGACTTAGGAGATGAATCTGGTTTGTTAAAGAGCTTGGTTCAAAGTCCTTTTGGAGTTAGGATTGGCCGAAACCTAATCAGATTAGGTTGAGAAGTTCTAATCTGAGTATGATTCTAGCTTGGCTATGAAGGGGTTTGCTACTATAAATAGAGGAGGGAGTGTATCATTCAGGACCCCCTCCAATTCAACACACAAATTGCCCTGCGCAAAGCTTCTCAACAACCCTTTAGATTTTATCCTTATCCCCTTTCTTCCGCCAACACATTTTCAATTTGGATAAACAGCACTGTGAAGGAAACTAGCGACATCTTCAGTTTGGATAGACAGCACTGGAGCCGTAGAATCAGCCGACCGAGGAGCAGCTTCAGTTTGGATAGACAGCACTGCTTCGAGGCTGACTGGTAATTTATCAAAGTCTCGGTCGAGAATGACTTCTAAATCCTTGTTGGCAGAGGTTATCTCATCAACCTTCTCGGTGAAGTGAGGTGTTACAGATTACTAGGTTCGGCACGTTGAACGCCGAGTTGTTTTATGATTGGATACTAGCAAGTAAGTTTCAGAGTTCAGCATTCCGACGGCCGAACCACATTTACCATCAAGACATACATCTTTTTCTAGTATTTGTGTCCATATAGTCTGGTACCAGTTCGGCGTGCTTATACTCTTACGAATATAATCACCGTGACCGAAGCCAGTGCTGACGATCCGTGAACTTCGCAAGACTAGCAGCCTTGTCTTTAGGCTCTAGAACCCAAAGGCCGAGATGTGTTCCTTCCTCGGCCGCAATTGCAGGATCAAGAAGTCAGCAACGCACTCAACGCAACACATTTTACTCCCCGGTCAAGCTTGGCCGTCGAGTTGGCACGCTCCGCACATGACCGAATGACGTAGTTAGCTTATTAGTTACTTGACATGTGCACCACGTAAGCTTAGTAGTTTTTAGGATCAACAAATAGTATCTTGGACCCCGAACTTACTGACCATTTCTCGCTTTTCTTTTTTAATTGAAACGATACTTGTCATTAAGCAGGGGATGGCAAAAACAATCTGGATCAGTGAGAAACTTCCAAAAGTAGCAGGCCATAGCCAAACCAAAATAACAGATTACAAAAGATCCTCCAAAAGGAGGTCAGCAATGACGGGCGGTGGGCTATGAAGCCATTCGCACTGATCAACAATACTCAAGCTATAACGGGCAAGCCATTTTAAACTACTTTCTCAAAATTAATGTAGTTTAGAATAGAATATCGCCTAATCCTTTGCAGCATAAATTAAATGTCTCCCACCCGGTTGTAATCCTTTTTTCAATCCATATATATCATCGTGACAGACATTTGAGTTTAGCCAGTTGTTTATGATAGTATCTCTGGCCCCGAACTCGCACTAGTTCCAATCTCGCTTTTTTTGAGTTACAGTAGTTTAGATTCTTTAGAATAGAATGTCGCTTAATCCCTTGTGACACGAACTAAATTTTCTCCCACCCGGTTGTAATCCTTTTTTCAATCCATATATACCATCGTTTACCTAGCCTTGTACGTTCATAAATAAGAAATTCAAAAGAAAAAACTGACCTTCAATCTGCACACTTACAAGATGTACATAGGAAATCCTAGACAAACAAATGTAGACAAATCATAAGATGTATCGTTGTCCATTTTCTATCAATAAAGTGTTGGGTCTCATCATAAAAGTCTTGGTAATATTAGGGGCTGAAATTTCTGATATATTAATTATATATTCTTGTTATTTGGAAAAAAAAATATATATACTCTTATCATATTTCGATGTGGGATTCTATTCGTCAACATGTTCAAATTTGTACACATCATATAAGATGTATTGGAAAAATGACCATCAATATGATGACTAAATATCTCTATAGTGGTGAGCAAAACTGGTGTCACTTCCATGAGAATAGAGAGATGATACAGATTTTGCAGATTGAGTGGGGCTCGTAACTTCTTGTTCTACGTTCGAGAAGTTGGCCTTCCAATGTCAACATCTTTATTGCTATTTGAGCTACTTCGGCAAACCAGTCGTCCTCCGGCAAAACGTTTTATCAAAGGGTTAAACTTAAACTGAGCAATGCTAATATTTCATGATAAATTGATCACTGAAAAAATAAAATAGTTATCGAGCGAGTTTTACAATGGTGCCATTTGATTCCAAGTGCTAAAGCGATTCTTATGTGTCACCAGTTGTTTACAACTACGTGCCTATCTTTCTTTTCACAAATTAAATTATTTTCAATTTTTTTCATAGAGAGAGAGAGAGAGAGAGAGAGAGAGAGAGAGATTGGGGGCCTTCTCACTCATGGTGTGGCATTTGGTG
Source organism: Heteromeles arbutifolia (assembly GCA_024362995.1). NCBI lineage: Eukaryota > Viridiplantae > Streptophyta > Magnoliopsida > Rosales > Rosaceae > Heteromeles > Heteromeles arbutifolia. Next base: position 32,771,742 of record JANCRC010000006.1, read on the forward strand.
GTGACGTACACATCGGGTCGAACTAGGACGTTTTGGAGGCCTTGAGGTGATCTTTGAGCGGAAGGTTGCCTTCGAGTTCCCACGAGTCTCCGATGCTCGACAACCTCGAGTCCATTGTTAAATAATGTCAATTAACTGTTTAATTAATTGATTTTTCACCGTTTAATTAATCTGTAAGCAAAATCAATGCGGTGATTTCATGATTTTGATCAGAGAGATAGAGCATGGAGTGGGAGGAGGAAGAGGAGGGAGACACAGGCGGGAAACAATATGCTCATCCCTTGCAACCATTTTACAAACACGTAGGACTAGCTCGGTTTGTTTTAATTGGATTAATCTTAACCATCCGTTGGCCCCAAAAATTGTTCATAACATTGGAGTTGATAAAAGCATTGCTAAGAACGTTTGACTAAAAAATTAGGTGTTTATAAAAGCAAATTAAGGTGTTTTTAAGCAAGGTTTAAAATATCGATGATATCGGAAATATCGGTAGTCGAAAAACACGGAAATTTTGATGAAAATATCAGGATATTATCGATATCGATAAAAATTGAATAAAAACCACGGAAATTGTAAGAAAAACTTGGAAATTTTTATTGAAACTTTGCAGGATGTTTATTTAGTCAATTATCTGTTAGTTTATCATAAAAAATTGGAAGGAAATGCATTGCATGATGGATTTAACTGATTTAAGTTGATTATATAGCGAGCTGGCAAGCATTGTGAGTGTAGAAAATATATAAATATTTTAGCATATTTTCACAAAAATATAAATGATATGGTGGTCAAGGTGTTGAAGAAGTAAAATGGGAGGGGTTCAAATCCCCTTGGTGTTTTTTTAAATATAGAAATTTAAAAAATACGGAAATTTCGATAACATCGGAAATATCGGTAGTCCAAAAACATGGAAATTTCGATGAAAATATTGGGATATTATGGATATTTTAGACCATGTTTTTAAGAGAATTACGTGAATTTCACATAAAATTTTCAACGTGTTTTCTTTATTTAGACAAAGACATCGAGAGTGGAAGGAATTTCAACGTGCTTTTCATAAAAAAAATTTGAGAAGCGTAGGTGTTTTTTTCAATAAAAAATATAATGTGATTTTGATCAAAATGTTTTTTTAATTAGCAAAAACAATTACGAGCAAAATATTTTCTCTATAAGCATTTACGAAATTCCGATGCATGAAATAACACCATAATTTGACTTTCGGAATGAAAAATACAATCCAAATAAGAATAACTGGTAAACTTTTTGTTCTTATCAAACATCAATTTCATTTGAAATTTGATTATTTCCAAACAAACAATAGGAAAATACAAATACATATTTTCTTCTGGGTAAACATTCTATTTTCCCGTGCCATTTATTTCTACATAAACATTTAACCAGGCTAGAAAAAGTATACTTAAATAAGCTAGTAAATCAAAGTTTTAAAAACATTTGAAAAATAATTCCCAAATATAAAGCTAGCATCCCATGACTTTATTGGGCTTGAGCAACGGCTTCTCAGTCGTCACCGTCCCATCATTTCCGGCAAGAGCCCGGTACTTATCCTTCCTGGTGAACCCGGTGCATTCATACGAAAGGCTGGAAGCTATAACCCTCTGTATATAATTCGCCACCTCATGGCTCGACTTCCCGCCCCCACACGTCAGCTGCTCCGGCAGCTTGTTCAAAAACGTCACCTCGTACGCGGGGCTCGGGTTCATGAAGAAGTAGAAGGGGTCCATCCCTTTCCACCCACGTGCGGTGGTCCCGTGAAACATGCTCATCTTGTTCAACATCGCCACCGGGACCAGTTCGTCCGTCAGCTCAGCGAAAAGCGCGGAGAATCTCAAGAGGAAGGGTTCTCGACACGTGGTACCTTCCGGGCAGATTGCCAGGTCACCCTCTTCTAGAAGCTTCTTGATCATGGCGGCGTCGAGGGCCCGGTCGCGGTTGAGGCGGACGGTCTTGATTGGGGAGATGAACTCGGAGAGGCGCGAGACGGAGTAGGTGACGGCGGGGATGGGGCGGCCGAGGGCTGTGGAGAGGAAGATGGGGTCGAGGAGGGTGCGGTGGGAGCAGATGAAGAGGACGCCGGTGTGGCCGGTGGATTTTTTGGGGGCAGGTGGTGGGGTGCCCTTGACGGTGACGCGGACGCCGAGGGCCCAGAAGGCGTAGTAGACGAGTGGCATGGGGAGGAGTGCCCCAGCGGCGATACGGAGGCAGGCGAGGAAGAAGCCGATGGGGAGCCAGAGAAGGGTGAGGAGCGCCATGAGAGGCGTTGGTTTTTGGACAAGGCGACCGTCGTGGAAGATTATGGGCTTTGGTAGCTTGTCGTTTGTTACTGCTTCCACTTTCGGTTTGGCTGGCACCATGTAACCCTCCTGCAACAATTTTTCACATTTACATGTTATAATTAAATTTAGTTAATGACAGTAATTAAAATAAAACAAAAATTAATTGTCGAAATGTCTTATCTCATGCAGTATTTTACGCTTATCACATTTTTCATAATATATTCATACTGCAGTGACCGGAGACCTCTTGTGTTTGGTGCTTATACAGATTTCGGACATAAGAATTCCTCTAACTCGAATGGATTAAGGATTAAAATTAAACAAAATAATACTAAAAACGAATAGCAAGAAAATTGTCGAACCTTGCAGAGTTTCATGAAAGGAATGTCGGTGTGCCTATCACCAAGCCCAATCTCTGGCAGGACATCTCCAAAAGCCTTCTTAAGAGCATCTGCCTTGTTCTTTCCCACAAGCACACCAGGTGGGCAAACAAACCCTGTAGCCTTACCCTTATAAGTGGCCACTTCCGTCCCCAAAACGGTGTCGAATCCAAGAAAATCCTTCAAAAACGGCTCCACCATGATCCTCGGATTTGCAGTAAGAATGCATCTCTTTTCGCATGCAGAGGTCACGCGCCAAGACTCCGGGTGCAAATCGCTCGAGTAAAACTTAGGCAGCACGGCTCTGGCCACGGACTCGATCTCCGAAACCCTAACGCCGGCAAACGTTGCAAAGATGAGAACTTGGATTCCGGCTGATTCCGAGACAAAGTAGTAGAGGAGTCCGGCTAATGGTGTAACCAAGAGCAAGAACAGGAGCCTTAGTATCCCACCAACCTCAAAAGCAATGAGAGCAAAGTAGGGGAAAGAGCTCCGGCCTCTAAGCAAAGTCCCGTCCATATCGGCGACCACCGTGTGCTTTTCCCGTCCATCCGATGTGCATTGATCAACCGTTGGGAAGGTCGTCGTAGTCATATTGTAACAACTTTTGTTGTTGTTACAAAGTAAGCTAGAGATAGCAAATATTCGAACACTAAAACTTTGATGATACAATAGAGGAAAAAGAATTCGAACTCGGGTTTAACGTCTAGAGTACTATAGTACTCTCTAGCTGATTTTTTTTTGTTTTTTGTTTTTTTAAATAGAAGTTGTGCATGCTATGTATATATAGAGAAACATAAAATTTAATGCCAGGGAGTGTGACAAATATGGATTAGGGTCTAATTAATTGATTAGAACAATGAGGAAAAGGTGGCATTGATAAGAGGCAACTTAGTAATGTATGGAAGATCCAAGGGCAGGAGACCCTTGTTTTTGGAGTAGCAGCAATTGGGTGCGCGGCAATTTGCTGCTGTCGTTATTTGTTTCCACCGCCACTTGTTTGTTTTTGGGTGGTTGAACATTTTACAGATGCATATACATATCTGGTTTAAAAGCTAAGTGCGACTTTCCTTACCAGATAACTGCCAACGTATATAATTAATTAATTTTTGCTTACTCAACATGTAGTATTCATGGAATACTGCGGGATGGCTTACAGCATTTTCAATTGAGATGTTAAATTCAAAAAATCAAATTTAAATTTGATAGCTGACTTGATAATTTGGCATATTTTTCATATTTTCCTTCTATCTGGTATACCAAAATTTATTGCTTCATTTATGTTTTTTTAAACAAAAATAATAAAAGTTGAGTCGTTGTTGGTTTAAAAATAATAAAATAATACTTAAATATGCTACCATTTAAAGTAAGGCAAGTGGAATGCTCTTGGAAATAGCAAAAATCAAATTTGAAGGCAGCTTCAAATTTGACATTTCTTTGTCCATGTCAACTTAACCTTCTTTTCCATGTCATCTTTGACATCTCGGTTTGAGTAAATGATACATCATTTGTTACCGTTATATGTCTATGTGACATTTTTTATATTTCCTTTGTAGATATTCTTAGTCGTATGGGACGAATTCCAGGTTTGTATTTCACACGGTATGTTCTAAGTTCGATTCTTGATACTCATAAATCACACGATGGTAGTTTCCGATCCTGAAAGAAGGACTACCAAGATGGAGCCACCGCTGGTTTCTTTAAAAAAAAAAAAAAAAAAAAAAAAAAAAAAAAGAAGAAGAACATGCGATAATCATGTAGTACGCGTGACTTAAATCCAAAAAGAAAACTTACTCGATGGTGACCTCATCGATTCATCATTGATATGAATTTAAGCCACGGGAACGAATTCAACCTAATTAATTACGTGCATGATGCTGAAAAGTTTATGTTTGACAAAGTACCACCTACAAATTTATCTTTTGAGAACTTCAGAGTAGCGTTGTAGGAAGAGAGGATCCGAGGATCCTCTTTGTGAGAATTCAGGAGATCTTTCGATCACATTTGTTCAACATACATCGTACGGTTAGTTTTTGTCAGGTACTGTTTATATTCAATTTTAAATATAAAAAATTTGCACTGATTTCTAACCGCACGATGTACAATGAACGAATATAATTTGAGGATCCGGCAAGAATACTCACACGTACGTATGTTGTGAATTGTAATAGAGTGCAAGTTGTGGAACCGACATAAAAACGTTTTATAATGTAATGTATTGTAACGTTATGCGATATTATAACGATTAAAAAAACAGACAAAAGACTTCTATCTTCTTTCTATTTACGAGGGATTTGCATGGTCTATATTGGACTTGTGTTACACCAAAACTAACACTGAACCAATTATTATATAACGATTTGGTTTGGTTATGTTTCAACCAAGGCCTATAAGCTATATTGAAGGTTATAACTTATACATTCATCATTCCTACTTGATATTCCAAAGAAATTCACTTAAAATTTACAGAGTTTTATGCTTGATAGAATCTTATGCAAGTGGCGCACACTGAGGAATAAGACGCACCTCAATGGTCTCCCCAGTCACACCCTTCAATTAGTAAAGTTAATTTTGAACAAAAAGAAACATTTTATATCAAGTTCGACTTGTTTCCTCTTAAAAACTAAATAATCAAGTTACATTACAAAACTTTACTGAGATTAAATTTATTAAATCATTTTTATAACGGTATTTGAGAATTTTTCTTGCCACATGCTCACCTGTTTGATTTTATTTTTTTTATTTGGTATAGAAAAAAAATTGTCATGGATAAAAGAAAGAATAAAATTTCTCCTTCTAGAATTAGAAAACGACATGCAATTGGACGTATGGCTGACTTTTTATTTTATTGTGTCGATAATACTTAGAATTTCTTCTAATACTACAAAAATAAGGAGTGTGACATATTCTTTTTTTTTATTTTTCACACATTCTTTTAATTTTTAACTGTTAAATTGAATGAATTAAAAATAAATAAATAAATGATATAAATTAATAAATAATATATAAGAAGTAAAAAACACACGTCACAAAAATAAATGTCATCCAACTGCGGAAGTAAGTCGGCGACGACATGCAAATTAACTTGACGTGTTTTGATTTCTGCTAACCTCCTTTTAATCATTTTTTTGTTGTTATTATACAGAGGGGAACAAATCTCAAAAAGAGAACAAAAAGGTGACCAAGTGGTCCACAGGTGAAGAATCCGAGGGCGTATGAAATTCTATGAACTACTTCATAGTTTTCATTACAAAATTTGAATATGAGAAATATTAAGTTCATCTCTAATTTTTAAGTTAAAATTTAAATTTTTAATATAGAAAATTTAAGTTTTAATTCAAAAATAATTTTTTTACTCCAATTTTTTTAAAGTTAAATTTAGCTCAAAATTATTAAAGAAATAATTTAGGATAATATTTTCTTAAAGTAACTTTTTTTTTAAATAAAAATTATGTAAACTATCCTAATTTAATTTTATGGATATTTTAACCTAAAAATATTTAGATTCCGATAAATATTGAAAAATCACTAAACCGACACCATGAAACTTGTCAAAACACTATGAAAGAATATGAAACACATAAAAAAAAAAAATTCAGTTACTTTAGCTGTTGGATTTAAATTTTGAACCGTTAGATTTTTTTTTAACCGTTGAATTCAATTAATTTATAAATATAAAACTAAACAAATACATATATATAGTGGGCCAACCCCACTAACTCAGAGGGAATCCTAACCTAAATTTGCCATATAAATGATTTTTGGGTTAAAACTCATATTTGCCCTAAGGGTTGGAGTAGGTTTAGAATCTAAAATTTGAGTTTTACTCCAACGGTTGAAGTAAGTCTAAGGAGACTATGAGACTTTTTATAGATTCATCATCACTTATGTTTTTTGCACAATTTTCATACTAAAAGTATAAACTTGATCGTCTTAAATTTATTTAATTTTTTATTAATTTCTATTATTTGATCATCGTTAATTTCTTCAATTTGACATTGAAAATTGAACTGTGATTATAAAAAGAGAAATGCTAAGGAGACTCTCTATGGACTCTTTGTCACCTAATAATTTAACATCAATTATCGTGCCAATATTATAAAATATTGTACCAAAAACATGAGGTGACAGATAGTCTATGAAAAGTTCCACTTTTGAGAGAGTCTCATTGGCATTTCTCTTGTTAAAAATAAAAAGGAAGTGTGTGAATGGTAGGGGTGTAACTCAAGTGGGTTAAGCAGGTTAGATGGTCAAACCAACCCTTCACAATTCGGGTTTGGTTGGATTCAAGTTCATGCGGGTTTAGTCAGTTTGGGTTTTAATTGGATTCGTGTTTATTCAATTTGGGTTTGGATTTGCCCAACTTTATCCAGTTCAATCTTCTAACAATTTATTTTGCATTTTAAAAAAAAATTTGAACCAACATATCATCATTCATACAAAAGTTAAAACAAACAACTTGGAAATTATTTCTAATGTTTCAACCATGCAAAATTAAAATATAAAACACATACCAAAGCTTCAACCAAAAGCAATGTAAAAGTGATACTCTCATTCAGTCTCCATATGAAAACCGACAATAAACATCAAATTAGCATTCAAAAATTTATATATAACTTATATAATATGAAATGAGATGGGTAATATGTGCATAAACAAATTTGTGCTTAAAATTAGGTTATGTTTGGATTGACATGAGCGGGTAAGACATCAACCCAAGTCAACTCAAGGTGATTGGGTTGAGGTCCGGTTGGATTCGGGCAAGTTTTTTCTTTGTTCTAATCCGACCGATCAAATTTGATACCAAGTAGGACATGGCAGGATACGGGTTGACCCAGCCCCAAGTTGCACCCCAACTTAATAACACTAACTTAAATAATTATTAAAAGAGGTGTGTTATCCACACACACACTTTTTATTTCTTTTACTCTTTTAATTTTCAACCATCATATTGGATGAATTGAAAGAAAAAAAAATGATATAAATTAACAATGAGTGTGAAAAAATAAAAAGCAGTGTGTGTGGAGAGCACATCCTTTATTAAAAAACCAGTTATATTTAATAAATAATTAATTACAAAAAAAAAAAAAAAAAAAACTCTAACCACGTGCGGACACCATCTCGGACTTATTTTGAAAGCTAGTTACGTAAAACGGCGCGGTTACACTCTTTTGGATTCTGAAACTAAATAATATTTAGAAATTCAAAGGCGTCAATTCGCCAAAGATTAATGTCTGAAAAATTCAAGCTTTCTCTGTGAAAAAAAAGTTGCATAAAAAATCTCTATCTGCTTATTTATGAAAAAAATTCAAGCTTTCTCTCTGCCTTTGAGTGCGAATTAACACCCTTGATTTTCCCCAAATTCTTCAAATTTAGGGTTTACAGCAGGAGCAGCATAGCAGAGAAAATCAGCGCCGGTGATCGTTTTATGCCCATTGTCCTAAAAGAGCAAAAATTTCGAGGGGTGTTGTGGGAATAAAAGTACCCAAATGAAGCGACGCAAGTTCGATTCCTTGCTGCCGCCGAGTCGACTCAGAATGTTTCACGTTTTATTTGGGGCAGTGTTCGTCTACTTGCTCCTGATCAGCTTCGAAATCCCCCACGTTTTGAAATCCGGGTTCGGGTCGTCGGGTTTGGACGACGGGCTGCTCGAGACACTGGAGGACGCATTTCCCATGACGTTTTGGCTCGAGAGCGAGGAGGAAATCGGCGAGAGGGACGCCCCGAGCAGGCCGGCGGAGGACGCGTTTCGGGTCTCCGGCGGCTCACCGTACCGAACCCCCCAGCGGCAAATGCGGGAGGTCAAGAAAGTTTCCGGCCTGGTGTTCGAGGACACTCTGTTCGGTGGCAATGTCAGTAAGGACCAAGTCTCCGAGCTTCACAGAACTGCCAAGAGCGCTTGGGCAGCTGGGAAGAAGCTCTGGGCGGAGCTTGAGGCCGGAAAGCTTGAGTCTGACCTGGAGACCAAGCCCGAGAACCGCTCCGAGCCGTGCCCGGACTCGTTTTTGCTGTCCGGGTCTGAATTCGAGTCCCGGAAACGGGTAATGGTTATTCCCTGCGGGATGACTCTTGGGTCTCACATAACGGTGGTGGGCACTCCGAGGTGGGCCCACTCGGAGTACGACCCGAAGATCGCGATACTGAAGGAGGGGGACGAGGCGGTGATGGTCTCGCAGTTTATGATGGAGTTGCAGGGTTTGAAGAACGTGGAGGGGGAGGACCCGCCGAGGATACTGCATTTCAATCCGAGGTTGAAGGGGGATTGGAGTGGGAAGCCGGTGATCGAGCAGAACACTTGTTACCGGATGCAATGGGGGTCGGCCCTCCGCTGCGAAGGGTGGAAGTCCCTGGCTGATGAAGATACCTGTAGGTGGCTTCAATGTGTTCTAATTGTTTTGCTTAATGAATTGAGAAATAAAGGGTCCTTGTGTTTTTGGGTTGCATTTAACTAAATTATAGTTTGGTAGGTAAAGAGTATATTATATTAGATGTGCCAATCTAATCTAAATAAAGCGGTTGCGGTTCTATTATTTGGTGAGATTGTTATGTGTTTTCTGATTCTTTTGTTTTGTGAAGTTGATGGACAGGTGAAATGTGAGAAATGGATTCGTGACGATGATAATAAGACGGAAGAATCGAAGGTCACATGGTGGTTGAACAGGCTGATAGGACGAACAAAGAAGGTGACCATAGACTGGCCATACCCTTTTGCAGAGGGAAAGCTGTTTGTTCTTACTGTAAGTGCTGGTTTGGAAGGTTTCCATATCAATGTTGATGGTAGGCATGTCACTTCTTTCCCTTATCGCACGGTGAGTACCTTTGTGTTGTGATATTAACCTACAATGTAAGGAATGCGGAATATCTTAAAATCTTATTCATGGATTGGCAGGGATTTGTTCTTGAGGATGCTACCGGACTATCTGTAAATGGAGACATTGATGTGCACTCTGTGCTTGCAGCCTCCTTGCCCACATCACATCCTAGTTTTTCGCCTCAGAAGCACCTTGAAATGGTGACTAAGTGGAAAGCTCCGTTTCTTCCCCATAGGCATGTAGAGTTGTTCATTGGCATTCTGTCTGCTGGCAACCATTTTGCTGAGCGTATGGCTGTGAGAAAGTCTTGGATGCAGCATAAATTAATCAAATCTTCGCGTGTTGTGGCTCGTTTTTTTGTAGCACCGGTAAGGAATGTAGATTGCTTGCTTTGTGCTTTGATAAATGTCAACTATTTACAGTATTTGGAATTATATTTTGACAGCATGGAAGAAAGGACGTAAATGTAGAGCTTATGAAAGAAGTAGATTATTTTGGGGACATTGTTATAGTTCCTTATATGGATAACTATGATCTGGTAGTATTGAAGACTGTTGCAATTTGTGAATATGGGGTAAGCTTCATAACAAGACTTCAAATTGGCTGTACTTATTTTTTTCTTATGGATATACTTAACGTCAATGCATGTGGTTCTTTACAGGTTCGCACAGTGCCTGCAAGGTATATCATGAAGTGCGATGATGACACATTTGTCAGGGTGGATGCTGTGCTCAAGGAAGCACGGAAAATTCATGGGTATAGAAGCTTCTATATTGGAAATATGAACTACCACCACAACCCTCTTCGCCATGGTAAATGGGCAGTGACATATGAGGTATGCATTCTTCTGCTCTTCACCAATGATTCTAAACAACAATTTATACAAACTTGAGATTGATGTACAACTTCTACTGTTTGTAAGTCCTTTCTGGTATTCTCTAAACCATTAAGTAAATCTGATCTTCTCAAGCTGTATATGTCCTTTAAATATATTGCTTAATGTGATTAACATTCTCTTCTCTGATTTTAAGGACAACGTTTACAACTTGTGATTTACAAGTTTTTCTTCAAATGCTTAGCTTTGATCTTGTGCCTCATGTTAATACGTTTTCTGGTAAATTCTGTTTGTGACGCCTCTTAGTTGAGTGTTGATGCTTTGGATTAGAGTAATATTTTTTAGCAATCAAGAGACAGAGGAACAAATTTTTACTTAAAAAAGGAGATAGAGGAACCACCATTAATTTGACAGCCTTAATACTCTTACCAAACTCTAGCTTTTATTGTGAATATTTTATTCGGTTTTCATATCTACCTGATTGTCATTTGCCTCATTGCGTATGTTGTCGTCTGCAATTGTGACTGGTGATAAGAATTAGATAGTATTATGTCGTTTAACGGTGTCACTTTTTAGTTCACGTTCATATAGAATTGGTGTATGGGTTGTGTCATGAACAACCTCTCATCCTTCATATTTTTCCTTGGTGAGCTCCAGGAATGGCCAGAAGAAGATTATCCACCCTATGCAAATGGTCCAGGATACATAATCTCCTCTGACATAGCAAAATCCATCGTATCCGAGTTTGAAAGGCACAAGTTGCGAGTATGTGATGAAAATACTGTTTTTTCCTGTTTGCATCTGTAGTCCGTGTACAGGTCTCCATATCGTTAAATTAACTTCTGTTCTGTGCAGTTGTTCAAGATGGAAGATGTGAGCATGGGAATGTGGGTGGAGCAGTTCAACAAATCTAAACCGGTGGAGTATGTGCACAGCTTGGAGTTCTGCCAGTTTGGGTGCATCGACGACTATTACACAGCGCATTACCAATCTCCGAGACAAATGATATGCATGTGGGACAAACTGCAACAAGGGAAACCCCAGTGCTGCAATATGCGATGACCAGGAATGACGCATTGATCAAACATTTTGCTTACAGTATAGAGAATGTGAAAAGAAGAATACAGAGAAACAAGTTTTGCAGTCATAGTATACCGTCGTAAATATCCGGTGGGGGTTAACTCTGTCAAATTTTTCTCACCTAGGTTGCTTTCTCGGTCCCTTATGTACCGTTTTTACAATTGTAAAGAAGCACTAGAACTTGCAGTTTGTACATTAAAGTTCCTTCTCTCCCTTCGTGAGAGTTCCTTCTCCCCTTTTGAGAGTTTGTTTTTAACTGCTTCCTCCCTCTTCCGTCGTCAGCCCTGGTTGTGTCCAGGGTCGGTGGTTATCTCCCGTTTCTCTTTTTCTTCTTTTATTTTCTGCATGCTCGTTGGCCTGCGTTTTGTCCCCGTTGTTTCGGCCCACTTTACCTGCACTCCTAGCTCTGATCCCCTCTTCTTCCAATCTCAGTTTCCCATTCACATCCTTATTTCTCTTCCTTCACCATCCTATCCATCAAACCTTGCTCTGTCCTTCCTCTGTCTCGCTCAATTTGGGCTCTGTAGGCCATTTTTCTTCACGCGACTTGTCGCGACCTCTCGGAAGGTGCGTACAACTCCGCCTTCGGTGGAAACACCACCACCTTCCATGTGTATGCCTTTATTGGCATTGTTACTGGTGGGATCTCCTTCCTTCTGGTTTCCCTTAATATGTGGCTCAGATCTAGTTGGTGCTTGATGAAGGTAGGTTGGAGCTCTCTTTTCCACCACTTATGGGACATTGGTTGGCTGGATCTCTGGTATTTGCCGGGGATGGAGGTGCACGATGGTGGATTCCGGTCGATGGCGGTTGTGGTGCAGGCTGCTTCGGCTTTTTGTCTTTTTTTATTTTCCTGTTTGGGCCCAATTCTTTGTTTGGGCTTTGTTTTGTTTGGAGGCCTTTTTTTTATTTTGTGTTGGACTTGTACTTGAGCCTCCTATTTTGTATAGTTGTTGGGTTGTTAATGAAGTCGTATTTGTCCGGAAAAAAAAAGAAAAAAAAAAAAGAAGCTAGATGGAAAGTTACTGTTCTGCCCCTGTAGAATCTAGCCAACGATATGTGGTGATGTAACTGTGGATACGGAAAGAGCCTTTGTAACGAAAGTTGATTCTTTCTGGGTGGTGATAATGCTACAAAAAGATGGAACCAAATTCCCTAATCTTCCTTTTTATATGCCATTTCCTTTGGGTTTTTGAGTTCTTTATCTTATTTTTTATATAACATCGGGGCAAGATGACAAGTACATTGGCTTAACTAACTGACCTAACCTAGTTATGTTATCACTACAAACATTGCGGAGAAATCTCAACAGTTTACAACAACAAAAAGTTGAATCTCAACATATTTTATAGGATTCATAAAAAGTTCAAACCGCAACTTGCATTTGAACTTTAAAATCATTTTCACAATCTACAATACCAAAAGCAATAACCAAGCCAAGCAATAGATTAACCAAGTTTCTGCAAAAAAACCACAAACAGACTAATTTGATTAGACCAGTGTATTCTCTGTACCGCCCTGGAATGTGAATAAAAAAATTAAAAAATGAAACCACAAAAGGGTAAAAGGAGAGATTGAATACGTACCAATCTGCCACGATCGAGGCCTTGAACCATAATTATATGAAGCTCCAAAGAAACAATCATTAGTGGTGTTGATCCCACTGGGGCAATTACATATAAACGAGTTGTAATTCCCATAATACCCGCAAACCCCATTACTCCTCTCACAATTAGCACACGAACTCGGATATTCGTTGTTCACACTAAACTTGTACTTGAGGGCAATCCCGTACTTCCAACTATTAGGATCGGACTCACGTTCGTTGAAGCTGTAAAACCCTGAGTAAGAGCTGCACTGCAGCTTCTCCAAATCCATCTCGAAAGCCGGCCCGAGATCCACCGGTGTGTAAACGCAACACGTGGATGTCGGGAGGTTGATTGTGCTGATCGCCTGACATGAGTACAAGTAGCTACAAATCGGGGCACCTTGGTTGTCACATAGGGAGATTTTTGAGCTGTTTTTTTTGTCAGTGTATAGGGAGTTTTGTTGGAAGATTGGGGAGGTGGAAAGTGAGCAATCGAGTAGGGCAAAAACGTTGTCGTCTTGGAAATCGAAGGGTGCGTCCCAGTCTAGGGCAAACCCTTTGGATTGTTGTTTGCATGAACATGTTGACATGGAGGGGTCTGAGATGTACATGACCTTGTTTGTGTAGTCTATGTTGGTGATGGGGTAGGATCCGGTGTGGGTTGTGAAGATGGGGTTTCCCTGGCTGCATGACACGTGAGGGTTGAAGCGTGGGTCGCCGCAGCCGGGGTCGCTGCCGAATGGGAACTTGAGGGGGAGTTCGCCGCAGGATCTTTGGCAGGTTTGGGAGGAGACGAAGGTGAGTTGGAGGAGGAAGATGGAGAGGAAGGTGATGGAGAGAGTTGGTGTTGAAGGAGAGCTAAACTTCATATTGTTGCGAGTTTGGAGAGGAGAAAATGATAAGTTTGATGAGAGGGTGTGAAGTGAGGCCTTGGTGTTGTGTTGGTGTGTATATATATTGTGAAGTGGAACAAGAAAGCTTAGTGAGTTTACAGTTTTGGGGCCAGGGGTTTTCGATAAATAAAACTACTTGTATCATCTCAACTAATGTCGAGCTAGTGTAAGGTATACTTAAAGAAATAATATATCAGACGATCACGTGAGATGATACAAATATTAATATTCCGCCGAAAAGAAGGAGCATGTAGTTTTGGATCTCATCAACACTTTCGATTTCTAGTTTTGTTTTTGTTTTCTTTATTCTAGCGAAATAGAGGAAGTACGGAATCAAACTCGATACCTAAAGTGCAAAGTTAAATGGTCATACCCACTTAGCCAGAATACTAGCTGGCTTTAGATGTTCCGTGATTCTCTTTTCCCTATTAACAGATTCCTTTGTTCCCATTGCCTACCTTTGAATTGATTATCTCCCTCCTTCTCAAATGACATCTCGAACAATAATTTAATTAATGGAGACATGAAGTAATAAGTTAATAACCATTTAATCTGATGAACAGTTCAGGAATTCACCATGCAGTTCCTTCGTCCCATAACTCACATGGCTTGTAACCCTAACTATCGACTTGCTTCTGTACAAAGCACTTATGCTAGAAAGTACTTTATTAAAAACGCCGACACTGGTTTTTAGAATCCGAAAAACTTTTAATTGTTTTTGTCAAATGCACTGCTTTGAGCATCCTTAATTATTTATCTGAAATCACTTTTAACCATTTCAAAAACATTTTCAAACGTAATATATTTTTTGTAATTTGAGATCCCAATACGGCTACCTACCCATAGTTTCGTCCCCAAAGCAATCGTAGCCCTAGCTTTCTATATATTTTTTTTGAATTTCCATTCACAAACTCAACTTTTTGCTCGGAGTAATGAGTATATATTCCCCACCACTACCACTTCAGCCCTAAATCAGCAAAAAAAGAGAGATCAAAAGCATAGTGTTCTGGAATTAAACCGGATTGAAAATGCAGCAATGATGATTTCTCCTCCATTTATTGAACTTTTGCAAATTATTTATGTCATCGTCGTCGACATTATTTGTTGATAACAACTTTTATTCTTAATTAGTTCCCAATAATATATGCAACTGGGGAATAGTTCTGTTGGTAGGGTATCCAAACTAAAAAAATTGTTAAGCGTAAGTCGTGGATTGTCTTAGTGGAACTTTATATGTACATGTGAGAGGGGGAATTGTATCAATGGAGAAGAACTTACTCAATCACAACGTCATGGTGGCAAGATTATAAGTTTATCGCATGATGTTATTTGTTTAGGTGTTTTTCTTTTTGGTACAGTGATGTTCTACCATTAGAGAAAAGGGAGAGAGATTTGAGTTTAGTCACCCAATGATTTTGCCACAATAAGTATTGAATTCGTATTCAAGTGAGCCAAACTGAAGACCTGCTATTTACAAGAGGAGAAGAATACAGTCAAACTCTAATCCTAGTATTGTCATTTACGGAGATTATAAACTTGAGATCGAGTACCTGTGTGTTCTAATTGCATGCAAATTTCTCTCGTTTAAATTAAAACACACGATAATATGTTGTATAAACTCATTTAACATTTGAGCCCGGCCCAAGTCTTTTGGTAGTTGATGTCAATAAATTGGCCCAAACATATAGGGCCCAGTTAAATATCTTTATCCAGTATTGTTTCTCTCACTAAAATTAAATACCTGCCGGAGGAGAGTGGAAGCCGAATGAAACTCGAAATATTTACAGGCAACAGCCATCCTTCTGAAAACAAGTTTCTGGGAAGTTGGAAGCTTTCGAGCTTTTCACAGTCGACGCACTTCTAAGGTAACACCTCTCATGCATCCCAGCTTCAAAAGCTTGTCCCTTTTGCCACCTTGTTTCTTTGTTTTTCAGTTTTGAGTACTTTTTATTGAGTGCTCACCAAGTGTTTGATAGAATGCGTGAACCACTTTTAATTTGTTTTAGTTAGTGACAGAGTGTGGGTATGATTGTGAATGTCAATTTGATGAAATTTTTGAACGTTTTATCGGTTTCGGAATCAATGTAGATAGTAGCAACTTGAATGGTTTCATTGGTTTTGCAATCAGAATTTGTTCATTGTTCAAGTATTGCCATGCAATGCAAGTGTGCTACTCTCTGCATTTTAATGAAATTCTCTGTTTGTAAATGATGTTCGTCGAACGAACCAAAGTTGGTTATGATATGTATGCTTTGATGTTTAGGCGCTATATTTTGTTTTACGAGAGTTTTTATACGTTGAGTGTGTGTGTTTAATTGTTACCATACAGGTGATGTGATGAAGCAACCTCTTTGCTTTGGTTCTTCTAAATGGAGGAAAGCCACTGCATTACTAGAAAAGGGTCCCAAAAATTGTTCTTGATGGGTTCCTTGAGTAGATATGAAGAGGCGCGCCATCTTGTCAGTCTATTGTTTTCAGATCTCCTATCATCGTCCTTGCTTAAATCTTGCTGTAAATTCTTCACTATTCATCTTTAGGAGATGTTTGAGTCATGGAATTTCCTTAGGAGCAACACATACAAGGCCTTTTCCTGACTATTCCCCCAAGAAACCGTCCATCAAAGATGCCGAACTTGTACATCGCATCTCCAGCACAATTAAGCTTCGCTGCTCTGAGCCCTTTTGCAGTATTCTGAAGCCTTATGAATCTCATTTCAGGTCTGACCATCTTATTTGGGTCCTCATGAATATTAAGAATGACTATAAACTAGTGTTGGATTTGTTTGACTGGGCATGCTTACGAAGGGACCCATCATTAGAAGCCCATTGTGTCGTTGTACAAATTGCTGCAGCATCAAAGGATCTTAGAACAGCGCATGAGCTTATTCATAATTTTTGGGCAAAACCCAAGTTAGATGTTAGTGTTTCATTCGCTCGCTTTTCTGATCGGTTGATATACACTTACAAGGATTGGGGTTCAGATCCCCATGTGTTCGATGTTTACTTCCAGGTCCTTGTTGAAACTGGGATGCTCAATGAAGCAAGAAAGCTTTTTGATAAATTGTTGAGCTATGGGTTGGTTATCTCCGTTGATTCCTGTAATTTATTTCTTACTCGGCTATCAAGCACCTTTGATGGGATTGAGATGGCAATACAGTTTTTCAATGAATATCCTGAAGTGGGTGCTCACTGGAACACCATATCATACAATATTATCATTCATTGTCTTTGTCGATTAGGGAAAATAAAAGAAGCCCACCATTTACTCCTGCAAATGGAGTTGAGGAGTTGTATACCTGATGTTGTAAGTTATAGTACTTTAATCAGTAGATATTGTTATGTTGGAGAACTACAGAAGGTGTTGAAGCTCATCGAGGAAATGAAAATAAAAGGATTGATGCAAAATTCCTATACCTATAACAGCATAATACTCCTTCTGTGTAAGACTGGTAAACTATCTGAAGCAGAAGTGTTACTGAGGGAGATGATGGTTTTGGGAATACTTCCTGATAATGTTGTCTACACTACTCTAATTGATGGATTCTGTAAGTCGGGGAATGTTCCTGCTGCAAGTAGGCTATTTGACGAAATGCGGGGTAGGAAAGTTGTCCCTGATTATATAACATATACTGCCATTATTCATGGATTTTGTCAAATGGGGAAGATGACAGAAGCAGATAAGCTCTTCAATGAAATGGTTAGCAGAGGATTAGAACCAGATGAAGTTACTTATACAGCACTTATTGATGGTTATTGCAAAGCAGGTGAGATGATAGAGGCGTTTTCTCTGCACAACCAGATGGTTAACATGGGGCTTACCCCAAATGTTGTCACTTATACGGCACTGGCAGATGGGCTTTGTAAAAGAGGGGAGGTAGATGTAGCAAATGAACTTCTTCATGAGGTGTGTAGGAAGGGCCTTCAACTTAATGTCTGCACTTACAACTCAATTGTTAACGGCCTTTGTAAGTCGGGAAACATTGCGGAGGCAGAAAAATTGGTGGAACAAATGGAGGCTGCTGGGCCCTGTCCTGATACTATTACTTATACCACTTTGATGGATGCATATTGTAAGATGAGGGATATGAGTAAGGCTCAGAAGGTCCTGCGTGAGATGCTCAATAGAGGGCTTCAACCTACAGTTGTCACATTCAATGTGTTGATGAATGGATTTTGTATGTCAGGAATGGTGGAAGATGCTGAGAGGCTACTCAAGTGGATGATGGAGAAGGGTGTAGTGCCTAATGCCACAACCTATAATTCTCTCATGAAGCAGTACTGCATTAGAAATAATATGCGTACTACGACAGAAATTTATAGGAGCATGTGTGCTGGCGGGGTGATTCCTGATAGCAACACCTATAACATTTTGATAAAAGGGCATTGTAAGGCAAGGAATATGAAGGAGGCATGGTTTTTGCATAAAGAAATGGCAGGAAAGGGATTTATTCCCACGTCAAGTTGTTACAGTGCACTTATTAAGGGTTTTTTCAAGAGAAAGAAATTTGCGGAGGCAAGGGAACTATTCGAAGAAATGAGGAGACATGGTGTGGTTGCAGATAGAGAAACATACAACATTTTTGTCGATATGAACTATGAAGAAGGGAACATGGACATTACTCTTGATCTTTGCGATGAAATTATAGAGAATTGTCTTGTTGGCAAGCCCAAGAACGAAGACACGTAGCAGAATTGCTCTGATGGGATCTCTTGGAGAGAAATTCAGTTTTAGTTCCTGCGGACTCACATCTGCGATATTATCATCACGGTAATAGTTCTCATCCCGATGTGTTTAGTATGATATAGGATATTGCACAGCCTTTCTGAAATGATGATATTGAAATGTTAGTAAGTTCTTATTGGTATCATTTCTAGACTTTTTCCCATTACTTGATGAATCTATACCGCGCAGGTTATGAGCTATATTACTCTTTGTTAGCCAGGGACCTACATATGTATCTGGCTATCAAACATTTGATACGAAATCAAAGATAGAAGAAGCTGGGCCCTAAGGAGTAGGGCTGTTCCGTAAACAGATCCAAGCAATCTCAAGATGGCTAGTTCGCTCAAATGTTCTGTTGGATTTCATCACTGCCCAAATGTTCTGTAAACACGAACCTCCTGGTATGTGTAGATTTTTCTTCTTTCATGATTTGACATGAAACCGTTCCATGGAGCTTAGAAATGTTATGTCAGCATTCTTCTGATCTTAACTACTTTGGCTGGGTGCAGCACTCTTGGTAAAGTTGGAGGATGTAAAAGCAGAGAACATGCAGAAGTGCTTGCATCCCAGAAAATCAGCAAAGAAAAAAGTTCAGCTGATACGGCGTCACCAGGGGCAAATCGCAAATACAACCGCTTCAAGGGCCAACTTAAAACCAAAGAGACCGAGTGAGAATGAGGAACTCGGAAGAATTGCAAACTTGGGGCTGCCCCCGAAATGCTTTCTGGTCTCAACGAGCCATGCCATTGCTTTGAACCCCGATAGATTTGTAACATGACTGTTTTTGCAAAGATTGCTGCTACTTGTGCATGTTTACAAACAAAACCAACAAATCAATACCAAAACACGTCACGTGAACTATGAAATCTACACACAAGTAATAAAAATCTGTTTATTCTAGAAATTCAAATCCATATTGCAACATCGGGATCGAACCCGGGACTTTACACCTTCACGGTTCAGAGCTCTGTCCTAGCAGTGATGTCACAAATTTTATAAATATCGACGTCAAAGCAGTTGCACCACTGGTCTAGTGGTAGAATAGTACCCTGCCACGGTACAGACCCGGGTTCGATTCCCGGCTGGTGCATTTGGCCTGATATTATTTTTTTTTTTCTTCTTTTGTTTTAATTTTGTAAAGATGGGTGGGTCTCGTAAATATGGAAAAAATTTTAGTTGTGACGGGAACACGGATAGTACACCACGTGTTTTTATGTAAGTGGTGAAAAATTTTAATTTTTAAGTTATTAGTCTTTTAACACACATATCCCACCATTTATATAGAGACACGTAGTGTACCATCTCGTGTGACGATCACACTGAAAAATCTCTCTTAAATATGACCGTATATGATATCTCCTTTATCAATCTTTATCACATTTATTTTTTTGTGAGAGATGTGTGCAGGGAACAAGCGCGTTTTGACGTTTTTTCTTTTGTTTTAATTTTGTAAAGATGGATGGGTCTCGTAAACATAGAGAAATTTTTAGTTGTGACAGGAACACAGATAGTGTACACCACGTGTTTTTATGTAAGTGGTTGAAAATTTTAATTTTTAAGTTATTAGTCTTTTAACACACATATCCCACCATTTATATAGAGATACGTAATGTACCATCTCGTATGACGATCACACTGAAAAATCTCTCCTAAATATGACCGTATATGATATCTTCTTTATCAATCTTTATCACATTTATTTTTTTGTGAGAGACGTGTCCCTGCGTTTTGACGTGCAATACTAAAGTGCACCAGCAGAAATGACTGAATGCAGAATAAGCCACGCAGTTCCAGTTGTCGTCGTCTTACGTGCTCCCACCTCCGCCGCACTACACACCAACTTCCTATCTGAACACACAAGACCGAATGGGAGCAGGTTCAATACGCTGAAACTCAAAACGGCAAACCAATCACGACGTGGCAAGCGAAAAGTTAAAATACGTCATAATTTAACTTCGATTGCATGTAAATTTTTCTCAATCATCTAGACCTAGTAGAGCCTCTAATAAATAATACATTATTATGTGTTTTAAAGTTGTTGCAAGTCTCTTTCCATCGATACATTGGATATTAACTTCTTTTTCCTGCCTTTGAAACCTCTCCCGACTGCCACACATATTGTCATTACTTTTACACCACCAAACTATCACTTTCTAAACCTCTACCATCCTCTCCAGATCCAAAGGATCTGAGCCCGCGGATCAAGTGATCCAGACTGTCCAAATTTGATCCAATGGCTATAATTATTACAACTTTTAAAGGATCCATGTTTGTAACCGTTAGATCAAATTTCGACGATTCGGATCACCTGATCCGCATGCTCAAATCAAGTGGATCCGGAGAGGATTTTGGATCCTCTCCTTACTATCTTTCATGCACATTCATAAATAACCGGATCCCAAAGCACAGATTTTGCATCTGCATTTTGAGAGCTTTTCTTGTTTGCGAGTAAATCTGAATCATTAATCATGGCGAAGAGCAACGTGAAGGTTTTGGGAGCGTGGCCGAGCCCATACGTGATGAGGGCTCGGATTGCGCTCAATATCAAGTCGGTGGAGTATGAGTTTCTGGAAGAGACATTCGGATCCAAAAGCCAGCTTCTGCTCCAGTCCAATCCCGTCCACAAGAAAATCCCAGTTCTGATTCATGGCGACAAGCCCGTTTGTGAATCTCTCATCATTGTTGAGTACATCGATGAGGTTTGGTCCTCTGGCCCATCTATCCTCCCTTCTGACCCGTTCGATCGCGCTACTGCAAGATTCTGGGCTGCCTATATCGATGAGAAGGTAACTGCATGGTTTATCTTCATGTCCTTAATTTTTAATTGTTGTAGGCTGATTTCATTAATTTATTATTATTCTTTTGGATTATCCAGTTAAATGTAAGGGATTTGATGAATGATGCATGTCGCTTTTTGATTCTTTGCTATTTAAAATATGGGGTGGTTGCGGCGACGGCAGAGAAATCACGGCTCCGACCCTCCAAAGAGGGGCGGACAACCGCCAATCTCCCTGGAGCGGAGCCTCATAGTTTAATCAGTGTGATTCATTACTTGATAAAATATGTTTAAACGTTTTATTGCTAGTCTTTCTCTTTATTAGGTCTCGAATAAGATCTATTTGGAATTGCTTATAGAATGATTAATATCTGCATAATTACTTCGTACAAAAGAATTTTCCAAACGTGTTCTAAAATATGTTCACTTTTGTAAATATTGGTGCCGCTGGTGCAGTGGTTTCCGGCGATGAAAGGCATTGGTGCTGCTCAAGGAGATGATGCAAGGAAGGCAGCAGTCGAGCAAGTTGCCGAGGGGCTAGCTCAGTTGGAGGAAGCCTTTCAAAAAACCAGCAAAGGCAAGGACTTCTTTAGTGGAGACAAAATTGGGTACCTAGACATTGCGTTCGGGTGCTTCTTGGGGTGGCTCAGAGTCACAGAGAAAATGAATGGGGTCAAACTTCTGGACGACGCAAAGATCCCAGGGCTGGTCAAATGGGCTGAGAAGTTCAGTGCAGATCCTGCCGTGAAGGATGTTATGCCGGAGACTGACAAGCTGGCTGAGTTTGCTAAGATTCTTGCGGCCAAAATGAGGGGTGCATGGGCTCCCAAGTGATTAATTAGTGAATCTAATTAACGGATCTTGTTTATTTAAACGAGTGATTAAGTCGGATGTGTTAGACTGCTGTAGTTTGGTAAACTCGTGGACTTTGGCCTGTTTTATTTTGTGTCTGGTTTTTATGTTAACTTGACAGTGAAATAAATTGTTTAACGTGTGCCTATTAGTTCAATAGTTGTTTTTTTTTATGAACTATTCTTGATTATAATATGGGTAGGCGATATAGTTAAAATAAAATAATTGTGTCAATAATTGTCAACTACTGATACGTTGTGAGATTCACTTGTGCTACTTTCGTCCTGCGCACAGGGGCTCAGAATCAGAACAGTTATAGGCTAGGGTTAAATTCTTTGAATGAATCTAAAAACTTCACTCAAAAGTCAAGGCTTGCAATTTTTATTTTGGCACAAGCCCGAAAAATCTCTAAAAACAACCCTAATTTAGTGATTTTGGAAAGAGACTTTTCTACATCTCGATACACCGCTCTGGGTGCTCGAATAGATCACTAATTGAGTGTTAACTAAGTTAAGTAATCGTGATGAGGGCTTGCATTGCCCTTAAGCTCAAATCGGTCGACGACTGAGTTTCTTTCAGAAGGCAAAGATGGCAGCAATCGAGCAAGTGACAGGAGGGCTGGCGCTGCTGGGGGAAGCCTTTGAGAAATCCAGCAAAGGCGACGAACTATTTTGGCGGAGATGAGATCGGATACCTCGACATTTCATTCGGGTGTTTCTTGGGGTGGCTCAGACTAAACGAGAAGCTGCATGGAACCGAATTGCTTGACCAAACGAAAACGCCGGGGCTGGTAAAATGGGCTGACAGTTTTGTGCGCATGCTGCTGGATGTTATGCTTGAGACTGACAAGCTTGTTGAGATTGCTAAGACTGTTGCTGCCAAAGCAAGAGCTGCAGCGGCTTTTAGGCGAGGACTTACATGTATCTGAGACGTCAAAGTGATAGTATGCAGGCGAGACATATGTCGACTATAGTTTCATAAAACTTATAGCCTGGCCTTTTTTTTTGTCTGCATGTAGTGTGTGCTTATTGAGCACTCACAATAGAGAGCCCATCTGTATTTTCTTTTTTATCTTCAGAAAACAACATACAATATGAATATGGGAAGACCGAGGGCTCCAACGAGTTATCATCATCTTCTTTCAAATATTGTCAATAACGAGTTAGCCTTTCCTTCAGTCTAAGACCACTATGGCCATCTTCAACCGAAGGGTCCAGAGGGCCGAAAATGGTCCGAAAACCGTCTCCAACCGAGAGCTAGGTCAGAGGGCTCTGGAATCTGAGAGAGCCTCACAGAATCCCAAAGGGCCAAAAGGCTAGAGGGTTGGCCACTTCCGACCAGCCAGCCAGCCCCAGGCTGGCCAGGAATTTTTTTTTTTTGTTTGATTTCCTGTCGGTTATAATCGACAGGAATAATTTATATTTTTCAATAGTGTCGGTTATAACCTATACTAATATTGATTAAAGTATAACGGCTGGAATAATTTTATTAATTACTATTAGTGTCGGTTATAACCGACACTAACAGTTTGAAAAAATTTGAATATAACGGCTAGCTGACTGCAGCTAGCTGTTGTATTCCTTTCTTTCTTTTTTTTATTTAAAGCTTATTTAATTTGTAGTTTTTAAATTTAATTTGTCGTTTTTAAATTTAAGTTGTAGTTTTTAAATATATTTTGTAGTTTTTAAATATAAGTTGTAGTTTTTAAATTTAAATTGTTGCTTTTAAATTTAAGTTGTTATAGTTTTTAAATTTAAATAATAAATTATGTTTGGCCTTATGATTCTTTGGCCCTAGGTTGGATACGATTTTTTGTGACATGGCTAAAACGAGCCCTCTGGCCCTTTGGCCCTCGGTTGGAGACGGAGGTAAATATGGCTCTGTACTGTTAATTAAAATATTAATATCTTGAAGAATCTTGGAGGGCCAGAGGTTGGAGATGGCCTAAGAGCACTCAAATTCTAACTCTATATTCTTGTATTTTAGTATTAAAAAGGTGATGAATTTATGTATTTTGGTTTTTTTCTTCAATACAAAGACTCAAATATTTGAGTTTTGAGTCTATGAGAAGAGTTTTAACAATTCAGTTGTGTGCATTGGAGATGATTGACTCAAAACTCATATTTGGGTTTTAACAATTTCGTTATCTGCATTATGTGCATTAGAGATTATTGGACTCAAAACTCAAATCTATTTTTCTTTTCGCTGATTAATATTTTTCCTAATTAAAAAAAAAATTAACAAGAGCTCCACCTTGAACTCAAATCTCATACTTGATTCTCAGCTTCTTCGGAAACTTACATGAGTTTTAAGTCCCAATGCATTGGAAAACCTTAAACTCATATTTAAACTCAAATATAAAATTTGAGTCTAAATTTTCTCATGCATTGAAGATGCTCTGAAAGGACCAAATATTGAGGTACTTGTGCCCTTTCCAAAGTAAAATGACCTAAAACTTTTGTGTTCCAAGTGTCATATTCTCAAAGAGTAGTGTTATTCACACATTTTTTTTACTTCCACATACCTCTCTCAATTTTTTATTGTCGATCTTATAAATTGAAAAATATCAAATGATAAAAATTAACAAAAAATAAAAATACGTGTGTGAATAACACCAACGATTCTCAAAACTTGCACATCATAATGTTAATATCCACATGCACGGCGCCGTTGTGTGCTTTTGTTATTTTCCCCCATATTGGTTATCATTGGGGTGGGATTGAAATTGAACCCCGAATAATGAATAGAATCAGATCCGAATTCCAAATGTTACTGCCCCAACTGCATAAGGAATAAGCCCAAATACCAAGTTGGGTCTGATTCTGATATGCCTTCCTCCAAAATATGACAAGCTTTTTAATATGTTTACTTATTAAGAAAATTATAAATTGAAATGGCACCTGGTTGCTTATGGTATAAGATGTGTTATTTTCTTTTTATGTGGACAAAAAATGATGTGTAAACGACAATGAAAAAAGATGATTTATTATCATCGAAAAAGATTAAACAAAATTGGTTAAATAAGATTATCATTTCTTCATTTCGACGATCAACGCGTAAAGAATTTAGTGCGTGTTCTTATTTGAATGTATCTGTATTACATGACGTATCAATCTGAGTGTATCAAAATTTGGTAAGTTTTGGTACATAACATATGTACTTTGTTGTTTACAAAAATAATATGTGATTTATTAAGATAAATATGTGGATTATTAAGACATTGAAAAGATCACACGAAAAGACTTGTTTAAGAAACCAACTGCGACAGCTGAGAACGACCTTCGTATTTCCTCTACTATTTTCACACTGATTTTCCGATTTACAGGCAAAAGAAAGAGTCCCCGGCACCGGTTTCTGCAAAAAAGCTCTCTTCTTTTGATCGGCGGCGAGTAGAGTGGTAGCCTCAGCCAGCTAGAGAGAGTTAGAAATGAAGGGAGAGTTAAAAGTGGATAAGTTTGGATACGAGGTGAGGACCTCTTCAGACGCCTGCATCTCCGCCATCAACTCCTTCTACGACCAGGTGGGTACCATCAAATTTTTACTCTTTCTCGATTTCTATGGCTTTGGTGTGGGAAAATCTGAGATGGGTTTTTGAGATTTTTCATTTTTGATGAGTGAATGAAGGTTTTGAATTATGGCCGCCGGCGGTCAGTGATATTGGAGGCGGCAGCGCACGACGGCCAGTGCGTGCTTGCTAACATTCTGGCTGCCCATTTCCTCTCCTCCTCCGATCCTTCTCGTGCTCCTCCTCATCTACAAGCCGCCAAGTCCCGGCTGGTGAGTTTCTTTGGTCAATTTTAACCCTTTTTTTGTGATTAATTTTGGATATTTACTTATGTGGCGTGATGGGAAATTTGTTGTGCAAAGGAACAAGCTACCCCGTACGAGAAAGCAGTGTTTGCTGCTGTCAATTGTTTGATTTCTGTGGATAGAGACGATGATGTTGCTTTTGAGTTGCATTCAAAGGTGGGCCAGCGCCAGTTCCTCTCTATTGGGTTTTTATTTCCTTGATGAGCATATCTTACTTGGTTTCTTAAGCTTTTAATTTGCCAGAGGAGAATGATCCTCAAATCATATCCGTTAATCGTATATCTTCAGTTTTCGTTAGGTATTATTCATATTTAATTTAAAATAAAAGTATTTAAAATGATTTCTCGCCGCACAATGTACGATGAACGGACACAATTTGAGGACCTCACAAAGAGAATGCAGAGAGGATCCTCATTCTTTAATTTGTGGTTTCTTGGCAATTGTAACAAGGTCGTTAGTAACTATTTGGTCAGTCATGCTGGTATGGCAGATGATCCAGCGCAGAAACTGAGTTGGAAATCTGCCTCAAACTATAAACTTTTTTCACTTCAAATTCCATAAAGAGTTCACTGCTTAATCTTTTACATGATTGCTCAATCACCTGCCTATGGAAATCTGCTCTTATGATTTAGTGGCATCTTCGCTGGTTTGCATAACCGATATATCATCCCGAACCCAAGACATAAATGGGTGTTAACGAAGCATGATGTTGCTCGGATGTTTTCAACTATGTTTTCAATTGCTTGTTTCTCATTGTTTTTTGACAATGGCTGATACGGTAGGAGACATACTGTGTGGTTCAAGTATTTTGTATGAGCATGACAGCCCTTCAACATAAGTTTAGTCTTTATTGTTTGTAATGGCGCTGTCGGTTAAACGTTAGTTCATTTTATTTTGCAGCTCTTGAAAAGTTTCCCTAAAGATTTGGCTTCTCTGAAAAGGGCCCAAGTGCTCTGCTTCTACATGGCTCGACCTGATCTATCGTTGGATCTTGTTCAACAGGTTCATTTCTGTATGTGAAGTTTATATTTTCATTGAATAATGTTGAGCAAAGTGGAAGTACGTAATTTATTAGCTGCTATTTTTCTGGCATCTTGCACGAGTATTGAGCAATTTCAACTAAATAATAAAAGTTTATGGCGTAAGATAGAGGTATTAGGAGAGCACATTTTTCTGCAGTTTCGAGCGTTTTAAATAGTAGTCGAATCTTTTTACATTTTCTCAATTGCCTCGTCACAATTTTCTAACAGGTTCTTCCCAGTAATGAACAAGAAGATTACGTGTATGGCATGCTTGCTTTTCCCTTATTAGAGCTTGGGCGAATGGAAGAGGCTGAGAAAGCTGCAAAAAAGGGATACGAGATCAACAAGCATGATGGCTGGGTGCATCATAATGTGAGCTTTAATCATTTACTCTGCTTCGTATCACTATCTGTTAGTTGTGCAAGAAGTTTCTAATGCTTAAATTCTTGATGCTGTAATTCACGTGTTCTTAACTTCTTATGCAGATGTGCCATGTTCTTCAGTATAATTGCCACTTTAAAGAAGCGGTAGAGTTCATGGAAGAATGCTCACCTTCATGGGATTTGTGTTTGTCATTCATGTATGTGTATTGAATTCGTTTATAGTTTGATTTCTTTTTCACTTTACTTGGCAATTAGATGCTAATAAGTGTGACAATCATCAGGCTTACACACAATTGGTGGCATGTAGCTCTTTGTTATTTAGAAGGCCATGCTCCAACCCAAAGAATCCGAGATTTATACAACCATCGAATCTGGAAGGAGTTGGAGAAACCTGATGCTGCACGTCCAGAGGTTTGTTGAAAGTATTTTTTAGATCACCCGGCTCTTTTGCATCTTCCGTTCCTAACATCTTGTGCAATTAGGTCTACTTGAATGCCCTTGGGTTGTTGTTACGGGTGCATGTTCGAGGTGAAATGGATGCCTTTGAAGACCATTTGAAGACTTTAGCTAATTGTGTGACAGATCAAGTAAGTTAAACCTTGGGTTCATTTTCATTTTTCTCAAGAGGTGTGCTCATTTATGCAGCAAAGAATAGTGATTTGAAAAGTGCAGAATACACCCATATAATAAGGGATAGCTTGTATAAATGTGTAGAAGGAGAATATTTATTAATTTTTCGATCGCTAGAACTATAATTTAGGAAAGACTTATATGAATTGGTAGCTCTTATTGCAATGTTATTTCGCTAGGTGCTGGGCATTCCATGCTTTGTGTGCTTTAATTGTTGTGAGACACAGTTCTGTTATCTGAATTTGTTCCATTTTGTTCAGGCCAACTGGTATTTAGAGTGGCATCTTGACGTGTTAATTTTATGGGTGTTGACTCATACTGGTGAAATTTCGAAGGCAGAAGAATTACTTAAGGGCTTAAAATCCAGGTGAAATAACCTTCCACTCACTCAAACGCACTCTATCAACCGTTATCTTTCAATGTATTGATTCCTACTTTGGTCCTCATGTAGAATTGCAAAGATGAACAAGAAGAAGCAACAGTTCATGCAGAAAGCAATGCTGGTTTGTTTTGATTGCCACCTCCCCACTAATTATTTTATTTTATTTATTGGAATATTATGCTGTTCTTTTGTTCATTTCTTTCTGCATCATCTCTTCAAAGTTAGCTTTATATTTGTATTCTGTATTGGTCTCACATTACACCACCTACTGAATCTTCTTCGTAAAGGGAGCGTGGCGTTGAACATTTTATGGGCAGTAAGAAATCGTGTTGTTACTTTTATCCAGGGCCTTTTCACCCATACTATCAGCAAGAGAATGAATTTAGAAGATTATCATTGTTATATTTGGTTTGTCGTTATAAATAACGGGACAATATCTTCGTTATCAGCTTGCAGAAGCCACGTACGAGTATGGGAAGGGTAATGAAAAACAAGCATTAGAGTTGCTTGGTTCCGACTTTGATGCAGATAACTGCAAGGTATTAACATGGAGAACTGATTTCCTTTGTCTTATTCTTCTCTATTTCCACATAGAGAAGCGCTAAAGAATTTTTATGTACTATCATTCAAGATGATCGGAGCATCGGGTGAACAGCTTGATATATTCAATGAAGTCTGGTACTGTATGCTGCTTAACAATGGACAAGCTGCAAAAGGTATGATACACACACTGTTGTTTTGCCATGAAACCCCACTGGTGGCTTTCTTCTGACTTGTGTGCGGATTTCAGCGATTGAAGTGCTTGAGAAGCGGATCAAAACAAGAGAGGGTATCCCTTTCCTTTGGCGCCTGCTGGTACATATATCTGCTATACTAAATGACATACTTTAGCTTCGTAATCCTCGATTAGAATATGAGCAGTAGGAACGATTTCAATCTGAACAGTTTCATGTAACGGCTTCATGTCTTGCTTGCAGGAGAGAGGCTATAAACTGGCAGGCAGGGAAGAGGAGGCAGCAACTGCAAGTGAGGAAGCCAAGCGTTTGGAGAACGCATATTTCCCGTAACCAGTAAGATATCACAGCCAAGCCGAACACTTGCACATCTCCATGACCTTGGAGTGAGAAAACCAGGTGTTGTATATGTCCCCTGTATTATGTGTACTATCTTTGAACATTACATTGTACTTGCAATGTTCCATCTACATCGGATTCTCGTGTAACATGAACAAATATTAACATTTTGTTTCAACTAAAAGAACAACCTAGTTTCCTACTTTGGAAACTGATAGTTGATGCTTCTTTCTTTTGCAATTACGTGTTTACAACAGGAAAACGGAGAAACAGAGTAGGACAGCCTAACCATTAGCTTAATGGTTAGACACTCTCACAGGAAAACAGGCTCCAATGTATTTGAGTACACCTTTAACATGTCCGTCTCTGTTGTTCCCTTAACTTGATAACGGGAATATAAATTCGGGATAGCTAAAATTCTCCACTTTTGTAGACAAATTAATTGAGAAACCAATATTGAAAATTCCATGCTAGAAATCACATTTATTACAATGCTTCGATCTATGACACACAGAAACAATGAAAGATAGATGTGCGGTTTAGGATTCAATGGTCGACGATTGAATTGGAAATATAACACAGGAGACATAAACAAAACGCCAAAATTTGATTTGGAAGGAGATTATAGAATACAGAGAGAGAGAGAGAGAGGGAGGGAGAGAGTAAAAGCCAGAAGCAGGCGAAAAGCAGAGCGGAGTTCCAAAGTTTAACCAAACACAAATCCATTCCTGTACTCACAAGTCACAACCATCTCTGACTTCCCCCTCACTCTTTCACTTCAGTGACTTCACCGTCGGTCAAAACCGAGTCTAAATCTTCGGCAGCTAAAAACTCATGTGGCTTCTCTGTGCCGTTGAGTCACACCCAATTAAATCAAGTTTCGAGTTTCGAGTCCCAAGACATGCTCAATAAAATCAAAGACAAAAAAAGACCATGGGGTTTTTAGGTGCAGAAAACTCTCTCTCATCAATACCCGCACATGCACACCAGACCCCACGCCCCGCCCGCGGGCCGCACACACGTCCAATCAAATCATCCCTTTGCCACGTCCTCACCCATCACGTTCGAACTCGAAGCCCGGGACACCCCACGTGTGCGGCTCCTGATCCGCTTCAGCTCCTCCACCACTTCCTTGGCGTCCGGCCTGTCGTCCTTATCCGCCGCAACACACCTGAACGCCAGCTCAGCCGCCGCATACACGCCGTCGGCCACGTCCCCGTCGACAACCAGAACCGGGTCCACCACCTGGTGTAGCAGGCCCGTCTGGATTTTCGGCACCACCAAATCCGCCAGAGCCAGCTCCCTCTTGTCCCTCCGCTGGTCCACCGCCTTCAGCCCCGAAATCAGCTCCAGTAAAACGACACCGAAACTGTACACGTCACTCTTGTCGGTCAACCGGAATGACCGGTGGTAATCCGGGTCCAAGTACCCAGGCGTCCCCTGCGGGCCGGTCCAAACGTACCCGGAACTGGACGACGTCCTTTCGGGGAAAACCAAGAGCCTGGAAAGCCCAAAGTCCCCGACTTTAATCCGCATATCTTTCTCGACGAAGATATTCGACGACGTTATGTCTCTATGGACCACCGGTGGCACCACGGAGAAGTGCAGGTACTCCATAACCATTGCGGTTTGCAGAGCAATGTCGACTCTCACCTGCCACGTCATCGACCCTTTCCGGTAGAGGCTCTTGGGGCCGTGGAGGTGGTCCGCGAGGGTGCCGTTGGGGACGTAGTTGTAGACCAGAAGGAGGCCTCTCGGGTCGCTGCAGTAGCCGTGAAGTTTGACTAAATTTGGGTGGTCAATGGAGGAGAGGATTAGGATTTCGTTGCAGAAGCATTTGTTGGAGAAGGCTTTACCGGATGCGGCGGCGCCACGGAGGGGTTTGTGGAGGTGTTTTACGGCGACGACTCTGCCGTCGTAGAGCTGACCCAGATATACAGACCCGAACCCGCCGTCCCCGATTTTGTGTTTCGGGTCGAATTGGTTTGTTGAGGATTCAAGCTCTTCGTATGTGAAAACTGGCGGGAGGAGGTTGGCGGAGCGGTGGCGGTGGAGGAACAGAGTTGTTGGGTCTTCTTCTGTTGCGGCGGAGCTTAATCTTGTGGACCTGAAGACGGCTGTAACAACAGAGACGACGAGTAGGAAGCAAGCCAATGTGAACACGGAGGACAAGATGGCGATTCGATTCGGGTAGTCATTGCTAATCCACGGCGGCGTGAGGTGAGTTTCGTCGTAAAAACAGAGGAATTGCTTATTTGGGTCGGAGGAGTTAAAGCCGCAGAAGCCATTGTTGGACTTGCAAGCTCTGCAGCTGGAAAAGAAAGAGTCTTGAGCTTCGTCCCACTCCAGCTCGATCCCAATTTTGAGGAAATCGTCGAGAAAGCTCAAGACGTCGTCGTGGCAGCCCTGCTGGGTGACAGGGCGGTGCGGAGATCCGCAGTCATTGAGAAGCTTGAGTGGGTGTTTGATGAGCTTGCATTCCCAAGGGCAATGGCGGCAGTTGGGAAGATTTGGCGGGAAGCAAGGCTTGAGAACTGAGAGGCGGGAGCAGGAGGCGTCGGATATTCGGAATGGGGTGGCGGAGATGTTGATGGAGCGGCTAGGAATGGAAGGATAGTTAGAGGACGAGCAGTTTGTGACTGTTGAGTTGGTGGTGTGGGGAGAGAGGAGGAGTGAGGAGGCGATGGGATCGTAGCTGATGAGGGAGAAAGAGAGATTATTGATGGAGATGGTGGAGTGGGGGGCAGAGCATTTGATTTGGAAAGAAGGGTGGCCGCAGCCTGGTGAAGAAGAGAAGGGGAACGGCGGCGGTGAAGTGAATGGTGGACATGAAAATGTGGAGGAGGACGATTGTTTTGAGAAACATGAGTGGGCGGCGGTGGCAGCTGAGTAGAGTGTTAGGAGGATCAGGACTGAGAGCGCGACGGAGTGTGGTGGTAGTGGTGGTGGAGGCATGGATGTGGAAGGGAATGGGAGTGAGAAGGGAGTGTAAAGAGTGAAGTTTCAGTAGTCATGAAAGAGAAAAAAATTGAGATTTTGATTCCGAGGGTCACGTGAAGTGAGGTGGAGATCGAGAGAGAGGACAAAAAAACTCGAAAGGGGTGGTGGACCTGGTGGGTGAATAGTGCTGATCGAGGTGGGTTGAATAATGGTGAAGAAGAGTTTTTCATTGTGAGTTTGAGTTTTATGTTACGTAGCATTTAACATTGGAATGGACGACCTGTATTCACGAGATCACACTAAAAATAATAATTCAAATTATCCTAGTTCATACAATGTTAATCACGAGTTAGTGATTCAGTGGTAAATGACGAATTGAAAGGTTTCCTTCAAATTAAAAACTGGAGGTATCAGGTTCGAAACTCGTTGCTGGTGTGGAAGCCAGACTTGTAGCCGGGGAGAGACTGAAATGCCTCTGTGAGTTTTTTCGGCCCCCAGAATAGATGGATAACAGTGGCTTGCCACCTGTTGTCCTTTTTTTTAATAATAATAAAAAAAAAGTTCATACAATGTTTGTAGCCTTTTACTGCTAGGTGGTATGGAAGAATATATATATATATTTTTTATGATGATTAACTTTCTTTTTATATAATGATGAGTTCGCAATCAATATTAGTCATTTGTGAGTATATCATTAAAAGAAATCTAGAAAAAAATATTATTTTTATAAATAGTACGATATTTACAAAGATACTTGTTTAATTGTTAAGGCTGCCATACTTAACTAGAACCGAATGAAGATCTCTCACACAAATTGGAAACATGAAAGTGGTCGAGCTATCTGATGAAAAGGGTATCACGTGGAGGGTGGCTACATACAAGTACAGCCAAATTAAGATGAGACGGTACAGACAATCAGAGGCCGCAGCGGACTACCATAGGAAAGCCCACCCCTACTAGTTAAAACATGGAAAGAAATCTATTCCCATATAGCAATAGCCTCTATGTGAATTATTGTGTAACAAAAAAGCCGCCCCGCAGCGACAAGCGGGTTGAAAAATGCCGGGACGCAGGCTCTCGAAGAGGGAAGCCAGGTCGCTTACACAGAGGTAGAGTAGAGTCAGCTAACCGTTAGCAATCAACGCTAAAACTTATGTGCTTAATAAATTGTGGAAGCTTAATATCCCTCCTAAACTTCGTATTTTTGCGCCATCGAGAGTATCTTCAAACTATCAATGAAAGAACTAATTTGTTATTTTATGTAGATATATACAATGAGTTTTATGGCAACATATTTTTTATTTGTGGCGGCAATCAAGGTTTAGGGTTTGCTTGCAGGGTAAAATGTCATAGACATAATTGCCTTGCGTTCATGCAGAAAAGCGTCTTCTACAAGCAAATTTTAATTATTGTGATCAAAGATCCAACTACTAAAAATTTCAAATATACTCTAAAAATCTTTATATTTCTCGAAGTTGAAATTACAACCAAGTAGTCTAGCTTTTTCTCAATTTAATCTTCACAGTTCAATTTTCGTACTACAGACAACTGAAGAAAAATTAGTAAAACTACAACCAAGACGAATAAAGTGGTAGAAATGTTATTGACCACTTCCTTTCCTTTTCTTCTATTCTCTTGCCTTTCATTTTCCATGGTGAAGAGTGCTTTACTTTTATCTTTATAAAATGTCACATCACATTCGTACATACTTTAACTTTATTTAGCTCTGAAATTACTTTGGTATTATTAACAGAAGCTTCAGATCTGTCCCTTCAAAATGATTGCCATTTTATTATTGCTTGATTAATTCAATTATGACACCATTTTGCTTTATATGTGCAACGATTCTTATCAATAATGAAGTTTGTAGCTGTTTTGGGGAGAGGATCCTCTCCGGACCCAAATCCACCGGAGTTTCCCGATCCTTCTTCTTTAAAGGTCAAGTCGGCATCGTGGACCTTCCCGGAGTCGGCGTTGTGCTTTCCCGAAGTCGGCGTCGTGACTTTCTCGGAGCTGGTTGTCGGAGAAGATGCAGAAGATGCATAATTGAAGAAGAAGTTTTGTCGATAAACAAACAAATGAGGAAGAAAGAAGCAAAGAAGAAGATGCATAATTGAAGAACAAGATGAAGAATTGAAGAAGAAGCAGAACCAAATCTGCAGAGAAGAAGGAAGAAGGAGGAAGATCCGGAGGCTCCGGTGGGTTTGGGTCCGGAGAGGATCCTCTCCCGCAGTTTTGTACGCTCGATGTTTTCCAAATTTTTTTTTTTTAAAAAAAAAAAGGAAAAGAAAGAAAGAGGTTTGTAACTGTGGGAATATGATTCTCTTCGGATTATCTTTGTGAATATTCGAAAGATCAATCAATCGTATTTGTTTATTATAAATCATACAGTTAGAAATCGGTTTGAAATTTTAATTTAAAATTGAATATAAATAGTAGCTAATTGATCTTTAAATCCCCACAAAAAAGATCTTGAGATGATCCTTGTCCGTACCTGCGGATAATTAATTGTTCTGAACAATAAAAAAACTGGGTCCGTCTGGGCTGCAGCTGATGGAGGGAGAGACGTGGTGTATATATATTTTTTTTCAAGTTTTTCTTTTATTTTTTTATGAATTAGAAAATGTTTATTTGATTAACGGTATAATCTAGCATTTATATTAATTTTGCTGTTTTACCTATTTTTTATATTTAACTTTCATGTGGCGTTGGTTTACATTGCTGACATTTGACATGTTAAAGAAAAATTAGATAGTATCAGAGGTTTAGTACAATTTTGCATATTATATTTCCGATTTATCTACACCATTAGAGAGCATTTTAGTACAATTTTGCATATTATATTTCCGATTTATCTACACCATTGGAGATGCTCTACGTTTAAAAAGACGGGTGTTCCACTCATTTTACCTCAAGCCTGAGGTAGGCCCACTTCTGGATGCGTACGTCGATGTTATTATTGAAAGCCCATCTCGTTATTAATGGCCCAGTATAACTTACGTTCCTTGAGACAAGAATATGCATGGCCCATACAAAACGTTGATTGGATTGCAATGCACGAACTAAAACTGCATGGCCCATGGCACTTTCATTTCTCGGTTTATTTTTCGTATTTGTTTTATTTTTCTTTTGTTTAATTGTTTAGACTAGTGGCATGTAGTGGACTAATCTGATGGTTGAGAGCCTTTTATGAGTCACGATTTCAAATTCTCTCTAACTCGTATTAGTATAAATTAATTTAGAATATCGCTTATAATAAAAAATTATTTAAATTATTAAGTTGTTTAAGTTGCAATCAGTTAGGATTGTAATGCACGAACTAAAACCAAGGTTTTAAAAAACGCTAGGCGCTAGTCGGGCGGCGGGTTAGGCGGCCTAAGCGGATTTAGGTAAATTTCTTGTATATCTTGTAAATAAGTGCATATTGACACGTAAAAAAAAAAAAACTATACTTGTATGGATAATAAAATAATGATAAAATGCAAATTAGGTACACTATTTCCATAAGTATTGGATGAACTTGTAGTTAATCCATCATATCCAAATTAGATACACCATTTCCATAAGTATACCACCATGAAACCAAAAAAGAAAAAAACACACAATCAATAAAAAAAATATAAAAAAAAAAAACCTCCTAAGACTGCCTAGGGCTGCCTAGCCTGCCTATCCCGCCTAGCCGCCTAGCCCCAACCCGATTTTTCAGCCCGATTTGCCCAAAAACGCCTCGGTTGCTAGGCGCCTCCTAGGCTGACACACCCCGACTCGAACATCGGGACGTGCTGGCCGTCACGTGAGCGTGACGAAGCCATGTGCGCAGTGCGGAATAATAAATATAGATAAGAAGTACTAGAATAGCACAACTAGAGATACAATAGCATAAAAGAGTGTGAAAGTTAACGGCATAATTTACAAAGTTCGAGCATCCTAGGTGCAATCCAGAAAGTCATAAACAGGAAGCCATAATATTTACATGGATAGTGCACTGTCAGATATGCCTTGAAACCTTGCTTGCCACCAACGCTATCTAATACCTGGAGGGGCGCAAAACAAAAGTGTGAGTCGGTAAAAACAAAGTTTTACCAAAAATACTTCGATATAAAAGTTGTAACCCCTATCTGTAAAACCCATATACTTCCCATAAAATATATATACGTACTATCACTGAAAACCATCATTCAAATAATGCCATGTTTGAATAAACCATATTTAGTATCAAGCATGCGTCAAATATCATCAAATCAATCAGATGATATCTCAACACAAATCATGCCGGCAATGTATATCAGTCAGCCGGAGTCACCTCTAGTGACCTGTACGGCTGAATCTATGGCTCATCAACCAAATCCTCAATTCATCTCTCAATCAATAACCTGCACTCATGACGGAACCACCTAATGTGGTATGTACGTCAAGCTGGGTATATATAAAGCGCTCTGTGCTACGATCACGTGAAGGCTGGCGACAAATCGCAAGTCACCTACGAGTCGGAACCACCTAATGTGGTATGTACGACAGGCTGACACCTGCCTTGGATCCAAAGTGAGCGTACGGTGCGGGAGGTGAACGATCACGTGAAAGCTAAACCCTACTCTGGCGGCACAAACCCCGATGTGCAGGTAAATGAGCCATAATCTAATCTCATCGATATCACCACAATCATATCAAAGGTACATACTTACCTGACTTACATGGCGCCCGCAGTGCCTCAACATATAATCATATAAACATAGCAATAAATATATATGGCATTCAATTTCATAAAATCATTTTAAAATGTATTTCTGGGAATCAATCAAGTGTGTGTGTATATATATATATATTGAAAACAAAAGCCCACTCACTGATAGATAGACGGGTCGTAGCCCCCGAGCCTCGCTTGGCTGCGCTCGTCCTCAGGATACGCCTCATCTATATGCGAAACAACTATATAACTGTTAATTACACACATAACCCAAATCAGATAATAACTTCTCATACATTGCTCACTTGGGGTGTTTGAATATACCAACATGCTCTACTCAATCCCACGAACACCCCCATATTTTTAAAATAATTTTTGGAAGTCCCACGCGCCCTCACGCGCCAGCCAAGGCACGGCAACACGCGCCGCCCAAGCGCGGCCACGTGCCTTACACGCTGACGGAATCCTTAACGCCAATAAGGAATATTCCGTTAAATCCCTAGAATATTCTGTTAAGGTTAACTGACGTTGTTATCTACCGTTAGGAATATTCCATCAACTTTGACGGAATATTCCGTCACCTTCAACCTCAGTTCGCAGGCGACCGGCGCCGGAAATTGGGAAAAATTTCAAACTATGATTTCTAGCTCAATTTTCAACCAAACTTCACGAAATTTACACCAAAATGAACCTTATGACAAGGAGAAGAGGTCTATACCTGTTTAAAACCCAAAACTCGCCTGAATCTCGCCGGAGCAAAATCGAGAATTCCGGCCAACTCCCAAACAAGCGATCCCGCCGTCTAAAATCCTCCAATTTTGTCCTCCGAGCTTCACAAGACCATTATAAACCTCTATACGATCTCAAAATAGGCTAAAACACCACGATTTTCGAGTGCATGAGTATTGATTCGTGGGTCTAAACCTAAACTAAGGGTATGGTTGTGATCACCACGTCCTCTAGGTTAAGAATATGGCACTTAGAGCATTGATCTGTGACCAGATCAAAGACAACAACGTTGTCCGTACATTTGCAGGGAAAAAGGATAGGGAGTTCGAGAAGAGGAAGGAGAGAGTGACAGGGAGGTGGGGAGGGCTGCACACGTGTTTTGTGTGTGTGTGTGTGTGCATACTTCTCATCCATTCCCATCCACATAAAATTAGCAAACAAATATGGGTACCTCTACATAAAACTTTAACCTTATTCACACACCCTCTCACTCCCGCAAGGGTAAAATCGTCATTTCACATATAATATATTCCTTAGTTCGGAATGGACTGTTACATAGGCGGCCGCCTAGGGCGTTTTTTAGAACACTGACTAAAACTGCATGGCCTATGGCACTTTCATTTCTCGGTTTATTTTTTGTATTTGTTTTATTTTTCTTTTGTTTAATTGTTTAGACTAGCGGCACGTAGTGGACTAATCTGGTGGTTGACAGCCTTTTATGCGTCACGATTTCAAATTCTCTCTAACTCATATTAGTATAAATTAATTTAAAATATCGCTTGTAATAAAAAATATTTAAATTATTAAGTTGTTTAAGTTGCAATCAGTTAGAACTTGATGTATACATTGTATTGCAGTAGTCGACTTCAATTTTTTTGCATTAAAATGCTCATAGTACTGTATCTTAATATTGTCTTAATTTAAGACTCGTTTGGAACTGATTTTAAAATTGCTAAAAGTGTATTTTGTGAAAAAGTTTTTGAAACTAATATTTAGTAAAATGTAATTGATCATGGAAAATCACTTGAAGTGTTAGTGCTTCTTGCAGAAAACACTTTAAATACTTTTGGAATTCAAAAACATGTTCCTTAAAATCTTTTCAATCATTTTAAAAACCCTTTCAAAGTGGCCCTTAATCTCTCTAGTTTAAAAAGGACAATTGAAGGGAATATTGATATGGAACAATGAATTATTTTGAGAAACTAAGAAATGCATGAATCTTTTTAATATTTGGTAAACAAACATACATGAATTAGTTCTTATTATTTTTGGTACGAGATAAATTATCGTTAGAAACAAAGAATGTAGTATGTGAATATCATAAATGTTTTGTTTTTTTGGTCAAATATGATAAATATTTTGCTGGTGGTAAAGGAGTGGGGTCCAAAAAATTTTGACCCACTGACTGCATGCGAAGAAGTGTCCAAAATAATCTGGTCGGTCCACGAATATGAACTTCTGGATGATACGACAAACGCCCTCGTACGCGTTGCCATTCCAAGACAAAACCAGTCTTCATTGAAGCCATCAATAGTCACGAGCCCTAACCCTAATTCCGAAACGTATGACATGAGCCCAACTTCTTCGACTCGTCAATGAATTGTTGCCACCGGGAAATTTCGTGGGTCATCTCATCACCAAAGTCCCTTATCGTCATTTCCTTCTCATCTTTCTTCTTGCGCAATCCAAATGCTTGACAATACTAATCTTCCAATTAAGTGTCTATTTGTTTTTAGGAGGTGAAAAGATCGTTGTCTATTTGTTTTTAGGAGGTGAATATATCGTTATCTTAACTCTTGGTACTTGAGTTTAAACTATTTATCATCATATCATCGTTTCATGATTTTTATATTATCATTCAATCATCATGTGTGATAAATACGTAATCGTTATTAAACTCATGAAACAGGTTATTTCTACTGATTTTCCTAAACACTTCAATTTAACTTTAACGCATTGTTTTATCGCGTTTACCATAAAAACTCTTCTAGCATAAGTGCTTCCTACGTAGTCCATCCCAAACGAGCCTAAGAGTGATTATAATATAAACCATCTAGAAACGCAGTTTAATACCAACAAGCAAAACCCAACACAGCCACCCTTTTCCCAAACCCCAATTTTACTAAGAATTTCACATATACTCCTAGTCAATTTTCATCCGCATCCACAATCTCATTTTTTGACCATCAATCATGGAGTTCTTCAACACCGCCAGGGCGGTCAAGCTGCGAAGCCACCTCGACAAGTACCTAGTCGCCGACGACAACATGGAGTCCGTCCGCCAGAGCCGGAACGGCACCTCCCGAAAGGCCCGGTGGACGGTCGAGCTTGTTGAGAACAAACGCCACGTCATCCGCCTCAAGAACTGCCACGGCCTCTACCTCACCGCCACCGACCTCCCCTTCCTCCTCGGCATGACCGGCAAGAAAGTCCTCCAGGCGGAGGCCGACAAGCTCGTCGACTGGAAGTTCGAGTGGGAGCCCATACGCGACGGGTTCCAGGTCAAGCTGCGGACGTGGTGCGGCAAGTACTTGCGCGCCAACGGTGGGCCGCCGCCGTGGCGAAACTCCCTCACTCACGACGACCCCACCACGTCATCCACCCAGAACTGGATTTTGTGGGACGTTCTGGAGGCGGAGGTTCCGGCGTCAGAGTCGTTGACTGATTTCTTGCTGTCGCAGCAGTCGAGTTTTTCGTCCTTTTCCGACGAGCCTAACGGGTCGGAGTACGGGTCGCCCGTTTCGGTGTTTTCGACCAAGTCGCCTCGAATTATGTCTCCTAAGCCGTCGTCGAAAAACCTGGTTATGACTCCGAAGCCGTCGTCGAAAAACCTGGCTAAGCAGGTATGTTTAGTTTTTGCTTAATTAATTTTAGTTAATTAGTCTTATTAATCGTGATTAAATTTTAATCAAGCATCTTTGTTTGATCATGACATACCGTGTTGATTGTCTCTGATTAACCATTGTCACATTTCCATTTTTTTCCTTTTCACACTCATGTTTTCTTTTTGGTTTTTAATTATTTTTCAATAAAAAAGTAATAATACATGCCTGATAAAAATAAATAAAATTACGTAAATCACTTCTCTTAATTAATCGCCGGATAAATTGTTAGTTCGTCCTAAAAATGTTTAGTGGTTGAATTAAATTATATGGTCATGCATTTAGGCAATGGAATGTTATAATGTTTGGTGATTGGAGATGCATGTAGAGTGTACGCTCCTAATTCCTAATTGGGTGAGGAATCTTGCATTTTGGGCAAAAAGACATTTGACTCATTTGATGCATGTATTGCGCAACGTTTATTTTTCTATTTAAATTTTTTCCACAATAAATTATTAGGAATCAAATCATAAAGTACCTTTAAAAATAAACTTACATGTTACGAAATCTGTACTTTTAAATTACTTTTTAACATTAGATACATATACACAGAGTATATGCTTAGATAATGTGTGTGTTCACTAGTGACACAAACCAGCACGATAAAAAAACATCTTGAGAAAATGAAACGGACCCGTAATTATCATCAATTAGCCCGTGATTTAGCCCTAATTAGCAATGTTTAATTGCAACTAGCGTGTAAACATATATTTAAGTAGCTATTAAACACAATACCATTTCCGTAGATCTATTGAAGTTGATGGAATTTAGTTCCCTAATTGCAATATAATCTCAAAAATGCACATACTATGTCACCAACCCTTCCCCACTACAACTTAATGCCGCACTACTTTATTAATACACATCACATTTGGTCAAGTTTTCACTCCTTTCCTCTCGATCCCTCATCGTGCCATTTCTATTGTACACGTGTCATGAAATAGACATTACACTTTTGCAGTGGAAGTGGACAATTCTACCCTCATCTACAAAAATATATTAAGAAACACTTGGTAGATTTTACTTGTCACGAATTCGATATTTTCAGGTTGGCTTACACGTGTGATATTTTTTGGGCAGTTAGGTGTGCTACCATAAATTAGAAAGAAAAAAAAGGGGGAAAATTTCAATAGTCTCTTAACTACTAACCTCATTTTATCATTAAACATATCACTTGAAAGATTTAGTCAACTCAAGTTTATGTGAATGACTTCTTGACAACGCAAATCTAATAAATTTTCATATGAATTAACATTTTTTTTTTTGTGAACTAAAAATTTACTAGTTTGCGTTGTCATGAAGTCATTCACATAGAATGGAGTTGACTAAATTAGCATTCTTATTAATTTAACCAAAGGGGAAGATGGTAATTTCAAGAACATATTCGCCAATTTGGATCTTCTTCGGACCTTAATATTTAGATTTGACTCAAAAATTCGGGCTCTTGGTCAGTGTGAAAATAAGATCTGGAGTCCTTAATTTGTGTGAGGTGGGTCAGTAAAATAAATTAGTAAGATTGTCGAATTTAATTTGAATAGTCTAAATTGCTTGATTCTTAGGCTTCGGACAGTAAAATCTAGAGAGGATCTCTGTCGCATGCTCCTCCCTAGGAACTCCCATCCCCATATTGTCCATGTTTTGAATGTGACTCTTAGGTTTGTTTT
Organism: Heteromeles arbutifolia; assembly: GCA_024362995.1. Lineage (NCBI taxonomy): Eukaryota > Viridiplantae > Streptophyta > Magnoliopsida > Rosales > Rosaceae > Heteromeles > Heteromeles arbutifolia. The sequence goes on from JANCRC010000006.1 coordinate 32,814,170, forward strand.
ATTTGGTGACCCTATGTGTAATTTGCTTCTGATGCATCCTATATCAATCGTAATTAATAGTAAGAAAATGAACTCGGGCCAGGCCCATGAAAGTCGGCCGCCCAACGGCTCTCCACGCGGAACCCATAAAGAGATTAGGACACGTGAGTGACACGTTGCGTGGCCAATTACGCTGTAGGTGACGGGAGCTCACTGGCATTTGTCGTTACTTGACCAGTACAAGTTGAAATTCATCACATCTTCAAAGCGTACACTCCACATTTGCTTGTCCGAATTAGATTTTCAGAAACCGAAAAATCCGTTAGATCTTCCGATTTTTTAATCCGAAACCATTTTTCCGCAGATGAATACCAACAAGTTCCGAATCGGAATGGACTTCTTCCGCAACGCCAAGGCGGTGCGCCTCCGCAGCCACCTCGAGAAGTACCTCCTAGCCGAGGAGGACGAGGAATCCGTCACCCAGGAGCGAAATGGATCATCCAAGAGAGCCCGGTGGACCGTCGAGTTCGTGTCCGACTCCGACAACATCATCCGGCTCAAGAGCTGCTTCGGCAAGTACCTCACCGCCTCTGACCAGCCCTATCTCCTCGGGATGACTGGCCGGAAAGTGCTTCAGACTCTGCCGCAGCGGCTCGACTCCTCGGTCGAGTGGGAGCCCATCAAGGATTGCAAGCAGGTCCGGCTCAAGACCCGGTACGGCAACTTCCTCCGAGCCAATGGGGGACTGCCGCCGTGGCGGAACACGGTGACTCACGACATTCCTCACAGAACCGCAACGCAAGATTGGGTTCTGTGGGATATCGATGTTGTCGAGATTCGTACCAACTCTCCGACTGCTTGGCCCTCCGGACCGCCGCCGCTGCCCCATTCTGATTCTCTGGATTTCGATTCCAGCTCCCCATCAGCCGCTTCCGTCAAATCCAGCCATTTTTCAAGACAAGGGGTTTGTTTCTGAATTGGGTTTTCTTAAAGTTCGATTTTTTTTCTTCGATTTAATCTAATTTAATTTGATGAATTATAAATTGCAGTCGAGTGATTCTTATGTGGAGTCGCCGCCGAAATCGGAGGGGAGGACTATATATTACCAGATAGCTGAAGATAACGGCGATGTGGGTGATGAAGCAGTGCAGAGCTACTCTATGACTTTTAAAGGAATTGGGGTTGATGAGTTGACTCGTAAGCTCGAGGAGGAAACCGGGATTGAGGGGATCATCGTTTGTGCTCAAAGCCCTTTGAATCACCAGCTCCATCCACTTCGATTGCAGCTTCCCCCGCACAATGCGACTATGCAGGTTGTCCTGGTGTTGCCAAATTCAAAAGGTGAGGCTTTTTGTTAATTTCGATTAATCACTGCTACCATTAGTTCATGTTCAATGTACTAATTGTGACCAATTCTGCGAGTTCCGATGCCGTTTTGCTGAAAAATTTTGTGAACTAAAAGTGACAACTAGATAGCATTGGCTTCTCTATATAAAGATCTGCTGTTTTAGTCTTACAAGGAGCGAAAATGTCGATTTGTAGAATGGAAAGATAGAGTGTCTATTAAATGCATTACAGTATATGGCTCGGAATTGGAAATCTCATAACCATTTCCAATTAGAGTATTTAGAATCGCGCTACTTGTAGCGAGATTGAAGTTAAAAGACAATGTTTGTCGAGGGCGATTCAATGCTCTCGTCAATTTCTTTCGGTTTTTCTTGTTAACTGAGTTGTAAGTGACATAATCTGTTTATAGATTTTCAATTCCCGATTGAGAGACTTGGATTGGTCTTGTCTTGTGCTGTTGCGTACGCCTTACCATTTTTTCCCTTTTGGTGTATCAGCTGGGCAAGATCTTGCAAAACAGGGTTTCTTATAGGAGGCATCGTCACCAAACGGAAATCAAAGTTTTGGTCCGGCTGCAAATATACACTCTCATCATCTTCTGTACATATTTTGATTTAAGAGACTTGTGTGTATTGTATACAAAGAATTCGAATCACCGGATAACCCGAAGCCTCGCCTTCAGTTGATGTCACAACAGCTTAAGTATATGATATGCAGAGAGTTGAAGGACTTGTGTTCTTGTCCCTTTTTTTTTTTTTAATACTTGGGACTTGCTTAAATCTGTAAAAATTATGCTTTTTGTAAGAGCATTTTCAGGTGAACTGTGGCTTTGTTCCTCCTGTGATATTATCTTTTATCCACTTTTATTTCTTTCATGTACATTTTATATATATTTTTAAATATTATAAATAAATTAAAATCTTCTAATTTCATACATCTTTTAATTCCAATAAATCTTTCAAAAAAAAAAATCTACTTAATATTTTCTAAACAAAAAACTAATATACTAACACAAATTCATTTGCACACCCTAACTCAACGTAATAAATATATGAACGTATACATTTACAAACGAGATATGAAACCTAACTAAAAAGTACAAAAACATAAAGACACAATAATATGTGATTAACTTTGAGTTGCAAAGGCCGCGTTGTCGTTGTTGCTGGCGTTCCAACACACCAGATGTCTTTCTAGCAATGGGGCTTTTGAGTGTTTTGAAAGTGTAAGATGACGCTTTATGACGGTATGTGAGTTCATGGTTTTGGTTTGTAGAAGGATAGAGAGTATAAATAAGAATAATTGAAGAGCTCCAAGAAATAAAGAGATTATAAAATAAAATTATCGTATCAACCAACGTCACACACTGTTTAGTCATTTTTTTTTATAGTTGTGAAAAACTTTACTAAATACTTGGACATTGTTTTTCTTTTTTTATTAAAAGCACTTTGATAAAATAAAAAAAAATACCAAACACTCAAATATTTTATTTTACAATTGTTTATTCTAAAGAAAATGCAAAAGCAGTTTTTTTTTTTTTTTCTTTTTTAAAGCAAAATTACTATAATACCAACATAGCCCTAAGTAACGGTACAATATGGATCCTAACCTGAACCCAAACTCGAATCCGAAACCGAACCGGAGGGGACCGGTCCCATAAACCCAAAAGCAATAATAATAAAATATAAAAACGTAGGTCCCCGTAACCATAAAAATCGAGAAAAGAATTTTTCGAATCATCCAATACACCCCTAAACTCGAGCCGCTGCCGCAGCCCCAACCCTAATCCTAAATTGCGCTCCGCCCGCGCTGCGGCCGTGCATCCCCACCCCAAACCTATGGTTGTGAACCCTAACCCTAACCCTAAATTGTGCTCCGTCAGCGGCCAACTCTGCCGACGTGCATCCCCAAGCTTATCGGTGAACCAAGGTCAGGGATCTAGTCGATTTCGTCTTCTTAATAGCTTTTTTATTTTTTCCTCTGTGAAAGAGTATTTGTTGATTGAACTAGGAATGTGTGTTTTCTGTGGCAAATTTTGAGGAAATATATTACTTATGATTTATTCGTTTATCACTGTTTATTTTATTTTAATTTCATTCAAAAGTTTGCAAAAGGAAAGCAGAGAATAGTTATACAAAAAAAAAAAAAAAATTAATTTATTGATGATGATGAGATGTTGGTATTCTTTCTCAAGAAAACAAATAAATTTTAATAAAATGATTTAATTGAATTTGAATGCCATGTACAAATTTTCACAAGGTGCTTGAAAGGCTTGTTGCCCACGGAGATGTCGGGGGAAGCGAGATCTGTGTTTCTTGTGGCGCATTGTTGGGAGATGGACTTGTCAGGTGCAGTCTATCGTGTAAAACTCCAAGGAGGAGTCCCTCTTGATCTAGAGCCTGTGTACAAGTTCTTCGAGATGGAGCCGCTTCCTTATCTTCACTCTCAGTGTGCAAGGATTTTCAGCAATTCCAACTCCAAGTTATATCGAATGGTACATTCAGATTCAGACGCTGCCAAACCCCCCACTTTTATTGGATATAACTGTGCCATGGATACCACATCTGAAACATTCCCTGCCCCTAAAACACCTAAGCCGCTCGGGTCTGTTGTCTCTGCGTACGGACACATCTACCATATTGCAGATCCCTTGTCCGGAACTCCAGAATGCAACTCAAAGATTCCGAACCCATCCTTTGAGCGTTATAAACCTGGTCAGGAAACTTGGGAGACACTGCCTCATTTTCCGTATTACATAGAGTGCCAATATATGTATATATGTGGTTATGCTGTTTGTCACGGCTGGATTTTGTTTTCCCTGCGTCACATGAATGGGGTCAAATCACAAACCTATGCTTTTCATATCAAGACACAAGAATGGCATCGAGTTACATCAGGTCACACTGGCTTCGTAGGGAGGGCCGTGGTTGTAGACCAGACTATCTATGGCTTGTCGTTATCTTGTGATAAAGTGCTAGCGTTCTCATTTGGGATCAGTTATGGTGAAGAGGGTCGCAATATTGCCTGTAGACTAAGCACACCCATACCGTTGCAAGTCCTGGATAGTGCTCTTAAGCCATCTTGATTCAGTGAGTTGACAGGGCAGTTGGTTCATCTGGGAGACAAGGATTTTTGTCTTGTCCAGACTAGGGACAACGATAACTCTTGTGTTCTTCAAGATATTTGTATCACCACTTTTCAGATCGTTGCCGGAGAAGAAGGATGTCCCATGATCAAGACCGTGCATTCAACTGTTTATACTGTGGACACCAATGAGTTGGGTCATTTTGGTATTTACTGCAGCTTCACGCCGTAAGTTTCCTTCAAGTCTCTCATTTTTATCATCTATGATGGTAACTTGTACGCCGTGGTTGTCTTATATGATTTATGATTTCATTTAACCTCCTCCATATGGTTTCTGCCGTTTATCTCGCTTAGGGAGTTGAAGGATGTCGAACCTGAAGAAGGGGAGATTGTTGCCGTGCAAGAAGCAGCCAAATCAGAAGGATGAAAGTTAGGACAAGGTAATTTAGTTAGTTAGCGTCCTCACGTCGCTCCTAATTGAATTACTTGGAAAAACTATTTGGCAGATTCGCATCTATTGATAAATTTGAATTTGTTGATTGCGGTTGGATATGTAGTGGGCTTGATGCCTGTAAGTATAACTAACAAACACTTTGTATCTTAATTTTGTTTAGTGCCTGTGTGATTTTGATTAGCCTGGGAATCTGATGCTGGAAACTGATGCTGGATGATTTTTTAAGGGTAAACAAGGTTCTCATCCTTTTTATTGTAAAACTCACTTTCAGTAAATGCATGTTCAAGCAAACGAAACATTATATTTTCCCGATTTAAGAATCTTCTACCCAGTTAAATCCATCTTAATTTCTTTCCAGGGATTTGATCATGAAATTCTCTCGACACACAAACACATCTAGCACATGTTCAGAAAAGCATCCCGCTCCGGCCAGCAAGTGTTCCAAGCACTCATCAGTTTGCGAAGCATGTTCCTAAAGTGCATTAGCTCATTCTTGAATTCAGAGTAGCTAACACTCGGAAGTTTCCTTTGGACATTGATTAATCGGAGCTGATCGCCCCCAATGACATAGTTCGCCATTTCTTCAAGCCCTCCGTGAACATAATTTGCCAAGAAGAGAATACAAATAACCCTCAGTAAGTTCCTGCATTTTACGCAAAGTTTGATGAGAAGCTTCCCAAGCGGAAAGCTGATGACTGGTCATTTCTGCATTTTACGCAAAATCACCAAAACAGAAACTTAAAAGCAATTTAAAAGAAAAAGGGGTAAAACAAGACAGAAATTTGAAAGAAAATCAAAACAAGGGCATTAAATTTAACCAAATAAATCACAAACCGACATAAACCAAAAGAAGGCGAATCAACAAGGTGTAGTGAATAAATAAACAAGACCAGAAATTAGAAAGAAAACCAAAACAAGGGCTTTAAATTTAACCAAATAAATCATAAACCGACATAAACCGAAAGAAGGCAAGTCAACAAGGTGTACTGATTAACCAAATAAATAAACAAGACCGGAAATCAGAAAGAAAACCAAAACAAGGGCATTCAATTTAACTAAATAAATCATAAACCAAAAGAAGGCGAAAAAGAAATGAATTAAGATGAGAAATCGACTTGACCTTGGTTCTGCGAAGGAAAAGGGAATACAGGGTTGGTTTGGTAAAAGGCTTCGAGAGCCCAGGAGCCGGCGCCTCTTTAGGGTTTTTCGCTTTCGTTTTTGGAGGAGCACAATTTATTTTTATTTTTATTTTATGGGTACCGGGTAATGGGCAAGGTCGGCCCGTGCCCAGCCCTATATTAGGCTCGATGAACCACAAAGACCTACCATTTGATCGCCGTGATGACCTCTCTGCAATCTATTTGAACCACCGCGCCCAGACCCCCTGCATCTACGGGCACGACCTGCTTGCCCCGAGCGAAGAGGCAAAGCTGTTTTAGGTTTAGGCTTTTCTTGGTATTTTTTTTTAATAGGGTTAATATTATAATATTTTTAATGTATATATATAAAATAAAAAATTGCCACATGGCAGCCACATTAGCACAAATGTGGCAGCCACGTCAGCATTTTGCACTAATGGATGGAAAATCTAACGGATATATTATTTTGAAATAAAATAGTACGTGAGGTTTGAAAATGAAATGTTTTAAAGATGTTGTATGAGGTTGTAATAGACCTCAAACCTAAGGGCGTATTATGTAATATGTATTAGTTGCAATAAGCACGAATAGTTTCCATACAAAGCAACTCAAAATATGACGTTGTAGTACCTAAGAACCAATGAAGTCAAACTTTGCTTGCTATATATGGATAGCTATATGAAACATTCATTTGTAGATCCTATTGTGTCATCAATATCATGGTTTTCAAGTAATTAGCCTACTACATGGAGGAAAAACACAGAGAAGGGAAAGTAGAAAAGTAGAAGACATAAGACTTGAGCATTTGGCAATAATACTAAGTTTCTGAATTAATTTGCTAAAATGTCTTACAAATTCAATCGTTAGACGTTATGCTGTAACCCAAGTCAAAGATAAAGTATATAGTTTGTTTACAAATCAAAACGAAGTGATGCTATAATCCGCAACAACTATGAATCATTTCCGCATAACGATACTTGATTTGACGACACCTCGAATAACCAGCAAGCAAAGCAATATGTGCCATGTCCTACCACAAAACTAAAACAAAATGAGGATTACATCAGATCAACCAAATAAAGAATCTATTAAATTTATTTTTAACCTGACTATAAAAGAGCTTTATAACACCACAATCAATATCACTTGAACCCATGTCATAAGCTTATAAACACGCATAAAATATATAACCTTTCATAACTAATCAAAAGCTTACAAATGTCAAGGAAGAACATACTCAAAATAACGAATTTCACGGTACATATTTCAATTAACAAACCACAACTAAAGTGGAATTCAAATTGATAAACTGGCAGAGGAAAATGCATTAACATTTTCATGCTATCTGCCTTGATTACAATGCTCACGAGTATGAGATTCTATAGAAATAGATAATGAAACGAGTGAGAAAATAACAAAGAATGTTCATCCTTTTTCAACCTGAAGGGCCATCCATAAACAAAAACAAAAAACAGAACTAACAAAGAACCCATCTTTCAATTTTAGCTCTTTGACACCATTGAAAAAACATTACAATAAAATTTTGAAAATCGTTACTTATCATTCTTCAAATTTGTATCTGTGTGATTTCTAGACATTTAAAAAAAAATATGAATCCAACCAACCTCCAATCGTTACGCTAATAGGATCGTCCAGTCGACCACCAAATACTTCTCGATACCATAGATCTCGTCAACGCTGAACAAACAACCTAAGGATGCGTTTGTTGCATCGGACTGTCTCGGACTGAACTAGCTTAGTGAAGCGTTTGGTGCAGTGTCGGACTAAGAAGCAGAATAATGAAAACAGTACTGTCACCAATTTAGTGTTTGCTCAAACTAGGACTACATTATTGTTCTATTTTAATTGCCTTTTTTTTATTAAAGATATTATTAAAATTAATAATATTGGATGAGAGTGAGACTCAATAAAAATACAAAAACCAAATTACTCACTCGAAGATGTCCCCAATTGTTAGTCTTTATTGAAATCAACTTTGTAAATTGTAATGGTGATGTATTTAGGATGACACTAAGCCAGCTAAGGTAAAATGGGTGAGATTGTAGTCACTGGTCAGCCACAGCCTTCGGTTTGGCTGTCAGTACTTAGGAGCATCTCTGAAATTGTTCTATAACACTGCCCCGAAATTGCAGTCTTCAATCCCTACTTGCAAATGCAAAAGAGGTTATCAATCTCTCCTTACTACTGCCAAAAGGAGATAGCACAATTAAGATGATAGAACTGATCCAAAGTGAAAAACTATAAGCTTCAATGAAATCAAATGGCAGCTGAAGAGTAAGAAATAAACAAGAATAAAAATAATCAGCATCCTCATCTCATGAATATCAATGCACCAAGAAACAAAATACAAATCATTCAAAAATAAAAATAGACCTCAGGTTTATAGGTTTACATAACTGCAAGATGACATTTATGTAAACTTGTGTGGATGACGGAGAACATTAGTCGTCATTATATTGTAGTTGAGAAAAGCTATCTTTCTTCTTGTAATTCATTTGTAAATTTATACGAACACCTCAGGTTTATGTATTACCATCACCCAACTTTAAACCATATAAAGATTGATTTTGTAACGTAGAAGATAGAAAATCAAGATGACATTTAGAAGTCAAGCACTACTAGAATTTGGCTCATAGGCCACCATTTTTTACACACCCTTTGCAATTGGTGGCCATAGATGTAAAGTTGCTACTCTTACTATTTATTGGTGGCTTTACCATGGGATGCCACTGATGTTGGTGGCCTTCAACATTGAGCCACCAATTATTGGTAGCTGTTAAATATCTTTATTTCTTAAAAATAAATTTCTTCTACTTTTTAATTTCATTATTTATTTTGTTATTTATTTTGTTGGGAACGTACTGGTTAGTTTTTTTTGTTTTTAAAGCTGGGATATATATTGCTTATCAAAACCTACGAATGCAAGTCCAATACAAAAGGGAGACAGAGCCAAACGTCCAACACCTCATTCACTTCATTCTCTCTCTCCTCTCCCTCTTTTCTTCACGCAACAGCACCGACAACGGGAGTCGAACACAAATGACGGCGATGAGAACACCAACGACCGTCAACTTGTACCTCCAAAATCCTCTTCCCGTCCTCTTTCCAGCTCCCAAGTTAGTTTCATCAAATTCGAAGCCGAATTTCCTCATATCTAAGAAACGGTAACCCTGGGTTTTCCGGCCAATTTACGACCAAGTGTGAAATCCCGACCTCAAAATTTTACTATTCATTACGTATCTCGTTATTTAAATCCGTATTTTATAATTACATTATTTTTATTAGTTAATTTTAATTCTGTTAATTTTGAAAATTAAATCGAATAGTTTCGGGTTTGAATTTTCGTAATTAGTCTTTAAATTCGTTGACCTTTCGAGGTCACAAGTAACGTTTTCAAATAGGTCTCGAAGCCACGAAAGCATAGGCGAAAGCCGTTTGTGAGTTCGAATTATAACAGTATAGTTACGGACGTTTGAAGTTGTGAAACTTTAGGTTCTGGAAATTATTTAATTTCCATTTGAGGGTAAAAGGCCGAAATATATATTTGGGTTAAGGGACCGATTAATTAGAGGAGGAAAGGGACCAATTAGAGGTAGGGGTGGGCAAACGGGTAGAGGAATCGCGGGTCGGGACGGGTACGGGCAGGTTCCTAATTTTTAAAAAGAGAAACGGGGCGGGCCGGTTCCAGAAGTATAGAAAAAGGGGTACCCGGACCGGCCTGTTTGTAATTGCAATGGACACATGAGATTGAAAATGAACCTACCATCAAATCTGAACCGCTAGTTTTACCCTACCTAGGTCACCTTGAGCTCGACTCTGTCACTGGAGTCCTCGAACTCGACTCCATTCTCTCTCACCGTCTTGCCTCGTCGTCTCCTCCACCACCCCAACATCATCTCCTCCACCACCCCGACATCATAGAACCTAGGCACCCGCACCACTTTGATCGATAAACGAGGTCGACTCTGTCACTAGAGTCCTCGAACTCAACTTGATTCTCTCTCGCCGTCTCGCGTCGTCGTCGTCCCCTCCCCTCCACGGTTTCACCCACACGTCGTCACTCTCCGTCGTCGTCGTCCCCTCACCTCCACGGTTTGTAGTTCTTCCCTTCAATTGCATAATTTCTGGATTTCAATTGCATAATTTCTTAATTTCTGGATTTCAATGTGGGTTTTCAATTTGAATTGGACTGTAGTTCTTCCCTTCAATTGCATAAATCCCTAAAACTTGGCTGCTTTGTTTTTTGGGTTGTTGTTGAAATGTCTTGTTCCTTTGAGAAAGAGCTAGAGGAGCAGCTCAAGGAGGCTAGAAATATTCTCCTAAACCCTCATTCTGCTACCGAGGAGCTTCTCAAATTCCTTGGTGTAATGGCCCCTATACCCTCTCTCTCTCTATTGTATTTTGTTGCTTAGACAACACACACAGATAGATACAAACATATGTTCACATACATGTTTACTGAGCTAATTTTCTTTATTGGGTTTCATGAATTCACGGGAATGCTGAAGTGGGTTGATCATCATTTTGTTGAATTACTGACTGTTGGTGTTTTATATAGGTTTCTGTGTGTGTATTTGGTTTTCTTTGTGCAAAGCAGGAGAAGCCACATCCCTAGTCTCTCCAAAAATTGCACTTTTAGGGACAGACTACTTGAGCAGTGTGGGAAGATAAATCAGTAGCTAAGACCTCCGTTTACTGTGTTGATTCAGAATGCTCACAATGTAGAGAATCTGCAAGACCAGCATAACGGGCATAGCACCAAGGAAGTCCCTGGGAATGGTAAATCACCTCAAATTGAAACTTGTTCGGCAACTCATCAGATTTCTTTACAATGCTTGAATATCACATTGCAGGAAATGTGTGAGAACATAAGAATATTGTTTGTATTGGGTCAGCAGAAAGTTGGCCTATTTAGCATGTTGAAAATTCAATATGCATTGATTTATATGTTTTCAACTACAAAACTCTAAGGTCACTCTTACTTTCGTTTATCAGCAGTACAAAATTGCAAGTTTCAAGGATCATTTCTCAAGAAGGATGACCCGAAGATAATTGCTTTGATGCAACAAGCGGAGTTGCTCAGCTGGCTGGCATTAAAAGTTAACTCAGAGAACACAGACCAGAGTCTTGAAAATGCTTGGATGGTGAGAAATAATTATCCATTTGCTGTGGTCATGTGGACTGAGCATTAACATTTAATTGCTTGGTTTTTAAAAATCGTAGGAACATATAAATATACATATAACTCGCATATATTGCGAATGTGATATTCAGATGCCTTTAGTCCTTGATTCCTCCATATCTAATTTCATAATTTAGACTGAATTGAAGATGCATTTTAATTTAGGAAATCAAGGTCAGTATCGTTTTGTAAATTTCAGCATAGTAAGCTAAAAACTTGACGTTGTGGGACGATGGAATGGAATCATCTCGAATTAGTTTTGGTTGATAAGGGTTAAGGCTCGGTGTGGAATAGTAAGATTGTTTAACTTAACCTGAACCTGTGTTGGTTTCATTACTCTGCTAGGTTACGTACTTAGTTGCCTGATTATTTGGACTAATTTATTGTGTTTGTGTGTGTATGTTGGGAATGTGTACGTTCAGCTCAGGGAGGAAGAACATGCTCAAGCTGCGCTTCAGAATCTCACTGGGAGGTTCAATGCAGGTTAGTTCCCTTTCTTTTTCTTATCTTGATATCTTACGAACAACATGATCAATAGTCATGATGGTATGGTGGTTTTATCGTCGTTGTAATATGTTTCACCGAAGTCACTTTCCTGTCTTTTGATTGATTCGTGATTGGTATATGTATTGTGCTACATGACAATTCAGTGTTTATAGTTTGCACATTATTGCCGAACTTCCAACTTAGAGTCGAGCTATTTATGAGAATTGAGTTTATTTCGAATTTTCGATTGATTGAATTTTTAAACATGCTGTCTATCAGGGCTGGCCTTGAGAGAGTATTGGATTTCGGGTGAAAGCAAATCGTTCATTCACACAATCGCACATAAGAAACTTCTGTTTGTATATTGTTAGAAGAGCATACATATGTAATAGATTTTCAATCATTTGAGCGAGTTACTCAAATTTCAATTTGTGATGGTGTTGCATAATTATTTCCTGGCTTGGCATTATCGTAACCATATGCATTTCAAAATAATAATCTGGATGTCCCCTGGGGCATCCTTTTTTTTAAATATTATTTTGCAACTTTGCCACCAATGGGAATTAGGGTGGCATCTTTTTTTTTAATATTATTTTGCAACTTTGCCACCAATGTGAATTAGGGTGGCTTTGATTGCATACCCACCAATGCAATATTGGTAGCCATTATTACAATAGAGTCCTCTACATAGGCCACATAAATAGTTTAGTGGGTGCTTGGTGGCCATAGAGGTTTGCCACCAATGTGAGTGTCAACACTTAACAATAGCCACCAATGAAAAGGGTGGCTTATAGCCAAATTTCTAGTAGTGAAGATAAGTGGGAAGGGGATGCAAGATGAGTGAAAGTCACAAAGCAGATAGCTTTTCATATGACCTCAAGGTTGATAAAGGTTAAGGATGCAATCCAATATCACCATAAGTTTGAGTTTACAACTAGAACAGTAGAGGCACTTGAAAATAGGATGATAAGATGGTAACTTCATTCTGGTTAATCAAATATTTTAGCTAGCAGCAAGTGGGTCAAGGCTCGATACCAAAGTCACATAAACTATGATTTCAAAGCACATTTCAGCCAACAAAACCCAGAGTACTCATGTCAAATATTAACAGCCAAAACCCAGAGTACACATGATAAACTATAATTCATTGATGGCAATGAAACATCTGAGAAAATATGAACTCAACAACCAAACCCAGTGTACTCATGTCAAATATTAACAACAAAGGAATTTGTGTATGTATGTCAAGACTCAAGAATCAAATAATAAATCACCCAAGATAAAAATCAATCAGAGGTGCTTTCTGTATTAGGAAGCCCAGAACAATATAAAAAAAGAAGGAACTTGAACGAAAAGCTCTCGGTACTGTTTATTTTAACGAAAAACCACATTTTTACACTAAAAAGTCAATCATGATACTATTCATTTTATCATCTATTTTGTCATTTTCGTTAAAATTCAAAGTTTTCAAATTCTTTTCCTTAGTTTTCCTTAGTTTTCCTAAAAAAAAAAAAAAAAAAAGGATATATGGCTTATAGATCAGAAAGGGGTGCCTTTGCATGCTCAGAAGATTGTTAAAAGGCCATAAAATGGTGATTTTTATGTAACCAAATCGGCCAATTTTGGATAAGATTAAACCACAATAACAACAATAAGCAGGGAACGAAGAAAAAATTGCAATCAACTTACAAAAACTTAACAATTAGTTCACAGAAGGAAAAATAGCAGATAAATTGGGTAGCAATCAATTCAAAAACTCACTCAATCACAGAACACAAACACACCCAATCACAGAACACAAACCCACAAAAAGGCACCCAATTTTTTTGCTAGAAATTCACAATTTCCAGAGATTTCAAGCACAAAACAACGAAATCGATCAAAACCCAATAATAATTACGATCAGCAAAACAAAATTGAAGAAATTGATCGTCAGATTCAGAATTTACCAGACGAGAACAAGGATGAGGGAGCAGGACGAGGATGAGGGAGTAGAACGAGCACGAACAGGATAAGCGAGCAACTGTCTCGTAGATGGTCTTAGCAATCCGATGATATTGGAGGGCTCTCGCTAAAAACTTCTAAGGAAGGGGTTAGGCGGAGCGAGACCGATTTAATCCCATTAAACATAATCCTTCTGTCAAACAAATATAAGATTACACTAACAATTAGTCCTAGTCCAATGAGAGCTAGTGAGCCAATCCCATTAAACATAATCCTTCTGTCAAACAAACATAAGATTACACTAACAATTAGTCCTAATCCAATGAGAGCTGGTGAGCCCAAACAAACACATCCTAAATGACCAACCAATCATGCCATAAAACAAATTTGAGTCACGTTTTAAGCACCATTTCTTAACAACTATTCAGTAAAGAATCAAACAATCATGCCATAAAACAAATTTGAGAAAAAAAAAAGGAACTAAATTTAAGTTGAGTAGGGTAAATAATTGAAGTGACTTTGAAACATTTAAGGTAAGATCTTTGGATAGTGTTGTCAGCCCAGATTTGTAACATAATTTTGTTTTGTTACATATTATTCAAATAGCAGATATGTACTATTTTAATACAATAGCAACACATTGCTTACAACAACAAAAAAGACAGATTAGACAAATATACAGGTATATAGCAGGAACAATTGATATGCAACACATTTAGCCCTCGCATTGTTGCGGGAATGTCAAATGAATCATAAATATTGTAAGTGTTAAAATAAGGGAAATTCTGAACAAATGATCAGTTGGCATGAAAGTTCCTTATAGGAAGGAATTGTTATGATGCAGTTACTACTGAGATGATTGTGAAATTGATCATGTTAAACTAGATGTAGGGTGGAACTGATCACTCAAATCACATTAAAGTATATCACAAACTATGTCATTTGATAATCGATAAATTTTAAGAAAATTTGAAATGAAAACTATAATCTGAAATGTTCAAATTTTCTCACACACTCTCAAAAGACAAACAAAAAAAAACAACAAAAGGAGATGAATGAGAAATGAGAATCAAGTAATTACCATGTCTGGATTTGGATGAGGCAGGAAGAGAAGGCCATGATCGGCGCTTAGTCTTCCTCTTCTTCTTGTAATTCATGTTCCCCCCTTCAAATTTCAAAAACAAAAAACCACCCATACTTAAATTCCCATAAAAAAAAATAAAAAAAAAATAAAAAAAAACTGGTATAAAAATTTCATGACACCTATAAAAATTCACCGTGTATAGTTCTTTTAATTCTAACACAGAAACTTCATTTTAAACTAACATTCATACAATCCTAATCATTTGTGAATTACCATATTCTTATCATTATTTCAATATGTCTTCTTATATATAGGGTGAGCTCAGACCAGTCACTAAAATTGCTAATGTATTTACTGATTAGGCTTGACTTACAATCTTCTTCAGTATCATCTCCATTCCATTTCTTCCCAAAACCCAGGGATTCGGTGCCAGAACTGCATCTTCTCAGTTGTTGCATATCTTCTTGCAAATGAGTCATTGACTTCTCACGCCTAGAGACCAAGCCATCACGCCGCAAACGCGAGTATCAGCATCAAAGGGGGTTGGCTTGGAAACTGAGAGCTGAGTACCAATCAAAGGATTATTATGTAGCGTTGTGCCTACTCTGGATGATGCCAAAGTGGCCCCTTGAATATGTAATGAAGGTAGTCGTCCATGGAGCCTTCAGAAAGGTGCACTGTACTACATGAACATGAGGAAATGAGAACAAATAAGAATTATAGAAACTAAAGTGAATCAAACTCATGGATCTTGTTGGGATTACCTTCATAAAAGCGCATTTTGGAAAGAACATTTTCATTTAAAAATGACTTTGAAAATGCCTTTCTATTCAAGTATGTTGGCCCAAAATTAAAAGTGATAGAGGCGGCTTTGTTTAGTTGCATCAGGCTCCTCAGTTTCCAATTGACATGCCAATTTATGGTCCACTGCCCTTTCTTTTTCAGACAATAAATCTAAAACATTGATATTGGCAATCAAGAACCAGCCAAATCAAAAGGATGAAAGTTAGGACAAGGTTATTTAGTTAGTTAGCATCCTCACGTCGCTCCTAATTGAATTACTTGGAAAAACCATTTGACAGATTCGCATCTATTGATAATTTCGAATTTGTTGATTGCGGTTGGATATGTAGTGGGCTTGATGCCTGTAAGTATAACTAACAAACACTTTGTACCTTAATTTGGTTTAGTGCCTGTGTGTCTATGAAACATTTTCGTTTGGTGTTTTCGTTTAGTGAGCGATTTTGATTAGCCTTGGAATCTAGATTTTGTTATCAATTAACATATAATTGGGGTTTGCAGGGAGAAGTCGAATCTGGAGGGAGGGTGCGACGAGTATTTGAACTATCCTGCTGCTGCTGCCGCGGGCGGTGGCTTTTACGAGTCTCTGGCCCTCTAGGGTTTGAATAATATCAAGTATCTAGATTAATTATCCTTGTAAGTAGGGATGAAACCACCGTTTGTTGCTGATTATGAACTATGCTTAGGTGGGATTGCGCATCTCATCGTCATCTAAGTAGGGATTTAATTAGAACATTTTCGGGTTCAATAATTCAATCTTATGATTTTATTGGTCCTTTCTTCTTTGGTGATAATTTAGCACCATTTAACGCCAAACAAAAGAGTGTGCTATTGAATTAGAGGACATTAAAACTGGTTTAACGCCAAACAGAAGCCAACTCCGTCTTCACCCCCACCCACCACCACCATACTGGTGCATGTGCCCCGTTATTATTTATTACATTTTTATTAGTTCTAGCTTTTGGAAAGACGGGTCTCAAAGTCGACCATAAATACCACCATACCCATACGATACTGTTTGGGCCCAAAATATTATTTTGGGCCGAGCTTAGAGTTATTCCTGGCCCAGTAATCCTCTTCTAGAATTATCATGGACGGTCCAGTCAGGATCGGCCGAATCCTATTGCAAGGCGGATTGGTTTAGATAAAAGTGGAGTAGTCAAAACCTAGTGCAACAAGGAGTCTTAAAAGGCTAAGGATGCTGAGACTTAGGAGATGAATCTGGTTTGTTAAAGAGCTTGGTTCAAAATCCTTTTGGAGTTAGGATTGGCCGAAACCTAATCAGATTAGGTTGAGAAGTTCTAATCCGAGTATGATTCTAGCCTAGCTATGAAGGGGTTTGCTACTATAAATACAGGAAGAAGTGTATCATTCAAAGCTCCTCCAAATCAACACATAAATTGCCCTGCGCAAAGCTTCTTAACAACCCTTGAGATTTTATCATTCTCCCATTTCTTCCGCCAACACATCTTCAGTTTAGATAAACAGCACTGTGAAGGCAACCAACGACATCTTCAGTTTGGATAGACAGCACTGGAGCCATAGGATCAATCGACCGAGAAACACCTTCAGTTTAGATAGACAGCACTGCTTCAAGGCCAACTGGTTATTTATCCAAGTCTCGGTCGAGAAGGATTTCCGAATCCTTGTTGGCAGATGTCATCTTATCAGCCTTCTCGGCGAAGTGAGGTGTTATAGATTACTAGGCTCGACACATTGAACGCCGAGTTGTTTTATGATTGGATACTCGCAAGTAAGTTTCAGAGTTTGGCATTCCAACAGCTGAACCACATTTACCATCAAGACATACATCTCTTTCGAGTATTTATGTCTGTATAGTCTGGTGCCAGTTCGGCGTGCTTATACTCTTACGAATATAATTACCGTGACCAAACCCGGCACCGACGATTTGTGAACTTCGCAGAACTAGCAGCCCTGTCTTCAAGCTCTAGAACCCAAAGGCTGAGACGTGTTCCTTCCTTGGCCGTAGTCGCAAGATCAAGAAGTCAGCAGCACACTCAATGCAACATCAGCATATTTTACTCCCCGGCCGAGCTCGGCCGTCGAGCTGGCATGCCCCGCACATAACCGAAGGACGTAGTTAGCTTATTAGTTAATTGGTCTGCACGCCACGTAGGCTTGATAGTTTTTAGGGTCAACAGATACATACTTATCAACCTTTTTATGATACATGCTTATCAACCTTTTTATTCACATTTGCTAGGAGGTAGGACGTAGCAAGCAATTCCTCAGTATTAGTTGATGTTCACTTAAATCTGAACTCAAAGGGCACCAGGAGAAACACACACCTTTGCTACGTGTGAAAATCCAGATTGATGGACAGAATTTCTAGCTATCTCGCAGAGGTCGCGGGCACTGAGCTTCCATACCTGCACCGCATCGTACTGATTTGATAAGATGCACATTACACGATCACGACTATCAAGACTGGCAAATATCGTAAATCAACAAACCTGTGATAGTCTTCCACAAGTGGTTCTTTTGTCAAATGAACTTGGAGAGGATCATCGCGTGAGGGTGAAACATTTAGACCACGTTGGAACAACATACAATTAGTAACCTGCACTTGGAGGAGGTTACTAATTGTATTGATATCACATCACATACAATGCAGAAGCAAAGGTCAATAACAAACAGATGAAACTCCATAAACAATATCGCACCAAATGGACATTCCAGCAAACACACAAGTCACAAGAGCTAACCTGTGCCCACTTTTACAAGCTTCCATCATCATTAGCGTCAAAGTCTTTGAGCTAAGTTTCCAGCCTTAAGGGCTATATTTGGTGGCAGATTTTCAAGTTCTAAGACAAGGCCGAGTAAGAAAGGAATGCACTATAGAACATTTTGTAGTATGTGGTGCATTTTAAGCCCTCATATCAACAATCACTAAGGCCTACTCCAATATTAAAAGTAAAATTCAAATTTTAGGTTTTAAACTTACCTCAACTTGCTCCAACCATTAGGGCAAATATGACTTAAAACCCAAAACTCATTTTTGGGGTAAATTTAGCCCAGAATTCCTCTTGGGTTAGTGGGGCTGACCCACCATATACGTGTATTTTTTTTAGTTTTATATTTATTAATTCATTGAATTCAACAACTAAGGCTTAATTTGATCAAATCCAACCGCCAAAAAAAAACTAACGGTCCAAATTTAAATCTAACGGTTAAAGTAATTAAAAAAGTTTATTTTATGTGTTTCATATTCTTTCGTAGTGTTTCATGAGTTTCATAGTGCCGATTTAGTGATTTTTCAATATTTATCGGAATCTAAATATTTTTAGGTTAAAATGTTCATAAAATTAAATTAGGATAGTCAACTTTCGACAAAAAAAAAAAAGTAGGATAGTCAACATAATTTTTTTTTTCTTAAAAAAGGTTACTTTAAGAAAAAAATTATGCTAAATTCATTCTTAATAATCTCGGGCTCAAAATTTAGCCCATAAGGGTCGGATGAGAAAAACTGTTTCGGGGTTAAAACCTAAAGGGTTGGAGAGGGTCTAAGGGGGAGGGGTGGGCTAAACCTCATGAGTCACAATGGGCTAGCAATAATGTGATTCAAATTCACGTTTGGCGAGAATAAAACATAAGACCTTTTACTTACAAGTGAAGAAGAATACCATTCGACCGTAGTATTAAGTGGCTACCATTTTCACTTTTGAGTAGCAAAGATGGAATTAGACTAAAGTCACTACTGAACTGTTTTCTGACACACTGAAAAATCTCTTTTCTAATGACAAGAATTAAACTAAAGTTACTACTGAGCTGTTTTCTAACAAAATGAAAGATTTCTTTTCTAATTACAATTATTGAATGCCCCAGTGCCCCCGAAGCAGGTCGACGGCCAAAATTTCAGCTTCACAAGAAAAACAATAACAATACTCATAATATCCCATATTTAAAGAAGAAAGGACGGCGTCTTAATCATTTGTTTCAAACAGGGTTAAGAATCCCTCAAAACGATGTCGTCTGACATATCGATCATATTCTCCGCTCTTGTATATGCGACACCTGTGCAAAGATTTCCGACATCAACGACCGACCAGAATCTGTGCAACTGTAACTACAAATATATTTCCTTTAAAAACTAAAAAATAAAAAGAATCTTAAAAATCAAAGTCTACGAAGATACTCAAAAGTCTGCTTCGCTCCCACCTCACTGCACGTTGCCAGAGATTTTAGTTATTTAAATCCCCGCTGTGTCCTTCGCTCCAAACTCCAATCCCCCCACCACCACCCCATTGACGAAACGCGCACCAACCACCTTTGCTTTCTGCTTCAAAAGCACTTTTCCACGACCGGCTTTTCTCTCCGACTGCCATAGAGATATCGAATCAGGGCCGTAGATAATTTCGATCAGAGGAATCACATGGGTGTGGATTTCTACAACGTGCTGAGGGTGAACCGGAACGCGACGCAGGAGGACCTGAAGAAGGCGTACAAGAAGCTGGCGATGAGGTGGCACCCCGACAAGAACCCAGTCGACAACGAGGAAGCGGAGGCCAAGTTCAAGCAGGTGTGCCAGGCATACGATGTTCTCAGCGACCCCCAGCGGCGCCAGATCTACGACATCTACGGCGAGGAGGGGCTCAATTGCGGCGACCCGGAAGACATTTTGGCCGAGTTTTTCGACGGATCTGGTGGCGTCGGGGACAGGGCGTTCAAGAAGAGCAGTGTGAATGGTGAAGGGAGTAATGGTAAATTGAAGAGTAAGAAGGTTGCGGCGATTGAGAGCAAGTTGACGTGCAGTTTGGAGGATCTTTACAGAGGGGCGAGGAGGAAGATGAGGATTTCGAGAACCGTTCCTGATGAGTTCGGGTGAGGACTCTGTTCTTTTATTGTTGGGTTTCTTTTAATATGTCGGAATTACTGCAAAGTCTGTTTCTTTGTTTTTGTTAATTGGGATTAAGGATTTATGGAAAATGATGTGTTCGTATGGTTTTTGTTAATTGCGTTTGTTGACTTGTTTAGTTGACTTTGATTAAGGCATAATTAGCTGGGGAGTTTTGTTAGTATGGTTAAAATTTCATCAAACTGCCGTTTTAGGTAGGTGATCTTGACTTTCACTTAAATCAGAAATTAAATGGAAACATTTAGAAAAGGAATCGATTTTGGATTATATTTCTGAACTTGATATTGCCCAAACGATGTGTTCTTAATTTGTCCGAACCGAGAGGACGTGGGTTATGCCAGTTGACCAAGGTAGTGCATCCGTCGTGTCATTTGTGTTTGATCCCCTTGTCGTCGAGTTATAGATTAGAGTAGTTTCAACTATCTATCGAATACCGAAACACAGTTTGTTTCCCAAAAGTTTTAGACTAGTTGTTCAAATAATATTCAAACAACTACTTTGTTGCAGTAAGCCAAAGACTATTGAGGAAACCCTAAAGATAGACATCAAGCCTGGCTGGAAGAAGGGTACAAAGATCACATTCCCAGAGAAAGGCAACCAAGAACCCGGCACCTCTCCGGCTGATCTCATTTTCGTTGTTGACGAGAAGCCCCACCATCTTTTCAAGCGTGACGGGAATGATCTTATGGTCACTCAGAAACTGTCTCTACTCGAGGCTCTCACCGGAGCGTTCGTCAATCTGACAACGCTGGACGGAAGGGTTCTCGTGATCCCGGTGAAGAACATTATTATCAAACCTGGCCATGAGGAGGTGGTTCCTAATGAGGGAATGCCAATCTCTAAAGATCCGACCAAGAAAGGAAACCTAAGGGTCAAGTTCGACGTAGTCTTTCCGGCGAAGCTTAGTGCAGAGCAGAAGGATGATCTGAGGAGAGTGCTGGGCGGGGGTGATACCTAAGGTTATGAGAATTCATATGCCTAGGATAAAAACCAAATCCATTAACTCTAATTATCATGTAAACATTTAATCTTTCCACGGTGCAATTGTGCATACTAGGAAGTCTAGTTTGAAGGTTTGGAATCCATAAATGTAAGATAAGATCATGGAGCTCCATAATATTGTAAGTATTCTCTAATGGCTTATAACATTTTTCTTTGATGTTCGTGTTTACGATATTGCGAAAATTCAAAAATTGCAATTTTCAAACGAGTTTTACTAATGATGTTTAATCGGTTTTGTGAAACTTTTTGACACACCCCGACCTGAAAGTGGGGTGTGCTGGCCGTCACATGAGAGTGACGTAACCATGTTCACAGTGCGGAAGCAAGATTAATAAGAAAGATACGAACAAATTAAAATCATGCAACCAGAGCATAAATGGTCTACGTGCAGTCAAGCAGAAAGTACTAAATGGAGATAACACCCGAAGGTGGTCCTACATAAGTGAATTCTGTCAGAACGTTCGATGAGCTCCTCGTATGCCACCCAACGAACACTACCTAATACCTGGAGGGGCGAAAAACAGAAAGCGTGAGTGGGCAAAAACAATTCTTTTCAAAACCATTCTTTTCTCAAAAGTTATAACCCTCGGCTAGAAATAAAGTATATACTCATATATATATATATATATATATATATATATATCTCAAAATCCTGCTGGAAAATATGTATGTATGCCATGCCAAAGTATCACAATTGAATTCCAAATCATAACTCTGTGAATGTGATTGAATACCAAATAATCAACTCAGCCCTCGGCTATATATAGCTCATAACAATCTCATCATATCATATAGCTCATAATCAACTCAATCATATCGTATATCCTGCACACAAATCAATACCACCTCTAGTGGTCTGCACAACATCACCGTATATAGAATAATATGCTCTAGTGCTACAATCACGTGAAGACTGTGCGAATGATTTGCGGGTCACCTACGAGTTGAACCCACTTATAGTGGTCTATACGACAGGACTGTGCACCTAACTTGGATCCAAGGCGAACATGCGGTGCGGGAGGCGAACATCACGTGAAAAACTATGCGCCTAACTCTGGGCGGGAGCACTAATATCAAGGTGCAGGTTTATGAGCTCTAATCACATCACATCACATCTTTCATTCTCATCATAGCAGTATGTAAACTTACCTGCCACTTACCTGTGCGTCCGTAGCACCATCATTATTATATGCAATCACTAATGCATAAATAAAATAAATAGATACTTTGCATGGCATTTCAAATCGTATAATTCTTTAAATTCATTTTCTGGGAAAAGCAAGTATATAGGTATATACGGAAAACAAAAGCCCACTCACTGATAAGTAGTCGGGTTGTAACCCCCGTGCCTAACCTGGCTACGCTCGTCCTCCGGATAGGTCTCGCCTACATGAGAAGTAACTGAAATAACGTCAATTAACGCACATAATCGAAACCTTAGAAATAACTTCTCATACATTGCTCAATTTGAGTATATAAATACACCACATTGATCTACACAATCTCAGGATCATCCCCATGTTTTTAAAATAATTTTTCACCTTCCCAGGCGCCCTCACGCGTCGACGAGTGCACGGACCTACGAGCCCCCACGTGATAGTCCTACTGACGGCGTCAGTTAACGCCATCAGGAATATTCTGTCAAATCCTAACGGTAACTGTTAAACTTAACTAACGACGTTGTAATATTCCGTCAGACTTGACGGAATATTCCGTCGTCTTCAACCTTTGGACTCCAGCGACCGTCACCGTCGCCGGAAACTGGGAATTTTTAAAACTTTGATTTCTCACTCGTTTTTCATCCAAATTTCATGCAATTTATATCAAAATGAGGCTCTTAACTCGTAGAACACATTCATACTAATTTGAAGCTCTAAAAGTCATGGGATCTCACCGGGGAATTTCCACAAAATCCGGCCAAGCTTGAAATTCACGATCCCGACGTCCAAAACCACCAACTAACACACTCCGAGCTTCTTTAGGACCTCCTTAAGCTCCACGCGAGCTTGAAATTTCCAAAAACATCCATAATTACGTGTGCATGAACAGTGCACAAGTCGGAGGTATTGAGAAACTAGGGTTTTCAAAGGTATCCTTACCTGAAATGGGTACCAATCAACTCGTCTGAGCTTCACGAACACAATGGTGCCTTCTTTGACCACGATCTGTGAAGTTTCAAAGGGTGTTGGGTGTCATCCGTACAAGAGAGAAGAGAGAGGGAGTGAGTCTGCGAGAGAGAAAAAGAGAGAATACGGAAGAGGAGAGAGAAATGAGTATGGGTATTTGTGGGTGGTCCTAAAGCCACCAAACAAAACTAAGAAAATCTTAGTTCTAATTGGGTCACCAATCCCAAATAATTAGACCAAATCATATCACACACACATCATTCAACATCCGAGGGTATTTCTGTTTTTTCACATTAACTGTACAAAATTTCCGAGACAGGCTGTTACACTTTTGCTACACTACAAATTTTTTAAAATTGATGCAGGATATATCATAGATGTTCAAATAGACTGAACTACATTAGGGCTAAGTTTAACGCCATGCTAGAATTTGGAAAATTTTTAAGGCATCTAAGGTGGGATATTAATCATAAAAGGACTTTCTTTTATATAAACTGATATTCCTTTGCCTAGTGCATGTTTGATTCTTCATTCGTACAACATTTGATGGAAAATTTGACGGCGAAAAGGACCGAGATAGGGCTAAAATTTAATTTCAGGACTACAACTAATATTTGAATTCATGGACGAAATGCTTTCAAAACCATAACTCAACGAATATTTCTATAAGTAAAGTGTATTTATAACATATTTGTTGAATGGCAAGATGATTTGTCTGACCCAAAATGGGTTTAATCCATAAATGTTGAGATGGAAGCTCTAGAAAAGAATTCTACTTGGGATTTGGTTCCTTTGCCAAAAGGAAGAAAGCTGTGGTATTAACTGGCAAGCATAAAGTAAATCATTGTTCACGACACGGTAGCATAATCAATGTTCACGCACAGCACTATTCATGATTTTGTTAACAAAGGAAATCACAACAACACGAACACTGACTTTACAGTCAATACTAAGAAAAAGTGGGCACAAAATTAAAGTGCACAGGTCACTAAGAGTAAACTGTTCTAAAGCCAAGTTGAATTGAACATGGTAAATATAAAAAAGTATCAAATAATAATTGGGAATTTCTTTTATATTCATTGATCTTCAAAGTAGAGTATATATAGAAGTTACAATTAGTACATATGCACTTCATAAATGTACGACAAAAGACTACTATTTACACATATAACTCGCAACATATTATCATATTGTGAATTATATTTTCAACTGAGACGAACACTAGTTTTACTGATACGTCCACAATGCGGTACACATAGCATTGTTTTTTTCTCTTCTTTATGGATGTTGTTAGGACGTTATAGTAGTTTAAGAGTTATGCGCACCCTTTCCTTACAAGCCAATTTTTAACATGATCAATCGACTAGTTTAAGAGTTATTGCGTACTGAAGTGCGGCGGTGTAATGTTAGGACTCAATTGTCCCTATATCAAAAAAATAATATATACTAGTGTTGTTTAAAAGCTCTTGGCCACCTTTCTCTTTCAATCCGGTTTTTAAGGACAAGTTCTATCTACATGCTCTTAGCAGATGAATCTAAGATGTTAATTAAGTCATAATAAACACCCAAAAAAAGATGAAATTAAAAGAAATTAAAAGTCTACGACAGAGTTGGTGAGTGGTATTGTTTCTGAATTTGGCATCTAATTAATTCAATCATTTTTCATTTTCTAATTAAAGGTAAATGACCAGAGATCTGCTGTCCCCAAATTTGTGTCTCGTCTATGTCTTCATTTTAATTTTTAAACACGTGTCCTATGCCTTAACTCAAAGTTAACAGTGTTAACTTTTCTAATTCATTAAGAGAGGTGCGGCCATTTTCTGGGGACGAAAGTGAAGGCCAGAGCCCATTGCCGCCTCCTCTCCTCCCGTCTGCAACATATCCCCTCTGGTAAACCCGCTTGCACGCACACCCCAACAAAACCCGATCCCGAACTTCCTTCGAAACCCGCTCGCAGCTTTTCGGGCGAATTGGCATTTCTTTGGCTTCAGGATTTAGTTTCACCAACCTTTCACTGCAGGTCAATTCTGAAACTTCTTCTTCATTTGGTGTTTGTTGCTGGAATTTCAATACCCATTTGCTTGTTTTGATTTTTTCCAGCCACCCGTTTGGTTTTCGATTGGTAGACTTGAAAAGCTTGGATTTTTAATTTGGTTTGGTGAGTTTAGATGATAGGTTTTCTGTAATTTTTTTGGGATTAATACCAATTTGCTTGTTTTGATGCGTTCATGCTGCCCATTTTGTTATCAATTGGTGAAGTTAGAGAAGTTTGAATTTTAATTTTGGTTTTGGTTAGAAATTGGGGTTTGTGTAATTTTTGATGGGTTGTTTTGATGTTTTCCAGCTACCCATTTAGTTAACAATCCTCCTACGCTGCTTTGCCGGTGAGAGATAGAAAGAGAGAGTGGAAAGAAGCTTCAAGGACGGTGAGAATTGTCGTCGGCTTCGACTCAATACTTCCAGTGTTGAGTTTTGTTGTGTTACATGGACGAGATACAAATTGGGGGACAGCTGATCCCTGGCCAAGGTAAATGCTGGGATCCCTAATTACACCAATTAGAGTGTAAAGAGCAGTTGGCTGTTGTTAATCTCAACAGACAAGTTTTGCCACGATGTCAAAAGCAAAGAGAATGGCATATATTCACCATTAGCATCCAAAACCAAAACTAAAAGTCAGCTTAGTTATCGGAATTTTCTAGTATCTACGTACGCAATATTTTGAAATATTGTCGAAATTAATAATTAAAATTTAACGGAATTTTCTAGTATCTACGTACGCAATATTTTGAAATATTATCGAAATTAATAATTAAAATTTAACGGCAAAAAATTTCACAGTATAAGATACCTCGAAGCATTTGCCATGGGAGCTACAAAACAAGATATTTTACACAGAACTACAATTCTGTGAATGAAACCCATGAGCTACCAAATACTGTGGAATCTAATACAAAAAATTAACCGAGGCTAATAAAAGGGGAAAAGGCATCTCCTTTTTTTGCACTTTACGGTGGTTCCAATTGTTGCTTTGATCAAGTTGCCACCACCCGTGCAATACACATAAACCCACCACCACACATATGATAGATAGAGCATAAATCACCAAAGAAATGGATAGGCAAACTGCGGCTTGAAAATGGTATACGAAAACATGTTTTCTAAAGAATTATAGGTTAGCAGATGCATGTTAAACCAATTAGTCAAGGCAACATATCTACATCTTCGAGTTCAATTCGAATCTCTCACTCCCCACATATTAAAATAACTTAGAATATATATTATTAGTTTAAAAGGTAACTTAACATTTATAGATGTTGCAGACATGAACGTAACTATATTGACTAAAACATAAATACTTCCGTCATTGTACCCAAATTCAAATTTCTCTCTTCATAATTTGGATTAGTTTGTACTTGATGCTGAAAGACCCTTTTTTCCTCTTTACCCTAATAATGTTGAAACAACTTTTGTGCAGTAAGCCAAAGACTATTGAAGAAACATCAAGCATGGCTGGAAGAAGGGTACAAAGATCACATATATTCCCGGAGAAAGGTAACCAAGAACCCGGCATCTCTGTGGCTGATCTCATCTTCGTCGTTGAAGAGAAGCCCCACCCTCTTTTAAAGCGTGACGGGAATGATCTTATGGTCACTCAAAAACTCTCTCTACTCGAGGCTCTCACCGGAGAGTTCGTCAATCTGACAACGTTGGTGTAGAATTTTTCAGGTCGACGGGCCGAGAGCCCACTCCAACAACACCCATACTGTCCCCACTTAACTACCTGCACAATCCTCAGGTGTGGGGTTTTATCACAAAAGACCTCAGTGTTAGTTAGAGTGGGGTAATTCTATTTAAATTGCTTTGCTTTCCTTCCCTTAGCCGATGTGGGACAAACAAAGGGTTCCAACAGTTGGACGGAAGGGTTCTCATGATCCCGGTGAAAGACGTTATTAGCAAACCTGGCCATGAGGAGGTGGTTCCTAATGAGGGAATGACAATCTCTAAAGATCCGACCAAGAAAGGAAACCTAAGGGTCAAGTTCGACGTCGTCTTTCCGGCGAAGCTTAGTGCAGAGCAGAAGGATGATCTGAGGAGAGTGCTGGGTGGAGGTGACACCTAAGGTTATGAGAATTCATATGCCTAGGATAAAAACCAAATCTGTTTTAACTCTAATTGTCATGTAAATATTTAATCTTTCCACGGTGCGATTGTGCATACTAGTCTAGTTTGAAGGTTTGGAATCCATAAATGTAAGAAATGCTCGTGGAGCTCCATAATTTGTAAGATTATTTTCTAATGGCTTATAACACTTTTCTTTGATGTTTGTGTTAAGGGTATTGCGAAAACTAAAAAATTGCATTTATCAAAAAGAATTTTTACTCACGATGTTTAATCGGTTTTGTGAAATAAAAAAATTGTCGTAAGTTATATTTTCATGAAACTTTCCTACACCGCAAAGTTTTTAAAACTCATACAGGATATACCATAGATATTCAAAAAGACAGAACTACGTTATGGCTAAGTTTTACGCCTTGTTGGAATTTTCTATTTATATTTTAAAAAATGGTTTAAAAAGAAATATTTGTGTCACTCAATTATTGACAATATTTTCAAATGTATTATAACATTGTCCTTAATGCATACACAAAAGATCTCGAGAAAACTCAACAAATTACTCACGATTGTTTAACTAGTTTGCAAAATTCTAGTGGAATTTTCGCCGCTGCTCAAACTTCTTACATTTCATGCAGAATATTTCATTGTAGCGCAGCAAAATTCCACAACACAGGTTTAATTAATCAAAAGAAAGCAATACAAAGTGATCCGTTAAATTTTAATGATACATATATATAGCTCACATTTTTTTTTAAAGAAAGTGAATTAGCACTTAAGAAATACAAACATACAAAATAATCACGAAAATTAAAGAATACACAATCAATCTTATTTAGTCTACACCTTTTTTAAACAAAATGATAATGTTTTTATTATAATAATACAAATATCAAAGAGTACATTCAAGATAATATTTATGAGGTTCTCAATCCAAAAAAACTTTAACAAAACATAAAAAGCCAATTCGACCAAACTACTTGCGACCTTACTATATTATTTTTTTTCGCTTTATTTCTTCCACTCTCACGCGTTGGTGTCACATCATATTCCCGATCGAGCTTTAGTTTAGTCACAGCATCAGTTAATTAATCCTTCGATTAATTATGATCTCCTGTGTTTCTCAATCTTCTTCTGCAGTTCATCTTTCCTAGCCCCCACGATCTTATCCACCACCTCCCCTTTCTTCATGAATACAAATGAAGGCATTGCCTGCACCCCAAACTCCCTTGCCACATCCTGCATCCATCCATTCATATTTACCAATTATATACCATACATATACATATATATTTGTATTTTCATTTCGTCACCTAGATCAAGAATTCACGGTCACTTACCCTTAAATTTAATATCAAAGATTGATATCAAAATATTAAAAACATGTTCATTTATTCTCCACCGTTGATATCAAATTCAAGGGTGAGTAACTATGTATTCTTTGGCCACTTGGTAACTAAGATAACATTTCTGATATTTATACGTCACGTTCGGTCACGTGTTAATTTCATATTTCAACATGATGTTTTTATTTTTATTTTATTTTTTTGAACAAAAGATAGACCTACACGAAGGGGGTTATAGAGTGGGCTAAGCCTTAAAATGGGTTTGCCATAATAATATGGTTTAACTTCGCAACCAATTAGCGTATACTGTATAATAACATTTTTAAGGTCTAAATAATAGTTTTCTTAGTAATATAGGTAAAATTTAAGGAAAATACGAGGAGAAGTATTCATGCATAAATATATATACCGGTAGCTCGTCGACATCAAGCTGGACGAACTCAACGTCAGTGAATTTATCAGCGTAGTCTCTCAAGATTGGCTCCATGGCTCTGCAAGGTCCACACCATGTAGCCGTGAAATCAATCACCATCTATCATCACCATCACCATCCATCACCATCCAAACAAAATAATTAATCAATTTAGCAACTTTATTAAAATAAAAAAGAGTAGAGTATATTAGAGTAGATTGATAATATATGGAGCTTAACATAAGCTCGTTCAGAAATGCTTTTAAAATGGCTAAAATTATTTTTGGTGAAAATATTTTTTGAACCAATCATTGTAAAAATGCTAGTAAATATTGGAAAAGCACGTAAAGTTCTTCTTAGAATAAGCACATAACTATTGTTTCTTAACGAAATTAAGCACTTTAAGTACTTTTGGAACTTAAAAATATTTTCTCTAAAACTGATCCAGCCATTTTAAAAGCATTCTTGAACAAGCCCTATGACTTTCCTTTTATACAAACAATAGTGCAGGGAGGGACTATTCAAACTCGAGACTTTCAATGTAAGAATAGTAACAACTGAATTATAAAGCCTACAAACTCTTTAAGGAGTTTAATTATAGTTAGTTACCAGTTTATTGCTGTCTTTGAAGGCAGCGAAGTGGGTGTTCCATTGACCCTTGGAATGCAAGGCCACGATGCGAGACTCGTGTCCATGTGAAGATTCATCCGAGTCTTGAAGGTGTGACATGTTGCCTCCCATTTCTTCTTCTTCTTCTACTACTCTCTTGTGTCTCTGAGAGATGGTGATAAAACAAAACTATAAGCAATTTGTTCCAATCGACTGCGTTTGGCGTGGATATATGGTGTTGGTCCGAAGGGGTTTATATAATGGTTTAGGGCAATGGGGCAAAACTTGTATGATGAACTTTAAGAATCGGATTCCTTTGCCTAGTGCATGTTTGGTTCTTCAATCGTAATAAGTTTGATAGAAAAACTGACGGCCAAAGGGACCGATAGAGGGCAGCGTGATATTTAATTTGAGGACTACAAAATCATATTCGAATTCATGGACGAAACGCTTTCAAAACCACTATTCAATAAAAATTGCTATAGTTAAAGTGTATATATAGCATATTTATGGAATAGCAAAATGCTTTTTCGATCCTAAATTGGTTAATGCCATGAATATTGAGATGAAAGTTTTACTAAAGAATTCCATTTGGGATTTGGTTCATTTACCAAAAAGGGAGAAAGTTGTCATATGTAGATGTGTGTTTACTGTCCAGCACAAAACAAATCATTGTCCACTCATGGCACTGTTCACAATTTTTTTTTTTTTTTGAACATAGGAAATCACAACAATACAAACCCTAATTGAACACTTAGTACTAAGAAAAAGTAGGCACAAAATTAAAGCACATAGATCACCAAGAACGAACTGCTCTTATGCCAAGTTGAATTGAACATGTTAAATACCAAAAAAGTTTACATATACACTTTATCGATGTAAGACAAAAAACTACTCTTTACACTTATCTAATATTTACACATATAACTCGCAATATATTTGATCATATTGTGAATTATATTTCCAACTAAGATAACACTCATTTTACTAATACGTCCACGATGCGGTAGATATAGCATTGTTTTTTTTTTCTTCTTTTATGGATGTTGTTAGGACGTTATAGAAGTTTAAGAGTCTCTGCGCGTCCTTTTTCTTACAAGCCAATTTTTAAAATGATCATTTGACTAGTCCAAAGAGTTATTACGTACAGAAACGATGTGGTATAATTTAGGACTCAATTGTGTGGTGTAAAAGCTTTCGAGCACCTTTTTCTTACAAGCCGGTTTTTAGACAAATTCTATCCATATGCTCTTAACAGATGAATTCAAAATGTTAATTAAGTCAAAATAAACACCGCTCAAAGATGAAATGAAAAGAAATTAGAAGTCTATGACATACAGTTGTGAGTGGTGATGTTTTTGGATTTGGCATCTAATTAATTCAATCAATTTTCATATTCTAATTAAAGGTAAATGCTGGGATCCCTAATTACACCAATTAGAGTACAAAGGAGTTACAAAAAAACCCTAGCCGCTCCTGCTTTTCTCTCTCGCAGGACCCCTCCCCAAAAAATTTCCCAGCATTCGTCGCCGACTCCTTCCTCTGGTTGGAGTCAACCGGCTTTCCCTTGCTGCTACCCTTTTTCTTCTCCTTTCTAGCCCGTTACCCTTGACCTCCGGTCATCCTCCTTCCCCCTCCGCCTTTTTCTCTCCTGCTGCAACCCACACCGCTACCCACACCCTCAAGTCCTTCCTCTTCCCCTGTCTCGCTTTCCCTCCTCTGTTTTTTCCTGCGGTGCTTTATTTCTGTTTTCCCTTTGGCTTTCTTTGAGCTTTGTCTCAGTTCTTTGAGCTATGTCTCAATTCTTTGAGCTTGTCTCAGATCGGAACTTGTAGACACCTATCCTGCTCTGATGTTTCCTTCCATCATAAGTCCACAACCAAGTTATTAAATATCAATGATATCGGAAATATCGGTAGTCCAAAAACACGGAAATTTCGATGGAAATATCGGGATATTATCGATATCGATAAAAATTGAATAAAAACCACAGAAATTGTAAGAAAAACTTGGAAATTTTTATTGAAACTTTGCAGGATGTTTATTTAGTCAATTATCTATTAGTTTAACACAAAAAATTGGAAGGAAATGCATTGCATGATGGATTTAACTGATTTAAGTTGATTATATAGCGAGCTGGCAAACATTGTGAGTGTTATAATTTGTAGTAATTAATGAAAGAAGTTTAAACACACCATAATAATTTATATATAATGAATTAGTACAATATTTTACACTTTATACATTGCGTGGTAAGATACATGAGTGACTTAGTACCACATAGAGTTCCTATGAGGTTCAAAATTTTCACTATCTTCATCATCTCCATGTGTAGAGTAAGTGTATTGTGAAGAGTAGTCATCAAATGATAAATCCCCAAAATAGTTTTGCATGTAATGTTAACATGCCACCCATATAGATCCGAGATTGGTTGACGTTGTCCATAAGCAAAATCATTTGAAGATTGAGTCTCAGATTCTTTCTATGAGTTGCTTGATTCCATCCCAACAGGAATGAGATATGAAAGGTTCGGGATTACCAAACAAATGGGATTTGGAAACCAATCCCATATTGAAAATTTCGGTATTTTTCGGGATGAGATTCCCGAACTTCGGGATGGTTTTGGTTTGGGATTTTTCGGTTTGGGTTTGGGACTTTTTTGGTTTGGTTTGGGATTTTCGGGAATTTTTTCCAGCCCTACATGTAAGTGACCAAATAAAAAATAGAAAAATTAAAAGCCACATGTCATTGACTAAGTAATTAATTGACACAATTTAAAATATAATACCACAAAAAATTTGGAATATGTGTAAATTTGTTTCTTGCAAAAAGAATTCAAAACAAAACCATATATATAAATATTTTAGCATATTTTCACAAAAACATAAATGATATGGTGGTTAAGGTGTTGAAGAAGTGAAATGGCAGGGGTTCGAATCCCCTTATGCCCAAAATTGAGACTTTTCAGAAATTTTCAAGTATTTTTAGGTTTCATATCGCGATATTTGTGATAATATCGCGATATATTAACGATAATAAGAGGATAAGTCACCAAAATATCGTCGGACCAAAAAAACGATAATATCGGCAATATTTCGCCGATATTTTCGATATTTTGGTCTATGTCCACAACTACCAACCTCTGCTACTCAGCCCCGGGTGCTTCTCCTCGGTGACGTGCTTGGGTTTTGGGTGGCTGTTAAAGTGCTTTTTGCACTATTTGGTAGGATTATGGAAGCGCTCACAGCACTGGTGGTCCAATTTTAGGGTTTCCGTTGTTTTTTAGTTATGCCTTTTGGGCTTTGTGCTGAATTTACCTTTTCTTGCTAGGCTTCGATTTCGGTTGTGAGATGCCTTTTGGGCTCTCTTTTCCTTGTATTAGTCACTTTGTTTAATGGAAAAGTAACTTAATTTGTCCAAAAAAAAAAGAGTACAAAGAGGAGTTGACTGCTGCTAATGTCAACGGGCAAGTTTTGTCAAATGACGTCAAAAACAAAGAGAATGGCACATATTCACCATTAGCATCCAAAACCAAAACTAAAAGTCAACTTAGTTATCGAAATTTTCTAGCAACCTTATACGCTATATTTCGAGATTTTACCGTCAAATTTTTTACCAATAATACAATAGCTAAAATTTAACGGCAAAAGCCCAGTACATGATACCTCGAAGCATTTGCCATGGGAGCCGCAAAACAAGATATAACTAATTAATTGAGGGAGTCTAATAAAAGGGGAAGGGCATCTGCTTTTTTGCACTTTCCGGTGGTCCAATCAAGTTGCGCACCACCAGCGCGTGCAATGCACATAAACCCACCACCTACACACATGATTGATGGAGCATAAATCACCACCGTCATAATCATCCACCATCAATTACAGGTTGATGCCAATTAGTCATCCGGTGGTCCAATTACTGCGGCTGAAAATGGTTTACGACAACATGTTTTCCAAAGAATTGCAGGTTGGCAGATGCGGGAAATTGCGTAGCGTAAGAGAAGAAAACGCCCAAAATTTCCATGTTTTTCTTGGTTGGAAAAGCCCAACCGGCGGCTTCGGTCTTCCTAAATTGGGAGAGCAAGAACAAGTCTCTTTTCTTTTTTTTAGGGGGGGTGGGGGGGGGATGATTGTTTTAGAATGGTTATTCCTCACAATTGTTCCTTGTTCTGTCATTGTATCCGAATTCAAATTTCTCTCTTCATAATCTAAAATGGTTTGATATAAAAATAAAAACAGCATTTTAGTTAAAATGGTCTCTAAGATTGTCACAACTTCTCACTTTGCTTCCTGAGATTTGAAATCAATTGAAGTGATCCCTAACCTTGTCTCCCACCAATCATTTTGATTCTGCCGTGAAAAATCTATTAAATAAGGACCGAATGAAAAATCTGAGTTTTCTATAGAGGGATCAGAATGATTGATAGTGGATAATTTTAAGTTTTAGGGACCAAAGTCTAGAGTTATGCCAATTTTAGACAATATTTTAACTAAAAAGCCAAATAAAGACAGTCTAGTTTTATTTTTGCACTTGATGCTAGAGGGGATCCAAGGAATCTCGTGATCATATCCGTTCATCGTACATCGTGCGGTTATAAATGATTTAAAATTTAAAATTTAAAATTAAATATAAATAATATCTAATGAAAACTGACCGTACGATTTATAATAAACGATCATGATCACGGGATCCCCAGATCTTCAGGATTATTGATGCTCTTTCTTGGAGGGACTAGAAGCAGAAAAACAAAAACCACTAAAAACTCGGAAAGTTGTTTTGAAAGACTCAAAAGTTTATTCGTGGAGTAAAGGACTGGTCATTTCGCATTCAACGTTACTTTCTTCTCTCTATCTTTTCATCTTCTTCATGCAGAAAAACATGTAAATAAATAAAAAAAATTGAGGAAAAACAAAAGAAATCCAATCTAACATTATCTAACATTGAGTAGGTCCATCCATAACAAAAAGGGGCGATTTATAGCACTATTTTTTAATACAATTTTTTACACACTATTTTTTGAGTATACTTTGTATTCTATTTTAATGTTCGAATCATCTATCTTATAAAATATCATTCATAAATCATTTTTGTAAAAAATTAGATAAATTCAAAATTATTAAAATATTCATTTTTAATGAAAAAAAATAGACAAATGCGCTTCTATAAAAAAAAAATCTTAACTCTTAATCCAACGGTTATATGATTCAGTTTTGAATGATTTTTTTATAGATATGATATTTGATGGAAGACCTAAAAGATAAACTGTTTGAATCATAAAAATACATTATGAAATGAACCCTACAAAAACCTTTTGAAAAAATTGTGTTAAAAAATAATACCACAGATCCGTTGTAAACTAAAATAGGCCATTGATATATCGCTAAATAGTATACTATTATGATTTTTGGCTAAATAACCTTTTATTTTATACCATTTTGTGTGTTGATCAACCTATATGCTGAGGAAAAGGATTCTCTCCGAGGCAACCCCTCGAGATCCTCCTAACCGGACTTCGTGGACCATTGGATTTTTATCCAACGGCTATAATTATTATAACTTTTAGAGAGCCCCCTGTTTGTAACTGTTGGATAAAAATTTAAAGGCCCACGAAGTCCAGTTAGGAGGATTCCGAGGGGTTGCCTCGGAGAGAATCCTTTCCCATGTGCTGAGACTCGACATGGATATAAGTCAGTAAATCCAAACACCGAACCATTGCCAACAAAATATATTATAGTCAGAGACAAATATTAATCCATCAGGCACCGGAATTAAATTATGTCAAATCATGTCCCAAAAATACTTCAACATCTTATACCTTTGAATGTTTTCGAACACAAAACGCATTAACTGAACTACAGGCGACCAAAAAACATCCCAGATGGTGAATCCGTCAACCACCCACATACAAACCATGTTTCATGCAAGGCAGCAAACGTCTTACCCCCACCGCCCCATACAAAAACTAGAAGGAAGCATTCTGCAGAGACTGAAAGTATCGTTACGAAGCAACTCCAACGTTGGCTGAGGCATGACCGTCTTGAGCTGCACCTTGGTGGCT
The DNA here is from genome assembly GCA_024362995.1 of Heteromeles arbutifolia. Taxonomy (NCBI): domain Eukaryota; kingdom Viridiplantae; phylum Streptophyta; class Magnoliopsida; order Rosales; family Rosaceae; genus Heteromeles; species Heteromeles arbutifolia. Next base: position 32,850,230 of record JANCRC010000006.1, read on the forward strand.
GTAAGATGCCGCACCACCCCTACCGCCCCTACCCCTATTGTTATAGTGGGGTCTTGGATAATAATTTCCAGGCTGGTCGTAATACTGGTTGCGACCATTCTGGAAGGAACCACCACCTCTGCCATTGCCTCGGCCTCCACGGCCATTAGTGTAACCTCTGCGGCCACCTCCCCCACGACCGCCTCTTTGGTTTTGATATGGTCTGCGAGAAGCATGCTGTTGCTCGAATTCTACATCTCTCTGGTTGTAGTCTGCTTCTGTTTCTAGCTGAACTTCTTCTTGTTGAGCTGAAACAGCCTCCAACAGATTTTCGGTCACCACTTGATCCTGCAAAAGCCATAACCTCCCACATAAATTAGATGCAAATTCCAAAAAGAATTGACGGTGATATGATAACACAAGAAGAATCTGTCGAACGCTAAGCTAAGAGCACCTTCTGAAGTTCCTCTGTATGACTCGATTGGCTACCACCAGTCTCATGTCCTTGAAAATTTGCAGTGTCTTCAACCTACAGAGCGTAAAAAGAAAATTCAACACATATCACTTGACCGAAATTTATTACTCAGTTAACAACAACAGGAACAAAATCAATTAATCACATTACACTAACCATAATTGATTAAACAACTTTCATTAAGTTTGAAGACTACATGCTAAAAATTTATTGTTCACAACAACTTCAAACAAATAAGGTGTAAAGCATGCACAAAGATAACTGAAGTTGAGAAAGGTGTTGACTGGAAGATGAGACGGAGTGTGACTGTCAACAGCACAGCAGGATGGATGCTAGAAGATGAGAAGGGATAACGATGCCAAATTGTCAAAAGGGAACAAGTAAAAATTGCATGTTCACTTATTTTTCATCCACACTCGGCTAAACCAAAAAATGAAAAGTAAGCCATGAAAGTACCAACCTAATCGAAACCTTGAAAAGAAATATAGCTTTAGTATATCAAAGAGATATAATAAGAGAAAGTTAGCCATGCATTAGACAGTCTGGAATCCAAGATATAGATCGATTACAATGCACTTGTTCATATTGTCCCGCATCTGCAACATAGGGTGAGACTAAAGCAGATGTTTCATTCCCCTGCCCATACATGAAGGTTTAATCTTTTAATACCCTTTAATTTTTCTTTATATTCTTTATTTTTTAATTAATACGACCACCACCACCCTTCTACCTCTGACCTTAAGAAGAAAAGAGAGTACTTTACCCTAATCCAAAATTTAATTAATGCAGGATTGAAATTCCAGATGGCAGTAATGTCTGCCTCCAAAAGTGGGAAGCATAAATTACTTCTACACAGCGCATAAAATTTACTATTGATTTGTCCCCTAGACTGAACTTATTCTGATTCTGAATTATTCGTCACGCTGTTCCCAAGGACCAGAAAAAGTGGACGAGTTCAAATACCTTCTCCTCAAAGTCCGAAGTTGCATTCAAATAAAAACAAGGGACCATGGGTTTAGGAAATATGCAGTATGGGGACCAAGAAATAGATTAATATAATCCTCTAAGAGCACTCAATTCAGACAAGGTCGGAGGGAAACAAAAAAGTACCCAACCTAACAGGGTAAAAGTTTTGAAGCATAGATTCATCATATCAAGTGTCCTTATAAAGAACAAAACAAAAAACGGACTTTTATTATGCATAGTTCATCTGTGAAGGAGATACCAATGTTTCATTGGACCTAAAAACACTCATATTAATCTCAAACCAATACACCCGTGCATGTTGGAATGCTCTAATCATTATTAGGCAAAGTGTTCAGAACAATTGTGATTCGTGTTGTCCCACATACAAGAAGTACACAAAATTTTAATGAAAATTTTCACCGATCAATATTGGGGAGGCAAGGGCGCACAAATCCAAACAGTGTTGTACTTTTATGCGCAAACGGAAGTGAATTCTAACAAAGTACCAATATCAACGTCGTAGGTGAAAGCTAAAACAAACAATCTCAAACTAACACAAGAGATTTATGTGGTTCGGCGTAAAGCCTACGTCCACGAGTGAAGCACGGCGAGGAATTTCACTAAACAAACGGAGATTACAAAAAGAATGTTTAAACTCTCACAACCCAAATCCCACATATTACAAACCCTAAACCAAACGAGTAGAGAACTCAAACAAACGGAGAAGATTCTCTCAAATTGCTCTCTAACTCACAAATTGACTCTCACCAAATTGTCACACGAATGAGCCACACAAAATACACTAACCCTAAGGTCCTATTTATAGTGCATACAACTTAGGTTACAATAAGAATCCTAATAGGAAGTAAATACAAATCCTAATCAAATAGGTAATTAACAAAATCTCTCCACCAAGGAAACCAACTAAGAAGTCAAAATCCAAACCCAAATAGGACACCAAAACCAAATAGGTAACACAAACCTAATTTTTTGCATCATCGTAATTTTGAGCCGTCAAACCCAACAAACAGAAATGCACACAAGCAAGAATAATTTTTTTTTATTTCCAATAGATAAAACATAATCTTCTTCGAGACCTAATTGTGCTTGCCTTTCAAACAATCATAGTTTCATTCAGCACCAAATACAAATCTCTTCTATTCTATTTTATGCTGGTAAGTTTAAAATAAATGAATCATTCAGTATTTCATAGTTTCCCTCGCATCTGGAAGGGAATGCAGTAGCCAACAACTCATTCCTTCCTAAGACTGTTAATGCCAACTTCCAGCTTCCACTCAATTTAAACCCTCCATAACTTTTTGAAAGCTACTACCATGCCTGAGAGTAATAAAGTCAAATCAGATCACTACATCTTACACTTTAAGGTTGGCATCACCCACGAGAAACATTAGCACGAATAAGAACACACTATTCCTATGCACAAATTATAAACAGAGATGTGGAATTAGTCTTTATTTTTGTTCTATAATAAATACCAAGAGGCAGAGCAGCTCATAGAAAATAAGAATAACTCATACGAAATACCACAATAGTACAAATCATATGCATCGCAATCAAAACACCAAAACATCATAATGAAATAAGCACCTACATTGTTATTAGAACAACTCAAAGCAAATCACAAATGACGAAAATTTACAACTAAATCAATGATACCTTCTGCTGGAAATCCAGCTGAACAGGCACCTGAACAGGCGAGATGGACCCCTGTACCGGCACCTGAAATGGAGCATAGTTCCCTGCAGCTGCAACTTCCTTCATTTGCGGTGTTATGGTAAAGTAGTCCGATGCCATAATCTTACTGAGCCTCTCTCTTAACCCCGCATCTACACACAAATTAAACCATTGATGTCATCAAAGCAGCCACATATAAAACATAATTTCAATCATTTACAGAAACCAACTAAATATTTCACAAAAAAGATAGAAACTTTACATGTCACACTGGAATTCGGCTCAATGGGTTGCTCCGAATTAGCAAGCCAAAGCTTGGCGTGTTCGAGGCATTGCTGCAATGCATTCTTATGCGACAAGCTCGAATCGCCGGGCCGCGAGATCAACAACTCACCGAGCGACGAAATCAAATCCAAGTCCCTCGGGGCGAGCATCTCAGTGTCGTCGTCAGTGATGGTATCGTAAGTCAAGCAGCATTCTCTCTCGTGGGTCCTGGTTAGAATAATCCGGGTGAAGTCACTTTGCGACTTCACGTCGAACAAGGACCCAAAGTAGAGCAGATTCAGAAGCTCCTCGACGGCGGCAGCTTGGCGGTCGTCTGATTCACTGGGCTGGACGACATTGGGCTTGTCGTCGTGTTGGGGCTTCTCATCGGAGATAGGCTGGGTTGAGGCCGATACCTGATGGCGCTGCACGGCAAGGCTTTGCTCTTCGGCGACGGCGTCAGCGAGGGGCTGGAGAAGCTTCTCGAGTTCTTCGATTAGGGCAACGACCCCGGGCTTGGATTGGAGGACGCCCTCCTGCTCCTTGTTGAGGGCCTTGCCTTGGGCAAGAGACTCCTCCATCTGGATGATGCGGTTCTGCTTTTTGCGGAGGGCTCGGAGGCGCTTGTTGATGAGGCTGAGGACTGGTCCGTCGGCGAGGTCCGAAGCCGCGGTGGCCGCCATTTCGGCTTCTGGGGAAATTCTAGGGCTTTGTGATTCGGGTGATCGGAGAAGCACCACCAGGCGGCGGCGGTGTGGTGGTGAGGGTTTTGCAGACAACGAAGCGGCGGGAGGGAGTTTGGGAAGAGAGAGAGAGAGAGAGAGAGGCAGTGTGAGATGGTTGCCAGACACTAATTAGCAGGTCAAATGTTTGGGGCACGACACAAACACAATGGTTTTTTATGGAACACAAACACAATTTTTCTGTGTTTTTATTCAACTCCGCTTCAAATTTCAATGCTACTTAACCTTTTAAATTCGGTTTTCATAATTATTAAAATTTTAATTTCAATAATAGTAGTTCATTATTCATTATTTGTATCATTCAATTTAAGTATAATTAAAAAAAATTAATTTTGTTGAATATTTTCTTGTTGACTTATTTACAATAACGTTGACTTACTACTTTTCTCTCTCAGCTCCAAAAAGTAAAACCCTAAATTTCTCAATTAACACCTTAAAACTCAAATTGATCTCATATTATCACATGTCGTTAAAGTATATTAATAATTCTGTTAAAGGCTAATGTGACGTAAAGTGAGACCCACTTCTTGCTGTGAGGTTAGCAAAAATATTAACAAAAATTTGCCAAGAGCTTCTCCCTCTTTCTTTCTTTCTTTGGCTTATTTGCACAAATCGGTACACCTAAGGTGGATGTACATTGAGATCAAAAAGATCCCAAGACCATTTGAAGACTAGAAAATACGCATGTGGACGTCTTTTGAAGACTCTCCATTAGTATGTCTTTGTCCACTAGCACTAAGTATAATGTAATATTTGTTGGGCATATCTCGGCAACACTCGACATGTTGCATCGACAACACTCGACAAATACTCTTGATAAGACTCATTAAATTGCGTCAACAACACTTGACACATCTTTTTTTATGCTCTTCATCACTTGAATTACAACTTTTCGTTTTTTTTTTCTTTTAGTAGGTACACATTGCAAATTTGACTAGAATTCCCTCCGGTTGGTAAAAGACTAACTTTTTTAATACGTTCTGAGGCCTAAGGTGAATTTGAACCACATTGTTGCTAACCCATTGTGAGACTTAGCTCATTCCCCGCTCTCTTGGTGTAGATAATATCATTTGATAAAAAAAAAAACATTAAATTTGTGACTCTCAAGTCTTAAATGTTTTAGATCATCTTCAACCCGCGACTATTGACTCTTCCAATACACACAGCCAAATGTAATACTTTTGAAATTTAGGTTCAGTATGTGCACATAACTGATGGAGAAAACAATATAAATCAAACTCAAACATGGATATGCATGGGAGACGGTTGAAGTTCATATGTTGTTTTGCCATGTTTCTTCCTTCAAAGCTGTACGGAACTGCTTCTGTGGTTTCTATCAATTCTATTACATAAAAATTAGTACCGCCCAATTTCGATTCAAAAGCAGCAGAACAAGGGCCTGGGGAAGTATAGACGTCAGCGCTAACTAAGCACCGTCGTCCCATTGGAATCAGACTGCCAGGAAGAAGCAACACTTTGGTACATTTGCTTCATGGATCTACTTCTTCCGGAAACCTGGCTTTCCCTGAAAAGATATACTGTATTTCCTCCTTCCAAGTCTGCAAAAAGCCGATCATTCAGCATGAAAAAAGTGGAAGGGGGAGGGACGGATTACTAGTTTAACCATAAACAGTTACCTCGTGTCGAAAGGCAATCCTCAAATGGGGCACGTTTGACTTCTGCATATCGTTTCCTTCAGGCCCTCTCAGCAAGTACTTGATACCAAGCCAATGTGCCTGTACGAGGACAAAAAAGGAATTAACAATGGTGAAAGGCCTTTAGGGTATAATTGGATGGTACAAGTTTATCGGAAACGCAGAATTTTCCGTTGGTATATTTCCTCACCTTTGCTACATGTGAAAATCCAGATTGATAGACAGAATTTCCATCTCGGTGATCTCGCAGAAGTCGCAAGCACTGAGCTTCCATACCTGCATCTTACTGATTTGATAAGATGCACATTACACGATCACGACTATGACGACTGGCAAATATCATAAATGAACAAACCTGTGCTGCAATGCCATATTCTTCCACAAGTGGTTCTTTTGTCAAATGAATTTGAGAGGATCATCGCTTGAGAGTGAGACATTTAGACCACGTTGGAAGAACATAGGAAAGGGGTTGCAATGGTAATCCAAGAAAAGGGAATTGTTGCTCAAAGGTGACATTGCTAATCCAACCTACATTTAGAGGAGGTTACTAATTGTAATGATATCACATATTAATGCAGAAGCAAAGGTCAATAACAAACAGGAAAATGAAACTCCATCAACAAATATCGTACCAAATGGACAAATTCCAGCGAATGAGATCACAATGATCGCTAAACAGTAATACCTGAGTTTAGGCTGCAGACAATAACCTCTCCACAGTGAGGCCGAAATTTGATTGTTTGCATTCCTTTTTATTCACGCAGCTGAAACAAAGGAAAACAAGAGAGTGAAACCAATTTCAATATCAACCAACTTAATTGATCATGGTTTTTATTTACAGGGATAGGAAGTTGCTAACCTTATTAGGAGTGTACAAGTTTGCATGGCAGTAATACGCATAATAAGAGAAAGCGGGATGAATTCATTAGTCCATTCAGATGGTGTTGGCATATGTTTAGTTGGACGCCGTTCTGGTTTACTTTCATCATTTACAACGTCAAAACCCACCACCTGTTTTCAAACAATAGTCACGTTAACACATCTGATATGTAATTGGAACAAATGTAGTTGAAGATGAGAGTTTGGATCGACTGCAGCTTCAAAGAGTGGGATGAACGCATTGTCTAAAATATTCTGGAAAGAGGTGACAATTCCCATATTTTTGTAGATATTGTACAACCGTGGTAGCGGCAAATTTAACTATTACTAAACCTCGTGAGGTAATGTAAGATGGGTGCATATTGATAAGCCAAATTCCAACCACACACAGGCGCATGACAAGGAGGATATACCTTTGGGCCTATGCAACAACACACATTGTGAGCTAGACTTACCAAAGCCCATACGGGTTTTATCTAATTAAAGCCCAAAGGCTTCAGTCCAAACAAATATTAATTAAATTTTATTAATCTAGTGTGTTCACTTAAACAATTTAATTGATTCTTTTAACAAATTAAGTCCTTTTGTTCAAATAATAATGGATGATAAATTATTTTTTAAAAGGACTTAACTTGTTCAAATCAAGTCCCTTTGTTCAAATTTAAGGCCATCTCCAACCGAAAAGGGGCCAAAGGGCCATGTTTAGCTCAATAGCCTTTCAAGAAATTATTTTTTAATGAACAGTGTCAAACCATAATTTATACCATCTCCAACCGAGGGGGCCAAAAAGTCATAAGCCAAAACATAGTCCTTTGACATATTTTGAGTGTCACTTGTCGCTAAGGTTTTCAGACATAATTGAATTAAACTACCATATTGAAATAAAATGAGGCAAGATAGTATGGAATTGTGAGATCCCACATCGCTCAGGAGAGTGGATCCTGTGAGCCTTATATGTATATTTCCATCTCTACCTAGTGCGAGGCCTTTTGGGAGCTCATTGGCTTCGGGTTCCATCGGAACTCCGAAGTTAAGCGAGTAGAGCGCGAGGCCTTTTGGGAGCTCATTGGCTTCGGGTTCCATCGGAACTCCCATGATGGGTGATCCACTGGGAAGTTCTCGTGTGAGTTTCCAGAAACAAAACCATGAGGGCATGGTCGGGGCCCAAAGCGGACAATATCGTGCTACGATGGAGGCGTGCTCGAGATGTGACAATTTGGTATCAGAGCCTAACCCTGGTCGCGTGTGTGCCGACGAGGACGTGACGTCGGGCCCCTAAGGGGGGTGGATTGTGAGATCCCACATCACCCAGGAGAGTGGATCATGTGAGCCTTATATGTATATTCACATCTCTACCTAGTGCGAGGCATTTTGGGAGCTCACTGGCTTCAGGTTCCATTAGAACTCCAAAGTTAAGCGAGTAGCACGTGAGAGCACTCCCATGATGGGTGACCCACTGGGAAGTTCTCGTGTGAGTTCCCATAAACAGAAACAAAACTGTGAGAGCGTGGTCGGGACCCAAAGCGGACAATATCGTGCTACGGTGGAGGCGTGCCCGGGTTGTGGTCGCGGCCCGGGCCGGGATGTGACAGGAATGGTGAAAAGGATGTGAGAAATGGTGTAGGAATTGATTAGGTATTTATAGGAAAAAAATAATTAAATTTTTTTTTTTTTTGAATTTCGTCTAAAAAGCTTTGTAATTTATCATAAGATTAAATTATGTTAATGCCAAATGCACCTGACATATGGCGCTAGAACGAACAGCTTCATAAAATTAAGTTTTGTTATTTTATCGAAAAATAGAATGGAGCAGCTTTTGGAATTTCAGGCTGGAAAATGGAATGGAATCTATAAATGGCGCTGGCTGGGATGATGCATTGGGCTCGCTGGCTAGCTCATTTCGGCCAGCTCGCTGGCCGGGTCTCTAATTTTTGGCCGGGTGGGGCCAAAAGTTGCTTTGGTCTAGCCCTTGATTGGAGACTGTTTTCGTGTCAAAACAGTCTATATTTTGGCCTATGGTCAAATCGGTTGGAGATGGCCTAAGTGCAGGTAGTGCACCTGCATAGAGGCCCGATTTTGAAGGGTTCCAAATTATTGCTTATTGCTAGCGGCATAAATGCTTGCTATGATATAATTAAGAATATCGGTTTAATTATAGAATTGATGTTGGTATAGTTTAAAGAAGTAATTTTTTTTTTGAACAATCGATATTAACTACACTAAGGGGAGGGGGTGGGCTTACCCTCACAATGAGCTAATAAATTGGTTTAAAATTCGCCTTTGGCGAGAGTTGAACCTAAGACCTCTCACTAATCAGTGAAGAGGAATACCACTAGACCGTAGTACTAGTGGCAGTTTAAAGAAGTAATTAGAATCATTGTGTATTAGCTGTTGGAGTTGTAGAAAAATCCGACGACGCTTGAATAAAGGGGGATTAGTGAATGTATTATTTTAAAAATGTATCCACGTTGACGTGTGGAAGTTTAATGCAATTGAGTCTCTTTTATTGTGAATGACTTCATTATTAGTTGTATATATCATGGAATTTTATATAAAACCCCGCAATTAAGTTAGAGACAAGATCAATATTCACCAAATCATTGTCTTTGAAACTTTGACACTTAGTTACACTGCAAACAAAATGTATTATTTGTTCTTAAAACAAAAATGAATCGACCACCATTTGGCCCAATCACCCAATCTGTTTGGAATCCTAGAATCAATGACAATGAGCTCGCTCGACCCACCTCGTAGTTTCAACGGTTGATGTTGGCATTCTTCTTCGGAGGAGGATGATCTCCTTCTTTTTTCCCATACACTTCTATTCTCCTTCTGTTTGTGTGGTCACGGTTAAGCCATGTCAATATTTTATATTAATTTTTTTATAGAAATAATAAGACAAAAAGACGTGGCTTAACCGTGACCACACAAACAGAAAGATAATAGAGGTGTATGGGAAAAATGAGGAGCGAATCCTCCTCCTTCTTGGTTATGGCGACCGATTCCGGCAGCTCACCTTCCTGTCTTTCCACGCAACACCTTCTCATCTCCCTCGTGGGTTGTTGGTTTAAGGAGAGGCGAGTGGGTTGCACAAGTTATGGGCAGTTGTCTGCACCTAACATTAGACACGACTCCCAATTTATTCATTCAAAACCTAGCCAAACCGGTCCGAAATACAAAAGTTCGATCCAATCCAGACCACCAACTGAGGCTTCAGAGTCCCATATATAGTACAATTCATTTTAGGGTTCGTTTTAATGGCTCAACTGAATTGGGCTAAAGATAACCAACGCCTTGTTTAGTGTTGGAATGTGTCATGTCCCATCGGCATTGAAGTACGAGGGACATTTGGACGTGGTTATGTCAAGACTCTAGTCCATCATCTGAGATTAGTATATAATCATTGTTGGTGAAGCAGGCCATTTTTATTTTGATACTCCTCCTTCTTATTCAATTAATTTTAGAGTAAATTGTAGTTATAGTCCCTTAACTTTAACTTAATTGGAGCAATGGTCCCTCAACTAAAAATCCATTACCATTGGTCCCTCAACTTATCAAAACGTGCAGCTATGGTCCCTCAACTAAAAATCCATTACCATTGGTCCCTCAACTTTAATTCAACTGGAGAAATGGTCCCTCAACTTTAACCCAATTGTAGCAATGGTCCTTCCAATGTAACTCGTTTTGACAAAATTTTTGACATAGTTGACAAAAAGAACCATAATTATACACATTGATGAGTTGAAGGACCCTAATTGTATAAATGGTCAATCCAATATAACTTATTTTGATAAAATTTTGACAAAATTTATGAAAAGGACTATAGCTACACATTTTGATAAGTTGAGGGACCAATGGTAATGGATTTTTAGTTGAGGGACCATTGCTCCAATTTGATTAAAGTTGAGGGACCATTCGTACAATTTACTCTTAATTTTATTCATGATGATCAACTTCAGATGTTTCGGTCTAAATTTATTATTGAGTAGGTTTGTTTGGGCTCGCTTTAAGCCCCGTTTTTTCAACCAAAAAAAAGAAGCAAGAATCGTTAGGACACTTGTTCAACTTTTTTTTTATTCAATGATATATTCACAGTAAGGGAGTGGGGAAATAAACAATTGGTTGCAAACTCGTGATTTTTTCTTCGAATTTAAAACTTTTCGCTTACAAAATAAATAAAAATACTACTAAACCGTAGTATTTTTATTTATTCGAGATAGTTATATCCTTAGCACCAATTGAGTTGTTCTCTTCAGTGGATCATTTTTTTCTGTATTTTGAGTCATGAACCTATTTCCTCATGGGCCTTCAACTAACTTAGGAATCAAGTGTTTCAACCAAATATAGGCCCAGAATTCTTTCAGTTCCTCTCCATAATTGCTAACTTCACCCACCTACCCACATGGAATCACAACACTGGCTCTATCACAGTTCCCAAAAACATATGTCAAAACATGTGTTCTTCGATCTTGATCTATACAGTGGTAGAGCCACAAGATGACCAGGAGAGGCTCATGTTTATTTTAAAATTTCTTCACTTTTTATGCTTTTGTTTATATTTATTAGCTTGTCTCATTTTACAAAAAAAAAAAAAAAAAGTGTTTTACCATATTGTTATTAAACTAAGAACCATGATCCTCGCCGGATCTATTCCCTAGGAATCCCTCAATCTTGTCCGTTCATCATATATCGTGCGGTCAGTTTTCGTTAGGTACTATTTATATTTGAATTTTAAATTTTAAATTTTAAATGATTTATGACCGCACAATATACGATGAACGGACACGATTGTGGGATCCCTAGGATCACTAGGGAATGGATCCGTCGAGGATCCTGGTTCTTAAACTAAAGCCTATATCAACTAGCATTTCGTGGTTAGTTCACCATTTTGCATGTATTTTTGTTTTACAGTAAAACAACACCTCTATTGAATAGAAGGAGAATTAATCTTGAAAAAATAATTCATACTTGTAGTTTTGTGCCATGATTATTTATTTTGGTTGAATTTTAATGTAGTGGTATTTGCTTTAGCAAAACTCACAAACAAGATCGGTGCTTATGATCTCAATGCCATTTTTTGTGACTCAATTAATTTTTTTTAATTAAAATATTACATTCTAATACAAAAGAAGAACCTTTTTTCTCCTATTAATTATATTATATTTTGTCTGATTTCTTCATACGACCTTGAGGCCCCTCCTAATCTCGATTTCTAGTTCTGTTCAATGTTTAAATAATCACGAAATTGTCGATATTTCTGTCAAAATATCCGAAAAACAAGGATCAGTATGGAAAAGGGGGTGAAATGCAAACTTCACCTTATATCGGAGAGATCTTGGAATATCAATGAATATCGACGATATTTACTAATTACCTATAGAAATTTTTCCGAAACCCATTGCAGATTTCGAACTTTTGAATGTTTTCTTTAGAAATGTTTCTTTAATTTTGAGTAAATTTGATTGAGTTGACAAACCTACCACATTACAAATTTTCATAGTTTACATCGAATGCAATCAATATAGATATCGATATTAATATATATATATATATATCGATATGTAAATCTCGATATTTCCACTTATATCGATACTTTAAACATTGAATCCACTAATGGACCTATATGTATATAAAATTCAGGGAATGGAAGGCTCTTTTGCGTACACGCATGCATGATACTGCACGGAGGTAGAAACGTGAAAGATGGATCCATATGCAACCAGGAACACGTTTGATTTTGTGATTTTGAAAGGTATTTCCACTGAGTTAATTTTAGGCTTATCAAGTATATCTTTTTGACAGTTACAATCACTTGCTAACATTACGTACGAGCTCCAACTCATACAAGTAGTAGCTAACGACACATTGTTCATATGTGGGAGAGAGGATTTTCAGATTGACTAATAGTTCATGAACTGTTGATGGTCCAAGATTCCAAGGGTGTGTTTGTTTGCACTCATCAGCATTCACTAGATTGGATTGGACTAAGTGGCAGTCCCATGTTTGATACAAACCGGGACAAGCTTTAATGAGACTCGTCCCGACTAAAGGGGACTAAGCACTTCGCTAAAGGGTCTTAGCGAGACCTCCTGAAATCGGCCGGACTGCTAAGCCAACTCCTCCCTGCTTCGTCCCTCCTCGCTTCACCCCTCCCATCTACTTGTTCCTCACAAGATTCGGAACCCAGATCCCATATACAAACTATGCCCTGCTTTGCCCCTCTGATCTACCACTTCCAAACTCAAATCCCACAAAATTCAAAACAAAAAAGGCAAAAAATTATGCAATATTTCTATTTTCAAAACCAAATCCAAATACAAAATTCTAAACCAAAAAAAAAAAAAAAAAATTACAAAAATTGTTGTGCATTTGAAACGCACAACAGTCGCTCTAATCACACTGCACCTAGTCCAGACTCCTTGGTCGCAGACATTCTCCATTGACGCCAGAGAAGCAGACCCATTAATACCCAGGTGACCCAGACTCAGATTTCGGTTCTGATTCACTAATTGGGTCCCAGAAAAATTAGGAAGAAAAGAAAGACATGAACGGAGAGAAATAGGAAGAAAAAGATGGGGATGAAGAGGGAGAGGGACGAAGAGAAATAGGGAGAAGGGCGAAGAAATATTAGGAAGAAACAGAGAGAGAGGGACAGAGCAAAAATAGGAAGAAAAAGGGGATAAGCGGAAAAGAATTGGGAATGGAAATGGGAGGTTTCTAGAACGAAAAAAAAATAGACAATAGTAGTAATAAAATATTACTAAATATGTATTAAATAATATAAAATATTAATAAATATGAGTAAATAATATAATATTATAATTTGTTATTATCCAGTTTTTTAGTCTGACAGTGCACCAAACGCTTCACTAAGATAGTCCAGCTTAGTCTAATCTAAGTCAGTCCAGCTTAGTTCCTAAAGCTAATCTAGTCTGAGATAGTCCGATACAACAAACACACCCCAAGTGTCCCAAGTAGTGGGCTAAGTTTGTGACCGATCAACGTACTAGAAAGTATACAGTTTTTGACCTTTCTGCAATACCTTGTTCATTTTGTCTAGGGGACCCAACTTCTCTGCCCTCCCACTTCTCATACACTCTCATCCCCTCCTATTTTGTGCGGTCACGGTTAAGCCACGTCAACATTTTATATTAATTTTTTTATAGAGATAATAAGACAAAAAATAATAGTAATATAAAATATTAACGTGGTTTAACCGTGATTGCACAAATAGGAGGGGATGAGAATGTATGGGAAGTGGGAGGGCAGAGAAGCCAGGTCCTTGTCTAGGTAGCCGAATTGCAGATATGGTGGGATATGGTGGGGATGGTAGTGATGATGGTGGAGTGGAGCTGTGGAGGTGGTGGAGACTAGGCAGGATCCCAGTCATGCATGCATATGACTGGTTTTGGACCAAAAGTGAACGAAGAATTGCACAATATTTGATTGGTAATATTTTAGTTGATTCGAAACATCTACAATATTGTTATAGGTAATTGAATAGGCGAGTACGTCGGAGATTCTGCTGGTGTGCATGAGTATTCTAGGAGATGAGGATCGAACTTTTGGCAAGGATTTGCATGAACATTCTAGGAGATAAGGATCAAATTGGTAGGGGTAATATATATATAGGGGATGCTAGAGAAAATCTATTTAAATCATATTTTATAAATTATTAATTATATGACGTTGTTTATTTGGTGACACATTACAAAATTTACAAATATGGTCTAAAAGTTGATCTACCTAACATTATATATATACACACACATTATAAGGTGAAGTTAAAAAATCATATTTTTAAAGGCTCCGATAGTGGTTGAATTTCATTTTTCAATTATCCCATGTTTCACATTCCACCCGTCTTTTTCCGTGTCTATCACTTCTTTCCCTTCTATCACTTCTTTCCCTATCTATTTGCATAGATATACAACTAATTAACAAAATAAAAATAAACAAACGATAATAGCTCCAATAATTCTGCTTTCTCCAACAGTCCGGCGAAGACGACGCTACAACCATAAATTTATACAGAACAAGAGAAGGTTCCAGATTCGCAAAGCAATTTAACAGTTCTTTTTTTGGCAAGCAGCAATTTGACAGTTTGGAACACACGTGTGGCTCATAATATCTCGTCTCGTCGACCTTACAAATTGCGTAGCGCACTGACCGGTCACTATCACATTAATCCGACTTTGAAAGCTTTTATATTCGAACATAGAGGAAACCAACAGCAAGAAGCCTCCAAACAAATATCTCAGTAGCGGTCTTGTCCACTTTCCCACTCCACAAGCCATTGCCACTTATACACAAGTAGTGAAGGAATTATAAGACTCTGCGCATGCATGTTGCACTTGCAACAATGCAAAACGTGCAGTGTCTACACTTCATATTTGTGCTGGTTGACGAAAGCCGCTAACATTTCATGTTTGTGCTGGTACGTCAGTTCCCATTTATGCTAGCTATACAACAGATAAGTTTGTCACGATGTGGTTCACTGGATCTGTTGGATTCTTCACTTATCCTGGCATGCTTAATTTTGTTGGTACTATGTATGTAAGTATATGTAGTATGTTTTGCCGTATATATGGTTTTCAATATGTTCATAAATGAAATGATTTTTGGAAAAAAAAATTGTTTTTGTTCGCTCACTGTTTGGACCCAAAATATTGATTTGGGCCAAATTTGGAGTTTCATCCAGCCTAGCGATCTTTCTAGAATTCTCGTCAGATTTTGGGTCGTGGACCGCCAAGCCAGGTTGGCCGAGTCATACTAGGAAATGGAGTCTTTTAGATAAAGATGAGGGAATTGAATCCTGATGCAACTAGGATGCTCGGTAAGATGAGGGCGCTGAAACTTGGGAATGAATGCGGCTGGGTAAGGAGTTGAATTCAAAGTTCTAATTGGTTTAGGATTGGCCGAGTTCTAGTTGGATTAGCTTTAAGAAATCTTATTCCGAGAAGGATTCTAATTCGACTATGAGGAGGTCTGCCCCTATAAATACAAGACTCAGTGCATCATTCAAAGCCCCTCAAACTCAACACACAAATTTGCCCTGCACAAACCCTCGCTCTATGCGAAACCTCTCAACAACCTTCATATTTTATTTTCTTTTTTCGCCGACACATCTTTAGTTTGGATAAACAGCACTGTGAAGGCAACCGGTGATACCTTTAGTTTGGATAAACAGCACTATTGCCGTATAATCAGCCGACCGTGGAGCACCTTCAGTTTGGATAAACAGCACTGCAAAGAGGCCAACTGGTTATCTATCCAAGTCTCGGTCGAGAAGGATTTCCGAATCCTTATTGGCAGAGGTCATCTTATCAGCCTTCTCGGCGAAGTGAGGTGTTACGAATTACTGAGCTCGGCACATTGAACGTCGAGTTGTTTTATGATTGGATACTCACAAGTTGGCTTTAGAGTTCGGCATTCTGACGGTCGAACCACATTCACCATCAAGACGTACATCCGCTTTGAGTATTTGTGCCCTTACACTTTAATGTCAATTCGGCGTGAGTTTACTCTGACGAATACCATTACTGTGACCGAATCTGACGACAACGATTTGTGAACTTCGTATAATTAGTAGCCTTGTCTTCAGGCCTTAGAATCCAAGGGCCTAGTCGAGTTCCTTCCTCGGCCGCAATCGCAAGACACAGAAGTCAGCTGTGCGCTCAAGGTAACATCAACACATTTTACTCATCGGCTGAGCTCGATCGACGAGTTGGCATGCCCCACACACAACCGAAGGACATAGTTAGCTCATTAGTTACTCGGCCTGCGCGCCACGTAGGCTTGGTAGTTTTTAGGGTCAACATTTTGGCACGCCCAGTGAGACCTATCGCTAAAACTACGAAGTTCATGCCAATTGAGACACGATCGGTTAAGAAGAAAACAGTCATGGGAAATCAATGATTGATTTGTCAATTCAGAACATAGGACAAAATTTACCGCTGCCACAAAACCCCCTTGTTACTGCAACACCGGAGTCCACGAGCACAACACGTCGAGAAAACGAAGCTGGTTTCGGCGGTCAGCCTCGCAATGCAGAAATCCCTAACAAAACCGCATACATTTTCAATGAGGTAGTAGTGGAGGATTGTGATGAAGATGGTGGTGAAGGTGCTGATCCACCAACAAGGTCGTTTCTCTGGAGACGACTGGACCAATAATCTCGGCAAGTTGAACAGACATTCAGCTGAGCAATAGACAGTCTACGCGAAGTAATATGCAGTACCAATGAGACACACACCAGATTGCTTGAAATGCTAGTTCATAAAATCTGTGAAGAAAGGCCCTCCGATCACTTTCGGCAATTGCCGCCAAGGAATAATCCTTTAGTACAGGCTGAGTTAGTGCTTGCTCGGTTCAAGCCAAATGACTTGGAGAAGAGAGGAGGATCGAGCAGTAGATCAGACGGATTCGACTAGCAACCGGAAACGAAATCCGTTGATATGATCGAGGTTCAAAGGATGATTGATTCGGCCTTGAAAAAAGGGTCGAAATTCTCGAAATTCATCCACCCATACCCGGTTTACGTGGAGAAATTTGAATATCCTAAAGGCTTTAAAATCCCAGATTTCAGTTTGTTTGCTGGAGAATCATCTTTATCCTCATTAGAACATGTGGCTCAGTTCACTGCGCAATGTGGAGATGTTAATGGCGATTTCTATAAACTGCGACTATTTAACTTCTCATTGACAGGCTCGGCATTCGCTTGGTACATCAACCTCTCACCGAACTCCATCCAGAGTTGGGAGGAGTTGGCCGAAAAATTTCATGAGCAATTCTATCGGCCGGGGATGGAAATCTCAGTTTCATCACTAGCCAGGATGGCTCAAGCATCAGATGAGTCACCATTGGATTCTCTTACTAGGTTTAAGTCGGCTAGAAATTGGTGCCGAGTACCCCTTCCTGAAGTCGAATTTGTTAGACTCGCTTTGAATGGGTTGGGCGTGGAGTACAAAAAGAAATTCCTGGGGGCAAACTTCGGAGACATGTACGAACTAGCTCAACATGTTGAGCAATATGACTACCTACTCCGAGAAGAAAAAGTCTTGAAGTCTCCATCCCGAGGAACCATTTACAAGAACCCCACGGTTAGCTATGCCTCGGCTGAACCTGAAGAATATGCCAGTATTGATGCGGTCGAGATAGTAATCGATAAACCGTATATTTGTAAGGCATTGACTTACGCTAATCCCAAAGATGTCAAAACTCGCTCGGCCACCAAATAATCTATCACCAAAACATCAAAACTTTATACTTTTGACATTACTAAGGTCGACGCCATCTTCGACCAACTACTACTTGCCAAGATCATCAAACTTCGGCCTAGGCATAATATTCCTAAAGCCGAAGAATTGAAAGGAAGAACATATTGCAAGTACCATAACTCGAATAAACATACGACAAACAACTGTGTCGTATTTCGAGATGCCGTCCAAATTTGGATTGATAACGGCAAACTCAAGTTCCCAGAAAAGAAAATGAGCATTGAAACCGACCCGTTTCCTACAGCGACGGTTAATATGGTAGATGCCCGTCTACCTAGGGACAAAGGGAAAGGGAAGGCCGAGTTCGTTCCAGTACAACACATCCCAAAGCAGAATTCTTGATCACGGCTCAAGATCGATTTATTTTCAAACGAGCCACCTAAAGTTCTTTCAGGACCAGCTATCATCGAGTCTATGACAGACTCCAGCACCGAGGAAGCAGATAGATCGGCGATTCTATGCAGTCGGTGTAAGACAAACGTCACCACCGAGCTAAACGAAAAACTGCTTCAGGCTACGATAAAACAACCATCTTCCATGGCCACAACACATCAGAAGACACTCAATGCAGACCAGGGCCACAAAGTTTTCGACAAACTCGGCCCTAAAACGCGACCGACCGATCGAACTGTCCCCCAGTCAGACGACGCTTCGACTTTGATGCACCATTTTATAACGAGGATTATTATGCACGAAGTTCTAGCAGCTTGAACTTTTCTGCAAAGCAGAAAACCTTCAAACTTTCTGAACCGCGCGATCAACGTTGGTACACCTATCATTCCCCTAAAGGTGTGTACACTGCACTATCTAAATCTCAGAAGCGTCGACGCCAGCGGATAGACTGCATAGCCCGCCGACAAGCCGGGCAGGCTACCTCGGTTACTAAATGGCAGCCGAAAGAAGTGACCGACAATGAGGACGATCGGCAAACCCCTGTCATCATGACCGAATTAATTCAGGGAAAGAAGGCGACCGAATGCGACTTCGAAACTACAATCAAGGACTCTGAGAAATGCATCAAACTCCTTATTCGACCAGAGGAAATGAAGGCTCATTTCGAGCAATTCAAGAGAGAGGCGGAAAACAAGCTTCCCCCGTTGCCTTCACTAGAGCCACTAATTAAGATACGGTGGAATTTGCACCCTCCATTTATCGGCGAGGCTTTAGAGTACAAGCAGGAGTTTCACAAGAAATATTCCGTTAATGACTTATACGGCCTACCAAAAGAATGTCAAGAAGCTCTCGACCTGGCTCGAACTGGCCCTGATATCGAACAAATTATCCAAAAGACCACCAATCCAGCAATGAAGGCTAGGTTCCAGCACATATGTGAAGTCCGAGTTCTCAGTTTTGAGGTCGATCCGTATACCGATATAGACACTACCGAACTTCCTTTTTCTCTTGAGGACCTTCAGCATTTACGGTACCACTTCGAAGTCTTTTCGACGGTGGCCCTTTTCAGCCTAACGACCGATGAGAAAGAACACGTGGCACATTTGGACGCGTACCTCGACACAAGGAACGCTCGAATCGCCTACCAAGAGCAAGCCCGTAAAACGACATATGCACAAGATTGGCTCCCAACATCGCACGAGGCCCAAGATGACAACCAGGATGACGTCGAATCGAAAGATGTACCGCAGCAACCACTGACTACAATCGCAGATAATCCAGCCATAGATGCTCAAGAGCAAGATACCTCGATCAGTCGCTTGGAAGACGACGACCATGACCCAATGGGCCATTCAGTTCTCGAGAATATGGAGATTAGCATGGTCCACGTTCTTCCTGTCGAGTTTCAGCCAACCACATCTCAACCAAATTCCATATATGGTGATGTAGTCGCCGAAGAAGCCATATAAGTTGACTTTGTCAATGTCGATGAAGACAACCTGGAAAGCAAACAAGACAAAGTCAAAGCAGTTCTCACAAAACTATTTCCCCGTTATTATACTACTAATCTTCAGCATCTAAAACTGTTGTATGTTACGACTTATATTGAAGGGTATCCAGTCACTAAGGTGCTCGTCGATTGTGGAGCCACGGTCAACATTATGCCCGTGTTCATTATGAGAACGCTACGACGGTCTAACGATGAACTCATCCCGTCAGGGGTAACCATGAGTAGCTTTGTTGGTGATAAGTCTCAACAAAGAGAGTGCTTCCTCTGGACGTAAACGTTGCTGGTCGCAATCACATGACCGCATTCTTTATCGTTGATTCAAAAACCGAGTATAATGCATTGTTTGGCCGTGATTGGATTCATCAAACGGGCTACATTCCTTGGTCGCTATACCAAATCCTTGTCTTTTGGGACGACAAATCGATTTTGGTTCACCCGGTCGATAATCAGCCGTTTAAGGCAAACATGATTCAAGCTCGCGATTATGACGATCACGTCGGTTATATCACCTTGCAAGGATTTAATGAGGAAGGCCGGCCGACTCGGATATCAGTACAAAAGGCCATCGAGGTAGGCGACAATACTGTACACCAGGATTCGGCGAGACTTGGGTTGGCCAATCTGATTGCTGACACCGATGTCTGAAACCATACAAGACAGGCGCCGGGCCGCAGTTTCATCAACCATGGAGCGACTGCTGACCCATTGGTACACCGTTTCCAAACAACCAAATTCGGACATAAACTTGGTCGAGTTTCTTGCCGAAAGAGATAACGGTCATTTTCTGTCGTTAGATAAGGTTCCAGCTGCTCCATCTGAGCTCGAAGATAATCGACCTCAAGTCAAAGACACTTTGGAGGAAATAAATGTTGGGACGGCCAACGACCCATGGCCTTTATTTATTAGTGCTTTGTTACCCCAACATATGAAAGTTGAGCTTTGTAATTTACTTCACGAGTTTAAAAACTGGTTTTGCTTGGAACTACCATGAGATGCCAGGTTTAGATCGAACGTTTGTCGAGCATGAGTTACGAATTAAACCTGGGTGTAAACCGTTTCATTAACCACCACGAGGATTCTCAACCGAAGTTCAACTCGGCATAAAGGACGAACTCGTTCGACTTTTAAAAGCCAGTTTCATTCAGACCGCTCGATACGTCGAATGGTTGGCAAATATCGTCCCGGTATTAAAGAAGAGTGGTGCGTTACGAATCTGTATCGACTTCTGAAATCTGAACCTGGCAACCCCCAAAGATGAGTATAACATGCCGATATCAGATTTGCTAATCGATGCAGCAGCAAACCACGAAATTCTGTCATTTATGGATGGACATACCGGCTACAACCAGATTTTCATTACCTGCTCGATACGTCGAATGGTTGGCAAATATTGTCCCGGTATTAAAGAATAGTGGTGCGTTACGAATCTGTATCGACTTCTGAAATCTGAACCTGGCAACCCCCAAAGATGAGTATACCATGCCGATATTAGATTTGCTAATTGACGCAGCAGCAAACCATGAAATTCTGTCATTTATGGATGGACATGCCGGCTATAACCAGATTTTCATTACCGAGGCCGACGTTCATAAAACTGCTTTTCGTTGCCCGAGGGCACTTGGCAAATATGAATGGGTCGTCATGCCGTTCGGCCTAAAAAACGCTGAGGCCACATACCAACGAGCGATGAATACTATATTCCATGATCTAATTGGAACCATCGTCGAAGTCTACATTGATGATGTCATGATAAAATCAAAACACCGGCAGACACATTTAGATGATATTCGACAAGCTTTCTTACGTATGCGCCACCACAATCTGAAAATGAATCCTGCTAAATGTGCTTTCGGCGTCACTGCCGGTAACTTTTTAGGATTCATTGTCCATCATCGTGGTATTGAAGTCGATGAAAACAAGGCTCGCGCGATCATTAATGCTCCACCCCTTGTGATAAAAAAATAACTATAGCCGTTGCTTGGTAAGATCAACTTCCTCCGTCGATTCATCGCTAATTCGGCAGGAAAAATGAAAGCCTTTTCTACGTTTCTGAAACTCAAGGATTGCGATGTCTTCGAATGGCGTTCGGAACACCAAGAGGCGTTTACACAGATCAAAGTCTCCCTCACGACTCCACTCGTCATTGTTCCACCACGACGCGGTAAACCTCTCAAGTTATACATCTCCGCAGCCGAAGAGTCCATCGGTTGCCTCCTCGCACAAGACAATGACGCTGGCCGAGAACAAGCCATTTTTTATCTCAATCGGAATCTCAACCAACCAGAGATCAATTATCCCATCGTTGAGAAGCTTTGCCTCGCCTTATTCTTCGCCGCATCAAAACTCAGGCATTACATGTTTCCATCGGTCACTCAAGTCATCGCCCAGACCGACGTTATTCGTTACATACTCACTCGGCCAATCGTGAAAGATCAAATTAGGAAATGGACGATGGCACTATCAGAATTTAGTTTACAATACGTGCCTAGAAAACCGTCAAAGGTCAAGCCTTGGCCGATTTCTTGGCTTAACATCCTTCCCCTTACGTTTCTGGGGACAATGATGTTGAAATTGGTATGGTAGAGACACATGATAATCACTGGACGATGTACTTTGATGGCTCTAGTACTTCGGCTTCGGCTGGGGTTGGGATCGTTATTCAATCCCCTGATCACTACCGTTGATATTTCTCTCTCAAACTGGATTTCGATTGTACAAATAATCAAGCCGAATATGAAGCTCTTGTCATCTGTCTTGGTGTCCTTCACGACTTACGAGCAACCTGTGCCCTCATCCTCGACGATTCTAAATTTGTGATTAACCAGCTCAATGGTACTTTTCGTTGCATGAGTTGCACTATGGCGCCCTATCACATGGTTGCCAATTATTTGGCCGAATCTTTCGACGGCATTACATTTGCACACATCTCTCGAGTTCGAAACACCGACGCAGATGAACTGGCTCAAATAGCCTCTGGAGCACAACTCTTGGGGGGCAAGCTAGGCCGAGCAATAACTGTGTTACGACGATCATACCAGGCCTTGGTTAATCAGCAAGTTCTCCAACGCGACAACGTAATCCGTACACGAGTCATATCCCTGACTTCGTTATTAGAACGAAATAATCCCATAAACGTCTGCACGATCGAGGCGATACCAGATGATTGGAGAAAACTAATAATGCAGTACCTTGACAACCCCAATGCTAAACACGACCGCAAAACAAAGGTTCATGGAACGAACTACGTCGCATACCAAAAGGAATTGTACCGAAAGGGTGAAGACGGTCTATTACTATTGTGCCTCAACCCCCAAGAAGCTGCTCAAGCAGTCACAGAAGTTCATGAAGGAATTTGCGGGGCTCATCAGTCCGGTCGAAAGATGCGATGGTTACTTCACCGACACGGCTATTTCTAGCCGAGTATACTAAAGGATTGTATTGAGTTCGCACGAAGATGTGTACAGTGTCAAATTCACGGTCCCATACAGAGAGTCTTGGCCGAATCAATACATTTGGTCACCAAACCATAGTCGTTTAGAGGATGGGCCATGGATGTAATTGGCAAAATTACACCATTCTCCGGGTCAGCGAACCATGCGTGGATACTGGTCGCAACGGACTACTTCACCAACTGGGTTGAAGCAAAGTGATTTGTCGAGATAACGTCTAAAGAAGTTTGTAATTTTGTCGAAGAAAACATTGTAACTAGATTCGGCATACCAGAAACAATTGTAACAGATAATGGTACGATCTTCACATCCGACAGGTTTAAGAAGTAAACGGCGAATCTAAGAATTCGACTAAAGCAGTCTACGCCATATTATCCGCAGACGAATGGACAAGCCGAAGCAAGTAGTAAGGTTCTGATTGGCATTCTTGAAAAAATGGTAAAAGAGAAGCCTGATATGTGGCATCTAAAGCTAAACGAAGCATTATGGGCCTATCGAACGTCGCTTCGATCAGCCACTGGAACAACTCCATACGCATTGACCTATGGACATGATGCGGTATTGCCAGTCGAGTTGAGTATAAACTCGTTGTGAATAATTGAACAAAGTAGTTTGTTCAGTCTCGAGTACAGTCAGGCCATAAGACAAGATTTAGAAGAAACTCGGCTTGATGATTATAACTTATTGGTGGCACAAAAAAAGATCATCGAGCGAGCTTATAATCAACGAGTCAGACAGAAAACGTTCAGCGAATGAGGTTTGGTTTGGCAAACCGTGCTACCCGTAGGAATTAAGGACCCTAAGTTTGGCAAATGGTCGCCAAATTGGGAGGGACCATTCGTTGTACACAAGGTTCTCGGCCAGGGGGCATACCACCTCAAGGATCGAACTGGTTCGATTCATAAACTACCAATCAAAGGGAAGTTTTAAAAAAAATATTATCCGGTAACGTGGGAGATGCAAGAATAAAAGATGAAAATATCATTTTCATTAATAAAAACAAGCAGAGGTCGGTCGACCGATTTACAAAAATAACTCAAGGGGACGAATGAAGGAAAGCTTCAAGGGTAGCCTTCAACTCCAACCATCGTACTTCGCCTATTGAAATTTCAGCCTGACGGGTTCTTCTGTCTATCTTCAGCTGCTCGATTCGCTTCGCACCAGACGCATAATTGGTGAAACAAGTTTTGCTCGACTCGAAATTAGCAGCAAGATTGGAGGCCATGGCTGACCACTGACGTTGGAGTTCCGCAATTTACCGGTTGTGGTCGACGAGTTGTAGGTCGAAGTCGGCCAGCTGTGCTTTCTTTGCCTTTACCGCCTCGACCTTTGGCCGTAGAGCTTCTTGAGCAACTAATGTGGCTTTAATGTCATCTTCCCCTTGAAGGGCTCTCGTAAAAATATCGAAATGCTCTCGAGCTCGATCTAGGATAGAAGACAGGTGAGTGATGGTTTCGTGGCTCAGAATACCGCCCGCTGCAAGGTCGTTTAGACATTCTCCTATGGAGTCAAGACCCTTACTTTCAAGGATTTGTGAAGCCGAGAGAGACATGAGCGCCTGCAGTTTGGTAAAGGCATTTGATTCGGCTGTTGATACAAATGGTATAGTTGTAATCGCCAAAAAGCTAGCCGTTCCTGAAGTATTCAGAAGAAGGGCTTCGAGTTCAACTTCCCATGAAGGCTGCGCAGAAAAGAAACTTGTCAGCAAAAGCCAAGTTACAAAGAGGAAAAGAAGAAGGGGAATTTTAGACCTGCCGAGATGAGACTTTGGCCATGACTGCTGGCTCATTGCTCGAACCTAAAGAGCTTAATGACCGAGCCCAATGTTTAAGACTGCTTCTTAATTCACGCGGCCGATGAAGGTTATCTATGTTCGATGGCCATTGAGGTGGCCAAGAGATGTAGATAATGCCCTTCGGCGCATAGAATTTTCGGTGAAATGAGAACGTGGGCACCTGACATTGATTTTTTCCTGGTTTAGAATTCTAAGGCAGAAGGTGGATCAATGAACAGCAATGAGAGTACTTACGTAAGCCGAAACGGCTTCCTCAGGAGGGATGCCAAGGTCTTGATCTTGCGGGTGAATCGGCGTTTCCGCCGTCGCTTCAAGCTCAACGACAGGCTTTTTTTCGTGATTGGCTGAAGGATCGACCTGGTCATCCGCCTCAACTAATGCAGAAGGGTCGACCTGGTCGCCTGTCTCGACTGTTGCAGGAGGGTCAACTTGGTCGTCTGTCTCGACCACCGTAGGAGAATCGATCTGGTCGCCCATCTTGACCATAAGAGGAGGGTCGACCTGGTCATTTGCCTCGACCACAAGAGGATTGGCCTGAGGAGTTTTGGTTGATCAAGGGTGACTGGTTAACAGAATCTCGTCGCTCTCGTCATCCTACAGAATAAAAAAAAAAGGTCAGTATTTTTTCGAATATGGTAAAAGGAGAGGGTGACTACAATAGAATTATACTTTTTCCAAGACGATCGCTGATCATTTTTTATTTGTGGGGAGATTCTTTGCAACCGAAGAGGGCACTTCCTCCAAGACAGGTGCAGCAGTCGACCATGGAGCTACAAGTTCTTCGACCGGCAGGGCAGCAGATGGTTCGATCGCAACCAAGGTATTAAATATCGGTAATATCGGAAATATCGGTAGTCCGAAAATACGGAAATATCGATGGAAATATCGGGATAATATCGATATCGATAAAAATTATATGGAAACCACGGAAATTGTAAGAAAAACTTGGAAATTTTTATTGAAACTTTGCAGGATGTCTATTTAGTCAATTATCTATTAGTTTATACAAAAAATTGGAAGGAAATGCATTGCATGATGGATTTAACTGATTTAAGTTGATTATATAGCGAGCTGGCAAACATTGTGAGTGTAGAAAATATGTAGTAATTAATGAAAAAAGTTTAAATACATCATAATCATTTATATATAATGAATTAGTACAATATTTTACACTGTATACATTGCATGGTAACATACATGAGTGACTTAGTACCACATAGAGTTCTTATGATGTTCAAATCTCTATGTGTAAAGTAAGTGTATTGTGAAGAGTAGTCATCAAATGATAAATTTTCAAAATAATTTTGCATGTAATTGTTAACATGCGTTAGTAATATCTGTCATTTTCTCCTTCTTTTCTTTATTTCTTTTTCCAAAACAAAAAAAAAAAAAAAAAAAAAAAAACAGAGAATCCGAAGCAATATCTGATTCATCAAGAATCCCCATGCTTTCCCAGCTTTCTGTCATTTCCTCCATGTCTTCTCAGTCCTGGCTTTGCTTTTTCTTCCCCATGCTTTCCCAGCTGATCCCTTCTTCCCCTCCCCCACCTTTCTCTCCCGATTCCCAGATTCACTTCTGCCCCCACCATTTCTCTCCTCCGCGGCCCTTCTTCCCCACGCCTCACCTTTCTCCCGTTCCCAGATTCCCCCCACCCCACCTTCATCTCCGGATTCCCCCCCAACTTTTACGACCACGTTCTGCTTCCCCCCCACCCATAAATGCTACAGATTCAGCCGGCACTTAACGGAGCCCCTTTCTTCCCCTCCCCCGCCACTTTTGCGTGCACGTTCTGCCTTCCCCCTTCAGCCGGCACTTGGACGAAGCCCCTTTCTTCCCCCCCACCCACTTTTGCGTCCACGTTCTGCCTTCCCCCCCCCCCACACACCCATAAATGTCACATAAATTTCCAAAAATTCGTTTGTCTCTCGGTTCCCCAACCTGTCTTCCCCCGCTATTCTCTTCCCCCCACTTTTGTGTTTCAGATTCCCACCCTCTCGGCACTATTCTCGCCACGGCTCATCTTCCCCCCTCTCTTTCCTTCTTCCCTCCACCCCACCCCACCCACACTTTTTTGTTTCAAATTCCCTCTTGCCGCGGCCCTTCTCTTTCGCCGCGACGATATCGATATTTCAGTCTCCGGCGTTCTTCTCCGGTTATGATAGTTTCAAACTATCACGATAATTTCAGAAATATCGCGATATTATCGATAATACCGCGATATTTTGACGAAAACCATTTGGATAGTAATTAAAATATCGGTACCGTGAAAAACCAATAATATCGGCAAAATATCACCGATATTATCGGCATTTTGTTCCTTGATCGCAACTAGAGGAATAGGTCAAATTTTGAGTGTTTGACCAGTTGGAGTTAGCCGCTTCTTCGCCGGGGCTTGGACGACAGGAACAGGAGGATATACACTGGGAGTAGTTGCTCCTGTGGTCTGGCTGGAGATAACGTGAATCTCCCGTTCTCCCTTCTTCCCCAATTTCTTGACACGTTTTGGGGGACGGGGAGATTCACCTGCCGTCTCGACCTCTTAGCCAGGTCGTTTGCTCGGTATGGCTGGTGCAGCAGTTTTAGTCTTCCTGGAGGAGGAGGCCAATTTTTTCTTGGCCGCAACCGCTGCAATCATGTCTGCTTGTTTCGACACTCGGCCACCTAAAAGCGAAATCAAGTCAGTAAAGTCGAATAAATGTTTGAAGAATAAAGGTGGAGAAAGCCATATACCTTGGGTTGTCTCTTTGGAATGAGGGGCATGAGCTTTTTTGAGTCGGTCGCTAAAAATTTTGTTGACGACATCTTCGACCGATGTGCCGAAGAAGTTCTGGGTATACTCCTCCCACCAATCACCAAAAGTGTCAGTGCTGAACGACTCCAGAACGGTTAGTCGAAGGCAGAGTGTTTGACATCGTTCTTGAAACTCCTTCTTGGCGTCCATGCACTCTTTCTCTGAGGAGCCGGATAAGCGTCATCGGCTTAGGAGAGAGCGAGATGTGAGAAGAGGTACCGAACAACCCTAGAGGTAGCCGAGTAGACAAGTAGTAAAGTGAGGGTGGTATACCTGCCAACTTGCTCGACAAGCGTCACAGCCAAGGGAAAGGTCGCGGGTAAGCACGAACGATCCCCAGGATTGACGAAGATCAGCATCATCATTTGCACTCCATGCTGACGTGGGGAGCTTGATCGACGAGGGGTATTCTCGACGACGACAGATTAAGAACTCATCGTCGAAAAGAACGTCGAGGCCGAAGAAGTATTTGAACACTTCTTCGGCCTGGTAAGAAGATACTGGTCGAGAAGCCAATTGGAGGTCGAGCGCTTCTGTAGGTGAGAAACTGGCGATTTCTGGCCGAAGAGTAATAAAGTAGACTTGCAGCCAGAGTTGGAAAACCCAGACAAGACCGTTCTGGTGTGGGTCAATCTTGTGGAGGGTCATCTCGGCCAGGCAGCGCAGGAGGTTGACAAGAATAGCTGGGCTAAGTGCCAAGGTATGACCGCTAGCCAAGGTTTCGGCCACCGGCATGTTTTCGACCAAACATTTATTGGACTTGGTACAACAAATAAATTTTTTATACCAATAGAAGAGGAAGGCTTCGTGTTCTCCCTCCCGCAGGTTCTCTTCTCCTCGGCCGGCAAAGTGGAGATAAAGGGTGTTGTAGTTGAAGAAATTTTTGTGTAGTTTCTGAACTTTTTCATTTGAATGTGCTTGGCATTCTCTACTCAGTTCTTCGATGGCCCGTTTGTCGAAGAGTGCCTTCAAGTCATTGTTTGACGAATACCCAGAGATGGCGACGTCGACTGGGATTCCAAAAGGGGAAGTCCCTAAGATAGCGGTAATGTCGAGGATAGTGAGACCAACAAGGCCGAACGGGATGACCATAGTGTTGGTGGCCGAGCACCAGAAGCTTGAGGCCGCTATGAGAAACTCCTTGTCCATGGTAATTTCCACAGATGAAAGGCGAATAACGTCATAAATGCCAAAAGCTTTCCATTGTTCGCCGAAAATCATTTCCATTCGTGTAACCCAGACGGCCCATATTGCAGTGGTCGAGGGCCAGGAGCCTTGGGGCTTTGCTAAATCCCATTTCGACCATTCAAACCTTTGCAGCAAGGGTTTTAGGCATTGGTCCTTGAAAAGATCGGTGATGGATGGAGGTACTGCATCTTTGAAAAGAGGGCCGAGGATCTGGTGAGTAGTGCTCACGTCGCTCTCAAAGCGCAGCATTTTGATTGAGCATCGATCGATAATTTTCTCGCATTTTTCACATTCCTTATAGAGCTTAGTAGTGAAGGATGCCATTGATAAAGATTCAAGGGTTTTTCTGGGTTTGAAGGAAGAGCTTTTGGTTTTTTGGGGATTTGAAGGCAAGGGCGAGAGAATTTCAGAGAGTTTGAAAGCGTAAAATACAAATAAACAGGATTCGGGTATTTATAGACATTTTGAGAGGGAAGGTTAAACGTTCAATTTTCAAACTTAGGGATAAAATCGATCGGGAAAGTCGCTAATCATTGAGGGAATTCAGAGAATCCAAGGGAAGAGACCGAGATTTTTTAGGGTTTGAGGACGCACGATTGTGTGTTGAGGCGATTTTAATGGGGAGTGACATTTCGATGGCTGCACGTTTTCAAGGTTATGATTAAAAGTTGCTAAGGTGTTTTGGGAGTCGATGCGTGGCAAGACGGTTGGAAGAATCAAGAAAGCCAAGTGATGTCTCATAAATGAGTGTGATGGTTCCCAAGGGCGTACTGGTGATTCCCGAGGAGGTGTAATTTTTCTGAATACCTGAGAATGGTTTCGCTTCTTCAAGGCCGAGGTTCGACCAGGGATTGTTTGTCGATAGCCTCAGAAGCGAGAGGGCAATGTTTAGGCCCAAAATATTGATTTGGGCCGAATTTGGAGTTTCATCGGGCCTAGCGATCTTTCTAGAATTCTCGTCAGATTTTGGGTCGTAGGCCGCCAAGCCAGGTTGGTCGAGTCCTACCAGGAAATGGAGTCTTTTAGATAAAGATGAGGGAATTGAATCCTGATGCAACTAGGATGCTCGGTAGAATGAGGGCGCTGAAACTTGGGAATGATTGCAGCCGGGTAAGGAGTTGAATTCAAAGTCCTAATTGGGTTAGGATTGGCCGAGTTCTGGTTGGATTAGCTTTAAGAAATCTTATTCCGAGAAGGATTCTAATTCAGCTATGAGGAGGTCTGCCCCTATAAATACAAGACTCAGTGCATCATTCAAAGCCCATCTAACTCAACACACAAATCTGCCCTGCGCAAACCCTCGCTCTACGCAAAACCTCTCAACAACCTTGAGATTTTATTTTCTTTTTTCGCCGACACATCTTCAGTTTGGATAAACAGCACTGTGATGGCAACCGATGATACCTTCAATTTGGATAAACAGCACTATCGCCGTAGAATCAGCCGACCGCGGAGCACCTTCAGTTTGGATAAACAGCACTACAAAGAGGCCGACTGGTTATCTATCCAAGTCTCGGTCAAGAAGGATTTTTGAATCCTTATTGGCAGAGGTCATCTTATTAGCCTTCTCGGCGAAGTGAGGTGTTACGATTTACTGAGCTCGGCACATTGAACGTCGAGTTGTTTTATGATTGGATACTCACAAGTTGGCTTTAGAGTTCGGTATTCTGATGGCCGAACCACATTCACCATCAAGACGTACATCCGCTTTGAGTATTTATGCCCTTACACTTTAGTGTCAATTCGGCGTGAGTTTACTCTGACGAATACCATTACTGTGAATCTGACGACAACGATTTGTGAACTTCGTATAATTAGTAGCCTTGTCTTCAGGCTTTAGAATCCAAGGGCCGAGTCGAGTTCCTTCCTCAGCTGCAATCGCAAAATGCAAAAGTCAGCCGCGCGCTCAACGCAACATCAACACATTTTACTCCTCGGCCGACGAGTTGGCACGCCCTGCACACAACCGAATAACGTAGTTAGCTCATTAGTTGTTCGGCCTGCGCGCCACGTAGGCTTGGTAGTTTTTAGAGTCAACACTCACATTTTCTTGTTTTGCACCCACTCATAACTTAATTTTAACAATTTGCGACTATCATGATATATGTACACATAGTTAGTATTGCAAACAAAAATAGGACAATAAATAGTTGGTTTACTAAAAAATTCCATTAATTTTTTTGGGATATTATTTTCAAATTACAACATTAATTTATCCAATTAATATTACACCTAATTGTCACAACCGGCCCGGGGTGGATCACTTCCCAGGTCCGCTCCACCACCGTAGCACGATATTGTCCGCTTTGGGCCCTGACCACGCCCTCACGGTTTTGTTTCTGGGAACTCACGAGCAACTTCCCAGTGGGTCACCCATCATGGGAGTGCTCTAGCCCTCTTCTCGCTTAACTTCGGAGTTCCTATGGAACCCAAAGCCAGTGAGCTCCCAAAAGGCCTCATGCTAGGTAGGGATGAGAATATACATTTAAGGATCACTTCCCTGGGCGATGTGGGATGTCACACTAATGATATTCCACCTCAATTATAAATGAGAGATTTTAGGTTCGAATTCCGTGAATGTCAAGTTTAAAACTGATTTATTTCCTCTTAGTACATTATACCGCTATATAAAAGTAAGACATATTATCCAATTAGGATTATACATGCCTTTATTTTAGGAACTCTTATTCATTAATTATATGAATATACTAAGCCATACCATGTTACAACTCACATCATGTGAAAATTACACTACATCTTCCTGGCATATATCTAATACTAAGTAAAGCAGTTTGATTTGATTTGATTGAGTTTTATTTGCATACATACATAGCCATATATAATGATTGGTTGAACCTAACTACACATGATCACTATCATATGGCTTCTCCTCATATACGTACACATTTGTGGCTTTGTAATGATAACGTTGTGCACAATACATAAAGTAGGCAAAATTCAGAACCCCAGTCCCACCCATTAGGAAGTAGAAGTAGTCCAATCTCCCCGCATTGATGTCATTGGTCAACCAATCCGGGTGCTTCTCTGTCCCAGTAACATGGTGCACCACATTAACCGCCAAAGTGCTCAAGTAGCTCGAACCAGCAAAGGAGCAAGACACGAGGGCATTTCCGATACTCCGCATGTGGTCGGGGAACTCCCGGTTGAAAAACTCCAGCAGAGCTATCATGTTGAACGCTTCACAGAGCCCCATCAGTATAAGTTGTGGGGCCAGCCAGAGGAATGACACGTGTGCGGCAGGGTGCAAATTGGCAAAGTTCCTTCTCTCCTTTTCAATTAGTCCGGCCACTGCCAACGACAGGACGGAGAATATGATCCCGATTCCACATCTTTGCAGGACTGTAACCCCACCTTCGCGCCTTGTGATTTTTCTGAGGGATGGGACTAGAATCCGGTCGTAGATTGGGAGCCAGATGCCAATGGTGAGAAGGGAGATGACGCTGATGGACCCAGCTGGGACTTCGAAGTTAGCGCCGAGATGACGGTCCATTTTTAGGGCTTGGGACACGGTAAAGGTGCCCTGCTGTGTCATGGCGGTCAGGCTAACTATGGCCGATGCCCATATCGGGAGTGTTTTTAATACGCATTTAAGTTCTTCCACTTGTTGCACGCTGCACAGCCTCCAGTTATCGACCGGAGAACCATCAGGCTTCAAATCGTTATCCAATATTACAGCAGCCTTGTTCAAGAACCTAATGAAAATAAAATGATGAACAAAAAATAAAATGGTTAATTAACAAGTAAAAAAATCAGGGAAACAAAGTTCACTGTACACGGCCACTAAATTTGTTCACCAAACAATGGACAATGGATGTGTTTGTTCAATTGAGAGATTTTTTAGCGTCTTTCAAACACAAGCCGAACACACATGTCATTACACAATTGGAGAAAAGTTCTTTTTTTTTTCTTTTTTTTTTAATTTCTTCATGGTACCTCCAATTGTATAATAACAGGTGGTATTTCGTCACTTATTATGAGCACACTGAAAAATATGTCATTTAACAGTATCATTGCCCCACCTTACAGATCATGTGTCTTACACTTATGGCGCGTTTACGTAACCATAATGAAAATAGGAGGAATCGAATTAAGGAGGAGTTGGAATGAGGAGAAGTCAGAATCGGATTCTTGTTGAAGCTGTTTACTAATTCAACATAATCGGAATATAAACCAGTATGATTACTAAAATGCCATTGTCCCAAATCAAATATTTTATATACTTTTTTCAATAAAATTTGATATAATATATAGTAGTAAGAAAAAAATTAAATTGCTTTTTTGTTTCATAGACACACTAAAATGCTTTTGTTTATGGTTTTTTATAAATTTAAGTATTTACTTTAAAATTTAAATTTTCTCGCTCAAGTTGTAGTTTCTTCTCTTCGGCATATGCATGGAGTTGTGCATAATGTGAATGAGCATGGAGTTATGCATAATATGAATGAGCATGGAAATAAAAAAAGGTAAGGAGTTGTGCATAATTAAACTAGGGTTAATGGGTTTATAAAGGATAGTCTTGGAAATAAACAAAGTAAGTGAGGGCATGAAGAGAACAAAAGTGTCATTCCGATTGCCCAAGCAATTAGGAATTGGATTACCACCTAGATGTAGGGAATCCAATTCCACCAATACAAGGAATTGAATTCCAAAATTTGTGTCGGCCCCACTGCTTTTTTGATTATTCAATGTTTAGTAAACACTTGAGTACTCCATAATCGGAATTTAATTCTACATTTTCATTTCGATTACAGATACGTAAATGATAGGATTTTTACAACCTGCAAAAGTAGGGATAAAAACACTAAAAAAATAATTGCAAGAGAACAAGATAGTTGTAGTATAAACGACTCAAGTAAAGTCGTTTCCACATGGATTATTTAAAACAATTTATGCAAAACCAAAATCTTAATTAATTATTTGAAAACAAAGATTGAAAAAGGTTGATTTTGAATTTAAAAATAATAAAAATGAATTTAATTAAAATAATTAAAAAAAATTAGCAAAGGAAATAAAACAAAGAAAGTTTTTTTGAAAAATCCCCGACAACGCCATTAAACACGCCTTTAGTCTAATGTGAGGGTGGAAGTCTGGACCCCCACGTGACATAATGTGAGCTTAGTCAAATGTATGAGATGGTGGAGGTATGGACCCCCACCTTACAAGCTGTGAGTCTTACGTTGTTAAATGTGACAGTGGTTAATGATAAACTTATCTTATGAATACATATGTAGTCTGAGTCTTAATCTGATCTGATGATGGTTATTGATTAGCGTATGATTTTTCGGCAATTCAGGTTCAGATTGAGAAGAATTGAATTGATGAAGAATTTGATTGAAAAGGAATTGGAATAAGACGGAAGTAGAATCATATTCATATTGAAGTTGTTTACTAAAACTGTTTGGAATCGAAGAAGAATGATGTTGATTTTATATAAGTTGTTTACTAATTCACTGGAATCGGAATTAAAACTAGCTTGATTACTAAATTGCCCTTATATAAATAAATTATTTTTAACTAATTAATCATACTAATTTCTTATTAAAAAAAAAACTAATTTTATATACCAAAATTTATCTATATAAAAAATAATTAAACAGGTTTCTTTTTTTTAGAAGATGGTTATTTCCATTTGCCCCCCACCACCCAAAACCCCCGTGTCTGTCTTCCCCACACCGCCCCTTTCATCCTGAAGGCTTTATTTTCCCAACCACAACAGCCCTCCCCCATCCTCGCCTTTCCTTGCCCTCCACCCCACTTACCCTATAGCCACCGCCCCTAGCCCCAATTTCTGAAACCCTCCATCTCTCTCCTTTATGCCCTCCCTCTCCACTTTCTCGGTTATTCCCGCCATGGTTCGCAACGCCGTTCAATCCAACGCA
Source organism: Heteromeles arbutifolia (assembly GCA_024362995.1). Lineage (NCBI taxonomy): Eukaryota > Viridiplantae > Streptophyta > Magnoliopsida > Rosales > Rosaceae > Heteromeles > Heteromeles arbutifolia. The sequence continues at coordinate 32,885,191 of JANCRC010000006.1, forward strand.
TATGTGAAAGCCGATGAGTGGGTCGAAGTTCAGAGATCTCATGTATGCTTCCTGAGCGGGTTGCCTACTACCGATCGTAGTGGGTATGATGTTTGGCTGATGGGTTCTTTTTTTTTTCTCTAAATTTGAAATTTTGATTGTTGAAGTCGAGGATGGGTGCGATAATTCTACATATGGTGGCTGTTATATTGGTGATTTTAGGAGGGGTTGTGACAAGCGTGGTGGGTACGGTTGTTATTGTGTCCATTCATGGTGGTAGATTTGGGAAAGCCAGAAGATTGAGAGGGTGGTCTGGGGTTGCAGAGGAGTTGGAAAACTTGCAAGGAGTGTTTCGGAATTAGAAAAAAACTATGGGGGTAATATTGGTACAAAATGTGGATTCCTGATAGGCTTCATTTCGGGGAATTCAATTACCACCTCAATGTCAAGAATTGAATTCCGGGAGTTTGGGGAGTTTGATTCCCTATATTAAGTGGGTCCCACACTTTTTTTTTCATTCCCAGGTGTTAGTAAACACCTCAATCACTTGAAAGAAGTGCAATTCCGATTCCTTACATTCAATTCCCGTTACGTAAACGTGCCAAACTAAAAATCAAATCTAAAATCTTCCATCAACAAATAGAGGACAATACATTAGACTGTAATACAAAGAGTTTAGTCAACTCTAATTAAGTACTAAATTCAAACACGTCCTCAAGAAACCTAACTAATTAAACTTTATTTTGGCCACTCCATATATTAGTAAGGTAAACCTATAATCTATAAAAATCGATAGATTAAGCCAACTCTACACATATTAATACTTCAAATCAATCATAATTAATGATTAAAGAAATGATCGATCTATAGAAATATTTGTTACCTGATCTGGTTTGTGAGAGGGAGCTTAGACGCGTAATACCCCTTGAATATTGGAGGATGATAGAATTTGTCAACATCTATAATTTCTGCTTCTTCCGCAAGCTTAATGTAGCGTTTCTTATGAGCAGCAACAAGTACTTGTGCAATCCCAGAGAACATACTGCCCTGTGGCTTTGCATGCACGTAAACCCTAGACCCGATAAACAGAAGCAGGATCGAGCAAGCCATGAGCACAGTTGGGATCCCAAACCCTAAACTCCAGCTGACTTTGTCTTGGATGTAAACCACTACGGTTTGGGAGAGGAGTAAGACCACTGTGAACGTGGCATAGTACCAGTTGAAAAAGCTCTCCACTCCTTTCTTTCCTTCTTCGGTGGTTGGGTCAAACTGGTCAACGCCAAATGGGATGCTGCATGGCCTGATGCCAGCTGAGCCTATGGATAGAAACCCTAGACCCGATAGCAATAGACCGAGTTGAGCTCGGGTTGGACCGGTGCACTGACTCAGTGCTTGCTGTTGTGGGCTGCATGGCGGAGGATGCAGCTGCGGAAGCCACGCTGTTAAAGTAACTGTCGCCATTCCCTGTTGAACTTTTATTTACTTCAAAATTTGTTGCAAACCTTTTCTTATAATTAAGAAAAAATTCCACTAAAACAACCTAATCCACACCTCAGAGCACACTTGGTGAAAGTAATATCCACTAAAACTGATGAAAGTGACAGTCACATGTAAAACAGCAGGGTTGATCTCCTAAGATCCTCAATTTCTATGCTAAGCCACATGAAAGACAAATTTGTTGGTATACGTTATTTTCCGTTTTGGCCGCATGAAGGGATATTTGACAATTTTATGCCTCAGTTGCTTACTCATGCTTTAGTACGATCGGGTTTTTATTTAGTAAACTCTAAACTTTTGCCCACCAATATTGGTTTATACTTCAAATTTCTTGAATATTGATAATCGATTTAAATTTCTTAAATGAGGATTTAGATTTAACAATATTGTCACGTAATATTATTAATTTATTTATAAATTATATATGAATTAGCTACATTCGGTTGTATTAGTGTTCTCACAAATCCTTTTAATTAGCTTGGTTGAGGTTGTTCAAAGAGGGATCATGAAACCTCACATCCCGTCCTTTTAATCAATTGGTGTATCTTGACCACTGTTCTAAAAATCTCCGTCTAGCACCGTCTAGATCCCGTCTAGGCGCTAAGCGGCTGGCCACCGCTCCAATTAATGCCTAGGCATTTGAAAATTAAGAAAGGGGGCCTAGACCTACTGAGGCGCCTGCTTAGACCGCCTAGCCGGCCCCAGACCTGCCTAGGTTACGACTCACTTAGGCAGAAAAATAGATAACTTCCATTTTGCATTTTATTTTTTTTCAATAAATTGTAAGAGACTTGTTTAATACTTAAATGAGCACACATTATATGCTTGTTCCCCATGTTTTCATTATGTTCCAAAACTTCATAATATATGTGTCATTCTATTTGATAGTTTATGATGAAATTATATATATTTTAAGTATAAACAGACACTTATTTATATGAAATATAATGGATTTAGTTAAATCTGTCTAGTCTGCCTAAGCGCCCGCCTCCCTTTTCGTATTTTCAAAATGTTGTTCGCTAGCTTAGTTTTCCAAACCCGTCACCATATTGAATGGTAACTCTAGTTTCAATTGTTAGGTTTCATATTGCTAGCTAATCGGAGTTGCCCAATAGTTGACGAAGTAGTACTAGTTGTTCAACTTTAACCGAGATCAATCACAAACGCTACAGTTTTGTCGCTTCTCCATTTCCCTAGATGACGATACAAAATCATACTTGATTTATTTATTGCGTGATTTAACTCAAATTTCCAACTCATTATCGTTAAATTAAAATACGCTTTACTGTAAGGGTAGGTTTCGCTAAAGAACTCTTACCCTTTCAAAGATTTTCTGGGATTTTACGTACAACAACAGATTCAACCACAAGATCATCACCATCCTCTCCCACCCACTAAAATTTAAAACCCCACAACGATAGAGTATAGTCAAGAACATGACCCAGGATAGAAATATATACGTTACCTAGCCACGAAGCCAAAGACAAATTATTGGTTATTATTTAATGCAGAAGGGCCATAGAAAGGGTTAATTATAGAACACTTTTCTCCATATACACACCTATCAGTAATATTGGAGGTAGGGGACAACCACTCAAAAACACAGGTTTATGAAACTCGTGTGAAAATATATACACGATTGGGGAGTGACTAGTCGATCGGTAAACTTAATATAAACAATCTACGTATTTGATACATAATTTAATCTAGTCCGTAATAAACTAAAAAATATATACATTATTAATCACATAAGTGGAAACTCGTGTTGACACTCCAAAATTTTTATTGTGCATTCCTGACAAACGTATATTTCTTTTTAAGAGTAATGCTAGCCAGACTAAATTTGCAAACTAAATTATGTATCACCAATAAGAAATAAACATGTTAATCAATACTTAAGTAATTATCAAATTATCAACTTCCATGTTGTTTAGTTTACAAAATTTGGTCTACATTTAGTCTCCCTAGCATTTCTCTTCTTTCTAGATATAAAAAGTTTGGTGTGCATAAAGAAAATTTTAGAGTGAAAACAACAATTCTCTTAGTCAATATAATGTTTAATAATAACCAAATATTAACATATTAAGTACAAGGAATATATTAGAGAAACCATGTTTTTAGACTATAATTTAACCCCACAATGCTGTGGTCGATGATTGAATTCTTTAATTAATAATTTAAAAAGAAATTTAATTATCAACTGGCACATCATGTAATTACAAAATATGATTCAAATAGATGATTTCTCTAACATCCACAAACCGTTGTCAAACATAATGAAATTACCTTAAAACAATTAACACACATGGCCAAATAAATTAGAAAATAACACAAAATAATAACTGGGAGAGAGCTAGAGAGAAAGAGAGGTACCATGAGAGAGGAAATGGACGCAAAAACAATAGTCCGAAAGCGGCCGAGGTAGGCGTCGGAGATGAAGGCGCCGAGGAGAGGAGCGAAGTTGGTCAAACCAGACCAGACGTTGATAATGTTGGAAGCGGAAACCTGGTCCAGGTGTAGCATCCTCGTCAAGTACACCATAAAGTTTGCCAGCAACCCAATAGCAGCCAACCTTTCGAACGTATCATTTCCTGCACCACCACCACCACCACAACAAGCACCATTAAAAACGTGTTCTGTTTTTGTCGCCTTTTAATAAATTAGACACTTTGACCTCATATCAGGGATAAAGATGGATTAACATTCAAAGGACCTATATGTGATTACAGTGACACATCATGGAATTAGAGTAACTGAGATCTGACACTGCCACCGTAGCTACGTTCCGTGCTCGCTCATGTCGACCAAAAAACTTACATATGTTTTTTATCATTGACAGGGGGCACAGCCATTTCGGTGCAGTATCCTCCACGAAATGAGAGAGAGAGAGAGAGAGAGAGACCTAAGATGAAAGGCATGGCCTTCCAACCACCAGGTTTCCTTGCGACATCACGTTTTCTATCAACTGGTTCTTTATCTGGGCTTAAAGGAAATTTGTGTGACAGCTCTGAGGAAGTGCTTTTCTGAAAGAACTTTGTGACGTAGAGGCAGTGGCTTGATTGCTGCTGCTTCTGCTTCTTGCCTTCAGCCATCATCAGCTTCTCAACATGCCAGAAAAAAAGTGGGCACTAGCTAGCTAAGCTTTGAGGAAGTGCTTTTCTAAAAGCACTGTAAGAAGTTGTGAGGTTAAGCTAACAAGCTTGGCTGGGGCAGACGTATATATATAGGGAAGATGGGGAAAGAAGAAGATAAATAGGGTGACGCAAATGAATGTAGGTATGGATGTCATGGAGCCGTGGCACTATTGGCAGGGGGCACACCAAAATCGTGCGCACCCTCCAATAATTCTGGCCAACTTTTCTGTGAAGTAAAAAAAGAAAGGCCCAGTACAAACAAATTGAGGCCCAATTTATGTGATGAGCCATCTCTACTCACGATTTTCATGACTGAATTGAGGACAAAGCATTTGACTTGCTGACATACTAGTTTATGATATTCGTCCCCATTGAGAAACGTGAAACTTTCACATTAGTCAAGAAATGTTAAAAAAAAGACTCTTTCAAAATCAAACTTTTCATAAAATTTTTATCAACCTATATTTTCAGCATATTGTTTTATAATTTTAACATTTATATTGATATCAAACCGTGAGGTGATTGAGAGTTCATGAAAAGTTTATCCCCTTAGCATTTCTCAACTTAGTAACTCAGTTTCATTCGCTAACTTTAACTAAACACATAGATGCGCACTTAAACACAAAATGAGGTTAGACTTGGTTTTAATTTAACAAGAAATAAGACGGATATATAAAGGATCACAACAAAAATAGTGTTTAACAATCAAGTGATGGAAAACTAGAATTATGAATCACCAATGACAATTCTTTTTTCTAAATCAATTACTAGCCGATGTTAAATACATGTTATTCTTTTTAAAATCTAAGGTATGAATTTATTAGTGACCAAGCGTTAAATTATGTATCTCTATGTGATAATAATAATTATTAGACATACATGCATATACAATTAAATACAGTTAATTTATGGATTTAATTATACAACTAAACACATGGGTTTAGAAATCCATTAGGTTTAGTGGTTTACAAGAAAAATGGTTAAACCAAAGGATGCCCAAAGCTTTCTTGGGCAGTAATGTCAGTATCTAAACTCTCTACTGTTTCTGCACTAGCCTTGTATGCATATCCCCGAGCACAAAACAGAAAATAGAAGAAATTCACCACTCCCAGACCAGCAATCAGGAAGTAAAAATAGTCCAATCTGCCGGCATTGATATCATTGTCCAACCAGTTGGGCCGGCCATGCTTTCCTGTAACACTATGCACAATGCTCACCGCCACACTACTCAAATAACTAGCCCCGGCCAAGCAAAGATAGAGCAGAGAATTCCCAATACTTATCATGGTCTCAGGAAACTCTCTGTTGTAAAACTCAAGGAGTCCAACAACGCCAAACATCTCACAAAGTCCAAGCAACATTTCCTGTGGAAATAGCCAAAAAACTGACATGGCTACAACCCCGTTCGATGAAGCTTGTGATGTGGCCAAAGCTCTCCTTTGTTGCTCAACTAGTCCCGCCACCACCATGCACGTAGCAGAGAAGAAATACCCGATTCCTATTCTTCGAAGAGGTGGGATCCCATCTTCACATTTAGTGAACTTTGTTGGGGCTCGTTGTAAGACACGGTCATACAACGTGAGGGAAATAAAGAGCGTCATAATTGACATCATTTTGACCGATCCAGCAGGGATTTCGAAATTCGGTCCAATGTGACGATCCATTTTCATGGCTTGTGATACTACAAATGTTGGTTCTTGGGCAAGGGCCAGCAAGCTGATGACACCAGAAACAGAAACTGGGAGGATTTTCATAACACGTATTACCTCTTCAACTTGTTGAATGCTACATAGCCTCGATGGAGTTGCACCAGACCCATCATCTTTTAGTTCATTGTCCACTACTAAAGCAGCTTTCTTCAAGAAGCTGCGAGCCAACAATTTAGAAGTGAAAATTAGTCATATAAATAATCCAGGAATGAAATTAAGTTAGGTAAGGCAAATAGTGATGAGGGTCCGCATCATTTGATGATGCACTGGAGAAAATGTGGACAGTACTTCAGAGTCTAGAGAATTATTAGAGATATTTACCTAAATTCTGTTGAGAGATGAAGCTTGTTGAGTACTCTACGTCCATTTCCATTGCCATTTCCATTTGATGAATCATCATCGGAGAAAACACCATGAACCCTATCATCATTGGGAAGCTTAAGATGACGCTTCTTGTATGCCGCTACAAGAACTTGTGCAAAACTAGAAAATGTGCTTCCTTCCGGCTTCACATAGAAGTAAATTTTGGACCCCCCAAAAAAGAGGAGAATTGCACATGACATGAGCAGGGTAGGAATTGCAAATCCTAATGCCCAACTCACAGAGTCTTGAATGTACATCACTAGGGATTGGTTGATCAAAATTACCATACAAGATAAAGCGTAATACCAATTCAAAAATCTAGTGATTGATTTTCTTCCTTCGACGGTGGTGGAATCAAATTGATCAACCCCAAAGGGAATGCTGCAGGGCCTAATTCCTCCAGTTCCTAAACCCAGCCCGCATAACCCAACAATCAAAAAACCCAGCTGGGTTTTTGTGCTGGAGACACATTGCTGTTGTTGTCCATGAAGGGTGCAAGGTGGAGGCCTCAGTTGTGGCACAAAGGCTGTCAGGGTTACTGTTAGCATCCCCTAATCATGAGATTAATTGGCTATTCATTAAGCTGTTAACAAATCAAAGAAAGAGAAAAGAAGAAAAAAGTAATTGCAAATTTGATTTTTATTTCGTTGGCACCAAAAGAAATAAGAGGACTACATATTACAAAGACAGAAACATATGTATCTAAAAGTTTTAGATGTTGCCATGACCTTCTTTTTTTTTTCTTTTTTTTTTTGACAAAAGATAACATTAGTGGGTTAAATTATTAAATGTTAGGATGAGAGAATCGGTCAGGATCAAAGCCACCGTAAATATACCTCATAGTCATGGCAACATTTGTAGATAGTGCTTTAGTACAGTGACGGAAAACAATGCACCTTGGTAACATATAGATAGAAAACCCTAAGACGTAGAGAACCAAAAATACCTGATATAATTGCTAACTTGCCAATTAACTTTAACCTAAACTAATTAATCATGATTAGTTAATCTTACATAAATAAACTAAAAAATTATGCTACATAAATTAGCTAAGTTTACCAGAAGCGTTGCAAAGGAAGCCAAAGCAATGGTGAGAAATTTGCCAAGGTAGATATCAGCGATGGAGCCACCAATGACTGTCAATAAAAAGCAGGAAGATGCCCAAATGTTAATCATGTTGGCAGCAGGAACCTGCTCCATGTGATACTCCCTCACCAAATACACCATGAAGTTTATTGTCAGCCCATATGATGCCATCTTCTCAATTGATTCATTTCCTGCAAAAAATAAAAAATAAAAGACCTCCCAATTGTAGCTTTGGATTTCTCTGTAAATAACAATGCTCATATATATCTTAATATATTATACCTAAGATGTAAATCACGGCCTTCCATCCGGGCTTTGATTGGACTACTGTGCTCGAATCAGATCGGTGGAGACTGTCACCGTTCGGAGGCAATAATGCCTCTGAGGATGGAGACTGATCATAGTTAGGGTTTGCTAGTTTAAGTTTTCTGATGAAGCAGAAGGAGAAGAAAGAGCTGTTCTTAATTTTATCCCTAGCCATTCTTCTCTTTCTCTCTCAGTCGTGTTAATTAGGACTCTGGTTAAGCACATATACAGGCAAAATAAAGCTCGGGGAACCGATGAAGGGCACGTGCCCCCCATGCATGAAGGCAGCTTCCATATTTTCATACCGACTTGTCAAGCTCTTGAGGCATCTCTGAACAGAAAAGAGGGCAGTTTTCTTTTGGTCATTAATTATAAGGAAGCAAAGACAAAATAGGTGACACATACCAAGTAAACTTTCCAGTTTCCAATATATATACTTAGCCCTCTAGAGGCAAAGTTTGTTCCTCTATACTTTTATTTTTCATTTCCGCATGTGGTCCGATATCTTAATGGACAGGTTGTTGAGTTACGTCTTGAGTTTGAAACTTCACTCTGCCCAAAATTATTATGATAGTTTCGAATGCTTTCCTTTCTCCTTTCTAAGAATAGTAATTTAAAAAATTAAAATATCAATACTAAGTATATTTCACACCACTAAAATTAGGGAGAAGTTATAAGGTTTCAATTTTCTTACATTATTTGACGTTTGATCAAATTATAATTTTTGTGAGAGGAATTGCTGATGTGATAGTGTAAGAATCGATATCAAATCTTCTGCACCCAAAATGGGTGTAGCCTCTTCGTGACTCTAATCATTGTTTGACACATATTAAGTTTATGAAAACAAAACTAATAAAAGTTAAGTTTAGAAACACGTGTCATTCAATTATTGGGGCCGCAGAGGCCACATCCATTTTAGGTGTAGAAGATTTGATCTCATAATAGAATCACCCCCAAACTCCTTAAGCATACCAAGGCCAGTTTTCGAGATAGGTCATAGTGATTTTCTCACTCGTTTTTTCATTTTGTATTCATCATTTTAGTTATGTCTTGTGATTTTTCTTTGGTTTATTTAATAATCTAAAGGCTAGAAATAATTGACTCTAAGGGGAGAAAATAGGAGTGAAAAATGACTTTTGTTTCGAGATAAAGTGGGAATCGTCGCATTACAAAACGTCGATCGGGTTGCAATGTAAAATAATTGAAATATAAATTGTTGCATTCAAACCGTCGGGTTGCAATGTAAAACAATTGAAATCCAGCAACCCGCCCAATTTGAACTGACAAACAAACTTCGATGGTGTGAATCACTGAATGTACTCAGCCAAGAATATATAGTAACCTGTTCTAAAGCCAACAGGTTACAAGGATAAATTCTTATAGCTGAGGGATAAATTGTTTTATTTATGAAAACTCCCACTTACAAATAAAGATAAATTGTCATTCTTTATAAAATCTCTCACTTACAAATAGAGATAAATACACTGTAATAGACTAATAGTTGTATACTATAAATCCAGCAAGTTACAATGATGCCCTCAAGCTTTCTTAGACAATAGGGTTGGTTTCTACACTCTCTACTGCTTTTACACTAGCCTTATAAGTATATCCACGAGCACAAGATAGAAAATAGAGAAAATTCAGCACCCCCAAACCAGCTATCAGGAAGTAGTAATTGTCCAATCTGCCGACATTGATATCATTGTCCAACCAGTTGGGCTGACCATGCTTTCCTGTAACACTATGCACAATGCTCACCACCACGCTACTCAAATAAGTAGCCCCGGCCAAGCAAAGATATGGCAGAGAATTGCCAATACTTTTCATGCTCTCAGGAAACTCTTTGTTGTAAAACTCAATGTGCCCAACAGTGCCAAACACCTCAAGAAGACCAAGCAATATTTGCTGTGGAAATAGCCAAAACACGGACATGGCTGCGATCCCGTTTGATGAATCTTGTGACGTGGCCAAAGCTCTTCTTCGCTGCTCAATTAGTCCGGCCACCATCATGCATAGAATCGAGAAGAAATACCCAATTCCTATTCTTTGCAGGGCCGGGAGTCCATCTTCGTGCTTAGTGATTTTTCTTATGGCTGGTTGTAGGACACGGTTATACAATGGGAGACTGATAATTACGGTCATCATTGACATCAATTTGATTGACCCAGCAGGCATTTCGAAATTCAGTCCAATGTGCCGGTCCATTCTTAGGGCTTGTGATACTACAAATGTTCCTTCTTGCGCATATGCAATCAAGAAAATGGCACCAGAAGCCCATATTGGGAGAGTTTTTACAACACATATTACCTCCTCAACTTGTTGGATGCTACACAGCCTCCATGGATTTGCGCAAGACCCATCATCGCTTACTTCATTGTCCACCACTAAAGCAGCTTTCTTCAAGAATCTGAGCCACCAAAATAGCAATGGATTTAGTATGAGTATGCAAAGCAATTTAGTTAGTTAATTGTACTTGAGTTTGGGGACTTATATATTCTTGCAACAATGTTGCAAGGTAAGCCAAAATTGACGGTTCAAATCATTGGACTAAAACATATATTACGCAACAAGGTTTACAAGCTTTAATTTCTGGACGGATAATTATCCGAGATATTTACCTAAATTCTGTTGAGAGGAGGAGCTTGGACTGTACTACATTTCCTTTTCCGTCTACCTTTGGTGAAGCGTCGAAGAAAACTCCGCGTACCCTTTCGTCATTGTGAAGCTTGAGACACCGCTTCTTGTACGCCGCAACGAGAACATGTGCAAAGCTGGAAAATGTGCTTCCTTCCGGCTTCACGTAGAAGTAAATTTTGGACCCCGCTAAAAACAAGGGAATCGCACATAACATGAGCAGGGTAGGGATCCCAAACCCTACTGACCAACTCACAGAGTCTTGAATGTACACAACTAGGGTTTGATTGATCATAAGTACCAAACTAGATAAAGTGTAGTACCAATTCAAATAGTTACCCACTGATTTTCTTCCTTCCGCAGTGGTCGAGTCGAATTGATCGATCCCAAAGGGAATGCTGCAGGGCCTAATTCCTCCAGTTCCTATACCCAGCCAGCATAACCCAGCAAGCAAGAAACCCAGCTGGGTTATTGTAGCGCTGGAGACACATTGCAGACTATCATCAAGGATGCAAGGTGGAGGCCTCAGTTGTGGCACTAAGGCTGTCAGGGTTATTGTTACCATTCCCTAATCAATGATTAATGGGTAATTAATTAAGCTGATTATAACTATGATTAAAATAAATAACTGGTGATTAATTGAGAAGATTAAGAAAATTTAGTGTACCGTAAGAGTCGCTAAGGAAGCGAAAGCAATTGTGAGAAATTTGCCTAGATAAATATCAGCCATGGAGGCACCAACGATTGATAATAAACAATAGGAACAAATCCAAATGTTAATTATGTTGGCAGCAGTAACCTGCTCCATGTGATACTCCCTCACCAAATACACCATAAAATTTGCTGTCATTCCAAATGTTGCCATCGTCGAAAATGATTCTGTACCTGCACACACAAAATAAAAGTCATATATATATATATATAAATTGATAGTTCGATTCATATATTCATTTTTACTTCTCACACACCTTATTAATGTTTTACTATTGATCTTCTTTAATTTATTCGATTCAACGATTGAAATTTGAGAAAATGTGAAAAGTAAGAATGGGTAATGTGCATATATTAAAAAAAAAAAAAAGGTTTTTCACATTTATTTTCTCCGGTTGCAATTATTTTAGATTTGGATCGGTTAATTCAGAAGAAGGAATAAACACACACATATGTATACCTAAGATGTAAGGCATAGACTTCCACGGCCTTGTTTGGTCATGGTTTTGTGGCAATAATAATGGCTCGGAGGAAGGAGAGTGGTTATCATCAGAAGAAGGGTTTATTGATGTGGGTTTGGGAAAGAAGGACAAGAAAGAGCTGCTGCAGCTGCTCTTCTTATCCCTCGCCATCTGTTCTCTGGTCTCTCTCTCTTTAGGTCTGATGTTAATTTGGAGGAGTGTGATGAAGGACGTTATTATATGTGTACAGGGAGAAATTCGGCGAAGGAGAAGCCACCTACCTTGGGCAGGACGGACACGTGCCCCCCATGCAACAAGGCAGGCATCTTCCGGTTTTGATACGAGGAATCCAAGCCAAACTAGGCCAACTCAAGCCAAATGTAAAAAGGGTTGGGCCTGATGAGCCAGTTTGAGTTCGATTCTAATTTTTTGGATCATGGTTCGATTTAGCTAATCGTAAGATCAAATTTTATTTGGCTTATTTTTAAATGAGTAGGTTTTACGTTTTATATATAGGTCCTGAACCAGTTATAAGAATTCTTGTGTCATTGAAAATATATTGTATATCACAAGTGTACAACACTTGTCACGATATTAAACAAGTGTTCTATACTATGGGATCCGGTAACATGAAGAATTTCTTGAGAAAGCGAGAAACGTACCAAGGATGTAAGGCATGGCTTTCCATCCAAACTTTTTTTTGGTTGTGTTTGGATCTAGTAACTGATGAAGATCTTCATCCTTTTGCTGCAACAATGGCCTCGAGGACGGAGAGTCGCATTTGCGTTTTCTAAAGCAGAGGGACAAGAAAGAGTTGCTTTTATGCCCCATCATCCTTCTTGTAATATGGTTTCTGATTAACCTGTGGACACTGGCCAAAATCTTCCATCTCTCAACTATTTATACCTCAAATCCTTGATCCATTGAGCGTTCAGCCATATTTTTATCCAAACTAATCGATTTATTAACCTTTTTTCCCTGGAAAAAAATCGATTACTTAAGCCTAGATATACAAAATTTAATGTAGTATCCAGAGCCGGGATTCTACCGAATCCTACTTATGAATTAAACTAATTGTGTTTTAAGCATTCAAATTTCGAAATTTCCTAATAAGGTTATTAATAGTAACTACCTCCCTCTTAATTACTACTTATAGCATCCAAATATATTTCAAATTTTAGACATGATGTTTGATCCCACTACCCTATTTCAGAAATATTTTTTGTACGCGACCATAATTTCCAAACCGCGGTTTTAAGGGTAAATAAATTCCTAGAAACTTTATTTCATAGTCAAAACACTTAAATGTCGCATTTTGAAAGGGACAAAAAATTTATAAACCGAATTGTTATTACATTTAGTTATTATTACACTAGATATTAAACAATTGATAAGCGAGATTTTTTTCTTCTATTGTTTCTCATTTGGTACAGATCATTGAATTATAATAGATAAGTTACTTTTCTAAGGTGTTGAGGGAATGAATCAATAAATTGCATCCAACTTGGAAGCAGAATATGAATTACTCATTAAGAAATCAATTATAATCCTCTCAAAAAGATATGATTAGAAAGGAGAACGACATAAAAGCATGGCACGTCGAGTGGTGTCTGGTGCACCCTCGGGAGGGAGAAACTTCCATCATGTCTAATTGATCTCTTCTACATTCTCCTCAAAATGAAAATCCATTCTCATCCACTTTCAACATTCATTGAAAATAATAACTTATACATTTTGTTCCAATCTTTTATACTAAATAAAGCGTTGCTTTTGTTAGGAGACTTTACCAACCGAACATGCATGTTTAGTTGGAATTAATCCTATAACATAAACCCCTTTTACTTAAATTTTTGGACAGGAGCTTCCACGCCCAAGGACCAAGACACACCACAAGGGGGGACCTTTTGAATTCAAGTTCCACATGAAACCATTTTAGTCGACACAAAAGCATTAGGTTTTCTTGTATCTACCTTATATACACGAGCGACATGACATCAAAATCTTTAACTAACTAATAAAAAATATTTTCACAGAATCAGTAACGTCATATGATAATGACGAAAAAATTTCAAGAATAACAACAACATTTAAAAACCACTAAAACCTTCAATTTCAAAAGAGAATCTCTCATAAAAAATAAAATAAAAATTAGACCTCGGTCCTCTTAACCTCATCCAACATGCATCTATACTATTATTAAAAGAACCCTCCTTGTCAACTTTTTGCCACTTTTTTTTCCAATTTTGCCCTCATTTTTGATACACAATACTTACATAAGAAGGGCAAAATAGTAATTTTGTATCTTTTGCCCCTTTTTTTTTCCTATTTTGCTCACTTTTGATACACAATACTTACATAAGGAGGGCAAAATAGTAATTTTGTATCTTTTGATAAAATGACAATCGTATCCCTATTTTTTCTATTTTACCCTCACTTTTGATACACAATATTTTCATAAGGAGGACAAAACAATAATTATGTAATATTAAGATAAAATATGCACTTATTAAGAGAAATTGTCCCACAATCATTTTTTCATACTCTTTTTTAAATTTTAAAAACTAATTATACTTCTTAATAAAAAAACAAAAAATAAAATGAAATTGTTCATACACAGAATGTGTGCTCATCGGTTAGTTAATTAACGATTAAAACGTAGAGCAAACGCGAGCTAATGACACACTCTCTCTCACCTTCTCTCAAATTTCCACATTGCGCGCCCAAATATCTGACACGGTAATCAACAAACAATTGTTTTTATTATTAAAAATGGAAAACTTACTCTAAAAATTTAAATTCGTACATCATCAGCTTATTTCGCATCCTTTCGCATTTAATGTCCGTTTACGCTTTTCGGTGGTTTTGTTCGTTGCTTCGCTCGCCCTCCCTCCTTTTTCCCATTTCTCCAGCTTACCCTCCAACTGTTCGTCGAAATGCCTAAGCCATGCTCTCCTACGCCACCGCCGCGACCCACCTCCTCCCACCGCCCCGCTCCTCCCCAAACTTCATCCCTCGCGCCTCTCCCTCGATTCTTTTCGTCGTCAATTCAAGAGCCATAGCCAGGCAGCGGCGGCGGCTTCACCCGATGAGCGGGTTTTCTTTGATTGTAGGGTTTTCTGAGTCAAGAAAAGGGTACGATTACAGCGGGTTGTATTGCGCGTGTTCTGGGTTTGCGAGGCGGTGTAAAGATTGGGATGGCGAGTGGGATGATTTCACCTTGGAAGCTGAGATTCTGGAGTTAATGAAGAGCTCCAAGAAGCCCGGGGCGTTTCCCAGCAAGAAGGAGCTGCTGGAAGCTGGGAGAGAAGATTTGGTCGATGCTATCGCGAAGAAAGGCGGTTGGCTTTCGTTGGGTTGGGATTTGGAAGAAGAAGAGAGAGCTCAAGAAAGCGACTTTAAGAATTGGGATTTGACAATGGCTAAAGAATTCGACAGTGGTGCCTCCAGCGGTAATCAAATTGGGGTTTCCGGCGTGGGTTCTTCCATTCTTGACGATTCTTCTCAAGTAGCCTCGTCGTCTGGTAGATCATCACTGTGAGAATTCTGTTATAATTGGAACTTGTTGAAGTTTTTAGATTTGTTATATTCCATGGTATAATTGTTCTGTTTGTTTTCTCTGTCTTTAATTTGGAAAGAGACGTGCAAAATGTTTGTATCTTTGGACCAAGAGATTGACTTAGAACCACTTCAAATGGTAAAATTTTCATTGAATATGTGCACCATAGGTTGTGTGGATGAGATTTATTATCTAAAATAAATGGTGATGACAAGATATTCGTTATTTATTGATGCTGTATTTCAACAATCGAATCGATGAATAGTTTTTTGGGAAGGGTAATCAACTCAAATGTTCGCTTTGTGTAGAGAAGCTGCTACAACAGAGGACAATACTGGCGTTGCAGGTATATTGAATCGATTGGAGAAACAGAGAAATTTGACACTTGCGTTTGCTTTGGGAGAGAAAGAAGGCAGTGCTTCCTCCGCTGATGTGGTAAGTTGGTTTTAAGTTATTTTGAATTGATTGTCTTTTGGTGGGATGATATTCTAGGGGCAAGCATTATGCAAAGTCCTGAAATTTTCTCTAGTTTTCAGTTTAGATGTACTTCTATATTCCTTTATGGTGGTAAGATGATGATAGATATTTGAGAGCCGAATTGCATTTGGTATATTTCTTTTGGATTTGGTAATATATAAACAAAATAAATTTTATATTTATCAGCATGCGTTAATGAAACCTTAACTATAGTTTGGCCTTATCACCGTCAAGTTCATTTGCAGCTTGAAAGAGAGGATAACTTTTATGCGGGCAGTCACCATTACAGCATCTGCGTGAAAATAATTTATTTTTAAGAGTTTGATGTGATTGTTTCCTTTGCATGTAGAAATTCTAAAACATAACGTGATGCTTGTTACATTATAAAAGACAGTTGCTGGCCTTGTTAGAAGCAGCAGACCTGCATCATTAAACCCCACCAAAGCCATTCTTAATGATTCAAGAGACAGGCCTAACCACAGCAGTTCTCTTTCAAACAATGGTGTGCTAAGAGACTCACCCAGACCTGACACGTGGAGAACTTGGAGCACCCATAGGGCTGGAGTTTCGTATCTTGATTTTGAAGGTATTTTATAGTTAATTGTTTTCACTTTTAAGTAGCTTTATGATTAAATGGTTTGGTTCAAGTAACCTTTGATTGTTAATGAAATGTATGTAATGTACAGCTGATGAATTTTCATATGATAAAATGGGACTATCAAAGGATGGTTCAAGAGATGAAATATTTCATGAACCTTATCAAAGGATTAAACTGGATTCTGATAAGAAAGAGATCGATCACAAGCAAATATGTAGTCGGATTAAGCACCTTGAATCAGAGCTCTCCTCCGCACTCCGCTCGTTGAGGTCTAAAGCTGATGGTGCTGCAACACAGAAGGTGGGGATGATCAGTCTTCGTTGTGTAAATTTGTATGAAAATTTTGAAAGTTTTTACTCCAAAATTTTAACAATATATTCACTTTCGTTTTCTTTGCCGAGCAGCATTCTCATGCTGTAATAATGTTTTGGAGGATTTGGGGCATCATATTAAACTCGTCTATATTTTTCATCAGGGTCATGAAAGCTCCTCTGAAGATGTGCAGAAGCTTTCAGATGCCTTAGAGTTTCAGGAAAATGAGATTATGCATGCCCAGGACAAGTTACGGTCAACACGTGCAAAGTTGGCTGTTTTGGAAGGAAAGATGGCAATGGCAATAATGTATGCACAATTTATTTTAGTTTAAAAACAAGACTATAACTTACTTTACCATTGACATCTTACCCAACCATACCAGCTTAGCGCAAAAGATTGTGGAGGAGAAACAAAAGAGGATTAATGATGCTCGTAGGGCCTTACGACTTCTTCGTACTGCTTGCATAGTTTGGCCGAATTCAGCCTCAGAAGTTCTCATAGCTGGATCATATGATGGTTGGACGACCCAGGTATGATCTTCTTTTGAATTTATCAGTTAGGTTAGGCTCAAGTAATATTAGTGGATCCATGTTTTCGTCCACTCGTTCATTTATTTTCTTACTTAGCTTTTATTATTAGATGAGGAAATACTTTAAAAGATTGATAAGTTATATTACCATGTGCATGTATTTTTTTGTTCTATGAGGTATCTATACTTGCATTTACCCGCATTTTCGGAAATATTAGTACTACTTTGTGGTAATGTTTCTTAGCATTTAGTCTTCTACTTGCTTTTGTAATACAAATGTTGTTACCTGTGGTGGTTGCTTGCAGAGAAAGATGGAGAAGTCGCGTACAGGAATCTTCTCTTTGTGCCTTAAATTGTATCCGGGCAGATACGAGGCAAGCAAATTGTGTTATTATTATGTGGTCGAGTCATTACAACGTTAGAACCCCATCGATTAATGTTTTCATCTTGCATTTCAGATCAAGTTCATTGTCGATGGTAAATGGCGGATTGATCCCCTACGCCCAATTGTTCGCAACAACGGATACGAAAACAACGTCGTGATCATAACATAACACACAGCGGAAGTCCCCCAGCAAGCGTAAGAGGATAATCATCGAGAACAAGCAGCAATTCTTCCCCGGATTCAGCATATAGGCAGTAGATTTTAACTCGTGATTCTTTTATGCCATGATTCATACGTAACATGGTGTCGTTTTTTCTTTTTCATGTAAAACCCGAGTTTTTGAGTTGTGATAAGTAATTCAATGAGGAGTTTTCCAGGAAACTTTCTACTTTTCCATCTCGACAATCACTCTGCAGCGCTTCTTGTTTCGAAAGTAACGTTCGTTGCTTAACTAAAATTCCTTTTTCGTATTAGAAATGATTGTCCAAATAATACAACCCTGTAAAACATATGTTTACGCAACAACAACTAGGTAAAGCTCGGGTAAATGGTTTGTTAATCTGTCTGAGAACAGCGACGTGAAGTTCTTACGACAATTGTAAACCCGCTACCGCAGTAAATCTTGATGGTGTCGGCTTCTTTCCGAAATTTGTGGCCGAAACTCACTTCTTGAGGACTCGTTTGGTCATCTGTATTTCCCAAGCCAAGCTGACCATGTTCACCCCAACCCCATGTCTTACTCACTCCATCCTCGGTCACAATAGCAGAGTGCTCAGCTCCAGCTGCAATGTGCACAATTCTACTCCCTTCGAGGTCGGGGACTTTCTCCAGGACAACTTCCCTCGGATCTGTCGATGTGCAAAGAATCACACACGCAATCAGCAGCGATCACAATTCTAGTCTAAATGTACGATGATCATTCAGATATGTCAAGTTTATGCGAGTGTTGTTTGGGTCGGATCAAAGGCATTACCTGCTAAGTGCTTTATTGGAGTAATTTTTTCAGGATTACTAAGAACTCCATGGTGATTTCCACCAAGCATAAAAACTTCTCCACCTGTTTAAAATATATTCGAGGCTGCTACATAACGACACTATCTTTTCACCAGGTAAAAGGAAGAAAAAAAATGAATAAACAGAACTCGTTATCGCATGAAATGAATGCCCATACCCGTCAATACTAAAGAATGATTCCATCCGACAGCAACTTTGGTAAACAAGAACGATGTAGATAAACGCTGTGGGGAGCGAGCGCTTAAGATGCCACCGAACCCTCTTCCCCAAGTGTACAAATGCCCATCAGCTAATGTCACAGGCAAGAAAAGAAAACAGCAATCAGAAAACTAAATTACTGAGGCGAATAGCGTTCAATTGGACCGTGGCTGGCATGGAAAATTCTTAGCTCTTACATGGACTGGAAGATTTCAAAGCTCGGCATCCATGATAGAAGCAGTATCATCTGTTTTATATGACCAAATCAAGAAAGAGTAAGTTTGTTGGCCTCACCAGATAACGCTGCACTATGATCTCCATTTGCAGCGATGCTAGTGATTTTTACGCTGTCAAATCCATGAATTCGTTCAGGAATATTAACTAATTTGATCTTATCCTCAGAGATACCCAGTTGACCACGCTTCCCCGAACCAAACCCATAAACTTCATCTCCTGAAACACCTGTAATATACTTTATTTGAGAAACATCATACACTTGAACTAATAGGCTAAATATTGAATAAATGGAAATCCTTCATGTTGTAATACAAAAATGCAAAGCTTTAAGCATGTCGTAAAGCATATACATCATATAAATCAGCATCTCTACCTTAAAGCTCAGGTCAGCGAGAAATATACAAGATCAACCTTACAAACTACCTTTCACCAAAACAAGCGAATGGCGCATCCCGCATGCTATCTGCTCCACGTGCTTATCAACAAAGAAGGAGACTTTGACAGGATAGCAATGCGACTGGAAATCACCATGCCCGAGCTGACCAAACGAGCCATCTCCGCACGTGAAAAGATCCCCTGCATCTGAAAACAAGCGAGAAAATTCCGAGAACCAGAAATAAGTAAAGAAGCCCCACACTTGAAGCTGCCACCAAGTTAAACACAATGCAGCAAAAGAAGAAAAATTCGACTATTGGGCAAAATCAAACTTGGTTTTCGATTCTAGACGGATACAAACAGGCGTAAAATTATCAGAGATTCACTATCATATTCCACCACAGAATGTCAAATACCAACTGCCTGAGAGAAGACGTCGGCGTAGCCACATTGGTTAGAGCAAACGTGCTTCCCCTATGCACCCGAGTTCTACATGGACTATATTAGTTTAAAGTAGAATACCGCTAGTGTAAAACATATCAACCGCCAGAATGTACCTGAAACAAAACCGGAGTGGTTCCAACCAGCAGAAACATGAGTAATGAAGAGGTTGTTCAAGGACATTACAAACTTAGGATTTGGACTGTTGACCGTATCAGGATGACCCAGTTGACCAGACGTACCCCTTCCCCATGTCAGCACCTTCCCACCTGCAACAGACGTTTGTTTTTTCTAAGAAAGAAGAAAATTTGTAAGTTTTATAGCATTCGGTGAAGGAAAGGATGAGACCTGAGGTTAAGGCGAGAACGTGAGCGCCGCCGCAGGCAAGGGAGCAGATGGATCCGGCGGCGGGGGAGAGAGAAGGGAGGCGAAGCAGCTGAGGGAGGTGCTCGTCCTGTAGCCTGCCCGTGCCCAGTTGCCCGTCCGTTCCTGCCCCCCAACTCCATATCTGTTGCTCGCTGCTTCCTTCTTCGTCGTGCTTTGCTACTCTGCTTTCTTCACTCTCTTCCATTACTACGGTGCCCTGATGCTCTTCCTTCTCAATAACTTCTGCTTTCTGTGATTCTATTAAATTTCTCATCGTTTGGGCTCTTTGGGCTCCGACTGAAGGATTTTGGGCTTGGATAGACCCGTAAAAGAACCACTAACTGTTTACATTTTTTCAGTAGGAAACTAATGAAAATTATTTGAAAACTTTGAGTTTAATTATAAGAATAAAATAGAGGATAAATTGAATAGTACTTAAATTGATTTTTAGTTTTAAAATGTAATTTTTCATTAAAATAAATAATACCAGAAGCTTTTCAAAAAGTTTTCTTTTTTATTAGCTTTTGCGACATCTATGGACTATGGTGCAGTTGAGTTTCCGCCTTCCGCTTTCAAAGTTTTCGTTCAAATATTTTGCTACTACCGAGATATGCACGGCCTCCTACGACAACAGACGAGGATCATTTCCAGATCCTCTTGGTAGATATTCTAAAGATTCTCAAATTCTAATTGTTCATTAAATATCGTACGGTCAATTTTCGTCAGATACTATTTATATTTAATTTTAAATAAAAAAAATTCAAATAATTTCTGACTATAACGAATGTTAAGATGTGAGGATCTAGGATCCCCACCATTTAGATCCGGATGGGATCCAAATCCCTACAACATTCACAACATGGCTGCTAACTCAACCAACCTCGTACCCACTACAGATTCTTCCATATTCCTATCTCTATGAACCAAACCCATTGCTAATTTTACAAAACTAAACCCTCCAAATCCCAAAACGCAGCTAATAGTTTTCCAGAATATCATCGTATGCAACGATTTCTCTGGGTTTAGAAGGTGCATCCAACGCCGACGAAGAACTATCAACACCAGCAGCGCCGCCGCCTCTGGGGTTCACTATTGAAGAAGCAAGCTTGTTCCCTCTGCCGCGCCCCCTCAGCGGCACGTCCGCCCTCACAAGATTCGAACTTGCCGACGACCCATCACGGGTCCGTCGCCCAAAGCACCTGCAACTGCAGCAAAACCCCCAAATTTCAACATAAATACGAAAACCCATAAATTAAATAGTAAAAAGAAAGCTTCTTTGGGGATATTGAAGCGAAAGATTAGTACTTTTTTGGATTCGATGGTGATGCCGAATGACGGGTCGAGGGAGGCGGCGATGGCGGCTTGAGCAGAGTCGGCGTAGCGGTAGGTGACGTAGCCGACCGCGTCCCGGTGAATGTGGATGCGGGAGATGGGTCCATAGATCTCGAAACGGGACTTGAGGTCCAGGACAGAGCAGTCCGGCGTGAGAACTGTTACGACTAGAGCCGGCAGCGGCGGTTGCTTGTAAGACTGCTTGTCATGCTCGGTTTCGGGTTCCGGATGAGGAGGCAGGGGACGGCGGCGTTTGGACCCTGAGTAGGGGCGTGGCGGGAGAAGTAGGGTTTATCTCTCTTCCGGCTCATAGTGTTGTTTCGTTTAGATGTGCGATAGAGTGATATGTGAGTTCGGAGTTTGACCGTCCATGTGGGTTGACTATTGGTGACCACAATTAAAATGACTACAATTCTAATAAAATTTTCAATCTCTAAAACACAGCGATACATTGTATCAATATATCATGGGTTGTATCATGGTTGACCCTTAAAACTACCAAGCGTACGTGGTGCGCAGGCCGAGTAACTAATGAGCTAACTATGTCGTTCGGTTGTGTGCGGGGCGTGCCAACTCGTCGGCCGAGCTCGGCTGAGGAGTAAAATGTGTTGATGTTGCGTTGAGCGCGCGGCTGACTTCTGCGTCTTACGATTACGACGAGGAAGGAACTCAACTCGGCCCTTGGATTCTAAAGCCTAAAGACAAGGCTACTAATTATACGAAGTTCACAAATCGTTGTCGTCAGATTCGGTCACAATAATGGTATTCGTCAGAGTAAACTCACGCCGAATTGACACTAAAGTGTAAGGGCACAAATACTCAAAGCGGATGTACGTCTTGATGGTAAATGTGTTTCGGCCGTCAGAATGCCGAACTTTAAAGCCAACTTGTGAGTATCCAATCATAAAACAACTCGGCGTTCAATGTGCCGAACTCAGTAATTTGTAACACCTCACTTCGCCAAGAAGGTTAATGAGATGACCTCTGCCAATAAGGATTCGAAAATCCTTCTCGACCGAGACTTGGATAGATAACCAGTCGGCCTTTTCGCAGTGCTGTTTATCCAAACTGAAGGTGCTCCGCGGTCGGCTAATTATACGGCGATAATGTTGTTTATCCAAACTGAAGGTATCACCAGTTGCCTTCACAGTGTTGTTTATCCAAACTGAAGATGTGTTGGCGAAAAGGAAAATAAAAATCTCAAGGTTGTTGAGAGGTTTCGCGTAGAGCGAGGGTTTGCGCATGACAGATTTGTGTGTTGAGTTAGAAGGGCTTTTGAATGATGCACTGAGTCCTGTATTTATAGGGGCAGACCTCCTCATAGCTGAATTAGAATCCTTCTCGGAATAAGATTTCTTAAAACTAATCCAACCAGAACTCGGCCAATCCTAAACCAATTAAGACTTTGAATTCAACTCCTTACCCGGCCATATTCATTCCCAAGTTTCAGCGCCCTCATCCTACCGAGCATTCTAGTTGCATCAGGATTCAATTCCCTCATCTTTATCTGAAAGACTCCATTTCCTGGTACAACTCGGCCAACCTGACTTGGCGGCCCATGACCCAAAATCTGACGAGACTTCTAGAAAGATCGCTAAGCCGGATGAAACTCCGAATTTGACCCAAATCAGTAGTTTGGGCCCAAACAATCACATACACACTAAGTTTTGGTGATATTTTATTCGTAAGAAAATGAAAAAGTTTTTGTAATTTTGTATTTCGTAAGAAAAATGAAAAACAACCAACTATTTCTTTTCATTTGTTGTAGTTTGTAACAAGAGTGTGCGTTGAAAAAGATAGGCGTGAAAAATCAACTCTACGGAATGTGGATCATTTCTATTCATTTTTTTTTTAACAAACGATATTATCTACATTGAAGCAGTGGAGATCATCCTTACTTTTTTGTTCTTAACGAGGGAGAGAGAATAAAGTTCTTCATGAACTTCGAGACAAAGAAATAAAAAAGAGTTTCTTTATGGCCTCCTTGTTTGGAGTCAAATTCGTCTTCAGTGAAAATGGAGTTTAAGATCTCTTATTAATAACTGAAGAAGAATACCAATAGACTGTAATACTAAGCGACTATTTGGCATATAACATTACCTAAAAATGGAAGGGTATGCAATCACTAAGAGCATCTCCAATGGAGATGTCAAAAGATAAATGTCAAATGTTAATTTGATGGCTGACGTGACAATGTCAAATTTTCTCTTTTTCTAAACTGATATGTTTTTTTTGTTATAAATGATATTTGTATGACCAATGTTAAAAGGAAATCAATTAAAATAAATTTTCAAGATCTACAATTGGTACATTAATGAGACCTACCCAATAAAATAATTAAAAATTATTTGACATCATCTTTTCTTATATGTCAAATTTGATAAATGAAAACTCATATGTCAATCCACACATATCATTTAGAACATGCTCATACCTTTAAATTTGATTACATAGCATTCTACTTATGATTAAAGATCTAAGTCAACTACGATTGTCTTTGTTGAGAGAAAATTGGACCAGTTTATTTGTGGCTTTCCCACTATGCAGTGCATAACTTTTAACTCCACCGAAACCTCGTTAATTCCTCCACACTTGTTCCCTTGTGCCGTTCAACCCCCCGATGCTCATCTCAAAACCCTGTCCAATTCCGGAAATTTCACTATAAAAATCCGAACTTTAAATAAAACCACCCTACAATTTCCACCCACTTTCGGACACTCTGATGGGTGTTTATAAATCCCTGCCTGGACGCAGTAAAATCCTCACTCAAAGAGCTTAACTCCCCCAACAGAAACCCCTAAAACCTTGCCTCAATTCGAAAGCCACAATCTTTTGGGTTCTATCAGTCGAACTCTGCAGCAATGGCTGCATCTCTATCAGCATCCCCATCGCCATTGACGTCAATTTTGTCTCTCAGAAAAACCCACTTCGTATTTTCACCAAAAAATGGCCGCCCAATCATTACCCGCATCAAACAACCCCCTTTCAGCCCCAATGCAGACTTTAAGTTTCAAACTTTGCCCAAATCAAACCCCTTTTTTGCAATTTCACCCCTCGCTCGCGCTGCACCGGGAGATTCCTCACGTGGGTTTCCTGAAACAGACGAGGAAGATGAGCTTTTGCCGTTGTTTGAGGAGCGGCCGGTCAAATTTGCCTTCTGGGTTTTGATCTGGGCATCTGTGTCGCTTGCCTGGTTCGCGGCTTCCGGGGATGCAAATGCTGCTGCTGCGGCGGCGGCTGATTCCATTAGAGCCTCCAACTTTGGCTTGAAGATTGCGACGGTGCTTCGAAGCTCCGGCTGGCCTGATGAGGCTGTGGTGTTTGCTCTTGCCACACTTCCGGTCATTGAGCTTCGTGGGGCTATTCCTGTTGGTTACTGGTTGCAACTTAAGCCTGTTCTGCTAACAGTTCTCTCTGTTCTTGGGTTAGTCTTTTTTCTCTACTATAGCCAATCAGCACTTTTTAAATTCTACATGAGTTTTGTTGGGATTTGTTTCACCAATGTTCTTTGACAAGTTACAATGTTGCCTTTAATGATTGCTTCGTATCTGTTTGATAGAATATGCCTGCTTCTGGTGCATTTAGTATTTTGTTCTCGATGAAGAATCTAAAACGTCCCACATCGGTAAATTGACAGATTGAAATACAGTACGTAGTGAATGGTTCCACTGCTATCGGTGTTATTAAAAGTGGGCCGCTAGAATGTCTGTCTGAAATCCTGACATTCGTAATGTCTATTGCCTTTTGCCCATTCAGTCAAAAGGGTGCTTCAAGTTTTAGCATTTTACCTTTCTGCACTAGCTATGGCATTGTGGTGTCCAATGTGATATTTTTGTGATCTATAAGTTTTTCATTAAAATTCACGAAGTAAGGGAGTCTAGGAATTGAGAGTTTGGGACTATGTATATGTAGGAACATGGTTCCTGTGCCCTTCATCATACTTTACTTGAAGAGATTTGCGTCATTCCTTGCTGGAAAGAACAAGGCCGCGGCTCAGTTCCTTGACTTGCTGTTTGTGAGGGCTAAAGAGAAGGCTGGCCCCGTAGAGGAGTTCCAGTGGCTTGGTATGATGCTGTTTGTGGCTGTGCCTTTCCCCGGAACAGGAGCATGGACAGGGGCCATCATAGCTTCGATTCTCGACATGCCATTCTGGTCAGCAGTGTCTGCAAATTTCTTTGGTGTTGTACTGGCAGGGCTTCTGGTAAATTTGCTGGTGAACCTTGGCCTCAAATACGCAATTGTTACTGGTATTGTCCTCTTCTTTATTTCCACATTCATGTGGACCATCCTTCGCAATCTTAAGAAGTCTTTTCGCTCATGAAACTGACATGAAATTTTAAATTTTAACCGATGATTGAGTTTTTGAGATTGTAGACATTCTCTATCCACTTGCTACATGTCTATTTTGTCTCAAATTCTGAACGCATATTTTGTCTTGCACAACATGCTGTAGAAGAGCTATGAATGCTTTGCGATGTGGTGAATATGGAAAATGAAGCAATGTGTGACGACTCTTGAATACTTAGTTTAGCGGTCATAAACCCCAATAACCTTGTATTTTGTTACTAATATGATCTGTTCAGTTGTGGTTCGGGGCAATTAAAGCAAATGTGTCGGAACTGAGTTGCTGTGATCTATGATATGCTTGCCTTTGGGTTAAGTTTTGTCTTGTCATTTGATTAATTATGCTAGTTAAACACAATGATTGGGAACATATGGGATAGGTTTAATTGTCGATCTAAATCTATTTCCCAAGCATTGGTAAAGAATGAAACATTCTAGCGTTGGAGGGAATTTTCCCTACCCATCGGTTTTGTACAACCATGTGCCTATCTCTCTCATCATGGCAATCGAGATAGACGCATGCTTGTATATAATCGGTAACACCTGAGAATCTCTCAAGGAGTTGGGAGTTGAACATTCTGGTTTTGTTTGGGTACGTCCTGCCATGAGCTAGGTTGAAGGGGATGCCGAGGTGTCAACTATGCGTATTGGGCTTTAGCATTGGATTGCCTTTGCTTGAATGATTTGTAGGCATCTTAAGTGGCCCAAAGTAAGGTTGAAATGCAAATCCAACCGCTCGTATAAGCTTACACTATTTATAAGAGCATGGGTCATTATTTTTTAGCGCATTTTGGAAGTGTTTTTAAAATGACTGAAAGCGATTTTGATGAAAATATTTTTGAAACCAATTCATAATAAAAATCCAAGTGAATCCTGCAAAAGCATTTTAAGTGCTTCCTGAAAGAAACACATATTTGGTGTTTCTTTCAAAAGGCACTTAAATTGCTTTTGAAACTCAAAATCAATTTCACCAAAAACGGTTTCAAATATTTTAAAAGCACTTCCAAACAAGCCATATATTAGTTCATTTCATGTTGTGTTTATATTAGAATCAACATAAGAAACTGCAATTGATTTTCTTGTCCAATTTCGAGTGTAAGGTGCAGTATTCATATTGAGTTTTCAATCCTAAACAAAACAGAACGATTCATCATCTTTTCTGGTAGACTTTTACGTACCAATTTGAACATTATAACCAGGTTTAAATCTTATTATCATACTCACATTCTAACATATATACCCAACAAATCATCACACACAATACATATATATCTTCAGAAATGAGTTGGGGTATATACAAATTCTCTCACATTCAAGCTCAAATTCTCACTACATATGCAATGTCGTAATTAATAAAACTTAAGCAAAATGTACATAATATAATTTTCTATGGTTAAGTCAAACTATAATTCCTTGAAATTGATGTCGAGAATAATAATTAATTGTAACTGGTGAGCAACCTCGTTAAACTTTCTTTTCTTTCTTTCTTTGAGCCTTGGAGGGTTACCCACACATGCCACACAATCTTAGCCACACAAATTCATTAAAGTCAGATCCAACAGTCAAGAGGGTGTTCCTAATTTTTTAGAAAAATGGAGATCCCTCTTGTGAAAGGTTTTATATATATATAAAATCATTTGTCGGACTCAAATGGTGCATATAAAAGTTGATAATTACCTCTCAAAAGCAAAAGTTCTTATCAAGTTAGGTCAAATTTCTGGTCTTATTGATTGCAACTTGCAACCAACCATTTACTATCCACAAATAGCTTTTGTGAGTTAGTGGCAGTCAGTCGCAAATTATTTCTTAAATGCACCAATGCAACAACAGATTACAGTGCTTTGGAATTAAAAACATCAAGGGATAGAAATTAACAGGCTGTATTTAAACATTAAACCCTCTTGAAAGTTTTGTACATTACCATAAACAAATAAATTCAAACCTGATTAGAGTACGGACATATGTGCTTCAGTTGAATTTTGTGGACCAAAGAGTTGTAATTTCGCTTGTACAAAGTAGTTATAACCAAGGAACAAAATGCCGATAATATCGGCGAAATATCACCGATATTATCGGTTTTTGACGGTACCGATATTTTAATTACTATCCAACTGGTTTTCGTCAAAATATCACGATATTTTGAAAGGAGAAGGAAACACAGAAGTGGGGGGAAGAACAGGGGAAAAAGGAGAATGAAACACAGAAGTGGGGGGAAGAACAGGGGAAGGCACCTGAGAGGAGACCCCATCTGTGTGTGTTCTCGCCAATCTGCAGAGGAAGGCGATCTGGGAAGGAGGGGAGGGGAGGGGAGGAACGCGGGGGGGGAGGGGGGGACCGGGGGGGGGGGAACGGGGGGGGGGGGGGAACGGGGGGGGGGGGGGATGAACGCCGGGGGGGGGGGAAGAATCTGGGCATGAGGCGGGGGGGACCGGGGGGGGGAACGGGGGGGGGGATGAACGCCGGGGGGGGGGGAAGAATCTGGGCATGAGGCGTTCTGGGAACGAGGGAGGGAAGGGAGAATTTGGGAGAAGAATCTGGGCAGCAGGCGTCCTGGGGAGGGGGGGAAGAAGAATTTGGGAATGAGGGTAGAGGGAGGGAAGGGAGGAGCGGGGGGGGGGGGGGGAGGGGGAGGGAAGGGAGAATCTGGGCTGGGGGGAGGGGAAGGGAAGGAAGAATCTGGGCGGGCGGGCGGGGGGGGGGAGGGGAGGGGAAGGAAGAATCTGGGCAGCAGACAAGAGAGAAAGGTGGGGGAAGAAGAGATCCTGGGCAGTAATGGGGAGTGGGGAAGAGAGGGCGGGTGGGTGTGTGTGTGGGGGGTGTCGTGCGTGCGTGCGTCTGACGCCTGTCCGTGGCACATGGTTTTGTACGAAACCATGGTTTTGGCACATGGTTTTGTGTACAGTTTTGTGTGTGTTTGTGTGTACGGTTTTTTCTGTGTGTGTACGATTTTTTTGTATGTCTGTCAGAGAAGAACAAAAAAATATTCTGTTAGAGAAGACCAAATATTCATTATATATAAATGATTATGGTGTGTTTAAACTTCTTTCATTAATTACTACATATTTTCTACTCACAATGTTTGTCAGCTCGCTATATAATCACTTGCTAATGTTAAATCCATCATGCAATGCATTTCCTTCCAATTTTTTGTGATAAACTAATAGATAATTGACTAAATAAACATCATGCAAAGTTTCAATAAAAATTTCCAAGTTTTTCTTACAATTTCCGTGGTTTCCATATAATTTTTATCGATATCGATATTATCCCGATATTTCCATCGATATTTCCGTGTTTTCGGATTACCGATATTTCCGATATTACCGATATTTAATACCTTGGCCCATCCACATATATAGAGGACTTAAAGAGAAGGGATCCCATTTAAAAAAAATTAGGATTAGTTGTGGGATCTACACCACTTTAAACTTCAATGATCCGAACCGTCTACTTTTTTAGTTGAACTTCTTAGATCATCTTTGTAAAATATTAGCCAAATCGAAAATATATCTAATTGAGTTCAAAAAAATTAACGAATATTTTGTTCTATAAGAAATAATAAAACTTCATGTGATAATTAAATACACGCAAATAGTTTAAGATTGAATTGAATTTTTGTAAGGATAATCTATGAATTGAGACTTACAAAATAGAGAGTTCAAATCATAGAAATTCGATGTAGAGTGAATTCCACAACTAATCCTTATTATTTGAAAAAAAAAATGAGAATCATTTCTCTTAAAAGGCCTGTATATATACATATAACAAAGTAGATCGGTGGTGGAGGGGGTTGTGAATTCCACAACTAATCCTTATTTTTTGAAAAAAAAAAATGAGAATCATTTCTCTTAAAAGGCCTGTATATATACATATAACAAAGTAGATCGGTGGTGGAGGGGGTTGGCCAACTTAGCTTGTTTTATTCACCCTAATCACCTTGGCACAAGAATCTCTAAAGCTTCGTGCCTTTCGGTGGTGGAGGAGGAGGCCAACTTAGCTTGTTTTATTCATCCTAAACTAATCACCCTAGCTCTTTAAGTACCCTATAAACTTTCCTAAATTTGATTGATGATTAGATAACCTGCCCTGCAATGTTCAAACAATAAAGCATCACTTGAGAACAATGAAAGATCAAGCAAGGACGAACCTAGGATTCATAACATGAACAATATATCTTAAGCGTTAAAGTTTGGTGTTGGTGTTTACTTTCATGTCACTAGGAAACTTGAGTAGTAGACACTGTCCAGTTAATACGTTAAATGCGTTATAAATTTATACTTTCAGATTTAATAACACATTGTTACACTCATACTAATTAAACAGCACCGGACACTCAATCAACCATATGTCAGAGAAGTTCATCCCAGTTTTCCACCTCTTTAAGCAAATCAAATTATGGTAATATTGTTTTATATATCAAGTTAAGAGATGTGTAAGCTTAGAAAAGAGAGAAGTAGCAATAGTGGACTAGCAAATTATAGAGATGAGAAGGATCTTTGAGAAATGCCAAAACATGTACTAATCTCCTAATTATGGGAGGAACCATGCAAATTGAATTTCTTTTCTTTTATTTTTTTTCAATTAAAGTAGAGGTTAGGATCTTAACAGGGCATACTTTGCCAAGATTATAAATACCCACCAAGTGTTTGCTTCTGCATCTTCCATTCCTTCCAGTTCTCTCCTGCAATTTGAGTACTTTCCCTCAGCCTTGTAATTCCAAAGTATTCAGAAAAAACCATCAGTATATTAATATTTTTTTCATGGCTCAAGTGACTAAGAACATTTACTTTTACAACCGAGCATGCAATTAGGGCAAGAAGAATAGCACATTTAGCTTCAAGGCAAGAAGAATAGCACATTTAGGCTAAATGTGCTATTCTTCTTGCCCTAATTGCATGCATTGAAATGGTCTGCATTGAAGGTAGGTCGCTTTTGCCAAAGAACAAAGAGTCGATCAAAACAATCGAAGCCAACCCTAAAAGAGAATTGGGAGAGCAAGTCAGCCAACCCGCTTCCCATCACCACAGTGCCAGTCCCAGGATACACCTCACAGTACTGCTCACAATTTTGGTGATATTTCAGGTACTTATGCAGCATATAAAGATGCTACCTGTGGTTGGTCATAAATTCACAAAAAGCAGAGAATGCATGGTATCAAATGTAAGTTCTATATGAGAGCAAACACTTGGTGATTTGATTAAAGACATTTGGAATGATAAGGAGATTAGGATAGACACTTGTGGTAGACTTATCAGGAATTGTATTTCTTTAGAGTTTCAAGTCAGATACATTCTCGATAAAACTATAACTCTTCTAGCTGGTATAATGCATAAGTGTTTCACGGTGATAAGGTTACTCTTTGATAAGGATCACTTAATGGGAGGGATCCTTATTGAATTCCATCGTATGTAGTATAAAACTAAAGTCTCTGCTCTCTCACAGAACATGCAAGTTTATAGAAAACTCAAGCCCCATTGAGCGAGCCTTGTTTTCAGTTGTGTAGAGTTGCAGAAGAACTTCAGTTTTTAATCCTAGTTCTCTGAGACGATGTCTTCCACAGGTAAGTGGTTAAGTTGATAACTGTGAATAAGTTTTTCCGTTGCACTATTTACTTACATCAAAGGCTGGGAATTTTCGTACTGCAGGAAGGGTGATATTTCAGGTTCTCAATGCATAATTTGATTCAATACACAACTTGCTGTAGAAGGTCTATGAATGCTTTGCGATGTGCTGAATCTGGGAAATGAAGCAATGACGACTCTTAAATATTTAGTTTAGCAGTCAGAAACCCTAATAACCTTGTATTTTGTTACTGCTATGATTTGTTCAGTTGTGGTTCGGGGCAATTAATGCACGTGTATTGGAACTGAGTTGCTATGATCTATGATATGCTTGCCTTTGGATTAAGTTTCTTGCCATTTGATGGGGTATGCAATTAAAGCGAAA
Source organism: Heteromeles arbutifolia (assembly GCA_024362995.1). Taxonomy (NCBI): domain Eukaryota; kingdom Viridiplantae; phylum Streptophyta; class Magnoliopsida; order Rosales; family Rosaceae; genus Heteromeles; species Heteromeles arbutifolia. The sequence continues at coordinate 32,917,184 of JANCRC010000006.1, forward strand.
CACTCAGTTCATTAAGTTTTACATAATCATCGATCTAATTCTATCCTCTCTGCTTGCCTCTCTCTCATTATGGAAAGAGAGATAGACGCATACTTATATATAACTGGTGACACCCGAAAATCTGGAGGAGTTGGGAGTTGAGCATTCTGGTTTCGTTAGGATATATCCTGTCATGTGCTAGATTGCAGGGAATGGCTAGGTGTCAACTATTCTTATGGGGCTTTAGTATGGGATTGCTTTTGTTTTAATGTTGTAGGCATCTTAAGTGACCCAAAGCTAAGTTGAAAAGCAAAGCGTTGGACCACACTTCACAGTGCGTTGCATATGAGACATTCTTCGGTAAGGGCTTCCGTGACAAATCATCCGTCTGCCAATATACATAAGAGGGATACCCACATTCGTGTTCGACGTTGAACTACTTTGGGTGGACCCTAATACATGAATAGTTTTTGTATGTCTTAGACAAATGTGTAACGTGACACGAAAGCTTCTACTAAATGAGAAAAACTCTCATATTCTATGTTTCATACCTTCTTTTTCTTTTTCTCTCACCATGTGAACTTATGTGGCGAGAAAGCAGTGATGCTCACTTAAGGTCTTCATTTTGAGGACTTGGCATGACCAACTTTATCTCAGTCATTGAGTCACTTGGCAAGAGAGAGAGGAAGAAAGGATGAAACGAATATACATTTTTTTTTTCTACCAACAAGAACCTCTATGCTTAGAAGAGCAATTTAATGAACAGGACTTACATTTACGTGACGTTTCAATTCAATAGTACAATATTATATAGATAGAAACTTAAAATCGACATTTCCCATAACATTGTTTTATTAGATTGAGAAGATAGTCAACTTGTCTAAGAGCATCCCCAATAAAAGACTCTATATGGGACTAGAAAAGTGGTGGATATAGCCCATTTTAGAGCTTCGAGAAATCTTTAAGGCTTTATAAAAGAATCCCTCCCAATGAGGGGCTATATCTTTCGGGCTCTATATGGGGCTATATATATTTATTTATGTAGTAATTTGATTAAGTGATGATTTTTTTTTTTTTTGTTAGCTTTTCTTAAGTTAATTTTTGGACGTGTTATCTTAATTTTTTTTTTTTTATGAACCTTTCAACCTATAGAGTTTAAAATGTGACAAAGTTAGATTTAATCACTTATGAATCATTCATTGGATTATATTCTTTTATCTCAATTTCATCCGTTGAATGAAACAAACCCCAACTTCACCATCTGAAATAATTTGATTTTCACGTATAACACAACAATTTACCTAGCACCAATTGGTAAATTAGTATCATACAATTTTGAAAAAAATTATTTGAAAATTTAATCCACAATTTAATCCACCAATGCCTTGAACGTTAAATCAATTTGAAATTTTAATTCTTATGAAATTTAAAACAATCATTAATTAGTCAAATTGCAAGAAAAAAAAGTAAGAAAAAAGAATTAAAAAATAATAATAAAAGAAGAGTATAGTGTATTCGCAAGTGGAGGAAGATTGATAAAATTTTGCTCATATAGGTTGCTACTTTTGTTGTGGAATCCACTGTTTTTTGGGGCTAGATGTAGTCCAATTTTATGCTACCCAAGAAATGAAGTTGCTAACTCTAGTAATAGATCTAACCCCATTTTCTGGTACATTAATAATTAAATTTCTCGTTAAGACTTGAAATGCAATAACCTCGTAAAAGATTGAGCCTCTATGGAATGCTCTAACCAGTTTCCTGCTGCTATACATAAAGCAAACCACAGCTAGCTTGTCTAAGGGTTGGTTTGGTATTGCTGTGCTTTGAAAAAAAGCTGCTTCTGCTGTGTTGTGAGAATAAGCAGCTGTGAAATAAAGCAACAGAGTGTTTGGTAAACTTTTTTGTAAAAGTGCTTTTGAAAAAAAAAAACAGTATTATAGTGTGTAGTAAACTTTTATGTAAAACAGATGTGAAAAAAAGCTGGTTTTTCAAAGCTGGGTTTTGCAGCTTCCTGTTTTTGGCTTTTTTTTCACCCAAAACTGTGAAAAAAAGCTGAAGCTGAATGTTTACCAAACACAAAAAAGCTGCCAGCTTTTTTTGGTAGCAGCGTTTTTCAGAATCACCTCAGTATCAAACCAGGGCTAAGTAACTGACCCACTTCCATTCTTGCATCAGCTGACAAGGTATGGGCGGCCACGTGGGTAGTAGGACCCAAGAAAACGACCGTACACGTGTGACATCACCCGGAGAGGAGTGTGGGCGGTCAAACAAAGGCAGAGCTGCGAATACAAACAAAAGCCCATATCACAATCCGGGGGCCCAATTTCAACGTATCGCCCGCCCATTTACATCTTATCCTGCCGATCCTGAAACACAGACTACTGAAAGGGACCCATTTACATCTTCCACCATGGAATGCTTGCCACGTAGCATGCATATCTGCATCCACGGCTTTCAATGTGGGCCCCGTCCATTGAAAAAGCTATCTGGAGTTGTGCTGTCCCAACAGAAAGGTGCCACGTATATGGTGTACTTCTAGCCCCTTCTGACACCTCCGGACAATGTGATTGTCCGCTTCAGAAGAGGGGATTATGAGATCGTCGGTACTCTGGTTTGATAAAAAAGAACGAATATATTTTTCGGATTCTCTTTGTAGATATTTTTCGGATTCTCTTTGTGAGAATTTTAGTAATTCTCATATCGTATCTGTTCATCATAGATTCTGCAGTCAGTTTTTATTAGGTAATGTTTTATTTATTTAAAATGATTACTGATCTTACGATATATGATAAACGAACACAATGTAAGAATTTTCAAGATTCTCATAAAGAGAATCAAGAGAGTATCCTCATTCGATAAAAAATATCTAAAAGTCGGAAATATTGAAGTGGCCATTGGCAAATGGCTTGGGTCCACATGGCATAGTATGCCAACTAATGAACTACTTGCTGGGGAGTTTTCTTCAGCCATTAGAACTTGTAGTGTGGTCACTGTTGGAGTTCTCACATCTCACAGGGAATCCATTCATGTGTGTGGGGATTATAACTAATCAGGAGAAAAACTTATGTAGAACAGTCATGCATTTTGTATTGTCGTCTTACAAATCAAGGCTTTCATGTATTTTTGTCTTCTGATCCAACCTTATTACTAGAGTTTATACCAAGCTTAGAGAGTAAATTGATTTGTCTCAAATGTACAAGTTAATAGTTTGCTTGAGTGAATTGACGCTTTCTTTTTCTCGTGTGTGATTGGGAATGTTTGCCGTGACAAAAACTCTTCCTAACCCTCTATTGAATTTTTTTTGTTTCCCAATCGAGTAGAGCATGTTTGGGAGATGAAGTTTCCAAATTCCTATCCTATTGCTTCCCACAAATCATCATTAGTTGGATTTAGAGTCGAACATATCATCCAATAACGTCCGCCTTAAGAATTGACAGAGTTCTTAAATCTCTTCACGCCAGAAATTAACTACAATAGAACTTCACAAACACGATTAGAAAGTTTTGCGATAATTAAATTAAGCCATTTAGAAAATAACCCCTATTGCTTTGGAGTTTACACATTAGTCCAACTTGGACGGCAGCATCTTTTATCTCACTCCTTGTATTTTATATGCCCTTTCATCTTTTTCAAGTTGATTAAGCAGCTAGCCGGGACTTAAGAGCAAATTTTACTAAAGTGCGGTTAACGACTAAGCATCACGAAGAAAACAAGTCATATAAAAACATGGTTGAAATCCATGCACTATAATTTCAGTAAAAAAATTAAGAGACTAGAATCATCTCTAGATCACTTCTTTCGAGATTTTCTAATACTGAGTGTTCAATACACAATTAACGATTATGATTCATTGTGTGTTGAATGCCCGCCCAGATCGAAACTTTCCACCTATTGCACCAACACTGACAATCTTCTTCTTCTTCACAAACCTGAACTTTAACTGTTCATAATGTGTTGAACTCTCAGGATTAGAGGATACCGAAGGAAAGGATCCGAGGAGGATCCCATAACTTAATTGGGGTCAAATCAAAGTTACTGTTTCTTTCTCTTCCACCCAGCAAGTTAAAAAATTTCACATCTAAGCAAAGGTTCTATTTTTTTTTCACGTGAAGTGTAACAAACCAGTAGAACTCACATCTCTCTATCTCATTAAATTTTTCCATTTTTATATCGTGCATGATGCAATCTATATTCTATAAAATTAAATTAAATAAATCAGAGGACCATATCCGTAAATATTATATTCCCTCATTAGGGTTTGTTTTACAATTTCAAGGACTCGATTTCTTGTGCAAAATCCCACGCTTGTATCAGCAAGATTTTTCTGCAACGGACGCAATCTTGAGGACAGATATGTATATAATAAGCTTAAAATATTAGAAAAATGAATTGTTATTTGCACTTTAAAATTTTCATTACACATTCCTCGTAAGTGTATTTTTCTTTCCAATTATATAAAGTTTGAAGTGTAAAATAAGATTTTTAGAATGCCAATAACAATTCCTTTAAAAAATTGTATGTACAAATGTTGAAATATTTATATATTTTTTATATAATATTTTCATATTATTAAATGAACAATATTGGTTATAAAATTAAAATTAACTTGTACATTAATGAATAATAAATTGATATAAAATTCATTGTGCGGTGAAATATTTAAATTTTAAATAACCTAAAGAAGGTGTCAATGTCCCCGATAAGCTATTGGGATCGGGGTTGTCCAAAAAGTCATTGCCATTGCCAATCACGCACAAGTAATTGTCACGGAAGAAGAACCATACAAGAAAATTTGACTTTTTAAAAGCGTTATTTCTCTAAATATCCACCATATTTTCCATGTGTTCCTCTCTATGACGCTGTCATTAAATTAAATACTTGTCTTGGCCGTTACTTCACAAACATGTAGCATTCAACACATTAATTTACTTCGAAAAAATAAAAAACTCAAAAAATTTCACAAAAATTAAACATTATAGATAATAATTTAATCTCCTTTAGAGTGCATGTGCTTTGTTGCGCATCGAGTAAGTTTTTAGTGTGCCGAAAAAATATCTGGTACCACAAGTGTAATTATATAATTGATCAGAAATTTAAAACATGGTCATAATTCAAATTTTAATGTAATATTTCCTAGAAATTTAAAACAATCTGCTCAGATACTTCTCTGTGAACATCTGCCAAGATTGGTTTTTTTACTGTGTTTTAATTTGGTCTGCCTGCCATTCTTAGTGCAGAAGAATTAATTTAACTTTTTGTATCGATATTGTTTTCCGATTGGAGACATGAAGATTCAACCGCAATATGGTCAATGACAAACTGTCATATCATAAACCGGAAGCATAAACATAATTAGTGTCTAATTATTTGATTCATTTCTCCTTTTAACCATATTTACAACTGAGAACTAATTAGATAGCACAATGGAGCAGCACTGCAGCAGTCGATGCTCTGAAACATGACCATCTCTCCCTCAATAAGGCCAGAAACAAAAGGGCTGCTGATCTTCCAAGGGGATGTACCCGAAACTACTACAATTTGGAGGGGGTAAATTATCATAGCAGCAATCTTCAAGCTTTAACAAGTACGGCTGTGGTGGGGGCAAAAGGGTCTTTCCGAGATCATCATCTTCATCCTGCGAGAAATCGGACTGATCAGCTGGTTCAAACACATGAGAGGAATCCGCCGGCTCTAACAGCGGTGAATGGTTTTCAGTGCAATGCGGGCTATCCGAGTCAAAAGTATCACTTTTCACAGAACTTGCATCCTCTAGCTTGCACACCACCATTGCCCCTTTGGTCACAGTTTCAGAATCTTCATCCGGAATTGCACTCCGGGGCACCAAAGCCGATGAATCGATTGCATTGTGTGAACCCGAATTTCCGTTGTCAGGCTTTCCTTTCTCTCTCGAAAGCAAAATGTCCTTGAGGGAATCAACCTGCTTACACATAATAAAAGTAAACCATTACTGTTTCCTCAAAGTATGACACACATAGCTGAATTTAACGGCTGAATGTGCGATCAAGGATCCTTGATCGAGTTCATCATGCGAATGTGAGCGACTAAAAGGCAATGCCTATCGAATTTAGGAATTTATTATACCTCATTCTTCAAACTTCCATTCTCCTTGAGGAGATTATCAACATCAACCTTGAGCTCATCATAGCTAGCTTTCAATGAATCATAATCCTTTTCCAACTGCTTGTTTTTATACCGCGCCCGGCGGTTTTGAAACCAGATTGCTACCTGGCGAGGCTGCAAGCCAAGTTCTTTAGCAAGTTGCACCCTCCTCTCAGGTTCAAGCTTGTTTTCTGACTCAAAATTCTTCTCCAGAAACTGAACTTGATTCGCCGTGAGCCGCCTTTTCTTTCCGGGTTGATGAAGGTAGCTACCGTAATAATCCTCATCCTCGTTTTCTTGTTTGGGTTGGAAGAATGGCCTATCCAAGGAGTCCCCTTCACTTACATTTTCAAAATTAACCATTGAATTTGAACCTGCACAAAAAATGGAGCAACCAAATTATGAAAGTCCTCCAATTTTGTTTACGGACTGAAATTAGCCACTAGAGATATACAACATATGTCAGCAAAAAGCTTTGATCTTTCAATCTGCACTTGCAAAAAGCTTCAAACTTTCCATCTAAACATGCAAAACGCTTCAAGCTTTTCATCTGAACAGGCAAAAAGCTTCAAGCTTTCGATCTAAAGATCCAAAAAGCTTCAAACATTCAATCTTAACACGTTAATTCAGCAAGAACGGGCAACAATTAGCAGAAAAAATGCAGAAACAATCGATCTTTTACCAATTCTTACATTAATTCAAATGGGAAGTGTGAAAGTTTCAAACTTTAACATTAATCCATCAAGTCAACCAAGAAAAACCCATTGGTCTAAATTTTCAGAAAAAGAAAAAAATCTTCAGAAAGGCAACAATCCCAATAAATAAAATAGCAAAAGTAAAAATGCAAAGCAGATAAAAAAATTACCATGAAAAGAAGAGGAAGGAGTGGGAATCCAGAGAGACTCGAGAACGTCAGAAGAGCGAGGTCGCTTTTCGTTTTGGAAAATTACTTTCATGTCCGCAGAAGAACCGTAGAGTTTCCCACTCGCCATATATGTTAACGTAATCAGTTTACAAAATTTAAATGCTGTGTGTGTAATTAATCGGATTATCAGGGGCTTAAAAGTGGTGGGTTTAACGTCAGAATCACTGTAATGTGGAAAGTATGAGAGAAAGAGGAGATCACGCCCATCACTCACGAGAAGCTGTGAAAGTTACTAAGAGCTTGGGATGAGTGAGAAAAATGGTGAAATCATGGGGTTTTTTTTCTGCAGACGAAGAAAGTGTTCTGCAACTGCAAGGTTTTGCTTTTTCTATGGCTGGGAACTTGTGAAAGCCAGAAGTTTTAAAACTTTGAGAGAGAGAGAGAGAGAGAGAGAGGAGAGGAGAGGAGGAGAGATTCTTCTATTGGGGTAAGAGCTTGGTGGTGGGGTTATAAGGAGCTCTGGTAAACAGACAGGAGGCTTTCTTTTCTGCGGGGAGACTGGGAGAGTAGACAGGTAGGTGGAATTACCGAAATGGCCCCCTTCTGGTTTCTGTAGTCTTCCTTTGCTTGCAATTCTATACAATAGGGTAAAATAATAGTGTTTTTTTTCTTTCTATTTTAGATAAATTACACTTTACTACTTTAGGTTTCAGATCTATTACAATATCATATAACATCTTCAAAACATTTCACTTTCATACCGCACGTACTATTTTATTTCAATATAATACATCCGTTACATTTTTCATACATTTGATCTGTTAAGTGCTGACGTAACGGCCACATTTGTGCC